>CM035631.1:30002500-40002500 GCA_020496765.1 Gossypium stocksii
TGCTACTGTAATGGGCTAAGGCCCATTTATTAGTATCTGCTACACTGGGCCCAAACTGCTTCTATATTCTGCATGTTTAACTGACAGATTGTTTTTATATTAGGGGATTACACACTGAGTTTTTGTAAACTCACCCCGTTTTTAATTGTGTAGGTAATCCCTAGTGTTAAGTGGACTGGTGCTGCAAGGGACTCGAGGGCGGCCACACACTACTGCTCTTGTTTCATTTTATTGGGCTTTTTACTTATTTTTTTAAATTCCGTTTTGGGTATTTTTATGTGAAAAGGCCTCTCTGGATTTTATTTTAAGTTTGGTATTTTAATCTGCTTCCGTTTTAAACTACTAGCATTAGAACACGATTTTCTAAATTATTAACGATTTTCAAAACATTACGTTTCTGCAAAAAATAATGTTTTAGAAGTAGTGACGATTTAAATTGGTTAACAAACAACTAAGATGATTTGAGAATTAACAAAAAAGGCCTTAACCTTCGAACGGGTTTTTACTAAAGAAATATGGTTTTTGAAAAGCACTCCAATGTGACACATCAAATTCGACCATAACGTCTGGGTCGGTTTTGTGGTGTTATAGTACAAATCGACCCAAGGCCCATCATGCGGCCCATTTGGGTTCACATGCTCGTGTGGCCCACTGAACCCAAAAACAACCTTAGCCATGTATGTAACACCCCAAACTCGGCCTAGACGTTATGGCCAAATCTGGTTGTGTCACATTAAAGTGTCTTTTTGAAAACTCATTCTCTTGTTGAAGAAACTCGTTTGAAAGTTAAAGCCTCTTTGTTAATTCTCAAATCGTCTTTAGTCTTTTGTTAACCATTTTAACTCGTCATTGGTTTTAAAACATTTTTATGATTGTTGCAGAAGCTTTCATAATAAATTACGAAAAAGTGGTATTTTGGAAATAGTTTCCCTTTTATGAAAACCACGTCCTACTACTATCAGATATAATGTAAAGTAAAAGCCAAAATTAACAATTAAAAATTAAAGAGGCCTTATTACATAATAGAAACCCAAATGAAATATTTATAATCCAAACTAATATTAAACCAGTACGGATGTGTGGCCACCATCAAGCTCCCTATAGCACCGAACCTCCTAAAGTTGGGGATTACTTGCACAGTTAGTCAGTTGGGTGAGTTTACGTAAAATCAGTGTGTAATCCCTTATAATACAACCAGTCAGATATACAGTATACAGAAACAGATTGGGCCTAAGCCCATTACAGAAAAAGAATCAAGTGGGCCTTAGCCTAGAACAATAGCAGAATCAAATAGAATCATATGTGGGCCTAAGCCCAATGCAGTATTAATAACAAAGCAGAAATGCAAATGGAAATCCCACCCCAATCCAACCAACACACCACTCCGTCCCGCCAGTCACACCATATGGGGATAAAATTGACCCACCCAGCCAACACATCAAGCTTAGCACCGGTTGCGGCACTAGGTCAACAGATGGCTCAAAGCCATAAACAAGATGGCTAAAAGCTATAATCATGATGGCTAAAGGCCAAGATATCGCAGCAATGCTGCCAGTATACAGGATGGCTAAAAGCCAAAAGTAGGAAGGCTATAAGCCTTAAACAGGATTGCTACAAGACATAATACTTCTTCGTCAATAATAACCCAGCCCTATGTAGGATGTCATATCATAATATCATACGTGAATGCAGGATGTCATGCTCAGAAAGAACAGTCAAATCATAGCATAAATCAGTCATTTACCCTCGATGGGTAAAATAGTCATTTTACCCTATAAGGGTATTCTGGTCATTTACTAATTTTGGGGTCTCGATACAGATGATGACCCTTCAGAAGGGCTACAATCGTCTCAAACAACTCAGATGACCTAAGTGATCATAAGAATATAAATGGGCCCAAGGCCTCTTACTCGGTCCAAGCAGGCCCACACGCTCGTGCGGCCCATTTAGCCTAGGTTTAGTCACGACTATGCGAACTACATAATCCAGTCCAGAATTTACCACCTGATCGTGAATTTTATCTATGTGGGGCCCACACGGCCCATTTTGGCCCATTGTGGCCCGTAACGGCCCAAGCCCATGAGAACACTCATGGCGGCTTCTACAGTCTAACGTCCAAGGTTCGTGGGCTCGGTTCATCACATGAGCGTTCGCACGCTCATGTGGCCTCAAACGTCATATTTCGACATTTTGGCATTTCAGCTTTTTGCCGTACTACAGTCAAAACAGTGTGAAATACACACCTATTTACAAAAAGTGCTAAGGTCCACGTGCATCCAAATCCTTGATTGAATAATACGACTTATCCCTCTAGATTGTTGGCTAAAATCGATCGCACGTTTTTTATCGATTAACTGCGATAAAAGTAATCTATTAGCTATGTTCACCCAACCCAAGGGTTGATCATAACAGAAATTGAAAAAACACAATCCCTAGATTAGGGAAAACAGCATTCAGCCAACCCATAACATCAACCGACCTACCTTCGGTCAAACCAAAATAATTGTACATGGAGTTACCTTTTATTGAAAGACAAAAAGTAAGGTAGATTCCAAATGCCTCAATAACTCTAGCAACTCCTTCCCTCTACGAGGAAAACTAAGAATCAACAGTACAAATCCCCTATTAGAAAAGAGAAAGAATTGGCAAGCAAAAGAGGAAAGGGTTTTGACAAACATTTAGAGAAACAAAGACATAATGAGTGCATTTGTTGGTTGTCAGAGAACCCTTGCCACACTGAAAACCAAAACACAAGGGGAGTAGTTCGGCAAAGAAAACAACAAGGGTTCGACAGAGGTTCAGAGAAGGAGAATCAGTCACCACAATTAGGGAGAAGAGAAAAGAGAACAAATCGGCTCCAGCAAAACCGATTGAAGGAGTGAGGGAGTGTAGATGAGAGAAGAAGATAAGAGATTCAGTCTAAAGTTTGGGAATAAAAGTAAGAAGAGAAGAAAAGGAGAAGAAAAGGATCAAATGCACTTGTGTGAGGGTAATTAAGGAATGTTCGGTTTCTACTTCAACCAAATGAGATGTAAAGAAGAAGAGGGAAGAGAAAATAACCCGAAAGCGATTGAAGGGAAGAAGTCGTAACCCGAATGGTCAAAATTTGGCTCCCGAAAAGTGTAAAACATGACAAAAACCGAAAAGGGGAAAAATACTCACTAAAGCTAAAATTCTTGAGTGCTATCATTCAAATTCGGCATCATCTCCAACTCCAACTCCTCATTTTTCTTCTAAAAACTCTCCCCTATCCTCTCCATGATCCACTCCTTAAATCACTCCCTTGACCAGTTCAAACTACACTCAGCAAAATTTGAATCCACCTCAAGTACTAGCCGTCCCAAGTTGCAAAATAAATACTCATCATAACAATATGACAACACTCAAACCCCAAACCACATGCATACTCCTAACACCACATTGCCACTAGACCACATGCTTCCATGTGTCACATTTTAGTCTCAATTAAATATGAGGCCTACTTTCAAGCACTTATGGTTTTATTCACTTAAAATAAAAACATTTGTTAAAGCCCAGGATTGAACCCAGGACTTCTACAACACCTGTAACACCCCAAACCTGGCCTAGACGTTATGGCCAAGTCTGGTGTGTCACATTGAAGTGTTTTTCGAAAACCATGTTTTCATTGAAAACCCTTCTTAATGTTTAGAAACTTTTATCGGTAAACTTGTATAAAACCTTTATTTTTTTTCCAAAATGTGATTCATTGTAATAATCGAACAACTTTGTAAATTCTTATGGAAAAAGTGCAAAAGCTTGTAAACCTTTGTAGTTGTGGAAACATGTTATTATAAAAACAGTTTAAGCATCAGAAAATCAGACTTTCTTTGTTATAGCTTAAAGTGAATGGATACTACGCACCAGGTGGGATTCAAGAGAAGAGGAGGTGAGTCATTTAGACTGCTTAAGTACCAAGCTCTTCCTAGATCCAATCCTAGACATGCACACATCCATTGCCACACTTTAACCTTATGACTTGTCCACGAACAACAAATTAAGTTTAAACGTATTTAAGATATTTATTTATGAAAACATTTATGTTGCGAAAGTTTTACTCTATTTTCGAAATATTTTGAAAATAAGTAACTTTTACAAAAACGCGCCGTAGAACTAACCGATTTCAAAACAATTTAAACAATGTCCTACTTAAGCTAAAAACAATTAAAGAATTAAAGAATTAAAAACCCAAAATAAAATAAATAGAGCGGCCTTATTACAACCCAGAAACCAAAATTAAATAATCTAAATAAATAATAAATTGAAATAATTGAAAACCAGAAATTTAAATCTTCGTGGCCACTCTGAATCCCTCCCAACTCCAAGTCTACCATCTAGGGCTTACCTGTATGGATGGAAAGAAAGGGGGTGAGTTTGGAAAACTCAGTGTGCAAAGAATGCCCATCTAGAGCCCAATTCAGCACAAGCCCATTGGCCTAAGCCCTAATCATTCTCAGTTTTAATAGGGCTGCAGCCCTATTCAGTTACAGTAAATTGGGCCTTTGCCCTTTTTAGATAACAGTATGGCCCATAGGCCCATTTCAGAACAGAATAGATAATAACATAAATGCAAGCCCAAACCCAACCTAAATCCAGCTGCTACACTTCACCCGTACCAGCCCTACACACCATGTGGGGATAACTCAACCCACCTAACCCTACACTCCATCGTTGCAGCATGGCTACTCAGATAACATAAATTGAGGCAAAGCCTTCAGTACGTGGTCAAGCCACTTTCAGTACTTCTTCCATCAATATCCCAGTCCCATGCAATAGATGATAATGACATTGCATGCAGTATACAGTAACAGTGTAATCATGCTTTTTGCTCAAACTTAGCCCTAGGGGTATAACAGTCATTTTGCTCCTAGGGGTAAAATAGTAATTTTCCACCTCTAAGAATATTTCAGTAATTCTATTAGTTTTTAGGGTTTTCATGCATATTACACTCACTAATAATCCATCTGTCATTGCAAAATTCTATTTAACTTAGCTTATCAGTTTTAGCTATTGGGTCCTAAACCCCTAATAGGCCCTACGGTGTCTATTAACAAATTAAGCCCATTTAGTTCAAATTATACGATCAGTTTATCAGTTTAAATGATTTTGAACCTACAGTCTATTAGTACACATTATTTACCTATTTTCACCCATACGGGCCCGTAAGCCCATTGGGCCCCTTTTCAGCCCATCGAGGCCCAATTACTGAAGTATACGAAATTCCACACGCGACTAGCTTACCACTTTGCGATTTCAGATCTAACAATTTCTAAACATCTTGTGAGCATTCACACACTCACAAGCCCACGAAATGCTAGAATTTCGGCACTTCAGCTTTTACCGAATTGAACTATGAGAGGGTGTTCGATACACACCTATTTTGCGACGACTGCTACTGAGATCCCCCACGATGTCCTACAATTGATTACCACAATTCTTAGATTGCAAATCTACAACAAACAATCCCAATATTCACTTACCCATATTCGGCCAATGCCCCTAAAGCCTTCAAAATCTTACTTTTGCCGAAAACCAATGACTAGATCTAAGTCTAGTTGTTCCAAAGATCCAAGCCTTTGATCAATCACCTCTAGAATACACTAATCACCAAAATAAATCATTGGTTAATGACCCTTAGAGCTCTATGCCCAAATCGACAGCCTCCCTAGATTTTAGGGACTTCGGTTTTTTTCTAAATTGTAAAATAACTTATAGATCTGGGTTAATGAGCACTTACCACTAATTTCCCTTCTACTTCTACTCAGATCTGATGTAGATCTAGCCCCTAAATGATAGTAGAACTTGAATCCAGGAGATCTGAAGTTTCGGCTACAAGCTCTTAAATCTATGGTGGTTTCGGCTTTTGAGTGATGAAGAAGATGATGATTTGAGGCTATAACTTTGGTGTAGTGTTGCCGACAGATACTAAGGGTTTAAAGAAGATGAAAATTGGTCAAAAGGGAAAGAAAAGAAAAGAAGGAATTGGCTTGGAGAAATCAACACAAGAAGTAAGTTTTTGGGATTTCAGCTTTTGTGGCAATCAGCTTGGTGGTTTTAGGGAGGATGGATTTGAAAGAGAAGATGGATTTGAGTAATAGGGGTGTTCAGCTGAGGTAGGAAGCAAAAAGGAAAAGAAAACAATAGAGGAGAAGAAGAGGAAGAAGAAATCGACACAAAGGAGAAGGAATTTACGTTTTCGACTTTTGTGAAAACTTAGAAAAGGATGAATGAAAGTGAAAGCTTTCAGGTGGCTAACCCTAATTCTCCAAGACAGAAAAAGAAAAGAAACTAACCCTAATATCAACTAAAATAATCAGCCCAACCTCCCTAAGGCCCTTGCTAAAATTCATTTAAGTGATCACATGCCTGGCACATGCCTAAAAACTAAAAAGTAACAATACGCTTACCTTGCAACTTGAACCCTGGACCTTTAATTCCTTCCCATGTGCCACTTTTTTAGGAACTTAGTGGTGCCACCTTGCCACTTTGCCAAAGCTCTTCTTGTGTCATAATTTACGAAGTTTTTCTTAAAAGCCCACTTAACCAAGTCTCCTTTTCACTTAAATCCAAACTTGATATTTTACCAGTTTTTAACTTAGGCTTGGGCCTTCTAGAGGCCCACTAACACATTTAAACTCAATTCCAATATCTAGAATACCAAAATTTTAAAAATTCACCAAAAATCACAGAAACCCGAAAAATCCCGAAAATCAGGGTGTTACAACACCTCCCAGAGCCCTTAACCACTGAAGCAAGCCTTCATTCATGTCACTTTATGCACAACAATTATTCACGTGCTTACTTCCAAATGCTCCCCAAGCTTAAGGCCCATTTCTTCTAGGCTCAAAATTCAGGGCGTTACAATATGCCCACATATTCGTGAGATTTACTCGTATAGGGCCCACGAGCCCATTGGGCCCACACGGCCCATTTCGATCTAACGTGGTAAAAAACGACATAAGTCCATGAGATCGCTCATGGTGGCCTTTACAGACACATGCACACATTTTGTGGACTTGATTCTTCACACGAGAGTTCACTCGCTCATGTGGCCTCAAACCCCAATCTTTCGACTTTTTAGCTTTTTAGCTTTTTGGCTTTTTGGCTTTTTTTGTTCTTTAGTTTAAGCAGTGTTAGTACCCACACACCTGATTACGAAAAGTGCAGAAGCCAACAAACACCAACCTATATTGAATCAAACTACTTCATCAGTCCTTTAATCAATAGGGTTAATCACCCTCATTTAACACTTAATCCTAAAAAGATATGGATACTTGCCTTGATTGAACGAGAGAGTATCCCACGCTTAATTCGATTTATGAAACTGATTACGAACTACTATAGAAACAACTTGCATTCTAAACGCACTTAATTATCCAACATGGCATATGTATATAGATTGAACCAAATGTGCAACCACTTACCGAAAATATAACCTGAGAGGAGAGACGAGAACAATCGGCCTCCTAACACCAAGTGTCCACCCACTACCCTAATAATGTCGATAGCAAAAGGGAAAGTGTTAAAAAGAAGAGAAAGAATGACAGTTGTTCAAGACAGAAAGAAATAGTATGAGAGAGGAACCGAGTCTTAGTTATTACCACCAAAACTGACACTACAGAAGGAAGATACAAAAATCAGTGCAACAAGAGAAAGAACTAATCGGTCGAATACATCCCTCTTCCAAGAACCCAAAAGTAGATGTCAGGACCGACACCAAGAATAAGGAATGAAGAAGAAAGTTTTAGCCAAAGTTTAAAACAAAAAGAAGTGTAAATCCAGCCCTAAAATTGAGAAAGAAAGGGAAAATAGTAAAGAAAATGGAGAGGGGAAAGAGAAGGATGCTTTTGGCTAAGATTGAAAGAGGGAGAGAAAAGCAATCGATCAACAAAATGTGGGGAGATTGAGGGTGAGAAAGTCGGCTATGATGAGAGTAAAGGAAAAAAAGAGATTCGACAGGGGTACAAAAGAACCAAAATGAGAAAACCCGAATGGTAACAAAACATGTTCGATTACCCCAATGTAAAGAATGAAAAGGACTCGAGCTATGACAGAAATTGCAAAAATGTGAAGAGAAAGCAAAATTGCACAGAATTTCCCCAAAATTAAAACCAAAGAATGCAGAAATGAAAGAACACTAGATAACAACCGAAATTAAACACCTAAAGTCTCTATACAACACAAACACATCCTCCCAAAATGTCTCCTATTATCTCTCCATGATTCACTCCACAAATCACTCAACATCCAATTTGAATCGCTTCCAACCACCTCATGACCAATAAAACTCAGAATCTCAGTCCAACTTCACCTCTTACACGGCTTGGACAGCAAAATTAATACCCCCATTTGTTGCGCCAACACTCGAACCTCAGACCTCATGCACCATTCCTCATGCCACTTACCATTAGACCACTAGGCTTTTTGTGACATAAATCAACCATAATTATTTATAAGGCCTAAAAGCTAGAGTCAATGCTTACTAAAGAAAAGAACTAAAATTTACTAAAGCCTAGATTTGAACCCAAGACTTCTCATATACCCCCAAACACTCCTGATTCACTTAGCCACTAAAGTAATCATGCATTTATGCCATTTTCTTGCACAACTAAATATTTATGTGACGTCTCTTAATTGTTCCCTTACTCAAGGCCCAATACTTCTAGGCCCAAATTCAGGGCATTACAGGTTGAGATTGTGATAGGGTATGTATACTATGTTATAGGTATGATAATGAATATATGCATTTGACCAATTAGGTAGATTTTGGAAGTGATGTTGGTATGTTTTTAATTGGTTAATTGGATGCTTATGAGCCTTGTGGTTGCTGGTATTGATTTAGCATGATTCAAGCTTCATATTGTTTGATTTGAGTGTCTATTTATGTTATGGTTATATGTCAATTAAAGTGTTTAAGTTGATGCAAGTCTGGGTGAGAAATGTGGATTGGAACATAGCCTATTTATGTCCACACGGGCAGAGACACAGGCGTGTGTCTCAACCGTGTGTGACACACGGTCAGGTGACACGGCCATGTGTCCCCTGTAGTTTTTAATGAAAGCAAGTCAGTGAGTTACACGGAATAGTCACACGGGCGTGTAGTTGCCCGTGTGACCCAAGTCAAAGAGTTACACGGGGTCAGACACGAGCTAGAATAGACCATGTGATCTTATTTCGAATGTTCACATGGCCTGTGACACGGGCATGTCTCACACGGCCTGGCCACATGGGCGTGTATTGTAATGACCCAAAATTCACAGGCATCGAAAAAGTGAATTATCAGGTCTTTGTCTTAGTAAACCGAATTCGTAAATATTTAATAGAAGTAATTATGAGTCTAGTGGTGTCTTTAATTAGGTTTTGATTAGGTGAATTTAGCTTCATTAAGAGTAATTAGGAAAAATGACTGAATTGAATAAAGGGTAAAAGTTGAATTTTAGATCAATAAAAAATAAAAGGGACTAAAATGACAAATATGCCATTAGTAAGAAATGAGGCAGCATAAGGCATAAAAATCATAGATTTTTATGTATGATATAAATTAAATTATTAATAATTATTATTATGGTTTTCTATTTAATTATTATTATTAGTATATAAATTAACTAAAGACAATTGTATGGTGGTAAAATTAAACATGTATAATATGCATGTTTATACACTAGTAATATATTTATATATTTTCTTAAATAATAAGTAAAAGATATTTATTATATTAATTATTATATTATTATAACAAAGTATAAAATAAAAGAAATAAAGTAAGGTAAAAAGAAACCAAAAGAAAGAAAAGAACAGAGAACCATTCGAGAAAGAAGGAAAGAAAAATAAAAGGAAAACTAGGGTTTAAGGTTTGAAACTTTAATTTGGTAAGTCAATTAAGTCATTTTCTTTTAATTTTGATGATTTTGAAGTCTTATAACAAAGTTTTGTTGAATTTAAGTTGAAATTTTGAAAGTTCTTAAATATTTGAACATGATTCATGTTGAACAAATTGATGAATTAGGGGTTTAATTGATAGAATTTCTAGTTAGAATTGATTGCAGGATTAAATTGTAAAAGAAGCTATAAGTTTTACATAATAGGGACTAAATTGCAAGGAATTCAAATTTTGGGTTTTATGATGAACATTGGATAGTTTAGTTGAGTTTGGTTGGAATTTGAGTAGAAATAAAGTATGAATTAAGATAGAAAAGTGAATAAGTTTAGTAAGGACTAAATTAAAATCAAGGTAGAAATTGAATAGAAATTCAATTATTTTGTATGAATTAGTGTTGTATTAACAATTGTAAATTATTTTAATTCTCGTAGCTAACAAAGAACCATAAGCATTGGCTCAAAAGTTAAAAGAAAAGAGTATCGAGGAGTGAACCGAGAAATTTCGAGTTTGTATTACTATAATTCAAATTATTTATTATTAAATGTTAAATTTTAAATTATATGTATGGTAAGTAAATTACAAGGTAAGTATTATTATTGAAATGAATGAAATTGAAATAAAGGACGAATATGTATGAGTATTTGATTGTATTTTGATTGGAAAGTGGAAAAGGATTTAAATTAAAAGTATGAGAAAGTGATTGAATTGAAAGTGAAATTGAAATTGAGAAATGATTTGAAAAGCATATTAAGTAGTGGAGCTGAGTCAGAGATAATTGGCATGCCATAGTATGAGAAAGTGATTGAATTGAAAGTGAAATTGAAATTGAGAAATGATTTGAAAAGCATATTAAGTAGTGGAGCTGAGTCGGAGATAATTGGCATGCCATAGGATTGGAAGTGTTCAGAGATATTCGACTTTGAGTCGATTAGGCACTATATGTGTCGTATTAGGCACTATGGGTGTCGTGTTATTGCTTCTGATATATTGATTAGGTACTGAGTACCGTTTGCTTCGGCAATATTTATTAGGTTCAATGTGTCGTACTGGTGTGTGTGGTTGGATCCGTGTATCCGCCAAGGTCTGAGTCTTGTTAATAGGGGAAAGTAAATGAACTGATAAATTGAATAAATTTGATTAACCGGGCTATCGAATTGAAATGAGAAAATTGAATTGTGAATTGAAATTGAGAAATGAGATTGAAAGCATGAAACAAAGGTTCACGGAATGGTTGAAGTTCAAATTAATGATATATGATGTCAATTGATAAAATGCTATTGTTGTAATATAAGATTAATGTAAAAATTAATATTCATGATTATATTGTTACAAGTTGGATGCATATAATTTATTATTATTATTATAGTTTGAATTATGGTAATACCACTGAGTATACCCATACTCAGTGTATGGCTGTTTTTCGTGCGTAGGTTAGTAGAAGTCAAATGTCCTGGTTTAGCATCTAGAGCAATCTTGAACTCAGAGAAATTTTGGTGATGTATCTTTCTTTTTTATAAATGTGGCATATACCTAGGTTATGTGTATGGGTCTTGTGATTTTGGTTGTAAACGATGATATATATATAACATTTGTTATTGGTTAAATGAAATGGTAAGAAGATTAATATGGCACATTTGGTATAAAGTTTGAAATGAGAATGAATGAAGTTTACTAATCTAATTAAAATGATACTATGAAATACTTTTGAATATATATTAAGTAAGTTAATAAGTTAATATTTTGATGTGATCTAAGTGTAATTACAAATAAATTGTATTGGTTGTGACATTGGTTTTGAATTGGTTGCATTTTAAATTTGCAGTGTTGGTTAGGGTATTATAAAGGGGTTATATTGAGTTCAAAAAAATGAAATTTTATAAAAAAAATTCCGTAGTATTCGAGTAAGTCTCGATTTACTGATGCCTTAATAAATTAGCCTTGAAGGTCCATTAAAGGGACTTAATAAATTAATTATTGTATGTATGTCAATTATTTGTATATTAATTGTAAATTGTCTGAAATGTCCGATAATGTTCCATAACCCTGTTTTGGTGACGGTTTAGGGTAGGGGGTGTTACAGTTGTTGGTATCAGAGCTATTCAGATTTAGACAATTTTCAGGCTAAATCGAGCTCAGAATTGAGTCTAGAGGTACATGCCACTATTGAGTCGAAACTGAGTTGGGATTTGGATGCTGACCTATTTGTTTATTTCTGTTTTATAGATTAAAGATGTCAGATGAATGCATAAATGATACTAATTAAGAAATGTATACTGGAGATGATGGATCATACGGATTAGATGAAACTGAATTAGTCACACCTAGTGTAACCCAATGAGAAATCAACCCCCTATGTGGATGGGGGAAATGATAGAAATAGAGATCATTCTCACTTATTATGATTTATTGCTAATGCCTTGCAACGAGTAGTGGGGATTGCTTCTGCTACAACATCCGTGCCTACTCCAAGATGAGCCCCAATGAAAGAATTAAGAAAATACGGTGCCACTAAATTCTTGGGTCTAAAAGGAGTTGATCCATCCATGGCAGAAAATTGGATTGTAACACCCCTTACCCGAGACCGTTGTGGGAGTCGAGCACGAGGCGTTACCGAACCTAACTTACTCAATCGGGCACAAAAATTTGCTTTTAAAATTAATTTATTTTCATTCATTCAATAAGTCCCTAAGAAGGGTCATCGAGGCCCTAAGAAGGGTCATCGAGACCCTAAATCATGCTATTAAAATGGTTCGGGGCCAAACCGAGATCAATAAATTTTTTTCCGATTACTTAAATGAACCAAAATAAATTATTTCTCTGTTCCTTATAAAGTTGTCCAACTGCATCATAGTCACTAAATAAATCATAACTCGAGTTACGGAACTTGAAATTCAATTCTGTAAATTTTCCTTAAAACTAGACTCATATACCTTCTTACTATTTTTTTTTGTAGAATTTTTAGTTTAGCGAATTAGTACAGTTTATTAGTTAAAATCTCTCCTATTACGTAGTTAAACTACTCTGACCTCTGTTCACTTCAAATTAATTTTCTCTCTGTAAAAACTTCAAATAGGTATTCTATTTATTTTATTTGAAACTAGACTCAATAAGGAATCTAATATATAAACTATAATGCCTAATTATTTATGTACAATTTATGGTGAATTTTCAAAGTCAGAACAGGGGATCACGAAGTCAATCTGAAGTAGTCTCACTCAATTGCAAATAACTCATAATATACAACTCTTTTGCTTACTCTGTTTCTTCCACATGAAAATAGACTCATTAAAATTTAATTTCATGTCTCATTCACTATTTAATTCCATTACTACTATTTTTAGTGATTTTTCAAATTCATGTCACTACTGCTGTTTGGATCTATTTTTAAGCTATTTTCACCTTTTTCATGGTTTCCATGTGATAATTACCATTTAGGCATACATAGTATTAAACCTATGTTTGATTAGTCATTCCAATAGCTAATCATCAACAAGTATTTACATACTATTCATTAAACATAACCTAAGGACATTCATACCAAAAGAAACCAAGTCCCTAATCATGCCATATGCGAAATGAAACGTCTAGCTATACCAAAATGATCCTGTTGATAGCGTGACTGGATATCCAATGTTCCTTGCGATCCCTGAGTTGGCTTGGCAAGAACTATAACAAGAAGAAAAATAAAGAGAGTAAGCACTAAGCTTAGTAAATTTAAAAGTAAATAAACCACAACATTCACCCTAAATAATAGTTAATCATAGTATCATCAAGCATCATAAGCTTTCCTTACACCTCATTTCTTACCCTCTTCCTTATTCACTTACTTTCTTCCTTACTTGGTTATTCAATAAACTCATGAATATAACTTACCTTTCCTTTGCTGAGATTTTCCTGTAATTTAACCTGTACAATAGCCCGTTAAACCACTCGGAATACTAAGGATACTCGGGTTTTCCTGCCTGATAATAGCCTGTCAATGCCATGTTCTAGACATGGCCTTACATGAGATGCTTCCTGTCCTACCAGAGCCATACTTTTAATATGGACTTCCATGGGAAATTCCTATCTTGTCTGGTAACCCAAAATGTCATGACATTCCGTATCCCAAACATTCCTAGAGTTCAAACGGGGCTTTCTGATACTTTTTCTCTGTCATCTCGTCTTTGGTTCAACTTCGAATATTTTCATAAAGTAAATGTATATATGCTGGAAATTAACAACATTAATGTAAAATAATGAAATATTGCATTTATTTACCGTAAACTTACCTCGATACAAAATACGGTTAAACTTGACAATTTATTCCTTTACTTTTTCCTTTCCCCGATCTACTCCTGAATTTCGTTCTTCTTGATCTATAATAACAATTTAGCTTATTTAATACTCACATTTATCAAACAGCCCTTAACTCGAACTTTAGCAAAATTACATTTTTGCCCCTAAACTTTTGCATATTTACACTTTTGCCCCAAGGCTCGGAAATTAAAATTTATCCTAAATTCTTATGTTTTAGGACATTCTGATCATTTATTTACCAACAAAAACCTCAATTTCCCACTATAACATGTACTTATGAACAATAGGTATTTTTACCGATTAAGCCCTTTTACTCGTTTTTACTTAAAACCGAGTAGCACAAGTTGTCTAGCATAATTTAAAACTTCATATTCTATCATAAAACTCCAAAATAAACAAATTTAACCTATGGGTATTTTTCCAAATATGAACCCTAGGTTGAATTATTGCTAGCATAAGCTAAATCGAGCTACCGGGATTCTAAAAACATAAAAATCATTAAAAACGGGGCTTGGATGCACTTACTATGAAGCTTGGAAGTTAAAGAAACCCTAGCTATGGAGAGAGATAAGGTTCGGCCAAGGCTTGAAGAAGATGAACACAATTTGGCCTTAATTTCCCTTTTAATTCATTTTAATTACCAAATGACAAAAAATGCCTTAATGCCTTTCTTTGAAAATTTTCATGTACAAGCCCATTTTTGTCCAAAATTTTAGAAATTGGTCAAATTGCTATTTAAGACCCTCTAATTAATATTCCAAGGCAATTTTATACTAAAAGCTTCTAGAATGCAAGTTTTGCAACTTATTCGATTTATTCCCTAATTTCAAATTAAGCACTTTATGCATAGAATTTCTTCACGAAATTTTCACAAAATCATGCAATCTTATCATAAACCTCAAAATGATTATAAAATAATTATTTCTATCTCAGATTTGTGGTTTCGCACCCACTGTTCCGTTCAGGCCCTATTTTGGGATGTTACATGGATGGAGTCAATAAAAAGAGTTCTACAGCAATTGGAATGTACCCCCCAAGAATGTCTAATCTATGCTGTTTCTCTATTACAAGGAGAAGTGTATTTATGGTGGGAATCTATAATTTGGCATCTACCAAAAGAACAGGTAACATGGCATTTATTTCAAAAAGCAAGGTGATCTGTCAGTGGTAGATTATGAACGAGAATTTTCTAGACTCAGTTAATATGCTTTAGAGTTTATACTGACGGAACCCAACAGTTGCAAGCGATTCTTACGGGGTTTCTGAGATGAAACAAAAGTACAATTAGTATCCCTCAGACGTAGACTTGGTTGAAAGAGCTAAGATGGTTGAGCAAGTTTTAGGCTTTGATAGAAAGCCTGAAATTACCCGTTCGACTAGGAAACGATCTAGGGCTATTAGTCCAAGTCCGCAACCGAAAAGATCAAGGGAATTTCGTTGTGGCTGGAGATCGAGTTTTAGATAAGATAGAGGTGATAGAGGGTAAGAAAAATAGATGACTATCTCTATTGGCAGTGTAAAAAGTCTATCACGGGAAACTGAATGCCTGAAATGTGAACATTGTGGGAAGAAACATCTAGGTAAGTGTTGGAAAGTGACTGGTGGTTGCTTTTGTTGCGGGTTGACTGAGCATTTTGTTAAAGATTGCCCGAAAAATAAAGATGTTACACCTATCACACCATAGAGATCTGTATCTACTGCTAGAGGTAAAGGTTCGGGTAGAGACAGTACTCTTTCTAGAGGTGGGGGTGCAAGAAGAGACAATGACATAGTTACCCAGCATTCAGAGGCTAACCCACCGGCCAGAGCATTCGTGGTTCAGACTCAGGAAGAAGGTGATGCACATGACATCATAACAAGTATATTTTTATTGTATTCTGAACCTGTATATGCTTTAATTGATCTAGGTTCATCACATTCATACATTAAGTCAAAACTAGTTGAGTCGGGGAAATTAAAACCTGAAATGTCTAGAGTATCTATAGTTGTATCTAGTCTTTTGGGGCAAACAATGTCAGTAGATCAAATATGTAGAAGATGCCCGTTAGTGATACAGAATAAAACATTTCCAGTTGACTTGTTAATTATGCCATTTGGTGACTTTGATGTAATACTGGGAATGAATTGGTTACCTGAACATGGAATGGTGTTGGATTGTTATAAAAAGAGATTCAGTATTTAGACAGAAGATGGAGGTAGAATTGAGGTAAATGGTATTCGTACTAGCGGATCAACACGTATCATTTCTGCAATAAAGGTCAATAAATGGCTTCAGCAGGGTTGTACAACATATTTGGCTTATGTTATTAATTTAGATTTAGTTGGAAATTAGTGCAGCAAGATTAGAATCGTATGTGAGTTTCTAGATGTTTTCCTTAAAGAATTACCATGATTACCACCAGATAGAGAAGTTGAAATTACGATTAAGGTCTATTAGGGTACAACTCCAATCTCTATACCTCTATACCGTATGTTGCCCATAGAATAGAAAGAATTGAAGGTATAGTTGCAGGATCTATTAGATCATGGTTTCATTAGACAGAGCATTTCACCATAGGGTGCATCGGCATTGTTTGTTAAAAAGAAAGATGGTTCAATACGACTTTGTATTGATTACCGATAGTTGAATAAGGTAACTGTCAAGAACTGGTATCTGCTACCATGTATAGATGACCTGTTTGATTAGTTAAAGGGAACTTCAATATTTTCGAAAATTGATTTATGGCATGGGTATTACCAGTTGAAGGTAAAAGAAAGCGATATACTGAAAATGTAACGCCATAATTTTCGGGATTTTTTGGGTTTTTGTGATTTTTGGTGAAATTTTGAAATTTTGGTGTTCTGGATACTGAAATTGTGTTTAAATGTGTTAGTGGGCCTTTAGAAGGCCCAAGCCTAAGTTAAAACCCGACAGAAATATCAATTTTGGTTTTTAAGTGAAAGGGGACTTAGTTAAGTGGGCCTATAAGAAAAAGTTAGTAAATAAAGACACAAAGAGGGCCTTGGTAAAGTGGCAAGGTGGCGCCACTAAGTTCCTAAAAAAGTGGCGTGTGGACTGAGTTTAAGGGCCAGAGTTCAAGTCACAAGGTAAGCGTGTTGATACTTTTATTTTTGTGTGCATGTGTCGGGCATGTGATAAAGCTTAAGTGGAAATTGGGCTAGGGCTTTAGGAAGGTTGGGCCGTGGGTTTGAATGGCCATTAAGGCAAGCTTTATTTTCTTTTTGTCTTGCCGAATTAGGGTTAGCCACCTAGAGCCTTCACTTTCAGTCTATTCTCTTCTCAGTGTCATAAAAAGCCGAAAACGCAAAGTTAGATCTCCTGAGTGTCGAATTCTTCCTTCTCTTCTCCTCTCTTCTTCTATTTTCTTTTATCCTTCTTTTCTTCTCTAGTCGAAACATTCCTACCACTCTACTCATCTTCTCTTTCATTCCCATTCTCTTCTAAACCTCTATAGTCGATTGCCATAAAAGCCAAAATCCCAAAAGTTGTTTCTTGTGCCGATTTCTTCTAGCCAAAATCCTCCTATTTTCTTTATCTCTTTTGGCCGATTTTCACATCCTCTAAACCCCAACCCCTATCGGCAACACCACTGCAAAACCACCACACCAAATCATCTTCCTCTTCACAGTTCTAAAGCTGAAAACACCATAGTTATCTTTAGATCTCTAAGATTTGAAATTTGCTAAGTGGTTAGGGGCTAAATCTGCATCAAATTTGAGTAGAAGAATCACCTTGATTAAAGAAAACCTGTGGTAAGTACTCGACATCTCAGACCTACTCGTTACCTTTGGATTTAAGAAAAGCCGAAATCCCTAAACTCTTTAGGGAGGCTATCGAATGTGATGATAGGTAAAGACAGTTCTTTTAATTGATTCTATGTGTACTTGTTGTGGAAAGGGCGATCTAGCAAAGAGCATACGAGGCTTGGATCTTTGGAACGATCGGATTTAGATCTGGTCATTAGCTTCGGCAAAGATAAGTGTATAAGAGACTAAGGTTATGGTGGCCGAATATGTATGTTGGGGTAGTAATGGTTATTCGATTTGATATTTAGATGTTAACGTGATCTAAATAAATGTAGGATTGTTTTGGAGCAGATCTTGTCGTTGGTCGTCACAAACCAGGTGTGTATCGAACACCTTTCTGTAGTCTAAGTCGACAAAAGCCAAAATACCAAAACTCCGGCATTTTGTTTGCTTGTGAGCGTGCAAACGCTCATAGGTCAGTTGGAAATCATTGGATCTATATTCGCAAGTGGTAAGATGGTTGAGTGAGCAATTTCGTGCACTTCGATAAATTTGGGCCTCGATGGGCTGAAATTGGGCCCAATGGGCTTACGGGCCCAATGGGTAAAAGTAATTGACACTGTAGGGCCCATTAGGGGTTTTAGGGCCCAATGACTATAAACTGCTAAAATGGGCTAAGTAAGTTACTGAGATAAAAGTTGGACGATTAATGATTGTAAAGTGCATAAAACCTTAAAAAGTGGAATAGTTACTGAATTACCCTTATAGGTGAGAAATTACTATTTTACCCCTAGGTGCAAAATGACCGTTATACCCCAGGGCTAAATCTGACTGAAATACATGTTTTACTGTTTCTGTTTACTGTATGCCATATCATGATTATCTGTTGATTGGGATTTGGGGATTGTTGATGGAGGAAGTGCAAGTGGCATTGCCATGATTTCTATTTTCTAAGAGAGGCTTTGCCTCGTACTGATATTTGAAAAGGGCTTTGCCCATTCTATTTTTTGAAAGAGGCATTGCCTCGTATTTCTGTTAGTGGCTTGGCCACCTTATCTGAGCAGCAATGCTGCATCTGTGGTGTGTAGCGGTTGGGTGGGTCGAGTAGTTTCCCACAAGGTGTGTTTATGGTTGGTACGGGCGGTGTGTAGCGGTTGGCTTTAGGCTGGGTTTGGGCATACATGCATAATCTCTGATTTGTTCTGAAATGGTCCTATGGGCCGAACTGTTATTTGAAAAGGGCTGAGGCCCAGTTTACTGTATCTGGATAAGGCTTCGGCCTAGTTATTGCTGTGACTGGTTAGGGCTTATGCCCAGTTGGCTCAAGCTAATTTGGGCTTTGGATGGGCTTCTTTACACACTGAGTTTACCAAACTCACACCTTTTCCTTCCATCCTTGCAGGTGAGCCCTAGACAATGGACTTGGAGCTGGGAGGGATTTAAAGTGGCCACAAAGACTACATTTCTAGTTTTAAGTTAATTTAATTCATATTTTATTTAATCGTTTTATTTTTAATTTGGGTTTGTAATAAAGCCGCTCTAATTATTTTTATTTTGGGATTTTAAATTATTTATTCTTACGTTACTTTAATTATTTTGAATATAGCTACGTGAGTTTTTCTTAAAATTAATCAAACGTTTTCAAAACCAGTCACACGATACAATTGAGTAACAAGGTAAATTTTTATAGTAAATCTCCTAATAACTAGTAGTGGATAGGACGTTCACCTAATAAACCGGGAATTTTCCTTAAGACTCTAATATTAGTTTTGCAAAGCTCACCCTAATATTAGTAACTAGGTAACATGGTTAGCTGTAAGTAATGTGACACACCGGACATGGTTGTAACGTCTGGGCCGGGTTTAGGGTGTTACATTTAGTGGTATCAGAGCCCGGTTGCAACAACTCGGCTGTGGAATAGGGTCTAAAAGGTTTTTTTTGGAAATTTTAAGCCCAAGAAGGGTATTTTTGGAAAATCAAATTTTTCTAAAAATTTAGAAAAACCTTTTCAACCTCGTTTTCTTCAAGTTATACATGTTTTAAGGATTGGATTTTAAAAAGATTAAGTTTTTCTGGGTTTCTGAAATCTGATAACTGAAGAAGTGGCACACTAAATCCCCGGCACCAAGTCTGTAAGTATTTCTGCTTCATATACTAAACTGTACTAAGACAATTCTGTAGATAGAACTGAGACCCTATTATGATACTGTAGATAGGGTAGTACTGAAACTGCAAGACTGAGACAGTAGGGAAACTAAACCCTAGAAGATTACGACTGTAGCTAGGATATGACTCTGCGAAAATAAACTCTGAAACTCTATCTATACATAAGACATTTGTAAAAAAACAACTGAAATATTAAACTAATGCCATAAAATTCGTAATCAGATAAGATGTTATGAGTATGAGAGCTGCTCGTGGATGAGGCCGTGGACGTGGTCGAGGCAGTGTTCAAGTTGGGTTTTCATCTTCGAAACACATGCCAGCTGGTGAGGCACGACCGCCACCAGTAGCTGAAAATGGGCCGTATGATTGGGCCGCAGGGGATGATGCCTTATCCCAGACAACGTTAAGGGTTCTGGAAAGAGTTGCTGGAGCTAATGTTGGGCACATGAATAGGGGATCCATTTCTGAGCGACTCCGGGCTAATAGAGTAGAGGTTTTTAGGGGCATATCTGGAGTAGCCCCAAATGTAGCTGAGTATTGGCTGGAAGCTACGGAACAGATTATGGATGACCTGGATTGCTCGGAGGAGCAAAAGCTGAAGGGAGCAGTATCTCTGCTGCGAGACGAGGCATACCAGTGGTGGATCACGGTAAATGAGGGTACCCCAGCTGAGCGGGTAACCTGGGAACTATTTAAGAGGCTTTCAATGGTAAATACGTAGGAGCGAGCTACGTGGATGCACGTAAAAAGGAATTTCTAAACCTGACCCAGGGCAATAAGACTGTTGCTGAGTATGAGGCGAAGTTTCTGAGGTTGAGTCGGTATGCCAACGAGATAGTTTCTACTGAGTACGAGCGTAGTGTTCGCTTTGAGGATGGTCTTAGGGATGACCTGAAGGTGTTGATAGCACCGCAGAGGGAGCGTGATTTTGCCGCATTGGTGGAGAATGCCAAGATAGCTGAGGAAGTAAAACGAACTAAATGGCAGAACCGTGATAAGGATCGAAACCACTTTAGAAGGGACATTAGACCATCTGGTGCTGCAAATCGAAATGCCAACAGGGCTAGAGTGGAGGAACCGGTGTAACACCCCTAACTCGTACCCGTCGACGGAGGGTTAAGAGGCATTATCGAACAAACACATCATAGCACCAAAATAAAGTCATATAGTGTTTCTAGAATTCTAAGACCGAATACATATGCATACATTCCAAATATTAACTTTAACTTGAAGCGCACTTTAATTAACATATACCATTCACATAGCAAAAATTTTTCATGCAAGAAACATTAACCTGAGCATCATTTATGTACGAATATAAAGTGATTTGATAAGCCATTTTCGTATGGCTATTCATATTTACAATTCAAAATAAAAGTTTGATTTCAAAACATAGGTTTTAGCCTATACATGCCATTGTTCGAAAAAGAAGTAACCTTCAAAAGTACCAAAAATCTGATGGCGATAGTGTGATGGACTACGACTTAAATCCCTCGAACCGAAGCTTCAATTAAGGTCTATAAAGCAAAAAGAAACATAAAAACAGAGTAAGCTTCAATGAGCTTAGTAAGCTTTGAGTAATCTAAACAATTCATGCTTCATAACATCTACTATGTCACATAACAAAACTCAATTTCAAAAGCCTATCTACTTGGCCGAATACACATTCACATACATGAGGAAAATTCAACATTTATTTGCAATTGATTCCTTACCATCTATTATCACCAAATTTCCATTATCATATATGCATCATTCATAGCCGAATATATGTATACCTTAGCAAATATAGGTAGAGCATACCATCATGTTTCACATTCGGACTTTACTAAAGCAAAGTCAATCATTTAAAAAGCATTGAACTTAAATATTTCATATCATACTCGGGTACATATCAATTTAATCTATTACATAGGTATGAAGTACATACCTGACATTCTTAATACGATGTTCATAATTTACCACAGTTATATCGTAATTCCTCATAGTCTCACACATACTAGAATCACCGGTACGAAGCCTGCTAGGCTCGAAGGCCTATATGTATCATCGGCACAAAGCCTGCTAGGCACGAAGGACTGAAAGTATCACTGGCTCAAAGCCTGCTAGGCACGAAGGCCTGAAAGTATCACCGGCACAAAGCCTGCTAGGCATGTAGGCCTAAAGGTATCACCGGCACAAAGCCTGCTAGGCATGAAGGCCTGAAAGTATCACTGGCACAAAGCCTGCTAGGCATGTAGGCCTGAAGGTATCACCAGCACAAAGCCTGCTAGGCACGAAGGCCTGAAAGTATCACTATTGAACCTCGGGCAATAATTCATTCACATTTTAATGCATTATACAGAACCTACCATATTCGCAACTCATGTTTACTTTCATCACGAGCATCACATACAAATACACATTATAACATTTTCCATAAACTCAAATTGCCGAACACCATTCATTTTCTATTTCATTTCCATTCGGTTTGATAGAGATTACCATGAAATCTCACATGTATAAACTAGTCATATCTTTCCTTCAATTTCAATATGCACACGGCTACCTTACTCATGCCATCATGTTTATAATTGAATTTTTATCAAAGTGAGATCATTTAATTACAAGGCATGTAACTTAAATGTTTCATACCATAATCATGTAAATGCAAAGAAGATACACTCAAAACTTACCTCGATATATTGGAACGGTTGTTGACCAGCTACTCTATTACTTTATCCTTTCCCTTATCCGACTTTGATCCTTTTTGCTCTTGAGCTTGAATTAAAACAAATAAGTTTGTTAAATTTCTCACTCAATATCATTTTCTTAACAGACATAATAAACAATCACCTATAATTCAATATGCATTCTATTTTAAAGAAAACATTAGGCCATGACTCGATTTCATATTTATAAACTATGTCTAATTCGTATACGCAAGCAAAGATTCATATAACTTATCACTAATGCCGCACACAAAAATACATACATGCTCATAAGCTTAACATCCATTTATGCTTAACCTATTCCCCTTTCGGTCTTGATTTCTCAAGCCTATAAAATTTAATAACAGTTACCTTAACCAAAAGCATGTAATCACATAGTACTTGGTTCATATTCTGCACTATAAGCTTTACAATAATAGCCATAACCGTATGTTAACTTTATAGATAATTAGACACCTTTTTTTTAACACCTATTAATCCTCTAGGTTATATCACTATGTAGTACTTACTAGACCATTTGCAACTTTTCAAAATAAACACATACTCTCAATTCACTAATATAACCGAATGTCTTACAACCATCTAAACTCATTTACTCAACTTATGTACATTATTAAGTTCATTCGGTCATTAAGCCAAATTTTCTAATTTAACTATACCTCCATAGTTTCTTCCATTTGAACCATCTCACAAGCATTCCAACTCATATAGATCAATTTGTCTACCGTAACACACGTTCACCATATACTCAAAATACAATTTCCTCAATGGCCGAATTCACAAGGTGGTTTATAAATATGAATATACTTTGTAAAACAAGATTACAATAGCTCAAGGTAAACTCAATTCAACCTTTTTGTCTACCAACTAAATTATGTTCAATTTTGTAGGCTCAATCAACCATTTAAAAGTAACTAAGCTTAACATCCAAGACTTTAACAATATAAGACATAACACATACATAGAACACATATACTCCACTCATTCTCAAATTTAAAATCGGTAACTACTCATTCAAATGCATAATTTAGCATTGAACTAAAATCCCCAAAGTTTCAATTACCGATTGTCTTACTGAGAGCATTAAACATTTAATTCATCAACATTCGGCTATCACTCAAAATTTCCCCCATTTTCTAAGAGAACCGTACAACCCAATGGCTTGAAATCACATATAGAAGCAAATAACAATCCTTTCATCTCCATTACTACCATTTCTACTTCTAAGCATGGAAATTACAACCATTTCTAAAATTCCTCTCATGACCGAATACTCATGCCAAAACACATTCAACATTTTGAACATGGGCCATCAAGACCAAGCTCTAACCATACCAATTTCACTAAAAACACAAGACAAACAAATGAAATTTACCTTGAATGCAAGCTAGCTATAGGCCGAATGCTTGTGTTTCTTTCCCTATTCACTCTTAGTTTCGACTATTGAAGAAGATAAAAGAGAGAAAAACAAAATGCCCCTTGTTTTTATCACCACTATTACCAAATATTATACTCATAACATTTTATTATTTTTCACTTAATAAAAAGCATTTGTACATAAAGAAATACATATAAAATACATGCATTTTCAATCATTATACCCCATGGCCGGCCACTATCTCAAAAAGTGGAAATTTGACATGCAAGTCCAACATTTTAGCCATGCACAAATTCGGCCCCCTTTTCAAATTATCACACACTTTTTTACTACTTGACACATAAGTCCATATCAAAAATCAGACATTCAAATGGCACCAAATGTAAATCAATTATTCACCCTATAACTTCACATAAATTTAATATGGAAAATAGCATTTATTAAATATTGACTATGTCTAATGGTTACGAAACCATTTCCCGACTAGGGTCGAATTAGGGCTGTCACAACTCTCCCCCCTTTTTTGAAATTTTCATCCTTGAAAATCTTACCGATGAATAAGTTTGGGTAAAGTTCTTTCATAGATGTCTTGGTTTCCCAAGTTGCTTCTTCAATCCCATGCTTGAGCCATAATACCTTGACTAACAGAACCCTTTTATTTCGCAACTCTTTCACCTCACGAGCTAAAATTCGAATTGGTTCTTCTTCATAACTCAAATTGGGCTGAATTTTAAACTCTGACGGTTTAATCACATGCGAGGGATCTGATCTATAACGACGAAGCATCGATACATGAAAAACGTTGTGAATCTTTTCAAGTTCAGGGGGCAAAATTAGTTTATAAGCAACCGGTCCTATTTGTTTCGAAACCTTGTACGGTCTGATGAATCTCAGACTCAACTTGCCTTTATGGCCAAATCGAAGTACCTTTTTCCACGGTGAGACCTTTAGGAACACCTTATCACCAATTTGATACTCAATATCTTTACGTTTCAAATCCGTGTACGATTTCTGACGATCTGATGCTATTTTCAAACTGTCACGAATCGTCTTTCCTTTCTGTTTAGCCTCTTTGATTAAATTAACCCCAAGAATCTTATTCTCACTAAGCTCCATCCAAAACAAAGGTGTATGGCACTTTCGACCATAAAGAGCTTCGTAGGATGCCATTTGAATACTTGATTGAAAACTATTGTTATAGGTGAATTTAACCAAAGGCAAATATTTTTCCCACGAAACGCCAAACTTGAGAATGCAACATCTCAACATGTCCTCGAGTATTTGAATAACCCATTCAGATTGTCCGTTAGTTTGCGGATGGAAAGCAGTACTAAAATGTAGTTTAGTACCCAAAGCCTCATGTAATTTCTTCCAAAATCTAGAAGTAAATCTGGGATCTCAATCCGAAACAATAGAAGTAGGCACCTCGTGCAACCTCACAATCTGAGAAATGTACAATTCTGTTAACTTCTCAAGCGTATAGTCGGTACGGACAGGGATGAAGTGGGTCGATTTGGTCAATCTGTCGACTATAACCCAAACGGAGTCTTTCTTACTTAGGGTTAGCGGTAACCCGGATACAAAATCCATTGTAACTCAATCCCACTTCCACTCGGGTATTAAGATCGGCTGAAGTTGCCCCGAAGGCACCTGATGCTCCGCTTTTACTTGCTGACAAACTAAGCATTTAAAAACATAGTCAAAGATGTCTCGTTTCATTCCGTGCCACCAGTACTGACGTTTCAGGTCGTTGTACATTTTTGTGCTACCCGGATGAACTGACATTCAGCTATCATGAGCTTCACCCAAAATCCTCGGAATAATCTCTGAATTTCTCGAAATACACAATCGATTTTTGAACCTCAAGCAATCATTGTCATCAACTCGGAATTCTAAATCTACATTTGAAATGCACTGAGTCCTTTTTGCAGTCAAATCGTCATCGTTTTTCTGAGCTTCACATATTTGTCGTAATAACACTGGTCCTGCCTTTAATTCTGCTATCAACAAATTATTCACAGACACTGATAATTGGACGTTCATGGCTCGTAACGCAAATAGGGATTTCTGATTGATGGCATCCGCAACCACATTAGCCTTACCCGGATGATAATCAATAACAAGCTCGTAGTCTTTCAACAATTTTAACCACCGCCTTTGTCTTAAATTCAGATCTTTTTGAGTCATTAAGTATTTCAAACTTTTATGATCGGAAAAGATATGACACTTTTCTCCGAATAGGTAATGACGCCAAATTTTTAGAGCAAAAACAATAGCAGCAAGTTCGAGATCATGCGTCGGATAATTTCTCTCATGAGGCTTCAATTGCCTCGAGGCATAAGCAACCACTCGGCCTTCTTGCATCAAAACGCAGCCTAAACCGTTCTGAGAGGCGTCACTATAAACCATAAATTCCTTTCCGGACTCAGGCTAAACCAACACAGGAGCTTCCGTCAAAAGAGTTTTCAACTAGTCAAAACTGTTCTGGCACTTTTCTGACCAATCAAACCTAACGTCTTTTTGTAATAGTCTAGTCAATGGTGTCGCGATCAACGAGAACCCTTTTACGAATCGTCGATAGTAGCCGGCGAGCCCCAAAAAGCTCTGAACCTCAGTGACATTTCTCGGAGGCTTCCAATCAAGTATGGCCGAAATTTTACTCGGATCAACCCGAATACCCGATGCGGATACCACATGCCCCAAAAAGCTAACTTCTGTCAACCAGAACTCACATTTACTGAACTTAGCATACAATTGCTTATCTCGCAAAATCTGTAATACTAATCTCAGATGTTCGGCATGTTCGGTTTCATTTCTCGAATAGATCAAAATATCATCAATAAACACCACTACAAACTGATCCAAATATTGCCGGAAGATCTGATTCATCAAATCCATAAATACCGCGGGGGCATTAGTAAGCCCAAACAGCATCACTAAGAACTCGTAGTGACCGTATCTCGTTCTGAATGCCGTTTTCAGCACATCTGAATCTCAAACTCGCAGCTGATAATAACCCGATCTCAAATCTATCTTCGAAAATACTGAGGCTCCTTTCAGTTGATCGAACAAATCATCAATGCGCGGTAACGGATATTTGTTCTTTATCGTCACTTTATTTAATTGACGATAGTCGATGCACATTCTCATCATTCCGTCTTTCTTTTTCACGAATACAACTGGTGCACCCCAAGGTGAAAAGCTTGGTCAAGCGAAACCTCTATCCGTCAATTCTTGCAGCTGAATTTTCAATTCTTTTAATTCGGTTGGTGCCATACGATATGGAGCTATCGAAATTGGAGTCGTTCCGGGTAGAAGTTCAATGCCAAACTCTACTTCACGGACAGGTGGTAATCCCAGTAATTACTCTGGAAACACATCCAGGTACTCACAGACTACCGGCACAGACTCAAGCTTTTTTTTGACTCTTTACTATTAATCACGAACGCGAGATATGCCTCACATCCCCTTTTTACATATTTCTGAGCTTGCATCGAAGATATCACAGCTGGCAACCCGCTCAAATCAGAGGACTCAATCCAGATTATTTTATTATTCGAGCATCGCAAATCAATAACCTTCCGCTTGCAATTTACTACTGCGTCATGCACAGTCAACCAATCCATCCCGAGAATAATATCAAGTTCATCAAACGGTAATAGCATCAAATCAGTCGGAAAACAAGAGTCTCAAATCATTAGGGGACATCTCTTGCACACTTTATCAACCAACACACATCGGCCTAGAGGGTTTGACACTCGAATTACGAACTCAGTAGACTCAACAGGTGGAGTCTTACTGGATGCTAATGTTTCACACACATACAAATGGGTTGAACCAGGATCAATCAGTGCTATAACATCAGTGTCAAATAGAGTGAAAATACTAGTAATAACGTCAAGGGAAGAAGCCTCCTCACGGGCACGGATGGCATAAGCTCGAGCAGGTGCACGAGCCTCAGATCTGACTGCAGTGTCCCTAGTCCATCTCTGGCTACCACTAATATTACCTCCCCGTCTCGGTGGTCATCCACGCACTGCCGTGCTACCCAGCCTCTCACCAGGATCAGTATTACGTTCAACCTGTCTCGAACAATCCTTTATGAACTGATCAGCAGCTCCACATTTAAAACAGGAGCGGTCATGTAATCTGCAACTCCCCGGATGCCATTTTCCACAATGCTTGCAAACTGTTCTATCCTCGCGGTCATTACCTACATTAGCAACAGAAGTGGCTCGCGTACTCACTGGAGGTCGATCACGATCTCGTCTAGAATAACCCGAATTAATCTTAGATTTGCTCGACTCATCTCGAAATTTCTTCGAGGATTGATGAAAAGATTTTCCCGATGATCTCTTGCGAAATTCTCTGACTCCGTCTTCAGCCTTTTTCTTTTCAATATTGAGTTCTTCGGCTTTACAAGCTTGCTCGACAAGTACTACGAACTCTTTGATTTCTAAAATGCCGACCAACAACTTGATATCTTCATTTAAACCATCCTCGAAGCAGTTACACATAATAGCCTCGGATGATAAACACTCACGAGCATATCGACTGAGCCGTACAAACTCTCTCTCATATTCAGTTACGGACATTTGGCCCTGCTTAAGCTCAAGAAATTCCTTCCGTTTTTTATCAATGAATCTCTAACTGATATACTTTTTCCGGAATTCAGTTTGGAAGAACTCCCAGGTGACCCGTTCTTTCAGCACAACAAAAACCAATGTATTCCACCAATAGTAAACGGAATCGCGTAATAGAGATATAGCACACTTTAGACATTCTTCGGGAGAACACGATAATTCATCAAAAACTCAGATCGTATTATCGAGCCAAAACTCGGCCCGTTCAGCATCATCACTGACTGTAGCTCGGAACTCTTCAGCCCCGTATTTTCTAATTTTGTCAATCGAAGGTCTACTTGATCTCAATGGATCTATCACAGAAGGAGCTACATAAGTCGGGAGAGGAGTATTTAGGGGCAGGGGTTGTAGAGCAGCCGGATTCGTTCGGATAAATTGAGTGAACCAATCACTCATCATTGCGTAGAAAGCTTGTCTAGTGTCATCATCTCAATGACTGGCATTCGGTTGAGAGTCATTAGGCGCAGTCCCTTACGCGGGAGCCGACGTTACACTCTCTACGTCATCCACTATAGCTCGTTTAGGATCAGGATTCGTTTCAAAAGAAATCTATACAAAAAAATCACAATTTCGAAAGTCAGTAGTCACCACACTATCGTATTAACTCACAATGGCATCTATAGCTATATTCACACATGCTACGCTAGTCTGAGAACCGACTAAACCTGGCTCTGATACCAATAAAATGTAACACCCCTAACCCGTACCCGTCGACAGAGGGTTAAGAGGCATTATCGAACAAACACATCGTAGCACCAAAATAAAGTCGTATAGTGCTTCTAGAATTCTAAGACCGAATACATATGCATACGTACCAAATATTAACTTTAACTTGAAGTGCACTTTAATTAACATATACCATTCATATAGCAAAAATTTTTCATTCAAGAAACATTAACCAGAGCATCATTTATGTACGAATATAAAGTGATTTGATAAGCCATTTTCGCATGGCTATTCATATTTACAATTCAAAATAAAAGTTTGATTTCAAAATGTAGGTTTTAGCCTATACATGCCATTGTTCGAAAAAGAAGTAACCTTCAAAAGTACCAAAAATCTGATGGCGATAGTGTGATGGACTACGACTTAAATCCCTCGAACCAAAGCTTCGATTAAGGTCTATAAAACAAAAAGAAACATAAAATCGGAGTAAGCTTCAATGAGCTTAGTAAGCTTTGAGTAATCTAAACAATTCATGCTTCATAACATCTACTATGTCACATAACAAAACTCAATTTCAAAAGCCTATCTACTTGGCCGAATACACATTCACATACATGAGGAAAATTCAACATTTATTTGCAATTGATTCCTTACCATCTATTATCACCAAATTTCCATTATCATATATGCATCATTCATAGCCGAATATATGCATACCTTAGCAAATATAGGTAGAGCATACCATCATGTTTCATATTCGGACTTTACCAAAGCAAAGTCAATCATTTAAAAAGCATTGAACTTAAATATTTCATATCATACTCGAGTACATATCAATTTAATCTATTACATAGGTATAAAGTACATACCTGACATTCTTAATATGATGTTCATAATTTACCACAGTTATATCGTAATTCCTCATAGTCTTACACATACTAGAATCACCGGCACGAAGCCTACTAGGCGCGAAGGCCCGAATGTATCACCGGCACAAAGCCTGCTAGGCACGAACGCCTGAAAGTATCACCGGCTCAAAGCCTTCTAGGCACGAAGGCCTGAAAGTATCACCGGCACAAAGCCTGCTAGGCATGTAGGCCTGAAGGTATCACCGGTACAAAGCCTGCTAGGCACGAAGGCTTGAAAGTATCACAGGCAAAAGCCTGCTAGGCATGTAGGCCTGAAGGTATCACCGGCACAAAGCCTGCTAGGCACGAAGGCCTGAAAGTATCACCATTGAACCCCGAGCAATAATTCATTCACATTTTAATGCATTATACAGAACCTACCATATTCGCAACTCATGTTTACTTTCATCACGAGCATCACATCCAAATACACATTATAACATTTTCCATAAACTCAAATTGCCGAACACCATTCATTTTCTATTTCATTTCCATTCGGTTTGATAGAGATTACCATGAAATCTCACATGTATAAACTAGTCATATCTTTCCTTTAATTTCAATATGCACACGGCTACTTTACTCATGCCATCATGTTTATAATTGAATTTTTATCAAAGTGAGATCATTTAATTACAAGGCATGTAACTTAAATGTTTCATACCATAATCATGTAAATGCAAAGAAGATACACTCAAAACTTACCCCGATATATTCGAACGGTTGTTGACCGACTACTCTATTACTTTATCCTTTCCCTTATCTGACTTTGATCCTTTTTGCTCTTGAGCTTGAATTAAAACAAATAAGTTTGTTCAATTTCTCACTCAATATCATTTTCTTAATAGACATAATAGACAATCACCTATAATTCAATATGTATTCTATTTTAAAGGAAACATTAGGCCATGACTCGATTTCATATTTATAAACTATGTCTAATTCGCATACACAAGCAAAGATTCATATAACTTATCACTAATACTGCACACAAAAATACATACATGCTCACAAGCTTAACATCCATTTATGCTTAACCTATTCCCCTTTCGGTCTTGATTTCTTAAGCCTATAAAATTTAATAACAGCTACCTTAATCGAAAGCATGTAATCACATATTACTTGTTTCATATTTGCACTATAAGCTTTACAATAATAGCCATAACCGTATGTTAACTTTATAGATAATTAGACACCTTTTTTTAACACCTATTAATCCTCTAGGCTATATCACTATGTATTACTTACTAGACCATTTGCAATATTTCAAAATAAACACATACTCTCAATTCACTAATATGACCGAATGTCTTACAACCATCTAAACTCATTTACTCAACTTATGTACATTATTAAGTTCATTCGGTCATTAAGCCAAATTTTCTAATTTAACTATACCTCCATAGTTTCTTCCATTTGAACCATCTCACAAGCATTCCAACTCATATAGAGCAATTTGCCTACCGTAACAAACGTTCACCATATATTTAAAATACAATTTCCTCAATGGCCGAATTCATAAGGTGGTTTATAAATATGAATATACTTTGTAAAACAAGATTACAATAGCTCAAGGTAAACTCAATTCAACCTTTTTGTCTACCAACTAAATTATGTTCAATTTTGTAGGCTCAATCAACCATTTAAAAGTAACTAAGCTTAACATCCAAGACTTTAACAATATAAGACATAACACATACATAGAACACATATACTCCACTCATTCTTAAATTTAAAATCGGTAACTACTCATTCAAATGCATAATTTAGCATTGAACTAAAATCCCCAAAGTTTCAATTGCCGATTGTCTTACTGAGAGCATTAAACATTTAATTCATCAACATTCGGCTATCACTCAAAATTTCCCCCATTTTCTAAGAGAACCGTATAACCCAATGGCTTGAAATCACATATAGAAGAAAATAACAATCCTTTCATCTCCATTACTACCATTTCTACTTCTAAGCATAGAAATTACAACCATTTCTAAAATTCCTCTCATGACCGAATACTCATGCCAAAACACATTCAACATTTTAAACATGGGCCATCAAGACCAAGCTCTAACCATACCAATTTCACTAAAAGCACAAGATAAACACATGAAATTTACCTTGAATGCAAGCTAGCTATAGGTTGAATGCTTCTGTTTCTTTCCCTATTCACTCTTAGTTTCGGCTATTGAAGAAGACAAAAGAGAGAAAAACAAAATGCCCCTTGTTTTTATCACCAATATTACCAAATATTATACTCAAAACATTTTATTATTTTTCACTTAATAAAAAGCATTTGTACATAAAGAAATACATATAAAATACATGCATTTTCAATCATTATACCCCATGGCCGGCCACTATCTTAAAAAGTGGAAATTTGACATGCAAGTCCAACATTTTAGCCATGCACAAATTCGACCCCCTTTTCAAATTATCACACACTTTTTTACTACTTGACACATACGTCCATATCAAAAATCACACATTCAAATGGCACCAAATGTAAATCAATTATTCACCCTATAACTTCACATAAATTTAATATAGAAACTAGCATTTATTAAATATTGACTCGGTCTAATGGTTACGAAACCATTTCCCGACTAGGGTCAAATTAGGGCTGTCACAACCGATCCGAGTGATTTCGGTGAATACAGTTTAGCCACAAGCTTGTAGTGATTGTGGTAGAGTGCATCTTAGAGAATGCTGGAAGCATACTGGGGCATGTTTCCATTGTTGGTCCAAAGAACATAAGATCAAGGACTGTCCTAGGAGGGCTCAGACTCAAGTTGCTGAACAAGAGGCTGTTCAACCAGTGCGAGGTGGACTACAACCGCCGAGAGGTTGTGGGTAAGGTAGGGGTGGCAATGAAAATGGACGTGGATGTAGAGCACCTGGCAGGGGTACTGGTAATGCTGAGGCTCGTCAGCCAGCATTGGTTTATGCTGCTCGTCGCTGAGAGGAGGGTGATGCACCTGACGTCATAACAGGTACGTTTTTTATCTCTAGCATGCCTTACACTGCTATGATAGATGTGGGTTCAACCCATTCATATGTCGCATGTGAGATTTCTGGGTCATTTGGTGTGCACTCTTAGGAAATTGTGAGTGAGGTAACTGTGATTAGTCCACTGGGTCACTCGATTAGGGTAGATAAACTCTTTAGGGAGGTTTCTTTAGAGACTCAAGGTAGGATCTTTGCTAGACACTTGATGGAGTTACCTTTTAGAGAGTTCGATATGATCTTAGGAATGGATTGGCTGACCAAGCATAGGGCGACTTTGGATTGTGCGGCTAAGAGAATGGTGTTAAGGACTAAAGAGGATGAGGAGGTAATGGTTATTGGAGAGCGAAGGGACTATTTGTCTAATGTTGTTTCAGCCTCAAGGGCTGAAAAGCTGATTTGCAAGGGATGCGAGGCGTACTTGGCTTTTGTAAGCCAAACTGAAACTAAGGATGTGACTGTGGAGACAATCAGAACTGTTAATGAGTTCCAAGATGTTTTTCCTATGGAGCTTCCTGGATTACCTCCGAACCTAGAAGTCAAGTTTGGAATCGACTTGCTGCCCGAAACGGCTCTAGTGTCCATTGCGCCCTATAGGATGGCACCGAAGGAGTTAGTGAAACTGAAGGTGCAAATTCAAGAGTTGTTGGATAGGGGCTTCATTAGACCAAGTGTGTCTCCATGGGGAGAACCAGTGCTGTTTGTGAAAAAGAAGGATGGGACGATGCGTATGTGCATCGATTATCGCTAGTTGAACAAACTGACGATAAAGAACAAGTATCCTCTGCCAAAAATCGACGATCTATTTGACCAGCTTAGAGGAGCTTCGTTATTTTCCAAGATCGATCTTTGATCTGGATACCATCAGTTAAGGGTAAAGGAGGTGGATATTCACAAGATAGCATTTGGAACTCAGTATGGTCATTACGAGTTTCTGGTTATGCTGGTTGGACTGATGAATACACCTACAGCTTTCATGGATCTGATGAATCGAGTGTTCCAACCTTATTTGGACCAATTCGTAGTTGTCTTTATCGATGATATTCTGGTATATTCAGAAACTAAGGAGAAGCATGATGAGCATCTTCGTATTGTGCTACAAGTGTTGAGAGAAAAGCAACTCTATGCAAAATTCAGTAAGCGTGAATTTTGGCTTCGAGAGGTGACTTTTCTGGGTCATGTTGTTTATGCTGGGGGATTAGGGTAGATCCTTGAAAAATTGAGGCAGTTTTGGAGTGGAAGCCACTGAGATTAGTATCAGAAATTCAGAGTTTTCTAGGTCTGGCAGCTTACTACAGAAGGTTTGTGGAAGGATTTTCTCTGATTACTGCACCGCTAACGAAATTGTTAAGGAAAGGAATAGTGTTTGTTTGGACTAAGAAACAACAAGAAGCTTTTGACAAGCTGAAAAAGGTATTGACTGAGGCGCCAGTATTGATTCAGCCAGAGTTTGGAAAGGACTTCACTTGTACAGTGATGCATCAGATGTGGGCCTAGGCTGTGTACTAATGCAAGAGGGTAAAGTAGTCATTTATGCTTCGCCATAGCTAAAGCCTCATGAAGCGAATTACCCTACGCATGATTTAGAGTTGGCAGCAGTGATCTTCGCTTTGAAAATCTGGAGACACTATCTATATGGGGAAAAGTGTATTATATGCACAGACCATAAAAGTCTCAAGTATCTGTTAACTCAGAAGGAGTTGAACCTTAGGCGACAAAGATGGATAGAGTTGCTTAAGGACTATGATTGTTAGATTGAGTACCACCTAGGCAAGGAGAATGTGGTGGCTGATGCGCTAAGCCGAAGGGCTGTAGCTGAGTTGAGAGCGATATTCACTCGGTTGAGTCTTTATGATGATGGAAGTCTGTTGGCGAAGTTGCAAGCTAAACCAACTTAGGCTGAGCAGATTAAAGAGAAACAGTTAAGGGATGAGTCGTTGATTCCTCAGTTTTAGTAAGCTCAGAATGAGGAGAATTCAGATTTTGGATTGAATACTAATGGAGTTCTTTGCTTTCGTGGAAGAGTTTGTATTCCGAAGGACCCCGAATTGAAGCAGTTGATTTTGAAAGAGGCTCATGGTAGATCTTGTGCCATGCATCCTAGAGGGAATAAGCTGTATCGAGACTTGCAAGAGGTGTACTGGTGGCCTAGACTTAAGCGAGATGTGACTGAATTTGTGGGGAAATGTCTGACGTGCTAGCAAGTTAAGGCTGAGCACCAACTACCTTCTGGACTGTTACAACTAGTGAAAATTCCACTTTGGAAGTGGGAGAGAGTTACTATAGATTTCGTGAGTGGGCTACCTTTGACACCTTCCAAGAAAGATTCTGTGTGGGTGATTGTGGATAGGTTAACGAAATCTGCCCATTTCATACCTGTCCAAATTGATTACTCACTGCAAAAGTTGGCCAAGTTGTATGTGGCGGAGATAGTACGACTGCATGGGGAGCTAGTGTCGATTATTTCTAATCGAGACCCTAGGTTTACATCTCAGTTCTGGCAAAAGTTGCATGAGGCGTTGGGTACGCGATTAGACTTCAGCACTGCTTTTCACCCTCAGACGGATGGACAGTCATAAAGGGTTATTCAGGTTCTAGAGGATATGTTAAGGGGTAGTGTCATCGACTTTCGTGGCAGTTAGGAAGACTATTTGCCATTGGCAGAATTTACATACAACAATAGTTATCAAATGAGTATTCAGATGGCTCCATATGAGGCACTGTATGGGTGAAGGTGTCATACGCCTACGTGTTGGACAGAGTTGGGAGAGCGACTAGTTCTTGGACCAGAATTAGTAGCAGACACTGAAAGTAAAGTTAAGTTGATCAGAGATTGGTTAAAGGAGGCCTTTGATAGGTAGAAGTCATATGCAGATTTAAAACGTAAAGAGATCGAGTTCGCCATTGGGGATATGGTATTCTTGAAGGTTTCGCCTTGGAAGAATATCTTGAGGTTTGGCAAGAAAGGTAAGTTGAGTCTGCGGTTTATTGGGCCTTATCGGGTTCTTAAATGGATAGGGCCAGTGGCGTATTAGTTGGAGTTGCCATCAGAGTTGGACCGTATTCATGATGTCTTCCATGTGTCCATGCTAAGACAATATCGATCGGATCCTTCACATGTGGTACCAGTGGAGGATATTGAAGTAAAGACTGATTTAACTTTTGAGGAGGAACCTGTGCAAATTCTGGATCGAGAAGTCAAAGTATTGAGGAAGAAGTCAGTTCCGTTGGTGAAAGTACTTTGGTGCAACCATGGCAGAGAAGAGGCTACTTGGGAGCCAGAAGAGACGATGCGTCAACAATACCCTCAACTATTTGGATTAGGTAAATTTTGAGGCTGAAATTTCTTTAAAGGGGTAGAGTTGTAACACCCTAATTTTCAAGATTTTTCGGGTTTTTGTGATTTTTGGTGAAATTTTGAAATTTTGGTGTTCTAGATACTGAAATTGTGTCTAAATGTGTTAGTGGGCCTTTAAAAGGCCTAAGCCTAAGTTAAAACCCGATAGAAATATCAATTTTGGTTTTTAAGTGAAAGGGGACTTGGTTAAGTGGGCCTTTAAGAAAAAGTTAGTAAATAAAGACACAAAGAGGGCCTTGGTAAAATGGCAAGGTGGCGCCACTAAGTTCCTAAAAAAGTGGCGTGTGGACTGAGTTTAAGGGCCAGAGTTCAAGTCACAAGGTAAGCGTGTTGATACTTTTATTTTAGTGTGCATGTGTCGGGCATGTGATAGAGCTTAAGTGGAAATTCGGTAAGGGCTTTAGGAAGGTTGGGCCGTGGGTCTGAATGGCCATTAGGGCAAGCTTTATTTTCTTTCTGTCTTGCCGAACTAGGGTTTGTAACACCCTGAATTTGGGCCTAGAAGTATTGGGCCTTGAGTTTGGGTTCGGATAAAAGAAAGCCGAAACAATTTAGAAGTTTTAAATATTATTATTATTAAAAAAATTATTGTTAATAATTTGGTGTTTAGTTTAGTAATTAAATAAATTAGGATGGACTTAGAAGTGTGGGGAAAGTCTTGGGTTCGATCCAAGACTCTAGCAAAAAAAATAATTTTTGCATTCTTAGAGAAATCTGGGCTTAAGGCCTTATAAATAAGTTAGGCAAAAATAGGGCATAAAGAAACGCCTGGCCCAGTGGTTAGGGCGCTAGGCTGCAGGAAGGGAGGCTGGGGTTCAAGTCCCAGCTTGCGCAATGTGGGTTTTTATTTTTAGCAAACCAGGGGCTGTCGCAGGTAGGCCTTATAAATGAATGGGGCTAATTTGTGACACAAGAAAGCATTTGGTCTAGTGGCTTGAAGCGCCAGGAAGATGGGGGAGATACTGGGTTCAAGGCAAGGCGCGCGCAAGAGGTTTTGTTTTTTTAATAAACTGGTTGCGATTAAATAGGGTTTAAGAGAGGCTGCAACCGGGCCAGCAGCGTGCATGGGCGCTTGGAGGTCCCGAGTTCGAGCTGCTGTGCGCGCAAAGGACCATCTTTTTGCTGTGCACGCGTGGAGAGGAGTTGTGCTAGATTGGAACTCCTCTTAGCAGCAGTTGAGTTGGCAATCGGTGGAAAGTGGATAAAGGCAGTAGCTGGTAGGAAGAATTTGAATTACATTCAAAATTGGTAAATGGCTAACTATTGTGCTGAAAAGGGAATTTATGGGTACCAAGTCGGCCTTGGCTATTTAAATGCCGAAAGAGTTTTAGGAATTGTTATCTTTTTGCTAAAATTCTCCTATCACTCCATCAACCTTCATCCTTTTTTTTTTTGTTCATCTTCTTCTACTCTTAAAATTCTTTTCCCTTTTGTTTCTCTTCAAAAAACATTGGTAACCGATATTCCTTAAAAGCTGAAACCTTACACCGTAACTTACTTTGCCGATTTCCTTCCTTTAGCCGAATCTATACGCTCTATTTCTTCTATCTTCTCTTCTTTTATCCATCTTCTTTACATCCCCTATCATAAAAATCTTCCTATTCAACTTTGACTAGTTAATTACCACCAAAAGCCGAACCTCCATATTTTAGTGATTTGGGAATTAATTCTTAGATCTATTTTCTACTCGTGTTTAAGTTAGATTCACAGTGGATCTGAGGTTGGAAAAGTGTTGGAAACGCTTATGACTAGTACGTCTTTGGTGGTAAGTATTCAGATCTTATTTTTCATTATTTAGTAATTCGAGAAAAAGTCGAAGATCCCCAAATACTTTAGGGAGGCTATCGATTTTGGTCAAGATTAAAATTAGTATTTTCATTCGGTTTACTATGTGTTAGTGCGAATCGAAGGCTAGCGATCAAGATCTATTTAGAGGCTAGTAAGATCAACGGTTTCAAAGCAGTCTAGATCTAGATCTAGTAGTTAAAGATTGTCAAGGTAAGTCGTTAATAATGCCTTATTTTGGCCGAATGTGGTAAGTGATTTCTACAATGGTTTTCATGGATTCGTAATCTAATATGTCAGTGACCGGTTGTACATTAATCGTGAGGGAGATCTCATTAGCGTTCGTCATAAAATAGGTGTGTATCGAACACCCTTCTGTATTCTAAATCGGCAAAAGCCAAAAAGCCGAAATGCCGAAATTTTGGCATTTCGTGGGCTTATGAGCGTGCGAATGCTCATAAGTCGGTTGGAAATCGTTGGATTTGTAATCGCAAGTGTAAGATAGTTGAGTGTGCGATTTCGTGCACTTCGGTAAATTTGGGCCTCGATGGGGTGAAATTGGGCCCAATAGGCTTACGTGTAACGCCCTGATTTTTTGGATTTTATGGGTTTTTGTGATTTTTTTGGGGAATTTTGAAATTTTGGTGTTCTGGATACTGGAATGGTGTTTAAATGTGTTAGTGGGCCTTTGGAAGGCCCAAGCCTAAGTTAAAACCCAGTAGAATATGACGTTTGGATTTTTAGTGAATGGGGGACTTGGTTAAGTGGGCTTTTAAGAAAAACTTCGTAAATTATGACTCAAAGAGGCCCTTGGTAAAGTGGCAAGGTAGCACCACTAAGTTCCTAAAAAAGTGGCGTGTGGGTGGTATGCAAAGGCCAGGGTTTAAGTTGCAAGGTAAGCAAATGATACTTTTATTTTTGGGCATGTGTCGAGCATGTGATAGAACTTAAGTGGAAATTCGACTAGGGCCTAGGGAGGTTGGGCCGATTGCTTTAGTGGTGATTAGGGTTAGTTTCTTTTCTTTTTTCTGTCTTGAAGAATTAGGGTTAGCCACCTAGAGTGTTCATCTTTTTCTTTTATTCACCTCTTAGTGTAGCAAAAAGCCGAAAACACAAGAAGTCATTCCCTTGTGCCGATTTCTTTTTCTTCTTCCCCTCTCCTTCATTCTTTTCTTTTCCTTTTTGTTTTTTCTCTAGCCGAACATCTCTACCACTCAACTTATCCTCTCTGTCGATTCCATTCTTTTTCAAGCCACCATAGCCGATTGCCATAAAAGTTGAAATCCTGAAAACATTGCTTCTTGTGCCGATTTCTCCAAGCCAAAATTCCTCTATTCTCTTCATCCCTTTTTACTGATTTTCACCTTCTCTAAACCCTTAACTCCTGTCGGCAACACTACTCAAAAACTACTACCCCAAATCATCTTCTTCTTCACCAGTCAAAAGCCGAAAATGCCACATTCTTAGGAGCTTATAGCTGAAACTTTAGATCTCCTAGATTCAAGTTCTACTAGCGTTTAGGGGCTAGATCTGCATTAGATCTGAGTAGAAATAGAAGGGGAATCAGTGATAAGTGCTCATCACCCTAGATCTATACGTTATTTTGTGATTTAGAAAAAGCCGAAGTCTCTAAAGTCTAGGGAGGCTGTCGATTGGGGCTTAGGGCTCTAAAGGTCATTAACCAATGATTTCTTGTGGTGCTAGCGTGTTCTAGAGGCGATTGATCGAGGGCTTGGACAAGTGGAACGACTAGATCTAGATCTAGTCACTAGTTCCGACACAGGTAAGATCTCAAGGGCCTAGGTGTTGATGGCCAAATATGGTAAGTGAATATTAGGATTGGTTATTGAAGATTTGTAATCTAAGAGTTGTGGTAATCGATTGTAGGATATTGTGGGAGAATTTGTTAGCAGTCGTCGCGAATCAGGTGTGTATCGAACACCCTTCTTTAGTTCAAATCGGCAAAAGCCGAAAAGCCAAAATGCCGAAATTCCGGCATTTCATGGGCTTGTGAGTGTGTGAATGCTCATAAGATGGTTGGAAAACGTTGGATCTAAAATCGCAAGTGGTGAGATAGTTGTACGTGTAATTTCGTGTTCTTCGATAATTGGGCCTTGATGGGTTAAAAGTGGGCCCAATGGGCTTACGAGCCCACATAGGTGAAAATGAGTAATTAATGTGCACTGATAGACTGTAGGTTCAAAATTGGTTAAACTGATAAATTGACCATAAAATTTGGACTAAATGGGCTTAAGTTGCTTATAGACACTGTAGGGCCTATTAGGGGTTTTAGGGCCCAATAGCTTAAAATTGTTAAAACGAGTTAAATAACTACTGAGACGAAAGTTAGGTTATTGGAGACTGAAATATGCATAAAAACCCTAAAAACTGATAAAATTACTGAAATATCCTTAGGGACGCGAAATTACGATTTTACCCCTAGGTGTAGAATTACCGTTATACCCCTAGGGCTTGATCTGACTGAACTGCATGTGTTACTGTTTTCTGTTCATTACATGATTACCTATTGCATGGAGACTGGGATATTGATAGAGGAAGTACTGAAAGTGGCTTGACCACGTACTAGAGGCTTTGCCTCATTTTACTGATATTTGAGCAACCATGCTGCAACTGTGGAGTATAGGGCTGGGTAGGTTGAGTTATTCCCCACATGGTGTGTAGGGCTGGTACGGGTAGAGTGTAGCGGCTGGATTTAGACTGGGTTGGGCTTGCATTCATATTTAATATCTGTTCTATATTGAAATGGGCCTAAGGGCCGTGCTGTTATCTGAAAAGGGCTAAGGCCCAGATTACTGTATCTGAATAGGGCTTCGGCCCCATAACTGAGACTGGTTAGGGCTTAAGCCCAATGGGCTTGAGCTAACTTGGGCTCTGGATAGGCTTTCTATACACACTGAGTTTCCAAACTCACCCCATCTTTTCTATCTATGCAGGTGAGCCCTAGAGCTGTGGACTTGGAGCTGGGAGGGATTCAGAGTGGCCACGAAGATTGGTTTTCTGGTTTTCAATTAAGTCTTATTTTATTTCATTATTTATTTAGATTATTTCTATTATGGTTTTTGGGTTGTAATAAGGTCGCTCTAATTATTTTCATTTCGGATTTTAATTCTTTACTTATTTAATTTGTTTTTAACTTAAGATTAATATTGTCCAAATCGTTTTGAAATCGGATACCTCTGAAACGCGGTTTTATAAAAGTTATTTGTTTTCAAAATAACACGATAAACGAACATTTTCAAAACCAACCGCACATTCTAAAAGTGTAACAAAAGTCACGATTTTAAATAAACCTTTAACGATCGGTAGTAAATAGGATATCCATTTAGTAAATCAGAAATTTCTTTTAAAACTTCAATAACGGGTTTTGCAAAGCTCACCTCAATCTTAGTAACTAGGTTAGTTGTAGGTGATGTGGCACACCGGATTCGGCCGTAACGTCTGGGCCAGGTTTGGGGTGTTACATTACAGACCCATATGGGAAAAAAGTAAGCGGTAAGTGCATTTCGATATTCTGTAGATTAAGACTGTTAAGTTGGGCTTAGAATTTGGACTAAACGGGCTAAATTTGCTAAATGACATTGTAGGGCCCATTAGGGGTTTTAGAGCCCAATGACTGTAATCTGCTAAAATGGGCTAAATAAGCTACTGGATCAAAGTTAGACCATTACTGATTAAAATGTGCATGAAACCCTAGAAACTGCCATAATTACTGAAATACCCCTTATGGGTGAAAATTACTAAATTACCCCTAGGTGCAAAATGACTGTTATACCCCTAGGGCTTAATCTGACTGAAATGCATGATTCACTGTTTCTGTTTACTGTATGCCATGTCATGTTTATCGATTGCATGGGGTTTGGGATTACTAGTGGAGGAAGTGCAAGTGGCATTGCCACGATTACTGAAAGAGGCTTTGCCTCGTACTGATTATTGAAAGGGGCTCTGCCCAATACTGTTTACTGAAAGAGGCTTTACCTCGTATTACTGTTAGTGGCCACATTATCTGAGCAGCAATGCTGTGACTATGGAGTGTAGCGGCTGGGTGGGTCGAGTTGTCTCCCCACATGGTGTGTAGGGCTGGTACGGGTGGAGTGTAGCGGTTGGACTTAGGATGGGATTTGGGCTTTGCATTCATGCATGATATCTGTTCTATTACTATCATGGGCCTATGGGCCGTACCGTTATCTGAAAAGGACTAAGGCCCAGTTAACTGTATCTGAATAGGGCTTCGGCCAATTTACTGAGACTGGTTAGGGCTTAGGCCAGTGGGCTTGAGCTGATTTGGGCTCTGGATGGGCTTCTATACACACTGAGTTTCTAAACTTACCATTTTCCTTCCATCCATGCAGGTGAGCCCTAGACTGGTGGACCTAGAGCTGGGAGGGATTCAGAGTGGCCACGTGGACATCGTTTCCGGTTTAATTAAGTTAATTATCTAATTATTTATTTCATTACTTATCTCAATCATTTTTTTAATTTGGGTTTGTAATAAGGCCGCTCTAATTATTTAATTTGTTTTAGCTTAAGCATGATATTGTTTAAATCGTTTAGAAATCGGATAGCTCTAAGGCATACTTTTATAAAAGTTACTTGTTTTCAAAATATCACGATAACAAAGCAAAGCTTCCGCAATGTAACCATTTTCATAAATAAATATTTTAAATAGACTTAAACCTAATTTGTTGTTTGTGGACAAGTCATAAGGTTAAAGTGTGGCAATGGATGTGTGCATGTCTAGGATTAGATCTAGGGAGAGCTTGGTACTTAAGCAGTCTAATTGACTCACCTCCTCTTTTCTGGAATTCTACCTGGTGCATAGTATCCATTCACTTTAAGCCATAACAACGAAGGTCTGGTTTTCCGATACTTAATCTGTTTTAAAAATAACATGTTTTCTGCAACCAACAAATGTTTATAAGCTTTCACAATTTTTCGTAAAATTTTATAGAGTTATTAACAATGTTTAAAAAGGGAATGATTATTTTAATAAACCACATTTTGAAAAAAATAAACAAACACAAACTGAGGTTTTATACAAGTTTAACGGTAGAAGTTTCTAAACACTAAGAAGGGTTTTCAATGAAAACATGGTTTTCGGAAAACACTTCAATGTGACACACCAGACTTGGCCGTAACGTCTGGGCCAAGTTTGGGGTGTTACAGGGTTAGCCACCTAAAGCCTTCACTTTCAGTCTATTCTCTTCTCAGTGTTGCAAAAAGCCGAAAACGCAAAGTTAGATCTCCTGAGTGCCGAATTCTTCCTTCTCTTCTCCTCTCTTCTTCTATTTTCTTTTATCCTTCTTTTCTTCTCTAGCCGAAACATTCCTACCACTCTACTCATCTCCTCTTTTATTCCCATTCTTTTTTAAACCTCTATAGCCGATTGCCATAAAAGTTGAAATCTCGAAAGTTGTTTCTTGTGCCGATTTCTTCTAGTCAAAATCCTTCTATTTTCTTCATTTCTTTTGGTTAATTTTCACATCCTATAAACCCCAACCCCTGTCGGCAACACCACTGCAAAACCACCACACCAAATCATCTTTCTCTTTACAGTTATAAAGCTGAAAACACCATAGTTTTTAGGGATATAGCCGAATCTTTAGATCTTTAAGATTTGAAATCTGCTAAGTGGTTAGGGGCTAAATCTGAATTAAATTTGAGTAGAAGAATCGCCTTGATTAAGGAAAACTTGTGGTAAGTACTCGACATCTCAGATCTACTCGTTACCTTTGGATTTAAGAAAAGCCGAAATCCCTAAACTCTTTAGGGAGGCTGTCGAATGTGATGATAGGTAAAGAAAGTTCTTTTAATTGGTTCTATGTGTACTTGTTGTGGAAGGGGCGATCTAGCAAGGAGCATAGGAGGCTTGGATCTTTGGAACGATCGGATTTAGATCTGGTCATTAGCTTCGGCAAAGGTAAGTGTATAAGAGACTAAGGTTATGGTGGCCGAATATGTATGTGGGAGTAGTAGTGGTTATTCGATTTGATATTTAGATGTTAATGTGATCTAAATAAATGTAGGATTGTTTTGGAGCAGATCTTGTCATTAGTCGTCGCAAATCAGGTGTGTATCGAACACCCTTCTGTAGTCTAAGTTGGCAAAAGCTGAAAAGCCGAAATGTCGAAACTCCAGCATTTCGTGGGCTTGTGAGCGCGTGAATGCTTATGGGTCAGTTGGAAATCATTGGGTCTGTATTCACAAGTGGTAAGATGGTTGAGTGTGCAATTTCGTGCACTTCGGTAAATTTGGGCCTCGATGGGCTAAAATTGGGCCAATGGGCTTATGGGCCCAATGGGTAAAAGTAAGCGGTAAGCGTATTCTGATAAACTATAGGTCAAATCTGTTAGACTAGACTTAGAATTTGGCAAAACGGGCTTAAAATGACAAATTGACACTGTAGAGCCCATTAGGGGTTTTAGGGCCTAATGATTGTAAACTGCTAAAGTGGGCTAAGTAAGTTACTAAGATAAAAGTTGGACAATTAATGACTGTAAAGTGCATAAAACCTTAAAAAGTGGAATAATTACTGAATTACCTTCATTGGTGAGAAATTACTATTTTACCCCTAGGTGCAAAATGACCGTTATACCCCTAGGGCTAAATCTGACTGAAATGCATGTTTTACTATTTCTGTTTACTGTATGCCATATCATGATTATCTGTTGCATGGGGTTTGGGGATTGTTGATGGAGGAAGTGCAAGTGGTATTGCCACGATTTCTGTTTTCTGATAGAGGCTTTGCCTCGTACTGATATCTGAAAAGGGTTTTGCCCATTCTGTTTTCTGAAAGAGGCCTTGCCTCGTACTTCTTTTAGTGGCTTGGCCACCTTATCTGAGCAGTAATGCTGCATTTGTGGTGTGTAGCAGTTGGGTGGGTCGAGTAGTTTCCCCACAAGGTGTGTTTATGGTTGGTACGGGCGGTGTGTAGTGGTTGGCTTTAGGCTGGGTTTGGGCATACATGCATAATCTCTGATCTGTTTTAAAATGGGCCTATGGGCCAAACTATTATCTGAAAAGGGTTGAGGCCCAGTTTACTGTATCTGGATAGGGCATCGGCCCAGTTATTATTGTGACTGGTTAGGGCTTAGGCCCAGTGGGCTCGAGCTGATTTGGGCTTTGGATGGGCTTCTTTACACACTGAGTTTACTAAACTCACCCATTTTCCTTCCATCCTTGCAGGTGAGCCCTAAACAGTAGGCTTGGAGCTGGGAGGGATTCAGAGTGGCCACAAAGACTGCATATCTGGTTTTAAGTTAATTTAATTCACTATTTTATTTAACCGTTTTATTTTTAATTTGGATTTGTAATAAGGCCGCTCTAATTATTTTTATTTTGGGATTTTAAATTATTTATTCTTATGTTACTTTAATTATTTTGAATATAGCTACGCGAGTTTTTCTTAAAATTAATCAAACGTTTTCAAAACCAGTCACACAATATAATTGAGTAACAAGGTAAATTTTTATAGTAAATCTCCTAATAACTGGTAGTGGATAGGACGTTTACCTAATAAACTAGGAATTTTCCTTAAGGCTCTAATATCAATTTTGCAAAGCTCACCCTAATATTAGTAACTAGGTAACATGGTTAGCTGTAAGTGATGTGACACACCGAACTTGGCTGTAACGTCTGGGCTGGGTTTGGGGTATTACAGAAAACACCATTTTGTACTCGGTATGGTTACTATGAGTTCTCGGTGATGCCATTCGGATTGACCAATGGCACAGCTACTTTCATGGACCTTATGATTCGTATTTTTCAGTCGTACTTAGATCAGTTTGTTGTAACACCCGAAACCCAGCCTAGACGTTACGGCCAAGTCTGATGTGTCACATTGAAGTGTTTTTCGAAAACCGTGTTTTCATTGAAAACCCTTCTTTAATGTTTAAAAACTCTTACCGTTAAACTTGTATAAAACCTTAGTTTGTGTTTATTATTTTTTTTCCAAAACGGGATTTATTGAAATGATCATCCCTTTTCAAACATCGTTGAAACCTTTGTAAAAGTTTTATGAAAGCTTATGAACCCTTGTAGTTTGCAAAAACATGTTATTTTAAAAAATAGATAAAATATCGAAAAATCAGATTTGTAACCTTTATAAAACATGTTATCTTGAAAACGGTTTAAGTATCAAATAAATTTGACCTTTTTCTCTAAGACTTAAAGTGAATGGAAGCTGGGCACCAGGTAGGATTCCAGAAAAGAGGAGGTGTGTCGAATAGACTGCTTAAGTACCAAGCTCTTCTTGGATCCACTCCTAGACATGCACACTACCATTGCCACACTTTAACTATTTGAAATAAGATCATTTAAAATTGCGGAAGCTTTGCTTGGTTATCGTGTTATTTTGAAAACAAGTAACTTTTATAAAAATCGCGTCTTAAAATCATTTATTTTCAACTCGATTTAAATAACATCCTACGTGAGCTAAAACCAATTTAAATAAGTAAAGAAAAAACCCAAAATAAAAGTAATTAAAGAGGCCCTTTTTACAACCCAAAACCAGAAATAAATAATTAAATCTAAATTCAAATAGGTAACTTAATTAGAAATCCAATAGTCCAGTCCATGTGGCCACTCTGAATCCCTCCCAGCTCCAAGTCCACCAATCTAAGGCTCACCTGCAAGGATGGAAGGAAAAAGGGGTGAGTTTGGAAAAACTCAGTGTGTACAGAAGCCCATCCAAAGCCCAAGTCAACTCAAGCCCATTGGGCTTAAGCCCTAACAGTAACATCAGATACTGGGTCGAAGCCTTATACAGATAACAGATACTGGGCCAAAGCCCTATGACAGATAATGGGCTGAAGCCCTATTCAGATAACAGTTTGGCCCATAGGCCCATAACAATACAGAACAGTAAACAGTATGCATGCAACCTAATTGGGGAGACTACTCAACCCACCAACTGCTACACACCACCCGTACCAGCCAACACACCATGTGGGGAGACTACTCGACCCACCCATCCGCTACACACCACAGAATTTGCAGCGAGGCTGCCAGATATTATGACAGAGTCACCAGATACAGATATTGTGGCGAGGCCACCAGAACAGATATATGTGGCAAGGCCACCAGAACAGATATATGTGGCAAGGCCACCAGAACAGATATATATGTGGCAAGGCCACCAGAACAGATATATATGTGGCGAGGCCACCAGATTGCAGCGAGGCTGCCAGAACGCTTCCTCCATCATAAACCTAAACCCCATGCAGCCGGCATACATGCTATGACATATAACATACAGAATCACATGCATCAGATATATACATATGTTATGAGATATGACATGCAGAAACAGAAAATCATACATTTCATACAGAATTTACCCTAGGGGTATAAAGGTCATTTTACACTTAGGGGTAAAATGGTAATTTTCCATACTTAGGGGTATTTTAGTACTTGTTCCAATATTACGAGTTTTATGATGTTACAGTCACATATAAGCTTTAGTTCCATCTTAGCAGTCAATTTAACAGATTTTAACAATTTCAGTCACTGAGCCCTAAAACTCCTAATGGGCCCTACAGTGTCTATTTAGCAAATTAAGCCCATTTTGTCCAAGTTTCATATTCAGTTACCGATCTTAGCAGTTTCAATCCTACAGTCTAATAGAACATAATTATTTCCTATTTTTACCCAATATTACCTATGTTTACCCAATTGGGCCCAAAAGCCCATTGGGCCCACATTCGGCCCATCGAGGCCCAACTTACCGAAGTGCATGAAATTGCACACTCAACTAACTTACCACTTATGGTTACAGATCCCATGATTTCCAATCATCTTGTGAGCATTCGCACATTCACAAGATCACATAATACCAACTTTCGGTTAATTGGCCTTTGCCGAATTAGACTAAAGAAGGGTTCGATACACATCTGATTAATGTCAAAACGTTGACGAGATCCCCACATGATTATCCTATAATCGATCACTGACTTATTAGATTATGAATCTATGAAAACCATTGTAGAATCACTTACCACATTCGGCTAAAATAAAGCATTGACAACGACTTACCTTATCGATGTCTAACTACTAGATCTAACTGCTTTAGCCTTCAATACTCCTTGATTGCTTGCCCTTAAGTCAACGCTAAACACATTTGAAACCAAAAGAAGAGACTATTAAAGTCATTAGTCCAAAACGTTAGCCACCCCCTAGGGGTTTCGGCTCTTTTTTTTCCTTAAGGCATCAATAACTCATAAAAAAGTTCGAACACTTACCAAAATGTTATTTTGCTGTAGTACTAATCCCGATCTGCCATAGTTCGAATCACGAATACGAAAAGAGTCATGTTCACGCTCTATAGTTCGGCTTTTGAAACACCACAAATCACAAAGGTTCGATTAAATGAAAAAAAAGATGAGAGATTCGACTTCTAGAGGATTCGGCTTAGGGACTTTTGAGAAAGATTGAGAAAGAAAAGAGAAATTGAAAAATAGAGATAATAGAAGAGAGAAGATGATTGTATAGGTTTGGTTTGAAAGAAATAAAAAAAGAGAGGAAGAGATGAAATAAAAGAAGAAAATAAGAGGAAAAAGAAGAGTAGAAGAAGATAGGTTCGATTAGAAAAGATGAACAAAAAGGGAATAATTCCTAAAAGAAGAAATTAGGTACTTAATTAATTCTCCCCATCTAAATCAAATTCATATAATTGCTCCTTGAATTTTGCTACCACCGGATTTAAATTCCATCCAAAACAAATTTGAATTGCTTCCAACTGCTTCCTTAATTTTAGCTAAAAAACAAAAGTTTGAATTTAATTCAAACTTTTCCCACTGAATGGCAGCTTATCCACCGCTTGCACAGCAAGCCTCCCGCACAGCACGCTACTAGGAAGTGCCCCAGCCCCGCAAGTCTCCTTTCGTGCGCGCACAACAAAAAGGCCTTCCCTCTTGCACATAGTGCTACTCGAACCTGGGACATCCAGGTAACCCAGCACGCTGCTGGTCACTAGGACACATTTTCTTCTTTGATGTAATAGCGTTCCACTTAACTTTAAACATTACCTGCTGACATCCTGGGTCATTTTCTAAAAATAAAATAAAACATACATGCGCCTGCCTGGACTCGAACCCGTGCCACCCTGGGACTCCTAACGCACTGCTACCACTGTGCCACAAGCCTTTTTGTGGCATAACTCAGTCGCAACTATACTTAAACCTTACCTTAGCGTGACCTGGCTTCTAAAAATAAAAAGCAACCTTGCACGCACCGTGCCTTGAACCCAGGCACTTCCTACAACCTCCTAGCGCCACTGCCACTGGACCAAGCTTCCTTCTGTGTCTAAACTCAGCCTAAAATATATAAGTCCTATTGCCCAGATTCCCCTAAAGAAGCAAAAATTACTAATTTTTTTTTTTAGAATTTTGGATTAAACCCAAAGTTTCCCCACAATATAAATACTTCCAAATTTATTTAGAAACTAAATTTAAACACCAAATTAATAATAATGTCATATATATTTTTATATAAGTAATAAAAATAAAAATAATAACAATAATAATTTTATAAATATATTTTTATAAAAATTTCAAATGCAGTAATTTTTTTCTTAATAATAATAGTTATAATTTTCATAAATCAGTAAAAATAAATACAGTAAAATTTTCTAATAATATTTTAATTTAAACACTATATTAACAACAATAATTTTATAAACATATTTGTATTTTTTTTAAACACTAGTAATATTTAAAACTTCTCAATATTCAGATTTTCTTCTATCGGAATCCCGACTCAAAGCCCAATTCTTCTAGACCCAAATTCAGGGTGTTACATTTGTAGTGGTCTTCATTGATGATATATTGATTTATTCAAAGTCAGAGCTTGAACATGATCAACATCTCAGAATAGTTCTATAGATTTTGCGAGAGAAACAACTATATGGGAAACTTAGTAAATGTGAATTTTGGTTATCAGATGTAGTATTTTTGGGACATGTTGTGTCTGCTGAAGGGATTAGAGTTGATCCAAAGAAGATTGAGGCGATTGTTCAATGGAAAGCACCAAAGAATGTATCTGAGGTATGTAGTTTTCTAGATTAGTAGGATACTACAAGAAATTTGTTAATGGATTTTCAAAAATAGCATTGCCGATGAAAAAGCTACTACAAAAGAATGTTCCTTTTATCTGGGATGAGCAGTGCTAGAGAAGTTTTGAGACGTTGAAGCAAATGTTGACCGAGGCACCTATTTTAACCTTACCAGAGTCGAGAAAGGACTTTGTTGTATACAGTGATGCTTCTCTGAGTGGTCTAGGTTGTATATTGATGCAAGATGGAAAAGTAATACCTTATGCATCTCAATAGTTGAAACCACATGAGCGCAACTACCCAACACATGATTTGGAGTTAGCTGCTGTAATTTTTGCATTGAAGATTTGGAGGCATTACTTTTATGTGAGAAATGCTACATTTATACTGATCATAAGAGTCTTAAATATCTTTTATCACAAAAGGAGTTAAACTTGAGAGAGAGACAGTGGATTGAGCTTTTGAAAGATTATGATTGTGTTATAGACTACCATCCAGGAAAGGAAAATGTAGTAGCTGATGCATTAAGTAGAAAAACTACGGTTGAATTACGGGTAATGTTCACTCAGCTTAGTATAAATAGTGATGAAATCTTGCTAGCTGAATTAAAGGTTAAGCTGGTAATGTTTGACCAGATCAGAGTAACCCAGCTAGAAGATGAAAAGTTGATGAAGAAAAGAAAAATGATATGGAATGGTATGGTCAAAAATTTCAGCATTGATAAACATAATTGTTTGAGGTTCCAAAATCGGCTATGTATTCCTGCTACTTCTGAGTTGAAAGAGTTGATTCTCAGAGAAGCACATGATAGTCCATTTGCTTTACACCCTTGTGGAACGAAGATGTACCGTAATTTGTGGGAGATATATTGGTGGCCAGGGATGAAGAAAGATGTATTGGTAAATGTTTGACTTGTTAGCGAGTAAAAGTAGAACATCAAGTACTGACAGGTTTACTTCAGCCTATTAACATTTCCGAGTGGAAATGGGATTTTATCACGATGGATTTTGTTACAGGATTGCCATTATCAGTAAGTGAAAAGAATGTTATCTGGTAATTGTTGATAGACTCACAAAGTCAGCTCATTTTATAGCAGTTAGGACCAATTGGTCATTACAGAAACTTGCTGAGATTTATTTCTGAGAAATTGTGAGACTGCATGTTATTCCTGTATCTATAATTTCAGACCGAGACCTAAGATTTACATCGAGATTTTGGAGGCAATTACATGAATCTTTAGGGACTCGACTCAATTTCAGTATAGCATTTCATCCACAGACTGATGGACAATCCAGAAAGGTTATTCAGATATTAGAAGATATGCTTCGAGCTTGTATCATTGACTTTGAATCAGGTTGGGAATGTTATTTACCATTAGCTGAATTTGTGTATAATAATAGTTTCCAATCTAGTATTCAAATGGCTTTATATGAGGCTATGTATGGTCGAAAATGTCGACCGCCTGTATGTTGGATGGAATTGAATGAAAGAAAGATAATTGGGTCAAAATTAATTCAAGAAACAGAGAAAACTGTTAAGAAGATCTGAGACATGTTAAATACAGCATTTGATAGGCAGAAATCATATGTAGATTTAAAATGGCGAGACATAGAGTATTCCGTTGGTGATAAAGTGTTTCTTAAGGTGTCACATTGGAAGAAAGTCTTGAAATTTGGTCAGAAAGGAAAATTAAGACCTTGTTTCATTGGACCGTATAAGATAATGGAAAGAATTGGGCCAGTTGCCTATTGTCTAGCATTACCTCCATAATTACAAAAGATTCATGATGTTTTTCATGTTTCTATGCTACAGAGATATAGATCAGATCCCTCCCATGTTCTATCAACAGAAGATATAGAAGTTCAACCTAATTTGACATATGACAAAGAATCAGTTGAGATAATAGCTCAGGAAGTGAAAGAGTTAAGAAATAAACGGGTCCCTTTAGTGAAAGTGTTATGGAGAAGTCACAGTATTGAGGAAGCAAATTGGGAACCAAAATAAACGATGAGAGCTCAATATCCCCATCTTTTCTCAGGTAAATTTCGAGGATGAAAATTATTAAGGGGGAGAAATGTAATGACCCAAAATTCACGAGCATCGAAAAAGTGTATTATCGGGCCTTTGTCTTAGTAAACTCAATTCGTAAATATTTATTAGACATAATTATGAGTCTAGTTGTGTGTTTAATTAGGTTTTGATTAGGTGAATTTAGCTTCATTAAGAGTAATTAGGAAAAAAGAACTAAATTGAATAAAGGGACTAAAATGGTAAATATGCCATTAGTAAGAAATGAGGCGGCATAAGGAATAAAAATCATAGATTTTTATGTATGATATATATTAAATTATTAATAATCATTATTATGGTTTTCTATTTAATTATTATTATTAGTAGTAGTATGTAAATTAAATAAAGACAATTGTATGGTGGTAAAATTAAACATGTGTAATATGCATGTTTATACACTTGTAATCTATTTATATATTTTCTTAAATAATAACTAAAAGATATTTATTATACTAATTATTATTATATTATTATAACAAAGTATAAAATAAAATAAATAAAGTAAAGTAAAAGAAACCAAAAGAAAGAAAAGAACAGAGAACCATTCAAGAAAGAAGGGAAGAAGGAAGAAAAGAAAAATAAAAGGAAAACTAGGGTTTAAGGTTTGAAGCTTTAATTTGGTAAGGCAATTAAGTCCTTTTCCTTTAATTTTGATGATTTTGAAGTCTTAGAACAAAGTTTTGTTGAATTTAAGTTGAAATTTTGAAAGTTCTTAGATTTTTGAACATGATTCATGTTGAACAAATTGATGACTTAGGGGTTTAATTGATAGAATTTCTAGTTAGAATTGATTGAAGGATTAAATTATAAAAGAAGCTATAAGTTTTAATAGTAGGGACTAAATTGCAAGAAATTCAAATTTTGGGTTTTATGATGAACATTAGATAGTTAAGTTGAGTTTGGTTGGGAATTTATTAGAAATAAAGTATGAATTAAGATAGAATTGTGAATAAGTTTAGTTAAGGACTAAATTAAAATCAAGGTAGAAATTGAATAGAAATTCAATTATTTTGTATGAAATAGTGTTGTATTAACAATTGTAAATTATTTTAATTCTTGTAGCTAACAAAGAACCAAAGGCATCGGCTCAAAAGGGAAAAGAAAAGATTATCGAGGAGTGAACTGAGAAATTTCGAGTTTGTATTACTATATTTCAAATTATTTATTATTAAATGTTAAATTTTAAATTATATTAGGGTAAGTAAATTACAAGTATTATTATTGAAATAAATGAAATTGAAATAAAGTACGAATATGTATGAGTATTTGATTGTATTTTGAGTGGAAAGTGGAAAAGGATTTAAATTGAAAGTATGAGAAAGTGATTGAATTGAAAGTGAAATTGAAATTGAGAAATGAATTAAAACCTTGTTAACTAGTGGGGCTGAGTCGAATATAATTGGCATGCCATAGGATTGGAAATGTTTAGGGATATTCGACTTCGAGTTAATTAGGCACTATATGTGTCGTATTAGGCACCATGGGTGTCGTATTATTGCCTTTAAATATTGATTAGGTACTAAGTACCGTTTGCTTCAGCAATATTTATTTGGCACAATGTGCCGTACTGGTGTATTTGGTTGGATTTGTGTATCTACCAATGTTCGAGTCTTGTTAATAGGGGAAATAAATGAACTGATAAATCGAATAAATTTGATTAATTGAGTTATCGAATTGAAATGACAAAATTGAATTGTGAATTGAAATTTTGAGATGAGATTGAAAGCATGAATCAAAGGTTCATGGAATGGTTGAAGTTCAAATTAATGATATATGATGTCAATTGATAAAATGCTATTGTTGTAATATGAAATTAATATAAAAATTAATATTCATGATTATATTGTTACAGGTTGATGCATATAATTTATTATTTTTATTATAGTTTGAATTATGGTAATACCACTGAGTATACCCATACTCAGCGTATGGTTCTTTTTCATGTGCTGGTTAGTAGAAGTCAAGTGTCTCGATTTAGCATCCAGAGCAATCCCGAACTTAGAAAATTTTGGTGGTGTATCTTTCTTTTTTATAAATGTGGCATGTACCTAGGTTATGTGTATGGGTCTTGTGATTTTGGTTGTAAATGGTGATATATATATATATATATATAACGTTTTTGATTGGTTAAATGAAATGGTAAGAAGATTAATATGGCACATTTGGTATAAGGTTTGAAATGGGAATGAATGAAGTTTACTAATCTAATTAAAATGATACTATGAAATACTTTTGAATATGTATTAAGTAAGTTAATAAGTTAATATTTTGATGTGATCTAGGTGTAATTGCAAATAAATTATATTGGTTGTGACATTGGTTTTGAATTGGTTGTGTTTTAAATTTGCAGGGTTGGTTAGGGTATTATAAAGAGGTTATATTGAGTTCAAAAAAATGAAATTTTATAAAAAAAAATTCTGGAGTATTCGAGTAAGTCCCAATTTACTTCTAACACGTATTGTCGGCCTAAAAGGTCCATTAAAGGGACTTAATAAATTAATTATTGTATGTATGTTAATTATCTGTATATTAATCGTAAATTGTCTAAAATGTTCTGTAATGCTCCGTAACCTTGTTTCGGCTATAGTTTAGGGTTAGGGGTGTTACATGTGTCCCCTGTATTTGAAAATTTTCATTGTTTTCCCAAAATTTTCTTAAGTTTACGCTTAAGTCCCGAATTGTTTTAAACGCTTGTTTTGGGCCTTGAGGCCTCGTGTTCGGGATTGTATGAGTGAATTTGAGCGGCTTTTGTATGGAATGAAAAATGAATATGAAAATGTATGTTTATTTATGTGATAAGTCCAGTAATGCTCTGTAACCCTATTCCGGTGACGGATAAAGGTTAAGGGTGTTACAACTTCTATCCCTAACGCCATTTTTGCCTCACAAAATGAGTCACTGTGACCCAACTGACCATAATAGAAATAGAAAGGAGTAAGTCTTTCATATTTAAACCTGACGTATGAACAATTCTCGAAGAACATAACCTGCTTTTTCCTCTTTAATGGGTGACGAACATCCAATTGAACTCTGATTTGCATGAAATTCCTATTTCCTTTCCTCAGATTTAAGCCATCATACTCTAGGAATTTTCCTAAGAAATCACCTAATTGCCTTGCCAAATATTCAAAAAAGAATCCCGTTAGAATATCATAAATCTGCACCCAGAAAGGTGTAAAAATTAAAGTGATTTTCAATGGGTCTTCCCCCCACTGTAGAGTGTGTAGAACCAGTAATTGATTATTAAAAGTCCATGGTGAGCCCTTCAAAACTCTTTCCATGTCAATGACATGAAAAAATTAAAATAGAAACTGTTTTTCTCCTAAATCCCCGATCTAAATGCCCCTAATAGGATGCCATTATTTCGCCATGGTGCTTCTCATTTCTGGAAAGTGAATAATGCTGGCTATTAGAAAACATCCCAATAGTCGAGAAACTCTTTCTACCATTCCCATACTCGGTTCAATTTGTGCTTGTAAGCCTGCTTCTTCTTTTTCATTAAGTATTAATTCAACAAATTCATTTTCCATGATTGCAGGCCAGAGATTAAACCCCATTGGATGTACTATTTTGAAGGATTAAAGAAGTTTTGATAAGCAGCAACTGCCAATACAAGCTATTAACAAAAGAACTAGAAAGCCTAAAAGCATGCCAGAGAGGCAGACAGTTTCACGAGTAGGCAAACTTAGAAGAAAAAACAACTGTGTGAATTATAGAATCAAATACTCAATCATCAGGGCCATTATGGAGAATAGGAATTTTGCAAATTTGGTCCCCCATGCTTTCACCATAGAGCTCAATAACATTTTTTTTGTTCCAGCCATCCTTCCTATCATTAAACATCTGACACACCTTATTATCATGGACCAGTCTTTTATTGAGACAATGGAAGCACCCGAGAGCCCTTTAAGACCCTAGTTATCATGCTAGATCTTAATGCTTCTGCCATTACCTACGTTCGAACTGAAACCCTCATTCAAAACACTAACAGCCTTGGCAATGCTCTGCCACGTATAAGAAGGCTTAATCATGCTCTTAGGATGAAAAACATCACCGTTAGGAAAGTATTTAGCACTTAAAACTCTATAACACAAAGTATCTTTGCAATTGATGAGACGCCACACTTGCCGGCCTAAGAGAGCCATATTGAAAACCTGAAGTCCCTGAACCCAAGGCCCCCTATGCCTTTCGAATAACACATCCGATCCCAAAACATCATGGTCCAACCCATGTTCTTATCCCTCCCCCCACCACATTCAACTAATCATAGACTGGAGCTCCTTGAGAATACTTTTGGGGGCTAGAAACACCAAAAAGGCATACGTAGGGATCGATTGAAGAATTGACTTGACAAAAATTTCCTTGCCACCATTAGACAATAATCGCTTCGACTAACTATTTATTTTACTAGTAGTGCAGTCCAAAATACTTTTAAAAACACTTGATTTCTTCTTTCCAACAGGAATGGGGAGACTGTGGTAACCATCGAGCTTAGCAACCACCTTCATCTTGAGTAATCCCCCAAGAGTCATGTGTTGGGGCATTGGGGTATTAGGACTAAAATACACCATTGATTTTTCAAAGTTTATGCATTGGCCAAACGTCTTTTCAAAAATATCCAAGAGTTGCGTGAAAGCTTCCACTTCACTTCGTTGATTCCTAACAAACAAAAGAGCATCGTCAGTAACAACTAGGTGGTTAATTCTAGGACTATCCTTACTTGCACGGATTCCTTTAATCTTATTGGTCTCTTGGGCATTAATCAACATGCACCAAAAAACATCCATGCAAAAGAGAAAAAAATAAGGGGATAAAGGGTTGTAGACCCCTTTCTGGGATAATAATGTTCGTAAGAGTCATATTGCATTTAACCCTATACCGAATATAACAAACACAATTCATGATTTTATTAACCCAATCTCTAGAGAAGCCCATTTTTAACAACACTTTCTCAAGGAAGCTCCATTTCACTTGGTCGTAAGCTTTACTCATCTCGCGCTTGACCATAAAACCCCTATTAGGACCATTTTTCGAGCTACAAAAGTAGTTTATAAGCTCATGAGCTATTAAAACGTTATCGTGGATCATCCGACCCGGAATGAAGATGCTCTGATTGTAGCTAATGCAATAAGGGAGAATGTCTTTAAGCCAATTAGCTAGGACCTTAGAAATGATTTTATAAATTACCCTGCAAAGACTTATCGGACGGAAGTTAGTCATCTCACAAGGGTTCTTAATTTTAGGAATCATAACAAGTAAAGTTTCATTAATATAGGCAACATCTTTCTTGCCTTTAAGGATATCATGACACAGCCTTAAAACATCATTACCCACAGTCGACCAATGCTCTTTAAAGGAACTCCTGAAAGCCCATCAACCCCCGGGGCTTTGCGAGGGTCCATATGTTTGAAAGCTACCAAAATTTCCTCATAGGTAAACTCTCTATTAAGGCTAATGTTCATACTATCGGTAATGCAATCAGGAATAAAATGCAATTCAACATCCTCACACAAAGCGATAGTGGTCTTAAAAAGGTTATTGAAATAGCTCTACGCAATGTTGCAAATCTCTTCCTTATCTTTATGCCACGTCCCATGCAAATCTTTTAACGTTTCAATACTATTCTTTTTGTTACGACCAGTGGCCTGCACATAGAAGCAGCAGGTATTCCTATCACCTTCCCTAAGCAGCTAGATCCAAGCCCGTTGTGCCCAGTAACTTTCATCCACCGTATACAAATGACCAAGCTTACCACCAGCAGACTTGAAAAGATTGGTCGATCTCTCATTGTTAGGCCCATCTATAAGAGTACAAATATTCTTTTCCAGCCTGCTAATCTTATTTTTGATTCTTTTATAATGTTGGTGTTGCCATGGACCAAACTCCAAACGAACCTTATCCATCTTATCCAAAATATTACTCTCCATGTTAGTCTAAATGCGGGTGATGGTATCCCTAACCTCATGCTCCTTAGTCCAGCAAACATCATATTTGAACCAAGTTCTGGGGTCATTGCATCTCTCTCCCGACTTGCTCCCTAACATGTTCATAAGAATTGCCTCATGGTTAGACTTGGATTGGGGCGCAACCTTAGCAGTGAGAAATGACATCTTTTCAACAATATCCTCAGAAACAAGAAATATGTCTAGTCTCTCCTTAACTAAGCTAGACCCCTCTCTATTATTGGTCCAAGTAAACCAACTGTTGCTAGTTTTCACGTCCACCAACGATAGATCCTCCAAAATTTCACAAAAATCATCCATAGAATTTCTAGGCTTTCTATGCCTTGCATCTTTTTCAGCATTGTTGAAAATAGTGTTGAAGTCACCCCTACAATCCATCCTTCCTTAACCGTGCTCTTCACCCTCCTAAGCATGTCCCACGAATGTATCCTTAAATTTGGATTGGCTTGACCATAAAAGCCGGTGTACTGAAGCACCTTCCTTTCGTCCAGTCTAACCAAAGAATCAATATGGTACTTAGGATAATTTTGCACCGTGACCTCCCCTCCCTCCACATCATAGCAAAACCCCCACTTTTCCCATCTGAACTAACAATAAGACACCCCTCCATTCTGCATATGGTCCAAATTCGAGAGAAACAATTATAATGCATTTTAGTTTCATAAAAAAAGACAATATCCAGGACATTAACAATAAGGAGTTGCTTAAGTTCTCGAACTGTCGCAGGGTTTCCAAGCTCACGACAGTTCCAACATAATAGCCTCATTGTTCTAGGCGGGCTGGTCATCAGCCGCTGCCTTGCCATGTGACAAACTATTGGCTAGTTTCCCACGGACGGTTCGAATCGGGCTTTCATCACAGTTCTTACCATTATTCCCTTTTATTCTTTTTTTTTTTTTTTTACATTTTGCTTTTCTTGGACCTTCACAAGCCATTCGTTGTAGGCATTTTTCCAAAGAAGAACAGGATACCGATTCCTCTTTTATGTTTTTGTTTTGATCATTATCTTTCACTATTGTAGATCGCTTTTCTTCCTCTTGCCTTTCACTACTCAAAACTTTTTCCTTAGTGGTCTTCTCATTGATGACTTCAATTCTGTTTCTCCAATTGACCCTATCTTGTGTTGGTCCCCCTATCGAAGCACATAGCCATGTATCATACTAAAAATTTTACTCACTTTGATCATCCTTCTTAGCACACTTCTGGGTGGTATGTCTAATCAATCCACAAATATAACAGAATGCTGGCAGACGTTCATATTTTATTACACGTGTAGTTTCAACCCCATCCCTTCTTATTAAGTGAACCACTCTACGTAGAGGTCTTTGGACATCGATCTTCACCCTAACCCTGATATACTCAGTCCACCTTCCCTCACCATCCCTCCAGTCAATGGTCACAACTTCTCCTATGGCTTTTCCTACATTTAGAGCCACTTGCCTATCCATGAAATCAAGAGGGATATTAAAGATGCGTAGCCAGTAGGGAACTATATTGAAAGGATAATCATCCAAATCTTGATTTTTCTCATATGGCAGCATCGCAAAAAGACATTGGTCAAAGAGCCATGCAGATAGATTCAAGATTCGTCTCCTATCTTCTACAGTCCTAAATTTAACTAAGATCATTCCTTCTTTCAATTCCACAAAGTTAACATTCTCCTTGGTGAACCACAACGACCTAAAGACCTGATACATAGCATTTTCATTAATCTTTTCCTTAGACATCAACTATCCCATTACCCATGCCTCATAACTTTGGGGCTGTGATGTATTTCAATCTAGAAAGACGTTGATATCCTCCGTCATTCCAACCTTATTAGCAATCACCGACCCACCGAGCTAAGAACCTACACAAATGAGACAAGCAAACGCAAAGCGAACCCCCAGTCTAGCCAATCTCCTCGAGAAGAAACAAGCAAGGCCACCAACTTGCCAAGGAAATAGGAAAACAGGAAAAGTAGAATAACAATTTACCCAAAAAGAAAATGCAGGTAACCAAAGTCACACCCTAGCAATATGACAAGTAAAACCCTAAAGAAGCTAAACCCAAGAGAAAGATAGATTCAAGAAAGAAAATTAAAAATTACGTACTAATTGTCAATAATGACAAAGACATCATGAATGAAAAAAGAGAAGAAAATGACAAAATCAAGATAGTCAACTGTTGAAAATCATCTTAAATTTTCCATGCAGAGTACCATAAAATCATGCAAAAACTGGATAACAATCAAGATGGAGTTTTATAGTAAAAATAACCCTAAAAAATTAATTATTTACTTAAATAACCTATTTTTGATAAAATACAAAAATAACCCAAAATCTACAGTAAATGTTGGTGGAGCCAAATTATTTGGCGCCACCAAAATGCCACGTCAGTAGTGTATATTAAAAAATCAATTTTTTGGTCAAGCTATGTAGAATGGCGCCACTTATATAAATACTTGGGAAATACTGTGATTTTTGAAAGTATAGGGGAGCCCTATAGCAATTTTACCATTTCCTGGTGGAGCCAAATAATTTGGGGCCATCAATTTTCGAGTCTGACACCCCTTTTGTTTGTTTCAGCCTTTTTTTTGTCTGTTTTAAGTGTTTTTTTTATTTTTTTAAGTCCTTATTTATTTTATTTATTTATTTTATTTTAAAAAACTTAAAATGTATTTTTAAAATGTTTTATAATATTTTTATAAATTTTAAAAATAAATTTTTGAACTTAATTTTTTAAATTTTAAATATATAACTTAATAATATAAAACATTTAAATATTTATTTTGGAAGGGGTTTTTTACTAAATTAATTCAAAAAAAATAATAACCAAAATAATGCAAACCCAAGTTTATGTACCAAAATGGTACATGTAGGGTGGTGTCGCCTCTGGCTGTTGACACCAATTTGCAACAAAAAAATTAGTTAAAAAAATTTATATAAACTGTTAAAAAAATAAACTACATGATGTTTTATAATATATTTTTTTAAAATTTTAAATATTATTTTTTAAATATTAAATATATTTTTTAATAATATAAAACATTTAAATCAAATGCATAATTTAGCCGGATGAAGTATATTACAAAGGATAGTAATCCTTTCCCCGGCTGAATAACATAATTATAAGAGTAAATCAAATGCATAATTTAGGTATGTATTAACAGATATACTCATACATCCTCCAGCACATTTTTACATGTAATTCCTTATACAATTTACATTCGTAACCCGGAGGACGTATGAGTATATATGTTAATACATACTTCATTCGGCTAAATTATGCAATTGATTTACTATATTTTTAATTTGTTTTATAATATTCAAAATATTTAAAATATTTTTAAAATATATTGTTTTTAAAGATACGACCTTTTAAATTTATTATTTGTTTTATAATATTTTAAATGTATATTTTAAATATTTTTAAATTTTAAATATAATTTTTTTAATTATCAATTTTAAAATTAATTTTAAAGATACTTATACATTTTGAACTTAAATTTAAAATTTTAAAATTTAATATTTTATTTGGCAGAGCCATTTAGAATGGCTTCATCACTTTATAGTATACTTTTTTTATAATTTTTAATATAAAAATTTAATATATTTAATATTTTATTTTGCTAGAGCCATTCTTTATGGCTCCACCTCTTGGTTCTCTACTATATATAGAATGGTGAAATTGTTGTGCTCAGCAGGAGAGTTTAAAAAATTTATTGAAACTGAATAATGAGGTGTTTTTAGTGTATGTTGTTTTTTATGGTGAAATTGTAGAAGGTGATATTGGCTGTGTATTTCAAAGTCGGCAAAGAGTAAGTTTGCCATTCAAAAAAAAAAATGTGAAGCTAGCAGAAATGAAAAGGAAGATCAATGCGAAAATAGCTATTCGTTGTGTTAGGGCGATGTCCAAATTATTTTACAAGTTTCCAATCTCTACAGATCATTCAAATTTTGTGAGATGCAGCTGTTAGATAATGATCACTTGGGCACTATGATGGAAATATAGTGGTTGACTGGGAGTTAGAACCCCCAACCAATTGAATTATTTGCTGAGTTAACAGACTTAGAGCCTATTGAGAATGTTAGTCCAATAAGTCAACATCGCGAATTTGACTTTGATCTTAATGTTGGATGGATAGACCAATTAGAATATGAAGGAACATCATAGATACCCGAAAATCCTAATTATGGTGGGAGTTCATATAACAACCGTACCCCTGGTCCTCATTTACAAATGCATCCGGAGGTGATAATAAGCACAGAGGCAAATGTCAGAGAAATGAGCAATAATGGTGAAGATTCTGATCAAGACATTGAAGATTTTAGTGACCCCGATGTTGATGAGGTTCTGGACGATATCGATGATGAAGGCCCAGAGGAGGTTGAAGATGTTCACTGTAACAACCCAAAAGTAGGCTTAGTCGGAATAGTGATTTTAGAATCACTTACCCAAGGGTAGAGAAAAATTATTTTAGCATTATTTTATGTGCTATAGTATTTTTATCAGAGTGCATGAAAATTTTGGTAAATTAATTTACGCGATTGAAGGCTTAATTGTGAAAAAGGACTAAATCGCATAAAAGCCAAAAGTTTTTTTTATTTTTTAAAGGTGTTAAATAGCTTGAGAACCAAAATGTGGGGTGTTTAAAGGGCAATTAAGCCTTTAGCAAAGGCATGGCTGGCCATAGGAGACAATAGGCAAGGGGAAAAGTCAAAATTAGGTGAGTAGGTGGCTAATTTGGGAATAAAATAAAACAAATAGTAAGGGGGTTGTCACCTTTTTCATTTCTTCCCATTCTCCACCAAAAATATCAGCCATTGGAGGGTTTTGAAGCTTACTCATAAGTAGGTGATTTTAATGATTTTTCTTGATAATTCTTGTACTTTTGAGACCCTTGTAGCATGAGCTATCTATTGAGGGTGTATTTTGCAAATTGGTTAAGTTTTTCCATGAATGTATAAGTGTTGGTTACTAGAATTTTATGAAGGAAAATGAATGTAGGTTGTTAAATAAACAACTTTTGTGAAAGGGTATTTAGGAAAAACACCTAAAATGGACTATTTTGTAAAGGATGTAAAATAGAGAGTAATTGTGTGAAATAATGGGAATTTTGGGTTGCCAAAAGAGTAAAAAGAGTTTGGTTAGGCTTGGTTTTTGGTTAGGCTTGGTTAATAAGGAAATTCGATAAAAATCAATTTTCGAGCCTAGGGGTAAAATGGTCATTTTGCCAAATTTTAGGAGCAAAATGTTCATTTTGCTAAATTATGATTCTTGACATGTTTAGATTAAATTGTTGATTAAATTAGTGAATTTTTATTGTTATAGATCAAGATTTACAAAATCCGAACTTAGACCGAGGGAAGGCCAAGCAAATTGATTGAACCGAAAGGTTATTTTCCATTTTGTGTATTGAGGTAAGTTGTACGTAAATAATACAACATTACTAATCTTTATACATGAAATCATTGTTTGGTCTAATTCGATTAATTGTATCTATGAAATGTATATAAGAACATTATTTGAGCATGATTTGTGAATGATGATTTTAGTCATGAAATGATGAGAAACTATGAAATAGAGCCCGGTTGAACTTTAAGAATAGATTGGATATTCATGCTGTGATACTATGGTCGATACGAGTACTAGTGTAAGACCATGTCTGGACATGGCATCGGTCTCATTACGTGTTAGTGTAAGACCATTGTCTGGGACATGGCATCGACACGGATATATGCTAGCCAGTGTAAGACCATATCTAGGACATGGCATTAGCTTGGAGATGTGGCAGTGTAAGACCATGTTTGGGACATGGCATCGGCACGAATAGAGGAGAGCCAGTGTAAGACCATGTCTGGGACATGGCATCGGCCTTGATACATTGAGAGTCAGTGTAAGACCATGTCTGGGACATGGCGTCGACTTGACATGTGAGCTAGTGTAAGACCATGTCTGGGACATGGCATCGGCTCGATACCCTGCGTCGGAGGCTCATTGAATATCCTTTCATATTTTAAATAGTTCAACGGGAAATTTTAGTTAACATGAAGTTTGAGAGATATTATGATGATTTTGCGAGTAGATAATTGTATGAAATGTGAGCTCACTAGTGTGTGTATGTTTAGTAAAGGATGGAAATGAGTAAGTTAAAGTTGTGGCCATTTCCTGTATCATGCATAACTTGTGATGTATTGAAAATATGCTATGACATAGTAAATTGTCGTTAATTATTTACTTATAACTTACTAAGCTTTATGCTTACCCCATCTCCTTTCCTTTTTCTTATAGTGCCGCCTAGTTAGTTCGTGGATCAAAGTATGTCGGAGGCATCGATCACACTATCATCCCAAGCACTCGGTGTAGTTAGTTTTAGCATTTTAAGAATATGGCATGTATAGGAATTTATTCTTTTGTTAAGTGTCAGATTATTTTGGAGCCAAATGTGTTGCCTTGAAATTGAAATACTTGATTTTGTATAAGGCCAAAGCTATTGGCAAATTTTTACCATTGGTTATCAAATGCAAATGATAATGTTTCCGAGAATGAGAATTTAGCATGAGTAATTGTATGTGCTAGGAGTAATAGATTGAATGCATGGTTTGTTTGATTAATTTAAGTTGTGTGGATGCCAAATTATGGCCATTGGATGAGTATTGGAGTCTTGTTAGGTTTTGTTATGTGTTTGACCTTGTTTTAGGGTAGCAAAGAGGCTTGGTAGATAACCTATTTTTGTCCACATGGGCAGACACACGGGCGTATGTCTAGGCCGTGTGTGACACACGGTCAGCACCACGGGCGTGTGGTTAGGCCGTATGTCCCCTACACCTTGAATTTGTTGCATTAAATGCCCAGTAGTGAACACACAGGCTGAGACATGGTTGTGTGTCTCAATCGTGTGAATGGCACGGCCCAACACACGGGCGTGTGCCACGGCCGTGTGATTGCTGACGTCAAAAACAAAATGTCAAGGTTTTTACACACGGGCTATGACACGGGCATGTCCTGGCTGAGTGAGGGACACGGCTGAGCACACGGGCGTGTGCCAGGCCATGTGAAGACCCCTATAGGTTCGAAGTTGGAAAATAAATCCACATGGACGAGGGTGTAACAACTCGATTTAGGGGCTAAACAACATAGTGGTTTTGAAACCATGAATCCGAGGTCTAAAATATTTTTTTCGATTGAGTTTTGACATTTATTGGTGATTAAATGTTTGTGAAAAAAGTGGGTTGATGAATTTCTTTACTTGCATGTCCAATTTTGATAGGTAGGACTAAGTTGCAATAAGTGAAAAGTATGTGTCTTAATTCATAAAAGTACTTGATTGGAATGGGGTTTTAAATTAAAGGTCCTTATTAGGTAATTAGACCATTTTGACTTAGTTTGGACAAAAATGCCCAGGGAAAGATAAAATGCCAAGGGTTTTAATGAAGGGCATTTTGGTCATTTGGTTAATAAAAGAATTAAAAGGGAAAAATAAGTCAAAATTGGTGTCCATAATCTTCTTCCTTGGCCGAATATCCCTTGTCCTCCATATCTTGGGCTTTGTTCACTTTCAAGCTTGATTGTAAGTACCTCCTAGCCCCGTTTTTAATGCTCTTCGTATTTTTGAGATTCTTGTAGCTTGATTTAGCTATTTCTACCACTAATTTGAGCTAGGGTTTATGTTTAAAATTTTACCCATGAGTAACATTCATGTATTTTGATGTCTAGTGGTAGAATATGAAAGTTTGAAGTGTGGTGAACATGTTTTATTAGATGATTTTTTATGAAAATTTCATAAAGGACTTGTTTGTAATAGATGAAATATTGTGTGCATAAACTATGAAATATTGGAAATTAAGGGTGGTTATAAGAGGGAATATGAATCGACTAGGCTTGGTTGTATGAAAAATGAACACATTACATTTTACAAGCCTAGGGACTAAAGTGTAAAACTTGAGAAAGTTAGGGGCTAAATTGCAAAAATTGCCATAGGATGATTTTGGACTAAATTGAGCAATATGTGTATTAAACGAGTTAAATGTGTCATTATAGATCGAGAAGAACGTGGAATTAACCTTAACCGGGGCATCAATTTTTTTTATTGTAAAATAACTTAATGTATATTATGAAGCATTATTGGTGACATTTATGAATTAGAAATCTATAGAGATTGAAATTCCCGATTGAACCTTCGAAAAACGAAAGATACGGATAATGTGTAGCTAGGTCACATGTGTGGTTCCAAGGGTAGGATACCATGTGTACAAGAGAGCTATGAGATACTATGTGGTAGCTAAGTCACATGTGTAATACTGGGTGTATACCATATGTACATGAGAGCTACGGGTTAAAGATAGCTAGGTCACATGTATGGTACTGGGGGTACATCATGTAGACACGAGAGCTATGTTACATGTAGCTAGGTCACATGTGTGATTTTGAGTGTTGGACACCATGTAGACACGAGAGCTATAGGATTTAATGGCTAGGTCACATGGGTGATATCAAGAGTTCACCATGTGTACACAAGAGCTGGGTTATATGTTGGTGGAGCTATGTGCTAAAAGCACCGAGAATCGGATGTTATTCCGAAGGGTTCAATAGGAAAGCTTACTAAAGAGACTTGTGTGGTTATGTGGTATGTAAGTGCAAGTGTATATATGAGAAATTGAATACGTGGACAAGTGTCTGTGTTTGCAAGGGTGCATGTGAGCTTGAGTATATGTAAATAATGTGCTTGATATGTATGTGAATATTGGTAAGGTTAGGTGGGTAAGTTGATATGTTGAGATATAACCTTTGGCATTAAGAATGTTGGTATGATGTTAATCACTAACATATAGACTTACTAAGCTTTTTAAAGGTTACTCCTTTCTCCTTTTACTTATTTTATAGAGTAGTCAAGCCAGCTCAGAGATCGGGAAGCGTCGGAGGATCACCCACACTATCAACAACATTCTTTTTGGTATATTAATATGAATTTTTTTGAACTATGGCATGTATAGGGACTAAGTTGTGTTGTAAGTGTCAAATTTGGCTAACTACCATGCGGGTACATGTCTTTTGATAAATCATTTTGTATTAAGGCCATGTGACATGCAAATGTTGACTAAAGTTTGTATACCTATATGAGGTAAGTCATGGAATGGTTGGTGTGCTTATGTGTGGATGAAGTGATATGTGCTGATAAACCATCAAATGTGGCCATTTATATGCCTATTGATGTTGAAGTGTGTTATGGTGAAGATAGTGTAAGCATGCATGTGTTTTAGGGTGATAATTAGCTTGGAAAATAGCCTAACTTAGGGCCACACGGTCGGCCACCACAGCCATGTGTGTAAGGCATATGAAACTTACATGAAATTTTCAGAGAATCAGGACATGACACGGCCTACCCACACAGGCGTTCGAGGCCGTGTAAGGGACACAGGCCAAGGACACGGGCGTGTGCTTATCTGTGTGAAAACCCCTGTAGGTTCGGTAGGAAAAATAAATTTGTAATAATTCCACACAGGTTGGGGACACGGGCGTGTGTAATCATACGGCCTACCCACATGAGCGTGTCCCCTGTCCCACACGGGTGTGTGCCCTATTTTTAGCCAAAGTTTCCAAATTTTTCCTAAGTTCTCAGTTTGGTCCCGAACCACTCCCAAACTATGTTTTGGGCCCTGTAAGCCCATTTTAATGATTGTATGACATTTTATGAAGAAGTTTTAAATTCGAACAAAATTTTATGGCTCGATTTTGTGCGATTGGTTGTGTTATCGTCCGGTAATGCCTCGTACTCGGTTCTGGCATTGAACCCGATAAGGGGTGGTACATTTTAGTGGTATCAGAGCTATGGTTTAGTCAATTCTCGGACTACCGTAGCGTTGAGTGTGAGTCTAACTATACATGCCATGATATATTGTGATAGTGTGGTGACTCTTAACCCTTCTAAATTGTGTTTTGTTTTGATATAGTAATAGATCTCGAATGAGCTGCAGCTGATGATGCTGCTAGTAATACGCCGGCTCCCGTGCAATGGACCGCACTTGTAGAAAGTAGACATGAGACATTGAGTTAATGAAACGAGGCTCGGAATGCCTTTCTTCGAATGATGAATGATTGGTACACTAATTTTATTAGAGCAAACCCTAATGCTTAACCTCCTCCTTCCCTGCCTATACCACAACAGGTCCTCGTAGCTCCACAGGTATTAACATGGTAAGATTGACAAAACCTCCGATGGATAAGATTCGTGTAACGCCCCAAATTTTAGGGTTTTGGGATTTTTGCTTGAATTGACATTTGCATGCTTGGGTATGTTAAATTGATGTTTTAAGTGTGTCTAGGGGGCCTTTGGAAGGCTTAGGTTTAGGCCAACCCCTAACAAAAAATTTAATTTTAGCCTTAAGGGAATCTAGACACTGAAAGGTAGGACTTATAAACTAATGGTGTGGTTTCTTAGCATAAAAAGCCCTGTGTTGGAGTGGCAAGGGGCACCAAATGTGGGGCTTGGTGTGGCATGATTTAGCTGGTGGGAGAGATGTGGTTCGAGTATCTTTGCAAGCAAAAGGTTAGTATTTTTGCTATGACTGGGCGGCAAGAGATGGAGTGGGAGCAAACTCTATCAAGTTGTTGTTGACTTATAAGGGGGTAAGGCTTATGAGTAAAGCTTGTTATCTAATTTCAAAGGTGAGTAAATCAGGGAGCAAATCAGGGAGAAAATTTAGGGATTGAGGTGTGAGGGAAGAGTTGGACAAAATTGGGGAACCTTAGGGTGCAGATTCGGTTAATGTGGTAAGGGTTAGTCTTTTCGGCAATTGGTGTGAATGCTTGGTGTCAAATTCCTTCTTTTGGCTTCCGAGTTTTTGGCTCTATGGGCATTTTGTGCATTTTTGGGATTAGGGTGTACTTTGGGTGCCGAATTGCCTTAGTGAAAACTTTCTTTCTTTTCATCACTATTATTCTGCTATCTTGATATCTTTGTTCACAATTACCTCTCTAAACCGAAAGTCTATTCTATATTTTTCTTTCTTTTTCTCTCTTCCATTTCTTTACTTTCTTTTCTCCCCTCCGTTTTGCTATTTACACCTTGGCTAAATCCATTATGCTTCTCTTTTAACTCTCTAGTCAAAACTCAAACCCCTCTTTCCATATTATATTTCGTTATTCACTCTAAAAATTAAATCTTGGGTTGCCATTGCCCTTTGTATATCTTCTTCTTTTCTCTTCGAAACCTTTTGTTCATTCTTTGTTTTTACTACTTTTGAACCGATTCTTCTGCCTATCTTATGAAACCGAACCCTACTCTTCACTCTTCAAACATTGTCCTTGAGCGGAATACTACTCTATCTTAGTAAACGAACCCCTAAACTGATTACCCCTTCTTTGATTGGTTACTTCTTTTGTTGTGCATACATAGCCAAATATCTAGATCTCTTCTCCCTCATTGTATTTTGATTGGATCTGCAAGAGTACTGGGTTCGGGCTAGTGAACGATTGCTTCTAGGTTCTAACAAATTGGTCAAACAAATTCTTGGGTAAGTACTTCTCATTATAGATTTCGGCTTTTAATTAGTAGGGTTTTTCTCTTTATCAAAGGTTTGGGTTAGGATGTTAATACTCATTTAACCCTTATATTTTGGTTGAATCTTTCCATAATTGTAGGCGTCTAGATCTGACATCGTTCAATCAAGTGCTGAGGGTACACGTTAATAACAAGCAACAATAGACAAGCGGAGCAGTGGTGAGTAACCGTTGAACAAGTCTTGAGTATGGTTTCACTAAGTATTGGTTAAATTATTAATGATCGTTGTTCTATCAATAGGTTAAGCATGTACCGACTGTGGGAATCGTAAAATCAGGTGTGTAACGACACCATCTAATAACATAGATCGGCAAAAGTTGAAAAGTTGAAATGCCGAAATACTAGCATTTTGAGGTCTTGCGAGCGTGCGAACGTTCGTGGGTCGATCCATACGCAAAAATCGTGGGCGTTTGACTGTAAGAGATATGGTGCGCATTCTCGTGCACTTGGGTTGTTCCAGGCCTCGATGGGCTGAAATGGGCCCAATGGGCCTACGGGCTCATATGGGTAAGTTATATGGGGAAGTGATATCTGGTATGTTAGATGTTAAGATCTGTGGTATTGTATGTGGAATTGGACTGCGCGGGCCACACGAGTATGTGGACCACTCGGGCCCATTAGGGGTTTTAGGCCCATATACACTGGTTGGACATATAGACATTCTGAGTTGCTCAAAGCGACATTAGACCTACTAGAAGGTCGTATTAGGTGCTGAGACACCGAGACTTAGTAAAATGACCAAAATACCTTTGAAGGGTAAAATTACCATTTTACCTCTAGCAACCAAATGACTGTTATACCTTTAATAGTAGATTGTCTAATTTATGTATGTTGTACCTGTATCTATTAATCTGTATACATGTGATATGTGGTACTATTAGTCTGATGGGGTTGGGTTTGGATTTGGAGGAAGCTCTGTATAGTGGAACTGCCACATATTCTGTTTAGTGGCTCCGCCACGTAATTCTGTTCTGGTGGCTCTGCCATGATATTTTATTTTAGCAGCATTGCTGTGAATTGGTGTGTGGGCTGGGTGGGTTGAGTTATTCCCTACATGGTGTGATGGGCTGGTACGGGTGGTGTGTTGGGCTGGACTGGGTTTGGTCTTGCATATTGTTCTATTCTGTATCTATAATGGGCCCAAGGCCTACTCTGTTTCTGAATAGGGCCAAGGGCCAGATTGATCTGTATGTGAATAGGGCTTCGGCCCAGTCTATTCTGTATGTCTGATCTCTAATATTGGTTGGGAAAGTTACACACTAAGTTTCTCAAAACTCACCCTTTTATTTTTACATATGCAGGTAACCCCCAACATTAGAGGATTTGGAGCTGCAAGGGACTCAGGGTTTTCATGACTCTTGCTTCTAGATTTCGCTTTTACTTTATTTTTATCATTATTTTAGTTTCGGCATTATTTTTGTAATAAGGCCACTATGGGTGTTTTCTTTTAGTTACACTGTTATTTGCTTTAAATTGGTAGACTAGGGTATTTGGGTTTTCAAAATTTATATCGAACGTTTTTAAACAACCCTTGCGTAATGGTTAGATGATATGATAATAAATGACAGCAAATGGAATTTTGTTTTAATATTTCAAGTAAATAAAAATTGTTTTAAATTTGATTTTGCTCACAACCTACAATTTATCAAACAAGGTTTTAAAAATAGAAAAAGCTATATGTCATAGTGACCGTTTTCGAATGAATCATCTATGTGACACACCAGATCTGGCCATAACGTTTGGGCCAAGTTTGGGGTGTTACAATTCATAAACAAGGGGCCGAAGAATTTAGAGCGAATGTCGATGATGATCTAGAAAGGGCAGAGTTCTGGCTCGAGAATTCTATACGAGTATTTGATGAATTATCTTGTACACCTGAGGAGTGTTTAAAATGTATTGTGTCCTTGCTGAATGACTTAGCCTATCATTAGTGGAAAATAATGATATCTGTGGCCCCGAGGGAAAGAGTGACATGAGATTTCTTCTTGGAAGAGTTTCAAAAGAAATATATAAGTTAGAGATTTGTTGATCAGAAAAGGAAGAAGTTCCTTGAGTTGAAGCAAGGTACAATGACGGTAGCTGAGTATGAACGTGAGTTTGTTAGACTTAGTAAATATGCACAAGAGTGTGTTTCTACAGAAGCAATGATGTGTAGAAGGTTTGAAGATGGACTTAATGAGGACAATAAGGTGCTAGTGGGAGTTCTAGAATTAAAGGAATTCGTGGTGTTGGTTGATAGAGCATGTAAAGCGGAAGAGTTAAATAAAGAAAAGAGAAAAACTGCTATTGAAGCTCAAGATGCCAAGAAAATACCTTTGAGTAAGTCCTTTCATTCTCAATCAAAGAGGTCTAAAGAAACAAATCTTCAAATGACAGCTTTAGCCAGGTATTCCCACCGAGAGCGGGGTAAAACATATTCTGGTTCTAAAGCCCAGGCTACTTCAATGGCCAGTGTGGGTAATTTGAGATCTGATAGGCTTGAGTGTCAAAATTGTGGTAGACGGTATGCTAGTGAGTGTTGGGGAACTAATCAGGCTTGTTTCAGGTGTGGTTCTTGAGATCATTTTGTTAAAGATTGCCCTGAGAACATGAGAGATGAGAAATTTTAGAGTACTAGACCGAATAATACTTCTAGCAGGGGTCGACCGCCGAGGAATGTCGGAGGTGGATCCAGTGGTAAAATTATAGCAAAAGATGTAGTTGCGAGATTAGAGACGAGAACACCTGCTAGAGCTTATGCTATACAAGCTCGTGAGGAAGCATCATCTCCCGATGTGATCATTGGTACATTCTCACTTTATGATACTAATGTTATTGCATTGATTGATCCAGGCTCCACTCATTCTTATATTTGTGTGAAATTGGTGCATAGTAAGAAATTGCCTTTTGAGTTAACTTAATTTGTGATTAAAGTCTCGAACCCGTTAGGCAAATTTGTTTTGGTAGATAAGGTTTGCAGGAATTGTCCTTTGATGATTCAAGGCTACTGTTTTCTGGCTAATCTGATGTTGTTGCCATTTGATGAGTTTGATGTTATTTTTGGCATGGATTGGTTAACATTACATGATGGCAAAGTAAATTGTAGATAGAAAAATCTAGAGCTGAAATGTGAAAATGGTGAAATTTTTTGTGTTGAAGCAGATGACTCAGATAGGATGCCAATTGTGATTTCATACATGTCTACTCAGAAATGTATAAGGAAAGGATGTGAAGCTTATTTAGCATATGTGCTAAATACTGAGGTGTCAAAATTGAAGCTTGAATCTGTGCCAGTAGTTTGTGAATTTCCAGATGTGTTTCCAAAGGAGTTACCTGGGTTACCTCCTGTTAGAGAATATGAGTTTGCCATTGACTTGTTACTCGAGATTACACCTATTTCCATTGCTCTGTATAGGATGGCACCGATGCAATTGAAGGAGTGAAAGGCTCAACGGCAAGAGTTGACAGACAAAGGATTTGTGAGACCGATGGGGTACTCCCGTATTGTTCGTAAAGAAGACAGACGGATCGATGAGGCTTTGTATTGATTATAGGCAACTTAACAAGGTGACTATAAAGAACAAGTATCTATTGCCGAGGATTGATGATTTGTTTGACCAATTAAAAGGAGCAACAGTGTTCTCTATGATCGATTTGAGATCTGGTTACTATCAACTGAAGGTTAAGGAATCTAATGTGCTGAAAACTGCCTTTAGAACGAGGTATGGACACTATAAATTTCTTGTGATGCCTTTTGGTTTAACTAATGCACCAGCTATGTTTATGGATTTGATGAATCAGATTTTTCGGTAATATTTGGACAAGTTTGTGGTAGTGCTCATAGATGATATATTGATTTATTCTCGAGATGAATCCGAACATGCCGAGCATTTGAAAACGGTGCTACAAATACTAAGGAGGGAGAAATTGTTTGCTAAGTTTAGTAAAAGCAAGTTTTGGCTCCATGAAGTCAGATTCTTAGGACATATAGTTTCAGGTGATGGTATTCAAGTTGATCCGAGCAAGATTTCGGCAATTGTTGATTAGAAGCCGCCAAAGAATGTGACTGAGCTTAGAAGCTTTTTCAGCTTAGCTGGGTTTTATCGATGGTTTGTCGAGGGTTTCTCTATAATTGCTTCTCCTATGACAAAGTTGCTACAAAAGAATGTAAAATTTGAGTGGACTGAAAGATGTCAGTAGAGTTTTGAAAAGTTGAAGGCGAGATTGACCAAAGCACCAGTGTTAGTGCAACCCAAGTCGGGGAAAGAATATGTGATTTATAGTGATGCTTCACTGAATGTGTAACAGCCCGATTTAGACCCTAATCAGAACGGTGGTTTCGATACCACGAATCCGAGTCAGAAAAATATTTTTAATTTTTTTCGTGTTTGTTATGTGTGAATTTATATTTGTGAAATTTTCGTGATTTAATTTTGTCGTTTGAGTGTCCGATTTAATAAAGGACTTAATCGCATAAAATGAAAATATGGTGGTTATTTCTAAAAGGGGCAAAAATGTTAACGACTTTATAAATGGAAGTCTTTAAGTTTTAAATAGCCCTTTTTCATATTAGTGGACGGCAATAGTCAAGGTTTGTAATGGTTTCATATTATATTACTAAGGTTATTTTGGTAAACTAAAATATTATAAGGTAATATATTATAAACAAGCATTAGTGCTCATAATTCATACTTTACATTGTCGAAACATTCAAATAAGAAGAAAGGAAGAAGAAAACTTAGTTCGGCCATCTCTCTAGCTTAATCCAAGGTTCGTTTTTAGTCAGTTTTCAATAATTTTTATGTTTTTAAGATCGTTGCTTCGAGTACTACAAAACCCATGCTTAAATTTTGAATTTTGATGAATATTTTGAGGTATACCATTAATAAGAGCTTGTGATTTTTATTGTTTGATGGTGAAATATGAAAGATAGATGTTGGGTTAACATATTTTGTAAGGGAATTTTTGATGATTTTGAGTAATTAGGACTTAATTGCAAAAATAAAAAGTTGAGGGACTAAAATGTGAAATTGATGAAAAATATAGACTTGTATGAATATATGGAGCATTCAGCCTAACTAGAGTATTGCCAATTTTGTGTATTTTGTGTTTTGTGCAATAGGGACTAAATTGTGAAAAGTGCAAATGTTAGGGGCAAATGGTAATTTGCCCATTTGTGTGTTTTTGGACTAAATTGAATAAAAATATGTTTGAATGAGTTTAATTTGAATATTTTAGATCAAGAACCAAAGAAATCAGATTTGGATCGAGGAAAAACAAAAGTTGCCGACTAGCCGTCCTATTCCGTTTTATATCGTCCGAGGTAAATTATAAGCATATATGTATGATATTTATATTTAAACATAAAATTTATATGCTGATTTGTAATATATAAAACTTATGTGCATAATTAATCGTATGAATTATGGCACTAAGTGTGCGAGATGTTTATGTAACGGCACTAAGTGTGTGATACGTTACAAGACTTTAGCACTAAGTGTGCGAGATGTTAATGCAACGGTACTAAGTGTGCGATGCGTTACAAGGATGTAGCACTGAGTGTGTGAGTTTGCTGACCCTTTAAAGGAACTGAATTATAATTGTGAAATCAAATTAAAAGGCCAGGTATGTTTTACCCGAATGCTTAATTAAGGCAAGGTAAGTGAACAACCTATTATTTGTATTAAGCTATGTGTAATATTAGTGAGAATTATTTGTTTATATGATTATGAGTGTTTGACCTTGAGTATAGAAATGAATAAGTTTCAATTATATGCATATGTGATTATTGAAATTGAACATAAATTTAATATATGTTCATGAGGATGTTTTATGATGCATAAGCTTGTGTAATTGTACATTATTGAGCTACATGATTGGCAATTGTTTGGCTTGAGAAGTCCAATACAGCTATGTAAATTTAGCCACATGAACATTCAGTCAAGGTGGCATTTAGCAATGAAAATATGCAAGTGAAACACAAATTTACATTTATATGTACTTAGGTTTTAATGTGCTTTAGTTAAATTCTTGTTCTTATTTAATTAAGTTGATAAAACAATTGAGTTGTTCATTTGCTTATAGCTTACTAAGCTAAGTTAGCTTACTGTGTTCATATTTTACTCTGTTTTATAGATTTTGGGATTTCAAGTTACGAGCTCGGAGATCGTCAGCAAGTCTATCACACTATCGACTGCCTTTGGTATCTTTTGCAAGTGAACTATTGAATCTATGGCATGTATAGGCTGGGTTATTTTTTGAGATGTTTGACTTTGGTTACAATAATCTTGAGCCATGTGAAAATGGCTTAATATTTGGTTATGCGTGGACTTAATGTTTCATTTAAATTATGGTTATGGTTAGTAGAAACCTTGGTGTTTCTGTCCTTAGCATATATTCATAGGAATCATGTTGAACATAAAGTTGTTGGTGATATACGCATGTGATCATATGGTATTTTGGGATGTGATCATCGCTTGTGTCCATTTCATGCTTTGGAATTTGTTGGAAATTTTTAGATGAGTATATTTGGTGGATACGGCTAGGGCATATGCATGCAAAAATTCAAATATGAGTTTGGGTGATAATTTTGGGTTATGTTCTTTTTAATTGATTATTTGGTATACATTTAATACCATGTGTGATCATTAATTTTTTTAGGGTAAATTGCACATAACATATATATAGTTGTGTATTAGAAGTGGCTTGTTTTGGCTTTTAGGATCAACTTATTATGCATGTATGTTTTTATATATTTGGTTATAAACAAATGATTTTAGTGCAAGTTTATATGCAAATCGTGCGACATAATTGTTAATGGTTAAATTATTTGTCTAATAGGTATTGAAATGAATAGCCGAATGTTGTGATGGATATAGTTAGAAATAAATTTGGACATGTAGCTGAGATGTGGGTTGTTTAGATGCATAATAAATTTCATGGTAACAAATATATCTTGTGTTTAAAGTTAGTAAAGCATAGTCAAGTATTGATATTGGAGTGTGGTAAAACTTAGCATATTATATGAGTTGAAAGTTTCAAGTTTAATTATAGTTACTTCTGATATTCGATCTGATGTATATTAATGCATGTTTTATTCAATTTGAAATTTTTAAAATGTCATGCTAGCTAATAGCCTTTAGTTATTCATTTCATTTGTTTGTTTAACTTTGAGTTAAGGTTCGTAAATGGTGTGAGATTTTATGTTAAAAAAAAGAGAGACTTGTGTTAAGTTGATTAATAAAATATTATTACTCTTGAATATCTCCTAAGTGGTCATATGTATGTTCATAAGTCGTGTTTTTTTTCGGCAATACTTTGTAACCCTTATTCGGCGATGAATATGGGTTAAGGGTGTTGCAGAATGGCCTTGGATGTGTATTGATGCAAGAAGGTAAAGTGGTAGCTTATGCTTTGAGTGTAATAGCCCGAATTAGGGCCTAAATAGAATGGTGGTTTCGGGACCACGAATCCAACAGAGAAAAATTTATTTCGATAAAGTTTTTAGGTCTATTATGTGATTGATTGCATAAGTGAAAATTTAGTAAATAAATTTTATCGATAGAAGGCCCGATTGAGTGATAGGACTAAATCGTAAAAATTTCAAAATATGTGTTCTAGAAACATTTAGTGTGTAATTGAAATGAATTCATAAATTAGAGGTCTTTATTTAGCAATTAGACCATTTTATAGCATGATGGACAAAAATACTAATGAAAGGAAAAATTTTCAAAGAATGCCATTAAGGGCATTTTAGTCATTAGGTAAGTTAAAGAAATAAAAAGGGGAAAAGAATCAAAATTTTGTCCATCCTTTTCAAGGGGTTGCCAAATTTTGTATACTCCATAGCTAGGGTTTTCTTTCACTTTTCAAGCTCACAAGTAAGTAAATCTAGCCCCATTTTCCATGTTCTTCGTATTTTTGAAATCCTCGTAACTTGACCTAGCTATTTATACCACTATTTTAAGCTAGGGTTCATGTTTAAAAATTTTCCCATGTGTGACATGAAAGCATTTTGATGTTTAATGGTAGAAATGAAAGTTTGATGTGTAGTAAACAACTTTTGTTTGGTGATTTTCATGAAAATGTATTTAGGGACTAAAATGCAAAAGTTGTAAAACATGTGCATAAATTGTGAAATATTGAGAAATGTGGGCTGCTATAGGAGAGAAAAAGGGTCGGCTATGCTTGGGAATGTAGGAAAATAGATACATTTCATTTTACGAGCCGAGGTACTAAAGTATAAAAATTGTTAAAGTTAGGGGTAAAATGGTAAAATTTACCATAGGACGAAATTGTGTCCAATTGAGTAATGTGTATATGGAATTAGTTAAATTTGGTGTTACAGATCAAGAAGGATAGGAAATCAACCTTAATAGAGGAAAAGGCAAGGTTATGGACTAAATCGTAAAGTTTAGCATTTTTGTACCGAGGTAAGTCTTATATGTAAATAATGAGTTATTTTAACCATTATGTTTACTTATCTTAATTATTTGAAATTTGAAATTTTATAATGAATTGTTTAATATATGTTATGATAAAACTCATAAGTGAAGAAAAACCCCGATTGAACCTTATGAATCATTTAGGATACGAGTGGCATGTCACTAGGAAACCATTGATTGTGATTGATTATCTATGTGATTCCCAGTGCTGGTTTAGTTCGACTACCAATGGCTAGGTAATTCTGCATTTATTGCGGATACCAGTCAGCTTGTGTGAGTAGCACTGAGTAGCTTCGGCTATACCGTCAGCTTGTGTGACTAGACCTGTGGATAGCTCATTATTGAGCCCTCATGTCATATGTGTTAAGTGGTAGGCTCAGCTACAAACTATCGGTAGCTTTGGCTCCATTCTAGTAGTAGCTTAGGCTATATTATGGGGGCACTTGTGCCTTATTCCGAGTACCCTTTAGTATTCTACGTGGTTCAACGGGTTATTCGAATCGATATGATAAAATGTAATTGTGTATAAAAAGATTTGACTGTGTGTTAAGAATGTGGAAGTGCAGGTTATATGATAAATATCATGTGTGCTAAGTGCTTAAAGTATGTATTGAAATATGTGGTAAGACTATATGAGTAAGTGAAAACCTCAAAACTTAATGTGATCATAGTAAAGCTTATTTCCTATTGATATGAAATTCTGGTTTTAAATGCTCATTAATTTGCAAATAGACTTACTAAGCTTTATAGCTTACCCATCGTTTATCCCTTCCTTTATAGGTTCGTCACGCTAACCCAAGGTCTGGTGATTAAGTTGGGATTTCATCATCACTATCCACAACAATTTGGTATTTTTGCAAATAAATTTTGAAATTATGGCATGTATAGGCGGTATAAGGTTTTGGTTATATGTCATATTTATTTTAGGTCCATTGTTGTTTGTGATATTTTGGTATTTTGGCCATTGAAATGAGCCATTATTGGTTAAGCTGCATTTTGATAAAGTGATGTAATATATTAGTGCAAGTTGCTAAGTATATGTGAAATGGGGAATGGATGTGGATGTTCGATGATGGTAGATAAATGTTAGTGTGTGAATGACATAATGTGTATGTTTGGATGAGTTTTCATGCTATGTTGTGTATTGGCAAAAATTGGTTGATATCGATTTATGTTTCAGGGTTGCAATTGACTCGAAAAATAGCCTATAATTGTCTACACGGGTAGACACACAGGCGTGTGTCTAGGACGTGTGTGACACACGGCCAGCCTCATGGGGGTGTTGGTAGGCCGTGTGTCCCCTGCACCTGAAATTATGAAAATTTAATGCCCGGTAGTAAACACACGGGCGGAGACATGACTGTGTGTCTCGACCATATGCTTGACACGACCTAGCCAGCGGGCATGTGGCTTGGCCGTGTGACGAAAATTTCGTGATGACATCAAAAATAAAGTAACCAAGATTTTTCAGACGGCCTAAGACATGGGCGTGTGCCCGGTCGTGTGAAGGACACAGTCTAGGACACGGGCGTGTGCTCGGCCATGTGAAAACCCCTATAAGTTCGAAATGAAAAATAATTTCTACACGGGCTGGGGATATGGGCATGTGTGACTACGCAGCCTGACCACACCGACGTGTACCCTGTATAAGGTAAAAATTTTGTAAAGTTCTGAAAAGTTTCAATTTAGTCTCGGATATGAATGATAAAAGTTTAAATTTTATGTGGTAATTGAGAATCATAGTCAAATGTTCGTGTGAGTGTGAGTACGGTAACGCCTCGAACCCTAATCTGGCGACAAATGTGGGTAAGAGGTGTTACATTTAGTGGTATCAGAGCTATGGTTTAGTCAATCTTTAGACTAACATAGCAAGTGTGAGAGTCTAGCTATACATGCCATAAATGTAAATATTGATAGTGTGATGGTTTCTAATCCTTAAATTGTGTTTTCATATAGTAAATGGATCTCGACCTGACAGCAGCTGACGACACAAAAAGTAACACCCCAGCTCCTGCTTAAGGGACCAAGGCACCTGAGAATACGAATATCGAATCTAGTCGGGGAGAAGAGGCTCGCCTTTCTCCACAGAATGAGTGAATGGTACATGGAGTTCATTCGGGCAAACCCGAATGCTCAACCACCCCCACCTCTTCCCATCCCTCAACTGATTTTGGTTGCTCCATAAGGTGTGGAAATAACGAGACCGAGTAAGCCTCCTGTTGATAAGATTCGCAAGTATGAGGCCGAGGAGTTTAGAGCCAATGTTGATGATGATCCTAAGAGGGCAGAATTTTGGTTAGAGAACACTATCCAAGTATTTGATGAGCTCTCTTGCACGCTCGAGGAGTGTTTAAAATGTGTCGTATCGCTTCAAAGAGACTCAGCGTATCAAGGGTCGAAAATGCTAGTCTCGATGGTACCTATAGAAAGAGTTACTTGGGACTTCTTCCAAGTGGAGTTTCGGAAGAAGTATATAAGTTAGCGCTTCATTCATCAAAAGCGGAAGGAGATTTTAGAACTAAAGTAGGGTAGAATGATAGTGTCCAAGTATGAATGAGAGTTCGTCAGACTTAGTAAGTACGCTCGGGAATGCGTTTCTACAGAAGAAATCATGTGTAAAAGGTTTGAGGACGGCCTTAACGAAAACATTAAGTTGTATGTAGGGATTCCAGAACTAAAAGATTTTTTTGTGTTAGTTGATTGGGCGTGCAAGGCTGAAGAATTGTGTAAGGAAAAGAGGAAAATTGAATCAGATGCTAGAGATATGAAGAAAAGATCGATGAGCAAGTCCTGCCAACTGTCATCAAAGAAAGTGAGAAATATACAAAATCGTTCGACCGTTTCAGCTAAAAATCCAGGTAAAATTCGTGGGAGGCAAAATATGGGTTCTAAGGCCCAGACTACTTTTATAGTTACTATTGGCAATGTTAAGTCAAGTAACCCCGAATGGCAACACTGTGGTAGGAAACACCCCGGTGAGTGTTGGATGGTCACCGGGGCTTGCTTCAAATGTGGCTCCCAGGATCACTTCATCAAAGACTGTCCTGAAATGGTAGTGAAAGAGACTATCAGAGTGCCAAATTGAGCAATATGCCTACTAGAGGGAGACCTAACAGAAATGTGAAAGAGGGAGCTAGTACCAGAGGTATAGCTAGAGACTCAGCTGCATGATCAGAGGACAGAATATAGTTGCACTCATTTATCCCGAGTCCACACATTCTTACATTTGCATGAACTGGTAAATGATATGAATTTGCCTATAGAGTCAACAGAGTTTGTGATTAAGATGTCAAACCCTGTAGGAAAATATGTGTAAATTGACAAGATTTGCAAGAATTGTCCCTTAGTAATTCAAGGTCACTACTTTCTAGCTGATCTAATGTTATTGCCATTTGATGAGTTTGATGCCATTTTAGGCATGGATTAGCTATCGATGCATGATGCTAAAGTGAACTGTAGATAGAAGGTTATTGAGTTAAAGTGTGAAAGTGGTGAAATCCTTTAGGTCGAAATAGATGAGTTTAGCGAGTTGCCTACTTTGATTTCGTCAATAATTGCTCAAAAGTATTTGAGAAAGGGTTATGAAGCGTATTTGGCATATGTATTGAATACGAAAGAGTCCAAATTGAAAGTGGAATCAGTGCCATTAGTTTGTGAGTTCCTGGATGTATTTCCTGAGGAATTGCCGGGTAAACCTCCTATCAGAGAGATAGAATTTACCATTGACTTCTTGCCGTGGACTGCCCCGATATCTATAGCTCCTTATAGGATGGCTCTAACAAAGCTAAAAGAATTGAAAGTATAGTTACAAGAGTTGACAGGCAAAGGATTTGTGAGACCTAGTTTTTCTCCCTGGGGTGCTCCTGTATTGTTTGTGAAGAAAAAGGATGGGTCGATGAGACTTTGTATTGACTATAGGCAGCTCAACAAGGTGACAATAAAGAACAGGTACCCCTTACCAAGAATTGATGACCTATTTGATCAATTAAAAGGGGCAACTGTGTTTTTAAAGATTGACTTGAGATCCGGATACTACCAACTAAGGGTGAGAGAGTCTGATGTGCCGAAAATCGCTTTCAAAACAAGGTATGGACACTATGAGTTTCTTGTAATGCCTTTCGGTTTAACTAATGCCCCAGCTGTATTTATGGACTTAATGAACCGAATTTTCAGGCTATACTTGGATAAGTTCATGGTGTATTCATAAATAACATTTTGATTTATTCTTGCGATGAAAACGAACATGCTAAACATTTGAGAATAGTTATACAAATTTTGCGAGATAAATAGTTGTATGCAAAATTTAGTAAAAGTGAATTTTGGCTCAATGAAGTTGGATTTTTGGGCCATCTTGTTTCAAGAGATGGCATTCGAGTTGATCCGACCAAGATCTCGGTGATAGTTGATTGGAAGCCGCCAAAAAATGTATCAGAGGTTGGGAGCTTTTTGGGTTTGGTTGGATACTACCGATGCTTCGTAAAAGGATTTTTAATGATTGCTTCTCCAATGACAAAGTTATTGCAAAAAGATGTTAAGTTTGAATGGAATGAAAAGTGTTAGTAGAGTTTTGAGAAGTTAAAGATAGTATTGACTGAAGCGCCAGTATTAGTGCAACCTTAGTCTGGAAAAGAATTCATGATTTATGGTGATGCATCTCTAAATGGCCTTGGATGTGTATTGATGCAATAAGATCAAGTGGTAGCATATGCCTCAAAACAGTTGAAGCTGTGCGAGAGGAATTATCTGACACACGATTTGGTGTTAGCCACCATTATCTTTGCCTGGTGAGAAATGTAGTATCTTTACCGACCATAAAAGCTTGAAATACTTAATGACACAAAAAGATTTGAACTTGTGACAATGAAGATTGCTCGAGTTATTAAAAGACTACGAGTTAGTGATCGACTACCATCCAAGGAAAGCGAATATGGTTGCTGATGCTTTTAGACCTAGAATACGAGATTGACTCTATCCGGTGATGGTTCGATTTTGGCCGAGTTGAAAGCTAGGCTGTAATGCCCCAAAAATAGGGGTTGTAATTTTGCATGATTTGACATAAAATCCATGTTTGCTTTGATGGCTAAGTGAATTGGGTGTGTTTGAGAGTGTTTGGGAAGCCCAGGTTCGAGTCTTGTCATTTGCAAAAACTTTTGTTTTTCTTAATTAAAGAAACTGGACTTTAGTGAGTTGCTTTTTAAAATATTATGTGTAATTGTGACACGAAAGAGTTAGATGGCAAGGACGCAAGTGGCATGTTTAGCTTGTAAGAGTGCTTGTGTTCGAGTTGCACAGTGTTCAAAGGGGGTAATCATTTTGTTGCTCCTATCTGATAGGAAGTAGAAGGTGACTAGAACTCTACTAGGGTGGTTGTGGACATGGTCAAAGGGAGAAAATTAAGGGATTTGAAAATGGTGGTTATGGATATGGAGGAGAGTTAGGTGGAGAGAATCATGGAATTCAAACATGGAGAGTTTGAAGCCGATTGGGGGAATTTGATTATGCAAATTCGGCTAAAGAGTCCATTGTGTGCATTTTCAGTAATTGGAGTGTTTGGGGGCAATATTCTTTGAGCACTTTCGGTTTTGTGCATTTTGTGCCGAATTGGTACTCTTTTCTTCTTTATGCAAGTGCTAGTTAAATTCCTTTAGTGCAATTTCGGTATTTGGGTTGTTTCAGGTTTCTGCGTCTTGCGACATTGTTCTTCTTTTAGTCATTTATCATTCTCTACTGAACATTATTCTTTATCTTCCTTTACTCTCTTGTTATTATTCTTTCAAGTGTCTTTCATATCCGACTTTCCTTCCTTTCCCTTCTTTTATTATTTTTCCTTCTTATTCTATTTTACTCCTAAATAGAAAGCCATTCTTCTGGGTTCTTTCACAAGAAATTTGTGTAGTGGTTGGCCAAACATATTCTTTTCTCTCTCCTCTCTTTATCATCCTTTTATACTTTTGGCTCTTGCTTTTAGTTAGTAGCTGTTCATCTTAGCTACTGATTCTCATTTAACTGTCATTCATCACCACATCACTCAACTGTGATTTTCCGGGCGACTTGAGGGGTGGTTCATCTAGTGGTAAGGTTGTTCTCTCTTATTCTATTTTCTTAGATTCGAATACCCCTTCTCCATACTGTTTAATTACCGATTGGGGGTTCTTTATTTTGGATCATTGGGTGGTAGGATTCGCAAGGAACGGTGAACAAGTATTTTGGAAAGCGATCAAATCTTTCTCTTGTTATTCCATAAAGGTAATGCCGATACTTTGCTTTGGGTAAAGGCCGAGTGTTCCATTATTTTTAGGGGAATAATGGTGGATCTAAACCACATCTCTAATCGGTTCTGTCTTATCAGATCTTTCGTTGTGCAGTTAATCACCATGGAGAGTCCATTAGATTCTAGCCAAACGATCCTAAGGCAATAAGCCATATTTTTGTTTGTCAAGGTTAGTAGTATGGACAGTTTAGGGATTCTAAGTTTGTGAATCTTAGTAACGGTAGGCTAACGATATGCTTTGTTGGAATGTAGGTTCGGTGCTCAAGGATTAATCATGCTTCGCATTAAAGTGTGTAACGGTACACCGTAAAATAGTATTGTCATAAGCCGAAAAAGGTGTGTAATCACACCCTTCTCTATTATAAATTGGCAAAAGCCGAAAAGCTGAAATGTTGAAACACGAGTGTGCAAATGCTCGTGTGGTAAACTTAGCCCACAAATCTTGGGCAATAGACTGTAGAGGTCATCACGAGCGTTCTCGTGGACTTAGGCCGTCATGGGTCATGTTGGGCCGAAATGGGCCGTGTGGGCTCGATGGGCTCGAGGGCCCACACGGATAAAATCCATGGTAAATGATAATTAATGGATTGGGTTATGAAGTTCGCATAGCCGTGACTGAATTTGGGCTAAATGGGCCACACAAGCGTGTGGGCCCACTTGGGCCGAGTAATGGGCCTTGGGCCCATTTACACTGTTAAGACCACTTAGGTCATCTTAGTCATTTGAGACGATTGTAAACCTTCTAAAGGGTTGTTATCTGTACCGAGACCCCACAATTAGTTACCCCTAAGGGGTAAAATTACCATTTTACCCCTAAATGATAAAAAGAACGTTTTACCCCTAGTGGTAGGTTGATTGATGTGTGTATGATATTTATATGACTGATTCTGAGTATGACATACTGCATACATGTAATATCTATGTCATGACATACTGCATGAGGTTGGGATCTTGATGTGGAGGAAGTACTCTGTGTGGCTCTGCCACGCATTTTCTATTACTGGTGGCTTTTTCACGTATTTTTTTATACTAGTGGCTTTGCCATGTTTACTATCACTAGCAACTTTGCTACAGTATTACTGCTAGCAGCTTTGCTGCGATATTGGTGTGCTGGCTGGGTGGGTCGATTTTATCCCCACATGGTGTGCTAGTTGGTACGGGTGGTGTGTTGGTTGGATTGGGATGGGCTATGCATTATTGTACTGTATTGACTCTGTATTGGGCTTAGGCCAACACTATTACTGAATAGGGCTCAGGCCCAGACTCTATTTGCATGCACTGTTCTGTTTGTTTGATAGGGGGATTACACACTGAGTTTTTGCAAAGTCATTCCTTTTCTTTTAACTGTACAAGTAATCCCCAGCCTTAGATGATTTGGGTCGCAGCGGGACTCAGAGGTGGCCACACGATTGCTACTACTTTGCTTTTGATTTTATTCACTTCAATTACATATCCGGTTTTGAGTTTGTAATAAGGCCATTTTGAGGATTTAACTTTTAATTGGGCTTTTATTTCTTGCTTTAAACTGCTAGAGTAGGTTAAACGCGTTTTCAAACTAATAATTGTTTTCAAAGAGAAATACGCATTTTTAAACTTCATGGTTTTCAACTAGAAAAGCTTCAGCAGTTTTGATAAGTCTAACAAATTATTGATAACAAATATGACAATCGTTTTTCTAAAATGTTTCCAACTTATAAATACATAATCTGCTGAATTTTTATTTTTCAACCATTAAAAACTAGATGGGTTTTTAAATTAAAATCGAATTTAAAATTTGGAAAGCTTTTGACGGGATGATTGATAAACACAAACAGAAAAAGAATTGAACATTAGATGAACTTTTACCGACAATTCTGTTTCATTTTACGTAACTTTGATGTGACACACCATATTTGGCCGTAACGTCTGGCTGGGTTTAGGGTGTTACACTTAATGGTATTAGAGTCAAGTTGCAAAACTCAACTGTGGAATGGGTTTTGAAATTTTTTCTAAAAATCTGGTTTTTAAGGAGATGATTTCAAAGAATCTGAGTTGTTTTAGAATGTTTTTCAAGAAGTGTGGCACACCGAGTCTCTAGCACCAAATCTGTAAGTTCTCTAACAATGTTTACTGTTATAGATTGAAACATTATACTGAGGGACTACTATAGATAGTAGTACTGAAACTCCATAGTTTGAGTAAACTGAGACTGTAGGAAACCAAAACTGTAGAAGACTGAAAACTATTGTGAGACTTCGATCTACGAAAATAGCTTTAACTACAGCTTTTTCATAAAATATCTATTAATAATTACTAGAATTAAGAACTGATTCATAAAAATTCTAAACCAGATTAAGCGCCTATCGGAATGAGCACAAGAGGTACTTGCGAAAGGGGTACACATGGCCGCGGTATAGGTTGAGGAAGTGGTAGCCCTGGGTCTTCAGCATCGAGCCACATGCCTGCTGGGGAGGCACCAGCTTCGCCAGTGACTAAAACGGGATCTTTTGATTGGGCAACTAGAAATAATGCTCTATCCCAAGCGATGCTCTGCGTTCTAAAGAGGGTTGCTGGACCGAGTACTGGAACAGTGGGTCGAGGGTCAATTTCTGATCGACTCCAATCGAATGGAGTGAAAATTTTCAGGGGTATTTCTGAAGTAGCCCCAAATGTGGCGGAATATTGGTTAGAGGCCACTGAGTGAATAATGGATGACCTCGACTATACTATGGAGCAAAAGTTAAAAGGACTAGTGTCCTTACTGTGTGATGAGGCCTACCAGTGGTGGCTCACCGTGAAAGAGGGAACACCAGCTGACCATTTAACATGGGGCTTCTTTAAGGCAGCCTTTCAAGGAAAATACGTAGGGGTGAGTTATGTGGACGCTCGAAGGAAGGAATTTTTGAGCGTAACTCAGGGAAATAAGACTGTGGCGGAGTACGAGGTAGAGTTTTTACGGCTGAGTCGCTATGCTCGGGGAATAGTAGCGACAGAGTATGAACACTATGTACGTTTCGAGGATCGCCTCTGAGATGAGTTGCGAGTACTGATAGCTCTATAGAGGGAATGAGACTTTGCTGCACTGGTAGAAAAAGCAAAGATTGCTAAGGATGTAAAGCGCTCAGAGCACCAGAACCACAAGAAGGAAAAAGGTAGATATAAGAGGGATTCGGGGCCCTTGGGTTCTTCAGAAAGGCCTGTTGAGAAGACCAGATTTGATGGGCCAATCCGAGCAGTTCCTGTTGCTGCTGTTAGACCATAACCTTGCACGAATTATGGGAGATCTCACCAGGGTGAATGCTGGAAAAGAACTAGAGCATGCTTCAGATGTGGGTCCATAGATCATCAGGTTAAGAATTGTCCTCTGAGGCGAGACAGCCAGTCTTGGTCTATGTTGCTCATTGCCGAGAGGATGGTGACGCCCCTGATGTCATAACTGGTACATTCCTAATTTACAATGTACCTTGCACTACTTCAATTGATATTGGGTCTAAACACTCGTATGTTGCTTGCAATGTGTCTAGGTCGTTGGGCATACAGTTTGAAAATACTATTAATGAGATGACTTTGATAATCCCATTGAGATAGTCGGTTAGGGTGAATAAGTTATTCAGAGATGTGCCCCTAGAAGTTCAAGGAATAATTTTTCCAGCGAACTTGGGGGAACTATCGTTCGGTGAGTTCGATCTTATATTGGGTATGGATTGGGTAGTGAAACACCGTGCGAATTTGGATTGCGCCGCTAGGCGTATGGTGTTGAAGACTATTGAAGGTGAGGAGGTGGCTATGATTGGGGAGCGAAGAGATTATTTGTCCAATGTAATCTCAGCATTAAGGGTTGAAAAACTAGTTCGAAAAGGTTGTGAGGTATTTTTAGCTTATGTTAGCAATTCTAATTCTGAAGGTACTTCTGTTGGAGATGTCAGAACCGTTAAGGAATTTCCAGATGTATTTCCTGATGAGCTTGCTAGGTTGCCTCCAAACCGTGAGGTCGAATTCGGTATTGATCTTCTGTTGGGAACAGCTCCAGTGTCTGTCACCTCATATAAGATGGGACTGAAGGAGCATGTGGAGTTAAAGGCTCAAATACAAAAGCTACTAGATCGAGGGTTTATTTGACCCAGCGTGTCTCCATGGGGAGTACCGGTTTTGTTCATAAAGAAGAAGAATGGAATTCTGCACATGTGCATCGACTATCGACAATTGAGTAAACTAACTATCAAGAATAAGTACACCCTGCCAAGGATTGACGATCTTTTTTATCAGCTTAGATGAGCTTCAATTTTCTATAAGATCGACCTCCTTTCTGGGTACCACCAATTGAGGGTTAAAAAGGATGATGTCTATAAGACGACATTTAGGACTCAGTACGGTCACTAGGAGTTCCTAGCGATGCCATTTGGGCTGACGAATGTACTAGCTGCCTTTATGGACCTCATGAACCGAGTATTCCAACCCTATCTAGATCAGTTCGTAGTAGTGTTTACAGATGATATACTGGTGTATTTGAGTACTAAAGAGGATCATGATGCACATCTTCAAACTATTTTGCAAATTTTGAGGGAAAAGCAGCTATACGCAAAATTCAACAAGTGTGATTTTTGGCTGCGAGAAGTGACGTTTCTGGGTCACATGGCATCTGCCGAGGGGATTATAGTTGATCCCCATAAAATTGAAGCTGTACTAGACTGGAAACCACCTAGAACCATGTCTGAGACTCGAAGCTTTCTAGGTCTGGCTGGGTATTACAGACATTTTGTTGAGGGTTTTCTGTGATTGTTGCACCTCTGACCAAGTTACTGCATAAAGGGGTACCATTTAATTGGACTGATAAGTAGCAAGAAAGTTTTGAAAAACTAAAGAAGGTTCTGACTGAGGCCTCTGTCTTAATACAACCAGAGTTTGGGAAGGAATTCACTATTTACAATGATGTGTTACACATTAGATTGGGTTGTGTGTTGATGCAAGAGGGAAAGGTGGCTGCTTACGCGTCTCATCAGCTTAGGTCTCACAAGGTGAATTACCCTACTCACGACTTGGAGTTAGCCACGGTGGTATTCACGCTAAAGATTTGGAGGCATTACTTATATAGTGAGAAGTGTATTATTTACACGGATCATAAGACTTGGAGAAGTGTATTATTTACATAAATCTTAGGAAGCGAAGATGGATAGAGTTGCTTAAGACTATGACTGTTCGATTGAATACCACTCGGGTAAGGCTAATGTAGTAGCCGACGCATTGAGCCGTAGGGCTGTAACTGATTTGAGAGCAATGTTTGCTCGGCTCAGCCTGTTTGACGATGGTAGTTTATTGGTGGAGCTATAAATGAGACCGTCATGGACTAAAGAAATTAAGGGTAAGCAGTTGATGGATAAATCGTTGGCTGCTCATTTCTGACAAGTTGAAAAGGGAGAGACTACAGATTTTGGGATGAATATTGAAGGGCTATTATGTTTCCGTGAGGGAGTTTGTGTTCTAAAGTGTAACACCTCAAACTCGGCCCGGGCTTTATGGCTGAATCCAGCGTGTCACATTGAAGTGTTTTATCGAAAGCCTTGTTTTCATTGAAAACCCTTCTAAGAAATTTCAAGTTAAACCTAGTTTGTATTTTCTTTTATAACAAGGTATATTCAAAAGTCAATTTTTTATTTTATGTTAAAAGTCACTTTGGAAATTTTTCTTTAACTGCGGAAGCAAAATTTAGAAAAAAAAAACAAGTGATTTCAGAAAAAAAAAACTTTAAATGTGTTTAAAACGAATAAATCCATGTTCCAATCTTAAAGCATCATAATGAATAATAATAACCAGAGAAAAGGCCTTATTACAATCTGGACTGAAATAATTAAAATACTAGAAATTCATAATAGAAACATGTCTAAAACGTCTTGTTAGTTGGCCACCTCTGAGTCCCTCCATCCGTCGAACCACTTACTAAGGCTCACCTGAGAAAAATAAAAGAGGGAGTGAGTTTTGAAACTCAGTGTGTACAACCCGCAGCAATAATATATATATCATGCAACTCAAGTCATCTTGGGCCTGATCCCAATACAATAATAGCACAAAATCTAGAGCAATCATGTATGAAATCAAGTAATGATGCAATGCCCAACCTATCAACTGATAAACATCATCTCCGTCCAACCGAAACACATCCTGTAGGGATAACTATATTGACCCAACCATCCAATACACTCTAAGGGTAGTACCGGTTGTGATACTACCTAACGTTGCAGCAAAGCTACTGATCATATATTGGGCTTAAAAGCCTTCGTTGGATCCACGGTCGTCAAACGACTATGCGATCCTCATATAACACTTCCTCCAATATAATTTCCACCCACATGCAACATCATAACACATGAGTGCAACATATAGCATAGTATACATAAGTCATACTTATAACACATAAGGGTATTTTAGTAATTCTACCCTACAGGGGTATTTCGGTATTCTACCCTATAAGGGTATTTTGGTAATTTCTTAATAGTATGGGTCTTAATTCGAACTTTGGCCTATCAACAAGTCCTCGTTGGCTAAAGTGAACAGACACTATGCACCAGGTAGGATTCCAGAGAAAAGGAGGTGGGTCATTAAGACCGCTTAAGTACCAAGCTCTCTCTAGATCCAATCCTAGACATGCATATGCCCATTGCCACACTCTACCCTTATGACTTGTCTTCAGACACACTTGAGAGATTAATTAAGTTTTATGCTTGGTTGAGAATTCATTAATACTAGGCCTAAAAGTCCATTATAAAACCCTAGCAAGTCTACATGCTTTCATACCTTCATATAGCCCATACGGCCCAATCACTCTTATATGGCTCATAAGACCCAATTACATTTATACAGCCCATTAGGCTCAATCAAACTTATGTGGCCCATCAGGCCTAAATTCATTCCCAACCATTCAATAAACTTAATCAGTTCATCACATTTACCAAATTATCAATTTTTGCTTATTTGGGCTCACAAGCCCGTCAGGCCCATTTGGTCCATTCTAGCCCAGTTAGCCAAAACGTGGCCCAAGTCCATGGGGCCTCTTCTATCATATCGGTTACCCTTATACGAGTGTCTACGTACTCGCGAGACTGCCATAGCCAAACTTTCGACTTTTCGACATTTTGGCTTTTCGAAATTTTAGGATTTGCTGATCTATCGTGTGTGTGCAGTGTATGTACACACCTGATATCGAAACATGCTACGATCTCCTTAGCCACACTCCTATAATCAATACCACTCCTCAATTAATTAAAGGCTTAATAAATATCTTGACCAAAACCGCAATCTTACCATTAACCTCACCTTACGCGACAAGTCCTAATAGCCCTTCTTCAACCATTAACTGCTAATATTTCCTAGATCTGCATCAACCAACCATTAGGGACTGAATAGTAGGTGACTTGTATTCCACACGAGTCACCTTATAATTCCTATAACCATTCGGCCATCAACCAATCCAAATATGAAGATGAGTTACTTACCCCTAAAACCCCAACGCATATGGTAAAATCGGCAGAGGGTTTTGGAGAGCAAACATTCGACTCAATCCCCTACAAATCGACTAAGATAGTGAGGAAATAAGGGTCGATTCTTAGCCACACCGATCAAAAGAGTGAGATTCTTCCAAGAAGTAATCGGCCCAACTTCAAGGAGAAGTCGACACACCAAAAAGGAATAAAAAGAGGCTTTCGACTTTTGAATGCTTTCGAAAGGAAGGTGTTTAAGTGGCTAAAAATCCAAGAGGGTAGATTCAATACTTGGCTTTTGCAAGAAAAGCAAAAAAAACTATTTAAGAAAAGAGATTAAAGGTTTACCTAGGTGCACAGAGGAAAACCGAATTCAAAAAGAGAAAATGCCAAAAAGTGTCTAAAGAATTCGGCAATATACTTTTATAGCTGAAATTGCTATCCCTTAATTGCCAATTAGGCTCCAACACTTCTCCCATCCCAATCTCCTATCTTTTCTCCAAGATAGCTCCTTAATCCCCTCCTTGAATTTCTCACATGGACACACCCTTCATAGTCCACATCTAATGCCACTACTATCCTTTTAAATGAGAAAAAATGAACCTTCCTTTTGAGCAAGGAGGGATTCGAACCCCAGACCTCCTTGTGATGCTTGTGACACCAACCCCATGTCTCACATGTGGCGCCTTTTTCCACTCCAACACAAGCTTATTCGTGTCAAAATCCTCCTTCATTTATTTAAAAACAAAATACTTGCCATCAAGGTTTCTTTAACAAACTAATTTTTTTGTCCCACTTTCAGACTTGAACTCAAAACTTTCTCAATGACTTATTTATACTTTAATAATACGTACTCAAAAAAAATATCAAACACACACATTCCACAACAAAACCAAAATAGAAAGTTTGAGATTTTTGGGGCATTACACGAAAGACTCTGACTTAAGACTGTCGTTACTGCAAGAGATGCATAGTAGTCCTTATGCTATCCATCCTGGTGGAAACAAGATGTACCGAGATCTGCGTGAACTGTATTGGTGGCCAGGACTTAAGTGCGAAGTTACTAATTTCGTAGGTAAGTGTCTGACATGCCAACAATTTAAGGTTGAGCACCAACTGCCTTCTGGGTTACTACAACCGGTTAAGATTCCACCCTGGAAGTGGGAAAGAGTGACCATGGATTTTGTGAGTGGACTGCCCCTGACGCTTACTAAAAAGGATTCGGTATGGGTTATTGTAGATAGGTTGACTAAATCTGTCCATTTTATACCAGTCTGCACTGATTATTCACTGTAGAAGTTGGCTAAGTTATATGTGGCTGAGATTGTTAGATTGCATGGGGTACCGGTTTCAATCATATTGGACAGAGATCCTCAATTCACATCTCGATTCTGCAGGAAGTTACATGAGGCTTTGGGTACTAGACTGGACTTCAGTACTGCATTCCACCCTCAGACAGATGGTCAGTCAGAGAGGGTGATTCAGGTTCTGTAAGATATGCTAAGAAGATGTGTAATTGATTTTCGAGGTAACTGGGAAGACTATTTACCGTTAGCGGAGTTCGAGTACAATAATAGCTACGAGTCCAGTATCCAAATGGCACCGTACAAGGCATTATATGGTCATAGGTGTCGTACTCTGACCTATTGGACTGAACTGGGTGAGTGGCGAGTTCTGGGGCCAAAGATGGTTTCCAATACCAAAGATAAGGTAAAGTTCATTCGAGATTGGTTAAAGGAAGCATCTGATAGGTAGAAGTCGTACGCAGACTTGAAGTGTAGGGAGATTGAGTACTCTGTGGGGGATTATGTCTTTCTGAAAGTCTCACCGTGGAAGAAACTTTTGAGACTTGGAAGAAAATATTGAAGCGTGTGGACCAGTTGCCTACCAGCTTGATCTGCCTCCTGAGCTGGATAAGATTCACGACATGTTTCATGTTTCAATGCTGAGGAGGTACTGCTCTGATCCCTCACACATAGTGCCAGTTGAGGAAATTGAGGTTAGGCTCGATTTGACTTTTGAAGAAGAACCGGTGCAGATAGTAGATCGTAACGTTAAGGTACTAAGAAAGAAATTTGTTCCATTGGTCAAAGTGCTTTGGCGTAATCACAGTTCAAAGAAGCCACGTGGCAATCAAAAGAGGCAATGCGACATCAATACCCTCACTTATTCTAGCCAGGTAAATTTCGAGGTCGAAATTTTTTTAAGGGGGTTAGATTTGTAATGCCACAAAAATATAAGGGTTGTAATTTTGCATGATTTGACATAAATTCCATGTTTGCTTTGATGGCTAATTGAATTGGGTGTGTTTGGGAGTGTTTGGGAAGCCCAGGTTCGAGTCTTGTCATTTGCAAAAACTTTTGTTTTCTTAATTAAGGAAACTAGACTTCAGTGAGTTGCCTTTTAAAATATTACGTGTAATTTTGACACGAAAGAGTTGGATGGTAAGGAGGCAAGTGGCGTGTTTAGCTTGTAATAGTGCTTGTGTTCGAGTCGCACATTGTTCAAAGAGGGTAATCATTTTGTTGCTCCAGTCTGGTAGGAAGCAGAAGGTGACTGAAACTCTACTGGGGTGGTTGTGAACTTGGTCAAAGGGAGAAAATTAAGGGATTTGAAAATGGTGGTTATGGATATGGAGGAGAGTTGCGTGGAGAGAATCATGGAATTCAAACTTGGAGAGTTTGAAGCCGATTGGCGGAATTTGATCATGTAAATTTGGCTAAGGAGTCCATGGTGTGCATTTTCAGCAACTGGAGTGTATGAGGGCACTATTCTTTGAGCACTTTTAGTTTTGTGCATTTTGTGCCGAATTGGTACTCTTTTCTTCTTTATACAAATGCTAGTCAAATTCCTTTAGTGCAATTTCAGTATTTGGGTTGTTTCGGGTTTGTGCCTCTTGTGACATTATTCTTCTTTTAGTCATTTCTCATTCTCTACCAAGCACTATTCTTTGTCTTCCTTTACTCTCTTGTTATTATTCTTTCAAGTGTCTTTCATAGCCGACTTTCCTTCCTTCCCCTTCTTTTATTCTTTTTCCTTCTTCTATTTTACTCCTAAACTGAAGGCCATTCTTCTGGGTTCTTTCATAAGCAATTTGTGTAGTGGTTGGCCAAACATATTCTTTTCTCTCTTCTCTCTTTATCATCCATTTAGACTTTTGGCTCTTGCTTTTGGTTAGTAGTTGTTCATGTTAGCTATTGATTCTCATTCAACTGTCATTCATCACCACGTCACTCTACTGTGATTTTTCAGGCGACCCGAAGGGTGGTTCATCCAGTGGTAAGGTTGTTCTCTCTTATTCTATTTTCTTAGAGCCAAATACCCCTCCTCCATACTCTTTAATTACCGGTTGGGGGTTCCTTATTTTGGATCGTTAGGTGGTAGGATTCCCAAGGAGTGGTGAACGCAAGTATTGTGGAAAGCGATCAAATCTTTCTCTTGTTATTCCATAAAGGTAATGCCAGTACTCTACTTTGGGTAAAGGACGAATGGTCCATTGTTTTTAAGGGACTAATAGTGTATCTAAACCACATCTCTGATCGGTTTTATCTTATTAGATCTTTCGTTGTGCAGCTAATCACCATGGAGCATCCATTGAATTCTAACGAAACGATCTTAAGGCAATAAGTCATACTTTGTTTATCAAGGTTAGTAGTATGGATAGTGTAGGGATTCTAAGTTCGTGAATCTTAGTAACGGTAGGCTAAAGATATGCTTTGTTGGGATTTAGGTTCGGTGCTCAAGGATTAATCGTGCTTCGCATTAAAGTGTGTAACTATACAACGTAAAATTGTACTGTCGTAAGCCAAAAAAGGTGTGTAATCATGCCCTTCTCTACTGTAAATCGGCAAAAACCGAAAAGCCAAAAAGCCAGAACTTCGGCATTCGAGGCCTCACGAGCGTATGAATTCTCGTGTGGTAAATCAAGCCTACAAATCTTGGGCAATAGACTATAGAGGTCATCACGAGCGTTCTCGTGGACTTGGGCCGTCATGGGCCTTGTTGGGCCAAAATGGGCCGTGTGGGCCCAATGGGCTCGATGGCCCACACGAACAAAATCCATAGTAAGTGATAATTAATGGATTGGGTTATGAAGTTCGCATAGCCATGACTGAATTTGGGCTAAACAGGCCACATGAGCGTGTGGGCCCACTTGGGCTAAGTAATGGGCCTTAGGCCCATTTACACCGTTAAGACCACTTAGGTCTTCTGGGTCATTCGAGACGATTATAGACCTTCTAAAGGGTTTTATCTGTACCGAGACCCCACAATTAGTAAAAATGACCAAAATACCCTTAAGGGGTAAAATTACCATTTTACCCCTAACTGATAAAAAGATCGTTTTACCCCTAGTGGTAGGTTGATTGATGTGTGTATAATATTTATATGTTTGATTCTTAGTATGACATATGACATATTGCATACACGTAATATTTGTGTCACGACATACTGCATGGGGTTGGGATCTTGAAAAGGAGCAAGTACTATGTAGTGGCTCTGCCACATATTTTCTGTTACTAGTGGCTTTGCCATGTATTTTCTGATACTAGTGGCTTTGCCATGTTTACTGTCACTAGTAGCTTTGTTGTGTTATTACTGCTAGCAGCTTCGCTGCGATATTGGTGTGCTAGCTGGGTTGGTCGATTTTATCCCCACATGGTGTGCTGGTTGGTACGGGTGGTGTGTTGGTTGGATTGGGATGGGCTACATTATTGTATTGTATTGACCATGTATTGGGCTTTGCCCCACACTATTACTGAATAGGGCTAAGGCCTAAACTGATCTATCATTGAATAGGGATCAGGCCCAGATTGTATCCGCATGCACTGTTCTGTTTATTTGATAGGGGATTACACACTGAGCTTTTGCAAACTCACCCCTTTTCTTTTAACTGTAAAGGTAATCCCCAACGTTAGACGATTTGGGCCGTAGCGGAACTCGGAGGTGGCCACACGATTACTACTACTTTGCTTTTGATTTTATTCACTTAAATTACATATTGGGTTTTGAGTTTGTAATAAGGCCATTTTGAGGATTTAAATTTTAACTGGGCTTTCATTTCTTGCTTTAAACTGCTAGAGTAGGTTAAATGCATTTTCAAAATAATAATTGTTTTGAAAGAGAAACACGCATTTTTAAACTTCATGTTTTTCAACTAGAAAAGTTTCTGTGGTTTTGATCAGTCTAACAAATTATTGATAACAAATTTGGCAATCATTTTTCTAAAATGTTTCCAACTCATAAATACGTAATCTGCTGAATTTTTATTTTTCAAGCATTATAAACTAGATGGGTTTTTAAATTAAAATTGAATTTAAATTTTGGAAAGCTTTTGACGGGATGATTGATAAACATAAATACAAAAAGAATTAAACATTAGATGAACTTTTACCGATAATTCCATTTCTTTTTACGACACTTTGGTGTAACACGCCAAATTCGGCCGTAATTTCTATGCTGGGTTTGGGGTGTTACATAGGCTATCATTTATTCAACAAATTTATGAAGCTCAAAAGGATGATAGTGAGTTGCAAGAAAAAAGAGCCATGTGTCAAATGGATAATGAGACAGAATCTTGAACTGGTGCGAATGACTGCTTGATGTTTCGAGACAGAGTATGTATACCGAAAAATGTAAAGTTGCTTCGAAATATTCTAAGCGAAGCTCATAATGGTTGTTTATCTGTCCATCCGGGCAATGCAAAGATGTATAATGATTTGAAGAAATCGTATTGGTGGCCCAATATGAAAAGAGATGTCTCTGAGTTCGTATCAATATGTTTAGTTTGCCAACAAGTGAAAGCCTCAAGTACCTTCCGGTTTGCTTCAACCAATAATGGTACTCGATTGGAAATGGGACCGAATTACCATGGATTTTGTGATGGGTTTGTCTTTAACTCTAAAAAAGAAAGATGCTATTTGCGTCATTGTAGATCGGTTGACGAAATCAGCTCATTTCATTCCGATACGCATGGATTTCTCCCATGATAAGCGAGCTGAATTGTACATTGCCAAAATTGTAAGATTGCACGGAGTATCGACTTCTATCATCTCGGACAGAGATCCGAGGTTTACCTCAAGGTTTTGGAAAAAGTTGCAAGAAGCCTTGGGTACCAAGTTGAATTTTAGTACCGCCTTTCACCCACAAACAGACGGACAATCCGAGCGAGTGATTCAAATCCTCGAAGATATGCTCCGATGCTGTATTCTTGAATTTGAAGGTAGTTGGGAAAAGTATGTACTTTTGGTTGAATTTGCTTACAACAACAGTTTCCAATCGAGCATCAAGATGGCACCATATGAGGCATTGTATGGCCGCAAATGTCGAACTCCGTTGTATTGGATTGAGCTTTGTGAAAAGCAAATTTATGGGGTTGATTTGATTAAAGAAACTGAAGAGAAGGTAAGGATAATCCGAGATTATTTGAAAGCTACTTTAGACAAGTAAAAGTCTTATGCGAATTTGAAGAGAATGGAAATCAAGTTTCAAGTGGGTGATAAAGTGTTTCTAAAAATGTCTCCATAGAAAAAGAATTTAAGATTTGGCCAGAAAGGCAAATTGAGTCCACGATTCATCGGACCGTATGAAATTGTAGAAAAAATTAGACCAGTGGCTTATCAGTTGGCTTTTCCAACTGAGTTAGAAAAGATCTATGATGTATTTCATGTATCAATGCTATGGCGCTATCATTCTGATTCGTCACATGTGATTTCACCAACCGAAGTGGAAATTCAACCAGATATGACCTATAGTGAAGAGCCAATCAAGATCTTAGCTCCAGAAGTGAAACAGCTAAGAAACAAAATTGTGGCCTTAGTAAAAGTGTTATGGAAAAAGCACAGAGTAGAAGAGGCTACGTGGGAATTGGAGGAAACCATGAGGAAGCAATACCCACATCTCTTTTCTGGCAAGATTTTCGAGGATGAAAATCCTTTAAAAGGGAGAATTGTAACAACCCGAATTAGTGCCTAAATAGAATGGTGGTTTTGGGACCACGAATCCGACATAGAAAAATTTATTCCGATAAAGTTTTGAGGTCTATTATGTGATTGATTGTATAAGTGAAAATTTAGTAAATAAATTTATCGATAGAAGGCCCGATTGAGTGATAGGACTAAATTGCAAAAATTTCAAAATATTGTTCTAAAAGCATTTAGTGTCATAAATTGGAGGTCTTTATTTAGGAATTAGACCATTTTATAGCATGATGGACAAAATACCCATGGAAGGAAAAATTTTCAAAGAAGGCCATTATAGCCATTTGTTCATTAGGTATATTAATGAAATAAAAAGGGGAAAAGAATGAAAATTTTGTCCATCTTCTTCAAGGGGCTGCCAAATTTTGAATACTCCATAGCTAGGGTTTTATTTCATTTTTCAAGCTCACAAGTAAGTAAACTAGCCTCGCTTTTCATGTTCTTCGTATTTTTGAAATCCTCATAACTTGACCTAGCTATTTATAACACTATTTTAAGCTAGGGTTCATGTTTAAAAATTTACCCAGGTGTGACATGAAAGTATTTTCATGTTTAATGGTAGAAAATGAAAGTTTGATGGGTAGTAAACAACTTTTGCTAGGTGATTTTCATGAAAATGTATTTAGGGACTAAACTGCAAAAGTTGTAAAACATGTGCATAAATTGTGAAATATTGAGAAATGTGGGCTGCTATAGGAGAGAAAAAGGGTCGGCTAGGCTTGGGAATCTAGTAAAATAGATACATTTCATTTTACGAGCTCAGGGACTAAAGTGTAAAAATTATCAAAGTTAGGGGTAAAATGGTAAATTTTACCATAGGATGAAATTGTGTCCAATTGAGTAATGTGCATATGGAATTAGTTAAATTTGGTGTTACAGATCAAGAAGGATAGGAAATCGACCTTAATAGAGGAAAAGGCAAGGTTACGGACTAAATCGTAAAGTTTAGCATTTTTGTACAGATTTAAGTCTTATATGTAAATAATGTGTTATTTTAATCAGTATGTTTAATTATCTTAATTATTTGAAATATGGAATTTTATAATGATTTGTTTAATATATGTTATGATAAAACTGATAAGTGAAGAAAAACCCCAATTGAATCTTAAGAATCATTTAGGATACGAGTGACATGTCACTAGGAAACCATTGATTGTGATTGATTGTCTATGTAATTCTGGGTGCTGGTTTAGTTCGACTACCAGTGGCTAGGTAATCCTGCATTTGTTGTGGATACCTATCAGCTTGTGTGAGTAGCACTGAGTAGTTTCGGCTATACCATCAGCTTGTGTGACCAGACCCATGGATAGCTCATTATTGAGCCCTCATGTGATATGTGTTAAGTGGTAGCCTCAGCTACAAACTATCAGTAGCTTCGGCTCCATTCTAGTAGTAGCTTCAGCTACATTATGTATGGCACTTGTGCCCTATTCCGAGTATCCTTTAGTATTCCACGTGGTTCAACGTGTTATTTGAATCGATATGATAAAACGTGATTGTGTATAAAAAGATTTGACCGTGTGTCAAGAATGTGCATGTGCAGGATATATGAAAAATATCATGTGTGCTAAGTGCTTAAAGTATGTATTGAAATATGTGGTAAGACTATATGAGTAAGTGAAAACCTCAAACTTAACGTGATCATAGTAAAGCTTATTTCCAATTGATATGAAATTCTAGTTTTAAATGCTCATTAATTTGCAAATAGACTTACTAAGCTTTATAGCTTACCCCATCATTTTCCCTTCCTTTATAGGTTCGTCACGCTAACCCGAGGTTTGGTGACCAAGCTGGGATTCCATCATCACTATCAACAACAATTTGGTATTTTTGCAAATAAACTTTGAAATTATGGCATGTATAGGTGGTATAAGGTTTTGGTTATATGTCATATTTCTTTTAGGTCCATTGTTGTTAGTGATATTTTGGTATTTTGGCCATCGTAATGAGCCATAATTGGTTAAGCTACATTTTGATAAAGTGATGTAATATATTAGTGCAAGTTGCTAAGTGGGGAATGGATGTGCATGTTCGATGATGGTAGATAAAAGTTAGTGTGTGAATGACATAATGTGTATGTTTGGATGAGTTTTCATGCTATGTTGTGTATTGGAAAAAATTGGTTGGTATCGATTTATGTTTCAGGGTGGCAACTAACTTGGAAAATAGCCTATAATTGTCCACATGGGTAGACACACAGACGTGTGTCTAGGCCGTGTGTAACACACAGCCAGCCCTATGGTCATGTTGATAGGCGATGTGTCCCCTACACCTGAAATTATGAAAATTTAATGCCCAGACACTGGCAGAGACACGATCATGTGTCTCTGCCGTGTGCTTGACACGACCTAGCCCACAAGCGTGTGGCTTGGCCATGCGACAAAAATTTCGTGATGACGTCAGAAATAGAATACCCAGGATTTTTCACATGGGCTAAGACAGGAGCGTGTGCCTGGCCGTGTGAAGGACACGATCTAGGACATGGGCATATGCTCAGCCGTGTGAAAACCCCTATAGGTTCGAAATGAAAATTAATTTCTACACGGGCCAGGGACTTGGGCATGTGTGACTATATGGGCTGACCACACGGGCGTGTCCCTGTCCCACACGGGCGTGTGCCCTATATAAGGTGAAAATTTTGTAAAGGTCCAAAAAGTTTTGGTTTAGTCTCGGATCATACCCAATGCATCGTTTGGGCTTCATAGGCCCATAATGGATGCTACGCATATGAATGATAAAAGTTTAAATTTTATGTGATATTTGAGAATCGTAGTCAAATGTTCGTGTGAGTGTGAGTACGGTAACACCTCAAACCCTAATCTGGCGATGGATGTGGGTAAGGAGTGTTACATCGAGGCAACTAAAGCCACATGAGAAGAACTACCCGACACACGATTTAGAGTTAGCTGCTATTGTTTTTGCTTTGAAGATGTGGCGTCATTATTTATATGATGAGAGATGTCGAATTTTTACCAACCACAAAAGCTTGAAATACTTAATGAATCAGAAGGAATTGAATTTAAGACAACGGAGGTGGCTTGAGTTATTAAAGGATTACGAGCTAGTGATTGAGTATCATCCCGGAATGGCAAATGTGGTTGCGGATGCTTTAAGCAGAAAATCTCTGTATGCTTTGAAAGCTATGAGTACAAGTTTGACATTGTCTGATGACGGTGCTATATTAGCCAAGTTGAGGGCTAAACCATTGTTTCTTCAGCAGATTTGCAAAGCTCAAAGGAATGATAGTGAAATGCAAGCCAAGAGGGCTCAGTACGAGTCGGGTGGCAACTCTGATTTTCGAGTTGGTCTGGATGATTGCTTGATGTTTCATGATTGAGTTTGTGTACCGAAAAATGATGAGTTGATTCGAAAAATATTACATGAGGCACAAAGTGGTTGTTTATCCATACATCCCGGTAATACCAAGATGTATAACGACATGAAGAAATTATATTAATGGCCGGGCATGAAAAGAGATATTTCGGAGTTTGTGAGAAAGTGTTTGGTTTGCCAACAAGTAAAGGCTGAGTATCAGGTACCTTCAGGTTTACTTTAGCTAGTAATGGTTCCTAAGTGGAAATGGGATCAAATCACTATGGATTTTGTGACGGGGTTGCCTCTAACTTCGAAAAAGAAAGATATTGTGTGGGTTGTTGTTGATTGATTGATGAAATCAGCTCATTTCATACCGGTACCTGTTGATTACTCACTTGATATATTGGTTGAATTATATATTGCTGAAATTGTGAGATTACATGGGATGCCTATATCTATCATTTCAGATAAAGATCCAAGGTTCACCTCTAGATTTTGGAAGAATTTGCAAGAGGCATTGGGTGCAAAATTGAATTTTGGTACCACATTTCACCCGCAGACTGATGGATGATCTGAGAGGGTAATTCAAGTTCTTGAAGATATGCTTCGGTATTGTGTTTTAGAGTTTGAAGGTATTTGGGAAAAGTATCTACCTTTGGTAGAATTTGCCTATAACAACAATTATCAATCGAGCATGCAGATGGCACCTCCTGAGGCATTGTATGGCCGTAAGTGCCGAACTCCATTAGATTGGATGGAGTTGTGTGAGAAATAGATTCATGGTGTTGACCTGGTTAGAGAGACTGAGGAAAAGGTGAAGATAATTCGAGATTGTTTGAAGGCCACTTTAGACAAGCAAAAGTCTTATGCTGATTTGAAAAGAAAAGAGATTGAATTCCAGGTGGGTGATGAAGTACTTTTAAAGGTATCACTGTGGAAGAAATTATTGAGGTTTGGTCGTAAGGGCAAATTAAGTCCACGTTTCATTGGGTCGTACGAAGTTATAGAAAGAATAGAGTTCGTAGCATACCGGTTAGCGTTACCGCCAGAATTAGAGAAGATACATAATGTGTTTCATGTGTCAATGTTGCGACGGTATCGCTCGGATCCCTCATATGTGATTTCTCCAACAGATATTGAGATTCGATCGGACATGACATACGATGAGGAGCTAATTAAGATTTTGGTCCTGGAGGTCAAACAGTTGAGAAACAAAAGCATAGCCTTGGTGAAAGTGTTGTGGCAAAAGCATCGTGTCAAAAAGAGGCTACGTGGGAACCGAAAGAAGCTATGAGAAAACAGTACCCAAACCTTTTTACCGATAAGATTTTTGAGGACAGAATCCCTAAAGGGGGGAGAGTTGTAACTAGAGGTGTGCATGGGCCGGGCGGCCAGCCCAGCCCGAAGGCCCACCCGAAATGTGGGAGGGTTTGGGCAAAAATATAGGCCCGAAAAATGGGCTTGGACAAAAATTAATGCCCGTTTAAAAAATGGGTCAGTCCTCGGGTAAGGTATTTTTGGCCCGAGCCTGGCCCGGCCCGAATTCACTAAATGACAAAAAAATCTGCTTTTTTTTGTTTTAAAATGTTATTTTCTTATTGTTTTCTCCCCATTTGCTACCATATTACTATTATGTTGTTACTATTTTGTTGTTATTATTTGGATATTGTATAAAACTTGTTTTATTATTAATTTTGTTATTATTTTAAAGGCATTTGTTAATTTTGTTATTTTTTTAGAGGTATTTGCTTGTTAAGTTGCATCTATCTTAATGTTATTTAAGTCTACATATTTTTTTAAAATTTATTTTCAATTTGTTGGAAAATATTTATTTTGATTTTTTAGTATTTTTGATGTATTATATATATTTAAAAATTATATAAAATAATATAAAAATTAATACGGAAGGGCCGGGCCGGGCCTGGGTTTTAGCATTTTTATATGGGTCGGGCTTGGGCAAAATTTTAAGCCCATTTTTTGGGCCCAGCCCAGCCCGAGTCCGATAAATGGGCCTAACTTTTTAGTTGAGCCCGCCCCGAACCCGGCCCGGCCCGGTCCATGTACACCTCTAGTTGTAATAGCCCGAATTAGGGGCTAAACGGAATAGTGGTTTTGAAACCATGAATTCGAGATCTAAAATATTTTTTCCAATTGAGCTTTAACATTTATTGGGTGATTAAATGTTTGTGGGAAAAGTGGGTTGATGAATTTCTTTATTTGCTTGTCTAAATTTGATAGGTGAGACTAAATTGCAATAAGTGAAAAGTATGTGTCTTAATTCATAAAAGTACTTGATTGAAATGGGGTTTTAAATTAAAGGTCCTTATTTAGAAATTAGACCATTTTAACTTAGTTTGGACAAAAATGCCTAGGGAAGGATAAATTGCCAAAGGTTATAATAAAGGGTATTTTGGTCATTTGGTTAATAACAGAATTAGAAGGGAAAAATAAGCCAAAATTGGTGTCCATAATCTTCTTCCTTGGCCGAATATCCCTTGTCCTCCATAGCTAGGGTTTTGTTCACTTTCAAGCTTGATTGTAAGTACCTCCTAGCTCCTTTTTAATGCTCTTCGTATTTTTGAGATTCTCGTAACTTGATTTAGTTATTTCTACCACTAATTTGAGCTAGGGTTTATGTTTAAAATTTTACCCATGAGTAACATTCATGTATTTTTATGTCTAGTGGTAAAATATGAAAGTTTGAAGTGTGGTGAACATGTTTTATTCGATGATTTTTGATGAAAATTTCATAAAGGACTTGTTTGTAAAAGATGAAATATTGTGTGTATAAATTGTGAAATAGTGGAAATTGAGGGTGGTTATAAGAGGGGATATGAATCAACTAGGCTTGCTTGTATGAAAAATGAACACATTTCATTTTACGAGCTTAGGGACTAAAGTGTAAAACTTGAGAAAGTTAGGGGCTAAATTGCAATAATTACCATAGGATGATTTTGGACTAAATTGAGCAATTTATGTATTAAACGAGTTAAATGTGTCATTATAGATTGAAAAGAACATGGAATTGACCTTGACCGGGGAAAAGGTAAGGCTTCGAATTAAACTGCAAATTCGACATATTTTGTAATCGAGGTAAGTTTATATGTAAGTAATACATCGGTTTTTTTATTGTATAATAACTTAATGTATATTATGAAGCATTATTGGTGACATTTATGAATTGGAAATCTATGGAGATTAAAGTTCTCGATTGAACCTTCAGAAAACAAAAGATACGGATAATGTGTAGCTAGGTCACATGTGTGGTTCCGAGGGGAGGACACCATGTGTACAAGAGAGCTACGGGATACTATGTGGTAGCTAGGTCACATGTGTAATACTAGGTGTATACCATGTGTACACGAGAGCTACAGGTTAAAGATAGCTAGGTCACATGTATGGTACTGAGGGTACATCATGTAGACACGAGAGCTATGTTACATGTACTAGGTCGTATGTGTGATTCCCAAATGTTGGACAGCATGTAGACACGAGAGTTGTGGGATTTAATGGCTAGGTCACATGGGTGATATCAAGAGTTCACCACACGAGAGTCGGGTTATATGTTGGTGGAGCTATGTGCTAAAAGCACCGAGTATCAGATGTTATCTTAAAGGGTTCAATGGGAAAGCTTACTAAAAGAGACTTGTGTGGTTATGTGGTATGTAAGTGCAGGTGTATATATAAGCAAGTGAATATGTGGACAACTGTATGTGCTTTCAAGGGTGCATGTAAACTTGAGTATATGTAAATATTATGCTTGATATGTATATGAATATTGGTAAGGTTAGGTGGGTAAGTTGATATGTTGAAATATAACCTTTGGCATTAAGAATGTTGGTATGATGTTAATCATTTACATATAGACTTTCTAAGCTTTTCAAAGCTTACTCCTTTCTTTTTTTTCTTGTTTTATAGAGTAGTCAAGCCAGCTCAGAGATCAGGAAGCATCGAAGGATCACTCACACTATCAACAACATTCTTTTCGGTATATTAATATGAATTCTTTTGAACTATGGCATGTATAGGGACTAAGTGGTGTTGTAAGTGTCAAATTTGGCTGACTACCATGTGGGTACATGTCTTTTGATAAATCATTTTGTATTAAGGCCATGTGACATGGCTAATGATGACTAAAGTTTGTATACCTATATGAGGTGATTCATTGAATGGTTGGTGTGCTTGTGTGTGAACGAAGTGTATGTGCTGATAAACCATCAAATGTGGCCATTTAGATGCCTATTGATGTTGTGGTGTGTTATGGTGAAGATAGTGTAAGTATGCATGTGTTTTAGGGTGATAATTGGCTTGGAAAGTAGCCTAACTTAGGGCCACACGGTCGGCTACCACGGCCATGTGTGTAAGGCATGTGAAACTTGCATGAAATTTTTGAAGAAACAAGATGTGACACGGCCTACCAACACGGGCGTGTGTCGTGGCCGTGTGACCAAATTTGCATGCTGACGTCATAAACATTATACCCAAGGTTTTGCACACGGGGTGAGAACACGGGCGTATGCTCGGTCGTGTCAAAACCACTGTAAGTTTAGAAGGAAAAATAAATTTGTTATAATTCCACGCGGGTTGGGGACACTGGCGTGTGCGATCACATGGCCTGCCCACACGGGCCTATCCCTGTCCCACACGGGCATGTGCCCTATTTTTAGCCAAATTTTCCAAAATTTTCCTAAGTTCTTGGTTTGGTCCCGGACTACTCCCAAACTATGTTTTGGGCCCCGTAGGCCCATTTTAATGATTGTATGACATTTTATGCAGAAGTTTTAAATTGGAACAAAATTTTATGGCTCGATTTTGTGCGATTGGTTGTGTTATCGTTCGGTAATGCTTCGTACTCTGTTCCGGTGCCTAACCCAGGTAAGGGGTGTTACAGAGAGGCACGGATGTGTCCTTAGGTGCTTAGGCCATGTGAACCACACGCGCCATCCGTACGGCCATGTTTAGAGGCCACACGAGCGTATTGCCCTTCCACACACGGGTGTGTACCCTGTTTTTGGTAGTTTTTGATGAAATTTTCTTAAGTACCCTAAATGGTTCTAGATTGTTTCTAAACTACATTTTAGGCCTCGTAGGCCTATATGAAGGTCTATAAGCCAATGTTTGAAAAATTTTTAAATTGGGACGCATTTCAATAAGTTGAAGTTGAATGTTTGCAAGTGTTTTTGTAAGGTGATACCTCATACCCTATTCCGGCGTCGGATACGGGTAAGGGGTGTTACATTTACGGTCCTTCATTCAGTAACTCGAGTCGTGGCATTATTTTACGAAATGAACCTAGGGCCAACATGTTGAACGTAGATCCAGATGCAGCGCATGCATCCGAGTACCCTGAGTACACCAATATAGTACCTGCTCATAGATTGGCATCAAATTCACAGTTCGAGGAGTTGTTCGTTGGGCAACAATTTGAGAACAAGGCGGACTGTGTGTTTGACATCAAACAATACAACATGAAGTTGTCGATTAATTACAAGGTTGCCAAATCTACACCAACATTATATGTTGGGGAATGTTGGAGAGCCGGCGATGGGTGTGGTTGGCGAGTTCGGGCAACATTTCTACAGAGGACTCAACACTGGCAAATACGAAAATTAGAAGGGCGTCATACATGTACTATCACACGAATGTCTCAAGACCACCAAAAATTGGATGCCAAAAGTATCTGCAACTGCATCATGCCACTAGTGAAAGATAGCCCAATCATTCTTGTGTCGACATTGATTGCAGACACGCAAGCTCGATTTCAGTACAAAGTGTCATACAGGAAAGCTCGGTGGGCAAAACAAATGGCCATGCAACAATTGTATGGTGACTAGGATGAGTCATGCAATAAACTTTAGGGTTAGAGTTCAGCAATGGTGGAGTACGTCCCACGAACTGTCGTGGACTTGCAAACGTTGCCTTATAGAGGAGCTAATGGACAATTGGAATTGGGGAGAAGAGTTTTTCCTCAGCTGTTCTGGACTTTCAATCCATGTGTTAGGGCATTCTCCCACTGTAAACTGCTAGTGCAAGTTGATGGAACATGGCTTTATGGAAAATACACACAAATACTTCTAATTACGGTTGTACAAAATGTTAATAGAAATGTACTACCGATTGCTTTTGCCATCTTAGAGTCAGAGAACTCTGAATCATGGGCATATTTCATTCGAAACTTACGGAGACATGTTGTTCAGCAAGACAACATTTGCATTATCTCTGACAGATCAAAGGGTCTTGTTGCTGCAATTCAGCAATCGGAGGTTTCATAGAGGTTCATCTATTGTATTCGTCACATCGTTTTCAACTTCTACAATGAGTACAAGAACAAAGACTGGCGCAAACGAATTGTGAACATGGGTAAAAATATCGTATTTAAATTTATATTTGTAAATATTTCGAGTCTATTTCCTAATTGGGATGGTAACACATTTTATCAGAATACATACATAGGATACGAGCTGGAAGCACACTGATTCAAACATAAGTTGGCGAGGTTAGAGACTGATATGGCGGGGTCCAAACCTTCTCTCAGACAGTGGTTGGGTAGCATGGAGCGTGGTAATGGGCTCAATATTTTGACGAGGGGTACCAGTATGGTCATATGACAACTAAACTTATTAAGGTCATTAACTTCGTCTTGAGGTGTATGCGTCATTTGCCAATTTAGCCTTTTTTCAGCCACTTTACAAGCTAGCAACCTTAATGTCAAAAATAGGGTTGAAATAAGCAAAACAGTTAGAGATAGGACACGTGTACGTTGAAAAAATCAAGGATGCCATGAAAGAGAACGCTCAAAGGGCTAGGTCGATTAATGCAGAACTATATTCTCGAAATTTGGAAACTTTTTGAGTGATAGAGTATATCGGTCGTCGGTCAAGGATCCCACCACGGCCCTACGGAGTTGATTTCCAAAACAGGCGGTGTGAGTGCGGGATGTTCTAAACACTGCGGTACCCATGTGCATATGTGGTTGCAGCTTGTACTACCTATTGTTTGAATGTCAAATAATATATCGATGATGTATACACACTTGAATGTACGTTGCGTATTTGGGGTAACGAGTTCCCTGTATTAAGGGATATATCGACATGAGAAGTGCAACCGCCTGCGTTTGAGATGTTTTTAGATTGGTCACTACGTAGGAGAGTCAAAGGTAGACCGACAACAATGAGATTCGGAAAGACATGGATATAAGAGAATAAGTTGATCCAAAGCATTGCACCACATGTAGAACAGTTGGCCACAATCAGAGTAAATGTCCCCATAGAAAAGTTTACACTGGTCAATCTTCACGGTCTGAAAGAAATTAAATGTTGTACTTGACGTTTGCATTTTATGATCTTTTAAAAATAGAGTTTGTATTATTTAGTGTTAAAATTTTATTTAAAATTAACAGTTGCAACTTTTAATACTTTAAAAGATATTATAAATTATACAAAAAAAGACTAATATATAAGTTGTGGAACCCTAAACCAATACAACAAATATTACATAACACTTGAAATTTACATAACTCAAAATTGGAAAGAACTGGGAGTGGTATCATCGTTCAGGGTATAACAGTTTATGGGCCTTCATTGACGGGGTGGACGTTGGGGTGTACTGTACACATCAGGAGGATCAGCAGCTGGATCAAATGTGGCCTGAGGCGGGGTGGAGTACATGTTATTACTAAACATATCAAATGATGTCAGTGGTTGCTCTGGGTGAAATGAACTCGAACCGCCTATATCTAAGTGATATGAACTCAAACCGCCCATTTTCGGGTGATATGAACTTTAACCGCCCATGTTCGGGTGATATGAACTGCTCTGCGACTCATTACAAAAAGTGTCAACCCATTGGTTCGATGTGTTCAAAGGTTGGTCCATATTCGGCCCACCGAGGCCCAACTTACCATCTTGTCTGAAATTTCACGGTTAAAACACCTATCAGTACCGATTTTAGATCTAACATGCTCCTATCGACTTGAGAGTGTTCGCACGCTCACAAGCCCGCGAAATGCCAGAACTTTGGCATTTCGGCTTTTCAGCTTTTGCCGCTTTGAACCATAGAGGGTGTTCGATACACACACCTAATTACGATTTCACCGATGAACTCCTCTACACAAATATCCCTACAATCCAACACGTAAACGATTAAACAACGAATCAAGGAAACTAACACTAGAATCTCTTACCACAATCGGCCAACACCCTTAATGGCCCAATAGATCTCACATTGTCGACTTAGATCCCCTTAGATCTAGATCTAGTTGAATCGATGCCTTCCGTTCCTTGTTGGCTCTCCTCTTTTGCTAACTAACACATAAAAGAACCAAAATACAACCCTAGGTTATCAATAGACCATGTCGACAAAGCCCCTAAGGACTTAGGGCTTTCGGCTTTTGATAGATTCAAGAGAAGAAGGAATGACTGGTTTCGGTCAAAAGATGAACAATGAGGGTGTGGTTTCGGTCAAATGGATATTCGGCTAAGGTGAGGTTTCGGTCAAGTGTTATGTCGACAGAGGTTGAAGAGAAGAGAAATAAGAACATGGATTCGGTCTTGAAGAGGAAAGGGATGGAATGAAATCGGTTTATGGGTGCAAGAGGATAGAAAAAAAATGAAAGAGGGAGAAGAACTAGAGAGTGGTTTCAGTCACAAAGAAATCAGTAGTAGGGGTTTCTTGGGTGTGAGATGCGACTACTAGGTCAGAAAAGCAAGAAAAAAGTAACAAAAGGGAACCCTAATATGCTAAATAGAATCGGCAGAAGAAGAGAATGCACTAACCTAAAGAATTCAGCACATCAACCCTCAATTGCCGAAAATGCTATACTTGAATTGCTTGCCGATTTTTGCACCATGGAGAGTCCCTTGGCCGGCCACTTCCTCTTCAAATTCAAATGTCCTTAATTCACTCCTTGATTTGCTCTCATGACCAGTTCAAACTCTCACAGACAGAATTCTACTTGGGCACCAACACTGACCACACATGCACATAAAAATAAAAGGACTTTATGCTTACCTTGCAACTCATACCTTGGACCTCATACACCTTTTAGGCGCCACTTTTTTAGGAGCTTAGTGGCGCCACCTTGCCACCTTGCCAAAGCTCCATTTGTGACAATTTTTGCTAGGTTTTTCCTAAAGGCCCTCTTGACCCAGTTCCTCCTTTAACTTAAAACATACCTCTGCTATTTTTATCGGATTTTAACTGGAGTTTGGGCCTCCTAAAGGCCCACTAACATCTTAAACACAAATTTAGTAGTCCAACACACAAAATTCATAATTTCAACAATGATTGTAACAAACCCGGAAAATCCTGAAAATCAGGGCGTTACAATAAGTTTCATGCAATTAAAACACATTCAGCAGGGTAGCGATTAGAAAGAAAAAATGAGAAACTAAAACGATTTTTTATTTAATTTATAATTAATTTTACTGTTTTGTTAATCATCAATGAAGTGTGATCCATATTTGCTCCAGAAGGCGTTTTGATATCTGTATAATATAAAAAAAATATAAATACAATATAATTAATTATTATATTACATTAACTATAAAACATAAAAATACAAAATAAAAATTTTATACAACTTACCTTTTTTTCAGGTTCACCGTTTCTTCTTTCAGGGGACAAACCCACCTCATATATATAACAAAATTTATCTTTTAAAAAAAATGAATATTTAAGTTTATGATTAATCACATTGCTAACACCACTGACATGATGTGATTAGTTATAATATATATTTTTATTTTTTAATTTAAACTTTTACTTTTTAATGTATATTTTTATATAAAATTTAAAAAAGTTTAAATATCTTTAAAATAATTAAAAATTATAATTTTAAAAATTATATGTAAAATTAAAAAAATATTTAAAATATTTTAAAACAAATAATAAATTTAAAATGTTATATCTTTAAAAATAATATATTTGAAAGGTGATAAAAGCAAAAGCAAAAGCGAACCGCCTAAATTTCTTGTCCATCGACAAACTTTCCCATCAATTCTGACGCCAGCATAGGCCCTAGGGCCAGCACCTAACTTGTAGGCCATCATACAAAGCTGACATCACCCCACTAACACCTTGAAACACCCCACTCCACCGTAGTAGGGACTCACCCGCAATCAAACCCGTCTAATTATTCTAAAGGAAAAAAACGAACAACCCAATTTGAAATCAAGAACGGGAAATCTTAGCGAAAACACTAAATTACGGCAAAGAATAAATATTACGGCAACATTAAGACCAAAATTTGAAAAGAATGATTACTATTTTGATGATGTCATTTTTTTCTAGAAAACTAATCCCCTTCTAGTGAAACATTAATATTACAGCATGTTTGGTTTATTGGAGTTGAATAGGACTGTAATGGAAAAGAGTTGTAATCAGTAATTCAATTATTTGATTGAATGGGATAGAATAGAATTGTATGGTGTTTTTGTGTGAGGTTGAATGAAATAGATGTTATAATCATGGGCGAAGCCAGAAAATTTTTTTAAGTGGATGACATTAAATTGTAATTTTTATGATGATAAAAATATAATATTTATGATGATAAAAATGTAATTTTTAAATGATTAAATCAAAATTTTATCATTTTTAGGGGGCCAAAGTACAATTTTACCTTTACTAATTTAAAATTTTAAAAATTTTAAAGGGCCTAAATAGAAAACTTTCCATTTTGACGAGGGGCCGAGGCCCTTGCCAGTCCCCCTAGATTCCCCCTGGTTGTAATAGCATAAGGAAAAAACTTCATTGACAAGAATACTCTTAGCAGAAATTTTGTTGGGTAGATGATTATTGTCGAAACCATTTTTTGAAAACTGGTCGACTTTATATTTTAAGAAAACGAAAAAGGAAGTGGCCACCAATCTTTTTTTTATGAGGTGTGATTGGGTCACCTTGTGATTGATCTGTAACATCTTAAATTATGGGTTAAATGGAATAGTGGTTTTGAAACCATGAATCCGAGGTCTAAAATATTTTTCCTGATTGAGTCTTGATATTAATTGGGTGATTGAATGTTTGTGTGAAACGTTGGTAGATAAATTTTATTGTTTGCATGTCCAATTTAATAAGTTGGACTAAATTGCAATAAGTGAAAAGTATGTTTTTTAATTCATAAAAGTACTTGATTGAAATGAGATTTTAAATCTAAGGTCCCTATGTGGTAATTAGACCATTTTATTTGAGTTTGGACAAAAAAACCCATAGAAAGGAAAAATTTTAAAGAAAGGTATGAGGGGCATTTTGGTCATTTGGAAAATTAAAGAAATAAAAAGGGAAAATAAGTCAAAATTGGTGTTCACCTTCTCCCCCTTGTGCCGAATTTGAAGAGTCACCATAGCTAGGGTTTTGACAACTTCTCAAGCTCATAGTAAGTGACTCCTAGCCCCGTTTTTAATGCTCTTCGTATTTTTGAAATCCTCGTAACTTGCTCTAGCTATTTCTACCACTAATTGGAGCTAGGGTTCATTTTTAAAATTTTACCCATGGATGACTTATATGCATTTTGATGCCCAGTGGTAGAATATGAAAGTTTGAAGTGTGGTGAACAACTTTTTCTAGGTGATTTTGGTGAAAAGTTGTAAAAAAAGGACTTATTTGTAAAAAGTGAAGTATTGTATGCATAAATTGTGAAATGATGGAAATTGTGGGCTACTATAAGAGGAAAAATGATTCGGCTAGGCTTAAAATACAAGAAAATGGGATGAAAATCAATTATCGAGCCTAAGGAGTAAATTGTAAAATTTAGAAAGTTAGGGGTCAAATTGTAAAATTTGCTATAGGAATATTTTGGACTAATTTGAGCAATGTAAATATTGAATGGGTTAAATGCGTCATTATAGATCGAAAAGAACGTGGAATCGACCTTGACCGAGGTAAAGGTAAGGTTTTGGACTAAACCGCAAATTTGACATATTTTGTATTGAGGTAAGTTTATATGTAAGTAATGCATTGAATTTATTAATGTCATTATATATGGTGGTATATTGTGAAGAATGTTTGAGTAATACTATTATCGGAAAGTTGTGGGAATGTGAAATTCTCGGTTGAACCTTCGGAAACCGAGAGATATGGATGAAATATAGCTAGGTTACATGTATGGTTTTGAGGATAGGACACCATGTAGACACGAGAGCTACGAGATGTTATATGGTAGATAGGTCACATGTGTATATACCATGTGTACACAAGAGCTACGGGTTAAAAATAGCTAGGTCACATGAATGTTACCCAGAGTACATCATGTTGACACGAGAGCTATACGGTAAGTAGCTAGGTCACATGAGTGTTTCCAAGTGTAGGACATCATGTTGACACGAGAGCTACGATATGGGACTATGCGGGCTACGTCACATGTATGGTACTAAAAGTACTTCATGTGCACACGAGAGCCGGAATATATGGAAGGTGGAGCTTTGTGCTGAAACCACCGGGTATCGACGAATATTTCGAAGGGTTCAACGGTGAAAAACTTACTAAATGATGTTTGGTGTGAATTACATAATGTATAAGTGCAGGGATGTGAGCAAATGCATGTGTGAGCAAGTATATGTGAGCAAGGGTGTATGTGAGTATGTGCATGGGTAGACAAATTGTATATGGTGTATGTGAACATGAGTACGGTTAAAGTGAGTAAGTGAGATCATGACGAGCATTGGAATTGTCTTATGTTAAATTTTGAGCTTGAATTTGAGTATGTTATTATAATGCTAATTATTTGCATATAGACTTACTAAGCTTAAAGCTTACCCCTCTTCTTTTCCCTTGTCTTATAGTGTTGCCAAATCCAGCTCGGAACTCGGGAAGTGTCGAAGGATCACCCACACTATCAAGACTCGTTTTGGTATATCAAATTGTATTTTTGAATTATAGCATGTATAGGGACTTGGTTATTTTTATAAGTTTCAAAATAGTTTGGTTATTATGTGGGTTCATGTTTCTTCATAAGTCATTTTGTATTAAGGTCATGTGATATGGCCAATGATACTATTGGTTTGTTATTCCATATGAGGTAATTCATGAAATGGTTGAGTTGCTTGTTTGTGGACGAGTTGATATAGATGATTAATGGCTAAATGTGGCTATAATGGATGTCTAAGAGTGTTATGATGTGTTGTAATAAAATGGTGTAAGATTATATGTATCTCGGGGTATGAAATGGCTTGGAAAATAGCCTAACTTAGGGTCACACAGTTGGTCACCATGGTTATGTGAGAAGGGCGTACGAAATTTGCATGAATTTTTCGAAGAATAAGTACGTCACATGGCCTAGTCACACAGGTGTGTTTCGTGGCTGTGTGACCAAATTTGCATGCTGACGTCATAAACAGAATACCCCAGTTTTTCACACAGGGTGAGAACACGAGCGTGTTGAGGTTGTGTGAAGGACACGGGCCAAGGACATGTGTGTGTGCTCGGTTGTGTGAAAACCCCTGTAGGTTCAAAATGAAAATATAAATTTGTAATAATTCCACACGGGTTGGGGACACGGGCGTGTGTGACAACACGGCCTACCCATACGGGCATGTCCCTGTCTCACACGGGCGTGTGCCCTGTTTTTAGCCAAATTTTCCAATTTTTTTCTAAGCTCTCGGTTTGGTCCCGAACCATTCCCAAATTATGTTTTGGGCCTCGTAGGCCTATTTTAAAGATTGTATAACATATCATGGATACGTTTTAAATTGAAACAAAATTTTATGGTTTGACTTTGAGTGATTGGTTATGAAATTGTCCCGTAATGCCTCGTATCAGATTTCGGCGTTGAGCTCGAGTAGAGGGTGTTACATGATCGTTTTAACAAAACATTTTGATTTACTAAAACAACAATTTTGGTCTACGAATTCGAGAAAACGGGTTCGGGAGTCGGTTATGTACGAGGAAGGATTAGCACCCTCGTCACGCCCAGAATTGGTACCTAATTGGTTAATTAACGTCTTAACGTCGAAAATTGAAAACTCGAAAAGAATTTAAAATACGATCCCTTTTTATTATTTAGTGTTGATTTAAAAAACTTAAACAAATAAAAATGAGCATTAAAGGCCCTCTCGTCTCGAGATAACAAAATGTTGTATCTCGTAAGTTAGGACACGATATTTGAACCCTCGAAAATAAGCTTGCCTTTATATTGTTTTATTTAAAAAATTGTACTTTGATTTTCAAAAGGATATTCGATGGTTCAGATCTAACGAGAAAAATTGAAACCCCGTAAGTTAGGGCACAACCTTCTCGAGTTTCTAAACGCGAAATATTGCCTTTAATTTTATTTAAAATTTATGTATTTTAATGTGAAAGGATATTTGGCTATTTTAGGTTCAACGAGAAAAATCGAAACCCCGAAAGTTAAGGCACAATTTTCTCGAATCTCCAAAATGTATAATATTGCCTATTTTTTTAAAAAAAAATCTTTTTCTTTGAATTTTTGGTGAAAATTAATGCAATATTAAAAAGGTATATGAATAAAACATTATGCTATCGAAGGACAACAATATGAATGTACTGATAAAAAATTCATAAGATACAATAGTGATAATCACGTAACATACATCAATATAATACCAACATTAATAATCGAAGAAAAATAAAATAATTAGCAAAATGGCTATCAACAATGATAACAATAATCATGACAAAACAAGGCATATAGAATGAATATCAAGAAATTAAAAAAAAAAAAAGACAAAGAAGTAATTAAATAAATACATGAAGTTCAAATATATAATATTAAATTTAGATTTTTTAAAGAGATAAAAGAGTAATGAACAAAATAATAAGTAAATATAATAGAAATAAATAAATAAATAAACAAGTATTGGGTGGAAACAAAACTTTAAATATAACAAAGATAAGTAAATAGTAAAACACGTGAATGAATAAATAAAAAAAAATGAAAATAGAATAATGTTGTATAAAATCTAAAAAGAATTGAAATTGATAAAATAAAGGATGGAATCAAGGCTAAAATAAAGTTGAAAGGATGAATTATAAATAAATAAAAGAAAAGGGAAACATGGAGGGCCAAAATATAAAAGCGCACCAAGATGAAGGACTAAATGGGACATTATTCCCATTTCCGGAACGGCGTTGTTCGCATAGGGACCGAAATGAAATAAAAACAAAATTATAGAGGCTAAACTAGAAAAGCACCCAATTAAAGCAAGTAGAAAATGCAGAAGGGCCTATTGCGCAAAAAGACCATGCGCTAGAAAACACGCAGATCCCCTAAGAACGGGTCGGTCGCGTGCGGGTTGCGCATGAAACGACGCCATTTTGGCGTTTAAATTTTGGCTCAAAACGACGCTGTTTTATACCCCTTATTTAAGCCCAAAATTTTTAAATCCTTCATTACAGCCCTTTCTTTTTAAAAAAATTGCAAAAAAACTCTTCATTCTCTCTCAAAATTTCCCCTTTCCTTCAGTTTCCGGCCTTGGATTCCGGTGCCGGACCACCGTGGCGGCTGCCGGTCGCCGGCGACGACTCCGCCGTCCACGGTGGCTGGAAAAACCAAAAGGCACCACTTTTAGTAATTGGACCTCCCGAGCCCAAATCCGACACCGAAACCCTCGAAATATTAACAAAACCCCCCGAAAACACAAGAAACCTTTTGGTTTCTGGCCACCTATCCTTGGTGGTGGCTACCTCAGCCTTTCACGGTGCCAAGAACCCAAACACTAGGTGAGTTTATTCTCCCTTTTCCCCTTTTTTATTATTTCGTATAAAAAATAAAATAAAATAAAATAGAAACTAAAAATGAAAGTTGAAGCAAAGAGTCACCTTCTGAAAAAATTTTCGATTTCTTGATTAATAATCTATTTGTCCAAAGAAAGAAGAAGGCAAAATACATTGTATTTGAGGCTTTTATAACCAAAATTACACTGCTTTGTTACAAAATTTTCATTTGTTTTCTTGTTATTGTTTCCTATTGTTGCTCTTTTGTCCTTCTTGCGGATACGGTGAAAGCCAGCTGTGGGGTTACGGAGGTTGACGTGGAGGGGCTGCGGCGGCACACCTAGCTAGGGTTACTATTTTTTTGCTGAAAAGTGGTTTGGTTTTGGGCCATCGGGCTTGTAAAATTTTTAGGTTAGGTTTTTTTATTTTTGCGCCTGTTGGGGTTTAGTTGGTTCGGGCCTGATGTAAATGGACATTGGACTTATTTATTTATTTGCATTTGTATTTGGGTTTGACTTGTTAATTGGGCCCGGGCAGATTTGGGCTTGTACAATTATTATTATTGTTATTAAATTGTAATAATATTTATTATTAAAAATAATTTAATAAAAATAAAACATATATAATTTAATAACATTCTTAATATATATTTTAATATAATTTAAAATAAAATATTTTATTTTAAATTATTTTAAAAATATTATTTTTATATCTTTTAAATCCAAGCTTTAAAAGACTAATCTAGAAATTAATCTTGTTTGTTATTCAATGTTGTATGGAATACCCATTATTTAGTGATATCAAAGAATAACTATTATATGAAGACAAATAATGAGGAAGTAATAACTATTTCACTAAATGAATATTATGTTCAACTAAATAAAGGAATAATTTACCCTTCAATGAATAAGGGGAAATGTTTCCCAACCAAACATTGTGTAATACTAAAAGAAATAGGAGAGAAATGTATTTTACAATCACTATTGGTGTGTATATATAGTGAAATTTAAGGGTTTGAAACCTAAAGCATATAATGCAAATTTAATGTCAAATATATTATACGTTTTTTTCCTAAATGTAGTAATAAATAATTAATAAAAAAAATGAAAATATAATCACCGAAAATTTTGAAAATCTGCATGGTAAAGATGCGACCGGCTTTTCTTGCCTAGTATACCCGCGCCTCAAGCAACTTGTATGGGTGTGCTGCACTAAGTTTACTTAAAAATAATTTCGTTTTATATTTAATTTGCTTAAAAATAATTTTTTTTATAATTAATTTAATTGAAAAAAAAAGTTGTTTAAATATGATTTAATATTTGTCGAATAGTCTTTATTATCATTCATAAAGTAAATTAATAGATTTGTTTATGAGTTGAGCAACTCTTTCATCCGTTAAACCCAACCCAATTTGGATCAGGCTTACATAAGATTTTTTATGTTTTGGGCTAGGTTAAAAATCGGTCTAGGCTTGAAATTTGTTTTAGGCTCGAACTACGGCTTCGCTTAGCCTCAATCATAGAGAAATAAATAACATTTTTTAAAAATTTTAGGAATTTTTATATTTTCATATATTTTAAAAAAATTATTTTTTTTAATTTTAAAGTTGTTTAATTTTTCATTTTTGATATTTTTATTGGAAGTAAAAAAAACTTCTAGAAACATTTTTTAATTATTTATGTACTTTTAAAATGTAAGGACTAAATTGACATAAAACTATAAATAATGAGGCTAAATGAGTTTTTTTTTTTATTTTTATAGCAGCTAAATCAACCATCCTAACAACAAAACTGATCGAGGGACCAAGATTTTCAAATAAAAAAAAGTATAGGGACTCAATATCTCAAAATTAAAGTATAGAGACTAAATTTTAAATTTCAGAAGAGTGTAGAGACCTTTGACTTATTTAAATCTAAAATAAATTTATATTATAATATGAATTTAATTATATAATTTTTAATTATATTATGCTTTAGATTAATTTAATTGAGTTGATCAAATAATAAAGATGATAAATGCAATTTTAAGAATTCTGATGATTACATTTCATTTTTCAGTTAGATTTATGGATACAAAAGAATATGATTTAAGAGAATAAAAGGTCAAAGAAAAAACATTTTTCTAATAAAAATTATTATATTTAATTTTCTTATTAATAATTATATTTAATTTTAGAAGAAAAATTATTGTCTTTGTACGTTATTTATTAATTTATATAGATAATAATTAATCTTTAAGACAATAATTGCTGGTTAAAGAATGGATTTATATATAAGAGGTTTCAGGTTCAAATCTTGTTTGAAGCAAAAATATTTTGTTATAGGTAGATTCATATATCTATATATTTGAATTCGAGGGGTTGTCCACAATGAGTAGTAATTTTAACACTTCTGAATTGCATATCCGCGAATATCCGAATCTACAATTTCAATTATAATCCCCAAATGCACTGTGCTATTGAATATCCATTGACTTTCTATTGGTTTTATGCTCGTTTTTGTGTTAATATTTCAATTAAATTCTACTATTAGTCATTGTATTTTGTGAAAGTTACAAACTTAGTCATTATACATTAATTAGATCAATTTTAGTTCTTGTGCTTTTTGAATTGATAAATTTTAATTCCTGTACCTTTTGGAATCATTCTAGTATTTACTATGCATACAATTATAGCTTAATTCTATATTCTCCAATTAAATCATTCTAAGATTATATACTTTTGGAAATTTGAAATTTCAATGTCGATTCGAATAACAATCGTTAATCCATTAAATGAATTTTTGTCGTACGATAATATGTTTACCGTATTGGAGTTTGAAAATGATAGAACTTAATGAATCTGACAATTATCATTTAGTAAGGACAAACATTTTAAAAATTGAAAAGTATGTGAATTAAAAATGACCAAATTAAAATATAAAATTAAATTCACAACTTTCATAAAATATAGGGGTTAATAGCTAAATTTAATCTAATATTTCAATCATTAAGTGTTGTATTTTGTACTATTAAGGAATATTGAAAAATTATTGATAGTTAGATTTGTTAGTAGAAGTTTGAGTTAGCTAAGGCAGTTAATAGCATGGTTATATGGTCATGTGTTGTATAAATACGTTACTATGAAGATTGAAAGCAATACAAGTTCAGTTTCTTTTCTTGGCATTCTTGGTATTCATTGAAAACTCAAGCATGGTATATGAGCTAAGGTTTTCTTGTTGATTAGGTAGTTTGGGTGCATGGCTCTAGAAGTTCGTACAAGAAATGAAGGGTTTCAACATTCGTCGTAGTCAGAAGGAATGGATGTGATAAAGAATGAGACGGATGAATGCGGAAGCGGATCATAAAGTTTGTCAAAGTCGCGAATTTGACTTAGGGCTCTAGACGTTTGGAAAGAAACTTGGATTTTTGACACAACCTGAAATGCAATCAAATCCAAGTTAGATAAAATAATTAAAAAAAATAACTAAGATAATTAAAATAGAATAATAAATCTATGATTAGAACAATAAGGAAGAAAATAAAGAAGATAGATGGAAAGATAGAATGTGATATGTAAAAGTCCTAAGAAGCCTTGGAAACACAAAGAATCCACAACCCCCTTCAAGCTGCTCTAATTTCCCCTCCAAGAAAGAAAACTTGGCAAGAAAAAGTTTGAGTATGATCCCCACAATTTAAAAATATTTTTAAAACTCTTCTAAAAGAAACTCAAAAGAAATTCTTAAAAAAAAACTCAAAGAGAATTTATAAACTCAAAAAAGAAGTTGAATAATAATGAATTGTATGAATTGTATACAATGTAAAGGCCTATATATAGGCTAGTTAAATAAATCTAAATAAAACTCTTAAGTATGCTAGAACTCTAATTTAATCTAAACAAGAAGTAGTTTTAAACTAAACTTTATTGTTAACATAAAAGTCCTAAATAACCTAAAATACTTAATAATTATCAAAACTTCAAAATAAAATAATAAGAGCTGATAAATATAATATTGGGCTCATATATAATAAAAATTAAGCCTAAAACTCGAATCCAATATGCTTTAAACTCAAACTAAAAGCTCGAAACTCATAATTCCAGTCACAATCCCATTTAGAAATTCTGCTCGCGTAGCCTTCACTAAAACAGTCATAACTTGAGCTCTCGAACTCAAAATTGAGTGATTCAATATGTATTTCGAATGTAAGAGATATATCTTCAAGCTCCATGAAGATATATAAACCTAGAAATGCCAGGATCCCATCCAAAAAGTCATTGCAAGTCTGCTAATTTCTCAAGCTTGAAAATTGACAGCTTCAGTGAATGGAATTTAATAATTTTCACCCTATCCGTGCATGTATCATTCCCCCTTTCCTCGAAAAGAATCATCCTCAAATCTTGTCATTGATCAAATCTTGATTTGATTTTCTTAGCTTTTGACATTGATGTTAGGCCTTGAGGTGGTGTGGGCCCATTACATTCATGGGTCTAAAATTGTGCCTTGAGACTCGCATCATTCCCCCCTTCCTTAAGAAGATTTGTCCCAGAATGCTTAGCTACACACACAAAAAAAAGGATTAGAATAAATAACAATAAAACGAAACAAATACTTACCTAAACCTTCTTGTGCACCAAAATTATTTCCAGGATGAAAAATATGATTTTGATCTCCCAGATCAGCATGGACCATGTATCTCTCCTTCAAAAATAAACTATCAACACTAAACAAAGAAATATTAAAAACATGAGTGTTCAAGGAAAAAATAACCTGTAACTTCTTTGAATATGCATGGTCATCCATAAAATTTTCAACGATAAGTCAAGAATTTACATAACTATAAAAATAAAAAAATTAATATTATTATATAAAAATTCATCGTTAAAGGTCAAGATAGAAAATTTTGTTGCAAGAGGAATTATATAAAATACTTTAAAAAACCTATTTGATGCAACAAAATCACTATTTTTAATCTTTACAAAGGTAGATATACCCATAAAATTAGTTGCACTTTCAAACCAAGGTTTAATGAAATTTCACCAACAAGTAAGCATGTTGTAAGGAAATATTTGACAAACAAAATCAGTAGCATACTTATCAAATACATTCAAAGTAAGCCTTCTTAAATTTATTTATATTATTTCCTTACATTCTTTACCTTGTAGCACTTGTAGGGAATTATCAATATTCAACTTACCTTTTTCCCACAAGTAAAATCGTCTATCGATGGTAGAGTAATATAATTAAAAGCCAGTCAATGGATCCTTGAAGTCCTGTAATGAAAAAACACCACTAAACAAATTTGAGTTAAGGTTAGTTAAAATATAATCACTCTCACTTTTGTATAGGTATTTTCTTGCTTTTTATTTTCTTTTTCCACTTGAGAACTCTCTAATTTTAACTCATATGGATTTTCACTCACCAAATTTGGACCATCAAATAGACTTTAATCACTCAAGGTCACTTTTCTCCTTGTCTTTTCGTATGATTCTTCCTCACTTCCCATATCCCCTCACAAGTATTATGAATATTCAATATAGTACAGTATATCTCAATATGAGAACATGATGTTTCTATTTCATCTAACTCTATAGATTCAAGGAAAAAAATTCTCATTATCATTTTTTTCTAATTCACATAGTTTGCCATCTTCTTTGATCAACAAAAGTCTCATTTTGGCACAATCACGACTATATTGTCCACGCCTTTTACACGTAAAACATTCAATGTCACAAGTTCTTTGTTGTTTTGGTGAAAATTTAGTAGAAATGAGTTGCTTGAAAGATGTAAAAGAATGTTTTGTAGGAGCCCTACTTTTCTACTCAAAAGGTTTAGTCTCAGCATGTTTTGCCAGCAACTTATTAATAGCATAAGAAGGTTTCAAATTCTTGAAAGTAGAATTAGAACTTGTACATCAATAATAGTGTGATGCGCCAATTGGACGAGATTGATGTTGCTAAAATTGTTGCTCAATCTCAATTGCCTTGTGTACCATCTCTTTAAGATCAATATAGGTTTGAAGATTAAGAGCATTGGCTATCGAAAGGTTTAAGCCATCTACAAATCGCACCATTGTAGTTTCTTCATCCTCTCGTATATTTTCTCTTTGCATAAGCATCTTCATCTCCTTAAAGTACTCATCAACAGGTCGATTACCTTGAATAAGGCGTTGAAGTCTCATTGAGACCTCTCTATAGTAATGAGAAAGAACACATCACTTTCGCATCACTTGCTTCAACTCGTCCCATGTTTCAATTACCTTTTCGCGATTTCTTTGACGATCAACTCCAAGTTGAATCCACCAACTCAACGCATAATTTAAAAACCAAGGGTCACCAATAGGGCTTTTTCCTCTTCCTAGCATTTATAGTAACGAAACATAAGTTCAATTTTTTATTCCCACTCACAATATGCTTCAGGATCATACTTTTCTCGAAATGGTGGAATGTTGAACTTTTGTTTAGCTAAAAAATGTTGCCTATGACCATTATTAATCGAAGTCTCATCATTTGCACGAGAGACACGTTGAGCATTATTTGCACAAATACGAGGTTGATCAACCTTATCTTTCCAATTACAATTCTGACACTCAATTTTGGTACTTAGACGTTCCAAATTTTTGTTGATCATGTCTAGAATGGTGTCACAATACTGATCTCGATCATTTTGAACCTCTTGAACCCTTCTCAACATCTCAATCATAGTATTGCGAATCATTATGAAAACCTGAAAAGAACACAACACTCAAGAAAAGAAAAATTAAGCAAACCTCACTATTATGCACTCAGAAATGAAAATCAAATACTTAATGAGGTAAGAATTAATCTTGTAAGTATTTTAAAAAGTGTCCATATTAATCAAAATGTATTAGAATCAAACTAACAAAGCAAACCTAATAGCGCTATGAGTCCAAAATCGGCTAGACATTAAAGAATTCTGATGCATGGAGGAAGGATTGTGAAACGTGCTTTAACTATTAACACAAGAAACAAAAAAGTGTTAGAATGCGTAAAAGAACAATAAAAAAACAAAAAACAAATAAAAACCTAAGGCTAAGAGTCAATGAAAATTGTTGAAACCCGAACACCCGAAAAATTGTGAAGCAACTTGACAAACTGTGTTCGAGGTGTTCCTAATTTTCAAAAATCACAAAATTTAAACTAGAGCCTCCTCAAATAATGTAGATCTGATCTAGAAAGTTTCGGCACAAAATTCAACCCACATAATATTTTCTTATTTTTATTTTATTTTTTATTTTTTTGTACTTTTTTATCACTTTTTTTGTGGGAAATATTTTTTATACTCTAAAATAGGGCCAAGAAATAGTATGTAAAATTTAAAGTAGTTTTAAAATTGAAAATATTTTTTATGAAAATTGTAAGGGTAAAAAATTGTTTTGAGGCTGTTTGCTAGAAATCAATTTATAAAAAATAAAAAGAACACCTAAAATGCCCAAACCTAGTCCCAAATGATAAAGAATAAGATGGATGAATGTGGAAGTGGATCGTAAAGTTTGTCAAAGTCGCGAATTTGACTTAGGCCTCTAGACATTTGGAAAGAAACTTGGATTTTTGACACAACCTAAAATGCAATCAAATCCAAGTTAGATAAAACAATTAAAATAAATAACTAAGATAAGTAAAATAGAAAAATAAATCTACGATTAGAATAATAAGGAAGAAAATAAAGAATATAGATGAAAAGATAGAAATTCGCAACCTCTTTCAAGCTGCTCTAATTTCCCCTCCAAGAAAAAAAATTAGCAAGAAAAAGTTTGAAGATGATCCCCATAATTTAAAAAGATTGTTAAAACTTTTCTAAAAGAAACTCAAGAGAAATTCTTAAAAAAAGAAGAAGAAAACTCAGAGAATTTATAAACTCAAAAGAGAAGTTGAATAATAATGAATTGTATGAATTGTGTACAATGCAAAGGCCTATATATAGAATAGCTAAATAAATCTAAATAAAACTCTTAAGTATAATAAAACTCTAATTTAATTTAAAGAAGAAGTAGTTTTAAACTAAACTTTCTTGTTAACATAAAACTCCTAAATAACTTAAAATACTTAATAATTATAAAAAAATTGGAATAAAATAATAAGAGCTGATAAATATAATATCAGGCTCATATATAATAAAAATTAAGCCTAAAACCTAAATCCAATATGGTTTAAACTCAAATTAAAAGCTTGAAACTCATAATTCCCGTCATAATCCCGTTCAAAAATTCTACTCACGCAATCTTCACTAAAACGGTCATAACTTGAGCTCCCAAACTTAGAATTGAGTGATTTAAAATACATTTCGTGGACAAGAGATATATCTTCAAACGCCATGAGACATATCAACCTAGAAACGCCAAGATCCCATCCAAAAAGTCGTTGCAAGTCTGTTGATTTCCCAAGCTTAAAAATTGGCAGCTTTGATGAATGGAATTTAATAATTTTCAACCCATTCGTGCATGTATCAGGATGAAGAGACTGCTGCAAACTGATTGGTCAGGAAGATTCAACAGTTTCCCTAGCATAGTACTATTAAACTTAATGACCAATTATCTTTTTTGGAAACAATAGCTTATGCTCATTCTTAAAGGCTATGGTGTTTAAGAATATATTCAAGGTTCTACCATTGCTTCGCAGTTCATAGTTAATGAAGAAGGTCATTCAGTTGAGAATCCTGAGTTCTTTTTGCATAACAAACAAGATAAATTACTAGCCTCGTGGTTGTTGTCCACAGTAAGTGATGATCTTCTTATGTATTTGACTAATGCTAGTATAAGTTTTGAAGTATGGTCTACCATTGAGAAGAGATATTCTACTCGATTGAGTATCAGAATTTCAAGTCTTAAACAAATATTGTACTCACAGAAGAAAGGGCGATTGTCCATCAAAGAGTATTTGCTTAAAATCAAAAGTCTATGTGATGTCTTGATTGCAACATATAGTCTTGTAACAGACCAAGAACAAGTTAGCATTATTCTTGCAAGATTACCCATTGAGTATGAGTCTATTAGAGCAATGGCCTCAACTACTTTAGTTTCTCTTGAACTTCTTACTGGATTGCTTACTAACTGTGAGACATGACAACTTGACTTTATCGTATCTATACCTTTGCAAGTTATTATGGTTCAAAAGTAGTTTGGTTCAGAACATCAATCTAAGAAAATTGACTCCCATGAGAGATCTACTAGGAACTACAATCCGAGTTACAGGAACTTGAGTCGAGGCGAAAGAAGCTATTTTTAAGGAGGATCTAGAGCAGGTAGGTCCTCTCATGGTCATCCTTAATCCAACTTTGTCGTAGGATTGGTCATGTCATTCAACGGTGTTACTATCGATTTGATGAGAATTTTTTGGTGTGTGTGATTTCGATCAAGGGAAACAAATACAAGTTAATTATCATTTGTTTTGGAGTCAATCTTCTAATCATTGTTGTGATCAACATTTGCAAGGACATGTGGTTTATGGTCAAAAATCTGTTCAACAAGATTTGTGTTCTTCTCCAGTTCATGCTGAATTTCATCAAGGCTATCATCTTCAAGTAGGATTATCTTCCCCAAAGTGTTCTCCAGTTTCCACCAAATCTGTTGATCAAGTTTGGTACCCAGATTTTGGGGCTATAAACCATGTGACTAATGAACTTTCTAATCTAAAGGTGCAGCCGCATATAGGTACTGGTAAGTTGGTTAAAGGAAATGATGATTGTGTACCAGTTGCTAATATCGTGTCTTCTTCTCTTCTCTTTGGACGTAGAATTTTGCAGCTCAAAAATGTCCTTCATGTTTCTTATATTTGTAAAAATTTTCTCTTTTTTTCTTAGTTTCCTAAAGATGATCACGTGTTTTTTGAATTTCACCCATTTCATTATTTTGTGAAGGATCTACAGACAGGGTGTAATAGCCTGTTTTTAGAAAAATCAGAACAGTGGTTTTGGATCCACAAATCCAAGTTTAGAAAATTTATTTTATTATTAAATTGAGGTCTACAACAGGATAGTATGATTGCGTGAAAATTTCGTTGAGAAATTTTATCGTTTAAGTGCTTAATTTGTGAAAAAATGACTAAATTGCGTACAATGTAAAATTGGAGTACTATAAGTTAAAGGTACTTAATGGTTATGAAATTAAGCAGTTAAGGTATTTATGTGGTAAATATACCATTGGTATCATCAGTGGACAATTATGGACATGTATTAAGTGATTTTAATGTTTAGTAATAAGGTTAAAATTATAAATTAATAAAAATATGATAGTAAAATAATTAAAACAAGTCATCATCTTTGTTCTTTCTATTCACCACTGATTTTAGACTAAGGAAAAGTCCATTAAAGGAGCTTGAAACATTCGACCACTATTCAAGCTTGCATGTAAGTGAAATTTGTCCTGTTTTTAATGATTTCTATGTTTTTGGAGTCATTGTAACTTAATCTAGCTAGCCTAAGGACTAATTTGCAAAACTTTTAAAGAGTTAGGGTTTTTCCATTGTTGAATATGCATGTTTTTTGATGTTTGATGATAGAAAATGAATCCTTATTGTTAGATTAACAAGTTTTGTAAAGTGATTTTTAGTGAAAATCTCAATTAGGGATTAAATTGAGAAATGTGAAAATTGTGTGGTTAAATGTGTGAATAAATGAAAAATATAGGTTGTTGTAAGCATAGATGGTATTTGGCTAGCTTGGGTTAAGGCTAAATTGAATTGATTTGCATTTTTATGTGATAAGGACTAAATTGTAAAGAAGTTAAAAGTTTAGGGGTAAATGTGTAAATTTGAAAAATATGTATTTTGGGCTAAATTGAATAGAATGATATTTAAATAAGTTCAATTTGATTATATATAGAGCAAGAAAAGCAAAGATCGAAATTAGATCGGGGGAAAAACAAAGTAGTGGATTGATAGCTCGATTTTCATCCGTATACATTTAAGGTAAGTTCGTACATTTAATAAGTCTTATGTTTTATTTGTTTAAATGCTTAAATTATGTAACTATTGTAAAATGACATTATGGAAGTTATCGACGAGGCATCGACAGAGAATAGATCTCGTTTGAACCTTAGGAATAGATAAGATACAAATGACATGACTTTAGGGTTTAGGCCTAATTTTCAAAGTTTTCTCAAAATTTTCATAAGTATGCAATTAAGTCCCGAATTACTTTAAATGATTGTTTAAGCCCTCAAAGGCTCGTGTTAGGGACTATATGAGTGTATATGAATGATTTATGTTTGAATATGTGAATTGACTTGAAATGTATGATCGATTGTGTGATAAGTCTGGTAATGCTTCATAACCCTAATCTGGTGACAGATACGGGTTAAAGGTGTTACATTTTGTTAGTATCAGAGCTACGATTTAGTCAATTTAAGGACTAATGTAATGTATATAAGTCTAGCTATACATGCTATATTTAACCTGTGATAGTATAATATCTCCTGATAGTTTTTAAATCATGTTTTGGTATAGTAATTGATTCTAATCAAGCTGACTCTGATGATGTAGAAAGTAATACACCAACCTCCGTTCATAGAGTAACACCGTCTGAATCGAGACCAATATCTGAGGGTCATGGAGGAGAGGCCAAAGAAGCCTTCTTCCAGATGATGAATGAGTGGTTTTCTCAGTATGTCTGAACGAATCTTGCTGCTCAATAGCCTCCACCCTGACCTATTCCCCAACCGATTCCCGTAGTTCCTCAAGGTTTGGAACCTTTATGAATGAACAAGTCACCTATTGATAAAATCCAAAAGTATGAGGCTGAAGAGTTTAGAGCTACTATCGATTATGATCCTGAGAGAGCCGAGTTTTAGCTTAAAAATATAATTCAAGTTTTTGATGAATTGTCGTGTACACAAATTGAATGTGTTAAATGTGCTGTATCACTTCTGAAAGATTCAGCTTATCAGTGGTGAAACACTTTGATATCTATAGTGCCGAGAGAACGGGTCACGTGGGAATTCTTTTAGACTAAGTTCAGAAAGAAATACATAAGCCAACGATTTCTTAATCAAAAGCGCAAAGAATTTCTAGAATTGAAACAGGGTCATATGACGGTGACTAAGTACGAAAGAGAATTTGTAAGATTAAGCAAGTTTGCTCGAGAGTGTGTTTCTATTAAAGAAATTATGTGTAAGTAGTTTGTAGACGGATTGAATGAAGATATCAAGCTTTTAGTCGGAATTCTGAAACTGAAGGAATTTGTTGTTTTAGTTGATAGAGCTTGCAAAGCCGAGGAGCTTAGTAAAGAAAAGAAAAGAGCTGATTCTCAAGCTAGAGGTTCGAGAAAGAGGTCGATGTGTAAACCCTGTCATTCCTCTTTAAAGAAATCAAGAGATTATTATAATCGTTCAACTGCTTCAAAGGGGTATTTAGATAAAGATCAAGGGAAGCAACACACGAGTTTAAAGGCTCCAGCCACTTCAGTAGTGAGTGTTGATAGTGTTAAAGTCAACAAACTAGTGTGTAAACGGTATGGTAGATGACATTTTGGAGAATGTAGAATGAATGATAGAGCGTAAGAGCATTTCATTCGTGGTTGTCTTGAGTTACCTGAGAATAATAAACTTCAGACTGCTCCACCGAGTAATACAGTTACCAGAGAGAGACCACCTCAAAATACTAGAAATATGACTAGTAGCAAAGGTACGACAAAGGATTCTACTTTGAGATCCAAGGCTAGAGCTCCAACCAGAGCTTATGCTATTCGTGCTCGCGAAGATGCATCATCACCAGATGTTATCATCGGTACATTTTCTCTCTATGACACTGATGTAATTGCTTTGATTTATCATGAATCGACCCATTCATATGTTTGTATGAATCCAGTGTCTAATAAGAGTTTACATGTTGAGTTCATTGAAATTGTGATTAAAGTATTGAACCCCTTAGGTCAGTATGTTCTAGTTGATAAAGTTTGCAAGAACTGTCCTTTGATGACTCGGGGTTATTGTTTTTTAGCTGATTTGGTGCTTTTACCGTTTGATGAGTTTGATGTGATTCTAGGCATGGATTGGTTGACTCTGCATGATGTGATTGTGAATTGTAGACAAAAGACTATTGAGTTGAAATGTCAGAATAATGAAATTTTTTGTATTAAATTCGATGATTCGAGAAGATTGCCTATTATGGTATCGTCTATGTTAGCTCAAAAATATGTGAGAAAGGGTTGTAATGCATATATTTCTTATGTACTTGATACAAAAATGTTTGAATCAAAGATTAAATCAGTGCTAGTTGTTTTTGAGTATCTAGATGTGTTTCTAGAAGAATTACCTGGGTTGCCACCAGTCAGAGAGGTCAAGTTTGCTATTGAATTAATGCCAAGAACCTCACCAGTATCGATAGCTCCATATGGAATGGCTCCTACAAAGTTGAAAGAGTTGAAAGAGTCGAAAGCTCAGCTGCAAGAATTAACAGATAGAGGTTTTGCAAGACCTAGTTTTTCTCCCTATGGTGTACCAGTTCTATTTGTTAAAAAGAAAGATGGATCAATGAGATTGCGTATCGATTATTGACAACTCAATAAAGTTATGATCAAGAATAAATATCCATTACCGAGAATTAATGATTTATTTGATCAACTGAGAGGAGCAATAATGTTCTCTAAGATTGATTTGCGATCTGGTTATTATCAGTTGAGAGTTAAAGATTCGGATGTGCTGAAAACTGCGTTTAGAACTAGGTATAGACACTATGAATTTCTCATTATGCCATTTGGGTTAACTAATGCTCCTGCATTCTTTATGGACTTGATGAATAGAATTTCCAGACCATATTTAGACAAATTTGTTGTTGTATTCATTGATGACATTCTAATCTATTCCCGAAATGAGTTAGAGCATGCTGAGCATTTGAGAATTGTATTGCAAACCTTGAGATATAAGCAATTGTTTGCTAAATTCAGTAAATGTGAGTTTCGGCTCTAAGAAGTTGGATTTTTGGGATAGATTGTTTTAGCAGAAGGCATCCGAGTTGATCCGAGCAAAATTTCAGCAATTATTGACTGGAAACCACCGAGAAACATATCAAAAGTTAGAATTTTTCTAGGATTAGCTGGCTATTACCGAAGATTTGTTCAATAATTTTCAATGATAGCTACATCGATGACTCGATTGTTACAAAAAGATGTGAAATTTGAGTGGATTGAGAAATGTCAACAGAGTTTCGATAAGTTGAAAGCACTATTAACCAAAACACCAATTTTAGTTCAGTCTAAGTCGGGTAAAGAATTTGTGATTTTCAGTGATGCATTATTAAATGGTTTGGGATGTGTTTTAATGCAAGAAGGCAAAGTGATAGTGTAACAACCTGTCTTTAGCTAAATCAAAATAACGGTTTTAAAACTACAAATCTGAGTTTAAAAATTTATTTTAATATTATTTTACATGTTTAGAACATGTTAGCATGTTTGTGTGAAAGTTTCGTGAATTAATTTTACCGATTGAATGCTTAATTTGATAAAAAGACTAAATCTCATAAAATGCAAAAGTAGTGTTCTCATAGTTTAAAGTACCAACTAGCTAAAAAATTGAAATATGTGAGCACTTGCATGGTAATTTAACCATTTGAATGTTGAATGGACAATTATGTGCATAGTTGTGGAATTTTAATGTTGTTCATTAAGGTTATTTTAGTAAATATGTAATTAAGGTAAAATAAATAAAACAAAACCCAAAATGTGTTAATCTTTTTATTTATTCAACCGAACTTTGAGAAAGAAAGCAAGGGTTTGAAAACTTTAAATATCTTGGAACTTTGATAGCTCAATAGGTATGTGATTTTTGTTCGGTTTTTAGTGATTTCTATGTTTTTGTGATCGTTGCAACTAGTACTAGCTAGCCCAGGGGCTATTTTGCAAAACTGTTAAATGTTTTGAAAGATTTCATTGATGAATACTTGTGTTATTTGATGTTTAATGATGAAATATGAAAATTTGATGATAGATATACTAGTTTTGTAAAATGATTTTTAGTGAAAATACGAATTAGGGATTAAATTGTGAAAAGATGAAAATGTATGGTTAAATGTCTGAGAAATTGAAAAATATAGGTTGCTAAGGGCATAAGGGTAATTCGGCCATGATGGGTTTCAAAGAAATTTTTTGAATTTGTGATTTTTGTGAAATTTGGACTAAATTGTAAAAATGTGAAAGTATAGAGGCAAATGTGTAAAATAGCCCTAATGAGTGTTTTGGACTAAATTGAATGAATAGATGATTAAATAAGCTAAATTTGATTTCATATAGATTAAGAAATGAAGAATTTAGAATTAGATTGGAGGAAAACCACAGTTATCGAGTAGCTGACTCATTTCGTCGTTTGCATATCCGAGGTAACTTCATATGCTAATAAATGTTGTTAAATTTTGTTTTAAATTCACTATTAATGTTGAATTGAATTATAATGCTGGTTGGATATGAGTATGAACATAATTGATAGAGTTACGATAGTCAAAAGTCTCGTACGAACCTTAGGAATAGTTTAGGATACAAATTTCATGACATTAGGGTTACTGAGATTACGTGTAAGGCCATAGTTGGGATATGGCATCAATATGAGACTTCATATGAGACCATAGCTGGGCTATTGGCATCGAACGAGATTACATGTAAGACCATATCTGGGATATGGCATTGTTACTGTGTATACGAGATTCCCGAGTATCCAAATGTATTCAGACTAGTTCAACAGGCATAAACGAGACAAAGATGAAAATATGATCATCTTAGTGATAAAGGTATGTACGGATTCTATACAAATATCCATTGAAGGTAAGTTGATGAATTTCATATGTAATCATGTTCCTAAACATGAGAAAGGTTTGTGCTTTAATATATGAGATGCCATAATATGCTTAATTGGTTAAGTTGCCTTTATTTGTTAAATTAAGTTTATTATCATATGAGCTTACTAATCTGTAAAGCTTGCTTCATTTTGTTTCCTATGTTTTATTGTGTGTCAAAGCTAGCTCAGATTTGGGGATCGTCAAGGACATCATCGCACTATCAGACATCTAATTTGGTACTTTTGAAGTTGTGTATATATGGTATATGGCATGTATAGACTTGAGTCATTTTGATAAGTGTTTTGGTATTGTGTTTGGCCTTATGTAATGGCTTGATAATGATGCAAAGTTTGATGTATATATGGCCTTGTGAAATGGTATGTTTTGGTATGGTTGTGGATATGGTATTATGGTTGATAAAATGGTTAATTGGTAGGTGTTGAGTAATTGCTTGAAATATGTTTAGTTTTGGTTTGATATTTGGATGCCAATTTGATTAGTAAAATATGATGTTTTAGTATATGCTATCAATGTGAATTATGTCTAATAAATCATGATGATTTTGTATGTGATTTGGTTCGGTAAATGATTATGATATGAGCTTTGAAATGGTTGCATCGAAATGGTTTATAATGTGATGATTTGAGGTTGATTTGGCTGCTCATTTGTGTATGAAAATGGTAGCATTTGCTCTTGTGTAGGTATGCTTAATAGCCTATTTTTGTCCACACGGGTAGAGACACGGGCGTGTGTCTCAGCCGTGTGTGACACACGGTCATAGTACACAGCCGTGTGTCCCCTAGTGTTGAAATTAATTGTAAGTTAGTATGCAATACACGACCTCACACACGGGCGTGTGACTGGTTATGTGGCATAAGTTAGTATACCTTACAGGTTTGCCACGGCTTAGCACACGGACGTGTGTGGCCATTTCAAATAGGGACACGGGCTTGACACACGGGCCTATGGTCGGTTGTGTGACCTAAGTCAGAGAGTTACAAGGGTAGGGCACGGTCTGGGATATGACCATGTGAGCCCATTTCGAATGTCCACAAGGCTTGTGACACGGGCGTGCCTAGTGGCCGTTTGAGATACATGGCCTGTTCACACAAGCGTGTGTCCCTTATTTTCTGGAATTTTTTCCAAGTTTTTCAAAGTTTCCTTGAATGATTGGTTTAGTCCCAAACCACTTCTAAAGTATGTTTAAGGCCTCGCAAGCCCTATTAAGGGACAACCTCATTGTGAATGATTAAAGTATGTATATGTATAATGATTTATGATTTATAAATGTGTAATAATGTTTAAAGCTTAGTAATACCTTGCGACGATTGCGGGTTAAGGGTGTTACAGATAGCTTATGCTTCTAGATAGTTAGAGTCGCATGAAAAGAATTATTTGATGCATGATTTAGAGTTGGTCTCTATTGTTTTCGCATTGCAAATTTGGCGACACTATTTGTATGGTGAAAAGTGCCGCATATTTACTGATCACAAAAGTTTGAAGTATTTGATGTCACAGAAAGATCTGAATTTGAAACATTGAAGATGAATCGAACTATTGAAAGATTATGAGTTAGTCATTGATTACCATCTGGGAAAATCAAACGTTGTCGCAGATGCTTTGAATAGAAAATCCTTATATGCTTTGAGAGCCTTGAATACACAATTGACTTTGTCTGATGATAGTTCGATTTTAGCTGACTTAAAAGCTAAACTGGTATTTCTTCAACAAATCTGTGTAGTTAAAAAATGTGATAGTGAATTAAAAGCAAAACGAGTATAGTGTGAGTCGACTCCTAATTCAGAGTTTTAGATTGGAATTAATGATTGTTTAATGTTCCAAGGTAGAATTTGTTTACCGAGAGATCCAGAGCTTATACAGAAAATCTTGCAAGAGGCACACAGTGGTAGTTTGTTTATTCATTCAGGGAGTAACAAAATGTACAATTATTTGAAACAATCATATTGGTATTCAGGTATGAAACAAGATATTTTTTACTTCCTAACGTCATGGAACATATCGGTGATAAAGATATTGAATTTCAACAGAAATCATATATGGATTTTAAACGTAAAGATATTGGATTTCAAATCAGTCATAAAGTGTTTCTGAAAGTATCACTATGGAAGAAAATTCTTTGATTCGGTCACAAAGGAAAATTGAGTTTGCGTTTCATTGGGTCGTATGAGATTAGCGAGAGGATAGGGACAGTGGCATATCGTCTAGCTTTACCATTAGAAGTGGAAAAAATTCATAATGTGTTTCATGTATCTATGCTACGACGGTACTGATCAGATCCTTCGCATATAATTTCACCAATCAGAATCTTAGCTCGAGAGATCAAAGAGTTGAGAAATAAGAGCATAACTTTAGTGAAAGTTCTTTGGAAACATCACGCCATTAAAAATGCTAAGTGGGAACTTGAGGAAGCTATGAGAAAGCAATAACCTAACCTATCTTCTGGTAAGATTTTCGGGGACAAAAATCCCTAAGGGAGGGAGAGTTGTAACATCCCCTTTTTAGAGAAATGGAATAGTGGTTTTGGAACCAGAAATTCGAGGTCAAAAAATTTATTTTATTATTAAATTGAGGTCTACAACATGAAGTATGATTGTGTGAAAATTTCATTGAGAATTTTTATCGTTTCAGTGCTTAATTTGTGAAAAAGGAATAAATCATGTAAAATGTAAAATTGGAGTACTATAAGTTAAAGGTACTTAATGGCTATGAAATTAAGTAGTTAAGGGATTTATGTGGTAAATATACCATTGTTATCATCAGTCGACAATTATGGACATGTATTAAGTGATTTTAAAGTTTAGTAATAAGGTTAAAATTGTAAATTAATAAAAATATGATAGTAAAATAATTAAAACAAGTTATCATCTTTGTTCTTTCTATTCACCACTGATTTAGACTAAGGAAAACTCCATTAAAGGAGCTTGAAGCATTCGATCACTATTCAAGCTTGCATGTAAGTGAAATTTGTCCCGTTTTTAATGATTTTTATGTTTTTGGAGTTGTTGTAACTTAATCTAGCTAGCCTAGGGACTAATTGGCAAAACTTTTAAAAAGTTAGGGTTTTTCCATTGTTGAATATGCATGTGTTTTGATGTTTGATGATAGAAAATGAATCCTTATTGTTAGATTAACAAGTTTTGCAAAATGATTTTTACTGAAAATGTTAATTAGGGATTAAATTGAGAAATGTGAAAATTGTGGTTAAATGTGTGAATAAATGAGAAATATGTTTTGTTGTAAGCATAGATGGTATTCGGCTAGCTTGGGTTAAGGTTAAATTGAATGAATTTGCATTTTTATGTGATAAAGACTAAATTGTAAAGAAGTTAAAAGTTTAGAGGTAAAAGTGTAAATTTATAAAAAATGTATTTTGGGCTAAATTGAATAGAATGATATTTAAATAAGTTCAAATTAATTATATTTAGATCAAGAAAAGCAAGGATCGGAATTAGATCGAGGGAAAAATAAAGTAGTGGATTGATAGCTCAATTTTCATCTATATACATTCGACGTAAGTTCGTATGTTTAATAAGTCTTATGTTTTATTTGTTTAAATGCTTAAATTATATAACTGTGATAAAATGACATTGCGGAAGTTACTAACAAGGCATCGACAGAGAATAGATCCTGTTTGAACCTTAGGAATAGATAGGATACAAACGACATGTCATTAGGGTTTATCGTGATTATGTGAATCAGGTGCTGGTCCTGTACGTCCTACCGGTGGCTGAGTTTTCTTGCATGTGTTGCGGATACTCGACAGCTTGTGTGAGCAGCACCATGTAGCTACGTCTTGACCAACAGCTTGTGTGAGTAGACCTAGTATGGCTCGAGAGTGAGCATTATATGAGATATGTGATAGAGGTGGTTTAACCACGTATATGGCACTTAGTGTGCGAGATACCGAGTTTTTTATATTATTCCAAATGGTTTAGCGGGCAAAGATGATAGTACGAGGATATAAAGAAGATACGGATTAGTTCAGGTACTTGTGATAAGTTCAACAAGTAAGTGATTGTTGATAAATTCATATGAAAAGTAAGTGAAAGTTGATGAATTTATACATGATTCACTTGGTTATGGCAATGCGCTAATTGTTGGATTGAATGAAACTTATTTATATTTAGTTATGCTTCTTTAATTTGTGAATGGATTGTTAAATTATACTTATTAATCATAAGAGTTTGCTAAGCTTAATAGCTTACTTTGTTTTCTTTTCCACGTTTTGTAGTGATTTGGAAGGTAGCTCGGATTGGAAGTCGTCGGAGATCTCATCACACTATCCAGCTGTTGTTTTGGTACTCTTGGACTCAATGTATTTTGGTTACATGACATGTATAGGTCTAATGGCTAATGAAGCCTATATGTTTTGATTATGTTTTAGCCATGTGATTTGGCTTGACTTGGTATATGTTAGTATGTAAACATATATGTATAAATGGCCTAGTGATATGTCGTGTATAATTGTTGTGTGAATGACTTGTTTGTGAAGTTGTGTTATAGCACCAAATGGTTGAAATTAAGGTGAGTACGCTTGATGGTTGCTTTATAAATTTCTTGGTTGTGAATTGGTAGTTGGCATAATAGATAAATTAGAAATTACATGAGAATGACCATTTAGGTAGCTTTTGAATCAAGTTTGGTATGTTGTTAAGTGAGCAAATGTATGTGCTTTTGGACATCTTATTGTGTACATGGAAATTGCATGTTTAGGCATGATTTTGGGTTGGTTTGAGTGCTTAGTTTGGTTGTGGTTTTATGCTATTTGGTATGCTTAGTTTGATGCAAATTTGGGTGAGAAATGTGGCTTGAAACATAGCCTATTTTTGTCCACACAGACAGAGACACGGGCGCGTGTCTTAGCCGTGTGTGACACATGGTCAGGTGACACGGCCGTGTGTCCCCTTTAGTTTTTAATGAAAGCAAGTTAGTGAGTTACATGGGCTAGTCACACGGGCATGTGGTTGGTCGTGTGACACAAGTTAGAGAGTTACATGGGGTAGGACACGGTCTGGGATATGACCATGTGATCCTATTTTGAATGTCCACACGGCTTGTGACATGGGCATGTCTTTTGGCTGTGTGAGACACACGGCCTGGCCATATGGGTGTGTGTCCCCTGTACTTTGAAATTTTCAAAGTTTTCTCAGAATTTTCATAAGTATACAATTAAGTCCCAAATTGCTTTAAATGATTGTTTAGGCCTCGAAGGCTTGTGTTAGGGACTATATGAGTGTATGTGAATGACTTATGTTTGAATAAGTGAATTGAACATGAAATGTATGATTAATTATGTGATAAGTTTGATAATGCTCCGTAACCCTAATTCGATGATGGATACAGCTTAGGGGTGTTACATAGGGGCTATTGTACTAACAAGCCACATTTGTAATGGATTATATAGGTTCACTGCTTCTCCACGATGCAGTCTTGGTGCAACTTCTCTAGTTAAGGTTTCAACTCAAAGAGAGTCAGTGAATCATGCTCTGCTCAAAGCCTCATTTAAAGCCTTAGCTATTGATGATGTGTGGCATAATTGACTAGGCCATCCTTGCAATAAAGTCCTCTATCAAGTGTTATAGAGTTGTCAAGTTCCTATAGTAGCATCTCAACTTCCTACCATTTTTTTTGCTTGTTAGTTAGAAAAGTCTCACAAGCTTTCATTTACTACTTTTACGATTGTATATAACTTTCTTTTTGAGTTGTTTGTGTCAGACTAATGGTGTCTTGCCCATGTGTCATCAGAAGAGTGTTTGTACTATATTACCTTTCTTGATGCTTATAGTCGATATACTTGGATTTACCTACTAAGGAAAAATTTGGAGGCTGTTGAAAGTTTTGTTCAATTTCAGAAATTTGTTCAAGTACAATTTAATTCCAAGATCAAGATGTTCCAAAGTGATTGGGCAGGTGAATTTAGATCTTTCTTTCCACTTCTTCAACAATATGGTATTCAGCACAAACTTACTTGCCCTCATACTTCAGAGCAGAACGACATGGTTGAGAGAAAGCATAGACACATTACTGAAATTGGTCTTACATTACTTGCTCAGGCTTCCTTACCAATGCACTTGTGGGCACATGCCTTTCTTAGTGTAGTATACCAATTGAGTTTCTAAGAGATGGTTGGGTTATTTTCACCCACCTGGTAACGAAGTTGATCACCCACACTACCAGAAACATGCAAACCCTACAAATAACACCATAACACATCGATTACTACCTTCACTTAACATAATAATCCATAAAAAACATTGTTTCCTTTTATGAAAAATAGTCTCAAAACCAACATCGAACACTTACCCTCGAAGAACAGCATTCAAAATGATGCTTACTCTACTGAAGAAACTTGGTTTCCCAAAACTTCGCCTAACCAATAACCATAAAAAAATTAACATAACATTGAACAAGAATTTGCAACCAAAACCCCAAATCTTAATTAAGAACAAACGAAAGAAATTTCCTAACAAAACTTACACTACTATTGAAAGAGAAATTATTGGATGATGAAACCACGCACGAGCATAGGAAAAGAACGATAGCTGTAATCAAAAGTTGAATCAATAATGGAAAAAAACTTAAAAGGCAGCATTAAAATAAGAAAGAAGAAAAGAACAAAGAAAGACAAAGAAAGAAAAACAAATGGAATAGAATTGGGAAAAGGAAAGAAACATGAGAGATTATTTAGGAGATAATAGCCAACTCAATCCCCACAACCGATCCAGAATTGGAATTCAAATAAACTACCATCACTTAGGTGCACAAAGAAGAAAACCAAAAATTTTATTTCTATTTTGGAACATCTGTGGCTCAAACCCAAGACCCACCACAAACCACCAATGCACATAGCCATCACACTAAATCAATTTCCTTATCAAACTTGCACAAACAATACCTAAGAAATTTGGGTGTTACATTAAGGTTTCCTATAGCTTGACTGGTTCATTTTTAAACTAAAGGAAGTACATTAAGGATATGCTAACAAAGTGTAACATGGAGTCTTCAAAAGCCTCTCCTACTCCTATAGTTACTACATGCAACTTGTTAGCTCACTATGAGAGTCCAATTGAGAATGATTTTGATTATCGAATCATTGTTGGTGCCCTTCAATATATTGTCATTACTTGGCCTGATATTGCCTTTGCTGTTAACAAAGTGTGTCAATTTATGCATATGCTGTTGAACCAACATTTCATGGCTTTTAAAAGGGTCTTAACATATTTGCAAGACACTCTTGATTATGGCATAATTTTTAAAGTTACACCTCGTGCCTCTCTAGTAGGTTATTCTGATGCTAACTGGGGTACAGATTTGGATGGCAGAAGATCCATAACTAGATTCTATGCATTTTTAGGCAAAAATCCTGCAGCATAGGGTTCCAAGAAACAATTGGTTGTTTCTTGTTCCATTGTAGAAGCTAATTTTTGGGGCTTAGCTCAAGTTACAGTTAAGATCATTTGGCTTGAGTGTCTACTCACTGAATTACATGTTTCTCTTACTAGAAATTCTACTGTTTGGTGTGATAGCTCAGGAGAAATTGCAGTATGTGGGAATCCTATACAACATTCTAAGTTCAAGCATGCTGAACTAGATTTGTTTTTTTAGAGAGAAGGTTGTAGCTGGCAACTCGTAGTTGGCCATATTCCAGAACAAGATCAAGTGGCTGACATACTCACCACGCTTTTATCCATACCATTCTTTTGTAAGTTTAGGCATGGCCTGCATGTTGTTAGTAAGTTTGAAAAACAAAGTCACCAAATTCAGCATTTGTCTTGTTAAGGAAGCTCTACCATGGGTGAATATTAAGGAATATTTAAAAACTATTGGTATTTAGATTTGTTAGTAGCAGTTTGAATTAGTTAAGTCAGTTAATAGCATGGTTTGTATGGTCATGTGTTATATAAATACGTTACTCTAAAGACTAAAAGAAATACAAGTTCATTTTCTTTTCTTGGCATTCTTGGTATTCATTGTAAACTCAAACATGTATCAATGATTATGCCATTAGACGTGTTTGTATTACATTGAATAACACCTTTTTCAATTTCACTAAATTTTAGCTGAGCAAAAATAGTATCTCATATGAGTAGTAGCAACCTTTGGTATGGTCTTGTTTGTACAAAAATGGCATAAAATTTTATGTAGAAATGATTGGAAAATTTTAAAGTATTAGGTCCGTCATCATTTGTAAACTATCGAAAATGAAATTATACTATAAAGTAACATATCATACATCAAGGCTTGGATATTTTGTCTCCAGTTTAAGAGTAGTTAATTCTATAATAAGCACAATAATTTTACTGTGATAATTCATATTTTGACATTATTTTAAAGAATTATAAAAGTGAAAATGTAGAAACTTAAATATTCATTTTAGAATGCTATTACTATGATTCGTGTAATATGAATCTTTAATTAAGTAGGAGTTAAATTAGAGTATTAAATCATCATATTAAAATTTGGATTTAAATATCACATTTTGGTTTTATCATATGACCAAGTAGGAGAATGTTGAAATTAATGTGGTCTATATGAAAAATTAGTTAAATCACAATAAATATTTATTTATTTAATATCTTCTAGTATAGGTCCTAAGTTTAGTTTGAGTTAATTTGGGTTCATGGAGAAAAACTATTTTCTTGATCAACAACGATAAAAGGTATGTTAAAATTATTTTTTGATAATTGGAAGTAGGATGAGATTATTAGGGGTTGAATCTCGAACTGTCATGCCATAAAATAAATGCGCTTGCTACTAGATAAAGAAGGATCTGTGGCCTCTATCTTTCAACTAAGACATCAAGAAACTTTGTCAAGTAGTGGAGTGGGCATTTGAGATATCACATATAATTTTGCCTTTTGTAATCTATATATGATTCGATTACCTGGGGCATGAAAACATAGATTATGTCAAGCCCAGACAATTCAATCTGTCTTGTTAATAATTGCAAAAAAAAAAAAAAAAATCTACAAAATCTAATAATAGAGTGAATACAAATTTTACCATGGTTATGGCTTATGTTGACCTTGCAATTTAAATGAAGATACTTTTACAAGGAAATTAGTCAGGAGAGTTTAGGATTTAGATTTTTAGGTGTGAAGTGTATTTAGGATTTAGATTTTCATATGAAAAATGAAAGAGCAGGGTGTTCAAGTGATTGGTCCAACATGAAATAAAATATATGTAGTTCGGGAGATGCAATAATTGTTTTTAGCTGAAGCTCAACATCCATAGGTGCAAAAGATTTTCTTTAGCTATACTTTTCTGTATATCAAAAGATAGGAAATTCATGAAGAATTAAAAGCCTAAAAAAGTTCATACTGAGAAATAATGAAGAAGCATTAGTCATTTGGTAAAAAAAAAAATACAAAAAACTATCAATATTATTATAACAAACTCCACGTGTTATACATGTGATTAAGCAAAGAATTAAGGTACTTCATCGTAGGCATGACGGTGGACAACATCGACCATGGCTTCCAGCTACTTGCAATTTTTTAAAGCCGATTTTAGAGGAAAATTTGCCTTGATTGTACCGTCATGATGATTCATTCATACGTAAATTGAGAACGAGTCATGACTCTTTGAGTGCTTCTCTATTTAGTTGTTTTAAGGAAAGAAGGTATAGTTGAACCTTGCCAAATTTCATATTTTATCTTTCTCATCTAAAGGATGCCTTTTATTTTATTTATTTCTTTCTTTAAGTCAAAACTCAAAACACATTTCACATGAATTTCTTCCTAGTGCGTTTTCTAGTTTTTCCTTTTCATTTTCTTGGGGTCAATGACATTATGCTGGGCTACGAAGCTTTAAAGTAAGAACAAAATTTTAAGAAAAAAAAGACCAAGAACCATGACCACCTTCTCACTTTCCTTCAAACTGCATGTGTTTATTTTTATTTCTTTTATATATATAAGCAGCAAGTGGATCAAAGACGGGATTTTGAATAATGGAGGCAGCTTATTCTTAAACAACTTTCCTAAGTTTTTAAGAAAAGGCTTTTTATAAAATAGTTAGTATTTGATATATTAGCAATGTACTCTTTTTAATTTATAAGTAGTTTTAAAAAATTGTCATGTGTTTTTTTTAAATATATTTTTAAATATTTTACTGTATCCCTATAAGATACTTGTTAAGTCCCTGATCTTACTTGTGGACTCAAAAAACTCCACTGACAATATACCAAATATTTTCCCTTTCAAAATATTTCTTTTTTGCTCTTTTTCTTTTATTTGTTTATCGTAAACTTTTTTATTATTTATTAAAACAAATTTTTGTAAAAGTTATTATTTAAGAATACAATTTTTGAAAGGTGCCTCAAAATTCATAGGTGCCGAGTTTAGTGCCATGTCAAATACCATAGGAGCGCATGCTGCTAAAAAATATGAAAAGAGTAATTGAGTGCCTAAGGGAGTGTGCACTCCTTGGATCACTGAAGTTATATAAGGTAGTTTCAATATTATGTTGTTGGCAATTTATTGAACCATGTCTATGGGCTGTGCTGATTATGTGGATGATATCTAGCACATCAATGAAGATCATATCACTTGTGGAAACATAGTTGGAAGATTAGGTTGGATCAAATCACCCTTATTTAATCCCTTAGATCATTGATATTGAATTGGATTGGATTGGATTGGAACATTGTATTCTTAGTTGTTACCTTAATCAATATTATTATATTGTATTCAACTTATAATGTGGTTGTTTTATAAAGACTAGTATAGGTTATTGTATAGAGAGATTGAGCACTTAATCTGTTCTTGTGATGAACTTTACTTTGCAAGTGCATTTTGATAGTGAAATCTTTTGTGTTGTTGTTTTACTTGTTGAATTCACATGGGTAAATTTAGTGGTGAGAGTATCATTCTTCAAGGTTTAAAAGTAAGGAAATTGTCATGGGTGTGTGATAGATTTAGAATTATTTGTTGTAAGTGTTTAATATAGTGAATATTTCTCACTAAGCTAGGCTCCACAAACACAGGGAAACCAAACTATGTAAACAAACCTTGTGTCCCTTATTTATTTTTTGGTTCAGCAGTGCTTGAAGAACTTTACTTTGCAAGTGCATTTTGATAGTGAAATCTTTTGTATTGTTGTTTTACTTGTTGAATTCACATGGGTAAATTTAGTGGTGAGAGTATCATTCTTCCAAGTTTAAAAGTGATGTAATTGTCATGGGTGTGTGATAGATTTAGAATTATTTGTTGTAAGTGTTTAATATAATGAATATTTCTCACTCAGCCAAGCTCCACAAACACAGGGAAACCAAACTACGTAAACAAACCTTATGTCCCCTATTTTTTTTTTGTTTCATGTAGTGCTTGAAGAAGTGTCAATTCCCTTAACCAATCCTTCCAAGCACATAGTTTTATTTCTCAACTATTTTAAAACTTTAATTAGTATCAGAGCTTGCCATTTAAAGTAACTAATGAAGATCCTTGTTGTTATTAGATTAAAGCTATATAAAGTTCTTCTACTTCTCATCCTCATATGATAAAGGTTGTCAATTATGCATACTAGAAAACACAGATGAAGGGTATATTAAGTCCATTGATGAGAAGGCGTGACGAGCTATGTTGGGTGGATGAAAACCATATAAAATGGATACTAAAATTGGAAGGTTTGTTAAGCTAAAGGTTCAATGGACCATAGAATATGAAAAGTTGGCCAATACAAATTCCAAAGTCTTATATGACATCTTTCATGGAGTTGATTTGCAGGAATTTAAGAGGATTTCCAAATGCACTGTTGCTATGTCACACCCAATTTTTAGTAAAGTCTCAAAGTTAAAGGAAAATTGGGAGTTAATTGAATAAAATAGTAAGTCAAAGGGCTTTACTAGGAAATTTGGAAATTTTTTGGGCTAATTAGTAAATATTTGAGTTTTAATTCTGGTTTAGTTAAGATGGAATTGATTAATTCCTTGGGGAGGCAAAATGATTGACGATGGACAGTTATTTTGGACTATGGAGATCATGCAAAATAAGGACATATATATATGTGTATAAGAAGGGATGTTTCAGAAAGATAATCCTTCTCGATTCTATTTATAATTTTTTTCATTTGTATCGTCTTCTTCAGTTGCTCCAAAGAAGATAAAGTTATGGAAAGCTCTGTATGGAGAGGTTAATGTGAGACTTGAGTCTGGAAAGTAGAGAATCCAGTAAGTTAGTAAGCTCCTAAGTCTCTCTATACTCGTAAATTAGGGGGGAAAAGAAGTAAGGATTCTTGAAAAGCTTTTATATAATAATGAATTCGAGGTTTTAAGGTTTGATCACCTTTAGTTTAACCGATATATATGGTTGTCATGCTTAGCTGCCATGACGAAGGAGGCTCTAGCATTTGGAAGAGTTAGTTGACGAGGACGAAGGGTTTAAGGTGAGTTTATGTACTCTACCTTTGGATGATTGCTGGATGTTGTGTTGCTTGTGTGAATTGCATTTGTGTCTGCTCTAAGGTTGATTTGATTCTTATGGCTGTACATGATTACAGTGAATGAGCATGTCATGTGTACTTATGGTTGTGTGAATTCATAGAAGTCTACTATTATGTTCTGTGTGATAACAATGTGTATTGATGTATTGAAGTGTGATGTACTCCTTATAATAGTATTTGGAATGTTATGTGTGAAATGTTTGTTTATAAAATATGAAGTGCGAATGAAGTTATTATGACAGGTTAGCTAAAGATTCCAAAAATTAGCGTAATGGAGGAATGGGCGGATTGATAGGGAATTAAATGGAGTCTGACGACATCGTGGAAAGAATATCCACTAGTCCTCTGGGGTGACAATGTGACGACAGTTATCTATTAACCTTCAGGGTGACACCATGACAATAGTTATCTAATGGTCATTTGGGGCGACACCATGATAATAGTTATCTACTGGTCCTTTAGGGTGAGGATTGAGTATAACCTGCAACAGTAAGATTAGTGTTAGCCAAACAAGGAACCACACCCCTACTAGAAGACTCACCAATGACAATTGTTGGTGAGGTATACCAGTGTTGTACGCGTAGCTTACATATAGTGTAGAAGAAGTGTGGGGGTTCATCTTTCCTCCATACTAACATGGTGGCCAAGTCATTAGTAGCATCATAGGGCCATGCTATTTTGGTGGAGTGTACAACTTGGGGATTAGCCTTAGCAGCAATATCCATGGGCCTACAGCCATTAGGACTCTTATTTTCCAAACAAAAATGGAAGATGTTTCTTATAGTGACGAGTTCCTCTACTTTCAGCAAACGACCCAACTTTAGATGATCAAATTGATCTACCGCAACCTTGTTATCTAAATATTACCTATGGGTATAAATAGACTCTTGAGGGATGGACCACTGCGTTGGGAAACCAAACCTACCCCTCACTTTACTTTTTACTCAAATGAATTTATTCCTGTTGAGGTGAAGGTTGGAGGCTAAGTTTTAGACAATTGGCTTGCGCCCTTCGTAAATACTGAAATGTGCCATCCTAGTAGTGGCACCTCGATTGGTAACCTTTAATTGATAAACTTCCTAGAATACGCCCGAGAATTAGTGGCTTGTTCCTCAAATTGTAGTTGATGAAGCAAGTAACCAGAGTTCATCAGGATATGCTGGTGAGTTGTCTCGGCATGATTCCATATTCATTTAAAACAGTTCGAAGGAAAGGATGTAGTGGGAGATGAAACCCAACCTCAAATAGGTAGATGGGAAGGATGATACAATTGGAATTGTCACTCAGCCAGAATCATCATAAGCGACGCTGAATACTTGTATTCCTCTAACACCTAGATGTTTGGCCAAAAGAAGGTCTCCACAAGGTACTTACTTCACAATTATTGGGCCCAACCCCACCACCCTTTATAGCACCACCCCCACTAAATCATTTTTCTATAACAATTAGTGGAGGATGATGTTATTGTCCACCAAATTAGGTTAATTAAGATTAAAATAAAGAATTGATTAAGCTTAAAGTAATTAAACAAGGTTAATTAGTCTTAATTATGGTATAAAAAGGTTGAAAGTGGATGGCATCTTTATTTCTCTCTTCTCCATCACAAAACTTCTAGAAAAATAAAAAAGGAAAAACTTTCTACAATTTCAATGTTTTGGCCTTTAACTGGGTATTTTAATTAAGTCATTTTCTTGTAGTTTCTATGTTTTTGAGGTCGTGGAAGCTTGATTTATCTAGCCCATCTTGTTAAAGTTTCTAAAAGTTTCCATTGATGAAATCTTGATAAAACTGTTGTTAAATGGATAGATTTTAAGCTTAGATGTGAAAAAGGACGAGATTATAAAGAATAATTGCTAGTTTTTAAACATTAGGACTAAGGTGTTTAAATTTCAAAATTGATGTGAAAATTCTATAATTATAGATATTATAGGGTCATAGAAGGATGTAATTGAGATTGGTTTTGAATTCAAAGCTCAAATTTAAAAGATATTGTAATTTTGGTTTTAGGGACCAAATTGAATAAAATGCAAAAATTTAGGGGCATTCAAAAATGAAAATTGGACTGATTTATACTTATAATAATATGTTATAAAATATTTGGAATTGATAAAATGAATTGAATAATTGTATAGATTGGAATCAAATCGAAAATAATCGGGGAAAAGACAATTGTTGAATAGTTTTTGAAGTTCCAACTTAATTGTGGATTTTTCAGGTAAGTTCATATGATATGAATTGTATTTAAATTTTTATATATATTTGAATTATGATTTTTTGTATGTTTGATAGCAATTTGAATTGTTTGCAATTTGGTACAAAATGTGATACATGGACTAAATCATAAATAAATGATAAATTGACTGATAAATTGAATATAATGAATTACAATTTATTAGTTGATGGAGAAATAAATTGAATTGAATTGAAAATAGTAAAATTTGATGAAATTATGGAATTGATATTGAATGAGGCTAAAATAGAATTTGCTAAGTGCTGAATTGATAATTTGAAAAATGAATTGAATTGATGAGATGTGAATTGAACAAAATGATGATTGAATAAATTATTACCCTATTAATTGTTCGGGCAGAGTCAGATATAGTTAGCATGTCATAGGATAGATTGAGTACGTGTTGTTTTGACAACATGTCGATGAGTGTTGGGTACAATTTATGCTTCAGTTATATCGATGAGCGTTGGGTGCAATATATTTACTTTGATTTTTCTGATAAGGCGCCAGGTGTCAAATTTGGTCTGTTGGTTGGATCCATGTATTCGCTTGACTCCAAGTCAGGTTAATAAGGATAAAAAAAGATGTGAAGTTGATAATTGTATATCAATTGAACTAATATTATGATATAATGCTTAAAACAAGTGTTATAATATATGAATTTTGATAGTATATGAAAGATTATGCAAAATAGATATATAAGTCCAGAGGACTAATATGGGAACGTGACGAATTAATTGATTCGATTGGAATGAATTTGATATTAAATTAATTAAATGTCGATTGACTATATGAATGGCACTGAAATGTTGATTATAAGTGAATTAAAATGTTACATGTTTGAGTATATGATACAATATTTGTTAAACTCACCTTCTTGATATGTGGTTGTCATGTTGAGGCAAACTTGTCAAGCTAGTAGCTAATTGTATTAGATTGTAAATCAATTAAGCAATTTCCTTTTTTAAAACATCCTACCCATCTCCGTTACACGCCAAAAGGAGTTCCCCATAACTCAACCATCCATAACATGCCTATGAACTTACTAAGCATTCGATATACTTACCCTATTGTTTTCCTTTTTCCTTGTAGATTATCAACTTGCAGAACGTGCCAAGTGGATTGTGAAGAAGTTCACACTATTTCGTTATTGATTCGATAGTCTTTCAAATGTTTTAAGGACCGATTATGCAGTATGTACATAGGTGTTTGACATGTTAACTTAAAATGATAGTTTTAGTTGAATCATTTATAATGCTTAATCTTTGATAAAATTAATTCCTATTGTGCATGAATGTTTTGGTAACATTGGAACTATATGTGTGGCACTTGAAATGGCATAGGTGAGTAGAAATTTATATAGTTAAAATGAAGTTATTGAATGGCTATATGCATGTTTGATTGGTTTGGGGTTCAATAAGTTGAATTGATATGATTTGGTGCCAAATTAAGGTATATTTGGAAATGGTTAAATGTAATGTTTGAAATGTGTGTTGGTATGTTTTTGTACAGGAGAAGTTGTGCAAATATGCACTAATTAGTAAGTTTGTAAGATGGCCTGGAAATAGGTACCAAATGGCCTAAAATGTACCAAAAATAGAGTCCACGTCGCGACGAGCTTTGGACTTTAGGCCACAGCGTGATGAGGAACCTCGTCATCAGAATGAAGCCAAGTCAACATGTCACGTTACCATAATGAACTCCTTCACATAACGACGTCAACCTGAAGATTTTAAACTTTTACAAATTGGTCATCGTTCGATTTTGGGGTAACTTTAAAGCATATATAGGCTCGTATAAGACACAAGAAAGGTTGAATATCATGTTTATGGTTTGAAATTATGCTATGATTTGAATGTTAAATGTTTGTAGTTTCTTCAAAAATGAATATGGCTGTAACATCCTGAATTTGGGCCTAGAAGTATTGGGCCTTGAGCAAGGGAACAGTTAGAATACGGTACATAAATATTTATGTGTGCAAGAAAGGGACACAATTTGATTGTCTGCCTTAACGGTTAAGTAATTTAGGAGTGTTTGGGAGTGTTTGGAAGTGTCTGAGAAGTCTTGCGTTCAAGCTATAGCTTGGACAAAAATTTTGTTTTTATTGAAGTAAACCCCTAACTTTGGGCCAATTGGCTTATAATCAAATATGGGTAAACCATGACACAAAAAGCCTAGTGGTCTGTTAGTGAATGGCGTGTGGATGTTTCCTTGGGGTCTGGGGTTCAAGTATTGGCATTTGCAAATTTTTTGTTTACTTACTTAAGTGAACTTTGACTTTGGCTTGTAGGTTTTTAAATTGTTGCAAATAAAATATGACATAAGAAGCGTATGTGGTCCAATGGTAGTGAAGTGTTGTAAGCGTATGTGGTCTAATGGTAGAGGCATGTTGTGCTTCTAAAGAGTGTGAGTGGCGTGTTGTGCTTCTAAGGAGTGTGGGTTCGAGTCACTCTATGCACAAAGGAGTATTTATTTTACTCATTTGCGGTGTGAGTGGTGGAATTTGAATCGAATACTACTTAATGGAGTTTGAATTAGTCATAGAGAGAATTGAGGAGGGACATTTGGAAAGATTGTTGGACAGATTTTAGGGATTGGGGTTGTTACCAATTTGGTGAGTAGTAGAATACAGGTTCTACTCAATCTTTTTGAATTTTTGGTGACTGAGTGTATGTTGGGGGGATTCTCTTCATTTTCGGTTTTGGCCATTTCTTGTTGGGTAAATTTTCTTTGTCGATTTTTTTCTGTAAGTGCCGAAAGTAATTCTCACTTTGCCGTCTGCTTTGGTAACTAGTATTTTTCCTTCTTCGCATTTTTGGGTTGAGGCAAAATTGACCATTTGGGGAATTGTCGTTTACTACCGAATACATTTTTCTCTTTCCCCCTCATCTTTTTCGATTTTGGTCTGTTGATCTACTTCTTCTTTTCTTGCCAAACCCTTTCTGTTTTCTTTCATCTCTCCATTTTGTTTGTTGGCTTTTAGTTAATGATTCTCTTGATAGATTGCTTTTGATCTCTCTTCCCTCTAGTTTCTTTCGACTTTTAGTCTTTATCTTATCACCGGTTTCTATCTTCTTCTTCTCTGATCAGTTCTGGTTTAGGAGTGGCTTTAACAAACGATCAATACTTTTCTTTCTCGGTCCCTTGAAATGGTAAGTGTAGATTGCTTTTTACTTCAAATGGAGATTTTCGAGAATATGTTGTAAGAAGAGGTATTAGCAGTGGCGAGTAGTAGCCAGTCAGAGGGAAGATTAGGAAGGGTGCCAACTAGAAATGGACTGTGGCCCCTGCCACCAGATTTAAGCTGCGCATGGTGTCGACGGTTCGAGACTTTTCGCCAGGGTGCGGTAGGGTAGCCGCACCAATCACTAGACCAAATGAGCAAGCCACAAATCGACGATCTAGTCAAGTGGTGGGAGTTCTCGTGGATCTTAGCACGGTTTCGTAAAATAGGTGTGTAATAGTACCCTATATTCGATAGTTGGTGAAAAGCCAAAAAGTATGTAATCACACCCTTGTCAACTGTAGATCGAAAAACCTAAAAAGTCAGAAAGTACAGCGTTTGAGGCCACATGGGCATGTGATCACTTGTGTGGTAAACGGAGCCCACGAATCGTGGGCTTAAGACTGTAGAGGCCACCATGAGTGTTCTCATGGGCTTAGGCTGTTTTGGGTCGTGTTGGGCCGAAATGGGCTATATGGGCCCAATAGACTCGTGGGCCCCATATAGCTGAAATTCACGATATGTGGCAAATACTGGACTGGGCTGTGTAGTTCGCATAGCCATGACTAAAATTAGGCTAAATGGGCTACACCAGCGTGTGGGACCATTGGGCCAGGTAATGGGCCTTGGGCCCATTTACACTGCTATGACCTTTTAGGCTACATAAGTCATTTGAGGCGACTGTAGACCCTCTAAGAGGTCGTATGTATACCAAGATCCCAATGTAAGTGAATGACCAAAATACCCCCAAAGGATAAAAGGACCGTTATACCCCTAGAAGTAGATTGACTGATGTATTTATGATATAAACATGACTGTTATTGAGCATGATATTCTGTATACACATGATTTGTAACATGACATACTGCATGGGATTGGGATACTTTTATGGAGGAAGTATACTGTACTGGTGGCTTTGCCACATAAACTATTATTGGCAGCTTTGCTGCGATACTGTTACTAGTAGCTTTGCTCCAATTTTGGCTGCGATATTGGTGTGTTGGCTGGGTGGGTCAATTTTATCCTCACATGGTGTGTTGGTGGTACGGAGTGTTGTGTCTGGCTGGATTCGGGTGGGTTGCACTATGCATTACTACACTGTACTGTTACTGAATAGGGCTTAGGCCCAAATTGTTACTGCATATATTGTATACTAATTGACTGATAGGGGATTACACTCTGAGTTCCGTAAACTCCCCCTTCTTCTTAACATGTACAAGTAATCCCCAGCCTTAGATGGATTGGAGCAGCAAGGGACTCGGAGGTGGCCACACGACCGTAATTATTTTGCATTACACACAAATTATGACTAAATTTTGTTTTGGGTTTTTAACTTTGTAATAAGGCCTTTCATGGGATTAAATTTTTAAATTTGGTTTTATCTACTTACTTTAAACTATTAGTGTAGGAGAAGACGAGTTTTCAAAATAATAACTGCTTTTAAAGACACGCAATTCAAAACTTCAATGTTTTCAAAAACTTTCGTGACTAAATCAGTTAATATACCAAAGACAAACATCTTGACAAGATGATTTGATAATAATAAAGAACTTAATTCACTAAAGTTTTCTATAAAATCACAAAGGGGTTTTTAATTAACAACAAGTTTTGATTCACAAATTCTGATTTTACGAAAGGCATAATGATGTAGCATGCCAGATTCGCCCATAACGTCTGGGCTGAGTTTGGGGTGTTACATTTAGTGGACTCAGAGCCAAGTTGCAAAACTCAGCTGTGGATTGGGTTTTTAAATTTAAATTTCTGAAAGATTTGTTTCAAATGATTTGAAGTATTTGAAATGTTGTACTGAAAGTATGGTACATCGAGTCTCTAGTGCCGGTTCTGTAAGTCTTTTTGACACTATTGCTTGTTAAACTGAAACGCAATATATAGGAAATACTGAGATTACTTTAGTAGACCGTACTAAGATACTATAGTTAGAGTAAACTGAAAACCATAGGAAACTGAAAACTGTAGTGAGCCTACGATCTGTGAAAAAAAAGTCTCAGTTACTATTTTCATAAAACATTCGTTAATAAATAATTGGAACTATAAACTGATCTGCATAAAACTATTAATACAAGTGAAAACACGAATAGACAAGAGCACAAGAGGTACACATGGACGAGGTACAAGAGGTCGTGGTAGAAGCCGTAGAGGTGCTCAAGTTGGGTCCTCGTCGTCTGGCCATATACTTACATTGGAATTAGAGTGCGCAGCGGGAGTATGGTAATGATGTCTGTGTGGTACGCCTATTCTGATAGTTGGAAATTTCGAGGACGAAATTTCTTTAAGGAGGGCTGAATTGCAACGCCCTAAATTTAGACCTAGAAGTATTGGGCCTTGAGCAAAGGAACAGTTAGGAGACGGCACATAAATATTTATGTGTGCAAGAAAGTACCACAAATTGATTGTCTGCTTTAATGGTTAAGTAATTTGGGAGTGTTTGGGAGTGTCTGAGAAGTCTTGGGTTCAAGCTGTAGCTTGGAAAAAAATTTGTTTTTTTTAAGTAAACCCCTAGCTTTGGGCCAATTGGCTTATAATTAAATATGAGTAAACAATGACACAAAAAGCCTAGTGGTCTATTGGTAAATGGCGTGTGGATGTTTCCTTGGGGTCTAAGGTTCAAGTCTTGGCGTATGCAAAACTTTTGTTTACTTACTTAAGTGAACCCTGACTTTGGCTTGTAGGCTTTTAAATTGTTGCGAATAAAATATGACACAAGAAGTGCCTGTGATCCAGTAGTAGTGGCGTATTGTGCTTCTAAAGAGTGTGAGTGGCATGTTGTGCTTCTAAGGAGTGTGGGTTCGAGTCACTCTATGCACAAAGGAGTATTTATTTTACTCTTTTGCAGTGTGAGTGGTGGAATTTGAATTGAATACTGCTTAATGGAGTTTGAACTAGTCATAGAGACAATTGAGGATGGATATTTGGAAAGATTGTTGGAGAGATATTAGGGATTGGGGTTGTTGCGGATTTGGTGAGTAGTAGAATACGGGTTCTACTCAATCTCTTTAAATTTTCAGTGGCTGAGTGTATGTTGGGGGGATTCTCTTCATTTTCGATTTTGGCCATTTCTTGTTGGGTGAATTGTAACAACTCAAATTAAGGCCTAAACAGAACAGTGGTTTCGAAAACCATGAACCTGAAGTGGAAAATTTGATTGCGATTAAGTTTTAAGGTTTATAATGCGATTGGATACTTGTGTGAAAATTTCGTTAAGAAATTTTATCGATTGGGTTTCCAATTTGGTATTTAGAACTAAATTGTAAAAGGTGAAAAATATGAGTTCTTATTCATAAAGGTACTTGATCGAAGTGGGGTTTTAAAGTGGAGGTCCTTAAATGGAAATTAGACCATTATATTTTGTTTGGACAAAGATGGGCATGAATAGGACAAATTTGAAAGAAAAGCCTTTAAGGGCATTTTAGTCATTTAGTAATTAAAAGAATTAAAAAGGGAAAATGAAGCAAAAATTTGCTTATCTTCTACAAGGGCTAGCCGAATATCATCATGGACACCATGGCTAGGGTTTTCAAGCTTCCGAGCCCAATAGTAAGTGCACCCAAACCCCATTTTTAATGCTCGTTACATTTTTGAGATCCAAGTAACTTGCTTTAGCTATTTCTACCACTATTTTAAGCTAGGGTTTGAGTTTAAAAATTTACCCATGAATAATATGTATGTATTTTGATGTCTAATGGTAGAAAATGACTGTTTGAAGTGTAGTGAACATCGTTTGCTAGGTGATTTTCGGTGAAAACCGTAAAAATGACTAAATGTGAAAGTTGAAAATGTGTCCATAAGTATGTGATTTAGTGGGAATTAGGGGTTGGAATAGGGAGATAATGGTTTGGTTAAGTCCATCGTATAAGGAAATTAAATCAAAATTATTTTACGAGCCTAGGGGTAAAAGTGTAAATATGTGAAAGTTTAAGGGCAAAAATGTAAATTTGCTATAATGTGATTTTTAGGTCACATTGAATAATATGATTAATAAATGAGTAAATTGTGATGTTATAGATCACGAAAAATGAGATTTGGGCTTGGATCGAGGTTGTGGACCAAATCGGAAAAGGTAGTCACTTTTGCGTCCGAGGTAAGTTGGTGATATAATAATAATACAATAATGTTGTGTAAAGTATGTCAAAAATCTAAATTGTGATGTTAATTCAATTTTGTTGATTTACATGTTTGGTATATTATTATGTAGGTGAATTGATTCAATAATACGTCTATGGTAAAAGGGTGACATAGGTGACATGGAAATAAATTGAGATGTTGTGGTGTAAAGTGTTTTCCATGATTATGGTGATTGGGTGAAATTGTAAGTTTATATGTAAGTAATGAGTCCATTTTATTTGTACATTAAAAATTTTAATGGATATTATGAAATGTTGATGTTGAAAATCTTCTATGATGTTGGATGTGTTGGAAACGAGAGTTCCTGGTTGAACCTTCGGAATAACGGCTGATACGGATAAAATATGGTTTGGTTACATGTGTTATAAAGTGGTCTTCACCATGTAGACCCGAGGGCTATGGAGCTCAATGGCTAAGCCACATGTGTGATAAAGTGACCTTCACCATATGCAATGATAATTATGGGACTTAATGACTATGCCTCATGGGTGATAAATGACCTTCACCATGTATACATGAGAGCAATGTCATATGTAGTTAAGTCACATGGGTGATAAAGTGACCTTCACCATGTGCACACAAGGGCTATGAGCTTAAATGGCTAGGACACACGGTGATAAAGTGATCTTCACCATGTGTACTTGAGAGCTGGGCTTATGCATTGGTGGAATCATGAGCAGAAAATCCACTGAGTATCGAATGTTAATCCGAAGAGTTCAACAGGAAAGCTTAATAAAAACATTTGGTGTGGTAATATGGTATGTAAGTGCAGGCGTATACTTGGGCAAATGTACATGAGAGCAATGGTGTGTTATAGGCAATGTGCTCGATATGTGATTGAAATTGTGGTAAGACGGATACAGAGTAAGTGTTACTATGAATACTCGTAAATATTGGTGATGATTATTCATTTGAATGGCTAGTATTGAACATACTTGGTGTTATGTGTGCATTTATGATAATAATATAGAGAAAACATGGGAGAGTAGAATTTCTAGTAAAACAGTTTGAAATGGCAGCAGTTACGTGATTTTGAAAAATACCATAAATAGTGGAAATGGAACTAAATGCCGAATGAGATACGAAATTAAATCTCATTGAGTCTATTTTCACATAAAAGAAACGGTGTGAGTAAATGAATCTTGTATTATGAGATATTTAAATTTTGGTGGGACAGGGTCTGAATGGTTTCAGAAATCCCCTATTCAAAATTTGGAAAATCACTAAAAATTGTATAAAAATTTTTATGGTGTGTAATTTATATTCTTAGAATCCTGGATGAGTCTACTTTCAAGAGAAACAAACAGGAAGGTTATCTAAATTCTATATGATGAAAAATTTGATTTTTAGTGAAGAGGAGTCAGAGCTATCGAATAGCAAAATAGGGAAATCTTTAATGAATAAACTGTATTGATTGGCCAAACCAAAAATTTTGGAAATTTTATGGTAAGAATGTATGTAAGTCTAGTTTGTAGGAAAATTAGTAGATCAAAATTTGGATTTCAGTAACTCTAGTTTTAATAAATTTAGTGACCATGACTCAGGAAGACAGTATAGGCTGGACTTGAGTAAGAATGAAATTATGTGAAATATCTTCCTAGTTTAATTGATTATTATTATGTGCCAACTTACTAAGCTATAAAGCTCACACTCTCCTTTCTTTTCTCTTAGTGTTATCAGGTTAGCCCGAGGTTGGAGATTGTCGGAGTAGTGTCACAATATTAATTCGACAAGTTGGGATAATGTCAATTCTTATTAGTTTTATGTAACACCCCAAACTCGACCCAGACGTTATGGCTAAGTCCAGTGTGTCACATCACTTACAGTTAACCATGTTACCTAGTTACTAATATTAGGATGAGCTTGGCAAAACTGATATTAGAGTCTTAAGGAAAATTCCCGGTTTATTAGGTGAACGTCCTATCCACTACCAGTTATTAGGACATTTACTATAAAAATTTACCTTGTTACTCAATTGTATCGTGTGACTAGTTTTGAAAACGTTTGATTAATTTTAAGAAAAACTCGCGTAGCTATATTCAAAATAATTAGAGTAACGTAAGAATAAATAATTTAAAATCCCAAAATAAAAATAATTAGAGCGGCCTTATTACAAACCCAAATTAAAAATAAAATGATTAAATAAAATAGTGAATTAAATTAACTTAAAAACAAAAATGTAGGCTTTGTGGCCACTCTGAATCCCTCCCAGCTCCAAGTCCACTGTCTAGGGCTCACCTGCAAGGATGGAAGGAAAATGGGCGAGTTTGGTAAACTCAGTGTGTAAAGAAGCCCATCCAAAGCCCAAATCAGCTGGAGCCCACTGGGCCTAAGCCCTAACCAGTCACAGTAATAACTGGGCCGAAGCCCTATCCAGATATAGTAAATTGGGCCTCAGCCCTTTTTAGATAATAGTTTAGCCCATAGGCCCATTTCAGAACAGATAAAAGATTATGCATGTATGCCCAAACCCAGCCTAAAGCCTACTGCTACACACCATCCGTACCAACCATAAACACACATTGTGGGGAAACTACTCGATCCACACAACCGCTACACACCACAGATGCAGCATTGCTGCTTAGATAAGGTGGACAAGCCACTAATAGAAATACGAGGCAAGGCCTCTTTCAGAAAACAGAATGGGCAAAGCCCTTTTCAGATATCAGTACGAGGCAAAGCCTCTCTCAAAAAATAGAAATCGTGGCAATGCCACTTGCACTTCCTCTATCAACAATCCCCAAATCCCATGCAACAGATAATCATGATATGGCATACAATAAACAGAAACAGTAAAACATGCATTTCAGTCAGATTTAGCCTTAGGGGTATAATGGTCATTTTGCACCTAGGGGTAAAATAGTAATTTCTCACCTATAAGGGTAATTCAATAATTATTCCACTTTTTAAGGTTTTATGCACTTTACAGTCATTAATCATCCAACTTTTATCTCAGTAACTTACTTAGCCCATTTTAGCAGTTTACAGTCATTGGGCCCTAAAACCCCTAATGGGCCCTATAGTGTCAATTTGTCATTTTAAGCCCGTTTCGCCAAATTCTAAGTCTAGTCTAACAGATTTGACCTATAGTTTATCAGAATACGCTTACCGTTTACTTTTACCCATATGGGCCTGTAAGCCCATTGGGCCCAATTTCAGCCCATCGAGGCCCAAATTTACCGAAGTGCACGAAATTGCGCACTCAACCATCTTAGCACTTACGAATACAGATCCAATGATTTCCAACCGACCCATGAGCGTTCACGCGCTCACAAGCCCACGAAATGCCGGAGTTTCGGTATTTCAGCTTTTCGACTTTTACCGACTTAGGCTACAGAAGGGTGTACGATACACACCTGATTTGCGACGACTGCTAACGAGATCTCCCACGATATCCTACAATCGGTCACTATAATATCAGTTTACAAATCGATAATGACTAACATAATTCTTGCTTACCACATTCGACCAACATCCCTTATGGCCTTTGAATACTTACCTCTTTGCCGAAACTAAGACTAGATCTAGATCTAGTCGCTCCGATGATCCAAGCTTTTCACACACTCCTCGATCGGCAGCCTTTAATCCTCACTAGTACAAACAAACCGAATAATAACAAAACCAAAAACCCTTTTAGCCTTAGTCGACAGCCACCCTATGTATATAGGGGTTTTCGGCTTTTCTTAAACCATAAGATACGAATGGAAAGAAGGTTTCGAATACTTACAACAAACGATGTACTTGTCAAGAGCGTTTCCAACACCTTTCCAATCTCAAATCCATAGTGAATCCAACTTAAAACGCGAGTACAGAATAGATCTAGAGTTTAATTCCAGAATCACTAAGAATATGGAGGTTTCGGCTTTCAGTATAATGGAGAAGAAGAAGATGGAAGTTGTATAAAAAGAGAGGGTTTCGAGAAGGGTTTTAGGAGTTGTGAGATTCGGCTAAGTAGATTGAAGAAAGAATGGGGTTTTGATTTAAGAGAAGAGAGTTTCAATTTAGAACGAAAAGTAGATAAATGAAGAAGAAAAGGGATTATACCTTGATTTCGGTTTTAGAAAAGACAACAAAAAGATGAAGAAAAGAAGAAATACACTAATGGGTAGAAAGAATGTAAGTTTTGGCTATCATGGAAAGAAAAAAAAAAAGGGAAACAAATTTAAAAAAATATGGGCGAAGAGATGATAAACAAAATAATAAAAAGGACAAAAACCGATTCAATAAAACAAAAGAAGAAGATAGCTCATAAAGGCCAAAATAATAGAAGTAATCGGCACTTAATGCTTATTAAAAATTCTTTCTAATTTCAAATTCCTTACTTTGCTCCTTGAATTTAGCATTTGGGTTCCATCCAACCACCGACTAGCAGCCTTATCCCCCCTTTTCCACTGACCAGCCAACCCAATCTGCTGCTAGGGAGAGTTTCAGTCCAGCACAACAACTCCCCCATGTGTGTAGCAAAAAGGCTGACCTCCTATATGCGTAGCAGTTTGAACTGGGGACCTTCAGGCATTCTCGCATGCTGCTGGCCACTGCACCACAGCTTGTTCTTTACTATAATACGGTTGAACTTAAATATAAACCTTATCCGCTTCAATCACGGCTTCTTAAAAATAAAACAAAATTCTACACGCTCTTGGATTCAAACTTGCGGGCCCTCGAAATCCTAGCACGCTGCTGCCATTGCGCCACAGGCGCTCTTGTGGCATAATCTAGTCACAACTTCTTTTAACCCCTATTTAAACGCAACCTGATTTCTAAAATAAAAACAAATATTGCGCGCGCCGTGCCTTGAACCAAGGCACCTCCCATGTCCTCCTAGCGTGCTTAGCCACTGGGCCAAGCACTTCCTTTGTGCCTAAACTTAGCCCAATTTAATAATAAGGCCTATTGCCCAAATTTCCCTAAGGAAGCAAAAATTAACTTTTTTGCTAGAGTCTTAGATCGAACCCAAGACTTTTCCCGCACTATAAATCCTTCTTAATTTATTTAATTACTAAACTAAACATCAATTTTAATAACAATAATATTTTATTAATAATTTTTTTATAACAATAATATTTAAAACTTCTCAATTATTCAGGTTTTCTTTTATACGAACCCAGACTCAATGCCCAATACTTCTAGGCCCAAATTCAGGGTGTTACATTTTAAGTGAGTGGCATGTATAGTGGTTTGTTTATAGTAACATGCATCATTGTGAGTTGGTTAAATGTATTAGTTGATGATACTCCATTATATATAGCCATAAGACATGGTTCATAAAGGTTATGGGTATGTAACCTATCTTATACATGCATAGGAAGGCTTTGATGTGGTTAGGTATATTACGTAAGTTTGTTGGATAAATCCGGAATAATAAAAGGAGAGATGCATGTTATGAATTGTTTGTGTGTGTAAAGTGTTACGAGCACAAAAAGGGCTTGGAAAATAGGCTAAGTGCCAACCACATGGGCAGAGACAAGGCCGTGTCTCTCAGCCGTGTAGGGGACACGGCCTAGCATACCAGCGTGTGACTTGGCCATGTGCCCTTAAGGGGATGCTGACGTCATAAATAGAATGCTCGGTGTTTTTAACACGGGCTTGGACACGGGCGTGTGTGATCACACGACCTACCCACACGGGCGTGTCCCGAGTTACATGGGCATATGACACTGACTTGAAGAAAAATTTTATAAGTATTTTAAAGGTCTCGGTTCATTCTTGAATCATTCCTAAAGTATGTTTTGGGCCTCGTAGGCCCATATAAGGGACTTTATACTGGAAGTTAAAAAGTTTTAAATTGGAGTGAAGTTTGTGATTTGATAATGCACTATTGGTTGTGTTATCGTCTAGTAACGCCTCGTACCCTGTCCCGGCGTCAGATACAGGTAAAGGGTGTTCCATGAATTTTCCTTTGTTAATTTTTGTCTGTGAGTGCCGAAAGTAATTCTCACTTTGCTCTCTGCTTTGATAACTAGTATTTTTCCTTCTTCACATTTTTGGGTTAAGGCGAAATTGACCATTTGGGGAATTTTCCTTTACTGCCAAATATATCTTTCTCTTTCCCCTCTTCTTTTTCGATTTTGGTCTGTCTATCTACTTCTTCTCTTCTTGCCGAGCCTTTTTTATTTTCTCTCATCTCTCTATTTTGTTTGTTGCCCTTTAGTTAATGATTCTCTTGATCGATTGCTTTTGATCTCTCCTCCCCTCTAGTTTCTTTCGGCTTTTAGTCTTGATCCTATTACTGATTTCTATCTTCTTCTTGTCTGACCAGTTTCGGTTTGGGAGTGGCTTTAACAAACGATCAATTCTTTTCTTTCTCGGTCCCTTGAAACGGTAAGCGTAGATTACTTTTTACTTCAAATGGAGATTTCTGAGAATATGTCCCAAGAAGAAGTATTAGTAATGGCGAGTAGTAGCCATTCCCAGGGAAGATCAGGAAGGGTGCCAACTGGAAATGGATTCGTGGCCTCTGACCCCAGATTTAAGCAGCGCAAGGTGTCGGTGATTCGAGACTTTCCGCTAGGGTGTGGTAAGGTGGCCGCACCAATCACTAGACCAAATGAGCAAGCCACAAATCGACTAAGTGGTGGGAGTTCTCGTGGATCTTAGCACAGTTTTGCAAAATAGGTGTGTAACAGTACCCTGTATACGATAGTTAGTTAGAAGCCGAAAAGTGTGTAATCATACCCCTCTCAACTATAGATCGGCAAAAGCCGAAAAGCCAGAAAGTACAGCGTTTGAGGCCACATGGGCGTGTGATTGCTCGTGTGGTAAACCTAGCCCACGAATCGTGGGTGTAAGACTATAGAGGCTACCATGAGCGTTCTCATAGGCTTAGGCTGTTTTGGGCCGTGTTGGGCTAAAATGGGCTGTGTAGGCCCAATGAACTCGTGAGCCCCACATGAATTAAATTCACGATACATGGCAAATACTGGACTGGGCTGTGTAGTTCGCATAGCCATGACTAAAATTGGGCTAAATGGGCTACACGAGCGTGTGGGCCCACTGGGGCCGGGTAATGGGCCTTGGGCCTATTTACACTGTTATGACCGTTTAGGCTATATAAGTCACTCGAGGCAATTGTAGCCCTCTAAGAGGTTAGTATGTGTACCAAGACCCCAACATAGGTGAATGACCAAAATACCCCCAAAGGGTAAAAGGACCATTATACCCCTAGAGGTAGATTGACTGATGTATTTATGATATAAACATGATTGTTACTGAGCATGCCATTCTGCATACACTTATGATTTATGACATGAGATATTGCATGGGATTGGGATACTATTATAAAGGAAGTATACTATACTGGTGGCTTTGCCACATATACTGTTACTGGTAGCTTTGCTACGATATTATTACTGGCAGCTCGGCTGCGATGTTGGTGTGTTGGCTGGTTGGGTCAATTTTATCCCCACATGGTGTGTTACTGGTACGGAGTGGTGTATCTAGATGGATTGGGGTGGGTTGCATTGTGCATTACTCACTGTACTGTTACTGATAGGGCTCAAGCCTAAACTATTACTGCATATATTGTATACTGACTGTCTGATAGGGGATTACACATTGAGTTTTGTAAACTCACCCTTCTTCTTAAATTGTACAGGTAATCCCCATCCTTAGACGGATTGGAGCCGTGAGGGACTCAGAGGTGGCCACACGACCGCAATTATTTTGCATTACACACAAATTATGACTAAAGTTTGTTTTTGGTTTTTAACTTTGTAATAAGGCCTTTCATGGGATTAAATTTTTAAATTGGGCTTTGTCTACTTACTTTAAACTATTAGTGTAGGAGAAGATGAGTTTTCAAAATAATAACTGCTTTTAAAGACATGCAATTCAAAACTTTAAAGTTTTGAAAAGCTTCCGCGACCTAAATCAGTTAATATACCAAAGACAGACGTCTTGACAAGATGATTTGATAATAATAAAGAACTTAATTCACTAAAGTTTTTTATAAAATCACAAAGGGGTTTTTAACTGACGACAAGTTTTGATTCACAATTTTTGATTTTCCAAAAGGCATTATGATGTAGCACACCGGATTCAGCTATAACATCTGGGTCGAGTTTGGGGTGTTACAGTGGCATCCTGTAGCTCAGACCTAGTGATCAAGTCAGTCAAGGTGTGTTACATTTAACCTTTTCACTTTTCACAAGTTTGTAATTTAGTCCATACCAGAACTTAATATCTCACAACGTATCACTTGTTTCAACTTTCTTCAATATTCATCTATTTTCTCTATTATCACAGATTTATCTTATTTCATTTAATTGGTAAATTTCGTTATGTATATTCCTGATATATCTCTTCACTTATATATTAATAATGGTTTTAGGGGCTTAATGAACCTTATGTCAAAAATGTGGTTTTGAAATTTTATGTGTAACATCTTGTGATAGGGCCTAGGAGTTTAGGCCTAGCGAACTGAGGTCGCCATTGGCTTGGCGTGATGCGATCGTTGGTTTGGGTTGGACCTAGCGAGTTGTAATCACTAAGTTGGTTCAAGACTTAAAATTAGTAGTAGCCAAAGGGCAGTTATACCAAAGTTAGGAAGTAAAATTATTTTCCTCTTTACAACACCACTCATGCACGTAACTCTTTCCTACTTCTACTATGACTAGGGCATCCTAAGAACATCAAAACACTTACTGCCTATAAAATAAGCTTTTTTAATTAAAATTTCATAATCTTTTAAACTACAAAACTCTCTCAAATTTCTTCATCGATTATTTATTTCTCTTGTTGTCAAGTTTCTACAAAAGCAAGAACTCAAAACTTAGCTCTTAGGATTTAAGGTAAGGCACTGTTTCTCTATTGGATTAAGATGTTTAGAAGTAAAAAACAGGTTACAACAAAGGAAACTAGGTTTGCCAAAAGAATAGCATGTGCGAACCTAGGTTTGCTTGTGTTTAAAGGAAACTAGGTTTGCCAAAAGAATAGCATGTGCGAACCTAGGTTCGCTTATGTTTACGTATGAGCCTTAATGTGCTGTTAGTGACTTTCATATGTTTGTGAAATTGTAAAACTGATAGAGCTGTCTTCAAGCAAATATAAGGTAAAAGAGAAGCTTATTTAAAGTTTTCAGCAAATTGGAGAGTGTTCACGGATCACTACATGTATCTGCGAACGATAGTGTTAATTGGGAGCTTAGGGCTTTATCCTAAGTTTTGAGAATAAGACTTGCATAAAACTTTGTTTTATGAATGTGTTTAAATGTGTGCTTTTATGAACAGTGATATACGAGCTCTTGCTGCGAGCTAGTCATGAACAGTGTTTCACGAGCTCACAATGAATTGTGAGCTTTATGTTTAGGTAAATGTTTAACACTATAATCTTTGGTAATTGTTGGATATAATGGTATGCCATATGCTTGTCAGCACTCACCCTTGTGTTTGATGATTTGGGCAAGAGGCCCTGAGAAAGGTTCGGAGAAATAAAGGAATGTTGAGCCAAGCTTCATTCAATGATATGCTAGTCGATGGAGAGTGTTAGCTTAATCATACATTTATGGGATATGTTGGACTCTTTAAGTCAAAGTAAAGAGTCATAAAGAGATCCGCTTATCCAACAGAAAAGAACATGTTAATAAGATTGCGTTTTCTAAATTATTGTGTTTTATTGTTTTAAGCTAATTGACAGTAAGTATCCACAAACTAAGCTTCGCGTGAGTATGGCAAAACCAGTTCGTAACCTTGTTAAATCTTTTTTCTAACTTTTGTTCTATGCATTCTATGTGGTTTTTCCTGTACATTCACTAAGTTCACAAGGGCTCACACACTATTTTCTAAACACTATAGGCAACTAGATCACATGGTGCATAACGGTGAAACGAGTGATCCAGGCGAGGCATAAATGCTGAGTAGTTGATACAAGCGAACTCTAGACTAAAAGGCAATGTGAGACTCTGCTTGGGCATAGAAATATCTTTCTCTCTATTGACTTTGTTGATTGTTCCAAGACTTAGTTTTTTTTATTACAAGCTTGCAAAACAGTTTTTTTTATTACAAGCTTGCGAAACAATAGAACTATAAATATATTCCTAAATGCTAAGTATGTCAACTTCCTTTCGGTATGAATAAAATTCAAAGCCATGTTTGATGCTTTCTTAATCGCAAGTTCATGTCTATGTATTTAATTTCTAATTAGAGTGCTCACCATAAGATAAAGTATGAATTAATCAAAATTGACTAATTTTCATAGAGTTCACCAAAGTTGCTGTAAAATGACAAGATGTTGAATTGTGCAAGATGCGAACCCTAATGTTTAGTGAATTGCCACTTGTGAACCCTTAATAATTTTTTATGCACAAAATAGGAGAGACCCTGCAATGGGAGTTCACAAATTCTAAATAGAAAAGGATTGTCTGCGAGACCTACCCTGTTTTTAGGAGACTTATTCTGCGAAGACTTAGAATGCGTGAACTATGCGAGGGAATAGGAAGTTAAGCTTTTGCAAACGATGTAGGTTTACATATTACTAGTATAACAACCTATTTTCAATGAAATCAGAATAGTAGTTTTGGGACCACAAATCTGATGTAAAAATATTTATTTTATTATTATTTTAATGTTTACAACATGTTAGTATTATCGTATAAAAATTTCGTTAAGAAAGTTTACCGTTTGTATGCTTAATTTGAAGCAATGGACTAAACCGCATAAGGTGCAAACCTTGAGTTCTATAAGATAAGGTATCAATTAACTATGGAATTAATTAGTTAAGGGGTTTATGTGGTAATTATACCATTTTTATATTGAGTGGACAAATATGGACATTAGTTATGAAAGTTTAAAGGTTATATGTTAAGGTTAAATTAGTAAATTAGTTAAAAATTAAATTAAAACAAAATAATAAAAAAATGTCATCTTCCTTAATGTGAAACACCACCAAAATTTTAAGAAAGAAACTTCCATGGGAGCTTGAACATTTGGCCATACTTCTTTTGCTTGCATATGAGTAATTTTTGTCCTGTTTTTAATGATTTATATATTTTTGGAGTCGTTGTAGTTTAATCTAGCTAGCTTGAGGACCCATTTGCAAAATTATTAAAAGGTTAGGATTTTTCCATGAATGAATATATGGTTTTTGATGTTTGATGGAAGAAAATTTATAGTGGTTGTTAGATAAACAACTTTTGTTAATGGATTTTTGATGAATTTGTCAATTAGGGATTAAATAAAAAAATAGAAAATATCTAGGTGAAATTATGGAAAAAATGAAATGTATGGCTTGCTAGGGACCTATATGAAATTTGGCTATAATGGGTTAATGGTAAATTATATGAATTTTCATTTTATGAGCTAGGGGCTAATTTTTAATGAAGTCAAAATTATGGGGGCAAAAATGTAATTTTGCTAAAAATGAATTTCAATTGAATTGAATAGAATAATTATTGAATTGAATTGAATTTATTCATTTAGATCAAGATAAACCTCGTACGGCTTTAGATCGAGGCAAAGATAAAGTTTTAGATTAATCGACTCAATATCTACATTTTATCATCGAGGTAAGTTCGAGTAATTACATTGTATTTATGTGCCTTTATTTGAATTATATATGTATTGTGGACTACCATATATATATCTGTCGCATATCCAACGATGTTACGTTGACTACCGAGCCCCGTTTGAACCTTAGAAATTCGTAGGATACAAATGACATGTCATTAGTGTTTACATGTTTCGGGTGCTGGTCTTGAATGTCTTACCGATGGGTGAGGTCTGGCATGTGTTACGGATACTCCATAGCTCGTATGAGTAGTATCCTGTAGTTACATTCCTACCCACAACTCGTGTAAGCAGGCCCATTTTCACGACTCGTTTAAGCATATATGTAAAGGAACGATTATATGTTAGCGCACTTTGTGTGAGCTATCCCTGGTATCCAATGATTTTCTAAACGTTTCAATGGGCATTTTTTGAAAAGGAAATGGTAAGAGAATGATATGAATTAAGACATGTACATATATGAATTTCTTTGATATGCCAACATGTTTGTGTGGATGCTTAGGCTTTGGCCAATCTTTTGGTTCGAATATGCCATGCTAAGTTTTAATGTTATGTAAATAAATGGTAAGTTAAGTTCTATGTTATCTGAACTTACTAAGCATTCATGCTTACTTTGTGGTATTTTCCAGTTTCTTATAGTGAATCGGAAGCTCATTCGGGTTGGAAGCTTGTCAAAGACCTATCACACTATCCATCAGCTTAATTTGTAGATTTTGATGTTTTTAAGTCATGGTTATAATGGCATGTATAGGTGTTTTTGTTTGATGATATAGCCATTTGAGTTGGCTTGTAATTATGGCCTTTTGGGTGATGAAATAGTTGTTATGTTGGCATGTATATGTGTCCTATTAATGGTTAATATTTTGGTGTTTATGGTGATTAAATGATGGAAGTTGGAATGGTAACTAAAAATGCATACTATGAGATGTTCTTTAATATGCTTGGATATAGCCAATCTGGTATTTTGAGTTTGACTTTGATATGTGAACTTAGTGGTAAGTTTTGGCATAAATTTGTTTATAAGTTGGCTGATTTCTGCCTAAATTATGGAATTGTATAATACATGTTGGTCGATGTGATTAAGGTGCCTTTTGGGCATATTGGTTGTATGATCAAATACATTATTGGTTTAGCTTGTTGATGCTTTGTTTGGTGCATTTTGAATGATTGATTATATGCGGAAAAAAAATGGTTGTAGGTGTGTGCATACTTGGGTGAGAAAAATGGCTTGGAAATGGCATACTTTTTGTCCACACAGCCAAAGACACGGGTGTGTGTCTCAGCCGTGTGTAACACACAGCCATATGACACGGCCATGTGTCCCTTATAGCTTACAAAGGGTTACAAGTCAGGCAGTTACACGGCCTAGTAGACGACCTAGCACGCATGCGTGTGAGGCCATTTCAAAGGGTACACAGCCTGGCACACAGGCGTGTAGCTTAGCCGTGTGACCCACTTGAGAGAGTTACATGGGCACGGACACGACCGTGTGTCCCTACTTTGAATACCCACATGGCCTGAGACACGGGCGTTTGTCTCAGCTATGTGAGTCACACAGCCGTGTGACCCATGTAGTTTGAAAATTTTTATCTTTTTCCTAAAAATTTTATATGTTTCTAATTTAATCCTGACTCATTTCTATTGTGTTTTTAGGGCCTCAAGGGTTGTATATGTGAAAATATGTATGTTATTGATGGATTTTACTATGAATGATGTTGTGAATTTAATGTTTTAAATTTTTTTATAGTTTTGAATTGTAAAATCCAATAATGCTTCGTAACCCATTCTAGAAATAGATACGGGTTAAGGGTGTTACATTTAGTAGTATCAGAGCTACGGTTTAGTAGATTCTTGGACTGAATGTAGCGTATTTGAGTCTAGAAATACATGCCATTATATAACTTGTGATAGTGTGATAACTCCTGACTCGTGTTGGAATATGTTTTCGTATAGTAATGACATCCAACCGAGTCGACTTTGATGAACTTGAGAGTAACGCTCAAGCCACCATTGATGGAGCAGCGTCCACCAGTACTAGGCCAGTATCCAAGGGCCGGGGAGTAAAGGCTAAGGAAGCCTTCTTCCTTATGATGAGCGAATGGCTTACTAAGTTTGTATGTACGAATCCGGTTACTCAACAACCTCCACCTCCACCTATTCCCCAGCTGTTCCCTATTATTCCTTAAGCTTTTGAACCTTTGTGAGTTAATAAGCCACTTGTTAATAAGATTTGTAAGTATGAGATCAAAGAATTTAGAGTCACTGCTGAAGATGATCCTGAGAGAACAGAATTTTGGTTAGAAAACATGATCTGGGTTTTTGATGAATTGTCTTGTTCACCGACAGAGTGTGTTAAATGCGTTGTATCTCTGTTAAAAGACTCAGCTTACCAATGGTGGAACACATTGAGTTTAGTCGTGCCGAGAGAGCGTACAAGTTGAGAATTCTTTCAAATTAAGTTTCGAAGAAATATATAAGTTAGAGATTTTTTTTATCACAAAAGCAAGAAATTTCTTGAGCTTAAACAGGGTCGTATGTCAGTGTCAGATTATGAAAGAGAGTTTGTCCAATTGAGTAATTATGCTTGGGAATGTATTCCAACCAAGGTTGCTACGTGTAAGCGGTTTTAAGATGGATTAAATGAAGATATTAAGCTTCTAGTTGGGATACTTGAGCTGAAAGAATTTGTTGTTTTAGTTTATCGAGCACATAAAGCCGATGAGCTTAGCAAAGAAAAAAGAAAAGCTGATTTTGAAGCTAGAGATTCGAGAAAGAGATTAACTAAAAAATCATATCAGTCCTCATCAAAGAGATTGAAGGAATATCACAATCGTTCCATAGGTTTAGTGGGGTATTCCAATAGAGATAGAGGTAATCGGTGTTCGAGTCCAAAGCCTCAGGCTACGTCTGTAGCAAGTATAGGTAGTGTTGGGACAACAGGACCAAATGCAAGAAATGTAGAAGACAACACTTCAATGAACGTAGATTGAAGAACGGAGCATGTTTTAAGTGTGATTCTTTTGAACATTATCTTATAGATTTCCCAGATAAGTCAGAGAAAGAAAAAGTTTAGACTATACGACCGAGCAACACTACTGCGAGAGGTAAACCACTTTGTAATCCTGGATATGTTAGTAGTAGCTGTGGTGGAACAAAAAACTCTATTGTGAGATCTGAGGCATGAGCACCAGCTAGAGCTTACGCTATCCATACGCGAAAAGAAGCTTCTGCGTGAGATGTTATTACTGGTACTTTCTCTATCTTTGATACTGATGTTACTGCTTTGATTGATCCGGGATCAACCCATTCGTATGTATGCACGAATTTAGTATCAAGTAAGAATTTACCTATTGATTCCACTAAATTTGTGGCTAAAGTGTCGAACCCCCTAGGTCAGTATGTGCTAGTTGATAAAGTTTACAAGAACTGTCCTTTGATGATTCGAGGTTATTATTTTTCGGCTAATTTAATGCTATTTCCATTTGATGAGTTTGACATGATTTTGGGCATGGATTAGCTGAATCTGCATGATGTTATTGTGAACTGTAGACAAAATCTTATTGTATTAAAATGTCAGAACGGTGAGAAGCTTCAGATTGAATCAAATAGTTTGAGTGGGTTGCCTATTGTTATTTCAGCTATGTCAGCATAGAGATTTGTGAGAAAAGGCAGTGTTGCGTATCTTATGTATATTTTTATTCTAAAGTTTCTAAGTTGAAGATAGAATCAGTACCTGTGGTTTGTGAGTATCGTGATGTGTTTCCAGAGGAGTTACCCTGATTACCATCGATCAGAGAGGTTGCTATTGAGTTAGTATCGAGAACATCACTGATATCGATAGCACCTTACAGAATGACTCCTACTGAGTTGAAAGATTAGAAAGCATAGTTACTAGAGTTGACAGATAGGGGTTTTACTCGATCCAGTTTTTCACCTTTGGATGCACCTATTCTGTTCGTTAAGGAAAAGGATGGATCAATGAGATTATGTATTGACTTCTGTCAGCTCAACAAACTTACAATCAAGAATAAGTATCCATTGCCGCGAATTGACGATTTTTTTGATCAATTGAAAAGTGCAACAGTATTTTTGAAGATCTATCTTTGTTCTGGCTACTATCACTTGCGAGTTAAAGATTTTGATGTGCCGAAAGCTGCATTCAGAACCAGGTACGAACATTATGAATTACTTGTGATGCCGTTTGGTTTAACTAATGCACCTACAGTATTTATGGACTTGTTGAACATAATTTTTAGACCGTATTTAGACCAATTTGTTGTGGTATTCATCGATAATATTTTGATTTACTCTCGAAATAAGTCTGAGCATGCCAAGCATTTGAGAATTGTATTGCAAACCCTGCGTGAAAAGCAATTGTTTGCCAAATTTAGCAAATGTGAATTTTGGCTTTAAGAAGTTGATTTTCTAGGACATACTGTATTAGCTGAAGGCATCAGAGTTGATCCGAGCAAAATTTCAGTTGTTGTTGACTGGAAACCTCTGAGAAACGTGTCCGAAGTTTGAAGTTTTCTAAGATTAGCCGGTTATTACAGAACGTTCGTCAGGGGATTCTCAATAATTGCTACACCAATGATGAGACTACTACAAAAAGATATGAAATTTGAATGGTTTGAGAAATGTCAGCAAAGTTTTAATCACTTGAAACCACTATTGACCAAGGCACTTCTACTAAAAATTCTATATGTTCCTAATTTAGTCCCACTCATTTCTATTGTGTTTTTAGGGCCTCGAGGGCTCGTATATGGGACAATTGTTATTGATCAATTTTACTATGAATGATGTTATGAATTAAATGTTTTAAATTTTTTTTATAGTTTTGAATCGTATATTCCAGTAATGCTCCGTAACCCATTTCGGTAATGGATATGGGTAAGGGGTGTTACAACTATTGCTATGTACCATGAAGCAAGCAGTGTGAGTATGCAAGCTTGTGTTTTCTCAAATTTGAACATATTTGTGCGGTGTGTTGGAGGTTTGGTTGGTGCTCGGCCGGAGAGTCACTTAGGTGGCTAATGTAGCATTACATAGCTCGAGTCTGACGACCGGATTGGACATAGGGTGTTACATTATGTCAATCTCCTTCGCATCATAAATGTTGACAAAATCAAACTCCATTGTAAGGCTTTTTTTAGGGTGAATGGTATGAGTTTAACCCAGCAGTGATTAGGAAGGTGCTAAACTACTACTGTAACAACATGTTCAAGCTAGATGAGACCATGAACCAAACTAGTACTACAATCACAATGTGCATTTGACATGGCCAGAGAAAGGTGCAATCTACGCCTCTTCACTTTCTACAATTTATGCGGCTCTATATGTTATTACCATGAGGAACAGGGTCCCAACAGTCAGCGTGATTCTATGTGTAAGAAGGTTGTAGTCCTTCTTATGAAAATTTTAGAAATGGTGGAATTTGATCTTGGCTAGATGGTTTATGATGAGTCTTGGAAAAGATGATTAAGAAAAATGGTACAAATGGAAGTTTAAAAAAATTCTTAAAAATGAGCCTTTTGTTATATTAATAGTAATAAATCCTAAACTAGAACTGTACATGTGTTTTGTGTGAGGTGAAATCATGTCAATCTTGGCTTTCAACTGAATGACCTTCTCTACGATCCTCATACCACGAATTGTGTCGAGTGTGAGCTCAAGCAACATAAACCAAAAACATAGAAAGAAAAACATTTACTTACTTTCAGTAAAAACATAGAAAGGAAAACATTTACTTACTTTCAGTAGAAAAGTAAGTTCTCTTTCTATAAACCGGTAAAACTCGTAATTCTCAAAAAATAAAATTTATTCTTAATAATAAGTTACCATTACTTGCTAATAGAATAATGATATATCAATAGTGTATTAAGTGAATTGTTAGAAAACTGAAGTAATATGAGTAAGTGAAGCTATACAAAATCTTCTTTTCAAAAGAAAGTTCCATTCTTCTATAAAATCATGGAGATGAATGAGCATAATATTATTTATATTTAGATACATTTTGTAAATACAAACTCAATATGAGAAGTTGGTTGAGTGAGAAAATTCACAACAAAAGTACGATAGTAAGGTTGTAATAGTTGTGTGATTGATTGGGTTTATTAATTGTATTATATTTTAACAGTGAATTTATTTCTAACTAAAATCCCACATTGTCTTTGTTAATAAATTAGATTGGTATATTAAAATTAAATATGACACAAAATACAAGTCCAATACCCACATTGCTAGCCCAGTATAGGATAGTAGAGCCCAATTTTGTCTACATATGTGGGCTTAACCAAAGCCTAAAAAACCATAATTGAAAATAAAATAATAAAAACAATAAAACAATAAATCCCACATACCTAGTTTAAATAAAATTGCATGAACACTTGTTACTTTTTGTTTTTGTTTTATTACATGTTATGCCAATTTATTCTAACATTAGTTCTACCATATACATCTAACAAATTCATAGCAAACGCACTTTCAATCTTTATGACTCCTTTTGTTAATATAATATTTATGACTCTTTTTTCGTTACTTGATAATAAATTACTCTATTTCTAGATCTTAGGACCCTTTATTTTATTTTTTTTGTTTTTATGTTGAGGACATTCTTTCTTTAATTTATTATTAAATGTTCTTATAACAATTAAGGTACAATGTGTTGGGTTAAATTACGGGTGGATCACACTGTGTATAGTATAGAGAGTTATTAAATATGGAAGTCTAGAATGATATTTTAGCAAAATAATGATTAATGGAAGGTCAAGATCGGTGCTTCCAACAACATGGCCTTTAACTTTTCAAAAATTTCTTAACATTGATTATCTCACACAAATTGCACATTACTTTGCAGGAGTTTCATCATAGGCAAGCTATTTTAGAAAATCCATTCACAAACCTTCTATCTGGTAAGCCAAGGAAGCTCCAAATCTCAAATACATTTTTTGGAAACTTTCACTGAAGGATAGCTTCAATCTTTTTGGGATCAACATGGATTCCCTCGGCTAAAATAACATGCCTTGGATAGAACAATTTGGATAACCAAAACTTACACTTACTACGCTTCCCAAAATGTTTCTTCTCACGCAACACTTGCAATACGGTTCTCAGATGCTAATCATGCTCAGCCTCTAACCTCAAGTATCAGAGGATATCATTGATGAACATAAACACAAATTGATCCAAATAAGGTTAGAGAATGTGATCTATGAGATCCATGAACACTAGAAGTGTATTCGTTAGCCTGAATGGCATCACAAGAAAATCATAGTGCTCATTCCACGTAAAAATCATTGTATTAGCTGATAATATCTTGATAAATCAATCTTGGAGTAGACTGATGCACCTTTCAACTTATCAAACAAATCGTTGATACGCGACAACGGATATCAGTTCTTGACTGTCAGCTTATTCAACTACCAATGATGAATGTAGAGCTGGATTGACCCATCTTTCTTCTTAATGAATAGTATTGGAGCTCCCAAGGTAATATACTAGGACGTATAAAGCCACAATCCAGGAGATCTTGTAACTGAATTTTCAACTCTTTTTACTCCGTTGGCACCATACGTATGGAGCAATTGACACAAGAGTTGTACCTAGGTAAACTTTAATTGCAATTTCAACCACACGATTAGTAGGTAATCCTAGTAATTCCATACAAAACACATCTGAGAACTCATATCTTTTCTGAATCTTACTAGCTGGCTTTCATCCAAGTTCAAGTTAATATTGTAGGCTAATATGCTTCACAACCTAGATTTAGAAACTTAGTAGCTCTAATTGATGAAATGACACGAGTAAAACTACTCGATCTGATGCATTTGACTTCAACAATCTCACCTTCCAGACTTTGAATAGAGAACTTCATTTTGCGGTAGTACAAAATCACTCTATGCTTGGTTAACCAATCCATTCCCAGAATCACATCAAACATCACATCGAAATCGCCAAATGACATAATTGACAAATTGATAGGAAATGGTCTATTTTGGATTTCTAATGGATACTGCCTACATACTTGGTCAGCAAGCACGGTTTGTTCCAAGGGACTTGAAACAACCATTGCAACTTTCGACATCTCACATTTGAAATTTCCCAATATGATGAAGCTAGAATTTACATAAGAATGTGTAGAGCCAAGATTAATTAAAGCATGTACAGATGCTAAATTTAAAAGGAATATACCTACTACGACATTGATAACATCATCCACTTCCCAATTTCAGACCACATAGGCTCATATAGAAGCTCTAACCTCAGATTCTTGATCTGCCGACTTGGTCCATTTTTTCTGAATGCCCCTCAATATTGAATGGCCATGAGGATTTCCCTGACCTTTAGTCATAAGATTGGACCTCTGAGTAGTAGTAGGAGAATCATAATCATTCCTCAAAAAATCTCACACAAAATTTTCTAACGACCCACATCGGAAACATGCCCATTTTCCAACATACGTCTTTATGCCTTTTTCCATACAGATCACAACTCAAAATGTCTAAATCTCTAGCAGGGCCTCTAAAACTGCCCACAGATAGTGATGGCTGGCGATCTTGACCTAGATGTTATGGCCAAATTAAGAAGGCTACATTAGCCACTAAATTGGCTAAGCTAATTTACGTTACCTTTGAAGACCTTAAATAAACTCATTTTAGAGAAAAATCATAGTTGTACTTTGAGTTAGTTTAAAAACATTCATTTATTAGGTCATGTGTACTTAAGATTCATTTTATTATTGACAGTTTTGTTTTAGAAAAATCATTTGTTCATCGCTTTAATTTGTAAAAACTTAATGTTAACTAATGCAACGGAAAAACCATTATTCATGTCATTTTGGAAATCTAGTCACCTTATTGATTTCTTTTTCAAAAACGGTTTCTTCGCAATACAGTGGAAATTAGGGATCAATGTCAAATTTTACTTAAGTTAGATATCATGTGTTTTCCAGTTTTATGCTTGAGAAATCCATGCATGCAAAACTTCACAAATGATAAGTTACCAAGCCACAGACCAGGAATATTTGAAAATTACAAACCTAAAACCAATAGAGACCTATTAATAATACTTATTAAAAATAGTTGAGGTCCAAGGTAATTCTCTGTTTGTCGAGTCTGGTTCTAGGTTTGAGGTTTACCTAAAAAGTTAAACACTATGGGGGTGACCTTATGAAAGCTCAGTGTGATTTGAACAATTATTTAAACAAACATAAATATCAAATACAATTAAATATATTAGCATTAACAGAAGAATACAGAATAATTATTAGAATTTCATATCATTACACAGCCGTTATCAAATCGATGTTAAACAGTGTATGAGCATGAGCCATCATTTATTCAACTATCAATCATTAATTTTGATACCATTCACTACAACACAATACAATACATAGCATAAATCAATAACATTCGAGTATGTCGTGAGCATGATGCAACACAAAGAGGATTCCTACCTATAACATCCGCTACAAACCACGAGTTCCCTAGAACCCATCATCCAAACTCCAAATAGAATGGGCTTAAGCCTGTTGTGGTTAAAACCACTAATAACAATATGTAGTAAATTCTGCCAGTAATAATGCAGACTAGCTACTAGTAAAAATGCGATAAATTGTTGTTTCCCTCAGTACACCAGATGCAGTGTATTGGCTACGTATAAATGCAAACTTAATATGCTGCCAATACTCCACTAAACTCCTCCGTCAACCACAAAGATAACCTGCCCCAATGAACATATGCCATTAATTATCAAATAGTTTTAGTGAATGGAAATAATATTCCAACTTTCAATTTACCAATAAAATGATATCATTCCACAAATCACAATTTCATGTTCATTTATAACTTTTTTTTGTGTGCATGTATAATAGCCTTTCGAACATATCATAACAAATCACTTGTATGAACATATCATGCATAAGCCTTATTTTAATTCATAAACATACTATACACACAACCAAGCATACATCAAATTAACCAAAAATTTATGACAATGTCAATCACTCAATCATTCAGTCAAACTAACAACATTGTTACCCTGCCAAATAGTTAGGGCTTGAAACGTACCTGATTCAGCCACTTACAAATTCAATTATTTAGTAATTCAGCCAAGCCCGACCCGCAAGCTAAATCACCAATTAAATCAAAATAATTATCATTACCAATCAAGTTACAGAGTTTAGGACAGACACATTATTTTACGCTCTTTTCTGTAGCATACTAGCGAATCTCGCCGATTCCTCTAATAAGCTTTAAAATTTAATTAATTTAAAAATCAGTATTAAACTCAATTATTACACCTCTTAAATAGCCCCCAAACACCCACTTATGGGTTCAATCCATTCGTCACAAATACATCAATTTTCTGAATCCAAACTAGTTAGATTTCTTACATTTATTTGAGGTGAATTGTACGCAGGAACGTCTTTCGGCTTTCCTACTGATTGGGGCATTTAAGTCAGCAGCTAGCACAATTAATTACTAAAAAATTAGTACCTAATATATGGTTAAATTTCCTTATTTGATTAATTAACAACTTTTCCCAATATCTAAATCGAATCTATTCACTAGTTTACAATTATCCACACTTACACTTCTCGAATTATCAGATCTGCAGTACCGATAGATCAAGATCAATTTTTCCTAATAAAAACATGTTTCAAGGTAGATTAGGAGGGATTTAAGGACACAAAATAATGTTGTAAAAAGATGAGAAAGAATTAAACAGCCCCCTTTCTTGCCCTTAGGCACGCAAAATACCACCTACGGTGGCCAAATTGTGGCTGATTTAAAACTGCTTTTGAAATCAATTAAAAAGTTGGAAAAATACCCATTAAATAATTAAAAATCCCCAAAATTCCATATTTGAAAGTTTAGTTTTTTAAATTACAAGATTTACAAAGAAATTGAAAGAAAACAAGAACTTACACAAGCTAGGTGATAGGGGCAGCAATGGAGTTCTTTTAGGGCATCAGTAGAGGCCAATCTTGAGTGCTAAAATTTTAGATTTAAAGCTAGAAATTTTATGAAAAAATTACAACAAGAAGAGGAAAATAATGGTGTAAGAACTCGTTGCAAAGAGAAGATAAATTGATTGTGAATATTGGTGGCTTAGGCGGCGGCACACAAGGGAAGAAAGAAAGAAAATTGAAGAGAAAAGACGAGAGGAAGAGGGTAAATGGATAGGGAAGGGAAAAATTGAATTAAAGGCTGAAAAATAAAATAAAATTTGTATTTATACCTAGGGATCAAAGGTATGGACGGCAAACATATTGAAAAAAAAAAACAAAGGATTTTGCAAAACTTAATTATTTTGCAACGGAAAAGTTTTGAACTTTGGACCTTAATCTAATTTTCATTCTTTCTCATTTAATAACTAACCACTGAGCTAATTCTTTAATTTTGAAATATTTATTTTAAAAACAAGGCTTATCACGTGCTAAGGTTTTTGGCAAAATTTACTAAATAATAAATATGGTGCAAGAAAAGGAATTTGAACTTGAGTTTCAAGGAACGTTTCACTAACACTTAACCAATGAACCAATACCTCATTTATTTCCTAAAAACACACAAATAATCTAAAAAATTAGGGCATGAAAACACTCTCTCAATTCTACTAACCCCCATTTTTGGGATGTTACAACCTTTGACACTGCCCACAGATAGTGATGGTTGGCGATCTCGACCTCTTTCTAACCTGGCAGTCCTTGAAGTAAATAATGTGAATTGGAAGTCTCGACTCACTTTCTAAAGGCTAGGGAGGGCTCAATTTTTTTATTAAGGTCCATAGCTTATTCGACCATCTTCGCTTGTTTAGTTAGGTTAGAAAATTCTTTTATTTTATGGGATACCAACTGAATTCTAATTTCATCTCACAATCCCCGAAGGAAGTGTCACTTGCAACTTCCTTCTTCCTTCGACACTAATTCTAAAATGTACTTGTTGAGTTGTAAAAATTCTTTATCATAATCAACCACTAACATCTTCCCCTACTTTAGCATCATAAATTCTTGTTTTGATCTTCCAGATATAATTTGCAGACATACATTTTCTAAAACTCAAACTGAAAGAAAGCACAATTAATCCAATCAGCTGGCAAGTGTTAGGTAACTGTCAGCCCCCATTGATATGCCTCCTCTTTCAAGAGGGATACTATACACGTAACTGTTGGAAAAACGGGTTTGGAAAACATAACAAAAAATAAATTTAGGGAAAAACTAGAGTTTTAAATTTTTTTGGAAAATAAGATCTTGTTGTGATATCTAAAGTAATAAACACTTAATGAAAATTGTACATTTTCAATTCGTCCAAGATGAGCGCTTCGACTGATTAGTCTTCTCCGCTATCTTCAAGCTCACGTCTGCCAAGTGTGGGCTCGCTTCGAATAAAAAATTTACAAAAATTACCAGTGGCGTAATTTTGCAATTTCTCTAAACTTTTGGGTCAAGTTGTAAATAAGAAAAATTTCTCTAGAACTTTTCTAGAATAATCTCTTAAGAGAATTTTCTCTCTAAACTTTCTCTTGAATTCAAGTGTGTGTAAATAATGACTCAAAGCTCTTTTTATATAAAGAGAATTTAGAGAGTTCAACTATAATTAAACTTAATCTTTTTAATATTAAATTAATATAATATTTATCAAGATAAATATTAGACTAAATTTAATATTAAATCTTAGTAAAATAGTAGAATGTTTATCTCCAAGATAAACATTAAATTAAATATTAAGATAATCACTTTAATATTAAATTAATAAAATACTATTAAGATAAGTACTAAATTAAATTTAATATTAAACTATTAAAATAATATTATCTTTTGAATAATTAATCTAAAATCAAATTCTCCAATAGAATTCCAATAGGAGTGTAACTCTGCCACTGTTCAACCATTGACGACCAACCACAGCCATTACAGCCTCCAGCACTACCATGTCCGATGATGCAAGTACAACACCCTTACGACACCCCGAGTTGGTTCCACTATTGTCGGTTCGATCCACGTCAGTGACGACCCGACCAGTCCAATCTAGCCACCAGTTGGACCGTCAGCCCGGTTTGACCAGCTCAGGTTCAATTTCAAGTTTAATTACCCATTGGGCCAATTGTTTGACTTGAAAATTAACTTCCAAAAATATCATATTAATTTTAATTTATTTGATTAATTTAATTTTACTTGATCAAAATTAATTTTAAGTCACTTAAATTTTCCAAATTAATTTTTCAAGAAAATTCTTTATTCAAATTCTCTAGTTGAACAATTTTTACGACCACCTAATTTAATTCCACATCGAATAAATCAACTCAATTAAATTATTCCCAAAGTTGTATAATTTTCTTCTAATTCAAATGCAATCCGATCGAGCTTTTGTTGAGCTAGCGAAGGGACAAATCAGACATATACAATTAGGCTCTAATTATTGCAATAATGTCCAGAAGCATCGTTCAGATAATTCGCGATTACTTAATCATGAGTCAGCCCATAAGAAGTACCATGATTGAAAACTTTTTATTGTATACTCTTTACAAAAGCAATTCATCGAATAACTTTGTCCAATGACCTCGTCATGTGTGTGTTACCCTTATATGATATCCTTGATTCCTTTGAGTTAAATTCGTTCACTCAATACAATCTTATTTTATCTCACTGTCACCATTGTGTCTTCTTAATGATTAATATGATCACTATCAACAAATGAATGTGATAAATTACTCGTTTAAGAACAAGAAACCCGTGGTCATGTTCTATATTTATCAATCCATACAATGCCAATAAGAGGATATCAGTAACTCTTTAATTGAGCTATGAATTCCACTATTTCTAGTAAAGCCATGCCATACACAAGCCATGTACCGCACATACTGGCTATAGGCTCGATCATCTTTAGAGTATAAGCCTCTACTTATATCAAAGCACATGAGTTGCATACGTATAGTTAGTGACTAACTCAGGATTGAGGTAAATCACACCATGAATGTCACAAGAGAATCATTTCACAAACAAATTCAGAATTAATTCATCTTGGGTCCAATCTAATGTATCATTCTACCAATGAATATATCTATGTCTTTACTCGTGGAGACAACTGCTCTGATAGCCAAGACCAGTCATCTCCCCAATTGGAATTATAGATGACATAATAGTCCTTCTCAGTATTTTAATCAAATGCTCACTTTGATTCTTTTACAGGATTAAAAACTCATTTAGGTTATCTACTAAGTAATTTTTCTTTCTCGAATGTAAAATTTTTTTACAATGCCATTTATCTTGAGCTTGAACTTAAGACAATTAATGAGCTAATATTTTCTTGTCACAACAGAAAATATAAAAAAAACATAATAGTGGAATCTGTAATTAACTTTATTTATTTATTCATTGTTCAAATAAATAGAAAATAGTTACATGTTTATTACAATATGGGCACATTTCCCAACAGTATCACACTCGTGTAGAGTACACTTTAATTGTTAGAGTAATCAATTCATCGATTCTGTCCAAGACTCGGCTGATGAGGGATCCATGCCTTTCAATCCTTTAAATTAGTTTACTCCATATTTTCAAAGCACTTTTATTAAAGCTCACCAAACTACAACTATCAATGCAACCTACTGAGCAGCTCCCACAACTCGCTAAAGCGGTTCTACTATACTCTGGAGCAAATTTTCATCTTCTTGACCTTCTCATCGTGGTCTAGTAGCCCTATTCTGTCAATCACTGTTGGATCAATGCCAGGTGCCTCAATCTTGATTCTACACTCACCCTCAACAGAGTCATAACTTCTATAAACATCATCATTAACATCATTTATTGATTCCTCTGACATCTTCATCTATAAAATAGAGGGATTTTATACTTAACTTCTAAATCCCGAGTCAAACTTGACTTGACCATGGCATGTACCTTTAGACTCATTTTTTAGCCAAATTTACTCCGAGAATAAGTTAAACCTATAACTTTAATACCACTAAATGTAACACCCCTTACCCAACCCGATCACTGGGTTCGAGCTATAGGATGCCACATTCGTTGCTAGAGTAACTACACATTCAATATTTAAATATGACTAACACATGCATATGATACAATAAACAATCAATTTTGGGTCTCATACGAGCTTACATAAGCTCTTTCACTAACGAGAGGTTGAACTATGATTAAACTTTAAATTTTGCAAAATATGAAGTTGATATTGCAACTTCAGGGGTTCCTTGTTGCAACACAACTCACTGACTAGGTCTCGTAGCTACGACAAGGTTTTGACTTCGCAACATGATCGTTTGTTTGCAAATGGCCCGAAATGGCACCAACTTGCACTTACCTAAACAACAATTCAACATTCCTAGTATACTTTTCCAGCCAAATACTCATGTTCCAAATTTCAAATCTATACAATACCATCTTATTCATAAATGTACAAATTCCATACAACCATTTCATCCTTGCCATTCACATATAAGTTAATTTCTTGGTACAAACCATTCAAAACATTTAACGTATATACATATTCAAATAGATTACAAACATAATAACATTTTTTTGCATTTCAAACCTTGTGACGTACTCAATTTTGATAATCCAACCATTTAACCATTTCCAAAATACCAATTCTAACTTCAATTAAGAACACGATCACTTATTATGCCAAAAATGAACTCAACCCAAGTACATGCCATATATTTAACAAAACAGGACTATACAAACATTGCTAAGTCGAGGATCACTGGTTGGATGCTAGGTCACACTTCGAAACTTTGGGATTTACCTATACCTGCCCATAGAGAAAACAAACCATATGCTAAGTGATAAAGCTCATTTGTATATCCATGATTCAATTCAATACAATACAAGTATAGATCGATGTAAATGTTCTGCTCTAGATGCCAACTCACATACATAATCATGCCAAAACTTTCACTACCATATGACTTGCATATTTCCATTTTTGCACTTCAATCATTACATAAGTACCTAAACATACCATTCATGCTATTCAACATTAAGATATCATTAATTTATTTTGTAACATATCAACTAATAGTATAAACGTAATGATTAATTAATATAATTGACCATACCATATTTACTTATGCATGCCATATCATTGTCATTTATTTCGCATATTACCTAATCATTTCGCATTATCATTAATAAACTTATAATTCTTCATACATCATTAACTTATATAAATATATACATGTATTCAATTTTTTTTTATCATCTCAAGCATTTTTGAGCCAATAGGCTCATTCATATTCAAACAGCCCTTAGGGCTCAATTTAACTCATTTCACATAGTCTTTCAAATGCTATCGAATGTCACATTTCATATGTGTGAAATCATACCAAATCATATCACATTTCATTTCAAATTACCATTTAGTTAACCATGTTTATATAACCATGTTAATCAGACATGGACTTAGAACGAATACGTGGATCTGTTGTAACATCCCAAAAATCGGGGTTAGTAGAATCGGGTTTGTGAATTGAGAGAGAGTGATCATGCCTTAATGTTTTAAATTATCTATGCATTTTTAAGAAATAAATGAGGTATTGGTTTTTTGGTTAAGTGTTTGTGTAACGTTTCTTGAAACCCAAGTTTAAATCACTTCTCTTGCAATATTTTTATTATTTTGCAAATTTTACCTTAAACCCCAATACGTGACATGCCTTATTTTTTAAAATAACTATTTCAAATTATATCAAGAATGAGTTATTGGTTTCATGGTTAAACATTAGTGAATTTATCCTTAAGGTCCTAACTTCAATACCCTTCTCATGTAAATAATTTAATTTTTTTGACAAAACCCCTTGTTTTAATGTATGGGTCATCCAAGCCTAGTTAATATAGGTATAAATATTAATTTTTTACTAATAATTAGCCTTTAATCCTCCTCCTCATTGCCCTAGCCTTTCCTCTCCTCCTCTCCTTCTCTTTGATTTTTAATTTTTTTCTTTCCTCCATTGTTGTCGTCGCCTACACCTAGTTTTACCATCTCCTTCTCTTTTTTTTTTTCTTTTTCTTTTTGCCGCAAGATTTGTTAACATATTCTCCACCATATTTTTGTAATTTGTCCTCGTTAAAATCAGCCCCAAATCTAAAATCTTAAACTCTAAGATCGATCCCAAACATTTCCAAGAAAGTGCCATTGTCGTTTCTCTTGACTAGCTTAGGTAAGGTCTCTTCTCTCTTCAATTTCTTAATAATTTAGTCCATTAAAAACCTAAATTTCTAAATCTGGAATTTGGGGGATTTAAATGATATCAAAGGTATTTTCTATAATTTAATGAGATCTCAAACCGTTTTAAAATTCAGCCCCAATTTTGGCCACTATGGGTGGTGATGCGTGTGCCTATGTGCAAGAAAGGGGGTTGTTTTGTTTCTTGGTTCTCACCTATATTTTCTAGAATTAATTTGAGTTCTTGAACCCTCCTAATCAGATTTTAAACCCATTTCAATTATGGAAAAATGTTCATAATCTATTGGCCATTCAGATCCCACAATTCATGAAGCGTAAGTACAATTAAAGGTAACTAGTTTCTTGTTTCGACATAGTTGTTAGGTGATTAAATGAAGAATTTAATTATTCATTAGCTACTAATTTTCCAGTATATTATTGAATTAGGTGTTGACTAAAACACCCTAAATCATTCGTAAAGGCGAAGAACGATTGTACGTACGGTTTGCATTGATACAGTGTAAGGTATCTAACTAGTTTGGATTCGTAAAATAGTTATAATTTTAACGATTTGTTTGAACTAATAAGTGGGTATTTGGGAGCTGGTTTAATGGTAAATTTATTGAACTTATACTGAATTTTGGTTTAGGTTCATTTAAGGAATTATTAAGGAAAATTGGAAAATTTGCTAGTGTGCTACGAGGAAGCGAAAAATAAGGTGTGGGTCTTCAACTCATAAAATTGTTTGAAAATGTTAAATATCATGTTATATATGATAAATTAGCTTGCTTATTGAATTGTCTTAATAGCCAAATTATTGATTTTGTTGGTGGCCGAACCAGGTATGTTTTGAGCCTGAAAAGATTGACATGTTGGCAAAATTGCTAGTTTGATAGTATGGATATTTGATTAAGTTTATAATTGCATATTTGAGTTATGAGATATGAGAATGTTTGACTGAATGATATAATGTGTTGAGATATTAAGCTTATGTATGATTTAAACGCATGAGATATTTGTTATATTATATACTGAAAAGGGTGTTATTTATGCACAATGAAAATCCATAAAATATGTGAAATTGAACGATATTAATTGATACCAATATAATGGTAATTTGAAAGATTGGAACACTATTTCCATTTACTAAAAGTATGTGATTATTGAGGACATGCTGAGCATGTCAAATGAATGTGAAAAGTATTGAGATATGATTATGTATGAAATTGTGTGACATATTGCATCTGCATTGGGTTGGGATTTTATGGTTGATGGAGAAGTTCCATGGAGTAGCGATAGCATATTAAATCTGCATTATTCGTAGTCAGTGCATTGCACCTGGAGTACCAAGGGGATTGGTGATTTTATCGCATATTATATGTTATTAGCGATTGCATCGCACTATTTGATATCCGACAGATTTTCTACATTATTGATTATTCAGAGGTTTTACCATATCGAGCTATGCTCATAATATTTTAGAGTTTGGCAGACGGGTTCTTGGGAACTCGTGGTGTGTAGCGAATGGTATGGGTAGGAACCTTTTTGCATTACATCATGTTCATGACATATTCGAATGCTATTGATTTATGCTATGCACTATATTTTGTTGTATTAAATGGTATCAAAATTAATGATAGTTACTTGAAGGAATGATGACCTATGCTCATACACCGTTTGACATCAATTTGATAATGGCTATGTAATGACATGAAATTCCTATGATGGTTCTGTTTTCTTCTATTAATGCTAATATGTTTCACTGTATTTGATGTTGTTGCCCGTTTAAATAATTATTTAACCCACACTGAGCTTTTCATAAGCTTACCCCTAATAGTGTTTAACTTTTCAGGTATACCTCAAAATTAGAATCAGACTCAGCATTTGGAGAATCAACTTGGACCTCAGATTATTTTTTAAATAAGTATTAATCAGTCTCTATTGGTTTTGGCTTGTAATTTTTAATTATTTCTAGTCTATGGGTTGGTAACTTTTCTTTTGGGGATTTTTGCATGCATGGATTACTGAAGCATAATAACCGGATAATGCATGTTATCAAATTGTTCCCTAGTTTCTGCTACATTGCAAAGGAACCATCTTTGAAAAATAAATCGATAAGGCTGTGACAGCCCGATTTTGACCCTAATCGGAATGGTGGTTTCGGGACCATGAATCTAAGTTAGAAAAATGTTTAAATATTATTTTTCGGGTCTAATATATGTGAATTTGCATGTGTGAAAGTTTTGTACAAAAATTTGACTGTTTATGTGCTCGATTTAAAAAAAAGGACTTCATTGCGGGAAATGAGAATTTGATGGTTTAATTGGCAAGGGTTGAATTGAATATGTTCTTTTAATTTGGAGTGTTTATAGTCATATTATGCCATATTAAAGAGTTGTGGACGGTATTGACCTATTACTACATGGTTTTCCAATTAAATTATAAAGGTTAAATTGGTAAATTATAGGTTAATATGATATTAAATAAAAGAAAACCTAAATTACATGCAAATATTCTTCCTTGTTGGCTGAATGTAAAAGAAAAAAAGAAGCTATTTTCTAGTTTCAGTTTCGACATTCTTCAAGCTAATTTGAGGTATGGATTTTGGTTTGTTTTTGATAATTTTTACGTTTTTGAGATCGTTGCTTCGTATACTATCCAACCCATGCTTGAATTTTTGATATTGATGTGCATTTTGAGTTTTGCCATTGTTGAGAGCTTGATGAAATTGATGTTTGATGAATTAAATGGAAGTTATGCGGTAGATTAATAAGCTTTGTATCTGAAATTTTTAGTGAATTTGAGTGTTTAGGGCTAAATTGTAAAAAAATAGTAAATAGATGGATTAAATTGAACAATAAATGAGATGTGAGGACTTGTATAAGTATGAGGAACATTCGGCCTAGGCTTGGTGTAATCAAATTTTACTTATGTTATGTTTAGTGAATTTTGGACTAAATTGATAAAGGTACAAAATAGTGGGGCAAAATAGTAAATTGACTATTTACATACTTTTGGATTTAATTGAATAAAAATTGAGTTGAATGGGTCTCATTTGAAATTGTATAGCTCAAGAACTAAAGAAATCAGATCTGGATCAGGGAAAAGCTAAACTAGCCGAGTAGTCAAATTTACCGTTCGTTGATATTCGAGGTAAGTCTTTAAGCAATTAAACATTGTTTATTTCAAACGTAAAATGTTTTACTATGATGATTTGAATTTTATTAGTTAATTAGCATAGTAGGGGAATGTGACTTGCCATTAAATTAAAGTGGTTGAGTTATATTCGAATGTATTGGAACCTCTGAAAGTTGTATAGATTACATGGAATATTTGGATAATTCGATAAATGAACTACTATGAATTGACTTTATGATTATGATTTTTGGGCTTACGCCTAGCAAGCTTTGTGCTGGTGACATGATCGGGCTTCATGCCTAGCAGGCTTAGTGCCGGTGAATAAATATCAGACCTCATTTCTAGCAAGCTTAGTGCCAGTGAACAAATATCAGACCTTGGGTCTAGCAGGCTTTGTGTCGGTGTATAACTCCGGCTTATGCCTAATAGGCTTATTGCCAATGATTTATTTCAAGCTTATGTTTATAAGATTTCAAGTTGAGGTGGAAAGATTGTTTAAGTGAAATTGAGCTAAATGACCTTATATACATATATATATTCGGCCACATAGGTATGTATATGTGTAAGGATATTTGGATATTGAATATTATGCTATGAAGGTATGTACGAATGTGATTGGGTACTCAATGTTGAGTAGTGAATTTTACAAATGTGATATAGGTGTGTATTGGGTTGATCAATGATCAAAGTGTGCATAGTCGAGATGTGTCATAAGCATGTGTATTGATTTAATGTAATCAGCTTGTGATTCGTATGATTACAAATTGAAACAATGTTATACAGATGTTGGAATTTAGTATATAATTTGATTGAATATATGTGTTTATCATAGTTTACATTCGAGGTGGATTATAATATGTTAAAAGGATTGGTTAGGTATTCGGCCTAGTGATATTTGAGTATGATATAGTTTTATATTTGTTATTTGATATTTGAAATATGCTATTAAAATTTGTTTATTTTGCTAAAGACTTACTAAGTTATGAAAACTTACTTTGAATGTTATGTTTCTATGTTATGTAGACTTTTGAAGTAAGCTACGAGCTCGGGGATCAACAGAAATCTCATCACACTATCTTTTGTTTCGGTATTAATTACTTAAACTTGACTTATGGCATGTATAGGTTGGACAAGGTTGTAAATATTGCATTTTGAATGATGTGTATATAATATGCCATGCGAAAATGGCTTATTATTTGGATGTGTGATTATTGACATTTAAGTTATGCTGGTTTGGTACTGATACGTATGCATGTGGTGTAATATAGTTCTCAATCACTTTGAATGATTCGGTTATGGTTGATATCTATGATATGTTAATGATATGTTTTATAAATCTTTAAGGTTTATATTGTTAGCTTGGTTGATGCTCATTTGAGAAGGATACTAAATGTCATAAGTGAATATAAGTGTAATAAATAGGTGCATATATTTATATACCAATGTTAATTTTGGTCTTTAAGTTTGGGTTATAGGGTAATAAACAAATGGGTTATATTGGATGGTTGGATCATATGTTGAATAATGCTCAAACTGTGGAATCTTGTGGAATATATGCGAAATTAGCCATTTGTTTTAGCTTTGAGGTTTATGCATATTTTGGATATGATGTTATATATGAATGATGCGTGTTTAAAATGCAAATTATTGTAAGTTTTGATATGTTTCCATGTGTGATTGCATATTTGTTTAAACGATGGAACTAAATTAGAAGTGAACCGATTATATGTATGTGTATATTCGGTTAATGAAATAACAATTGACCAAAGGAATAGTAACTTTTGCTAATTGTTGTTAAAATGCTTTTATATGAAATTGCTAATCAGATATGAGCCTTGTGCATCAATGTTAAGGTATTTTATGAGAGCATATTATTGCTCAAGATGTATTCGGCCTATGATATGTATTTATTTGAATGTGTCTAAATTTAAAAGTATATTATGCATGATCTGAGATGTGGATGTATTCGTATCATGATTAAATAAGTATGTTTAAATGTATAATTAGTCATGTGTTTTATGTAATGAGATTAGGGCGTGTGTAAACTTGTGAATGTTCATGGTTATGTGTTGTTAGGTAATGCCTCGTAACCCCTCCAGCGATGGAATCGGGTTAGGGGTGTTACATTTTTTTTAGTATCAGAGCTACGGTTTAGTCGATTCTAGGACTAACGTAGCACGTGTGAGTCTAGCTATACATGTCATATTATGATACTGTGATAGTGTGATAACTTCTGACATTCAAAATTGTGTTTTATATAGTAAATGGATCCCGACAGAGTGGTATCTGATGATGTTGAGAGTGTAGCGCCTGCTCCCGTGCAAGGGGCAGCACCGACTGAATCTCGGTCGATTCCAGGCAAGGAAGGAGAGGCTAAACAAGCCTTCTTCCAAATGATGAATGAATGGTTCTCTGAATTTGTATGAAATGATCCAGCTACACAACCACCTCCGCCCCCGAATAATCCACCTCCGATACCTGTGGTACCTCCAGTGATCGATCTAATGAGATTGAATAAGCCTCCTGTTGACAAAATTAGAAAAAACGGGGCTGAAGAGTTCAAGGCCATAGTTAGTGGTGATGCTGAGCAGGTTGAATTTTGGCACGATAACACTATTCGCATATTTGACGAATTATTGTGTACACCCGACGAGTGTTTGAAGTGTGCCATATCCTTGTTACGTGATTCTGCTTACTATTGGTGGAACACTTTAGTTTTAGTTGTGTCGAAAGAGCGGGTTAGTTGGGAATTCTTTCAGACTGAGTTCCGTAAGAAATATATCAGCCAGAGATTCTTCGACCAGAAACATAAAGAATTTCTTGAACTCAAACAAGGTCGCATAACTGTTACTAAATACAAGCAGGAATTTGTAAGACTTGGCAGATATGCCCGAGAATGTATCTCGACCGAAGCTATCATGTGTAAACGCTTTGAAGACGGGTTGAACGAAGATATTAAATTGTTGGTAGGCATACTTGAAATTAAAGAGTTTGTGGTACTTGTCGAGCAAGCTTATAAAGCCAAAGAACTTGGAAAAGAAAAGAGAAAGGCTGATTTTGAAACTAAAGACTCCTGTAAGAGATCTACGAGTAGAACTTTTTAGTCGACACTGAAGAAGTTCAAAGAGGATTCTAGCCAATCTAAGGATATTGCGAGTGTTCCTAAAGGAGAACGAGATCGACCTCCGGTGAGTTCACGAGCCACCTCAGTTGCTAGTGTTGGCAACGTTCGGCAGCATAGGTCTGAGTGTAACATTGTGGAAAATGGCATCTGGGAGATTGTAGAGTGCATGATCGCACTTGTTTCAAAATGTGGATAGGCTATTTGGGAGTGTCCAATGTTAGCCGAGCAAAATACCATTCAGAATGCTCGACCGAGTAATATGTCATCGTGACGCAGAACACCCAGACATGTGGGAAATGCTAGTGGCAATCAGAGAGGGACGAAAGATAGAGCTGTTCGATCTGAGGCTCGTGCTCCTGCCAGAGCTTATGCCATTCGTGTTCTGGAGAAGGCTTTATCCCCAGATGTTATTACTAGTACTTTCACTCTTTATAATACTAGTGTTATTCAATTGATTGATCCTGGTTTGACTCATTCATATGTGTGTGAAACATTAGTATCCAGTAAGACTTTACTTGTAAAGTCTACTGAGTTTGTGATTCGGGTTTCGAACGCCCTGGGCCAGTGTGTGTTAGTTGATAAAGTGTGCAAGAATTGCCCTCTGATGATTCGAGATTCATGTTTTCCGGCTGATTTGATGTTATTACCATTCAGTGAGTTTGATATTATCCTCAGTATGGATTGGTTGACCGTGCATGATGCAGTGGTGAATTGTAGACGAAAGACCATTAATTTAAGATGTCAAAACAATGAAATTATTCGGATTGAATCTAATGATCTAAATGGTTTTCCAGTAGTAATATCCTCGATGTTGGCTCAGAAATATGTAAGAAAAGGGTGTGAAGCTTACTTTGCCTATGTGCTTGATAATAAAGTGACTGAAAAGAAGATTGAATCCATACCAGTTGTGTGTGGGTATCCGGACGTGTTTCCTGAAGAATTACCAGGTTTACCACCTATCAGAGAGGTTGAGTTTGGTATTGAATTAGTACTGGGGACGACTCCTAGTTCGATAGCTCTGTATCAGATGGCACCTACAGAATTAAAAGAATTGAAAGCACAGTTGTAAGAGTTGACTGATAGAGGTTTTGTGCGACCGAGTTTTTCTCCCTGGGGTGCGCCAGTATTATTTGTGAAAAAGAAAGATGGAACTATGAGAATGTGCATCGACTACCGACAGCTCAATAAAGTAACCATAAAGAATAAATATCCATTGCCGCACATAGATGATTTATTCGATCAGCTAAAGGGAGCTTCTGTGTTTTCGAAGATGGATTTGAGGTCGGGCTACTATCAATTATGAGTTAGAGACTCTAATGTGCCTAAAACTGCTTTTCGAACAAGATACGGGCATTATGAATTCTTAGTGATGCCATTCGGACTCACTAACGCTCTTGCAGTTTTGATGGACTTGATGAATCGGATCTTCAGACAGTATCTGGATCGGTTTGTAGCTATGTTTATAGATGATATTTTGATTTATTCACGTGATTAAACTGAGCATGCTGAGCATTTAAGGCTTGTGTTAAAGATTTTACGAGACAAACAGGTATACGCAAAGTTCAGTAAATGTGAGTTCTGGTTACGGGAAGTTAATGTTGTTTCAGCTTCAGGTATTTGAGTTGATCCGGGTAAGATTTCAGCTATACTTGATTGGAAACCTCCGAGGAATGTTTCAGAAGTTCGGGGTTTTCTGGAACTTGCTAGTTATTATAGGCGATTCGTGAAAGGTTTCTCGATGATTGCAACCCCGATGACAAAACTGCTTCAGAAAGATGTTAAGTTTGAATGGTCAGAAAAGTTTTGATCAGTTGAAAGCCCTTTTAATCGAGGCTCTAGTGCTTGTCCAACTAGAATCGGGTAAAGAGTTCATTGTCTATAGTGATGCATCCTTGAACGGCTTGGGCTGTGTTTTGATGCAAGAAGGTAGAGTTGTTGCATATGCTTCACGATAGTTAAAGCTGCACGAAAAGAACTATCCGACACATGATCTTGAATTGGCTGCTATTGTATTCGTATTGAAGATATGGTGCCACTATCTGTTCGGTGAAAAATGTCACGTTTATTCCGATCACAAAAGCCTCAAATACCTGATGACTCAGAAAGATTTGAACTTGAGATAGCGGCGGTGGCTGGAATTACTAAAAGATTACGAGCTTGTGATTGATTATCATCCGGGAAAGGCTAATGTTGTTGCTGATGCCTTGAGTCAAAAATCACTGTTTACTTTGCGTGCGATGATACGCATTTATCTATGTCCGTTGATAGTGCTATTATAGCTGAATTAAGAGCAAAACTGTTGTTTATACAACAAATTTGCAAAGCTTGGAGAACTGATGATGATTTGAGTGCAAAATGGGCTCAGTGTGACTAAGGGTTGATTCAGAATTTCTAGTTGATGTAGATGATTGTTTAAGATTCAGAAATCGATTATGTGTTCCGAAAAATATATAGTTGATACAGATGATTTTGAATGAAGCTCATAACAGTCAGATGTCTATTCATCCGGGTAGCACAAAAATGTATAATGATTTGAAACAGTGTTATTGGTGGCATGGTATGAAGCAAGACATTTCTGATTTTGTTTCGAAATGTTTAATATGTCAGCAAGTAAAAGTCGAGCATCAGGTACCTTCTGGATTGCTTCAACCGATCATGCTACTTGAATAGAAATGGGACCGAGTCACGATGGATTTTGTATCAGGTTTACCAATGACTTCTAGCAAGAAAGATGAAATCTGGGTTATTATTGATAGATTGACAAAATTCGCTCACTTTATTCCAGTCGGTACAGATTACTCGCTCGATAAATTAGCGGAATTGTATATTTCTTAGATTGTGCGATTGCATGGGGTACCTGTTTCTATTATTTCGGATAGGGATCCGAGATTTACATCGCGGTTTTGGAAGAAACTGCATGATGCGCAAGGTACTAAACTGCATTTCAGCACTGCTTTCCATCCTCAGATAGACGATCAGTCTGATCAAGTCATTCAAATGCTGGAAGATATGTTGAGATGTTGCATCCTTGAGTTTAAAGGTTCATGGGATCAATACTTGCCTCTGGTTGAATTTGCATACAATAATAGCTTTCAATAAGTATCAGAATGGCACCTGACGAGGCTTTATACGGCGGTAAATGTCGTACACTCTTGCATTGGAATGAGCTCAGTGAAAACAAGATTCACGGGGTTGATTTAGTTAAAGAAACCGAATAAAAGGTGAAAGTGATCCGCAAAAATTTGAAAGCAACGTCAGATCGTCAAAAGTCATATACGGATTTGAAACAAAAAGATATGGAGTTCCAGGTCGGGGACATAGTATTTCTAAAAGTTTTATCGTGGAAGAAGGTACTTAGATTCGATCGTAAAGGCAAGTTAAGTCCGAGATTCATTGGACCGTATGAGATTACTGAGCGTATCGGACCAGTTGCATACAATTATTTCTGCCACCTGAGTTAGGAAAGATACATAACGTTTTTCATGTTTCGATGCTTCAAAGGTACAAATCCAACCCTACACATGTGATTAGTCCATCTGAGATCGAGATTCAGCCTAATTTGAGTTATGAGGAAGAACTGATTCGTATTCTAGCTTACAAAGTAAAAGAGTTATGAAATAAGAAAATATCGTTAGTAAAGGTGCTTTGGCACAAACACGGGGTCGAGGAGGCAACTTGGGAGCTTGAGAATTCAATGAAAGAACGTCATCCAACCTTTTTACCGGTAACATTTTCGGGGATGAAAATCCCTAAAAGGGGGAACAGTTGTGACAACTCGATTTTGACCCTAATCGGAATGGTGGTTTCGAGACCACAAATCTGAGTCAAAAAAATGTTTAAATATTATTTTTCATGTCTAATATATGTGAATTTGCATGTGTGAAAGTTTTGTACAAAAGTTTGATTGTTTGTGTGCTCGATTTAAAAAAAAAGACTTAATTGCGGGAAATGAGAATTTGATGGTTTAATTGGTAAGGGTTGAATTGAATATGTTCTTTTAATTTGGAGTGTTTATAATCATATTATGCCATATTAAAGAGTAGTGGACTGCATTGACCTATTACTATATGGTTTTCTAATTAAATTATAAAGGTTAAATTGGCAAATTATATGTTAATATGTTATTAAATAAAAGAAAACATAAATTACATGCAAATATTCTTCCTTGTTGGCCGAATGTAAAAGAAAAAAAGAAGTTATTTCCTTGTTTAAGTTTCGGCATTCTTCAAGCTAATTTGAGGTATGGATTTTAATTGGTTTTTGATAATTTTTACGTTTTTGATATCGTTGCTTCGTATACTATTCGACCCATGCTTGAATTTTTGATATTGATGTGCATTTTGAGTTTTTCCATTGTTGAGAGCTTGATGAAATTGATGTTTGATGAATTAAATGGAAGTTATGTGGTAGATTAATAAGCTTTGTATTTGAAATTTTTAGTGAATTTGAGTATTTAGGGCTAAATTGTAAAAAAATAGTAAATAGAGAGATTAAATTGAAAAAAAATGAAATGTGAGGACTTGTATAAGTGCAAGGAACATTCGGCCTAGGCTTGTTGTAATCAAATTTTACTTATGTTGTGTTTAGTGAATTTTGGACTAAAGTGATAAAGGTATAAAATAGTGGGGCAAAATAGGAAATTGACTATTTACATACTTTTGGATTTAATTGAATAAAAATTGAGTTGAATGGGTCTCATTTGAAATTGTATAGCTCAAGAACTAAAGAAATTGGATCTGGATTAGGGAAAAGCTAAACTAGCCGAGTAGTCAAATTTACCGTTCGTTGATATTCGAGGTAAGTCTTTAAGCAATTAAATATTGTTTATTTTGAATGTAAAATGTTTTACTATGATGATTTGAATTTTATTAGTTAATTAGCATAGTAGGCGAATGTGACTTGCCATTAAATTAATGTGGTTGAGTTATATTCGAATGTATTGGAACCTCTGAAAGTTGTATAGATTACATGGAATATTTGGATAATTCGATGAATGAACTACTATGAATTGACTTTATAATTATGATTTTCGGGCTTATGCCTAGCAAGCTTTGTGCTGGTGACATGATCAGGCTTTGTGCATAGCAGGCTTAGTGCCGGTGAATAAATATCAGACCTTGTGTCTAGCAGGCCTAGCGCCAGTGAACAAATATCAGACCTTAGGTCTAGCAGGCCTTGTGCCAGTGTACAATTCAAGCTTATGCCTAGCAGGCTTATTGCCGGTGATTTAATTTCAAGCTTATGTTTATAAGATTTCAAGTTGAGGTGGAAAGATTGTTCAAGTGAAATTGAGCTAAATGACATTATATATATATATATTCGGCCACATAGGTATGTATATGTGTAAGGATATTTGGATCTTGAATATTATGCTATGGAGGTATGTACGAATGTGATTTGGTACTCAATGTTGAGTAGTGAATTTTACAAATGTGATATAGGCGTATATTGTGTTGATCAATGATCAAAGTGTGCATAGTTGAGATATGTCATAAGCATGTGTGTATTGATTTAATGTAATTGGCTTGTGATTCGTATGATTACAAATTGAGACAATGTTATACGGATGTTGGAATTTAGTATATAATTTGATTGAATATATGTGTTTATGATAGTTTACATTGGAGGCGGATTATAAGATGTTAAAAGAATTGGTTAGGTATTCGGCCTAGTGATATTTGAGTATGATATAGTTTTATATTTGTTATTTGATATTTGAAATATGCTATTAAATTTTGTTTATTTTGCTAAAGACTTACTAAGTTATGAAAACTTGCATTGAATGTTATGTTTCTATGTTATGTAGACTTTTGAAGCAAGCTACGAGCTCGGGGATCGACAGAAATCTCATCACACTATCTTTTGTTTCGGTATTAATTACTTAAACTTGACTTATGGCATGTATAGGTTGGACAAGGTTGTAAATATTGCATTTTGAATGATGTGTATATAATATGCCATGCGAAAATGGCTTATTATTTGGATGTGTGATTATTAACGTTTAAGTTATGCTGGTTTGGTACTGATACGTATGTATGTGGTGTAATGTGGTTGTCAATCACTTTGAATGATTTGGTTATGGTTGATATCTATGATATGTGAATGATATGTCTTACTAATCTTTAAGGTTTATATTGTTAGCTTGGTTGATGCTCATTTGAGAAGGATACTAAATGTCATAAGTGAATATAAGTGTAATAAATAGGTGCATATATTTATATACCAATGTTAATTTTGGTCTTTAAGTTTGGCTTATAGGGTAATAAACAAATGGGTTATATTGGATGGTTGGATCATATGTTGAATAATACTCAAACTGTGGAATCTTGTGGAATATATGCGAAGTTAGCCATTTGTTTTAGCTTTGAGGTTTATGCATATTTTGGATATAATGTTATATATGAATGATGCGTGTTTAAAATGCAAATTATAGTAAGTTTTGATATGTTTCCATGTGTGATTGCATATTTGTTTAAACGATGGAACTAAATTGGAAGTGAATCGATTATATGTATGTGTGTATTCGGTTAATGAAATAACAATTGACCAAAGGAATAGTAACTTTTGCTAATTGTTGTTAAAATGCTTATATTGAAATTGCTAATTAGATATGTGCCTTGTGCATCAATGTTAAGGTATTTGATGAGAGTATATTATTGCTCAAGATGTATTCGGCCTATAATATGTATTTATTTGAATGTGTTTAAATTTAAAAGTATATTATGCATGATCTGAGATATGGATTGTATTCGTATCATGATTAAATAAGTATGTTTAAATGTATAATTAGTCATATGTTTTATATAATGGGATTAGTGCATGTGTAAACTTGTGAATATTCAAAGGTTATGTGTTGTTAGGTAATGCCTCGTAACCCTTCCAGTGATGGAATCGGGTTAGGGGTGTTACAAAGGCAACTAAGTTTCCAAATGACTTGAAAAATGTTTTTCTTTTAAGAAGAGCAACAAGCAAACGGTTTTTCTAAAACAACACTATCAACATTAAAATGAATTCTCTGTATACAAAACCTAATAATGAATGCTTTTAAGCTAACTCAAAGTACAACTGTAACGCCCCTATCCCATAACCGTCGCCGGAATAGGACGAGGCATTATCGAAAATCAGAGAACATATCAGAACAGAAATTTTTTTTTTTAAACACTCTCTTTAATCAAGATCATTATTTATATAAATACTAAACACAGCCAAGGATAAAATTCAAACTTCCATAAGTACACATTCAAAAGATACCATTTTCGCATGGCTTATATACGTTACCCACAATATTCTTCCGCTACTAGTCTATTCTATACATGCCATAAGATAATCCAAAACATAGCAGTACCAAACAGTGGATAGTGATAGTGTGACGAGTTGCTAACGATCCCCGAGCTGGTAGTCAGAATCCACAACCTATAGAACAAAAACATGAACAAACAAAGTAAGCTTTCGTAAGCTTAGTAAGTTTTAAGCGAAACAATAATCTGGTTGAATCAAAGACGTTTTTGATTCAATCGAATGAATCCATAATACTTTTACTACTCTAAATTTCTATGATTGGAGTCCCGTAGTCATATCGTAATCTATCATGGATAGTTTCATAGAGTTATGACTCATTTAGCATAACATATATCCTTTTCATGATTAATCCCCATAGCACATTCTTCATCAACTGAAGTTGGATTCACATGGTAAGCACATTCGTCATCAATTTAAAACTTTCAATAATCCGATCCACTTGTTCATAATCACATCCATATTTTCGAGTATCTCAACATGACAAGTACTAAATTACCGTATAGGCACATAAAGAACAAAACTTATTTCTCATCACATATACGTAAGTTTACAGAATATAATCTTTATCTTGTACTGGCACATCTAGCTGAACACAACCCGTACTCAAATCATAAGGCTTTTTGGCAGAATAAGCACTAATACATAAGGATATTTCATCACATACTTCATTATACAAGCATACCATCACCAAATAGATCATTCACATATTTGGAATTATATTATCAATCACATTTACATTCCTCTTTGATACTAATAATTCACTTCGAAATCAATCCACCGATGAGTAAGTAATATGTACCTGATCATCTTAAATACATAATACTTATTTGATGGTAACTTACTGCGGATAGTCAATATCAAAATCTTACTTCAATCTCAGCATTTAGCCTTCGGGTCTTTAAACCCGGATATAGTACGGGCACGAAGCCTACGGACATTAAATCAGGATAATATTCTCGCATAAAGCCTGTGTGATCTTAACCCGAATATAGCACTGGCACAAATGCCCCTTCGGGACTTATCACATATATGCACTTACGCACTCATTACATTGGCCATTCGGCCTTTCACTTGTACACACTTTCACATTCATCACATTGGCCATTCGGCCTTATCACGTATATACATTTTCACATTCATCACATTGGCCATTTGGCCTTATCACATATATGCATTTTCACATTCATCACATTGGCCATTTGGCCTTATCACATATATGCATTTTCACATTCATCACATTGGCCATTCGGCCTTATCACATATATGCATTTTCACATTCCTCACATTGGCCATTTGGCCTTATCATATATAAGCGAGTCTTAACCTGGACATAATCTCCGCATATAGCCATCGGGTCTGTAAGCCCGGATATAATCTCAAGTTTCATATATAACTAATCACTTGGTACAACATTTCATATAGATCATCACATTTGTAATTCATTTGCCTCATCAAATATCTAATAATACACACCTTTCACAATTTGTCATTCGGCCGCAATATATATATATACACATCTCATACATATTTCACATTAGCCATTTGGCTTTACCACATATGCATGTCTCATACATATTTAGCACTAGCCATTCGGTTTTACCACATATACATATCTCATACACATTTCATCATAATGAAATTGACTAGGTATACTAGTCATTTACGGCTTATAGCTTCACTTTAATACGGATTTGGTACTTTGATTACCAATATTTAATCGATAGCTTATAAGCAACTCAAATAGTTTTACCAAGTTTTACAACATAATCATAAATTCTGCACAAGCTGTTTTTCCTGAGCAACAGTCATTAAATTATTCGTAAATGGAGCTACGAAACTCCAAATGAAGTGCCGTTAATTTTCCCTAAAAATAGACTCATATATATTTTATCCATAAAATTTTCAAAATTTTTGGTTTGGCCAATCAATACCATATTTTTCTTAAAGTTTCCCCTGTTTCACTGTTTGACTATTCTGACCACCCTTCACTTCGAATCAAATTCCTCATTGTACAAAATTCAAAATATGTTCTTGTTTATTTCATTTGAAACTAGACTCATTAAGGAGTCTAAGCATATAAATTTTGTCTTTTAACAATTTTTGTACCATTTATAATGATTTTCTAAAAACAGAACAGAAGATTTCAGAGTCATTCTGACACTGTCTCACACAACTTTAAATATCACATTATCGGAAATTCTTTTGCTTACATGATTTCTTTTATAAGAAACTAGACTCATTAAGCTTTAATTTCATATTTTATTCAGCCTCTAATTCAACTCCATCAATTTATGGTGATTTTCTAAATTCACGTTACTGCGGCTATCCTAAGCAGATTATTTCAAATTGCACTTAAATTTCCAAGTTCAAACACTTAAGAACTTACCATTTGAGTTTAGAACATATCATGGCCACATCATATCTTATTAAATCTACTCAATATGTTTTATTATGATTGAATTTACTCAACATTTAATCACTTAAAACTTACCTCGGATTCTGTCGAACAATTACAAAACGGCTATTCAATTATATTCGCCTTCTCGCTATCCAAAATTGATTCCTTGAGCTCGTGAACTAAATCAACCAATTTAACAACTCAATTTACATTCGGCAATGTCATCACATACATAACAAAATTAGATTCATTGCTTAAACCATCCACGGCAAATCACCTTCCAAGAACCTTAATTTACTTTAAGCTAAACCACTTCATGGTATACATATACACATTCGGCTAATATAGAACAAGGTTAGCACTTAGCCGAAATAATTTCTTTAAGCATTTTAAACTTCATTCGGTCTAATCTCCATATCAACTACTAATTCACAATAAGAATCAAATCCAAAATCAGCTACTATAATATATATCTAAATGCAATTTAGCTACTTAGTTGATTATCAATTATCACTTAATTCACATATTAACACATAACATCCCACATTAGCAATTTGTTTGTATTATTCGAATACAAGCTCAACATGTAACCTCATCTCAACTCAAACAATTTCACACTTACAAATTAATTCCATTAATTTACGTCTAATCTCATCAATTCAAAGCTCAATTAACAAGGACATGCTTGATTTACTTCGCATGCTATGACCGAATGCATATAGTTTTAGACTTCTCCTATGTATATCAAAATCAAACCATCCTTTTCCTTATTATAGACACATTCGGTATTCTCATGTAGACTTAATAGCATTTCTTATTCTATTACCACCAATTCTACTTCAAAGCATGGAAATCACATCCATTTCTTAAATTCCTTTCATGGCCGAATACCCACGACACATTCGACATTCACACTTCCATACTTATATACATTCTACAAATTTCTAGCATTTAGCTTACGGTCTTACTAATTTATCATTATGGCCAAAGCTCATCTTCATCACTATAAAACTATATTCGGCAAACACACAATACACATACTATAAATTTAGCATTAAAATCCAGCAATTGACAAGCTTAAACATCATCAATTTACCATGGCCGAATGAACATATCTCAACAAATTTCAAAACTTTTACATGAGCTAAGTAAGGGACTTAGTAATTAACTCAAAATATACAAAAATTTCATGAATTAACATGAATTACTTACCTTAATTCATGCAAAACAAATGGCTGAAAGCCTTGGTGTTCTTCTTCCTCTAGCTACGGCAATGGGAGAAAAAAAAATGAAACCAACTTTGGTTTCTCCTCCCACTATCTAATATTTTATTATTATCTTTTATTTTATGATTGTTAACTTTTATTATTTCTATTTTATAATACCATTTTCTTTAATATAAATAAATATTGTTATCATTATTTAACAACCAAACAAATCACAAAATGCCAAAACAAAGTCATCATTGCCATCCACTATCATTAAAAGTGGGCAAATTGACATGCAAATCCCTTATTTCTCATGCATGCATTATTTAGTCATCACACATTGTCCATCATACTTTCAAAGTTTATAATTAAGCCCTTTTTGGTGAAATTCACAATTAAAAAGCTAAATTAAAGCACCCAAGATGTCACACATGAATTTGCACATACAATCGGCACCAAAATAATTATTAAATTATTTTTGTGCCTCGGTTTTGTGGTCTCGAAACCATTTCCCGACTAGGGTCAGAATAGGGATGTTACAACAACTATGGTTTTCTTTAAAATGAGTTTACTCAAGGTCTTCAAAAGTAACATAACTTAGCTTAGCCATTTTGGTGGCTAATGTAGACTTCTCAATCTAGCCATAACGTCTAGGCCAGGTTTGGGAGGTTACATCCATCACCTCGGGTTTTCCAACAATGATGTTTTTCATAATATTATTATTCATTCATCCTTGGTTGTCTATCAAGGATGACTCAACATGTACATTCTATGACCACGTGTTACCTGACAATGAAGGATTGAAATCAATATTCTGACCCTATGGCATGCCAACTATATTCAACTATGTTCGAACAGCTAATAGGGTAACCAATTTTCCAATTTCATTATATGATTCAATTCATATTCCAACATTCTCCATTCATCATCATTTCACAATTTCATTACATTTTATAGCATGTTTTAGTTAATATTCATAGCACATATCACATTCCAATTAAATCAGGGTATTTTCTATTTTATTCAATTTAGTCCACTATTTCGATATCCAATCTCAATCATAGCAATTCAATTCAAACAACCATTATTATCTCACTTTAATTCCACAATATGCAAAATATCATGAATATGTAGTAACTCATTTGATCTTGAATTATAGAAATACAAACTAAAATCTCTTGTCACTCGTCATTGGCTGTAACGCCCTGAATTTAGGCCTAGAAGTGTTGGGCCTTAAGCAAGGGAACTGTTAGGAGATTACACATAAATTTTTAGTTGTGTAAGAAAGTGACATAAATAAATGTCTGCTTCAATAGTTAATTAATTTAGGAGTGTTTGGGAGTGTTTGAGAAGCCCTGGGTTCAAGCCTTGGCTTATGTAAAAATTTTGTTTTTATTGAAGTAAACCCCTAACTTTGAGCCAATAGGTTTATAATTAAATGAGGGTAAACTATGACACAAAAGAGTTGTTGGTCTGGTGGTAAGTGGTGTGTAGAGTGCTTCTGGGGTCTGAGGTTCGAGTCGTGGCAATGCAAAGAGAGTATTTATTTTGCTTCTCTTGCCATGTGAGAAGCAGAAGTGGACTAAAATACTGCTGAATGGAGTTTGAATTGGTCATGGAGAATATGTAGGAGGAAATCAAGGAGAAAATTAAGGGATATGAAGTTGGTGGAGAGTGTATAGCCGAATGGTAGGAGAGATTTTAGGAATTTTAGGGTGTTTGTGCCAAATTTGAACTTGGGGGTTCTCAAGAGTTCGGTTTTGGAGTGGTTCTTTCTCCCCATTTTTTTTATTTTTGCCAATTACTTTCCCTCTCCAACTCTTTCTTTTCCATTGATTGTTTTTGTCGAATTTTTCTTCCTTTGCTGCCGACTTGTGCTTTCAACGATTCCCTTCTTCTTCTTTTTTTTTAATTATGGCATTGTTTTGAGATTTTGGTTCCCCTTTTCTACTTTCAAAATTTACGACTCTAGGTTCTCTTGTCCTTTAGCAGGTCATGCATCAACTAATTTTTACTTAACCGATAATTACGAGGTAATCTGCTTTACCTTCTATTCTCTTTTCCATTCTCCTATTTATCATTTCTTTTCCTTCTTTTCTTGCCATTGCCCCTCTATTCTGCCCTTCTCAGTTTCCTTCCCCTTTTTCAATTTTTTTCGCTACATTGCTGAATTGCACTCTGCCATGCCATCAATTGGTACGTTATTGATGTGTTTATTGTAGCGTGTTATGAGATGCTAAATGAAGGGATGAGTTATTTGGTGAATGTGGTTTTGTTGAGGCTATAGTGAAATTCATGAAAGGTTTAACGAAAGGTTTTATTTTAGGTGAAGACCAAGGGCCGTTTAGTACATATTCAAGGATCTGAGGTTACGAATTCGGCTGATTTCGGTAAGGGAGTTTCGTATGTTCATCGATTTTTAGCTTTATAAATGTGATTGAATAATGAATTAAATGATTAACTAAAACAATGTTTGGATGGAATCTAGGTTTGGGAAGTATGCGAAGAGTGGAGTGAATCCAAGCGAAATAAGGTGTGTATTCACACTGTTTTAACTGAAAATCGGCAAAAGCTGAAGAACCAAAAAATATGACGTTTGATGCTACATGGGCGTACGATCGCTCGTGTGGTGATTCGAGCCCACAAAACATGGGCATATGACTGTAGAGGCCACCATGATCGATCTCATGGGCTTAGGCCGTTTCGGCCACGTTGGGCTGGATTGGGCCGTGTCGGCCCAACGGGTTTGTGGGCCCCACACGGGAAAACCGCACGAATTTGTGGAAGATATTAGACCTGGCTGTATTAGTCACATGGCCAAGATCATTTCTGGGTTTCCCTGTGGGCCCACTTGGGCCACATAATGGGCTTTAAGCCTATCTACACTGTTTGACTGTTAAGGGTTGCACAGGTCGCACAAGACGACTGTGGACCTACTGATGGGTCGGTAAGTGTACCTAAACCCCAAACTGAGAAATGTTCGAAATACCCCTATAAGGTGAAATGACCGAAATACCCTTATAATGTGAAATGAACGACATACCCCTATAAGGTGAAATGACTAAAATACCCTTATAAGGTGAAATGTCTGAAATACCCTTATAAGGTGAAATGTCTGAAATATCCCTATAAGGTGAAATGACCAAAATACCCCTATAGTGTAAAATGACTATTATACCCCTCTTGGGTAAAATGACTGTTATACCCCTAGGTGTGAAATGACTGATTTGTTCTATGATATGTATGATTGAAATTGAGCATGACATTTTGCATACATGTCACGACATGTCGCATTGCATGAGGATGGGTTATTATATGTGAAGGAAGTGTACTGTACTGATAAAGTCACATAGGTCGCACAAGATGACTGTAGACCTACTGATGGCTTTAAGCCGATCATATTACTGGCAACATTGCTACAATACTGTTTAGTGCTGCAACCAGTGCTAACATTGGAGTGTATGGATAGGTGGGTCGATTTATTTCCCTATAGGAGTGCAGGGTTGGACAGGAGATGGTGTGCAGGGTTGGTTGGGATTATATACATCATACACTCTGATTACTGATACTATTATGGGCTAAAGCCCAACTGATACTGTTATGGGCTAAAGCCCAACTGATACTGATATGGGCTAAGGCCCAACTGATACTGCGACTGTGAAGGGCTTAGGCCCAGTTTGTGCTATTGCATATTGCTTGTATGTTTAGGGAATTACACATTGAGTTTTCATAAACTCACCCCTTCTATTTTTACTGTACAGGTAATCCCCAACCTTAGGCAGATCAGTGCATCGGAGGACTCAGCGGTGGCCACTCTACTTGATAAATTAGAATTTTAGTACTTTATACTATTTCTATTTTCAGTATTTGGGTTTTTGGTTGTAATAAGGCCTCTCTGGATTTTATTTTTAATTTTGGGGATTTTATTTCGTTTTGAGTATAACTGCTAGTATTAGAACTTGGGTTTTTAAAAGAACAATGTTTTTACAAAACAAACACAAATACGCAACGGTTTTAAAAAGCTTCCACTACAAACGAGTTTTCCTTAAACTTTAATAACGTATTAAAGAAAGTAACCTTTGTAAATAACGCAAGGTTTAAAAACATCTTTGTATACACTCAATAAGGCTAGATAAAGATTGAGTTTTTCAAACGAAATTACGCTTTAAAGTAAATAACTCTTCTATGTCGTATGCTTTTGGAAATGAACAACCCATTTTTGGAATTAATGTTTAATAGTGAATTCACTAAATGATTTTGAGGTTTTCCAACAACATCGAGTATTATGTTTCACACTTCAATGTGACATCGCCAGATTCAGCCATAACGTCTAGGTCGGATTTAGGGTGTTACATTGGCTCTAGCTTTTCTTTTCCATCTTGATGGCTCGGTGTCATCTATAGCTACGAATACTAAGTTAAAAATACAAAATATCAATTTTTCATCCAATTTACATTCAAATACAAAGACAAACATATTTTTTATTTTATTCAATTTAGTCCCTAAACTCAGGATAAGCATTACTTTCCATATATAGCTTTATATTAAAATTCGAATTCACATTTACTCACTAGGGACCCTATGCTTTATGTTCCTAACATAATTTCATATTAGGTTTTTGTTTTATTCATTTTGGTCCCTAATGTAACAAAGTTAACAACTAAACTTAGTAAGCTTCACAATTTAGTTATTTTCACAGTTTAAGCTAAATTTTCATCAATTTGAAGCCTAATTCCTCAAATTCTCAACGATTGCAACTTATCAAAATTTCAAAAATTGAATAAATTGATACATGGGCTAGCTAAATCAAGCTCTCATTGTAATACCCCAAACCCAGCCTAAAAGTTAGGTCCCAGTCCAGTGTGTCACATTGAAGTGTTTTTAGAAAATCGTGTTTTCATTAAAAACCCTTCTTAGAGAAATTTTCAAGAAATTACCATTTTGTCTATCTTTGATTAATCAGATTATGAAAAGTAGTTTACTTTGGAAAAAACATAATGATTGCGGAAGCTTTGTTTAAATTCTCGTTTGTTGCAGAAACGTGGTTTTTGGAAAACAGATATCATTTTGTAAAATGCGCTCTAAAGCTAATAGACTATAAGCATGCAAATAAATAAACCCAATATTTAAAAGAAACTAAATAACAGCCTTATTACAACCCAAAATAAATACCATAAATAAAATAAATGAAAAATCAAAAACCATATAAAAGTAAAGTGTAACACAAAGTGTGGCCACCTCCAAGTCCACGTAACACCGAATTGCCTATGCCTCAGAATTACCTGAACAGTTAAAATAAAAGGGTGAGTATACGAATACTCAGTGTGTAATCCCAGCAATAACAATATAACAGAATCAGACTGGGCTAGAGCCTATTACAGTATCAATATAGCACAATCAGTGGGCCTGAGCCCAATATAGTATCAGTATGGCATGCAATCAGAATCCAAATACAATATCATTATGGCATGCAATCAGAATCCAAATACAGTATCAGTATGGCATGCAATCAAAATCCTACCCATCCATCTGCTACTCCTTCTAACCCTACACTCCATGTGGGGATATAATCAACCCACCCAACCTTACACTCCTTAGTGTAGTACTGATGTGACACTATCGATAAAATGCAGCAGAGCTGCCAAAATATTAGGCTATAAACCTCAGAATAATGCAGCGAAGTTGTCAGAACAGTACACTTCCTCCAAAAATATATACCTAACCCCCATACAATGCAACATACTCAATGTCATGTAATGTCAGATTATAGAATATACACACATACATATATCTATCAGAGCATACATAATAATTCAAACATTATAAACGGTCAAAACAGTTAATTTACCGGTAAGGGGTATTTTGGTCAATTTGCCCTTAAGGGCATTTCAGTCATTTATCAGTGTGGTCCTTTGTATGTGAAGGCCTATCGGTAAGCCCATGGTCATTTAGCGATACATGCAGCCTAATAGTCCAGAGAATCAAAAATGGTCTAAAACCATCAATGGGCCCGTGGGCCCGTTTCGGTCCAACTCATGAAATCATTCATGATAGTCATTTTTCGATGTGAGGTCACATTCCATGGCCTCAATCAAACACATGAATGTTCGCATGCCCATGTGGTCAATAATCGATTCGTCGGCTATTCAGCACTTGTAATTTCAGCATTTTGCCTTTGTATCCAAAAAGTGCGATAACACACCTGACTTGCGAACGGAATATCACCTCATGATTCAGGACCTATAAGTCAATCGTAGTGTCCGATTAGTTAACTAAACAGAACAAATCTTATACATGTCTAACTACCAAATCTTATAATCAGCATCCTTACCTCTCCCTCTCGAGTGACGAAACCTGCCAAATACACTTAGATCGCTATCTATTAATCAATTATCTACCCTTGACCGAAAGCCTGAATTACAATCCAACCTTTAAAAAATCAAAATGCACAGCCACAAATCCAAAGATTCAAAAGTTACCCCAAAGGCCACAATCCTTATTCATCCACTACCCAAATGAGAACATTCAACATTAAACACTTACCCATAATGGAACAAAAATGATCACTTATAAGAGATAGTGATTCGACCCCTTTCTCTCTTAAACAAATCAACCCTAATCATAAGATCAAAATACGATGCCATAAGACCCTTGCTTAAAAAAAACAATTAATCACATAAAGGTATACAAAATCTTCTAAATAACATAATGAATACTGGCGATTAAGGTACTTTCCCAAAGCTAAAGAATGTTCACAGAGTAAAAAGATTCGAGTCTCAGTCCTAACACCAAAGATTTAGATTCAGCCGATTGATCAACAACAAAAATAAGAAACGAGATGTAGAAAGGTACAATCGTTCAAAAAGAAAGAGAAGGAACAAATTGGGTAAAGTACATTCGGCTACTATTGTACAAGGGGAAAAAGAGAGAGTGAATGACAAGTAGGGATATTTGGCCGAAGAGAACAACAAGAAGAGATAGGAGAAATAAAGTATCGATTGGTCAAACAAGAGATGGAATGTTTGGTTTAAGAGAATTCGGCCATGACACTAGCTATGAAACAAATTGCAATCGGCTAAGGCAAAGCCAAAAGGGAAGAGAAAGTGACCAATTTGCATTCGGTATTGCCAAAATCAAAAGAAAAGAGAAAGGTGCTTGAAAGTTATAAGCAAAATGTGTAAACTTTAGTTCATACAAATGGAGTTGAGAAACCTATGATTGAGAGTCAAAAGATTGGGAGCAAAATTCCAAGAGGAAAGAAAACAAAATCGGCACAAAGCTTTTTATGTTGAGCAAGAAAAATGTGTCTTTGGTCAAAGCTAGAAAACAAAAGGAAAAGAAATCAAAGAAAATGCTCAATCAAAAGCCGAAAATCTTCAGCCTAGCTCCCTAATTTGGCAACAGAATCACCAATTGGCAACTAAAACCTCCCCTCCTATTCAATCAAAACTTCCAAAAAAGAAAGCAAAACATAAGCCTTGAATTGCCAAAATCACAATGACCGAATGGCAGCAATTAAGCTCCCACATTCGGTCAAAATATCCCAAATATAATCCTTTAATAGCTGCGTGTAATCAGCCTTCATCAGTCCAAAATTTCAAGTCAAAAAGCACTCCCACCGCTTGACTCTTTTGTTTCCACCGACAGCAGCCTTTCACCGCCTGACCAAGTCTTCATGCACGAGCAGCAAAAATTAAACTTATTTGCGGAAGGGGGCTCAAACTCCAGCCCTCCAGGACCTCTTTCACATTGCTGGCCGCTGCACCACAACTTCTCTTACACTATAATATGGTCACAAATAAGTATAACCCTTACCTACTGAAGCCATTGTTTTATTCGAGAATAAAAAGAAAATTTTGCCTGCCATGAAACTCAAACCTGCAACCTCCTAAACATGCCCCTTATACACACATGCCTTGCCACTGTACCGAATCGACTTTCGTACCAATAACCCCATGCAACTAAATATAAACATTTCGTCCAGAATGTCGTGCTGTACTAAAAAAACAAAAACATTTTTCCTCTATGTTGTTTCAAACCCCCGACCTCAGCACCCTATGCTTGCCTCCTTGCCACTCTTCCACAGTTTCTTTTGTGTCAAATGTCACCCCCAACTAAATATACGATTGACATGCCAGCTTCCATGCCCATAAGCGAAAATTAAAAGAATTTATGCAATGGCCAGGATTCAAACCTTGGGCTTGCTACATGCTACAAACGCCCCCTTGCCACCAGACCAATTTCTTCTATGTGTCAAGCCTTAACCAAAAATATTTTTAAACCCTTCCTTGTAGCGCCAGTGTCCACTTAATGACAAAAACTACAATTTTTCTTAAAGTTCTTTTATGAGTCCAGGACTTCCCGGACATCCCCAAACGCTCCAAATCATTTAATTAACAAACCAAACATGAAATTGCTAAAATTTTTCTTGAACACAAAAATCCAAATTTCTCTGATACACGAAGCCCATTTTCTCTTAAGCTCAAAAATTAGGACGTTACACTCATAATCATAAATCTATAAAAATCAAAGGAAAATGGCTAGGGACTTAATTGTAAAAAAATGATCGAATGTACAAAGGTTTCAACAATGGTGGTTTCTTGTTTTTGTTTTGATAGATGGTGAAGAAGATGATATTTTATCATCTTCTCCACTTTCATTTTCTTTTATATTAAGATAAACAAATAATTAACCTTAATTAATTAAATTAGACATGTTTTACTTGTAATTAACCTTAATTTAATAATAAATTAACCTTTAATGGAAGCCATCAACAAAGTCAACTAAATCCTATTCTAATTTAGTTTATTGACCATATTAGTCCTTCAAATTATTGCTATCTAGGTCCCCAAGCATTTTCTTAATTAAAAATTTATAGCAATTAAACTTTTACAATTTAGTCTCTGGGCCTTAATTAACCACATTTTTTAGCTAAATTGCTTTACCAAATTTCAATTCATATATATCCTAACTTTGTAAATATCACTATTTAAAATTTATGGACTCGATTTACGGAAATAAGGTTCCAAAATCATAATTTTGACACCACTAAAAACTTGGTCATTGCAAGTTAGGTCTTAAAAAAGTTTATGTACTAAGAACGTAATATTAACCCATGTAAAATTTTATATTTTTTTTTTGAAAATTACAATCTCTCTTTTTGTAACTGTTAAGGGCTAAGTTTTTTGAATTTTTAAGATTTTGAATTAAAATATCAACTTTAAAAACATTGATGGCTAACTTTGTTAAATTTCTTTTTTATATATTTAAAATCAAATTGATAGAATGTGTAAACATTAGAGGCCTAATTTTTTTTATAAGACCCATAACAAAGCCTACGTTAGCACTTCTGTTAATATTCAGTGGCTATTAACGTTTGGTGATAAAAATATTTGATTTTTTGTATAGTGCCCAAAATAGAAAAATTAAAAGTTCAAAGACCAGAATAGAAAACGAGTAATACTTTAGTAACATTTATGTACTTTACCCATAATTAAATTGTAACAGCCGATTTAGACCCTATTTGGAATAGTGGTTTCAAGACTACAAATCCGAGTCAGAAAAATATTTTAAAATTATTTGTTGTGTTTATTATGTGTGAGTTTATTTGTGTGAAATTTTCGTGTTTTAATTTTATCGTTTGAGTGCCCGATTTAGAAAAAAGGGCTTAATCGCGTTAAATGAAAAAGTTGGTAGTTAATTGTGTAAGTGCTTTGTCTTTATAATATGAAGCATTTAAGATGCAATTTGACCATAATTATAAAGGATGGACGGTAGTAGGCTTAGCATATAAAGTTTACAAATTAAATAACAAAGGTTAAAATTGTAAATGAATAAATTAATGTAATAAAATAACATAAAATAAAAGCTACATGCATTCATCTTTTAGATAGCCGAATATTAAAGAAAGAAAACAAAGAATAAAAGCTTTGAAGTTTCGGCCAAGAGTTAGCTTTATTAAGATCAAGAACCATAGAAATTGGATTTGGATCGGGGGAAAACCAAAGTTATTGAATAGTCGTTCCGTTCCGATCGTCGTTGTCCAAGGTAAGTTTATAAGCAAATAAAAATCGTAAAATTTAATTGAATATATTTAATTGTGTTGAATGAAATATTTACATGTATATGTGTATATAGCCGAATGTGTATAATTGTGGAAGAAATATTTACGAGCCTGAATCAATTAAGATTCAACGTCCGAAAGCCCCGTATGAGACATAGGAATAGACAGGAAACATATGTCATGACATAGGATTCTGATATATGTGTGCGAGTAAGACCACGTCTATGACGTTGGCATAAAAATATGTATGCGAGTAAGACCACATCTATGACGTTGGTATCAAAATATGTGTGCGAGTCAGACCACGCCTATGACGTTGGCCCCAAAATATGTGTGTGAGTAAGACCACGTTTAATACGATGGCATCGATATGTGATTCCGATATGTGTTTACGAGTAAGACCCTGTTTGGGACAGTGGCATCAATATATGATTACATGTAACGTCACGTTTCGGACGTTGGTGTTGTACAACCTTTTCGAATATATAATTATCCTTTTTTTAATTTTGAATGGTTCAACGAGCAATGATAAGTTACAAACGAATGTGTAATTGAGCTAAAAGGGTTCAGGTATGTGTTTGTTAATGTATTGAAAATAAGGTAAGTTTAGTACTTTGAAATAATGATATGAATAGTACATGTTACCTGTTAGCTATATGTATATTTGAATGCAAATATATTCGGCCAAATGATGGATTCATTTTGTTGAATATGAAAATTTATCATGCTAATGAATAAATGTGTATTCGACCAAGAGATAATTTATGCAAAGTTTTATGTTTTGATATTTGAAGTTATGAGCTTGGAAATCTATATGATCCTATGATAGCTTATTTCAGTTAGTTAAATTAAATTATGAATGCCATTGAATTGTCTTATTTGCTTATGACTTACGAAGCTGTGAAAGTTTACTATGTGTATGTTTGCTCATTGTTTCATAGATTTTGGAAGCTAGTTACGGGCTCGGGGATCGTCAGAGAATTCCGTCACACTATCGACTATTTTTGGTACTTTTATAAGTTTGAATTTAAACCTATGGCATGCATAGGCTAGTTAATATATTGATTTTGGGATATGTATATATATAAGCCATGCGAAAATGGCTTGTTTAATTATGTTAAATTTGGTTTTATTACTTTTGATCAATAATGGATTTATCTGGTTTTGATGAATCGGTCATGGTATATAAATATGTGTGAATTATGCTTTGATATGTTTTGGTTAAGGTTTAATAATGTGTTTTGATGTATAATAAGATGGATGTGTTGAGTATGAAATGTTTTAGCGTGATTCATGATATATGTTAATGGCTTATTGATTCGACTATAGTGCTTATATATAGATTTATGTTAGTTAAATTGATTAATATGTAAATTACCTGAGTGAAAAGGTAATTCAGTTTATATAATATTCGAATAGGAAATAGATATGAATTACTTAATGTTTTGGCATTGATAATGGAACTGTGTGGTTCAGTATTTAGTTATAAGTATATGATTATTTGATTGTAATAACTATGTTTTGATTTTTTCTAGTTTATGAGTAATTGAATATTTGACATAATGGTTTTGTAATGGTTTGTAATGAAACATGCATATGTTTATAAGATATATGAATGCCATGCTAAAGTTACTTGGTAGAAATGATGTAAAAGTCTTATTGATTATGTGTTTAATGATTTGATTGCATATATGGAAGTTGACACCTTATAAAGCTTATAGCTTTGGTATGTAAAGTTCAGCTAATGCATTGAATTTTGACCATATGAATAGTAATTATGTAATAATAAAATAAAAGGGTTATATGCAAATTTAGTAAGTTGACTTTGTTATTTGTGCTTTAATTATTAAGTACACTATGGTAGTATAATGATACTCATGATGATTTTGGCAAAGAATTTTTTTGTAAATTGAAATGTATTTAAATACGTATTGAAGTCATGGTTGTTAATGTTTGAACTGGATTTAGATTCCATGGTTTATTTTGTTAGTCAAATTGATGATAGGAAGCGATAATGTACGTACATGCTTTCACTTGATTAGTTAATCTTTTAGGTCATAAACCCAATTGATCATAGTATTTAAATGTTTTTTGGTGCCGAATAAGTTATGGATAAAATGATTTTTTGATTTGTTTGATTTATAAGATTTATGTATTAAGATAAAACAATGAAATGAAATGATTCAATTAGTTTGTATATGTACACATGCTTATATGTTAAAATGATACATTTGATATTTGGCTTATGAATTATGTGATTAGCTATATGTTTGTTATATGATATGAAATGAGTCGTAAAGAGTTTATGTTGGCTATATGGTTAAAAATTCTATTGGTTTGAGAGACTTGATCTTGTGTATGTATATAATTGTTCAGATGTTGTGCTGTGCTGGTAATGCCTCGTAACCCCATTCTAGCTACGGATACAGGTTAGAGGTGTTACATTTGATTGGTATCAGAGTTATGGTTTAGTTGATTCTAGGACTAGCGTAGCGCGTGTGAGTCTAGCTATACATGCCATATTTGTAAACTGTGATATTGTGATGATTCCTGACAATGGAAATGTGTTTTCGTATAGTAATGGATCCCAATCGAGCCGTAGCTGATGATGTCAAGAGTATAGCACTTGCTCCCACATAAGGGACAGTGCTACTGATTATCGGCCAATTTCGAGTAACCAGGAGGGAGAGACCAAGCAAGCCTTCTTCCAGCTAATAAATGAGTGGTTCACAAATTTCGTTCGAATGAGTCCGGCTGCTCAACAACCTCCACCTCTTCAAGTTCCTAAAACTTCCCAAGTTGTACGAAAAGAAAAGAAAAGAAAAGTTGATTCAAAAGCTAGAGATGTACAAAAATGAATATCGAATAAATCATTTTAGTCTACAACAAAGAAATTTTGAGATGATTATAGCCATTCAAAGGCTAATGTGGGACATTCGAGTAGAGATCGTGCTAGATCACATTCGAGCTTTAGAGCTCCAACTATTTCAATCGCTAGTGTTGAAAATGGCAGATCTGTTTTCTTGAGTGCAAACGTTGTGGTAAAAGGCATCCGGGTATTTGTAGATTGAATAATCAAGCTTGTTTCAAATGTGGATCCTTATATCAGTTTATCCGAGATTATCTCGAGTCTGTTGAGTAAGAGATTGTGCAAAATCTGAGACCGAGTAACACTTCAGCCAAGGGTAGACCTCCTAGAAATGCAAGAAATGTGGGTCATAGTCAAAGAGGGACTAAAGATAGAACTGTGCAATTTGAGGCTAGAGCACCTGCCAGAGCCTATGCCATTAGAGTTCGTGAGGAAGCTTCAACTCTTGATGTCATTACTGGTACATTTACTCTTTATGATACTTCTGTGATTGCATTGATAGATTCAGGATCAACACATTCATATATGTATGCATGAATTTAGTATCCAGTAAGACTTTGCTTGTAGAGTTTATTGAATTTGTAGTTAGAGTATCAATTGTATTAAACCCCTTAGGTTAGTGTGTTTTTGTTGATAAAGTATGCAAGAATTGTCCGTTGTGATTTTGAGATTCATGTTTTTCGGCTGATTTGATGTTGTTACCATTCGACGAGTCGATATAATTCTGGGTATGATTGGCTGACTTTACACAATGCTGTTGTAAACTACAAACGAAAGTGTAACACCCTTAACCTGGCCCAGACGTTATGACCAGATCTGGCATGTCACATGGAAGTAACATTTGAAGTCGGACAATTCGATAAAAAGTTTCTTCTATTTCAAAAGCCTTGTTTAGAATTTTGGACGTTGAACGAAATTAGGTTAAAACTATTTTTATAAGTTTGAATGTGTATATGTAAAAATGTTAGCCGTATTTGTTGTATTTAATTATTTGAGGTTATCTAAAATTTGAAAACATTACGCAGATTTATTTGAAAATGTACATAATTAATTTTGAAAACCCAAATATCCTAATCCATTTGTTTAAAACGAGTTAACAGTGCAATAAAATAAAGGTAGCAAAAATACCCACAATGACCTTATTACAAAATTAATACCCAAACTAAAATTAAATAAAAATGAATTCAAAAGCAGAAGTCATGTGGCCACCCCGAGTCCTCGCAGCTCGAAATCATCTATGGCTGGGGGTTACCTGTAGATTTAAAATAAAGGGTGAGTTTGCGAAAACTCAGTGTGCAACTTCCCCAACCAATAACAGAATAGACTAGGCCGAAGCCCTATACAGAAAATAGATCAGTATGGACCGTAGCCCTATACAGAACAGTGCAGGCCCAAGCCTGTTACAGAATCAGATCATTTAATGCATGAACCCAACCCAACCCAATCCATCCATCACACCACTCGTGCCAACCCATCACACCATGTAGGGAATAACTCGACCCACCCAGCCCACACACCAATACTCAACCATGCTGTTAATAACAGATTTCGTGGCAGAGCCACCAGAAACAGATCACGTGGCAAAGCCACTATATAGAATCACATGGTAGAGCCACTTTTACAGAACTACCCTCATAATCATACCCAACCTCATGCAGAATAACATAGCATATTCAGATATAGCATGCATATTAACAGACACGGATACAGTCATTTACATGAATCAGGCAATCTATCCTTAGGGGTATAATAGTCTTTTAGGCAGTCAGAGGTATTTTGGTTTTTTTACTAAGTTTCAAAGTCATGATGCCTAATACGACCTTATAATAGGTCTAATGTCGTGTTAAACAACTCAGATAGTCTATATAGTCAAAACGGTGTATATGGGCCCAAAACCCCTATTGGGCCCAAGTGGGCCCATACGCTCGTATGGCCCGTTCTATCCAGTTTTATGTACGGCATTGCAAACCTTATCAATCAACATACCAACGATCACTTATCGAGTAATTTACCCATATGGGCCTGTAGGCCCATTGGGCCCATTTCAGCCCATCGAGGCCCATAACGGCCCAAGTGCATGAAAATACGTGTATAAGCTTCAACAGTCTATTACCCATGATTTGTGGGCTCGGTTTAGCCCACAAGCATTCGCACACCCGTGAGGCCTCGAATGCTAACGTTTCAGCATTCCGGCTATTCAACTTTTGCGGATCTACACTAAAGAAGGGTGTGGTTACACACCTGTAACAATACTGTCATCGCAACGCCCCTAGACCAAAGCACCTAAGATTTCCAACGATCCATCATTAGTCATATTGTGGTAAATCCAATTCTGAGTATTGAAACCATAAGTAATTTATTGCCACTTATCACTTACCTTTGCCGAAAATTAACCAATAGACCTAGGTTGCTTCAAAAGTACTAGCCACCAACCTCTTCTCGCGAGATCGACTACCAAGTAATACCTACTCAAGAGACCAAAGCAAGATGGTCAAGAAAGAAAGAAGTTGACACCGATCACAAATGGAAAAGAAACAAAAATTGATTAAATACGCAGAAGGGAGGAATTTCGGCTTACATCCGAAAACTCAAAGGAAATAAACGAAACATTTACCCCAGACTAGATGGTAGAGACTGTAGATTGAAATAACAAATGCTCACTTCCCAGAGTCCAAACGCCTAAACCCAACAATTTCCAAAGTGATGAAAAGATGAATATCCGGCTATTTGAAACTAAAAAGAGACGATAAAAGGGACAAAAGAGGGTGAAGTCATAGGTTCAGCTATAATCAAAGGGAAGACCAAATAGCAAGATGAGGAGTAAACGGAAGAGAAAAGGAACGAAAAGAAATGAAGAAAAAAGAGATGTGGGTTTCGACTAGCAGAAGAGAAAAGTATGAAACTGAGATGTAAGATTCGGTTAAGAAGAATGAAAAGAGAATCAATGAAGGTTCGGCCAAATAGAGTGTTTGAGAGAGACCAAAGGTAAGGTTCAGCAAGTGGCACCCTTTTTGGTGTCGGCAGAATATAGCAGAAAATAAACTGGAGTTTCGACACTTGGAACTATGTTTCGGCAAAAGAATGAAATGAACCAAAATGGTAAAAAGAAACAAAGCGCACAACACAAAAAAAACCAAAGACGCGAGAGGAACGCTCTTGAAACAAAAATGAAGAAAAAGAAAAACACCCCAGCACCAATTCAGCACAAAGAGGCTGAATAGACACCCCCTAGACACCCAAATTCAACCAACTATCCCGCACATCTCAATCCCTTGATTTTCTCCTTGATTTGCTACAAGATTTACTCAACTCTCCATTTGAATTCAATTCAAATTCACAAGACCAAGTCTTCTCTTACCAAGTCTCCAACCAACTCAAGTGTTTGAATTTACTCGCACCACTTGCGGCCCACTTCTAGCAAAATAAATACATTTGCTTGCAAGGGGATTTGAACTCCCTTCCTTCCCCTTGTCAATGACGCCACAGGCCACTCCACCACAAGCCTTTTTGTGTCATGAAATCCCCATAACTTTACTTAAGCCCTATCAACAATACCCATACTCCCCTAAGTCCAAAAATTAAAATTTTGCTAAAGGCTTAGCTTCAACCCAGGCCTTCCAAAGACCCCTAAATACACCCAAATCATCAATCCAGCACACCCAAACATGCAATTGACAATTTATGCAAAATTTAAAAACCTTAAAATTTGGGGCGTTACAGAAAGACTATTGATTTGCAATGCCAGAATGATGAAATTATTTGGATTGAATCTAATGATCCAAATGGTTTACCAGTAGTGATTTCGTCGATGTTAGCTTAGAAATATGTGAGAAAGGGCTGTGAAGCTTACTCTGCTTATGTGCTCGATACTAAAGTGACTGAAAAGAAGATTGAATTAGTACCAGTTGTATGTAAATATCCGGATGTGTTTCCTGAAGAATTACCAGGTTTGCTGGCTATCCGAGAGGTAGAGTTTGGTATTGATTTAATGCCAAGGACGACTCCGATTTCAATAGCTCCGTATAAAATGGCACCGACCGAATTAAAAGAATTGAAGCTCAGTGGCAAGAGTTGACAAATAGAGGTTTCGTGCGATAGAGTTTTTGTCCCTAGGGTGCACCGGTTTTATTTGTGAAAAACAAAGACGGAACTATGAGAATGTGCATTAACTATCGACAGCTCAATAAGGTGACCATAAAGAATAAACATCTGTTGCCACGGACTGACGACCTATTTGATGTAACGCCCCGAATTTTGGGCTTAAGAGAAATGGGCTTCGTGTATCGACAAAATTCGAATTTTTGTGGTCAAGAAAAATTTTGCAATTTTATGTTTGGTTTGTTAATTAAGTGATTTGGAGTGACTGGGGGTTGTCTAAGAAGTCCTGGGTTCAAACCAGGACTTTAGGAAAAAATTAGTTTTTGCCTTTAGGGGACATTGGCGTCACAAGGAAAGGCTTATAAATATTTTTGGTTAAAGCTGGACGTATAGAAGAAGTTAGTCTAGTCGTAAGGGGGCATTGGTAGCATGTAGGTGGTCTAAGGTTCGAATCCTGGCCATAGCATAATTTTTTTCTATTTTCGCATATGGGCATGGAAACTAGCGTTTAGATCTTATAATTAAATGGGAGAGATTTTCGACACAAAAAGAGACTCTAGAAAGGTGGTAAACGGCCTGTTGGGTATTTAGAAGGGGCGCAGGTTTGAGTCTGCTTAAGAGAAGAACTTTTTTTGTTTAAAGGGAACACGACACACTGGACGGAAGGCTTATAAGTTTTTGCGTGGGGTTATTGACATGGAAGTCGTGTTGGTTCAATGGCGAAGAGCGTGCTATGGGAAGTGAGAGAGCGCAGGTTCGAACCCCAAGGCAGGCGAAGTTTTTGTTTTAACTCTTTAATAAATTGTGGCTTCAGCAGGTAAGGGTTATAATTGTTTGTGACCATATTATAATGTAAGAGAAGTGGTAGCACAGTGGCAAGCAGGCTGTTATTAGGTGCAGTGACAGGATGATGTCTGGAGTTCGAGCTTCCCTTATGCCAAAAAGAGTTTGATTTTTTTGCTACTCGTGCAAGGTTGGCCAATTATGGTAATAGTTGATTTGGTCAAGCGGTGGTCAAGCAGTGGATGGAAATTTAGACTGATTGCTAGCTCATTCTAAGCTACTATTAAAGGATTTATTATGGGAAATTTTGACCGAATGTGGGACCTTAATTGCTGCCATTCGGTCATTGCAATTTTGGCTAATAAAGGCTTTTGATTTGCTTTCTTTTTTTGAAGTTTTAACCAAATGGTAGGGGAAGCTTTAGTTGCCAAATTAAGTTGTTTAGGCTTGGATTCTTCTACTGTTGATGAAGTATTTTGATTGGCATTCCTTTTTCTTTTCTAACTTTGACCGAAGGCATCATTTTTTCTTTGCTCTAACAAAAGTTTTGTACCGATTTTGTTTTCTCACCTCTTGGTATTTTGCTTCCTTTCTTTTGACTCCCAATCAAATGCTTCTCAACTCCATTTGTATGAACTAACGTTTATACATTTTTCTTATACCCTTTTAAGCACCTTCTCTTCTTATTTGATTTTGCGAACACCAAAATGCACCTTTAGCCTTGGTCTGCTTCTACTCTTTTCTCTACTCTTTTGGATTTGGCAACACCGAATGCACCATTGGTAAACTTGTCTTCTCTTCGGGTTTTTGCAAAAGCCGATTGCACCACTACCTTTCAATCTCTCTTTTCCCCTTGTGCAATAGTAGCCGAATATGCTTTAGCCAATTTGTTCCTTCTTCATCTTTTTGAACTATTGTACCTTTTTCCCTCTCATTTCTTGTTTTCGTTATTGATCAATCGGCCGAATCTAAGTCTTTGGTGATAGGACCGAGACTTAAATCCCTTTTCTTTGTGAACGTTCTCTAGTTTTAGGTAAGTACCTTAATCGCAAGTGTTGATTTTAAAAGATTACGTGTACCCTTATCGGATTAATTGTTTTCTTCTAAGCGTTTAATATTGATTGTTGCCTTTTGGTAGTGGTCGAATAAGGATTATGACTTTTGGAATAAATATCATGGAGGTAAGTGATAATCGGACTGAGGGAGGTTGTGGAAGAGTATCTACTGGAAGTGCACTCGCGGTTTCTACTCCCAAGTTCAAGTGACGTAGAGTGTCAGCAGATAAGGACTTTCCACCGGGATGTAGAAGAGAGATCGCGTCAAACTATGGTTTGACTGTGTCAGTAGTTAGGGACTTTCTGCAGGGATGCGAAAGAGTGACCGCGTCAAACTATGGTTTGACTAGGTGATATACGTGATATGAAGTAATAAAATTTATAAAGAACTTGATCACACCAAAACTAACTAATATCACGACGTTGAGGCAAGCGCACCAGTCGAACAGTAGTATAGCTTCGTGGCAAGACCGAGTTATCGTACCCAAGGGAACCAAAAGTACTAGTACTTACTTCCTTTCTATTATCTAACCTAAAAATAAAAGAGGGTTGTTTAAACTAATTCTAAAACTAATTAAGAAAGTTTAAAGAGTAAATTGGGAAAACTTTTAGGGAAAAGTTGATTGATATGGGTAATACTCAAGGGAGAATCCACCTAGACTTCACTTGTTATTATTTTCTTGAACTATATGATTTCTTTACTTGACTTGATCCGTAAAGATCCCTAACTTATGCTAAACCCTCCATCGAGGCGTGGAGCAACTAGGCCTAAGTTGTTAATTAAAGTTCCCTTATTAATTAACTCCTTAGGTAGCATTAATTCGATCTATGGCTCCCCATATTAGGTTTGACCCTAATCCGACAGATTTATGTTGCCCTATGTCTAGGGTTGCATGCAACTCCGCTTAATTATGGTAGATCTACTCTTATCACAGGGACTTTTGCTCCTCTGCTCTAAGCACATCTAATTCTTGAAGTAATGCTTAGGATTATTAAATCAAGAATGAAGAACGCATAATTAAGAACAATTCAAGTATTTATCAAATAAATCAAGAATAAATAACAAGATCTATCTTAGGTTTCATCCCCCTCAAGTATTTGAGAGGTTTAGTTCATGATAAAAAAAAGAAACATCACAGAAGATATAAAATAATAAAACATAAAAGAAACCAAAAGCCCCTGAAGGAATTTAGGGAGATCCTCTATGTTGCTACAGAATTCCAACTTCTGAGATGAATCAATCGGCTTTCTCCTTTAGAGTAATCCCTTGCTTCTATTCGTATCTAAAAGTATCTTCAAGTTGTTGCCTCATGGAGTCTTTATATAGAGCTTTTGGGGGCCTTTCTTAGCCTCTAAGCATCTAAATTTGAGTGAAATTCCCTCCCTCACGACTAGAACATGCCCGTGTGCCACGCCCGTGTGACTTCGACAGACGCCGTGTGATTTTCTCAGGGGAGGCACGGCTGTATGGCCTGGCCGTGCTTATCGGGGCTTTAACTGTGTGATCTTCATGTGGCATGCCCGTGTGGTACAGCCGTGTGGCATGTCTTGGGCCGTGTTGTTCGCACATTTTGGCCCATTTTTACCGTTTTTAGCCTGTTTTCTGTTCTTTTCTCTTCCCTATGCTCTCCTGAGTATAAGATATGAAAAAGGAAGATTAAGAGCATCGATTCGCACAAAATTGATCATAATTCATCCAAAATATAGCTAAACATGGGGTAAAAATATGTATAATTTAACGTTTATCACTAGGCAAATCACAATTGATCATTCTAGTGAAGGCAAGTGATAGCAAATGCTTTGGCTAAGTGTTTGGATTAGAATTTCCTTAATTCTTATGATAAGTCATTTAACTGTGCCTTATGTTTAATTTAGGTGGCAGGGCTCAGGATTATTTAATACTCTACGTGATAAGGTGTGTTATCGCACTTTTTGGATACAAAGGCGAAATGCCGAAACGGCAAGTGCCAAAAACCCAGAATGCTTTATGTTCAAGTTCAAATGGTAGATGGTAGTTTTTTCCATAAACAAGTCTATAGGGAGATGTTCCTATGGGTGTTTTAAAAGCAGTTCTATAAGCCCATAATGTATCATCTAACTTTCTTGACCAATCTTTCCTATTTGTTTCTATGGTTTTCTCTAGAATGCGTTTAAGCTCCCTATTGGTCACTTCGACTTGACCACTGGTTTGTAGATGATAAGGGGTGGCTGTTCTATGATGTACTCCATACCTTTTCAAGACCTTTTCAAATTGGGTATTGCAAAAATGTGTGCCCCTATCACTAATGATTATCCTAGGTGTTCCAAATCGAGAGAAAAGTTTTTTCAAAAAACGTACTACCATTCTAGCATCATTCGTAGGTAAAGCTTGGGCTTCTACCCATTTTGACATGTAATCTGCTACTACTAATATGTATTTATTCCCAAATGAATTAGGGGATGGATCCATGAAATCGATACCCCATACATCAAATATTTCACATGAAATTATATAGTTATGAGGCATTTCATTATGCTGAGAGATATTACCTGTTCGTTGGCATTTATCACAAGAGGTCACATACCTATTGGCATCTCTGAAAAGTGTAAGCCAGTAAAAGCCAGATTCGAGTACCTTATGAGCAGTTCTAGTTCCACTGTAATGTCCTCCTGTGGGCCCTGAGTGGCAGTGATTCAAAATTTAATATACTTTTGTGTCATCAACGCATCTTCGTAGAACCTGATCTGCACAAATTCGAAAAAGAAAAGGATCTTCCCAAAAGTAGTTCTTCACATTAGCAAAGAATCGCTTCTTTTGCTGATGGGTTAGCCCTGCTAAGGCTAGGAGTTGTTCCTCAGGGAATAGATTGTTTATCTTATCGAGGTACTTAGGCTGTGTGTTTTCTAGTCTTGAGAGGTGATCTGCCGCCAAGTTTTCAGCTCCTTTCTTGTCCTTTATTTCCAAGTCGAATTCCTGTAACAATAGAATCCATCTTATTAATCGAGGTTTTGTATTAGTTTTAGTTAAGAGGTAGCGAAGAGTCGAATGATCAATATAAATAATGACTTTTGACAGACTTAAGTAAGATCTAAATTTGTTAAATGTAAAAATAACAGCTAGCAATTCTTTCTCTGTGGTAGTGTAATTTGCTTGAGCGGCTGTCAAAGTTCTGCTAACATAATAGATCGGCTGGAAGTGTTTGTCCCTTCGCTGTCCTAAAACTGCACCTACTACAAAATCACTTGCATCACACATTAGCTTAAAAGGTAGATTCCAATCAGGTGAGATCATAATCGGGGCATTGACTAACTTTTCCTTAAGGGTCTTGAAGGATTCTAGACATTCTTGGTCAAAGTTGAAGGGTACATCTTTTTCTAGTAATTTAGTTAAAGGCTTAGCTATTTAAAAAAGTCTTTAATGAATCTACGATAAAAACCAGCATGACCTAAAAAGCTTCTTATAGCCTTAACTGAACTAGGAGAAGGTAGTTTTTCAATAGTTTCTATCTTTGCTTTGTCTACCTCTATTCCTTTACTAGAGATTTTATGTCCTAATACAATACCTTCTTGGACTATAAAGTGACATTTTTCCCAATTAAGCACTAGATTTGTCTCTTCACATCTCATCAGAACATGTTTTAAATTGTTTAGACAGTGTTGGAAAGAATTACCGAAAACGAAGAAATCATCCATAAATACCTCCATGATGTCTTCCACAAATTCATTGAAGATAGCTAGCATCCATCGCTGAAAAGTAGCAGGAGCGTTACATAAACCAAAAGGCATTCTACGATAAGCAAACGTACCATATGGGCATGTGGACGTCGTTTTCTCTTGATCTTCTGGAGCTATCGAGATTTGGAAGTAACCAGAGAGGCCATCTAGGAAGCAATAATACATGTGACTTGATAGTCTTTCTAACATCTGATCAATAAAAGGTAAAGGAAAATGGTCTTTTTGAGTGGCGTCATTCAGGTTCCTGTAATCAATGCAAACTCTCCATCCTGTGATTGTTCTTGTAGGTATAAACTCTTCTTTGTCATTAGTCACCACGGTCAATCCATCTTTCTTAGGGACAACCTGCATAGGGCTTACCCAAGAACTGTCAGAAATAGGATAAATAATACCTGCATCTAGAAGTTTAATTACCTCGCTTTCACAACTTCTTTCATGTTGGGATTCAACCGTCTTTGGGCTTGCACTGATGGTTTGAATTCGTCCTCCATTAAAATTTTGTAGGTGCAGAAGGAAGGATTAATTCCCTTGATATCTGAAATTTTCCAAGCTATAGCACGTCTGTGTTCTCTTAACACATGGAGTAGTTCTTCTTTCTCTGTAATGCTTAAATCGGATGCGATAATGACTGGTAAAGTTGATTCTTCCTCTAAAAAAGGCATATTCTAAATGATCTAGCAGTTGTTTTAGTTCTAATTTAGAGGGTTCAGTAATGGAAGGTTTTTGTCTCAATTCATCACTCATCTTTAAATTTTCATAACTTATGTGCCTAGCGATGATGTCATTAGAATCCAATTCTTTCCTTACTTCATCGATTTCGGGGGTGGTTTCATCTTTCCCCCCACCTTGAACAAGACACAGTTCCAACGTGTCTGTGAAAGAAAGTTCCTGAAAATTGTCTTGAACAAAGTGATCAATCATATCAACAAAATAACAAGAATCATCTTGTTCTTTAGAAAATTTCATGGCATCATATATTTTAAAGACAACTTCTTCCTCGCCAACTCTAAGTACTAATTTGCCATCCCCTACATCGATAACAGTTCTAGCAGTGGCTAAAAATGGGCGTCCTAAAATCAAGGGTACTTCAATGTCCTCATCCATGTCAAGTACAACAAAATCAACAGGGAATATGAACTTATCTACCTTTACTAACACATCTTCAATGATTCCCCTAGGATATTTAACATATCTATCGGCTAATTGAATACTCATCCTAGTAGGTTTAGGTTCCCCTAGACCTAGTTGCTTGAACATTTTATAAGGCATGAGATTAATGCTCGCACCTAAATCAGCTAATGCTTTATTAATAATTAGGCTACCAATCAAACAAGCAATAGTAAAACTCCCTGGATCTTTCAGTTTTACCGGCAGTTTATTTTGGAGAATAGGTGAGCATTCCTCGTTGAGTTCTACTGTGGCCAATTCTTCCAACTTCCTTTTATTTGTCAGAAGTTCTTTAAAGAACTTCGCATACTTCAGCATCTGTGAAATCACTTCAACAAAAGGTAAGTTAATGTGTAACTGTTTAAACAGTTCAAGGAACTTACCGAATTGAGCGTCTATATGGTCTTTCTTCAATTTTGCCGAATATGGGATGCGCAGTTTGTATTCCTTGAGTGGTGGTGGAGTGTTGTCCTTGGGTTCCTCTGCCTTTTCTTCTGAAAGTTCTGGAATAGTTTTCTTTTCTGGCTCGGCTAGGACCTTTCCATCTCTTAAAGTAATCGCTTTGACGTGTTCTCTGGGATTTGGCTCAGTGTTACTTGGTAATCCTCCTTGTGGTCTTTCTTAAATTAATTTTGCAAGTTGACCAATTTGGTTTTCAAGCCCTTGAATTGATGCTTGCTGATTTTTCAGTGCCATTTCAGTGCTTTGAAAACGGGTCTCTAATGCAGCCATAAATTTGGTAAACAGCTCTTCCAGATTCGGCTTCTTCTCATGTTGCGGTGGCAGCTGTTGAAATCCTGAAGAAGGCTGTTGTCTTTGATTTCCTTATCCTCCCCATGAAAAATTTGGGTGATTTCTCCAACCTGCATTATAAGTATTACTATAAGGGTTATTTTGAGGTCTAGAATTGTTACCCATATAGTTGGCTTGTTTAGTTTCCATGCTATGTCCATAGGATGTGAAATCTGGATTGAACGTGTTTCCTTGAGTCGCGTCGCATTGCATCACCGGTGTGCCTGCATAGAACTAACAAAAATATCAAACTTTTTATTTAAAAGTTCTACTTGGTTAGTAAGCATGGCGACAGCATCAATATTATAAACTCCTGCAGCTTTTGTTGGCTTTGTCCTCATGACTTGCCACTGATAATTATTCAATGACATCTCTTCAATAAATTCATAAGCTGCTCCAGGTGTTTTATTATTGATCGCCCCTCCTGCGGCTGCATCGATCATTTGTCTGGTTGACGGGTTTAAACTGTTGTGGAAGGTTTGAACTTGTAGCCACAAAGGTAGACCATGATTAGGGCACCTTCTCAAAAGATCTTTGTATCTCTCCCATGCATCGTATAGTGTTTCTAAATCCATCTGCACAAAAGAAGAAATATCGTTTCGTAATTTGGCTGTTTTAGCTGGAGGAAAATATTTGAGTAAAAATTTTTTGGTCGTCTACTCCCATGTGGTAATTGAGCCTCGTGGTAAAGAATTTAACCACTGTTTGGCTTTATTTCTCAAAAAGAATCGAATGGCATCATCAGAAACGCCATTTATTTTGAAGGTATCACAAAGTTCCAAGAAATTGGCTATATGTGAGTTTGGATCTTCGTCCTGTAAACCATCAAACTGCACCAATTGCTGTATCATCTGAATAGTGTTAAGCTTTAACTCAAAATTATTAGTAGTAATAGTAGGTCTAAGAATGCTAGTTTAGGTACCAGCCAAACTAGGTTTAGCATAATCATACATAGTACGAGGAGCTTCTTCTTGATTTGCTGGTGGCGCGACTATTGCGGGAGGTGGTGGAACGTTTTGATTTGCTTCCATCTCTTCTGTAGGTTCTAGCTCTTGATCAGGTTCTTGTTCAGGATAATGTAGACTGTGTCTAATTTCTCTGCGATTTCTGTGAACTGTCGTTTCTAGATCTTCGTCAAAAAGTAGTGGTCCTGTTGGGTTGTTTCTAGTCATAAACTAAAAATACCTGAAAAGAAAAAGCAAAGAAAAACTCAAAAAATTAAAAGAAAATAAATAAATAAAACCTAAAAATAAAAATAAAAGAAAAATAAATATATATATATAGTAATGGCTAAAGTAATAGAAATCGAGCTTTCGTAATATTTTAGTTCCCCGGCAATGGCGCCAAAAACTTGATATGCGTGATATGAAGTAATAAAATTTATAAAGAACTTGATCACACCAAAACTAACTAATATCATGACGTTGAGGCAAGCGCACCTGTCGAATAGTAGTATAGCTTCGTGGCAAGACCGAGTTATCGTACCCAAGGGAACCAAAAGTACTAGTACTTACTTCCTTTCTATTATCTAGCCTAAAAATAAAAGAGGGTTGTTTAAACTAATTCTAAAACTAACTAAGAAAGTTTAAAGAGTAAATTGGGAAAACTTTTAGGGAAAAGCTTATTGATATCGGTAATACTCAAGGGAGAATCCACCTAGACTTCAATTGTTATTATTTTCTTGAACTATATAATTTCTTTACTTGACTTGATCCGTAGAGATCCCTAACTTATGCTAAACCCTCCGTCGAGGCATAGAGCAACTAGGCCTAAGTTGTTAATTAAAGTTCCCTTATTAATTAACTCCCTAGGTTGCATTAATTCAATCTATGGCTCCCCATATTAGGTTTGACCTAATCCAGTAGATTTATGTCGCCCTATGTCTAGGGTTGCATGCAACTCCGCTTAATTATGGTAGATCTACTCTTATCACAGGGACTTTTGCTCCTCTGCTCTAAGCACATCTAATTCTTGAAGTAATGCCTAGGATTATTAAATCAAGAATTAAGAACGCATAATTAAGAACAATTCAAGTATTTATCAAATAAATCAATAATAAATAACAAGATCTGTCTTAGGTTTCATCCCCCTCAAGTATTTGAGAGGTTTAGTTCATGATAAAGAAAAGAAACATCACAGAAGATATAAAATAATAAAACATAAAAGAAACCAAAAACCCCTGAAGGAATTTAGGGAGATCCTCTATGTTGCTGCAGAATTCCAGCTTCTGAGATGAATCAATCGGCTTTCTCCTTTGGAGTAATCCCTTGCTTCTATTCGTATCTAAAAGTATCTTCAAGTTGTTGCCTCATGGAGTCTTTATATAGAGCTTTTGGGGGCCTTTCTTAGCCTCTAAGCATCTAAATTTGAGTGAAATTCCCACCCTCACGACTAGAACATGCCCGTGTGCCACGCCCATGTGACTTCGACAGAGGCCGTGTGATTTTCTCAAGGGAGGCACGGCCGTATGGCTTGGCCGTGCTTATCGAGGCTTTAACCATGTGATCTTCATGTGGCACGCCCGTGTGGTACAGCCGTGTGGCATGTCTTGGGCCGTGTTGTTCGCACATTTTGGCCCATTTTTACCGTTTTTAGCCTGTTTTCTGTTCTTTTCTCTTCCCTATGCTCTCCTGAGTATAAGATATGAAAAAGGAAGATTAAGAGAATCGATTCGCACAAAATTGATCATAATTCATCCAAAATATAAGCTAAACATGGGGTAAAAATATGTATAATTTAACGTTTATCACTAGGCAAATCACAATTGATCATTCTAGTGAAGGCAAGTGATAGCAAATGCTTTGGCTAAGTGTTTGGATTAGAATTTCCTTAATTCTTATGATAAGTCATTTAACTGTGTCTTATGTTTAATTTAGGTGGCAGGGCTCAGGATTATTTAATACTCTACGTGATAAGGTGTGTTATCGCACTTTTTGGATACAAAGGCGAAATGCCAAAACGGCAAGTGCCAAAAACCTGAGGAATCGAATGTTGACCACATAGGTGTGCGAATGCTCATGTGTTTGACTGAGGCCACGGATTCTGGCCCCACATCAGAAAGTGGCTTTCATGAGCGATTTCATGAGTTGGGCTGAAACGGGCTGAATGGGCCTGTGGGCCCGCTAAAGGGGCTTTAGGCCGTATTTGAATCTCTGGACTGTTTGGTTGCATGTGTCGCTAGACGACCATGGGCTTTCTAATGGGCCTTCACATGCGTAGGACCACACTGACAAATGACTGAAATGCCCCTAAGGGGCAAAATGACCAAAATACCCTCTAGGGGTATGACGACTGTTTTGACTCTGTATGTTTTCTGATTAATTATGTATAATATAAAATGCTTTGTATGAGTTATCTGTATCATGTAGCATGTCTTTTAATATGATGCATTCCATGGGGGATGGGATATATGTTTATGGAGGAAGTGTACTATTCTGGCAGCTTTGCTGCATTATTCTGTTGGCTTATAGCCTAATATTCTGGTAGCACTACTGCATATTTATCGATAGTGCTACATCGGTACTACATTATGGAGTGTAGGGTTGGGTGGGCTGATTATATCCCCACATGGAGTGATGGGTTGGATGAAGATGGAGTGTAGCGGATGGTTAGGTAGGATTCTGATTACATGTTATACTGTTACGGGCTTAGGCCCACTGATTGTGATATACTACTGTAAAGTGCTATAGCCCAGACTGATTATATTATATTGTTATTGCCAGGAATACACACTGAGTATTTGTATACTCACCCTTTTATTTTACCATATAGGTAATACCGAGTTCAAGTTAGGCCATAGGAAAATTTTTTATTTTTAGCCTTAGAGGAACCCTAATCTCAAGTGTATGACTCTTAAATAAATCAGGGTAAAATAAGGCACAAAAAGGAGTGTGGTGTAGTGGTAAAGTGGCGCCACTTAAGAGACAAAGGAGTGACGCCATAAAGGAAGCAATGGGGTCCAAGGTTCAAGTTTTGGCTCTTGCAATTTATTTTGGTTTTACTTTTAAATAAATCTAGAAGTGAGTAGGCGAGCTTTAAAGTGAAATGTGTTTGACTTATGACACAAAGGAGCTTGTGTCCTAGTGGTGGTGGCGGGACATGGTTATTGAGAGGACTATGGTTCGAATCCCTTTGCATGCAAAGGTTAATTATTTTGCTAATGCTTCAGTTTTAGGGGATTGATGGAGAATCTCACATTGGGAAGCTAACATGAGAATAGGTGAGGAGCTAGGTTTAAATAGAGCAAACCATGAGGAGAGTAGGCATACATTTCTTGGCTTATCCCTTTCGCTTTGTGGCGTGTTCGTTTGGTTGGGCGTTGGATCATTCGTTGATCTGTATGCCGTTGGGTCACAGTAGTGGTGACCGAAGTTGATCAACACACTCCTTGGGAGTCAAGGGTGTGATTACTGTAGGCTTCTAGGCATAGCAGTGTTTGGAGCGCGAATAAACTTTAGATTCCTATCAGCCCTAAACCCGGCCCAGAAGTTTGGCCCGAATCTAGCGTGTCACATTGAAGTGTTTTTTTGAAAACCTTGTTTCATTGAAAACCCTTCTTAAAAATTGTTGCCCTTTAAACCTTGCATAAAATCTCGAATTTCATTTGCTTATTTTCAAAATGTGGTTTATTAAAAACTATTCTCTTGTAAAACATTATTATCTTTTTAAACCCTATTTGTTGCGAAAGATTTATTTAAAAGAAATCGATTTACAAAAACAAGATGTTTTAAGAAAAACAGTTAATATTTTTGGAAAATCGTGATTTACCTCTAATAGATATAAATCAAAGTAAATAAAAAAACCCAAAGTTAAAATTCAAAAATTATAAAGGCCTTATTACAACTCAAAACCAAATTAAAGTACTCATGAATAATTTAATAGAAATACAGAAGCAGATGTGTAGCCTTCTCCGAGTCCCTCGCAGCTCCAATCCGTCTAAGGATGGAAATTACCAGAAAGGTTGATAAACGGGGTGAGTTTGTGAAAACTCAGTGTGTATCCCCTTATTAGATTAACAGTCAGTAAATAGAAATAGAAACAGAATCAATCTGGGCTGGAGCCCTTTAACAGAATCAGGTGGGCTTAAGCCCTATTCAATATCGGTAGCCTTTGGGCCCCATAGTGGCCTTAGTTGGGCCTGAGCCCATATCACATCAATATCATATGTATGCAATGCTCCCATCCCAATCCAACTTTGCACTCTATTTTCCCTTCCAACCCTGCACTCCTGTGGGGATATAAATATCAACCCACCCATCCCTACACTCCAATGGTAGCACCAGTTGCGGCACTAACTTAATCGTTGCAGCAGAGTTGCTAGTCATATAATGGGCTTAAAAGCCACCGGTGGATCCATGGTCGTCAAGCGACTATGCGATCCTCCATATCAAAATCCCCCTTAGTTTGCAAAATTACCAAAATACCCCTAGTTTACAGAATTACAAAAATACCCCCGATTTGTGAAATTACCAAAATACCCCTGATTTGTAAAATACCCCTGATTTGTGAAATTACCAAAACACCCTTGAATTGTAAAATTACAGAAATACCCTTGATTTGCGAAATTACTGAAATACCCTCGAATTGTAAAATTACTAAAATACCCCTAATTCATAAAATTATTGAAATACCCTGATTTATGGAAAATTATGGAAATACCCCCAGATTGTGAAATTATTGAAATACCCTTGTAGTGTAAGATTGCCAAAATACCCTTGTTGGCTAGAATTACCAAAATACCCCTGTAGGGTAGAATTACCGAAATACCCCTATAGGTTAGAATTACAGTTATGACCTCGAGGGTAGGTAACTGTTTTGAAACTGTTTTAAGCAATGAATGTGACTGTCTTTCGTAAGCATGCTATGTGATATACATATTAATGTATAGGCCCACCTAGGGCTATGTAACAAGCTTTTAGGCCCAGTAAATTTGTAACTTTCATAATAGTAACTTAAATGCTCCAGATAAATATGAAATTGTTAATGGGATAGAATGTGTACCTGGGCCCAAGATGAGATGATGACCGATATGCCTAAGGGCAAAATGACTAAAATGCCCCTATGTGATATATGTACGATTTGTATGTCATATGTGTATTATGATGCATTCATGAGATTATATGTTGCATATGGGTTAGGTTATGATTGGAGGAAGTGTATATGAGGGTCGCACAGTCGCTTGACGACTGTGGATCGAATGAAGGCTTTTAAGCCACAAGAAGCTCTGCTGCAATGATGAGTAGTGCTGTAATTGGTGTTACAACGAAGGCTTTTAAGCCACGAGCAGCTCTGCTGCAACGATGAGTGGTGCTGCAACTGGTGTCACAATGGGTGTATAAGGATGGGTGGGTCAAGTATCTCCCCACAGGAGTGTAGGGTTGGAAGGGGGTGCACAGGGTTTGTTATGGGTAATTGCACATTACATAATCATATTGGTTTTGTGATATGGGCTCAAGCCCAATTGTGGCCACTATGGGCTAAGGCCCAAAGGCCACCGATATTGAATAGGGCTTAGGCCCACCTGATTCTATTAAAGGGCTCCAGCCGAAATTGATTTTGTTTCTGTTTTTGTTTACTGACTATTACTCTAATAAGGGGATTACACACTGAGTTTTCGCAAACTCACCTCGTTTATTAACCTTTCAGGTAATTCCCAACCTTAGACAGATCGGAGCTGGGAGGGACTCGGAGAAGGCTACACACTACTTATGATTTCTATTTTGGATCATTTACTTTCAAGTACTTTATTTTGGGTTTGGTTGTAATAAAACCTTTTATAATTTCTGGATTACAAATTTGGGATTTTACTTGTGGCTTTATAATTGCTAGAGGTGGAAACAAGTTTTTCCAAAACAATAACTGATTTAAATTAAGCTTCCGCAACGATTAAGATTTTCTAGGTAATAAGTCTTAAAAAGGGAATAATCTTTTAAAAGAACCACATTTGGAATTAATCAAATGCAAACTGAGGTTTTACACAAATTTTTAAACAAGAAGAGTTTTCAATGGAAACACAATTTTTGAAAAACACTTCGATGTGACACCGTCGAATTCGGCCATAACATCTGGGCCGGGTTTGGGGGTGTTACATTAAGTGGTATCAAAGCCTGGGTTGCAAAACTCGGCTATGGATTGGGCTTTTAAAACTGAATTTCTGAAAGAACTGTTTCAAAAGTTTTAAAGTATTTTACTGATTGTTTTCCTGAAAGTGTGGTTCACCGAGTCTCCGGCAACGAATCCATAAGTTTTCTAAATACTTTTGTCTGTTTGGAATTGAAATACTATGGATTCTTTAGATATTGGACTGTATTGAGATTTGGTATTTATTCTGTGTGTTTGGAATTGTTTGGATGTGATGTTTTAAACATGGAAATTGTAATCTATCTGCTCTGATAGGCGGATATTTTGGATGTGTGACTAAGTTATTTGAATTAGAGTGTGAAACAGAAGCGTTGTGGTGTGACTTGGGTAGTACGACTAATGTATAGTGGGAAATTTCAAGGACAAAATTTCTTTAAAGGGTGTAGAATTATAACGCCCCGAATTTTAGGCTAGAAGTATTGGGCCTTGAGTTTTGGATCGATTAAAAGGTAACTTAAATAATTCAAATGTGTGATTTTGGAGTGTTTGAAGGGTACTATGAAGTCCCGGGTTTAAGTTAGGCCATAAGAAAATTTTTTATTCTTAGCCTTAGTGGAACACTAATCTCAAGTGGTATTACTCTTAAATAAATCAGGGTAAAAAAAGGCACAAAAAGGAGTATGGTGTAGTGGCAAAGTGGTGCAACTTAGGGGACAAGGAACTGACGCCATAAAGGAAGCAAAGGGGTCCAATGTTCTAGTCTTGTCTCTTAAAATTTATTTTGGTTTTTCTTTTAAATAAATCTGGAAGCGAGTAAGCGAGCTTTAAAGTTAAATTTGTTGGACTTATAACACAAAGGAGCTTGTATCCTAGTGGTGGTGGCGTGACATGGTTATTGAGAGGACTATGGTTTGAATCCCTTTGCACGCAAAGGTTGATTATTTTGCTAATGCTTTAGTTTTGGGGGATTGATGGAGAATCCCACATCGGGAAGCTAACATGAGAATAGGTGAGAAGCTGGCTTTAAGTAGGGCAAACCATGAGTAGAGTAGGCATACCTTTCTTGGCTTATCCCTTTCACTTTGTGGCGTGTTCGTTGGGTTAAGCGTTGGATCATTTGTTGATCTGTATGCCGTTGGGTCACAGTAGTGGTGACCAAAGTTGATCAACACACTCCTTGGGAGTCAAGGGTACGATTACTATAGGCTTCTGGGCATAGAAGTGTTCAGAGCACGGATAAACTTCAGATTCCTATCAGATGTGTACTTCGACCCTTGTTTGATAGGTCGAAATGGGCCAAATGGGCCCAACGGGCTAAAAATTGGTAGATTGGTAATAAATGACGAGCTGATTAAGTGGGTTGTATGGCTTGGAATAGATTTGGGCCTAAGGGACCGTATAAATGTAAATGGGCCTGATGGGCCATATAAATGTGATTGGACCTGATGGGCTATATGAATGTATGTGGATTCGTTAGGGTTTTGTAATGGACTTTTGGGCTAGTATCTAATAATTGTTTAAGCAGACATAAAACTTAATTAATCAGTTAAGTGTGACTGTGGACAAGTCATAGGGTTGAAGTGTGGCAATAGGTATATGCATGTCTAGAATTGTATCTAGGGAGAGCTTGGTACTTAAGCGATCTTAATGATTCACCTCCTCTTCTTTGGAATCCTACCTGGTGCATAGCATCTGTTCACTTTAGCCAACGAGGACTTGTTGACGGGCCAAGGTTCGTAATTAGACCTATAGTGTTAAGAAATTACCAAAATACCCCTCGATTTGTAAAATTACCGAAATACCTTCAGTTTGCAAAATTACCAAAATACCCCTGGTTTACAAAATTATAGAAATACCCCTGCTTTGCGAAATTACCGAAATACCCCTGACTTATGAAATTACCAAAACACCCTCGAATTGTAAAATTACAGATATAACCTTGATTTGTGAAATTAATGAAATACCCTCAACTTACAAAATTACCGAAATACCCTTAATTCGTAAAATTATTGAAATAGCCCCGATTTGTGGAAAATTATCGAAATACCCCTTGATTGCAAAATTACCGAAATACCCCCAGATTGCAAAATTACTATAATACCCTTGTAGTGAAAGATTACCAAAATACCCCTGTAGGGTGGAATTACCAAAATACCCCTATAGGTTAGAATTACGGTTATGCCCTCGAGGGTAGGTAACTATTTTGAAAATGTTTTATGCTATGAATGTGACTATCTTTCGCAAGCATGCTATGTGATATACATATTAATGTATGGGCCCTTGGGCTATGCATCAGGCTTTTAGGTCCAGTAAATTTGTAACTTGCATAATAGTAACTTAAATGCTTTGGATAAATATGAAATTGTTAATGGGCTATAATGTGTACCTGGGCCCACGATGAGATGATGACCGATATGCCTAAGGGCAAAATGACTAAAATGCCCCTATGTGATATATGTACGATTTGTATGTCATATGTGTATTATGATGCATTCATGAGATTTTATGTTGCATATGGGTTGGGTTATGAATGGAGGAAGTGTATATGAGGGTCGCACAGTCGCTTGACTGTCGATCCAACGAAGGCTTTTAAGCCACGAGCAGCTCTGCTACAAGGATGAGTGGTGCCGGAACCGGTGTCACAACGGGTGTATAAGGATGGTTGGGTCGAGTATCTCCCCACAAGAGTGTAGGGTTGGAAGGGGGTGTTCAGGGTTGGTTATGGGTAATTGCACATTGCATAATCATACTGGTTTTATGATATGGGCTCAGGCCCAACTGAGGCCACTATGGGCTAAGGCCCAAAGGCCACCGATATTGAATAGGGCTTAGGCCCACCTAATTCTGTTAAAGGGCTCCAGCCCAGATTCATTTTGTTTCTGTTTCTGTTTCTATTTACTGAATGTTACTCTAATAAGGGGATTACATATTGAGTTTTCGCAAACTCACCCCGTTTATTAACCATTTAGGTAATTCCCAGCCTTAAACGGATCGGAGCTGCGAGGGATTTGGAGAAGGCTACACACTGCTTATGATTTCTGTTTTGGATTATTTACTCTCAAGTACTTTATTTTGGGTTTGGTTGTAATAAAGCCTTTTATAATTTCTGGATTACAAATTTGAGATTTTACTTGTGGCTTTATAATTGCTAGAGGTGGAAACAGGTTTTTCCAAAACAACAACTGATTTAAATTAAGCTTCAGCAACGATTAAGATTTTATAGGCAATAATGTTTTAAAAAGGGAAAAATCCTTTAAAAAAAAACCACATTTAGAATTGATCAAATGCAAACTGAGGTTTTAAACAAATTTTTAAACAAGAAGGGTTTTAAATGAAAACACGATTTTTGAAAAACACATCGATATGACACTGTCGGATTCAGCCATATGTCTAGGCCGGGTTTGGGGATGTTAAAGTAAAGACATAAAGTTTTAGATCGACGACAAAGTGTTTTTGAAAGTCTCATCATGGAAGAAAATACTTAGATTCATTCGTAAAGGCAAATCGAGTCTGAGATTTTTTGGGCCGTATGAGATTATAGAGCGTATTGGGCCAGTTGCCTACAGACTGTTGTTGCCACCTAAGTTAGAAAAGGTCCATAATATATTCCATGTTTTAATGCTTTGTCAATATTGATCCGATCTGATCCCTCGCTTGTGATTACTCCGCCTGAAATAGAGATTTAGCCTAATATGACATATGAAGAAGAGCAGATCCGTATTCTAGCTCGCGAGATTAAAGAATTACAAAACAAGAAAATTTCATTAGTGAAAGTATTGTGGCATTGACACAGAGTTGAAGAGGCTACTTGGGAGTTAGAGGATGCAATGAGAGAACGTTATCCAAACCTATTCACCGGTAAGATTTTTGGGGACGAAAATCCCTACGGGGGAGAGTTGTAATAGCCCAATTTAGACTCTATTCGGAATAGTGGTTTTGGGATCACAAATCTGAGTCAAAAAATATTTTAAAATTATTTTTTGTGTTTATTCTGTGTGAATTTTTATGTGTGAAATTTTCGTGTTTTAATTTTATCGGTTGAGTGCCCGATTTAGAAAAAGGGCTCAATCGCGTTAAATGAAAAAGTTGGTAGTTAATTGTGTAAGTGCTTAATTGAATTTGTATTTATAATATGAAGCATTTAAGATGCAATTTGACCATAATTATAAAGGATGGACGGTAGTAGGCTTAGTATATAAAGTTTACAAATTAAATAACAAAGGTTAAAATTGTAAATCAATAAATTAATGTATAAAATAACATAAAACAAAAGCTACATGCATTCATCTTTTAGGTTGCCGAATATCAATGAAAGAAAACAAAGAATAAAAGCTTTGAAGTTTCGGCCAAGAGTTAGCTTGATTAAGATTAAGATCCAAAGAAACCAGATTTGGATCGGGGGAAAACCAAGGTTATTGAATAGTCGTTCTGTTCCTATCATCATTGTCTGAGGTAAGTCTCTATAAGCAAATAGATGTCATAAAATTTAATTGAATATATTTAATTGAGTTGAATGAAATATTTACAAGTATATGTGTATATAGCCGATTGTGTATAATTGTGGAAGAAATATTTACACGCCGGAATCCACCGAGATTTGACGTCCCAAAGCCTCGTATGAGCCTTAGGAACAAAAATATTTACATAGGATTCCGATATATGTGTACAAGTAAGACCACGTCTATGACGTTGGCATCAAAATATGTATACGAGTAAGACGACATCTATGACGTTGGCATCAAAATGTATGCGAGTAAGACCACGTCTATGACACTGGCATCGAAATATGTATGCAAGTAAGACCACATTTAATACAATGGCATCGATATGTGATTCCGATATGTGTTTACGAGTAAGACCATGTCTGGGACAGTGGCATCGATATGTGATTACATGTAAAAGCATGTTTAGGACTTTGGCATTGTACGACCTTTCCGAATATCAGAGTATCCTTTTAATTTTGAATGGTTCAATGGGCAATGATAAGTTACGAACGAATGTGTAATTGAGCTAAAAGGGTTCAGATATGTATTTGTTGATGTATTGAAAATATGGTAAGTTTAGTACTTTGAAATGATGATATGAATTATACATGTTACCATGTTAGCTATATGTATATTTGAATGCTTAAATATTAGGCCAAATGATGCATTCATGTTGTTGAATATGAAAATTTATCATACTAATGAATAAATGTGTATTCGGCTAAGAGATAACTTATGCAAAGTTTTATGTTTTGATATTTGAAATTATGAGCTTGGAAATATATATGATTCTATGATAGCTTGTTTTGGTTAGTTAAATTAAATTATGAATGTCATTGAATTGTCTTATTTGATTATGACTTACTAAGCTGTGAAAGCTTACTGTGTGTATGTTTGCTCATTATTTTATAGATTTTGGAAGCTAGTTACGGGCTTGGGGATCGTAAGAGAATTTTGTCACACTATCGACTGTTTTCGATACTTTTATAAGTTTGAATTTAAACCTATGGCATGTATAGGCTCGTTAATATATTGATTTTGAGATATGTATATGTAATAGCCCGATTTTGACCCTATTCAGAACGGTGGTTTCGGGACCACGAATCCGAGTCAGAAAAATATTTAAAAAATTATTTTTGGTGTTTATTATGTGTGAATTGATATCCGTGAAATTTTTGGTTTTTAATTTTGCTGTTTGGATTGTCTAATTTAATAAAAGGGCTTAATAGCGTAAAATGAAAATTTGGTTGTTTAATGTGCAAGGGTCTAATTGCATATGTCTTTATAATTTGGAGTTTTTAAGCTGTAAAGAGACCATTAGTTAAAGCATGGACGATAGTGACATTATGTTACAATGTTTTTATATGTATTAAGAAAGGTTAAATTAGTAAAATGACAAATATGTTATATTTGATAAAACATAAAACAATCAACATGCATTCATATTTCTTTGTTTCATCACTGAATACTAAAAGAAAGAAAAGAAAGAAGCTTTAAGATGTTCAGCTATTTACAAGCTTGATTTAAGGTGAGTTTGGTTTCGATTTTTGTTAATTTTTACGTTTTTGAGATCGTTGCTTCGAGTACTACCCGACCCATGCTTGAACTTATGATTTTGATGAATATTTTGAGTTATGCAATTGATGAATAATTGTGTTTTTTGCTGTTTGATGATGAAATATGGAAGGTAGGTTTTGGGTTAATATGTTTTGCATTGGAAATTTTGATGAAATTGAGTAATTAGGGCTAAATTGTAAAAATAATAAATTAAGGGACTAAAATGTAAAATAAATGAAATGTGGGGACTTGTATGAGCATGGGTAATATTCAGCCTAAGCATGGTATATGCAAATTTTGCATGTTTTGTGTTTTATGCAATTTGGACTAAACTGTAAAAATTATGAAATGTTAGGGGTAAAATGGTAATTTTCCCATTTGTGTGTTTTTGGATTAAATTGAATGAAATGGAATTTGAATGAGCTTAATTTGATAATGTATAGATCAAGAACCAAAGAGATTAGACTTGGATCGGGGAAAAATAAAAATAGTTGAATAGTCGTTCAATACCATTCGTTGATATCCGAGATAGGTCTATAAGCAAATAAATGCTATTAATTTTGAATATAAGTGAAATTAAAATGTTCAATTGAATTTTATGAATATTTTTATAAGTTAGCCGAATATGTATATACATGAAAACAATGTGTACAAGTTCATTTCTATATAAATACGATGTCTGAAAGTTCCGTACGAACCATGGGAATTCTGATAAGTGTTATCATGTAAGACCCTATGTGGGATAGTGGCAACAAGATCTAAATTCGAGTAAGACCCTGTGTGGGACAGTGGCATCGATTTGTAATTACGAGTAAGACCCTGTGTGGGACAGCGACATCGCTACGTGATTACATGTAAGACCACGTGTAGGACGTTGGCATTGTATAATAAGTGTGATTATTCAAGTATCCTATTCAATTTCAAATGGTTCAACGGGAAATGCTAATTTGTGAATGAATGTGTAAATCGATCTAAAGGGAGAAGGTTTGTGATTGTTGATTACCTATTTGAAAATAAGGTAACTTGGCTAATGAATATGTGAAACAAATTATACATGATGATAATGTAAACATATGTGTTTTTGTAAGGTGTATTCGGCCATCAATTATGTATAAGCATGTGATATTAAAGTTTGATTCATGACAATATGCATATGAGTATATATCTGTGTATTCCGTTATAAAGGATATTATGGCTTCGAGATTCAGTGATTCCTTAATAATAGTTCTATGTATATTTGACCAAAATAAAGTTATATATGAAAGTATAAGTTGTATATGAAATTGTAGGTATGAAATTAAATGTGATTACGATAGTATATAATTGGTGTGGTTAAATTTAGTTGATTATGTCATTGAGTTGTTTAACTGCTTATAACTTACTAAGCTATAATAGCTTACTGTATGTGTGTTTGTTTACCTCATCAGTGAAGTCAATCACACTATCGTTTGTTTATCGGTATTTTTAAAAGTTAAATTTGAAACTTATGGCATGTATAAGCTATACTACTCCTTTTGATATATTTTGAATGATATGTATATAATAGGCCATGCGAAAATGGCTTGTTTATTTTGTTAAGTATGGTTTCATGCTATGAATAAATAGTATAGTTGTTATAATTGCTTGTGGTTGGACAATTTAGTTATATGATAAATGGCTATGAATATTATTCAAGCTTAGTTATTTTCAGTCATGTTTTTATATATATATATATGATGTGTTTGGAAATGTTACTAATGGTTGTGTGGTTTTGGTGGTTGATAAGAGAAGTTAGTTTGGGTATGGTTTAATATTTGTGGGTTGCACTGATAATGAATGGGTATGTTATTAAGCTTATTATGTGTTTCGGTAATGATATTGAAATCATTTGGATAAATATTTAGTTATATGCTTATGATTATTTGATTGTAATAAATATGTTTTGATTTTGCTAGTCTATAACTAATTGTTTATTTGACATATTAGTCTGTAATGACTTGTGAAGAAATATGCATATAGGTAATTTGATTTGGAGATGGCGGATATAATGTGCATTTGAATAGTCAGTTTGTGTATATTACTTAATGATAATCATGTTTAATGACTTTATGTGAATGTATACTATATGTATAAGGTATTCGGTTGGGTTGATATAAAAGTCTTATTGAACATATGATTGACGATGTAATTGAGTATAATAAGTTGAAGGTGTTGATTACGTGATATTTAGGCTTGAATCATGGCAAATGGAATTGGCACCTTTTGATTCGGTTAAAGTGCTTATAAAATGATTTATAATATTTAATTGAGTATTGCATAAATTTGGGTTATGTTGCAATAAGATCCGGTTATTGGATACACTTATATGTACTTTTATGATCATGCTAGCTAGTTGTGGAATTTAGATTAGCTTAAGTTAAAATGTATATGTGGAAAGTCTTTTTAAGTGACGATAATATAAGAATCCAAATGCTTCATTGAAAGATCAATAGGTTTGGTTGGAATCATTAATTTTATAATGAATTGAATTGATAAAGTTAATTTTTTAATAAAATGTCAACATATGTCTATGATAAAAAATTTGAAAAGTTCAATGTGGTTATGATTAGACGTATATATGGTTAAATTGATTAAAGATGCTCATTTTTAATCATATTGCTAAGTTATCATTGACTAGTTTAATATTGAATAATAAGTCTAGTATTATGCTTATTTGGTTTAATTTATGTACGTGTAAAAGCAAGAATCTATATGTTTGATTTTATTAAGTAATTATGGTATAATTTAGGAACATGATATTAATTTGTTAATCTGATATTTATTTGATTTGTAAAATGTTGAACTTTGATATATGATTTGTAAATGCTATGTAATTAATAATTTTATGATTATTATTTTTAATAGCAAATTAATATATATGTATGCTCGTATGTGATCTAAATGGTTACCTGAATGTATGAAAATTGTGTTTTGTCAGGTAATACCTCGTAACCTTATTCCGGCGACAAATACGGGTTAGGAGTGTTACAGTATATATATAAGCCATGTGAAAATAGCTTGTTTAATTATGTTAAATTTGGTTTTATTACTTTTGATCAATAATGGATTTATCTGGTTTTGAAGAATCGGTCATGGTATATAAATATGTGTGAATTATGTTTGATATGTTTTGGCTAAGGTTTAATAATGTGTTTTTATGTATAATAAGATGGATGTGTTGAGTATGAAATGTTTTGGCGTGATTCATGATATATGTTAATGGCTTATTGATTCGACTATAGTGCTTATATATAGATTTATGTTAGTTAAATTGATTAATATGTAAATTACTTGATGAAAAGGTAATTCAGTTTATATAATATTCAAATAGGAAATAGATATGAATTACTTTATGTTTTGGCATTGATAATGGAACCGTGTGGTTCAGTATTTAGTTATAAGTATATGATTATTTGATTGTAATAACTATGTTTTGATTTTTGCTACTTTATGAGTAATTGAATATTTGACATAATGGTTTTGTAATGGTTTGTAATGAAACATGCATATGGTTATAAGATATATGAATGCCATGCTAAAGTTACTTGGTAGAAATGATGTAAAAGTCTTATTGATATGGTAGTTGAAACCTTATAAAGCTTATAAATTTGGTATGTATAAGTTCGGCTAATGCATTGGATTTTGACCATATGAATAGTAATTCATGCAATAATAAAATAAAAGCGTTATATGCAAATTTAGTATGTTGACTTTGTTATTTGTGATTTAATTATTAAGTATACTATGGTAGTATAATAATACTCATGATGATTTCGGCAAAGAATTTTTTTGTAAATTGAAATGTTTTTATATACGTATTGAAGTCATGGTTGTTAATGTTTGAATTGGATTTAGATTCCATGGTTTATTTTGTCAGTCAAATTGATGATAGGAAACGTAATGTACGTACATGCTTTAGCTTGATTAGTTAATCTTTTAGGTCATAAACCAATTTGACCATAGTATTTAAATTTTTGTTGGTGCCGAATAAGATATGGATAAAATGATATGTGTTTTTGATTTGTTTGATTTATAAGATTTATGTATTAAGATAAAACAATGAAATGAAACAATTCAATTAGTTTGTATATGTACACATGCTTATATGTTAAAATGATACATTTGATATTTAGCTTATGAATTATGTGATTAGCTATATGTTTGTTTTATGATATGAAATGAGTTGTAAAGAGTTTATGTTGGCTATATGGTTAAAAATTCTATTGGTTTGAGAGACTTGATGTTATGTATGTATATAATTGTTTGGATGTTGTGCTGTGTTTGGTAATGCCTAGTAACCCTATTCCGGCGACGGATATAGGCTAGGAGTGTTACATTTGATTGGTATTAGAGCTATGGTTTAGTCGATTCTAGTACTAACGTAGCACGTGCGAGTCTAGCTATACTTGCCATATTTGTAAACTGTGATATTGTAATGATTCCTAACAATTAAAATGTGTTTTCGTATAGCAATGGATCCCGATCGAGCCGTAGCTAATGATGTCGAGAGTATAGCGCCTGCTCCCACGCAACGGATAGCGTTGGCTAATTCTCAGTCGATTTTGAGTAACCAAGAGGGAGAGGCCAAGCAAGCCTTCTTCCAGCTAATGAATGAGTAGTTCACAGAGTTTGTTCGAATGAATCTGACTGCTCAACAACCTCCACCCCCTCAACTTCCTGAAACTTCCCAAGTTATACGAAAAGAAAAGAAAAGAAAAGCTGATTTAGAACAACCTCCACCCCCTCAACTTCCTAAAACTTCCCAAGTTGTACGAAAAGAAAAGAAAAGAAATGCTGATTTAGAAGCTAGAGATGTACAAAAACGAATATTGAATAAATCATTTCAGTCTGCAACAAAGAAATTTTGAGATGATTATAGTCGTTCAAAGGCTAATGTGGGACATTCGAGTAGAGATCGTGCTAGATCCCATTCGAGCTTTAGAGCTCCAACTACTTCGATCGCTAGTGTTGAAAATATCAAATCTGTTCGACCTGAGTGCAAACGCTATGGTAATGTGGGACATTCGAGTAGAGATCGTGCTAGATCACATTCGAGCTTCAGCGCTCCAACTACTTCGATTGCTAGTGTTGAAAATGTCAAATTTGTTCGACCTGAGTGTAAACGCTGTGCTAAAAGACATTCGGGTATTTGTAGATTGAATAATCAAGCTTGTTTCAAATGTGGACCCTTAGATCACTTTATACAAGATTGTTCCGAGTTTGCTGAGCAAGAGATTGTGCAAAATCCAAGACTGAGTAACACTTCAGCCAGGGGTAGACCTTCTAGAAATGCGGGAAATTTGGATGGTAGTCAAAGAGTGGCTAAAGATACAACTGTGCAATTTGAGGCTAGAGCACCTGCCAGAGCTTTTGCCATCAGAGTTCATGAGGAAGCTTCGTCTCTTGATGTCATTACTAGTACATTTACTCTTTAGGACACTTTTGTGATTGCATTGATAGATTCAGGATCAACACATTCGTATATGTATGCATGAATTAGTATCCAGTAAGACTTATCTTGTAGAGTCTGCTGAATTTGGAATTAGAGTATCAATTGTAGTAAACCCCTTAGGTCAATGTGTTTTGGTTGATAAAGTATGCAAGAATTGCCTATTGAGGATTTGAGATTCATGTTTTTTAGCTGATTTGATGTTGTTACCATTTGTTGAGTTTTATATAATTCTGGGTATGGATTGTTTGGCTTTGCACGATACTGTTGTAAACTGCAAATGAAAGACTATTGATTTGCGATGCCAGGATGATGAAATTTTTTCGATTGAATCTAATGATCTAAATGGTTTACCGGCATTGATATCGTCGATGTTAGCTCAGAAATATGTGAGAAAGGGTTGTGAATCTTCCTTTGCTTATGTGCTCGATACTAAAGTAACTGAAAAGAAGATTGAATTAGTACCAGTTGTGTGCGAATATCCAGATGTGTTTCCTGAGGAATTACCTGGTTTGCTGCCTATCAGAGAGGTAGAGTTTGGTATTGAGTTAGTGCTGGGGACGACTCTGATTTCATTAGCTCTGTATAGAATGGCACCGATCGAATTAAAAGAATTGAAAGCTCAGTTGCAAGAGTTGACAGATAGAGGTTTCGTGCAACCGAGTTTTCTCCCTGGGGTGCACCAGTTTTATTTGTGAAAAAGAAAGACAAAACTATGAGAATATGCATCCACTATCGACAGCTTAATAAGGTGACCATAAAGAATAAATATCCGCTGCCATAGATTGATGACCTGTTTGATCAGTTAAAAGGGGCTACAGTGTTTTCAAAGATAGATCTGAGATTAGGCTACTATCAGTTGAGAGTAAAAGAATCTGATGTACCGAAAATTGCTTTCTGAACGAGGTACGGACACTATGAGTTTTTGCTTATGCTTTTCGAACTTACTAATACACCTATTGTTTTATGGATTTGATGAACTAGATCTTTAGACAGTATTTGGATCGATTTCTAGTGGTATTCATAGATGACATATTGATCTATTCCCGTGATGAATTCAAGCATGCTGAACATCTAATACTAGTGTTACAGACTTTGCGTGATAAGCAGTTGTATGCGAAGTTCAGTAAATGTGAGTTCTAGTTACATGAAGTCAGTTTGCTAGGACATGTTGTATCAACATCAGGTATCCAGGTTGATTCGAGTAAGATTTTGGCTGTACTTGATTGGAAACCTCTGAGAAATGTTTTTGAAGTTTGATGTTTTTTGGGACTTGCTGGTTATTACAGACAATTTGTGAAAGGTTTTTCTATGATTGCAACCCCGATGACGAAGTTACTACAGAAAGATGTTAAGTTCGAGTGGCCAGAAAAGTGCCAAAAAAGTTTTGATCAGTTGAGAGCTCTTTTGACCGAAGCTCCAGTACTACTTCAGCCAAAATCAGGTAAAGAATTTGTTACCTATAGTGATGCATCTCTGAATGGTTTGGGTTGTGTTTTTATGCAGGAAGGAAAATTCATAGCTTATGCCTCGAGACATTTAAAGCCACACGAAAAGAACTATCCTACGCACGATCTAGAACTGGCAGCTATTGTGTTTGCATTGAAAATATGGCACCACTATCTGTTCGGTAAAAAATGTCATGTCTAAAGTTGTTAAAAGACTACAAGCTTGTGATTGACTACCATCCGGGAAAGGCTGATGTTGTTGCTAATGCTTTAAGCAAAAAATCATTGTTTGCTCTGCGTGCAATGAACGCGCATATGGCTATGTCTGATGATGGTTCGATAATAGCTAAGTTAAAAGCAAGACCGTTATTTATTTAATAGATTTGCAAAGCTCAGAAAGTCGATAATGATTTGTTAGCAAAGTAGGCTCAATGTGACTTGAATGTTGATTAAGAGTTTCGAGTTGCTGAGGGTTGTCTGAGGTTTAGAAATCAAATATGTGTTCCGAGAAATCCAAAGTTGATTCAGATGATTTTGAATGAAGCTTATAACAGTCGGTTATCTGTTCATCCAGGTAGTACAAAAATGTATAATGATCTGAAACATCTTTACTGGTGGCATGGAATGAAACGAGACATTTCTACTTTTATTTCAAAGTGTTTATTCTGTCAGCAAGTTAAAGCTGAGCATCAGGTACCATCTGGGTTACTTCAGCCGATCATGATACCAGAATGGAAATGGGACAGAGTCATGATGGATTTTGTATCGGGTTTGCCGTTAACACTGAGCAAGAAAGACGCAATCTGGGTTATTGTAGATAGATTAACTAAACCGACTCATTTTGTTCCGGTTTGCACAGATTACTCGCTTGATAGGCTTGTTGAGCTATACATTTCATAGATTGTGAGATTACACGAGGTACCTATTTCTATTGTTTCGGATAGAGATCCGAGATTTACATTGTGGTTCTGGAAGAAACTACAAGATGCACTATGTACTAAACTGCACGTTAGCACCGCTTTCCATCCGCAGACAGATGGTCAGTCTGAACGAATCATTCAGATACTTGAGGATATATTGAGATGTTATATTCTCAAGTTTGAAGGTACGTAGGAATGATACTTGCCTCTGATTGAATTTACGTACAATAATAGCTTTCAATCGAGTATCAAAATGGCACCTTACGAGGCTTTGTACGGCCGTAAATGTCGAACACCATTATATTGGAAAGAGTTCAGTGAAAACAAGATACACGGGGTCGATTTGGTCAGAGAGACTAAACAGAAAGTGAAAGTGATTCACGATAGTCTGAAAACAACACCAGATCGTCAGAAATCGTATGTGGACTCGAAACGTAAAGACATAGAGTTTCAAATCGGGGACAATGTGTTTTTGAAAGTCTCACCATGGAAGAAAATACTTAGATTCGGTCGTACAGGCAAATTGAGTGTCGTATGAGATTATATAGGGTATTGGGCCGGTTGCCTACAGACTGTTGTTGCCACCTGAGTTAGAAAAGATCCATAATGTATTCTATGTTTCAATGCTTTTTTGATATCGATCCGATCCCTCGCATGTGATTACTCCGTCTGAAATAGAGATTCAGCCTGATATGACATATAAAGAAGAACGGATTCGTATTCTAACTCGCAAGATTAAGGAATTGCAAAATAAGAAAATTTTGTTAGTATTGTGGCACTGAAACGGAATTGAAGAGGCTACCTGGGAGTTAGAGGATGCAATGAGAGAACGTTATCCAAACCTATTCACCGGTAAGATTTTCGGGGACGAAAATCCCTAAGGGGGGAGAGTCGTAACAGCCCGATTTAGACCCTATTCAGAACAGTGGTTTTGGGACCACAAATCTGAGTCAAAAAAATATTTTAAAATTATTTTTTGTGTTTATTATGTGTGAATTTATAAATATGAAATTTTCATATTTTAATTTTATCGTTTGAGTGCCCGATTTAGAAAAATGGCCTAATCGCGTTAAATGAAAAAGTTGGTAGTTAATTGTGTATGTGCTTAAGTGAATTTGTCTTTATAATATGAAGCATTTAAGATACAATTTAACCATAATTATAAAGGATGGATGGTAGTAGGCTTAGTCTATAAAGTTTACAAATTAAATAACAAAGGTTAAAATTGTAAATGAATAAATTAATGTAATAAAATAACATAAAACAAAAGCTACATGCATTCATCTTTTAGATAGCTGAATATTAAAGAAAGAAAACAAAGAATAAAGGCTTTGAAGTTTCCGCCAAGAGTTAGCTTGATTAAGATCAAGAACCAAAGAAATCGAATTTGAATGAGGGAAAACCAAAGTTATTGAATTGTCGTTCCGTTTTGATCGTCGCTGTATGAGGTAAGTCTATTAGCAAATAGATGTCGTAAAATTTAATTTAATATATTTAATTGTGCTGAATGAAATATTTACATGTATATGTGTACATAGCCTAATGTGTATAATTGTAGAACAAATATTTACGAGCCTGAATCGATCGAGATTTGACGTCCGAAAGCCACATATGAGCCTTAGAAATAGATAGGATATATATGTCATCAAATAGGATTCTGATATATGTGTGCAAGTAAGACCACGTCTATGACGTTGGCATCAAAATATGTGTGCGAGTAAGACCACGTCTATGACGTTGGCATCAAAATATATGTGTGAGTAAGACCACATTTAATACGATGGCATCGATATGTGATCCCGATATGTGTTTACGAGTAAAACCCTATCTGGGATAGTGGCATCGATATGTGATTACATGTAAGACCATGTTTGGGACATTGGCGTTGTACGACATTTTTGAATATTTGAGTATCCATTTTAATTCCGAACCGTTCAACGGGCAATGATAAGTTACGAATGAATGTGTAATTGAGCTAAAAGGGTTCCGGTATGTGTTTGTTGGTGTATTCAAAATAAGGTAAGTTTAGTACTTTGAAATGATGATATGAATTATACATGTTACTGTAACAGCCCGTTTTTGACCCTAGTCTGAACGAGTGGTTTCGGGACCACTCAACCGGGTCAAAGTATTAATTTTATTACTTAAATATGTTTTACAGCATGATAGAATTACTGTATGAAAGTTTCGTTTAGAAATTTTAGTAATTGATCGGTTAAATTGATAAAAAGGACTAAATCGCATAATGCGAAAAATTAGAGTCCTAGTTTATAAATGGCTTATTTGATGTTGGCTTTTAAGGTGGAAGGCCTTAAATGGTTATTTTACCATTCCTTATGCTAGTGGACATTTATGTCCTTAATGATATGTTTTTAAGTGGTTTTAGTTAAAGGGCAAAATGGTCAAATGGCATTATTATATGTTTTATTAAATAAATATCATTAAATGTTTTCATTCTTCATCTTCTTCCACCGATTCTTCAGCCAAAAAAATTAAGGGTTTACAAGCTTTTAACATTTGGCTATTTCAAGCTTCGATTGGAGGTTCGTTTTTGTCCCATTTTTGGTAATTTTTACTTTTTTAAGGTCGTTGTTTCAAATACTAGCTAATCCTTACCTCAATTTCTGATTTTGAACATGTCTTTAAAAAGTGCCATTGATGAATCCTTATTATATTGATAGATTTTGATGAAATATTGTTTATTAAGTGAGAATATACAAGAATTTTGAAGTAGTTTTTGAAGAAATTGAGTTTTAAGGATTTAATTGTAAAAGGTAGAATTTTTGAAGTTAAATGTGTGATTAATTGAGTTGTATGTGCTTGTATAAATCCCTTGAATATTCAGCTATGATGAATTGGGGGATTTAATATACAAATTGTCATTTTGTGATAAAAGGGCTAAATTGCAATGTGTTGAAAATATAGGGACTAAATTGTTAACATGCCAAAATATATGTTTTGGGCTTGATTGATCAAGTTAGTGATTAAATAGCTGAAATTTGTATTAATATAGATAAAGACGACCGAATCCCGGAACTCGATCGGGGAAAAAGAAAAGTTAACGAGTAGATACGGAATTTCGAGGTAAGTCCGTATAATGAAATTTATTGTGTATATGCTCATATTTGTTGTTAATTGAATACATGAAATATTAGTCGATTAAATGGCCTATCTGTATGTATACATGTGAAATTGAAATGAAATTTTTACAAGAGAAAAATGAATACTGAGCCCCGTTAGAATCGTGGAAGTCGATGGGATACAAGTGACGTGTCACTAGGGTTACAGGGTGGTTAGAGCTCCTGCATTTGTTGCGGACTTACCACGTGCTCATTGAGCTCTCTGATATAGCCCTCCCGAAGAATATGTGGATAATGGATTTAGCCCGGACGGGTAATCCAAATTAGGGTCTAAATTTAGCCTGGACTGGTAATTCAGATCCTAGCTCATTAGAGTAATTGTCGTTGCAGGGGATTAAGCCTGGACTGGTAATCCCGACAATACTCTATGAGTTTATATTACAGGGGATTTAGCCTGGACTGGTAATTCCGCTGTAAGAAGGAGGTTCACGGGAGTGCGCTCTCTATTTAGTCTTCGGACTCTCTGTTCAGCCTTCGGGCTTACTGTTCATCCTTCGGGATTACTAACCAGCCTTCGGGCTTACCGATACTGGCTCGAAAGAGCATATATGGTGCATTGACGGATTTCTGGTTACATGTATATACACTGTATGTGTATCACCCGAGTATCCCTCGACGTTCTTAAAGGTTCAACGGGCAATTACCGATACATGTTACATGAAAAGTGAATAAAATCTGTATTACAAGTTATACGAATACTGGAAGATGTGTGAATTACATGTTACATAAGCTACACATGGATTACATGATATATGTATTATGAGAATTACATGAATTATATGGATACATGTTATATGAGATTGATATGGATTAGACAGCATATGTTATATGAATGACATTATATGTTACATGGACTAACAAGTGTATACTTGTGGATTAGGCAACTTGCTTATATGAATTGAATTGGCAATATATTGTAATTACTGCATTGATTCGGTAAGGTTTAAATTCTGTACCACGGACTTACTAAGCTTTAGAAGCTTACTCCGTTTATTTCTGTCAATGTTTTATAGATTCGGAAGCTATCTCGATCCTCGGACGCGTCGGAGATTCGCCATCACACTATCCATCAAGCTTTTGGGTACTTTTGAATCTTTTTGTAAATGAAATGGTCATGGCATGTATAGGCTAGTTATTTTGTGTACATGATGTATTTTTGTAAGTGGTCAAGCCATGGGATGTGGCTTGGGTCATATATGTTTATAATGAAGTATTTGATTTGTTCTTGGATATGTTGTATTTGGTAAAAATTGGCTTGGAAATGTTGTTTATTATTGGCTGAAAAGAAATGACCCTTGTTGGGTGGCAATTTGGCTTAAACCAAGCCTACATTGTGCCACACGGCCAGGGGACACGGGCGTGTGCTTCGACCGTGTGTCCCCTGCACCTTAAATAAATTTTGACAGTTTCGACCACGGGCTGAGAACACGGGCGTGCCTTGGCCGTGGGAAGCACACGGCCCTATCCCACGGGCGTGTGAAATTAACCATTAACCGTGTGGTGTAAGTCAGTAGCTTCCACGGCCTCTAGACATGGGCGTGTGAAGGCCACAAGGCCTCATCACACGGCCGTGCTAAAAGACACACGGGCGTGTGTGACGTCATTTTCAGAAAAAATTTTCGAGCTTCCGATGCGATAGGATTCGAATCCTAATCATCCGAAATGATCTTAATTAGCCTGAGAATAATTAATACGGACGTTTATGCAATATTCTGTGTTCACTTTCAATTAAATTCTGTAAAGATCCGATAAGTCCGGTAATGCTCCGTACTTGATTCCGGTGACGGTCTCGGGTATAGGGTGTTACATTTTAATTGGTATCAGAGCCATGGTTTAGTCGATTCTAGGACTACCGTAGTGAGTACGAGTCTAGCTATACATGCCATGTATATGAAATGTGATCGTGTGATATCTCCTGACATCCCCTGAAAATCTGTTTTATATAGTAATGGATCCGAATCGAGATTTAGCTGATGATGGTGAGAGTATTGCACCAGCTCCCGCTCAAGGGGCTGTACCTTCTGAATCGGGCCCTGCTGTGGCCAATCAGGAAGAAGTTAAACAAGCTTTCTTCCAAATGATGTCCGGTTGGTTTAGTGAGTTTGTGCGAGCAAACCCGGCTGCTCCGCAACCTCTACCCCCTCCTGTTCCACAACCTAATCTTGATAATGTACGAGTTATGGATCCTCTGAGATTGAACAGACCTCCTGTTGATAAAATACGAAAATATGGTGCTGAAGAATTCCGAGCTTCAGCTAGTGATGATGCTGAGAGAGCCGAATTTTGGCTTGAGAATATAATCCGAGTTTTTAATGAATTGGCCTGTACTCCTAATGAATGCCTGAGATGTGCTATTTCTTTGCTTCGGGACTCCGCGTATCAGTGGTGGAATACATTGACCTCGGTTGTACCCCGAGAACGAGTTGATTGGGAATTTTTCCAGACAGAATTCAGAAAGAAATACATTAGTCAACGGTTCATCGACCAGAAAAGAAAAGAATTTCTAGAGTTAAAACAGGGTCGAATGTCTGTAACTGAATATGAGCGAGAGTTTGTATGACTCAGCAAATACGCTCGTGAATGTGTTTCTACCGAAGCCATAATGTGTAGAAAGTTCGAAGATGGACTAAATGAAGAAATTCGACTGTTAGTCGGAATACTTGAACTGAAAGAATTTGTAGTTCTCGTTGATCGGGCTTGTAAAGCCGAAGAGCTTGCTAAAGAAAAGAGAAAAGCAGATTCTGAATTCAGAGAGGCTCGAAAGAGATTTTCGGGTAAATCATATCAGTCTGGATCCAAGAGATCAAAAGATTTTCATTCTCGTTTAGCTACTTCTGCGGGCATATCTATTCGAGACAAAACTGCTAAATCTTCCCATTCGAGACCTCAAGCAACCTCTGTAGCTAGTGCCGATAGTGTGAGAACTCCCGGACCTGAATGCAAGTACTGTAGTAAGAAACATTTTGGTGAATGCCGTTTGAAAAGCAGAGCTTGTTTCCGATGTAGATCGTTGGACCACTATCTACGCGATTGTCCTGAAAGATCTGTAGCTGACAAGGAACAATCGACTAAAACGCATAGTGTTGAATCGAGGAGTAGACCGCCTCGGAATACTGGAAATCAAAGTGGAAATCAAAGTGTGGCGAGAGATGTTAATGTGAGATCTGAGATGCGTACTCCTGCAAGAGCTTATGCCATACGTGCACGCGAGGAAGCCTCGTCTCCTGATGTTATTACTGGTACTTTTTCTCTCTATAACACTGATATGGTTGCGTTGATAGATCCTGGATCAACTCATTCATATATTTGTATGAAATTAGTGTTTGAAAAGAATTTACATGTTGAGTCTACTGAATATGTTGTTAAAGTATCAAATCCGTTAGGGAAGTCTGTGTTAATTAATAAAATATGTAAGAAATGTCCACTAATGACTCGAGGATATTATTTTATGGCTGATCTTATGCTTCTCCCTTTTGATGAATTTGATGTAATATTGGGCATGGACTGGCTAAATGTGCATGAAGCTATTGTGGATTGTAGAAGTAAGAGTATAGAATTGAAATGTCAGACTGGTGAAACTCTTCGGATTGGATCAAATGATTCTAATGAATTACCGATAGTGATTTCTGCTATGAGGGCTCAGAAGTATGTCAGAAAAGGCTTTGATGCGTATCTAGCGTATGTGATGAATTTTGACAAGACAGAATTGAAAATTGAGTCTATACCAGTTGTCTGTGAGTTTTCAGATGTTTTTCTGGAAGAATTACCGGGTTTACCGCCGATTAGAGAAGTTGAATTCGGTATTGAATTATTACCGGGCACTACTCCGATATCGATAGCTCCGTATAAAATGGCACCGACTGAATTAAAGGAGTTGAAAGCACAGTTACAAGAATTGACGGATAGAGGTTTTGCGAGACCGAGCTTCTCACCTTGGGGTGCTCCAGTATTATTTGTGAAGAAGAAAGACGGAACTATGAGAATGTGTATTGATTACCGATAGTTGAACAAGGTAACGGTGAAGAATAAATACCCTCTTCCGCAAATTGATGATTTATTCGATCAATTGAAAGGAGCTACAGTATTTTCGAAGATTGATCTGAGATCGGGTTATTATCAGCTGCGAGTTAAAGATTTAGCCATACCGAAAACTGCTTTCAGAACACGATACGGACATTATGAGTTTCTGGTCATGCCTTTTGGGCTGACAAATGCACCAGCAGTATTCATGGACTTGATGAACCGTGTATTCAGACCGTATTTAGACAGATTCGTTGTCGTGTTCATTGACGATATTCTAATCTATTCACGTGATGAGACAGAACATGCTGAACATTTAAGAATTGTGTTACAAGTTCTGAGGGATAAGCAGTTATTTGCCAAATTTAGCAAATGTGAATTTTGGCTTCGAGAAGTCAGATTTCTGGGTCATGTTGTTTCTGCGAAAGGCATTCAAGTAGATCCGAGTAAAATATCTGCTATCATAGACTGGAAACCCCCAAGAAATGTATCTGAGATCAGAAGTTTTTTGGAATTAGCGGGGTATTACCGAAGGTTCGTTAAAGGATTCTCGATGATTGCGGTACCGTTGACTCGAATGCTACAAAAAGAAGTGAAATTCGAGTGGAATGATAAATGTCAGCAAAGCTTCGAACGGATAAAAGCCTTGTTAACAGAAGCTCCGATTTTAGTTCAACCCGAATCGAGGAAAGAATTTGTTATTTACAGTGATGCATCTATTATCGGACTTGGCTGTGTATTGATGCTAGATGGGAAAGTTATAGCTTATGCCTCTCGACAGTTAAAACCGCACGAAAAGAATTACCCGACACATGATCTTGAGTTAGCTGCTATAATCTTTGCATTAAAGATTTGGCGGCACTACTTATATGGTGAGAAATGTAGAATTTTTACCGATCATAAAAGTCTGAAGTATCTGATGTTTCAGAAAGATCTGAATATGTGACAACGGAGATGGCTCGAACTGTTAAAAGATTATGAATTTGTGATTGACTATCATCCGGGGAAAGCTAATGTTGTAGCTGATGCTTTAAGTCGAAAGTCTCTTTTTGCTTTGCGAGCTTTGAATGCTCAAATGATGTTATCTGATGATGGATCTGTTTTAGCTGAGCTAAAGGCTAAACCGATGTTTCTGCAACAAATTTTCGAAGCTCAAAGGACTGATTCCGAACTGCAAGCTAAACGACTTCATTGTGAGTCTAATTCTGATCCTGACTTTTCTATTGGGAATGATGATTGTTTAATGTTCCGAAATAGAATTTGTATACCGAAAGATACTGAGCTCATTCAGAAAGTTCTACACGAGGCACACGATAGTCGATTTTCAGTTCATCCGGGTAGCACTAAGATGTATAATGATTTGAAACAGCAATACTGGTGGCCAGGAATGAAACGTGACATATCTGAATTCGTATCGAAATGTTTGATCTGTCAGCAAGTTAAAGCTGAACATCAAGTACCGTCTGGTTTATTACAGCCTATTATGATTCCAGAATGGAAATGGGACAGAGTCACTATGGATTTTGTATCAGGGCTACCGTTATCTCCGAGGAAGAAAAATGCAATCTGGGTTATTGTTGACAGATTGACGAAGTCTGCACATTTTATACCGGTACGTACTGATTATTCTCTGGATAAATTAGCGGAATTATATGTATCTGAGATTGTGCGATTACATGGTATACCGTTATCCATTGTGTCTCATAGAGATCTGAGGTTTACCTCGAGATTCTGGAAAAAGTTCCAAGAGGCTTTGGGAACGAAATTGAACTTCAGTACGGCATTTCATCCCCAGACCGATGGTCAGTCTGAAAGAGTTATTCAGATCCTGGAAGACATGTTACGGTGTTGTACTCTTGAATTTGAATGTAATTGGGAGAAATATTTACCTCTGATAGAGTTTGCATACAACAATAATTTTCAGACAAGTTTGAAAATGGCTCCTTATGAAGCATTATACGGTCGTAAATGTCGAACACCGTTATATTCGACAGAATTGAGTGAAAGGAAGTTACACGGGGTCGATTTAATCCGAGATACCGAAGAAAAAGTAAAGGTGATACGTGACAATTTGAAAATGGCTTCTGACAGACAGAAATCATATGCCGATTTGAAACGAAAAGAAATAGAGTTTCAGGTCGGAGATAGAGTATTTCTGAAAGTATCACCGTGGAAGAAAATTCTTCGTTTCAGTAAAAAGGGAAAACTAAGTCCTCGTTTTATCGGGCCGTATGAAATTGTGGAACGCATTGGACCTGTAGCTTACCGATTATTGTTACCGTCTGAATTTGAAAAGATTCACAATGTATTTCATGTTTCAATGCTTCAGCGATACCGATCTGATCCGTCTCATGTTATTTCTCCCATTGATGTGGAGATACAGCCTGATTTATCGTACAGTGAAGAGCCGATTAAGATTCTGGCTCGAGAAATCAAAGAGTTGAGAAATAAGCGTATAGCACTCGTAAAGGTTCTTTGGTGTAAACACGGAATAGAGGAAGCTACATGGGAACTCGAGGAAACTATGCGAAACCAATACCCTAACCTGTTTACCGGTAAGATTTTCAGGGACGAAAATCCCTAAAGGGAGGAGAGTTGTAACAGCCCGTTTTTGACCCTAGTCGGAACGAGTGGTTTCGGGACCACTTAACCGGGTCAAAGTATTAATTTTATTGCTTAAATATGTTTTACAGCATGATAGAATTACTGTATGAAAGTTTCGTTTAGAAATTTTAGTAATTGATCAGTTAAATTGATAAAAAGGACTAAATCGCATAACGTGAAAAATTAGAGTCCTAGTTTATAAATGGCTTATTTGATGTTGGCTTTTAAAGTGGAAGGCCTTAAATGGTTATTTTACCATTCCTTATGCTAGTGGACATTTATATCCTTAATGATATGTTTTTAAGTGGTTTTAGTTAAAGGGCAAAATGGTCAAATGGCATTATTATATGTTTTATTAAATAAATATCATTAAATGTTTTCATTCTTCATCTTCTTCCACCGATTCTTCAGCCAAAAAAATTAAGGGTTTACAAGCTTTTAACATTTGGCTATTTCAAGCTTCGATTGGAGGTTCGTTTTTGTCCCGTTTTTGGTAATTTTTACGTTTTTGAGGTCGTTGTTTCAAATACTAGCTAATCCTTACCTCAATTTCTGATTTTGAACATGTCTTTAAAAAGTGCCATTGATGAATCCTTATTATATTGATAGATTTTGATGAAATATTGTTTATTAAGTGAGAATATACAAGAATTTTGAAGTAGTTTTTGAAGAAATTGAGTTTTAAGGATTTAATTGTAAAAGGTAGAATTTTTAAAGTTAAATGTGTGATTAATTGAGTTGTATGTGCTTGTATAAATCCCTTGAATATTTAGCTATGATGAATTGGGGGATTTATTATACAAATTGTCATTTTGTGATAAAAGGGCTAAATTGCAATGTGTTGAAAATATAGGGACTAAATTGTTAACATGCCAAAATATATGTTTTGGGCTTGATTGATCAAGTTAGTGATTAAATAGCTGAAATTTGTATTAATATAGATAAAGACGACCGATTCCCGGAACTCGATCGGGGAAAAAGAAAAGTTGACGAGTAAATACGGAATTTCGAGGTAAGTCCGTATAATGAAATTTATTGTGTATATGCTCATATTTGTTGTTAATTGAATACATGAAATATTAGTCAATTAAATGGCCTATCTGTATGTATACATGTGAAATTGAAATGAAATTTTTACAAGAGAAAAATGAATACTGAGCCCCGTTAGAATCGTGGAAGTCGATGGGATACAAGTGACGTGTTACTAGGGTTACAGGGTGGTTAGAGCTCCTGCATTTGTTGCGAACTTACCACGTGCTCATTGAGCTCTCTGATATAACCCTCCCGAAGAATATGTGGATAATGGATTTAGCCCGGACGGGTAATCCAAATTAGGGTCTAAATTTAGCCTGGATTAGTAATTCAGATCCTAGCTCATTAGAGTAATTGTCGTTGCAGGGGATTAAGCCTGGACTGGTAATCCCGACAATACTCTATGAGTTTATATTACAGGGGATTTAGCCTGGACTGGTAATTCCGCTGTAAGAATGAGGTTCGCGGGAGTGTGCTCTCTATTTAGTCTTCGGACTCTCTGTTCAGCCTTCGGGCTTACTGTTCATCCTTCGGGATTACTGACCAGCCTTCGGGCTTACCGATACTGGCTCGAAAGAGCATATATGATGCATTGACGGATTTCTGGTTACATGTATATACACTGTGTGTGTATCACCTGAGTATCCCTCGACGTTCTTAAAGGTTCAACGGGTAATTACCGATACATGTTACATGAAAAGTGAATAAAATCTGTATTACAAGTTATACGAATACTGGAAGATGTGTGAATTACATGTTACATGAGCTACACATGGATTACATGATATATGTATTATGAGAATTACATGAATTATATGGATACATGTTATATGAGATTGATATGGATTAGACAGCATATGTTATATGAATGACATTATATGTTACATGGACTAACAAGTGTATACTTGTGGATTAGGCAACTTGCTTATATGAATTGAATTGGCAATATATTGTAATTACTGCATTGATTCGGTAAGGTTTAAATTCTGTACCACGGACTTACTAAGCCTTAGAAGCTTACTCCGTTTATTTCTGTCAATGTTTTATAGATTCGGAAGCTATCTCGATCCTCGGACGCGTCAGAGATTCGCCATCACACTATCCATCAAGCTTTTGGGTACTTTTGAATCTTTTTGTAAATGAAATGGTCATGGCATGTATAGGCTAGTTATTTTGTGTACATGATGTATTTTTGTAAGTGATCAAGCCATGGGATGTGGCTTGGGTCATATATGTTTATATTGAAGTATTTGATTTGTTCTTGGATATGTTGTATTTGGTAAAAATTGGCTTGGAAATGTTGTTTATTATTGGCTGAAAAGAAATGACCCTTGTTGGGTGGCAATTTGGCTTAAACCAAGCCTACATTGTGCCACACGGCCAGGGGACACGGGCGTGTGCTTCGACCGTGTGTCCCCTGCACCTTAAATAAATTTTGACAGTTTCGACCACGGGCTGAGAACACGGGCGTGCCTTGGCCGTGGGAAGCACACTGCCCTATCCCACGGGCGTGTGAAATTAACCATTAACCGTGTGGTGTAAGTCAGTAGCTTCCACGGCCTCTAGACATGGGCGTGTGAAGGCCACAAGGCCTCATCACACGGCCGTGCTAAAAGACACACGGGCGTGTGTGACGTCATTTTCAGAAAAAAATTTTCGAGCTTCTGATGCGATAGGATTCGAATCCTAATCATCCGAAATGATCTTAATTAGCCTGAGAATAATTAATACGGACGTTTATGCAATATTCTGTGTTCACTTTCAATTAAATTCTGTAAAGATCCGATAAGTCCGGTAATGCTCCGTACTTGATTCCGGTGACGGTCTCGGGTATAGGGTGTTATAGTTACCATGTTTGCTATATGTATATTTGAATGGTAATATATTTGGCCAAATGATGCATTCATGATGTTGAATATGAAAAGTTATCATGCTGATGAATAAATGTGTATTTGGCCAAAAGATAATTTATGCAAAGTTTTATGTTTTGATATTTGAAGTTATGAGCTTGGAAATAGATATGATTCTATGATAGCATATTTCGATTAGTTAAATTAAATTAAGAATGTCATTGAATTGGCTTATTTGCTTATGACTTGCTAAGCTGTAAAAGTTTACTGTGTGCATGTTTGCTCATTATTTTATAGATTTTGGATGCTAGTTACAGGCTCGGGGATCCTCAGAGAATTCCGTCACACTATCGACTGCTTTCGATACTTTTATAAGTTTGAATTTAAAGCTATGGCATGTATAAGCTAGTTAATATATTGATTTTGGGATATATATATATATCTATATAAGCCATGCAAAAATGGCTTGTTTAATTATGTTAAATTTGGTTTTATTGCTTTTGATCAATGATGGATTTATCTGGTTTTGATGAATCGGTCATGGTATATAAATATGTGTGAATTATGCTTGATATGTTTTGGTTAAGGTTTAATAATGTGTTTTGATGTATAATAAGATGGTTCTGTTGAGTATGAAATGTTTTGGCGTGATTCATGATATATGTTAATGGCTTATTGATTCGGCTATAGTGCTTATATAGAGATTTATGTTACTTAAATTGAGTAATATGTAAATTACTTTAGGGAAAAAGTAATTCAGTTTATGTAATATTCGAATAGGAAATAGATATGAATTATTTTATGTTTCGACATTGATAATGGAACCGTGTGGTTAAGTATTTAGTTATAAGTATATGATTATTTGATTGTAATAACTATGTTTTGATTTTTGCTACTTTATGAGTAATTGAATATTTGACATAATGGTTTTGTAATGGTTTGTAATGAAACATGCATATGGTTATAAGATATATGAATGCCATGCTAAAGTTACTTGGTAGAAATGATGCAAAAGTCTTATTGATTATGTGTTTAATGATTTGATTGCATATATGGAAGTTGACATCTTATAAAGCTTATGAATTTGGTATGTATAACTTCGGCTAATGCATTGGATTTTGACCATATGAATACTATTTCATGCAATAATAAAATAAGAGGGTTATATGCGAATTTAGTAAGTTGGCTTTGTTATTTATGCTTTAATTATTAAGTACACTATGGTAGTATAATGATACTCATGATGATATCGGCAAAGAAATTTTTTTGTAAATTGAAATGTATTTATATATGTACTGAAGTCATGGTTGTTAATGTTTGAATTGGATTTAGATTCCATGGTTTATCTTGGTAGTAAAATTCATGATAGGAAGCGGTAATGTACATACATGCTTTAACTTGGTTAGTTAATCTTTTAGGTCATAAACCAATTTGATTATAGTATTTAAATGTTTTTTGGTGCCGAATAAGATATGGATAAAATGATATGTGTTTTTTATTTGTTTTGTAACATTCCAAGCCGGCCCAGATGTTATGCCCGAACCTGGCGTGCTACATCATAGTGCCTTTCGGAAAATCAGAATTTATGAATCTAAACTTGATGTCAATTAAAAACCATTTTGTGATTTTATAGAAAACTTTAATGAATTATGTTATTTACTTGAACACCCCAAATCCGGCTCGGACGTTATGGCCAAATTTGGTGTGTCGCATGGACGATTTATTCTCAACCAGTTACTTTGACAACTAGTTATGTTATTTATTGGAGGTCCACGACTAGTAGCTTGTAGTTATTAATCAAAATCAGATTAAAACTATTTTTATTATCATGAAGTGTTTGTACCAAAATCCCATTTGTTGTCATTCTTACTATTAAGTCATCCAATCATTACGTAGAGCTTGTTTGACAACATTTGCTATTAATTTTGAAAACCCGCATATCCTAGTCTACCGCTTTAAAACCAATAATAGTATATCCCAACCAGACACCCATAGTGGCCTTATTACAAAATAAATATGAAATTAAAATAGAAATAAAAATAAATTAAAACCAATCAAAAACCAGAAGCATAATCCTCGTGGCCATCCCAAGTCCCTCGTAGCTCCAAATCCAGTATGGTTGGGGGTTACCTGCATAGTGGAAATAATAGGGTGAGTTTGTGAAAACTCAGTGTGTAATTTAACCCACCCAATATCAAAGATCAGACATGCAGTTCAGTCTGGGTCGAAGCCCTATTCAGATACAGATCAATCTGAGCCTTGGCCCTATTCAGAAATAGAGTGGGCCTTGGGCCCATTACAGTACAGAACAGAATCTATATGCAAAATCCCAATCCCAGTCTAGTGCATCATACCACCCGTACCAGCCCATCACACTATGTGGGGAATAACTCAACCCACCCTGCCCTACACACCACAGACACAGCAGAGCTGCTAATACAAAGATCGTGACAGAGCCACCAGAACAGAATTACGAGGTAGAGCCTCTAAACAGAATACGTGGCAGTGCCACTATACAGAACTTCTTCCAAATCCAAAACCCAACCCCATGAAGACTAGAGTACTACATATCATATGCATACAGATTATCAGATACAGCAATAGACATACACAAATCAGTCAACCTGTTTCTATGGGTAAAATAGTCTTTTAGCAGCCGAGGGTAAAATGGTAATTTTACCCCTCAAGGGTATTTTGGTCATTTCGCTAAGTCTCAATGTTTCATCACTTATTACGACCTTCTTGTAGGTCTAACGTCGCTCCGAGCGACTCAGGGAGTCCAAATAGTCACATAGTGAATTCGGGCCCAAAATCCCTAATAGGCCCGAGGGAGCCCACACGCTCGTGTGGCCCGCTCAGTCTAAGCTTATGCACATTATCACAGATTTAGCATCTAACGTACCAGAAAACACTTATCGTATAATTTTACCCATATGGGCCCGTAGGCCCATTACGCCCATTTAGGCCCATCGAGGCCCAAAATAGCCCAAGTGCGCGAAAACGCACACAGCGGCCCTTATAGTCTAATACCCAGGATTCGTGGTTTCGATACGGCCCACGAGCATTCGCACGCTCGCAAGACCTAGAAATGTCGGCATTTTGGCATTTTGGCTTTTCGGCTTTTTGTAGATCTACGCTATTGGAGAGTGTCGTTACACCCCTGATTACAATTAGCGTCGGACGATCCCGTGAATGATTAACATTGCCGAAATCTAGCCAGTAACACCCTGATTTTTGGGATTCTGTGATTTTCGTGTGAATCTGGTTAAAATTTAAATTTTGGTATTTGGTTGTGCAATTCTTATTTGGAGTGTGTAAATGGGCCTATGGAAGGCCTATGAGTTGGCAAAAACCCAGTAGAATTTTTGATTTTTGGACTTAAGGAGTTAGGGATCGTGGATAGGTGGTCTTATTAAAAGATGTGGGTAAAATGTAACACAAATAAGCTCCTGGCAAAGTGGCTAAGTGACGCCACTTAGTTGCTAAAAAAGTGGCGTGCAAGTGGAAGGGAAGAGGCCAAGGTTCGACTCATTAAGCAGGTATTTATGTTGTTTATTTTTTTGTCTTGAGTAGTCTAGAATTTGAGCTTGATAGGAACTCTGTTGACAAGAGTTTGAATTTGTCATAAGCTAAAATCGAGGAGTGATAAGGGGGAGGATAATTGGGAGAGATTTTAAGGGAATTTGAAAGTAGAGAAGTGGTGGCCGGCCAAGGGGGTGTGTAGTGCTAAATTGGCATTTGAGTTAAGTTTTGTCACTTTCGACATTTTTTTTTCCCTTGTACCGTTTGACCCACACCAAAATCCCTCTTGTTTTCTTTCATTCTTCTCTTCCACATTCTCTTTTCCCTCATTTCTTTCTCTTTAATCTCTAGAAAAGCCAAACATTATTCCCCTCCTTACTTCTCTTTTTAGCCGAACACTCTAAATAAGCCAAATCCCGAAAATCATCTTGTGTCGTTTTCTTCTAAGCTAAACCCTTCATGTTTTCTCCATCTCTTGTAGCTGATTCTTGTAACCTTTAAACCCTAATTCCCTGTCAACAAAAATCATTGCAAAACTACCATCTCAAATCACCTTTTTCTCCCTTGAATCAAAAGCCAAAAGCGCAGCACTTGTGGAGACTTGGTGGTCGAATCTTAAGATCTTTGTGGTGCAATTTCTGCTGGTGTTTGGGAGCTTGGTTTGTGGCGAATCTGAGTCAATACGGGATTGGAATTGTTGGCATAAGTGAACCCTTGGTAAGAGTTCGAAACCTTGGTTATAATTTGGTACTATTGAGTAAGAAAAGCCGGAAACCCCTATGTTTAGGGAGGCTGTCGTTTTGAAGTATATGCCTTATGAGGTCTTTTCATTCAGTTTTTATGGTTTAATGTTGTGAAATAGACCATCTTGGAGGAGCAGCAAGGCTTGTAGAATCGGTGCGGATAAACTTGGATCTAATCATCGAATCCTGCGAAGGTAAGTGATCTATGGCTAGCTAGTAGGGGTTTTTTGGCCGATTATGAATAAGGGGATTTTGGGTATGGTTGTTCATGTTAAAGATCTAACGTGGTAGGTAATTGTTTGTAGAACAAGCGTGTAGTGGATTTTGGGAAGCGATCGTCACTAATCAGGTGTGTAATGAACCTTCGTAGTAGCTTAGATTAATATTTGCTGAAAAGCCAGAATGCCGAAATTCTGGCATTTCGGGAACTTGTGGTTTTGCGAATGGTTATAGATGTGATAAATGCGATAAGATCGGTGATTGGAGCGATGAAACAGGAAGGGCACTATTTTGCACACGATGGTAAGTTGGGCCTCGATGGGCTGAAATTGGGCCTAATGGGTTTTCGAGCTCATTTGGGTAAAAGTGGTAAAAAATAGGAATTGGTTAAATTGCATGTCAAGACCGTTAATACCGTTATAGAATATAGGCTAAATAGGCCTAGATGAATAATTGGCTACGTAGGGCCCATTAAGGGTTTTGGGCCCAAAAGTTGGAATTGGTTAAAATGGATTAAAATCATCGTTCAAACACTCGGAATTGATGAATGAGCATGGAAAACCCTAATAATTGATAAAATTACGTAATTACCCTTATAACATGAAAATGACTATTTTGTCCCTAGGTGAAAATGACCATTATACCCCTAGGGTCTTATTATGATTATGATGCTTGTGATATTGTTATTATACAAGATATGCCATGGTATGCACATGATATGCTATGATATGTATACGATATGCCATGTTATACTCATTATATGCATGGGTTAGGTTTATATGAATGGAGGAAGTGTTAAAGTGCTTTACCCCAGTTTACCGAAAAGGGCTTTGCCCCAGTTATTAAAAGAGGCTAGGCCTCCAGTTATATGATAAAGCAGCTATGCTGCTAGTGGAGAGTTTGGTTGGGTCGGTTGAGTTATTTCCCACATAGAAAGCTTGGTTGGTACGGGTGGAGAGTAGCAGATGGTGGGTTGAGTAGTCTCCCCAAATGGGCTTGCATACATTTATTGATATTACATGTGATATCGGAATGGGCCTAAGGGCCATACTGTTTACAGAAAAGGCTTCGGTCCAGTGATATGATTTATGAGGAAAGGCTTCGGCCTAGTGGTCGTTGAGACTGAGTTGGGGCTTAGGCCCAATATGCTGATTTTGATTTGGGCTTTGAAAGGGCTTTTTGCACACTGAGTTTCCAAACTCACCCCTTTCCTTAACCTTGCAGGTAAGCCTTGATGTGGAGACTTGGAGCCAGAGGGGATTCAGAGTGGCCATGGTGACCGCTTTCGGACTATTTTCATAAAGTACTTAGTTTTTCTTTAAAATTTACAATTTAAGTTTTATTATTTGGTTTTGGGTTGTAATAAGGCCATTTTAATTATTTCCTTGAGATTTTTATATTTTATACTTTATTTTATTTTACTAACCTAATATTGGTTTAAAATGGGCTAGACTTAGGACGCGTTTTCAAAATGATACTTGTTTTCAAAATGACGCAATGATATAATAAAACGATTTATCAAAAACATCTACTTAAATGAACTCCAACCCAATTCGTTTTCTAAAATCTATCCCTAAACTAAAGTGTGGCAATGGTTGTAGGCATATCTAGGATTGGATCCAATCAAAAGCTTGGTACTTAAGCAGCCTACATAGCTCACCTCCTCTGTTTCGAATACCTACCTGGTGCACAGCTTCCATTCACTTTATTAGCAAAGATAACCTTTTAAAACATTAAGAAAGACTTTGGATGAAATATGGGGTTTCTTAGATAGTTCAAGTGTGACACGTTGGATCTGGCCATAATGTCTGGGCCGGATTTGGGGTGTTACATTTGCTGGTATCAGAGCCAGGTTGTAACAACTCGGCTATGGGTTTTAAACGGGTTTAAAATCAAGAGTTTCAAAACAAAGGTATTTAAAATCAATTTTAAGAATTTCTAAAGAAAAACCTTTTTAAACTTGTTTTTGTGACAAAATACATGTTGTTAGTTTTAATTGGTTTGAAGAAAGAGGTGGCACACTAAATGCTTGGCACCAAGTCTGTAAGTGTACTCTCTTTTTACACAGTATTGTATTGATATGATAGATAGAACTGAAACTCTAGTATGATACTTTAGATAGGGTAGAGCTGTAAAACAGTAGGATTGTGACTGTAGCTAGGCTACGACGTTGCAAAAACAATCTCTGAACTACTACAGTTTCCATAAAACATCTAGTAATAAACAACTGAAATATTTAACTAATGTCATAAAATTCGTAATCAGATAAATTCGATATGAGTACAAGAGGAACTCGTGGACGAGGTCGCGAACATGGTCGCGGAAGGGTACAAGCTGAATCTTCATCCTCAGGGCATAGGCCGACTGAGGAGGCATCCTTGCCACAGGCAATTGAGACTGGGTCACATGATCGGGCTGCTGGGGACGATGTTTTGTCCCAAGCAATGTTAAGAGTCTTAGAAAGGGTTGTTGGAGCTAGCGCTGGGACAGTGAATAGGGGATCCATTTCTAAGCGACTCCGGGCTAACAGAGCAGAGGTCTTTAGGGGTGTATCTGGAATAGCCCCAAACGTGGCTGAATATTGGCTAGAGGCAACAGAGCGGATCATGGACGATGTAGATTGCTCGGTAGAACAAAAGCTGAAATGAGCGGTGTCTTTGCTGCGAGACGAGGCATACCAGTGGTGGATCACCGTAAGGGAGAGTACTCTGACCGAGCAAGTAACCTGGGAATTATTTAAGACTACTTTCAATGGGAGGTATGTTGGAGCTAGTTATGTGTATGCCCGTCGAAAGGAATTTTTGCATCTGACCCAGGGTAGTAAGACTGTTACTGAGTACGAGGCAAAATTTTTGCGGCTGAGCCGATATGCTAGCAGGATAGTTGCAACAAAATATGAGCGCAGTGTTCGATTCGAGGATGGCCTTCGAGATGAGATTAGGGTGCTGATAGCTCCACAGAGGGAGCGTGATTTTGCTGCGTTGGTAGAGAAAGCAAAGATAGCCGAGGAGGTAAAGCAAGTTAAGCGACAGAATCGTGACAGGGATCGACCCAGATTCAGGAGGGATTCTGGACCCTCGAGTGCTGTATATAGAAACGTTAAAAGAGCTAGAGTGGAGGAACCAGTTCGAGCAGTTCCGGTGAATATCATTAAACCGTAGGCTTGTAGGGACTGTGGCAGAGTGCATCTGGGGGAGTGTTCGAAATGAACTGGGGCATGTTTCCGATGTGGGTCCAAGGAACACAAGTTTAGAGAGTGTCCTAGGAGAACAGCTCGGGACCAAGTTGCAGATCAGAGGGTCGTTCAACCAGTACGTGGTGGACCACCACAGAGAGGCCATGGGCAAAGTAGAGGTGGTAACGGTAATGGACGGGGGCGTAGGGCACCTGGCAGGGGTGCTAGACATATTGAAGCTCGACAGCCGACGTTGGTTTATGCTGCATGACGTCGTGAGGAGGGTGATGCTCCTGATGTTATAACCGGTATGTTTTTCATTCATAGTACACCTTACACTGCTTTGATTGATGTTGGTTCCACTCATTCGTATATTGCCTGTAATGTGTCTGGGGTGTTGGGGGTGCTTCCTGAGGAAACTGTGAGTGGGGTATTAGTGATAAGTCCATTGGGACACTCAGTTAAAGTAGATAAACTCTTTAGGAAGGTACCTTTAGAGACACAAGATAGGATATTTGTAGGAGATTTAATGGAGCTGCCATTTGGAGAATTTGATCTTATCTTGGGAATGGACTGGCTAACTAAGCATAGGGCGACATTGGATTGTGCTGCTAAGAGGATGATGCTGAGGACTGTCGAGGATGAGGAGGTATTAGTCATAGGGGAGCGAAGGAATTATTTGTCCAGTGTTGTTTCGGCCTTGAGAGTTGAGAAGTTGATTTGGAAAGGTTACGAGGCGTATTTGGCCTTTGTAAGTCAAGCTGAGCCTGAGAAGGTGACTGTGGAGATGGTCAGAACCATTAGGGAATTTCAAGATGTCTTTCCTGAAGAGCTTCCTAGATTACCCCTGAACCGAAAAGTCGAGTTTGGAATCGACTTGTTAACTGGAACGGCCCCAGTGTCCATCGCACCCTACAGGATGGCACCAAAAGAGTTGGTGGAACTAAAAGCTCAGATTCAAGAACTATTGGATAGAGGGTTTATAAGACCAAGTGTCTCTCCGTGGGGTGCACCAGTGTTGTTCGTAAAGAAGAAAGATGGGGCCATGAGGATGTGTATTGATTATCGGCAGTTGAACAAATTGACGATAAAGAATATGTATCATTTGCCAAGAATCGATGACCTGTTCGACCAGCTGATGGGAGCTTCAGTATTTTCCAAGATCGACCTTCGGTCAGGATATCATCAGTTGCGAGTCAAAGAAGTGGATATTCATAAGACGGCCTTCAGAACTCGATATGGTCATTACGAGTTTCTGGTTATGCCCTTTGGATTAACTAATACACCGACAGCATTCATGGATTTGATGAATCGAGTATTTCAACCGTACTTGGATCAGTTTGTGGTTGTTTTTATCGACGATATCTTGGTGTATTCGGAAACGGAAGAGAAACATGATGAGCATCTTCGTATTACTTTGCAAGTGCTAAAGGAAAACAACTCTATGCAAAGTTCAGTAAGTGTGAATTTTGGTTGAGTGAAGTGACTTTCTTGGGGCATGTCATTTCTGTAGAGGGGATCAAGGTGGACCCTCGAAAGATTGAGGTGATTTTAGAGTGGAAGCCACCGAAGACAGTAATAGAAATCCGAAGTTTTCTAGGGTTGGCAGGTTATTACCGAAGATTTGTGAAGGGATTCTCTGTGTTGGCAGCACTGTTGACGAAACTTATAAGGAAGGGAGCAACGTTTGTTTGGACAGAGAAGTAGCAAGAAGCTTTTAAGAAGTTAAAGAAGGTTCTGACTGAGGCACCAGTGCTGATTCAGCCAGAGTCTAGTAAGGAATTCACTGTGTACAGTGACGCATCACATGTAAGTTTGGGCTGTGTGTTGATGCAAGAGGGTAAAATGGTCGCTTATGCTTCACGACAGCTTAAGCCTCATGAGGTAAACTATCCTACTCATGACTTAGAGTTGGCAGCGGTGATCTTTGCGCTTAAGATTTGGAGGCATTACTTGTATGGGAAGAGATGTGTTATTTATACGGATCATAAAAGTCTCAAGTACCTGCTGACTCAGAAAGAGCTAAATCTTAGGCAAAGGAGGTGGATGGAGTTACTAAAGGACTATGACTGTTCGATTGAGTACCACCCAGGTAAGGCAAATGTCATGGCGGACGCGTTGAATCGAAGGGCTGTGGCTGAATTAAGAGCGATGTTCGCTCATTTGAGTTTGTACGACGATGGAAGCTTGTTAGCAGGGTTACAAGTAAGACCAACTTGGGTTGAGTAGATTAAGAAGCAACAGTTGGTAGATGAGTCGTTGGTTTCTCGATTTCAGCAAGCTGAGAAGGAGGAGAATTTAGATTTTGGATTGAATAGTGATGGGGTTCTTTGTTTTCGAGGAAGAATTTGTATTCCGAAGGACTCTGATTTGAGATTGATGATTCTGAGAGAGGATCATGGTGGACCTTGTGCAATGCATCCAGGAGGAAGTAAGTTGTATCGAGACCTGCGAGAGTTGTACTGGTGGCCTGGGCTTAAGCGAGAAGTGACCGAGTTAGTGGGTAAATGTTTAACGTGTCAGCAAGTAAAGGCAGAGCGTCAACTGCCTTCAGGATTGTTGCAGCTAGTAAAGATACCACTTTGGAAGTGGGAAAGGGTAACCATGGATTTCGTGAGTGGGTTGCCACTGACCCCTTCCAAGAAGGACTCAGTTTGGGTGATTGTTGATAGGTTGACGAAATCCACCCATTTTATACCTATCTGAACCGATTACTCACTCCAGAAGTTGGCCAAGCTGTATGTGGCAGAGATAGTGCGGTTGCATGGGGTGCCAGTATCGATAATTTCTGACCGAGACCCAAGGTTCACATCTCGGTTTTGGCAGAAGTTGCATGAGGCGTTGGGAACACAATTGGATTTTAGTACAGCTTTTCACCCTCAATCAGATGGGCAGTCAGAGAGGGTCATTCAGATTTTAGAAGACATGTTGAGGGGTTGTGTTATCAACTTTAGAGGCAGTTGGGAGGATTACTTACCGTTGGCGGAGTTTTCTTATAACAACAACTACCAGACAAGTATCCAGATGGCTCCGTATGAGGCACTGTATGTGCAAAGGTGTCGTTCGCCTACGTGTTGGATGGAGTTAGGGGAAAGACAAGTACTTGGACCAGAGTTAGTAGGGAATACTGAAGACAAAGTTAGGGTGATCAGAAATCGGCTAAAAGAGGCAGCTGACCAACAAAAGTCTTATGCTGATCTGAAGCGTAAGGATATTGAATATGCAGTAGGGGATATGGTCTTTTTGAAGGTGTCGCCTTGGAAGAAGATATTGAGGTTTGGTAAGAGGGGCAAGTTGAGTCCACGGTTCATTGGGCCTTATCGGATCTTTAAGCAGATGAGGCCGGTGGCTTATCAGCTAGAGTGACCCCCAAAACTAAATCGTATTCACGACGTCTTTCATGTTTCCATGCTAAGGCGATATCGTTCTGACCCTACTCATATCGTGCCAGTTGCAGAAATTGAGGTACAGTCAGATTTGACCTTCGAGGAAGAACCTGTGCAAATACTAGATCGCGACGTCAAGGTGTTGAGAAGGAAGTCGGTTCCATTAGTGAAAGTGCTTTGGCGGAATCATGGCAAAGAAGAAGCAACTTGGGAGCCAGAAGAGGCGATGCGACAGCAACACCCTCAACTGTTTGGATCAAGTAAAATTTCGAGGCCGAAATTTCTTTAAGGAGGGTAGAGTTGTAACACCCTGATTTTTGGGATTCTGTGATTTTTGTGTGAATCTGGTTACAATTTAAATTTTGGTATTTGGTTGTGCAATTCTTATTTGGAGTGTGTAAATGGGCCTATGAAAGGCCCATGAGTTGGCAAAAACCCGGTAGAATTTTTGATTTTTAGACTTAAGAAGTTAGGGGTCGTGGATAGGTGGTCTTATTAAAAGATATGGGTAAAATGTAACACAAATGAGCTCCTTGAAAAGTGGCTAAGTAACTCCACTTAGTTGCTAAAAAAGTGGCGTGTAAGTGGAAGGGAAGAGGCCAAGGTTCGACTCACTAAGCAGGTATTTATGTTGTTTATTTTTGTGTCTTGAGTAGGCTAGAATTTGAGCTTGATAGGAACTCTGTTGACAAGAGTTTGAATTGGTCATGAGCTAAAATCAAGGAGTGATAAGGGGGAGGATAATTGGGAGAGATTTTAGGGGAATTTGAAAGGGGAGAAGTGGTGGCCGGCCAAGGGGGTGTGTAGTGCTAAATTGGCATTTGAGTTAAGTTTTGTCATTTTCGGCATTTTTTTCCCTTGTGCCGTTTGACCCACACCAAAATCCCTCTTGTTTTCTTTCATTCTTCTCTTCCACATTCTCTTTTCCCTCATTTCTTTCCCTTTAATCTCTAGAAATGTCGAAGCTTATTCCCCTCCCTACTTCTCTTTTTAGCCGAACACTCTAAATAAGCGAAATCCCGAAAATCATCTTATGTCGTTTTCTTCTAAGCCAAACCCTTCATGTTTTCTCCATCTCTTGTAGCCGATTCTTGTAACCTTTAAACCCTAATTCCTTATCAACAAAAATCATTGCAAAACTACCATCTCAAATCACCTTCTTCTCCCTTGAATCAAAAGCCGAAAGCGCAGCACTTATGGAGACTTGGTGGTCGAATCTTAAGATCTTTGTGGTACGATTTCTGCTGGTGTTTGGGAGCTTGGTTTGTGGCGAATCTGAGTCAATACGGGATTGGAATCGTTGGCGTAAGTGAACCCTTGGTAAGAGTTTGAAACCTTGGTTATTTTTTGGTACTATGGAGTAAGAAAAGCGGGAAACCCCTGTGTTTAAGAAGGCTGTCGTTTTGAAGTATAGGCCTTATGAGGTCTTTTCATTTGGTTTTTATGGTTTAATGTTGTGAAATAGACCATCTTGGAGGAGCAACAAGGCTTGTAGAATTGGTGCGGATCAACTTGGATCTAATTATCGGATCCTGCGAAGGTAAGTGATCTATGGCTAGCTAGTAAGGGTTTTTCGGCCGATTGTGAATAAGGGGATTTTGGGTATGGTTGTTAATGTTAAAGATCTAACGTGGTAGGTAATTGTTTGTAGAACAAGCGCGTAGTGGATTTTGGGAAGCGATCGTCACTAATCAGGTGTGTAACGAACCTTCGTAGTAGCTTAGATTAATATTTGCTAAAAAGCCGGAATGCCGAAATTCCGGCATTTCGGGAACTTATGGTTCTACAAATGGTTATAGACGCGGTAAATGCGATAAGATCGGTGATTGGATCGACGAAACAGGAAAGGCACGATTTTGCGCACGATGGTAAGTTGGGCCTCGATGGGCTGAAATTGGGCCCAATGGGTTTTCGAGCTCATTTGGGTAAAAGTGGTAAAAAATAGGAATTGGTTAAATTGCATGTCAAGACCGTTAATACCGTTATGGAATATAGGCTAAATGGGCCTAGATGAATAATTGGCTACGTAGGGCCCATTAGGGGTTTTGGGCCCAAAAGCTGGAATTGGTTAAAATGGATTAAAATTATCGTTCAAACACTCGGAATTGATGAATGAGCATGGAAAACCCTAATAATTGATAAAATTACGTAATTACCCTTATAACATGAAAATGACTATTTTGTCCTTAGGTGAAAATGACTATTATACCCCTAGGGTCTTATTATGATTATGATGCTTGTGATATTGTTATTATACATGATATGCCATGATATGCACATGATATGCTATGATATGTATACGATATGACATGTTATACTCATTATATGCACGGGTTGGGTTTATATGAATGGAGGAAATGTTAAAGGGCTTTGCCCCAGTTTACCGAAAAGGGCTTTGCCCTAGTTATTAAAAGAGGCTAGGCCTCCAGTTATATGATAAAGCAGCTATGCTGCCAGTGGAGAGCTTGGTTGGGTGGGTTGAGTTATTTCCCACATGGAGAGCTTGGTTGGTACGGGTGGAGAGTAGCGGATGGTGGGTTGAGTAGTCTCCCCAAATGGGCTTGCATACATTTATTGATATTACATGTGATATCAGAATGGGCCTACGGGCATACTGTTTACAGAAAAGGCTTCGGCCCAGTGATATGATTTATGAGGAAAGGCTTTGGCCCAGTAACCGTTATACGAAAGGCTTCGGCCCAGTGGTCGTTGAGACTGAGTTGGGGCTTAGGCCCAGTATGCTAATTTTGATTTGGGCTATGGAAGGGCTTGTTGTACACTGAGTTTCCAAACTCACCCCTTTCCTTAACCTTGCAGGTGAGCCTTGATGTGGAGACTTGGAGCCGGAGGGGATTCAGAGTGGCCATAGTGACTGCTTTCGGACTATTTTCATAAAGTACTTGGTTTTTCTTTAAAATTTACAATTTAAGTTTTATTATTTGGTTTTGGGTTGTAATAAGGCCATTTTAATTATTTCCCTGGGATTTTTATATTTTATACTTTATTTTATTTTACTAACCTAATATTAGTTTAAAATGGGCTAGACTTAGGACGCGTTTTCAAAATGGTACTTGTTTTCAAAATGACGCAATGATATAATAAAACGATTTATCAAAAACATCTACTTAAATGAACTCCAACCCAATTTGTTTTCCAAAATCTATCACTAAACTAAAGTTTGGCAATGGTTGTGGGCATGTCTAGGATTGCATCCAATCAAGAGCTTGGTACTTAAGCAGCCTACATGGCTCACCTCCTCTGTTTCGGATACCTACCTGGTGCACAGCTTCCATTCACTTTATTAGCAAAGATAATTTTTTAAAACATTAAGAAAGACTTTGGATGAAATATGGGGTTTCTTAAATAGTTCAAGTGTGACACGTCAGATCTGGCCATAACATCTGGGTCAGGTTTGGGTGTTACATAGCCACTAGATCTAGACTGCCTCGATGATATTAACCACCAACTAAGCCCACAAGATCAACCCAAAAGTCTGCTTGATTGAATCGATACCACAAGAAGTAGTTTCCACTACTCTAAGCCCAAATCTTCAATTGATCTAATCGAAACACAAGGGGAGAAGAGATCCAAGATATTTGGCTAGGTGGCAACCAAAAGGAGTGAACACACTTGATGGGGAATAATCAGCCAAATATGTGATTTGGGAAGAGGAGAAGAATAGGTAGTGGGTTGGAAGAGCAATAGAGAGAAAAAAGAGTTGGATTCGGTTTTTGAGAAAAAAATACTGGAGAAGGTTCGGCCAAAAGAGTGCTTAGGGGAAGAGAGTAGTAGGGTTTGGCTTTAGTAAAGGACGTAAGCAAAGAAAAAGAGGAGAAGCTCACTGAGGTTCGGCCCTTGAACAAATCGACAAAGAGGAGGCTAAGTGTTTTGGGATTTCAGCTTTTAGAGTAAAGATGCTATGTAAAAGAAGAGGGGAGAATAGCATTAGCATTCGACAATTGACAACCGAGATTGTTGGGAAAAACTATGAAGCTTCGGTTCTAAAGATCACTAATGCCTAAATGGTCACAATTCACTATGGAAAAAACGAAATACCAAAGAATGAATTCAACATACCAAAACCCTACTTGCCGAATATGCCAAATGCTCAATGTCCCAAGCCAACTAGCCTATTCCAACTTACCTACATTCGGCCACCACTTCCAAATCCTTGAAAACCTCCACAATTTTCTCCATGTTTATCTTAAATTTATCCTGGATATTAACTTAAACTTCCAAGGCCATATCATTATTATCTTACCACCACCTAAAGAGTTTACCTCCAACTCCATCACTTACCGATTCCAGCTAGTAAAATAGTTACATCTTGCGTGCAAAGGGACTTGAACCTCAGTTCTCCCATATGCTGCCACACACCACACTAAGCCCCACATGTAGCGCCTCATGCCACCCACCACAGGGCTTTTTGTGCCACAAATCCACAACATTAATTTAAAAGCCCTATATGCTATTCCAAAGTAAAATTAAGATTTTACCAGGACTTTGGCTTTAGCCCAGGCCTTCCAAAGGCCTACTAAACACACCTAAAACATGAATTAAACACACCCAAGCATGCAAATATTAATTCAAGCAGAAATCTCGAAACCCTAAAATTTGGGGCGTTATATTACTATTATCAAATCATCTTGTCAAAACATTTTCCATTGGTATACTAAACTGATTTAAATCGCGAAAGTTTTGGAAAACTTTGAAGTTTGAATTGCATGTCTTAAAAAAATTATTATTTTGAAATCCTGTCATCTTCTAACTAGCAGTTTTAAGTAAATAAACAAAAGCGCAACTATAAATTAAATCTCATAAATGTCCTTAATACAAAAATAAAACCCAAAACGTAACTGTATATATAAATAAAACCAAATGTAAGTTAATTGCAGTCGTGTGGCCACCTTTGAGTCCCTCGCAGCACCAAATTGCCTATGGCTGGGGATTACCTGCACAGCTAAAAAGAAAGGGTCAGTTTACAAAAACTCAGTGTGCAATTCCCCTAACAATCAATCAGTATACCAAATCCAGTAACAGTCTGGGCCAGAGCCCTATTCAGAAATAGTATAGTGTGGGCCTTAGCCCAATATAGTATCAGTGTGGGCCTTAGCCCCATACAGTAACAGTACAGTGTAGTAATGCAGCAGTGTAACCCACCCCAATCCAGCCAAACACACCACTCCATACCACCAACACACCATGTAGGGATAAAATCGACCCACCCAACCAACACACCAATATCGCAGCCGAGTTGCCAGTAATAGTATATGTGGCAAAGCCACCAGTACAATATACTTCCTCCATAACAGTATCCCAATCCCATGCAGTATGTCATGTCATAAATCATATGAGTATGCAGAATGTCATGCTCAGTACAGTCACGTTTATATCATAAATACATCAGCCAATCTACTTATAGGGGTATAATGGTCCTTTTACCCTTTGGGGGTATTTTGGTCATTCACCTCTTTTAGGGCCCAAGGCCCATTACCCGGCCCCAATGGGCCTACATGCTTGTGTGACCCATTTAGCCTAGATTTAGCCATGGCTACGTGAACTACACAACCAAGTCCAGTATTTGCCACGTATCGTGGATTTAATCTGTGTGGGGCGGCCCAACATGGCCCAGAACAACCTAAGTCTATGAGAATGCTCATGGTGGCCTCTACAGTCTTACGCCCATGATTCGTGGGCTCAGTTTACCACATGAGCAATCGCACGCCCCTGTGGCCTCAAATGCCATATTTTTTGGCTTTTCGGCTTTTCTCAATTTACAGTTGAGAAGGGTGAGATTACAGACCTATTAACGAAGTCGAGCAAACCACTCATGAGCTCAAAACCTACATTCTAATAAGGAATATTGTTAGCCTTCCAATCATTAAGGCTTTCAAACATTTAATCCCCAAACCGTCAATCACTACCAATCTTGACTGACAGTAAAATAGCCTTTTACCCTAAGATCGCTGGCTAAAATCAAACAAACGCTCCTTGTCGATTATCTGCACTAATGAAAGATCTTGTTAGATGGAATCGATTAGATATGTGGCTTAGATCCACAAATATTATCCCATAAAAACATGAGCAACATTCGGCCTAACCCAAAAAGTAAGGTATTATATTACCTTAATTGATCGATGAGAGAAAAGGGTTTTAATTGCTTCCAAAATGCTTGCACACCTTTATTCCCTTGAAATACTTGAAACCAAATAACCATCCTATCGTAAAGATGGAACGAGAAACGTAATTAGAAGATATGAAGAGAACCTTCGGTTCTAAGAGAAAGAATAAGAGATAACAGATTAACACCAAGAGAGGGAAACACAACACTTACCGATTTACCAATACCCCTTGCAGAAATGAAATAGAGAGGAAGAGGAGTAGTATTCGGCTTAAACAAAAACGATGTTATATTCGGCCAAGAAAAAATAAGGTAGAAAAGAAAGAGAGGAGCACAAATCGGCAAGGGTTGAGGGCAAAGAGAAAAGAAAGAAAAGAAGGTAAATGGAGAGGGATGAAAGGAGCGTGTAATAGGTTAGGGTTGTGAGAGGAAGAGGAAGATAGAGGTTTGGCCAACTAGGTGAAAAGAGATTGAGGGGGAGAGTGATTGCTACCAAAAGATCGCGAGGCACTAAATTTGAAAGGTAAGAGGAGAATTTGGCTTAGCAAAAATTGACTAAAAAAAAGAGAACTACAGTAGCACAAGAAGCAGAGAAACTGAAAAGAAAAGAAGATCAAATAAATCCCGAAAGACCCTAAAATGCTCTCAATTACCGAAGTGACACACACCCCTCCCACAGCTGAAACTATGAGTTTTCCTCCTAAAAAATTTGACACAAACTCTCTCACCTTCAAACTCTCATTTTTCCTCCTACAACCTCTCCATAATCCTCTCATTGATTTTCTCCATATAACACTCCCAAACCAAGTCAAACTTCACTTAGTAGAGTTTCAAACAACCTCTGCTTCTTACACATCAAGAGTAGCAAAATAAATACTCTTTTACATTGTCGTAACTTGAACCTCAAACCTCATGCCATACTCCTCACGCCACTTACCTCTGAACCACAAGCTCATTTGTGTCACATTTCAACTACATTTATTTATAAAGCCTATATGCTAATGTCTAGATTCATTCAAAAGAAAACCAAAAGTTTTGCAAAAGCCAAGACTTGAACCCAGGCTTCTCTAACACTCCCAAACACACCCAAATCGTTTTAGCCATTAAAGCAAACATGCAATTTATGTCATAACATACAAAATTAAAGACTTAATTTTTTGGGGCGTTACATGTTTGATTTATAAGATTTATAAAATAATGAAATGAAATGATTCAATTAATTTGTATATGTACACATGCTTATATGTTAAAATGATACATTTGATATTTGGCTTATGAATTATGTAATTAGCTATATGTTTTTTATATGATATGAAAAGAGTTGTAAAGAGTTTACGTTGGCTATATGGTTAAAAATTCTATTGGTTTGAGAGACTTGATCTTCTATATGTATATAATTGTTCGGATGTTGTGCTGTGTTTGGTAATACCTCATAACCCCATTTCAATGACAGATACAGGTTAAGGGTGTTACATAAAACATGATACAAAATAAGTTAATTGGATCATGTTGTGTCTCCACAGCTAAGCATATAATACTCTTTGATGGAAATGAAGTGTGGCCTTCATATAGAGGATTAACACAAAGGGATCCTTTGTCTCCTTACCTTTTTATTTTATGTATTGAGGGGCTAAGTTATCTTTTTAGGTGAAAAAAAGGGGGGCCTGCATGGAATCCCTATTTTTCGAGGTAGTCTTAGTATTACCCATTTTCTTTTTACTGATAATAGTTTCCTATTCTTTTGAGCCAAAGATTTTGAAGCTTTTAGGGTTAAAAGTGTTTTTACTTAGTATAAAAAAGCCTCTGGAAAAGGTATAAATCTTTAAAAATCTAGAATCATGTTTAACTCAAACATGATTCTTTGTCCATAATACTTTGTGCCAAATCTTGGTGTGACAAGCCTTTTAATTCATAGGTGCTACCTCGACCTGCTCTCATTGGAAGAAACAAAAAGCATGTCATCTCTTTTATAAGGGAGTAACTTAGTAAGCATATATTTAGTCGGAAGAACATGCTCTTCTTGAAAGCTAGTAAAGAGGTGTTTCTTAAAACTGTTGCTCAAATGGTTTTCATCGATTTTATTAGCATTTTCCTTATCTCATCTAGTGCTTGTGACGCTCTTCAAAAGATGATGATTTTTTTCTAGAGGGGTTCCAATGGTAATGATGGTATAAAGATTCATTAGGCATCTTGAGAAAGGATCTGTGCTCTTAAAAGTTTGGAGGTATGGGTCCCCATTACTTTAATCTAGCGATGCTTGGTAAATAAGCTTCTAGACTTATCAGGAATCTAGATACTCTTCTATTCAATGTTTCAAAGCTACATATTTACCAAATGGTGATTTTTATTCTACTAAAAGTAAAAACCCTTCCTATGTTTGGAATAGCATCCTGGTTGCTAGGCATTTGATCTTTAATGGCACAAGAAGATATGTAACAATCTGTTTTTCAATGGTGTTAGAAACATTGACTTTAGGACTGCAATTCTGACGAGTGAGTTTGTAAATATTATTATTTAATATTTAAGAGTTAAATATGGTGATATTGTAAATTTTTATTTTATAGACTTTATTAATAGGTTAGTTAGTCAATGTACAAGTGGTGTGTAACGAAAGTCAGTGGTTTTAAAAAATGAGCTATCGGGACCTCATTTCAGTAAATCAAGCTCGTAAATATTTTTATTTAATATTTACGTAGACGTTATTTCGATGAATTAAATTTTAGTTCAAAAATTTTATTGGTTGGATGGTTAATTACGATACAAGGACTAAATCGTAAAAGTGATAAAATTTTAATCATTATTAAATTTTACTAGGAGTCAAATGCTATTAGTGAATGGATTAAAATGGTAATAAGACCATAATATTATAATATAGACTGTTAAAGCTTATTTTTTTACTTATTTTATATGTTAAAATTATATTAAAATAATATGTATGTTTATTGAACATTAAAAGATGGACATCATCTTCTTCAATTAGTTTCCACCAAATAGAAAATAATATAGCCACCATTTTTTAAGCTCCAAAGTTGGTCACACTTGTTTCCTTGCATGTAATTTCATTCTAAGCTCGTCTTAAAAAATTTTTATATTTTTGAGATCGTTGTAACTAGGTCCAACTAATTTGTTTAGATTAATTGCAATTGGTGTGAAAATGTTAATTTTTTTTATAGTTTGTTATTGAAAAGGAATATATATTTATAATTTTAAATATTTTTTTATCAATTTTGTAACTTATATATATTTTTTAGAATTTATATATAATTTTATGATTTTTTAAATTTTTACATAATTATAATTTTTAAAAAAAATTTATAATTAAAAATTTAGAACTTATAAAGATTTTTTATATTTTCTATAATTATTTTAGAATTATCGTTAAACATTATAAAAGTACTAAATTAAATATCTTAACTATAATTTAGGGGTCAAATTAAATATTAATTCTTAAACTAACATGACAAGTCACTCTTTCATTAAGGATGACGAATGATCAAAATAATGTTAGTGACTAAAATATAATAGTTTAGTGAAAAGAAAAAAATTTGACCAAAGTTGAGTGACTATTTTTATAGTTTTACCTTAAAATTTACTTTTAATTTAATTATATATATTAGCTTTGAGATAAACTTATTTATTTTAATTTTGTATTTTAATTCTTTTTTTTTTTGTAAAAACCTTTCAAATAATGATATCTAATTAATTTCACATAAAAACAATATAATAAATTTATATAATGATTAATATATAATTGAACTAGTTTCTTTGTCATGCGATACACGAATTAACTGTATATATTAATTAAAATATAGTTTATTTTTAAGTTAATACTAAGAAAATTTTAAAAGATTTGATGACACAAAAGAAATGGAAAGTAAGAACATAGAAAAAAAATAAGACACTATTATTTAAAATAAATTTCAAAATCAGTAACAACTCTAGAATGTCAAATATTTTTTTCTTTAGGAGAATTTAAATTATTATCTTTTATATATTTTTAAAAATGGTTATATAAAAATAGTCACGTGTACGATATGATATGATTTTCAAAATAGTTTGGAATTTATATTTTAATATCTATAAAACGGTGATAAATATAGTGAGAATTTTAAAAATGAAAATTATAAGAATCAAAATGATCTTAATCATAAAATCAAAATAAATGGTTCTAAGCCTTATATTTTGTATTTATCTTACATTATTAAAATAAAATCAACAATATCCGGTTTTTCTCTTTTTTCTTTTCACCATATAATTAAAGTATCAATGTGAAATTTTTTGGATAACCTTACTTTCAAATTTAATTTCTTTCTTTCTTTCTTTTTTTTTTTTTTAGAAAAAAATTGGAATGGAAAATAAGATAATATAGTTAATAAGATTAATCAATTTCCAGTAGTCCTAATCTATTATTTTTCAAATAAAAAAATGAAATTAAGATTATTAAATTTTTTTTCACACTAAGATTTCATTTACACAATGTAATGAAAAAAGAAAGGAAAGATTGGGTGTTATTTGTTTTATGTTAATAAGGTAATATAAATACAAAACCTAAGGTTTAGAACTATTTATTTTGCTTTAATGATTAAGATCATTTTAATTCTCATTTTCAAAGTTTACTATAGTTATTACTTAAAGGGCGTCGAAATCACCAAATATAATTCCTACGACAAAATAACAATAATTAGCAGCATTGAGCAGTTGGGTCGAATCCACAAGGACTCGCTATCTAATTTCACCTTTTTCCGTGACCAGAATTATAGTCGCGGTCATAGTCGTGCCCATGACCTGTGTGTAGAAATGCAATAAAAATAAAAATAGAGGGTTTAAATTGATTATGATAATAAAATAAGGAAATACGAAAAATAAAATAAAAACATATTTGAAAACTCAAAAATAAATTTAAGAAAATAAAATAAATGAATAAATAAAATATTTTTTAAGCTTAGCCTTAGTCTTGGTGTACTCTAATCTTAGATCGAGCCTTGAAATAGATTTTACCTTCCAAGTAATAAGCTAGTTATAATGACCAAGAATATCCCAATCGCCAACTTGTCCTTATATAGTCAATCCCTGTATGACCTACAAACTAACTCTTGCCAAATTTCTAACTACGATACACGTGTTCGTAATTTAAGATTTCGACAATCTTGCGATCTAAAAAGCCCAACTCGAATCAACGGTCTCAACCGCGTGGGTCGTTTAAATCCGATCTCTATCTCCCTTGATAGAATCCAACTAGCTTTTCCCACCTAGACATGCTAATTTGTTCGCAGGAATTCAAACACAGCATAACCGATTCGTCTTCCCAACTATGCGCTAAACAACTCCAACCCAACGTACACTTTTTGAATTGAAGCTGAATCAACTTTAAAAGACGAATTTATACTATCCCATACACCTGAGAGATAGAAAATACTGCGTTGAGAGGTTTTTTGAGCAAGTTTGAATCTTACGATTGTTTTGTTGGAGTAATTTCTGAGCTAAAGCTAAAAAGGGTTTAGTTAATCATGAAAAGAATCATAATAAATTGTTTAAATGGAGTTATAGAAAATGAAAAGGGAAAGGGCCTTGGAAGGTAATTAAACTAAAAAGATTTGAAAGTAAAAAAAAAATGAAACAAAAATAGTAGTAGTAAGATGAAAATGGCACAGGAAAGGGGAGAAAAAAGAGAGAGAATTTATTAAATGCCAAGGCAAAGTGTGTGTTTAACTGACTGTAGCCACTGGGTATTTATACACACTTTTAGTGCTAAAATTTAGCTAGATTTTTCTTAAATATTATCACTAAATAATTTAAATTTTAAAATTCAAATTTTAAAAATTAAATTTAAACTAATTACAGAGTTGTAACAATATAAAAAATCTTTCAATCTTTATCCAACCACTTTTTAAAAGAAATCTTCAACCCTTCAATCTTTATCCAATCATTCTTAAATCTTCAATCTTTCAATCAAACCTTCCTATTTTCTTTTAGTTCCAATTTAGCCCCTTTTTTTAAGAGTTTGAATTCAGCACACCAACTTCAGTCATGATAAGAAAAATCTAAATTTAATAGTATTTTATTTGATAATTAGCCAAAAATAAATATATTAAAAATACGAATTTATCTTGCTATCAAATTCCTCCTACTTAGCCGATACTTGTCCTCAAGCATGATATCCACTAAAAATAATTTATCAATCCTTTTCAAAATCAAAACCCCCTTTCTTAGTCGAGCATACTTCAAACAATTAGGTGAATAAAAAATAAACAATTGCTAAACTCAATCAATAAGCATTTTATAAAATCTCGAACGATATGTCCAATTCAACTATTTCATTAAATTTAGGCTTAATCAAATATGTGAAACGATCATATCCATTATATACTTTTATTTATTATTTTTATTTATTTTTTTCAAACGTAGTCAAGTCTTTTAACGCGAAGTGAGATGACAACCCAAGCACCTCACCCTGGTTACTCAACCCGACACATTCCCTTTATTTATTTTTTTAATGAATTCGAGATATAATCAAACATTTTGACGTGAAATGAGATGACAACCCAAGCACCTCATATCGATCTCAATTTCATATGTCCCTAATCTATTTATTTCTCATTTCTCAAGGCAACTCGGTTAGTGGAGTGTTACAAGTTTTGGCTCGTCACCAAACTTTTTGACGCGAAATGAGATGACAACCCAAGCACCTCATCCCGGTTACTCAACTTGGTCACATTTCTAAATCTTCACTCTTAACCAAGCTATTGGAAAATTTATTTTAAACGGGTATTTTTATTAGGCAAGATAAAAAAAATGAACAATTTTCATGAAATATCGACTAAGGCATAACATTTTCAATTCTACAAAATATTCATTGATCAAGCAAGCAATAGTTATTCATGATTCACCCACTTATTTAAGTAAACTAAACATAAGAGTTAGAGGTTTATTTCCGAAACGAATTAAGAATTTATTCTTAGCAAAACACATGCAAAAAGAAAGTATGACATCATCCTACAAATCCCCTACTTAAACCACATTGCCCTCAATATGCAACTTTAAAACAATAAAAAGGGTTAAGTGTACTTCCCGTGCCAATTTAGCAGAAGGTGGTTTGGACAGTTCGGGTTGGGTCTGGTTGGTTTGGTCCTGGGTGTATGTTTCCATAAATGGTAGCACTGAAATTTGACAAGGCGTGCTCATGCCACGAACTAATTCCGACCTCCTAAAAAATGACTATCTTCGTCCATGTTCTTGGAAAATAACACGATTAAACGAATTAAAATGATACTTTATTTAATTCTCAAACTAAACTAGAATTCAAAATTAAATTAAACAAATGAAAATAAATAAAGAAAAATGTGGGTTGCATACCATAAAGCGCTTTTATTTAACGTCGTTAGCTCGACAACTTGAGTGTTATTCATTTGGTTCATCGAGAATTAATTCTTCCATTACATGCACTTGAAAGTTCTCATAGAAAGATTTCAACCGTTACCCATTGACCTTGAAGTATTTTTTAGATTCATTTACCATCGGTGATTGAAACGTATTAAAGTTTCTCCGCTCAGGTTTTCTTTTTCCTCTATCGAAATCTTTACATGTTTCGGTAACGGTTTGAGTTCCAATTTCAGGACCTTTTAAATGGAAGGAAAAAAATTAGTTTGAAAAAGAAACAATTCAATTTTTTTTTACCTTGACTTTTAGAAAACTGTGGTGCCTCTATGAAAATGACAGTTTCACGAATTGGCTCTTTGAATGTCATTAATTCCCTCAATTTAACCACTATATTGAGGTCTAAATTCCCGTAAAGCACAATTTGTAACCTATCCTCTTCATGATATTCACAATGTTTCATTAGTAGTTTAATAATATCAACACTAGAAATATTCAACATTGTACTGGTTGGCTCATCGCCTCATAAACATTAAATTTTACCACTTCACCGTCGAATTCCATAGTAAGCGTTCCACTTCGAACATCAATCTTTGTACATGTGGTACTTAGGAATGGTTTCCCGAGTAGAATATCAGAAGCATTTTTTAAGTGGTTGTCCTCCATATCAATAATGTAGAAGTCTGTAGGAAAAATTAGTTCATTTACCTTTACAAGGACGTCTTCCAGCACCCCTTCTAGATATACGTATGACTTATCTGCCAATTGAATAATCACCTATGTTTCTTGCAAAGAACCCGTGTTTAGCATCTTAAAAATAGATAAAGGTATTACATGACTAGATGCTCCTAAATCACACATGGCTTTCTTTATGCCAATATTATCTATTTTGCAGGATATAGAAAAAATACATTGGTCCTTACACTTTGGTGGGATTTTCCTTTGTAGCACTGCAAAAATGTTTTCCTCCACATTTACCCATTCATTTCCTTGGAGTTTCTTTTTACCGGTGCACAGTTCTTTCAAAAATTTTGCATAGTGTGGCCTGTTTGATTGTATCAAGTAAAGGAATATTAATTTCTACCTTTCGAAATGTCTCAAGGATTTATTTTTCCTCTCATTCCTTTTTAACTTGGGTGAGCCTTCCAAGGTATGGAGGAGCTACAACAAATGGTTTATGAGGTGTCGACTCTGTGAAAGCTGCTAGTTCGACTTTTGATCTTCCTGTTTAGCGTCGCGGTCATAACTCATGCTAGGCACTAGTTCTAACACTGTTCTATCTTTCATGGTCATAGCACTTGCGTTTTGACATGGATTTGGTTCAGTTTCAGACGGCAGCTTCCCTTGGTTCTCCAAACAACTGACCGGGAATGCTAGCTTACTTATTTGCTGATCCATTTCTTGGAGATGCGCTTTAGTCTTTTGTTGAAATTTTTCAGTGCTAATGACCAACCTTTCTACTATGGTTTCAAGAGATGACTTTGGACATTGATACTGTTGAGGCGGATGTGGTCTTGGTTGATATGGTTAATTGTATCGAGGGTTTGATCCATAGCTTAGATTTGGGTGGTCCCTCTATCTTGCATTGTACGTGTTCGAGTATGGATTATAGCGCCTTTTAAGTGGCCTTAGGAAATTCCAAATGGCATCAACTTGTACAGTTGTATCCTCAAGTAAAATTAAGCATGAATCAGTAGGATGATCAAGCTTAGTACAAATCTCGCAACCAAGTTGGGTTCATCTGTCCTGCAAGCATATTGTTAACCACATTAGTAAGTTCATCAATCTTATTTACTATGGAAGGAGTACTTAGCTCATAAACCCTTCTTGTAGGTTCCATAGGTGGTCGATACTATTGAGAATTTACAGCCGTAGTCAAAATTAATTCCCTAGATCTTTAGGGAGTCATGTTCACAAGAGCCCCTCCATTGGCGGCATCAATCATCTTTATTTCCATTGGGAGTAACCCCTCGTAGAAATACTATAGAATCAACTATTCAGATAGGCCATGTTGTAGGCAACTTACGCACAACTTCTTGTATCGCTCCCAATATTCATAGAGTGATTCTGCTTCCTTTTGTTGAATTCTGACTATACTCTTTAATTTGACTGCTCGAGCTACTGGAAAGAATCTGTCAAGAAAGAATCGAGACATATCAGTCCATGTTTAATAGATCCCGGAGGTAAATAAAATAGTCATTCTCTAGCAGAGTTAGCTAATGAAAAAAGAAAAGTTCGTAGTTTTATTTGATCCTCAGTTACTCCTTCTGGTTTCATACTTAGATAAACTGTGTGGAACTCTTTCAGATGAGTATAAGGGTTCTCATTTTTCAAACCAAAAGTAGACAAGAAGTGTATTAATCCCGACTTTAACCCACCAGATAAATTATGTATAGTGGTTGTTGTTCATCTTATGCAGTTGCAAGTTGGCGTATAGTTTGATCTGCCATGTTGTCTGAATCTTCGGATGAGTAAATATCTTCAGTGTAAGACCCTTCTTCAAAGTCGGGTTGTGGTTATTTACCGTGCTGAATAGCTTCTTTTCGAAGTGTTCGAGCCAAATTTTCTATTTTTGGTTAAATGCTAGAGTCCCCGATTTTGACCTGGTCATAAAGAAAACAAACAAAAATTAGAAATTTTCATCAATCCCCGACAATGGCGCTAAAATTTGATGGACGTTAAAACCACCAAATATAAATTCCTATGACAAAATAATAATAATTAGCAGTATAGAGCAGTAGGGTTGAATCCACAAGGACTGTCTATCTAATTTAACCTTTTTTCATGACCAAAATCGTTGTTGCGGTCACAATCGTGCCAATGACTGTGCGTAAAAATGCTGCAAAATAAAAATAAAAAGGGGGTTTAAATTGATTAAGATAATAAAATAAGGAAATATGAAAAATAAAATAAAAATAGATTCAAAAATGCAAAAATAAATTTAAGAAAATAAAATAAATTGATAAATAAAATATTTTTTTAAGCTTAACCTTAGCCTCGGTGTACTCCAAGCTTGAATCGGTCCTTGAAATAGATTTTCCCTTCCAAGCAATAAGCTGGTTATAACGACAAAGAACGTTCTGATCGCTAACTTTTCCTTATGTAGTCAATCCCGGTATAACCTGCAAACTGACTCTTGTAGAATTTCTAACAACAATACACGTGTTTGCAATTTAAGATTTCGACAACCTTACGATCTAAAAAGCCCAGCTCGAATCAACGATCTCAATCGTGTGGGTCATTTAAATTCGATCTCTATCTCCCTTGACGGAATCCAACTGGCTTTTCTCACCTAGACACGCCAATTTGTTCACAGGAATTCGAACACAGCACAACCAATTTGTCTTCCCAACGATACGCCAAATAACTCCAACTCCACGTGCAGTTTTTGAATCGAAGCTGAATCAACTTTAAGAGATAAATTTGTGTTATCCCATATACCAGAGAGATAGAAAATATTGCGTTGAGAGGTTTTTTGAGCGGGTTTGAATCTCACAATTGTTTTGTTGGAGTATTTTTTGGGCTAAAGCTAAAAATGTTTTAGTTAATCATGAAAAGAATCATAATAAATGGTTTAAATAGAATTATGGAAAATGGAAAGGGAAAGAGTCTTAGAAGGTAATTAAACCAAAAGTTTTGAAAGTAAAAAAAAATGAAACAAAAATAGCAGTAGCAGGATGAAGATGTCGCAGGAAATGGGAGAAAAAAAAGAGAGAATTTATTAAATGTCAAGGTAAATGTCAAGCTAAATTTTTCCTAAATATTATCACTAAATAATCTTAAATATTATCACTAAATAATTCTAAATATTACCACTAAATAATTCAAAATTTAAAAATCAAATTTAAACTAGAGACTAAATTTAAACTAATTACAGAGTTGTAACAATATAAAAAATTCTTCAATCTTTATCCAACCACTTTTTAAAAGAAATCTTCAACCTTTCAATCTTTATCCAATCATCCTTGAATCTTCAATCTTTCAATCAAGCCATCCTCTTTACTTTTTGTTCCAATTTAGCCCCATTTTTTTAAGAGTTTAAATTCAACATACCAACTTCATTCCTGATAAGAAAAATCTACATTTAATAGCATTTTATTTGATAATTATCCGAAATAAATATATTAAATAATGCGAGCTCGTATTTGTTTGTTGATTACGAGTTGCAAGTGTTCCCAATCGAAATTAAGAAGTATCAAAGTAACGGACTAAGTATAGGTTGAATTAAAAATGGTAGGTTGTCCAAAAGGATGTTTTTGGATGGATGAAATGGATAGGATAAGTTTCGGTTTAAGGCTGAAGAATGAACCAATATTAAAGGACAATATTGACCCAATTCTTCTATCAACACGTAGGATGGTTATGGCAAAGAAAACAAGACAGTGACCCACTATCTAGCAAGATCGGAACCAATCGGTATAGGGTGAACGCCACATTTTGAAGAAGTGATAAGTTTAAAAAGAAATAGATTGACGCTACAAGGTTTACTTGATAAGTCAATTTGAGTTAAGAAAGAACAAAGAGAGTTGAGCACTTACTGTATTATAAAAAAAATCATCAAAAGTTTTTTTTACAAAGAGTTTCAAGCCTAGAATTTATAAGCTACACAAAATACCAACCAAGTAGGCATGGAATACAATCAGCCTTTATTCATATTGCAATTAATTAGTCCTTGAAGATTGGCTGAATGTGTATGGAGTTGAATGGTTGAAAAGGTGTGAACATGAAAGATGTTGAATTGAAAAACTGAATGTGCATGTAAATCATTATTGTTGTTTGTGTCACATGAAGAGTCTTCTAATATGAACAACAAAATTTGAATGGTCCATTGGGTGTGAACTTTGCAGCCAACTAATTGGTCAAGTGTGGACACACTTAATGCCATAGCTTTTCATGAATAGATGCTTGGAAGAATGTATTCAGCACTTTCCATATGCATGTACGTCCTAGTGCATGAAACTCCATAAATACAGTCCATTGAATCTTCAATTATACATGCATGGGCAGCAGCCAATGTGAATAACCTAGTACACATTAAAAATGCGGTTAAATGTAACAATAAAACAAAGTTTAAACACACTTTAAGCTGTATGAATTTAGACAAACATTTATGATGATAGAATTAAGACTGAATTAAAACATATATTAATGCTATTCAAACTAAGACTTAATTAAAGACAAATATTAATGATGTTCAAACTAAATAACTAAAATAGATTAAAATCCTTATTCCAGCAGCCAAATTAAACAAGCTGAAATTAAAGCTTTGCTTGAAGCACATTCATGGGACACATGGAGTGCATGCCTAAGCTTGATCAATTAGTCCCGTAACAGTTTTTGGCCAAACTCGATCGATGACACTTGTGACAGCTTCCCTGAACTTCTTAGCTCGTGCACGAGTAATTGACCCTATTAGCAGCTCAATTGGATCACAAGCTATTTTGGTTGAGTCCTTGTCCATGATCGCATCATTAAAAATACTAATTTATCTTGCTATCATCATGGTATAAAAATGATAAAATATTTTATAGTGTTAATCAAAATTTACTTCTCTCTCAAAAAATTCAATGAATAAAAATTATTTCAAAATGAAAAAATAATTATTTAATTGAATATCTGATAAACTTACTATTTTAATATGATCACCAAAATAAATATTTTAATTATTCATGAAAACATGCCCCGTTTTTTGAAATATCTTTTATTTTAACAATTTTTTTGAAATAAATGTTATCTTAAAATATTATTGTAATTTTTCACTTAATTTATTTATATTTCATTAATTATAAATAAGAAAAATTTATGGTATCATGAAAACACTATAAAAAAAATATTACAAATTAACTTATCAAAATTAAAAGTTTAAAGTAAAAAATCTATCATTATCAATTATTTATTATTTTGACCAATTTCTATTTTTTTCATACAATATTGATTTCAAGACAATTTTTACACGATTTAATTTATCAAAAAATAAATTTTAATTTTATTAATTAGTTTCAAATGATCAAATCTTTATTTTATAAATAGAATAATCTATTTAAAATAATATTATATTTAAAAAATTAAAAAAATAAAAAAATCGTAATTTTTAATTTTTTATCTAACAAATATTGTATTTAAAAAGATAAACTAAAATATTGGTATATTGATAGAATTTGAAAAAAAAGTTATAGATAAAATTATAAGATCAATGTTTTTTTTTTTTTTTTTTTTTTTTTTTTTTTTTTTTATAAAATATTTTAAGGTAATCATACCCAAACCCGGTTAATCAAAATTTTGTTGGATCGGGTAGTGAAATAGGGCTGGGATATCGGAGGGAGACAGAGGATACATGGTGACATCCTTTACCGTAAAATCGGTGGCAACTTTTATCAGCAAAGAGACAAGGCTGGGGAGATTCAGAGACTTGGTATCACTGTCATCCATGGAAAACCAAACGAAAAACAAGGTTTATTTTCACTATAACCATACGGATTCTTGCAATTCTGCGAGGTGGACTGCCAGGGAGAGCTATCAATTCATGTATGAGCGACCCTGGCAGGATGTTCTGCATTTCTTTTCCAATGTGGTCAACGCCCGCTTAACCTTATCCACCATGTTTGGCACTGACAATAGCCCTCAGGTATCCGTCTGTTTCTTTCCTATTGAATTGACTCATTATTCAATAAATTTGGGGCGTGTTACTTGTATTTATTCAACAAAGGTTTTTGATGCCAGACATGTATTGATGTTGCTGATGATGATTGTAAAATATCAGAGGTTTGTGATGAGAAGGAAGAAAGGTGTGGTAGATGGGAAAGGGTAACATTCAAGATAATTCTTTCATACAGTGGATATGCCTTTGATGGATGGCAGAAGCAGCCTGGTTTGAACACTGTACAGGAGTAAGTTTATTTATTTAATTTTCATGTGAAGTGACTTGTATACTAACCCTTGCTTGAATGCACTCCACAGAGTAGTTGAAAAATATCTTGGGAGATTTGTTGATGACAAGAAAGCACGACTTTTGAAAGAAAAATCTAAACCACTCGAAGGTTGTGCTGTGGTTGCTGGCCGAACTGACAAAGGAGTGTCTGCTATTCGACAAGTTTGTTCTTTCTGTATGCTAGAACATTTTTCGTCTCAGATTCTCACTCTTTATACCCTCCTAGATGCATGTTATACATGACTTATCTTTTTGGTATATATAAGCAAAGGATACTCACTTTAGCAAGAGATGCTCTAGTGTCATACCTAACAAAATCATCTTTTAGAAGTTTTATGATATCAACAGTGGGCCATTCAAGTTAGTAACCTCATCATCAACATTATGACTTGAAAAAGTTAGAAAATCTGCTCATGTATTTGCCTCTATATAAATACAATGTTGACAAGGCTAGTCACCGTAGATTAGTTAGATTAGTTGATAAAGAGGATCATTGTTATGAAGTGGTTGTAAAATGTTTTGGAATGCCAATAATGAATTTGACTCAACAATCAATTGCCTGCAACCATGTACCAACGCTGAACTCAATCCTCTGCAAATGGCAAAGATTTCTACTTTCAGGACCTCTAACCAAGCTTGAGTTTTTTCCTCCCCTTGAATTTTTTTTTCTTCTCAGAGATAATCTCTTTTATGGACTTTGCATATTGAGGCATTGATGTGGTTTAGGCATTAGGGGAGAAAACAGCAACAATTAAAGAATTAGGGCTCAACAAACGAATAGGAAAGATGGAATTCTAGAAAACTTAAGGATAACCTCTAGTTTTTCTATTAATTCAAGGAAAATAATAAGAAGAATAATAATGGCTGTAAAGATTACAACTTGTTTATTTGGGCTTTCTTTCTTTCAAGTAAAGTTACTGGGCTTTCTTGCAAATAAAGTTTTATTACTAGCCTTAGCTTTAAATCCTAAATGTAACTAATAACACTAGTTGTCTATCATATATCTAGTACTTAAAATAAATATTATGAAATAAAACTGAAATAATAATATATTATAAAAGCTCTTCTGTCAGGCATATTCTCCAAAGTCTTAAGAAAAGACAAGTTGATATGCAATTCTTGAATATCACTAAGAATTCTCTAAATTCCTATCTTGAAACTTCTTTTTCATATTTTGGGAAATGGTGGCGGAGAATACTGTATTAGCGTTGAAACTATGCGCCCCCCACATGATTCCTTTTTCATTTTGCTTCACTAAACCTTCTTGGTTTTCATTCTTTTTCTCATCTATGGTGGAATTGGGTGGTCTTTAATACACACACTCCTCTAGACATTATTCAACATTATCTTGCTTTTTTACCTCTTCCATTAAGGGGTTCTCTAAACTTCCTCAGGAACTACATCACATCTTAGAAATTCTTTGAGAGTTTCTAATCCTCATCCTAATTCTACTCCTAAATCTAAGCTAGTATTTACCTTACTAATTTCTCACCATTGATTACCATTGGCTTGCTATTAAACTCCCCTAGACTTGTCTTAGGCACATCTCTCCCAAAATTGATGTGTATCTAGTTCTAGGAGAGTCTTTGATTGTTTTTAGAGTATCAACAACAACATCGAAAGGTATAGAGGAGGATTGGAGGTAGCATGGAGAATGTCATTATGGTGGAAAGGTTTGTGATTTGGTTTTTGATGGAGGTAGCATGGAGAATGTCATTTTGAATGGTGCAATATATAAGTTGAAGTTGCCCTTAGAAAAACATATTTATCCCTGCAAAATTTATTGCCAAAGGTCACAAAATATTTGTCACATCTAGATGCTTAGCTAAGTTTGTTGTGAGAAATAATATAGATAAAGAAGCTTTGTGATGTTCCTATGACTATGGTTCTCATTCTTGTGGAGAGACCTTGGTTGTATCATGCTAAGCCAAATACTTAGTCCTTTTAGAGGGATGGTAAAAAGTACACATTTCATCCTTTTAAAGATGCAAAATTAGCTAGTAATGCTTCAAAAAGTAGTAAAATTAGTGGGTTTTTACTTGCTGAACAATTTGAGCTTGGATGATCAAATTTAGTGTGTGCCTTGGTGAGTAAAGTTGTGACTAGTTACCAAATTGAAGAAGCACCCAAACAAGCTTGAAAATTTCAACATTTTTTTAGTGAACTTGTCTTAGTTAGTGGTGATGTGCCCTAAGGCTTGCCACCCATGAGAAGCATTCAACATGCTATTGATTTGGTACTTGGTGCTTCTTGACAAATTTTGCTAGCTTAACAAATGACACCAACATGGTGTTGAAATACAAAGTCAAGTAGAGTTATTGGTTAAGGGTTTTGGTTTGTGGAAGTTTGAGCCCATGTGCATGTTGAACTTTACTTGATCCAATAAAGGATGGTTATTGGAGGATGTTTCTGGATAACTATGCAGTTAACGAAATCACTCTCAAAAATAGATTCACCATTCCTTGGTTAAATGATATTTTTGGTCAATTGGTTGTTTCTATGGTGTTTGCAAAGATTGATTTGAAGAGCGAGTATTGCCAAATTAGGTAGAGATGAATGGAACAACATTCAAGCCTCCAGATGGTCTTTATGAGTGGTTAGTAATGTGTTTTAGCCTTTCAAATGCATCAAGCAGATTTATGCAAGTCGTGAATGAGGTGTCTAAGCCCCTTCTAAATTCTTCTATTGCTTTTTACTTTGATGATGAAGAAGACTTATCTCACAAGCGACAAGCTTTAGAGGTGTTGAAAAAACAATTATGAATTTCAAGGAATGTAACTTGTGTGAAGAAGTGTTTTGGAGGTTTGTTGTCTTTGCAAATGATATAAAACCAGATTTGGATAGGGATCACGCCATTAGAGAATGGCCTAGGTTGCAAAATTTTAAAGATGGTTTGGCTTCTTTTTATAGGAGGTGCATTAATAATTTCAATGTTGCTACGAGTCTTATTAATGGTATTTGAAGATGAATAACTTTGAATGGCCAAAATCAACCTAATAGGCATTTGAAATGGTTAAAATTTTGATGATGAAAGAACATGTTCTTGCACTTGTAGATTTTGACAAGTTATTTGTTATCAAATGTGATGTATCTTAAGTAGGAATTGGAGTTGTTCTCAGCCAAGAAGGAAAACTGTGGAATTCTTTGCTGAGAAGTTATTTGATGCTAAATGGAATTATTCCACTTACGATCTAGAGTTTTATGCATTGGTAAGAGTTGTTCAGCATTGGGAGAATTATTGAGATTATTGAGAGTTTGTGGTTTTTCTAAATCATCAAGCATTGTAATATGAGTTTAGAAAGAAAAAAAAAGGCTTAAGGCATGTCATGAGAAGTGGAGTTCCTACCTTCATGAGTTTAAATTCTCAATGAAACATAAGACACGTGAGTGTTGTGGTAGATGCACTTAGTAGGTGATCATCATTTTTATTTAACAGCAATGAGAGTTGAAGTGTTGGGCTTCGAAGAATTGAGGAATCAATACTAAATTGACCAAAACTAAACCATATTTCAGCCCTATTATTTTTTTAATTGGAAGGGTCAACTAGATAGGAACAATTGCATTAACTATTACATGATGGGTGTGTGTTTAAATTAAATTATTTGTGCATTCTAGATGGTTCTTTGTGTGAATATATTATGAGGGAGCTTTATGGAAATTTCTTGTAAGGGAACTTTGGGAGAGGTAAGACCATGGAGCTAGTGGTTGATCGATATTTTTGGCCAAGAATATGTAAGTGTCATGGGCCACGGATCAAAGCCCGTAACCATCGCACACAAAACGCCCCATAGATGTCAACTTCTTAAATGAGGTTCATTTGTCCTGTTTGAACTGGCCCAATTCGTGAAACTAATAGAAAAGCCCATCTGCTTGAAGCCTTAGTGGCCCAATGAAACACTTTAGTAAAACTAGAGTTACCAGGGTAAATAGTATAAATCCTAAAGGGATAAGATTGTAGAGTTTAAATATTTTAGGATTCTTAATTGTAGATAGGCTCTAATCTTGACCGTCGATGTAACTAAATCTGTACAGTTGGTTTTGGGAGAGCTCAACCTTAAATGAAGACCTCCCCTTCATTTGTGATCATCCCATTGTACTTCATTCTTTCTAAATTAAAGAATATATTGAGAACATTTACTCAAACATCTTGTGTGCATCATTTTCCTATGGCTTTTCAGTTCTCTCATTGCCCCTTTGCTTGAAGTTGTTTCCGCTATATTTTTCGGCGCCTTAGAGAATTTCAGGAGAATTCTCACTTTTCAAGTTTTAGGCTGAATTAGATAGATTTGAAGCAAAGAAATCGCCTAAAGCCGCGCGGTTTGCTAGACTTAAGTTCTAGCCCTGTGGCATAAAGATGTAGACATTTTTGTGATGAGGTTTCTTTGTCAATTTGACAAGGGCAATTCACAAAATTCAAGGCTCTACATTCTGCTACCTATGCCAGATGTGCCTTGGAATCATTTGAGTATGGATTTTGTGGACGAAAATTGGGACCAATTTATATTTTCCAGCATTTTTCATCCACAAACCGATAGGAAAACAGAAGTTGTTAATCAGAGTTTAGCATATATGGCTAGATTTATTGTTGAGAATCATGTGAAGCATTAGTATTTGGTCCTCAACTACAATTTCATGCGAGAACTTGACGAAAAAAACAATTATAGAGACACCTTTTGTTGCTGCCTATGGACTCTAACCTCAACATGTGCTTGATTTAGTTCCTTTGCCACTTGGAACTAGGATGAGTTATGATGGAGAAGCTTTTGCTAATTATGACAAATTCTTCAAGAGGTGATAGTGATAGTGCATTGAAAGCAAGTAATGAGAATTTTGCTAATACAACATATCTACGTTGTCATATTAAGGAGTTTGAAGAGGGAGGGAGACTTAGTTCACGTACATTTGAGGTGAGAAAGGATTCCTTAAGGTACTTATCACAAGTTGAAGTCAAAGAAATTTGATCCCTAAGGTTTTAAAGAACATAAGCTCTAATGCTTATGATCTAGTTGCCTTCAGATTTGTATACTAGCCCAGTTTTCAATATTTATATCTTGTATTCTTTAAGGGTTCTGATGGGTATTTTGAAAATTTGATCAAGTGCAGCAACTTATGTGACGGTCCTGACTAATGAATCTTGTAACTGAACGATTCACAGGCAATCCGTTTGTCTTGCGAGGACTCTTTCCCTAATTTTTACCCTTTTCTTGCGAATGACCTATATTGAACTAGTGAAACATGTCGAAGGGAATTCTAGACCTTAAGACTCGTTAGAGAGAATAGTAAATCTTGTAAAAAATTGGTTTAATCTGACTTCATTTTGTTGCTATCAATTGGCCTCTTAAATAGAGGTTACATAGATTTACTTATTTGAATAAAAGACTTCTAAGCTAATGAAACGAAAATAAAGACTCCTAATATCTCTCTAAAAAACTTTTAATTGGAAGAAAGTCTCTTAAAAATATCAAATACTCATAAATTAAATCTCCTAATAAAATAATTATAAACTAATCTAATAATAATTAATCAACATGTAACATTACTCCCTTCTTGAAAAAAGAGCTTGTCCACAAGCTTGAGATTGAAACTCCTCTTGATTTTGCGCATGATCCTCTAGATCTTTTATCTCCAACCAAAATAATTTTTTACATTTGTGTTTGAACGATTATGGTTCATCACAAGTGTAACAAAGACCTTTGTCTCGTTGTTCTGCCATCTCTACATGAGTCGATTTTTTAATAAAAGGATGATCTTTCTTCCTAGTACTAGAGTCTTTTGTCAATTCCCAACTATGCAGGTCAGCAGCTTGAGTTAGTTGATATTTTGTCTCAAAAGTTTGGACCAAATTCATAGCATGATCCAAGTTTTTAGGTTTCAGCATCTCCACATTTATTTGGATTGAATCTGATAGCCCTGCAACAAATAAATTAATTTGTTGATCCAGTCTCATGGAATCTACACAGGCTAACAGTTCTTGAAATTGGCAAAGATAGTCCTCCATCGATCCTGTTTGAATCAACTTTGCTAATTCCCCCAAAGGATTCTTGTGCAGCGGTGGTCCAAATCGTAGAGTACAGTATTCTTCGAATGCCTTCCACGAAAAATTAAGCTCTTCTTGCTTCATTTGATAATACCACAATTGTGCCTTTCCTGTCAAGTGAAAACCAGTTAGACTCCACTTTGTCTAATTTTGTTGTCTTCTGATTCGCAAAAAACTTCTTACATCGGTGCAACCAAATTAGAGGGTTTTCTGTCCCATCAAAAGTCAGAAAATCCAACTTTGTGTATAATGGAACTACACCGAATCCTGTCTCTTATCTGTAATCGGTTTTCCTATTTCTCTAATCGACTCATTTTTGTCAACATTGTTGTTACTGCTGTCAATCCCTTTTCGCTTATCAAAGCTTTGATTGGAAATCAATTCTCTCATCTGCAGCATGAACTAATCGATCTTTGACTCTATTTCTGTTTTAAACGACTCAAACTCCTCTCTCATAACGAAATCTCCCATTGTTTCTGTTTCTGATACCAAATTGTTACGATCCCAATTGATGGATCTTGTAACGGGATGATTCACAGGCAATCTGTTTGTCTTGTCAGGGCTCTTTCCCTAATTTTTACCTCTTCCTCGCAAATGACCTATGCTGAACTAGTGGAACTCGTCAAAGGGAATTCCAAACCTTAGGACTCATTAGAGAGAACAATTGAGGCATTCGTAAAATATTGGTTTAATCTGACTTCATTTTTTTTGCCATCAATTGGCCTCTTAAATAGAAGTTACACGGATTTACTTATTTGAATAAAAGACTTATAAGCTAAGAAAACCAAAATAAAGACTCTAAATAAAGAAAGACTCCTAATTTCTCTCTAAAATACTTTTAATTGAAAGAAAGATCTTCTAAAGTTATAAAATACTCATAAATAAAATCTCCTGATAAAATAATAATAAACTAATCTAATAATAATTAATTGACATGTAACAACTTACTAAGGCTAAAACAGAGGTTATTGAAGATGTGTTTGATTTAAAGAAGCTATGTCTAGAAGGGGTGATCAGTATAGGAGATTTTTGGTGAAATGGTTGGGAAAGCCAGCTAGTGAAAATACTGGGATAGCGGAAGAAAAGCTACAGAGAGCTAAAGTGGTGAAAGGTTTCCTTTCGATGTTGAGTTTTCCAAGCCAGAATGATACAGGAGCTTTTAATTATTTTGTTAATTATCGAACATAAGAATTAATGGCTAGGATTATAAGTTATCTTGATGGCTGTAAAGTAGATTTCCAGCCACATTATTATTTTCTTTGAATTAATAGGCTTCATAAACTTGAGGTTTCTATAACCCTATGTTTTGTTAGAATACCAACTTCTATCTTACTCATTTTTCACCTTTAATTTTATTGATTTGCTGTTGTTCTCTCCCTAAACTGCATCATTTTCTTTCCTATCAATTGAATATTTTGGTTTATTATGGAAATTTCCTTATCTTATTTGGTCAAGGTTCAGTTATCATAGCGAATGATGAAGCAACTATTTTGTAAGATATCTTATGATAGAAATAGAATATGTTCTGGTTAAGCTTATTGTGGTTGTATGCATTGTTTTCCCACATTTTATTTCTACAGTTGTATTTTATTTTTCTCGACTTTGTGTTTTTATGTTTAGATACTTGGAGAAAGGATGTAAAACCATGTGATATTGAGGGTGAAATCAACAGTGCAGCACCTGGGAAACTCAGAGTTGTGTCAGTTTCTGAGGTAATAATTGTTTTAATGAATGGTGATTACCCTAGGGGAAAAACACTCCTTGATAACAGCCAACTGCAAAGCTTATCTGTAGTAATTACTCCTACATGCTTATAACTATTGTTGAATTATTGTAGGTTTCGCGTGTATTCCATCCCAACTTTTCTGCAAAATGGAGGCGCTATTTGTATATATTTCCTTTGAATGATCAAGAAAATGAGAAGCAATGCTGTGAGAATGAGAACGAAGTTGAGAGTTTTGGTTTTGCTAGAAACTGTAATGAGCCAAGTAACAAGTGTGTTGAAAGCATTAGTTCAGAAAATGTTGAGAATTTAATTATTGGCAATAATAAAGAGTTTGAAGCACCAAACAAGCCAACCTGTTTCAGTGTATGCCGGGTTAATCAATTACTACGGCATCTAGAAGGAAAATTATTATCATACAAAATGTTTGCACGTGATACCAAAGCCTCTAGAAACATGTAAGAGTCGAACAAAGTTGACATCATCGAGAAACTCATAGTTGAGATGATGTGCATATTGTCATACTCTTGTTCTTTTGGATTTATTAAAAATATCTGAATCTTATATGACTTTTGCAAGAACTGAAAACTGAAAATTTGGAGGACAAGAGGCTTGAAAGCTTGGGTTTAAACCCTAGCAACCCAAACCGACCTCATAAGAATTCTGTTGGTAGATTTATTGCGTTTCATATACATCATGTAATTTGTGTTGTACAGAGTATTTCTTTTTCTATTTTACCCCGTAAGGTATCTGAGCCAGTTGTTTATTATCATTGCATTTGCCATATAACCGTTTAATGACAGTTATTATTATTATTAATTTCAGAGGGCCACCAACGGAGTGCTTCATGTACCATGCTCGAGCTGCAGAAGCAAGAATACCCTGTTCGGTAATTATCTCTTGACTGTTATCAATGTTGCAAACTTATTTTCATTCCTCACTATTCACCCGAGAATGAACATGTCTGTAATTTTCCTTTCATGAGATTTCTAAAAGATTTTGCGTATAGGCTGCACGTGCAATTAGATATATAAGCTTTTCTCCAGTTTTGTGTTGCTACAACTTCATCTCATGTTAAAGCGTACCTTCTCCTAGGTATTATCATACGAATTAAAGTGTCCAACTTCCTTTATTTGCTAGATTGATAAATAATTATTTCATTACAACTTTATAAATAGAAGAGATTGAATGAAGTTGATAAAATATTTAATTCCAACTTATCCCTATTTTTGCTAGCTTAATAAATAATTATTCCAGAAACAACTTTGCATGTAGAGAAGGCATTAAGGTTAACCATTTACTAATAAAGTTAAACTTTTTGTAGGTTCATGAGGAAGGAAGGAAGGTTATGTGTGTTGAGTTGGTTGCAAATCGATTCCTACGCAAGGTATACACTGGTGTGCTTGTTTGTATGCATGCATGCTTGTGATTTCTTTTTATAAAACCAGATCACATTGTTTCTGTTTTTAAGTTTAGAATGGCATTACATCATGTGGTTACCGTTTCTCCAACTTGCTTTCTGATGGTATGTAACCAAATATGACAGATGGTCCGTGTGCTTGTGGCGACCTCTATAAGGGAAGCAGCTGCGGGAGCAGAAGAAGATGCATTGCTAAAACTGATAGAGGCTACCTGTAGACGTGCCACGGCACCCCCCGCCCCCCCTGATGGGCTATGTCTTGTTGATGTTGGCTATACTGATTTCAACCCAAAAAATTGTCTCATCCCATGAGGTGTGTTGTAAGTTCAGATGTTTACATACGTTAGTTTTGAGCTTAGAACTTAAAATTGGGATTCTTTAGGATTGTCAGGCAGATGAAAAGTCTAGCGTGTACGGAAAATGTGGTCTTAAGTCCAACCATAGATGTATAACTCAAATTCTTTAAGATACGCTAGGATTACTTCAAGTGTTCTTAAAGTCAATTTAATTATTCACATCGGATTGGATGTTCAAGAATGAATATTTTTTTCACATTAACTATTTACAGAACAATTAAGTAATATATATACAGTAGAAAAAGAATAGATTAGCTGAATATAATGATACAAACAAATCAATCGGATTCTTATAATCATCTAATTGATTAGCAATAATATTTTTAAAATTTTGAATATTATAGCTAGGACTTTTGAAAATCATAAAATCATTTATTTTTTTGATAGGTAAAATCTTAATATTTATATAAAGGAGGAATTCAATAATGAAGTTGCCTTGCGTTAGTAGGATAGATATGTTACATGTCAAAAAATTAGGCTGTTTATGTCAGCTAGAAGCCTAATATCTTGAAATATATAATACTAGTTTTTTTTTAACTGTACCGCATAGGTTTATCGTATATATTAATTTACATTTAATCATTTCTTATTTTTTAAAATTTTGTAATTTTTCACTAATAATGTGATTATGAAATTAAAATATAATAATATATAAATTTAGTTTTAATATATATATAATTGAATGTAATTTATTCAATTAAGTAATATATTAAATTTACTAAATTATATAAATTCATTTTAAATATTTACTATATACGTATATTACATTTGTGAAAGTGATAAATTTATAATGGTCTAATTACTAAATAGGGACCTCTAATTTACAATTTCATTACAAATAAGCACCTAATGCTTCTAGAACACATTTTGCACTTTTTGCAATTTAGTCCTATTAGCTAAATTGGCCCCTTTATCGATAAAATTTCTTAACGAGATTTTCATACATGCATTCAATCATACTATAAACCTTAAAACTTTATCACAATGAATTTTTCTACATCGGATTCGTGGTCCCGAAACCACTGTTCCGACTTGGCCCTAAATCGGGCTGTTACACTAGGCCGTGTAACTCTAGAAATGCAACCTTTAAAAACCTACAGGGGACACACGACCATGTCTCATGGCCGTGTCTCACACACAACTAAGACACATGCCCGTGTGGACAAGAAATAGGCTAAATTCAAACCATTTCTTTCACCCAATTCAATCACACCCTTACAAGCCATTTGCATATATGACCAAGGTATTAAAGCATGTTCAAACATGCATAAAATGACCAATTTCCTTAAACCAATAGGCCATAAAGGCACCTCAAACGCATGCATCAGACATGCCTAAACATGTGCAAATTTAACCATTTATCAATTAACTTGTTTCCATATCAAAATAACCTTACCATTTGAACCACTTCTCACATGCGTCATAACAATTTAAATGTCACCAATCTAGCCATTTCCAAAAGGTTCCAACAACCAGCATATATGCATACCAAATTTATGACCAAATGATCATAGTTCGACCAAACATACATGACTAAATTCCATATACCATGCCAACACTTACCACTTTGGCCATAAACCATGCATCAATTTGATCTTATAAACACCAACCATTAAGCATCAAAGTACCAAAAGCACAGCAATTATCAAGGCATCAAGATTACATAGGTTTCACAAATTCAAAGCAACATAACATGCCAATATCTCTAACTAAACGTTCGACATAAGTCTGCCTATACGTGCCATTATAACCACGACCAAAGCATCAAAATCTACCTATAAAATCGATGGATAGTGTGATAGATCTCTGACTAGCTTCCAACCCGACTGAGCTTCTGATAATCTACAAAGAGAAAGATAACCATATAAGCAATGAATGCTTAGTAAGATTGTATAAACTTTAAACATAACATGCCATTTTAATAATGAACTTTATGGAGTAATTATAAACCTAAACCAATTTCACAAACTTTATCAAACTTTATAACATCAACTCATAAATGAGTAAATTCACCAATATCACATATATCTTTCATTTCTATCATAATAGGATTTGTAAAACATATTACTCAATCATTAACCTTTTCATAATATTATGAGCCACTCCATTTACTTTCTTACCATTCCATTTACTTTCCATTTTATTTACTTAACATAAACTGAATTAACAACATCAATTCACTAATTAGTATATATATTTTTTCATGAACTAAATAAATTCATCCATAGCATACGTAAGTTTCTCACATATAATTACATAATTCAACTCATCAATCCATTTTTCATCATTTCACATCTCAACTCTAAACTTACCTTTTCTTGCCTATTTCATTTGCATAATACAAGACATAAGCATAAACAGCACCCACATGATAAACCATTTTATTAGAAAATACATAATTTGATTCTTACCATCCTTTCATGAATGTAAGCATATTTCCATTTGGACACTTACCATTTCAACGCATAACTTTAAAAGTAAACATAATACAATCCAACCAATAGCTTGGCACAAGCCTAAGCATCATCAACAACACATGTGAGTGCATCAATTCATAATTCACTTGAATTAACATGAGATAAGTCATTAAACATGAATAACCTCACTTGAAATCATCAATTTCATGAATATAGACATACCTTCATTTACATTTTCTTTTCATTCCCTTTTCATAGTTTTCATGATATAAATCATTTGAATACTCAATTGAATAGCAAATTTATCAAATTCTTTAAACAATTACCTTACCAAAATTTCAATTCGAAGAACAACTTATGGATAAGAGTATATCGTCAGATCACATCAGACAGAAGCTCATATGAGCTAATCTAATTGAAACACATGAGACAGAAGCTCATAAGAGCTAATCTAATTGAAACACGTCAGATAGAAGCTCATAAGAGCTAATCCAACCGAAACACGCCGGACAAAAGCTCATAAGAGCTAATCCAACTGAAACATGCCAAACAGAAGCTTATAAGAGCTAATCCAACTGAAACACATTAAACAAAATCTCATAAGAGCTAATTGAACCGAAACATGCCAGATAGAAGCTCATAAGAGCCAATCCAACCGAAACACGCCAGCCAGATAGTATAACATGATAGTTCGCAAAAAATGTTGAACCTTAGTTTACTCGAGTAATATACAGATATCTCCCTCCAATACCATCTCCACTCTAAACCCCTGTAACACACTAAATCACGATTGTACTCTATCCCGTGTTCAATCTAAATCGAGCATCAAATGCAATAATATATCTCAATTTACCACTCGTTATCAACAATTAAAAATAAATATATAAGTTGTTCCATGGTAATCTACTCAACAACTCATATTGATATTAATTTTTAAACCATACGAACTTACCTGGCTAAATTGTAGAAATGTCAAAGTATAGGGGCATTTTGGTAATTTTTATTCTTCTCGATTTTCCACTCAATCTTGATCTAAATAAATATTTTCATTCAATTTATTAATTTAGATAGAAAAACAATTTATTTTATGAAATTTAGTCTTTTTACATTTTTACAAAATTGCCCCTAACATTTTACATTTATTCAATTTAGTCCCTGAGCCTAAAACATGCAAATTAACCATTTTTATTGCCAATTCATATCATCCGAATAATCATGGCACCCAAAACAGCCCACATTTGTAATAATTTCACATCAAATACTTGTATTTTTACCATTTCCACAATTTAGTCCCTAATTGATAAATTCATCAAAAATCACTTAAAACTATTTTTAAATAACAAATAATATTTTAAATTCATCATTTAACATCAAAATCACTAGATTCATGAATGGAAACATTTAAAATCTTTAACAGTTTCAAAATTAAAGGAACATGTTAGCTAAACCTAGTTGCAATGATCTTAAAAACATTAAAATTATTAGAAACGAGGCTAAAACAGACTTACATGCATCATCCAAAGCAAGGTCGAAGCTTGAGTATTCTTTCATGGAGGTTTGGTGATGTACCAAGCAAAATGAGGAAGAAAACATTAGGTTTTCTTTATATTTTAAACCTTTTTCTTTATTTTATTAATAAAATAACATATATATAACCTTAAAGTTAAAAGAAATTAAAGCATCCACCGTCCCGCTATTTTAAGGATGGTTTAATTATCCATTAAGGACATCCAATTATAATTCCTTAATCAATTAACATCTTTAAGCTAATAGTGATTGACTTTTTCAACTTTTACGATTTAGTCCATTTTGCTTAATTAACTATCGAAACATTAAAATTTCTTAACAAAACTTTAATACCACCTTAATGACACTTCATAAATATTTATAAAAATATTTATGGCTCGATTTATTGAAACAAGGTCCCGATACCTCATTTTATAAAACCACTTAACTTTAGGGTCTTACCACTTGAACTTAAATTAATCATTCAAATGGCATAAATTATCATAATTTAAGTTGAGTTGAAGTTTTAAGGTTTTGAACATGGTTTATGTTGAAATAGAAAATGAATTAGGGATTTAATTGAAAGAATTTCAAGTTAGAATTGGGTAAATGATTTAATAAGCTATAAGGAAACAGTTTTGGATAGCAACAGAAGCTTAACTTTGAAAAATCACCAAAAATTTTAGGAATTGAATTAGAGGATGAATAAGATATGAAATTAAAAATTATTGAGTCTAGTTTCTTATAGAAGAAACGGTGTAAGTAATAGATTCGTGAATCAAGAGATATTTGAATTATTGTGGGACTGGTTCAGAATAATTTCGAGATACTCTATTTTGAATTTGGAAAATCATGAAAAATTGTAAAAAAATAATTATGGGACATAATTTATATGGTTAGATTCCTTAATGAGTCTATTTTTAGAAGAAATAAACAAGAACATCATTTGAATTCTGTACAAAGAGATAATTAAATTTTAGTGAAGAAAGGTCGGAATTGTTAGGCAGCAGAATAAGGGTGGCTTTAAAGAATAAACTGTAATTATTGGATAAACCAAAAATTCTGAAAATTTTATTGCAAGAAAATATGTGAGTCTAGTTTCATAAAAAATTTACGGATCTTAATTTGGAGTTCTTTAGTTCAAGATATAAATAATTTAGTGACTATAAGTCAAATGGACAGCTTTGAATAAGCATATGAGTAAATAGTAAAAATGATATTTATGAGCATATTATAAACATAACAGATGTGGAATGGAGGGGAGGAGGAGGAAAATGTAAATGCCCAATTTGTTCAGGTTTATATTAAAAATGGTTAATTTGTATGTTATAGGATTCGAGGACTAAATTGATTAAGAGTAAAACTTTAAGGGCAAAATTATAAAATTATCAAAAATGACAAAATTGAGTAAAATGAATTATTAATTTAGATCAAGATCGATTGAAAAATCGATGAAAATAGAAAATTTCTAAAATGCCCCCTGAATCTTGGTATTTTAGCGATTTAACCAGGTAAGTTCAGGTAACCTAATTATGTGAATTGAATTGAGTAAGTTTATATGGCTTAATTGTAGTAATTAATTGTTAGTACTATGAACGATATGGTGTATTATTTCATATGTTCGTTATTAAATTTTGAATAAAGTAAAAGTATGGTAATAGAATTAAATGCTCAAATTGACTAAAACACTGAGTTGAGTACTTTCATTCAATGATAAAAGACGAATTGACGAAAAAGACCATGGTTGGGCCATGGCAATATGTGATTATGTGATTCTGTGTAAGAACATAGCTAGGATATGGCATCAAGTTGTAAATATGTGTAAGATCATAGTTGGACTATGGCATTGAGAAAACGAAGTACTCAATTCCGTAAGAAGTTCACTAATTTGACAAAGTTTGTAAGTGTTACATGAAATTATGTGATATAAGGAAACACAAGTTGATGGTACATGAAATATAGATATAATGAATTATTTGATTTATGTTTATGAAGAAACAGCAAGAGAATGATATTTATCATGACATGTAAATATTTGATTATTTTTGATACGTTGATATAAGAGAATTAAGTATGTTAAGACAAGTAATAAATTCAAGTAAAACATGTCGAGAAAAATAAGTATGTTTAAGGGACAATAGTTAAAATTAATTTTTAATTGGTTCCAAATATGAATGCTCGATGAAATAAAATATCTGATGAATAAATAGAAGGCTTTCAATACTATTTCAACTCGATTCGTTCCTCGTACATGGATCCATGATTGATGATTGCAGAACTAACTTTTTTCGCTGTGCCACGGAGTGTACCGGTGGTTCTACAGAATGTACATAGTTCACTAGTGTATTGCCTTTTGTCTTCATGCAATAACTTATTTCTCGATAACCATAATGCCCAGATAATGATAATGAGTAGTGCTTGTTGCCGAATATTCCTTGAAAACAACTGTTGGAGCCATTGAAACAATGATTTCCCTGTCTTATTCAAATTCCATACGATACTCAGTTGTTGCCATACTTGTGTTGTATAAGTGTAACACCCCTAACCCTTATCTATCACCATATTAGGGTTACGGAGCATTACCATACAATCAAAAACATTTAAACTTAACATCATTCAATAATAAAATTACATCAAAAACCAAATCTTATACATACATACTGTCCCTAAATCGAGCCTTCAAGGCCCAAAAAATATCTTAAAATTAAATCGGGACCAATTTGAAATAATTTGGAAAACTTAGGAAAAACATGCAAAATTTTCAAAAAACGGGTCACAAGGCCGTATGGACAAGCCGTGTGCCTTACATGGCTGAAACACACGCTCGTCTCACAGGCCGTATAACCTTTGAACTAGGGACACGGCCATGTCCCAACCCGTGTCCTTACCCGTGTAACTCTTTGAATAGGGTCATATAGCCGTGTCACACGGCCTTGTGTCAGGCCATGTAACTCTCTGAGTTGCCCCACACACTCGTGTGCCAGGCCATGTGTTAGGCTGTGTAACTCACTAACTTGTACCCTAAGGAAATCATCAGATGAAACATGACTATATTGTTAGGCCGTGTGTCTCACACGGCTGAGTCACACGCCCGTGTCTCAAGCCGTGTGGACCCAAATTTACCTAAAATCAAGTCATTTCCAAGACCATTTCATGGATAAACATTTAGACCAATTAAGCACACTTTCCAAACACCAAAACCTTATCTAAACATACATATATTTGCCATTTCAAGAATCCTAATTCAACTAACCAATATGCCATTCAAAGGCACCACAAACAACAACCAAACATCACCTACCTAGACATGTTCATATGCTTAATTTCATGCATACAATTCTATATCATTTAGGTATTAAAACATACCTCATTTAGCCATTCCCAAAACATAAAAAAACATATCACAAAAGGACCATTATCAAGCCACTACCAACTTATAAGTGACCAAAATGACTTACTTAAGCAAGCATCACGATAGTGCGATAGATGCCATTATAAACCATAAACATATTCATCAAAAACACCATTATAAACCATCCTATACATGCCATTATAAACTTGGCCAAAATGCACAAAAACTATTAAATTGACTTCAAGATAGTGCGATAGATCTCCGACGAGCTTCCAACCAAATCAAGCTTCCAATTATCTATATAACATAGGAAAGAAACTACATAAGCAATTAATTCTTAGTAAGCTTGTATAAATCAAAACATAACTTACGATTTCATTTGAATAATGTAAAGCATAAGTATAATATAATCCAAACTATAAGCTTGGTAAAAGCCTATACATCACCATCAATACACAAGTTAGCACACTTGTACATAATTCAAATGAACTAACCATAAAATAAGTCATTTCCATATGAAATACATCATTTAGTTCAAGCATTCTTTCCATAAGATTGTGCTTAATTCCATTTGAAAACTTACCATTTCAATCCCTTTTCTTGCTCATTGAACCATCTAGAATTTCATCAGATACTCAAGAAAGCTCACATGAAGTGTGCCTTTACATATAACTGTAACCTTTCCTTTACATTATTGCTCACACAAGCTGGGAAATAGGCCAGTCAGAATGTAAGCTACACGATCCTGCTCACACAGGTTGTGGACTATCCGCAACAAATGTAGAACCTCAGCCATCAGTAGGATATTTAAGACCAACACCCGAAACATGAAATCCCTAATGACATATCATTTGTATATTAAGAATTCCTAAGGTTCAACCGGGACTCGATATCCGTCATAGCATTGATATGATTATACATCGATTCATTTACATTATAAGCAACAAAATAACATTCAGTTTAAATAACATGAATACGATAATCATCCATACGAACTTACCTCGATGACTACAGGCGTGGAAGTTAAATCGAGCTAATCAAAAGCTTTTGCTTTTACCCAGTCTAGGTTTGTACATGGTTTATCTTGATTTAAATAAATAATTATACAATTAAGTATTTCAACTAACCTTAAACACTATATTCAATCCACATTCATATTTATGCAAAATTACCAATTTGCCCCTAATATTTAAACATAACCATTTTCTAATTCAATGCTAAAAATACTAATAAAATGTCCTAAAATGCAACTTGATGTACTTAAGTACATGTAATTAACTAGGTCCAAAATCATAAAAAATAACTCTTTTCAAGAGTTATTACACCCCCAAACTTGAGTTATTGTTTGCCCTCAAGCAAAATATGCATAAATGCCAACATCTTGCCAACACACCAGACCAACTCATATTGCCAGCCCTATTCGAAGAACAACAAGTACATCAGTTCTCAGCAATCTTCCTTTTTCCTAAAATTTGTTCGAGTGTCAAAGGCTTGCTCAACAGAGGCAGTGCAAAATTTTTTTCCCTAAACACAGAATCTCCTGAGTACTCATGTATTTTCTTCCTTTGGCCTATAACAACCATATTCTAATTTACTTAGTTCATTTATTACCTAAACATAAGTTCTACTTAGAATATATTAATCATTTTTATGGTCTTTTCCTTTTTTATTTTTTTAATTAAAACATATTGTTACTATTATTAAGGGATTTAGCATGTCACGAAATTCTTTGACTTGACAATCACAGTGGAGCATACACCGAATCGCCAAGTACTCAACCACATCATAATTTAAACCAAAAGTCACCCATGAAGCTCAAACTTTTGACTAAAAAGTTGGATGGAGCATACAACTACCTCTTTAGCTACTCAGTCTTTTTTGCTATAGTGGGGTGCCTCTAATTTTATTTTCATGAAAGACACTCTTACTTAGACTCACCTTTCTAATCAACAACACGATGAGCAAACAAAGTGATGTTGACTTACTTGGCAATTCTAAACAGTGGTGTGCCTACTGTCTTTTATTAAACAATGCTATGGCAATATAACTAATGCTTGTGTTTTAAAAGATACCCACTATATCCCAAAAAAAAAAACTAAGTATAATACATCCTATCTTTAGGAATTAATTTTCAAGTATCTTATCCTAAGCTAAATTCATCCAATCTACTGTTACATGTTTTAGGTGTATCAAAACATATAAACTCATCATCAAACATCATAAGCATAAACTGTATTTCTTATAAACCAACAGTACTTCGGTGGTTACAATGTAGTGGCAAAATATTCATATTTTTTAAGTGCAACCTAAATGCATAATACACCCTCAAACCTAAGGGATACATTGTCCTCAATGCATGTGCATCCAACAAAAATTATGCGAGGGATGGACAAATGTCATGGCAAAATGAAATGAAATGCATGATCATAAAAAAAAAAACTTATCTGGCTTGGGCTGTATTATAGATACTCTATCCAATTCTTCGTTTGGACTTGCGGGCATTGACCTTAGACCTTATCTTCCTTTTTAAGGGGTGTACATCTTTGCCTTCCTTATCAATTCCCATGAAATCATCGATCAACTGATTAATTGCACGATCTCATGTACTCACAGAGGCTGGTGGAGATGGTGGTATAAGAGTTTTGCCTTTTATCTTGCCTTTGAAAAGTTGCACTGATGTATAAAAATAAAAAATGAAATAAAAAAATTAGCACATAACTAACGAACAGAAATAAATAAAAAAACAAAAAAAATAAATTTAAAGTAAAGAAAATAAATAAAATGAAATCCAAAATTTCTAACTCAAGCATTTCAAAGGTCAATGCTCTGCTTGTCATGCTCCATATAAGCACCCAGTAGTGCTTCAACTGTTGTCTATTCATTTTGAAAGTAACACCCGTTTTAATGTCTTTAATATCAACAATTCTGTGTGAGAATACCTAAACTACTTCAAAAGGACCTGACCAGCTAGATTTGAATTTACTAGGCAACAATTTGAGTCTAGAATTAAATAGGAATATCTGCTGTCCTAGTTCAAATTGCCTTGGCATAATTCTGTTATCGTGCCATCGCTTGGTCTTTTCCTTGTATAGTCTAGCATTTTCATATGCTTGCGCTTGAAACTCTTTTATTTCATTTAACTCTAACAACCTTTTATTGCCAGTAGCAGCTCAGTCCCTGTTCAACTTTTTGATAGCCCAAAATGCTTTGTGCTCAAGCTCAATAGGTAAGTGACATGGTTTCCCATAAACAAGTTCAAAAGGCGACATCCCCAATGATGTTTTAAACGCAATCCGATAGGCCCACAAAACTTCATCCAATTTGGCAGCCCAATCCTTATGAGATGGATTCACCATTTTTTTAAAAATTTATTTAATTTCTCTATTAGAAATCTCAGCTTGTCCATTCATCTGGGGATCATATGTCGTAGCAATCTTGTGATTCACCCTATACCTATGCAAGGCATTGGCCACTAGTTTACAATCAAAATGGGATCCTTAATCACTGACAATGGCTCTAAGTGTACCAAATCTTGAAAAGATATTATTGTGTAGGAACTTCAGCACTGACTTAGCGTCATTAGTGGCTAGGGCTACCGCTTCAACCCAATTAGAAACGTAATCTACTGCCAAAAATATGTACATTTTCCTACTGATGGTGGAAATGGACCCATAAAGTCTATTTCCCATACATCAAATAACTCAACCTTTAGTATACTTTGTAGCGATTTCATGTCTCTTAAATAGATTTCTCGTTCTCTAACAATAGTTACACGATTGGAAATATTCATGAGCATATTTGAATAAACTTGGTGAATAGAATCCCAACTGAAGCACTTTAGCTACAGTTCTCATTCCTCTAAATGTTCTGCATAAGGAGCTGAATGACAATGCTCCAAAATACTTTGTATTTCATCATCAGGGACACACTTCCGAATGATTTGATCAGCATAGTGTTTAAATAAGAAGGGTTCATCCCAATAATAGTGCTTAGTTTCATGAGGAAATTTCTGCCTTTTGTGGGTGTTTAAATCGGGCGACATCATACCACTCACCAAGAAATTCACTATATCAGAGTACTAGGGTAATGGCTTGGCAAATAGTAATTTTTCGTCTAGAAAATCTTTTTTAATAAAGTTATTTTTGACATCTACATTACTCGATTCTATCATTGACAAATGATCAGCCAATTGGTTTTTAATCCCCTTTTGGTCCTGAATTTCCAAACCAAACTCTTATAATAACAATACCCATCAAATCAAGCTCGACTTGGCATCTTTCTTATACACCAAGTACTTAATAGCCGAGTGATCTATGTAAATTGTGACTTTGGCACCCACTAGATAAGGACAGAATTTGTCGAACGCATACACCACAGCTAAAAACTCTTTTTTCATGGTGGTATAATTAAGCTATGCATCTGTTAGAGTTTTGGTAGCATAACATATTGCACGCAGTATTTTGTCTCTCCTCTGCCCCGACACTGCTCCCGCAGTCTAATCATTGGCATCACACATGAGTTCAAATGGCAAAGTCCATTATGGAGCTACTACAATTGGTGTTGCTACCAATATTTTCTTTAATTCCTCAAAAGCACCTAGGTAGTGTTCATCAAAATCAAGGGATCTAGTTTGCTCCAACAATGCACACAAGGGTTTAGATATCTTCGAGAAATCCTTACTGAATCTTCAATAAAATCCTACATGACCTAAAAAACTTCTAACACCCTTGACGCTAGTGGTAGGTGGCAATTTCTTTAGTACTTCAATCTTTACTCTGTTTGCTTCAATTCCTTGCTGTGACATTCTATGCCCTAAGGCAATTCCTTCACAAACCATGAAATGAAGTTTTTTCCAATTCAAGATAAGATTCGTTTCTTCACAGTGGCACAAAACGAATTCCGTATTTTCAAACAATCTTCAAAATCATTGCCAAATATAGAGAAATCATCCATGAAAATTTCAAGGAATTTCTCCACCATAACCGAGAATATAGCCATCATACAATGCTGAAAAGTTGTCGAGGCATTACATAATCCAAACAGGATCCATGTAATAGCCTGTTTTCAGTGAAATCAGAACAGTGGTTTCGAGACCACAAATTCGCAGTTAAAAATTTTATTTTATTATTATTTTATTGTCTAAAGAATGATAGAAATATTGTATAAAAATTTTGTTAGGAAATTTTACTGTTTACATGCTTCATTTGATAAAAAGGACTAAACTGCGTAAAGCACAAAAGTTGAGTTCTAATAGCTAAAGGTATTAAATAGCTATAGAACTTTAAAGTGGAGGTCCTCATATGGTAATTAGACCACTAATATGTTAGTGATGATAATGGCTTGGCAATTTTTTAATTTTTAAATATTATAAAGGTTAATTAAGTAAATTAGGTAATTAACTGATATATTAATAAAACAAAACAAATTTTTTGTTATGTTCATCTTCTCCAAAAACACCATAACCGATTCTAACTTGAAGAAAATAAAGAAAGGGTTCGGCCAAGCTTGAAAATCCAATTGGTTAGTTATTTTTGTCTCGTTTTTAGTAATTTATATGTTTCCGAGATCGTTGTAGCTTAATCTAGCTAGCCCGAGGACAAATTTGTGAAACTCTTAAAGTATTAAGGTTTTGCCATTGATGAATATGCTTATTTTTGAAGTTTTATGATAGAAATGAATGGTTGTTGTTAGATAAACAACTTTTGTAAAGGAATTTTTGATGATATAGTCAAATAGTGACAAAATTGAAAAATAGAAATTATTATGTAACAGCCCGAACTAGAGGCTAAACGGAAAAGTTGTCTCGAAACCATGAATCTGAGGTTTAAAATATTATTCCAATTTAGTTTTGATGTTTATTGGGTGTTTGGATAAATATGTGAAATTTTGGTGTGTGAATTTTATTGGTTACATGTCCAATTTGGTATGTTGGACTAAATTGCAATAGGTGAAAAATATGAGTTTTAATCCATAAAGGTATTTGATTGAATTGGGTTTCTAAATTAAAGGTTCATATATGGTAATTAAACCATTTTAACTTAGTTTGGACAAAAATGCCCAAGGAAGGGTGGAATATCAAAGGTTTTTAATGAAGGGCGTTTTGGTCATTAGCTAATAAAAGGAATAAAAAGGGAAAAATAAGGCCAAAATGTGTCCATAATCCTTTCTCCTTGGCCGAATATGGTGGAAGCCATAGTTAGGGTTTTGTTGATTTTCAAGCTCACAAGTAAGTGCAATCGAGGCCCTGTTTTTAATTTTCTTCGTATTTTAAGAATCCTCATAGCTTGCTCTAGCTATTTCTACCATTATTTTAAGCTAGGGTTGATGTCAAAAATTTTACCCATGTATGACATGCAAGTATTTTGATGTCTAATGGTGGAATATGAAGGTTTAGGGCGTGGTAAACTATGATTACTAGGTGATTTTTCAAGAAAGTCTGTAAAAAGGACCAAATTCTAAAGTTAATAAATTGAGTGGTAAAAGTATAAATTTATGAGAAATACGGGCTGTTTTGAGTGCCATGGATATTCAGCTACGCTTGGTTAACCAAGAGAATCGATACATTTCAATTTACGAGTCTAAGGACTTGGTTGTAAAAATTTACAAAGTTAGGGGTAAAATGGTAAAAATTGTCATAGGATGATTTTGGACTAAATTGAGTAATTTTTGCATTAAACGAGTTAAATGTGTCATTATAAATTGAGAAGATTGAGGAATCAACCTTGACTGGGGCAAGGGCAAGGTCTCAGATTAACTTGCAAAATACTACTTTTTATTGTCGAGGTAAGTTTATATGTAAGCGGTGTGTCCGTTTTATTTGTACATTAATGATTCTAATGGATGTTATGAAATTTTGCTATTGAATAATCTTGTATGATGTTGAAAGTATGGAAATGAGAGTTCCCATTTGAACCTTCGGAAATAACGGATGATACGGATAAATATAGCTAGGTCACATGTATGATAAAGTGAACTTCACCACGTAGACCCCAGGACTATGGAACTTAATGGATAAGTCACATGTGTGATAAAGTGAACTTCACTATATGAACACGACAATTACGAGGCAAAATGGTTATGTCATATGAGTGATAAAGTGAACTTCACCATGTGTACATGAGAGCAATATCATATGTAGCTAAGTCATATGGGTGATAAAGTGAACTTCACCATGTGTACACGAAGGCTACAAGACTAATGGCTAGGTCACACGGGTGATAAAGTGAACTTTACCTTGTGTACATAAGAGCTGGGCTTATGTGTTGGTGGAATCATGAGCGGAAAGTCTACCAAGTATCGAATGTTAATTTGAAGAGTTCAACGGGAATTCTTACTAAAGTGATTTGGTGTGGCAGTATGATATATGTGTGCAGGTGTAATTTTTTTTTTTTGGGTAATTGTAATTGTGGGAAAATGCATGTCGATGCAAGGGTGCATGTGGACTTAAGTAGGTGAAAATAATGTGTATGAATTGTATAGAAAGGTTGGTAATTTTAGGTGGTAAGTTGGTGTGTGTGAGATATCCTTGGTGTGGCTAAATGTTGTTATGATGATAATTATTTACATATAGACTTACTAAGCTTTTAAAGCTTAACATTTTCTCTTTTCCCTTGTTTTATAGATTCAGTCAAGCCAGCTCGGGATCGGATCAAGTCGGAGGACCACCCACACTATCGACAATATCTTTTGGCATAGTAAAATGAACTCATTAGACTATGGCATGTATAGAGACTTAGTGATGTTGTTGGTGTAAGATGGTTTGGTTATGCTGTGGTGAATGTCATGGGATAAGTATTCTGAAACCAAGGCTAAGTGATTTAGCCATTGATGATGATATTTTGTTATCTATGCTTATGAGGAAGTTTGTGGAATACTTAGTGTGTGTTTGAATTGAATTGGCGGGTGGATGGGAAAATGGTGTCATTTTGATGACTAACGATGTGTTTGTTATGTGATGTTAAAAGTAGTAGTGATAGCATGTGTTTTGGGGCAAAGTATGCGTGGAAAATAGCCTAACTTAGGGCCACACGGCCAGCCCCACGGCCATGTGTGTAGGGCGTGTGAATTTTGCATGGGATTTTCAGAGTTTAAGGACGTCACACGTGTAACACCCCAAACTCTGCCCAGACGTTATGGCCAAATCGGGTGATGTCACATTGCAGGGTAACTCGCACAAATTCGATACGTTGAGAGACTTAAAAACTATCATTCGTTAGTGGTTCAAATCAATGGTTATTTTCAAATCGGCTTCACTAGAAAAATGTTTAAAGATAAAATACGTTTGAACATTTGCATGTTTTAAAAGTTCAGGTGGGTTTAGACAAAAGCTTTGATTTTGGAAAGGAAAGCCCAAGTTTCTCCCCTTGTCATGTTATTTGTTAAATGTGGCAGAAGCTTATACTTTTTTTTTTTTTAAAAATGATCAATTATTTATATTGATTTAGAAAACATGTTTAATTTTAGAAATCCGGTTTGAGTTTGACAATTTAGCATATATAATAATAATAAAATCTAAATATAAACTCATACCGGAGATAAAAGTCCTTATTACAACCCAATAAAACAATGTAAAATAAGGGTAGTAAATAAAACTAGTAATCCTCAAAGTAAATAGCAGTGTAGTGTGGCCACCTCCGAGTCCTCTTCTACGTCGATCCGCCTACTGAGGGTCACCTGAAAAAATTAAAAAAAGTGAGTTAGTTTCGAAACTCAGTGTGTACGACCCTCGTCAAACAAGTAATCATGCAACAATCAGATTGGGCCTAAGCCCTATTCAATATCAGTGGCCTTTGGGCCTTAGCCTATAATGGCCTCAGTTGAGTCTGAGCCCATATCACAATATACAGTGGCCTTTGGGCCTAAGCCCATAGTGGCCTCGGTTGGGCCCGAGCCCATCATAAACATATCAAGATGATCATGCCATATGCAGTTACCCATAACCAACCCTGTACACCCCCTTCCAACCCTACACACCTGTGGGGAGATACTTGACCCACCCATCCTTATACACCCGTTATGATGCCGGTTACGGCACCACTCATCGTTGTAGCAGAGCTGCTCGAGGCTTAAAAGCCTTCGTTGCAGCACTGGTTGCGGCACTACTCATCGTTACAGTAGAGCTACTCGTGGATCAAAGCCTTCATTGGATCCACAGTCGTCAAGCGACTGTGCGACCCTCAAATAAACTTCCTCCAATCATATCCCAGCCCATATGCAATACAATAACATATGAATGCAATAGATAACGTCGGGCCCATTTAGCCCATTCCGGCCCAATTGGCCAAATAGCAAGCCGAGTCCGTGGAATGGCCCACGGAGCCTCTGTCGCCGTATCGTTATCTCCACATTAGCGTTCGCACAGTCGGGTGTTGTCGGCGCCAACTTTGCGATTTTTCAGCATTTTGGCTTTTCGACATTTCGACTTTTCAAGATTTCGACGTTTGCCGACCCGTTGTGTGTGCGGTGTTTGTACACACCTTATTGGAAAGAATGAGATAGCCCACAAGTGAAGAACCTATAATCGATTAAAACACTTGGTTAAGCCTTTGATTACTAAGATTTGATAGCCTTTCAAAAGCCGAAACTGAACCCTAGCTATATCGACTTTTATCACCCAAACTGGTAACTTAGAATCGGTTACTTCCTCTTGCGACTCACTGCACCACCAATCATCAATCACCTAGTAACTCCAGATTGAACTGATACTACCCTTAAGGAAGCATATGGCCAGCAAGAGATCTAGCAGTCGGCCAAGTAAAGAAACCACTTACCACACTATCGACTAATAGATAGATTGAGATTCGACAACCCTCAAGGGTATTGAAGATCCGGCACCCACAAGGCTAAAGAAATAGATGGCGAAAACATGGGTTAGCATTCGGCCTTCCTTAAAACCGAAAGTAATGGTGTTAGAGAGAAGAGAGAAATTAGCTTGTAAGGGTATAGATAGGAAAACTTGGAAATATTTGACAAGAACTGAAGAAGATCTTAGTCACTTACCGATACAAAATTGCTTGCCTACTAAAAGTCGAACCACCAAAAATACAAATCCAAGAAGCAAGGTTCGGTTTAGAAAGAAGAGAGAGTACTCAACTTGACAAGGAATGGAACAAGAATAATTCAGCAATTGAAGAGGTAGCATGACAGGGAAAAGAGAATTCGGCTCAAGCACAAATGAATATGGAAGAAACAAAGAAAAGGGTATTCGATTTTCTAAAAGACAAAACCAATAGCTGAATTGCCTAAAGAATTCGGCACTACTACCCCCTAGACCCCTTCAAAACCGATTCCAAGCCCCCCTAAAGTCCCCATCGATTCCACTTCATCCTATAGCTTAATCCTTGATCCCTTCCTATTATCCCTCCTTAAATTTCTCCCTAATATCCACCCCATCACTTATCCAAGCCACAAAACCCATTTAAATTTCATCCATGAAGAGTTTAATTCCAATTCCACCACATACACGGCACAAGTGCGAAATAAATCCTTAATGCATACCTTGCCATTCGAACCTTGGACCTTCCTCCTCCACTTGTGGCATCACCTCTCAGTCCCAATGTGGCGCCATATTACCACTAGGCCACAGGCCTATTTGTGTCTTATTTCCTCATCAATTATTTAAAAGTCATAGCTCCTGAATCAAGGTTCCATTAAAGCCCAAAAATTAAATTTTCCTAACCCAAATTTTGAACTCAGGACTTCATAGAGACCCCTAAATACTTCAAAACCACTGGCCCAACATTCTAACATGTAATTTGTGCCGTTATCAAACTCTCAAAAATTTTAAACGTACCCACGCCCGAGGCCTAATTCTTTTAGGCCCAAAATCAGGGCGTTACAACACAGCCTGGTCACAGGGGCGTGTCCTGTGGTTGTGTGACCAAAATGGCATGCTGACATCATAAATAGAATGTCCCAGTTTTTTACACGGGTAGGCCACACGGGCGTGTCGAAGCCGTGTGAAGGACATGGGCCTAAGACACAAGTGTGTGCTCGGCTATGTGAAAACCCCTATAGGTTAGAAATGAAAAATAATTTTCCAATAATTCAACACGGATAGGGGACACGGGCATGTGTGATTACACAGCCTACCCACACGGTGTGCCCCTGTTTCACACAGGCATTCTCCGGTAATGCCTTGTGCTCGAGTAAGGCGATAAACCCAGGTAAGGGGTATTACATATTATGTGGTGAATTTGTGAATTTGTGAAATATATGTATTGTTATTAGTATGTTTATAATTTGGCTAAGCTTGGGTAGGGATAAAATTGAATGAATGTCATTTTGCGAGCCTATGGACTAAATTACAAAGAATTAAAAGTAAAAGGGCAAAATGGTAATTTTGCCAAAAATGTGTGTTGGACTAAATTGAATATGAATTATATTGAATTGCATTCATATGGTTCCTGTCAAACCCCATACAGAGTTAGATCTAGGCAAAGAGAAAATCTCAGATTAGTCACCTTCGTATCTACGTAAACTCGTCGAGGTAAGTTCATGTAAGTAAATTGTACATTTATATGTTTCAATTGCTTTATATGTATATGAATTGCCATGTATGGATACCGATAGCATATCCAATGACGTACGATGACTACCGAGCCCTGTTTGAACCTTAGGAATTCATAGGATACAAATGACATATCATTAGGGTTACCGATTTTAGCTCGTATGAGCTTACCATTACTCAGCTAGCATATGATTACTGTTATTCAGCTTGAAGGAGCTTACCGTTATTCAGCTTGAAGGAGTTTATCGTTTACAGCTCGTAAAAGCATACTAATTCAGAGCTCATATTAGCATACATGTATAGGAATTGACGAATTACAATTTAGTACACCTCGTGTGCACTACCCGTGTATCCAATGATATTCTAAATGGTTCAAAAGGTACAATTCTGTTACGAGATTATATGAGTTCGATATGAACTATTATAGGTATTTACATGAAATACATGAAAGTGATGTTACATGATACATTGATATAGGAAATGAATAATACATGTATATGAAATGTGATTACTTGTTGAATTCATCCATGTGTATTGGATTTTATATATGATTTACACGGCTAATATGTTATGAACATGTGTTTAGGCTTTTGGCCAAATTGGTTAGGATATGCTATGTTTACTTACCTAAATTATGGTTAAATGGTAAGTTAAATTCTTTGTTATACGAACTTACTAAGCATAAACACTTACTCTGTGTTTTTTTCTGTGTTTTATAGTGATTCGAAAGCTCATTTGGGTTGTTTTTCTGTGTTTTATAGTGATTCGAAAGCTCATTTGGGTTGGAACCTTGTCAAAGAAATATCACACTACCCATCGGCTCTTTTGGTACTTTTAGTTGTTTAATTTCAATTATAATGGCATGTAAAGGTTATTTAGGAAAATGTTGGCCTATGTTTGATGTTGTGGTTATGGCCATATGCTTTGGCTTGTGTTTTGGTATATTTTTCTATCTATATATAGATGGCCTTATCATGTTTGATGTGTGGTTTGGTATGGTTAATATGTGAATTGATTTATGTTTGATGGATGAAAATTAAATGGTAGTTAAATATGTAAATGGATATGTATTATAATTTGAAGTGATTTAGTGCTTGTTATGGAAAGCACATTTTTATAATGATGTTAGTTTCGAAAGTTTGTATTGGTATTTTTAGTGCACAAGTTACAAGTGACGTATATGACTATTTGATTCTAGAGATCAAGTACATAAATGGTATTAAATGGTATGTTTTGAGTAATGACCTACATGGTAAGTTTTGGTACAAATATGCATATAAGTTAGTTAAACAATTAGATATATTGAATGTTTAGATATACGTGTTACAAGTTGTCATTTGAGGTGCCTAAGGGCATACTGGTTGCATGTGAAGTTATTACATGTTTAAGGCTTGATTTTGGCTTGTTTTGGATACCTATTTATGACTTGTGTATATGCAAAATGTTGAGTTTAGGTTGGTGCTAAATTGGGTGAGAAATGTGGCTTGTAAAATGGCTTATTTTCATCCATATGGGCAGAGACACGAGCGTGTGTCTCAGCCGTGTGTGGCACATAGCTAGGTGACACAGTCGTCTGTCCCCTGTAGCTTTATAAATGTTTGCAAGTCAGGGTGTTACACAACCTAGCACACAGCCTGGCACACAGGCGAGTGAGGTTACTTTGAAAGGGTACATGGCCTGGCATACGGGCGTGTGGCTTGGTCGTGTGACCCAAGTCAGTGAATCAGACGGCTACAGACACAGGCTGGGACACAGCCGTGTGTCCCTTTTTCGAATGCCCACACAGCCTAAGACACAAGTATGTCTCTTGGTCATGTGAGTCACACGGCCTAGCCACACGGTTGTGTGTCCCTTGTAGCTTTGAAATTTTTTAATGTATTCCAAAATTTTTTGAGTTTTTGATTTAGTCTCGACTTGTTTCTCACGCATATTTTGGGCCTCGAGGGCTTGTATAAGGGACAATATGTATCATTTCAATTGGCTTCTGACTTGAATATTATATGATATCAAATGTTCGAAATTCCTATCTGTTGATTTGTAAACTCCAGTAATGCTCTGTAACCCTGTTCCAGCGATGGATACAGGCTAGGGGTGTTACAATCCATCTAAACGCAAAAGTACCATATAGACACGAGAAAGTTATCTTTTCTTTGTCATTAGTGTAACACCCCTTACCTGAGTCTGACGCTAGAACGAGGTATGAGGCATTACTGTATTTAATCTTGCTCAAACTTACTAAAACGAGCCTTAATTCTTGTTCCATTTTAAAAATTTTGCAAACACATTCTTAATAATCTTATTATGAGCCTACGAGGCCCAAAACATACACCAAAAGTGGTTTGGAACCAATTCGGGAACTTTTGAGCTCCATGAAAAATTTTACTTGACATAGGGCCACACGCCCGTATGGGCTAGCCGTGTGGTCACACACGCCCATGTCCCTAGCTCGTGCTAAATTTATTTCTCATTTTAGTCCTACAGGTTTTAACATGGTTTGGGCACACGCACGTATCTATGGCTCATGTCACTCACACGGCCTAGACACGCCCATTTCAATAAATTGTGGAGTACTCTGATCTAAAGACTATAAACAATAGGCGTTCACACGGCCAAGGCACATGCCCATGTGCTCAGCCCATGTGCAATACTGACTAACTACTTAAGATACAAGGGACACACGGTCGAGCTACACGCCCTTGGTGCAGACCATGCCTCACACACGATCATGTGCCTAACCTGTGTGGACAATATAGGTTATTTTCCAAGCCTATTTGCCACCCTGAAACACAAACAAACTCATACTAACTCCAATCTCACAACTCATGGCACAATGTACATTCTAATCATCTGTAATTAAGGCACTCACCTGCCACCATGCATATCATTCTCATCCATCATTAATCTACTTAAAATTATAAACTTGCATACTTATGAATTTCATCCACATTGCATAAAACATAACTTAAATAATATTAGCCCATTTTAAGGCCATTACAATGTGACTTGAGCGAAAACAATAACCACCTCGTTTGGTTACTTCAAAATGACACATATCAAAATGACTAAACTTCCTATACACGCCATACATCAAAATAGCTAACTTTACTATACCAAAATGAATTCCTTCATAGTGCGACGTAGAGCTCTGACTTCAATCGATCCCCGAGCTAATTCAGCAAATCTACATGGAAAGGGAAAATGAATGAGTAAACATAAGATTTTTAGTAAGTTGCATGTTGTAACAACCCTTACCCGAGTCCAACATCGGGACGAGTACGAGGCGTTACCATACTTGAACATACTAAAACTCATGAACTTGGGCCATTGACTTTCTTTTCAATTTAAAACTTCTTATTCATTCTCCTTTGCTCCTTATCATGGGCTTACGGGGCCCAATACATACGTTGAAGACGCTTTGGAACCAATCCGAGGACTCCCAGGTACTTATGAAAATTTTACCCTAAATGGGATCACACGCTCGTGTAAGGTGGGACATGCCTGTGTTCACCTCCAGTGGAGCATTCTGACTTACAACACACGGCCAGGGCACACGCCCGTGTGCTCTGCCCGTGTCATAATTCTAGTATTGAATATTTCTGGCATTAAGGTGTAGGGGACACACGGCGTACTCACACGTCCGTGGACTAGCCGTGTGTCACACACGACCTATGCATACGCCCATGTGCATAAACGTGTGGACAATATTAGGCTATTTTCCCAGCCTTTTTGCCACCCTGAAATAAAGCTAAATACAACACCAATCCATGCATAATATCTCATACTTTAAAATACATCAATCGTGGGAAACATTCACCATCACATTTAAGTTAAGTAGAGAGTATGTTAGACCATATCCAGAGGCCATTACAACTTGACTCAAGTATAATAATGACCAACACATATAGCCACTTAGGAGGCAACTAACAAAATGATCTTCTTCCTATACATGTCATACAATCAAGAGGTTTCTTACTATAGCAAAATAAATGGCTTGATAGTGTGATTATGAGCTCCGACTTCAAGTGATCCTCGAGCTAGATCGGCAAACCTACATGGGAAAAAGGAAAGGAAAAGGAATAAGCACTTAAAATGCTTAGTAAGTTGCATGAATAAGTTAGCCACAATTTCCAATAATATTTGCCTAAATAGGCATCGAAAAGTATCATGCACATTTCTTACTCATTCTTTTGAATTGCTCATTCTCATATCTTACTCATTTCCATCAAGTAGTATTTCTCATAGCCATGCATTTCAATTACCCCTAACTTACTCATTCTTAGACCTGCAACACTCCACATGAAATTTTAGTCTTTCTCATATAATTTGCTAACTCGTAAACTTTCCTTTAAAATCTTTAGAATACTGAAGGATACTCGTAAGTCAATATCATAAAATGATGCCACGTCCCAGATGTGGTCTTATATAGGACCACCATCGATGTCGATGCCACGTCTTAGACATGGTCTTACACGAGATCGTACTCTAATGCCGATGCCATGTCCCAAACATGGTCTTACACGCGATCTCATATAGGATGCCCAAGCCATATCCCAGACATGGTCTTACAAGGGGTCCATATCTCATATCGGCGCCGAAGCCATGTCCCAAACATGGTCTTACAGGGGATCACATCTTGATGCCAATGCCATGTCCCAGACATTGTCTTACATGGTATCTTAGTTTGGTGCCGATGCCATGTCCCAGACATGGTCGTACACGGGACCTACAATACTTAAGACATGATTACAGTATCTCTCATATAAATTTAACTCGCATGTAATTACTCTTTTAATGATTTCATTACTCTTTGGAAAAATCTCACATCCATAATTTCCTGAATCTCATACATTTTGCACATTGCCTCATCAATTCAACATCATAGTACTTATAAATGTTTCATATAGATATCATACCAAAACTTCATGGAACATTTAAATTTTATAAAACATATTCATAATGAATTTATATGGCATACAAGCTAAGTTATTATATACAACTTACCTCAAGTCCAAAATGTGGGAAATTCCTCGATTTAGTCTACAATTTTTCCTTTCCCTCGATTTCGATCCGAGCTTTGCGTTTCTTGATCTAAAATGATAAATTTGACTCATTTAGTACCCACATTGACTAAATGGCTCATAATTGACTCTTGGGAAAAATTTATAATTTTGCCCCTAAACTTTTGCATAATTGTAAAATAGTCCCTAGGCTCGTAAAATGAAATGCATCCATCCTCTTGGCTACCCAAGCCTAGTCGACACTTACCGTTGTCCATAGAAGCCCACATTGTTCACAATTTCATACTTTTACTACACATTTTCATACTTTGCAATTTAGTCCCTTTTAGGGATTTTATACAAAATTACTTAGAAAAAAATCTTTACTACACCTTAAACCTTCATTTTCTACCATTAGACATCATTTTACTTGCATGTCATACATGGGTATATTTTTTTAATATAAACCCTAGCTTAAATTAGTGGTAGAAATAGCTAGATTAAGCTATGAGGATTTCAAAAATACGAAGAGCATGAAAAACGGGGCTTGGAGACACTTACTTGGAGCTTGAAAATGAAAGAAACCCTAGCTATGGAGACCCTTCAATTTTTGGCACAAGGAGGAAGAAGATGGACACAATTTTGGCTTATTTTTCCCTTTTTATTACTTAACTTTACCAAATGACCAAAATGCCCTTAGGTCCTTTCTTTGATATTTTTCCCTTCCTTGGGCATTTTTGTCCATCATGCCTAAAATTCGTCTAATTGCTAAATAAGGACTCCTACTAATTTCCCTTATGCTATTTCAAACTAAAACCTTCTAAAAACTCAAAAATTTCATCTTTTACAATTTAGTCCTATTGGACAAATTAGCCACTATTTAATAAAATTTCCTTTATAAAACTTTCTCAATAACAAGCAAGCATGTCATAACTCGTGATAATTCATGGAAATAAAATTTTCTACATCAAATTTGTGGTCTCGAAACTATTATTCTGACTAGGCCTTAATTCAGGCTATTACACATGAAATAAAATAGCAATAAATATCATGGAAAATCATTCAAATAGGGCATCATGAAATTCATATAACTTCTTACTCTTTGTCGTAACTTACTCAATTTTATAACATATTCATTCTCATGATTTACTCACTCTTGTGATTGGCTATTTCTCATGACTTACTCATTCACATGTCTTGCTCATTCATATGCCTTATATTTTCATATTTTCTCATGACTTATTCAAGTGTACCTGTAACACTCATTATGAAACTTTAGTCTCTCTCATTAGCTAATCAACTTAGATACAATCTCTATTAACATGCTTAGAATATCAAAAGATACCCGTAATATCATTCTCATGGTAAGATACCAAAGCCATATCCCAATATGGTCTTACATGGGATCTCAAGTCGATGCCAAAGCCATATCCCAGATATGGTCTTACACGGGATCTCATATCGATGTCGATGCCATGTCCCAGACATGGTCTTACACGAGATCATAGGATGATGTCGATGCCATGTCCTAGACATGGTCTTATAGGGATCTCTCTTAGATGCCCAAGCCATGTCCCAGACGTGGTCTTACTGGGGATCTATATCTCATCTCGGTGCCGATGCCATGTCCCAGACATGGTCTTATACGGGACCTCATGTGGATGCCAATGCCATGTCCCAGACATAGTGTTACATGGGGTCACATCTAGATGCCAATGCTATGTCCCAGACATGGTCTTATATGAGATCTCTATTCGGTGCCAATGCCATGTCCCAAACATGGTCTTATACGAGACCTACAATACTCATGACTACTGTATCCCTCGAATTCTTTATCATTTACATGAAATTTCTCTTTTACTTCTTCATCATTTCTTATAACAATTCATGTCATATTCTTATAGAAGTAGCATGGAAAACATGGAAAATCATCATAATAATTTTCATGAAACATAAGGCTAAATTATCACATACAACTTACCTCGGATATGAAATGAGGGTGAACGCTCGAATTTAGTCAACCACTTTACTTTTTCCCCAATTTTGATTCGGGCTTCGTGTTTCTTAATCTAAAATGAAAAATTAAGCTAATTTAATATAAACATTGGCTAAATAGCCCATAATTAATACCTTGGCAAATTTTATAATTTTTCCCCTAAACTTTTGCATATTTGCAAAATGGTCCCTAGGCTCGTAAGATGGAATGCACTTATTTTCTTGGTTACCCAAGTCTAGCTAAACGTTATATGTACTCATAACAGCCCACATTTCTCATCAATTTATACTTTTACTACACATTTTACTATCTTTACAATTTGGTCCCTATTAGGGACTTCTATGAAAAATCACCTAGAAAAAAGTGTTTACTACACTTTAAACTTTCATATTCTACCACTAGGCATCAAAATACTTGCATGCCATGCATGAGTATATTTTTTGAATATAAACCCTAGCTCAAATTAGTGGTAGAAATAGCTAAATTAAGCTACGAGGGTTTCAAAAATACGAAGAGAATTAAAAACGGGGCTAAATTGACTTACTTGTGAGCTTGAAAATGTCAAAACCCTGGCTATGAAGTCCCTTAAAATTTCAGCACACTTGGGGAAGAAGATGATAACATTTTTTATTCTTTTTCCCTTTTTATTACTTAACTTTACCAAATAACCAAAATGCCCTTGCACCCTTTTCTTGAGATTTTTCCCTTCCTTGGGCTTTTTTGTCCATCATGCTAATAATTGGTCAATTTGCCAAATAAGGACCTCTAATAATTTTTATAATTCTACTTCATACTTAAACCTTTTGGAAACTCATATTTTGCAACTTTTGCAATTTATTAGCCAATTTTTCATAAAAATCTCTTCATGGCATTTTATCATTATCATGCAATCATGTCATAAATTTAAAAATAATCATAAATTATACTTTTCTACTTCAGATTTGTGGTCTCAAAACCACTATTCTAACTTGGCCCTAATATGGGCTGTTACAATTAGTAGCTATTACAATCTGATTATACCCTAAATAATTGTCCAAGAAATAGTAGAAATATTTCCCTGCTAACCTGTCCAATATATGATCAATAAATAGCAAGGGGAAATGGCCTTTCCTAGTTGCCTTATTAAGCTTTTGATAATCCATGCACACTTTCCATCCTGTGATTGTGAGAGTTGGTATGAGCTCATTATTTTCATTGCTAACCACTGTGACACCTCCTTTCTTGGGGACACATTGTACAAGGCTTACCTGCAAGCTGTCTAGAATTAGGTAAATAATGTCAATGTCAAGCCACTTGATAATCTCTTTCTTGAAAACTTCTTTCATTATCAGATTCAATCTTCCCTGCTACTCAATAGACATGTTATGGCAATCCTCTAACAATATGCATGCAAAATGCAGAACCAATTCCCTTTATATCAGCAAGGGTCCATCCTAACGTCTTTTTAAATCATTGCAAGACTTACAACAACTTGACTTCTTGTTTAGATGTCAATTCCGTAGAAATCACCACTGTAAAGGTACTGTTATCTCCCAAGTATTCATATTTTACATGTTGTGGCAAAGGTTTCAACTCCAATGTAGGAGGTTCCGCTATAGAAGGTTTAGAAGGCTTGAAAGAATGACTCAATAAATTCAAAGATTAAATTTTTTCCCTAGTCTCTCCATATTCGTCTTCCATGAATTCACTGAGTTTTTCAAAATGTACTTCATCAATTCGTTCTAGTGAATCTTTGTTATTATCAAAATTGTTGTGGCAAAGTCTATTGAATTCTTCCTCTATTAACGTTTTTATAAAACCAATGACATGGCATTCTTCATTTTCATTTGCACATTTCAAAGCATCAAAAAATTAAAAGTAACCTATTGATCATTTACCCTCATTATCAGTTCACCTTTATGTACGTCAATTAGACTTCTATCTGTAGCAATAAAAGGTCTTTCAAGGATAATTGGCACATTCTAACCAGCTTCAAATTCTAGAATAAAGAAATTAGCATGAAAGATAAATTTATCCATTCTTACCAGTATGTCTTCAATTTTACCTTCCGGATGGGCGTAGGATCGATCAGCTAATTGCAAAGTCATCATAGTAGGTCTTGCTTTCCCAATTCCTAGCTTCCTAAAAATAGACATAGGCATTAGATTTATACTTGCTCCTAAATCACATAACGCCTTACCAACATAATGATTTCCAATGGAATACGGGATAGTGAAACTCCTTGGATCCTTTAGCTTTAGAGATAATTTATTCATCAACATTGTTGTGCACCCTTCAATAAAAGAAATAGTTTCAAATTCTTCCCATCTGCACTTCTTTGACAATATATCTTTCATACATTTCATGTAATTGTGCATTTGTTCCAACGCTTCTACCAGCATTATGTTGATAAGGAGTTGCTTCAAAACATCTAAAAACCTTTTAAGCTGAATATCCTGCTTAGAATTGTGGAATGGCTGAGGAAAAGGTAGAGGTGATCATCTTTCAGTTTGCTGATATTGTTTTTTTATGGCATTTCTGTTGGCAACATGATCTAATTTTGTCACAACATTTCTTTATGTATCCTTTTCAAGTGTTGTCTACCATTCAGTGGGTTTTAAGATCATTTCTTAATTGCGGCTAGATTTGTCTTCTTCTGCCATGGCATCTTGAAAAACTTCATCCAACTGAGTCCTACTTCTAAGAGTGATGGTCTTGCACTGCTCCTTCCCTTGGGTTCTTAAATTTTCAGTATCACTTGGCAATGCTCCTTGTGGCCTTGAATTTAGAGAGTTTTCTATTTTCCTCACTTGATTTTTAAGAGCTTAGAGAGATGTAGCTTGACTTGGAATCACAACATCATTTTTGGTCATATACTCCTTCAACAAAGATTCAATAGAATCAGAAGATGATATCTGGTCGTGCTAAGCATTTTGCCTTGGCATAAGATTACTATAATCGGGCGGTGCATTGTGGATATTTTGTCTTGCAACATTGTGTGAACTCTTTGCACCTTGATTATTCCAATTGAAATTTGGATGTTGCTTCCACCTCGGATTGTAAGTATTGGAATAGGGATTATTATTTCGATTAAAATTACCCATGTAATATACTGATGCTGGGTTTGATAGGCATTCATCAAACATATGAACTTCACCACAATAAACGCATGACAACTCGGCTGATTTCATCTCCCGGACTGCAGTTGGATTTTTCATTGTTTTAATCATGTTAGCTAAAGAAGATACCTAGGTTGTCAATGAAGTAATTGCATTAAGCTCCATGGTACCAATAGCTCTCTTGTATATCCCAACTCTTGTGGCAGGGTACTGATAGTCATTGTTGGCAATCTTTTCATAAATCTCATATGCTTCGTTGTATGATTTATCCAGTAATGTACCTTTGGCAGATGCATCAACTACCATTCTCGTATGTGCATTCAACCTATTATAGAATATTTCCATTTGAGTCTAGTGCTGAAATCCATGCATCAGACTTTTTTTAATTAAATCTTTAAATCGCTCTTAAGCTTCATATAGCATTTCGTCCTTTAATTTCTGAAAATACGTGATGTCATTTTTCAGCTTTGCATTCTTGTTTGGTGGATTAGATGTCATTTTTTAGCTTGGCATTCATGTTTGGTGGATTATACCGTAGCAAAAATCTATAGCAAAGACCATTCCATGATGCCACTGTCCCCAATAATAAAGCGTTCAGTCATGCTCTCGCACAATCTCTTAAAGAATATGGAAACAATTTAAGTCGTAGGGCATCTTCAGGAACACCCTGTTGCCTGAACGAGTCACAAACCTCTAGAAAAAGTCACAAATGCAATCTTGGATCTTTAGGAACACCCTGTTGCCTGAACGAGTCACAAACCTCTAGAAAAAGTCACAAATGCAATCTTGGATCTTCAATAGGCAGTCCACCAAACTGTCCTACTATTTGTAACATCTAAAACATTATCAATTTCAGCTCAAACTAATGAGTTTGTATTTGTGGTCTGCCCATCCCTAGGTTCAGGTCATCCAAAATTGGCACAACATGCTCTCAGATTGGTCTTATCTCTGTCATCTATCACCCCATGGGCATGTGGATCAGTGCCTTGACCATTCAAATTATCATTTATTCCTAGTATCACCCTTCAAACAGGAGGATTCACATCTTAACCATTTGGATTATCATTGAGATAAGGATCATTCCCGTTCCTAGCAATTTTTCATAGTTATTTCTACCTTCTACGTAACGTTCTATCAACATCTGGGACAAAAGGATATTCTTGGTTAGCAGGAATTCCTCTTCTCAGTCACCGATGACAAACTTGTAGAGATTAAATATAACTAAGTTAAATAAAACTAATACAATTAATTAAAATAACTAAACCAAATTACACCAAGTTATTAAAATAAAATGTGAGTAATGCTACGGTAAGTATGCAATGGCAATTAATAGTAATAATGATGTATGCAATCTGTGGAACTAATGAATACTTGGAAATATGATGGCAATTATGAGAATAACTTCGTGAATAATATGTAACGAATAAATAAACAATTAAGAATGCTATGGCAAAGCTACTTCGGCAAAGATAAGGGTTATGCAATGTTAAGTGGGGAGGTTGGGATTACTAAGAATCTACATTTCCTGTCAGTAATGCCTCAGTAAAATCATACTTAACTTACTGTTGAGAAGAGTTCTTAAATGGGTTGCCTCTTTTGAGAGTAAAAACCTCAAGTTACCTTTGTAATGCCCCTCACCCAACATCCGTTGCTGAATTCGGGTACGACGCATTACTGTACTTACACTCGCACGAACATTCGATTACGATACAAAATTTCCATGTAAAATTTAAAACTTCTTCATTCTTATTCATAACATTCTTATTATGGGCCTACAAGGCCCAAAAGATACGTTGGGTATGATCTGAGACCAAACTAAAACTTATCGAACACTTAGAAAATTTTTACTCAAAACAGGGCACACGCCTGTATGGTACAGGGACATGCCTGTGTGGGCAGGCCATGTGGTCGCACACACCCATGTCCCTACCCCATGTGGAATTATTTTTCAATTCGAACCTATAAGGGTTTTCACACAGCCGAGCACACACCCATGTCCTAAGTCGTGTCCTTCACATGGCTGAGCACATGCCCGTGTCTTAGCCCATGTGAAAAATCTGGGGTATTCTATTTCTGACGTCATCACAAAATTTTTGTCACATGGCCAAGTCACATGCCCGTGAGCTAGGCCCTGTCAAGCACATAGTTGAGACACACGGCCATGTCTTCGCTCATGTGTTTACTACTAGGCATTTTATTTTCATAATTTTAGGTGCAGGGGACACACAGTCTATCAACACACCCATGGGGCTGGCTGTGTGTCACACACAGCCTAGACACACACACGTGTGTCTACCCATGTAGATAATTATAGGCTATTTTCCAAGCCAATTGCCACCCTGAAACACAAAACAATACCAACCAATTTTGCCATTATACAACATAGCATGAAAACTCATACTAACATGCACATTACGTTATTCACACACTAACTTATCTATCATCAACAAGCATACACATCCACACATATTCCACAAAAACTATGCAAGCTTGCACTTTAATAGATTACATCATTTTGGCAAAATATAACTTAACTATTTATGGCTCATTTCACGTGGCGAAAATACCAAAATATCACTAACAACCATGGACCCAAAAAGAACTATGGCATATAACCAAAACATTAAACCACCTATACATGCCATAATCTCAAAGTTCACTTGCAAAATACCAAATTGTGGTTGATAGTGTTGATGGAATCCCACTTGATCATCAGACCTCGAGTTAGCTTGACAAACCTAAAATGGAAGGGAAATAGAGGGGTAAGTTATAAAGCTTAGTAAGTCTATATGCAAAGTAATGAGCATTTAAACTCATAATACATATCTAATGAAAATAAGCTTCCCTGTTATCACATTAAATTTGAGATTTATCACTTACACATATGGTCTTACCACATGATTCAATAGATATATTAAGCACTTAGCACACATGATATTTTTCACATAACCTGTACATACACATTCTTAACACACGGTCAAATCTTTTTACATACAATCACATTTTGTCATATCGATGCAAATACCCGTTGAACCATGTGGAATACTAAAGGATACACGGAAAATGGCATAAGTGCCACACATAATGTAGTCTAAGCTACCATTGGTATGTAGCCGAAGCTACCGATGGTTTGCAGCTGAGGCTACCACTTATCACATGAGGGCTCACAATGAGCTATTCACGGGTCTGCTCACACAAGCTGATGGTATAGTCGAAGCTACTCAGTGCTGTTCACACAAGTTGATAGGTATCCGCAACAAATGCAGGATTACCTAGCCACTGGTAATCAAACTAAACCAGCACCCAAAATCACATACTCAATCGATCACACTAAATTGTTTCCTAGTGACATATCACTCGTATCCTAAATGATTCCTAAGGTTCAATCGGGACTTCTCACTTATTGGTTTTATCATAACACATATTAGACAATTTATTGTAAAATTTCAGAATTTAACTAATCAAGATAATTAAACATAATAATTAAAATAACTCATTATTTACATATAAAACTTACATCGGTGCCAAATTGTGTTTTTTTTTTCAACTTAGTCTGAAACCTTGCCATTCCCCCAGTCAAGGTCGTTTTCACATCATTCTTGATCTATAACATCAAATTTAACTTATTTAACACATAAATTACTCAATTTGGCATAAAATCATCCTATGGTAAATTTTACCATTTTACCCCTAACTTTGTCAATTTTTACAATTTAGGCCCTAGGCTCATAAAATGAAATGTATCTATTTTCTACATTCCCAAGCCTAGCTGGCTCTTTTTCTCTCTTATAGCAACCACATTTCTCAACATTTCACAATTTATGCACATGTTTTACAACTTTTGCATTTTAGTCCCTAAATGCATTTTCATGAAATCACCTAGCAAAAGTTGTTTATTACACATCAAACTTTCATTTTCTACCATTAAACATCAAAATGCTTTCATGTCACACATGGTTAAATTTTTAAACATGAACCCTAGCTTGAATTAATGGTAGAAATAGGTAGTTCAAGCTTCAAGGACTTCAAAAATACAAAGAAAATTAAAAACGAGGCTTAGTTGCACTTACTTGGAGCTTGAAAAAGAAAGAAACCCTAGCTATGGTGTTCCCCAAAGTTTTGGCCAAGGGTAGGAGAAGATGGACACATTTTTGGCCTTATTTTCCCTTTTTATTTCTTTTAATACCCAAATAACCAAAATGCCCTTAATGGCCTTCTTTGAAAATCTTTCCTTCCATGGGTATTTTTGTCCATCGTGCCATAAAATAGTCTAATTACTAAATAAGGACCCCTAACTTACGAATCCATTTCAATTTCACACTTAATGCTTCTAGAACACATATTTTGAAATTTTTGCAATTTAGTCCTGTCACTCAATTGGGCCTTCTATCGATAAAATTTATTTACTAAATTTTCACTTATGCAATCAATCACATAATTGACCTTAAAACTTTATCAGAATAAATTTTTCTATATTGAATTCATGGTCCCGAAACCACCATTCCATTTAGGCCCTGAATCGGGCTATTACAACCTTACTTGTCTCTATAGGCTTTTAATATGGTACCCTGGATTGTTACCTTCTGCATGATCGATGCTCTATGTCTAAAGTCTACTACAAGTATAGGTCGAATACTTGCTCACATCATTCAACCATGGTCCAATTAATCCAACCTTTTCAGAATTAAATTAGTTTAAGGATATGTTGCACAGTCGACTATGTCTAGGGATTGCTCACATACATTGTAAAGAATAAAACAATTGAATGAAACAATAAAATAACTCATATTTATACTGCAACCACTAAAGACAGTTCAAGTTTCATTAAAGTCATCCCAACCCTGTGAGATTTAGCTCATAGGTTGGCAAATAAAATCCAACTCAAAACATCACTGTAATTCACAAAGGAACAGATTTTAAATAATGGAAGAACGTCAGGAAGACAACGTTTGCTTGTCCAATCCACACTCCAGCTGCGTAGTGTCCTGAAGTGGCTGAGAGGGGTTGCTTGCGTCTTTCCTCTTTCTGTCTCTATTCAGCCGCTACCTTCTAATTTTCCTAAAGATCTCTACCTGTAGTTCCGTCGTCTAGGGTTTCATTTAAATTACTTTTTTTTCTTCTTTTTTTCTTCAGGATAATTCCATTAGCAATTAAATTACTTTTTTTTCTTCTTTTTTTTTCGCCAAGATTTATCTTCTCCTCTTTTTTAGGTAGATTTATCTGGTACAAGTAGAGTTGGGCTAAAACTAATATGCACTAAATGCTGACTATACACCTTTCCGAAATTACTACGGCATACTGGCTAGTAATCTGACCACCCTTTTGCCCCGTTAAAATTTCACTCCTTTATTTTTTGTTCCTCATCTTGCACTTGCAAATACCACAAAACATAGCCCCTCCACAAGCAATTAAAAGCACCTAATATTTAAACGTAGCCCAAGTTCTAATGTAATGTTAAAAATACTAATGAAATGTCTTAAAATACAGTTAGATGTACTTAAGTACAAGAAATTAACCAGGTTTAAAGGCACAAAATATAACTCTTTTCAAGAGTTATCACCTGTTCATTAAAGGTGACATTGACTACACTCTCTTTCCATTTCCTACTCCGCTCGTCAATCAGATCAGCCACAAAATTTATCTTATTAACTCGTGGTGATCTAATTATGTAAGGTCTATCTCCAAGCAACTAGGCTACATCCCAAACTGGAATTGATTTTCCATCACTAACTTGCTAGCTACTCCCCTTCAACAAAAGCCCCTTTACTGCCCAAATGCTTCTCCATATAGCCAAAGCTTGACTTCTGAACTCCGGTTTTAAAAATTCACTACTTGCATAACATTTTTCTTTCAAAATAGGTGCTACTAATGAAGTAGCATTACAAATCAGCCACTACCCCTACTTGGCCAAAAGTGCTACATTAAATTTTGCTAGTTTCCAAAAGCCTAATTCCCTACCCTCTTTCAGATTACATAACCTCTCCCATGAACACCAATGAATACCTCAATTCAACTATGATTTTTTCCACCAATAACAACAAAATACAACTTCTATTTCCTACAAAAATAATTTGGCAATAAAAAATAGGACATGACATATATGGGGATCATTTGCAACACTAATTTGATAAAAATTGCCTTCCACTCTTGCGATAACCATCGATTACACCATCCATTTATTTTGCCTCAAATTTAATCCATAATGTTTTGAAAAGCTAACTTTCTGTTTCAACCCACTATCATAGGCAGCCCTAAATACTTCTTAGAATCCATAGAGCTTATCACACTTAACTCCCTTTCTCTTAGTTGTTGATTTCCTTCACTAACATTCGAACTAAAATAAGCAAGAGATTTATTAAAATTAATCAGTTGCCCATAAAAACTCTCATATTCTTTCAAAACATTTTTCACGTGTGTTGCCCCTTCTAAAGATGCATCCCCAAAAATTAAGCTATCATCGGCAAAAAAACAAATGCGATATTATAGGTCTTGAACGACTCATTTTCACTCATTTCACCAAACCAGCTTGACAAGCTAATCGTAATCGAGCTGATAAACCCACACTACAAAAAAGAAATAAGAAAGGGCTCAACGAGTCACTTTGCCTAAGTCCTCTAGAAGAGGAGATTTGCCCTCTTGGTGTCCCATGCAAAACCACTGAATATTTGATGAACTTTACACATCACATTACCAACTTGACCCATGTCTCACCAAAACCCATCTTAAGCATTACCTCCTCAATCAAATGCCACTCCACTCTATCAAACATCTTACATATATTCAGCTTCAACGCAAAAGACTTTCTCTGTCCACCCTTTTTCTTCTTGAAAGAATACAGCAATTCAAAAGTCACTATTACATTATCCATAATCAGTCCCCCTGGTAAAAATGCACTTTGCGCCTCATCAATACAATGTGGCATGATCATTTGCAATCTATGGACAATTGCCTTGAAAATTATTTTAAACAAGAGTTGAAGCTTATAGTATTTTATTATATTGATTCAATACATTTTTCTAGTAAATTAATTTAATCCTTTTCTCTAATATATAGTTTGGAAATAAGAAATAGTAATAAGGAAAAAAAACACCAAATCATTAATCAAAGTGATAGAAAGAAAAAAAAAAAAAGGACAAAGTATGTTTTTAGTTATCAAAACATGTTATGTTTTAGTATTTAATAATAAATTTGACTAAAATGACAAAAAAAAATGATAATGTATGACATATAAACTATTAATTTTCCTAAACTTGTAATAATAAATAGGTTTAAATATGTTTAGAGGTCCTTGTACTCTTGAACTTTAAAGTTTATCCCTATACTTTAATTTTGAAACATTAACAGCATATTTGGTTAGCATGAATAACCATTCTATTCAGGTCAGATTCAGTGGTGAACAGTAATTCAATAGTTTAGTTCATTGAATGGGTTATTCAGTGGAATCCCATTCCTTCTCTATTCATCAAATTCATCGAATCAACATTTGGTGGAAGAAATTAAGAATAGCTATTCAACGTCATCACGTAATAGAAAATTTTTGTTTTAGTCAATTTTACCCGGCTTTTTTTTTTCAAACTCACTCTTAGTCATTTTCAAAAACTTCAAAAATAAATTGCAGAACCCATTTCTATTTCCACTTTGTTTTTACTTTAATCTTACCCCTCATTCTCTTCTACTCTCCATCAATTTCTAGAATATAACAAGAAAGAATAAAAATTCATTTATCAACAGTTTCAACTCTCAATCAATTTCCATAAGATAACAAAAAACTAAAACTAAAACCCATTACTCAATAATAGATCTATAAAATTCTCTTCTACTCTCCATCAATTTCTAAAATATAACAAGAAAGAATAAAAATTCATTTCTCAATAGTTTCAACTCTCAATCAATTTCTAGAAGATAACAAAAAAAAAAACTAAAACTAAAACCATTTCTCAATAATAGATCTGTAAAACGTGGTTTGGAGAGGGAAGCTTTCTTACCCATTTTTCTTACAGATAATAGATAAATAAAGGGGGAAAACAAGAAGATGAAAAAAAAAAGCTTAAATCAGAGGCTTTTGGAGCAGGTGAAATAGTAGACCACAGCGCCGCCGATGGTCGGCTACTGATAATTGATTCCAAATCATGTTTTAAGAGAAGATTAGATGAAGAAGATAAGTGGCTAAGAGTGATGATGAAGTTTAGAGAGATGCACGATAAAAAGAAACTAGAAAATAATATTAAATTTTCTATAATTAGGTGGGTTTTAAATAAATTTTAAATATGCTTTTTTTAAAATATAATTACATGTATTTTTTATACAATATGTATATAAAAAATACGCAAAAGAAATTTTGAACAAAATAATCTTTCTAAGTATAATTTATAAAAATATCTCTTGATATTACTTTTTATCATAATATTCTAATTATATTGTTAAATCTAATTAATTTAGATATACAAAAATATGTATTATAATATTTTAATAATAATTATATTAAGAATTTTATTAAATTATATATTATTTTTATTAAACTGTATTTAATAATAATTATATTAAAATATGATTAAATTAGTTATTATTTTTTAATTCTGTTAAAATTTAATAATAATAATAATTACCTAAAAAAATTCTACTAAGAGTACTCTAGTCATTTCAGCTTTTTTCCTGTGCTATTACAATATCTATTCCATTTAACCAAACATAATAATACTTGTCGAAACCATTTTTTTGAAAGGTCGAGTTTTTATTAATGTTAATTTTACATAAAAAAATGCTTGAATAAATCGAAACGTGTGTTAAAGACCCTCTCGTCTCGAGATAACAAAATGTAATCCCGTAAGTTAGGACACGACTTTTTGAACCTTCGAGAATAAGCTTGCCTTTTAATTTTTTATTTAAAACATGTGTATATAATTTTAAAGGATGTTCGGCCATTTAGGTTCAACGAGAAAATCTACACCCCGTAAGTTAGGGTACGACTTCTCGAAGCTCCACATACGGAATATTGCCTTTATTTTTCAAAATTTTCCTTTTTTCACGAATTTGAGTAAAAATTAATGTAATATTTAAAATGATATAATAAATAAGTGAAATTAATCGAAATACATATTAAATTGAAACTCAAACAAAGTTTAAAACACAAATTGCAAAATAAATGAAGAAAAAAGAACCACAAATTTATACAAATAAAATGAAAATAGATAGAAAATTTTAAATATATCAAAATAATAATAAAAAGAAGAAATAACGAATAAATGACTAAATAAATAGATAAGATAATATAAATAACAGTAATTTAAGTAAAAAATTAAAGGAATGATAAATAAATAAATCAGTGAAACAAACGTGAACAACATTGGATTTAAATGTTTAAAAGGTAAAAGTATAATGAACAAAATAAATAAATATAAAATAGTATTAAGTTTAGGTATTTAAAAAATAAATAAAGGATAATAAATAAATAAACATGTAAATAATGAAATTAGTCAAACGAAGGACTAAATTGAAATCCAAACAGAATTAGAGGCACAAATTGTAATAAATTAGAATAAAAAAACGAATAAGGAGTAAAATGACAAGCGCGAAAACATGCGAGGATTGAATGAGAAAATATCCCAATCTTTGGGACACGCGTCCTTCCAACAAGCCGAGGACTAAACTGAAAACGGCGAAAAATTAAGTGGCAAAATTTCTAAAAATAGAAAATAGTAAAATTAGGACAAATTACAAAACGTCGTTTTGGGCACCAAAAGCCAAGCTCAAAATGACGTCATTTTGGGGGCTTATTTAAATCCAATTTTTTTAAAAAAATTTCATTTATGCCTTTCTCTAAAAAAGTTCTCAAAAAAGCTCTCCCCTCTCTCTCTCAGCCCCCAGGCCCGGTCGTCAGGTTCGACGAGGCGTCGCCGCGCCGGCCACTAGTCATCGGTGACGGCACTGCCGTCCACGGTGGCTGAAAAATCGCCCCGAACTCCTTCTTTTGGTATTTTTTTCATGTAGAACTCCTTTTTGGAGTTGAAATCACCAAAAAAAATCCAAAAATAAAAAAAGAAGAAAACCCCTCATATACCGCCATTCTCCACCTCCCAAGGGATTCAACGACCTTGCAGACCGAGGACCACTACGACAAGTAAAAAAAAAAGATTCCTTTTTTTTAACTTTCGTGCTTAGTTTTTGAAAATAACAGCAAATATCAAGCAAAGAAATGATAAAAAAAGACCACCTTTGTTAGAACATTTTGATTTCATATTTTTTTTTTCTGTTTATATTTGATTCTCCCTGTGTCCGAAAAATACAAAGAAACTATTGTGGCTTTTATAGTTGAATTACAAAGCTGTTTGTTTCTTTTTTTTTTTTGTCTTTTCTTTGTTGTCATCCACTGCTTGCGTGCTGGCTACTATTGCATGTTCATTCTTCTTTGCAGGAGGTGGCAAAGAGGTCAGACGTGTGCGAGGAGGCGTAGCGGTAGCAGCGCGCTAGGAGCAACACAGTGCCAGGCTAGGGGGCTAGGGTTTCTTTTTTCTGTTTAGGTGATTGGGTTTTGGGCTTTAGGGTTTTTTATTTTTTGGGTCGTTTGGGCCATTGTAAACTTGGGTTTTTTTCTTTTTGTTTATTTTGGGTCTGTTGGGCCCAAGCAATTTTGGGCCTCTACAACTGCCCTTCTTTGCTTATTGTCGTGTAATTGGAATGAAGCAAAGACTTTAAAAAAAGGTCAAATTTGCTTGGTCTTGCAGAATCTCGACCTTTTTGGTGCTTTTCTTTTTCAAGGAATTTCATTCTATCCCACTGCAACTTCAGGGGTATAAGAATTAATGTTTCAATCTGCTCTACTACAACTTTAGGGAGATAAGATTCGTAACTTATGGCTTCAATCTACTCCACTACAACTTCAAGGAGATAAGATTTGCTGACTTCAATCTGCTCCACTGCAACTTAAGAGAGATAAGATTTGTGGCTTCAATCTGCTCAACTGCAACTTCAGGAAGATAGGATTCGCCATGGTAGATTTAATTCGACCTACTGCAACTTTAGAGGTATAGGATTTGTGACTTGTAGCTTTCATCTACTTCACTGTAACTTCAGCAAGATAAGATTTGCTATCTTCGATCTACTCCACTACAACTTCAAGGAGATAAGATCTGTAACTTCAATCTGCTCCATTGCAACTTCAGAGAGATAAGATTTATAATTTTTAGCTTTAATTTGTTCCACTACAACTTCAGGGAAATAAGATTCGCTATCTTTAATCTATTCCCCTGCAATTTCAAGGAGATAAGACTTGTAACTTTAACCTACTCCACTTCAACTTCAGAGAGATAAGGTTTATAGCTTTAATCTGGTTCACTACAACTTCAGGGAGATAAGATTTACTATCTTCGATCTACTCCACTGCAACTTCAGGGAGATAAGATCTGTAACATCAATATGCTCCACTACAACTTCAGGTAGATAAGATTTGTAATTTGTAGCTTTAATCTATTCCACTACAACTTCAGGGAAATAAGATTCGCTATCTTTAATCTACTCCCCTGCAACTTCAAGGAGATAAGACTTGTAACTTCAACCTGCTCCACTTCAACTTCAGGGAGATCAGGTTTATAGCTTTAATATGGTTCACTGCAACTTCAGGAACATAAGATTTGCTATCTTCGATCTACTCCACTATAACTTTAGGGAGATAAGATCTGTAACTTCAATCTGCTCCACTGCAACTTTAAAGAGATAAGATTCATAATTTTTAGCTTTAATCTGTTCCACTGCAACTTTAGGGAAATAAGATTTGCTATATCTACTCCACTACAACTTCAATGAGATAAGACTTGTAACTTCAACCTGCTCCATTGCAATTTTAGGGAGATAAGGTTTATAGCTTTAATCTATTCTACTACAACTTTAGAGAGATAAGATTTGCTATCTTCGATCTACTCTACTACAACTTTAGGGAGATAAGATCTATAACTTTAATATGCTCCACTACAACTTCAGGGAGATAAGATTTTAATTTGTAACTTTAATCTGTTCTACTGCAACTTCAGGAAATAAGATTCGCTATCTTCAATCTGCTCCTCTAAAATTTCAGGGAGATAAGACTTGTAACTTCAACCTACTCCATTGCAACTTCAAGGAGATAAGGTTTATAGCTTTACTCTGCTCTACTGCAACTTTAGAGAGATAAGATTTGCTATCTTCGATCTACTCCACTATAACTTCAGGGAGATAAGACCTAGAACTTCAATCTGCTCCACTGCAACTTCAAGGAGATAAGATTTGTAATTTTTTTAACCTGCTCCACTGCAACTTCAGGGAGATAAGGTTTGTGACGTCAATTTTCTCCACTGCAACTTTAGGGAGATAAGATTCACCAAAATAACTTCAATTCGTCCCACTGCAACTTCAGGGGTATGGGATTTATGGTTTCTCTGATCTGTTACACCATTTTTCTGGGGAACATGACATGTAGAATCAATTTCATTGGCTTATTTATGCCAAGTGATCAGGATGTCATGATCACAATAAATCAAATGCTCCTAACTGGATGTGTAAGAATGATACTTGCATGAATGCTGAATGTCATTTTTTTTGGAATGATCCCTTTTTAATGCTTAGGTTGTCATTGCTCATTGTTCATCAAGGTTTTATCATTGATGTGTTACCATGCCTTCTTGTTTAGCTGGCATCTTTGATAGAAAACTCGAAGAAATAATCACAATTTAGACTATTCTTTCCCAAACATTTCTAACTCTTAGATTTGGTTAGTTCTAACTAGTGCTCCCGTTTTACATTCTTGTACTATATAGAAGTTTTTCAGAGTAATATAAAGAACTCCTTTTACTTGAATATTATCAGTCTATTAATTGTTAGTTCAATGTAAAATGCTTGAAAAAAGATCATAACTACAACAGTCCGATTTAGGGCCAAGTCAGAACAGTGATTTTGGGACCACGAATCCCAAGTAGAAAAATTCATTGTGATAAAGTTTTAAGGTCTATAGTAAGATTGAATGCATGTGTGAAAATTTTGTTAAGAAATTTTATCTATAGTGTCTACTTTGGCTATTAGGACAAAATTGCACAAAATGCAAAATATGTGTTCTAGAAGCATTAGGTGCTTAATTGTAATGAATTTGTAAATTAGATGTCCTTATTTAGTAATCAAACTATTATATATCATGATGGACAAAAATGGACATGGAAGGATAAAATTTCAAAAGAAGGCTTTAAGGGTATTTTAGTCATTTGGTTAATAAAAGAATAAAAAGGGAAAATAAAGCAAAAACTTTGTCCATCTTCTCCATGCCATAGTCGAATTTTAGAAGGGAAGCCATAGCTAGGGTTTCTTTAACTTTCAAGCTTCATAGTAAGTGCATCCTAGCCATATTTTTAATGCACTTTACATTTTTGAAGTCGTTATCGCCCGATTTATCTATTTCCACTATTATTTTGAAGTAGGGTTCATGTTTAAAATTTTACCCATGCTAGACATGTAAGTATTTTGATGTCTAATGGTAGAATATGAATGTTAGATGTGTGATAAACGACTTTTGCTAGGTGATTTTCGGTTAAAATGTCAAAAAGAACCTATTTGAAAAAGTTGTAAAATATGTAGTAGAAATGTGAAATAAAAGAAAAATGTGGGCTGTTATAAGCATGAAAGAGGTTCAGCTAGGCTTGGGTTTGAGAAAAATGAATACATTTCATTTTACAAACCTAGGGACTAAAGTGTAAACAAGTGAAAAAGTTAAGGGAAAAAATGTAATTTTTTCATAATATGATTTTTAAACCGAATTAAATAATGTGATAATTAAATGAGTTAAATTTTTTATTATAGATTAAGAAAGATGAGTTTTCGACCTAGATCGAGGAAAGAACAAGGTTGTGGACTAAATTGCAGCAATTATTTTGTACCGAGGTAAGTTTGTATGTAAAAAATGCATCATTATATTATGCTTTAATGTTTAATGTTGCATAAATGGTGTAACACCCCTATCCTGTAACCATCGCCGGAATAGGTAAGGGGCATTACCGGACTTGTAACATATATCGGAACAGTAAAATTTCAAACTTTTTAATCAAGAACCATCACGTATCATCTGACATTAAAGCATGCTTCAATTGATCATAAAATGATGTATATAATTATTGGAAATCTAATTGGAACATGCTAAAAGTTAGGGAAAATTTGCGAAATTTCAAAGTTAGGGACACACAGCCGTGCCCCTAGCCCGTGTTCTTCTTACACGGCCGTGTCCCTCCAGACACGCCCAAACCTTACTACCCGTGGTCGAATCTGACTTACCCCACACGGCTGTCCAACACGCCCATGGGGTTAGGCCGTGTGTCGCCCACGGCCTAGGCACGCCCGTGCCCTTACCCCGTGGCCGAAACTGTCAAATATCACACGGTTACAAGACACGCCCGTGTACAAAACAGAGCAGACCGTGTGACTATACTGCCAAATTTCACACGGCTACAAGTTACCAGACACGTCCGTGTGTCTAGGCCGTGTACCAAAACTGACCAAAACATTAAGGTGCAGGGGACACACGGTCGAAGCACACGCCCGTGTTCCCTGGCCGTGTGGCACAAATATAGGCTTGGTTTAAGCCAATTTGCCACCCAATATGGGTCATTTCTACTAGCCATTAACCAACAACATTTCATGCCATTCTACCAACCTAAAACATACCAATTCAAGCACAAAATGGACCCAAAGTCATCTCAATTCATTCACAAATCAAGCACACCTACTCAAAGGCCTAAATGACCATTTCCATGCACTCATCCACACATATATATATATCAATTATGCAAGCTTATAACCTCATCAAAATCACATATCTTTCCATAAGCACATATAGCTAAAAGACAACTCAAGTACTTGATTATACAAATATGACCCAAGCCACATCTCATAGCTTGATCATTTACCAAAATATATATCATGTTCACTAAAGTACTAGCCTATACATGCCATGACCAAACGTTTGCAAAATACTCAAAAGTACCGAAGCTTTAACGATAGTGTGATAGCGATCCCCGACTCGTCCGATATCCGAGCTAGCTTTCGAATCTAAAAGACAGTGAAAGAATTAAACGGAATAAGCTTCTAAAGCTTAGTAAGTCCATATAACATGAAATGAAACTTACCATTTCAATGAGGTATCCATAAGTAAGACCATGACAAACATATGATCTTATAGCCTATTGCACAAGCTCACACTCATTAGTTCATGTAGTTTCATAACATATCCTATATAAAAGCTTATCAAATACTTTATTTCATGTAACATATACAAATCTTGTAAATCATTTGGCATAATATGCCTTCATTTACACTTTTCTCATATAACATGTTGATCATGTAACTAGTATCATTCCATTCATACAAATCATATGACATGTATTTCATATACTTCATTATCTCATGTATAGCACATAACTCTTATAACATGTACCATATCTTTCATGTGATTCATATAACATGTAACTTATACCATTCATGTATTCACATAACATCTCTCTCATAGATTCAAATATCAATTAACCTTTCCTGTAACATATATCGGTATTGCCCGTTGAACCTATAAGAACATCGAAAGATACTCAGGTGATACACACACAGTGTATATACATATAACCTGTAATCCATCAATGCGTCATATATGCTCTTTCGAGCCTGTACGGTAAGCCCGGAGGCTGAACATATAATCCCGAAGGATAATCGGTAAGCCCGTAGACTGAACATGTAATCCCGAAGGATAAACCTGTAGCTCATGAGCACGTGGTGAGTCCGCAACAAATGCAGGAGCTCGAACCACCCTGTAGCCCTAGTGACATGTCACTCGTATCCTATCGACTTCTACGGTTCTAACGGGGCTCGGTATTCAATTTATCACTTGTAACAATTTAACATTTCTCTTTCAATCTCATATATACTCGTTCCATTAGGCTATTTAATCATCTAGCATTTCATATTTTCAAGTAACAATACGTATGAACACACATATATATACACATTAAATTCGTTATACGAACTTACCTCGAAATCCCGTATTTACTCGTCTATTTTCCGTTTTCCCCGATCAAGTTCCGGGATTCGATCGTCTTTATCTATATTAATGCAAAATTCAGCTATTTACTAACTCACATATTCAATTCAATCCAAAAACATATAATTTGACATATTTGCAATTTAGCCCCTATATTTTTAACACTTTGCAATTTAGCCCTTTTAACACAAAATAGCAAATTACACAATTAATCCCTAAATTTCCCTTGGCCGAATATTCAAGGGACTTATACAAGCATATATCTTTCAATAAATTACAAATTTAACCTCAAAAATTCTACCTTTTTACAATCAAATCCTCAAAACCCAATTTCTTCAAAAATCACTTTAAAATTCTTGTATATTTCCACATAATATTTCATAATTCATCAAAATCTTCTAAAATATCATAGATTCATCAATGGCATTTTTCAAAAACATAATCAAAATCAGAAATTGAGGTACGGGTCGGCTAGTATACGAAGCAATGATCTCAAAAACATAAAAATTATCAAAAACGGGACAAAAACGAACTTCAAATTGGAGCTTAAAGTGACCGAATGTTAAAAGCTTGAAAACCCTTAATTCTTTGATGAAGAATCGGTGGAGAAGAACATAAAATGAATAAAAATTTCATGTTTTATTAAACATATAACATATATTAATTAAAAACCAAAACTAACCTTTATAACATTATTTATAAAACAATAATAATAAGGGCATAAGTGTCCACTAGCTTAAAAATGGTGAAATAACCATTTAAGGACTTGCATTAATGAAACCAAAGCCATATAAACCCTTTATGAAATAGAACTCAAGTTTATCGCTTTATGCGATTTAGTCCTTTTTCTCAAATTAACCAGTTAAACGATAAAATTTCTAAACGAAACTTTCACACTATGATTCTATCATGCTGTAAAACATATTAAAGTAGTAAAAATAATATTTTGACTCGGTTAAGTTGTCCCGAAACCACCCGTTCCGACTAGGGTATAAAGTGGGCTGTTACAAATGGTGAGATTGATTTATGTGATTTAGTCGGTAAAGTTTTGATAAGTGAAGAAAATCCCGGTTGAACTTTAGGAATAGAATAGGATATGAATGACGTGTTACTAGGGACCTATGTGAAATTATGTGATAGTGTGATTTTGGGTGCTGGTCTTGTACGTCTACCAGTGGCTAGGTAATCTTGCATATGTTGTCGATACCTATTAGCTTGTGTGAGCAGCATTGAGTAGCTACGTCCTGACCGTCAACTTGTGTGAGCAGACCTATGACTAGCTCGAGAATGAGCATATATGTGAAATGAGATATGAGGTAGCTTAGCTACATATGTGGAACTTATATGCAAGCTTTCTATGTTTCCGTTAATATTCCAAATGTTCAACGGGAAAAATAACAAAGATGTGGAAATATGTGTTTGTGTGTGATGATGTGGTACAGGAATGTACGTGAACTTCATAAATATGAATGCTAAAAGTGATAAACTTTCGGTAAGATCGTGAATGAGTAATTTATAGTTATAGAGATGTAATGATAATTTTCTTATCTTTCATTATATAAATTGCATAATAACTTATGTGGCTAAGATGTTTATTATTTGCATATAAACTTACTAAGCTATATAATTTTCCCCTCTTTTTTTTCCATTGTTTTATAGTGTCACCAAGCTAGCTCGGAATCGAGACTTGTTGGAGGCTTGCATCACACTATCAGAAACATTATTTTGGGTATATGATAATTGTGATATTTTTGAAAGTATGGCAAGTATAGGGACTTGGTCATTTGGTTATGTGTCATATTTGATTTGTCCAAAAATGTTGGCTTATTTTGATGAATGTTCATTTTGTATAAGGCCATTGAAAAATTGGCTAATGTTGATTATAAGTAAAATTGCATGATGATGCATTTCATAGATGTGGTAAGTTGCATGTTTTGAGTTGTTGGGTATGTGATTGGTTAAGTATGCTAGAAATGGCATGAGAATGATGTGATGATGTCTTAGTTGTGGACATTATGGTTGTTTAATTATGCTATGAATTGTACCTATGTATTAGTGCTTGTGTGTATGTGTTTCAGGGTGGCAAACGACTTGGTAGATAGCCTTATTTTTGTCCACATGGGTAGACACACGGACGTGTGTCTAGGCCGTGTATGACACACGGTCTGCCCCATTGGTGTGTAATTAGGCCGTGTGCCCCCTGCAACTTAAATTTGAGAAATAGAATGCCCAGTGTAACACCCCGAACCCGGCCCAGACGTTATGGCCATGTCCGCTGTGCTACATCACCTAGACTATCCTACGCCGCCCTATTTACTAAGTCCGGTGGTGAGTTTTGAAAAGTAATGCTTGATTTTTGGAAGTTCCCGTTTTAATAATTATTCAACTTAATCTCTATTCCATTTGATAAGCGATTCATTTTAACCTTATTATCCTACTTAGCCATTAGTATTGTCAGGTTGGTTACGAAAACATTTGTTAAATTTTCAAAAAATGGTGTGTAGTTGTGGTTGAAATAAAACAGTTGAAAATCCCAAATAAAAAAAGTCATAGTGGCCTTATTACAACCCATTAACAAATTTAAAAGTAGAAACCGATAATTAGAAATATAAAGTAGTAAAACTTCTTTAAACCGTGCTTAGTCCTCGTGGCCACTCTGAATCCCTCCCAGCAATCAAGTCACGATCTAGGGCTCACCTGCAAGGATGGAAAGAGAAGGGTGAGTTTGGGAAAACTCAGTGTGTGCAGAACCCATCCAAAGCCCACATCGGCTCGAGCCCACTAGGCCTGAGCCCTAACCAGTCTCAGTCAGATACTGGGCCGAAGCCCTATCCAGATTACAGATACTGGGCCAAAGCCCTATAACAGATACTGGGCCGAAGCCCTATTCAGATAACAGTTTGGCCCATAGGCCCATCACAGTACAGTATAGTATAACAGTATGAATGCAACCCAATTGGGGAGACTACTCAACCCACCAACCGCTACACACCACCCGTACCAGCCAACACACCATGTGGGGAATAACTCGACCCACCCAGACCACACACCACAGTCGCAGCATGGCTGCTCAAATAAACAGTATACGAGGCAAAGCCCCTTTCAGAAACAGTACGAGGCATAGCCCCTTTCAGTAACATGGCAGTGCCACTCACACTTCCTTCAATATAAACCCAACCCATGCATCAGACATACATACATCATGATATGCAGTAACAGAAACAATCATGTCAAACAGTACAGTCGATTTTAGCCCTAGGGGTATAATGGTAATTTTATACTTAGGGGTAAATCAGTAATTTCTCACCCTAAGGGTATTTTAGTAATGTTGTTCTCTTATTACAGTTTTTATTATTACAGCCTTTATTATTACAGTGGTTGTTACAGAAACTCATTTAATTCAGTTTATCAGTTTTAGCACTTAGGCCCTAAAACCCCTAATAGCTCTACCATGCCATTTTAGCCCATTAGGCCCATTTAAGCCTTAATTTCCAATCCATTATCTTGTTTTAACAGTTTTTATGCCTGTAATCCATATTATTGCCTTTAAACCTATTTTTACCCAAATGGGCCCAAATTGCCCATTGGGCCCATATTCGGCCCATCGAGGCCCAACTTACTGTAGCGCCCAAAATTCCGCGGACAGCCCGCCTGACAGAGCCGATTCCAAAACCAACCTTCTCCTACCAACTTGAGAGCGTTCGCACGCTCACAAGCTCTCGAAATGCAGGAATTTCGGTATTTTAGCTTTTCGGCTTTTGCCGATTTAAGCATTGAAGGGTGTTCGAAACACACACCTGTTTTGCAGTTCCACTGACGAGATTTCCTATGCGCCCGTTCCTACAATCCATTATCTAAGTGATTAATCAGTAAATCTATGAAAAACTACAACCAAAATTCCTTACCACATTCGGCCACACTCTTAATGGCCATGAAAACTTACCTCTGTCGATTTAGATGCACTAGATCTAGATCTGATGATACCGATGCCTTCCACTCCTTGCTTGATCACCTTCATTGCTAAATAACATCCAAAAAGAACCAAAATACTACTTTAAATCACTAATAGACTAAATCGACAACCTCCCTAACTTTAGGGACTTTCGGCTTTTCCAAAGTATGAAATATCTTAAAGATCTGAGTTGATAACCACTTACCACTACTTTTACCGTGCCTCTAACTCAGATCTGAAGTAGATCTAACCCTTAAACGTTAGTAGAACCCTTATCTCTGAGATCTGAAATTTTCGGCTATCTCCCTAAACTAATGGTGATTTCGGCTTTTAGAAAGGTAAGGAAGAAGATGATTCGGTGTGGGGAGTTTATTATAGGTGTTGTCGACAGGGATTTAAAGTGTAGAAGGAGTGAGATTTGGCCAAAAGAACGAAAGAAAGTTGAGGAATCTTGGCTTAGGAAATTCGGCACAAAGGTGAGTTCTTTTTGGGATTTCGGCTTTTTAAGAAAATTGATTATGGTGATTTTATGGAGGGTGTGATCAAAAGAGAAGATGAATGAGGGAATGAGGGGGTTTCGGCTAAGGAATGAATCAAAGAGGAAGAAGAAAAGTGAAGAAAAGTAATGGTAGAGGTGGAGAGAAAGAATTCAGCTATGAGCTTCCTAGGGAGGCAAATTTCGGCTTTTCTGACAGTGGAAGAGAGAAATAATTCCTAAGGTGGTTAACCCTAATTCTTATGACAGAAAATAGAAAAAGATCTAACCCTAATATCACACTTGAGTAATCGGCCCAAGTCCCTAAAAGCCCTTGCCGAAATTCCTACTTAAATTAGTCACATGCCCGGCACATGCTTAAAAATTAAAAAGAACACTACGCTTACCTTGCTACTCGAACCCTTGTCCTCGAATACCCACTTAGGCGCCACTTTTTTAGGAGCTTAGTGGCGCCACCTTGCCACTCTTCCAAGGCTCCCTTTGTGACATATTTTACATGGTTTTTCTTAAAGGCCCACTTAACCAAGTCCCCTTTCACTTGAAAATCCAACTTAATATTTTACCAGGTTTTAACTTAAGCTTGGGCCTTCTAAAGGCCCACTAACACATGTACATACATTTTCAACCTTCAGAACACCAAAATTTTAAAACTTCACTAAAATTCACAAAACCTGAAAAATCCCAAAAATCAGGGCGTTACAACTCTACCCCCCTTAAAGAAATTTCAGCCTCGAAATTTACCTGGTCTAAATAACTGAGGGTATTGTTGACGCATAGTCTCCTCTGGCTCCCAAGTAGCTTCGTCTCTACCATGATTACGCCATAGCACCTTTACCAATGGAACAGACTTCCTCCTCAAGACTTTGACTTCACGATCTAAGATCTTCACAGGTTCCTCCTCGAAGGTCAAATCGGTATTTACTGCAATCTTCTCTACTGGTACAATATGCGAAGGGTTCGACCGATACCGTCTTAGCATAGACACGTGAAAAACGTCATGGATACGATCCAACTCTAGTGGCAACTCCAACTAATATGCTACTGGCCCAATCCGCTTGAGAATCCTATAAGGCCCAATAAACCGCGGACTTAGCTTGCCCTTTCTACCAAATCTCAAGATCTTCTTCCACGGCGACACCTTTAGGAACACCATATCCCCAACAGCAAACTCAATCTCCTTACGCTTAAGGTCAACATATGACTTTTGCCGATCATACGCCTCCCTTAACCAATCTCGAATCAGCTTAACCTTACTTTCAGTATCTGCCACTAACTCTAGTCCAAGCACTTTACGTTCTCCTAACTCTGTCCAACACATAGGAGTACGACATCTTTGCCCATAAAGTGCCTCATATGGAGCCATCTGAATACTCGCTTGATAGCTGTTGTTGTATGCAAATTCCGCCAATGGCAAATAGTCTTCCCAGCTACCCCAGAAGTCAATCATACATCCTCTCAACATGTCCTCCAACACTTGAATAACCCTCTCAGACTGACCATCTGTCTGAGGGTGAAACGCAGTACTAAAGTCCAATCGCGTGCCTAACGCCTCATGCAACTTCTTCCAGAATCGAGATGTAAATCTAGGGTCTCGATCAGAAATTATCAAAATTGGCACCCCATACAAACGCACAATTTCTGCTACATACAATTTGGCCAACTTCTGTAGTGAGTAATTGGTTCTGACCGGTACAAAATAAGCAGACTTCATCAACCTATCCACGATTACCCATACAGAGTCTTTCTTCGAAGATGTCAAAGGCAACCCACTCACAAAATCCATCGTTACTCTTTCCCATTTCCACTGCGGAATCTTCACTGGCTACAACAATCCAGAAGGCAATTGGTGCTCAGCTTTAACTTGCTGACACGTCAAACATTTCCCAACGAACTCAGTCACCTCTCACTTAAGTCCAGGCCACCAATAAACCTCTCGCAAGTCTTTATACAATTTATTACCTCCAAGGTGCATAGCACAAGGTCCACCATGAGCCTCACCCAAAATCAACTTCCTTAAATCAGAGTCCTTAGGAATGCAAATTCTCCCATGGAAACAAAGAACCTCATCAGAATTCAGTCTAAAATCCTCACTCTCACCATTCTTGACTTGCTGAAATCGAGGAATCAACGAATCATCCTTCAACTGTAACTCTTTGATTCTCTCAGTCCAAGTCAGTCTTACTTGCAACTCTGCTAGCAAGCTCCCATCATCATACAAACTCAAACGAGCAAACATGGCCTTTAACTCAGCAACGGTCCTTCGAATCAGTGCATCAGCCACTACATTAGCCTTGCCAGGGTGGTATTCAATCGAACAGTCATAGTCCTTAAGTAACTCTATCCATCTCCGTTGCCTAAGATTCAACTCCTTCTGAGTTAACAGATATTTGAGACTTTTATGGTCAGTGTATATAATACACTTTTCCCCATAAAGGTAGTGTCTCCAGATTTTCAATGCAAATACCACCGCTGCCAACTCCAAATCATGCGTAGGGTAATTCACCTCGTGAGGCTTAAGCTGCCGTGAAGCATAAGCAACCACCTTACCCTCTTGCATCAGTACACAACCTAATCCCACATGTAAAGCATCGCTATAAACCGTAAAGTCCTTCCCAGATTCCGGCTGAATCAACACTGGCGCCTCAGTCAACACCTTTTTCAACTTGTCAAAAGCTTCTTGCTACCTCTCAGTCCAATTAAAGGCTACTCCCTTCCTTAACAATTTCGTTAACGGAACCGCGATGATAGAAAACCCCTCAACAAACCTTCTATAATAGACTGCCAAACCCAGAAAACTACGAATTTCTGATACAGACCTTGGCAGCTTCCAGTCCAAGCCTGCCTTAATCTTGTGAGGATCTACCCTAATCCCCTCAGCAGAAAAAACATGACCTAGAAAAGTCATTTCTCGAAGCCAGAATTCGCACTTGCTAAATTTCACATACAGCTGCTTTTCCCTCAAAACTTGCAGAACAATTCGAAGATGCTCGTCATGCTTCTCCTCTATTTCTGAATACACCAATATATCGTCAATAAAGACGACGACGAAATGATCTAAGTACGGCTGAAATACTCGGTTCATTAAATCCATAAAAGCTGCTGGTGCATTCGTCAATCTAAATGGCATAACCAAAAACTCGTAGTGACCATAGCGAGTCCTAAATGCCGTCTTATGCACATCCACCTCCTTTACCCTTAACTGATGATATCCAGATCGAAGGTCGATCTTCGAAAACACAGAAGCTCCTTGAAGCTGGTCGAACAAATCGTCTATTCTCGGCAGAGGGTACTTGTTCTTTATCGTCAGTTTGTTCAACTGGCGATAATCGATGCACATACGCATCATTCCATCCTTCTTTTTCACGAACAGCACCGGTGCTCCCCACGAAGACACACTCAGTCTAATGAAGCCCCTATCTAACAACTCTTGAATCTGGGCCTTCAATTCCACTAACTCCTTTGGTGCCATTCTGTAAGGCGCAATGGATACTGGAGCTGTTCCAGGCAACAGATCGATCCCAAATTCCACTTCTCGGTTAGGAGGTAATCCAGGAAGCTCCTCAGGAAATACATCTTGAAATTCATTAACAGTCCTCACTGTCTCCACTGTCACCCCTTCGGGCTCAGTTTGACTCACAAACACCAAGTATGCTTCACAACCTTTGCGCATCAACCTTTCAGCCCTTAAGGCAGAAACCACATTGGACAAATAATCCCTACGTTCACTAATAACCATCACCTCCTCGCCTTCGATTGTTCTTAATACCATTCTTTTGGCATCGCAATCCAGCGTTGCCTTGTGCTTGGTTAACCAGTCCATGCCCAAAATCAAGTCGAATTCTCCAAAAGGTAGCTCTATTAAATCTCCAGTAAAGATCAAACCCTGAGTCTCTAAAGACACTTCCCTAAATAGTTTGTCTACTTTAACAGAGTGACCTAAAGGACTAACTACTGCGACCCCACTCACAGTCTCCTCAGAATGCACACCCAACGACCTAGAAATTTCACAAGCAACATACGAATGCGTCGAACCCACATCAATTAAAGCAGTATATGGTGTATGAGATATTAAGAACGTACCAGTTATAACGTCAGGTGCATCACCCTCCCCGCGACGGCGAGTAGCATACACTAAGGCTGGCTGACGAGCCTCAGCATTACCAGCACCTCTGCCAGGTGCTCCACGACCACGTCCATAACCATTGCCTCCTCTACCTTGACCACGGCCCCTTGGCGGTGGCAGTCCTCCTCGCGCAGGCTGAGCAACCCTCTGATCAACAGCTTGAGCCTGAGCTAGCTTCTGTAGGCAGTCCTTAACCTGATGATCCTTAGACCCACAACGAAAACAAGCTCCACTACGTTTCCAGCATATTCCTCGATGAACTATGCCACAGTCTCCACAAGTCTGCGGTCTAACAACATTCACTAGCACAGCTCGCACTGGTTCTTCTACTCTAGCCCTCTTAAAATTTCAGTTTGCAGCTCCTGATGTTTCAGAATCTCTCTTAAAACGATTGCGATCCCTATCGCGATTCAGCCTTTCAGCTTGCTTCACTTCCCCGGCTATCTTAGCCTTCTCCACCAGTGCAGCAAAGTCGCGCTCCCTCTGCGGTGCTATCAAAACTCTCAACTCATCTCTGAGGCCATCCTCAAATCAAACACTTCGCTCATATTCGGTGGAAACAATGCCGCTAGCATACCGGCTTAGTCGCAAAAATTCTGCCTCATATTTAGCCACATTCTTACTACCCTGGGTCAGGTTCAGAAATTCCTTCCTTCGTGCGTCCACATAACTAGCCCCAACATATTTCGCCTTGAAAGACTGCTTGAACAATTCCCAGGTTACCCTCTCAGCTGGGGTACCCTCTCTCACAGTGATCCACCATTGATACGCCTCGTCTCTCAGCAACGATACCGCTCCTTTTAACTTCTGCTCCACTGAGCAGTCCAAGTCATCCATAATTCGCTCTGTGGCTTCCAGCCAGTACTCAGCTACATTCAGGGCCACTTCAGATATGCCCCTAAAAACTTTCGCTCCATTGGCCCAGAGTCGCTCAGAAATGGACCCCCTATTCATGGCCGCAACATTGGCTCCCGCCACCCTTTCCAAAACTCTCAGCATGGCCTGGGACAGAGCGTCGTCCCCTGCAGCCCGATCGTACGGCCTATTATCCTCAACCGGTGGTCGTGCCTCTCCTGCTGGCATATGCTTAGAAGACGACGATCCAGCTTGAGCACTAACTCAGCCTCGTCCACAACCTCGTCCACAAGCAGCTCTTGTACTCATATCGATTATCTGATTTACGAATTTTATGACATCAGTTAATGTTTCAGTTGTTTATTACAGAATATATTATGAACAGATAAAATTTCAGAGTTGTGTTCGCTCGATCATAGCCTAGCTACTGTCTCAGTTTCCTAGGGTTTAGTTTACCCTACAGTCTCAGTTTTATAGCCTTAATACTACCTCACCTATAGTATCACATCCAAGGCTCAGTACTATCTACAGTTTTATTTTCAGTACAGTACAGAAGTTAAGGCAGAAAATACTTACAACTTGGTGCCGGGGATTCAGTGTGCCACTTTTCGATTTATCAGATCAAATAGTTTGAGGCCTCTTAAAAATCAATGTTTCAAAACAACTTGTTTAAAAACTACAATTTGAAGGAAAAAAAACCTTTTTAAAACCAAAAATTTTTCAGAAATCTGATTTTCCAAAAATACCCTTCTGGACTCTAAAAAAAATTTTTTTTGAAAACCCTTTTTGGACCCAATCCATAGCCGAGTTGTTGCAACCAGGCTCTGATACCACTAAATGTAACACCCCGAACCTGGCCCAGACGTTATGGCCATGTCCGCTGTGCTACATCACCTAGACTATCCTACGCCGCCCTATTTACTAAGTCCGGTGGTAAGTTTTGAAAAGCAATGCTTGATTTTTGAAAATTCCCGTTTTAAAAATTATTCAACTTAATCTCTATTCCATTTGATAAGCGATTCATTTTAACCTTATTATCCTACTTAGCCATTAGTATTGTCAGGTTGGTTAAGAAAACATTTGTTAAATTTTAGAAAAATGGTGTGTAGTTGTGGTTGAAATAAAATAGTTGAAAATCCCAAATAAAAACATTCATGGTGGCCTTATTACAACCCATTAACAAATTTAAAAGTAGAAACCTATAATTAGAAATATAAAGTAGTAAAACTTATTTAAACCGTGCTCAGTCCTCGTGGCCACTCTGAATCCCTCCCAGCAACCAAGTCACGATCTAGGGCTCACCTGCAAGGATGGAAAGAGAAGGGTGAGTTTGGGAAAACTCATTGTGTGCAGAACCCATCAAAAGCCCACATCGGCTCGAGCCAACTAGGCCTGAGCCCTAACCAGTCTCAGTCAGATACTGGGCCGAAGCCCTATCCAGATTACAGATACTGGGCTAAAGCCCTATAACAGATACTGGGCCGAAGCCCTATTCAGATAACAGTTTGGCCCATAGGCCTATCACAGTACAGTACAGTATAACAGTATGAATGCAACCCAATTGGGGAGACTACTCAACCCACCAACCGCTACACACCACCCGTACCAGCCAACACACCATGTGGGGAATAACTCGACCCACCCAGCCCACACACCACAGTCGCAGCATGGCTGCTCAAATAAACAGTATACGAGGCAAAGCCCCTTTCAGAAACAGTATGATGCATAGCCCCTTTCAGTAACGTGGTAGTGCCACTCACACTTCCTCCAATATAAACCCAACCCATGCATCAGACATACATACATCATGATATGCAGTAACAGAAACAGTCATGTCAAACAGTACAGTCGATTTTAGCCCTAGGGGTATAATGGTAATTTTATACTTAGGGGTAAATCAGTAATTTCTCACCCTAAGGGTATTTCAGTAATGTTGTTCTCTTATTACAGTTTTTATTATTATTACAGCCTCTATTATTATAGTGGTTGTTACAGAAACTCATTTAATTCAGTTTATCAGTTTTAGCACTTAGGCCCTAAAACCCCTAATGGCTCTACCATGCCATTTTAGCCCATTAGGCCCATTTAAGCCTTAATTTCCAATCCATTATCTTGTTTTAACAGTTTTTATGCCTGTAATCCATATTATTACCTTTAAACCTATTTTTACCCAAATGGGCCCAAATTGCCCATTGGGCCCATATTCGGCCCACCGAGGCCCAACTTACCGTAGCGCCCAAAATTCCGCGGACAGCCCGCCTGACAGAGCCGATTCCAAAACCAACCTTCTCCTACCAACTTGAGAGCGTTCGCACACTTACAAGCTCTCAAAATGCCAGAATTTCTGTATTTCGGCATTTCGGCTTTTGCCGATTTAAGCATTGGAGGGTGTTCGAAACACACACCTGTTTTGCAGTTCCACTGATGAGATTTCCTATGCGCCCGTTCCTACAATCCATTATCTAAGTGATTAATCAGTAGATCTATGAAAAACTACAACCAAAATCCCTTACCACATTTGGCCACACCCTTAATGGCCATGAAAACTTACCTTTGTCGATTTAGATGCACTAGATCTAGATCTGATGATACCGATACCTTCCACTCCTTGCTTGATCACCTTCCTTGCTAACTAACATCCAAAAAGAACCAAAATACTACTTTAAATCACTAATAGACTAAATCGACAACCTCCCTAACTTTCGGGACTTTCGACTTTTCCAAAGTATGAAATATCTTAAAGATCTGAGTTGATAACCACTTACCACTGCTTTTACCTTGCCTCTAACTCAGATCTGAAGTAGATCTAACCCTTAAACATTAGTAGAACCCTTATCTCTGAGATCTGAAATTTTCAGCTATCTCCCTAAACTAATGGTGATTTCGGCTTTTTAGAAAGGTAAGGAAGAAGATGATTCGGTGTAGGGAGTTTAGTATAGGTGTTGTCGACAGGGATTTAGAGTGTAGAAGGAGTGAGATTTGGCCAAAAGAACGAAAGAAAGTTGAGGAATCTTGGCTTAGGAAATTTGGCACAAAGGTGCGTTCTTTTCGGGATTTCGGCTTTTTAAGAAAATTGATTATGGTGATTTTATGGAGGGTGTGATCAAAAGAGAAGATGAATGAGGGAATGAGGGGGTTTCAGCTAAGGAATGAATCAAAGAGGAAGAAGAAAAGTGAAGAAAAGTAATGGTAGAGGTGGAGAGAAAGAATTCGGCTATGAGCTTCCTAGGGAGGCAAATTTCGACTTTTCTGACAGTAGAAAAGAGAAATAATTCCTAAGGTGGCTAACCCTAATTCTTATGACAGAAAATAGAAAAAGATCTAACCCTAATATCACACTTGAGTAATCAGCCCAAGTCCCTAAAAGCCCTTGCCGAAATTCCTACTTAAATTAGTCACATGCTTGGCACATGCTTAAAAATTAAAAAGAACACTACGCTTACCTTGCTACTCGAACCCTTGTCCTCGAATACCCACTTGGCGCCACTTTTTTAGGAGCTTAGTGGCGCCACCTTGCCACTCTACCAAGGCTCCCTTTGTGACATATTTTACACGGTTTTTCTTGAAGGCCCACTTAACCAAGTCCCCTTTCACTTGAAAATCCAACTTAATATTTTACCAGGTTTTAACTTAAGCTTGGGCCTTCTAAAGGCCCACTAACACATGTACATACATTTTCAACCTTCAGAACACCAAAATTTTAAAACTTCACTAAAATTCACAAAACCCGAAAAATCCCAAAAATCAAGGCGTTACACCCAGTATGAATCGGGCAGAGACACGAGTGAGTGTCTTGACAGTATGGATGGCACGGCCTGGAACACGGGCGTGTGCCCAGGGCGTATAAAGCCAACACCTTAAATGTGAAAATTAAATTCGCCACATGGCCTAGCACACGGGCATGTGACTTGGCCGTGTGACCTTATTTTGCTGATGACGTCATAAACAGAGAGTTACATGGGCTGAGGACATGGGCATGTCCCGAGCCACACAGGCGTGTGTGACCACACGGCCTACTCACACAGGTGTGTGACTCTCTAAAAGATGAAAAATTTTCCAAGTGTTCCAAGGTTTCTAATTTAGTCCCGAATCACCCCCGATATATGTTTTGGGTCTCGTAGGCATGTATAAGGGATGATATGTATATGTATGAATGGTTTTGTTTTGAATGAAATTTTATGGCCCGAGTTTGTATGATTGTTAATGTTTAAGTCTGGCAATGCCTCGTACCCTATCCTGGCATCGGACTCAGGTAAGGGGTGTTTCAATAACAGTGGACAAGATTGAAATTCATTAAAAGCAAAGCTCGAAATAAATTTATCAGAATAGCAAATTTTTCTAGAATAAGATGAAAATAGGTGCCCCAGATATCGTAGCATGAGCTTCTCTGCACAAAACTTCTCAAGGACCCTTTGGACTTGATATGTGTTTAGAAGATCTAGAATACTTTGTTGATGCCCCAAGATGTAGCATCATTTCTTCTCATTAATTCAGAGATGTAACACCCTTACACCTTGTCTATCGCCGAATTAGGGTTATGAGACACCACCGATTGAAATCACAATTTTAAACATTTATATACAAATATATATAGTTAAGTCAATCCTACTTATAATAAGATAATAAAATTAATTTCAATAATTTACGAGTCAAAATGAACATTGATTTAGACCTTGCTTAAACAAGTCAAATAAACATTAACATATCAGTTACTGTGCATATTGAATATAAACATATAGGTGGCATTAATCATTAACAACCTAGTCAAACATTTTACTAGCAGTGTTGTAATCATATATTAAGCTCACAAAAGGGCATGTATATTTTTAAGATATAATAAACAAATTAACTTACCTTAGAACCACTTGTATATACAGCTTAGGTTCAAGTCACATAATCACATATGCTTTGTACTTTTAAAACAAATGGAAACATTTACACTGTAATAGTCATATTCCTTTATATGTTTCTCCTTTAAGAGTCAACTAATAAAAACTAGGTTTATTTATTTAAGGGCATTAAATTCACGCACAAATAGCCTTAGAAATTTTCAATCTCTTTTTTTTTTTCTAGCATTAATTACTCAATCCAAATTTCCTAATCACTACTCAAGTGACAAAAAACATTCTGACATGTTAAATACTGCTTATTTATTGTCATAATAACATGATTAAAGATCACTTAAATCATTACTAGTAAGAACCACATCTAAGATTGGACCATCGAATCAATGCATATATTATGGTCAATTCGTTCATATAATAATCAGGTTACTACTCAACTTTGAAATTTAGCATAGCACGTATTACTACTTGATCATTCAAGTATAAAATACTTTAACCAAAACAATTTAATCATAGGCAAGGATGACCAAAGCCAAGCATACCCATGGCCAAAACTAAGCATGGTTAACAAGCCAGCTCCATTAACAAGGTACATATCATTATCTTATCAAGATTAATATATTTAATAAATTTATTTTTTTAATATACCTTTATCCATGCCAAACCTAGTCGAATCATTCTTTAAGGCATCCAAAATCATTAATCACATTAGTCATAAATTATCTATTATGAGTACCATACATATACGGCACACGACATAAAAATCAAAACACTTATAAGCTAAAGTATCGTAGCCAAGTTCGAACATAAAAGTTCAGCCATTTTCGCATGGCTTAACTTATACATAACCCGACTTCAACATTTTGAGCATAGATTAACCTATACATGCCATAATTTGAGTTAAACTTATAAAAATACCAAAAACAGCTGGTAGTGTGATGAATCTTGCTGACAGTCCCTGAGCTTGTAGCTTAACTTCAAAATCTATAAAACAGGAACACAAAATAAAAATACATAAAGTAAGCTATCATAGCCTAGTAAGTTATAAGCAAATTAATAACTTAATAATGTCATTGATTTAAACTTAAACTAAAACAAGTGTAAGATAGATTTTACAGTATGGTTGCACATATTATATTCCATTTGTATTGCGTATTTATGCTCAACCACCCTCTTGGCCGAATACTAAAATTATTCAAATATCCATCACTCAACTTTAAGTCACAATGTCGACATACACTTTTATTGAATACACATATATTTATAAACTTGAGCTCCAAAATCATAATACTACCTCATATACATATGTATCTATATTATCGAATGCATATGGTTACATATATACATATATAATCTATAATACCGAATATGCAAGGTCACATATATATATATATATACAAAATTAAGAATTATCTCATTGATATTCGATTCATATGATCCCAAAACCGAATACACATACTATTCTCCCAAGCATACATCATTAGCATCACATAACTTGTTACATTTATCAAGACAATAACTTACTTCATTACTGGTAGCTAAAAAGTTAAATCATACCTGAACATTTAATTCGTTTTACAATTCCGAACATGATTTACCTTTGCCCGATGAACCATTCAGAATTGGGTAGGACACTCAGATAATCACATATTATCGTACAATGCCAACGTCCAAGACGTGGTCTTACATGTAGCCACAAATTGATGCCACTGTCCCAGACAGGGTCTTACTCGCACACATATATCGAAGTCACATATCGATGCCATGGTCTTACTCGCACACATATATCAGATTTTTATGTCATGACATATGTACCCTAACTATTCCTAAGGTTCATACGGGTAGGGGTGTGCAAAATTCGGGTAAAACCGAAAAAATTTGGTTAACCGACCAAATTCGGTTAATCGATCAGTTAACCGAATTTTTTCGGTCGCGGGTCAGTTAATAATTTTTTGAGTTTTCGGTTAACGGTTAATTCGGTTCGAAACCGGTCGGTTAACCGAATTTTTTCAGTTTAACCAAAAAATTAATAAACTAAAATTATAATATATAAATAGCCCACTATTTATTCAAACCCAATCCAACATAAACCCAATCAAACTAAAACTAATTACCCAACCCAATTATCCAACCCAATTACCCAACCCAATCATAAAAATTACAAATAATTTAATAAATAAAAATAAAAATAATTCGGTTAATTTGATTAATTCGGTTAATTTGATTAATTCGGTTAATTTGGGTAATTCGGTTAATTCAGATAAATCGGGTAATTCGGTTAATTTGGGTAATTCAGTTAATTTTATACTTATTTTAACCAAAAATAAAAAATATATAATTTTCGGTTAATTCGGTTAACCGACCGAATTAACGGAAAAAATTTCGGTTTGGTTAATTTTTTTGAAAAAATTTCAGTTCGGTTAACGGTTAAAATTTTTGAAGGGTCGGTTAATTCGGTTAATGGTGTTTCGGGATGGTTAATCGGTCAGTTAACCGATTGAACACCCCTACATATGAGGCTTTCGGACGTCGTACCTCGGTCGAAACGAATTCGAAAATGTAGTAGTCAAGTTTTTTCATATTTGGCCACAACAATATAAATTTATACATTTCATAACAGCATATATATCTAGCATTTAACTACAATTAAACACATCTATTTGCTTATGAACTTACCTCGGACGATGAAAAACGGGACGAGACGGGACGGGACGGGACGGCTAGTCGACAACTTTTGTTTTTCCCCGATCCAAATCCGATTTCTTCCGTTCTTGATCTAAACATATTCAATTTAAGCTCATTCAAATATATTTTCATTCAATTTAGTCCAAAATACACAAATGAGCAAATTACCATTTTACCCCTGACATTTACACTTTTTACAATTTAGTCCCTAATGTATAAAACACAAAATATGCAAAATTTAACAACACCCATGTTAGAGGAATGTTCCTAACATCCATACAAGTCCATATATTTCATCAATTTCACATTTTAGTCCCTCAAAATTTTTATTTTTGCAATTAAGTCATAATTACTCAAAATCACCAAAAATCCCTTTACATAATATGTTAACACAATACCTATCTTTCATAATTCATCATCAAACAATAAAAATCACAAGCTCTCATCAATGGCATAACTCAAAATATTCATCAAAATTCAACATTTAAGCATGGGTTTTGTAGTATTCGAAGCAACGATCTCAAAAACGTAAAAATTATTAAAAACCGACTAAAAACGAACCTTGGATTTAAGCTTTAAGATGGTTGAACCTAACTTCTTCTCTTTTCTTTTTCTTTTGCTTATATTTGGCTATGCATAATAATATAAACACTTTGGTTTCTTTATGATATAATTATAATATATAGTTTATATTTTTTTATTTCTAAAATTACCCTTAATGAATTCAATGTAAAATCTTTATATTATAAGCCTAATACAGTCCACCATTATCTTAATGGGCTTATTGCAACATAAACACTCTAACTTAGAAAGCCATTAACAATTTGGCCCTCATGCATTAAGCTACCAAATTTCCAATTTTCGCGATTAAGTCCTTTTATTTAATCGGACACCTAAACAGCAAAATTAAGTCACGAAATTTTCACAGACATAAATTCACACAAAGTAAACACAGAAAGTAATTGAAAAATATTTTTCTAACTCAGATTTGTGGTCCCGAAACCACCGTTCCAATTTTGGTCTAAATCGGGCTGTTACAGGAGAAGACAAGACAACCACATGTCCCACCTTTGATCAAAATTTGAATTGCTGATTCTTGGGTTTTCAACTCAAAACCCCTTTGGTCTTAAGAGGCCCTTTTACGAGTTTTCGCCTTGGCCTCTCCCTTTTCTTTTCTTTTTCTTTTTTTTCTTTTCTTCTTTTTTTAAAGTGAAGTATTTCTTGATTGAATCTAAATTCACAGGATTAGGCAGGTTCTTGTCATCCATCTTGGTCAACATCAACGCTCTTCCAGAGAAGGCTTTCTTTACCATATAAGGTCCTTCCCAGTTTGGCATCCACTTTTCTTTAAAGTCCTTTTGTATGAGAAGGGTCTTTTTCAATGCTAGGTCTCCCTCATGGAATTCTCTAGGGCAAACCCTTTTGTCATAAGCTTGCATCACATTTTTGGTACATTTGACCATGACGAATAGCTTTCAACCTTTTTTCTTCAATCAGGTTCACTAGATCATATTGAAATTGGATCCATTCTACTTCATCCAACTTCATCTCAGCCAAAACTCAGAGAGAAGGAATCTTGACTTTAATGGGCAAAACCGCTTCCATTCTATAAACCAATGAGAAAGGTGTTGCCCAGGTGAAGGTCCTGACAGACGTTCAATAAGCATAGAGGGTAAATGGTAACTTCTCATGCCAATCTTTACAAGTCTTAGTCATTTTCCCCATGATCTTCTTGATGTTCTTATTGGCCGCCTCTACCGCGTCATTCATTTTTTGGGCGATATGGTGATAAGTTGTGGTGTCTGATTCTTAAATTGACTGCAAACCTCCGCTATCGTACTATTGTTCAAGTTCAATGTGTTGTTAAATATGATCCTTTCTATCATTCCATTTCGACATATAATATTTTTTCTTTAAGAACTTGCTGACTGTCAACTTTTTGATATTAGCATATGAAGCAGCTTTCACCCACTTAGTAAAGTAATCGACGACCACAAAGATGAATCGATGCCTACTAAAAGCTTTTGGCTAGATCGGCCCAATAACATCCATGCCCCACATTGAGAAGGCCATGGATTCCACTTATTCTTTGTAAGGTAGGATCTATCTCTAACAAATTAGGAGATAAGCTATAGTCTCAATCACATATCTTGCTCAAAATGAGGTTCTAAGTCAATAGCAGTGTTGCTCATATCATTGATATCTAGATACCTATTGTAGGGATGAAAGAAGACCCAAAGAACAAAAAAATCTAAGAATAAATATTTGTGTGGTATGATTATGAATGAAATGAAATAAATAAAAGAATATTTGCTCGCAGTGAGGCAAAAAGATGCATTTTATTTGAAATGAAGATGTTGGACATAAGCCTATTTCAAAAAAGGCTATTTCACAAAAGGCTTCTTATTGCTCCTATGCTTAGAGCAATAAGTGTGGTTTGAACATTACTCTGAATTAGCTCTAAGAAATACAAGGATCTCTTTCACAGTCCAATTGTTCAAAACACACCCAGGCAAATGCCTAAAAAAAATTCTCTTCCCTGGTTCCCTCTTTGGATACAACGTTAATGTTTAGATTTCCCAACATTCCTTTCGAGCCTTTAACCTCTTCAAAGAATTCCAACTCTTTATTATCTATTAGACTTTGCACCAAAGCTTTGAATTCAGCGCATTCCTAGATTTCATGACCTTCTTCAGTGTAGAACCATAGTAGCTCCTCATCCCTTTAGGTATCTCCTCCGAATCCTGAATGATTAATCCCATGTTTATCATTTGTTTCAAAACGCATTTCAGTGGGGTTTTTACTTCTGCAACATTGGTTTTGGTTCCCTTTCCTCCACTCTTAATTATCATTTTTACCCCTAGGTCTGAATGACTGGGTAACGAATTTCCTGCCACTTTAAGTCTTGATATATCATCAAACCTCATGATACCCATATTGATGAGCCTTTCGATTAAATTTTTAAATATAGTGTAGTTTTCAATTGAATGTCCCATTATTCCTATGTGGTACTCACATTGGGCATCCGTATCATACCATTTCAGGAACGGAGGTTGCATAGGTTTCGAATAGAATGGGGATACCACATGCACATCAAACAGACTCTGATATAGCTCCCTATATGTCATCGGGATGGGTGTGAACTGGAGTCTTTTTGTGTTTGGGCTCAAGTTAGATTCTTGCCTTGAGGGGCCTTGATAGCTAGTAGCTACGGCCCTCGGCTGGCCTGCTATGACCGGTTTGTAATACCCTTTATTGTACACACTCACGTTATTCATTTCATTTTCATTTTTCTTCGAGGTTGATCTTTTGGCACTTTCCCCCGCATCTATCTTCTCACTTCTCACAGTGTTTCAATCATCTCACCGGACATTACTATATTTGAAAACTCTTGGTAGCGCTTCCCAACATATGGTTGATGAATGGGGCTTTCAGAGTATTGATGAAAAGCATTGTTGATTCTTTCTCTAAAAGAGGTGGTTGAACTTGCATTGCCACTTCTCTCCACCTCTAAGCATACTGCCTGGAGTTCTCATTTTGCTTCTTTTCCATATTTTGTAGTGTAATTCTGTAGGGTGTCATGTCCGTCACATGACTATATTGTTTCATAAAAGCCTGTGACAAGTCTTTCCATGAATTGATTTTGGCACAGCTCAGTTGGTTGTACCATTTGGCCACTAACCTGATCAGACTGTGTTGGAAGCAGTGGATTAATAATTGGTCATTATTAGTGTATCCTGTCATCCTTCGACAAAACATCATGATGTGAGCTTCAGGACAGCTAGTCACATTATACTTTTCAAACTCTGAAGTCTTGAACTTTGGTGGGAGCACTAGATCTGGGACCAAACTTAAATCTTTACATCAACCCCGCAATGGTAATCAGCATTCTCCATTGCTTTAAATTTTTCTTCCAACCACCTGCACCGATCATCCAGTTGTTTTGGCAGTTCTGTCCTTGCTTTATCCATTTCTGCTTTGTCGTCTAGATCGGGAATAATTGGGTTCGTCGAGTTATCTCTGAGATTGAACCTGAGCCTGTTGGGTAGTTCATCGGTGTCGAGGTATCGGCCTGATATTTTTGGGGTCTGATGGTAATGGGTACGCTTCATGTATACGCGTCTGGCTGTGCTTGGACATTTATCAGGGTAAAACCTGGGGGATAGGTAGGGTCTTCATTATCATCCCCTGAGTTAACCACAATGCTCTTCCCTTTTTCGATTCCTCTAACCAGTAACTAGGTCAACTGGCTTATCATACTTCTTTGGGATTTTTGTATTTGATCCCTCATGTCTTGTTGAACTTTGGCTATGTAACACCCCTTCCCATGTTCAACGCTAAAACAGGGTACGAGGCATTACCGAACAATAACACAACTAACCGTACGTTATTGGCCATAAAATTTTGTTCTAATTTAAAAACTTTTCAAACTACATCATTTACCTACTTTGGAAACCATTCAGGACTAGACCGAAAGCTTTGAAACACTTAGAAAATTTTCTTGTTTTAGAGGGTTACACGCCCGTGTGGTCAGGCCATGTGGTCTCACACACCCGTGTGGGCGGGCCGTGTGGTCACACATGCCCGTGTGGCCTGGGACACGCCCGTGTCTTCCACCCGTGTAACTCTCTGTTTGTGATGTCATCATCCATTTAGGGCCACACAGCCAAGTTACATGCCCGTGTGCTGGACCGTGTACTCTACACGGCTGGGACACACGGTCGTGTCTCTTCTCGTGTGGCCAAGAAATTGGCTATCTTCCAAACCATTTTCCACCCTAACATGCCCGTACTTGATTATAACTTAAATGACACTTTCCACGACATAACAAGGCTATCAAAACATCCAACACATGCTTGACAAGTGATAGCATACATTTTATTCAACCATAAATTTACCTATTCACAAGCTTGTAGCATAACGAATTTATTAGCCATATAGAATGGTATTATACAACAATAACTCCAAATATCATAGGTCAATATTCTAGACCAACTCGTAACAACATGTACCCATGACTTAGTTTCATATACACGTCATACCCTTGAATATTAGAAAACCATCATTACCTAAAGTGCAAGATCGATGTCTGATAGGTTCTCCGGTGGCTTCCAACCCGAGCTAACCTGAATACAATACAAGCACCGAAAATAACGAACTAAGCATTAAGCTTAGTAAGTTATATGTAAATAACAACAACAACAACAACAACAACAACAACAATAATAATAATAATAATAATAATAAGAAATTTGTTAACTTGCTTCTAACAAACCTCATGGCATGATTTAAAATGATACCATCATTTTAATAAAAAAATTTCATGTTTTACCTATGTTCATTCCAAGCAGTTTACCTGAGTCATAGTCACTAAATTATTTTTATCCAGAGCTACAGAACTCCAAATTAAGATCCGCCAATTTTCCCTAAAACTAGACTCACACCTCTTCTTACTGTAAAATTTCTAGAATTTTTTATGTATCCAATCAGTACAGTTTATTCATTAAAGTCTCCTCTATTTTGCTATCATATGGTTACAACCCCTCTTCACTAAAAATTAATTATCTCATCATACAGAATTTGAAATACATTCTTGTTTGTTTCTTTTGAAATTATACTCATCAAGGAATTCAGGCATATAAATCATATTCCACAATCATTTTTGTACAATTTTTAATGATTTTCCAAAGTTGGAACAGGGGATTTCTGAAACCCCTCTACCCTATGTCACTATAATTTAAATATCTCATAATATATAATTCATTTGCTCACACGTTTCTTTCATTTGAAAATAGACTAAATGAGCTTTAATTTAATAACTCATTCAGACTCTAATTAAATTCACACCATTTATGGTGATTTTTCAAATTCACATAACTGTTGTTGTCCAATACTGTCTGACAGCTAATTCTACTCTTTCATGATTTCATGGTTTTAGCTTTCTTTCATGCACATATATCAACAATCAAATTTGCCACATTCTCATACATCATTAGTATTGACCTATAATCATAAGGTCATCATAAAATCATCCACATGTGTAAAATTTTCTCGTTTACAACCGTACCACAGTTCAGTAACATAGCGAACACATCGCTCACATTTACCCTTGTTCACATATACATTTGCTCACATGTACACTAGCTCACATCCCTGCACTTATACACCTATGATCACACAAAGCAATTTTTATTAAGTTCTTCTGATGAACACTTGGAAATAATAATCAATACTCGGTGGTTTTAGCACATAGCTCTACCTTTTCAAACTCAATACACATGTGTTCATGGTTACAGCACATAGCTCTATGATTCTAAATACGTGCATTTTATTCGTGGTTACAGCACATAGCTCCACGGTACTGAATTAATGGATTATAGTGTGGTAACAGCACATAGCTCCACGCTATAAAAGCAATGCATTTTAGTCATGGTAACAGCACATAGCACCACAATATCAAATCAATGCATAATGGTCGTACTATCAGCATATAGTTCTATGCCATTATATCAACGCATTATGGTCGTAGTATCAACACATAGCTTTACGCCATTATCTCAACGCACATACGAGTGGTCTCAGCACACAGCTCCACTCTTTTACACAACTTCACTTGGCCATGACTCATTCATGGTCCCTTTTCGTCAATACATCATTTAATACCGAATGTAAGTGTTCACTTTACATTTGGTAATCTCGAACATCGAATTTCAGTTATACCACAATAATATGATTAAATTCTGAAATTTATTCATCAATTGATCAAACAAACAACTATGATTTACGTACAAACTTACCTAGCATGTAAATACGAAATTTTATTTAACTCCGTACATTAATCAACATCATTCAACTTCAATCTCATCATTCAGCAATACATCTCTATATATAATATTTCCATACTATCAATTTAAATTCTAATCATTTATTGATTCATTTCATAATGTCGCATTTCATGTATATAATTCAGAGTTTCTCATTTCATAATTTAATCATTTGCATATATATAAATATAATTAAGATATCAAAGCAATAATTAAGTATTTAAATTAAATCAATAGAGTTCGAGTTCAAAGACCACGAACTTACTCGGCAAAACATAATAAAAAATGTTTTGCTTTGAACTACATAAACACTTTTTTTTATACTATCATTTAATTTAGCACAAACATAATAGAAAGGTCTAGCTTGGACAGCACTTAATACATGCTTTGGATGACATTTAAAGCTTATTTTGGACAACATTCCTCACGAGAAAAACAAGACAACATTTTTGAATAATAACGACCTTAACCACGACATCAATAGCTTTTAAATTAGATTTTCCTTTGTATCAAATGAACTTTTCAACCAAAAACATAAGTAGGAAAATATAGAAATTTAAGCAATTAAAATTTGACAAAGGCCAAGAAAGGCTCACAATTAAACATGATTGAGTTCTCACTAGCAAGCTATTTCATTCTAAACACACAAATAAACATCACGTTACATATAAAAATTCAATATTTTATACATACAGTACTCGTTTATATATAAGCCACCAAAAAGCATTTAATTAATCATTTAAGATTATGCAATGTACTAGTTTAATTTTAAGTATATAAGCTCTTGTCCTGTTTTGAAACAGAACAACAACAACAATTATTAAATAGACAAGGTTAAATTACATACACATTTCATCTATTTAAGCAGGGTAATTCAGACATGTTTAATTCCAACATTCATCCGGGCATGATTTACTCCTGTATACATTCAGACATATTAAATTCTAGCATGCATTTAGATATTAATTTCCAGCATGCATTCGAATACTTTTCGAGCTAATAACAATTAAATTTTCAGACAATTTAGCCTCCTACATCCTTTCATCAAATACTTGTTTCTTAGTTTCAACTATTAATAATGGGACATTACTGAAATTGAAACTTTTGGACAATAATATGAATAACAATTTAAACTGTTTTAAGCTCCCAAATTTTAAACTCCTCAAGCATAAATCGAACAGCAATGCATGTTAATTCCAACCCTATTTATTTTATACATTTTACCCACAGTACAAGATCCACAAAATTAACAGCAACCCGAATCAAGTGACATCCTTAATATTTTTCTTTTCAATTGAATAATTAAGAGATAGTTTCCACAACTTCCAGCCAAATTCAACCATTTTTTTTAGTGTTAAAATAATAAAAGAATTTTAAAGATTTGAGTTCAAGAACTCACCAAAAATTCCAAGCCGAGCCTAGCCCTAAACCAGTTCTTTCCCCATCTTGCTACTGCCTTTCCTTTACACAATTGGAAGAGGGATTTTCCTTCTCCAAGCAAATTTTCTTGAAAAAATCAACTCCTAGCCAAGCCAAAGCAAGCATGCAATCAGCTCTCTTCTCCACCAAACAGCTGCCAAACCTACCCTTGAGAGATTTCTCTCCTCTTCTTGCTGCCACCGTCAACGAATTTCCTAAGGAACCAACTCCTAATTGAGCTCAAAAGCAACAAGCAATAGCTTTCCTCTTCCTTCTCTATTCGAAAAGCAAAGAGAATGGCAGAAATAAACATTTTTTTTTCTTTTTTTACCTTTTTTTCCTCCCCTCCTGTTTTATTACTCATAATGTTTTTATATTATAACTATTTATTAATAATAAATTTCTAACATTTAAAACATTTTAAGCCGCCACCACCGTCCACTAATAAGATCACATATCTTATGGTCTATTTATTACATAAGTCATATATATTTAATTCTATTTATAAATCCTACTTTATTCAATTACGCGATTTAGGCCATGTACTCTAGCTAAACACTCTTTTGTCACAAATTACATAACCAAAATTTAATTCACTTCTAATATAACTCTGCAAATATTTTTATTAAATATTTACGAGTCCGATTTAAGGAAACGAAGTCTCGATACCTTAATTTCCAAAACCATCAACTTTAAAACTGATACACTTGTACCTTGTCTAACTTTCCAATAATTAAAATTATTAAACCAAACTTCAATATAATACTGTAATATCCTTGCAAATATTAATAAATAATATTCACTGATCCTATCATAGGAAATAGTATTTTGAAACCATCATTTTCGACTTCATTGACTTTCGGGTCGTTACAGGCTAATTGTTCTTGTAGTTGTGCTTGCAACTGATCTTGCATGTCCTTTTGAATATGTTCTAGTCTCTCTAATCTTTGATCCATTGCTTTAGCTTTGCCATGGGTACTGTAACGATATTCAATTGGTAAACTCTTGTTGGTTTTCAGGTTAACTATCATAATTTCGATTAATTAGAGTCATTTTGTGAAATTTAATGCATATGATGATATGTAATGCAGATGAATAGAATGAATGCAAAAAAAGGCGTTGATTCTGATTCAATTCTGTTAGAACAACTTTACTAAAAAAAAATCTCTTTACATAAAACGGATATTTACATATACGGCCTTACCCTAATACTCAAAGTGAAGACATCGATCCCTTTCTTTATATTCAGATGTTAAGATTAAATCTCACGAATTTTTCAATGGATGCCTCTACTATCTCCTTTTTGCTTGATCCGGGCTGCGACCCCTTGCTCACTCATCCCCGCGATGCTCGTTAGCTTTTTTAAGTAAGTCGAGACGTTGACGGCTCTCGAATAATCTTTGTTAGCTTGAATCCTTGGGCAACGAAGCAAAGTTGTGTATTCCTCCTTCAAACTATCACCCTTCTCTTGTTACGTTTTCTTGGACCATATTCAGGCAACCGTATTATCTTCCACTTTATCAAGAAATCCATTTTCCATGACAAGCTCTCTATTTAGCAAGAATGTGAATCAACCTCTTTTCTATGATGAAAATGCAATGCAATCATAACCAAATCAAAACAAAAACATGTCAGTACATAAATAACAAATAGCGCACCTATTTGGATGACCATTATGGGTTTGGTGTGGTTCTACCTAGGGTAGGCTCTTAAGGCTCATTATATGCGGTTCGGTTCTAAAGTAAAGGTACTTGAACCAATAGATTCCTCGATCATCACCCATTATAGGCTCATATGGACTGAGTTTAGTTCAAGGGAATACATTTCCCTATGGCTACACGGAGATAAAAATCTCACGAAGACATAGGTACGGATGTATCCCGAAAGCGATCCACTATCCTACAAGGAGGTGAAGACCTCACGAAGGAATAGTTTCTCACTCCCACTTAAAAAGGTATAATTGAGCGATCATGTAATGCAATATGCGAAAATATATCCAAGGGCTCAAACCAATAAAGCAAACAAACCAAAATGATGAAAACCGCAAAAATGAAATGCAACCAAAAGGGTCATAGATTTAAACCAAATTATCAATTTTCGACAAAAGGCAAAAAGTAATCAACTTATGGCTTGACTCTCTTTTTTAGTCCCCATCGGATTCGCCAAGCTGTCGAAACCTTTTTTATTTGAAAATTTTTTGACTTTTTATTTTAAAAAACGAAAATAGAGTCGCCACCAATCTTCTTTTTATATGGTGTGATCGAGTCACCTTGTGATTGATCGTTTTAATAAGTGATTTGATTTATTAAAACAACGATTTTTGGTCTACAAACTTCGAGAAAAAGGTTCGGGAGTCGATTACGCACGAGAAAGGATTAGCACCCTCCTATTGCCCAAAATTGGTACATAGTTGATTAATTAATGTCTTAGTGTCGAAAGTTGAAAACTTGAAAAGAGTTTAAAATACGATCCCTCTTTGTATTAATATTAATTTTACTTAAAAAATACTTGAATAAATCGAAACGTGTGTTAAAGGCCCTCTCATCTCGAGATAACAAAATGTCACATCCCTAAGTTAGGACACGACTTTTTGAACCTTCGAGAATAAGCTTGCCTTTTAATTTTTTATTTAAAACTTGTGTATTTAATTTTAAAGAATGTTCGGTCATTTAGGTTCAACGAGAAAATTGAAACCCCGTAAGTTAGGGTACGACTTCTTAAAGCTCCACATACGGAATATTGCATTTATTTTCAAATTTTTCCTTTTTTTCACGAATTTAGGTAAAAATTAATGTAATATTTAAAATGATATAAAAAATAAGCAAAATTAATCGAAATACATATTAAATTGAAACTCAAACAAAGTTCAAAACTCATATTGCAAAATAAATGAAGAAAAAGGAACCACAAATATATACAAATAAAATGAAAATAGATAGAAAATTTTAAATATATAAAAAATAATAATAATAAAGAAATAATGAATATATGACTAAATAAATAGATAAGATAATATAAATAATAGTAAATTTAAGTAAAAAAAATTTAAAGGAATGAGAAATAAATCGGTGAAACAAACTTGAACAAAATTGGATTTAAATGTTTAAAAGGTAAAAGTATAATGAACAAAATAAATAAATATAAAATAGTATTAAGTTTAGGTATTTAAAAAATAAATAAAGGATAATAAATAAACATGTAAATAATGAAATCAGTCAAACGAAGGACTAAATTGAAATCCAAACAGAATTAGAGGCACAAATCGTAATAAATTAGAATAAAAAAACGAATAAGGACTAAAATGACAAGCGTGAAAACACACGAGGACTGAATGAGAAAATATCCCAATCCTTGGGACACACGTCCTTCCAGCGGGCCAAGGACTAAAATGAAAACAGCGAAAAATTAAGTGGTGAAATTTCTAAAAATAGAAAATAGTGAAATTAGGACTAAATTGAAACATTGAGAAAAAAGTGGAGGGCCAAAAGCCAAATAGACTCTTCCGATAAAAAACACGCAGATCCTATGCAGGCGGGTCGGGTAGGTTCGGTTCGGCCTTAAAACGACGTCATTTTGAATGCCAGAAGCCAAGCCCAAAACGACGTCATTTTGGGGCTTATTTAAGTCCAATTTTTTTTTAAATTTTATTTCTGCCTTTCTCTAAAAAAATTCTCAAAAAATCTCTCCCCCCTCTCTCTCTCAACCCCCAAGTCCGGTCGTCAGGTTCGATGAGTCGCCATTACGCCGTCCACGGTGGCTGAAAAATCGCCCCGAACTCCTTCTTTTGGTATTTTTTCGCATAGAACTCCTTTTTGGAGTTGAAATCATAAAAAAAAAAACCAAAAAAAAAGAAGAAAATCCCTCATCTATCGTCGTTCTCTGCCTCCCAAGGGATTTGATGACCTTGTGGACCGACAACCTCTTCGACAGGTAAAAAAAAATATTCCTTTTTTTTTAATTTTCGTGCTTAGTTTTTGAAAATAACAGCAAATATCAAGCAAAGAAATGATAAAAAGACCACCTTTGTTAGAACTTTTTGATTTTTGATTTTTGATTTTTTTTTCTGTTTGTATTTGATTCTCCCTGTGTCCGAAAAAATATAAAGAAATTGTTGTGGCTTTTATAGTTGAATTACAAAGCTATTTGTTTCTATTTTTTTGTCTTTTCTTTGTTGTCTTCCACTGCTTGCGTGTGCTAGGAGGCATGGCAATGGTAGCAGGCTAGGAGTAGAGTAGTGCCAAGCTAGGGAGCTAGAGTTTTTTTTTTTTTTTTCTGTTTAGGTTATTGGGTTTTGAGCTTTAGGGTTTTTCTATCTTTTGGGTCGTTTGGGCCATTGTAAACTTGGGTTTTTTTTTTGTTTATTTTAGGTCTGTTTGGCCCAGGCAAATTTGGGCCTCTACAATACTATTAGAGCTCTATTCTATTTTATTCAACTAAACAATTGAATTACTTATTACAGTTCTATTCTATTACAACTATATTCCATTACAAATATATTTCATTTCAATGAACCAAACGTGTTGTAAGTTCCTACACTTTAATTGATTTAAAAATTTTATTTCCTCCTTCCAATTTTTTCGCTAAAGTTGTTGGCAATTATAAAAAAGTAAAATCATTTTTTAGCCCTCAATTGTTATAGTTTTTGTTAATTAATTTTTTTAGAAAAATATAAAATTATAAAAAAATTGAAATTTTGATTTTTTTTGTTTTTAATAAAAAATTTAATATTTTTTATAAACTAAAAATTATAAAATCTCAAAATTATAACAAAAAAACTTTAAAATATATATATATTGTAATCCTAAATATAAATTTAAATAAGTATTTCGATTTGCTTACAAAATTACAACAATTTTTTTTTTAAATCTTCAGATTTTGAATCTATTCATTTATTAAATTATTGACAATCTTTCTCTTCCAAACGTCACTTCTTCTTTAGTCTACTACACAAGCAAATTCTTCATCTTTTTTGGTTTGTCGTAAGTTTAAATATGCAAAAGTTATTTCTACTCTTTTAAATTTTAAAATTAAATTTTTATACTTTAATTTTGAGATATTGTTTTTTTTTTTTTAATTTTGGCCTCTTCGTCAGTTTTTCTGTTAAAAATATTGATGTAGTTGTTATATAAAAGATAAAATAATTTTTTTAGCTCTTATTATTTACAATTTTTTATCAAATTGGCTCTTCATCGATTAATGCAATGTTGTTCGTAGGAAGGTTGATGGAGTATCCAAAGTTAGACCGGCAGAGGTTGCTAAGCAGCCCTACTAGGACCAATGAGGTACCCATGTTAGAACTATCTGTCGAAAAAAATTTAGTTTGAAAAATGATTTTCTTGCACAGCGAAAAATAAAAATTTAAAAATTAAGTCAATTTTTTAGATTTATAGCAATAATTTTTTTCCCGAAATAATACCTATGTTTTGGACTAGACGAGTCCTAGTTGTTTCTGACTTTTAACCAAACAACATTCTCCGCTACTCTCGTATCACAAACTGATCCAAGTGTAGGCTCAAACAATTTCAAATCAAACACAGAACTAGAAATAATTTTCTTATTTTCAGTAAGAAAGCAAATCTCTCTCTTATAGAAATCGATAGAATTGTTATTTTCGAAAAGTATAATTTATACTTAAAAATAAATTATAACTATTTTCGGATAGAATAATAATATCTCAAAAGTTGTGTACAACTTCTTGTATTTTTAGCCCTACCAGTGTCATCTATTTATAGAGAGAGAAACCCTAGTTGAATTAGTAGAATGCATTTAGTGCCTATTTAATAGAAAAATAATCCTTAGTTGAACTAGGAAAGAGAGGGGCTAATAGTTGTGTTTCCCCTCATATGTATTATGATGGAAATTTGTGATCGAGTCCAATTATTTGTGCTTCCTGAACTTTTAACTAAACATTTTATAATTTAATCTAACCTAATAGATTTTTTTTATTTCCTAAAATAGATATTATTTAATTTTTCTAATTAAATAACTTCTTCAATCTAATTCTAATTCCTTTAAAATCATGACAACTTTACTATAAAAGAATCCATGAGAAAATATATTTAATTTCTATATTAAATGGATTCACAATCGACCAATAAGTTTATTTCTATTTTCGAATTTTAATTAATTAAATAATAATTTTAAAAACTTAAATTAATTTTTAGGTCATTTCCATACTACGTGAGAAACCACATTCATTTTCGAATGTAACATATTTCTCTAATATTATCATTTCTATCAATTTCTGTTCATTTGATTTATCATGAAATTCATTATTTATTTCAACGAGCTAGAAAGAGACCGATTGGACATATGTGATTAGGGCTCAAATGATTTATAATTAAGTTTCAGCTTTTTGTCTATCAATTATAGAACTCATTTCGTCACGAAGTAATTCCATTATAGTATCGTGGCTGAGCTCTCCCCAATTACATACCATTACAAAAATTACTCGTCCATTAAGAAAGGAGATATTAATTTGGAAATAACCTACTAAAATGTTGCATTCAAATTATATATGTACAATATCATATATGATTTTTACAACCATGTATAAATGTGCAGTATCATAGATGATTTTTACTATCATTATAATATCATACATGAATACTAAAAACTCTATAAATTTTATTTTTAATCATTTTATTTGTCTCTTAAATATTATTTTTAATTAATAAATAAATATATTCTAATAGATATATACAACAAACTCATGCATATCACAAAATAATATATATATATATATATATATATATCCTTCAACAATGTAAAAATGACAAAATAAAAAACTGTGACAATTGTTTTGTGGGGGAGTCAAAGATTCATGTGGGCAAAGCTCTTTCTTTTCAGCTTTTGCCTTTAAATTTTCTCATCTCTTTGAAGCTGTCTGTTGCTTTTTCAAAAAAATCACAAATTATTTGCAAAATTAGAAAAATAATTAAAAAGTTTTTATGAACTTTTAAAAGTTTTAAATTTTTTTATGTATTTTTAAAGAGAAATGACTAAATTAACAAAAATTTTAAATGTTGGAAGTTAAAAAAATTATTTTGCCTTTTGCTTATAATTGTCACATTAACAACTCTAACTATAAAATTAGGTGAAACGACCAAGATTTTTAAATAAAAAAGCATAGAGATTAAATTTTAAATTTTAAAATAGCATGGAGACCTCTGATATGTTTAAACCTAAAGAAGTATAATTCCAATATTACTCGAATAATGTCTTAAAGAACTTAAGAATTTGATTCACTAATTTTCATTATTTTTTCATTTTGATTCAAGTAAAACTAAAGTCATTAAAAATATGTAGTATTAATATTACTCTTATATTTCAAAATCTTAATAATATTAAAATTTTAAAATTTCTAACTTAAAATAAAGCTTAAAATCCAAATTAAAAAAAAAAAAACCATATGCCAGATTCTCCAAGCAAGTTTAAGTTTTAGTTTAGAAGCATTTCGGACTAACATTAAAGGTTAAATTAAAATTCCGAACAATTTTAGTCATCAAGTTCTATTACATATGCCATGTCAACACTCACTAAAAATCTAATTAATAAATTAATGATTACCATTTGAACCATTATTAAATTTTCAAAAATCTAAAAATAAAAATATTTGGATGATCCATTTAAAAATATGAACCAAATTTATAATTAATAATTATATTTAATTGAAACTCGGAAAGTAGAAGACTAAATCTGATCAAATAAATATAAAAAAAAAATTCTTCTACAGAGTAAAGGAACTAATAACGAAGTCTGTTAGTTTAACCAACATTCAACTTTGAAGTACCAAAACTGGAGAAAGAGGCAAAGGGCCAACAAGAAGCGCAAAGACATCCCCACCTCATCCTCTCACTCACTTTTGACAATTATCCTTTCGCTTTCACAGACAGGGCCAAAATAATATCTCAAATACCAACAATGCCAATTTTCCTTTCATTATTTTTTCTCCAAAAGTCAACCGTCAAACTCACTGAGTTTGACCCTGTCCCTGTCCCTGGCCCAGACTTGGGAGCAGAGGCATCTGATGCTGTTTTTACCTGTAGTGGTCTTATCATCTACACCCCCTATTTGCAGAATAAGTTAAGATTCAATGCCAAAAATAAGTAAAATAAAACATGGTAAGGGCTATTTACATTACAATCCCAGAAAATATATAATCTTTACCATCAAAGTTTTTAAGCATAACATTGCCAATACACCTATTTCTTCCTCTTCAGACTTGGGTGGATTAAAGAATTAATAAAGAATTCATCCTCTATATATTTCACTTTCACCTCTTTTTCCCTTCTTGTTATCTTGGACCAGAGAGTTCCATGGCATAGGAATCCAAAGAATGTTCATCATCATCATCATCCATTCCTGTGCCCAACTTCTTGCTTGATTCATCATCATAACTTTTTTCATCATGTTTTGATCCAGTGGTAGGCGGCGCCGTACTTTTGTTACTGAAGTTGTTAGGAAAGTGGTTCATCGTGGAATTGCTATGATCATGAGATGCTGCCCATTTCTCAGCAAGCCCATCGCCTTCAAGCATCCGGACCACCTCGGACATTTTTGGGCGGTGAGCTGGAAGGTACTGAGTGCATAGCAAAGCCACTTGGAGCATCTCCCCCACTTCAATCCTGTCATAGTTGTTCCCTAGCTCTCTGTCCACCAATACTTCCTCTTTCTTCTCTTTTTGTATTTTCTTCACCTGTAACAACAATATTCCAAATGTTCATCAGCTTACTTCATCTCTCTTTTTATGCTTCAAAAACCAATTTCAACCTATTAGCATGAAAAGGTAATGTAGTCAAATGCATTTAGATAGAAATCCACTGGTCAATACCGGGTTTCTTTGAAAATCTAGCATGCCTATGAAATTGATCATGCAAAACAACCGAGTTAATACTAATAGGAAGCAAGAGTTTAAGATTACTATAGTTTCCAAGTAAACTAACCCACTCAAGCATTGCTCCTTTCTGGCTAACTGTTTTTCCGAACTCAAGAGCCCTCATTCCCGTTATGAGCTCTATCAAGAGAATTCCAAACCCAAACACATCAGTTTTCTCTGAAGACTGGCCAGTTGAAAGGTACTCTGGTGCAATGTGCCCAACAGTGCCACGAACAGCAGTGGTGACATGGGAATCAGCATGATCAAGGAGCTTTGCAAGGCCAAAGTCACCAACAACGGCTTCACAATAATCATCCAGAAGAACATTAGCTGCCTTCACATCTCTGTGGATTATTTTTGGATCACATTGCTCATGTAAATAAAGAAGTCCCCTCGCAGCTCCAATTGCAATCCTCTTCCTCGTATTCCAGTCTAGAGCTGGTTTTCCTGCCAAACCCAACTCATTTACAAGGTATGCTAAATTACAGTCAAGAAATCATTTTCAAATTTAATACTGCATTATGCTTAAGACTTGTTTGGATTTTTGGCGAGGGGACAATATTATAGCTTGTCCAGTCTTAGACCATAACCTATTCTACTAATCTGTTGTAGTCTGTAAACCAAGAACTATGGTAGCCATAAAACCTGAAAAAGCTAACTTGGTAAACATTTATAAAAAATAGGAATTAGATGATGCAGATAATGGGTCCTCCCTCTCGGTATTTATCATTTCATATTCAGCCCCACTGAAAAGAAATGATATACGGTAATAGCTTATGAAGGCGGATTGTAAAAATAAATTCCTACAAGAGTTAGGCCAACAAACAATGAAGACTATTGTCAGCTAGAAACTATTTTGAACAGTAAATAATTATTATTAAAAAAAGGAATAATTACTCCAAACATGGACTGGGTCATAATAATCAGATTGTGCAGTTATTTGACAAACAAAATAGGTAATCAAATTGCCCAGCATGAGAATTGCATGAAAGAAGTTTTAGCAAAGTAAAGCTAGGACCAACCTCTGAGCCTGGATGCCACACTGCCATTAGACATGTAAGGGTAAACAAGAAGTCTCTCATTAGATGTAGCACAATATCCAATTAAACGAAGCAGATTGCGGTGAACTGCCAAGCTGATCATCTCCAACTCAGTCCTGAATTGTGATTCCCCAAAACTTCCTGTCAAGTCTTTTAGCCGCTTCACTGCCACAAGAGTATCATCTCCTAACTTTCCCTTGTAGACATTGCCAAAACCTCCTGTGCCTAGAATGTTCTTGGAGCTGAAGTTATCTGTAGCAAGCTGGAGTTCCCTGAAAGTGAAGTTTCTCAGGTTACCTAGGCTTATGAGGCCTTCTTCTTGTTTGTCTGCAATATGCGTGTGAGAACATTAAATCGTATTAAATAAACATATAAAAGAAAACTTTCAGACATTTAGTTAGTTGTTGTCACCAACCACTAATATTCAGAATCGTTAGCCTTTTTTGTTTGTTTCTGTGCCAAAGTAGGGCAAATGAGAGGAGTATGAGAGAGGCAAAACTGAGGCTGATTCCAAGTGCAATAGCTAACTTGTTGGATTTTTGTTCCCCTGATTGATGAGGCGAAAAAAAGAAACATACATAAACAGTTAAAAAGGAAAGGATAAAGAGCTGTGGAAATTTCCAAGGAGGGTTTGATACCATTTGATGAACCCAGGGAAAATGAAAGGGGATCAGCATTGACAGATCCAGAGCAAACTTCAGTTGAGCTGCTTCCACAAATCAATGGATTTCCCACAATGCTACAATCCACGTACCAATAGGCAAAATTAAAACTAAATTATAATAATTGACCAGAGAGCTATAGCAAATAAATCATACCTGAAAGTTCTAGCAGGGAACTTGGGTACAGGTCCACTCAGATTGTTATAGGAGAAGTCCCTGAAACACCAATTATCAGATTCTGAAAATCGAAAGCAGGGTTCAGGTAAACATGTTAGAGAAAGACATGGGAAAAGAAAGAAATTCACACTCACAAGAAAGCAAGTTGAGGGATTTTTGCTAAAGATGCAGGAAAAGGCCCAGACAAGCTATTGTTGTTCAGCCTCCTGCTCTCATTACAGGCCAAAACAAACAGAAGTTCAAATACAAAAACATATAAACTTCTGTTTTCCTTCCTTTCAACTCTACTATCCTTAGCATATAAACAGGAAACAAGTAAGTGAAAAGGAACTTACAGGTATTGCAAACTATTTAACTGTCCAAATGACCCTGGAATTTCACTGGAAAAACGGTTGTTGGATAGATCCAAAGTCTGCAGTTTGGGAAGAGTTCCAAGCTCGGGTGGGATTTTACCAGATATGTTATTGTTTTGCAGCAACCTTCAAAATCACACCAGCAATTTACAACATAAAACAAAACACAAACTTAAACATTGCTTAAAAATGTCATGTCTTCTTACACTTGGCGAAGATTGGTGAGATTTCCTATCGTCCCGGACAAAGTTCCTGATAAGGACTGACTTGGTGCTCCCCTGAGAAAAAATAAGCCCGTTAAAATGATGAAACAGCTAAAACATTTTGGCTTACTTGTACGATGCTTTCGAAACAAGCAAGCAGAGAAAAAGAGAGAGAGAGACTAACAGGCCAATAACAAGGTTTTCAGAAGAACAAGTGATCATTGCCCAGCTACAAGGATCGACAGAGTCTTCATCCCAGTTATTTAACACCCCATGTGGATCATTCAATTCTCTCCTTATACTTATCAATGCTTCCACTACAATCCCACCAGGAAACAAAAAAAAAAAACATGAGAAAATATCAAACCCCATATGAAAGAAAAAAAAGGACAAAAATTACTTTAAAACATGTTCCTTACCTTCATGGTTACGAGGCTCATATGAAAAAGAAACAGTAGCAGAAGAAAGGAAGAAGAAGAAGAGAAGAAGAGAAAGACTCATTTACGTGACTCAATAATAGTAATACTAGTTAAAGATGAACATTTTCTCTGGTTTTATATTTTGGGTCTCAAACCAAAACACACAAAAAAGAAAAAGAAAACCTTGTCACTCTGTGCTGCCAAGCTTCCTTTCTTGGGTTCATAACAGAGTCCCACCCTTTTTCTCAGTCCACAAACACAACTTTAGAAAGAAACAATACTTTAATTTTGTATATAAACAAATAAACAAAGTAAAAGTTCAAAAGACTCTCCATTTTCCTTTTTGTTCCTATAAAACAAAATAAAATAAAAACAGAAACAGAAACAGAAACAGAAAAAATCAGGTGGGTGATACGGGTGTCAGGAAGAGAGTGTGCAGAAATTGAGAGAGACGTGAGTACTGTAAATTTTGTACTTACTGGACTCCACTGCCTCAGTAACATGCACCCTCTTTTAAAAAAAAAAATAATTTGATTCACTTTTTCTCTTATTTATTTCACAACCAAAACATAAAAGAAGAAATAAAGGGGGGGAAACAAAAACGGAGTAGGCTATGTATCCGGATTAAGTTGATAACTCAGTCTATATGATTTACTTTATTATATAAAATTAAAACATTTTCGCATAATAATTTATTTTTAAAAAAATTATTTTCATTTTTATTTTAAAAAAGTTAACATTTTAATTTTACTGATGTAGCATCCATGTAATAGGTCAGTAGTTAATTAATTTTTCAAAAATTTAAAAATATTTTTTATAATTTTTAATAATTTAAAAACATAAAATAAAAAAATTTTAGAAAACCTAAAATAAAATAAGGTTTTGAAGAAAAATTGGGGAGTAAAATAAATATTTGTTGATATTTGATATTGTTGTGATTTAAGTGGGTTTTTTATTTTATTTTTAATGGCAGAGATTTGAGTGGCACAGGCTATGTTTGGTGTAGCTACAACCTCCTAACCGACTCATCATTATACCCTACGTTTCTTTTAGTATATTTAAATTATGTGATATGTAGAGTATGTTTTTACTTTTTATTGGATGTGAAATATGACATGAAATATGCCTGCAAAGCTTCATTGTTTTCCCTAAGAAGAAGAACATTTATTGAAAAACTAAAATTAAGAACCAATTTCCCAATTTTTTTAAATATATATATATTAGGAAATCCAAAGTTTGGATCCACATATTAAATAATTGAAACCCGGTAGTTGTTTCTCAATGCTGCCACAAGGGTTAAGTCGCAAAACGAACAGATGGAATTTGGCTTACTTATTATTACGTTAAATATTTAATTTAAAACTAAATTATATTAATGTATTAAATTTATAAAAAATAAAATATAATTTTGGTTAAAATAGTGAAATCATGATATTTGATTTTGTTTTTATTGCTAAATAATGTTTTATTAATAAATGGTATATTGCATTTTTAAAAAGAGACATAAGTTAAAATCTTAAAAATAGTATTATTAAGAAAAATAATCATGAAAATAGATTACAAAAAAAATCATTATATTTGAGATTCAAATCTCATGATTTCGAATGCATTTTTTTTAAATTTATCAAAATAGTATTTATTGTTTTGTAAAATAAATAAATTTTTAGTAATTTTTCAATTAATTTAAGATTTAATTAATGGATAACACTAAGTTAATCAAACTCTTGATATTAATTGAAATGAGCTTAAATAATTATATAGGCAATTTAAATAGTCTTAGATTTACTCTTTGAAAGAAATTTGAGATTCAGTTTTGTAAAAAACATTTAAAATTATATTTTTAATTAAAAAATTGAGTTTAACATTGACATTATTCTGTCCATCAATTATACTAATTTATAAGTAAATTATTATGAATTCAATAAATATAAATAATAAGTAAATTTAGATATAAAATGTTATTATGGAGTATTTAGTTCATGAAATATACGTACATCAGATATATTATATTACCTTATTTGTTAGTTGAGTCCAGTCAATTAATATATATTGGGTGTATATAATATTTATTGTTAATATGATTAATTAACCGTTTCATAAAAATAAAAAAACTAATTGACCCATATGGATTAATTTCAATGGTGAACCAATTTAGCATTGTGGGTTAATTTGGTTTGAATAGAAACTAGTTTTGTTATCCCTAAAATGTATCAATTGAACTTTTCAACATTTTAATAATATTAATATTGGAACAATAATAATAAATAGAATTATGATATTTTGCATTATAGAAGAGTATATATAAATTATTTAAAATAAAGATGAATTAATTACTAATATTCTTCCAAATGAACAAAAGAGTCCAAGATTAGAATTTATAGAAACAAGTCTTGAAAAGTTGTTATAATTCCTATTTTAGAAAATAATAATAAGTTATTACTATGTGTAATGATATGAAAAGTCGTTTTTATTTTAATATTTAGACATTTTTATACAACTATTGTAGTAATTTGTCAATATTATTGTGTATAATAATTAAAAAGTACGATAATAAAGAGAATTCAACAAATCCTAACCTCTAAAAGGAAATGGTCTTTGCGTTACATTCCTAAAGAGACTAATTGGATAGCAGATGCTTTAACAAAAATAGTTCTATTAAGTAATGAAATATTACATATGTTTGAAGAATCCCGATAGAGATTAAAGAGACTTTGAAAGAAGCATTTTCTTTAGATAACTCAATTATGAATATTTTTATCTAATCCTTTGTTTTATTTATAAAAAAAATAATTGAAAAGCAATTTTTCTTTTAATTAAGTACATGAATTAATTGTATTTAAAAAATTATACTTAAAAATTTTAGACTAAATTACCTAAAAAAGCCGTTTTTTTCAAAAATTACGGAAAATGGGCCGATTTTTCAATTAATTACGGGAAGGCCAAGAACCCCAAAAACGCGTTCACGTCAGTGCGTTGTCAGGTGCAAATTAGAAAAACGCTTCCTTAAGGAAGCGTTTTTATCCGTGTTTTTTTTTCTGATTTTAGGGTTAGGGTTTAGGGTTAGGGTTTTAAGGTTAGGGTTTAGGGTTTTTAGGTTTTGTATTATTTTTAAATCAAATAAATTAGGGATTATAGTTAATTAATTAAATTAATTTGTAATTAAAAAGTATATAATTTAAATTTGTGTTTCTGATTTTAGGGTTTAAAGATTTAATTATGGATTTTTTTAAGTAGTTTAGGGTTTAGGGTTATGAAAAAATATATATTAGCAATATAATTTTTTTTAATTGATTTGGTATCTGAAGAAATTATTTTGAGAAAACGTTTCTGAACAAACAGTGTCCAAAAACGCTTCAAGCAAGATGCACTGTCAGCAGAAGTGTTGAAAAAAGCTCCCACGTGGACGCTCTTTTGCTACAGTACGTCCTGAAAAAATTATTTTGAGAAGACGTATGAACATGATAAAAATATTAGTTATATACATAATACTAAATACTATCTATGAAATAACTATTTTATTAAGTATACATATTTCGATATAATACTTACTTGTGCTTCCGATCGTTGGTCTAATAGAAGTCGTATATCTTCTAGAAAGGTCGGTATTCCAATATAACTAGTCGAATGGTTCCACCTAATTAAATAAATTTTTAGCATACAATTATATTTTAAATCTACCTAATAATTGTAAAATCTATTATAAAATTTACCTCGTTATGAGTGGAAATGTATGTGGGTGGTTAACTCGAGGACGTAAAAATGAAAGCCAATATCGTGCCCGTGATTGCAGTAGTGATAGGCAACCTTCGATTTTGGCTTTATTCGGTACCGTCGCCCCGCACATCTCCCGGTATAATGTTGTCAACACAGTAGACCCCCAACTAAGTTCACCGGCTGCCCTAAAATCAACGAGTTTCAGTAGCCACCTCAAATGTACGAGGTTTCGGGACAAGTCTGGCATCAAATAACCTCCGATAATCTGAAGAATATATGCCCGAGCATATCGTATTAATTCTAGTTCGGTAGAATCATCATCTGGCTCCCAGAATGTGTCTCGTAACCAGCCCATCTCAATCCGACCTCCCTTAATTCTATCTGGAATAGCACCTAAAAGCTCGTAGCATACGGCACCCCAATCAGCAGATTGAGTGGACCCGGTCACTGCGTACCCATCCACCGGTAATCCCAATTGCAACTGCACGTCTTCTAGAGTGATAGTACACTCTCCGCATGGAAGATGGAATGTGTGCGTCTCGGGTCTCCACCTCTCTATCAACGCACTGATAAGTTTCGGTTCAACTTGCATCCTCGGCCTATTGTGGCCACGTGACAAAAACCCGCTTCACGCAGGTAATTCTCTATCAACGGTGATGGAGGAGCAGACATATTACGGATATAGCATTGCAACACCCGATCTACAGGCTGTAATAAATAATTATAAAATTAAAACAAATAATTATAAAATTAAAATTAATTAAAATTGCATAAATGAATAAAGAATTAAATAATATTGAAAAAATAAAATAAACACTTACCATTCTCAATTGTTCGACAGAGATATGTGTAGGATCGAGACAAATTAATTCGGAAGCCATTGCTAACACGATCGAAATTTTAAAATTTTAGAAAACAATTTCAAAAAAATTATAAAGAGAGCTTTGTTGCAAAAATTAAAGACAAATTTGAGAGAATTTTAGCAAATTATTGAAAATTTGAGAGAAATTTTAAAGAAATTTGAGAGAAATTTGTGAGAATTTAGAGAAATTTTTGAGATAATTTTGAAGAGGATTTGTGTGTGAAAAAAATAAATGGGAGGGAAGTTTTTATAGGTTTTTTTTTACTGTTGGGGGGTAAAACAGTCAAAAAAATATGACCGTTGGGGGTTTGAAAACTGGGAAAAACGCTTCCTTAAGGAAGCATTTTTCTGATTTACACCTGACAACGCGCTGACGTGGACGCGTTTTTGGGGTTTTTGGCTAATTCCCGTAATTAATTGAAAAATCGGCCCATTTTCGTAATTTTTTTAAAAAAAGGCTTTTTTAGGTAATTTAGTCAAAATTTTAAAGGATCGCTGGTTTAATAAGAAAGAGAAAGTAAATTTGTAAAAATTACTATTGTCTTAGTATGTAGAGATGAAAATCAACTAGTAGTGACACTTGTCACACAGAGAACTCATTACCTTATTTTATATATGATATTTATAAAAAAGTAAAGGATTTTTTTCTTAGTTTCTTGCTGTGTGTAATGCATGGGTTGGGTTGATTATGTATGATAATTGTATAATTTTTTATATTTTATAAAATATTTTTAAAAATATCTAAATAATTTAGAATATATTATATTAATAGTTTTAAGATTAGAAACAATAAAAAAGATATTTTTATTAATATTAATATTTATAATTTAAATATTATACTATTTTATAGGCTATTTATTATATATAAATTTAATTTAAATATTATTAATATTTTTGTAAAATATATTTTAAGTTTAACAATTACATATTAACTCATTTTAATATTGTTCAATTGATTGCAAAAACAAAATATTTCAATTACATAAATATTTGTAATAAAAAGATAAATTATTTAAAATCAACTTAATATTTAACCTATGAAAAAAATGAATTGAATAATTTTAAATGGGGAGGGATCCACTTACACTACTATAAAATTAAATATTCAAACTAATATTTTAACGATCTAACCAATAAATTTATTGATATAGTTGTACTTGGCATATATATAAATTTTCAAACCCATCCAATATATGTATCATATCAATCAATAATCTTGTATGTATTAATATTTATTTAATGATTGAAAATGTTTTTTTCATAATACATTAATTTACAATATTCTGTTTAATTCATCTATAATTTACAATGAAATGTTGAATTTTGTCCCATCATCATGTAAATTCTTCTAAACTTATTTTTCCATACATATTTTGTATTTTATTTAATTCTAATAAGGTTTTAAGTTATAATTGGGTGATTAGTCAAACTAATTCAGTTAACTATTAATTGTTATAGTTACACCCATTGCTACAATTACCTATTGATCATAAATCCTTATAAATAGTGAAACGTTACTATGTAAAAGATAGGCTTCTTGTATTGTTAAATAAAAGATTAAAAATACAATTCTCTTCTTTTATCTTTTTTTTCTTCTTCTTTTATCTTTCTACATATTTTTCTTTATTTGCTTTCATGGTTAGTTCATTCCACTACTAACATGTTTGCTGACATGACTACTCAACACCTCCATCATGGTATCAGAGCTAGTCTTTAGCTCGAAGATTGAAAGATTCTAACAGAGAATGCTAATTTCTTTTGTTGATTGTTTTTCTTCTCCTAATTTTCTGATTCAAAGTTCTTAGTGTTTATGTGGTACTTTGTTCTTGTTGATTCTTGGAGTGGTTTCCTTGATTTCAAATTTCTATTTTTTTTCAACAATGGTTAGTGAGATCGATTCAAGTGGGTTTGATAACTCTTCTATAATTCTACTTTTGTTTTTACTAAGCTTTTTTCCAATAAGTCAATTACAATATGGCTTGATGAATTGAATTATTTACTATGGAAGTAGCAAGTTCTTTTCATGATTGAAGCGCTCCATGAGCTTGGTTTGAGAAGCTGATTTCGTTTCTCGTTAGGTCTCTCATGTTTCAAGTTTTCATGGCTGATTCCTCATTATTCATTAAAGATTCCGAGTAGGTTGGTCAACTTTATTTAACAATTTATGTTGATGATATCATTGTCACAAGTGGCAGCTTGCATGAAGTTGATGCAATCATCTCAAGTTTGCATGAGCGATTCTCGCTCAAGGATTTGGGTAAACTCAATTATTTTTTAGGCATGGAAACTCAATTACTTTTTAGGCATAGATGTTTATCGCACATCTGATGGTCTAGTTTTCAGTCAGAAAAAACATGTTCTAAATCTTTTGTATAAATTCAAATTGAATGATGCTACACTATTACTAACTCCGATGGTTACTACATCACTTTTAACGTCTTATAATGGAGATTCATTTCTTGACGTCACTCTTTATCAGCAAATAGTGGGTACTCTCCAACACATTTGTTTAACACATCCTGATATTACCTATAGTGTTAATAAGGCAAGTCACTACATGCAATGTCCATTTGACAAGCATTGGAAGATGATAGAATGAATTGTTTCTTTATCTCAAAGGTACCCTACATCATGGGCTTGTATTTCTACCTTTAAATTCAATGTATAGATCGAATGTATATAGTCATTTTATAGTATCACTCTAGTTTTTTCTTAAATCCTTTAAAATATTGCATCAAATTACACAAATTAATTTGCTTTCATTTAAATTAAGAATTGAAACATATAATCCTGTAATTATGTTTTTACTTCTCCTAATTTAATTCTAAAAAAAAAGTGTGGCAATATTCTATTATGCCAAATGCCGTAAAAAATTTGTCGACTAATTGAAATTTCCTTTTTGTTAAAAACCTAACTGTAAAATATAACATACGTGCCTCTATTTATCATTCCACTATAATTTTTAAATAAAAGAATTTTTTATTTTTATTTTTTCAAGTAGATAGCCTAAATTATGTTAAATTTTGTTAAGTATAAAAACTAAACATATTTTTATATGTATGAAATCTTAATTAATCGTGCATGGGTTTTTGGATCATTGTTAGGCACGATAGAATATGCCCCTTACTACCTTTATCAAATCAGATTAAGGTCTATTATATTTAATTAATGTATGAAAATGTAATTATAAAATTTTAATACAAATATGTCATTTCATAAAATCTATGAAAAATTATTAATATATAAAAATTTATGTAATGTAAACAAACAACAAAATTAATATAAACACTATACAAATATATATTTTTCTCTAAGTTAAATTTATTAATTATGACTCTTATTTTAGTCAAATTTGATAAATAATCTTCTAGTTAAACTCTGTTTATTTGTTTTAATCAAACTCTGATTAGTCTAAATTATTTTATTATTATTTGACCTATGAATTTAGTCTATAAATAGACTCTTTTACAACCTTAGAAAATACACCAATTAGAGATTAGAACTCATAACACATTTTTGAGAATTTTGTGTTTACATTTTTAGGATTCTTTGTTTTCGAGTTTTTGGAGTTTAGTTTTTGCAACACCCCGAATTTTGGGCCTAGACGAATTGGGCTTTGGGCTTTGGGTCTCATAATTTTTTTTAGTAAGAAAATAAAATGACACATGACATGTTGGCTTTAAGGGTTAATGAATTTTGAGTGTCTAAGGGTGCCTTAGATGTCCTGGAATCAAGTAAGGGTATAAGAAAAATTTTGGTTAGCCTCAAGGGATCTGTAACTTCAGTTAGTTGGCCTTTTAAATAAATGAATAAGAAAAATGACACAAAAGAAGTTGTGGTCTAGCGGCAAAATGGCGCCACTTAGGGAGCAGGGAGGTGGCATCATTAGCAGGCAGGGACATCTAAGGTTCGAGTAGTGGCATGGTATTTTATTAGGGATTTATTTTTACCTTTTAGATGGTTAGTAGTGGAGATGAAGTTGAACTCTTAGAGAAGTGATCAGAAGTGGAATTTGAGGAAGGGATTGAGGAGTTTATCGTGGAGAAAAATTAGGAGATGAGATGTGTGGAAAAGGTGGAGCCGAATTGGGAATATGGGGATAGGAAATTCGGCTATAGGCTATATATAGGTGCCGAATTGGGAATTCTAGGGTAATGCCAAAATTGTTTTTTTCCCTTTAGCCGAATTCCTCATTTTTGAGTTGCCGAAACATTTTTTCTCTCTAAGTACTCAGAAGCCTAATTCCTTCCTTGCTTACCGGTCTTCCATTACTTTCTCTTTTCAAATTCTCTTTTGATTCACCTTTGGTTTTAGCCGATTCCTTCTTTTCTTCTTCTTATTATTTGTGCCGAATAACCCCTTTCACCATACTAATCTCAAAAGCTGAATACTTCTTGGGTTAATTGCTTCTTGCGTAAGTATTCTCTATTTTGGTTAGGTATTGGCCGAATGGTCATATATAGGGAAAATGGGACTTGTGTTGGATACAAGTCACCTATTATTATGTTTTTAATGATTAAGAATGATGCAGATTTAGGAGATACGCGTGATTAGTGATCAAAAAAAAGCTATTAAGACTGGTTGTTCAAGGTAAGACGTAGGTGAGATTTCGGCTTTTAGTGATAGTATTTGATAAGTATGTGATTAATCGTTGAGTGATATCGTTTGTAGGTTCGTGGCTAAGGAGATCACAATACGTTTCGTTACCAGGTGTGTACATACACTATACACACACGATAGATCGGCAAGTCTTGAAAAGCCAAAAAGCCAAAATACAGAAAAGCCGAAAGTTTGGGTGCGGTAGTCATGCGAGTGCGCGAACACTCGGATGAGGGAAACTGATACGTTAGCAGAGGCCCCATGAGCGATCTCATGAACTTGGTCCACGTTTTGGCCAACTGGGTCAGAATGGGCCAAATGGGCCCGACGGGCCTATGAGCCCAAATAAGCAAAAATTGATAATTTAGTAAAATGTAATAAACTGATTAGGTTTGTTGAATGGTTTAGAATAGATTCAGGCCTGATGGGCCACATAAGTGTGATTGAGCCTAAAGAGCTATATAAATGTGATTGGGCCTAATGGGCTATATGAATGTGATTGGTCCTAATGGGCCATATAAGTGTGATTGGGCCGGATTGGGCTATATGAATGTATGAAAGCGTGTAGAGTTGCTAGGGCTTTATAATGGACTTTTAGGCCTAGTTTCTAATAAATCCTTAAACGGGCATAAGACTTAATTAATTTACCAAGTACGTCTGTGGACAAGTTGTAAGGTTAGAGTGTGGCAATTGGCATATGCATGTCTAGGATTAGATCTAGGGAGAGATTGGTACTTAAGCGGTCTTAATGACCCACCTCCTCACATCTGGAATCCTACTTGGTGCATAGTGTCAGTTCACTTTAACCAACAAGGACTTATTGACGGGCCAAAGTTCATAATTAAGACCACTATTGCTAAGAATTACTGAAATACCTATGTAGGGTAGAATTACTGACATAGCCCTGTAGGGTAGAATTACTGAAATACCCTTGTAGTGTAGAATTACTGAAATACCCCTGGGTAAGAAATGACGAAAATACCCCTATGTGTCATGAGCATGACTTATGTATGTTAAATGTTATCTGTTGCATTTATGCAATATTATGTTGTATAGGGATTGAGGTTATTGATCGGAGAAAGTGTATTTGAGGGTCGCACGGTCACTTGAAGACTGTGGATCCACCGTAGGCTTTTAAGCCACTGAGTAGCTCTGCTGCAACGATTGAGTTAATGCTACACCCGATGCTAACATTGTAAGTGTAGGGATGGCGCAAGTGATTTATTCCTCACAGGTAGTGTAGGGTTGGAAAGGGAAAGTGCAGGGTTGGATGGGATAGGAAAGTATACATCTTGCATTATGCATGTGGTTCTGATATATGTGATATAGGCTTGTACCCAACCGAAGTTATTATGGGCTAAGGCCCAAAGGCCATAGTATATTGTGATATGGGCTCAGGCCCAACTGAGGCCACTATGGGCTAAGGCCCAAAGGGCCACCGATATTGAATAGGGCTTAAGCCCAATCTGATCATTGCATGATTATTTGTTTGATAAGGGTCGTACACACTGAGTTTCGAAACTCACTCATTTTTTTTTAATTTTTCAGGTGACCCTTAATAGGCGGCTCGACGTAGGGGAGGACTCGGAGGTGGCCATACTGCAAGCTGTTTAATATATTAGTAGTTACGTTTATTTCATTTTTAATTGTTTCCATTTGGGTTGTAATAAGGCTTTTAAACTTCTGGATTATAAATTTGGGATTTTAATTGTAGTTTTGATAATTGCTAGAGGTAGAAACGAGTTTTTCCAAAACAACAACTGTTTTAATTAAGCTTCCGCAATGGTTAAGATTTTATATGTAATAACGTCTCAAAAAAAGAATAATTTTTTTAAACCATGTTTGGAATCGATCAAATACAAATTGAGGTTTTACGCAAACTTTTAAACAAGAAGGGTTTTCAATGAAAACTTGGTTTTCGAAAAACACTTCAATGTGACATGCCGGATTCGGGCCTAAATTTTGGGCAGGGTTTGAGGTGTTATATTTAGTGGTATCAGAGCCCAGTTACAAAACTCGGGCTGTAAAGTGGGCTTTGGATTTTGGGTTTTAAAATTGTTTTCAAGTTAATCAAAAAGTTTTGAACGATTTTGATGTGTGGCATACCGAGTCTCCAACGCCGAGCCAAGTAAGTTCTCCTATTACTAAGCTTGTCTTAAATTGATGTACTGGAGATAGTTATTGGGCTACTTTAGATGATAGTCTCTTAGGTAGGGAAAAACTAAAGCCTATAGGAAACTTGAGACTGTAGTGGACTTACGACTGCGAAAACAGCTTTTAAACTACTATTGTCATAAGACATTTGCTTAAATCATTGGAACTATGAACTAATTCCATAAAATTCCTAATTTAGATAATACGTAAATTGGCGATGAGCACACGTGGTACTCGTGGACGGGGTACTAGAGGTAGTCGTAGAGGCCGTAGAAGGGCTCGAGCTGAGTCCCTTGCTTCTGATACTATACCGGTGGTAGACGCTAGTGAACACTAGCATCGCCTACGACTGATAGTGGGACAGGATCGTATGATTGTACGGGCAGAGACGACGCACTGTCCCAAGCTATGCTAGAATTCTGGAAAGGGTCGCGGGACCCAATAATAGTGCAGGAAATCGTAGGTCAATTATTGAGATATTGTGATCTAATGGGGCCGAAATCTTTAGGAGTGTATCGGGTGTGGCTCCCAACATGGTTGAATACTGGTTAGAGGCATTAAAAGGATAATGGATGATTTGGATTGCTTACCCGAACAAAAGTTAAAAGGGGCGATATCGCTGCTTAGGGAGGAAGCTACCAATGGTGGCTAACAGTGAAAGAGGGTACCCAACCGGAGCGGATCACTTGGGATTTCTTTAAATTCGTGTATTAGGGGAAGTACGTGGGTGCAAGCTATGTGGATACGCGAAGGAAGGAGTTATTGAACTTGTCGCAAGGAGACAAGTCGGTGGCTAAGTATGAGGCAAAATTCCTACGACTCAGTAGGTATGCTAAGGGAATAGTAGCAACAGAGTACGAACGTTGTGTTCGGTTTGAGGATAGCCTCTGGGATAGCCTTTGAGTTTTAATAGCTCCACAGAAGAAGCGGGATTTTGTAGCATTGGTAGAGAAAGCTAAGATTGCTGAGGATGTGAAGCGCGCTGAGCACCAGAGCTGGGAAAAGAAAGGGAGTAAAAACAAGAGAGATTTAAAGCCCTCTAATTCTAATCAGAGGCATAGAAAAAGGGCTAGGGCAGACGGGTCAGTCCGAGATAGAGCCCTTGTTGCTGCTGTTAGGTTGCAACCTTATGTTGATTGCGGGAAAAGTCATTATGGCGAATGTTGAAAAAGGATTGGAGCCTATTTAAGATGTAGATCGATGGAGCATCGTTTTAGAGAGTATCCTTGGAGACTGGATAATGCATGAACTGATGGTATGGATAATATACAGCCACCGAGGGGTGGTCAGTAGCCACCAAGAGGCCATGGAAATGGAATGGATGGTGGTCGTGGAGCATCAGACAGAGGTATAGGTCATGCTAAGGCGAGACAGCCAGCTCTGGTTTGTGCAGCACGTCGCCAAGAGGGGGGAGATGCTGTACATGCAAATATTGGTACTTGATTTTCTTATAGTGATTTATGTACTGAATTCGCAACTAGAGTTAGAGTGTGCAGCAGAAGCGTGGTACTGAAACCTGCATTGTGTGATTAATAGTTAGTTAGAAATTTCGAGGACGAAATTTCTTTAAGGGGGTAGAGTTGTAACGCCCCGAATTTTGGGTCTAGATGAATTGGGCTTTGGGTCTCATAAATTTTTTTTAGTAAGTAAGAAAATGACAAATGACATGTTGGCTTTAAGGGTTAATGAATTTTAAGTGTCTAGGGGTGCCGGAGATGTCTTGGGATCAAGTAAGGGTATAAGAAAAATTTTGGTTAACCCCAAGGGATATGTGACTTCAGTTACTTGGCCTTTGAAATAAATGAAGAAGAAAAATGACACAAAAGGAGTTGTGGTCTAGTGGCAAAGTGGCGCCACTTAAGGAGCAGGGAGGTGGCGTCATTAGCAGGCAGGGAGATCTAAGGTTCAAGTAGTGGCATGGTATTTTATTGGTGATTTATTTTTGCCTTCTAGATGGTTAGTAGTGGCGGTAAAGTTGAACTCTTAGAGAAGTGATCAGAAGAGGAATTTGAGGAAGGGATTGAGGAGTTTATCATGGAGAAAAATTAAGAGATGAGATGTGTGGAAGAGGCGGAGTCGAATTAGGAATATAGAGATAGGAAATTCGGCTATAGGCTACATAAGTGCCGAATTGGGAATTCTAAGGTAATGCCAAATTTTTTTTTCCTTTAGCCAAATTCCTCATTTTTGAGTAACCAAAATATTTTTTCTCTCTAAGTACTTAGAAGCCTAATTCCTTCCTTGCTTGCCGATCTTACATTACTTTCTCTTCTCAAATTCTCTTTTGATTCACCTTTGGTTTTAGTCGATTCTTTCTTCTCTTCTTCTTCTTATTTGTGCCGAATAACCCCTTTCACCATACTAATCTCAAAAGCCGAATACCTCTTGGGCTGATTGCTTCATGGGTAAGTATTCTCTATTTTGGTTAGGTATTGGCCGAATGGTCATAGATAGGGAAAAGGGGACTTGTGTTGGATACAAGTCATGATTAAGACTGATACAGATTCAGGAGATACGCGTGATTAGTGATCAAAGAAAGACTATTAAGATTGGTTGTTCAGGATAAGACGTAGGTGAGATTTCGGCTTTTGGTGATAGTATATGATAAGTATGTGATTAATCGTTGAGTGACATCGTTTGTAGGTTCGTGGCTAAGGAGATTGCAGCACGTTTCGTTACTAGGTCTGTACGTACACTACACACACACGATAGATCGACAAATTCTAAAAAGTCAAAAAGTCAAAATACTGAAAAGCCGAAAGTTTGGCTATGGTAGTCATGCGAGTGTGTGAACACTCTTATGAGGGAAACTGATATGTTAGCAGAGGCCCCATGAGCGATTTCATGGACTTGGGCAACGTTTTGGCCAATTGGGCCAAATGGGCTTGACGGGCTTGTGAGCCCAAATAAGTAAAAATTGATAATTTGGTAAAATGTAATGAACTGATTAGGTTTGTTGAATGGTTTGGAATGGATTCAGGCCTGATGGGCCACATAAGTGTGATTGAGCCTAAAGGGCTGTATAAATGTGATTGGGCCCAATAGGCCATATGAATGTGATTGGGCCTAATGGGCCATATAAGTGTGATTGGGCTGGATTGGGCTATATGAATGTATGAAAGCGTGTAGACTTGCTAGGGTTTTATAATGGAATTTTAGGCCTAGTTTCTAATAAATCCTTAAAGGGGCATAAGGCTTAATTAATTTACCAAGTACGTCTGTGGACAAGTCGTAAGGTCAGAGTGTGGCAATGGGCATATGCATGTCTAGGATTGGATCTAGAGAGAGATTGGTACTTAAGCGGTCTTAATGACCTACCTCCTCTTCTCTAGAATCCTACCTGGTGCATAGTGTCCGTTCACTTTAACAAACGATGACTCGTTGACGGGCCAAAGTTCGTAATTAAGACCCCTATTGCTAAGAATTACTGAAATACCTCTGTAGGGTAGAATTACTGAAATACTCCTGGGTAAGAAATGATGAAAATACCGCTGTGTGTCATGAGCATGACTTATTTATGTTAAATGTTATCTGCTACATTTATGCATTATTATATTGTGTAGGGATTGGGGTTATTGATCGGAGGAAGTGTATTTGAGGGTCGCACGGTCGCTTGACGACTGTGGATCCACCGTAGGCTTTTAAGCCACCGAGCAGCTCTGTTGCAACAATTGAGTTAGTGCCGCAACCGGTGCTAACATTGTAAGTGTAGGGATGGAGCGAGTGATTTATTCATCGCAGGTAGTGCAGGGTTGGAAGGGGGAAGTATAGGGTTGTATGGGATGGGAAAGCATACATCTTGCATTATGCATATGATTCTAATATATGTTATATGGGCTCGTGCCCAACCGAGGCTATTATGGGCTAAGGGCCAAAGGCCACCGTATATTGTGATCTGGGCTCAGGCCCAACTGAAGCCACTATGGGCTAAGGCCCAAAGGCCATCGATATTGAATAGGGCTTAGGCCCAATCTGATCGTTGCATGATTATTTGTTTGGTGAGGGTCGTACACACTGAGTTTCGAAACTCACTCCCTCTTTTTAATTTTTCAGGTGACCCTCAGTAGACGGCTCGACGTAGGGGAGGATCGAAGGTGGCCACACTGCAAGCTGTTTAATATATTAGTAGTTACGTTTATTTTATTATGAATTGTTTCCATTTGGGTTGTAATAAGGCTTTTAAACTTCTGGATTAATAATTTGGTATTTTAATTGTGGTTTTTTATAATTGCTAGAGGTAGAAACGAATTTTTCCATAACAACAACTGTTTTAAATTAAGCTTCCGCAACGGTTAAGATTTTATAAGTAATAACATCTAAAAAAAAGAATAATTTTTTTAAACTATGTTTGGAATCGATCAAATACAAATTGAGGTTTTACGCAAACTTTTAAACAAGAAGGGTTTTCAATGAAAACTTGGTTTTCGAATAACACTTTAATGTGACACGCCGGATTCGGGCCTAACTTTTAGGCCGGGTTTAGGGTGTTACAGTTTTTATCTTCATCTTTTGTACTCTTCATTCTTTTGCTATTATAGTAAAATTATATTTACCCGTGGTGTTTTATTCTCTTTGGAGGGCTTTTTCTACGTTAAATTTGTGTGTTCAATTTCTCAATTTCTTCCGCTATTTATACTTGTTCGTTACTTAATTGGGTCGATCCTTAATAAGTGGTATCAGAACTAATTCAATTTTTTTAGATCAGCCCGTTCAGAGATGATAGCAACAAGGTTTGAAATTGAGAAGTTTAATGGTGAGACAAATTTTAATCTGTGGCAAGTTCAGATGATGGCAATTCTAGTTCAAGCTGGCTTAAAAAAGGTTGTTACCGAGAAAAAGGTTGAGAATCTAAATAAAATAGAATAGAAAGAGCTTGATGAAAAGGCTTTGTCTACAATCTAGTTGTGCCTTGTGAATACGGTATTGCAGGAGGTATTGATGGAGAAAATCTCATTCACCTTGTGGAAAATGTTAGAAACACTTTATGCGACTAAGTCTTTCACTAGCCATTTAGTATTGAAACAACGTCTATTTACATTTCACATGAATGAATGTGAACTTCTTAGAGATCACATCAGTCAATTCATTATTCTTTTAAATAATTTAAAGAACGTTAAAATTTAGATTGACGATGAAGATCAAGCTATGCTATTATTGTTCTCTTTACCTCATTCTTACAAGTCTTTCAGGGAAACCCTGATTTATGGTAGAAACAAACTTTCTTCGAAGATGTAAAGGGTCATTTGTTGAGTAGAGACAAACTCGACAATGAGTTTGGTTTGTATAGCAAGGCAGATAGACAAGCTTCCATTTTGATAGCATCAAAGAAGCGAGACAAAATGTGTCACTATTGTAAAAAGTTAGGTCACGTCAAAGCAAATTGTTATAAACTACAAAATAAAGAGCTGCTGAGGGTAACGAGGAAGATGTGGCTGGTGCTAATTTGGCCGGCGAAAGTCGTGAGGATGCACGATAGGATAATTAGGACACTCTCAGATGTAAGGTATGTACCTGATTTACGAAAGAATTACATCTTCTTGAGTATTTTAGATTTGATAGGATGTAGAATCAACATCGAGTCGAGCGACATTAAAGTATCTCATGGAGCTCTCATTTTGTTAAAAGGTAAAAGGATCGATAGTCTTTATATTGTGGAAGGTTCTATAGTGACTGGTGAACTCGGATATCCTTCATCCGTTATCAGGTCGAAGTCAACTCGATTGGAGCGAAGGTAGCTTGGTCATAGAAGGGAAAAAGGTATGACCATTTCGTTGAAGAGAGATCCTCTTTTGGATATAGGTTTTGAAAAGTTAGGGCACTGTGTTCGTGAAAATCAAGAACGGGTTAGTTTTGATTTGGCAGTGTACAAGTCGAAGGCTAGAAGTCTTCCAGTTCTAAGCATAGATTCGACTAAGTTAATTCCCTACATAGTTCAAAATAGGCCCGTGGCGGGGTTTGGCAAAGATGGCGTTGTGGAAATATGAGTCAAGGTGGAGATTTGTTAAGTATGACTCCTATTTTAGTCAAATTTGAGAAATAATCTTCTAGTTAAACTCTTTTTATTTGTTTCAATCAAACTCTTATTAGAATTTAGCCTATAAACTATTTTATTATTGTTTGACCTAGGAATTTAGCCTATAAATAGACTCTTTTACAATTTTAGAAAATACACCCATTAGAGATTAGAACTCATAACACATTTAGAGATTTTTGTGTTTACATTTTGACGGTTTTTTGTTTTCGGGTTTTCAAGGTTTAATTTTTATCTCCATCTTTTGTACTCTTCATTCTGTTGCTATTATAGTAAAATTATCTTTGCCCATGGTTTTTTATCCTCTTTGGAGGGGTTTTTCCACATTAAAGTTTTGTGTTCAATTTCTTAATTTCTTCCATTATTTATACTTGTTCGTTACTTAATCGGGCAGATCCCCAACAAAATTAATATTTTAAATTATGCAAAAATTCTAAATAGATTAGAACAAAATATGGTACGAACATATATATTATTTTCTAAGTTGAATTGTGATGATAAATATGCAAAACATGACATGACGAGCATGATAATTATACACAAATATGTGAAACCAACAATTAACTTATATATAAATTTATAATATTTATAAATACATTTTACATATCATCTATACTACTATATATAAAAACGGCCTTCTTTTATTACACTTGTCTATTTCATTATTCTTTTACATGGATGAATTTCAATTCTAATCCCTTTCCTTTTTTAGATTACATAAGAATATTTATATTTCAATTTGATATTTATACTTTGATTTAATTGTTGACATAATTTAATACTTCAACTTTTATAATATTATTACTTAGCCTAAAAGTTTTATCTTTACTCAAATACTAATGTGAATTTTTAAGAAATGTTAATACTATTAGAACTCTTTGCTAAATTTAGGTCAACTACTATTGGATATATAGAGTGGAGAAGATAGACCCAGAGACGATATTGAAATAAATAGTAGATTTCGAGGCGTGGGTGACGCTTTCCAAATAGAACTATTTTGCCCCACACAAAGTTACTAGAAGATTAAGACAAAGGTCCTCCCGGGATACAACAAAGCTTTTGAATTTCCTTTGATTAGCAAGATTGAGGAATTCCCTAACTCTTACTTTAATTTCTAAAAAATAAGATTGATTGTAATTGTGATTTGTAAGCACCATAGACCCTCTATTTATATACACCCAATAGACACTATTTTGAAGAGTCACAATCCTTTATGTTTGATTTCCACTGGACATACTTCTTAGAAAAACATGTCTCATGCAATCAAATGTATCTTTTGAATAAATCACCACTTTCTAATAAGTGCTTATGAATAATTATAAATTTGCAATCTACACTTTCCAACAATCCCCTACTAGATTACTAATTCCAAAAATAAGTACACAACAATTATGCATAAAGAAGGGTGTTCGTAGATTGAACCTTCCTTCAATGCAAACTCTTCAAAGTATCAACAAAGTAAATGGTGGCTAGTCACTTGAACCATCACTCTTAAAGTCAATACCAAAATAATTTCACACATAAACATAAAGTATTAGAGTAAGAGTTTAATTTGCTTTAGCACCATTATGGCCATGTGCTCATCCCGTTTCCTGAATATGTGCGAGAGAAAACCATAACGAAAATCTCGTTGAAGCGACACCACTTCATTTCTATATAGGTGGATTTCATGACAATTAATGTCCATCCATTAAGAGTAAAACTCATCCTCCTAAAATATAAACACTAAATCTTGATCATTAGTGCATGTTGTCATTCGATAACTTGTTATGTAACGCTCCAAAATTATAGGGGTTGTAATTTTTCTTGTTTTAACATAAAATGCATATTTTGCATGTTGGCTAGATGGTTTGGGTGTGTTTGAGAGTGTTAAAGAAGCCTGGGTTCAAGTCTGGGCTTTTACAGAATTTTTAATTTTTCTCTTAAATGAATTTAGACACTGGGACATAAGCCTTTTAAATAATAGTGGTTGTTTTAAGTCACAAAAAGTCTAATGGTGTAGTGGGTATGATGCTACAAGTGTGGCAAGAGGTCTGAGGTTCAAGTCGAGGCATGTGCAATAGTATGTTTATTTTGCTACTTGAGCTGGGGAGGTGTTGGAACTAGACTGGAACTCTGTGGTTGAATTGGTCATAAGAGTTTGAATTGAATTTGAATGGGAGGTTGGAGTAAATCAAGGAGAAGTCAGTGAAGATTTTCAAGGAATTTGAGGTGTGAGGGGAGTTGTAGCTGAATTGGGTATCTTGAGTAGGTGAATTCGGCTAGGGGTCCCTTGTTTGTGCATTTTTGGCAATTTTGTGAGCGAGTAGATTTCGAATTCTCTTGTTGGCATTTCAGGTTTTTCTCTCTTATTTTTGTATTTTTGGTTGCTTTCTTTCCTTTTGTGTTTTCATGCATTGCTTTTGTGACTTTTTGGGGTATTTCTTTTTACTTTCTTTCCTAAAAGTTGAATATGGTATCTCCCTCTTCTCAATTTTAGTTCACTTTTTAGCCACACCTTACTTCTTCTTTCCCTCTTTTATTCATTTGGTTTTACTCTCTTGGCTGATTAGTCACTCTCCTCCTTCTTGTTTTCTCTCGGTTATCAGTTGCCTTTGTGATCGGACTCATCTCTTTTTCTTTCTCTATCACATTTATATCGTTCTTGTAACGCCCTGAATTTTAGGCCTAGAAATATTGGGCCTTGAGTTTTGGATCCTAGCTTAGTATTTTTAGGAGTTTAATTTTAGCCTTCTAGAAGGTTGGAAGTGGCGTGAAGATGGACTCTAAGGGAAGTGTTCAGGAGAGATTTTTAAGGTGGAAATAATGGAGAGAAAATAGGAGATTGAGAGAGAGAGGGAGTTGGTGCCGAATGGGACTGCAAATGAGGCTTGAATCGGCTTGTGCCTACTTAAAGGAATGCCGAATGTGCATGAGGGTTTTGGTTTATTTTTCCGAATTCATTCTATTGCCAACCTCTCTTCTCTCTTCTCCCTTTTCATTCTTTTACCAAATTTCATTAAGTTTCTTTGTTTCTCAAAAAGTCGAATATCATCATTGATTTCTTGAAAGCCGAATACTCATATCTCCCTTGCCAATTTTTTTCTTTCATCACTATTCGTCTTTGATTACCATCCTTAAGTTAGTGTTGAAAAGCCAATTGCTTAAATAGCAGATATCTAGGCCGTTAGTTTGAAGGCGAGTTTCAGTAAGTGTCTCATTCTCAATTTCAGTTTCTTAGGGGGTGGTCGAATATATGTGTAGCCATAAGGGTGACTCGTGTAGAAAATGAGTCACCTGATGTTGATAAAATATGTGTGTTGATGCAGATCTAGGAATATTCGAGACTATTCGCTAAGGAAAGGCTAGAAAAGCCGAAGGTTCACGATAAGGCTACGGTAAGGCTTTGGGATTTGATAAAGTTTCAGTAAGGTTTAGAGTTGATTTGGAAGTGGTTTTGATTGTAGGTCAAGACTGAGGATAGTGTAGGTGCGATTCGTCAATCAAGTGTGTACATACACTACACACACGTTAAAATGGTAAAAGCCGAAAATCTCGAAATCTCGAATGGGCCTGCCGAATTTGTGGGCCCAAATTGGCAAAATTCTAATATGAGATATTGTGTTGAATTGACATGTATGATTGTATGATTGAATTATGAACGGGCCTAATAGGTTACATAAGTATGTTTGAGCTTAATGGGCTTTATAAGCATGATTGGGTTTAATGGGCTTTATAAGCATGTTTGGACTTTGTGGGGTTGTAGGAATGCATGCTAGGGTTTAATGGACTTTAGGCTAGTTAAATGGACTCTCAAATTTTCATAAAACTTAACTAAGTAATAAACATGTCTGTGGACAAGTCGATAGGCTAAGGTGTGGCAATGGATGTGTGCATGTCTAGGATTGGATCTAGGAAGAGCTTGGTACTTAAGTGGTCCGAGTGACCCACCTCCTCTTCTCTTGAATCCTACCTGGTGCATAGTGTCCGTTCATCTTAGCCGCGAGGACTTGTTGATGGGCCAAAATCCATAATTAAAATCTATATCATTAGGAAATTACGAAAATGCCCTTTTAGGATAAAATTACGAAAATACCCTTCTAAGGTAGAATTACGAAAATGCCCTGTAAGGTGGAGCTACTAAAACACCCTCGTAGGGTGGGAATACCAAAATACCCATGTAGGGTAGGTTTACGAAAATACCCTTGGGTAGTGAAATGACCAAAATACCCCTAAGTGCTTAATATGTGAAAATATGTGAAAATGTGTGAAAATGTGTATGTTGCATTCATGAATTGTATGTTGCACTTGGGTAGGATTGATGATAAGGAGGAAGTGTTTTGAGGATCGCATAGTCGCTTAACGACCGTGGATCCACCGTAGGCTTTCAAGCCACTGAGTAGCTTTGCTACACCGCACCTATATAGCAGCCTTGCTGCAACGTGAGTAGTGCCGCAACCGGTGCTACCTTTGGAGTGTAGAGGATGGGTGGGTTGATGTAGACATCCCCACAGGAGTGTAGGGTTGGTACGGGTGGAGTGTAGCGATTGGATTTGGGATGGGAATATTTGCAGTCATGAAATTCTGATATGATATGAGGTCATTGTGGGCTAAGGCCCAGACCACCGATATTGTTAGGGCTTAGGCCTAATGTGATATGTGTATATTGAATTGTTTTGATTGCCAAGGATTGTACACACTGAGTTGTAAAACTCACACCCTTAAATTAAATGTTTTAGGTAACCCTCAGTAGGCGGCTCGACGCGGGAGAGGACTCGGAGATAGCCACACTACAAGTTACTTAGGGATTTTCAATATAGATTTATTAAGTGTTTTATGATAATTACTTTTAAATCTCCACTATAATGTAATACGGCTATGTATCTTCGATTTCATTATTTACTTGGAATTTTATTTAGTTACTGCTATATTTAATAAACATGTTTTTTTTTTCTAATTATTCATTTAATTTAATTCTTCGAATTTTTAACTAAGTAAATTCCTATCAAGCATATTTTGTTTCGAACTAAGTTTTTAACTAAACTATTTTTTAAAAGCAAACCTTCAATATGACATCGCCAGATTCGGGCCTAACTTCTAGGCCTAGTTTGGGGTGTTACAGTTCTATCTTTGTCTCTCCACTATTTGATACCTTGGCCGAATCTTTCTTTTTTTTTGTGAATCGGACTTAACTGTTTTCTTGTTGGCAATCGGTTGTTTTGATGGTCACAACTCTCATGTTCTTTCATTGGGTCATAATAGTTGGGGTAAGCCAAATTCTACATTCTCTTTTTCCCTTTCTTGTGTTCTTTGTTTTTCTTTCGATATTAACTGAAAATAATAAATCTTGTCATGTACTCTAAAACCTTTTTGACGATAGTCCTTGACAATTGGTGGAGCATCGACTGCCTTGTTTCTCCGCACGTCTCCGATTAATTCTTCAATTGATTCTTGGCCGAATACTGGGAGGTAAGGGGATAGTTTTGTTTTGATAGTATTGGCCGAATACCCAATCTACTCTTATTCTAATTCTTTAGACTTTTGATAACAATTCTAGTCTTCTATTAAATGTTTAGTGCTAACGAAATCCGTCTTATGCACAGTAAGTCGCGAAGGAAGGTGCAATCATTTTTATCTAGCGATTTAAGGGGAATAAGTCATTTATCCTTCGATCAAGGTAAGTGGTGGTAGTGATTTGAGGAGTTGGTGTTAACAAACACGAAAGATTGGAGGATTAACTGTTGTTTGGATGAATGTAGGTTGATCACTCATGGGTTAATCTGCTTGATTTGTAATTAGGTGTGTAATTGTACACCCAATATTGTTACTGTCAAACACTGGTAAGTGTGCAAGCACTCGTGTGGTGAACCGAGCCCATAGATCGTGGGCGATAGATTGTAGAGGCTGCCACGAGCGTTTTTGTAGGCTTTGGCCATTATGGGCCTCGTTGGGCCGAATTAAGGAGTGTGGGCTCGATGGGCTAGTGGGCCCCACATAGATAAAATCCACGGTAAGTGACAATTATTGGATTGGGCTTTGTAATTAGATAGCCGTGACTGAATTTGGGCCGAGTGATGGGCTTTAGGTCCATTTACACTGTTTTGACCACTTAGGTCGCCTGAGTTGTTCGAGACGACTGAAGACCTTTTAACGGGTCGTTATATGTACCGAAACCCCACAACTAGTAAAGTGACCAAAATACCCCTGAGGGATAAAATTACCATTTTACCCTTAATCGATGAAAAGACCGTTTTACCCCTAATGGTAGGTTGTTTGATGTGTATAATATTTATATGACTGATTCTGAGCATGATATACTGCATACACGTAATATTTATGTCACGACATACCGTATGGGGTGGGGATTTTGATTTGGAGGAAGTACTGTTTAGTGGCTCTGCCACGTATTTACTGTTACTGGTGGCTTTGCACATATTCTAATTCTAATGGCTTTACCACGTTCACTGTCATTAGCAGCTTTGCTGCGTTATTATTGCTAGCAGCTTCGCTGCGATATTAGTGTGCTAGCTGGGTGGGTCGATTTTATCCCCACATGGTGTGTTGGTTGGTACGGGTGGTGTGTTGGTTTGATTGGGACAGGCTGCATATCTGCATTGTACTAATTCTGTATTGGGCTTAGGCCCACACTATTACTATATAGGGCTAAAGCCCAGACTGTATCTTCATGTACTGTTCTGTTTGACTGATAGGGGGTTACATATTGAGTTTTCGCAAACTCACCATTCTCCTTTTAAATGTACAGGTAATCCCCAGCCTTAGACGATTTGGGCTGCAGAGGGACTCGGAGGTGGCCACACGATCGCTACTGTTTTGCGTTTGACTTTATTTCTTTAAATTACATAATAGGTTTTGATTATTTTTATAATATGGCCATTTGAGGATTTAACTTTTAATTAAGCTTAATTTCTCGCTTTAAACTGCTAGAATAGGACAAACGAGTTTTCAAAGTAAAACACACATTTTTTTAAACTTCATGGTCTTTAACTAGAATAACTTTCGCGATTTTTTATCAGACTAAGTAATCAACAAAAATAAACATGGCAAATTATTTTACTAAGACGTTTTTAGCTCATAATAACGTAACTTACGAAATTCTTCACAAATAATTAAAACTAGACGGGTTTTAAATTAAATTCGAGTTTTTGCCATCAAGTCTAAACTCTGGAAAGTTTCTGACCCAAAATATTTCATCATTAAATGAACTTTTACCGACAATTTCATTTCTTGTACGACACTTTAATGTGATACACCAGATTCGGCCATAACGTCTTGGCAGAGTTTGGGGTGTTACATGTTATTACCTATTGAACCTCGAAACTAACTTTTGGCTAGAACAAGGTAGGGTTTCCATTATCAATGTCGCGATTAGAATGGTTTTAATCCCATCTTAGTGGTGGTACTTTTAACCAAATCTCTTGACAAACCTTTTGTCAATGAAGCCATTAAATTGTCAACAACTTAACATAGGTAACAGTTATCATACTGTCCCTAATCAATTGTCTCACATACTCATGTCTCATACTTATATGTCTAGGCTATCCATTGTGCACCTTATTGTACGCTCGAGACATGGTAGATTTGCTATCACAATATACGGAAATGGCAAACCTACATTGTGGCCACAACTTTATATCTAGCAAGAGTTCTCTTAGTCATTCCACTTCTTTGCCAATAGCCGCCAAGGCTATAAATTTAGCTTCTATAATTGAATGTGAGATGCAAGTTTATTTTTTTGGAGGCCTAACTAATGGCTTGTAACACCCCTTACTCATATTTGATGCCGGAACCAGGTACGAGGCATTACCAGACTTAACATACTTAATCATACAAAATCGGGCCATAAATTTTCATTCCAACTTAAAACTTTTCATTCGTATTCATAACGTCCCTATTATGGGCCTACGAGACCTAAAACATACATATAGAATGGTTTGGGACTGAACCAGAAGCTTTCGAACACTTAGAAATTTTTTTGCTCAAAATAGGGCCACACGCCCGTGTGGGCAGGAACACACCCGTGTGGGCAGGCCGTATGGTAACACACGCCCATGTCCTTAGTCCGTGCGGATTTTATTTTTCATTTCAAATCTACAAGGGTTTTTACACGGCTTGGCACACACCCGTGTTTATGGCCCGTGCCCCTCACACTGCCATAACATGCCCATGTCTTAGCCCGTGTGTGAAAACCTTGACATTCTATTTATGACATCAGCAAACATTTAGGGTCACACGACCAAGTCACACGCTCGAGTGCTAGGCTGTGTGAAAAATTTAATTTTCGCAATTAATATGTAAGCTTCACATAGCCTGGGCACACGCCCATGTCAGGAGGCTGTGTCTTTCACACGATTGAGACACACGGCTGTGTCTCTGCCCGTGTGTTTACTATTGGGCATTCTATTTTGCTAAATTTTGGTACAGGGGACACACGGCCTATGAACACACCCATGGGGCTGACTGTGTGTCACACACGGCCTAGACACACGCCCGTGTGTCTACCCGTGTGGACAAATATAAGCCTATTGACCAAGCCATTTGCCACCATGAAAAGCAACCACACTTATACCATTTCCAACAACACATAGCATAACAATAATGCACCTCAAATATCCACAATCAAGACATCCACACCTCAATTTCATACTACATTCATCATGCATATACTTCACACATTTCTCATTCAATTGCGTAAGCTTGCACTTTCATGAGTTTCATTATCATTGAATAAATATAACTTAACTAGTATTGGCCAATTCTAATGGCCATTTACAAAATAAAATAAATAACATCAATAGCCAATACATTGGCTAACCAATATGACATATAACAAAATGACCAAGTTCCTATACATGCCATTCCCAAAATAATCAAACTTCACTATACCCAAAAGAATAGCTTGATAGTGTGAATCGAGCTCCGACGTCCTTCGATCCCTGAGCTAGTTTGGCGATACTACAAGAAAAGGGAAATGAGAGGGAGTAAGCATAAAGCTTAGTAAGTTTGCATGTAATAGATAATAACATAAAAATCTTGTAATAACATCCACATATTACATTATAAATTAACACATAATTTTCAAGTGAACATTGACATGGCTTACTGATGCTTATTCTTACCGACCACATATCACATACCAGACTCATTTCTCATGAGTTTCGCATATGTACTTGTAACACTTCATCACATAACTTTAGCCTTTTTCATCTTTAACATAAACTTTATTTCTTTTCCATGTTCAACCACTTGGAATATCAATGAATACTCGAAAAATTTCATACACGTGGTAAGATACCAATGCCATATCCCAGATATGGTCTTACATGGAATTACATATTGATGCCGATGCCATATCCTAGATATGGTCTTTTGCGGGATCTCATATCGATGTCAACGCCATATCCTAAATATGGTCTTACACGAGATCGTATATCCATGCCATGTCCCTGATATGGTCTTACACGATTTCATACCGAAGCCAGGTCCCAGACGTGGTCTTACACGGAATCATTATTCGATGCCAGTGCCATATCCCAGATATGGTCTTACACGGGATCTCATTTTGGTGCCAATGCCATATCCTAGATATGATCTTATACGGGACCTTATTAATCTAATGTCGTGACAAGGGTATCCTTTTTATTCCTAAGGTTCAACAGGAACTTCGATATAGCATGACTTCATCATTTTTTCATCGAGACTTCATTAACCAATTTCATAAAAAGAATATACATTTCATGCAATATCAAGCATTTAATTACATAATTACATAATGTTGATTTATTACACACAAACTTACCTCGGTACCAAAATATAGATAGTTGTTTAATTTAGTCCACCACCTTGTTCTTTCCTCAGTTTAAGTCCAGACTTCGTGTTTCTTGATCTATAATGAAAATTTCACTTATTTAATTATCACATTGAATAAAACAGCCCACGAACCATACTTTCAAAAATTATAATTTTACCCTTAAACTTTCACATATTTACAAAATGGTTCCTAGGCTCGTATTATGAAATGTACTCATTTTCTTGGTTACCCAAGCCTAGACGAACCTATTTTAAGCTTATAATAGCTCACATTTTCCTTCAAATCAGATTTTTACTACATATTTTATCGCTTTTATAAATAAGTCCTTTTTAGGTGTTTCTATGAAAAAATCACTTAGAGAAAGATGTTCATTACACATCAAACTTCCATATTCCTCCATTAAACATCAAAATACATGCATGTCATACATGGTAAGTTTTTGAACATGAACCTTAGCTTAAAATAAGGGTAAAAATAGCTAGATCATGTTTCGAGGATCTAAAAAATGTAAAGAACATTAAAAACGGGGCTAAGATGCACTTACTTTGAGCTTGAAAATGAACAAAACCCTAGTTATGGCTTCTCTTCAATTTTCGGCACTTGGGGAAGAAGATGGACACAAATTTGACTTGATTTTTCCCTTTTTATTAATTTATTAACCAAATGACCAAAATGCCCTTAAGGCCCTTCATTGAGATTTTTTCCTTCCATGTCCATTTTTGTCCATCATGATATATAATGGTCTAATTACTAAATAAGGATCTCTAATAAATTTTCTAATGCTATTTCATACTTAAAACTTCTAGAATATCATATTTTGCAATTTTTGCAATTTAGTCTTAAAAGACAAATTGATCACTTAATTAAAAAATTTCTTCATGAAATTTTCACACAACCATGCAAACATGTCGTAGACCTCATAAAAACCATAAAACATGTATTTCTACTTTGGATTTGTGGTCTTGCAACCACTATTCTGACTAAGCCCTAAATCAGGCTATTACAATTTCCCCCTTAGGGATTTTCGTCCCTAAAAATCTTACCAGTGAAAAGGTTTGGATGTTGGTTTCTTATAGCCTCCTCAGGCTCCCACGTAGCCTCTTCTACCTCGTGTCTGTACCACAGTACTTTCACAAGAGCAATACTTTTATTTCTTAACTATTTAACTTATCGAGCGAAAATCTTAACCGGCTCTTCACCATAAGTCATGTATGATTGAATTTCAACCTCTGTCGGCACAATCACATGTAAAGGGTTTGATCAGTATCTTCTCAACATTGATACATGGACACATCATGAATCCTTTCTAACCCTCATGGAAAAACCAACCGATAGGTTACCAGCCCTATCCTCTCGGTGATCTCATATGGTCCGATAAAGCGTGGACTCAATTTGCCTTTCCGGCCAAATCTGAGAACTTTCTTCCATGGTGACACTTTCAAAAATACCTTATCACCAACTTGAAACTCAATCTCTTTCCGTTTCAAATCCGCGTAGGATTTTTGTCTATTCGAAGCAACTTTGAAACAATCATGAATTGCTTTTACTTTTTCTTTGGTTTCTCTGACCAAATCGACCCCATGAATCTGATTTTCTTTAAGTTCTGTCCAATACAAGGGTGTTCGGCACTTACGCCCATACAATTCCTTATAAGGCGCCATTTTCAAACTCGACTGAAAACTATTATTGTAGGTAAATTCCACTAACGGTAAATACTTTTCCCAATTACCTTGAAATTCCAAAACACAACATCAGAGTATGTCTTAAATATCTGTATTACCCTCTCTCACTATCTGTTGGTTTGTAGATGAAAAGCTGTACTAAAATTCAACTTTATGCCCAAGGCTTCTTGCAACTTTTTCCAAAACAGTGATGTAAATCTTGGATCTCTATCTGAAATAATTGATAATGGTACCCCGTGAAGTCTCACAATTTCTGAAACATACAAATCCACCAACTTATCAAGTGAATAGTCAATGCGTACCAGTATAAAATGAGCCGATTCCGTAAGCCTATCAACCACAACCCGTACGGTATCTTTCTTACTCGGCGTCAAAGGCAACCCTGTTTCAAAATCCATAGTAATATGGTCCCATTTCCACTCGGGAACTATAACAGGCTGAAGTAAACTGGAAGGTACTTCGTGTTCAACTTTCACTTGTTGACAAATCAAGCATCTTAATACAAACTCGAAAATATTGCTCTTCATACTCGGCGACCAATACCATTTCTTCAAGTCATTATACATTTTTATACTACCGGGGTGAATAGACAGACGGCTACTATGTGCCTCAGTAAAATTCTCCGAATAAGTTCATCATCTTTCGGTACACAAACCCTGTCCCGGAACATTACACAACCATCAGATCCAGTCTAAAAAAATGAATTGATACCCGACTCACATTGAACCTTCTTGGCTTGCAATTCACCGTCGCATTTTTGTGCTTCATAAATCTCTTGAAGAAACATCGGTCTAGTTCTAAGCTCTGCTAAAATTGAACCATCATCGGACATGGCCAACCGTGTATTCATAGCCCCTAATACAAACAATGACTTCATACTCAATGCATCGGCAACCACGTTTGCCTTTCCTGGCTGGTAGTCAATCATTAACTCGTAATCTTTTATTAACTCTAGTCATCTTCGTTGCCTTAGATTCAATTCCTTTTAAGTTATCAAGTATTTTAGACTTTTACGGTTAGTGAATACTCGACATTTCTCGCTATACAAATGGTGTCTCCAGATCTTCAATGCAAATACAATGGCGGCTAATTCTAAATCATGGGTCGAATAATTCTTCTTGTACGACTTTAGCTGTCTAGAGGCATAAGCTATTACTTTACCTTCTTGCATAAGTACACAACCTAATCCACTCAATGATGCATCACTATAAACCATAAATTCTTTCCCCGATTTAGGTTGCACTAAAACAAGAACTTTAGTAAACAATGTCTTTAATTTCTCAAAACTCTGTTGGCATTTTTCTGTACACTCAAACTTAACCTCTTTTTGTAGCAACCTTGTCATCGGAGTAGCTATTATGGAAATTTTTTTGACAAACCGTCTGTAATAACCAGCTAGGCCTAGAAAACTCCTAACCTCTGATACGTTCTTCGGCAGTTTCCATTCAACAATGGCCGAAATCTTTCTCGGGTCAACTCTAATGCCATCACCTGAAACAATGTGGCCCAAAAATCTGACTTCTTTAAGCCAAAATTCACTTTTACTAAACTTGGCATACAACCATTTATCCCGTAAACTTTGTAAAACCGTCCTCAAGTGCTCAGTATGCTCGTTCTCATCACGAGAGTAAATCAATATATCATCAATAAAGACTACAACAAATTTATCCAAATATGGTCGAAAGATACGGTTCATTAAATCTATAAACACGGCAGGGGCGTTAGTTAAACCAAAAGGCATAACTAGAAATTCATAGTGACCATACCTTGTCCGAATGTAGTTTTCGGCACATTTGAGTCTTTGACTCTCTACTAATAATAACTAGACCTCAAGTCTTTCTTGGAAAACATAGTGGCTCCCTTCAATTGGTCAAACAAATCATCCATTTTGTTCTTTACGATTACCTTATTAAGTTGTCGATAATCTATACATAACCTTATAAAACCATCATTCTTTTTCACAAATAATACGGGAGCACCCCACAGAGAATAAGTTGGTCTTGCGAAACCTTTATCTATCAAATCTTGTAATTGAGCCTTCAATTCTTTCAACTCAGTCGGAGTCATCCTGTATGAAGCAATCGAAATAGGCGCAGTACTAGGGGTTAACTCAATACCAAATTCAATCTCTCTAACCATAGGCGATCAGGGCAATTCTTCTAGAAATACATTTGGATACTCACATACTATCGGTATTGGTTCAATTCTCAACTCAGACTCTTTTGCTTTCATCACAAAGGCAAGATAAGCTTTATATCCCTTTCTTATGCATTTCTGAGCAGACATAAAAGAAATCATTGCAGACAATCTATCTTGTTCATCTGATTCAACCCGAAGAATATCCCCGTTTTCACATTTCAATTCAATAAATTTTCTTCCATAATTCACTATCACATCATGAGTAGTTAACCAATCTATTCCAAGAATTACATCGAATTCATCAAATAGCAATAGCATAAGATTATCCGAAAAATAATGACTTCTAATCATCAAAGGGTAATTTCTATAAACCATGTTAACTAACACACATTTGCCTAGGGGATTTGACACTTTTATCACAAATTCTATAGACTCTACAGGCATGTTCATACTAGATACTAATTTCATACAAACATACAAGTGGGTAGATCCCGAATCAATTAAAGCAACAACATGAGTATCACAGAGAGAAAATGTACCTGTAATCACATCAGGGGATGATGCCTCTTCGCGAGCACAAATGGCATAAGTCCTCGCAGGCGCTCTACCCTCAGATATTGTAGTCTGCTCTCTAGATGTGTCCTTACTACTCGTTCTATTTCTCGGATTTCCCTGTGGACTCCCTTTACTAGCAATGTTGCCTGATCTCAAACTTTGATTTCTATTTTTTTCAACCATCTCGGGACAGTCTCTAATAAAGTGATCTTGGGAACCACACTTGAAACAAGCTCTCTCATTTAATCGGCACTCACCGGGGTGACGTCTACCATACTGTCGACATTCTGGTCTACTTGGTCGAACATTACAAACACTAGCAAGCGAAATGGTTTGAGCTTTAGAAACTGAGTACTGTTTACCTTTACTTCTATTTGAGAACCCAACTGAAGAGGCTAATTGAGTAGTGAACTCTCTCAATTTCTTGGATGATAATTGAAATGACTTACCCAATTGTCTCTCGAGTCACATGACTCAATTTCAGCTTTTCTTTTCTCTTTGGCCAATTCTTCGGCCTTGCAAGCTCTCTCTACTAGCACAAAAAATTCCTTCAGTTCTAGAATACCAACAAACAATCGGATGTTCTCATTTAATCCATCCTTAAACCTCTTATACATGATAGCTTCGGTGAATACCTGCTCCCGAGTGTATTTACTGAGCCTTACAAACTCATGTTCATATTCGGATACTGTAATTCGACCTTGGTTTAGCTCAAGGGATTCCTTTCTTTTCTGATCGATAAACCTTTGGTTAATATACTTCTTTCGAAACTCTTATTGAAAAAATTCTTAATTAACCCCTTCCCTTGGTACAACCGACACAAGGGTGTTCCACCACTGATAAGCTGAATCTCTCAAGAGAGACACAACACATTTCATATATTCCTTGGGTGTACAAGACAATTCATCAAATACCCTGATGGTATTTTCAAGCCAGAATTCTACTCTTTCCGAATTGTCATCTTTATTAGCTCAGAACTCCTCAGCTCTTTGTTTCTGGATTCTATCAACTGGAAGCTTTTCCTTTCTTACCATTTCTACAACTTGGGGAGCTGCAGGGATAGGCTGAGGTGTTTGGACGGGGTGGAGCTTATTGTTGAGCGGCCGGGTTGGTTCAAACGAACTCTAAAAACCACTTATTCATCATTTGGAAGAAAGTTTCCTGAGCCTCTCCTCCCTAACTCACAGTCATGGATCTATTTTCATTTTCAGTTGGCACCGTCCTTGGGCGGGGGCCGGCGCGTAACTTTTTACATTATCCACCACTGCTCTTTTGGGATCCATTTACTATATGAAAACACATTTTAAATCGTCAGGAGTCGTCACACTATCATTATGTATATACACATAGGTATGGCATGTATAGCTAAACTCTCACACATGCTACGATAGTCTGAGAAACGACTAAACTGTAGCTCTGATACCACTAAATGTAACACCCTTTAGCCGTATTCGATGCTGAAATCAGGTACGAGGCATTACCGGACTTAAGATACTTAATCATACAAAATCGGGCTATAAATTTTCATTCCAACTTAAAACTTTTCATTTGTATTCATAGCATCCCTATTATGGGCCTACGAGACCCAAACAATACATATAGAGTGGTTTGGGACTAAACTAGAAGCTTTCGAACACTTAGAAAATTTTTTACTTAAAACAGGGCCACACGCCCGTGTAGAAAGGAACACGCCTGTGTGGGCAGTCGTATGGTCACACACGCCCATGTCCCTAGTTCGTACGGATTTTATTTTTTATTTTAAACCTATAGAGGTTTTCACACGGCCTGGAACACGCCCGTGTCTATGGCCCGTATCTCTCATACGGCCATGACACGCCCGTGTCTTAGCCAATGTATGAAAACCTTGGCATTCTGTTTATGACGTTCGTAAACATTTAGGGTTACATGGCTAAGTCACATACTTGTGTACTAGGCCATGTGGCAAATTTAATTTTCGCAATTAATGTGCAGGCTTTACACGGCCTTGGGACACACCCATGTCCTAAAGCCGTGTCTTTTATACGGCTGAGACACATGGCCATGTTTTTGTACGTGTGCTTACTACTGGGCATTCTATTTTGCTAAATTTGGATGCAGGGGACACACGGCCTATGAACACGTTCGTGGGGCTGACTGTGTGTCACACACGACTTAGATAAATGCCCATGTATCTGCCCATGTGGACAAATATAAGGCTATTTACCAAGCCATTTGCCATCCTGAAAAGCAACCACACTTATACCATTTCCAACAACACATAGCATAACAATAATGCAACTGCAATATCCATAATCAAGACATCCACACCTCAATTTCATACTACGTTCATCATGCATATACTTCACACATTATTCATTTAATTGCACAAGCTTGCACTTTCATGAGTTTCATCATCATTGAATAAATATAACTTAACTAGTATTGGCCAATTCCAATGGCCATTTACAAAATGAAATAAGTAACATCAATAGCCAACACATTGGCTAACCAATATGACATATAACAAAACGACCAAGTTCCTATACATGCCATTCCCAAAATAATCAAACTTCACTATACCCAAAAGAATAGCTTGATAGTGTGAATCAAGCTCCGACGTCCTTCGATCCCCGAGTTAGCTTGGCTATACTACAAGAAAAGGGAAAGGAGAGGGAGTAAGCATAAAGCTTAGTAAGTTTGCTTGTAATAGATAATAACATAAAAATATTGTAATAACATCCACATATTACATTTTGAATTAACACATAATTTTCAAATGAACATTGACATGGCTTACTCATGCTCATTCTTACCGACCACATATCACATACCAGACTCATTTCTCGTTAGTTTTGCATATGTACCTGTAACATTCCATCACATAACTTTAGCCTTTTTCACCTTTAACATCAACTTTAATTCTTTTCCCCGTTGAACCACTTGGAATATCGATGGATACTCAGAAAATATCAGACACGTGGTAAGATGCCAATGTCATATCCCAGATATAGTTTTACATGGGATCACATGTCGATGCCGATGCCATATCTCAGATATGGTCTTATATGGGATCACATATCGATGTCAACGCCGTATCCCAGATATGGTCCTATACGAGATCGTATATCCATGCCATGTCTCAGACGTGGGCTTACATGATTTCATACCGAAGCTAGGTCCTAGACGTGGTCTTACACGGAATCACTATTCGATGCCGGTGCCATATCCTAGATATGGTCTTACACGAGATCTCATTTTGGTGCCAATGCTATATCCCAGATATGGTTTTATACGGGACCTTATTAATCTAATGTCGTGACAAGGGTATCATTTCTATTCTTAAGGTTCAACCGGAACTTCGATATAGCATGACTTCATCATTTTTCATCGAGACCTCATTAACCAATTTCATAAAAAGAATATACATCTCAAGCAATATAAAGCATTTAATTACGTAATAACATAATGTTGATTTATTACACACAAACTTATCTCGGTACAAAAATATAGATAGTTGTTTAATTTAATCCACCACCTTGTTCTTTCCTCGATTTAGGTCCAAACTTCGTGTTTCTTGATCTATAATGACAAATTTCACTTATTTAATTATCAAATTGACTAAAATAGCCCACGAATCATACTTTGGAAAAATTATAATTTTACCCCTAAACTTTCACATATTTACAAAATGGTCCCTAGGCTCGTATGATGAGATGTACTCATTTTCTTAGTTACTCAAGCCTAGCCGAACCTATCTTAAGCTTAAAATAGCTCACATTTTCCTTCAAATCAGATTTTTACTACATATTTTATCACTTTTATAAATAGGTCCTTTTCAGGTGTTTCCATGAAAAAATCACTTAGAGAAAGATGTTCATCACACATTAAACTTCCATATTCCTCTATTCAACATCAAAACACATGCATTTCATATATGTGTAAGTTTTTGAACATGAACCTAGCTTAAAATAAGGGTAAAAATAGCTAGATCATGTTTCGAGGATCTAAAAAATGTAAAGAACATTAAAAACGGAGCTAGGATGCACTTACTTTGAGCTTGAAAATGAACAAAACCCTAGTTATGGCTTCTCTTCAATTTGCAGCACTTGGGGAAGAAGATGAACACAATTTTTACTTGATTTTTCCCTTTTTATTAATTTATTAACCAAATGACCAAAATGCCCTTAAGGCCCTTCCTTGAGATTTTTCCCTTCCATGTCCATTTTTGTCCATCATGAGATATAATGGTCTATTTACTAAATAAGGACCTCTAATAAATTTTCTAATGCTATTTCATACTTAAAACTTCTAGAATCTAATATTTTGTAATTTTTGCAATTTAGTCCTAAAAGACAAATTGATCACTTAATCATAAAATTTCTTCATGAAATTTTCACACAACTATGCAAACATGTCATAGACCTCATAAAAACCATAAAACATATATTACTACTTTAGATTTGTGGTCTTGCAACCATTATTCTAATTAGGCCTTAAATCGGGCTGTTACATGACTCCCCCTCCGATTGTAAAAATCCATCCTAATGTGGACTTATTGTCACTTAGACTTGTAATCCAACTTGCATCTAAGTAACCTTGTACTGCGGGATAATCCCTATAGAATAATCCCAAAGTTTTTTTCGTAAGATAGCAAAAAATCCTACAAATTCCTTTTCCATAATTGGTACTAGGACAATTTGTAAATCTTGCTAATTTGCTTATAGCAAATGCGATATTGAGTCCAGTGTAATGTATTGTATACATTAGACTTCCAATGGCATATTCAAGTTGCGTTACAGCCCTGTCATCATTCTCACTTAACTTGAAGTTCGAATCGTATGAAGTGTTCGAATTCTTAAAAATTGTTTAAACTTTTCCAATACTTTCTCGATGTAGTGAGATTGGCTTAGTGCAAGGCCTTTTTCATTCTTTTTCACCTTTATACCTAGAATTGTATCTACCTCGTTGAGATCTTTCATCTTAAAATTCAATGCTAAATACTCTTTAGTCTTACGAACAACTTCCATGTTCGTACCAAAAATTAACAAATCATCTATAGAGAGATAAATAATTACACCATACCTATCGATGAATTTAGTGTAAATACATTTATCCGCACCATTATTTAAAAAGCCATATGATAAAATAATCGAGACAAATTTCTCATGCCACTATTTAAGCGTTTGTTTTAGACTATATAATGACTTGATCAACTTACACACCTTATGTTCATTCCTATGAAGCATAAATACTTTTAATTACTCCATGTAGACTTCCTATTCGAGATCACTATTCAGAAAAGCCATCTTAACATCCATGTGATGTACATGTAACTTATGGATAGATGCAAGTGCTATAAGAATTCGAATGGAGGTTATCCTAGCCACTATGCATAAGTGTCAAAATACTCTAGGCTTTTCTTTTGCATAAATCCTTTGGCCACCAACCTAGCCTTAAAGGTTGGAAAACCCCCTGTTGGAGTATTCTTCTTTTTAAACAACCATTTACACCCGATAGGCTTTAATCTTTGAGGAAGATCAACTAGAATCCAAGTATTGTTGGATAATATTGAATCCATTTCATCATTGATCACCTTTTTCCAAAATGTTGCATCCCTAGAAGTTATGTTTCACCATAGGATTGTAGATCACTATCCATATTAAATATTATGGAGATCTTCCTAATTACGGATTCTCTATTTCTCTCAACAAGGAATGCTAGAGATTACGAGGAAATGAAATCAGGACTAAAGTTCTTTACTTTTCTCACTCTTTGACTTTTTATCGGCTTCGTATCCTTATTCTCACAAAAACTTCTTTTGGTTTGATCACTTGAGATCATTGGTTGATATTCTTTTTCCAAATCTGTTGAATCATTGAAAACCTTATTTTCAATGAATATAATATATCTTATTTCAATTATCCTATTTGACACTAAATTAAGAACACAATAAGCCTTAGAGCGTTAGGCATATCCAACGAATGCACCCTTGACGGCTCTTGGACCTAACTTTGTTCTTCGTTGGTCGGGAACTCAATAGTAAGCCAAACACCCCCACACTTTGAAATAATCTAAGTTTGGCATCCAACCCTTTCATAACTTATATGGAGATACTTTGAATTTTCTCAATGGTATTCTGTTAAGAATTAACACATAGTCAACAATGCCTTACCCCATAGATTATATGGAAGTTTAGCATTTAACAACATCGAGTTAACCATATCTACTAAAGTACGGTTCTTTCTTTTCGCCAAACTATTTTGTTGTAGAATATGAGGAGCTAAACACTCATGTACCAAACCTTGTTCTTTACATAAAAAAATTCACCACCTCTATCACTACGAAGCATTTTGATTTTCTTACTAAACAAATTCTCAACCTCATTTTTAAAACGTTTAAACATATCAAACGCCTCGTCTTCACTTCTCATGAGATTCACATAAGTAAATATAAAGAAGTCGTCTATAAGAGTGATAAAATATCATTTTCCAGCTCTTGTTAGAGTTCCATTTAATTCACAAACATCTGAATGAATTAAATCTAACACTTACAAATTCCTTTCACACTTATTAGGAAATGACTTCTTGGTAATTTTTTATTGAATACAAATTTCACATTTATCCACAAACTCATCATTACTTAGACTTATATAACCATTCTTTTATATTTATTGTAAAATTTTAAAATTAAAATGTGCTAAACAAGCATGCCACAAAGGATAAGATTCAATAATATAAGTAGAAGAATTAACTTTATTCATATCAATGCTCAACTTGAACATAACCTCGTTATAATATCCTTTTCCTACATATATATCACCCTTAAGCAAGACAAACTTATTGGATTCCAAGATAATCTTGAACCCCTTGTTACACAGAATACTCACGAACACTAAATTCTTTCTCATATCGAGAATATGCAACACATTGGTCAAAGTTAATTTCTTTCTAAATGTGAAGTTGAGTTCCACCGTCCTTTGGCTGAGCACTTTAATCGATTGATAGTTGCCCATAAGCACTTCACGGTTTGCCACTAATTCATAACTATTGAATTGTTGTCGGTCATTACACACATGGACAATAGCTCCGGAGTCGAGCCACCAATTACATGACTTAGCAGTTATGGTTATGTTGAGTTTAGTAATCATACCAATTTCTAAACTCTCGATCCCTTCCGTAACCATGGCCACTAAGTTTATGTCCTTCACCATATTGGCTTTGAAAGTTGTGGCATATTGCTTCTTTTTGAGAAGTTTGCAATCCTTAATATAATGTCATTTCTTATTGCAATTATAATAATTGTGAGATTTTTTTCTTCTTGTCTTGCACATCCTTGGTCTTGGATGTGGCCTTTCGCTTACCAGTTCGAGAGTTCTTGGGCTCACTCACATGGTTCACATTAGAAATTTGGGGAATCTAAACCGAATCATGCTTTTGAGTTTCCTCTTTAATATGCAAATCCTAAGTATTTTCTCCACGGTGAAGTCCTCTGCCATATGCAGAAGTTTTTTTCGATAATTGTTTCAAGACGAGGGCAACTTCGAGATGATAGCCTTGACTTGTAACATTTCTAGAATAACAACTTTCAAGTCACGAAGCCTACTTACAAGGACTTGTAATTCATGGGCTTGGTCCATGATCGGGATATTATCGAGTATTTTGAATTTGAAATACTTCATAATTAAAAATTTATCAGTACCTTGTCGCTCAGTGTTGTATTTCTTTTCAAGAGCTTTTCATATTTCTACCGAGGATTGTATGATATGTAAAGATCATACAATCGATCAAACAAGATGTTGAGAATGTGTCCTCAACATGTGAAATTATCTTCTTCACGCTTCTTCTTGAGTTCGGCCACTTTTGCAATTTCCTCGGGGCTTGCATTGGGGGTGGGATCCTTCACAGGTTGCAGGTTTGGATCTCGAATGTATGCCACATTTAAGACAGTAAGAAGGAACAACATCTTATCCTTCCAACGATTGAAGTTTGAACCATCAAATTGGTTAAGTTTCACAAACTCTTAGTTCTTCATTTAAATGCGGTGGTAGCCTCCGTCGCCATCTCCAAAATAGTTCTATTTGATTGTTGGATATATAGAGTGGAAAAGATAGATCTGGAGACGATATTGAAATAAATAGTCGACTTCGAGGAGCATGTGATGCTTTCCAAAGAGAATTATTTGCCCCCACACAAAGTTGCTAGAAGATTAAGACAAAGGTCTTCCTGGGATACAACAAAGCTTTTGAATTTTCTTTGATTAGCAAAATCGAGGAATTCCTTAACTCTTACTTTAATTTCTAAAAAATAGGATTGATTGTAATTGTGATTTGTAAGCAACATAGACCCTTTATTTATATACACTCACAATCCTTTATGTTTGATTTTCATTGGACATACTTCTTAGAAAAACATATCTCATGGAATCAAATGTATCTTTTGAATAAGTCATCACTTTTTAATAAGTGCTCATGAATAATTACGAATTTGCAATCTACAATTCCCAATAACTACAATGTCATTTTTTGTTATATGATTATAAGTGAGTATTTTTTATGACACCAACAAATTTAACATTAAAATTCTCAATTAAAATGTAATTTTTTGTTGCACGGATGTTAGTAATGCAAAAGAAAAGGGCAATCCCACATTGGTTAGGAAAAAGCTTCTAAGAGGATTTAAAAATAACCTTATTTTTTTATCCTCATTTAGTGATTGAAGTTAAGGCCCAACATGCAAGACGCAACCAAAATTTTTTTATCAAAGAATTTGACCAGTCAACAAAAAATCTTGTCAATTTCCTTCCGTTGCACCATTTATGAAATCTTACCGTTTTTGCCCATACATTTTTACCATTTTGCCCTTCGAGAAACAATATAAATAATAGGTCTTCTTTCTTATTTTACACAACAAAAAAGAGAAATCATTCTTCTTTCCTCTGCTTATCTGCATGCTTTCCTTTAGTAATTTTTTCGATTGAGTGTCCAATTCCTTTAAGAAGAGCAATTCCAATCGTTGTTCCACCTTATTTATTCAGGTGTACGAATATAGAAGTACTGTGTTAATCTTGGGGGTGGCATCCATTACTCGATTACACCAATCAGGGCGAATTTGTTTTGAAGACAGTGGTTCTTTCATGACACAATGATTACTTTATTATTTATTTATGCTCAATTTAATTTTTTCCCGTCAATGCTAACAAGTTTGTCTTGCAGTAGTATTTTTCCAGCAATGAATACTAAGTGAATATTTTTTTAATCACACCAATAAATTTAATAGAAAAATTTTAACAATGTTAACAAATGAACCTAAATTTTAAAATTTTAAAGTAGATAAATTAAATCCATGAAAATAAAAAAATGGAGATTAAATTTTAAATATATAAAAATTACAAATACTTGAAACATTGTAATTTTAAATTTTTTTATAATTTAATAAAAAATAATAATTAATCTAATACAAAACATGAATGAGAACCATTAACTTATACAATTTACCTATAATATAAATAAATATATAAAATTACAAAAAAAAGAAGAAGGTAAATTACGATGGAAAACCTTTAGCAATAAATAGCCCGTGAGAACAGAATTAAATTGGGGTTTTTACCCACAAGATTTTGGTTAAAGACACCTGTGGGCAGGTGGCAGTAAATCCATAGTTCAAATTTTCAAATGGAAGCTTTCCACGCATATGAAGACAGCTTTTATAAAAGGGTATAGATATATTTTCAAACCCTTGGGATGAAAAATGTTTATATGTGATAGTTGAAGTTGATGAACGGGATTTTGTATTAAGATGTTGATTATATTTTATTTAAAAAATAAGTAAATTAAGTTTTATATGTTAGATAAAGAGTAAATTAGTTTTTTTATTAAAAATTGATTTTTATACGGTAGATAAGTTACATGTTACATTATCTGATTATTTTATTAATTTTATTAATTTTTAATAGTATAAATAAATAAATTTTTAATATAAACGACTAATTTATTATTTGATCTAATGTATATAAATTAATTTTATTTTTTTTAATAGAAGAGTAAAATATAACCTAATTCTCAATATGATAGGGTTTATTTTCGTTTGTTTTATTGCAAAGATGGGAAGAGCAAGGCAACCATGCAATTGACTATTATCTAATATATCTATATATAGAAGACTATAGCCTATACTCTATACTGAACTTAAAATTGGTCAGAAAGGGCAAAGCCAAGCAAGCAACACATGAAAACTAAAAAGCAAAGCATCAGTTTTGAAATAAGCTAAGCTAGGGTCTACCTTTACCTCTCGGGACTAATCTTCAATTTTCAAATTGCCACGTCACAATATTAATTTTAAAATTAAATATTTATTCAAATAAATAAAAACATATTGTAATAAAACTTAAAAAAGAACAAACTAGTGATTTATCTTCTCTTGTTATAATTGTTGGTTACAGTTTCTCATTCCTCAAACTCCAATCCTATAGTTTATTTTCAACCAAAATTCACATTGTATTTATAACAAAATGAAACATTATTAGTAAAAGGCTAACTATGAGTAAGAGTATGGAAAACCCTAGTGGGAACTGCTCTGCCGAACCTGGTGAAAACCTTAAGGAGAGAGGAGCAAGATGAACTATCGAGAAACATGACACAAACCATGAAGCAATTCTAGAAAGAAAAGTTGTCTCATACAAGGACACCTTGGTTGGGAGTGTGAGATGGCAATCGCGCAGCTTTGGGTGAGTTGGAGTTTTTTGAGTTGGAGCTCTTTAGGAGGTTTGGATTTTGGTTTTTTCGTGTTCGAGATTTTTAGTTTCGAGTCTTTTTAGATTCGAGTTATTTAGAATTTAGTATCGGTTTTAGTTCAAGTTTGAGTTTATTTTACCTTAAATATAATTATATATATCTACATAGCTTAAATGTTTACATCTTAATATAAATTATTAATTTATTATATTTTAAGTAATTTTTTATTGTAATATAATATTTGTAATTAAAATAAAAAAATTGTTATTGTTACTTGTTAGCATAAAAAATATATAAAATTAATTTTTTTATTATATAAAATCAATTGTGTTAAATAAAGATAAGGCATATTACAAGTTAATCATATTGAATTTTAAAATAGTTGATTAGATGAACTTAATTATGAAATATATTATTATTCACTATAAAATAAGAAACTTTTGACAATTAAATGAGTTTCTTTTATATATTTGCATAATGAAAAAAAATTATGCTTGCAACAAAATATAACACGACATTTTATTTTTATTATTAAAGACATTATAATTGAATTCATATAAAATTTGAGAAGATATGATACTAAATAATAAAATATAATAATTATTTAAAAATATAATTACTTTAAATTCTTAAATACATAATACTTTCACGTACTAATATTTCATGACATAAATTATATGTTGAAGTATAAAAATTCAAAATTAAAATTTTATTAACTATAAAAAATTATTTGTTCTGACTGACAAATGTTTGAATTCCAAGTTGTAATGTAACTTTTTATTTTTGTAATTTCGCAAATTGTTTTCCCATTAATTAAAAAAATGTTATTTGATAATATATAAATATTTCTTAGAACTAAATAATCTAAATTAGGAATTAAATTATCCAATATAAATTTATATTCTAACACAATAACAAATAAATAAAGAAAGAACTTCAAAATTAGGCACTAATATGACACAGTTTTTGATGTTTGCGTAATAGTTGTTCTAGTCTGGTTGGAATTTAATTTAAATAAAAAAATATTTTTTAAATTTAAATTTAATTATAAAAGTATATAAAATATCAATAAATTTAATTATAAAAATATATAAAATATCCATTGCAAATATAAATTTTATTATTTTTTAAATAGTGAAATGAATTTTTTAGGTACGTGAGATATGAAAATATTACTATTTCATTATATATAAAACTAATAATTTGTCTATTAAGAAAAACTATTTGAATAAAAATAATAATTAAAGCTTTTTATAAAGATATTTAATTATTTTTTGATTATTTAGTTTTATTATTGAATTTAGGTTTGGGTTTAGGTTCAGGTCAGTCTCGGATTCAGATTTTTTAGGTTCAGGTTTTTTTTTTTAAGTTTGAGTCCTTTTGGGTTCGGGTTTTTGACTTTTTGATTAAATCGGGTTTAAAATGAATTTGAAATTAAAAAATATAACGATTAAAAATGATTCAATTGGAGAACATAAATTAAATCTCTAACTTTACGCATAATACAATATTAATAATATAATTTAACCAAACTGATTTAATTGTAATTATTTATTCGTAATTAACTAAAATTTAAAAATACATAAATTATAATTAATCAAATTAAAATATAAAGACTAAATTTACATCTTAAACAAAGTATGGGTCTAATAACAGAATTTAACCTAATCACTATAATTTCAATTATGAAAATAAAATCATCATTACACGCCTTCATGATATATCTTACAAACTTGAAACATAATTTTTACTTTCAAAATAAAAAAAAAAATGTATATCACGGTAATAAATTATTTTATTATATATTTGTAACATTTTAATTTTCTGTTACATATATTAACTTATATTACAAGAACATAAAACTTTGGTAGCGAATTTGTATTTCATTCAAAAAAAAATTTTTTTTAACGAAATTTGTTGGAGGTCAATCTATATAAATAACAAGTAAGAAAAGTAGAGAAGATCAAACACATAGATTTTACGTGAAAAATCCTTTCGAAGAAGATAAAAACCACAAACAAAAGAGATTTCACTTAATGAGAAAATAAACGAAGAGTACAAGATGAAAAAAATAACCTAAATGAACAAAATCCAAAACAAAGCTCTCTAAAAAACTCTTCATTAAATATCACGTAAGAGATATTCTGTCAACTCTCTAAATAATGTTACAAAGATCCTTTAAATAGATTGATGTTAAAGTTCTAATATGACTAAAATATTCTTAGACTAATCAAAATTTAATTAGAAAAATATAACAAAGTTTAACTAAGAGAAGAAACTCGGTTTAAATTGAATACATGTCGCCATGTCGACACATTGTTCGTCATGTCGTTGTGATGTTGTGCTCTTCCTCGTCATGACGCTGATTCTATTTCTTCTCTGGTTTGCCCGAAATAGGAGGCATACCCCTCAAAACTAAAGATCCGAATGATGATGATTTTTATACCGTTGCAAAATGTCTTTGTTTTCGAATGTATGTTAGTACACACAATAGTACAATACTATTATTTTCTTACATCAGAAACATTTTAAATTGTCTTTGTTTCATTGAAAATAACTTGTAAAAAATATTTCTAGAAAATGAATTGATTTTCTAGAAGAGCTAATATTTCATGATGTTTTAATGATTTTGTGTAAAATATTTTTTTAATGAAACAAACACAATGTAAATTATATTTGTTACAAAATATTATCAAAATTTTGGAAACTTCACATTCTAGTCATTGTTCAAACTTAGACCATTAAAAGAACTATCATAAACTTGTTTATAACCAAATTTGTGTTCGAATCATGTCGTAAATATATAATGATCCTAATAATTTGATTGAGAAGTTAAAACTGAATTGAATTTATTTGTTGTTGCTTTAGTAAGAAATGTAGCATTTTGATACTTTGACTCGACGATTAGATCGAGTATGAGATGTTACAGTGTGTTTTTGTTTTGGACACTCATGTCCAAAAAAAATTTCTATTTTAGTCACTATTGTAATTGACATTTGTTATTTTAGTCACTTTTTCATTAAATCATTTACAGAATGTTGATATGGTCTTTTTAATTGGCATAATAAAAAATTCAATCCTCCAACGTTTATAGATTCTACCAATTTCATCTTTGTTCTAAAAGAACATACAAGTTTTGCCCTAATGTTTGCATAATTTTTAATTTAATCCTAACTCTAAATAAATAAAAGATAGATATTTAATAATAAATTGTAAAAATAGATTACTGAATGCATTAAAATTATTTCTATATCAATTAATAGCTATAGATATTTTCATACATTAAAGTTAAAAGCGATACTTTTTAATACAAATTATATATTATTTAAATATGAAATAATTATGTTATATATAAAAATAAATAGTAAACTTATTTATTCTTGTATATATTAAATATAAAATAACTCAACACTTCCTCTCGCTTCCATATTTGTATCTTTACCATCACCCACCCTTTTTAACGTACTCACACTTTTCTTCTGATCTCCACCACAGGTGGTGGTCGGCTACGACCTTTTCAATCTCATAATCACTTTAAAATTAAAAATAGAAAAATATTTTTTCAGAAAACAAAAATTAAAATAAAAACTAAATGACCCACTTTAAGGAATTAGAAGCCTTTTTAAGCTCAATTTCAAGTTATGCCATAGTGGTAGCTGTTGGAAAAATTCGATTTAAGAATCGTTTTGTTGCACATCAAAAAATTAATTATTTTTTTTTAAAATCGATCCATTGTATTATTTCTAGCAAAAAACTCTTACTAATTTAGTACTTTTTCTTTTAGTTAGGCTGTCTAAAACATTTCCTAGCTTTTGACCAAAACAATTTTCTCTACTAATCTTGAACTTTAGTTTACTCAGAGTGAGGGCTTTAATATCATAACCAATAGCACAAAATGAAAATTTTATTAATAATCAATAGAATATTAATTTATCCCAAAGGCTAGAAATCGAAAAAATAAACTCTCTTAAAATATAGAACTTATTTTGAGAAATAAATCACACTAGATTTTGAAAGAATATTGATGCGTAAGACCTAGCCAATAGTCTCTATATATAAAGAAAAATACAAGAGTTTTAGTTGAATAAAGGGTAAATAAATAATATTATTTTAATAAAAAATAACACATATTCCCTAATGAGAATACATGGGGCGGTGGCACCCCCTTTATGGAACTAAGGTTGCCGCCCCTTGCTATTCAGATGGGCCTGTCTCTTGTATTGAGTATTAATTATATGTTTTATCTTGCCTTTAAACTACCTCATATAATTTTGCCAACCCAATAATTATTTTTATATTTCAAAAATATTAATTAATTAATTTTCTACTTAAATTATTTTCTCAACCTAATTCTAATTCTATTAAAGTCACGACGACTTAAATGTACTAGAATCTAAGAGTGAATGAATTTAATTAACTTGTTCACTAAAATTGCGATGATTAATTAATTTAATTTTCACTTTGAACTTCAATTATTTAATGCAATCAATTAAATAATAATTAAAAAAATTAATTTAATCTCTAAGTCATCCTTTCAGATGGTGAGAAAATATATTTACTGTAGATAGTGATCCATGCGATCTATTTCTCTAAATCGTCATTTTCATGTTGAAAATGATTTTCTTGTATAGCGAAAAATAAAATTTTGAAAAACCAACTTGATTTGTGATATTTATAGCAATAAATCAAATTCGCACCTGTGTTTTCGGATAGGCGGATCCTTGTCGTTCCTAGCTTTCAACCAAACGATCTTCTCTACTATTCTTGTACCACGAACTACTTCGAGTGTGTGCTTGAACGATTTGAATCAAAACACAGAACTAGAATTAGTTTTCTTTTCTTTAAGTGTGGAAACGAAGATTTTTTTCTCAAATAGAAACTGACAACATTGTCATTCTGGAAAATATATTTAATAGTTGAAAACAAATTTTCTCTATTTTTAGACAGAGTAACAAAATTTTAAAGTTGTGTGTTAATAGCTCTATTTATAGGGAGAGAAGATAGAACCTTTATTGAATTGTAAAAGTTTATTTCAACTAGAAAAACAAACTCTTAGTCTAACTAGAAGTATAGGTGGCGACAACCCTAGTTAGTATTACTAGGGTTTGTTGTCCACCCTTTAACATGAGGGGCTTTTAGGCTACTCCCATATCTGTTCCAATTATAAGCACTTCTTGAGCTTTTAACCCAATACTTTATAATTTGATCCAACCTAATATTTGTTTTTCCATTTCCCACTATAAACTTCTCAATATATTTCCAATTAAAAAATTTTCACAACATAATTCTAATACTGTTAAAATCATGACGACTTTACTGTAAAAGAGTCTATAATAAAATATATTTAATATTTCTATATTCAAGGGTTCACTATGACCAAATGATTTATTTCCATTTTTGAACTTCATTTAATTCAAAAAACACAAATTTATTTTTCAGGTTATTTTCATTTTCATTTTGGAGAAAACCACATTCATTTCCAAATGATTCTATTTCTCCATATCATTTTCATTTTGGAGAAAACCATAATCATTTCCAACTGATTCCATTTCTCTATTTTTATTTTCATTTTGGAGAAAACCATAATCATTTCCAAATGATTTCATTTCTCCATTTTCATTTTAAAGAAAACCATTATCATTTCCAAATGTTTCCATTTCTCTATTTCACTTTCATTTTGAAGAAAACCATAATCATTCCAAATGATTTCCCATTTCTCCATTTTTACTTTTATTTTAAGGAAAACCGTAATCATTCGAAAAGATTTCCCATTTCTCCATTTTCACCATTTCTATTCATTTTTGTTTATTTGATTCAACATGCAATTCATTTTTGGTTTCAATGAGCCAGCAGAGGAACCAATTGGACATATGCAATTAGAGTTCAAATTATTTATAATTATGTTCCAATTTTTTACCTATTAATTATAAACTCATTTAGTCACGAAGTCATTTCACTATAGTATCGTGACTGAGCTCTCTCTAGTGGCATACCATTACAAAAGCAACTCGATTAGTGCTCGTCCAATGACCTTGTCATAAGTGTGTAACCCTCATAGGATATCCTTAATCACTTTAGGATAATATTCGTTTTCCTAATATGATCATATTTTATCTCATGGTAACCATTACATCTTCCTTAATGAAAAGTCAATTACTATCAAAAGTAATCAAGTCATTAATCACAAAGACAAATGACACGTGGCTATGTTTACTTTTCATCAACCATGTAATGCCAATGAGAGGGTATTTTTTTACCCATGTTTTGTGTTATGAATTCCACTATTGTAAATGACGCTACATACTGTAGAAGTTGTATACCCAACGCACTAACTTTCAATTCCTATCTATTTGAACTCAGACTTTTACTTAAATCAAAGTGTCACACCCAAAATTTTTATTTATTATTTCGTCAAATTATTGAATAAGCTAGTAAGTGGTTAAGTGGTAAAGGACTTAATTAATTTCCTAGAGACCCTATGTTCAATTCCCATCATCCATATATATATTTTAAAATTTTGGCATCAAAATTGATGGTCAAACCCCTTAGCCATTCACCTCACTTGCTTTATAGGCAATGATTCATTTCCTTTTCTTTCTAGTCAACTTAACATGCATATCCCCCTTTTCACTCCCATGATCCATATTTTGTGCCTTCATATTTCCATTTTCTCCCCCTTACTATACCTTGGCCGGCCATGCACCTAGGCACCCCTAAACTTTCATTTTCATTTTTATTCTCCTTCTCTCGTCTTTTTTCTCTCTTTTCCCCCTCCTTCAGCCATTATTGTTTTTTTTTTTGCCACCATACCACCACGTTGACCACTACTTTTTTTTACCAAATCACCACCAACAGCTCCCCTCTTTTCCACGCATCTTCCTCTCTCACCACTGCTGTAACACCTCCTACCCGTATTCGTCACCGGAATAGGGTACGAGGTATTACCAGAGTTTACCAAAATTTTTTTATTCAATATAGCCCCTTTATAGACATCTAACCTTCCCTGCAAAACTTAAACCGAGACCAATCCAAATCAACCAATCCAATTCAACATATTTTCAAAATAGATTCATGCATATTCATAAGATAATCTCATCACATACCAAACCAAAGTTTGTTAGCCACACCAATGGCTAACTTTACATTCATTTCACATTAACATTTACTTTATTAACTTATACATGCCATTGATTTCCAAAATAAAGTTTTTGGATATACCAAAATGTTGAGGTTGATAGTGTAATGTCTCTCCGACCGAATCTGACCTCCGAGCTCTTAATACTACAAAGCAAGGAAAAAGAAAATAGGGTAAGCACATTGTGCGTAGTAAGCTCATGTAACAAGAATTATACTTACCTAATATTTTCAATACAATACAATAAACATTCATACATCCATTCAATGCATTGTTACCCTAACATGCACAAACTCAACATTCAAGTTAGTCCAATAATTTCAATGTATCAATAATATATATCGTGATTGATGAGCTCATCAATACCATGATTTTCATTCTATTATTGTTTTCCCATATTTATCCCGTTGAATTTCTCGAAACTTCGATGGATTTTCAGGGGTATACTTTAGTGTACAAATTCGGGTCCATCAATTCATATTCATGTGCGCACATTTCCATTTCAAAGAGCACACTCCCGCGAACCTCATCCTTACAGCGGGATTACCAGTCCAAGCTAAATCCCCTGTAATATAAACTCATAGAGTATTGTCGGGATTACCAGTCCAGGCTAAATTCAGACCCTAATTTGGATTACCCGTCCGGGCTAAATCCATTTTCCACATATTCTTCGGGAGGGCTATATCAGGATAGGATCACCCGTCCGGGCTAGATCCCCTTTTACCGTCAATTCTTTTTCAGAGATCCATCGAATTTTCCTTTCATTCAACCGGGATTTCTTCCCCTTTTTATCAAATATATCAATGTTCCATCAATTTTCATATAATGAACATTCAATTCATATTCACATCAATAACATACATTTCAAGCATTTAAGAATATAATTCAAGTTACATGAACTTACCTCGATACTTGTTCGTATACAAAAAATCTACTAATCCCAAACTTTTTCCTTTCCTCGATCTAGCTTTGTATTTGAGTCTTCGAGATCTAAATAAATAAATTTAATCATCAATTTAACATTTCATGTCCATATGTACCATTCTCTACAATTCCAATATTATTTATAGTTCATTCAAAGCTGCCTATTGAGTCGTAGTCACTAAATTATTTTTATCTTGAGCTACGGAACTCAAAATTAAAATCTGTTAATTTTAGCTGAAACTAGACTCACATATATTCTTACCATAAAATTTTCAGAATTTTTGGTGTAGCCAATAAGTACAGTTTATTCTTTAAAGTTACCCCTGTTCTGCTGTATGACAGTTCCGACCTTTCTTCACTAAAAATTAATTATCTTCTCGTACGAAACTCGTATGATGTTCCCGCTTGTTTCTCTTAAAAAGACTCATTAAGGATTTCAAACATATAAATTTAAGTCCCTAATTATTTTTATACAATTTTTGGTGATTTTCCAAAGTCAAAACAGGGGAACTCGAAATCATTATGACCTTGTCTCACAAAATGCATTATATCTCATGATTTACAATTCCATTGCTTACAAGTTTCTTCTATAAGAAACTAGACTCAATAAGCTTTAATTCAGTATTTTTTTCACCCTCTAATTCAATTTCTACAATTTATGGTTATTTTTCAAATTTGGACTACTGCTGCTGTCCAAAACTATTTTAGTACAAGAGGTTTATTACCATTTTTCCCCTAAGCTTTTAATAAGTGATAATTTCGTCCCTACTCAATTAACCTCTCAATTGAGCTAATTTTTCTCAATTAACACTTTATTCTATAATTTTAAACTACTTTATAGCCTTTGGAGATAAGAATTTCAGCACTAGACTTCAATTTTACACTCTTTTATAAATAGGTCCTAAATATCCACTTTCTATTCATTTCATTCAATAAAACCATCATATAATAAGATTAAAGCTTAAGTTTCATTCTAAATCATCATATACTTACAGAACTCAACCATGGTGACTTTCAATTTCTTCCATGAAATAAAAAACTAATGAATTTAATAGTAGGACCTAGTTGTAAAAGTCTTAAAAGCACAAAAATTACAAGAAAAAGGCAAGGATTAACTCACTTGGTGCAAAAATTATGAAATACTAGCTTAAAGAACCCCTCCTATGGTGTTTTGGCTGATGAGAATGAAGAGAAATCTCAAGAGATCTAGATATTTCCATATTAGTCCTAGTTTTATTTAGTTAATAATGTAATATTCCAATTTTGCCCTTAAATCACCCATTTTCTTGCTGATTTTATGCCCTTGTCGTCCAGCCCAAATAAATTTTGGGTCTATTTGCATTTTAAATCCTTTCTCATTAAACACTTAAGCTATTGAATCATCCTAACCACTTTTACACCTTTTTCAATTTAGTCCTTTTCATTTAATTGATTGCCCAAACGTTAAAATTTTCTAACGAAATTTTAATACCATATTACTAACATTTCATAAATATTTATAAAAATACTTTTGACTCGATTTTTTGAGATCGAGGTCTCGATAACTTGTTTTTACCTAATTTCTTCAATAATTTCTTCTTTTTTTTCTAACTAACCACTAAATCGGTAAAATTTTTTTATCGATATTTTAATACAATTTTCCTATCATATCAATATTTATGCAAAAATATTAAAATAAATTTCTCTTTAAATCAGATTTGTGGTTACGAAACCACTATTCCGATAACCTTAAATTTAGGCCATTACAACTGCCACACCGCCGTCGCGCCACCACCACTGTTTTTCTATTTTTTTCATTTCTCTCACTCTTTTCATTTATTTATTGGTAATGGGATTTTTATTCATTTCAACATATACAAATTAGTTAGAAAATAATTTTTTATTTTTTCTTTTACTAATCCTTTCTTTTTTATTGTGCTATATTGCTAGGAATCATTCCTCCTCCATAAATTAAACAATCGTGGAATCAAGGACTCTTCTAATTTTTAGAACTATCATAAGTAAAATTTGACATTATCAATATCAATCTTTTCTTCTGTTTCTTAAGGCCAAAACTAATGATGTTTTTACACACCTGTGAAGCATTTTTCTTCTTATTGCTCGTTTGGAAGATAGATAAGTAAGTCTCCTCAATTGACTTTCGCAATGAGACTTAAATGAATTGTTTTAAGAGTTTTAACATATTATTAATTTGTTAATAAAAGGATTCAATACTGGATTTCTTTCCTTGGACTTGGAATGAATTTGGGATCGAGTTATCAAATCTACCAATCAAGGTGTGGATTTAACGTATTAGAAAATCTAATTATGAGTTTATTTATAAAAAAATAATAACTATAGATTGAAACTATGATTAAGACCTATATGATGTGAAATATTGGGGATACATTAAGTATTTCAAAGAGATGTTAAATCCGATAAAAAGAGGAAAACACAAGTATTTCGAACCAATTATTTTGGTGATTGTATGTTATAAATGATGTGATTAAACGATTAACATGAAATGATGTGTATATACCAAGTCTGATGACATGTGATTTTATGGTGAAATTGATTATGCATGATATATATGTTTTAATCATGCTATTGTTATATAAATTAATATTTGATTTGCATGTTAAGTATGCCGACTATGATAAACTATGATTTGGTTTGCATGTTAAGCATGTTGACTATGTTGATCTTAGATTTGATTCGCATGATAAGTGTGCCTACTGATAATACTGTTCAGATGCCATATCACATGCATGGGGTTGAGATGATTATGAAAGGAGGAAGACTTGACAATTTTATTGCAAAAATTGAGTGGCTTGTCCACAACGCTATGAGTGGTTTGTCCACAATGTAAACGAGTGGTTTGACCACAATAATATTGAGTTGCTTGGCCACAACGTAAATGAGTGGTTTGACCACGCCATACAACTTGAATGCGATATTGAGTGGCTTGGCCACCACATGGAGTGTTATTGGATGAATGAGTGTTATTGGGTAGGAAAATTTTGTAAAACTTGCACCGATTTCTAAAAAAGTTGCATCGATATTCTCATGCACCTTGCTATATGTGAAATCATGTGAAATATAAATGTTGCTATAATTATGATATGTATGACTTGATTACTACTTTCTTTTATGTTGATTTCACACTGAGTTTTAAAAGCTCACTCCTTTCAATTTCTTGACTTTACCGATAATCCATGAAGTTAGGACATGGGCTGAGCTTACGGAGGAGAACTTAGATATTTTGCAAATAAACTGCTAAACTTTATTATTGGTATTTTTGGGATTTTTTATTATTGTTTGAGGACTGTGGTATGGACATTGATTTTGGACTTTTGGGGGATATTTTGCATGATTTGGTTTGAAAATATTAATTAAAATGGTTTATCAAATTAGTGCAAAAAACTAAATTTTTTTAATACAATGATGATTTCAACTTAGAAATTTTATTACAAAATCAAGTAGTTGTTTTTACGAAAATAAAATTTGATTGCTTAAATTTTCAACATTTTATCAAGTAACAATTTATAATTAGTATACAAGATTATTGTTAAATTTTCTACTGTGACAGTTTTAAATTAAGACCCCACTTTAAACTCTCAAACTTAGACTTTTCAAAGTTATTCTAGTTTTTTTGAAAATATCTTTCCAAGAATTTCAAAAGATTTACCTTAGTTTTCCTTAAGCAAATCAATACACTGAGTTTTAAATAAAGGGAGATTGATTGTTAAAGAGAAAATATCTAAACCTTTTTTGCACCATTATCATGGCCAATGTGATCTTTGAGATTTAACCGTAACGTTTAAGTCAGATTTAGGGGTTACATTTAGTGGTATCAGAGCCTGATTCAAAACTCGGATTGTGTTATTTTTAAAGTTTGCATGCATATCTAATAAAGGGGTCTTTTGGGGAAAGTTCATGCCACAACTAAAAACTTGTTTTTACAAAGCCAACCCAAGATAAATACTTATTACATACTGAAACTATAGATTGTGAAACTGCTTATATACTAAAACTTTAGATTGAGAACTTATAAACTATGAAACTATAGATAGTGAAACTATGACTAAACTACTAAACTAAAAGCATACAAGATTAATAACGAAAACTCATTTCTAAAATTGTCAGATAATTTCATAAAACTTAGATATTGATAGCAAGATGAATACTTGTGAAGTATGAACCCGAGGCATGAGAGCTCATGGAGAGCAAGGTCTAGGGGCCCAAGCTGGTTCATCTGCATTGCAAGTACACACTCCTAAGTCAGTGGCTGAGCATGTTGAACATGCACCCATTGTTGATGAGAGCCAACACGAGACTGTTGATGATACTGTGTCTGCAATAGCCTATTTTTAATAGAAATCGGAATAGTAGTTTCGGGACAAATCTGATTCTAAAAGAGAAATTTATTTTAAAATTATTTTATGGTTTACAGTATGATAGTAGTGTCATATAAAAATTTCGTAAAGAAATTTTACCAATTACATGTTTGATTTGATAAAGGACCAAATTGCACAAAGTGCAAAAGTTAAGTTCTAATAGCTAAAGGGAATAAATAGCTATAGAACTTTAAAGTGGAGGTCCTTATATGATAAATAGACCAATTGAAAATGCTTAGTAGTTAAGCATGATGATTCATCCATGGAAAATAAAATAAAGAAAAAGACAAAATTGGAAAGATGAAAAATAAAATGATAAAAAAAATGAAAATATCATCAATTTATCATCTTCTTCCCCCAAAAAATACATGGAAACCCTAGGAAAGAGAAAGCAAGCTTTATTGGCTAAATCAGATCCAGATAGACCAAATTCGGAGTTAGAGCAAGGAAAAGAGTAAGTGTCGAATTAGTAGATTTTACATACACAAACATTTTTTGAGGTAAGTTCTTGTAACTTAATTATGAATATTAATATGTTTGAATTGAATGTTGTATTTATGTGAATTGCTCAATAATTGATAAATCCTGTTTGAATAATGAAATGCGATGGATACATTATTTTCCCGTATTGATTATAGTTCTGTATATGTTGCAACATTATAGCTTGGACGAGCATCTTGATAAAAGCCTTTTCGAGCATTCCTGTTACATGGTTCTTGTGAGCATCTTGATCGGTAGTGATCTTGCATGTGTTACACACTACCATAGCTCTTTGTGAGGGTCCTATTACCTAATTCGATCGGTTGTGGTCCAGCATTTATTGTGGACACAAACATAGCTCTTCATGTGTAACACCCCTAGGCCCATTCCCATTGCAGGAGGGTCAAGAGGTATCACCCGACCTATACTTTAGAACTCATATAACAGATCGATGATCGCACCTAACCATTTCTTTTAAAACCACCTTTGCATAAAATTTATCCGTTACGATTCATATGGTAGAAAGAGAGAGTCAAAATTTTAGCAAAGTCCCAAGAATAAGGTAACCCATAGCATACTATCATGTGGAACCTTAAATAAAGGTGTTCGAAAGTTATTATTATACACATTCAAGCCATTCGCATTTCATAGAACATAGACATCAAGATATGATATACTTTCGAGTCCAGTTTGCGACATATAACTTCACTACCATTTACAAACCTCATATATGACTTAACATCATAGAAACAAGAGTAAAATACTTAGGTGAGCCATTTTCGCATGGCCAAACTTAATTACATCATCAAAAGATATTCATCAAGTATCAACGTGTCAAGCCTATACATGCCATTCAAAAGCTTAGTTACCAATACCGAAAGGTGCTTTGATAGTGTGGATGACTTTAATCGTGAACGTTCCCGAGACCGTAGCCGTACCTAAATCTCTAAAACAGACAAACCAAAGTAGCAAAGTAAGCATTTACATGCTTAGTAAGATTTAAGAATTTAATGCATCTAAATTTAAACATTCATTCATTTAAGCTAAAAACCATTTTAAAAGACCAAGTATCTATATGACAAAATAGGCTATCATCATACATACATAACCTATTCATTTTCTCAAAGTCGAAATTCATATCATATATATATTATCATAATTTCCTTGGTCGAAACATGCACTATTATTCTTGGCTAAGTAGTAATTACACATGTACTCTTATAGTTTATAACTTCATCCCAACATTTGGTAAAACTCAAAATCCATGGTTCAATTTAGTACAAACCCATTAGAAGTTGAGGTTCACACCTACTATGTATGTCATTCATATATATAATTGCGAACAATAATCGGAACATCTCAACTCGATTTTCGTGGTAAAATTCTAAACGAATTTAATTTCATAACGAGTGTGAATACATACCTGATTTACTTAGGGAAGTAAATACCTTCATTTGAGATGATTTCAACATAGCACACATTTTGGTATTATTGCCTTTGGGTTTAAACCGATTATACTCTAGCTTTAAGGCTCTTCAGGCTTGACCCGGGTGTAATTCTAGCATAAATGCCCTTCGGGACTCAACCCGGATATAACTCCAGCTCAGAGGCTCTTCGGGACTCAGCCTGGATATAACTCCAGCTCAGAGGCTTTTCGGGACTCAGCCCAGATATTTCTATGGCATAAAGGCCCTTCGGAACACGGTCCGGATATCGTTGGCACTAAGGCCCTTCGGGACTTATCCCGGATATTACACTGAAATTTTATATAACGGATCTGTCAAACCTAACTTTCGCACATTTATTTTCGACTTAACATTCAATTTACCTATCACCTCCATTAACACATAGCTTAACATGTTCACTAAATGCTTTTCTTGTACGTACCTAAATATTTCCCATATCAAAATAAATGTACATAAAACTTTATTTCATATATATATAATCGGCTCTATTGCCATTTTCCTTCCGAAGTTTACAATAACCAATACCAATATAAGTAAACTAGACATATTCATCAATCTTAATCGGATAATAGGCTAAATTTCATTACTTAAATCTTACCTCGTGCCTCTCTGAGTATGTACTGGTCGACTATTCCGTAACCTTAGCTTTTCCCTTGTCCGATGCTGACTCTTTAAGCTCTTGAGCTAAATTAACCAATTTAATTTAAATTAAACCTTATTTATTCAACTCATTTGGTCAATTCTCTTTTATTTAACACAAGAAGCACATACTTAACATTTTCCACACACATTCAGCCCAATTCATATACACCATGAGTCATAATTAAAACATCCTTAAACCACATATACATAAACTTCAAACACCCCTCCAATAAACATTTTTAATAATATACCATACCCCATTGCCGATTGCTATAATGAATCAAATCAAAATATCTCACTTATCTAATTAACGAGGTTGACTAAAGACTTTACTCTCGCATTAATTAAGCACATTCGGTCATTCAAATAAAACAACCAAGTCAAAATTCAAGGTCCTACTAATTTCATATCAAGTGTCCCTATTTAAACACATATATACACATAATGCATATTAACGTTTTGTCTTAACCAAATCCCGATTTAATTTGCACTATAATTTTAACTAGATATCCAAACCAAATTCAAATGTTCTACTAGATATAATCGAATGTCTTACTAGCTTAGTAAGTCGCAAAATTAACAATTTACAAACTCATTTCACTCTCGAATTCCCTTATAGCAAATTCCATGAAAATTCAATAAGAAACATATCAAATTTCTTAAGACATTTCTCAATTCAAAAATCGGCAATTCATGAGTAAAATTACTCACAAATTAAAACTAATATATAATTCACATGGAAACAGCTATAATTTAGTTCAAGTATCAACTAAACTCCATATTTTATCAATACATGGGAAACATCTATATTAGATTACAAATATCCGAATGCACATTGCAATATTTAGCTCAATATTCAACTTGCTAACCGAACTCAAATTGACTGAAATTCCCTATACTAAATAACGTCTCTATGTGCACAATTCACCAACTTAAGCTTCAACAATACCCATTACAACTCAAAACATGAAAACGTCTCACATTTCAAAATTCACTTACAAGGCCGAAAGCATATACCATCACCAAACTCAAAATTTCCATATGGGTAGTGGTAAGGACCCAAAATGAATCTATTATCATAAATTTTTACTCAAAACAACATTCAATACATACCTTAATAATCAAAAGAGGGTACCGAAAGCTTTAGGGATATCTTTCCCTTTTCTTTGACCAAGTTTCGGCTAGAAGAAGAAAGATGAACAAAAATTCATTTCCCCATTTGTTTTTCATTATTTAATTACTTTTAATTAAAATATACATAAAAATTTAACCAAAGAAATTTATGCTTAATGCATCCCATCATATCATGGCCGGCCACTCACCTCAAAAAGGTGAATTTAACATACAAATCCATGTTTTTGTTATTATTAGTCAATTACTCTTCTTCAATTTAGCCACACATAAAATTAATTCTTTCCACCTAAGTCCTTTAATTAATACACATGCTATTTGACAAAAATCATGGCACCCAAATGCATACATGCAATGTTCACCTATTTTGGACTTAAAATATTAAAAATCAAAATTTCCTTGACTCGGTTTAGTGGTCCCGAAACCACTTCCCGACTAGGGTCGAAATAGGGCTGTCACATCATGAGTGTCCTGATATATGCTCTTATGAGCTTCCTAACATAGCTCGCTTGAACTTCTTGTTATGCTATCTAGAGCTCCTGTTACATGGTTCTTTGTGAGCATTCCTGATAGACTCTTCGTGAGTTTCCTGATTAAAAGTTCTTTGTGAGCTTTCTGTTATAGACTCTTATGAGTCTCCTGATATAGCCTAGATAAGCATTCTGTCACATGGCTCACATGGGCATCCTGTTATATGGCTTAAGAGTGTGCTTCCTAATTATGTGCCTTTATGGGTACCTCTGAATATGAATTGACGGTTTCTGATTTGTACACTTCGAGTTTACTACCTATGTATCCGTCGATGTTTTCAATGATTCAACGGGCAAAATCCTGAAATGAGAAAATAGGAACACAAAATGAAATATTACATGTATGTGCCTGAAATACATGAAAACGGTGATACATGATATATAGAAGTATGAGATGGTGATATATGAACATGGAACTTGTTTGATGAATATGTTCATCTAAGATTATAGATTTGTACACTTCGAGTGTATTTCCCGGGTTTCTATTGATATTTTAATTAATTTAATGAGCAAATTCCTGACATAAAATAATCTAAATTTTAGACGAAATATTATGAAAATGTACTTGAAATACATGGATATGATTTGTATATGTTATTTGAATTTGTAACACCCCAAACCCGGCCTAGTATTTAGGCCTGAGTCTGGCGTATCACATTAGAGGTGGAACAAATTGTTTGCGGTTAAAAACAGTGAAAACTTGTAAATTTGTAAGTTTGAACAAAACCTTAAGTTGTTATTTAAAAACCTTAGTTTTTATTTTACTAATATTTCATGTTTCAGTTATAGCGGAAACTTTTGTTTTAAAACCTATTTGTTGTGTTATCGCAATATTTTTGAAAAACAGATATCTATTATGAAACCACGCCCTAGAGCTATCAGATTCAAAACAGAAATAAACAATCCCCAAATTAAAACAAAACCGGAGAAAAGCCCTTATTACAGAAATTTAAACCCAAAGAGAATAATTTAAGTAAAGTAAATGCGAATATAAAAATTAAAAACTACTTGTAGTGTGGCCACCTCTGAGTCCTTCACACATTGAATCGCCTACTGAGGATCAACTGAAAAAGAATAAAAGAGGGCATGAGTTTTCGAAACTCAGTGTGTACATCCCTCAACAATCAACGAACATGCATCAATTAACTTGGGCCTTAAGCCCAGAATAGCCTCAACAGGGCCAAAGCCCTTACCACATTAACACATGTGACCCGTGCGACCCCGCCCAAATAGATCTACAGTCGTCTCAGGTGAGCTGTATGACCTTTACAAATCAATCACTTCCTCCAACAATGTTCCCATCCCCATGCAGCATAATATCACATGAATGCAAACATATTATAACATGGCATACAAAATCAATCAAATAGCCTATAGGGGCATTTTAGTCATTTTTCTCTTCAAGGGCATAACAGTCATTTTATTACTATGGGCCTAAGTACACGAGTCGGCCCATTACTAAGTCCACAATCATTTAGTGCGACCTATGTCGCTTCTAGCGATCAAAATTACACTCGAGCCCAAAAGCCCAGTATGTGGCCCAAGTGGGGCCCATACTCGCGTGTGGCCCACTGAGCCCAAATTTGCCTTTGGCCATGTCGTCAACATGACCGACTCGTTAATTCCTACCCATCCATGAATTTTACTCTGAATTCACATTTAAATCGCACTGAACTCGTTTAGCAATTAAATCGTCGTCGACTTTCTGAGCTTCGCTAATCTATCGAAGTAACACGGGTCTTGCTTCCAATTCAGCAATCAACACATCATTTTCCGACAGCTTTAATCTCACGTTCAAGGCTCATAGAGAAAATAGAGATTTTCGGCTAAGAGCGTCCGCAACCACATTAGCTTTTCCCTGGTGATAATCAATAATAAGTTCGTAGTCTTTTAGCAATTCTAGCCACCGCATTTGCCTCAAATTTAAATCCTTTTGCGTCATCAGGTACTTGAGACTTTTGTGATCGGAAAAGATGTGACATTTCTCACCAAACAGATAGTGTCGCCAGATTTTTAGAGCGAACACAATAGCGGCCAATTCAAGATCATGGGTCGGATAATTTCGCTCGTGGGGCTTCAACTACCTCGAAGCGTAAGCGACAACCCGACCTTCTTACATCAAAACGCAGCCTAAACCATTCAAGGACGCATCACTAAAAACCACAAACTCCTTGCCGGATTCTAGCTGAACTAATACTGGAGCTTCCGTTAAAAGAATCTTTAATTGATCAAAACTTTGCTGACACTTATCAGACCACTCAAACTTGATATCTTTCTGCAACAGTCTCGTCAATGGTACCGCAATCATTGAGAAACCTTCGACAAATTGTCGGTAATAACCGGCAAGTCCTAAGAAGTGTCGAACTTCGAAAACATTTCTAGGAGGTTTCCAGTCGAGAATAGCTGAAATTTTGTTCGGGTCGACTTTAATACCCAAAGCAGACACTATATGTCCCAAGAAACTGACTTCACGCAACCAGAATGCGCACTTGCTGAACTTCGCATACAATTTATGTTCACGTAAAGTCTGAAGTACAAGTCTCAAATGCTCGGCATGCTCAAACTCATCACGAGAGTAAATCAAAATATCATCGATGAACACTACTACAAAACGGTCCAAAAACGGCTTAAACACCCGATTCATCAAATCCATGAAGACTGCAGGGGCATTAGTGAGCCCAAACGGCATCACTAAGAATTCGTAGTGTCCGTATCTCATTCTGAATACTGTCTTCGGTACGTCGGAATCTCTAACTCTCAATTGATAATAGCCGGATCGCCAGTCAATCTTCGAAAACACTGAAGCTCCTTTCCACTGATCGAACAAGTCGTCAATTCGGGGCAACGGATAATTATTCTTCACAGTGGCTTTGTTCAGCTATTGATAGTCGATGTACATTCTCATAGTCCCATCTTTCTTTTTCACAAACAAAACCGGTACACCCCAAGGCAAAAAACTCGGTCGCGCGAAGCCTCTGTTTGTCAACTCTTGCAGCTGAAATTTCAATTCTTTTAACTCTATAGGCGCCATACGGTACGGGGCAATCGAAATCGGAGTCGTACTTGGAACTAATTCTATACCGAATTTAACCTCTCTAACGGGCAGTAATCCCGACAATTCCTCGGGAAACACATCCGAATACTCTCTAACCACAGGTACAGTCTCAAGTTCTCGTTCCGATACCATATCGTCAACACATAGGCCAGATACGCTTCATACCCCTTTCTCACATATCTCTGAGCTGACATGGTCGTGATTACGGCAGGTAGCCCGTTTAAATCAGTGGAGTCAATTCGGATTATTTCATTATTCGAACATCGCAAATCAATAGTTTTTCGCTTGCAATTCACTATCGCGTCATGAACAGTCAACCAATCCATTCCGAGAATAATGTCAAATTCATCGAATGGTAGAAGCATCATGTCAGCCCGAAAATAGAAATCTCGAACCATTAGAGGACATCTCTTGCATACTTTATCAACCAGAACACAATGACCCAACGGGTTCGACACTCGAATTACGAACTCAGTAGACTCAACAGGAAGAGTCTTACTTGAGGCTAAAGTTTCACACACATATGAATGGGTCGAACCAGGATCAATCAGGGCAATAACATCAGTGTTAAAGAGTGTGAAAGTACCAGTAATAACATCCGGAGAAGTAGCTTCCTCACGGGCATGAATAGCATACGCTCTGGCAGGTGCTCGAGCCTCGGATCTGACTGCAGTGTCTCTGGTCCCTCTCTGACTACCGCTAATATCCACCCTGCCGCGGTGGTCTACCCCTTGCAGCCGTGCCACTAGTTCTCAGACCTGGGTCGGGAGTGCACTCATCAACCTTCGGACAATCTTTAATAAAATGATCGGCAGATCCACATCTGAAGCAAGAGCGATCACGATGCCTACAACTCCCCGGGTGCCATTTACCATAATATTTGCAATCAGATCTATCCCGACGTTCATTCCCAACACTGGCGATGGAAGTAGCTCGCGAATTCACAGGAGGTCGATGATGCTCGCGTCTAGAAAAACCCGATGTATATTTAGATCGGCCTGAGTCATCTCTAGTCTTTTTAGACAATTGCTGTACAGATTTTCCTATAGATCTCTTACGGAACTCTCTAGCTCCATCGTCGGCTTTTCTTTTCTCATTACCGAGCTCTTCGGCTTTGCAAGCTCGCTCGACTAGTATAACAAACTCCTTAATTTCCAGAATTCCCACCAGTAGTCTGATATCTTCGTTTAACCCATCCTCAAAATGCTTACACATAATGGCCTCAGAGGATACACATTCTCGAGCATAACGGCTGAGCCGCACGAATTCTCTTTCGTACTCGGTTACTGACATCTGACCTTGTTTAAGCTCAAGAAATTCCTTCTATTTTTTATCGACGAATCTCTGACTGATATATTTCTTACGGAACTCGGTTTGGAAAAACTCCCAGGTAACCCGCTCTTTCGGAACGACAGAGACCAGAGTGTTCCACTAATAGTATGCAGAGTTGCGCAACAGAGATATCGCACATTTTAAACATTCCTCAGGCGTACAGGGTAGCTCGTCGAATACTCGGATAGTGTTATCGAGCCAAAACTCGGCCCGCTCGGCATCGTCACTGGGGTAGCCCGAAACTCTTCGGCCCCATATTTTCTAATTTTATCAACTGGGGGCCTACTCGATCTGACTGGATCAGTCACTGGAGGGGCCATATAGGTCGGGAGCGGAGTATTCGGGGGCGGAGGTTGCGGAACAGCCGGATTTGATTTAATGAATTGAGCGAACCAGTCGCTCATCATCGCATAAAAGGCTTGTCTAGTGTCATCATCTCGATGACTGATATTTGGCTGAGAATCAGGCGGTGCTGTCCCTTGCGCGGGAGCAGGTGCTACGCTCTCGACATCATCCGCTACAGCTCGATCGGGTTCGGGATCCATTCTATACAAAAAAAATCACATTTTTAGCCATTAGAAGTCATCACACTATCACACTAGCAACCGATGGCATGTACAGCTAGACTCGTACTTACTACGGTAGTCCGAGAATCGACTAAACCGTAGCTCTGATACTAATAAAATGTAACACCCCTAGGCCTATTCCCGTCGCAGGAGGGTCAGGAGGTATCACCCGACCTATACTTTAGAACTCATATAACAGATCGATGATCGCACCTAACCATTTCTTTTAAAACCACCTTTGCATAAAATTTATCCGTTACGATTCATATGGTAGAAAGAGAGAGTCAAAATTTTAGCAAAGTCCCAAGAATAAGGTAACCCATAGCATACTATCATGCGGAACCTCAAATAAAGGTGTTCGAAAGTTATTGTTATACACATTCAAGCCATTCGCATTTCATAGAACATAGACATCAAGATATGATATACTTTCGAGTCCAGTTTGCAACATATAACTTCACTACCATTTACAAACCTCATACATGACTTAACATCATAGAAACAAGAGTAAAATACTTAGGTGAGCCATTTTCGCATGGCCAAACTTAATTACATCATCAAAAGATATTCATCAAGTATCAACGTGTCAAGCCTATACATGCCATTCAAAAGCTTAGTTACCAATACCGAAAGGTGCTTTGATAGTGTGGATGACTTTAATCGTGAACGTTCCCGAGACCGTAGCCGTACCTAAATCTATAAAACAGACAAACCAAAGTAGCAAAGTAAGCATTTACATGCTTAGTAAGATTTAAGAATTTAATGCATCTAAATTTAAACATTCATTCATTTAAGCTAAAAACCATTTTAAAAGACCAAGCATCTATATGACAAAATGGGCTATCATCATACATACATAACCTATTCATTTTCTCAAAGTCGAAATTCATATCATATATATATATTATCATAATTTCCTTGGCCGAAACATGCACTATTATTCTCGGCTAAGTAGTAATTACACATGTACTCTTATAGTTTATAACTTCATCCCAACATTTAGTAAACTCAAAATCCATGGTTCAATTTAGTACAAACCCATTAGAAGTTGAGGTTCACACCTACTATGTATGTCATTCATATATATATAAATGTGAAAAATAATTGGAACATCTCAACTCAATTTTCGTGGCAAAATTCTAAACGAATTCAATTTCATAACGAGTGTGAATACATACCTGATTTACTTAGGGAAGTAAATACCTTCATTTGAGATGATTTCAACATAGCACACATTTTGGTATTATTGCCTTTGGGTTTAAACCGATTATACTCTAGCTTTAAGGCTCTTCAGGCTTGACCCGAGTGTAACTCTAGCATAAATGCCCTTCGGGACTCAACCCGGATATAACTCCAGCTCAGAGGCTCTTCGAGACTCAGCCCGGATATAACTCCAGCTAAGAGGCTCTTCGGGACTCAGCCCAGATATTTTTATGGCACAAAGGCCCTTCGGAACACGGTCCGGATATCGTTGGCACTAAGGCCCTTCGGGACTTATCCCGGATATTACACTGAAATTTTATATAACGGATCTGTCAAACCTAACTTTCACACATTTATTTTCGACTTAACATTCAATTTACCTATCACCTCCATTAACACATAGCTCAACATGTTCACTAAATGCTTTGCTTGTACGTACCTAAATATTTCCCATATCAAAATAAATGTACATAAAACTTTATTTCATATATATATACATAATCGGCTCTGTTGCCATTTTCCTTCCGAAGTTTACAATAACCAATACCAATATAAGTAAACTAGACATATTCATCACGCTTAATCGGATAATAGGCTAAATTTCATTACTTAAATTTTACCTCGTGCCTCTCTGAGTATGTACTGGTCGACTATTCTGTAACCATAGCTTTTCCCTTGTCCGATGCTGACCCTTTAAGCTCTTGAGCTAAATTAAACAATTTAATTTAAATTAAACCTTATTTATTCAACTCATTTGATCAATTCTCTTTTATTTAACACAAGAAGCACATACTTAACATTTTCCACACACATTCAGCCCAATTCATATACACCATGAGTCATAATTAAAACATCCTTAAACCACATATACATAAACTTCAAACACCCCTCCAATAAACATTTTTAATAATATACCATACCCCATTGCCGATTGCTATAATGAATCAAATCAAAATATCTCACTTATCTAATTAACGAGGGTGACTAAAGACTTTACTCTCGCATTAATTAAGCACATTCGGTCATTCAAATAAAACAACCAAGTCAAAATTCAAGGTCCTACTAACTTCATATCAAGTGTCCCTATTTAAACACATATACACACGTAATGCATATTAACGTTTTGTCTTAACCAAATCCCGATTTAATTTGCACTATAATTTTAACTAGATATCCAAACTAAATTAAAATGTTCTACTAGATATAATCGAATGTCTTACTAGCTTAGTAAGTCGCAAAATTAACAATTTACAAACTCATTTCACTCTCAAATTCCCTTATAGCAAATTCCATGAAAATTCAATAAGAAACATATCAAATTTCTTAAGACATTTCTCAATTCAAAAATCGGCAATTCATGAGTAAAATTACTCACAAATTAAAACTAATATATAATTCACATGGAAACACCTATAATTTAGTTCAAGTATCAACCAAAATCCATATTTTATCAATACATGGGAAACATCTATATTAGATTCCAAATAGCCGAATGCACATTGCAATATTTAGCTCAATGCTCAACTTGCTAACCGAACTCAAATTGACCGAAATTCCCTATACTAAATAACGTCTCTATATGCACAATTCACCAACTTAAGCTTCAACAATACCCATTACAACTCAAAACATGAAAACGTCCCACATTTCAAAATTCACTTACAAGGTCGAAAGCATATACCATCACCGAACTCAAAATTTCCATATGGGTAGTGGTAAGGACCCAAAATGAATCTATTATCATAAATTTTTACTCAAAACAACATTCAATACATACCTTAATAATCAAAAGAGGGTGCCGAAAGCTTTAGGGATATCTTTCCCTTTTCTTTCACTAAGTTTCGGCTAGAAGAAGAAAGATGAACAAAAATTCATTTCCCCATTTGTTTTTCATTATTTAATTACTTTTAATTAAAATATACATAAAAATTTAACCAAAGAAATTTATGCTTAGTGCATCCCATCATATCATGGCTAGCCACTCACCTCAAAAAGGTGAATTTAACATGCAAATCCATGTTTTTGTTATTATTATTCAATTACTCTTCTTCAATTTAGCCACACATAAAATTAATTCTTTCCACCTCAGTCCTTTAATTAATACACATGCTATTTGACAAAAATCATGGCACCCAAATGCATACATGCAATGTTCACCTATTTTGGACTTAAAATATTAAAAATCAAAATTTCCTTGACTCGGTTTAGCGGTCCCGAAACCACTTCCCGACTAGGGTCGAAATAGGGCTGTCACATCATGAGTGTCCTGATATATGCTCTTATGAGCTTCCTGACATAGCTCGCTTGAACTTCTTATTATGCTATCTAGAGCTCCTGTTGCATGGCTCTTTGTGAGCATTCCTGATAGACTCTTCGTGAGTTTCCTGATTAAAAGTTCTTTGTGAGCTTTCTGTTATAGACTCTTATGAGTCTCCTGATATAGCCTAGATAAGCATTCTGTCACATGGCTCACATGGGCACCCTGTTATATGGCTTAAGAGTGTGCTTCCTAATTATGTGCCTTTATGGGTACCTCTGAATATGAATTGACGGTTTCTGATTTGTACACTTCGAGTTTACTACCTATGTATCCATCGATGTTTTCAGTGATTCAACGGGCAAAATCCTGAAATGAGAAAATAGGAACACAAAATGAAATATTACATGTATGTGCCTGAAATACATGAAAACGGTGATACATGATATATAGAAGTATGAGATGGTGATATATGAACATGGAACTTGTTTGATGAATATGTTCATCTAAGATTATAGATTTGTACACTTCGAGTGTATTTCCCAGGTTTCCATTGATATTTTAATTAATTTAATGAGCAAATTCCTGACATAAAATAATCTAAATTTTAGACGAAATATTATGAAAATGTACTTGAAATACATGGATATGATTTGTATATGTTATTTGAATTTGTAACACCCCAAACCCGGCCTAGTATTTAGGCCTGAGTCTGGCGTATCACATTGGAGGTGGAACAAATTGTTTGCGGTTAAAAACAGTGAAAACTTGTAAATTTGTAAGTTTGAACAAAACCTTAAGTTGTTATTTAAAAACCTTAGTTTTTATTTTACTAATATTTCATGTTTCAGTTATAGCAGAAACTTTTGTTTTAAAACCTATTTGTTGTGTTATCGCAATATTTTTGAAAAACAGATATCTATTATGAAACCACGCCCTAGAGCTATCAGATTCAAAACAGAAATAAACAATCCCCAAATTAAAACAAAACCGGAGAAAAGCCCTTATTACAGAAATTTAAACCCAAAGAGAATAATTTAAGTAAAGTAAATGCGAATATAAAAATTAAAAACTGCTCGTAGTGTGGCCACCTCTGAGTCCTTCGCACATTGAACCGCCTACTGAGGATCACCTGAAAAAGAATAAAAGAGGGCATGAGTTTTCGAAACTCAGTGTGTACATCCCTTAACAATCAACGAACATGCATCAATTAACTTGGGCCTTAAGCCCAGAATAGCCTCAATAGGGCCAAAGCCCTTACCACATTAACACATGTGACCCGTGCGACCCCACCCAAATAGATCTACAGTCCTCTCGGGCGAGCCGTGTGACCTTTACAAATCAATCACTTCCTCCAACAATGTTCCCATCCCCATGCAGCATAATATCACATGAATGCAAACATATTATAACATGGCATACAAAATCAATCAAATAGCCTATAGGGGCATTTTAGTCATTTTTCTCTTCAAGGGCATAACAGTCATTTTATTACTATGGGCCTAAGTACACGAGTCGGCTCATTACTAAGTCCACAATCATTTAGTGCGACCTATGTCGCTTCTAGCGATCAAAATTACACTCCAGCCCAAAAGCCCAGTATGTGGCCCAAGTGGGGTCCATACTCGCGTGTGGCCCACTGAGCCCAAATTTGCCTTTGGCCATGTCGTCAACATGACTGACTCATTAATTCCTATCCATCCATGAATTTTACTCACGTAGAGCCCTCTGGCCCATCGGACCCATATGGCCCATTTCGGCCCAGTTGGCCAAAAAGCGTCCTAAGTCCACAAGATTGCTCGTGAGGTCTCTGTCGTTATATCGATCCTTCCACACGAGTGTTCACACACTCGTGTGGCTACTGTTGCTAAACTTTCGGTAATTCGACATTTCGGCTTTTGCCGATCTAAGGTTACAGTAGTGTGCGTGTACACATTTGATTTACAGAAAGCGCGAGAAGTCCATGATACCGAACCTTGATTGAATAAATTAATTTTAATCCTCATGATTGCTGCCCAAAACCAGTCCCCAATTCTTGATGATTATCTACGTTACCACGAAACCATACGACAAAAGGAGGAAAGAAGCAAATACACTCGATTAGTGTTAACATAGAAGGGGAGATTAAAGAAAAAATGCTTACTAGAACAAAAAGGTTGATAGCGAAATATACTTACTGCCCCTACTTACAGAATGCTGTTAACCAATATAAACCCTAAGAACAGAAAGTGAGAAAACTCCCCAATCAGCGCTCCAATTGCTTGGAAGGAAACAAAGTAAAGAAAGCTTGAAATAATGTAACACGCCCACACCTTTATGGCTAAGGTTTGAAAAACAAGGTTTGCTTGACAATGAAGGTGAGAAGGAGAAGAAAAAAAGATAAAAATCGACCAACGCTAAGAACTCCTAGGAAAGATTGTGGCTAGATTAAAAGAAGGCAAGAAAAAGGGTATTCGGCTTGTGGCTAAAAACAAACAGAAGAGAGAAGAAAAGAAAACCGAATAGGAAAGTACCACAAAGAGAGAAGGGAAGAAAAGAAATATGAAACGGAGAAGAGAGCTACAAAAATTCGGTTAGTGAAACAAAGAAGAAAAACGAAAGAAGGCTCAACAAGGTTCACCTAATTGAGGAGATTGAAGAAAGGGTGTTATGCCCCAAATCGGTAAAGAAGAGAAGAAAGACTCTCAAGGCAATTCGATACCAAATGACCACTTGTGAAGAGAAAAAACAAAACACAAAAATGACATATAGCAAAAAGAACCAAAACCCAAATTTCTTAGAGAGAAAACTTGGCACATACCCTCACGCAAATTACCGAATATGCCTAATAAAACTCAAACTACTAGAGGAACATTCGACACTTCACTTTTCAAAAATCGATAATGCAACTTCAAGGAGCACACCAACCCAATTTTCCAACTCAAACCCCCTCCAAATGGCAACACTAACGCCCAATTCAAATTCCTTGAAATCTCCTTGATTCACTCCTCATTTTGCTCATTGATTCACCCAAACCTCCCCATTTGAATTTGATTCAACTTCCCAAGACTAAGTCAAATATTTCCCTCTTTTACCAAGTCCAACAACTTCTAGTATTTGAATTCCATTCCACCTCTTGCCACCCCCATGTAGCAAACCAATTGCATTTTGCTTGTAAGAGGATTTGAACTTACATTCTTTCGACACTTGTGACGCCATTTGCCACTCCACCAGAGGCTCCCTTGTGTCAATAACTAAACACATTAAAACTTAAAGCCTACTCACCCACATCCCTGACCATTAAAGAGCCAAAATTAAAAATTTTACCATAGGTCAAACTTGAACCCAGACCTCCTAACAACCCCCAAACGCACTCAAAACATTAGGCCAACATGCCAAACAAGCCTTTATGACAAATAATGCAAAAATTACAACCCCTATATTTTTGGGGCGTTATAGAATTCATGATATGGAAAGTATATGTATATGGGAATTTGGTTATTATTGAGGCCATACATGTTTCTTGATGTTTATATGAGATAATATGACTAAGAAACGAATTATTACCCGTATGTACATGAAGTACATGGAAATGATGTTACCTGATATAATGATGCATAAATTGGTTGTTACATGAACGTGGATCATGCTTGATGACTTTGTTCATCCATGATTAATGTAACACCCCAAACCCGGCCCGGACTTTATGGCTGAATCTAGTGTGTCACATTAAAGTGTTTTATCTAAAACCTTGTTTTCATTGAAAACCCTTCCAAAAGAAATTTCAAGTAAAATCTCAGTTTGTATCTATTTCTAGAATGAGGTGTATTCAAAAGCTAATTCTTTGTTACGTTTTAATAGTTACTTAAAAAAATCTCTTTAACTGCAGAAGCTTAATTTTTTAAGAAAAACATTAATTGATTTTAGAAAAATTTGAAATGTGTTTAATAGAAACAAGTCCATGCTCCATCCTTATAGTATAACAATGAATAATAGTAACCAGAGAAAAAGCCTTATTACAATTTAGACTTAAACAATTAAAATACTAGAATTTTTAATAAAGAAAAAGAATCAAGTCTAAGTTGTCTTGCTAGTTGGCCACCTCTAAGTCCCTCCATCCGTCAAACCGCCTACTAAGGTTCACCTTAGAAAAATAAAAGAAGGAGTGAGTTTTGAAACTCAGTGTGTACAACCCTCAGCAACAATATAAATATATATCATGCAACACAAGTCATCTTGGGCTTGAGCCCAATACAATAATAGCAAAAAATCTTGAGCAATCATGTATGCAATAATGCAATGCCCACCCCATCCAACCGATACACATTATCTCCGTCCAACTGAAACACTTTCTGTGGGGATAACTATATCGACCCACCCATCCGATACACATCAATGGTAGCGCTGGTTGCGGTACTACCTAACGTTGCAGCAAAGCTGTTCGTGGCTTAAAAGCCTTCGTTGGATCCACAGTCGTCAAGTGACCCTACGATCCTCATATAACACTTCCTCCAACATAATTTCCACCCACATGTAACATCATAACACATGAGTGCAACATATAGCATATAGTATACATAAGTCATACTTATAACACACAGGGGTATTTCAGCAATTCTACCCTATAGGGGTATTTTTATAATTCTACCCTACAGGGGTATTTCAGTAATTTTCTAATGTATGTGTCTTAATTACGAACTTTGGCCTTTCAACAAGTCCTCCTTGGCTAGAGTGAACAGACACTATACACCAGGTAGGATTCTAGAGAAGAGAAGGTGGGTCATTAAGACCGCTTAAGTACCAAGCTCTCCCTAGATCCAATCCTAGACATGCATATGCCCATTGCCACACTCTAACCTTACGATTTGTCCACAGATGTGCTTGATAGATTAGTTAAGTTTTATGCACTTGAGGATTCATTAGAAATTAGGCCTAAAAGTCCATTATAAAACCCTAGCAAGTCTGCATGCTTTCATGCATTCATATAGCTCATCAAGCCCAATCGCTTTTATATGGCCCATTAGGCCCAATCACATTTGTATGGCCCATTAGGCCCAATCATATTTGTATGGCCCATTAGGCCCAATCATATTTGTATGGCCCATTAGGCCCAATCACATTTCCAAACCATTCAACCATTTTATCAACTCATCATTTATTATCAACATATCAATTTTTGCTAGCTTGGGCCCACATGCTCATTGGCCCATTGGGCCCATTCTGGCCCGGTTAGCCAAAACGTGACCCAAGTCCATGAGATCGCTCATGGGGCCTCTGTTAACATATCAAATACCCTCGTATGAGTGTTCGCACACTCGCAGGACTACAGTAGCCAAATTTTTAGCTTTTCGGCATTTTGAATTTTTGGCATTTCAGGATTTGTCAATCTATTTTGTGTGTGTAGTGTTTGTACACACTTGGTATCAAAACGTGTTACAATCTCCTTAGCCCCGAACCTACAATCGATATCACCCTTCAATTAATCGCATGCTTAATACATATCTTTACCAAAACTGAAACCTTACATTTCACCTTACCTTGAGCGACAAGTTATAATAGCCTCTTCTTTAATCACTAACCACGATCAACTCCTAGATCTGCACCGATCTTAACTATTAAAACCAGAATAATAGGTGACTTGTATCCAACACAAGTCCCCCTTCCTTTAACTAGGACCATTCGGCCAACTAAGATCAATAACACTTACCCAAGAAGCAATCGGCCCAAAAAAGGAGTAGTTCGGCACAAAGAAGGTTCGACCAACAAAGTATTCGGCTTAGAGAAGATGAACTAGAAGCAAGAAAGAGAAGAATTTAATGAGAAAGGAAGAGAAGAAATTGGCACAAACTTAAAGGGAAAGAATAAGGGTTTTTTAGGCTTTTGGGTACTTAGAGAGAAAAGTAGTTTTCGGCAAAATAAGAAGAAAGAGTTTGGCATTAACTTAGAACCCTAAAATCGGCACGTATATATATACTAGCCGAAATTACCTTCCCTTAATTGCCAATTCGGCTCCACCACTTCTTCTATCATCATCTCTTAACTTTTCTTCACGATAAGCTCCTCAATCCCTTCCAAAAATTTCTCTTCTCATCACTTCTCTTAGAGTCCAGTTCCACGCCACTACCAACCATCTAGAAGGCAAAAATAAAATTCCTAAAAATACCAAGCCAGCGCTCGAACCTAGGATCCCCTTGCTTGCCACTAACGCCACCTCCCTACACCATAAGTGGCGTCACTTATCCACTACACCACAGCCTTGCTTGTGTCCTATTTTATCTCTATTTATTTAAAAGCCAAGATACTTGCCATTAAGGTTCCTTTAATTATTAAATTAAAATTCCTTCACCTCAAAGTTCGAACCTAGAACTTCTCCAACACCCCTAGACACTCCAAATTTATTAAACCCTTAAAGCCAACATGTCATTTGTCATTTTCTTGCTTACTAAAAAAAATTTATGAGACCCAAAGCCCAAAGCCCAAAGCCCAAAGCCCAAAGCCCAAAGCCCAATTCATCTAGGCCCAAAATTCAGGGCGTTACAATTAAAGACTATTATATGTGATTACTTGGCTAACATGATGATAATATGGGTTTAGGGCTTGTGACCAAATTGGTTGATAGTACCTTACATGTTTATTTTGAATATAAATATATGGTAAGTTATTTACCATGTTATACTAACTTACTAAGCATTTAATGCTTACTCTGTTTTATTTTCCCTTGTCCTATAGTAATTTAAAGGCTTATTGGATTGTAAGCTTGGCGGAGATCATTTACACTATCCATTGGCCTATTTTGGTATACATGGTAAATCAATTATGGTGATAATGGTATGCATAGGTTATTTAGCCAATAATGGCATGTAAATATTTTGAATGAAACTAGCCATTGGAATGGCTTGTGATAACATATTTTGATATGTTTATAAGTGGATCTATCATGTTTGAAGAGTGAATATGGTCATGAATATATGCATTTGGTAACTAGGCAAGTATAAATGACAGTTTAACATGATAATAAATTGTCATCTGAGGTATCTAAAGGTATATTAGTTGTATGTTATAATATGTCATGTTTAAGATATGATTTTGGACTTGATTTACATGCTTTGATATGGTTTGTGAATGTGTTTAAGTGTTGGTGTAGGAGGAAGACAAGTTGGGTGAGAAATGTGGCTTGAAAAATAGCCTATTTTCGTACACACGGGCAGAGACACGAGCGTGTGTCTCAGCCATATGTGACACACGGCCTATCACATAGGCGTGTGACCTAGCCGTGTGTCCCTTGCATCTTAAATTTTCAAAACAAAATACTTAGAATTGATCACATGGCCTGACACATGGGTGTGTGGCTTGGCCGTGTGACCCCTGCACTTAAAAAAATTACAAAACAGAGAGTTACACGGACTAGGGACATGGCCGTGTGACCTACTTCATATACTACACAGTCTAGGACGTGGGTGTGTCACTTGGCCGTGTGGCTCACACGGCCTGACCACACGGGCATATGTGCCCTGTGCCTAGGAAAATTTTTGATGTTTCACGAAAAACATTTCTTAAGTTCCCAGTTTAGTCCCAACCCAATTCTAATGTATATTTTGGGCTTCGAGGGCTCTTATAAGGGACTTTATGATAGATTTCTAATATGAAAACTGTATGATGTGTAATGTTTGTTAACTATTTTGAAATTTTTGGTAATGCTCTGTAACCCTATACCGTCGACGGATACAGGTTAGGGGTGTTACAGTGTCACAACCTATGCTGAGGGTGCTATAGCAGGTAGCTAGAGTTAATACTGGAACGAGTAGTCGAGGAACCATATTTGAGAGGCTTCATTCTAATGGAACTGAGCTAGTTAGTGGTGTGGCTTGGACGACCCCTACCGCAGCTGAATACTGGTTGGAAGCCATGGAGAAAATCTTGGATGATTTGGAGTGTACCCCCAAGTAGAAATTAAGGGGCATTGTATCACTGCTAAGAGATGAAGCTTACTATTGGTGGCAGGTTACAATGAGAGGTACTCAAGCAGAGAGGCTAATATGGGAATACTTTTTGGATGCTTTCTAGAACAAGTATGTTGGCACAAGATATGTCGAGGTTTGGAGGTTATAGTTCATTGAGCTTAAACAAGGAGATTGGTCCGTGGCTGAATATGAGGCCAAATTCTTTCAGCTGAGTCACTATGCTCAGGGGATAATTTTGATTGAACAGGATAAGTGTGATAGGTTCGAGAATGGATTAAGGTATGAACTGATGGTAATGGTACCCCCACATCAATAAAGGGTTTTTGAAACATTGGTGGAGAAAACCAAGATAGTTAAGGTTAAGCGTGTGGAACCTAAGAGGAGGGATAAAGCTAGGGTCCCCATTAAGAGATATGTCGGTCCTATTGCTGAGGCTCTGTGATCCAATAAGCGGGCCAGAGATGATAGACCTCAACAAAAAAATGAAGTTGTTTCTGATGGTGGCAGGGCTCCGAACTGTGCTACTTGTGGTAAGAGGCATTTAGGATAGTGTTTGAGGAGTTTGGGTGTATATGAGAGATGTGAGTCCTTGGAACATATGAATAAGGATTGTCTACTTTGAAGTTAGCAGATGTAAGTCCTGGAATAGAACCAAGCTTAGAACCAAAAAGTTAGGCAGTAGCCTCAGAGAGGACTGGGATAGAATAGAGGTTCAATATGAGGAGTTATGTGTGGAATATGAATATGACTAATTTGTGATTTTGATTTATGAAATATGGGTCTGAGGTTGGCATAAAGAGGGGTTATTTGTAAACATGCATGATTATGGGAGATATGATTAAGTTGGCAGATAATGAGTACTCATCTACTGTGTTTAAGTTGGCGGAATGTGTCCGCCTGAGTACTATGAATGACATTTTAGCATATTGTGTCTAGGCGATAGAGTTTCATGAAAAATTCTAATTTTCTTATGAGTAACGATGCCAGTTGATTAATGGTATTCTTGTAAACTATTTATGTCTATTTTTGGAACTCGCTAAGTTCAATTGAACTTGCTCAATTATTTTTCCCTCCTCAGGTGTATAGATAGTAAAAGGGGAATCGATTGAAGGGGACTACGCTAGAGCAGCGATTGCAAGTGAAGGGGAATCAATTTTTTTTTTTGTATCATGCATGACTATTTTGGCAGGTGGCGTATAGATCTATTTTATAATAAACTTATATAATTGCCTATGTCTTTTTCTCTTTTTTTGTTTTAAAAAGAAAGTTACCCCTTACTCTAAAAGTATGTGCCAAACTTCAGTGATTTGTTGTTTGTGAAGGTAGTGGATGGATAATAGATTTTTCTTTTATAATTCCCATTATTTTATTTAAAAATGCATTACAAAATGAAAGAAAAATAATAGTTTTTAACAAATAGGGAAATTTTCATAACTGTTTCTTTATAAAAACTTAATTTAAATAGGAAAGTTTGAATCATCCAGTAACGCCCAGTCTGTTGGTGGTCTATCTGGCCAAATTTATATGCCATGTTTTCTTGATGGGCTAGGGGGTGTTATGTTTGCACTAAATAACATCAATTCAACTTATACAAATTCAACCTCTTTAATCATATATTTATCTATTCAATACCATCATTTTACCGTACTATTTGACATTTGAAATTTTCATTCAAGTGTCATATATATAGCTTGTCACATTACCAAAACATACACATACACACACACACACACACATACACATATATATGAACATTAGTCTTCCCAGGATTAGACATTAGCTGAGGTTCAAACCAAATATATCATTCTCAAGTTAACAAAAGCATGACACCTATATACATGCCACATAATCAAACTTTGGAACATTTGAAATACAACTGAATCAATAATGAGATAGTGTGAGCTTCGCGTAGATTCTTTCGACACGTTCTGCAAATTGGCAATCTATAGAGAAAGGGAAAAATTGTAACACCCCTTACCTGAATCCGACGCCGGGATGGGGTACTAGGCGTTACTGTACTTCAACATGCTTTCTCATACAAAGTCGGGCCTAGATTTTCATTCCAATTTGAAACTTTTTCAAACCTTCTCTTAATATCCTTATCATGGGCCTACGGGGCCCAAAACATATAGTGGGAATGGTTCGAGACGAAACCGGAAACTTTTAGGCTCTTGGAAAATTTTTGCTTAAAATAGGGCTACATACCCGTATGAAGTGGGGCACGCCCATGTGGGCAGGCCGTGTGGTCACACACGCCCATGTCCCTAGCCCGTGTCGAATTTATTTTTTATTTCAAACCTACAGGGGTTTTCACATGGCCTAGCACATGCCTGTGTCCCTCGCCCGTGTCCCTCACATGACCATGACACGCCCGTGCCTTAACCTGTGTGTGAGAACCTTGACATTCTGTTTATGATGTCAGCATACAATTTGGGGCACACGGCCAAACCACACGCCCGTGCGGTAGGCCATGCCCTCCACACGGTTGAGACACACGGCCATGTCTCTGCCTATGTGTAAATTACTGGGCATTCTATTTTGCATAAATTAGGTGCAGAGGACACATGGCCCGTCAACAAGCTCATGGGCTGACCATGTGTCACACACGGCCTATACACACGCCCGTGTGCCTACCTGTGTGGACAACTATAGGCTATTTTCCAAGCCCTTTGCCACCTAAAACTTAATCAAACACAAGGCCAACTTCAATATCACATAACATGAATACACTTCTAGATATCCACAACTAAGGTATTCACATGCCAAAACACAATACATTCATTTTTCTACTAAAACATGCATCTTGCTCTTTCATGAATTTCATACATATTGAATAAATATAACTTAGACAAAATTTTCCAAATTCAATGGCCATTTACAACATGATTCTAGCAACCTTAACAGCCAACACATTTGGCTACCCAATATGACATATATAAAAAAGGACAAGTTTCTATACATGCCATACACAAAATAATTTAAACTTTACTATACCAAAATAAAACGTTTGATAGTGTGACTTTGAGCTCCGACTTTCAATGATCCCCGAGCTAGCTTGGAATACAAGAAAAAAGGGAAAATGAAGGGAGTAAGCATAATTTCTTAGTAAGTTGCATGAAATAAATAGCACATACATCATAAAATAACATCTAAATAAGATCTCCTAGAATTTCACATAAATGTCTTGACTCATTAACATGGCTTACTCATAATCTTTCTTATCGACATATTCATATCATTTTGTTCTCATTTCTCGTGAACTACTCGTGTGCACCTGTATCACTCATCACATGACTTTAGTTTTTCTCGTTATATTCATCAACTTGAATACTTTTCCCATTAAATTACTTAGAATACTGAATGATACTGGAAATGTCATTCTCATGGTAAGATGCCAATACCATATCCCAGATATTGTCTTACTTGGAATCACATGTCGATGCTGAAGCCATATCCCAAATATGGTATTACACGGGATCTCATATTAATATCGATGCCATGTCCCAGATATGGTCTTACACGAGATCGTAAACTAATGCCGATGCCATGGCTCAGAAATGGTCTTACACGGGATCAATTTTAGATGCCAACGCCATGTCCCAAACATGGTCTTAAAGGGTATCTAAATCTCAACTTGGTGCCGACACCATGTCCCAAACATGGTCTTATACGGAACCACATGTCGATGCTAATGCCATGTCCAAACATGGTCTTACATGGGATTTTAGTTCAATGCCGATGCCTTGTCCCAAACATGGTTTTACACGGGACCTTCAATTTCTCATGTCATGACTACGGTATCCTTCGTATTATTTGATATTTAACCGGACATCATCATTTCTTTATAAAAAACTTACATCAATAAATCTCATGGAAATAACATAAATTTGATACAATGTCATAATATTATTTTCATAATACATAATGCTGATTTATTGTACACAACTTACCTCGGATCCAAAATATGGGAAGGTGTACGGTTTAATCCACCACCTTGTTTTTTCCTCGGTTTTGGTCCGGGCTTCGTGTTTCTTGATCTAAAATGACAAATTACACTCATTTAATAATCATATTGGCTAATCATCCCATAATTCATAATTGGGAAAAAATTATAATTTTGCCCCTAAACTTTTACATATTTGCAAAATGGTCCCTAGGCTCGTATAATGAAATGCACTTATTTTCTTGGTTACTCAAGCCTAGCCAAACCTTATTTGTGCTCATAACAACCCCTATTTTTCATATTTTTCATCAATTTTCACTTTTACTACACATTTTACCACTTTTACAATTTGGTCCCTATTAGGGATTTTCATGAAAAATCATCTAGTAAAAGATGTTTACTACATTTTAAACTTTCATACTCTACCACTAGCATCAAAATACATGCATGTCATGCATGGGTATATTTTTAAACATAAACCCTAGCTCAAATTAGTGGTAGAAATAGCTAAATTAAGCTACGAAGATTTCAAAAATACAAAGAACATTAAAAACAGGGCTAAATTTCACTTACTTGTGAGTTTAAAAATGAAAGAAACCCTAGCCATGGAATCCCTTGAATTTTTAGCACTTTCATGGAGAAGATGAGTACATTTTTGGCTTATTTTCCCTTTTTATTTCATTAATTATCCAAATGACCAAAAGACCCTTATGCCATTTCTTTAGAAAATTTTCCTTCCTTGAGCATTTTTGTCTATCATGCCAATAAATGGTCTAATTGCTAAATAAGGACATGTAATAATTTTTATAATGCCAATTCATCCTGAAAACTTCTAGAAACTCATATTTTGCAACTTTTGCAATTTAGTCCTAAAGGACAATTTAACCGCTATCTCATAAAAATTCATTCATGAAATGTTCTCATTATCATGCAATCATATCATAAACTTAAAAATAATCATGAAATATATAATTCTACTTTGGATTTGTGGTTTTGAAACCACTATTCTACTAGGCCCTAATTCGGGCTGTTACAAAAATAATGAGTAAGTATTTCGAATGCTTAGTAAGTTCATAGGTATTGAATCAAAAACTTCCTTTGAAGAACAATCAAATATAGTAAGTTACCAAATGTTGGCATTATTTGATTAAACTTAACATGTCCCAAGAAGCAATAAGGTGAGTTCTATATCATTATCAAACAAGTATAACACATGTATTCATCAATTCATTCATGTCACTGTAGATATCAAGCTGAAATCTCATACCAATCGGAAGTAATATAATCATACGTTTATATACTATAGATTATATATTAACAAAATTCCTTAGTTCATCATTTGAATATCGAATTCCTTTCATAAATGTAAAGGATTTAGCAAGCGAATTGTGTCTATGGCTAGTTCTAGGGGTTTTAGATTGGTTAAAGATGAATGTGATTACTGTGGTAGAAGTCATGGAGGCAAGTGTAGGAAGAAACTAAGAGACTGATTTGGCTATGGGTCTAGGGACCACTTTATTAAGGATTCTTCTTCCAAGTTTGAGTTCAACACTGAGCAATCAGTTAGAAGCCCGTAGAAATTGCCACATGAAAATAGATCAGAGATGACTGCTAAGTCTAGCTCAGTTCAAGGATTACAAAGGAAGAATTTTGGTAAGATGAGTTTTGCCATATCAGCTCTAGCCTACACGATGAAGATGTGATCGAAGTTTTAACTGGTAATTTTTCTTTTCTTGGTAATAGTATTTATGCTTTGATTGACCTAGGTTTTACCCATTGTTACATTTGTACTACGATTATAGAGGGTCTTAGTCTTGAGATTGAGTATTCTGAAACGAATGTGCTAGTAACGAATCTGTTGGGTTAAAATATGGTAGTGAATAATTTGATCAGGGATTGTCCATTGCCTCTTGATGAGCACATGTTTTTGGTAGACTTGTTTTTTACTGAGTTTCTATGAGTTTGATGTCTTTTTGGATTAGAGTGACTGACTAGGCATAATGTTATGGTTGATTGTTGAACTAGACTGTATGTAACACCTCAAACCCGGCCTGGACGTTATGGCCTGATCTGGCGGTGTCACATTGGAGGGTGACTCGTACAAATCGTGGTTGTTGACAAAAACCATTTGTGTTTCTTAATATTCAAACCTAGTCTAAAAAAAAATAGTGTTTTAATTCATCACGAAATCAGTGAAGATTTGTGTAATTGCACATCTAGGTAAGACCTTGAGTTGGTTAATAGAAAAGCCATTTATGAAGACCGTAATTTATATTTATGCGTCCAGAAATAGATTTCAAGTTTCAGGTAAAAAGCGGAAGCTCCTTCTTTTAAAAGAAAATCATTCAGGTTCTTATAATGATTTCAAATTGTCTTTTTGATTTTAGAAAATAGGTTTGAGTTTGAAAATTTGGCAGTTATAGTAATAATAAAATAAAACCCAAATATAAAATCAAACCAGAGAATAACGGCCTTATTACAACCCCAAATAAAAATAATTAAGGATAAAATAAAAGTAACTACTAAAATATTAACCCGCTTGCTATGTGGCCACCTCCGAGTCCTTCCCAACTGTCGAACCGCCTATTGAGGGTCACCTAAAAAAATTAAAAGAGGGAGTGAGTTTACGAAAACTCAGTGTGTACGTCCCTCGATAGACACATAACATGCAATAAACAATTTGGGCCTAAGCCCAATTCAATAACAGTGGCCTTGGGGCCTTAGCCCATAGTGGCCTCAGTTGGGCCTGAGCCCATATCACATATCCAAAATCCATATATGCAATGCATAAATGCCCATACCAACCCTGCACTCCATCTCCTGTCCAGCCCTACACTATTGTGAGAATATAAATCGACCCATCCATCCTTACACTCCCGTTGTAGCACCGGTTGCGGCACTACTCAATATTGCAGTAGAGCTGCGAATCATATAATAGGCTTAAAGCCGTTGGTAGGTCCACAGTCGTCTCGGGCGACCCGTGTAGCCTTACCCGAATAGATCCACAGTCGTCTCGGGTGACCCGTGCGATCAGGTTTACAGTAGTCTCGGGCGACCCGTGCGACCATAACAAATCAATCACTTCCTCCAAAAATGTTCCCATCCCCATGCAGCATAATATCACATGAATGCAACACAAACATATACATGGCATACAAATCATACATATAACATGTAGGGGTATTTTAGTTATTTTGCTGTTGGGGCAGATCGATCATTTTCTGTTGTAATAGGCCAATTTAGCCTAGGCCCACACAAAAAATAATAAACCCCAAAAAAATAAAACAAAGTCCAAGTCCAGTCCAAAATTACAAATATATAATTTGTTTCGATCAGAATGGTCCATTACTTGAAAAGATTTAAGGTCTATCTACAAGCTTGACTCATATGGAAATATAATCTTCAAGGATATGCAATCTTAGATATGATATGCAATCTTAGATATGATACAATCTTAGATATGATATGCAATCTTAGATATGATATGCAATCTTAGAAGATATGATTTTGTAATATTAGAGATTTAATTTGTAGATACCCTTTAATCTTAACCGTTGATGTAATTGATCTGTACCGTTGGATTTGAGGAGGCTCAACTATAAATAGAGGCCTCTCCCTTCATTGTAAATCACTTGAGTTTTGGGGAGCAATAAGAATTCTTGAGAGCATTCACTCAAATTTCTCTCCCTCTTGCATTCTTATTTTCTGCGGTTTGTTCTTATTTTATTCTTTGTTCATCTTCGTTTTTCAACCTTTTTTATTTTTGATTTAATCCCTGTTTCTTTGATTTTTAATTCTCTTTTATATTTTATTTTTTAATAATTTTAGTATTATATCAAATTATTTCTTTTTTTATTAGGATATTTTATTAAATCCTATATTATTTTTATATTATTTATAAATTTGTATATTATATGCTATTTGAATTGTTTTATCATTAATATAAAATTTTCTATATATTGTATATTTTAAATATGTAAATCATTTATGTATATATATCTTATATTACTATATTATATGTTATCCCTTATATATATTTTCTATATATTTAAAGTTTTATATATAGTATTATTTATTTCAAAATATATTATTTATTTCATTATATACATATATTTTTCCATTTTAGATTTTGCCATATCATTTTTTATACTTCCTTTTTGAAAAAAAATTGAGATATATATAGTATATTATTGTTTTGGATATATTATTTACCTTATTTTATTATTATTTTATATATATATTCAATCTTGTGTGTAAATTATAAGATTTATTTCTTCATTTTTCATAGATTTTTTATTGTTATTATCTACTCAATATCTTTTATTTGATTATTCATATTCCTAGGATTAAAATTTGTCATCTTTATTTACCCTAGCATTGCACTATATTGCTCACATTATTTGCTATGTTACATCATTCTTTTTACTTAATTGTCTATATTAGTGCTAATTGCTGATATGTTTTGTAATTTTAGTGAATTGTTCTTTGGTATTTATAATGTATTAATGTTATATTTTATTCAAGTAATTATTTTTGAAAATATTTTTTTGCCGCTTTTTATCCAGAACTTTAGTTCTTAAAATAAGTAAATATTTGACATTTGGGATTTTTGAAGGAATCGTGCCCTAACTTACTGGGCTTTGATTTTTCTCATTAAGTCTAAATGATTAAATACCCTTTTCAAGTTAAAACGTGTGATGTTCAAATAAAAACTATCTTTGAGAATTTAAGATGTTGTGTCCTAACTTACTGGATGTGATTTTTTGATATTTCGAGATAGGGATTTCTAAAAACGAAAGATATTTGACGTTTGAGAAATTTGAAAGGTCATGCTCTAACTTACTCAGATTCGATCATTTTCTTTTATCCAAATAATTGAATGTGTTTTAAAAAAGTTATAAGTTTTTAAAAACAAAATCAAAAGGATCATACTTTAAAACCTGTTCAAATATTCGACACTAGGACATTTAATAATCAATTAGGTATCGATTTTTGGGCGTTACGAGGGTGCTAACCCTTCCTCGTACGTAACTGACTCCCGAGCCCGATTTCTCAAATTTTTATAGACCAAAATTTTTTTAAAAAAAATACCAAAATGTTTCATAAGGTGATCCAATCGCACCTAAACAAAAAGAATTGGTGGCCACTCCATTTCCGTTTTCATTTTAAAGTCGACCTCGGTTTTCAAAATTAAAAATGGTTTCGACAGCTTGGCGACTCCACTGAGGAAAAATAAGAGAGTCAAGCCGTAAAATTGATTATTTTCTGTCCTTTTATCAAAGTTTAGAAATTTGATTTGAAAAAATTATGATCATTTTATTACATGTGTTTGCATCGTTACATATGATTGTTATTTTCTCGCACACATTGCATTGCATGACCGTTGTGGTCACATCCTTAAGTGGGAGTGAGAAACTACTCCTTTGTGAGGTTTTCACCTCCGTGCAGGATAGTGGATTGCTTCTGGGATACATCCGTACCTATGTCTTCGTGAGATTTTCATCTTCGTGCAGCCATAGGGAAATGTATCCCCCTGAACTGAACTCGGTCCGTATGAGCCTATAATGGGTGAGGATCGAGGAATCTACTGGTTCGGGTACCTCAACTTTAGAACTAAGCTGCATGTAGAAAACATAAGTGCCCACCCTAGGTAGAACTATGCCAAACTTTAGTGGTCACCCAAATATGTGTTTATTTGCTTTATGTTCTATTTCATGTTACTAACTTGTTGTGCTTTATTTTTGGTGCATGTCATCTCATATTTTAAAAGGTATCGATTTACGATCAGTTACTAAATTAGAAAGTTGGTTATGGAGAACGAATTTCTTGATAAAGTGGGAAACAATGCGGCTGTCCGTAAATGGTCAGAGGAAACATAACTAGCAAAAGGAGATAGCCTAGCTGAAGGATACATATCAGAATTATGGGATTACACTCGCATCAGTGTGACACAAAATAATCTCCAGGAGTTAAAGGAAATATGGGATCGATGGAGTAATGAGACCAAGCAGTTGTTCTACTACAACTATGGAAATTTGCCGTACTTGCTTGACATGAAGGTAGATGAACATTTGTTTCGGGCCATCACTCAATATTGGAACCCTATGTATAGTTGCTTTACTTTTGGAAAGGCTGATATGGTACCCACGGTCGAGGAATATTCAGCTTTGTTGCATTGTCCCAAGATTCAAGTTGATAAAATTTACTCAAGGGCTACTTGTATTCCAACTTTTGTGAGGAAATTGATGAAAATCACGGGGATGAGTGAACAGTGGGTCACAGCTAGAATCAGGAAAGGTGAGTGTAAGTACATCCCATGGAAGGCTCTGAAAGATTTGATTCTAACTCATCCTGATGAGAAAAAGAAAGTTGATATTTTTGCCTTAAGTATATATGGATTGGTGATCTTCCCTAAGGCATTGGGATATGGGGATGAAGCCGTTTCAGATCTTTTTAATCGACTTGACAAATAGGTTACACTTGTTCCTGCGATCTTGGCCGAGACGCTTCGATCATTGAATGCATGTAGGAGAGTTGGCAAAGGCAGGTTCATAGGATGTACACAGTTGCTGTTGGTTTGGTTCCACAGTCATTTCTGGAAGGTGGATAAAGTTTCCTCAAGAATTACTCTACTTTAAAAGAGATTGTGGTAGCACCACGAAGAGATGACGTATCAGAAGAAAATTGGATAGCGCTTCTTCGAAATCTCCAAGAAGATGACATTGAGTGGAGATCTCCCTGGTTGGTTCCCGATGAAATTTTGTATCGATATGGGAGTTTTGATTGGGTCCCTCTACTTGGAATTTAAGGAGCCATTGGATATGCACCTTTGCTCGTGCTGAGGTAGTATAGATCAAGGCAGTTCATACCAGCAACACATGGGTTGGCTCAATGTGAGTTTTCATACAAGGAAGATAGTTATAAGAAAATGGTTAAGGAGATTTCTAATGCTTGGAATCAGACTTGCCGTATGAAGATAGTGGATGTATGTCCAGTAACGACTCTAGAATACATGGGATGGTGGGGCAGGAGAGTTAATGAGAATATCCCTGTGCCAAGTTTAGAAGGCGCTCGACTGATCGAAGAATACTTACAAGTGGTGTCATCGGAGTTAGAGATCATAAAGCAAGATTTTGAAAGGAAGAGTTCAGAGTTCAGGAAACGGATAGAAAAGTTGGAAGAAGAAAAAATGCATCTGAGATTGGACATGGATATTCAGAAACTGGAGGTCGAAAAATTAAGGAAAGAGAAGTGGAAGATTGAGGAAGATCGCGATGATTTGAAGACAGAATATAAGAAGATTCAGCTGTCGATAAAAAGAGCTAGATTGGGGAAGACTTCGAACATTGGCAACAAGAGATTCGAGAGGAAAAAGCCAAAGCTAATCAATGAGAGAGAAAGTTCCAAGAAATTCAGGCGCGAAACAAGGCCCTAGAAAGAAGTTTGGCCGAAAGTTAGAAAGAGAAATATGGATTAAAGGCTAAAGTGGCTGAACTTGGATAGCCTCTTCATCATCATCGATGTCGTAACTCCACGATTGAGCTGAAGGCAAGTCTGAATAAGATCGAAGAAATGAAGGGTAAGATTGAAGGGTTAGAATCGGTATTGCAAAATTGTGAACTCCGGATCGAGCATCTTGAAGCAAGAGAAGGGCATTGGAAGGAGGAGCTTCATCATTTTCAAGATCAAGTCAGAAATAGGGATTACCTCATGGGTGAAGCCATAGCTTAGATTCAAGAGGTACCTGAGCATCTGCAGATCTTGGTGGTACAGGTTGATACATTGAGCACAAAGTATGAGTTACAGTCCGATCGTGGTCAAGAGTTAGCCTTGTTGCTTAGTAAAGTTAAGACTTTGGACATTAGGGCGAAAGCATATTTGTAGCTCATTTTATGTAAAAGATTTTGTTTTCTAATAAAGTTTTCTAAATGAAATTGAATCAAAATCGATGCCTTTTTACATTCATGTTGTAACACTCCAAACCCGGCCCAGACCTTATGGCCAAATCTGGTGTGTCACATCACCTAAAACTAACCATGTTACCTAGTTACTAAGATTAAGGTGAGCTTTGCAAAGCTGATTTTGTAGTCTTAAGAAAAATTCCCAGTTTATTGGTGGACTTCCTATTCAATACTAGTTATTAAGAGGTTTATTATAAAACTTAGCTTTGTTACTCGATTGAACCGTGTGATTGGTTTTGAAAACGTTTGATTAATTTTGAAAAACTCGCGTAGCCATATTCAAAATATTTTGAGCAATGTAAGTATAAGTAATTAAAACCCAAAATAAAATAATTAGAGCGGCCTTATTACAACCCAAAATCAGAATAAAAATAATTTAAAATAATAGAAATAAAATAATATAAAACTTAATTATGTAATTGCAGTCTATGTGGCCACTCTGAATCCCTCCCAGCTCTAAGTCCACTAGTCTAGGGCTCACCTGCATGGATGGAAGAAAAATGGGTGAGTTTGGAAACTCAGTATGCAAAGAGGCCCATCCAGAGCCCAAATCAGCTCAAGCCCACTAGGCCTAAGCCTTAACCAGTCTCAGTAATTACTGGGCCGCAGCCCTATTCAGATACAGTAATCTGGGCCTTAGCCCTTCTCAGATAACAGTACGGCCTGTAGGCCCATTACAGTAACAGAATAGATATCAATCATGAATGCAAACCCAAACCCAACCTATGTCCATCCGCTACACTACACCCGTACCAGCCCTACACTCCATGTGGGGAATAACTCAACCCACTCAGCCCTACACTCCACAGTTGCAGCATAGTTGCTCAGAAAACAGTAAAATGAGGCAAAGCCTCCAGTACGTGGTCAAGCCACTTTTAGTACTTCCTCCATCATTAACCCAGCCCCAATGCAACAGATAATCATTGAGTGAACAGAAATAGTAAAACAAGTATATCAGTCGGATTTAGCCCTAGGGGTATAATGGTCATTGTACACCTAGGGGTAAAATAGTAATTTTGCACCCATAAGGGCATTTCAGTATTTATTCCAGTTTTTAGGGTTTTATGCATATTTCAATCACTAATAATCCAATTTTTGTCTCAGTAGTCTATTTAACTCATTTTAACAGTTTTTAGTTATTGGACCCTAAAACCCCTAATGGGCCCTACAATGTCCCTTAACCATATTAGCTCATTGAGCCCAAATTCTAGGTCTAATCTAGCAGATTTAACCTACCATATACCAGAACATACTTACTACATACTTTTACCCATATGGGCCCGTAAGCCCTTGGGCCCAGTTTTAGCCCATCGAGGCCCAAATTTACTGAAGTGCACGGAATTGCACACTCATCCATCTTACCACTTGCGATTACAGATCTAATGGTTTCCAACCGACTAACGAGTGCTTGCACACTCGCAAGCCCACGAAATGCCAGAATTCTGGCATTTCAGCTTTTCGGCTTTTGCTAATTTAAACTACAAGAGGATGTTCGATACACACCTAATTTTCGACAACTACCAACGAGATCTCCCACGATATCCTACAATCGGTCACTAGACACATCAGATCCAAAATACCATGACAGCCATCATAAGCTTACTTACCATAATCGGCCATCAACACCTAAGGCCTTTGAGATCTTACCTTTGCCGAAACTAGTGACTAGATCTAGATCTGGTCGTTCCACTTGTCCAAGCCCTCGATCAATAGCCTCTAGATCACGCTAACACCAAAATAAATCAATTGTTAATAACCCTTAGAGCCTTAAGCCCCAATCGACAGCCTCCCTAAGCCTCTAGGGATTTCAACTTTTCTAAATCTCGAAATAAAGAATAGATCTGAGATATCGAGTACTGACCACAGGTTCTCTCAATCCAAATGATTCTACTTCCGTTTCTACTCAGATCTGCTGCAGATCTAACCTCTAAACACTAGCAAAGGTCGAGTCTGAGGGTCTAAGGATCGGTTACTAAGTCCTTAAAAATATGGTGTTTTGGCTTTTGGAATGGTGAAGAGGGAGATGGTTTGAAGTTGTGGATTTGAAGTGGTGTTGTCGACAAATGTTAGGGGTTTAGAGGATATGGAAATCAGCCAAAAGAGAAGAAGAAGGTAGGAGGGTTCGGCTATAATCAAATCAGCACAGTAGCAATCTTTTGGGATTTTGGCTTTTAGTTGTTGATGGGTTTGAGAAGAAAAGAATGGCAGATTTAGTTTTTGAAGAAAAGAAAAGGGAAGGTAAGTGAATAAGAGAGTGGTTTCGATTTTTAAAGAAAAGAAGAAGGAAAAAGAATGGAAGAATAGAGGAGAAGAGAAGAATATGTTCGGCTATGGTAAAACAGCACAAGAGGAGAACTTTCTTGCTTTTCGGCTTTTTGGTACACTAAGAAGAGAATGGAACAAAAGTGAAAACCCCAGGTGGCTAACCCTAATTCGGCAAGACAGAAAAAGAAATTATAACTAACCCTAATGACTACTTAAGCAAATGGCATAACCTTCCTAAAGCCCTAGCCGAATTCTACTTGAGTTCTATCACATGCCCGACACATGCACAAAAATAAAAGTATCACCTGCTTACCTTGCGACTAGAACTCTGGCCCTTAAACCCAGTCCACACGCCACTTTTTTAGGAGCTTAGTGGCGCCACCTTGCCACTTTACCAAGGCCCTCTTTGTGTCCTAACTTGCTAACTTTTTCTTAAAAGGCCACTTAACCAAGCCCCCTTCACTTAAAATCCAAAATTGATATTTCTGCCAGGTTTTACTTAGGCTTGGACCTCTTAAAGGCCCGCTAACACACTTAAACATATTTTCAGTAACCAAAACACTAAAATTTCAAGATTTCACCAAAATCACCAAAAATACCGAAAAATCTCGAAAATCAGGGTGTTACACGGTCGTGTGGCCAGGCCGTGTGACTCCAAATCCCAAATCCCTAATTCCCAACCTCACACGCCCGTGTGCCTAAGGGACACGGCCATGTGAAAATCGACATTTTTCCCAAATTGGCCACACAGCTGTGTGGCCTGGCCGTGTGGCACCCAATTTGGCCCGAAACTCTAGTGCCCAAATCCACACGGTTATGTGCCTTGGCACACGCCCGTGTGGCCATCGGGGTGGTCACGAAACCACGCCAAATCAGCCCCAAAATCGTCGTTTATGCCACCATAACAATCACTAACTTTAACCACATCAAGAGTACATCAGATACTAGTGTTTTCCCTTCTCTTACAGTGTTTAAACCCATAATCAATGGGTTAGCATATAATTTTAAGAAGCTAAATCAACAATTCAAAACAAACGAACAAAAAGAGTAGTTAAGGTCAGAATCTCACACCTATTTTGACGACAAAATAGACGACTGAGAAGCGAAAATCTGAAACCCTCCGATGAGCAGTTTTCAAAAATTATTTAGAAGGCAATAGAAAAATAAATAAAATAAATTTTGAAGAGAAAAAGAGGGGAGGAGAGGGAACGTCATAAAAAGAAAAAGAAAGAAGAGTAAATAAAATAATAACAACACAAAATAAAAATATAATTACAAATAATAACTGATCAAATAAATACTAAAACATGCTATAATAAAATTGTTTCACAAAATGCACACAAGAGAACTCAAACCCAGAACCTTGGGTTACCCTAGCACCCACTCAACCACCAGACCAGCAGGCCCATTCTATCACTAGATTGCACAACTAAACATTTATGAGCAACCTCCTCACTGTCCTTAAGCTCAATAACCCAAGACTTCTAAACCCAAAATTCGGGGCATTACAATACAGATCATATTTTTCAATTACATGCTTTACATGCGAATCAGAATATCATAATAGGGCATGCTTAACACGCGAATCAAATATTATATATTTTAATATATATTTTTATAATGGCATGCTTATCATGTAAATCAGAATTTTAGAATAGCGCAAGCCCAACATGCAAATCCATAGATCAGAATGATAATACAACATTTTTCACACAGACCAAAATATCAGTAATCATATTATATTAGCCATAAGTCACATGACATGAGAAATGGAAATCACATATTAACACATATTACAGGATCACTCAATCAACAAATCAACACCACAGATCTTAGATTTTCGAGATTAACTTACTTGGTATATTCATTTATTAGTTTTTATCGATCTTATGAATATGCTTGTATTCACACATACTTATTTTCCAAGAATCATATAACAAAAAATATTACATTTAAAATATAACTATTATTTATTATTTAATCAATATTATTAATAATTATCAAGAATGAGTCCCTACACCTTAGATTCGATAGAATAAATCTTGATACCAATTCAAAGGGGGAGTTTGATTTCCTTGAGTCACTACGGTATTGATCCAACGCATGAGCTAGTATAGATTTAACGAATTAATTACAACCCGTAATAAAAGATACAACTATGTTTCGACAACACTTATGCAAAGAGATGATCAAATCACATTGTAAAAAATAAAACGTGAATGATAATCCTTCATACCTATGATAAAACATAGGAAAAAAGTGTAACACCCCAAACCCGGCCCAGACGTTATGGCCAAATCTGGCGTGCTACATCATAGCGCATTTCGGAAAACTGGAATTTGTGAATCAAAACTTGTCGTCAGTTAAAAACCCCTTTGTGATTTTATAGTAAACTTTAGAGAATTAGTTTCTTTACTTTTATCAAATTATCTTGTCAAAACATTTCCCTTTGGTATATTAAACTGATTTAGGTCGCGGAAGCTTGTGGAAAACTTTGAAGTTTTGAATTGCGTGTCTTTAAAAGCAACTATTATTTTGAAAACTCGTCTTCCCCTAAACTAACAGTTTAAAATAAGTAAACAAAGCCCAATTTAAAAATTAAATCCCATGAATGGCCTTTACATAATTAAAAACCCAAAACAAAACTGTAAATATGAAAAAAACCAAATGTAAGCTAACTGCAGTCGTGTGGCCACCTCCGAGTCCCTCGCAGCACCAAATCACCTATGGCTGGGGATTACCTGCACAATTAAAAAGAGAGGGTGAGTTTACGAAAACTCAGTGTGCAATTCCACTATCAGTCAATCGGTATACCGAATGCAGTAACAGTCTGGGCCAGAGCCCTATTCAGAAATAATAATACAGTGTGGCCTTAGCGGAATACAGTATCAGTGTGGGCATTAGCCCAATACAGTAACAGTACAGTGTAGTAATGCAACAGTGCAACCCACCCCAATCCAGCCAAGCACACCACCCCGTACCACCAACACACTATGTGGGGATTAAATTGACCCACCCAGCCAACACACCAATATCGTAGCCGAGCTACCAGTAACGGTATCACAGCATAAATGCCAATAACAGTATCGCAGCATAGCTGCCAGTAATAGTATATGTGGCAAAGCCACCAATACAGTATACTTCCTCCACAACAGTATCCCAATCCCATGCAGTATGTCATGTCATAAATCATACGTGTATGCAGAATGTCATGCACAGAAACAGTGATGTTTATATCATAAATATACCAGTCAATCTACCTTTAGGGGTATTCATTTTTATCTACTAGGGGTAAAATAGTCCTTTTACCCTTTGTGGGTATTTTGGTCATTTTACCTATTTTGGGATCCTGGTACACATACCAGTCTCTTAGAAGGTTTACAGCAGCCTAGAGCAACTTATATAACCTAAACGGTCATAACAGTGTAAATAGGCCCAGGCCCATCATTCGGCCCAACTGGGCCCACACGCTTATGTGGCCCATTTAGCCCAGATTTAGCTATGGCCATGCAAACTGCACAGCCTAGTCCAGTATTTGCCACGTGTCGTGGAGTATACCCGCGTGGGGCGTACGAGCCTATTGGGCCCACATGGCCCATTTCAGCCCAACATGGCCCAAAATAGCCTAATCCCATGAGAACACTCATGGTGGCCTCTACAATCTTGTGCCCACGAGTCGTGGCCTCGGCTTACCACACGAGCATTCACACACCCATATGGCCTCAAACACCGTACTTTCTGGCTTTTCAGCTTTTGCCGATCTATAGTTGAGAGGGTATGATTAACACATCTGTTACGCAACCGCTCCAAGTTTCTTAAGCACCCAACCTACATTCAATCTAGGATTTATAAACGCTAAAACCCTAAATCAATAATCACTACCCACCTTGACTAGATGATCAACGATTTACTCCCCCTAGATCGCTGGCCAAAAACAATCACGCACACCTTGACGATTAACTGCACTAATGATAGCCATTGTTAGATAGAATCGATTATAGATGTGGCTTACATCCACAAGTACTACCCTATAGAACATTGGGGTATTCGGCCTATTCCCAAACAAAAGGTATCAAAATTACCTTAATAAGCAATGAGAGAACAAAAAGGTTTCACTGGCTTCAAGATCACTTGCACTCCTTTACCCCCTAAAATCTCTAGAACCCATCGCGAAAAGCCACGTGAAGAACGAATGAGAATCGTAGTCAGAAGATATAATAAGAAACAACATTTAGCTCACCAAAAAGATTCAAAAGAACATATTTGAACACATAATGGAACAATCGAGAAATAATAGAGGAACATCAAGTACCTATCGATTTGTCAAAATTCTTGCAAGACCGAAACCACAACACTAATAGCAGGCACAGAGCAATCGGTCAACACCATGTAGCAGGGCACACTTAAAAAAATTAGAGAACGGAGGGAGAATAATTCGTCAATGGTTGAGGGGTGTATTCGGTTAGGGTTGAGAAGAGAATAATAGAGAAGAAGGAAAAAAGGAATTGTTTTAGGCTTAAAAGAACATTATGAACACAAGAGGAAAATATTGAGAGGAAGAAAGGGGAAAGATTCGATCAAGGTAAGACAAGTAACAGAGAATGTTGAAGAACTCAAGAACTGAGAAAGAGAGAGGGACGGAGAAAAGAAAAAATAATAATCAATGCATAGAGAACTGAAGGGAAAACAAAACTGACAGTACCTAAAGTTTTTTTTAAGCAGCATACGGTATAATAACAAAACTCACGAGTATTGGCAAAAAAACCCAAACTGCACTAACCGAAACCTCACACCCCAAAAGTCGACAACCACTCCCCCTTTCAACCCTCAACATTGAGACAAAGGGTGCCTAGCAACCAATTTCGGCACACATACCTCCTTACACTCAAATTCTTATTTTTCCTCCATAAAACGCTCCATTAATCTCTCCATGATATCCTCCTTGATTTACTCCCCATATCACTCCATCATGCTATTCAAATTCTATTCAAACACTCATGACAAATTCAACCCCAGAGTCTCAGTCCAACTCCACCTCTTACACACCCCAGGCAGCAAAATAAGTACCCCCTCAATATAGTGCCACCACTCGAACCTCAAACCCCCTTGCCACACCTCACACGCCACTTGCCATTAGACCAATAAGATTTTTGTGACACAAATCAACCACCAATATTTATAAGGTCTACAAGCTAGAGTCAAGGTGCACTTAAGAGGAAAAACTAAAATTTCGCAAAAGCCAGGGTTTAAACCCAGGACTTCTCGGATACCTCCAAACACTCCCAATACACTTAACTAATAAAGCAAACATACATTTTGTGTCACAACACGCAAAATTAAATACTTAAATTTTTGGGGCGTTACAAAACGGCTCGACGATAAATCCTAAAAAGCTGATTAAAGTGGAGGATTCGACATTATAAACACAGAATAGAAGAGTTTAGAGAAAATAATACGAAAGATGATATTTTAATATTTAAAAATCAAATTCAAGAATTTATGGAGATGATTTTTGGAAAGACCAGAAAAGAAGAAAAATGGTGAAAATCAATGGTGGCCAATGGCGACGGTTCAACAGCGATGCGGTAACAACGATGATGGAGGTAAGGTGGTGGTGTGATTGCCATGTGTGGTGGTGGAGCGGAAGAGGAATGAAGAAATATGGCTTCAAAGGTGGTGAAATGAAGCAGAAAAAGCTAAAAAACTAGTGGAGAAGGGTGGTAGACGGTAAAGAGAGGAGAGTATATAATAGCCCGATATAGGGCCTAAACGGAATAGTGGTTACGAAACCAAAAATCTGAGTTCAAAATATTTATTCCGGTTGAGTTTTAAAATTTATTTTTTGTTTGCAATATTTTGTGAAATTTTTGTTACAAAATTTTATTGTTTGTGAGTCCAATTTGATAAATTAGACTAAATTGCAAAAGTAGTAAAATGTGCATTCTAGCAGGTAAAGGTGTTTAATGGAAATGTGTTTTATTTATATTTTTATGGTTTAAATTTTTATGAAATTATTTTGTAAAAATTTCGTACAAAAATTTCAACGTTTGGGCACTCAATTTAGTCAAAAGGACTAAATTGTAAAAGTGAAAAAGTTGAGTTCTACATGTTAGAGGTGTCCAATTGTTATGAAATTTTAAATTGGAGGTCCTTAAATGGTAGTTATACCATTGGTTAATTTATTTGACAAAAATGGACATGAAATGGGTGAAAAAGAATATTTTTAAGTTAGGGGCATTTTGGTCATTTAGTGATTAAATGAATTAAAAATCAAATTAAAAGCCAATTTTTGCTCATCTTCTTCCTCAAGGCCGATATATCATGGAGAAACCATGGCTAGGGTTTTTCAAGCTTCCAAGCTCGATTGTAAGTCCGTTCTACCGTCGTTTTTAATATTTTACTTTTTCGAAATCCCGGTAACATGATTTCTCTATTTCTACCATTATTTTGAGCTAGGGTTTGATTTTAAAAATTGACCCATGTTGAATAATTGTGCTTTTTGATGAATTATGGTAGATTATACATGTTTAAGGTTAGAGAAACGGTTTTTACCGAGTGATTTTCGACGAAAACGTCCGAAAGGACTAAATCATAAAAGTTATAAGATTGGTCATAAGTGTGTGTTTTAATGAGAATTGTGGGCTGATATATTTATGAAATGGTTCAGTTAGGTCTAAAATGCAAAGAAATTGAATAAAAATTTACATAATTTTGGCAAACTTTAGGGGCCAAAATGTAAAATTTTAGAAGTGTGATTTTTTGACTAATTTGAATAATGTGGTCATTAAATGAGTGTTATTTGATGTGTTAGATAAAGAAAACACGAAATTCAGACTTAGAACAAGGTTATGAGCTAAGTTGAAAAAGTTGGTCGTTTTTCCATTCGAGGTAAGTTGGTATAATAATAATGCAGTAATGTCATAATTTCTGTTTGAAGCCTAAATTGTAATATTAGATTTGATTTTGTTGAATTATATGATTATGATATTATTATGTTAGTGATTTGATTTAATAATGCCTATGATACAAGGTGACATAGATGACATGGAAATGAATTAAGATGTTGTGGTTAAAAGTGCTTTCTATGATTATGGTGACTATGTGAAATTGTAAGTTTGTATGTAAAGAATATATCGTTTTACTCATGTTATAATATTTTGTTATTATATAAGTCGTGGTTGCATATTGAATGCTTACTTGAGGTAAATTATGAATTGAAATTGCGTATGGATGAATTGGTAAAATGTTGAAAAGTGAAGAATTTCCCAGTTGAACCTTCGGAATAGAAAAGATATGAATGATCCATTATGAGAACACATGTGTAGTACTATGTGCAGCCTACTATGTGTTCAAGATGGTTTAGGTCACATGTGTCCTACTACGTGTACCAAATGGTTGGGTCGCATGTATAGTACTATGTGCAGGCTACTATGTGTACTCGATTATTTCGATCACATTTGTGGTACTAAGTGCATGTAACGCCCCGAAATTGGGCCTGGAAGAATGGGCAGTGTGAGCCCAATGGGCTTGTGGGCCCACACGGGTCGTCGTCTTTGGACTTACGAGAATTAGTGTTTCGGTTGTGTCGTACATGTGGCAGTAGGAAAATCTGGCTTGGCGGGCCATGCGAGCACATGGGCCCCACTTGGGTTGCGTAATGGGCCCTGGGCCCATATTCACTGAATGATATGTTGGTGTGATGGGTAAGAGGTTTGGGAGTGTTGGAGAAGTCCTGGGTTCAAACCTGGGCCTTATCAAAAATTTATGTTTTTCTCTTATGGGAGCCTTGACATTGGTGGGTAGGCTTTAAGAATATTTTTGGTGAAAGCATGACACAAAAAGGAGTGTGGTGTAGTGGCAAAGTAGTACCACTTAAGGGACAAGGAAGCAAGGGGGTCCAAGGTTCAAGTCTTGGTTCTTGGAATTTATTTTGGTTTTTCTTTTAAATAAATCTGGAAGCGAGTAGGCGGGCTTTAAAGATAAATACGTTGAACTTATGACACAAAGGAGCTTGTGTCCGAGTGGTGGTACCTTGACATGACTAATCAAGAGGTCTATGGTCCGAATCCCTTTGCTTGGAAAGGTTGATTATTTTGCTAATACTTTAGTTTTTGAAGATTGATGGAGGATCCCACATCGGGAAGCTAGCATGGGAGTAGGCGAGAAGCTGGCTTTAAATAGAGCGATCCATGAGGAGAGTAGGATGCCTTTCTTGGCTTACCCCTTTCATGTTGAAGCGTATTCGTTGGGGTTAGGTGTTGGATCATTCGTTGATCTGTATGCCGTTGGGTCATAGTGATGGTGACCGTAGTTGATCGACACCCCCGGAGAGTCAAGGGTGCGATTATTGTTGGCTTTTGGGCATAGCAGCGTTCAGAGGGTGGATTAGCTTCAGATGCCTATCAGGTGTGTATTTCTAACTACTTTAGCGGTAGGACGGCTACTCCGGGCCGCGATGGGCCGAAAAGGGCCATGTGGGCCCAATTGGCCTACAGGCCCAATTGGATAAGTTGCTTGTGTAGTAAATATTGGACTAGATTAGGTGAATGTCATATCTGTGGCTAGATTTGGGCTAAAAGGGCCACACGAGCGTGTGGGCCCATTTGGGCCGAGAATAATGCCTAGGCCCATTTGCATTGTTATCTCTGTTTATAATACTTTATTTTACCAAATTACTGAAATACCCTCGACTTGTAAAATTACCAAAGTACCCCCGATTTACAGAATTACCGTTTTACCCTCGATTTACAAAATTTCTGAAATACACTTAATTTAAAAAATTACTAAAATACCCTTGGTTTACAAAATTACTGAAATACCCTTGGTTTACAAAATTACAAAAATACCCTCGATTTATAAAATTACCAAATTACCCTCGATTTGTAAAATTACAGAAATACCCCCGATTTGTAAAATTACAGAAATACCCTCGATTTGTGAAATTACAGAAATACCCTCAATTTGTAAAAGTACCTTTTTACCCTTAATTTGCAAAATTACCGTTTTACCCTTAATTTGTAAAATTATCGTTTTACCCGTAATTTGTAAAATTACTGTTTCACCTCTAATTTGTAAAATTACTATTTTACCCCTGATTTGTAAAATTATCGTTTTACACTTAATTTGTAAAATTATTGTTTTACTCCTGATTTGTAAAATTACCGTTTTACCCTTGATTTGTGAAATTACTGAAATACCCCTGTAGGGTAGAATTACCGAAATACCCCTGTAGGGTAGAATTACCGAATTACCCCTGTAGGGTAGAATTATCGAAATACCCCTGTAGGGTAGAATTACCGAAATACTCTGTGGGGTAGAATTATTGAGATACCCCTGTGGGGTAAAATTACCATTTTGCCCCTAGGGTGTTAAATGACTGTTTTGCCCTTGTGGGCAAATGACTGACTTGGAATGTGTGTTTGACGGATTTGATTGTGAATATATGTTGGTGATATGAGTGACTTGGCTGTGATTGTTTGATACAAATATGGGCATGACATTCTGCATACATAACATGTTGCATGGGTTGGGATTTTGTATGGAAGAAGATCTGATCTGTTAGGATCGCATGGTTGCTTGACGACTGTGGATCCACCGAAGGCTTAAGAGCCGTATATTCGTACTGATTTGATAAGGTCGTACGGGTCTCTGGAGACAACTGTGGACTGATCGATGGCTGAGTGCCGATCATGTTACCAAAGGCTGTGTGTCGTTATTGTGGGCTTCGTGCCGTTATTATGGGCTTTGTGCCATTACCGAAGGCTGTGTGCCATTATTGTAGGCTTCGTATCAATATTGTGGGCTTCGTGTCGTTATTATAGGCTTTGTGCCATTACCGAAGGCTTTGTGCCGATTATAGACACGTTACCGATGGCTTTGTGCCACGTATTCTGTTAAGTGGCTTTGCCACGTTATTTGATTCTGGTGGCTTTGCCATGATATTCTGTTATTGGCAGCTTTGCTGCCTATTGGTGTATGGGCTGGGTGGGTTGAGTTATTCCCCACATGGTGTGTTGGTTGGTACGGGTGGTGTGATGGCTGGACTGGGTTGGGATTGCATTCACATTCTGATTCTGATTCTGTTAATTGATACTGATTCTGATTCTGATTCTGATTCCAATTCTGATTCTGATTCTGTTAATTGATACTGATTTTGATTCCGATTCTGATTCTAATACTGATACTAACTCTGATTCTAATTTTGATTCTGATTCTGATTCTCATTTTGATTCTAGTTCTGATAATGTTTTCTGATTTTGTAATGGTCTAAGGCTCATCTGGTGTAGTTTGTTATAATGGGCTAAGGCCCAATTGATACTGAAACTGTGGTAGGGCAAACTTTTAAATTCTTTTACATGACTAACTGTTCGTCTTTGTAGTAAGGGGATTACACACTGAGTTTTCATAAACTCACCCCGTTTATTAACCTTTCAGGTAATCCCCAGCCTTAGACGGATCGGAGCTGCGAGGGGCTCGGAGAAGGCCACACACACTGCTTATGCTTTCTGTTTTGATTATTTACTCTCAAGTACTTTATTTTGGGTTTGGTTTGTAATAAGGCCTTTTATAATTTCTGGATTTCATTTTAAGGTTTTTATTTACTTTGAATTATATCTGCTAGAGGTGAATCGTAGTTTTTCCAAAATGTTAACTGTTTTCGAATAGTACGTCTTCCGCAACTAATTAAATTGAGCTTTCGCAACAAAGAATGTTTTAAAGGTAATAATGTTTTCAAAAAGGGATTAACTTTTAGTTGACCACGTTTTGAAAATAAACAAACACAAGTTTTGGTTGGCATTAAGTTTTAAACAAGAAGGGTTTCGTTGAAAACAGGGTTTTTGAAAAACACTTCAATGTGACATACCAGACTTGGCCGTAACGTCTAGGCCGGGTTTGGGGTGTTATAGTGTAGGCCACTATGTGTAAGAAATGGTTTTGGTCACATGTGTAATACTAAGTGTAGGCTATTATGTGTACCAATTAGCTTCAGCTACAAGGGTGGTACTATGTGCAGGTCACTGAATATCTATTACTATTCCGATGTGTTCAATGCGAAAACCTATTAATTGCAAATTCATATGAAAATACAGTGTTAAGTATAGGGATATGAATATATGTGTTGTGAGCAATGTGCTCGATAAGTAATCGAACTCTGGTAAGTTTGATATAGTTAAATGTTACTATGAAAAATTGATACAAGGAAATTTATGAAAAAGTGAAATTTGAAATATAACAGTTTTTGGCAGCAACAGTTAGGTAAATTTGAAAAATCTCCAAAAAGGGAAAAAATTGAATCAAAGGTTGAATGAGAGATGAAATTAAAGCTTATTTAGTCTATTCTCATATAAAAGAAACAGAGAAAGCAAAGGAATTTTTTATTTTGAGATATTTATATTTTTGTAAGACGGGTTCAGATTGATTTCGTGATCCCCTTTATGATTTGGAAAAATCATTAAAATTTGTAAAAAAAATAGTTATGGAACATAATTTATATGGTTAGATTCCTTATTGAGTCTATTTTTATAGAAATAAACGAAAACATATTTTGAATTATGTATAAAGAGAAATCAAAATGTTAATGAAGAGTGGTTAGGACTGTCAAGTAGCGAAATAGGGGAAGTTTTAATGAATAAACTGTACTAATTGGCCCAACCAAAAATTCTGAAAATTTTATGGAAAGAAGATATATGAGTCTAATTTTAGGGAAAATTGATGGAACTTAATTTCAAGTTCTGTAGCTTAAGATATAATTAATTTAGCAGCTGTGACTCAGGAAACAACCTAAGTTGAACATGTGTAAAAAGTGGAAACATGTATTCAATGATTTTATTTCTTAAGAATACCTTTTGTGAAATGGAAAAATTTTGTTAATTTAATTTCTTATTATTATATGCCACTTACTAAGATTTAAAAGCTTACACTCTCTCTTCCATTTCTCTTAGTTTTGTTAAATTGGCTCGGGGTTGGAGATCGTCGAAGGTGGCATCACACTATCGTTTTGTCAAGATGGCTCAATAAAGATTCTTATTGCTTACAAGTGAGTGGCATGTACAAAGGATTAGTTATAGATAGTAGGTATTGGCCAAATGTATTGGCTTATATCGTTACATTGTATATAGCCAAGAAATGTGGCCCATGATAGTTATAGGTAAACAAATTCTACTTTATGCATGTGTTGTGGAAATGTTTTAATGTAGATAAGTATACTAAATGTGTTTGATGGTTAAGCTAGGATTAATTAAAGGCATAATATGGGACCATGAAATTCATATGAGTGTAAAGAGTTAAGAGCAACAAAAACGGCTTGGAAAGTAGCCCAAGTGTTGGCCACACGGGCGTCTTCCGAGTCACATAGGCGTGTGACACCGTTTTGAGTGAAAATTTTAGTAGTGTTCGAAAAATTCCAATTTAGTGTCGGATCATACTTAATGTATCGTTTGGGCCTCATAGGCCTACAATGAGGGTGTGAACTATATGAATGAAAAAGTTTAAAATTTTTCATGAAAATTATTTGTTGAAATCAAATAATCATGCAAGTGTTGTTTGGTAATGCCTCGTACGGTGTCTGGCGACGGTTACGGGTGAGGGGCGTTACAGAGTAAAGAAAAACTAGAAAAATAAAATGAAAAGTAGGGTTTTGGGGGTGCTATGACTGATCATGGGTAGTCAAAGGTGAAAAGATGGTATGTTTAGGGACAAAGGGAGTAAAAAGTGGATCATGAGTAAAACAAAAGGGCTTCGGATGGTAAGTTGACTCAAAACAAAAGGAAAGAAATCGCCCCCTTTTATGGATAAGCTTGGACAATAGTGAGGGTTGACCTTCTAGAATTGTTAACAATTTCAGCTAACAAAAATAAATGGGAATGTGGAGGCTTGAACATGGGATTTCTAGGATTTCATTAACACACTTAACCACTAGGCTACTAACTCTCTTGTGTCATAAACTTGCGCATAATAATAAATAAAATTTAGGGCATGACAGGTCCCTGATGAGTTACCTTAAGCAAATCTTTTCGCAACCTATTCCCCACTAGTACAAACAATCTATTCCTGAACTTTAGCTCACCATCTTTTCCTATATTGAAGTTTACTACTCTTCCAGACTCCATTCTTTGCTTGAATCTATCACACTGACTATCTTTCATCTATTCCTCTAATATCTATGAAAGATGAGTTGGTTTTCCCACTAATTCTGCCAATAAGGCTCCATTACCAGTCATGGTTACCTTAACTCAGAGAGACAGTAAGGTTGCCACAGTTTTCCTACTCCAAGCATCTACCACAACATTGGCTTTTAGTAGATGATACTCAATGGTCAATTCGTAGTCTTTCAATAGCTCTAACCATCTTCTTTGGCACAGATTAAAATCTTTCTGAACCCTTAAATACTTCAGACTTTTGTGATAAAAAAATATGTGACATTTTTCCCTATACAGATAATGTCACTATAATTTTTCCCCATTCATTTCCCCTTATTATACATGCATGCAAACTTTAAAAATAAACCATAATCTGAGTTTGGACACAGACTCTGATACCACTAAATGTAATCCCCTAAACCTAGCCTAGATGTAATGGCTGAATCTCGAAGCTCACATTGGTCAAGATGATGACGCGAAAAATGTTTAGCTATTTTTTTCAAAAATCGTTATCTCTTTCATTCAAAATCAGCTTGTTGATTTGCTTGAGAAAATCAAATTAGTTTTTTTGAATTTCTTTGGAAAGAAATTATCAAAAACTAGATAGCTTTGAAAAGTCCAAGTTTTGAACATTTGAAGAAAACATTTTATTTTGAAAATGTTGTAGCGAAAAATTAACTAAATCTTATTTGTTGATTAAAAATCATAATTTGATACCTTTCATAAATTATTGAATAAGTGAATAAATGGATTTAAGTTTCGTGAAAATGTATTCTTGAGTTTGAAATAAAATCATTAGGCTAAATTATAATTATGTTGAAAAATCCAGTTTTTTGTACCCATTTGATAAACCATTTGTTTATAATTATTTTTAAACCAAATCATTTAATAGTATCAAAAATCCAAAATCAATGTCTCATGCCACAGCCTGTAAACAATAACTACACACTCTAAAAAATACCAAATAATAAAGTATAAAAGTTTATACGCAAAATGTCCGAGTACTCCTCCATAAGCCAAGCCCATATCCTAACCTTGTGGGTTATCTGAAAAGTCAGGAATTTGAATGGGTGAGCTTTTAAAGCCCATTATCAATTCCACATAAATATAGTACAATTGTATTTCAACATAACTTCACATATGGCAAGGTGCACGAGAATGTCGTTGCAGAGCTTTTTTAGAAATTAGAGTAAGTTTTTCAAAAACATTCCTACCAATCTTCGCTAAACACCAATAAATAGTTCACCAAAACTTGTCCATCCAATAACACTCCACGCTGTGGTCAAGCCAATGTATATTGCAGAGAAGTTGCTCGTTGTAGTCAAACCACTGAATAATGTTGTGGTCAAGCCACTCAATATCACAGACAAGTTGCACATTGTGGTCAAGCCACTCAATAACATTGTGGCCAAACTACTCAATATTGCAGTAAAACTACCAAAGTCTTTCTCGTTTCATTATCATCCTAACCCCATGCATGTGATATGGCATATAAATAGTATTTTCAGTGGGCATGCTTACCATGCGAATTGGAATTATAATCAATACAGTTGGCATGCTTAACATGTGAATCAAATCTCATTTATCATAAGAGTGGCATGATTTATATATATCATGCATAACCAATATTGTCATAAAATCACATATCATAAAAATTGGTATGTACACATAATTTCACAAGAATCATTAAATCACATCAGTTATAACATATGTTCACAAAATGATCAATTCAAAGTACTTACTTGAGTTTTCCCCCTTCTTACGGTTTTAGAATCTCTTTTTGAATCAATAATGTATTCTCAACATTTCACATTATGGAAATCTTTATCAAGTTTTTATCTTAAATATATAAGTATATATTATTTGTCGATAAGTCCATATGTAAATTTGCTAATAAGTTAAAACCATACCTTGTTTGGTAGATCCAACAACAACGATTCCAATTCTGATTCCAACTCTAAGGGAAGAAATTTGACTTTGAATCCTTTTTTATTAATAAATTAATACCATGTGTTAAAATGCTAAAATTTTCCATATAAGTCTCATATCGAAGTTCAAGTGAGGAAACTTACTTATCGATCATCTAAAAGGGTACACTTTTCTTATAACGGGAATACAGTTTTAAGCGGTTTGAAAGACCACTTAACAAGTGTACAAAAACCAATGTTAGTTTTAGCCTTAAGAAATGAAAAGGAAAGTATTGGAATTAGAACCTTAAATAGCACTTACAATTATTCCAAGGAATAGGTGAGTCATTGATCCTATAGTGGTGTAACAGCCCGATTTAGGGCCTAAATAGAATAGTGGTTTTGAAATCGAAACCACAAATCTAAAGTATAAAAATTTATTATGATAAGTTTTTGAGGTCTAATATATGATTGAATGCATGTGTGAAAATTTTGTTAAGAAATTTTATCGATAGAGTGTCCAATTTGAACATTGGGACTAAATTGCAAAGGTTGCAAAATAAGAGTTCTAGAAGCTTTTAGTGCTTAATTGAAATGCAGTTTTGAATTGGAAGTCCTTATTTAGTAATTAGACCATATATGTCATGATGGACAAAAATGGACATGGAAGGGTAAAATTTTAAAGAAAGTCCTTAAGGGCATTTTGGTTATTTGGTTAATAAAAGAATAAAAAGGGAAAAATCAGGTCAAAAATTGTGTCCATCTTTTCTCCTTGGCCAAAATTCTCAAGGGAAGCCATAGCTAGGGTTTGGCCGACTTTCAAGCTTGATAGTAAGTGCATCCTAGAGTTGTTTTTAATGCTTTTTCCATTTTTAAAGTCGTTATCGCCCGATTTACCTATTTCTACCATTAATTTGAGCCAGGGTTCATGTTTAAAATTTACCCATGTATGGCATGCATGTATTTTGATGTCTAATGGTAGAAAATGAATGTTAGTTGTGTAATAAACGACTTTTACTAAGTGATTTTCGGGGAAAACGTCTATAAGGACCTATTTGTAAAAGTTGTAAAATAGGTGGTAAAAATTTGATTTGAAAGAAAATGTGGGCTGTTATAAGCATGAGATAGGTTCGGCTAGGCTTGGGTTTTGAGAAAAATGAACACATTTCATGTTACGAGCCTAGGGACTAAAGTGTAAATAAGTGAAAAATTAGGGGAAAAATGTAAATTTGCCTTAATATGATTTTTGGGTCAAATTGAATAATGAGAGTAATAAATGAGCTAAATGTGTTATTATAGAGCAAGAAAGACGTGGAATCGACCTTGATCGGGGGAAAGAAAAGGTCGTGGACTAAATTGCAAAAATAATCATTTTGTATCGAGGTAAGTTTATGTGCAAATAGTGTTATTATATTTATGTTTTGAATGCTTTCATATTGTATGCATTATGGATAACTATCTAAATGTGTATATCGACCAAGTAGCGATAAGTGAGAAAATCCCGATTGAACTGTAGGAATCGAATAGGATACGGGTGTCATGTCACTAGGAAACCAAGTGTTTAAGTGATTAAGTGATCCGGGTGCTGGTCTATTACATCCTGCCAGTGGCTAGGTAATCCGTCATGTGTTGCAGAAACCTGTCAGCTTGTGTGAGCAGCACTATGTAGCTATGTCATGACCGTCAACTTGTGTGAGCAGGCCCGTGATTAGCTCGAGAGTGAGCTCTTAAGTGATAAGTGATAAGTGGTAGCTTTGGCTACAAATAAGTGTGACACTTATGTGCAAAACTTGCGAGTATCCTTTAGTATTCCAAGTGGTTCAACGGGTGGTTAAATGATATGGCATAGTGCGAAAGGAAGTGGAAATAGTTGTGTTATGAGCTGATGCAGGTATGAGTGTGAAATCCGTAAGCAATGTGATCGATGTGTATATTGGACCTTTGGTAAGGTTGAAATGAGTAAGTTGTGAACATAAATCTTTAGTGCAATTTATGCAAATTCTTTCATATTAATTGTATGCTTCATATGCTTGAGACTTCCATTATTTGCATATAGACTTACTAAGCTATGTAGCTTACTCCCTTTCTTTTCCCTATAAAGTTGTCAAGCTAGCTCGATGTTTGGAGATTAACGGGGTTCAATACACACTATCAACATCTATTTTGGTATTTTGATTTCAACATTTGAGATTATGGCATGTAGAGGTGACTTATTCATTTTGTTACGTGTCATAATTGTTGTGGCAAAAAAAAATGTTGGCCTACTAATGTTGATGATTCATTTTGTAAAAGGCCATTTGGAATTGGCCAATATTAGTTATGTCTAATCTTCACATGTTAATGTGGTTATGAAGGTGTAAGCTTGCATGATTAATTTAAGTAATGTGAGATGTGTATGTGTGATGAATGTGGTATGTATCCGAGGTATGGATGTCTTAATTTATGAATATTTGGTTGTATAATTATGCCCTACTATGCGTTGAAATTGGTATGAATGTGTTTACGTTTCAGGGTGGCCAATGGCTTGGTAAATACCCTTATTTTTGTCCACACAAGTAGACACACGAGCGTGTATCTAGGTCGTGTGTGACACACGGTCAGCCCCATGGGCATGTGAATAGGTCGTGTGTCCCCTGCACCCTAATTTTTTAAAACAGAATGTCCAGTAGTAAACACACGGGCAGAGACACAATCGTGTGTCTCAGCCATGTGAAGGACACGACCTCAAGATATGGGCGTGTGCCCAAGCCGTGTGAAGTTTACACCTTAAATGCGAAAATTAAATTCGCCACATGGCCTAGCACATGGGTGTGTGACTTGGCCATGTGACCCTAAATGGATGATGACGTCCTAAACAGAATGCTCAATGTTTTTCAGACGGGTTGGGACACGGGTGTGTGTAACCACACGGCCTACCCACATGGATGTGTCCCAAGTCACACCGGCGTGTGACACTGTTTTCATGAAAAATTTTCTAAGTGTTTCAAATCTCTCGGTTCAGTCCCAAATTGCTTCCAAAGTATGTTTTGGGCCTCATAGGCTCATTTTAGAGACGATATGAAAGAATGTGAAAAGTTTTAAAATTGGACTCAAATATTATGGCTAGAAATTTGTATGTTTGTTTGTGTTTAAGTCCGGTAATGCCTCGTACCCTATATGGGTAAGTAGTGTTACAAGTGGTTCGGTTATGGAGGAAAATTATGTAACACCCCTTACCCGAGACCGTCGCCGGAGTCGAGCACGAGGCGTTACCAGACTTATCTTACTAGTTCGGAGCATAAAAATTTACTTTTAAAATTAATTCACTCACATTCATCCAATATATTCCTAAAAAGGATCCTTGAGACCCTAAAACATATAATTTAGATGGTTTGGGATCAAACCAGGAACATTAAAAATTTTCCGATTACTTACATAAATCAAAGCAATTTATTTCACTATTCATAATAAAACTGTCCACCTGCGTAATAGTCACTAAATTAATTATAACTCGAGTTACAAAACTTGAAATTTAAATCCATAAAATTTTCATGAAACTAGACTTATATATCTTCTTACCATAATTTTTCCAGAATTTTTGGTTTGGCCAATTAATAGAGTTTATTCATTAAATATTACCCTATTTCATGGTCTAGCGGACCTAACCTCTCTTCACTAAAAATCAATTATCTCATTATACAGAGTTTGGATAATGTTTATGTTTATTTCTCTTATAAATATACTCACTAAGGAGTTTAGACATATAAATTATGACTCATAATTATTTTTTTTACAATTTTTAATAAATTTATAAAATCAAAACAGGGATCACAAAGTCATTCTGAACCAGTCTCACAAAAATTTAAATATATCTGAATATAGACTTTCTTTGCTTGCTCTGTTTCTTTCCTATGAAAAAATACTTAATAATATTTAATTCTGTATCTTATTTACCATGTAATTCCATTTCTACAATTTTTAATGATTTTTCAAAGTCACATCACTGCTGCTGTCCCAAAACTATTTCATAACCAACTTTTACTCTTTCATAATTTATTTGCATTAAACCTCATTTAGGCATACATAACATCAACACATGTTCTTAATTAGCCATTTCAATAGCTAATCATTATCAAGTATTCACATGCCATCCTTTAGTCATATCATAAGGACATACACACAAAATGGCCAAGTCCCTATACATGCCATAACTGAAAACGTTTCAATGTAAATACCCAATTGGTAACTTGATAGTCGAAAGTGTGAAGCGATCTCCGACGACCTCCAACCCGAGCTTGTTTGATAAAACTCTGGAACAAGGGAAAGAAAAGAGGTAAGCTTATAAAGCTTAGTAAGTTCACATGTAAAATAATAGGCATTAGTAATAAATTTAGCTTATTATTAAGCTTTCATAATTTGCATAAATAATGTTAAGTTCTTACTTTCCCATCTTACTCATTGGTAACCTTACCAAAGGCTCGGAATAATAAAATAAATGCCTTACTTAATAGCTTGCTTATGTACCTACAACATCTCACTTAACACATTAATACTCTTTCATAATATATTGGCATATTGCCAATCATGTCACAAAGCGTCATAAGTATAATTAAAAACTTATCACTTACTTAATACTTGAATATACTCATTAAAAGACTTTTAATATCATCAACATATAACCTCAATATTAATAAGTCTTATGTACATACCTGTGCTATTTCCTTATGATCTTACCTTGTCAACTCTTTGACTTACTCTTTGGATTATGCAAGTACCTTTCCTTTTGAAATTTACCATTGCCATGTCTTGACATGGTCTTACATGGTATCTTTGCCTTGTGAATTCACCAATGCCATGCCTTAACATGGTCTTACATGGGATATTTCCTTTATAGTAACTTATCAATGCCATGTCTTGACATGGTCTTACATGATTTCCTTGCCTTGTAAAACTTACCAATGCCATGCCTTGGCACGGTCTTACTTGGTATCCTTGCCTTGTGAATTCACTAATGCCATGCCTTGGCATAGTCTTACATGGGATCTTTGCCTTATAGTAACTTATCAATGCCATGTCTTGAAATGGTCTTACATGATTTTCTTGCCTTGTAAAACTTACCAATGCCATGCCTTGGCATGGTCTTACTTGGTATCCTTATCTTATGTTGCCATGGGTCAGCCATGTAACATCCCGAATTTTTGGGCTTAGGAGAATTAGGCTTCGTGTATTGGGGAAAATTCAAATTTTTGTTAAAAAAATTATATTTCATGTTTGGATTGTTAATTAGATGATTTGGAGCGTTTGGGGATGTCTGGGAAGTCCTAGACTCATATAGGGACTTTAAGAAGAATATTAATTTTTTGCCTTTAAGTGGACATTGAAGCCACAAGGAAGGGTTTAAAAATATTTTTGGTTAAAAATTAGCATAAAGAAGCAGGTGGTTTGGTGGCTAGAGGCGTTGGTAGCTTATGGGCGGTCCAAGGTTTGAATCCTGGCCTAGCCTCAATTCCTTTAATTTTCGCATAAGGATAGGGTAGCATGTGTTTAAACCTTAAAATTAAATGGGAGAGATTTTTGACATAAGGGGAGTGGTGGAAGAGTGGCGAACAGTGCGCTGAGCGTTTTGGAGGTCGTTGGTTCGAGTTGTATAACAGCCATAATTTTCTTTTTATTTTCGAATAAAACGATGGCTTTAGCAGATAAGGGTTAAATTTATTCGCGATTGTATTATAGTGTAAAGGAGAAATGTGGTGCGGTGGCTAGCAGTATGCGTGTGGGGCATAGGTCGGTGGGGAGGGCTAGAGTTCGAGCCCCACCCTGCGGATGAGTTTAAATTTTTGCTGCCTGTACATGAAGACTTGGTCAAGCGGTGGATGGAAGCTGCTATCAGTGATTTAACCAAGCGGTGGAATTTGGACTGATAGGCTGCTGATTTTATACTACATATAAAGGAAATATTTTTGGAAATTTTGACCGAATGAGAGGCTAATTTGGGTGATATTCGGTCACGGCAATATTAGGTAATAAAGATTTTTATTTTTGCTTTCCTTTTGTTCTTAATTTTTGGCCGAATGGGAGGGAAAGTTATTGTTGCCTTGTTAGGTGCTTAGGCTTGGGGGAGTGTCGGCTTAGTTGCAGGATAGGAGGTCACTTCCATTTTGTTCTCACCGACACAATTCTTGCTTTTGGCTCTATCACTCTTTTCTCTTGGATTTTTGGAATGCCGATTGTACTTTGCTCATTTTCTCCTCTTTAATTAGACAAAATCGATTGCACCATTGTCTTGATCACCATCAACTCACTTTACTTCCTTCTCATCATAATTTTTCTTCATATGCCGAACCTCCCCACCTAGTTTTTCTTTCATCTCTTTTGGTCAATTTTCTTTCCTCCTCTCCCAATCGTTTTTTCCCTCTAGACCGATCCTTCCATACTTCATCTCATCTTCTTTTCCTTGCTGCAGCATTTTTATTTTTGAAACGATTGTATATCTCTCCCTTTCGTTACTCTTTCTCGTTATTAAACAATTAGCCAAATCTAAGTCTATGGTGGTAAGACCATGACTCGAGTATTTTTTCATTGGGGACGTATTCTTGAGTCTTGGGTAAGTTTCTTAATCTTAAGTATTATTTACGCTATTTGGAAGTTTACATATACCCTTATGTGAATAACTGTTTTCTTCTAAGCAAGGGTCTTTTGGCATCGTATTTTGATCATGTTTAGGGGTTGATCAGTTTAAGAGAGAAAAGGGGCCGAATCACTGTCTCTTACAAGTGATCATTTTTGTTCCATTGTTGGTGCACAGTTGTCGTAAACGGTGGGCGAGTATCTCGTTTTAGGTGTGTGTTATCACACTTTTATAAAAAATGACCTTATGAGCGTGCGAATGCTCATATGAGTGATTGAGGTCACGGATTGTGGCCCTACATCAAAAAACGACTATCATGAGTGATTTCATGAGTTGGGCCGAAACGGGTCGAATGGGCTCAACGGGCCATAGGCCACTAATGGCTTAAAGCCGTATTCGAATCTCTGGCTTGTTTGGCTGCGTGTGTCACTAGTCGACCATGGGCCTACTAATGGACCTTCACATATGTAGGACCATTCTGATAAATGACTAAATTGCCCCTAAGGGGCCAAATGACCAAAATACCCTCTAGGGGTAAAAAGACTGTTTTGACTCCATATGTTCTGATTAATATTTATATATTATGAAATGCTCTATTTGAATTAGTTGTATCATGTTAGTATGTTATTAATATGTTGCATTGCATGGGGAATGGGTTATATTGATGGAAGAAGTGTTATGGCTTATTGCCATCCTGTCTAAGGCCCATGGCCATCCTGCTTATGGCCCTATGCCATCCTGTTATGGCTATAAGCCATCCTGTTAACTTAGTGCCGCATCGGTACTATACTGTGGAGTGTAGGGTTGGGTGGGTTGATATTATATCCCCACATAGTGTGATGGGTTGGACGGAGATGGAGTATAGCAGATGGTTGGGTAGGATTCTGATTACATGCTATACTGTTTTGTATTGGGCTTTGGCCCACTAATTGTGACATGCTACTGTTATGGGCTTTAGCCTATTCTGATTCTATTTTATTGTTATTGACGAGATTACACACCGAGCATTCATATACTGACTCAATTGTTTTTAACTGTACAGGTAATCTCGAAGCATAGGCGATTCGGTGCTACGTGGGCTTGGAGGCGGCAACACTTTGCTTTTATATTGTTTCTGGCTTTTATTTATTTTAATTATAGTTTTATTTTGCGTTGTAATAAGGTCGCTCTTTAATTTCTTTTAAATATTGGGTTTATTTATCTGCATGTTTATAGTCTGTTAGCTTTAAAGCGCGATTTACGAAAACCATATCTAGTTGCCAAAAACCACGTTTCCGCAGCAAACAAGAATTTTAAATAAGCTTTCGCAACGATTATGTTTATTTTCAAAGGAAACTACTTTTCATAATCTGATTAATCAAAGAAAGACAGAAATGTGATTTATTTAACAACTTCTTCAAAAAGGGTTTTCAATGAAAACACGGTTTTCTAAAAACTCTTCAATGTGACACGCCGGACTCGGGCCTAACGTTTAGGCCTTGTTTTGGGTGTTACAAACCATGGTCTTTTTCTGTCAATTCTTCCTTAATTGCCATGTTATAAACATGGAATTTTCCGTCAATTCTTCCTTAGTTGCCATGTTATAAACATGGACTTTGAAATATTAATGCCTTGGCAATTCATAGCTAAAACATACTCAAAATTCTCAAGGTTAGTCACATAACTCAATAATAATAATAGCAACAATTTCATAAAAATAAAATGCTACTCAACTTACATACTTACATTCTCAATCTCATCATATCTTCAATTTATCTTACTTTCCTCAAATTATGCTATTCAATGCTTTCTTGATCTTATACAAAGCCACATTACCACTATGGTCTTATATGTAAACTTATTTCAATTTTCACTTTTAATGTCGAATCATTGTCGAACATTTCTCAATTATTGTCATTATACTCAAAAATCAATATTAAAACATTTATAACTAATATATCAATTTAGCATTCAAACATGCTTAATTAAATGTTTATTAAACACATGAACTTACCTCGATACCAACACAGCCATTTTGACCAACTTTCCCGATTTTCAGTTTTTTTCCCGTTCTAGGTCCAAATTTCATTTTCTGGAATCTAAAACATCATATTTCACTTATTTAATCAATGCACTAATCATTTCGGACCTAAAACATATTTTTACAAAATTTACATTTTTGCCCTTAAACTTTTGCATATTTACACTTTTGCCCCAAAGCTCGGAAATTAAACTTTATCCATAATTCTTATGTTTCGGGACATGCTAATCATTATTTTCCTTCTATGCCATCAAATTCTCGCTTTAACATGTACTTATGAACATTAGGTATTTTTACCGATTATGTCGTTTTACTCGTTTTCGGTTAAAATCGCTTAGCACAAGTCGTTTAACATAATTCTAAGCTTCATATTCTGTCATAAAACATCAAAATACACACTTTTCACCTATGGGTAATTTTTCAAATATAAACCCTAGCTCGAATTAATGGTAGAATTAGCTTAATCAAGTTACCGGGATTCTAAAAATGTAAAGAACATGAAAAACGGGGCTAGAACGAACTTACTATGAAGCTTGGAAGATGAACAAACCCTAGCCATGGTGTTCCCTTGCTACATTCAGCCATGGAGAAAAGAAATGAAGAAGATGATAGCTTATTTCATGTTATTTTGTTTTTTATTCATTAATTAAGGCATTTTACCAAAATGCCTTTAAATACCTTACTTACTAACCACGTCTATTTTTGTCCATCAAACTTTAATGGTCTAATTACTATTTAAGGACCTCTACTTTAAACCCCCATTTCAAACAAGTACTTTATAAACTAGAATACATATTCTGCAATTTTTATAAATAAGCCCTAATAGACAAATTAAACATGGAATCTATAAACTTTCTTATCGGTAGTCTAACACATGCATCCAATCAATTGGCAAATCATGATAATTCATCGTAATAAACTTTTCTATCTTGTATTTTTGGTTTCGCAAACCGCTATTCTGTTTAGGCCTTTTTTCGGGATGTTACAAATTATCTTAGAATCATCATCCAAAAGATATAAAAGAAATATTAGAATCGTAAAAAATCTAAGAAAATAGGAGATGAGGATTAGTAATTCAGTTTTAACTAAAGAAATGAAGACAAAATCAAAATGGTGAAAAATGATGACTAACAGTGGTGGTGCTGTGGTAGTGTTACGGTAGTGGTACGAAAGTGGTGTGGCAATAGTGAAGTGTGGAGGATGCATGAAAGAGAGATGAGGACCTTGTGGTGTCGTGGTGTTGATTTGGTGATAATATGGTGACCAGCAGTGGTGGTATGGTTGCAAAATTTCAAAGGAATGGTGGTCGAAGGAAGAGGAAAGAGAGAAAATAGGAAAGAAAAGTTGAAAATGAAAACAAAATGGGAACTTAGGGTGTCTAAGTGCATGGTACAACAAGGTCAATGGTAAGGGAGGGAAAATGTGGAAAGGAGTGTTTCAAGGGGAAGTGAGGGAACATAGAGAGTAAAATTGGGCTATTCATGGTAGGTTAGCTAATTAAAAGGGAAAGAAATCATTGCCTATAAGGCAATTGTGGTGGACGGCATAAGGGGGTTTGACCATGATTTTAAAGTGGCAAAAATTAAAAATATATATACAGATGTGGGGATTTGAACATGGGATCTTAGGGAGATTAATTAAGCTCCTTACCACTAGACTGCTTACTTATTTTCTCATGAATTGACAACATTAAAAATAAAAATATGGGGTGTGACATATGACCTTACCTCCTTGCATAAGCACACATCCTAAACCATTCAAAGATGCATCTATATAAATTGTGTATTCAACCCCAGGTTTTGGTTGCGCTAATACTATAGGCTCAGTGAAAAGTTCCTTCCATTTCTTGAAACTCTATTAACAATCATCACTTCATACAAATTTTTCCTTCTTTTACCACAACTTAGTGACAGGTAATGGTATCCTCAAGAAACCCTTCGCAAACCTTCTATAGTACCCACCTAACCCCTAGAAAGCTACGAACTTCAAAAACATTCTTAGTTGAGTTCTATTCTAGTATTGCCTTTACTTTAGTAGGCTCCGCCATTATACCATCCGTGGAGATAACATGCCTTAGAAAGTGCACTTCTTTCAGCCAAAACTGGATTCACTGAACTTCACATAAAAGTGATTATTGCATAAGGTCCTAAATACAATTCTCATGTACTTTTCATGATCGATCTCATTCTTAGAATAGACCAGTATATCATCGAAATAAACTAAAAAAATTTGTTCCAAGTAAGGCTGAAATACCTTGTTCATTAAATCCATAAATACAGTTGGCGCGTTAGTCAACTCAAAAGGCATTACTAAAAATTCATAGTGGTCATACCTTGACTGGAAGAGTAACTTGGGAAAATCATCGCCTTTAACCTTTATTTGGTAATAACTTGACTTTAGATCAATTTTAGAGAAGACTGCCGCCCCACTCAACTGATCAAATAAATCCTCAATTATTGGTAAAGGGAATTTATTCTGTATCGTGACTTTATTTAGCTTACCGTAGTCTATACACATGTGTAGAGTTCCATCCTTCTTCTTAACAAACAAAATTGGAGCACCCCAAGGTGACACACAAGGCCTAATAAAACTCTTACTGAATAGATCTTGCAATTGTTCCTTTAATTCCTTAAGCTATAACGGCGCCATCCTGTACAGCGTACATGATATTGGGGTTGTCCCTAGTTTCAACTCAATTAAGAACTCTATCTCCCTCATAGCAGGCATCCCAGGAAGTTCCTCAAGAAACATATCCAAAAATTCTTGCACTATAGGTACTTGACTGATCTCACTTCTAAACTTGGGCGTATCCATGATATACGCCAAATAAGCATTTGCACCCTGAACAATCATCTTCCTAGCGGGCACTATAGAAATAATTCTATTCACCAATTCAGATTGTTTACTTAACATCATTATCTCTTTACCTTCAACATTTACTAGGCATACAGTGTAATGCCCCAGATTTTGGGCCTAGAAGAATGGGCTCCATGTGTTGGAAAAATTGGATTTTGGTTGTGTGAGAAGAATTTCATAAATTGTGTGTTTAGTTTAGTAGATAAGTGTTTAAGGAGGAGTTAGGAGTGTCGGAGAAGCCCTGGGTTCAACCGAGGGCTCTAGCAAAAATATTATTTTTGCTTCCTTAGGAAGACTTAGGTGTTAGACCTTATAAATATTATTGGTTGAAATCTGACACAAGGAAACAAGTGGCCTAGCGGCAAAAGGCGTTAGGAGCAGAAGGGGAGTTGGGTTCAAGTCGCGACACGCGCAAAAATTTTTGCTTATGTCTTAAACAGCCTGGTTGGTGGCAGATAGGCTTCTTAATTAGTTAGGGAGGAAAGTTGACACAAATAAGGCGGGCAGCGTAGTGGCAAGAGACGTGTAGCATAGCCTGGAGGTTGGAGGTTCGAAACTGGTTAGTACAAAATATTTTTAGATTTCTTGGAATAACCTGGTTGCTGGTTGGTAGGCCTTAAAAATAGTTGAGGATGGAATATGTCACAAGGAGTGCCTGGGTGTAGTGGCAAGTAGCGTGCTATGGGTTCTGAGGGTGCTTAGGTTTGAATCCTATGTCATGCAAAGTTTTGATTTTTACTCTTTAAGTAAACCGTAGCTTTCGCATGTAAGCCTTATAATTATTTGTGACCGAATTATAACACAAGAAGAGTTGCGGTGCAGTGGCAAGTAACGTGTAGGGAGCTTAGAGGTCTGGAGTTCGAGCTACCGTATGTAAAAAAGGGAGATATATTTCGCTGTTGGGACATCCAGTGTTTGAATTGGAGTGAAGTTCGAATGTGGAATCGGTCTTGGGGGAGAAATTTATGGGATGAAGATAAAGGTTGGTCAGGTGTTGGAAGAGATAAGGAGAAAAATGAGGAATTTGGATTGTTGTGGAGTTGTGCATTCTTTTTACTTTCGTATCACTTTCTTTTTCTCCTTTTCATCCCATAGTCATATATTTCCTCTCTAATTCTTTTGGCTTCCTTACCGAATCCCTTATTATGCCGTCAAAACGTCCCCCTTTCTCAAAAACACCTAAACCGAATTCTTTTTTCCTTCTCTCACACTATTTCTCCATTTGTCGAATTCAAGAAGAGTTCTTTCATTTGAGCTTTATTCCTTCTTAATCGATTACTCCCTATCCTTTCCAAGTTGATTTTTCTTCCTAAGATTCATATACTTGGTGATTCGACTTCTTATTTGGCAAGCGATTTTGTATCGGTAAGTGAACTAAATCTCCCTCGTTCAGCAGGGGTAAAAGTCGATTTCTCTTTTTCCCCAATATCGTTATCTTTTGATCTTAAGAAGGGAGTAAACTAATTACCAACATCTTTTTCTTCTGATCACTAGCCTCTGGAATATTAGATCTACAGTTCTCATGAGGGTTGACGGAGTTCGTTCTAGTTGTTAGCCGACAGTTGGGTAAGTGACTATATATTTGCTAATCGTAGCCGATTGTTAGATCTTTTGTTGGCAATATGGGCTTAATTCTGAGTTATTGGTTAGTAATAGATGACGGTGGTGGTGATACAGTGAATCGTAAGGAGGAGTGATCGATTCTTAATCAACAGTTTAGGTGATAAAAGCCGACATAGCCGAGGTTCTTCATTCGTGGGCTATTATGTTCACTCTATTAACGTGTGTACACACACTGCACACACTCTAGATCGACAAAAGCCGAATAGCCGAAAAATAGAAAAGCCAAAGGATTGGCGACGGCAACCACACGAGTGTACGAATGCTTGTGTGGAGAGATCGATACGATGACAGAGACCTTTGAGCGATCTCGGGGTCTTGGGCTGCGTTTTAGCCAACTAGGCCGAAATGGGCCAAATGGGCCCGATGGGCCAACATGTGCAAAATTGATGGATGGGTGTGAAATGATGAGTTGGTCATGTTGACTACATGGCCAATGGCGGATTTGGGCTTAGTGGGCCTTATAAGGGTGTGGGCCCTATTTGGGCCACATATTGGACTTTTAGGCCCTATAGTGTTTTTAAGTGCTAAAAAGTTCATTAAATGAAATAAATGATAGTGGACTTGTTAATGGACCGAGTATGTATTTAGGCCCATAATGGATGTCGAAACCATTTTTAATTTTGAAAAACGGGGTCGACTTTAAAATGAAAACGGAAATGGAGTCGCCACTAATCCTTTTTGTTCAGGTGCGATTGGATCACCTTATGAAACATTTTGGTATTTATTAAAAAAAATTTCTGGTCTATAAAAATTTAAGAAAACAGGTTTGGGAGTCGGTTAAGTACGAGGAAGGGTTAGCACCCTCGTAACGCCCGAAAATTGGTACCTAATTGATTATTAAATGTCCTAGTGTTGAAGATTTGAAAAGGTTTTAAAGTATGATCCTTTTGATTTTGTTTTTAAAAAATTATAACTTTTTTAAAAGACATTCAATTATTTGGATAAAAGAAAATGATCGAATCTCAGTAAGTTAGAGCACGACCTTTCAAATTTCCCAAACATCAAATATCTTTCGTTTTTAGAAATCCCTATCTCGAAATATCAAAAAATCACATCCAGTAAGTTAGGACGCAACATCTTAAATTCTCAAAGATAGTTTTTATTTGAAAATCACACGTTCTAACTTGAAAAGGGTATTTAATCATTTAGACTTAATGAGAAAAATCGAAGCTGAGTAAGTTAGGGCACGATTCCCTCAAAACTCCCAAATGTCAAATATTGCCTTATTTTAAGAAATAAAGTTCTGGATAAAAAGCGGCAAAAAAAAATATTTTCAAAAATAATTACTTGAATAAAATATAACATTAATACATTATAAATACCAAAGAACAATTCACTAAAATTACAAAACATATCAACAATTAGCACTAATATAGACAATTAAGTAAAAAGAATGATGTAACATAGCAAATAATGTGAGCAGTATAGTGCAATGCTAAGGTAAATAAAGATGACATATTTTAATCCTAGGAATATGAATAATCAAATAAAAGATATTGAGTAGATAATAACAATAAAAAATCTATGAAAAATGAAGAAATAAATCTTATAATTTACACACAAGATTTTATATATATATAAAATAATAATAAAATAAGGTAAATAATATATACAAAACAATAATATACTATATATATATCAATTTTTTTAAAAAATGATGTATTAAAAATGATATGGCAAAATCTAAAATGGGAAAATATATGTATATAATGAAATAAATAATATATTTTTAAATAAATAATACTATATATAAAACTTTAAATATATAGAAAATGTATATAAGGGATAACATATAATATAGTAATATAAGATATATATACATAAATGATTTACATATTTAAAATATACAATATATAGAAAATTTTATATTAATGATAAAACAATTCAAATAGTATATAATTTACAAATTTATAAGTAATATAAAAATAATATAGGATTTAATAAAATATCCTAATAAAAAAAAGAAATAATTTGATATAATACTAAAATTATTAAACAATAAAATATAAAAGAGAATTAAAAATCAAGGAAACATGGATTAAATCAAAAATAAAAAAGGTTGAAAATCGAAGATGAACGAAGAATAAAATAAGAACAAACCGCAGAAAATAAGAATGCAAGAGGGAGAGAAATTTGAGTGAATGCTCTCAAGAATTCTTATTGCTCCCCAAAACTCAAGTGATTTACAATGAAGGGAGAGACCTCTATTTATAGTTGAGCCTCCTCAAATCCAACGGTATAGATCAATTACATCAACGGTTAAGATTAAAGGGTATCTGCAAATTAAATCTCTAAGATTACAAAATCAAATCTTCCAAGATTGCATATCATATCTAAGATTGTATATCATATCTAAGATTGTATCATATCTAAGATTGCATATCATATTTAAGATTGCATATCCTTGAAGATTATATTTCCATATGAGTCAAGCTTGTAGATAGACCTTAAATCTTTTCAAGTAATGGGCCATCCTGATCGAGCCAAATTATATATTTGTAATTTTGGACTAGACTTGGACTTTGTTTTATTTTTTTGGGGTTTATTATTTTTTGTATGGGCCCGGGCTAAATTGGCCTATTACAGCTGCCCCTCTTTGCTCATTGTCGTGTAACGAGAATGGAGCAAAGACTAAAAAAGGGGCCAATTTTGTTTGGTCCTATTGGATTCTAACTTCTTGGTCCTTGTTTTCTTCAAATAACTTCCAACCCTTCTGCAATTTCAGAGGTATTGGACTATAAGTCTGACGGCTTCAATCTGCTTCTGCAACTTCAGTAAGGCAATATCCGCTATCTTTATTCTGCTCCACTGCAAACTCAGGGAGACGAGACTGATGTCTTTAATCTGACTTACTGCAACTTCAGGAAGGCCAGATCTTCTATCTTTAGGCTGCTCCATAACAAACTCAGGGAGACAGAATTGGTGTCTTTGATCTTCACTGCAACTCCAGGAAGGCTAGATCCGCTATATTTAGTCTGTTTCGCTGCAAACTCAGGCATGCCAAACTGGGATCTTCAATCTGCTTCGCTGCAATCTCAGGAAGACAAGATTTGCAATCTTCAGCCTGCTCCACTACAAACTCAGAGACGTCAGACTACTATCTTTGATCTGCTTTGCTGCAAACTCAGGAAGATAAGATCTACTATCTTCAGTCTGCTCCACTACAAACTCAAGGATGCCAGATTTTTAATCTTCGATCTGCTCCCTGAAAACTCAGGGATTGCCAGATCTGCTATTTTCAATCTACTCCCTGCAAACTCAGGGATTGCCAGATCTGCTATCTTCAATCTGCTCACTACAAACTCAGGGATTGCCAGATCTGTTGTATTCGATCTGCTCCCTGTAAACTCAAGGCTTGCCTGATCTGCTGTCTTCAACCTGCTCCTTGCAAACTAAAGGATGCCAAATTTTCAATTTTCGATCTGCTCCCTATAAACTCAGGGATTGCCAGATCTGCTATTTTCAATATACTCCCTGCAAACTCAGGGATTACCAGATCTGCTATCTTCGATCTGCTGCCTGGAAACTCAAGGATTGCCAGATCTGCTGTCTTCAACCTGCTCCTTGCAAACTCAAGGATGCCAAATATGGTATCTTCAATCTACTCCCTGCAAGCTCAGGGATTGCCAAATCTGCTAACATCAATCTGTCTCACTACTATCTCGAGGAGACAAAATCTTCATTTTCAGTCTACTCCCTTGCTACATCAGGAAGATAAGACTATAATCTTCAGTCTGCTCCCTTGCTACCTTAGGAAGATAATGCTAATGGCTAAAATCTGCTCCCCTGCTACTTTAGAAAGATAAGATTTGCTAATATCAATCTGCCTCGCTACTATCTTGAGGAGACAAAATCAGTCTACTCCCTTGCTACATTGGGAAGATAAGACTACAATCTTTAGCCTGTTGCTACCTTAGGAAGATAAGGCTAATGGTTAAAATCTGCTCCCTTGGTACTTTCAAAAGATAAGATCAGCCAACATCAATCTACCTCGCTGCTATCTCGAGAAGACAAAATCTTCATTTTTCAGTCTACTCCCTTGCTACATTAGGAAGATAAGACTACAATCTTCAGCCTGCTCCCTTGCTACCTTAGGAAGATAAGGCTAATGGCTAAAATCTGCTCCCCTACTACTTCAGAAAGATAAGATCTGCCAACATCAATCTGCCTCGCTGCTATCCTAAGGAGATAAGATCTGAAATTACCGATGTTGATACACCACCCTCTAGGGACATGTCCTGTAGAATCGGTTTTATATGCTTATGTTTATGATTAGGATGCTATGATCAGAATGAATCAAATGCTCCTCGCCAAGTGTGTTATGAATGTTATGAATGCAAAATTTCATGAGGATGATTCCTTTTTAAGGTTCCATCGCTCATTTATTCATCGAGGTTTCATCTTCATTCCTCTTGAAATATCAATCATACTCTGCTCATATGCTTTGAATCTTTTCACCTCGATTTGGTCCATCATACCATGACCCGATGAAGATGTTTGTAAAATGATCGTCTCTTAGGATCAATGTTGCTCAACTCCTTAATTTGGACAAAAGAGATAGTCTGAATTTTCTCAAGTACCTCTGACCCTTACACATGAGAATTCTTTAAACAATTGTCCTGTTTCAGTTTCTTGTATTATCTTAGAAATTCCCAAAGTAATATGCGAAACTCCTCTTATGAAAATATTATTAGTCCATTAATTGTTATTTCAATATAAAATGCTTGAAAAAGATCACAACTATGGACAAGAAGGAAATTAATTAGGAGCATAGCTCAACACAATCAATTAATAATAACCAAGGCGATAAAAGGAATTTGATTAGGGCGTATCTTGAAAAGAATATGGCAATCAAAGTTAGCAAATTCAAAATAGGTAAGACGAGAATTAGGTGCCCCAGATATCTTAGCCTGAGCTTCTCTGTACCAACTTCTTGAGGACCATTTTGAGCTCAATATGTGTTTAGGGGATCCAGAGTACTTTTTTGATGCCCCAAGACATAGCATACTTCTTCATTGTTAATTCAGGTATAGCAAGACTGCTATTTGCCCCACTTTGATCAAAATTTGAGCCGTCCTTTTCGGGTGTTCAACTCAAAACCCCTTTGGTCTCAAGACGCCCTGTGCAGGTTTTCACCTTGGCCTCTCCATTTTCTTTTTCTTTTTTTCTTTTCTTTTCTTTTCTTTTCTTTACTTTTTCTTTTCTTTTTCTTTTTTTTTTGTGAAGGTCACAAAGCACCCTTTGTGGGTTTTCACCTTGGCCTCTCCTCTTTTAAGTATCTCTGGACTAAATACGAATTTATAGGATTGGATAAGTTTATCTCAGTCAAACTCAATGCTCCTCTAGGGAAAGCCTTCTTTACCACGTAAGGTCCTTCCCCGTTTGGCATTCGTTTCCTTTTGAAATCCTTTTGTATAGAAATGATCTTCCTCAATACCAAGTCCCCATAATGAAATTTCCTTGGGTGAACCTTTTCATCATAAATCATCATTATCCATTTTTGGCACATTTAACTATGATGAATATTTTCAAACCCCTTTCCTTCTACTTCATCCAATTCCTAACTCAATCAAAGCTTGGAGAAAAAGAATCATGATTTTTATGGGTAGAACCAATTCTATTCCATAAACCAACGGGAAAGGTGTTGCCCTAGCGAAAGTCCTGGTCAACGTAAGCATAGAGAGTAAGTGGTAGCTTCTTATGCCAATCTTTATAAGTCTCGGTCATCTTCCATAATTTTCGTTGTTTTTGTTTATTTTTTTACTTTTTTTTTTGACAATCTTTGCTGCATGGTGCCTGATCTTTGAACAAACTGTAAACTTTTGACGTTGCACAGTTGTGCACTATAAAACACGACTTTTTTGGCAACTGATCTCTCTTTTTTTAAAAAAATTGATGATTGTCGACTTTACAATATTGGCATATGAAGCAACATTTACCCTCTTGATAATTCGATGTCTGCTAGGAGCTTTTAACGAGATTGGCCTCATAACATCCATGCCCTACATATGAAAAATCTATGGAGGCGTCACATAAACCTTTTCTTCTTTAATTCGGCATTTGCAATATAACTGATGTAATCCCCTTCCATGGTAAATCGGCAGTGCCCGAACCTCATATTTAGCTTAGCCATTGTAAAACTACCTGTATGCATCCTACGAACCTCTTTTAGCCTTAAAAGCATCCATGGATCTTAGTAGCCCAAGCACATATAATCGAGCGAAAAACATCTTTGAATTCTTTGAGTAACTCAATGAAGTCTTACTTTTGCATGCTCCAACCTTTTCTTCTTACTCTTCCCCTAGGTTCACAATGTTCTTTGATTCTTTTGTAAAGCAAGATCCGTTTATCATCTTGTTCTACCGTTCCTAACAAGTCAAGAAATAAGGTTACAATTTCTGTCATCTTCAAAGTCCTGAGATCCCCCTAGACACATATCTCACTTAAAAAAGAGATTCTGAGTCAATAGTAACGTTGCTCATGTCGTTGATATCTGAGGACCTGTTGTAGGTACGAAGGCAAATTTCAAAGAATGAATGATTCTAAGGATTATTATTGGTATGATCATGAATAAAAGAATATCTGAAAGAAAGTCTAAAGAACAAAAAAAAATATACGTGGAAAGAATAAAAGAATATTTATTCAAAAAAATGCATTTTATTTGAAATAAAAATTTCAGACTCAAGCCTATTTCAAAAAAGGATTCTTATTGTCTCTAGGCTTAAGGCAACAAGCGTGTTTTGAATATTACTCTAGATTAGCCTTAAAAATACAAGGATCACTTCCACAGTCTCGTTGTTCAAAACACTCCCAAATATGCAAGGGCTCGAAAACTTTTATTCCTTGGTTCCCTCTTCGAATACGTCATTAATGTTTAGGTCAGGTCTTGCACTAGAGCCCTGAACTCGATGTACTCCAGGATCTCATGCCCCTGTCCATCACAATATCTACCCCTTTAACAACATGGTTGGGTAACAAAATTTTTGCACTAGAAGGATCCTCGAATTTGACAACCCCTATTTTGACAAGTCCTTCGATCACCTTTTTGAAAGAAGTGCAGTTCTCAATCGAATGTCATGTGACTCCCGCATGGTATTCACATTAGGTGCTCGTGTCATACCATTTGGGGTATGGGGGTTGTATAGGCTTTAGGTAGAAAGGGGATACCACGTGTGCATCAAACAAAATTTGTATAGCTCCTTATACGTGATTGGGATGGGCGTAATTTGGCCTTTTTCTGAGTTCAGTCTTGGGTTGGTTGGATTGCCCCCCGGATTGGGACCTGAGCCTATTTAGCAGTCTACTGGTGTCGACATACCGGCCTGTTGTTGTTGAGGTCTAATAATTACCGATACCCCTTACGGATGTGCGTCTAGTTGAGTCTGGACGTTTATTGGGGTAAAACTTGGGGGATAGATGAGGTCTTCATTATCGTTCCCATTGTTGATTACTGGACCTAATAACTAACTTATCTGGTGAATTACATTTCTTTGGAACTCCAACATTTGATCTCGCATATCTTGTTGAATTTTGGTCAATTGCTCTTGCATTTGTTTTTACCTTTGCTCTAATCTTTCGAAATTTTGTTCCATGTTTTCCAAGTTAACTCTGAAAATATTTTACCTAATTAGGGTCCTTCAATGCATTTAGATGCATATGATGTGATGTAATGCAAATGCATGTGTAACACCCTAATTTTTGGGATTTTTCAGGTTTTTGTGATTTTTGGTGAAGTCTTGAAATTTTGGTATTTGGTTACTAAAATTATGTTTAAGGATGTTAGTGGGCCTTTAGGAGGCCCAAGCCTAAGTTAAAACCCAGCAGAAATATCAACATTGGTTTTTAAGTGAAAGGGACTTGGTTAAGTGGGCCTTTAAGGAAAAGTTAGCAAATTAAGATGCAAAGAGGGCCTTGGCAAAGTGGCAAGGTGGCGCCACTAAGCTCCTAAAAGAGTGGCGTGTGGATTAGGTTTAAGGGCCAGAGTTCTAGTCACAAGGTAAGCAGGTGATACTTTTATTTTTGTATATGTGCCGGGCATGTGATAGAACTCAAGTAGAATTCAGCTAGGGCTTTAGGAAGGTTGTGCCGTTTGCTTGAGTAGCCATTAGGGTTAGTTATAATTTCTTTTTCTGTCTTGCCAAATTAGGTTTAGCCACCTGGGGTTTTCACTTTTGTTCCATTCTCTTCTTAGTGTACCAAAAAGCCGAAAAGCAATAAAGTTCTCCTCTTATGCCGTTTTACCATAGCCGAACCTATTCTTCTCTTCTCTTCTCCTCTCTTCTTCCATTCTTTTTCCTTTTTCTTTTCTTCACAAGTCAAAACCACCTCTCCTATTCACTTATCTTCCCTTTTCTTTTCTTCAAAAACTAAATCTGCCATTCTTTTCTCCTCAAACCCATCAACTACTAAAAGCCAAAATCTCGAAAGATTGCTGCTGTGCCGATTTGATTATAGCCAAATACTCCTACCTTCTTCTTCTCTTTTGGCCAATTTCCACATCCTCTAAACCCCTAACCTTTGTCGACAACACCACTTCAAATCCACAACTTCAAACCATCTCTCTCTTCACTATTCTAATAGTCGAAAACACCATATTTTTAGGGACTTAGTAGCTGAATCCTTAGATCCCTAAGGCTCGACCTTTGCTAGGTTTTAGAGGTTAGATCTATAGTAGATCTAAGTAGAAACAGAAGTGGAATCAATTGGATTGAGAGAACCTGTGGTAAGTACCCGATATCTCAGATCTATTCTTTATTTCGAGATTTAGAAAAGCCGAAATCCCTAGAGGCTTAGGGAGGCTGTCGATTGGGGCTTAAGGCTCTAAGGGTTATTAATAATCAATTTATTTTGGTGTTAGCATGATCTAGAGGCTATTGATTGAGGGCTTGGACAAGTGGAACGACCAGATCTAGATCTACTCACTAGTTTCGGCAAAGATAAGATCTCAATGGCCTTAGGTGTTGATGGCCGATTATGGTAAGTAAGCTTATGATGGCTGTCATGGTATTTTGGACATGATGTGTCTAGTGACCGATTGTAGGATATCGTGGGAGATCTCATTGGCAGTTGTCGCAAATCAGGTGTGTATCGAACACCCTCTTATAGTTCAAATTGGCAAAAGCCGAAAAGCCGAAATGCCAGAATTCTGGCATTTCGTGAGCTTGCGAGCGTGCAAGTGCTCATAAGTTAGTTAGAAACCATTAGATCTGTAATCGCAAGTGGTAAGATGGATAAGTGTACAATTCCGTGCACTTCGGTAAATGTGGGCTTCGATGTGCTAAAATTGGGCCCAATGGGCTTACGAGCCCATATGGGTAAAAGTATGTGGTAAGTATGCTCTGGTATACGGTAGGTTAAATCTGCTAGATTAGACCTAGAATTTGGGCTAAACGAGCTAATATGGTTAAGGGACACTGTAGGGCCTATTAGGGGTTTTAGGGCCCAATAACTAAAAACTGTTAAAATGAGTTAAATGGACTACTGAGACTGAAATTGGATTACTAGTGACTGCAATATGCATAAAACCCTAAAAACTTGAATAAATACTGAAATGCCCTTATGGGTGCAAAATTACTATTTTACCCCTAAGTGTAAAATGACCATTATACCCCTAGGGCTGAATCCGACTGAGATGCTTGTTTTACTATTTCTATTCACTACATGATTATCTGTTGCATTGGGGCTGGGTTAATGATGGAGGAAGTACTGAAAGTGGCTTGACCACGTACTAGAAGCTTTGCCTCATTTTACTATTATCTAAGCAGCTATGCTGCAACTGTGGAGTGTAGGGCTAGGTGGGTTGAATTATTCCCCACATGGAGTGTAGGGCTGGTACGGGTGGAGTGTAGCGGATGGACATAGGTTGGGTTTGGGTTTGCATTCATGATTGATATCTATTCTGTTACTATAATAGGCCTATAGGCCGTAATGTTATCTGAGAAGGGCTAAGGCCCAGATTACTGTATCTGAATAGGGCTACGGCCCAGTAATTACTGAGACTGGATAGGGCTTAGGCCCAGTGGGCTTGAGCTGATTTGGGCTCTGGATGGGCCTCTTTGCACACTGGATCCAAGGAACATAGGATCCAGGACTGTCCTAGGAGGCCGGCTCAGACTCTAGCTGCTGAACAAGGGGTTGTACAACCAGTGCGAGGTGGACCGCTACCACCGAGAGGCCGTGGTCGAGGTAGAGGTGGCAATGGAAATGGACGTGGACGTGGAGCACCTGGCAGGGGTGCTGGTAATGCTGAGGGTCGTCAGCCAACATTGGTTTATGCTGCTCGTCGCTGAGAGGAGGGTGATGCACTTGACGTCATAACTAGTGCGTTTTTAATCTCTAGCATGCCATACACTGCTCTGATAGATGTGGGATCAACTCATTCGTATGTTGCATGTGACATTTCTGGGTCATTGGGTGTGCACTCTGAGGAAGCTGTGAGTGGGGTAGCTGTGATGGGCCACTAGGTCACTCGGTTAGGGTAAATAAACTCTTTAGGGAGGTGCCTTTAGAGACTCAAGGTAGGATCTTTGCTGGAGACTTAATAGAGTTACCATTCAGAGAGTTCGATCTTATTTTGGGAATGGACTGGTTAACTAAGCATAAGGCGACTCTGGATTGTGTGGCTAAGAGGATGATAATAAGGATTACTGAGGATGAGGAGGTAATGGTGATTGGGAAGCAAAGAGACTACTTTTCTAATGTTGTGTCAGCCTTGAGGGCTGAGGAGCTGATTCGCAAGGGATGTGAGGCGTACTTGGCTTTTTTGAGCCAAACTGAGACTGAGAATCTAACTGTGGAAACAGTCAGAACTGTGAGGGAATTTCAAGATGTATCCTGAGGAGCTTCCTGGACTACCTCCAAATCGAGAAGTCGAGTTTGGAATCGACTTGCTGCCTGGAACGGCTCCAGTGACCATTGCGCCTTATAGGATGGCACCGAAGGAGTTAGTGGATCTGAAGGCACAAATTCAAGAATTATTGGATAGAGGCTTCATTAGGCCGAGTGTGTCACCGTGGGGAGCACCATTGCTGTTTGTGAAGAAGAAGGACAGGACGATGCGTATGTGCATCGATTATTGCCAGTTGAATAAACAGACAATAAAGAATAAGTATCCTCTGCCAAGAATCCACGATCTATTTGACCAACTTAGAGGAGCTTCAGTGTTTTCTAAGATCGATCTACGATCTAGATATCATCAGTTGAGGGTAAAGGAAGTGGATATTCATAAGACAACATTCAGAACTTGGTATGGTCATTACGAGTTTCTGGTTATGCCATTTGGACTGACGAATACACCTGCAGCTTTCATGGATCTGACGAATTGAGTGTTCCAACCTTACTTGGACCGATTCGTAGTCGTCTTTATTGAAGATATTCTGGTATAGTCTGAAACGGAGGAGAAGCATGATGAGCATCTTCGTATTGTGCTGTAAGTGCTGAGAGAGAAGCAACTCTATGCGAAGTTTAGTAAGTGTGAATTTTGGTTGCAAGAAGTGACTTTTCTAGGTCATGTTGTTTCTACTGAGGGGATTAGGGTGGATCCTCAAAAAATTGAGGCAGTTCTGGAATGGAAGCCACCAAGGTCAGTATCAGAAATTCAAAGTTTTCTAGGTCTCGAAGGCTACTACAGAGGATTTGTAGAGGGATTTTCTCTGATTGCGGCCCCGTTGACGAAACTGTTGAGGAAAGGAGTATCATTTGTATGGATTGAGAAGGAGCAAGAAGCCTTTGATAAGCTGAAAAAGGTATTGATTGAGGCACCAATGTTGATTCAGCCAGAGTCTAGGAAGGATTTCACTATGTACAGTAATGCTTTGCATGTGGGACTAGGCTGTGTACTGATGCAAGAGGGTAAAGTAGTCACTTATGCTTTACGACAACTGAAACCTCACAAGGTGAATTACCCCACGCATGATTTAGAGTTGGCAGTGGTGATCTTTGCGTTGAAAATCTGGAGACACTATCTATATGGGGAAAAGTGTATTATATACATAGACCATAAGAGTCTCAAGTATCTGTTGAATCAGAAGGAGTTGAATCTTAGGTAATGAAGATGGATTGAATTGCTTAAGGACTACGACTGTTCGATTGAGTACCATCTAGGCAAGGCTAATATCGTGGCTGATGCACTGAGCCGAAGGGCTGTTGCAGAGTTGAGAGCGATGTTTGCTCGTTTGAGTCTTTATGGCGATAGAATTTTGTTAGCAGAATTACAAGTGAGACCAACTTGGACTGAGCAAATTAAAGAGAGGCAGTTAAAGGATGATTCGTTGGTTCCTCGGTTTCAGCAAGCTGAGAATGAGGATAATTCAGATTTTAGACTGAATACTGATGGAGTTCTTTGCTTCCGTGGAAGAGTTTGTATTCCAAAGGACTCTGAATTGAGGCAGTCGATTCTGAAAGAGGCTCATGGTGGACCTTGTGCCATGCATCTTGGAGGGAATAGCTGTATCGAGACTTGCGAAAGGTGTACTGGTAGCCTAGACTTAAGCGCGAGGTGGTTGAATTTGTAGGGAAATGTCTGACGTGCCAGCAAGTTAACTTGAGTACCAACTGCCTTCTAAACTGTTACAGCCAGTGAAGATTCCACTCTAGAAGTGGGAAAGGGTTACCATGGATTTTGTGAGTAGGCTACCTTTGACACCCTCCAAGAAAGATTCTATGTGGGTGATTGTGGATAGGTTAATGAAATCTGCCCATTTCATACCTGTCCGAACTTATTAATCACTTCAAAAGTTGGCCAAGCTGTATGTGGCAGAGATAGTGCGTCTGCATGGGGTGCCAGTATCGATTATTTTTTATCAAGACCCAAGATTTACATCTCGATTTTGGCAAAAGTTTCATGAGGCATTGGGTACGCGATTGGATTTTAGCAGTACTTTTAACCCTCAGACGGATGGACAGTCAGAAAGGGTTATTCAGGTTCTGGAGGATATGTTAAGGGGCTGTATTATCGATTTTCGTGGTAGTTGGGAGGGCTACTTACCATTGGCAGAATTTGTGTACAACAACAGTTATCAAGCGAGTATTCAGATGGCCCCTTATGTGGCACTTTATGGGCGGAGGTGTCATACGCCGACATGTTGGACAGAGTTGGGAGAACGATAGATTCTTAGACCAGAATTAGTGGCAGATACTAAGAGTAAGGTTAAGTTGATTAGGGACTGGTTAAAAGAAGCGTCTGATAGACAGAAGTCATATGCTGATCTAAAGTGTAAGGAAATAGAGTTTGCTGTTGGGGATATGGTTTTTCTGAAAGTTTTGCCATGGAAGAAGATCTTGAGATTTGGTAAGAAGGGCAAGTTGAGTCCGCGGTTTATTGGGCCTTATCGGATTCTTAAACGGGTAGGGCCAGTAGCTTATCAGTTGGAGTTACCACCAGAGTTGGAGCGTATTCACGACGTCTTTCATGTGTCCATGCTAAAAAGGTATCGATCGGATCCTTCACATGTCGTACCAGTGGAGGAGATTGAGGTGAAAACCGATTTAACCTTTGAAGAGGAGCCTGTGCAGATACTGGATCATGAGGTCAAAGTATTGAGGAGGAAGTCAGCTCTATTAGTGAAAGTACTTTGGCGCGTTCATGGTAGAGAAGAGGCTACTTGGGAGCCAGAGGAGACAATGCATCAACAGTACCCTCAACTATTTGGAGCAGGTAAATTTCGAGGCTAAAATTTCTTTAAAGGGGGTAGAGTTGTAATGCCCTGATTTTCGAGATTTTTCGGGATTTTTGGTGATTTTGATGAAATCTTGAAATTTTAGTGTTTTGGTTACTGAAAATATGTTTAAGTGTGTTAACAGGCCTTTAGGAGGCCCAAGCCTGAGTAAAACCAGGCAGAAAAATCAATTTTGGATTTTAAGTGAAGGGGGCTTGGTTAAGTGGGCTTGTAAGAAAAAGTTAGCAAGTTAAGACACAAAGAGGGCTTTGGTAACGTGGCAAGGTGGCGCCATTAAGCTCCTAAAAAAGTGGCGTGTGGATTGAGTGCTAGGGCCAGGGTTCTAGCAGCGTGAGTAGCAGAATGTTGTTTTTATTTTTGAGCATGTACTGGTCATGTGGTTATGGGCTTTTGGCTAGGGCTTTAGGGGTTGCAAAATCGGAAAAATGAGGGGAGGTTGCGCCGAATTAGGGTTAGCTACCTAGGGTTTTCACTTTTGTTTTATTCTCCTCTTAGTTTACTAAAAAGCCGAAAAGCAAGGAAAGTTCTCCTCTTGTGCCGTTTGCCTATTCTTTTCTTCTCCTTTCTTCTTCTACTCTCTATTCTTCTTCTTTTCTTCTCTAGCCAAAACCACCTCTCCTCCTCACTCGTTCTTCATTTTTTTTCTTTAGAAACCTAAGTTGCCATTCTTTTCTTCTCAAACTCATTGGCTACTAAAAGCCAAAATCCCAAAACATTATTTCCTGTGCCGATTTGCCTATAGTCGAATCCTCTTTGTTTTTTCCTCACTTGTAGCTGAATTTCATACTCTCCAAACCCTTAGGCTCTGTCGGCAAACACCTTTCCAACCATAGTCTCAAATCATCTTTTCTTTCATCACTTCAAAAGATGAAAACACCATATTTTTAGGGACTTAGTAGCCGAATCCTTTGATCCCTAAGACTCGACTTTTGCTAGTGTTTAGAGGTTAGATCTGCATCAGATCTGAGTAGAAACGGAAGTGGAATCATTTGGATTGAGAGAACCTGTGGTAAGTACTCGATATCTCAGATCTATTCTTTATTTTGGGATTTAGAAAAGCCGAAATCCCTAGAGGTATAGGAAGGCTGTCGATTTGGGGCTTAAGGCTCTAAGGGTTGTTCATAATCAATTTTTTTTGGTGTTAGTATGATTTAGAGGCTACTGAATGAGGGCTTGGACAAGTGGAGTGACTAGATCTAGATCTAGTCACTAGTTTCGGGAAAGGTAAGATCTCAAGGGCCTTAGGTGTTGATGGCCGATTATGGTAAGCAAGATGATGATGGTGGTCATTGTAATTTGGATTTGATATGTTTAGTGACTGGTTGTAGGATATTGTGGGAGATCTTGGTAGCATTCGTCGCAAATCAGGTGTGTATCGAACACCCTCTTGTAGTTCTAATCGGCAAAAGTCAAAAAGTCGAAATGCCAAAATTCTGGCATTTCGTAGGCTTGTGAGCGTGTGAGCGCTTGTAAGTTGGTTGGAAATAGTAAGATCTGTAACCGCAAATGGTAAGATGGATGAGTGTGCAATTTCGTGCACTTCGTTAATTTTGGGTCTTGATGGGCTGAAATTGGGCCCAATGGGCTTACGGGCCCATATGGGGAAAAAGTAAGCGGTAAGTGTGTTCTAATATTCTGTAGGTTAAGACTGTTAAGCGAGAATTAAAATTTGGACTAATTGGGCTAATTAGCTAAATGACATTGTAGGGCCCATAAGGGGTTTTAGGGCTCAATGACTGTAATTTGCTAAAATGGGCTAAATAAGCTACTAAGATAAAAGGTAGACTATGACTGATTAAAATGTGCATGAACCCTAGGAATTGGCATAATTACTGAAATACCCCTTGTAGGTGGAAATTACTATTTTACCCCTAGGTACAAAATGACTGTTATACCCCTAGGGCTAAGTTTGACCAAAATGCATGTTTTACTGTTATCGTTTACTGCATGCCATGTCATGAATATCTATTGCATGGGACTGGGACATTGATGGAGGAAGTGCTGATAGTGGCTTGACCACGTACTGGAGGCATTGCCTCAATTCACTGTTATCTGAGTAGCTATGCTGCAACTGTGGAGTGTAGGGCTGGTACGGGTGGAGTGTAGCGGTTGGATTTAAGTTGGGTTTGGCTTTGCATTCATGCATAATATCAGCTTTGTTACTAAAATGGGCCTATGGGCCGTACTGCTATCTGGAAAGGGCTAAAGCCATTTTACTGTATCTGAATAGGGCTTCGACCCAGTTATTACTGAGACTGGATAGGGCTTAGGCCTAGTGGGCTTGAGCTAATTTGGGCTCTGGATAGGCTTCTTTTCACACTGAGTTTTCCAAACTCACCTCTTTTCCTCCATCCTTGCAGGTGAGCCCTAAACTGTGGACTTGGAGCTGGGAGGGATTCAGAGTGGCCACGAAGACTACATTTCTGGTTTTAAGTTAATTATTCCATTATTTTGCTTAATCGTTTTTTTATTTTTTTAATTTGGGTTTGTAATAAGGCCGCTCTATTTATCTTGATTTTGGGTTTTAATTACTTTTTCTTATATTACTTAAATTATTTTGAATATAGCTGTGAGAGTTTTTCTTAAAATTAATCAACGTTTTCAAAATCAGTCACACGATTCAATTAAGTTACAAAGTAAATTTTATAATAACCTCCCAATAACTAGTAGAGGATAGGACGTTCACTAATAAACCAGAAATTTCCTCTTAAAACTTCAATAACAGTTTTACAAAGCTCACCCTAACATTAGTAATTAGGTAACCTAGTTAGTTGTAGCTGATATGACACACCGGACTTGGTCGTAACGTCTGGGTCAGGTTTAGGGTGTTATACGACCGTGTGGCTGATTTGGGGATTTAGGGATCCCACACAGACGTGTGTTTCAGAACACATGGCTGTGTCTGGTGGGCACACGGGCATATGTGTAACACCCTAAACCCGGTCTAGAAGATAGGCCCGAGTCTGGCGTGTCACATTAGAGGGTAAAACGAACATGCGGTGTAGTTGAAAACTCTTGAGAACCCTTGATTGTTTGCGGTTAAAAACAGTGAAAACTTGTTAATTTGTAAGTTTGAATAAAACCTTAAGTTGTTAATTAAAAACCTTAGTTTTTGTATTACTAATATCCCCTATTTCAGTTATAGTGGAAGCTTTTGTTTCAAAACCCATTTGTTGTGTTATCGCAATACTTTTGAAAACAGATATTTTTCATAAAACCACGCCTTAGAGCTATTAGATTCAAAGGAGAAATAAACAATCCCAAATTAAAACAAAACCGGAGAAAAGGCCTTATTACAACAATTTAAACCCAAAGAGAATAATTTAAAGAATGTAAAAGCAAGCATTATAAACTTAAGACTGCTCGTAGTGTGGCCACCTTTGAGTCCTCCACTTTTTCGAACTGCCTACTGAAGGTCACCTGAAAAAGGATAAAAGAGGGAGGTGAGTTTTTGAAACTCAGTGTGTACAACCCTCAACAGTCATACAACAATCAATTTGGGCCTAAGCCCATTACAATAACACATGTCACATTTAACTGGGCCTGTGCCCATCTCATTATCAGAATCAATATATGCAATGCACAATGCCCAAACCAACCCTGCACTCCGTATCCCTTCCAACCCTACACTCCGGTGGGGATGTAATCGACCCATCCAGCCAGCACACCAATACTGCAGCAAAGCTACTATTCACATAATTGGCTTAAAGCCTCTGGTGGGTCTACAGTCGTCTCGGGTGACCCGTGTGATCATAACAAATCAGATCAGTGGGTCCACAACTATCTCGGGCAACCTGTGCGACCCTATGAGATCACATCACTTCCTTGACATACAATAATCCCGTCCCCATGCGGTATAATGTCACATGAATGCAAACATAACATAACATGGCATACAGAACAATCATAATCATGTAGGGGCATTTTAGTCATTTTTACCCTTTAGGGGCATAACAGTCATTTCACAATTCTGGGTCTAAATACACTTACCGACCCATCAATGGGTTCACAGCCATCTCGGGTGACTCGTGCAACCTTTTTCAATCAAAGCATATAATTGGGCCCAACGCCCAATATGTGGCCCAAGTGGGGCCCACACACTCATGTGGCCCGCTAAGCCCAAATCTGCCATTGGCCATGTAGTCAACATGACTGGCTTGTCATTTCACAACCATCAGTGATATTTGCTCAAGACGGGCCCATAGGCCCATCGGGCGCATATGGCCCGTTTTGGCCCATTTGACCAAAAGCGGCCCAAGTCCATGAGGTCACTCATGGGGCCTCTGCCGTTGTACCGGTCATTCCATACATACGTTTTCACACTTGTGTGGTTGCCGTCGCTAAACTTTTAGAAATTCAACATTTCAGCTTTTCAGGATTTTGGCTTTTGTCGATCTATCGCTAAAGTGGTGTGCGTGTACACACCTTGCTAATAAGAACGCTTAGATCCACGTGCGTAAAATCTACATCCCAATCAGAACATTTTGTTAATTTGTTAACAAAGTAAGATTAACCACTTAATCACGTAATCCAAAATACTCCTCCTTACCTTGTCTGCTCGAACGATTTTGATCTATCTAAGATCACTGTCCCCCAAACGGTTCATGCCCTTATCACTAATCTGTAATGCAATCGATTTACAAAGTTAAACACTCAGCAAAGTGACTTAAAACCACATATATTATGGTATAGGGACAAAAGCACACTTGGCCGAATCGTAGGAACAAACCCAGGGAGCCGAAATAGACATCTACTACAACCATCAATAAACTAAAAGAAAAAGAGTGCCTTTCGATTAGGTGACACCCTTGCAAAAATAATTCCCAATGCCAAAAAAACTAACACAAAAAGCCTTCGGCCAACACCACTCATTAGATAGAATCAAAAAGGAAGGAACAATTAGCGTTAATAGTTTATGAGTATGAGAAGGACAAGGAAGGGTAGTGATCCCATCAGGTTTGAAGAAGAATCAGAGAAGAGTAAGAAAATAATGGAGGACAGCTAGAACAAAATGGTATAATCGGCAAAGCATAAGAGAGAAAGACTCAAAAGAATATAGATCAACATAAAAAGGTAATCAATCAAGATAATAAAGAAGAAGAGAAATACCAATTCAGCAGAGACAAAGAGAAAGAAAGGTTTCAAGAAGACCCTATACTCATTTGTACCAATTCGACACTAAGAAAAAAAATAAAAGCACAAAATGGTAAAGAAAGATGAAGGGGAAATCGGCTACCTCTTGAATAAAGAAATGTTCGGCTTAGCAAATAACAAAAATGCTTAATACCAAAAAGGCAAAACACACAACTCACTAGGTACTGAATGAAGAAAAAGTCACAACCCCAAAACTAACAAAGGAAAAATTGGCACAACCCCTCAAAAGATCAATACAACACTACTCCCAAATAAAATACTCCCTAATGCTCCTAAAACTGAATATACACCCTTCAAGACCATTTTTGCTGAAATTTAGAGCACAATAAGAGACCTATTTCGGTTCCATTAACAACTCAAATCCTATCCCAAATTTTCCTCCTCCTTTTTCTCCTTAATTTACTTCCCCACATCTATTCAAACCTTAAGACCAATTCAAACTTCCCTCCTGCAGAGTTCAAATGCAACTCGACCGCCAGCTAGCCACAAGTACAAAATAATTACCTTGATGCTCATCCCGAGACTCGAACTCTAGCTCTCCCCTTGCTCATGACGCCATAAGCCACTCCACCACAGGCATTCTTGTGTCATGAAACCCCAATAATTTTACTTAAGTCCTATAAGCTAACATCCATATTCCCCTAAGCCTAAAAATTAAAACTTTGCGAAAAGTCAGGCTTGCACCTAGGCTTCCTAAAGAGCCCCCAAACACACCCTAAATCACTTATCCAACACACCACTTAAACTGTTTGCAGAAATTACAAAAATCTAAATTTCTCCAATACTCGAAGCCCATTTCTCCTAGGCCAAAACTCAGGGCGTTACAATGTGAGACCTTCACATGGTTGTGTCTACCCTGCACTCTATGTTTGCGAAATTAGATAGTGAGTTACAAGGCCTGTTCACACAACCGTGTCCTTGCTTCACACTAGTGTGTGCCTCTGTCACACGACCGTGTGCTACCCTTCACACGGGCGTTTGGACCCTCACATGGCCTGGATTGCTTCGCACGACCGGAGCACACGGGCGTGTGGCCCTATCTCGCCAAATAATGTTTTTAGGTTGAATTTAATTACGATCACAACTGTGTGTGTTATTGTGTTATTTGTGGTTGGTTGTGTGATAAGCTTGATATTGAATTCGAGTAAATGAGTGTGCTCATCTCTGATTCTGAACGATTGTCTGCAAATTGGTATTTGGATTTTGTACATGAGATTGCATACATACATACCTATGTATAAAGCATTTTTGGATGGGGTTTTGAATATAAGGAAGACTGATATTGAATTGAATTGGCAGTTTTACTGCTACTGGGCTGTACTGCGAATTACCGCACTGCACTGTATAGTATGTATGTTAGCTATGCTACATACCCATATCTGATCTGGCAGTTCATACCACACGACTGTACTGTGGATTACCACATGGAACTGTACAACTTATACGCTAGCTTTGCTGCGTGATATATGGATTGGCAGCTTACCTGCTTATTGTTAGTCCCAATACCCTGAGGGTCATGGATTTACTAAAAGGCTTTTAAGTCTAGTGACTGGCAGCTCAGCTGCATTATACTGATATGTCGCGCATTCGGTACAACTTGTAAGTGTAGGGATGGGTGGGTATTTTAAACCCCACAGTAAGTGTAGGGATGGATGGAGATGTGCTACATTCGGTACTACTTGTAAGTGTAGGGATGGGTGAGTGGTTTAATCCCCACAGTAAATGTAGGGTTGGACGGAGAGGAGTGTTGGCTGGATGGGTGGTCTTTTCTTTAACTCTACTGCATTCATATGCATCTTATTAACTTTTCTGTGATGTTGACTGTTTGACTGTATTGTTAATCTGAAAGGTACTTGTACCTATGTGATTTCTGTAGACTCTAACTGCAACTAATTGACTGAATTGAAACTACTGAAAGTTATTGTCACTGTGACTAATTAATATTTACGTTTGTGTAACTGAGTACGATTGTTAATATGCTTCAAATATTGAGGTCTACCGGCACGTCTGTTAAGAATGTACTAACTGTTTCTGTATAGCACTGTATATATGTTCCGTTTCTGATCTTCTTTATAGTTTTCTATTTCTGTTACTGTAGTTAGTAGGTTTTAATTTCACACTGAGCTCGAGTAGCTCACCCCCTCTTCTGTTTCCCCTTTTGGGTACAATCCTGGATTCTGGATGCTAGACTCAGTACGCGGAGGCCTCGGGCAGTCGCAGTGGTAAAAGATTATTTCGGTTCCATTTTCTAAATTATATTTTGATGACACTATTTTGGAAATGAAAAGTTTTGTAATATGTGGTACAGTTTCCGTTTTAAACTTTACTCGTTTATTTGATTTTGACCATGTGTTAAAATATCTATAATTTTTATTAATCCATATTTAGGTAACTGAATATTCAGATTGTGGAGATAACTGGTTTTGTAAAATTTTCCCATGATCACTTCAGTGATCAATGTAGCATCCCGAATTCGGTCTAAACTTCTAGGCTGGGTTTGGGGTGTTACATGTATGCCATATCACATGCGTGGGGTGGGAAAATGTATGGATGAAGTATTTGGCAGTAAATATGAATTTTTCTGGAGGCATGTCCATATTATTTAGTATCTGATAGTAAACCTGTAATATCTGGTGGTTCAACTACATTATTCTGATTTTGGCAGCACAATTGCACTATCTGGTGGCTAGTCCACAATTATTAGTGTGATATTGGATGGACAAGTTATGGGAAACTTTTATAGGTGTGTAGTGGAGTTTGGTAGGATTTGTCTTTCAAAAATCTGTACTGTTTTCTAAAAAGCATTGCATTGACATCGTCATTACGCATTCTACCATATATAATTTTATGATTGAATACTTTATATGCTATGATATGTTTAAATTAATGTTGGTAGGAGTTTATTCTGTGATTATTTTTATTGGAGACCCACACAGGGCTTTTTAAACTCACCCTTTTAAATTTTGATATTTTAGATAATCGAGGTTAGGATGACCTCGACTACAGAGGTGCTCTTGGTCATTTTTCAGTTAACTCTATTTTTATTGGTATTTGATATTTTGGGTGTAACGCCCTAATTTTCGAGTTTCTCTTAGATTGTTCTTTATCAGATAAAATGTTTAACTCTAGTGTTTGGGTATGTAATGCATGTTTGGGGAGTGTTAATGGGCCTATGGAAGGCCCAGGTATTGGTTAGAAGCTCGGCAAAATTTTGTATTTTTGACTTATGAGATAGGGGTCTCTGGAAGGTAGGTGTTATAAGAAAATATCTGTGAAATAAAGCATAAACTGGCTAGTGGTAGAGTGGCAATATGACGCCACATAGGAGCTATAAAAATGGCGCCTAAAGGAGAGTGGAGGTCAAGGGCTCAAGTCCCAGGTATGTATTAAGATGTCTTATTTTTTATGAATAGAAAAGGTAAGTGGTAAACTTCAAGTTAAACTCTGGTTGGAGGAGTTTGAGATGGTCATATGAGTTAATCAAGGAGAAGGTTGAGGAGCAAATCAAGGATATTTCAAATTTTGAATGAAGTGGCCGGCCAAAGGACTCTCTATGGGGCAATTCGGCAAGTAGCATAGGTAAGGCACAATCAGCATTTGGGGTCTCTTTGGTGCCGATTTCCTTAGTTGAGTAAGTCCCCTCTTTTGCCGATTCTGTTTAGTAAATTAGGGGTCACTTTTTCTGCTTTTCTAAACCTAGTAGCCGAATCCCCTACCTCAGAAACCCTACTACCGATTTCTCTGTAACAAAAGCCACTTCTCTAATCTTTTCACCATTCTTCTATTCTCTTTACATCTCTAGCCGATTTCATCTTTCCTGCAAACCTCTCTCTGCCGAATCTTTCACCTTCTTCTTCTTCTTTTCCGTAAGCCTTTGTCGATAGTTTCAAAAGCCGAAACACCCCTTCTTGCCGAAACCAACTTCTCATTCTTCCCTTCATTTATTCTATAAGCCGATTTCTTGCCTCGCATCTCCCTTAGTGCTGAATCATCTCACCCATTTTTGGTTGTAACGATAAGGTCACCATACCACTTATTCAAAAGCCGAGTGCATCTCCTTCTAGCCATTCAAGTCGAATATCTCTAGAGCCACTCTTGTTTCTTTAGAGCCAGATTTCCTGTAAATCAAATATAGTCTCGAGTTAGTGGAAGCGTGGAAGCGATACTCTTCGAGCGAAAGCATCGGTAAGCAATCTAATCATTAAGTACATTCGTTTATCAACATCATAAAGAAAAGCCGAAACCCCTAGATCTTTAGGGGCATGTCGACATTGCTTATAAGATTGTAATGCTATGGTTGATTCTTTTGTGCTTTGGATAGCAAGGAAAGGTGTTCAAAGCGAGGAGTTGAAGGCTACGATTCATTCAGACCAAGATCTAAAACGTTAAGGTAAGGTTGTACGGCCATTAAGGGTATGGCCAAGCGTGGCAAGGGATTTTGTTTGGCATTGGTTTTTGTAATCTGTTGGCTAACCGAGTAGGAAATGGATTGTAGGATTAAGCACGTGGAGGATTCGTTGGTAAAACCGCAAAAATAGGTGTGTAATACATCTCCCTTATAGACTAGGACGGTAAAAGCCGAAATGACCGAAAACTGTTCTAAAGTGACCGTCCAAAAGTGATCGACAATCTGTCTTGGAAGGATCTAAGAGTAGCTGAATACTCTATTATGGTCAAACTAGGAATTGACGATGACAAAATTACAGAAGGTACAATTTCGAGCATTTCAGTAAGATGGGCTTCGATGGGCCAAAGATGGGCCTAATGGGCTTCCGAGCCCAAATCGATAAAATAACTGTTAAAGGCCTTCTAGCGACGTGGCTAATAATGATACGGTTGAAGTTGGTAATCTGAGCATAAAATTTGATTTAACGGGCTTAAGACGTTAATGGACTTAGTGAGGCCCATTAGGGGTTTTGGGCTAAAAAGGGGTAAAATTGGAAACTAAGTTAAAAGGACTTCCGCAATCACTAATGGAATAATAATTACTTGTACATGCATAGATCCCTGAAAATCGATAAAATGACTAAAATACCCCTAAGTATAGAAAATTACCATTTTACCCCTAGGTGCAAAATTACCTTTATACCCCTAGGGCGAACTCTGTATGAAATGTATGACTGTCTGTTTCTGTATATCTTGTCTTATAATATATGAATATATCTGATGCATGAGATTCTGTATGTTATATGCCATATCATGATATCTGTTGCATGGGGTTTGGGTTTATGATGGAGGAAGCGTTTTGGCAGCCTCGCTGCAATCTGGTGGCCTCGCCACATATATATCTGTTCTGGCAGCCTCGCTGCAATCTGGTGGCATCGCCACATATACATCTGTTCTGGTGGCCTCGCCACATATACATCTGTTCTGGTGGCCTTGCCACAATATCTGGCAGCCTCGCTGCAAATTTCTGTGGTGTGTAGCGATTGGGTGGGTCGAGTAGTCTCCCCACATGGTGTAAGGCTGGTACGGGGGTGTTATGGATGGATCTGGGTTGGGCTTTCTGTTTGCATATTATATCTGATCTGTATCTGTTATGGGCCTATGGGCTTAAGCTGATTTCTGTAATGGGCCAAGGCCCAATTAAATATGAATCTGAGGCTTGATCTGTTTTGGCCTATGGTTGAGATTATGTTACACACTGAGTTGTCAAACTCACCCTTTAATTTCATCTCTGCAGGTAACCCTCAACCATAGTGGGCTTGGAGCTGTGAGAGATTTAGAGTGGCCACAACATCTGCAAATTCGGTTTCTTTTCATTTTAAGTATTTTATTATGCTATTTTTGAGGTTTAAATTGTAATAAGGCCGCTATTTAAATTTCTTTATTGGTTTTGTTTTTAATAATGGTTTAATTCATACTTTATCAAAACTGCTAGTAATAGGCTGCGCGGGTTTTCAAATTCTTAAGAACGTTTTCAAAACTCAACTAGTTCAAAATATGGATAACCTAAAGGCTTAACAATATGACTTTTCACAAACTCGCTGTTTTAATGAAACTCCCACTCAAGCCACAACTAGTAAAAAGGTCATAAACTTAGATGTAGGTCTATGTGACACACCAGATCTAGCCATAACGTCCAGGCCAGGTTTGGGGTGTTACATTGGGGGTGTGTTTACTTACTATGGACTTTAATTTGGGACTTTGGTTTGGTTTTGAGACCCATATTTGATTGTGGAATTTTTCTACATGATTTGGATTTAAAAACTATTGTTTAATTGGTTTTAGAAAATAATAATTTACGATGGATTTTCATAATTATGAAAAAATTTAAGCTCAATAAGGATAATTTTCAATACTCAATATTATGTTTTCAAAATTCGACACATCTATTTATGAGACTACTATTTTTATGAGTTGTATGATTAATTTATATTTTCAAAATAAATAATGAATTTTTTATTTAGAAATTTGCCCGGTGCAACGTGTTAGATAAATTATGACATTTTCAATAAACAATCACGATACTTAAGTTTTTCCAAAGAGAAGATATTAACTAAATCCGGTTTTACTTAAAGCAAGTATTAAAAAAAAGATTTTACATAGAAATTTTAAAGAGAAATCTTATAAACGATTTACTGCACCATTTTCAAGGCCAATGTGATCTTCAAGATTAGGCCATAACATCTCGGTCGGGTCTAGGGGGTTACATGACCTTTTGCATTGCATCTTGGAAGCATCGAAATATATAGAGATTCGAAGGGCTCTTATTGGTGGCCTCACATGAAAAGGGAAATTGCGAAGTATTTCTTAACTTGTTTAGCTTGTTAAATAGTTAAGGTTGAACATCAAGTTCCTTTAGGTAAACTATATCCCTAGGAAATACCAAAATGAAAATGGGATAGGATCATTATGGATTTTGTATCAAGGTTGCCCCTCAATCTATCCTAGAAGAATTTTGTATGGGTGGTAGTCAACGGACATACCAAGTCAGCTCAATTTCTTCCAGTGAATACCACTTATTCCGTGGAGAAATTGGTCGAACTCTATATTGCTAAGATAGTGCGCCTGCATGGAATACCATCTTCCATAGTGCCTGACAGAGATCCAAGGTTTACTTCAAGGTTTTAGAATCAGTTATAGAGTTCACTAGGAACTAAGCTATGATTTAGCATTGCGTTCCACCCTCAGACTTGTAACACCCTAACCCGTATCTGTCGTCGGAATAGGGTTAAGGAGCATTACTAGAATTATCACATAAACAATCATACAATTCGAATACAATTCACATATATAAATATAATCGTTCACATGCACTCTTAAAGTCCCTAACACGAGCCTTTGAGGACCAAATCAGACATTTAAAACAATTTAGGGCTAATCCAAGAACTTGGGAAAATTTTGGGAAAACATTGAAGATTTTCAAATACAGGGGACACGCGCCCGTGTGGCCAAGCTATGCTTCTCACATTGCCACAAGACATGCCCGTGTCACAAGCTGTGTAGACATTCGAGATTGTATCATATGGTCGTGTCCCAGACCGTGTCTGACCTCGTGTAACTCTCTAACTTGTGTCACATGGCCAACCACACGCTCATGTGACTAGCCCGTGTAACTCACTAACTTGCTTTCTTTAAAAACTATAGGGGACACATGGCCATGTCACCTAACCATATGTTACACACGGTTGGGACACACGCCCATGTCTCTGCCCGTGTGGACAAAAATAGGCTATGTTCCAAGCCACTTTTCTCACCCAAACTTGCATCAACCTAGGCGTACCAAATAGCATATGTCCACAACCCAATTGAACATTCAAACCAACTAAAATCAAGTCTAAAAATATGCAATTTGAATACCATTCACACATTACTCATAATCATCACAAATGACCATTCAAACAAATACCAATTTCATGTCCAATAATCACCTAAATGGTTAACTTCATATATGCATTGTTTTACCTAATTCTTAACATGCTACTACATTTTCAAATTTAACCATTTGCTTTCTTCAATACCAGAGCAACCATTCATCATAAAATCAGGCTTGTTACACTTATATATATATACATACTAATTCAAATACCAAATTAAGACAAATCACATGGCTAATTACATACCAAAACAAATAGGCTTCCATTAACCGGAAGACCTAACATACCATAACCATAAAGCCTATACATGCCATATAACCAAATTCACTAAGTCCAAAAGTACCAAAATGATAGCTAGATAGTGTGATGATATCTTCGATGACTTCCAATTTAAGCGAGCTTTTGAGTCATTATAAAACATGGAAAAAAAAACAAAGTAAGCTATGCAGCTTAGTAAGCTCGTATGCCTAATAAGTGCAATATATCAATTCATTTGCAATTTAAAGAAGTATAAGTAAATGTAAATAAACTTCATTCAATCTAACAATTAGCACATTGCCATAACCATATGAATTATATTTGAATTCATCATCTATCACTTACTCATCATATGAATTCATCAACTATCACTTACTTGTCTAACTTATCACGAGTACTTAAACTGATCCGTATCTTCCCTTATATCCTCGTACTATCATCTTTGCCCCTTGAACCATTTGGAATAATATCGGATACTCAGGTATCGCACACTAAGTGCCATATGTGTGGTTAAACCACCTCTATCACATCTCATATACATGCTCACTCTCGAGCTATCACTGGATTTGCTCACACAAGCTGACGGTCAAGACGTAGCAATACAGTGCTAGTCACACAAGCTGTCGAGTAACCGTAACACATGCCAGTAAACTCAGCTGCCGGTAGGACGTACAAAAGCAGCACCCGAATCACATAATCACGGTAAAACCTAATGACATGTCATTTGTATCCTTAAATTTTACATACTTTTTCATGCCCTTTTTCATGCCCTTTTTGACTTAAAATCATGCTATTCCGGTTAAATTCTTGTCGAAAAATAATTAAATATTATAAAATAATTAAATTGTGTTAAAAATATGAAAATGATGAATTTTAATTAATTTTATAGTTAATTTTGATTAATTTTGGTTATTTTTGATAGAATTGCACAATCGGCGAAAAATAGCCCGGCGGACACTGCGAGAAGAACAAAACCGAGAAGCAATTTGGAGTATCAAGGCGAATTAATTTCCAGCCGAAGATGGTCCAAAAATGTGTATTAATTCATAATTAAATTAATTTTAATTTATTTCCTATTTAATTTAGGTTAAATAAATTAATTTTAATTAATTATAGAGAGAGGGCCTAGTGAACCGCACTGGTTGAACCGAATGGAGTGAGCCGAACCAGCCACTAATTAGGCTGACCAAAACCGTCCAAAGGCTGACCCAAATAAAAAATTTAGCTGATTAATTATGCTTGCAAAAATGCCCTTGAAAGAGCTCCAAATTTCATTCAAACCCCACCTTTATTTTAGGCTTTGTAGATTTGCCCCACCCTAATTATAGCAAAGTTGAAAGCTTCAACCTTGCCATGTGTGTGGCCGGCCATAGGGGGACTCTTTGGCTGATGGGATTTGCTATTTTTAGTAGTGACAATCAGCTATAAAAGCCACCCTTTGCTGATCATTTTACTCATCCCTCATTCACTCAACATTCTCTCATTCTCTCTTCCTCTCCACTCTTATTTCTCTCCATTTTCCATCCCATTTTCCTATAGTCTTGTGCCAATTTCTCCACTTGGAAAAGAGGTATTTTCCCAGCCATTTTGGGCAGCAAGCAAGTTTTCGTAGAAGCCTTGACCGGCAAGGACAACGTAGATGAAGAACGGAGCAATTAGTCAAGCCACGGAGAAACACCGGATTTGCCTTCTTGTTCCCTATCTTTTTAATTTCTGTTGTTTTTATGATGAACATATCTATGAATATTATTGTTGTTGAAATGGTTATTTTAATCAACTTATCTTGAATTAAATTCGTGTTGGGTTGATTATATTTTGCCTACTTGAATTATTAAAATAGTGTTTATGCTATTATAGGCCTCAATAAAATGCTTGATTAAGTAAAATCATGTTTAGGTTATCTGGCATTAAAATTGTTTAGATAACTAAAGAATTAATTGTTTAAACGGATTGAAATTGCAATTACTGGGCTCAGTACTTAATCAGTGTATGTTTAATTCTTCTAAGGTAGCTGAAAATTAAATTAGCATTGTATTTGGCGATACATATGCCTTGCATAACTTGCAAGATTGTTGTGATTAAATTGTTTCAAGGTATGGCTACTTTGTTACTTCACACAGTCTTTTACATGTTTATTAAGTTGAATTAATCAGTTGAATTGACATAGGAATATGCGAGAGATAATTTAATTCAATAAGTATGTATGTACGATAGCATGTTTACCTTATTAAATCTATTTAATCGATTGAATTGGCATAGGGATATGTTCAAGAGATGAATGGAATTTTAATTAGTAAATATGTTCATAAGTTAGCAAATTACTGGGTTGCCGTGAATTTATTCGTAACAGCATAAGAATGAATTTAATAATTCTAAGTTAAAAAGGTGTAATTAATCAAACACAATTATATCATCTTGATTAAATCTCATCTGAAATCGTGCACTAGAACTCTTTTATTTTATTTAAATTGCTTACTTAGTTTTAAAATCTTAGTTTATAAATCATTCTTTTCAAACCAAAATTATTTTTACCTCACCAAAGTGTTTTAATTAATTTCATAAATATTGCTTTTTACAGTCCCTGTGGGTACGATAACTTGACGTTTACTTGTCACTTTATTACTTGTTACAACTGTGTACACTTGCACTTTTCCACCGTTCCAGTTATTTTATCACAATTACATAATTTAAGCATTTAAACACATGTAATACAAAGCTTATTACTCATATGAACTTACTTCAAATGTATACGGATGAAAATCAAGCTATCAATCCAATACTTTGTTTTTCCCCCGATCTAATTCCGATCTTTACTTTTCTTGATATGCAAGGATAGACTATAGTCGAATTCTTGGAGCTCTTTAATAGAGTTTTCTTGTAACACCCCTTACTCATGTTTGACGTTGGGACGGGGTACGAGGCGTTACTGTACTTAAACATGCTTGATCTTACAAAGTCAGGCCATAATTTTCATTAGAAGTTAAAACCTTTCATTCATTTGCTTAATGCCCGTATCATGGGCCTACGAGGCCCAAAACATACACTAGGAATGGTTCGAGACTTAATCAGAAACTTTCAAACACTCAACAAATTTTTGCTCAAAACAGGGCCACACGCCCATGTGGGATGGGATATGCCCGTGTGGGCAGGTCGTGTGGTCACACACGCTCATGTCCCTATTCTGTGTTGAATTTATTTTTCATTTGTAACCTACAGGGGTTTTCACACGACCTAGCACATGCCTGTGTCCATGGCCCGTGTCCCTCACACGGCCATGACATGCCCATGTCTTAGCCCATGTGTGAAAACCTTGACTTTCTGTTTATGATGTTAGCAAACCTTTAGGGGCACATGGCCAAGCCACACACCCGTGCGCTAGGCCGTGTCCTTCACATAGTTGAAACACACGACCATGTCTTTGCCTGTGTTTTTATTACTGGACATTCTTTTTTTACATAATTTAAGTGCAGGGGGCACACGGCCTATCAACACACCCATGGGGCTGACCGTGTGTCACACACAGCCTAGACACAAGCCCATGTGCCTACCCGTGTGGAAAATTATAGGTTATTTTCCAAGCCCTTTGCCACCTTGAAACTTAACCAACACAAGGCCAATTTCAATATCACATAACATGGCATAATTACACCTCTAAATACCCACAGTTAAGGCATTCACATGCCACAACACATTGCATTTATCATGCATTCTCATTATTCATTTCTCTAGTTAGACATGCAATCTTGCACTATCATGAATTTCATCCACATTGCATAAGTATAACTTAGTCAATATTGGTCAATTCTAATGACCATTTACAACATGATTCAAGTGACATTAATAGCCAATTTGTCTAACCATTCTGACATGTAGCAAAAAGGCCAAGTTCCTATACATGCCATACTCAAAATGATTAAACTTTACTATACCAAAATAAAATGTTTGATAGTGTGACTTCGAGCTCTGACGTCTTTTTTGATCTTCGAGCTAGCTTGGCAATACTGCAAGGAAGAGGAAAAGAGAGGGAGTAAGCCTAAATGCTTAGTAAGTTGCATGAAATAAATAGCAACATAAATCATGAATTAACATCCAAATATGGTATTATGAACATCACATAAATATCTTTACTCATTAACATGGATTACTCATGCTCTTTCTTACCGACATACTCATATCATTTCGATTACATTTCTCTGAGTTTCTCATATACACCTGTATCACTCATCACATAACTTTAGTCTTTCTCGTCATAAATATCAACTTAAATACATTTACGATTAAATCACTCGGATTACTAAAGGATACTCAAAATATCATTCTCATGGTAAGATGCCAATGCCATATCCCAGATATAGTCTTATATGGGATCATATGTCGATCCCAAAGCCTTATCCTAGATATGGTCTTACACGGGATCTCATATCGATGTTGATGTGATGTCCCAAGCATGGTCTTACACAAGATTCTAAACTGATGCCAATGCCATGTCCTAGACATGGTCTTATATGGGATCATTCTTAGATGCCAATGCCATGTCCCAGACATTGTTTTACAAGGGATCTTAACTCGGTGTCGATGCCATATCCCAAAGATGGTCTTATACGGGACCACATGTCGATGCCAATGCCATGTCCCATATATGGTCTTACATAGGATCACAAAGCGGTGCCGATGCCATGTCCCAGACATGGTCTTATACGGGACCTTCTAAATCTCATGTCATGACTACGGTATCCTTCGTATCCTTAAAATTTAACTGGGATTCAATATAATAACTCTATCATTTCTTTATTGAAATCTCATCAATAATTTCTTGGGAACAAGGTATATTTCACACAACACCATACAATAAATGCATATTACCGGAACGTTGAATTTATTACACACAACTTACCTAGGAATCAAATTGTGGATGGATATTCGATTTAGTCCACCACTTTGTTCTTTCCTCGATTTTGGTCTGGGCTTCGTGTTTCTTGATCTAAAATGACAATTTACACTCATTTAATAATCACATTGGCTAAATAGCCCGTAATTCATACTTTGGTAAAAATTATAATTTAGCCCCTAAACTTTTACATATTTGCAAAATGGTCCCTAGGCTCGTAAAATGAAATACACTTTTTTTTTAGTTACCCAAGCCTAGCCGAACCTTATATGTAGTCATAACAGCCCCCATTTTTCATCAATTTACACTTTTACTACACAGTTTACCACATTTCAAATTTGGTCCCTATTAGGGGTTTTCATGAAAAATCATCTAGAAAAAGATGTTTACTACACTTTAAACTTCTATATTCTACCACTAGACATCAAAATACATGCATGTCATGCATGGGTATATTTTTAAACATAAACCCTAGCTCAAATTAGTGGTTGAAATAGCTTAATCAAGTTAATTAAGAATCATAATTCTCAACTTATAATCCTTATTAATAATGTTTCAAACTAATCCACAAGTAATCATACAATGAAAATTCAACTAGAAGAACATTAAAGTTTCAAGCACTCTAAGTTGAGAACTTTATCACAGAAACATAGGTTTTCTTCCATTCTCTTAAGTAATCACCTTTCAATCAAAATCAACAAGATTTAACATCCTCACTAAAGATTCACTCTATTCACTCAAAGTGTTTAGGGTTCAAGAATTAAGCACTCTTTAGTCAACCTAAAAAGTTATTACCATAGGCTTGTAAGAAAATCAAATCTCCACCACTATAGATTGATATGACATATCGATCAAAAGGTCTTTCAATGGTTGTAATGGGGCTTTGGTTAGAAGTGTTGTCACAAGTTGAAAAAGAGGGTTAGAAACGAGATTGAATTGAAAAATCATCCAGCTAAAAAAAATCTCTATCACTGGAACATATTCCTAGAGCTAAGCCTTATGATGACATCGTTCTGGATTTGGAAGCTTGTAGAAATATGTAAAAACTATTGAACTATTACGGATTACAACTGAATTGACATATATACACATTTTTTTCTTTTTTTTATTTTTTTTAAAATCAAATCAAATACAATAAATTGAATATTTACAACTTTACAAACTGGAAAAGAAAACAAAGCTAGATAATAATTCAACTCAAATCTCGACAAAAATAGGGATCAAAATAATTGAATGGAATTCAACAAAAACGAGTTATGGGTTAATATTAGAGGTAAGTTAAAAAATGGGTTGTTAAGCTCAATGGAGTTCACTTTAGCTTATGGAGGTAGGCTTTTTATGGAGTAAGTGGGTTAAACCTAGGTGCCTTTATGATTTCGGTATATGAAATCAATGATGTGGTCTTGACATGTATAATCGAAGCAAGTTCTAGAATAACAAATCAGTATTGACTCACTCAAGGCAGCAATAAAAGTGAGCACGGAAGGATGTATGCTCAAAAGGCTCAAAAATCTCACCAGAATTTTGGCTTTTGATGTCAATCCTGTGAATTTCAAATCTCAAGATAACACTTAAAATTAGGGAAAATAACCTAGAAAAAATTTAAATTCTCAAAAATTTCAACTTATCATGTTTAATTCCCTAGTGTTTTAAAGTTTGAATAATCAAAGCATAAGCACCTATCTCTTAATTCTCAACACATCAATAAAAATCATAACTCAATCAGAATTAATTCCTAATAGGAGATTGAAGATAATGCCGAGAGTGAAAGTGAGAATTCGAAATTTTGAGAACAATGCAAAAAGTTAGTTGTAAAAATTTTTAGGGGTTTCAAATAGAATGCAATGACTGAAAGTAAGTTTCCCCCCACACTTAAGATGTACATTGCCCTCAATGTACAAAGATACATTAGTAGCAATAGAAGCATAAGATCATAAGATAGGGAGAGAAGTAAAACTCCCTGAATACTGGATGAATTCCTTGAAAATAGTGAAAGCTGGATTGGAGAGTGACTACTTGAAGTTCATGATCCTGGGTAACTTGAAGCACAACTGTGTGGGGAATTTAAGCCTTACTCAATAAGAAGTGAAATGTAAAATAAAAGGAAAAATATAAAGTGTAGAGAATAAAAATAAAAAATAAAGTAAACAGGAATTGGGCACACAGCCGTTGGGCACGGGCGTGTGGCCTAGGTCTAGCCCTTATGTTTCATGCTCCTATTGGTTCGGCCACTGCTGGTTGGCATGGGCATGTCTTATGCGTGTGGTAATTTCTCAGTCTCGCCCACAGTTAATTGGCATGGGCGTGTTGAATCACACGGCCTTATAGTACGGTCATGTCTTTTTGTATTCGCTTTACCGACGGCCGTGTTTATAATCGCATGCCCGTGTATGAATGGACAGGTTTGGCCACGATAGTATCGTATGGTCGTGTTTCTACCCGTAGGGTGTCCACGGCCTTAGGCACACCCATGTGTCTGGTCGTGTGGTTGCGTTTTAAGGGGTTAGTTAAGAATTTAAGAAAATCAAACTTGTTAGTACTCGAGTTGCCTCCCGAGAAGCGCTTGTTTACAGTCTAAGCTCGACTTTTCTTAAGCTTATTTGATCATGGTGGTTTGAAGAGTTGATACTCGTCTATCCTGCTTTCAATTTCATTGTCAACATAAGCTTTGAGTTGAGTGTGATTTACCTTGAAAGTGCCGAGTGACTCATGTTCTATCTCGACTGCACCATAGGGAAAGATTTTCATTACTGTGAAGTAAGGTGTATCACTTGTATGCTCTTTTGAATTAAAGATTTGAGGATCGTCTTCTCCTAAGATTACCTTATCCCCGACCTTGATTTGATTCGTTGTTACCTGGGGGTTGTCTTGGTGATGCTCTAGGTTGGTGGGGCATATTTTGGGCTTTTCATGATAGTTCAGCCACTCATCTAGTTCCTTAATCTGAAGCATTCACTTTTTAAGTACGTCTCCCTTGGATGGACTTGTCTGTGGTTGGGTCTCCTTTAGGTGGAGTGTATCCTACACAGAAGGTTGGGTGGTGAGATTAATGTTTTTACAAGGACTCGTCACTGTATTCTTATTATCAACAGTCTTAATCGGGTTTTGAGCTTGTAAAGTAACTTTGTCATCACCTACATGTAGTGTAAGCTCACCCATTCCTACATCAAATATTGTTTTAGCCGTTGCTAAAAAGGGACACCCTAGAATTAAGGGTACATTGCTATCCTCATCAATGTCTAAAACAACAAAATCAGCTGGGAATATAAATTTATCAATTTTGACAGACACATCTCCAATTATTCCCTTTGGAAATCTAATGGTCTTATCAGCTAATTGGATGCTCATCTTAGTTTGTTTAGGTTTTCCAAGACCTAGTTGTTTAAACAATTTATAAGGAATGACATTAATACTAGCCTCTAAATCAACTAAAGCATTTTTTATGTCTAAGCTACCAAATAAACAATGAATTGTAAAACTCCCTGGATCCTTCAGTTTGCTGGGCAGCTTTTTTTGTAGAATAGCTGAGCATATTGCATTCAGCTCCACATGAGTTTTCTCATCTAGCTTCCGCTTGTTTGTCAAGAGCTCTTTGAAAAACTTAACATCATTTGGCATCTGTGATAGAGCTTCAATAAATGGTAAGTTGATATGTAATTTCTTTAAGAGTTTAAGAAACTTACCGAATTGCTCATCTGTGCGGTCTTTCTTTAACGCATTTGGGTATGAGATACGAGGTTTATACTCTTTGATAGTTACTTCTTTGGAACTTACCTCACCCTTACCTTTATTTACCACAGTCTCCTTGCATGGCTCTGGGTTGGTTTTGGTCAACCCTTCCTTATCTATTGTATCCACGTCATTGAGTTGCTCCTTAGGGTTAGTCTTAGTGTTGCTTAGTAACCCGCCTTGCGGTCTTTCAGAAATTAGCTTAGTGAGTTGGCCTATTTGAGTTTCGAGACCTTGAATAGATGCTTGCTAGTTCCTCAGTGCCGTTTCGGTATTTTGGAAACAATTTTCTGATGCGGTAATAAATTTTGTGAGCATTTCCTCAAGGTTTGGCTTTTTCTCTTGTTGAAATGGTGTCTTTGATTTCCTTGTCCTCCCCATGAAAAATTGGGGTGGTTCCGCCAACCTGCATTATAAGTGTTACTATAAGGGTTATTTTGAGGTCTAGAGTTATTACCCATATAGTTGGCTTGCTTGGTTTCCATGCCATGTCCATAGGAGGAGTAATCTAGATTGTGCATGTTTCCTTGGATTGAGTCACACTGCATCATTGGGTGTGCTTGCGTAGAACCAACAAAATTATCAATCTTTTTATTTAAAAGTTCTACCTGATTAGAAAGCATGGTGACAGCATCAATATTGAAAACTCCTGTAGCTTTCGTCGGCTTTGTCCTCATGACTTGCCACTGATAGTTATTCAGTGACATCTCTTCTATAAACTCATAGGCTGCTTCGGGCGTTTTATTGTTGATTGTTCCTCCGGCGGCTGCATCGATCATTTGTCTTGTTGAAGGATTCAAACCATTGTGAAAGGTTTAAACTTGTAACCATAAAGGTAGTCCATGGTGAGGACACCTTCTCAATAGGTCCTTGTATCTTTCCCAGGCGTCGTAAAGTGTCTCTAAATCCATCTGCACAAAAGAAGAAATATCATTCCTTAATTTTGCCATTTTAGCTGGCGAAAAATATTTGAGTAGGAATTTTTCGGTCATCTGTCCTCAGGTAATGATTGATCCATGTGGTAAAGAATTTAACCACTATTTAGCCTTGTTTCTCAAGGAGAATGGGAATAGCCTAAGACAAATGGCATCATCAGAAATGCCATTTATTTTGAACGTATCGCATAATTCCAAAAAGTTGGCTAGATGCGAGTTAGGATCCTCATCCTGTAAACCATCAAACTGAACAAATTGCTATATCATTTGAATAGTGTTAGGTTTCAGTTCAAAATTATTTGCAGCAATAGTAGGCCTAACAATGCTAGATTTAGTGCCTGCTAAATTAGGTCTAGCATAATCATACATAGTACGCGGAGCAGGATTTTGCTCAACAGGATTTGCGGCTACTACAGGAAGTAGCTGATTATCCTGATTTCCTTCCATCTCTTCAGTTGGTTCAGGTTCTTCTTCTTGTCCTTCTTCTGGATATTGCAAGCTTCTTCTTATCTCTCGGCGAGTTCGACGAACTGTCGTTTCTAAATTGTTGTCAAAAAGTAGTAGTCCTCCCAGGTTTCTTCTAGTCATAAACTAGAGATGCCTAGAAAGGGAAAAAGCAAATAAAAATAAATAAATAAACAAATAAAAAGAGAAATTGAAAATTTATATAAATATAAATAGTAATGGCTAAAGTAATAGAAATCGAGTGTTCTTAATATCTAACTTCCCCGGTAACGGTGCCAAAAACTTGATATGCTTGATATGAAGTAATAAAATTTATAAAATGATCAAACCAAAAACTAACTATTATCACGATTTTAAGGCAAGCGCACCTATCGAACAGGAGTATAGCTTAGTGGCAAGACTGAGATATCATACCCAAGGGAACCAAAAGTACTAGTACTAACTTTCTTTCTATTATTTAACCTAGAAAGAAAAAGGGTGTTTATGAAACTAAACTAATTCTAAAACTAAACTATGAATGCAAAAAAGTGAATTGGGGAAAAACTCTTAGGGAAAACTGATTGATTTGGACAATACTTAAGGGAGAATCTACCTAGACTTCACTTGTTATTGATTCTTGAGCTAGACTATTTATTCACTTAACTTGATCCGTAGAGATCCCTGATTTATGTTAATACCTCCGTTGAGGATAAGAACAACTAATCCTAGGTTGATTAACTAAAATCTCTTCCTAGTTAAAACCCCTAGTCTCGTATTAACTCGATCTATGGATTCCCTTATTAGGTTTGACGCTAATCTGGCAGATTTATGTCGCCCTATGTCTAGGGTTGCATGCAACTCTGCTTAATTATGCTAGATCTACTCTTAAACAGGGACTTTTGCTCCTCTGAATAAGCACATCAATACTTCAATTAATACCTAGGAATATTAAAACAAGAATTAAGAACACATAATTAAGAACAAATCAGGTATTTATCATATAACTCAAGATAAAATAATAACAAGATCTGTCTTAGGTTTCATCCCCCTCAAGTATTTTGGGGATTTAGTTTATAATTAATAAAGAAAACATCTCAGAAGAATGATGATAACAAAACATAAAGAACCCGAAAACCCTTGTAGGAATTTGAAGGGAGATCTTTAGTCTTGAAGGAGAATTCGGCTTCTGAGATGGATCAATCGGCTTCCCTTCGAGTAATTCCCTGTCTTTAACTCCCCGTCTTGGTGAGAAAATAATGTCTCCTTTGAAGTTGCCTCCTAGGGTCTTTATATAGAGTTTAAAATGGCTTTCTTAGCCCCTAAGCAACATCTTCCAAGTGATATTGAACTTCCTCACGACAGGGACACGCCCTTGTGCCACGCCTGTATGGATCAAGGCCCAGGCCGTGTTCGGTCCTGTTAAGGTGGCACGGCCGTGTGACACGGCCGTGTGGTAATCCTTCAGGCCGTGTTGTTTTCATACTTTGGCCCATTTTCTCCGTTTTTGGTCTATTTCTCGTTCTTTCCACTTTCCTATGGTCACTTGAGTAATAAACATGAAATTAAAGGTTTAAGAGCATCAATTTACACAAATTAAGGGTTAATTCATCCAGAATTTAGGCTAAGCATGAGGTAAAAACATGTATAATTTATCGTTTATCATTTTTCTTCCTTTTTCAATGGATTTTCTGTCAATCTCTATTTTGGTTTGCAAATTCTACACTCATTCGTTCTTTTACGGTAAGTGGGGTAAGTTTTACTCATCTCAATAGTGAATTTCCATTTAGCACCTTTTAACTTAGGAATTTGTTTTCGTTAGTCTTATTGCTGGGTTTTTACAAAAGCGATTTCGAAGACCGGGGCCTTAATCTTAGCGGATTGTAGGCTAAAAGCTCGGAGTGTTGGGGTAAGTAAAGATTTTGGCAAATTGATTGGTTGTCAGCTTTGGGTTCAGATTAATCAGACTAAGATGGAGTTACGTATGTTAATTTTAGGTTCTGGAGTGCTCAGGTATCGTTTTAGCATTAAATGTTACCAACTGTGTACCCAAAAATGTGAAAAAGGAGTTTCAGCGAATGACACGGCCGTATGATTGACGAAGGCTAGGCCATACACTAGACACGACCATGTGATGGCCAGGGGTGGCTATGTAGGCCTACACGAGCAAGCCACATGGGCGTGTGGGCCCAATTATTGAAAAGTTTCCTACGGTTACACGGGTTGTCCAAATCGACTGTGAACCTACTGTAGGGTCAGTAAGCACTACCTAGACCCTAAATGATATGATTTAATTATCTGATTTATGTATTGAGCATAACTAATATATACATGTTACTAATCTATATGTATAACTAAATATTAGCATGTGAGCTTGTATTTCTATATGTCTACATTGAGCATGTTTAGTTGCATCTGTATTAGGGTGGGATGATGATTTTTGGAGGAAGTGTACTGAAAGGCATTTATGCCCATTATCTGGCAGCTCAACTGCAAAATACTGTTATGTGTCGCATTCAGTACAACTTGGAGTATAGGGCTAGGTGGATGTTTTAAACGCAACTTAGTGTGTAAGGATAGTCAAAGATGGTGTGTAGAGGTTGGTGGGTAGGATAATGATTTCTATTACTGTATGCATAACTGTATTTGAATAGGCTAAGGCTTAAACTGTAATTGAAACTGTAATGGGCTTAGACCCAAACTGCATTTGACTGATAAATTGTTACTTGACTGTATGGACGTTCTATAATGCCTAAAAATATAGGGGGTAGTATTTTAGGCATGTTTTAACAAATTGCATGTTTGGCATGTTGGCTTGATGGTTAGAGTGCGTTTGAGGGTTCTTAGGAAGCCAGGGTTCAAGTTGGACCCTTGGCAAAATTTTGAATTTTTGTCTTAAGTGAATCTGGATGTTGGCATGTAGGGTTTATAAGTAAATATTGTTGTTTCATGACACAAAGAGGCATGTGGTGGAGTGGCTTGTGGCGTCTTTTGCAAAGGGAAGAAGGTGTGGGGTTTGAATCCCATTGTCAACTAATGGTTTTTATTTTGCTACATGGACTTGGTAAGAGGTGGATTGGGATTCAAATTCTTAAAGGTTGTTGTAGACTTGGTCAAAAGAGATTTGGATGAAAGTTGGTGGGGATTTGGAGGAGAAAATTGTGGAGGAAATTGTGGAGTTTCAAATGGGAAGAAGTGTGTGCCGAATGGGGTCTTTGTGTAGGTGTGAATTTGGTTTTGGTAGGGTAAAAGTATAGTGCTGAATTTCTTTAGGTGGTCTGGCTTTTGTTGAGCATTGTTTTTCTTTGAGCAAGTTTAGATACCAAAACCGAAAGCTCTTTTCTCTCCATCCTTGTGTAGTGACGAGTTTGTTAGGAGGGGATATCCTTTGCTTTTTGTTTTCTTTGTTGATTAGCCGAATTAGGAGGTTACCTTTCGGGCATTCTCTCTTTTCTTTTCAAGTACATTGGGTCGATTCATATCTTTTCCTTTCTTTTTCGCTTTTTGTGCCGATTATTCTTCCTTTTCTTTCATCTCTATTCTTTTCTTCTTCAGTCAGTTTGCGCCATAACCGAACCTACTCAGTTGATCTCATTCATTTTCTTTGTTTAAGCCGAATCTTCCATCTTCACTCTCTTACCCTCTTAATTCGTTTGTTTATGCCAAGACTTGTTCTTCTCCTCTTTATTTCGTTCGTTATTCTATCAATTCTTTCTCCACAGCCGAACCTTATTTCTTCTTTCTTTACTCGTTCTTCACCAACCGATTGCCTTTCTTCATTTACTTTCGGTTCTTCATTTGACACCCTTAGACAGAGTAATGATTAGTTTTCTTACAACCATAGCCGAATACCCATCTTTACCAAGTGTCTAATTCGTGCCATCAAAGATTAAATCGGGGTAAGTGCTCTCTTTCTCTCTTTTTGAGTGTTCTTGTAGAAGCCGAATCTCCTTATCTTCTATATGCTAATCGACCTTTGATCCTTTCATTGGTGACCAATTTAATTTCTTTCTTTCTTGTCTACTTCAATTTCGTAGGCGTTCGTAGAAGTCGATCTCGCAGAAGGTGGGAGATCGCTAGTGTTGTTGAAGCAATCTAGGCCTATCGGTTAATTTTCAGCGAAGGTAAGTGGTTATGTTTTCTTATGGATGTTTGGCCGATTGTGGTAAGGGTTTTGTAATTAAAAAGTAACAATTGGATAGTGGGTTAATAACATTCGTGCATGTGATTCAAATAATCATCGGAGGGCAGGCAACTGTTTCTAACCAAAGGTTTGAAGGGATCCTCTAGGGTCACGAAACAAAAAGGTGTGTAACCACACCCTTCTATAGCATAGGTTGGCAAAAGCTAAAATGTTAAAACATCGGCATTCAGGGCCTTACGGGCATGCGAACGCTTGTGAGCCGAACCGAGCCCACAAATAGTGGGCAATAGACTGTTGAAGCTTTTACGCGTGTTTTCGTGCCCTTGGGCTATTATAGGCTCGTTGGGCTGAAATAGGCCCAATAGGCCTACGGGCCTGTATGGGTAAATTGCTCGGTAAGTGATCGTTGGTATGTTGATTGATAAGGGTTGCAATGTCGTATATAAAACTAGACAGAACGGGCCACATGAGCGTGTGGGCCCACTTGGGCCTAATAGGGGTTTTTGGCCCATATACACCGTTTTGACCTTATAGACTATCTGAGTTGTTTAATGCGACGTTAGAGCTAATAGAAGGTCGTATTAGGCACTGTGACTTTGAAACTTAGTAAAATTACCATTTTACCCCTGATTGTGTAAAAGACTATTATACCCCTAAAGATAGATTGCTTGATATATGTAAATGACTGTATTTGTGTCTATTAATATGCATGCTATATTTGATTATGATATGTTATTCTGCATGGGGTTGGGTTTGAATTTGGAGGTAACTCTGTTATAGTGGCCCTACCACGTGATTCTGTGTAGTGGCTTCGCCAGGTAATCTGTATCTAGTGGCTCTGGCACGATATTTGTTTTAGCAGCTTGGCTGCGTATTGGTGTGCGGGCTGGCTGGGTCGAGTTATTCCCCACATGGTGTGATGGGCTGGTATGGGTGGTGTGATTGTTGGACTGGGTTGGGTTATTCATGCATCCACTATTCTGCATCTATAATGGGCTTGAGCCTACTCTGTTTCTGAATAGGGCTAAGGCCCAGACTGTTCTGTTCTGCATAGGACTTCAGCCCAGTCTGTTCTGTATATCTGTTCTCTGTTATCGATTGGGGAAGTTACATACTGAGTTTTCGCAAACTCACTTTTTAATTTAAATATGCAGGTAACCCCTAGCCATAGATGATTTTGAGCTGCGAGGGACTCTGGATGGCCACAAGTTTTCTATTTTCGGACTTTGTTTTTATTAATTTTTTGTTTGGTTATTGATTATGTAATAAGGCCATTATGGGTTTTATTTTGTTTATTTTCGTTATTTGGGCTGATTTATAATTTCAACTGGTAAAGTATTTAACTGGGTTTTCAAAACTAATAACAACGGTTTTAAGTAATTCACGCGTGACATTAACAATAATAAATTAAGAGTTTTCATAACTTCACTTAAATGAACACACCAAATATGACAACCATTTTTCATTAACCTATTTTCCAACTGGTAAAAATGGTTTTAATTAGATTCAATTTTATGAAGAAAACGAAACGGGGTTTTCTTATAGTAGAAACTTTTTTATTGAAAAGTCCAATTTTGAACGTAACTTCCATGTGACACACCAGATCTGGCCATAACGTCTGGCCCAGGTTTGGGGTGTTACACATTTTCTGTGGGGATTACACACTGAGTTTATGTAAACTCACCCCTTTCTGTTTATTCTTTACAGGTAATCCCCAGTCATAGACGGATCGGTACAGCAAAGGACTCAACTGTGACCACCATTATTTCGAAATGCTTTATTTTTGTTTTGATTTTACATTATTTCGTCTCTATTATTTTTGGGGTATTTTTTTATGTAATTTGGGACTTTTGGATGGTTGGTTTTTATTTCGGAATTTTAACTGTTTTTATGGATGTTTAAAACTTCAAAACTCAATGAAAACATGGTTTTATTAAAAACAATGTTTTCCTACACGCGAGCAGTTTTTCTAAAATAAAATGGTTACTAAAGCTTCTATTAAAAAGACATGTTTTAAGACAAATCAACTAGTAAGCATTTTACTGAGATAAATAAAAGCTAATAAATAGAAATGGTTTTAACTTGGCAAACTTGATTTCAAATTCCATTCTATGTGACATCGCCAGAATCAGCCATAATGTCTAGGCCAGGTTTGGGATGTTACATCCCTTTTATTCATGCTATTTCTAATTCTTTATTTATAAAAACCTCAAAAGTCTTTCCTCTATGTTTTATTGTAATATAGTTTATTTAAACTACTAATTAATTCTATTTGTATTTAAGTTAACTTTAACTTAGTACTCACCTCTCTTAGGTACGATCCTCGGAGTACTTACCTACTTCATTGTAACTATATTACAACCTGACCTGTATTCTTGCAAATGCTTAATCCATATATTTTGTAGCAGTATTCACACTTTGGATGTTAGCGTGCTCGGAGGGGGCCAGTCTACACGGTCACATCTTGTTACACGGCCTGGCCACATGGCCATGTGAGTCTTGTTTTTCCTTTTTACATATCTTGTTTTAAAAGTTTCAAAATGGTCCTCAATTGGTTCTGAGTTGATTTAAGAGCTTTCGTAAGCTTGATTGTGACTCAGATTTGTTTTAAATGCATATCAATTATACTGCACATGGTCTACCACATAGTCGTGTGTCACACACAAGTAGGTAACATGGTCATGTGCTTTGTAAAATCAGGTGGTTTTAAGTATACACAGTCGCAGTCTCTCACACGGTCTAGCTACACGATCATCTGAGACAAGTAGGTCCACACAATCACAACATGTTACACGACTATGTGGCCACTATTTTACCCTTATCTTTTACCTATCGATTGAGACTCGAATTATTTTGAAATGCATGTTAAACATAGACTTGACTCATATTTAGTGATTTATTGAATATTTTTGAGTAAAACATATGTGATTGTTTCTTTTTACTGTTATAGCATCCTATAGCTAGGGTCTAAAAATTGGACCCGGTAAGGGGTCACTACAGCAAAATAGGGCTTTCGCGGCGTTTTTCGTGGCGTTTGGTACAAAAACACTGCAAATATTTTACATTAGCGACGTTTGAAAGAAAACACCGCTAAAAACTGAACAATAGCAGCGTTTTTACTAAAGCGCCGCTAAAAGTCTGAGCAATAGTGGCGTTTTTGTAGAAAACGCCGCGAAAAGCCTGAGCAATAGCGGCGCTTTTGCTAAAACGCCGCTAATAGCACGAGCAATAGCGGCGCTTTTGCAAAAACGCCGCTAAAAGCCCGAGCAATAGCGGCGCTTTCGCAAAAACGTTGCGAAAAGCCCGAGCAATAGCGGCGCTTTTGCAAAAACGCCGCAAAAAGCCCGAGCAATAGCGGCGTTTTTGCAAAAACGCCGCGAAAAGCCTGAGCAATAGCGGCGCTTTTGCAAAAACGCCGCGAAAAGCCTGAGCAATAGCAGCACTTTTGCAGAAACGCCGCTAAAAGTCTGTGTAGCCTTTTTTTGTGTAGGGTCTCGTTTCTATTTGATCTGATTTAATTTTCATATTTTTTTTCTTATTCTTGTTTTGAATTATATTTTCATAGTTCTTATTTTTGGGTTTAGAGTTTAATATTTAAGGTTTAAGGTTTATTGTTTAGGGTTTAATGTTTAAAATGTTAAATTTTTATAGTTTAGGGTTTGAGGTATAGTGTTTAGTGTTTAAGATCTTTATGTTTAGCGGTATTAAGAGTTTAGGGGTTAGGGGTTATGGGTTTATGGTTTATGTTTTTATAGTTTAGGGCGTTTAAGGGTTTAAAGGTCTAAAGTTAGGCGTTTAAGGGTTTATTATTTTATAGTTATGGTCTTAGTACTCTTAATGGTTTTAGGGGTTAGGCTATTAGGGTTCTAAGGGTTATGGTTTTTGATAAAATGACAAAAAAATTAATTTATTTTGGGTTTAGGGTATTTAAACTTTAAGGTATATGGTTTAGGGTTTTATGACTTAGGGTTTAATGCTTAGTATGTTAATTTTATGATTTAGGGTTTGTGATTTACGGTTTACTGGTTAGGAGTTAAGAGTTTAGGGGTTAAGGGTCAAAGGTTTATGATTATGCATGTTTTGTGGTTTAGGGTTTAAGATCTAAAATTTTAAGGTTTAGGTTTTACGGTGTAAGATTTATGGTTTGGGGTTTGTGGTGTATAGTTTGGGGTTAATCTAAGGTTTGGTGTTTAGGAGGGTTTAGGGTTTTATCTTGGATTTTTTAGAATATAAATCAAAATAAGATAAATATAAATTATTATTTTAAAAAAATATATATCAAAATGGGTTAAATCCCAAAAGCATACATGAACAATGGTTTAGTGTGCAATTGTATATATGAACTTTAATTTGATCCAGATCTTGTAAAATATTAACACAATTATTGATATAATTAACATAAATTTTTATTCATATATTGCATACATAAAATATATTGCATACATAAAAATATGTATGATTAAATCAAAATTAAAGTTTCAACTATACATTTAAACTACAAATAGAATTTCACATTAAACCAAAATTCATATATAATTCTGATTAGATGTATCTATATCAAATTTTAGGTGTATACATATAAAAATCTAAACAAATAATGCAGATTATACTTAAAGGAATAATGTTGATGTAAAAAGAAAGAAAAAAAAAAGAAATTCCTAAAAGAGTTGATAATGGTAGTTAAATTTTAAAATTTTAATAATAAAAATTTTAAAAATTAAAATTAAAAATTTATTATTTAATATTTTAGTTAAAAATGTTCAATACTCAAAATATAATAAAAATAAAAATTCAAAAAAATTTAGGTAAAAATGTTCAATACTCAAAATATATTTTGAAAGAAAAAACATAGAAAAATATAGGTTAAAAAAATTATGCAATAATGGCGTTTTTGTAAAAAACGCCACAAAAGAATGAGCTTTAGTGGCGTTTTTACTAAAAACGCCGCAAAAAATGGAGGTAAAAAAAAAAAGCTATGAGATTCGAACCCATGCACACTTGCGTTTGAAACTCTTAAGTCTTCCCCCTTAACCACTCGGGCAAACCTGCTGTTGGGTCTAAGGGATCTATGACCTTTATTTGTCTTGGATTTAAAAAAATATTATCTTGTCCAAAGCTGTACCAGCAGCCTTAAGAATGAATAATCCCATAACCCCGGTTTTTATTTCCCCAAACCCTAAGTTCCCAAAGTCTCCAAAATCCCCAACCCAAAATCCCCCAATTCGATTTCCCCCACTGATTTTCGTCCATATCTTAGCTTTTCCTGTAACACCAAAACCCTCCCTTTCAAATCCCACTCCTTTCAGCACCTTCTTGGTTCACAAAGAATCCCCATTTACCCTCAAGTCAGTGCCCCTTTTTCACGAATACAAACAAGCAAGGAAAGCCTTAGGAGCTGTTTTGCCCATCTCTATCTGTACTAAACTGGTACACCCTTTAATTTATACACCATCTTCTTTTTTAATTCTCCTGCTTCAAGTATTGAAATTTTCATTTCTTTTTGAGTTATTGTAGGTTGGATTCTCTGTTGATGGAGTTTTGATACTGGTATTTTTATGGGTTTTAAAGGCATTTCTTGAGGTAAGTCGTCATTTTAATCTCCCATTTGCTTTCTATTTTATGTAGTTTTCTATTCCAATCACATTCGGCTATAATAACATACATGGAGAATCTTGATTTCAAGAGGGATAAGCTTGACTTGGGAAAACTGACAACTTTACACGGACACCGTAAATTTTACTTAGAAGATGGGTTTGAAAAATGGTACATTTGAAAATATCATGCAGATAATTCCTTCTTCCAATTTGCTTCACCATTATCTCACACTATATTTTGTTAATTAAATTTTGACATGTATATACTGTTAAGCCGTGAATACTGAATATGAGTATGAGTGTGATATGAATATAAAAGACAGAGAGGAGGCTGCTTCACCATGGAGGAGTCTTTATGTCATTATGTCATTTACTAACATGATTTTTAATTAGATTATATATATCTGATGATAAATAAAAGAGTTAAATTTTACATTAAATTACTTCTTTTATTTAATTTTTCATTAATCTTAAACTTGTTTCTTTGGAGATTTTGTTCTTTCTTTTCTGTTGTTTTAAAATTTTAAGCATAATGTCCAACTATTTATGAAAGTGTTTTGGTCATTTTTCTTTTATCTTGTGAATTTGATTCATCTTCATTCATTGATCTTGGAGTGTAATCATTTATATGATTATCTTTTGTATTGTTCAATCTTTGTTCTTGACCTATCAATAAGTTCGTTGTTTTATGATTTTGAATATGTCCAACTCATTTGTCTTTATTTTCTACTTGGCTTATTTCATGATTTTACACTTATGTTTTTATTGGTATATATTTAGTCCAGTCGTTATTGTCATTTGTAGTTTCTATTAAAATATGTGAACTTAACATCTTATTATCTGTTAGTCATATGTTACATCACATAAGGGTAGTCTAATCAACACGTCAAATTAACAAATTTGGATGAAAACTGTTTATGATTTTAATTATTGGAATAGGATTTTTTTTTTTAAGTAAGACTTAACTTTGATCTTTTATGTATAGAGATTAAATGTCAAATTTGATCAATGTATATTCAATAATGATTTTGATTGAATGTAAGGTTGATATGGCTAGGTATACAAGGAGTAAAACATATGTGACTGTGGTGAGTACATTCGGTCATTGTATTAATTGTAATTCGGCATCATAGACTTGGCTAAGTCTGAACATAGCTTAAATTAATTTAATAAGGTCATTATGTGGCTGGTAAAATTTGTGATTTAACAACTAAGTTTCTTTGTTTAATGAGCTTGAGTTTCTTTGTTTACTCATCTTTGTTTAATCAGTGTTGGCTGAATGTTTTTACAGCCACATAATTGCTGTCCAAATTGGTGCTTAAATGCTGTCTATTTTTTAAATTATGGTATTTTGGTATCATATGAGTGCAGTAATGTTTGAGTGCAGTGAAGTTTGTATATATGTTATGCTTAAATATTTGGTTTGTGATTCATTTTTGTTGTTTGTAGGTCTTAGCTTTTAAGGACATAGCTCCCCAGGCTCCTAAGCACATTTTAATTATTCCAAAATCAAATGATGGCCTAACTGGTTTGTGTAATGTACATTTTTTTCCTGACGACTAACTGAGCAGTAAGTATTTATGGCCTCTATTTTTTTGTTTATAACTATATTTTTGCCGAAAACTATGTATTTTGTTACTTAAAAATTAACTTGATTTGAAAATGTTTCACTACTGCTAATATTCCTATGATTTCAAATTTATATTTTCTTATAATTATTTTAATGTTTTCATCTTCTGTGATATATGATACATCGGAAATTCTTGAGGTTTAATTAACGGGCTTTTTCCACATATGCACTTGACGCACTATTACAAGTTTCCCACTGCAGAGGTTTAATTGTAGAGGTTCAAAGAAAATATGAAGAACTCCAGCAACAACTTCTAGCCGATGCAGCAGAGAGGGAGGCAGCGGCAGCAGCGAGGGAGGCGGAGCAGACCAGAAAGTATGATGAGCTACAGCCACAGCTTCAGCAAATGATGAAGATGTTTCAGCAGTCGCAGCAACCGCCTTCATAGATATTTCTTTTCCTGTTGTGACGATATTTTTAACATTTTTACATATTATTGTAACAATATACTTAGTTATACTTTATTTATTAATGTAAATCATATATCTTTCATTGAATTTGAAGTATTATTTAGCTTTAATGTTATTGGTTGGATTTGTATGTCATATTTACTGTTATTGGTTGAATTCTGCAGGAGGGTTTGACATTGGCTAAAATATACTGTTTTGAATCTGTAAAATTAGCGGCGTTTGTAGGAAAAGCGCCGCTAAAAGTCAGTACTTTTAGCGGTGTTTGAGGGAAAAGCGCCGCTAGAGGTCTGTACTTTTAGCGGCGTTTGTGGGAGAAGCGCCGCTAAAGGTCTGTACTTTTAGCGGCGTTTGTGGTGGAAGCGCCGCCAAAGATACATACTTTTAGCGGCGTTTGTGGTAAAGCGTCGCTAAAGGTCCGTACTTTTAGTGGCGTTTGTGGGGTAAGCGCCGTACTTTTAGCGGCGTTTGTGGGGAAAGCACCGCTAAAGGTCCTTACTTTTAGCGGCGTTTGCGGGGAAAGCGCCGCTAAAGGTTCGTACTTTTAGCGTCGTTTGCGGGAAAGCGCCGATAAGGTCTGTACTTTGGCGGCGTTTGTGGTAAAGCGCCGCTAAAGGTCCATACTTTTAGATGCGTTTGTGGTAAAGTGCCGCTAAAGGTCCGTACTTTTAGCGGCGTTTTTCCCACAAACGCCGCTAAAAGTACTGACTTTTAGCGGCGTTTTTTTCACATAAACGCCACAAACCTTTGTGGTACCACTTATAGTGGCATTTTTTGCGGCGCTTCTAAAAGCGCCGCTAAATGTTATAAGCGCCGCTAAAAGCCAAAAAAAGGCCGCTAAAAGTTTGTTTTGCTGTAGTGGGTGTTACACACTATCACTTAACCATTAGACCTGTAACTTATTTATTGAACAAACACACAAACATAACCTTAAAAATTAGGGTGTAACCACTCTCAGTTCTCAAACCCAATTTTTGGGATTTGACATACGTTTTGACAATTACATCTCTTACTCCATAATTTATAATTTGCTAGCCATAGCATAATATACAATACTTGCTTCTCATATAACACATAAATAAATCATTATCCATTTATTTTGGCTTATATCAACAAAAAAAAAAAAAAAACCTTGCATATAGACTTGATTCCCATTTTATTAATCAAATGAGGTTCTTTCCATAATTTCATCAACTTATTTCCAATCATCAGTGTCTCCTTGCCAAAAATGCTAAGTTCATTGAATATTAAGCATATTATATAGCTAGTAATATTATAAACATTGTGACATATACAAGCACACATAACTAAGAGGAAAAAATTGAGAATTTCATAAGAATATACCCTTGAAAACACAAAATGAGTAGATTTCTTTCAAGGCTTAATCAACAACTTTATTCTTTCCTCTACTTTCTCCAACACACTCCAAGAATTCCTCTAATAATTCATACAAATACATAATTAACATCATGAATTTCACAACTAATAATAAATGTCATAAAATACAAGGTCTCTTAATGACCCTTCAAACCCTATTACTTGAAATTTCTCTTATTTATCAATTCTCTCAATTGAATTGAAATCCAATTTTGTAATTTTTATTTAAGGAATTTAAATTATCACTAAATCCTAATCAACTCTATAAATTTCATCTAAGTTATGGTAACTTGAATAAACTTTAAAAATTGAAAAATCTAGCTTATGGGTCAACTTTAATAAGCTAGAAAGATTAATAATTCATGAAAAAAATTAAAAGAATAGGTTTCGTACCTTGCTAGCCAGTTATGGAGAATGAGTTTAATCCAGTTTTTCTCCTCTATATTCAACTATGGAAAAAGATGTACAAAATGCTATCATCTCTCCTCTAACCACTATATTAATGATTTGTTTAATGACTTAAAATAACAATCATATTACTAAGTGGCCATTATCTCATAAATTTTGAAAAATGAGTTGTTACGATTCTCCATTCCTTAAGAGATTTTGTCCTAGAAATTCACCTGATTGAATAATTGAGGATATTGATGCTTCATTGTTTCTTCACATTCCCAAGTTACTTCCTCAGCCTTGTGATTTCTCTAGAGTACTTTCACCAAAGATACTTTCTTATTTCGAAGTTTTTAGTTCCTTTTGCCAAAAATTTTTTGGGTCCCTCATCGTAGGTCAAATCAAACTGTATCTTATTCTCTTCAGGTGTTTTAATGTGGGAAGGATTAGATCGATATTTCTTTAACATCGTAACATGAAAAACATTATGAATCTTATCCAATTATGGTGGTAGTGTGAATCGATATGCCACAGGTCGAATTCGCTCCAAAACTTCGTAAGGTCCAATAAGTCTTGGATCAAGTTTCCCTTTCCTATCGAAACGTAGCATTTTCTTCTAATGAGAGACTTTCAAATAGGCTTTATCACCTACCTTAAACTCAATTTCTTTTCTTTTTAGGTCAACATAAAAATTTTGTCTATCTGAAGAAATCTTCAAATGATCCCAAATGATCTTGACTTGATATTCAGTATCTTGAACTAAATCAGTACCAATCAACTTACTTTTATTCAACTCTGCCTAACAAAGAGGGATTCAACTCTTACAACCATACAAAGATTCGTAGGGTGCCATTTTGATACTCAAATGGTAGTTGTTATTATATGCAAATTCTACTAGAGGAAGGAACCTCTCCCAACTTCCTTCAAACTCAATCACATAGCTTCACAATATATCTTCAAACATCTAGTTCACATGTTCAGATTGACCATCAATTTAGGGGTTAAATGTTTTGTTGAAACTAAATTTAGTGTCTAATGCTTCATGCAACATACCCCAAAAACTAGAGTTAAATTTTGGATTCTAATATGCAATAATAAACAATGATGTAACACCCCTTACCCGAGACCGTCGCCGGAGTCGAGCACGAGGCGTTACCAGACTTACCTTACTAGTTCAGGACATAAAAATTTGCTTTTAAAATTAATTCATTCACATTCGTCCAATATATCCCTAAAATGGGCCCTTAAGGCACAAAACATGCAATTGGAACGGTTCGGGACCAAACTAAGAGCATTAAAAATTGTCCGATTACTTACGCAAATGAAAACAATTCATTTGCACTATTCTTAATAAAACTATCCACCTGCGTAATAGTCACTAAATTAATTATAACTCGAGTTACAAAACTCAAAATTTAAATCCGTAAATTTTTCCTGAAACTAGACTCATATATCTTTTTACCATAATTTTTTCCAGAATTTTTGGTGTGGCCAATTAGTACAGTTTATTAGTTAAAGGTTCCCCTATTTCTTTCCTATGAAAATAGTCTCAATAAGCTTTAATTCTATACCTCATTCACCATTTAATTCCATTTCTACAATTATTAGTGATTTTTCAAATTCACATCAGTGCTGCTATTACAAAACTATTTCATGGCCAACTTTTCCTCCTTTATCATCTCTTTGTATAAACTATCATTTAGGCATACATAACATCAAAACATGTTCTTAATTAGCCATTTTAATAGCTAATCATCATCAAGCATTCACATACCAAACTTAAATCATATCATAAAGACATACATACCAAATGGCCAAGTCCCTATACATGCCATAACTCAAAACACTGCAAACTATAAAATACCAAGATAGCCCTTGATAGTGTGAAACGAACTCCGATGTCCTTTTGATCCTTGAATTGGCTTGGCTACACTATAAAAGAGAGAAAAGAAAAGAAGTAAGCTACAATGCTTAGTAAGTTTACAAATAAATAAATGACAACATTCACCAAATATAAATATACTCATATTACACCATCAACAACAAACTCTTTATTTTACTGCTCCACTTACTCTTTAACTTTCCTATTTATCATTCCTTTACATGGACTTTCTTGTAACATAGCCTGTATATTTGCCTGATGAACTATTTGGAATACTAAGGGTACTTAGGTTTTCCTGCCCTACAATAACCTGCCAATGCCATGCTCTAGGCATGGTCTTACATAGGATGTTCCCTGTCCTTCCAAAGCCATATATCTGATATAGACTTACATGGGATGTTCCCTGTCCTGCTAAAGCCATATATCTGATATGGACTTATATGGAATGCTCCCTGTCCTACTAAAGCCATATATTTGATATGGACTTATATGGGACATTCCTCAACTGTCTCATCCAAAAATGTCATACATCCTTATGGTTCAAACGGGGCTTTCTGATACTTTTTCTCTGTTATCTCATCTTTAATTCAACTTGAAATATTCTCATAAAATAAATGTATATATGCTGGAAATTAACAACATTAATATAAAGTATAAAAATATTGCATTTATTTACCATAAACTTACCTCGGTGCAAAATACGATCAACTTGGCAACTTAATCTTCTACCTTTTTCTTTCCTCGGTCTCTTCCCAATCTATAATTAGCAAATTTAGTTTATTTAATACCCACATTTATCAAAACAGCCCTTAACTCTAACTTTCGCAAAATTATGATTTTGCCCCTAAATTTTTGCATATTTACACTTTTTCCCCAAAGCTAGAAAATTAAACTTTTTCCCTAATTCTTATGTTTTAGGACATGCTGATCATTTTCCCTTCCTGGAAACATCAAATTCTCATTCTAACATGTATGTATGAACATTAGGTATTTTTACCGATTATGTCGTTTTACTCGTTTTCACTTAAAACCGAGTAGCACAAGTTGTTTAACATAATTTAAAACATCATATTCCATCATAAAACATCAAAATAAACACATTTCTCCTTTGGGTATTTTTCCAAATATGAACCCTAGGTTAAATTATTGCTAGAATAAGCTAAATCAAGTTACTGGGACTCCAAAAACATAAAGAACATTAAAAACGGGGCTTGGAATTAGTTACTGTGGAGCTTGGAAGCTTGACAAAACCCTAGCTATGGAGAACACTTTGAAATTTCGGCCTAATGAAGAAAATGGACACATTTTTCCATCTTTTTCCCTTTTTAATTAATTTTAATTACTAAATGACTAAAATACCCTTCATTAAAAACTTTGGTTATTTCTACCTATGTATGTCCATTTTTGTCCATGAAAACCTAATGGTATAATTACCATTTAAGGGCCTCTACTTCAATTATGCTTTTCCATTAAATCCTTTAACATCTAGAACTCATATTTATCAACTTTTGCAATTAAGCCCTAATAGGCAAATTAAACATGCAATTCATAAAATTTTCTATCAATACTTTAACACATGCATCTAATCACTCAGTAAATCATAAAAACTTATCGAAATAAACTTTTCTATCTCGGATTCATGGTTTTGCAGTCACCATTCCATTTAGGCCCTATTTTGGGATGTTACAAATGACACTCTATGCAACCTCACAATCTTAGAAATATACAATTCAACTAATTTTTCTAAATAATCAACTCTTATTGGAATAAAATAAACATACTTCATTAATCTATCGAGAATTACCTAAATTGAGTAGTTCTTTTTAGGTGACAATGGTAATCCAACCAAAAAATACGTAGTGACCTCTTATCATTTCCATTTAAGAACCGCTATAGGCTGCAATAGTCTCGAGGGAAACTAATGTTCATTTTTTACGTATTGGCACACCATACATTTGGTTATATACTCAGTTGTATTTTATTCTTGCATGGCCACTAATAAAATGATTTGAAATCATTATACACTTCCGTGAGCCTCCTAAAGAATGTCTGATATTAGATTAGAATCATTTGGAACACAAAACTATCTTTGAAAATACAAACTCCCATATTTGCTTACATAAAACTCATTAGCTTGTCCATCTTCAACTAGCTTCTGCTTGTTTTCGAATTTATCATCAAACCTATGTAAATCTCAGATAAATGATAAGCAATCGAAAGTTGGTGCATTGGGTATACAGCTTTTGCAGTGTATAGCATCATTCACAATAGTGGAATTAATAGCCTAAAACATGGGTAAATGATATCCTCTCATTGGCATTGCATGATAAATGAAAAGTAAACACGACTATGGGTCATTCATCTTTGTGATGAATGACTTAATTACTATTGGATAGTAATTGACTTTTTATGAAGTGTTGGAAAATCTAGTTTGAAAAACACAATGGAAAATAAGTTTAAGGGAAAACCAGAGTTTTAAATTTTTTTTCCAAAAAGAAGAATTCAGTTGTCTACCTAGTGTGGGCTCGTTGTGAATTAGAAATCTTCTCACAAAATTACTAGTAGGGCAATTTTGTAATTTCTCACAAAATAACAAGAATATCTCTAGAAATTTTCTAAAATAACTTCTTCAAAGAATTTACTCTCTACAACTTTTCTTGAATTCAAGAATTGTAGAATAATTTCCTAGGCTCTTTTTATATAATGAGAGTTAGGAAAGAGCTCAACTTGGTGTGTAACACAATTGGATAGGAATTTTTTCAAAAATTTCTGTGCTGGTTTCTAAAAATCTTTGCATCGACATCATCATGCATACTGATATCTGTGGAATTGGATTGCATATATGTATTTTCTATTATTTTTCTAAAATGTATGTTTTAAATATTGTTGTACTTAAAATAAGACTCGCACTTGTCTTAATTAGCTCACTCTTTCGCTTTTTGACTTTTCATATGATAAACAATGAATTATACATATTTCTATCCCACATTTAGCACATTTATGGATGAATTATCATTGAATTTGTGTAATTTGATGCTTCTAATCCTTTAATTTCATGTTTTATACTTAGAAGAGCATAGGAAAGTGAAAAAAAAAAGAAACGGGCCGAAAACAGAGAAAATGGGCCAAAGCAAGGAAACAACATGGCCTAGAGCTCGTCACAAGTGTGAACCACACTACCGTGCCACATTAACAGGCTTGAACACGGCCTAAACTTGACTCACACGGGCGTGCCACACGGGCTTGCCACACAAGCGTGTCCCTATCATGATGAAGTTCAATTTCACGCAAAAAAGGCTACTTAGGGGCTAAGAAAGACATTCCAAACTCTATATAAAGACCCTAGGAGGCAACTACAAGGGTGTACAGTATGGTCGCCAAGACTCAGAGTAGAAGACAGGGAATTACTCGAAGGAAAGCCGATTGATCCATCTTAGACGCAAGGATCAACATCAAGACTGAAGATCTCCCTTCAACTCTTTCAGGGGTTTTGGGTTTTCTTTATGTTTTGTTGTTCTCTTTCTTCTAAGATGTTCTCTTTTATAATTATGAACTAAACCCCTAAATACCTAAGGGGGATAAAACCTAAGATGAATCTTGTTATTGTTATCTGAACTATATGATAAATATTCGATTTGTTCTTAATTGTGTTTTTTAATTCTTGAATTGATATTTCTGAGATATTAATTTAAGTCAAATATGCTTAGGCAGAGGAGCAAAAGTCCATATTTAAGAGTAGATCCAACACAATTAAGCGGAGTTGATCGCAATCCTAGACATAGGATGACGAAAATCTACCAGATTAGAGTCAAATCTAATATAGGGATCCATAGATCAAGTTAATGCAAGACTAGGGGTTTTAATTAGAAAGAGATTTCAATTAATCAACCTAGGATTAGTTGTTCTTATTCTCGACGGAGATATTAACATAATTTAGGGATCTCTACGGATCAAGTCGAATGAAGAAATCGTCTAGTTCAGAGTTAGATAACAAGTGAAGTCTAGGTGGATTCTTCCTTAGGTATTGTCTTTGTCATTCAGTTTTCCCAAAGCAATTCCCCAATTTAGTTTTTGTCGCATCTTTAGTTTAGTTTAGAGTTAATTAGTTTACACAAACCCGCTCTTTATTTTTAGGTTAGATAATAGGAAGAAAGTCATTACTAGTACTTTTAGTTCCTTGGATTTGATATTCCGGTCTTGCCACTAACTATACCACTATTCAATAGGTGCGCTTGCCTTTTATCGTGATAATAGTTAGTTTCTAGGTACGATCAATTTTATTACTTCATCAGATCACAATCATCATATAATCCTCAAGGTTAGGACTTGGATGCAGCTTTTGGAGTACTTCTCAGATGGTTTTCACTTTAAATACCAAAACTCTTTTATATGGTATTTTGGGACTATGCTATTAATTTTATGGACTGTGGCATAGGGCATTATTATTTTGGGATTTTAAGTTATTTTTGCATGACATAAGGATTTTAAACTATATTGTTAGAGTTGTGTGACCCAAATTCCTATTAAAGAAATAAAATACAGTTACAAAATAAGGGAATCTATGGATGTGAAGCCGAGGGTATGTCTTTACTATTGGGGGTTACGCAATCAACTAGAAAGCCACTTCACAAACTGTAGTTGCTTTGTCTACTATTGAACTTGAGGCCATCACGAATATTGAGGCTTGTAAAGAAGTTATTTGGTTAAATGGAATCTTTGGTGAACTCAGTAAAGACCTTAAGATAATATAGTGGTTTGTGATAGTTAGAGTGTTATTTTCCTTATGAAGGATCAAATGTTTCATCAGAGGACAAAGCACATTGATGTTCGGTATCATTTTTGTGCGTGATATTATTGCTCATGGTGATATTGTTGTGAGTAAAGTTAGTACTCATGATAATCCTACAGATATGATGACTAAGTCACTTCCTACAACCATGTTTGAGCATTGCTTGGGCTTGGTTCCTGTTCATTGTTGAAGAACACCCCTTAAGGGGTTTCGTGGAAGAGGTGGAGAAATTGTTCGTTGAGAGTTCGTGGTGAAGAACTTGTTCATTGAGAATTTGTGTCAAGGTGGAGATTGTTAGATTTGCGTGACCTAAATTATTGTTAAAACATAAAATGCTGTGGCAAATAAGGGGATTCATGGGGGCAAAGGCTGAGGATTGCGACCAGGGGTCCAGGGACCTTTGGTTCTTGTGGTACAGACCAGGCTACACAAGTAGAATCCATATATAACTACTCTTCTTCTGTTTGACATTGATTAGAATAAGGTTTTTAAACCTTTAAATAGATCTAGTCAAAGCTTCTCTTGTATCATTCGAATTTCAACATTTGTGAAGCTTCTCTACTTGTGTTTTTTCCCAAAAGAGTTTCCATGTAAAATATTTGTGTTTTTATTTTTCTTTCTTATTGCTTTATGATCATTCTATATTGTCATTATCGACATTCAATTTTTACATACGTAATAATGTTTTATCGAATAAGTGTGAAAAATTAATTTTTATGTGAATGTGATTTCCATACAAATTTTCTCTACAATATTGAGAAATTGATTTTAACTAAATAGATCATAACTTATTTGAAATAATCAATGCTTTTCATGGAATACTAATTTTTTTATTAAATTTTGGTTTTAATATAACTTTCGCTACGATGATTTAAAATATGTTACTTTTCTTCAAAATTTAAACGCAGTTTATCATAAAGTATTTTTTCTTTAGAAAAGCAATTCCAAAGTCACTTGACAAGTTTATTTTTTGAAACCAATTAAGGTTTCTTAAGACCAAACAATTTGGACAAAAGCATTGTGTTTAAAATTAAGACAAATGATTTAAACAAGAGCGTTTACCGTGCCAAGTCAATGGCCAATGAAATCTTTAGGATTCAGCCATGACGTCTAGGCGGGGTTTAAGAGGTTACATTTAGTGGTTTCAGAGCTCAGTTGAAAACTCGAACTGTGGTTTTTCATAAAAGTCTGCATGCATATCTTAAAGGGCTATTTTGGGCAAAACATGCCACTAATAGATTCTATTTTACAAAATTTGCATTTTACTAAAACAAAATTTGATACTCCAAAGTCGATCCAAAATAAGCACTTTTTAATACTGAAACTATAGAATAGCAACTATAGATTGTTAAATTGTAGTTAGGGTGAGCATTCGATCGAATTGAATCAAATCGATTGAAAAAATTTCGAGTTAATCAAGTTGACAAATCATATTTTATCATCCTAATTCGATTTGAAATTTTCTATAATCGAGTCGAGTGAGATGGAATTCGAATCGAATCTAATATATTTGTTTGAGTTAAATTTTAAAAAATAATTTTAGGTTTTTGTAACCACATAAACAAATTTGTCCATCGTAATCAAATTTTTTTATTAATTTTCATCACCTCATAATTTATTTATTAATCTTTTATATATGGGTTAGCTTCTTTGCTTACTTAGTTATTTCAATTATCTTCATATTTTAGTCACTACGTATTTTGGAATTAAAAAATATATTAAATGTAAAAATGTGATTTTTTAATCAAAGTTATTTTAAAGATAAAAAGTGAAATTGATACCAATATTAAATTTTAACACGAATATTTTATGGCATCATTAATAATTCAATTTTAATATAAATATTCAATATAACTAAACAATTCAATAATATAAATAATATAAAATGTGAAATTTAATTTAATAATATAAATAGTAGATATAAATAAAATTATTACTATTTATATTTAGGGATTTTTTAGATAATTTTGATTTTTTATTTGGGAATAAATGGTGAAAAGTAAAAGTAAAAGTTTAGGGGGAAAATAAAAAGTTTTGGGGAGTAAAAGTTTGAGGGAATGTAAATAGGGGAGAGCAAAATTTTAGAGGGAAAATATTGAAAAAAAATATGGGGGGTGGGTTTGGGGTAGATGGGGGTGAGATGGGAAGGGAGTAAAAGTTTTAGGGAAAATGGGAAGGAGTAAAAAATTTGGGGGAAAATAAAAAGTTTTTAGGGTTTTTGGGAGTAAAATTTTGAGGAAAAGTAAATGAGAGAGTAAAATTTTGATGGGAAATGGATTTTGGGTAGATGGGGATGTTGGGATGGGAGGGGAGTAAAAGTTTTGGAGGGAAAGTGGGAAGGAGTAAAAGTTTTGAGGGAAAAGTGAAAAAAGTTTGGGAGTTTGGGGTAAAAATATAAAATATTATAGTTTGATATTAGATTTATTCAAATTATTCGAGTTATTCGTATTCAAAAACTCAACTCGGTTCGAACTCGAAATTTGAAAAAAATTCGAGTTGACTTGAATAACTCGATTCGTTTAACTCGAAACTCAAATTTTTTTTTGATTTTTTTGAGTCAAATCGAGTTTTGCTCACCCCTAATTGTAGTTAAAACTCTTAGACTAAAAACACTCAAAGTTAATAATGATAAATCATTTCTAAACTTTAGATAATCGCATAAAACTTAGACTTGTAGTAGTAAAATGAATACTTTAGGAGTACGGACCCGTAGGATGAGAGCTCAAGGAGCACAAGACCATATGACCCAAATCAATTTGTCTGCGTCTCAAGTACATACTCTTGAGCTAGTCGATGAGCATGTTTAGATCACACCTACTGCTGATGATGCCATATCACAAGCCATGCTTAGGGTGCTATAGTGAGTGGTTGGAACCAAATCTAGAGTTGGTAGTTGACCGGCTGCGTGTGTGCACATTAAAACATTAAATTTATGAAACTATTTTTAAAGTTTGATTTTACTACAAGCGTGCAATGTCAGTTATAATATTTATAGTTCTGACGGAACACGAAATATTCCAAGGGGTCAAACCCAAAGGAAGAGGTGATTGAACAATAACTAGGATTCACAATAGAGTATAAGTGGCTATTAATATAACTTTATAGTACGACGATTCTTAAAAAGATGAGTGTGCAAGAAAATTAAGTATTCTACTCTAAGGACTATATTGCAGGGAATGTAAAACTAGAGGGATTATCTAGAAAATAACTAATGGGGGTTGGTTGACTTCAATGTGGTTCACCAAATCTCGGACTAGGGACATAAATCACATAAATTACCAAGTGTCTTCATTTTATCTTCCAATCCCAATTTTGTCGACTTATACGAATTAGGTCTGATTTATCTTTTGAACTCGTCGGTTAACTCGAGACTAACGAACTGGAACATGACAAGATTACCTTTTGATCTCACTTTATCTTTATATTCCCTTAGGGGTGTCACTACCTAAGTTCTTAGTTCTATTAAAATTATTCCAATTTGTTATGATTTAGTCCTTTATCTAAGGGATGTTAGTTTACCCACATCTCTATCAACCAACCTCCTTAAAGGTTTAACTACACATGCTTAAAGTAAAATAAAAAATAAAAAATAAACATAAACATGGAAAACAAAGCAACCATAAAAGTAAAGCTTAAGAAAAATATAAAAGTTAAGATTTTTATGCAAGAGAAATTAAATAGCATAAACCAAAATCATTTAATAGAAAAATCAAAGGCAAGAAACATAAAAGGAACAAGCTTTAACATATTAAAAGTAACATAAACTGAAATACATTAAACTAAAGCTTAAATAGACTTGAAAGCAAGGTACAAGGATTGGAAATGTAAATAAAACTCAGCTACAGTGTTAACTAACATAACAAACACTAAGAACAAAAAGAATAAGAAGTAAATGTAGAAGAATAAACTCTAACCTATGGTAGAAGAGAAAAATAAAAACCCTAGAAAAGTGTAGAGAAAAACTAAAGAAAACCTAGAGGAAACTAAACCTACAACTAAGCTAATATGTGTCTCTCTCCTCCTCAGCAATTTTTGGGATTTTTGAAGTGTATTCTTATGATTTTTCAGTGGAAAAATGCCCTAACATGGGCCTTGTAAGGCCCCAAAAATCCCGAACTTTCTTTTTCAATTTTTTTGTGGAATATGTGTGTTTGATTTTTTTTGAGTACGTATTACTAAAGTATAAATAAGTCATTGAGAAAGTTTTGAGTTCAAGTCTGAAAGTGGGAAAAAAATTTAGTTTGTTAAAGGAACCTTGATGGCAAGTAGTTTGGTTTTTAAATAAATGGAGCAGGATTTTGACAGAAATAAGCTTGTGTTGGAGTGGCAAAGGGCACTACATGTGAGACATGGGGTTGGCATCACAAGTATGGCAAAGAGGTCTGGGGTTCGAATCCCTCCTTGCTCAAAAGGAAGGTTCATTTTTGCTCGTTTAAAAGGATAGTAGTGGCGTTGGATGTGGACTCTTAAAGGTGTGTCCATGTGAGAAATTCAAGGAGGGGATTAAGGAGCTATCTTGGAGAAAAGTTAGGAGATTGGGATGGGAGAAGTGTTGGAGCCGAATTGGCAATTAAGGGATAGCAACTTCGGCTATAAAAGTATATTGCAAAATTCTTTAGACACTTTTCGGCATTTTCTCCTTTTAAATTCGGTTTTCCTCTGTGCACCTAGGTAAACCTTTAATCTCTTTTATTAAATAGTTTATTTTCTTTTCTTGCAAAAGCCAAGTATTGAATCTGCCCTCTTGGATTTTTAGCCACTTAAACACCTTCCTTTTGAAAGCATTCAAAAGCCGAAAGCCTCTTTTTATTCCTTTTTGGCGTGTCAACTTCTCCTTCAACTTGGGCCGATTACTTCTTGGTAAGAATCTCACTCTTTCGATCGGTGTGGCTAAGAATCGACCCTTATTTCCTAGTTGATTTGTATGGGATTGAGTCGAATCTTTGCTCTCCAATGGTTGGTTGATGGCCGAATGGTTATAGGTATTATAAGGGTGACTAGTGTGGGATACAAGTCACCTACTATTCAGTCTCTAATGGTTGGTTGGTTGGTTGATGCAGATCTAGGAAATATTAGTGGTTAGTGGTTGAAGAAGGGCTATTAGGACTTGTCGCGTAAGGAGAGTGGCTAAGGAGATCGTAACACGTTTCGATATCAAGTGTGTACATACATTGACATACACGATAGATCGACAAATCCCAAAATGCCGAAAAGCCGAAATGCTAAAAGGCCGAAATGTCAAAAAGCCGAAAGTTTGTGTAACACCTTGAATTTGGGCCTAGAAGTATTGGGCTTGTGTAACGCCCTGATTTTCGGGATTTTTCGAGATTTTTGTGATTTTGGTGAAAACTTGAAATTTTGGTATTGTGGTTACTGAAATTATGTTTAAGTATGTTAGTGGGTCTTTAGAAGGCCCAAGCCTAAGTTAAAACCCGACAGAAATATCAAGTTTGGTTTTTAAATGAAAGGGGACTTGGTTAAGTAGGCCTTTAAGAAAAAGTTAGTAAATAAAGACACAAAGAGGGCCTTGGTAAAGTGGAAAGGTTGCACCACTAAGTTCCTAAAAAAGTGGCATGTGGACTAAGTTTAAGGGCCAGAGTTCAGGTCACAAGGTAAACGTGTTGATACTTTTATTTTTGCGTGCATGTGCCGGGCATGTGATAGAGCTTAAGTGGAATTTCGATTAGGGCTTTAGGAAGGTTGGGCCGTGGGTTTGAATGGCCATTAGGGCAAGCTTTATTTTCTTCCTGTCTTGCCAAATTAGGGTTAGCCACCTAGAGCTTTCACTTTCATTCTATTCTCTTCTTAGTGTCGCAAAAAAAAAAAAAAAAACAAAGCCGAAAACGCAAAGTTAGATCTCCTGAGTGCCGAATTCTTCCTTCTTTTCTCCTCTCTTCTTCTATTTTCTTTTCTCCTTCTTTCCTTCTCTAGCTGAAACATTCTTACCACTCTACTCATCTCCTCTTTTATTCCCATTCTTTTCTAAACCTCTATAGCTGATTGCCATAAAAGCCAAAATCCTAAAAGTTGTTTCTTGTGCCGATTTCTTCTAGCCAAAATCCTCCTATTTTCTTCATCTCTTTTGGCTGATTTTCACATTCTCTAAACCCCAACCCCTGTTGGCAACACCACTGCAAAACCACCACACCAAATCATCTTCCTCTTCACAGTTCTAAAAGCCGAAAACACCATAGTTTTTAGGGACATAGCTGAATCTTTAGATCTCTAAGATTCGAAATCTGCTAAGTGGTTAGGGGCTAAATCTGCATCAGATCTAAGTAGAAGAATTGCCTTGATTAAGGAAAACCTGCGGTAAGTACTCGATATTTTAGATCTACTCGTTAACTTTGGATTTAAGAAAAGCCAAAATCCCTAAACTCTTTAGGGAGGCTGTCGAATGTGATGATAGGTAAAAACAGTTCTTTTAATTGGTTCTATGTGTACTTGTTGTGGAAGGGGCGATCTAGCAAGGAGCATAGGAGGCTTGGATCTTTGGAACGATCAGATTTAGATCTAGTCATTAGCTTCGGCAAAGGTAAGTGTATAAGAGACTAAGGTTATGGTGGCCGAATATGTATGTGGGGTAGTAGTGGTTATTCGATTTGATATTTAGATGTTAATGTGATCTAAATAAATGTAGGGTTCTTTTGGAGCAGATCTTGTCGTTGGTCGTCGCAAATCAGGTGTTTATCGAACACCCTCTTGTAGCTTAAACTGACAAAAGCCGAAAAGCTGAAATGCCAGAATTCTGGCATTTAGTGGGCTTGTGAGCGTGTGAATGCTCGTAAGTCGATTGGAAATCATTAGATCTGTAATCGCAAGTGGTAAGTTAGTTGAATGTGCAATTTCGTGCACTTCGGTAATTTAGGCCTCGATGGGCTGAATGTGGGCCCAATGGGCTTACGGGCCCATATGGGTAAAAATAGGTAATAAATGTGGACTGATAGACTGTAGGTTCAAAACTACTAAAACTGGTAAATCGATCGTAAAAATTGGACTAAATGGGCTTAATTAGCTTATAGACACTGTAGGGCCCAATAGGGGTTCTAGGGCCCAATAACCAAAAACTGTTAAAATGAGTTAATTAGGCTACTGAGATGAAAATTGGATTATTAGTGACTGAAATATGTATGAAACCTAGAAACTGGCTTAATTACTGAAACACCCCTTATAGATGCGAAATTAAAATTTTACCCCTAGGTGCAAATGACTGTTATACCCCTAGGGCTAAATATGACTGAAATGCATGATTTACTGTTTCTGTTTACTGTATGCCATAACATGAATATCTGTTGCATGGGGCTGGGTTATTAATGGAGGAAGTTTTGAAAGTGGCTTGACCACGTACTGGAGGCTTTGCCTCATCTTTCTGTTATCTGAGCAGCTATGCTGCAACTGTGGAGTGTAGGGCTGGGTGGGTTGAGTTATTCCCCACATGGAGTGTAAGGCTGGTACAGGTGGAGCGTAGCGGTTGGGTGGGTTGAGTAGTCTCCTCACATGTAATGGGCTTGCATTCATAATTAATATCTATTCTGCTACTAAAATGGGCCTATGGGTCGTACTGTTATCTGAAAAGGGCTAAGGCCTAGTTTACTGTATCTGGATAGGGCTTCGGCCCAGTAATTACTGAGACTAGATAGGGCTTAGGCCCAGTGAGCTTGAGCTGATTTGGGCTCTGGATGGGCTTCTTTGCATACTGAGTTTCCAAACTCACCCCTTTCTCTCCATCCATGCAGGTGAGCCCTAGATTGATGGACTTGGAGCTGGGAGGGATTCAGAATGGCCACATGGACTGCAGTTATTTAATTAAGTCCTATTTTAACTTATTTTATTTCCGTATTTATTTTTAATTATTTTTATTATGGTTTTAGGTTTGTAATAAGGCCGCTCTAATTATTTTTATTTTGGGTTCTTATTTACTTATTCATACACTACTTTAATTATTTTGAATATAGCTGCGCAAGTTTTTCTTAAAATTAATCAAATGTTTTCAAAATCACATCACACGTTCCAAACGAGTAACAAAGTTAAGTTTTAATATTATCCTCTTAATAACTAGTAATGTTTAGGACGTTCTCCAAAAATTGAGAATTTCTCTTAAACCCACAATATCGGTTTGCAAAGCTCACCCCAATCTTAGTAACTAGGTAACATGGTTAGTTGTAGGTGATGTGACACACCAGATTTGGCCGTAATGTCTGGGTCAGGTTTGGGGTGTTACAGTTTGGCTACGATAGTCTCGCGAGTGCACGAACACTCGTATGAGGGTAACCGATATGATAGCAAAGGCCCCATGAGCGATCTCATAGACTTGGGCCACGTTTTGGCCAAATGGGCCAGAATGGACCAAATGGGCCTAGCAAGCCTGTGAGCCCAAATAAGCAAAAATTGATAATTTGATAAAATGTGATGAACTGATTAAGTTTTTTGAACGGTTGGGAATGGATTTGGGCCTGATGGGCCACATAAGCATGATTAAGCCTAATGGGCTGTATAAATGTGATTGGGTCTAATGGGCCATATAAGAGTGATTGGGCAGGATGGGCTATATGAAGGTATGATAGCGTGTAGACTTGTTAGGGTTTTATAATGGACTTTTAGGCCTAGTATTAATGAATTCTTAAGCAAGCATAAAACTTAATTAATTTCTCAAGTGTGTCTAACGACAAGTCATAAGAGTAGAGTGTGGCAATGGGCATATGCATGTCTAGGATTGGATCTAGGGAGAGCTTGGTACTTAAGCGGTCTTAATGACCCACCTCCTCTTTTCTCGAATCCTACCTGGTGTATAGTATCTGTTCACTTTAGCCAACGAGGACTTGTTGACGGGCCAAAGTTCGTAATTAAGACCCATACTGTTAAGAAATTACCAAAATACCCCTGTAGGGTAGAATTACTGAAATACCCTTGTGTGTTATAAGTATGACTTATGTATACTATATGCTATATGTTGCACTCATGTGATATGATGTTGCATGTGGGTGGGAATTATATTGGAGGAAGTGTTATATGAGGTTCGCATAGTTGCTTGACGACTGTGGATCCAACGAAGGCTTTTAAGCCCAATATATGATTAGCAGCTTTGCTGCAACGTTAGGTAGTACCGCAACCGGCACTACCCTTAGAGTGTATCGGATGGGTGGGTCAATATAGCTAGCCCCACAGGATGCGTTTCGGTTGGACGGAGATGATGTGTATAAGTTGGATGGGTTGGGCATTGCATCATTACTTTATTGCATACATGATTGCTCTAGATTTTGTGCTATTATTGTATTGGGCTCAGGCCCAAGATGACTTGAGTTGCATGATATATATATTGTTGCTAAGGGTTGTACACACTGAGTTTTGAAACTCACTCCCTCTTTTATTTTTTTCAGGTGAGCCTCAGTAGGTGGTTCGATGGATAGAGGTACTCAACGGTGGCCGACTAGCAAGACGTTTTAGACATGTTTCTCTTATGAATTTCTAGTATTTTAATTATTTTAGTCCGGATTGTAATAAGGCCTTTTCTCTGGTTATTATTATTCATTATGATGCTTTAAGACAGGAACATGGATTTATTCGTTTTAAACACATTTAAAGTTTTTTTTTCTGAAACCACTTTTTTTTTTAATTAAGCTTCTGTAGTTAAAGAAAATTTTCTGAAGTGACTTTTAACATGAAATAAAAAAAATAACTTTTGAATATACCTTGTTATAAAAGAAAATACAAACTGGGTTTTACTTGAAATTTCTTAGAAGGGTTTTCAGTGAAAACAAGGTTTTTGATAAAACACTTCAATGTGACACGCTGGATCCAACCATAACGTCCGAGCCAAGTTTGGGGTGTTACAGGCCTTGTCTGATTGATTTCCTTTTTATCCAAGTTTGTCCCCTTGACGAAGGTGATATCGCGATACCTAGAAGACGATATTGCGATATCTCAAGCAATATTGAAACTTGGGGTCTTCCTTGGGAGATGGATATCACAATACCCAAAGGGGATATCGTGATACCATTGAAGAGAATACTTAGTCTCCTACACTATCAGAGAGATCATGATTCCAAGGGTTGGATATCACAATTCCCTTGCCCTAGGTATCCTTTTTGCTCATTCTTAACCTTCGACACATCCCAACATCACTCAAACACATATTAGGCCTCCCAATGGCACTATCAGCCAATTTAGGTCAAAAAAATAAGAAAAATAAGACATTTTCACTTATTACCCAAAAAATATGAAAGTAACAAAAAAATAAAAAATTAGGTTAAAACTCTATTTTTCTAGCAAAAAAGCTCATTAAGTGCATCGAAAAAGCCTAATTTGCCACATAAATTTGTGGCAGATCAATAGTCATGGGACTATTGCTGAGAGGCTTCGATCTAATGGAGTTGAGTTATTTGGCGGCATTTTTGGGATGGCTCCTAGTATATCCTAGTACTAGTTGGAGTGTAACCTCCCAAACCCGGCCTAGACGTTATAGCGAGATTGAGAAGGCTACATTAGCCACTGAAATGGCTAAGCTAACTTACATTACTTTTAAAGACTTTAAATAAACTCATTTTAGAGAAAATATTAGTTGTACTTTGAATTATCTTAAAAGCATTCATTCATTAAGTCTTGTATGCTTTGAATTCATTTTATTGCTGACAGTGTTGTTTTAGAAAAACTGTTTCCCTGTCTCTCTTCTTTGAAAAAGGCTTGAACTTAAACAAATGCAGCAGAAAAACCATTTTTCAAGTCATTTTGAAAAATTAGTTACCTTACCAATTTGTTTTTCAAAAACAGTTCCTTTACAATGTAGTCGAAACTAGGAAACAATATCAAATTTTACTTGAGCCCGATATCATGCATTATTCGGTTATTATGCTTGAGTAATCCATGCATGCAAAAATTCCCAAAAGAAAATTTACCAAGCCATAGACAAGAAATAATGAAGAATTACAAGCCGAAACCAATAAAGACTTAATAATACTTAATAAAAAATAATCCAAGGCTCACGATGATTCTCCAAATGCTGAGTTTGGTCCTAACTTTGACGTTTACTTGAAAAGTTAAACACTATTGGGGGTGAGCTTAGGAAAAGCTCAGTGTGAGTCGAATAATTATTTAAATGGGCAAAAACATCAAATACAGTGAAACATATTAGCATCAATAGAAGAAAACAAAACCATCATAGGAATTTCATGTCATTACATGGCCATTGTCAAATTGATGTCAAACGGTGTATGAGCACAGGTTATCACTCATTCGAGTAACAATCATTAATTTCGATACCATTTAATACAACAAAATACAAAGCGTAGCATAAATTAATAACATTCAAATATGTCGTACACATGATGCAATGCAAAATGGTTCCTACCCATACCATCTGCTACACACCACGAGTTCCCCAGAACCCGTCTACCAAACTTTAAAACTTTATGAGCATAGCTCGATGTGGTAAAAACACCGAATAATCAATAATGCAGAAAATCTGCTGAATATCAAATAGTGCAATACAATCGCCAATAACATATAATATGCGACAAAATCGCCAATCCCCTTGGTACTCCATGTGCAGTGCACTGACTATGAATAATGCGGATTCGAAACTCCTCCATCTACCACAAAATCCCAACCCAATGCATATGCAATATGTCACACAATTTCATACATAATCATATCTCAATACTTTTCACATTCATTTGACATGCTTAGCATGTCCTTAATAATCACATACTTTTAGTTAATGGAAACAGTGTTCCAATTTTTGAAATTATCGTTGTGTTGGTATCAATCAATATCATTCAATATCACATACTTTATAGATTTTCATTGTGCATAAAAAGCACTTTTTCCAGTACACAATATAACAATATCTCATGCATTTAAATCATACATAAGCTTAATATATCAACACATTATATCATTCAATCAAACATTCTCAAATATGCAATTACAAACTCAATCGAACATTCATGCTATCAAACTAGCAATTTTGCCAACATCTCAATCTTTTAAGGCTCGAAAAATGTCTGGTTCGGCCACTCACAAAATCAATATTTTGGCTATTAAGCCAATCCATTCAGCAAGCTAATTTATCAAATATAACTTGATATTTAACATTTTCAAACAAATTTATGAGTTTAAGACCCACACCTTATTTTTCGCTTCCCCATAGCACACCAGCGAATCTTCTAATTTTCCTTAATAATTACTTAAATGAACCTAAACCAGAATTTAGTATAAATTAAATTAATTTACCATAAAACCCCCCAAACACCCACTTATGAGTTCAAAAAAAATATTGAAATTAGAACCATTTTATGAATCCAAACTAGTTAGATTCTGTAAAGCCCCAGATTTTGGGCTTAGAAGGAATGGGCTTCGTGTGCCGAAAAAATTAGATTTTGGTTGTGTAGGAAAAATTTCATAATTTGTATGTTTAGTCTAGTGAATAAGTGTTTTAGGATGAATTAGGGGTGTCAGAGAAGCCCTGGGCTCAAACTAGGGCTCTAGCAAAATTTTTAATTTTTACTTCCTTAAGAAGACTCTGGCGTTAGACCTTATAAATATATTTGGTTGGAAATATACACAAGGGATGCGTCTAGCCTAGTGGCAAGAAGGTGTTAGGATTAGGTGGGGGAGCAGGGTTCAAGTCGTGGCAAGTGCGAAATTTTAGGTGTTTTTTTTAAACAACCTAGTTGATTGGCAGGAAGGCTTATTAGATACTGGATAAAAATTTGACACAAAAAGGGGTGCAGTCCAATGGTAAAGGCGTGTTGTAAAGGATCAAGGGAGCCTAGGTTTGAGACCTTGCTCTCGCAAGTTTATTTTGTTTTCTTATAGATAAACCTGGAATAAGGTCTATAGGCTTCATAATTACTTCGGGAGGAAAAGTGACGTAAATCAAGCGGGTGGCATAGTGGCAAGGGGTGTGTAGCATAGCCAAGGGGTCGGAGGTTCAAAACTGGGTGATGGTGAATATTTTTAGATTATTTTGGGTTAACTCGATGCTGGGTAGTAACCCTTGCAATTAGTTATGATCGAATTATAGCACAAGAGCAGTTACGATGTAGTGGTCAATAGTGTGTTGGAGAACTTGGAGGGTTGGAGTTCGAGCTACACCTTGCACATGGGAGGTTGAATTTTGCTGCTCGCATGGGGAAGGAGTTAGAGTTTGACTGAAACTCCTCTTAGCAGCAGATTCAATCTGTCAAGCAGTGGAAATGGATGGCTGCTGTTCGATGGTTCGGTGGGAGTAATTTGAATGAAATTCAAATTGGTTTGTTGGCTAAAATCAAGGAGAAAAGTGAGGAATTGATAATAGGAAGGGTGTTGTGCTGATAATGGGAATTCTTGAGTGTCAAAATCGGCTAGAGGCTTTTTAGTGCCGAAATAGGAGTATGGTTGTTCTTTTTCTCAGTTTTTTTTGCACTTCTTTATTTGTTTTCTTTTCCACATTTTCAACTAAAACGAAAAACGAACTCTTGCGCATCTTTCTTTTATTTTTCTCTCCATTCTTCTCTTCTAAATTTCAATAGCCGAAACCCTTTTGTTCCTAGTCGATTGTCTCTCATGATTTTAAGCTGATTACCCTTGTGTGGATAGCCGAATCTTTTCACTTGATTTTTCTATCTCTTCTCTTCTCACATAGTATCAAAAAGCTGAATATTTTGGTATAAACCCTCTTGATCGATTACACTAGCATCGTTCACTCTTCTCAAATCCAAAGCCGAATAGACCTTTGGTTTTTTCTTTCATCCTTTGAGTGTTGACTGATTATTGCTTGCCTTTTTTACTCTTCTCCTTTGTTGGCCGATTAGTTCTTGGCCGATTAACCTTTGATGAAATTTAGGCGAATGCTAGGTTCGGGACTTGGCTAAATATTTTTGGGTTTGGATTCGTTGAGGAAGGTGTGGAAACGATACCCTATCGCTTTGAAGTGTTCACTTTCTTTATTTGGTAAGTCATTGATCTTGGGTTTAAATCTGTTTCTTATTCAGTTTTAGTTAATAAGATGATAATATTATATAGTGTTGGTTAAGGTTTGGAAGGCGACTTCAAGCAAGGTTGTAGGGGAGGAATCGATTGCTCTTCAAGGTGTGAAGTGGTGGGGATTGCTTGCTTCCTAATCAAGTGTGTATTCTCACACTATTAGACTACAACTTCGTAATACCGAAATACCGGTAACCCACAAAGCCGAAAGATGAGCTTTTGGCCACATGGGCGTACAAACGTGCATGTGATCGATCGAGCACTCATATTATGGGTCTACACCATAACGCGATCACCATGAGTGATTTCAGGGGTTTGGGCCGAAGTGGGCCCAATGGGCCCGTGGGCCCATTGCAAGTGAAATTGATGGATTGATAAGATTTGATGAGCCGGTTGGGCTTATTACGTGGCTTATGGAAATTTTGGGCTCGGTGGGCCACATGTCTGTGTAGGCCTGCATGAGTCAACTTAATGTGCCTCGACCGAGAGACAAGTTTCTGTACTGATAATGGTCGCACGTGTCGCTAGACGACTGTGGGCTCGAAGATGGGTTTAGAGTACTTAGGCCCACACTGGGAATTGACTAAAAGGCCCCTAAGGGGCAAATTGACCAAAATACCCTTCGGGGGTAAAATGATTGATTTTACCCTGTATACTATCTGAATAATATTTTATGTCGTGAAATGTTATATATGCGGTTATGTTCTATATCATGTTGGCATGACATTGAGTATGTTGCATTGCATGGGGTCGGGTATATGTTTACGGAGGAAGTGTTCTATACTGACAGCTTCGCTACATTAACCTGATGGCTTCTAGCCTAATATTCTGGCAGCACTACTGCATTTTAACGATAGTGCTGTATCGGCACTACACTGTTGAGTGTAGGGTTGTGTGGGTCGATTATATCCCCACATGGTGTGATGGGTTAGACGGAGATAGAGTGTCAAGGATGGTTAGGTAGGATTCTTAATGTATGCTATACTGTTACTGTAATTGTAACATCCTAATTTTTGGGGCTTAGTAATTTTGTGTGATGTTTTGTAAAAATTTTAAAATGTCGAGATGTGGTTGTGAAATTCATGTTCAAAGTGTATAAATGGGCCTATGGAAGGCCCATGAGTTGGCCAAAACCCGATAGAATTTTTGAATTTTGGACTTAAAGAATTAGGGGCTCTGGTTAGGAGGCTTTATTAAAATATGTGGGGAAAATGTATCACAAACGGAGCATTGGTAAAGTGGCTAAGTAACGCCACTAGTCTCCTAAAAAGGTGGCGTGAAAATGAGGAGAGAAAGCCAAGGTTCGAATCTTGGGGTAGGTACCAGTGGCATTTATTTTTATGTCTTGTGTATGCAAGAGTTTGAAGTTGAACGGAACTCTGTTGACTAAGGTTTGAATTGGTCATGAGCTAGAATCAAGGAATGATAAGGGGGAGGATATTGGGGAGAGATTTTAGGAGAATTTGAAAGTAGAGAAGGGGTGGCCGGCCAAGGGGGTGTGGAGTGCTAAATCGGCATTAGAATTAAGTTTTTCATTTTTTTCCATTCATTTCCCTTGTGCTGTTTGATACACATCAGAAATTCCTCTCATTTTCTTTCTCTCTTCTCTTCTATACTTTCTATTCTCTTGTTTTTCCCTTTAACATCTAGAAAAGCCGAACCATATTCACGTCCCTCCTTCTCTTGGTAGCCGAACACTAAATAAGCCAAATCCCGAAAAAAATACTTTGTGCCGATTTTCTTGTAAGCTAAACTCTTCACAATCTCTTCATCTCTTGTAGCCGAATCTTTCAACCTCTGAGCCTTCAACCCATACCGATTAAACCCTCCCAAAACACTTTCTTCTTCCTTAAATCAAAAGCCAAAAGCACATCACCCTTGGAGGGCATGTTGGGTGGCCGAATTCTAGGATTGCTGTGAGGAGGTTTCGGCTAGCAATTGGGAACTTGGGTTGCTTCGAAACAGGAGTGGTTCAGAAGGGTATTCGTGGTAAGTACTTACATCCCCATTCAATTCGGTATTTTAGATGTTAATTAGGCCGGAGACTCCCCAAAATTAGGGAGGTTGCCGATTGGAGTTTTAGGCCTTATTGGGCTTTTTCATTCGTTTCTTTGGTTATATTATGGCAAGGTAGATAACTTCGAAGAAGCAGCAAGTTTTGGAAGCAGCATTGGAATAAGCTTAGTACGAATCGTCGAATCCTGTGAAGGTAAGCAACCTATGGCATTAAGGGTAGTGGCCGAATAGTATTGATAAGATTGTATTAACTTCTATTTGGTTTTTGAAACTTGACATGTCAAATAACGAATGTAGGATAAGTACTCGGTAGATTTTGCGGAAGCGATCGTCATTAACAGGTGTGTAACATACCCTGTAATAGCCTAGGTCCATATTGCATAAAAGTCGAAACATCGGATTATGTTGTTGATGTAACCGGTAAATACGAGATGATGTGTGGATGAGTTCAATTGCGATGAACACAGTAAACGAGAGTGATGGAACAGGTAAGAGCACAGTTTCGTGCAGGTTGGTACGTTGGGCCTCGATGGGCTAAAATAGGGCCCAATGGGCTTGTGGGCCCATTTGGGTAAAATTGGTAAAAATGGAATCTGATTGAATTGCATGTTAAACTTTTAGTACCGTTGCGTAACTTAGGCTAAAAAGAACCTAAATGACTAAATCGGCTACGAATGGCCCATTAGGGGTTTTGGGCCCAATAACTTGAATGCGCTATAATAGGCTAAAAACTGTTGTTTAAACACTTGGAATTGATGAATAAACATGGAAAACCATAATAGTTGGTAAAATTACGAAATTACACCTAAGCATGGAAAATGACTATTTTGCCCCTATATGAAAATGTCTATTTTACCCTTAGGGTTTCATTCTGAATATGATGATTGTGGTATTGTTATTTTACATGCTATGACATGATATGCACTATTTGATTCATTATATGCATGGGTTGGGTTTTATATGATGGAGGAAGCGATAAAGGACTTTGCCCCAGTTTACCGAAAGGGCTTTTGCCCCAGTTTACCGAAAAGGGCTTTTGCCCCAGTTATTAAAAGAGGCTTGGCCTCCAGTTACATGATTAAGCAGCTATGCTGCCAGTGGAGAGTTTGGCTGGGTGGGTTGAGTTATTCCCCACATGGAGAGTTTGGTTGGTACGGGTGGAGAGTAGAGGATGGTGGGTTGAGTAGTCTCCCCAAACGGGTTTTGCACATACATGTTTTGTCATATGTGATATTGAAATGAGCCTAAGGGCCATACCGTGTACAGAAAGGCTTTGGCCTAGTAATATGAGTAATTGAAAGGCTTCGGCCCAGTAACAGTTAACCGAAAGGCTACGGCCCAGTATATGATGAAAAATGAAAATTTGTGCAAGTGTGGATTTGGGCTCTGAAAGGGCTTGTTGCACACTGAGTTTTCAACTCACCCCCTTTCTTCAACCTTGCAGGTGAGCCTTGATGTGGAGACTTGGAGCCGGTGGGAATTCAGAGTGGCCATGATGTGCAGTTGGACTTTCTTTAAAAAGTTTTAAATAAATTTTATTATTTACTTTTGGGGTTGTAATAAGGCCATTTTAACTAATTTCTTTCTGGATTTGGTTGGTTTTGAACTTTGAAATCTGCGTTATTATTTATATATTAAAATGGGCTAGATCTAGGTTACGTTTTTAAACAACTCTCACTTTTCAAATCTTACAAAGATAAAATATAACATTTTAACTAAGGCATCACTTTGAACAAACACCATCTCGAGACATTTTCAAAATTTCCGATAACCTAAAGTGTGGCAATGGTTGTGGGCATGTCGAGGATTGGATCCAATCAAGAGCTTGGTATTTAAGCAGCCTTCATGGCTCACCTCCTCTGTTTCGGATACCTACCTGGTGCACAGCTTCCATTCACTTTAATCTTTTAAAAGTTATCATCAAATTCTTTAAGAAAGGTTTAAGATCAGAACTTGTGTTTTTAATGTTTTCAATGTGACACGTCAGATTTGGCCATAATGTTTGGGCCGGGTTTGGGGTGTTACAGTAATGGGCTAAGCCCAAATTGTTTACTGCATATTGTATGATTGACGAGGGTGTACACACTGAGTTTTCAAAAACTCACCACCTCTTATTTATTTTTTAGGTAGCCCTCAGTAGGCGGTTCGACATACGAAAGGACTCGAAGGTGGCCACACTGCGAGCCGTTTAATATTTTAGTAATTAGCTTTATATTATCCTTAATTGCTTTTACTGGGTTGTAATAAGGCCTCTCTTAAATTTTGGTTTTTAATTTAGGATGTTTAGTTATTACATTTTATATCTGCTTAAGTAGAACTTGGTTTGCCAAGAACATTTACTATTTTCAAAACAACACTACGTCCCCACAAAACAACATTTTCGAAATGCTTCCGCAACTTCCTCGGTTTTCAAATATAACAACAATTAATGTTTTAAAAAGAAATGACGCTTTAAATGATAACAAATTCCTAAGTTGAAACGAGTTTTTACTAAAGAGGCTGAAACTTCCAAATGAATTTTTACCAATAAGATCGATTTCAAAAAACATTCCAATGTGACACGCCAGACTCAGTCCTAACTTCTAAGCTAGGTTTGGGGTGTTACATTTAGTGGTATCAGAGCTAGGTTGCAAAGCTCAGGTTGTGAAATGGGCCTTAGTTTTAGGTTATAAAACTGTTTTGAAATGAATCAAAGTGATTTAAGGAATTTTTACTGTGTGGCACACCGGGTCTCTAACGTCAAGCCAAGTAAGTTCTCTTAATACTAAATTATGTTGAACTATTATACTACAATATGTCTTAATATGTTTATAGTTAATAGGATTTCCTTAGGTAATGGACTATATGAAAACATTTGAATTTGAATTTGGTACTTATTTTGTGTGTGTTTGCGAATGTTTGCAATAGGTGGATGTTTTGGGTATGTATTAAAATTATTTGGATCAGAGTGCGCAGCGGTAGCATAGTGGGGTAGATGTTTCACGACAACCCTATTAGTTGGAAATTTCGGGGATGAAATTTCTTCAAGGGGATAGAGTTATAACTGTAACACCCCTATCCCGTAACTGTTGGCGAAATAGGAAAGGGACGTTACCGGATATTCAGAACAGATCAGAACAGAATATTCACAGATTATAGCAAGATTCAAACATAAAGTCCCTTTTTGGAGATCTACAAGACCTCAAACATGCAATGAGATAGGATTGGGACTAAACCCAACACATTCATAAACTTCAGAACACTTACAAAATTTTCCAAATTGAGGAGGTCACACGTCGGTGTGACCAGGCCGTGTGCCTCACACGAGACTCAGGCACGCCCATGCACCCAAGCCGTGCCAAACATAGTAAGTATACTGACTTTTTGCCACGGCAACAAGACACACCCATGTGTCTTGGCCGTGTGAGTTTTTGTGCCATTACTGGAAAATTAGCACGACCATAGAGCACGCCCGTGTGCCATAGCCGTGTGGCACAAAACAGACTTGATGTAAGTCATCTTTTCCACCCATTTTGGTCAATCACAAATATGCCAAAAACACTATTTTTTGCCTAAACAAAAACCAACCAATTCAAGGCCTAAAACATTCATCTATATGGTCAAAACTTTCATACACAAGTCTCATGCCAAAGAACAAACATTTCATAAGAAATATCCATAATTAAAACTCATAATTTATAACCCATTCCAAAATGCCAAAAAAAAGCATATAACCATATCTTAACCACATCACGTGACATATATATCTACATACAACTCAAAATCATAACTTAGTCATTCTAGACTATACATGCCATAATTAAACTTTGTACATTCAAAAGGTACCAAAATAGAGCTCGATAGTGTGGTGATGATCCTTGACTATCCCCGAGCCCACAGTAGCTACGATATCTGTAGAGCAATTGAAAGAATAAATAAAGTAAGCTACATTGAGCTTAGTAAGCCAAATACAAAAATATGCAATTCATAAATGCAATACGATAACCATTTCGCATAGATAATTCACAAATAAGATTTACTCTTTTAATACATACGTTTAGTTCACACAATTAGCATACCTCCCATACTCGGAAATTCAGTACAAAATAGACGTACTTGAGTCAGACACGTAAGGTATGCATTCATTCATTTCTCGAAATTTCTCCTCAAATCATTCAGAAATGTTATAGAACTTATAAATCTCATACAATGCCAACGTCCCTGACGTGGTCTTTCATGTCATTCGATATCGATGCCACTGTCTCAGATAGGGTCTTACACAAAACATATATGATTCCAGTGTCCCAGACACGGTCTTACACATAATTCTCTAATCAATGCCTACGTCCCGGATGAGGTCTTACATGATATCATTTTACCATTACTCAATCAGAATTGTCTCGGAATTAATACATCATGGCCATCCAAATATAGTTTATAATTCAAGAATTATAATAAGCATTAATATAACGCATATTTGTATATTGACTTACCTCGTACTGATTTAGATGGATTCAAGCCGACTATTCAACTATTTCGGACTTCCCTCGATCTAAGTCCGTTTTTCTTTGTTCTTGATCTAAATCAATATAAATTCAACCATTAAATCCTTCATTTCATTCAATTCAATCCACAAACACTTATTTAGGGCATTTTACATTTTAGCCCTCACATTTTCACATTTTTACACTTTGGTCCTTAATTCACAAAAACATCAAATTTACAAAATTCAACTAAATACAAGCTTGACCGAATATTCATGACTTTCATATAAGCCCATATAATACATTTATTTCACAAATTAGTCCTCCTAAAGTATTATTTTCACTATTTAGCCCAAATTGCTCAATTTCATCAAAAATTCAAGGCAAAGCACATTTATTCAACACCTATCCATCATAAATTGACCAAATTCATCACAAAGTTTCAAAACTCATCAATGTCACTATTCACAATCTTCATCAAAAATAGAAATTGAGACATGGGCATGAAAGATTTCAAAGCAACGATCACAGAAATGTAGAAATTATCAAAAACTAATCAAAATCATACCTTGAATTTGACTTGAAAATGGCCAAATGTAACAAAACCCAAACCCTTCTTTTTCTTTTGTGATTTTCGACAAATAGAACATGAAAATGAACACTTTTCATGCTCTGTTTTATTTAATACATAAAGAGAAAACTTTTACCATTTTGACCTTTAATAAAACTAATTTATAAACATATAATATATGGACATAATTGTCCACTACCATCCACTCAAGTTTATAATGGTATAATTACCATGCAAAGACATCATTTTCAAAGCCATACACAAATAAGTCATTTTACTAATGACACACACATAGTTTTCGCTTTATGCAATTTAATCCTTTTTAATAATTTAGCACGGAGACAGACAAATTAAATCACAGAAATTTCACAGAAGTTAATTCATATAACACAGACACAGAAAATAATATTAAAAAATATTTTTTAGACTCGAATATGTGGTCCCGAAACTACTATTACAACTAGGGTCCAAATCGGGCTGTTACAATAACGCCCGAATTTTGGGCTTAGAAGGAATGGGCTTCTTGTGTCGAAAAAATTGGATTTTGGTTGTGCGGGAAAACTTTCATAATTTGTATGTTTAGTTTAGTGAATAAGTGTTTTAGGATGAATTAGGAGTGTTGGAGAAGCCTTGGGCTCAAACCAGGGCTTTAGCAAAAATTTTAATTTTTACTTCCTTAGGGAGACTCTAGCGTTAGACCTTATAAATATATTTGGTTGGAAATTGACACAAGGGACGCGTCTGGCCTAGTGGCAAGAAGGTGATAGGATCAGGTGGGGGAGCTGGGTTCAAGTAGCTGTAAGTACAAAATGTTGTGTGTTTTTTTTAAACAACCTGGTTGATTGGCAGGAAGGATTATTAGATACTGGGATAAAAAGGTGACACAAAAGGGGGTGTAGTCTAGTGGCAGAGGCGTGTTGTAAATGATCAAGGAGCCTGGGTTCGAGACCTTGCTCTCACAAGTTTATTTTATTTTCTTATAGATAAACCTGGAATCCGGTCTATAGGCTTTAGAATTACTTGGGGAGGAAAGGTGACGCAAATCAAAAAGGTGGCGTAGTGCCAAGGGGCGTGTAGCATAGCCAGGGGGTCGGAGGTTCGAAACTGGGTGATGGCGAATATTTTTAGATTATTTTAGGTTAACTCGACTGCTGGGTAGTAAGCCTTATAATTAGTTGTGATCAAATTATAACACAAGAGCAGTTGTGGTGCAGCGGCCAGCAGCCTGTTGGAGAACTTTGAGGACTAGAGTTCGAGCTACACCTCGTGTATGGGAGGTTGAATTTTGCTGCTCACGTCAGGAAGGAGTTGGAGTTTGACCAAAACTCCTCTTAGCAGTAGATTCAATCAGTCAAGCGGTGGAAATGGATGGCTACTGTTCGGTGGTTCAGTGGGAGTAATTTGAATGAAATTCAAAATGGTTTGTTGGCTAAAATCAAGGAGAAATGCAAGGAATTGATAATAGCAAGGGTGTTGTGCCAATAATGGGAATTCTTGAGTGTCAAAATCGGTGTAACACCCCTATCCCGTAACCGTCACCAGAATAGGTAAGGGGTATTACCGGACTTGTAACTCATGTCAGAACAGTAAAATTTTGAACTTTTTCTTGAAATAAAGATCAGTCATTTAGATAGATGCTAAATACAGCCAGGGATAAAATTTAAACTTCTATAAATACACATTCAAAAGATGTCATTTTCGCATGGCTTATATACATTAACCAAATTATTATTCCGCTACTAGTCTATTCTATACATGCCATAAGATGATCCAAAACATAGCAGTACCAAACAGTGGATAGTGATAGTGTGACGAGTTGCTGACGATCCCCGAGCAAAGGCCAAAATCGATAATCTATAAAACAGAGAAACGTAACAACAGAGTAAGCTTCCAAGGCTCAGTAAGTCTTAAGTAAAACAATTAACTTTGCTGAATTAAATACATTTATAACTTACACAAAATCCAAGTGAAGTCTCGATCGGCTAAATAAGCCTACACAAGTACATAATACATACCTGGCCAACTTAATGTGCTGAACATCCGTAATTGTTGATTTATTACCAAGTCGCTTAAGATTAGGCCTTGCACAAATCACATTTCGAAATGTCAAGATATATCACCATTTGGTCAAATAGTTTAAACCCCATGTATACACATATAATTCATCTATTTCATCCAAATTTAAGAGTATATACCCCTTCGCATTTAAAAACATCAATGCTACTTCTAATTTAATTAGTCGAACTAAAACATAACACTATAATCACATTCGATTTCCATATTTGGATACACATATTCATGTTTTAATCTTACATAAACAATTTGATAGAGTCAATACTCGTTGAATATAACTTATAACTATCTCATAAGTGATTCCCCAAGCACATTTGTAATTCAACCGAAATCGAGTTCACATAGCAAGTAAGTATCACTTATCATATACTTTAACCTTTGTACACTTATAGTTTCCATATTTACCAATTACCAATTACCAATTCAATCTTTCAATACCTCTAACCGCGTATTCATATGCACTCATTTCGTGCACATACATAAATGTATATATGTATTTAGGAGCTTAATTCTTTAGTTCATATTCACATTAATATTTTTAAATAATCAAATCATGACAAGTATTAAAGTTACGTATACGTATATAAAAGGCTAAACATATTCCTTAACACATATACATAAATGACCAACGCCATCCATACCTTGTATTTGCACATCCTGCCGCATACAACTCAAATTAGCATATTTTCATGAAACTAATTAAATCCTTATCCTAAAGATATACAAATGGTCTTCGGTTTGAAATAATTCAAGGCACTTAGCCATAGCCTGCTAGATTTAGAAATCCGAATCCAGTTACCAACACCAAGCCTGCGGGACTTTAAGCCCGAACATATCATCATAGTGAATTCATAAAGTTGTATACACATCGATTCACATACCTTCGATTTTCCCATCACGGAAACACATTAATAAGGTATCACTTCTTTCGAACTTATTCGTATCTCAATATAGTTAGTCTCATTTCACAAGAGCCATTTGGCCACATCACGTAGTCAGCGAGTCTTAACCCGGATACTTTCCAAATTCCATGCATATTTAATCACATGTTACCACATTTCACACAAACTATCACATTTGTAATTCATTAACCTCATTCGAATATAAGCATATAATATGCACCTTAACTTCATGTCATAATATCATTCGACTTTAATACATATATATATATATATCCCTTTCAATAAACTTCCAACTAAATAAGCAAGTACACACATGACTTACATTCTTCTCATGACAACCATTCGGCTAAACAACATATATGTCACTACACCTCCAATTTATAAAACTATCAACACATATTACATATACATTGCTTACGTTTATAAGATAGCCATTCGGATAACTTTCACACATTTAAATTTTAGCCATTTTGGCCTCACCACCTATATATTTATCTTGTACATCAATTTCAGCAATAGCTTATAAGCAGTTCAAACAGTTTCATCAATGTTTACAACAAAATCACAGATTCACTACAAGCTATTTTCCTGAGCAACAGTCATTAAATTATTTGTAACTGAAGCTACGAAACTCCAAATGAAGTGCCGTTAATTTTCCCTGAAAATAGACTCATATATCTTCTATCCATAAAATTTTCAGAATTTTTGGTTTGGCAAATCAATACCAGAATTTTCTTAAAGTTTCCCCTATTTCACTATTTGACTATACTGACCACTCTTCACTACGAATCAAATTTCTCATTGTACAGAATTCAAAATATGTCCTTGCCTATTTTATTCGAAACTAGACTCATTAAGGAGTCTAAGCATATAAATTTTATCTTATAAAATTTTTTATACAATTTATAGTGATTTTCTAAATACAGAACAGGGGATTTCGGAGTCATTCTGACACTGTCTCACACAACTTTAAATATCTCTCTATAGGAAATTCCTTTGCTTACACGGTTTCCTTTATAAGAAACTAGACTCATTAAGCTTTGATTACATATTTTATTCAGCCTCTAGTTCCACTCCAACAATTTATGGTGATTTTCTAAAATCATGCTACTGCTGCTGTCCCAAGCAGATTTATACAAATTTACTCTTTAAAGTTCTCATTCACATATTTAAACATAAACACCATATATGCCATCGTTTAGAAAAGTCATTGACTTTAACGTATATACATAATTCATATTCATTCTATTTAAAAACTTAAAACTTACCTCGATGGTCGACAATTAACTACGAACCGACTATTCCACCACCTTTGACTATCCTTTATCCGAGTGTGGCTCTCTTAGCTCTTGAGCTAAAATAAGCAATTGAAAACTTATCAAACTCAATTGTTACTCCTCTTGAATGAATGCAACAAGAGCTAATTATGTATATTATCGACTTTTATTAGTTCATTCTCGTCCCTTTTTAATCTATGAATGTTTTCACGCAGCACATACCAACAGAGCATAGCATAACTTTCATCATTACACATCGCAAGCCACATTCAACTAGCACTCATACCCGCATTTAATTTAAGCATTCATACACATAAAACCGAAAGCATGGTCACCATAATTAATTAAACATTAAGCTATTAACAAAATCATCTCACATATTCTTGGTCGAATATGACTTGTACCCTCACAAGGCATAACCTTATTTATTCTTTCAATTACTCTCTTTATTATCTATCTATATACCACATTTCTTTTAACAAATTTTATTAAGTTCAAGGCAACCACTAGGTGTACATGAACTCAATTTGACCGATTTTCTCATTACCAATTATTCCACACATCCACTCCTAATTAACTCAAATTCATCTCCCAACACCACAAATAATCTTAGTCGCAAGAATTAAGAGTACATTCGGCAACTTGACTAGTTCTTCACTAAGCAATTTCTTTCATTACACAAACATAGACTAAACTTTAACATATATAAATATATATATATATATATAAAGCCGAATTATGCTTCCTTCATCCATGATATGAGATACGAAACATCAACTCTTAATGTTTGCATTTTACTACCACAGCCGAAACTGATATACTATAAGATTCAAAATTTACCACTAAGTCTCGGTTAATAGCAAGATAAGAAGCCCACACCACTATCTAACATTTGTTTGCAACCATTCAAAAACCCCCTTAATTATCTAAGCATGAATTACAAGTTCTTGGAATTTTTATACATTACTACCCAATTGCCGAATGCACCAAACTCATTTAGAAAAGAAAGGTAACCATGGGTTCTCTACTACATGGCCTTAACAATCAAATTTCATAGTCAATTCAAAGAATTTACTTCCAACTACATGAAAACAACATTCTATTCATACAAACCAAATTCCAAACCGTGAGCTCATACTTCTACCAAATTCGAAATTCTAACATGGGTTTAGAAGAACACATCACAAGGAACTCAAATCATCAATTACATTACAAATTATCAAGCATTTACCTTGGATTTTTTTGCCTTCCAATTGACCGAATGTCCCAATGCTTTTCTCCTTTTAATTAATTTTTTTCTCCCCTCACGGCAATTGAAGAACAAAAGGAGATATCCTTGTTCTTTTCACCCCACTATCCTTATTTTAGTTTATTTTATTAAGTCATTTAGCCAATTTTCAATAATTTTCTAATATAAGAAACATACACTAGTGGAAGTAAATTAGCATGGCCGACCACTATAAGTAATATGTGGGAAATTGACATGCAAGTCCAAACATTTTAGCCATGCATTAATTCGGCACTCTTACAAAATTTCACACACATTTTCACTTCTTTACACATAAGTTCATACTAAGAAATCAAGTATTCAAACAGCACCAAATCTAAATCAATTATTCACACAAATTATTATTATTATTATTATTTTAAATTTTAAGATGAAAATCCGCATTTATTTAATATAATGACTCGATTTTGTGGTTACGAAACCACATCCCGACTAGGGTCGAATTAGGGCTGTCACAATCGGCTAGAGGCATTTTAGTGCTGAAATAGGAGTATGGTTGTTCCTTTTCTCGGGGTTTTTTTTTTGCACTTCTTTATTTATTTTCTTTTCCAAATTTTCAACTAAAACTAGAAACGACCTCTTGCGCTTCTTTCTTTTATTTTTCTCTCTATTCTTCTATTCTAAATTTCAATAGCCGAAACCCTTTTGTTCCTAGTCAATTGTCTCTCATGATTTTAAGCCGATTATCCTTGTGTGGATAGCCAAATCTTTTCACTTGATTTTTCTATCTCTTCTATTTTCACCTAGTCTCAAAAAGCTGAATATTTTGGTATAACCCCTCTTGGTCGATTACACTAGCATCATTCACTCTTCCCTATTCCAAAGTCGAATACACATTTAGTTTTTCTCTCATTCTTTGAGTGTTGACTGATTGTTGCTTGCCTTCTTTGCACTTCTCTTTTGTTGGTTGATTAGTTCTTGGCCAATTACCCTTTGATGCAATTTGGGCGAATGCTAGGTTTGAGACTTGGCTAAATATTTTTGGGTTTGATTCGTTGAGGAAGGTGTGAAAACGATACCTTATCGCTTTTAAGTGTTCACTTTCTTTATTTGGTAAGTCGTTGATCTTGGGTTTGAATATGTTTCTTATTCAGTTTTAATTAATAAGATGATAATATTATATAGTGTTGGTGAAGGTTTGGAATGCGACTTCAAGCAAGGTTATGGGAGAGGAATCAATTGCTATTCAAGGTGTAAACTGGTGGAGATTGCTTGCTTCCTAATCAGGTGTGTATTCTCACACTATTAGATTACAATGGCGTAATACCGAAATGCCGATAACCTGTAAAGCCGAAAGATAGGCTTTTGGCCACATGAGCGTACAAACGCACATGTGATCGATTAAGCACTCAGATTATGAGTCTACATCGTAACGCAGTCACCATGAGTGATTTCAGGTGTTTGGGTCGAAATGGGCCCATTGTAAGTGAAATTGATGGATTGATAAGATTTGATGAGCCAGTCGGGCTAATTACGTTGGCTTATGGCAATTTTGAGGTCAGTGGGCCACATGTTTGTGTAGGCCCACATGGGCCAGCTTAATGGGCCTCGGCGTAGAGACAAGTTTCTGTACTAATAATGGTCGCATGTGTCACTGGACGACCGTGGGCTCGATGATGGGTTTAGAGTACTTAGGCCCTCACTAGTAATTGACTAAAAGGCCCCTAAAAGGCAAATTGACCAAAATACCCTCGGGGGTAAAATGACTGATTTTACCCTGTATACTTTGTGAATAATATTTTATGTTGTGAAATGTTATATATGCACTTATATTCTGTATCATGTTGGCATGACATTGAGTATGGTGCACTGCGTGGGGTCGGGTATATGCTTACGGAGGAAGTGTTTTGTACTAGCAGCTTCGCTGCATTAATCTGATGGCTTCTAGCCTAATATTCTAGCAACACTGCTATTTTTTAACGATAGTGTTGTATTGGTACTACACTGTGGAGTGTAGGGTTGGGTGGATTGATTATATCCCCACATGGTGTGATGGGTTGGATAGAGATGAAGTGTAGAGGATGGTTGGGTAGGATTCTTAATGCATGCTATACTGTTACTGTAATGGGCTAGCACCAAATTGCTTGCTGCATATTGTATGATTGACGAGGGTGTACACACTGAGTTTTCAAAAACTCACCCCCTCTTATTTATTTTTCAGGTAGCCCTAAGTAGGCGGTTCGACAAACAGAAGGACTCGGAGGTGGCCACACTGCGAGCCGTTTAATATTTTAGTAATTACTTTTATATTACCCTTAATTGTTTTTACTTGCCTTCTTTTATATTACCCTTAATTGTTTTTACTTGCCTTTCATTCTGGACATGACTATTAGCGAATCAGTTGTGGATAATATCCGTACCATAAGGGAGTTTCTGGACGTCTTTCTGAAATAGTTACTAGATTACCTTCGGGGCGTGAGGTTAAGTTTTGTAACATGTACGCTTGTGCAAGTATACAAAGTCGTTGTCAAGTAATAAGTAAGTATAAGAGTTATTGTCTACACAGGGACTACATTTAAATTGATAAATGTAAAATTACTATTCACAAGCTACTTAAGAAAAAACACAATAATTTTGAGTGATAGGTGTCAAATTAATTTAATTAACTAAATGCAAGTTAACCTAAATGCAAATGAAATGCAATGGAAGGTGATGGTTTAGCAATGATTTTCACAAGTTTAACAAAAATAGCATGAGTAAGCTGGAATAATTGCAACATTTGACCCAATTTATTTTTCATCATGTTTAACAATGTTCGAAAAATATTCCATGGAAACTCTGTTATCATTAATTTGGAATCTCATATAAGTTCAACTAAATATTATACTTAGAAAATTATGCATAAAGTAATGTCATAATTTAACTATGGATTCTTTAGAATTTGTGTGAAGTAAAAGGGATGGATCAAGTTTGAAAAAATTTAATTACACAAACCTAAAGATATGCAAGGTGGTAGAGCTCTCTCGAGTTATTACAAACCTTTAATTTAATTGGATTAGGATATAAATTAAGCACACATCTTCAATTATTGTGTCAATTAGTTATCATCTGATTAGGATCTACTAACTAATTCTATTGCATTCAACCATATTTTAATGCATGAAATACATAATGATTTTCATTGGAAGCGTGAATGACTGAGGCTCAAAGATCATAAGCATGAATCAAATAAATTTTATCAAATTAATACAATCATTCTAGCTAAAGCAAAATTAAGTCATCATTATCAATGGAAAAACATCAAAACAATTTACAAACATTTTGAATAAAAATAATATTAAAGAATAAGAAACTCTTGATGATTTTGGCGATTATCCGAAGGCCAATTGTGGTGGGTTTCTCCTATTCTTTTGATTGCAAAATTCTCCTCAAGGTGGCTGACCAAGTGTGGTTTTCCTCAAGGAAAAATGCTAGGTAAAGGATATGGGGAAATGGGATGTCTTATGCCTGGAAGGGGGAAAAAAGATGAGAAATGTTGTGAAATGAAGGATGAATGAATGATGAGGGATGTTTGAATGAGAAGTGAGGGGTGGTAATTATAGTAGACGGATGGCATGGGAGCTTGCTAAAAATAGCTTGAAGATCCCTTGGTTCTATCCTTTACTTGGTCGGCCATGAAGTGTGGAGAGGGAGGTTGATGGTTGCTTGATTCATGCTTGATTTCATGCATAAATCATACAAAAGGTTGGACAGTTTCTTAGGTATTAGTTGGGAGCTAATTTTTTATTCTTTCACAAGTACAAGGGCCTCCAAATTAATTATCCCCCTTATTAAACGGTTTTGACAACCCAATTGAGGGTAGACTTCCATCTTTTTAGCGACTATCTTTCAAATTGGGTTGAGTTGGATTTGTAAGTCCAAATTAATGAGATTGTCACCCGCATGGAGTAAAAATTATATTGTGTCCATGTGATTTTAATTAGCTCTCATAGTTGTTAATTCAATAGTCCCACTATAACAATTAGAGCACAAAAACTACTATATAACATAAGATAGTTAAATTATGCAAAATTTAATGCATAAATTCATAAAACTGCATACTTTACTAGAATTATGCCCAGTGTCCCAATATGAACAAAAATCACCCAATTAAATATCCAATACTCTGGATTAACATAAATTCTAAGTAAAAAGGTGATATAAACAACTATAAAAATCTATATAATTTAGAGTTTACAATAGTATCCCTCACGTTATGCATCTTGGAGGGAATAAGATGTACCAAGATCTGAAGGAACAGTCTTGGTGGTCGGGTCTTAAGCGTGAGGTAACAGAGTTTGTAGCTAAGTGTCTAATGTGCCAGCAAGTTAAGGTTGAGCATCAATTCCCTTCTAGTTTGCTGCAACATATTTAGATTTCTCAGTGGAAGTGGGACCATGTGATTATGGATTTTGTTAGTGGGTTGGCTTTTACATCTACTAAGTAGGATTTAGTCTAGGTGATGGTGGATAAACTGACTAAGTCAGCTCATTTCTTGGCTGTTTGTACAAATTATTCACAGCAGAAGTTAGAAAAGTTATACAAGTCTGAGATTGTGAGACTTCATGGGGTACTGATATCTATCATTTCTAATCGAGATCCTCGATTTACATATTAGTTTTGGAAGAAATTACGTGAGACTCTAGGTACTCAATCAAACTTTATCATGATTTTTCATTCGTAATTTGATGGGCAGTCTAAGTGAGCTATTCAAATTCTTGAGGACTTGTTGAGGGGTTGTATAATCAACTTTCAAGGTAGTTGGGAGGAGTAGTTTCTGCTAGTATAGTTCGTGTATAACAACAATTTTTAGTCAAACATTCAGATGGCCCCTTATTTAATACTATATGGTTGCAAGTGTAGGACACCTCTTTGCTGGAACGAGTTAGGGCAAAAGAAAGTATTGGGCCCAAATTTAGTTCAAGAGATTGAGAATATTGTTAAGTATATTCAAGATCGATTAAGAGCAACATCGAATCGATAGAAATCCTACGTTGATTTGAGTAGAAAATATATAAAGTTCAATGTTGGGGATCACGTATTTCTTAAAGTATCGCATGCAAGAAGGTACATATATTTGGTTAAAAGGGCAAGTTGAACCCAAGTTTTATTGGGCCTTACAGGATCCTTAATAGGATTGGAATAGTGGCTTATAAGTTGGAGCTACCTCTGAAGTGCTCCATGTTTCTATGTTGAGATATCAATCTGACCGATCTCATGTGGTTTCGATTGAAAAGGTCAAGTTGAGACCAGATTTTTTATTTGAGGGGGAGCCAATCCAGATTTCGGATCGTAAGGCAATGGTTATAAGGAAAAAGCAGATTCCATTGGTAAAAATGTTACAATGAAATCATGGAACTAAAGAAGCTACTTGGGAGCCTAAAGATATGTGTCGTCAACAATATCCTCATCTGTTTGGATTAGGTAAATTTCAAGGACAAAATTTATTTTAAGGAGGGTAGAGTTGTTAGGCCTTATCTCTTTTATTTTATTTTCATTAGTTCTTGTACAAGTAAGATATATGGCCTAGTGGTTAAGAATTTAAATAAATTCCATTAGGTCCTATGTTCAATTCCCCACTCCCTCATTTTTAAAAAGATAACACTAAATCATTGGTCAAACACCCATTGACGTCTCCTTTTAGGTGCCATGTAAGAAAGATTCTTTCCTCCTACTTCCCCCTTTACTCCTCTTTCCACTCCATTTGTCCCCTCCTTGATCCACATTTTGCTCCTATGTTCCCCCTTGTTTCCATTTGTTTAGATGGTTAACTAGGCTAGCCATCCAACCTATCAACCCAAGCTCTCATTTTCTTTATTCTTCTTTTGGCAAACTCTCCGTTTGCACTCTTTTATCCTCTCTCGAACCACCTTGTGCCATCCCTTACTTGGTTTTTATCCTCCATCTTTTACATCTTTTTAATTTACTTTTTGAGACCACCACCTCACGCCACTCTCCCATTTTTAAACCACCATAAAGCCACCCATATTGGCCACCACCACCACCTAAAGTCGTCCCCACAATCATTATTTACACTTCTCTCTTAATCCCTTTTCTCTATTATTTTCTCCTCTCTTTTTACTAGCTATTTGTCCTCCTTTTATTTTACAACCTTATTGCTATCCCCTTATTCTCTCTTTAGATTTGTCCACTGTTGTGGTCATCCCTAACCACCGCCGTGACCAAGACCATCGCTATCCACCCCCGCCAATCGTCGAATTACAACCATACATTATAGTTTCTCCCAATCTCTTTTTCCCTTCTCACAATAATAATAATAATATGATTATATCTTCAATTCACTATTTCTCTTAGAAGTTTTAATATTCTAGATATTGTTGCCACCGCTCCCAATTCTCGTTGATATTCACTACCATGTTTGTTCTTGTCAAGACCGTAAGTACTCTTCATATTGGATATTATCAATATTTCCTATCCTTTAAAGTGTTAATCGAATGCTAGTTTTATCTAACTTCATATTTCTAGGTTGAAGGCTTGTTCTCGATGTGTGTAATCTTTCGTGAGTTAATGAACATAAATTATATCCAATCATAAAAGCATAAGTAATAATCAATTGATCTAGTTTCTATTTAGACCTCATATAGTTAGGCTCGATCTAGCAACAACTAAAAATATTATTAAATCTTAATATTCAGATTTGGAATTTTCATTTTAGATCTGAGACTTTGGACGATCAAATAAAGGTGTGTGTCTTACCTTATGCACTTGTGTGTAAAAAATAGGTGTTGTGATCGATTTAACATTATAAATATAAAATAATAAATTAAATCTATGTTGGACAATTATGCCAAATATAATGTTCTTACATGGGGAAATGTATGTACCCTGATTTCAATCTTCTATTAAATTGCCTAAAGATGGATTATATAATATGTATGATCTCACACTCGTTCTATGTGGTAAATGGCTCATTTTTTATTAAGCAAAATATGTTATTCTAGTGAAATTATGTGAACATTGTATTTTATTCTAATAAGCATCAAGAGTAAACCATGCCTACTGTTTTTGTAACAAAATCTTATTCGCATGTTAAGCATATCTACAGAAATATTTTTTGTTTTTGTATGTCATATCACATGCATGAGGTTAGGATGATATTGAAAGGAGGAAGATTATGGTAGTTTAATGATCTGCATATTCTGGAGGTTTAACTACATTTCTGGCGGTATATATGTGATTCCGGTGGCTTGTCTAGACATATCTATATCTGGCAGCTTGTTTTCATTATCTAATGACTTGTCCATAATTTTAGTGTGTTATTTGATGGATGAGTTTTGGGGAACTCTTATATGCTGTGTAGCAGAGTTGGGTAGGAACAGTTTCCAAAACTTTTTTTTACTAGTTTCTGAAAAACTTTGCATCGACATCATCATACATACTGATATCTGTGAAATTGGATTACTTATGTAACAACCCAAATTTGGGCTTAGCCAGAATAGTGATTTTGGAATCACTAACCTGAGGTTAAAGAAATTATTTATGTGTTATAGCATTTTTATAAGGGTGCATGAAAATTTTGGTGAATTAATTTACGCGATTGAGAGCTTAATTGCGAAAAAGGACTAAATCGCATAAAGGGTAAAAGTTGTGATTTACTAGTAAATAGTGTTAAATAGCTAGAGAACCTTTATTGTGGGTCCTTAATGGACAAATAGGCCCTTTCTAGAGTCATGGCCGGCCAAGGGAGATAAAAAGAGTAGAAAAGTCAAAATTAGGTGGAAAATTTTATAGCTATTTTGACTAGTTTTATAATTAAATAAAACAAAAAAAGACTTCATCTCTTTTCACCTTCTTCTCCACCAAAGATATCAGCAAATTAAGGGTTTTGAGAGCTGAAAATTTTAGCCAAGTTATCCTCTTCCAAGTAAGTGATTCTCATGGCTTTTCTTGACAATTTTTGTACTTTTAGGACCCTTGTAACATGGGCTACCTATTGAGGGGACTATTTTGCAAAATGGTTGAGAGTTTATGGTTTTGCCATGAAAGTGTTCATGTGGTTTGCTAAAATTTTATGGAAGAAATTGAATTATAGTTGTTAAATAAACAACTTTTGTGAAAGGGTGTTAATGAAAAACACCTAAATTGGACTTAGTTGTAAAGTTGATAAATTGTGTAGTAATTGCATGAAATAATGGAAATTGTGGGCCTCCATAACAGTGAAAAAGATTCAGTTAGGCTTGGTTAATAAGGAAATTCGATAAAAATCAATTTTCAAGCCTAGAGATAAAATGGTCATTTTGCGAAAGTCAAGGGGCAAAATGGTTATTTTGCAAAATTATGAATTTTGATTCATTATAGTTAATATAGTGATTAAATTAGTGAATTTTATTCATTTTAGATCAAGAAGTACGAAACCCGAACCTAGACTAGGGGAAGGCTAATCAAATAGACTAAACCAAGAAGTCATTCACATTTTGTATACCGAGGTAAGTTGTAGGTAAATAATACAACTTTACTATAATTATGCATGAAATCATTGATTTGGCATAAAACGATTAATTATGAGTATGAGTTATGCATGAGAACATTTATTAAGCATGAATTGATAAATTCTGATTTTTTAGTAATGAAATGATGAGAACCTATGTGATAGAACCAGGTTGAACCTTAAGAACAGACTGGATATTCATGTCGTGATACTAGGGTCGATATGATTGCTAGTGTAAAACCATGTCTGGGACATGGCATCGGCCTCGTTATGTGTCAGTGTAAGACCATGTCTGGGACATGACATCGACACCGATATGTGCTAGCCAGTGTAAGACCATGTCTAGGACATGGCATCGGTGTTGATACGAGTGCTAGTGTAAGACCATGTCTGGGACATGGCATCGGCTTGGCTATGTGTTAGTGTAAGACCATGTTTGAGACATGGCATCGGCACGGATAGAGGAGAGCCAGTGTAAGACCATGTCTGGGACATGGCATCGACTTGATATGTAAGCCAGTGTAAGACCATGTCTGGGACATGGCATCAACTTGATACCCTATGTTTGAGGCTTATTGAATATCCTTTCGTATTCTAAATGGTTCAACGGGAAATTTAAAGTTTGTATCAAGATCGAGGGATATTATGATGACCTTGTGAGTGGTGTAGGTACCTATATGAAATGTGTGAAATGTGAGCTCGATATTATATTGTATGATTAGTAAAAGATGAAAATGAGTAAGTTATGCCTATAGCCATTCTTTCATATCATGCAAACTTTGTGATGTGTTGAGAGCATCTTATAGCATGGTCAATTGTTGTTATTTATTTACTTGCAACTTACTAAGTTTTATGCTTACTCCCTCTCTTTTCCATTTTCTTATAGTGCCGCCAATTTAGCTAGGGGATCAATGGACGTCAGAGGCTTCATTCACACTATCATCCAAAGCATTCGGTATAGTTAGTTTCTAGCATCTTGAGAAATGGCATGTATAGGGATTTAGTCTATTTTGTTTTGTGTCATTAAGAAATTGGCCAAGTGTGTTGGCTTGATATGAAATACTTCATTTTGTATAAGGCCATGGATAATGGCTAATATTCATTATTGATATATGTAAATGATCTTTTGTGAATCTGTAAAGTAGTATGGATGAACAAGAGTACTAGAATAGTAATATGAATGCTTGGTTGGATTGGTTATATGAAGTTGTGTGGATGCCAAATTATGGCTATTGGTTGAGTATTGGTACCTTGCTATGAATTGGTATAAGTTTGATCTTGTTTTAGGGTGGCAAAAGGCTTGGTAGATAGCCTTATTTTTGTGCACACGAGTAGACACACGGGCATGTGTCTAGGCTATGTTGACACACGGTCCACCCTACGGGCGTGTGGTTAGGTCGTGTGTCCTCTGCACCTTAGATTGGCAAAATTAAATGCCTAGTAGTAAACATACGGGCTGAGACACGACCGTGTGTCTCAACCGTGTGAAAGACACGGCCTAGCACACAGGCCTGTGCCACGGCTGTGTGACCTTAAATGGTTGCTGACGTTAGAAACAGAATACCAAGGTTTTTGCACATGGGCTGCAACACGGGCATTTCTCTCTACATGGACGAAGGGCACGGGCGTGTCCCTTGGTGCTTAGGCCGTGTGAACCACACGGGCCTTCAGCACGACCATGTCTAGAGGCCACACAGGTGTGTTGCCCTTCCACACGGACGTGTGCCCTGTTTTTAATAGATTTTCTTGAAAGTTTTCTAAGCACTCAGTTTTGTTTCGAATGGTTTTCTAAACAAGTTTTGAGCCTCGTAGGTCCATATTAAGGGTTTATAAAAAAAAGTTTTAAAAGTTTTAAATTGGGGTGAATTTCATTGTCTCGAGATTGTATGTTTGCACGTGTCTTAGCAAGGTAATGCCTCATACCCTATCCTAGCGTCAGATACGGGTAAGGGGTGTTACAGCTTATATGTATTTTCTGTTATTTTTCTGAAATGTATGTTTTAAACATTGTTGTACTTAAAATAAGACTCACACTGGGCTTGATTAGCTCACTATTTAGCTTTTTTTGTTTTTAAGATAATCCTCGAGGTTAGGACTTGGATGCGGCTTTTGAACAAGTTCTTCGATGGTTTTCACTTTAAATACCTAAACTCTTTTATATGGTATTTTGGGATTGTTTTATTTATTTTATGGATTCTAGCATGGGAAATTATTTTTTTTTGGATTTTAACTTATTCTTGCATTACATTAGGATTTTAAACTGCACGATAATGTTTTATCGAATAACTATGAAAATTTGATTTTTACGTAAATGTGATTTCTATACAATTTTTCTCTACAATGTTGAGAAATTTATTTTTTTAAAAAAATATATTATAACATACTTAAAATAATCTATGCTTTGCATGGAATTCTAATTTTTATTAAATTTTGGTTTTAATATAACTTCTGTTGCGATGATTTAAAATTTGTTACTTTTATTCAACTAACTATTATAACGTGGTTTATCATAAAGTATTTTTTCTTTACGAAAGCAATTCCAAAGTCACTTGATAGGTTAATTTTTTGAAACTAATAAGTTTTCTCAAGACCAATCAATTTGGATAAAAGCATTATGTTTAAAATTAAGACAAATGGTTTAAACAAGAGCGCTTACCGTGCCAATTCAATGGCCAATATAATCTTCAGGATTTGACCATAAAGTCTAGGCTAAGTTTAGGAGGTTACAATAATCTTGAAGTGCTCTCATGCTTCGTCTAGGGACTCACCCTCGTTTTGTTTAAAATTGGCAATTTCTCGCCTTAGTTAAATGGTTCGACTAATTGGGAAAAATTTAAAGAGAAATATTTCCACTAAGTCATTCCATGTGGTAATAGAACCCAGTTCTAATGAATCCAACCAATCAGTTGCGTTATCACATAAGAAAAACCAGAATAATCGAATATAGACGGCATCACCAGATACCCCATTGTACTTGAAGGTGTCACATAGTTGAAAGAACTGCTTCACATGCTAATTTGAGTATTCAACCATGTTCCCTTTGAAGTGCATTGTGTTTTGGATCATCCGGATCATGGTCATTTTTATCTCAAAACTATTAGTGTCTTCCTCACATTGCATCTAGTGTAGGTAGGGCGTACTTGCGCAACGTCTGCTGAGCCATTGGGACTTCTTCTCGATTATGTACTTATTGCTTTTGTGGATCCTAAAATAAAGGACTTCCCCAGGTTAAGTTAATTACTGCTAGTGGATCGGTATTCAATGCTGCACAGTTGTGTCTAAGTAGTTGCTTTGGATCTGAGTATGGTTCGATTGGAGTGCTAGAGCTTTGGGTCTTAAACAACCTAAAAAGAAAATAAAATAAAGAAACACCAAACATATATAAAATTAAAATGGCGGTGTCCGCAAGTGCACGGGTCAAATTGTAATATAGTTAGTACAACAAAATACTTGGAAGTATTTCAAGGATTCTGCCCAATAGAGGATGGAATAAATCTATGAAAACTTTTTTACAATAATAAGTCTAAGTAGTATTAATTAATTCATATATTAAGATGAACCATAAAATAGATTAATAAGCCAAATTAAATAACAAAAACAAATAAAAAAGAAAAATCAATATCCTAATCAGGAAGATTAACTCGCTTCAGGGTTTGTAATTAACTTCGAATTTGGGTTTTAGGGTGGATTGGTTATTCATTAACCAATTATTACCTCCCGACCTCTAGTTAACTAATTGATAGGTTAATGCTGGCTTATCTCCCGACCTCACTTTCTCAACAAGGACCAATTACAATTTACTCAGTTTGACTTATCTCCTGACCTTGCCTAGCCTATGAAAACTCCCTAGGGTTGTCAATCCTAGTGGTTTATGAACACGTAATCTAAACTAACTAATCTGTTTGAGAAAACCCAAAATCCTTCATTAATCACATCGTCGCATCCACTTGTTAATCTCCACTAAGGGATTTATCCCCTCATGTTATTCATAATCTCAACTCCAATTAAACAAATCATGTGAAGAACATGATTGAATCAGAACAGAAAAGATATTTGAATAATTGTGGATTTGATATTGAATGAAGAATGGAGTGGCAAATTGAGTTATTGGAATAATGAAAGAGATCGAACACATAAGAGAAAATAGACTAAAATACTTGAATAATATAGATAAACTTTTGTATCAAAACTGATTCCAAGTTCAAAAACAAATAAGTTATGAAAAGCTGAAAGAAAACAAATCTAATCCTACTCCTAAACTACTAGGGATTTTGAGTGTGTCTACGATGACTTAGTTACATCAAAACCCCTAATGTCTTATTTATAGAAGTGTTGGCAGCCCAAATTAGGTCTTCAGCACATCCTAGGTCTTCATATAAAGTTGATTGCATAGACAAAAATAGCTTCGGCATCCTTATGCAACATGTTGATCTATGTCGTGCCATAGCCCTTGCATAGAGTGATACGACATGCATTTTCTTCCTTGTGTTGTTCATTTTGTGCTCTAACAGCTTGAGAAACCTGTGCATCACTCGTCCCTTGCTTCTACGTGAATTGGGCCTTTAATTTTTCATCCTACACACTCAATTAAACATATTAGTACTACCTAAGGCCCGTGTCAGCCTAATGGGTCACAACATTTGTATAATGTGTTAAAATATACTTATTTTGTTCATATTTAATCATAAGTCCTAAATACCAAAAATTAAATATAAAATCCTAAATTGCCTAGAAAATGAGCTCCTTAAGTGCAGAAATAGACCAAATTAACTACTACATTTGATGGTAGGCCAAAATGAAAAACAAAATTACATAAATTTTTCACCACAAGGTATTCCTTGGGTCTTCAACCGATATCGCTCCATTTTCTCCTCGCCATGGACTCCTTTTAGAAAAATTACATTTAAATCCTATGTCCATTTCTGATTCACAAGAATTCTATGAATTAGAAAAAATCCTATCTGAAGATGATAGTCCATGATCTATTTCCTAATAACCATAACCTTGGAAAAATTAACAACTATATAACAAATATATAATATTGCATCCACTCCCATATATAACTCCAAAAATGTATAAGATCTAAAGAATGTCACTTTCTATGTAATCAATTCATTTAAGAAAAAGATAAATTTATTTTGATTACTTGTTTAAACTTATAGATAGAGCACAACCTAACTCTAATACCAATTGTTGAAAAATCGGGTTCGAAAAACGCAACAAAAAATAAGTTTAAGGGAAATCTAGAGTTTTAATTTTTTTCCAAAAGTAAGAACTTAGTTGTGTTATCTAAAGTAATAAACATTTAATCAAAATTGTATCTTTAGGATTGGTCTAGGATGAACGCTTTGACTGAGTAGTCTTCTCCGCTATCCTAAAACTCATGTCTACAGAGTGTGGGCTCCCTTCAATCAAAAAAATTCACAAAATTACCAATGGGTAATTTCATAATTTCTCTAACTTTTGAGGTCAAATTATAAATAATAAGAATATCTCTAGAAATTTTTTGAAATAATTTCTTCAGAGAATTTTCTCTGTACAACTTTTCTTAAATTCAAGAGTAGTAGAATAATGACCTAGGCTCTCATTATATAGGGAGAGTTTAGAGAGAGTTCAACTAGGGTTAGAATTAATCACATTAATAATAAATTAATACAATATTATATAGATAAATATTAAATTTAATTTCATATCTCATTTTAATATTAAATTAATAAAATAATAACTAGATAAATATTAAATTAAATTTAATATCTCATATTAATATCTAGAAAAAATATTTAATTTAATTTAATATTAAATTTATTAAAATAATATTATTTTTGGAAAAGTTAATTTGAAATCAAGTTACTCGATAGAGTCCCCACTAGGAGTCTAATTTTTCCACTACTCTACCATCGAAGAACGTTTGTTGCCAACCATTCATCGTCCGCTGGATAGTCATTTCCGCAGACGTCATGCTTGGTGGTGCCATCACCAACGTGACTCCTCTGGCACCCCGAACCGTCGCTGCTTTGCCCAAATAGGCTTGGTAGTCTCGCCACCTCTTCACGAGGTTGTCGATGTCATGGCTGGAGCGAGTGCTAGTCATTCAAATGGTTTCACACCAGCCAGTCATACGAATGCCTAGTCAATGGTGCGACATCGATTCTATTGTTGCCAGTTAGGCCAAGCCAGTAACGACCTGACCAATCCAGGCCAGCCACCGGTTGGACCATCAGCCCAATTTCATACACTTGGCCTAATACAAAAAGAAAACTTATATTAGTAGACAAACCTAAATATGTCCTTAGTCTAATCAGAAATGAGAAAATCGATTAAAAAACTAATATGTCATCTATCAAGTCCATTTAGGGAGATGTTTTGTTAAGGGCATCGGAGAAGATAACTCTCACAAAATAGGGACATAGATGTGACTGGCTTGGTTGGTAGCACATCGGATTGGACCCAAGCAAAAGAGATCCTGAAACTGTTTATGGATTTATGCACCTTTGACGCTCATAGTGTGGCATACCTTAATTCCAAGTGGATAGTGGACTATGTATGTGTGACTCGTATAATTTGATGTAATTAAAAGCCTGTGTTTAAATAGATAAGAAACTGAAAGCTGGTACGTTAGGTATACAACTTTTGTAGTATGTAGTATCATTCACAACAGTGGAATTCATATCCCAAGACATGGGTAAATGATATTCTGCCATTAGCATTACATGATAGATGAAAAGTAAACGTGGCCAAAGGTTGTTCGTCTTTGTGATGAATGACTTAATTACTATTTGATAGTAATTGACTTTTCATGAAGGAAGATGTAATGGTTACACTGAGATAAATTAGGATCATATTAGGAGAACAAATTTGTCCCAAAGAGATTAAGGATATCCTCTGAGGGTAGCACTCTTACGACAGGGTCATTGGACGAGCACTGATCGAGTAGCATTCGTAATGGTATGTCACTAGGGAGAGCTTAGTTACAATACTATAGTGGAATGACTTCGTGACTAAATGAATTTACAATTAATAGGCGAAAAGCTGGAACTTAATTTTAATTTATTTGAGCCCTAATTACATATGTTTAATCAGTCCCTCCTCTAACTCATTGAAACCAGAAATGAATTGTATGTTTAATCAAATGAACAAAAATGGCTATAACTGATAAATTTTGAGAAATAGATTACATTCAAAAATGAATGTGGTTTCTCACTAACTATGGAATTAACCTAAGAATTAATTTAAGTTTTTCAAATTATTATTTAATTAAATAATTGATGTTTGAAAATGGAATTAAATTAATTGGTCATTATGGATCCGTTAAATGTAGAAATTAAATATTTTTCTCCTAAAAATTCATTTACGCTAAAGTTGTCATTATTTTAACTAAAGTACTATTGCGTTGAGAAAATTATTTAATTGGAAAAGATAATTTATTTAAATTAACTTAATAAATAATGTTTATTTTGAGAAATAAAAAAACATGTATTGTGCTGGATTAAATTATTAAGTGTTGGGTTAAAAGTCCAGGAAATATACATAATTGGACCCAATACAGGAGAAACCTGAATCCCCATTATAATGTATGTGAGGGGTTCACACCTTTGTAGCTACCCCTCTCTCCTAGTTCAAATAGGGGATTGTTTTTCTATTAAATAAGCATTAAATGCACTCTACTAATTCTATTAGGGTTTCAGTTCCACTCCTTATAAATAGATGGCACCGGCAGGGCCAAAAACACAAGAAGTTATATACAACATTGGAATATTGTTATTCTGCAAGAAAATAGTGAAAATTTATTTTCTAGAATAAATTTTATTTTGTAGGAATAAAAATTTTACCATTTTCTATTGAGAGAGAGATTTACTTTCCCACTAAAAGTAAAAAAAATTGTCTATTTGATTCAAATTTGTTTGAGCCCACACTCAAAGCAATTCGTGGTATGGGAATAATAAAGAAGACCTTCGGTTGAAAGCTAAGAACGACAAGGATCCATCTCACTCAAAGCACAATTATATTTCATGAAAATTTTATTGCTATAATTATCACAAACCAGCTCAGTTTTTAGATTTTTATTATTTTCACTTTGCAATAAAACCATTTTTGAACTGGATTTTCTCCAACAAAAACCACAACTACAAGTTCCAAGTTGTGAGTGGGATAAATTTTATCGTGAGTTTTGAGTTGTTAAGTGTAGGCAATTAGTTTTTCCTATTACATCAATACACATCCCAAATCCTTGTAAGACACATCACCAAAAACTACAAAATCTTTTTCAAATTTAGGTTGTGATAATATCGGTTACTCATTTAACATTGCCTTCAACTTCTCAAAACTTTGTTGAAATATTTTGGCCAATTCAAAATTAACTTTCTTCTGTAGTAGCTTCATCAATGAACAAGCTTTCATTGAAAACCCTTTAACAAATCATTGGTAGTATCTAGCTAGACCAAGAAAACTCCTCACTTCCATAACCTTTTTTTTGAAGTCTCTAATCCAAAATAGTTGAAATCTTGCATAGATCAATGCAAATCCCATTAGCTGACACCACTTGCCCCAAAAATCTTACTTCTCGAAGTCAAAATTCACATTTTCTATACTTAGCATGCAATTACTTCTCTTTCAATGCTTGTAACATAGTTCTCAGGTGTCAATCATTCTCTTCCTCATTTTTCAAGTAGATTAGGATGTTGTCGATGAGTAATACTACAAAAAAATCCAGGTACAGTTGGAAAAATCTATTCATTAGATCTATAAAGGTTGTTAGAGCATTGGTAAGCCCAAACAGCATTACCAAGAACTCAAAATGATCATATCAAGTCTAAAAGGTAGTTTTCAATATTCCTGACTCTTTACCTTTAAGTTGGTAATATCTCAAACGAAGGTTAAATCTTTGAAAGTAGGCTTGTCATCAATTTAGGGAAGGGATATTTTTTTTCTTTATTGTAACCTTATTCAATTGTCTATAGTTGATACAAAACCTCTATGACAACCCATTTTTTGGTGAAATCAAAACAGTGGTTTCGGGACCACAAATCCAAAGTCAAAATATTTATTTTATTATTTTATTAAGTTTTACAGCATGATAGAATTATTGTGTGAAAGTTTAAAGAAATTTTACCGTTTGAATGCTTAATTCGGTAAAAAGGATTAAATCGCGTAAAGCGTAAAAGTTGGGTTATATTAGCAAAAAGGGTATAATAGTTATAGAACTTCAAAGGAAAGGTCCTTAAATGGAAATTATTCCATTAATAGCATAAGTGGACGGTAATGGGCATGTATTATGTGATTTTCATATTTATTTACTAAGGTTAAAATGGTAAATTGATTATTATGGTTAATTAAATAAAACAAAACATGAAATGCATGCAAATGTTCATCTTTCTCCACCGAATGCTAGGGCTTAGAAAGACATTTTTAAGCTTCAAATTTTTGACAATTTCATCTAGCAATTAGTAAGTGATTTTGATTCAGTTTTTAATGATTTTTACGTTTTTGAGATCATTGTTTTGTATCCTAGCTAGCTCGTACCTTAGATTTCAAAACTATTAAAGATTTAGCATGTTGCCATTGATGAAGTTATATGAGTTTGAATGTTTGATGAAAGATTTGGAAGGCTTAATGATAGATTAATAACTTTTGTTAAGTGATTTTGAGTAAAATTGTCATTTAGGTATTAATTTGAAAAGTGTTGAAATTATGTGGTCAAAAGTGTGAATAAATGAAAAGTATGGGCTTATATAATCATGATAAGAATTCGGCTAAGCTTGGGTTTTGAGAAAATTGAATGAATTTTAATTTATGAGCCTAGAGACTAAATTGTAAAAAATTGTGAAACATTAGGGCCAAATGTGTAAAATTTATAAATTATAAATTATGGGCTAAATTGAATTGAGTGGTTATTGAATGTGCTGAATTTGAATTTATTTAGATCAAGATAAGTTGAGATCGGGATAGATCGAGGAAAAGGAAAAGTTGACGAATAGCCGCTAATTTTCCATCCGAGCGATACAAGGTAACTTCATATAGTTAGAATCGAACTTCAATTACTTTTTTTTACTTGAATTCGGTTTGATATAATGTAAAATTTAATAAATGAGTTATTTTAATACTGAATGCCTAATTGATGAGAATCATTGATTACCAAGTCTCGTTTGAACCGTAAGAAGTCGTAGGATACGAGTGAGATGTCACTACGGTTACCGTATTAGTCGAGATCCTACATGTGTTACGAACTCACCACAGCTCGTATGAGCTTACTGATATATCAGCTCGTAAGAGCTTACTATTCTCAACTCTTTAGAGCTTACCGTTTCAGCTTGATAGAGCTTACTGTTCATCAGCTCAGAGGAGCTTATCGATTATGGCTCGAAAGAGTAGAAATGATAATGAATTGATAGATTATCGATTAATACACTTAGAGTGTATTACCCGAGAATCCCTCAATATTCTAAGGGGTTCAATGGGCATAATTTCTGTTACTGATCTTATGAATATGTTATCTGTTTATACGGATGAATCACGATTTATCGAATGGATTACAATTATCATGATTGAAAGTTAAATGTTACAAATGATATATGTGTTTATAGAATTGGTATGATAAAATGTTTTGAGTATGAGTTTGAGAATGGTTGATACATCTTTATAAATGGATGATATATGTATTTATATGACTAACTTGTTGATGGATGAATGTGTATAGGCATTTGGAAAATTATATGAGATATATTATGTTAAATTTGTATTAATGTTGTATATGGTAAGTTTAATTCTAAATTATACGGGCTTACTAAGATATGAAGCTTACTCTATTTATTTTTTCATGTTTTATAGAGGTTCGGTAACTCGCTCGATTCGGACAATGTCAGAGATACTCATCACACTATCTAGTTGGCCAATTGGTACTTTTAAACTCAAGAAATTGTGTAAATATGATAGTTATAGGCTAGTTTTAAATATGGCAGTTATGGTTACTTATGATTATGATTTTGGTATAAGATTAAACCATGTGATTTGGCTTAACTTGATATATATATTTTGAGATATGTTTATATTATGAAATATGGTTGATTGATGAATTTAAAATAGTGTGTTTTGGCATATGGATGATGGAATGGAATTTTGCAAATGGTTTTCTTGATATGTGATAGGCATATGTAGGGAAATGCTTGATTAAGTTGTCGATATTTGAATACCATTTTGGCTAGTTATATGGTTTGGTATATGGAAATGGTACAAATTGCACTTGTATAGGGTATGTATATTTGGGTGGCAAAATGGCTTGGTAGATAGCCTTTTTTTTCCACACGGGCAGAGACATAGGCGTGTGTCTCAGCCGTGTGTGACACACATTCATGGTACACGGCTGTGTGTCCACTGAAGCTAAATTAAAAATCAAGTCAGTGAGTTACACGGCCTAGACACATGGGTGTGTAGCTAGTCGTGTAACCCAAGTCAGTATACCCTACAGGCTTGACACGGCCTAGCACACGGCCTGACATAAGGGTGCGTGTGGCCATTTCAAATGGCACATGGGCTAGAAACATGAGCGTGTGGTCAGCCGTGTGGCCAAATCAGTATGTACCCCTGTTTTCACTCGGCCCGTGACATGGGCGTGTCTGGTGGCCGTGTGAGACATACGGCCTTGTCAAAGGGACCATGTGTCCTCTAATTTGAAAATTTTCTTAGTTGACCCTAAACATTTGTATGTTATCGGTTTAGTCCCGAATGCGTGTTTAAAGCTTTGTATGCTCGTTTTATGTAACACCCCAAACTCGGCCCAGATGTTACAGCCAAGTCTGGTGTGTCACATCAATGACGGACCAACCATGTTTCCTAGTTAGTACAATTAGGGTGAGTTTTGCAAACCATTATTACAGTTTAACGAGAAAATCCAGGTTTATTTGTTAACGTCCTAACCACTACCAATTGTTAGGAGATTTCTTATTATAAGATTTAGCTTTTGTTACTCATTTGCTACGTGTAATTGATTTTGAAAATGTTTGATTAATTTTGAGAAAACTCACGCAGCCTTATTCAAACTATTAAAGTATAGTATAAATAAATAATTGAAAACCCAAATTAAAATATTTAAAGCGGCCTTATTACAAACCCAAAACCAGAATAAAATTAATTAAAATAAATAAGGAAATAAATAACTTAATTTAAAAAAATAGCTATGCAGTCCACGTGGCCACTCTTAACCCTTCCAGCTCCAAGTCCACCAGTCTAGGGCTCACCTGCATGGATGGAAGAAAAGGGGGTGAGTTTGGAAACTCATTGTGTAAAGAAAGCCCATCCAGAGCCCAAATCAGCTCAAGCCCGCTGGCCTAAGCCCTAACCAGTGCTAAAGCCCTATTCAGATACAGTAAGTCTGGGCCTTAGCCCTATTCAGATACCAGTTTAACTGGGACTTAGCCCTTTTCAGATAACAGTACGGCCCTTAGGCCCATTTCAGTAACAGAACAGATATCATGCATGCATGCAAAGCCCATAGCCCATCCTATGTCCAACCGCTACACTCCACCCGTACCAGCCCTACACACCATGTGGGGAATAACTCAACCCACCCAGCCCTACACTCCACAATTGCAGCATAGTTGCTCAGATAACGAGGCCAAGCCACTACCAGTATAACAAGGCAAAACCTCTTTCAGTAATACGAGGATAGCCCCTTTCAGTAATCCTGGCAATGCCACTTAGCACTTCCTCCATCAATAAACCCAGTCCCATGCAACAGATAATTATGCCATGGCATACAGTGAACAGAAACAGTAAAGCATGCATTTCAGTCAAATTTAGCCCTAGGGGTATAATGGTCATTTTGCACCTAGGGGTAAAATAGTAATTTCTCACCCTTAAGGGGTATTTCAATAATTATACTAGTTTTTAGGGTTTTATGCATATTTTAGTTATTAACAGTCTCAAACTTACCCTAACAGTATATCTAGCCCATTTATAACCTTAGGGCTATCGGGCCCTAAAACCCCTAATGGGCCCTACAATGTCAATTAGCCATTTTGACCCATTTAGCCCAAATTTTACCAATGTCTTAACGTTTTTAACTTACAGTATACCAAATTATGCTTACCACTTACCTTCGTTCATATGGGCTCGTAAGCCCATTGGGCCCAATTTTAGCCAATCAAGGCCCAAATTACCGAGGTGCATGAAATCGCGCACTCACCAACTTTACCAATTTCGGTTACAGAATCTTACCGCATTCAACCGACCCACGAGCGTTCGCATGCTTACAAGCCCACAAAATGTCAGGATTTCGGCATTTCGGCTTTACAACTTTTGCCTATTTGGACTACTAGAGGGTGTTCATTTACACACATGATTTGCAACAAACGCTACCGAGATCTCCCACGAGTATCCTTGCCGATCTTAACTATTAGATCTAGATCTAGATCTAGATCACTTCCACTCTCCTAGCCTTTACTTCTCCTTACGAGATCACCCTTCGAAGATTTACACGATAGAGAATGCTTCTAACCCTTTTCTATCCCAGATCTGATGCAGATCTAACTTCTAAACACAACCAGAGAGCTAATCTAAATGATTTGAAGATTTTGATTCCCGAATCGGTATGACTATGGAGGTTTTAGCTTCTGGTATAATAAAGAAGAGAAGTTGTAATGGAACAGAGGAGATTTCGATAAGGGTTATGAGAGTGTGAGATTCGGCTAAAAGAGAAGAAAAAAAAAAGAGAGGTTCGGCCTAGAAGAAATCGGCACTCAAGCTTAACTTTTGGGATTTCAGCTTTTATGGAAATCGGCTACAAAGTTAAGTGTTTCGATTTTAGAGAAAAGAGGGGGAGGGTTCAATCTAAAAGGAGTCGACAAGAAGAGAACAATAAGAAAAAGGTAGATTCAACTTTTAGAAGAGAAGAGAAGAAGAAATAGGAGTGGTTTGACTTACTTGCGTAATTCAGCAAAAAGAAAAATGTGGGGGTTACGTTTTCGGCTTTTAGAACTTATGAGTAAAGAAGAAGAGGAAGAAAAAGAATCGAAGGTGCTCCACAATAGCCTAAACCTATTTGGCACTAGAGAACCAATAACCAAATGCCGAAACAAACAACACAAGAAGTTGGCACACCACCTTAATGGCCGAAAGTGCAAAAACCCCTAAAGCCCTAGCCGAATAAGCTACAACAAAGTCCCTTGGCCGGCCACCACTTGCTTCAATTTGAAATTCCTAAATTTTCTCCTCCTTATCCTACCTGATTCAATCCCCTGAGCATCTCAAATTCTCTCCAACAGAGTTCTACTTACAATCCCTCACATGACCGGCACGTGCAGTAAAAATAAAATACCATACTACTTACCTTGTGACTAGAACCTTGGCCCTTGCACATCCATCCACGCGCCACTTTTTTAGGCACTTAAGTGGCAGCACTTTGCCACTTTACCAAGCGCTCGCTTGTGCCTTATTTTACTCACTTTTTCTTAAAAGCCCACTTAACCAAGTCCCCTTCACCTTAAATCCAAAATTTGATATTTCTGTTGGGTTTTATCTTAGGCTTGGGCCTTCTAAAGGCCCACTAACACACTTAAAACATAAATTTCTTAATCTAGCAACAAAATTTCAAAATTTCACCAAAATCACAAAAATCCCAAAAAATCCTAAAAATTGGGGCGTTACATTTTAAGTATGGTATAAGCATATATGAATGATATTGATTGTAAAGTGATAATTGTATGATAAAAGAATGTTCTAAACTATGTTACAAGTCGTAACCCTTTTTCGGCGACTAATACGGGTTAAGGAGTGTTACAACCTCAACGTCTCATCCTTCTTCTTCATAAACAAAATTGGAGCTCTCCATGGCAATACACTCGATTTGATAAACTCTCGATCCAATAATTCTTGTGTCTAAGCTTTTAATTTTTTTTAACTTGATTGAGGCCATTATATAAGGAGCAATTGAAATTGGCTCAATTCCTGGTGCTACTACTATAACAAATTCAACTTTTCTATTAGGTGGCAATCCTAGGAACTCTTTTGGAAATACATCCGTAAATTCTTGTACTATGTGGACTTACTCCAACTTAGATCTCGATATTTGAGTATCCATAATATAAATTAAGTACGCCTCACACCCTTTTCTAATAAAACATTGAGTTGTTATTCTAGAAATTACAGTAGACATACATTTAGATCTATTTGCCTCAACACTCACTAGCTTACCCCCAATGGTTTTCAATGAAATTCTCATCTTACAATTTACTAAAGTGTCATGATTAGTTAACCAATCCATACCAAGAATTGCGTTGAATTCATTGAACGACAGTAACATAAGGTCGACTAGAAGCTCATGTCCTTGGACTTTAAGCGGACAACTCCTACAGACTTTATTAATGGTAACACTTTTATGGTGCCAACAACTTGACTTCCTCAAAACATACGAATGTTTAGAGTAAAAATTGTGCAAATAAAATATATATATATAATTAAAGTGTAGTATCTACAAGTGAACAAGTCAAATTGTAATATAGTTTTGTCTTACAACGGAACACCGATAAGCATTCTGAGGATTGTACTTAAGAGGTTGGATTAAATCTAAAAATATCATCTACAGTAGTAGGTCTAAACAATAATCCCTAAAAAATATATTACGATAATTAATGTGAACAATTAAGGTCATAAAGTAAAAAATTGAATTACCAAAACAAAATTAACAAATGAAAAACTCTTAAAGAACAAGCAGAAGATTAACTTGCTTTAATTGTTGCAATTAACTTCAGAATGTGGGTTTTATTAGTGAATTAGTTATTAACTAACAAGTATAACCTTTCAACCTCACTAATTAATTAACCGACCAGCACTCACTTATCTCTCAACCTCACTTTCTTGATCGGGATAAATCATTATTTACTCGGCAAACTTATCTTTCGACCTCGTTTAACCTACATTGCTTCCTAGGTTTGTCAATCCTAGGGCTTAAGCACACATAAATTTATACTGACTAACTCGTATCAAAAACCCTCATTCTTCCATTATTCACTTACACATACGTTCGTTAGTCTCCCAAAAGGACTTAGCTACTCATGAATCCAATTTTAGTATTCCCTAGAATCAATTCAATCATGCACAACACACAAATAAATTAAAATGAGAGAAGGATAAAAATTGCTCCGTTTGATAAACTAGATGTGCTCGGTTCCCCAAAGTCCTTTAACAGTTGTCGCGATATCATCGTTGACAATCAAGAAATGAAAGAAAGATGTAAAAATACTTAAAAAAAAAGTTTGGGACTCAAATCAAATCAAAGTTGAAGAATAAGAAAATAAATTGTTTTGAAAAGAAAAGAAAACCTAAATTAAAATCTAATTAAAACTAAATCTACTCCTAAACCTAATTTGTAGCCTCCAAAATGACAACCCTTCTAATTGAGCATAAGCCTCCTATTTATAGGCAAAGGTGACTGGTTAATTAGGTTAAATATAGACCTTAATTACACTAAATATTTATTTTACAGATGAAAACACCCTCACTTTATTTTTGCCCTCTGTCAGCCCTGTGTCGCAATACAGCCTGGTGCATGTCATGACAAATAACTTCGAATATAAATGCTTATGCTCGTTTAGCTATGTTGCGTCACTAGAAGCTTGTGTTGTGATTCGATTGTCGTTCCTGATGCTTTTGAGCCTGAAAATAGGTTTCCTGCGCACTCAATTAAACTGTTAAAACTACCTTAAGGTCAGTATTGGCCAATAGGCCAACTAACTTGAAATATTACATAAAAATGATTATTTTGCAATAATTTAACTATAATCTAAGAAATATGAAAATGCTATAAAAGATGCTAAAATACCTAGAAATCAAGCTCGTTCAGTGCCAAAAAGTACTTAAATTACCACTATGATTTGTGGTAGGTCAGATTCACTATACTTGCCTCGATCATAGGTGAGCATATTAAAAGCCATGTGCACTAAGCACAAATATAGCTAAATAAAACACGTAACATTACAAGGCAAGGTAAGCATATATATATATATATATATATTCAAGTGTCAAACTATTATAACTATAACAAAAGCAACCAAGGAATGTACCATTACTTATGTGATCATATAATTCTCAACTCCTTCCAATGAACTACTCATCTATACCATATTTACTACATTTACAAAGGTTTGAAACATGGAATTTCAAATTCATTTTTTTTCTTATTCAATCTCATATTTAATTTAACAACTCGCCTGTCGAAACCATTTTTATTTTGAAAAACGGGAGTCGACTTAAAAATGAAAAATGGAGTAGCCACCAATCTTTTTTGTTTAGGTGTGATCGGTTCACCTTGTAAAATGTTTTGTTTTATTAAAACATCAATTTTAGCCTATGAAATCTGAGAAAACGGGTTCGAGAGTCGATTACGTACGAGGAATGATTAGCACTCTTGTAACGCCCAAAATTGGTACCTAATCGATTAATTAATGTCCTAATGTCAAAATTTTGAAAAGATTTTAATACACGATCCTTTTGATTTTTCAAAACTCATGTGTTAAAAGGATATTCAATTATTTGGGTTAAAAAGAAAAGTGAAAACCCAGTAAGTTAGGGCATGATATCTCGAATTCCCAAATATAGAATAATACCTTATTTTTTAGAAATTTTTACCTCAAGACAACAAAATGTCACATCCAGTAAGTTAGGACGCGGCACATTGAATTCTCAAGAATAAACCTTTATTTGAAATTCATGTGCTTTATTTTTAGAAAAGGTACTCAAGCATTTGGACTCAATGGGAAAAATCGAAACCCAATAAGTTAGGGCACGATTTTCCCAAAGCTCCCAAATGTTGAATATGGCCTTATTCTAGAAAGCTTTTGAATAATAGCAAGTGTGGAAATGCAATGTATTTTTATCTAAAACAATGGTTTGAATGAAGTTGTCGCACTAATGCATAATAAAATCATAAACATACTTTAAAAAAAAACATAATGAATTAATATTTAATGCTAATATAGACAATTAAAAGAAAGAGTCAAAGAAAAATAGCAAATAACATGAATAATGACAACGATAATGCTAAAAAATATTAAGAAAGGCCATAATAATAATGGAATCTAAATTTTAAAACAATGAACAAATAAATAAAAAGGCATAATAAAGGGGCATTCATAAAGATCAAATATGAAAATACAAAAAAATACAAGATAAATAAAAAAATTTTGAATAAAATAATAAAACAAATAAAACGAGCCATATGGCAAACTTTGATATTAAATATAAAATAGTTTAAAGTAATAATATATAATAAATGAGATAAAATATGATGATCTACAAATAAAAAAAGAATAAAACGAATAAAGTAATTTTTCGAAAAGAATATACATATATAAATATCAAAATAAATAAATAAATAACAAATTAAAAAAATGATTTGGGATTAATAAAAAATAAAAACAATAATAATAAAAAAAAAACCAGTGATAAAAATTCAAGGAAATAAGTGCATAAAGACTAAAATGAAGTTTAAATAAGATTCTAGTCGCTAATTTTAAAAATAAAAGAATGGGGCCAATCTAGGGACCCAATTGAAATGCGCGCCACAAAAGAGGGACTTATTAGGCAATTATGCACTATTCCCAAAATGACGCTGTTTCAAGGCTTAAACTTCCAGTGGTTAGAGGACCAAATTGAATAGAAAATAAAACAAAAGTGCCAAATTAAAAAAATAATAAAAAACAAAGGGACCAAATCAAAACAGCTTAAAAAGGCGGAAATGCTAAAAGTGCAATTAGCCCTTCTTCAGAAAACACGCGGATCCTCCCCGAGTCGGGTCACATGTGCAGGTCGAGCCTTTAAGCGATGTCGTTTTGGTCAATAATGGACCATACCGAAACGACGTCGTATCACTGGCTTATAAATATTAAAAAAAAGGTTAAAAAATACATTTTAATCTATCCTAAAAAAAAAAACAAAAGAATTCTCTGAATAGGCTCTCAAAGCACAGGCTAGAACTTGGCCTTGCTCCGTCTTCGAGCCATCATCCTCCGCCACTGTCCGCCGCCGCATATGGCGGTCGGAACCCCCAAAAACACTTATTTTGATCCTTCAAGCCTCCCAAACTCACATCCAAACTTTAAACATCTGAAACCCTCGCCAAAATCACAAAAAAAAAAGAAACGCTTCGGATTCGGGCTCTAATCACCACACAGAGGGGTAAGGGTTTATAAAATCTTTTGTACTTCCGTATATATTTGATATTAGAAACATAATAGGTGTAAAAACATTGGTAAAATACCTTTGAAATCTCTCTGTTCTTTGATTTTTTTTTTGTATTCATCAAAATTGTCCCTTGTACAGATTACATTCAGTCTTTTTATAGCTAAAATAAAAACAATAAATAATAAATACAAAGATTCTAATCGTTGCTATATTATCTGCTACTGTCTTTCTTTCCTTTTTCGTAGGTCAACATCAAAAATCGCGACAATGACTGTGGTTGTGAGGGAGAGCAGCGGCGCCCTAGGGTTTCTGATTTGGTGTTTAGGTTCTTGGGCCTTTTGGGCCCCGTAGATTTGGGTTTGGGTAATGGGTTTTGATGTTTTGGGTTAGGGTTAGCAATTTGGGTCTGAAGTTTGGTATTGGGCCACGGGTAGTATTTGGGCCTTTGTGAAATTGGGTCTATAAACTGGACTATATAGGGACATTATTTATTTAATTGTTTTTTTGGTTTTTGTATGGCTTGGGCCCAGGCTAAATTGGCCCATTACAGCTGTCCCTCTTTGCTCATTGTCATGTAACAGGAATGGAGCAAAGACTTTAAAAAGGCCAATTTTGCCCAGTCTTGCCGAATCTTAACTTCTTGGAACCTTATTCCTTTCCACTGCGTCTTCAGGGGTATTAGTATTTCAAGCTGCTCCAATAAAATTTCAGGGAGAAAAGATTTGTAGCTTCGATCTGCTCCGCTAGAATTTCAAGGAAATAATGCTTGGTTTAAATCTACTTCCCTACTACCTCGAGAAGATAAGATTGGCCATCTTCGATTTGCTCCACTACTACTTAGGGAGATAAGATCTACAATCTTCAGCCTGCTCCACTACTGCTTAGGGGGATAAGGCTAATGGCTTAAATCTGCTTCCCTAGTACCTCAGGAAGATAAGATTCGTCATCTTCGATCTGCTCCACTACTGCTTAGGGAGATAAGATCTACAATCTTCAGCCTACTCCAGTGCTGCTCAGGGAGATAAGGCTAGTGGCTTAAATCTGCTTCCTTACTTCATCGGGAAGATACGATTAGCCGTCTTCGATCTGCTCCACTACGGCTTAGGGGGACAAGATCTGCTGTCTTCAGTCTCAATTGAGACTCTTCCTTGTCAAATATTTCCAACCCTTACACTTAGTGCGTTCCAAATAATAGTCCTGTTTCAGGTTCTTGTATTATTTAGAAACTTCTAAAGTAATATGCAGAACTTCTTTTATGGAAGTATTACTAGTCCATTAATCATTATTTCAATGTAACATGCTTGGGAATGATCATAACAATGGGCAAGAAATAAATTGATTTAGAGCATAGCTCGAAGTGAATAAATTAGCAAAAAAATAAAAAGAAATTAATTGGGAACACATCTTTGAAAGGAAAAAGAATCTGAAGATAATAAATCCAATATGAGTAGGATAAAGACCAGGTACCCTAGATATCGCAGCTTGAGCTTCTCTGTACGAACCCCTTGAAGACTACTTTGAGATTTACATGTGTTTAGGAGATCTAGAGTATTCTGTCAATGCCCCAATATGTAACATACTTTCTTCCTTGTTAATTCAGATATAACAAGATCACTATATGCCCTATCAAGATTTGAGCCGCCCTTTTTGGGTTTTCAACTCAAAACCCCTTTGGTCCTAAGGTGCCCTTTGCGGGTTTTCACCTTGGCCACTCCCTTTTTTTTCTGAAGTCTCAAAGCGCCCTTTGCGGGTTTTCACCTTGGCATCTTCCCCCTTTTAAGAAAAATATTTTTTGACTGAATCCAAATTCACAGGATTGGGTAAGCTTTTCCCATCCATTTCGGTCAAAATCAACGCTCCCCTAGAGAAAGCCTTCTTTACCACATATGGTCCTTCCCAGTTTGGCATCCATTTTCCTCGGAAATCCTTTTGTATGGGAAGGATCTTTTTTAATACCAAGTCCCACTCGTGAAATTGTCTTGGGCGAACCTTCTTATCATAAGCTCAAATCATTCTTTTTTGGTACATTTGACCATGACGAATAGCCCTTAGCCACTTTTCTTCAATCAAGTTCAACTGATTATATCAAGACTGGATCCATTCCGCTTATCTAACTTTATTTCTGCCAAAACTTGAAGGGAAGGTATCTCTACCTTAATGGGTAAAACTGCCTCCATTCCGTAAACCAATGAGAACAGAGTTGCCTCGGTTGAAGTTTTGATAGATGTTCGATAGGCATAGAGAGCAAATGATAATTTCTCATGCCAATCTTTATAAGTTTCAGTCATTTTCCCCACTATCTTCTTAATGTTTTTATTGGCTGTTTCCACTGTACCATTCATTTTTGGGCAATAAGGAGATGAGTTGTGGTATCTGATCTTGAATTGGCTACAGACCTCCGCTATTGTGCTGTTGTTCAAGTTTAATGCATTGTCAGATATGATCCTCTCAGGCATTCCATATTGACATATGATTTCCTTTTTTAGGAATCTGTTAACTGCTGACTTAGTAACGCTAGCATATGAAGCAGCCTCTACCCACTTGGTGAAGTAGCCAATAACCACAAAGATGAATTGATGCCCATTCACAGCTTTCGGTGAGATCGGCCCAATGACATTCATGCCCCACATGGAAAAAGGCCATGGGGAAGTCATAACATGCAAAGGTGAAGGAGGTACATGAATTCTGTCTCTATAAAATTGGCATTTATGACATTTCTTGGCATATTTGACACAATCTCCCTCCATGGTGGACCAATAATATCTAAATCTCATAATTTGTCTAGCCATTATAAAACCATTAGCATGTGTTCCACAAACACCCTTATGGACTTCTTCCAAAATTTTCCTAGCTTCGACGGTGTCCACACATCTCAATAGTACCTGATCCTTTCTTTTTTTGTACAGGATCTCTCCATCTAAAACATAGTCACAGGCTAATCTTCTTAACGTCCTTTTGTCATTCTCAGTTGCCTGGTTTGGGTACTTACGATTTTTTACATATCGCAATATATCATGGTACCAAGGGTAGTCATCCCTTTCCTCTTCTTCCATGTTGTAACAATGGGCTAGAGCCTCATAAATACTCATCTAAATAGACTTTACATCCTCCTGTTTGTTTACTTTGATCATGGCAGCTAAAGTAGCCAAGGCATCTGCCATCTGGTTTTCGTCTCGCGGGAGGTAATTAAAAGTGATGCCATCAAACTCCTCAATTAACCCCAGAACTACCCTTTGGTAATTGATTAATTTGGGGTCTCTTGTCTCCCATTCCCCTTTAAGCTGGTAGATCACTAATGCAGAATCTCCATATACTTCTAGCACTCTGATTTTGTGCTCTATGGCTGCACGGATTCCCATGATACATGCTTCATATTCTGCCATATTATTTGTGCAATCAAAATCCAATTTACATGTGAATGGATAATGACCTCCATTTAGGGATACCAAGACTGCTCCAATACCATTACCTACAGCGTTTGATGCTCCGTCAAAGTTTAGTTTCCAAATATAGTCTTTTGTAGCATCACCTTCAATAGTTGTCACATACATTAGCTTTCCATTGGGCAAATCGAAATTCAAAGGCTTATAATCTTCTAAAGCCCTACTGGCCAGAAATTCTGTTATTGCGCTCCCTTTCACGGCCTTTTGGTTCACATAAACTATATCAAATTTAGAAAGCAGGATTTGCCATCTGGCCATCCTTCCATTCAAAGCAGTTGACTCCATCATATATTTTAACAAGTCAAGTTTTGAGAATAGCCAGGTCGTATGATATAGCATATATTGTCTCAATCTCCGTGTTGTCCAAACCAGGGGGCAACACAATTTTTCAATTAGCAAATATCTCATTTCACACTCAATGAACTTCTGACTGAGGTAGTATATCGCCTTTTCTCTCTTTCCTAACTCATCGTGTTCACCAAGCATACATCCCATAGAGTTGTTAAACACTGTCAAATACAGTATTAATGGCCTATATGGATTAGGTGGAGACAGTACTGGATGTTTGACAAATATTGTTTAACCTTCTCAAAAGCCTTCTGGCATTAATCATCCCATACACCTTGGTTGTGTTTCTTGAGAAGACAAAATATAGGATCACATTTCTCAGTTAATTGTGAAATGAACCGAGCAATGTAATTTAACCTTCCAAGAAAACCTCAAACTTCTTTCTAAGTGAGTGGTGGAGGCAACTCCTGTATAGCTCTGACTTTGTCTGAGTCAACCTCAATTCCCCTTTCGCTGACTATGAAGCCGAGCAGTTTCCCGAACTTAGCTCCAAAGGTACACTTTGCTAGATTGAGCTTTAGTTGAAACTTTCTTAATCTCAAGAACAACTTCTTCAAAACCTGGATGTGTTCCCTCTCTGTTCGGGATTTGGCAATCATATCATTAACATAAACTTCGATTTCTTTGTACATCATATCATGAAACAAGGTCACCATGGCCCTTTGATATGTCGCTCCTACATTTTTTAGCCCAAACGACATCACCTTATAACAAAATGTACCCCTAAGGTTATGAAAGTGGTTTTTTCCATGTCTTTAGGAAGCATCTTTATCTGATTGTATCTAGAGAAACCATCTATGAAGGAGAACGATGAGTAGCTTGCCATATTATCTACTAAAGTGTCAATATGAGGCAAGGGAACATTGTCCTTTGGGCTAGCCTTATTTAGGTCTATGTAATCCACACAAATCCGTACCTTTCCATCTTTCTTAAGGACAGGGACAATATTGGCTACCCATTCTGAATATTTAACCACCTGTAGGAAACTGGCATCAAACTGCTTTTTAACTTCCTCTTTTATTTTCAGCACAATATCAGGTCTCATTCTTCGTAGCTTCTGCTGAATTAGCTTGCATTCTTCTTTTATGAGAAGGCGGTGTACTACAATATCAATGCTTAACCTAGGCATATCTTGATATGACCATGCAAAGACATCTTTAAATTCTCGAAGTAACTCAACAAGATCTTGCTTTGCTTATTCGGTTATGAACGTTACAATTTTTGCTACTTTTCCTTCTTCCATGGTCACGATCTCCACTATCTCTTTATGAGGTAGAATTTGTTTCTCTTCTCGTTTTACCATCCTTAACAAGTCTAGAAACAAGTCATAGTCTCTGTCGCCTTCAAAATCCTGAGATCCCTCTAAACACATGTCTCGTCCAAAAGGCGATTCTAAGTTTATAGCATCGTCACTCATGTCATTGATATCTAGGGACCTATTGTAGGCACAAAAGGATGTACAAAGAACAAATGAATTTAAGAATAACTATTCACATGATATGAATGAAATGAAAGAATGGTTTGGAAGGAAATTCAAAGAATAGAAGAATAATTGTTTGTATGAAAACAATGAAAGAATATTCGCTTGAAATGATAACAATGACGTATTTTATTGAAATAAAGATATCTGAACATGAGCCTATTTCACAAATGAATTCTTATTGCTTCTAGGCTTTAAAGCAACAAGTGTGTTCTAAACATTACTCTATGTAAGCTGTAAAAACTATAGGAATTTCCTCTACAGTCTACTTGTTCAGAACACTTCCTGGTTCATAAGGACAAATGCCTAACAAGATTCTTCTCTCAGTTCCTTCCTTGGATATGGCATTGATGTGGAGGTTTTCCAACATTTCTTTCGTGGTTCCTTTTCTCAACAATCCTCTCTCAGGGTGAATTATCCCTCCTAATACAAAATTCTGGATATGTGGGGGAATGTCATTAATTCCCACTTGATCTCTTCCCCACTCAGCTATGCTCTCATTCTCTCCCACTTCTTTTCCATCTCTTTCTTCCTTTGTCTCGCGTCTGGCCTGAATCCCAAACTGAAACAGTCTATTTTATCTTTCAGCATCGGAACCTCAATTCTTCCTTGGAGATGCTTCCCAAGTTCTTTTCTCGATAAGGCCCCTTTCCCAATCGTTATTTGTAAGTCCATTCTCGTGGTCACGAACTCCATAATGAATGTTGCGGTCACAAATTCCAAAGATCGACAGGAGCATTCAATTGCCTCCTCATTCGTCTCTAAATATGGCGTGTCATTGCTTACAGTCGCAATGATATCCTCCTATACATTTATAGTTACTAGCCGACCTTCTGTTACTAATTTCAGTTTCTGGTGCAGTGATGAGAGCACTTCCCAGGCCGAATGTATCCAAGGTCTCCCTAACAAGCAATTGTAAAAGGGCTTGATATCCATTACCAGAAAATCTACTTCGTATGTGTTTGGTCCAATCAACAAAGTTATGTTGATTCTTCCCATTACTCTTCTCTCAGTGCCATCGAATGCCCTTACTATGTTGTGGCATGTTTTCATGTGGGAGCTGTCTACGGGCAATCTATTTAGCATAGACAATGGTAAGACATTCAAAGCCAATCCATTATCAATTAACACACTTGGCATAGTATATCCTTTTTGCAGTGGGTAGTGATGTGCAAAGCCTTGGTCGACCCCATGCCCCCGGATGGAATTTCGTCATTATTAAAGTAGATAAAATTCCCGGCGCTTATATTACTAACCAGACGGTCAAGCTTATTGATGGATATATCATTAGTGACATAAGTTTCATTCAGTACCTTCATCAATGCATCACGATGTACTTCTAAGCTTAAAAGTAATGCTAGCACTGATATGTGAGCTGGTTGTTTACACAACTGTTCTACAACGCTATACTCATTGTGCTTTAAGAATTTCAAAAATTCTTTAGCCTCCTCTTCCTTTACCGACTCATTGATAGGTGCCTTAGGTCTGATTACTTTTCCTTTCTCTTACTAATCACCAAGGTCTTTGCTTTTACTGGCTCTATTATGATATTTACCGAATCGTAGCGCCTTCCACTACGTGTGTAAGATCCCACATCTTGGTCCTCCTTTGAAGTGCCAGCTGAATTTTCCTTCCCTAGGATTGTCATATTGCAGTCGTAATTCTAGGGAACCTTCTTTCTATCCTTATAAGGAAAGGAAACAGGTTTCTAAATTACGACTTTTGGCATCATTTGTGCTCTGACCTCATTATTTATTGGTCGAGAGATGATGATCACCGGGTAGTTGACTTTTTTATTTGTTGTTGGTTCTCCTTCCGACATGCATATATTTCCTCCTTCTGGGCCTTCTTCATAAAACTCCATTTCTTTATTGTCCAAAAGGCCTTGCACCAAGACCCTGAGCTCAGTGCATTCCTGGATCTCATGCCCTTTTGTATTGTGGAATTCACAGTAGTTCCTTATTTCTTCACATCTTTCTTTAGAATTTGATATCATCAATCCTCTTTTTACCATTTGTTTTTAGATTTCTCTCAACGAGGTCTTCACTTCCTTGATATTCATCTTGATTCTCCTCCCCATATTCTCACCTATCGCATTTACCCTATTATCAACATGATTGGGTAGCGGATCTTTCACACTAGGTGTATCATCAAACTTTACAATGTCCATTTTAATAAGTCTTTCAACTAATTTCTTGAAGGTAGTGCAGTTTTCTACTGAATGCCCCGTGATTCCTACATGGTACTTGCATTGAGTGTTTGTATCGTACCATTTGGGATATGGGGGTTGAAATAGTTTTAAGTAGACAGGGGATACCACGTATGCGTCAAATAAACTTTTATATAACTTCTTATACGTCATTAGGATTGGTGTAAATTGGAGCTTCTCTGTGTTTTGCTTTGCGTCGGATTCTTGCCTTGACGAACCTTGCCAGTAGTCACCACTCTTGGCTTGCTAACAGTAATCGGTTTTAAGTATCCAGTGCTTGTATTGTTGACCTCACTCTCCCTTTTCATTGGAGCTGACCTTTTAGTACTCTCACGTGCTTCTATCTTTCCATTTCTTACTGCATTCTCAATCATTTCACCAGTCATCACTATATCCGAAAAGCTTTTTGTGGCACTTCCCAACATGTGAGTGATGAATGGGGCCTTTAAAGTGTTGATAAAAAGCATCGTAGTTTCTTTTTCTAAAAGTGATGGCTGAACTTGTATGGCAAATTCCCTCTATCTTTGCGCATACTATCTGAAACTTTCCTTCGACTTCTTTTCCATGTTCTGCAAGGTAATTCTATCAAGAGTCATGTCTGTCACATGACTATACTGCTTCATAACTGCTTAAGCTAGGTCTTTCCACGAAATTAATCCTAGCACAGCTCAGTTGATTGTACCATTTGGATGCTGCCCCCACTAAACTTTCTTGGAAGCAGTGGATCAACAGTTGATCGTTATTAGCATACCCAGTCATCCGTCTGTAGAACATGGTGATGTGAGCTTCAGGGTAGCTAGTCCTGTTATACTTCTCAAATTTTGAAATTATGAACTTGGGGGAAGCACTAAATACGAAACCAAACTCAGATCCTTAGCATCACTTCCACCATGATTATCAGCATGTTCCATGGCCTTGAATTTTTCCTCCAACCATTTACATCGATCCCCTAACTACTTTGGTAGTTCAATTCTTGCCCCTTCTCTCTCTGCTATATCTAAATCAGGAATAACAAGATTAACTGGGTTATCCTTTGGGTTTGAACCTGAGCCAGCTTGGAAGTTCATGGGTATTGCGGTACCAGCTTGACCTTGTTGAGGCCTAATCATGACAGATGGTCTTCGAGGGTACACCTAAGGTTGTGTTTGTGCATGTGTTGGGGTAAAACCTAAAGGATAGTCCTCATTATCCTCCCCAGTATTGGTCATAGGGCTTTTTCCTTTGTCTATTGCCTCGTTCAGCAGTTAGGACATCTGAGTCACCATATTTCTTTGGGCTTCCAGCATTTGGTCCCTCATGTCTTGTTGGATCGTGGCCAATTGCTCTTACAGCTGCAATTGTAGCTGGTCTTGCATATCTCTTTGAAGTTGTTTGAGTCTTTCTAACCTTTGGTCCATATCTTTTGCTCTCCTTCGTGTACTGTAACGATGCTTAGTTTCCAGATTAACTCTCTTTCCCTCTCTCTAAAATAATTTCAACTAATTAGGGTCCTTCTATGGATTTTAATGCATATGATGCAATGTAATGCAAATGCATGAATGTAAAAAGATATCGATTCTAGTTCAATTCCATTTAAAAAACTTTATTAGAAAATAAAATTCTTTACATAAAATGGATTACAAGTATGCTTTCACCCTAATGCCCAAAGTTTTAACTTTCCCAAACAATGAAGCTAACTCTTGACCCCATTCTGACTCTAGCTCATATTTCACGCTTAGCATATTAGCCTGAACTGCCAAAGTCTGTAAATGATCGGCTACCTCTCGAATCTGGGCCACAGTTTCACCTGTAATGTAATCTCTATTTCTAACTTGATCTTAAGAATAGTGAAGCTCTTCCTTCCAACGCCTTTCACTTGCTTCCAGGAGCTCAATCTGAAGTTCACAATTTTGTAATGCAGACTCTGATTCTTCTATTCTTCCCTTTCTTTCTTTGATTTTGTTTAAACTCGACTTCAGTTCAATCGCAGAATTACGACTTCGATACTAATGAAGAAATCTTCCAAGTTCAGCCACTCTAGCCTTTAATTCACCTTTTTCATTTAAGTTCTCTACCAAACTCTTCTCTAGGGCCTTATTTTTAATGCTTGAGTTTCTTGAAACTTTCTCTCTCACTGATCAGCTTTGGTCCTTTCCTCACTAATCTCTTGTTGCCACTGCTCTGAAGTAAATCCGGTAGTTCTTATCGATAGACGTAGCTTCTTATAGTCTGTCTTCAAACTATACAAATCTTCCTCAGCCTTATTCTTCCCCTTTTTTAATTTTTCATCCTCTAATTTCTAAACATCCACGTCTAATCTCAAATGCATTTTTTCCTCTTCCAACTACTCTATCCTCTTTCTGAGCTCTGAATTCCTCTTTTCGAAATCTTGCTTTAGGATCTCTAACCCTGATGGGACCACTTGCAAGTATTCTTCTATGGATCGAGCGCCCTCCAAATTTGGCTCAAAAATGTTATCATTAATCCTTCTATTCAACCACCCATTGTATTCAGGACTTGTCATCAAACCTACAACCAATCTCTTCATCCAACAAGTCTGCTTCTAAGCATCAGAAATCTCTCGAACCTTTTTCTTATAATTATCTCTATTATATGCGAACTCATATTGAACTAGCCCATGTGTTATTAGTATAAACTACCTTGACTTGTACTGCCTTAATACGAGCAAAGAGGCATATCTAACAGCTCTTCAAATTCCAGGCAAAGGTACCTAGTCAAAACTCCCACATTGATAGATGATCTCATCGGGAACCATCCAAGGGGCTCTCCACTCAACATCTTCCTTTTAGAGGTTTTAAAGAATTGCCATCCACCTTTCCTCTGATATATCGTCCCTCCTTGGCGTAGTTGCTACTTCCTTTAATGGGGAATAATTTTCAGAAAACACTCGATAAGAAACCTTGTCAACCTTTCAGAAATGACTATGGAACCAAACTAGCAACAACTGCGCACATCCTATAAATCTACCTTCGTCAGCTCTCCTACATGCATTCAAAGATCGAAATGTCTCAGCCAAGATTGCAGGAACTGGTGTGACCCGTTTGTCTAGTCGATCAAAGAGATCCGAGACTGCCTCATCCACATACCCTAATACCCTAGGGAAGATCATCAATCTATATATACCCAAAGCAAAAACATTGGCTCTCTTCTTCGTATCAGGATGCACTAGAATCAAATCCTTCAAAATTTCCCATGGGATGCACTTACACTCACCTTTTTGCTTGATCCTGGCTGTGACCCACTGTTCACTCATCCCTATAATGTTCATCAATTTCTTCCAAAAGGTTGGAACATAAGTGGCCCTCGAGTAAGCTTTATCCACTTGAATCTTCAGACAACGTAGTAGGGCTGTATATTCTTCCACCGTGGGCACTAAATCAACCCTCCCAAAAGTAAACAACTATACGCAGGGTTCCAAAATTGGGTAAGGGCCCGGAACAAGTGTTCATCTACCTTAATGTCGAGCAAGTACGGCAAATCGCCATAACTATAGTAAAACAACTGTTTGGTCTCTGCATTCCACTGGTCCCATATCTCATTTCATTCCTGAAGATTATTTTACGTCACGCTGATGCGAGTGTAGTCCCATAATTCTGATGTACTATCCCCTTTCTCTAATTGTGTTTTCTCTGACCATATACAGATAGCTGCATTGCCTTCCACTTTATCAAGAAATTCGTTCTCCATAACCAGCTTTCCAATTTAGTAATTGAACGTAAATTGACACCTTTTAAATATGAAATGACAAGCACCAAAACGAAACACAACAATTCAGTACCATTAAATAAAACTTAAAGCAAATAATATAAACAAGCACCTATCTGGGTGATTACTAAGGTTTAACATAGTTCTACCTAGGGTGAGCCCTTAGGTTTTCTACATGTGGTTTAGCTCTAAAGTTGAGGTACCCGAACCAGCAGATTCCTTCGATCGTCACCCATTATAGGCTTATGCGGACCGAGTTCAATTCAGGGGAATACATTTCCCTATGGCTGCACGGAGATGAAAATCTCACGAAGACATAGGTACGGATGTATCCCGAAAGCAATCCACTACCTTGCACGGAGGTGAAAACCTCACGAAGGCATAGTTTCTTACTCCCACTTAAAAGGTGTAACCACAACGGTCATGCAATGCAATTCAGAAATATTCTACAAGACTCGAACCACACAATCATATGAAATGCAATAAAAGAATAGTAATTTTTCAACTCAGATTTTCAAATTTCAACAAAAGGACAGAAAATAATCAATTTTACAGCTTGACTCTCTTATTGGTCCCTAGCAGAGCCGCCAAGCTGTTGAAACCATTTTTATTTTGAAAAACAGGAGTCAACTTAAAAATGAAAAATGGAGTCGCCACTAATCCTTTTTGTTTAGGTGTGATCAGTTCACCTTGTAAAATGTTTTGTTTTATTAAAACATCGATTTTAGCCTACAAAATTTGAGAAAACGGCTTCGGGAGTCGATTACGTACGAGGAAGGATTAGCAGCCTTGCAATGCCCAAAATTAGTACCTAATCGATTAATTAATGTCCTAATGTCAAAATTTTGAAAAGATTTTAATACACGATCCTTTTGAGTTTTCAAGACTCATGTGTTAAAAGGATATTCAATTATTTGGGTCAAAAAGAAAAGTCAAAACCCAGTAAGTTAGGGCATGATCTCTCGAATTCCTAAATACATAATATTACCTTATTTTCTAGAAATTTTTACCTCGAGACAACAAAATGTCACATCCAGTAAGTTAGGACTCAACACCTTAAATTCTCAAGAATAAACCTTTATTTGAAATTCATGTGTTTTATTTTTAAAAAAGGTACTCAAGCATTTGGACTCAATGGGAAAAATTGAAACCTAGTAAGTTAGGGCACAATTTTCCCAAAGCTCCCAAATGTCGAATATGGCCTTATTCTAGAATGCTTTTGAATAATAGCAAGTGTGGAAATGAAATGTATTTTTATTTAAAACAATGGTTTGAATGAAGTTGTCGCGCTAATGCATAATAAAATCATAAACATATTTTTAAAAAAAATATTACATAATGAATTAATATTTAACGCTAATATAGACAATTAAAAGAAAGAGTCAAAGAAAAATAGCCAAAAACATGAATAATGACAATGATAATGCTAAAAAATATTAAGAAAGACCATAATAATAATGGAATCTAAATTTTAAAAGAATGAACAAATAAATAAAAAGGCATAATAAAGGGGCATTCAAAAAGATCAAACATGAAAATAAAAAAAATACAAGATAAATAAAAATTTTGAATAAAATAATAAAACAAATAAAACGAGCCATATGGCAAACTTTGATATTAAATATAAAATAGTTTAAAGTAATAATATATAATAAATGAGATAAAATATGATGATCTACAAATTAAAAAAAAGAATAAAACGAATAAAGTAATTTTTCGAAAAGAATATACATATATAAATATCAAAATAAATAAATAACTAACAAATTAAAAAAAATGATTTGGGATTAACAAAAAAATAAAAATAAAAATAATAAAAAAAATCAGTGGTAAATATTCAAAGAAATAAGCACATAAGGACTAAAATGAAGTTTGAATAAGATTCTGGTGGCTAATTTTAAAAATAAAAGAATGGGGGCAAATCTAGGGACGCAATTGAAACGTGTGCCACAAAGGAGGGACTTACTAGGCAATTATGCCCTATTCCTAAAACGATGTTGTTTCAAGGCTTAAACTTCCAATGGTCACAGGACCAAATTGAATAGAAAATAAAACAAAAGTGCCAAATTAAAAAAATAATAAAAAAACAAAGAGACCAAATCAAAACAGCTTAAAAAGGCGGAAAGGCTAAAAGTGCAATTAGCCTTTCCTCAAAAAACATGCGGATCCTCCCCGAGTCGGGTTACACGAGCGAGTTGAGCCTTTAAGCGATGTCCTTTTGGTCAATAATGGACCATACCAAAACGACGTCATATCACTGCTTATAAATATAAAAAAAAAGGTTAAAAAAACATTTTAATGTATCCTAAAAAAACAAAAGAATTCTCTGAATATGCTCTCGGAGTATTGGCCAGAACTTGGCCTTGCTCCATCATCGAGCCATCATCCTCTGCCACCGTCTGTTGCCGCATACGGCGATCAGAACCCCCAAAAAAACATATTTCGATCCTTAAAGCCTCCCTAACTCACATCCAAACTCTAAACATCCGAAACCCCTGCCAAAATCACAAAAAAAAAAAATGCTTCAGATTTGGGCTCCGATTACCATACAGAGGGGTAAGGGTTTATAAACTCTTTTGTACTTTTGTATATATTTGATATTAGAAACATAATAAGTGTAAAAATAGTGGTAAAATACCTTCAAAATCTCTCTGTTCTTTGATTTTTTTTTTTTTTTGTATTCATCAAAATCGTCCCCTTTACAGATTACATTCAATCCTTTTATAGCTAAAATAAAAATAATAAATAATAAATACAAAGATTCTAATTGTTGCTATATCATCTGCTACTGTCTTTCTTTCCTTTTTCGCAGGTCAACATCAAAAATCACGGTGATGATCGTGGTTGTGAGGGAAAGCAGTGGCGCCCTAGGGATTCAAAAACCCTAGGGTTTCTGATTTGGTGTTTAGGTACTTGGGACTTTTGGGCCCTGTAGATTTGGGTTTGGGTAATGGGTTTGATGTTTGGGTTTGGGGTTAGTAATTTGGGTCTAAAGTTTGGTATTGGGCCACGAGTAGTATTTGGGCCTTTGTGAAATTGGGTCTATAAACTGGACTGTATAGGGACATTATTTATTTATTTATTTTTTGGTTTTTGTATGGCTTGGGCTCGGGGTAAATTGGCCCATTATAGCGCCAAATTTAACTTAGTAAAAACAAACTCAAACACATGGGTGAAATACACCATACCAAGATAACTTAAACCACACCAAAGTGCATAAGTGCATAGCTCAAAATCATCAAATGCATATACATATATAAAAACATCCTTCCACCACACCAAGGTCTCCGTAGAGACAATGCATACTTAATGGTCCACAACAAATGTTGGATCTCAAAATGACATAACATAGTCTCCACCTTATTACCATACCCATAAGGAAATGTGTTTACAACCCTATAGGCATGCCAACCATATCCTAGTCTTTGTACCAAGTTTACCTAGGTATATAGCTTTTACGAACATATGTATGTTTTGACAATTACGTCTTTCACTCTATAATTTATAGATTACAATCCATAGCATAATATACAATATTTACTTCTCATGTAACACATAAATAACTCATTATCCATTTATTTTGGCTTATTTGAACAAGCACAACACTTTGCATTATAGACACTATTCTTATTTCATTAATCAAATGAGGTTCATTCCACAATTTCATCAACTTATTTCCGATCATTAGTGTCTTCTTCCTAAAAATGTTAAGTTCACTAAATATTAAGCATACTATATAGCTACTAACATTATAAACATTGTGACATATACAAGCACACATAGTAACAAGGAAAAAAATTCCATAATAACTTACTATAATAGCTCGATTTTTAGTTGTACCGAAATAGGCGGTTCAGAACCCTATTTCTGTAAATTGAGCCTGTAAATATTAAATATGAATATTTATGGGGTTAATATATTAGAATATTGATGTTTGGTCTATCAATTTTGTCTACTAAATAGTTAATTTAGGTGCAGGGAGTAAATTATAAAAGTCCAATAGCTATAGGTTTTTAATTGACCAAAGACTTAGGGATTTAAATGGCCATTAGTCAAATTTACAAAATGGTAATAAGACCATTTTATAATATGTGATAGTGGATGATGATGGGATTCCATTAAGTTTGATTAAAAGTTAATTATGTTAAGTAAACCATAATTTAATTAATTAAATAAAGTTGATTAACAACTAATTGATGTATAAATAGAAAATGTTAGTGAAAAATATCTCATCTTTCTCCCCTTCGCTGTCCATCATTAATAAAAAACCAAGGAAAATCTTCAAGTTCTTCAAATATTCGGCCACTTATTTAGCTATGAAATTCAAGCCTTTTTCTTGTATTTTTCTTATAAATTTGAAGTCATGGGAGCTTGATTTAGCTAGCTCATGTACTAATTTGTAAAACTTTTAAAGTTTTTGAAAGTTTCCATTATTGCTTTCTTGATGAATTAGACTTGGAATTGATAGTTCCATTGTTGATTTCTTGATGAATTAGACTTGGAATTGATAGACTTTAAGCTTAGATTAAGAAAAAGGACTAGATTGTAAAGTTTAATTGTTAGATTTGCACATAGGGACTAAAGTGATTAAAATGAAAAATTGTAAAGTTTAATTGTTATTTTTGTACATAGCTAGCCCATGTATATGAAGTCAAATTTTAAAATGTGGTTAGAAATTTGAAGTTATGGCTATTTTTACTTTAGGGACTAAAATTGAATAAGTGTAAATTTTTAGGGTATAAAAATAAAGTCATATAGGTTTGTTCATGTTATAGCATATTATGAAAATGCTTGGTATTGATGAATTGTATAAAATAATTGTATATAATTGAATCAAAATGAAAGTAATCAAGACAAAGCTAAAATTGTTGATTAGTCCCTAAAAAATCAACTTGTTTGGTGTTTTGAACAGGTAAGTTCATATGGTATTTATTATGTTAGGATGTTATGCATTTGAATTGGGGTGTGTGTGTGTGCGTGTGTGTGTGTGTGTGTGTGTGTGTGTGTGTATTAATTTGTTACTTGTGAATTGGTGTGAAAGGTTAGAATTGGACTAAATTGAATTGTGATGTTTTATGTGTAAAAGATGCCCATGTGAACTTACTAAGGGGTTAGCATATGGTTGGCATGTCAATAGGATGTTAAGCGCACTTGTACAAGATTTATTATAGATGTTAACAAGATCCAGCATTTGCTACGGATTTTCTATATATATATATATGACCCAAGTTTAGCTCAAACGAGTAACTTGATGTGTAGTGTTAATGGTTTAGCACGGACTGTTAACCTCACATACAAAAGTTCTTAGTTCAGATGTGCAACTAGTGTGGTGTAGCTACCTGTGTATCCGAGTCTATTTACTAGGTTCATCGAGCAAAATGGTCTATATGAAATTGAGAAATTCAAATGGGATGAAATGAACTTGATATCCAAATGGAAAGTCATTGAATTAATTGAGCATGAAAAAATTTATTGAAGTAATGCCTTTTACATGTATGTGATTGTATTGTTCTTTGATTGAATTTGTTTTTGAGATTAGTTACCTAAAGTGATATGAAATGGCATGTTAAGTACTTTTGGTATCATATGGTTTTGATTATAAACCAATGCTTACAAAGTTAGTGTTTTGAATGCCATGTCTAGCCAAATATTATACCAAGCTAAAGTAACTTTAAAATGTTAGGTAAGAATAAGGTAAGTATTGTATAATACATATGAACTTACTAAGCATCATATACGCTTGCTGTGGTTGTTTTCTATCCCTTGTAGATTGTCACCTTGTGGAACTCGTCAAGCAGGATTGTCTTGAAGCTCACACTATCACCAAATCTATAGTTATGCAATCATTTTGGGTCTAGGGTTGTGGCATGTATATTTATATAAGATGTCTTAGTGTATACCCTAATGTCTATAAGTCTTGGTGAATTGAAAAATCTGTGATAATTATGGAAAATGATGATTTTGAATGTTAAGCATGGCATGTGGTTTAGTAATGCGTGATTTAGCAATGTTTGATGCCTTTAGGAATGAGGAATATGAGTCTATTTGATCTTGGTGTAACAGCCCAGTTTAGACCTTAATCGAAAAAGTGGTTTCGCGACCACAAATCAAAGTTAGAAAAATATTTTAATATTATTTTTGGTGTCTACAACATGTTAATTTATATGTGTGAAATTTTCGTGATTTAATGTTATCATTTGAGTGTTCGATTTCATAAAAGGACATAATAGCGTAAAATGCAAAATTAGTATGCTATATGTTAAAGTGCTAATTTACTATGGTTTATTAAATGTGAGGTCCTTATGTTGTGAATAGACCTTTGATAGTGGAGTTTGCCATAAATGGCCTTATAGTGGATGATTTGTTAATTAATTAATTAAGGATATATTGGTAAATTATTAAATAAGTTATTGGTTAATTAAAACAACAAATAAGTGCTCATCATTCTAATCTTTCTCCACCGGAATTTGAGAGCTCAAAAACATCATTTTTTAGGTTTTAAACATTCGGTACTTGCATAGCTAAATCGATTTTGATATTTTTTACGTTTTTGAGATCATTGCTTTGTGTTTTAACTAGCCCATGCCTTGATTTTTGGATTCAATGATAATTTTATGTTTTGCCATTGTTGATAGCTTGATGAATTTTGTGTTTGATGATGGAAAATAAAAATATGTTGTTAGATTGTTAAGTTTAATTAAGTGATTTTGGTAAAAATGCCTAATTAGGACTAAATTGTGAATTTTGTTAATTAAGGGGTCAAAACATGAAATAAATGAAAGAAATGGATGCTAGACCTTAGTGAAATTCAGCCAAACATGGGTGTGGTGAAATTTTGAATATTTAGTGTTTTGTGAAATAGGGACTAAATTGTGAAAAATGTGAAATGTTAGGGGCTAAAGTGTAATTTTCCCATTTATGTGTTTATGGATGAATTTGAATGAATATATGAATAAACAATGAAATTTGTATTAATTTAGATCATGAAACGAGGAAATCGAATTTGGATCGGGGGAAATCTAAAGTTGTCGAATAGTCGCTTCGGTCTGTTCTTCTCCGTTCAAGGTAAGTGCATAAGTAAATAAATGTTGTTAACTTTAAATGTATATATTTTATAAGTGCCGAATCGAATTATTACAAAAGTATGTGTATATGCCGAATTGAATTAAGCATGGAAGCATTACTTACGAGCTTAAATCGATTGAGTTATGACGTCCGAAATCCCCGTACAAACCTTAGGAATAGTTAGGATACATATGTCATAACATAGGATTTCGATATGTGTTTTCGTGTAAGACCACGTCTGGGATGTTGGCATCGACTTGTGATTTACGTATAAGACCATGTCTGGGACATCGACATCGTATTTGATTCGTGTAAGACCCTGTCTGGGACAGTAGCATTGATATGTGATTACATGTAAGACCTATGTCTGGGACTTTGGCATTGTACAAGCTTTTCGACTATCCGAGTATCCTTATTGATTCCGAATGGTTCAACGGGCAATGTTAAGTTAAGATCGAATATGAAATCGAGCTAAATGATTTAGGTACGTACGATTTTATATGTTCATGAAAATAAGGTAAGTTAAGTACTTGTAATGATAGGTTAATACAAGTATGTTATAAAAGATGATTTATATGTATAATATGATTATTCATATTCGGCCATGTAACGCCCCCACGCCCGAGACCGACGCCGGAGTCGAGCTTGAGGTGTTATTGAACATAATTTTCCATTTTAAGAACTTTGAAACATTTAATTCTACATTCATAGCATGCTGTCTACCTGCATTACGGTTACAAAAAAAAATCATATCTCGAGTTACAAAACTCGAAATCAAGATCTGTAAATTTTTCCTGAAAATAGACTCATATATCTATATACTAATTTTTTTCTAGAATTTTTGGTTGGGCCAATTAGTACAGTTTATTAGTTAAAGTTACCCCTATTTCAGGACTCGACTGCACTGACCTCTGCTTAATACAAACCACTTTTCTCTCTATACAAAATTTATATGACTATGCCGTTTGTTTCTATTAAAACTAGACTCAATAAGGATTCTGATCATATAAAATACACATCCTAATTATTTTTTTACCATTTATGGTGATTTTATAAATTTGACACAGGGGATCCAAAAATCGCTCTGGCCCTATCTCACTAAAACTCAAATATCTCATCACATTTAACTCTTTTACCTATTTTGCTTCTTCCATGTGAAAGTAGACACAATAAGCTTCAATTTTGTATTTAATTCATCACCTAATTTGGTTTCTACTATTTTTAGTGATTTTTAAAACTCACATCATGGTTACAGTAATGTTCTGTTTTATGGCACATTTCATCTTTTTATGAATTTTCATGAACTACATAACATATTAGTCTCACATAGCATCCAACATAAGAACATTGCTATACATGCCATACTTAAGTTATACAAGCCATTTTACCAAAAAGTCCTTCGGATAGTGTGATCGAGCCTTCGACCTATCCTGATTCCTGAGCCGGCTTGTCCAACACTACAATGAATGGAAAAGAGGGAGTAAGCAGAAATGCTTAGTAAGTCCATATGCAAATAACGAGTAACATAACAAAGTAATTATACCAAACAACAATAGCATGTTTTCACCAAGACATATTCCACATTTCTAGCCATCATGTATCAAGTTTCAACCCGAGGGTTAAGTACATACCTGTCCAAAGTGTGCATTTCACGACACTTACCAAAATATCATTCGCATCTCCAGCATTCTTCCATTTCGCTAAAATTTTACCCGTTGAACACATCGGAATATAACTCGGATACATGGATAATTTGCACATAAGTGCCACATATGTAATCAAGCGATCATGTAACCCGCCCATAAGCGAACTCGGACTCAACTCAACGAGCTCGGGCGTTCGCATCCATAAGTGAACTCGGACTCAACTCAACGAGCTCGGATGCCTAGTTACATCTCACGAACTCGGACTCAACTCAACGAGTTCAGACATTCGCATCCATAAGTGAACTCGGACTCAACTCAACGAGTTTGGATGCCCAACCATCCTGGTGACATGTCACTTGTATCCTAATCTATTCCCAAGGTTCAAACGGGATTTTCCTCAATCACACATTTCCCAGTCATTCTCCTCGGAATATCGGAACCAATACGTTGCTTGCATCTCATACTTATCAATTTAATCACATACTTTTCATACCAATACATAATATTTCACAAAGCATAATATTCATAATAACAAGTATCATATCATATAAATAGCATTAAATCACTTAAAATAGCAATTATGTTACATTATTTACACATGAACTTACCTCGATACAAAATATAGCAATTTTGCAATTTAGTCCACAATCTTTTCTTTTCCTCAATCAAGGTTGATTCCACGTCTTTCTTGATCTAAAATAACACATTTAACTTATTTAATACTCACATTTATCAAAATAGTCCTAAATTCAAATTTTGACAAAATTACAATTTTGCCCCTAAACTTTTACATATTTACACTTTTGCCCCAAAGCTCGGAAATTAAATTTTATTTCAAATTCTTATGTTTTAGGACATGCTGATCATTTATTTGCTATTAGCAAGCTCAAATTCCCACTATAACACATACTTATGAACAATATGTACTTTTACCGATTAAGCCGTTTTGTTCGTTTTTACTTAAAACCGAGTAGCACAAGTTGTTTAGCATAATTTAAAACCTCATATCCTATCATAAAACATCAAAATACACAATTATTTAACATGGGTCAATTTTTGAAATCAAACCCTAGCTCAAATAAATGGTAGAAATAGAGAAATCATGTTACCGGGATTTCAAAAACGTAAAAATCATTAAAAACAGGGCTAGAACGGACTTACAATCAAGCTTGGAAGCTTGAAAAACCCTAGCCATGGTTTCTCCATGATATTTTCGGCCTTGAGGAAGAAGATGAGCAAAAATTGGCTTTTAATTTGATTTTTAATTCATTTAATCACTAAATGACCAAAATGCCCCTAACTTAAAAATATTCTTTTTTTCACCCATTTCATGTCCATTTTCGTCAAATAAATTAACCAATGGTCTAATTACCATTTAAGGACCTCCAATTTAAATTTTCATAACAATTGGACACCTCTAACATATAGAACTCAACTTTTGCACTTTTTTACAATTTAGTCCTTTTGACTAAATTGAGTGCCCAAACGTCAAAATTTTTGTACGAAATTTTTTTACAAAATAAATTCATAAAAATTTAAACCATAAAAATATAAATAAAACACATTTCAATTTAAAACCTTTACCATTTGACAAAAATGCCGTTAATGCCTTTCTTTGTAATTTTTCATGTACAAGCTCATTTTTGTCCAAAATTTTAGAAATTGGTCAAATTTCTATTTAATACCTCCTAATTAATATTCCAAAGCAATTTCATACTAAAAGCTTCTAGAATGCAAGTTTTGCAACTTATTCGATTTAGTCCCTAATTTCAAATTAAGCACTTTATGCATAGAATTTCTTCACGAAATTTTCACACAATCATGAAATCATATCATAAACCTCAAAATAATTATAAAATGATTATTTCTATCTCATAGTTGTGGTCACGAAACCACTATTCCGATTAGGCCCTAATTCGGGATATTACAGGCCAAGTGATAATTTAATATTAATGTTTGTGAAATGATATATGAGTTTGCAAGTATGATAAATGTACATTTGGTTAAGGTTTGTTTGATTCGACTAGTTGAAATTAATGTTAAGGTTCATTTGATAAATTAATTGATTATGACTTACTAAGTTATTCAAGCTTACTGTGTGTGTGTTTGTTCGTTGTTTTATAGATTTTAGAAGCTAGTTACGAGCTTGGGGATCGTCAGAGAAATTCTTCACATTATCGATCGCTTTTTCAGTATTTTATAAGTTTGAACTTTAAACTTATGGCATGTATAGGCTAACATTTGTTTGGTTGGTTTTGAAAATTGTATATATTTATAAGCCATGCGAAAATGGCTTGATTTTTATATTTGAATTCGATTATGTTTGATCATGGTTTAAGCTCATTTTGGTAAAAATGTCACATGTCATGCATGAATGGTAATTGTGATATGCTTGGTATATATATGTTTTGATATGAAGTAATTGTATATGGCTTATGATTAGTTCATTTAGAAAGCTTGCTATATATATGTGGTTGATGAATGTGTTTGGATTATGGATTGTTAATGTATCTATGTATTCGGTTAGGTGATAAAATATATGTGATGGTTATGAGCTAATTGTCATTCAGCATTTATATTCATGAAATATGATGAATGGTTTGATAGTTGGTTCGATTTAGTATGGCAAAGGATGGTTATAATTTAAATGTTATTTAATGAAGTTATTAGGGATGTCTGAATATATATAAATAAATGAATGGTTTTGTGTATGCATTTTTGGGCATGGTATGTAGCATATGAATTAGGTACACTTATCATTGTTAATTGTGCTTGCAAGGGGTTCATTTATAATTTGGTTTTATGCGCATAATAGATGTAATAAGAAAAAATGTATATTTGGTCTTGTTTTAAAGTCACTTTATGTGTATTATATAGGAATAAGTGTATATATCTTATATGACTTGTATGTGTAAATTATATGCTAGTAAACCAGGTATTTTATGAACCTATCAATTGTGACCAAAAATGGTAGTTGGTATAATAGTTAAATGGATATGAATTAATTGTTAAGTTGTTGGTTAATTTGGTATATAGTAAAATAGATTTGAATTAATGGATGAGCTGATGCTTACTTTAGTACATAGTTAAATGTTAATGTTGGACGTGATTTGTTGTTAAAATTTAGTTGGTGTTTTGGTTATGCGGTTGTAATTTAGGTATGGTAATTGATATGTGAATTGAGTACATTATTAGATGTTATGTGTTCTCAAAATGGCTTAAACTAATATGGTCATATGCACATGGTCTTGTAATAAGAAAAAAGGTATGTTTAGTCTTTAATAAATGTGCCAAGTATGTTTGTTCATAATGACCATTTCCAATACCGCATATGATATTGGATATTAAACTTTGTGAAATGTTTTGTTTGGTCAATTAAGTGCATGTATATAATTATGTGAATAAGTGATTAATATTTATAAAAAATCTGAATATCATTATAATGATAATGCACATGATTCATATATGTATTTTAAAGTATATTTTATATGTCTTTGAGACATGCTTATTAATGTGCAAATATGATTATATGCATGATATGAATTTGGTTTAAATTTTGATGTATGAATTGTATTTGTATTCAATTATTAATGCATGTTTAATATTTAATCAGCCATATACTTTATTTATGTGAATATGTTCGGTGTGAATATGTGATTGTTCAGAGATTGTATTTTGTTTGGTAATACCTCGTAACCCTAATTCGGCGACGGATACGGGTTAGGGGTGTTACACTTGGTATATTAAAGATAGTGAAATGAGGTAAGTAAAATAGCTAAGTTGGTGCATAACTAGAAATGACATGTTTGATGGTCTTGCTTGAGTTATGCATTTGGTGTATGATTGTTTTGGTCTATTTTAGGTTCATGTAGATTTTTGAAAATTGAATTATATATGTATGTATACATGGAGCTTGATTGAATATGGTTGACATATTTAGGTGGATATTTGGGATTAAATAACTTAACTGATGAATGGTTGAATTTGTAAGTTACTAAATAATTTGGTGGAATTTATTCATGCTTGAATTGTGCTAGTTTGACATGGTAAAATAGTTTTTATTTGGTGAATGATTTTATGATAGTATTTAAGGTTGGTTTGAAGGTAATTGAATTGATATCAAATGTGCATTTTGCCAAAATAGAGGCAATGTCACAACTAGGAGATTTCGTCATCCAACCTTGTCCGACAGTAAGTGACGTATAGACATGGAGAGGTTTAACGTCATGACGTAACTCACTGAATTACGACGTTACCACATGGAAAACATGATGTCGTGATGTTGGCCCGAGTTTTCCAAACTTCACAATTTAGTCTTATGTCATGCTCTGGTTAACAAAAGGGCTTTCATAAGCTTGAGTAGGGCCCAAAAATGATTGTGAATTACATCATGTGCTGGAATGTTATTTAATTATGTCTTTAAATGTTGATAGGTTACATGATGTTTTGAATTTTATTAAATCAATGATCGTAGCATCTCGTAACTCGGATATGGGGTGTTACACTTACCATTAAAAACACAAAATGAGTAGGTTTCTTTCAAGGCTTAATCAATAATTTTATCCTTTCATCTGCTTGCTTCAACACCCTTCAATACTTTCTCTAATAATTCATACAAATCCATAATTAACATCATGAATTTAACAACTAATGGTCACTTAATGACCATTCAAACTAATGATAAATGTCATGGAATGCAAGGTCTCTTAATAACCCTTCAAACCCTATTACTCAAAATTCTTGTATCTATCAAATCTCTGAATTGAATTGAAATCCAATTTCGTAATTTTTATTTAAGGACCTTAAACTATCACTAAATCTTAATTAACTCTATAATTTTCATCTTTTCCACTTAGGTCTCTAATAAAATAATAAAAGCTTCTTAAGAAATACTTAAATTGACTAAGTCACAACTTCATCCACCACACCATTAACATGATTTTCACCTATCTTAAACTTAATCAACTCAGCAATTCAAAAATTTAACTCAATCCCTTTACTCCCTTCAATGGAAACTTGAGTCAACTTTAATAATAAAAAAATCTAGCTTATAAGTCAACTTTACTAAGTTAACTAGATTTATAATTCATGAAAATTTTAAAAGATTAAATTTAGTACCTTGCTTAATTTTGGTCAACTATGGAGGGTGAGTTTAATCCATTTCTTCTTACCTACATTCGGCTATTGAGAAAGATTTTCTATCATCTCTCCACCAACACCTAGTTAATACTTTTTTTTTAATGACTTAAAGATAATAATGATATTACTAAGTGGCCATTATCTCATAAATTTTAAGATAGTGGAAATTGATGGATTTTATTCCTTCAAGCTATTAACCATAACTTAAATATGGGTAAATTACCCTTTCGATTATTGGTTTAATAGCATACTAACGACTTGATGAAATTCCCAATCTACTTTCACTAGTTTTAAGGTCACTTACAACTTAGTTCCTATATTAAACTAAATAATGTGATTAATTAATTATTAACTAATTATATATTTAATTATTCAATTAAGATTTTTGAACTAACTCGACTTAGGTTGTTCAGCCTTGAAACCAAATTTTTTGACACTTTCGAAAAATAGGTCGTTACACCATGCGTTTGGGAGTAGGGTTTTTTTACCCCTTTCGTAAGCCTCCCCCCATGCGCCTAAGAGTATTACATTTGGGCCCCTCTGTGAACCCTTTGGGCTCTCGACATAGGTGAGGCATATAATCTTCATAAAAATCAGAGTTAAGTTAACAAGAAAATTTCATAACTAAGGGCACACACACTTTATTTATACCAATGAGTAATCATCTCACTCGTTTTAACAAACACTATGCGTTTATTAAGTCTAACAAATAGTATGCATCTCTGATATTTTATTTTACCAACAGATGGCTTAAACCTTTTCTATTTTACATGTCCAACTATTGTATCCATGATATACATAGAGCGTCTCCATTATATAAATTTGGATCATCTAATTAACAATTGCTCCACTTGAGTATACATTATACATTTTTGGATTGTCGAGCTAATCAACACACCACCTGTTAAATTACAAAGCGAAATTTATACGAACAAAACATGAACAGAAACACCATCTGCTAACGCATTATTAAGGGTACAAATGAATTTCATTAACCTCACAAGGCATCATATATTCTCGGGTCATCTAATTAGTAAATTGTATCCTCCGCCCCGCTACTTTAATTTTAATAGTTACCACCCGCCATGGTAATTTGTACATGGTCTTAAGGCACAATCACTTTATAACCTACCTTTCGACTGAAGGGCACTATTGTTATATCCCTACCACAATTTGAACCCAGTCGGACCCTCCATTGGGCCATCTAGGACCCCATGAGTGGCATAATTAGGTCGAAGCCCTTTCTTAACTATAAATACCCCAATAATGAACATAGGACTCCTTTCTACTCAAAACCCTAACACGATAAGCATTCATCCTAAGTCCCTCTACTTGTTTGACTCTCGATCCTAAATAGGTCAACAGGCCTTCCTTAACCCTCCCCTCTCCTCCTCCTCTATCTTCGTTGATACACAATATCAACAATATTATATCTATCCATTTTAACATATATGTATTAAAATTTTTTTATCATATTACTGCACTAATAAAAAAAATAATACAAGAAAAAGAAGCAAAACTCAAATTTTAATTATTTAGGAGAAATTATCTAGCAAAACCATTAAAATTCAAATTAACAATGCATCACATCACCCCAAGAAAATTCGGAAAACCCCATAGTGAACAAGCAAAGCACTCACCCATCCCCAAAAAGGAAGCAGAGAAAAAAAAAGCTTAAAAGAGAAGCAAGAAGACAAGAAAAGGGTAGTGAATCTTTTCTTCTTTTGCCTTCAAAATAAATAATATGTAAATTAAAAAAACTGAGCACAAATCCTTTTGGTTATAGAGAAGTGTGTCCATTGTGTGAGTGAGGAGTTTGGCAATAGTAATTTTTAATATTTGCTACTAAAGTTTTATTTTAAGATCAAATCTTTGTTGGAGTGCGTTTATTCTCTTCCATGGAATTGATGCTTCCACGTTGGCAGTTATTTCCATAAAAGAAATAAAAAAAAAAGGCCAGCAAAAGAAAAGCAGAGCTTAGAAGAATAAAGAATAAAAGGCAAAAAAGCTAAACGCCCGTGCCTTACCTATTCAACAGTTTTTCTGGGATCCACGATTTTCAATGTTTTTTTCCTAATAAATTATATATTGACTCTGTGATTTTATGTAAATACTCATTGTACAGTTATTAAAAAGAATGTAATTTAATTAGTTACTGTATGTTTAACTTTTTCATGTTTTATATTAAAGTAAACAAATAAATGTTTGAATGCTTTTGTTAAAAATCTGACAATAGAACTAAAGCAGTAATTCAATTTGTTTATTATAGGAAGGAAATATAAAGATTTGATTTTAGATCACGAAAATGCCAAATGAGAAGTCTAACAAATGCTCCAACCAAATAAATATATATAGAAAGAAACCTATCTAAATTCTGACCCTTTTTAATTAGTCTTGTTATGAATTTTACAAAATTAAAATACTCACGCTGGGAGTTTTTTTCAGATTATTTTAGGTATAAGTCTTGTTATATGTAAAATTTGTCTAAATTTATTTTGTTTTGTATTTAAATATATGTCAGCTTTTAGTTCCCAATATTTTGTATTGGGTTAATTCTAATTATAGTTAATCGAACATGTATTATTTTATGATTGTAATTGCTAAATTCTTAAAAAAAATACAATATAATCATAATATAATTATAAATACATGTCCAAACAACTATAAAATAGAATAAACTGTTAATAAATACAAATAAATTAAAAATAAAAAATAATTTAAATTGAAATCCACATCTAATAATTTTGCATAACAAAACTCAAATATGAGTACTCAAAAATTTAGAAACTCAACATTTACCAATAACATCATGGACTCGTTGAAATTTTCATCTTGAAAAACTATCATAAAAGTTAAAGTTTAAGATTTGAAGAAGACACTTGTACACTCTACTAAGGTAACAATTTTAAATTTGGATTTCAACTAAGTAATTATTTATTAAGGGTGTGTTTATTTAAAAAATCATTTATAAAAATATTTTTTTTGTATTTATTTTGTGTTTTTTATAAAAAAAATAATATAATCAATGGAAAAAGATTTATTGATTAATGAAAAATAAGTTTTTCTTGAAAAGTATAAGAAAAAACCTTTATTTTTATATGAAAATTAACTTTAAGATAAATATTTTATATCAATAGTACAATTTTAATTTTAATGTTTAAAAATATTAAAATATTAAATTTTAATAGTATAAAACACACAAATTTATATTTATTTATAATAAATTGTTAATATAACTAATATTATTCATTATAATAAATTTGTTTAAAATTAAAAAAACTAAATAATATTTATTATAAAATAAAGAGAGATGGAGAGAATAAAAAACAAAGAAAATATGAAAGCAATAGAGAATGTACTTTTTTGATCAAAGGAATGATTAAAATAATTCATCAGTCTCTATTTATAGGTATAAGAAGTACAAAAAAGTAGAGATCTAATTCTAATAACTATTAGAATTTAAAGTATATTAAAACTTTATCTTGATCATGATGGACATCTACTTAATAAGATATTCATAACACTTCGCCTTAGATGTCCATTGGTAGATAATGTGTCTTGTTAAAACCTTATTAGGAAAAAACCTGTGGGATAAAAATCTTATGAAAGGAAAAAGAGTACACAATCTATAATATGCATAATATGCTGCCTCATTAAAAACTTTACCCAAAAAACCCAATGGGACAAAATCTCGATTAAGGGAAAAAGAGTGCAATGCGTATTTACTCCCCTCATGAAAACATCACATATTTTCTTATATTCTACGTATTCAATCTTGAATGTTAGTTTTTCAAATGGTTATTTGAATGTATTTGATAAGCATTTATATTACCATTCTTTTAAAGCTCATGAGTGAGGGAAATTTGGGGGAAATATATTTTGATCTCTTTAGGAGATTCAACAATAATCATAACAAACTTTAATCATGATTCTTTTATAAAAACACAAATAGGTATTTTGGATCATTTTATAATCCTCCTTCAACTACTATTCACTAAGCCAAATTTATCACATATGTTCAAATTATTTCAATTCATATAAATGAACAATTTCTTAAGAATTTCAATATGCTTCTAGCATTCTAAATCATTCAATGATTTTAATAAAAACCTTACTAGATAGTGATTCATAAAATGTTGTAACAATAACCATTATGCGCAAGTTAAATCTTTTATGAATTGTCAATTTAATAATATATCTAAAGGTTATTGCATCAACTACAAAAGAATATTATATCTTTTCATATTTTTATTCCGCTTTTGCAAAACTACTTCAATTGCACCCTCACTAGCTTTATACCTTTAGATATTTGGGCTACTGGTCCAAAAACTTCAAAACTTTAATTGTACTTGAGTTGCGTCTTTCTATTTTGATCAATTTATTCCATATCTATATTTCTCAATAGATTTATTCAATGTAACAGCTCAATTTTGGGCCTAGTCAAAACAGTGGTTTTTGGACCGAAAATTCGACGAGGAAAAATTTATTTTTATTATATTTTTATGGTCTACAATTTCACAGAATAATTTCACGAAAATATCATTTGAAAATTTTGACGTTTGGGCACTCAATTTAGTCAAAAGGACTAAATTGTAAAAAATGCAAAACTTGAGTTCTAAAAGCCAGAGGTGTTGAATTGCTATGAAATTTTAAATTGGAGGTCCTTAGATGGTAATTGGACCATTTATTAAATTGTTGGACAAAAATAGACATGAAATAGGTGAAATAGAATATTTTTAAGTTAAGGACATTTTGGTCATTTAGTGATTAAAATGAATTAAAAACAAAATTAAAAGTCAATTCTTGTCCATCTTCAACCCCATGGCCGAATTTTACAAGGGAAAACCATGGCTAGGGTTTTTCAAGCTTCCAAGCTCGATTGTAAGTCTGTTCTAGCCCTATTTTTAATAATTTTTACATTTTTGAAGTCATCATCACTTGATCTATCTATTTCTACCATTTATTTGTGATATGATGAAGGTTTAGGGTTTGACCCATGTTATAAATTTGTGTATTTTGATGATTAATGGTAGATTATGCATGTTTATGGTTAGAGAAACAACTTTTACTAAGTGATTTTCGGTGAAAATGAATAAAAGGACCTATTTGTAAAATCGTATAAAAAGTGTTGTAAAACTCTATTTTAATGGAAAATGTGGGCTATTATAAGCATGAAAATGGTTCGGCTAGGATGGAAAATGTGGGCTACTATAAGCATGAAAATGGTTCGGCTAGGCTTAAAGTACAAAGAAATTGAATGAAAATCATCCTATGAGAGTAGGACTAATTTGTAAATATGTGTAAGTTTAGGAGCAAAAACGTAATTTTTGTAACAGCTCGAATTAGGGCCTAAGCGGAATAGTGGTTTTGAAACCATGAATCTGAGGTTAAAATATTTATTCCGATTGAGTTTTAATGTCTATTGAGTGGTGGAATAATTATATGAAATTTTGGTTGAGAAATTTTATTGTTTAGGTGTCCAATTTGATAAGTTGGACTAAATTGCAATAGGTGAAAAATGTGTATTTTAGTCTATAGAGGCACTTGATTGAAATAGAATTTTTAATAGGAGGTTTTTTTTTTGGTAATTAGACCATTCTATTTGGTTTTGGACAAAAATACCCATGGGAGGGATAAAATATCCAAGTTATGAATGAAGGGCATTTTGGTCATTTGGATAATTAACGAAATAAAAATGAAAAATAAATCAAAATTGGTGTTCATCTTCACCTACCTTGGCCGAAACTTTGGGGGATACCATAGCTAGGGTTTTGTCATCTTTTCAAGCTCAAAGTAAGTGACTCCAACCCCGTTTTCAATGTTCTTCGTATTTTTGAAATCCTCGTAACTTGGTTTAGCTATCTCTACCACTAATTTGAGCTAGAGTTTATATTTAAAATTTTACCCATGAATAATATACATGTATTTTGATGTCTAGTGGTAGAATATGAAAGTTTGAAATGTGGTGAACATCTTTTGCTAGCTGATTTTTGGTGAAATTGATAAAAGAAAAGGACTTACTTGTAAAAGATGAAATAATGTGGGTGTAAATAGTGGGAATTGTGGGCTGCTATAAGAGGGAATATGAATTGGCTAGGCTTGGTTGTACGAAAAATGAATACATTTTATTTTACGAGCCTAGTGACTAAAGTGTAAAAATTGAGAAAGTTGAGGGTTAAATTGCAAAATTTGCTATAGGAAGATTTTGGACTAAATTGAATGATCTGAGTATTAAATAAGTTCAATGTGTCATTATAGATCGAGAAGAACGTGGAATCGACCTTGACCGGGGCAAAGGTAAGGTTTCGGACTAAATTGCAATTTGACACCTTTTGTGATGAGGTAAGTTTATTGTAAATGATACATCCTTTTTAGATGTTTTTACACGTGGATGTCCTATATGAGATATGAATGATCATTATATTATCATTTGGCGTAACTACGAAAAGTGAGGATACGGATAAGTTTCGTGTAATTGTTAATATCAGTAGCTATGTACGAATCACCGAATAGTTGTTAACATTGGTGAGCTAAGTGCAAAATATTGTGAATTGTTGATATTGGTGGGCTATGTACGAAACTACCTTATAATTGTTAATATCGGTGGGCTATGTGTGAAACCATCGTGAATTATTGATATTGGTGGGCTATGGGTGAAACCACCTTATAACTGTTAACATGGGTGGCTATGTGTGAATTACTGTGCATGGATTGTTATATCAAAATGTATATTAAGGAAATGACTAAGTGAAATTATGAGTGTTGTTGTGATGAATGAGTGTAGGGAATGAATATGTGAATGCATGAGCATTGTGCATGAGCATTGTGCATGCTAAGTGTTGAGAACGTTGGTAAGGCGTGAGATGAGTAAGTGAAATTATAAGACTTGAATCATTTACATGGTTGGGTTATGTTCTTGAATGCAAAATGTGTTGTTGTGATGTTTATTGTTTGCATATAGACTTACTAAGCTCAAAGCTTACTCCCCTTTTTTCTTCCCTTGTTTTATAGATTAGCCAAGCCAGCTCGGGATACAGAAGACGTCGGAGGATCACTCACACTATCAACACCTTTTGGTACTTTGAAACTTACATTAAATTATGGCATGTATAGGATTTGGTCATTTTTTTAAGTGTCATAATTGGTTGACTAAATGTGTAAGCCTAAATTACTTGGTACTACATTTTGTATAAGACTATGAGATGTATCTAATATTAATTATTTTATAAGTCTAAGATGAAGCTTTTTATGAATGAGTTGTTTGCCTCTGTGAGAATGTATGATAGTATGAAATTGGTGTGTAGAAAATGTGATGAGTAAATGGTTGTGTATATGCATGATGATTGGGCAAAGTGCTTGAGATGAGAATGAGTGTGAATGTGTAGATTTTTGGGATATTTTGATGTGGGTTCATGTCTTGTGAAGTGTTGTTGAAACTGGTATAAATGTGGTTAATTTCAAGATGGTAAAAGGCTTGGTAAATAGCCTTATAATCGTCCACACGGGTAGACACATGGACGTGCGTCTACCACCCCATGGGCGTGTAGTCTGGCCTTATGTCCCCTGCATGTAAATTGCAAAAAATTGAGTACGTCATAGGGCTAACACATGGGCATGTACCTTGGTCGTGTGACCTAAATTGCAGGATGACTTCATAAACAGAATGTCCAAGTTTTTACACACGGGCGGAGACACGAGCATATGTCTCAGCTGTGTGAAGGACACGGCTTAGGACATGGGCATGAGCTCGATCGTGTGAAAACCCCTGTAGGTCTAAAATGAAAAATAAATCCACACAGGCTAGAGACATGGGCATGTGTAACCACATGGCCTGCCCACACTGGCGTGTCCCTGTACCACACGAGCGTGTGCCCTATTTTGCATAAAAATTTTTAAAATTTTCTAAAGGTTATGGTTTTGTCCCAGACCGCTTCCACAGTATGTTTTAGGCCCCGTAGGCCTATATAAGGGACTTGAAGAGGAAAAAATTGAAAAATTCTAAATAGTATGCAAAATTTATGTCTCGACTGGCATGATTTTATGTGAATGTGTTCCAATAGTGCCTTGTACCCTGTTCCAGCATTGAATACGGGTAAGGGGTGTTATAATTTTTCCATAATATGATTTTTGGTTCACATTGAATAATGTGACTAATGAATAAGCTAAATGTGATATTCTAGATCAAGGAAAACGAGGTTTGGAACTAGAACGAAGGAAAAAACGAATATTCGATGGTTAGGTCCTTTTTTACCATTTTGGTATCGAGGTAAGGTTGTGTGTAAATAATGGAACATTTCATTATTATGTAATTAATGCTTTAATATTGTATGAATTGTATAATTGCTTTTGTGAATTCGATAAATGATGACTCGATGACGATTCGACGAAGATTTGATACTCGAAACCCTAGTTGAACCTTAGGAATAGATAGGATACAAATGTCATGACATTAGGGTTACTGAGATCCCGTATAAGACCATATTTAGGATATGGCGTCAGCATGTGATTTCGTGTAAGACCATATTTAGGACATGGCATCAAAATAAGACTTCGTATAAGACCATATCTGGGATATGGCATCAATATGAGACATCGTGTATGACCATATCTGGGATATGGCATTGGCATCTTACTATGTGTATGAGGTTTCCGAGTATCCTTTGGTATTCCAAGTGGTTCAACGACTAATTCAAAGATTATGTCAAAGATGTAAAAAGATATGACTGGGTTATGAGTTTGTACATGTATGTACGTAAAGTTTATAAGCATGGGCTCCATGATATTATGAGTTCATGATCACTATGAAAGTGACCTTAAGTTAATCTTGTGAATAAGTATTTATGTTGATGATGGGTAAGTTCATGGTAACTTCAGTTGAGAATCATGTGTTAGGGTTTTAAGCCACATCAAATTGAGAGATAAGATGTTTATTTCACTTGATTTGTGATTCATTAGATATGTGTGAAAAAGGAAAGATTTGCATAATTGCCTATTAAAATGGTTATGAAAGTATAAGAAGTTAAGAGTTTAAATCATTGAAAGAGGTTAAGCGTTGGGCTTGAAAATATGAAAACGCATGATTAATATGCATGTTACTACGAGGCTTGAAATGATTTGTTAATGATTATTATGGTATGTTATATTGGAGAGATTATGATTGTTTGGAAAATATTAAGATGTACTACATTATGTTATAAATTAAAGGGGGTAAGCATTGTGATTAAGTAAGTCATGCCTATGAAGAAGATTAATGATGTTTGTGTTGTGTTACGTTATGTTTCTTGTATGATAAATGTATGACTATTGTTGCTTATTATTTTCATACGAACTTACTAAACTTTGTAGTTTACTCCCCTCCCTTTCCTATATTTTATAGGGTTGTATGCTGGCTCGAGTTGGAGATCGCCGGAGATGTTATCACACTATCAAGCTATCATCGTGGGGTAAAAGTAAATACAAACCTCTTAAGTTTATGGCATGTATAGGAATTTGGTCTTTTTATTTTATGGTATATTGGTTTAGCCAAATATGTTGGCTTATGATGATAATTAATTCATTTTGTATAAGGACATGAGATGTGGCTCATATTGATTATTCGGTTGTAAACCCATCTGTATATGTACGCGTGTGCTAATGCCATTGTGATATGGCCTATGATTATCGATGGTTGATTGATGATATGTTGCATGTGATTTACTAAACTTGAGTTTGATGAAAGATGATTGGTTGTGTGGGCATATGTTAGTATGAAAATGCATGCAAGTAAGTGAATGAAGTTTACTTGTATGTGAGGTGGTGTAAGTGGTCTTGGTAAAGTATGAAGTCTTATGCATGTATAAGTAGGGATGAAAAGATCATGATCATGTCTTGTTTGTGTTTGTTCAAGTGTTCAATCATGCCTTGTTTAGTGTCATTGAAAGTGTACATGTGAGTGAGCAATTGAGGGTGGCCAATGGCTTGGAAAAATAGCCTCAAAATGGTCCACACGGGTAACACATGGGCATGTGTCAGCCCCATGGGTGTGTGAACAGGCCGTGTGTCCCCTGCAACTTAATTTCGAGAAACAAAATGCCCAGTATAGCGTATATGAGTCTAGCTATACATGCCATATTACCACCTGTGATAGTGTGATATCTTCCGATCCTGACGAAATTGTTCTGTTGAGACAGAAATGCTTTCCAACCAAGCTGCTTTCGATAAGGCTGAAAGTGATATTAAGATGTTTGAAATTGTGTTTGTGATGAGACGAGGCTCAAAAAGGTAAGAATAAAAGTTCATGATATGTATGTGATGAAGTATAAAATGAAATAGACATAAGTCGAGAAATATGGAAAAGTGAAATGAAATAAAAGTGTATATTGTGATAAGCTCACTCATATTTGTTTGATATCCATATAATGTTATGTGCCTAACCTATTTGATTAAGTGAACATGACAAGTAATCCTACTCAAATAGAAGGAATATATGTTTATGTGCACTTGTTTGAATAAGATAATCAAAAAGTTCGTGTAACATGAATATGTATGTTAATTTGCTTTAAGTGAATTATGTGATTATGACGATATTATGTGGATGATAAATGCTAAGTCATATGTGTGTGTTTATGAGAGTCAAATTAGAGGCTTTACGACCTCACCCCCTTACCTATGTGGTATTTTGTAATAAGATTTCACGAGATTTATGTTGAACGAACTCACAAGTGCGAAATTAGAGAGTTCAGTAATGGAATAACTAGAATGTGGTCAGAGTTGAGAATAGTTTGACAAGTGAATATAGTTCTAGAAGAGACATCAGATTATTCGAAAGATTATTCAGATTAAACATTGTCACGGTTAAAGAAAAAGTTAATCTCGACTAATCAACTTATTCAGATATGATGTCTAAAGTATGTGTATACTGAAATTTTTTTCCCGAATTGGTTTTCGTTAGTGAATGGAATAATACGAGGCTATTGATGACAGAATTAGTCAAAGAAATGATAATTGAGTAGTAAAGATGTCTGTGTGTGACAGTTACAGTTGAAGTGAATATGATGATCTGCTCTGGGTATTCTATATATTCTTTTATCATCAGAGATATGTGTATGATTGTTCAGTTTTTGATGGAGTTCTTATATTGTGAGAATGCTAGCTAACTATAATGTTAGACGAAAGTTTTGTTGGTCTGGTTGGTTCATGATCAGCATTTCTTTATCTCTTGGAATTCTATTCTAATATGTTGGAATGAAGTCAATGGTAGAAATTTATGTGAGGTTATTCTTATGTTTCTACTGATTATGGTTTTGTTTTATATATGCGGGAAATATATTATCTCTGTTATGATGGAAGTCTAGAGTCGGTAAGCAGTGCTTTTCTTCTGGCTTTCTCTGAGGAATTATTAAGATCTTTATTATCTTCTTATGAGTTGTGTTCTCAGACTTCCGGTATGGTATCGTATCTTGGATTTCTTTATCTCTGTTTTTCTATCATTCTTATTTCGTGAATTATCAACCATGGCTTATCTTTAAAGTGTGTTCTTTAGCTTGTGATAACTATGTCTATTATGATTATGCTTTTGGTTCGATCATAAAAACGTGGTGATTCTGGTATCAGGATTTTTTTTCTAATTTTCGTGGATGGAATTGACATCGGCAAAGGTATAGATAGTGGAAGCTCAAGCTCAAATTGTGTGAAAGTTTATATGGTCCGTTACATGTTAGTATAGTTGAAACCAGTTGAAGGTATTATTAACCAAAGCACTGGTTCTAAGTTCAGTTTGAAATGAGTAATGAATTTATGATTTTTCAGTGATGCACTATTGAACGGATTGGAATGTGTTTTATTACTAGAATGTAAAGTGGTGGTTTATGTATTCATATGGTCAATGTCACATTAAAAAGAACTGTTCGACCAGTGATTTAGAGACGGTCACTTTTATGTCCGTATTCAGAATTTGGTGATATCGTTTATTTGACGAAAGGTGTCACATGTTCCCTGATTTCAAGAATTAAAGTATCGAACGTCGTAGAAAGATCTGAAGAGAAGATAGTCTTAAAGACTTGAGCTATTGAAAGACCACGAGTAGTTATTAATTAATCTCTGGGAAAGCAGATATAGTTACAGATGCTGAATGGAAAAATCTTTGTTTATTTTGTGAGTGGGTTACACGATTGATCTTAATTGATGATGATCTGATTTTAGCTAGATTAAAAGCTAAAGCTATGTTTTCATTGCAAGATTGAGAATCTTAGAAATGTGCTAATGAATGGTAAGTTAAACGAGTTAGTATGAGTCGATTTTTTATTCTGAATTTTAGGTCTGACCTGATAACTGACGTTATTGTTCTGAGATAGAAATTGTATGCAAATGAATCCAAAACTTATGCAGAAGTTTTTGTACGAGGCTCAGTAGTGGCTCGTCTGTTCATCCAAGTGTAATAAAATGTACAATTATATGAAGCAGACATTCTAGTGATTTCGTATGTTACATGATATTTTTGAATTCGTGTTCAGATGTTGGTTGGTCATAGGTAAAAGCTGAATATCAAGAGTATTTAGGACTATCATAGTCAGTGATGATACTGGAGTGATAATGAGATAGAAATACTATGGATTTCGTATCAAGATTTCCTTTATTTCTGAAAAGGAAGATGTTAATTGAATTGTGATTAATTGTTTCACAAAAAGTCACATAATCATTTTGGTATGTACAAGTTTTTCATTTGACAGATCGGCCGAGTTATATGTTTCTAAGGTTGTTACCTCTCATAGAGTGCCAATCCTTATTATCTTGGATAAAGATCCGAGGATTATATTGCAATTATGGAAAGAGCTAAAGGAAGCTATGATTATGCAGTTGCATCTTGGAACGGTAATACACCTATAAATCGGTGGTAAGTCTGAGAGAGTAATTCAAAACTCTGACAATATGCTCTGACACTATGTGTTAAAGTTCAAGGTGATTAGAAAGAGATATATGAGGCTGATATGGTTTTTGCTTTTGGGAAATTAGTGAAAGTTAGTTATGAGAGTTGAAAGAAATTTCTTCTGGTAAGATTTTCGGGGACGAATATCCCTAAAGAGGGGAGAGTTGTAATAGCCCGATTTTGGGCCTAGTCAGAACAGTGGCTTCAGGACCGCAAATCTGACGTGGAAAATTTTATTTTTATTATATTTTTATGGTCTACAATTTCACGGAATGATTCCACAAAAATATCGTTTGAAAATTTTGACGTTTGGGCACTCAATTTAGTTAAAAGGACTAAATTGTAAAAAGTGCAAAACTTGAGTTCTAGAAGCTAGAGGAGTCTAATTGTTATGAAATTTTACATTGGAGGTCCTTAAATGGTAATTGGACCATTGATTAAATTTTTGGACAAAATGGACATGAAATAAGTGAAATAAAATATTTTTAAGTTAGGGGCATTTTGGTCATTTGGTGATTAAAATGAATTAAAAAGAAAATTAAAAGCCAATTTTTGTCCATCTTCAACCCCATGGCCGAATTTCACAAGGGGAAACCATGGCTAGGGTTTTTCAAGCTTCCAAGCTTGATTGTAAGTCCGTTCTAGCCCCGTTTTTAATGATTTTTACATTTTTGAAGTCGTCATCACTTGATCTATCTATTTCTACCACTTATTTGTGATATGATGAAGGTTTAGGGTTTGACCCATGTTATAAATTTGTATGTTTTGATGATTAATGGTAGATTATGCATGTTTATGGTTAGAGAAATAACTTTTACTAAGTGATTTTTAGTGAAAATGCATAAAAGGACCTATTTGAAAAATGGTATAAAAATTATTGTAAAAATATGTTTTAATGGAAAATGTGGGCTGCTATAAGCATGAAAATGGTTTGGCTAGGCTTAAAGTATAAAGAAATTAAATGAAAATCATTCTACGAGCCTAGGGACTAATTTGTAAATATGTGAAAGTTTAGGGATAAAAACATAATTTTGTCATAATATGATTGTTGGGTTACATTGAATAATGTGACTAATGAATAAGCTAAATGTGATATTATAGATCAAGGAAAACGAGGTTTGGAACTAGAACGAGGGAAAAATGAATATTCGACAGTTCGGTCATTTTTCACCATTTTTGGTATCGAGGTAAGTTTATGTGTAAATAATGCAATATATCATAATTATGTAATTAATGCTTTAATATTGTATGAATTGTGTAATTGTTTTTTTGAATTCGATAAGTGATGACTCGATGACGATTCAACCAAGATTTGATACTCGAAACCCCGGTTGAACCTTAGGAATAGATAGGATACAAATGTCATGACATTAAGGTTATTGAGATCCCGTATAATACCATATCTGGGATATGGTGTCGAAATGTGATTTTGTGTAACACCACGTCTAGGACATGGCTTCGATATGAGACTTCATATAAGACCATATCTGAGATATGGCGTTGATATGAGACATCGTGTAAGACCATAGTTGAGCTATCGGCATTGATGTGTGATCCCATGTAAGACCATATCTGGGATATGGCATTGGCATTTTACTATGTGTATTAGATTTCCTGAGTATCCTTTGGTATTCCAAGTGGTTCAACGAGTAATTCAAAGATTATGTCAAAGATGTGAAAAGATATGACTGGGTTATGAGTTTGTACAGGTATGTACGTAAAGTTTATAAGCATTGGCTTCATGAGTTGAGAATCATGTGTTAGGGTTTTAAGCCATATCAAATTGAGAGATAAGATGTTTATTTTACTTGATTTGTGATTCATTGGATATGTGTGAAAAAGGAAAGATTTGCATAATTGCCTATTAAAATGGTTATGAAAGTATAAGAAGTTAAGAGTTTAAATCATTGAAAAAGGTTAAGCATTGGGCTTGAAAATATGAAAACGCATGATTAATATGCATGTTACTACAAGGCTTGAAATGATTTGTTAATGATTATTATGGTATGTTATATTGGAGAGATTATGATCGATTGGCAAATGATAAGATGTACTACATTATGTTATAAATTAAAGGGGGTAATCATTGTGATTAAGTAAGTCATGCCTATGAAGATTAATGATGTTTATGTTGAGTTACGTTATGTTTATTGTATAACAAATGTATGACTATTGTTGCTTATTATTTTCATACGAACTTACTAAGCTTTGTAGCTTACTCCCCTCCCTTTCCTATATTTTATAGGGTTGTATGCTAGCTTGAGTTGGAGATCGCCAGAGATGTTATCACATTATCAAGCTATCATCGTGGGGTAAAAGTGAATACAAACCTCTTAAGTTTATGGCATGTATAGAAATTTGGTCTTTTTATTTTATGGTATATTGGTTTAGCCAAATGTGTTGGCTTATGATGATAACTAATTCATTTTGTATAAGGACATGAGATGTGGCTCATATTGATTATTGGGTTGTAAACCTATTCGTATATGTACACGTGTGCTAATGCCATTGTGATGTGGCCTATGATTATCGATGGTCGATTGATGATATGTTGGATGTGATTTACTAAACTTGATTTTAATGAAAGATGATAGTTTGTGTGGGTATATGTTGGTATGAAAATGCATGCAAGTAAGTGAATGAAGTTTAATTGTATGTTAGGTGGTGTAAGTGGTCTTGGTAAAGTATAAAGTCTTATGCATGTATAAGTAGGGATGAAATGATCATGATCATGTCTTGTTTGTGTATGTTCAAGTGTTCAATCATGCCTTGTTTAGTGTCATTAAAAGTGTACATGTAAGTGAGCAATTGAGAGTGGCCAATGGCTTGGAAAAATAGCCTCAAAATGGTCCACACGGGTAGACACACGGGCATGTGTCTAGGTCGTGTGTGAGACACGGCTAGCCCCATAGGCATGTGAACAAGCCGTGCGTCGCTACAACTTAATTTTGAGAAGTAGAATGCCCAGTATGGGGCACACGGGCAGAGACACGAGTGTGTGTCTCAACTGTGTAGATAGCACGGCCTTGGACACGGGCGTGTGCCAAGGGCGTTTGAAGTCTACACCTATTTTGTGAGAATTTAATTTGTCACACGGCCTAGCACATGGTCGTGTGGCTTGGCCGTGTGGTTTCATTTGGCTGATGACGTCATAAACAAAGAGTTGCACGGGGTATGGACACGGGCATGTGTGACCACACGGCCTACCCACACGAGTGTGTCCTATATCCAAACGGGTGTGTAACTGCTGTAAAATTTCTGAAAGTTCTCGGTTTAGCCCGGTACCACTTCCATAGTATGTTTTGGGTCTCGTAGGCTCATTTTAGGGACGGTGTGAATGAGTGTGAAAAGTTTTAAATTTGGATGGAAGTTTATAGCTCGAAAATGCATGTGTGTTTGTGTTTAAGTCTGGTAATGCCTCGTACCCTATTTCGACGTGAATATGGGTAAGCGGTGTTACACTCAAGATATTCCTTTTATTTCATTATTTCCATAATAATGTTACATGCAATATCATTGCCGACCACTTTTATTAGTCAGATCCACATTTTCTTGAATTGGCATAACTTATCGAGATATCTTATTTTCATTATTTTAAAATTCAGTTCCAGGTACCTAAATCTCTTCTAGAGTTTTACTTATTAGTTCTCTTCTAGAGCACCCGCCTCCACTATATGACCATCTAGAAGAATTTTCATCTGTGGAACTGATCAATCTATTATTTATTCTAACTGATTGTCCTATTGGGACTTTGATTCAAATTAAAATATTAGATGGTATATAACACTTGGTTATTCTCATTAAGTTTGTACATACATCTAACAGTTAACTTGTAATTAGTTATCCTTATTGAACTTCTGGTTCAAATTAGTCTCCCCCTAACTCATTATAAGTTGTTATTTTTCTCCCCCTAACTTATTACAAGTTATTATTTCTCTCATCTAATGTCGAGAAAACTATCGAATCAAAATTGTAATCCCAAATCATGTCATAATTGAATTTCGAATACATCCAAAACTTCTAATAATATAAAGAAACTTGTAATTAATATATATTCCCAACTTTATTTGAGGATTCACTCATCTTTGTGCATTGTGGTGGAGTAATTGGAACATATACACACATATAAAAATTCAAAGATGAGAAATATTTAACTCTTGATCAAAAACCAATTGTAATGGGGAGTATTTATAACTTATTGGCTTGATACGTACAACATGCAAATCAACATAATCTCGTGTTGAAATAGGAAGTTTAGTTTTTCATAAGTAATGGTTTAGACATTAATCAGAGGTGTTCAATTAATAATTTCTCTGAACCATTATGCGCAAACTTTTGCAAAAGTTTTTCAAACTCATTCAATAAAAGATTGAGATATAAACTCATCAGTATCAGCAAGATGAATTGTGTTAATTGCATGATTTAAAATTAATTATTTAAACAAGTAATATTGCAAGCAACAGGTTTCAAATTGATAACATGTATGTGATTATTTTGTAGATGCATCTCCCAAAATTATATAATATCAAAACCATCCACATGGTGGATGAATAGGCCCATATTCGTTTAAAAAATACAAGACATTAAATCTCAACTTTAGGTAGTGAGTTTCTACTAATCAATTTTCACTGAGAACAAGTAACATATGAGAATTCTTTTAAATTAAAGAATCTTTTGGTTCTTTAATGAATGTCCATATGGATTCTTAATTAATTTTCGTATCATATATGATCTAGGATGGTCAATTGGTCAAGCCAAGTAGTAAATGAATTTGTATCAGTAAACTTTTGGTTTACTTTAACATGTGTTTCAATTGTACTAATTTGTAACAAAGTAATAATTTTACTATCATTCCTTTTACTTTGTATCCACATATAAGTGCTATTGTGACATTTTCATGTCTAAATCAATGTAAATATTATAATGTCACTAGGTCAACAAAATAAATATAATTTCCAAATAGTTATATGCAATATTCGCTTCAGGGAATATGCCAAAATCTTCAAATATCTAAAAAAAAATTGCAACTTCAAGTGCATCCAACTATAACGAGCTTTAAATAGAATTATCATATTTTATTGCTCATAAATAGATCTTTCACAGTCAAATATTTTGCTTCCAACCCCTTAACAGGGATGACGACAAAAGAACATCACAAATACTATAAAATAGATATAAATTAATAACTCAATCCTCTCTTTTTCACCTTTTCAAAATAAATATTTATAGCAATAGTGATTTATATGAAATATAATATTTTCCTCATGCATAATCTCAATATAAGATCCATTATAAATATCTTTTACAACCAATGGATTAACCATCATAATATATTAATATATTAGCTCTTCTAAAGCTTTCGACTAATTTTGTACTATCAAATATTGGAATAATATTTATTTGTTTTAGTACCAAATAAGATAAATATTTTCTATCTATAATGATAAAATTTATTACTACATTCTCATATCCTTCCTCAAAAAATATTAATAGAAACAAAATATTTGGACATATGTCACATGTAGCCAATAATCTTTCATATCACATTGATAACAGAAGCTATCTTTACCCTTTGAAGAGTTATCTTAAGAACTCTCATTGTTCTCTTATTTATTATTATGTTCCCACTTTTAGTGATCCATGATTATATCTTTTATTTTCATTATGTTTACATTCACTTCAGGGAATGCAATAAATCTAGTAGGATAGACTTATAAACGCCTCCATTGATTCTTTATTTCATAATTACCATCACAAAATATGTTTAGATTTCAAATCAAAATCTATCTATTCATGTTATGATTAGTCTCCAATCACATCCTCAATTACAACAACAATCATGATCTCTATATTTTCATTTTTCATAATTGTTATGTACTGCTACATTCACTTCAAGGAATAAAGCAAAACTAGTGGGAATAATTTCATAGTTTTTCATTAGTAACTTATTATTTTGCTTAGCCACCATATATATAATACAAATACATGAGTATCTCACGTTATTTATATATATGGTTTTAATGTAAAACACATGAAGGTTTTATTCAACATATATCTTCTTGATCTGAAAAATAATATTATATTTTACAAAATTTTGCATCACAACGAGCTAAAATATAAGCTCTTAAAGAGCTTTTTATAGTTTGATGCAATATTAGCTCTTTAGGATCATATAATCATTTTATTGTATAACCTTAATAAATTTTTAATTTATTTTAAATAAAATTTTATTTATTTTTATAAAAAGAAAATGAATAGATATAAATAAAAGATATATTAAACGTAACAAATAATAAATTCATGTCGCTAATTAATCATTGTGGTTAAATAATATATATTTTATATATCATACCACAACAAAATACAAAATATTATAATGTCAAATTAAAATAACTTTACAACTATAAAAGTTTAAACATAAACATTTTCTAACATCAACCTCTTATGACATAATTTCTTCTCAAATATTACAATGATATGAAATTATCACAGACAAGGTGAATATCCTAAAAATTCATGACAAGTATTTTTACTCGCATTCCACAATAATCATATATCTTAATCAAAATCAAAATTAAACCAATCAATTCTATTAAAAATAAAAAATATTTATCTCCACATAAAAATCCCAATAACTAAATGTGTAAAGAGTTTTATAAATTCATAGAGATACAAAAAGTGAATCATAAAAATCGAACTTTTTAATAGAAAATCAAATTTCAAAAGAAGTTGATTAGATTGACTTACGTTACCATGTATGAAAAGTAGTTATTATAAACATCCTTTGTAATGAAGAGAAATAGATCATCCCCAAGCAAATATCAAAAAGAAAACTTTGAGAATGAATCTTACTTCTCGATTTCATATAGATAACGATATCAAATCTTTTACCATTCTTAAGAACAAAAAGTGCAACGCCCCAAATTTCATTATTTTCGGTTTTTGTGAATTTGTAGCATGGAAGTTTTCTAAATGTATTTTTGTATTGATTTGACATAAATAATTGTCTGCTTCAATGGTTATGTGCTCTGGATGTGTTGGGGGAGGTCTCATGTTCAAGTCACAACTTGGGTAAATTTTGGGTTTTTATTGAATTAGGCCTAACTCTTGGTAATAAGGCTTTTAAGTAAAAGTTGGTTAGGATATGACAGAATGGGCCTGCTGGTCTGGTGGTCGGGCGAGTGTTAGTGTTACTTGAGGGCTAAGGTTCGAATCCTTGCATGCATAACAAGGGGGTTAATTTTTGCTACAAAATTCAGCTAGGAGGTTGTGTTTTATTAAAAGTCTGAGTTAGGAGTTGAGTGGAGAGAATTAAGGAATGAATTTAGGGATTAGGGGGTGATTAATTAGTTTTTATTTTTATTCTTTTTCTCAATTTCGATTTTTCCCCTTCTTTCAAACTTCTGACGTGAGTTTTGCTATCATCTTCCCTCTGTCGTTTTCATCTTTTTCGATCAACAAATCCTTTTTGTTCTTTTTCATTCTTGCTTCAATTTCTTTTTCATTCTGGTGCCTTCACTTTGTTCAGTCAATTAGCTTTCCATCAGTAAGTACTCATTTCTGCTTTTGAAGTTCTTTGTAGTCAGGTTATTAAGAGGTTGTTTTCTGTTTAGGGGACAACCAAGAGTTTGTGGACTGCTAATCGGCACTCTAAACAACGTGGAATCATCATTGAGTGAGGAAGGTAAGGGTTTCGGTAAGTTTTGAGAGAATGCCTTTTCGTAACAAATTGATTAAAGTGACTGAAATTGGACTTCCTATTGTTGATTATAGGTCTTAAGGTGCTCGGGATTGCGTTAACATCTAAAACAAACCAGGTGTGTACTCTGATTGCATAGAAATCACGTTTCAGCGAAAGTCGAAAAGCCTGCTGTCGACGCCACACGGGCATGTGGACTGCCTGTGTTACCACATGGCCGTGTGATCGACGAACCAACCTGTGTACACTCGACACGAGCCCGACGGACACGGTCATGTAAGACTGGTGAGGCCGTGTGCGAGACATAAGTTCGGCCAATTGGGTCGTGTGGGGCACACAAGCATGTGGGTCCACACGGGTGAACCACACGGACATGTGGGATTTTTGGTCAGGCCGTGTGATCCACATGGGCAAGGCCAATCTGAACCGTGTGGGCCACGCGGGCATGTGGGCCCACACGGGCAGGCCATATGGGTGTGTGAGCTATTTTTTTGAAATATTCTGTAAGGTTGCACGGGTCGCCCAAGTCGACTGTGACCTGTTATAAGGTCGGTAAGGATATCTTAGACCCTATTCTATGTTCTGATATTGTGATATATGTGTAAGCATGTTACTATAAGCATGTGTATCTGTCTGATTATATGATCTGTTATCTATTATCTGCATTTTAGCATTCCATGGTATTCTGTTGCATTGCATTAGGGTAGGTTTATTGTTGAAGAGAAGGAAGTATCTGAAAGGCTTTTAGCCTGTTATCTGGCAACTGTGCTGCATACGTCTTTTACGTGCCGTTTTACGACACCATATGGTGTGTAAGGCTGGATGGGTTGATTTTGTCCCTATACTTGGTGTGTAGGGCTGGATGGGTTGATTTTATCCCTACATGGTGTGTAGGGTTGGACGGAGATAGTGTGCAGGGTTGGTGGGCATGATTTACTGTTATCTGATCTATTCTGATTCTATATCTGAATAGGCTTAAGGGCTCTATTATATATTTGATTCTGTTCGGAGTGGCCTAAGGCCCATACCATTTCTATTAAGGGCTCAGGCCCGATTTATGACTGCTTTCTGATACCTGATTGTATGCATGCTTTACTGTAGGGATGTACACACTGAGTTTGCGAAAACTCACCCCTTCTTTATTTGTTCTGTCTGTCAAGTAATGCCCAGCAGTAGATGGATCGGTACAGCGGAGGGCTTGACGGTGACCATTGCTATTCATAATCTAGTTTAAGACTTTACTGTTTATTTACTACTATTTGGGAAATTTTGGATGTAATTATTTTTGGACTTTTAGACTGTTTTGGTTATTTGGAACCTTAATTTGCTATTATTGGTTTATAAACTACGACACCACAAAAGCATTTTTTTAAACTAAAGTAAAAGATTTTTGTAGGAACGGACGATTTACAAAAGCTTCCGCGATAAAGAAATGGTTTTAAACAATTGAATAAATCACGTTTTCTTGACTTAAGTAAAAGATAATAATCTGAACATGTTTTCTTGTATTTGAATTGTTTTTCAAAAACACTCTCATGTGACATCGCCAGATTCGGTCATAACGTTTAGGCCGGGTTTAGGGTGTTACAAAAAGTAAAATAAGTTAATCAAAACAATGATGATATATAATGAAAGAAGAATGAAAAATAAAAATTATATATGAAACATTAAATAAAAGAAACCTCCTGTAAAAACTTTGCATCTTGCCGTTAAAAATATTGAAAATCATGAAGGATAAAATTGATCGTCGATAAAAGGAACTATCACTTTTAGTACGATCGTGATAATAACATGTTATAAAATAAAAAGAGATGGAGTGTAACACCCCAAGCCCAGCCTAGACATTATGGTCGAATCTGGGAGTGTTACGAAGAAGGGTTTTGAAACTAATCTTATTCTATTAAATTTCTTGCGTTTAACTATTACTAAAAGAATCCACATTTTATCAACAAATTATTATTTTGGTTAAAGAAAACATTGTTAATATGCTCTTTTAGAAAACTTATTTTTGTAGTGGAAGTTTCATATTGTTAAAGTTGAAAACCGAGTTTATGTTTTCAAAAAAAAATTGTTTGGGTAAAACTGTGGTTTTATCAAACATCACAGTATAAAAGTCAAAAAAATACATTCAAAACCAAAATTAAAACAAATAGTCCAGAGAGTCTCAAAATTACACAAGTCTAAAAAATAATCCAGGATTTAAATGAAAATCATTATTCAGACAGTTCACGAACTAATGGTCACCGCTGAGACTCCGTCGCACCAACCTGCCTATATCTAAGGATTACCTAAATAGGACAGACAACAAATGTGAGTTTTCATAAACTTAGTGTGTGTAACACCCCAAACCCGGCCTAGAAGTTAGGCCTGAATCTGGCGTAACACATTGAAGTGTTTTTCGAAAACCATGTCTTCATTGAAAACTCTTCTTACTATTTAAACCTTTGTAAAGTCTCAGTTTGTGTTCGTTTAATTCCAAACGTGGTTCGTGAAAAAGTTAATCACTTTTAAAAACGTTGTTAATTTCGTTGAAAATCTCTTTGTGTTGCGGAAGCTAATTTTAAGTAAAGAAGTTTAAAACGTATGTATTTGAAAACACAAATTGGTTGGAAAACTCGTCTAAGTCTAACAGATATAAAACATAATAAAATCCCAAACTTAAAACAAAATCCAGATAGGCCTTATTACAGAAATTAAAACCTGAAATGGAATTTAAAACATAATAACTACAGTCGCGTAGCCACCTCCGAGACCCTCGCATCACTGATCCTTCTAACGCTGGGGATTACCTGAAAAAGTTGATAAACGGGGTGAGTTTATGAAAAACTCAATGTGTAATCCCCTTAAAGCAATACAGTAAGTAAACAGAAACAGATACAAAAACAGTCTGGGCCAGAGCCCTTTAACAGTAACAGTACAGTCCAGCTCAGAGCATACGTAGGCGAAAAGCCCACTACAATATCATTTAGGTCACAGCCCACAACAGAAACAATTGGGCCAAGCCCCAAACCAATAACAGAACAAGTAGGCCTAAGCCCAAATAGAATCAGAATAGAACATATATGAAATCCAACCCAATCCAACCAATATACCACCCGTACCAGCCAACACACCATGTGGGGATTAAATTGACCCACCCAGCCAACACACTAATAACGCAACAAGGCTGCTAATAACAAAAAACGTGGCGGAGCCACTAGAATCAGAATACGTGGCAAAGCCATTAGCACAAAACTTCCTCCAAATCAAACCCAACCCCATGCAGAATATCATGTATGTCATGCTCAATCATCACACGTGTATGCATAATGGCCATGCTCAGTAACAGTCATTTAAACACACGTTAAAAGCATATCAATCATACAACCGCAGTCAAATCAGTTAAAACACAGTCATACAATCACAATCGAATCAGTTAAAACACAGTCATACCATCACAGTCAAATCAGTCGAATTCACAGTCTAAGTTCGTCACTTGCCATAATGGTAAAATGATCATTTTACACTGTTGGGGCAAGACGGTAATTTTACCCTATCGGGGTACTTCGGTAATCCTACCCTACAGGGGTATTTTGGTAATTTTACAAACCAGAGGTATTTCGGTAATTCGACAAACTAGGGGTATTTCGGTAATTTTACAAATCAGGGGTATTTCAGTAATTTCATAAACCAGGGGTATTTCGATAATTTCATAAACCAGGGGTATTTCGATCATTTCAAAAACTAGGGGTATTTCGATAATTTCACAAACTAGGGGTATTTCGGTAATTTTACAAACCAGGGGTATTTTGGTAATTTTACAAACCAGGGGTATTTCGGTAATTTCATAAACAAAGGGTATTTCAGTAATTTTACAAACCAGGGGTATTTCGATAATTTCATAAACTAGGGGTATTTCGGTAATTTCATAAACCAAGGGTATTTTAGTAATTTCATAAACTAGGGGTATTTCGGTAATTTTACAAATCGAGGTATTAGCGACCCAATAGATAGTCCATCGTCGCCTTGTGCGCCTTAAGTAACCTAAAAAGATATAACGGTGTAAATGGGCCTAAGGCCCATTACTTAGCCCAAGTGGGCCTACACGCTCGTGTGACCCAATTAGCCTAGAAACAACCCCAGCTATGTGAATGACATAGCCCAAATCAATCATTTATCACATCAAAAACATTTTATCTATGTGGGCCCACAAGCCCATTGGCCCACACGACTGCTCAGTCTAACATTTACCACAGTATACAAATTTATTTCAAGTGGGACCCACAGGCCCATTGGGCCCATATGACCCAACATGGCCCAGAATATCCCAAGACCACGAGAGTGCTCGTGATGGCCTCTACAGTCTAATGCCCACGATTTGTGGGTTCGGTTCACCACACGTGCAATCTCACGCTCGTGTGGCATTATTCGCCGGTACTTTGACTTTTCGACATTTTGCCAATCTACAATCAAAATAGTATGAAATACGCAATTTCGGCTTTTCAGCCGATTAACAATCAGAACAATGTATACGGATACAAACCTTATCACATAGAGTACTAAATAGTCACGAGCGCCATCACCTATATTAAACATAACACACAGTTAAACCACTTATCAGTAGCGTTAGAGGAACTTTAACCAACACTTAACCGAAAAATCGACTAACACTTGCCTTGACTAGATCGGTCGACTATGATTAACTCACTTGATCTACATTTTAGTGTAATTACCCTACCACAACTAGGCAGAAAATCCCGAATAGCCGACACTTTAAGCAGCTTAAACTTTGGGGCGAGAGTACAACTCCATTTCCAGTAGGCACCACTGTCATAACCCTCATGTTAGAACCCCCTTTACCCATCAAAAACTCTAGACCTAAAACGCATATAAGAAAAGGGACAAAGGAATCATCATCCATAATAGAGAGAGGTAAGGTATAGAGGAAGACAGGGAAGAGTTGAGTAACTTACCAATTGCCCAATTAATGAAGAGAGGGAACAAGAAATATTCGGCCTAAGGGAGATAATTGAGCAAAGAAAGAAACAAGGTTCGGCCAAGCACACAAACAAGGGGATGAAAGTTTAAGGTGATCAATTTAGACAAGAGATCGAAAAGAGAAAAATCAGAGTGGAAGGAGATGAAGTTTAATTTGGTTTGGTAAAAGAGAATAAGAGAAGCCACACACAATCATAGAACACAAAATAAAGAGATGGGGAAACAAAGAAAGAAAAATCTGAAGATATAGGATGAAGAGAAAGGAAGGTCCGGGCACTACTCAAAGAAGATGGAATAAAAATGCCGAGATGAACACGATAAGAAGAAAAAGAAAAGTGAAGAGAAAGCCAAAGAAGAAAAGAAAAAGAAACTCAAAGAATGTTTATCAAAAAGGGAAACCCAAATGGTCGAAACACAAAAACGTACCAAATAAAAAGAGAGGAAAGCAAAAATGCGGATTCCCAAAATTGCAAAAAGGAACTCATGGCACTTACACACTCACAATTTACTAAAAATGCACCAAATGCACTCCCTAGCTGATTTTTCACACTCAAACTCTCCCAATTTGACACTCTTCTCCCCACAATCAACCTCCTTGAAAATCTCCACAAATCACTCCCCTTATTCCTCGTTGATTCACTCCCTCATATTCTCCATAAACAACTCATAAGACTAAGTCAACAACCACCATAGGAGAGTTTTAATCCAACACCAACTCTTGCCTCCTCACAACAAAATAAATAACACCCGTTACATTACTTGGGATTTGAACCTTTGCCCTCATATATGCCTAACAAGCCACTTGCCAGCAAGCCTCCTTGCCATCCAACTCCTTATGACATAAAACACACACAAATAATTATAAAGCTTACCTACTATCGTCCAGCTTCCCTAAGGAGCCAAAATTAAGTAACTTTGCAAATGCCAGAGCTTGAGCCCCAGACTACCTGTATATACTTAACGCCTCCTTGCCACTAGACCACATGCTCCTTTGTGTCATAAATCCACCACAAATAGTAGTAAGGCCTTCAACCTAATGCCAAGTTCACTTAAGGGAAAAACTAAAATTTTTGCTAAAGCCCTGGTTTGAACCCAGGACTTCTCAGACACCCTTAACTACTCCTAAATCACTTAGCCACTAAACTAAACATGCAATTTGTGAGATTTTCTCACACAACAACCCCGACACTCGAAACCCATTTCTCCTAGGCCCAAAATTCGAGGCGTTTCAGTGTGTAACCCAATGGAAACATACTTGTATCAAATTCAGAATTTTAGTATATCAGAACAGATATGGACATAAATCCTTATCAGAATTAGATTATCAGATACACACAGATATGCAAAATCCTACCCCCATCCTCTACACACTATCTCTGACCATCTCAACACACCACGTGGGGTATTAAACACCCACCCAGCCCTTCACACCACATAATATCTGTACGAAACTTATCAAAATAATTTGTAGCTGTGCTACGAGAATAACGAAGAATTATCGCCTTACAGAACACTTCCTCCAACAAACAGAACCCACCCCATATACAAATACAAAATACAGATATAAAGAATAAATAGATTTAACATGACCCATATGCTCGTAAACAAGTATCATACATGCTTATACAACACAATCAGACATATATATCAGTTTTCCTAAACATAGATTAGTCTATCAAAGCAACAAATCTCATGTATTAGGGCTTGTTTTACCCTTACCAACCCTACGAAAGCCCGTAATCGATCGAAATGACACGTACGACCCTAGGGAAAATTTTAGAATTTTGGGTCCACATACCAGTGTGGGCTCATACACCCAAATTGGCCTTGCCTGTATGGCCCACACAGCTTGGCCAACAGCCCACATGCCTGTGTGGCCCACACGCCCAAATTGCCCTAGCCCCTGTGACTCACACAGCCACACACTCACTTATCATACGCTCATGTGTCGCAGACGATTGACCACACAGCCGGGCACACGCCCGTGTGGCGTTGATAGGCCACTTTTTTGGCTTTCACCGAACTTTAATTTTTCGTGTTTTCGTCACACACCTGGTTTATTTTTACGCTACAGTAATCCCGAGACCTCCGAAACCCTAAAACAGCATACTAAACACCATCTTAGCAATTTAATTTATGAATTTATCAACAGAAACCCAACAATGCACCCAACTTACAACCAACAAAAACTTCCACTAACACCGTTTAGGCAATTGGAGCAAAACACTATTCACTGTCTTCCCTTACACAACAACGATCGCAGAAAAATTAGATGCCTGACTATACAATTACACTAAAACGAAAGGAATAAAACGAACTTACAGAAGTCGAAAACTATAACAAACGAAACCCCTCTTACCTTAACCACACGAAGAGTACCAAAATTCCATAAGCAATGATACGAATGAATGATTAACAAATAGAGTAGAAAAAAGAATGAAAGAAAATGCAAGAAAGAAAGAGGGAGGGGAGACTAACATCAGAAAAAGTTTTGAGTAAGAGAAAAATATTAAATTAAATTAAAAATCCCACAATATCTCAACCCCCATTATCCCACTAACTAACTGACCCACTAACTCTCAACTACTTCAGAATTGCACTTTGATCGAACCTCTACCACACAACCGAAGCAAAAATTATCATCCACATTCATATGGAGATTCGAGCATGAGACCTTAGGCAAGCTAACAGTTTACCACTTGAACTAGGAGGCTTATTCTGATATGAATTTACCCATAATATAACATAAGCCCACCTAAAAAGGATAAAGCTAAAAACCAAAAATAACATATTCTTCAAAAGTGAGACTTTAACCCAAAGCCTCAAACATACAATCAAAACATTTAGCCACTAAAGTAGATACATATTTATGATAAAATCTACAAAAGCAAAAATAAATTATTTAGAGCATTACAACTCTACCCCCTAAAAGAAATTTCAGCCTCGAAATTTACCTGGTTCAAACAAATAAGGATACTTCTGACGCATCTAGTCCTCAGGTTCCTACGTGACTTCCTTAGTGTCATGATTCTGCCATAGAACCTTAACTAACGAAATAGACTTCCTCTTGAAAATCTTTACATCTCGGTCCAAAATCTGAACCGGCTTCTCCTTAAATGCCAAATCCAGTTTAACCTCGATCTCCTCAACAAAAACGTGAGATGGGTCAAACCGATATCGCCTCAGTATGGAGATGTGAAATACGTTATGGATTTGGTCCAACTCCAGAGGTAGCTTTTACTGATACGCGACCGGTCCCACAGGCTTCAGAATTCAATACGACCCAATGAACCTAGGGCTCAACTTACCCTTACGTCCAAACCGCAGAACTTTCTTACTCGGAAATACCTTAAGGAACATGTAATCCACCACAAAGAACTCGATATCCCTTATTTTTAGATCTGCATAGGACTTTTATATATCAGAAGCCGCCTTAAGATGATCCTGAATTAATCTGACTTTATCTTTAGTCTCAGAAATCAACTTAGGACCCAAAACATGTCGTTCACCTAACTTGGTCCAACACAATAGAGTACGACACTTACGATCATACAAAGCCTCGTAAAGTTCCATCTGGATGCTAGACTAAAAACTGTTGTTGTAGGTGAACTCAGCTAAAGGCAGAAAGTCTTCCCAACTCCCTCGGAAATCAATCACACAACTCTGAAGCATATCCTTCAGTAACTGAATCACCTTCTCCGATTAACCATCAATCTAAGAATGGAAAGCAGTACTAAAGTCTAACCTCGAACCTAGAGCTTCATGAAGTTTCTTCCAAAATTGAGATGTGAAGCGATGATCTCTATCAGAAATTATCGAAATTGAAACCTTGTGAAGTATCACAATCTCAAAAATGTAGAGTTCAGCCAACTTTTGTAGAGAATAATCTGTCCAAACTAGAATGAAATGGGCAGACTTGGTCAACCGATCTACGATGACCCAAATAGAATCGTTCTTAGTAGGTGTTAAAGGCAACCCACTAACGAAGTCCATAGTCGCACGCTCCTATTTTCATAAGGGAATTTTAACGGGTTGGAGCCAACCCAAAGGCAACTGATGCTCAGCCTTAACTTGCTGGCACGTCAGACAACGGAAAACAAAATTTGTTACCTCTCGTTTCAAACCAGACCACCACTACAGTTTATAGAGGTCTTAGCTCAATTGGTATTAGTATTGTTGCCAGTGTAGGAGGCTGTGGGTTCGAGTACGCTGAAGCGCATTATCCTCCTATTTAAGGGTTGAGGAGAAGTTATGAGTTATTCTAGGTATGCTATCAAAAATAGAAAATATAATAAAAATCTGTAATGAAATTTATGTTTTAAAAAAGTAAAATTAAATAAAAAAAACCCCACAATATCTTAAGCCCCCTATTATCCCACTAACTAACCAACCCACTAACTATCAACTACTTTAGAATTTCACTTTGATCGAACCTCTACAACACAACCAAAACAAAAATTATCATCCACGTTCATAGGAGGATTCAAACACGAGACCTTAAGGTAAGCTAACACTTTACCACTTAAAACAGCTGGCTCGTTCTGATATGAATTTACCCAGAATATAACATAAGCCCACCTAAAATGGATAAGGTTAAGACCAAAAATAACATACTTTTCAAAAGTGTGTGTAACAACCCAAACCCGGCCTAGATATTACGGCCGAATCTGGTGGTGTCACATGGAATGAGATTTGAAATCGGATCTGTCAAGTTAAAACCATTTTTGTTTATTAGCTTTTATTTATCTCTTCTTATTTTCAAAATAACTTTCTCATTATTTTAATTCCTTTAAAAACATATCCTGTAGCGGAAGCTTTAGAAAACATTTTTATTTAGGGAAAACCGTTTGTTTTTAATAAAATCTTTTTTTTGTTGAGTTTGCGATTATAAAACTATTTAAGCAATTAAAACCCCAAAATAAGGAAAAACGGTCCAAAAGTCCCAAAAATTACATAAAAAATTACCCAAATAAGAATTAAAAATCTTCAATGAAAATAAAACAGTTTAACAATCGTGTGGCCACCGCTGAGTCCTCTGCCACACCGATCCATCTAAGTCAATGAGTTTACATGTACAGATTAATCAGAAGGGGTAAGTTTATGTAAACTCAGTGTGTAATCCCCACAGAAAACATGCATACAGATAAACAACAGTTATTAGTCAAATGCACTCTGGGGCCTAAGCCCATTATAGATTCAGATACAGAAAGAAATTTATGGCCTTAGCCTATCTCAGTTACAGTCATGAACATAGTAACAGAAGTTAGTGTCCTACCCACTAGCCTCTACACACTATTTCCGACCATCCCTACACACCATGTGGGGTTTAAAACACCCACCCAGCCCTACACACCAAGTTGTACCGGATGCGGCACATAATAGTATATTGAAGCTGAGCTTCCAGATAATAGGCATAAATGTCTTTCAGTACACTTCTTTCAATAATCAACATTCCACTCAAATACAGATGCAAATAAACATGCTCAATGCAGACATACAAATATATGCTTACATGCTAATGTTCAGTTAACAGTCATACGTACAGATCAGTAAACATGAGTAAATCTAACATGCCCATTACACACATCGTATATTCAAATCATATAGTTTAAGGTCCAAGTAGTGCTTACCGACCTTACAGTAGGTTCACAGTTAACTTGGGTGACCCGTGCAACCTTAGAAAACATTTCGGTTAAATGGGCCTACACGCCGATGTGGCTTGCCCATATGGGCCCACACACTCAGATTGGCCTTGGCCCGTGTGGATCACACAACCTGGCCCAATACCCTACACGCCCGTGTGGCTTACATGGCCCAAATCAATCTAGCTTGTGTTTCACACATGGCCTACCTGGCCATCACATGGCTGTGTCTAGCACACGGCCTGGCCTTCGTCGATCATACTGTAACACCTCTATCTCGTAACCGTCACCGGAATAGGTAAGGGGCATTACCGGACTTGTAACTCAGATCAGATAAGTAAAATTTTAAACTTTTCAAAACACAATACTGTTCTATAATCATATATCCAATCATGCTTTAAAGCTCATATAATCATACACACAGTTATTTAGGATTAGATTGAAAACATGTGAAAGATAGGGAGAACATTGAGAAAACTTTCAAGTTAGGGACACACGGCCATGTCCCTAGCTGTGTACATCAACATGGTCGTGCCCTACTAGACACGCCCCACACACTCAGCCCGTGGCCAACACTGCCAAATCCCACATGGTTACTAGACACGCCCGTGTGTCCAGGCCGTGGCCAACACTATCAATTACCACACCCGGACACGCCCGTGTCTAGGCCGTATGCAAAATTACCTAAAACATTTAAGGTGCAGAGGTTACACGGCTGAGTCACACGGCCGTGTGCTCTGCCTGTGTGGCATAAGGTAGGCTAGGTTTAAGCCATTCTTGCCACCCAAAATGGGTCAATTCCTACAAGCAATACATAGCCATACTAGCCATAATATTTCATGCTCAAATACAACCATTCATTACCATATAAACATATGCCAAATACAAACCATTTTATAGACAATTTGGCAACCAAAACAACCATTTCAAAACATAAAATGAACCATTTCTTAGCTAACCAATTCAAACATTATTCGTCATCTAACATGCACCAAATGCTTATCATTTCTTACCAAATCATTCATCAACAACATTGCCATAGAGAACACATCATATAAGACATTCAAAATGATTTAAACACATACAAAACAGGCCACATCTCATAGCTTGAATAGGTACCAAAACATAACACATTCATCATCAAAATAGCCATATAAATTCACTTAACAACTAGCCTATACATGCCACGACCATTTTCATTTACAAAGATTCAAAAGTACCAAAAGCTTGATGGATAGTGTGATAACAAGTCTCCGACTTGTCCAAAAATCGAGCTAGCTTCTGAATCTATAAAACAAGAGAAAAAGTAAACAGAGTAAGGTTTAAAAGCTTAGTAAGCCCGTATAATTATAGAAATTAAACATTACCGAATTAATAAGATAGACACATAAACAATGACAATTTAATTCATATACTCATGTTGCCTATTTCACAAGCATACACTTGTTAGTCCATGTAATTTCATAAACCATTCATGTATAAGATACAACATTCATGTATCATAAGCATAACTTCAATACTTATAACATGTAATTCGTGTAAATCAATTCATATCATCCATGTAAATCTCATATAACATGTAATACATATATCTCTAGAACTTCATGTAACCTGTATTGGTAATTGCCCATTGAACCTTTAAGAATATCAAGGGATACTCGGGTGATACACACATAGTGTATATACGTATAATTTGTAATCCGTCAACGCATCATATATACTCTTTCGAGCCTGAAACGATAAGCTCGAAGGCTAAACATGTAATCCTGAAGGATGATCGGTAAGCCCGTAGGCTAAACAATAAGTCCGAAGACTGAACATGTAATCCCGAAGGATGAACATATAGCTCATGAGTTTTGGTGAGTCCGCAACAAATGCAGGAGCTCGAACCACCTTGTTTCCCTAGTGACATGTCACTCGTATCCTATGACTTTCTACGATTCAAACGGGACTCGATACTCAGATCGTATTTGTAATCTTTAAACATTTCCATGTCATTTCATATATGTATAACCAATATGCAATTCAATCCAATAATCTCATACATCCACTTGACAATTAAGCAATAGTTATAAACATATTCAAATTCAATTCTAATTATACGAACTTACGTCGGTTTAGTCGAATCTCGATTCTATTCGTCTACTTTTCTTTTTCCCCGATCAAGTTCTGGGATTCGATTATCTTGATCTATATTAATGCAAATTTAACTATTTAATCACAAATATATTCAATTTAATCCAAAGACATGTATTTTGGCATATTTACAAATTAGCCCCTATACTTTCAACACTTTGCAATTTAATCCCTTTTAACACAAAATAGTAAATTACATAATAAATCCCTTAATTCACCATAGCCGAATATCCCTATACCTTATACAAGCACATATCTTTCATAAAATCACATTTCTAGCCACATAAATTCTATGTATTTTTAATTAACTCCTTAAAACTCATTTTCATCAAAAATCACTTTGTAAAACCTATATATTTCAAAATAACTTTCAATAATTCATCAAAAACTATCAAAACAACATGGATTCATCAATGGCATTTTTCAAAAACACAACCAAATTTAGAAATTGAGGTACGGGTCAGCTAGTATACGAAGCAACGACATCAAAAATGTAAAAATCATTAAAAACAGATCAAAAACCGTACCTTAATTGATGAATCAAAGCTTGTCGAATTCAAAAGCTTAAAAGCCCTATGTTTTGTTCATGAAACCGGTGGAAGAGAATGAAAATTAAAACCATTTTGTGTTTTTAATTAACTAATATAACAAATAATAATTAAAAGACAAATTTAACCTTACTAAAACCATTATAAAAGCAATAGTAATATGGACATAAGTGTCCACTAGCTTTTAAAATGGTAAAATAACCATTTAAGGACTTGCATTAATGAAACAAAAGCCATATAAACCCTTTATGAAATAGAACTCAAGTTTATCGCTTTATGCGATTTAATCCTTTTTATCGAATTAACTATTTAAACGATAAAATTTCCATACGAAACTTTCACACAATGAATGTATCATGCTGTAAAACACATTAAAGCAACAAAAATAATATTTTGACTCGGTTAAGTGATCCCGAAACCACTCGTTTTGATTAGGGTCTAAAATAGGTTGTTACACACACGGCCATGTCATTCATACACAGCCTACCACACGGGCGTCCAAACGTCCGTGTGGTGTCGATAGTTTGTAATTTAAGCTTTTGTCGAATCCCGTTTTCTACGTTTTCGGGTACACACCTAGTTTCGATTGATGCTAGAACGATCACGAGCACTCCAAAACCTAAAAATCAATATTCCAATGCCCAAATTCAATTTTAAAAATGAAGCTTAAATGAAACTAAACCGAGATGTTAGACCCAAAAACCTTAAAACCTACCTTCAATCGAGTAACAGCGTTTGCACACCACTTCAACACCGACCAAACCACTCCAGCCCTTTAACCTGCTCCAAAAACAAAACGAAGCCTATCAACCAATATCCAAAACTAAAATAACTACACTTACTGATACAAACCAACAACACCAAACTACAAGACTCTCAATCGCGCGATTGAAGATGGATTGGGAAACCACAAAAAGAAAAAGAAAACAAAAGAAAGTAAAAAGAAAGGGGGAAATTTAAAAAGAATTTCGGCAGGGTGTTGGGGAGAGCAAAACGTTAGGAAAAAGGAGGGATTTTTGGGAAAAAAAGAAAAGAAAATAAAACGCAATATGTTGATAACCCTCACATCCCCCACTCTGTTCCCACTCATCCACTGTACCTCAACCACCCATTACCTAGAATCTTAATAGAACTCAAACTCTCCTGACTGATCGAGCAAAAATATTATCAGTCATGCTTGCACAAAGACTCGAACACAAGACCTCCAGTAAACTGACACTCCACTTATCCATCAAACCAGCAAGTCTATTCTGATATGGTTTTATAATTAATCAAATATTAAGTCTACTCCTCAAGTGCCAGGCTCTACTCCTCAAGTGCCAGGCTTATATCAGAAAAATATCAAAATGCACCCAAGACAAGGCTTGAACTTAAGGCCTCTCACACTCACCCAGAACATTAACCATTAAAGCAGGCAAATATTTGTGTCACATTTTCACAGGAACAAAAATAGAAATTTTGGGGCGTTACAGTGTGACTTAAACCCAAGACCTCAAACATACAATCAAAACACTTAGCCACTGAAGCAAATACATATTTATAGCAAAATCCACGAAAACAAAAATAAATTATTCAGGGCACTACATAGAGAGTATAAAGAACAAATCAAATATGAAAGTAACAGAGAATGTACTTTATTGATCAAAGGAATGATTACAATGCTTCATCAGAGTCTCTATTTATAGGCATAAGAAATATAAAAGAAGTAGAGATCTAAATTCTAATAACTATTAGAATTTAAAGTATATTAAAATTTTATCTTGATCATGATAGACATCCACTTAATAAAATATTCGTAACAATATTAAGTTTTTTTAAATATATATTAAATTTTTAATAATAAATTTATATTAAAATTCATAAATATTTAGTGATAAATTTCCATGAACATTATGATAATATAAATATGAATAATTGTTAATATATTGGTTAGCTTTATTTATTCTTTCATGCTCCTCAGTATCAGCTCTCACATTATAATATATGTAACTTTAAATTAAATTTTAATTAGACATTGGCTATTATTAAGTTTATATAAAATATTATTTATTATAAATTATTATCATATTATAAAAGTAAATTTTGGATTTTAAAGAAAAAATACTTCTATAATATTTCATAACAAATATAATTTATATCGTGTTGGTTTAATTGAATACAAAGTTTTTTTATAAAAATAATTGAATACAAGTTTTAAAAAATGATTTTAGAAAAATTTGCGAAAAATGAAAAATACTTTATGTTAGAATCATCCAAACATAAAAAAAAAATTATTTTTTTAACAATCAAATATTCTTTTAGAAATCATTTTTTCAAAAATTATTTTTTAGTGAAATAAATTCAAATTTAATTAAAATTTTAAATGATTTTTTTAACAGAAAATTTTAGATGTTGGCGCTTCGTTCCCAGGGGTTGGAGTTGGGCTGGAGCCCAATGGTGTTTTGAAGAACTCATGTGGCAATATTTTTGCTATTTTCTCTGCTCCTTTTGGACGAACAAACTGATAAAAGTAGCTTTGGGTTTATTTCTAACATCTAAATGGAAGGTGAATTGAGTTTAATTGTGGAAACTGACTTCAAAGTTATTCTATTCTTGTGTATTTAAAGTTCGAGTTTGACATTGATTGGAATCTATAATGAATCAAATTTAAGGAAAAAAATGAGTATATAGTGATTCAATATAAAAAAAATCTAAATTTTAAAAAATTTGAGCTCGAGATAGATCCACTTTAAAATTTAAAAAAGTTTGAATTTATAATTAAACAATAACTCATATTTAATATAATTATATGATCATACATAAAATAAAAATGAATATATTATAATTATTTAATTTATGAAATTATATTTATAAATATTATATAATTATATTTATATTTAAATTTATTAACCATAAAAGTAATTAAAAATAATTTGAAAAGTTAAAAATCAATTGTCTTGACTTGTATGGAGTGGTGGTTAAAACTCTTGTTAGATTCATTTGACACGAGTTCAAATTGTGTGACCCCATCTCCTGCCCCTAATATTGTTTTATAAAAAGTTTAAAAATTAATTGAGTATAAAATATTTTTAATACAATCAATAAATATTTAAATTTAAAAACTAATTATTATATAATATATATAATGATATAAAATATTAACATTTAATAATATATGTAGGGTGTGCCTTGCATTTATCGGAAAGTTTGTAGGCACTTGAGACAACAATCAACGACAATCGAATAAAGGCCCAAAACAAGCCCGGCATCGTGACAAGAAGGTAGATCTTGTCGGGACGACGCAATGTGAACCCCAGGCAAATGTGGCATCGACATCGTGACAAGGAGAGTCGACCCGTCACAATGTCACGACGTGTTCTCCAATTTGACAGTCGTGTCCCAAACTTCAAGCCGGATTCCAACTCCCAGTTAGACTCTAATTATTCCAATGATATTTTAGTATGATTAGAACTCTAATCTTAACCTATTTGAAGGGATCATTATATCCCTATTTTGATAAGCCAATCAATAAGGGCTTTTCTTTTAGGGCGACAATATGTAGTCCCATATGAGTTTTGGTAGAGTTTTGTGGTAATTATGAAGAGTATTTTATACCTCTTTTGTGAGTGCCCTATGAGATTTAGAGTTTTGTTTACTTGTTTGCTCTTTGGGGTTTTGAACTTTATATTTAGGGTTTTGGGTAATGTACAGGTTGTACATTTAGGTTATTTTCTCCATATTGTACTATTATTTGTTTATTTATTTAGTGAAAAGCCGAAGCCTCCTTTACCCGTGATTTTCCCCTCTTTTAAGGGTTTTCCACGTAAAATATTTGCATTCATTATTCTCTAGTTTTCTTATTCGTTATTTATATGGGTGGATCCCAACAATATAATAGTTCAAACATAGTAAATTAGTTTTATAATTTTCACAAAAAATAAATAATAATTTATTATGTAATTAATACTATATCGTGCCATACATCAATCTAAGTGAAGTAAAATTTTCATATAGAAAAACATGGTTATAAGAACATTATTTATTAAATGAAATATTGGTGCAATGATAAAAGTTTTATGTTTAAATTTTTGTCAATCTCAAGTTTGATCTTTGTATCGTTAGTTTTTTTTATGTAACACTAATAATATAATTTTCATTATATTTATTGTAACACCCCTTACCCGTATCCGACGCTGGGACAGGGTATGAGGCGTTACCTAATTAATACACACACAAACATGCATTCTTGGATCAATAAACTTTATTCTAAATTAAAACTTTTCAAATATTGTCTATAGTTCTCAATGTAGACCTACGAAGCCCAAAACATGTTTTAGAAACAATCTGGGACTATTCCAAGTACTTAGAAAACTTTCAAGAAAAACCACTAAAAACAGGGCACACGCCCGTGTGAATGGGCAACATGCCCGTGTGGCCTCAGAACATGGCCATGCTGAAGGCCCGTGTAATACACACGGCCCAAGCACATAGGGACACGCTAGTGGCCCTCGTCTGTGTGGATTTATTTTCTAACATCGAACCTACAGGGGCTTTCACACAACCGTGACATACCCGTGTCCTAGCCCATGTGTGAAAGCCTTGACATTCTGTTTCAGACGTCAACAACAATTTAAGGTCACACAGCCGTGGCACACGCCCATGTGCTAGGACATATCTTTCACATGGTTGACACACACGATCATGTCTCAACCTGTATGGTTACTACTGGGCATTTAATTTTGCCATCCTATGGTGCAGGGGACACATGGCCTAACCACATGCCCATGGGGAGGACCGTGTATCACACACGGCCTTGAAATAAGCCCGTGTGTCTACTCATGTGGACAAAAATAAGGTTATCTACCAAGCCTTTTGCCACCCTGAAACAAGATCAAACACATACCCATTTCATAACATTGCACAAATACTCAACCAATAACCATCATTTGCATATATCAATAACAATATTAGCCACCATCCATAGCTTTATACAACATGAAGTACTTTATAACAAGCCAAAACAATTGGCCAATTTCTTAATAACATAAAACACAATTGACTAAGTCCCTATACATGCTATTTCTCAAAATACCAAAAAACTAACTATACCGAATGCTTTAGTTGATAGTGTGAACGAAGCCTCCGACGTCTTTTGATTCACGAGCTAATTAGGCGGCACTATAAGAGAATGGAAAGAAAAAGGGAGTAAGCATAAAGCTTAGTAAGTTGCAAGTAAATAAATTACAATAATTTACCATGCTTTAACATACTCATAACACATCACAATTTTCACATGATATAAAGATGGCTACAAGCATAACTTACTCATTTTACATCTCTTACTAATCATACAACATCTCATACATTTCATGTCGGTACCTGTACCACTCACAATATCATCAATATTCCTCAATCTTGACACAAACTTTATATTCCCGTTGAACCAATTAGAATACGAACGGATGTTCAATAAGCTCTAAACATAGGGTATTATGTTGATGCCATGTCCCAGACATGATCTTACACTGGCTCACATGTTAAGTCGATGCCATGTCCCAGACATGGTCTTACACTGACTCTCATACATCGAGGCCGATGCCATGTCCCAGACATGGTCTTACATTGGCTCATATCAAAGCTGATGCCATGTCTCAGACATGATCTTACACTAGCTAACATGACAAGGCTGATGCCATGTCCCAGACATGGTCTTACACTAGCACTCGTATCAATGCCGATGACATGTCCCAAACATGGTCTTATATTGGCTCGCACATATTGGTGTCGATGTAGTGTCTCAGACATGGTCTTACACTGACACATTACGAGGCCGATGCCATGTCCCAGACATGGTCTTACACTAGCTCTCGTATGACCCTAATGTCATAGCATGAATATTCGATTTATTCCTACGGTTCAATCGAGAGTTTATCATATTAAATCTCATCATGCATTACTCATAATCACATTTAATCATTTTATGCCAAATCAATAATTCAATGCATAATATCAATAAAGTTGCATTATTTACATGCAACTTACCTCGGTATACAAATGTGAGTAACTAATCGGCTTAGTCCACTTGCTTGGCCTTTCCCCAGTCTAGGTTCAGATTTCGTATTTCTTGATCTATAACAATAAAAACTCATTAATTCAATCACGATATTAATTAAGACATTCTAAAATTCACATTTTGGCAAAATGACCATTTTGCCCCTAGACTTTCACAAAATTCCAATTTTACCCCTAGGCTCAGAAATCGATTTTCATCAAATTTCCTTATTTTCCAAGCCTAGCCGAATTTTTTTCACTCTTATGGATGCCCACAATTTCAATTATTTCCTACATTTACTACACAATTTACAACCTTTACAAAAAGGCCCATTTTAGGTGTTCTTCATGAACACCACTTCAAGAAAGTTGTTTATTTAACAACCAAGATTCATTTTCTTCCATAAAAATCTAGAAAACAACATAAACACTCTCATGGTAAAACCCTAGACTTTTCAACCATTTTGTAAAATAGTCCCCTCAATAGCTATCTCATGCTACAAGGGTTCCAAAAATGTAAAAATCATCAAGAAAGACCATCAAAATAACTTACTTGTAAGGGTGCTAAGTGGCTGAGTTTTCAAGCTTCTAAAAGCCCCATTTTTGCTGAGTTTTTCAGTGGATATGAAGAAGAGAATGACAAAGATGATTGCAAGTCTTAGGTGCATTATTTAATTGCTAAATATCTCACTTAACATTGACCAATTTGTTTTCTTTAATTTCTCTTGTCTCATGGCCGGCCACTTTAGTAGAGTGGGTCTATTTGCTCATTAAAGACCCTCAAATTTTGGTCCTCTAACTATTTAACACAATTAGCTAGCAAAATAAAACTTTTTCCCTTTATGTGATTTAGTCATTTTTCGCAATTGAGCCCTCAATCGCTTAATTTAATTTGCCAAAATTTTCATGCACTTATAAAATCATGCTATAACACATAAAATAATATTAAAATAATTTCTCCGACCTCAAATTTGTAGTCCCGAGACCACTGTTCCGACTAGGCCTAAATTCAGGCTGTTACATTTATCTTAATAGAAATCATATATATTACAATGTCTTAAGTTTATAATTGATGTGGACGATTTATTTTAATGATAGGTGACACTTTTTTAATGAAATATGAGTTTTTTTTAATTTGTGAATATCAAAATTAAATTGTTATTTTAAAACTTTTTAATAAATTAACATGATAGAAAAAGATAAACCATAAATTTATACCTAATGTTTTATGTTATTAAGTTAAGTTTTAAAGTTAAAAAAGTATATAAAAATTTCAAAAATAAGATAAATCAAACAATTAAAAATATATTGGCTTTATTTATAATTTGGCCTCTAAACTATACTATTTTTTACACTGCTATTTTTATTTTTTTCATCCCATTTAGGCCTTGTTTAGTTCACATAATGGCTTAGCCATTCCTCCCTTATTCAACACAACGGTCTTATTCAGGGGATTGGTTGGTTGTAAAACCTATTCAATGGAACAGCCATTACAGCCTGATTCCTCAAAACCACTAAATAACAATTCAACACCATCACTAATTAATGGCTATTCAACGCTTCCAGTAATACAAAAAATTATTTTTCTTTCCTTTTCTACCCATCTCACATCTCTTCAAACTCCCTACTCCCATCTTAGATTTTTTCAACAAATCTCAAAGATTATCGTGCGGTATGAAATTTCTCTGTTTTATTTACACTTTCTCATTCTTACTTTCTCTTTACCCTCACCATTCTCCCAATATACCTGTATAAAACATTTGGAGTGAGCAAGAAGAGGGGTTTGAAAGAACAATAGTAGCAGCCATGGCGAAGAAGATCAGCGTAACAAAGAAAGCCTTGATTCCAGGTTTAATCAAACCCTCAAGAATGTCCAAGGGTACCTCTTTCTAATCGTTCCAATTTCCCATTACTTTTCTTCCTCTATTTTCTTTCTGGTTTCTCAATGTTGATTTTAGATTGTTTTTTTTCATTGGATTTAGAGAAATACCTTTTGATCTTTTGAATTCTTGTGGAAGAATTTTTCCTCTTTCGGGGGAATTTTTTATTTCGCAAAAAATTTCAATTAGGTTTATTGGGTTTAATTTGTTGCGGTTGCACTTAAATTGAAAGCGCCTTTCGGGAATTAAAGCCAGATCTTACAAGTTCTACTTAATGGCATAACCTAGTTTTTTTTCTTTTGGAAGATGATCCTTTCATATTTGTGCTTAGATCATAGTATTTATCTATTTTCCTTAAAAAGTCTGATATTTTGGTTTATGTTGTAATTTGATCATGGCATTGTTGTTGGGAAATCATAAGTATCATAGTGGTTCAAAAAGGGTTACTCATTGTCTTTTAGCATGGATGGAGAGGCCGTGGATTTGGCATATTAAATAGTTATTTCTTCATATTAAGAAGTTTGAAAGGTGGGAGACGGTTAAAGTGGTAAAGGCAAGGAGAAATTTTGTGCTTGTAAGGAAGAATTCGGTAAGTATTCCTTGAAATTTGCACACACTTACTCATTTAGTTAATTGTCAAGTCGAATTAAACTAGTTGGTGACTTCAATTAAGTCGTCTGAATTTTATTATTAAACTGTTAATTAGCTGCTGTTGATTTTCGGTTAGGAGTAAATAAATCATGTTGGAAATTTGAAGAAATAGTTGTAAATAAAAAAATGGTTGTTGTTGGTCATGGTGTGAGTCTAAGTTATTTCTTGAATGATTAATTGTACTCTAATACTGGTATGTATGATGAAAATTGAAGGAAAAGTCTTGTGATTGTTAGTTGTTGAGTGAACTATCGAGGCATGCACACTCTATGAGTGATGTCCGAATATGAATTTTGTAATGAAATTAAGGTAACCTGCTACTGGAATTGATTAAATATTAATGTCCTAAGCTGAAATTAGAAGATGTCATAGTTATAATTAAGATTTCCTATTGCTTAGTCTTGATTAAATTGTAAGTATTTATGTTGTAAGTATTTATTGTCTTAAACCATTATCTAAAGTGGATTAATTGTCATAATTTAAACGGTCTTAATAACATTTCACATACATTCATATAGTCCCTAATCCGTGCCCTCGAGGTCCAAAATAGACATTTAAAAAGATTCGGGACTAAACCGAGAACTTCTGAAAATTTTTAGGAAAACATTGAGATTTCTCAATTATAGGGGATACACGTGTAACATCCCAAGATAGGTCCTGAACGGAACAATGGTTGCGAAACCACAAATCTGAGATAAAAATAATTATTTTATAATTATTTTGAGGATTATGATATGATTGCAGGATTTTGTGAAAATTTCGTGAAGAAATTCTATGCATAAAGTGCTTAATTTGAAATTAGGGACTAAATCGAATAAGTTGCAAAACTTGCATTCTAGAAGCTTTTAGTATGAAATTGCCTTGGAATATTAATTAGAGGGTCTTAAATAGAATTTGACCAATTTCTAAAATTTTGGACAAAAATGGGCTTGTACATGAAAATTTTCAAAGAAAGGCATTAAGGGTATTTTGGTCATTAGGTAATTAAAAGAATAAAATGGGAAAAAGATGACAAAAAGTGTTCATCTTCATCAAGCTTGGCCGAAACTTCATGTGTCTCCATAGCTAGGGTTTCTTCAACTTTCAAGCTTCATAGTAAGTGATTCAAAGCCCCGTTTTTAATGTTCTTTGCGTTTTTGGAATCCTGGTAACTCGATTTAGCTTATGTTAGCAATAATTCAAACTAGGGTTCATATTTGGAAAAATACCCATAGGTGAAAAGTGTTTATTTTGATGTTTTATGATAGAATAAGAGGTTTTAAATTATGCTAGACAACTTTTGCTACTCAGTTTTAAGTAAAAATGAGTAAAAGGGCTAAATCGGTAAAAATACCTATTGTTCATAAGTACATGTTATAGTTGGAATTTGAGGTTTTTGTTGGTAAATAAATGATCAGCATGTCCTAAAATATAAGAATTTGGGATAAAATTTAATTTCCGAGCCTTGGGGCAAAAGTGTAAATATGCAAAAGTTTAGGGGCAAAAATGTAATTTTTGCCAAAGTTTGAGTTAAGGGCTGTTTTGATAAATGTGAGTATTAAATAAGCTAAATTGCTATTATAGATCAAGAAGAACAAAATTCGGGAGTAGATCGGGGAAAGGAAAAAGTAAAGGACTAAATTGTCAAGTTTAACCGTATTTTGTATCGAGGTAAGTTTACTGTAAATAAATGCAATATTTCATTATTTTAAATTAATGTTGTTAATTTCCAGCATATATACATTTACTTTATGAAAATATTTGAAGTTGAACTAAAGACGAGATGACAGAGAAAAAGTATCAGAAAGCCCCGTTTGAACTCTAGGAATGTTTGGGATACGGAATATCATGACATTTTGGGTTATTAGATAGGACAGGAATATCCCATGTAAGTCCATATTAAAAATATGGATTTGGTAGGACAGGGAACATCTCATGTAAGACCATGCCTAGAATATGGCATTGACAGGTTACTATCAGGCAGGAAAACCTAAGTATCCTTAGTATTCTGAGTGGTTCAACGAGCTATTGTACATGTTAAATTACAGGAAACTTTCAGCAAAGGAAAGGTAAGTTATATTCATGAGTTTATTGAATAATCAAGTAAGAAGAAAGTAAGTGAATAAGGAAGAGGGTAAGAAATGAGGTGTAAGGAAAGCTTATGATGCTTGATGATATTATGATTAACTATTATTTAGGGTGAATGTTGTGATTTATTTACTTGTAAACTTACTAAGCTTAGGGCTTACTCTCTTTATTTTCCTTCTTTTTATAGTTCTTACCAAGACAACTCGAGGACGCAAGGAACATCGGAGATCTGGTCACACTATCAACAGGATCATTTTGGTATAGCTAGACGTTTCATTTCGCGTATGGCATGTATAGGGACTTGGCTTCTTTTGGTATGAATGTCCTTAGGATATGTTTAATGAATGGTATGTAAATACTTGTTGATGATTAGCTATTGGAATGACTAATCAAACATAGGTTTAATACTATGTATGCCTAAATGGTAATTATCATATGGAAACCATGAAAAAGGTGAAAATAGCTTAAAAATAGATTCAAACAGCAGCAGTGACGTGATTTTGAAAAATTACTAAAAATAGTACAAATGAAATTAAATAGTGAGTGAGACATGGAATTAAAGCTTAATGAGTCTATTTTCATGTGGAAGAAGCAGAGTAAGTAAAAGAGTTGTATATTATGAGTTATTTGCATTTGAGTGAGACTGCTCCAGATTGACTTCGTGATCCCCTGTTCTGAATTTAAAAATTCACCATAAATTGTACATGAATAATTAGGCATTATAGTTTATATTCCTAGATTCCTTATTGAGTCTAGTTTCAAATGAAATAAATGGCATGCCTATTTGAATTTTTTTACAGAGAGAAAACTAACTCGTAGTGAACAGAGGTCAGAGTAGTCGAATTGCGTAACAGGGGAGACTTTAACTAATAAACTGTACTAATTGGCTAGACTAAAAATTCTATAAAAAAATTAGTAAGAAGGTATATGAGTCTAGTTTTAGGGAAATTTTACAGAATTAAATTTTGAGTTTCGTAACTCGAGTTATGATTTATTTAGTGACTGTGATGCAGTTGGACAGCTTTATAAGGAACAGAGAAATAATTTTATTTTGGTTCGTTTAAGTAATCGGAAAAATTTTATTGATCCCGGTTTAGCCCCGAACCATTTTAATAGCATGATTTAGGGTCTTGATGACCCTTTTTAGGGATATATTGAATGAATGAAAATAAATTAATTTTAAAAGCAAATTTCTATGCCCGAATGAGTAAGTTAAGTCCGGTAATGCCTCGTGCTTGACTCCGGCAACGGTCTCGGGTAAGGGTGTTACAACACACCCGTGTGGCCAGGCCGTGTGGGACACGCCCATGTCACAGGCCGTGTGAACATTCAAAATGGGATCACATGGCCGTGTCCCAGACCATGTCCTACACCGTGTAACTCTTTGACTTGTGTCACACGGCCAGCCACACGCTCGTGTGACTAGCCCATGTAACTCCCTGACTTGCTTTCTTTAAAAACTACAGGGGACACATGGCCGTGTCAGCTGACCGTGTGTCTCACATGGTTGAGACACACACCCGTGTCTCTACCCGTGTGGATAAAAATAGGCTATGTTTCAAGCCACATTTCTCACCCATAATGTTGTCAACCTAGATTCAACAATGCACAAGTAACCAATGCATAAATAGGCACTTATGACCAACCAATTCAAGCCAAATTCATATACTACCAATACCTATAACAACCCAAATTAGGGCTTAGTCAGAATAGTGGTTTCGAGACAACAAACCTGAGGTAGAAAGTACATTTTATGATTATTCTTAAGTTTATGGCATGATTGCATGATAGTGAGAAAATACTATGAATGAAATTTTATGAGATAGGGATTAATTTGTCTTTTAGGACTAAATTTGCAAAAAGTTGCAAAATACGGATTTTTAGAAGGTTTAAGTAAGAGGTAGTATAAGAGAAAATTATTTAGTATTATTTATTGTGTTATGGCATTTTATAAGAGTGCATGAAAATTTTAGTGAATTAATTTACGCGATTGAAGGCTTAATCGCGAGAAAGGACTAAATCACATAAAAGGGAAAAGTTTGATTTTACTAGCAATTTGTGTTAATTAACTAGAGAACCAATATATGGGAGGTTTTAAAGGGCAAATAAGCCCATTGTATAGGGTATGGCCGGCCAAGCAAAAGAAATGGCCAGAAAGTAAGAAAAGTCAAAGTTGGTGAGATATTTGTCATAAAAATTGATAATAAAAAAATTGCCTAGTGGCCTAGCCTTCACTTTTGCATCATTTCTTCTTCTTCCTTGCCGATTTTACCAGCCAAAAGAAATGGTTTTAGAGCTTCAAATTGCAGCAACATTTAGCACTCATTTGTAAGTGAGTTCTTGGTCATTTCTTGAATATTTTTGCATTTTTGAGACCCTCGTGACATAAGCTTTCTAATGAGGGGTGTATTTAGCATTTTGGTAGAAAGTTTAAAGATTCACCATGAATGTACAAGTATGGTTTGCTGAAATTTTATAAAGGAAAATGAATGTAGGTTGTTAAATAAACAACCTTCGAAAAAGAGTTTGCATGAAAACACTTAGATTGGGCTTAGTTGTAGAAGTTTTAGAATAAAGAGTAAATGCATGAAATAGTGGAAATTTGAAGTTGCCATAAGAATAAAAGGGCTTAGATAGGCATGAGACATGAGAAAATTCGATAAAAATCAATTTCTGCGCATAAGGGCAAAATGATCATTTTGCCAAAGATTAGGGGCAAAATGGTCATTTTGCCAAAGATTAGGGGCAAAATGGTCATTTTGCCAAAGATTAGGGGCAAAATGGTTAATTTTCCAAATTGTGAATTAAAGGTTGTCATAATCAATGTGATGATTGAATTATTGAAATTTATCCATTATAGATCAAGAAACTAGAAGCCCGAATCAAAATCGGGGAAAGCATAAAGTGGTGGACTAAATCGAGTATTTGCCATATTTTGGACCCGAGGTAAGTTGTATGTGATAAATTAGCTTTAAGCTCTATAAAATTTTATTATGATGATTTTTTTTCTAAATTCATGATATCCCATGAGATCCATTGTTATGGCAATGTATGAAATTAGTATAATTCCATGAATTTGATTTCTACGATTTTTGCTAAGTAAAGATGAAATTAGAATTAAGCTATTCAAATTAAGTGTTGATGAATTCGAAGGATACCGTAGTCATAAGTATTGTAGGTCCCGTATAAGACCATGTCTGGGACATGGCGTTGGCACCGAACAAAGATCCCATGTAAGACCATGTCTGGGACATGGAATTGGCATCAACATGAGGTCCCGTATAAGACCATGTCTAGGACATGGCGTCGGCACCGAGATGAGATATAGACCCCCCGTAAGACCATGTCTGGGACGTGGCATGGGCATCTAAGAGTGATACTGTATAAGACCATGTCTGGGATATGGCATCGGCATCAATTTACGATCCCGTGTAAGACCATATCTGGGATATGGCCTCGGCATCAACTTAAGATCCCATGTAAGACCATCTCTGGAATATGGCTTTGGTATATTACCAAGAGAATGACATTACGGGTATCATTCGATATTCTAAGTATATTTATAGCGAATGTATTCAAGTTGATTGAGTTAATGAGAAAAACTAAAGCTTATGACGAGTGTTACAGGTACTTTTGAATAAGTTACGAGATAACAATAATGTAAGTTACGAAATTGACTAATTCATGAGAATGAGCAAGGTATGAGATTGAGTTAATATTGAGGATGCGTAAGTCATGAGTAAGAGTAAGTTATGAGAATTTGAAAGTTATGGGTATGAGAAAGAAATTAAATAAAGCTTTTAAATTACTTTAGGTGTAACAATGTTTCATTGGTTACATTGCTATTTTAATTCATGCAACTTACTAAGCATTTTATGCTTACTCTTTCAATTTCCCTCTTCCACGTAGGTTTGTCGAATTTTGCTCGGGGATCATTAAAAGTCGGAGCTCGAAGTCACACTATCAAGATTTCCATTTTGGTATAGTTATGTTAGTCATTTTAAGTATGGCATGTATAGAACCTTAGTCATTTTGTTAAATGACTCATATTAGTGAGCCAATTGTGTTGGCCATTTATATTTACAAGTTTCATTTTGGAAATGGCCTTTGGAATTGGCCTAAAGCTATCTAAATTGCTTATTGAAATGGGAATGAATTTCATGGAAATTGTGCAAATTTGCTTAGTAGTTTATGCATGCATTTTGAATATGAATTGGTTGATGTGTGAGCACCTATTAGGAGACACTTAGATGAGTATTGGTGCTATATTATAACGTATGAAGATTGAGTTATGTTTGAAGGTGTTTTAGGGTGGCTAAGGGCTTGGTAAATAGCCCTATATCATCCACACAGGTAGATACACGGGTGTGTGTCCAAGCTGTGTGCGACACATGGGCTGTACACGGGTATGTAGCTCAACCATGTGTCCCTTGCACCTTGCATGGATAGAATTAAATGCCCTTCAGTGTTCCACATGGGCATGAGACACGGCCGCGTGTCTCAACCGTGTGGAGGACACGACCAGCACACGGGCGTGTGCCATGGCTATGTGATTACTGACGTCAGAAATAGAATACCCAGGTTTTTACACACGGGCCATGACACAGGCGTGTCAAGGCCGTGTGAGGGATAAGAGCTAGGCACACGAAATTGCGCCAGGTCGTGTGAAAACTCTCGATATTAGAATTAAATCTACAAGGGTAAGGGGCACGGGCGCATCCCTAACGTGCCTAGGCCATGTGAGGTAACGGGCCATCAGCACGGCGATGTTTAGAGGCCACACTAGTGTGTCGCCCTTTCACACGGGCGTGTACCCTATCTTCACTAATTTTTGGAGAAATTTCTAACCATTTGGTACTCAAAATACCAACTCACAACAAGTAACTTCAATACCATTTAACCAATTGCTACCTTCAATACCAATTCACAAACAAAACATTTCCATGACATCCATTAAGCACAAAATGAGACTTACCACAAATATTTTTACCAAAATTAAGCGAAATCACATGGCTAATTACATACCAAAACATATAGGCTTCATTAGCCAAAATTATCAATTCACACCATATAACCACAAAGCTTATACATGCCATATAACCAAAATCACTAAGTTCAAAAGTACTAAAACGATAGTTGGATAGTGTGATGCAATCTCCGATGACTTCCAAATTGAGCGAGCTTTCGAGTCACTATAAAATACGAAAAAGTAAACAGAGTAAGCTATAAATGTAACAGCTCGTTTTTAGTCAATTTAGAATAGTGGCTTTGGAATAAAAAATCTGAGGTCAAAAAATTTATTTTATTATTATTTAAGTGTTTACAGCATGATAGCATGATTGTGTGAAATTTTTGTGAAGAAATTTTATCGTTTAAATGCTCAATTTGATAAAAAGGACTAAAACGCGTAAAGTGCAAAAGTAGTGTTCTATTAGCTAAAAGTACTAAATAGCTATGAAATTAAATAGTGGAGGTCCTTAAGTGGTAATTAGACCAATTTAATGTTAGTGGACTTTTATGTGGATGGCATTTTTGAAATTTGGTTAGAATTAAAAAGTCAAACGAGTAATTTAGTAAATAATTGTTAATTAAGTAAAACAAAACAAATTTTCTTCTTCATTTCATCATCCTCCACCGACAATAAGAAGGAAGAAACTCCATTTTTATGTTTCAAATGTTTGGCCACTTTCAAGCTAAATTGGTAAGTGATTTTGACTCAATTTTTAGTGATTTTTATGTTTCTAAGATTGTTGCAACTAGGTTTAGCTATCCTTGGGACTATTTTGCAAAAATGTTAAAGGTTTAAGGTTTTTCCATTGATGAATACATGTGTATTTTGATGTTTGATGATGGATTATGAATGTTTGATAATAGTTATACAAGTTTTGTTAAGTGATTTTTAATGGAAAGGGAAAATAGGGATTAATTTGTGAAATGTGAAACCTTTGTGGTTAAAATGTGAAATAAATGTGAATATGGGCTGCTAGGGGCTTAATTGCAATTCTGCAAGCATGGGTTTGAGTAGAATTGCATGAAATTGTAATTTTGTGAAATGAGGACTAAATTGTGAAAATGTGAAATATTAGGGGCAAAAATATAAAATTGCCTTAATGCCTATTTTGAACTAAGTTGAATAGAGTGATGATTAAATAAGTTAATTTTGATTACATATAGATCAAGAAAAGTGAAATACAAACTTAGATCGGGGAAATAACAAGATTTTGGATTAATCAACTCGTTTCGTTGTTTTTTTTTTTGCATCCGAGGTAGGTTCGTATGTTATTGAGCTTTGATATAATTAAGTTTTATATGCTTTAATATTGTATAGTCTGTGATTACGACCTTGCAGATGCGACCAACGATGGTTCGACTATGTGGAAATCCGTTTGAACCTTAAGAAAAGATAGATACGAATGTTATGACATTTGGGATTACCGTGATGATATGATTAGGGTGTTGGTCTCGTACGTCCTACTGGTGGTTGGGTTTTTGGCATGTGCTACAGTACCTAACAGCTTGTGTGAGCAACACCATGTAGCTACGTCTTGACTGACAGCTTGTATAAGCAGCCCTGTGATAGGTCAAGAGTGAGCATATATGTGATATGAGATTGAGATAGCTTTGGCTATGTATGTGGCACTTAGGTGCGATGTGTTCCTGAGTATCCTTTAGTATTCCAAGTGGTTCAACAGGTAAATTAGAGAAATGAATGAATACAAGGTGAATATAAGTTGGTACATGTAACACCCCTAACCCGTATCTGTCGCCAGACTAGGGTTAGAAGCATCACCGGACAATTCAAAACTTTTTTAGACATTTCACAATCATCAACATCATATCATAATCATACATCATCAGAGAGTCCCTTATGAAGGTCTATGAGACCTTAAACATGCATTAGAAGAAGGTTAGGACTAAACCGAACACTTAGAAAATTTTTCAAAATTTAAACATTTTTCAAAGCTACAGAGGTCACAAGCCCGTGTGGTCAGGCACACGGCCACTAGACACTAGGTCGTGGTAAAATAGGGCATACATTCTGACTTGCACACACGGCCACATGACACACCCGTGTGCCAGGCCGTGTGAAACTTAGGGAGGCTACTGACTTGGCCACATGGCCGACCATACGCCCGTGTGCCAATCCGTGTGCTACCCATGGCCACAAGACACGCCCGTGTGTCTAACCCGTGTCAATCCTAATGTTCATAAGTACATGTTAGAGTGAGAATTTGATATTGCCATGAAGGGAAAATGATTAGCATGTCCTAAAACATAAGAATTAGGGAGAAAGCTTAATTTCTGAGCTTTGCGGCAAAAGTGTAAATATGCAAAAGTTTAAGGGCAAAATTATAATTTTTCTAAAGTTAGAGTTAAGAACTATTTTGATAAATGTGAGTATTAAATAAGCTAAATTTGATAATTATAGATCAAGAAGAACAAATTTTGGGGATAGACCGAGGAAAGAAAAAGGTAGAAGATTAAGCTGTCAAGTTGATCGTTTTTTGCATCGAGGTAAGTTTACGGTAAATAGATGCAATATTTTGATATTTTATATTAATGTTGTTAATTTCTAGCATATATACATTTATTTTATAAGAATATTCCAAGTTGAATCAAAGATGAGGTAACAGAGAAAAAGTATCAGAAAGCCCGTTTGAACCATAGGGATGTATGGGATACGGAATGTCATGACATTTTGGGTTAAGACAATTGAGGAACATCCCATGTAAGTCCATATCAGACATATGGCATTGGTAGGTTGAGACAGTTCAGGAACATCCCATGTAAGTCCATATTAGATATATGCCTTTGGCAGGACAGGGAACATCCCATGTAAGACCATGCCCAGAGCATGGCAATGGCAGGCTATTATCGGGCAGGAAAACCCAAGTATCCTGAGTATTCCAAATGGTTCATTGGGCTAATATACAGGCTATGTTACAAGAACGTTCAGGTAAAGGAATGATAAATAGGAAAGTTAAAGAGTAAGTGGACAAGTAAAATAAAGGTTTTGTTAGTTGATGGTATAATATGAGTATATTTATACTTGGTGAATGTTGTCATTTATTTACTTGTAAACTTACTAAGCATTGTAGCTTACTCCTTTTCCTTTCTTTCTTTTATAGTGTAGCCAAGCCAATTTGGGGATCGTAAGGACATCGAAGTTCGTCTCACACTATCAAAGGCTATCTCAGTATTTTGTAATTTGAAATGTTTTGAGTTATGGCATGTATAGGGATTTGGTCATTTTGTGTGTATGTCCTTATGATACAATTAAAGAATATCATGTGAATACTTTATAGTGATTAGCTATTGAATGGCTAATTAAGAACATGATTTGATGTTATGTATGCCTAAATGATAGTTTATGCAAAGAAATTACGAAAGAGTAAAAGTTGGCCATGAAACAGTTTTGGAACAGCAGCAGTGATGTGAATTTGAAAAATCACTAAAAATTTTAGAAATGGAATTAAATGGTTAATGAAATGTATAATTAAAGCTTATTGAGTCTATTTTCATAGGAAAGAAACAGAGAAAGCAAAGGAAGTCTATATTCTGAGATATTTAAATTCTAGTGAGACTAGTTATGAGGGATTTCGTGATCCCCTGTTCTGAATTTAGAAATTCACTAAAATTTTTAAAGAAATGCTTATGAGTTATAATTTATATGTATAGATTCCTAGTGAGTATGTTTTCATTATAAACAAGTGGAAACACTAAATGAAAACTGTACTATGAGATAATTTATTTTTAGTGAGGAGAGGTCAGAACCGTTGGACTGTGAAATAAGGGAGATTTTAGCTAATAAACTGTACTAATTGGCCACACCAAAAATTCTAGAAAAATTATGGTAAGATTATATATGAGTCCAGTTTTAGGGAAAATTTACGGATTTAAATTTTGAGATTTGTAACTCGAGTTATAATTAATTTAGTGACTGTTATGTAGGTGGATAGTTTTATTATGAACAGTGAAATAAATTATTTTAATTTATGTAAGTAATTAGAAAATTTTTAATGTTCCCGGTTTGGTCCCAAACCATTCCAATTGCATGTTTACGACCTCAAGGGCCCATTTTAGGGATATATTGTATGAATGTGAATGAATTAATTTTAAAAGCAAAATTTTATGCCCCGAACTAGTAAGGTAAGTTTGGTAACGCCTCGTGCTCGACTCTGGCGACGGTCTTGGGTAAGGGGTGTTACATTTATGTAGTATTAGAGCAAGAGTTTAAGCGATTCTCAGAATATTTAGTATGAGTAAGAGTCTAGTTATACATGTCATACTTATATTTTGATAGTGTGACGACTCCTGACGATTTTAAAATGTTTTTCTTTTATAGCTATGGATCCCGAACGAGTTGGTGTAGATGATGTAGAAAGTAATGCACCCACTCCCGTAGAAGGGATGGTGCTACTAGATAGTAGTGAAAGGCCCGTTACAACTAGTTAGGGAGGAGGTGCTCGAGAAGCCTTCTTCCAAGCTATGAATGAATGGTTTGCCGAGTTTGTTCGTACGAATCCGGCTATTAGACCTCTACCCCCTCATGATCCTCAGACTACCCATGTAGCTCCCCCAGTTACAGATACAGTCAGAAGAGAAAAGCTACCAGTAGACATGATTAGAAATAAGGGGCCAAAGAGTTTCGGGCTACTAAAGATGATGATGTAGAGAAAGCTGAATTTTGGCTCGAAAATACTATCAGAGTTTTTTGTGTTATCTTGCACACCAGAAGAGTGTATAAAGTGTATGGTGTCACTTCTTAGAGATTCAGCTTACCATTGGTCGAAGACACTTGTGTCAGTAGTACCGAAAGAAAGGGTTACCTAGGATTTCTTTCAGGAGGAGTGCCGTAAGAAATACATTAGTCAGAGGTTCATCGACTAGAAAAGAAAGGAATTCCTTAAAATAAAGCAAGGTAAGATGACAGTGACTAAATATCAATGCAAATTTGTTAGACTTAGCAATTATGCTCAAGAGTGTGTGTCAACCGAAGCTATCATGTGCAAGAGGTTTGAAGATGGGCTCAATGATGATATTCGACTATCAGTCGGTGTTCTAGAGATAAAAGAGTTTGTTGTTTTAGTTGACAAAGCCTGTAAGGCAGAGGAGTTGCTGAAAGAAAAAGAAAAAGGCAAAGCTAAAATTGAGACATAAGATACAAAGAAAAGACAGATGAGTAGATCATTTTAGTCTACATCTAAGAGGCCTAGAGAGTTCTCTACTAGATTAAATTTTTCAGCTGGGTATTCAAGCAGAAACAGAGATAACAGAAATATGGGTTTGAAAGCTTAGACTACCTCGATTACGAGTGTAGGTAGTGTCTGACTGGGCAGACCAGAGTGTCTATGGTGCAGTAGGCATCATTTTGGCCATTGTCGAGCAGATGGGAGTGGTTCTTACAAGTGTGGTGCTCTAGATCATTTTATGCGAGAGTGTCCAGAAATGGTTAAAAAGGAAGAATTACAGAGTGCTAGGTCTGAGAATGTTCTAGTCCGAGGTAGACGACAGAGAAACTCAGGAACAGGGTGATGAACGATAAATTATACATATTTTTACCTCATGTTTAGCCTATATTTTGGATGAAATATTATTAATTTTGTGAGAATTAGTGCTCTTAATCCTTCTATTTCATATCTTATACTCAGGAGAGCATAGGAAAGAGAAGAGAACGGAAAATGGACCAAAAACCGGAGAAAATAGGCCAAAATGTGAAAACGCACGACCCAAGAAGTAACCACACGACCGTGGCACACGTTCGTGCCACATGAAGATCACACAGTCTAGCCCCCGACAAGCACAGCCAGGCCACACGGCCGTGCCTCCACCGATAGAATCACACGGCCTCTTGTCGAAATCATATGGGCGTGGCACACGGGCATGTTCTAGTCGTGAGGAAGAGGAATTTCACTCGGATTTGAATACTTAAAGGCTAAGAAAGGCTCCCCAAAACTCTATATAAAGACCCTAGGAGGCAACTCTAAGGGTGTACTTGATTTCCCCCTGCCAAGGGTAATCTTTTCCCTAAAGTGGGGAGTCGTCTCTCTGCCGACACGAAGAGTGAAAGCCAGGAATTACTCCAAGAGAAGCCAATTGATTCATCCCAGAAGCCAGAATTCTGCATCAAGACAGAAGATCTCCCTAAATTCCTTCAGGGGTTTTTTGTTTCTTATGTTTTGTTGTTTTATTTCTTCTGAGATGTTTCTTCTTTGATTATGAACTAAACCCCTCAAATACTTGACGGGGATGAAGCCTAAGACAGATCTTGTTATTATTTATTCTTGAGTTATATGATAAATACTTGAGTTGTTCTTAATTATGTGTGCTTAATTCTTGATTTAATAATCCCAGGTATTACTTAAAGAATTAGATGTGCTTAGAGCAGAAGAGCAAAAGTCCCTGTGATAAGAGTAGATCTACCATAATTAAGCGGAGTTGCATGCAACCCTAGACATAGGGGGACATAAATCTGCCGGATTAGGGTCAAACCTAATATGGGGAGCCATAGATCGAACTAATGCAACCTAAGGAGTTAATTAATAAAGGAACTTTAATTAACAACTTAGGCCTAATTGCTCTACGCCTCGACGGAGGGTTTAGCATAGGTTAGGGATCCCTACGAATCAAGTCAAGTGAATAAATCGTCTAGCTCAAGAACCAATAACAAGTGAAGTCTAGGTGGATTCTCCCTTAAGTATTGCTTATATCAATAAACTTTTCCCTAAAGTTTTCCCCAATTTACTTTTTGTGCACTTTTAGTTAGTTTTAGAATTAGTTTAAATCAACTCTCTTTTTTTTTAGGCTAGATAATAGAAAGGAAGTAAGTATTAGTACTTTTAGTTCCCTTAGGTACGATAACTCGGTCTTGCCACTAAACTATACTACTGTTCGACAGGTGGCTTGCTTTTAAGGTCGTGATATTAGCTAGTTTTGGTGTGATCAATTTTATAAATTTTATTACTTAATATCGCGAGCCGTTATCAAGTTTTTGGCGCCGTTGCCGGGGAACTAAAATATTAAGAAAACTTGATTTCTATTACTTTAGCCATTACTATATTTATATATATTTATTTATTTTTCTTTTATTTTTATTTTCAGTTTTTATTTATTTATTTATTTTTATTTTCTTTTAAATTTTTGAATTTTCTTTGCTTTTTCTTTTTAGGTATTTTTTGTTTATGACTAGAAACAACCCAACAGGACCACTACTTTTTGACGACTGTAACATTCCAAAATAAGGCCTAATCAGAATAGTGGTTTTGTAACCACAAATCCGAGATAGAAATAATTATTTTATAATTACTTTGTGGTCTATATTATGATTTCATGATGGTGTGAAAATTTCGTGAAGAAATTCTATGCGTAAAGTGCTTAATTTAAAATTAGGGACTAAATCGAATAAGTTGCAAAACTTGCATTCCAGAATTTTCTAGTATGAAACTGCTTTGAAATATTAATTAGGAGGTCTTAAATAGTAATTTGGCCAATTTTAAGTTCATGGAAAAAATTTGGACATGGATGGAATTTTTGAAAGTTTAGTAAGGAGGGGCATTTTGGTCATTTGGATATTAACATGAAATAAAAAGGGAAAAATAGCACAAAATTGATCATCTTCTTCATTACCACGAAATTTCAAGGGTTCTCCATAGCTAGGGTTTGTTTCAAGCTTCCAAGCTCCATAGTAAGTGATTCCAAGCCCCATTTTTAATGTTCTTTACGTTTTCGTAGTCCCGGTAGCTCGATAAAGCTTATGTTAGCAATATTTTAAGTTAGGGTTCATATTTGGAAAAATACCCATAGGTGAAATTTGTGTATTTTGATATTTTATGATAGAATATGAGGTTTTAAATTATGCTAGACAACTCGAGCTACTCGGTTTTAGGTAAAAACGAGTAAAAGGGCTTAATTGGTAAAAATACCTATTGTACATAAGTGTATGTTATAGTAGGAATTTGAAGATGATGTTGGTAAATAAATGATCAGCATGTCTTAAAATACAAGAATTTGTGATAAGTTTTGATTTCCGAGTCTTGGGGCAAAAGTGTAAATATGCAAAATTTTAGGGGCAAAAATGTAATTTTGCCAAAGTTTGAGTAAATGGCTGTTTGGATAAATGTTGATATTAAATAAGTTAAATTTGCTATTATAGATCAAGAAGAACAAAATTCGGGAGTAGATCGGGGAAAAGAAAAAGTAAAGGACTAAATTGTAAAGTTTAGTCACATTTGGTATCGAGGTAAGTTTACGGTAAATAAATGCAATATTCTATCATTTTACATTAGTATTGTCATTTTCCAGCATTTATATATTCATTTTATGAAAATAATCAAGTTGAATATAAGGTGATATGACAGAGAAAAGCAGTAGAAAGTCCCGATTGAACCTTAGGAATGTTAGGATATAAAATGTCATGACATTAGGGGTCGATAGGACAGGACAGGACAGAAATGAGCCACGTAAGTCCGTACTAGATATACAACTTTGGAGACAGGATTGAGCCATGTAAGTCCATATTAGATATATGGAATTGGAGACAGGAATAATTCATGTAAGTCCATGTCAAAGACATGGCATTGGCAGGATATTGTTAGACAGGAACGACCCTAGTATCCTTAGTATTCCGAGTGGTTCAACAGGCCATTATTCAAGTAAATGTACAGTGAATTATCAGTAAAGGAAAGGTAGATTGTAATCATGAATAATGAAAGGTCAGGTAAGAAAGAAGGTAAGTGAAGAAGAAGAAGGCAGAAAATGAGATGTAAAGAAAGCTTATAATGCTAATTGATAGTTTGCCTACTTATCCCATATGATGAATGTTGTAATTTATTTGCTTGTAAACTTACTAAGCCTAGTGCTTACCCTCTTTATTTCTTTCTTCTTATAGTTATTGCCAAGCCACTCGGGGATCAAAGGAAACGTCGGAGATCCGATCACACTATCGAGGAATCCTATCGGTATAGTTAGACGTTTCTTTTCGTGTATGGCATGTATAGGGGCTTCGCTTCTTTTGATATGGATGTCTTACGACATGTGCAATGAATGGGATGTAAATACTTGATAGTGAATAGCTAATGAAATGGCTAATGATATACAAGTATGATAGTATGTATGCTTGAGTGATAACTATCACATGGAAATTAAGGAAAAATGTGAAAGTAGCTTAAAAACAGAACATTATAACAGCAGTGATGTGAGTTTGAAAAATCACTAAAAATAATAGAGACAAGTTTTGATGGTGAATAATATATGAAATTAAAGCTTATTGTGTATATTTTCATATGGAACAAACAAAACATGTAAAGGTATTGTATTTTATGAGATATCTGAGTTTTAGTAAAATAGGGCCAGAGTGATTTCTAGATCCACTGTTCCAACTTTGGAAATTCACCATAAATTGTAAAAAAATAATTATGAGGATTACTTTAGATGTTCAGAATTATTATTGAGTCTAGTTTTAAGAGAAATAAACGGCATAGTCATATGAATTTTGTATAGGGAGAAAAGTGGTTCATACTAAGTAGAGGTTAGTGCAGTTGAGTTCTGAAACAGGGGCAACTTTAACTAATAAACTGTACTAATCGGCCCAGCCAAAAATTCTAGAAAAAGATTAACAGATTGATACATGAGTCTAGATTCAGGTAAAATTTATGGATCTTGATTTTGAGTTTCGTAACTCGAGATATGATTTTTCAAGCCACCATGACGCAGATAAACTGCTTATTCCGAAAATCAAAATAGATAATGTAAAGTTCTTTAAAATGGTAAATTATGTGTAGTAACACCTCAAGCTCGACTCCGGTGATGGTCTCGGGCATGGGGGCGTTACATTTATTAGTATCAGAGCCAGATTTAGTCGGTTCTCGGAATAGTTAGCACGAGTAAGTGTCTAGCTATATGTGCCATACTCATATTTTGATAGTGTGACGACTCCTGACAATTTTTAAATATTTTGTTTTATAGTAATGGATCCCGAACGAGCTGGTGATGACGATATGTAAAGTAATGCGCCTGCTCCTGCAGAAGGGGTAGTGCCATCTGAGAATAGGCCAGTAACAGTTGATCAGGGAGGAGTGACTTGAGAAGCTCTCTTCCAAGCTTTGAATGATTGGTTTGCCGAGTTCGTTCATACAAATCCAGTAGTTAGACCTCCACCCCCTCAGGATTCTCAGGCTACCCATGTAGCTCAAGCTCCCCCAGTCACAGGTACAGTAATAAGAGAAAAGCCACCAGTTGATAAAATCATGAAATATGGGGCAGAAAAGTTCCGAGCAACAAAAGACGATGACGCAGAAATAGCAGAATTTTGGCTAGAAAATACTATCAGAGTCTTTGACGAATTATCTTGTACACCTGAGGAATGTATGAAATGTGTAGTATCATTTCTTAGAGACTCAGCCTACCACTGGTGGAAGACACTTGTATCAATTGTACCAAAAGAGAGGGTCACTTGGGATTTCTTTCAGGAAGAATTTCGTAAAAAGTATATCAGTCAGAGGTTTATTGATCAGAAGAGAAAAGAGTTCTTAGAGCTGAAACAAGGTAATATGACAGTGACTGATTATGAGCGTGAATTTGTTAGACTCAGTAAATATGCTCGAGAATGTGTGTCCACGGAGGCTATTATGTGTAAAAGGTTTGAGGATGGGTTAAATGATGATATCCAACTATTAGTGGGTGTTCTGGAAATAAAAGAGTTTGTCATTTTAGTTGACAGAGCCTGTAAAGCGGAGGAGTTGTTAAAAAGAAAAGATAAAACTGAAACAGAGACGCGAGATACAAAGGAAAGACAGATGAGCAGATCATTTCAAGCTACATCCAAGAGGCCCAAAGAGTTTTCTACTAGATCTAGCTTTTCGGCAGGGCAATCTAGTCAGAATAGAGGTAGCAGATTTAAAGATCCGAAAGCTCAAACCACTTCGACCGCAAGTGTGGGTAATGTTAGATCGAGTAGATCAGGGTGTCCACGATGTGGTAGACTTCATTATGGCCCTTGTCAAGCAGGCGAAAATGTTTGTTATAAATGTGGTGCTCTAGATCATTTTGTGCGAGAATGTCCAGAGGTGGCTAACCGAGAGGTAACACAGAGTGCTAGATTCGAAAATGCTCCTATTAGAGGCAGATCACCGAGGCAACCGGGAGTAGGAGCAAGTAACAGAGGTACCTCTAGAGATTCGGCCCCTGCAAGGACTTATGCTATTCGTGCTCGCGAAGAGGCATCCTCCCCCGATGTGATTACGGGTACATTTTCTTTACATGACGTTAATGTCGTTGCTTTAATTGATCCGGGTTCGACCCATTCCTATGTTTGTGTGAAACTGATGTCTAAAATGAGTATGCCTATAGAATCCACAGAATTTGTGATAAAAGTATCGAATCCACTAGGCAAGTGTGTATTGATAGATAAAGTATGTAGAAATTGCCCCTTAATGATTAGAGGTCACTGTTTTCCGGCCGATCTCATGTTATTGCCGTTTGATGAGTTTGATGTTATTTTGGGTATGGATTGGTTGACGGCACATGATGTGATAGTGAATTATGGAAGGAAATTCATTGAGTTAAAATGCGAAAATGGTGAGATTCTTCGAGTTAATTCAGATGAGTCAGATGGTTCATTTGCTATGATTTCTGTTATGACAGCTCAGAAATATTTGAAAAAGGGGTATGAGGCTTATCTTGCTTTTGTATTGAATACTAAAGATTCAGAATTGAAAGTTGAATCAGTGCCTGTAGTGTGCGAGTATCCAGATATATTTCCAAAAGAATTACCAGGTTTGCCTCCTGTTAGAGAAGTTGAGTTTGGTATTGAGTTAATTCCAGGTACCACACCTATTTCTATTACTCCTTATAGAATGGCCCCGTCGGAATTGAAAGAATTGAAAGCTCAGCTGCAGGAATTAACTGATAAAGGATTTGTAAGACCAAGTAGTTCGCCATGGGGTGCACCAGTGCTATTGCTGAAAAAGAAAGATGGTTCAGTGAGATTGTGCATAGATTATCAGCAACTTAACAAGGTAACTATCAAGAACAAATATCCATTGCCTAGAATTGATGATTTGTTTGATCAGTTGAAAGGAGCCACTGTGTTTTCTAAGATAGATTTGAGATCCGGATATTATCATATGCGAGTTAAGGAGTCAGATGTTCCGAAGACTGCATTCCGAACTAGGTATGGTCATTATGAGTTTCTTGTGATGCCGTTTGGCTTAACTAATGCTCCTGCTGTTTTTATGGACTTAATGAACTGAATATTTAGGCCGTATTTAGACGAGTTTGTAATTGTGTTCATTGATGACATCTTGATTTATTCTCATGATGAGACTGAACATGCAGAGCATTTGAGAACAGTTTTACAGATTCTGAGAGATAATCAGTTGTATGCTAAGTTCAGTAAAAGTGAGTTTTGACTCCGAGAAGTTGGATTCCTTAGACATATTGTTTCAGGTGAAGGTATTAAAGTTGATCCTAGCAAAATTTCAGCCATTATCGATCGAAAGCCTCCTAGGAACGTTTCAAAAGTCAGAAGCTTTCTTGGATTAGCTGGTTATTATAGACGATTTGTGGAGGGATTCTCTATGATAGCCACCCCGTTGACGAGATTGCTACGGAAGGATGTTAAGTTTGAATGGACTATGAAGTGCCAGCAGAGTTTTGACAAGTTAAAGGCATTGTTGACTGAAGCTCCCATCTTAGTACAGTCAGAACCGGGTAAAGAATTCGTTATTTACAGTGATGCGTCTCTGAATGGGCTCGGTTGCGTACTCATGCAGGAAGGAAAGGTGATTGCTTAAGCCTCTAGACAATTGAAGCCATATGAGAAAAATTATCTGACGCATGATTTGGAGTTAGCTACTATTGTATTTGCATTGAAGACTTGGAGACATTATTTGTATGGTGAACGGTGCTGGATATTCACCGATCATAAAAGTTTGAAATACTTGATGACTCAAAAAGATTTGAACCTAAGGCAAAGAAGATGGCTAGAGTTGATTAAAGATTATGAGCTAGTGATTGATTATCACCCAGGTAAGGCAAATGTAGTTGCTGATGCTTTAAGCAGAAAACTTTTATTTACATTGCGAGCTTTGAATACCAATTTGGCCATGTCAGATGATGGTTCTATTCTAGCTAAATTGAGAACTAAACCGGTATTTCTTGAAGAAATTTGTGAAGCTCAGAAAGATGATAGTGATTTACAAGCTAAAAGAGTTCAATGTGAGTCAGGCATAGAATCAGATTTCCGGATTGGTTCTGATGGTTGTTTGATGTTTAGAGACAGAATATGTGTACCAAAGAATGATGAGCTTATTCGAAAGATCTTACAGGAAGCACATAGCAGTTCTTTGTCTATTCCTCTGGGTAGTACAAAGATGTATAATGATTTGAAGAAATCATACTGGTGGGTAGGAATGAAAAGAGATATTTCAGAGTTTGTTTCCAGATGCTTGATTTGTCAACAGGTAAAGGCCAAACACCAGGTACCCTCGGGATTATTGCAGCCAGTGCTAGTTTCGGAGTGGAAATGGGACAGAGTTACTATGGATTTTGTGACCGGATTGCCGTTAACACCGAAAAAGAAAGATACAGTATGGGTTGTGATTGATAAGCTAACTAAGTCAGCTCATTTTATCCCAGTCCGTATGGATTATTCACTTGTCAAGTTGGCCGAGTTATACATTTTAGAGATAGTTAGACTACATGGAATGCCATTATCGATCATTTCAGACAGAGATCTGAGATTTACTTCACAGTTTTGGAAGAAGCTACAAGAAGCTTTGGGCACCAAGTTGAGTTTTAGTACGGCTTTTCATCCCCAAACCGACGGTCAGTCAGAGAGAGTTATCCAGGTACTTGAAGATATGCTTAGATGTTGTATATTGGAATTTCAAGGCAGTTGGGAAAAATATTTACCATTGGTAGAGTTTGCTTATAATAATAGTTACCAGTCAAGTTTGAAGATGGCACCTTACGAAGCTTTGTATGGACGTAAATGCCCTACACCTTTATATTGGACAGAGCTTAAAGAAAATCAGATTTACGGGGTTGATCTAGTTTAAGAAACAGAAGAAAAAATGAAAGTTATCAGAGATTGTTTGAAAGCAGCTTCAGACAGGCAGAAGTCATATGCAGATTTAAAAAGAAAAGAGATCGAATATCAGGTTGGCGACAGGGTATTCTTAAAAGTATCCCCGTGGAAGAAAGTTCTCAGATTTGGCAGGAAAGGCAAGTTAAGTCCTCGTTTTATTGGATCGTTTGAAGTGATTGAGAGAGTTGGACCATTAGCATATCGATTAGCTTTGCCGACTGAGTTAGAAAAGATTCATGACGTGTTCCATGTGTCAATGTTACAATGTTATCGATCAGATCCGTCACATGTGATTTCTCCGATAGAGGTTGAGATTCAGCCAGATATGACTTATGATGAAGAACCGATAAAAATTCTAGCTCGTGAGATAAAACAATTAAGGAATAAAAGTATTGCTCTTGTAAAAGTCTTGTGGAATAGAAATGGGGTGGATGAGGCTACATGGGAACCCGAAGAGGCCATGCAAAAACAGTACCCAAATCTCTTCACAGGTAAGATTTTCGGGGACGAAAATCCCTAAAGGGGGGAGAAATGTAACATCCCAAAATAAGGCCTAATCAGAATAGTGGTTTCGTAACCACAAATCTGAGATAGAAATAATTATTTTATAATTACTTTGAGGTCTATATTATGATTGCATGATGGTGTGAAAATTTCGTGAAGAAATTCTATGCGTAAAGTGCTTAATTTAAAATTAGGGACTAAATCGAATAAGTTGCAAAACTTGCATTCCAGAAGTTTGTAGAAGTTTGTAGTATGAAACTGCTTTGAAATATTAATTAGGAGGTCTTAAATAGTAATTTGGCCAATTTTAAGTTCATGGACAAAATTTGGACATGGATGGAATTTTTGAAAGTTTAGTAAGGAGGGGCATTTTGGTCATTTGGATATTAACATGAAATAAAAAGGGAAAAATAGCACAAAATTGATCATCTTCTTCATTACCATGAAATTTCAAGGGTTCTCCATAGCTAGGGTTTGTTTCAAGCTTCCAAGCTCCATAGTAAGTGATTCTAAGCCCCGTTTTTAATGTTCTTTACGTTTTCGTAGTCACGGTAGCTCGATAAAGATTTTGTTAGCAATATTTTAAGTTAGGGTTCATATTTGGAAAAATACCCATAGGTGAAATTTGTGTATTTTGATATTTTATGATAGAATATAAGGTTTTAAATTATGCTAGACAACTCGAGCTACTCGGTTTTAGGTAAAAACGAGTAAAAGGGCTTAATTGGTAAAAATACCTATTGTACATAAGTGTATGTTATAGTAGGAATTTGAAGATGATGTTGGTAAATAAATGATCAGCATGTCTTAAAATATAAGAATTTGTGATAAGTTTTGATTTTCGAGTCTTGGGGCAAAAGTGTAAATATGCAAAAGTTTAGGGGTAAAAATGTAATTTTTCTAAAGTTTGAGTAAAGGGCTGTTTTGATAAATGTTGATATTAAATAAGTTAAATTTGCTATTATAGATCAAGAAGAACAAAATTCGGGAGTAGATCGGGGAAAAGAAAAGTAAAGGACTAAATTGTAAAGTTTAGTCACATTTGGTATCGAGGTAAGTTTACGGTAAATAAATGCAATATTCTATCATTTTACATTACTATTTTCATTTTCCAGCATTTATATATTCATTTTATGAAAATAATCAAGTTGAATATAAGGTGATATGACAGAGAAAAGCAGTAGAAAGTCCCGATTGAACCTTAGGAATGTTAGGATACAAAATGTCATGACATTAGGGGTCGATAGGACAGGACAAGACAGAAATGAGCCATGTAAGCCCGTACTAGATATACGGCTTTGGAGACAGGATTGAGCCATGTAAGTCCATATTAGATAAATGGCATTGGAGACAGGAATAATTCATGTAAGTCCATGTTAAAGACATGGCATTGGCAGGATATTGTTAGACAGGAACGACCCTAGTATCCTTAGTATTCCGAGTGGTTCAACGGGCCATTATTCAAGTAAATGTACAGTGAATTATCAGCAAAGGAAAGGTAGATTGTAATCATGAATAATGAAAGGTTAGGTAAGAAAGAAGGTAAGTGAAGAAGAAGAAGGCGGAAAATGAGATGTAAAGAAAGCTTATAATGCTAATTGATAGTTTGCCTACTTATCCCATATGATGAATGTTGTAATTTATTTGCTTGTAAACTTAGTAAGCCTAGTGCTTACCCTCATTATTTATTTCTTCTTATAGTTATTGCCAAGCCACTCGGGGATCAAAGGAACGTCGGAGATCAGATCACACTATTGAGGAATCCTATCGGTATAGTTAGACGTTTCTTTTCGTGTATGGCATGTATAGGGACTTGGCTTCTTTTGATATGGATGTCTTATGACATGTGCAACGAATGGGATGTAAATACTTGATAGTGAATAGCTAATGAAATGGCTAATGATATACAAGTATGATAGTATGTATGCTTGAGTGATAACTATCACATGGAAATTAAGGAAAAATGTGAAAGTAGCTTAAAAACAGAACATTGTAACAGCAGTGACGTGAGTTTGAAAAATCACTAAAAATAATAGAAACATGTTTTGATGGTGAATAATATATGAAATTAAAGCTTATTGTGTCTATTTTCATATGGAAGAAACAAAACAGGTAAAGGTATTGTATTTTATGAGATATATGAGTTTTAGTAAAATAGGGCCAGAGCGATTTCTGGATCCCCTATTTCAAATTTGGAAATTCACCATAAATTTTACAAAAATAATTAGGAGTATTACTTTATATGTTAAGAATTATTATTGAGTCTAATTTTAAGAGAAATAAACGGCATAGTCATATGAATTTTTTACAGGGAGAAAAGTGGTTTGAAATAAGTAGAGGTCAGTGCAGTTGAGTTCTGAAATAGGGGCAACTTTAACTAATAAACTGTACTAATCGGCCTAGGAAAAAATTCTAGAAAAACATTAACAGATAGATACATGAGTCTAGATTTAGGGAAAATTTACGGATCTTGGTTTTGAGTTTTGTAACTTGAGATATGATTTTTCAAGCGACCATGACGCAGATAAACTGCTTATTCCGAAAATCAAAATAGATAATGTAAAGTTGTTTAAAATGGTAAATTATGTGTAGTAACACCTCAAGCTCGACTCCGGCGACGGTCTCGGGCGTGGGGGCGTTACAACGACAATCTAGAAGCAACAGTTCACAGAAATTGTAGAGAAATTAGACGTAGTTTACATTATCCAGAACAAGAACCTGAGCAAGAGCCAGAACCTACAGAAGAGATGGAAGCAAATCAAGAAGAAGCTCCTCGCACTATGTATGATTATGCTAAACCTAGTTTGGCTGGTACCCAAACTAGCATTCTTAGACCTACTATTGCTGCTAATAATTTTGAATTAAAGCCCAACACTATTCAGATGATACAGTAATTGGTTTAGTTTGATGGTTTACAAGACGAAGATCCAAACTCACACATAGCCAATTTTTTGGAACTTTGTGATACCTTCAAAATAAATAGCGTTTTTGATGATGCCATTCGATTGAGGCTATTTCCATTCTCTTTGAGAAATAAAGCCAAACAGTGTTTAAATTCTTTACCACGAGGCTCAATTACCACATGGGAGCAGATGACCGAAAAATTTTTACTCAAATATTTTCCCCCAGCTAAAATAGCCAAATTACGAAACGATATTTCTTCTTTTATGCAGATGGATTTAGAAACATTATACGATGCATGGGAGAGATACAAAGATCTTTTGAGAAGGTGCCCTCATCATGGTCTACCTTTGTGGCTACAAGTTCAAACTTTCCATGATGGTTTAAACCCGTCAACTAGACAAATGATCGATACAGCCGCAGGAGGGACGATCAATAATAAAACACCTAAAGCAACTTATGAATTTATTAAAGAGATGTCATTGAATAATTATCAGTGGCAAGTCATGAGGACAAAGCCAACAAAAGCTGCAGGAGTTTATAATATTGATGCTGTCACCATGCTTACTAACCAGGTAGAACTTTTAAATAAAAAGTTTGATAATTTTGTTGGTTCTACGCAGGCACATCCTGTGATGCAGCGTGACGCAATCCAGGGAAATTTGTTCAATCCAGATTACTCCTCTTATGGACATGGCATGAAAACTGAGCAAACCAACTATATAGGTAACAATTCTAGACCTTAAAATAACCCTTATAGTAATACTTACAATACAGGTTGGCAGAACCACCCTAATTTTTCTTGGGGAGGACAAGGGAATCAAAGACAACCACCTCCTCCGGGATTTCAACAGCCACCTCCACAACAAGAGAAAAAGCTGAACCTTGAAGAGATGTTCACAAAATTTATGGCCGTATCAGAAACCTGTTTTCAAAATACCGAAACGGCACTAAAAAACCAGCAAGCATCAATTAAAGGCCTTGAGAATCAAATTGGTCAACTCGCCAAGCTAATTTTAGAAAGACCACAAGGTGGACTCCCAAGTAACACTGAGACCAATCCAAGAGAGCAAATTCATGCCATCAGTACAATAGAAAAGGAGACATTAACCAAAGACAATCTAGAATCAAGCGAGAAACCTAAGTTGAATAAAGGTAAGGTAGAGGTAAGCAGCAATACGCCAGACATCAAAGAATACAAGCCTCGTATCCCATACCCAAACGCATTAAAGAAAGACCAGTTAGACGAACAATTCGGTAAGTTTCTTAAACTCTTAAAGAAATTACATATTAACTTACCTTTTGTTGAAGCAATTTCGCAGATGCCGAAATACGCGAAGTTCCTTAAAGAATTTCTGACAAATAAAAGGAAGTTGGAAGAATTAGCCACAGTGGAACTCAACGAAGAATGTTCAGCTATTCTCCAAAATAAACTGCCAACAAAACTGAAAGACCCAGGGAGTTTTACTATTCCTTGTTTAATTGGTAGTTTACTTATTGATAAAGCCTTAGCTAATTTAGGTGCTAGCATTAATCTCATGTCTTACAAAATGTTCAAGCAACTAGGTCTAGGGGAACCCCAGCCCACTAGGATGAGTATTCAACTAGCTGATAGATCTGTTAAATATCCTAGGGGAATCATAGAAGATGTGCTAGTAAAGGTAGATAAGTTTATATTTCCTGTTGATTTTGTTGTGCTTGACATGGATGAAGATATTGAGGTACCTTTAATTTTAGGGCGTCCCTTCTTAGCAACTACCAGAACTATAATTGATGTAGGAACAGGTGAGCTTACACTACGCATAGGTGATGACAAAGTTACTTTACAAGCTTGGAACTCGATTAAGACTGCTAATAATAATATAATTACGAGTCCTTGTAAAAACACTAAACTCACCACCCAACCTTCTGTGCAGGATACGCTCCACATAAAGGCAACCCAATCACAGACAAGTCCATCCAAGGGAGATGCACCTGAAAAGCGAATGCTTCAGATCGAGGAACTAGATGAGTAGCTGAACTATCATGAAAAGGCCAAAGCATGCCAAACCAACCCAGAGCATCACCAAGCCGACCCTCAGGTACAAACGAATCAACTCAAGGTAGGGGATAAGGTAATCTTAGGGGAAGACGATCCTCGAATCTTGAATTCAAAAGAGCATACAAGTGGTACACCTTACTTCACGGTAAAGAAAATATTTCCCTATGGTACAATCGAGATAAAACATGGGTCACTGGGCACTTTCAAGGTAAATCACACTCGACTCAAATCCTACGTTGATAATAAAATAGTAAGCAGGATAGAAGAGTATCAACTCTTCAAACCACCATGAATGTACAAGCTCGAGCAAAGTTGAGCTTAGACTATAAATAAGCGCTTCTCGAGAGGCAACCCGAGCACTAACTTAGTAACTTTTCTTTTATTTTTGATTTTAGTATTTTTATGCATCAACTAACCCTTTTTAATGCAGAAATTTAGGACCACACAGCCATGCCCACGGGCATGTCCGAGACCGTGTGAACACTTCAAGCAGAGACACGGTCGTGTACCAAGGCCGTGTATAAACAGAGCACAAATTTTCCCAAAACACGGGCCACTGATATATAGCCATGGCCATGTGATATGGCCGTGGCAACCTTTCGACTTCAACACGGGCTTGCACAAATCCCCACACCTGTGTCCTCAAACAGTGGCCAACACTGTCAATTAAGACACGGCCGTGGAACATATTACATGACCGTGTGCCCTCCCACACGACCGTGGGAGTAGCGAAGCCTCATCGCACATGACCGTGGGACGTCCTATACGACCATGTGAAGTACGAACAAGATCACACACGGCCAATGCAATATGGCCAACACGGGCTAAACTCGAGCCACACGAGCGTGTGCCTCTATTCTCCCTTTCAATTCTATCTTTCTCATTTTTCATTTTTATTTTTCCTTTATTAGTCTCATTTTTATTTCGAATCTTTTTTTTTTTATATTAACTCCTTTTAATCATTACATTATTAAGTATTTTTAAAACTTAGTTTATTATTTTTCTGTTATTTATTTTTCTATCTTTCATATCGACCAATCCCTAACGAGCAATCTCTATTAATCCAAAAGTCCCACGACTAATTAATATTTTTGTAGTTTCAAAAAGGAGCTCTACAGCTCATATTTAACCGAAAATGGGAACACCCTGCCACAATTGCCGACTCTTCCTTACAAGTTCATCCTAAACTCAGGAAGTTTCAATCCTCCCCCCATCTTATGATATTATACTTCTCTTGCTATCTATATCTTTGTACATTGAGGGCAATGTACATCTTAAGTGTGGGGGGGAAGTTACTTTAAATCTATAATTATCTATGAAATCCCTGAAATATTTCATGCTTTGTTCTCAAATAATTCTCAGTCTCCTAATAGGAATTAATTCTGATTGATTTATGATTTTATTGATATGTTGAGAATTAAGATATAGGTGCCTGTACTCTGATTATTCCAACTTTAAAACATTAGGGAATCAAGCATGATAAGTTGAAATTTTTGAGAACCCAAATTTTTGCATAAGTTATTTCTTTAATTCTAAGTATTATCTTAAAATTTGAAATTCACAGGATTGACATCAAAAAGCCATAATTCTAGTGAGATTTTGAGCCTTTTGAGCATACATTCTTTCGTGCTCACTTTTATTATTGCTTTGAGTGAGTCAACACTGATTTGTTATTCTAGAACTTGCTTTGATTATACGCATCAAGACCATATCATTGATTTGATATACCAAAATGATAAAGGCACTTAGGATTTAACCTACTTACTCCACAAAGGCCTACCTCCATAGTTTAACCCCTAGTGAACCCCGTTGAGCCTAACAACCCATTCTTTGACTTACTTTCTAATTATTAACCAATAACCCATTTTTTTATTGAATTTCATTCAATTACGTTGACCCTTATTTTTGTCGAGATTTGAGTTGAAATTATTATCTAGCTTTATTCTCTTTTCCAGCATGTAAAGTTGTAAATATTCAAGATTATTATGAATTGTTCTAAAAAAAAGAGAAAAACGTGTATTTACAATTAAATTCAGTTGTCATATGTAATAGTTTAAAAGTTTTTGCATATTTTTATTTAAAGGCTACCCAGGCATGAACGATATTATCATAAAAACTAGCCCTAGAAATATGTTCCCGGTGATAGAGATTTTTCTAGCTAGATAACTTTTCAGTTCAATCTTGATTCTAACCCTTCTTTTGCAGCCTGTGACAACACCCCTAACCAAGCCCCGTTACAACCCTTATAAGACCTTTTGATCGATATGTTATGTCAATCTATAGTGGTGGAGATGTGATTTCCTTGCAAGCCTATGGTAATAGCTTTTTAGGTTGATTAGAGAGTGCTTAATTTTTGAACCCTAAACACTTCGAGTGAATAGAGTGAATCTTTAGTGAGGATGTCAACTTCTGTTAACTAAGATGGAGAGATAATTACTTAGGAGAAGGGAGAAAGCTTATGTTTCAATGATAAAATTCTCAACTTAGATTGATTAAGTCTTTAATGTTATTTTGATTGAATTTTCAGTGTGTGATTTCCTGTGGATTAATTTGAAACATTATTGATAAAGATTGTAGGTTGAGAAGAATGATTCTTTATTAGGGATTGAGATTTTTCTTGAGGACAAGCAAAGGCTTAAGTGTGGGGGTATTTGATGAACGATAAATTATACATATTTTTACCTCATGTTTAGCCTATATTTTGGACGAATTATTATTAATTTTGTAAGAATTGGTGCTCTTAATCCTTCTATTTCATATCTTATACTCAGGAGAGCATAGGGAAGAGAAGAGAACGGAAAATGAACCAAAAACCAGAGAAAATGGGCCAAAATGTGAAAATGCATGGCCCAAGAAGTAACCACACGGCCGTGGCACACGGCCATGCCACATGAAGATCACACGGTCCAGCCCCCGACAAGCACAGCCAGGCCACACGGCTGTGCCTCCACCAATAGAATCACACGGCCTCTTGTCGAAATCACACCGGCGTGGCACATGGGCATGTTCTAGTCGTGAGGAAGAGGAATTTCACTCGGATTTGAATACTTAAATGCTAAGAAAGGCTCCCCAAAACTCTATATAAAGACCCTAGGAGGCAACTCTAAGGGTGTACTTGATTTCCCCTGCCAAGGGTAATCTTTTCCCTAAAGTGGGGAGTCGTCTCTCTACCGACACGAAGAGTGAAAGCCAGGAATTACTCCAAGGGAAGCCGATTGATTCATCCCAGAAGCCAAAATTCTGCATCAGGACAGAAGATCTCCCTAAATTCCTTCAGGGGTTTTTGGTTTCTTATGTTTTGTTGTTTTATTTCTTCTGAGATGTTTTCTTCTTTGATTATGAACTAAACCCCTCAAATACTTGACGAGGATGAAGCCTAAGACAGATCTTGTTATTATTTATTCTTGAGTTATATGATAAATACTTGAGTTGTTCTTAATTATGTGTGCTTAATTCTTGATTTAATAATCCCAGGTATTACTTCAAGAATTAGATGTGCTTAGAGCAGAGGAGCAAAAGTCCCTGTGATAAGAGTAGATCTACCATAATTAAGCGGAGTTGCATGCAACCCCAGACATAGGGCGACATAAATCTACTGGATTAGGGTCAAACCTAATATGGGGAGCCATAGATCGAATTAATACAACCTAGGGAGTTAATTAATATAGGAACTTTAATTAAAAACTTAGGCCTAGTTGCTCTGCGCCTCGACGGAGGGTTTAGCATAGGTTAGGGATCCTTACGGATCAAGTCAAGTGAATAAATCGTCTAGCTCAAGAACCAATAACAAGTGAAGTCTAGGTGGATTCTCCCTTAAGTATTGCTTATATCAATCAGCTTTTCCCTAAAGTTTTCCCCAATTTACTTTTTGTGCACTTTTAGTTAGTTTTAGAATTAGTTTAAATCAACTCTCTTTATTTTTAGGCTAGATAATAGAAAGAAAGTAAGTATTAGTACTTTTAGTTCCCTTAGGTACGATAACTTGGTCTTGCCACTAAACTATACTACTGTTCGACAGGTGTGCTTGCCTTTAAGGTCGTGATATTAGTTAGTTTTGATGTGATCAGTTTTATAAATTTTATTACTTAATATCGCGAGCTATTATCACAGGGGCAGGTAATAGAGGTGTGTCTAGAGATTCAGCAGTGAGACCAAATGTTAGAGCACCCGCAAGGACCTATGCCATCTGTGCTCGTTAAGAGGCATCCTCCCCGACGTAATTACAGGTACATTTTCTCTTCATGATGTTAATGTTATTGCTTTGATTGATCCAGGATATACCCATTCCTATGTTTGCATGAAATTGATGCTTAGTATGAACATGTCCATAGAATCTACAAGATTTGTGATTAAAGTATCAAATCCATTGGGTTAGTATGTATTAGTAGACAAAGTATGTAAAAATTGCCCTTTGATGATTAGAGGTTACTGTTTTCCGATCGATCTCATGCTATTGCCATTTGATGAGTTGAATGTGATTCTTGGTATGGATTGGTTGACTGCGCATGATGTGATAGTGAATTGTGGAAAGAAATTCATTGAGTTGAAATGTGAAAATGGTGAAATTCTTTGTATTAATTCAGACGAGTCAGATAGTTCAATTGCCATGATTTCTATTATGTCTGCTCAGAAATGCTTGAGGAAAGGATATGAAGCTTATCTTGCTTTTATGTTGAATACTAAAGATCTAGAGTTGAAAATTGAATCAGTGTCTATGCTATGTGAGTTTCCTGATTTGTTTCCGAAAGAACTACCAGGTTTGCCTCCTATTAGAGAAGTTGAGTTTGGTATTGAGTTAGTTCCATGTATAACACCCATTTCTATTGCTTCTTATAGAATGGCACCAATGGAATTGAAAGAATTGAGAGTTCAGTTGCAGGAATTAACAGATAAAGGCTTTGCAAGACCTTGTTGTTCACCATGGGGTGCACTAGTACTTTTTATGAAAAAGAAAGATGGTTCGATGAGATTGTGCATAGATTATCGATAACTTAACAAGGTAACTATTAAGAACAAGTATCCACTGCTAGAATTGACGATTTGTTTGATCAATTGATGGGAGCTACTATGCTTTCCAAGATAGATTTGAGATCTGGATATTATCAGTTGCAAGTTAAAGAGTTAGATGTTCCAAAGACTGCTTTCCAGAATACGTATGGCCATTATGAGTTCTTTATGATGCCATTTGGCTTAACTAATGCTTCTGCCATTTTCATGGACTTAATAAACTGAATTTTCAGACCTTACTTGGATAAATTTGTAGTTGTGTTCATTGATGATATCTTGATTTATTCTCATGATGAGACTGAGCATTCAGAGCATTTAAGAATAGTTTTACAAACTTTAAGAGATAATCAACTTTATGCCAAGTTTAGCAAAAGTGAGTTTTGGTTACGGGAAGTCAGTTTTCTTGGACATATAGTCTCATGTGAAGTTATTAGAGTTGATCCGAGCAAGATTTCAGCCATTGTTGATTGGAAGCCGCCCAAGAATGTATCAGAGGTCAAAAGTTTTCTTGGTCTTGTCGATTATTATAGACGATTTGTAGAGGGATTTTCCATGATAGCTACCCCATTAACAAGATTGCTACAAAAAGATGTCAAGTTTGAATGGACTGAAAAGTGTCAGCAGAGTTTTGACAAGTTAAAGGCATTGTTAACTGAAGCTACTGTCTTAGTACAACTAGAACCGGGTAAAGAGTTTGTGATTTATAGTGATGCATCCTTGAATGGACTAGGCTATGTACTTATGCAGGAAGGGAAGGTAATTGCTTATGCCTCTAGACAGCTAAAGCCGCATGAGAAAAATTATTCGACGTATGATTTAAAACTAGCTGCCATTGTATTTGCGTTGAAAATCTGGAGACATCACTTGTATAGTGAGAAATGTCGAATATTTACTAATCATAAAAGTTTGAAATGCTTGATGATTCAGAAATATTTGAACTCGAGGCAAAGAAGACGGCTAGAGTTGATTAAAGATTATGAACTAGTGATCGATTATCACCCGAGTAAGGCAAACGTAGTTGCTGATGCTTTGAGTAGAAAATCTTTATTTGTATTAAGAGCTTTGAACACTAGTTTAAGCTTATCAGATGATGGTTCTATCTTAGCCGAATTAAGAGCTAAGCCAATGTTTCTTGAAGAAACTTGTGAAGTTCAGAAAGATGATAGTGAGTTGCAAGCCAAAAGAGCTCAGTGTGAGTCGGGTCTAGAGTCAGATTTTTAGATCAGTTTTGACGGTCGTTTAATGTTCAGAGATCAGATATGTTTACCAAAAAATGATTAGTTTATTCGAAAGATCTTAGAGGAAGCATATAGCAGTTCCTTGTCTATTCATCCAGGTAGTACAAAGATGTATAATGATTTGAAGAAAATGTACTGGTGGGTAGGAATGAAGAGAGATATCTCAAAGTTTGTTTCTAGATGCTTGATCTGTCAGTACGTAAAAGCCGAACATCAGGTACCTTCAGGTTTATTGCAACCTGTGTTAGTTCCTAAGTGGAAACAGGACAGAGTTGTCATGAATTTGGGACAAGATTGTCGTTGACACCGAGAAAGAAAGATGAAGTATGGGATGTGATTGATAAGCTAACGAAGTCGACTCATTTTATTCCAGTTCATATGGATTATTCACTTGACAAGTTGGCCGAGTTGTATATTTCAGAGATAGTCAGACTACATGGAGTACCATTATCGATTATCTCAGATAGAGACCCGAGATTTACTTCGCGGTTTTGGAAGAAGTTACAAGATGCTTTGGGCACAAAGTTGAGTTTTAGTGCAGCTTTCCATCCTCAGACCGATGGTCAGTCAGAGAGAGTTATTTAGATACTTGAGGATATGCTCAGATGTTGTGTCTTAGAATTTCAAGATAGTTGGGAGAAATATTTGTCGTTGGTAGAGTTTGTCTATAATAATAGTTACCAGTCGAGTTTGAAGATGGCACCTTATGAAGCTTTGTATGGACTTAAATGTCGCACACCTTTGTATTAGATAGAGCTTAAAAAAATCAGATTTACGGCGTTGATTTAATTAAAGAAACTGAAGAGAAAGTGAAAGTTATCAGAGATTGCTTGAAAATAGCTTTAAATAGACAGAAGTCTTATGCAGACTTGAAAAGAAAAGAGATTGAGTATCAGGTTGGTGACAAAGTGTTCTTGAAAGTATCCCTGTGGAAGAAAGTCTTTAGATTTGGCAAGAAAGGCAAACTAAGTCCGTGTTTTATTGGACCGTTTGAGGTGACTGAAAGAGTTGGGCCATTAGCATATCGGTTAGCTTTGCCAACAGAGTTAGAGAAGATTCATAATGTGTTCCATGTGTCCATGTTACATCATTACTGTTCTAATCCGTCACATGTGATTTCACAGACAGAGGTTGAGATTCAGCCAGATATGACTTACAATGAAGAACTGGTAAAGATTCTAGCTCAAGAGGTCAAGCAACTAAGAAACAAAAGTATTGCACTTGTGAAAGTATTATGGAATAGGCATGGGGTAGATGAGGTTACATGGGAGCCCAAGGAGGTATACAAAAACAGTATCCAAATCTATTCACAGGTAAGATTTTCCTGGACGAAAATCCCTAAAGGGGGGAGAAATGTAACATCCCGAAATAGGGCCTAAAGGGAATAATGGTTGCAAAACCACGAATCTGAGATAGAAAAGTTTATTCCGATAAATTTTTATGATTTACTGAGTGACTAGATGCATGTGTTAGAATACTGATAGAAAATTTCATGAATTGCATGTTTAATTTGCCTATTAGGGCTTAATTGCAAAAGTTGATAAATATGAGTTCTAGATAGGAAAGAATTAAATTGAAGAGCATAATTGTAGTAGAGGTCCTTAAATGGTAATTATACCATTAGGGTTTCATGGACAAAAATGGACATATATAGGTAGAAATAACCAAAGTTTTAATGAAGGGCATTTTAGTCATTTGGTAATTAAAAAGATTAAAAAGGAAAAAAGATAGCAAAATGTTATCATCTTCTTCATTAGGCCGAATGTTAAGGGTTCTCCATAGCTAGGGTTTGTTTTAAGCTTCCAAGCTCCATAGTAAGTAATTCCAAGCCCCATTTTTAATGTTCTTTACGTTTTTACTCTCAAAAACCCTCAAAATGTTTACTCTATCTCACTTTTCCCCTAAAATTTTTACTCTCTTCCAATCCCACCCCCTATCTACCCCAAACCCATTCCCCCCATTTTTTTTAATATTTTCCCTCCAAAATTTTACTCCCCCTATTTACTTTCCCTCAAACTTTCTCCCCAAAACTTTTTATTTCCCCCCTAAACTTTTACTTCTCACCCTTTACTCCCAAATAAAAAATCAAAATTATCCAAAAAATCCCAAAACATAAATAGTAATAATTTTAATTATATCTACTATTTATATTATTAAATTAAATTTCACATTTTATATTATTTATATTATTGAATTGTTTAGTCATATTGAATATTTATATTAAAATTGAATTATTAATGATGCCATAAAATATTCGTGTTAAAATTTTATATTGGTATCAATTTCTTATTTTATTTTTAAAATAACTTTTATTAAAAAATTACATTTATAAATTTAATATATTTTTTAATTCCAAAATATATAGTGATAAGAATCTAAAGATAATTGAAATAAGTAAGCAAGCAAAGAAGCTAACCCGTATATAAAAGATTACTAAATAAATTATGAGGTGATGAAAGTTAATAAAAAATTTGATTACGGTGGACAAATTTTATTACGGTGGGTAATAATGGTTACAAAGACCTAAAATTATTTTTTAAAATTTAACACGAACAAATATATTCGATTCGATTCAAATTCCATTTCACTCGACTCGATTCGAAAAAATTTCAAATCAAAATAGGATGATAAAATATGATTCGTCAATTTGATTAACTCAATTTTTTTTCATTTGATTCGTTTCGATTCGATTGAACGCTCGCCCCTAATGGCTTTGGCAGGACAGGGAACATCCCATGTAAGACCATGCCTAGAGCATGGCATTGGTAGGCTATTATCGGGTAGGAAAACCCGAGTATCCTGAGTATTCCAAACGGTTCATTGGGCTAATATACAGGCTATGTTACAAGAGAGTTCAGGTACAGGAATGATAAACAGGAAAGTTAAAGAGTAAGTGGAGACGTAAAATAAAGATTTTGTTAGTTGATGGTATAATATGAGTATATTTATACTTGGTGAATGTTGTCATTTATTTACTTGTAAACTTACTAAGCATTGTAGCTTACTCCTTTTCCTTTCTCTCTTTTATAGTGTATCCAAACCAATTCGGGGATCGTAAGGACATCGAAGTTCGTCTCACACTATCAAAGGCTATCTTGGTATTTTGTAATTTGAAATGTTTTGAGTTATGGCATGTACAGAGACTTGGCCATTTTGTGTGTATGTCCTTATGATATGATTCAAAAATAGCATGTGAATACTTGTGTAACACCCTGAATTTGAGCCTAGAAGTATTGGGCTTATGTAACGCCATGATGTTCGGAATTTTTCGGGATTTTTGTGATTTTGGTGAAAACTTGAAATTTTGGTATTTTGGTTACTGAAATTGTGTTTAAATGTGTTAGTGGGCCTTTAGAAGGCCCAAACCTAACCGGCAGAATATCAATTTTGGTTTTAAGTGAAAGGGGACTTGGTTAAGTGGGCCTTTAAGAAAAAGTTAGTAAGTTGAGACACAAAGAGGGCCTTGGTAAAGTGGCAAGGTGGTGCCACTAAGTTCCTTAAAAAGTGGTGTGTGGACTGAGTTTAAGGGCTAGAGTTCAAGTCACAAGGTGAGCAGATGGTACTTTTATTTTTGTGCATGTGCCGAGCATGTGATAGAGCTTAAGTAGCATTCGGCTAGGGCCTTAGGGGGATTGGGTCGTTGGTTTGAATGGCTATTAGGGGAAGCTTTATTTTCTTTTTGTCTTACAGAATTAGGGTTAGCCACCTAGAGCCTTCACTTTCATTCTATTCTCTTCTCAGTGTTGCAAAAAGCCGAAAACACAAAGTTAGAACTCCGCCGAATTCTTCCTTCTCTTCTCCTCTCTTCCATTCTTTCTTTTTCTTTTCCTCTCTAGCCAAAATCACCTCTCCTCCTCCCTCATCTGTCATTTTCTTTCCTTCAGAAACCGAAATTGCCACTCTTTTCTTCTCAAACTCCTCAACTACTAAAAGCCAAAATCCCAAAAGGTTACTTCTTGTACCGATTTACCTATAGCCGAACCCCCTTTATTTTTCCTCACTTGTAGCCGAATTTTATACTCTCCAAACCCTTAGGCTCTGTCGACAAACACCCCTCCAACCATAGTCTCAAATCATATCTTCTTTCACCACTTAAAAAGCAGAAAACACCATAGTTTTTAGGGATATATAGTCAAATCCTTAGATCTCTAAGATTCGAATTCTGCTAGTGTTTAGGGGCTAGATCTGCATCAGATCTGAGTAGAAGAATCGACTTGATTAAGGAAAACCTATGGTAAGTACTTGACATCTCAGATCTATTCGTTACTTTTGAATTTAAGAAAAGCCGAAATCCCTAAACTCTTTAGGGAGGCTGTCGAATGTGATGATAGGTAAAGACAGTTCTTTTAGTTGGTTTTATGTGTACTTGTTGTGGAAGGGGTGATCTAGCAAGGAGCATAAGAGGCTTGGCCCTTTGGAACAACTAGATCTAGATCTAGTCACTAGTTTCGGCAAAGGCAAGATCTCAAGGGCCTTAGGTGATGATGGCCGATTGTGGTAAGTAGAATTATGGAGATTGTCATTGTATTTTGGATCTGATGTGTCTAGTAATTGATTGTAGGATATCGTGGGAGATCTCGTTAGCAGTCTCGCAAATCAGGTGTGTATCGAACACCCTCTTGTAGTTCAATTCGGCAAAAGCCCAAATGCCGAAATTTTGGCATTTCGTGGGCTTGTGAGCGTACGAACACTCATAAGTCGTTTGGGAATCATTGGATCCGTACTCGTGAGTGGTAAGTTAGCTGAATGTGTAATTTCGTGCACTTCGGTAAATTAGGCCTTGATGGGCTGAAACTGGGCCCAATGGGCTTACGGGCCCATATGGGTAAAAATAGGCAATAAATGCGTACTGATAGACTGTAGGTCTAAAACTGCTAAAACGGGTAAATCAATCATAAAATTTGGACTAGATGGGCTAAATTAGCTAATTGGCACTGTACCAATGACTGTAATCTGCTAAAATGGGCTAAATAAGCTACCGAGGTAAAAGTTAGTCTATTACTGATTAAAATGTGCATGAAAACCCTAAAAACTGGTATAATTACAGAAATATCCTTGTAGGTGCAAAATGACTATTTTACCCCTAGGTGCTAAATGACCGTTATACCCCTAGGGCTAAATTTGACTAAAATGCATGATTTACTGTTTCTGTTTACTATATGCCATATCATGAATATCTGTTGCATGGGGCTGGGTTATTGATGGAGGAAGTTCTGAAAGTGGCTTGACCACGTACTGGAGGCTTTGCCTCATCTTTCTGTTATCTGAACAGCTATGCTGCAACTGTGGAGTGTATGGCTGGGTGGGTTGAGTTATTCCCCACATGGAGTGTAGGGTTCGTACGGGTGGAGTGTAGCAGTTGGGTGGGTTGAGTAGTCTCCCCACATGTAATGGGCTTGCATTCATAATTAATATCTGTTCAGCTACTGAAATGGGCCTATGGGTCATACTGTTATCTGAAAAGGGCTAAGGCCCTGTTTACTGTATCTGGATAAGGCTTCAGCCCAGTAATTACTGAGACTGGATAGGGCTTAGGCCCAATGGGCTTGAGCTGATTTGGGCTCTGGATTGGCTTCCTTTACACAATGAGTTTCCAAACTCACCCCTTTCTCTCCATCCTTGCAGGTGAACCCTAGATTGGTGGACTTGGAGCTGGGAGGGATTCAGAGTGGCCACATGGACTGCAGTTATTTAATTAAGTTCTATTTTAACTTATTTTATTTCCGTATTTATTTTTAATTATTTTTATTATGGTTTTGGGTTTGTAATAAGGCCGCTCTAATTATTTTTATTTTGGGTTCTTAATTACTTATTCATACCCTACCTTAGTTATTTTGAATATAGCTGCGCAAGTTTTTCTTAAAATTAATCAAATGTTTTCAAAATATCATCACACGTTTTAAATTAGTAATAGAGTTATGTTTTAATATTATCCTCTTAATAACTAGTAATGTTTAGGATGTTCTTCAAAAATCGGGAATTTCTCTTAAACCCACAATATCGGTTTGCAAAGCTCACCCCAATCTTAGTAACTAGGTAACATGGTTAGTTGTAGGTGATGTGACACACCAGATTTGGCCGTAACGTCTGGGTCGGGTTTGGGGTGTTACAACTTGAAGTGATTAGCTATTGAATGGCTAATTAAGAACATGATTTGATATTATGTATGCCTAAATGATAGTTTATGCAAAGAAATTACGAAAGAGTAAAAGTTGGCCATGAAATAGTTTTGGAATAGCAGCAGTGACGTGAATTTGAAAAATCACTAAAAATTTTAGAAATAGAATTAAATGGTGAATAAGATATATAATTAAAGCATATTGAGTCTATTTTCATAGGAAAGAAACAGAGAACACAAAGGAAGTCTATATTCTGAGATATTTAAATTCTTGTGAGACTGGTTCAGAGGCATTTTGTGATCCCTTGTTCTGAATTTAGAAATTCACTAAAAGTCTTACAGAAAGAACTATGAGTTATAATTTATATGTGTAGATTCCTTAGTGAGTATATTTTCATTATAAACAAGTGGAAACACTAAATGAAAATTGTACTATGAGATCATTTATTTTTAGTTAGGAGAGGTCAGAACCATTAGACTGTAAAATAGGGGAGACTTTAACTAATAAACTGCACTAATTGGCCACACCAAAAATTCTAGAAAAATTATGGTAAGATTATATATGAGTCTAGTTTCAGGGAAAATTTATGGATTTAAATTTTGAGTTTCGTAACTCAAGTTATAATTAGTTTAGTGGCTATTACATAGGTGGACAGTTTTATTATGAACAGTGCAATAAATCGTTTTAATTTGTGTAAGTAGTTGGAAAATTTTTAATGTTCCCGATTTGGTCCCGAACCGTTCCAATTGCATGTTTAGGGCCTCGAGGGCCCATTTTAGGGATATATTGCATGAATATGAATGAATTAATTTTAAAAGCAAATTTTTATACCCTGAACTAGTAAGGTAAGTCTAGTAAAGCCTCTTATTCGACTCCGACGACGGTCTCGGGTAAGGGGTGTTACAATGACCGTGTGTCACACACAGCTGAGACACACTCCTATGTCTCTACCCGTGTGGACAAAAATAGGTCATTCAAAAAGCCAAATTTGCCACCCTTTTAGGGTTATTCCTACAAGCCAAAATCAACACATTTTATAACATCATTTCTCAGCCAATTCACAACCAAAATACACACAAATCATGTCATTTATTCCTCATCCAAAATCATACTTAATGAAAAAACTAATTCATATCAAACATAAGCCAAAATCTTACCAAAAATTTTGAAACATAAACAATTTTATACCTCATTCTATCTCATATCATAACTTACCAAATTCATAATATTTTCATACCAAAATGACAAATTCTCACTAGGTCATATATGCATTATAAGCATACAAAATTTACCTTGCTTAACACATACCAAAACAAACCACAAATTCAACCAAAAGCTAGCCATATCACATGGCATAACATCTATACATCTCAAAATATATCCAAAGACTTCTAGCCTATACATGCCATAATTTAACATTTACACTTTCAAAATGTACCAAAACAAGGTTTGATAGTGTAGTGATGATCCTCAACGATCCCCGAGCTTCCGGTAGCTTTGATATCTATAAAACAATGCAAACACACACAAAGTAAGCTACAAAGAGCTTAGTAAGCCATATACAAATAAATTCAACTCAAGAATAATATATAAATAAATTCATTAGCATAAATATCATTTTCATTCCACATAGGTATCCCATGAACCAATTCATACTCATTTGCTCACATATAACCTTTTTCATTTTCATATGCTTATACATATATCATAAATCAATAATGCCACAAATGCCTACCTTTCATAATCGAATATTGAACACATATTAACATACCTGATTTGGATATACTTTAACATAGTCATACATTGCTCGAAATTGCTCGTTGAACCGTACAAAATCAAATAGAATGCACGGATAAATAAGAAAGATCGTACAATGTCAACGTCCCAAACGTGGTCTTACATGTAATCAAATATCGATACCACTGTCCCAAACAGGGTCTTACAAAAAATCAAATACGATGCCAATGTCCCAGACATGATCTTACATGTAAATTTCATAGGATGCCAATGTCCCAGACGTGGTCTTACACAAAATCACATATCAAATCCTATGTCATGACATATGTATCCTAGCTATTCCTAAGGTTCGGACAGGGCTTTTCGGACATTGTCACATACTTGGAATTTATCTCAGATTTCACATACTCGGTTCTCATAGCCATTTAACAAAATTCAATCATCATTTAAACAATAATAATTTAATTTAACACATTGTTTTTGTCTATAGACTTACCTCTTTCGGATTTGGACGGAGTAAACGGCTAATCAACTACTTTCGTTTTCCCTCGATCTAATTCCGTTTTCTTTTGTTCTTGATCTAAACACATTCAAATTTAGCTCTTTTATTCACCAAATCATTTAATTCAATCCAAAAACATATAATTAGGGTATTTTACAAATTAGCCCTCACATTTGCACATTTTGACATTTAAGTCCTTATTTCATAAAATCACAAATATGTAAAATTTCAATACACCATAGTTTAGTTGAATTTTCCTCTAGCCCATATAAGCCCACATATTTCATTTATTTCACGTTTTAGGCCCTCAAATTATTATTTTCACAATTTAATCCAAAATGCTCAAATTCATAAAAATTTCAAATACAAAACATATAAATCTCATATTAAGCTTCCATAATTCATCAACTATCATCATTAAACACACAATTTCATCAATAGTCAACTCAAAATCTTCATCAAAATCAGAAATTGAAACATGGGCTTTAGATCGTGTATAGCAGCGATCTCAAAAACGTAAAAATTATTAAAAACGAATAAAACTCATACCTTGTTTATCAATGGCCGAATGAACAAAGTGCTGAAACCCTTTTCTTTTCTTTATAAAATCAATGGATGAACACTTAATGGACAAATTTTATGTTTTCTTTTACTTATTACATAATAATAATTCATTTACCATTTTATCCATAAGAAATAAACATGAAAAACACATAATGGTTGTCCATAAATGTGCACCAACATTTTAAAAGGTCAAATTATCACTTAAGGCCATTTTAATTAAGAGTCAACTCAATTAAGCAGCTTGAACAATTAGAATGTTGTTTTTACCTTTTATACGATTTAATCCTTTTTGCAAATTAAGCATTCAACGGACGAATTTTCATACGAAACTTTCACACATGTTAATTCACATATAATAAGCACGAAAATAATATTTAAATATTTTTGACTCGGATATGTGGTCCCGAAACCACTATTCTGACTAGGGTTTAAACTAGGCTATTACAACTCTCCCCCTTAGGTATTTTTGTCCCCGAAAATCTTACTGTTAAATAGATTGGGATGTTGTCTTCTCATAGCATCTTCGGGCTCCCACGTAGCCTCTTTTATGCCGTGTCGGTGCTACAATACTTTCACTAATAGAAATTTTTTATTTCATAATTCTTTTACTTCACGAGCTAAAATATGGATCGGTTCTTCCTCATATGACATATCAGACGGAATCTCTATCTCTGACGGAGAAATTACATGCGAAGGGTCGAATCGGTATCGTTAAAGCATCGAAACATGAAATACAATATGAATCTTTGCTAACTCAAGTGGTAATAGTAGTTTATACGCAACTAGCCCAACTCGCTCGATGATCTCATATGGTCTGATGAACCTCAGTCTCAATTTGCCTTTCCTACCAAATCTGAATAGTTTCTTCCATGGAGAAAATTTTTAGAACACTTTGTCGCCAATCTCAAATTTAATGTCTTTACGTTTCAAATCTGCATACGATTTCTAACGATCAGAAGCTACTTTCAAGCCATCTCGAATTACTTTCACTTTTTGTTTAGTCCCTTTTATTAAATCAATCTCGCTATCTTGTTTTCACTGAGCTCAGACCAATATAATAGAGTACGGCATTTTCTACCGTATAAAGCTTCGTACGGTGCCATTTTAATGCTCAATTGAAAACTGTTATTATATGCGAATTCAATCAGTGGAAAATACTATTTCCACGTACCTTCAAACTCAAGAATACAACATCTCAACATATCCTTGAGTATCTGAATGATCCGTTTGGATTGACCATCCGTTTATGGGTGAAAAGCAGTACTGAAATGTAATTTCATACCTAAAGCCTCTTGCAATTTCTTCCAAAACTGCAAAGTGAATCTCGGATCTCTATCAGACACAATAGACAACGGTATCCCATGTAATCTTACAATATCATAAATATAAAGCTTAGCTAACTTTTCAAGTGAGTAATCAGATCGTACTGAAATAAAGTGAGCTGATTTCGTCAGTCGATCAACTACAACCCAAATAGCATCTTTCTTTCTCGGAAACAGGGGTAAACCCGAAACAAAATCCATTGTCACTCTGTCCCATTCCTCTTGGGAATCATAATCAATTGTAACAAACCAGAAGGCACCTGATGCTCAGCTTTGACTTGCTAACATATCAAACATTTCAAAACGAAGTCGGAGATGTCTCTTTTCATTCCCGACCACCAGTATAACTGTTTCAAGTTGTTATACATTTTTGTGCTTCCCAGATGTACGGAGAATTTACTACTGTGAGCTTCACCCAAAATCATCTGAATCAACTCTAAATTTCTCAGAACACAAACCCGATCTCGGAATCCCAAACAATCATTAACATCAACTGGGAATTCGGAATCAGAATCACACTGATCTCGTTTTGCTAATAGTTCATTATCCACTTTCTGGGCATCAATAATTTGTTGAATAAATAATGGTCTCGCTTTTAATTTAGCTAAAACAGAACCATTATCAGATATAGTTAACTGAGTATTCAATGCTCGTAATGTAAATAGTGATTTCTGACTCAAAGCATCAGCTACAACATTCACTTTACCTGGATGATAATCAATGACAAGCTCGTAATCTTTTAGCAATTCTAGCCATCTTCTATGTTTCAAATTCAAATCTTTCTGAGTCATCAAATATTTCAGACTTTTATGATCAGAAAACACATGACACTTCTCACTGAACAAATAGTGGCACCATATTTTCAAATCAAATACTATCACAGCTAATTCAAGATCATGCGTTGGATAATTCTTTTCATGCGACTTTAATTGTCTCGAGGCATAGGCTATAACCTTGCCTTCCTGCATCAAAACACAACCAAGGCTGTTCAATGAAGCATCACTAGGAATGACAAATTTTTTACCCTATTCTCGTTGTACAAGTACTGGAGCTTCAGTCAACATAGCTTTCAACTGATCAAAACTACTCTGACATTTATCAGACCATTCAAATTTCACATCTTTTTGCAACAATCTTGTCAATGGAGTTGTGATCATAGAAAAGCCTTTTACAAATCGTCGATAGTACCAGGCAAGTCCCAGAAAACTACAGGCTTCAGAAACATTTCTCGGAGGCTTCCAATCCAGAATAGCTGAAATCTTGCTAGGATCAACTCTGATACCTAATGCTGATACAACATGGCCTAGAAAGCTAACTTTGCGTAACCAGAATTCACATTTACTGAATTTTGTAAATAATTGCTTATCACGCAAATTCTGAAGCACAACTTTCAAATGCTCGTCATGTTCACTTTTTTTCTGCAAATAAATCAAAATGTCGTCAATGAACACAACATAAAATTGATCTAAAAACGATTTGAAAATTCTATTCATCAAATCCATAAAGACAGCAGGAATATTCATTAGTCTGAAAGGCATAACTAAAAATTCATAGTGTTTGTACCTCGTTCGAAAAGCTATTTTCAGAATATCTGCATCTTTTACTCTCAACTGATAATAACCTGATCTCAGATCTATTTCTGAAAACACAGTAGCACCTTTCAACTGATCAAACATTTCATCGATTCTAGGCAGAAGATATTTATTCTTTATAGTTACTTTGTTCAACTGACGGTAATTAATACACATTCTCATCGTGCTGTCTTTCTTTTTCACAAACAAAATCAGAGCACCCCAATGTGAGAAATTCAGTCTTACAAACCCTCTATCTATCAACTCTTGCAACTGGGACTTTAATTCTTTCAACTCGGTTGGAGCCATTTTGTATGGAGCTATTGAAATCGGAGTCATCCGCGGTACTAATTCAATGCCAAATTCAACTTCTCCTATCGGAGGTAATCTCGGAAGTTCTTCAGGAAACACATCAAGAAATTCACAGACAATAGGCACTAATTCAATTTTCTTTTCAGTTACTTTTGAATCGATCACATACGCAAGATAGGCTTCACATCCCTTTTTCACATATTTCAAAGCTTTCATTGTAGATATCACAGCAGGCAACCCATTTAAGTCACTAGATCCAATTTGGACTATCTCACTATTCTTGTATCTTAAATCAATAGTTTTCCGTTTGCAATTCACAACAGCATCATGCAAAGTTAGCTAGTCCATACCCAGAATTATATCAAATTTATCAAAGGGTAATAGCATCATATTAGCCGAAAAACAAATATCTCGAAACATCAACGGATAATTCTTGCAGACTTTGTCAACTAGGACACTTTTGCCTAAGGAGTTTGAGACTTTAATTATGAATTCAATAGACTCTACAAGCAAAGTCTTACTATGTACTAAATTCATACATATATAAGAGTGCGTAGATCTAAGATCTATCAATGCAATCACAGAAGTATCGTAAAGAGTGAAAGTACCAGTTATCACATCTGGAGACGAAGTTTCCTCTCAAGCTCGGATAGCATAGGCTTTGGCAGGTGCTCTGGCCTCGGATCGAACAAATGTATCTTTTGTAGCTCTCTGGCTACCACTCACATTTCTCGCATTTTTGGGAGTCTACCTCTAGCTGAAGTGTTGCTTGATCTCAGATTCTGTATAATCTCTTGCTCAATAGACTCAGGACAGTCTTGTATAAAGTGATCCATATATTCGCATCTAAAACAAGCTCGGTCATTCAATCTACAACTTCCCTGATGTCTTTTACCACAATGCTTAATTCAAGTTGTTCAAATCGGACATTTCCAACACTGGCAATAGAAGTAGCAGGAGCTCTAAAGCTTGAGTGCGATCTAGCATGATCCCTGCTCAAATGTCCCACATTAGCCTTTGAATGGCTTTGATCATCTCAGAATTTCTTTGACGTAGATTGAAATAATTTACTTGTAGATCTCTTTCTCACTTCTCTAGCTTCAAAATTGGCTTTTCTTTTCTCTTTCCTGAGTTCTTCAGCTTTACATGCTCGATCAACAAGCACGACAAACTCTTTGATCTCAAGAATACCAACTAGTAAACGGAGATATTCATTTAGACCATCTTCAAATCTTTTGCACATAATCTCCTCAGTTGATACACATTCACGCGCATATCGGCTCAGATGAACAAATTCTCACTCATATTCTGTTGCGGTCATATGACCCTATTTTAGCTCTAAAAATTCTTTTCTTTTCTGGTCGATGAATCTCTGACTGATGTATTTCTTATGAAATTTGGATTGAAAGAAATCCCAGGTTATTTGTTCTTTCAGAACAACAGAAGTCAGAGTTTTCCACCACTGATAAGCTGAGTCTTCACACACTCATTGGGAGTACATGTCATATCATTAAAAACTCGAATAGTAGTCTCGAGCCAAAACTTGACTCTCTCAGCATCATCATCACTTGTAGCCCTAAACTTGTAACACCCCTATCCCGTAACCATGGTCGGAATAGGAAAGGAGCGTTACCAAACATGTAATCAGACTGAATCAGAAAAATTTTGAACTTTTTAATTATTAATCATTATGTATTTTCAAACATCAAAGCATGCTTCAAATGATCATAAAATGATGCATATAACTATTGAGGATCAAATTGAAATCATAGAAAAAGATATGAAAATAATCATAAATTTTCAAGTTAGGGACACACGGCCGTGCTCCTTTGCCCGTGTCCTTTCGCACGGTCGTGGCTATCCAACACGCCCGAATCGCATGACTCGTGGTTGAAACTGACTTACCTCACACGGCCACTAGATACGCCAGTGTACAAAACAGAGCAGACCGTGTGACTATACTGCCAAATTTCACAGGGCTACAAGTTACCAGACACGCCCGTGTGTCTAGGCCGTGTACCAAAACTGACCAAAACATTTAAGGTGCAGGTGACACACGGTCGAAATACACGCCCGTGTTCCTTGGCCGTGTGGCACAATATAGGCTCGGTTTAAGCCAAATTGCCACCCAAAAACATACCAATTCAAGCATATAATAGACCCAAAATCATCATAAATCTTACACCAACTAGGCATAACAATTCAATAACTAAAATAGCCACATTCATGAACTCATCCACACAAAAATATACATAATCATTTCTTACCATTTCAACTCATAAACACATCTTGATCATATAATTTACCATAAGCACATATAATCAAAAAGCCATTCTCAAAATACCTAATTACAAAAGTATAAGCCAAGCCACATCTCATAGCTTGGTCATCTATCAAAATATACCATATTCATTAATAACTAGCCTATACATGCCATGACCATTTCATTTACAAAAGGTTCAAAAGTACCAAAGCTTGATAGATAGTGTGATGGCAATCTCCGACACGTTCGATTATCGAGCTAGCTTCCGAATCTAAAAGACAGTGTAAGAAATAAACGGAGTAAGCTTCTAAAGCTTAGTAAGCTCGCAAAACTTAGAATTTAACTTACCGATTCACTTAGGTAATCCTTACATATACAAGTAAGGCCAATTCTATTCATATGCTCTTGTAATCTATTTCACAAGCTCACACATGTTAGTCTATATGATTTCATACACAATCTTATACAAGAGTTTAACATATAATTCATATGACGTATAATGCATTCACTATCATGTATCTCATGGAACATATAAGTCCTATGTATTGGATCATACCTTTCATGTAGTTCATATATATGCATATATCCATTCCATATTATAATTCATGTACTTATATCGGTATTGCCCGTTGAACCTATAAGAATATCGAGGATACTCGGGTGATACACACACAATGTATATACATATAACCTGAAAACCGTCAATACGTCATGTATGCTCTTACGAGCCTGTACGGTAAGCCTCAAAGGCTGAACATGTAATCCCGAAAGATGAACGGTGAGCCCGTAGGCTGAGCGGTAAGTCTGAAGACCAAGCATGTGATCCTGAAGGATAAACATGTAGCTCATGAGCACGTGGTGAGTCTGTAACAAATGCAGGAGCTCAAACCACCCTGTAGCCCTAGTGACATGTCACTTGTATCCCTACGACTTCTACGATTCTAACGGGGCTCGGTATCCATGTATCACTTGTAACATTTAACATTTCCATTCTAAATCACATGTATATACTCAATAGGCAATCCAATTCAGCAACTTATACATCCACATAATCATTACACAACATTTATAAGCATTTATAAGGTAAATTCAAATTCTACGAACCTAACTCGTAATCCCGATATCTACTTGTCTATTTTCTGTTTTCCACGATCAAGTTCCGGGATTCGTCTGTCTTTATCTAAATTAATGCAAAATTCAGCTATTTACTAACTCACATATTCAATTCAATCCAAAAACATATATTTTGACATATTTGCAATTTAACCCATTTATTTTCAGCATTTTTCAATGTAGCCCTTTTATCACAAAATGACAAATTACACATCAAGGACCTCAATACACCTAGCCGAATATCCATATAGTCCCTATAAGTACATATCTTTCCTTTAATCACAATTTTAACCACAAAAATTCTACCTTTTTTCATTCAAATCCTCAAAACCTATTTTCTTCAAAAATCACTTTAAAATTCTTGTATATTTCCACATAATATTCTATAATTCATCAAAATCCATCAAAATAACATGAATTCATCAATGGTATTTTTCAAAGACATGTTCAAAATCAGAAATTGAGGTACGGGTCAACAAGTATACGAAGCAACGATCACAAAAACGTAAAAATTATCGAAAACAGAATAAAAACGAACCTCAATTTGGAGCTTAAAGTGACCGAATGCTTGAAAGTATAAAACCCTTAATGTTTTGATGAAGAATCGGTGAGGAACAATTGATTATAAAAGATATTTTGTTTTATTATAACTATTATAACATATATTAGTCATATACCAATTTTGCCCTTTTGTAAAACCATTTAAAAACATGTATCATTAAGGACATAAATGTCCACTAGCTTTAGAAAAGGTAAAATAAACATTTAAGGTCTTCCACTTATAAAGCCATCATCAAATAAGCCATTTATGAAATAGAACTCTAATTTTTTGCTTTATGCGATTTAATCCTTTTTATCAAATTAACCGATCAAACAGTAAAATTTCAATACGAAACTTTCACACCCTATACCTATCATGCCATAAAACATATTAAAGCATTTAAAATAATATTTTGACTCGGTTAAGTGGTCCCGAAACCACTCGTTTCTGCTAGGGTATAAAATGGGCTGTTACAAAACTCTTCGGCCCTATACTTTTTTATTTTATCGACCGGAGGCTTACTTAACTGAGTAGGGCTCAGAATCAGAGGTAAAACAGAGGTCTGAGGGGGATTAGATAGGGGCGGAGGTTGTTGAACAACTGGATTCGTAATAAACCACTCACTCATCATCTAGAAGAAAGCTTGTTTTGCTTCTCCCTCGTGACTACTAGTTACATTTCTCGAATCAGAAGGCACTGCCCCTTGTGCGAAAGCTGGTACATTACTTTCAACATCATCAGTTACGGCTCTTTCGAGATCCATTACTATATGAAAAACACATTTCAGATATATGGCATGTATAGCTAGACTCACATACGCTATGGTAGTCCTAGAATCGACTAAACCATAGCTTTGATACCAACGAAATGTAACACTCCTAACCCGTATCCGTCGTTAAACTAGGGTTAAAAGCATCACTTTGGACAATTTAGAATTTTCTCAAACATTTCACAGTCATCAACATCATATCATAATCATACATCAGCAGAGAGTCCCTTATGAAGGTCTACGAGACCTTAAACATGCATTAGAAGAAGGTCAGGACTAAACCGAACACTTAGAAAATTTTTCAAAATTTAAACATTTTTCAAAGCGTAGAGGTCACAAGCCAGTGTGGTCAAGCCGTGTCCTCACACGGCCGCTAGATACACCCATGTGTCTAGGTCTTGGCAAAGTAGGGCATACATTCTAACTTACACACACAACCACATGACACGCCCGTGTGCCACACCGTGTGAAACTTAGGGAGCTTACTAACTTGGCCACACAGCCGACCAAATGCCCTGTGCCACCTACAGCCACTAGACACGCCCGTGTGTCTAGGCCTTGTCAATCTTGTAAGGTATACTAACTTAATTCGAAAGGTTACCCCAGGTGACACACAGCCATGTACTATGACCGTGTGTCACACACAGCTGAGACACATGCCCGTGACTCTACTCATGTGGACAAAAATAGGCCATTCGAAAAGCCAAATTTGCCACCCTGTTTGGGACATTCCTACAAGCCAAAATCAACACATTTTATAACATAATTTCTTAGCCCATTCACAACCAAAATACACATAAATCATGCCATATATTCCACATCCAAAATCATACTTAATGACCAAACTAATTCATATCAAACATAAGCCAAAATCTCACTAAAACTTTTGAAACATAAACCATTTTATACTTCATTCTATCTCATATCAAAACTTACCAAATTCATAATATTTTCATACCAAAATGGCCAATTCTCACTAGGTCATATATGCGTTATAAGCATACAAAATTTACCTTACTTAACACATACCAAAACAAACCACAAATTCAACCAAAAGCTAGCCATATCACATGGCATAACATATATACATCTCAAAACATATCCAAAGACTTCTAGCCTATACATGCCATAATTTAACATTTACACTTTCAAAATGTACCAAAACAAGGTTTGATAGTATGGTGATGATCCTCGACGATCCCCGAGCTTCCGGTAGCTTTAATATCTATAAAACAATGCAAACACACACAAAGTAAGCTACAAAGAGCTTAGTAAGCCATATACAAATAAATTCAACTCAACAATCATATATAAATCAATTCATTAGCATAAATATCATTTTCATTCCACATAGGTATCCCATAAACCAATTCATACTCATTTGCTCACATATAACCTTTTTCATTTTCATATGCTTATACATATATCATAAATCAATAATGCCACAAATGCCTACCTTTCATAAACGAATATTGAATATATTAACATACCTGATTCGGATATACTTTAACATAGTCATACATTGCTCGAAATTGCTCATTGAACCGTACAGAATCAAATAGGATACACGGATAAATTGAAAAGATTGTACAATGCCAACGTCCCAGACCTGGTCTTATATATAATCAAATATCAATGTCATTGTCCCAGACAGGGTCTTATACAAAATCAAATACGATGCCAATGTCCCAGCATGGTCTTACACGTAAATTTCATATCGATGCCAATGTCGCAGACGTGGTCTTACATGAAATCACATATCAGATCCTATGTCATGACATATGTATCTTAGACATTCCTAAGGTTCGGACGGGGCTTTTCGGACATTGTCACATACTTGGAATTTATCTCGGATTTCACATACTCAGTTTTCATAGCCATTCAACAAAATTCAATCATCATTTAAACAATAATAATTTAATTTAACACATTTATTTGTATATAGACTTACCTCGTTCAGATTCAGAAGGAGTAAACGGCTAACCAACTACTTTCGTTTTCCCCCGATCTAATTCTGTTTTCTTTTGTTCTTGATCTAAACACATTCAAATTTAGCTCTTTTATTCACCAAATCATTCAATTCAATCCAAAAACATATAATTAGGGCATTTTACAAATTAGCCCTCACATTTGCACATTTTGACATTTAAGTCCTTATTTCATAAAATCACAAATATGCAAAATTTCAATACACCATAGTTTAGTTGAATTTTCCTCTAGCCCATATAAGCCCACATATTTCATTTATTTCACGTTTTAGTCCCTCAAAATATTATTTTCACAATTTAATCCAAAATGCTTAAATTCATCAAAATTTCAAATACAAAACATATAAATCTCATATTAAGCTTCCATAATACATCAACTATCATCATTAAACACACAATTTCATTAATAGCTCAACTCAAAATCTTCATCAAAATCAAAAATTGAAACATGGGCTTTAGAGAATGTATAGCAACGATCTCAAAAGCGTAAAAATTATTAAAAACAGAATAAAACTCATACCTTAATCCTTGTTTATCAATGGCTGAATGAACAAAGTGCTAAAACCCTTTTCGTTTCTTTATAAAATCGGTGGATGAACATTTAATGGACAAATTTTATGTTTTTTTTTTTTACTTATTACATAACAATAATTCATTTACCATTTTATCCATAAGAAATAAACATGAAAAACACATAATGGTTGTCCATAAATATCCACCAACATTTTAAAAGGTCAAATTACCATTTAAGGTGATTATAATTAAAAGTCAACTCACTTAAGCACCTTGAACAATTAGAATGTTATTTTTACCTTTTATGCGATTTAATCCTTTTTTGCAAATTTAGCACTCAAACGGACGAATTTTCATACGAAACTTTCACACATGTTAATTCACATATAATAAGCATGAAAATAATATTTAAATATTTTTTAACTCGAATATGTGGTCCCGAAACCACTATTCTGACTAGGGTCTAAACTGGGCTGTTATAGTATAGGTACATACATGAACTATATGAGCAATGAATCAAAGGGATTTGAGAATTTCATATCTAATCTTGTGAACAACAAGTAAAGGTTTGTGATTTGGCATGATTTATGTTATAAATTGATATGTGTTGAAGTTGGGTATATTTGGTATGTGCTATTTTATACATACAAGCTTACTAAGATATATAGCTTACTTTGTTTTATTTTCCATGTTTTATTGTAATTTCAAGGATAGTTCAGATTCGGGGATCGTCAGGGACTTCATCACACTATCGATCTTCTACTTTGGTACTTTTGAATTTGTGTATATGGTAATGTGGCATGTATAGGCTATGTGGTCTTTTGATATATGTTAGTTATGGATTTTAGCCATTTGAATTGGCTTGAAATTGATAAGTGTTTTGTTTGTGTTTAGCTATATAAGTTGGCTTATTTTGGCATATTTGATAGTATGTATAAATGTGCATATGGCCCAGTTATATGTTCGATAATGAACTTGTGATGATGGTTGAAATGTGGTTGGGAATAGCTATATTTTATGCTTGGTTGTGGATTGGTATTTGGCTGACTAAATGGTTGAGTTATAAAACATATTATACATGTAGTTTATGGCTAAATAAACATGTGAAATTGGTATGTGCTTTGGATTGGTACATTGTAGAGATTTGAGCATTGAATTTGTTTGGACATAAATAGAATGGTTCATGCTTGTAACACCCCTTACCCGTAACCGATTTCAGGGTAAACATTCAACATAGGATCTCAAGCTGATGCCGAGGCCATATCCCGGATATGGTCTTACACGGGATCATAAACTGATGCCGATGCCATGTCCCAGACATGGTCTTATACGGGATCACTCCTAGATGCCCATGCCATGTCCCAGACATTGTCTTACAGGGGATCTATATTTCGTCTCGTTGCCGATGCCATGTCCCAAATATGGTCTTATACAGGACCTCGTATTGATGCCAATGCCATATCCCAGACATGGTCTTATATAGGTTCTCAATTTGGTGCCGATGCCATGTGCCAGACATGGTCTTATATGGGACTCGCAAATCTTTATGGTATAACAACGGTATCCTTCGTATTCATTTGTATTTAACCAAAATCATTCTATTATTTCCTCATCATTTCTTAGTGGAATTGAATGTCACAAATTTAATGGAAAAATCATAAATATCATGGCAATCTCTATGAAACTTCCATAATGATTAATGCTAGATTATCACATACAACTTATCTTGGGTCCAAAACATGGTAAAGGCCCAGTTTAATCCACCACTTTACCCTTTCCTCGGTTTTGATTCGGGCTTCGAGTTTCTTGATCTATAATGAACAAAATTCAATAATTTAATCATCAAACTAATTATGACAACCTTTAATTCACAATTTGGCAAATTGACCATTTTGCCCCTAGACTTTGGCAAAATGACCATTTTACCCTTATGTTCGAAAATTGATTTTTATCAAATTTCCTTACTTCTCATGCCTATTTAAACTCTTTTTAATCTTATGGAAACTTCAAACTTCCATCATTTCATGCATTTACCTTGCAACTTACTCACTTTATATCTAGGCCCTTTTTAGGTGTTTTTCCATGAACTCTTCTTTACCAAAGTTGTTTGTATAACAACTAAGACTCATTTGCTTCCCTAAAATCCAGCAAACCATACTTAAAAATTCATAGAAAATATCTACATTCTCAACAATGCCAAATATACCCCTCACTAGATAGCTCATGTCATGAAGGTCTCAAAAATGTAAAAATATTCAAGAAAGGTCTTGGAAATTACTTACTTTCAAGAGAAATAGCTTGGCTGAAATTTAAGCATTCAAAAACCCCTAAAGATATGATATTTTTGATGGAGAAGAAGACTAAAATTGGAGAAAAATAAAGGTTAGGCAACCTAGGTATTATTTTATAAATTTAGTCACCTAATGCCCATAATCTTTGACTTTTCCTGCCCCATTTGCCTCCTATGGCCGTCCAAGCATTTTCTAAGGGTCTAATTGTCCTTTGAACAACCCACATTTAGGTTCTCAAGCTAAATAACTCAATTTACTAATATTTTGCAACATTTGTCCCTCATGCGATTTAGTCCTTTTTCGCGATTAAGCCTTTTATCGTGTAAATTAATTTACCAAAATTTCCATGCACTCTTATAAAATATTATTATAGCATATAGAATAATACTAAAATAATTTTATTTAATCCTATCTCACACTTAAACCTTCCAAAAATTCATATTTTACAATTTAGCCCTTAAAGACAAGTTGATCATTTTTTATAAAAATTTCTTCATGGCACTTCATCACTATCATGCAATTCATATCATAACTTAAAAATAGTCGCGGAATATACTTTTCTATTTCAGATTTGTGGTTTCAAAACCACTATTTTGACCAAGCCCTATTTCAAGCTATTACAATTCTCCCCCTTAGGGATTTTCGTCCCCGAAAATCTTACCAGTGAACAATTTTTTATATTGGTTTCTCATGGTTCCCTCAAGATCCCATGTTGCCTCTTCTACCCCATGTTTCTGCCACAAGAACTTCATAAGGGCAATGCTTTTGTTTCTTAACTATTTGATTTCCTGAGCTAGGATCTTGACCAGTTCTTCACCATAAGTCATGTCCAGTTGAATCTCAATTTCTGTCGAGGTAATTACATGTAAAGGGTCGGATCGGTAGCATCACAGCATGGATACGTGAAAAATGTCATGGACCTTTTCTAATTTAGATGACAAGGCTAGCCAATAAGTTATCGGTCTTATTCTCTTGGTGATCTCATATGGTTCGATGAAGCGCGAACTTAATTTGCCTTTTCGACCAAATCTTAAGACTTTTCTCCACGAACAAACTTTTAGAAACACTTTATCCTCGACTTGGAACTCAATCTCTTTTCACTTTAAATCAGCATACGACTTTTGTCTGTTAGCTGTAGCTTTCAAACAGTCCCAAATCACTTTTACCTTCTCCTATGTCTCCTTGACTAGATCAACCCCATGTATTTGATTTTCCTTGAGCTCTACCCAATACAAAGGCGTTCGACACTTACGCCCGTATAAGGCCTCATAAGGCGCCATTTTTAAACTCGATTAGAAGCTGTTATTATAGGCGAATTCTACCAAAGGTAGGTACTTTTCCCAACAACCTTGGAATTCTAATACACAACATTTGAGCATATCCTTAAGCATCTGAATTACTCTCTCTGACTGACCGTCGGTCTATGGGTGGAAAGCAGTACTAAAATTTAGTTTTATGCCCAAAGCTTCCTGTAACTTCTTCCAAAACCATGACGTAAATCTCGGATCTCTATCTGAAATGATTGATAATGGTACTCCATGAAGTCGTACAATTTCAGAAATGTACAAGTTAGACAACTTATCTGATGAGTAATCTGTGCGTACTGGTATAAAATGGGCTGACTTTGTAAGCTTATTAATCACAACCCAAACAGCGTCTTTCTTTTTCGGTGTCAACAGAAAACCATCACGAAATCCATAGTAATACAGTCCCACTTCCACTCGGGAACCATGATAGGTTGTAATAGACCGGAGGGCAGTTGGTGTTCCGCTTTTTCTTGCTGACAAATTAAGTACTTTGCTAGAAACTCAGAAATATCACTTTTCATGTTCGGCTACCAATACCATCTCTTTAAATCATTGTACATCTTAGTACTGCTGGGGTGAATAGACATTCGGCTACTATGGGCCTCGTGTAGAATTTTCTGAATTAACTCGTCATCCTTCGGTACCCAGATTCGACCTCAAAACCTTATACAACCATTTACATCGAGCTGAAAACCTAAATCAGTACCCACTTCACATTGGACTTTCTTGGCTTGCAAATCTCTGTCTCTTAATTGTGCCTCACAGATCTCTTGGGTGAACATCGGCCTAGCTCTCATCTCGGTTAAAGCTAAACTATCATCAGCAAATGTCAACTATGTGTTCATGGCCCTTAAGGCAAATAGCGATTTCCGAATAAGAGCATCGGCCACAACGTCTACTTTTCCTGGGTGATAATCAATCACCAACTCATAATCTTTAATCAATTCCAACCACCTTCTTTTTCGTAGATTCAACTCCTTTTGGGTCATCAAGTATTTTAAGCTCTTATGATTGGTAAACTCTGGCATTGCTCGCCATATAAATGATGCCTCGAAATCTTTAACGTGAACACTATCGTGGCCAACTCTAAGTCATGGGTGGGATAATTCCTTTCATGAGGCTTTAATTTTCTCGAGGCATACGCAATCACCTTACCTTCTTGCATGAGTACACAGCGCAATACATTTAAGGATGTATCACTTTAGATCACAAATTCTTTTCCCAGTTCGGGTTGCACTAAAATAGGAGCCTCAGTTAATAACGTCTTTAACCTTTCAAAACTTTGTTGAGATTTTTCGTTCCACTCGAACTTGACATCTTTTTACAGTAACCTCGTCATTGGAGTGGCGATCATAGAAAATCCTTTGACGAATCTTCAGTAATAACCTACCAAGCCTAAGAAAATTTTGACCTTGGATACATTTCTCGGCGGCTTCCACTCAACAATTGCCGAGATTTTACTTGGGTCAACTCGGATGCCATTAGCCAAAACAACGTGGCCCAAAAATCCAACTTTTTTAAACTAAAATTCACTCTTGCTGAATTTGGCATCAAGCTACTGATCTCACAAAGTTTGTAATACTGTCTTCAATTGCTCGGCATGCTCGGTCTCATCTCGAGAATAAACTAGGATGTTGTCAATAAAGACCACAACAAACTTATCTAAATATGGCCGAAAGATACGGTACATCAGATCCATGAATACTGCTAGAGCGTTAGTCAACCCGAATGGCATGACGAGAAATTCATAATGACCATACCCTCTCTGAAATGCCGTCTTGGGCACATCAGATTCCTTAACCCTTAACTGATAATACCTGGATCTCAAATCTATCTTGGAAAACACAGTGGCTCCTCTCAGCTGATCAAATAAATCATTGATCCTTGGCAAAGGGTACTTGTTCTTTATTGTCACTTTGTTAAGTTGCCTATAATCAATGCATAACCTCATAGAGCCATCTTTCTTTTTCAAAAATAATACGGGAGCACCCCAAGGAGAATGACTCGAACTTACAAAACCTCTATTTGTCAAATCTTGAAGTTGAGCCTTTAATTCTTTTAACTCGGTCGGAGCTATTCTGTATAGAGCAATGGAGATAGGTGTGGTACCCGGAGCCAACTCTATACCAAACTTGTAACACCCCTTACCCGAGACCGTCGCCAGAGTCGAGCACGAGGCATTACTAGACTTATCTTACTAATTCAGGGCATAAAAATTTGCTTTTAAAATTAATTCACTCACATTCACCCAATATCCCTAAAAAAGGCCCTCGAGGCCCTAAAACATGCAATTGAAACGGTTCGGGACCAAACCGAGAACATTTAAAAATTTTCCAATTACTTACACAAATTAAAACAATTTGTTTCACTGTTCATAATAAAACTATCCATCTGCGTAATAGTCACTAAATTAATTATAACTCAAGCTACGAAACTCAAAATTTAAATTCGCAAATTTTCCTAAAACTAGACTCATATATATTATTACCCTAATTTTTCCAGAATTTTTGGTGTGGCCAATTAGTACAGTTTATTAGTTAAAGGTTCCCTGTTTCACAGTCCAACAGTTTTGACCTCTACTCCCTAAAAATCAATTATCTCTTAGTACAATTTTCATATAGTTTTTTAGCTTGTTTCTAAGGAATCTATAATTATAAATTATAACTCATAATTATTTTTGTACAATTTTTAGTGAATTTCTAAAATTAGAACAGAGGATCACGAAACCCCTTTGAACCAGTCTCACAAGAATTTAAATCTCTCAGAATATAGACTTCATTTGCTTGGTATGTTTCTTTCCTATGAAAATAGACTCAATAATATTTAATTCTATATCTCATTCACCATTTAATTCCATTTCTACAATTTTTAATTATTTTTCAAATTCACGTCACTACTACTGTTCCAAAACTATTTCATGGCCAACTTTTACTCTTTCATAATTTCTTTGCATTAACTATCATTTAGGCATACATAACATCAGATCATGTTCTTAATTAGCCATTCAATAGCTAATCACTATCAAGTATTCACATGCCATTCTTTAATCGTATCATAAGGACATACACACAAAATGATCAAGTCCCTATACATGCCATAACTTAAAACATTTCAAATTACAAAATAGCGAGATAGCCTTTGATAATGTGAGACGAACTCCGACGTCCTTTTGGTTCCTGAATTGGCTTGGCTACACTATAAAAGAGAGAAAGGAAAAGGAGTAAGCTACAATGCTTAGCAAGTTTACAAGTAAATAAATGAGAACATTCACCAAGTATAAATATACTCATATTATACCATCAACTAACAAAATCTTTATTTTACTTCTCCACTTACTCTTTAACTTTCCTGTTTATCATTCCTTTACTTAAAATTTCTTGCAACATAGCCTATATATTAGCCCAATGAACCATTTGAAATGCTTAGGATACTTGGGTTTTCCTACCCGATAATAGTCTGCCAATGCCATGCTCTAAGCATGGTCTTACATGGGATGTTCCCTGTCCTGCCAAAGCCATATATCCGATATGGACTTACATGGGACGTTCCTAAACTGTCTCAAACTACCAATGCCATATGTCTGATATGAACTTACATGGGATGTTCCTCAACTGTCTCAACCCAAAAGGTCATGACATTCCGTATCCCATACATTCCTAAGGTTCAAACAGGCTTTCTGATACTTTTTCTCTGTTACCTCATCCTTGATTCAACTTGGAATATTCTCATAAAATAAATGTATATATGCTAGAAATTAGCAAAATTAATATAAAATATCAAAATATTGCATTTATTTACCGTAAACTTACCTCGGTGCAAAATACAATCAACTTGACAACTTAATCGTCTACCTTTTTCTTTCCTCGGTCTATCCCTAAATTTCATTCTTCTTGATCTATAATTAGAAAATTTAGCTTATTTAATACTCACATTTATCAAAATAGTCCTTAACTCTAACTTTGGCAAAATTTTAATTTTGCCCTTAAACTTTTGCATTTTTACACTTTTGCCCCAAAGCTCGAAAATTAAAATTTTTCCCTAATTCTTATGTTTTAAGACGTGCTGATCATTTTCCCTTAATGGAAACATCAAATTCTCACTCTAACATGTACTTATGAACATTAGGCATTTTTACCGATATGTCGTTTTACTCGTTTTTACTTAAAACCGAGTAGCACAAGTTGTTTAACATAGTTTAAAACTTTATATTCCATCATAAAACATCAAAATAAACATATTTCACCTATGGGTATTTTTCCAAATATGAACCCTAGGTTAAATTATTGCTAGAATAAGCTAAATCAAGTTACCAAGACTCCAAAAACGTAAAGAACATTAAAAACGGGGCTTGGAATCGCTTACTATGGAGCTTGGAAGCTTGAAACAAACCCTAGCTATGGAGAACCCTTGACATTCGGCCTAATGAAGAAGATGATAACATTTTGCCATCTTTTTCCCTTTTAATTCCTTTTAACTACCAAATAACTACAATGTCCTTCATTAAAATTTTGGTTATTTTTATCAATGTATGTCCATTTTTGTCCATGAAAACAAAATGGTCTAATTACCATTTAAGGACCTCTACATTAATTATGCTCTTCAATTTAATCATTTCCCATCTAGAACTCATATTTATCAACTTTTACAATTAAGCCCTAATAGGCAATTTAAACATACAATTCATGAAATTTTCTATCAATATTCTAACACATGCATCTAATCACTTGGTAAATCATAAAAATTTATCAAAATAAACTTTTTTATTTCAGATTCGTGGTTTCGCAACCGCTGTTCCGTTTAGGCCCTATTTCGGGATGTTACAAAACTATACCTTTCTAACTAGAGGTAATCCAGGTAACTCTTCCGGGAAGACATCTCGATATTCACTAACCACTGGCACTAACTCAATTTTCAACTCTGACTCCCTTGTATTCATCACAAAAGCTAGGTAAGCTTCGTACCCTTTTCTTATACATTTTTTAGCAACGATGGAAGAAATCAATACATGCACCCTCTCGGATTCATTTGACTTCACTCGGATAGTCTCACTATTTCCACACTTCAGTTCAATAAAATTTCTACCACAATTCACTATCCCATCATGTGTGGTTAACCAATCCATGCCAAGGATCACATCGAATTCATCAAATGGTAGGAGCATGAGATTGGCAGGAAAACAATGACCCTTAATCTTTAGAGGACAATCTCGACATACTTTGTCTACTAACACACACTTGCCTAAGGGATTGGAGACTTGTATCACAAATTCAGTAGACTCTATGGGTATGTTCATGGTAGAAACTAGTTTCATGCAAATATACAAGTGGGTAGACCCCAGATCTATCAAAGCTAAAACATAAATTGCATGAAGAGAAAAAGTACCCTGATTACATCAGGCAATGATGCTTCGTCACGAGCGCAAATAGCGTAAGTCCTTGCTTGTGCTCTACCCTCTGACGTCGCAGCTTGTTCTTTCGGAGTAGCCTTACTACTCACTCCTAAATCGGGGTTTCTTTGGGGTCTGCCTTCGGAGGGAGCATTACCTGATCTCGCACTCTGGCCTTTATCTTTCTTGACCATCTCAGGGCACTCTCTAATAAAGTGGTATTGAGAGCCATACTTGAAGCAAGCCCTCTTATGTGCCCGGTATTCGCCAAGGTGTTGCCTACCGTATTGAGGACACTCAGGTCTATTGGGTCAATTATTACCCACACTCGCAACTAAGGTCGTCTGAGCTTTGGAAACCGGATTCTGTTTGCTCTTACCCTTACTTGAAAATCCTACTGAAATAACTAACCGTGAAGTAAATTCCATTGATCTCTTAGAAGAAGATTATAATGACTTGCCAAACGGTCTCTTTCTTGAGTCACGAGAATTTCATCTTGGCCTTCCTCTTTTCCTTAGCCAACTCCTCGGCCTTACAAGCTCTGTCCACGAGTACCACAAACTCCTTTAACTCGAGAATACCAACAAACATCTTGATGTCCTCATTCAATCTGTCCTCAAACCTTTTGCACATAGTAGCTTCGGTGGATACATATTCTCGAGCGTACCTACTCAATCTTATAAACTCCTGCTCATATTCTATTACTGTCATCCAGCCTTGCTTCAGTTCCAAGAATTCGTTATGCTTCTGATCAATAAACCTTGGACTGATGTACTTCTTACAGAATTCTTCCTGAAAAACTCCTAATTAACCTTCTCCCTTGGCACCACCGACACAAGAGTGTTCCACCACTGATAAGCAAAATCTCGTAAGAGAGACAGAATGCATTTCATGCACTCTTCAGGCGTACAAGATAGTTCATTGAATACCCTGATGGTATTCTCTAGCCAAAACTCGGCCCTTTCTGAGTCATCATCCTTAATAGCTCGAAATTCCTCTGCCCCTTGCTTCTAGATTCTATCGACCTGGGGCTTTTCATGCTTACTAATTTTCTAATTTGAGGGGCTACTGGGTTAATTTGAGTATTTGGAGAGGGTGGAGCTTATTGTTAAGCGGCTGGGTTCATTCAAATGAACTCTGTGAACCACTCATTCATCATCCGAAAGAAGGCCTCTCAAGCCTCTCTTCCTTGACTCACAATAGCTGGTTTATTCTCGGTCCCAACTGGCACCGTCCGTTCAGCGGGAGTAGATGCATTACTTTCTAATCGTCTATCGTAGCTCAATTAGGATCCATTTGCTATAAGAAAACACATTCAGATTGTTAGGAGTCGTCACACTATCATATCACATATATTCTTAAGTGTGGCATGTTTAGCTAGACTCATGCATGTGCTAGGTTAGTCCTAAAATCGACTAAATACTAGCTCTGATACCACTAAATGTAACACCACTTAACCATAACTGATGCTAGGGTAGGGTATGAGGCATTATGATTTTAAAACTCATGCAAACATTCAACTTGAACTCTTGAAGATGTGTCCCAAACAAAACTTTTCAAACATTATCCTATGCACCTTCTTATGGGCCTATAAGCCCAAAATCATGGTTCGAAAATAACCCGGGAACATTTAGGGCACTAAAGAAAATTTTCTCAAAAGCTAGTGAAAACAGGGCACACGCCTGTGTACCTCACACAGCCTAGGCACGCTAGGGACATGCCCGGGCCCCTTGCCTGTGTGGATTTAATTTCTAACATCAACCTACAGGGGTTTTCACACGGCCTGGCACATGCCCGTGTGCCTAGCCCGTGTTCTTCACACAGCCTTGACAAGGCCGTGTCATGGCCCGTGTGTAAAAACCTAGGTATTCTATTTCTGACATCAGCAGTCACACAGCCATAGCACACTCTTGTGTGCTGGCCGTGTCCTCCACACAGACGAGACACACGACCGTGTCTTATACCCGTGTGGAATAGTGGTAAGCATTTAATTCTATTCATGCAAGGTGCAGGGGACACATGATCGAGCAACACGCTTGTATGCAGCCCATGTGTCTCACACGGCCTAGACTCACGCCCGTGTGTCTAGCTGTATGGGCAATATAGGGCAATTTACCAAGCCCTTAGCCACCCTGAAATACGTTCAAGCATGACCCAACCTTCATACATCATATCATAATATCAATACTCATCTAAATATCCCTTAATGGGTGCTTACACATCAACCAATTCATATCCACAATGCATGCATAAACTACCAAGCAAATTTGTATGAAATTCATTCTCATTTCATGAAGTAACTTAGATAGTTTTAGGCCAATTCCAAAGGCCATTTACAAAATGAAACTTATAAGTATAAATGGCTAACTAGAATGAGTTATAAATCAAAATGATCAAAGACCTATACATGCCATATTCTAAAAATAACTAACATAATTATACCAAATAGATAACTTGATAGTGTGACTTTGAGCTCTGACATTTAACGATCCTCGAGCAATTTTCACAAACTTGCATGGATGCAGGAAATTAAAAGAGTAAGCATAAAATGCTTAGTAAGTTGCATGAAATAAAATAGCAACATAACCAAAGAAACATCATTACACCTAAGGTAATTTAGAAGCTTCATTAATTTATTTCTCATATCTATAACTTTCTAATTCTCATAGCTTACCCTTGCTCATCACTTACATATCCTCATTATTAACTCAATCTCATACCTTGGTCATTCCCGTGAATTAGTCAAACTCATAACTTACCTTATCATTTTCTCATAACTTATTCAAATGTACCTGTAACACTCATCATAAACTTTAGTCTTTCTCCTTAACTTAATCAATTTGAATACTTTCACTATAATTATACTTAGAATATCGAAGGATACACGTAATGACATGTTCTTGGTAAGATGCGAAAGCCATATCCCAGATATGGTCTTACATGGGATCTCAAGCTGATGCCGAGGCCATATCCCTGATATGGTCTTACACAGGATCGTAAACTGATGTCGATGCCATGTTCTAGACATGGTCGTATACGGGATCACTCCTAGATGCCCATGCCATGTCCTAGACATGGCCTTACGGAGGATCTATATTTCGTCTCAGTGTCGATACCATGTCCCAAACATGGTCTTATACGGGAACCCATATCGATGCCAATGTCATGTCCTAGACATGGTCTTATATGGGATCTCAGTTCGGTGCTGATGCCATGTCCCAAACATGGTCTTATACGGGACCTACAAATCCTTATGGTATAACAACGGTATCCTTCGTATTCATTTGCATTCAACCAAAATCATTCTATTATTTCCTCATCATTTCTTAGTGGAATTGAATGTCACAAATTTCATGGAAACATCATAAATATCTTAACAATCTCTATAAAATTTCCATAATATTAATGCTAGATTATCACATACAACTTACCTCGGGTTTAAAATATGGTAAAGGCTCGATTTAGTCCACCACTTTACCCTTTCCCCGATTTTGATTCGGGCTTCGAGTTTTTTGATCTATAATGAAAAAAATTCAATAATTTAATCATCAAACTAATTATGACAACCTTTAATTCACAATTTGGCAAATTGACCATTTTGCCCCTAGACTTTGGCAAAATGACCATTTTGCCCTTATGCTCAAAAATTGGTTTTTATCAAAAGTCCTTACTTCTCATGCCTATCTAAACTCTTTTTACTCTTATGGCAACTTCAAATTTCCATCATTTCATGCATTTACTTTACAACTTACTCAATTTATATCTAGGCCCTTTTTAGGTGTTTTTCCATGAACTCTTCTCTACCAAAGTTGTTTGTTTAACAATTAGGACTCATTTGCTTCCCTAAAATACAGCAAACCATACTTAAAAATTCATGTAAAATATCTACATTCTCAACCAAAATGCAAAATATACCCCTCACTAGATAGTTCACGCCATGAGGCTCTCAAAAATGCAAAAATATTCAAGAAAGGTTTTGGAAATTACTTACTTTCAAGAGAAATAGCTTGGCTGAAGTTTGAGTATTCAAAAACCCCTAAAGAGATGATATTTTTGGTGGAGAAGAAGATTAAAATTGGAGAAAAATAAAGGTTAGGCTACCTAGGTATTATTTTATAAATTTAGTCACCTAATGCCTATAATCTTTGACTTTTCCTACCCCATTTGCCTCCTATGGCAGGCCAAGCATTTGCTAAGGGTCTAATTGCCCTTTAAACACCCCACATTTAGGTTCTCAAGCTAAATAACTCAATTTACTAATATTTTGCAATATTTGTCCCTCATGCGATTTAGTCCTTTTTCGCGATTAAGCATTCTATCGCGTAAATTAATTTACCAAAATTTCCATGCACTCTTATAAAATATTATTATAGCACATAGAATAATAATAAAATAATTTTATTTAATGCTATCTCACACTTAAACCTTCCAAAAATTCATATTTTGCAATTTAGCCCTTCAAGACAAATTGATCACTTTTTATAAAAATTTCTCCATGGCACTTCATCACTATCATGCAATTCATGTCATAACTTAAAAATAGTCACAAAATATACTTTTCTATTTTAGATTTGTGGTTTTGAAACCACTATTTCGACCAAGCCCTATTTCGAGTTGTTATAGTGCTTGGATGAGATTGTTTTGGCTGCCTATTTATGTCTTGATTTTGTGTCAAGTGAGTTGACGTAGGTATATACAAGTTGGGTGGAAAAATGGCTTGGTAAATATCCTATTTTTGTCCATACAAGCAGAGACACGGGCGTGTGTCTCAGTCGTGTGTGACAACAATTAGGTGGCACAGCCGTGTGTCACCTGTAACTTTTAATAAATGCACGTCCGTGAGTTACATGGCCTAAACACACGAGCGTGTGGTTGGCAGTGTGACCCAAGTCAGAAAGTTACACGGGGTAAGACACAGACTGGGACGCGGCCATGTGCTCCCATTTCGAGTGTCCACATGACCTGTAACATGGGCGTGTCTTGTGGCGGTGTGAGACACGCGGCCTGGCCATACGGGGTGTGTCCCCTGTTGTGAAATTTTTCTAAGTTTTTCTTAAAATTTTCATATGTTATCGGTTTAGTCTCGAGCCACTTCTATTGCATGTTTTGGCCCTCGTAGGCTCATTTTAGGGACAATATGATGGCATATGAATGATATATGTTTATGAATGAAAAATGTATAAGAAAGGAATGTTGAATTATGTTATGAGTCTGGTAATGCCTTATAACCCTATTCCGGCGATGGATACGGGTTAGAGGTGTTACAATAAAGCTTAGTAAGCTCGTATGGCTAACAAGTATAATTTACCAATTCAATCACAATTTAAAGAACATAAATAACATAGATAAACCTCATTCAATCCAACAATTAGCACATTGCCATACTATGCGAATCATGTATGAGTTCATAAATTTTCACTTACTCGTCATATGAATTTATCAACTATCACTTACTTTTTGAACTTTTCACGAGTACCTGAACTGATTTGTATCATTGTTTATATCCATATACCATCATCTTTTCCTATTGAACCATTCGAAATAATATCGAATACTCGGGTATCTCACACACTACGTGTCATATACGTGGTTAAACCACTTCTATTTCGTATCTCATATAAATGCTCACTCTCAAGTCATCATAAGGCCTGCTCACACAAGCTGACGGTCAAGACGTAGCTACACGGTGTTGCTCACACAAGCTGTTGAGTAACCGCAACACATGCCGAAAAACTCAGCCACCTGTAGGACGTACAGGACCAACACCCAAATCACATAATCACGGTAACCCCTAATGACATATCACTTGTATCCTATCTATTCCTAAGGTTCAACCGGGATTCACATTTTGTTGATGTTTTGTCGATAAATTCCACAGTGTTGTAATATCACAATTACAAAGTTAAAGCATATAAACACATATAACATTAAGCTTATTAATCATACGAACTTACCTCAATTTAGTACGGATGAAAAATGAACGTCTAGTCGATAACCTTATCTTTTCTTCGATCTAGTTCCATACTTCATTTTTCTTGATCTATATAATCAAATTTAGCTTATTTGATTATCATGCTATTCAATTTAACCCAAAATATATATTTTGTAAATTTACACTTTTGTCCCTAAACTTTTAACTTCTTTACAATTTAGTCCTTATCTCATAAAAATACAAATTCATTCAATTTTATGCCAACCCATACTAGCCGAATTTCAATTATGCTTACAACAGCCCATATTTTTCATTTATTTACTCATTTAACCATGAATTTTATACATTTCTCAATTTAATCCCTAATTGACATTTTCACTAAAAATCACTTTATAAAACTTGTTTAACTATCATCAAACATTCATAGTCTATCATGAAACAACAAACTCACACATATTCATCAATGGAAAAACTCACATATTTTAATAGTTTCACAAATTAGTCCCTGGGCTTGCTAGATTAAGTTGCAACGATTCTAAAAACATAGAAATAATTAAAAACGGGACAAAATTATACTCATGTGCAATGAAAGAGCTTGGCCGAATGCTTGGTTATTCAAAAATGGTGATTTTTCTCCTTCAAAATTCAGCTAGAAGAAGATGCACAAGCAAATTTGTTTTGTTTTATTTATTTTAACTTTAATAACTAATTACTTATTTAACCTTTATTCTTAACCTTTAATTCCATTAATAACATGTCCATATATGTCCACTAAGTCTTAAAATGGTCTAATAACCACTTAAGGCCACTCATATTCAAAATTCATAGCAAATTGGCACCTTTTTTCTTTTAGAACTCTAATTTTGCACTTTACGCGATTTAGTCTTTTTCACAAATTAAGCATTCAAAAGATAAAATTTCTTAACAAAATTTTTATGCAAACATACTATCATACTGTAGACCTCAAAATATTAATAAAATAAATATTCCAACCTCAGATTTTTGGTTTCGAAACAACTGTTTCAATTTCTCTAAAAATGGGCTATTATAAACAATGACTGGAATACTGCATTATTTCATCTATTTACGAATCAGAGGAGGAGAATAAATAGGATAAGGTGTTTGGAAGATGGGTCGGGCCGGTATGATGGTTGATTCCAATGAGTCCATGTAAGTTGTAGCAAAGGATTACTTAACTGATATGTTCACATCACAAGGGGAAAGAGATCCATAATTTCTACTTACAAGAATTGACTGTTGCATTTTAGAAGATATGAATAATTCTCTTCTAGCTCTTTTCAAGGAGGAGGAAATTCTCCAAACTATTAAGGGTATGCATCCTACTAAGGCATCGAGTCCCGATGGTTTTTCGACTGTCTTCTTTCAGAAGTTTTGGCATATAGCCGAATTGAACATTAAAATCTATTGCATGTGGGTTTTGAACAAAGAGATTAGTGCAGATACGATTAATGGTATGACCATAGTTTTGATCTTGAAGGAAAATGCACATAGTATGAGTAACTTTTGACCATGTCTTTTTTTAAACTATTTCCAAGGTTTTAGCAAATCGATTTTGATTGGTTCTTAATGAACATATTGATTTTGCACAGAATGCCTTCGTGCCTAGGAGGCTTATTTCAGATAATATCTTATTAACATATGAGGTCCTTCTTGTAACACCCGTAAACCATATTCGTCGCTAGAACAGGGTTACGAGGCATTATTAGGGTTTACAAAATAGTTACAAATAAATCGAGTTTATTACTATTCATTTCTCGAGATTGGTCATAACATCCCTTATATGGACCCTCGAGGACCAAAATATACATTAGAATGGAGTCGGGACTAAATTGGAATCTTAAGAAATTTTTCACAAAATTACAAAATTTTCCTTACATAAAGGAGTCACACGCTCGTGCGATAAGAGACATGCCCATGTGGTCAGGCCGTGTGGTTTCACACGCCCGTGTCCCCAACCCGTGTAACTCTCTGACTTGTACCTCATGTAGAAATTGAAGTCACACGACCAAGTCACACGCCCGTGTATTAGGCCGTGTGGTTAATTTATTTTTTAAAAATTAGGTGCAGGTTTCACACGGCTGTGTCGCACGCCCGTGTTATAGGGTAGTACCTCACACGACTGAGACACACGCCCGTGTTTTTGACCATGTGCTTATTTATGAGCATTCTGTTTCAAATTTTTAAGATGCAGGGGACACACGGCCAGGCTACACGCCCATGAAATAGATTGTGTGTCACACACGATCAAGGCACACGCCTGTGTGTCTATCCATGTGGACAAAATAAGGCTATTTCCAAGCCTTATTTCTCACCCATTTTCATCCATTTCCTACACCATTACTTGCAAGTATCAATCAGCCAATTTAACCATTATACCCATGCATGAATCAAACCTTACCAACATATTTGCATAACCATAACTAAACCTTATATACATAACAAAATCACATCAACACTAGCCATTCCAATGGCTAGTTTATATTCATCCAATTTAACATTAATATTAGTTTTAGTAGCTTATACATGCCATTATACTATAGTAAGATTTCTAACTATACCCAAAATGAGTTGATTGATAGTGTGATGATGCTCTGACCCTCGTCAAAGATTTACGAGCTTCCGAGCACTATGAAATAGAGCAAACAAAACTAAGTAAGTACTTAGTGCTTAGTAAGCTCATATAATTAAAAATCAATTTACCTCATATTTATTCATTAATTAAACATACACATGCAACCCAAGAAACTTGTCTATAACCGAAGCATACACAATCTCACCAAAATGTTAGTCCTTTATTTCATATAATTATCAATAATATGGATGAGCTCATCAATTCTTGAAATCCCATATATTCCATGTATTTCCACAGTGATCTCACTTTGATTTATTTCATTAACTTCATACCATGATTTCCTTCTTTTCTTCATTTGAACTCTTAATGGATATGAGGGTGGTACACTTGTAGTGTACTATACTATCATTTTGTCAACTCTTAATCAAAAGTGTTTCTATTAGCACTAAACAGAAAGCTTACTCTCAAGCACATTAATAGAATGCTCGGGTGAGCATGAAAAAGAAAGCATATCCGAGCTTGAAAACAAAAAGTTCACAAAGAACTTATATTAGGAAAGTCATGTAACAGAATGCTTGTCCTGGTTTGATAACAAAAAGTTCACAAAGAACTTGAATCAAGTGGCTCCGAATAGCACTTTACAGAAAACACTGGATAACATATAATAGAAAGCTTCGGATAGCTTGACAACAGTAAGTTCAAGCGAGCACTATCAGTAAGCTTCGGAGAGCTGTTATTAGAAGTTCACAAAGAACTTGTAAACAGAACGCTCAAAGAGCGTGGGTGTGTCTACAACAAATGCAGATTACGACCAAATCAGAATATTCCGAAGAATATGAACAAAATGCTCTGAAGAGCATAAACAATAAGCTCGCAAGAACATCATATCAGTAAGCTTGAGAGAGCTTATGCTCTTTCGAGCCACAGATGTCCACAACACATGCAAGACACTATCATTTCGGGTAACAGAACCCTGTATCCATCCAAGTTACATTCTTTTATCAAGTTTATTCATATATCCACTATTTACAAAATATTTTCAATTTACATGCTTTTGGTCAACTCAATTCACATGCAACTCATTCAAATCAATTGAATCATACCATCATACAATTAAGTTATATGAACTTACCTCGATGCTTGTTCATTTACGAAATCTACTAATCCGGGACTTTTTTCCTTTCCTCGGTCTAACTTCAAATTTGAGTTGTTCGAATCTATATAAATAAGTTTAATCATCAATTTCATTCAATTCATATTCAATTACATTCAATTTATACTCTAGGTAAAATTACCATTTTGCCCCTAAACTTTTCGTTAATGACAATTATGTCCCTAGGCTCAGAAAATGAAATTCTCACAATTCAATCCTTATTTCAAGTCTAACTCAAATTTCTATGTATCATTTACAGCATTTATGTTTCAAAAAATTTAGAATTTTTCCATGAATTTTACAAGTTTACAATATAGTCCTTAAATCTCAATTTCATAAAAATTCACTTTGTAAAAGTTATTTATCTACTAACAACCTTTCATTTTCTTCTATAAATTTCCAATTTTTAGCATATTCATCCATGAAATAAACTTTATACTTTGATATCTTTTCAAATTAATCCCTAAATTAGATAGTTTACACTATCCCAATCTTAAAAATATAAAAATTACTAAAAACGGGACTTAATTACTTACTTAACTAAGCAAAGAAAGTGTCTTCTCTCTCTCCTAGGCTTTCCATGTAAATTAGGGAAGAAGATGATATAAAATGATGATATTTCCCTTTTAATTTAATTATCATCTTTAATTTTTCCCACATTCCAATTTAATCCTTTTCTTTTTCCTAATTTCTATGGATGATTCATCCATAAATATCTACTAACTTTTCTTAATTGTATAATTACCATATAAGGACTTCTCTTGAATTCCATAGCTATTTAATCCTTTTAGCTACTAGAATTCAACTTCTACATTCTATGCAATTTAGTCCTTTCTCTAATTAATCACATAATCAACAAAATTTTCTTATCAAAATTTTCATGCAATTTTTCTATCATATTATAGACCATGCAATAATATTAAAATAATTTTTTTAGCTCAGATTTGTGGTTTTGAAACCACTGTTCCGATATCATTGAAATTGGGCCGTTACACTTCTTTCTTTTAAAACCATCGTGGTGGATTGAAAGGGTCTTTTGCTTTAAAATTGAATATAAGTAAGGCCTATGACCGAGTAGAATGAAATTTCATCGAAGCCATTCTGATACATTATGAGGCTTAATACGACTTGGATTGAATTAATGATGCACTGCGTCAAATCAGTTTCCTACTAAATTTGCATAAATGGGATTACTGGAGAACGGTTTTTCCTACAAAGAGCACTATGTCAAGATGATTTGCTTAGCCCTTACCTATTTCTTATTTCTTCTGAAGGATTTTCTATGCCTCTGCAATTGGCAAGGTTAGATGGATTGTTGAAAGAGACACGTATTTGTGTGGAGGGTCGAGGTTGACTCATCTACTTTTTATAGATGACAATCTTATTTTTGGAGAAGTGTCATCGATGGAAATCTTATAGATGGCAATCTTATTTTTGGAGAAATGTCGTCAGTGGAAATCTCAAGTTATGATATTGGGTCTAGTACAATGCATTGCATACATTAGACTTCTAATTGTGTTGACGTACACAAGTTGCGTTATTGCCCTGCCATTATTCTCACTTAACTTGAAGTTCGAATCGTATGGAATGTTCGAATCCTTAATATTCAAGTGTTTGAACTTTTCCAATACTTTCTCAATATAGTGAGATTGGCTTAGCGCAAAGCCCCTTTCATGCTTTTGCACTTTTATACCTAGAATTGTATCTACATCATTGAGATCATTCATCTTAAAATTTAAGGCTAGACACTCTTTGGTCTCATGAACACTTTCCATGTTCGTCCCAAAAATCAACAAATCATCTACATATAGACAAATAATTATATCGTACCTATCGGTGAACTTAGTGTAAATACATTTATCCGCACCATTGTGGAAAAAAATCATATGGTAAGATAACCGAGTCAAATTTTTCATGCCATTGTTTAGGCGCTTATTTTAAACCATATAATGACTTGATCAACTTACATACCTTATGTTCATTCCCAAGAAGTACAAAGCCTTCTGGTTGCTCCATGTAGACTTCCTCTTCAAGATCACCATTCAAAAAAGTCGTCTTAACATCCATTTGATGTACATGTAACTTATGGGTAGATGTAAGTGTCATAAGAATTTGAATGGAGGTCATCGTAGCCATTAGTGCATAGGTGTCAAAATAATCTAGGCCTTTCTTTTGCCTAAATACTTTTGCCACCAACCTAGGCTTAATGGTTTGATGACCCCTTGTTGGAGAATTACCAACCTAGGCTTCAATCCTTGAGAAGATCAACTAGAATCCAAGTATTGTTGGACAATATTGAATCCATTTCATCATTGATTGCCTCTTTCCAAAATGTCGTATTCTTAGAAGTCATGACTTCACCATAGGATTGTGGATCACCATCCACATTAAACGTTATACGGGTCTTTCTAATTACAAATTCTTTATTTCCCTCAATGAGAAATGCTAGAGATTGTGAGAAAATGAAATCAAGACCAAAGTCTTTTACTTTTCTCACTCTTTGACTTTTAAATGAAATCAAGAAAATTTTAAAGAATATATAAAGTAAATTTAAAATTTAAAAATTTTCTAAAATAAATAATTTTGGGATCTAAATAAGTCAATTAATGGTTCAAGTTTATCATACTAATGTATCTTATTTTTTTCTTAGTTTGCTTTGAATTTTTTTTAAATATATATGGTTTCAAATTTATGTGATCTAACATAAAATTAGTTATGCTATAAAAAGGTTTTAATTTGACATATTTAAAACTTTAATTTAACTCGAATAATTTCACTTAATTTAACTCGACTCAATTTTAAAAAATTTAAAATCAAATTAAAATAATAAAATAAAACTTACCATTTTAATTAACTCAAATTTTATTCATTCGATTCATCTATCCTTAATCTTACGTGGTATTATCGGCGGTGTGAATACTAAAACTGTGTTAAATGAGTCTAATGCTACGCACCTAATTAGTGGGCTGATGGGAAGCTTGCTACTGTGGAAGAAATCCATAAAACAAAAAGAACCACCTACATGCAATATTTTTTTTTTATATAATTTTAACCTTTGCCGAGGAAAATAAAGTTGTTAACAAACATTTAATTTTTAATTATGATTCTTATTGATAAAAAAAATTAAATACAAATATTTATTTCTTCTCTAATCTACAAGAAATGAATCAAATGTTTTGATTGGCCACCATCTTTCTCGACTTCAAACCTTGCAATAAGGAAGCTATATATATATATATATATATATATATATTCTTCTCCTCTTTTCTAGATAAAATTAAATCTAAAATCCTCCACTTCATCCGATATTCTGATCCCTAAGGCCATTAGTCTTGTATTCACAAAGCATCTACACATGCATCTTTATTTTTTGTTAAGTCATGCACCTTTATTGGTTTATATATGAATAATAAATAAATAAATAAAACAAGAGATATCTTTAAGCATTGGAATTCTAGTTCCTCTAGGCATCAAGCTGGTCGCATTGAAACATTGATGGTCCGAAGGAGTTGAGCTCACCGAAAATGAGATCATCCCCATTTCCATAACTGCTGGAATCTTGACACTCGAAGTAGGTTTGTATGTCTTCAGGGAAGCCGCACCGCACTGGTTCCGATATCATTGGTGTGGACTGGCGGTGATCCGTAGCAGCGGATGTCATCTCCATCATCTCCTTGAATTTAGAAGATTGAAGGAGAAGCCCTAGGGCTGACGTGGCATTCACCGGTCGGGGCTGAGTCAGCAAGGTTTCACTAATTACATCGGATTCTTGTAGCTGCTGGTTGTGGTTGTTGCCATTGAAGAAGGTTAGATCAAGTTCTTGATCAGGGTTTGGTGTTACTAGTGAAGTAGTGGTAGTGTCTATGATATTAGAGTTAGGGTTAGGGTTATTTTCAGGTTTGGTTTGGTTAGGCTTAAGCCATTTGATGTAACGGCTTAAGTCAAAGTTGGTGACAGCATTTAATCCCCGGTACTCTATTGCAGCCATGTCATATGCTGTGGCAGCTTCTTCCTGAGTAGCTGCAAAACCCAGTGAACAGATCTAATAATTCAATTTAGGTTATTTTTAGATTTGGCTCTCAAAATTTTCTTAATTAAAATCGGCGGCTTAAACCTTCGTTGGACCATTGCATCCTACTAAAACAGTGAATTTATGAGTTGGGCATGCATGCCCCAGTTAGCTTCGAAGGAAATTACATAACTTGTAGCATGTGCTTGGCCTCATTGGACAGTTAGTTAGATAAAGAGATAACACATATGATTAATGAATGTTTGTTTGACAATAACTTGAAGGATTTTGATAAGCTAACATGTCGTTTTCAGTCTTGATTTTGGGAGTATTTTAGTCAATCAACCTAAAAAATGAGTTACCCTTTGCTATTGGGTAGAAATCGAGTCAAGTCATTAATGCATCTATAGGTGAATGTCCATTTCCACAAACTATCATAGCAATGCGCCAAAAGAAAAAGTGTTAAATGTGGCCACCTAAAACCAAAATCATTACCTAAGCTTTTTTTGTTTTTGTTTTTTCTTACAAGGAAGAAAAGACAGATGAAGAAAACAAAGGAGTAGTTCAAAATACCATATGTCCCAAGGTACAGGTACTTGTTTCCAAACACTCTCCCAATGCGTGCTTCCCATCTTCCATTGTGATGATGTCTGTTCATTCGCATTGAGAAACATGTAAATAACACCAAATTTTGTAGCATCATGCTGCATTTGAGATGTTGTAGATCATACGTCTCAGAGATTATATTGCATCCACAACAAGCTTATGTACTAACAGTTAAATTCTTTATTAAAAAAAATGAGTAAAGTAATACTTATACATTAGATAAAGAGAAAATAATCATTTCTGTTAAAAATTTAATTTCTTTGTGCTGTTAAAAACATGTGTGGCTTACAGAATAACTAGACAATGACAAATGATGTGCTAAGTATACTTTATGCTGACATATGCAGACCAACTTTTCATAGTAAAAATGGACTAAATTTTTAACAGAAAGACTAATTTACTTTTTAATCTAATATATAGGGATTAATTTACTCATTTTTTTATTAAATGAGCTAAAATGCAATCCAACTTTTAATACAAAGATTTCTATGATACTTTTACCCCTTAAGATGATGAGAAAAACAAGATATGAATATCTATATATATATATATATATAGATATATATACCTAGCGACACCTCTGTATTTCGAGACTCCTCGAGAGAAACCACTAGATTTCCTGAAAATTCAACACCAAATGCATGATTTAACTATGTCTTCAATCCAATACTTATAAGTTCCTGATTTAGTGGATTAATGTAATGGATTAGTCATTAATCTCACCTTCTCAATGATCCAATATACTCTTCTCTAGATTGATCCTCCATTTCTTTCAATTCTTTTTGGTATGTTGACAACTGCATTGTTGATGTTAAGTAAGTTTCTTCCTCAATCCCCCCATAAACCATATATATATACATATACGAGATGAACGTACCGGAAAGTTAAGGATGGTATCTTGACCCCAGTATTTGAGTGCTGCTAAATCATAAGCATGTGCTGCTGCTGCTTCATCATCATAAGCACCTAAAATAGTAAAAAAAAAAAAAAAAGAAAATCCCAAACTTCAGAAAAAACGCATAAAAGAATAGCATTAAAAATCCCCCTCAAAGTAGTACTAAACATACCAAGATAGACTGCATGGAGTATAATTAGCAACAACAAACCACCACATCAGCAACCATAAAGGAAGAAGAGAGGAAAAAAAAAAGAACCTTCATCAGCTTCTAGTATAAGTCAATTAAGATCAATAAGAAAAAGAAAAGAAAAATAGGGTAATGAACCTTGACGTCCTTTCTTGTTTTGTGATTCATTCCAGCAGTTCTTGTCCCATAGATGAGCTTCATATCGACCTGTCCATCTATGTCTGAAACAGTACTCAGCATATATAACAAGGAAGTTAGGTACTGACAGAAATCAAGAATTCAAAACACCATACATACATACATACATACATACATAAAAAACTAAAAATAACTTGCCTGGTGACCCCTCGATAAATGGAGCTACGTTGGGGAGGGGAGTCTCTTGGAACACTTCTCCTAGTTCTCTTCACCTTAGTAACACCATTACTGGCAGTGCTAGTATTATTCTGTGTAGTGTTCTTGTGATTCTGCTGTGATAATTTCGCCATGAAAATGTTGATGACCAGCTATCGTATTTCAACGAAAAGAAAAGAGATAAAATTAAAAAAAAAATGGAAAAGATATGACTGAGTCCTCCAAGGAAGAGGGATTTAAAGGGATGATAAGAGGAGAAGTAAAAATATTATGAGTTTGGAAGCTTGTAGGGAGAGCAAATTAGAAATGGCCGGCTAGAAAGAAATATTAATGTAGATTTGCCGTCTTTACCGGCTTGAGTTATCTTTCTCCCTTGTCCTACCTAACTTGGTGCTGTCCCAATTATATATTTAAGAGTTTAAACTTTAATTTATGGATTTCTTGCCCTACCTCCTTTCTCCTAATTCCTCTATCTTTTTAATTATTTAATAAATTTAAGTAATTTTCTTCATTCATAAATTTTTTTAACTTGAAACTTAAATCTTAAATCTCAAACATCGAACTCGAAACTCAGAACCCTAAACTTGATCCTAATTATTTAAAGACGTTTAAGCAATTTTTTAACATTGATATATAACTTTGATAATTCTTTTAACTTGAATCCTAAATCCCAAATCCCGAACCCTTAACTTAAATATCAAAATTCTAAACCCCAAACCTTTAACCAAAAGGCCAAGTTTAGGATTCAAGATTTAAGGTTTGAGATTTAAGGTTTAAGGTTCAGGGTTCAAGTTAAAAAAAATTATCAAAATTATGTATCAATGGGATACATGATACAGTATGACATGGTGGCCCTATTTCATAGGATCCTTTCTTTTTCTCTAGTACCCTAACAAAAAATTAGATACAGGGACATGTTTTATGTAAATACATTTAATTTTTAAAATTTTAATATATATTAGTGTAATCATATGTATTATCATCCATTTTACGGTCTAAATATAATCCTATATTTAAAATTTTAATATATATTAGTTTTTTTATCTGTGTAATGCATTGGCTTACTTAGTGTATAAATTAATTTAATCTTAAAAGTTATGAAAATCTGTCAAAATTTGAATCTAATAATAAGTTATTTAATAAGTAAATTTAAATAATTTAATCTATTTAGATGGTAATATTGATTATCATTATAAAATAATTAATGTGCCTTTAATTAATAAGGTAAACTATAATAATAGTCACTTTTGTTTGCTTCAAATTACATTTTAGTCACTTATTATTGAAATGTTATGTTTTAGTCACTTACGTTATCGTTTTGCTACGAAGTGGTCACTCTACCATTAAACTCCATTACCTCCCTAGCGGCAATCCTATGTGGCAGTCCAAATGGGTTTTAAATGCTCACATTGATGTCTAGTTGCTGGGATGAAAATAGGTTTTTAATTAAATAAATTTAATTTAGACTGCTACGTAGGACATCCAAGTTGACATTTAAAACCCATTTGAATTGCTATATAAGACTGACATTAGGAAGGTAACGGAGCTTAACAATAGAGTGACCACTTGTAACAAAACGATAACGTAAGTGACTAAAACATAACATTTCAAATATAAGTGACTAAAATGTAATCTGAGGCAAACAAAAGTGAATGTTTTTAAATTTTACCCTAATTAATAATAGTGTAATTTAATTCTTATATATAGATGTACGGGCTTATTGTATTTAAATTAAAAGATACATTTAATTAATTCACAGTTTTTATATATAAAATATTTGCATATAATCATTTGTTGACTTTTGGTTCTAAGTGCAATGTATTGGAATTTACCCTTTTTAATGCTTGGGCTTATAGTTGTATATATAAATTAAAATATATGTTAAAATTATTTTAGTAATTAAGACAATAAATTAATTTTTAAAATTTTTATGTTAAAATAAAATTTTAAAATAGATATTAATATGGAAGATAAATTATCTAATCAATTTTTTTATTTAATTAAATATTAATCTAAATTTTAAAAAAATTATTATCTAATTAAATATTTATTTAATTTAGTTTAAACAAAATATTACCCATGTAATAGAATTCAAATTAGTTAAGTTAAATACTTTAATTTATCAAATGAATATATAAATAATTATTTTTTATTTAATTAAATATTTATATAAAATTTAAAATTTTTTATTATCTAATCTAATACTTAAGATAGTATAAATATATAATAATTATTTTAAAGTTATTTGAATATAATGATAAGACATAAGGAATATATAAATTATATAATTTAAATATTAAGGTAAATATGGATTAAATAATTATTTTTTATTTAATTAATTATTTTTTATGTTAAACATTGAATATGTGGATAAATGAAGTTTAGGAATCTGATTTTGCACGTTGACCTCCCAGATCATAAACACAAAAAGTAATGAGGTGGTCAGTAAAACATCCTAACCAAAATATTGATGCTTAATTGAAGAAATACATTATCAGTAATTACACATTCAAGAGTTGCAAGTCATCAAAAATCCAACTCACAAATTATTTAATGTTAATTCATTAATATCGTCTTTTGCTAACATGATTTTAACTTACTTCCATACTCTACCAAATTTATTGTTTTTTTTTTTTTTGGAGTTTTAGTATGAAAATTGTTTTGCAAATTAGTGATGCAGAAATTGTTTTAGTTGCTATAAATATTTGGTTTTAGATATTAAAATTTTATTTTAATTTATGATCATTTATATATTCATAAAACTTCTTTTCTTAATATACATAAATATAATTTTAAAATTCATTTATAACTTGAAGACCATATTTATTGTGTTGATTAATTTCTAATTTAATGGCTTTTTTTATAAATATTATTATGTTCATTTTTTATTATTTTTACGAGATTGCATATAAATTTAAAATTTACCAATAAAAAATCTATACTTTCAATGTATATCAAATTGTTCATAAAACAATAAGAAAACGTAAAATAATTTTTTTTATTTACTTCCCAATTAAATTACATATAAACATGTAATTGGAAAGGTCTGCTACTCTAGCACGCTACTGCCCTCTTTGGAATGACTTTAGGGTTTTTTTTTTTTTTTTTTGTGTTCTTTAGTCTGGTGTGTAACACCCCCTAACCCTAAACTGTCGCTGGAATAGGGTTACGAGGTATTACCAGATATATCAGACAACTTACAAATAATTCACAAATAAAATAACATTCATAGGATAATTTAATAATTAAGTCCCTATATTGGACTCTCGAAGCCCAAAACATGTAGTTAAAAGTGGAACGAGACTTGTTTGAGTACTTCGGAAAATTTTTCGTAACAATTTTTTTTATAAAAATTTCAACAACATTTCTACTTATTTTTACATAAACCCCCTGCAAATTCAAACCAAAAACAATTTGTAATCTATGCAGCAACCAATACGTTTCCACATTTAAACATACCCAGTCATGCGTAAACAAGTGACTTATCTATTTTGTTCAATGAACATACATAATACCATATAAATTCATATTAATACCCTTGGTTCATTTTCATTACATACTTGTATCAAATATGTCACATTAGTTCCATTTCATACTTATAACCAATTTAACCATCATTTAACAACTTTAATTACAAGACTCTTATACTTAACCTATACAACATTTAGGAACATGCCACATTTACCAAAAGAAAGGTACATTACTAAAATTCCTTTGAAGTTGGGGTTGATCTGGATGCTGTACCGGACACTAGCTTTCTCTAACCTGTGCACGGAAACAACTGTACTCTGAGTATAGTTATACTCAGTGATATTACCATAATTGAAATTTATTACATTAATCAATAAATTATATACAATTAAATTATGCTTATAATTTATTCATTAATTATCCCATACTTCAAACTAACTAGATCAATACTAACAATAAGCAATATTTCAAATCTTGTATTTAATTGTATTCATATCTTATTTCATTAACTCAATTTCTTTAGATTTTTCGCATTTTATTCCAATAACTCATTTTATTTTATATACAATTCATGCAATTTATCACTTTATTCAATATCATTTCTATAGCAACTTGTAACAACTACTATCATATATCAAAAATTCAATCTTAATCAAATTGTGAACCTTAGATTCGTTATCTCAAATCCCATATCAATTCACAATTTCACTTTCTCATTTCTTCCATAGTTCAATTAATCATATTTATTTAAGTTTTATTAATAATCATATAAAAATTGAACTTCTCATACATTTCTTGTTAAACTATCTTAACAATAATATCATACTTTAATTATGTATCAATTTTATCTATATGATATAACATCAATTACATTTACTACCTAAACATTTAGTTCATGTTTTCTATTTCCAATCACCATTTCGAATCACATTTTAATTTCTCATTCATTTCAGTATTCAATAGTACAATTAATCAATCAAACTCATATAAATTTCTCATTTCAATTATACACCCTATTAACAAGGATCAGACTCTGACAGATACGCGGATTCCACCTAAACACACCAGAATATCCAACCTAAACACACCCAGAATAATATAAATCCTCCATAACACACCAGTATAATATAGCCTCCCGAACACACCAGAAAATCATATCCTCCCAAACACACCAATAAGGCATTAAATGCCTCTTCGGATAAACCGAAGCATATATGTAACAGCCCGTTTTTGATCCTAGTCGGAACGAGTGGTTTCGGGACCACTCAACCGGGTCAAAGTATTAATTTTATTACTTAAATATGTTTTACAGCATGATAGAATTACTGTATGAAAGTTTCGTTTAGAAATTTTAGTAATTGATCGGTTAAATTGATAAAAAGGACTAAATCGCATAACGCGAAAAATTAGAGTCCTAGTTTATAAATGGCTTATTTGATGTTGGCTTTTAAAGTGGAAGGCCTTAAATGGTTATTTTACCATTCCTTATGCTAGTGGACATTTATGTCCTTAATGATATGTTTTTAAGTGGTTTTAGTTAAAGGGCAAAATGGTCAAATGGCATTATTATATGTTTTATTAAATAAATATCATTAAATGTTTTCATTCTTCATCTTCTTCCACCGATTCTTCAGCCAAAAATTAAGGGTTTACAAGCTTTTAACATTTGGCTATTTCAAGCTTCGATTGGAGGTTCGTTTTTGTCCCGTTTTTGGTAATTTTTACGTTTTTGAGGTCGTTGTTTCAAATACTAGCTAATCCTTACCTCAATTTCTGATTTTGAACATGTCTTTAAAAAGTGCCATTGATGAATCCTTATTATATTGATAGATTTTGATGAAATATTGTTTATTAAGTGAGAATATACAAGAATTTTGAAGTAGTTTTTGAAGAAATTGAGTTTTAAGGATTTAATTGTAAAAGGTAGAATTTTTTAAGTTAAATGTGTGATTAATTGAGTTGTATGTGCTTGTATAAATCCCTTGAATATTCGGCTATGATGAATTGGGGGATTTATTATGCAAATTATCATTTTGTGATAAAAGGGCTAAATTGCAATGTGTTGAAAATATAGGGACTAAATTGTTAACATGCCAAAATATATGTTTTGGGCTTGATTGATCAAGTTAGTGATTAAATAGCTGAAATTTGTATTAATATAGATAAAGACGACCGAATTCCGGAACTCGATCGGGGAAAAAGAAAAGTTGACGAGTAGATACGGAATTTCGAGGTAAGTCCGTATAATGAAATTTATTGTGTATATGCCCATATTTGTTGTTAATTGAATACATGAAATACTAGTCGATTAAATGGCCTATCTGTATGTATACATGTGAAATTGAAATGAAATTGTTACAAGAGAAAAATGAATACCGAGCCCCGTTAGAATCGTGGAAGTCGATGGGATACAAGTGACGTGTCACTAGGGTTACAGGGTGGTTAGAGCTCCTGCATTTGTTGCGGACTCACCACGTGCTCATTGAGCTCTCTGATATAGCCCTCCCGAAGAATATGTGGATAATGGATTTAGCCCGGACGGGTAATCCAAATTAGGGTCTGAATTTAGCCTGGACTGGAAATTTAGATCCTAGCTCATTAGAGTAATTTTTGTTGCAGGGGATTAAGCCTGGACTGGTAATCCCGACAATACTCTATGAGTTTATATTACAGGGGATTTACCCTGGACTGGTAATCCCGCTGTAAGAATGAGGTTCGCAGGAGTGTGCTCTCTTTTTAGTCTTCGGACTCTCTATTCAGCCTTCGGGCTTACTGTTCATCCTTCGGGATTACTAATCAACATTCGGGCTTATCGATACTGGCTCGAAAGAGCATATATGATGCATTGACGGATTTCCAGTTACATGTATATACACTGTGTGTGTATCACCCGAGTATCCCTTGACGTTCTTAAAGGTTCAACGGGTAATTACCGATACATGTTACATGAAAAGTGAATAAAATCTGTATTACAAGTTATACGAATACTGGAAGATGTGTGAATTACATGTTACATGAGCTACACATGGATTACATGATATATGTATTATGAGAATTACATGAATTATATGGATACATGTTATATGAGATTGATATGGATTATACAGCATATGTTATATGAATGACATTATATGTTACATGGACTAACAAGTGTATACTTGTGGATTAGGCAACTTGCTTATATGAATTGAATTGGCAATGTATTGTAATTACTGCATTGATTCGGTAAGGTTTAAATTCTGTACCACGGACTTACTAAGCTTTAGAAGCTTACTCCGTTTATTTCTGTCAATGTTTTATAGATTCGGAAGCTATCTCGATCCTCGGACGCGTCAGAGATTCGCCATCACACTATCCATCAAGCTTTTGGGTACTTTTGAATCTTTTGTAAATGAAATGGTCATGGCATGTATAGGCTAGTTATTTTGTGTACATGATGTATTTTTGTAAGTGATCAAGCCATGGGATGTGGCTTGGGTCATATATGTTTATGATGAAGTATTTGATTTGTTCTTGGATATGTTGTATTTGGTAAAATTGGCTTGGAAATGTTGTTTATTATTGGCTGAAAAGAAATGACCCTTGTTGGGTGGTAATTTGGCTTAAACCAAGCCTACATTGTGCCACACGGCCAGGGGACACGGGCGTGTGCTTCGACCGTGTGTCCCCTGCACCTTAAATAAATTTTGATAGTTTCGACCACGGGCTGAGAACACGGGCGTGCCTTGGCCGTGGGAAGCACACGGCCCTATCCCACGGGCGTGTGAAATTAACCATTAACCGTGTGGTGTAAGTCAGTAGCTTCCACGGCCTCTAGACATGGGCGTGTGAAGGCCACACGGCCTCATCACACGGCCGTGCTAAAAGTCACACGGGCATGTGTGACGTCATTTTCAGAAAAAAATTTCCGAGCTTCCGATGCGATAGGATTTGAATCCTAATCATCCGAAATGACCTTAATTAGCCTGAGAATAATTAATACGGACGTTTATGCAATATTCTGTGTTCACTTTCAATTAAATTCTGTAAAGATCCGATAAGTCCGGTAATGCTCCGTACTTGATTCCGGTGACGGTCTCGAGTATAGGGTGTTACAATATAATAACAGAATCATCTCCTCATCACATCATAATCCTATGGCATGCCATTTATATCCAATCTAGTCCGACAAGTTAATAGGGTATTATTTTACTTTTCCAATTTCGACTTCAATAATTCCATTTCAACACATATGCAATCAAATATTCATACACATTCATACTTTATTTCAATTCCATCCAATTCACAATTTCTCATATTCATAATTCAAATCAATTTCTCCATCCAATATACATTTCAATACCACATTAATTTTTTTAATTCAATTCCAATCATTTTTTTTTCACATCCAATTCCATTCATTTCAAAATTATCAACTCAAAACCATTCCAATCATAATTTCTAATATATTCTATTTGTTTCACTTTTTAATTAATTTATATTTTAAATGCTCGCTTGTACTCATAAATTTTAATACTATCATAATTCAATAATTCAAATCATATCACTAGTAATTTTCGTTCAATTTACATTCAATATTATTCAAAACTCAACAAATACTAATAATAAATTCAATTTCAATATGTATTTATCATTCAATTCAATCTTAATACTTACCTCATTTTGCTTATCATATATATTTTAATTTGAAACTTAACAATTAATAATCAAATTTGAATTATGGTAATACTAACCTGAATTTCTCGTTTTTACTCCCCATTTGTTTTTCACTTTTCCTTCCTTGCTCGATGTCTCGAGTTCTTTGTTTGCTATGGAAATAATAATAATTTACATTATTAATTACAGTATTAAATTATAATAAATAATTAAATTTTTATTCAATTCCTACTCTTCCTCTTCATTCTATATTCTTTATACACAATTCTACTATTTACTTATAAGTTCTTTCAAGGATGTCTACCTCAGTCATTGTCACTAAATTATCTATATCTTGAGTTACAGAATTCCAAATTAAGATCCATAAATTTTCTATGAAACTAGGCTCACATATCTTCTTTCCATAAAATTTTCAAAATTTTTGGTTTAGCCAATAATTACAGTTTATTCTTTAAAATCACCCCTATTCTGTTGTCTAATAGTTCTGACCCTTCTTCACTAAAAATTATTTATCTTTTTGTACAGGATTCAAATAAAGTTATCGTTTATTTCTTATAAAAATATACTCATTAAGAATTCTAACCATATAAATTATAACTTATAATTATTTTTGTACAATTTTTAATGATTTTTCCAAGTCAGAACAGAGTATCTCGGAATCATTCTAAACCAGTCTCACAAAAATTCAAATATCTCTTGATTCACGAATCCATTTCTTACACAGTTTCTCCTATAAAAAACTAGACTCAATAAGGTTTAATTCCATATCCTATTCATCCTCTAATTCGATTCCTACAATTTTTGGTGATTTTTCAAAGTTAGGCTATTGCTGCTGTCCTAAAACTGTTTTCTTATAGCTTATTTTGCAATTAACTCTTTTACCCAATTCCAACTTGAAATTATTTCAATTAAACCTCTAATTCATCTTTTTGTTCAACATATACTATGTTCAAAAACCTTAAAACTTCAAAAATCTCAACTCAAATTCATCAAAACTTTGATCTAAAGCTTATAAAACATCAAAATTAAAAGAAAAGGGCTAAATTAACTTACCAAAATAAATTTCAAGCTTCAATCCTCTAATTTCTCCATTTCTTCTTTCTTTCTTCTTTTCTTCTTTTCTTTCCCGTTTGCTCTTACTCTTTACTTTCTTTCCTTTTTACTTTGTTTTATTTACTTATACATACTTAATTCAATTATAAAATATCTATTTAATAACAAATATAAATAAAACAAGTGTACACATTTTTATCCTTACATTTGTCCAATATCATTATCATTCAATATTTTAATTTATTTATTATACAAAAATCTTATAATATAAATATTTAATTAATAAATATCTTTTACTTAAATTTCAAGTAAATATATAATTATTTTACAAGTATCTATATACACATTTTACACATGTATTAATCTTATACCATACATTTGTCAATTAATTTATTTATTTATAATATAATAATATAGTTTAATATTTATCCAACATAAAAATCTAATATTTTTATGCACATTGCTGCCTCTTTCATTGAAATAGGCTTAATTCCTATTTAGTCCCTTTTTATTTTCTTTTAATCTACAATTTAACTTTTATCCCTTATTCAATCTAGTATTTTTCATTAATTTCTCTAAATTAAACTAAATTCACCTAATTAAAACTTAATTAAACACATAACTAATTTCATAAATATTTTTAATAAATATTTACGAGTTCATTTTACTAAAAACGAAGACTCAATAATTCATTTTCCGATACTTGTACTTTTGAGGTCGTTACATAGTGTTTGTTTTGGCGGCGGTTGCTTAGCAAGATTTTCTCTATTCCCTTTGAGAATTGATTCCTACATTTGGAATTTATAATTTGCATTCATGGAAACTGAATTTGTTGGATTAACGTTTAATGAAGAAGAAGAAACAGTTTTACAAGTACAGATTGAGTCGAACATGGAAAAGGATGCAGGGTTTTTTCGACTGGTGGGGTGTTTCCTGACAGCTAGCGTTATTCACTTCCCAGTAATGAGAAGCACTATGGCAAATTTGTGGCATCCTATTAGAGGTGTCCAAATTCAGGATCTCGGGGAAAAAAGGTTTTTGTTTTAGTTTTTTCATGTCATGGATATGGAGAGGGTTTTGAAGGGATCACCATGGACTTTTAACAATCACTTGCTATTACTACACATGTTGCGAAGGAGGGAAATCCCTTTAAAAGTCCTTTTAATCTTGACATCTGTTTGGGTACAGATTCATGATGTTCCAACAGGTTTTTTCTCTGAGATTTTGGCAAAACAATTAGGCGATTTCATAGGTAAGTTCTTGGAGTATGATGGTATAGATCTAAGGAAAGGAAATCAAAATATTCTACAAATAAAATTTCAGCTTGATGTACGTCGCTCTTTAAAGAGGAAGAAGCAGGTTATGTTTTTCGGAAATTGCTCATATGTTAGGTTTAAATATGAAAGACTGACACTTTTCTGTTTCTATTGTGGTTGATTGGGTCACAGTGACTCATTTCGTGAGGCAAAAATGGCGTTGGGTGTGAAGGTTGTTGTAATGGGTTTGGATCTATCATTGCGAGGGCAATTTAACAGAGCTTTAGCTTTGAGCAGTGTCTGGTTTTGTGAGGGTGGGGAGGGAGAAAATGGTGGAAATTTTAATGACAGTCAAGCTCTAGAAAGCATGTTGTGGGATGTGGGAGATAAATCGAGATACGGGAATGGCATTGACTCTGTATTAGGAATCAATTTGGAAGGGAATTCGACTTCTTCCTTACAATGGGGAGGAAACTCATCGACAGGGCAGGTTCAATCTACAATGGATCACGATTTGGAAGAAGGTGTGTTAATAGGAGAAGAGGGAAAAAAGAGACCTAGGGGGAGATTAAGGAGTCGATAGCTAGGGAAGAGATTAATATTTTGGCGGTAAGAAATAGGAGAATGTTGGAAAGTAATCTTTTATTATTGACGGCTACCAAAAGACAAGCTGACCAGGCGCAATGTAAATCTTAAGTTGGAATGTCTATGGTTTGAGGAATCCACGGACAATGCGATAACTTCGGCATTCGTTGAAGATATATAATCCCTAGATGGTCTTCTTTATAGAGACAAAGATTTGTAAGACTTAGATGGAAAGAGTTCGACGAAGTTGTGGTTTTGTTAATGGCTTTGATGTTGACTTCAATGGTTCTAGAGGAGGGTTGTGTTTGGTATGACGGGGTGATGTTACTATTACGCTTCGAAATTTCTCTAAAAGGGACATTGATATGATAATTGAATACTCTGAAGGTGGGAATAAGTAGAAATATATAGGTTTCTATGGCACCCCTTATGCACAGGATAGGGATAAATCATGGGCTCTTTTGAAAAGTGTTTGTGGTACTAAGGGGATCCCTTGGTTTGTCTGCGGGAATTTTAACGAAATTATATATGGTTTTGAGAAAGAAATAAAGGTTACCTGGAGATGAAAGAAGGATGGAAGTATTTCGAAACATGCTAGAGGATTGTCATCTGATGGATGTAGGTTATTCTGGAAATTGGTTCACATGGGAAAGAGATAATTTGCCAGAAATGAACATCCAAAAGCATTTGGATATAGGAGTGGCTACTGAGGAATGGATGTCTATGTTTCCTGAAGTATCAATTCAACATCTTTTGCACTCTTTTTCGGATTATTGTCCACTTTTAATTACCACGAAAAAGGAAGACAACTGGTTGACCAAAAAGAAGTTTAAGTTTGAAACTTGGTGGGTTTTGGAGGAATCGTTCGCTGCTGAAGTCAAACACATTTGGGAAAGGTCAACAGGAGTTTGTTGCAAAAGCTAGGAAGCTTAAGAAAAGGTTTGGAGAGACGGGCTGCTCGAATACGATAGAATAGAAAAAAAATGAGTTTTTAACCTCAAGACTGTCAGAGTTGATGAGAGCCGAAAGGGATGATAATAATTTATTCAAAATTATTGATACAAAGATTCAACTCAACTTTGAGATTGAAAAGGATAAACAGTACTAGGGACAATGGGCTCGAGTGAATTGGATAAAACTTGGGGATAGGAATACAACATTCTTCCATAGTCGAGCGACACAATGACGAAGAAGAATTTCATTGGTAAGATACTGTAACACCCCAAACCTAGCCTAGACGTTATGGCCAAATCTGGTGTGTCACATCACCTACGTCTAACCATGTTACCTAGTTACTAAGTTTAGGGTGAGCTTTGTCAAAACCGTGTTTGTTATTTTCAGAGAAATTCTCGATTTGCTTAATAGATGTCCTATTTACTACTGATCGTGAAAGGTTTATTTTAAAACATGACTTTTGAAACTTTTTGGAAAGTGAATTTGGTTTGGAAAACGTTCGTTCATCGTGTTATTTTGAAAACAAGTAAATCCGATTTAAAAAAAAACAATTTAAACAATATTATTCTTAAGTTAAAACAAATTAAATATGTAAAGAATTAAAAACCCAAAATAAAATAAATAGAGCGGCCTTATTACAACCCAGAAACCAAAATTAAATAATCTAAATAAATAATAAAATGAAATAATTGAAAACCAGAAATTTAAATCTTCGTGGCCACTCTGAATCCCTCCCAGCTCCAAGTCCACCAACTAGGGCTCACCTGTATGGATGGAAAGAAAAGGGGTGAGTTTGGAAAACTCAGTGTGTACAGAAAGCCCATCCAAAGCCTAAGTCAGCTCAAGCCCACTGGGCCTAAACCCTTATCAGTCTCAGTAATAACTGGGCCGAAGCCCTACCCAGATAACAGTAAACTGGCCTTAGCCCTTTACAGATAGCAGTATGGCCCCTAGGCCCATAACAGTAACAGTACAGATAACATGCATGAATGCAAAGCCCATCACATGTGGGGAGACTACTCAACCCATCCAACCGCTACACTCCACCCGTACCAGCCCAACACACCATGTGGGGAAACTACTCAACCCACCCAGCCGCTACACTCCACAGTCGCAGCATCGCTGCTAAGATAATGTGGCCACATACAGTAATACGAGGCAAGGCCTCTTTCAGTAAACAGTACGAGGCAAGGCCTCTTTCAGTAATCAGTACTTCCTCCATCAATAACCCAGTCCCATGCAACAGATAATCATGTCATGGCATACAGTGAATAGAAACAGTAAAACAAGCATTTCAGTCAAATCTAGCCCTAGGGGTATAACGGTCATTTTACACCTAGGGGTAAAACGATAATTTCTCACCTATCAGGGTAATTCGGTAATTTTATCAGTTTTAGGGATTTCATGCATAATACAGTCACTACTAATTCATTTGTCATCACAGTAGTCTATTTAACTTAGTTTAACAGTTTTAGCTATTGGGCCCTAAAACCCCTAATGGGCCCTATAGTGTCCACTAGCAATTTAAGCCCATTTAATCCAAGTTTTACGACCATTTTACCAGTTTAAGCAGTTTCGATCCTACAGTCTAACATAACAAACTTATTGCCTATTTTTTACCCATATGGGCCCGTAAGCCCATTGGGGCCATTTGTAGCCCATCGAGGCCTAATTACCGAAGTATACGAAATTCTACACGTGACTAGTTTACTACCTTGCGATTTTAGATCTAACAATTTCTAACGTCTTGTGAGCATTCGCACACTCAAAAGCCCACAAAATGCCGAAATTTTGGCATTTCGGCTTTTGCCGAATTAGACTAAAGAAGGGGTTCGATACACACCTGTTTCGCGATGACTGCTACTGAGATCCCCCACGATGTCCTACAATCGATTACTATAATTCTTAGATTGCAAATCTACAACAAACAATCCCAATATTCACTTACCCATATTCGGCCAATGCCCCTAAAGCCTTTAAAATCTTACCTTTGCCGAAAACCGATGACTAGATCTAAGTCTAGTCGTTCCAAAGATCCAAGCTTTCGATCAATCACCTCTAGAACACACTAATCACCAAAAGAAATCATTGGTTAATGACCCTTAGAGCCCTAAGCCCCAATTGACAGCCTCCCTAGATTTTAGGGACTTCGGCTTTTTCTAAATCGCAAAATAATGTAGATCTAGGATAACGAGTACTTACCACAGTTTCTCCTTATGTTCCTACTCAGATCTGATGTAGATCTATCCTTTAAACGCTAGTAGAACTCGAGTCTTAGAGATCTAAAGATTCGGCTATGAGCTCCTATGGTTATGGCAGTTTTGGCTTTTTGACTGGTGAAGAAGATGGTGATTTGGGGTTATAATCTTGGAGTAGTGTTGCCGACAGGTACTAAGGGTTTAGAGAAGATGAAATTTGATCAAAAGGAATGAAAAGAATAGGGGGAATTGGCTTGGAGAAATCCGCACAAGAAGTATGTAACACCCTATACCCCTATCCGTCACCGGAATAGGGTATTAAGGTATTGCATAACTAAATACAATTTATTGATGTTCATAGATACATTCAAGACATAGGTTTGGTTGTGCATCATATCTCATTAAATTTGTTTTATAAGCATTTAGAAATTTCCATCATGTGGCTATGATCAATTTAGCCAAATCAATTTCGCAAATAACAATATACCATATTCGAAACTCATTGCATAATGGTTACTATCTAAAAACTCATGCTACAAAATATCAAACCACATGAATTTTATCAAACATATACTCAAACTTGAGGACTAAGCAAGCCATTTTCGCATGGCTAGATTAAATACAACACAAAATGAAGTTCGATTCAAAAGGTGGGGGGAATTAGCCTATACATGCCATTATTCTCAAAATAACTATCGAATGTACCAAAATAACGACGATAGTGTAGGTGACTAAAGCTTCAATCCCCGAGTCTGTAGCTTCAAAAGAGATCTATAAAACAGAGGAAACAAAGTAAACGGAGTAAGCATTACAATGCTTAGTAAGTTTTAAGTAATGACAACGGATAAAAATCAAATTATAACATAGTTGTTCGCATTTTTGTTTCCCACTTCTTTGGGCATGTCACCCCTTAACCGAATATACACGTTCTCATCATATACCATAGGCAGATAACTTTCACTTGATAGTGAGCTCATGAAAACAAAAACATATTGCATAATTTCACATAACCTTTCACATTGATCAATTGTACTATAATCATATAAATAGTCTCATTTCATACTCACATATGCATTCGTATAATGACCTTATGATTTGGTCCAAAACAAGCTTGCATATAAGCTTAGGGTACATACCTGTATAACTTAACGCTTTGAGCGCATTCATTAACAATCGTTACTATGAAGTCTTTTAATCTTAGACTTTACTCGAATCATCATCGAGACCTTTAGCTCGGATAAAAATCTCCACACAAAGCCAGCGGATCTTTACCCGGACATAGTCACCGCATATAGCCATCGGGTCTTAACCCGGACATAATCTCCACATATAGCCATCGGGTCTTAACCCGGATATAATCTCCGCATATAGCTTTCGGGTCTTAACCCGGATATAATCTCTGTATATAGCCATCGGGTCTTAACCTGGATATAATCTCCGCATATAGCCTTCGGGTCTTAACCCGGATTCACATCACATAGTTTCATGCATATCTATTCACATGTTACCACATTTCTCATAGTAAAATCACATTTGTAATTCAAGTCCACTCATTCGCATATAGACATATAACATGCTCATTGACTTTGTGTCGTAACCTCATTCAAATCTAATACATGTATACTTCGTTTACTAAACTTTCCGTTCAATAAGCAAACACACATAAGCATATATCCCCAATCTTGTTCTTTGTTTAATTCTCTAATAGCCATTCGGCTATATATCAACATGTATAAGGTTTCTTTTTCAATAACCTTGTTATGGTAAGGACAATGGGACATCATTCATCTATCATATATGTATATCATGGCATTTTAAATTAAATACCAAATTCAAATACTCAAAACTTACCTTGAACTTTCCCGAGCAACTACGAGTTAGCTATTCGACCACTTTAGCCTTCCCTTATCCGAACTTGTCCCTCTATGCTCTTGAGCTAAATAAAATATTTAATTTTATTAATCCTTATTCAAACATCTCAATTGATCATTTTCACTTATAGTCAAATAAGAAACGCATATACTTCTCATAGCAAACACACACATTCGGCCAATCACATATATATCACAAGTCACTACAAGCTGACTTCCTGAGCAACATTCACTAAATTATTCATAACTGGAGCTACGAAACTCCAAATCAAGTTCCGTAAATTTTCCCTGAAACTAGACTCATGTACCTTTCTACCATAAAATTTCTAGAATTTTTGAGTTGACCAATTAATACAGTTTAATCCTCAAAGTTACCCCTGATTCACTGTCGGACAGTTCCAACCCTTCTGTACTAAAGTTCAATTATCTCTTAGTTCAGTTCTTGGAAAATTCTTGTATATCTCTCTTGAAAATAGACTCATTAAGGATTCTAAGCATATAAATTACATCTTATGGATATTTTTTTACAATTTATAATGATTTTCTAAAAATAGAACAGAGGATTTCGGAGTCAATCTGACACTGTCTCACACTACTTTAAATATCTCTTTATCGGCAAATTCCTTTGCTTATAAGGTTTCTTTTATAAGAAACTAGACTCACTAAGCTTTAATTACATAATTTATTCAGCCTCTAATTCAGCTCCCACAATTTATGGTGATTTTTCCAAAACACGTTACTGCTGTTATACCAAGCAGATTTATACAAATTCACTCTTTAAAGTTCTTATTCACATATTTAAAACATAATATCATATATGGCATCATTTAGAGAAGTCATTGACCTTAACATATATATGCATAATTCATATTCATTCCATTTAACTAGATGAATCATACAAGTCAGTAATAATCAACTCACAACTCAATTTGCACCATACGTTAATTTCATACTCCCCTATACAAAATCTAACCTTATAGCCGAATATGCAAATGTCTCATTGAAAAGCTATTTAATCATGTTTTCTAACACACTTAATCAAATGGTCATGAGATAGCCCTTGTACACATTTGGCCTTTTATTCAATAATCAAATTAACAATGCAATTCAAGAATGCTAAGTCTTCAAGGCCACATTAAGCAATTGTATAAGCATGTATTAAGTGTTGAACATTAAGCTTCTTAGTTCTAAATTTTCTTAAGGCCGAACATCATATAAGGCATTTTAGACAAATTTCATACCACATAACCTAAATTCCCCTTCGGCACCACCCTTTATTTCAACTAGTCCTTGTATAAACTTTTAAGCTTACTGGCACAAAGTGACACTATCCAATTCTCCCTCAATTGAGCTAAAATATGCTTTAGTATTTAGCATAATTAGCCATTAGTGAATTAACCAAAACAATATTCAAATAATTTCATTCACATACTATTAGCCGAAACTCAATTAACTCCACCTTTAAACAATTTTTCTTTAACCTTTTTCACATTCGGCCATAATAAGGACCAAATGACAAACCATAAATCTAACTTATAACAATATAAATATACCCCATGGCCGAATGTTCCTTTGAACAATTTACTCTCACAAAGCATAATTTCACAAATTATACTTACAACCTTAAGCTCAAATTCGGCTAATACACATACAAAGAATGTTACTTTTAAGCATAAATTTCTAAATCATACATTAATCTTGCATTTCACATAGTAGCCAATTGTCAAAAATTTCATTTAGCCACAACTATCCTAGTTTACCAATCTCAACTCATCTATCATCAATCTTAATACCAAAAACATCAAAACACCTACCAAGAAACACAACATCCATGGCCGAATATCCTTCCTTACAAAAATTAAACCTTTGAAAACACCAATTGTTTAATTTAGGCTTATAAACCTATAATCACATGAATTTAACCTCATAATACCCTTCACATACTCATTTATCAATTATAACCATCAAATTCAAAATTCACAAATTTTTCTCCCATGACCGAATATAAAAAATAACACTAATTTTAAAATTAAAAACATGGGTCTAGGAGGGTATCAAACAAAGAATTCAAACATCAAAAATACAATTCAAATTACCAAAATTTTACCTTAAATTAAGACCTTCAAATGACTGACTAACAAAGTCTCTTTTTCCTCTTATTTTTCTTTAGTTTCGGCAACCATAAGAAAGAAAATAAGAAAGCTTTGTTTGTATCACCCTTTATTTTATTATTTCATATATTTTCATAATATAAAATTATTAAACACATTTTCATTAATATAAAATACACAACATGCCAATTTTCCTTCATCATTACCGTCCACTAGCATTAAAAGGGGAATTTGACATGCAACTCCACTATTTTGCATGCATGTACTTATTAGCCATCACGCCTTTGTCATGCATATTTCCAAAATTCACAATTAAGTCCTTTTTGGTGCAATTCATAATTTTAATACTAAATTAAAGCACCTAAGATGTCACACATGAATTGGCACATGCAATAGGCATCAAAATAATTATTAAATTATTTTTGTGCCTCGATTTTGTGGTCCCGAAACCACATTCCGACTAGGGTCGTTTTAAGGCTGTCACAAAGTAAGTTTTCGGGATTTCGACTTTTATGGCAATCGACTATGGTGGTTTTAGGGAGGATGGATTTGAAAAAGAAGATGGATTTGAGTAATAGGGGTGTTCAGCTGAGGTAGAAAGCAAAAAGAAAAGGAAAGCAATGGAGGAGAAGAAGAGGAAGAAGAAATCGGCACAGAGGAGAAGGAATCTGTTTTTTCAGCTTTTGTGAAAACTTAGAGAAGGATAAATGAAAGTGAAAGCTTTCAAGTGGCTAACCCTAATTCTCCAAGACAGAAAAGAAAAGAACTTAACCTAATATCAACTAAAACAATCGGCCCAACCTCCCTCAGGCCCTTGCCGAAATTCATTTAAGTGATCACATGCTCGGCACATGCCTAAAAACTAAAAAGTAACAATACGCTTACCTTGCAACTTGAACCCTGGACCTTTAATTCCTTCCCAGGCGCCACTTTTTTAGGAACTTAGTGGCGCCACCTTGCCACTTTGTCAAAGCTCTTCTTGTATCATAATTTACGAAGTTTTTTTTAAAAGCCCACTTAACCAAGTCTCCTATTCACTTAAAATCCAAACTTGATATTTTACCGGGTTTTAACTTAGGCTTAGGCCTTTTAAAGGCCCACTAACACACTTAAACACAATTCCAATATTCAGAACACCAAAATTTCAAAATTTCACCAAAATCTCATAAATCCCAAAAAATCCCGAAAATCAGGACGTTACACAAGCCCAACACTTCTAAGCCCAAATTTAGGGTGTTACAAATACAGTATGAGGATGGAAGGGAAACATAGGTCATATAGGAAATGAAAGTAAATGATAGATCTTATTTTCAAAATTTATTTTCGGCTGGTTAGAGGGGAAATTATGACCATCTTTTGTCTGGTATTGATCGTTGTGTTTTTTAGAAGGACAATTAATGGCTCACGGTGAGATATACAAAGGAGGAGATTCATTTAGCGCTTTCTGAAATGGGGCCTACAAATGCACCAGGTGAGGATAGATTCCTAACTTTATTTTATCAGAAGTGTTGGCATATCATTAAGGAAGATGTCACATCCTTTTGCCTATGACTTTTGAATGGAGGTATGTATGTTAGTTCGATTAATGCTACTCTTATTATGCTAATTCCTAAAATTTCCAATCCTTCTAATATTACTCATTTTCGGCCCATTAGTTTATGCAACGTACTTTATAAACTGATGGCAAAGGTTATAGCGAACTGCTTTAGAGAAGTGTTAGAAAAATGCATTGATATTGCACAGAGCGTTTTTGTGTCGAGATGTTAATTTCGGGCAATGTTTTGTTGGCTTATGAAATTTTACATACCTTAAAATAGAAGAAAATAGGGAAAAAGGGGTTTATGGCAGTGAAACTTGACATGAGTAAAGCGTATGATAGGGTTGAATGGAGCTTTGTTTAGGAAATGATAGTGTGAATGGGTTTTGATCTAGGTTGGATTGAATCTCTTATGAAATGTGTCTCCATAGTTTCTTATTTAATGGTCTTTAATGGTCATGTTGGAGAAAACTTTCATCCAACTAGAGGACTAACACAAGGTGATCCTTTGAGCCTATTTCTATTTTTAATATGCGAAGAGGGCTTATCTAGTCTTATACGAGTTGCAATGAGGGAAGGATTATTGAAAGGGGTTAAGGCCAGTAGAAGTGGTTTACAGGTCTCACATTTGCTATTTGCAGATGATTGTATTTTGTTTAAGGAGGTAACAAATAGAGGAGTTCATTTATTAAAAAGAATTTTGCTCGAGTATGAAAATTGGTCAAGTTAGTGTGTCAATTATGACAAATCTATAGTCTTTTTCAGTACTAATACGCATGAGGAAGTAATAAGAATGGTTGCTAGTATACTTGGCATGCGTAGTTCAAATGACCCAGAACGTTATCTTGGCCTTCCCAATATGGTGGGTAGAAGGAAAAAATTGTCTTTCCAAACTTTAAAGGATAGATTTAAGCAGCAAATTAATAATTGTAGTGTTAGGCATCTATCTCAAGGTGGGAAAGATGTGTTCATTAAGACTATTCTTCAATTTATACCGACATATACAATGGCTTGTTTTTTACTACCTAAGTCCTTATGTGCTGACTTGGAGAGTATTATTGCAAATTTCTAGTGGCAGAAGGGTCGTGGCAAGCGGGGTATTCACTAGTGTGTTTGGAGGGATCTTTGCACCTTAAAAGAAAACAGTGGTTTTGGGTTCCAAAATCTTGGACAATTTAATGTTGCGTTTTAGGGAAGCAAGGTTGGCATCTTGTTAATTTTCCAAATTCTCTGTTAGCTAGAGTTATGAAAGTCAAATACTATCCGAATTCGAATTTTATTAACACATAGTTAGGGAATTTACGTTCGCTCACCTGGAAGAGTGTTTGGGCAGCAAAGGGTCTTTTGAAAAGTGGATTGTACTGGAGGGTTGGTAGGGGGTTCAAATATATATTTAGGATGATCTATGTATACGGGGAGTCGATGCAGATAGATTAAGAAACATTACTAACAATGAAGAACTCAAGTTAGTTTCAGATCTAATTGATGCCACAAATAAAACTTGAAAGGCTGACTTAATCGCTAATACCTTTCATGCGAACATTGCACAGAAAATTCTGCAAATTCCTTTGGCAGAAGCAGCACACGACGATTTCCAAGTTTGGAGAGGAGAACCTTCTAGCGAATTCTCAGTTAGAAGCGCCTATAAACTATTACAAGAGGCTAATTTTGGTCTTAGTAATAATTCAAAATAGACCGAAATCAAGGATTTTTACAAGAAACTATGGAATTTACATATTCCTTCAAAAATTACAATCATTATATGGCGAATCTCTTGGAACGATTTCCTACTCTAATATAACACCCCTTACCTGGGATTATCACATTACTCGAGCACAAGGCATTACCTATTAATATCACCATCATCTGTACATAATCGAACCATAAATTTTCGTTCTAATTTAAAAAAAAAACAACTTAATCATAAAATATCATACATACCTTAAAGTGGGCCTACGAGGATTTTAAACATACGAAGAAAATTGAAAACGGGGCTCGATTGCACTTACTATGAGCTTGAGAAGTTGAAGAAACCCTAGCTATGGTTTCCTACCATGTTCGGCCAAGAAGAAGAAATTATGGACACTTTTTCTCCTTATTTTTCCCTTTTTATTTTTTTTAACCAAATGACCAAAATGCCCTTCATTAAAAACCTTTAGTATTCCACCCTTCCTTGGGCATTTTTTTCCAAACTAAGTTAAAATGGTTTAATTACCATATAAGGACCTCTAATTTCAAAACCTAATTCAATCAAGTACTTTATGAAATAAAACCCATATTTTTCACCTATGGCAATTTAGTCCAACATACCGAATTGGACATGTAACCAATAAAATTCACACACCAAATTTTCACATATTTATCCAAACACCCAATAAATATCAAAACTAAATCGGAATAATATTTTAAACCTCAGATTCATCGTTTCGAAACCACTTTTTCGTTTAGCCCCTAGTTCGGGCTGTTATATCTAATTAATCTCAGGTACAAAAGAGTGGCAGTGAATGTTTCTTGTCCCCGATGTCGTAGCTCAGAAGAGGACAGCAATCACATTTTTTGACACTACCCTACAACAATAGAGGTATGGCAGAACTTAAATCTTTCTTAGATTTTTAATAATACGATTCAAAGTATTTGAGAGTGACTTACCTAGGTATTCAGTATGGGTACTAGTAAACAATGTCGACTCTTTTACTGTACATTATGGTTAATCTAGATTTCAAGAAATCAGTTAACACCCGAAGGAAAAATCGTGGCGAGAAGGGATTTGTCGAAATGAATCCAAAGTCATATGGTAGAGCTAGATGGTTTGGAGGAGAAGCCACTTACCTTAAGTGTTGATGGAGGGCATAGACAACAGAAAGGATATATAAGGGTGACAATTTATTTTTATGTAGCCGTCGACCGATGATCTTCCAAATTGGCTTCAGGACTGGTGGTTCGGGGCTTGATGGGTGAGACTTTAGCCTCGAAGACAGTCATACATAGCGCAATCTCATCTCCGTTTGCGGCAGAAGCACATGCATATTTGCAAGTCGTTTAATTAATGAGATTTAATTCATTAGCAATAGTGGGGGATTTAAGAACGATTATTAAGAAATGCCAAACTGCAGATCCAGATAAATCAATTATTGGGGCACTCATTAGAGATATTCAAAACAAAAAGGTCTATTTTGAAGAGATTGATTTCTAGTTTGTTCATAGATCGAAAAATGAATGTACCCATAATCTTGCACACGAAGTGTTGAAAATGGGAGAAGAAAAGTACCTGGTGGGAGCTACACCGGACTATGTCCGTCGTACACTGGAAGAAAGATGGCCGAGACACCTAGATTGAGGCGGTTTCATGGAAGAATTATAGTGAAAATAGATAGCAGAAGAAAGAAAGTTTTTGGAAACTACTATCGTTTGAACTGATGGGATAGAGATGTGATAAGGCAATAGATTTGTGGAATCCAATTGTTGATGTTGACTAGATTAGGGATTAGGTTTCCTTTTCCTTCATTTTTTGTTTTGTGGGCCTTTTTCCGTTATTACATTGTTGGGCCTGCTCTTTGCATTTAGTTTTAATTATTTCTCCTTTAAGACTAAGTCCAGTGATTTTTGAGAACTAATTTAATGTTTATTTTTTGGTTTTTTTTTTATACTTTAATAAATATCCAGTTGATTTATTAAAAAAAATACATATAAACATATATACTAAATTAATGAGATTTTATTAAGAATTGGATAATTATTCATTTTCTGTGACCGAGATTTTGCAATTGTGGCAAAAGGTTGCAATCCATTTTTGGTTATTGTATTGATTATCGTACAATATATATATATATATATATATATATATATTAGGTACTATAAAACACTTTAATATGTCATGCATATTCAATAAAATAAATAAGATTATATTAAATGTTAGAAAATTTTTTTGGGCCGAAATTAAATTGTAATTTTTATGATAGTAAAAATATAAATTTATCATTATCATAGCATAAATCTTTATAATTTTTTTAAAGAATTAAATCAAATTTTTATCATTTTAGGGGTCAAAATATAATTTTATCTTTATTAATTTAAAATTTAAAATTTTTTAAAGAGATTAAATGAAAATTTTTATTAAATAATTAATTGAAAATATTGGTAACTTACCGAACAGTTGGAGGATTATTCCATTTTTTTTTAAGAATGACGTAAAAATGTTTAACAATGTTCGGATTGCAATTCCAAAATATGATGATTAATGTATTTGAATTCTAATTTCAAATTTGTCATTATTTTTATTTTTTTATTTTTTAAAGAAACTTATTCTATTTTATTTTAATCTGTTTAATTAGATCAAGAGTTGATAAGAAATGAGCATTAAAAATTATATGTAAAAAATTTATCGAAGAAGATTTTTTTTATATAATATTGTGGTTGGGGGATAGAGGTGTGCATGGGCCGGGCCGGGTTCGGGTTGGGTCCAGATAAAATTTTAGGCCCGTTTTCTAGGCCCGGGCCCGGCCCGGCCCGAAATAAAATTGTTAAGCCCGGCCCGGTCCAGCTCATATTAAATTTTTTTAGCTTTTTTCATTAAATAAAAAAATTTAAAATATAATAAATCAAATACATTTAAAAACATAAAAACAAATAGTAAAATAAAAAATAAATAAAAAATGAGACAAACAATTCTTAAAACAATACACAAATTAAAAATATAATAAAAAGTGGTTATATTAAAATTAAAAATAAAATATAAATATAATTAAAAATAAATAAATATATTTAGTATATAATTCGGGTCGGGCCGGGCCCGGGCCAAAAAAGGTTTACCCGAGCCCTGCCTATTTTCTAAATGGGCCTCGTTTTTTTTGCCCAAACCCATATTTCGTGCCTATAATTTTACTCGAACCCTCCCATTTTTCGGGCGGGCCTTTGGGCAGGGCCGAGTAGCCCGGCCCATGCACACCTCTATTGGGGGATAAGGTAAACAAATTGAATTCGTAATAAACGAGTGTTGACAAAAATTTTAACCATTGCTCCATACAAATTAAGATTACTGAAGAAGATACTTATATCCAATGCATTGCACAATCCTATTTTATCCTTATGCTTCTAGTTAATGAAGAAAATACTTGGATTGTTGTTTAAACTAATTAGAGTAGTATCTCTTAAAATGAGTTGAATTATCTAATAAAAGCTTCATAGTGAAGAAACTTTTTTAAGTATCTTGCTTCCACTCCAAACTTTAATATGAAACAAATTTCTTCTAATTATAATGTCTAGAAGTAGCAAATCATGGAAAGTCCCTAACCCTATTCTAGAGGTGTACATGGGCCGGGCCGGGCCAGGTTCGGGCCGGGTCTAATTAAAAATTTAGGCCCGTTCATTGGGTTCGGGTCCGGCCGGGCCCAAAAAATGGGTCTAAAATTTTGTCCAAGCCCGGCCCATATAAAAATGCTAAAACTCGGGCCCGGCCCGGCCGGCCCGTATTAATTTTTTATATTATTTTATATAAATTTTAAATATATATAATACATCAAAAATACTAAAAAAATTAAAATAAATATTTTTCAACAAATTGAAAATAAATTTTAAAAAATATGTAGACTTAAATAACACTAAAATAAATGTAACTTAACAAGCAAATACCTCTAAAATAATAACAAAATTAACAAATGTCTTTAAAATAATAACAAAATTAACAATAAAATAAGTTTTATATAATATCTAAATAATAACAACAAAATAATAGCAACATAATAGTAAAATAGTAGCAAAATAGGGAGAAAAACAATAAGAAAACAATATTTAAAAAAATAAAAATTTTTGTCCTTTTGTGAATTCGGGCCGGGCCGGGCCGGGCTCGGGCCAAAAATTTCTTACTCGAGCCCGGCCCATTTTTTAAACGGGCCTTAATTTTTTGTCCAAGCCCATTTTTCGGGCCTATATTTTTGCCCAAACCCTCCCACATTTCGGGCGGGCCTTCGGGCCGGGCCGGGTTGCCCGGCCCATGTACACCTCTACCCTATTCTATCTCGAATCGTATTGTATTTAATAAAGATAATTTGAATCTATCAAAGTTATTTATTTACTATATTATATATTATATTTATTCTATTAGTCTACCTATTCAGTGAACTATATATATTTTTATCAAAATTATATATTAGTATAATGTTACATATTTTCCATTTTTATTGTTGAGGGGATTAACTTCTTTAAAAGAACTCTTCGAATTATTATTCGACAGGCAATTAATATAGCTCTTAACAATCAAAAGTATTGTATTAGAATTCAGGTTTTGTCTCTTAATTCTGTGGAAACCCCTTGGATTCACGGAATGAGAATGCCTCAATTAGTGGAGAAGATATGTACCTGAAGGATGGGATTGAACCACCGACCAAAATCAATTGTGCTTTTAATTAAAATTAAAATATTATTTACTATAAATAAAATATTTTGTGACTAAAATTTTAGGTGTTTGATTTTTAGGTCTGACGGTCTTCTAACATTTAACATTTTTATTTTTTTGACTTAGCTCGGGCTTTATATTTATTAACAAACAACCAAAACCAAAAGCAAAAGAACTGGACCATATTGTCAGCTCGGCCCACACCGAAAAACAAACAAAAGATAAACTTAAAAACAGAAAAAAGAAACTTTGAAAACAACGAAAATAAAATGATATCCAACCTAACATTGAAAACCTGTCAAAACTCCTTCCATCTAGAAACCTCCATTTCCTCTTTGACGGTTCCTATTCCAGCAGAGTACAGTCCCCTTCCCTTCCCCTTGATTCTTGCATCTACACTCTCGTCGATTGAAAAACCCTCACCCCAACTCAGTCCGGCTCCTACTCCCGTTGAATCCCCCGTCCGTTCGATATTTCAGCGAAGTTCAAAATCGCCCCTTCTAGGTACATTTCCATTCCTCTTTTTAAACTTTCCGTTGCAATACTGTGTGCCAATCTGTTGGTTGTTCTAGATAGATATTTAAGCCGCACTTCGCTGAACCCTGCCTTGTTGTGTTGAATATCTCTGATTATGTTCCCTATTTCTAATCTGTCAATCTCCGTTGAGTTGCATTTATTAATGATTGCTAATGAATGAGTCACCTTGAATCTCCACCATATTTACCCCTAATCTCCTTCCCAATGCCATTTCTTGAGATCACGCAAGGGCTTCCGCCACAAACGGTGACGCTACATTCCCATGCAGTACTGTTCTAGAGGCCAGAATATCCCCTCTTGCGTTCCTGGCCACCAAGCCTGTCCCTGATCTGTACTTCTTGGAGTTAAAAGCAACATCAAAATTAATGCACACAAAAGGATCAATCGGAGGTATCCATTCTAGAATCGTGCTGTTCTTGGTAAGTACCCGAGCCCCTAACTCTTCCAGTTCCATCAGATATTTACCAACTGCTTTCTGCTGCCCATCGACCAGAATTTTTAATGCCCTCCATGAAGTGCTTTATTCCTCTCATTCCAGGTAAATCACATCACGCAACAAATTTTCCTGCACACTTCATTCGACCCATTCCGGAAAATCCAAGAAAGCCAATCCTTGATATTTAATTGTGATTGTGATAATACCCATAAAATATTGATCCTTGTCCACATTTATTTGGAAACAGAGCAGTCCCGAAACACATGATCGGCGGTTTCTAGACCCCCTACACATCTAGGACAAGCATTATTTACTCCAATTCTTCAATTGTACAAATTAATTAGAGTAGGCAAATAGTTCTAGGAAATTCTCCATAGTGTAATTTTCTGCTTTGTATTTAGATTCATATTCCATAATTTCCTGTAAAAAGCCTTTGTGGCATTTTGAAGATTTGTACTTTGTAAATCTCGACTACTATCAAGGAGAAACTTGTAAGCACTTCTTATCGAGAAGACTCCTGAATGCTCACCTCTCCACACTACCATGTCTTCATGCTCCAATTCAGCCAATTGAATCCGCAAGATTATACCCGCAATGCTTCCTTAAAAGGTATTGTGTACTAAATCCACCTTCCAACTCCTACTTGAATGATTGATTAATTTCGATACCTTTGTTAAACTGCTGTTCCTAATCGTCCCATAAACCTTATAATTTTCAGCCCCAACCAACCAAGCATCCACGCAGATAGAAATCTGGTCTCATTTTCCAATTTGCCAGCCAAGATCATCTCGTTGCCCAAATGCAGAGCCAGGTATAGGAAGGTAGATTCCAGATTCCCTAACCTTGCCTCCATAAAATTGCACTGTGGGTAATATTTAGCTTTTAATACCTGACTTAATAATGAATTTGAGTTACTAATAAGACGCCAACCTTGCTTGGCTAATAAAGCAATGTCAAACAAATTTAAGCAATGGAAACCCAAATTGCCATTCTCTTCTAGCTCACACAATCTAACCTATTGACACCAATGAATACCTTTCCTACCATGGCTTTTTTGCCACCAAAAATGAGTAATTATACCTTTCAGTTTGCTACACAATGATTTAGGCAGCAAGAAACATGACATAGTATAAGTTGGAACTACTGGCAAAATTGTTTTAATGAAAACTTCCTTACCACCTTGAGATAATAGTCGAGTACTCCAACTATCAACTCTATGTTTGATTTGATCCTTCAAGTTTGAAAAGGAGCCTTCTTTTGACATCCGACCATATTTAGAAGTCCCAAGTACCTTTCTATTTCATTAGACGAATAGATTCCCAACAAGGTTGAAACTCGAATCCTATCCCCCACAAAAGTGCTCGGACTAAAACACATTGAAGGTTTATCATAATTGATGCATTGGCTAGAACAAACTTCTTACTCCTCTAGTATCTATTTCAAAGCAATAGTATCTCTCTCAGTAGCCTCACCAAAAAGTACGCAATCATTAACAAATAAAAGATGCGTAATCTGTGGACCTGTAAAACATAAATTCCTTATTGAATTTTTGAATACAATCATCAAAAAGAATCTCGTAAAACATAAATTCCTTATTGAATTTTTGAATACAATCATCAAAAAGAATCTCTTACGAAATTACCAAAAAATATTAGGAATGTCACAACTCTCCCTTTCGAATAAAAACTGCATCCTCGAAATATTTTCTAACACAAGCAGTTGAGGATGTTATTGTCTCATTATATCTTTACTTTCTCAAGTGGCATTGTCACACTTGGTATTAGTTTTAGACCCGATCATTACAAAGGTGGGGAGTTAATTGAATAAAATAGTAAGTTGGTGGGTTCTATTGGAAAATTAGAAAATTTTTGGTGACAAGTTGAAAATTAGTTGAGATCTAATTCTAGTTCATTTAAGATGGAAGCAACTGGTTCTTTAGTGAAGGATAAAATAATTAGTGATGGATGGCTACTGTGAACTATGGAGAGCATGAATATATATGTACGGGTGAGAAAGGAATTCTTCTCAAATTAACATATAATTTCTTTTTCATCTACATCTTCTTTGGTTGGTCCAAAGAAGAGAAAATTAAAGAAGTTCTGCATGGCGCGATGATTGTGAGATTCGAGTTTAGGAAGTAGGGAATCTCGTAGGTTGGTAAGCTTTTAAGTGTCTTTGTACTTGTGAATTAGAGGAAAAGAAAAGTAAGGATTTTTAATAAGATTCTGTATGATGGGTTTTTGGTTTGAAGGTTTAAACACCTTTAGTTTAATCGATATATATGGTTCTCATACTTAGTTGTCAAGATGGAGCCTCTGGCGTTTAGACAAGCTAAGTTGGTGAGGACGAAGGATGTAGAGTGAGTCTCTATATTCTATTGTTGGGTGATCGATGATGTTGTGCTACTTGTATTATCTGTGCATGTGTTTTTTTGAGTTGTTTGAATCTATGATTGTGTATGAATGCAGTGAATGAGTATGCTTTATATACACAACATTGTGTAAATATGTATATGCTTATAAGTATGTTCATTGGACATCAAATGGTTGTGAATTGATGTATTAATCAATGGCGTAATACATGTTATAGTAATAAGTATTGTGGCTTGCGTGAAATACATGTTTATTATATGCGGAGTATGGAGGGAGTTACGTTAGCAGGTTAGTTGAGGATAGAAAAAAAATGACATAATGGAGGAATTGACGGGTTGAAATGGGATAGCTTGCTGAAGGACTAAATGAATACCGGGTGTGACAATGCCACTTGAGAAAGTGAAGATACTAAACGAATAAGAATTGACGGGTTAGTTGGAGGCATTATAGAATGGTTACCTATAGGCTCACTAGAGCAATGTCGTGACGGTAATTATTGACTGGTCCTTCGGGGAAACACCTTATTAATAGTATATAGATTTTTCAGGGTGACATGTAAACGATATATAGATCCTTAAGGGTTACACCTCGAAAGAGGATTTTTAATTTTTTGAAATCAAAAGTCCATGGTTAGCCATGACATTATCCAGTGATAAACAAGTACACTTTATGGCAAAATATAGTCCATAAGACAGAGAACAAGGAAGTCTGTTAGGGTATAAAAAAAAGGTTATTGAATGACTTGCGTGGCAAGTATTTTGACAAGATTATCATGGTTTATCAAAAAACACAAGCATACTAAATAGATGATTCATCGAAAATGTGAAAAAGAGAAAGAACTAGTAGAAGTGTTTTGAATGCGACAAATGTAAAAGAAAGGGATATTTCCATCGATGTAAATGTAAGTATCTGCCATTAAAAGTTCGCCGAAGTTGATGTAGAACCATCATTGGTTAAGCATTTATGAAATGGATTATCATATTTGAAATCCTATTATGTAATTGATAAAAATGTCGCTAGAAAAGTGGATAGCCAGTTGAAGGACCACATTGAAGGGAATATCCACTGAAGCTGAATGATCGGTAAAGTTATCAAGAAATTTCAAAGGAAGAAGATGTCTATCAGGAATTTTTGGCACGGGATAGTTCACGTAGACCAACAAGGTAGAAGTTTGCCAATGAAAATTTAGGGAAGAGATAGTCCATGGGAAAGGCCATCTGTTATTGGGAGCATCTTGGTTAAATGATCTGAAATGGGAAAGTCTTATGAGACTATTTGGTAGGTATGAGTTTGCCAAGAAAGAGGGGTGCCTATCTATCAACCACATCTCATATCCAAGGCCACTAGTTAGGACATTAGTAAATGGGTCTTCCTTTAAAAAAGTATCCATGTACAGATTATGTTATAAGAAATTCATTACTGGAAATAAACCAACCAATCTATATTGAGCTTAGTATGGAAGAAAAGGATCAAGGTAAGAAACTTTTAGTTTTGGCAAGACATTTGATAAGCTATTAGTAGCAATCGCCAATATGGGTATTCACATATATGGTTACCTTATGATGAGTCAAATAAAAAAGGCAAGATTGGAATTTTGAGTTAAAGCTAGACAGGGTAAAGTCACAAAAAAGGGCATTTAGAAAAGAACGATTATGACTACACTAATTGACATGTTTGCCAACGATTAGTGCAGAATTCGTAAAGGCATTAGCGATGTCATGTCAAACTTGCGAAATATCTTAAGTCACTTCGGAAGTTTTATCTTTGTGCATTAATTCTTATTTACCTGTCAAATTAAGAGTTTTCTTCGAGTTTTATGTACAGAATCTCACTAAGTTCATTTGAACTTACGATTGTTCTACTGTGTATGCAGGGTTAAGAATTGACTCAAGGATCTGGGTGGAAGGACTAAGCTAGACATTGCCAGCCTCTGCGCGCCACATCTGTATCATGTATATAGAGGAGCACCTTTAGAGGCCACGCCTCGAGGATTAAATTAGTGTCTGTAGAATAATCTTAAGTTCCCATTTGTAAATAAATATTCATGTTTAATAAGGAAGAATGATTATGAGGACTTAGTATTGTATGGAATAGAATATAATTGAAATGAAAATTTTGATATCCGTTGCCATCTATGGAATTGGGTAAGAGTTGATTAGTAATGAATGTGTAATTTAGCATTAACAAAGCTTGAAAGTAATAGTTTAGAAATCTTGTAAAGTTGTTCCAGTTAATCGTGACACTAGATACTCGAAGTCGGTGATCGGGTCGAGTATAAGGTGTTATAGTATACTCGAAGTCGGTGATCGGGTCACGTATAAGGTGTTATAGTTTAGTGGTATCAAAGCTTCAATTTAGCCGATCCTCGGGTCATAAAAAGATAAGGAATAGCCCTTATATGCTTTGATACCTCAGATTTGACTCAGTCTTTTAAGTTATTGTAAAGTTAACATGTGATATGAGAGTAAGTGCAGGTTGGTGGATTGTTGTCAGTTGGTAGTAAACACATTGGGGAAAGAATAAAAAGAAAGGTAAGTATAATGGAAAAAAAGATAAGGTAATAAAGATAGAAAATTTTCATTAATAAGAAAAGTACAAGTGAAAAATAGTTAAGCATTGTCCCCAGTTGGCGGACTAATAGTCCCTTCTAAATCTCTCTTATTGCTGGATTCCTCTATAGGAGTAGGGGTTGCAATAGTTCGTTTGTCGAAGTCCTCTATTTATGGTTATTGTTTATTGTACTAAGTGTAGTTCTTAGTAAGTAAAGTATTCGTTATGGTTAAGTATGAGATTTTGTGTATGTGTTGAATGGTGAAGTCTTTATTTCTGCGAGATCTGTGGTTTGGCGAATTCTTTTGTTAAGTATACGCCACGCTAAATGTTTTGACAAAGTCGTCAAATTTATAGTTTCATAGATTTGTTTATTATTTTTATGAGACTATTTAGTTAGACTTGTGAGAACTAGTTAGAATGGAACTAATATACTATAGTTGATAAGACTTAAATGATGATAAGTGCACTTATTCATGAAAATCAAGAGTATTAATGGAATAATCTAATCCTTCCATTGAACCTTGTCTTTGTACTTAAGTATATAAGAATATCAATGTCTTCACTAATAAACTTTTGTGTTTTCTTTTCATTCATCTTCTTGATTTTCTCTGCATTCTTTGAAAAGCTTAAGTCTAAAAACTTGTCTGAAGTTGGGTTCGTTGTATTCAGCCAACTCCTACGTTTAGCCAACTCTTACGTTTTTTTTATCTCTTCAATAAATACTGATGAACCTTAGGTTATTTTTATAGTTATTTATATATTTTTAACTCTGTATGCATAAGTATTAGATTGATATGTAATGAAGGAAATTTTCTGATTCTGAGTTAAGTGTTAATGTTTCTTGCATGCACGTTTAGTTTCAATGGTGTAATAATATGATAAGTTTAATTATTTATATTTTAACTCAAGACACTATAGAAGGTTTGAGTGATAAAGGCAAATGTCCTGCTATAGACTTTGTTGTATTTCTAGTGAGTGCCTTCATACTTCTATGTGGGTGGTATTCCTATTTTATATTTCATGTAAGGTAAGTATTTATGGTCTATAAAGCTGAAGTGTGCGTATATGAAAAGTGGTTGTTCAGAGTTGTTAGTCTGGGTCTGCAATGTCTGTGTAAAAGTGTAAGAACTAGTCTTCATGCTTAAGCCATATTTCTTTTGCTTTTGATAAGAATGTTATGGTTTGAATCATGGAAATGATGTGAAGGAGAAATATTTATGGTAATGCCTTCAATAGAATGTACATTGAACTGACAGATCATGATACATGAAAATAGTTTTGTAGCCTCTGATAGGGTACATGTATGCTGTAAACTAGATTGGAAAATCACACCAAAGGATATAAACAAAAGAATATGAATGGGATATATGATATGGATCTTCAACTAAGGATTTGAGTACCTGCCTAACATGAAGAAGGTTTATCTATATGGTCATATGGGCGTAATGTATGCAAAGGAATAGTAAACAGGTATATAGATTGTCTGTGTATGGTACTCGTCATTTGAAAAATTGTGTGATAGTGTTTGACTCTTTGATATAATTTGTTTGAAGTATTAGTGGTTATTGACAAGACTTCTTTTGGAACTCATTAAATTCTTTTGAACTTACCCCATTTCCCTTTTCTTTCTTAGGCTTACATTTGAAGGAAGACATTCTGTTAAACTATGCTAGAGGACATCTGCTACTGTGAGGCTTCTATTTTTTTGTATTATGCAATGTGATGTAGTGATGTCTGATTGTATTTTGGAAAGAAATTGTAATTAAGACTCAAGTTGAAGAACTATGACTCAATGAAGTTTCATTAAAATTTATGGAATGATTTAATAGTATATTTATTTTTGGGTTGATAAAACATATTACTGAAATTCTATATGCCACTTGGCTTATACTTTATTTTCCATATTTTATTAAAGGTTTATTTCAAACACTATGGTTTTATAATGTTTAAGCCAAAAACAATTTAAGATAATGATTTCTAAGAAGTGACACGTCATATTTGAATCCTCCTATAAGATCGGGTTTGGCGTGTTATAAGGGTGGTTGGCTTGATCTCTGGTGAGAAGAGGTTGTCAGATTCTTATTTTTTTGGAACTCTTCCCATTCAGCACCAGAAGGATTCATCACATGAAAGCTTATATCAATGTTAGTGAGCTAGGACATGCAGTTGAAGTTCACTTGGCTCACATCAAAAGGCCCCACGATAACTTAGGCGTGTAGAATATGGTTGGATCTCAAGTTGGGAATATAATTTGTTACCCCCCGAGGTTTCTACCTTATATCGTTTTAGGGCTTTATTGTTTTCCATCTGTACCTTCTCTAAGTGCATCACACATTGTTCCTTTAAGGAATTTATTTGGCTCTCTAGCTGGTGTATCGTCTTTTTAGATACCATCTTTAAGGAATTGTACGTAGTCTCATGACTGGAGATTGATTTAATGTGCTTTTGGATTTGGCGGGTTGTGGCCTCTTGTGTTTAATGAAGTTGGATCTCCGGGATTAAATTAGTGTGTCTATAGAATAATATTAAGTTACGATTTGTAAATATGTATTCAAGTTTAATAAGGAAGAATGGTTGTAAGAAATTGGTACTGTATGGAATAAAATAGAATAAAATTGAAATTAAATTCTATTGTCATCTATGGAATTGGGTAAGAGTTGATTAGTAGTAATGGATGTGTAATTTAGTATTAACAAAGTCTGAAAGTAATAGTTTAGAAATCTTTTAAAGCTATTCAAGTTAATTGTGACACTTGATACCTGAACCCGACGATCGAGTTAGGTATAGGGTGTTACAGGCATCTTCGACCTTGTGGTTACATCAAAGCACCTTACCCAAAGGTGTTCTCTTATTCCTAATTTTCTTGATTTCTTGGGCCAAAATATTAATAGGATTTTCTTCATGGGTCAAGTCTAGCTTTGGTTGAATCTCCTCAGGTGTTATAATTTGTGTCAGACCAGATTGATATCTCCTAAGCATCATCATTTCTAGTTCAGGGGTTAAAGCTAATCGATATGCTATAGGTTCAACATGGTCAAGTTGTTGTTGGATCTAGTTCCCTACGTGTAGTATATTCATAACTTTGTAAGTGTGTAAGAGACCATTAGAAGGTGTACTAAATTGATACTGGTCACTATGTCGCAACACGAAATGATCAATGTCGCAACATAGGGAGCGAAATAGAGAAATCATGAGACTACCTTTGATATCATGACATATCCCTAAAGACATATTGACTCCTATGTCGCGAAATAGGTCTTGGTGTGTTGCAACATCAACTTTGGACGAGAATTAACATGAGCCAGGGGGCGTGTTAGTCTGCACAATCAAACTTAAAGCTCGAGAACGTCAGCTAACCTAGGGTTAAGGATGACGATCACTTGAAATCTATAAATAGGCTCATTCGTCACACATTAGGAATGACAATTACTTAGCTTAGAATTTCTCTTTTAATTTCAGTTTAGTTTTTGTCTTTTCTTAGGATTTAGATTTACTTCTTATTTGTTCTTTGTTTTTCTCGAGAGATTAGATTTGTGGAGACAATCTAACGTTGTGGATTTTCTTTCACTCTTAATACAAATCAAGCATTTTCTTATCTCTATATTTTCGATTCATTTAACATGTTTACTCTTTATATCAATTTTATATTGTATATGAAAATCATGAGGAACTAATCCTTTTATTGGGGATTAGCGAGTGGATGTATGATCCATTAATTGTTTTGTAGGGTTACTCAATAGATCAACTGTTTGGGAGAGGATGAACCTAAACCTTAGGCCTGACAACCCTAGAAGTAATCAAGGTAACAATTAACCCAAAATTGGTATGGCCTATATGTGAACACCTTCATCCCAAGCCAGTTTGGATTGTGAGGTCAGAAGATAAGTAGTACTTGTCGACTTGTTATTTCAGTGGAAGTCGGAAGATCCTACTAGGATAGCGACTAGTTGATTGATGAGGAACCCGAAGAGACAGTTGATGAAGATTACGAAGCGAGCTAATCACCCATAATTAGATTTGATTAATTATACTTTCTCAATCTCTTGATATCTATTTCATTATTATATTATATTTTATTATTATAAGAATATTAAAAACTTCTTTTATTTATATTTTTGTACTATAACTTATTTTGAGTACCAATTAGATCTTTTGGTGTTTAGGTTAAAATTGATCTAGCACTAGCCTCCCTTGGGTACGATTCTCGGAGTACCCACCTGTAACACCCTGAATTTTAGGCCTAGAAGTATTGGGCCTTGAGTCTGAGTTCGGGTAAAAGATGGCTTGAATAATTTAAATGATTTAATAAAAAAATTATTATTATTAATTTCATGTTTAGTTTAGTATTTAAGTGAATTAGGAGGGATTGGTAATGTGGGAAAAGTCCTGGGCTTGACCCAAGGCTCTAGCAAAAATTTAAATTTTTGCTTTCTTAGGGAGATCCTGGCATTAGGCCTTATAAATAAGTTGGGTTAAAATTGGGCACAAAAGAAGTGCCTGGCCCAGTGGCTAGAGGCGTTAGGTAGCAAGAAGGGAAGCAGGGGTTCAATTCCCAGCGTGCGCAAATGTTGGTTGTTTTTTTAGAACAACCTAGGTTGTCGCAAGGAGGCCTTATAATTACCTGAGGAGGAAAGATGTCACAAATCAATCGAGTGGCGTGGTGGTAAGGTACTGGTAGTGTAGCTGAAGGGTAGGGGTTCGTATCTGGTCAGCAGCAATGTTTTTAGATTTATTTTTAAGTAAACTGGGGCTGCAGTAGATAAGCCTGAAAATTAATTGTGAGTAAGTTATAACATGAGAGGAGCTTCGGTGCAGCGGCAAGCAGCCTGTGTTGGGTGCCTGGAGGTCTTGGTTTCGAGTTGCTGTACGCGCAATAGACTGCCTTTTTGCTGCACGCGTGGGGAGAGTGATTGTGTTGGACTGAAACTCTTCCTAGCAACAAATTGAGTTGGCCAAGCAGTGGGAAAGTGGATAAAAGGCTGCTAATCAGTGGGAAGGATTTGGATGGAATTCAAATTAGGTGGTGGCTAAAATCAAGGAGAAAAACATGGAATTTGAATTTGATAAGGATTTTTGTGCTGAAATAGGACTCATTGTGGTACCAATTCAACTATAGGCAATTAAGTGCCGAATAAGCTCTTAAAATTTTGGCCTTTATGAGTTGTTTTTCTTCTTTGTTTGGTTTTGGGTATTTTTAGTGTTAGTCGACTTGGTTGGGGCCATCCACATCTATTATTATTTCTGAAATCAACTTTCATTCTTTTTGTTCTTTTTTTCTTCACCAAGCTTAATCTTCTACTCTTACTCATAAGTTTTTTCTCTTTTGATTCTCTTCTCACTATAGCCGAATATAGGGTCTTTTTTCCATGCCAAAAAGCCGAACCTCACAACTCTCTTATCCTTTTGCCGACATCTCCCCTCTACTTCACAAACTTCTATTCTCTTCATCATTTTTCCAAAAGCCGAATCACCTAGATCTATTTTGTATTCGTAGTTTGGGATAGATCTACAACAGATCTGGAATAGGAAGGTATTTTGGGACGTTTCTCTGGCAAGTAGATCTTTGGTAAGTGTTCGAAACTCTTTCCATTCTGTAACTTGTGGTTCAAGAAAAGCCGAAAACCCCTAACATCAGGGGGTGGTTGTCGACTAAGGCTATAGGGTTTATTGGTTTTACCTTTCGATTTATTATATGTTAGTGTGGATTGGAGGCCATCGATCAGGAAGTATTGGAGGCTAGGACCATTGGAGCAACTAGATCTAGATCTAGTCATTGATTTCGGCAAGGTAAGTATTCGAGGTCCTTAAAGCGATGTTGGCCGAATATGGTAAGTGATTGTTACGTTGGTTATCATTGATTCGTAATCTAATATCATAATGGACGATTGTAAGATAATCGCGTGGGAGATCTCGTCAACGTATATCGTAAATCAGGTGTGTAAACTACACCCACTAGTAGACTAGACTGACAAAAGCCGAAAAGCCGAAATGCCAAAATTTCGGTATTTCGTGAGATTGCGAGCGTGTGAGCACTCGTGGGACGGTTAAATATGGTAAAAGTGGTTATTACAAGCAGTAAGGAGGATGTGTGCGTGATTTCGTGCATGTTGGTGATTTGGGCCTCGAGGGGCTATATTTGGGCCCAATGGGCTTACGAGCCCATATGGGTGAAAACGAGCTGTAAGTGGACCCTAGTAATCTAAATGTTAAGACTACTAAAACGAATGTGGAAATTTGGGCTTAGTGGGCCGTTGTAGTTAATGGACACCGTAGAACCCATTAAGGGTTTAGGGCCCAATAACTCTAATTGGACTAAATGGGCTAAATAAGTTGCCTAGATGATTTTTGGACTATTAACAACTGAAATGTGCATAAAACCTTAAAAACTGATAAATTTACTGAAATACCCCTTAAGGGGGAAAATTACTATTTTACCCCTAGGTGCAAAATGACCATTATACCCCTAGGGTTAAATTGTTTGAAATGCATGCTAAATTAAATCTGTTCACTGTATGCCATGACATTTTATACTGTTGCATGGGATTGGGTTTATGATGGAGGAAGTGCTAAGTGGCAATGCAAATTATACTGTTAGGGGCTTTGCCTCGTTTTACTGTTAGTGGCTTGGCCACGTTATCTGATAAAGCAGCTATGCTGCGACTATGGTGTGTAGGGCGGGTGGGTCGAGTTATTCCCCACATGGTGTATAGGGTTGGTACGGGTGGTGTGTAGGGCTGGACTTGGGCTGGGCTTTGTATACATGCATAATTTCTGTTCAGTTACTATAATGGGCTTAGGGGCCGTATTGAATTCTGAATAAGGCTAAGGCCCAGTTAATACTATTTACTGAATAGGGCTAAGGCTCAGTTAAAACTGAATCTGGATAGGGCTTAGGCCCGGTAATGCTTGAACTGATTTGGGCTCTGGTTGGGTTTACTTTACACACTGAGTTTTCCAAACTTACCCCCTTCCCTTTCATCTATGCAGGCGAGCCCTAAACTAGTGGACTTGGAGCTGGAGGGATTCGGAGTGGCCATGGGGACTGCATTTGGTTAATTTTACTTCAGTTATTTTATTTTCAATATTTTATTTAAATTATTTCCTTTTCGGTTTTGATTTGTAATAAGGCCGCTTCTAAGTATTTTTATTTTGGTTTTTATTTCATTATTTATAACTTCCTTAAAATGGAAAGACTAAGGCTGCGCGGGTTTTATTTAAAAATAATCAATGATTTCAAAGTATAACACACGTAGAAAAAAAAGTAACTTAACGACAAATAAAGACCTTAAAATGAAATAAACTATAAACCGGTAGTGGATAGGACTTTCACCAATTTAAAAACCTGGTTTTCTTTCCAAACTTTCAACAACAGTTTTGCAAACTCACTCTAACCGTAACAACTAAGGAATGTGTTTCAACTCATCGTTGATGTGACACACCAAATTTGGCCATAACGTCTAGGTCGGGTTTGGGGTGTTACACCACCTACTCCGTTGTTACTATATTACAACTGGACTCGTATACTTGCGGATACCGCTTCATTTATATATCTTTTATTGTAGTATTGACACTCTGGACGCTAGTACGTTAGGAGGTGATAAAAAAATAACTTCTATTCGTAGAGAAACCCAAACATATCCTTAGTCTAATCGAAAATGAGCAAACTGATTGTAAGAATAATATGTCATCTATCAAGTTTAACTAGGGAGATGTTTTATCTTGGGCATCAGAACGGATGACTCCTAAAAGATTGAGAAAGAGATATGACTGACTGGGCTTATAGTACATCAATAGGGCCCAAGTAGAATAGATCCTGAATCTATTTATGGATTTATTCACTAATAGCATTCATTATGTGGCATATCCTAATCCTGAGTGGATGATGGACTATGTATGCGTGACTCGTATGCTTTGATGTAATTGTAACATCTTAATACCCGAACCGATTGTCAAGTTTAAGTTAGAAGGTGCTACATTTGTTGTCGGAGCAACTATGATTTATTATAATCAAATTTCATTATTAATCATTAATTTATAATTACTAAAAGTGTAAAAAATAATATATAATCATTTACGGGTCATATACGAGCTTACAAAAGTTCAATACCATCCTAGGGTCGAACTGGGACTAAACTGAAAGTTTTCAAAGTATGTTAGTTTGGTGTCGCAATTTCCAATTCTTGGTATCACGATTTCAAAGAATGTAGCTAAAAACACTTCAATATGACATCGCTAGATTCGGCCATAACGTCTAGGCTGGGTTAAGGTGTGTTACAAATTATGTTTTCCTAATTTCATTTACATTCAATAAAATTTGTAATTTGAGTCTTTTATTGACCTTAGGGGTTAAATAAGGTCTAAGCGTGAGCTAATATACTTTGTGAGTGTGTAGGAGACCATTAGAGGGTGTACCAACTCAGTACTGCTCACTGTGTTGCAACGTGAGGGAATTTGATGTCGCAACATAATGAGTAAAGAGCAAGAACTCCAAGGCTACCTTCACTGTTGCGACACAACCAAAGGATATCGTGACACATCCTTGAAAGTACTTTGAGTAAGAGCATCCTGCCTTCGATGTCGAGAATAGGCACTAGGGTGTTATAACACTAATCCTGTACGAGAAATACTTATGAGCCAAGGGTGTTTTGGTTTGTACAATCAAATATTAAACATGAGAACATCAGTTGACCTAGGGTTGAGGACGACACCAACCCTAACTCAATAAATAGGCTCATTTAGCAATTAGTATAGAGAGCTTTTCATATTGTATAATTTTCTTCCTAGTTTCTATTTTTAGTTTTTCCCTTTTCTTAGAATTTAAGTTATTTTCAGTTTTGTATTTGTCAGGAGATCTGATTTGTGAAACTCAAACAACTCTTTGTGGATATTCGTGCTTCAATTAAATATAATTCAGACTTCTCTTAAACTTTTGTCTCTTGATTTGTTATTAATGTTCATCTTCGATATCAAGTTTATTATGTTTTTGAGATCCAAGGGGAACTAATCCTCTTATTGAGGATTAGCGAGTGGAGGTATGATTAATTGATTGTTGTGCAAGTTTTTTTCTTAGTGGATCAGCTGTTTGGGAGAGGAAGAATTTAAACCCTAGGCTTGACAACCCTATGAAGTCATTTAAGTGGGAATTAACAAAAAGTTGGTATAGTTTATTCGTGAACACCTTAACCACGAACCAGTTTAGACTGTGAGGTTGCGAGATAAGTAGTTCTTGCTGACTCGTTATTATAGTGGAAGATATCCTGTTAGGGTAACGACTAGTTGAATGAATAGGGAACCTAAAGCAACAGTTAGTTGTTATTACCGAAGTGAGTTAGTCACCCATGTTTAGATCTGATTAAGTTTCCATAGCAAATTGCCCAAAGTTTTTCCATTTATATTGTTTTGTTCTTTATTTACTAAAATACCCAAAAAATCTCTCTTTATGTTTAGTCGTAATATAATTTATTGAAATTACTAATTAGCTCTATTTGTGCTTGGGCTAGAATTAATTTAGTGCTGACCTCCCTTGGGTATGATCCTCGGAGTACTCACCTACTTCATTGTAACTATATTACAACCTGACCCGTATACTTGCTGATACTGCCTATTTAACATATTTTGTGCAAGATTTCTACTCGGACGTTGCTACGTCTAGGGGCGGTTAAGTTGTTGGCTAAGTTGTTGAGGACTCAAGTACTTAGTATTTATGAAAACTTATTTCAATGCAAATAGTCCATTACTAAAACATTAAGGCAAACATAGGAAAGATTTAAAACAATTTCAGGTCAGTTCTGGGAGGGGGCATACATTTTGCAATCCAAATCCAACATTTCTATGATGGATTGGAAAGTCAGAATAGGGGAAAATTGACATCATGACCGAGGGAAGAATTTGGAAGAAAACGAGAAAGGAAGTCATGGAAATATTTCAAAAATTTAGCAAAAATGAATCTACCTAGGGAAAACACCAAGAATTGGAAGCTAGGGAATTGGTAGAATCTAAGCTAGAGGAGCAAAAATGCAATAATCTGGAATTGATCACAACAAATGGGGCTGAATACGATGAGTATAAATTAAAAGAAGAAAAATGGGATGATACAGAGAAAGAGAATGACTAGATAGCTCTTCAACTTGCTTGGTGGTGATAGAGTAAGGGAAAACTAGAACAAATTAGTCACAGTACAACAAAAATGGTACCTTCCATTATCAAACCGCTTGAGTTAGAGTTAAAGCAATTACCATAACACCTAAAGCATGGATATTTAGGGAGAAAAATAAATTAACTGTGATTATAGCTACTGGATTGAGTTCAAAGTAAGAAGAGTGTAACAGCCCGATTTAGACCCTAATCGGGACGGTGGTTTCGGGACCACAAATCTGAGTTAGAAAAATATTTTAAAATTATTTTCTATGTTTATTATGTGTGAATTTATATCTGTGAAATTTTCGTGGTTTAATTTTGTCGTTTAGGTGTCCGATTAGTTAAAAAGACTTAATCGCATAAATTGAAAATGTGATAGTTCTAATTGTAAGGACTGAATTGGTAGTGGCTTTTTAAATGGAAGGATTTAAGTTGTAAATAGCCCATGTATTTACTAGTGGGACGGTGGTAGGTATAAATTATATAGTTTTATATTATTTTATTAAAGTTATACATATATGTAAATTAAACTTTATTTTATAATAAGATATAAAAAATATATATTATAATGCATGAAAGTGAAAGCCAATTCATGTCCATTAACTTGTTGAAGTCACGAAAAAGGATATATATTATAAGGCTTGTTTATAATTTTAATAAGGTTAATTTAGGAAATCAATAATATATGTTATTATAACATAAAAACATATCATAAAAAAAAGGAGAAAGACATAAGTGTTCATAAAGCTTATCACCATAGCCGAAAATAAAACAAAGAAGAAAAAGAAAAGAAGCTTAGGGTTCGGTTGCTTTTAAGCTCAATCAAGGCATGTGTTTAGCTCGGTATTTGATAATTTTTACATTTTAGAGATCGTTGCTTCAAGTACTACAAAACCCATGCTTAAAATTTTGATTTTGATGAATATTTTGAGTTATGCTATTGATGTGAGCTTGTGATTTTTATTGTTTGATGATGAATTATGAAAGATCTGAGGCTCGTGCACCTGCCAGAGCCTATGCTATTCGTGCACGTGAGGAGGCTTGATCCCCAGATGTTATTACTGGTACATTTACTCTCTATGATACTAATGTAATTGCATTGATTGATCCTGGTTCGAGTCATTATTATGTCTGTGAGACTTTAGTATTCAGTAAGACTACCTGTTGAGTCTACTGAGTTTGTGATTAGATTGTCAAACCCCTTGGGCCAGTGTGTTATGGTTGACAAAGTGTGCAAGAATTGTCCCTTGATGGTTCGAGATTTGTGCTTTTCGGCTGATTTGATGTTGTTACCATTTGATGAGTTCGATATAATTCTGGGTATGGACTAGTTGGCTTTGCATGATGCTGCTGTGAACTGTAAGAGGAAGACCCTTGATCTACAGTGCCAGAATGGTGAGATTATTCGAATTGAATCTAATGATCTGAATGGGTTACCAGCAGTGGTTTCTTCGATGTTAGCTCAAAAATATGTAAGGAAAGGCTGCGAAGCTTATCTTGCTTATGTGCTTGACAGTAAAGTGGCCGAAAGAAATTGTAACACCCTAAACCCAACCCAGACGTTACGGCCAAGTCCGGTGTGTCACATCACTTACAACTAACCATGTTACCTAGTTACTAATATTAGGGTGAGCTTTGCAAAACTAATATTAGAGTCTTAAGAAAAATTCCCAGTTTATTAGGTGAACGTCTTATCCACTACCAGTTATTAAGAGATTTATTATAAAAGTTTACCTTGTTACTCAATTGTATTGTGTGACTAGTTTTGAAAACGTTTGATTAATTTTAAGAAAAACTCGTGCAGCTATATTCAAAATAACTAAAGTAACGTAAGAATAAATAATTTAAAATCCCAAAATAAAAATAATTAAAAATAAATTAAATTAAATAGCCTAGTAAAACCCGACAGTCCAGTCCATGTGGCCACTCTGAATCCCTCCCAGCTCCAAGTCCACCAGTCTAGGGCTCATCTGCGAGGATGGAAGAAAAAGGGGTGAGTTTGGAAACTCAGTGTGTATAGAAGCCCATCTAGAGCCCAAATCAGCTCAAGCCCACTGGGCCTAAGCCCTGTCCAGACTCAGTAATAATTGGGCCGAAGCCCTATTCAGATACAGTAAACTAAGCCTTAGCCCTTTTTAGTCAACAGTATGGCCCATAGACCCATTTCAGTAACCGATCAATAAATATGCATGAATGAATGCAAAGCCCATCACATGTGGGGAGACTACTCAACCCACCCAACTGCTACACTCCACCCGTACCAGCCCTACACACCTTGTGGGGAAACTACTCGACCCACCCAACCGCTACACTCCACAGATGCAGCATCGCTGCTCAGATAAGGTGGCCAAGCCACTAACAGAAACACGAGGCAAGGCCTCTTTCAGAAAACAGAATGGGCAAAGCCCTTTTCAGATATCAGTACGAGGCAAAGCCTCTCTCAGAAAACAGAAATCGTGGCAATGCCACTTGCACTTCCTCCATCAACAATCCCCAAATCCCATGCAATAGATAATCATGATATGGCATACAGTAAACAGAAATAACAAATCATACATTCAGTCAAAATCAGCCCTAGGGGTATAACAATCATTTTTACACCTACGGATAAAACTGTAATTTCTCACCTACGAGGGTAATTCAGTAATTATTCCACTTTTTTAGGGTTTTATGCACTTTACAGTTATTAATCATCCAACTTTTATCTCAGTAGCTTACTTAGCCCATTTTAGCAGTTTACAGTCATTGGGCCTTAAAACCCCTAATGGGTCCTACAGTGTCAATTTGTCATTTTAAGCCCGTTTCGCCAAATTCTAAGTCTAGACTAACAGATTTGACCTACAGTTTATCAGAACACGCTTACCGCTTACTTTTACCCATATGGGCTCGTAAGCCTATTGAGCCCAATTTTAGCCCATCGAGGCACAAATTTATAGAAGTGCACAAAATTGCGCACTCAACCATCTTACCACTTGTGAATAGAGATCCAATGATTTCCAACCGACTCATAAGCATTCGCACGCTCACAAGCCCACGAAATACTGGAGTTTCGGCATTTCGACTTTTCAGCTTTTGCCGACTTAGACTACAAAAGGGTGTTTGATACACACCTGATTTGCGACGACCAACGACAAGATCTGCTCCAAAACAATCCTACATTTATTTAGATCATGTTAACATCTAAATATCAAATCGAATAACCACTACTACCCCCACATATATATTCGACCACCATAACCTTAGTCTCTTATACACTTACCTTTGCCGAATCTAATGACCAGATCTAAATCCGATCGTTCCAAAGATCCAAGCCTCCTATGCTCCTTGCTAGATCGCCCATTCCACAACAAGTACACATAGAACCAATTAAAAGAACTGCCTTTACCTATCATCACACTCGACAGCCTCCCTAAAGAGTTTAGGAATTTTGGCTTTTCTTAAATCCAAAGGTAACGAGTAGATCTGAGATGTCGAGTACTTACCACAGGTTTTCCTTAATCAAGGTGATTCTTCTACTTAGATCTAATATAGATTTAGTCCCTAACCACTTAGCAGATTTCGAATCTTAGAGATCTAAAGATTCAGCTATGACCCTAAAAACTATGGTGTTTTTGGCTTTTAAAACTGTAAAGAGGAAGATGATTTGGTGTGGTGGTTTTGCAGTGGTGTTGCTGATATGGGTTGGGGTTTAGAGGATGTGAAAATCGGCCAAAAGAGATGAAGAAAATAGGAGGATTTTGGCTAGAAGAAATCGACACAAGAAACAACTTTCGGGATTTCGAATTTTGTGGCAATCGGCTATAGAGGTTTAGAAAAGAATAGGAATGAAAAAAGAGATGAGTAGAAGGGTAGGAATGTTTAAGCTAGAGAAGAAAAGAAGGAGAAAAGAAAATAGAAGAAGAGAGGAGAAGAGAAGGAAGAATTCGGCAGTCAGGAGATCTAACTTTGCGTTTCCGGCTTTTTGCGACACTGAGAAGAGAATAGAATGAAAGTGAAGGCTCTAGGTGGCTAACCCTATTCGACAAGATGAAAAGAAAATAAAGCTTGCCCTAATGGCCATTCAGACCCACGGCCCAACCTTCCTAAAGCCCTAGCCGAATTTCCACTTAAGCTCTATCACATGCCCGGCACATGCGCACAAAAATAAAAGTATCAACATGCTTACCTTGTGACTTGAACTCTAGCCCTTAAACTCAGTCCATACGCCACTTTTTTAGGAACTTAGTGGTGCCACCTTGCCACTTTACCAAGGCCCTCTTTTTGTGTAACACCCCTAACCCCTGCCCGTCGCCGGAGGTTTAAAAGGCATTACAAACAATTACACAAAAGCATGAAAGTCCGTTTGCATAAAATTTCGAGCATTCTTAATCCAAATACATTTGTATACGAACCACTTTTTAAAAGAACTTATGATATACCTTGACTAATGATTTCCATTCTTATAGCAAGGTTTTATAAGTAAGTTAACTAAAGCATTATCTTAGTACCTAGCCGAATATGCAAGTTCATATGTGACTTCCTAAAGATTCCTTAAGCCCAATTCATGTTACGAATTTGAATAGCATGCTTTATAGAATTCCACCACAACCTTTTTTTTATTACTTAATTAATTGATCATAACTGATTATAGTCAACCCACCTCTCAAGTAACGACACACTTTAAAAATTTATACAAGTAATACCAAATGCCATCTCCATTCTATACTATTAGCATTTACTTCCACTATCCATCTAGATAAGTATGACACATACGGCATAACAACCCTATTCACACTTCTTTCATGTTCGTCCATACTCAACCAAAATATGTATAATTTAAAAACGAATATGAAGTAACTTGGCAAACCATTTTCGCATGGCTATTCATATTTACAAATCAAAATAAAGATTTGTGTTCACAACAGAGATTTTAGCCTATACATGCCATTGTTTCAAAAGGAATTTAAACCTTCGAAAGTACCAAAATTTATAGACGATAGTGTGAGTGGCCTGGGCCCAAAATCCCTCGAACTGTAGCTTCAAACGAAATCTACAAAACATAAGGAGACATAACAACAAAGTAAGCTTTCTAAGGTTAGTAAGCTTCAAGTAATTTATACAATTCATATCTTAAAGTATCAAATATATTCAATAACATAAAACTCAATTTCAAAAGGCATTTCCACTTGGCCGAATACACATTCTTACATGAGGAAATTTTAGCATTTGCTTTCACTTAACTTATTGACCATCTTTCATGACCACATCACATTCTTTCACATAAGTATCATTCATGTCCAAACTTATATATACTTTGGTGAACATAGATAGAGCTCTCTTTCATATATCCAGACAAGCTTAATACTTAAGATAAACTAAATCGAATATCACATATGAGTCTGTAGTACATACCTGGCCTTCTTATTGTGATGATTATACCTTATTGAAGTCGTATTACAATTTTCCCGTAATCTTATCACACACTAGAGACACTGGCTTATAGCCTGCTAGGCACTAGGGCCCGGATGTATCACCGGCTTAGAGCCTGCTAGGCACGAGGGCCTGAATGTATCACCGGCTTAGAGCCTACTAGGTACGAGGGCCTAAATGTATCACCGGATTAGAGCCTGCTAGGCACGAAGGCCTGAATGTATCACATCACCGGCTTATAGCCTGCTAGGCACTAAGGCCTGAATGTATCACATCATCGGCTTATAGCCTGCTAGGCATTAAGGCCCGAACAAATCATCATTGAATCTCGTACATTGTTCACTCACTTTCTACTATGTTACACAAGACATATCATTTTTGAAATTCATTAGTTAATTTCGACATAGGCAAAACATGCACATTATAACATTTTCACATACTGAATTTGCCAACCACATTTAATATGCCCTTCCATACCCATTCGGTTTAATGGAAATAACCACATAAATTCCATATGCACATGCAAGACACATTGTTCTTTAAATTTCACATAGGCATACAGTTACCTACTTATATCATCATAATTCATATCATATTTATGTACGTACTACGTTGATATGCTCAAAACTTACCTCGATATATTCGAACAGTTGTAGCTCGGCTACTCAACTACCTTCTCTTTCCCTCTATCCGACTTGAATCCTCTTTGCTCTTGAGCTTGAATTCTATCCTTCCAAATGACCAATTGTCCCAAAGCTTCTTCCTCTCTTATTTCCCTCAACTCACGGCAATGAAGAACAAATAAAGAGACCCTTATTCTTTTCACCTCACTTTCATTATTTTATTTTACTTTAACATGTCATTTAGCCAATTATCTTAAATTTCTAATATAAAAAACATATATTTGTGAAAGTAAGTTATCATGGCCGGCCACTATAGAAAATATACGGGAAATTGACATCCAAGTCTAATCATTTAAGCCATGCACCAATTCGGCCCCCTTACAATTTATCACACACATTTTCACTACTTTACACTCAAGTCCATACCAAGAAATCATACATTCAAATGGCACCAAAAATAAATCAATTATTCACAAAAATAATTTCACATAAATTTAACATAGAAATTAGCATTTATTTAATATAATGACTCAGTTTTGTGGTTCCAAAACCACTTCCCGACCATGGTCAATTCAGGGCTGTCACATTTTGTCTCAATTTACTAACTTTTTCTTAAAGGCCCACTTAACCAAGTCCCTTTCACTTAAAATCCAAGTTGATATTTCTGTCGGGTTTCAACTTAGGACTGGGCCTTCTAAAGGCCCACTAACACACTTAGACATAATTTTAGTAACCAAAATACCAAAATTTCAAAATTTCACCAAAAATCATAAAAACCCGAAAAATCCTAAAAATCAGGGCGTTGCACAAGCCCAATACTTCTAGGCCCAAATTTAGGGTGTTACAGGAATATTGAAACAGTACCTTTTGTGTGTGAATATCGAGATGTGTTTCCTGAAGAATTGCCAGGTTTGCCGCCTATTCGGGAAGTAGATTTTGGTATTAAGTTAATGCTTAGGACGACTCGATATCCATAGCTCTGTACAAAATGTCACCTACTAAATTAAAAGAATTGAAAGCTCAATTGCAAGAGTTGATAGATAGAGGTTTCGTGCAACTGAGTTTCTCTCCTTGGGGTGCACTAGTGCTATTTGTGAAAAAGAATGGCGGGACTATGAGAATGTGCATCGATTATAGACAACTCAATAAGGTGACTATAAGGAATATGTATCCGTTGCCACGATTGATGATCTGTTTGATCAACTAAAATGGGCTACAGTGTTTTCAAAGATAGATTTGAGATCAGGCTATTATCAGTTGCAAGTTAAAGACTCTGATGTACCAAAGACTGCTTTTCGAACGAGGTACAGACACTATGAGTTTCTGGTCATACCTTTCGGACTTACTAATGCACCTGCTGTGTTTATGGATTTAATGAACCGAATTTTCAGGCTGTATCTAGATCGGTTTGTGGTTGTATTTATATATGATATCCTAATCTACTCCCGTGATGAAACCGAACATGCTGAACATTTGAAACTGGTGCTACATACTTTGCGAGATAAACAATTGTATGCAAAGTTCAATAAATGTGAATTCTGGTTAAGTAAAGTCAGTTTTCTGGGTCATGTTGTATCAACTTCGGGTATTCGGGTGGATCCGAGTAAAATTTCAGCTATACTTGACTGGAAACCTCTGAAGAATGTTTTTGAAGTCTGAAGTTTTCTGGGACTTGTTGGTTATTACAGATGGTTTGTGAAAGGTTTCTCTATGATTGCAACTCCGATGACTAAGCTATTGCAGAAAGATGTTAAGTTTGAATGGTCAGAAAAGTGTCAGAAATGTTTGCTCAGTTGAAAGCCCTTTTAACCAAAGCTCTAGTGCTGGTTCAACCAGAATCTGGTAAAGAATTTGTTATCTATAGTGATGCATATTTAAATGTTTGGGTTGTGTTTTGAGGCAGGAAGGTAAAGTTATAGCTTATGCCTCGAGACAATTAAAGCTACATGAATGGAATTATCCGACACACGACCTAGAGTTGGCAGCTATTGTGTTTGCATTGAAGATTTGGCGTCACTATTTGTTCAGGGAAAAATGTCATGTTTATTCTAATCACAAAAGCCTGAAGTATTTGATGACTCAAAAAGATTTGAATTTGAACAGCGCCGGTGGTTGGAGTTGTTGAAAGACTATGAGCTTGTGATTGACTACCACCTGGGAAAGGCTAATGTTGTTGCTGATGCTTTAAGCCCAAAATCACTATTTGCTTTGCGTGCAATGAATGCATATATAGCTATTTCTGATGATAGTTCGATGATAGTTGAATTGAAGGCAAGACTGTTGTTTGTCCAACAAATTTTTGATGCCTAGAAGGTTGATAATGAGTTGATAGCAAAACGAGCTCAATGTGATTCAAATGCTGATTCAGAGTTTCAAGTTGATCCTGATGATTGTTTGAGATTCAAGAACCGAATATGTGTCCCGAGGAATTTAGAGTTGATTCAGATGATTCTGAATGAAGCTCACAACAGCCAGTTATCTGTTCAGCCTGGTAGTACAAAGATGTATAACGATCTGAAACTGCTTTATTAGTGGCAGGGTATGAAGCGAGACATTTTTAACTTTGTTTCGAAATGCTTGATCTGTCAACAAGTAAAAGCTAAGCATCAGGTACCTTCTGATTACTTCAGCCGATTATGGTACCTAAATGGAAAAGGGACAGGGTCACGATGGAGTTTGTATCTGGTCTACCGTTAACATCGAGCAAGAAAGATGCAATCTGGGTTATTGTGGATAAATTGACTAAGTCGGCTCATTTTGTTCCAATCCATGCATATTACTCACTTGACAAGTTAGTTGAATTGTATATTTCTCATATTGTAAGATTACACGGTGTGCCTATTTCCATTGTATCAGATAGAGATCCGAGGTTTACATCGCGGTTTTGGACGAAACTGTAGGATGCTTTAGGTACTAAACTACATTCAACACTGCCTTCCATCCGTAGATAGATGGTCAGTTTGAGTGAATCATTCAGATACTTGAGGATATGTTGAGATGTTACATTCTCGAGTTTGAAGACACGTGGGAACGGTACCTACCTCTGATTGAATTTGCATATAATAACAGTTTTCAGTCGAGTATCAAAATGGCACCTTAAAAGGCTTTGTACGGTCGTAAGTGTCATACACCATTGTACTAGACTGAGTTTAGTGAAAATAAGATACACAGGGTTGACCTGATCAGAGAAACTGAGCAGAAAGTGAAAGTGATCCGTGAAAGTTTAAAAGCAGCATCAGATCGTCAGAAATCATATGCGGACTTGAAACGTAAAGATATAGAGTTTCAGATCAGAGATAAAGTCTTTTGGAAAGTCTCACCATGGAAGAAGATACTCAGATTTGGTCGCAAAGGCAAACTGAGTCCGAGGTTCATTGGGTCGTATGAGGTAATAGAGTGTATCGGGCCGGTGGCTTACAGACTATTGTTGCCACCTGAGTTAGAAAAGATCCACAATGTATTTCATGTTTTGATGCTTCGTAGATATCGATTTGATCCTTCACATATGATTAGTCTGTCAGAGATTGAGATTCAACCCGATATGATGTATGAGGAAGAACCAATCTGTATTCTGGCCCGTGAGACTAAAGAACTGCGGAATAAGAAAATTTTGTTAGTTACAGTGCTGTGGCATAAACACGGAGTTGAAGAAGCAACTTGGGAACCAGAGGAGGCAATGAGAGAGCATTATCCGAACCTATTCACAGGTAAGATTTTCGGGGACGAAAATCCCTAGGGGGAGAGTTGTAACAGTCCGATTTAGACCCTAATCAGAACGGTGATTTTGAGGCCACGAACCCGAGTCAGAAAAATATTTTAAAATTATTTTTTGTGTTTATTATGTGTGAATTTATTTATGTGAAATTTTCGTTGTTTAATTTTGTCGTTTAGGTGTCCAATTAATTAAAAGGACTTAATCGCATAAGTTGAAAATGTGATAGTTCTAATTGTAAGGACCGAATTGGTAGTGGCTTTTTAAGTGGAAGACTTTAAGTTGTAAATAGCCCATGTATTTACTAGTGGGATGGTGGTAGGTATAAATTATATAGTTTTATATTATTTTATTAAAGTTATACATATATGTAAATTAAACTTTATTTTATAATAAGATATAATAAATATATATATATATATATATATATTATAATGCATGAAAGTGAAAGCCAATTCATTTCCATTAACTTGTTGAAGGGGATGAAAAAGGATATATATTATAAGGCTTGGTTATAATTTTAATAAGGTTAATTTAGGAGATCAATAATATATGTTACTATGACATAAAAACATATCATAAAAAAAGGAGAAAGACATAAGTGTTCATAAAGCTTATCACCATAGCCGAAAATAAACAAAGAAGAAAAAGAAAAGAAGCTTAGGGTTCGGTTGCTTTTAAGCTCAATCAAGGTATGTGTCTAGCTTGGTTTTTGATAATTTTTACATTTTAGAGATCGTTGCTTCGAGTACTACAAAACCCATTCTTAAATTTTGGATTTTGATGAATATTTTGAGTTATGCCATTGATGAGAGCTTGTGATTTTTATTGTTTGATGATGAATTATGAAAGATATGTGTTGGATTAACAAATTTTGTATTGGAATTTTTGATGATTTTGAGTAATTAGGACTTAATTGCAAAAATAAAAATTTGAGGGACTAAAATGTGAAATTGATGAAAAATATGAACTTGTATGGATACTATGAGCATTCGGCCTAACATGGGTATTGTCAATTTTGCATATCTGATGTTTTGTGTAATAGAGACTAAATTGTAAAAAGTGTAAATGTCAGGGGTAAAATGGTAATTTACCCATTTATGTGTTTTTGGACTAAATTGAATGAAAATATGGTTGAATGAGCTTAATTTGAATATGTTTAGATCAAGAACCAAAGAATCAGATTTGGATCGAGGGAAAACTAAAGTTGTCGACTAGCCATCCCGTTCTGTTTTTCATCGTCCGAGGTAAGTTCATAAGCAAATAAATATATTTAAATTTAATTAAATGTTAAATATACATGCTCAAATGAAAGGTATGAATTATTACACATCATAGCCGAATGTGAATAGGCTTGAATTCAAAGTTTCCAAATTTGTTTCGACCGAGTGACGACGTCTGAAAGCCCCATATGAACCTTAGGAATAGTTAGGATACATATGTCATGACATAGGATTCCGATTTATGTGTGCGAGTAAGACCATGGCATCAATATGTGATTCCAATATACGTGTTCGAGTAAGACCCTTTCTGGGACAGTGGCATTGATTTGTGGCTACATGTAAGACCACGTTTGGGACATTGGCATTGTATGATATATGTGATTATCCGAGTGTCCTATCCAATTTTGAATGGTTCATCAGGAAAAGGTAAATCGTGTTTGAATGTGTAAAATGATTCATATGCCAGGTATCAATTATTTTATTACCTATTTGAGACAAGATAAGCAAGTATTTGATATTTGCTACAAATCACTTATGATATGAGATGAGAATGCATGAGGGTATGGGAAATGGTTTTCGGCTTTATAATTGTATAATGTGATTCCCTTTGAAATATTAATGGAATATATATATATATATATAAATATATATATATATATATATATAAGGTTAAATACATTCGGCCAATGTGAAATTGTATATAGAAATGTATGTTACATATGTATTTGTGATCTAGAATATAAATGCAAATATGGTGGTTTAAATTAACTATGTTAAGTTAAGATAATGTTGATAGTAAGATATTTAGTTGCTATGACTTACTAAGCTACAAAAAAAGCTTACTCTATGTATATGTATGTGTTTTTGTTTTATAGATTTTAGGAGCTAAGTTACGAGCTCGGGGATCGTCGTCAAAGTCTATCACACTATCTACTGCTTTTGGTACCTTTATAAGTAAACTATCGAACCTATGGCATGTATAGGCTAGCTTCTATTTTGGTTAATTTTGAATTTGTATATGGTTAGCCATGCGAAAATGGCTTGTGTTGTTATATCATGGCTTGTAGATATTCGCTCCTAGGTTAAGCTTATATTGAAAGTATTATACGATGGTGCTTGCTTATGAGTCACTACAAGGAGAAAGGTTAAATATGAAAGGTAATATACGTTATGTGATGAATGAATTTATAATGCGGTTTATGTATAGTAATGGGGTAAACGAAGGATGCATATTTGACCTATGATGTGAGTGCATAGATATCATGGAATGACCTACATATTGAAGTATCAATTTCCTTGTGAGTTGGTTTTAAAAAAATGGTGCTTAATTTGGTGTATAATCGGCCTTGCTTTTTAACTTATTCTTGGGAGATATGTCATACGGTTTAAGATGGAGTTATTACTTTACATGGTTTGGAAATATTTAAATGAATTATTTTGGTAATTGGCTGATCATGCATTAGGTAATGTGCTAATAGTGAAGTTGCTCTAGTTGTTGGTGGCATAAAATATGGTAATAAATGAGTATTACATTAGGCTAATGATAGGAAGAATTTACTTATGTTTTGTGATGTCATATGTATTTGACCAAATTAATAAGGTGGTATAAATGATTTAGTGATGGACCATACGATGAAAGGAATGGTATAAAATAGGGTAATGTTTAAAGCAGGAAATGCGCATGAAGTAATAGGTTCTTAGGCTGGAATTTATGTATAGTTAATACCATGTATATGAATGCTGTTCGAATTTTTGGTGTGTTTTATTAGGGTATAAATGCATTTGAAATGGTTGCTTAATTATGGTCCGAATGAAACATAGTTAAATTTATTTTAATTACTTATTTGAATGAGAAAAAATGCATTAAATTGTGTTGATTGAAAAAGGCATGTTTTATAATTGCTAGTGAAATATATATATACTTATAAATGAACGTTGTGATTTATGTGCATAGTGCATGAAATAAAATATATTTGTTACAAGTTGGATATTCGAAGGTCATGAAATTTAATGGTTTGTGGCTTGGATTATGCTTATTAAAGTGTTTGTAGAATTTGTTAAGTGTTATAAAATCACAGAAAAAAGACATTGGATGGATGGTTGCTGATATTAAGGGAATTAATCCTACACTGTGTCAACATAAGATTAGAGTAGAAGAAGGGAAAAAGCTAGTGGTGGATGTACAACATCAGCTAAATCTGGCTAAGAAAGAAGTGGTAAAAAAAGAACTCCTCAAATAGCTGGATGCGGGTATTGTTTATGCAATCTCTAATAGTGAATGGATTAGTCCAACACAATGCATCTCGAAGAAAGGGGGATTATTGATTGTTGAGAATGATGCAACAAGAAAAGATCATTTCCCACTCCCTTTTATTGATCGAAGCAGGAAAATAGTATTATTGTTTCCTTGTGGGTACTCTAAATATCATCAAATTCCTATGCATCCAAACGATCAAGAAAAAACCACCTTTACATGTCCTTTTGGTACATATGGTTTTAGAAGAATGCCATTTGGATTTGGATAACATTGAGAAAGTTCTACAAAGATGTGAAGAGACCAGTTTAGTACTCAATTGGGAAAAATGTCATTTTATGATAAAAGAAGGATTGTGGCTAGGACATCAAATATTAAGGAAGGGTCTGGAAGTAGACAAGACTAAGATCGAAGTTATCAAAAATGTCCCAAACACTATGACAGTTTGAGGAGTGAGAAAATTTTTGGGACATGTTGGGTTCTATAGGTGGTTCATAAAAGACTTCAACCACATCTCTAAACCATTGAATCAACTTCTTAAGAAGGAGATACCTTTCATATTTGATCAAGGCTGTATCAAATCATTTGAGGTAATAAAAGAAAAACTTATCTTTACATCTATAATTATTACACCTAACTGGTCAGAAGCTTTTATTGTAATTTGCGATGCCAATAATTATGTTGTATGTAACACCCCTAATATATCTCCATCGCCAGATTGGGGTTATGGAGTATTACGACATAGATTATAACAATTACTAACACTTAACCATTAAAATATCAAATTTAAATGTTATTTATAGCATGAATATAATTATTGACCTTAAATCAGGCTTAAGGGCCTTAAAAATAATTTAGGAACAACTAGGGACTAGCTTGAAATAAAATAGAAATTTTTAAAAAATCAAAAATTTTGAAAACACTGGCCACACGGTCGTGTGGCCAGGCCATGTGATAAAAGCTAAGCCATATGGCACAGGGGCATGCCCGTGTGGCCAACCGTGTGATATATCGTGTGACACTCGAAATAATTCCACAGGGCAATGTCATAGACTGTGCTTTAGGCCGTGTAGCAAACTGACTTGTAACACACTATTGTGTTGCAGGCCATGTGACACATTGATTTGGAACACATAAACGTGTATAGAGACTATGTGCAACATATGGTTGTGTGACAGCCCGTGTCCCAAGTCGTGTGCCCCTAATTGTGGCTTCAAATTAAAGTTTACCAAAACATGCTTACTTAGACATCAAGCAAACCAATTACCAATAGTTAAACATACTCAAAACACATTTAAACAAGCTCAAAACATGCCAAAAACATTCATCCTAAGTGCCTGAACAATGTGCCCTCATTGACACCACAATTCAAATATCCAACCAAGTTGCATTTCAAAGTTTACATGATCTCACATCAATACATGTCAAAATTACTCCTCATCCACAACATTCAAGTCTATTTCACCATAGGATAATCATTCACTAATAGTATAGCACAATATGACCAAAATCTAAACTTATAAGTCTTTACAAGCCAAACATCATAACCTATTTACTTGTACTAAAATCCACCCAAAATAAATATCATTCATATATATATAAAACACCACAAGTAACAAGTAACCAAAATATTTACAAATCACCCATTATATGACAAGTTCCACACCATATTTGGATTTTCATACCAAATCATGATTAAGCTTGTAACAGCCCATTTTTAATGAAATTAGAATAGTGGTTCGGGACCACAAATTTGACATTGTAATTCTGCAACATGTTAGTAGTGTTGTATAAAAATTTCGTAAAGAAATTTTATCGTTTGCATTCTTATTTGATAAAAAATGACTAAATCGTGTAAAGTGCAAAACTAGTGCTCTATTAGGAAAAAGTGTCAATTTGATATGAAATTAAAAAGAAAGATGACTTAAATGGTACATAGACCATTATTAAAGATAGTGGACTTTTATGGACATTTTATATGTGTTTTAAATGATTTATTAGTAAGGTTAAACTTGTAATTTAATAAATAACTTAAAATAAAATATAGGAAAAGATGGTATTATCTTCTAGTTTTGTTCTCCCATCGAATTTTTGAAGGAAAAAAACCCATTTTTGGTGCTTGGAAGGTTCGACTAGGTTACCTTGTGCATGTAAGTTTGTTTTCGTCCTGTTTTTAATGATTTTTATGTTTTTGGAGTCGTTGTAGATTAATCTAGCTAGCTTTGGGACTAATTTGCAAAACTGTTAAAAGTATAGGGTTTACCATGAATTAATGCTAGTTTTTTTTTTTTTTTTGATGTTTAGTAGATGAAAATGAATGTTTGATAATAGTTGAACAACTTTTGTAAAGGAAATTTTAATCAAAATTGTCCATTAGGGATTTAATTGAAAAATAGAAAATTATTCTTGATGAAATTGTGAAATAATTGAAATGTAAGGATTGTAAAGGGCTTAAGTGATATTCAGCTAGCATGGTGTGGACTAAATTGCATGATTTGTATTTTTATAAGCTAGGGACTAAATTGTATTGAATTCAAAATTCTAGAGGCAAAAGTGTAATTTTGCCAAAGCATGATTTGTGGATTAAGTTGAATAGAATGAAGTTTGAATTAGTTAAATTTGATTATATAGATCAAGAAAAGCAATGTACGGATTTAGATTGGGGAAAGGAAAAAGTATTAGATTAATCAATCGTTTTTCTCTATACATGTTTGAGGTAAGTTTGTATATTTAATTAGCATTAAACTATGTTTGATTTAAATGCTTTTATGTTATATTCTTAATATTTTGACTCTACCAAAATATCCAACGAAGTTTCGGTGATTTTCGGATCTCGTTTGAACCATAGGAATATATAGGATACAAATGACATGTCATTAGTGGTTACCATATTTTAGGAGCTGGTCTCATACGTTCTACCAGTGGTTGAGTTTTCAGCGTGTGTTACGGTTACTTGATAGCTTGTGTGAGCAGCATCATGTAGCTACGTCTTGACTGATAACTTGTGTGAGCAGACCCATTTATGGCTCTAGAGAGAGCATGTATATGAGATATGAGTTAGTAATGGTTCGACCACATGTGGGCACTTAGTGTGCAAGATTCCCATGTATCCAATATTATTCTAGTGGTTCAACGGATATGCAAAAAGTGAAGGATCAGTATAAGCATTGACTTATAATGTCATGAAAGCATGGGAAAGGTAAGATAAGATATTGATTAAAGATTTTAGAATGTTTACATGGAAAGCTTAATGAAGCTTTTTGTTGTATAATGAGTTTGGTTGATTGATATGCTAATTATACTGGAGAATTGTTGTTGGTGCTTAGGCTTGTGCCAAGCAATGTTGAATATGTTCACTAGGTATTTTAAACTTTTATAATGAAATGGTAAGTAATGTTAGTGATTTAAGAACTTACTAAGCATTTTATGCTTACTTGTTTGATTTCCTTTTATGATTCTAGTTAATCGGAGGTTCTGCAGTTTGGAAACTTGTAAGAGATTCATCACACTATCCATCGATTATAATGGTATATTTTGAAGATTTTGAGTCATGGTTATAATGGCATATATAGGTGTTTTGCTTAATGAATTTAGCCATTATGTGTGGCTTGTATATATGTTTTTTTGGTTGTTGAATTAGTTTGTATGATATTAAGATTTTATGGTATTTGTGTGGTTGTTAAATTAATGTTGTGTTGATTAATATGATGACTAGGAAATGTTAATGGAAATAATATAGTGGAAATTAATGGTTGATGTAGAATGAATGTGGCATAATATTGAAAATGACTAGTTTTGGTAATTTGGAAGTGATCATCTTTTGGTCAAATTGGTATGGTACATTTTAGTTGAGAAAATGGTCATTTGGTAGTGGGCGTGTATGCATTTTTGGTATATGAACATAGGATTAAATGCGGCTTGCAAATTGTTCAATTGGTGATTTTAGTTAATGGAATGGTTAAGTGATAGATAAGTTTGATTGTTGAAATTGAGGTGCCATTTTGGCATATTGGTTGAATGGTTAGATTCTAGGTTGATTAAGCTTGGATATGCTTATGAAAAGTGAGTTTTGAATGCTTGATTTTAGGTGCAATTGGTTTGTGCATAAGTTGTGACTTTGGGTGAGAAAAATGGCTTGGAAATGGCTTATTTTTTCGTCCAAACGGGCAGAGACATGGGCGTGTGTCTCAGTCATGTGTGACACACGGTCAGGCCACATGGTGTGTGTGCCCTGTAGCTTTCAAAGGGTTGCAAGTCAGGCTGTTACATGGCCTAGCACATGGCCTGGCACATGGGGGTGTGGCTTGGCCGTGTGGCCCAAGTCAGAGAGTTACACGGGTGTGTATATATGATAAGAACTTGCCTCGTGATAAATTCGAGTCGTTTGTTGCTCAATCATGAATTTGAGTAGAAATGTAGCCGTTCTTGATTTAAGTTATGTTTTGGCAAAAAAAAAAAAAAAACAATAGGCTGACAGGAAAAGGATTATAGGCTCAAGGTAATGGATGTAAAAATAGTTAAGAGAATGGATAGATAGATTCGACTAAGGCCAAAGAAAGAACCAACAATAAAAGAAATTGTTGACCCGAATCTTAAAATAGGGCTTAGGGAACTTCAGTTTAGAACAAAAGATAAACCTCGACCCACTATCAGGAATGATAGGAACCTTGGTATATGAACCCCACACTCGGAAGTGATAAGTTCAATAACAAAGAAAAGATAGACGCCGCAAGCTAAGCTTGATAAGTCAAATCAATTCCAAAAGAACAAAAAGGTTTGGATAACTCACAAACTCAAAATATTTCATATATTCAGTAAAAGTCCCTTTCAATAGGCTGATTACATGTATTTATAGCGTCAAAAGAGGCTAGCCGAATAGTCACTCTTAATGAAGCTAATAATGAGTTGAAATGAAGAGTCACAACTTTTGAAATTCTAACCCAAGTAACTCCATCCTTCAATGTGATTTACTTCTTCAATTAAGTTGATTTCAAAGTCTTTTGAAGTCTCCATGACCAACTGAAAAGACACCAGCTTCTTTGATGGTCAATTGAATGCATGTAGTGATTACTCATGAAGCAAACAGTTATGGAAGTTGAAAAAAAGATGCTGCCAAATTTAAAGAAGAATAATTTTCTTCTTTAATTGATAAATCAACTTATTAATGATGTATAAAACCTCATTTATAATAGTCCTCTCTTATGTAACTTAAAAACACTTGAAAATCCACCTTATTGAATTTGTAACAGCCTTGAATGTAACGGTTATGAGCTGAAGAGACACCTACAATTAAACACAATAATACAAACATATTAAACACATTCAAACACTTATTACACATAATACATATTAAACACTTGACTTAGATAAATGAACTAACACATATGCATCAATTAGTCTAGCAACTAGTTTAATTAAGAGAAGCATAATTAAATGAACTTAAACTCATGCATCAATAATTATCCTAGTAACTAGATTAATTAAAGAAACATTTATTAAATAAAGTTCAACAAAAACTCAATTAATTAAACTAAGATGAGTTGAATAAATGTCCAGCAACTCATTTATTAATGTAAGATAAGTTTATTAAAAGTCAAATTCAACTTGCAATAAATTGCAAGCAATGCCTATTGAGCTGAATGAGCTTGTAATTAAGCTTCATTTTGCACTTAGGCCCCTCGAGCTTAGGCCACTCTTGATGACTTGTGTCGTAACATGATGCAATCATGATCGCATCAATATGGGATAGGACACAGCTGTTTGTACCTATTTCAAATGCCCACACAGCCTAAGACACGGGCATGACTCTTGGCCGTGTGAGTCAAACGGCCTGGCCACACGGCAGTGTGATCCCCTGCAGTTTGAAAAATTTTAACTCATTTCTAAAAAATCTCATATGTTTCTGATTTAGTCCCGAATAGTTTCCAATGTCTGTTTTGGTCCTAAATGGCTCGAATAAGGGATCGTATCTATGTTTTTGATCGATGTTGTTATGTATCTTGAAATTTAATTATTAATTAAATTCTTCGATGTATGACCTTATGCTTCGGTAATGCTCTGTAGTCCTAATCCAGTGACAAATATGGGCTAGGGGTGTTACTAAGCACATTATTAACTAAAAGCATACATTCATCGCACAAGTATAAAATATACCACTTGTAGTAAGTACTTAAAACATATACAAGATACTCCTATTACGTGCCACATATCCCAAAATTAAACATTATCAAAACCTACCAAATGAATCTGGATAGTGTGATATTCGCGTTGATCCAATCGCCCGATTCCACAAAATGTCATCTATAAGGAAATAAGAAAATGTCACAAGTAAGCTTTAATAAGCTTAGTAAGTTCACAATTTAAAATGATAAAACTTACTAAATAAACATAGTAAATCATTTAATAATAATGTTAAGAGCATTAGTCCTGTCAATCACAATCAACCAATAGTGAGTTATACAAATATACAAGTTGCATAATCCGTTCAATAACATGAATTCTGTAACACCCCTAACCCGTATCAGTTTACGGAATAGGGCTACGGAGAATTATTGGACTATTAACATATTTCATCATACATTTCATATACATTTCTCATTCTAAACATAAAGCATTCATACACATTCATATAGTCCCTAACATGAGCCTTCGAGGGCTAAAACAATCATTAAAAGTAATCCGGGGCTTAATGGTAAACTTATGAAAATTGTAAGAGAACTTTGAAAATTTCTAAGTACAGGGTACACACGCCCGTGTGGCTAGGCCGCATGTCTAACACGGTCACAGGACACGCCCATGTCACAGGCTGTGTAGACATTCGAAACGGGATCACATGGCCGTGTCCCAGACTGCGTCCTACCCCGTGTAACTCTCTGACTTGTGTCACACGGCCAACCACACGCCCATGTGACTAGCTCCTGTTGTAACACCCCTTACTCGGGTTTGATCCTGGAACCAAGTACGAGGCATTACCAGACGATAACACAACCAATCATACAAAGTCGGGCCATAAAATTTCATTCCAATTTAAAACTTTACCATAATATTCATACAATCCTTAAAGGGGCCCACAGTGCCCAAAACATAATTTGGGAATGGTCTGGGACCAAACTAAGAACTTAGAAAAATTTTAGAAATTTAGGTCAAAAACAGGGCATACGCTCGTGTGATACAGAGAGATGCCTATGTGGGCAGGCCGTATGGTCACACACGCCTGTGTCTCCTACTCGTGTTGAATTATTGGAAAATTAGTTTTTATTTCAAACCTATAGGGGTTTTCACACGGCCGAGCACACGCCTGTGTCCTTGGCCCGTGTCCTTCACACGGCCTCAACATGTCGTGCTCTCACCCCGTGTGAAAAACTAGGGTATTCTGTTTATGACGTCAGCATACAACTTTTGTCACATGGCCACGGGACACACCTGTTTGACCAGGCCGTGTGACGTCCTTATTCTCCAAAAATTTCATGCAAAGTTCACATGCCTTACACATATGGCCGTGGTGGCTGGCTATGTGGCCCTAAGTGATGCTATTTTCCAAGCGATTCTTTGCCCCAAAACACATACAAACTTTACCATTTTTGAAACCACATATCATTCACATTTTTAGGCATCTAAATAACCTCATTTAACCATCAATCACCATTTCAACTTATCCACACACAAACACACCAAGCATTCCATGAACTACCTCAAAGGATCCATAAATAAACCAATATCAATATTGGCCAAGTCACATGGCCTTAATTACAAAATGACTTATCAAACCTACAATATAGCCAAACCAACATGAAACTTACAACACCACTAAGTCCCTATACATGCCATAGCCCAAAAGAGTACATTTACAATACCAAAAGAGTGTTGTGGATAGTGTGGGTGATCCTTCGATGCTTCCTGATCTTCGAGCTAGCTTGTCTAATCTATAGAACAAGTAGAAAAAGAAAGGAGTAAGCTTTTAAGAAGCTTAGCAAGTCTATTTGCAAATAATGAACGTCATACCAACTCTCTAAATCAACAAAAATTTATATCATCACATATCAACTTACCACATAACCTTAACAATATCATATACATACCAAACACATCATTTACATAATTCTAAGTTCACATGCACCCATGACCACATATACAGTTGCCCACATTTTCACTGGCTCATAAATACACCTACACTTTCACATCACATAACCACACAAATCGCTTTTAGTAAGCTTTTTTCGTTGAACCCTTCGGAATAACATTTGATACCCAGTGGTTTCAGCACATAGCTCCACCAACACATAATCCTGCTCTCATGTACACATGGTGAACTCTCGTTATCACCCATGTGACTTAGCCTGTAAATCCTGTAGCTCTCGTGTCCACATGGTGTCCACCACTCGAATCACACATGCGACCTAGCTACAAATAACATAGCTCTCGTGTCTACATGATGTACCCTCGGTAACATACATGCGGCCTAGCTATTTTAAACTTGTAGCTCTCATGTACACATGGTATACACCACGTATTATGCATGTGACCTAGCTACTCATGAAATTATCATCTCGTAGCTCTCTTGTACACATGGTATACACACCGTATAACATATGTGACCTAGCTACCAGATAGCAACTCGTAGCTCTCTTGTACACATGGTATACACATCGTATAACACATGTGACCTAGCTACGACATAGCATTTCGTAGCTCTCTTGTACACATGGTGTCCTACCCTCAGAAACACACATGTGACCTAGTTACACATTATCTGTATCTTTCGTTTTTTCGAAGGTTCAATCGGGAACATCAAAATTTCCATAATTCACCAAATCATAGAAGTTATCCAACATTACCTGTAACATACAATAAATTATATTTATGGAATTAAAACTGATGTATTACTTACATATAAACTTACCTCGATAACAAAATATGATAATTTGCAATTTAGTCCGAAACCTTGCCCTTGCCTCGGTCAAGGTCGATTTCTCGATCTTCTTGATCTATAACGACACATTTAGCTCATTGAATAATCACATTACTCAAAACAGCCCAAAATCTTCCTATAGCAAATTTTGCAATTTGACCCCTAACTTTCTCAATTTTACACTTTAGTCCCCCGGCTATGTTTATGATTTTATTAAATTTTCATGCATTTTAAGCCTAGCCAAACCACTTTTCCTCATATAACAGCCCCCAATTTCTATCATTTCACAATTTAAGCACATAATATTTCACCTTTTACAATTAGGTCCTTTTTTCAATTTTCACCAAAAATCACCTAGTAAAAGTTGTTCACCACACTTTAAACTTTCATTTTCTACCACTAGCCATCCAAATACATGCATGTCATTCATGGGTAAAATTTTAAACATCAACCCTAGCTTGAAATAATGGTAGAAATAGCTAAAGCAAGTTACGAGGATTTCAGAAATACGAAGAACATTAAAAACGGGGCTAAAAATCACTTACTATGAGCTTGAGAAGTGAAAGAAACCCTAGCTATGGTTGCTTGAAGAATTTGGCCAAGGGGGAGAAGATGGACACCATTTTTGGCCTTATTTTCCCTTTTTATTTCTTTTATTAACTAATGACCAAAATGCCCTTCATTAAAAACCTTTAGTATTCCACCCTTCCTTGGGCATTTTTGTCCAAACAAGGTTAAAATGGTTTAATTACCATATATGGACATCTAATTTAAAATCTCAATTCAATCAAGTACCTTTATGGATTAAAATCCTTATTTTTCACTTATTGCAATTTAGTCCAACCTATCAAATTAGGCATGCAAATAATAAAATTCAGGCACTAAAATTTCACACAATTATTCAAACACCCAATAAACACCAAAACTCAATTGGAAAAATATTTTAGACTTCAGATTCATGGTTTCAAAACCACTATTCCATTTAGCCTCTAATTCAGGCTGTTACACGTGTAACTTACTGACTTACTACCTTTAAAAACTACAGGGGACACATGATTGTGTCACCTGACCGTGTGCCATACACGGCTGAGACACACGCCTGTGTCTCTGCTCGTGTGGACGAAAATAGGCTATGTTTCGAGCCACATTCTCACCCATAATGTTGTCAACCTAAGTTTAACAATACACAAGTAACCAATGCATAAATAGACACTTATAGCCAACCAATTTCAAGCCAAATTCATATACAACCAATATCAACAACCAAATGCTCATAAGCACCCCAATGAATCATTCAAAACATGCCTATAACACATGCAAAAATGACCTAAATGGTCACTTTCAACTATGCATTATTTTACTTAAAACCATATACATATCATATCTCAATATCCAACCATTTGATACTCAAAATACAAACTCACAAGAAGCAACTTCAATACCATTTCACAAACAAAACATTTCCATGACATCCATTAAGCACAAAATAAAACTTACGAAACATATATATATATATATATATATATACGTACCAACTCATATACCAAAATTAAACCAAATCACATGGATAATTACGTACCAAAATATATAGGCTTCATTAGCAAAAATTATCAATTCAAACCATATAACCACAAAGGCTATACATGCCATATAACCAAAATCAATAAGTTCAAAAGTACCAAAACAATAGCTAGATAGTGTGATGCGATCTCCAATAACTTCCAATTCGAGCGAGCTTCCAAATCACTATAAAACATGGAAAAATAAACAGAGTAAGCTATAAAGCTGAGTAAGCTCGTATATCATAAGCTATGAAGCTGAGTAAGCTCGTTTATCATAGAGTTAAACTTACCCTTTAATCATAATTTAGGTAAATAATCATGGTATATTCCAATTAATTTGTCAAATGCCTAAACACATAAATTCACCAATAGACTAGTCATGTAGTGCACATATAATAACTAATAAGTATGGATGAGCACAACAATTAATCAAGTTCCATGTAGACATATCATCCATTTCATACTTCAATATAGCATGTAATACCATTTCCATGTAATTCATATAACTCTTATGCTAGTTATTATCAATTCACTTAACCTGTAACAGAATTGTGCCTGTTGAACCACTTAGAATATCATTTGATACAAGGGTGGTACACATGATGTAACACCCTCTAACCCCAAACCATCGCCAAAACATGGTTACAAGGCATTACCAGAATTATACACTAGTAAACGAACAAAATCGAGTCATAAATCTAAGTTTCAATCTAAAACTTTCCAAACTTCATCAAAAGTCCTTAATATAGACCTACGAGACCCAAAATAGCCTTAGGAAGTGATTTGGGACTAAACTGAGAACTTTGGAAACTTTCTTTGAAAATAGGGGCACATGCCCGTGTGGCCTGGGACATATGGCCTACCCATGGGCTTCCGTGGCCGTGGGGCTAGCCCGTGGGCAGATCTGACTTGTTACACATGGCCGTGGGACTAGCCTGTGGGCAATTCTAACTTTGCCACACGGCCTGGGCACACGTCCATGTGACTTGGCCATGTGAAAACATGATTTTTCATCATTTTTAAGCTACTTTCACCCACTAAACATACCTAATTCATGCCCAAACCATTAACTTATAAATCTTGATCAAATAACATCATCATACTTTTCAAACTTAGCAAATATTCATTCATTCATACCAAAAATTTCTTAAGGATTATGTACCGTATTTACAATCAAAATATAAAACATTTACAAGTGACAAACACCAAACCTAATACATGCCACATTTACTAAAAGATTGATTCATCACCAAAATTGAGCTGAAGCCGAGATTGATTCGAACGCTGAGCCGGACTTTAACTTGACCTAACCTATGCACGGAAAACAATCGTACGCTGAGTATTGGAAATACTTAGTGGTATTATCATAATTCAAATTTATAATGACAATCAAATATCATAAACATACATAGATAATTACAAATCATACATATAATCTCATACTAAGTTATCATATTTCCATTGCATCATTTCCAATATTTGAATCAATATCTCACCAATAGGATTTCCAATAATTCATGAACCTTTGGTTCATCTCTCAACCACATATAATTACTCAATTCACATTTCAAATATGAATACTTCATAAAGCTTTGGTTCATGCCTTCAATCTCATAGCACAAATTTCATTTCATATTTCACATCACAAAATTCCTTCCGCCTTTCATTCAATAATTCAAATAATCAAATTCAGATAACTTATTCATTTCGCTTATTTACCCCTATTAACATGACTCAGACTTGGCGGATACACAGATCCAACCAAACACACTAGAGTGGCGACCAATGCCTCCTCGGATAGTTCGAAGCAAATAAGTGACGACCAACGTCTCATCGGCTAAGCCGAAGTAAAGTGGTGACCAACGCCTCATCGAATCTATCTGAAGCAATATGACACACCAAGTGTCTCATCGAATTGAGGTCGAAGAATTCCTAAACTCTTCCAATCCTATGGCATGCCAACTATATCCACTGAGCCCGACTAGTTAATAGGTTATCGGATTTCTTTCTCTATTTCAGTCAAATTCACATCAATTGCACTTTGGCTACATTTTCTCACATATTTCTCAATTCAAGCACAACTTGTTTCAAATTCATATTATTACATATTTTCACTTCATTTCCATTTTCAATTGATCAAAATCATTCAAATTCAATTCAATCACATTAACAGTTCAATCTCAAATTTCAAATTTATATGCATACCAACATTACTCAATTCAATCATACAATTCAATTTCACATACATTTATTTATTCATCAAATAAATCTAATTCACATTCAACACAATATCAATATTTACGTCACATTCAAATTCCATACACATATATTAAAATTAAACATTTAATAAGAAATAACTTGAATTATGATAATACAAACCGATATTTTTCTCGAGCTATTCCTTGATCACTATTTCCTTTCCCTTTGTATTCGACGTCTCAGTTTCCTTGTTTGCTACGAAAATTAGCATAATTACAATTAATTAATAACACATATATTTTATACAAAAAAATAACTTTCCATGCAACTTTTACCTAAATCCCAAATTTGTCCTAACCATTTTTATCTTCTTCCTTTTAACAATTCACATCATTTCCTTATTCAATTTCCATCAAAACTTCAATATAACTATCAAATTTTCATCGTTTTTCCATAATTTCAAATTTCTTCCAATTTAGCCCCTAAAACTCAAAACTTATAGCCTAGTTTACAAATTAACCCTTTAATCTATTTTAATCAACAATTCTATCAATTTGATCCCTAATTTCATCATTTGTTCAACATAAACTCTACTCAAAAGTCTATCAACTTTTAATATTTCCACACAAATTCAAGAGTATTTTACTCTAGGACTCCAAAAACATCAAAATCACTAATAAAGGGACTTAATTGACTTACCAATTTAACTTTTAAGCTTCCAAACCCTAATTTCCCCTTTTTCTTTTCTTTTTTCTTTCTTTCTCCCAATTTTCGTGACTCTCTGCAACTTTTCTATCTTTTCTTTTATGTTTTATTTTATTTCTTTATTCTTTTATTTCATTTCATTTTATTTCTTTTATTTACTAATACTTAATTAATTATTAATTATAAAATATCTAGTTAATAACTAATGTATATATTACATGTGTATTAATACACATATGTACACATGTATTATCCCATCACCATACATTTGTCACCATTTCAATTAATTGATAAATATAATAATAATAATAATAATAATAATAATAATAATAATAATAATAATAATAATAATAATATCTTTTACTTAAATTATAAGTAAATATATATCTATTATACATTTGTACTAATATTTTAATTACACATGTAGTCATTCTCTAACATCTAATTTGGTTTAATTACTAATTTAATCCTTTAACCTTTCTCTATTCTGTAATTAAGCTTTTATGCTCTATTCAATTTTTTCCTTTCTAATAATTACTTCTAATTAAACTAAATTCACTTATCAAAAATCTAATTCAACCTATAACTAATTCGTAAATATTTTTAATAAATATTTACGGACTCGTTTTCATAAGATAGAGGCCCTAAACTCACTTTTTTGGTGCCCGTGGAATTTGGGTCGTTACACACGAAGTGTACCAAACGACAATCAATCAATTCCTGTACATATATGCTCTTTCGAGCTATAAACGGTAAGTTCCTCCTGAGCTGGAATAACAATAAGCTCAAATGGGCTAAGAGATAGTAAGCTCTAATGAGTTGAAATATCAGTAAGCTCATACGAGCTATGGTGAGTCCACAACACATGCAGGATCTCCACCAAATCAGTAACCCTAATGACATGTCACTAATATCCTATGAATTCCTAAGGTTCAAATGGGGCTCGGTATTCTTCAAACTTCACTAACTAGGCATTCGATCATTCTTAATTTAATTTCTCAATTCACATACAAACATTTCAAATAAGTATATAAAATTGCTCAATTCTAATTATACGAAGTTACCTCGTATTCAAACGACGGAGTTGATCGCCTAGTTGATAACCTTATCTTTTCCTCGATCTAATTTCGATCTTTGCTTTCTTCATCTATATAAAATCAAATTTAACTTATTCAATTATCATTCTATTCAATTTAACCCAAAACACATATTGGCAAAATTACACTTTTACCCTCAACTTTTAACTACTTTACAATTTAGTCCTTATCTCATAAAAATGCAAATTCATTCAATTTAATACCAACCCATGCTAGCCAAATTTCATATATGCTTATATCAGTCCATGTTTTCCATTTATTCACACATTTAACCACATAATTTTCACATTTATCAATTTAACCCCTATTTGACATGTTCACTAAAAATCACTTTACAAAACTTGTTAATCGAACAACAGGGATGCATTTTATATCATCAATAATCAAAACACATGTATATTCATCAATGGTAAAACCCTATACTTTTAACAGTTTCACAAATTAGTCCTTGGGCTAGCTAGATTAAGCTACAACGATTCCGAAAACATATAAATCATTAAAAATCGAGTAAAAAATCACTTACATGCACTAGAATTATTGGCCTAATATTTTGAGCCCCAACTATGGCTTTCTGACCTTCAAATTTAGTGGTGAAGAAGATGGACAATGTAACATCCCGAAATAGGGCCTAAACAGAGTGGTGATTATGAAACCAAGAATCAGAGATAGAAAAGCTTATTCCGATTAATTTTTATGATTTACCAGGTGATTAGATGCATGTGTTAAAGTATTGATAGAAAATTTTATGAATTGCATGACTAATTTGCCTATTAGGGCTTAATTGCAAAAGTTGATAAATATGAGTTTTAGATGTTAAAGGATTTAATTGAAGAGCATAATTGAAGTAGAGGTCCTTATATGGTAATTATACCATTAGGTTTTCATGGACAAAAATGGACATACATAGGTAGAAATAACCAAAGTTTTTAATGAAGGGTATTTTAGTCATTTGGTAATTAAAAGATTAAAAAAGGGAAAAAGATGGCAAAATATGTCCATTTTCTTCATTAGCACGAAATTTCAAGGGTTCTCCATAGCTAGGGTTTGTTTCAAGCTTCCATGCTCCATAGTAAGTGATTCCAAGCCCTGTTTTTAATGTTCTTTACATTTTCGGAGTCCCGATAACTTAATTTAGCTTATTCTAGTAATAATTCAACCTAGGGTTCTTATTTTGAAAAATACCCACAGGTGAAAAGTGTTTATTTTGTTGTTTTATGATAAAATATGAGGTTTTAAATTATGTTAAACAACTTGTGCTACTTGGTTTTAAGTGAAAACGAGTAAAACGACATAATCGATAAAAATACCTAATGTTCATAAGTACATGGTAGAGTGAGAATTTGATGTTGGCATCAAGGGAAAATGATCAGCATGTCCTAAAACATAAGAATTAGGGAAAAATTTTAATTTCCAAACTTTGGGGCAAAAGTGTAAATATGTAAAAGTTTAGGGGCAAAATTGTAATTTTTGTCAAAGTTAGAGTTAAGGACTATTTTGATGAATGTGGGTATTAGATAAGCTAAATTTTCTAATTATAGATCAAGAAGAACAAATTTGGGGATAGACCAAGGAAAGAAAAAGGTAGAAGATTAAGTTGTCAAGTAGATCGCATTTTGCACCGAGGTAAGTTTACGATAAATAAATGTAATATTTCAATACTTTATATTAATGTTGTTAATTTCCAGCATATATACATTTATTTTATGAGAATATTTCATGTTGAATTAAAGATGAGATAACAGAGAAAAAGTATCAGAAAGCCCCGTTTGAACCTTAGGGATGTATGGTATATTGGGTTAAGATAGTTGAGGAACATCCCTTGTAAGTCCATATCAGACATATGGCATTGGCAGGTTGAGATAGTTGAGGAACATTCCATGCAAGTCCGTATCAGATATATGGCTTTGGCAGGACAGGGAACATCCCATATAAGTCCATATCAGATATATGGCTTTGGCAGGACAGGGAACATCCCATATAAGACCATGCCTATAGCATGGCATTGGTAGACTATTATCAGGAAAGAAAACCCAAGTGCCCTTAGTATTCCAAATGATTCATCGGGCTAATATACAGGCTATGTTACAAGAAAGTTCAGGTAAAGGAATGATAAACAGGAAAGTTAAAGAGTAAGTGGAGAAGTAAAACAAAGATTTTGTTGTCGATGGTGAATGTTGTCATTTATTTATTTGTAGATTTACTAAGCATTGTAGCTTACTCCTTTATTTTCTCTCTTTTATAGTGTAGCCAAGCCAATTCGAGGTTCAAAAAGGACGTCAGAGTTCATCTCACACTATCAAAGGCTATCTTGGTATTTTGTAGTTTGAAATGTTTTGAGTTATGGCATGTATAGGGACTTGGCCATTTGGTGTGTATGTCTTTATGATATGATTTAAGTATGGTATGTGAATTTTTGATGATGATTAGCTATTGAAATGGCTAAATAAGAACATGTTTTGATGTTATGTATGCCTAAATGATAGTTTATGTAAAGAAATGATGAAAGAGGAAAAGTTGGCCATGAAACAGTTTTGTAATAGCAGCAGTGATGTGAATTTGAAAAATCACTAAAAATTGTAGAAATGAAAGTAAATGGTCAATAAGATATAGAATTAAAGCTTATTGAGTATATTTTCATAAGAAGGAAACAGGGCAAGCAAAGGAAGTCTGTATTATGAGACATTTAAATTCTTGTGAGACTGGTTTAGAGGGATTTTGTGATCCCCTGTTCTGATTTTAGAAATTAACTAAAAATTATATAGAAAGAATTATGAGTCATAATTTATATTTATAGATTCCTTAGTCAGTCTATTTTCATTATAAACAAGTGGAAACACTAAATGAAAACTGTACTAAGAGATAATTGATTTTTAGTATGGAGAGGTCAGAACAGTAGGACTATGAAATAGGGGAACATTTAACTAATAAGCTCTACTAATTGGCCACACCAAAAATTCTAGAAAACTTATGGTAAGAGGATATATGAGTCTAGTTTCAGGGAAAAATTATAGATTTAAATTTTGAGTTTCGTAGCTTAAGTTATAATTAATTTAGTAACTATTGCACAGGTGGACAGTTTTATTATGAATAGTGAAATAAATTGTTTTAAATTGTGTAAATAATCGAAAAATTTTTAATGTTCCCAGTTTGGTCTTGAACCGTTTCAATTACATGTTTTGGGCTTCAGAGGGCCCTTTTTAGGGATATATTGGATCAATGTGAGTGAATTAATTTTAAAAGCGAATTTTTATGCCCCGAACTAGCAAGGTAAGTCTGGTAACGCCTCGTGCTCAACTTCGGCAACTGTCTCGGGTAAGGGGTGTTACAGACAAACAATTTTTTTTTTGTTTTACCTATTATATCATTATTAACCAATTTACAAAATTAACCTTTTAATTAACCTTTTAAAATCACTTAACATATGTCCATCATTGTCCACTCATGCTTTTAATGGTCTAATTATAACATAAACCATCCAATCATTTAATTTCATAGCTTTGACACCTTTAACTTATAGAACGCAACTTGTACACTTTACACGATTTAGTCCTTTTTCACAAATTAAGCATGCAAACGATAAAATTTCTTAACGAAATTTTCACACAATCATGCTATCATGCTATAGACCTCAAAATAATAAAAAATAATTATTTTCACATCAGATTTGTGGTCGCAAAACAATTGTTTCGATTTCATTAAAAATGGGCTGTTACAAATCTCCCTCATTAGGGATTTTCGTCCCCAAAAAATCTTACCAGAAAATAGGTTAGAGTATTGCTTTCTCATAGTTTCCTCAGGTTCCCATGTAGCCTCTTTAATCCTATGACGATGCCAAAGAACCTTTACTAATGCTATTCTTTTATTTCTCAACTCTTTGATCTCTCATGCTAAGATTCTGATCAGTTCTTGATTATACGACATGTCAGGCTAAATCTCAATCTCTGAAGGAGAAATTATATGAAAAGAATCTGATCTGTACCATTGTAGCATAGATACATGAAACACGTTATGAATCTTTTCGAGTTCGAATGGTAAAAATAGTTGATATGCTACTGGCCCTACCCTCTCAATAATCTCATATAGCCCGATGAAATGTGAACTCAACTTTCTTTTACGACCAAATCGAAGAATCTTCTTCCACAACTATACTTTCAGAAACACTCTGTCACTGATTTGGAATTCAATGTCTTTACGTTTCAAATCTACATACGACTTCTGTCGATCTGAAGCTACTTTTAAACTGTTGCGAATTATTTTCACCTTCTCTTCAGTCTCTCTGATCAAATCAACCTCGTGAATCTTGTTCTCACTAAGTTTGGTCTAGTATAATGGAGTTTGACATTTATGACCATATAAAGCTTTGTATGGTGCCATCGTTGTACTCGTTTGATAACTATTATTATACGTAAACTCAACGAATGGTAAATATTTTTCCTAGTTTCCTTCGAACTCTAAAACACAAGAACGAAGCATATCTTTAAGAATCTGAATTACTCTCTTAGATTGGCCATCGGTTTGAGGATGAAAAGCAGTACTAAAATGCAACCGCCCACCCAAAGCCTCTTGTAATTTCTTCCAAAATTGCGACGTAAATCTAGGGTCTCTATCAGGAATAATGGAGACTGGCACTCCCTGCAATATGACAATCTAAGAAATGTACAATCTACCTAAACTATCAAGTGAAAAGTCTGTAGCACTAGAATGAAATTTGTAGATTTTGTCAAACGATCAAAAGTAATCCAGATAACATCTTTATTCTTCGAAGATAACGGTAATCCCGTTACGAAGTCCATCGTAACTCTATCCCATTTCCACTTTCGTATCATCACTAGCCGTAGTAGTCCTGAATGCACTTAATGTTTGGCTTTGACTTGTTGACAAATTAAGCATTTCAATACAAATTTAGAAATATCTCGTTTCATTCCTGACCACTAGTACAACTATTTCAAGTCATGGTACATTTTAGTACTCCCCAGATGAATAGACAAACTACCACTGTGTGCCTCTTGTAAGATTTTTTGTATAAGCTATTGATTTCTCAGTACACAAATTCTACCACGAAATAACAAACAATCATCAGATCTGATCTGAAACTCCGAATCAAGAGTCGACTCACACTGTACTCATTTTGCTTTCAATTCATTGTCACATTTATGAGCTTCACCGATTTGTTGATGAAATATTGGTTTAGCTTTCAACTTAGCTAATATTGAACCATCATCAGACAAAGTTAACTGTGTGTTCATCACCCACAAGGCAAACAATGATTTTCTACTCAGAGCATCCGCGACTATATTTGCTTTCCCCAGATGATAATCAATCACAAACTCGTAATCTTTTAATAATTTCAGCCATCTTCGTTGTCACAAATTCAAGTCTTTTTGAGACATTAGATATTTAAAGATCTTATGGTCAATAAAAATATGGCACTTTTCATTGAATAAATAATGTTGCCAATTTTCAATGCGAAAACAATAGTGGCCAACTCTAAGTCATGTGTCAGATAATTCTTTTCATGAGGTTTTAACTATTTCGAAGCATAAGTTATCACTTTGCCTTCTTGCATCAAAACATATCCCAAACCGTTCAATGACGCATTATTGAAAATCACAAACTCTTTACCTAGCTTAGGCTGAACTAAAATTGGTGCTTCAGTTAACGGTGCTTTCAACTAATTGAAACTCTGTTGACATTTCTCATTCCACTCAAATTTTACATCTTTTTGTAATAATCACGTCATCTGTGTAGCAATCATCAAGAATCCTTGAAGAAATCTTCGAAAATAGCCAACTATTCTTAGAAAACTTCTAACTTCGGATATGTTTCTTGACAGTTTCCAGTCAATAATTGCTGAAATTTTGCTCAGATCAACTTTAATACCTTTTGCAGATACAATATGTCCCAAAAATCCAACTTCTCGAAGCCAAAACTCATATTTACTGAATTTAGTAAACAATTGCTTATCTCGTTGGGTCTAAATACAATTCTCAAATGCTTGGAATGCTCTATCTCATCTCGGGAATAGATCAGAATGTCATCAATGAATACAACAACAAATCTGTCTAAATATGGTCTGAAAATTCTATTCATTAAGTCCATAAAGACTGCAGGAGCATTAGTTAACTTAAATGGCATAACGAGAAATTCATAGTGTCTATATCTGGTTCTGAACGCAGTTTTCGACACATAAGAATTGTTAACTCTCAACTGATAATAACCAGATCATAACTTAATCTTAGAAAACACTGTTTCCCCCTTTAACTGATCAAATAAATCATCGATTCACGGTAAAGTATACTTATTCTTGAATGTAACTTTATTGAGCTGTCGATAAATGATACACATTGTCATCAACCCATCTTTCTTCTTTACAAATAGAACTAGTGCACCCCAAGGTGAAAACTTAGGTCGTGCAAAACCTCTATCTATTAACTCTTGCAACTGAGCTTTCAACTCTTTCAACTTTGCAGGGGCCATTCTATAAGGAGCTATCGATATCAGTGATGTCTCTGTTACTAATTCAATATCAAATTCAACCTTTCTGATCGGTGGCAATCCATGTAACTCTTCTGGAAACACATTTGGATACTCACAAACAACTGGCACTGATTCAATCTTCAATTTAGACACTTTTGTATCCAGTACATAAGCAAGATATGCATCACAACCCTTTCTTACATATTTTTGACCTAACATAGAAGATACCATAGTAGACAATCCACTCAAAACATCGGGTTCAATACAAAGAATTTTACCATCCTGACATTTCAACTCAATAGTCTTTTGTCTACAACTCACAACTGCATCATGAAAAGTTAACCAGTCCATACCCAATATCACATCAAACTCATCAAACGACAACAACATCAAATTAGTTGGAAAACAACCCCGAGTCATCAAATGACAATTCTTGTAAACTTTATCAACTAAGACATACTTGCCTAATGGGTTTGATACTTTAATCACGAATTTAGTAGACTCAACAAGTAAACTTTTACTAGACACTAGATTCATGTAGACATATGAATGGGTCGATCCAAGATCTATCAAAGAAATTACATCATTGTCATAAAGAGAAAATGTACTAGTGATAACATCTGGTGATGACACATCATCGCGAAGCACCATGATTACCACTCATATTTCCAGAGTTTCGAGGTGGCCTCCCTCTAGCAGCTGTATTACTCGATTTTGCCATTTGAGCTCTTTCATTAGTGACTTCTCTGGGCAATCTCTAGGGTAGTGGTCAAGGGATCCACATTTGAAACATGCTCCGCTCTTCACCTGACATTCACCATAATGTGGCTTGTTGCAATGTTTGCACTCAGGTCTAGCATTTTTAACACTACCCACACTAGCTACAGACATAGCCTGGGGTTTAGGAGTAAAATGTCTCACATCTGTCTCGACTAGAATGCCCCATAGAAACACTAGGACTATAGTGATGTTCTTTGAATTTCTTGGAAGTTGACTGATGAGACTTTCCCGTAAATCTCTTTCTTGAATCTCTAGCTTCAAATAAGCTTCTCTTTTCTTTACTAAGCTCCTCAGCTTTGCAAGCTCTATCAACTAGCACAATGAATTCTTTCAGTTCAAGTATCCGAACTAAAAGCTTAATGTCTTCTTTTAACCTGTCTTCGAACCGCTTACACATAATCTCTTCAGTGGAAACACATTCTCGAGCGTATTTACTTAATCTCACAAATTCTCTTTCATATTCTGATACAGTCATATAACCCTGTTTCAACTTTAAAAACTCTTTACACTTTTGATCCAAGAACTGTTGACTTATATACTTCTTTCTGAACTCGGTCTGAAAGAAATCCTATGTAACACGTTCCCTCGGTACCATAGAGATTAAAGTATTCCACCACTGGTATGTAACATCTTTCAGAAGAGACACAACACATTTAACACATTTAGTCACTGTACATGATAGTTCATCAAATACTCGGATAGTATTCTCAAGCCAAAACTCAGCTCTCTCAGGATCATCATCAACTGTAGCTCTTAACTCCTCAGCCACATACTTTCAAATTATATCAACAGGTGGCTTACTCATACGTATAAGTTCCAAACCTTGAGAAGCTACGGAGATCGGTTGGGGAATAGGTGGGGGTGGAGGTTGTTGAGTAGCTAGATTCATTTGGACAAACCCAGTGAACCATTCGTTCATTATCTGGAAGATGGCTTCTATGGCCACTCCTCCACGATCCTCAGATACGGGTCTCGATTTGTGTAACAACTCATTTTTAACTAAATCAAAATAGTGGTTTTAGAACCACAAATCTGAGGTCGAAAAAATTATTTTATTGTTATTTTAAGTGTTTATAGCATGATAGCATGTATGTGTGAAAGTTTCGTGAAGTAATGTTCAAGTAGTTAAAAGTACTTATTGACTATGAAATTGAAATGTTGAAGTCCTTATAATGTAATTATACCATTGGTAGGGTAAGTGGATAATAATGGGCTTATATTAGGTGAATTATAATGTTTATAATTAATGTTATTATGGTAATTTTGAAATTAATGTATAATAAATAAAACAAACAAAATTTCTTTCTCAATGGTTATCATCTTCAACTGAAAATAAGAAAGAAATATATGGTTTTGAAGCTTAAACAATTCAACAGCTTGGAAGCTTAATTAGGTAAGTAATTTTGCTTGATTTTTGATGATTTGTATGTTTTTGTGATTATTGCAACTAGGTCTAGCTAGCCTAGGGACTACTTTGCAATACTGTTAAAGATTTTGAAAGTTGCCATTATTGAATACATGTGTTCTTGGATGCTTAATGATGAAATATGAAATCTTGTAGTTAGATTTACATGTTTTGTAAAGTGATTTTGAGTAAAAACGTAAAATAGGGGTTAATTTGTGAAAAGTGATAAATGTGTAGTTAAATGCGTGAAAATTTAGAAATATGGGCTGTTCGGGACATTATTGTTATTTAGCAAGCATGGGTATTAAAGAAATTTCACTAATTTGTGATTTTGTGTAATAAGGACTAAATTAAAAAAATGCAAAAGTTGATGGGCTAATGTGTAAAATAGCCTAAATGTGTATTTTGGACTTAATTGAATAAATAGATGATTAAATAAGTTAAATTTGATGAGGTATAAATCAAGAAAATTCAAACTTAGATCAGGGGAAATGCAAAGTAATTGAATAATTGACTCATTTCGTCATTTTCGTACACGAGGTAAGTTCGTATGCTAATAAATGCTATTAAATTGTGTTATAAATGCATTGTTATTATTGAATTAAATTGTGAAGTTGTTTGGAAATGAGTTACGGACATGATTGATAGAGAATCAACAGATGAAAGTCCTGTACGAACCTTAGAAATAGTTTAGGATACAAATGTCATGACATAGGGATTTACCGAAATGATGTGATCAGGGTGTTGGTCTCGTACGTCCTACTGGTGGCTGGATTCCTGCATGTGTTGCGGTTCCTGATAGCTTGTGTGAGGAGCACCATGTAGCTGCGTCTTGACTGACGGCTTGTGTGAGCAGGCCCGTTGTTAGCTCGAGAGCAAGCATATGTGTGATATGAGATAGCTTCAGCTATATATGAGGCACTTAGGTGTGATATGTGTTCCTGAGTATCCTTTAGTGATTCCAAATGGTTCAAGGGGCATAACCGAGACGTGAGAGAAGGTAATATCAAGTTAAGTGACACAGGTACGTATGAAACCTATATAAGTATCGAAATGAGGTAATTTTTGGAATTCAAGTGTAACCATGTTTCAAACATGATAAAGTTTGTGGATTGGTATGTATTATATCATATTATGCTCATTTGGTTGATTTGTGTTTATTTAATATGTTAAGTTTATTACCATACGAGCTTACTAAGCTGTAAAGCTTCGTTTTATTTCTCCATGTTTTATAGTGTTTTGAAGTTAGCTCAGATGCGGGGATCATTAGAGACTTCATCGCAATATCGATCATCTATTTTGGTACTTTTGAAATTGTATATATGGTAATATGACATGTATAGGCTTTGGTCATTTTGGTATGTTTGATGGATATGTATTTGGCCGTTTTAAATGGCTTGTTAATGGTATATGGTTGGATGTATATATTGCTGTAACACCACTTACCCGTATCCAATGCCAGGACAGGGTTCGAGGCGTTACCATGCTTGAACATACTTAAACTTCCTAGACTGGGCCATAAAATTTCTTACAAAATTAAAACTTTTTAAGTTCCATCTTATAGTCCCTTAAATGGGCCTACGAGGCCCTAAAACATACACTGGTAATGGTTTGGGGCTAATCTGAGAGCTTTTAAAAACTTTTGGATCACAATTAAAATTTTTCTATTTTGGAGAGTCACACGCCCATGTGGGCAGGCCGTGTGGTCTCACACACCCGTGTGGTTCCAGACACGCCTGTGTCCTTCACCCATATAACTCTCTATTTATGACGTCATCAAACATTTAGGGGTACACGGCCAAGTCACACGCCCGTGTGCTTGGCCGTGTCCTCCACACGGCTGAGACACACGACCATGTCTCTGCCCGTGTGGCCAACATTTAGGCTATTTTCCAAGCTCTTTTGTTGCCCTTAAATTTTTTACACACTTATACAATACAAAGACACAAATCATAGTATATTTAAGCAACCAAACATCCATACTCATAAACTCAATTCATGCAAGTGTCATTTCCATGCAATGCATCACCATATGATTAGATATAAGTAACATTGGCCAATTATCAATGGCCTTATACAAAATGAATATCACTCCATTATAAGCCAACACTTTTGGCCAAATTTACTATGACAAATAAATAAAATAACTAAGTCCCTATACAAGCCAAAATTTCAAAATACTAAAATTATCAATACCAAAATAATGCCTTGATAGTGTGATGCCGCCTCGATGGTATCCAACCACGAGCCAACCTAACAACACTAAGAGGAATGGAAAAGAAAGGAATAAGCTTATAGCTTAGTAATTTGGCATGTAATAATAAGTGATTAATTTGTATGATTTTTCCAATCCCCATAATGATACTTAAGAAAATAAAGTCATTATTCACATGTTTCCACTTTTTACTCATGTTCATCTTAAGCTATCTTACTAAGTCCCAGTTGCTAAATTAATTATATATTAAGCTACAGAACTCAAAATTAAGTTTGGTAAATTTTTGATAAAACTAGACTCACATATCTTCTTACCATAAAATTTTTAGAATTTTTGGTTTAGCGAATCGATACAATTTATTTTTTAAATTCTTCCTATTTTGCTGTCCGACAATTCTGACCTCTCTTCACTTAAAATTGATTATCTCATCATACAGAATTCGGATAATAATTTTGTTTGTTTTCTTGAAATTATATTCATTTAGGATTTTAAAAATATAAATTATGCATCATAAAAATTTTTATACAATTTTTGATGATTTTCCAAATTCGGAACAGGGGATTCTAAAATCGTTCTGACCCTATCTCATAACACTTTAAATATCTCATAATATATAATTCTTTTGCTTACTCTGTTTCATTTATAAGAAAATATACTCAATAAGATTTCATTTCATATCTCATTTAGTCTCCAATTCAATTCATACCGTTTTTGGTGATTTTTCAAATTCACATAACTGCTGCTGTCCATTACTGTTTGACAGTTAATTTCACTCTTTCATGACATCATTGTTTTAGCTTCCTTCTAAACATACTAATTATAAATCAAATTTATCAAATTCTCATATATCATAGAAATAGACCTATATTGATGAGGTCATCATAAGATTATCTTGATATGCATTACTTACTTATTTATAATCTGAACAAAAATTCATTCATACATCGAGTACATTGCTCATTCTCATGACTTACTCATGCTTTTCTTACCATTATACTCATATCATCATAATTTCATTTTCTTGTAACTTAATCATGTGCACCTGTATGATTCATAACAAAACTTTAGTCTTTCTCGGTAAACTCATTAACTCGAATACCTTTCCCGATAAATTTTTTAGAATACTGAAGGATACCTGAAGGTCATTCTCATGATAAGAAGCCAATGCCATATCCCAGATATGGTCTTACATGGGATCACATGCCGAGGCTGAAGCCATATCCCAGATATGGTCTTACACAGGATCTCATATCGATGTCGATGCCATGTCCCAAACATAGTCTTATACGAGATCTCTCTTAGATGCCCATGTCATGTCCCAGACATGGTCTACAGGGGATCTATATCTCATCTCGGTGCCGATGCCATGTCCCAGACATGGTCTTATACGGGACCTCATGTCGATGCCAATGCCATGTCCTAGACATGGTCTTACATGGGATCTCAATTCAATGCTGATGCCATGTCCCAGACATGGTCCTACACGGGACCTACAAATGCTCATGTCATGACTACGGTATCCTTCATATTCTTGAACATATTTTCAGGATTTCTCGATAATTACTTTATCATTTCTTCTTAATAATCATGACAATAATTCTTATGGAAATAACATGAATTTTAATTCATTACAATGTCATCAAGTCATAAATATGTTCTTAACTCAATTCTGATACATAGTACTTTAACATTTAATTCAACATAATTAAATTAATATACCAATTTAGGCTTTAAACATAGCTATAATAATATGGCATCATTATTATTGCACCAACTTACCTCGAACGCGAAAGTGGCTAATTTTTCTCAACTTGGTCCATAACCCCGTTCTTTCTCGTTCTAAGCTAGAATCTCATTTTCCATGATCTATAATATCACATTTAGCTCAATTATTAGTCACATTATTCAATGTCACCCAAAAATCATATTATGGAAAATTTATGTTTTTGCCCTTAAACTTTCACATATTTACACTTTTGCCCCTAGGCTCGTAAATTGATTTTTATTCAATTTTCTTGTATTTTGGACTTACCTAAACCATTTTCATAACTATAGCCATCCATATTTCTCACTAATTTCATACACTGATGACAAATTTTACAACTTTCACAACTCGGTCCTTTTAGACGTTTTCGTCGAAAATCACTTAGTAAAACTTGTTTATCTTATCATAGCCATGAAAAATCTACCAGAAATAATCAGAATACACACTTAATCAACCATGGAAAAACTCAAAAACTTTAACCGTTTTGAAAACGAAGGTACGAGATAGATAAATCGAGTTACCATGACTCCGAAAACATAGAAATCATTAAAAACGGGGCAAAAACCACTCACCTATCAAGCTCCAAAGCTTTGCCAAATGAACCCATTCCATGGCTGCCATTTTTTTCTTCTTACACAGTTGAAGAAGAAAGAAGAAAGATGATAGCTTTTAAATTTTTTTGTCTTTATTAGCTTGATTACTAATTTGCCCTTTCCTTTTTAAACTAATTTAAAAAATACCAAACAAATATCTTCCACCAACTTATTAATGGGCTAATTTCCTCATAAGGACTTTCACTTAAAAAACCCATCACAATTACATCCCTTATCATCTAGAACACACATTTTGCACTTATAATAATTTAATCCAACTAACCAAATTAAACACTTTATTGATAAAATTTCTTAACGAAATTTTCACGCAACAATTCAACCACACTATAGACCTCAAATTGATAATCCAAGCTATTTTATACTTAAACCTTCTAGAATCTCATATTTTGCAACTTATTTAATTTAGTCCAAAAGTCAAATTGGACACTTTATGCATAAAACTTCTTCTTGAAATTTTCACACAAGCATATAAACATATCATATACCTTATAATAATCATAAAATAATTATTTCTACTTCAGATTTGTGGTCTCGAAACCACTATTCTGACTAGGCCCTAATTCAGAATGTTATAATTGCCATGTGACATGGTTTATCTTGAAATGGTTGATGATGGTTTATGTTGCTAAAATGGCTATTTGGTATGTGGTATATAATTGTTTGAGAAATGTTTGGTGGTGGATTGGTTTGGATAATGAAATGGTTGATTTAGGTGACACATTGAATATGTGAATTATGGCTAGCAAGCATGTTGATTTGGTATTTGTTTGAATAGGTAAATGGTATTGAATTGAGTATTGAAATGGTTGAAATAGATATGGCATGATTTGTGTATTGGATGATGTTATTTGGCTACCTATTGTATCTTGAATTGGTGCAAATTGAACTTGTGTAAGTGTGTGTCAATTGGGTGGCAAATTGGCTTTGTAAATAGCCTATTTTTGTCCACACAAATAGAGACACGGGTGTGTATCTCAACCATGTGCGACACACGGTCATGGTACAAAGCCGTGTGTCTCCTGAAGCATTTAATAGAAACAAGCCAGTGAGTTACACGGCCTAGACACATTGGCATGTGGTTGGCTGTGTGACACAAGTTAGAGAGTTACATGCTGTAGGACATGGTTTGGGACATAGCCATGTGCTCCCATTTCGAATGTCCTCACGGGCCTATGATACGGGCGTGTCTTGCGGCCATGTGAGACACTTGTTCACACGAGTGTGTGTCCCCTGTTTTAAGCAAAATTTTTTGAGTTTCTTAAAGTTTTCTTGAGTTATCAGCTGAGTCCCGAACCACCCTGCATGTTTAAGGCATCGTATGCCCTTATAAGGGACAATGTGTATGAATTTGAATTAAATATGCTTATGTATGAAGATGAATGATAAATGAATGTGTATTTGTACTGTAAGTTTAGTAATGCCTCTTAACCCTATTCCGACAAAGAATACGGGTTAGGGGTGTTACATTTTATGGTGTCAGAGCTACGGTTTAGTTGATTCTCAAACTAACGTAGTGTGTGTGAGAGTCTAGCTATACTTTCCATATATAACCTACGATAGTGTGACGTCTCCTGACAGTTTAAAATGTGTTTTCGTATAGTAAATGGATCCTGATCGAGCTGTACCTGACGATGTTGAAAGTAATGCACCAGCCTCTGTTCACGGAGCCGCGCAGTCTGAACTGAAGCCAGTTATGGGTAGTCAAGGAGGAGAGACTAAAGAATCCTTCTTCCAAAAGATGAGTGAGTGGTTCATGGAGTTCGTTCAAATGAATCCGGGTGCTCAGCAACCTCCACCCCCACCAATTCCTCAACCAATTCCTGTAGCTCCACAAGTTATCATCCTATACGCTTGAATAAGTTGCTAGTTGATAAAATTCGAATATATGTGATTAATCCTCCTTGATGGATAGTAAGTTCTATTGAGTTGAAAATAGTAAGCTCTTATGAGCTAAAATATCGGTAAGCTCATACGAGCTGGGGCGAGTCTACAACAAATGCAAGATCTCATCCAAACGGTAACCCTAGTGACGTGTCACTCTTATCATATGAATTCCTACTGTTCAAATAGGGCTCGGAAATCATCAGACTATAACAATTAGGCATTTGAATTTCAAGTAGATTACTTACTCAATTTATATACATTCATTTCAAACAATTACTTAATTAAAAGTTCGATTCTAGTTGTATGAACTTACCTCGTAACGCTCAAATAGAAATTATCGACTATTCAATTATTTTGCCATTTCCTTGACCTTGATTTGACCTTGGCTTTTCTTGATCTATATAATATCAAATTTAACACATTCAATATCCATTTTATTCAATTTAGCTCATAATTCATATTTTTGGTAAATTTACACATTTGCCCATAATGTTTCATATTGTTACAATTTAGTCCTTATTTCATAAAATTACAAATGCATGCAATCCAACATTTACCCATGCTAGCCAAATATCAAATTAGTCCTTAAGTGCCCATATTTCTCATAATTTCTCAATTTAGCCACATAGTTTCAACAATTTTCAATTTAATACTTAATTTGCAAGTTCACTAAAAATCACTTAATAAAACTTGTATAACTACTAACAAACTACTATAATTCATCAAAGAACACATATATACATTAATGGAAACTGTCACAAATTTTAGCAGTTTTGAAATCGAAGGTACGGGCATATAGATTGATACAACAAACTCAAAAACATAGAAATCACTAAAAACTGGGTTGAAAATCACTTACAAAAGAAGCATGCACTAGCAGACCTTCAAGCTTCAACAATGGCTCTTATTTCTTTCAATAATCAGTGGTGGAAGAATATGGACAACCCATTTGTTTTATTTTACTTATTATTTCATTAATAATCAAGTTACCAAATTAACCTTTTAATTAACATTATAAAATCATTCAACCTATGTCCATCTTTGTCCACTCAACTATTAATGGGCTAATTGCAAGATAAATCCCTTAACTGTTTAATTTGATAGCCATTTAATACCTTTAACTAATAGAACCCTACTTTTACACTTTACGCGATTTAGTCATTTTTACCAAATTAAGCATTTAAACGGTAGAATTTCTTTACGAAACTTTCACACAATTATTCTATCATGCTGTAAACCTTAATAAACTAGTAAAAATAATTATTTTGACTTTGAATTTGTGATTCTAAAACTACAATTCCGATTTGACCAAAATTAAGCTGTTACAACTCTCCCTCTTAGAGATTTTCGTCCCCGAAAATCTTACCACTGAAAAGGTTAGGGTACTATTTTCGCATAGCTTCCTCAGGTTCCCATGTAGCTTCCTCAATCCCATGTCTATTCCAAAGGACTTTCACTAGGGCTATACATTTATTTCTCAACTCTTTGATTTCATGAGACAGAATCCTGATCGATTCTTCGTTATACGTCAAATCAAACTAAATTCAACATCTGCCGGAGATATCACATGTGATGGATCGAAAATATATCGGTGTAACGTAGACACATGAAATACATCGTGAAACTTTTAAAGTTCTGTCAGTAAAGTTAGCCGATAAGATACAGACCCTATTCTTTCGATGATCTCATATGGTCCGATAAATTGCAGGCTCAATTTCCCTTTCCGACCAAAATAAAGAATATTTTTCCATGGTGACACTTTCAAACGCACTCTGTCCCATATCTAAAACTCAATTTCTTTACGTTTCAAATCTGCGCATGATTTCTGTCGATCTAAAGCTGTTTTCAAACTGTCGTAAATTAACTTCACTTTTTCTTCGATTTCTTATGCCAAATCAACCCCGTGAATCTTTTTCTCACTAAGCTCAGTCCAGTATAACGGAGTTCGACATTTACGTCTATATAAAGCTTCTTACGGTGCCTAATGTAAGCATGCCCGAGAACTCAATAATCTCAAGCTAAGATCCCATCGAGCTTTCTAAAAAGCCAATGAACAGAGTTCGAGCTAGGCTCTTCCAAGAAGCTGTTTCAGATTTATTCACCCGAATTTGGGAAGAATCAAAGCTCCATGCTAATGAGGAAGCATGGACCAGCTCCTTAAAGATTCCTTGCATCCTTGTGCAAGCCGAACTCAGCTCACCTCTAGCTCCCCGGGCTCCATTCAGCTCAAATCAACTCACTCAAGCTTATTTCAGCTCGTTTGAGCTCAATTTAGCTACTTTTCAGTTTGTTTTCTTTATCATTAGAATAGACTAAGTTTCTATTTTAATTAGTTTATTTTGCTACAGCTCATTAGTTCATTTAATAGCTCACTTCATCTTATTTGTGTTTTTCACATCATTTGAGCTAGACGAATTAATATACTAGCTAAGCTTTTATTAAATATGTTCTAATTTAATTAATATGATTATTAATTTGTCTAGATTATAATTTATTAAGGTTCAGTCGAATTTATGTGTGATTTAATGTGTTCAATGTATGTTTATAGATACAGCCGAATGCATGAAGTAGCATTTAGTACAAGGTTCATGTACAGCTTGGTACAACATATGGAAGGGTGCATGCATAATTGAGGTTCAATGGACGACATTTAAAGGAACACATGTATTTGGGATGTTCATGCAAGATGGAGCTGCTGAATGTTCATGTATTTGAAGATTCGTGGGCTGTATTTATGGAGAAACATGCATTGAGACGATTCATGAATGCTGATCAGCTCCATGCACATTCAAGCTGACCATGCAGGTATTCAAGGCACATTATAGCTTCATTCGGCCAAGGAAGATGTAGGAGTATTAAAAGGCTACACATTCATGGAATTATGGCTATTCTTCAAGGCTAAGCCTGCATGAATGCATCAAGTGAAGCAACATGATGGTTCGGCCAATTCATGTACCATCTTTAAGCATGAACCGAATTTTAATGCTATGTGTGTGAACATGTTAAATACAAATGTGAACATATTTAAAGTTAGTTTGGACACATTTAGATGCCGAATTTCAATAGGCATTTTAGGGCTTATAAATAGTTTCTTTGTAAACATTTTGAGGGATTTTTGCCAAATTGATTAATGAAACTTTGCTTCTATGAGGTTTACTTCCTCTCATATTTCTACGAGTCTCGAGTGACTTATCTAGCGTGCTAGTGGCGTCAACCTGAACTTGTTTTTAAAGTTATCACCAATCCTTTAGTGTGGCATTCAACTATCCTTCTATCTTTCATCCATCCACCTTAAACGATATAAGAAACGGGGTGACACTCTTATAGTGTTGAATCACTCTTGAAGTTTAAGTTCATTTACCATCTCCACCTTTTATCAATATGTATGTTATTTTCTTAAACCGAGTCCATCCAAATAGCTTCCACCCCTTTATTTCTTTCTAGCGGAACCTATCATCACAAACTTAGCCAACTTTGAACCCTATTTCATTACTATTAAACCTACTTAGCTGATTCAAACAAGTTGAATACTTAGTGAACGACACTTCTTGACGATGATCAGGCAACATACGTGAACTCGACTCAATCAACTGAGCCAGATCATATCATTTGGTATCAGAGCTATTAAATTGAGAAGCACCGACATCTAAGGACATCCCAATGTAGGTTTGTAAAAAAAGTTTCGAAAAAAATGGTATTCAAAGTATTCAATTGTAATTCATCGTTTGGTATATTGAAAAAATTTTCGTGTATAAAAAAATTCGAAGTTAAAAAAAAGTGAAGTGTTGAAGTATTTGTTCATTGATATCTTTGTAAACCTGATCAAGTACATTCGTTCTTCTACCATTCACTTCCTACCCAACGCCGCACTTTAAACCGAAATTCTTTTATTTCAGCCTACCTCACACCTTTTACACCATAACCCTTGAAACCTTTTTAAAGCTGACCCCAAAGTAGCAAATAGGTCTAAACGAGACAAAATACAAAGTTACAAGAGAAAGTTTGAGTGGTAAAAGGAATAGAGCATGTGAGCACATTAGAGAGGAGGTAAAAGCCTTAAAAAGAGTGTAAACATAAGTGTGAGTGAAATATTCTATTTTCTTTCCGAGTGACTTGTGAGATTTGGTGGTGAGGAATTACATTCCATGTCTAGAAGTCCAAAAAGAAATCAAATGGACGGAGGTGGATTGCGACCCATTCGTAATGCTGCTGGTAGACGAGTTCCCGATTTGACGTTACAAGCTATCATGTGAGAAATGGAGCGACTATTTGACCGTAAACTAGAGCCCATTGAAGTTCATCTATTTCGAGGCGAAACACGGGAACAACATGAAGGAACCCCTGAAGTTGCAAGGTAAGGGCGGGAGCGACCAAATCAAAATCGAGGTTGAGGATGAGTTCAAGATGATGAACCTTCCAAACCAAATGATACTGAAAGCGATCAAGGCTCTATTGTAAGTGACCGGAAGAGAGGCCAACGTCACTGGGTCCAATGAGATCGAGAAAGGTTCGACGATGACTTAAAAAGTATCAAACTAACAATCCCTCTGTTCCAAGGCCGTTTAGATCTGAAAGCCTATCTTGAATGGGAGAAAAAGATCGAACTTATATTTTAATGCCATAATTACTCCAAGTCTAAGAAAGTTAAGTTGGTAGCAATAGTATTCTCTGACTAGTTGGTAGCAATAGAATTCTCTAACTACACCATGATTTGGTGGGACCAACTCACCACGAGTCAAAGAGGAAATGGCGAGCGTCCTATCAGTACTTGAGCTGAGATGAAGCTATGATGCGTCGGAGGTTTATTCTTTCATACTATCACTGAGAGCTTTATCAAAAGCTTTAACATCTTTCCCAAGAGACTAAAAGTGTGGAGGACTATTACAAAGAAATGGAAGTCGCCATGATTCGAGCGGACGTCCAAGAAGATTGCAAGGCGACCATGGCTTGATTTTTGGTTGAACTTAACCATAAGATAGCCAATGTCGTGGAGTTGCAACACTATGTGGAGATAGTTAACATGGTCCACATGGCAATTAAGGTCGAGAAGCAACTCAAGAAGAAAGGTTCTGTTCTTGGCTATTCGACTTCAAATGTGTCTAAATGGAATCAAGGCACGGGTAAAAGTGCTTTGGTGAGTCAAAAAAAGAACCAACGACACTGGTGAAGTCTACTAAGCTTGTGGCCAAATCCAGCAAAAGCAAAGCCGTGGATAGTGCCTAAAATTGATCGAGAGACATAAAATTCTTCAAGTGTCTCGAGAGAGGCCATATTGCAAGCCAATGCCCAAATTGAAGCGTGATGGTGACTAGACCCAACGGTGAAATTAAATCGGAAGAGGAAGTAGAAAAGAATGAGGATGAGGCCAAAACTCCCTCTGATGAAGATGAAGAGTTAGAATATTCCATTGAAGGTGAGATGCTCGTCGTGAAAAGGAGCTTAAGTGCCCAAAGTGTTGTAAGTGAACTACAACGTGAAAACCTTTTTCATACCCGTTGTCAGTACAAGGAAAGGTCAATAACTTGGTTATAGACGGAGGCAGTTGTACAAACGTCACAAGCACACTCATGGTGGAGAAGCTTGCCTTGATGACTACTAAACACCGAAGCCCATACAAGCTCTAATGGCTCAACGAAGGTGTTGAACTAAAGTTGACCAAACAAGTCCTTATTCCATTTTCAATTGGAAGGTATCATGGTGAAGTTCTTTGTGACGTGGTTCCTATGCATGCAGGACACATACTGATTAGAAGACCATGGCAGTTTGACCAAAGAGTCAAACATGACGGGTTTACCAATCAATACACCTTGAAGCAACTAGGCCAGAACGTTAGTTTGGCACTTCTTTCGCCACAATAAGTCTTGGAAGACCGGTAACGACTTAAGCTGTAACACCTCAAACCTGGCCTGGGCGTTATGGCCGGATTTGGAGGGTCACTTAACTCAACCTTCAAAACAATCCATAAAACACCCATAAAACTCTTTTCAATAGAAAGTATTCTGCTTATCTCGGATTTATTCAGCTTAAAAAAAACTCCTTTAGAACCAGTTAAAATCCTTTTTTCTTTAGTTTTGAAATCGTGATGAGAGTAAAGTCACCGAATTGATTTGAATAAGATAGGTTGTACTTTTTCTTCAACACTCTTGTTATCAACTTTTAGAGGCCCAGTATGTTTATTTAACCGATTACATGCAAGGTCATTCAAACTAAAGAAGTAAACCAAATAAAAGTTAACAACCTCGTAATGGCCTTATTACACAATTTAAACCAGAAAGATAGAAAACGAGAATGCAATGAAAAGAACGGAAGTCCAATTGATGCAGTAACATGTAAAATAATGTGGCCACCTCGAGCTCATCATGGCTCCAAATCCACTAGGTCTAGGGGTTACCTGCACAGATTAAGAAAACAGAGTGAGTTTGTGAAAACTCAGTGTGCAACTCCCCAACGGTGCAGAATGTGCCAAAGCCCCAAACTGGACAGATCGGGCCTAAGCCCGTAACAGATACAGAATCATGCTCACAATATGCAAAACCCGCCCAACCAGCCATCACACCACCCGTACCCACCAACACACCATGTGGGGAACAACTCAACCCACTAGCCCACACACTAATGTGCAGCAAAGCTGCTAATAACAGAATAATGTGGCAGAGCCACCAGAAACAGAATGAGTGGCAAAGCCACTGATAACAGAATATGTGGCGTAGCCACTATAAAAGAAATTCCTCCGTAATCATCATCCCAACCCCATACAGATATACAGAACAGAACATACACATATGCCACATGCTTACAGAACAACAGATACAGAGTTTAGCATGCATAGTCACTAACAAGGGTATAATAATCATTTCCAGAACCCGAGGGTAAAATGGTAATTTTATCATTTAGCAGTTTTTCAAGATTTTTATTCAGATTCAATGTCTTAACAAATTTCACAACATACCTAACAATCTGGATTTATTAACTAGGTCAAATGTAGTCTTGGGCTCTAAGCCCCCTATCGGCCCCGTGTGGGCCCACTCACCAAATGGCACGTTACGTCCAATTTCATGCTCAAAAATCCAAATTTTACCATTTAACCCATTCTACCACCACTTACCAGTAATTTTACTCCTACGGGCACACAGGCCCATTGGGCCTGTTTTGGCCCATCCGAGTCCAACACAGCCTAAGTGTGTAGATATACACCAAAAGGTCTCCATGGACTAAAACCCCACTTTTAACGGGTTCAGACTGGCCCAATAGGATTCGCACACTAATGGGCGTCAATATGCTGGTTTCCCGGCATTTCAGCTTTTGCTGAACTATGCTACAGAGGGTGTAGTTACACACCTGTTATGAACTAGGTCAAGCACTCCCACCGATGATCAACCTACAATAATCCAATCACAATATTAACTCAAAAACTAATCGAAACAAACGCTACTTAACCCTTACCTATTCAGCCACTAATGGCCACCTATCTTCACTTACCTCTGCCGAACCTAGCCACTATGCGCCAATTACTTCCCTTAACCACTGCCGAAACACCCTTCACAAATCCTGAATCCACGAGAAGATGAAACATAGAAGATCAAAGGCGAAGGAATTTAAATTGGCCTAAAAGAACAACCCCAAATAGAATGGCATGAGAGAAACAGAGTTTCGGCTTTACCAACATCCACAAGAGAACGAATAACGAAAAAGAGTACTTACCTAGAGTGTTGCACTAAGTAATCGGCCCCAAAAGGAGAAATCAATTTAAGAATCACAAGAGATGAAGTACTTACAGATCCGTCCACTACAGAGATTTCGACCAAGAGTAGAGGACAAGACTTTGACCGAAAGAAACTTATAGGCACATCACACGGTCTAAGGCACCTAATCCCGAGCCTAAATAAAAGAATTTCAGTAACAAAGCTCACCACAAAACAAAACCCGAAGATCACAAAAAGGGATTACTGGCTTACTACTATCCAAATGCCGAAACTACACTACTTCAACACCCCTACCCGATTATGCAACTCTCACATTCCCTACACTCGATCAACACCCCTTTCCAACTTTATCTCTTCTTTTCCTCCTTAATTTGCTCCCAAAATCACTCACCTTCAAGTTTGAATTCCATTCAAACTCTCATGACCAAGTTTCCTCTTATCTGCTCACAACCACCTCCAGAGTTTGCCCCCCATCAACCTCTTGTCGTACACTCCTAGCAAAACTTAAAAATGTTTGCTAGCAAGGGGAATTAAACCCAAGGTGCCATACTCCTTGCTCCCCTCTTTACTAATGACGCCACAACCACTACACCAATTATCTCCTTTTGACAAGAATTCCCAAAACTAAACTTAACTCATGCGAACTAACATCCCCACTACTTTATGCCAAAAATCAAAGTTTCCACCAAGGCTTAGGCTTAACTCAGGCCTTCCAAAGGCCCCCCAAAATGGCCTATAACGTCGACCTAAGACACCCAAGCATGCAATTTGCTGAAAATGAACACTCACATAGAAGCCCAGAAATCTGGGGCGTAACAACTCTACCCCATTAAAGAAATTTTGTCCTTGAAATTTACTTGATCAAAATAAGTGAGCGTATTGCTACCGAATTGTATCCTCAGGCTTCCACGTGGCTTCTTCCTTGCCATGATTGAGCCAGAGCACCTTAACCAGCGGAACAGATTTCCTTCTTAACAACTTCACATCACGATCCAAAATTTGCACTGGTTCCTCATCAAAAGTCAAATCAGACCTCACCTCTATTTCTTGAACTGGTATGATATGGGAAGGATCAGAATGGTACGGCCTCAACATGGAAACATGGAATACATCATGGATTCGATCCAACTCCGGAGTCAACTCAAGCTGATAAGCTACTGGACCCACATTTTTCAAGATTCGGTAAGGCCCAATAAAACGAGGACTTAGCTTGCCCTTCTTTTTGAATCTCAAGATCTTCTTCCAAGGTGAAACCTTCAAGAACACCATGTCTCCCACAGCAAACTCAATTTCCTTGCGTTTCAAATCTGCGTAAGATTTCTATCTATCAGAAGCTTCCTTCAGCTGATCTCTAATCAATTTAACTTTATCCTCTGTGTCAGCCACTAACTCTGGTCCCAACATTTACCGCTCCCCTAACTCAGTCCAACAAGTAGGCGTATGACACCTCTAACCATAAAGCGCTTCATATGGTGCCATTTGAATACTCACCTGGTAACTGTTATTATAAGAAAATTCCGCTAACGGCAAGTAGTCGTCCAAGCTACCTCAAAAATCGATCACACATCCCCTTAACATATCTTCAAACACTTATATTACCCTTTCTGACTGACCATCCGTCTGAGGGTGAAATGCCGTGTTGAAATCCAAACGTGTACCCAATGCCTCATGGAGTTTCTTTCAGAAACGAGATGTAAACCTGGGATCCCTATCAGAAATAATTGATACTGGCACACCGTGAAGACGTACTATCTCAGATACATATAACTTAGTGAGCTTCTGAAGAGAATAATCCGTTCTGACTGGCGGATTTGGTTAATCTGTTAACAATTACCCAGACTGAATCTTTCTTGGAAGGCATCAACAGTAACCCACTTACAAAGTCCATGGTTACCCTTTCCCACTTTTAAAGTGGAATTTTAACCCGTTGCAGAAGCCCAGAAGGTAATTGATGCTCAGCTTTCACCTGCTGGCACGTTAGACATTTGCTCACAAATTCTGTTACCTCACGCTTAAGTCCAGGCCACCAATACAATTCTCAAAAATCCCGATAAAGCTTGTTCCCACCAGGATGCATAGCATATGGGCTGCCATGAGCCTCTTCCAGAATCAACTGCCTCAGATTAGAGTTGTTTGGAATACAAATTCTTCCTCTAAAACACAGAACCCCTTCATTATTCAACCCAAAATTAGAAGTCTCCCCACTACCTACTCACTGAAAATGAGGAACCAAAGATTCATCCAACAATTGCTTTTCCTTGATCCTCTCAGTCCAAGTCAGCCTCACCTGGAGTTCCGCCAATAGACTCCTGTCATCATATAGGCTTAGACGAGCGAACAACGCTCTCAGATCAGATACCACTCTGCAGCTTAGAGCATCAGCTACCACGTTAGCCTTCCCTGGGTGATACTCAATAGAGCAGTCATAGTCCTTAAGCAACTCGACCCACCTTCTTTGCCTAAGGTTCAACTCCTTCTGATTAAGGAGATACTTAAGGCTCTTATGGTCTGTGAAGATAGTGCCCTTTTCCCATAGAGATAATGCCTCTAGATCTTTAACGCAAACACGACTGCTGCCAACTCCAAGTCGTGTGTAGGGTAGTTCACCTCATGTGGCCTAAGCTGTCGTGAAGCATACGCAACCACCTTCCCTTCTTGCATTTACACACAACCTAACCTAACATGTGATGCATCACTATACACAGTATACTCCTTTCCAGACTCTGGCTGAATGAATACAGGTGCCTCCATTAACACTCTTTTCAGTTTCTTAAAACTCTCTCATTGCTTATCAGACCAGACAAACATTGTTCCTTTTCATAACAACTTCATCAACGGTGCAGCTATGACAGAAAACCCTTCCATGAACCTTCTGTAATGCCCCGCTAGACCCAGAAAACTTTGAATCTCAGACACTGTCCTTGGTGGTTTCCACTCTAACACCGCTTCTATCTTTCAGGGGTCTACTCTAATTCCCTCGGCAGAAATGACATGACCCAAGAATGTTACCTCTTGAAGCCAAAATTCACACTTACTAAATTTGACGTAGAGTTACTTTTCCCTCAAAATTTGTAGAACTATATGAAGATGCTTATCGTGATCCTCATCAAACTTTGAATATATCAGAATGTCATCTATGAAGACAACCACACACTGATCCAAGTGAGGTTGAAAAACCCAATTCATAAGATCCATAATGGCCACCGGTGCATTTGTCAAACCAAATGGTATCACTAAAAACTCGTAGTGCCCGTACCTCGTCCTGAATGTCGTCTTATAGATGTCCGCTTCCTTAACCCTTAATTAATGATAACCAGACCGGGGATCAATTTTGGAGAATACCGAGGCCCCCTTAAGTTGATCAAACAGATCATCAATTCTTGGCAGATGATACTTATTCTTGATAGTCAATTTATTCAACTGACGGTAATCTATGCATATACGTATCGTTCCATCTTTCTTTTTAACAAAAAGTACTGGTGCTCCCCAAGGAGACACACTTGGTTGAATAAAACCTCGATCCAGAAGTTCTTGGATCTGCACTTTCAACTCAACTAACTCCTTGGGTGCCATCCCGTAAGGGGCGATAGATACAGGAGCTGTTCCCAGCAACAGATCAATACTGAATTCAACTTCCCGGTTCGAAGGCAAGCTTTGTAACTCATCTGGAAAAACATCCACAAATTCCTTAACAGTCCTTACTTCTCCCACTGAAGGACCTTTAGACACAGAAATGCTTCGCAACCTTTATGAATCAAACTTCGAGCCCTTAATGCCGAAATAACATTTGTCAAATAATCCCTTCGTTCTCCTATTACAGCTACCTCATCACCTTCCAAAGTCCTCAGTACAAACCACTTTGTAGCGCAGTCCACGTTCACTTGATGTTTAACAAGCCAGTCCATCCCCAAAATGAGATCAAATTCTCTAAAAGGTAATTCCATCAAATTTACAGAAAAGATTTTACCTTGATTTTCCAGGGATACATCTCTAAAAAGTTTGTCTACTTTAACTGAGCTACCCAACGGACTAACTACAGATATCTCACTCACAATGTTCTCAGATTGGATACCCAACTTCCCAGATACATGACAAGCCACATAAGAATGCGTAAAACCAATACCAATCAAAGCAACATAAGGCATGCTATGAATCAGAAACATTCTAGTAATGACGTCTGGTGAATCACCCTCCTCACATCTACGAGCAGCGTAGAGTAATGCTGGCTGTCAAGCTTTAACATTCCCAGCACCTCTGTCAGGTGCTCTACGACCCCGTCTATAACCATTACCACCGCGACCCTGACCATGGCCCCTATGTGGCAGTCGAACCTTCACAGGCTGAGCAACTCTCCCCTCCGGAGGTTGCACCTGAACTGGCCTCTGAGGGTAATCTTTCACCTGATGATCCATAGCCCCACATCGAAAACACACACCCTTCCTCCTCCTACACTCGCCTGGATGTGACCTCCCACACTCAGCACAAACCCGAGCCCTTATGACATCAGCTGCTACCGCTCTAACTGGTTCTGTAACCCTGGCCCTCTTAACAGGCCTCCCAGACGAACCTGCCTCTCTCTTGAATTTGTTTCTTTCTTTTTCCCAACTCTGCCATTCTGAGCACTTAACATCCTCAGCTATTTTAGCCTTCTCCACTAAGGCAGTGAAGTTGGACTCTCTCCGTGGAGCGATCAATACCCTTAACTCACCTCTCAGCCCATCCTCAAACCGCACACAGCGCTCATATTCAGTTGCCACAATACAACATGCGTAACAGCTTAACCTCAAAAACTCCACCTCGTACTCTGCTATGGACTTATTCCCTTAAACCAGGTTTAAAAATTTCTTCCTTCGGGCGTCCACATAACTTGCCCCAACATACTTCCCCTGAAAAGCTACCTTAAAAAAGTCCCACGTTATCCGATCAGCTACGGTACCCTCTTTCACAGTGAGCCACCACTGGCAGGCCTCATCCTGCAGTAGAGATACTGCTTCTTTTAACTTCTGCTCCACTAAGCAGTCCAGATTATCCATAATTCGTTCAGTGGCCTCCAACCAGTATTCGGCCACGTTCGAAGCTACACCAGAAATGCCTCTAAAAATTTCTGCTCCATTTGCTTGAAGACGCTAAGAAATTGACCCGCGGTTTACTGTTCTAGTACTTGCTCTGGCAACCCTTTCCAACACACGAAGCGTTGCCTGAGATAGAGCATCATCCCCGGCTCCCTGGTCATCAGACTCAGTCTCTGTCGCTGGTGGCACTGGTGCCTCCGTAGCAGGCATGTGCCCAGATTCAGAAGATCCTGCCTGTGCGCTACCTGGCCTCTACCATGGCCTCGTTCACGTGCAGCTCTCGTACTCATATCGCTTTATCTGATTTAGGAAATTTTATGCCTTAGTTATTGTTCAATATTTATTATAGATGTCTTATGTAGATATCAAAAATATTTAGGGCTTGTTTTCGCAATTCTATATCTATCTACAATTTTCAAGTTCTACAGTTTCAGTTTGCCCTAACTACAGAGTCTCAGTACTAACTAAAGTAGTATCTCAATCGTTTCATATATAACAGAATATTTCAGAATAATTCAGAAAACTTACAGATTTGGGCCGGAGACTCGATGTACCATATTTTAGAGAAACCTTTTGATAGATCAAAAAAAGAAGAAGAAAGAGTTTGCTAAAATAAAATACTTCGAAGAAAGTATAATTTACACTTTTTCAAAAATATTCAAATCCATCCACAGCCGAGTTGTTGCAACCTGGCTCTGACACCACTAAATGTAACACCTCAAATCCAGCCTGGACGTTATGGCCGGATCTGGAGGGTCACTTGACTCAACCTTCAAAACAATCCATAAAACATCCATAAAACTCTTTTCAATAGAAAGTATTCTACTTATCTCGGATTTGTTCAACTTAAAAAAAACTCCTTTAGAACCAGTTAAAATCCTCTTTTCTTTAGTTTTGAAAATCATGATGAGAGTAAAGTCACCGAATTGATTTGAATAAGATAGGTTGTAGTTTTTTTTCAAAACTCTTGTTATCAAGTTTTAGAGGCCCAGTGTGTTTATTTAACCAATTACATGCAAGGTCGTTCAAACGAAAGAAGTAAACCAAATAAAATTTAAGAACCCCATAATGGCCTTATTACACAATTTAAACTAGAAAGATAGAAAACGAGAATGCAATGAAAATAGCTGAAGTCTAATTGATACAGTAACATGTAAAATCATACGGCAACCTCGAGTCCATCATGGCTCCAAATCCACTAGGTCTAGGGGTTACCTGCATAGATTAAGAAAACAGAGTAAGTTTGCGAAAACTCAGAGTGCAACTCCCCAACAGTACAGAATGGGCCAAAGCCCCAAATAGGACAGATCGGGCCTAAGCTCGTAACAGATACAGAATCATGCTCACAATATGCAAAACCCACCCAACCAGCCATCACACCACCCGTACCCACTAACACACCATGTGGGGAATATCTCAACCCACCTAGCCCATACACCAATGTGCAGGAAAGCTGCTAATAATAGAATAATGTGGCAGAGCCACCAGAAACAGAATGAGTGGCAAAGCCACTGATAACAGAATATGTGAGCTACTATAACAGAACTTCCTCCGTAATCATCATCCCAACCCCATGCAGATATACAGAACAGAACATACACATATGCCACATGCTTACAGAACAATAGATACAGAGTTTAGCATGCATAGTCACTAACAAGGGTATAATAGTCATTTCTAGAACCCGAGGGTAAAATGGTAATTTTATCATTTAGCAGTTTTTTAGGCTTTTTATTCAGATTCAATGTCTTAACAGATTTCACAACATACCTAACAACCTGGATTTATTAACTAGGTCAAATGTAGTCTTGGGCTCTAAGCCTCCTATTGGCCCCGTGTGGGCCCACCACCAAAAAGGCCCGTTACGTCCAATTTCATGCTCAAAAATCCAAATTTTACCATTTAACCCATTCTACCACCACTTACCAGTAATTTTACTCCTACGGGCCTATAGGCCCATTGGGCTCGTTTTGGCCCATCCGAGTCCAACACAGCCTAAGTGTGCAGATACATACCAAAAGGTCTCCATGGACTAAAACAACACTTTTAACGGGTTCAGACTGGCCCAGTAGCATTCGCACGCTAATAGGCATCGATATGCAGGTTTCCCGGCATTTCAGCTTTTGCTGAACTATGCTATAGAGGGTGTAGTTACACAACTGTTATGAACTAAGTCAAGCACTCCCACCGATGATCAACCTACAATAATCCAATCACAATATTAACTCAAAAACTAATCGAAACAGATGCTACTTAACCCTTACCTATTCGGCCACTAATGGCCACCTATCTTCACTTACCTCTGCTGAACCTAGCCACTATGCGCCGATTGCTTCCCTTAACCACTGCCGAAACACCCTTCACAAATCCTAAATCCACGAGAAGCTAATACATAGAAGATCAAATGCGAAGGAGTTTAGATTGTCCTAAAAGAACAACCCCAAATAGAATGGCATGAGAGAAACAGAGTTTCAACTTTACCAACATCCACAAGAGAACGAATAACAGAAAAGAGTACTTACCTTGAGTGTTGTACTAAGTAATCGGCCCCAAAAGGAGAAATCAATTTAAGAATCGTAAGAGATGAAGTACTTAGAGATCCATCCACTACAGAGATTTCAACCAAGAGTAGAGGACAAGACTTTGACCGAAAGAAACTTGTAGGGAGAAGAGCAACGTGTAGTTCGGCTCAAGAGGGAGGAGTTGTGATAATGAATCGAGAAGGGATTATGATCAAAAAGAGGGAGATGCAGAGTTCGAAAACAAGAATGAAAGAATGAAAGAAGGATGAGTGGCTAGGGAACTTGTGCAAAGAATGAGGGTTCGGCTTGAAGAGATAGGAGAAAGGGAAATCGGCACTTGTGTTTCAAGTTTTGGTAAAAAGGCAAGAGGAGACAAGCTTAAGAGTTGGGTTTCAGTTCTTTGGACTTACTTAGAGAAGGCACATCACACAGTCTAAGGCACCTAATCCCGAGCCTAAAGAAAAGAATTTCGGTAACAAAGCTCACCACAAAACAAAACCCGAAGATCACAAAAAGGGACTATCAGCTAACTACTATCCAAATGCCTAAACTACACTACTCCAACACCCCTACCTGATTATGCAACTCTCACCTTCCTTACATTTGGCCAACACCCCTTTCCAACTCTATCTCTTCTTTTCCTCCTTAATTTGCTCCCAAAATCACTCACCTTCAAGTTTGAATTCCATTCAAACTCTCATGACCAAGTTTGCTCTTATCTGCTCACAACCACTTCCAGAGTTGCCCCCATCAACTTCTTGCCGTACATTCCTAGCAAAACTTAAAAATGTTTGCTAGCAAGGGGAATTAAACCCAAGTTGCCATACTCCTTGCTCCCTTCTTCACTAATGACGCCATAGCCACTACACCAATAAGCTCCTTGCGACAAGAATCCCCGAAACTAAACTTAACTCATGCGAACTAACATCCCTACTACCTTATGCCAAAAATCAAAGTTTCCACCAAGGCTTAGGCTTAACTCAGGCCTTCCAAAGGCCCCCCAAATGCCCTATAATGTCGACCTAAGACACCCAGGCATGCAATTTACCGAAAATGAACACTCACATAGAAGCCCAGAAATCTAGGGCGTTACATTAGCATTCCATAGTACAAATGAGAGAAAAAAGAAAATAAAAATGAAAAGGAGAGAAAAGAAGAAAAACCGAGAGAAAAGAAAACAATTTGTGAGATAAATATACAAGAAAAAGAAAAAGAAAATAAAAGAAAAATGAGTGAGGAAAAGAAAAATGTTTTAATTAACCGTTGTCTTCATGTTTCTTCATCATTTCAGGTTACTTTGAGCAAGGAGATTCGACTACACTACATTTCGAAGGAGAGAAGGCTTGCGTTGCGTGAAAATGGTAACACCGATCCTCCATTTCACAATATTAAAGGTAAATAAGGTATGATTTTCAAAGAATTTAATACATCTCTTATTTGTTCGAAAAGTGATGAAATTTGTGATGATCAGTTTGTTAAAAAGGTGGAAATTTCATGGCCACTGTTAGGCTTAACTATACAAGACTTGATCCGATTAAGTGGTAAGGCCTTAATATACGAAAAGCTCCGTTCAATTGATTGTGGACATAAAATTTGGACTTTATATTCTTGCATGATCATGATTGTTCTGACCGAATGATACCTGGCCTATATGATTGCTTGGATGATTTCTTAATGACTCGTGGTTGCTCATTTAAATTAACTCATTCGTTTGATGAGATTTTGTATGGTAAAGATGAGAAGTCATATGATTTTTTTTCTTTGATTGATCATGTTGGAAAGGTGTGGACTAGGATTGAAAAGTATGATTTTTTGCAAACATATTTGTTTAATTATCCTTTGATCCCATTGAGTTCCCTTATTTGTAATGATGGTACATTGAGACTGTTTGATAATTTGAGATCTTCATGCTTTGATCGATTGAGACATTAGATTCATGACCGAATGAGTGAATTTTTCATGTATTTTGGAAGTAATATAAGACTAATTTCTTTGCATACCTTAATGCTGGATTTAGAGAGACAATTTGAAAAGGTACTAATTCGTTTAGCATTTGACCATCAACTATTCATTTCTGAATCAAAAGGGACTGGTTCATTTTGAGCTTGCTCATTCATCAATCCTTTACTCTTTTTTGTTGTAAATGTGATTCCTTGTTAAGTGGTGGATTTCTTTCAGGTTTAGTTGAGCACATTCACCCTATTCGTCCCAAAAGAACCAAGTAAAAATGGATGCTTTCAAGTGAACAAATGACTCAACTTGAGGACAAGTCATTTTGAAGAAGGGGGAATGATGTAAGCATACCCAGGAGCTCAACAAGCTCAAGCCAAGATCCCATCGAGCTTCCTAAAAAGCCAATGAACTGAGCTCGAGCTAGGCTCTTCCAAGAAGCTGTTTCAGCTTTACTCACCCAAACTTGGGAAGAATCAAAGCTCTATGCTAATGAGGAAGCTCAGACCAGCTCCTCAAAGATTCCTTGCATCCTTGTGCAAGCCAAACTCAGCTCACCTCCAACTTCCCGAGCTCCATTCAACTCAAATCAGCTCACTTGAGCTTATTTCAACTCGTTTGAGCTCAATTTAGCTATTTTTCAGCTCGTTTTCTTTATCATTAGAATAAACTAAGTTTCTATTCTAATTAGTTTATTTTGCTACAGCTCATTAGCTCATTTAATAGCTCACCTTAGCTTATTTGGGTTTTTCACATCATTTGAGCTAACCGAATTAATATGCTAGCTAAGCTTTTATTAAATATATTCTAATTTAATTAATATGATTATTAATTTGTCAAGATTATAATTTATTAAGGTTCAGTCAAATCTATGTGTGATTTAATGTGTTCAATGTTTGTTTATAAGTACATCCAAATGCATGAAGTTGCATTTAATACAAGGTTTATGCATGGCTTGGTGCAACGTATGGAAGGGTGCATGCATAATTGAGGTTCAATGTATGGCATTTAAAGGAACACATGTATTTGGGACGTTCGTGCAAGAGGAAGCCGCTGAGTATTCATGTATTTGAAGATTCATGGATCGTATTTGTGGAGAAACATGCATTGGGACGATTCATGAATGCTGATAAGCTCCATGCACATTCAAGTTGACCATTCAATTATTTAAGGCACATTATAGCTTCATTCGACCAAGGGAGATGTAGGAGTATTAAAGGGCTGCACATTCATGGAATTATGGCTATTCTTCAAGGCCAAGTATGCATGAATGCATCAAGTGAAGCAACATGATGGTTTGGCCAATTCATGCACCATCTTTAAGCATGAACTGAATTTTAATTCTATGTGTGTGAACATGTTAAATACAAATGTGAAAAAATTTAAAGTTAGTTTTAACACATTTAGATGCCGAATTTCAATAGGCATTTTAGGGCTTATAAATAGTTTCGTTGTAAACATTTTGAGGGACTTTTGCCAAATTGATTAATGAAACTTTATTTCTGTGAGGTTTACTTGCTCTCATATTTCGTACGAGTCTCGAGTGACTTTTCTAGTGTGCTAGTGGCGTCAACTCGAACTTGTTTTTGAACTTATCACTAATCCCTTAGTGTGGCATTCAACTATCCTTCTACCTTTCATCCATCCACCTTAAACGACATAAGAATCGGGGTGACACTCTTATAGTGTTGAATCGCTCTTGAAGTTTAAGTTCGTTTACCATCTCCACTTTTTATCAATATGTATTTTATTTTTTGAAATTGAGTCCATCGAAATAGCTTCCTCCCCTTTATTTCTTTCTAGCTGAACCTACCATCACAAACTTAGCCAACTTTGAACCCCATTTCATTACTATTAAACCTACTTAGCCATTCAAACAAGTTGAATACTTAGTGAATAACACTTCTCGACGACAATCAGGCAACATACGTGAACTCGACTCAATCAACTGAGCCGGATCAGATCAGTGCCATTTAATTCTCAATTGAAAGCTATTGTTATAAACAAATTCAATTAATGGTAGGTTTTTCTCCCAACTGACCTCAAACTATCCATTTAAATCCATTATGGTCTAATTATCTCATAAATCCTCCCTTTTGCAGTAGTTAAGCCATTTAATCATTAAAATTCAATAACAACAAAGTTTTATGTCTTTTACTATTTAGTAATTTTTCTTTAATTAACTAATCAAACAATAAAATTTCTAATCCGAACCTTCACAAACAAAAATAATAACTCCGTAAATATTTAATAAAGATACTTACGATTGTAGTTTACAGAAACGAGGTCTCAAAACCACTATTTCTGACACCACTAAAAATTGGACTGTTACATTGTAGGTGCAGTATTGGCAGAAGGGAGAAACAGCATGTTCGAATCTATCTGTTATGCAAGTAAGACTGTAACAGACCGATTTAGACCCTAATCAGAACAGTGGTTTCGGGACCATGAATCCGAGTCAGAAAAATATTTTTAAATTATTTTTCATGTTTATTTTGTGTGAATTTATATTTTTGAAATTTTCGTGATTTAATTTCGTCGTTTAGGTGTCCGATTAAATAAAAGGACTTAATCGCGTAAAATATAAATGCAGTGGTTATTTTAAAAAAGGGGGCTAGATTGCACTTGGCTTTTTAAATGGAAGCCTTAAAGTTGCAATAAGCCCAATATTAAGTGTGTGGACGGTTAAAGACATATACTATATGATTTTATTATTATATCATTAAGGTTATTTAAGTAAATTAATTAATAAACTAATATATGTTAAAGATAAAGTAATCAAATTCATTTTATTTTCCTTTGTTCTTCATCACCAAAACTAAACAAAAAGAAAAATAAATAACAAGAGCTAGGTTCGGCCATCCTTCTCATCTTGATTCAAGGTTCGTTCTGAGTCGGTTTTTAATAATTTTTACGTTTTTGAGATCGTTACTTCGAGTACTAGAAACCCAAGCTTTAATTTGTTATTTTGATGAATATTTTGTATTGTGCCATTACTGAGAGCTTGTGATTTTTGTTGTTTGATGATGAATTATGAAAGATATGGATTGGGTTAATACATTATGTAAAGAAATTTTTGATGATTTTGAGTAATTAGGACTTAATTGCAAAAATAAAAATGTGGGGGGACTAAAATGTGAAATTGATGGAAAAAATAGGCTTATTTGGACACTAGGGGTATTTGGCCTACCTTAGATGTGATTAATTTTGCATAATTTGTGTTTTGTGCATTAGTGACTACATTGTAAAAATTGTAAATGTCAGGGGTAAAATGGTAATTTCCTATTTGTGTGTTTTTTGGACTAAATTGAATGAAAATATGTTTGAATGAGGTTAATTTGAATATGTTTAGATCAAGAATTAAAGAAATTGGAATTAGATCGGGGAAAACCTAAAGTTGTCGACTAGCCGTTCTGTCCCGTTTTTCATCGCCCGAGGTAAGTTTATAAGCAAATAGATGTCTTTATTGATAGTTTCATGTTATAATTACTTGCTATTATGAAATGTTAGAAATTAAGTATATTGTGGCCGAATATGAATAAATGTGGCTATTACACTTCCGAGTCCGATTCGACTAAGAAATGAAGTCCGAAAGCCCCGAATGAACCTTAGGAATAGCTAGGATACATATGTCATGACATAGGATTTCGATATATATGTGCGAGTAAGTCCATGGCATCGATTGGTGATTTTGATATGTGTTTACAAGTAAGACACTGTCTAAGATAGTGGCATCGATATGCAACTACATGTAAGACCACGTCTGGGACGTTGGCATTGTACGACTTGTGTGTTTATCCAAGTGTCCTAGCCAATTCTGAATGGTTCATCGGGCAAAGGTAAATCGTGATCGAGTGTGAAATAAAAAAAGGGAGCTTTGAGGCTAGGTATGGTTTAGCTTATTAGTTGTTGGTAATAAGGTAAGTGTGGAACTTGAAAGTTGATAAGTTTTATGTGATACAAAGGATGAATATATATATGAATTAAGCAAGTATATTCGGTTTGAACAAATGGTAAGAACATTATGGAATTAATTTTGAAGATGTATATATACGTGATTATATATGTGTGAGGTCATGTAAGTAGTATATATATATAATATCATAGTTGAATTCTTGAGCTTATGTGAATAAGTAAATGTGTTTGATTATATAATGATATTAGAGCTTAAAAAATTTATTGACATTCGGTTAATGTGATTATGAAAGTATTCAGCCATGGTAGAATTATACATGAAAATGTAATTATTTATTTCTCTTGTAAGTTCATAGTTAAGTTTAGCAATGTTCATATAATTTGGCTTAACTTGAAATGAATTGAATCTATCTTGGAATTGTTTATTTGCTTTTGACTTACTAAGCTATGTTAACTTACTCTTCGTATTTATGTTACTTTGTTTCATAGATTTTGGATTCAAGTTACAAGCTTGGGGATCGTCAGCAAAGTCTATCACACTATCAACGACTTCAGTATTTAAATATTTGAATTCAACTTATGGCATGTATAGGTTGGACCTTATTTTGAAAATACTGGAAGTTAGTTATGTATATAAGCCATGCGAAAATGGCTAAATTATTATATTGGTGTTCGGTTATGATAGATAAGGCCTAAATTAATTTTGATAACTAGTTGTGTGCCTTGAATGCAAGATATATGTGAAGAGCAGTATAAGTTTTGAAAATGGCTTGCGAATTATGTTAAATTTGGTCTTGTAAATTCTTAGTCAAACTTTTAATGAGTCTACCCATTGGTAATTGATGATGAAAGTTGGATGCTTATGGGAATTTTAAGTAACAAGATTCGGCTATGAAAGAATATTTGCATAATGTGTAATTAGCAAGTTTATTATCATGTGATAGAAAATATAAAATGCAGCATTGTTTCAATGATGAGTGATTATGTTCTAACTTGGTTAGTTCAATTATTAAGTGATAAATAATGTATGTGGTTCATGATTAATATGGTTGACTATCTGATATGTGTTTGATGCTTAAATGTTAAGTATGGCCTTGGTTTTTGGGTAAATGCGCACCTTGCATGTATATATGATGAATAAGTTATATATATATGTGTGTGTTTAGTTTTATATTGGATCTACATCAAGGGCGTCATCATTATATATAAGATTTATCTTAATGATATGTACATTCAGTCATATATTTCATCATGAATGACATTGGATTAATATAAATTATGAAATTCGTAGGTAAAGAGAAAGGTGTATGCATGATACAAATTTTGATGCTCATTTATGTATTAAATTAAGGCGTGCGTACATGGTATTTGGACTTGTTATATGAATTAAGTTTTTATGTGCTTCGAATGTGTGTAAAGTGTTCATATTTACGAGTGCTTATTACTTATATATATATTTATATGAAATTGTTGATGTAATATATTATATTGTTACATGTGAACGATATAACCATACATACGTATGATGTAAAATGTTCAAATTTAAAAGGTGATTAATTTATGAGATAAATTTTGCTTAACTTTCGAAACTTGTGTATGTGATCAATTATGTATATATTATAAGTACGGTTTGAGATAGTGTTTTATTCTGTAATGCCTTATGACCTTAATCTGGTGACGGATACTGGTTAGGGGTGTTACAAAGACACTCAATCCAACACACTATAATTAAACTGCTACTAAAAAAGATATTCTTGCTATCGTGTTCGCTTGTGAAAAATTACGTCCTTATTTGATGACTAATAGACCATTCGGCACCAATGTATGCCATGAAAATGAAGGAAACAAAAGGCATACTAATGAGATTGGTATTACTGCTTCAAGAATTTGACCTATGGATAATGGATCAAAAAGGAACAGGGAATCAAATCATGAACCATCTATCCAAAATAGAATATGATTTAGAACTACAAAACTCTAAACAAATAAAAGAAACCTTCATATATGAACAGTTATTTAGAATAAATGCCCACCAGGAGAGGTTCAGAAATAATAGCACACCATGGAATACAGATTATGTGAATTACATCGCTAAAGGCATCTTTCCATCACGGGCATCATGGCAATAAAAGAAGAGGATCATGCATAAATCAAAAAATTATATTTGGGAAGATTCGCATGTATTCTAGCAATGGGGTAGATCAATTAGTATGAAGATGTTTAGTTGAAAAAGTAAACGATATTCTTCAAGGGTGTCATACATCACCATGTGGAGGCACTTCAGGGAAAAAAGGACAATGCAGAAGGTACTACAATTAGGATTTTATTGGCCAACTATGAACACAGATGCCTATGAACTCGTACAAGGATGTTATAGATGCTAAAATACTAGAAGCATATCGAGAAGAGATAAAATGCCACAAATTGGGATACTCAAAATAGAGATATTTGATGTTAGGGGAATTGACTTTATGGGACCCTTTCCAAGTTCTTTTAGGAATCGGTACATCCTATTAGCCATCGACTATATTTCCAAATGGATTAAAGCAATGCCATTACACACTAATGATACAAAACTAGTAGTTCTAGAAAAAAATATTTCACTAGATTTGGAACACCTCGTGCGTAGGTAAGTGATGAAGAATCTCATTTTTGTAGTAAGCAATTTGAAGCTGCTCTAGCCAAGTATTGTGTGAGACATCAAATGACAACAATATACCATCCACAAGCTAATGGCCAAGCAAAGGTGTCCAACTCGAAGATCAAGCAACTTCTTGAAAAAAAAGTAAATCCAAGTAGGAAAGATCGGATAACAAGATTGGATGATGCATTGTGGGACTACAAAACAACATACAAGATGCCATTAGGAATGTCTGTCACAGGCCGTGTGGACATTTGAAATGGGATCACATGACCGTGTCCCAGACCATGTCCTACCCCGTGTAACTCTCTGACTTGTGTCACATAGCCAACCATACGCCCATGTGACTAGCCTGTGTAACTCATTGACTTGCTTTTATTCAGAACTACAAGGGACACACGACCGTGTCACTTGATCATGTGTCATACACGACTGAGACACACGCTCGTGTCTCTGCCCGTGTGGATGAAAATAGGCTATTTTCTAAGCCACATTTCTCACTCAATTTTGGTATCAACCTACATACTTCAAAAGCATATGTCCACAACCAAAATATACATTCAAACTAATCAAAATCAAGCCTAAAACATGAAATGTCAATACCATTAGCCCAAGTGCTAACAAGCATCACAATTGACCATTATAAACATGCCATTATCACTTCCAAAAGTTACCTAAATGTTCAAAGCCATATATGCACCTTAATGCCAAAACATAACATGTAAACCACTTCACTAATTCATCCAATAGGTACCAAATTACTAATTCACAAACAACGCAATTTCCAAAGCCATCATCAAGCATACTTAGGGTAATTATACTTCATACAAAATAAGGCCAACCAGCCATATATATACATACCAACATATGCCAAATCACATGCCTAATACATAATTAAAACATACAGGCTTCATTAGACAATATACCTATACATGCCATATAACCAAAATACATTGAATCCAAAAGTACCAAAACAACTGTTGGATAGTGTAATAAGATCTTCGATGACTTCCAATTCGAGCGAGCTTCCGATTCACTATAAAACACAGAAAAGAAAACAAAGTAAGATATGAAGCTTAGTAAGCTCATATGGCTAATAAGTTCAAATTACCAATTCATTCACAATCTAAAGAAACATAAGTAAACATAGGTAAATTTCATTAAATCCAAGATTTGCACATTAATTCAATCATATAACTCATGTATGAATTTGTCAACCATCACTTACTTGTTAAACTTATCGCGAGTACCTGAACTGATCCATATCATCTCTTATATCTTCGTACTATCATCTTTGTTTGTTGAACCATTCAAAATAATATCGGATACTTGGGTATCTCGCACACTAAGTGCCATAGACATGGTTAAACCACCTCTATCACATATCTCATATAATGCTCAATCTCAAGCCATCACTGGGTCTGCTCACACAAGCTGTCGAGTAACCGCAACACGTGCCGGTAAACTCAGCCACCGGTAGGACGTACAGGACCAACATCAAAATCACATAATCACAGTAACCCCTAATGACATGTCATTTGTATTCTATTTACTCCTAAGGTTCAATCGAGATTTATTCTTTGTCAATGCCTTGTCGATAATTTCCGCAATGTTGTTTTATCACAATTACATAATTTAAGTATTTAAACATATATAACATAAAGCTTAATAAACATATGAACTTACCTTAAATTCAAATGGTGAAAAACGACAGTTTAGTATGAAACTTTATCTTTTCCCCAATCTAGATCCGTACTTCATTTTTCATGATCTATATAATCTATTTTAACTATTTTAAACATCATTCTATTCAATTTCATCCAATTTTCATATTATGGTAAAATTACTATTTTACCCCTATACTTTTAACTTTTGTACAATTTAGTCATTATCTCATAAAAATGCAATGTCATGCAATTAAGTCCACACCCATGCTAGCCGAATTATATATAGACCTGTATCAGCCCAAATATTCCATTTATTCACACATTTTACCATAAAATTCACACTTTTGTCAATTTAATCCCTAATTCACATTTTCACTAAAAATCACTTTACAAAACTTGTTTAACTATCACTAAACTTTCATTTTCATCCATCAAACATCAAAATACTCACATATTCATCAACCGTAAAACCTAACTCTTTAACAATTTTGCAAATTAGTCCCTAGGCTAGCTAGATTAAGTTACAACGACCTTAAAAACATAAAAATCATTAAAAAGTGACGAAATTCACTTACATACATACAAGGACTATGGTCGAACCTTGGAAAGTCTTTCATGGCTTTCTTTCCTTCTAATTTTCGGGCAAAAGACTTAAGGTTGAAGATGATACAACCATTATACATATTTTAATTAAATCATATTTAATTATTTACTTATTTAACCTTTAATATTAACCTTTATAATTTCATAACCAATGTCCATATTTGTCCACTAACCATTATAATGGTCTAATTACCACATAATGTAGAACTCAAGTTTTACATTTTACACGATTTAGTCCTTTTCACAAATTAGGCACTTAAACAATAAAATTTCTTAACAAAATTTTCATGCAATCCTACTATCATGTTGCAAACCTCAAAATAATAATAAAATAAATATTTTAACCTCAGATTTGTGGTTCTGAAACCACTATTCTGATTTTATCGAAAACGGGTTGTTACAATCTCTCCTTACAAATTAGTTTATGGGAAAAATTGTCATTTACCGACTGAATTAGAAAAGAAAACAAATTGAGCAATCAAAGAATTAGACTTAGATCTAGAGTTAGTCAAGAAAAAAGACTATTTCAATTACAAGAATTAGAAGAATTTCGTTTTATGGGTTACGAAAATACCAAGTTATACAAGGAGAGGAGCAGACTCAGGCATGACACAAAACGACAAAAATGTGAATTCTCTCCTGAACAAAAAGTGCTATTTTTAATTCAAGAGTAAAATTATTCCCAAGTAAGTTGAAATCTAGATGGATGCCTATACACTATAAATCAGGTAACACCTTATGGGCCAATATAACTCATTAGAAAGGGAGGAAACCTTTTTCTAGTAAATGGACAGAGATTAAAACATTACTTTGGGGTGACAACAAAAGAAATAATTGACACTCAAGCGTTATGATGAAAAATTTTGTGGAGCCAAAATAGGAATGAGTGTATATTGGAAAGTGAACGCGAAATAAATGAAGAAAATAAGACAATAGAAGATCCTAAGGTAGAAAAAGAGGACAATGGAAACTGGCCTTAATGTTACGACACCAACCCTGCATGTTGCGAAATTGCACAAAGTTTAGCATATGTAAACTATCCTCAAAGTCAGAACATTCATAGGAGATGTTTACAACTCTTGAAAAGAGTTATATTTCATGCCTTTAGACCTAGCTAATTGCTTGTACTTAAGTAAGATTTCATTGCATTACTTAGACATTTTAGTTAGCATTTTTAATATTGCATTAGGACTTGGATTGTGGTGGAATTAGTGTTTTTAATTGCTTGTGGTGGAGTTTTTTGTGTTGGTGTGGTAGGGCATGTTTTGGAATGAGGAAATAAATGAGTAAAGTTCTGTCTGGGCAAAGTACAGATAGTTTGCCAGCACAAATTCTGTGGCAATACCAAGAAGACCAACATTTTTTGTACAGCAGTTCAAATTTAAATTCAAACTTGTACCAAATAAAGCTAACCCTACTCTAATTTATCTATAAAAATTGATGAAGGGGGCCTCACAAACGTTGAAGAAAAAGTGAGAGATCATTAGGTGTGAATATGCAGAGGATAGAAAGTCGAAGGTAGTCCTTCTTAGCCGTCATAAGACGCTGTGCTGTCAAAGTATGGACTGGGCAAGCCAAAGCTACCTCAGGAAGTTTTTCCTATGTGTCCATTAGTATTCCTTCAAAATATTGAATTGAGTAGTTGAGCGCAACGTTGGATAATATTTTGGTTTGGGATTTTAATTCCTAGCCCATGAGTTAAATCTCATAGGGTTGGGATTACTTTCGATGAAACCTTAACTATTTTTATGGATGTATATATCTAATTTAATTTACTATTTCATTTTATTTTTATTATTTCTTAATTAAAATGCAATGATCTCTAGACATAGAAGGTTATTTGCATACTAAAAACTAATTCTAATTCCAAAAGGGTTAGATTGGTTGGATTAAAGTTAAATGAAATGAGTAAGTATTCGATTGACATTTGTAGTTGACTCTAGACAGAGAGTCATGATCATATAGAAGGAACCCATGCAAGATATCTAAAAGCCTATAGACATGGGCAACGTAACTTGAGGCTTTGCTTTCGCGAGAGGCAGGCCATTTTAGAACTCTTCTGTGTAGTAAAGTAGATATGATTTTGCCAAGGCATTATTGACAGTAAGGGTCGATTATGGGTAATCCCGACCTTCTGAATCAACAACACTTTGTCCTTAATCTTTGCAGTACTAATTTTACTACAGCATATTTAGTTGTTTATTTCTTTGTTTACATTTTATTTGGATAGTCACTCTCATTATTGCCATTACATTTCTGCTTTCACTTTTTCCATAACATTTCCAATTATTCATCAAGTCCATCTATCGCATACATCATCATTGTAACACCCCTAACCCGTAATCCATCACCGAACTAGGGTTACGAGGCATTATCAAACAACCAGAGTAATTCTCTATCATATAACATATATAACTTAATTATCAATAGTGCCATTATCAAAGCAAGAATAAAGTCCTTTAAGAAGGCCTATGGAGCCTCAAACATACATTTAAAGAGGGTTTGGACTAAACTGAATACTTAGAAAATTTTTTCAAAACTTAAACAATTTTCAACACTGCAGAGGTCACACGCCCGTGGGATTAGGCTGTGTGCCTCACATGGCTACCAGACACGCCCATGTGTCCTAGCCGTATGAAAATAGAGCATGCACACTGACTTGAGCCCACAGCCATATGAAACGCTCATGTGTCTTGACCGTGTGAAATTAAGGAGGCTACTGACTTGCACACACGACCATAAGGCATGTCCGTGTGTCGAACTCATGTGAGATCTTGACCATTTTAGCTAAGGTGCAGGGATCACACAGTCGAGTCACACACCCGTGTGCTCAGTCCGTGTGGCACGAATTAGGCTTGATTTAAGCCACAATTCACACCTCACATTGCAAATTTCCTACAAGAAAAACTACAGAACATTTACCAACCACTTCCAGCCAAAATCATGCTCCAAACATACATCAAGATAACCAATTCATCAACAACCAACTGCACATGTAAAAGTATCTCAAATCATACCATTTTATAAGGCATAAACTTAGCCAAACATTCATCACATGATTCATTCTTATACCATTTCCAAATCCAAATCAAATCTTGCTAAAACTTACCATTTGGTTTAAACCAAAATGACCACATTCATTTAGGCCAAAAGAGGATCATAAAGCATATTAAAACAAACATATTTACACACTTAGCTAGCCAAAACACTTAGCATAGCATAAATACAAGTCAAAATATCTCCAAACCTCCTTAGCCTATACATGCCATACTTAGCTATTTAAAAACACAAAAGGTACCAATATGAGTTCTAATAGTGTGATGAAGATCCTTGATGATTCCTCAGCCTTCATAGCTTTAATGACCTATAATTAGAAATAAAAAAACCAAGTAAGCTTATAAAGCTTAGTAAGTCATAAGCAAGTATTTAATGTATAAATACAAAAGTAAATCTATCATTTACCAATTCCAACCATTTTAAAATATCACAAAACTTGGCCGATGCCATACCACATGGCTTATTCACCTATATGAATTCTTTCCATTTGATTAAGTGATTTCATCACATATTCTTTCATAGCAACCATGTACACTTACATACCTGACCATTTCATGCTATCTCATCCAAGTTCACTGTAACACCCCAAACCTGACCCAAATGTTATGGCCGAATCTAACAGTGTCACATTGAAGGGTGACTCGTAGAAATCGTGTACTTGTAAGACTTTGAAAACAATCGTCCATTTGTGATCCGAAGAAGGGTTTACTTTCAAAATAGTTTCATTAGAGAAATAATTGGGTATAAAATGATTTCATTAGAAGGTTAGCTGATTTAAAAGTTCAAGTGAGTTAAATAAGAGTTTCGAGTTCAAAAGTTGAAAACCCGAGTTTACAAATTATGTTAATACTTAAAATTCTATTTGATTTAGAAAACATGTTTAAATTTGGAAATTTAAGTAGTTATAAAAATAATAAAATAAAATCCAAGTGTAAGGTCAAACCGGAGGATAGAGGCCGTATTACATCCCATTAACAAAACTAAAAATAGAAGTAAAAAAATTATTACTACTAATTATTAAAGTAAATTGTAGCGTGGCCACCTTCGAGTCCTTCCCCATGTCAACCCGCCTACTAAGGGTCACCTACAAAATTAAAGGAGGGAGTGAGTTTTTGAAAACTCAGTGTGTACAACCCTCGGGAACATAAATCATGAAATAACAATTTAGGCCTAAGCCCTATTCATTAACGATAGCCCCTGGGCCTTAGCCCATAGCGGCCTCAGTTGGGCCTGAGCCCATATACAAATATCAAGATGATCACGCCATATGTAGTTACCCATAAGCAACCCTGTACACCCCCTTCCAACCCTACACTCCTGTGGAGAGATACTCGATCCACCTATCCTTATACACCCGTTGTGACACCATTTACAGCACCACTCATAATTGTAACAGAGCTACTCGTGGCTTAAAAGCCTTCATTGTAGCACCGATTGCAGCACTACTCATCGTTGCAGCAGAGCTGCTCGTGGCTCAAAGCCTTCATTGGATCCATAGTCATCAAGCGACTGTGCGACCCTCATATACACTTCCTCCAATCATATCCCAGCCCACATGCAATACAATAGCACATGAATGCAATAGATAACGTATAACATGCATAAGTCATACTCATGGCACATAGGGGTATTTTAGTAATTCTACCCTACAAGGGTATTTCAATAATTCTACCCTATAGGGGTATTTCAGTAATTTTATCACCATGGGTCCAATTACTTGTCTTGTCCTGTCAACAAGTCGTTGTTGGCTAAAGTGAACAAATACTATGTACCAGGTTAGATTCCAGAGAAGAGGAGGTGAGTCATTAAGACTGCTTAAGTACCAAGCTCTCCCTAAATCCAATCCTAGACATGCATATACCCATTGCCACACTTTAACCTTGTGACTTGTCCACAGTTACAATTAATTGGTTAATTAAGTTTTATGTTTGCTTAAGCAATCATTAGCTGCTAGGCCTAAAAGACCATTACCTAACCCTATCAAGTCCACATACATTCGAATAGCCCATTGGGCTCTATCACATTTACATGGCCCACTAGGCCCAGTCACAATTATACAGCCCAAATCTAAACCAAGCTATACAACCAACTTAATCCGCTCGTCACTTATTAACATTCTACCAATTCCTGCTTATCTGAGACCACGGGCCTGTCCGGCCTATTTAGCCCATTCCGGCCAAGTTGGCTAGACAGTGGGCACAGTCCATGGAATTGCCCACGGAGCCTCTGTCACCGTATCGGTATCTTCATATAAGCGTTCGCACGCTCGGGTGGTTGCCAACGCCAACCTTTCAACTTTTTTAGCTTTTTGGCATTCTGGCTTTTCGAGATTCCGGCTTTTGCCGATTCATTGTGTGTGCGGTGTTTGTACATAGCTTTTTGAGATTCGGCACCCACGACCACCAATCTCCAACCTATAACTAGTCAAATTAAAAGTTAATCCTTTGCTTAACAACCATCTTCTTCTTTACCAAAACTCGAAACCATACACATCCCTTACCTTGGACGTTTTCACCTTACCACCCCTTCACTTAATCGCTAACCACGATTAACTCCAATATCTGTATTACCAGCATTCAACTAATGAGATATACAACACAGGTGGTAAAATCTACTTTTAAAGACTTATCGAACACCATATAAAGCAAAGTGAAGCCCCCACTAACCTTGCTAACAAATCCCTATTTGAATACTTACCACAAATGGTCCCTTACCTTAATGGCAACCTTGAAGTGAGGGTATCCGATCTTGCCAAACAAAAAGGAGAGGAGAATTGAGAAATAGCTTCGGCAAACCGAGGGTTGGAATATGGGTCTAAATGCTAGTCGATAATGAAGAAAAGAAAAGAGTGGATCGGCCAAGGTGATAGAACAATCGGTCACTCCCTAAAAAAATCGAAAAGATCTAGCTTCTGAATAGAAAATAAAGAATAACAAGAAAATAGTGCAAACAGTTTGAGAAAAAGAGTTGAGGTAATTAGCTTGGTGAAACAAAAAGAGTGAAAGAGTAGAGAAGGGAGGAGTAGCAATATTCGGCTACGGAGAAAAGGTGAGACAAAAAAGATGCACAAAGGTTACTTTTTGGTGCAATTTCAGCAATATAATCCAACCAAAGGAGAGCTTCAATTTTTGACAAAAAGAATATACCCCAAATGTCAAAAATTCAAGTATGAATTTAGCAAAAGCTACTTCCAAAAGCCCAAAGTCGGCACCCAACCCCTAGCCGAATTTGACCTCACAATTACCACCCTGACTCCAACTCTCCCATATCTCTTATCTCCTAAACTTTCTCCCCTTATCATGCCTTATCTTTCTCTTCATCAACCTTTCAGAGTTAAAGGCCAATTCAAATTTCTTTCATGAAAAGTTTAACTCCACTTCCACCACCCACATGGCACAAAAAAAAATAATATCTCCCTTATTGCTTTAAGCCACGCTCGAACCTTGGATCCTTAGCCTCCTAGAGTGACGCCACCTTCCTGCTCCCCTTGTGGCGTCATTTATCTACTTCACCATAAACAAATTTGTGACTTATTTCCTCTACATTTATTTATAAACCCTACTACTTGAAGTCAGGGTTCCCCCTAAGGTTAATAACCAAAATTTCGTATGACCTAACTCGCTCCCAGGACTTCATAGAAACCCTATAATACCTCAAAATCACCTCCTAAACCGTGCTAACATACAACCCACAACACCTCATGCAGAATTAAAAGTTTTCGGGATTTCTGAGGTGTTACAACTCTACCCCTTAAAAGAAATTTTGGCCTCGAAATTTACCTAATTCAAACAGCTGAGGGTACTCGACATTATGGCTACGCCAAAACACCTTGACTAGTGGGATGGACTTCCTCCTCAACACCTTAACCTCATGATCAACTATTTAAACATGCTTCTCTTTGAAAGTGAGCTCCGACCTAACCTCGATCTCCTCAATTGGCATGATGTGAGAAGGATCTGAACGGTAACGCCTCAGCATAGACACATGAAATACATTATGGATTTGACACAGCTTAGAAGGTAATTCCAATTGATAAGCAACTGGTCTAATCCGCTTTAGCACCCGATATGGTCTAATAAACCTAGGACTTAACTTGCCCTTCTGCCCAAACCTTAGCATCCTCTTCCAAGGGGAAACTTTAAGAAAAAAAAAGTCTCCCACTGCATGCTAAATTTCATGACGCTTTAGGTCAGCACATAATTTTTGTCTATCTGATGCTTCTTTCAACCGATCCTGTCTCAACTTCACCTTATCCTCAGCATCCACCACTAACTCGGGGCCCAAAACTTGCCGCTCACCTAATTCTATCCAACAATTCAAAGTACGACACCTTCGTTCATAAAGTGCTTTATATGGTGCCATCCCAATACTTGCCTGACAACTATTGTTGTACACGAATTCTGCTAATGGCAAATAATCCTCCTAGCTTCCCTGAAACTCGATTACACATTCTCTTAACATATCTTCCAGAACTTGGATTACCCTCTCCGGCTGACCATCGGTCTAAGGGTGGAATGTTGTACTACAGTTCACTCTAGTGCCCATCGCTTCATGAAGTTTTTTCCAAAATCTTAATGTAAATTGAGGATCTCTGTCAGATATGATTTAGACTGGCACCCTATACAGTCTTACAATCTTCGCCATAGACAGCCTTGCTAACTTTTGTAAAGAGTAATCAGTGCGAACCGGTATGAAATGGGCAGACTTAGTTAACCCATCCACAATAATCCATACAGAATCTTTCTTAGTAGGCGTCAGAGGTAGCCTACTAACAAAATCCATAGTAACTCTTTCCCACTTCCAAAGTGGGATCTTAACTGGCTGAAGCAATCCTGAAGGCAACTGATACTCTGCCTTCACTTGTTGACATGTCAAGCACTTGCCCACAAATTTAGTAACCTCACGCTTAAGTCCCGGCCACCAATACAGCACACGCAAATCTCGATACATCTTGGTCCTACCGGGTTGCATAGCATATGGACTACTATGCGCTTCCCATAATATGAACTGCCTTAAATCATTATCCCTCGGTACACAAATTCTTCCACGAAAACATAGCAAACCATCCCAATTCAACATAAAATCTGATGTCTCCCCATTCTCAACCTGTCTGAATCGAGGACCCAGAGTCTCATCCAATACCTGCTTATCTTTTATCTGCTCAACCCATAATGGTTTCACTTGTATCTCAGCTAACAGGCTACCATCGTCATACAAACCCAATCGAGCGAACATAGCCCTCAAGCCTGACATAGCCCTACGGCTCAGTGCATCGGCTACCACATTTGCTTTGCCAGGGTGGTATTCTATCGTACAATCGTAGTCCTTTAGCAGCTTAATCCAGCTGCGCTGCCTCAAATTTAGCTCCTTCTGGGTAAGGAGATATTTCATACTCTTGTGATTTGTATAAATGATGCACTTCTCCCCATACAGATAATGTCTCCATATTTTTAATGCGAACACCACCGCAGCCAACTCCAAATCATGAGTTTGGTAATCCCCCTGTTGATTCTTAAGCTGGCGCGATGCATATGCCACCACTTTTCCTTCCTGCATTAGCACACAGCCCAAGCCCACATGTGACACATCACTGTAAACCATAAACTCTTTTTCGGGCTCTGGCTGGACCAAAACAGGCGGCCTCTGTTAACAGCTTTTTCAACTTCTCAAAGCTCTCTTGTTATTTATCAGTCCATACAAATGGCGTCCCCTTTCGCAATAACTTGGTCAGAGGTGCAGCAATTAACGAGAATCCCTCTACAAATCGTCTATAATACCCTGCTAAGCCCAGAAAGCTTTGAACCTCTGACACTATCTTCAGAGGTTTCCATTCCAACACTGCTTCAATTTTTTGAGGGTCAACCCTAATCCCCTCAGCTGAGACCACATGTCCCAGAAAAGTGACTTACTTCAACCAAAATTCGCACTTGTTGAATTTGGCGTATAACTACTTTTCCCTTAAAATCTGCAATACCACACTTAGGTGTGCATCGTGCTCGTCCTCCATTCTTGAATACACCAAGATATCATCGATAAAGACCACCACGAACCGGTCCAGATAGGGTTGGAAAACCTGGTTCATGAGATCCATGAAGGCAGCACGCGCGTTCGTCAATCCAAATAGCATTACCAGAAACTCGTAGTGTCCATTTATAAGGACTTTTTGCCAATTTGTTAATGAAACTCTGTTTCTGTGAGGTTTAGTCCCTCTCATACTTTGTACGAGTCTCAAGTGAGCTATCTAGCATGCTAGTCGCGTCAACTCGAACTTGTTTCTAAACTTATCACCAATCCCTTGGTGTGGCGTTCAACTATCCTTCTACCTTTCATCCATCCACCTTAAACGATATAAGACTAGGGCTGATACTCATTATAGTATCGAATCATTCTTGAAGTTTAAGTTCATTTGTCCATCTCCACCTTTTATTACTATCTGTCTTATTATCTTTAATCCAAATATAAACCATCATTTATCTCTTTCTAGTCGAATCTACCCATAACAAAGCTAGCCCACTTTGATCCCCATATTATTAATACTATCCCTACTTAACTGAATTAAACCGTTTGAAGACTTTGGAAACAGACACTTCTCGAATATGATTAGGCAACATACATAGACTCGACTCAATCAACTGAGACGGATCACATCTGTAACACCCTGAATTTGGGCCTAAAAGTATTGGGCCTTGAGTCGGGGTTTGGTAGAAGATGTCCCGAAATAAAATTGTTGATGTTTTAAATTTTTATGGAAAATTATTATTATTGTTATTAATTTGGTGTTTAGTTTAGTAATTAACTAAATTAAAAGGGATTTATAGTGTGGGAAAAGTCCTGGGCTCGGCCTAGGGCTCTAGCAAAAAAATTAATTTTTGCTTCTTTAGGCAAATCTGGGCAATAGGGCTTATATATAAGTTGGGCTAGGTTTAGCCACAAAGGAAGTGCCTGGCCCAGTGGTTAAGCACGTTAGGGAGCGAGAAGGGGGCCTGGGTTCAAGGCACGATGCACGCAAAATGGAGTGTTTTTTTTAAGTAAACTGGTTACGTTAAAATAGCCATTCAGAGAAGTTACGAACATAGTTCAGCACAAAGAGCCCCTGTGGCACAATGGCAGCAGCGTGCTAGGCATGCCAAGAGGACGCGAGTTCGATCCCAGGGGAAAGCGAAATTTTGGCATTTATTTTTAAGTAGTCGTGACAGAAGCAGGTAAGTCTTATAATTCAATGCGACCGTATTATAGTAAAGAAAAAGCTGCGGTGCAGTGGCCAGCAACTTTAGGATGCCTGGAGATCCCATGTTTGAGCTGCTGTGCGCGCAGGAGGACTGCTTTTTTGCTGTGCACATGTGGGAGGAGTTGTGCGGGATTGAAACTCCTCCTAACAGCAGATTGAGTTGGCTGATCAGTGGGGGAAGTGGATAAGGCTGCTGGACGGTGGTTAGATGGAATTAAAATGCTAAATTCAAGGAGCAAAACAAGGAATTGAAACTATAGAGAATTTTTGTGCGCCGAGTAGGACTCATTCTGCTATAGGCAATTAAATGCCGAATTGCTTTTAAAATTTTAGCCTTTATGAATTGTCTTCCTCCTTATTGATTTAGGGTATTGTTTTTAGTTTTTTTTAGTATTAGCTGACTTGATTGGGGGGCCATCCACCTCCGTTGCTATTTTGAAATCAATTTCCATTCTTTTTGTTCTTCTTGTTTTCACCCTTGCAAAATCGAAACCTCAAGCCTCTCTTTTGTCAACCACCTTCATTTTTTTACACAATTTCTTTTTCTTCTTTCATCTCTTCTTTCAAAGCCGAACCCTTAATCTTCCATTTTATACTCTGTCGATTTGTTCATTCACTTGTGAACTTCACTACTTCATCTATTTTCTCTTGAACCAAAATAGTCTTAGAGTAGTACAGATTCAAAAGCTGAAATAGTGGGACTCGTTCTCTGCTTGTGTTGAAGGTTGGATTTGTGTCAAAACTGAGTTAGAAATGGGATGGGAAGCATTCGAGACTAAGGAATCTTTGGTAAGTACTCGGATCTCTTCTTTCTATTTGTTTATTTTGGGATTTGTGAAAAGCCGAAAACCCCTATATGCGTAGGGTAGCTGTCGACTAAGGCTAATAGGGTTTTGGTGTTATTATTTGGACTGTTTTGTGCTAGAGTGGAGTAAAGGTTACCTATCGAAGGCTTGGATCATTGGAGCGACTAGATCCAGATCTAGTCATCAGTTTCGGCAAAGGTAAAGATTTTAGGGCCTTATTTAAGGTTGGCCGAATATGGTAAGTGGGAAGTTGTTAGTTTCGTTGATTCAAGAATAATAAGTGTATTCTTAAATGATTGTAGGATATCGTGGGAGATCTTGCTAGCATTCGTCACAAAACAGGTGTGTATCGAACACCCTCTTGTAGTTCAAATCGGCAAAAGCCGAAAAGTCGAAATGTCAAAATTTTGGCATTTCGTGGCCTTGTGAGCGTGCGAACGCTCATAAGTCGATTGGAAATCATTGGATCTGTAATCACTAGTGGTAAGATGGTTGAGTGCGTAATTCCGTGCACTTCGGTAATTGGGCCTCGATGGGCTAAAAGTGGGCCCAATGGGTTTATAGGCCCATATGGGTAAAAATAGGCAATAAATGTATACTGATAGACTGTAGGTCCAAAACTGCTAAAACTGGAAAATCGATCGTAAAACTTGGACTAAATAGGCTAAATTAGCTAAATGTCACATCAGGGGTTTTAGGGCCCAATAACTAAAGACTGCAAAAATGGGCTAAGTTGACTACTGAGATGAAAGTTAGACTACTGAAGATTGAAATATGCAATAACACTAAAAATTGATAAAATTATTAAAATACCCTTAGGGGCGAGAAATTACTATTTTACCCCTAGGTACAAAATGACCGTTATACCCCTAGGGCTAAGTTTGACAAAAATGCATGTTCTGCTGTTACTGTTTACTGCATGCCATGTCATGAATATCTATTGCATGGGACTGAGATATTGATGGAGGAAGTACTGATAGTGGCTTGACCACGTACTGGAGGCTTTGCCTCATTTTACTGTTATCTAAGTAGCTATGCTGCAACTGTGGAGTGTAGGGCTGGGTGGATTAAGTTATTCCCCACATAGAGTGTAGGGCTGGTACGGGTAGAGTGTAGCAGATGGATATAGGCTGGGTTTGGGCTTGCATACATGCTTGATATCTATTCAGTTACTGTAACGGGCCTATGGGCCATACTGTTATCTGAAAAGGGCTAAGGCCCAGTTTACTATATCTGAATAGGGATTCGGCCCAGTAATTACTGAGACTGGATAGGGCTTAGGCCCAGCGGGCTAGAGCTGATTTGGGCTTTGGATGGGTTTCTTTACACACTGAGTTTTCCAAACTGACCCTATTTCTTCCATCCTTGTAGGTGAGCCCTAGATTGTGGACTTGGAGCTGGGAAGGATTCAGAGTGGCCACGAAGACTGCATTTCTGGTTTTAAGTTAATTATTCCATTATTTTGCTTAATCGTTTTTATTTTTAATTTGGGTTTGTAATAAGGCCGCTCTATTTTTTTTATTATTTTGGGTTTTAATTACTTTTTCTTACATTACTTAAATTATTTTGAATATAGCTGCGCAAGTTTTTCTTAAAGTTAATCAAACGTTTTCAAAATCAGTCACACAATTCAATTAAGTTACAAAGTAAATTTTATAATAATCTCTTAATAATTGGTAGAGGATAGGACGTTCACCAACAAACTGGAAATTTCCTCTTAAAACTTTAATAACGGTTTTGCAAAGCTCACCCTAATATTAGTAACTAGGTAACATAGTTAGTTGTAGGTGATGTGACATATCAGACTTGGCCGTAACGTTTGGGCCGGGTTTGGGGTGTTACAACATCAATGGATAGTTAGAATTATTGAAAAACTATAGTTCATTGATTGATTTTCATTTGGGAAAAGTGAAAGTGATTACAGAAACTCTAAAAATAAATTCTCTGTTTATTTTATAAGTTGGAACAACCCGATTTAGGCCTAAACAGAATAGTGGTTTCGAAACCACAAATTCGAAGTAGAAAAATTTATTTCAATTAAGTTTTAATATTTACTATGTGATTGAATGACTATGTGAAATTTTCGTTACGAAATTTTATCGATTGGGGGTCCAATTTAATGATGAGGACTAAATTTCAATAAGTGAAAAATGTGTGTTCTAGTTCATAAAGGTACTTGTTTGTAATGGGTTTTTAAATTGGAGGTCATTAGATGGTAATTAGACCATTATACTTTAGTTTGGATAAAAATAGCCAAGGAAGAATAAACTACCAAAGGTTTTTAAGTGAAGGGCATTTTGTTCATTTGGTTAATAAAAGAATTAAAAGGGAAAATATGGCCAAAATTGTGTTCATCTTCATCAAGCTTGGCCAAATATTACATGTTTTCCATAGCTAGGGTTTTGCCAACTTTCAAGCTCAATAGTAAGTCCATCCTAGCCCCATTTTTCATGTTTTTTACATTTTTAAGATCCTCGTAGCTCAGTATAGCTATTTCCACCATTATTTTGAGCTAGGGTTTGTGTTTAAAAATTTACCCATGGATGACATGCATGTGTTTTGATTTTTTATGTTAGAATATGAAAGTTTGGAGTGTGATAAACAATTTTTACTAGGTGATTTTTGATGAAATTGCATAAAAGGACTTATTTGAAAAAGTTATAAAATTATGTATAGAAAATGTGATTTAGTGAAAATTGTGGGTTGCTATAAGAGGGAATATGAATTGGCTAGGCTTAGGATTTGAGAACAATAAGTGCTTTTCATTTTACGAGCCTAAGGGCAAAATTGTAAATATGTGAAACTTTAGGGGAAAAAATCTATTTTTACCATAGTGTGATTTTTTTGGACTAAATTGAATAATGTGAGTATTAAATGAGTTAAATGTGTTATTATAGATCAAGAAAGACGAGGAATTGACCTTGATTGGGGAAAGGAAAAAGTTATGGACTAAATTGCAAATTCATCATATTTTGCACCGAGGTATGCTTGTATGTAAATAATACATCGTTTTTATTTATGTTATAATAGTTTATAATATTATATGAGATGTGGTTGGATACTGAATGACTATTTGATGTAAAATGGCAAATTGTGATTGACAATGGACGAAATTGACAAAGTGAGAATAAGTGAGAAATTCACAGATGAACTTTCGGAATAGAAAAGGGATATGAAGGACATGTCATGAGAACTCATGTGTAGTACTATGTGTAGGCTACTATGTGTACATGATGATATTGGTCACATGTGTAGTACTAAGTGTAGGCTACTATGTGTTCCCGACAATATTGGTCACATATGTAGTACTAAGTGCAGGCTACTATGTGTACCAGATAGCATTGATCATAAGGGTGGTGCTATGTACGAAACCACTGTGTATCTATTAATATTTCGATGAGATCAACGAGAAAGTAACTAAGTGAAAATGAATGTGATCTTATGATGGTTAAGTGCAGGTATTTGTATGTGTATACCCATGAGCAATGTGCTCGGTATGAGATCGAAATGTGGTAAGGTTGCAAAGGAGTAAGTGAAGTGATAAAGTCCTATATCATGCATGCAACTTGAATTTTTTTATTAAATGTTGAGCATATTGTTATGATGTTCCATGAAAGAGTGAAATTTGAAATAAAACAGTTTTGGACAACAGCAGTTGTGTGATTTTGAAAAATAACCAAAAATTGAAAAAATTGAATTAGATGTTGAATGAGATATGGAATTAAATATAGTTGAGTCTATTTTCACAAATGAGAAACAAAGTAAGTAAAAGAATTTCATATAATGAGATATTTGAGTTTTAGTGAGATAGGGTTAGAATGATTTCGAAATCCCCTGTTCTAACTTGGGAAAATCATTAAAAAATTTACAAAAATAATTATTGGTTATAATTTATATGCTTAAAATCCTTAATGAGTATTTTTGAAGAGAAACAAACAAAAACATCATCTGAATTCTATACGAGGAGATAATTAATTTTTAGTGAAGAGGGGTGAGAACTATTGGATAGCAGAACAGGGGAGACTTTAAAGAATAAACTGTACTTATTGGCTGAACAAAAAATTTTGAAAATTTTATGGTATGAAGATATGTGAGTCTAGTTGTAGGTAAAATGAACGGATCTTAATTTGGAGTTTCGTAGCTCCAAATATAAAAAATTTAGTGACTATGACTTGAATAGACAACTTGTTTTGAACTTGAGTAAATGGTGGATCTATGTGTAGTTATGATTGTATTATTTTGAAAATATATTTTGAGGTTTTATGAAATCATGTCAATAATTTGTTTATTATTTACATACCTATTTACTAAGCTATATGCTTACTCCCCTCTTTTTTCCCTTGTTTATAGTGTCACCATGCTAGCTCGGGATACGGAGATTGTTGGAGATCCATCCACACTATCATCAATCTTTTGGTATTTGAAATCAATAGTTAGAATTATGGCATGTGTAGAGGACTTGGTTACTTTGTTATATGTCATAATTGATTTGGCCTAAAATGTTGGCATTTAATATTTGATAGCTCATTTTGTATAAGGCCATCAATGTAGGCTAATATTAGTTAAGTTATATGTTATGATGATGCATTTTGTGTGATGCATGATTTGGTTGAATGAGTATGTAATGATTAAGTATGGAAAATGTGGAATGTGAATGGTTGTGTGAAGGACACAGTCTTGGACACGGACGTATGCCCCTATTTTTAAGAAATTTTCCAATGCTTTCCAAAGTTCCCGGTTTAGTCCCGGACCGCTTCCATAGTATGTTTTGGGCCTCGTAGGTCCATATCAGGGACTTAGTGATAAAAATTGAAAAGTTTAATTTGGATGTAAAATTTATGTATCGATTTGGTACGATTGCATGTGTATGTTCCAGTAACGCCTCATATCCTAATCCGGCGTTGAACACGAGTAAGGGTTGTTACACAAGTAGTGAATACCTAATTAATATTGTTGGTAATGGCTAAATTTTTAGCGAAGTTTAAAGTTAAACCAATGTTTCTACAAAAGATTTGTGAAGCTCAGAGAAGTCATAATGAATTACAAGTTATGTGAGTACAGTGTGAATTAATTGCTGATTTAGAATTTCAGAATGGATTTAATAGCTATTTTTTATTCGAAGGCAGAGCCTGAGTATTGAAAGATTTAGAGGTTGTATAGAAAATTTGCATGAAGTCTATAAAAGTAATATGTTTGTTATCCGAGGAAAATAAAATTGTATAATAATTTGAGAAAGATGTGTTGAAGGCCCAGAATGAAATGTGATATTTTTGAAATTTTATTACAATGTTTGATATGACAAGTAAGTTAAAGTTGAATATCTGGTACTGATACCTTTGGGATTGATATAGTCAATAACGATATCGAAATAGAAATGGGATAAGTTACTATGGGTTTCATATCGGAATTACCTATGTCTTTGAAAAAGAAAGATACAGTTTGGCTAATTGTTAATTATTTGTTGAAAGCTGCATATGCTATCCTGGTATAAATGAATTTCTTTGTAAATAGATTGTTTGAATTATATGTTTCTGATATTGTTGGGCTTCATCGTATGCTAGTCTCTATTATTTCTGATTAAGATTCATGGTTTATATTTTAATTCTGAAACAAGTTATGAGAAGCTCAAATTATGTGATCATATTTAGTATCGCATTTCATCTTCAGATGAATGATCAATCTGAATGTATGGATCAAATTCTTGAAGATATGTTTTGGTACTGTAATTGAGAATTTAAAGATAATTAGAAAAGAAATAATTGTTGTTAGTTGAATTCATGTATGATAACAGTTTTTAGTCAAGTATAATATGATACTATACGAAAGTTTGTATGATCATGAATGTAACATTCTAAAGTATTGGACTAAGATTAGTATGAAAAATAATACATAAAGTTGATATGATCTGTGAAACAAAAGGAATAGCGATAGTGATCTTGAGATAGTTTTAAGAAAATTTTTTATTGTTAGGGATCATATGTGGATTTTAAATAAAAGAGAAATAGTGATCTTAGTTAGCGACAAAATATTCTTGAAAATTTTGCTTTGGAAAAAGATTCTTCTCTGGTTTGACTGCAACAGCAAAAGAAGTTTGTGGTCTATCAGGCTATATGAAGTTAATGAAAAGAATCGGATTTGTTGAGTACTGATTTGTATTATAGCCAGAGCTAGACAAAATTGATATATGTTATTCATGTGTATATGTTACGATGGTAATGATCATATTTATCATATGTTATTTCTCTGATAGGTATTGAAATTTAGCTTGATATGTCTTACAGTGAGAAATTGATTGAAAATCTAACATGTACGATAAAAGAAATGAGAAGTGAAAATGTAACTTTAGTAAGAGTTTTCTGGTGATGTTATGATATAGAAGAAGGGAACTGGAAGAAATTATGAGAAAGTAATATATGAACCTCTTTACTGGTAGAATTTTCGAGGACGAAAATTCTTAAAGGGGGAAGAGTTGTAACAACCTAATTTTTAGTGGTGTCGGAACAGCGATTCGAGATCACAAAATTCGATGAAAGAGTTAGGAAAATTTATTAAATTAATAGTTATGAAATAAGTGTGGATATAGAAGTATTTTTGAATTAGTGAATGATGTGATTGGAAAGAAATAATTAGGCAAATTGAGCTAAAGACAAGGTATCGAGACCTCAATATTATAAACCAAGTCGCAAATATTTTTATAAATATTTATGAAGTGTTAATTAGTTAGTATTAAAGTTTCGTTAGAAAATTTTAACATTTCGATAGTTAATTTATTAAAATGGACTAAATTGTGAAAGGTGCAAAATTTGAGAAAAGTGATTAAATAGCTTAAGTGTGTAGAGAGGAAGGAGTTAAAAGGTAATTAAACCCAAATTAAATGGGTTGGACGGCATGGGTGTGCAGGAAAACATAAAAATCAAGTGTGAACTAAGGGCAAAATTGGAAATAAGGTAAAAATTTAGTAATAAAATAGGATGTAATTGAGAAATCCAAACATTTCTTCCAAAATATTAGCCAGGAATGCCATTAGAGGTATGAAAGAAGCTGGTTTTTCATATTTTACACCATGTGAGTGCAATTCTTGCTTTTTCTTTGTAAATTTTATGTTTTTGTGACTTTTACAATTAGGTCGAACTATCTATTTCATTAGTTTTTAATTTCACGGATGACATTGAAAGTTACTATGGACTAATTCTGGATGTTTATGATGAAAAAACATAGAATTGAAGCTTTAAATTTGTTATATGATGATCTTATTAAGTAATTTTGATGGAAATTGATTTTAGGACCTAATTGTGAAAACGTTTGGAATTAGGGTTTTGTGTCAAAATTCTAAATTTCAAAGGTTGAAAATAGCTTAACAATGGTTTGATAAAGTGTTAATTGAGAAAAATTAGTTCAGTTGAGGGGTTAATTGAGCAGGGACTAAATTGTAAAAATTGTAAAGTTTAGGGTAAAAGTGTAATTTTGAAAATTAAAGGGAATCAATTGCGAAGTAGAATAGAATTGAAATAAATGCTAATGAGAGAATGATTTTATAAATATAGATCAAGATCCTAAAGATAAACGGGGAAAAGAGAATTTTCGAATAGTCCCTAAGTTGTTGCATCCTTTACAAATCTACCTAGGTAAGTTCGTATGGCTGAATTTTAATGATTATTTTTAGTTTTATGATTGATATGAAGTATTAATTTCATATATTTGTTATCAAATCATAAATACTGAAAAAGTATGAAAATGGAAATAATTATGTAAATTGAGCAGAACGCAGGAATGAGTACTTTCGTTCAGTGATATGTGATGAATTGGAAAAAAAGACCATGGTTTGACCATGGCAACATGTGGAAATGTGACTATGTGCTTCCGTGTAAGACCATATCTGGGATATGGCATTGGTGTGATATGTGCTTTCGTGTAAGACCATATCTAGGATATGGCCTTGGTGTGATATGTGCTTCCATGTAAGACCATATCTGGGATATGGCATCAATGTGATATGTGCTTCCATGTAAGACCATAGTTGGGCTATGGCTTTAGTGTGTGATATGTGATTAAATGCAAGACCATAGTTATACTATGGCATTATGAAAATGAAGTACTCAATTCAATAAGACGTTTTCTAATTTGAATGTGAATGTGAATTAAAGTGATAAAACTTAAACAGCTAATGGCATTGAGCTCACTTACGTGAATTTGTCAATTGAAATTGTGATCGACAGGAAGAGATAGAGAATTGCATGCTTATGAATTGTTATATGTATTTGCCTAAAATACAAGAAAATAATGGTTATTAATATATGAAAACATGAGACTATGATATATGAACATGGGATGTGTTTGATAAATGTTTTCATTCATAATTATAAAATTGTACACCTCAAGTGTACTATTTGTAAAAAGATGGTGTTTCAAATGGTTTGATGAGTAAAGCTTAAATATGAAATAGTCTGAAATCAAGACAAGTTGTTATGATAATGTATTTGAAATATAGAGATATGGTTGTTACATGTTATACGAATACATGATGTGAAAAAGTATATGTATATGAGAAACCTAATGAGAGTTGAGCCCATACATGTTTCAAAAGCTCATTGGTTTAGAAGCTTGGCAGAGATTAATCACACTATCCATCAGACTATTTTGGTATGTATGGTAAATGAATTATGGTTATAATGGCATGTATAGGTTGATTAGCCAATGTTGGCTTATAAATGTCCTAATTGTAACTAGCCATTGGTATGGCTTGTATTTAGCAAGTTTGAGTTACATATAATTATGATTATATCATGTTTGATATGGGTTTAAAATGGACAAATAAGGAGATGGTATAAGTATAAGGATGATGGTCAAGAATGCTATAAAAATGGATGAATATGTTTATATATATGAATGGCTGATTGATAAATTTTGATATTTAACGATATAAATTGATTCTTGAACATATTTAAGTGTTGGTGCAAGTAAAAGACCAATTGGATAAAGAAATAAGGCTTGAAAAATAGCCTAATTTTGTCCACACGGGTAGACACATGGGCACGTGTCATGACCGTGTGTGACACACGGCCTAGCACATGGGCGTGTGTTTTGGCCATGTGTCCCCTGCATATTAGATTTGAGTAATAGAATGCTCAGAAATTGGCACACGGGCAGAGTGTAACTTCCCCATTTAGGGTTTAGTCAGAATAGTGGTTTTGAGACCACAAATCCGAAGTAGAAATATTTGTTGTATGATTATTTTGAGGTCCATGACATGTTTGCATGATTGTGTGAAAGTTTCATGAAGAAATTTTGTGACTAAGAGTCCAATTTGACTTTTAGGACTAAATTGCAAAAGCTGCAAAATATGATATTCTAGAAGCTTTAAGTATGAAATAGCTTTGAATTATTATTTAGAGGTCCTTAAATAGAAATTTGCTCAATTTCTGTTTTTGTAGACAAAAATGGACATGGAAGGGAAAAATATCAAAGAAAGGCCTTAAGGACATTTTGGTCATTTGGTTAATAAATTAATAAAAAGGGAAAAACAAGTCAAATTGCGTCCATCTTCTCCATGCCATAGTTGAAATTTCCAAGCTCACCATAGCTAGCATTTTTGTTATTTTCAAGCTCAATAGTAAGTGTATCCTAACCCCGTTTTTCGTATTCTTTGTATTTTTGAGGTTGTCATCGACCGATCTAGCTATTTTTACCATTATTTTGAGCTAGGGTTCATGTTAAAAAATTTACCCATGTGTGACATGCGTGTATTTTTGAAGTTCAATGAAGTAATATGTAAGTGATAAACATCTTTTACAATGTGATTTTTCATGAAAACACCTAAAAAAGACTTATTTCTAAAAGTTGTGAAATAAGTGGTAAAAATCTGATTTGAAAGAAAATGTGGGCTGTTATAAGCATGAAATGTATTCAGCTAGGCTTAGAGTACAAAGTAATCGAATGAAAATCATTTTACGAGCCTACAGACAAATTTGTAAATATGTGAAAGTTTAAGGAAAAATTTGTAATTGTGCCAAAGTATGGTTTATGGGCTGTTTTAAGCAATCTGATAATTAAATAAGTGAAATTTGCTATTATAGATCAAGAGAAACAGAGTTTGGACCTAGACTGGGGAAAGGATAAGCTTTTGGACTAAATCAAATAGTTAGTCATATTTTGGTACCGAGATAAGTTTTTGGTTAAATAATGCAATATTTCATTATTATGTATTCAATGCTTCAATATTGCATGAATTGTATAATTGTTTTTATGAAATTAGTTAACGATGAATCGATGACGTTCTGACGAAGTTTTGATATCGTGAAATCCCAGTTCAACCTTAGGAATATATAGGATACAAATGTTATGACATTAGGGTTATTGAGATCCTGTGTAAGACCATATTTGGGATATGGCATCAGTATGTGATTACATGTAAGACCATATCTGGGATATGGCATCATTATGAGATTTCATGTAAGACCATGTCTGGGACCTGGCATCAATATGAGACATCGTGTAAGACTATAGCTAGGCTATTGGATCGATATGTGATCCCATGTAAGACCATATCTGGGATATGACATTGGCATCTTGCTATGTGTATGAGATTTCTCGAGTATCATTTAGTATTCCAAGTAGTTCAACGGGTAACTTAAAGACTATGTCAAAGAAATGACAAGGTATAAACATGTTGAAAGGGGACAAGTATGTACACGAAGCTCATTAAACAATGAGATTATGACTGTAACACCCCTAACCCGTATCCGTCGCCGGGCTAGGGTTCAAGGCATTACCGGACCAATCTGAACTTTTACAGACGTTATATAATCATTCATCACAAAACATAATCAAACATAATCATATAGTCCCATATGAAGACCTTTGAGACCTTAAACATGCATTAGAAGAAGGTCGGGACTAAACTGAACACTTAGAAAATTTTTCAACACTTTAACATTTTTCATTACTACATAGGTCACACGCCTGTGTGACTAGGCCGTGTGCATCACACGGCTACCATACATACCTATGTGTCTAGGCCGTGGCAAAACAGAGATAACATACTGACTTGTTCACATGGCCACGAGACACGCCCGTGTGCTCGGCTGTGTGAAATTAAGGAGGCTATTGACTTGCACACATGGCCATAAGGCACGCCCGTGTGCTTTCACCGTATGGCACAAATTGGGCTTGGTTTAAGCCACATTTTCAGATTCAGTTTCCAAAAACCTATAATACAACTTATATACATTTCAAGATGTAACAATAATCAACCATTTCAGCCAATTACCAAACCAAAATGTAGCTTAATTCATTATTAACCAATTCATACTTATCATACCAAAATCTCAAACACAATAACATACCAATGTACACTTACCTTCACCTATTAGCATCATATTCAATCACTTATTAAACTTTCTAAAATCAAAACATATTTCATGCCAAAATGACCATTACTCAAGGCTATAATTGCATCACATACAACTTACCAAAACAAGCATATTCATACCCATTTGTTAGCCACATCTCATGGCATAACTTGTAAACGTATCAAAGCATAACTCAAAGACATCTAACCTAGACATGCCATAATTCAGCATATTTACTTACAAAATATACCAAACAAAGATTGATAGTGTGGTGATGGTCCTTGACGATCCCCGAGCTTTCAGTAGCTTCGATAACTATAAAACAGAGTAAATAAACACAAAGTAAGCTACAAAGAGCTTAGCAAGCCATATACAACTAAATTTATAACATAGTACAATTTTAAACCCAAGCTATATTTCTCATTGAACTCAACTAATCAAATTCATTTAATCAAATTCACATATCATATTCATGTAGCTCACATATCCAATAATCATATACATACATACCTTTATTCTTCAAAATTTTCATATACATTCATACGTACCGGAGTTTAGATGCGCATTCGTATTTCCCTTTGTAACAGCCCTAAATTTTGACCCTAATCGGGAAGTGGTTTCGGGACCACAAAACCGAGTCACTACGAAAATTAAATGTTATATTGTATGTCCGTTATATGTGAAGTATCGGGGTGATAATAGCATGCCTTAAGATTTTCTTTGTGTTGTGAATTTTCATGAATTAGGACTAAAGTGAGAACTTGCAAAAAATATGCTAGGATAATTTAGAAGGCTAATTAATACATGGACTAGAAAAAGAGGACTTGCATGTCAATTTCTCCTTTTTGAAAGTAGTGGCCGGCCATAATGATGGTGATAGTTAAAATATGCATTTTTTTTATTGGTATTTTATGTTTAAATGGCTTATTTTATAAATTAGTTCAATAAAAAAATAAATGAAATTAAGGAAAGGTGAAAAGAACAAAGTGAACTCATTCTTGTTCATCTTTGCCGGGAGTTGAAGAGAAAAGGGGAGAAAATAGAACCCCATTCGGTCATCTTAGTGGCTTCAAATTAAGCTCAAGAGCCTAGAGGGGCAACTTCGGATAAAGGGAAGGCCAAGGTTACGGAATAGTCAAATCGAAGTTTCTCCGAAAAATACGAGGTAAGTTCTTGAGTAACAAATCTTTAAGTATGATAAAGTGAAGTTATAATATTTATATAGCAAATTATGTGAACTCAAATAGCAAATGATATGTCCGAATGCAAAATTTGGAAATGAGAAAATGAGTAAATGTTAGAGACCGAATACTAAAGTGGAACCTTAATGTGTTTAGATATGAAATTGTATCCCTTGCTTACAAGCAAATGAACCGTACGTAGAATGGTCGGTAGTATGCCGAGGTTGTTGTGTTTTATTTTATTTGAAAGGTGACAAGATATGTATGCTGATAAGGGTAATTATAAATTTCGTCGAAAGCCGAGCTTAGTCTCGAAGGGCTTCCGAGCCAGAGTTAAAGCCGAGCTTAGTCTCGAAGGGCTTCCGAGCCAGAGTTAAAGCCGAGCTTAGTCTCGAAGGGCTTCTGAGCCAGAGTTAAAGCCGAGCTTAGTCTCAAAGGGCTTCCGAGCCAGAGTTAAAGCCGAGCTTAGTCTCGAAGGGCTTCCGAGCCAGAGTTAAAACCGAGCTTAGTTTCGAAGGGCTTAAAGCCAATGATAAGATTTTAGTGATCCTGAGAACTTTTCGTTGTGGAAATCGGATATAAGTTAAATGTATAAGCTCACGTGTAAATAATATTGCTCTAGTTATAACATATGCGCACTTAAGGTAAGAAGGGCAGGTACGCATTCTAGACTCTTAATGGTTTAGAATATCATTAGAGTTGGTTTGGTTGAGCCTGGTGAAGAGTCTGTGAACCATCGTTTGATATCATTCGTATGTTTAAGAAATCTGACCTTGAGCTGTATATATATATATATATATATATCTATATAATCCTTGGGTTCATTGCGTTCTCTTTGAATTATGTCGGTGAGTAATTAGTAAAATGATATGCTCATTTTCAGCCAAAGCAGGTTATAGACATGAGAAGTTAATTTGTATCCTTCATATGTATTTGACTGAGTTACTTAAGAACTTACTAAGCACTTAATTGCTTACTTTGTTGTCCCTGCTTTCGGTTTTGTAGATTTTGATCGGAAGCTACGGTCTCGGGAGTTCCAGTATTGAAGTCATCTCTACTATCAAAGTCTCGTTCGGTATTTAATTATTTTTAACTCTAATGAATGGCATGTATAGGCTTAACTCTCCTTTTGAAACAAGTTATATATATTTTGGTTGTGTAAATATTAAAGCCATGCGAAAGTGGCTGGTTATTTTTAAATAGCTTAGTCCCGTATTTAAAATCAATGGTTGTGAAATGATCTAGTTTGATGGTACATTCGGTTAAGACATATATACATATATGTGTGCATATCCGATGGTGGTTACATTTATTGAATTACCAATGTTAACAAATGATTATTTTTGTTTATGTACTTATTGTATGTTTCTTTGTAAGCCACTATTGTATGTACTTATATGCATAAGTGATATTGATGTTAATGCAAGAATTGTACAATACATATTTGTTTACATTAGTCCCCTAAAAAGAGTTCCTTTGTAAATTCGTGTTTGCCTTGAGGACTGTATTAGATGGTTAATGATGGATGACCTATTCCGGTGACGGATGAGAGTGTTACATTTTATTGGTATCAGAGCTACGGTTTAGTCGATTCTCGGACTACCGTAGTAAGTATGAGTCTAGCTATACATGCCATCTAGTGTCATTTTGATAGTGAGATGACTTCTGATATTTGAAATGTGATTTTTGGTATAGAATGGATCCCGAACCTGATCGAACCGTAGCGAACGATGTTGAGAGTGTAGCTCCTGCTCCCGCGCAAGGGACAGCGCCACCCGACTCTCAGCCAAATATGGGTCAACGAGATGATGATATTAGACCAGCTTTTTATGCGATGATGAGTGACTGGTTCGCTCAATTCGCTAGATCAAATCCGGCTGTTCCACAACCTCCGCCCCCGAATACTCCGTTTCCGACTTTCACAACCCCTCCTGTGACCGATCCAATGAGATCAAGTAGGCCCCCTGTGGACAAAATTAGAAAATATGGGGCCGAAGAGTTTCGGGCTACCCCTAGTGACGATGCCGAGCGGGCCGAGTTTTGGCTCGACAACACCATCCGAGTGTTCGATGAACTGACCTGCACACCCGAGGAGTGTCTTAAATGTGCGGTGTCTCTGTTACGTGACGCTGCCTACTACTGGTGGAATACTCTGGTTTCTGTTGTTCCGAAAGAACGAATTAATTGGGAATTCTTCCAAACCGAGTTCCGTAAGAAATACATCAGTCAGAGATTCATCGACCATAAACGGAAGGAATTTCTAGAACTCAAACAAGGTCAGATGTCAGTGGCCGAGTACGAGAGAGAGTTTGTACGCCTCAGCCGCTATGCTCGCGAATGTGTATCTTCTGAAGCCGTCATGTGTAAGCGTTTTGAGGATGGGTTAAATGAAGATATCAGATTGTTGGTGGGGATTCTGGAGATTAAGGAGTTTGTCGTACTAGTCGAGCGGGCTTGTAAAGCAGAAGAACTCAGTATTGGGAAAAGAAAAGCCGAAGGTGGAGATAGAGAGTTCCGTAAGAGGTCCGCGGGGAAATCTGTTCAGCAATCGTCCAAGAAGACTAGAGATGACATGGGCCGATCTAAAAATATATCGAGTTTTCCTAAATATGAACGTCCTCGACCTCCCGCGAGTTCGCGGACCACTTCTATTGCCAGTGTCGGAAATGAACGTCGGGATAGACTGGATTGCAGCTATTGTGGTAAATGGCACCCGGGGAGTTGTAGGCATCGCGATCGCTCTTGTTTCAGATGTGGATCTGCCGACCATTTTATTAAAGATTGTCCGAGAAATGAGGAACGTACTTCTGATCCGACTCAGAGACCTAGTGGCGCAGCTTCACGGGGTAGACCACCACGTCGGGGCGGAAATATTAGCGGCAGTCAGAGAGTGACTAGAGACACTGCGGTTAGATCCGAGGCTCGTGCACCTGCCAGAGCGTACGCTATCCGTGCCCGTGAGGAAGCTTCTTCTCCGGATGTTATTACTGGTACTTTCACACTTTTTAACACTGATGTTATTGCTCTAATTGATCCCGGTTCAACCCATTCGTATGTATGTGAAACTTTAGCCTCCAGTAAGACTCTTCATATTGAGTCTACTGAATTTGTAATTCGAGTGTCGAACCCTTTGGGCCGTTGTGTTCTGGTTGATAAAGTATGCAAGAAATGTCCACTAATGGTTCGAGATTTTTGTTTTCCGGCCGACTTGATGCTTCTACCATTCGACGAATTTGACATTATTCTGGGAATGGACTGGTTGACCGTTCATGACGCGATAGTAAATTATAAGCGGAAGACTATCGATTTGCGATGTTCGAATAGTGAAATAATCCGAATCGAGTCCATTGATCTAAGTGGGCCACCTGCAATAATTACGACCATGTCAGCTCAGAAATACGTGAGGAAGGGTTATGAAGCCTATTTGGCCTTTGTGCTAGATAACAAAGTTTTCGACCGAGAATTCGGGACGGTGCCCGTAGTCTGCGAGTTTTCAGATGTCTTTCCCGAAGAATTACCGGGATTGCCTCCTGTAAGAGAGGTCGAGTTTGGTATTGAGTTGATTCCAGGTATGACGCCGATTTCGATTGCCCCGTATCGTATGGCACCTACCGAATTAAAAGAATTAAAATCTCAGTTGCAAGAGTTGACGGATAGGGGCTTTGCGCGACCTAGTTTTTCGCCTTGGGGTGCACCGGTTTTGTTCGTGAAAAAGAAAGACGGGACTATGAGATTGTGCATCGACTATCGACAGCTGAACAAAGCCACGGTGAAGAATAAGTATCCGTTGCCCCGAATTGATGACTTGTTCGATCAGTTGAGAGGAGCCTCAGTATTTTCGAAGATTGATCTGCGATCCGGTTATTATCAGTTGAGAGTCAGAGATTCTGACGTACCGAAGACGGCATTTAGAACGAGATACGGCCACTATGAGTTCTTAGTGATGCCGTTTGGACTCACCAACGCCCCTGCAGTATTCATGGATTTGATGAATCGGGTATTTAGGCCGTTTTTGGACCGCTTCGTAGTAGTGTTTATCGATGATATTTTGATCTATTCTCGTGATGAATCAGAGCATACCGAGCATTTGAGGCTGGTACTTCAGACTTTACGGGATAACCAATTGTATGCGAAGTTCAGTAAGTGCGAATTTTGGTTGCATGAAGTCGGCTTCTTGGGTCATATAATATCTGCTTCGGGTATTCGGGTTGATCCGAACAAAATTTCAGCTATCCTCGATTGGAAACCCCCTAAAAACATTACCGAAGTTCGAAGCTTTTTAGGACTTGCTGGTTATTACCGGCGTTTCGTCCAGGGTTTTTCGATGATTGCGACTCCATTGACGAGACTGCTGCAGAAAGATGTTAAGTTCGAGTTGTCGGATAAGTGTCAGCAAAGCTTCGACCAGCTGAAAACCCTTTTGACGGAAGCCCCAGTGTTAGTCCAGCCAGAATCCGGCAAAGAGTTTGTAGTTTATAGTGATGCATCTCTGAACGGTTTAGGCTGCGTTTTGATGCAAGAAGGCCGTGTTATTGCTTATGCTTCGAGACAGTTAAAGCCTCACGAGCGAAATTACCCAACTCACGATCTTGAGTTAGCCGCTATTGTTTTCGCTTTGAAGATTTGGCGACACTATCTGTTCGGTGAAAGATGTCATATTTTCTCCGATCACAAAAGTCTCAAGTACCTAATGTCCCAAAAAGATTTGAATTTGAGACAAAGACGGTGGCTTGAGTTGCTAAAAGATTATGAGCTTGTCATCAATTATCACCCGGGGAAAGCTAATGTCGTTGCGGATGCTCTTAGTCGAAAATCTTTATTTTCCTTGCGAGCAATGAACGCGGGGCTAGCCATGTCAGTAGGTGATGTGTTGATTGCCGAATCAGTAGCAAAACCTGTGCTACTTCAACAGATTCGTGAGGCGCAGAAAGCCGATGAAGACTTAGTTGCCAAACGAGTTCAGTGTGAGTCGAAGGCGAATACAGAATTTCGAGTCGATGGAAATGATTGCTTGAGATTTAAAGACCGATTGTGTGTTCCGAAGAAGTCAGAGCTAGTTTCGACTATTTTGGATGAAGCTCATAGTAGTCGAATGTCGGTCCATCCGGGCAGTACGAAAATGTATAACGATTTGAAGCGACAGTATTGGTGGCACGGTATGAAACGAGACATTTCTGATTTTGTATCTAAATGCTTAATATGTCAGCAAGTAAAAGCGGAACATCAGGTGCCGTCGGGATTACTTCAACCAATTTTGATACCCGAATGGAAATGGGATCGCGTTACAATGGACTTTGTGTCGGGTTTGCCGTTGACGCCGAGCAAAAAGGACTCCATTTGGGTTGTGGTTGATCGATTAACGAAATCAGCCCATTTCATCCCGGTTCGCACTGACTTTTCGCTTGATAAGTTAGCGGAATTGTACGTTTCTCAGATTGTGCGACTACATGGGGTACCGACTTCTATCGTTTCTGATCGAGACCCTCGATTTACCTCTAGATTTTGGAGGAAGCTGCAGGAAGCTTTGGGTACTAAACTTCATTTCAGTACTGCTTTTCATCCGCAGACGGACGGTCAATCTGAACGGGTTATTCAGATACTCGAGGACATGTTGCGGTGTTGCGTCCTCGAGTTTAGGGGCTCGTGGGAGAAATACCTACCGCTAGTTGAATTCGCGTATAATAACAGCTTTCAGACAAGTATCCAGATGGCACCTTACGAAGCTCTTTACGGTCGTAAATGCCGTACTCCTCTGTTTTGGACCGAGCTTAGTGAGAATAAGATTATCGGAGTTGATTTAGTTAGAGAAGCGGAGCAGAAAGTGAGCATAATTCGTGACAGTTTGAAAATAGCATCCGATCGTTAGAAATCGTACGCAGACTTGAAGCGTAAAGACATCGAGTACCAAGTTGGTGATAGGGTGTTTCTGAAAGTTTCGCCGTGGAAAAAGATATTCTGCTTTGGTCGTAAGGGCAAGCTGAGTCCAAGATTTATTGGACCGTATGAAGTTTCAGAACGTATTGGGCCGGTTGCTTACCGACTAACTCTGCCCCCTGAACTTGAAAAGATCCACGACGTTTTCCATGTATCGATGCTCCGTCGCTATAGATCCGACCCTTCGCATGTGATTAGTCCGTCAGAAATTGAAATTAAGCCTGATTTGAGCTATGAAGAAGAACCGATTCGTATTTTAGCCCGCGAAATAAAAGAATTATGAAACAAGAAGGTTCCATTAGTAAAAGTACTATGGCTCAAGCATGGGATCGAAGAAGCGACTTGGGAACCTGAGAAATTTATGAAGGAAAAATACCCAAATCTGTTTATCGGTAAGATTTCCGAGGACGAAAATCCAAAAAAAAAGGGGGGAGAGTTGTAACAGCCCTAAATTTTGACCCTAATCGGGAAGTGGTTTCGGGACCACAAAACCGAGTCACTACGAAAATTAAATGTTATATTGTATGTCCGTTATATGTGAAGTATCGGGGTGATAATAGCATGCCTTAAGATTTTCTTTGTGTTGTGAATTTTCATGAATTAGGACTAAAGTGAGAACTTGAAAAAAATATGCTAGGATAATTTAGAAGGCTAATTAATACATGGACTAGAAAAAGAGGACTTGCATGTCAATTTCTCCTTTTTGAAAGTAGTGGCCGGCCATAATGATGGTGATAGTTAAAATATGCATTTTTTTATTGGTATTTTATGTTTAAATGGCTTATTTTATAAATTAGTTCAATAAAAAAATAAATGAAATTAAGGAAAGGTGAAACGAACAAAGTGAACTCATTCTTGTTCATCTTTGCCGGGAGTTGAAGAGAAAAGGGGAGAAAATAGAACCCCATTCGGTCATCTTAGTGGCTTCAAATTAAGCTCAAGAGCCTAGAGGGGCAACTTCGAATAAAGGGAAGGCCAAGGTCACGGAATAGTCAAATCGAAGTTTCTCCGAAAAATACGAGGTAAGTTCTTGAGTAACAAATCTTTAAGTATGATAAAGTGAAGTTATAATATTTATATAGCAAATTATGTGAACTCAAATAGCAAATGATATGTCCGAATGCAAAATTTGGAAATGAGAAAATGAGTAAATGTTAGAGACCGAATACTAAAGTGGAAGCTTAATGTGTTTAGATATGAAATTGTATCCCTTGCTTACAAGCAAATGAACCGTACGTAGAATGGTCGGTAGTATGCCGAGGTTGTTGTGTTTTATTTTATTTGAAAGGTGACAAGATATGTATGCTGATAAGGGTAATTATAAATTTCGTCGAAAGTCGAGCTTAGTCTCGAAGGGCTTCCGAGCTAGAGTTAAAGCCGAGCTTAGTCTCGAAGGGCTTTCGAGCCAGAGTTAAAGCCGAGCTTAGTCTCGAAGGGCTTCCGAGCCAGAGTTAAAGCCGAGCTTAGTCTCGAAGGGCTTTCGAGCCAGAGTTAAAGCCGAGCTTAGTCTCGAAGGGCTTCCGAGCCAGAATTAAAACCGAGCTTAGTCTCGAAGGGCTTAAAGCCAATGATAAGATTTTAGTGATCCTGAGAACTTTTCGTTGTGGAAATCGGATATAAGTTAAATGTATAAGCTCACGTGTAAATAATATTGCTCTAGTTATAACATATGCGCACTTAAGGTAAGAAGGGCAGGTACGCATTCTAGACTCTTAATGGTTTAGAATATCATTAGAGTTGGTTTGGTTGAGCCTGGTGAAGAGTCTGTGAACCATCGTTTGATATCATTCGTATGTTTAAGAAATCCGACCTTGAGCTGTATATATATATATATATATCTATATAATCCTTGGGTTCATTGCGTTCTCTTTGAATTATGTCGGTGAGTAATTAGTAAAATGATATGCTCATTTTCGGCCAAAGCAGGTTATAGACATGAGAAGTTAATTTGTATCCTTCATATGTATTTGACTGAGTTACTTAAGAACTTACTAAGCACTTAATTGCTTACTTTGTTGTCCCTGCTTTCGGTTTTGTAGATTTTGATCGGAAGCTACGGTCTCGGGAGTTCCAGTATTGAAGTCATCTCTACTATCAAAGTCTCGTTCGGTATTTAATTATTTTTAACTCTAATGAATGGCATGTATAGGCTTAACTCTCCTTTTGAAACAAGTTATATATATTTTGGTTGTGTAAATATTAAAGCCATGCGAAAGTGGCTGGTTATTTTTAAATAGCTTAGTCCCGTATTTAAAATCAATGGTTGTGAAATGATCTAGTTTGATGGTACATTCGGTTAAGACATATATACATATATGTGTGCATATCCGATGGTGGTTACATTTATTGAATTACCAATGTTAACAAATGATTATTTTTGTTTATGTACTTATTGTATGTTTCTTTGTAAGCCACTATTGTATGTACTTATATGCATAAGTGATATTGATGTTAATGTAAGAATTGTACTATACATATTTGTTTACATTAGTCCCCTAAAAAGAGTTCCTTTGTAAATTCGTGTTTGCCTTGAGGACTGTATTAGATGGTTAATGATGGATGACCTATTCCGGTGACGGATGAGGGTGTTACACCCTTTGCTTTCTTAGAATGCCTGTTGAACTAATCAGGATTAACTAGGATACATGGATAGCTCAGAAAACTCATACAATGTCAACGTCCCAGACGTGGTCTTACATGTAATCGGATATCGATGCCACTATCCCAGACAGGGTCTTACTTGAATCAATACGATGCCAATGTCCCAGACATGGGATTACACATTAATCTTATATCTATGCCAACATCCCCGGTGTGGTCTTACATGAAAACACATATCGGATCATATGTCATGACATATGTATCCCAACTATTCCTAAGGTTCGGACGGGGCTTTTTGGGTTTGATCACATGCTCATAATTTAATTCAGATTTCAGAAATTCAGCTCTCATAGCCATATAATACAATTTAGTTAACATAATAGCAATTATAATTCAATTAAATGCATTTATTTATGTATCGACTTACCTCGTACTGATTCGGACGATTACGAACGGCTAATCAACGACTTTCGACTTTCCCCGACCTAATTTCGTTTTCTTTAGTTCTTGATCTATATAAATTCAAATTAAGCTCTTTTATTCACTAACTCATTCAATTTAATCCAAAAACATATAACTAGGGCATTTTCTAATTTGGCCCTCACATTTGCACATTTTAACAATTTGGTACTTAATTCATAAAATCATCAAATTCACAAAATCCCACTACACATATATTTAGCCGTATTCTTACCATGCTAATACAAGCTCTCACATTTCATTTATTTCATAAATTAGTCCTCCAAAATTTCATATTTCACAGTTTAGCCCAATATCTTATAATCATAAAAAATTCATGGCAAAACATAAAAATTTCACAACAAGCTTCCATAATTCATCCATTAACACTTCAAAGCTCTTAAAATCAACAATGGCATCTCATGAAATCTTTAACAGAAATAGAAATTGTGACATGGGCATTGTAGAACACGAAGCAACGATCACAGAAACGTAGAAATTATCAAAAACGGACCAAAACACATACCTTAATCAAGCGTACTTATGGCTGAACCCTAGCTAACCTTTTTCTTTTCTTTTTTTTTGATTTTCAGCAAAGATGGACACAATATAACCATCAATTCATGTTTTGGTTGTATTTTAATTTATAATAATAAACCATTTACCAAAATGTCCATGATTAATAAAATATAAAACATATAATATTAAGGCCATTATTGTCCACCACTAAATCAAATGGTTTAATAACCATTTAAGGCCCTCATAATTAAAAACCACACTCAATTCAGCATATAATCAAATAATTATCCAATTTTACTTTTTATGCAATTTAGTCTTTTTTGCAAATTAAGCACTCAAAAGGACAAATTTTCATACAAAACTTTCACACATGCTAATTCACATAAAATAAGCACAAAAAACAATATTAAAATATTTTTCAAACTCGAATATGTGGTCCCAAAACCACTATTCCGACTAGGGTCCAAACAGGGCTGTTACAACTCTCTCCCTTAGGGATTTTCGTCCGTGAAAATCTTACCGTGAAACAAATTCGGATGTTGTTGTTTCATCACATATTCAGGCTCCCATGTAGCCTCTTCTAAACCGTGACGGACAATGGAATCTTCTTATTTTGTTGTTCTTTCACTTCACGACCTAGAATACGGATCGGTTCTTCTTCATAAGTCATATCGGGCTATATTTCAATCTCAGACAGATTAATCACATGAGATGGATCAGATCTGTATCATCGAAGCATGGATACTTGAAATACATTGTGAATCTTTTCAAGCTCGGATGGTAGAAGTAATCTATAAGCAACCGGCCCAACTCTCTCAATGATTTCATAAGGTCCAATGAACCTCGGACTCAATTTACCCTTTTTACCGAAACGAAGCACTTTCTTCCACGGAAAAACTTTTAAGAACACTTTGTCGCCAATCTCAAATTCAATGTCTTTGTGTTTCAAATCCACGTATGATTTCTGATGATTAGAAGCTATTTTCTAACTATCTCGAATTATTTTCACTTTTTGCTCAGTCTCCTGAATCAAATCATATCTGTATATCTTATTTTCATGAAGCTCAGACCAGTATAACAGTGTTCGACATTTTCTACCATACAAGGCTTCGTACGGTGCCATTTTAATAATAGATTGAAAGCTATTATTATAAGCAAATTCAATCAAGGGCAAATACTATTCCCATGTACCTTTAAACTCAAGAATGCAACATCTCAACATATCCTCAAGTATTTGAATAAGTCGCTCAGATTGACCATCTGTCTGTGGGTGAAAAGCAGTGCTGAAATGTAATTTCATACCTAAAGCTTCTTGTAATTTCTTCTAGAATCGTGAAGTGAATCTCAGATCTCAATCTAACACAATAGACAATGGCGCCCTATGCAATCTCACAATATCAGAAATATAAAACTCAGCTAACTTTTCAAGTAGGTAATCTGATCGTATCGAAATAAAGTGAGCAGATTTCGTCAAATGATCAACTACTACCCATATTGCATCTTTCTTTCTCGGAGCCAGGGGTAAACTAGAAACAAAATCCATCGTCACCCGATCCCATTTCCAGTCTGGTGTCATGACTGGTTGTAATAAATCAGAGGGCACCTGATGTTCAGCTTTGATTTGTTGACATACTAAGCATTTTAAAACAAAATTGGAGATGTCTCTTTTCATCCCCGGCCACCAGTATAGCTGTTTCAAGTCATTATACATGTTTGTACTACCCGGATGTATAGAGAATTTACTACTATGCACTTCACTAAAATCATCTGAATCAACTCAGAATTTCTTGGAATGCAAATTCAATCTCAAAATATCAAACAATCATTAACATCAACACAAAATTCAGAATCTGAATCAGAATTACACTGAGTTCGCTTGGCTAACAATTCATTATCCACTTTCTAAGCATCAATAATCTGTTGCAAAAATAAAGGTTTCGCCTTTTATTCAGCTAATACCAAACCATTGACAGATAGATCTAAACTAGCATTCATAGCATGCAATATAGATAGTGATTTTTGACTCAAAGCCTCAGCTACAATATTCGTTTTACTTGGATGATAATCAATGACAAGTTCATAATCTTTTAACAGTTCCAACCATCTTCTCTGTCGTAGATTCAAGTCCTTTAGAGCCATCCAATATTTTAGGCTTTTATGATTAGTGATAAAAGATCAATTATACATATTTTTACCTCATGTTTAGCCTAATTTCTCGATGAATTATCATTATATTTTTGAGAATTGGTGCTCTTAATCCCTCTATTTCATGTTTTATACCCAGGAGAGCATAGGGAAGAGAAAAGAACAAAAAACGAGTCAAAAACAAAGAAAATAGGCTAAAGTACAAAAACGACACGGCCCAAGGATTCACCACACGGCCGTGGCACATGGCTGTGCCACATAAGGTCCAACACGGCCCAGCCCCGACAAACATGGCTAGGCCACACAGCCGTGCCACCCTCGAGAGGCCCACACACGGCCTCTTATTAATCCGCACGGGCATGGTACACAGGCATATCCCTGTCGTGAGGAAGTGCAATTTCACTCGGATTTGGATACTTAGAGGCTAAGAAAGGCATCCCAAAGCCCTATATAAAGACCCTAGGAGGCAACTCTAAGGGTGTACTCTTTCTCCCACAAAGGAGTGCCTTATTTCTACCAACACAGAGAGTGGAAGCAAGGGATTACTCCAAGGGAAGCCGATTGATTCATCCCAGAAGCCGAATTCTACATCAAGACAGAGGATCTCCCTAAATTCCTTCAGGGGTTTTTGGGTTCTTTATGTTTTGTTATCTTATTTCTTCTGAGATGTCTTCTTTATTAATTATGAACTAATTCCCCCAAATACTTGAGGTGGATGAAACCTAAGACAAATCTTGTTATTATTTGATCTTGAGTTATATGATAAATACTTAAATTGTTCTTAATTATGTGTTCTTAATCCTTGTTTTAATAATCCTAGGTATTAATTCAAAAAACTGATGTACTTATGCAGAAGAGCAAAAGTCCCTGTTTAAGAGTAGATCTAGCATAATTAAGCGGAGTTGCATGCAACCCTAGACATAGGGCGACATAAATCTGCCAAATTAGGGTCAAACCTAATAAGGGGATCCATAGATCGAGTTAATGCAAGACTAGGGGTTTTAACAAGAAAGAGATTTCAGTTAATCAACCTAGGATTAGTTGTTCTTATCCTCGACGGAGGTATTAACATAAGTTAGAGATCTCTACGGATCAAGTCAAGTGAATAAATCATCTAGCTCAAGAATTGATAACAAGTGAAGTCTAGGTGGATTCTCCCTTGAGTATTGCCCAAATCAATCATTTTTTCCTAAAGAGTTTTTCCCCAATTTACTTTCTGTGCATTCATAGTTAGTTTTAGAATTACTTTCATAAAAGCCCCTTTTATTTTTAGGTTAAATAATAGAAAGGAAGTTAGTACTAGTGCTTTTGGTTCCTTTGGGTATGATATCTCGGTCTTGCCGTTAAACTATACTACTGTTCGATATAAAATCGTGATATTAGTTAGTTTTTAGTACAATCATTATTCTAAATTTTATTACTTCATATCATGCATATCAAGTTTTTAGCGCCATTGCCGGGGAACTAAAATATTAAGAACAGTCGATTTCTATTACTTTAGCCATTACTATTTTTATTTATTTTCAGCTTTTATTTTTATTTTTATTTATTTTAATCCTCTTTATTTTTTTTCCTTTCTAGGTATTTCTAGTTTATGACTAGAAACAACCCAGTAGGGCCATTACTTTTTGATGAAGACTTAGAAGCGATAGTTCGCAGAACTCGCAAAGAGATCAGACGAAGCCTGCATTATCCAGAACAAGACCAAGAATAAGAGCCGGAACCTACGGAAGTGATGGAAGCAAATCAAAACATTCCACCACCTCCCACAATAGCCGCGCAACCAGTGAATCAAGATGATGCTCCTCGTACTATGTATGATTATGCTAAACCCAGTTTGGCTAGTGCTCAATCTAGTATTATTAGACCTACTATTGCTGCTAATAATTTTGAATTAAAACCTAACACTATTCAAATGATTCAACAATTTGTGCAGCTTGATGGTTTACAGGATGAATATCCAAATTCACACATAGCCAACTTTTTGGAATTATATGATACTTTTAAAATAAATGGTGTTTCTGATAATACCATTCACCTCAGATTATTTTCTTTTTCTTTGAGGAATAAAGCTAAACAGTGGTTAAATTCTTTACCACGTGGATCAATCACTACATGGGAACAGATGACCAAAAAATTTTTACTTAAATATTTTCCTCCAGCTAAAACAGCTAAATTACGAAACGATATCTCTTCTTTTGTGCAGATAGATTTAGAGACACTTTATGATGCCTGGGAGAGATACAAAGATCTTTTAAGAAGGTGCCCGCACCATGGGTTACCTTTGTGGCTACAAGTTCAAACCTTTCACAATGGTTTGAATCCATCAACAAGACAAATGATTGATGTAGCCGCAGGGGGAACAATCAACAACAAAACACCCGAAGTAGCTTATGAGTTTACTGAAGAGATGTCACTGAATAACTATCAGTGGCAAGTGATGAGGACAAAGCTGACAAAAGCTGCAGGAGTTTTTAATATTGATGCTGTCACCATGCTTACTAATCAGGTAGAACTCTTAAATAAAAAGTTTGATAATTTTGTTGGTTCTACGCAGGCACAACCGGTGATGCAGTGCGACGCAACTCCAGGAAATATGTTCAATCCAGACTACCCATCTTATGGACACAGCAGAGAAACTGAGCAAGCCAACTATATGGGTAGCAATTCTAGACCTCAAAACAACCCTTATAGTAACACTTATAATGCAGGTTGGAGAAATCACCCTAATTTTTCATAGGGAGGACAAGGAAATCAAAGACAACAGCCTCCTCCGATATTTCAGCAGCCACCAACACAACAAGAGAAAAAGCTGAATCTTGTAGAGATGTTCACCAAATTTATGGCCATGTCAGAAACCCATTTCCAAAACACTGAGACGGCACTAAAGAACCAGCAAGCATCAATTCAAGGGCTTGAGAACCAAATTGGTCAACTTGCAAAGATGATATCGGAAAGATCACAAGGTGGACTACCCAGTAACACTGAGCCAAATCCCAGAGAACATGTCAAAGCAATTACTATAAGAGATGGGAAAGTACTGGCCAAACCAGAAAAGAAACCTGTTCCAGAATCACCAGAAGACAAGGTAGAGGAAGAGAAACCCAAGGAAACACTCCACCAACACTCAAGGAATACAAACCGCCTATTCCATATCTGGCAAAGTTGAAGAAAGACCGTACAGATGCTCAATTTGGTAAATTTCTTGAACTTTTTAAACAATTACATATTAACTTACCTTTTTTTGAAGCTATTTCGTAGATGCTGAAGTACGCGAAGTTTCTTAATGAACTTCTAACAAAGAAAAGGAAGTTGGAAGAATTAGCCACAGTGGAACTCAACGAGGAATGCTCAGCTATTCTCCAAAATAAATTACTGGCAAAATTGAAAGATCCAGGGAGTTTTACTATTCTTTTTTTAATTGGTATTTTAATTATTGATAAAGCATTAGCTGATTTAGGTGCTAGCATTAATCTAATGCCTTATAAAATGTTCAAGCAACTAGGTCTAAGGGAACCAAAACCCACTAGGATGAGTATTGAATTAGCTGATAGATCTGTTAAATATCCTAGGGGAATTATTGAAGATGTGTTAGTAAAAGTAGATAAATTTATATTCCCTGTTGATTTTGTTGTGCTTAACATGGATGAGGATATTGAGGTGCCTTTAATTTTGGGACGCCCATTCTTAGCTACTGCTAGAGCTGTTATCGATGTAGGGGATGGTAAATTAGTATTTAGAGTTGGTGAGGAAGAAGTCATTTTTAAAATTTATGATGCTATGAAATTCTCTAGAGAACAAGATGTTTCTTATTATTTTATTGATGCTATTGATTATTTTGTTTAAGATAATTTTCAGGAAATTTCTCTTATGACACGTTGGAACTGTGCCTTATTCAAGGTGGGGGGGAAGATGAAGCCACCACTGAAGTTAAAGAAGTAATGAAAGAATTAGACCATAATGAATTTGTTGCAAGGCACATAAGCTATGAAAGTATAAAGATGAATGATGGATTGAGATAGAAACCTTCAATTGATGAACTCCCTAAATTAGAGCTAAAGTAACTGCCAGACCATTTAGAGTATGCATTTTTAGGAGATGTTTTGACATTACCTGTGATTATCTCATCAGATTTAAGCAATGAAGAAAAAGAGGAACTACTTCAAGTGTTAAAAGAACACAAAAAAGCTATAGCTTGGAAAATTTCAGATATTAAGGGAATTAATCCTTCTTTCTGCACCCACAAAATTTTAATGGAAGATGAATATAAACCATCAGTGCAAGCTCAGAGACAGTTGAATCCCAACATGAAGGAAGTCGTAAAAGTCGAGGTAATTAAACTTCTAGATGCAGGTATTATTTATCCTATTTCTGACAGTTCTTGGGTAAGTCCTGTGCAGGTTGTTCCTAGAAAGGGAGGCATAACCGTGTTGCCTAATGACAAAAAGGAGTCAATACCTACAAGAACAGTCACTAGATGGAGAGTTTGCATTGATTATAGGAAGCTAAATGACGCAACTCGAAAAGATCTTTTTCCTTTACCTTTTATTGATAAGATGTTGGAAAGATTATCAGGTCACATGTATTATTATTTCCTAGATGGCATCTCTGGTTACTTCCAAATCCCGATAGCTCCAGAAGTTCAGGAGAAAATGACATTCACATGTCCATACAGTACATTTGCTTATAGTAGACTGCCTTTTGGATTATGTAATGCTCTTGCTACTTTTCAGCGATGCATGCTAGCTATCTTTAACGAATTTATGGAAGACATCATGGAGGTATTTATGGATGATTTTTCAGTCTTTGGTAATTCTTTTCAATTTTGTCTTAATAGTTTAAAATGTGTTCTCATAAGATGTGAAAAGACAAATCTGGTATTAAATTGGGAGAAATGTCACTTTATGGTTTAAGAAGGTATTGTATTAGGACATAAAATTTCCAGTAAAGGGATAAAGGTAGATAAAGCAAAAATCGAAACCATTGAAAAATTACCTCCCCCTAATTCAGTTAAGGCTATAAGAAGCTTTTTAGGACATGATGGTTTTTATCGCAGATTTATTAAGGATTTTTCTAAAATAGCTAAGCCTTTAACGAAATTACTAGAAAAAGACGTGCTTTTCAACTTTGACCAGGAATGTTTAGAATCTTTTAAAACTCTCAAAGAAAAGTTAGTCAATGCCCCAATTATGATTTCACTTGATTGGAATCTGCCTTTTGAACTAATGTGCAATGCGAGTGATTTTGCAGTAGGTATAGTTTTGGGACAACGAAGAGACAAGCACTTTCAACCGATTTATTACGCTAGCAGAACTTTGACAGCCGCCCAAGCAAATTATACTACCACAGAAAAAGAATTCCTAGCAGTTATTTTTGCATTTGACAAATTCAGATCTTATTTAATATTGTTGAAAGTCATCATTTATACTGACCACTCTGCTCGTCGTTACCTTTTGACTAAAACTGATGCAAAACCTCGATTGATCAGATGGAATTTATTATTACAGGAATTTGACTTAGAAATAAAGGATAAGAAAGGAGCTAAAAATTTGGCAGCGGATCACCTTTCGAGATTAGAAAATCCACACCCCAAGTACCTCAATAAGATAAATGACTTGTTTCCTGAAGAGCAACTCCTAGCCATAGCAGACGAAATAGTTCCTTGGTTTGCCGATTTTGCAAATTATTTAGCAGCTAACATAACCCCAAAAGGGTTGACTCATCAGTAATAGAAGTGATTTTCCGCTGATGTGAAAAACTACTTTTGGGAAGATCCTTTTCTTTTTCGTATTTGTGCAGATCAGGTTATTCGAAGATGCGTTGCTGAGACAGAAACATACCAAATATTAGACCACTGCCATTCAGGACCCACAGGAGGACACCACAGTGGAGCTAAAACTGCCCATAAGGTACTCAAATCAGGATTTTACTGGCCTACACTTTTCAGAGATGCCAACAGGTATGTTACCTCTTGTGATAAATGCCAGAGAACAGGTAATATCTCTCAACATAATGAAATGCCTCAGAACTATATACTTTTATGTGAAATATTTGATGTGTGGGGTATTGATTTCATGGGTCCATTCCCTACTTCATTTGGGAATAAGTACATACTAGTAGCTGTAGATTATATGTCAAAATGGGTGGAAGCCCAAGCCTTACCTACTAATGATGCTAGAATGGTAGTGCGCTTTTTGAAGAAACTTTTCTCTTGATTTGGAACACCTAGGGTGATTATTAGTGATAGGGGAACCCATTTTTCCAATACTCAATTTGAAAAAGTTTTAAAAAGGTATGGAGTACACTATAGAACAGCTACCCCTTATCATCCACAAACCAGTGGTCAAGTCGAAGTAACAAATAGGGAACTAAAACGTATCTTAGAGAAAATGATAGAAACAAATAGAAAAGATTGGTCAAGAAAGGTAGACGATGCTTTATGGGCTTATAGAACTACTTTTAAAACACCCATAGGTACATCTCCTTATAAGCTTGTCTATGGAAAAAGTTGTCATTTGCCATTTGAACTTCAACATAAAGCACTTTGGGCTATAAAATTTTTAAACCTTAATTTTAAGCTTGCAGGTGAGAAAAGATTAATGCCATTAAATGAGCTAGACGAATGGCGTTGCAATGCCTACGAGAGCTCACGACTATATAAGGAAGCGATGAAGCGACGCCATGACAAACGACTAAGACAACCGAAGTAGTTAAAAACGGGTGATCTTGTCTTACTCTACAACTCAAAGCTGAAACTATTTCCTGGAAAACTCAAGTCAAGGTGGTCAGGTCCATTCACTGTTCAAACTGTCTTTCCATATGGCACAGTTGAGGTAACTCACCCAAATCACAGTACATTCAAGGTAAACGACCATCGGCTTAAACACTATAGAGGTGAGAATTTTAAGGATAACAGGGAGGAGCTTCAGCTCCACGAAATCCCTTCATGATACATCCAGGTAGAGTCGAGCTTAGACTCTAAATAAACGCTTCTCGGGAGGCAACCCGAGCACTAACTTAGTAACTTTTCTTTTATTTTTGATTTTAGTATTTTTATACATCAACTAACCCTTTTAAATGCAGAATTTAAGGACCACACGACCATGCCCACGGGCGTGTCCAAGGCCTTGTGGATGTTATGAGCAGAGACATGGTCGTCCACCCAGGCCATGTACAAGCAGGGTAAAATTTTTCCCAAAACACGGGCTACGACAAATCGCCACGGCCGTGTGATGTGGGCGTGGCCAACATATCAATTTTCACACGAGCTTCGACAACTTCCCATGCCCGTGTCACCAAACCGTGGCCAACACTGTCAATTGACACACGGGCTGAGACTAGAAGGACATGGCCGTGCGATACGGCTGTGTGACCCCAACACGAGCGTGTGACACGCCCGTGCCCTAAGACCGTGGTCGACACTGTCAAATCCAACAAGGGCGTGTGACCTCTTACACGACCGTGTGCAAAGCGAACTCCTTAGGACATGGCCGTGCGATATGATCGTGTGCCCCAACATGCCCTAGGTACATAGGCGTGTGCTTCGAACGAGGCATGCAAAAATCCCCAAATTTCGAACAACACGGGCAAAACCCGAGTCACACGAGCGTGTGCCTTACCCGTGTGACCCAAAATCTATATATAGGGGCCACTATTCATCATCCTTCTCATCAAAAACCCTAAAACCCAACACCCAAACTGTAGGATCGCCGGTGCCTCCAAGGCGCAGCGGAAAATTAGAATAATAAATTTTACCGGCGATCCATACCATGGATCCATGTGTAAGGAACGAATCGGGGTGATAAAGGTTTCGAAATTACCGAAACTTCAATCTGAGTAGACAGCGACGCCAAGGCAACGGGAATCCTGAAGCACTATCGAACCAAGCCGCAACCTTTAATGATGTCGGCCTCTACGTAGTCCACCCAATTGACAATGAACGGAAATCTCTCAGAAAACTATTTTCAGAGAGTATCACTTTTGACGGCTGCTAGGCCTCTCTTTTATGGTTTCGGGATTGCCTATGTATATCCCCTTTAGGGTTTTTACCCTTGCCATATTTAAAACTTTGTGTTAATTGGTATATATTCATAATGAATATTTATTACCATAAATAATCCGAATCATAATAATCGTTATTAAATAAATATAATAACGTTTAACCGAAAATTATAATTACGTTAATTATAATAAAGATTTCGGTAAACTATATTTATTTAAATTTATATATATATGAACCAAAATCATATATTAGAAAATTATGTTCTTGATTATGTGTACAACATCCTTGTACATATAGTATGTTCAATAATTTGATTGCCGAATTTAATTAATTCTATAATTAATTTAATTCATGCGACAACCAGACACAATACCAACTATGTTTTACTCCGTTCATTTCAATTAAAAGGTGTGACCCTATAGGTTCTTGTAACATTAGCAGTAATATTAGAACTATTCTAATATTACAAACAATGAGTGGCATCTAGCAATGCATCATTGCTACCTAAGTTACAAGAAGTCATGATTCGACATAACCTTTTGTGATTAACTTTTCATGCATTAATCCTTAAGTCCAATATCTTTAGAATAGACACAAGTCATGGAATAGTCACACTTGCATAGTCCATCCTATGTTTCTTGATACCTTGAGTAGACTATGATATACAAATAAGTATGACATCTCATATCAACTTATTTGAGCATGGCCATGCATTTCTAGTCTCACTCAATCAAGTGGCCTGAGATATTACTCCTATTATGTAGGAGGGACTTATCCTATATTGATCAACCATATCCCTCTACATAGATTGTGGTATATCCAACATTAGTCTTAATAGAACAACCAATTACAGTGTTCGTTTGACTATATCAAAATATACAACTCACGATGTTGGAATGATGATGATCTCAAGTATGAGGATCATATACATATTAATCACTATGAGTAATATTGTGACAATTACATAATAATCCAAGAAACATACTCATAGCGGGTCGGTCCAATATGTTGTTCTCTAACACACACATTCATGCATTGATTCTGATACTCGATATCAATGACAACTCTTTATCATCAATCAACTACATGTTAGTCTCAATGCATTATTATTGTCCTAGCCAACAATAATACTTGACTAAGGATCTTTTAAGAATAATCATATTATTCTTAGGACATTATTATAAAACAGTTTATTTATGCACACAGAAATGAAACTGAAATAATAATGGCAAAGCCTTATATTAATAAACATGATAAATCAAGTATGTTGTTACAACCATCTCGTGATTGATCTTTGGGCATACTCTTACACAAACCCTACCCCAACCCTCCCTAGTGCCGCCGCCAGTGTCTACAATGCTCTCACGATCATGCCGCCTTACCCACGACCGTGCTCCGCCTCATACCTCTCCCATTCAGTTCTATTTTCTTATTTTTCTTTCAAATTTTTACTGCTTATTTCTATTTTTATTTCAATATCATATTATATTTAAGCTTAACATTGTTTTAAGCATGGAATTGATTGAATTAGCATGAATAATCTAGAATGTTATAGAGAACTTTGTGATTTCATGCCACTTAGAGTTACATTTGATTGCCATTTTTCCTATCTAAACTCTCATGCATTTAGTATAAATACATACCCATGTTTCTTAAATCTGATATTATGTTAGATGGATAATTTATATTATTTAGGTTAGTCCCCATTTTATCTCAAAAATGTTTTTGGCAAATTGTCATTTTAATATAGATATTTATTATAGTTTTTGATTCAATTTAATTTCAATTTTAGGACTAACGTATGTTATTTTGTTTTTAGGCATTATGTCAACATCACGCGGTAAAAAGGCTGCCGTCTCACCTTCGAAGAAACGCAAGGGACCTGGTGGTTCATCTTCGTCCCGGCCTGTCGCCGAAAATCGCCACCCATTCCTCTATTTCCACAAAGCTCCCAAGAGGAGTTGTTCCAAATCCTACGAGCTCGCCCCTTAGACGTCAGACGTTGCATTGACTGGGACGTTCTTGAACAAGTCCGACTCACCAATGTTATTCAAGCCTTACTATCCACAGACCTATGGGGACAATTTTTCGACATCATCGAGCCCACCTATATGGAACTCACTCTCGAGTTCTGCTCCATGTTCCATCTTCAGACCGTGATGAATAGATACGATGATCCAAGAACAGTCCAGTTCCGTTTGGAAGGTCTCGTACGCCATCTCAGTGTCCCAGAGTTCAGCATAGAGTAATTCATGAAAGAGGAGGACCTTTCCAAGCTTAACCGTCATATCCATCTATCACCGTCTAAATGTTAGGATGCCCTATGCCCTGAAGCATCCAGGTACGACCCTAGTCATTCTAAAGCGACCAATGTCGCCCCATCTTTAAGGTACCTACAAACCCTTTGCGCGCACACACTGACAGGCAGGCGAAAGAGCACAGGGGTCGTCAGCACTCATGATGCCTACTTCCTATGGTGTATGGCAAACGCACATGTTATCACCTAGCTTATTTTATCGCCCATGCAATCCAGCATCAAACAGAGAAGCACCGTAAAGGCATACTTTCCATAGGCCCATACATCACGAGATTAGGCCGCTATTTTGGCCTATTCAACATGCAGCCCAGACATCCTCGTACACATTAGTTGGCCAGATGTCCCCTCAGGGCATCCAGAGCATGCTACACATGAGGATGATTTAGCGCCGACGTGGGACTGATCCTCCACAGTACCAGCTACTTAGAGATGCCGAGCAGGAGGATCCCGAGGACATTCTTGATGATGTCCCGCCACCGGAGGAGGATGCACCCACCGAGCCACCACCACGTCGCCGCCCAATTCACGCGGTAGCTTCCTATGCTGACTTATCTGAGTGCCTCTCATGATTCGAGTAGCAATGCTTCTAGCGCTTCGATCATATCAATGCCACACTTCAGCAGATTTGTCAGCACCTTCACATCACCGCACCACCGCCACCGTGTGACCCATCTGAGGATTAGGCCTTCCTAATCCTCTTTTCTTATCTTTTAATTTCCTTTTTATTTTTTTCTTTCATTTTATCTTTTTCATTATTTGAATATTAGTATTTTAGATTTAGTTTAGTTTATTTCAATTGTGTCCTATCGGCTATCTCCTAATGAGTAATTTTGAAATTCCCTAAAAATGATAAGTGCTTTCGCAGTTTCAAATGAGCTCTACAACTCAAAACGAAAACTTAATGGAAACCTTGCTTCAACCTCACCCAGTTGACACCGCTAAAGCCTACACTCACAACATGAAAGCTATGGACAAACAAATGCCACTACCACCGGAGTATCTACCTCTGCACCTTCCTTTGTCCCAGACACTCTGTAGGCACCACCACCTCACTAATCCATCCAAAGCAGGGAGTTTCATGCCTTTTCCTATCTTATGATCTTGTGCTTCTATTGCTACTAATGTTTCTTTGTACATTGAGGGCAATGTACATCTTAAGTGTAGGGGGAAACTTACTTTCAGTCATTACATTCTCCTTGAAATCCTTGGAAATTTTTCTAACTTTTTGCATTATTCTCAAATCTACATTATCTTCAGTCTCCTATTAGGAATTAATTCTGATTGATTTATGATTTTTATTGATATGTGAGAATTAAGACGTAGGTTCTTGTACTTTGATTATTCAAACTTTAAAACATTAGGGAATCAAGCATGATAAGTTGAAATTTTAGAGATTCCAATTTTTTTTCATAAGTTAATTTCCTTAATTTTAAGTGTTATCTTGAGATTTGAAATTCGCAGGATTGACATCAAAAGCCATAATTCTGGTGAGATTTGAGCCTTTTGAACATACATTCTTTCGTGCTCACTTCTATTATTGCTTTGAGTGAGTCAATACTAATTTGCTATTCTAGAACTTGCTTCGATTATACAAGTCAAGACCACATCATTGATTTGATACACTGAGATGATAAAGGCACCTAGGATTTAAACCACTTACTCCACAAAAGCCTACCTCCATAAATTAACCCCTAGTGAACCCTATTGAGCCTAACAACCTATTCGTTGACTTACCTTTAATTTTAACCCATAACCTATTTTTGTTGAATTCCATTCAATTATTTTGATCCCTATTTTTTCGAGATTTGAGTTGAATTATTATCTAGCTTTATTCTCTTTTCTAGATTGTAAAGTTGTAAATATTCAGTTTATTGTGTTGTATTTGAATTGTTCTTAAAAAAATATATGTATATTAAAAAAAAATTCAGTTGTAATCTCTAATAGTTCAATAGTTTTTGCATATTTCTATTTTAAGGCTACCAAGGCTAGAATGATGTTATCCTAGTAATAGAGATTTTTCTAGCTAGATAATTTTTCAGTTCAATCTCGATTCTAACCCTCTTTTGCAGCTTGTGACAAAACCCCTAACCAAGCCTCATTACAACCGTTAAAAGACCTTTTGATCAATGTATCATATCAAATTATAGTGGTGGAGATTTGATTTTCTTGTAAGCATATGGTAATAACTTTTCAAGATGACTAGAGAGTACTTAATTCTTGAACCCTAAACACTTTGAGTGGATAGAGTGAATCTTTAGTGAGGATGTCAAATCTTGTTGATTTCAATTGTGAGATGACTACTTAGAAGAAGGGAGGAACTTATGTTTCGATAATAAAATTCTCAACTTAAAGTAATTGAATCTTTAATGTTCTTCTGATTGAATTTTCATTATATGACTGCCTGTGAATTAGTTTGAAACATTATTGATAAAGATTGTAAATTGAGAAGAATGATATTATGGATTGAGATTTTGCTTGAGGACAAGCAAAGGCTTAAGTGTAGGGGTATTTGATACATGATAAATTATACATATTTTTACCTCATGTTTAGACTAATTTCTAGATGAATTATCATTAAATTTGTGAGAATTGGTGCTCTTAATCCCTCTATTTCATGTTTTATACCCAGAAGAGCATAGGGAAGAGAAAAGAATGAAAAACAGGCCGAAAACGAAGAAAATGGGCCAAAGTGCAAAAATGAAATGGCCTAAGGGTTAACCACACGGCCGTGGCACACGGCCGTGCCACATAAGGTCCAACACGACCCAGCGCCGACAAGTACAGCCAGGCCACATGGCCGTGCCACCCTCGACAGGCCCACACACGGCCTCTTATCAATCCACACGGGCGTGTCCCTGTCGTGAGGAAGTGCAATTTCACTCAGATTTGGATACTCAGAGGCTAAGAAAGGCATCCCAAAGCCCTATATAAAGACCCTAGGAGGCAACTCTAAGGGTGTACTCTTTCTCCCACAAAGGAGTGCCTTATTTCTACCAACACAGTGAGTGGAAGCAAGGGATTACTCCAAGGGAAGCCGATTGATTCATCCCAGAAGCCGAATTCTACATCAAGACAGAGGATCTCCCTAAATTCCTTCAGGGGTTTTTGGGTTCTTTATGTTTTGTTATCTTATTTCTTCTGAGATGTCTTCTTTATTAATTATGAACTAATTCCCCCAAATACTTGAGGGGGATGAAACCTAAGACAGATCTTGTTATTATTTGATCTTGAGTTATATGATAAATACTTGAATTGTTCTTAATTATGTGTTCTTAATTCTTGTTTTAATAATCCTAGGTATTAATTCAAGAAACTGATGTGCTTATGCAGAGGAGCAAAAGTCCCTGTTTAAGAGTAGATCTAGCATAATTAAGTGGAGTTTCATGCAACCCTTGACATAGGGCGACATAAATCTGCAGGATTAGGGTCAAACCTAATAAGGGGATCCATAGATCGAGTTAATGCAAGACTAGGGGTTTTAACTAGAAAGAGATTTCAGTTAATCAACCTAGGATTAGTTGTTCTTATCCTCGACGGAGGTATTAACATAAGTTAGGGATCTCTACGGATCAAGTCAAGTGAATAAATCATCTAGTTCAAGAATTGATAACAAGTGAAGTCTAGGTGGATTCTCCCTTGAGTATTGCCCAAATCAATCAGTTTTTCCTAAAGAGTTTTTCCCCAATTTACTTTCTGTGCATTCATAGTTAGTTTTAGAATTAGTTTCATAAAAACCCCTTTTATTTTTAGGTTAAATAATGGAAAGGAAGTTAGTACTAGTAGTTTTGGTTCCCTTGGGTACGATATCTTAGTCTTGCCATTAAACTATACTACTGTTCGATAGGTGCGCTTGCCTTAAAATTGTGATATTAGTTAGTTTTTGGTACGATCATTATTATAAATTTTATTACTTCATATCACGCATATCAATTAAAAAAGAAGTGACATTTCTCACCGAACAAATAGTGACGCCAAATCTTCAAAGAAAAAATAATAGCAGTTAACTCAAGGTCGTGTGTCAGATAATTCTTCTCATGAGGCTTTAATTGTCTAGAGGCATATGCTATAACTTTGCCTTCTTGTATCAAAACGCAACCGAGTCCATTTAGCGAAGCATCACTGTAAATCACATATTCTTTACCTAATTCAGGTTGTATGAGTACTAGAGCTTCAGTTAACATAGCTTTCAATTGATCAAAACAGTTCTGACATTTATCAGACCATTCAAATTTCATGTCTTTTTGTAACAATCTTGTCAATGGAGTTGCAATCACAGAGAAATCCTTTACAAAACAGCGGGAATACTTGGCAAGTCCCAGAAAACTATGGACTTCAGAAACATTCCTTGGAGGTTTCCAATCCAAAATAGCTAAGATTTTGCTTGGATCGACACGGATACCTGATGCAGATACAATGTCACCCAGAAAGCTAGCTTCGCCTAACCAGAATTCACATTTACTAAAGTTCGCATATAATTGCTTATCATGCAGAGTCCAAAGCATAATTCTTAAATGCTTGGCATGCTCACTTTCATTCCATGAATAAATCAAAATGTCATCAATGAATACAACGACAAATTGATCTAAATACGGTCTAAAAATTCCGTTCATCAAATCCATAAACACAGTAGGAGCATTTGTTAATCTGAAAGGCATAACTAAAAATTCATAGTGTCCGTACCTTGTTCAGAATGTTGTTTTCGGAATATCTACATCTTTCACTCTCAACTAATAATAACTCGATCTCAAATCTATTTTTGAAAACACAGAGGCACCTTTCAGCTGATCGAACAAATCATCGATTCTGGGTAGAGGATATTTATTCTTTATGGTCATCTTGTTCAATTGACGGTAATCAATACACATTCTCATCGTGCCATCTTTCTTTTTCACAAATAGAACCAGAGAACCCCATGGTGAGAAACTCGATCTCGCAAAACCTTTATTAGTCAATTATTGTAACTGAGACTTTAGTTCTTTTAATTTGGTCGAAGCCATTCTATACGGAGCTATCGAAATCAGAGTAGTTCCTGGTATCAATTCAATGCCAGATTCAACTTCTTGAATTGGAGGTAATCCCAGAAGTTCCTCAAGAAACACATCAGGAAACTCGCAGACAACAGGCACTGATTCAACTTTCTTTTTCGACAATTTCAAATCAATCACATAGGCAAACTAAGCTTCACAACTCTTATTCATATATTTCATAGCTTTCATTGTAGATACTACAGCAGGCAATCCACTTAGATCACTCGACTCAATCTGAAATATCTCACTATTATTGCATCTCAAATCGATAGTTTTCTTTTTGCAATTCACAATAGCATCATGCAAAGTTAAGCAGTCCATACCCAGAATTATATCAAATTCATCAAAGGGTAAAAGCATTAGATCAGTTGGAAAACACACATCTCGAAACATCAAGGGGTAGTTCTTGCAAACTTTATCAACTAAGACGCTTTTGCCTAAGGGGTTCGATTCTCTAATTACGAATTCAGTAGACTCTACAAGCAAAGTCTTACTGTGCACTAAATTCATACATATATACGAATGAGTAGATCTTGGATCTATTAATGCAATCATAGAAGTATCATATAGAGTAAAAGTTCCCGCTATCACATCTGGAGACAAAGCTTCCTCCCAAGCTCGGATAGCATAGGCCTTGGCTGGTGCTCTGGCCTTAAATCGAATAGCAGTGTCTCTCGTAGCACTCTGACTACCACTCACATTTCCCATATTCTGAGGGGGTCTTCCTCTTGCTGAAGTATTACTCGATTTCAGATTCTGTGCAATCTTTGCTTCCATAGACTGAGGACAATCTCGAATAAAATGTTTCATAGATCCACATCTAAAATAAGCTCAATCATTCAATCTACAACTTCCCAGATGTCTTTTACCACAATGCTTAAATTCAGGCTGTTCAAATCGAACATTTCCAACACTAGCAACATAGCAGGACTTTTGAAACTCGAGTGCGATCTGGCTCTATCCCTACTCGAATGTCCCACATTAGACTTTGAACGACTACAATCATTTCAAAATTTCTTTGACGCCACTGAAATGATTTGCTTGCAGATCTTTTTCTCACTTCTCTGGCTTCAGAATCAACTTTTCTTTTCTTCTTACTGAGTTCTTTAGCTTTACATGCTTGATCAACAAGTACAACAAACTCTTTAATCTCGAGAATACCAACTAATAATCGAATATCTTCATTTAAACCATATTCAAATCTCTTGCACAATGTAGCTTTAGTCGAGACACATTCTTGAGAGTATCGGCTCAATCATACAAATTCTCTCTCATATTCTATAACAGACATACAGCCTTGTTTAAGTTCCTGTAATGCCCCAAAATTTGGGCCTAGAAGTATTGGGCCTTGAGCATTGGATTGGTCAGAAGGCGGCTCATAAAAGTTTAATTATGCTTGAAAATATCACAATTGCATGTTTGGTGTGTTGTTTAAGTGATTTGGAGTGTTTGGGATTGTCTGAGAAGTCCTGGGTTCAAACCAGGGCTCTAGAAAAAATTTTAGTTATTCCCTTAAGTGTGCTTGGCGTTAGCTTGAAGGCCTTATTAATATTTATGGTTAAAATATGACACAAGGAAACAAGTGGTCTAGTGGCAAGGTGGCGTTAGGAGTGTGCATGTGGTTTGGGATTCAAGTTCTGGCGGTTGTAAAGTATTGAATTTTTGCTCTTTATGAGAGATCAATGCTAGCAAGTCAGACTTATGTTTCATAACACAAAGGAGCCTATTTGGCTTGGTGGCATGTAGCATGTGGGGCATCTGCCTGGCCATGGATTCGAATCCCATGGAAAGCAAAGGCATATTTATTTTATGTCTTTGTGGCTTGAGAGGTAGAGTTGGATTCGAACTCTGTAGGGAGGTTGTGGACTTAGTAAAAGGTGGAGAGAATCATGGATATGATATGGCTATTGGGTGGTTAAAGGAGTGATTTGTGGAGCAATATGTGCAGATTTTCAAGAATTTCAACTTGTGAAGGGAGTGTTAGCCGAATTGGGGGTGCTTAAATAGGGGATTTTTGCTAGGGGATTCTTTAGTATGCATTTTCAGCACTTGGAGAACTTTTTGGGACATTTTCCTTTTGCTAAGTTAGAGTTTGGTACAGCTAATCTCAGGTTTTCTTGAGTACCGAGTTGTTTCTTGTGCTTTCCTACTTTTTCTTTTGGCCAAACCTTACTCCTCTCCTCTTAATCTCTTTTTCTTTTGGCTGAATCTCCCATCTTCTTCTCTGTTTTAATCGGCTTCCAACATTTGTTTTCTCCCTTAAACCGAACATTTGCTTCTTATTCCCCTCTTTTCTATTCTCGATTTCTCTCAACTCTTTTCCCTTCTTCTTTAGGGGTTAGCCGAATCGTTACTGGTAAGTCTTGGGTTGTTGCTGCTCCTTTAGTTTTCCCTTCTTTTCTTTGAATACCCAAACTCTTTTCTTTGTCTAATGTTTCTGGTATTCTTTAGGGGTAATACGTCTCGAGGAGTAGAGAAGTACGCAAGTGTTGTAGTTTCAAACAGAACCTTTCGTTTGCCTCTCGATTGAAGGTAGTGTTATTCATTATTGTTGTGTTAGTTTGGGGTATTTTAGCTTGGGTTCTAAGCATTTGGTCGAATGCCTTCTCTATTTCTGGTTTTGACCTTCTTGTATGAGTAATCGTCTGTAGTTAAAGGAAGTCACTTATTATGCAGTGTTCATCAAGTAGTTCCTTATCAAATCTTTCGTCAACAGTTCTAGCAGGGCGAATCACTTTTGCAATCAAGGCAAGTAGTGGGTGATAAATTAAATTGGGTTATTTGATATTGTTCATACCATGGTCTTGGGTTAACCATGAAATTGACTGATAGTAGGATTGTTGTTACCATTGGTGCTTGGATCTCGGAAACATTTTGACTACAGTCCCATATCAGGTGTGTGAACATTGCCATTGGATGTGTAACTGTTATCGTTATATATAATCAGCTTAATAGCCAAAAGTGTGTGTAATCATACTCCTTTTAACTGCAGTTCGGCAAAATGCTGAAAAGCTGAAAACTTTGGCATTCGATGCCACACGAGCATGCGATCGCAGGTGTGGTGAACTGAGCCCACGAATTGTGGGCATTAGACTGTAGAGGCCATCACGAGCACTCTCATGGTCTTGGGTTGTTCTGGGCCACGTTGGGCCTGTAGGCCTAATGGGCCTGTGGGCCCCACGTGGAAGAAATTTTTATACTGTGGTAAATGTTAGACTGACCCGTGTAGTCCACGTGGCTAAAGTTGTTTTAGGCTAAATGGGCCGTGTGGACCCAATGGGCTTGTGGGCCCACACAGATAAAATGTTTTGATGTGATAAGTGATTGATTTGGGCTATGTCATTCACATAACCGGGGTTGTTTCTGGGTTAATTGGGCCACACGAGCATGTAGGCCCACTTGGGTCAAGTAATGGGCCTTAGGCCCATTTACAACATTATATCTGTTTAGGTTACTGAAGTCGCTCGAGGTGACGGTGGACCTTCTGTTACGTCCAAAATACCCCTGAGTTGTAAAATTATCGAAATACCCCTAGTTTGTAAAATTATTGAAATACCCCTACTTTGTAAAATTATCGAAATACCCTTGGCTTGTAAAATTACAAAAATACCCCTAATTTGTAAAATTATCGAAATCCCCCTAGTTTGTAAAATTACTGTAATGCCCTTAATTTGTGAAATTAGCGAAACTATCAAAATACCCCTAGTTTGCAAAATTACTGAAATACCCCTAATTTGTAAAATTACTGAAATACCCTTGGTTTGTAAAATTACCAAAATACCCCTGATTTGTAAAATTATAGAAATACCCCTGGTTTGTGAAATTATCGAAATACCCCTAATTTATGAAAGTACGAAATACCCCTGTAGGGTAGAATTACTAAAATACCTTTGTAGGTAGGATTACCGAAATACCCTCGATAGAGTAAAATGACCATTTTGCCCTAAGGTATAAAATGATTATTTTGCCCCTGTGGGTAAATGACTGACTTGGGGTACAACTAATTTGACTGTGAATATATGATTGTGTTTTAATTAACTTGACTTAATTAACTTGACTGCGATTGTATGACTGATTTTGAGCATGTCATTTTGCATAATGAATGGGTTGGGATTTTGTACAGAGGAAGACCTGATCTGTTAGGGATCTGTTAGGGTCGCATGGTTGCTTGACGACTGTGGACCCACTGAAGGCTTAAAGCCGTTTATCTGTATTGATCTGATCAAGTCACATGGTCGCCCAAGACAACTATGGACTTATCAATGGCAGAGTGCTGATTATGTTACCAAAGACTGTGTGCCGTTAATATGGGCTTCGTGCCATTATTGTGGGCTTTGTATCATTATTGTGGACTTCGTGCCGTCATTGTGGGCTTGGTGTCGTAGTTATGGGCTTTGTGCTGATATCATAGGCTTTGTGCCGATTACTGACCTGTTATTGATAGCTTCGTGCCATGCATATTATCATGGCTCTGTGCCATTCTGATTACGTCTCTGTGTCGTTCTACTTATGACTTTGAGCCGTTCTATTGATTTAGTGCCGCAACAGGTGTTAAGCTTGGCTGTTGGATGGGTGGGTTGATTATATCCCCACAAATTGTGTAGGGTTAGACAGAGTGGTGTGCTGGTTGGATGGGTTTGCATGCATCATGTATCATTCATTTATGCTCTGTTTCGGATATGGGCTAGGCCCAATTCACTCAGTTATGGGCTGAGACCCAAATGTTTGGTAATGGGCTTAGGCCCACTTATGCTTTGAATTAACTTGTATTGTTTCTGTTAAAGGGCTCAGGCCCATACTGGTCAGTTATTGTTTACTGACTGTTACTGTAGTAAGGGGATTACACACTGAGCTTTTCATAAACTCACCCCGTTTATTAACTTTTCAGGTAATCCCCAGCCTTAGACAAATTGGAGCTGCGAGGGACTCGGAGAGGACACACACTGCTTATTCTTTTTGTTTTGATTATTTGCTTTTAAAGTATGGGTTGTAATAAGGCCTTTACTATTTCTGGATTTTAAATTTGGAATTTTATATATTGTTTTATATTTGCTAGGAGTAGAAAACGGTTTTTTCCAAATCAACACATGTTTTCAAAATATCACGTTTCCGTAACTATTTAAACTAAGTGTTCACCACAAATAGGGTTTTAAAGGTAATAACGTTTTGCAAGAGAATAACTTTTAATAAACCACGTTTTGAAAATTAACAAACACAAGTTTACCTGGCAAAAAAAAATTAAGAAGGGCTTTTAATGAAAACAAGGTTTTTGAAAAACACTTCAATGTGACATGCTAGATTCGAGTCTAATTTCTAGGCCGGGTTTGGGGTGTTACAGTTCCAAAACTCTTTCCTTTTCTGAGTGGTGAATCTTTGACTGATGTATTTATTACAAATTTCAGATGGAAAAAAAATCCTATATTATCCGTTCTTTTGGAACAATAGAAGTAAGAGTTTTCCACCACTGATAAGCTGAGTCTCTAAGCAAAGAAACCGCACATTTCACACACTCATCAGGAATACATGACATTTCATCGAAAAATTGAATGGTATTCTCGAGCCAAAACTCGGCGCTCTCAGCATCATCATCACTTGTAGCCCTGAACTCTTCAGCTCTATATTTTCTAATTTTATCCACAGGAGGCTTGTTCAACAGAATCGGATTCATTACCAGAGGTACAACAGATGTCTGTGGGGGAATAGGTGGGGGCAGAGGTTGTTGAGTAGTCGGATTAGTACGAATAAATTCTATAAACCACTCACTCATCATTTGGAAGAAGGCTTATTATGCCTCTCCCCTGTGACTACTAGATATGTTTCGTGAATCAGAAGGCACCGCCCCTTATGCAGGAGCTGGTGCATTACTTTCAACATCATCTGCTACCACTCGTTTGGGATCCATTACTATATGAAAAACACATTTTAGATGTCAAGATTCATCATTATCATACTTTGAAATATATGGCATGCATAGCTAGACTCACGTACGCTATCGTAGTCCTAGAATCGACTAAACCATAGCTCTAATACCAACCAAATGTAACACCCCTAACTCATATCTGTTGCCGGACTAGGGTTAAAGGTATTATCGGACCAATTTGAACTTTTACAGACGTTATATAATCATTCATCACAAAACATAATCAAACATAATCATATAGTCCCATATGAAGATCTTTGAGACTTTAAACATGCATTAGAAGAAGGTCGAGACTAAACCGAACACTTAGAAAATTTTTCCAAACTTTAACATTTTTCATTACTGCATAGTTCACACGCCCGTGTGACTAGGTCGTGTGCCTCACATGGCTACCATACACGCCCATGTGTCTAGGCCGTGGCAAAACAGAGCATACATACTGACTTGTTCACACAGCCATGAGACATACCCGTGTGCTCGATCGTGTAAAAATTAAGGGGGCTACTGACTTGCACACATGGCCACATGGCACGCCCGTGTGCTTTTGCTGTGTGGCATAAAATGGGCTTGGTTTAAGCCACATTTTCACATTCAATTTCCAAACACCTACAATACAACTTATATACATTTCAAGATGCAACAATAATCAACCATTTCAGCCAATTACAAAACCAAAATGTAGCTCAATTCATTATTAACCAATTCATACTTATCATCCAAACTAAATCATACCAAAATCTCAAACACAATAGCATACCAATGTACACTTACTTTCACCTATTAGCATCATAATCAATCACTTATTAAACTTGCTAAAATCAAAACATATTTCATAGCAAAATGACCATTACTCAAGGTAATAATTGTATCACATACAACTTACCAAAACAAGCATATTCATAACCATTTGTTAGCCACATCTCATGGCATAACTTGTAAACATATCAAAGCATAACTCAAAGACATCTAACCTATACATACCATAATTCAACATATTTACTTATAAAATATACTAAAATAAGATTGATAGTGTGGTGATGATCCTTGATTATCCCCGAGCTTTCGGTAGCTTTGATAACTATAAAACAGAGTAAATAAACACGAAGTAAGCTATAAAGAGCTTAGCAAGCCATATACAATTAAATTCATAACATAGTATAGTTTTAAACCCAAGTTATATTTCTCATTGAACTCAACTAATCAAATTCATTTAATCAAATTCACATATCATATTCATGTAGCTCATATATCCAATAATCATATACATACATACCTCTTATTCTCTAAATTTTCATATACATTCCTACGTACCGGAGTTCAGATGCACATTCATATTTTCGTTTGCTTTCTTAGAATGCCTGTTGAACCAATCGAAATTAACTAGGATACGTGGATAGTTTAGAAAACTCATACAATGCCAACGTCCTAGACGTGGTCTTACCTACAATCGGATATCGATGGCACTGTCCCAGATAGGGTCTTACTCGAATCAATATGATACCAATGTCCTAGACATTGTCTCACGTGTTAATCTTATATCTATGCCAACATCCTAGGCATGGTCTTACATGAAAACACATAGTGGATTCTATGTCATAACATATGTATGCCAATTATTCCTAAGGTTTGGACGGGGATTTTCGGACTTGATCACATGCTCGTAATTTAATTCAGATTTCACGAATTCAGCTCTCATAGCCATATAATAAATTCAATCAACATTAGAGCAATTATAATTCAATTTAATGCATTTATTTGTGCATCGACTTACCTCATACAGATTCGGACAATTACGAACGGCTAATCAACGACTTTCGACTTTCTCCGATCTAATTCTGTTTTCTTTAGTTCTTGATCTATATAAATTCAAATTAAGCTCTTTTATTCACTAACTCATTCAATTTAATCCAAAAACATATAATTCGGGCATTTTACAATTTAGCCCTCACATTTGCACATTTTAACAATTTAGTCCTTAATTCATAAAATCATCAAATTCATAAAATCCCACTACACATATATATAGCCGAATTCTTACCATGCTAATACAAGCTCTCACATTTCATTTAATTCATAAATTAGTCCTCCAAAATTTCATATTTCACAATTTAGCCCAATATCTTATAATCATAAAAAATTCATGGCAAAACATAAAAATTTCACAACAAGCTTCCATAATTCATCCATTAACACTTCAAAGCTCTTAAAATCAATAATGGTATCTCATGAAATCTTTAACAGAAATAGAAATTGTGACATGGGCATTGTAGAACACGAAGCAACGATCACAAAAACGTAAAAATTATCAAAAACGGACCAAAACACATACCTTAATCAAGCAAAATTATGGCCGAACCCTAGCTAACCTTTTTCTTTTCTTTTTCTTTTGATTTTCGAAAAAGATGGACACAATATGACCATTAATTCCTGTTTTGGTTTTATTTTAATTCATAATAATAAACCATTTACCAAAATGTCCATGATTAATAAAATATAAAACATATCATATTAAGGCCATTATTGTCCACTACTAAATCAAATGGTTTAATAACCATTTAAGGCCCTCATAATTAAAAACCACACTCAGTTAAGCATATAATCAAATAATTAGCCAATTTTACTTCTTATGCAATTTAGTCCTTTTTGCAAATTAAGCACTCAAACGGTCAAATTTTCATACGAAACTTTCACACATGCTAATTCACATAAAATAAGCACAAAAAATAATATTAAAATATTTTTAGACTCGGATATGTGGTCCCAAAACCACTATTTCGACTAGGGTCCAAACCAGGCTGTTACAATGGCTCGACGAGTACTCCATAAGAAGTGAATGAAGACACCATGAACATGATTTTTATTATTCACTATGAGAATGACATGATTTAAGATGTATCTATGATACTTGAGGACATTGTGACAAGTCATATTTATGTTATGTATATGATATTGCATGAATAATGTTTTTAATTATTTGCATGCAAACTTACTAAGCTATATGCTTACTCCCATTTCTTTTCCATTTTTCTTATAGTATCGTCAAGCTAGCTCGAGGATCAAAGGACATCGGAGACTCGATCATACTATCAATTGGAATATTTGGGTATAGCTAGTCTTAACATTTTGAGTATGGCATGTATAGGGACTTGACCTTTTTTTTATATGTCATATTGGTCTAGCCAAATATGTTGGCTTATGATGATGCTTGATTCATTTTGTATAAGGCCATTGGATATTGGCTAATATTGATTATAAGTAAAATTGCATGATGATGCATTCCATAGATGTGGTAATTTGCATGTTTTGAATTGTTGTGTATGTGATTGGCTAAGTATGTTACGTATATATGTCATGAAAATGAGGCGATGATGTCTTAGTTGTGGACATGTTGGTTGGTCAAAAATGCTATGAATTATACCAATGCATTGGTGCTTGTGTGTTTATGTTTCAGGGTGGCAATTGGCTTGGCAAATAGCCTACATATTGTCCACACGGGTGGACATACAGGCTTGTATCTAAGCTGTGTGTGACACATGGTCAGCCTCATAGGAGTGTAAACAAGTCATGTGTCCCCTGCACCTTAGTTTTTAAGAAACAAAATACCCAATATGGAGCACACGGGCAGAGACATGGGTGTGTGTCTCATCCGTGTGAAGGCCACGGCCTGGAACACGGGAGTGTACTAGGCCGTGTGAAAACTAGTTTAGCTTCGAAATGAAAAATAATTTGACGCAGGCTGAGCACACGGGCGTCTTTCTCATCCGTGTGAAAGGCACACCCTTGGACTAGGGCGTGTGACATCTGCACCCAATTTACAAGAATTTAATTCATCACACGCGCGTGTGGCTTGACCATATGGTTTCATTTGGTCCATGATGTCATAAGCAGAGAGTTACAAGGGGTATGGACACAGGCATGTGTGACGACACGGCCTACCCACATGAGGCATGTGACCCCTATTTAGGGCAAAATTTCTATGTGTTTGTAAAATTTTTAGAAGTTCTCGGTTTAGTCTTGGACCTCTTCCAAAGTACGTTTTGGGTCTCGTAGGCTCGTATATGAGACAAAATACATGTGTATGAATGGTTTTAAATTGGATGAAATTTTATGGACTAGTTCTACATGGATGTTTACGTTTAAGTCCGGTAACGCCTCGAACCCTGTGTTAGATACGGGTACATGGGCATGTGACTTGGCCGTATGACTCCTGCACCTAAATAAATTGCAAGTCAGAGAGTTACACGGGTTAGGGACACGGGCGTGTACCCTACCCTACACGGGCCTGTAAGCTACACGACCTAACCACATAGGCGTGTATGCCCTGTACTTAAGAAAATTTTGGAATTTTGTGAAAAAAATTTCTTAAGTTTCTAGTTTAGTCCTGATTTGATTCAAATGCATTTTTTTGGGCCTCAAGGGTTCTCATAAGGGACTATATGGCAAACTTTGATAAGAATACTGTATTTTGATATAATATATCTGTTATTTGTTCTGAAAGTTCTGGTGATACTCCGTAACTTGGTTCCAGTGACGAATTTGGGTTAGGGGTATTACATCGAGAATTCAAGAACACAAGGCAAGGGGCATTGCAAAGTAATCACCCTTAGAAGCAGGACTCAATTGAGTGTTGTTGTTCACGATAGCATGACAGAAGAGGATAATGCAAGTAACTATCAAGTAATGATCTTAGAACAATCTGAAAAGCATACAACACCTGAAAATGATAAGCAAAAGAATGTTGTGGCAGAACCAGATCATGTTGCTAACAAAAATGCCACAGCAAAACAATATCTACAACCTGAAGGATGATTCCATAGAAATTCCGTAAATACAAACAAGATGCTTAGTTTAAAAGATCTTTGGAGGTTTTGAAGCAACTCCATATTAATATACCATTAGTCGAAGCTTTGGAGCAAATGCCCAATTATGTCAACTTTATGAAAGATATATTGTCGAAGAAGTGCAGACTGTGAGAACTTGAGACTATTGCTCTCATTAAAGGGTGCACCCCCAAAGTTAAAGGACCTAGGGAGTTTCACTATCCCATGTTCAGTTGGAAATCTTTATGTAGGAAAAGCATTATGTGATATAGATGGAAGTATAAATCTAATGCCTATGTCTATTTTCAGGAAGCTAGGAATTAGGAAAGTGAGACCTACCATAGTAACTGATATGCTCGTGATATTAGGTAATAAAATTTATAAAAACGGATCACATCAAAACTAACTAATATCACGATTTTAAAGGTAAGCGCACCTATCGAATAGTAGTAGTTTAGCGGCAAGACCGAGTTATCGTACCCAAGGGAACCAAAAGTACTAGTACTTACTTCATTTCTATTATCTAGCCTAAAAATAAAAGAGGATTGGTTGAAACTAATTCTAAATCTAACTAAAAGTGCACAAAAAGTAAATTGGGGAAAACTTTAGGGAAAAGCTGATTAATATGAGCAATACTTAAGGGAGAATCCACCTAGACTTCACTTGTTATTAACTTCTTGAAGTAGATGATTTCTTTACTTGACTTGATCCGTAGAGATCCCTAACCTATGTTAATACCTCTTTCGAGGATAATAACAACTAATCCTAGGTGGTTAATTAAAGTTTTCTTATTAATTAACACCCCTAGGTTGTATTAATTCGATCTATGGATCCCTCTATTAGGTTTGACCCTAATCCGTCAGATTTATGTCGCCCTATGTCTAGTGTTGCATGCAAATTTGCTTAATTATGGTAGATCTACTCTTAAAATAGGGACTTTTGCTCCTCTGCCTAAGCACATCAAGTTCTTGAAGTAATACCTAGGATTATTAAATCAAGAATGAAGAGTACATAATTAAGAACAATTCAAGCATTTATCAAATAATTCAAGAATAAATAATAACAAGATCTGTCTTAGGTTTCATCACCCTCAAGTATTTGAGGGGTTTAGTTCATAATAAAGAAAGAAAACATCTCAGAAGAATTAAGATAACAAAACATAAAGAACCCAAAAACCCCTGAAGGAATTTAGGGAGATCCTCTGTCTTGATGTAGAACTCTGGCTTCTAGGATGAATCAATCGGTTTCCCTTGGAGTAATCCCTTGCTTTCACTCCTTGTGTTGGCAGAATTATGGCACTCTTTCTTGAGAGAGAAATTCCTCTTCCTCATGACAGGGACACGCCCGTGTGCCACGCTCGTGTGCCACGACAAAATGCCGTGTGAGATTTTGTCGATAAAGGCACAGCCGTGTGGCCTAGCTGTGCTTTTCAGGGGCTAGACCGTGTGATCTTCATGTGGCACGGTCGAGTGCCACCGCCGTATGGTGACTCCTTGGGCCGTGCCATTTTTTCCATTTTGGCCCATTTTCCTCGTTTTTGGTCCATTTTCTATTCTTTTCTCTTCCCTATGCTCTTTTGAGTATAAGATATGAAAAAAAAAGATTAAGAGCAGCAATTCTCACAAGATTAATGATAATCCACCCAAAAATTAAGCTAAACATGGGGTAAAAATATGTATAATTTATCGTTTATCAAATATCCCCACACTTGAGCCTTTGCTTGTCCTCAAGCAAAATCTCAATCTCTAATTAAGAATCATTCTTCTCAACTTATAATCTTTATCAATAATGTTTCAAACTAATCCACAGGTAATCATACAATGAAAATTCAATCAAAAGAACATTAAAGACTCAATACTTTAAGTTGAGAATTTTATCATTGAAAACATAAATTTTCTCCCTTCTCCTAAGTAATTATCTCTCCATCTTAATTAACAAAAGTTGACATCCTCACTAAGGATTCACTCTATCCACTCAAAGTGTTTAGGGTTCAAGAATTAAGCACTCTCTGGTCAACCTGAGAAGTATTACCATAGGCTTGCAAGAAAATCAAATCTCCACCACTGTAAATTGATATGATACATCGATCAAGAAGGTCTTGTAATGGTTGTAATGGGGCTTGGTTAGGGGTGTTGTTACAGGCTGCAAAAGAGGGTTAGAATTGAGATTGAACTTGAAAAATTATCTAGCTAGAAAAATCTCTATCACTAGAACATATTCTTCGGGCTAACTCTTATGATAACATCATTTCCACCTTGGTAGCCTTAAAATAGAAATATGCAAAAACTATTTGAACTATTATAGATTACAGCTAAATACATACGTTTTTTTTTAGAACAATACAATAAATTGGATAAAATTTTACATTTTGGAAAAGAGAATAAAGCTAGATGAAAATTTCAACTCAAATCTCGACAAAAATAGCGGTCAAATAATTTAATGGAATTCAACAAAAAATGGTTGAAGGGTTAATATTAGAGGTAAGTCAAAGAAAAGGTTGTTAGGCTCAATGGGGGTTCACTAGGGGTTAATTTATGGAGGTAGGCTTTTTTGGAGTAAGTGGGTTAAGTCCTAGGTGCCTTTATCATTTCAGTGTATCAAATCAATAATGTAGTCTCGACATGTATAATCAAAGCAACTTCTAGAATAACAAATCAGTGTTGACTCACTCAAAGCAATAATAAAAGTGAGCACGAAAGAATGTATGCTCAAAAGGCTAAAAAATCTCACCTGAATTATGGCTTTTGATGTCAATTTTGCGAATTTCAAATCTCAAGATAACACTTAGAATTAAGGAAAATAACTTATGAAAAAAATAGGTTCTCAAAAATTTCAACTTATCATGCTTGATTCCCTAATGTTTTAGAGTTCGAATAATCAAAGTACAAGCACCTGTCTTAATTCTTAACATATCAATAAAAATCATAAATCAATCAGAATTAATTCCTAATAGGAGATTGAAGATAATACAGATTTGAGAACAATACAAAAAGTTAGAAAAGTTCAGGGATTTCAAAGAGAGTGTAAAGACTGAAAATAGATTCCCCCCACACTTAAGATGTACATTGCCCTCAATGTACAAGGATAGTGTTATTAGCAAGAAAAGCACAAGATCAAAAGATAAGGGAAAGGGTATGAAACTCCTTACTTTGGATGGATTAGTGAGACAGAGATTGGAAGAGTTGGCAGTTGTGGCAAGGTGTTCCCTTTTTCATAGAGATTTGAGCTGTAAAGCTCCTTTGAAACTGCGAAAGTATTTATTAGTCGTGGGAAATTTGGATTAAGAGAGATTACTCATTAGGGATTAGCCCATATGAAAAATAGAAAAAAGATATAAAAGGAAAATAATAAACTAAGTTCTAAAAATACTAATATTCAAATAATGAAAAAGATAAAGTGAATTAAAAATAAAAAGGAAAATGAAAATAAAGTTAGAAGAAAGGAAAAGGTAAAAATAGGGATCAGAGTTAAAATAAAAATAAAAATAAAAATTAAGATAAAAATAAAGTTAGGAGGAATAGACATCTCTAATCCTCATGTGGGTCATGCGGCGGTGGTGAAGTGATGTTGAGATGCTGACAAATCTGCAGTAAGGTGGCATCGATATGATCGAGGCGTTGGAAACATTGCTGCTCAAACTGTAAGAAGCATACAGATAGGTCAGCGTGGGTGGTTGCTGCATGAGATGGGTGGCGAGGGGTGGTGGCTCGGTAGGGGCATCCTTCTCCGGTGGTGGGACATTGTCAGGAATGTCCTCTGGGTCCTCGCCTTCCTAGATGAGGCGATACTGAAAGTGGCTACCTCCTGGTCTCCGCTCGATCATCCTCATGTGGAGCATAGTCTGGATACCCTGAGGAGACATTTGACCGATGAGTGTGTAGGAGGATGTCTGGGCCGCGGTATTAAGGACCCGAAGTAACGGGCCAAGCGTGTAATGTAGGGCCCCATGGATAAGACGCCTCTGCAGTGCCTTTCCGTCTGGTGCTGCATGGCATGCGCAATGAAGTATGCCAAGTCGATGACGTGTCTGTTCGCCATGCACCATAGGAAGTAGACGTCGTGAGTGTTGACGACCCCTGTGCTCTCCCATCTACCTATCAAAGTGTGAGCAAGGAGAGCATGAATGTACCTCAGAGAGGGAACGAGGGCGGTTGCCTTGCTGACACTGGGGTTATATGTCTGACACCCGGGGGTGATTTTGTTCCAACAGTCGACTGGCTTGATATGGATGCGGCGACAAAGATTGGGGAAGTCTTCGTCTGCCTTGAATTGCTCTGTGTAGAGCCCGAGTGCTGAGCCTAACTCTAGAACGCTAAGGTGTCACACGAGACCTCCCAAACGAAACTGGACTGTCCCTTGATCATCGAATCTGGTCACCACGGTCTGTAGATGGAATGTGGAGCAGAACTCGAGGGTGAGTTCTAAGTATGTGGGCTCCACGATCTGGAAGAACTGTTCCCATGGCTCAGTCATTAATAGGGCTCGGACGTTGTCCACTAGGTGTATCTGCTCGAGGTCGACCCAATCTATGCATCAGCCGGTGGATATAGTGCAAGCTCGGAGTAATTGATAATGTTCCTTCTGGGAGGCTTGGGAAAAAGTGATGAATGGGTGTCGAGCCTCAAAGGTGGGCCTCGATGATAAACGTTCTGGCCCCTTTTGTTTCTTTGAAACTGGGACGGTAGTTTTCCTATCGCGTGATGACGACATAGTATCTAAAATAAAATAACAAGCATTAGTCCTAAAGATTGAAATTAAACTAGATAGATAATAATTAAAATGTAGATTAGGATGACAATGTTCCTAAGAAAACATAAAATGATGATTAACCTAAATAGTAGAAATTATCCATTTTTAGATTGGTAGCAAAACTAAGGAATATGGATATGTATTTATACTAAAATTATGAGAAAAATGGCTGGCAAAATATGAATTTAAGTGGCAAACAAAAATGAATTTAAATGGCATGCAATCCTAATATGTTCTATATAATTCTAGATTAGTCATCCTAGTTTACCTACTTCCATGCTTGAATTAACATCTAGAGTAAATTAAGATTAACTAAATTGATAATAAAAATGAAATATAAATAAATAAATGAGAAAATGAGAAAATAGAACCAAAAATAGAGTTGCACGGTCATGGGTTGAGGTCGAACGGTCGTGGGATGGGTTTGCACAGGCGTGGGTCGGCTGTGGACGAGAGTGGTGGTGGTTTTAAGGTCGGTGGTGGCATTTATGGTGGTTGGGGGGAGATTTTAGGGTTTGAGTGAAGAAGAAAATGAATAGTGGCTTTTTATTTATAGTTTTCGGGTCACACGGGCATGTCACACACCCGTGTGACTCGAGGTTTGCCCGTGTGAATCGAAATTCGGTGGTTTTGGCGCGCCTGGTTCGAAGTACACGCCCGCGTTGCTATCTCGTATGGCTATTTGCGATCGTGTTTGCTTTTCACATGGTTGTGTGATAAGTTCCATGGCCGTTTGCAATCGGTTTTGTTCTTCATACGGCCGTGTAGAAGGGCACGCGGCCGTTTCCAAATTGACAGTGTTGGCCACGGTCAGGGGACACGGGCATGGGGATTTGTGCAAGCCCATGTCTAAGCTGCAGGGTTGCCATGGCCATATCGCACAGCCGTAGGGATTTATCGGTAGCCTGTGTTGAAGTCAGAAGGTTGCCACGGCCATATCGCATGGCCGTGGCTATTTATCGGTGGCCCGTGTTTTGGGAAAATTTTTGCTTTGGTTATACACGGCCTCGGTACATGACCGTGTCTCTGCTTGAAGTGTTCACATGGCCTTGGACACGCCCGTGGGCATGGCCGTGTGGTCCTAAATCTCTGCATTCTAAAAGGGTTAGTTGATGCATGAAAAATAAAAAATTTTAAGGAAAGAAAAGTTACTAAGTTAGTGCTCGGGTTGCCTCTCGAGAAGCGCTTGTTTAGAGTCTAAGCTCGACTCTACCTGGATGTGTCACGAAGGGATTTCGTGGAGCTAAAGCTCCTCCCTGTAATCTTTAAAATTCTTACCTCTGTAGTGTTTAAGCCAATGTCTGTTTACCTTGAACGTACCGTAGTCAGGGTGGGTTACCTCAATTGTGCCGTATGGAAAGACAGTTTGAACAGTGAATGGACCTGACCACCTTGACTTGAGTTTCCCAGGAAATAGTCTCAGCCTTGAGTTGTAGAGTAAGACAAGATCACCTGTTTTGAACTGCTTAGATTGTTTTAGTTGTTTGTCATGACGTCGCTTCATGGCTTCCTTATATAGTCGTGAGCTCTCGTATGCATTGCAACACCATTCATTGAGTTCATTTAACTGCATCAATCTCTTCTCACCTGCAAGCTTAAAATCAAGGTTTAAAAATTTGATAGCCCAAAATGCTTTATGTTCAAGTTCAAATGGCAAATGACAACTTTTTCCATAGACAAGGTTATAAGGAGATGTACCTATGGGTGTTTTAAAAGCAGTTCTATAAGCCCATAAAGCATCATCTATTTTCCTTGACCAATCCTTTCTATTTGTTTCTATTATTTTCTCTAGGATGCGTTTTAATTCCCTATTTGTCACTTCGACTTGACCACTGGTTTGTGGTTGATAAGGGGTAGCTATTCTATAGTGTACACCATACCTTTTTAAGACTTTTCCAAACTCGGCATTGCAAAAATGTGTGCCCCTATCACTAATAATTATCCTAGGTGTTCCAAATTGAGAGAAAAGTTTCTTTAAAAATCGTACTACCATTCTAGCATCATTAGTAGGTAAGGCTTAGGCTTCCACCCATTTTGACATATAATCTACTGCTACTAGGATGTACTTATTCCTAAATAAAGTAGGGAATGCACCCATGAAATCAATACCCCATACATCAAATATTTCGTATGAAAGTATATAGTTCTGAGGCATTTCATTATGCTGAGAAATATTACCTGTTCGTTGACATTTATCACAAGAGGTCACATACATGTTGGCATACTTGAAAAGTGTAGGCCAGTAAAAGCCTGATTCGAGTACCTTATGAGTAGTTCTAGCTCCACTATGATGTCCTCCTGTGGGTCCTGAATGGCAATGATTTAAAATCTGGTATGCTTCTGTTTCAGTAATGCATCTTCGAATAATCTGATCTGCACAAATTCGAAAAAGAAAAGGATCCTCCCAAAAGTAGTTTTTCATATCAGCGAAGAATGGCTTCTTTTGCTGATGGGTCAACCCTTTTGGGGTTATGTTAGCTGCTAAATAATTTGCAAAATTAGCAAACCAAGGAACTGTTGCATCTGCTAAGGATAAGAGTTGTTCTTCAGGAAACAAATCGTTTATTTTGTCGAGGTATTTGGGTTGCGTGTTTTCTAATCTGGAAAGGTGATCTGCTGCCAAGTTTTCAGCCCCCTTCTTGTCCTTTATTTCTAAATCGAACTCCTGTAACAATAGAATCCATCTTATTAATCGAGGTTTTGCATCAGTTTTAGTTAAAAGGTAACGAAGAGCAGAATGGTTAGTATAAACAATGACTTTTGACAAAATCAAATAAGATCTGAATTTATCAAATGCGAAAATAACAGCTAGCAATTTTTTTCTGTGGTAGTATAATTTGCTTGAGCGGCTGTCAAAGTTCTGCTAGCGTAATAGATCGGTTGAAAGTGATTGTCTCTTTGTTGTCCCAAAACTGTACCTACTGTAAAATCACTTGCATCGCACATTAGTTCAAAAGGTCGATTCCAATTAGGTGAAATCATGATCGGGGTATTGATTAAATTTTCTTTAAGAGCGTTAAAAGAGTCTAAACATTCTTGGTCAATGTTGAAAAGCACATTTTTTTCTAGCAACTTTGTTAAAGGCTTAGCTATTTTAGAAATATTTTTAATAAATCTGCGATAAAAACCGGCATGTTCTAGAAAGCTTCTTATAGCCTTAACTGAATTAGGGGGAGGTAATTTTTCAATGGTTTCAATTTTTCCTTTATCTACCTCTATCCCTTTACTAGAAATTTTATGTCCTAATACAATACCCTCTTGAACCATAAAGTGGCATTTTTTCCAGTTTAGCACTAAATTTGTCTCTTCACATCTTATCAAAACACATTTTAGATTATTAAGACAAACACATTTTAGATTATTAAGACAAAGTTGGAAAGAATTACCGAAAACTGAAAAATAATCCATAAATACGTCCATGATGTCTTCTAGAATTCATTGAAGATAGCTAGCATGCATCGCTGAAAAGTAGCAGGAGCGTTACATAAACCAAAAGGCATTCCACGATAAGCAAATGTACCGTATGGGCATGTCAATGTCATCTTCTCCTGATCTTCTGGAGCTATCGGGATTTGGAAGTAACCATAGAGGCCATCTAGGAAGCAATAATACATGTGACCTGATAATCTTTCCAACATCTGATCAATAAAAGGTAAGGGAAAATGATCTTTTTGAGTGGCGTCATTCAGCTTCCTATAATCAATGCAAACTCTCCATCCATTGACTATTCTTGTAGGTATTGACTCTTTCTTGTCATTAGACACCACAGTCATGCCTCCCTTTTTAGGAACAACCTGCACAGGACTTACCCAAGAACTGTCAGAAATAGGATAAATAATGCCTACATCTAGAAGTTTAATTACCTCGGCTTTTACGACTTCCTTGATGTTGGTATTCAATCGTCTCTGAGCTTGCACCAATGGTTTATATTCATCTTCCATTAAAATTTTGTGGGTGCAAAAGGACAAATTAATTCCCTTAATATCTAAAATTTTCCAAGCTATAGCATGCTTGTGTTCCCTTAACACATGGAGTAGTTCCTCTTTTTCTGCAATGCTCAAATCTGTTGCGATAATGACTGGTAAAGTTGAATCTTCCCCTAAAAAGGCATATTCTAAATGATCTGGTAGTTGCTTCAACTCTAATTTAGGGGGTTCATCAATAGAAGGTTTCTGTCTCAACTCATCATTCATCTTTATACTTTCATAACTTATGTGTCTTGTGATGATTTCATTAGAATCTAACTCCTTTCTTACTTCCTCAATTTTAGTGGTGACTTCGTCTTCTCCCCCACTTTGAACAAGACACAGTTCCAACGTGTCTGTGATAGAAAGTTCCTGAAACTTATCTTGAAAAAAGTAATCAATAATATCAACAAAATAACAGGAATTATCCTGTTCTTTAGAAAATTTCATAGCATCATAGATTTTAAAAATGACTTCTTCCTCATCAACTCTGAGTACTAATTTACCATCCCTTACATCAATAATAGCTCTAGCAGTGGCTAAGAATGGACGTCCCAAAATTAAAGGTACCTCAATGTCCTTATCCATATCAAGCACAACAAAATCAACAGGAATATAAATTTATCTACCTTTACGAGCACATCTTCTATGATTCCCCTAGGAGATTTAACAGATCTATCAGCTAGTTGAATCCTCATCCTCATGGGCTTTGGTTCCCCTAACCTAGTTGCTTGAACATTTTGTAAGGCATGAGATTAATGCTAGCACCTAAATCAGCTAAGGCTTTATCAATAAGTAAACTACCAATTAAACAAGGAATAGTAAAACTCCCTGGATCTTTCAGTTTTTCCGGCAGTTTATTTTGGAGAATAGCTGAGAATTCTTCGTTAAGTTCCACTGTGGCTAATTCTTCCAACTTCCTTTTATTTGTCAGAAGTTCTTTAAGGAACTTCGTGTACTTCGGCATCTGTGAAATTGCTTCAACAAAAGGTAAGTTAATGTGTAATTGTTTAAAAAGTTCAAGAAATTTACTGAATTGAGCGTCTGTATGGTCTTTCTTCAACTTTGCCGGACATAGAATGGGCAGTTTGTATTCCTTGAGTGTTGGTGAAGTGTTTTCCTTGGATTCCTCTGCCTTGTCTCCTAAAGATTCTGGAGTAGATCTCTTTTCTGGTTCAACTAGGACTTTCCCATCTTTAGAGTAATTACTTTGACATGTTCTCTGGGATTTGGCTCAGTATTACTTGGTAGTCCACCTTGTGGTCTTTCTGAAATTAATTTTGCAAGTTGACCGATTTGATTCCCAAGCCCTTGAATTGATGCTTGCTAGTTCTTTAATGCTGTTTCAGTGTTTTGGAAATGGGTTTCTGATGTAGCCATAAATTTGGTGAACATCTCTTCAAGATTCGACTTTTTCTCTTATTGTGGTGGTGGCTGCTGAAATCCCGGAAGAGGCTATTGTCTTTGATTTCCTTGTCCTCCCCATGAAAAATTAGGGTGATTTCTCCAACCTACATTGTAAGTATTACTATAAGGGTTATTTTGAGGTCTAGAATTATTACCCATATAGTTGGCTTGCTCAGCTTCCATGCTGTGTCCATAAGTTGAATAGTTCGGATTCAACATATTTCCTGGGGTTGCGTCGCACTACATCACTGGCTGTGCCTGCGTAGAACCAACAAAATTATCAAACTTTTTATTTAAAAGTTCTACTTGGTTAGTAAGCATGGCGACAACATCAATATTATAAACTCCTACAGCTTTTGTCGGCTTTGTCCTCATGACTTGCCACTGATAGTTATTCAGTGACATCTCTTCAATAAATTCATAAGCTAATTCGGGTGTTTTATTGTTGATCGTTCCTCCTGCAGCTGCATCGATCATTTGCCTTATTGATGGGTTCAAATCATTGTGAAAGGTTTGAACTTGTAGCCACAAAGGTATGCCATGATGAGGGCATCTTCTCAAAAGATCTTTGTATCTCTCCCAGGCATCGTAGAGTGTTTCTAAATCCATCTGCACAAAAGAAGAGATATCGTTTCATAATTTAGCTATTTTAGCTGAAGAAAAATATTTAAGTAAAAATTTTTCGGTCATCTGTTCCTATGTGGTGATTGAGCCTCGTGGTAAAGAGTTTAACCACTGTTTGGCTTTGTTTCTCAAAGAGAATGGAAATAGCCTTAAACGAATGGCATCATCGGAAATGCCATTAATTTTAAAGGTATCATAGAGTTCCAAAAAATTATCTATGTGTGAATTTGGATCTTCATCCTGTAAACCATCAAACTGCACCAATTGCTATATTATCTGAATAGTGTTAGGCTTTAATTCAAAATTATTAGCAGCAATAGCAGGTCTAAGAATGCTAGTTTGGGTACCAACCAAACTAGGCTTAGCATAATCATACATAGTGCGAGGAGCTTGTTCCTGATTTACTGGTGGCGCGACTATTGCGGGAGGTGGTGGAATGTTTTGATTTGCTTCCATCTTTTCTGTTGGTTTTGGCCTTTGTTCTTGATATTGTTCTGGATACTGTAGGCTTCGTCTGATCTCTCTCCAATTTTGTAAACTGTCGCTTCTAAATCTTCGTCAAAAAACAATGGTCTTGCTGGGTTGTTTCTCGTCATAAACTAGAAATACCTAGAAGGAAAAAGCAAAGAATAATAAAAATAATAAAAAATAACAAAAGAAAAATAGAAATAAAAATAAAAATAAATAAAAACTGAAAATAAATAAATATAGTAATGGCTAAAGTAATAGAAATCGAATTTTCTTAATATTTCAGTTCCCCGGCAACGGCGCCAAAAACTTGATATGCTCGCGATATTAAGTAATAAAATTTATAAAAACTGATCACACCAAAACTAACTAATATCACAATTTTAAAGGCAAGCGCACCTATCGAATAGTAGTATAATTTAGCGGTAAGACCGAGTTATCGTACCCAAGGGAACCAAAAATACTAGTACTTACTTCCTTTCTATTATCTAGCCTAAAAATAAAAGAGGATTGGTTGAAACTAATTCTAAAACTAACTAAAAGTGCACAAAAAGTAAATTAGGGAAAACTTTAGGGAAAAGCTAATTGATATGAGCAATACTTAATGGAGAATCCACCTAGACTTCACTTGTTATTAACTTCTTGAAGTAGACGATTTCTTTACTTGACTTGATCCGTAGAGATCCCTAACCTATGTTAATACCTCTTTCGAGGATAAAAACAACTAATCCTAGGTAGTTAATTAAAGTTTTCTTATTAATTAACACCCCTAGGTTGCATTAATTCAATCTATGGATCCCCCTATTAGGTTTGACCCTAATCCGGCATATTTATGTCGCTCTATGTCTAGGGTTGCATGCAACTCTGCTTAATTATGGTAGATCTACTCTTAAAACAGGGACTTTTGCTCCTCTGCCTAAGCACATCAAGTTCTTGAAGTAATACCTAGGATTATTAAATCAAGAATGAAGAACACATAATTAAGAACAATTCAAGTATTTATCAAATAATTCAAGAATAAATAATAACAAGATCTGTCTTAGGTTTCATCCCTCTCAAGTATTTGAGGGGTTTAGTTTATAATAAAGAAAGAAAACATATAAAGAAAGAAAACATCTCAGAAGAATTAAGATAACAAAACATAAAGAACCCAAAACCCCCTGAAGGAATTTAGGGAGATCCTCTGTCTTGATGTAGAAGTCTGGCCTCTGGGATGAATCAATCGGCTTCCCTTGGAGTAATCCCTTGCTTTCACTCCTTGTGTTGGCAGAATTTTGATGCTCTTTCTTGAGAGAAAAGAGCATATATTTAGAGTTGCCTCTTTGGGTCTTTATATAGAGTTTAGAATGGCTTTCTTAGCCCCTAAGTATCCAAATCCGAGTGAAATTCCTCTTCCTCATGACAGGGACACGCCCGTGTGCCACGCCCATGCGCCACGACAAGAGGCCGTGTGAGATTCTATCAATGGAGGCACGGCTGTGTACCTTGGCCATGCTTGTCAGGGGTTGGACCGTGTGATCTTCATGTGGCACGACCGTGTGCCACGGCCGTGTGGTGACTCCTTGGGCCGTGTCATTTTTTCCATTTTGACCAATTTTCCTCATTTTTGGTCTATTTTCTGTTCTTTTCTCTTCCCTATGCTCTCCTGAGTATAAGATATGAAAAAGAAGGATTAAGAGCACCAATTCTCACAAAACTAACGATAATCCACCCAGAAATTAAGCTAAACATGGGATAAAAATATGTATAATTTATCGTTTATCAGTAACGTTGTAATTAGCTCACCAATCTTACGCCCATCCAGAAGAAAAAATTGAAAATGTATTGATGAAGGTGGATAAATTTATCTTTCTTGTAGATTTTCTTATTTTAGAATGTGAAGCTGACCACGATGTACCAATTATTCTTGAAAGATCGTTTCTTGCTACTGGCAGGACCCTAATTGATTTACAGAAAGGCGAGCTAACCAGGATAGTAAATGACCAATAGGTTACTTTTAATGTGTTTAATATGTTAAAATGCATGGATGAGAATGAGTAATGCCACACCATTGACTTGATAGAAGTAGTAGTGGATGAATTCGCAAAATTTTGCTATGACAATTCTAACAGTGAAGACAATTTGATGAAGCAGGGTGACACTGTACGTTTTGAGAAGCTTGGTGAATTTATGGAAGCCCAACATATAGTGGATAAGCTAGGGAATAAATTTGAATCCTAAGATTTAACAGACTAATCGTTTAAGCCTCTTAAACCATTTGTAGAGGAATCTCTTGTTCTAGAGTTAAAGCCTCTACCAAATCATTTGAAATATGCATATTTGGGAAATAATAGTACTTTACCAGTTGTAATTTCTTCTAAACTAGCACCTGAGCAAAAGGATAGGTTGTTAGAAGTGTTACGTTGATCTAAAAGAGTACTGGGTTGGATCCTTGCTGATATAAAGGGATTTAACCCCACATTTTGCATGCACAAAATTTTATTGGAAGATTGCCATAGCAAATCCATTGAACAATAGAGATGACTGAATCCAATTATGAAGGAAGTTGTGAAGAAATAAATTATCAAGTGGCTTAGTGTTGGCGTTATTTACCCAATTTTTGACAACTTGTGTGTCAGTCCTGTGCAATGTGTACCCAAGAAAGGGGGTGTCATGGTAGTAAGTAATGAAAATAATGAGCTCATACCGAGTCGTACTATTATAGGATGGAGAGTGTATATGGACTATCATAGGCTTAACAAGGCATCTAAGAATGATTATTTCTGTTTACCTGTAACGCCCCAAATTTTAGGTTTTTGAATTATATTTTTTATAAATTGAAATTTGCATGTTTTTGGGGGTATTAAACTGATGTTTTGGGTGTGTTTGGGGGGGCCTTTGGAAGGCTTGGGTTAAAGCCTAACCCCTGGCAAAATTTTGATTTTTAGGCTTAGGGGAGTAGGGATGGTAGCTCGCAGGGTTAAGTTTAGTTATTGTTAGTTCTTGATGCAAAGGAGCTAGTGGTAAAGTGGCAAGGTGGCGCCGTATGGGAGACAAGGAAGTGGCGTCATTAGCAAAGGGGAAGAGCTGAGCTTCAAGTCCCTTGGCAAGCATGCTGTACCTATTTTGCTAGTTGGGGTCGGTTAGTGGTCGACTTGGATGCAAATTCTTCAGGTTGGTTGTGGATTTGGTATAAGATAAGGATGACTTGGTTTTGACGATTTGAATAAAAATTGAAGTCAGTAATAAAGTGAATCAAGGAGAAAATAGGGGAAATTTTCAAGGAGTTGGATGAGAGGGAGGTTGTAGCCGAATTGGAGAGTGGTTGTGTAGGCAAAATCGGCTAGGGCCTTGGGCATTTTGCATTTTCGACAAGAAGGGAAGGGGTGTTACGGACTTCTTCTTTTTGTATTTCAGGTTTTTGCCTTTTTGATGTTTCGACATTTTTGGGCAATTAGTGTCGATTGCTACTAGGGTCTATTTGGGTTCTTATTTGGCTTATTCTCTAAAGCTGATTCTTCTTTTTCTCTCTACCTAAACCTAATTCGGTCAAGTATTGTTAACCCTCTTTGCACCTCTCTTTGCTTCTCTGGCAATTGGGCATTCGTTGCATAGTTACTTTTCCATTTTCTACTTTTGACCGAGTCTCAATTGAGTCTTTGAAGAACCGACCCTCTTGCTCTTTGCTTTAGTTGAACCTTTCCATCTTCATCTTCATCTTTCATTTAATTTTGACCGAACCCCATTACTCTTTCTTTTTTTTTGAATTTTATTCTTTATTCTAGCCGGATGTGGTTCTTCTTCTCAAATCAAACCCTCTTCACTTTGTTCTAACAATTCTTTTATCTGCCATTCACATACTTTCTTTTCTTCTCCAAGATTCTCCTCTACTCATCATCATTGTCTCGTCTGCCGATTATCTTATTTCTTTGTACTTAATCGAACCTTTTTCTCTTTCGTTTTTCTCGCCCTAATTTCCTCTTATGCTTTGGCCAAATATATGGTTCTTGTTTTCTATTGTTTCAACTTTTATTTGTTAAAAACCGGAGTTCTCTTCTGAAGATTCGAGCGACGTTAAGATTGGAATCTAGGCCAATTTCTCTTACTCATTAACAGATCTATCACTCGTGGTAAGTATGTTCATCTTTCTCCTGTTGTGTTAAGTGGTAAAAAAACCAATGGACTTATTTTCTTTTATGCGATTAGCCTTTAGGGCTCGTGCTAAAGATCAACTTCAAATATTTTCTTTTCATTCAACAACCTGGGATATACGGCAGATGTGTGGTTCATTCCTTAGTGTTTAGTGGAAAGTAAGAATAGTGGTTCAAGCGAAGCGTGGTAAGTAGCAATGATATACTTAAGATGTTTTTCAAGATTTAGATCTGGATTTAGCATAATATATGACTAATGATGAACCACAACAAATTTTAGGTGCGATGATCTAGAAGTGTTTCGACGACGATACTAATCCAGGTGTGTAACTCCAACCACACTAGTAGCGTAGATCAAAAAATGCCAAAAAATTGAAATACCAAAATGCTGGTATTTTGAGGTCTCACAGGCGTGTGAACGCTTGTAGGCCGATTCAAACCCACAAACCATGGGCGTAGATTTCGAGGGCCATTATGCACGTTTTCGTGCACTTGGGTCGTTATAGGCCTCGATGGGCTGAACTCGGCCCAATGGGCCTATGGGTCCATATCGGAAAATTGCTTGGTAAGTGATTGCTAGTAAACTGGATGGTAAGATTTATGATACCATACGTAAAATTGGATTGAGCGGGCCACACGAGCGTGTGGGCCTAATAGGGGTTTTGGGCCCGTAAACCCTATTTGACCATATAGACTTTTTGAGTTGCTTTGAGTGAAGTTAGACTTGTTATGAGGTTGTAATAGGTGCCAAGACACTGAACCTTAGTAAAATGACCTAAATACCCCTGAAGGGTAAAATTACCATTTTACCCCTAACTTGCCCAAAAGACTGTTCTACCCTTAAAGATAGGTTGTGTGATATATGTATGATTGTTTCTATATCGATTAATCTGAATGCATGTTATATGTAGTTCTGTTAGTCTGCATGGGATTGGGTTTGATATCGGAGGAAGTTCTGTTATAGTGGCTCTACCATGTGATTCTACTTAGTGGCTTTGCCACGTATTCTGTACCTAGTGGCTCTGCCACGATATCTGTTATTAGTAGCTTGGCTGCGTATTGGTGTGTGGGCTGGGTGGGTTGAGTTATTCCCCATATGGTGTGATGGGCTGGTACGGGTGGTGTGATGGATAGACTGGGTTGGGTTTCATACTATTCTATTTTGCATCTGTAATGGGCTTGGGCCACTTTTGGGCCCATTCTTTTTCTGAATAAGACCAAGGCCCAGACTGACCTGTTTCTGAATAGGGCTTCGGCCCAGTCTGATTTGTATGTCTGATCTCTGTTATTGGTTGGGTAAGTTACACACTGAGTTTTCGTAAACTCACCTTTTATTTTATGTCTACAGGTAACCCCTAGCCATATACGATTTGGAGCTGCGAGGGACTCGAGGTGGTCACAACTTTCTATTTTTGGTTTTGCTTTACTTTTTAAATAATTATTATTTTGGGTTTCTGTTATGTAATAAGGCCATTACTGATTTTTATTTGGCTTAACTTTTTGCATTTAGGCTAATTTAACATTACAACTGGTAAAGTATAAATTGAGTTTTCAAAGCTAATAACAAATGCTTTCAAATAGAACTACATGTAATGTTTTCAAGAGCTTTTATAACTTCAAGTAACTGAACATAACCAATAAGGCAATCATTTCTTCTAACGTTTTCAAACTTATAAAAACGGTTTTAACCTGTAATTGTTCAACGTTCTAAATTTTGGCGAGGCTTTTAAACAAGGGAAAACTTTTTATCACATAGTTGGATTTTGTAATCTTTCATGTGACACACCAGATCTAGTCATAACGTCCAGGTCAGGTTTGGGGTGTTACATTGCCATTTATCAATGAAATGTTGGAAAGATTACCTAGTAAAGCTTTTTATTGCTTCCTAGATGGTTATTTAGGATATAATCAGATTGCCATAGCACCTAAAGATCAAGAGAAGACAACTTTCATGTGTCCATATGGCATTTTCACATTCAGGCAAATGTCGTTCGGGTTATGCAATGTCGCGACAACATTCCAACGCTGCATGATGGCCATATTGTAAGACATGGTGGAGAATTTCCTTGAAGTTTTTGTGGATTATTGCTCTGTGTTCAAAAATAATTTTGAAGATTGCTTAAGAAATTTGGAGATTGTTTTATGTCGTTGTGAAGAAATGAATCTAGTATTAATTGAGAGAAATGCAATTTCATGGTTTGAGAAAGCATTGTCCTTAGACATAGGGTGTCATAGCAAGGAATTGAAGTGGAGAAGTCAAAGATAGAAGTGATCAAAAAATTTCCACCACCCACCAGTGCTAAGGGTATTAGAAGTTTTCTTAGGACACGCAGGATTTTACAGAAGATTTATCCAAGATTTTTTGAAAATCTATAAACCCTTGTGTATGTACTTGAACAAAATAAACCTTTTAATTTTCATCATAAATGTTTGTAGGCTTTTGACAAACTCAAAAGCGACTGGTAGCAGCACTGATTATGGTTGCTCCAGAATGGACATTGCCTTTTGAACTCATGTGCAACACCGGTGATTATGCTATGGGAGTAGTTTTGGGTCAAAGGAGAAACAAGGTACTACATGAAATATATTATGCTAGTAAGACATTGACAGAGACTCCGTTTAATTATACCACTACGGAGAAGGAACTACAGGCAGTGGTCTTTGCATTTGACAAATTTAATTCTTATTTAGTATGAATAAAGGTCACAGTCTACACAGATCACTCAGCTATCTAGTACTCGGTACGAAAAAATTCCAAGCCGAGAATGATTACGTGGCTAATCTTGTTACAAGAGTTTGATTTGGAAATTAGAGACCGGAAGGGAACCGATAATCAAGTGGCTGACCATTTGTCAAGAATAGAATCGAGAAATAGAGATGAAAGTAAGAAATATATTAAGAAAGAACTCCAAGGTGAACAGTTGCTTAATGCCAAGGCATTACCTTGGTATGCCAACATAGTAAACTTTTTAGTAAGTGGTGTAATGCCACTTGACTTCGATGCTCAAAGAAAATGAAAATTTCTTCACAATGCCAAACAATACTATTGGGATGAACCATTCATATTCAAGCATTATCCAGATCAAATAATTCAAAAGTGCATCCCCAACAATGAGATGCATAGTGTCTTACAACCTTGTCACTCAGCCCCATATGGAGGACATTTTGGAAGGATGAAAACAACTGCCAAGGTACTCCAGTCAGGATTTTATTGGCCAAGTTTATTTAAAGATGGTCAGGAATTCTATAAGTTGTGTGACTATGTTTCTAAGTGTGTAGAAGTAGTAGCCTTAGCCTCTAATGATGCTAAGTCAGTATTGAAATTTTTGCATAAGAATATTTTTACACGATTTGGTACACAAGAGCCATTATCAATGATGAGGGATCCCATTTTGGTTGGAAACTGATGGCCAATGCCTTGTGTAAGTATGAGGTGAAACACAGAATTGCTACAACATACCACCCTCAAACGAATGGCGAAGCTAAAATCTCTAATAGAGAAATTAAACAAATTCTGGAAAAAGTGGTGAATCCATCTCAAAAGGACTGGTCTACTAGATTGGATGAAGCTTTATGGGCATAATGAACTACATTTAAGACACCACTAAGGATGTCACCTTATAAACTTGCCTATGGTAAGCCATGTCATTTACCTATTGAACTTGAGCATAAAGCATTTTGGGTAATTAATAAGCTGAATATGAATTGGGTTGCTGCTGGCAGTAAGAGATTGCTAGAACTGAATGAGATGGAAGAGTTTCAAACACAAACATATGAGAATGCTCATTTGTTTAAGGAAAAGACCAAGTGATGGAATGATGCCAAAATTTCACCAAGGCAATTTGAACCTGGACAATAGTTATTATTATTTAATTCCATTCTCAAATTATTTCCTGGTTAGTTAAAATCTCGTAATTCTCGATGGTCAGGACCTTTTGAAGTAATTCAAGTGTATCCGCATGGTGCTATTTTTGTTAAAGACCTAAGAACATGAGGTATATTCAAGGTTAATGGACGACACTTAAAGCATTACAGGTGCTCCTATAGAGCGTCACAAGCAAAGTTCACATTTTTACACTTCTCCCATGCCTAATCTAGCCCTACACACCACCCGTAGCAGCCCTACACACCATGTGGGGAATAACTCAACCCACCTAGCCCTACACACCACAGTCGCAGCTTAGCTGCTTAATCAGATAACGTGGCCAAGCCACTAAAACAGTAATACGAGGCAGAGCCTCTAACAATATACGTGTCATTGCTACTTAGCACTTCCTCCATCAAAACCCAATCTCATGCAATAGAGTATATTATGGCATACAAAGAACAGATATAACTTAGCATGCAAATCAATCAGCTTAACCCTAAGGGTAAAATGGTCTTTTAGCACCTAGGGGTAAAATAGTAATTCCCCCTTAAAGGGTATTTTAGTAAATTATCCAAATTTTAGGGTTTCATGCTCTTTACAGTATACTAACAGCCCTATTGTTGTCCATTTAGTTGTCAAGCCTATTTAATTATTATCGAGCCATTGGGCCCTAAAAACCCCTAATGGGCCCAACGGAGTCCACTAGCTATTTTGGCCCATAAGCCCAACTTTTACACCCATTTCAGTAGATTTAATAGTCAGACTACCAGAATATACTTACCGCCCAATTTCACCCATATGGGCCCGTAAGCCCATTGGGCCCAGATTCAGCCCTCCGAGGCCCAAAACAACCAACGTGCACGAAATCACGCACACAATCGTCTTACTATTCGCGATCACCCACTTTACCGTTTCAACTGACCCACGAGCGCTCGCACGCTCGCAAGCTCTCGAAATGCCAAAATTTTAGAATTTCGGCTTTTCAGCTTTTGCCGATCTAGTCTACTAGAGGGTGTCGATTACACAGCTGTTTACAATATGCTTAGAAGTCCCTTGCGTGAATACCCTACAATTGTTTAAATCGCACTGTTAACTAAAAATCCAATTGATTAACCACCATCAACTCAATGTACCTATTCGACCATAATAGAGCATCACTAGCCTCTTACCTTTGTCGATTCTAACCACTAGATCTAGATCTAGATTGCTCCTACAGTCTTAGCCTCCACTACTCCTCATTAGATCACCTTCCTCCCACACTAAAACACAAGAGAACTGAAAGAAAAGACCCACATAAGTCTTAGCCAAAATCGACAGTCACCCTAAAGAGTTAGGGGTTTTCGGCTTTTCTTGAATCACAAGGTTACAAAAGAAAGGGGTTTCAAATACTTACCACCATTTGGCTTTGCCAAAGAAGAGTCCCCAAGTACCCGCCTAGTCCAGATCTATTATAGATCTAACCAAAACACGAGTAGACAATAGATCTAAGTGATCAAAATTTTCAGTTTCCGAAATCACTATAAGGTATGAAGGTTTCGGCTTTTGTGGAAACAAGAAGGAAAATAGAAGTCTATGAAACAGAGAGGAGATGTCGGCAGAGGAATGAGAGAGTTGTGAGTTTCAGCTTTTGGAAGAATAAGGTTGAAGAGAATGAAGATCCAGCCAAGATGAAGAATCAGCTAGCAAGATAATTCAGGTTTCAGCTTTTTAAGAACAATCGACTAGCAAAGTTTCAAGAAGAATGGTTACTTCAATCGATAGAGAAAAGGTGAAGAAGAAGAGAAGAGTGAAGGGAGAAGAAGTAGAGGCTTAGTTCAACTAAAGAAGAAGGTGATGAAGAAGGTTCAGCTTGGAAAAAGAAAGAAGAAAAGAGAAAAGTTTTGGTTCTTTGCACAAATCGGCACAAAAGGGATGATGTTTGCATTTTCGGCTTTTAGAACTAAAGAGAGGAGAATAGAGGAAAATCAGAGAACCCTAAGAGGTACTAACTAATTCGGCAAGAAAGACTTGCCAAATCCCAAAGACTAGCTACTAAAGAAATCGACATTTACACCTAAAATGCTGAAACTAAAACCCCAACAGAACCCAAGTCAATTCAACTAGCACCCCTTAACACGCCTTGCCGATTATGCCAAACCAAAGACCCCAACTGAAAAATGTTCCCCAAGAGCCCCATATTCGGCCATCACTTGCTTACCATTCGAAATTCCTAAATTTTCTCCCTCATATCCTCCTTAATTCAATCCCATGAACCATTTAAACACTCCCCTTTAGAGTTTCAATTGAGATCCACCACTTGCCTTGCACATGCAGTAAAATAAAAGAAGTATCTTGCTAATCCATGGATTCGAACCTTAGCTCCTTTACAATCACTGACATGCCACTCCTTATGCTTTAAGTGGTGCCACCTTGCCACTTTAACACAGGTTTACTTGTGTCTTATTTTCCCAATTTTTGTTTAAAATCCCACTTAATCAGTACCCCTTCTCCTTTAAGTCTAAAACCCAAAAATCCTATCAAGCTTCAACTTAAACCTAGGCCTACTAAAGGTCCACTAAATACTCTCAAAGCATAATTTAGCACATCCAAACAGGCAAAAATTAAATTCAAGCAAAGTCTCAAAAATCCTAAAAATTAGGGCGTTACAACTCTACCCCCTTAAAGAAATTTCGGCCTCAAAATTTACCTGGGCCAAATAGGTGGGGGTGTTGCTGATGTGTCACCTCTTCTAGCTCCCACGTAGCTTCTTCTCTGCCATGATTGTGCCAAAGCACTTTCTCCAAAGGAACTGACTTCTTCCTTAATACTTTAACATCATGGTCCAAAATTTGCACAGGTTCTTCTTCGAAGGTCAAATCACCTTTCACTTCAATCTCTTCTACCGGTACAACATGAGAAGGATCAGATCGATACCGCCTTAACATGGAGACATAAAAGACATCATGAATCCTATCTAGCTCCGGAGGTAGTTCCAGTTGGTAAGCTACCGGACCCAACCGTTTAAGAACTCGATAAGGCCCGATAAATCGCAGACTCAACTTGCCCTTCTTACGAAACCTTAATATTTTCTTCCAAGGCGAGACCTTTAAGAAAACCAAATCTCCCACTGAATACTCAATTTCCTTACGCTTTAAGTCAGCATAAGATTTCTGCCTATCAAATGCTTCCTTTAACCGATCCCTGATTAGCTTAACCTTGTCTTCTGTATCTGCCACCAACTTTGGCCCAAGAACTTGACGTTCTCCTGACTCTATCCAACAGGTAGGTGTATGACACCTTCGTCCATATAGCGCCTCATATGGAGCCATTGGAATACTCGCTGATAGCTGTTGTTGTAAGTAAACTCCACTAATGGCAAGTAATCTTCCCAACTTCCTCGGAAGTCAAAAACACATCCTCTCAACATGTCCTCCAGAACTTGCATCACCCTTTCCAATTGTCCATCCGTCTGGGGGTGAAAAGCAATGCTGAAATATAATCGTGTACCCAACGCCTCATGCAACTTCTGCCAGAATCAAGATGTAAACTTTGGATCTCGAACAGAAATAATCGAAACTGGCACTCTATGGAATCGCACTATCTCCGCCACATACAATTTGGGCAACTTTTGAAGTGAGTAGTCGGTTCGGACAGGTATGAAATTAGCAGATTTAGTTAACCTATCTACAATCACCCAAACCGAGTCTTTCTTGGTAGGCGTCAAGGGTAGCCCACTCACAAAGTCCATGGTTACCCTCTCCCACTTCCAAAGTGGAATTTTCACCGGTTGTAGAAGTCCAGAAGGTAATTGATGCTCAGCTTTCACTTGTTGGCATGTCAGACATTTACCCACGAATTCTGTTACATCATGCTTAAGTCCAGGCCACCAGTACAACTATCATAAATCTCGATACAACTTATTCCCTCCAGGATGCATGGCATAAGGTCCGCCATGAGCCTCCCTCAAGTTGACTGCCTCAAGTCAGAGTCCTTCGAAATACAAACTCTTCACCAAAAGCACAAAACTCCTTCACTATTCAATAAAAAATCAGAAGTCTCATCATTCCGAACTTGTTGGAATTGAGGAACTAGTGACTCATCCTCTAACTGCTTTTCCTTAATTTGCTCTATGCAAGTTGGTCTTACTTGCAATTCTGCTAACAAGCTGCCATCGTCATCTAGACTCAGACGAGCAAGCATTGCTCTCAACTCAGTTACAACTCTTTGGCTTAGTGTATCAGCCACCACATTCGCTTTACCTAGATGATACTCAATAGACCAGTCGTAATCCTTAAGCAACTCTATCCATATTAGTTGCCAAAGGTTCAGCTCCTTCTGAGTCAACAAATACTTGAGACTCTTATGGTCCGTGTATATAATACACTTTTCTCCATACAAGTAGTGCCTCTAGATCTTTAACGCAAAAATAACCGCTGCCAACTCCAGATCATACGTAGGGTAGTTCGCTTCATAAGGCTTAAGCTGTCGCATGCATAAGCGACGACCTTACCCTCTTGCATCAGCACACAGCCCAAACCAACATGCGATGCATCACTGTACAATGTGAAATCCTTCCCAGACTCCGGCAGAATCAAAACTGGCGCCTCAGTCAGCACTTTCTTTAACCTCTCGAAAGCCTCCTGCTATTTCTCAGTCCATACAAATGGTGTTCCTTTCCTCAAAAGTTTTGTTAACGGTGCCGTAATCAAGGAACATCCTTCCACAAACCTTCTGTAGTACCCTACCAAACCCAAGAAACTCTGAATTTCTGATACAGATCTCGGCGGCTTTCATTCCAGAACCACCTCAATTTTTCGAGAAGCCACCCTAATCCCCTCAATAGAAACAACGTGACCTAAAAACGTCACCTCTCGTAACCAAAATTCACACTTGCTAAATTTTGCATACAGTTGCTTCTCCCTCAACACTTGCAGAACAATACGGAGATGCTCATCATGCTTCTCCTTAGTTTTCGAATACACCAGAATATTGTCTATGAAGATGACCACGAATCGATCCAAGTAAGGTTGGAATACCCGATTCATCAAATCCATGAAAGTCACAGGTTGGAATACTCGATTCATCAATCCAAACGGCATTACCAGAAACTCGTAATGACCATACTGAGTTCTAAATGTTGTCTTATGAATATCCACCTCTTTGACCCTTAACTGATGATATCCAGATCGAAGATCGATCTTGGAAAATATCGAAGCTCCTCTTAACTGGTCAAACAAGTCATCGAAACTTGGAAGAGGGTACTTGTTCTTAATCGTTAGTTTATTCAACTGACAGTAATCAATGCACATACGCATTGCCCATCCTTCTTCTTCACGAATAGTACCGGTGCTCTCCATAGAGACACACTTAGCCTAATAAAACCTCTTTCCAATAGCTCTTGGATTTGTGCTTTCAACTCCACTAACTCCTTTGGTGCCATCCTGTAAGGTGTGATAGACACTGGAGTCGTTCCAGGCAATAAGTCGATTCCAAATTCAACTTCACGATTCGGAGGCAACCTAGGAAGCTCATCAGGAAAGACATCTTGAAATTCCTTAACAGTTCTAACCTCTCATTCAGTCAAACCCTCAGCATCAGACTGACTCATATATGCCAAATATGTAACACCCCTAACCCGTTCCCAATGCCGGACGGGTTACGAGGTATTACCGAACTATTTCTTATACAAACAATCAATAATACATTCAGTAGTCACAAAGTTATTCAAACTCAAATGGACCGATACAGATCATACCTTCAAACCAAGTATAATACAGAATGATTATTTTATCAATCTTTGCAAATAATCAAAACCCAAAATCACAAGCTATTAAATACCATGTAAAAACAATTTCACAAAACAATTTCACACCATGAACGTACATATGAGTAACGACATGCCTTTAACTTATATTTATATACATCATAGAAGAGAGCCACTATTCATTTGGTAAGTTTGCTATAATAACTGAATACGATGTAGCTTACATATACACATAAAACATAGCTCATTCGTATAAGTAACAATTACATTCCATGGCCTAATATGTAAGCCAAACCCAAGTAACCTATCTAATACAATAATTAAACCATCCATTTAGTAAATCATTTCACTTAATCAATAGAGGTGTATTATAATAACCATAACCATCTATCAATCTTAAAGTTTAGGCCATATTCGTATAGCCATGATTACAAAATGAATCATTAAAACATTTAAAGACCCAACGTTAAGTCTATACATGCCAATATGTTAAACTTAAAACTAGACAAAAGGAATACCAAAACATTGAAGGTAGGTGCGATGACTTCGACGATGGTCCTAAGCTCACAACGGATCAAAAGAAAATCTAAATAAGAGACGAGCAACCACACCACATGAGTTTATAACTCAATAAGTTATAAGCAATATAATACAAACAATCAACTTAATCTATCGAAATAGAAATTTAAAAAGAAATTAACAGTTTGATTAATATTTCAAAGTACATATAACTTCTTGTGTCTCACTTCAATAGTCATCTACTTATTATAAACATTCTTGTAAAAAATCCATTATCATAACCGTACCAATCCATGCTACATCACACTTAGATTATTAATCTCATCACAAATCAAGTAGTACTATTCAATCCAATTTACATACGACCAAATGGCAAAATCTTTTCCTCAAAGCAGTTAACAATGACGAAATATATAGACACACACACATACGATTCACATGTATAATTTCTCATTTCATTCATTACCTCCATTTCTTCCTATGATTTTATGCACTTATTGTACCAACAGCCGATTTCGCGCACATAGTGCCATATAAATCCACAAACATAGTGCCATATAAATCCGCACACATAATGCCATTTCAATTCATTTTTAAACACATCAACTAACTTAATCCAAAATGTATTTACTATCACATAACCATCAATCAAGTACACATATATAAGCATCATTCATGTATAAATTAGCTAAAATATTAATTACTTATAGACTTACCTTATGTTAGATGGAGCAAATTGGATTGCTACTCAAACACCTTCGTTTTCCCCTTATTTGACTCCACTCCTTTAGGCTCTTGAGCTAGAGTTTACAAATCGAGTAGTTTAATCATTCTTATTAACTACCTTAAAATCAAAATACAAATAAATTCCCATAATATGAACATACGACACTTTCATATTCAATTGCCTCATTCATGTATCAAGGCAAATCTTAACAACTAACTTGAATTCATTCATTCCTTCATGAACACATTCGGTAATTACAAGTACACATAAATAATTTAACTAACTTAAACCTCAACTAACATAAACCTCATCCTTCATCCATTATTCATTCAAACATTATTACATTCAAGATCTAACACATAACAACTAAAGCCGAATCTCATAGGGCCATTGAAAACGCCTTTAACTAGCTTATCAAACTCTTAACTCAACTTCTAAACCGAATTTAATCTCTCAACTTATCAACCCTTCTATTGGCCCATAATTCACTAAACTCAAAGCTTATTTTAACAAAACAAAGATTACAAATCTTCCCTTAATTTGCTACTCTTGGCCGAATGCTTCTCAAGCATCAAGCTCATGTTCTTTTTACCATTTTAACAAATTAAGGCTTATCTAATAACCATTTTCAATCTAAAATATCAAACATTCAAAATTTAGCATAATGCCACATAGCTAAACACATTTTAGAAATGAAATTCATCTTTAACACCAATTTACCAAGCCTCAACTTAATTTATAACTATCTAAATCACTTGAACATCTAATACCAAAATTTTTAATGCATTTCACTCCATAGCCGAATGCACAATTCAAGAATTTGAGCCACACAAAGCTCCCAATCATAATCTAAACTTATACTTTTATATTCTCATGGATTTTTAACAACAACATATCTATAAAATCCTCATACATGAATTTCTATCAAATTTTCCAAAATAATACCCTCTAACCATGACCGAACATGAAAGCAACACCAGCTAAAAAAATAAACTTATGGGTTCATGATAGAATCGGGTAAGCAACTCAATTTCACCAAAATTATAATCAAATTAACAAGAATTTACCTTGAATTAATCCCCCAAATGACTGAATGTCAAAGTGTTCTTCTTCCCTTAAAGTTTTCTTTAGTTTTGGCTCAAAAATGAGAAGGAAAGAACATGCAACTTTGTTTTTATCACTTTATTTTTATTATAAAATTCTTTATCTCATATTATAAACCATTTATCTCTATTTCAATAATATAAAATGTACATAATATCATCCATTACTCAACATTTCTGTCCACTACATTAAAAGTGATCCAATTGACATGCAAGTCCTCTACTTTAATAGCTTATAAAAAGTAGTCACTTGAACATTTACCTACTACATTACCATAGTTTAACAAAGAATCCCCTTTTAGTTAATTCCATATCCAAATGACAAAATCCAAACACCAAACTTTCATAATAGGCAATTCACATAATAGCAACATTAAAAATAATATTTTAAAATTTTTCTGACTCAGTTTTTGTGGTCCTGAAACCACTTTCCAACTAGGGTCAAATTAGGGCTATCACAACTCTCCCCCCTTAGGGATTTTCGCCCCCAAAAATCTTACCAGCAAATAGGTTAGGGTAACATTCTTTCATCGAGTCTTCGAGCTCCCAAGTCGCTTCTTCAACTCCGTGTTTGATCCATAAAACTTTCACTAACAAAATTTTCTTATTCCGCAGTTGTTTCACCTCGTGAGCCAAAATACGAACCGGTTCTTCCTCATAGCTCAAATCAGACTGAATCTCAATTTCTGACGGATTAATCACATGAGAGGGATTGGATCTATACCGACAGAGCATTGAAATATGGAAAATATCGTGAATCTTTTCCAGCTCGGGGGGCAAAATCAATCTATATGCTACTGATCCAATCCGTTCTGAAATTTCATATGGTCCGATAAATCTCAGACTCAATTTGCCTTTACGGCCGAATCTGAGCAGCTTTTTCCACAGTTAGACTTTAAGAAATACTCTGTTTCTGACTTGATACTCTATATCTTTCCGTTTCAAATCTACATAAGATTTTTGTCTGTCAGATGCTGCTTTCAAACTGTCACAAATTACTTTCACTTTCTGTTCAGTCTCTTTGATCAAATCTACCCCGTAAATCTTATTCTCACTGAGCTCGGTCTAGAATAAAGGTGTACGGCATTTATGACCGTACAAAGCCTCGTATGGTGCCATCTTGATGCTCGATTGAAAATTGTTATTGTATGCGAATTCAATCAAAGGCAAGTATCGCTCCCACGTGACACTAAACTCAAGGATACAACATCTCAACATATCCTCGAGTATCTGAATAACTTGCTCGGATAGCCCGTCTGTCTGGGGATGAAAAGCAGTGCTAAAATGTAGCTTGGTACCCAAAGCATCTTGTAATTTCTTCCAAAATCATGACGTGAATCTTGGATCTCTATCAGACACAATAGAAATTGGCACTCTGTGTAATTTCACGATTTGAGAAACATACAATTCGGCTAACTTATCGAGCGAATAGTCGGTACGAACGGGGATAAAATGAGCCGACTTTGTCAATCTATCAACAACAACCCAAATTGTATCTTTCTTGTTCATCGTCAAAGGTAAACCCGATACAAAGTCTATTGTAATACGTTCCTATTTCCACTCAGGTATCATAATTGGCTGGAGTAATCCCGAAGGCACTTGATGTTCTTCTTTTACTTGTTGGCATATCAAGCATTTCGAAACAAATTTAGAAATGTCTCGTTTCATACCGTGCCACCAATATAGACATTTCAGATCATTGTACATTTTCATGCTGCCCGGATGAACCGACATCTGACTATTATGAGCTTCTTTCAAAATCATCGAAATAATCTCTGAATTTCTCGAAACAGACAATCGATTTCTGAACCTCAAACAATCATTGTCGTCAATTCAAAACTCTGAATCCACATTTGAATCACACTGAGCCCGTTTGGCAACCAAATCATCATCGGTTTTCTGGACGTCACAAATTTGTCGTATTAACACTAGTCTTGCTTTCAATTCCACTATCAACATATCATCAGCGGACAAAGAGAGATGTACATTCATAGCTCGAAGGGTAAATAGTGCTTTTCGACTTAGAGCATTCGCAACCACGTTAGCCTTTCCCGGGTGATAATCAATGACAAGCTCGTAATCTTTCAATAATTCTAACCACCGTCGTTGTCTCAAATTCAAATCTTTCGGAGTCATTAAGTATTTGAGGCTTTTATGATTGGAATAAACATGGCATTTCTCTCCGAACAAATAATGACGCCAAATTTTTAAAGCGAAAATGATGGCAGCTAACTCGAGATCGTGTGTCAGATAGTTTTTCTCGTGAGGCTTCAATTGTCTTGAGGCATAAGCAACGACTCTACCTACTTTCATCAACACACAGCCCAAATCATTCAAAGAGGCATCACTATAGATCACAAATTCTTTACCGGATTCCGGCTGAACTAACACTGGAGCTTCAGTTAAAAGGGCTTTTAACTGGTTAAAACTTTTCTGACACTTCTCTGACCATTCGAATTTGACATCTTTTTGAAGCAACTTTGTCAACGGAGTTGCTATCATCGAGAAGCCTTTCACGAACTGTCTATAATACCCGGCAAGTCCCAAAAAGCTCCAAACTTCCAAAACATTTCTCGTCGGCTTCCAATCAAGTATAGCTGAAATTTTGCTCGGATCAACCCAGATACTGGATGCGGACACCACATGTCCCAGAAAACTGACCTCGCATAACCAGAACTCACATTTACTGAATTTTGCATACAACTGCTTGTCACGCAAAATCTGTAGCATATGCCTCAAATGTTTGGCATGCTCGGTTTCATCGCGCGAGTAGATCAAAATGTCATCAATAAACACGACTACAAATCAATCCAAATACTGTCTAAAAATCTGATTCATTAAGTCCATGAAAACCGCAGGGGATTAGTGAGCCCAAACGGCATCACCAAGAACTCGTAATGTCCGTACCTCATTCTGAAAGTAGTCTTAGGCACATCGGACTCTCTAACTCGCAACTGATAATAGCCCGATCTCAAGTCTATATTAGAATCTCTAACTCGCAACTGATAATAGCCCGATCTCAAGTCTATCTTCGAAAACACGGATGCTCCTTTTAGCTGATCAAATAAATCGTTAATTCGTGGTAACGGATACTTATTATTTATTGTGACTTTATTAAGCTGACGATAATCGATGCACATTCGCATAGTTCCATCTTTCTTTTTCACAAACAGTACTGGCACACTCTAGGGAGAAAAACTCGGTCAAGCGAAACCTCTATCAGTCAATTCTTGTAACTGAGATTTTAATTCTTTTAATTCAGTCGGTGCCATACGATACAGAGCTATAGAAATCAGACTTGTACCCGGTACTAGCTCTATGCCGAACTCGACTTCTCAAACTGGCGGCAACCTAGGTAACTCTTCGGGAAATACATCCAGATATTCACAAACCATAGGTACGGTTTCAAGCTTTTGTTCGGATACTTTACTATCCAAAACATACACCAAATAAGCTTCACATCCCTTTCTCAGATATTTCTGAGCCAACATCGAAGATATCACTGCCGGTAGCCCATTTAAATCGGTGGACTCAACTCGAATTATTTCACCACTCGAGCATCGCAAATCAATCGATTTTCTTTTATAGTTCACCACAGCATCATGCACGGATAACCAATCCATACCAAGGATAATATCGAACTCGTCAAATGGAAATAGCATCAAATCAGCCCGAAAACAAGAGTTTCGAATCATTAGAGGACAGTTCTTGCACACTTTATCTACTAACACACACCGACCCAAAGGGTTTGACACTCGAATCACAAACTCAGTAGACTCAACAAGGAGAGTCTTACTAGATGCTAGAGTTTCACATACACGGGAATAAGTTGACCCGGGATCAATCAAAGCAATAACATCATAATCGAAAAGAGTGAAAGTACTGGTAATAACATCAGGAGAAGAAGCTTCCTCTCTGGCACGAATAGCGTAAGCTCTCACAGGCGCACGAGCCTCTGACCGAACAGCTGTATCAGAAGTCCCTCTCTGAGTACCACTCCTACCTCCCGCATTTCTCTGTGTCCTACCCCTAACTGCAGCGCCATTTGACTTCATATCTCGTACATTATCTTTCTCAACAGGTTCCATGCAATTTCGGACAAAGTGATCTCGCGAACCACATATATAACAAGCTTAGTTATTAATCTTGCCCCAACACTTGAACACATGTCGTCTTCCATACTGTTGACATTCTGGTTTCATCTACCGATTATTACCCACACTAGCAACCGAAGTAGCTCGAGAGTCCGTTGAAGGTCGTTCTCGAATTGAAATCTCGGCATTTGTTTTTGACTTGTTCCTATCATTTCTGAATTTCTGTGAGATCGAAAATGAAGTTTTTCCCATGGATCTCTTGCAAAAATCTTTAGCTTCAGATTCAGCTTTTCTTTTCTCCTTTCAAAGCTCTTCCGCCTTGCAAGCCTGTTCAACGAGTACCACAAATTCTCTTATTTCAAGAATACCCACAAGCAGTTTTATGTCTTCAGTTAATCCTTCTTCGAATCTTTTACACATGGCATCTTCATTAGCAACAAATTCTCGAGCGTAACGACTGAGCCTCGCAAATTCACATTCATATTCAGATACAGTCAGACGACTTTGTTTAAGTTCAAGAAATTCCTTGCGCTTTTGGTCAATAAATCGTTGACTAATATATTTCTTGCGAAACTTCGTCTAAAAGAAATCCCATGTAACCCGTTCCTTCGGAACAATCGTGATCAAAGTACTCCACCAGTAATAAGCTACATCTCGTAGCAAGGACACAACACACTTTAGACACTCATCGGGTGTGCAAGACAGTTCATCAAAGACATGGAGAGTATTATCCAACCAAAATCCGGCTCTCTCAACATCGTCGGTAGTTGTGGCTCTGAATTCTTTAACCCCATATTTTCTGATCTTATCAACAGGGGGTTTACTCAATCTCAACGGATCAGTGGTAGCAGGCATTACAGGTACCGGGGGAGGATTGTTTAAATTAGGGGTTTGTTGAGCAGCCGAATTTGCACGGTATACTGGGCAAACCACTCATTCATTAAAGAATAGAGGGCTTGCCTAACTCCATCTTCTTGATTACTCGCGGATGGTCGAGAATTTACCGGTATTGTCCATTGCGCGGGAGCAGGCGCTATACTCTCTACTTCATTCACTACGACTTGCTCAGGGTCTAGTTCCATTTACTATACAAGAGCAAAATTTTAACCTTCAGAAGTCATCACACTATCATATTATCATATATTGGGTATAGCTATTCTTACACATGCTACGTTAGTCCTAGAATCGACTAAACTGTAGCTCTGATACCAATAAAATGTAACGCCCCTAAACCGTTCTCGTCGTCGGATGGGTTACGAGCTATTACGGAACTAATTCTTATACGAATAGTCAATAATACATTCAACAGTCACAAAGTTATTCAAACTTAAATGGACCAATACAAATCATACCTTCAAACCAAGTATAATACAGAATGACCATTTTATCAATCTTTGCAAATAGTGAAAACCCAAAATCACAAGCTATTAAATACCATGTAAAAACAATTTCACAAAACAATTTCACACCATGAACGTACATATGAGTAACGACATGCCTTTAACTTATATTTATATACATCATAGAAGAGAGCCACTATTCATTTGGTAAGTTTGTTATAATAACTGAATACGATGTAGCTTACACATACACATAAAACATAGCTCATTCGTATAAGCAACAATTACATTCCATGGCCTAATATGTAAGCCAAACCCAAGTAACCTATCTAATACAATAATTAAACCATCCATTTAGTAAATCATTTCGCTTAATCAAAAGAGATGTATTATAATAACCATAACCATCTATCAATTTTAAAGTTTAGGCCATATTCGTATGGCCATGATTACAAAATGAATCATTAAAACATTTAAAGACCCAACTTTAAGTCTATACATGCCAATACGTTAAACTTAAAACTAGATAAAAAAATTACCAAAACATTAAAGGTAGGTGCGATGACTTCGACGATGGTCCCAAGCTCACAACGGATCAAAAGAAAATCTAAATAAGAGACGAGCAACCACACCAAATGAGTTTATAACTCAGTAAGTTATAAGCAATATAATACAAACAATCAACTTAATCTATCAAAATAGAAATTTAAAAAGAAATTAACATTTTGATTGATATTTCAAAGTACATATAACTTCTTGTGTCTCACTTCAATAGTCATCTACTCATTATAAACATTCTTGTGCAAAATCCATTATCATAACTGTACCAATCCATGCCACAACACATTTAGATTGTTAATCTCATCACAATATCAAGTAGTACTATTCAATCCAATTTACATATGACCAAATGCCAAAATCTTTTCCTTAAAGCAGTCAACAATGACGAAATATATAGACACACACACATACGATTCACATGTATAATTTCTCATTTCATTCATTAGCTCCATTTCTTCCTACAATTTTATGCACTTATTGTACCAACAGCCGATTTTGCACACATAGTGCCATATAAATCCGCACACATAGTGCCATATAAATCTGCAGACATAGTGCCATGTTAATTCATTTTTAAACACATCAACTGACTTAATCCAAAATGTGTTTACTATCACATAACCATCAATCAAGTACACATATATAAGCATCATTCGTGTATAAATTAACTAAACTCTTAATTACTTATAGACTTACCTTATGTTAGATGGAGCAATTTGGATCGGCTACTCAAACATCTTCGTTTTCCCCTTATTCGACTCTACTCCTTTAGGCTCTTGAGCTAGAATTTACAAATCGACTAGTTTAATCAATCTTATTAGCTACCTTAAAATCAAAATACAAATAAATTCCCATAATATAAACATACGGCACTTTCATATTCGATTGCCTCATTCATGTATCAAGGCAAATCTTAACAACTAACTTGAATTCATTCATTCCTTCATGAACACATTCGGCAATTACAAGTACGCATAAATACTTTAACTAACTTAAACCTCAACTAACATAAACCTCATCCTTCATCCATTATTAATTCAAACATTATTACATTCAAGATCTAACACATAACAACTAAAGCCGAATCTCATAGGGCCATTGAAAACGCCTTTAACTAGCTTATCAAACTCTTAACTCAACTTCTAAACCGAATTTAATCTCTCAACTTATCAACCCTTCTATTGGCCCATAATTCACTAAACTCAAAGCTTATTTTAACAAAACAAAGATTACAAATCTTCCCTTAATTTGCTACTCTTGGCCGAATGCTTCTCAAGCATCAAGCTCATGTTCTTTTCACCATTTTAACAAATTAAGGCTTATCTAATAACCATTTTCAATTTAAAATATCAAACATTCAAAATTTAGCGTAATGCCACATAGCTGAACACATTTTAGAAATGAAATTCATCTTTAACACCAATTTACCAAGCCTCAACTTAATTTATAACTATCTAAATAACTTGAACATCTAGTACAAAATTTTTTTTATGCGTTTCACTCCATAGCCGAATGCACAATTCAAGAATTTGAGCCACACAAAGCTCCGAATCATAATCTAAACTCATATGTTTATATTCTCATGGATTTTTAACAACAACATATCTATCAAATCCTCATACATGAATTTCTATCAAATTTTCCAAAATAATACCCTCTAACCATGACCGAACATGAAATCAACACCAACTAAAAAAATAAACTTATGGGTTCATGATAGAATCGATTAATCAACTCAATTTCACCAAAATTATAATCAAATTAACAAGAATTTACCTTAAATTAATCCCCCAAATGACTGAATGTCAAAGTGTTCTTCTTCCTTTAAAGTTTTCTTTAGTTTCGGCTCAAAAATGATAAGGAAAGAACATGCAACTTTGTTTTTATCACTTTATTTTTATTATAAAATTCTTTATCTCATGTTATAAACCATTTATCTCTATTTCAATAATATAAAATGTACATAATATCATCCATTACTCAACATTACCGTCCACTACATTAAAAGTGGTCCGATTGACATGCAAGTCCTCTACTTTAATAGCTTATAAAAATTAGTCACTTGAACATTTACCTACTACATTACCATAGTTTAACAAACAAGCCCCTTTTAGTTAATTTCACATCCAAATGACAAAATCCAAACACCAAACTTTCACAATAGGCAATTCACATAATAGGAACATTAAAAATAATATTTTAAAATTTTTCTAACCTGATTTTTGTGGTCTCGAAACCACTTTCCGACTAGGGTCAAATTAGGGCTATCACAAAATATGCCTCGCAACCCTTACGAATAGCTTCTCAGCTCTCAAAGCTGAGACAACATTGGTCAAGTAATCTCTTCGCTCCCCTATAACCATCACCTCCTCATCCTCCGTAGTCTTTAACACCATTCACTTAGCAGCGTAATCCAACGTCACCCTATGCTTAGCAAGCCAGTCCATTCCCAAGATGAGATCAGATTCTCTAAAGGGTAGCTCCATTAAATCCGCAGAGAGAATCCTACCTTGAGTCTTTAAAAGCACATCTCTAAAGAGTTTGTCTACCCTAATCAAGTGACCCAGTGGACTTATCATAGTTACCCCACTCACAGTTTCCTCAAAGTGCACACCCAACACCCTAGATACATCACATGAAACATATGAATGGGTAAAACCAATATCTGGCATGCTAGAAATAAAAAACATACTGGTTATGACATCAGGTGTGTCACCCTCCTCTCAGCGACGAGCCGCATAAACCAATACTGGTTGACAAGCCTCAGCATTCCCAGTACCCCTGCCCAGTGCTCCACGTCCACGACCATTTCTGTTGCCGCCCCTACCGTGATCACGGCACCTCGGCAGTTGTGGTCCGCCTTGCACTGGTTGAGCAACCCTCTGTTCAGCAACTTGTGTCTAAGCCAGCCTCTGAGGACATTCATTGACTCTATGCTCCTTGGATCCACACCAGAAACATGCCCCAGTACTTTTCCAATACTCTCCCAGATGCACTCTACCACAATCCCCACAAGCTTGCAGTCTAACCACATTTACCTAAACTGCTCGAACCGGTTTGTCCACTCTAGCCCTTTTGACATTCCTACCCGCAGCACCTGAGGGTCTAAAATCCGTACTAAATCAATTTCGATACTTCTCACGGTTCTACCGCTCCATGCATTTCACCTCCTCGGCTATCTTAGCCTTTTCCACCAGAGCCGTAAAGTCGCGCTCCCTCTACGGAGCTATCAGCACCCTTAGCTCATCCCTGAGGCCATCCTCGAACCATATGCTACGTTCATATTCCGTAGTGATTATCCTACTAGCTTACCAGCTTAACCTTAAGAACTTAGCCTCGTACTCTGCAACAGGCTTATTTCCTTGGGTTAGATTCAGAAATTCCTTCCTTCGAGCGTCCACATAGCTTGCCCTAACGTACTTCATTTTGAAGGCCGTCTTAAACAGCGCCCAATTTGCCCGCTCAACTAGGGTACTACCCCTCACAGTGATCCACCACTGATAGGCCTCATCTCGCAGCAAAGATACTGCTCTCTTTAGTTTCTACTCTACTGAGCAATCTAAGTCATCCATGATTCACTTCGTGGCCTCCAACTAGTATTCGGCCACATTTGGGGCTACACTAGATACACCCCTAAAAATCTTTGCTCCGTTAGCTCGGAGTCGCTCAGAAATAGATCTCCAATTCACAGTTCCCGTACTCACTCCAGTGACCCTTTCTAGAACCCGTAGCATCGCCTGGGACAAAGCATCGTCCCTTGTAGCCTATTCATATGACCCAGTCTCAGTTGTCGGTGGCACTCGTGCCTTCCCGGCCAGTACATGTCTCGAAGATGAAGACCCAGCTTGTGCACTACTTAGGCCACGTCTGCGGCCTCTTCCACGAGCTGCCATTGTACTCATATCGTATTATCTGATTATGAATTTTATAAATTAGTTTAGTATTTCAGTATTTATTACATATGTCTTATGTACAGATAGTATTTCAGAGTTTTGTTTTCGCAGAATCGTAGCCTAGCTACAGTCTCAATATTCTAGGGTTTTCAGTGTTGCCCTAACTATAGAATCTTAGTAGGGTCTCAGTACTATCTACAGTATTATAACAGTATTACAGTAAAGTACAGTAGAGCAAAAGATACTTACAGACTTGGTGCCGGAGATTCGGTGTACCACTCTTCAAAAACTAGATTTTAGAAAACCAAGTTTTAGTAAGAATAAACTTTGTTTTTAAAGCAGAACCTTAAGCTTTTAGTAAAATACGTATGTCTTGAAGAAAATCAATTGAAAAAGGGCTTTCTTGAGAAATTTCCCAAAACTGATTTGTAAAATACCCTTTTTGGGCCTGAATTTAAATTTTAAGAAAACTTTTTAGACCCGACCCACAGCTGAGTTGTTGCAACCGGGCTCTGATACCACTAAAGTAACACCCCAAAATTGGCCCAGACGTTACGGCCAGATCTGGTGTGTTACATGGATAGTTAATTACGCCTCGTTCCTCTATTAATAAGTTTAGCGTGACTTAGCAAAACCATCTTATGTTTTGAGAAAAAGAAGGTTATTTAATTTACAAAAACCTATCCACTATCAGTTTGAAGTTCACTTTTTAAGAGATCTAGTTAGTGTGTCGTTATTTTTAAGTTATCTAATTGTCATGTAAGGAATGTTTTGAAAATGTTTGTTAATTTTGAAATAAAGATACGCGTAGACTTAATTTATCACTTTTAAACAGGTAATAAATAAATAAATAAATAAACCGAATAAAATAATTATCGAGCGGTCTTATTACAGATTAAAAACCCAAAACTACTAAATACTAAAATAAGTAACTTAAGAAATAATAATAAAACCAAAAAGCAGTCCACGTAGCCACTCTGAATCCCTCCAGCTCTAAGTCCTCTAAGGTTAGGGTTCACCTGCATAGACGAAAAGGAAAGAGGGTGAGTTTGTGAAAACTCGGTGTGTAAGCTCACCCTACCAGAGTCCAGATCAGTTCAAGCTCAAACTGGGCCGAAGCCCTATTCAGGAAATAGTGATAACTAGGCCTTAGCCCTTTTTCAAAAAATAGTGGTTACTGGGCGTTAGCCCTATTTAGAAAACAGTGTAGCCTTAGGCCCATTATAGTAACAATTCAGTATATTATGCATGAATGCAAAGCCCATGCCTAATCTAGCCTTACACACCACAGTCACAACTTAGCTGCTTAATCAGATAACGTGGCCAAGCCACTAAAATAGTATTACGAGGCAGAGCCTCCAATAGTATACGTGGCATTGCCACTTAGCACTTCCTCCATCAAAACCCAATCCCATGCAACAGAGTATATTATGGCATACAGAGAACAGATATAATTTAGCATGCAAATCAGTCAACTTAACCCTAGGGGTAAAATGGTCTTTTATCACCTAGGGGTAAAACAGTAATTTCCACCCTTAAGGGGTATTTTAGTAAATTATCTAGATTTTAGGGTTTCATACTCTTTACAGTATATTAACAGCCCTATTGTTTTCCATGTAGTTGTTAAGCCCATTTAATTATTATCGAGCCATCGGGCGCTAAAAACCCCTAATGGGCCCGACGGAGTCCACTAGCTATTTCGGCCCACTAAGCCTAACTATTACACCTGTTTTAGCAGATTTAGTAGTCAAACAACCAGAATATACTTACCGCCCAATTTCACCCATATGGGCCCACAAGCCCATTAGTATTAGATTTGGCCCTCCGAGGCCCAAAACCACTAACGTGCATGAAATCGCGCACACAACCGTCTTACCATTCGCGATCACCAACTTTACCGTTTCAACTGACCCACGAGCACTCGCAGGCTCGCAAGCTCTCGAAATGTCAAATTTTGGCATTTTGGCTTTTCGACTTTTGCCGATCTAGTCTACTAGAGGATGTTGATTACACACCTATTTGCGATATGCTCAGAAGTCCCTTGCGTGAATATCCTATAATGGTTTAAAATGCACTGTTAACTAAAAATCCAATTGATTAACCACCATCAACTCAATGTACCTATTCGGCCATAACAGAGCATCATTAGCCTCTTACCTTTGTCGATTCTATCCACTAGATCTAGATCTAGATTGCTCTGACAGTCCTAGCCTCTACTGCTCCTCATTAGATTGCCTTTCTCCCACATTAAAACACAAGAGAACCGAAAGAAAAGACCCACATAAGTCTTAGCCAAAATCGACAGTCACTCTAAAGAGTTAGGGGTTTTCGGCTTTTCTTGAATCACAAGGTTACGAAAGAAAGGGGTTTTGAATACTTACCACCATTTGGTTTTGCCAAAGAAGAGTCCTCAAGTACCCGCCTAGTCCCGATCTATTATAGATCTAACCAAAACACGAGTAGACGATATATCTAAGTGATCAAAAGTTTCAGTTTCCAAAATCACTATAAGGTATGAAGGTTTCGGCTTTTATGGAAACAAGAAGGAGAATAGAAGTCTATGAAATAGAGAGGAGATGTCGGCAGAGGGATGAGAGAGTTGTGAGTTTCAGCTTTTAGAAGAATAAGGTTGAAGAGAATGAAGATTCAGCCAAGATGAAGATTCGGCTAGCAAGATAATTCGAGTTTCAGCTTTTTAAGAATAATTAGCTAGCAAAGTTTCAAGAAGAATGGTTACTTCAATCGATAGAGAAAAGGTGAAGAACAAGAGAAGAATGAAGGGAGAAGAAGTAGAGGCTAAGTTTGACTAAAGAAGAAGGTGATGAAGAAGGTTTGTCTTGGAAAAAGAAAGAAGAAAAGAGAAAAGCTTTGGTTCTTTGCACAAATCGGCACAAAAGGGATGATGTTTGCGTTTTCAGCTTTTAGAGCTAAAGAGAGGAGAACAGATGAAAAACAGAGAACCCTAAGAGGTACTACACTAATTCGGCAAGAAAGAATTGCCAAATCTCGAAGACTAGCTACTAAAAAAATCGACACTTACACCTAAAATGCCGAAACTAAAACCCCAACAGAACCCAAGTCATATTCAGCTAGCACCCCTTAACACCCCTTGTCGATTATGCCAAACTAAAGACCCCAACCGAAAAATGTTCCCCAAGAGCCCCATATTCGGCCTTCACTTGCTTACCATTCAAAATTCCTAAATTTTCCCCCCTTATCCTCCTTGATTCAATCCCATGAATCACTCAAACACTCCCCTTCAAAGTTTCACTTAAGATCCATCACTTACCTTGCACATGCAGTAAAATAAAAGAAGCATCTTGCTAATCCATGGATTCAAACATTAGCTCCTTTACAATCACTGACATGCCACTCCCTGTACTTTAAGTGGCACCATCTTGCCACTTTAACACAGGTTTATTTGTGTCTTATTTTACCAATTTTTGTTTAAAAGCCCACTTAGTCAGTACCCCTTCTCCTTTAAATCTAAAACCCAAAAATCCTATCAGGCTTCAACTTAAACCTAGGCCTACTAAAGGTCCATTAAACACTCTCAAAGCATAATTTAGCACATCCAAACAGGCAAAAATTAAATTCAAGCAAAATCTCAAAAATCCCAAAAATTAGGGCGTTACATATGATGAATCAATATCATTAATTGTGGAAAAGCATAAGTGGGGTAGATTTGGTCTACACCCAGGGGATGTTTTGGGTAAAGTGGTAAGATAGGTTTATGCTCATGTAAATTCCCCAGATTCTCCCTTCATTTATGTGCGGGGAAAATTTGTGCCATTCAACGAAGACCATATTAATGCCCAGTTCGAATAAAAAAGGTTAGAGATGAGCATTCTAAATTTGCCAAGAATATAACACCGAAAGAGTTGGCAAAAGTATTAGAGGATTTATGCGTTGAAGGAGCGATGTGGATTATTTCAAGCCAGGAGTGTTACACAGTTGAAAAAGCTGCATTAAAACCAATTGGAAAGGTATGGTACCACTTTTTAAGTAGTCGTCTTATGTCATCTACGCATAACATGACTATTTAGAAAGAAAAAATGTTGTTGTTGCATTCTATTCTACAAGGAAGACAGATAAATGTAGGGAAGATTATCTTCCAAAAGGTCCATAGCTATACTTGTAATATCCAAAATTTTAGTGATGTCGAAAATAGTGGCTCAAGACCACCAAATTTGAAAAATGATCTCGTAGATTATATTATTTAATATTTATGAGCCAAATGTAGCTTTTCAAAGAGTTTTGAAATAGTAAATTATGTTATATAAAGATTTATTTGGTTAAGAAATCGAGAAAAAGAGGAATCGAGATCTCGGCATTATAGACTAAGCTATAAATATTTTTATGCATATCTACAAAGTGTCAATAAGGTAGTATTAAAAATTCGTTCAAAAATTTTGACGTTTGTGTGGTTAATTAAATAAAAAGGACTAAATTGCAAAAGTGAAAAAAAATTTGTTGCCCAAGAGTAAATACTCAAAATTTGAGGGGTTAAAGTGTAAATATGAAAATTTTAAAGGACTAGTAGTGCAAATATTTTACGGCTAGAATGATCTAGAAACTAATGAAAATTGATGAATTAGGACCAAATTGAATAGGTGAAGAATTATGAGGGACTAAATTGTAATTTTACCAAATTAAGTAATGACTCAAGAATAGAATTTTTAAGTGCTATAACTTAGTAATTAATATCTTGCTAAAACAGTTTTGGATAGCAGCAGTAGCCTAACTTTGAAAAATCACCAAAAATGGTAAAAATTGAATTAGAAGTTGAATGAGATATTAAATTAAAGCTTATTGAGTCTATTTTCATATAAAAGAAATTGATCAAGTAAAAGAATTCTATACTCAGAGATAATTATATTTTTGTGAGACTGTTTTGGAATGAGTTTGAGATCACATGTTCTGACTTTGAAAAATAATTAAAAATTGTAAAAAAATAATTTTAGGACATAATTTATATTTTATATTCCTTAATGAGTCTACTTTTATAAGAAACAAACGAGAACATCATTTGAATTCTGTACAAAGAGATAATTAAATTTTAGCAAAGAGTGGTTAGAACTATTGAACAGCAAAATAGGGGAGAATTTAATGAATAAACTGTACTAATTGGCTGAACCAAAAATTCTAAAAATTTTGTGGTAAGAAGATATGTGAGTCTATTTCATGTGAAATTAACTGATCATAATTTGGCGTTCTGTAGCTCAAGATAAAAATAATTTAGTAACTATGACACGGATGGACAGCTTGAATATGCATATAAGTAAATAGTAAAAATTATAGATAATGTTATTTACAAGTGTGTTATTTATATTAAGGACGTGAGATGGATTGGAGGAGGAGGAAAAATATATGAATGACTTGTATATAAATTGATCATCTGCCCGCTTATAATCGTTAAATGTTGAATTAGAAATGAGATAATATTATATTTGGAATATTTATTATGACATTATAATTATCGCTATAATTCAAAAATCAAACTTGTGAGTTTATATGGTTAAATTTTAGTGAATATTGAAATTGGACTCGATAAGTGATTTGTCAATTTATATTGTGATTGGCTGAAAGAGTTAGTGAATTACATGTTTATAAATTGTTACACATATTTGTCTGAAATACGAGAAAATGATGGTAATTGATACATGGAAATATGAGACTATGATATATAAATATGGAATATGTCTGATGAATGAGTTCATTTGTGATTATATATTTGTACACATTGAGTGTTCCTTCTGTATGAATTGGTATTTTAAATGTATTAATGACAAAAGTTCTAATATGAAATAGTCTGAATTCGGAATGAAATATTATGAAATGTATTTGAAATACATTAATATGTCTTGTATATGTTATTTGAGTTCATGATGTGGCAAGTAAATTTGTATGTAATAATGTATCGTTTTAATTACATTTTCATATTTTGATATAATTTACAAGATAACACTGAATATTTGACGTAATTGTTAAAGTATCAGAAAGTAAGATAATTTTCCGGTTGAACATTATGAATAGAAAATGGATATTAGGGACCTGTGTGGATATCTAAGTGAAATACACCCATGGCACCTAAGTGAAACAAGTCCATGGTATTGTGTGAAGTGATATAAGTCCATGGCATCTAAGTGAAATAAGTCCATGGCATTGTGCTAAATGTGATTAGCTCGAGAATGAGCCTTCGTGATCTATGTGAAATAAAGTAGCTTTGGCTACAAGTGTGGCACTATGTGAGATGTCCCGATATATCCATTATTATTCCGATGTGTTCAACGGGAATTTAATTAAAAATGACTAAGTGAAATGACTGTGATTATGATGATGATGATATTTGTACATGGAATTTATTGATGGATACGTGCATCCATGATTATAAAATTATATACCTTGAAAGTATTACATGTATAACGATGATATTTCGAATGATTTACTGAATAAAGTTCCGACATGGAATAATCTGAGCATGAGATAATTAATTATGAAATTAAACTTGAAATACATGGAAATCATATTTATTTGATATATTGAAATATGACATGGAAAATACATGTATGTGAAACTTACCAGATAGTTATGCATATTCAGGATTATGAACTGTCACACGAAATTCATGAAAATAATGGTAAATGAAATATTGATAGAATGAATTGAATGATTTATATTTATGAAGAAACGGTAAGAGAATGATATGCATCATGATATGTAAATATGTGACTATCTCTAATACGTGGTATATGGAAATTATGTAAGTTGTGATGAGCAATAAACTCAAATGTAATATGTTGATAAACTAGGTTTATCAATATTAAATTTATAGGAAATGTGTTCAAGTATATTAACAAGTGTTATTGTTGTTGTTGATGATGCTTAGACAAGTGTCAAATTACTGGCTAAATGGTAAAACATTTATTATATGATGCGTTAAAAAGGGTAAGTGCTCAAAAGAAAATATATTGTGTTCGTAGAAGAGTGGTAAGTTTTAAGTTGTGAAATTCTCTTATAAAACAAAATATCTGAATTTGTTCTAAAGAAAAAAATTTTGTTAATGTCTCATAACCCTATTTCAGTGACAGATTCGGGTTAGGGATGTTATAGTACTGATAAGAATTTCGAGAGTTTGAATTTTCCTTCCCTTATTTCTGCCCTATGTAAGACGGCAAATGTGCCTTTAGATGATGCTGATGATGTTACCTCTAATAAATGTGGGATAACATGAATAATATTTTCCAAGCTACGAGAAACTGAGTTTACCGCAACATTCATACACAATCAAGCTTCCTCTACCACACGTATTCCCATAGCAACATCTTCCGCCTCTCATGACCAAAAAATCATGACTTCTCTAAAGTAGTTAGAGCAGAGGTTGTCTCTATTTGAGGTGTAACAATTTGAGATGATGGAAGAGTTGGAACAAAGCAATGAACGCCAAGTTAGTTACTAGTTGTATGTGAAAGATAGGGACTTGGCATTAACAAGATCACGTTAGAAAAATTTTTCAGGACCCATGCCAAAATTTCCTACTTTCCTAGCTACTTTGCTATATTTTACGGTGTGCGAAAAAGAGCCAGTTCCATTCGCTGCCGGAACTGACCTTATGACTAAAGGAGTCACTACAAATAAAGGAAAACATGTTGATGTGGAATTAGAAAAGTTAGCCTCTACCGACCAAGAGAAGGAAGTAGAAGAAGGAAAGGAAGAAACAAGTGCCCATACCACTGTAGCAGCTACTTCCACTTAAAAAAGTAAAACTCCTAAATCAACTTCTTCACCCATCTCCATGACTATAGAGGACCAAGCAATCAATCAAATAATCGATGAACTAACAGAGACTAACAAAGAAGGTGAGAAAGTCGACCTAAGGAAAAGGAAGATGTGATACAAAGTCTGTGTTCGCAAGTCCACAAGAAAGAACTGAATGAAGTGCCAATGTTCTAGTCCAAGGAGGTTAAGTTTTGTTTTTCTCTCATGCATTGCATATTTTTTGTTGTTTTGCTTGTGTGCATATTCATACTTGTTATACACTATCCATGATTTTACATGCATTGAGGACAATGCATCCTTTAGGTTTGGGGGTGTATTCTGTATCTAGGTTGCATTTTGTATGTTCATTTTAGTATATAAGATATTTTGGCATAGCATAATTACTATTGAAATACTGCCTTGTCTATAAGAACTATAGTTTTTCTTTATAATGTTTGATGATGAGCTTAAAAGTTTTTTTTAATATACATAAAATAGGAAATAATGGATTGGGTGAGGTTAGTGTAACACCCGTAACCCATATCCGACGCTAGATTAGGGTTATGTAGCATTATCGGACTTATAATATAATTTATCTTACATTTCACATTCCAATATCAATTCCAAATGAATATCATTTAATCTCAATCATATTGTCCCTAAATCAAGCCTACGAGGCCTAAAACATGCATTAAAAGTGGTTCGGGACTAAACCGATAACTCAGAAAACTTTTGGGAAACTTAGAAAAAATTTAAAATTTTAGGGGAAACATACCCATTTGCCTAGGCCGTGTGTCTCACATGGCCAGAAGACACGCCCGTGTCATAGGCCGTGTGGACATTCGAAATGGGAGCACATGGTTGTGTCCTAGCCTGTGACCTGTCCCGTGTAACTCTCTGACTTGGGTCACACGGCCGACTACACGCCTGTGTGACTAGCCCGTGTAACTCATTGACTTGTTTTCATTAAATGCTACATGGGACACATGGCTGTCTCACCTGACCGTGTGTCGCACACGACTGAGACACGCCTGTGTCTTTGCCCATGTGGACAAATATAGGCTATTTATAAAGCCATCTTGCTACCCAAATTTGCATATACATACACCAAACCAAATGGCATCATAACATGACATAAATAAGCATCCAAATCAATCAAGCCTAATTCATGCTAATCCCATACCATCCATCACAAGTCACCCAAGTAATTACAATAATCCATTTAATTCATACCAATTCAACAATTCTTCAACAATCTAATTGGTCATATTCCATTATGCACTGATGTAACTATAATCACAAGCATACTAATCTCAATTTACCAATTCATAGCAAGCATGAATATAGCCATTTCCAACCACATATCAACATGACCATTTGCACAAATATTTACACAACCAATGTAACACTCCAAACCCGGCCTAAACACTATGGCCGAATTTGGTGAGTTACATGGCGATTGGCTTCGAAAACCATCCACTCGAATTTAAGGAAAACTCGCTTATAGTTATAATTGCTTTATTTAGTTTGGGTATCTGTTTCAAGTTTAAATTAAACTGTTGTTAAAAGGTGAAACCGTGTTGCAAAAGTTGGTTCAAAGACGGGTTAGTTTTAGATCTTAAGTTTGCTAGACCCATTTTAAAAAAAAAAACATAGCGTGGTTTGATCCCGAAAATGTTTGTTACCAGTTTAAAATATCCAAGTTGATTATTTAGCCATTTTACAACAGTTTTAAAGCCAATGATAAACCCAATTTATAGTTAAATCCATAGCGGCCTTATTACAAAAACATAAACCCAAAATAGTGAAAAGGAATACGATAAAAAAAATTTAACGAAAATAAAGTAGAACCAAACAGAAAAGCATATAGCCACCTCGAGTCCCTCACAGCTCCAAATCAGCTAAGTCTAGGAGTTACCTGCACAATGTAACAACGAAAAGGGTGAGTTTTGTAAAAACTCAGTGTGCAACTACCCATCAGAACAGAATGGGCTAGAGCCTAAAACAAATAATAAGCAGATAATATGTAGAGCCCACCCCAATCCAACTAATCACACCACCCGTACCAACCAAACACACCTGTGGGGAGTAGCTCGACCCACCCAGCCAAACACACCAAAATGCAGCTAAGCTGTTATATCAGAAATTATGGCAGAGCCACCAGAAACAGATTATGTGGCAAAGCCACTTTAATAGAACTTCCTCCTTAAAAAACCCAACCCCATGCAGATTCACAGAACATATTACATCATGCTTACAAAATAACAGATACAGAAATATTCATGCGTACATACAAATCTACTATCTAGGGCATAATGGTCTTTTAGCAACTAGGGGTAAAATGGTAATTTTACTCCCCTCAAGGGTATTTCAGTCATCCTACCAAACTCAAGCATTTCATACCAAGTACGACCCTTAGGCAGGCTACATTGCCCTAAGCAACTTAGAATCACTATTTAGGTCAAAAGTGCCTTTGAGCCCGAAAGCCCCTATTAGGCCCGTGTGGCCCCACACATCCATGTGGCCCATAAGGCCTTCTTTTATGTCCAGAATTGCAAATTTTATCATCTAGTGTACTAACAGTCACTAAACCAAAAATTTACTCAAATGGGCCCGTCGGCCCATTGGGCCCATCGAGGCCCAAAAATGGCTTAGATGCGCAGAATAGCACAAATCAATCTCATCAGTTTGAAACCCATCACAGCGGGTTCAGATCGGCCCATAGGCACTCGCATGCCAATGGGGCCTTGAAATACCGGCATTTTGGCATTTCAGCTTTTCGGCTTTTGCCGATCTACACTACAGAGGGTGTGGTTACACACCTGATTACGAATCAACTCCGAAAATCCTGTGAACGGTCAACCTACAATCACCCAAACACAATATTAGACTAAAACCTGATTGAAATCCATTATCCATTATTCTTGACATATTCGGCCAACCAACTTATAACACCCACGACTTACCTTTGCCGAGATCTAACTAGTAGATCTAGATTGCCTTGCCAACAATGCCCACTAACTAGCCTCCATGAGATCTACCTTCTACAATGGCTACAGAATATAAGTAGAAAGAGAGAACTTTCAGTCAGTTTTCACAGATTAAAGTCAATTAGCAAAAGGATGCTTAGAGGGGTTTCGGCTTCTCATACCATACTTAAAAGAAATGAGAAGAAAAGAGTCCTTACCTAGAAGTCCACTTGACTATATTGATATCACAAGAAGTAGTCTTCCCCTAATCTATGTCCCGACCAAAACAAAGGAAAGAATTGATCTAGAGGGAGGAGTAATCAGTTAATGGGAGGATAGCATTCAATCAAAGAAGGATGTTTATAAATGGAGAACAGGGTTCGGCCAGGAAAATGACTCGGGTTCGGCTAACAAGAGGGATTAAGTAGAGAAAAGCAAAAGGGATGGTCTCCACAAGGTATTCGATCAAGCAAAATAGGAAAAGAACAAGGGAATAAGAACCAAATTTGGCAATGGAGATATCAGTCTAAGGTTTAAAGGATAGATGAAAGTAGAAGAGGGATTTAAGTTTCGGCTAAAGACCTAGAAGAGAGGCATACAATATTCAGCCAATGTGAACTCACAAAACAAAGAGGAGGAGATTGAGAAAGCAGGATTTGGCAATGGAAGAGAAGTAGTGATGAAGAGGATGAGAAATAAAGATTCGGGTTTTAGAAGGAGTGATAGAGAGCACACGATTGCTATGATAGTAAGGGTCTTGACTTTTGAGGCAATCGGCCAAGGTGAAGACTTTTACACAAATGAGTCAATTTGGTAGATAGCAAAGAAGAGAAGGATTTCGACAACCTACCTACCCAAAGCCGAAAATGCAAAACCCAAAAATGCACATTCACTCACTTCCAAACTCAAATTCGGCTACACCCTATTCCAAATTAATTTCCCCACAATCCACTCCTAGATTTGCTCCTTGACTTACTCAACTCTCACATTTGAATTCAATTCAAATTTTCCATGACCAAGTCTTCTCTTACCCAGTCTCAACCACCTCCAGAGTTTGAACTCATTTGAACCACTTGGCGCCCACATTCAGCAAAAACAAACTCCTTTGATTGCAGGGGATTTGAAACCCAGATTCCTTTGTCCATGACACCACCACATGCTGATATGTAACGCCATTGCCACCTTGCCACAAGCCTTCTTGTGACACCAAATTCCTACAACTACACATAAGCCCTGCAAACCAACACCCATACACCCCTATGCCTAAAATCAAAATTTTGCTAAAGGTTTGGCTTAACCCCGTGCCTTCCTAAGGCCCTCCAAACCCGCTCAAATCCTCGATTTAACATACCCAAACATGCAATTATAAATTAAGTAAAAATCATTAAAACCTTAAAATTTGGGGCATTACAACCAAATTAACCAAAATAAGCCAACTCTCATGGCTATATACCAAACTAAACACTTATCGTTTAGAAGCCCACTTAATTAACTAAATTCACTACCAACACACATACCAAAAGGACCAAAGTTCCTATACATGCCATATAACCATATATATAAGCTCAAAAGTACCAAAAGATAGCTTGATAGTGTGATGAAGTCTCTGACGATCCCAGAATCAGAGCTAGCTTTGATAGCACTATAAAACCCAAAAAAATACACATAATAAGCTATAAAGCTTAGTAAGTTCGTATAGCAATAAACTTAATTTACCAAATATGCACAAATTAAGCATTTAAGCATTTAAACATATCATAATATGTCTCATATTGAACCATCAACCTACCACATTTTCATTCACAAGGTCAGACATGAAATTCACAAGTCTCTTCCATTCAATCTGTAACGCCTCAAAAATCCCAAAACTCTTATTTTTGTGCATTGTAGCTTTGGTTGCATGTTAGCACTTTTTGGGTGTTGATTTTAGGGGATTAGAGGACCTCTATGAAGTCCTGAGTTCAAGTCTAGTATAGGAAAAAAACTTTATTTTTGGTGCTAATGGAACCCTGACTTCAAGTGATATGCCTTTTTAAGTAAATGGGGGAAAAAAAGGACACAAGAAGAGAAGTTGTAACACCCCAAGACTTGTACATATCACCGCAAACTCAGGACGCAATACCCGAAAATTTCATGACTAAGTTAAACGAATAAGTGTAGAACATTTTGCGTAACATCTATTTCATATCACCTAGCTTCATGGGTAAAAGTTACTCATACAAATCAAAGGCTTAAACCGAATCTATTTGTATTTTAGGTTCAAGTTGCAAAATCATATCTAGCTACCACTTGGAATAAACATCCGATTCGCTTATACATAGCTATACACACGCCAAACATTAACTTGCCAAACCTTTAAGTTATCTCATTTTAAGATATACATTCTCATTTCCAGCAGGGCATATAATTCTAAATACATATTAACATCTTAAAGGCTACGAGTAGGTACAGCATCTTGAAAAGCCATTTTCGCATGGCTGAGCTTAATACAGTAACCAAAATAAAGTTCTCGATTAACGACACAAAAATGCATCCTATACATGCCATTTATAAGGTTTAACTATTTTAGTACCAAACGGGGCTTTGATAATAGAGATGACTTCGACTGTAAGATTCCCGAGACCAATAGCTAACGATCGAGATCTATAAAACAGAAAATTTAAGAACAATGGAGTAAGCAATTACGTGCTTAGTAAGTTTCGAGTAACAACAACAAAACAAAAAAAAAATCATATATATATATAATATAACATAGAAATAACTAAACGTTTTATCTCTTACTTGAGCCGAATAGGAGAATGTCTATGATAACATTTATTTCACTCATTTTACAAGGAAATTTTCAGGGTATTCGACTACTTCAACTCAGAACCGAATTCATTCTTTTCAAGTATCAAATTTAACTCATGCATATGACCTACATTCCGTATTCGGATAGCTAAATTCTTTTAATTTAAAACAAACACATTATAATCCAGTCATAGGCATTTGGAAAACCTTTAGCAACAATCAAACATTTCCACTGAAACCCTAAACTCATAATTTATAAGTAACAAAATTTTCGAACAAGTGTAAGATACATACCTGACTATCTTATGGAAGGTAACTTATTTAATAAATCTACATCAGCGTTTATTTTATAACACCAGCACAGATGTCCATCGGAACCAAGTCCGGGTTCAGCATTGGCTCAAAGCCCTTCGGAACTAAGTCCGGATTCATCATTGGCTCAAAGCCCTTCGGAACTAAGTCCGGATTCAACATTGGCTCAAAGCCCTTCGGAACTAGGTCCGGGTTTAACTTTGGCTCAAAGCCCTTCGAGTCTAAGCTCGGATGTAAATCCCCAAATCATTTATCATACATGCATATTCATAACATATCTCATTGGAACTCATCACCAGCATTCAAATATAATCACAGCATGTCTACGACTCATTACCAAATTTCTAAATCACTAGCCATAAATAAAAGAGTACGTATTTACTTCAGGATATAACAAAAACAAAGATTAACATTCGGTTTTTCCCACATCTGCTCAATCTATCTTCTCCACCACTACATTCGAACATGGCCTTTTAAGTCTTAATTTATACATTCACATATGTACTATAATTTCATTACCATTTTGAGTTAACCTCCGTTACTCAAGAACTTACCTTAACTTTTCTGAGCAGTTGTAAATCGACTATTCCGCCACTTTTGCTTTCCCTTTATCCGGTGTTGTCCCTCTATGCTCTTGAGCTAGATATATAAAATTTCACTCGTCAAAATCCCATTATAAGGGCCCATAGCCGAATGTTCCTTAAAGTTAACAAAACATACACACATACACATTCAGTATTATCAAAAGTAATATGCATTCATTCAATATGACTCACATACATCTATTTCCTTTCATTATACATTCGGCCAAGTACAAGTAGATTACAATTCATAACCGAAATTATTGCTTAAGGTTGGTAAGCATGGTCCTTTAATCCGACTTATTAAAATCAAAAAAAAATTTCCTAATCTTATGAACAATCTAGTACTCAACCGAATATTAAAGCATTATAACAACTAGGTAAATCTTCTAACATTGTATATAAGCATACGACAGCCATTCCCCGTTAACCACATACGTATCTTTGCCTTCCCGTAAAAAAAAAAACAACATAAAACCGAATACAAGTATACCTTTGGGGTGCATGAAAATTTTACACTTCATTTCATTGTGCATATAATTTTTAAGCTTAATATTAAAACAACATTTCACACTTTTTAGCCCATATTCGGCCATTAACCAGCATATCTAAATTCATTTTTTTTTTCAATTTCAAGCTCAATTCATGATCAAAGAAATCAATTTGCAACATCCAACACTCACCCTTTATAAGCTTCCTACCATTGCCGAAAATCCATTTCAAGAAATCAAGTCATATAAAGCTCTAGTTCATAATTTAACTTAGGATCTCAAAATATCATAAATTTTCTATCGTAAAATTCCTATAACAATTATTCAAAACTTTTTTTCTAACAACCCTTAGCCATAGCCGAATGCCTACATAACCCAAATTGTAAAAATTCACATGTGGGTTGTATCAAGGACCCAAAAATCACTTAAAATTCACAATTTCAAAAGAAAATTCCAAGGAACCTTACCTTAATTTTTCAATGAGAGAGCCGAATGCCCCACTTCACTTCTTTTTTTCTTTTCTTAGATATTCGGCAATGGAGAAAGGAATTGAACACTCCACTTTGATATTATCACCTCTTTTTCTTATTATTATATTAGCTAATGTTAACCACCAATCCCACATTTTCTTAATATAAAAACAAATGCCAAAATTATCACTAAAAGTTGCATGGCCGGCCACTATGTGAAGAAAATGCCAAATTGACATGCAAGTCCCCATGTTTAAAGTCTTGCAAATTTTAATCATTTTAATTTGTCTATCATGGTTTCTAAATTTCACACTTTAGTCCTTATCTCTAATTTCACATTTAATAAAACAAATTCAATCATTCAAAATTTCACACAACAATAATTTATCCCACAAATTAAACACAGAATATTATACTCAAACATTTTTTTGTGATTCGGTTTAGCGGTTTCGAAACCACTTCCCGACTTGGGTCGAAATAGGGCTGTCACAACTCTCCCCCCTATAGGGATTTTCGTCCCCGAAAATCTTACCCGAAAATAAGTTGGGATATCGCTCTTTCATAGCATTTTCGGATTCCCAAGTAGCTTCTTCGATCCCATGCTTTAGCCACAACACTTTTACTAATGGAACCTTTTTATTTCGTAATTCCTTAACTTCTCGAGCTAAAATACGGAAAGGTTCTTCCTCATAACTCAAATTAGGTTGAATTTCAATCTCGGACGGATTTAACACATGCGAAGGATCAGATCTGTACCGACGGAGCATCGATACATGAAAAACATTGTGAATCTTTTCAAGCTCAGGAGGTAACATCAATCTATAAGCAACCGGTCCAATCCGTTCTGATATCTCGTACGGTCCAATGAATCTCGGACTCAGCTTGCCTTTACGGCCAAATCGGAGTATCTTTTTCCACGGTGAAACTTTCAAAAACACCCTATCACCCACTTGATACTCGACGTCTTTTCGCTTTAAGTCCGCGTACGATTTCTGACGATCGGATGCCACTCTCAAACTGTCACGAATTATCTCCACTTTCTGCCCCGCTTCTCTAACTAAATCAACTCCGAGAATCTTATCTTCACTAAGTTCGGTCCAAAATAAAGGTGTACGGCATTTTCGACCGTAAAGAGCTTCATAGGGCGCCATCTGAATACTCGACTGGAAGCTGTTATTATAAGCGAATTCAACTAGGGGTAAGTATTTCTCCCACGAACCACTAAACTCGAGAATGCAACATCTCAACATATCCTCGAGTATCTGAATAACCCGTTCAGATTGACCGTCCGTTTGCGGATGGAAAGCTGTGCTGAAATGAAGTTTAGTACCCAAGGCCTCTTGCAGCTTCCTCCAAAATCTAGAAGTAAATCGAGGGTCTCGATCAGAAACAATGGAAGTCGGCACCCCATGCAATCGTACTATCTGAGAAACGTATAATTCTGCTAATTTATCAAGCGAAAAGTCAGTGCGGACCGGGATGAAATGGGCTGATTTCGTTAATCGATCAACAACAATCCAAATAGAGTCCTTTTTGCTCGGCGTTAACGGTAAACCCGACACAAAGTCCATTGTAACGCGATCCCATTTCCACTCGGGTATCAAAATCGGTTGAAGTAATCCCGACGGCACCTGATGTTCCGCTTTTACTTGCTGACATACTAAGCATTTAGATACAAAATCAGAGATATCTCGTTTCATACCGTGCCACCAATACTGTCGCTTCAAATCGTTATACATTTTCGTACTGCCCAGATGGACCGACATTCGACTACTATGAGCTTCATCCAAAATCGTCGTAACTAACTCAGACTTCTTCGGAACACACAATCGGTCTTTAAATCTCAAGCAATCATCTCTGTCGACTCGAAATTCTGTATTCACTTTCGACTCACACTGAACTCGTTTGGCAACTAAGTCCTCATCGGCTTTCTGCGCCTCACGAATCTGTTGAAGTAGCACAGGTTTTGCTACTAATTCGGCAATCAACACATCACCTACTGACATGGTTAGCCTCACGTTCATTGCTCGCAAGGAAAATAAAGATTTTCGACTAAGAGCATCTGCAACGACATTAGCTTTCCCCGGGTGATAATCTATAACAAGCTCATAATCTTTTAGCAACTCAAGCCACTGCCTTTGTCTCAAATTCAAATCTTTTTGAGACATTAGATACTTAAGACTTTTGTGATCGGAGAAAATATGACATCTTTCACCGAACAGATAGTGTCGCCAAATCTTCAAAGCGAAAACAATAGCAGCTAATTCAAGATCGTGAGTCGGGTAATTTCGCTCGTGAGGCTTTAACTGTCTCGAAGCATAAGCAATAACCCGGCCTTCTTGCATCAAAACACAGCCTAAACCGTTCAGAGATGCATCACTATAAACTACAAACTCTTTGCCGGTTTCTGGCTGGACTAACACTGGAGCTTCCGTCAAAAGGGCTTTCAGCTGGTCGAAGCTTTGTTGACACTTATCCGACCACTCAAACTTGATATCTTTTTGCAGCAGTCTCGTCAATGGAGTCGCAATTATCGAAAAACCCTGGACGAAACGTCGGTAATAACCAGCTAGCCCTAAAAAAACTTCGAACTTCGGTAACGTTTTTAGGGGGTTTCCAATCGAGGATAGCTGAAATTTTGTTCGGATCAACTCGAATACCCGAAGCAGATACTATATGACCCAAGAAGCCGACTTCATGCAACCAAAATTCGCACTTATTGAACTTCGCATACAATTGGTTATCCCGCAAGGTCTGAAGTACCAGTCTCAAATGCTCGGTATGCTCTGACTCATCACGAGAATAGATCAAAATATCGTCGATGAACACTACCACGAAGCGGTCCAAAAACTGTCTAAATACCCGATTCATCAAATCCATGAAGACTGCGGGGGCATTGGTGAGTCCAAACGGCATCACTAAGAACTCATAGTGTCCATATCTCGTTCTGAATGCCGTCTTCGGTACGTCAGAATCTCTAACTCTCAACTGGTAATAGCCGGATCGTAGGTCTATCTTCGAAAATACTGAGGCTCCTCTCAATTGATCGAACAAGTCATCGATTCGGGGCAACGGATACTTATTCTTCACCGTGGCCTTGTTCAGTTGTCGATAGTCGATACACAATCTCATAGTCCCGTCTTTCTTTTTCACGAATAAAACCGGTGCACCCCAAGGCGAAAAACTAGGTCATGCAAAGCCTCTATCCGTCAACTCTTGTAGTTGAGATTTTAATTCCTTTAGCTCGGTAGGTGCCATACGGTACGGGGCAATTGAAATCGGCGTCGTACCTGGAATCAACTCTATACCGAACTCGACCTCTCTTACAGGCGGCAATCCCGGCAATTCTTTGGGAAAGACATCTGAAAACTCGCAGACTACGGGCACTGTCCCAAGTTCTCGGTCGGAACCTTTGTTATCTAGCACATAGGCCAAATATGCTTCATAACCCTTCCTTACGTATTTCTGAGCCGACATGGTTGCAATAATTGCAAGAGGCCCACTTAAATCAATGGACTCGATTCGGATTATTTCATTATTCGAACATCGCAATTCGATAGTCTTCCGCTTACAATTTACTATCGCGTCATGAACGGTCAACCAGTCCATTCCGAGAATAATGTCAAATTCATCGAATGGTAGAAGCATCAAGTCAGCCGGAAAACAAAAATCTCGAACCATTAACGGACATTTCTTACATACTTTATCAACCAGAACACAACGGCCCAAAGGGTTCGACACTCGAATTACAAATTCAGTAGACTCAACAGGAAGAGTCTTACTGGAGGCTAAAGTTTCACATACATACGAATGGGTTGAGCCAGGATCAATTAGAGCAATAACATCAGTGTTAAAAAGTGTGAAAGTACCAGTAATAACATCCGGAGAAGAAGCTTCCTCACGGGCACGGATAGCGTACGCTCTGGCAGGTGCACGAGCCTCTGATCTAACCGCAGTGTCCCTAGTCCCTCTCTGACTGCCGCTAATATTTCCACCCCGTCGTGGTGGTCTACCCCGTAAAGCCGCGCCACTAGGTTTCTGAGTCGGATCGGGAGCGCGTTCATCCTTTCTCGGACAATCTTTAATAAAATGGTCGGCAGAACCACATCTGAAACAAGAGCGGTCACGATGCCTACAACTCCCCGGGTGCCATTTACCACAATAGTTGCAATCCAGTCTATCCCGACGTTCATTTCCGACACTGGCAATAGAAGTGGTCCGCGAACTCGCAGGAGGTCGAGTACGTTCAAATCTAGAAAAACTCGATGTATTTTTAGATCGGCCCATATCATCTCTAGTCTTCTTGGACGATTGTTGAAAGGATTTCCCCGCGGACCTCTTACGGAACTCTCTATCTCCACCTTTGGCTTTTCTTTTCTCATTACTGAGTTCTTCAGCTTTACAAGCCCGCTCGACTAGTACGACAAACTCCTTAATTTCCAAAATCCCCACTAGTAATCTGATATCTTCATTTAATCCCTCCTCAAAACGCTTACACATGATAGCTTCGGAGGATACACATTCGCGAGCATAGCGGCTGAGGCGTACAAACTCTCTCTCGTATTCGGCCACTGACATCTGACCTTGTTTGAGTTCTAGAAATTCCTTCCGTTTTTGATCAATGAATCTTTGGCTGATGTATTTCTTACGGAACTCGGTTTGAAAGAATTCCCAATCGACCCGTTCCTTCGGAACAACAGAAGTCAGAGTATTCCACCAGTAGTAGGCAGCGTCGCGCAACAGAGACACCGCACATTTAAGACACTCCTCGGATGTACAGGACAGTTCATCGAACACTCGGATGGTATTATCGAGCCAAAATTCGGCTCGCTCGGCATCGTCACTAGGGGTAGCCCGGAACTCTTCGGCCCCATATTTTCTTATTTTGTCAACAGGGGGTCTACTCGATCTCATTGGATTGGTCACAGGAGGAGTCGTGAAAGTCGGGAACGGAGTATTCGGGGGTGGAGGTTGCGGAACAGCCGGATTCGATCTAGCGAATTGAGCGAACCAGTCACTCATCATCGCATAAAAAGCTGGTCTAATATCATCATCTCGATGACCCAAATTTGGCTGTGAGTTAGGTGGCGCTGTCCCTTGCGCGGGAGCAGGAGCTACACTCTCAACATCGTCCGCTACGGTTCGATCGGGTTCGGGATCCATTCTATACCAAAGGAAATCACATTTCAATCATCAGAAGTCATCCCACTATCAAAATGACATTAACCGGCATGTATAGCTAGACTCAAACCTACTACGGTAGTCCGAGAATCGACTAAACCGTGGCTCTGATACCAATAAAATGTAACACCCCAAGACTTGTACATATCACCGCAAAGTCAGGACGCAATACCCGAAAATTTCATGACTAAGTTAAACGAATAAGAGTAGAACATTTTGCGTAACATCTATTTCATATCACCTAGCTTCATGGGTAAAAGTTACTCATACAAATCAAAGGCTTAAACCGAATCTATTTGTATTTTAGGTTCAAGTTGCAAAATCATATCTAGCTACCACTTGGAATAAACATCCGATTCGCTTATACATAGCTATACACACGCCAAACATTAACTTGCCAAACCTTTAAGTTATCTCATTTTAAGATATACATTCTCATTTCCAGCAGGGCATATAATTCTAAATACATATTAACATCTTAAAGGCTACGAGTAGGTACAGCATCTTGAAAAGCCATTTTCGCATGGCTGAGCTTAATACAGTAACCAAAATAAAGTTCTCGATTAACGACACAAAAATGCATCCTATACATGCCATTTATAAGGTTTAACTATTTTAGTACCAAACGGGGCTTTGATAATAGAGATGACTTCGACTGTAAGATTCCCGAGACCAATAGCTAACGATCGAGATCTATAAAACAGAAAATTTAAGAACAATGGAGTAAGCAATTACGTGCTTAGTAAGTTTCGAGTAACAACAACAAAACAAAAAAAAAATCATATATATATATAATATAACATAGAAATAACTAAACGTTTTATCTCTTACTTGAGCCGAATAGGAGAATGTCTATGATAACATTTATTTCACTCATTTTACAAGGAAATTTTCAGGGTATTCGACTACTTCAACTCAGAACCGAATTCATTCTTTTCAAGTATCAAATTTAACTCATGCATATGACCTACATTCCGTATTCGGATAGCTAAATTCTTTTAATTTAGAACAAACACATTATAATCCAGTCATAGGCATTTGGAAAACCTTTAGCAACAATCAAACATTTCCACTGAAACCCTAAACTCATAATTTATAAGTAACAAAATTTTCGAACAAGTGTAAGATACATACCTGACTATCTTATGGAAGGTAACTTATTTAATAAATCTACATCAGCGTTTATTTTATAACACCAGCACAGATGTCCATCGGAACCAAGTCCGGGTTCAGCATTGGCTCAAAGCCCTTCGGAACTAAGTCCGGATTCATCATTGGCTCAAAGCCCTTCGGAACTAAGTCCGGATTCAACATTGGCTCAAAGCCCTTCGGAACTAGGTCCGGGTTTAACTTTGGCTCAAAGCCCTTCGAGTCTAAGCTCGGATGTAAATCCCCAAATCATTTATCATACATGCATATTCATAACATATCTCATTGGAACTCATCACCAACATTCAAATATAATCACAGCATGTCTACGACTCATTACCAAATTTCTAAATCACTAGCCATAAATAAAAGAGTACGTATTTACTTCAGGATATAACAAAAACAAAGATTAACATTCGGTTTTTCCCACATCTGCTCAATCTATCTTCTCCACCACTACATTCGAACATGGCCTTTTAAGTCTTAATTTATACATTCACATATGTACTATAATTTCATTACCATTTTGAGTTAACCTCCGTTACTCAAGAACTTACCTTAACTTTTCTGAGCAGTTGTAAATCGACTATTCCGCCACTTTTGCTTTCCCTTTATCCGGTGTTGTCCCTCTATGCTCTTGAGCTAGATATATAAAATTTCACTCGTCAAAATCCCATTATAAGGGCCCATAGCCGAATGTTCCTTAAAGTTAACAAAACATACACACATACACATTCAGTATTATCAAAAGTAATATGCATTCATTCAATATGACTCACATACATCTATTTCCTTTCATTATACATTCGGCCAAGTACAAGTAGATTACAATTCATAACCAAAATTATTGCTTAAGGTTGGTAAGCATGGTCCTTTAATCCGACTTATTAAAATCAAAAAAAAAATTTCCTAATCTTATGAACAATCTAGTACTCAACCGAATATTAAAGCATTATAACAACTAGGTAAATCTTCCAACATTGTATATAAGCATACGACAGCCATTCCCCGTTAACCACATACGTATCTTTGCCTTCCCGTAAAAAAAAAACAACATAAAACCGAATACAAGTATACCTTTGGGGTGCATGAAAATTTTACACTTCATTTCATTGTGCATATAATTTTTAAGCTTAATATTAAAACAACATTTCACACTTTTTAGGCCATATTCGGCCATTAACCAGCATATCTAAATTCATTTTTTTTTTCAATTTCAAGCTCAATTCATGATCAAAGAAATCAATTTGCAACATCCAACACTCACCCTTTATAAGCTTCCTACCATTGCCGAAAATCCATTTCAAGAAATCAAGTCATATAAGGCTCTAGTTCATAATTTAACTTAGGATCTCAAAATATCATAAATTTTCTATCGTAAAGTTCCTATAACAATTATTCAAAACTTTTTTTCTAACAACCCTTAGCCATAGCCGAATGCCTACATAACCCAAATTGTAAAAATTCACATGTGGGTTGTATCAAGGACCCAAAAATCACTTAAAATTCACAATTTCAAAAGAAAATTCCAAGGAACCTTACCTTAATTTTTCAATGAGAGAGCCGAATGCCCCACTTCACTTCTTTTTTTCTTTTCTTAGATATTCGGCAATGGAGAAAGGAATTGAACACTCCACTTTGATATTATCACCTCTTTTTCTTATTATTATATTAGCTAATGTTAACCACCAATCCCACATTTTCTTAATATAAAAACAAATGCCAAAATTATCACTAAAAGTTGCATGGCCGGCCACTATGTGAAGAAAATGCCAAATTGACATGCAAGTCCCCATGTTTAAAGTCTTGCAAATTTTAATCATTTTAATTTGTCTATCATGGTTTCTAAATTTCACACTTTAGTCCTTATCTCTAATTTCACATTTAATAAAACAAATTCAATCATTCAAAATTTCACACAACAATAATTTATCCCACAAATTAAACACAGAATATTATACTCAAACATTTTTTTGTGATTCGGTTTAGCGGTTTCGAAACCACTTCCCGACTTGGGTCGAAATAGGGCTGTCACAGAAGTGGCCTAGTGGCTAAGTGGCACCTCATAGGGGCATCGAGGTAGCGTCACAGGGAGGTAGGGTGGTCCAAGGTTCGAATACTGGTGTAGTATTACATTGGATACTTATTTTGCATATTTGGATAGCCAGTGGTGGAGTTGAAGTTGAACACTGAAGGGGGGAGTTTGAAATGGTCATATGAGAAATCCAAGGAAGGTATCATGGAGCAAATCTTAGAGTGATAAGGGGAGAGATTTCAGGTGTTTGAATGTAGATTAGAGTCCTGCCAAAAGTGGGAAGCCTTTTGGTACAATTTCGGTCACTTTTGCTCTTAGTGCCAAAATAGTGGGTGTAGGCTAGTTGATATTTCAGTTTTGGGCAAGTTTAGTATTATCTTTTGGTAAGCTGAAATTCTTCTTGACCATATCGATTTTTGGTGTTCATTTTGGTGCCGAAATTGTTTGTTCCTTCTCTTCTTCTTCTTTTAATTTCTTTTCTCTTCTGTGATTCTTCCATATCTACACCACACCTCCTTTCAAAAAAATACCTTACCGAACTCTTTTTATTTTTCCTATTAAATCTTCTTCCTTCCGCTGTCACTAAGCCTTGTTTCTTTCAAAACCGAATAGTGGCCTTTCAAGTAAAGCTGACTCTTCTTCTTGCTTCTAGTCGATTATTTTCTCCCCATTCCCAAATTCGATTCCATCATTTTTCTTGTTAACCGAATCTCTGCTGTCTTGTTATTCTCCCTCTCTTGATCGGTCATAGGCCGTACTACTCTTGTAAACATACTAGTTATAGGGTAAATCTCGGTAAGTGCCTTCTCTTCCGTATCTTTTGGATGTTTCTTGTAGAAGCCGTGTAACACCCCCACGCCCGAGACCGTCGCCGGAGTCGAGCTTGAGGTGTTACCGAACATAATTTATCATTTAAACAACTTTACATCATTTATTTTGACTTTCAGAAAAAGCAGTTTTTCTGTATCATGGTCGCTAAAAAGATCATATCTCGAGTTACAAAACTTGAAATCAAGATCTGTAAATTTTCCCTAAATCTAGACTCACATATCTATTTACTAATTTTTTTCTAAAATTTTTGGTTGGGCCAATTAGTACAGTTTATTAGTTAAAGTTACCCCTGTTTAAGGACTTGACTGCACTGACCTCTACTTACTACGAACCACTTTTCTCCATGTAAAAAATTCATATAACTATAACGTTTATTTCTATTAAAATTAGATTCAATGAGGATTCTGAGCATATAAATTACACCTCCTAATTATTTTTTTTCAATTTATAGTGAATTTTCAAAGTTGGAATAGGGGATCCAGAAATCTCTCTGGCCCTGTTTCACTAAAACTCAAATATCTTATAAAATATTACTCCTTTACCTATTTTTCTTTTTCCATTTGAAAGTAGACACAATAAGATTCAATTTCATAGGTAATTCTTCACCTAATTCGTTTTCTACTATTTTTGGTGATTTTTCAAACTCACGTCGTTGTTGCTGTAGTGTTCTGTTTTATGGCAAGTTTCATCTTTTTATGAATTCTCATGAACTATATAACATATTAAACTCACAAGGCATCCAGCATTATCTAGGCTAGCCATACCAATTACTAATCATTATCAAGCATTTTCTCAACCAAACCATAACCATATCACAAGATTATTTACACAAAACAAGTATATTGCTATACATGCCATACATCAAAACATACAAACCAATATACCAATTCTTCCTCGGATAGTGTGAGCGTTTCTTCGACCTTCCCGATATCCAAGTTGGCTCGCTAAAAACTACAATGAATGAAAAGGAGGGAGTAAGCATAAATGCTTAGTAAGTTCACATGCAAATAACAAGTAACATAACAAAGCAATTATATCAACAACAATAGCATGATATCACCAAGATACAAACCACATTTCTAGCTATCGTGTATCATCTTACCACCTTATTTCTGTTATATCAAGTTTCAACCCGAGGGTTAAGTACATACCTGTCCAAATTGTCCATTTCACAACACTTACCAAAATATCATTTTCATCTTGAGTATTCTTCCATTCTGCTAGAATTTTACCCGTTGAACACATCGGAATATAACTCGGATACACGGATCATTTGCACATAAGTGCCACATATGTAATCAATCAATCATGTAACCCGCCCATAAGCGAACTTGGACTCAACTCAACGAGCTCGGGCGTTCGCATCCATAAGTGAACTCGGACTCAACTCAACGAGCTCGGATGCCTAGTTACATCTCACGAACTCGGACTCAACTCAACGAGTTCGGACATTTGCATCCATAAGTGAACTCGGACTCAACTCAACGAGTTCGGATGCCCAACCATCCTAGTGACATGTCACTTGTATCCTAATCTATTCCCAAGGTTCAAACGGGATTTTCCTCAATCACATATTTCCCCGTCGTTCTCCTCGGAATATCGGAACCAATACGTTGCTTGCATTTCATACTTATCAATTTAATCGCATACTTTCCATACCAATACATAATATTTCACAAAGCATAATATTCGTAATAACAAGTATCATATCATATAAATAGCATTAAATCACTTAAAATAGCAATTATGTTACATTATTTACACATGAACTTACCTCGGTACAAAATATAGCAATTTTGCAATTTAGTCGAAAATCTTTTCTTTTCCTCGATCAAGGTTGATTCCACATATTTCTTGATCTAAAATAACACATTTAGCTTATTTAATACTCTCATTATCAAAATAGTCCTAAATTCAAATTTTGACAAAATTACAATTTTGCCCTTAAACTTTTGCATATTTACACTTTTTCCCCAAAGTTCGGAAATTAAATTTTATCACAAATTCTTATGTTTTAGGACATGCTGATCATTTATTTACCATTAGCAAGCTCAAATTCCCACTAAAACACATACTTATGAACAATATGTACTTTTACCGATTAAGCCGTTTTACTCGTTTTTGCTTAAAACCGAGTAGCACAAGTTGTTTAACATAATTTAAAACCTCATATTCTATCATAAAACATCAAAATACACAAATTTCACCTATGGGTATTTTTCCAAATATGAACCCTAACTTAAATTATTGCTAACATAAGCTTTATCGAGTTATTGGGACTACGAAAACGTAAAGAACATTAAAAACGGGGCTTGGAATCACTTACTATGAAGCTTGGAAGCTTGAAACAAACCCTAGCTATGGAGAACCCTTGAAATTTCGTGGTAATAAAGAAGATGACCAATTTTGTGTTATTTTTCCCTTTTTATTTCATGTTAATATCCAAAAGACCAAAGTGCCCCTCCTTACTAAACTTTCAAAAATTCCATCCATGTCCAAATTTTGTCCATGAACTTAAAATTGGTCAAATTGCTATTTAAGACCTCCTAATTAATATTCCAAAGCAATTTCATACTAGAAACTTCTAGAATGCAAGTTTTGCAACTTATTCGATTTAGTCCCTAATTTCAAATTAAGCACTTTACGCTTAGAATTTCTTCACGAAATTTTCACACCATTATAAAATCATATCACAAACATCAAAATAATTATAAAATAATTATTTCTACCTCGGATTTGTGGTCACGAAACCACTATTCTGATTAGGCCCTAATTCGGGATATTACAAGCTGAATGGCTTATCTACTCTCTTGCTAATCATTAATTTTTTTTGGCTAAAAGGGGCGTTTCCAAAGGATGCAAACGTGACCAGATCTTCATATCTGAAATCGATTAAGCAAGGTAACGACCTTGGGGTGGTAAGGTTGGCCGATTGTCTCTTTTCTGTTGAGGCATATATTTTATTTTCATTAGTTTATCATAGGAGTGGCCTTGTCTTAGGGTTGTGGTTTGACGAGTACGCTTATGATTCAAGTTTTGCACAAAGAGGCGAGGGCGTTCATAATCAAACTTTCTGTGAGGGGTTAAGCCGTTGTTGATAAGGTGGGTATTGATTAGTGGTTTAGGTATAAGTTTGCTCGGGTCTTTTGTTGACAGGGAGATTAATGACAACTCTTGATTGATTATAGGTTTAAAATTCGTGGGCTCGTGTGCGGTTTCTCTAAACAAAAGGTGTGTACACACACTGCACACATGATAGATCGAGAAATCCCAAAAAGCAGAAAAGCCAAAAAGCTAAAAACTTGGCTACGGCAACCCCACCAGCATGCGAACACTCGTGTGGAGAGATCGATACGACGGTAGAGGCCCCATGAACGATCTCATGGACTTGGGCCAGTTTTTGGCCAATTGGGTCGAAATGGGCTCGTGGGCCCAACACGAGTAAAATTGATGGATTAGTAAGAATTGACGAGCCAGTCACGTTGACTACATGGGCAATGGTGGATTTGGGCTGAATGAGCCATATGAGAGATTTGGGCCACATATTGGGCTTCTGGGCCCTATAGTGTTTGTAATTGCTAAAAATGTCATTAAATGCACTAATGATAGTGGACTTGTTAATGGGCCGAGATATACACTTCCGCCATAATAATAGTAAATGACCGTAATGCCCTTAAGGGTGAAAGGACTAAAATACCCCTACCTGTTTTATCACTAATTTTGCATGCCATATTTGATACGTTATGTTGCATTCATTCTTGCATGTGGGATGGGTTTATGCTGGAGGAAGTGTTATGTGAGGATCGCATAGTCGCTTGACGACCGTGGATCCACTGATGGCTTTTAAGCCCAGTATATGATTGGCAACTTTGCTGCAACATTGAGTAGTGCCGCAACTGGTGCTACAACTGGAGTGCAAGGATGGGTGGGTCAATATACATATATCCCCACAGGAGTGTAGTGCTGGATAGGAGATGGAGTGCAGGGTTGGTATGGGCATTTAAGCATTGCATGTATTGATTTTGATATTTGATATGGGCTTAAGCCAACCGAGGCTAATTTGGGCCAAGGTCCAATTGCCACTGATAATGTTGATGGGCCAAGGCCCTAATCTGATGTGACTTATTTTGTTGATTGCTGAGGGTTGTTCACACTGAATTTTTGAAAAGGCACCCCCTCTTTTAATTTTTCAAGCAATCCCTAGTAGGCGGTTTGACGTATGGGAGGACTCGGAGGTGGCCACACTGCGAGCTATTTGATATTTTAGTAGATGCTGTCATATTATCTTTAATTATTTTATTTTGTTTTGTTTTATTGGGTTGTAATAGGGCCTTTATCTCCGGTTTCATTTTGGTTGGATTCTTACTCTCGTTTTGCTCAACTTTTAAGTTTAAACTTGATTTTCCGAACGTGGAACTAAAGTAATATTTTTACGCAATCTCAACTTAAGAAACAAATGTTTTCAAAATAAGAGCTACCTGTAACACCCCTATTCCGTAACCATCGTCGGAATAGGATGGGGCGTTACCGGAGACTAGAGATCAGATCAGGACGGTAAAATTTTGAACACATTTTTTTTTTAGTTCGAGTTTAAAACCTATACGAGAAATTTCCATAAGATGCATATACACATGAGCTATATATGAAAATCCAAGTATCATTCTACTCATTGTCTACCCTATACATGCCATAAGCTAAGACCAAGCAAAGCACATGATTACCGTAATAGTAGGTAGTGTGACGAGGAGCTGACGATCCCCCGAACTGATAGTCAGAATCCACAATCTACAAAACAAAGACATAAAACAATAGAGTAAGCTTTCACAAGCTTAGTAAGTCTTAAGCAAGATATTAATCATATTGAATCAAAAACAAGTGTCTCATATACATGAATCTGAGTAAGGTCTCATTTGACCGAATATACCTAACCAATACACATATATATATACTTTCACAATGTCAACCAAGATGGACTATGATTCGCATATGCATTACTTTATATGTTTTTGATTCACACAAGTGAAAACGTATTACTTAAACCATGTGTTATTTCTATATTCATAATCGTGTAGTCATATCATAATCTATCGTGAATGGTTTCGTAGAGTCTCTATTCATTAAACACAGTATATTACCATTTCATGATTTATTCCCAAAACTCGCTCTTCATCAACCGAAGTTGGATGCACATGGTAAATATATAGCACACATATACACTAAATCTTAATACACTTATAAAATTCCATAGTTACCTCTTACTTTAATTTAGATCTTCAATAATCCCAGTCACATGCTAATATGTATTCATCTTATGCATCTACATGAATGTATGTACATATATAGAAACTTAATTCCTTAGTTCATAATCACGTCATTGGTCTTCGAATATTTTAATATGACAAATATAATTTTTTATCATATAGGTACGTAAAGGAACAGGCATATCCCTTATCACCTATACTTAAGTTTAACGGATTATAATCCTTACTTTGTTTTTGCACAAAAATCCTAATACAACTCATCCTCAGACTATAAGGTCTTTTGGTCGATTACGCACTGATACATAGGGTCATTTCGGCACATACACTTCATTATACAAGCATACCATTACCGAAATAGAACATTCACATTTTTATGTAAATTTCACACCTTACTCGAATAGGCTCATATAATCTTTCTGAGATATTAACATATATCTACTTGAGCTGAAACACATATTCTATGAATTAGCCATATACTTTCATATAATCTTCTGAAATAGTCGGAAACAGTATTATTTATACAATAATCAAAATTTAAGCAGAATCCAATTTACAACTTGCTTACGGTACGTACCTGATAAACTTAGGGTGATGAACTCATTAATTAAGATTATTACGACAGAAATCACGTATTTTCTGCATGAAAGCCTTCGCGCCCCGCCCGGATATGACACCGGCACAAATGCCCTTTGGGACCCAGCCCGGGTACAATACTGGCACAAAGGCCCTGCGGACTAAGTCCAGATACAACACTGGCACAAGGGCCCTTCGGACTAAGTCCGGATACAACACTGGCACAAGGGCCCTTCGGATTAAGTCCAGATACAACACTGGCACAAAGGCCCTTCGGACTAAGTCCGGATACAACACTGGCACAAAGGCCCTTCGGACTAAGTCCGGATACAACACTGGCACAAAGGCCCTTCGGACTAAGTCTGGATATAACCTCGTCATTCAAATTTTCGGTTCAAAAGTCACATATAACATCACATATCCAATTCACCATTCTAGCTTAAATCATAGTGACCATTCGGCTATAAGCCATATATTCAGATATATATATATATATATCTCACACAATTAGATACTAACATCATTCAATTAACACAACATCATGAATCTGAATCACTTTTCTTTCATTCCATCTTTTGCACTTATAATCAATGGTTGTGCATATCATCTCACTCACATTTATTTCACGCCGATCATTTGATCATGAAAACATATCACAAGCTTTCCTCCATATTATAATTGCCATTAGCAATATCACTTATGAATAACTCACTTACATTTTGTAATAGTCATTCGGCACTATATACACTTAACTCACTGGAGTCATAATTTATTTCATATGTACATAGCATATCATACAAATCCTTATCTTAAATTCAAATTCTCACGTGTAACAAGCACATCAATAGATGATTGCTTTTATTCAATTACACTCATGCACATATAGTTTATCCATTTAACAAGGACCATTCGGCCACACAACATTTCATTAACATACCATTAATTACCTTAGGACATATGTATAAACACATTAAAAATCTTGATTTTTAAGTAGCCAAATGTCAAAGAACCTTTTCTCCCTTGTTTCATTTAGTTTCTGCCCACAAGATGAGAACATGCAAAACTTTATTTCTTTCCATTTCATGAATGCAACTAGCGGCAATATACTCATATGATTTAGCTTATTGCTCATTCATGTATACCCTTCCACATTATGCATATATATAAGTATACTACAAGGAAATGTCAATTTCTCTTAATAAAGCATAATTCATTCACGAATAGCTGAAGTTTAATACTTAAAACTTACCTCGACTAATATCGAACAAACACAACAGCTATTCGATCAATTTCTCTTTCCCTCGATCCGAATTTGTTCCTCTTTGCTCTTGAGCTTATTTTAAAACAAATAGATTTATTTAATTACTTAACCGAGATCATTTACTATTTAATCACTTATAAAATAGGCAATTTAATTTAATACAGGTATATCATATAGTTAAGGTACAAATGACCTTAATAACTAATTATTTGAACACCATATATATATATATATTCTCTACTCATGCACAACCGAACACATTACTAGGCATTATCAAGTTTATAATTATAACCATGTATACGTTAAGACAAATTATATATTTAATAAATTCTACATGTATGGTTATTTATTATTAATTGCCAAATCACAAGTTGATCAAAACCATTTCAATTGACTTCATTTATAACAAATAAATCAATATGGTCACCTATGCGAAACAATGACCGAACCATTTAATCATGCTCATGGCCGATCCTATCTTGCTCTAATCAAGGTTATAACCCACTTTAAAAATTCCAGCCTTCCATGCACTCATCTCTAATGTTAATTAAGTAATGCCGAATGTCACCAATTAAATAGCATACACACACTCACATGCATAAAAGTTATCCACACCTCCTATAGCTCATTCGGCATTTAAAATTTAACCTTACTCAAGCTTCATATAAATTTGCTTGACCGGATATAGAATGAATTAAAAATCCAATCAATCAAACTTTAACATGTTCATAGCTCTTTTAACAAAATTTCATTCATGGTTCTATCACTACATAATTATGTACTATTTAAAAACTTTCATATTACGCCACTTCAATTAACCACTACTTATTCTTCAAAACATCAAATACAATATGAAAAACACCTAAACATTTATATTCGAATTTGCCAGCACATAGGGCCTTTGGCCGAATGTCATTAAACTCAAGCCACAATAATATTATTCCTTAAGACACCTTCAAAAACCACATTCGGCACCTTCCTTCCACAATTTAACAAATCTCAAATTAACTTACAAGCATACATATATATATATAACATATAAAGCATTAAACATTTTTCATCATGAATCTAGAACACGACCGAATGCTTAAATTTAAATTCGGCAATCACATAATCAATTACTAAAACCTTAACTTTCATGCCAAAACAACTAGCAAACTCAACACATCCAACATAAATTTCCATACCAATGACATCAAAACATCTATCAATAATTTCAACCTCCATGGCCGAATATCAATCTTCCAAAATAACAAAAATTCAAACCATGAAATAGGTAGAATTCAAACTAACCATTCAAATTATGCATAAATTTCCAAGAGTAGCATTACACATACCTTATTCTAGCAATTTCCTTAGCCAAAAATTGTAACAAAAATTTTCTTCTTTCTCTTATCTAGCTATGGCAATGGAGGAACAAGGATGAATCAACTTTGGTTTCTCCTCCCACTAACACATATTTTATTTCCCTTATTCTTTTATACTTCTTTAATTCATTTAATTTATCTTTATTACATTATTTCTAATCAATTTCAATTTAATAATCAAACAAAATGAGAATTGGTGGAAGTCAACTTGTCATGGCCGGCCACTCAAAATAAATAGGTCAAATTGTCATGCAACTCCACCACTTTACTTTCATGTACTTGCTAGTCATCACACATTTACCTAGAATACTTTCAAAGTTCACAACTAAGCCCTTTTGAGTTAAATTCACCTTCATACGACTAAATCAATACATCAAAGATTTCACACATGGATTGACACACATAATAGACATAAAAAAATGATCATTTAGAAAAAAATTTTGACTCGATTTTGGGGTCCCGAAATCACCATTCCGACTAGGGTGAAAACCGTGTTGTTACAACTCTCCCTCCCTTTTGGGATTTTCGCCCCCGAAAATCTTACCAGTGAATAAGCTAAGGTAACATTCTTTCATTGTGTACTCAAGTTCTTAAGTCGCTTCCTCAACTCCATGCTTGCCACAACACTTTTACTAGCGGGTTTTCCTATTCTGACTAAATTTCAATCTCTGATGATCTAACCATATGAAAGGGATTGTATCTATACCGATGGAGCATCTAGCACGAAAAACATTACAATATTTTCAAATTTAGGTGGCAAAAGCAATCAGTATGCAGTCAGCCCGATTCGTTATGAAATCTCATACAGTCTGATGAATCTTGGGCCCATTTTACTCTTACAGCCGAGTCTGAACACCTTTCTTTACGGTGAGATTTTTTTTTTGAAACACAGTTAGCTCATTTGGTGACTAAATCATTATCAACTTTCTAAGATTCCCAGATCTTTTGTATCAACATTGGTTTTGCTTTACATACAGATATACTTTCATCGTTCGCAGAACAAACAGTAATCTTCAATTAAGAGCATCAATAAACTATAAATTTTTTACCCAATTCTGGCTAAAATAGTACTGGAGCTTCTGTCAAAAGGGTTTTCAGTTGATCGAAACTTTTTCGACGTTTCCCGGACCACTCAAATATGACATCTTTCTGTAGTAATCTTGTTAACAAACTTACTATCATTAAGAAGTCTTTTCACAAATGTCTATAGTATCATACATGTCCCAAAAACTATCCTCATAAAACCAGAACTCACATTTACCAACTTCACCTAAAGCTGCTTATCACACAGAATTTATCATCTAGTACATACGCAAGATAGTCTTTATAACTCTTTTTCATATATCTATACGCCAGCATTGAAATTACCATTGATGATAACTCGTTTAGATTAGTTGAGTCAACTCTAATTATTACATCTTTCAAACATCGCAAATCAGTTGTCTTACTTTTGCAATTCACTATAGCAATATGCTCAGTTAACCAACTCATATTGATACTAATATAGAACTCACCAAATGGTAGCAACATAGCACTTAACACGTAGCAGCCCCAAAAGAATTCCAACATTCAAATTATAAACCTAGCAGACTCAACCGATACGGTCTTATTAGATGCCAAAGTTTCGAGATCAATCAAGCAATATCATCAGTATCGAAAAGGGTAAAAATACCGGTAATAATGTCTTGTGATCCTTTTTACGAGCATGGATGACATAAGTTCTGGTAATTGTACGAGCCTCAGATTGAATAGTTGTGCCTTTAGTTCCTCTCTAACTGTCACTCTTATTATTCGTATGCCTCAATGGTCTACTTCGTGTTGCAGTATCACCAGACCTTCCATAGTAATTAGCATTTTGCTTTACCCATCTCGGACAATTTCTAATGAATGGTCAACTGATCCGTATTTAAAACAGAAGCGGTCAAGAAGTCCACAGCTCTCTGAATGCCATTTACCACAGTGCTTGCGTTTAAAATTCTTTTTGATCAAATATTATTCACGATAGCAACCAATGCAACTTGCGACTTTACAGAAGATCGATCTTGATCTTGATCTCATCTCGAATAATCCGTATTAACTTTAAATCGGCTGTTATCTTCTCTAAATCTCTTTGTTGATGACTGAAAGGTTTTACTCGCTAATAATTTGCGGAAATCTCTAGTCTCATAATCGACTTTTCTCTTTCTTTTACTCAGTTTTTCGGCTCTTTGTTTCCTGATCTTGTCAACCGGGGGCTCATTCGATCTCAGCGAATCGATCACAAAAGACATAACAGGTATCGAAAAGGGATTTTTCAGGGGTAGAGGAGATTGTATAACCAGGTTATTCCTTACAATTTCAGAGAACTATTCATTCATCATAATGTAAAAATTTTTTTTTTCGTCTCATCATTTTGATTATTCTAGCTCGACTGAGAGTCAATCGGCGCTGTCCCTATCGTGGGAGCAGGCGCTACATTCTCATCATCATCTGCTACAACTCAATTGGGATTAGAATTCTTTGTTATATGAAAAACACATTTCTAACTGTCAGAAGTCATCACACTACCATTTTATCACTATATGGCATGTATAGCTAGACTCACATGCTACGTTAGTCCTAGAATCGACTAAACCTGGCTCTGATACTAATAAAATGTAACACCCCTATTCCGTAACCATCGTCGGAATAGGACGGGGCGTTACCGGAGACTAGAAATCAGATCAGGACGGTAAAATTTTGAACACATTTTTTTTTTATAGTTCGAGTTTAAAACCTATACGAGAAATTTCCATAAGATGCATATATACATTACCTATATACGAAAATCCAAGTATCATTCTACTCATCGTCTACCCTATACATGCCATAAGCTAAGACCAAGCAAAGCACATGATTACCGTAATAGTAGGTAGTGTGACGAGGAGTTGACGATCCCCCGAGCTGATAGTCAGAATCCACAATCTACAAAACAAAGACATAAAACAATAGAGTAAGCTTTCACAAGCTTAGTAAGTCTTAAGCAAGATATTAATCGTATTGAATCAAAAATAAGTGTCTCATATACATGAATCTGAGTAAGCTCTCATTTGACCAAATATACCTAACCAATACACACATATATATACTTTCACAATGTCAACCAAGACGGTCTATGATTCGCATATGCATTACTTTATATGTTTTTGATTCACACAAGTGAAAACGTATTACTTAAACCATGTGTTATTTCTATATTCATAATCGCGTAGTCATATCATAATCTATCGTGAATGGTTTCGTAGAGTCTCTATTCATTAAACACAGTATATTACCATTTCATGATTTATTCCCAAAACTCGCTCTTCATCAATCGAAGTTGGATGCACATGGTAAATATATAGCACACATATACACTAAATCTTAGTACACTTATAAAATTCCATAGTTACCTCTTACTTTAATTTAGATCTTCAATAATCCCAGTCACATGCTAATATGTATTCATCTTATGCATCTACATGAATGTATGTACATATATAGAAACTTAATTCCTTAGTTCATAATCACGTCATTGGTCTTCGAATATTTCAATATGACAAATATAAATTTTTATCATATAGGTACATAAAGGAACAGGCATATCCCTTATCACCTATACTTAAGTTTAACGGATTATAATCCTTACTTTGTCTTTGCACAAAAATCCTTATACAACTCATCCTCAGACTATAAGGTCTTTTGGTCGATTACGCACTGATACATAGGGTCATTTCGGCACATACACTTCATTATACAAGCATACCATTACCGAAATAGAACATTCACATTTTTATGTAAATTTCACACCTTACTCGAATAGGATCATATAATCTTTCCGAGATATTAACATATATCTACTTGAGCTAAAACACATATTCTATGAATTAGCCATATACTTTCATATAATCTTCTGAAATAGTCGGAAACAGTATTATTTATACAATAATCGAAATTTAAGCAGAATCCAATTTACAACTTGCTTACGGTACGTACCTGATAAACTTAGGGTGATGAACTCATTAATTAAGATTATTACGACAGAAATCGCGTATTTTCCGCATGAAAGCCTTCGCTCCTCGCCCGGATATGACACCGGCACAAATGCCCTTTGGGACCCAGCCCGGGTACAATACTGGCACAAAGGCCCTGCGGACTAAGTCCGAATACAACACTGGCACAAAGGCCCTTCGGACTAAGTCCGGATACAACACTGGCACAAGGGCCCTTCGGATTAAGTCCCGATACAACACTGGCACAAAGGCCCTTCGGACTAAGTCCAGATACAACACTGGCACAAAGGCCCTTCAGACTAAGTCTGGATACAACACTGGCATAAACGCCCTTCGGACCAAGTCTGGATATAACCTCGCCATTCAAATTTTCGGTTCAAAAGTCACATATAACATCACATATCCAATTCACCATTCTAGCTTAAATCATAGTGACCATTCGGCTATAAGCCATATATTCGGATATATATATATATATATCTCATACAATTAGATATTAACATCATTCAATTAACACAACATCATGAATCTAAATCACTTTTCTTTCATTCCATCTTTTGCACTTATAATCAATGGTTGTGCATATCATCTCACTCACATTTATTTCACGCCGATCATTTGATCATGAAAACATATCATAAGCTTTCCTCCATATTATAATTGCCATTAGCAATATCACTTATGAATAACTCACTTACATTTTGTAATAATCATTCAGCACTATATACATTTAACTCATTGGAGTCATAATTTATTTCATATGTACATAGCATATCATACAAATCCTTATCTTAAATTCAAATTCTCACGTGTAACAAGCACATCAATAGATGATTGCTTTCATTCAATTACACTCATGCACATATAGTTTATCCATTTAACAAAGACCATTCGGCCACACAACATTTCATTAACATACCATTAATTACCTTAGGACATATGTATAAACACATTAAAAATCTTGATTTTTAAGTAGCCAAATGTCAAAGAACCTTTTCTCCCTTGTTTCATTTAGTTTCTGCCCACAAGATGAGAACATGCAAAACTTTATTTCTTTCCATTTCATGAGTGCAACTAGCGGCAATATACTCATATGATTTAGCTTATTGCTCATTCATGTATACCTTTCCACATTATGCATATATATAAGTATACTACAAGGAAATGTCAATTTCTCTTAATAAAGCATAATTCATTCACGAATAGCTGAAGTTTAATACTTAAAACTTACCTCGACTAATATCGAACAAACACAATGGCTATTCGATCAATTTCTCTTTCCCTCGATCCGAATTTGTTCCTCTTTGCTCTTGAGCTTATTTTAAAACAAATAGATTTATTTAATTACTTAACCGAGATCATTTACTATTTAATCACTTATAAAATAGGCAATTTAATTTAATGCAGGTATATCATATAGTTAAGGTACAAATGACCTTAATAACTAATTATTTGAACACTATATATATATATATATATTCTCCACTCATGCACAACCGAACACATTACTAGGCATTATCAAGTTTATAATTATAACCATGTATACATTAAGACAAATTATATATTTAATAAATTCTACATGTATGGTTATTTATAATTAATTGCCAAATCACAAGTTGATGAAAACCATTTCAATTGACTTCATTTATAACAAACAAATCAATATGGTCACCTATGCGAAACAATGACCGAACCATTTAATCATGCTCATGGCCGATCCTATCTTGCTCTAATCAGGTTATAACCCACTTTAAAAATTCCAGCCTTTCATGCACTTATCTCTAATGTTAATTAAGTAATGCCAAATGTCACCAATTAAATAGCATACACACACTCACATGCATAAAAGTTATCCACACCTCCTATAGCTCATTTGGCATTTAAAATTTAACCTTACTCAAGCTTCATATAAATTTGCTTGACCGGATATAGAATGAATTAAAAATCCAATCAATCAAACTTTAACATGTTCATAGCTCTTTTAACAAAATTTCATTCATGGTTTTATCACTACATAATTATGTACTATTTAAAAACTTTCATATTACACCACTTCAATTAACCACTACTTATTCTTCAAAACATCAAATACAATATGAAAAACACCTAAACATTTATATTCGAATTTGCCAGCGCATAGGGCCTTTGGCCGAATGTCATTAAACTCAAGCCACAATAATATTATTCCTTAAGACACCTTCAAAAACCGCATTTGGCACCTTCCTTCCACAATTTAACAAATCTCAAATTAACTTACAAGCATATATATATATAACATATAAAGCATTAAACATTTTTCATCATGAATCTAGAACACGACCGAATGCTTAAATTTAAATTCGGCAATCACATAATCAATTACTAAAACCTTAACTTTCATGCCAAAACAACTAGCAAACTCAACACATCCAACATAAATTTCCATACCAATGACATCAAAACATCTATCAATAATTTCAACCTCCATGGCCGAATATCAATCTTCCAAAATAACAAAAATTTGAACCATGAAATAGGTAGAATTCAAACTAACCATTCAAATTATGCATAAATTTCCAAGAGTAGCATTACACATACAGTATTCTAGCAATTTCCTTAGCCAAAAATTGTAACAAAAATTTTATTCTTTCTCTTATCTAGCTACGGCAATGGAGGAACAAGGATGAATCAACTTTGGTTTCTCCTCCCACTAACACATATTTTATTTCCCTTATTCTTTTATTCTTCTTTAATTCATTTAATTATCTTTATTACATTATTTCTAGTCAATTTCAATTTAATAATCAAACAACATGAGAATTGGTGGAAGTCAACTTGTCATGGTCGGCCACTCAAAATAAATAGGTCAAATTGACATGCAACTCCACCACTTTACTTGCATGTACTTGCTAGTCATCACACATTTACCTAGCATACTTTCAAAGTTCACAACTAAGCCCTTTTGAGTTAAATTCACCTTCATACGACTAAATTAATACATTAAAGATTTCACACATGGATTGACACACATAATAGACATAAAAAAATGATCATTTAGAAAAATTTTATGACTCAATTTTGGGGTCCCGAAACCACCATTCTGACTAGGGTGAAAACTGTGTTGTTACACTTCCAATGTAAATAAACAAGGAACTTAACCATGGTTTGCGAACTCCAGTTTTCGAATTAACATATTCAAGGTTTTATTTAAACTTGCAAAATTACATGGTTTGGATTTCGATTTGAACTAAAATACCCTTATGGGGCATGGCTTTATTTTAAGAAACTTATTGGATTTTAATATGCTGAATAACCAAATGATTTAGGGTTTTTCCAACAACTTCGACTTAAATGCATTACCCTTCAATGTGACACTGTAACATCCTGATTCTTGGGGCTTAGTGATTTTTGCGTAGTTTGATAAAATTTCAAATATTGGTATGTGGTTGTGAAATTCATGTTTAGAGTGTGTAAATGGGCCTATGGAAGGTCCATGAGTCGGCCAAAACCCGGTAGAATTTTTGAATTTTGGACCTAAAGAATTAGGGGCTCTGGTTAGGAGGTCTTATCAAAATATGTGGGTAAAATGCATCACAAAAAGGTGCCTTGGTGGAGTGGCAAGTGACGCCACTAGTCTCCTAAAAATGTGGCGTGTAAGTGGAAGGGAGAAGGCCTAGGTTCGATTCTCTATGCAGGTAATTATGTGGTTTATTTTTATGTCTTGTGTGAGCAAGAGTTTGAAGTTGAATGGAACTCTATTGGGTTGAGGTTTGAATCGGTCATGAGCTTGATTCAAGGAGTGATAAGAGGGAGGATAATTGGGAGAGATTTGAGGACAATTTGAAGATAGGGAAGTGTTGGCCGGCCAAGGGAGTGTTCTTTGGTGTTAATTCGGCTTTTGAATTTATTTGGCATATTTTTCTCTTCTCTTTTCATTATTGCCGATAACCCATAAGCCATAGCCTCTTTCTCTTCTTTTATTTTCTTCACATAGTCCTCTATACTCTTTTCTTACTCTTCATCCCTTCTTTTTCTTTACTTAGCCGAATATCCAAGGAAGACCAAATTCCAAAGGCCCCTTTTATGCCATTTTTCTTTTAAGCCACAATCCTCAAGCTCTTTCAATTTCTGCGGCCGAATCTTGCAATCTCTAAGCCTTCAACCCCCTACCGATTAAATCATCGCAAAGCTGCTATCCCGAAACAACTTCTTCTCCCTTGAGTCAAAAGCCGAATACACATCACGCTTGGAAGCTTGGTGGCCGAATTCTAAGACCTTTGTAAGGGGTGATTATTGCTAACATTGGGAGAGCCAGGTTCACTTAGAGTCAAGAGTAGTTCAAAAGAGTAGCGTGGTAAGTACTCGTGTCTCTACTCAATTCGATATTTTAGATGTTAAGAAAAGCCGAAACTCCCTAAGGATTAGGGAGGTGGCCGATTGGTGGTTAAGGTTTTTATGAGGCCTTGTTCTTTTGTTTTATGATCTTTTGTAGCAAAGTGGACAACTTTGGAGGAGTAACAAGGTTTGAAGAGTCGATACTGAATAGACTAAGTTCGAGTCGGCGAATCCGGCAAAGGTAAGCAATTTAAGGCATTAGGGGTAGTAGCCAAACGGTAATAATAAGATTGTATTAGTGCTCACTTGGATTTCGAAACCTGATGAGTCGAATAAATGTATGTAGGACAAGCGCGTGGTAGACTTTGTGAAATCGATCGTCTTTGAGCAGGTGTGTAACATACCCCGTAATAGCCTAGGTTCATATTGCTTAAAAGCCGAAATATCAGATTTTGTTGTTGTTGTGACTTGTAAACACAAGATGGTATGTGGATGAGTTCGATTACGATGGACGTAGTAAACGAAATGGATGGAACAGGTAAGAATGCGATTTTGGGCACGTTAGTAAGTTGGGCCTCGATGGGTTGAAATTAGGCCCAATGGGCCTACGGGCCCTTTTGGAATAAAAATTGCTAAAAATAGAATGGGGATAATTGTATGACTAAAATGAATGGAACGATAGTAATATTTAGGTTAAGTGGACTTAGAAGGTTAAATCAGCACTCGTTGGGCCCGTTAGGGGTTTTGGGCCCAATAACCCGGTTTTGCTAAAATGGACTAGATTTACGGTTTTGACACCTGTAATTGATAAATAAGTATAGAAAACCCTAGCAAGTGATTAAAATTACGAAATTACCCTTGTAACATGAAATGACTATTTTACCCCTAGGTAGAAATGACTATTATACCCCTAGGGTTGTATTATGATTATGATGACTGTGAGGTTGATGGTTACATGATATGAGATGCTATGCACGTGATATGCTATGACATGAACATGATATGCACTATTTGATTCATTATATGCATGGGTTGGGTTTTATATGATGGAGGAAGTGATAAAGGGCTTTTGCCCCAGTTTACCGAAAAGGGCTTTTCCCCAGTTTTTAAAAGAGGCTTGGCCTCCAGTTACATGATTAAGCAGCTATGCTGGCAGTGGAGAGTTTGGCTGGGTGGGTTGAGTTATTCCCCACATGGAGAGTTTGGTTGGTACGGGTGGAGAGTAGAGGATGGTGGGTTGAGTAGTCTCCCCAAACAGGTTTTGCATACATACATGTTTTGTTATATGTGATATTGAAATGGGCCTAAGGGCCATACCGTGTACAGAAAGGCTTTGGCCTAGTAATATGAGTAATTGAAAGGCTTCGGCCCAGTAACAGTTAACCGAAAGGCTACGGCCCAGTATATGATGAAAAAATGAAAATTTGTGCAAGTGTGGATTTGGGCTTTGAAAGGGCTTGTTGCACACTGAGTTTTCAACTCACCCCCTTTCTTCAACCTTGCAGGTGAGCCTTGATGTGGAGACTTGGAGCCGGTGGGAATTCAGAGTGGCCATGATGTTCAATCGGACTTTCTTTTAAAAGTTTTATTTAAATATTATTATCTATTTTTGGGTTGTAATAAGGCCATTTTAACTAATTTCTTTCTGGATTTGGTTGGTTTTGAACTTTGGAATCTGCGTTATTATTTATATCTTAAAGTGGGCTAGATCTAGGTTACGTTTTTAAACAACTCTCACTTTTCAAATCTTACAAAGATAAAATATAACATTTTAACTAAGGCATCACTTTGAACAAACACCATCTCGAGGCATTTCCAAAATTTCCGATAACCTAAAGTGTGGCAATGGTTGTGGGCATGTCGAGGATTGGATCCAATCAAGAGCTTGGTATTTAAGCAGCCTTCATGGCTCACCTCCTCTGTTTCGGATTCCTACCTGGTGCACAGATTCCATTCACTTTAGTCTTTTAAAAATTTTTCATCAAATTCTTTAAGAAAGGTTTAAGATCAGAACTTGTGTTTTTAATGTTTTCAATGTGACACGTCAAATTTGGCCATAACGTTTGGGCCGGGTTTGGGGTGTTACATTTAGTGGTATCAGAGCCAGGTTGCAACAACTCGGCTGTGGGTTTTTAACGGTATTTTAATGGTCTTTTTAACGGGCTTTTTAACGGGTTTCTTTTTTCAAAATTTCAAATAATAACTTTTTAATCAAATTTAAGGATTTCTAGTAAAATAAATAAAATCTTTTTAACCTATTTTTGTGGATAAATATATGTTTTAAATGATTCAGAGGAAGAGGTGGCACACTGAATTCCCGGCCCCAAGTCTGTAAGTATACTTTCTTTATCGTGGATATTAAGATGATATTTGAGAATGATATGATATTATTGTTGGTTATAAAATGATGCTATAGATAGAATCAAGACCCTACTATGTTACTTTAGTTAAGGTAGAGCTAAAAACATTTAGGATTGGGACTGTAGTTAGATACAATGTTGCGGAAACAACTCCTGAACTACTATACTTCCATAAGATATCTTGTAATAAACAACTGAAATAGTAACTGATGTCATAAAATTCGTAATCAGATAAGTCGGTATGAGTACTAGGGGAACTCGTGGACGAGGCCGCGGACGTGGTCGCGGTAAAGCGCGGGCCGAATCTTCATCTTCAGGGCATAGGCCAGCTGAAGAGGCATCGGTGCCACTAGCATCTGAGACTGGGTCACATGATCGAGCTGTAGGGGACGATGCCTTGTCCCAAGCAATGCTGAGGGTCTTAGAAAGGGTTGCTGGAGCTAGTACTGGGACAGTGAATAGAGGATCTATCTCTGAGCGACTGCGGGCCAACGGAGCAGAGGTTTTTAGGGGCGTATCTGGAGTAGCTCCGAATGTGGCTGAATATTGGCTTGAGGCAACAGAACGGATTATGGACGACTTGGATTGCTCTGTGGAGCAAAAGTTGAAAGGGGCTGTATCGTTGCTGCGAGACGAGGCTTACCAATGGTGGATCACAGTAAGAGAGAGTACCCCGGCTGAGCAGGTAACTTGGGATCTATTTAAGACTGCTTTTAAGGGCAGGTACGTGGGAGCTAGTTATGTGGATGCTCGTCGTAAGGAATTCCTAAATCTAACCCAGGGTAATAAGACTGTTGCCGAATATGAGGCAGAATTCTTGAGATTGAGCCGATATGCTAGTGGGATAGTGGCGACTGAATACGAGCGTAGCGTTCGGTTTGAGGATGGCCTTCGAGATGAGCTTAGAGTGCTGATAGCTCCACAAAGGGAGCGTGACTTTGCTGCGTTGGTAGAAAAGGCTAAGATAGCCGAAGAGGTTAAGCGGGTGGAGCAACAGAATCGTCAGAAGGATCGACTTAGATTTAGGAGGGATTCTGGACCCTCGGGTGCTGCATACAGAAATATTAAACGAACCAGAGTAGAGGAGCCGATTCGGGCCATGCCAGTGAATACCGTCAAACCTCAAGTTTGTAGGGATTGTGGTAGAGCACACTTGGGTGAGTGTTGGAAAAGAACTGGGGGTTGTTTTCGATGTGGGTCTAAGGAACACAAGTTTAGGGAATGTCCTAGGAGAGCAATTCAGGACCAAGTTGCTGAGCCAAGGGTTGTGCAACCAGTGCGAGGAGGACCACCACCACAGAGAGACCGTGGGCAAGGTAGAGGTGGTAATGGTAATGGACGAGGACGTGGGGCACCCGGCAGGGGTGCTGGGCATACTGAAGCTCATCAGCCGGCGTTGGTTTATGCTGCACGACGTCGAGAGAAGGGTGATGCTCCTGATGTTATAACCTGTACGTTTTTCATTCATAGCACGCCTTATACTGCTTTGATAGATGTTGGTTCCACTCACTCGTATGTTGCCTGTAACGTATCTGGGGCATTGGGCGTGCGTTCTGAGAAGACTGTGAGTGGGGTATCAGTGATAAGTCCTTTGGGTCACTCAGTTAAGGTAGACAAACTTTTTAGGGAAGTGCCTCTAGAGACTCAAGATAAAGTATTCGTAGGAGACTTAATGGAATTGCCATTCGGAGAATTTGATCTTATCTTAGGAATGGATTGGTTAACTCGGCATAGGGCGACATTGGATTGTGCTGCTAAGAGGATGGTATTAAGAACTTTCGAGGATGAGGAGGTATTAGTTATAGGGGAGCGAAGAAATTATTTGTCTAATGTGGTGTCAGCCTTAAAAGCTGAGAAGTTGATTCGAAAAGGTGGTGAGGCATATTTGGCCTTTGTAAGCCAAGCTGAGCCTGAAAAGATGACCGTAGAGTCAGTCAGGACTATCAAAGAGTTTCAAGATGTCTTTCCTGAGGAGCTTCCTGGATTACCTCCAAACCGCGAGGTTGAGTTTGGAATTGACCTGTTACCTGGAACAGCTCCGGTGTCTATTGCACCGTATAGGATGGCACCAAAGGAGTTGGTAGAACTGAAAGCTCAGATACAAGAACTATTGGACAGAGGATTTATAAGACCAAGTGTTTCTCCGTGGGGCGCACTAGTGTTGTTCGTTAAGAAAAAGGATGGAACCATGCGAATGTGTATCGATTATCGACAGTTGAACAAACTGACAATCAAGAACAAGTACCCTTTGCCTAGAATCGACGATCTGTTCGATCAGTTGAGAGGAGCATCGGTATTTTCAAAAATTGACCTTCGGTCAGGTTATCACCAGCTGAGAGTCAAAGAGGGGGATATTCATAAGACGGCATTTAGAACTCGATATGGTCATTACGAGTTCCTAGTTATGCCCTTTGGACTGACGAACGCACCAGCAGCATTCATGGACTTGATGAATCGAGTATTCCAGCCATATTTGGATCAGTTCGTAGTTGTGTTCATCGACGACATTTTGGTATACTCAAAAACGGAAGAGAAACATGATGAGCATCTTCGTATCCTTCTACAAGTATTAAGAGAGAAGCAACTCTATGCTAAGTTCAGTAAGTGCGAATTTTGGTTGAGTGAGGTGACCTTTTTAGGGCATGTTGTTTCTGCCGAGGGGATTAAGGTAGATCCTCGAAAAATTGAGGCGATTCTGGAATGGAAGCCACCAAGGTCAGTGTCAGAAATTTGAAGTTTTCTGGGGTTGGCAGGTTATTATAGAAGGTTTGTGGAAGGGTTCTCTGTACTGGCTGCACCATTGACCAAACTCATAAGGAAAGGAGTACCGTTTGTTTGGGCTGAGAAGCAGCAAGAACCTTTTGAGAAGTTAAAGAAAGTTTTGACCGAGGCACCAGTGTTGATTCAGCCAGAGTCTGGTAAAGATTTCACTGTGTACAGTGATGCATCACATGTAGGTTTGGGGTGTGTGTTGATGCAGGAGGGAAAGGTGGTTGCATATGCTTCAAGGCAGCTTAAGCCTCACGAGATGAACTATCCTACGCATGATTTGGAGCTGGCGGCGGTGATCTTCGCGCTTAAAATTTGGAGGCATTACTTATATGGGGAGAAGTGCATCATCTATACAGATCATAAGAGTCTTAGGTATTTATTGACTCAAAAGGAGCTGAATCTTAGACAGCGAAGGTGGATTGAGTTGTTGAAAGACTATGATTGTTCGATTGAGTACCATCCAGGCAAGGCAAATGTGGTGGCCGACGCGTTGAGTCGTAGGACTATAGCAGAATTGAAAGCGATGTTTGCTCGTTTAAGCTTATACGATGATGGGAGCCTATTGGCAGAGTTACAAGTGAAACCAACTTGGGTAGAACAGATTAAGAGGCAGCAGCTGTTGGATGAGTCTTTGGATTCCCGGTTTCAGCAAGCCGAGAAAGAGGAGAATTCAGACTTTGGGTTAAACAGTGATGGGATTCTTTGTTTTCGAAGAAGAATTTGTATGCCAAAGGACTCTGAACTAAGGCTGATGATTTTGAAAGAGGCTCATAGTGGACCTTGTGCCATGCATCCAGGAGGAAATAAGCTGTATCGAGACCTGCGAGAGTTATATTGGTGGCCTGGACTGAAGAGAGAAGTGACCGAGTTTGTGGGAAAGTGTTTAACGTGTCAACAAGTAAAGGCCGAGCATCAACTGCCTTCGGGATTGTTGCAGCCAGTGAAAATACCACTTTGGAAGTGGGAAAGGGTAACCATGGATTTCGTAAGTGGGTTGCCTTTGACGCCTTCCAAGAAAGATTCGATTTGGGTGATTGTGGATAGGCTGACGAAATCTGCCCATTTCATACCTGTTTGAACAGATTATTCCCTTCAGAAGTTAGCCAAGCTATATGTAGCAGAGATAGTACGGTTGCATGGAGTGCCAGTGTCAATAATTTCTGACCGAGACCCAAGATTTACATCTCGGTTTTGGAGGAAATTGCATGAAGCGTTGGGGACGCGATTGGATTTTAGCACAGCATTTCACCCTCAGTCAGATGGGCAGTCAGAAAGAGTTATTCAGATTTTAGAGGACATGTTGAGGGGTTGTGTGATCGACTTTAGGGGCAGTTGGGAGGATTACTTGCCGTTGGCAGAATTCGCTTATAATAACAGTTATCAAGCGAGTATTCAGATGGCCCCATATGAGGCGTTGTATGGGAGGAAATGCCGTTCGCCTACTTGTTGGACTGAGTTGGGAGAGAGACGAGTACTTGGACCAGAGTTAGTGGCTAATGCAGAAGACAAAGTTAAGGTAATCAGAGACCGTTTGAAAGAGGCAGCAGATCGACAGAAGTCTTATGCGGATCTTAAGCGTAAGGATATTGAGTATGCTGTAGGAGACATGGTTTTTCTTAAGGTTTCGCCTTGGAAGAAGATATTGAGATTTGGTAAGAAAGGCAAATTGAGTCCGCGATTCATTGGGCCTTATCGAATTGTAAAACGAATAGGACCGGTCGCTTATCAACTAGAGTTACCACCGGAGTTGGATCGCATTCACGATGTCTTTCATGTGTCAATGCTAAGGCGATATCGTTCTGACCCTACTCATATCGTGCCAGTTGCAGACATTGAGGTACAAGCCGATTTAACCTTCGAAGAAGAACCAGTGCAAATACTTGATCGCAACATTAAGGTGTTGAGAAGAAAATCAGTCCCACTAGTGAAGGTACTTTGGAGAAACCACGGCAGAGAGGAAGCTACATGGGAGCCCGAAGAAGCGAAGCGTCAACAATACCCTCAACTTTTTGGATCAGGTAAATTTCGAGGCCGAAATTTCTTTAAGAAGGGTAGAGTTGCAACATCCTGATTCTTGGGGCTTAGTGATTTTTGCGTAGTTTGATAAAATTTCAAATATTGGTATGTGGTTGTGAAATTCATGTTTAGAGTGTGTAAATGGGCCTATGGAAGGTCCATGAGTTGGCCAAAACCCGTTAGAATTTTTGAATTTTGGACCTAAAGAATTAGGGGCTCTGGTTAGGAGCTCTTATCAAAATATGTGGGTAAAATGCATCACAAAAAGGTGCCTTGGTGGAGTGGCAAGTGACGCCACTAGTCTCCTAAAAATGTGGCGTGTAAGTGGAAGGGAGAAGGCCTAGGTTCGATTCTCTATGCAGGTAATTATGTGGTTTATTTTTATGTCTTGTGTGAGCAAGAGTTTGAAGTTGAATGGAACTCTATTGGGTTGAGGTTTGAATCGGTCATGAGCTTGATTCAAGGAGTGATAAGAGGGACCATAATTGGGAGAGATTTGAGGACAATTTGAAGATAGGGAAGTGTTGGCCGGCCAAGGGAGTGTTCTTTGGTGTTAATTCAGCTTTTGAATTTATTTGGCATATTTTTCTCTTCTCTTTTCATTATTGCCGATTACCCATAAGCCATAGCCTCTTTCTCTTCTTTTATTTTCTTCACATAGTCCTCTATACTCTTTTCTTACTCTTCATCCCTTCTTTTTCTTTACTTAGCCGAATATCCAAGGAAGACCAAATTCCAAAGGCCCCTTTTATGCCATTTTTCTTTTAAGCCACAATCCTCAAGCTCTTTCAATTTCTGCGGCCGAATCTTGCAATCTCTAAGCCTTCAACCCCCTACCGATTAAATCATCGCAAAGCTGCTATCCCGAAACAACTTCTTCTCCCTTGAGTCAAAAGCCGAATACACATCACCTTTGGAAGCTTGGTGGCCGAATTCTAAGACCTTTGTAAGGGGTGATTATTGCTAACATTGGGAGAGCCGGGTTCACTTAGAGTCAAGAGTAGTTCAAAAGAGTAGCATGGTAAGTACTCGTGTCTCTACTCAATTCGATATTTTAGATGTTAAGAAAAGCCGAAACTCCCTAAGGATTAGGGAGGTGGCCGATTGGTGGTTAAGGTTTTTATGAGGCCTTGTTCTTTTGTTTTATGATCTTTTGTAGCAAAGTGGACAACTTTGGAGGAGTAACAAGGTTTGAAGAGTCGATACTGAATAGACTAAGTTCGAGTCGGCGAATCCGGCAAAGGTAAGCAATTTAAGGCATTAGGGGTAGTAGCTAAACGGTAATAATAAGATTGTATTAGCGCTCACTTGGATTTCGAAACCTAATGAGTCGAATAAATGTATGTAGGACAAGCGCGTGGTAGACTTTGTGAAATCGATCATCTTTGAGCAGGTGTGTAACATACCCCGTAATAGCCTAGGTTCATATTGCTTAAAAGCCGAAATATCGGATTTTATTGTTGTTGTGACTTGTAAACACAAGATGGTATGTGGATGAGTTCGATTACGATGGACGTAGTAAACGAAATGGATGGAACAGGTAAGAATGCGATTTTGGGCACGTTAGTAAGTTGGGCCTCGATGGATTGAAATTAGGCCCAATGGGCCTACGGGCCCTTTTGGAATAAAAATTGCTAAAAATAGAATGGGGATAATTGTATGACTAAAATGAATGGAACGATAGTAATATTTAGGTTAAGTGGACTTAGAAGGTTAAATCAGCACTCGTTGGGCCCGTTAGGGGTTTTGGGCCCAATAACCCGGTTTTGCTAAAATGGACTAAATTTACGGTTTTGACACCTGTAATTGATAAATAAGTATAGAAAACCCTAGCAAGTGATTAAAATTACGAAATTACCCTTGTAACATGAAATGACTATTTTACCCCTAGGTAGAAATGACTATTATACCCCTAGGGTTGTATTATGATTATGATGACTGTGAGGTTGATGGTTACATGATATGACATGCTATGCACGTGATATGCTATGACATGAACATGATATGCACTATTTGATTCATTATATGCATGGGTTGGGTTTTATATGATGGAGGAAGTGATAAAGGGCTTTTGCCCCAGTTTACCGAAAAGGGCTTTTCCCCAGTTTTTAAAAGAGGCTTGGCCTCCAGTTACATGATTAAGCAGCTATGCTGCCAGTGGAGAGTTTGGCTGGGTGGGTTGAGTTATTCCCCACATGGAGAGTTTGGTTGGTACGGGTGGAGAGTAGAGGATGGTGGGTTGAGTAGTCTCCCCAAACAGGTTTTGCATACATACATGTTTTGTCATATGTGATATTGAAATGGGCCTAAGGGCCATACCGTGTACAGAAAGGCTTTGGCCTAGTAATATGAGTAATTGAAAGGCTTCGGCCCAGTAACAGTTAACCGAAAGGCTACGGCCCAGTATATGATGAAAAAATGAAAATTTGTGCAAGTGTGGATTTGGGCTTTGAAAGGGCTTGTTGCACACTGAGTTTTCAACTCACCCCCTTTCTTCAACCTTGCAGGTGAGCCTTGATGTGGAGACTTGGAGCCGGTGGGAATTCAGAGTGGCCATGATGTTCAATCGGACTTTCTTTTAAAAGTTTTATTTAAATATTATTATCTATTTTTGGGTTGTAATAAGGCCATTTTAACTAATTTCTTTCTGGATTTGGTTGGTTTTGAACTTTGGAATCTGCGTTATTATTTATATCTTAAAGTGGGCTAGATCTAGGTTACGTTTTTAAACAACTCTCACTTTTCAAATCTTACAAAGATAAAATATAACATTTTAACTAAGGCATCACTTTGAACAAACACCATCTCGAGGCATTTCCAAAATTTCCGATAACCTAAAGTGTGGCAATGGTTGTGGGCATGTCGAGGATTGGATCCAATCAAGAGCTTGGTATTTAAGCAGCCTTCATGGCTCACCTCCTCTGTTTCGGATTCCTACCTGGTGCACAGCTTCCATTCACTTTAGTCTTTTAAAAATTTTTCATCAAATTCTTTAAGAAAGGTTTAAGATCAGAACTTGTGTTTTTAATGTTTTCAATGTGACACGTCAAATTTGGCCATAACGTTTGGGCCGGGTTTGGGGTGTTACAGACACCGCTAGATTCAGCCATAACGTCCGGGCCGGGTTTGGGGTGTTACACAATGCTCACATAGTTTCTATACATACCTGTACCAACTCGTATCAATCTCATACTCATCCACGTCTCAGTTATACCTATTGAACCATTCAGAATACTATTGGATACTCAGGAATCTCGCACCCAAAGTGCCACATATATAGCTGAAGCTATCAATCACATATCACATATAATGCTCACTCTCGTGCTATTAACGGGCCTACTCACACAAGCTATCAATCAAGACATAGCTACACGGTGCTACTCACACAAGCTGTCAAGTAACCGCAACACTTGCCGGTATACTCAGCCACTGGTAGGACGTACAGGATTAGCACCTGGATCACATAATCATAGTAACCCTAAGGTCATGACATTCGTATCCTAAACTATTTCTAAGGCTCAACCGGGATTTCTAACTTGCTGAATCATCATCGAATATGTCCGCAAGGTCATATTCACAATTTATGCAATATCAAAACATTTAAAACACAAATATAACAAAATTTATTACATACAAACTTACCTCAGATGCAAAAACGATGAATTTGATCGATTAATCCGAAACCTTATTCTTTCCCCAATCTAAATCTGTATTTCGCTTTTCTTGATCTATATGTAATCAAATTAACTTATTCAATATCATTCTATTCAATTTAATCTAAAATACACATTAAGGTAACTTTACACTTTTGCCCCTAATATTTTAACATTTTTACAATTTAGTCCTTATTGCACAAAAACACTAATTCATGCAACTTAAGCTCAACCCAAGCTAGCCAAATTTTAATTAGGTCCCTAGCAGCCCTTACATTTCATTTATTCACACATTTAACCACAAAATTAACACATTTCACAATTTAACCCCTAATGACAATTTTGTCAAAAATCACTTTACAAATGTTGTTTATCTAACAACAAGAATTCAAAATCTATCATCAAACATCATAATACACCTATATTCATCAATGGAAAAACTCACATACTTTAACAGTTTCTCAAATTAGTCCCTGGGCTAGCTAGACTAAGCTGCAACGATCTCAAAAACACAAAAATCATTAAAAGCGGATCAAAAATGGACTTACATGCACTAGTGTTAATGGTCGAACATCCAAAAGCTCAACAATGCTTTTCTTTGCTTCTAATTTTGGTGAACCATAGCATGGAGAAGATGATACGTATTTTATTTCTTTTAATTTTAAATTGATATTATCATTTTACCATTTGATCCTTAATAATAAACCATTAAAATCACTTAATTAATGGCCATATTTGTCCACTTATATTAACAATGGTATAATTACCACATAAAGGACTCCACTATTTAATTTCATAGTCATTTAATACCTTTAACTAATAGAACACAAGTTTTACACTTTACGTGATTTAGTCACTTTTATCAAATTAAGCACTTAAATAGTAAAATTTCTTAACAAAATTTTTATACAATCTTACTATCAAGCTGTAGACCTCAATTTAATAATAAAATAAATATTTTAGTGTCAGATTTGTGGTCCCAAAACCACTATTCTAATTTGACTAAAAATGGACTGTTACAACTGTCCCCTTAAGGATTTTCATCCCCAAAAATCTTACCAGTGAATAGGTTAGGTGTAACAACCCATTTCTGAGTCTGATCAGAACATGTGGTTTCGAGACCACTTAATCGAGTCAAAATATTTATATTATTGTTTTAATAAGTCTTATTACATGATAGAATCGTAGTGTAAAATTTTTGTAAAGAAAGTTTATCGTTTGATTAACTAATTCGGTAAAAAGGACTAAATCACATAAAGCGATAGATATGAATTCTATTAGTAAAAGAGCTAAATTAACCATGGCTTTATAAATGGAAGTCCTTATGTGGATAATATACCTTTGTTAAGGTTAGTGGACATTTATGTCCATATTAAACATGAATTTTAAATAGTTTATTAAAGGTTAAACTTGTAAAATGTTTTATATGTTATAATTTAAAAAAAAAAACAAAATGATAATTTTGGTTAACTTCAACCTTTAGCTGATTCTTAAGGGAAGAAAAAAACCCATTTCTCTAGGTTTACATTCAGCCATTGCGTTCAAGCTCATTTAGGTACGGTATTTAGCCCGTTTTTAATGATTTTTATGTTTTTGAGCACGTTATAGCTCGGTATAGCTAGCCCGTACCTCAATTTCTAAAATTGTTGGTGTTTTTGAAAGATGCCATTGCTGAATACTTATGTATTTTGATGTTTCTGGATAGATTATTAAAGATTTTTAATAGATATACAAGTTCTATAAAGTGATTTTTGAGAAATTTGAGCAATGGGGATTAAATTGAAAAAAATAGAAATTTTGTTGTTAGAAATGTGAAATGGTTGAAAATATGGGCTTAATAGAAGCCATATGAAATTTGGCTACAGTGATTTTTGGTTAAAATTTTGTAATTTGTTATTTTGTCTATAAAAGACTAAATTGCAAAATAGTCAAAATTATGGGGGCAAATGCGTAGTTGCCATATATGTAAACTAAGGACTATATTGAATTGTTTGGTTACTGAAAACATTGAATTTGATAAATTTAAATCAAGATAAACAAAAATCGGAACTTGATCAGGGAAAACAGAAGGTAGATGAGTTGATATTAGATTTACGAGCTAATACGAGGTAAGTTCATATAATTAGAATCAAAGTTGCTATTTTAATGTTATATGAATGTATAATGAATTATGAAATCAAATTACCTATTGAATACATGTTTGAAATTAAATATTGAGTCCCGTTTGAACCATAGGAAGTCATAGGATACAAGTGACATGTACTAGGTCTACCATCTGGGCGAGCTCCTGTATTTGTTGCGGACTCACCATAGCTCATGAGCTTACCATTTTTAACCTGCAGGCTTACCGTTTAGCCTTCGGGCTTATCGTTCAACCTTCGGGCTTATAGTTCAAACTTTGGGCTCACCGTTTTAGTCATGGATTACATGAACTACATGAGTGATATGTTACAAGTAAATGATTACATGATATATGTCACATGGTTTTAAAGAATTATATGGTACAAGAGTATAAATGCCACATGGTGTACATGATTTATATGATATAAGAATTTTATGATTACATTGATTACATGTTATAAGAATATATGAGAAATGAATGAATTGACATATGAATTATATGGATTACATGGTTTATATGATTTATAAGATATATGATAAGTATTGAAGTATTACATGAAAGATATGTTGATTTCTTCCTTATACATGGATGTATATGATTTGGATAAGTATTAACTTTTGGATGAATGCGATGAATAGGCATTTGGGCAAATGATTTGGTTTTATATTGCTTTAAATGTTTAATGTCATATTGGTAAGTTTAATTCTATATTATACGGGCTTACTAAGCTTTAAAAGCTTACTCTATTTATTTTCCCGTGTTATATAGACTTCGAAAGCTAGCTCGATTTCAGACAAAGTCAGAGATTGCAATCGCACTATCCAAGAAACATTTGGTATTTTTTTTACTATTGTAAATGATGTAAATATGGCATGTATAGGCTAGTTTTCAAGTTGATTTTTTTTTTTTTTGGTCTTATATGCTAGTGATTATGGTATGAATTTTGGCATTTGTTCAAGCTATGTGATATGGCTTGATTTCAAATGGTTGGTTTATTATGAAGGCCTTATATGTTATGTCATTCATATGGTATATTTGATGGTTGTTATATGGCATATGTGATGTTTAAATGTGGTTAATTGATAGGCTTTATTGTGGTCGAATTGGTAAGTTTGGAATAGGCATATTTTGGCTTATATAGGTATATGATTTGATGATACATACTGGTATGAATGTTGGTTGATTATGTGTTAGTATAATAGTGTTTATTTTTAGCTGAATTGGTTGCTTATTTGGTATATGAAATTGGTGCAAAATGATGCTTGTAGGTACAAGTGAAATGTATGGGAAAATGTGGCTTAAACCAATTCAATAAATCTCTGACTGATATATTTCTTTCTAAATTCAGATTCAAAGAACTCCCAGGTAACACGTTTTTTTGAAACCATAGATATTAACGTATTCCACCATTGATACGCAGTGTCCCTCAACAAGGATGCAACACATTTAATACATTCATAGGAAGTACAAGATAATTCATCAAATACTCAGCTCTCTTCGTATCATCATCAACAGTGGCCCTGAACTCTTCAGCCCCGAACTTATGAATCTTGTCAACAGGAGGCTTGTTCAACCGTATAGGATCTATAACTTGAGGAACAATGAGGATTTGTTGAGGAATAGGTGGGGGTGGAGGTTGTTGAGCAACCAGATTCATGCGAACGAACTCTGTAAACCACTCGTTCATCATTTGGAAGAATGCTTGTTTAGTTTCTCCCTCGTGGCTACTCGTTATAGCCCTAGAATTAGATTGTACTGTCCTTTGAGCAGGAGTAGATGCATTACTCTCTACATCATCAGCTACAGCTCGTTCGAGATCCATTTACTATACGAAAACACAGTTTAAACTGTCAAGAATCATCACACTATCATAGAATTTATATATGGCATGTGTAGCTAGACTCTTACATGCTACGTTAGTCCTAGAATTGACTAAACCGTAGCTCTGATACTAATAAAATGTAACACCCCTAACCCATATCTATCGTCAGAACAAGGTTATGAGGTATTACCTATCTCATTACATCATTTAGTATACAATTCTCATACGTTAGGCATTTATATTCAATATCATTCAAACACAAACACAAATACAATGTCTCTTATAAAGGCCTATGATACCTTAAACATGCTTTAAATATGGTTCAGGACTAAATCAATAACATACAAAAACTTTGGAAACTTAGAAAAATTTTCAAGAGTACAGGGGTCACACACCCAAATGAATAGGCCGTGTGCCTCACATAGCTATGGACACACCCGTGTCATAGGCTGTGTGGAAACAAGGCATACATACTGACTTGCATCACGCAGCCGATCGCATGCCCGTGTGCCTAGGCCGTGCGAAAACTATAGGGTATACTAACTTTGCCACACGGCCGACCACACACCCGTGTAACTCACTGACTTGGTTTTTAATTAAGCTTTAGGGGACACACAGCTGTGTACTATGACCGTGCACCGCACACGGCTGAGACACATGCTCGTGTCTTTGCCTGTGTGGACAAAAAAATAGGTCATTTACAAGGCCATTTTTCTGCCCAATTTGTATACCCTGCATAAGCATGAATTTGCACCATTTCTAAACATATCAATGCAGCCAAAACAACCTCAATTCACAATATTTTATACCATATCAATTCTAACCATTTTAATACTCAAATCAAAACCATTTCTCAACCAAAACACATACCAAACTAGCATAATTCATTAGCTATGATTTACACATATTAGTCAACTTAAATTCAATACACCATATCAATTCCATACTAAATAACAACCAATTTGACATATAAAGTCAGGCCACAATAAAACCATTTAAACATCCATAAAGTCATAACCACAACTATACCAAAACATGCCATTTCTCAACACATTATATTCATCAAGCCATAGTCATTATCAAGCCATTTCAAATAACCAAACATGCATCAATATTAACATCATTTACAAGCCAAATCTCATGGCTCATAATCACAACTCAAGCATGCCAAAATACCATATAGTCTATACATGCCATATACCAAATATATATAACTTCAGAAGTACCAAAATATATGTTTAATAGTGCGATGATGTTCCTGACGATCCCTAGATCTGAGCTAGCTCCGATTCACTATAAAACATGGAAAGTAAAACACAGTAAGCTTCATAGCTTAATAACCTTGTATGTAATAAACTTAACTCACCAAATAAATACAATTCAACCAATAAGCATTATATATTTATAGCAAAACACTTATAATTTCACAAGCCTTTCCATGTTATACACATTATCATATATCAATTCATCAATGTTTTTCCATTCAATATTCACATAAGTATTGTACGTACCTGTATCACTTAAGTCAATGTTACTTTCGTTCTCGTTTGGATTAAGCCCGTTGAACCATTCGGAATTGTTAAGGATAGTCGAAAATCACATATAAATCGTACAATGCCATATCCCAGATATAGTCTTACTTGTAATCTCATATCGATGCCAATAGCCCAGCTATGGTTTTACATGAAATCTCGTATCGATACCATGTCCCAGACATGGCCTTACACGTAATCTCATCTTAGTAATCCTAATGTTATGACATTTGTATCCTATACTATTCTTAAGGTTCGTATGGGACTTCTGGACGTCGTAACTCTGTCGATTTTGGCTCGTATTCACGACCATTCAACATTCAATTCAATTCAATAATAAATAAGCATTTATAACACAATTTAAGCATGTTTATTAGCATACAAACTTACCCTGAGTATGGGATTGATGAATCGAATCGACTATTTGATAACCTCCCTTTTTCCCGATCTAATTTTGAATTCTTCCTTTATTGATCTACATGTAATCAAATTTAACTTGTTTATTCATCTATTCATTGAATTTAATCAAAAATTCACTTTAAAGCACCTTTACACATTTACCCCTAATACTTCACATTTTTACAATTTAGCCTAATTCCACAAAAATCATAAATTCACATAATTTCTTTGAAACCCATGCTAGCCAAATTACCATAATACCCCTAGAAGCCCATATTTTTCATCAAATAACACTTTTAACCATAGATTTTATCACTTTTCACAATTTAATCCCTATTCATATTTTCACCAAAAATCAGTTTACAAAACATGAAATTCTAACATCAAATTTTCATATTTCATCATCAAACATCAAAACACATCAATATTCATCAATGAAAACTTTCTAAATCTTTAACATTTGTGCAAAATAGTTCATGGGCTATCTAGTACTAGTTACAACGATCACAAAAACATAGAAATCATTAACAATTGAACAAAATTCATACCTTAATCAAGAAATCCAAGTGCCGAAATGTTCAAGCTTCAAAACCCTATTCTTTTCTTCTAATTTCGGTGAGAAAGCTGATAAAAATAAGCTTGAATTTGGTTTTTTTATTTTATTCACATTAATTCACAAATTACTAAATTAAGCTTTATTATAAACATTATAAATCATATATTATAAGTCCATTAATGTCCATTAACAAAACCAATAGTCCAATTACAACATAAGGACTTTCTCATTTCAAGTTAATAGCCATTAAGCACTTTAAACTAATAGAATATAAGTTTTGCATTTTATGCGATTTAGTCCTTTTATCAAATTAAGTATTCAAATGCTAAAATTACTTCACGAAATTTTCACACATATATAATGACATGCTATAAACACCAAAAATAATATTAAAATAATTTTTTGTCATTAGATTTGTGGTTCTAAAATCACTGTTCCAATTTAACGAAAAACTAGCTATTACATGGAACATGGCCTATTTTGTCCACACTGGCAGTCGTGTGTCTTAGTCGTGTGTGACACATGGCCAGGTAGCACGACCATGTGTCCCATGTTACCTTTTTAGAAAACAAGTCAGTAAGCTACAGGGGCTAGTCACACGGGCGTGTGGTTGGCCATATGACCCAAGTCAGTGAGTTACACGGGGTTGGACATGGGTTGGGACACGGCCATGTGATCCCATTTCAAATACCCACACGACCTGAGATACGGGCGTGTCTCTTTACCGTGTGAGACACACTGCCTGAGCACACGGGCATGTTTCTCCTACACTTTGAAAATTTGAAATGTTTTTCCCAAATATTTCTTAAGTTCGCGTTTGAGTCCCAAATTATTTTTAATGTCTTTTTGGGCCTCGAGGGCTCGTATTAGGGACTATGTGGCTGAATTTGAATGACTTTTGTTTAGATATGAGAAATGAACATGAAATGTATGATTGATTTAGTGATAAGTTCCGTAATGCTCCGTAACCCTATTTCAGCGACAGATACGGGTTAGGGCTATTACATCGAGAGTAAGTTTTTCCCATACTTGTTGCTTTTGTTGAAAAGTTATGTTTAAGTAAGTTGGGTTGTGTTGTGTTGTGTGATGCTATTACGAATGTGATATGTGATATATTGTTTTTAACACACACATATGGGATTTGATATATGATAGCTCAATTGGCATTATTTTGGAACTTAAAGTGCGATTAAAAGTGAGTCGTATAAGCATGAATTATGTATGAGATTGTGTTGTGAATTGATGAATATGAACAGAGATTATGTGCATTAAAACAGTAATTGAATATGTGTAATTGTGGATATTTTGGCCTTGTGATCTCTTGAAACTATTGGATAAAGTTGGCATGCCATAGGATTATGAGTACTCGCCTTTTTGTTTTGTAATTTGGGCATTGAGACTTCGAGACAGGTTGGAGAGATAAGGGAATATCAAGCTAAGCTCCATTCATCGAGACATGCCAGTGTGCTGGAAAGTGTTTAGCTTAATGCTACACTTTTGAGATATGTTAGACTCTTTGAGTCATTGGTGTGTTAGAGATTCGTTTATCTAATGTGTGGTAATAGAGTCCACTTTTATGTTTCATAATCCTAAGCTGCCAAATTATCATTATTTGAATTATATATATGAGTTGTGATATGTGTAAATGCATGTGAGAGTATATGCTAAACTTGTGAGATAATGAAGCACGAATACATTATTTTGACTTAATAATTATATTATTGTGAATGTGCCTTAGTATGCTCTTGCTTAGCTTATATTGTTGTGTATGCTTTGTTGTAATTCTAAATATTAACTGAGCTTGAAAAAGCTCACACTCTTTGTAGCCTCCCAAACCCGGCCTAGACGTAATGGCCAAATCGTGAAAGTCACATGGCACACCTAAACTATGATTTTATCCTATCATTGGTTGAAAACCTTAAATGTCTCTTTTTAGTAAAATCATAGTTACCTTGGTTATTTTGAGAAAAATGTCCATTATTAAGATCTAATTGTAACACCCCAAACCCGACCTAGACGTTATGGCCGAATCTGGCGGTGTCACATTGGAGTGTTAAACGAAAAACCTCGATGACGTTGGAAACCTCAAAATTATTTAGTCAAACGGTAATTTCAAAACGGGTTATTCATTTCCAAAATGCGCGTCATTGAAGAGTTATTTAAATTTAAAACTCGATATTGTTTGAAAAGCCAAATCTTTATTTAGCCTCTTTGTGTGATCTAAAGAACAATTAAAAATCTTGTATTATTGAAAAAAATACTTTCTTTTAAACTTTATCAATTTAAAATCTTGTTTATAGCGGAAGCTTATCTTTTGAAAACTGTTACGTAAACGCGGTGTCTTTGAAAAATAGTTACCTTTTGAAAAACACGTCTTTTTCCTACCTCTAACAGTTTATGAAAATAGAGTAATAAACCAAATTAAAAATAAAATCTAAAAGAGGCCTTATTACAATAAAAATACCCATAATAAACTACTTATAAATCAAAAGCTAAAAATAGAAGCAAATGCAATTGTGTGGCCACCGTCGAGTCCCTCGCAGCACCGACCCGCCTATAACTGGGGATTACCTGTACAGTTAAACAGAAAGGGTGAGTTTATGAAAACTCAGTGTGTAATCCCTAATATAATACCAACCAGACATACAGAATGCAGCATCAGTCTGGGCTTGAGCCCACTACAGAAATAGTATCAGGTGGGCCTTAGCCCATTATAGTAGCAGAATCAGAAACAGAATATATGTGGGCCTAAGCCAAATACAGTATCAGTGACAACAGAAATGCAGACAAAAATTCCACCCCAATCCAGCCAAACACACCACTCCTGTAACAGCCCGAATTAGGGCCTAGTCAGAATAGTGGTTTTGAGACCACAAATCTGAGGTAGAAAATTTATTTTCATGATTATTTTTGTGATATAGCATGCTTGCATGATATTGAGAAAGTTTCATGAAGGAAATTTTATGATGTAACACCCTGAATTTGGGCCTAGAAGTATTGGGCTTGTGTAACGCCCTAATTTTCGGGATTTTTTGGGGTTTTCGAGATTTTTGGTGAATTTTGAAATTTTGGTGTTTTGGATACTGAAATTGTGTTTAAATGTGTTAGTGGGCCTTTAAGAGGCCCAAGCCTAAGTTAAAACCCGACAGAAATATCAATTTTGGTTTTTAAGTGAAAAGGGACTTGGTTAAGTGGGCCTTTAAGAAAAATTTAGTAAATAAAGACACAAAGGGGGCCTTGGTAAAGTGGCAAGGTGGTGCCACTAAGTTCCTAAAAAAGTGGCATGTGGACTGATTTTAAGGGCTAGAGTTCAAGTCGCAAGGTAAGCAGATGGTACTTTCATTTTTATGCATGTGTCGGGCATGTGATAGAGCTTAGGTAGCATTCGGCTAGGGCCTTAGGGGGATTGGGCCGTTGGTTTGATTGGCCATTAGGGAAAGCTTTATTTTCTTTACTGACTGGCCAAATTAGGGTTAGGCACCTAGAGCCTTCACTTTCATTCTATTCTCTTCTCAGTGTTGCAAAAAGCCAAAAACGCAAAGTTAGATCTCCTAAGTGCCAAATTCTTCCTTCTCTTCTCCTCTCTTCTATTCTTTCTTTTTCTTTTCCTCTCTAGTTGAAATCACCTCTCCTCTTCCCTCATCGTTCATTTTCTTCTCTTCAGAAACTGAAATTGCCACTCTTTTCTTCTCAAACTCATCGACTACTAAAAGCCGAACTCCTAAAAGGTTGCTTTCTGTGCCGATTTGCCTATAGCCAAACCCCCTTTGTTTTTCCTCACTTGTAGTCGAATTTCATACTCTCCAAAACCTTAGGCTCTATCGACAAACACCCCTCCAAACATAGTCTCACATCATATCTTCTTTCACCACTTAAAAAGCTGAAAACACCATAGTTTTTAGGGATATATAGCCGAATCCTTAGATCTCTAAGATTCGAATTCTGCTAGTGTTTAGGGGCTAGATCTACATCAGATCTGAGTAGAAGAATCACCTTGATTAAGGAAAACCTATGGTACGTACTCGACATCTCAGATCTACTCATTACGTTTGAATTTAAGAAAAGTCGAAATCCCTAAACTCTTTAGGGAGGCTGTCGAATGTGATGATAGGTAAAGATAGTTCTTTTAATTGGTTTTATGTGTACTTGTTGTGGAAGGGGCGATCTAGCAAGGAGCATAAGAGGCTTGGACCTTTGGAACAGCTAGATCTAGATCTAGTCACTAGTTTCGGCAAAGGTAAGATCTCAAGGGCCTTGGGTGGTGATGGCCGATTATGGTAAGTAGAATTATGGAGATTGTCATTTTATTTTGGATCTGATGTGTCTAGTAATTGATTGTAGGATATCGTGGGAGATCTCGTTAGCAGTCATCGCAAATCAGGTGTGTATCGAACACTCTCTTGTAGTTCAAATCGAAAAAAGCTGAAAAGCTGAAATTCTGGTATTTCGTGGGCTTGTGAGCATGCGAATGCTCACAAGTTGGTTGGAAATCACTAGATCTGTAATCGCAAGTGGTAAGATGGTTGAGTGGGAAATTTCGTGCACTTTGGTAAGTTTGGGCCTCGATAGGCTGAATGTGGGCCCAATGGGCTTACGGCCCCATATGGGTAAAAATAGGCAATAAATGCATACTGATAGACTGTAGGTCTAAAACTGCTAAAACTGGTAAATCGATCGTAAAATTTGGACTAGATGGGCTAAATTAGCTAATTGGCACTGTAGGGCCCATTAGGGGTTTTAGGGCCCAATGACTGTAATCTGCTAAAATGGGCTAAATAAGCTACTGAGGTAAAAGTTAGACTATTACTTATTAAAATGTGCATGAAACCCTAAAAACTGGTACAATTACTAAAATATCCTTATAGGTGCGAAATTACTGTTTTACCCCTAGTTGCAAAATGACTGTTATATCCCTAGGGCTTAATCTGACTGAAATGCATGTTTTACTGTTACTGTTTACTGTATGCCATGTCATGATTATCTGTTGCATGGGACTCAGATTATTGATGGAGGAAGTGCAAGTGGCATTGCTGTAACATCCCAAAATAGGGCCTAATCGGAATAGTGGTTTCGTAACCACAAATCTGAGATAGAACTAATTATTTTTATAATTATTTTGAGGTCTATATTATGATTGCATGATGGTGTGAAAATTTCGTGAAGAAATTTTATGCATAAAGTGTTTAATTTGAAAGTAAGGACTAAATTGAATAAATTGCAAAACTTGCATTCTAGAAGTTTTTAGTATGAAATTACTTTGGAATATTAATTAGGAGGGTTTAAATAGCAATTTGACCAATTTTAAGTTTATGGACAAAAATTGGACATGGAGGGAATTTTTGAAAGTTTAATAAGGAAGGGCATTTTGGTCATTTGGTTATTAACATGAATTAAAAAGGAAAAAGATGACAAAATTGATCATCTTCTTCATTAGTTGCTGCCGATTGTTGCTCTCCACTATAGCTAAGGGTTCTTCAACTTTCAAGCTTCATAATCAAGAAGAACGAAATTCAAGAGTAGATCGGGGAAAAGAAAAAGTAAAGGACTAAATTGTAAAGTTTAGTCACAATTTGTATCGAGGTAAGTTTACGGTAAATAAATGCAATATTTCATTGTTTTACATTGATATTGTCAATTTCCAGCATTCATATATTTATTTTATGGAAATATTCAAAGTCGAATTTAAAGAAAAGTGACAGAGAAGAAGCATTAGAAAGCCCCGTTTGAGCCTTAGGAATGCTAGGATATTTGGGTTAACAGACAGGACAGTATTGCGCCATGTGAGCCCATATCGTGTATATGGCCTTGGAGACAGGACAATATTGCGCCATGTAAGCCCATATCGTGTATATGGCCTTGGAGACAGGACAGTATTGAGCCATGTAAGTCCATATCGTATATATGGCTTTGGAGACAGGAATATTTCATGTAAGACCATGTCAAGGACATGGCATTGGCAGTATTTTATCAGACAGGAATAACCTGAGTATCCTTAGTATTCCGAGTGGTTCAACGGGTCATTGTACAAATTAAATTCAGTGAACTATCAGCAAAGGGAAGTTAGATTATGTTTATGAATAACAAAAGGTCAGGTAAGAAAGAAGGTAGTAAGTGAGAAGTAAAGAAAGTTTATGATGCTAGATGATATTATGTATAATTGCTCAATATTTTAAATGTTGCAATTTATTTGCTTGTAAGCTTACTAAGCCTAGTGCTTACTCCTTTATTTTCTTTCTTATTATAGTTCTTTCCAAGCCTACTCGGGGATCGAAGGAAACGTCGGAGTTCAGATCACACTATCAAAGGAGTTATTTTGGTATAACTAGACGTTTCATTTTGTGTATGGCATGTATAGGGACTTAGTCTTTTATAGAATGATATGTTCAATATATGGTGTATAAATGCTTGGAAGTGAATAGCTAATGAAATGGCTAACCATGCATGTGTTTAATGGTATGTATGCTTAAATGGTAACTATCACATGAAAACTATGAAAAGTATAAAAGCAGCTTGAAAACAGATGCAAACAACAGCAGTGACGTGAATTTGAAAAATCACTAAAAATAGTAGGAATGGAATTAAAAGGTGAATAAGGTATGAAATTAAATCTTAATGAGTCTATTTTCATGTGGAAGAAACAGAGTAGGAAAAAGAGTTGTATATTATGAGAAATTTTCAGTTAAGTGAGACTGACTCTGTGATCCCCTATTCTGACTTCAAAAATTCACTATAAATTGCACATAAATAATTAGGTATTATAGTTTATATGCCTAGATTCCTTATTAAGTCTAGTTTCTAATGAAATAGATGGTATTCCTGTTTGAATTTTGTACAGGGATAAAATTAGTTCGTAGTGAACAGAGGTGAGAGCAGTTGAGCTGTGTAACAGGGGAGACTTTAAGTAATAAACTGTACTAATCGGCCCAGCCAAAAATTCTAAAAAAAAATTAGTAGATATATATATGAGTCTAGTTTTAGGGAAAATTTACGGATATTGATTTTGAGTTTCGGAACTCGAGATATGAATTTTTAAGTGACCTTGATGCAGAAAAATAGTTTATTCCAAAATTTAAAATAAGTGGTTTAAAGTTGTTTAAAAAGCAAGATAAGTTTAGTAACACCTAAAGTTCGACTCCGGCGACGGTATCGGGTGTGGGGCGTTACATTTATTGGTATCAGAGCAGGTTTAGTCGGTTCTCGGAACAGTTAGTGTGAGTAAGAGTCTAGCTATACATGCCATACTTATATTTTGATAGTGTGACGGCTCCTGACGATTTTTAAATATTTTGTTTTATAGTAATGGATCCCGAACGAGCTGGTGATAATGACATGGAAAGTAATGCGCCTGCTCCTACGGAAGGGGCAGCGCCATCTGAGAATAGGCCAGTAACAGTTGATCAGGGAGGAGTGACTCGAGAAGCTCTCTTCCAAGCTTTGAATGATTGGTTTGCCGAGTTCGTTCGTACGAATCCGGCAGTTAGACCTCCACCCCCTCATGATTCTCAGGCTACCCATGTAGCTCAAGTTCCCCCAGTCACAGATACAGTAATAAGAGAAAAGCCACCAGTTGATAAAACTAGAAAGTATGGGGCAGAAGAGTTTCGAGCAACAAAAGATGATGATGCAGAAAGAGCAGAATTTTGGCTAGAAAATACCATTAAAGTTTTCGATGAATTATCCTGTACACCCGAAGAATGTATGAAATGTGTAGTATCACTTCTTAGAGACTCAGCCTACCACTGGTGGAAGACATTAGTATCAGTTGTACCGAAAGAGAGGGTCACTTGGGATTTCTTTCAGGAAGAATTCCGTAAAAAGTACATCAGTCAGAGGTTTATTGATCAGAAGAGAAAAGAGTTCTTAGAGCTGAAACAAGGTAACATGACAGTGACCGACTATGAGCGTGAATTTGTTAGACTCAGTAAATATGCTCGAGAATGTGTGTCTACGGAAGCTATTATTTGTAAAAGGTTTGAGGATGGGTTAAATGATGATATCCGACTATCAGTGGGTGTTCTGGAAATAAAAGAGTTTGTCGTTCTAGTTGACCGAGCCTATAAAGCAGAGGAGTTGTTAAAAAGAAAAGGTAAAACTGAAGCAGAGACGCGAGACACAAAGAAAAGACAAATGAGCAGATCATTTCAGGCTACATCCAAGAGGCCCAAAGAGTTTTCTACCAGATCTAGCTTTTCGGTAGGGCAATCCAGTCAGAATAGAGGTAGCAGATTTAAATATCCGAAAACTCAGACCACTTCGACCGCAAGTATGGGTAATGTTAGATCGAGTAGATCAGGATGTCCACGATGTGGTAGACTTCATTATGGTCCTTGTCGGGCAGGCGAAAATGTTTGTTATAAATGTGGTGCTCCAGATCATTTTGTACGAGATTGTCCAAAGGTGACTCAACGGGAAGTAACACAGAATGCTAGATCCGGAAATGCTCCTACCAGAGGCAGATCACCGAGACAACCGAGAGTAAGAGCAAGTAACAGAGGCACCTCTAGAGATTCGACGGTGAGACCAGATGCTAGAACCCCTGCAAGGACTTATGCTATTCGTACTCGCGAAGAGGCATCCTCCCCCGATGTGATTACGGGTACATTTTCTTTACATGACATTAATGTCATTGCTTTAATTGATCCGGGTTCGACCCATTCCTATGTTTGTGTGAAATTGATGTCTAGAATGAGTATGCCTATAGAATCCACAAAATTTGTGATAAAAGTATCGAATCCACTAGGCAAGTGTGTATTAATAGATAAAGTATGTAGAAATTGCCCCTTAATGATTAGAGGTCACTGTTTTCCGGCCGATCTCATGTTATTGCCGTTTGATGAGTTTGATGTTATTCTGGGTATGGATTGGTTGACGACACATGATGTGATAGTGAATTGTGGAAGGAAATTCATTGAGATGAAATGTGAAAATGGTGAGATTCTTCGAGTAAATTCAGATGAGTCAGATGGTTCATTTGCCATGATTTCTGTTATGACAGCTCAGAAATATTTGAGAAAGGGGTATGAGGCTTACCTTGCTTTTGTATTGAATACTAAAGATTCAGAATTAAAAGTTGAATCAGTGCCTGTGGTGTGCGAGTATCTAGATGTATTTCCGGAAGAATTACCAGGTTTGCCTCCTGTTAGAGAAGTTGAGTTTGGTATTGAGCTGATTCCAGGTACCACACCTATTTCCATTACTCCTTATAGAATGGCTTCGTCGAAATTGAAAGAATTGAAAGCTCAGTTGCAGGAATTAACTGATAAAGGTTTTGTAAGACCCAATAGTTCACCATGGGGTGCACCAGTGCTATTTGTGAAAAAGAAAGATGGTTCAATGAGATTATGCATAGATTATCGACAGCTTAACAAGGTAACTATCAAGAACAAATATCCATTGCCCAGAATTGATGATTTGTTTGATCAGTTGAAGGGAGCCACTGTGTTTTCCAAGATCGATCTGAGATCCGAATATTATCAGATGCGAGTTAAGGAGTCAGATGTTCCGAAAACTTCATTCCGAACTAGGTATGGTCATTATGAGTTTCTTGTGATGCCCTTTGGCTTAACCAATGCCCCTGCTGTTTTTATGGACTTAATGAACCGAATATTTAGACCATATTTGGACAAGTTTGTAGTTGTGTTCATTGATGATATCTTGATTTATTCTCCTGATGAAATTGAACATGAAAAACATTTGAGAACAGTTCTACAAATTTTGAGAGATAATCAGTTGTATGCTAAGTTCAGTAAAAGTGAGTTTTGGCTCCGAGAAGTTGGATTCCTTGGACATATTGTTTCAGGTGAAGGTATTAGAGTTGATCCGAGCAAAATTTCAGCCATTGTCGATTGGAAGCCTCCCAGAAATGTTTCAGAAGTCAGAAGTTTTTTTGGTTTAGCTGGCTATTATAGACGATTTGTAGAGGGATTCTCTATGATAGCTACCCCGTTGACGAGATTGTTGCGGAAGGATGTTAAGTTCGAATGGACTGAAAAGTGTCAGCAAAGTTTTGATAAGTTAAAGGCATTGTTGACTGAAGCTCCCATCTTAGTACAGCCAGAACCGGGTAAAGAATTTGTGATTTACAGTGATGCATCTTTGAATGGGCTTGGTTGTGTACTTATGCAGGAAGGAAAGGTGATTGCTTATGCCTCTAGACAGTTGAAACCACATGAGAAAAATTATCCGACGCATGATTTAGAGCTAGCTGCGATTGTGTTTGCATTGAAGATTTGGAGACATTATTTGTATGGTGAACGGTGCCGAATATTCACCGATCATAAAAGTTTAAAATACTTGATGACTCAAAAAGATTTGAACCTGAGGCAAAGAAGATGGCTAGAGTTGATTAAAGATTATGAGCTAGTGATTGATTATCACCCAGGTAAGGCAAATGTAGTTGCTGATGCTTTAAGCAGAAAACTTTTATTTACATTGCGAGCTTTGAATACCAATTTGGCTATGTCGGATGATGGTTCTATTTTAGCTGAATTGAGAACTAAACCAGTATTTCTTGAAGAAATTTGTGAAGCTCAAAAAGATGATAGTGATTTACAAGCTAAAAGAATTCAATGTGAGTCAGGCATAGAATCAGATTTCCAGATTGGTTCTGATGGTTGTTTGATGTTTAGAGACAGAATATGTGTACCAAAGAATGATGAGCTTATTCGGAAGATCTTACAAGAAGCACATAGCAGTTCTTTGTCTATTCATCCGGGTAGTACAAAGATGTACAATGATTTGAAGAAATTGTACTGGTGGGCAGGAATGAAAAGAGATATTTCAGAGTTTGTTTCCAGATGCTTGATTTGTCAACAGGTAAAGGCCGAACATTAGGTACCTTCGGGATTATTGCAGCCTGTACTAGTTTCGGAGTGGAAATGGGACAGAGTTACTATGGATTTTGTGACAGGGTTACCGTTAACACCGAAAAAGAAAGATGCAGTTTGGGTTGTAATTGATAAGCTAACTAAGTCGGCTCATTTTATCCCAGTTCGTACGGATTATTCACTTGACAGGTTGGCTGAGTTGTACATTTCAGAGATAATCAGACTACATGGAATACCATTATCGATCATTTCAGATAGAGATCCGAGATTTACTTCACGATTCTGGAAAAAGTTACAAGAGGCATTAGGTACGAAGTTGAGTTTTAGTACTGCTTTTCATCCTCAGACCGACGGTCAGTCAGAGAGGGTTATTCAGGTACTTGAAGATATGCTTAGATGTTGTGTATTAGAATTTCAAGGCAGTTGGGAAAAATACTTACCATTAGTAGAGTTTGCCTATAATAATAGTTATCAGTCGAGTTTGAAGATGGCACCCTATGAAGCTTTGTATGGACGCAAGTGTCGTACACCTTTATATTGGACAGAACTTAAAGAAAATCAGATTTACGGGGTTGATCTAGTCAAAGAAACAGAAGACAAAGTGAAAGTTATCAAAAATTATTTGAAAGTAGCTTCAGATAGGCAGAAGTCGTATGCAGATTTAAAAAGAAAAGAGATTGAATATCAGGTTGGCGACAAGGTATTCTTGAAAGTATCCCCGTGGAAGAAAGTTCTCAGATTTGGCAGGAAAGGCAAGTTAAGTCCTCGTTTTATTGGACCGTTTGAAGTGATTGAGAGAGTTGGGCCATTGGCATATTGATTAGCTTTGCCTACTGAATTAGAGAAGATTCATAATGTGTTCCATGTGTCAATGTTACGACGTTATCGGTCAGATCCGTCACATGTGATCTCCCCGACAGAGGTTGAGATTCAGCCAGATATGACTTATGATGAAGAACCAGTAAAGATTCTAGATCGAGAGGTAAAGCAATTAAGAAATAAAAGTATTGCTCTTGTGAAAGTTTTATGGAATAGACATGGGGTGGATGAGGCTACATGGGAACCCGAAGAGGCCATGCGAAAACAGTACCCAAACCTCTTCACAGGTAAGATTTTCGGGGACGAAAATCCCTAAAGGGGGGGAGAAATGTAACATCCCAAAATAGGGCCTAATTGGAATAGTGGTTTCGTAACCACAAATCTGAGATAGAACTAATTATTTTTATAATTATTTTGAGGTCTATATTATGATTGCATGATGGTGTGAAAATTTCGTGAAGAAATTTTATGCATAAAGTGTTTAATTTGAAAGTAAGGACTAAATTGAATAAATTGCAAAACTTGCATTCTAGAAGTTTTTAGTATGAAATTACTTTGGAATATTAATTAGGAGGGTTTAAATAGCAATTTGACCAATTTTAAGTTTATGGACAAAAATTGGACATGGAGGGAATTTTTGAAAGTTTAATAAGGAAGGGCATTTTGGTCATTTGGTTATTAACATGAATTAAAAAGGAAAAAGATGACAAAATTGATCATCTTCTTCATTAGTTGCTGCCGATTGTTGCTCTCCACCATAGCTAAGGGTTCTTCAACTTTCAAGCTTCATAATCAAGAAGAACGAAATTCAAGAGTAGATCGGGGAAAAGAAAAAGTAAAGGACTAAATTGTAAAGTTTAGTCACAATTTGTATCGAGGTAAGTTTACGGTAAATAAATGCAATATTTCATTGTTTTACATTGATATTGTCAATGTCCAGCATTCATATATTTATTTTATGGAAATATTCAAAGTCGAATTTAAAGAGAAGTGACAGAGAAGAAGCATTAGAAAGCCCCGTTTGAGCCTTAGGAATGCTAGGATATTTGGGTTAACAGACAGGACAGTATTGCGCCATGTAAGCCCATATCGTGTATATGGCCTTGGAGACAGGACAGTATTGCGCCATGTAAGCCCATATCGTGTATATGGCCTTGGAGACAGGACAGTATTGAGCCATGTAAGTCCATATCGTATATATGGCTTTGGAGACAGGAATATTTCATGTAAGACCATGTCAAGGACATGGCATTGGCAGTATTTTATCAGACAGGAATAACCTGAGTGTCCTTAGTATTCCGAGTGGTTCAACGGGTCATTGTACAAATTAAATTCAGTGAACTATCAGCAAATGGAAGTTAGATTATGTTTATGAATAACGAAAGGTCAGGTAAGAAAGAAGGTAGTAAGTGAGAAGTAAAGAAAGTTTATGATGCTAGACGATATTATGTATAATTGCTCAATATGTTAAATGTTGCAATTTATTTGCTTGTAAGCTTACTAAGCCTAGTGCTTACTCCTTTATTTTCTTTCTTATTATAGTTCTTGCCAAGCCTACTCGGGGATCGAAGGAAACGTCGGAGTTCAGATCACACTATCAAAGGAGTTATTTTGGTATAACTAGACGTTTCATTTTGTGTATGGCATGTATAGGGACTTAGTCTTTTATAGAATGATATGTTCAATATATGGTGTATAAATGCTTGGAAGTGAATAGCTAATGAAATGGCTAACCATGCATGTGTTTAATGGTATGTATGCTTAAATGGTAACTATCACATGAAAACTATGAAAAGTATAAAAGTAGCTTGAAAACAGATGCAAACAGCAGCAGTGACGTGAATTTGAAAAATCACTAAAAATAGTAGGAATGGAATTAAAAGGTGAATAAGGTATGAAATTAAATCTTAATGAGTCTATTTTCATGTGGAAGAAACAGAGTAGGAAAAAGAGTTGTATATTATGCGAAATTTTCAGTTAAGTGAGACTGACTCTGTGATCCCCTGTTCTGACTTCAAAAATTCACTATAAATTGTACATAAATAATTAGGTATTATAGTTTATATGCCTAGATTACTTATTAAGTCTAGTTTCTAATGAAATAGATGGTATTCCTGTTTGAATTTTGTACAGGGATAAAATTAGTTCGTAGTGAACAGAGGTCAGAGCAGTTGAGCTGTGTAACAGGGGAGATTTTAACTAATAAACTGTACTAATCGGCTCATCCAAAAATTCTAAAAAAAAATTAGTAGATATATATATGAGTCTAGTTTTAGGGAAAATTTACAGATATTGATTTTGAGTTTCGGAACTCGAGATATGAATTTTTAAGTGACCTTGACGCAGAAAAATAGTTTATTCCGAAATTTAAAATAAGTGGTTTAAAGTTGTTTAAAAAGCAAGATAAGTTTAGTAACACCTCAAGTTCGACTCCGGCGACGGTATCGGGCGTGGGGCGTTACAATTGCCACGATTACTGAAAGAGGCTTTGCCTCGTACTGATTACTGAAAAGGGCTTTGCCCATACTATTTACTGAAAGAGGCCTTGCCTCGTATTACTGTTAGTGGCCACATTATTTGAGCAGCAATGCTGCAACTATGGAGTGTAGCAGCTGGGTGGGTCGAGTTGTCTCTCCACATGGTGTGTAAGGCTAGTATGGGTAGAGTGTAGCAGTTGGACTTAGGATGGGTTTTAGGCTTTGCATTCATACATGCATATCTACTGATCTGTTACTGAAATGGGCCTATGGGCTGTACTGTTGACTGAGAAGGGATAAGGCCCAGTTTACTGTATCTGAATAGGGCTTCGGCCCAGTTATTACTGAGTTTGGTTTGGGCTTAGGCCCATTGGGCTTGAGCTGATTTGGGCTCTAGATGGGCTTCTATACACATTGAGTTTCCAAACTCACCCCTTTTTCTTCCATCCTCGCAGGTGAGCCCTAGAATGGTGGACTTGGAGCTAGGAGGGATTCAGAGTGTGGCAATGGGTGTGTGCATGTCTAGGATTGGATCTAGGGAGAGCTTGTTACTTAAGCAGTCTAATTGACTTACCTCCTCTTCTCTTAAATCCTACCTGGTGCATAGTACCCATTCACTTTAAGCCATAACAAAGGAGATCCGATTTTCCGATGCTTAAACTGTTTTAAAAATAACATGTTTCTGCAAGCTACAAAGGTTTACAAGCTTTCACAATTTTCCATAAAATTTTACAAAGTTGTTAACAATGTTTGAAAGGGGAATTATTACTTCAATGAACCACTTTTGAAAACACAAGCTGAGGTTTTATACAAGTTTACCGGTAGAAGTTTCTAAACCCTAAGAAGGGTTCCCAATGAAAACATGGTTTTCGAAAAACATTTCAATGTGACACACTAGACTTGGCCGTAACGTCTGGGCTGGTTTTTGGGTCTTACATATGAAATAGTAATTAATTTGTCCCTTAGGACTAAATTGTAAAAGATGCAAATTATGAGTTTCTAGAAGATTTAAGTATGAAATAGTATAAGAAACGTTGTTAGGAGTCCTTATTTGGCAATTAGACCAATTTTTGGCACTATGGACAAAAATGACCCTGAAAGGGAAAAATATCAAAGAAACGGCATAAGGGCATTTTGGTTATTTGGTAAAGTTAAGTGATAAAAAGGGAAAATAAGCCAAAAATAGGCTCATCTTCTCATGTACCAGCCGAATTTCTCAAGCCACCATAGCTACGGTTTTTCTTCATTTTCAAGCTCCAAGTAAGTGACTCCAAGCCCCGTTTTTTATGCTTTTCAAATTTTTGAAATCCTCGTAGCCTAATCTAGCTATCTCTACCACTAATTTGAGCTAGGGTTCAAATTCAAAAATATACCCATGCATGACATGCAAGTTATTTGATGCCTAGTGGTAGAAAATGAAAGATTAATGTGTAGTAAACACCTATCTCTAGGTGATTTTTCATGAAAGTCCCTAATAGGGACCAAATTGCAAAGTTAGTAAAATGTGTAGTAAAAGTATGAAATTGTGAGTAATGTGGGCTTTTGTGGACACTAATGAGTGTCAGCTAGGCTTGGGTAGCCAAGAGAATAGATACATTTCATTTTACGAGCCTAGAGCCTATTTTGCAAATATGCAAAAGTTTAGGGGCAAAATTAATTTTTTTAAAGTGTCAATTATGAGATATTTAGTCAATGTGGGTACTAAACGAGTTAAATTATCATTCTAGATCAAGAAATGCGAAGCCTGGACCGAAATCAAGGAAAGGGAAAAGTCGTGGATTAAACCGATAAATTTCTCACATTTTGGACTCGAGGTAAGTTGTATGTAATAATTTAGCTCTTATGTCATGTAAATTCATTTTGATGCCATTTTATGAAATTTGTGATATTTTAAGAAGCTATGAACATAATCTTGTATGAATTACATATATATGAGATTCACGGCATTGATTTGTTCAGGCAAAGTATAAGATCATGAAATTTATTGACGAAAAATTTCATGCAAGTTTAATGGATACGGAGGATACCGTAATCATGCCATGAGTATTATAGGTCCCGTATAAGACCATGTCTGGGACATTGTATCGGCACTGAACTGAGATCCCTTGTATGACCATGTCTGGCACATGGCATTGGCATCGAGACGTGATCCCCTATAAGACCATGTCTGGGACATAGCATGGGTATCCAAGATGAGGTCCTGTATAAGACCATGTCCGGGACATGGCTTCGGCACTAAGAGGAAAAAAGGATTCCCTGTAAGACCATGTCTGGGACATGGCGTTGGCATCCGTTATGATGTCCCATGTAAGACCATGTCTGGGACATAGCATCGGCATCAGAGTATGATCTCATGTAAGACAATGTTAGGGACATGGCATCGACATCGACATGTGATCCCATGTAAGACCATATTTAGGATATGGCATTGGCATCCTTCCATGAGATTGATTTATGAGTATCCTTCAGTAATCTAAAGAGTTATAAGGAAAGTATTCTAATTGATAAATTTTAAGAGAAAGACTAAGTTTCATGATGAGTGTTGCAGGTTCATGTGCACAAGTAAATTATGTGAAACTCGGAAGTATATTGCTATAAGAAACACAATATAAAAGGCTTGAGTATGACATGAGTAAGTTATGAGCATGAAACAAACCATGAGGTTGAGTAAGTATGTGAATGAGCAAGAAAGTCCATGATATTCTATGATGCTTAATGAGATAATTGTACCATGGCTTTTATTGCTATTTTATCCATGCAACTTACTAAGCATTTTATGTGCTTACTCTTTTTATTTCCTTTCCCATGTAGACTTGCTGATCTAGCTCGGGGATCTCTTGAAGTCGGAGCTCGTAATCGTACTATCAAGCCAATTATTTTGGTATAGTAAGTAGTTTTTCTATTGTATGGCATGTACAGGAAGTTAGTCATTTTGTTACTTGCCACTTAAATGGCTATATGTGTTGGCCATTGTTATACTTGAGTCAAGTCGTAATGGTCCTTGGATATGGCCTAATGTTGCCTACCTTAATCTATATACAATTGTGGATGTTTTTCATGTTTGATACACTTTAAATTATGAATTGATTTTGGTATGAAATGGTATTGTATTTGGTCATGTTTTAGGGTGGCAAAAGGCTTGAAAAATAGCCTATTATGGTCCACATGGTTGGGCACACAGGCGTGTGCCTAGGCCGTGCGTGATACAGGTCAGCCCCCATGGGCATGTTAATAGGCCGTGTGTCCCATGTTTCCAAATTAGCTAAGTCAGTATTGAACACGGACGTGTGCCATGGCCATGTGAAAGAAACACAATGCTCAGGCTTTTATACACGGGATCTTGACATGGGCATGTTTATGCCGTGTAAGGGACACGGGTGTTAAACACGGGCGTGTGCCTAGACCATGTCAAAACCCCTGTAGGTTGAATTAAAAATTAAATTCAGCACGGCTAGGGACATAGACGTGTGCGACCACATGGCCCGCCCATACGGGTGTGTGCCCTATTTTAAGCGAAAATTTTCCGAGGGCTCGAAAGTTCCCGGATCAGTTCCAGTACATACTCGATATAGGTTGTGGGCCTTGTAGGCCTATAATAAGGTCATGAAGAGATTGAATGAAAATTTTTAATAAGGAAAGAAATTTTATGGCCCGATTTTATGTATCCAAGCATGTTCAAGTATAGTAATGCCTCGTACCCTGTCTTGGTATTGGACTCAGGTAAGGGTTGTTACAACTCCGCCCCGCCAGTCACACCATGTAGGGATAAAATCGACCCACCCATCCAGATACACCAAGATCAGCACCAGTTGCGGCACCAATCAGTATCGCAACAAAGCTACCTGTAAACAGGATGGCTAAAAGACATAAACAGGATGGCTATAAGCCATAAGCAGGATGGCTAAAAGCCATAATTACAGAACAGTTCCTCCATCCATAATAACCTGTCCCCATGCAGAATGTCATGTCATAATATCATAAGTGAATGCAAAATGTCAAGCTCAGTTAGAGACATACATATCGCAGGCAAATCAATCATTTTACCTTTAGGGCATAATGGTCATTTTCATCAGAATGGGTCTAGACACACTTACTGACCCATTAGAAGGTCTACACTGATCTCGGGCGACTTGTGTAACCTCCACATACATAACAGTGTGAATGGGCCCAGGGCCCATTATGCAACCTATGTGGGCCTACACGCCCATGTGGCCCACTCAGCCCAGAAATGACCTTAGCCATGTGTGCGACACAGCTGGGTCCAATATTCCCACATATTTGTGAGATTTACCCGTGTGGGGCCCACGAGCCTATTGGGCCCAATGGCCTATTTTGGCCCAATGTGGCCCAAGAGAGCCCAAGCCCATGAGATCGCTCATGGTGGCCTCTACTAGCATATGCCCATGTTTCGTGGGATCAATTTACCACGTGTGCGATCGCACACCCGTGTGGCATCAATCACCAAACTTTTCGGATACGAGGTCAAGACTATAAGCTGAAAGAACAAGGAAAGAAGAGAGAGGGGAGAATTGGCTTATGAGAGAAATTGAAGGAATGGAATAGGAGAGAGGCAATATTTGGCCAACATGTAGAGAGAGGGTGAGGAGAAGAGAAACCAATTAGCTTCAAAGAGAGTAAGGAATGTCGATTGATAAAATGAAGAAAGCTCAAAAGCTAAAGTTGGCTTTAGAGAAAAAAATCGAAAAGAGAAAGAGAAAAAGAAATGCTAAAAGAAGGTAGCCTATTCGGTCAAGGCAAGAAGAAAAACAAAATTGGTCACGAGAGAGCAAAAATGTGCGCAAGAACCCACAATCTCGAAAACAAAAGAAAGCCAAAAGTAAACAAAGGTCATTTGGCAATTCCATACTCCAAAAGATGTCCTCTTAATCCTCCTAACTGAAACCGAAGCCACCTTAGAGTTAGAATTTGGCTACAACATCTCCCAACCCCTCCATTTCAAATATCCTTAATTGTCTCCTAACAATCACTCCCTCAATACACCAGAATGCAGTATCAATCTGGGCTTGAGCTTATTAAGAAATAGATCAGGTGGGCCTTAGCCCATTATAGTTGTAGAATCAAAAACTGAATATATGTGGGCCTAAGCCCAATACAGTATCAGTGACAGCAGAAATGCAAACAGAAATCCCACTCCAATCTAGCCAAACACACCACTCTATCCCGTTAGTCACACCATGTGGGGATAAAATCGACCTACCCATCCAAACACACCAAGATTAGCACCGATTACGGCACCAATCAGTATCATAGTAAATCTGCCAGTAAATAGGATAGCTAAAAGCCATAAATAGGATGGCTATAAGCCATAAGCAGGATGGCTAAAAGCCATAATTACGGAACACTTCCTCCGTCCATAATAACCCGTCCCCATGTAGAATGTCAAGTCATAATATCATAAGTGAATGCAACATGTCAAGCTTGATTAGAGACATACATATCGCAAGCAAATCAATCATTTTACCTTTAGGGCATAATGGTCATTTTCACCAGAATGGGTCTAGGTACACTTACGACCCATCAGAAGGTACAAAGCCGTCTCGGGCGCCCGTGTGGCCCACTCAGCCCAAAAACGACCCTAGCCATGTGTGCGACACAGCCAGGTCCAATATTCCCACATATCCGTGAGATTTACCCGTATGGGGCTCGCGAGCCCATTAAGCCCACATGGCCCATTTCGGCCCAACGTGGCCCAAGAGAGGCCAAGCCCATGAGATTGCTCATGGTGCCCTCTACTGGCATACGCCCATGTTTCGTGGGCTCGGTTTACCATAGGTGCAATCGTACGCCCGTGTGGCATCAATCGCCAAATTTTTTGACTTGTCGGCTTTTGCTGTTCTACGGTTAATTAGTGTGAGTACACACCTGTTTTGCAAAACCGTGCTAAGATTCACGAGCACCCAACCTACATTCATTCCAAGCATACAGTCAGTTTCTCAACCACTAGTGTTCCCAAGCAATTATTCTCAAGACGACAATCACTACCCACCTTGATTATATGAGATACGGCTTGTTCCTCTTAGATCGCTAGTTAGAAATCGTCCTCACTTCCTTGTCGATTCACTGCATTACAAGAATAGTCTATCAAATATGATTGCCTAAAACCACAGTTAACACACATTAATCTAAAGAAGCACAGGAAACCCCTCTCCAAAAAGGAAAAGTGACATTCGACCAATCACTGAGAAATAAGCCCTCAAATTTACCTTTTATCGCGAAAAGAGAAAACAGTCTGAACCTGTTGCGAAATTCTATGAACCAAAAGCGGCATCACTAAGAATAAAGATGGAAAGAGAGTTGGCCATGAGTGAACACAAAGGAAGAGCATTCTGTTTAAAACAACTTGAACATAATGAAGAAATAACAAGAATAAGAAGTAACACAACTTACCAATCTTTAGTGCCACTTTAGAATAGAAAACTGATCAAAGAAGAAGAAGAACGAAGTTGATACAGGGTCAAGACTATAGGCCAAAAGAACAAGGAAAGAAGAGAGAGGGTGAGGAGAAGAGAAACTGATTAGCTTCAAAGAGAGCAAGGAAAGTCGATTGACAAAATGAAGAAAGCTCAAAAGCTAAAGTCAGCTTCAGAGAAAAAGAACTGAAAAGAGAAAGAGAAAAAGAAATGCCAAAAGAAGGTAGCCTATTCGGTCAAGGCAAGAAAAAAACAAAATTGGTTACGAGAGAGCAAAAACGTTCCAAGAACCCACAATCTTGTAAACAAAAGAAAGCCGAAAGTGAACAAAGGTCATTCAGCAATTCCACACTCTAAAAGATGTCCTCCTAATCCTCCTAACCAAAACTGAAGCTACCGTAAAGTTAGAATTCGGCTACAACATCTCCCAACCCCTCCATTTTAAATTTCCTTGATTCTCTCCTAACAATCACTCCCTCAATTCCAAATCCACTCTTGATTTGCTCCACAAATTCCTCAATGACCAAATCAAACTCCACTTTGTAGAGTTTCAGTCAAACTCCATTTCCCATATAGCAAGGAAGTAAAATAAATACTCCTTTGCGCCACATGAGATTCGAACTCAAGCTCCCTTAGAAATACTGACACACCACTTACCTCTCTACCAGTAGGCTCCTTGTGTCGTATTTCAATCATAAATACTTAAAAGGTTCCATGCTAGAGTCATGCTTCCAACAAGTAAGAAAATAAAAATTTCGCATAAGCCAAGGCTCAAACCCAGGGCTTCTCAGGGACTCCTAACCACTCCTAAACCATTCAAGTAGTCCATTATTTATATCAAACACACAAAATCAAAACATAGATTTTTGGAGCGTTACACCAATCTTTATTACATCAGGTTTAAAGCATTGACGTGGTTTTTGGAAAACTTTTTTGCCATCGTTGCTTTTGAAAAATAACTTTGATTATCTTTGTTGCAACAGAAAGACCAAATGAAAATTCCAACTATTAACTAAGCCAAGTAACATGCTTAATCCAATTTTAGTATATAATAAATCATTCTCATGTGTGAAGTTATGCATGTATGAAAAATCCCCAAAATAAAAATAGTCCCAAACCATAGTTCAAATTACTTTACAATCCAAAAATCCAAATAAATTTAGGGAAACTTTAAATAATAATTCAATAAAAATAAATATGAAATTCGTCGTACATTTGCATACCAAATCTGGTCCTAATTTCGTTCATTACCTGAGAAGTTGAAGTAATGGGGTGAGTTTAACAAGCTCAGTGTGAGTCTAAATAATCAAACATACTATATACATTCAAACATTTTCTCATGGAACCAAATAACACAATCAAACATCAATAGTAACATTTTTATGTAACATGATCATGACATAATGCACATGTGAGTTCCTACCCATACCATCCACTACACACCATGTGTTCCTTAGAACTCGTCTGCCAAACTCCAAAGAATGTGAGCAAAGCTCAATATGGTAAAAACCACCGAATCAAATTAATGTAGAAATCTACTGAATAACAAATAGTGCGATAAAATCGTCATTCCCCTTGGTACTCCAGGTGCAATGCACTGACTACGAATAAATTTAGACTTAATGTGCCATCAGTACTCCATGGAACTCCTCCATCTACCACAATAATTACCTACCCCAATGCACTTGCAATTTGTCACAAAATCTGATACATAAGCATAATTTAATACTTTCACATTTAATTGACATGTTCAACACGCCTTCAATTACCAAATACTTTCATTGAACGGAATCGGTAATCTAACTTTTAATTTACCATTATGATGATATAATTCAACAAATCATAATTTCATATACTTTTATGAACTTTTCATTGTGAATATATAGTAGTATTTCCAATATTTCATAGCAATTTTCTCATACAAATATATCATGCATAAACTCAAAATTTCAAACAAATCATGCTATACATACCACCAATCATATATGTAACACCCCTAACCTATATCCGTTGCCAGAACAGAGTTACGAAGCATTACTGGAGTTTACAAAACAAATACAATTAATTTATGTCATTTACTATTCATATCCGAAACTAATCGTGTCGTCACTTGGTTGGAGCATCGAGGCCAAATTTAAGCATTAGAATTAAATTGGGACTAAATCAAGAACTCAGGAAATTTTTTTCAAAATTTCAAAAATTTTCTTATATACAGGGGTCACACTTCCGTGTGGTTAGGCCTTGTGGTTCACACGGCCAGGTGACATGCCCATGTCTCAGGCTATGTGGCATGCAAGGTAGGGTACATGCCCGTGTCCCTAACCTGTGTAACTCTCTAACTTGTAACTTAGTTAAATGCATGGGTCACATGGCCAAGTCACACGCCCGTGTGCTAGGCTGTGTGGTCAATTGAATTTTATAAAATTATGTGCAGGTTTCACACAGCCATGACACACACCCATGTACTAGGCCATGTTTTTCACACGGCTGAGACACACGCTGTGTCTCTGCCCGTGTGCCAAATTTTGAACATTCTGTTTCTCAATTTTAAGATGCAGGGGACATACGACCAAACCACATGCCCATGTACCAAGCCGTGTGTCACACACGATTAAGACACACGCTCGTGTATTTACCCATGTAGAGAAACTAAAGCCATTTCCTAGCTTTTTTTTCTCACCCAATCTTATCATCAACCTACACCAAAACTTACAAATATATATCAACCAATTCAAGTACCATAATCTAGCCCATTCTATCATCTAACATGGTATATCCACACATGTACTCATGTTTATAATCTTACCTATTTGTGAAAATTTATATTTTACCCTAATTCAATCAAATCTTACCATATACTTATATATTAAATAAAATATACCTTATAGCAATATACCAAAATATATTATCATATGCCATTCCAATGGCTATATTACAACCATTTACATAGCAACATTGGAAAAGTTAGCCTATACATGCCATTATACAAAAATAAGTTTTCTAGTTATAATAAAATAAATAGGTGGATAGTGTGATGATACTCCGACCGATCACCAACCTTTGCGAGCTTTGGAGCACTATAAAAAAGGGAAAAGAGAATCTAGTAAGCATTTAATGCTTAGTAAGTTTGTATAACATGACCTAAACTTACCAATCATGTTTATTAATATTAAGCATAAAATAACATGCTTCCCACAAAAATTAGCAAATTACCTAAACATATACACTCAATCAAACAAGTTAGTCATGTAATTCATATGTATAACAAATATGCATAGATGAGCTCATCATGCCACAACTTTTAGGTATCCCATTTACATTTAATACATCTTTCTTTTGTTCTCACAATTTCTCATGTCAAGGGTATTGTCCTTTGAGCTTTTAAAATATCGATGGATACTTAGGTAGTACACTCAAGGCGTACAATTCAGAATTTCATCAATTCATGTCCTATCTAGGGCTACCCTTTTATGCACATAATCAAAGCATACACTCTCAAGCCTCTTATCAAAATGCTTTTATGAGCCACGTATTAGAATGCTCATCTGGGCTAAATCTCAAGAGTGCTCATTAGAGCCATAACTTAGGAAGTTCACAAAGAACTTTTAATCAGAAAGCTCACAAGGACCCTATCAGGATTGCTCTCAAAGGGCTATGTAACAGGAGCACCAGATAGCCATATCTCAAGGAGTTCAAGCAAGCTATATCAGGACGCTCACAAAGAGCTACGGTAGTGTGCAACACATACAAGTTCACTATCAATCAGGTTGCTCACAGAAACTATTAACAGAATTCTCAAGAGGCTATATTACGGATTAGTTGTTCGAGTTAAATCCTATCTGCAACATATGATGGACCACATTTAATGTGGGAAATCACATATATCCATCGAATTTCTATATTCAAACGGAGCTTAACACTTTTTCTAACATTTCTGGCCATGTGATCATTTCTTGCATTTATAACATTCATATGTTTCACATAAACTTATACCACACTCAATCCAAATACAACATCAATTCAAACATATACACATGCTTACTCATGTTACACAAGCTTACCTCGACACTTATTCGTGCTTAAGCTTACTAATCCAAAACTTTTTCTTTTCCTCGATCTAGCTTTGAATTTGAATTATCTGGATCTATAAAAAAAATTTAATAATCAATTTAAAACATTTCATATTCAATAGAGTTCAATCTACATTCTAGGCAAAATTACCATTTTGTCATTAAACTTTTCATAAATTCCAATTTCATCCCTAAGCTCGGAAAAAGAAATTCTTACAATTTAATCCTTGTTCCAAGCCTAGCCGAATTGTATATATCACAATAACAGCCTATGAATTTCACAAAGATCAGAATTTTTCCATGGGTTTTACAACTTTCCAATTTAGTTCCTAAATCATGTTTTCACCAAAATTCTCTTTGTAAAAGTTGTTTATCTACTAGCAACCTTTCATTTTCTACCATAAATTTCAAATTTCAGCATATTCATCCATGGCACAACTTCTATATTTTGATATCTTTTCAAATTAGTCCCCAAAATAGAAAGATGAAACCAACCCATTCTCAAAAATATAAAAATTACTAAAAGCAAGACTTCAATACTTACCCAATTAAGCTTGAGTAGTTTCTTCTCTCTCTCCTAGGGTTTCCATGCAAATTTTGGGGAGGATGATATAAAATAAGATGATATTTCTATTATCATCTTTTAATTATTTTAATTTCCTATTTACTCCTTAGCCTTTTCTAATTTTTCCATGGATAAAAAAATAAAAAATATCTACTAACTTTTCTTTAATGGTTTAATTACCATATAAGGACCACCAATTTTATGAAATAGTGAGAAAATTCCATAAAGGACTTTTTATGAAATAGTGATTAATTTGTCCTTTGGGACTAAATTACAAAAGTTGCAAAATATGATATTCTAGAAGTTTTAAGGATGAAATAGCATTAGAAAATTTATTAGAGGTCCTTATTTAGCAATTAGACCATTTTATGTTATGATGGACAAAAATGCCCAAGGAAGGAAAATTTTTTAAGAAAAGGGCATAAGGGCATTTTGGTCATTTGGTTAATTAATGAAATAAAAAGGGAAAAAGAAAGCAAAATTGTGTCCATCTTCTTCCTATGGGAGCCGAATTTTCCAAAGCTCTATAGCTAAGGTTTCTTTCATTTTTAAGCTCACAAGTAAGTGCAATTTAACCCCGTTTTTAATTCTCTTCGTATTTTTGAAATCCTCGTAGCTTAATGTAGCTATTCCTACCACTAATTTGAGTTCGGGTTTATGTTTAAAAATATACCCATGCATGACATGCAAGTATTTTGATGTCTAGTGGTAGAATATTGAAGTTTAAAGTGTAGTAAACATTTTTTACTAGGTGATTTTTCATGAAAATCCCTAATAGGGACTATATTGTAAAGGTAGGAAAATGTGTAGCAAAAGTGTGAATTGATGAGAAATAGGGGCTATTATGAGTACAAATAAGTTTCAGCTAGGCTTGGGTAACCAAGAAAATAAGTACATTTCATTATACGAGCCTAATGACCATTTTGCAAATATGTAAAAGTTTAGGGGCAAAATTATAAATTTTTCCAAAGTGTTAATTAAGGCTATTTAGCAATGTGAATATTAAATAAGCTTAATTTGTCATTATAGATCAAGAAACACAAAGCCCGGACCAAAACCGGGGGAAAAACAATGTGGTGGATTAAATTGCATATTCACCCAGATTTTGGATCCGAGGTAAGTTGTATGCAATAAATTAGCGTTACGCATGTTGAAAATTATTGTGATGATATTCTATGAAATTTATGTTATTTCTATGAAATTTATTGATATGATTTTTACAAGGAAATGATGAAGTTATAGTTGAGAAATCTCGGCTAAATTTTAGGGAATACGAGGGATACAGTAGTCATGACATGAGAAATTGTAGGTCCCGTATAAGACCATGTCTGGGTCATGGCATCAGTACAGAATTGTGATCCCATGCAAGACCATGTCGGGGACATGGCATTGGTATCGACATGTGGTCCCGTATAAGACCATGTCTGAGACATGGCGTTAGCACCGAGATGAGATTTAGATCTCCTGTAAGACCATGTCTAGGACATGGCGTTAGCATCTAAGAGAGATCCTGTATAAGACCATGTCTGGGACATGGCATCAGCATCAGTTTATGATCTCATGTAAGACCATGTCTGGGACATGGAATCGACATTGATATAAGATCCTGTATAAGACCATATCTGGGATATGGCTTTGGCATCGACTTGAGATCCCATGTAAGACCATATTTGGATATGGCTTTGGAATCTTACTATGAGATTGACACTTCAGGTATCCTTCAGTATTCTAAGTAATTTGACGGGAAAAATATTCAAGTTGATGAAGTTAACTAGAAAGACTAAAGTTTTGTGATGAGTGATACAAGTGCATATGACTAAGTTACGAGAAAATGAACACATAATGATATGAGTATGATGGTGAGAAAAGCATGAGTAAGCAAACAAAATGATATGAATGTGTCAGTAAGAAAGAGCATGAGAAAGCCATGTTAATGTGTAAATAATTCATATTATATTTCATGATTACTTTATTTGAATGCTCATTCCATGATTTATGTTTCTATTTTATTTCATGCAACTTACTAAGCTTTTATGCTTACTCCCCTCTCTTTTCCTTTTTACTTGTATTATTGCCAAGTTAGCTCGTGGATCAACAAGGACGTCGGAGCTCGAAGTCACACTATCAAACATTTGATTTTGGTATAGTAAAGTTCAATCATTTTGAGTATGGCATGTATAGGAATTAGGCCTTTTTGCTATGTGTCATATTGATTGGCGGTATGTGTTGGCTAAAAATGTTACTTGAATTATGTTGTAAATGGCCATTAGAAGTGGCTAATATTGTTTAAGTTAAAATTATGCAATATTGATGAAATTCATGAAAGTGCAAGTTTGCATGTTTAAGTAGAGTAGTGATTGATGAGAATGCAATGCGTGGTGGCATGTAAATGCCTTAATTTTGGGTATTTAGAAGTGTATTTATGCCATGATATGTGATATTGAAATTGGCCTTGTGGTTGGTTAAGTTTCAGGGTGGTAAAGGGCTTGGAAAATAACCTATAATTTTCCACACGGGTGGGCACACGGGCGTGTGCCTAGGCCGTATGTGACACACGGTCAGCCCCATAGACGTGTTGATAGGCCATGTGTCCCTTGCAACTAATTTATGCAAAATAGAATGCCCAGTAGTAAACACACGGGCAAAGTCACAGCGGTGTGTCTCAGCCGCATGGAAGGCACGGCCTAGCACACAGGCATGTGGCTTGGCCGTGTGACCTAAATTGCATGCTGACGTCATAAATAGAATGTCCAGGTTTTCACACACAGGCTAAGGCACGGGCGTGTGAAGGACACAGGCCATAGACATAGGTGTGTGCTAGGCCGTGTGAAAACCCCTGTAGGTTTGAAATGAAAACTAAATTTGACACGGGCTAAGGACATAGGCGTGAGTAACCACACGGCTTGCCCACATGGGCGTGTCCCACTTCACACGGGCATGTGGCCCTATTTTGAGCAATAATTTTCTAAGTGCCCGAAAGTTCCCAAATTGGTTTCGAACCACTCCTGATGTATGTTTTGGGCCTCATAGGCCCATGATAAGGATATTAAGAGAATGATTGAAAAGTTTTTAAATAGAAATGAAATTTTATGGTTCAACTTTACACCTTTGAGTAAGTTAAGTACGGTAATGCCTCGTACCCTGTCCTGGCATCGAACATGGGTAAGGGGTGTTACAATAATGTAATTTGATAACAATATGCTTATTTATTTATATGGAATTAGAAATATACTTGACTATGTTTTCATTAGTCATTGTTGCATATAAGATTAATTAATAAGTTTCTCTATATGATATGTTCGGTTTAATAAGTGCATGAAATCTATTATGAAAAAAAAAAGTTGGTATTTTATAAGTATTCGAATTTCCTTATGACAATGACTATATAATTTTTGTTTGTATTAAAATTATATTATATGAGACTTTGAGATATGAAATTTAATTGTAATATGATTTAAGTGTATGTTTATTGATTGATCAGTCATATATTTTAATTATATGATTATATATGTGTGCATATAAATTTGCTCAAAAGTTGTCTCTTGTACGATAATTGTATGGAAGTGATGCTTTGTCTGGTAATGCCTCGTAACCCTTTCCAGTGACGGATATGGGTTAGGGGTGTTACATTTGATTGCTATCAGAGCTACGGGTTAGTTGATTTTAGGACTAATGTAGCACATGTGAGTCTAGCTATACATGCCATAATTATAAACTGCAGTAGTGTGATGTCTCCTGACAATTTAAAATGTGTTTTCTTATAGTAAACAAATCTTGATCGAGCCATAACGGATGACGTAGAAAGTAATGTGCCCACTCCTGCTCAGGGGGCAGCGTCGGCTGATTCTAGGCCGATTTCAGGTAGTAAAGAAGGAGAGGCTAAGCAACCCTTCTTCCAACTAATGAATAAGTGGTTCACGAAGTTTGTTCGAACGAATCTGGCTGCTCAACAACCTCTACCCCCTCAAGTTCCTGAAACTTCCCAAGTTGTATGAAAAGAAAAGAAAAGAAAAGTTTATTCAAAAGATAGAGATGTACGAAAACGAATATCGAGTAAATCATTTCGGTCTACATCAAAGAAATTTTGAGTTGATTATAGCCATTCAAAGACTAATGTGGGGAATTCGAGTAGAGATCATGGTAGATCATATTTGAGTTTCAGAACTCTAGCTACTTCGATCGCTAGTGTTGGAAATGTCAAATCTGATCAACCTGAGTGCAGACACTGTGGTAAAAGACATCTGGGCAATTGTAGATTGAAGAATCGAGCTTGTTTCAAATGTGGATCCTTAGATCACTTTATCGAAGATTGTCCTGAGTCTGTTGAGCAAGAGGTTAGGCAAAACCCGAGACTGAGTAACACTTCAGCCAACGGTAGATCTTCTAGAAATACGAGAAACATGGATGGTAGTCAAAGAGTGACTAAAGATACAGTTATGCAATCTGAGGCTAGAGCACCTACCAGAGCCTATGCCATTTGAGCTCGTGAGGAAGCTTCATGTAACAGCCCAACCTAGGGTTTAGTCAGAATAGTGGATTTGAGACCACAATTCCAAAGTAGAAAATATTTCATGATCATTATTAAGTTTATAGTATACTTGCATGATAGTGAGAAAATTTCATGAAGGAAATTTTATGAATTAGTGATTAATTTGTCCTTTAGGACTAAATTGTAATAGTTGAAAAATTGAGTTTCTAGAAGGTTTAAGTATGAAATAGCATTAGAAAATTTAGTAGGAGTCCTTATTTGGCAATTAGACTAATTTTTGGCACTATGGACAAAAATGCCTATGGAAGGGTAAAATTTCAAAGAAAGGCCATAAGGGCATTTTGGTCATTTGGTAAATTAAAGAAATAAAAAGAGAAAAAGAAAGAAAAAAGTGTCCATCTTCTCCATGCTTGTGCCAAATTTGAAGAGTCCTCCATAGCTAGGGTTTCTTTCATTTTTAAGCTCCAAGTAAGTGACTCCAAGCCCCGTTTTTCATGTTCTTCGTATTTTTGAAATCCTCGTAGCATAACCTAGCTAATTCTACCACTAATTTGAGCTAAGGTTTATATTCAAAAATATGCCCATACATGACATGCAAGTATTTTGATGTCTAGTGGTAGATTATGAAAGTTTAAAGTGTAATAAACACCTTTCTCTAGGTGATCTTTCATGAAAGTCGCTACTAGGGACCAAATTGTAAAGTTAGTAAAATGTGTAGTAAATGTACAAATTGATGAGAAATGTAGGCTGCTATGAGAACATAAAAGGTTTGGCTAGGCTTGGGTAGTCAAGAAATTAAATGTATTTCATTTTACGAGCCTAAAGACCATTTTGCAAATATGTAAAAGTTTAGGGGCAAAATTATAATGTAACGCCCTAATTTTGGTCCTAGAAGAAATGGGCCTTGAGCTTTAGGAGCGTTAGGAAGTCAGCACATGAATATTTATTATGCAAGAGGTGACATAAAATGAAGGCTTGTTTCAGTGGTTAAGGGCCTTGAGAAGTGTTGGAGAAGTCCTAGGTTCAAACCTAGGATTTGGCAAAAATTTTGGTTTTAAGTGAATTAAACCCTGGATGCGTGGAAGTAGGCCTTTTAAATTATTGTGTTAAAAAAATGACACAATGAAGCATGTGGTCTAGTGGTTGTGGCATCATTAAGGTTGCAAGGGAGTATAGGTTCAAGCCTTTGCTCTTGAAATTTATTTTGGTTTTTCTTTTAAAGGAACTTGGACTTTGGCCCATAGGCTTTATATTTAATTGTGTTTGTCTTATGACACAGAAAGGCCTTGTGACTTGATGGCAAGTAGCGTGGCTGGCATTATGAGGAAGCTGGAGTTCGAATCCCCGTTGCTGGCAAGGGATAAATATTTTACTACATGGGACGGCTAGTGGTTGAATTGGAATTGAACTCTGGTGGAGAAGATTTGAATTGGTCTTGAAGGGAATCGAGGAGGAGATTATAGAGCGATTTTAGGAGGAAATCAAGGAATTTTAAATGTGGGAGGAGGTTGTAGCTGAATGGAACACTAGGGATTCCTTTAGTGTTCAGTTTGGGGAAAAGGTGGGGACGTTTGGTGTAGTGTGTAGGTTGTCGAATTCTCTTAGTTCTTTTTGGCATTCTTTTAGTGAGGTTTGCATTGGCAATTGCTTTCTTTTATGCCGATTTGAGTTTTCATGAGTGTTGGCCAAACCTGTCAGTACCTTTCGGGTTTTGGGGTCATTGCTAGATTGCTAGTGCCATTGGGTTTTATTTTCTACTCTTTTCCTTTCTTCAACTCTAAGACTACCGATTTCTCTTTTGGTTTCTATTTTACTCTCTTTCGCCTCAAGTAAGTGTTGCTAGGCTGAATATACCTTCCCTTTCTTCTTTCCCTTTTCTTGGTCTGCTTTTGACAACCGACCTTCTTGTTCTTTTTCTGGCTGTACCCTCTTCTCCCCTATTGCCATTCTTTTAGTTCTTGCACCCTCTCCCACCCTATCCTTTCTTCTCCTTTTCTAGATGAACCGAATATTCATGTCTTGTCCTTCTTTCTGTACTTGGCCGAATATATTTAAATCTTGCTAACCGATTCTATCATTACCCTTTTCTTTTAATGCTGAGCCGAATTTTGGGTTCCTTAACTGTTCTTTGGCAACTGGTTGGGTTCTTTAGCACAACTATTTTTGTTTTTGTCATCAATTTCGGAGTAACCGAGCCTTTCTTTTCGGAGGAGGGTATTCTTGGTGCTGGATTGAGGATTTAATCTGTGGACTATTTATCTCCCTATGGTTTAGGTAAGCGGTTATACCCTTATCTCAATCTTTATGAGTTTTCTATGGATTATTAATGGTGTTTGGTAATACAGGGATTTTGATGGAGGAAATTGTTATTAGCCTTGAGTAAGGGCTCAAGTAGAAGATCTTTTCTCGTTCAATCAAGGTAGATAGTTGGTGTTTATTTCATGATAAGTGTATAAAGGGTTGTTAATCTTTTTTCTGCAATTAATTTGAAGCCTTGATTTGAATGTAGGTTGCGGTGTTCTTGGATTATTCGTGTGATCTGAAAATCAGGTGTGTAACCGTATCCCCTGTTTCTATGGATCGGCATAGGCCGATAAAGTGTGTTTTTCACATTATACTGATTGTAGATCGACATATGCCGAGAAGCTAAGGTACCGACGAATGATGCCACACGAGCGTGCGAACGCTAGTATTGTGAATCGAGCCTACGAACGTGGGCGTACAATGAATGAGGCCACCACGAGTAATCTCATGAGCTTGGGCCGTATGGGCCATGTTAGGCCCAATGGGCCCGTGAGCCCATAGGGGTGAATCTCACCGTCAGGTCGAAAGGTTGGACTAGCCATGTCGCGTACGTGGCTTAGGATGTTTCTAGGCCTCGATGGGCCAGAATGGGCTGTGTGGGCCCAATGGGCTTCTAAGCCCCATATGGATAAAGTTCATGTTAGGTGGTAAAAACATGGACTGGGCTGTGTAGTATGTTTAGCCGTGGCTAGTTCTGGGCTAATTGGGCCGCACAAGCATTTAGGCACATTTGGGCCGAGAAATGGGCCTTTGGCCCACTCCCACTGTTAGGACCGTTAGGGTTGCTTAAGTCACTGGAGGCAACTGTAAATCTTTTGATGGGCTGATAAATGTACTTAGGCCCAAATTGCATAAAATTATCGAAATACTCCTATAGTGTAAATTTACCAAAATACCCTTGTAGTGTAAAATTATCGAAATATCCATGTAGTGTAAAATTATCAAAATACCCCTGTAGTATAAAATTACCGAAATACCCCTATCAGGTAAAATTATCGAGGTACCACTATAGGGTAAATGACTGACTTCTACTATGATTTGACTGATTTGGCTGTGATTGTATGGTTATGATTTGACTAACTTCACTGTGATTGTATTATGGGCATGACATTCTACATACATGACATATTGCATGGGGTTGGGATTTCGTACGGAGGAAGATCTATTCTGTTAGGGTTGCACGGGTCGCTAAGACGACTATGGATCCACCGAAGGCATAAAGCCGTACATTCGTATTGTTCTTTTAAGGTCGCACGGGTCACCCGAGACGACTAGACTGATCGATGGTTGAGTGCTGATCATTTTATCCATGGCTTTGTGCCACCCACATTACCAATGGCTCAATGTTGTCCCTTTTTACCGAAGGCTTTGTGCCACGCATGATATCAAAGGCTTAGTGCCATTCCTATTACTGAAAGACCGTGTCTGTTGCTAAAGGCTTTGTTCTGAATTGAAGGTTTTGTGTCGTATTTATGGCTCTGTGCCATCATATTAATTGTTTATAGTCATTCTGATTATGGCTCTGTATAGTTCTAGTTATGGCTTTGTGCCATTCTGTTGATTATGGCTCTATGTCATTCTATTTATGGCCTTGAGCCGTTGACTTAGTGTCGCAACCGGTGCTAAGCTTGGTGTGCTGGATGGGTGGGTTGATTTTATTCCCACAATAAGTGTAGGTTTGGATAGAGGCAAGTGCAGGGTTGGATGGGATACATGTATCATCCATACACTATACATTCTGTATTCTGATTTTGTTATACTAATAGGCTTAGGCCAACATATGATCTGGTGTTGTTTCTATACTAATATGGGCTAGGCCCAATTGGTTTTGCTATGGGCTGTGACCCAACTGATAATGTAATGGACTAAGGCAATCTATTATTGTCTGCTATAATGGGCTAAGGCCCAATTGAAACTGTTTCTGTTATCGGGCTCAGGCCCAGTCTGTTCTTGATTCTGTTCCCTGATTGTTACTTTAGTAAGGGGATTACACATTGAGTTTTCATAAACTCACCCCGTTTTTACCTTTGTTAGGTAATCCTCAGTGTTGGGAGGATCGGTGCTACGAGGGACTTAGAGAAGGCCACACAACTGCTTTTGCTTCCTATTACATTTATTTACTTTCAAGTATTTTATTTTTGATATAGGGTTGTAATAAGGTCTTTCTGATGGTTTAAATTTTAATTGGGATTCTATTTATTTTGATCAATAACAGTTAGAAGTAGAACTCATTTTTCCTAAACGATAACTGTTTTCAAAACAACACGTTTCCGTAACATTTTCGAGATGGTTTCGCGACTCATTTTCTTTAAAACTCATGCTTTCATAAATCAACTATTATAAGTTAATCTTCTACAACAAATGATGTTTTACAAAAGTTTTAAATGGCAAGGTGTTTTAAGTCTTTAAGAAGGGTTTCCAATGAAAACATGGTTTTCGAAAAACACTTCAAGGTGACACGCCAGATTCGGGCCAAACTTCTAGGCCGGGTTTGGGGTGTTACATATAAATTTTCCCAAAGTGTAAGTTATGGGCTATTTAGCCAATGTGTGTATTAAATTAGCTTAATTTGTCATTTTAGATCAAGAAGCATGAAGCCCAGACCGAAACCCGGGAAAAAGCAAGATAGTGGACTAAATCAAAAAATTGCCCTCATTTTGGACCCGAGGTAAGTTGTATGTGATAATTTAGCTATATTTTTATAAAAATTTATTGTAATGATTTTCCTATGAATCTATGAAATTTCATGAGGCTTATTGTAAGCCAATGTATGAGCTATGAGTAATTCTATGAAAGCCGTTGATATGAACTTTTACTAAGAATTAACGAAAACATGAAAGGAAATTTTCATGTAAGTATTAAAAGATATGAAGGATACCGTAATCATGTCATGAACATTGTAGGTCCTGTGTAAGACCATGTCTGGGACATGGCATCGGCACCAAACAGAGATCCCATGTAAGACTATGTCTGGGACATGGCATTGGCATACACATGTGGTCCTGTATAAGACCATGTCTAGGACATGGCGTCACCACCGAGACGAGATATAGATCCCCTGTAATACCATATCTGAGACATGGCATGGGCATCTAAGAGAGATCTCGTGTAAGACCATGTCTGGGACATGGCATCAACATCAGTTTACGATCTCGGGTAAGACCGTGTCTGGGAAGTCGCATCGACGTTAATATGAGATCCCATGTAAAATCATATCTAGGATATGGCTTTAGCATTAGTTTGAGGTCCCATGTAACACCATGTCTTGGATATGGCTTTGGCACCTTACCATGAGAATGACACTAAGGGTATCCTTCGATATTCTAAGCATGTTAATAGAGAATGTATCTAAGTTGCTTAGCTAGCAAGAGAGACTAAACTTTCATGGTGAGTGTTACAGGTACATTTGAATAAGTCATGAGAAATTATGAAAATGTAAGGCATGTGAATGACTAAGCCATGGGAAAGAGTAAGTCACGAGAGTAAGTAAGTCTTGAATGAATATGTTATAAGAATGAGTAAGATATGAGAAGGAGTAAAAAGTTATATAAACCCCATGATGCCATGTTTGAATGACTTTCCATGACATTTATTGCTATTTTATTTCATGCAACTTACTAAGCATTTTTATGCTTACTCCCTTATTTTCCCTTCCATGTAGATTTGCCGAATTAGTTCGGGGATGGCTCAAAGTCAGAGCACGAAGTCACACTATCAATGAATTTATTTTGGTATAGTAAAGTTAGTCTTTTTGTTGTATGGCATGTATAGGAAATTTAGTCACTTTGGCATGTGTTATTTTGAGTAGCCAATTGCGTTGGCTATTGTTATCACTTAAGTCAAGTTTAATGGCCTTTGAAATAGGCTAATATTGTTTAAATTATATTTTATGCAATGAGAATGAAATTCATGATATGCATGATGGCATGTGAGTGCCTCAATGATGAATGTTCTTAATGTATGTTATACCTTGAATTGTGAGTTTGAAGTTGGTATGAGTTAGATGTGTTTCAATGTGGCAAAAAGGCTTGGAAAATAGCCTATAATTGTCCACACAGATGGGCACATGGGCGTGTGCCTATGCCGTGTGTGACACACAGTCGGCCCCTATGGGCATGTTAGTAGACCGTGTGTCCCCTACATCTTAAGTAAGTAAGTCAGAATTGCACACGGGCTGAGCGCACGGGCGTGTACCTTAGCCGTGTGAACCCCTGATGTTTATAGTACTTAAGTCAGTGTTGCACACGTAAGAGCACATGAGCGTGTGCTCTGGCCGTGTGGATTTTCAAGTTATTCTTTAAGTAAGATCAGATTAGAGCACAAGTTATAGACACGGGCGTGTCTAGACCGTGTGAGGGACACGAGCTATAGACACGGGCGTGTGCCCATGTTGTGTTCCAGTCGGTAGGTTTGAAATAGGAAATAAATTCAACATGGGCCAAGGACATGGGCGTGTGTGACCACACGGCCTGTCCACACGGACGTGCCCCATCCCACACGGGCGTGTGGCCCTATTTTAGGAAAAAATTTTCTAAGTGCCCGAAAGTTCTCGGATCAGTTCCGGTACACACTTGATATACATTTTGGGCCTCGTAGGCCCTTAATAAGGATAGTAAAGGAATGCATGAAGGGTTTTGACATGGAATGAATTTTGATAGCCTGATTTTATGTATTCAAGTATGTTTAAGTACGGTAATGCCTCGTACCCCGTCCCGACGTCGAACTTGGGTATATGGTGTTACATTTAGTTGTATCAAAGCTAGTTTTTAGTCGATTCTAGGACTAACCTAGCACATGTACGAGTCTAGCTATACACGCCATACCTATGTAGATATGTGATATGATAGTGCGACGACTCCTGACAATCTCAATGTGTTTTATTATAGTAAATGGATCCCGGACGAGCTACGACAGATGATGTAGAAAGTAGCGCACTAGCTCCCACTGAAGGGACAGTGCCAGCCAAAACCTAGAATAAGCCGGCTACTATAAGTCAGGAAGGAGAAGCCCGAGAGGCCTTCTTCCAAATGATGAACGAGTGGTTCACTAAGTTAGTCCAAACAAACCCGGCCACTCAACACCAAGCTCTACCCCTTCAATTTCCTCAATCTACCCCAGTAGCTCCTCAAATAGTAGAGGTAGTAAGGCGAGAAAATCCCCTAGTTGATAGAATCTGAAAACAAGGGGATGAAGAGTTTCGAGCTACTAAAGATGATGATCCAGAAAGAGCTAAATTTTGGCTAGAGAATGCCATTAGGGTATTCGATGAGTTATCTTGCACGCCGGAAGAGTGCATGAAGTGTGCCGTATCTCTCTTACGAGATTTCACCTATCAGTGGTGGAATACCCTTATATCGGTGGTACCAAGGGAGAAAGTTAATTGGGAATTCTTTCAAAAGGAGTTTTGTAAGAAGTATATCAGTCCTGAGCTCATTGATCAGAAGCGTAAGAAATTTCTAGAGTTGAAGCAAGGTCGGATGACCGTGAAAGAGTATAAGTGTGAGTTTGTGAGACTCAATAAGTACCCTTGAGAATGTGTTTCCACCAAGGCCATCATGTTCAAGAGGTTTGAAGATGGATTGAATGAAGACATTAAGATGTTTGTTGGTATACTTGAGATAAAATAGTTTGTAATGCTCGTAGATAAAGCTTGTAAGGCAGAAGAATTGGCCAAAGAGAAGAGAAAATTAGAGATGGAGTCTCCTGACTCGAGAAAGAGACCATTTAGCAAATCATTCCAGTCCTCTTCAAAGAAGTCAAAGGAATTCTCTACTCGGTCAGCTACTTCAGTAAGGTTTTCAAGTAAAGGCAAGAGTAAACAGTATTCAGTCTCTGAAGCTCAGACCACCTTAATTGCGAGTGTGGGTAATACTCGGCCCAGTAGGCCTCAGTGCCCCCAATAAGGTAGACGCCACCTCGACGAATGCTGGGCACATGAGGGGGCTTGCTTCAAGTGTGGCTCTCAAGACCATTTCATTAAAGAGTGCCTCGAGATGATTCAAAAAGATAAAGATCTGAGTGCAAGGTTAGGTAACATTCCCACTAGAGGTAGACCTCAGAGAAACCTGAGTACGGGAGCAAGTAGTAAAGGTGCACCAAAGGAGTAGACTTCGAGACCAGAGGGTAGAGCCCTAGCCAGGGCATACGCTATTCGCGCTGGCGAAGAGGCGTCATCACCTGATGTTATAATGGGTATATTTTCTCTTCAGGAAACTTTTATTATTTCTTTGATAGACCCTAGATCGACCCACTCTTATATTTGTATGATTAGTTCCTAGCATGAGCACGCCCGTAGAGTCTACGAAATTTGTGATAAAAGTCTCTAATCTCCTAGGGAAATGTGTGTTGGTAGACAATGTATGTAGAGGTTGCCCTTTTATGATTAGAGGTCTTTATTTCCCAGCTAATCTTATGCTTTTACCATTCAATGAATTTGATGTAATTCTTGGCATGGACTGGTTAACCACCCATGATGTTGTAGTGAACTATAATAAGAAATTTATTGAATTGAATGTGAGAATGGTAAAACTCTTCGAGTTGAATCAGATGGATCCGAGAACTTGCCTCCAGTAATATCTTCTATGGTTGTTCAGAAGTGTATTAGAAAAGGGTATGAAGCTTACCTTACTTTTGTAATGAATACAAAGGAGTCAGAGTTGAAAATGGAATCAATGCCAGTGGTGTGTGAGTATCAAGATGTATTTTCGAAAGAGTTGTCCGGATTGCCTCCAGTTAGAGAGGTAGAGTTTGGTATAGAATTGGCTCCCAATACTACACCTATCTTTATTGCTCCTTATAGAATGGCTCCAACCAAGCTAAAGGAGTTGAAAGCTCAGCTACAAGATTTGGCAAACAAAGGTTTTACAAGACCGAGTCATTCTCTATGGGGTGCTCCCGTACTATTTGTGAAAAAGAAATATGGCTCTATGAGGTTGCGCATAGATTATCGACAAATTAATAAAGTGACCATAAAAAAAAAGTACCCTTTACCAAGGATTAATGATTTATTTGATCAATTAAGAGGAGCCACAGTGTTCCTCAAGATAGATTTGAGGTCCGGGTACTATCAGCTAAGAGTTAAGGAGGCCGATGTGACTAAGACGGCTTTTCAAATGAGGTATGGTCACTACGAGTTTCTTCTCATACCATTTGGCTTGACCAATGCCGCTGCTGTATTCATGGATTTAATGAACTGTATCTTTTGACCATACTTGGATAGATTCGTTGTAGTCTTTATCGATGACATCTTGGTGTATTCATGTGATGAGGATGAACATGCCAAGCACTTGAGGACAGTTTTACAAACTTTACGAGACAAGCAACTTTACGCCAAATTCAGTAAAAGTGAATTTTGGCTCAAAGAAGTCAAATTTTTGGGCCACATCGTTTCTAGTGATGGCATCAGAGTTGATCCAAGTAAGATCTCAGCAATTGTTGAATGGAAGCCGCTGAGAAATGTATCCAAGGTCTGAAGCTTTTTAAGTTTGGCTAGTTATTACCAGAGATTTGTTAAGGGATTTTCCATGATCACCACTCCAATGATGAGACTTTTGTAAAAAGATGTTAGATTTGAGTGGACTGATAAATGCCAACAAAGTTTCAAGAAATTGAAGACCCTGCTAACTGAAGCTCCTATTCTAGTACAACTGGAGCCCAGAAAGGAATTTATAGTTTACAGTGATGTATTATTAAATGGATTGGGCTGCGTACTTATGCAAGAAGGTAAGGTGATTGCTTATGCATCAAGACAGTTGAAACCTCACGAAAAGAATTATCTGACTCACGATTTGGAGTTGGCCGCAATAGTGTTTGCGCTAAAGATATGTAGGCACTATTTATATGGCGAGCAATGTCGAGTGTTCACTGATCATAAGTACTTGATGACACAAAAAGACTTAAATCTATGACAGAAGAGGTGGCTCGAGTTATTGAAGGATTATGAGTTGATTATCGACTACCACCCGGGGAAAGCCAATGCTGTTGTAGACGCTTTAAGCCGAAAGTCTCTATTTACTTTGAGAGCCATGAACACACAATTGTCTCTAACCGGTGATGGTTTGATTTTAGCATAAATGACAACTTGACCGATGTTCATTCAAGAGATTTGTGAAGCACAGTTAAAAGATAGAGGATTGCAAGCCAAGAAAGCTCAGTGCGAGTTAAGTACTAACTCAGACTTCCGAATTGATTCAAATGGTTGTATAAGGTTCCGAGATCACCTTTGTGTACCAAAGGATGATGAGCTTGTTAGGAGGATTTTATGTGAGGTACAAAGTGGTTGTATGTCTATCCACCCCGATAGTACCAAGATGTACAATGATTTGAGGAAATGGTATTGGTGGCCGAATATGAAATGAGATATCTCCGAGTATGTTTCGAGATACTTCATTTGTCAACAAGTAAAAGTAGAGCATCAAGTACCCTTCGGCCTATTACAGCCTATCATGGTTCTTGAGTGGAAATGGGACCCTGGTACTATAGACTTCGTGATGGGTTTACCGACAACACCAAAAAAGAAATATGCCATTTGGGTTGTAATTGATAAGCTTACAAAGTCAGCCCATTTTATACCTGTACATATGGATTATTCCCTTGATAAGTTGGTTGACTTGTATACTTCGGAGATTGTGAGGCTACACGGAGTGCCACTATCAATCATTTCGGATAGATATTCGAGATTCACATCACGATTTTGGAAGAAGCTACAAGAAGCTTTGGGTACAAAGTTAAACTTTAGTACAGCTTTCCACCCACAGACCGACGGTTAGTCAGAAAGAGTAATACAAGTGCTTGAAGATATGCATAGATGCTACATATTGGAATTTCAAGGTAGTTGGGAAAAGTACCTACCTTTGGTCAAATTTGTGTATAACAACAATTTTCAGTTGAGCTTGAGAATGGTGCCTTATGAGGCCTTTTATGGGTGTAAGTGAAGAATGCCTTTATGTTGGACTGAGCTCAAGGAGAAATAGATTCACGGGGTTGATCTAGTCAAGGAAACAGAAGAGAAAGTAAAAGTGATTCGAGATTGCTTGAAAGCTGCTTTCGATAGGTAAAAGTCGTATGCCGATTTAAAAAAAGAAAGAAATAGAGTTCCAAGTTGAGAATAAAGTGTTCTTGAAAGTATCTCCGTGGAGAAAAGTTCTTAGATTTGACCGAAAGGGCAAGTTAAGTCTGCGGTTTATCAGACCATACGAAATCACCGAGAGGATTGGACCGGTAGCTTATCGGCTAGCTTTACCATCTGAATTGGAAAAGATTCATGTTGTATTCCATGTGTCCATGCTACGACGCTACCGATCGGACCCTTCACATGTGATTACCCCGACAGAGATTGAGATTCAACCGGACATGACTTATGGTGAAGAACCGGTTAAGATTTTGGCTTGAGAAGTCAAACAATTGAGAAATAAAAGTATAGCCCTTGTGAAAGTACTATGGCAAAGACATGGGGTGAAAGAGGCAACATCGAAGCTTGAGGAAAACATCAGAAACCAATATCCCAACTTATTCACTGGTAAGATTTTCCAAGACAAAAATCCCTAAGGGGGAGAATTGTAATAGCCCGAGCTAGGGTCTAGTCAGAATAGTGGTTTCAAGACCACAATTTCAGAGTAAAAAAGCATATTTCATGATCATTATTAAGTTTATAGTATACTTGCATGATAATGAGAAAATTTCATGAAGGAAATTTTATGAATTAGTTATTAATTTTTCCTTTAAGACTAAATTGCAAACGTTGCAAAATTGAGTTTCTACAAGGTTTAAGTATGAAATAGCATTAGAAAAATTATTAGGAGTCCTTATTTGGCAATTAGACCAATTTTTGGGACTAAGGACAAAAATGCCCATGGAAGGGTAAAATTTCAAAGAAAGGCCATAAGGGCATTTTGGTCATTTGGTAAATTAAAGAACTAAAAAGGGAAAAAGAAAGAAGAAAGTGTCCATCTTGTCCATGCTTGTGCCGAATTTGAAGAGTCCTCCATAGCTAGGGTTTCTTTCATTTTCAAGCTTCAAGTAAGTGACTCCAAGCCTCGTTTTTCATGTTCTTCATATATTTGAAATCCTTGTAGTTTATCCTAGCTATTTCTACCACTAATTTGAGCTAGGGTTTATATTCAAAAATATACCCATACATGACATGCAAGTATTTTGATGTCTAGCGGTAGATTATGAAAGTTCAAAGTGTAGTAAATGCCTTTCTCTAGGTGATTTTTCATGAAAGTCCCTAATAGGGACCAAATTGCAAAGTTAGTAAAATGTGTAGTAAATGTACAAATTGATGAGAAATGTTGGCTGCTATGAGAACATAAAAGGTTTGGCTAGGCTTGGGTAGTCAAAAAATTAAGTGCATTTCATTTTACAAGCCTAGGGACCAATTTGCAAATATGCAAAAGTTTAGTGGCAAAATTATAAATTTTTCCAAAGTGTAAATTATGAGCTATTTAGCCAATGTGTGTATGAAATTAGCTTAATTTGTCATTTTAGATCAAAAAGCACAAAGCCCAGACCGAAACCGGGGAAAAAGCAAGATAGTGGACTAAATCAAACAATTGCCCTCGTTTTAGACCAAGGTAAGTTGTATGTGATAATTTAGCTTTATGTTTTATAAAATTTTATTGTAATGATTTTCCTATGAATCTATGAAATTTCATGAGGCTTATTGTAAGCTAATGTATAAGCTATGAATAACTCTATGAAAGTTGTTTATATGAACTTTTACTAAGAATTGATGGAAACATGAAAGGAAATTTTCATGTAAGTATTAAAAGATACGAACGATACCATAATCATGTCATGAACATTGTAGGTCCCGTGAAAGACCATGTCTGGGACATGGCACCGGCACCAAACAGGGATCCCATGTAAGACCATGTTTAGGACATGGCATTAGCATCCACATGTGGTCTCGTATAAGACCATGTCTGGGACATGGCGTCACCATCGAGGTGAGATATAGATCCCCTATAAGACCATGTCTGGGACATAGCATCGGCATCAGTTTACCATCTCGGGTAAGACCATGTCTGGGACATGGCATCAACATCGATATGAGATCCCATGTAAGACCATATCTGGGATATGGCTTCTGCATTAGTTTGAGGTCCCATGTAACACTATGTCTGGGATATGGCTTTGGCACCTTACCATGAGAATGACACTACGGGTATCCTTTGATATTCTAAGCATGTTAATAGAGAATGTATCTAAGTTGTTTAGCTAAAAAAAGAGACTAAAGTTTCATGATGAGTGTTAAAGGTACATTTGAATAAGTCATGAGAAATTATGAAAATGTAAGGCATGTGAATGAACAAGGCATGTGAATGACTAAGCCATGGGAAAGAATAAGTCACGACATTAAGTAAATCCTGAATGAATATGTTACAAGAATGAGTAAGATACGAGAAGTAGTAAGAAGTTATATAAACCCCGTGATGCTATATTTGAATAACTTTCTGTGAAACTTATTGCTATTTTATTTCATGCAACTTACTAAGCATTTTTCTGCTTACTCCCTTATTTTTCCTTCTATGTAGATTTGCCGAATTAACTCGGGGATCTCTCGAAGTCGGAGCACGAAGTCACACTATCAAGGAATTCATTTTGGTATAGTAAAGTTAGTCTTTTTGTTGTATGGCATGTATAGGAAGTTTAGTCACTTTGGCATGTGTTATTTTGAGTAGCCAGTTGTATTGGCTATTGTTATCACTTAAGTCAAGTTGTAATGGCCTTTGAAATAGGCTAATATTGTTTAAATTATATTTTATGCAATGAGAACTAAATTCATGATATGCATGATAGCATGTGAGTGCCTCCATGATGAATGTTCTTAATGTATGTTATACCTTGAATTGTGAGTTTGAAGCTAGTATGAGTTGGAGGTGTTTCAGGCTGGCAAAAAGGCTTAAAAATAGCCTATAGTTGTCTACACGGATGGGTACACGGGTGTGTGCCTATGTCGTGCACGACACACGGTTGGCCCCTGTGGGCATGTTAGTAGACCGTGTGTCCCCTGCATCCTAAGTAAGTAAGTCAAAATTGAACACAAGCTGAGCATACGGGCGTGTGCCTTAGCCATGTGAACCCCTAATGTTTATAGTACTTAAGTTAGTGTTGCACATGGGAAGAGCACATGAGCGTGTGCTCTGGCCGTGTAGATTTTCATGTTATTCTTTGAGTAAGATCAGATTAGAGCACGGGTTATAGACACGAGCGTGTCTAAGCCGTGTAAGGGACACGGGCCATAGACACGGGCGTATGCCCATGCCGTGTTCTGGTCAGTAGGTTTGAAATAGGAAATAAATTTAACATGGGCCAAGGACATGGGCGTGTCTAACGACACGGCCTTCCCACACGGACGTGCCCCATCCCACATGGGCATGTGGCCCTGTTTTAGGAAAAAATTTTCTAAGTGCCCGAAAGTTCTTAGATCAGTTCCGGAACACACCCGATATACATTTTGGGCCTCGTAGGCCCGTAATAAGGATAGTAAAGGAATGCATGAAGGGTTTTGACATGGAATTTACTTTTATAGTCTGAGTTTATGTATTCAAGTCTGTTTAAGTACAGTAATGCCCCGTACCCCGCCCCGGCGTCGGACTTAGGTATGGGGTATTACTCTTCGTCTCCTGATGTCATTACTGGTACATTTACTCTTTTCGATACTTTTGTGATTGCATTGACTTATCGTAGTTTGAGTCATTCATATGCATGTGAGACTTTAGTATCCAGTAAGAGCTTGCCTGTAGAGTCTTTTGAGTTTGTGATTAGAGTATCGAACCCCTTGGGCCGATGTGTTTTCGTTGACAAAGTGTGTAAGAAATGTTTGTTGATGATTCGATATTCATGTTTTCGGTTGATTTGATGTTGTTGCCATTCGATGAGCTCGATATAATTTCCAGAACGGATTGGTTAACTCTACACGATACTATTGTGAACTATAAATGGAAGGCTATTGATCTGAGATGCCAGAATGATGAGATTATTTGAATTGAATCTAATGATCTGAATGGTTTACCGGCAATAATATCTTCGATGTTAGCTCAGAAATATGTGAGAAAGGATTGTAAAGCTTACTTTGGTTATGTGCTCGATACTAAAGTAACTGAAAAGAAGATTGAATCAGTACCAGTTATGTTCGAGTATCTAGATGTGTTTCCTAAAGAATTTTGGGATTTCTACCTATTCGAGAGGTAGAGTTTGGTATTGAGTTAATGTTCGGGACAACTCTGATTTTGATATTTTCGTACAGAATGGCACCGACTAAATTAAAAGAATTGAAAGCTCAGCTGCAAGAGTTGACAGATAGAGGTTTCGCGCAACCGAGTTTTTCTCCCTGGGGTGCACGGTTTTGTTATATTTAATTAGCGAGATGGAATTATGAGAATGTGTATTACTTACCGATAGCTCAATAAAGTGACCATTAAGAATAAACTTCTTCTGGCACGTATAGATGATCTATTTGATTAAGTGAAAGGGGTTATAGTGTTTTCTAAGATAGATTTGAGATCAGGCTATTATCAGTTGCAAGTTAAAGACTCCGATGTGCCAAAAACTACTTTTTGAATGAAGTACGAACACTATCAGTTTCTGGTTATGCCTTTCGGACTTACTAATGCCCCTGTTGTATTTATGAATTTGATGAACCGGATCTTCAGATAGTATTTGGATTGACTTGTGGTTGTGTTTATAGATGACATATTAATCTATTCCCGTGATGAATTTGAGCATGCCGAACATCTAAGACTTGTGTTACAGACTTTGCGTGATAAGTAGTTGTACGCAAAGTTCAGAAAATGTGAGTTCTGGTTACGTGAAGTTAGCTTTTTGGGACATGTTGTATCAGCATCGGTATTCAGGTTGATCCGAGTAAGATTTTGGCTATATTTGATTGGAAAACTCCGAGAAATGTTTGTAAAGTCTGAAGTTTTTTGGGACTTGCTAGTTATTACAGATGGTTCATGAAAGGTTTCTTCATGATTGCAACCTCGATGACAAAATTACTATAGAAGGATGTTAAGTTCGAGTGGTCAGAAAAGTGTCAGAACAGTTTTGACCAGTTGAAAGCCCTTTTGACTGAAGCTCTAGTGCCAGTTCAGCTAGAATCAGGTAAAGAATTTGTTATCTACAGTGATGCATCTTTCAATAGTTTGGGCTACTTTTTGATACAACAAGGCGAAGTCATAGCTTATGCCTTGAGACAGTTAAAATTGCACGAAAAGAACTATCCGACACACGATCTAGAATTGGTAGCTATTGTGTTTGCATTGAAAATATGGCGCCACTATCTGTTTAGCGAGAAATGTCACGTCTATTCTGATCACAAAAGCTTGAAATATTTGATGATCCAGAAAGATTTGAATTTGAGACAGTGACGATGGTTAGAACTGTTAAAAGATTACGATCTTGTGATTGACTACCATCTGGGAAAGGCTAATGTTGTTGCTGATGCTTTAAGCCAAACATCTCTGGTTACTCTACGTGCAATGAATGCGCATATGACTCTACATGATGATGGTTCGATTATAGTTGAGTTAAAAGCAATGCCGTTATTTGTTCAGCCAATTTGCGGAGCATAGAAAATCAATAACGATTTGTTAGCAAAACAGACTCAATGTGACTTGAATGCTAATTCAGAATTTTGAGTTGATGCTGAGGGTTGTTTAAGGTTCAGAGATCGAATATGTGTTCCGAGAAATTCAGACTTGATTCAGATGATTTTGAATGAGGCTCACAGTAGTCGGTTTTCTATTCTTCAGGGTAGTATGAAAATGTATAATGATCTGAAACAGCTTTACTGGTGGAATGGTATGAAACAAGACATTTCTGACTTTGTTTCAAAGTGTTTAATTTGTCAGAAAATTAAAGTCGAGCATCAGGTACCATCTCGGTTACTTCAGTCGATCATGATACCAACAGAGTCAAAATGGATTTTGTATCGGGCCATTTGCTTACAGATTGTTGTTACTACCTGAGGTAGAAAAGATTCATAATGTATTCCATGTTTCGGTGCTTCGTCAATATCGATCTGATCCCTCGTATGTAATTACTCTGTCTGAAATAGAGATTCAGCCTGATATGACATATGAAGAAAAATCGATTCGTATATTGGCACGAAAGGTTAAGGAATTGCGAAATAAGAAAATCTAGTTAGTGAAAGTACTGCGGCATTAACACAGAGTTGAAGAGGCTACATGAGAGCCAGAGGATGCAATGAGAGAATGTTACCCAAACTTATTCACCGGTAAGATTTTTAGGGATAAAAATCCTTAAGGGGAGAGTTGTAACAGCCTGATTTAGACCTTATTCATAACAGTGGTTTCGAGACCACAAATAGAGTCAAAAAATATTTTAATATTATTTTCTGTGTCAATAATGTGTGAATTTATGTGTGTGAAAATCTCGTTTGAAAATTTTACTGTTTAGTTGCCAGATTTAATAAAAGTGCTTGATCGCGTAAAATGAAAAGTTGGTAGTTAATTGTGCAAGTGTTTAATTGAATTTGTCTTTATAATATGAAGCGTTTATAATGCAATTTAACAATGAGAATAAGAGATGGACAGTTTAGGACATAGTTTTAATGGTTGTATAATTTATTCATTAATGGCAAATTAGTAAATGATTAAACTAATAAATTATAATAACATAAAATAAAAAAAACATGGTGTTCATCTTCATGTATGACCGAAACCTAGAAAATAAAACAGAAATAAAAGAGTTAAAGGGTTCGGCTATGTTTTGCTTGATTAAGGTATGTAACTAGCTTGGTTTTTTATAATTTTTACGTTTTTTAAATCGTTGCTATGAAATCTACAAAGCCCATGCTTTAATTTTTTATTTTGATGAATATCTTGAGTTATTCCATTGATGAATTTGTGAGCTTTGTGATGTTAGTTGATGAATTATGAAAGTTATATTTTGGATTAATATGTTTTGTATTGGAATTTTTAATGAAATTGAGCAATTAGGGCTAAATTGTAAAAATAAAAAATTGAGGGACTAAAATGTGAAATAAATGAAATATAAGGACTTGTATGAGTAAGATTAACATTTGGCCTAAGCATGGTATATTGAAATTTTGCATATTTTGTGTTTTGTGCAATAGGGACTAATTTGTAAAAAGTGTGAAATGTTAAGGGTAAAATTGTAATTTATCGATTTATGTGTTTTTAGATTAGATTGAATGAATGTGTGTTTGAATAAGCTTAATTTGAATATGTTTAGATCAAGAACTAAAGAAATCGGATTTAGATAGGGGAAAAACCAAAGTTATTGAATAATCGTTTTGTTCCATCCGTCATTGTCCGAGGTAAATTTATAAGTAAATAGATGTTAAATTTCAATATATCTAAATTATAAATGCTGAATTGAATTATTATAAATGTTTGAGTAAGTGCCAAAATGATATATGCTTGGGAGAAAGGTTTACGAGTTCGATTAGATCGAGATACGATGTCCGTAAGCCCTGTATGAGCTTTAGGAATAGTTAGGATCCATATGTCATGACATAGGATTCCAATATGTATGTGCGAGTAAGACCACGTCTATGACGTTGGCATCAAAATATGTGTGCGAGTAAGACCACGTTTAATACATTGGCATCGATATGTGATTCCAATATGTGTGTGCAAGTAAGACCACGTTCAATACGTTGGCATCGATATGTGATTCCCATATGTGTGTGCGAGTAAGATGATACGATCCGCCTCGAGGTTGAGTCGAGTCGTATACAAATTGCCCGATCATCGACAAGAAAGTACCAGTAGTTCTTTTTAGAAATTGAAAGAAATGAGGGATTTAGAAAGAGGTTGGAATGAATAGATTCAATTTGGTTTAGGTAAGGAAGATTAGTTCCGTGAATTAGCAAGATTGGTATGGAAAAAAAAGCGGTTTAGGATTCAAAGGAAGAATTAGGTAAGAATAAGTATTGATTCGGGTTAAAGTTTAATGTTAGAAGGTGGTATGTAATGTGGTCGATTTGGTAAGTTGGAAAAGGGATTTGGATTATGGTTTGGAATGGTAAGGTGGATTTCGTTTTGGGTAAGAAAAGAAATAGGAGTGAACAAAAGTGCAAACAAGAACCAATACCAACTTGGTATCAACCTGTTGTTTATAAGCCCTTAAGTTCGGTTTTGGTATGTTTTAGGTGACCTCAGCCCACTATCTAACAAGATAGGAACGTCGGTATCTTCGAACGCCACACTACGAGTAGTGATAAGTTCAGATTCGACAAAGAGAATGATTGACGCAGGTAGTTTACTAGGTAAGCCAACTAATCTTTGTACGAAATTAGAGAAAAGTTTGCCTCACAATTTTGGCAGAGTTTCATTAACAAAGAGTCAAAAGTCCCCTCTAAAAGCCTTATTACACATATTTATAATGCCAAAGAAAAGCTAACCGAATAGTCATATGTATTCATTTTAATGAGCTAATAATGAATTGAATTAAAGCTTATAAACTCTTGAAATTCTAAGCTGAATGCAAGTTCACTCTTAAATAGGGTTTCAATGTTCTTGAGCGCTTGAAAAAAAAATACCTTTGAGATCTTCCTTGCTAGCCAAATGGACACCATTAGCATTGATGGAATTTTAATTTCATGAAGGGGTCACTTAATGAACAAATAGTTATGGAAGAAGAAAAGGTGGCTGCCGAATTTAAGGAGTGTGTAATGCTTCTTTAATTGAAGAGTAATGTTCCCCTTGTATGTAATCGAATATGACTTGTAGAGTCACAAAATTCAATTTGGAATAGCCCCTATAACGTAATGGTTTCTAGTTGAAAAGACACATGTATCTAGACCGAATTATGCAACTAGGGGATCCATTAATATTGGCCGATCATGAACCATCCAAAATTGATGTTTCTTCAAGCTTGATGCGTCCCATGCCTTTCCATGCTCCATGCGTCCATTGATGTTCCTACATGAGAAATATAAATAAATTAATTTTAAGCTATGTGAACACCATAAATTTGGTTAATGTGAATACAACACCAAGACATCAATTCAGTTATGACTTTAATTCACCATATAGACACAAACACTTTAAAACATAATTAAAGCAACCAATGTGAACTTAATTTAATGCTTAACATATTAACTAGCTACTTAATGGACTTATTAAATTAAAACATAATTATAGCAACTAATGTGAACTTAATTTAATACTTAACATTTAACTAGCTAATTAAGGGACTTATTAAATTAAAGATTAAAACTAATTTAATGAGCTGAAATAGATGGTGAAATCGATAAGTTGAACTGAGCTTGTAGAAAATGCACGATGAACTTGAGGAGCTGGGAAAAGCTTCCTTGATGTGACCAGGTGGAGTATCGTCTCAGATATGAGCTACGAGAGCTGAGATAGATTCTTTAAAAGCCTTGGCTCGGGCTCTTGTCACAGGACCTTCAGGCAGCTCCATGGGATCATTACTCGAGCTACGAGAGTCATAAGGCGCGCTCGCATCATTCCCCCCTTCGAAATGACTTGTCCTCAAGTCAAAATCTGCATCAAAAGTGGTTAAATCAGACACGTTAAAAGCAGCACTAATGTTATATTCACCTAGAAAATCGAGTTTATAAGTATTCTCATTTATGCACTCAAGAATTTGGAAAGGCCCGTCTCCACGAGGTAGTAATTTAGACTTTCGTTGGGCCGAAAAGTGTTCCTTACGCATGTGAACCCAGACCCACTCTCTGGGTTTAAAAACCACACGTTTCTGTCCTTTGTTCGCATTACTAACGTAAGACTCGATCCTAGCCTCAATATTAGCTCGCACCTTTTGATGTAGTTCCTTGACAAAATCAGCCTTTTTCCTTTCATATACATGAACCAACTGATCTGTAGGCAAGGGCAATAAGTCTAAGGGTGTCAAAGGATTAAAACCGTATACAATCTCAAAAGGTGAATATTTTGTAGTGGAATGAACAGATCGGTTATATGCAAACTTGATATGTGGTAGATAATCCTCCCACAACTTCAAGTTATTATGAATGATAGCCTAGAGTAGTGTGGATAGTACTCGATTGACGACTTCCTTTTGGCCATCGGTTTGGGGGTGGCAAGTAGTCGAAAACAGCAGCTTGGTTCCTAATTTTCCCATAATGACCTCCAGAAATTTCGTAGGAACTTTGCATCGCGATCCAACACGATGGTACGGGGAATGCCATGTAATCGAACACTGTCTTGAAAAAACAAATTTGAAATATGAACAGCATCATCAGTCTTAGTGCAAGCAATAAAATGAGACATTTTTGAAAAAAGATGAACAACCACAAAAATAGAATCCTTGCTCGTTTTTGTGCGCAGAAGTCCAAGGACGAAATCCATGGAAATGTCCACCCATTGTACTTCAAGAATGGGTAATGGCGTATATAGCCCATGAGGTTGAACCTTCGATTTAGCCTTTTTGCAGGCTATGCACCTCTCACAAACTTGCTCCACATCTTTTCGCATTCGCGGCTAGTAGAAGTGTTCTTGGAGTGTGGCAAGCATTTTGTTGACTCCAAAATGTCCCATAAGTCCACCGCTATGTGCCTCGTGCACCAATAAATCTCGAACGGAGCCACAGGGAATAAAAAGTTTGCCCTATTTAAAGAGAAAGCCTTCATACCTATAAAAATTTCCAAATGCACCATTCTCACAGGCAACAAAGAGTTTACCAAACTCTACATCATTAGCATATGAATCTTTCAACAAGGCAAAACCAAGAATTTTAGAATCTAAATATGACAATAGAGTATACCTTCTCGAAAGAGCATTAGCCACAATGTTATCTTTACCTTTTTTATATCTTATCACATATGGAAAAGATTTGAGAAACTCAACCCATTTAGCGTGGCATCTATTCAATTTATGTTGGCCTTTGATATGCTTTAGGGCTTCATGATCGGAGTGTATGACAAACTCCTTGGGCCACAGATAATGTTCCATGTCTCAAGGGCTCATATGAGTGTGTACATCTCTTTGTCGTACACCAGGTAATTAAGTACGGATCCACTAATTTTCTCACTAAAATAAGCCACAGGTCGTCCTTCTTGCATCAAAACAGCACCGATTCTAATGCCTGAGGCATCGCTCTCGATCTCGAAGGTCTTCGAGAAATCTGGAAGAGCAAGTAAAGGGCGTTAGTAAGACAGTCTTTAATTTAAATAAACGATTTTTCTTGCTCATTGTTCCAATAAAAAATAGAAGTAATGACGCTCGTAAGAGGAGCAGCAATGGTGCTAAAATTTGGCACGAAACATCGGTAGAAACTTGCTAGGCCATGAAAGCTCCAAACTTGTGTGATACTCGTAGGCCTTGGCCAATCTTGAATGGCCTTAATCTTTTCTTGGTCTACTTCGAGACCTTTCGTACTAACTACAAACCCTAAAAAGATAGTTTTATCAGAACAGAAAGAACATTTTTTAAGGTTAGCATATAATGTTTCTTTGCGTAAAACTTCCAAATAGATTTAAGGTGCCTTACACGGTCTTCAATCGACTTGCTATATATCAAAATATCGTCGAAATAAACGACACAAAACTTACCAATAAAGGACCTTAACACGTAATTCATTAACCTTATGAAAGTACTAGGGGCGTTGGTTAGGCCAAAGGGCATGACCAACCATTCGTACAGCCCATGCTTGGTCTTAAATGTCGTTTTCCACTCATCTCCTTCTTGCATCTGAATCTAGTGGTAGCCACTTTTTAAATCGATTTTCGAGAAAACTTTGGCTCCACTAAGTTCATTGAGCATATCTTCTAGACGTGGAATTGGATTACGGAACTTGATTGTGATCTTTTTTATGGCTTGGCAATCTACGCACATTCACCATGTTCCATCCTTTTTTGGAACTAGTAGAACAGGAACAGCACAAGGGCTAAGACTCTCGAGAATGTAGCCCTTTTCTAACAATTCATTGACTTGCCATTGCAATTCTTTAGTCTCTTCCGGATTGGCTCGATAAGTAGGACGGTTTGGAATAACAGCTCCCGGCAAAAAATCTATTTGGTGCTCGATTCCACGAAGTGGTGGTAGACCACTCGGAACCTCCTTCAGAAAACATCTTTGAAATCCTGCAACAACGACAAAACAAAAAGGGGTAGGGTATCAGGCAAATCGTTAGTAGAAAACAAGGTTTCCTTGTACATGAGTACAAGAACAAGGCGATTCATTACAAGTGCTTTTCGTATATCACTCACTTTTGCAAAGACACTCATTTTTCCAATTTTTTCTCTTTTTCTTCTTTTTCTTTGCTAATTTTCTTTTCACTCTCTTTTGTTTTCTTTTTCTTATTTTTTTTCATCTTTTATTTTATTACACTCTTCTTTTTCTTTTTCCCTCATTTGTTCAATAGAAACCTTTAACTTTAACTAGTCGTCATATACTTGTTTGGGAGTTAAAGGCGCCAATGTGACATTCTTTGCCATAAACTTAAATGTATACCAATTGGTATAACCGTCGTGGATTACTCGTCGATTGAACTGCCACGGACGACCAAGAAGTAGATGCCCCACGTGCATCAGTATGACATCGCAAAGTACTTTGTATGAGAATTTTCCAATGGTGAAGGATACGAGCACTTGCTTTGCCACTTTGAGTTCTCTGCCATCGTTGAGACACTGAAGTTTGTAGGGGCTCGGATGCTTGGTAGTTGGCAAACCAAGCTTTTCAAGCATCAACGTACTCGCTACGTTTGTACAACTGCCATCGTCGATGATGACACTACAAACTTTGCCACCAACTTAACAACGCGTATGGAATATGTTCTCCCGTTGTAATTTATTCTCCGTACCTTGGAGACTAAGACTTCGTTTGATAATGAGTAGCTCACCTTCCATAGGTTGTTCTAAGTCCTCCTCAACTTCAGAAGTCGATTCAATCTCTTTTTCTTCTTCGTCCTCTATCTCGATTTCGCCATCCACACGCATCACCATGGTCCTTCAATTTGGGCACTGATTGGCTATATGACCTTTTCTGAGACATTTAGAACATTTGATGTCTCGATTTCGGTTGAAAGAGGCCTCGATTGCCTTACCTTTGTTTGCTTCGGTGATTGGCTTATTAACTTTAGGAGGGGTAGTAAAATCCTTTCCTCGAGAGGTTGGAAGACCTTTACTCGAACTTTAGCCCCACTTGGAAGTGTTAGAAGTGGAAAACCCTCAGCTTGGGCCTTTTCGCTTAAGTTTTTTTTCCACCTTGATGGCCATGTGAACCATGTCCACCACTTCAAGGTAATGTTGTAACTCAACGACATTTGAAATATCTCTATTTAATCTGGCCAAGAAATGTGCCATTGTTGCTTCAGAATCTTCTTGTACATCTGCTCAAATCATTACGATTTCCATCTCTTTGTAGTAGTCCTCGATGCTTTTGGCCCCTTGTGCAAGATTTTGGAGTTTTTGGTGCAACTCCCTATGATAATATGAAGGGATGAAACGTCGCCTCATAGCCGCCTTCTTCTCGGCCCACGTGGAAATTGGTCACTCTCCATTACGCCTTCGGCTGGTAGTTAGTTGATCCCACTAGATCATGGCGTAGTCTAAGAATTCGATTGCTGCCAACTTCACCTTTTTGTTTTCACAATAGTTGTAACGATTGAACACCAACTCAACTTTTTTTCCCACTCAAGGTAGGCCTTCGGATCTGATCTACCTTGAAACGGTAGTATGGAAAGTTTGATGTTCTTGAGATCGTCATCTTCGCGTCTCTGATCTCTATGTCATGGTTCCTTCCGATGAACACTTGTATTTGACTCTTGTTCACTTTCAAGATCACTAGGGTCATTTACATCATCATCTTGAACCCTTCGTCTTCCCCGTTGTTGGTTTGGCCTCTCCCATCTATGGCGAGCAATTTCAGGAGTTCTTTCACATGGCTCTCTCGCTTTGACTTGGAATAATCGGTCTTCAAAAGGATTAAGCCTTCTATCTAATATTCTTTCCATCTCTCGTAAGAGAGCTTGCATGTTTAAATCAGGGACGTTGCGAATTGGTTTTCGTGCTGGCCGTTCTTCCAAATTTGGTTCAGATTCTTGTGACATTGTATATAATAAAGAAACCTCACAGTAATAACCTCACGTTCACTTATGCTCGTGTTTACTCTCAATAATAGGTTTTTACCTCCACTCTACTGTGCTCACAACTCTCGTACCTTTTACCTCTCTTTACCTTTCTCGTGATTTCATAGGCAGATTCGCTAAGGCTTAACCTTGGTCTAGATGGTCGATCACAAATGAGTAACAAAGGATTATACGGTTAAAGATAGGGTACGTTTTCAAAGAAAATGGATTCGGTTATAGTGTGGCGAAGGAGAAGAGTAGAAAAAGATGTGAAAGAAAAAGTTTCAGGATCAGAAATGAATGGAAATAAAACAAAGATTCAATTTTCAACCAATACAATTTTTTTTCAAATTTTTTTCGAAATTTTTTCGAATTCTTTTTCACAAAATTTTTTTAACTTGTAGATTCTTGGACTATCCCGAAAATGGTTTCGTTTGCTCGTACTTCTCGTTTAAGCAGCTCTGATACCAAATATACGATCCACCTCAGGGTTGAGTCAAGTCGTATATGAATTGCCCGATCATTGACGAGAAAGTACCGGTAGTTCTTTTTAGAAATTGAAAGAAATGAGGGATTTAGAAAGATGTTAGAATGAATAGATTCAATTTGGTTCAGGTAAGGAAGATTAGTCCTATGAATTAGCAAGATTGGTTCGAAAAAAAATGTGGTTTAGGATTCAAAGGAAGAATTAGGTAAGAATAAGTATTGATTCGGGTTAAAGTTTAATGTTAGAAGTTGGTATGTAATGTGGTCAATTTGGTAAGTTGGAAAAGAGATTTGGATTATGGTATGGAAAGGTAAGATGGATTTCGTTTTGGGTAAGAAAAGAAATAGGAGTGAACAAAAGTGCAAACAAGAACCAATACCAACTTGGTATCGACCCGTTGTTTATAAGCCCTTAAGTTTGGTTTTGGTATGTTTTAGGTGACCTCGACCCACTATCTAACAAGATAGGAACCTCAGTATGTTCGAACGCCACACTACGAGTAGTGATAAGTTTGGATTTGACAAAGAGAATGATTGACTAGGTAAGCCAACTAATCTTTGTACGAAATTAAAGAAAAGTTTGGCTCACAATTTTGGCAGAGTTTCATTAACTAAGAGTCAAAAGTCCCCTCTAAAAGCCTTATTACACATACTTATAATGCCAAAGAAAAGTTAACCGAACAGTCACATGTATTCATTTTAATGAGCTAATAATGAATTGAATTAAAGCTCATAAACTCTTGAAATTCTAACCTGAATGTAACTTCACTCTTCAATAGGGTTTCAATATTCTTGAGTGCTTGAAAAAAAAACCTTTGAGATCCTCCTAGCCAGCCAAATGGACACCATTAGCACTGATGGAATTTTAATTTCATGAAGGGGTCACTTAATGAACAAACAGTCATGGAAGAAGAAAAGGTGGCTGCCGAATTTAAAGAGTGTGTAATGCTTCTTTAATTGAAGAGTAATGTTCCTCTTGTATGTAATTGAATTTGACTTGTAAGGTTAGAAAATTCAATTTGTAATAGCCCTTGTAACGTAATGGTTTCTAGCTGAAAAGACACATGCATCTAGATCGAATTATACACCCAGGGGATCCATTAATATTGGCCAATCATGAACCATCCAAAATTGATGTTTCTTCAAGTTTGATGCGTCCCATGCCTTTCCATTCTCCATGCGTCAACTGATGTTCCTACATGAGAAATATAAACAAATTAATTTTAAGCTATGTGAACACCATAATTTTGGCTAATGTGAATGCAACACCAAGATATTAATTCAGTTATGACTTTAATTCACCATATAAACACAAACACTTTAAAACATAATTAAAGCAACTAATGTGAACTTAATTTAATACTTAACGTATTAACTAGCTACTTAATGGACTTATTAAATTAAAACATAATTAAAGCAACTAATGTGAACTTAATTTAATACTTAACATATTAACTAGCTAAATAAGGGACTTATTAAATTAAAGATTAAAACTAATTTAATGAGCTGAAATAGATGGTGAACTCGATAAGTTGAGCTGAGCTTATAGAAAAATGCACGGTAAACTCGAGGAGCTGGGAAAAGCTTTCTTGATGTGACCAGGTGGAGTATCATCCCAGATACAAGCTACGAGAGCTGAAATAGATTTTTTAAAAGCCTTGGCTCGGGCTCTTATAACAGGACCTTGAGGCAGCTCCATGGGATCATTGCTTGAGCTGCGAGAGTCATAAGGCGCGCTCGCATCATAAGACCACGTTTAATACGTTGGCATCGATATGTAATTCTGATATGTGTTTATGAGTAAGACCCTATCTGGGACAATGGCATCGATCTGTGATTACATGTAAGACCATGTCTGGGACGTTGGCATTGTACGAGCTTTCCGACTATCCACGTATGCTTTTTAATTCCGAATGGTTCAACGGGCAATGATAAGTTACGAACAAATGTGTAATTGAGCTAAAAGGGTTCAGGTATGTGTTTATTGATGTATTAAAAATAAGGTAAGTTTTGTACTTTGAAATGATGATATGAATTGTACATGTTACCATGTTAGCTATATGTATACTTGAATGCTAATATATTCGGCCAAATGATGTATTCATGTTGCTGAATATGAAAATTAATTATGCTAATGAATAAATGTGTATTCCGCCAAGAGATAATTTATGCAAAGTTATATGTTTTGATATATAAAGTTATGACCTTGGAAATGTATATGATTTTATGATAGCTTATTTCAGTTTAGCTAAATTAAATTATGAATGTCATTGAACATCTTATTTGCTTATGACTTACTAAGTTGTGATAGCTTACTCTGTGTGTATGTGTTTGCTCTTTGTTTTATAAATTTTGGAAGCTAGCTACGAGCTCGGGAATTGTCAGAGAAGCCTATCACACTATCGACTGATTTTAGTATTTTTATAAGTTTGAACTCGAACCTATGGCATGTATAGGCTAGCTTATGTTATGTTTGATTTTGAGGTTGTAAATATAAGCCATGCGAAAATGGCTATATAACGGTGTTCAAGTTTAGTTGTCTTCGGTCATGTTATATACATGTGATGTGCTTGAAATGTTTGCTAATGGTTGTGTGAGTTAGGTTATGGCATTTAAGTGGATTTAGTTTAGTATGGTTGATATGTGTAGATTGCATGGATAATGGATGAGTAAATTTAGTTGTGGCTTAAGCATGTTCGGAAGTAATGTGTATTTTATGTGTATATGATATATTTGAGTTATGCTTGATATTATGATTTTAGGATGTGAATTGGCTAGTTAGGTAAAATGTAAAGTTCATTAAAGATTAAAAATGGTCATTTTGTTTATGTGATAAAATTACACGTTTTTAAATCTAATGATCGATGTATATGGTTTTAATGGTTCAGCTATAGTATATATATGTGTGTGTGTGTGTGTGTGTGTATTTTATACTTGGCATATGTTGTTAAGGCTTGGTTATGTGATTCAGTAAATATGTAAGTAAGGATGTTATTTGAGTTGATTTATTTCTTATGTTAGTTAAGTGATATGCTTAATATATGAATGATTTGTTTAATATGAAATTTGGTGAATATGCTTAAAGTAGTTGTGTATAATTTAGCCATATGTCAAGATTAAAGTTACATGTCATGTTTATGTTCGGAATTTGGTATATTTGTATTTTTATATAATAATGTCGTATATATATATTGGTCATAGTTATTATGCTAGAATGGTAAAATTTGTACAGTTTTTGTGGTTATACTTAATTGCTGAATAAATGAAACAAAGAATTAGATTCGGGTATACATTGTAAGCATGGTAATAGCATGCGGTTAAGAGTCCATTAAGTTGTTATTTGATTTCAAATTGTTTTACAAGTGGTTATAATGTTACAAGTTACACTTAGTTATTTGTGCAAGATATATATATGTATAATAATAAAGTGTATTCGGTTAAATGGTATGACATTAAGATTGTACGTATATTTGTTTATTAAGTGACGTGTAAAGTTTTGGTTTGGTTTTTAATATGCAATCGTGCCAAGTTAAGGAAATGTTATATTTGATATGTGGTATATTATTTTTTGTAACAGCCCGATTTGAACCCTAGTCGGAATAGTGGTTTCGCATATTCGAGTCTGAAAAATATTTTTATACTATTTTCTGTGTCTGCATTATATGATTTAGTATCTGTGAAATTTTCGTGATCTAATTTGTCTATCTCAGTGCTTAATTTTGACAAAAAGGATTTAATCGCGTAAAATGCAAAATATGCATTCTATTTGCTAAAAGTACCAAATGGCTAAAGAAATAAAACATGAGGATTTGCATGTCAAATATAACACTATTAACATGAGTGGAAAGTGATGGACAACCATTAAAAAGTTTTTATATTATTTTATTAATATAATAATGTTAATTGTATAATAAATTGATAATAAAATAAAACATTCATAAATGGCCATGCATTATAATCTTTTTGGCAGAATGTTAAAAGGATAAGAAGCCATGGAAGAAGCTTTGAAATTTGGCACATTTGAGACTTAATTCGGGTATTGTTTTAATCGATTTTTGATAATTTTTATGTTTCTGTGATCGTTACTTCGTTTTTAACAATGCCCATGTATCAATTTCTGTTTCTGTTGAAGATTTCATGAGATGCCATTGTTGATTTTATAAGATTTGAAGTGTTATTGGTTGAAAAATAATAGATATATGATAGATTGATATATTTTTGTGTTTTGAATTTAATGAAATTGAGTATTTAGGGCTAAATAGAGAAAATGAGAATTGGGAGGACTATTTTGTGAAATAAATGTGATTTATGGGCTTAAATGAAAGCCAAGGAAATTCGGCTAAACTTGTATAAAAAGGAATTTGTGAATTTTGATGATTTTGTAAAATTAGGACTTAAATGTCAAAATGTGAGAATATGAGGGCTATTTTGCAAAATGCCCTAAATATGTGTATTCGGACTAAATTGAATGAGCTGAATTTGAATGTGTATAGATCATGAACCAAAGATAATAGAATTAGATTGCAAAAAATCGAAAGTAGTTGATTAGTCGTTCGTTTCCGTTCTTTCCTGAACGAGGTAAGTTCGTATTTTAATATACATTACGAAATCATGATATAAATACATATTATTATGTGATTAATTACAATGCCGAATGGTAAAATAAATGTATGAACATTTAATAAGTTGAGTATATATTATATTAATAAATGTTATATGATTCCGATATGAATTACTATGTAAGACCACGTCCGGGACATTCGCATCGACCTGAGATATCGTGTAAGATCGTGTCTGGGACACATGCCTCGATTAGAGATTTACGTGTAGGACCATGTCTGGGACATCGGCATCGTAGTTGATTTCGTGTAAGACCCTATCTGGGACAGAGGCATCGATACTAAATCACATGTAAGACCACGTTTGGGACGTAGGCATTGTATGAGACTTATGAGCATCTGTATCGTCTCTGAACAGTCTGACGAGTGATTATGAGTAATGGAATGAATATATGAAATATATATCTGGTTTAGGTACGTCTGAATCGTGCTTAATTTATGAGAATGAAATATATATGTATATGTGAAATGTATGAGCAAATATGCTATTTGTGCAATTGAAATTTTGATCTTGTGATATATGTGAGCAAATGTGTATGGTATGTATATGACATTCGAAATGAATGGTAAGTGTATGTGCAAGGAAAGTTATGCAATACATGAAAGTGATATGTGAATCTGTAAAACTAAAATACGAATAAATGGATAAGATATAGTTTGCAAAGTTGTATATGTGATATTATCTAATGCTTTATGAATGAAATCTGAGATGGAATAATGATAAGGATATGTGATACATTTGAGGAAGATTTTGAGTAAATATGGTAATTCCCTATAATGTGCTCATTTGACTTTATGAGAGTATGAATTGAATGATACATGAGAATCCAATTGAATAAGCTATGAAAGTTAAAGTTAGCTAATTACGTAAGTATATGATTGAATGTTGATAATCTAATATGATATTATGTTATAACTTGAGACAAGTTGTGTCTTGGCTTATGAAAATGCAAATCATTCTTATGTCATAGAATTGAAGTTATTTGTTTGTTAAGTTTATTAAAATATGAGATTACTAAGCTTTATAACTTACTCTGTGAGTTTTCATATGTCTATAGAGTTCGGAGTCTTGCTCGGGTTGGAGATTGTGGGAGATGTCATCATACTATCCAGTTATCACTTCGATAAATAAAGTTTTGAGTTTTGGTTATGTGGCATGTATAGGCTAGAAATAATGGGTATGTTTTGAGATGTATTCAAGTTGTACCATGTGATATGGTTAGCTTTTGCTTTGAAAGCACGATTTGATCTTGGTGTATGTTATTTTCTTTGAAATGGTATGTTTGATGTCCGTGAATGACTATAAGAAATGGTCATTTTGATGTATGTTTGGTTTGGCAAATAGCTTGTTTTGAAGTAATTTTTAAAAGTGGTATAATGAATTATGGATTTTTTTTAAGCATGAATTCAATAGGTAAATTGAATATACTTTAGCATGAATTTGAGTGTAATTTTGGATGAGAATGAATTGGTCATATTGATAGATGTATTTAGATTTGGAATTGGCTGATTGGTTGCTTAATTGGTATGTGCAATGTTGTAAAATCTTGCTTGTAGTCACATGAGCATTTGAGTTGTGAGAATGGCTTGCACAAAGTCTATTTCATGCCACACGGTCAGAGCACACGGGCGTGTGTCTCGACCTTGTGACCCATGTTATATTGATTGTTAAGTCAGTATTGTACATAGGATAGACACACGGGCGTGTCTGTTACCCGTGTAATTTTATCAGGTTGCCACACGGCCAAGACACACGGACGTGTCTTGTGGCCTTGTGCAAAAGTCAGTATGTATGCCCTGTATTGCCACGGCCTGGACACATGGGCGTGTCTGATGGCTGTGTGAGGCATACGGCTTGGGCACACAGCCGTGTGACCTAATTTCAAAAATTTTCTTTGATCCTCTCATTTCTTTTATATGTTTTCAATTTGATCCCTATGTTATGAATATAGTTTTATCTGATTTGATTAAAGCATGATTACATTGCGAATGTTTGAAAATATTCTGGATCAGGTTTGAGAAAATACTGTTCCGTTCTGTGATAAAAAGTCTGGTAATGCCCTTACCTGTTCCAGCGACGGTTACAGGATAGGGGTGTTACATTTTTGCTATGTGGTAATAATGTAATAGACTTTTGGTCATCTATTTGATGTGATGGTGTAATGATGCATATTGAAGTGTAATCTAATTTGATAGCAATATGCTTATATATGGTATTAGAAATACACTTGACTATGTTTTCATTAGTTATTGCTGCATATGACATTAATTAATAAGTTTCGATATATGATATGTTCAGTTTAATAAGTGCATGAAATTTATTATGAAAAAAAAGTTGGTATTTTATAAGTATTCGAATTTCCTTGTGACAATGAGTATATAATTTTGTTTGTATTTAAAAGTATATTATATGAGACTTTGAGATGTGAAATTTAATTGTAATATGATTTACAATGTATGTTTGTTGATTGATCAGTCATATATTTTAATTATACGATTATATATGTGTGCATATGAATTTGTTCGGAAGTTGTCTCTTGTACGATAATTGTATGGAAGTGATGCTTTGTCTGGTAATGCCTTGTAACCTTATTCCAGCGACGGATACGGGTTAGGGGTGTTACATAAAATTCACCTATTTAATGTCCATCTTTGTCCACTGAAATTAAAAATGGTCTAATTACTACATAAGGACCTCCACTTAAAATTCTATAGCCATTAGACACCTTTAGCTATTAGAACACAACTTTTTCATCTCACGCGATTTAGTCTTTTTTATCAAATTAAGCAGGCAACCGATAAAATTTCTTAACGAAATTTTCATATGACTCTACTAACATGCTGTAGACATTAAAGAATAATAAAATAAATATTTCAACATCGGATTTGTGGTTCCGAAACTACTATTCCAATTTCACTAAAAATGGGTTGTTACACTCGAAACTTAGGATATGGGTTTAGGCTAATCCTAAGCTCCCAATTAACACTAGAAATTGCTCATACCAGCAATGACACTGGATACTCACAAATCATGCCTCCGCTTACTAGCCGAAAGCTCAAACAAGCTTTTCCTTGCCTTTTGACTTGCTTATAGTGGCTCTCGATTGGTTTGAAACTTTGCGCACAACAACAAACACATTCCAAACCCATTAAAAACAGCCTTGAACACAACCAAACAACAAGGAAAACGCAAATGAAGCCTCTTATTTCTCACTACTGAAAACTAACTAGTTTTTTTCCGAAATTGAAGTTTTGACATTCTAATCTCGTTTCTAATCTTCAATTTTAATTTTAAACATCCCAAATATTATTTAATTTTAGTTCTAACCCATTAATTTTAACTAAATCCATGGTTTTGAAATTTCCGGAAATTCATGCTCTTAAGAACATGTAAATGAGGAAAATGCTTGATTCTTAAAAATTCGATAAGGACCTATTAAATTGAACTGGAATACCTTCTAATTAGGTTAGAATGAATCAAAAATTACTTCAAAAACACGGGTTTACTCGTGATTTCAAGATTTTCCATTTTTTAATCCAAACTTGCTTTAAAATTATTAAATCTAAATAAATCTTCATACAATCGTTTAAAACTCAATTTGAATTAAAAACACTCTTTATTTAATCCTAAAAAGTCAAAATATTACCTTAATTTGTTGAAAACGACTATCTATAACTCTAATTCAGGGTTTGAACACAAGAAGAACAATAGCAAAATTGGGGAAGACAGCGTGATTTTCCTTTGAAATTGGGGGTTATGTTGGTGATTGAGAGGTTAATAAATCTAAAAGAATGAGTTAATTTCGAAGGAACTCTCTAATTTTAAGTTTAGGGAAATTTTGATGGTTTAGGTTAAGAGAGGGAAGAAGAAGACGGTGGCAATTCCTAATAGAAGACTTTCGTCACTTCTTATTTCTCCCTTTTTCCAATTAGGTCCTAACTCAATTAAAACACACTATTTTCAAATTAAACCTCGTAATTAAGTTTCATTTTAGATTAATTAATAAAATAAAACCTAATTATATTATTTTAATACTTTAATTAATTATTTATGACCCCAATTTTAGTATCCATCTCAAACCCTTGATTTATTAACCTGATTCTACTAACTTGATTTTCGAGGTGTGGCACAATCTCATGTGAAATGTTCAAAATGCCCCTTATATGGTAAAATTACATATTTACCCATTTTCTCTTATTACTTTCCCTTCTCGCCTTGGAAGGCACTTAACGCATCAAGTTTCATAAGTCATTATATACTCATGCAAAAAATTGTATTAATGTCCTTCCTAGAAAAATGATAAAATTACAATTTGACCCTTGTACTTTTCACTTTTATTCAATTCAATCCCTCATTTGGGATTTTTTTTCCCAATTCCACCACTCAAAACACATATACCCTGCCTTATTTATTTCATTTAGCATCTACTAATACAACTTTTTCCTTTGATTGATCAAATTATAATTTAATCCTTTAACTTTCAAAGTTTACACTTTAATCCTTTTTTTACGGATTTTCATGTTCACGCTCAACCATGCTAATTCCCTTTCCAAATATAAAATTAATTCCATAAGAACATTCATTTAATAACTTATTTCCAAATTTTTCCTCCAAAATTCACTATTTATGTTACTACCAATTACTATATTCGAAAATTTGAGGCGTTAAAGTCCACTTAATTGAGTGCGTTGACAAAATCATTATCACAAGCACTGTACCATCTCTCATAGATAATATTGTCTCCTCACTTGCTAAAAGGTTCTCAATTAAAGACTTTGGTTCCGTGAACTATATTATGAGAGTTGAAGTTCTATGACGGGTTGGTGGAAACATTCACTCCCAATCAAGCTATGTCAAGGACCTACTACCTGAAGAAAACATGGATAAATGCACCCAACCAAAACACCTAGGAGCAACATGGAGATTTTTTGAACCGATGATGGTACAGCCCCCACCGCTGCAACTCGTTTTGATCGTGTAATTGGTAAGCTTCAATACATATCTTTTACACGACCTTTCATTAGTTTCTTTATGAACAAACTTTCCCAATAAATGGATGCACTCTCTGAGTAACATTGGAAAACAACAAAAAGGACATTAAGGTAACTTCGTGGTACTTATCGTTATGGCCTTCGTCTCATCAAAAGAAATTATTTTAGTCTGCATACATATTCCAATTTTAAATGGGCTAGAGACATTGAAGATCGTAGCTCAACCTTGGGGTACATTCTATTCTTTGGGCTTAACCCGATTGCTTGGTCCTTGAAGCAACAACATACTGTTGCTCAATCTTCCACCAAATCTAAATATCGTTCTGTTGCAAATGCTGCCGGTAAAACTTCTTGGGTCAAAAACCCTGCTATTAGCACTCCGCATCCTACTACAAAAATCTCCCAAGGTCACTTGTGATAATGTTGCTGTCACTCTACTTTTGTGAGAATACAATAATTCACAGCATAATGAAACAAATTGCTGTGGACTTGCACTTTGTTCGCAATCTAGTCTTATGCAAGCAACCTAATGTTGTTCACATTCATGCTGCTGACCATCTCGCAAATACATTCACCAAACCACTCAGAAAAACAACATTTGATCGCCATCTATTCAAGTTCGGCATTTTAGCACACTGCCTACCTTGAGGAGGTGCAAATTGGCGTGGACCGAGTCTTAAGTTGTCTGACAATCTTCGTTTGAATTTGATTAAGTTGTTTTTCATTTGAATAAATCATTTGGATTTCATTATCAGATTGTTATATTGATGTGTGTACAAGGTAAATGAATAAATCATTTGAATTTCATTATTCATCCATCAATTTATAGATGTAATTAAGCAGAATAAATTTGTTGATTGCAAGTCAAAATCATGAGCTTAATTGGATTGAAAATCCTAAATTTTGTCGAATTTAGAGATACCCCCCCCCCCAACCCCCCTGAAAATAGTAGTATATCCTGCAGGAGTTGCACTGAACACTAGCAGAATACTAAAGCAGTGGAAGCCCCCCAGACATTCAGTACAGCAGTGGCATAGGCATTAGATTTTCATGCAGGTGTTGTTATCCGGGCACTTGCCAGTGGTGTTGCCACCATAGAGATCATAGGTTTTTTGCCTGGATTGATAACTTCTGCGTATTAGGCATCCTACAGTTAGATTATGTTAGCTGCTGAGAAATTTTCTCTTAACTGTCTGGCTTATGATGTATCACTTCCATTTCCTAGAAACTAAATTTGCTGGAACACTAGAAACAGGATCTTGATATTTCATTATTTTACAGGAAAGAAAACTGAAGCTTTATTATGTCTAGTTTACATGGAATTATCATTTCTAGGAGAACTACCTAGAAAGATACAAACCTTCCATTGTTATATGTCTCCATTGACATCCAATAAAAGTGATGGCAGAAAAATAAGAAAAAAAAAATGGGTAAAGTACTAGTCATCAACCAACTACTCAACGGAAAATAGTCATGGTACATGCGTTCTGCATACCACTCTGTCAGCAAGCCTCCTTATGCAGCAAAATCAAACTGTATCAGAAAGTATTCAAACTGCCTCAGTTTAACCTTTCTTGTCAAACATGTCACAAACTTGGTAGAATAAACTTCCCCATCCTTGCACTTTCTCTAGTCGCTCTTCACTGTCTAACATTACCTATCTCTTGTAACTCTAGTGCTTAAACCCTTGGCTTTGAACAAAACATTCAGTATCCAAAAAAAATTTTGTTTTCTTCAACTTGTAACCTCAACAACCTCAGCTTCGCCGTCACTATAGTCTCCCCAACACTTACTCAATTTTGCATCAACTTGTATTTCACTGCAAGCTTCTTTTGCCAGAGTAACACCACCAGTCACAGGAACCACATCTGCAGGCTTTCCTTCATTTTCAAGAAGCTTGCTTTCATTGTCTAAAGATTGATCTTCTGGTGGTTTCTGCTCACTTGATTGATTTTCACCTTCAACATATGTGGAGGAAATCTCCGGAGTCTGCTCCGCTAGTAATTCTCCACTTCCGTTTTCAGCTTCAATATCAACAGTTATAACTGCTGGTGATTCTACTGATCCTATTGGGGATGTGAGAAATCCATTTTGTGTCACAGCAATACCATTTGGTGTCATTGGAGGCATCGGGTAACCATTTGGCGAAATTGGCATACCATTCGTAGAAGCCAAAAATCCATTTGGAGAGATGGGGTAGCCATTAGGAACCACCCAAGGTTGGCCAGGTACAAACTCAGCTGCATGTGGATTCATTATTCTCGGAGGACTGTAATGGTTCCCTTCTCCAGAATGTTCACTGCTGTGGTAGCTAGACTTGTTTCGTGGAACCCGATTTCCAGATCTGTTATAGCCTCCAGAGAGTCTGGGTCCATATGGAACTCTAGCTGTTGCAGATTGATGAGGTGATCTACGGGCAGAGTTGACTTGAAGCATTGGAGGTATATGCACAGGAGGGGGCAGAAGTCCTCCATGGTCCTTGAAACTCGGAACTGTGACGGAGCTAAAAACTGGAATTGTTGATGGATTAAATGGGGGTGCAGCTGCAGAAAGTTTCTTTGTAGTCTCTTTACCTATCTCTGATTCCTCCTGCTTTTCTCCTTCAGTTGGCAACTGCTTAACACTAACTTCAACTGGCAGATCTTGAGGATCTTCATCAAACACTTTTCCTGAGGGAATAGAGGCCTCTTGCTCTAGTGACCGAGCTGTATTTTCAGTTACAAAATCCGAAGGTTCTGGGTTGGAACAAGTAACTTGGCATTTGACTAAAGATCCAATTTCCGATTCGTCGGTTTTTGAAATAATAGTATTTGACTCCTTGGAAGAATCATAATGTGCAGATCCATTAGCAGCTTCCTCTTTGATGGTTTCAACACCACTTTTGACTTCTACAGTCCCAGCATCTATTTTGTTTTCAATTGCAGTGCTGCCTTTTTCCAGGGAAGCTTCAGTCATCACTGATTCACTTATCTGCTTTTTTCTTTCTTCATTAACAGTGCTTTTCATTTCTTCCTTGGAACCTAGAAACTCTCTGTCTCCAGTTGCTTTTGGAACTTCTTCACTAGCAACCATTACTGTTGCCACATCAATAGGTGTGACATCTGGTGCTGTCTCCTGGCTTGTCTGAGCATTTTGTTCTGGAAGAGGATTTCCTTTTGGCAACTGCTCTGCAACTGCCTTTACAATTGTCCCAGGTGGTGCCAAAGCAACTTCTTTGTAGGAGAATAGTTTTCCAGCTGCCTGCACACTGATTGGACTTGCTACTTGAGTAGGCTTGGTAACTTGATCAGTTGAAGCTGGGCTACCTGGGGCTGATTTTGGGTTTACCAGTTTTTCCACTCCACTAACTGCACTCCTCAGGTTATTAAACTTTGGACTGAAGCTTGAACTTTTTACAAACTTTTTGGAAGTAGGAGGACTAGGTCCAGCGGAAGCAGTAGGCTCACTGGGGCTTGTTCTCGGAGATGTGAAATTATTAGGCTTTGCACGGTATCTTGAGGATTGGGACACATTCATAAAGTTTGTATTCAGTTTGGCTAGACTTGGCCTCCTTGAAGCAGAAGATTTACGAGCTGCAGGTGAACGACCTTTAGGAACAGCTTCTTGCCAGCCTTCATCTGAGATGTCATCCTGTTCTGGGTCAACAATTTTAACCAACAACGGCTTATCTGCTTGCACTGAATCAGGTTTTTCATTACCAGATTCCACGAATTCAGCTTCAGATTTGTTTTCTTTATCACTAGAATTCTCTGTAACAGGATAAGTTGGTGATGGAATCTCATCATTCTGATATTCATCTGAGGTTGTCTCCCAATTTTGGCCTGGTTTGCCTCTGATCTGTTCGTTGAATGAAAATCTTTGTTTAGATACGTTGTCAATGAGATAACAAATAAGCAAAAGGACATGTTAGGTGACAAACCTTTGCACGGGCTTTCTTTTGGGCATCTCTCACTCTCATATCTGCATCTGGGGTTATATAATCCAAAAGATCTGATACACTGGTACAAAGTAGGAAACTAATGTAAATAATTCTTACCAACACCTAAAACAAATGAGAGGTGCAAAAACACAAGGTGACTCCGCAATTAAATCTATCTCTAGTATAAGGGGTTTCCTTTGAAGAAGTTCATTCATTCTAAAAAGGTTAACAACAAAAAACTGCCCAACAATTATAACAGCAAAATACAAGTAAAGATCAGGAAAACTTTCAAGCCCACAGTTCAAACATTTTGAATTGTCTTGAACAAAACATGGATTCAACTGAATTTATTCTGCTAGTTGATTGTACCTTAAGTGGCCTTTGCTGGAGATTGATGCATCAGGCTTCGGAGTACCATTCCGTGCAGCTTCTTGCTGCTCTAAAGCCTTAGACTCAAAGTACTCAAGCCATGCAGCCGCATCCTTCAGAAGAAAAAAATAACAAATTACCTTAGGATCAGTAATCACAATACAATTGGATTTAATCATAAAGCATCAAACATCAAATTACCTGTGTACGTAGGTCCTCAGACCCTAGTTTTGCCTGCAATATCTGTAGTGTAGTTTGCTCATGTTGAACACTTAAGGAGTAAGCTTCCATCAAGGAGAGGGCAATAGCAATGGCATGGTAGCTGGCAGCAGTCTGTAGAAGCCAGAAACACATTAAACATGTACCTTATTTCATGTTTACTTTCAAGTGAATTTAGATTGAGATTCTTTTGTGTTAATTTTGTAGAAAGATGCTCAACTTCAGAATAAAAGTTTCAGTTCATTCAGTAAATACAGTATTCATCTTAGTAACGAACATAATTCAGTCTAGCACATCTAATTAAATAACAGACAGACAGATTAATTCACAGTCAGTTGTTAACATGATAGTTTACCTGTATATGATCAGCTCCAAGTAGTCTTTGGTTGCACTTGAGAGCTTCATGGAGATATCTAAGAGCAACATGAACATTTCCTAACCCTTCTTCCATCATTGCTACATTAATATAGGTGGCTGCCGTATTTGGATGAGATGGTCCACATGTTAAATGCAAAAGATACAATGCACGATTTACATACCTAGAATGAGAAAAAGGACAAGATTAGGCCCAAATTCTAATACAGTATTCATTCAATGACGTGCCTTACAATGAAAGTCATATGACAAAATATTAGAACATTTGCTTCTCAAAGACACAGGCTTTGCTTCTCAAGAACCATGTTTCAATTCTCATGGGCATAAGTTTGCGGCTGATCTAAGTTTTCCTAATAATTTCTACCAACACCACTCTTAGGATACAAATACCCTCACTGGAAATGCTAAGCCTCATAAAATATTATTTTTATGAGGTATAAGTTCTATGATTACTATAATGATTGACATTTATGAAGTCAGTAACCATATAAAAAATGGATGTTTATGAGCTTCACAATATTAGCACCTATACTCTTTAGGACGTACTAACTTTTTAATGCAATATAAAATTTTCAATCACCCAGTTAACAATTGAGAATGACTAGTTTGATCAGATTATAGCTGATAATGGTCAACTTATGCAAAGCTGAAATTCTTGATGTTATTGAACAAGTTGTTAATTTGAACTTTTTTACATCTATAAGATTTCCTAAGCACTAAACAGAAACAAGAAAAACATTATCAGATTTTAATGTATTCAGAAACCTGAACACAATCTATCGCATGATTAAGTATATGACATAAATTCTGCAGCACTGGAATACCGAATAAACATGTACTTTCTATATCATATGTGCATAAGCATAACTCAATGTCTTCCCCTCTTGATCAGTAGCATGCATTCTTTTGACAGAAAAAAGAAAGTTTACTTCCTCATTCCATTAAGCCTTAGGACTAATTTTTAATCTCAAAGTTAAAAACAATGGGAGCTAAAGCAAATAAAGTTAAAAACAGTGCGAGCTAAAGCAAATAATTCCTTTAACTAGAAAGATGTAAAAGCATACTTTAAAGCTAACTCTGTATGTTGAAGGCGGTAATAGAAGACAGCTAGATCTCCATAACTCTTCATCGTGTCAGGATGGTCAAGACCAAGCTCTCTTTCATTGATATCTAATGCTTTCTGCTGATAAATTGTTGCCTAAATAAAATGAAAACAGATCAGTATATTGTACAACAGGGAAAGAATTATTCATACGGGATAGAGATCAAAAGATAGTAGCATATTTCTAGAAAGCACCAATCCTTGGTTCAATACTTCAAGAATCAAATATATAATATTTAAAAAGAATATACCAAAATTGCCTAAGAGACAAATTTCCCAAAAATTAAAAGATGATTTTCACTTTATTCTGTTTTACATCTTTTGATAATCAGTGGATTTCAATAGGTTCAAAAGTTTGAGTCATTTGGTCATGTGTTGCATGGATAGAAATGTTAAAATATTTTAAAGCAAATACCTGATTAAAGTCCCCAGTATGGTAAAGCACAACAGCCAAAAGACTGTATGCTCCTGCAGTCATCCGATGGTAAGGACCACAAACCGACACAAGTTTTGAAAGTGCCTTTAAAATCAAAAGTCAAATATCGGCTTAGATGTTATTTATATATTGCTGAAGAATAAAGCATTTAAAACAACATACAGAGAGATACTTCATCATACCTTAGTGCCATAATTGACTGCATCCTCCAATTTACCTTTATCCAGAGAAGTCTTGGATGACTCCAATAGCGTACGACCATCTGCTGATGAACACGCAACATGCTGCAGGAATGAAACAATGTCAACCAAAGTCCAAAGTAGAACTGCAAGACAAATTTTCCAATTTTAAATTCCATTTAGCATTTTTTTACCTTGTATACGGGGACCATGCTTATGATATCAGACTTCCTAAAAGGAAATGGAGTATCCATTTCATAGTCCCTAGGAACAACCTCAAGCCCCACCTGAGAAATTATCATTTCATTTAGAAATGGAGATGAAGCATACATCTTAAGACTCCACATACGATGCCAAGATGACTGTACCTTATGGGATAATCCACGAAGAATGGCGAACTTTCTCAGATCCTGACAGCTTTCTGATTTCCACTGCCACCCAAACCTCTTTGAAAGAAAGGTATCCACCCATCTCCATTTTAGTTTTTCATCATTAGTGATATCCATGTCACTGTTTTCAGCTGATGGTGTTCCCAACAATATATTTAAACATGCTGCTATTGATGCAGCCAAATCATCAATACTTTCAACCGATGACACAACAGCCTGTAACACGTGTTTATAGGCTCGAACAACCATTTCATGTATACAGAGTGACTGAACATGAGGCAGCTTGTCTGCAAGCTCAACCTGAAATGACAGGAAAGAAGAAAAGGTGAGGATAAGAGATGGGGGAGAGGAGATGTCAAATTTTCATCAGTATTATAGCTCATTAATATGTAATAATCTAGAAAGCCAAGCCTCCTATCTGCTGTACAACTTACATGAGATCAGATACTCTTGAAAAAAAGGAAAAAGAAAATTCATTACAAGATATTTTGGACAATAACATGGAAGACCAAAATATCCTGTCAATTCTGACCACAGTTACATGAAACCATTTTTTTACGGTACAGATAGAAAAAGAACACAATGATCTTATAAATGCATTAATTAGCATTACTGAGTTGGAAAAAATTACCAATAAGAGTTCAGAACAGAAATCAGTAGAAAATTTTATTAATGGCATGGTTATAAAGGGTATGTTTCATATCTATGTTGGGAACTGATAATGACATGATTGATCCCAACTTATGTTTCATATCTGGAAGCATCCACGAAGAAAGAATTATTTGAGAAGAAAAAGGGCAAAAATCGCATTGCATTGCCGATTTTCCTGCATTTTTTTTTTCATGATTTAGTAGGTTGAAGATGTATAGCAAATTAGTTTTGTTTATTGCAGATGTTGAAGTACAAGATTGTGTGTAGGATAGATGTTCTTAAATTTTCATGACTTTATCAGCCATGACAGATTGGAATAAATCTAACTAAAATCTTAATGTAGTTTTCAAAACTAAATAAGATATAAGACCTCTCTAGCCCCTGTCAATTTCGATATTAAGCAAATTGATCCCTCTAAAAAAATCAGAGTAATTTAATCTCTATCAATTTTGAGAGTTAATCTCTATCAATTTCAAGAGTGAGAAACTAACAACAACTAATCACAAAGTTAATGTTTTTGTCAATTGTACATATTTTTCATTGATATAATAATAAATTTAGCCCTCAAAGTTTACATGTTCTGTCAATTTGGTCTTGATTTAACAAGTTTAGCCAATAACATTTACACATTTTATCAATTTGGTCCTGATTTAACAAATTTAGCTTGAAACATTTACACATTCTATCAACATTTACACAAAATATATAAACATAGAGAATTAAATTTGTTCTTATAGCAATCAAAATTATGTACAATTGACAGAAAACATTAACTTCATGTTTAATTGTCTTTGGTTGCTCACTTTCAAATTTGATAGGAATTAAATTGCACCAATTTTTTTGTGGGGGACCAATTTGCTCAATATAAAAATGAGCAGTCCCGAGAGGTGTTTTTCCCAATAAATAAATAAAGTAATTTTGGTCTTGGCCCTTTAATTAGGTATTGTTCAACAACTTCAAAAAGGTAAAACAATTGAGACAACCTATATTCCTCTTTTTATTTTATTTTATTTATTTATTATCTTTTGAGGTTGGATTGCACTAGTCTAAAAACTATTCAGATTAACTATTCAAAAGAAATTACATTTTCTTCAAACATATTCTACAAGGTGCATGACCTAATTATCTCCAACAATCATTTACCTTAATCATCAAAATATATTATCTTTTGACATTTGGTTGACATTTTGATAGAATGGCAGAAGAAAAATAATACCATTGTATTAACTTTAAATATTTGTTGGATAATTTGGAACCATTAATATTACTATTATTTTCTTTTTGTTTCTTTGTGTTTCTACTTGCTACAGGCATAAAGAATGTATTATTTGGCTGGACTAGGAGTAATTGGAATTTCAGTAAGAAAGCTGACGCATGTTATATAGCTATATGAACATACAGATATGTGAGTGACAGAAAAATACTGAGATGGCTTATTTACCACACGCCCCAGGGAACACATTTGCAAACCCCTTGTATGCATAAAATCCGTCAAAGTCCTTCCATCAACTGGTGAAAGTTCAAGGGAGCCAAAATCTGCCACCTAGAAGATTTGAAGTCATACCAGCAAAATATGTTATGCCATAAAACATCTCAGAGCAAAAAGGAACATTGATTGATAAGGGACTAACCAATTTCGGAAGAGCAGTATCAGCATAGTACTTATGAGCCATTTCAATCAACTCCTCAGGAGACTGGCATATGAGCAGACAGAAATATTAATATATAAAAAATAAAAAAACTTACAAGCACCATGTTTTTCTTTATTTTGAGAGAGCGAGATATAGAACTGCTTAATGAGTAAGAATTTTAGTAGTCATTGTTCTGGGAAAGTTGCAACTAACCTTAAGGTGAAAGCCGGTTTCTGATTCTTTTAGTCTCAAATATGCTGCTTCAGGAAGCAGTTTTTTCCACATCATTTCTATTTCCTCATCTTGCTTCTCAAGTCCCTTTTCATTACTGACTTCTGATTTCTTCTTCATATCAGGGTTGTTACCTGCAGAAACCTCCATATTCTGATCATTTTTACCACCTTTGGTGTCTGTTTTCCTTTTTATTTCCTTCAGCAATGCACCCTGCTTTCCAAGACCCTTCACAGCAGGCTCTGGCTTAACATCTTCATTTTTCTTGGACTCGGTTTTCCCTGAAGCTTGATTTTGAAGATGTTGCACCCAGCATGCCCCTAGCTCCCATCTGATAGGCTTGGAGTTATTAGAGAGTTCATTCTGCAACTTCTGCAAACTAGTCTCCAACACTTTCCTCACTGAAGCCCTAGCAGAATGCAAGATCCCAAAATCTGTACTCTGTGATCGTTGAGCTGATGCAGGCGTGGATGACTTGTGCAATATCATCCTTAAGCTGAAAAGTATTTGTAAGAAAGAGGCATTAAGATCTCACAATCCTATAGCATAAGCTTGGGGTCATAGATACCAATGCATTTGATTTTTTTTTTTCCAAAATTAAGTGTGTGCACATTTCCCTTTTGTGTATGCATTCATACTTTGATTCTTCTGTGTTATGGAGGGATAGTTGGTGCTTAAATGTCTTTGTAATGAAATGGAGATGAAATAAACATTGACCTATTGACATTTAAAGCATTTGCCCCCCCTTCAGGCTGGTCCTCGATGTCAATTTCTTGAGGAATGGGATTCTCCTCCCAATTTACTTCAGCTGAAACTTTTACTACAGCTGTATAGCCACAATGTCTTACAACCACAACACCTAAGGTAGAAGTATCCTACAAGACCAAAACAAAAAGAAAAAGTAAATTTAGCAATGCATAGCCTCTTTCTCTGGTCCGTCGTAATCATCCAGCAAAAATTGTTCACTCACATGAACAGTTGCACTCTCATCAGCAGTTATGCCTTTAAGTAAATTTCTCCGAGCCAGCTCCTCTTGTGGCATTCCTAGAACCTGACTTCCCTCATTTTTACAATCTAATTTCACACTTGCATCAGGAACATCTCTTGTCACCTTAATAGTCAAATCTCCCACTTTTTCTTCATGCAAAATTGAAGCAGAAGGGCCATTTAAAGCATTCTGATTGATTTCAATGATGTTCTTGATCACCGCAATTGCTTTAAAAACTGAATTGTCAACAAATAAACTATGAAGTAGAAAAGCTTTCCTATCTCGAATTTGCCTCTCTTCTGCTGTTTTGCAAGGCATAGCTGCCAAAATTGCAAACTCTTTTGCCCATTGCCTATTGTCATGTTTACCATCTCTTCCTTGTCCACCTCCATTTCCTCCCCAATTTTCATCTTCCACTGGAAGTGGGGGAAAAACTGATGGATTATCCGCTACTACGGGAGGAACAACCCATGTATTTGCCCGAAAACCGTAAGGAAGATTGCCAAACTGCAATTTAAATACAAAAACGATAAGAAAATAAAACAAACGTGAGTTCCCAACCATATTCTTGTAATCCATATAAAAGATGCAGCAACTCAATGGAAGACTTTACATACTTTATTATGCTCAGTGAAAGCTTTCATAAGAGCCTTGTACGCCTGCAAGGTAAATCAGTGATCCTCGCCATAAATAAATCATATACACAAAAAAAAAAAAAAAAAATCAAAGAAAAATGAAACATATTCAAGGAGATGCAATGGAACTTACAGCATCAAAAACCCTGCTAATCTGCTGCAGAAGAGTGACTAGAGAGTGACAGAGAAGCGGTCGCTTTCCGGCTGGGTAAAACCCTTTCCGAGAAGCAACTATGGTCATCGGCTTCCCACTACAAACTCGAACCTACATTTTTAGTTGGATTCCATAGAATCTAATTAGCCACAAATTTTGAAAAAAAAAAAAAAAAAAAAAACCAAAGAAAAGGGAACAATTGATGGTATCACTTATACTCCACAGTGAACAGAACGAAAACCCAAAAAGGAAATAAGAAGATCAAGTTAAAGAATCCAACTTACATCAATTTGGAAAAAGTCATCTTCTGTTTTATCCTCCAGGAATGGACGACTCGATCTTCTAATATCTGTAAAAGATAAAATGAATAAGAAAATAATTTCAACATCGAAAAAGAAGAAAAGAGTGCACACCTCTAAGAAAATATTACATTGGATAGGAGGAGTGAGGTGAGAGAAGGAGAAGAAATTGTAAAACTGGCCAAGCCGCGGCGGAGGACACATCGACACAGCCGCCGCAGTCGCCTCCGGTTTTTCTTTCGCCTTCGAGTTGTCGGTAGATTCAACCCCATTGGTTGGAGCGTCGTCGACAGCAGCCGATTCCTTAGAAGATGATTCTTTGGGAATGGTTCGAGTAGCCGATTTCGGCGAACCGAAGGAGGTTGTGCAGGCAACAATGTCGAGGAGTCGTCGGATGTGCGCGACTGCTAAGTCCTCCGTGTAGTCCTCTTTACCAAGTTAAAACTGTGCGGGTTAGAATTAGGTGAAAACATGAGTAACTAAAGAAACTATGAGGTAACTGCCGGATGGGGAAGACACCTTGGACGATGGACAGCTGACAGGGTTTAAGAGACACGATGTCCACGGAATCCTTAAGTTGATTTCCTCGTATCTGTCGAAACACAAGGTATCAAACCATTGATGAAGTGGTTAAAGCTGGTCAGGTTTTTATATTTTTATTTTTAATTTTTACCTCGTGAGACAGGGAGATGTTGGTCAAATGACATGTCTCAACGTGGACCCCTAACAGTTTTCTTATATCCAAGATCTTGTCAGAAGATATTCCCTGCATTAATGTAAAAGGAACAAGTTTTATTATCTGAAAAACAAAAAACTCGACCAAACAATATATATTAAGATCATTTTTTTGAATGGTATGAGAAAAGATTTCACATTCCTCCAACAGTGTGAAAAATGAGCATAAATTTTAACGTTTATTTATGAAATTTTATACATTATGTTTGCAAAATATAGTAACACCTATTTATAGAAATAGATAAGAGAAGAAGGGAGGGATACCTTGAGAGTGACTTGGGATTCTTCAGGTGTTTCTACGGTAATTTCGATTACAGTAGGCAAAACTGTGAGCAAAATAAAATCCGGAGATAAGGTTTCCTTTTTCTAAATATTAAAAATCCACGATTTTAGGAACAAACATTTTGAACCATAAATGATGATAGGGATAGGATAAGATAATATTTTTGAACCCTACGATATACTGAGGTCATATTAAAATGTCAAACCAACAAATACCGATCAAAATCAACGTATCTCGGCATGATTACCGAGTTTTCTTGGGTATTCCTTCATTTTCTCAGAGAATGGATTGGAGAGTAAAAACAGTACCTCTCTCTTCTTTTTTCTTCTTGTCTCCCTTAGCTTTGTGCGCTTTCATCTTGCCTGTCTTGGGAGCCATTCTTGCACCACAATTGAGGGATTGTTTATAAAGATATGGAATTTGTTTGGCAGCTTCAATTGATTAATCTTGGACGATAATAACTATGACCCAGATTGAATTTATCGACTACTTTCTCTTTGCATGAGAAAATCTCCGTCTAAACACTCAAACCACCAAATACTGATTGCTAGTAAGGCAAATAAAAAACGAACCCACAGTCTAACTCCAGAGAAGCAGAATTTTGTTTTTCTTTTTCAAACAAAAAATGTAAACAAGAGCATTGAAAAGATAAGATAATGTTTGGGAAGAGAGAAAATGAGGGGTGGATAAGATAAGATAAGCCCCTCGTCCAAGTCCTTTTGTTGTGATACAAATAGAAGGAAGAAGTAGAAATGTAAGGGGCTGGTTCTGAGAGAATATAAATGAGTGAGAAAGGGGGAGTGTTCCGTTTTGATGCTAAGGGAAGAAGATATATAAAGAGAGGTGGATAGGATAAGGTGAGCCCTTAACTCCTTTTCTTGTACACAATAAGCAATCCAAAAGCCAAATGAAAATGTAAGGCTAGCAATTTCAGGCCTCTCATTTTTATTTCCTTCTTATTTTTCAACTTCTTCCTTAACACCTCAACCTCATCATCTGTCTCTCTGTTCTTTTTGTTTTTTTCTTCTTTTGTTTTTTTTTTTTTTTCTTTTCCATCTTCTATGGCTAGATTTTGGAAGGCTGTGATTGGACACTAGAAGCTGCTATATAGGTGGTGGGATTACCACCGTTACCTAAACATGATAACATTTTCATACATAAAAAACAAACAAAAAAAAATCAGCAATATATATAATCATTTGTGGGATTGAAAACCAAAATTTTCATTGTTGTTCGCTGGAATACATACAGTCTAATGCCAGAAAGCTAAACACAGAATATTGGTATAGCATTATGTTTTATAGGAAGGAAAAGTGAAGCTTTATTATTGTGTAGTTTACATGAAATTGATGGCAGAAAAATAACAAAAAAAAAAAAAATTGGGTAAAAAGGAGAGAGAGCTAAAGGTACTAGTCATCAGCGAACTACTGAATAGAAGATAGTGATGTGGAGCAAGATCAAAGTGTCTCATAAAGTATTCAAACCACCTCTTACTGTCAAACATGTCCCCAACTACCCTTGGGTTTCGACATAACATTCAGTATCCAAATTTAATCTCTTTTCTTCAACTCCTAACCTCACCACTTCATCAATTTCATATCAACTTGTATTTTCAGGCTTAAATTAGTATCAACATTGTTAGTAGTATAGAATAATCTGAATTTAAGTTAAAATTAATTTTTGATATTATATATAAAAAATTAAAATTGATCTTTCAATGGTTTTACCAAGCAGCACATATAGATATACAAATAAGTAATGTGAAATTCAAATTACCAAACTATTCAATTGGTCCTTTATGTTACTAACGAACTAATTCATTACCGATCACTCTTTCCTTTTTAGTCTTTACCCCCAATGTTTTGTCACTTATCGAACTTATTAAATCACTTGCTATCCACATAATTCATATTCCATTCATGTATCAATTTTTATCCGTGAATAGTATGTATTAATTATATATTAAATTATTTAAATTTAATGGATATAGTAAAAAAATTAAAATAAAGTATTTGAAAAATAATAAATTCAAAAAATATAAGATAAACTATCAAAATAGTCACTTTTGTTTATCTCATGTTACATTTTAGTTACTTATGTTTGAAATTACATTTTAATCACTTACGTTGTCGTGTTATAACATTAGTTACTGCGTCGTTAATTGCCGTTAACGGTGTAACGGTAAGTTAATGTGGCACGTTAAATCATTATTTTAAACGAAAATTTTAGGTTAAATTCTACAGGTGGTCCCTATATTTTTTCATTTTGAGAAATTTGATTTTTTTTCTTTTACATTCTTTTAACTTTCCTTTTTTTTTCTTATTTTCCATTCTCTTCTGCTTCTCCATCTGTTTTCCTCCCTTTCTTTTAAAGTAATTTTTCTTTATTTTCCATTTGTAAAAAACTAGTCGACAAGCTTGCCCCACTTGAAAAAATTAAGTTGTTCAAAAAAATAAAAGTATAGAGACTAATTTTAACAAATGGAAAATATAAAAGAACTACTTTAAAAGAAATAGGGAATGGAGGAAAACAGAGGGGGAATCAGAAGGTATTGGAAAAAAAACAGAGGAAAGTTAAAAGAATATAAAAGAACAAAAATTAAATTGCTCAAAATAAAAAAAATATGGGGATCGATTGTATAAATTAGTCTAAAATTTTTGTTTGAAATGATAATTTAATGTGTCGCGTCAGCTTACCATTACACCGTTAATGACAATTAACGGGACTAAAATGTTACAACGTGATAATGTAAGTGACTAAAACGTAAGGTAAACAAAAGTGACTATTTTGATAGTTTACCCAAAAATATGTGCTAAACTAAGTTTTATTTGATAAATGTTTTGATATAACAAAGATAATGTTTTTGAATAAAACTTGATGAATTTCAAGTGACAATTCATTCCAAAATATTTCTAAGAAGATAAAATTTTAAAACTACTCTTCAAACACTTAGAAAATAATTTGAACAAGTTCAAATTGAGTAACAAATTTTTAATATCGATACCAATTTGAGCTTCGAAGTTCAAAAAAATCGAGCAAAAAGCAAAAGTATCGATACCTTGCAAAAATTATTGATACCCCTGCCTGGTATCGATTTCAATTTGAGCTTCGATGATTTGGAAAATTGAACAAAGATCAAAAGTATCGATATACTTAATAAAGTATCAATACCTTCCAAAATTAATTGATACCCCGCCTAGTACTAATACTGTTTTAAGTTTGATGTTTTGTAAAAAAAAAGTGTTCAAGTATCGATACCTTCTTTTAGGTATCGATACCTCATATCAAGTATCGATATTTCCTATATTATATCGATACTATAGGCTTTAACGATCACTAAATTTAGGCATTAAATGCCCAAAGTACCGATACCCCTTCAAAGGTAACGATACCTATTGTTGTAGGAGACATTAATGCACTGGTTCTTACATCTCCAACAACTCTATTAAATTTCCCTCTAAAAGTTAGAAAAAAAAAATCAGCTTCCAAAGCTTCTAAAACAATAAGAGAAATTACTAAAGATCAAAAGTTATCAAGAAAGATCAACAATTCTTTTATCAACATTTTGTGCTTCACTTCATCTTTTTCTTGCAAACACTTGTAAGCAATTCTTTGTATTTTCATCAACTCGAGTGTTTTTATTGTGTGAGTGCTTAATTGGCAAATATCCTAATCTTGCAAGGATTGTCGTTTTGTTTGCTCATTTATTTACTTTTTTGAGAGGGTTTAAGTCTTAATATTTGGGTAGAAATCTTAAGAGAATTTAGAAAAATCCTTAGTTGTGAAAAGTTAAGTGGTGGAGTAGGCAATTGGGGTTGAAGCACTCTAAATTCTTATGTTCATTATCTCATCTTTTCATTTTTACTCCCTACAAATTTTTTAAAAGGTCAATTTAGTCCACTTCTTGACTATTTCGGTTGATTGATCAAGCTAACAATGTGATAATAAAATAATTTGTAAACAATATTAAAATATTTTTTTAATTTTTTTAAATTTTAACACTATTTAAAAAACATTGAAGGTTAAAATCCACAAATCTTTGGGTAAATTCATTTTTCAGTCTCAGTTGATTTTTGAATTTCATTTTGTTTGACTTCTAATATTTATATTCTAATAATAAATAATAAATTTCAAATTATGTTGCATTGATTAATAAATTTTTGGTTTCATATCTCACCTCGTAAGTTGGATCTAATGAAATTACAATATTGTTGAAATTGTTATGAATATTTAATTATTATAAAATGGATCTCCACTAGAATAAAATGTTTAATGTATTTTAGCAATCTAATATTCATTAAGAGTGAATTTATATCATTTGTATTTTTTATATCTATAAATATAAATTTTAGAATTTTAGTCCAAGTTTTTTCTTGATTTCCCTGTTTGGTTTGATGAAGATTCTATTAATGTCCATTGATGAACATTCTGAGTTTATGTCAAAGATTACAGCAAAAGGGTTACAACTGGTTCTTGAAGATCTTTGTATTGAGGGAACTAAATGGACTATATCTCGTCATAATTGTCACACTGTTGATAGAGTTGTCCTGAAACCTCATTGCAAAGTATGGTATCACTTTCTGAAATCTCGATTGAGTCCCTCCACTCACAATTCTATTATTTCTAAAGAATGGATGTTATTATTACATTCAATTATGTTTGGTAGAAGAATCAATGTTGGAAGAATAATTTTTCAGGAAGTTCATCGTTGCACAGAAATGAATGCCAATAGTTTAAGTTTCCTGTCTCTTCTCACAGCTTTTTGTCAGCGGGCTAACGTTCTCGTCCATAACAATGAGAAGACCATAAACAACAAATGCGTCATAACGAAATCAATTGTCTTGAGTTTCTTGGGCAAGGATATGCTACAGCCATCTGGGCCAGCATCTACATTATCACTCCCACCTAAAGCCCTATACACTTTTCTTGATATGTTGGAACAACAAGTAATAAATGCCCTCAAGCAACTCCAACATTAGTTAGATATGGTGGCAACGCAGCAAAATTGAATCTCCATTGATTTTGCCACACAAAAGCCAAAACAATTTTATGTAGGGACTATGTGAAGAAACACGATGATGCACTCAAGAAAGCTCTTCAAAACAACTTCACCAAGGCAATGCCCATATTTCCATTGTTTCCTGAAGAACTTTTATCTGATGATGATGAAGAAGATGAAAAACATGCCACTACATACAAGCATACCAAAGAGCCCGCGAGAGGTGAAGAACCGATAGCTCTGACAAGGAGGATAATGATCGACAGTACACTTTTCCACCAACCATCACTGCCAAAGCACCACAATCCAATGTACCAATGACTGACCAAGAATGTGAACTCACGATGTCAGATACTAACAATGTCGATGAGGTGCCCATCAACCAGCTTCAACGAAAAAGATTCAAGAAGGCTGCCAGAAAACAGTCCAAGAAAATGTTGTTTTAACAAAAAAGAAACAATATTACAAGAGAGTTGTAAGAAAATTCACCCAACCTAATTGAAGTAATTTTCTTCCCCTCCAAGGTTTGGTTTTTTATATTTCCATGATCATTCATTTTGATTTTAGTTTTTTTTATCCATTTCATGCATTCATGTAACTTTTATTAACTTTACTTTCTCATGTTCATACATTTAGGACACTGCATCCCTTAGGTTTGAGGGTGTGTAGTGCATATAGTTTATACAGTCCTTTTGCCATAACACTGAATTGCCATTTAACTACCGAATTATGTGAGTATATGGTTATCAATGATGTTCAATGAGGATAATAACTCTTCTTTGTAAACTTAGAAAATATGGTGATAATTGTTTAGGCATATTTAGCATAGGACAGTTGTTAAAAATGACTTTCTAAAAGTAGAATAATTGAAATATAAATGCAATTAGGCTATAGTAGCATTCTTTGAATAAATTTAGGATTTCTTGACTTAATTTCAGTATAGTAATAGGGTATAATTTTGTCATGGTAAAATAATAGGAATACTCCAATGTTTGAACCTGTTGAGTAGGTCAGTAATATTTTGTTTGCTTCAATATATTATTGAGCAAAAAAATCAGTTCAAATATGAGTGTTTGTCTAAATGTATATATCTGCACATATTCTTGGGACACTTCACTGAATCTTGAGGGTAAATTGCTACGAATGTAGTTGTTTGCTCCATCTTTTTTGTTAAAAGCTTTTGTTTCATGAGTGATTTATATTCAAACTGTGACATGATATAATACGTGGCAGTCTAATGTATGCTCTATTAAAGTTGTCAAGTATATAATCATATGACAGTATGAATTCTCGAGGAAATTTTGTGTTGAAAATTGAGTAATTGCCTTTTTTTAAAAAAAAATTGAGTTTAAGAGAGAGATAACCTAAATATATTTAGAGAGAGCTACTATAGTTTTAATTGTTGAAATATTTAGAAAATTTTACCTTTAGGAACCATTTTCTACACTACACTTGCTAAATAGGTTTACAACAATTGTAAGCACTTTTTCTTTGTTTTAATAGAAGATTGCTAAAGAACACAGTATACTTATTACAATTTGGAAGTACATTTGGTGACTGATTGTTTTGGCAATTCCATGTATTCATGCATATTCAAACATCATTTACTTGAGGACAAGCAATGATTCAGGTTTGGGGGTGTGATAACTCTTGAAAAGAGTTATATTTAAGGCATCTAAATAGAATTAATTGGTTGTAATTAAGTGAATACATTTGCATTTTTAGGATTTTTTAGAACATTGTATAACAAAGCTTGGATTGTGATATAATGGTCATTATTTGTTACTTTTATCACTTGGGGAGGAAAGGTGTGGTGTTGTGTGAATACAAGTGTAGGAAGAGTAAGAAGATGAAGAGGGAAAACAAGGGAAATGAAACATTGTCATGGTAATTGGTAAGATTGATTGCGAACAGAACTGCCATGGTAATTCCGAAAAAATGACTCAACGCTCAATCCACGTCACTCTTAGCCAGCTGGACATGTATCAGAAAAACCAACCTAAAAAGAGCAATGAAAAATGTGTGTTGTGGTGGGACAGATCTACCCAATAAAAGAAGAAGAGAGAAGAAGAAAAAGATAGGAGAATTTGTGTGAGAAAGAGACTGGTGACAGTAATCCTCTCTTTACATAGAGAAAACTCTATTGGAGAATTTTAGAGGAGGAAAGGGTAGCAGCTATAGAAAGCAGAATACAGATGTGAAGAAGGGGAGGAGACATCTATCCTGGATTTACATACGATCGGAAGATAAAAGAAAAGCTGGAGTATGGCGAGAAATCCTACAGTTCTGCCTTTAGTTTTCCTAATTTCTGTGATTCAAACTTCTTTAAATGTTGATAAATTATTTAAATTCGGTGTTTACTTTTCCACTCATGAACTAAATCTTTTCTGGGTTGGAGTTATTTGGGTGGTTGCTTATTATCTTTAATGTTCATGATTTGAGATTGATTATATCTCTGTTTCATTCAATTTATACCTGTTTTAAATACATGCATGCATGCTTTAGATATAGATGATTGTATGCTGTGTTCTTAGATGTATTTTTAATTCTAAAATGGTTAAATATATTGATCTAGAATCATTGATGCAAGTGAATATTCAACACAATATTATTAGCACTCTAGACATAGATGTTCTGAATTATACAGAGAAAAACGTTCATTGCAGTTATTTATCCAAAGTTCTGTAAACATACAGTAACTTAGATTTCTAGTCTAAATCTAGCTATCAAAAGAGGCAGATTACAGTAGTAACTCTCTAAGCAGTTGATTAGACAATATTTTTCCATGACATTATTTAGATATGAGCATTTCACTTGAATAATTGCAACCCTATTCATTCAACAACAAAATTAATCTTGCTTTTCTCTGTAATTTGCCATGACATTTTAATTGTCATATTAATTCTCTTTTTTTAGCATTAAATTACATTAATTCATTATACCAACATCTTTTTCAATTTAGAATTAGTTTTTGTTATTTAGTATAGTTAACAAGATTATAATAACTCAATCAATCTCTTACCAAATTCTAATTCCTATGGAAATGATACTTACTTATCACTTTATTACTTGAGTGGCGTGTACACTTGCAGAATTGCATTAGTTATTTACACGCAACACTCGTTCAGTTATCGACCCTTGGCTTTCAGATCCAATATGGGTCCGAGTGACCCTATAACAACCCGATTTAGACCCTCGTCAGAATAATGGTTTCGGGACCACATATCCGAGTCTGAAAAATATTTTAATAATATTTTCTATGTCTGTAATATATGAATTAACATCTGTGAAATTTCTGTGATTTGGTTTATCTGTTTCTGTACTGAATTAAGAAAAAAGGATTAAATCGCATAAAAAGTAAAAGTCGCTAATAAATTGATTTAATGTTAATTTGAATATGGCTTATTAAATGATGGCCTTAAATGGTTATTAAACCGTTGAATTAGTAGTGGACATTTATAGCCTTGATGATATGTTTTATTAGTTAGTTTAATTAAGGCTAAAGGTGGTAAATTATTATTAATGTGTTATTAATAACATAAAGGCATCAAACACATGCATATTTTTCTTGAAGTTGGCCGAATATCTCCAAAATAAAAAAGGGAAGAGTGTTCTTTAGGTTTCGGCTAGAAATTTGCTCAATTAAGGTATGAATTTTCTTCTATTTTTGATAACTTATACATTTCTGTGATTGTTGCTTCAAAATCTTTCAGGCTCATGTAACGCCCTCTTACCCGAGACCGTCGCCGGAGTCGAGCTTGAGGTGTTATTAAACTTAATTTATCACTTAAAGAACTTTAAATCATTTATTCTAACTTTCGTAATAAGCTGTTCATCTGCGTCATAGTCGTTAAAAAAATTATATCTTGAGTTAAAAAACTTGAAATTAATATCCGTAAATTTTCCTTGAAACCAGACTCACATATCTATCTACTAATTTTTTTATAGAATTTTTGGTTTGGCCAATTAGTACAGTTTATTAGTTAAAGTTTCCCCTGTTTCAGTGTTTGATTGCTCTGACCTATGTTCACTACGAACCACTTTTCTCTCTATACAGAATTCAAAAGGCTATGCCATCTTTTAACTTAAAACTAGACTCAATAAGGAATCTTTACATATATAGCATGACTCCTAATTATTTTTTTACAATTTGTAGTGAATTTCCAAAGTTGGAACAGGGGATCCAGAAATCGCTCTGGCCCTGTTTCACTAAAACTCAAATATCTCATAACATATAACTCCTTCACCTGTTTCGCTTCTTCCATATGAAAGAAAACACATTAAGCTTCAATTTCATATTTAATTCATCACCTAATTCGATTCCTACTATTTTTAGTGATTTTTCAAACTCACGTCACTGCTGTTACAACATTCTATTTTATGACAAATTTTCACTTTTCTATGGAAATTCATGAACTATTAACACTTTGAACATACATGGTCTCATACATGATCTAAATTAACCATTCCAAAGAGTAATCATTTTCAGGCATTTTCTAAACCAAACCGCAACCATATCACAAGATTATTTACACAAAATAAGTATATTGCTATACATGCCATATTTGAGTTATACAAGCCATTTTACCAAAATAGTTCTTCGGATAGTGTGAACGAGCCTTCGACCTATCCCGATTCCTGAGCCGGCTTGTCCAAAACTACAATGAATGAAAAGGAGGGAGTAAGCATGAATGCTTAGTAAGTTCACATGCAAATAACAAGTAACATAACAAAACAATTCTTCCAAACAACACTAGCATGGTATCACCAAAACATATATCACATTTCTAATCATCATTTATCATCTTACCACATTATTGTTGTTGTATCAAGCTTCAACCCGAGGGTTAAGTACATACCTGTCCAAAGTGTCCATTTCACAACACTTATCAAAATGACACTTGCATCTTGAGTGTTCTTTCGTTTCTCCAGAATTTTACCCGTTGAACACATCGGAATATAACTCGGATACATGGATAATTTGCACATAAGTGCCACATATGTAATCAAGCGACCATGTAACCCGCCCATAAGCGAACTCGGACTCAACTCAATGAGCTCGGGCGTTCGCATCCATAAGTGAACTCGGACTCAACTCAACGAGTTCGGATGCCTAGTTACATCTCACGAACTCGGACTCAACTCAACGAGCTCGGATGCCCAACCATCCTAGTGACATGTCACTTGTATCCTAATCTATTCCCAAGGTTCAAACGGGATTTTCCCCAATCACACATTTCCCAGTCGTTCTCCTCGGAATATTGGAACCAATAGGTTGCTTGCATCTCATACATATCAATTTAATCACATACTTTTCATACCAATACATAATATTTCACAAAGCATAATATTCATAATAACAAGTATCATATCATATAAATAGCATTAAATCACTTAAAATAGCAATTATGTTACATTATTTACACATGAACTTACCTCGGTACAAAATATAGAAATTTTGCAATTTAGTCCACAATCTTTTATTTTCCTCGATTAAGGTCGATTCCACGTCTTTCTTGATCTAAAATAACACATTTAGCTTATTTAATACTCACATTTATCAAAATAGTCCTCAACTCTAACTTTGGAAAAATTACAATTTTGCCCCTAAACTTTTGCATATTTACACTTTTGCCCCAAAGCTCGAAAATTAAACTTTTTCCATAATTCCTATGTTTTAGGACATGCTGATTATTTATTTACTAATAGCAACCTCAAATTCCCACTATAACATGTAGTTATGAACAATAGGTATTTTTACCAATTAAGCCGTTTTACTCGTTTTTATTTAAAACCGAGTAGCACAAGTTGTCTAACATAATCTAAAACCTCATATTCTATCATAAAACATCAAAATACACAATTATTCAACATGGGTCAATTTTTGAAATCAAACCCTAGCTCAAATAAATGGTAGAAATAGAGAAATCATGTTACCGGGATTTCAAAAACGTAAAAATCATTAAAAACGGGCTAGAACGGGCTTACAATCGAGCTTGGAAGCTTGAAAAACCCTAGCCATGGTTTCTCCATGCTATTTTCGGCCTTGAGGAAGAAGATGAGAAAAAATTGGCTTTTAATTTGATTTTTAATTCATTTAATCACTAAATGACCAAAATGCCCCTAACTTAAAAATATTCTTTTTTTCACCCATTTCATGTCCATTTTTGTCCAATAAATTAACCAATGGTGTAATTACCATTTAAGGACCTCAAATTTAATTTTTCATAACAATTGAACATCTCTAACATATAGAACTCAACTTTTGCATTTTTTACAATTTAGTCCTTTTGACTAAATTGAGTGCCCAAACGTCAAAATTTTCGTATGAAATTTTTTTAAAAAATAATTTCATAAAAATGTAAACCATAAAAATATAAATAAAACACACTTCAATTTAACACCTTTACCATTTGACAAAAATGCCCTTAATTTCTTTCTTTGTAATTTTTCATGTACAAGCCCATTTTTGTCCAAAATTTTAGAAATTGGTCAAATTGCTATTTAAGACCTCCTTATTAATATTCCAAAGAAATTTCATACTAAAAGCTTCTAGAATGCAAGTTTTGCAACTTATTCGATTTAGTCCCTAATTTCAAATTAAGCACTTTATGCATAGAATTTCTTCACGAAATTTTCATACAATCATGCAATCATATCATAAACCTCAAAATAATTATAAAATGATTATTTATATCTCGGATTTGTGGTCACGAAACCACTATTCCGATTAGGCCCTAATTCGGGATATTACAACTCTCCCCCATTTAGGGATTTTCGTCCTCAAAGATCTTACCGGTAAACAGATGTGGTATTGATTCCTCATAGTTTCCTCAGGCTCCCATGTAGTCTCTTCTACCCCGAAGGTACTTGGTGTTCAGCTTTCACTTGTTGACAAATTAGGCATTTCGATACAAACTCCGATATATCTCTTTTCATTTCATTCCACCAATACATTTTCTTCAAGTCATTATACATTTTCATACTGCCTGGGTGAATCAAAAAACAACCATTATGTGCTTCATGCAAGATCTTTTGAATCAACTCATCATTTTTTGGTACACAAATTCGATTTTTAAACATCAAGCAACCATCAGAACCGATTCTGAAATCTGACTCTGTATCAACCTCACATTGCTTTCTTTTGGCTTGCAATCCTTCATCGCTTTTTTGAGCTTCACAAATCTCTTGTAAAAACATCGATCTTGCTTTCAACTCGGTTAGAATCGAACCATCATCTGACATTTCCAATTGAGTGTTCATAACTCTCAAAGCAAACAATAACTTTCTGCTCAAGGCATCGGCAACTACATTTGCTTTTCCTGGATGGTAGTCAATCACAAGCTCGTAATCTTTCAACAATTCTAACCATCTCCGCTGTCTCAAATTCAATTCTTTTTGTGACATCAAGTATTTAAGACTTTTGTGATCGGTATATACTCGACACTTTTCACCATATAGATAATGTCGCCAAATCTTCAAAGCAAACACCACCAACGCTAATTCCAAATCATAAGTCGGATAATTCCTCTCGTGAGGTTTTAACTACCTCAAAGCATAAGCCACAACCTTTCCTTCTTGTATCAGTACACATCCCAAACCATTTAGAGAAGCATCACTATATACCACAAATTCTTTACCTGACTCGGGCTGCACTAACACTAATGCCTCTGTCAATAACTTTTTCAATTCTTTGAAACTCTATTGACATTCTTCCGTCCACTCAAATTTAACATCCTTTCAGAGTAATCTAGTCATAGGAGCAGCAATCATAGAAAATCCATTCACAAACCGTCAATAATACCCAGTTAACCCTAAGAAACTTCTAACTTCGGTTACATTCTTCGGTGGTTTCCAATCAACAATAGCTGAAATTTTACTGGGATCAACCCGTATATCATCACCTAAAACAATATGACCTAGAAATCCAACTTCCCGAAGCCAAAATTCACTCTTACTAAACTCGGCATACAACTGCTTATCTCTCAAAGTTTGTAAAACTATCCTCAAGTGCTCAGCATGCTCTGTCTCATCTTTCGAATAAATCAGAATATCATCTATAAATACTACAACAAATTTGTCCAAGTATGGTCCAAATATACGATTCATCAAATCCATAAACACAGCAGGAGCATTTGTTAGCCCGAATGGCAAAACTAAAAATTCATAATAACCATACCTTATTCTAAAAACAGTTTTAGGCACACCTGACTCTTTTACCCGTAGCTGATAGTAACCAGATCTCAAGTCAATCTTTGAAAACCACGTCGCTCCTTTCAATTGATCAAACAAATCATCAATCCTCGGCAATGGATACTTGTTCTTGATTGTCACTTTATTTAACTGTCGATAGTCAACACACAATCTCATTGAACCATCCTTCTTTTTCACGAACAATACAGGAGCACCCCAAGGTGAAAAACTCGGTCTCACAAAGCCTTTGTCGGTCAACTCTTGCAACTGTGGCTTTAATTCTTTCAATTCTGCTGGTGCCATTCTGTACGGAGCAATCGAGATCGGAGCTGTTTCCGGTATCAATTCAATACCAAATTCTACTTCTCTGACTGGAGGCAAACCCGGTAACTCCTCTGGGAATACATCCACAAACTCACACACAATCGGCACTGATTCCACTTTCTTTTCAATTTCTTTTGTATTTAACACATACGCTAAATAAGCTTCATAACCCTTTCTCAAATATCTTTGAGCCGACATTGAAGAAATCACACTAGACAATGCCTCTGATTTATCTGATTCAACCCACAGAATCTCACCATTTTCACGCTTTAATTCAATAACTTTTTGTTTACAATTTACTATAGCACCATGCAATGTCAACCAATCCATACCCAAGATAACATCAAATTCATCAAATGGCAACAACATCAAGTCGGCAGGAAAATAATAACCCCGAATCATTAAAGGACATTTCTTGCATACTTTATTAACTATGACACATTTGCCTAACGGGTTTGACACTTTAATCATAAATTCTATGTTCTCAACAGGTATATTCATACTAGACACCAATTTCATGCACACATATGAATGAGTAGAATCGGGATCAGTCAAAGCTGTAATATTAACATCATAAAGAGAAAATATACTAGTAATCACGTCGGGCAAGGAAGCATCTTCACGTGCTTTTATGGCATAAGTTCTAGCTGGAGCTCTTGCTTCAGGTTTACCTGCTGAATCTTTGACTATATTCTTGCTGCTTGCTTCATTCCTAGCTTTTCTCGAATACCTTCCTCTTGAATCTGTACCACCAGTTTTCGCGCTTTGAAATCTTTCTTTTTCAACTTTCTCTGGGCAGTCTCTAATAAAATGATCCGGAGAACCACATCGAAAACATTCATTTGCTCTGCACGGACCAAAATGATTTCTACCACACTGCTGGCACTCGGGCTTAACAAATCTTTAGTTTCCCACACTAGCCACAGAAGTAGTTTGAGACTTAGAACTCACATTTTGCTTCTTAGAATTTCCATATGATTGTCCAGCTGAAACTTGGGAACGAGGATTCATATTTCTTGATTTTTCGGGTTGTTGTAAGGGTGCACTGCTCATCGGTCTTTTCTTCCAATTTCGTGTCTCAGATTCTACCTTTTTCTTCTCTTTAAGTAGTTCTTCAGCCTTACAAGCCCGATCAACAAGTACTACGATTTCTTTTAATTCAAGAATTCCAACAAATACTTTTATGTCTTCATTAAGTCCATCTTCAAATCATCTACACATTTTAGCCTCTGAAGGAACACATTCTCTAGCGTCCTTACTCAACCAAACGAACTCCCTGTCATATTCGGTAACTGTCATGTTGCCTTGTTTCAATTCAAGAAACTCCTTACACTTCTGATCAATAAATCTTTCACTGATGTACTTCTTCCGAAATTCTTCTTGAAAGAACTCCCAAGTCACCTTCTCTTTCGGTACCACAGAAACCAATGTCTTCCACCAATTATAGGTTGAATCCTTCAACAAAGATATAGCACATTTCAAACATTCTTCAGGTGTACAAGATAATTCATCAAATACCCGAATAGAATTTTCAAGCCAAAACTCTGCTTTCTCGGCATCATCATCTACAGTAGCCCTGAATTCTTCAGCCCCTAGCTTACGGATTTTATCAACTGGAGTTCTTTGGAATTTCATCATATCCACACCCTGAGGCATCGGGGGTACAGGTTGAGGAATTGGGGGAGGTGGGGGAGGTTGTACATTCGGGTTCGTACGAACGAACTAAGTATACTATGCATTCATCATCTGGAGAAAGGCTTCTCGACCCCTATCTCCTCCTCCTTGACCAATAGTGGGAGGCGGATTTTCAGTCGGCACCGCCCCTTCAGCCGGAGCTAGTGCATTACTCTCTACATCATCAGCCACAGTTGGATCGGGATCCATTTACTATAAAAAAATCATTTAAAAGGTCAGAAGTCATCACACTATCACAATATACACATATGGCATGTATAGCAAAATCCGTACATAAAACACGTTAGTCCGAGAACTGACTAAACCTGCTCTGATACCACCAAATGTAACACCCTCTTACCCGAGACCGTCGCCGGAGTCGAGCTTGAGGTGTTATTAAACTTAATTTATCACTTAAATAACTTTAAATCATTTATTCTAACTTTCGTAATAAGCTGTTCATCTGCGTCACAGTCGTTAAAAAAATCATATCTTAAGTTAAAAAACTCAAAATTAATATCCGTAAATTTTCCCTAAAACTATACTCATATATCTATCTACTAATTTTTTTATAGAATTTTTGGTTTGGCCAATTAGTACATTTTATTAGTTAAAGTTTCCCCTGTTTCAGTGTTTGACTGCTCTGACCTATGTTCACTACGAACCACTTTTCTCTCTATAAAGAATTCAAAAGGCTATGCCATCTTTTATCTTAAAACTAGACTCAATAAGGAATCTTTACATATATAGCATGACTCCTAATTATTTTTTGACAATTTGTAGTGAATTTCGAAAGTTGGAACAGGGGATCCAAAAATTGCTCTAGCCCTATTTCACTAAAACTCAAATATCTCATAATATATAACTCCTTTACCTGTTTCGTTTCTTCCATATGAAAGTAAACACATTAAGCTTCAATTTCATATTTAATTCATCACCTAATTCGGTTTCTACTATTTTTAGTGATTTTTCAAACTCACGTCACTGCTGTTACAACATTCTGTTTTATGACAAATTTTCACTTTTCTATGGAAATTCATGAACTATTAACACTTTGAACATACATGGTCTCATACATGATCTAAATTAACCATTCCAAGGACTAATCATTTTCAGGCATTTTCTCAACCAAACCGCAACCATATCACAAGATTATTTACACAAAATAAGTATATTGCTATACATGCCATATTTGAGTTATACAAGCCATTTTACCAAAATAGTTCTTCGGATAGTGTGAATGAGCCTTCGACCTATCCCGATTCCTGAGCCGGCTTGTCCAAAACTACAATGAATGAAAAGGAGGGAGTAAGCATGAATGCTTAGTAAGTTCACATGCAAATAACAAGTAACATAACAAAACAATTCTTCCAAACAACACTAGCATGGTATCACCAAAACATATATCACATTTCTAATCATCATTTATCATCTTACCACATTATTGTTGTTGTATCAAGCTTCAACCCGAGGGTTAAGTACATACCTGTCCAAAGTGTCCATTTCACAACACTTATCAAAATGACACTTGCATCTTGAGTGTTCTTTCGTTTCTCCAGAATTTTACCCGTTGAACACATCGGAATATAACTCGGATACATGGATAATTTGCACATAAGTGCCACATATGTAATCAAGCGACCATGTAACCCGCCCATAAGCGAACTCAGACTCAACTCAACGAGCTCGGGCGTTTGCATCCATAAGTGAACTCGGACTCAACTCAACGAGTTCGGATGCCTAGTTACATCTCACGAACTCGGACTCAACTCAACGAGCTCAGATGCCCAACCATCCTAGTGACATGTCACTTGTATCCTAATCTATTCCCAAGATTCAAACGGGATTTTCCCTAATCACACATTTCCCAGTCGTTCTCCTCGAAATATCGGAACCAATAGGTTGCTTGCATCTCATACCTATCAATTTAATCACATACTTTTCATACCAATACATAATATTTCACAAAGCATAATATTCATAATAACAAGTATCATATCATATAAATAGCATTAAATCACTTAAAATAGCAATTATGTTACATTATTTACTCATGAACTTACCTCGGTACAAAATATAGAAATTTTGCAATTTAGTCCACATTCTTTTCTTTTCCTCGATTAAGGTCGATTTCACGTCTTTCTTGATCTAAAATAACACATTTAGCTTATTTAATACTCACATTTATCAAAATAGTCCTCAACTCTAACTTTGGAAAAATTACAATTTTGCCCCTAAACTTTTGCATATTTATACTTTTGCCCCAAAGCTCGAAAATTAAACTTTTTCCATAATTCCTATGTTTTAGGACATGCTGATCATTTATTTACTAATAGCAACCTCAAATTCCCACTATAACATGTAGTTATGAACAATAGGTATTTTTAACAATTAAGCCGTTTTACTCGTTTTTATTGAAAACCGAGTAGCACAAGTTGTCTAACATAATTTAAAACCTCATATTCTATCATAAAACATAAAAATACACAATTATTCAACATGGGTCAATTTTTGAAATCAAACCCTAGCTCAAATAAATGGTAGAAATAGAGAAATCATGTTACCGGGATTTCAAAAATGTAAAAATCATTAAAAACGGGGCTAGAACGGACTTACAATCGAGCTTGGAAGCTTGAAAAACCCTAGCCATGGTTTCTCCACGCTATTTTCGGCCTTGAGGAAGAAGATGAGCAAAAATTGGCTTTTAATTTGATTTTTAATTCATTTAATCACTAAATGACCAAAATGCCCCTAACTTAAAAATATTCTTTTTTTCACCCATTTCATGTCCATTTTTGTCCAATAAATTAACCAATGGTGTAATTACCATTTAAGGACCTCAAATTTAATTTTTCATAACAATTGAACATCTCTAACATATAGAACTCAACTTTTGCATTTTTTACAATTTAGTCCTTTTGACTAAATTGAGTGCCCAAACGTCAAAATTTTCGTATGAAATTTTTTTAAAAAATAATTTCATAAAAATGTAAACCATAAAAATATAAATAAAACACACTTCAATTTAACACCTTTACCATTTGACAAAAATGCCCTTAATTTCTTTCTTTGTAATTTTTCATGTACAAGCCCATTTTTGTCCAAAATTTTAGAAATTGGTCAAATTTCTATTTAAGACCTCCTTATTAATATTCCAAAGAAATTTCATACTAAAAGCTTCTAGAATGCAAGTTTTGCAACTTATTCGATTTAGTCCCTAATTTCAAATTAAGCACTTTATGCATAGAATTTCTTCACGAAATTTTCATACAATCATGCAATCATATCATAAACCTCAAAATAATTATAAAATGATTATTTATATCTCAGATTTGTGGTCACGAAACCACTATTCCGATTAGGCCCTAATTCGAGATATTACAGCCCATGTCTTAATTTTTGTTTTTGATAAAGTTTATGAATAGTGCCATTGTTAATATTGGAAGCCTTGTAGTGAAATTGAATGGATTATGATGGATAGATGTTGAATAAATATGCCTTGCCTTGTATTTTTGATGAAATTGAACAGTTCGGGCTAAATAGTGAAAATAATACTTTGAGAGGACTAAATTGTGAGAAAAAAGTATTATATGGGCTTATATGCCTTAAATTTGTGTTCATGGATTAAATTGAAGGAAATGAATGATTGAATGGTTGAATTTGAATTGATTTAGATCAAGAACAAAGAAAATCAGACTTAGATCAGAGGAAGTCCAAAATAGTTGAATAGTTGGCTCGAAATCCATTAAATCAGTACGAGGTAAGTCAAAATACAAATATGCATTATATTGATGGCTATTATAAATCCTTGATTTATAGATTGTATTTGGATGGCCATGAGAGCCTAAAGTATTACTCCGAATCATTTCCTAATGAGCAACAGTAAAATGATATCATGTAAGACCTCGCCTGGGACGTAGGCATTGATTAGAGTATTACGTGTAAGACCATGTCTGGGACACTGGCATCGTAAATATTTCGTGTAAGACCTTGTCCGAGATAGTGGCATCAGTATTGAATAAGATGTAAGACCACGTTAGGGACGTCGGCATTGTATAAGGCCTATATGAGCTCTGTAACGTTTCTGAATGATTTGAGGAGAAATTGTGAGAAATAAAAGAATGCATACCTTATGTAACTGACTCAGGTACATCTGTTTTATACTAAATTTCCGAGCATGGAAGGTATGCTAATTGTGTGTACTAGAAGTATGTATTAAATGAGTAAATCTGGTTTGTGAATTAACTATGGAAAATGATTATCGTATTACGATTTTGGATTGCATAATTTTTGTATTTGGTTTACTGAGCTCATTGTAGCTTACTCTGTTTATTCTTTTAACTGTTTTATAGATATCGTAGCTACCGTGGGCTCAGGGATAGTCAAGGATTGTCACCACACTATTGAGCTCGATTTTTGGTACCTTTTGATTGTACAAAGTTTAAGTATGGCATGTATAGGGTAGAATGTCTAAATTAAGATTTTGAGTCTATGTATACAAGTCATGTGATGTGGTCAAGATTTGCGAACATGCTTTGTTTTGGTATCTTGAATGGCAAAATTATTGACATGAAAATGATGAATGAATGTGTTCAATGAAATGGATATCTTGTTAAGAAATTTAGGGGATGAAAAGTAAGTTTAGTTATTGTCTGAATGAGTTTAAAATAATAAGTTTTGATTATGGATATTACTTATGAAATGTTTGTTATTTGGCATGTGATTGTTGTATGAATGTTTTGACCATATAGAAGAATGTTTTAGGCTTTAAATTGGTTGTTTTTGTTTAGGCAAAAATGGTGTTTTAGTATGCTTGGGTAATTGACCCAAATGGGTAGAAAGCATGACTTATATCAAGCGTGCTTAGTGCCACATAGTTAGGGCACACGGGCGTGCCTTATGACTATGTTAATTTTCCAGTAATGACACAAAAATTCACACGGCCAAGACCCACGGGAGTGTCTTGCGGCCGTGGCAAAAAGTCAGTATGCTTACTCTGTTTTGGCACGGCTTGGGTACATGGGCGTGCCTGAGTCTCGTGTGAGGCACACAGCCTAGGCACATGGGCGTGTGACCTCATAAATTTGGTTTATATGTGTTCTGAAGTTCATGAATGTGTTTGGTTTAGTCCCGACCCTGTCTAATTGTATGTTTGAGGTCTAGAAGACTTCCGAAAGGGACTTTATGTTTGAATCTTGTTATAATATGTGAATATTCTGTTCTGATCTATTCTGAATAGCTAGTAACGCCCCTGCCTATTCCAGCGACGGTCACGGGATAGGGGTGTTACATTTGGTTGGTATTAGAGTTACGATTTAGTCGATTCTAGGACTAACGTAGCGTGTTTAAGTCTAGCTATACATGCCATATATTTGAACTGTGATAGTGTGATAAATCTTGACAAATGAAATATGTTTTTCATATAGTAATGGATCCCGAAAGAGCCGTAGCTGACGATGTTGAAAGTAACACGTCTGCTCCCGCTCAAGGGACAGCGCCATCTAATTCTAGACCAGTTACAAGTGGTAATGAGGGAGAAGCTAAACAAGCTTTCTTCCAAATGATGAATGAGTGGTTCACTCAATATGTTCGGACAAATCTAGCTATTCAACCTTCACCCTTTACTGTTCCTCAACAAATTTTGGTTGTACCACCTGTGATAAATCTGATTCGTTTGAGTAAGCCTCTGGTGGATAAGATTAGAAAGTATGGGGCTGAAGAGTTTCGAGCTACAACTGATGATGATGCAGAGAGGGCTGGATTTTGGTTTGAAAACATGATCTGAGTTCTTGATGAATTGTCATGTACCCCGAAGGAATGTGTTAAATGTGCGGTTTCATTGTTGCGAGATTCGACATACCATTGGTGGAAAACATTAACATATGTGGTACCGAGTGAACGTATCACTGGGATTACTTTTAGACTAAATTTAGAAAGAAGTATGTTAGTCAGCACTTCATTGATCAGAAATGTAAAGAGTTTCTTAAATTGAAATAAGGTAGCAAATCTGTTACGGAATACGAACGAGAATTCGTAAGATTGAGCCAGTATGCATGGGAATGTGTAGCTTCAGAGGCCATTATGTGTAAAAGATTTGTCGAAGGCTTGAATGAAGACATCAAACTTCTGGTTGGAATTCTTGATCTGAATAAGTTTGTTGTGTTAGTTGAAAGGGATTGTAAAGCCGAAGAACTTAGTAGAGAAAAGAAGAAAGCTGATTTTGAAGCTTGAGAGGTTCGAAAGAGATCTTCGGGTAGATCATTTCAGTCTGTGTCGAAGAAGTTCTGAGATGAATCTAATCGTTTGAAGACTAATATGGGACATTCTGGCAGAGATCGTGATAGATCGCGTTCAAGTTTTAAAACTCCTGCTACATTTGTTGCTAGTGTCGGAAATGTTTGATTTGATAAACCTGAGTGTACACATTGTGGAAAAAAACATCTAGGGAAGTTGTAGATTGAAAGATCGAGCCTGTTTCCGATGTGCATCTCTGGATCACTTTATTCGAGTCTGCCTTGAATCTGTTGAACAAGAGATAGTACAAAATCCGAGATCGAGGAATGCTTCCATTAAAAGTAGAACTCCCAGAAACACAGGAAATATTAGTGTAGGTCAAAGAACTACTAAAGATACGGTTGTATGATCTGAGGCTCGAGCACCTACTAGAGCTTATGCTATCCGAGCGCATGAAGAAGCTTCGTCTCCTGATGTGATTATTGGTACTTTTACTCTTTATGATATCTCTGTGATTGCTTTGACAGTTCCTGGATCAATGCATTCTTATATTTGTGTGAATTTAGCATATAGTATGACTTTGCCTATAGAGTCTACTGAATTTGTTATTAGAGTATCAAACCCCTTAGTCAAAAGTGTCCTGGTTGATAAGATTTGCAAGAATTGTCTGTTAATGATTCAAGATATCTATTTCCCTGCTGATTTGATACTTTTGCCGTTTGATGAATTTGACATAATTCTGGGTATGGACTGGTTAACTCTACATGATGCCATTGTTAATTGCGAATGAAAAGTTATTAATTTGAGATGCAAGAATGGTGAAATCGTTCGACTTGAGTCTAGTGACTTGAATGGACTATCAGCTATGATATCGGCATTAAAAGCTCTGAAATATGTGAGAAAGGATTGCGAAGCCTATTTTGCTTATGCGATTGACTCAAAAGTGTCTGATAAAAAGATTGAATCTGTGCTGATCGTCTGTGAATTTCTTGATGTATTTCTTGAAGAACTTCCGAGTTTGCCTCAAATTCGAGAAGTTGAGTTTGGGATTGAATTGGTTCCGAGAACTGCTCCGATTTCAATAGCTCCGTATAGAATGGCACTGACCGAATTGAAAGAATTAAAGACTCAGTTACAAAAATTGATTGATCGAGGCTTTGCTAGACCGAGTTTTTCACCATGAAGTGCTCTTGTTCTGTTCGTGAAAAAGAAAGATGACATAATGAGAATGTGTATCGATTATCGTCAGCTCAACAAAGTGACTATAAAGAATAAATACCCTCTGCCCCTAATTGATAATTTGTTCGATCAACTAAAAGGCTCCTCTATATTTTTGAAAATAGACCTGGGATCGGGATATTATCAGTTGTAAGTGAAAGATTCTGACATTCCAAAAACAACTTTTCGAATGAGGTACGGGCATTATGAATTCTTAGTCATGCCTTTTGGATTAACAGATGCTCCTACTGTGTTTATGGATCTGATGAACAGAATTTTCATACCGTATTTAGATCAATTTTTTTTTGTTTTCATTGATGATATACTGATCTACTCGAGGAATGAAAGTGAACATGCTAAACATTTAAGAATTGTACTTCAGACACTACGTGATAAGCAATTATACACAAAATCCAGTAAATGTGAATTCTGGTTACGCGAAGTTAGTTTTCTGGGTCATATTGTATCTGCATTAGGTATTCGGGTTGATCCGAGCAAAATTTCAACTATTTTGGATTGGAAACCTTCGAGAAATGTTTTAGAAGTCCATAGTTTTCTGGGACTTGCTAGTTATTACAGTCGTTTCGTAAAAATTTTTTTTGTGATAGCAACCCCATTGACTTGACTACTTTAAAAAATGCGAGCTTCGAATGGTCTAAAAGGTGTCAAGAAAGTTTCAATCGGTTGAAAGCTTTGTTGACTAAAACTCCAGTACTTGTGTAACCTGAATCAGGCAAGGAATTTGTTGTGTATAGTGATGCTTCGTTTAATGGATTAGGCTGTGTTTTAATGCAAGAGGGCAATGTTATAAGATATGCCTCTAGACAATTAAAGTCACACAAGAAGAACTATTCGACACATGATCTCGAGTTAGCTGCCATTGTTTTTGCAATAAAAATTTGGCATCATTATCTGTTTGGTGAGAAATGTCACGAATTTTCACATCACAAAAGTTTGAAATATCTGATGACTCTGAAAGATTTGAATCTGTGACAGCGAAGATGGTTAGAACTGTTAAAAGATTATGAGCCTGTTATTGATTATCATCCGGGTAAAGTAAATGTTGTAGCTGATGCTTTAAATCAGAAATCACTATCTGCATTATGTGCCTTAAATGCTAGTGCTGATCCGTTTGTTGATGATTTAGTGTTGGCTGAATTAAAAGCAAAACCTTTGTTTTTGCAACAAATCATTAATGCTCAGAAAGTAGATAATGAATTACTAGTGAAACGAGCTCAGTGTAATTTTGATTCTGATTTTCGGATTTATATTGATGATTGTTTGATATTCAGGAATAGAATTTGCATTCCAAGAAAGTCCGAATTGATTCAGATGATTTTGAGTGAAGCACATAGTAGTAAATTCTCTGTACATCCGAGTAGTACAAAGATGTATAATGATTTAAAACGGTTATATGAAAAGAGATATCTCTGACTATGTTTTGAAATGTTTAGTCTGTCAGCAAGTAAAAGCTAAACATCAGGTGCCTTCCGGTTTATTGCAACCGATTATGATTTCTGAATGGAAATGGGACTGAGTAACTATGGATTTTGTTTCTGGTTTACCCCTATCTCCGAAAAAGAAAGACTCAATCTGGGTTGTTGTTGATCGTTTGACAAAATCTGCTCATTTTAATCCGGTACGATCTAACTATTCACTTGATAAATTAGCTGAACTCTACATTTCTGACATTGTGAGATTGTACGAGGTGCCACTGTCTATTGTATCTGATAAAGATCCAAGGTTTACATCGCGCTTCTAGAAGAAGTTGCAGGAGGCTTTAGGTATAAAATTGCATTTCAATACAGCATTTCATCCACAGACAGACGGTCAGTCTGAGCGGATCATTCTGATACTCAAAAACATGTTAAGATATTGTATTTTAGGGTTTAAAGGTACGTGGGAACAATATCTACCTCTAATTGAAATTGCGTATAACAATAGTTTTTAATTGAGCATTAAAATGGCCCCGTATGAAGCCTTATATGGTAGAAAATGTAGAACTTCGTTATACTGGTTTGAGCTCAGTGAAAATAAGATATACGGAATTGATCTGATAAAAGAAACAAAACAAAAGGTGAAAGTGATTAGAGATAGTCTGAAAGCAGCTTCTGATCATCAGAAATGCTACACAGATTTTAAGCGGAAAGGTATTGAATTTGAGGTTGGCGACAAGGTATTTCTGAAAGTATCTTCATGAAAGAAACTGTTTCGATTTGGAAAAAAGGGCAAATTGAGTTTGAGATTTATCGGACTATATGAAATCATTGAACAAGTTGGGCCGGTTGCTTATAAACTGACGTTGCCACCTGAACTAGAAAAGATACATAATGTATTTCACGTGTCGATGCTTCGACGTTATAGATCTAATCCGTCTAATGTAATATCCCCTTCTTAGATTGAATTAAAGTCTGATATGTCTTATGATGAAGAGCCGATCCGTATCTTAACTCGAGAAATGAAAGAATTGAGAAACAAGAAAATTTCATTAGTAAAAGTACTGTGGAATCGTCACGGATTACAAAAAGCTACTTGGGAGCCTGAAAGTGCAATGAGACAGCAATATCCGAATCTATTTAACGATAAGATTTTCGAGGACAAAAATCCCTAAGGGGGAGAATTGTAGTAGCCCGATTTGGACCCTAGTCAGAATAGTGGTTTTGGGGCCACATATCCGAGTCTAAAAAATATTTTAATAATATTTTCTATGTCCGTAATATATGAATTAACATCTGTGAAATTTCTGTGTTTTGATTTATCTGTTTCTATACTGAATTATGAAAAAAAGGATTAAATCGCATAAAAAGTAAAAGTAGCTAATAAATTGATTTAATGTTAATTTGAATGTGGCTTATTAAATGATGGCCTTAAATGGTTATTAAACTATTGAATAACTAGTGGACATTTAGCCTTGATGATATGTTTTATTAGTTAGTTTAATTAAGGCTAAAAGTGGTAAATTATTATTAATGTGTTATTAACAAAATAAAGGCATCAAAAACATGCATATTTTTCTTGAAGTTGGCCGAATATCTCCAAAATAAAAGAGGGAAGAGTGTTCTTTAGGTTTCGGCTAGAAATTTGCTCAATTAAGGTATGAATTTTCTTCTATTTTTGATAATTTCTATGTTTCTTTGATTGTTGCTTCGAAATCTTTCATGCCCATGTCTTAATTTCTGTTTTTGATAAAGTTTATGAATAGTGCCATTGTTGATATTGGAAGCCTTGTAGTGAAATTGAATGGATTATGATGGATAGATGTTGAATAAATATGCCTTGCCTTGAATTTTTGATGAAATTGAACAATTCGGGCTAAATAGGGAAAATAATACTTTGGGAGGACTAAATTGTGAGAAAAATGTATTATATGGGCTTATATGAAAGCCATGAATGTTCGGTCAAGTTTGTATTTAGTTGAATTTTGTAAATTTGATGTTTTTGTGAATTAGGGGAGAAAGTGTCAAAATGTGAAAACGTGAGGGCTAAAATGTAAAATGCCTTAAATTTGTGTTCATGGATTAAATTGAGGGAAATGAATGATTGAATGGTTGAATTTGAATTGATTTAGATCAAGAACAAAGAAAATCGGACTTAGATCGGGGGAAGTCTAAAATCGTTAAATAGTCGGCTCGAAATCCGTTAAATCAGTACGAGGTAAGTCAAAATACAAATATGCATTATATTGATGTCTGTTATAAATTCTTGATTTATAGATTGTATTTGGATGGCCATGAGAGGCTGAAGTATTACTCTGAATCATTTCTGAATGAGCAACAGTAAAATGATATCATGTAAGACCTCGTCTGGGACGTAGGCATTGATTAGAGTATTGCGTGTAAGATCGTGTCTGGGACACTGGCATCGTAAATATTTCGTGTAAGACACTGTTCGGGATAGTGGCATCAGTATTGAATAAGATGTAAGACCATGTTAGGGACGTCGGCATTGTATAAAGCCTATAGGAGCTCTGTAACATTTCTGAACGATTTGAGGAGAAATTGTGAGAAATAAAAGAATGCATACCTTATGTAACTGACTCAGGTATGTCTGTTTTGTACTAAATTTCTGAGTATGGAAGGTATGCTAATTGTGTGTACTAGAAGTATGTATTAAATGAGTAAATCTGGTTTGTGAATTAACTGTGGAAAATGGTTATCGTATTACGACTTTGGATTGCATAATTTTTGTATTTGGCTTACTGAGCTCATTGTAGCTTACTCTGTTTATTCTTTTAACTGTTTTACAGATATCGTAGCTACTGTGGGCTCAGGGATAGTCAAGGATTGTCACCACACTATCGAGCTCGATTTTTGGTACCTTTTGATTGTACAAAGTTTAAGTATGGCATGTATAGGGTAGAATGTCTAAATTAAGATTTTGAGTCTATGTATAGAAGTCATGTGATGTGGTCAAGATTTGTGAACATGCTTTGTTTTGGTATCTTGAATGGCCAAATTGTTGACATGAAAATGATGAATGAATGTCTTCAATGAAATGGATATCTTGTTAAGAAATTTAAGGGATGAAAGGTAAGTTTAGTTGGTGTCTGAATGAGTTTAAAATAATGAGTTTTGATTATGGATATTACTTATGAAATGTTTGTTATTTGGCATGTGATTGTTGTATGAATGTTTTGACCATATAGAAGAATGTTTTAGGCTTTGAATTGGTTGTTTTTGTTTAGGCAAAAATGGTGTTTTAGTATGCTTGGGAAATTGACCCAAATGGGTGGAAAGCATGACTTATATCAAGCTTACATAGTGCTACACAGTTAGGGCACACGGGCGTGCCTTATGACCGTGTTAATTTTCCAGTAATGACACAAAAATTCACACGGCCAAGACCCACGGGCGTGTCTTGTGGCTGTGGCGAAAAGTCAGTATGCTTACTTTGTTTTGGCACGTCTTGGGTGCATGGGCGTGCCTGAGTCTCCTGTGAGGCACACAGCCTAGTCATACGGGCATGTGAACTCCTAAATTTGGAAAATTTATATGTGTGCTAAAGTTCATGAATATGTTTGGTTTAGTCCCGACCCTATCTAAATGCATGTTTGAGGTCTAGAAGACTTCCGAAATGGACTTTATGTTCGAATCTTGTTATAATATGTGAATATTATGTTCTAATCTGTTTTGAATATCCGGTAACACCCCTACCTATTCCGGCGATGGCTACAGGATAGGGGTGTTACAGACCCTCTCCAAAATCCTTAATATTACCTGGGACAATGCGTCATCCTTAGTAGTCTTAGCCCCAGACCCAGTTCCAACAATCAGAGTTCCTACAGTCTCGCTTGTATTTGATTAGGGCATGCTGCCCATCGAAGGTGACTCAACTCGTGTCCCCCAATGATGACCACCACACCCATTGGTACCACGTCATTGAGATCCACGAGTGCTCGTTACCTTATCTACAATTCAAAGTTTTATGAATTAGTTTAAGTTTTTAAACTGGTATTTCAAAATTTTATCGGAAGTACTTATTAATATTTAGATAGTGCGTTACTATGCTACAATCTCTAAAGACAATTACTTATACCAAAGTGTCACATACGAAAGTATATCTAAAGCATAACTAAAGTTCAGAGTTCTTACTTGGATCGGCATTGGAGTCTTAGTTTCACTTCCAAAAATTCAAAAGCGGTTTTAGTAAAATTCCAATTTAAAATAGAAGTTTATTTCCTAAAATATTTTTGGACCCAAAATATACAGCTCGAGCTTTGCAACCTGACTCTGGTACCACCAAATGTAACACCTCAAACTCCGTATAGACATTACGGTTGGATTACGGAAGTTACATCGTACGTGAAAATACTAATACTTAATTTCAATAGAATCCCACTTTTGATTATAAGAAAATCAACTTTGAAAAACTCATTGAAAACATATCAATTCTGAAAACCCATGAATACTTTGATGTAAATCGCGTTTAATTAGCTTACTAAATGAATTCAACTTACTTACTTCATTTGCAAGATAAAATAATTAACGAAATTCAATAAAACTTAGAAACAGAAAACTTTATAGCAAATTGATCTTATAGTCGTTATTTAAGTTTAGTTGTGACTTTAATATCGATAAAAGCTAAAACTTTTGCCAAAAAAAAAGCCAAAATAATTCTAACATCTCAAAAGTTTAAAATTTAAAAAAAAACAAGTCCAAAATATACTTGAATCAATAATTTTGAAATCCGAGCTCCATATATGACGTCTAATCCTAAGCTTGAGGATCACCTGAAATGAAACAAACAAATATGTGAGCTTAATGCCCAGTGCGTGATTTGGCCTATTTTTCATAGTATATGTCAGAATATATCATATTACATATTGGTGCATGTCTTACAACATGTCATAGCATATCAGATTTCATAACCGAGCATAACTCATAACAAATCATAGCATATCAGATTTCATATCAGAGCATATCCTATAAGATAGTATATCCTACCCCCATCCACTGCACACCATCTCCGTCCAAACAACCACATCAATTAGGACTACAAGAGTCCATCTATCCAAATACACCAATATGTGGCGGTATGCACTCATAATATGCAGCTAAGCTGCCAAACAAAAATTTGCGGACTAACGGCTAAAATTTGCAGTAATGGCTACCATATCAAACTTCTTCCATTAACTCATAATCCCAACCCAGTGCATATAAATAAACATAATATCATACATATAGAACTCATAAATCATATAGCATGCATAGCTAACGTATATACTTACAGAGCATATCATGTCACATTATCATACATACCAGAACTCACTTAACATGCTTCCTACACATACCTATGTTCGTATACTGAAGCTTACACTTTTCTGGGCCTTCATAATGCCCACAGACCCAATTTTTGAGTCTCTTATTCGGCCCTTAATCGAGCCTCAAAATTGGGCCAAAAGGCCTACACGGCCCAACAAGCCAGCCCATGTGATCATAAGGTCTACCAATCCAAGTCATGTAATCACACATGGTTGTGTGCTCTACACAGCCTAACACACGGCCTAACACACGATTGTGTGGTGCTGTAACACCCCAAACCTAGCCTAAAAGTTTAAGCCGAATCTGGATGAGTTATACAAACATAGTAAAATCGTACTTCTTTTTAGAGTTTTAACTTTGAAAACTAGAAATTCATTTTAGTCGATTTAGATGATTTTGTAGTTTCGTTTTAGACTTGGCAGATACTAACAAGATTATTAAAAAAATACAAGTCCAAAATATATTTCAAATCCAAAGGATTAAATTGTAGTTAACTCAGTGCAAAATAATCTGAGCTCCCGCACGTCGTCCGATCCTAAATCAAATGTCTTCTTGATAGGTAAAAGTAAGACAAAGGGTGGGTCACCAAGCACCGCGTATATCAAACTCAAATACAAATAAACAGAACATAATGTGTAAATCATAGTAACGCAAGCATTTGATAACAATTGTATAACCAGTATGGAATAGATCTAGAGTATCATAGAGGTTTCAACAGGAGTAGTACAACGGAACAAAACAAAACAGAACAAAGCAGAACATTGCAATTCAAATAGAATAGAATCAAATAAAGCAAAATAGAACAGGATGGAACAGAGCAGAGCAATGTTGAATAGAATAGAACAGACCAGAGCAAAACAGAATAGAGAAGAATAGAGCATGTATGTTTATGCAGAAGTAGTATATTTTCAGGAAAACATAATACAGATTTTCAGAAATTTCCTACCCCACTTTGCTACACACAAAATAGAGTTCCCTAGAGCTCATCCATCCAAATCACACCAACAAACAAATGTGGAAAATGCCACTAGAATCGCAGATAAACTACCAGAACAGATATGTGGTCAAGCCACTACAGTACAGTCGAACTGCCAAAACAGAAGTGTGGATTGTAGCGGCCTAATTTCAGTGAAATCGAAATAATGGTTTCGTAACCACAAATCCGAGCTGAAAAGAAAATTTTATTTTAATATTATGGCATTGTATATATTATGATAGGAAGGTTCCATGAAAATTTTGATGAGAAAATTTTATTGATTATATGGTTAATTGATTAAAAAGGACCAAATTGAAAAAAAATGCATTCCCGGGACTCCATTCTGGTAAATCGGATTCCTAAACATTTTTAATAAATATTTACAAAGTTAGTTGCATAGTTAATTAGGTTTTAGTTAAGTGAATTTGCTTGAATTAAAAATAATTAGGTAAAAGGATTAAATTGCAATAGAGGTAAAAGCTTAATTATAGATTAAAGGACAGTCAAAGGGGCTAAATAGGCAAATATGCCATTAATATGAATTGAGATGGTTTAAACTTTAAAAAATATATATGAGATTTTTAAGTATAAATTATATATATTCTATTATATTTACTTAATAAATAAGTAAATAATATATTAATTATATTATATTATATTATTATAATATATATAACATTAAAGTAAAACAAAAAGAGAGAATAAGAACAGAGGAGCAAAACGAAACAGGGGAAAAGAAAAAGAAAACAGAATTTAAGGTTTTTAAAGGTTCCAAGCTCAATTGATCCGAACGACTCAAATATGAAGTTAAATCGAGACAAGGAAAAAGTCTCAGATTAGTAGACTTTATTAACAAATGAACATCGAGGTAAGTTCGTGTAACTTGAATTGAATTCTTTAATGCTTGAATTGTATGTTTATGTTACATGAATGTGATTTGAATGTTTAAGGTATGGTAAATGAAGAAATGATTGAACATACTTAATGAAAAGGAAAGATAATCCAGGTTGAATAAAAGGAATTCGATGGATCACTGAAAAAGGATGTTACATGGGAAATTAAAAGGATTTAGCTCGGGCAGGTAATCCTAATATAACCCTCTCAAAATATATGTATCATTGAATGGATTTAGCCTGGACGGGTAATCTAGATCGAGCTTAGTAAAGTATTTGTCACAAAAAGTATTAAGCCTGGACTGGTAATCCTGACAAATACTCTTTGAGCATATGTTACAAGGGATTTAGGTTGGACTGATAATCCCGCTGTGTGAAATGAGACTCAGGAGTGTGCTCCCTGAAAAGAATAAATATGAATTGACAGACTTCAACTTGTACACTATAAGTGTACTATTGGAAATCCATCAAAATTCCGAGAAATTCAACGAGATAAATATAGAAAATGGCAAGTACATGGAATCATAGAACTGATGAGCTCATCATTCATCTATGAATTGAAATTATATGATGTTATTTGACTAATTCATGGGATGAGTCTGTATGTGGTAAGCAAATGTTCTATTGTTATGGACATGTGCATGTTTGATTTAATTTTTGTAACACCCTAAATTTGGGCCTAGAAGAATTGGGCCTTGAGTCCGGGTTCGGGTAAAAGACCGCCCGGATTTATTTAGATGTTTTAAATTTCTATGGAAAAAAATATATATTATTGTTGTTATTAAATTGGTGTTTAGTTTAGTAATTAAATAAATTACGAAGAATTTATTGTGTGGGAAAAGTCCTGGGCTCGGCCCAGGGCTCTAGCAAAAAAATTAAATTTTGCTTTTTTAGGGAAATTCGGGCAATAGGCCTTATAATTAGATTGGGCTAAGTTTAGGCACAAAGGAAGTGCCTAGCCCAGTGGTGAGACGTGTTGGGCAGCAGGAAGAGGAGCTGGGGTTCGATTCCCAGCATGTGCAAGCGTGGTTTTTTTTACAAGTAGGGATCGTTGCAAGAAGGCCTTAAAAGTAGTTGTTAGCGAATTATGCCACAAGAGTGCCTGTGGCGCAGTGGCAGCAGCGCACTAGGAGCGCCGAGGGGATGCGAGTTTGAGACCAGACGCAGGCGAAATTTTAGTTTTATTTTTAAGCAACCCGTGACTGAAGCAGGTAAGCTTTATAATTAAATGCGGCGCTATTATATCAAAAGCGAAATCACGTCGCAGTGGCCAGTAGCGTGTGTGGGTGCTTAGAGGTCTCGAGTTTGAGCTGCTGGGCGAGCAAAGAGCTTTGTTTTTGCTGCATACGTGGGAGAGAGTAAGCAGGCTGGACCGAAACTCTCCTAGCAGCATTGTGAAGCGGTGCAAGCGGTGGACTGCTGCTAATCAGTGGGAAGGAATTTGGATGGAAATCAAATTCGGTGGTAGCTAAATTTAAGGAGCAAAACATGGTATTTGATTTTGGGAAGAATTTTTGTGCCGAAATAGGACTCTTGGTGGCACCTATTTGGCTATAGCAATTGAGTGCCGAAAGAGCTTTGGAAATTTTGGCTTTTATGATTTATTCTCTTTTTGATTAGTTGGAGTATTTTAGTGTTAGCCGATTGTATTTTTATTCTTTCTTCAATCGATTCTTGTTTTTCTATCTTAATTTTTGCTCATCTTTTCTTCGCAAAATCTTCTACCTTTATTCTTAAAATTTTTCCCTTTTGATTTTCTTTCCATGATAGCTGAATATTGCTAAACCCAAATCTTTGCTAGCCAAACTTCTTCTAGCCGAATCTTCCAACATTCACAGCTTTGTCGACATCTATTTCATCCATATCTTCTCTTTGTTCTTGTTGTTCTCGAAGTGGGTACTCTCTTTCAAGGCACAGTGATTTCGGGATAACCAAGATTAAACCCTAGTAAATATTCTATTCTTTTCGCATTTTTTTTAAGTGATTGAGAAAAGTCAAAATCTCCATATTCTTAGTGATTTGGGAATTAATTTCTAGATCTATTCTCTACTCACGTTTAAGTTAGATTAACAGCGGATCTGAGATTGGAAAAGTGTGGAAACTTTTTTCAACAAGTAGATCTCTTGGTAAGTAATCGAAACACTTTATTCATTCATTATCTTCAGATTTAAGGAAAAGCCAAAAACCCCTATATAGGGTAATTATCGATTGGGGCTAGAGGCTCTGTTGGTTTTATCATTTGGGTTGTGATGTGCTAGGGTGGACTGACGGTGATCAATTGAGGAGTGTTGAAGGCTAGGACCAGTGGAGCAACTAGATCTAAGATCTAGGCATAGTTGCAGCAAATGTAAGTGTACAAGAGCCTAAGGTTATGGTGGCCGAATATGTATGTTAGGGTAGTAGTGGTTATTCGATTTTATTGTTAGATGTTAACGTGATCTAAACGAATGTAAGATTGTTTTGGAGTAGATCTTGTCGTTGTTCGTCGCAAATCAGGTGTGTATCGAACACCCTCTTGTAGTTCAAATCGGCAAAAGCTAAAAAGCCGAAATGCTGAAATTTTGGCATTTCATGGGCTTGCGAGCGTGTGAGCGCTCATGGGTCGGTTGGAAGCGGTAGATCTGTAATCGAAATCGATAAGGTTGGTAAGTGCGCGATTTCATGCACTTCAGTAAGTTTGGGCCTCGATGGGCTAAATGTGGGCCTAATGGGCTTACGGGCCCAATGGGCTTACGGGCCCATATGGGTAAAAATAGGCAATAAATGTGTACTGATAGACTGTAGGTCCAAAACTGCTAAAACTGGTAAATCGATCATAAAACTTGGACTAAATGGACTTAAGTAGCTTATAGACATTATAGGGCCCATTAGGGGTTTTAGGGCCCAATAACTAAAAAAACTGCTAATATGGGCTAGATAAGTTACTGAAATGAAAATGAGACTGCTAATAACTGAATATGCATAAAACCCTAAAAACTGATAAAATTACTGAAGTACCCCTTATAGGTGAAAAATTACTATTTTACCCCTAGGTGTAAAATGACCGTTATACCCCTAAGGCTAAATTTGACTGAGATGCATGTTTTACTGTTTCTGTTCACTACATGATTATCTGTTGCATGGGACTGGGTTATTGATGGAGGAAGTACTAAAAGTGGCTTGACCACGTACTGGAGGCTTTGCCTCATTTTACTGTTATCTGAGCAGCTATGCTGCAACTATGGAGTGTAGGGCTGGGTGGGTTGAGTTATTCCCCACATGGAGTGTAGGGCTGGTACGGGTAGAGTGTAGCGGTTGGACTTAGGCTGGGTTGGGCTTGCATTCATTTCTATTTTATTACTGATATGGGCCTATGGGCTGTACTGTTATTCGAATAGGGCTTAGGCCCAGTTATTACTGTATCTGAATAGGGCTCCGGCCTAGTTATTACTGAGACTGGATAGGGCTTAGGCCCAGTGGGCTTAAGCTGATTTGGGCTCTGGATGGGTTTCTTTGCACACTGAGTTTCCAAACTCACCCCCTTTTCCTTCCATCCATGCAGGTGAGCCCTAGACTAGTAGACTTGGAGCTAGGAGGGATTTAGAGTGGCCACATGGACTGCAATTTATTAATTAAGTTTTATTTTATTTTGATTTTATTTCTATTTTTTTAAATTTATTTTCATTATGGTTTTGGATTGTAATAAGGCCGCTTTAATTATTTTGGGTTTTCAACTTTTTATTCATACTTTACCTCTAATGCTATGAACAAAGCTGCGCGAGTTTTCTTAAAATGTATTCAATCGTTTTCAAAATCAATCACACATTTCAAACGAGTGACAACGCTAAGTTTTAATATGATACTCTTAATAACTAAAAATGAATAGGACATTCACCAATTAACAGGGATTTTCTCTTGAAACTTCACTACCGGTTTCGCAAAGCTCACCCTAATATTAGTAACTAGGTAACATGGTTAGTTGTAGGTAATGTGACACACCAGACTTGGCCGTAACGTCTGGGCTGGGTTTGGGGTGTTACAATTTTCATGCAAATATATGGTAAGTTTAATTCTTGTTACAAGAACTTACTAAGCACTAAGTGCTTACCCCGTTTCATTTTTCCCTATTTTATAGTGTTCGGGAGGTTGGGGATAGGTCAGAGCTGTAATATCCCTTAACCGAGTACGACACCAGGACAAGGTATGAGGCATTACCAGACTTAAACAAAACCAATCGTACAAAATTAGGCCATAAAATTTCATTCAAAATATGTAACACCTCTTACCCATAACCGATGCCGAAATAGGGTATGAGGCATTACCGTTCTAAAACTCATGTAAACCTTTGACTTAAACTCATGAAAATGTGTCCTAATTAAAACTTTTCCAAACATTATCCTGCGAGCCTTCTTATGGACCTACGAGGCCTAAATCATGGTTCGAAATTAACCTGGGATCAATTTGTGCACTTAAGAAAATTTCTTCAAAAACTAGCAAAAATAGGGCACACGTCCGTGTGACCTCTAAACATGGCTGTGCTGATGGCCCGTGTGCCTCACATGGCCTAAGCACGCCAGGGACACACCCGTGTCCAATAACCGTGTGGATTTAATTTCTATCATCAACCTACAGTGGTTTTCACACGGCCTGGCCCATACCCATGTGCCCAGCCTGTGTCCCTCGCACAGCCTTGGCACGCCCGTGTCGTGGCCCATGTGCCAAAACTTGGGCATTCTATTTCTGACGTCATCACTCACACGGCCCTAGCACACGCCCTTGTGCTGCCAGTGTCCTCCACACGGTCGAGACACACGGCCATGTCTCATACCTGTGGAGAATACTGATGGCATTTAATTCTATCTATGTAAGGTGCAAGGGACACACGGTCCAGACACTTGTGTGTAGCCCGTATGTCTTACATGGCCTAGACACACACCCGTGTGCCTACCCATGTCGGCAATATAGGGCTATTTACCAAGCCCATAGCCACCCTAAAACACATACAAACATAAACCTAATCCTCATACATCATATCATAGTACCAATACTCATCTAAATGGCCCTAAATAGGTGTTCATACATCAACCAAATCATGTCCAAAATGCATGCATAAACTACTAAGAAACTTTGCACAAATTCCAAGTTAATTCATCTTATTTCATTAAGCAACTTGAATGGTTTTAGGCCAATTCCAAAGGCCATTTACAAAATGAAACTTATAAGTATAAATGGCCAATATCTAGTATGAATTATGCAACAAAATGACCAAAGGCTTATACATGCCATATTCAAAATGACTAAATGACCAAAGGCTTATACATGCCATATTCAAAATAACTAACATAACTATACCAAAATGGAAATCTTGATAGTGTGACTTCGTGCTCCAACTTTTAATGATCCCCGAGCTAATACAGCAAATCTACAAGGAAAGGGAAATTAAAAGAGTAAGCACAAATTGCTTAGGAAGTTGAATGAAATAAAAAATAGCAATTTTAATAAACAATCATAGCTAAATTTTAAAGTATTTGATATTCTTACTCATACTCATGAATTACACAACCTCAATATTAACTTAATCTCATACCTTGCACATTTTCAAGAATTAGTCAATCTCGTAACTAATATTATCATTACCTCGTATCTTAATTGAGGGTATTTGTATCACTTGTCATAAACTTTAATCCTTCTCATTAACTTAATCAACTTAAATATTTTCTGTATTAATATACTTTAATATTGAAGGATAACCGTAATGCCATTCTCTTGCTAAGATGCCAAGGTCATATCCCAGATATGGTCTTACATGGGATCTTACACTAATGCCGAAGCCATATCCTAGATATGGTCTTATATAGGATCTTATATGATGCCGATAACATGTCCCAGACATGGTCTTATACAGGATCATTCTTAGATACCCATGCCATGTCCTAGACATTGTCTTATGGGGGATCTATATCTCAACTCGGTGCCGACGCCATATCCCGGACATGGTCTTATACGGGACCTCGTGTCGATGCCAATGCCATGTCCCGAACATGGTCTTACATGGGATCTCTGTTCGGTGCTGATGCCATGTCCCAGACATGGTCTTATACGGGACCTACAAATCCTCATTGTATGGCAATGGTATCCTTAGTATTCATTAACATTCTACTATCTCTTCATTAATTCTTAATGAGAACTAATATAAAAAATTTCTTGGTATCATCTTAGATATCGTAGCAATTCACTATAAAAGTTCCATAATAATTAATGCTAAAATATCACATACAACTTACCTCGGGTCCCCAAAATGTGACAAATGCTCAGTTTAATCCACCACTTTTTCCTTTTCTTGGTTTTGATTCGGGCTTTGAGTTTCCTGATCTATAACAATTAAAATTCAATAATTTAATCATCATATTAATTTGGACAACCTTTAATTCACAATTTGGTAATTTGACCATTTTGCCCCTAGACTTTGGCAAAATGACCCTTTTGCCCTTATGTCGGAAATTGATTTTTATCAAATTTCCTTATTTCTCATGCCTGTCTAAGCCCTTTCATGCATATAAAAACTTTAAATATTCATCATTCATGCATTAACCAAAACAACTTATTTACTTACAAATAAGTCCTATTTAGGTGTTTTCTAGGAACACCCATTTCCAAAAGTTGTTTATCAAACATCCTATATTCATTTTCTTTCATAAAACTCCAACAAATGACATCTACACATTCATGGAAAAACTTTGAACTTCAAACCAAAATGCTTAATACACCCCTCAATAGAAAGCTTATGCCATGAGGGTCTTAAATATGTAAAAATTTTCAAGAAAGGACAAAAAAATCACTTACAAATGGGTGTTAGAAGTTGGTGAAATTTTTAAGCTCTAAAACCCCCAAGAATGGCTGCTAATTTCGGTACAAGAGACAAGAAAATGAAAAAGATAACTTTTTTTCATTTTGTTTTATTTTAATGCACAAAATACCAGCTAATACCAACTAGCTTTGACTTTTCCACTCTTTTTGTCTCCCTTGCATATCATGGGCGGCCAACTCAATTTAAAGGACCTAATTACCCTTTAAAGATGCCTAATTTCTCTAGCTAATTAACACAAATTGCTAGCAAAAATCAAACTTTTCCCTTTTATGCGATTTAGTCCTTTCTTGCGATTAAGCCTTTAATCGCGTAAATTAATTCACTAAAATTTTCATGCACTCTTATAGAAAATAACATAAGACATAGAATAATACTAAATATTTTCTCTAATACTTTTTCATACTTAATCCTTCCAAATTTTCCTATTTTGCAATTTAGCCCTTAAAGACAAATTGATCCCTATTTCATAAAATTTCCTTCGTGGTATTTTCTCACTAACATGTAATCATATTATAAAATTAATTATAATCATAAAATGTTCTTTTATACCTTGGATTTGTGGTCTCGAAAACATTATTCAAACTAAGCCTTAACTTGGGCTACTGCAAAATAAAACCATTCAGACACATGCATATCGTCCCTTATACGGGCCTACGAGACCCAAAACATACATCGAGGGTGGTTCGAGACTAAACCGAAAACCTTGGAACACTTAGAAAGGTTTTCATGTTTTAGAGAGTCACACGTCCGTGTGAGTAGGCCTTGTGGCACGCCCATATGGCTCGGGACATGCCCTTGTCCTTAGCCTGTGTAACTCTATGTTTATGACGTCAGCAGCACCATAAGGTCACACGGCCAAGTCACACGCCCGTGCGCTAGGCCGTGTGGTGAATTTAATTTTCACATTTATGGTGCAAACTTCACACGGCCTGGGCACACGCCCATGTCCTAAGGCCGTTTCCTTCACATAGCTAAGACACACGGTCGTGTCTCTGGCCGTGTGTTTACTACTGGACATTCTATTTTGGAAAACTAGGGTGCAGGGGACACACAGCCTATTCACACGCCCATGGGGCTGACCGTGTGTCACGCACGGCCTAGACACACGCTCGTGTGTCTACCCGTGTAGACAAAAATAAGGCTGTTTACCAAGCCATTTGCCACCCTGAAATGTAAACGCATTCATACCAACTTCAACAACACATAGCAGGGTATAATCATACAACCAAATATTCATAAATTAAGGCATTCACACATCAAATACATACCACATTCATCACATATACACATCGCACATTACTCAACTTAATCATGCAAGCTTGCACTTTCATAACCATATTAACAAGTGAAGTTTTGACATAACTAATATTGGCCAATTCCAAATGGGCTTATACAAAATGAACCATCAACATTAATAGCCAATATTTTTGGCCAAAACAATTATGACACATAACAAAATGAATAAGTCACCTATACATGCCATAATATCAAATGTTGAAATCAAAATACCAAAATAATTGTTGATAGTGTGTATGGATCCTCGTTGATCTCCAGATCTTGAGCTAGCTTGACAACTCTAAAGGGAAAAGAGAAAAGAGAGGGAGTAAGCTACATAGTAAGTCTATATGTAAATAATGGACGTCTCAAACATATAAAACATACAATTAATATGAAAGAATTTGCATAAATCACAATAAAGAATTATGTTCACAACTTACTCATTTCAACCTTACCAAATGTCTAATTTGCACATCGATCACACTGCTTACGAATTTTACATTCATACCTGCATCAGCTCATCACACAACCATTTCCACTTGCTTTCACACTATGCCATATCATTTAATTACCCATTGAACCACTTGGAATACTAGATGATACTCAGAAGTTTTGCACATAAGTGCCACACTTATTTGTAGCCAAAGCTACCATTTATCACTTATCACTTAAGACTTAAGAGCTCACTCTCGAGCTAATCCCAGGCCTACTCACACAAGCTGACGGTCGTGACGTGGCTACACAGTGCTACTCACACAAGCTGTCATGTATCCACAACACATGCCAGGTTACCTAGCCACTGGTAGGATGTACTGGACTAGCACCCGGATCACTTAATCACTTAAATACTTGGTTTCCTAGTGACATGTCACTTGTATCCTATTCGATTCCTAAGGTTCAATCGAGATTTTCTCACTTGCCGATACTTGGTCAATATACACATTCAGATATTTACCCACAATGCATACAATTTTAAGGCATTCAAAATATAAATATAACAACACATTATTTACACGCAAACTTACCTCGGTACAAAAATAGCAAATTTTGTGATTTAGTCCATGACTTTGCCCTTTCCCTGATCTAAGTCAATTCCTCATCTTTTTGATCTATAATAACACATTTAGCTTGTTTATTACTCACATTATTCGATTTGACCCAAAAATCATATTAAGGAAAATTTATATTTTTGCCCCTAACTTTTCACTTATTTACACCTTAGTCCCTAGGCTCGTAACATAAAATGTGCTCATTTTCTTTGTTACCTAGGCCTAGCGAACTATTTTCATATTCATAACAACACATATTTTCTTTCAAATCAAATTTTTACCACCTATTTTACAACTTTTATAAATAGGTCTTTTTTAATAATTTCATAAAAAATCACCTCGCAAATGTTGTTTATCTAACACCAAACACTCATTTTCTACCATTAGACATCAAAATACTTGCATGTCATACATGGGTAAGTTTTTGAACATGAATTCTTGTGACAGCCCGAATTTGGCCCTAATCGGAACGGTGGTTTCGGGACTACGAATCCAAGTCAGAAAAATAATTAAATGTCATTTTCTGTGTTTTGAATGAGTATATTTGTGTGTGCTAAGTTCTATGTTTAAGTTTCAAAGATTTGAGTGCTTGATGGTTAGAAAGGAGTAAATTGCATCAATTGATTAATAAACATGCTATAATGAAAAATGCTATTGTGCCATGTCTTTAGAAGATTGGGGTCTTAAATGGCAATTTTGCCATTAAGGAATTGTATGGATGGCATATTATAAAAATTTAAGGGTGAAATCGTTAGTGACTTATGATTATGGGGTACTTAAATTGCTAATAAACCTTTAAAGTATGTGAGTACTGATTGTATCCTTATTATATGTGTTTTGTTAATTAATTTAGAAAGGTTAAATAAGTAAAGTTGTAACGCCCTGATTTTTGGGATTTTTCAGGTTTTTGTGATTTTTGGTGAATTTTAAAGTTTTGGTGTTCTGGATACTGGAATTGTGTATAAATGTGTTAGTGGGCCTTAAGAAGGCCCAAGCCTAAGTTAAAACCCAGTAAAATATCAAGTTTGGATTTTAAGTGAATAAGAGACTTGGTTAAGTGGGATTTTAAGAAAAACTTTGTAAAATATGACACAAATAGGGCCTTGGTAAAGTGGCAAGGTGGCGCCACTAAACTCCTAAAAAAGTGGCGTATGGATGAGGGTAGAGAGCCTAAGTTCAAGTCACAAGGTAAGCGTATGGTTACTTTTAATTTTTAGGCCTGTGCCGAGCATGTGATTGACTTAAGTAGAACCGGCTAGGGCCTTGGGGAGGTTGGGCCGATTGCTTTAGTGATGATTAGGGTTAGTTTCTTTTCTTTTCTATCTTGGAGAATTAGGGTTATCCACCTAGAGTGTTCATCTTTTTCTTTCATTCACCTCTTAGAGTAGCAAAAAGCTGAAACGCAAAGTACACCCCCTCAGTGCCGATTTCTTCTTCTTCTTCCCCTCTCCTTCATTCTTTTCTTTTCCTTTTTGTTTCTTCTCTAGCCGAACATCCCTACCACTCACCTCACTCCCTCTGTTGATCCTATTCTTTTTCAAGCTACCATAGCCAAATGCCATAAAAGCCGAAATCCGAAACCATTGCTTCTTGTGCCGTTTTCTTCAAGCCAAAAACCCTCCATTCTTTTTATCCCTTTTAACCGATTTCCACCTTCCCTAAATCCTTAGTACTTATCGGCAACACCACTCCAAAACTACTACCCTAAATTATCATCATCTTCACTAGTCAGAAAAGCCAAAAACGCCACATCCTTAGGAGTCCATAGCCGAAACTTTAGATCTCTTGGATTCGAGTTCTACTATCATTTAGGGGCTAGATCTGCATCAAATCTAAGTAGAAACAAAAGGGGAATCAGTGGTAAGTGCTCATCACCTCATATCTATTCTTATTTTACGATTTAGAAAAACCCGAAGTCCCTAGAGTTTAGGGAGGCTATCGATTGGGGCTTTAGACCCTAAGGGGTTGTATTAATTAGTTTCTTTTGGTGTTAGTGTGATTCAGAGACTACTAACAAGGGCTTGGATCTTTGGAACGACTAGATCTAGATCTAGTCATCGGTTTTCGGCAAAGGTATGATTTTGAGGGCCTTAGGGGCATTGGCCGAATATGGTAACTGAACATTGAGATTGGTTATACGGATTTGTAAACTAAAAGTTGTGGTAATTGATTGTAGGATATCGTGGGGGATCTTATTAGCAGTCGTCGCGAATCAGTGTATATCGAACACCTTCTTATAGTTTAGTTCGGCAAAATTCGAAATGCCGAAATTCTAGCATTTCATGGGCTTGTGAGTGTGCGAATGCTCATAAGAAGTTTACAAATCGTTAGATCTGAAATCGCAAAGTGGTAAGCTTGTCACGTGTGGAATTTCATATACTTCAGTAATTGGGCCTCGATAGGCTGCAAATGGGCCCAATAGGCTTACGGGCCCATATGGGTGAAAACGGGTAATTAAGGTGTACTGATAGATTGAGGTTCAAAACTGCCTAAACTGATAAATTGATCTTAAAATCTGGACTAAATGGGCTTAAATAGCTAATAGAAATTGTAGGGCCCATTAGGGGTTTTAGGGCCCGATGGCTGAAAATTGTTAGAACGAGTTAATTAAACTGCTGAGATGAAAATTAGGTTAATAATGAATGAAATCTATATAAAACCCTAGGAAACTGATAAAATTACTGAAATACTTTTATAGGTGGAAAATTACTGTTTTACCCTTAGGAGCAAAATGACTGTTATACCCCTAGGGCTAAGTGTGACCAAAATACATGTTTTACTGTTACTGTTTACTGCATGTCATGTCATTATTATCTATTGCATGGGACTTGGGTATTGATGGAGGAAGTAATGAAAGTGGCTTGACCACGTACTGGAGGCTTTGCCTCAACTTACTGATATCTGAGCAGCTATGCTGCAACTGTGGAGTGTAGGGCTGGGTGGGTTGAGTTATTCCCCACATGGTGTGTAGGGATGGTACGGGTGGAGTGTAGCGGTTGGATTTAGGCTGGGTTAGGCTTGTTACATGGTAATATCTGTTCTGTTCTGAAATGGGCCTATGGGCTGTACTGTTATCTAAAAATAGCTAAGGCCCAGTTTACTGTATCTGGATAGGGCTTCGGCCCAGTTAACACTGTGACTGGATAGGGCTTCGGCCTAGGGGCTTGAGTTGATTTGGGCTCGGGATGGGCATTCTATACAGACTCAGTTTTCCAAACTCACCCCCTTTCTTTCCATCCATGCAGGTGAGCCCTAGTTGGTGGACTTAGAGTTGGGAGGGATTCAGAGTGGCCACGAAGATTAAATTTCTGGTTTGCAAATATTTATTCCATTATTTAGATTATTTTTATTTTGGTTTTTGGGTTGTAATAAGGCCGCTCTATTTATTTTATTTTGGGTTTTTAATTCTTTACGTATTTAATTTGTTTTAACTTAAGAATAATATTATTTAAATTGTTTTTGAAATCAAATTTACTTATTTTCAGAATAACACGATAAACAAACGGTTTCAAAACCAAATGCACTTTCCAAAGAGTATCAAAAGTCACGTTTTTAAATAAACCTTTCACGATTAGTAGTAAATAGGACATTTATTAAGCCAATCGGGAATTTCTCTAAAAATAACAAATACGGTTTTGGCAGAGCTCACCCTAATTTTAGTAACTAGGTAACATGGTTAGATGTAGGTGATGTGAAACACCAGATTTGACCATAACGTCTGGGCCGAATTTGGGGTGTTACATTTAGTGGTATCAGAGCCAAGTTGCAACAACTCAACTGTAGATCGGGTCCAAAAAGATTTTCAAAATTTTTAAAACTTAGGCCCAAGAAGGGTATTTCGAGAAATTGGTTTTTGAAAATTTAGGAAAAACTCTTCCAAGCTAGTTTTCTTCGAAATATACATGTTTTGGATTTTGAAAATTCTGAGTTTCCTGAAATCTGACAACTGAAGAAGTGGCACACTGAATTCCCGACACCAGTTCTGTAAGTATTCATACTTTATGTACTGTACTGTAATAAAAAATACTGTAGGTAGAATTGAGACCCTGCTATGATACTGTAGATAAGGTAGAACTGAAAACTGTAGAGACTGAGACTGTAGGAAAACTAAACCCTAGAAAAACTGAGACTGTAGCTAGGTAACGTATTCACGAAAACAACTCTGAAACTCTATCTTTACATAAGACATTTGTAATAAATAACTGAAATATTAACCTACTGTCATAAAATTCTAAATCAGATAAGTTGATACGAGTACGAGAGCTGCTCATGGACGAGGCCGAGGACGTAGCCGAGGCAGTGCACAAGCTGGGTCTTCATCTTCGAAGCACATGCCAGCTGGTGTGGCACGACCACCACCAGTAGCTGAAAATGGGCCACACGATCGAGTCGCAGGGGATGACGCTCTGTCCCAGGCTATGCTGAGGGTTCTGGAAAGGGTTGTTAGGGCTAATGTCGGGCCTATAAACAGAGGGTCCATTTCTGAGCGACTCTGGGCTAAAGGAGTAGAGGTTTTCAATGGCGTATCTGGAGTAGCCCTGAACGTAGCTGAGTATTGGCTGGAAGCTACGGAAAGGATTATGGATGACTTGGACTACTCGGTGGAGCAAAAGCTGAAGGGAGCAGTATCTCTGCTGCGAGACGAAGCATACCAATGGTGGATTATTGTGAGACCTAGCTGAGCGGGTAACCTGGGAATTATTTAAGACGTTTTTAAGGGAAAATACGTCGGAGCCAGCTATATGGATGCACGTAGGAAGGAATTTCTGAACCTAACCCAGGGCAGTAGGTCAGTTGCTGAGTATGAGACAGAGTTTCTGAGGTTGAGCCGGTATGCCAGCAAAATTGTTGCTACTGAGTACGAGTGTAGTGTTCACTTTGAGGATGGCCTCAGAGATGAGTTAAGGGTGCTGATAGCTCCGCAGAGAGTGCGATTTTGCTGCACTGGTAGAGAAGGCTAATATAGCCGAAGAGGTGAAGCAAGCTGAATGAAAGAACCACGATAGGGATCGAAACCGATTCAGGAGAGATGTTGGACCAACTAGTGCTGCAAATCGGAATGTTAAGAGAGCTAGGGTGGAAGAATCAGTTCGAGTAGTTCCGGTGAACACAGTTAGACCTTAGGCTTACAGAGACTGTGGTAGAGTGCATCTAGGAGAGTGCTGGAAATGTACTGGGGCATGTCTTCATTGTGGGTCAAAGGAACATAGGATTAAGGATTGTCCTAGGAGGCCAGCCCAGACTCAAGTCGCTGAACAAGGGGCCGTTCAACCAGTACGAGGTGGACCGCCACCGCCAATAGGTCGTGGACAAGGTCGAGGTGGCAACGACTGTGGACATGGAGCACTTGGTAAGGGTGCTGGTAATGCTGAGGCTCGTCAACCAGCTCTAGTTTATGCTGCTCGTCACCGAGAGGAGGGTGATGCACCTGACGTCATAACCGGTACATTTTTGATCTCTAGCGTACCCTATACTGCTCTGATAGATGTGGGATCAACCCATTCATATGTTGCATGTGACATTTTTGGGTCGTTGGGTGTGCATCTTGAGGAAACTGTGAGTGGGGTAACTGTGATTAGTCTACTGGGTCACTCGGTTAGGGTAGATAAACTCTTTAAGGAGGTGCTTTTAGAGACTCAAGGTAGGATCTTTGCTAGAGACTTGATGGAGTTACCATTCGGAGAGTTCGATCTGATCTTAGGAATGGATTGGTTGACCAAGCATAAGGCAACTTTGGATTGTGCAACTAAGAGGATGGTGTTAAGGACTATCGAGGATGAAGAGGTAATGGTTATTGGAGAACGGAGGGATCACTTGTCCAATGTGGTATCGGCTTTAAGGGCTAAGAAATTGATTCGCAAAGGATGTGAGGCATACTTGGCTTTCAAAAGTCAAGCTGAAACAGAGGATCTGACTGTGGGGACAGTCAGAACTGTTAGGGAATTTCAAGATGGTTTTTTAGAGGAGCTTCCTAGATTACCTCCGAATCAAGAAGTTGAGTTTGGGATTGATTTGTTGCCTGGAACGGCTCCAGTGTCCATCGCACCCTATAGGATGGCACCAAAGGAGTTGGTGGAACTGAAAGCTCAAATCCAAGAGTTGTTGGATAGAGGCTTCATTAGACCAAGTGTGTCTCCTTGGGGAGCACCTGTGTTGTTTGTGAAGAAGAAGGATGGGACGATGCGTATGTGCATCGATTATCACCAGTTGAACAAATTGACGATAAAGAACAAGTACCCACTGCCAAGGATCGATGACCTGTTCGATCAGCTTAGGGGAGCTTCGGTATTTTCCAAGATCGATCTTCGATTTGGATATCATCAACTAAGGGTAAAGGAGGTGGATATTCACAAGACAGCATTCAAGACTCGATATGGTCACTACAAGTTTCTGGTTATGCCATCTGGGTTGACGAACGCACCTGCAGCTTTTATGGATCTGATGGATCGAGTGTTCCAACCCTAATTGGACTGATTCATGGTCGTCTTTATCGATGATTGTAACACCCCTTGCTCGTGTTCAATGTCGGAACAGGGTTCAAAGTGCTATCGGACTTAAACTCAACCAATCATGTAAAATCAAGCCGTAAAATTTTCTTTTTGATCAATTTAAAACTTTTCACTTCACACGCATATTGTCCCCTAAACGGGCTTACAAGGCCCACAACATTCATTCAAGGTGGTCCGCGACCAAATCGGGGATACTCAAGCACTAAAGAAGCTATCTTAAAATAAAATTGCTAACAATCATACTATGAACCACATCATAAGAATTAATAACATACAAGCATAAGAATAATTATAGAGATCCTTAACATTATTAGCCGACTTAAACCGATTTACAAAAATACATACTACATTAACCACTAGCCAATGCCTTTGGCTAAATCATAATATTACCTGCTCAACTTTACAACCCTATACATGCCATAGACTCGGAAACACTTGGATATACTTACGTCAATATCGTAAACTCGACAGTGTGATATTATCTCTGACGGCCTCCAACTTGAGCTAACCTGACAACCTAGGGAATATGGGAAAGAATAGGGAAGTAAGCTTTATGCTTAGTAAGTTCATAAAAAAACAATAAACAACTCATTAACAAGTTTTATCCAAGTTTACAACATAATCACAAGTTCACTACAAGCTATCTTCCTTAGCAACAGTCACTAAATTATTTATATCTGGAGCTATGAAACTCCAAATCAAATTCCGTAAATTTTACCTGAAACTAGACTCACTTACCTTTCTATCATAAAATTTCCAGAATTTTTGACTTGGCCAATTGATACAATTTATTCCTTAAAGTTACCCCTGATTCACCATCAGACTGTCCCAACCCTTCTGTACTAAAGTTCAATTATCTCATAGTTTAGGACTCGGATAATGTTCTTGTCTATTTTTCTTAAAAATAGACTCATTAAGTATTCTAAGAATATAAATTACATCTCATGGATATTTTTGTACAATTTATAATGATTTTCTCAAAATAGAACAGGGGATTTTGGAGTCATTCTGACTCTATCTCACCCAACTTCAAATATCTCATTTTAGGAAATTCTGTTGCTTTCACGGTTTCTGTTATATGAAACTAGACTCATTAGGATTTAATTCCATATTTTACTAAGCCTATAACTCATCTCCCACTATTTTTACTGTATTTTCAAAGTTACACCACTGTAGTAACCCAAAGCTGTCCAGGCTAAATTTTCTCATTTACAGTGACTGCTTACTAAATCGATACCATATCATTTCTTTAAAAATACAAAATCACATAATTCACAGAAATTGTATAGCACAATGTCAATCCTTGATTCTATATAACAGACTTAATTCGAGGTACCATATTCACTTATAATTTCAATGATTAGGATCACATATGAACAAAACATATACCTCCATGTGTATAATTCCATAAAGGCCGAATATATGTAACCACATATACTTTCGATTCATTATAATAACGCACAAATCTAAATTTTTCTTTGTAATCAATATCTACTTAAACCAATTATCCGAAATCATAGATATGTTATTATCTATGTATTGCATGAGTTGACTGAATATACACAATCATATATTTGCACTTATATCATATCATTTCATTTCATTCGAATTCAACTAGTCATGAACACTTAAACATTTCAAAGCCAACTTTAATTCAATCAAGTCGGCATAGACTATAATATCATATCCACAATTAACTTCCATGTTCACAATCACATATACATATGTTATACTCTTCCATAAATAATTTCACAAAGGCCGAATGTTCATACATGAACATAAACGTATAATTGCTTCATATGTACTACATTTCATAACGATTACCCAATCCACATATTCTTCTTGTACATAAATAAGTTATGCATACCTGGGTAAAATAATTTATTAAATGAATCCACAAGTCGTGTTAACACAAGGCCTCATAATATTATACTTTTATTAGTTCACCGGCAACTAGCCTGCTAGGTAATAACCTAAATTCATCATTGGCCCAAGGCCTGCTAGACTTTATAAGTCCGATATATCTTCACCGGCATTACGCCTGCTAGGCTTGAGGCCTGATAATGTTACACTGGCATTACGCCTGCTAGGCTCAAAGCCTGATATCATTTCACCGGCATCATGCCTGCTAGGTTTAAAACCCGAATATATATTATAATGTATAACTTATATCAATTATCACTAAAATTTACTTCATCGAAGTTCACATTTAATCACCTTAGTACCAAGCCACATTCGGCTACCACATATGACTAATAATAATTTTATACACATCATGGTTTTCTTTAGATATCTAAAATTCACATATCGTGATTTCTCTTCCAACACATATACAACATAGTTCATTCATTGTAACACTCATTTAGTGCATCAAATTTCCAAATCCAATTCAACTTAAGCATACTAACCACAACCGGCTTATAGCCTTAAATCAATACATATTCGGCACATTAATTAAATAAAATTAACATTCTCTTTGCCCTGTAAATTTAACCCATAGACATATAAAAAGAATCAAGCTTAAACACTTATGAACTTACCTCGACTGTTATCGTACGACAATTTCGACTACTCAGCCACTTTAGTTTTTCCTCTATCCGAGTTTGGCTCTTTTTGTTCTTGAGCTTGATCTTCAATGACCGAACAACAAGCTTTATTTTTCTTCTCTTTAAATTCAGCTATGAAGAACAAAGATGAACAAACATTGTTCTTTTTTCCCTTTTTGGTTTTATTAATCTATGTTTTATTATTATGAAACCATTAATTTATATTTTTTTCTAATATTAAATACATATATTTCTATCCACCATCATCATGGCCGGCCACTAAATTTAAAGTTGGTAATTTGACATGCAAGTCCACATTTTTTTAAACCATTCAATATTTGGCCACTACAAATTAACCTATCACATTTTCAAGATTTCTCACTTAAGTCCTTTTTAATAATTCCACATTCAAATAACAAAATCAAAGCATGAAATTTTCACACATACAATTTCACCTATATTAGACCTAAAATATAACATTTAATAATTATTATTTTTTTATGACTCGGTTTTGTGGTCCCAAAACCACTTCCCGAATTAAAATAATAATATAAGGCTTATAATTAAGCTCCACTACCGTCCACCATTATTTATTAGTGGGTAAATTGCCATTTAAAAGCCCCCACTAACAAAACCATTAGCAATTTAACCCTTTATGCTTTTATCTAACAATTTTCCATCTTACTCAATTAAGCCCTTTTTCTAAATCGAATGTCTAAACGACAAAATTAAGTCACGAAATTTTCACACATGCAAATTCACATCAATTAAATACATAAAATAATATTAAAACATTTTCCCGACTCGGATTTGTGGTCCCAAAACCACCATTCCGATTAGGGTCTAAAACGAGCTGTCACAACAATATTCTGGTATATTCAGAAACTGAGGAGAAGCATGATGAGCATCTCCATATTGTGCTGCAAGTGCTGAGAGAGAAGTAACTCTATGCGAAGTTCAGTAAGTATGAATTTTGGTTACGAGAAGTGACTTTTTTGGGGCATGTTATTTCTGCTGAAGGAATTAGAGTAGATCCACGAAAAATTGAGGCAGTTCTGGAATGGAAGCCACCGAGGTCAGTATCGAAAATCTGGAGTTTTTTGGGTCTGGTAGGCTATTACAGAAGGTTCGTAGAGGGATTTTCTCTGATTGCTGCAATGTTGATGAAACTGTTAAGGAAAGGAGTAGTGTTTGTTTGGACTGAGAAACAATAAGAGGCTTTCGGTAAGCTGAAAAAGGTTTTGACTGAGGCACTAGTGTTGATTCAACCAGAGTCTGGGAAGAACTTCACTGTGTACAGCGATGCGTCGCATGTGGGATTAGGATGCGTACTGATGCAAGAGGGTAAGGTGGTCGCTTATGCTTGGCGACAACTTAAGCCTCACGAAGCAAATTACGCTACGCATGATTTATAGTTGGCCGCCGTGGTCTTCGCGTTGAAAAATTGGAGACACTATTTGTATGGAGAAAGGTGTATTATCTACACAGATCATAAAAGTCTAAAGCATCTGTTGACTCAAAAGGAGTTAAACCTTAGCCAACGAAGATGGATAGAGTTGCTTAAGGATTACGACTGTTCGATTGAGTACCATCCAGGCAAGGCTAATGTGGTGGCTAATGCATTGAGTCGAAGGGTTGTTGCTGATTTGAGAGATATGTTTGCTCGTTTAAGTCTGTACGACGATGGAAGTCTGTTAGCAGAATTGCAAGTGTGACCAGTTTGGACTGAGCAGATTAAGGAGAAACAGTTAAAGGATAATTCGTTGGTTTCTCGATTTCAGCAAGCTGAGAATAGGGAGAATTCAAATTTTGGACTGAATACTGATAGAGTTCTTTGCTTTCGTGGAAGGATTTGTATTCCAAAGGATTCTGAATTGAGGCAGTCAATTCTGAAAGAGGCTCATGGTGGACCTTGTGCTATGCATCCTAGAGGGAATAAGTTGTATAGAGATTTGCGAGAGGTGTACTGGTGGCCTGGTTTAAAGAGAGAGGTCACTGAATTTGTTGGGAAATGTCTGACATGCCAGCAAGTTAAGGCTGAGCACCAATGCCTTCTGGGTTGCTTCAACAGGTGAAAATTCCACTCTGGAAGTGGGAGAGAGTAACTATGGATTTCGTGAGTGGGCTACCTTTGACACCCTCCAAGAAAGATTCTGTGTGGGTGATTGTGGATAGGTTAACAAAATCTGCCCATTTCATACCTGTCCGTACCGATTGCTCACTTAAAAAGTTGGCCAAGTTGTATGTGGCGGAGATAGTACGACTGCATGGAGTGCCAGTTTCGATTATTTCTGATCGAGACCCTAGGTTCACATCTCGATTCTGGTAGAAGTTGCATGAGGTGTTGGGTACACGATTGGACTTCAGCACTACTTTTCACCCTCAGACAGATGGACAGTTGGAAAGGGTTATTCAGGTTCTGGAGGATATGTTAAGAGGTTGTGTCATCGACTTTCGAGGTAGTTGGGAGGACTACTTACCATTGGCGGAGTTTGCGAACAACAACGGTTATCAAGCGAGTATTCAAATGGCTCCATAAAAGGCACTTTATTGGTGAAGATGTCGTATGCCTACGTGTTGGACGGAGTTGGGAGAGCAACAAGTTCTTGGACCGAAATTAGTGGCAAATACTGAGAGTAAAGTTAAGTTGATCAGGGATCGATTAAAGGAGGCCTCTGATAGATAGAAGTCGTATGAAGATCTGAAGCGTAAAGAGATTGAATTCACTATTGGGGATATGGTTTTCTTGAAGGTTTCACCTTGGAAGAAGATTTTGAGGTTTGGCAAGAAAGGCAAACTGAGTCCACGGTTTATAGGGCCTTATCAGGTTCTTAAACGGGTAGGGCCAGTGGCGTATCAGTTGGAGTTACCACCGGAGTTGGATAGAATCCATGACGTCTTTCATGTGTCCATGCTAAGAGGTATAGATCGGATCCTTCACATATTATAGCAGTAGAAGAAATTGAGGTAAAAACCGATTTGACCTTTGAGGAGGAACCCGTGCAAATTCTGGATCGAGAGGTTAAAGTTTTAAGAAGGAAGTTAGTTCTGTTGGTAAGAGTACTGTGGCGCAATCATGGAAGGGAAGAGGCTACTTGGGAGCCAGAAGAGACTATGCGTTAACAATACCCTCAATTATGTGGATCAGGTAAATTTCGAGGCCGAAATTTCTTTAAGGGGGTAGAGTTGTAACGCCCTGATTTTCGAGATTTTTCGGGTTTCTGTGATTTTTGGTGAATTTTAAAGTTTTGGTGTTCTAGATACTGGAATTGTGTATAAATGTGTTAGTGGGCCTTAAGAAGGCCCAAGCCTAAGTTAAAACTCGGTAAAATATCAAGTTTGGATTTTAAGTGAATATGAGACTTGGTTAAGTGGGCTTTTAAGAAAAACTTCGTAAAATATGACACAAATAGGGCCTTGGTAAAGTGGCAAGGTGGCGCCACTAAACTCCTAAAAAAGTGGCGTGTGGATGAGGGTAGAGAGCCTGAGTTCAAGTCACAAGGTAAGCGTATGATTACTTTTAATTTTTAGGCATGTACCGGGCATGTGATTAACTTAAGTAGAACCGGCTAGGACCTTGGAGAGGTTGGGCCGATTGCTTTAGTGATGATTAGGGTTAGTTTCTTTTCTTTTCTGTCTTGGAGAATTAGGGTTAGCCACCTAGAGTGTTCATCTTTTTCTTTCATTCACCTCTTAGTGTAGCAAAAAGTCGAAACACAAAGTACACCCCCTCTACGCCGATTTCTTCTTCTTCTTCCCCTCTCCTTCATTCTTTTCTTTTCCTTTTAGTTTCTTCTTTAGCTGAACATCCCTACCACTCACCTCACTCCCTCTGTCGATCCTATTCTTTTTCAAGCTACCATAGCCGAATGCCATAAAAGCTGAAATCCCGAAACCACTGCTTCTTGTGCCGATTTCTCCAAGCCAAAAACCCTCCATTCTTTTCATCCCTTTTGACTGATTTCCACCTTCCCTAAACCCTTAGTACTTATCGGCAACACCACTCCAAAACTAATACCCTAAATTATCATCATCTTCACTAGTCAAAAAAGCCAAAAACGCCACATCCTTAGGAGTCCATAGCCAAAACTTTAGATCTCCTGGATTCAAGTTCTACTATCATTTAGGGGCTAGATCTGCATCAGATCTAAGTAGAAACAGAAGGGGAATCAGTGGTAAGTGCTGATCACCTTAGATCTATTCTTATTTTACGATTTACAAAAATCAAAGTCCCTAGAGTTTAGGGAGGCTGTCGATTGGGGCTTTAGACCCTAAGGGGTTGTATTAATCAGTTTCTTTTGGTGTTAGTGTGATTCAAAGACTACTGACGAGAGATTGGATCTTTAGAACGACTAGATCTAGATCTAGTCATCGGTTTCAGCAAAGGTAAGATTTTGAGGGCCTTAGGGGCATTGGCCGAATATGGTAAGTGAACATTGAGATTAGTTATACAGATTTGTAAACTAAAAGTTGTGGTAATCGAATGTAGGATATCATGGGGGATCTCATTAGCCGTCGTCGCGAATCAGGTGTGTATCGAACACCCTCTCATAGTTCAATTCGGTAAAAGCCGAAATGTCGAAATTCCAGTATTTCGTGGGCTTGTGAGTGTACGAATGCTCACAAGACGTTTAGAAATGGTTAGATCTGAAATTGCAAAGTGGTAAGCTAGTCGCGTGTGGAATTTCGTATACTTCGGTAATTAGGCCTCGATGGGCTACAAATGGGCCCAATGGGCTTACGGGCCCATATGGGTGAAAATGGGTAATTAAGGTGTGCTGATAGATTGTAGGTTCAAAACTACCTAAACTGATAAATTGATATTAAAATCGAGACTAAATGGGCTTAAATAGCTAATAGAAACTGTAGGGCCCATTAGGGGTTTTAGGGCCCGATGGCTAAAAATTGTTAGAACGGGTTAATTAAACTACTGAGATGAAAATTGGGTTAATAATGATTGAAATTTGTATAAAACCCTAGGAAACTGATAAAATTACTGAAATACTTTTATAGGTGGAAAATTACTATTTTACCCCTAGGAGCAAAATGACTGTTATACCCTTAGGGCTAAGTGTGACCAAAATACATGTTTTACTGTTACTGTTTACTGCATGCCATGTCATTATTATCTATTGCATGGGATTGGGATATTGATGGAGGAAGTACTGAAAGTGGCTTGACCACGTATTGGAGGCTTTGCCTCAACTTACTGATATCTGAGTAGCTATGCTGCAACTGTGGAGTGTAGGGCTGGGTGGGTTGAGTTATTCCCAACATGATGTGTAGGGCTGGTACGGGTGGAGTGTAGCTGTTGGATTTAGGTTGGGTTGGGCTTACGTACATGTTAATATCTGTTCTGTTCTGAAATGGGCCTATGGGCTGTACTGTTATCTGAAAAGGGCTAAGGTCCAGTTTACTGTATCTGGATAGGGCTTCGGCCCAGTTAACACTGTGACTGGATAGGGCTTCAGCCCAAGGGGCTTGAGTTGATTTGGGCTCGGGATGGGCATTCTATACACACTGAGTTTTCCAAACTCACCCCCTTTCTTTCCATCCATGCAGGTGAGCCCTTGTTGGTGGACTTGGAGCTGGGAGGGATTCAGAGTGGCCACGAAGATTAAATTTCTAGTTTTCAAATATTTATTCCATTATTTAGATTATTTTTATTTTGGTTTCTGGGTTGTAATAAGGCCGCTCTATTTATTTTATTTTGGGTTTTTAATTCTTTACGTATTTAATTTGTTTTAACTTAAGAATAATATTGTTTAAATTGTTTTTGAAATCGGATTTACTTGTTTTCAAAATAACATGATAAACGAACAGTTTCAAAACCAAATGCACTTTCCAAAGAGTATCAAAAGTCACGTTTTTAAATAAACCTTTCACGATTAGTAGTAAATAGGACATTTATTAAGCCAATCGAGAATTTCTCTTAAAATAACAAACACGGTTTTGGCAGAGCTCACCCTAATCTTAGTAACTAGGTAACATGGTTAGATGTAGGTGATGTGACCACCAGATTTGGCCATAACGTCTGGGCCGGGTTTGGGGTGTTACAAAAGTATTAAATATACATGTTATAATGAAACAAAGCATAAAAAAAAAAGAAACATGCATGTAGTTCATCTTGGAGGCCGAACAAAGAGAAAGAAAATAAAACTTGTGGCTTTGAAGTTTCGGTCATTTGAAAGTAAAAATTCAAGGTGATTTTTCATGTAAGTTTTGTTATTTTTAATATTCTTGAATTCCTTGTTTAATTTTCTCCAAAACCCATGAGTTAAATTTTGTTATGGTGACTAATTGATGTTCGGCCATAGATTGAAAAGCTATGAAAATTGAGCTTGATGTTAGAAATTAGAATATAAGTGTTAGATGAAGGTTTTTTTTAGTAGTAATTTTATATGATTTTGAGCTTAGGGCTAATTTGTAAGAATAGTGATTTGAATGGCTAAATTTCAAAATAAATGACTAAGGAGGACTTTTATGAGAGAGGGGTATATTTGGCCTAAGTATAGCTTGAGTAAATTTGCATTTATGTGTATTTTATGAAATTTGGACCAAATGGTTAATGAGTAAATTGTAAAGGGCGATTTTGTGAACTACATATTTATGTGACCTTTAATGATAATGTATTAGTTAATTTATTAAATAAGTTCAACTTGTTTTAATTAGCTCAAGATCAAAAGAAGGCGGACTTGGATCGGGGAAAGTCGAAGCTAGTTGAGTAGTCAAAATTGTCGTACGCTATTACCTGAGGTAAGTCCTTAAGCTATGTTATGTACTAAATTTTAATAAATATTATATATAAGTGCCGAATTGAATGATTGGAATTTGTTATGTCATGGCCAAATATGACTTATAAAATGAAGGATATTAGATAAATTTTCAATGTGAATGCCGAATGTGATTTAGGGGTAAATGATATTGCTATGAGTTAAATGTGAAATTCTGAATGTGTTATGAAGTAAGAAACTAATCCCTGCCATGAATTAAAATGAGGTTGCCGGATGTGACTTTGAGTCGGAAATGGTGAATCAAAGACTTTGATAGTGTTTCTATTAATGATCGATAGTATAAGTCATGTGTTGGGATATTCGGGCTCCGAGCCTAGTAGGCCTCGTCCCAGTGAATTAAAGCAGGCTAAAAGCCTAGCCGGTCTTGTACCAGTGGTTAAGTCAGTTCTATACCTAGTACGCTATGTGCCAGTGAAATTGATCCGGGTTCTGAACCTAGCAGGCTACAAGCCGATGAATTAATTTCAAGTCCATGCATATAAGAGTTCACTATGAGGTGGAAATGATCAAGTAAGTTACTAAATTGCTTACATTCTTGGCCATATAGGTAAGTACATTTGAAGATGAAATTAATTTATAAATTCGGCTAGATGTAAGGTCATAATGAACTTGTGTATTTGATTATATGTGTGTTTATATATAATTGGCACAGTTGGCTAAATGTGAGCATATAGTGATTTGACTTGCGTGTGGTTATAGATGAAATTTAAAGTGTGTATTTTGTATTTGGAGAATGATATTATATTCAAATGAGACTAAACTAGGTGTAATTCAAGAAGAGATTTTATGAATAGATGAGTACATGGTTTAAGGTTCGGCCATTTATGGCGTAGGTAATTATATATATATATGATGTTAAATAGAACTTGTATCTTCAATGGAATGTGAACCTATAGTGATCTAGTATATTCGATTGAAGGAGAGACTCAACTGAGTTGGTATATTTCGGCTTAAAAGAAACAAATTGTTTATTTAATTGAAATGTTTAATTGCTTAAGTCTTACTAAGCTTATGAAAGCTTACTTTGGGGTGTTATGTTTCATTGTTTTATAGATTTTTGAATCCAGCTACAAGCTCGGGGATCGTCAGCATCTCGTCACACTATCTACTGTATGGTATTTAATATTTTTTTTAAAACTTGACTTATGGCATGTATAGGTGGAACAAGCTTTTAAATGTAGCATTTTGAATGACGTGTATATAATGAGCCATGCGAAAATGGCTTAATTGCTTAGTTAAGTTGATATGAAGCTTTTATGGATTAGTTATGTTTAGTTTAAATATTTTGGTTGAATCTTTGATTAAGAGTTGCATTTTGGTTAAGTTTAAAATATTGTTTGGATGGATTAGTTATAAAAGAAATACTTAAGGATGTGGTGTATAATAATCATGTTTTTTAAATGATGTTATGTTTCTATTAATTTTTGTGGCAAGGGACTTTCGGTCATGTTTGAAAATAGTTTAATCGAAACTGTTTATAAATTGTAAATGTATATATATATATATATGTATGTATGTATGTTCGGCTATGGGATTAGTCAAGCATGAGAAGTGAGATGTTTGAACCTTGGAAATTGGGATTGAACCTTGTTGGCTATGCTTTGTTTTAGTTGGACTTATTAAAATGACTAGTTAGTAAGTGAGGTTAGATAATAATAGGCATATTAGGTTCGGCTTGTGTCTTGATATTTTGACCAAATGTATAGTGACAATGAAATGTTGATCACGTTTTAGTTGAATAAGCCGAATATGCTATGGCCTCATGTGCAATGTTTATTTAGTTTATTTAAACAATTTTTCCAATATATACATATTTGTGCATGTGACCTGAAATTGTAGTAAAAGATTACTAGTCTCTATGATTTACATTTGATTGGTATCAAACTTGTGAGTGTGCAAATGTATGAAAGTTGCGAATTGTCTGGTAACACTTCGTAACCCCTTTTCGGCGACGGATACGGGTTAGGGGTGTTACAACCCTAGCTCCAATAAATGGTAGAAATATGTAAATCGGGTGATAACAACTTCAAAAACATAAAGAGCATTAAAAACGGGGTTAGGATGTACTTATTATCAAGCTTGGAAGTTGAAGAAACGCTAGCTATGGCTCCCTTGTGATTTTCAGCCAAGGTAGGAGAAGATGGACACAATTTTTGACTTATTTTTCCCTTTTTATTCTTTTATTAACCAAATAACCAAAATGCCCTTAAGGCCTTTCTTCAAAATTTTACCCTTCCATGTCCATTTTTGTCCATCATGATATATAATGGTCTAATTACTAAATAAGGACTTCCAATTTAAAAATTCATTTCAATTAAGCATTAAAAGCTTCTAGAACACTTATTTTGCAACCTTTGCAATTTAGTCCAAATATTCAAATTGGACACACTATTGCTAAAATTTCTTATCGAAATTTTCACACATGCATTCAATCACACCATAGACCTGAAAATAATCACAAAATCAATATTTAGCTTCAGATTTATGGTTCTGAAACCACTGTTCTATTTAGGCCCTAATTCGAGTTTTTATAGGAGCCACATCACACTATCAACCACCACATTTTGGTATATAAAAATGTTTCATTTTTTGTTAATGGCATGTATAGGCTACTAGTACCAATGTTAATGATGAATTAGATAAAAATAATCTAGCTATTGGAATGGTTAGTATGATTTGATTTTGGTATGTTTATAAAGTAGATTATGGTTATACATGTATGCTTAATACATTCTTGGTTAATTAGATTTAATATGAAAAGGTAAGGTATGGGTTAATAATGTAAGCATACATATCATGTTAAATGTTTGAAATTGGCTTAAAAATCATGCTTGAATTGGTTGGCTGGTATTAGAAAAGTTTTGTGCAGGTTTTGGATGAATTGAGTGAGAAATAGGGCTTGGAAAATAGCCTTATTTTGTTCACATGGGTGTATGACTCCTACAAGTGAGAAAAATTTTGGAAGTTGTGAAAAATTTTTTGAGATCTCAATTTAATCCTGAATTTATTCTAATGCATGTTTTGGGCTTTGAGGGTCCATTTAAGGGACATTATAATTAAATTTAGAAAGTAAATAGTATTTGACCTGGTTTATTTGAAAATGTTTTATAAAACTTTGGTAATGCCTCGTAACCCTATTTCGGCGATGGATACGGGTATGGGTGTTACATGGATAAACCACCAGATAATGTAGATCATTAAACTGTTAGAAACCTCCTCCTTTTACTTCAACCCAAGTCCCATGCAATGTGTCATGGCATGCTTATGCAAAATTAGAGTAATGAGTATGTAAGTCATGCTATATCTCAATAACAAAACCAGTAAATATGGGAGTCTATGTTTTGTAAAACAAACTTATCAAACCTCAACAAACCATATCATATTTTCCATAAAGTGACATGCATGGTTATAAATTAGAATCAGTAACAATCAATATAACATGTTCAGATATCGCATACTCTTCATCAACAGAGGAACGCAGAGGCATACCAACAAACTTAATAGAATACGGATCGTACCTGATAATTCGCACACATAGACAATAGCACATTACGTTCTGATAGATCCTACTCACTTAGGTTCAAACGTAACAGATATACATACAGATCATAAGTTGTTCATCATCAGTCTAACACGTTCAGATATTGCATATATCATCCATATATCAGTCTTAAAGCATCAGATAGTCCTCTTATGATAAATTCATATCATAAATACATTGTAGAGGCCAGTGCTCATGTTGGGCAACACTAACGGCCTCAAAAAATAGGATTTGAATCTTATTCATATGCCACACGACTTGGACACATGCCCATGTCCTTACCCATATGGCTCACATGGCCTAGGCACACGCCCATGTTGTCTGCCCGTGTGGTTGTAAATCATAAATAATGAGTTACACGACCTGGACACATGCCTATGTCCTTGCCCACATCCCTGGCTGTGTGGTTCTAAAGCGTAAACAGTGAGTTTCATGGCTTGGATACACGCCCATATCCTTACCATGTGGCTCACATAGCCTGGGCACACACCCATGTCCTTGCCCATGTGGCTCACACGACCTGGGCACATGCCCATGTCCTTGGCCATGTGGCATCGACAGTCCTATTTTTCGATGACTAAAAATACATAAAAAAGGGGTTTAGGTACACGCTTGATATGAACTCGATACAGCAGCAACAAGGATGAATTCCTGTCCCTTAATGATAAGAAATTGCCCAACAAATAATTAATTCGTAGTCAAATCACTAAAAACTAACATTCCAAAATCGTAGTTATGTCGAAGAACTTTCGACACCAGAACTTTAAATCAAACTTACCGACCAACGAATTAACTAGAAGAAGAAATCAGACCCCATATAGAATTGGTGCAACGTAACATAACAAAAAGAACGGTCACTTGAAAGGAAGGAACCAAAATGAAGAACTAAATATCGAGAATGACTGATAGGGGAAACATAATAGAAAAAGAAATAGCAAAATGAAAAGAAAAACCCACCAGAGGTTTCTAGAAGATTTTAAATAACCAACCGAAATTAATTACCATACAACGAAATTCAAAATAAAATATTTTGTATTGCTTTCACTGGGATTCAAATATAGGACCAAGGAGTATACAAAAGCTTAGCCATTGGACTAGCATGCTTATCTTTTTACATCAATTGATAGAATTTAACTTATAAACCCAACATCCAAAGGTAATGGTTTAAGCAAAAGAAAAAATTTCCAGAAACAAAATTCGTACCTAGTACCTCACACACATACCCAAAACAGTTGACCACTGAACCAAGTTAATTTATCTGTCAAGAATTTCCAAAGTCTAAACTCAAATCGAGTTATGACCTTTTTTGGTTTCAAAGAATGATTTCTTTTAAGCCGATTTTTAAAATGTTACAGGTGCACATGGACACGGCCTAGCACACGACCATATGTGATACTGTAGCAGCCTGAATTAGGTCTTAAACGGAATAGTGGTTTTAGAACCGAATCTAAAGTAGAAAAATTGATTGCCATAAAATTTCAAGGTTTATAATGTGATTGAATGGATGTGTGAAATATTGTAAAGAAATTTTAGCGATAGAGTGTCCAATTTGAATATTAGAACTAAACTGCAAAGGTGCAAAATAAGTATTCTAAAAGCTTTTAGTGTTTAATTGAAATGCATCTTTAAATTGGAAGTCCTTATTTAGTAATTAGATCATCATATGTCATGATGGACAAAAATTGACATGGAAGGGTGAAATTTCAAAGAAAGGCCTTAAGGGTATTTTTGTCATTTGGTTAATAAAAGAATAAGAAGGGAAAATAAAGTCAAAATTGTGTCCATCTTCTCCTACCATAGTCGAAATTCTCAAGGACACCGTAGTTAGGGTTTGGCCAACTCTCAAGCTTGATAGTAAGTGCATTCTAGCCCCGTTTTTAATGCTCTTTACATTTTTGAAGTCGTTATCGCCCTATTTACCTATTTCTACCACTAATTTGAGCTAGGGCTCTTGTTTAAAAATTTATCCATGCATGACATGCATGTATTTTGATATCTAATGGTAGAAAATGAATGTTAGTTGTGTAATAAATGACTTTTACTAAGTGATTTTCAGTGAAAACATCCATAAGAGCCTATTTGTAAAAGTTGTAAAATTGGTGGTAAAAATCTGAATTGAAGGAAAATATGGGCTGTTATAAGCATAAGATAGGTTTGGCTAGGCTTGGGCTTTGAGAAAAATGAATACATTTCATTTTACGAGCCTAGGGACTAAAGTGTAAATAAGTGAAAAGTTAGGGGCAAAAATGTAATTTTACCTTAATGTTATTTTTGGGTCAACTTGGATAATGTGGTAATTAAATGAGTTAAATGTGTCATTATAGATCAAGAAAGATGAGGAATTGACCTAGATCGGGAAAGGGCAAAGTTATGGACTAAATCGTAAAATTTGCTATTTTGTACGGAGGTAAGTTTATATGTAAATATTACATCATTTTATTATGTTTTAATGTTCTAATGTTGTATGAAATGTGTGAATAATGAGGTGTGACATAATTGACAAAGTTTTGATAAGTGTTAAGTGAGAAATCCCGGTTGAACCTTAGGAATAAAATAGGATACGAGTGTCATGTCACTAGGACCTTAAGTGTGATTATGTGATTAAGTGATGTCTGGGTGCTAGTCTAGTACATCTAACAGTGGCTAGGTAATCCTGCACTTGTTGCGAATACTTGTCAGCTTGTGTGAGTAGCACTGAGTAGCTATGTCCCGACCGTCAGCTTGTGTGAGTGGACCCTAGACTAGCTTGAGAATGAGCATATATGTGAAATGTGATAAGTGGTAGCTTTGGCTACACATATGTGGCACTATTTTGCAAGTTTTCTGAGTATCTATTGGTATTCCGATATGTTCAACGAGAATAACGAAAGATATTAAATTATGTGTGTTTGTATGATGATGTGTAGTACAGGTGTGCACGAGAAAATTTGTAAGTATGAACGTTATATGTGAGGATATCGTGGTAAGTTGTGCTTGAGTAAGTTTAACATATGTGAGCTTAAGGGTAAATGTATTAACTCTTCTTATGTGAATTTGCATAGTTCAGATGCTATTTATTTGCATATAAACTTACTAAGCTATATAGGTTACCCCTCATTTCTTTTTCTTTGTTTTATAGTGTCACCAAGCTATCTCGGGATCGTAATTTGTCATAGGCTCGCATCACACTATTAGAATTGTTATTTTGGGTATTTGACATTGGTGATTTTTGTAAGTATGGCATGTATGGGGACTTGGTCATTCTACCTTATGTCATATGTGGTTTGGCCAAAAATGTTGGCCTAAGTTAGTTGAAAGTTCATTTTGTATAAGGCCTGTAATAGCCCGGTTTGGACCCTAGTCAAAATAGTGGTCTCCGGACTACATATCCGAGTCTAAAAAATTATTTTAATAATATTTTCTGTGTCTGTGTTATCTGAATTAACTTCTGTGAGATTTTTGTGATTTAATTTGTCTGTTTCTATGCAGAATTCTGGAAAAGGATTAAAGTGCATAAGTGATGAAATTAGTATGCTAAATGTTCATGTATTCAATTGATTTGGCTTTTAAATTTTTAAGGCCTTAAATGGAAATTGTACCATTCTATTTGATGGTGGTCATAAATGACCTTATTATATATGTTTTATAAATTGATTTATGATGGACATTTTGGTAATTCATGATATAATCATGAATTAATATTATTACAAAACCTAAATTGGTGCTCAATTCATCTACCATTGCCGTAAACACCAAAGGAAAAAAAACACCAAGCTAGGGTTCGGCCTTTTTATTTTGAGATTAAGGTATGTAATATGATCCGTTTTTTATAATTTTTACATTTCTATGATCATTGCTTCGTGTTCTAAAATGCCCATGCCTAAATTTCTATTTCTGTTGAAGATTTCATGAGATGCCATTGATGATTTTTGAAGCTTTGTGATGAATTTAGTTGAATTATAATGGATAGGTGTTGAATAAACATGTTTTGCCATGAAATTTTGATGAATTTGGGTTATGTGGGTTAAATTGTTAAAATGAGAATTTTGGAAGACTAATTTGTAAAATAAATGAAATGTATAAATTGGTATAAGCTACATATACATTCGGTCAAGCCATAGTCTTGGTAAAATTGGCATATTTGTGATTTTGTAAAGAATGGGTTAAATTGTTAAAGTATGAAACTGTGAGGGCTAAAATGAAAAATGCCCTAAATTTGTATTCATGGATTGAAATGAATTAAATGAATGATTGAATGGTTGTTATTGAATTGATTTAGATCAAGAACAAAGAAAATTAGACTTAGATCGGGGGAAGTCCAAAATCGTTAAGTAGTAGGCTCAAATCTGTCTAAATCCGTACGAGGTAAGTCAAAATACAAATATGCATCATATTGATGTTTGTTATAAATTCTTAATTTATAAACTGTATTGGATGGCCATGAGAGCTTGAAGTATTATTCCGAGTTATTTTTAAATGTGTAATGGTAAAAAGGATATCGTATAGGACCTCGTCCGGGACGTAGGCATTGAACAGAGAATTACGTATAAGACCGTGTCTGGGACACTAGCATTGCAAATATTCGTGTAAGACCTTGTCTGGGATAGTGGCATCGATATTGTATAACATGTAAGACCACGTCAGGGACGTCGGCATTCTATAAGGCCTATATGAGCTCTATAATGTTTCTTAATGATTTGAGGAGAAATTGTGAGAAATAAATGAATGCATACCTTATGTATCTAACTCAGGTACGTCTATTTTGTACTGAATTTCTGAGCATGGAAGGTATGCTAATTGTGTGTACTAGAAGTATGTATTAAATAAGTAAATCTGGTTTGTGAATAAACTGTGGAAATTGGTTATCGTATTACGATATTGGATTGCATAATTTTTAGTATTTGGCTTACTAATCTCATTGTAGCTTACTCTGTTTATTCTTTTAACTGTTTTACGTATATTGTAGCTACTGTGGGCTCAGGGATAATCAAGGATCGTCACCACACTATCAAACTCGATTTTGGTATTTTTTTATTGTATAAAGTTTAAGTATGGCATGTATAGGCTAGAATGTCTAAGATATGTTTTTGAGTCTTTGTACATATATGTCATGTGATGTGGTTAAGATATAGTCATATGCTTTGTTTTGGTATTGTGAATGGTACAAATGTTGGCATGAAATTAATGAATGAATGTCCTCAATGAAATGGATATATTGATGTGAAATCTAGGTGGTGAAAGGTAAGTGTAATTGATGTTTAAATAATGAGTTTTAGTTATGGAAACTATCTATGAAATGTTTATTCATTGGCATGAGATTGTATATGAATGTTTTGATCATATAGATGAATGTTTTGGGCTTTGAATTTGTTGGTATTGTTTAGGCAAATTGGTGCTTTTGGCATGTTTGTGGAATTGACCCAAATAGGTGGAAAGCATGACTTATACCAAGTCTGCTTAGTGCCACACGGCTAGGGCACACGGGCATGCCTTATGGCTATGTTGATTTTCCAATATTAGCACAAAAACTCACACGGCCAAGACATATGGGCGTGTCTTGTGGCCGTGGCAAAAAGTCAATATGATTACTCTGTTTTGGCACTGCTTGGGTGCATGGGCGTGCCTGAATCTCGTGTGAGACACACGGCCTAGTTACACGGGCATGTGACCTTTTTAACTTGGAAAATTTTTATAAGTGTTCCGAAGTTTATGAATGTGTTCGGTTTAGTCCCACTCTTTTTCAATGTGTGTTTAAGGTCTAGTAGACTTCTAAAAGGGGCTTAATGATTGAATTTTGATATAATCTGTGATTATTCTGTTCTGATCTATTCTGAATATCTGATAATGCCCCTACCTATTTCGACGATGGTACGGGGATAGAGGTGTTAGATTTGGTTGGTATCAGAGCTACGATTTAGTTGATTCTAGGACTAACGAAGCGTGTTTGAGTCTACCTATACATGCCATATATTTGAACTGTGATAGTGTGATGAATCCCGACAAATGAAATATGTTTTTCATATAGTAATGGATCCCGAAAGAGCCGTAGTTGTCGATGTTGAAAGTAACGCGCCTGCTCCCGCTCAAGGGACAGTGCCATCTGATTCTAGACCGGTAACAAGTGGTAATGAGGGAGAAGCTAAACAAGCTTTCTTCCAAACGATGAATGAGTGGTTCACCCAGTATGTTCGGACAAATCCGGCTGTTCAACCCCCACCCCCGACTGTTCCTCCACAAATTTCAGTTGTACCACCTGTGATAAATCCGATTCATCTTAGTAAGCTTCCGGTGGATAAGATTAGAAAGTATGAGTCTGAAGAGTTTCAAGCTACAACTGATGATGATGCAGAGAGGGCTGAATTTTGGCTTGAAAATATGATCTGAGTTCTTGATGAATTGTCATGTACCCTAGAGGAATGTGTTAAATGTGCGGTTTCATTGTTGCGAGATTCGACATACCATTGGTGGAAAACATTGACATCTGTGGTACTGAGTGAACGTATCACCAGGGATTACTTTCAGACTGAATTTAGAAAGAAGTATATTAGTCAGCGCTTCATTGATCAAAAAGGCAAAGAGTTTCTTGAATTGAAACAAGGTAGCAAATCTGTTATGGAATACGAACGAGAATTTGTAAGGTTGAGTCAGTATGCACAAGAATGTGTAGCTTCAGAGGCCATTATGTGTAAAAGATTTGTTGAGGGTTTGAATGAAGACATTAAACTTCTGGTCGGAATTCTCGACCTGAATGAGTTTGTTGTGTTTGTTGAAAGAGCTTGTAAAGCTGAAGAAATTAGTAGAGAAAAGAAGAAAGTTGATTCTAAAGCTAGAGAAGTTTGAAAGAGATCTTCGGGTAGATCATTTCAGTCTGTGTCAAAGAAGTTCCGAGATGAATCTAATCGTTTGAAGACTAATATGGAACATTCTGGCAGAGATTGTGATAGATCACGTTCAAGTTTTAAAACTCCTGCTACATCTATTGCTAGTGTTGGGAATGTTAGATCTGATAAACCTGAGTGTGCATATTATGGAAAAAGACATCCGGGAAGGTGTAGATTAAAAGATTGAGCCTATCTTCGATGTGGATCTCTGGATCATTTTAGTTGAGACTGCCCTGAATCTGTTGATCAATAGATAGTGAAAAATTGGAGATCAAGTAATACCTCTACTAGAGGTAGAACTTCTAGAAATGTGGGAGATGCTAGTGTGGGTCAAAGAACTACTAAAGATATGGTTGTGGGATCTGAGGCTCGAGCGCCTGCTAGAACTTATGCTATCTGAGCGCGGGAAGAAGCTTCGTCTCCTGATGTGATTACTAGTACTTTCACTCTTTATCATACCTCTGTATTGCTTTGATAGACCCTAGCTCAATGCATTCTTATATCTACGTGAATTTAACATATAGTAAGACTTTGCCTGTAGAGTCTACTGAATTTGTTATTAGAATATCAAACCCCTTAGGCAAAAGTGTCTTGGTTGATAAGATTTGCAAGAATTGTCCGTTAATGATTCGAGATATCTGTTTTTCCCTACTGATTTGATGCTATTGTCATTTGATGAATTTGATATAATTCTGGGTATGGACTGATTAACTTTGCATGATGTTGTTGTAAATTGCAAACAAAAAGTTATTGACTTGAGATGCAAGAAGGCTGAGATCGTTAGAATTGAGTCTAGTGAATTGAATGGTTTACCAGCTGTGATACCTGCATTAAAGCTCAAAAGTATGTAAGAAAAGGTTGTGAAGCCTATCTTGCTTATGTGATTGACTCTAAGGTATCTGTAAAAAGGTTGAATCTGTGCCAGTCGTCTGTGAATTTTCTGATGTATTTCCTGAAGAACTTCTGGGTTTGCCTCCAATTCGAGAAGTTGAGTTTGGGATTGAATTGGTTCCGGGAACTACTCCAATTTCAATAGCTCTGTATAGAATGGCACCGACTGAATTGAAAGAATTAAAGATTCAGTTACAAGAATTGACTGATCGAGGCTTTGCTAGACCAAGTTTTTCACCGTGGGGTGCTCCTGTTCTATTTGTGAAAAAGAAGGATGGCATGATGAGAATGTGTATTAATTATCGCCAGCTCAACAAAGTGACCGTAAATAATAAATATCCTCTACCCCGAATTGATGATTTGTTCAATCAACTAAAAGGTGCCTCTATATTTTCGAAGATAGATTTGAGATCAAGTTATTACCAGTTGCAAGTAAAAGATTCTGACATTCCGAAAATAGCTTTCTGAATGAGGTACAGGCACTATGAATTCTTAGTTATGCCTTTTGGATTAACGAATGCTCCTGCTGTGTTTATGGATTTGATGAACAAAATTTTCAGACAGTATTTAGATCAATTTATTGTTGCTTTCATTAATGATATACTATCTACTCGAGGAATGAAAGTGAACATGTTGAACATTTAAGAATTGTACTTTAGACACTACGTGATAAGCAATTATACACAAAATTCAACAAATGTGAATTCTGGTTGCGCGAAGTTAGTTTTCTGGGTCATATTGTATCTACATCAGGTATTCAAGTTGATCCGAGCAAAATTTCAGCTATTTTGGATTGGAAACCTCCGAGAAATGTTTCAGAAGTCTATAGTTTTCTGGGACTTGCTGGTTATTACCATTGTTTCGTAAAAGATTTCTCTATAATAGCAACCCCGTTGACTCGACTACTTTAGAGAAATGCAAGCTTCAAATGGTCTGAAAGGTGTCAAGAAAGTTTCGATCGGTTGAAAGCTTTGTTAACTAAAGCTCTAGTACTTGTACAACTTGAATCAGGCAAGGAATTCGTTGTGTATAGTGATGCTTTGTTAAATGGGTTGGGCTGCGTTTTAATGCAAGAGGGTAAGGTTATAGCATATGCCTCTAGACAGTTAAAGCCACATGAAAAGGACTATCCGACACATGATCTTGAATTAGTTGCCATTGTTTTTGCACTGAAAATTTGGCATCACTATCTATATGGTAAGAAATGTCACGTGTTTTCAGATCACAAAAGTCTGAAATATCTGATGACTCAGAAAGATTTGAATCTGCGACAGTGAAGATGGTTAGAATTGTTAAAAGATTATGAGCTTGTTATTTATTATCATCCAGGTAAAGTGAATGTTGTAGCTGATGTTTTAAGTCGAAAATCACTATCTGCATTATGTGCCTTAAATGCTAGTGCTGATCCATTTATTGATGATTCAGTATTGGCTGAATTAAAAGCAAAACCTTTGTTTTTGCAACAAATCATTGATGCTCAGAAAGTAGAAAATGAATTGTTAATGAAACGAGCTCAGTGTGATTCTGATTCTGAATTCCAAATTGGTCTTGATGATTGTTTGAGATTCAGGGATAGAATTTGTGTTCCAAGAAATTCCGAATTGATTCAGATGATTTTGAGTATAGCACATAGTAGTAAATTCTCTGTACATCCGGGTAGCACAAAGATGTATAATAATTTAAAACGGTTATACTAGTGGCCAGGAATGAAAAGAGATATCTCTGACTTTGTTTTGAAGTGTTTAGCCTGTCAACAAGTAAAAGCTGAACATCAGGTGCCCTCCGGCTTGTTGCAACCGATTATGATTCCTGAATGGAAATGAGTAACTATGGATTTTGTTTCTAGTTTACCCCTATCTCTGAAAAAGAAAGATTCAATCTAGGCTGTTGTTGATCATTTGACAAAATCTTCTCATTTTATTTCGGTACGATCTGACTATTCACTTGATAAATTAGCTGAACTCTACATTTCTGATATTGTGAGATTGCACGAGGTACCACTGTCTATTGTATCTGATAGAGATCCAAGGTTTACTTCGCAAATTTGGAAGAAGTTGCAAGAGGCTTTAGGTACGAAATTGCATTTCAGTACAACATTTCATCCATAGACAGACGGTTAGTTTGAGCGAATCATTCTGATACTCGAGGACATTCTTAGATGTTGTATTCTAGAATTTAAAGGTACGAGGGAACAATATCTACCCCTGATTGAATTTGCGTATAATAATAGTTTTCAATCAAGTACTAAAATGCCCCTGTATGAGGCCTTATATGGTAGAAAATGCAGAACTTCGTTATACTGGTCTGAGCTTAGTGAAAATAAGATACACGAGATTGATCTGATAAAAGAAGCAGAACAGAAAGTGAAAGTGATTAGAGATAGTCTGAAAGCAGCTTCTGATCATCAAAAATCATATACGGATTTGAAACGAAAAGATATTGAATTTGAGATTGGCGACAAAGTATTTTTGAAAGGGTCTCCATGGAAGAAACTGTTTCAGTTTGGCAAAAAGTGCAAACTGAGTTCGATGTTCATAGGGTCGTATGAAATCATTAAACGAGTTGGGCCGGTTGCTTATAAACAGATGTTGCCATTTGAGCTAGAAAAGATACATAATGTATTTCACGTATCGATGCTTCGACGTTATAGATCTGATCCGTCTCATGTGATATCCCCGTCAAAGATTAAATTAAAATCTGATATGTCTTATGATGAGGAGCCGATCAGTATCTTAGCTAGAGAAATAAAGGAATTGAGAAGCAAGGTTCCAATGTTAAAAGTACTGTGGCATCGTCACGGATGGGAAGAGGCTACCTGGGAGCCTGAAAGTGCAATGAGGCAGCAATATCCGAATCTATTTAACGGTAAGATTTTCGAGGACGAAAATCCCTAAGGGGGAGAATTGTAACAACCCATTTTGGACCCTAGTCAGAATAGTGGTCTAGGGACCACATATCCGAGTCTGAAAAATTATTTTAATATTATTTTCTATGTCTGTGTTATCTAAATTAACTTCTGTGAAATTTCTGTGATTTAATTTGTCTGTTTTTGTGCTGAATTCTGGAAAAGGATTAAGTGCATAATTGTTGAAATTAGTATGCTACATGTTCATGTATTCAATTGATTTGTGATCGTGATGAGATGAAGCAATAAAATCCGATCGTACCTATACACTAACTAATATCACGATAAAAAGGCAAGCGCACCTATCGAATAGTAGTATAGCTAGTGGCAAGACCGGAATATCAAAGCAAAGGAACTAAAAGTACTAGTAATGACTTCCTTCCTATTATCTAGCCTAAGAAATAAAAAGGGGCTTTGGTTGTAAACTATTTTAAACTAAACTACAGGGACGACAAAGAGTAAATTGGGAAATTGCTTTTGGGAAAACTGATTGATGAGGGCAATACCTAAGGAAGAATCCACCTAGACTTCACTTGTTATCTAACTTTGAACTAGACGATTTCTTCATTTGACTTAATCTGTAGAGATCCCTAAATCATGTTAATACCTCCGTCAAGGATAAGAACAACTAATCCTAGGTTGATTAATTGAAATCTCTTTCTAATTAAAACCCCTAGTCTTATATTAACTCGATCTATGGCTCACCATATTAGATTTGACTCTAATCTGACAGATTTTTGTCGTCCTATGTCTAGGATTGCGATTAACTCCACTTAATTGTGTTGGATCTACTCCTATACAGGGACTTTTGCTCCTCTGTATAAGCACATTTGACTTAAATTAATATCCCGGAAATATCAATTCAAGAGTTAAAAACACAATTAAGAACAAATCAAATATTTATCATATAGTTCAGATAACAATAACAAGATTCGTCTTAGGTTTCATCCCCCTTAGATATTTGGGGTTTTAGTTCATAATTATAAAAAGAAACATATCAGAATAAATAAAATAACAAAACATAAGAAAACCTAAAACTCCTGAAAGGATAGAAGAGAGATCCTCTATCTTGATGTAGATCCTGGCTTCTGAGATGGATCAATTGGCTATCCTTCGAGTAATTCACTGCCTTTAACTCCCCGTCTTGGCGGGAATAATGTACTCGACACTCTCCCCTCTTGTTCACCCTTGTAGTTGCCTCCTAGGGTCTTTATATAGAGTTTAGAATGTCTTTCTTAGCCCCTAGGTAGCCTTTTCCGAGTGAAATTGAACTTCTTCATGATAGGGACACGTCCATGTGCCACGCCCGTGTGAGTCGATGTGGAGGCCGTGCTCGGGCCTGTTAATGTGGCACGGCCTTGTGACATGCTCGTGTGGTGAACTTCCAGGCCGTGTTGATTCCTTGCTTTGGCCTATTTTCTCTGTTTTCGGTCCGTTTCTTGTTCTTTGCACTCCCCTAAGCTCACCTAAGTATAAAATATGAAATTAAAGGTTTAGGAGCATCAAATTCCACAAATCAAGGAATAATTCATCCATAAATGTGCTAAGCATGAGGTAAGAACATGTATTATTTACTGTTTATCAAATACCCCCACACTTAAGCCTTTGCTTGTCCTCAAGCAAAATTTCAACTCACAATTAAAAATCATTCTTCTTAACTTATAACCCTTATCAATAATGTTTTGAACCAATCCACAAGTAATCATACATTGAAAATTCAACCAGAAGAAAATTAAAGTCTCAAACACTCTAAGTTGAGAATTTTATCACAGAAACATAGGGTTTCTCCCTTCTCCTTAGTAGTTATCTTTTAATTCAAAATAAAAAAGAGTTGACATCCTCACTGAAGATTCACTCTATCCACTCAAAGTGTTTAGGGTTCAAAAATTTAAGCACTCAGTAGTCAACCTGAAAAGTTATTACCATAAGCTTGCAGGACAATCAAATCTCCACCACTATGTATTAATATGACATATCGATCAAAAGGTCTTTAAATGGTTGTAATGGGGCTTTGGTTAGGGGTGTGGTCACAAGCTGAAAAAAATGGTTAGAATCGAGATTGAATTGAAAAGTCATCTAACTAGAAAAATCTCTATCACTAAAACATATCCCTAGAACTAAAGCCTTTTGGATGGCATCGTTTTGGATTCGGAAGCTTATAATAGAAATATGCAAAAATATTGAATTACAACTGAAATATGAATTACAACTGAATTAAATGTATATACATATTATTATTATTATTGAGAACAAATCATATAACAATAATTTGAATATTTATAAACTTTATAAACTGAAAAGGAGAACAAAGCTAGATGATTATTCAACTCAAATCTCGACAAAAATAGGGATCAAAATAATTGAAGGGATTTTAACAAAAAAATGGGTTATAGGTTAATATTGAAGGTAAGTCAAGGAATAGTTTGTTAGACTCAATGGGGTTCACTAGGGGTTAATTTATGGAGGTAGGCTTTTATGGAGTAAGTGGGTTAAAACCTATGTGCCTTTATCATTTCGGTATATCAAATCAATGACGTGGTCTCGACATGTATAATTGAAGCAAGTGCTAGAATAACAAATTAGTATTGACTCGCTCAAAGCAACAATAAAAGTGAGCACGAAAGGATGTATACTCAAAAGGCTCAAAAATCTCACCAGAATTATGGCTTTTGATGTCAATCCTGCGAATTTTAAATTTCAAGATAATACTTAAAATTGGGGAAAACAACCTAGAAAAAAATTTAAATTCTCAAAAATTTCAACTTATCATGCTTGATTCTCTAATGTCTTAAGGTTTGAATAATCAAAGCATAAGTAGCTATGTCCTAATTCTCAACATATTAATAAAAATCATAAATCAATTAGAATTCATTTCAATAGAGGATTGAGACTAATGCAGAGAGTGAAAGTGAGAATTCAAAATTTGAGAATAATGCAACAAGTTAGTGGGAAAAATTTTCAGGCGTTTCAAAGATAATTCAAAGAATGAAAGCGAGTTCCCCCCTACACTTAAGATGTACATTGCCCTCAATGTACAAAGATATCATTAGTAGAAATAGAAGCATAAAATCATAAGATAGGGAGAGAACTGAAACTCCCTGAATATTGGATGAATTCCTTGAGTAGTTAAAGCTGATTTGGAGAAAGGGCTATTTGGAGTTCATGATTCTGGGTGATTGAAGAGAATAGCACAAACTGTGTGTAAAATTCAGGTGTTACTCGATAAAAATTGGAGTGCAAAAATAAAAGGAAAAAGGGAGGAATATAAAATAAAGAAAATGAAAATTGAAATTAAATAATAGGGAATTAGTCCCACGGCCGTGGCGCACGCCCGTGTGCCCTTGGGTTGGCCCGTGTGGTTCGTGGACTTTTTGGTATGACCACGGTTGGTCGGCACTGGCGTGTCCTATGCCCGTGTTGATTTCTCAGTTTTGTCCACGGCTTACTAGCACATTCGCTTCTCCAATAGTCGTGTCCGAGCTCACACGCCGATGTATAAGTTGACAGGTTTAGCCACGGCAGTATCGCTTAGCCGTGTTCCTAACCGTGGTGTGCCCACGGCCTTAGGCATGCCTGAGTGCCTGGTCATGTGGTTTCGGGGAATCTGCATTTCAAGGAGTTAGTTATGAATCTAAGAAAATCAAAATTCTTAGTGCTCGGGTTGCCTCCTGAGTAGTGCTTGTTTATAGTCTAAGCTTGACTTTTCTCAAGCTTGTTCAGTCACGGTGGTTTGAAGAGTTGAAACTCTTCTATCATGTTGTAAATTTTATTATCAACATAAGGTTTGAGTCGAGTATGATGTACCTTGAAAGTGCCGAGTGTTTTATGTGTTATTGGAACGACGGAAATGTGCAAGTGTACACAATCTCAACAAGTAATACAGTAACAAGTAAATGTTGAGTTATTGTACCCACAGGGACTGTAAAAGAATTATTTATGAATGTAATTAAAACACTTTGGTGAGGTACAAATAGTTTGGTTTTGGAAGATGAATTAAACTAATTAAAAACTAAGTAGAATAATAAAAGAAAATAAAATTCTAATGCACGATTTCAATTAAGATTTAATCAAGATGATATAATTGTGTTGGATTAATTACATCTTTTTAACTTAGAATTATTAAATTCATGCTTATGCTGTTACAAATAAATTCATGGCAACTCGGAAAAATTGCTAACTATTGCTCATACATACTTATTAAATTCAACTAATCTCTTGCATGTTCCCATGTCAATTCAAACAATTAACTCAATTTAATAAACATACAAAAGATTATGTGAAGTAACAAGGTAGCCATACCTTGAAACAATTTAATCACAGCAATCTTGCAAGTTATGCAAGGCATATGTATTGCCAAATACAATGCTAATTCAAGCTTCAGCTACCTTAGAAGAATGAACATGCATTGATTAAGTATTGAATCCATTAATTATAATTTCAATGCGTTTAATAATTAATTCATTAGTTATCTAACAATTATAATGCAAGAATAACTTAGGCATGATTTTACTTAATCAAGCATTTTTACCGAGGCCTATAACAGCATAAACACAACTTCAATAAGTCAAGCAAGAAAAATATAATCAACCCAACACAAATTAAATTCAACCTAAATTGATTAAAATAACCATTTCAACAACAATGATATTCATAGATATGTTCATCATAAAAACAACAGAAAATAAAAAGATAGGGAACAAGAAGGCAAATCCGGTGTTTCTCCGTGGCTAGACTGATTGCTCCGTTCTTCGTCTCTATTGTCTTCACCGAGCAAGGCTTCTATGAATCCTTGATTGCTGCCCAAGATGGTTGAAGAACACCTCTTTTTCAAGAGAGGAAATCGGCACAAGAGGAAGGGGGAATGAAATGGAAAAGAAAAGAGAGGAAAGTTGAGAGAAAGGAAGAAAGAATGATAGAATGTTGTGGAAATGAGGGATTTTAGGGATGAATAAAATGATCAGCAAGGGGTGGCTTTTATAGCTGATTGTGGCTGCTAAAAATAGCAAATTCCAGCAGCCAAAGAGCCCCTCTATGGTCGGCCACACACATGGCAAAGTTGAGAAATTCAACTTTGCTATTTTAGGCATGGGGCAAATCTACAAAGCCACAATTTAAGGTGGGGTTTGCAAGCATATTTAATCAGCTAAAGTACTGATTTGGGTCAGCCTATGGTCGGTTTTGGTTAGCCCAATTAGTGGCTGGTTTGGTTCACTCCATACGGTTCGACCAGTGCAGTTCAACTGGACCGTTTCTCCATAATTAATTAAAAATAATTTATTTAGCCCAAATTAAATGGGGAATAAATTAAAATTAATTAAATTATGAATAAAAACACATTTCTGGACCGTTCTAGGCTGGAAATTAATTGGCCTCGATACTTCAAATAGCTTATCGATTTGTTCTTCTCGTAGTGTCTGTCGGGCCATTTTTCGCCCTTTATGCAATTCTGTCAAAAATAACAAAATTTAATTAAAATTCATAATGTTCATATTTTTAACACACTTTAATTATTTTATAATATTTAATTATTTTTCAACAAGAATGTAACCAGAATAGCATGATTTTAAGTCAAAAAGGGCATGAAAAAGTATATAAACTTTTGTGTTTCCACACCCCCAAACTTAATTCATTGCTCGTCTCGCATAATGCACAAATTTTGAAAAGAATTTCTCGAAAACACTTTTGCAAACCTTCTTCAGAACAACATCTTTCTCAAAATTATGAATTTGATATACTCATGCTCAAAAAATAAGAAATTTGATCATTATGCTACTCAAGTGTTCATATTATTCAAATTAATCTCAACAATTATTACAATAGCAAAATTAGACTAAATGTTTCTTAATAAAGACATGCTAATTCCTACCAATTTAATTTTTAATCCCTTATTCAAGATTAAGCTGAAATCATTAAGCTTAACTTATGTCTTCATATGTTGAACAAAGCAATTTCTCTCTACTAATGTAGGTAACATTGGAACTTCGAATCAATAGGTCTTTAACAAGGTTGTAACGTGGCTGGGCTTAGGGGTAGGTAAAAAGATAGAGAGATTTCGGCTAAAAACCCCAGACTCAGTGTAAGTAGAACCTTTGGAAATTTTTACCTTCAACCACCAACTTTCGCATGCTCTTTTTCAACTACATGTGCTCTTTTTTTTTTTTGACCACTTGCTTTCTGCATACAATTTTTTTGAGCATTTGATATTTCTTTTCAACTCCCCCAAACTTATTTTCAAATGATATTCTTGAATAGTACTGAGTCTAGTGTTTGGGACAATTTAAAGATAATTAAGAGAAACGTGATGGGCTAAATTTGTATAGGTTCCAAAATAAAATTAAGCCATATAGTCTCAAAGTTGGGTTTCAAAGGATAAAATTTACCATGGTGGGCTTGAAAGGCTCAAATGGTCCAAACAATAGCTGCCTAAATCATTTTCAATGTTCCATACTTCCTAGGATTTCGCCTCAAGAAACTACTAAGTCAATTCTAAAGGCTTAAACTTTCATGCAAGCCTAATTTTTCGTAAGGAACTAAATATTTTATGGTACGAATTTGCATGCTTTATCAAAAATACATTCATATCATTATTAAGCTAACATAATAAATTATTGAAATAATAGAACTTTATTAATACTGAAGTTTAGCATACTTAACAAATTTCAAATTATTGATCAAAATATATCCTAATCATAATTAAAAGAAAATTTTATTCTAAGTAGGAATAATTCAAATTTTTGGTCCCCCCTACTTAAAGTGAACAATGTCCTCATTGTTTAAAGTGAATAGATACTATACACCAGGTATGAATCTAGAAAAGAGGAGGTGAGTCAAATTGACTGCTTAAGTGCCAAGCTCTTTCTAAATCCAATCCTAGACATGTATATACCTATTACCACACTTTATACTTTGCGACTTGTTCAAATTTTCTTCATGATTCCTCTCTCTTGTTTTATTATGCAAAAATAAAAATTCCTAATTAACCTAATCCTAAAAAAACAAAAATTAAATAAAGTCAAGATTCTCCCTTTTCATTTATTTACCGACCCTTCCGAAACCGACTTATCTTTTGCTATATCATTATTGCCTTGGCATGAATCGCTTTGTTCCTTCTTCGATAACGAACCCCATGGCTCAAATATAAAATCTGGAAACTCAGGCACAAAGATAAATGGGTCATTGTAAATTTTCTTAAGGGCACTCCTCATTGAGTCATCCCTTAATTTTGAGTATCTCCAGTAAGCTTGCTGCTGCCATTGCATATGTTGCATTAAGTCCATTAGCTTTGACAGTTCATCTCGAACATCTGAACTAGGTGGTGGAGCTCCAAACATTGAAGTTTCGAAATCAGGTTCAACTTCTTGTTCCATTGGTTCTGCTTCATCAGGGATTTCAGCTTTTTGTACTGGCTCATTCTCTGTGGGATCATCTTCTTCTTCTTCAGGATCCTCATCTTTTTGTTGTAGAACAGAATCTCCAGCTATTCAGTAGAGGTCCCAATCAGTTATTGTGCCTTGACTGTACCTTTTATTCTTTACATTTGCAAGAATTTTGGCTTTTAAGCACATAATAGTTATTGTAAAGGGAAAATAAGCTGGGTTAGAACGTCTAGTAGCACAATTCCGTATTTCTCTCAGGATAATTTTACCCACGTCAATGGTCTTCCCAGTTAAAATTGAGTATACTAGGACGATTCACTCTAATGAGATTGTAGTCCCATGCGAACTAAGCATAAGGCTGAAACGGATAAAATAGAACCATGCCTTCGCGAGCGGCGTCAAATATTCTCTTCGGCAAGTGTGGATTCCATGTTTTGACACAGACCACTTAGACCCTAGAAATGTAAGGTCCTCGAGAATCTTTTGCAAATTCTCAGGCTCAATGTTGCTCATCAAATAACAATATTCATCGCTTTCAAAATTAGGTAATTCAAAGAATTCATTAATAGCATTTGAGTTTATGGGTACCTTGATTCCTTGAATTGGGACTTCAGTTAACTCGCTTGAGGTTAAGTTGGCATAAAACTCACGAACTAGTTCTTGGTCCACATTAAGTCTCTTTTCACAGAACAATTCCCAATTGAGGGCTTCAGCAACTTGACGAATACGTGTCATAAAGTCTCTATAGTTGCTTTCCTTCAATGTGAAGCCTTTTTCAGCAAATTTTGATAAATTTGGGTTATGTGGGTTAAATTGTGAAAATGAGAATTTTGGAAGACTAATTTGTAAAATAAATGAAATGTATGAATTGGTATGAGCTACATATACATTCAGTCAAGCCATAGTCTTGGTAAAATTGGCATATTTGTGATTTTGTAAAGAATGGGTTAAATTGTTAAAGTATGAAACTGTGAGGGCTAAAATGAAAAATGCCCTAAATTTGTATTCATGGATTGAAATGAATGAAATAAATGATTGAATGGTTGTTATTGAATTGATTTAGATCAAGAACAAAGAAAATCGAACTTAGAGCGGGAGAAGTCCAAAATCGTTGAGTAGCCGGCTCGAATCCGTCTAAATCCGTACGAGGTAAGTCAAAATACAAATATGCGTCATATTGATGTCTATTATAAATTCTTAATTTATAAACTGTATTGGATGGCCATGAGAGCCTGAAGTATTGTTCCGAGTTATTTTCGAATGTGCAATGGTAAAAATGATATCATATAAGACATCATCCGGGGCGTAGGCATTGAATAGAGAATTATGTATAAGATCGTGTTTGGGACACTGGCATCGTAATTATTCATGTAAGACCCTGTCTGGGATAGTGGCATCGATATTGTATAACATGTAAGACCACGTCGGGGACATCGGCATTATATAAGGCCTATATTAGCTTTGTAATTTTTTTGAATGATTTGAGGAGAAATTGTGAGAAATAAATGAATGCATACCTTATGTATCTGACTCAGGTACGTCTGTTTAGTACTGAATTTTTGAGCATCGAAGGTATGCTAATTGTGTGTACTAGAAGTATGTATTAAATAAGTAAATCTAGTTTGTGAATAAACTGTGGAAATTGGTTATCGTATTACGATATTGGATTGCATAATTTTTGGTATTTAGCTTACTAAGCTCATTATAGCTTACTCTGTTTATTCTTTTAACTATTTTATAGATATCGTAGCTACTGTAGGCTCAGGGATAATCAAAGATCGTCACCACACTATCGAACTCGATTTTGGTATTTTTTTATTGTATAAAGTTTAAGTATGGCACGTATAGGCTAGAATGTCTAAGATATATTTTTGAGTCTTTGTACATATATGTCATGTGATGTGGTTAAGATATGGTCATATGCTTTGTTTTGGTATTGTGAATGGTACAAATGTTGGCATGAAATTAATGAATGAATGTCCTCAATGAAATGGATATCTTGATGTGAAATCTAGATGGTGAAAGGTAAGTGTAATTGATGTTTAAATAATGAGTTTTAGTTATGGATACTATCTATGAAATATTTGTTGCATGAGATTGTATATGAATGTCTTGATCATATAGATGAATGTTTTGGGCTTTGAATTTGTTGGTATTGTTTAGGCAAATTGGTGCTTTTGGCATGTCTGTGGAATTGACCCAAATGGGTGGAAAGCATGACTTATATCAAGTCTGCTTAGTGCCACACGGCTAGGGCATACAGGCGTGCCTTATGGCCATGTTGATTTTCCAATATTGACACAAAAACTCATGCAGCCAAGACACACGGGCGTGTCTTGCGGCCATGGCAAAAAGTCAATATGTTTGCTCTGTTTTGGCTCGGTTGGGCGCATGGGCGTGCTTGAGTCTCGTGTGAGACACACGGCTTGGTTACATGGGCATGTGACCTCCTCAACTTGGAAAATTTTTTTAAGTGTTCTAAAGTTTATGAATGTGTTCGGTTTAGTCCCAACCCTTTTTCAATGTGTGTTTGAGGTCTAGTAGACTTTCGAAAGGGGCTTAATGATTGAATCTTGATATAATCTGTGATTATTCTATTCTGATCTATTCTGAATCCAGTAATACCCCTACCTATTCCGACGACGGTACGGGATGAGGGTGTTACAAGGCCAATTGATATTGGCAAAGGTGGATTATTGGTATAATTAATTAAAGATGTCTTTCATGAATGTGGTTGAATGCATGAATTGAGTTGATTATTGTGTAATGTCCATGCATGGAGATTTTAGTATGTGAAAATTTGGTTGTTTAAATTTGTTATGATAAGTGTTGTTGAATGGGCATAAGTGCTATTGTGTTTCAGGGTGGCAAATGGCTTGGAAAGTAGCCTATATTTTGTCCACACAGGTAGGCACACGGGCATGTGTCTAGGCCGTGTGTGACACACGGTCAGCCCCATAGGCATGTTGATAGGTCGTGTGTCCCCTGCACCCAATTAGGCAAAACAGAATGCCTAGTAGTAAATACACGGGCAGAGACATGGCTGTGTGACTTGGTTGTATGACCCTCAATTATTCATGACGTCATAAACAGAGAGTTACATAGGTTGAGGACATGGGCGTGTGTGACCACACGGCCTACTGACACGGGCATACGACTCTCCAAACATGAATTTCTTTTAAGTTTCTATGCAGCTTTCTAAAGTTCTCGGTTTAGTCCTAAATCACTCTCGATGTATGTTTTGGGCCTCGTAAGTCCGTATAAGGGACAAAATGCATGTGTATGAATGGTTTTGAATTGAATGAAAATTTATAGCCCAGTTTTGTACTATTGGTTATGTTTAAGTCCGGTAATGCCTCGTACCCTGTCCCAGCATTGGACTTGGGTAAGGGGTGTTACAGATACGGTCACGCCCCAAGTCACACCTAGCTTGAACAAGGAGCCTTTGGAGCTGCCTCAAGCTCCTATCACTCGAGCACGAGCCAAGCACTTCAAAGAGGCTATCTCGACCATAGTAGATAAAATGTGGGGCGAGACCTTGGCTGGACACATCGAGAGAGCTTGGCCAGCCCTATGAGTTTACCTTCAAATTTTTGCAAGCTGAACTAAGCTCAAACTTAGCTCCATGAGTTCGATTCATCTCAATTGAGCTCATATCTATCTTTTTAGTTCATGCGATTTACCTTGCTAGAATAAACTTAGTTATTTAATTAAGTTAGTTAATTTAGTTTCAGCTCATAAATATGTCTTAACTTGAACTTATTAATTTTGTGGTAAATTTGTTTTATTTTAATGCATGTTTTTAATATGTCATAGTTAGTACATGTTATTAATTTGTCTTAGTGTATTACATATTTTTAATGTGTTCTAGCTTCAGCTAAATTTAATATGCATGTATTAAAGTGTCTTAGCTACTCCATGTTTTAAACTTAATTAATTTGTTGAAGTAATGGTGTAGCCACATACATGGAACGGCATGAATACAAAGAGCTGATGGTTTATTCCTTCTAAGCATCATTTCGTGGACACCAATAGCCAAATGATGAGCTCATGTTTCTTCTTCCCAAGCTAACCATTGATCTCTCCAAGCAGCCTTGAAGGCTTTCACACCAGCCGAATATTCCATTCATACTTCATGGCCATTCGGTTTTGTGCATTCACACATAAGAGCTATTATAAAATACTATGAACATGCATGTGGTTTTTATGTTTTGTTTTATTTATTTCATATTAATATATCATTTACCATTTTATCCATTATAAAATACTATGAAATCATTATAAATTCTATCCCTTACTGTCCATGCCAATGTTCAATGGCAAAATTACCACATAAGGATATCATAATTAATTAATCAAAATAATTAAGCACTTTAACAATTAGAAAGTCACTTTTGCATTTTACGCGATTTAGTCCTTTTATCAAATTAACTAACCAATTGGTAAAATTAAATCACGAAATTTTCAAACATATCAAATATCATGCTATAAACACCAAAAATAATATTAAAATAATTTTATGACCTTGAATTTTTGGTTCTAAAACTGTTGTTCTGATTTAGCTAAAATCGAGCTGTTACAACTCTCCCCTCTTAGGGATTTTCGTCCCAAAAATCTTACTAGTGAATAGGTTCAGGTATTGTTCACTCATAGCATCCTTGGGCTCCCACTTAGCTTCATCAAACCCATGTCGATGCCATAAGACTTTCAGTAATGAAATTTTCTTATTTTTCAATTCTTTAACCTCGTGATCTAAAACTTGGATTGGTTCTTCTTCGTATTCCATATCAGACTGAATCTCAAACTCGGACGGGGAAATCACATGCGAAGGATCTGATCTGTATCTTTGAAGCATCGATACATGAAATACATTATGAATCTTTTCTAATTTAGGTGGCAACAACAATCTATAAGAAATCGGCCCGATACGCTTCATAATTTCATATGGCCCGATGAATCTCGGACTCAATTTACCTTTACGACCGAATCGAAGTATTTCCTTCCACGGAGAGACTTTCAAAAACACTTCATCCCTGATCTAAAACTCAATATCTTTCTGTTTCAAGTCTACGCATGATTTCTGATGATTTGACGCTGCTTTCAGACTATCACGAATCACTTTCACTTTTTGTTCGGTTTCTTTAATCAAGTTGACCCTGTAACACCCCAAGCCCGGCCTAGAAGTTAGGCCCGAATCTGGGGATGTCACATTGAAGAGTTGTTTTTACAACAGTTTAGTTAGAACATAGTTCGAACGAAATATACTTGAAAAGAATTTACTTAGTTAAAAATCGAAGAATATAATTAAACAAATAATTAGAAAAAAACCCATGTTTATTAAATATAACAGTAACTAAATAAATCCCAAGTAAATAGTGAAACCGGAGTTACATAGCCTTATTACATCACAGTGAAGGTTAAAAAAAATAATTATCATAAATCACTTAATAAATTTATATTTAAAAAATTACTAAGTAACTTCTAGTGTGGCTATCTCAGAGTCCTCTCCCACGTTGAGCCGCCTACTAAGGGTTACCTGGAACATTTAATTTAAGGGTGTGAGTTTCAAAACTCAGTGTATACGACTCTTAGAAAACAAATCAATTCAATAAATACATATCACATTGGGCCTAAGCCCTAACAATATCGGTGGTCTGGGCCTTAGCCCACAATGACCTCATATCATATCATATTAGAGTCACATGTATGCAATGCTCCCACCTCGAATCCAACCCTGCAGTCCACCCGTACCAACCCTACACTCCTTGGGGATGTCTACATCAACCCACCTATCCTCTACACTCCAAAGATAGCACCGATTGCGGCACTACTCACGTTGCAGCAAAGCTGTTATAGATGTGCGGTGTAGTAAAGCTACTCGGTGGCTTGAAAGCCTACAGTGGATCCATGATCGTCAAGCGACTATGCGATCCTCAAAACACTTCCTCCATATCATCAAAACCCACCCAAGTGCAACATACAATTCATGAATGCATCATACACATTTTCACACATTTTCACATATTAAGCACTTAGGGGTATTTTGGTCATTTCACTACCAAAGGGCATTTTCGTAAATCTACCCTACAGGGGTATTTCAGTACTCCTACCCTACGAGGGTGTTTTAGTAGTTCTACCTTACAGGGCATTTTCGTAATTCTACCTTAGAAGGGTATTTTTGTAATTTTATCCTAGAAGGGTATTTTCGTAATTTCCTAATGATATAGATTTTCAAAAAGTCCTCACGGCTAAGATGAACGGACACTATGCACCAGATAGGATTCAAGAAGAGGAGGTGGGTCACTCTGACCACTTAAGGAGCAGGCTCTTCCATGATCGAATACTAGACATACATATGTTGATTGCCACACCTTAGTCTATTAACTTGTCCACAGACATTTTTATTACTTAGTTAAGTTTTATGAAAAATTGAGAGTCCATTTAACTATGCCTAATGTCCATTAAGCCCTAGCATGCATTTCTACAGTCCCGTTAGGCCCACTAGGCCCAATCTTACCCATAAAACCCATTAAGCCCCAAACATGCTTATGTAGCCCATTAGGCCTGATCATTATTCAATCATAAAATCATACATATCAATCCATCACAAAATTTCATATCACAACTTTGCCAATTTGGGCCCACAAATTTGGTAGGCCTATTCGGGATTTCAGGATTTTGGCTTTTGCCAATTTGCCGTGTGTGTAGTGTATGTACACACTTGATAGACGACTCATGCCTACACTATCCTCAGTCTTGACTTAAAATCAAAACTACTTATAAATCAACTCCACACTTTACTAAAACTTTATCAAATCTTGAAGCGTTACCGTAGCCTTACCGTGAACCTTCTACTTTTCTAGCCTTTCTTTAGCAAATAGTCTCGAATATTCCTAGATCTTCTTCAACACACATATTTTATCAACATCAGGTGACTCGTCTTCCACACGAGTCACCCTTATGGCTACACATATATTCGGTCACCCCCCTAAGAAACTAAAATTGAGAATGAGACACTTATTGAAACTCGCCTTCAAACTAACGACCTAGATATCTGTTGTTTAAGCAATAGGCTTTTCAACACTAACTTAAGGATGGTAATCAAAGATGAATAATGATGAAGGAAAAGAAATTGGCAAGGGAGATATGAGTATTCGGCTTTCAAGAAATCAAAAATGATATTCGGCTTTTTGAGAAACAAAGAAACTTAATGGAATTTGGTAAAAGAATGAAAAGGGAGAAGAGAGGTTGGCAATAGAATGAATTTGGCAAAATAAACCAAAACCCTCATGCACATTCGGCATTCCTTTAAATAGGCAAAAGCCGCTTCAAGCCTCCCTTGTAGTCCTATTCGGCACCAACTCACACACTCACTCAATCTCCTATTTTCTCTCCATTATCTCCACCTTAAAAATCTCTCCTGAACACTCCCCTCAGAGTCCATCTTCATGCCACTTCCAACCTTCTAGAAGGCCAAAATTAAACTCCTAAAAATACTAAGCTAGGCTCCAAAACTAAAGGCCCAATATTTCTAGGCCAAAAATTTAGGGTGTTACAATTCACCCCTCCCCAAAAAATTTAGTCCTCGAAATTTCTAAATAACACGGTGGTCGTGTATCCACTACGCTACTGCTGCGTACTCTGAGCTAAATAATTTTAATACACACCCAAGACATCGACCTATCAGAAACATTCTCAAACACACACAGAATAAGTACTAAATTCTGATTCAAATGTTTACAAAGCCCTAACACTTCCACGGCCTCTACCGCGGCCTCTCGTACCCCTTCAAGCGCTCTTCATTGCGTATGTATTTCTAGATTAGAATTTTTATGAGATTAGTTCATAGTTCCACTGTTTAAAGTATATGTCTTATGTAAGTAACAATTTAAAAGTTGTTTCGCAGTCATAAATCCACTACAGGCTTAAGTTTCCTACGGGCTTTAGTCTCTAAGAACCTATTGTCTAAAGTAGCCCAATATCTAAATACAGTTCAGTAATTTAAATAAGTTCAGTAACAAAAAAACTTACTTAGCTCGACGTTGAGGGCTCCGTGAACCACACTTCAATAATCCTGCAAAAACTTTTTAATCTAGTTATTTTAAAAACCCAAAATCTAAGGCCCATTTCACAGCTCGAGCTTTGCAACCAGGCTCCCGTACCACTAAATATAGCACCCCAAACCCGGCCTAAAAGTTAGGCCCGAATCTGGTGATGTCACATTGAAGAGTTGTTTTTACAACGGTTTAGTTAGAACTTAGTTCGAACGAAATATACTGGAAAAGAATTTACTTAGTTAAAAATTGAAGAATTTAATTAAAAAATAATTAGAAAAAAACCCATGTTTATTAAATATATTAGTAACTAAATAAATCCCACGTAAATAATGAAACCGGAGTTACATAGTCTTATTACATCACGGTGAAGGTTAAAAAAAATAATTATCATAAATCACTTAATAAATTTATATTTAAAAAATTACTAAGCAACTTGTAGTGTGGCTATCTCCGAGTCCTCTCCCACGTCAAGCCGCCTACTGAGGGTTACCTAGAACATTTAATTTAAGGGTGCGAGTTTCAAAACTCAATGTGTACGACCCTTAGGAAATAAATCAATTCAATATATACATATCACATTTGGCTTAACCCTAACAATATCGGTTGTCTGGGCCTTAGACCACAATGACCTCATATCATATCATATCAGAGTCACATGTATGCAATGCTCCCACCCCGAATCCAACCCTGCACTCCACCTGTACCAACCCTACACTCCTGTGGGGATGTCTACATCAACCCACCCATCCTCTACACTCCAAAGATAGCACCGATTGCGGCAGTACTCACGTTGCAGCAAAGCTACTATATATGTGCGGTGTAGCAAAGCTACTCAGTGGCTTAAAAGCCTACGGTGGATCCATGGTCGTCAAGCGACTATGCAATCCTCAAAACACTTTCTCCGTATCATCAAAACCCACCCAAGTGCAACATACAATTCATGAATGCATCATACACATTTTCACACATTTTCACATATTAAGCACTTAGGGGTATTTTGGTCATTTCACTACCCAAGGGTATTTTTGTAAATCTACCCTACAGGGGTATTTCAGTACTCCTACCCTACGAGGGTGTTTTAGTAGTTCTACCTTACAGTGTATTTCCGTAATTCTACCTTAGAAGGGTATTTTCATAATTTTATCCTAGAAGGGTATTTCCGTAATTTCCTAATGATACAGATTTTAGTTATGAATTTTGGCCCATCAATAAGTCCTCGCGGCTAAGATGAATGGACACTATGCACCAGGTAGGATTCAAGAAGAGGAGGTGGGTCACTCGGACCGCTTAAGTACCATGCTCTTCCATGATCCAATCCTAGACATGCATATGTCGATTGCCACACCTTAGCCTATTGAGTTGTCCACAGACATGTTTATTACTTATTATGAAAATTTGAGAGTCCATTTAACTATGCCTAAAGTCTATTAAACCTAGCATGCATTTCTACAGTTCTATAAGGCCCACTAGGCCCAATCATACCCATAAAACCCATTTAGCCCTAAACATGCTTATGTAGCCCATTAGGCCTGATCATAATTCGATCATACAATCATACATATCAATCCATCACAAAATTTCATATCACAACTTTGCCAATTTGGGCCCACAAATTCGGCAGGCCCATTCGGGATTTTAGGATTTCGGCTTTTACCGATTTGTCGTGTGTGTAGTGCATCTACACACCTGATTGACGACTCGTACCTACACTATCCTTAGTCTTGACCTACAATCAAAACTACTTCTAAATCAACTCCACACTTTACTAAAACTTTATCAAATCCCGAAGCCTTACCGTAGCCTTACGATGAACCTTTGACTTTTCTAGCCTTTCCTTAGCGAATAGTCTCGAATATTCCTAGATCTCCATCAACACACATATTTTATCAACATCAGGTGACTCGTCTTCCACACGAGTCACCCTTATGGCTACACATATATTCGGTCACCGCCCTAAGAAACTGAAATTGAGAATGAGACACTTACCGAAACTCGCCTTCAAACTAACGACCTAGATATCTACTGTTTAAGCAATCGGCTTTTCAACAGTAACTTAAGGATGGTAATCAAAGACAAATAATGATGAAGGAAAAGAAATTGGCAAGGGAGATATGAGTATTCGACTTTTAAGAAATCAATGATGATATTCGGCTTTCTGAGAATCAAAGAAACTTAATGGAATTTGGTAAAAGAATGAAAAGGGAGAAGAGAGGTTGACAATAGAATGAATTCGGCAAAATAAACCAAAACCCTCATGCACATTCGGCATTCCTTTAAATAGGCACAGGCCGCTTCAAGCCTCCCTTGCAGTTCTATTCGGCACCAACTCACTCTCTCTTTCAATCTCCTATTTTCTCTCCATTATCTCCACCTAAAAAATCTCTCCTGAACACTCCCCCTAGAGTCCGTCTTCATGCCACTTCCAACCTTCTAGGATGCCAAAATTAAACTCCTAAAAATACTAAGCTAGGATCCAAAACTCAAGGCCCAATATTTCTAGGCCCAAAATTCGGGGTGTTACAAGTCACCCCTTCTAAAAAAATTTCATCCTCGAAATTTCTAAATAACACGGTGGTCGTGTATCCACTACGCTACCGCTGCGCACTCTGATCTAAATAATTTTAATACACACCCAAGACATCCACCTATTGCAAACATTCTCAAACACACACGGAATAAGTACTAAATTTCGATTCAAATGTTTACAAAGCCCTAACACTTCCACGACCTCTGCTGTGGTCTTTCGCACCCCTTCAAGTGCTCTTCATTGCTTACGTATTTCTAGATTAGAATTTTTATGAGATTAGTTCATACTTCCACTGTTTAAAGCATATGTCTTATGTAAGCAATAATTTAAAAGTTGTTTCGCAGTCGTAAATCCACTACAGGCTTAAGTTTCCTACGAGCTTTAGTCTCTAAAAACCTGTTGTCTAAAGTAGCCCAATATCTAAATACAATTCAGCAATTTAAATAAGTTCAGTAACAGAAAAACTTACTTGGCTCGACGTTGAGGGCTCGATGAACCACACTTCAATAATCCTGTAAAAACATTTTAATCTAGTTGTTTTAAAAACCCAAAATCTAAGGCCCATTTCCCAGCCTGAGCTTTGCAACTGGGCTCTGATACCACTAAATGTAACACCCCAAACCCGACCTAGAAGTTAGGCCCGAATCTGACGATGTCACATTGAAGAGTTGTTTTTAAAATAGTTTAGTTAGAACTTAGTTCGAATGAAATATACTTGAAAATAGTTAAAAATTGAAGAATTTAATTAAACAAATAATTAGAAAAAACCCATGTTTATTAAATATAATAGTAACTAAATAAATCCCAAGTAAATAGTGAAACCGGAGTTACATAGCCTTATTACATCATAATGAAGGTTAAAAAAATAATTATCATAAATCACTTAATAAATCTATATTTAAAAAATTACTAAGTAACTTGTAGTGTGGCTATCTCCGAGTCCTCTCCCACGTCGAGCCACTTACTGAGGGTTACCTGGAACATTTAATTTCAGGGTGTGAGTTTCGAAACTCAGTGTGTACGACCCTTAGCAAACAAGTCAATTCAATATATACATATACATTGGGCCTAAGCCCTAACAATATCGGTGGTCTGGGCCTTAGCCCATAATGACCTCATATCATATCATAGCAGAGTCACATGTATGCAATGCTCCCACCCCGAATCAAACCCTGCACTCCACCCGTACCAACCCTACACTCTTGTGGGGATGTCTACATAGATATGTGCGGTGTAGTAGAGCTACTCGGTGGCCTAAAAGCCTACGGTGGATCCATGGTCGTAAAGCGACTATGCGATCCTCAAAACACTTCCTCCGTATCATCAAAACCCACCCAAGTGCAACATACAGTTCATGAATGCATCATCGACATTTTCACACATTTTCAAATATTAAGCACTTAAGGGTATTTTGGTCATTTCACTACCCAAGGGTATTTTCGTAAATCTACCCTACAGGGGTATTTTAGTACTCCTACCCTACGAGGGTGTTTTAGTAGTTCTAGCTTACAGGGCCTTTCCGTAATTCTACCTTAGAAGGTTATTTTCGTAATTTTATCCTAGAAGGGTATTTTCGTAATTTCCTAATGATACAGATTTTAGTTATGAATTTTGGCCCATCAACAAGTCCTCGCGGCTAAGATGAACGGACACTATGCACTAGGTAGGATTCAAGAGAAGAAGAGGTGGGTCACTCGAACCGCTTAAGTACCAGGCTCTTCCATGATCAATCCTAGACATGCATATGTCGATTGCCACACCTTAGTCTATTGAGTTGTCCACAGACATGTTTATTACTTATTATGAAAATTTGAGAGTCTATTTAACTATGCTAAAGTCCATTAAGCCCTAGCATGCATTTCTACAGTCTCATACGGCCCACTAGGCCCAATTATACTCATAAAACCCTGTAAGCCCAAAACATGCTTATGTAGCCCATTAGTCCCGATCATAATTTAATCATACAATCATACATATCAATCCATCATAAAATTTCATATCACAACTTTGCCAATTTGGGCCCACATATTCGGTAGGCCCATTCGGGATTTCGGGATTTCGACTTTTGCCAATTTTCTGTGTGTGTAGTGTATGTACACACCTGATTGACAACTCGCACCTACACTATCTTCAGTCTTGACCTACAATCAAAACTACTTCCAAATCAACTCCACACTTTACTAAAACTTTATCAAATCCTGAAGCCTTACTGTAGCCTTACCGTAAACCTTTAACTTTTCTAGCCTTTCCTTAGTGAATAGTCTCGAATATTCCTAGATCTGCATCAACACACATATTTTATCAACATCAGGTGACTCGTCTTCCACACGAGTCACCCTTATGGCTACACATATATTCGGTCACCCCCCTAAGAAACCGAAATTGAGAATGAGAAACTTACCGAAACTCGCCTTCAAACTAACAACCTAGGTATCTACTGTTTAAGTAATCGGCTTTTCAACACTAACTTAAGGATGGTAATCAAAGACGAATAGTGATGAAGGAAAAGAAATTGGCAAGGGAGATATGAGTATTCAGCTTTTAAGAAATCAATGATGATATTCGGCTTTTTGAGAAACAAAGAAACTTAATGGAATTTGGTAAAAGAATGAAAAGGGAGAAGAGAGGTTGGTAATAGAATGAATTCGGCAAAATAAAACAAAACCCTCATGCACATTTGGCATTCCTTTAAATAGGCACAAGCCGCTTCAAGCCTCCCTTGCAGTCCTATTCGGCACCAATTCCCTCTCTCTCTCAATCTCCTATTTTCTCTCCATTATCTCCACCTTAAAAATCTCTCCTGAACACTCCCCTTAGAGTCCATCTTCATGCCACTTCCAACCTTCTAGAAGGCCAAAATTAAACTCCTAAAAATACTAAGCTAGTATCCAAAACTCAAGGCCCAATATTTCTAGGCCCAATATTTCTAGGCCCAAAATTCGGGGTGTTATAGACTCTGTGATCTTAGTCTCGCTGAGCTTTGTCCAGTACAAAGGTGTTCGGTATTTGCGACCGTACAAAGCTTCATAAGGTGTCATTTTGTATACTCGATTGAAAGCTCTTATTGTATGCAAATTCAATCAATGGCAGGTATTGCTCCTGCGTACCTTTAAACTCAATAATGCAACATGTCAACATATCTTCGAGTATTTGAATAACCCACTTAGATTGACCATCTGTTTGGGGATGAAAAGAAGTACTAAAATGTAGCTTTGTGCATAGTGCATCTTGCAGTTTCTTCCAAAACTACAATGTGAACCTCAGATCTCTATCTAAACCAATAGAAATAGGTACTCCGTGAAATCTCACAACTTGAGATATGTACAACTCATCAAGCTTATCAAGTGAATAATCCATACGTATCAGAATGAAATGAGCCAATTTAGTCAGTCTATCAACAACCACCCATATCACATCTTTCTTACCCGGAGACAGGGGTAAACCTGATACAAAATCCATCGTGATTCTGTCCCATTTCCACTTGGGAAACATAATCGGCTGCAGTAACCCAGACGGTACCTGATCCTTAGCTTTGACTTGCTGATAGATTAAACATTTCGAAAATTCAGATATATTACGCTTCATACTAGACCACCAGTAAAGCTATTTCAGATCATTATACATTTTCGTACTTCTCGGATGAACAGATAACCGACTACTATGAGCTTCATTTAAAATTATTTGAATCAACACTGAATTTCTCGAGACACATAGTCAGCCTCTGAATATCAAACAATCATCCGCATCATCCTAAAATTTTGAATTAAGGTTTGAATCACAATTAGTTCGTTTTGCTAATATTTCATTATGAACTTTCTGAGCTTTGCAAATCTGCTGTATAAATAACAGTCTTGCTTTCAACTAAGTCAAAATCGAGTCGTCTTCAGATAGAGCCAATTAAGTATCCATCATATATAGAGAAAATAAAGATTTTTGGCTTAAGGCATCAGTAACAACATTTGCTTTTCTCGGATGATAGTCAATTACTAGCTCGTAATCTTTCAACAATTCCAACCATCTCTGTTGTCACAAATTCAAATCTTTTTGAGTCATCAGATATTTCAAACTCTTGTGATCTAAATAAATATGACATTTCTCCCCAAACAGGTAGTGGCGCCAAATCTTCAACGCAAACACGATAGATGCTAATTCCAAATCGTGCATCAGGTAATTCTTTTCATGCTGCTTTAATTGTCTCAAGGCATAAGCTATGACTTTGCCTTCCTGCATCAAAACATAGCCCAGACCATTCATATAACACCCCTTACCCGTATCTGATACTAGAATAGAATACGAGGCATTACCTTACAATATCACATGCCACCGTTCAACTCTAACTCATCGAAGTACGTTCTAATTTATCACTCTTCTGGAAACCCAAAATTCTTATTATTTCACACACTTATTCTTTATTTTACAACTTTTACAACTAAGTCCTTTATAAGTGCTTTCATGCATATACCTTTACAAAAGTTATTTATTTAACAACTATGATTCATTTTCTTTCATAAAAACTCAGCAAACAACACTTATCCCTTCATGGTTGATCCCTAAACTTTCAACCATTTAGCACAATAGCCCCTCATTAGAAAGCCCTTGCTCAAGGGTTCTCAAAAATATAAAAATTATCAAGAGAAGACCTTAAAATCATTTACTTGTGAGTGTTCAAAGTTGCTAAAATTTTAAATCTTTCAAAACCCCAAATTTGCTGCAAATTTTTGGTGAAGAATGAAAAAGAGAATGGAGAAGATGGTAGCTAGTATTAGGCTATTATTTAATTCAACTTTTTATCACCTAACTTTGACTAATGTGTAACAAAAATCTAATTTTATCAAATCCCTTGTTTCATGGCCGGCCACACTAGAAAAATGGGTTTTTTGCCCATTAAAACCCTCTAATTTTAGTTCTCTAGCTATTTAACTCAATTTACTAGCAAATCACAACTTTTGTCTTTTATGCGATTTAGTTTTTTTCGTAATTAAACCTTCAATCGCGTGAATCAATTCCCAAAATTTTCATACACTCTTATAAAAATACTAGAACTCAAAACTAAATACTAAAATAATTTTCTCTAGCCTCGGTTAAGTGATTTCGAAATCACTATTCTGACTAGGCCCAATTTTGGGCCGTTACAATTCTCCCTCTTAGGGATTTTTGTCCCCGAAAATCTTACTGTTGAAGAGATTCAGGTACTGATCTCTCATGGTCTCCTCAGGTTCCCATGTGGCCTCATTGACTCCATGTTTATGCCATAAGACCTTTACCAGCGCTATGCTTTTATTCCTCAATTTCTTGACCTCTTGAGCCAAATTCTTAATGGTCTCTTCGCCATAGGTCATATCTGGACTTATCTCTATCTCTGTCGGTGAAATCACGTGTGAGGGATGGGAGCGGTAACGACGTAACATCGACACATGAAAGACATCATGGATTTTCTCTAACTCCTGAGGCAATGCTAAACAGTATGGTACCGGTCCAATTCTCTCCTTCACCTCGTAAGGCCTAATAAATCGTGGACTCAATTTGCCTTTCCTTCCGAATTTGATAACCTTTTTCCATGAGGAAACCTTTAAGAACACTTTATCCCTGACTTGAAACTCAATCTCTTTTCTTTTCAAATTCACATAGGATTTCTGTCTATCCGAGGAGGCTTTCAAACAACATCAAATCACCTTGACCTTTTCTTCGGTCTCCTCGACCAAATCGACCCTGTATATCTGATTCTCTTTAAGTTCCAACCAATATAAGGGCGTTTTGCACTTACGCCCATATAAAGCCTCATAAGGTGTCATTTTTCAAGCTTGGTTGATAACTATTATTGTAGGTGAATTCAGCTAGTGGCAAGTACTTTTCCCAATTGCCTTGGAATTCGAGAACACAACATCTCAACATGTCTTCGAGAATCTAAATTACTCTCTTTGACTGGCCATCGGTCTGAGGATGGAAAGTCGTGCTAAAATTCAACTTTGACCCCAATGCCTCTTGTAACTTTTTCCAAAACCAGGATGTAAATCTCGGATCTCTATCTGAAATAATTGATAGGGGCGATCCATGCAATCTCACTATCTCGGAAATGTACAACTCGACTAGTTTCTTGAATGAGTAATCTGTAGGAACCGGTATAAAGTGAGCCGACTTTGTTAGCCTATCAACAACAACCTATACTGCATCCCTGTGACAGCCCGATTTAGACCCTATTCGGAACAGTGGTTTCAGACCACAAATTTGAGTTAAAGGAATATTTTAACATTATTTTCTGTGTTTATTATATGTGAATTCCTATCCGTAAAATTTTCTTGTTTTAATTTTGATGTTTGAGTGCTTGATTAGTAAAAAGGATTATATTGCACCAAATGTAAAACAAGCATGTTATTTAGTAAATAGCCAAATTGCCATGTTTTTATTTAGGGATGGTTTTATGTTGCAAGTACCATATGAAATAGCTATGGACAGTATTATCCTAGTTTTATAATGGTTTCATAGTATTTAAGTAAGGTTAATATGGTAAAAAGGCTTAATAACATTATTAAATAAAACATAGATTTTTTTTTTCATGCATTCATAAGTGTTCATCATCAAATATTGAGAAATAAAAAGAAAAGAAAAAGGGTTAGGCATTCAGCAACTTTTCAAGCTCAATCTAGATCAAGAAAAGAGAAATCAGATTTGGACCAGGGGAATACCAAAATAGTCGAATAGTCGATTAATACCGTTCATCGATATCCAAGGTAAGTCTTTAAGTAATTAAACATCATTAATTTTGAATGTAAATTAGTTTAATATGCTGATTTGAAATTCATAGATTTATAGTAGAGTTAGCCGAATATGATTGAGCAGGAAAATAATGTATTTAAGTTTAATTCGACTAAGTTATGCATTTGAAAATCTGTATGAACTATATGGAATAGCTGGAATTTTTGATATATGAATTGTTTATGAGACAGCTTCATAATAGTGATATTCGGGCTTTGAGCCTAGTAAGCCTTGTGCTGGTGAATTAAATCGGGCTTTGTGCCTAGCAGGCTTATTGCCAGTGTATAAAACCAAGCTTTGAGCCTAGCAGGCCTTGTGTCAGTGTGTGATACAGGCTTATGCCTAGTAGGCTTTATGCTAATGAATTATTATAAGCTTATGCTTAAAAGACTTTATGCTGATGTGGTAATCGAATATGTTAAATGATCTAAAATGATCAGGTACGTGAAGGTTGGTTACTTATTTGAAAATAGGGTGAATTGGTTTCTTGATATGCGATAAAAACGATACATGAATTTGATGTAAGTATTTGTGTGAATGTGAGAAATGTATTCAGCTTTATAGTTGTATAAGGATGTATTGTTAAAGTTTGAGTGATGAATATATGTCTATAGGTGTATATGTATAGTTAATTATATAAGACAGAAATTGGAGAATATTGATGATGTATACATGTATATTCGGTCAAGGAGAAATTGTTCTATGAAAGTATATGTTATATATGTATAGAACTAAAAGCTTGAAATTATATGTGATTATAAATGCATATGTGATTATATGCTTGGGCTGACTCTGATCCCATCTCCTAACACAATGTGTCCCAAGAATCCAATCTCTCGCAGCCAAAATTTGCTCTTGCTGAACTTAGCGTACAATTATTTATCCCTCAAAGTCTGTAGTATAGTCTTCACGTGCTTTGCATGCTTACCCTCGTCACGAGAATATATAAGTATGTCACCAATAAAGACGACAACAAACTTGTCCAAGTAGGGATAGAAAATGCAGTTCATTAAGTCCATGAATACTATAGGGGCATTGGTCAAGCGAAAGGGCATTACGAGGAACTCATAGTGGTCGTACCTCGTACGAAAAGCAGTCTTCGGCATATCTTGCTCCTTGACTCTCAGTTGGTAATACCTCAACCTTAAATCTATCTTAGAAAACATAGTTGCTCTTTTCAATTGGTCGAACAAATCGTCGATCCCTAGTAAAGGATACTTAATCTTCACTGTAACCTTGTTGAGCTGATGGTAGTCTGTGCACAATCTCATTAAGCCATCCTTTTTCTTTACAAATAATACTGGAGCTCCCCACGAAGAATAACTCAGTCTTGTAAAACCCTTATCTGTCAACTCTTGCAGTTGAGTATTCAATTCCTTAAGTTTCGTTGGAGCCATACTATATAGAGCAATTGAGATAGGCACCGTGCCAGGAATAACTTGATACCAAACTCAACTTTTCTCTCTAGAGGTAATCCGGGCAACTCTTCCAGAAACAAATCCGGGTACTTGCATATCATTGGTACTGACTTAATCCTTGCCTCCGATATTTGAGTATTTAAAACAAAAGCAAGATACGACTCATATCCTTTCCTAAAATACCTCTGAGCAATTAAAGAAGACACTACTACTGGTAGACCATTTGATTCACCTAATTCAATTTGAAGAATATCTCTGTTTTCACATTTCAGCTCAATAATCTTCTTTCCATAATTTATCACTACATCATGGACAGTTAACCAATCCATACCCAAGATTACGTCAAATTCGTCAAATGGCAATAGCATTAAGTTAGCAGGAAAACAATGACCTCTAATTGTCAAGGGACAATCCCGGCATACTTGGTCAACTAGTACATGCTTGCCTAGTGGATTTCACACTTTTACCACAAATTCCAAAAACTCTACAGGTATACTCATGCTAGAGACTACTTTCATGCAAACATATGAATGGGTAGATCCTGGGTCTATTAAAGCACTAGAAGAAGTATTGTAGTGAGAAAATGTACCGGCGTCTTCTCTAGCACGTATAACGTAAGTTCTTGCTGGTGCTCTCATTTCTGATCTCGCAGCAGAATCCTTCACTCTAATTTTTCTATTATCTCCACCACCGGTACCTCGCGATAGACTACCCCTTCTATTGGTGTTACTTGGTCGGGTATTCTGAAACCCCTCTTCCTCATCTCTCTCAGGACAGTCTTTAATAAAGTGGTCTCGAGAACCACACTTGTAGTAGGCTCGACTATTTCCCCAACACTCACCAAAATGTTGTCTACCACATTACGAGCATTTAGGTCTATCTGGTCGAGCACTGCCAACACTCACAATGGAGGTAGTCTGAGCTTTGGGTGCCGTGTTTTACTTATTATTTCTTCTACCGAAGTATCCTACGAAAGCAGTTGATTGAGTTGGGAACTCTCTTGATCTTTTAGATGAGGATTGATGTGATTTCCCTATCTGTATTTTCTTGGAGTCACGGGACTCTATATCAGCCTTTCTCTTCTCTTTGGCCAAGTCTTCGGCTTTAAACGCTCTCTCAAGGAGCACCACAAACTCTCGAATTTCTAGAATCTCTAGAATCCCTACCATTAGTCAGATGTCCTCATTTAACCTGTCTTCAAATCGCTTACACATGTGTCTTCAGTAGACACACACTCTCTAGTGTACTCGTTGAGCCTTACAAACTCACGCTCGTACTCGGTAACTGTCATTCGACCTTGTTTTAGTTCGAGGAACTCCTTTCTCTTTTGGTCGATGAATCTCTGGCTAATATACTTCTTACGAAATTCCTCCAAGAAGAACTCCCAAGTTACACCTTCTCTTGGTACCACTGACACGAGAGTATTCCACCACTAGTAGGCTGCGCCTTGCAGGAGTGACACCATGCACTTCATGCACTCTTTAGGTGTGCACGATAACTCATCGAACACTCTGATGATGTTCTCCAACCAGAACTCGACTTTCTCTGGGTCATCATCCTTACTTGCCCAGAATTCCTCAACCTTATGCTTTCTGATTCAGTCTACTAGGGGTTTGTCCCTCCTACTTATTTCTGCTCCTTGAGAAGCTAGCGAGGCATGGTGATAAATTGGAATAGGTGGGGGAGGTGGAGTGTTCGGGTTCCCACGAACATACTCTATATACCAATCATCCATCATTTTGAGGTAGGCTTCTCTAGCCCTTCTACCCTGATTCAACGTTGCGGGCACACTCTCGACTGGCACGATCCCTTCAGCGAGAGCCAGCGTATTACTCTCCATATCATTCGTCGTAGCTCCTTTAGGATCCATTTCTATATGAAAACACACTTTATAATCATTAGGAGTCATCACACTATCATTTTATAACTGTGGCATGTATAGCTAAACTCAAATACAAGCTAGGCCAATTTTTAGGGGTTTTAAATTTTTGCATGAATTTATCTTTACATGGTTTGATGTGTTGTAGTAGAGATTTGAGTGTGTATAGTGGACCTTTAGGAGGCCTGGGTTTAAGTCTGAGGCTAGACAGAATTTTAAATTTTGGCCTTAGGTGAGAATGGACTTTGGCTAAGTGGGCTTTTAAAAAAATGTTTGGATTTTATAGCACAAGAAAGCCTATGTTAAATTGGCAAGGTGGCGCCACTTAAAACACAGGAAGTGGCATGTGAAAGCTTGTGAGAGAGCTAAGGTTCGAGCCCCTTTGTGGGCAAGGTCTTTGTAACACCCCAAACCCAGCCCAGATGTTACGCCTGGATCTGGAGAATCACATGGCAATGATTTTGGAAATCGTCTAGGTAATTTAAGAAAAGTTTGGTCCATATGAAAACAAGTTCGTTTAGCTTGGAAACCACGGGTAGGTTTAAAAAGAACCATTGCTTTAGTTTGAAAAACGTTACCAGGTTAGGTTACTACATTGGGTTTGTGTTATGCTCAAAGTTGTTGAATGCGAGTGAAAAACAAAGGGTGTGGTTTTTTCTTTTCCTTCAAAACTTTTGTTACCAATTTTTAGTAATCCAGTTTAATTAATTAACCTGTTTCATGTGATATCTGTTCAAAAAATAAAGCAAAAACCCAAGAAAAGTTAAAACCCCATAATGACCTTATTACATCACTTAAGCCAAATAGAAAACGGAAAAAAACGCAAATAGTGGAAGTTCAGCTAGAGTAGAAAATGAGTGAAAATCATGTGGTCACGTCAAGTCTGTCACGGCACCAAATCCACTAAGCCTGAGGGTTACCTGCACATGTTACAGATTAAAGGAGTGAGTTTGCAAAAACTCAGTGTGCAACTTCCCAACAGAACAGAATGGGCCAAGCCCAAAACAGAAACAAAATATATAATATGCAAATCCCACCCGTGCCAGCCATCACACCACCCGTACCAGGCATCACATCATGTGGGGAATAACTCAACCCACACACCAATATGCAACTGTGCTGCTAATAACAGAATATTGTGGCAGAGCCACCAGAATCAGAATACGTGGTAAAACTACGGTTAACAAAATTACGTGGCAGAGCCACTTTAACAAAACTTCCTCCATAATAACCCCACCCCATGGAGACTCAAAGAACAGATAATATCATGCATTCAAATTAACAAATATAGAATTAGCCATGCAAAACCTTTAATCTAAGCTCTAGAGGTATTACCGTCTTTTTTTATAGACTAGGGTAAAATGGTAATTTATCCGTTAAGGGTATTCTCGTCTTTTTACCAGATTCTAATGCCTTATTTCCAAATTTTGCCTTCCAATAGGTCCTACGTGGTTTCTAGCAACTCAGATCCATTAATTAGGTCAAAAGTGATTATGGGCCCAAAATCCCCTATTGGGCCCGTGTAGCCCCACTCGTCTGTATGGCCCATTAAGCCTAGTTTTATGTCCAGAGTTACAGATTTTACCATCCAGCATGTTACTAGTTACTTTCCAGAAATTTACCCCAAATGGGCCCGTAGGCCCATTGGGCCCATTTCAGCCCACCGAAGCCCAAAATGGTCTGATTGTGCGAAATAGCGCAATTCGACCTCTTCAGTCCAAAACGCATCCCTGTGGGTTCAAGTTGGCCCATAAGCGTTCACATGCCAATGGGGCCTTGAAATGCTGACGTTTTGAAATTTTGACTTTTTGGCTTTTGCCGATATTCACTACAGAGGGTGTAGTTACACACTTGTTTATGAACCACATCGAGTGATTCCGTGAATGATCACCCTACAACAATCCAACCATGCCGTTAAACTATAATCTACCTTGAACCATCTTTATCAAAACTTTAATACCTTCAGCTTTAACTAAAATCTTATTTGCCACTTATCTTGCCGAAGTCTAGCCTCTAGATTTAGATGACCCTGCAATTACCCAATGCCAATCGACCTCCACGATCAACCTTGATAAACAACCATGAAATTCAAACAATCAATCAAAAGAGGATTAAGAAATCATTTCCAAAGAAGGAGATTTTGGCTTATCTTCATCCATACGTGACATAAAAAGAAGGAAGAGATTACTTACCAAAAGCGACGAATCCACAAAAGGGTAAGGGCGATCGGCCTAGACCCTACTCTTAATAGCGTTTGAATAGTCAAAAGTACCCTCCACTCTTTAATCACTAACACCGCAACACAAAGATCAAGTCCAAGATTCGGTTCAGAATGAAATCACAATGCAAATGAGAGGTAATATAGAAAGTAGAATTTGGCAAAAGAGAGATAAAGGTTTGGGTTTTAGAAGAAATGATAAGGGGGTACTCAAAAAGTATGGGAAGATGGGTTTCGGCTTTTGAGACAATCGGCAAAAGAGAGGAATTGCTAGCAAAAGAAGAAACAATGTTCGGCTATTTGGGAAGAAGAAGAAATGAGAAGAAGTTACGAAATAAGAAGGGGGTTTTGGGGATTCGACTTTTAGGGAGATGTTAGGGAAGGTTCGGCAAATAAGAGGATGGCAACAAGGATGAAGTTGAAAAGAAGAAAGAGGTTTGGCTAAACAAGGATAAGGAGAATGAGAGAAAAGAAAAAAATAGTAGTCAGCAATTGGAACTATAAACCTAAAAGAATACAGAGCAGAAGAGAATCGATTTCTCAAGTAAAGAGAGAATAAGAAACTCGAATGGCACGAATGGCTATTACTAAAATCGACACTAAGAGGGAAGAAAAGTGAATCAACAAGCAAACGGCAACCACTCTGACCCTGAAACCGAATATGCATACCCCTAAAAACCACTAGCCAAACTCTCCTCCTAGCACCAATTTGGCCAACCATCAACCTCCACCCACACCCCCAAAAATCTCCTTAATCCCCTCCTCATTTTGCTCATTGATTTACTCAACCCTCACGTTTGAACTCAATTCAAACTCTTCATGGCCAAGTCTTCTCTTATTTGGTCACAACCACCTCCAGAGTTTGACCTTAATTAAATCACTTGCTGCCCATATCCAGCAAAAAGTACTCCTTTATTTGCAAGTGGATTTGAACCCAAGATCCCCTTGTCCATGATGCCACCAAATGCCCACATGTAGCACTATTGCCACGTTGCCACCAACCTTTTTGGGCCACAAAATTCCATCAACTACACATTAGCCCTACGAACCAACACTCACACTCCCCTAGGTCCAGAATCAAAATTTTGCTAAAGACTTAGCCTAAACCCAGGCCTTCCTGAGGCCCTCTAAACAGAGTCAAACCCTCAATTTAACACAGTCAAATATGCAATTATTAAATTAAAAAAAAATCACAGAATCCTAAAATTTGGGGCGTTACAGTCTTTATTTTATTTTATTGCATGTGCATGGTAAGAGGTGGACTCCAAGTTAAATTCTGAAAGAATGAGTTTGAGGTGCTCATGGGATTGGATTAAGGAGTGATAAGGGGGAGATTATCAAGGAGAAAATGTAGGGATTTGTTGGGGTACAAGAGTTGGCCGATTGTGGGATTGCTCGGAGAGCAATTTCGGCTATGGGGCCTAGAGTAGTATTTTCGACATTGGTGGCTAGGTGTGTGCCGATTTCTTGTAAGCATTCTTTCAGGATTTTACAATTTTGTGCATATTCTTTGTTACCGTATAGGTATAGTTTTTAGGGTTTTTCCATTCCTTCTTTTTCCTTCTCTTCTCTATTCAGAAAAGCCGAAAACCTTGTGCACACCATTCCCACTTGCCGATTCCTTTCTCTTGGCTAAACCTACTCTCATCTTTCTTTTCTTCTTTCTTTTCTTCTTTCTCTTCTTCTCCTTTTCTCAATCGATTGAATTGACCTCCCTAAAACCTTTCTAGCCGATTGCTTCAAGAGTCGAAACCTGACATTCTTCTAGCGGATTTCTTCTTGGCCAATCTCTTTAAAAGCACAAATCACGAAGTACTTAACCTCTTTCTTGGATGATTCCTCCATAGCAAAAGTACCGAACCTAAAACTCTCCTTCTTCTTTATTATTTTCTCTCTTACACTCTCAAGTAGCCAAACCTTGTTATCTATTTTGCAAACATTCTCCCTTTGGCTGAATACCTTAGATTTCTTCTCCATCTTCGGGTTTTGAGTAGATCCATAAGAGATCAGGACTTGGTCTAGTGTAAGGCGACTTCTGTGGTATCTATTGAATCAAGCGAATTCTTGGGTAAGAATCTTTTCTTTCTTTTCATTCAAGTTGTTAGGGAAAAGTCGAAACCCCTTAATCTTTTGTGCTAATTGGTTTAGATCCCTTCTTTGGGAATATATGTTGGACTCTTTTGTTAACTAATGGAGTTTTGTGGCCTTCCATAAGGTGGATCTCTTGGAGGCTAGGGTGGTTAACGTTACCAATGCGATTTAGATTTGTTGGTTGGATTTTGGCAAAGGTAAGTGAGTAATGATTTTGGGTAATGATGGCTAAATATGATGGTATTAAAGTGATGTCGATTTCACTTGGATTATAGCTTAATGAGGTAGTTGGATTGTTGTAGGTTAATCATGTTTGGGATTTCGACGTAGTTCGCAAAACATGTGTGTAACATGACACCCTCTAGTAGCTTAGATCGGCAAAAGCCAAAAAGCCGAAATGCCAAAATGCCAACATTTCGTGGACTTGCGAGCGTGCGAATACTCATGGGTCAATCTGAAATCGTAAATATGGATTAATGGACGGTAAGGGGTGCGGTGCGCATTTTCGTGCACTTAGATTGTTTTGGGCCACGATGGGTCGAAATTAGGCCCAATGGGCTTACAGTCCCATATGGGTAAAAATACACAGTAAGTGTGTTCTGGTAAACTGGATATTAATTCTGCGAAAATATGTGTAAAATTTAGACTTAGCGGGCCACAGTAGCTTGTGGGCTCCCTCGGGCCCATTAGGGGTTTTAGGGCCCGATGGCACTGTATGAATAAATAGGCTATTTGAGTCGCTCAAAGTGATGTTAGACCTGCTAGAAGGTCATAGTAAGCATAAAACCTAAAAATGTAGCTAAATGACCAAAATACCCCTGAAGGGTTAAAATTACCATTTTACCCCTAGCTGCTAAATGACTGTTTTACCCCTAGATGCTAAATGACTATTTTACTGCTAGAAATAGTTGACTAATTTGCATGTTGCTATATCTAATATTCTGTATGCGATGTCATGTAATACTCTGATTTGCATGGAGTTGGGTTATTGATACGAAGAAAGTGCTAAAAGTGGCAATGCCACGTAATCTACTTAGAGGCTCTGCCTCGTATTTCTGTTCTAGTGGCTTTGCCACGATATCTGTATTAGCAGCTCTACTGTGACTGTGGTGTGTAGGGCTAGGTGGGTTGAGTTATTCCCCACATGGTGTGTAGGATTGGTACGGGTGGTGTACAGGGCTGGACTAGGCTTGGGCTTTGCATACATGCATATATATATATATACTTTGATCTGTTTCTGTAAGTGGCCCAAGGCCAACTCTATTTCTGAAAAGGGCCAAGGCCCAGCTTAATCTGTATCTGAATAGAGCTTCGGCCTAGACTGAGCTTAGACTGATCTCTGACACTGGTTAGGTTAGTGTACACACTGAGTTTTCACAAACTCACCCTCTCTTTTCCATCCATGCAGGTAACCCCCAACCATAGAGGACTTGGAGTTGCGAGGGATTCGGGGTGGCCTCGTGAATCATATTTCTGGTTTATAGTTTTTCTTAAATTTACTTTATTTATATTTTATTTTTAAATTTCAGATTTAAGTTGTAATAAAGCCACTTGGGTAATTTGTTTGGGTTTTCTTTATTATTTGTTATTTTCAACGGTAGACTAGTCAATATGGGGTTTTTCCAAACTTAATCAAATGTTTTAAAAACACGCGATACGTATCGATTGAATGACTTAACATCAATAACACAATAATGAGCTATACTAAAAAACGAAATTTTACTTGGTAATAATTACAGTTTTTTTAAAACTGAAAATGATTCTTTTTTACAATCTTTTAAACACAGTTTAACTACAAACAACATTACGTTTTAATAAAAGAAGATCAAAGCTTAGTCAACCATCCATGTGACACACCAGATCTGGCCATAACATCTGGGTCTCGACTATGTAATGAGTTCAAATGCTTTCTTAATATTTAATACCTAACTTGTTTTGAAATCGATTTTGAAAAACTTCCTTAAGAATTCTTTTAAAAATCTTTCCAAAATGTTTTTAGGTAATTTTTGCAAAAAGTCTAGGGCTTTGGGAAGTACCAACAAAGTTTATTAGAAGTATTTATCGACAAAACTTGGGTTTTTCTTAATTTGGTTTTTAAGAAATGGCACACTGAGTCTCCTGCACCAAGTCCGTAAATATCTTTTGCTTTACTATACTTTATTGTAATACTGTGATACTACTGTAGATAGTGCTAAGACCCTACTAAAATTTCATAGTTAGGGTAATACTGAGACTGTAGAGGATTGAGACAGTAAGAAAACTGAAAACTTTAGAAGATTGAGACTATAGCTAGGCTACGATTCTACAAAAATAAAACTCTAAAATACTATCTCTGTATAAAACTTCTATAATAAATACTGAAATATTGAACTAATTCATAAAATTCGTAATCAAACAATATGATATGAGTATAAGGGCAGCACGTAGAAGAGGCCGTGGTCGTGGCTGAAGAAGTACTCAGGCTGGATCTTCATCTTCAGGACATATGCCAGCTAGGGAGGCACGAGCGCCACTGACAACTGAGATGGGGTCTTATAATCGGGCTATTGGGGAGGATGCTTTATCCCAGCCAATGCTTCGTGTTCTGGAAAGGGTTGCTAGAGCAAGCACAGGAACGATGAATCGAGGATCAATTTCCTAACGGCTTCGAGCTAAGGGAGCGGAAATTTTTAGGGGCATATCTGGTGTAGCCCCAAATGTGGTTGAATATTGGTTGGAGGCCATGGAACAGATAATAGACGACCTGGACTGCTCAGTGGAGCAGAAGCTGAAAGGGGTATTATCTTTGCTGCGTGATGAAGCCTACTAGTGGTGGATCACTGTGAGAGACGGTACCCCAGCTGAGCGGGTGACTTGGGAGCTGTTTAAGACGGCCTTCAAAGGGAAGTACATCGGGGTGAGCTATGTGGATGCTAGAAGGAAGGAATTCCTGAATCTGACTTAGGGTAGTAAGACTGTCGCGGAGTGTGAAGCTGAATTTCTAAGGTTAAGCTGGTATGCTGGTGGTATAGTCACTGCGGAGTATGAACGCAGCGTGTGATTCGAGGATGGCCTCAGGGATGAGCTAAGAGTGCTGATTGCTCTGCAAAGGGAGCGTGATTTTACTGCTCTGGTGGAAAAAGCCAAGATTGCTGAAGAGGTGAAGCAAACAAAGCGTCAGAACCATTAAAAAGACAAAAACAAATTCAGGAGGAAATTAGGGCCCTCGGGTGCTACAGGTGTTAGAAGGGCTAGAGTGGACGAGCCGGTTCGAGCAGTTTTGATGAATGTGGTTAGACCACAAGCTTGTGCAGACTGTGGTAAAGCACATTTGGACGAATGTTGGAAGTGTTTTGGAGCATGTTTCCAGTGTAGGTCCAAAGATCATCGAGTAAAAGATTGTCCTCAGAGGCTGGCGCAAATGCAAGCTGCTGAACTGAGGGTTGCTCAACCAGTGAGAGGTGGACAACACCACCGAGAGGCTGTGGTCAGGCTAGGGGCGGCAATGGGAATGGAAGTGGACGTGGAGCACCGGGCAGGGGTGCAGGAAATGCTGAGGCACGATAGCCGGTGTTGGTTTATACTGCTCGTCGTCGAGAGAAGGGTTACACACTTAACGTCATAGACGCTACATTTTTAATTTATAGCATGCCATAAACTACCTTGATTGACATTGGATCTACCCATTCGTACGTTGCTTGTTATGTGTCTGGGACGTTGGGTGTGCAATCTGAGAATACAGTGAGTGGGGAATCTGTGATAAGTCCACTGGGTCACTCGATTAGGGTAGACAAACTTTTTAAGAATGTACCTTGAGAGACACAAGGTAGGATTTTCTCTGTGGACTTGATGGAGTTACCCTTTAGAGAGTTTGATCTTATCTTGGGTATGGATTGGCTTCCAAAGCATCGGGCGACTTTGGATTGCACTGCCAAACAGATGGTGTTAAGGACCACGAAGGATGAGGAGGTAATTGTAACAGGGGAGCAAAGGGGTTACTTGTCCAATGTTATTTCAGCTTTAAGAGCTGAGAAGTTGATTCGTAAAGGTTACGAGGCGTTTTTGGTGTATGTGAGTAAGTCAAATTCTAGAGTTTGTCTGTAAGGGAAGTTAGAACCGTCAAGGAATTTCTGGATGTTTTTTCGGATGAGCTCCCAGGGTTGCCTCCAAATCATGAAGTCGAATTTGGATTTGACTTGTTGCCTAGAACTGCTCCATGTCCATCGGCTCTTATAGGATGGCACCAAAGGAGTTGGTGGAGTTGAAAGCGTAAATCCAAGAGCTTCTAGATCGAGGTTTTATTAGGCCAAGTGTGTCTCCATCGGGAGCATCGATTTTGTTCGTGAAGAAGAAGGATGGGGCGATGCGCATGTGCATTGATTATCATTAGTTGAACAAACTGACTATTAAGAACAAGTACCCTCTGCTAAGGATCGACGACCTATTTGACCAACTAAGAGGAGCTTCAGTATTTTCCAACATCGACCTTCGATCTGGATATCATCAACTAAGGTTAAAAAAGGTGGATATTCATAAGACATCGTTCAGGATTCGGTATGGTCATTACGAGTTCCTAGTAATGCCGTTCGTATTGACAAATGCACTAGTAGCCTTCATGGATCTAATGAATCGAGTATTCCAACCCTACTTAGATCAATTTGTGGTTGCCTTTATAGACGATATTCTAGTGTATTCGAAGATTGAGGAGGATCGTGATGAGCATCTCCGAATTGTTCTACAAGTGTTGAGGGAGAAGCAACTATATACAAAATTCAGCAAGTGGGAATTTTGGTTGCGAGAAGTGATGTTCTTGGGTTACGTTGTTTCGGCTGAGGGGATTAGGGTGGATCCTTAGAAAATCGAGGCGGTTTGGAGCGGAAGTCACCAAAATCTGTATCAAAAATTTAGAGTTTTCTGGGCTTGGCAGGGTATTATAGGAGATTTGTGGAAGGATTTTCCTTAATTGCGGCACCGTTGACAAAGCTTTTGAGAAAAGGAGTATCATTTGTCTGGACTGAGAGACAACAAGAGAGTTTCGAGAAGTTGAAGAAAGTTTTGACTGAGACGTCTGTATTGATTCAGCTGGAGTCTGGAAAGGATTTTACTGTGTACAGTGATACATCGCACGCTGGATTGGGCTGTGTGCTGATGCAAGAGGGTAAAGTGGTTGCTTATGCATCACGACAATTGATATATTTCTTCTAGGATTCAATCTAAAAGAACTCCCAGGTAACCTATTCTTTTGGAACCACCGATACTAGTGTATTCCACCAGTGATATGTGGTGTCTCTAAGCAAAGATATGGCACATCTGATACATTCATCAGGGGTATAGGATAATTCATCGAACACCTGGATCGTATTATCAAGCCAAAACTCGGCTCGTTTAGCATCATCATCGGCAGTAGCTCTAAACTCTTCGGCCCTATATTTTCTAATTTTATCAACCAGAGGCTTATTTAATCGTATCGGATTAGTAACTTGAGGTATTACAGTTATTTGGGGAGGATTAGGCGGGGGTGAAGGTTGTTGAGTAGCTAGATTTGTCCATATGTACTGTGTGAACCATTCGTTCATCATTTGGAAGAAGGCTTGTTTAGCCTCTCCCTTGTTGCTACTTGTAACAAGCTTAGAATCAAATTGCACTGTCCCTTGAGAGGGAGCGGGTGCATTACTTTCCACGTCATTAGCTACGGCTCGATCGGGATCCATTTACTATACAAAAAGACATTTCAATTGTCAGGAATCATCACACTATCGCAGTTTATATATGTGGCATGTGTAGCTGGAATCATATGCGCTACGTTAATCCTAGATCCGACTAAACTGTAGCTCTGATACCAATCAAATATAACACCCCTAACTTGTATCCATTGTCAGATTAAGGTTACGAGGTATTACCGATCAAAAACACAGCTCATAACAGTCATTTATTACAATTCAAGCATAAAGTTATATCAACTCCTTTATAAAATTCTATTTTTCTGAACTCGAGTAATAATTAGCCTCTTATTTCATGCAAGCCAAATCAACATATTAAAAACTCATAGCCAATAAAAATCAACCATGCTTTAATAATTATATTACCTATATGAAGCATGCTTCAATATTCAACCATATCAATATCATTTATCTAATCAAACTACGAATCAACTAACTGTCATCAAAACCATAGTGCACGTGTTTCATAAATACAAAGTTCAAACTATATGACCATTAATTATATCGCATTCGAATACTTCAATCATAATCAAACATAATTCATCTCATATACCTAGCATATGTCAAAACATCTATTTGCATACATTTATGTCATTATATAATTATCAAACGTACCATTTTATATACCTATATACCTTCTCATATCAAGTGAAAACAAGCCATATTATACAACTCAGTAGTTATCCATATATGTGTTATTATCAAACATCACTAGATGGTCAAATATAATTCTTGTACATTACCAAATCTTATGCATTTTACCACATTGACATGGACCAATTTTGAGCACAAATAACAAATCAAAGTTTACCTAATTCGCATGCTAAATATCTTGTCTAAACATCATATATTCAACCATCTAACGAACCATCAATTCGGTCATCAAATTAGCCTAAAAAATTCATACCAATTCCAACATTCAATATTAAACTAATTATACCATTTTATAACATAATACAAACATCAAAATGTCACTTTATAACTATATATATATATAACCAACGGAACATACCTATAATGTAGTCATTATTTACCATTTAGTACTATACCTAAATAACCAACCAATTAATCATAAAACATATTCGTACTTTGCCATCACAAACCTTACCTAAACAACCATTATCCAAGTAATCACTTATACATAACTTAGCTTATTGGAACATATGCATTATAGCACACATTCATCAATTAAATCATTACTCAACCAAAACATATAACTAAACACTATACAATTATATCATGAAACATACTTCCCAAAATGAGCTTATACCATGATCGAATATACACAAACATTAGCATCATTATCAAGCCATTTTCGCACGGCTACATACATACAAATAAAAATGAACCATATTGAAACTAGCATATACATGCCATATGTCATAAGTATAACTTTCAAAGTACCGAAATAGCGATTAATAGTGTGACGATGATCCTTGATGATCCCTAAGCTTGAAGCTAGCTTTCAAAATCTATAAAACAATGAAAGAACACACAAAGTGAGCTTTGAAAGTTTAGTAAGCCATAATCAAATAAATCATCTCAATGATATTTATAATTCAATTCAACTAGGCTGAATTTAACAAATCTCAATCACATATGCATTCATCATACTCATAAATTCCTATGATCACATTAAGTACTTTACTTACCTTAACTTTTCATAAACATATAAACTTCACACGTGCCTGATCTATTTAGCTCAATTTCACATTCGGTCTCAACTTGACATTGCCTGTTGAATCATTCGAAATTATTAAGGATACACGGAAATTATATAAAGCTCGTATAATGCCATATACAAGATATGGTCTTACATGCTATCACATATCGATGCCACTGTCCCAGATAGGGTCTTACACGAATCATATACGATGCCAATGTCTGAGACATGGTCTTACACATTTTCTCACTTCGATGCCAATGTCCCAAACATGGTCTTACACGAAATCACACATCAAAAGTCCTAATGTCGTGACATCAGCATCCTATACATTTCCTAGGGTTCATACGAGGTGTTTGACTTCATAATTAAACCAATTCATGCTTGAAACAAGTTTACCAATGCTTAATTCAATTCAGCAATGTAACACCCCAAACCCTGCCTAGACGTTATAGCCGAATCTGGCGGTGTCACATTGAAGTGTTTTTTGAAAACACGTTCTCACTGAAAACCCGCTCAGTATTAGACCTCTTTCTGATATTAATGAAAACTTTGTTAATCATTATCAAATTGTTAATATACTTTAAAACTATGTTTGTTGTAGAAGCTTTTCAAAATTTATTATGAAAACGTGATGTCTTTGAAAACAGTTATCTTTTTAAAACCCGTCTTTTTCTTCACTAGTAGTTTATATCAAAGCAAGTAAAATCCCAATTTAAAATTAAACCTTAGAGAGGCCTTATTACATAAAAATTACCTAATCGAAATTAATAGTAAATAAGAATCAAATATAAAATAGATTCTGTCGTGTGGCCACCTCCGAGTCCTTCATGGCACCAATCTATGGCTGGGGATTACCTGCACCGATAAACAGAAGGGTGAGTTTAGGAAAACTCAGTGTGTAATCCCTTATTATACAGTCAATCATACTGTATGCAGTAAGAGTCCAGGCATGAGCCTATCATAGTGACAGTATCAATGTAGGCCTTAGCCCATTACAGTAACAGTAGTAGTACAGTAATGCAATCAAAATGTAACACCCCAAACCTGACCTAGAAGTTAGGCCCGAATCTGGCGTGTCACATTGAGGTGTTTTTCGAAAACCTTGTTTCCATTGAAAACCCTTCTTATTAAAACTTGTTGCCATTTAAAACTTGTGTAAAATCTCAAATTTTGTATGCATATTTTAAAACGTGGTTTATTAAAAGACGTTCTCTTGTAAAATGTTATTACCTTTAAAACCTTAATTGTTACGGAAGCCTAATTTAAAATAGTTGCAGAAACATGATATTTTGAAAAATAGTTGTTGTTTCGGAAAAACCGTGTCCGACTTCTAGCAATTATAAAACAATAAATAAAATCTGAAATGTAAAAATTAGAAAGTTTAAAAGGCCTTATTACAACCCAAACCGGAATAAAGTACTTAAAAGTAAATCAAGACAGAGCATAAGCAATGTGTGGCCTTTTCCGAGTCCCTCGCAGCACCGATCATCCTAAAGTTAGGGATTACCTATACAATTATTAAACGGGGTGAGTTTTATGAAAACTCAGTATGTAATCCCCTACGATATAAAACGAATAGTCAGTCATACAAAAGAATTAAAAGTTTGGGCCCCAGCTCTGCTACAATTCCATTATCAATTGGGCCTTAGCCCACTATAACAAACAGTACCTAATGGGCCTTAGCCCATTACAGAATTAGAACCATTATTAGATTATAATCAAAATCAGAATCAAAATCAGGTGGGCCTAAGCCCAAAATAGAATCAGTAACAGTATAATACAGATATGCAGAACAGACTGAGCTGAAGCCCTATACAGAATAGATCAGGCTGAGCCTTAGCCCTATACAAAACAGTGTGGGCCAAGCCCATAGCAGAATCAGAATAATATGCGAATGCAATCCCAACCCAGTCCAGCCATCACACCACCCGTACCAACCCAACACACCATGTGCAGAATAACTCGACCCACCCAGCCCTACACACTAATGATGCAGCCATGCTGCTAATTTAAATGCGGCTTTAAGCCTTTAGTAGCACTATCATAATTGGCACAAAGCCGTCAGTAACTATAATAGGATTGGCACATAGCCATCCAGCCCTACACACCAATGATGCAGCCATGCTGCTAATTTAAATTCGGCTTTAAGCCTTTAGTAGCAGTATCATAATTGGCACAAAGCCATCAGTAACTGTAATAGGATTGGCACATAGCCATCAATTAGGGTAATATAACCGGCACACAGCTATGGGTAAATGTGATCGACATACAGTCATCAGTAAATAAGATAGACACATAGCCTTAGACAAATATATTTGGCACAAAGCCATGATCTCGATAGCATAGAGCCATATGTTGGTTGGCACAGAGCCATACTCAGAATAATTGGCATTAAGCCCTCAGTCGGTCCACAGTCGTCTTGTGCGACCCGTGCGACCTTATCATATTATTACTGGATCCACAGTCGTCTCGTGCGACCTGTGCGATCCTATCAGAACAAAACTTCCTCCATATCATGTCCCAACCCAATATGTCGTGTATGCTATGCTTAATCATCCCACATGCATGCAGAATGGCCATGTTCAGTATCAGTCATTTAAACACATATTAAAACATATCAATCACACAACCACGATCACGTCAGTCAAATCACTGTCATACAAACACAGTCAAATCCATCAAACACACAGTCCAAGTCAGTCACTTGCCCACAAGGGCAAAACAGTCATTTAACACCCTAGGGGTAAAATGGTAATTTTACCCCACAGGGGTATCTCGGTAATTTACCCTACAGGGGAATTTCGATAATTCTACCCTACAGGGGTATTTCGATAATTCTACCCTATAGGGGTATTTCGATAATTCTACCCTAAAGGGGTATTTGGTAATTCTACCCTACAGGGCTATTTCGATAATTTTGCAAACCAGGGGTATTTCAGTAATTTCACAAACTAGGGGTATTTCGGTAATTTCACAAACCAGGGGTATTTTGGTAATTTTGTAAATTAAGGGTATTTTGGTAATTTTAAATTTGGGGTATTTTTGTAATTTGTAAACTGGGGTATTTCTATAATTTTGTAAACTGAGGGTAAAACGATAATTCAAGCAAATCATGGGTAAAACAACAACTTTACTAATTAGGGGTAAAACGGTAACTTTACAAATCAAGGGTAAAACAGTAACTTTACAAATTAGGGGTAAAACGGTAATTTTGCAAATTAGTGGTAAAATAGTACTTTTACAAATCGGGGGTATTTCTGTAATTTTACAAATCAAGGGTCATTCGGTAATTTTACAAATCGGGGTATTTCTGTAATTTTGCAAATCGAGGGTATTATAGTAATTCTACCCTATAAGGTTATTTTAGTAATTTTATCAATCCCTCAGAAAGTCTACAGTCGCCTCGAGTGACTCAAGTGTTCTAAACAGAGATAATGTTACGAATAGGCCTAAGGCCTGTTCTCGGCCCAGGTGGGCCCACACGCTCGTGTGGCCCTTTAGCCTAAAACTAGCCACAAATATGAGATTCACCTAGTCTAGTCCAATATTTACTACACAATCATACAATTTGCCCGATTGGGCCCACTGGCCCATTTTGGCATTCCGGCATTTGCTGTTCTACGTCTAGAGTGGGGTGAAGTACACACTTGATAGGCATCTGAAGTTAATCCACACTTTGAACGCTGCTATGCCCAAAAGAAAATAATAATCGCACCCTTGACTCCCAAGGGGGGTGTGTCGATCAACTACAATCACCACTACCGTGACCCAACGGCATACAGATCACCAAATGATCCAATGCCTAACCCGAACAAACACGCCTCAACGTGAAAGGGATAAGCCAAGAAAGGTATGCCTACTCTCCTCATGGTTTGCTCTATTTAAAGCCAGCTCCTCACCTATTCTCATGTTAGCATCCCCATGTGGGATTCTCCATCAATCCCCCAAAACTAAAGCATTAGCAAAATAATCATCCTTTGCGTGTAAAGGGATTCGAACCATAGTCCTCTCAATAACCATGTCACGCCACCACTACTGGGACACAATCTCCTTTGTGTCATAAATCCAACACATTTAACTTTAAAGCCCGCCTACTCGCTTCCAGATTTATTTAAAAGAAAAACCAAAATAAATTGCAAGAGCCAAGACTTGAACCTTGGACCCCTTGCTTCCCCTATGGCGTCACTTCCTTGCCACTAGACCACATCTTTTTTTGTGCCTTATTTTACCTTGATTTATTTAAGAGTCATACCACTTGAAACCAGGGTTCCACTAAGGCTAAAAATCAAAAATTTTCCTATGGCCTAACTTGAACCTGAGACTTCATAGTACCCTCCAAACACTCCAAAATCACACGTTTGAATTATTTAAGCCACCTTTTAATCGATCCAAAACTCAAGGCCCAATACTTCTAAGCCTAAAATTCGGGGTGTTACACAAAAAACCCCACCCAATCCAGTTAGACACACCGCTCCGTCCTGCCAATCACACCATGTGGGGATAAAATCAACCCACCTAGCCAGACACACCAAGATTAGCACCAGTTACGACACTAAACAGTATTGGAGCAAAGCTGCCAGTAATATGTATGGCACAAAGAAATCAGTGGGTCCACAGTCGTCTTCGGTGACTCGTGCAACCTTACTAGTAATATGAACCGCATAAAGCCATTAGTGGGTCCACAATCGTCTTAGGCGACCCATGCAACCTTACCAGTAATATGAATAGCACAAAGCCATCAGTGGGTCCACAGTAGTCTTGGGCGACCCGTGTGACCTTACTAGTAATATGAATGGCACAAAGCCATAATTGGGTCCACAGTTGTCTTGGGCGACCCGTGCGACCTTATTAGTACAATTCACTTCCTCCACAATAATAATCCCATCCCCATGTAACATGTCATGCATCGTAACATAATATCATACATGGATGCAACATACATGTAACGTGGCATGCTCAGATACAGTCATACACAAAGTAAGGGCAAAACAGTCATTTGTCACATAGGGGTATAACAGCCATTTTACCTTATAGGGGTATAACAGTCATTGTATACTATAGGGGTATTTCGATCATTTCACCTGATAGGGGTATTTCGTTCATTTCACCTTATAGGGATATTTCGATCATTTCACCATATAAGGGTATTTCAATCATTTTACCTTATAGGGGTATTTCACTCATTTCACCTTATAGGGGTATTTCAATCATTTCACCTTATAGGGGTATTTCAGTCATTTCACCTTGTAGGGGTATTTCGGTCATTTAATTAGTTTACGGTTTAGTATTCTTATCAGCCCAACAGTCTAATAGTAAAAATGGGCCCAAAGCCCATTATGCGGCTTAAGTAGGCCCCCTTGCCCGTGTGGCCCACGAAGCCCAAAAATGACCTTGGCCGTGTGAACGACACAGTCGGGTCCAATATCCTACACTCGTCCGTGTGGAGCCACAAACCCATTGGGCCTACAAGGCCCATTTTCAGCCCACTATGGCCCAAAACGGCCTAAGTCCATGTGATCGCTCATGGTGTCCTTTACGGTCAAACACCCATATTTTATGGGCTCAGATTACCACACGAGCGATCACACACTCATGTGGCATCAAAAGTCATATTTCTCGGCTTTTCGACTTTTACTGATTTATGAAAAATAATAGTGTGGTTACACACCTGATACGGTTTAAAGTTAATCCTCATTTCGAACACTCTTATTCCTAAAGAGAAATCAATGTGACATCTGATTAGTTTCTTAACTGATATAACCAATGGGTTCCTATGGAGTTCCAAATCGATCACAATCTTCTTACCATAAATCAACAGTAATTGCACCATTGGTTCTTAGGAGATGTGTGAATCAACCTTGACCAGCACCTACAAAAGAATCACCACCTTTATAATAGACTCATACTTGAAGTAGAATACCATCCCGAAAACCGTTACTCAAAAAGTACATATGGCTCCTTATAACACACTATAAACCACTTACCAATAAAGATAGAGCAAATTGCAAATTAACGATGTAGCGAATCAAAGAACCAGAATGGGGATTAATCAGTATTCAACCAACAAAGAGCAATTTAGGGAGAGTAAGGAATGAACCATGCGCCCGAGCCTAATTGATTAGTGAACACTTACCAAAACTGAAAGCATAATAGAAAGGGGGTGGGATGGGGTGTTCGGCTATGGTAACAAAGTAAAAAGGGAAAGAATTGAAAGAATGAGGAAAGAGGGGAAGAGGAGCAATAGTCAGCCAAAGCAAAAGGATGCAAAAGAAGAGCATTATGGGATATTCGGCCAAGAGGAGAATCTGTTGGGGGAAAGGAAAGAAAAGGATTTCGAATGACGTGAGAGAAGAAAAAAAAGGGTTCGGCCAAAGAACGATTGCCAAAAAAATGAAATAGCGGAAATAGAAAAAGTACCCGAATACACCTTCACCACACTCGGCCTTCAAGCAGAAGAGAGCAGACAAAATTGAAAGAATGAGAAGAGAAGGCAACATAGCCGAATTCATGTGTGCCACAGTCCATTTTCGGCACAACTCTCCCTCTCACCTCATTTCCCTTCATTTCCTCCTAAAATTTGGCCACCAACTCGCCATCCTTTGATCAACTCCTTAAAAATCTCCCCATAACACTCCACCAACTAATTTAAACTTCATTCAAACTCCTCCATCCAAATTTTCCTTGATTTCCTCCTACATTTCCTCCATGACCAATTCAAACTCTATTCAACAGTATTTTAGTCCACTTCTGCTTCTCACATGGCAAGAGAAGCAAAATAAATAATCCCCTTGCATTGCCACTATAACACCCCAAACCCGGCCCAGATCTTATGGCCAAATCTGACGTACCACATTGAAGCGTTATTTGAAAACCATGGTTTTACTTGAAAAATCTGTCTTAGTGCTAAGGAATATCTTTGTTATGGATTAAAGTGAATGGAAGCTGTGCACCAGGTAGGATTCCAAAAAAGAGGAGGTGAGTTTAATAGACTGCTTAAGTACCAAGCTCTTCTTGGATCGACTCCTAGACATGCACATGGCCATTGCCACACTTTAACCTAGTGATAGATTATGGTAAACAAATCAACTTAGAATCCATTTGAAGAGTTTATTAATTTTGAAAACGGTTCTGTTGTGGAAGTCTTGCTTTGTTATCACGATATTTTGAAATTAAGTAATATCTTTAAAAACGCGTCCTAGAGCTATTCAATCTCGAAATGTAATCATACCTAAGCTAAATATGAAGTAATTTAAGAAAATAATTATAAGCGACCTTATTACAACCCAAAACCAAATAAAAGTGAATTAAGTAAAATTACTAAAAATAACTTAATACTTGATGAAAATAGTCCGTTTGCAGTCCACATGGCCACTATGAATCCCTCCGGCTCCAAGTCCACCTATCTAGGGCTCACTTGTAATGATGGGAAAAGAAGGGGTGAGTTTGGAAACTCAATGTGCAAACAAACCCCATTCAGAGCCCAAACCAGCTCAAGCTCACTAGGCCTAAGCCCTTATATAATTTCAGTATCAAATGGGTCGAAGCCCGATTCAGTTTCGGTTACTAGGCCGTAGCCCTATTTAGTATGGTTTATCTAGGCCTTAGCCCCTTTTCAGATGTTAATACGGCCCGTAGGCTCAATTCAGTAGTAGAACAGTAATATCGATGCATGAATGCAAAACCCATATCAGTATATGGGGAAGCTACTCAACCCACCCAACCGCTACTCTCCACCCGTACCAACTAAACTCTCCATGTGGGGAAAACTACTCAACCCACCCAACCGCTACTCTCCACGGTGGCAGCATAACTGCATAATCAGATAGTGTGGCCAAGCCACCAGAACGGTAAACTAGGGCAAAGCCCCTTTTCGGTAAACTAGGGCAAATGCCCTTTTCGAAATATGTGGCATTGCCACTTGCACTTCCTCCATCAATATAACCCAATCCCCATGCATCAGATAATCATGTCATGGCATACAATGTACAGAAACAGTAAATCATGCATTTTAGACAAATTTAGCCCTAGGGGTATAACGGTCATTTTGTACCTAGGGGTAAAATAGTAATTTCACACCCTAAGGGATATTTTAATAATTATATCAATTTTGGAGTTTCATGCTCATCACAGTTAATAATGCTTTACCAGAAAATACTTACCGCATATTTTTACCAAAATGGGCCTGTAAGCCCATTGGCCCAAATTCAACCCATCGAGGCCCAAAGTTGCCAACGTACACAAAAATGCGCACTCAAGAGTCTTACCGTTCGTGTTTATCAGAATTACCAATATAACCAGCCCACAAGTGTTCACACACTCACAAGCCCTCGAAATGCTAGAATTCTGACATTTCGGGTTTTGCCGATTTAGTCTACTAGAGGGTGTTCGTTTACATACCTGATTTGTGATTTCCACAACGAGATCTCCCACGCGATTTTCCCTTTTGCCAAGAACAGTGAGTAGATCTAGATCTAGTCGTTCCTATGATCCACACCTCCCACACTCCTTGCTAGATCGTCCACTTTGCAACGAACACACATAAAATCGATTAAAAAGACTAGCACTACTCTTTACTAGACGACAGCCTCCCTGAAGCGTTTAGGGACTTTTGGCTTTTCCTTAAACCCAAAAATAACGTATGAGAATAGATCTAAGCACTTACCGAATATCTACTAGACAAGAACGCTTCCAATGCTTTTCTAACCTAGATCTAACGTAGATTTAACCCTCAACCATGAGCGAAGAACTAACCCAAAAGTTCTGAAGATTTCAATTCCTGAATTATTCTGAATATAGAGGTTCGACTTTTGGTGGTAATTAACTAGTCAAAGTTGAATAGGAATTTTTATGATTGGGGATGTAAAGAAGATAGAGAAAAGAAGAGAAGATAGAAAGAAATAGAGTGTATAGATTCAGCTTAAGGAAGGAAATCGGCAAAGTAAGTTAAGGTGTAAGGTTTCGGCTTTTAAGGAAAATCAGTTACCAACGTTTTTTGAAGAGAAACAAAAGGGAAAAGAATTTTAAGAGTAGAAAAAGATGAACAAAAATAAAAAGGACGAAGGTTGATGGAATGATAGGAGAATTTTAGCAAAAAGATAACAATTCCTAAAACTCTTTCCGTATTTAAATGCCCAAGGCTGACTTGGTACCCATGAATTCCCTTTTCGGTACAATAATTAGCCATTACCGAATTTGAATACAATTCAAATTCTTCCCATCAGCTGCAGCCCCTTTTATCCTATTTTAAATCCATCCTTATCTCAGCCAACATCCACCTAGCAGCATCCCACTTAAATTCGGACGCTGGACGCTCCTTTAGCAAAAATAAAACTACCCTTCGCGCCTCTAACAACTCGAACTCTCGACCTCACTGCTGTCACCGTGCCATCATAACACGCTGCTTGCCACTGTGACACAGCTTCTCTTTTGTTATAATATAGTTGCAAATAATTTTAAGGCTTATGTGCTTCAGTCACGGGTCACCAAAAATAAAACAAAATTTCACATACCTTTGGGTTCGAACGCGCGTCCTTTCAGCATGCCCAGCATGCTGTCGCCACTACGCCATAGGCGCTCTTTGTGCCAAATTATAATTGCAACCTCTTTTAACCCCTATTTTAGGGCGACCATATTACAAAAGCAAAATACATTTTGCGCACGCTAGGAGTCGAACCCCAGCCTCCCTTCCTACTGCCTAGTGCCTCTTGCCACTGGGCCAAGCGCACTTCTTATGCCCAATTTTGCCTAATTTATTTTTAAGGCCTTATGCCCAAATTTCCTTAAGAGGAAAAATTTAACAATTTTGCTAAAGCCCTGGGCCGAGCCTAGGACTTTTCCTGCACCATAAGCCCCTCCAAAATCACTAACCCAACCATGAAACTAATAACAACAACAATAATAATAATAATAATTTTTTTCCATAAGAATTTAAAACATCCAACTAATTCGGGCCATCTTCTTCTCGAGCCCAGACTCAAGCCCAATACTTCTAGGCTTAAATTCAGGGTGTTACAGCGATGACTCGAACCTCAGACCCTGGAAGCACTCCACACGCCACTTACCACTAGACCAACAACTCCTTTGTGTCATAGTTTACCCACATTTAAAAAAAAAAAGCCAACTAACTATAAGCAAGGGTTTATTCCTTAAAAACAAAACTTTTTGCACTTGTTCAAGCTTGAACCCAAGACTTCTCAGACACTCTCAGAGCACATAACCACTGAAGTAGACAATTAGTTGTGTCACTTTCTTGCACAACTAAATACTTATGTGCAGTCTCCTAACTGTTCCCTTACTCAAGGCCCAATACTTCTAGGCCCAAATTTAGGGCATTATAGGCAATATTATTACATAAACATTCAATTCAATTCGGCTATAAATACATACATACATTTGAATTTAAGAACATTTATTTACTTACGAACTTACCTTGTACAGAAATGAACAGACCGGAACGACTATGCAACCACTCTTGACTTCCCCCGATCAAAATTTGATTTCTTCCTTTCTTGATCTAAATCAAGCTCCCTAAGCACCGAACCTTAAAGCTTCAACAATGGTTTCTTTCTTCTCACATTCGACCACAAAAAGATGAACATGCATGTGGTTTTTATGTTTTGTTTTATTTATTTCATATCATTTACCATTTTATCCATTATAAAATACTATGAAATCATTATAAATTATGTCCTTTACCGTCCATGATAATGTTCACTGGCCAAATTACCACATAAGGATATCATAATTAATTAATCAAAGCAATTAAGCACTTTAACAACTAGAAAGCCACTTTTGCATTTTACGCGATTTAGTCCTTTTATCAAATTAACTAACCAATCGATAAAATTAAATCACGAAATTTTCACACATATCAAATATCATGCTGTAAACACAAAAAGAATATTAAAATAATTTAACGACCTCAATTTTGTGGTTCCAAAACCACTATTTTGATTTAGCTAAAACTGAGCTGTTACATCGATCTTATTTATTAGTATTTCAACTCTCAAATTTTTTCCAAGACTCAGCTTGACTTATCTACTTAGCTTGTGGTATCAATCTATTTCTTCTATCCAAACTTATCACTTTCAAAGTGTGGAGTTCATCCAAACCGATACCTTTGGTTCCTATCTTGCTAGATAGAGGGTCAAGGTCCTACCTTCATTCCTAAACCTCCTTAAGTGTCTTATAAGTCTCGGGTCAACACTCATCTATAGTGTTGGTTTATTCTTGATCCTTAAGTTCGATTTCCATTCCATCACCACTATTCCTTAATTCCTTTGTTTGTCTTTGCTTAGCGAAATCTATAACTACTTTTACTTAGCCATTTCAAACCATTTTTGTTAACCAAATACTTTCCTAGCCAAATTCAACCCTTTATTTCAAAATCGAATGAAACTTCTCTTTTAATGATCGAGCAACTACATGACTCAAACACCTCAACGAGCCCGTGGTCATATCATAGAGCTAGTTAAAATAATGAGTACGAGTATTTCTGGCTATTCTAAAGTAAGTTAAAAAAATTTGAAAAAAATTTCATGCACAAAAATATTTATTCTTATTTAGCATTTTGTAATTAAAAAAATGAAAGAAATTTAAAGGTGAAAAAAATTATACATATATAGAAAGTGTTTGGAAAGTGTTCAATTGTACCCGATCCATCAAATTCTCTTCTACCATCATCAACACCATCTCGCCACACTTTATAACCAAACTTAATTTCTTTTCAACCTACCTTGCACCATCTCATCTACTACTGTAGCAAACCCCTTTGTAGCCGTCCCCTAGTCTAAAGATTAACTCTAAAAGAGTCTTTTATGAAATAACTAGAGGAGAAATGAGTGGAAAAAGGCACGAGTGAAGTGAGAGCATTAGAGAGAAGAAAAATTCATTTAAGAGTGTAAACATGAGTGGGAGTGCCATCTACTTTTCTTTTTGAGAGAAACGTGAGGATTTGCTATGAGGTACATTCTTCATGTCCAGAAGCCTTGAACGCAACATTGCAAAAAGAGGTAGACGAAAACAAATAAGAAACGTAACACCCAGAGGAGGTGGAGTACCCAACTTGGGCCAACAAGCCCTATTGCGAGAATTCCAACGCATGCTTCAAAATGAGTTGGAACCAATCAACGAGTGCTTGGAATGAGTCAAGGAGAGGGGCCAATGAGAACGGACTCCTCAAGGCCCACAAAGAAATCGAGGCCACCTAAAAATCAATCAAGATGACCTCTATGACCCAAGTGATGCTGAAAGCGACCAAGGGTCAAATCAAAGTGAAAGGCGGAGAGGTCCAAGAAATCCATGCCATAGAGAACGAGGGCGAGTGGACGATGATCTAAGAACATAAAACTCTCCATTCTACCCTTTCAAGGCAAGTCTGATCCAGAGGCTTACCTAGAGTGGGAGAAGAAGATTGAGTTGGTATTTAAATGTCATAATTATTTCGAGACTGTAACATCCCAAATTAGGGCTTAGTCAGAATAGTGGTTTTGAGACCATAAATTTGGAGTAAAAATATTTGTTTTATGATTACTTTGAGGTCCATGACATGTTTGCATAATTGTGTGAAAGTTTCATGAAGAAATTTTATGAATAAGAGTCCGATTTTACTTTTACGACTAAATTGCAAAAGTTGCAAAATATGAGATTTTACAAGCTTTAAGTGTGAAATAGCTTTGGATTATTAATTAGAGGTCCTTAAATAGCTATTTGCTCAATTTTTATTTTTATTGACAAAAATGGACATGGAAGGGAAAAATATCAAAGAAATGACTTAAGGGCATTTTGGTCATTTGGTTAATTAAAGATTAAAAAGGGAAAAAATCAAGCAAAATTTCCTCATCTTCTTCAAGCTAGGGCCAAAATTTCCATGCTTATCATAGCTAGGGTTTCTTCAACTTTTAAGCTCAATAGTAAGCGCATCCTAGCCTCGTTTTTAATTTTCTTTGTATTTTTGAAGTTGTTATCAACAAATCTAGCTATTTTTACCATTATTTTGAGCTAGGTTTCATGTTCAAAAATTTACCCATGTGTGACATGCATGTATTTCAATGTTTAATGAAGGAATATGAAAGTTTGATGTGTGATAAACACCTTTTACAAGGTGATTTTTCATGAAAACACCTAAAAAGGACTTATTTGTAAAAGTTGTAAAATAAGTGGTAAAAATCTAATTTGAAAGAAAATGTGGGCTGTTATAAGCACAAAATGTGTTCGGCTAGGCTTAAAGTATAAAGAAAACAAATGAAAATCATTTTATGAGCCTAGGGAATAATTTGTAAATTTGTGAATGTTTAGGGGCAAAATTGTAATTTGACTGAAGTATGATTTATGGGCTGTTTTGAGCAATGTGATAATTAGATAAGTAAAATTTGCTATTATAGATTAAGAGAATCGGAGTTTGCACCTAGACCGGTGAAAGAACAAGCTTTTGGACTTAATTAAATTGTTAGTCATATTTTGGTACCGAGGTAAGTTTGTGGGTAAATAATGCAACATTTCATTATTATGTATTCAATGCTTTAATATTGCATGAATTGAATAATTATTTTGATGAAATTAGTTAACGATGAATCGACGACGTTGTGACGAAGTTTTAATATCTCAAAATCCTGGTTGAACCTTAGGAATAGATAGGATACAAATGTCATGACATTAGGTTTATTTAGATCTCGTATAAGACCATATCTGTGATATGGCATCAGTATGTGATTACGTGTAAGACCATATCTAGGATATGGCATCATTATGAAATTTCGTGTAAGACCATGTCTAGGACCTGGCATCGATATGAGACATCGTGTAAGACCATAGCTAGGCTATTGGTGTCAATATATATGATCCCATGTAAGACCATATCTGGGATATGGCATTGGCATCTTGCTATGTGTATGAGATTTCCCAAGTATCTTTTAGTATTCCAAGGGATTCAACAGGTAACTTAAAGACTATGTCAAAGAAATGACGAGGTATGAATATGTTGAAAGGGTACAAGTATGTACATAAAGCTCCTTAAACATTGAGATTATGACTTGGTAAGTTCTCGGTAAGAAGTGAATGAAGGAATCATGAACATGAGTTTTATTGTTCACTATGAGAATGACATGATTTAAGATGTATCTATGATACTTGATGACATTATGACAAGTTATATTTATGTTATGTGTATGATATTGCATGATTAATGTTGTTAATTACTTACATGCAAACTTACTAAGCTTTATGCTTACTCCCCTTTCTTTTTCATATTTCTTATAGTATCGCTAAGCTAGCTCGAGGATCAAAGGACGTCGGAGACTCGATCACACTATCAATTGGAATATTTGGGTATAGCTAGTCTTAACATTTTAAGTATGGCATGTATAGGGACTTGGTCTTTTTGTTATATGTCATATTGGCTTAGCCAAATATGTTGGCTTATGATGATACTTGATTCATTTTGTATAAGGCCGTTTGATATTGGCTAATACTGATTATAAGTAAAATTGCATGATGATGCATTCCATAGATGTGGTTATTTGCATGTTTTGAATTGTTGAGTATATGATTGGTTAAGTATGTTATATGTCATGAAAATGAATTGATGATGTCTTAATTATAGACATATTTGTTGCTAAAAAATGCTATGAATTATACCAATGCATTGATGCTTGTGTAACTATGTTTCAGGGTGGCAATTGGCTTGGTAAATAGCCTATATATTGTCCACACGGGAAGGCACACGAGCGTGTGCCTAGGCTGTGTGCAACACATGGTCAGCCCCATGTGTGTGTGAACATGTCGTGTGTCCCCTGCACCTAAATTTTTAAGAAACAGAATGCCCGGTATGGAGTGCACGGGTAGAGACACGGGCGTGTGTCTCAGTTGTGTGAAGGCCACAGCTTGGAACACGGACATGTACTAGGCCATGTGAAAACTAGTTTAGCTTCAAAATGAAAAATAATTCGATAAGGCCTGAGCACACAGACGTGTTTCTCAACCGTGTGGACAGCATGGCCTTGGACACGGGTGTATGCCAAGGGTGTGAGAAGTCTGACGAGAATTTAATTCATCACACGTCCTAGCACACGAGTATGTTGCTTGGCCATGTGGTTTCATTTGATTGATGATGTCATCAATAGAGAGTTACATGGGGTATGAACACGGGTGTGTGTGACCATCCGGCCTATCGACACGGGCGTGTCCCATACCCATACAGGTGGTGACCCCCGTTTAGGGCAAAATTTCTATGAGTTTGTAAAATTTTTAGAAGTTTTTAGTTTAGTCCTAGACTACTTCCAAGGTACGTTTTGGGCCTCGTAGGCTCGTATAAGGGATGAAGTACATGAGTATGAATGGTTTTAAATTTGATGGAATTTTATGGCCCGATTTTACATGAATGTTTATGTTTAAGTCCGGTAATACCTCGACCCCTATCCCGGTGTCGGATACAAGTAAGGGGTGTTACATTTAGTGGTATCAGAGCTACAGTTTAGTCGATTCTCAGACTACGTAGCGTGTGAAAGAGTCTAGCTATATATGCCATACATATATTGTGATAGTGTGACAACTCTTGACGATTTTAAAATGTGTTTTCATATAGTAAATGGATCGCGACAGAATTGTGGCAGATGAGGTGGAAAGTAAAGCGCCTGCTCCCGCTGAAGGGACAGTGCTGCCAAAGAGTAGACCCATGACTGTGAGTCAGGGAAGAGGAGAAGGAGCTAGGGAAGCCTTTCCCCATATGATGAATGCTTGGTATACGGAGATCGTTCGAATGAACCCGAACACCCAACCCCCTCGACCCCTGCCTACTCCTCAGCATACCCCTGTAGCTCCTCGAGTTGTGGAAATGGTAAAAAGGGAAAGGCCTCTGGTTGACAAAATTTGAAAGTAATGGGCTAAGGAATTCCGAGCTAGTAAAGATGATGATCTTGAAAGAGCAGAATTTTGGCTTGAAAATACCATCAGGGTATTTGAAGAGTTGTCATGCACACTTGAAGAATGCATGAAATGTGTGATATCACTCTTACGAGATTCGACCTACTAATAGTGGAACACCCTTGTGTCAGTTTTATCGAGGGAGAGGGTAACTTGGGAATTTTTCCAGGAAGAGTTCTATAAGAAGTACATTAGCCAGAGGTTTATTGATCAGAAGAGAAAGGAATTTCTAGAGTTAAAGCAAGGTCGAATGACTATAACTGAGTATAAGCCCGAGTTTGTGAGACTTAGCAGATATGCTCGAGAATGTGTATCTACTGAGGCCATTATGTGTAAGAGGTTTGAGGATGGGTTGAATGAGGGCATTCGATTATTTTTTAGCATTCTTGAGCTGAAAGAATTCAGCTTGCTTGTAGAGAGAGCTTGCAAGGCAGATGAGTTGGCTACAGAGAAAAGAAAAGTTGAAATGGAGTCTTGTGACTCAAAGAAGTGATAGATGGGAAAGTCATTTCAGTCCTCATCCAAGAAATCAAGAGAGTTCACTACTTGATCGAATGCTTCAGTTGGATTCTCGAATAGAAATAGGGGTAAACAGTATTCGGGTCATGAGGCTCATACCACTTTAATTGTAAGTGTCGGTAGTGCTCGACCAAATAGACTGGTGAGTCCACAGTGTGGTAGATGTCACCTCGGTGAGTGCCAAGTGAATGATAGATCTTACTTCAGATGTGGTTCACAAGACCATTTTATTCATGATTGCCCCGAGATGGGAGAAAAAGAGAAATTTTAGAGTGTGAGATCGAGTAACACTGCTAGTAAAGGAAGACCACAGAGAAATCCAGGAAATGGAGCTAGTTGCAAGGGTGCACCTAGAGAGTCGACTGTGAGACCTGAGGGTAGAGTACCTACGAGGACTTATGCCATTCATGCTCGTAAAGAAGCTTCATCTCTTGATGTGATTACTAGTACTTTTTCTCTCTATGATACTTCTATTGTTGCTTTGATTGATCTGGGATCTACCCATTCGTATGTTTGTATGAAATTGGTATCTAGTATGAATATGCCTGTTGAGTCTACATAATTTATGATAAAAGTGTCAAACCCTCTAGGCAAGTATGTGTTAGTTGATGAGGTATGTAAGAATTGCCTTTTGATGATTAGAGGTCATTGTTTTCTGGCTAATCTCATGCTATTGTTGTTTGATGAATTTGATGTAATTCTTGGTATTGATTGGTTAACTAATCATGATGTGATAGTAAATTGTGGAAGAAAATTCATTGAACTGAAATGTGAAAATGGGGATATTCTTCAGGTTGAACTAGGTGAATCAGATAACTTGCCTGTAGTGATTTCTTCTATGACTGCTCAAAAATATATAAGAAAGGGTCATAAAGCTTATCTTTCCTTTGTACTGAATACAAAAGAGTCTGAGTTGAAAATTGAATCAGTGCCAATAGTATATGAGTATCCAGATGTGTTTCCCAAAGAGTTGCTCGGATTGCCTCCTATTAGAGAAGTAGAATTTAGTATTGAGCTAGTCCCTAGTACTGTACCTATTTCGATGTATAGAATGGCTTTGACTAAATTGAAGGAGTTGAAAGCTTAGTTACAAGAACTGACGGACAAAGGTTTTGCGAGACCTAGTTATTCCCCGTGGGGTGTACCGGTATTATTTGTGAAAAAAAAAAGATGGTTCAATGAGACTATGTATAGATTATCGGTAGCTCAATAAGGTAACCATAAAGAACAAGTATCCCTTACTAAGGATCGATACTTTGTTTGACCAACTGAAAGGAGCCACAGTGTTTTCAAAGATAGACTTGAGGCTCAGTTACTAGCAGTTGAGAGTTAAGGAGTCAGATGTGTCGAAAACTGCATTTCAGATGAGGTATGGTCATTTTGAATTCCTTGTCATTCCTTTTGGATTAACGAATGCTCCTGTTGTATTTATGGATTTAATGAACCCTATTTTTTGACCGTCCTTGGATAAAATTGTTGTTGTTTTCATTAATGATATACTAAATTATTCTTGTGATGAGACTAAACATGCTGAACACTTGGAAACAGTTTTGTAAACTTTGAGAGACAAGCAATTGTATGATAAATTTAGTAAAAGTGAATTTTTGCTTAGAGAAGTTGGATTTTTGGGCTACATTGTTTTGGGTGATGGTATTAGAGTTGACCCAAGTAAGATTTCGGCTATTGTTGAATGGGAACCGCCGAAGAATGTGTCTGAGGTTAGAAGCTTTATAGGCTTAGCTGATTATTATAGACGGTTTGTTAAGGGATTTTCCATGATTGCTACTCTGATGACGAGGCTATTACAAAAGGTGTCAAGTTCGAATGGATAGAAAAGTGCCAACAGAGTTTTGAGAAAGTAATGGCATTGTTGACTGAAGCTCCAATTTTAGTATAGCCTGAACTAGGAAAAGAATTTGTGGTTTATAGTGACGCATCTTTGAATGGATTCAGTTGTGTACTTATGTAAGAAGGAAAGGTAATAGCTTATGCCTCGAGGCAGCTGAAACCACATGAAAAGAATTATCCGACACATGATTTGGAGCTAGCTGCCATTGTGTTTGCGTTGAAGATTTGGAGACACCATTTGTGTGGCGAGAAATGTCAAGTATTCACTGATCATAAAAGTCTAAAGTACTTGATGAATCAAAAGGATTTGAATCTACGACAATGGAGGTGGCTCCAACTATTAAAAGATTATGAATTGGTGATTGACTACCATTCAGGTAAGGCAAATGTAGTCTCCGATGCTTTGAGTAGAAAATCATTATTTTCCTTGAGAGCTATGAGTACTGAGTTGACTGTATCTGATGATGGTTCACAAAATGTAACACCCCTTACCCTTATCTAACGCTAGGACAGGGTATGAGGTATTACTTTACTGAAACACATGCAAACATTTAACTCCAACTAAATAAAATGCATCCCGATTTAAAACTTTTTCAAATATCGACCTACAGTCCTTCATATGTGCCTACGAGGCCTAAAACATGGTTTAGAAATAATATAGGACCATTTTGGGCACTTAAGAAATTTTCATCAAAAACTACTAAAAATAGGGCGCACGCTTGTATGGCCTCTAAACATGGCCATGCTGATGGCTTGTGTGATGCACACAGCCTAAGCACCTAGGGACACACTCGTGTCCCACCACCATGTGGATTTATTTCTCAACTTAAACCTACAGGGTTTTCACACGGCTGAGCAAACGCCTGTGTCAATAGCCCGTGTGTGTCTTACACACAGCTATGACACGCCCGTGCTCATAACCCGTGTGACTCTCTGTCTCTAACAACATCCCACCATAGGACACACGGCCAAGGCACACGTCTGTGTGCTTAGCCTGTGTCCTTCACACGGTTGAGACACACGGTCGTGTCTCATGCCCTATGGTATACTGATGGGCATTTAATGCAACAAATTCAAGGTGTAGGGGACACAGGGCCTAACCACACGCCCGTGGGGCTGACAGTGTGTCGCACACGGCCTAGACACATGCCTGTGTGTCTACCCGTGTGGACAAAAATAGACTATCTACCAAGCCTCTTTGCCACCCTGAAACATGATCAAAACACATAACAAAGCATAACAAGACACCAATACTCATCCAATGGCCATAGTTTGGCATCCACAAAATGTAACTGCCCGAATTAGGGCCAAAACAAAATGGTGGTTTGGGGACCACAAATCTGACATAGAAAAACTTATTCCGATAAAGTTTTAAGGTATATTGTGTGATTGAATGCATGAGTGAAATTTAGTAAATAAATTTTACTAATAAAGTGCCCAATTGAGTGATAGGACTAAATTGCAAAAAATTCAAAATATGTGTTCTAGAAGCTTTTAATGTGAAATTGAAATGAAACCATGAACTAGAGGTCCTTATTTAGTAATTAGACCATTTTGTGGCAACATGGACAAAAATGCCCATGGAAGGAAAAATTTACAAAGAAGGCCATTAAGGGCATTTTGGTCATTTGGATATTAAATGCAATAAAAAGGGAAAAATAAGCCAAAAATGTGTCCATCTTGTACCTTGCATAGCCAAAACTTTGGGGGACTCCTAGCCCCGTTTTTCATGTTCTTCGTATTTTTGAGATCCTCGTACCTTTACCTAACTTTCTATACCACTATTTTAAGCTAGGGTTCATGTTAAAAAAATTTAGCCATGTGTGTCATGAAAGCATTTTGATGTTTATTGGTAGAAAATGGAAGTTTAATGTGTAGTAAACAACTTTTGCTAAGTGATTTTTCATGGAAATGTATTTAGGGACTAAAATGTAAAAGTTGTAAAATATGTGTATAAGTTGTGAAATGTTGAAAATTGTGTGTTGCTATAAGAGAGAAATAGGTCAGCTAGGCTTGGGAATGTTGAAAAATAGATACATTTCATTTTTACGAGCCTAGGGACTAAAGTGTAAAAATTGACAAAGTTAGGGGTAAAATGGTAAAAATTGCCATAGGATGATTTGTGTCCAATTGACTAATGTATGTATTGAATGAGTTAAATTTGATATTATAGATCAAGAATGACACGAAATCAACCTTGACTGCGAAAAAGGCAAGGTATCGGACTAAATCGAATTGATTTGCATTTTTGCATCGAGGTAAGTTCTATATGTAAATAATGAGTTATTTTTAATCATTAAGTTTAATTATATTAATTATTTTGAAATCCTAAAATTTTATATCAAACTATCAAAAATGTGATAAAATAAAAACGATAAGTAAAGAAAAGTCCTGGTTGAACCTTAGGAATCATTAGGATACGATTGACATGTCACTACAAAACCATTAACTGTTTTTGATTGTTTATGTGATCCCGGGTGCTGGTCTAGTTTGATTACCAGTGGCTAGGTAATCCTGCATTTATTGCAGACCTGTCAGCTTGTGTGAGCAACATTGAGTAGTATCGACTACACCATTAGCTTGTGTGAGCAACATTGAGTAGTATCGACTACACCATTAGCTTGTGTGAGCAGACCCGAGAATAGCTCATTATTGAGCCCTTATGTGATAAGTGGTAGCTTCGGCTATGTATTAGTGGTAGCTTCGGCTACATCATGTGTGGCAGTTGTGCCTTATTCTGTGTATCCTTTAGTATTCCATGTGGTTCATCGGGTTATTCAAATCAATTTGATAAAATGTGATTGTATGTAAAGAGATTTGACCGTATGTTTAAGAATTTGTATGTGCAGGTTATATGAAAACTATCATGTGTGCTAAGTGCTTAATGTATGTATTGAAACATGTGGTAAGATCACATGAGTAAGTGATAATTCCCAAACTTAATTATATGATAGGAAAACATATTTTCCATTTGCTATGTCCATTTAGTTTTAAAGGCTCATTAATTTTGCATATAGACTTACTAAGCCTTATAGCTTACCCCTTCTCTTTTCCCTTCCCTTATAGGTTCATCAAGCTAGTCTGAGGTTCAGTGATCATCAGGATTCCATCAACACTATCAACAATCATTTTGGGTATTTGATTATGAACTTTGAATATTGTGGCATGTATAGGTGGTCTATTTTTTTGGTTATGTGTCACAGTTCTTTTGTGTCCATTTGTTGATAGTGGTGTTTTGGTACTTTGGCCATGAGAAATGAGCCATGAATGGTTAAGTCATATTTTATCAAAAGTGTTGTAATCTACTAATGTGAAAGCTTGCCTAGTATGAGTAAAATGTGTGTGGATGCAGAAGTTTGATGATGCTAGATAAAGTTAGGGTGTCGATGGCTTAACATGTATGTTTTGATGAGTTTTGATGTTATAATGTGAATTGGCAAAAATTGGTTGATATTGGCTTGTGTTTCAAGGTGGCAAATTACTTGGAAAATATCCTATAATTGTCCACATAAGTAGATGCACAGGTGTGTGACACACGGCCAGCCCACAGGCATGTTGATAGGCCATGTGTCCCCTGCACCTGAAATTATGAAAATTAAATGTTTTGTAGTAAACACACTGGTGGAGACACTGCCGTGTTCTCGATCGTGTGATAGACACGGCCTAGCCCATGCGCATGTGGCTTAGCCATGTGACGAAAACTTTACGAGGATGTCATAAACAGAATACCCCAGTTTTTCACACGGGATGAGGACACAGGCGTGTTGAGGCCACGTGAAGGGCATATGTGTGCTCAGCCGTGTGAAAACCCCTGTAGGTTCGAAATGAAAAATAATTCTGCATGCTAGGGACATGGGAGTATGCAACCACACGGCCTGCCTACACGGGCATGTCCCTGCCCCACACAGGTGTGTGCCCTGTTTTGAGTCAATTTTTTCTTAAGTGTTCAAGAAGTTTTGATTTGGTCCCGGGTCATACCCAGTGTATCGTTTGGGCCTCGTAGGCCCATAATGTGAATGTTATACGTATGAATGAAAAAGTTTTAAATTTTATGTGAAATTTATGTGTCGAAATCAAATTATCGTGTGAGTGTATGTTTGGTAATGCCTCGTATCTGTGTCCGGCGATGGTTATGGGTGAGGGGTGTTACACACAACTTAATTTAATCAAACAAACCATGCATTCAATCTATTACTCCTAGCCTATACAATTACTCATGCTAAATTCTCATTCTTAGAAACATTATCATTTGCATTTGATAACCAATGGTGAATATTTGCCAATAACTTTGGCCTTATACAAAATGAAGTATTTCAATTTCAAGCCAACACATTTGGCTCCAAAATAATATGACACTTAACAAAAGAATAAAGTCCTATACATGCCATATTCTCAAAATGCTAAAACTAACTATACCAAGTGCTTGGGATGATAGTGTGAATGAAGCCTCCGACGTACTTTGATCCACAAGCTAACTAGGCCGCACTATAAGAAAATGGAAAGGAGAGAGATAAGCATAAAGCTTAGTAAGTTGCAAGTAAATAAAAGACAACAAAATTACCACGCTAAGCCATACTCACAATACCTCCTGACTTATGCATGATACAAAGAATAACCATAACATGACTTACTCATTTTCATCCGTTTTTAATTATACCACATAAAATCGAGCTCACATTTCATACATTTCATATAGGTACCTGCATCACTCACAAGATCATCATACTATCTCTCAATCTTAATACAACTTTAAATTTTCCCGTTGAACCATTTAGAATACGAAAGGATATTCAACAAGTCTCTAACATAGGGTATCAAGCCGATGCCATGTCCCAGACATGGTCTTACACTAGCTTACATTTCAAGCCGATGCCATGCGCCAGACATGGTCTTACACTGGCTCTCATATCTCGAGGTTGATGTCATGTCCCAGACATGGTCTTACACTGACACATCTCCGAGTCGATGCCATGTCCCAGACATGGTCTTACACTAGCTTGCAAATCAAGGCCGATGCCATGTCCTAGACATGGTCTTACACTAGCACTCATATCAACACCGATGCCATGTCCCAGACATGGTCTTACACTAACAAGTGACGAGGCTGACGCCATGTCCCAGACATGGTCTTACACTAACAAGTGACGAGGCTGACGCCATGTCCCAGACATGGTCTTACACTAACAAGTGACGAGGCCAATGCCATGTCCCAGACATGGTCTTACACTAACAAGTGACGAGGCCGATGCCATGTCCCAGACATGGTCTTACACTAGCACTCGTATCAACCCTAGTATCACAACATGAATGTCCAATCTATTCTTAAAGTTCAACCGGGCTCTATTACGTATGTTCTCATCATTTCATGATTTAAAATCATCATTCAACAATTCATGCTCGAATAAACATACTCATACCTAACTTATTTCACAGTGCATTATTTTATGAAAAAATGATAGTTTCATGCATAAAATTAGTAATGTTGTATTATTTACCTACAACTTACCTTGATACACAAAATGGAAAATGGCCTTTCGGTTCAGTTGATTTGCTTGGCCTTGCCCCAGTCTAGGTTCAGATTTTGTAAATCTCGTTCTATAACAATAAAACTTCAATAATTTAATCACCAATTTAATCTAAACATGTCAAGAATCATAATTTGGCAAAATGACCATTTTGCCCCTAGACTTTGGCAAAATGACCATTTTACTCCTAGGCTCAGAAATTGATTTTTATCAAATTTCCTTATTTACCAAGCCTAACCGAACTCTTTTCACTATTATGGCAACCCAAAATTTCCATTATTTCATGCATTTACTACAAAATTTATAACTTTTACAACTAAGCCCAATTTAGGTGTTTTCCATGAACACCCTTTCACAAAAATTGTTTATTTAACAACCTACATTCATTTTCCTTCATAAATTTCCAACAAACTACACAAGTTTTCTCATGGAAAAATTTTAAACTCTTAACCATTTTGCAAAATAGCCCCCTCACTAGCTAGATGAAGCTTTAGGGGTCCCAAAAGTACAAAAATTATCACAAATGACCATCAAGATGACTTACTTGCAAGGATTTAAGGTTGCTGAATTTTTCAGCATCCATGGCCCCTTTTTTTGAGTGAAAATTCGTGTAGAAGAAAGAGCAAAAAGATGACAACATTTTTCTCCTTATTTCATTTATTAGTCAAATACATCACCTAATGCCAACAACCCTTGATTTTTATGGACTTTCTTTGTCTCAATGGCCAGCCATGCCTTTAATATGGGCCTATTTGCACATTAAAGACATCTATTTTTAGTTCCATGACCATTTAATGCCATTTGCTAATAAAATCAAACTTTTTCCCTCTATGCGATTTAGTCCTTTTTCGCAATTAAGCCTTCAATCACGTAAATTAATTCACCAAAATTTTCATGCACTCATATAAAAATACTATAACACATAAAATAATGCTAAAATAATTTTCTCTAACCTTGGGTAAGTGATTTTGAAATTACTATTCCGACTAAGCCTAATTTCGAGCCGTTACATTTCTCCCCCTTAGGGATTTCCATCCCCAAAAATCTTATCGTTAAAGAGGTTCGGGTACTGATCTTTCATAGTCTCTTTAGGTTCCCATGTGGCTTCCTCGACTCCATGTCTATGTCATAAAACTTTCACAAGTGCTATGTTTTTGTTCCTCAATTCCTTGACCTCTCGAGCCAAAATCATAACAGGCTTTTCACCATAGGTCATATTCGGACTTATCTCTATCTTTGCCAGTGAAATCACAAGTGAATAGTCAGAGCGGTAGAGACGTAACATCGATATATGGAAGGCATTGTGAATTTTCTCCAACTTAGATGGCAACACTAGACAGTATGTTACCGGTCCAATTCTCTCAATCACCTCGTATGGTGTAATAAACCATGGACTCAACTTGCCTTTCCTACCGAATTTGAGGACTTTCTTCCACGGGGAAACTTTTAAAAACTCCCCAACTTGAAATTCGATCTCTTTTCATTTCAAATCCACGTATGATTTCTGTCTATCCGAGGCGGCCTTTAAGCAATCACGAATCACCTTAACTTTCCCTTCTGTTTCTTTGACTAAATCGACCCCATGTGTAATGCCCCGAATTTGGGCCTAGTGCGTGGGAGTCACTAGGAGGCTGCACGTAAAAGTTTATGTGTGTAAGGGAATAGCACAATTAAATTTCTGCTTAAGTGGTTTAGGGTCCTGAGAAGTGTTGGAGAAGTCTTGGGTTCAAACCCTGGCTTTTTATTAATTTTTTTGATGTTGCTCTTAAGTTGTCCTTAGCTCTAGCAGGTAGGCTTTTTCATGGTTGTGGTGGAAATGTGACACAAGAAAGCACGTGGTCTAGTGGAAGTGGCATTACAAGTGTGGCAAGGAGGTCTGGGGTTCAAATCTTGGATTGCTCAATGGAGTGTTTATTTTTGCCAAAAGTGTTGTAGCTGATGGTGTTTGAGTGAAATACTGTTGATAGGGAATTTGACTTGGTCATGAGTGTTTCAAGGATTTTGATTGGAGTGAAGAAGTTGATCATAATTCAAACTCAGTTGGTGGCTTATCTCAAGGAGCAAATCAAGGGATTTGAAATGGGGAGGGTTGCCGAAAGTAGGGTGCTCATGTGCCGAATTTGCTTAGGTAGTTTAGAGCATTTGGGTTTTTGGTGATTTTGAATACTAAAGCCAAAATAGCATTGATCATTTGGGGTTTTCTTTGTTTTCTTATTTTATTTCCTCTCTTTCGTGCGTGTTGCATTTTTGGCTCTCTCTCGATTTTGAGTACCTTCGATATTCTTTCTTTTCCTTTCTTTTAAATTTCTTTGTTTGCCGAACCTAAATTCTTGTAGTCTTGCTGAATCACTCTTCTACTCCTAATTCCCTTCTACCTTCCAAGACTTGGCTAAATATCCTACCATTTGCTTTTGCTCCATTGGGTATTTTTTTTCTTTTTAGGCCGAATACATTCTTTCTTCCCCTTTCCCTTTTTCTTTTCGGCATTCTTTAGATTGGTGACCAAATTTTGCTCTTTCCCTCTTCCTCCACATTGTTCCTTTCTTAGCTTCTTTCCTTCATCATTTCTTCTTTCCCACTTTCAATCTTCTCATACTCTCTAACAACAAATACTGTGTTACTTAGATCTTTGCCTCATCATTGCCCGAATACTTCACTACTCTTAAGCTTTGCTCGGTTTGATAATTATTCTCTGTCAATCGGTGTGTTCACTTGTTTCTCTACCACTGTTTAAATCGAATACATTTTCCTTTATTGCTAATTTCCATCTCCCTTATCTTTTCTGTGGTTGTGGTGCAATTCTATCTTGCGAGTGGTGATGGGGTTTTTTGATGATAAAGAGTCAACAATGGTGGTGAGTAGTAATCAGTTTGAGGAGAGATTGGGAAGGGCATCAGCTGAGATTAAATGTGTAGCCTCTGCCCCTAAGTTTAAGTGGCGTAGGGTGTCGGTGGTTTGGGACTTTCCGCTAGGATGCAGAAGGGTGGCTGCACCAAACTCTAGATCAAGTAAGCAAATCATAGTTGATCGATCTAGTCAAGGTAAGTAGTAGTCGATCCTTTAGATAGGTGTTTGGTTAGGAGTTCTTCTAATTCTATTGATAGATGATTAACTAAATTTTATATTTGAGTATAGGTTCTGTCACTCGTGGATTTTTAGTACTCTTCGTAATCAGGTGTGTATTCATACCTTGTAAACGATAACAGGCGCAACAGCCGTAAAAGTGTGTATTCACACTGTACAGATTGTAGAGCAATAGAACCTGAAACGCCAGAATGCACTGAGTAGCCTGATAGGCCCATGGGCCCATTTATGTAAATCTAACTGTTAGGTGGAAATAGTGAGGCGTGTCATATCACATACATGGCATAGGCCGTTTTGGGCCTTAATAGGCTGAGCTGGGTCGTGTGGGCCTAATAAGGCTTGTAGGCTGTACGGATAAAATGTATGTTATGTGGTAAGTTTTGGACTGAGCTAAGTCTTTCGCATAGCTATGGTGAGTTCTGGGCTAAATGGGCCACACGAGCATGTGGGCCCACTTAGGCTGAGTAATGAGCCTTAGGCCCATATACATCGTTATGTCAATTTAGGTTACTTAAGTCACTCGAGGCGACTGTAGACCTTCTAAGTGGTCAATTATCTGTACTGAGACCAAGAGGGTAAAAAGACCAAAATACCCCTGAAGGGTAAAATGACTATTTTGCCCTAGTGGGTAGACGACTAATTTATGCTATGATTTGGCCGTTTTGACTGTGATTATATGACTATGGTTTGCATGACGTGACTGTGATTGTATGGCCGATTAAGAACATGGCATTCTACATACATGACATATTGCATGGGGTTGGGATATTGTACGGAGGAAGATCTGTTCTGTTAAGGTCGTACGGGTTGTGCGAGACGATTGTGGACCTGGTCACATGGGTCGTCTGAGACGACTGTGGACCTACCAATGGCTTTAAGCCACTTAATATGATTATGGCTCTGTGCCAACCTAATTAAGGCTTTGTGCCAATCGATGGCTTTTTACCAATTATATTACCGTGATTGATGGCTTTGTGTCGATTATATTACCGTGATTGATGGCTTTGCGCCGATTATATTACCGTGATAGATGGCTTTTTGTCAATTATAATAATGTGATTGATGGCTTTGTGCTGAGTATAATACAACTATTGGTGGCTTTGTGCCAGTACCCATGGTTTTATGCCAATCTGTTTACTAGCAGCTTTGTTGCGGTTCTGGTTAGTGCCCCAACCGATGCTAGCATTTGGAGTGCAGGGATGGGTGGGTTGATTTTATCCCCACAGTAAGTACAGGGTTGGACGGAGGCAACTGCAGGGTTGGATGGGGGTTACATGCATCATACATTATTCATTATGATTCTGCTATTGTATGGGTTTAGGCCTACATGTGTTCTGTTTCTGAATTTGTAATGGGCTAAGGCCCATCTGTAGTAAATAATTATCTACTGTAATAGGCTTAGGCCCAGATTGTTACTGATTTTCGTGTAACTGACTGTTCTTTTCTTATAGTAGGGGATGACACATTGAGTTTTTGTAAACTCACCCTGTTTATTAACATTTTAGGTAATCCCCAGGATCGGTGCTGCGAGGGACTCGAAGATGGCCACCCAACTGCCTATGTTTTACCATTTTGTTTAGTTACTTTTAAGTACTTAAATTTTGGTTTGGCTTGTAATAAGGCCTCTCTCAAACTTTTGGACTTTAATTTGGGGTTTTACGGTGTTAGGTTTTATATCGGCTAGTTTTATGACGCGGTTTTTCCAAAACATTAACTGTTTTCAAAGCAACACATTTTTCAACATTTTTGGAATGGTTTCACGACTCAAATCTTTCTAACAACATGTTTTTGTAAAATGAGTATTTTAGGTTAAGCATCCGCAACAAACAATGTTTTATATTTAAAAGTAATAATGATGTTTTAATAAGAAAATAACTTTTCAATGAACCATGTTTTGAAAATAAACTATCGTAGGTTGTACACCAATTTTGAATGGCTAGAGGTTCTAAATAGCAAGAAGAGTTTTCAATGAAAACATGGTTTTCGAAAAACACTTTAATGTGACGCGCCAGATTTGGCTATAACGTCTAGGCCAGGTTTGGGATGTTACACTATGTATCTGATTCTCTTTAAGTTCTGACCAACACAAAGGTGTTCGGCACTTGAGCCCATACAAAGCCTCATAAGGCGCCATCTTGAGACTCGACTGATAACTGTTATTATAGGCGAATTCAACTAGTGGCAAGTACTTTTCCCAACTGCCTTGGAACTCGAGAATGCAACATCTCAACATGTACTCGAGAATCTGAATTACCCTCTCTGACTGGCCATTGGTCTGAGGATGGAAAGCCATGCTAAAATTTAGTTTTGACCCCAACACCTCTTGCAACTTTTTCCAAAACCGAGATGTAAATCTCAGATCTCTGTCTGAAATAATTGACAAGGGCACTCCATGTAGTCTCACTATCTCAGAAATGTACAACTCGGCTAATTTCTCAGGTGAATAGTCTGTACGAACTGGTATAAAATGAGCCGACTTGGTTAGTCTATCCATAACGACCCATACTGCATCTTTCTTCTTTGGTGACAAAGGCAGCCCTGACACGAAGTCCATTATAATGCAGTCCCATTTCCACTCGGGAACCATTACGGGCTAAAGTAAACCCAAAGTTACTTGGTGTTCGACTTTTACTTGCTGACAAACTAGGCACTTCGAGACAAACTCTAAAATGTTTCTTTTCATTCCCGACCACCAATACATTTTCTTTAAATTGTTATACATTTTCACACTACCGGGTGAATAGATAATCGATTACTATGTGCCTCACGCATGATCCTCTAAATAAGCTCATTATCCTTAAGTACGCAAATTCTGTCTTGGTACATCAAGCAACCATCGGTGCCAACTTGAAAATCTAAGTCAATACTTGTCCCGCACTGAGCCATCTTAGCTTGTAAATCCTTGTCATTTTTCTGAGCTTCAACAATTTCTTGCAGAAATATCGGTCTGGCTCTTATCTCAGCTAAAATCAAACCATCGTCGGTCATAGACAACTGAGCATCCATAACCCTCAAGGCAAACAATGATTTCCTGCTCAAGGCATTGGCGACTACATTTGCCTTTCCGGGATGATAGTCAATTATTAGCTCGTAGTCATTTATCAACTCCAACCATCTTCATTGTCGCAAGTTCAAGTCCTTTTGAGTCATCAAATACTTTAGATTTTTGTGGTCCGTGAAAACTCAGCATCTCTCGCCATACGAATAGTGTCTCCAAATCCTTAATGCAAACACGATGGCGACCAACTCTAAGTCGTGGGTCGGGTAGTTTTTCTCATGTGGCTTTAGTTGTCTCGAGGCATATCTATCACCTTGCCTTCTTGTATGAGCAGGCACCCTAATTCGTGCAAGGAAGCATCACTATACACTACGAATTCCTTTCCCGATTCTGGTTAAACTAACACTGGGGCTTCGGTTAATAAAGTCTAACTTTTCAAAGCTCTGTTGGCACTTTTCTGTCCACTCAAAATTAACATCTTTTTGAAGCAACCTCATCATTGGAATAGTGGTCATTGAAAACCCTTTAACAAATTATCAGTAATAACCTGCTAGGCCTAAGAAACTCCTAATCTCTGACATGTTCCTCGGTGGTTTCCACTCAACAACGGCTGCTATCTTAATCGGATCGACTTTGATCCCATCTCTCGACACAATGTGTCCTAAGAATTCGACCTCTGATAGCAAAGCTTCACTCTTGCTAAACTTGGCATAGAACTGTTTCTCTCTCAAAGTCTGCAATACGGTCCTCAAGTGCTTCGCATGCTTACCCTTGTCACAAGAATAAACGAGCATATCATCAATAAAAACCATGACATATTTGTCTAAATAAGGTCAGAAAATGCAGTTCATCAAATCCACAAATATCGCGGGAGCATTTATCAAGCCGAACAGCATGACAAAGAGCTCATAGTGGCCGTACCTCGTTCGAAAGGCAGTTTTCGGCACATCTTGTTCCTTAACTCTCAACTGGTAAATATCTGAACCTTAAATCTATCTTAGAGAACACAGTTGCTCCTTTCAGCTAGTCAAACAGGTCGTTGACCCTTAGCAAAGGATACTTATTCTTCACTATAACCTTATTGAGCTGATGGTAGTCTATGCACAATCTCATTGAGCCATCCTTTTCTTTACGAATAATACCAGAGCTTCCCATGGAGGATAGCTCGGCCTCGCAAAACCCTTATCTATTAACTCTTGCAGCTAATTCTTCAATTCCTTAAGTTTCGTCGAAGCCATCTTATTTGGAGTGATCAAGATAGGTGTCATACCAGGGACCAACTCGATACGAAACTCGACTTCCCTCTCTGGTGGTAATCCCGACAACTTTTCTGAAAACATATCTGGGTATTCGCATACCACTCGCACTGAATCAATCTTTGTCTCCGATACTTGGGTATTCAATACAAAAGCAAGGTACGACTCATACCCTTTTCTCAAATATCTCTAAGCCATCATAGAAGACATTATTATAGGCAGGCCATCCGGTTCACCGGATTCAATTCGAAGAATATCCCCATTTTCACATTTTAGCTTAATAGACTTCATCCCACAATTTATCACTACATCATAGGCAGTCAACCAATCCATACCAAGGATTATATCAAATTTGTCAAACAGCAATAACATTAAGTTAGCTAGGAAGTGATGACCTTTAATTGTAAAAGGACAATCCCTACATGCCTGGTCAACTAGCTCATACTTGCCTAGTGGGTTTGACACCCTCACTACAAACTCAGTTGACTCTACTAACATTTTCATTTTAGACACCAATTTCATGCAAATATACAAATGGGTAGACCCCGGATCAATCAAAGCTATCACAGTAATATCATAGATAGAGAAGGTACTCGCAACCATGTCGAGAGACGAAGCTTCTTCACGGGCACAGATGGCATAAGTCCTCGCAAGTGCTCTACCCTTAGACCTCACAGTAGAATCTCTGGGGGCACCTCAACTACTAGCCCCACTGTCCGAGTTCTTCTGCGGTCTACCTCTTAAAGGAGCACTACTTACTCTTACCTCTTGCTTTTTATTTCCCTCATCCATCTCAAGGCAGTCTCGGATTAAATGATCGAGTGAACCGTATCGAAAACAACCTCTTTCATTTCCTCGACACTCTCCAAAGTGTCGTCTACCACACTGTGAGAACTTAGGTCTATCCGGTGGAGCACTACCAACACTCGCAACGGAGGTAGTCTGAGCTTTGGACCCCGTATGCTGCTTATTCTTGCTTCTACCCGAGTATCCCACCGAAGTAGTCGATCGGGTAGTGATCGGGTAGTGAACTCTCTCAATCTTTTAGATGAGGACTAATGTAATTTCCCCCTCTGTCTCTTCTCTGAATCGCGGGACTCCATGTCAACTTTTTTCTTTTCCTTAGCCAACTCTTCAGCTTTGCACACTCTTTCAACGAGCACTACAAACTCTCAAATCTCTAGAATACCCACCAACAATCGGATGTCCTCATTTAAGCCGTCTTCAAATCGCTTACGCATGGTGGCTTCAGAAGACACACACTCCCTAGCGTACTTGCTAAGCCTTACAAACTCACATTCGTACTCGATAACTATCATTCGACCTTGCTTTAATTCAAGAAACTCCTTTCTCTTTTGGTCGATGAAACTCTAGTTAACACATTTTTCTGAAACTTTTCTTAAAAGAACTCCCAAGTTACTCTTTCTCTCGGTACCACTAACACGAGAGTTGTACACCATTAGTAGGCTAAATCCTGTAGAAGCGACACTACGCATTTTATGCACTCTTCAGGAGGTACATGATAACTCATCGAAAGCTTTGATGGTGTTCTCCAACCAGAACTCGGCCCTTTTTGGGTCATCATCTTTATTTGCCCAAAATTCCTCGACCCTATGTTTTCTAATTCGATCTACTAGAAGTTTGTCTCTGCTACCTATTTCTACTCCTTGAAGAGCTACCGAGGCATACTCATAAATTAGAGGAGGTGGGGGAGGTGGAGTGTTCAGGTTTGCACGAACATACTCCGTATACCAAGCATCCATCACAAAAATTCACTAATTTAATCACCATTTTAATCTAAACATGTCAAGAATCATAATCTGGCAAAATGACCATTTTACCCCTAGGCTTGGAAATTGATTTTTATCGAATTTTCTTATTTACCAAGCCTAACCGAACTCTTTTCACTCTTATGGCAGCCCACAATTTCAATTATTTCATGCATTTACTACACAATTTATAACTTTTACAACTAAGTCCAATTTAGGTGCTTTCCATTAACACCTTTTCACAAAAGTTGTTTATTTAACAACCTACATTCATTTTCCTTCATAAATTTCCAGCAAACTACATAAGTGTTCTCATGGCAAAATTTCAAACTCTTAACCATTTTGCAAAATAGCCCCCTCACTGGCTGATGAAGCTTTAGGGGTCCCAAAAGTACAAAAATTATCACAATGACCATCAAGATGACTTACTTGCAAGGATTTAAGGTTGCTAAAATTTTGAAGCTTCCATGGCCCCTTTTTTTGAGTGGAAATTAGTGGAGAAGAAAGAGCAAAAAAGATGACAACATTTTTCTCCTTATTTTATTTATTAGTCAAATACATCTCCTAATGCCAACCACCCTTGATTTTTATTGACTTTCTTTGTCTCAATGCCCGACCATGCCTTTATTATTGACCTATTTGCACATTAAAGACCTCCACTTTTAGTTCCATGACCATTTAATGCCATTTGCTAATAAAATCAAACTTTTGCGCTTTATGCGATTTAGTCATTTTTCGTAATTAAGCCTTCAATCACGTAAATTAATTCACCAAAATTTTCTTGCACTCTTATAAAAATACTATAACACATAAAATAATACTAAAATAATTTTCTCTAGCCTCGGGTAAGTGATTTCAAAATCACTATTTTGAGCAAGCCGAATTACAGGCCGTTACAGTTCAATTGTAGCAGAGTTAAGAGCTAGATCAATGTTTCTCCAAGAGATTTGTGAAGCTCAGGAAAAAGACAGTGATTTGCAAAACAAAAGAGTCCAATGTGAATTGGGTATTGAATCAAATTTTCAGTTTGGTGTAACACCCCTGACCCGGCCCAGACGTTATGGCCATGTCCGGTGTGCCACATCACCTAGACTATGCTACGCCGTCCTATGTACTAAGTCTGATGTTCGAGATTTTTGAAAAGTAATATTTGTTTTTCTTGAAATTCCCAATTTGATTACTATTCGACCTAATCTCTATCTCATTTGTGAATCGTTTCATTTTAGTCTTATCATCATTCTTAGTTTTTAGTAAAGTCAGGTTGTTTAAGAAAATATTGATTTAATTTTCAAAAACAGTGTATGTTCAAGTTTGAAATAAAACCGTAAAGAAATCCCAAATAACAGTTATAGCGGCCTTATTACAACCCATATCAAAGTAAAAACCAATACGAAATATTTAAGTTAAACCAAGAAAGTTCAGTCCTCGTGGCCACTCTGAATCCCACCCAGCGTCCAAGTCACAATCTAGGGCTCACCTGCAAGGATGGAAAGAGAGGGGTGAGTTTGGGAAAACTCAGTGTGTGCAAAACCCATCCAAAGCCCAAATTGGCTCAAGCCCACTGGGCCTAAACCCTAACCAGTCTCAGTCAGATACTGGGCCAAAGCCCTATTCAGATAGCAGTAAACTGGGCCAAGGCCCTATAACAGATACTGGGCTGAAGCCCTATTCAGATAACAGATTGGCCCATAGGCCCATAACAGTACAGTACAGTAATGCAGTATAAATGCAAACCCAATTGGGGAGACTACTCAACCCACCAACCGCTACACACCACCCGTACCAGCCAACATACCATGTGGGGAATAACTCGACCCACCCAGCCCACACACCACAGTCGCAGCATGGCTGCTCAGATAAACAGTATACGAGGCAAAGCCCCTTTCAGAAATAGTACGAGGCATAGCCCCTTTTGAGTAACGTGGTTGTGCCACTCACACTTCCTCCATTATCAAAACCCAACCCATGCAATAGATATATATCATGGCATGCAATAACAGTAACAGTCATGTCAAACAGTATAGTCAATTTTAGCCCTAGGGGTATAACGGTAATTTTCTACCTAGGGACAAAACAGTAATTTCTTACCCTAAGGGTATTTCAGTAATTTTGCTCTCATGTTATAGATTTCATGCTTATTACAGTATTTATTAATCACACAGCTATACAGAAGTTCAGTTACCTCAGTTTTTCAGTTTTAGCATTAAGGCCCTAAAACCCCTAATGAGCCTATTACGCCGATTGGCCCATTAGGCCCATTTAGTCCCGATTTCACATTCGGTTATCTTGTTTTAACTGTTTCCACATCTATAGTCCATAATATTACCTTTAAATCCAGTTTAACTCACATGGGCCCAAATCGCCCATTGGGCCCATATTTGGCCCACCGAGGCCCAACTTACCAAAAAGCCCAAAATTTAGCGGTCAACACGTCTAACAGTGCCGATTCCAAACCTAACCTTCTCCTTCCAACTTGAGAGCATTCGCATGCTCGCAAGCTCTCGAAATACCGAAACTTCGGCATTTCAGCTTTTCGGCTTTTACCGATTTGTGCATGGAAAGGTGTTCGAAACACATACCTGTTTTGCAGTTTCTCCTACGAGATCTCCTATGCGTTAATCCCTACAATCCAATACTTAACTGATTAGACCATATCAACACTTAATCTGAATCGAAAACTTACCCAAAACCTTACTTACACATTCGGCCAACACCCTTAATGACCTTAATGTTCTTACCTTGACGATTTAGATCCCTTCAGATCTAGATCTGATGTTCCAAAGTCTTCAACCCCTTGCTTGATCACCTTTTCATCCAACTAACACACAAAAGAACAAAGAAAACGGCCTTTTATTTACCAAAAATCCAAAACGACACAACCATTAACTTTAGGGACTTTCGGCTTTTCCAAACATGAAATATCGAACAGATCTGAATGATTAAACACTTACCAACGATTTCTCTTCAGTTCCTATGCAGATCTGATGTAAATCTGACCCTTAAACGTTAGTAGAAACCTTATCTCTGAGATTTGTAATTTCGGCTATCTCCCTACAACTATGGTGATTTCGGCTTTTTAATAAGAGAAGAAGATGGCGTTTTGGCTGTAGCTTTTGGGTGATGGTGTCGACAATGGTGTGATTAAAGGGAGTGTAGTAATCGGCCACAATAGGTGAAAGAAACAGAGGTGATTCGGCTTACAAGAAATCGGCAAGAAAGGAAGCAGTTTTCGGGATTTCTGGCACTTTGAGCAATCGGTTATGGTTGATTTTAAGAAGAATGGAAGCAAAAGAAAGAGTGGATCTATGCAAGATAGGTATTCGGCTAGGGAAGAGATCAAAGGGAAGAAGAAAAATGAAAAAAACAATGGTGGAGATGGGGAAGGAGAAATCGGCTATGAACTTTCCAGGGAGGCAACTCTTGGCTTTTCTGACAGTAGAAGAGAGGAAAAACCCTAAGGTGGCTAACCCTAATTGTCATGACAACAAAAAGAAAATAATATAACCCTAGCATTCCCTCTAAAGCAATCGGCCCAAGTCCCTAAAGCCCCTTGCCGAAATTCACCTAAGTTAGGCTCATGCTTGAAAATTAAAAAGAACTCCACGAATACCTTCCAACTCGAACCCTTGTCCTTGATCATTCATTTAGGCGCCACTTTTTTAGGAGCTTAGTGGCACCACCTTGCCACTCAACCAAGGCTCCCTTTGTGACATCTTTTACACGGTTTTTCTTAAAAGCCCACTTAACCAAGTCCCCTTTCACTTGAAAATCCAACTTAATATTTTACCGGGTTTTGACTGAAGCTTGGACCTTCTATAGACCCATTAACACATGTACATACATTATCAACCTTTAGAACACCAAAATTTTAAAAATTTCACTAAAATTCACAAAACCCGAAAAATCCCGAAAATCAGGGCGTTACAACTCTACCCTCCTTAAAGAAATTTCGTCCACGAAATTTACCTGATCCAAATAACTGAGGGTATTGTTGACGCATAGTCTCCTCTGGCTCCCAAGTAGCTTCTTCTCTACCATGATTACGCCATAGCACCTTTACCAAAGGAACAAACTTCCTCCTTAAGACTTTGACATCACGATCTAAGATCTCCACAGGTTCCTCCTCGAAAGTCAAATCGGCATTTACTGTAATCTCCTCTACTGGTACAATATGCGAAGGGTCCGATCGATACCGTCTTAGCATAGACACGTGAAAAACGTCATGGATACGATCCAACTCTGGTGGTAACTCCAACTGATAGGCTACTGGCCTAATCCGCTTAAGAATCCGATAAGGCCCAATAAACTGCGGACTTAGCTTGCCCTTTTTACCAAATCTCAAGATCTTCTTCCACGGCGACACCTTTAGGAACGCCATATCCCCAACAGCGAACTCAATCTCCTTACGCTTAAGGTCAGCATATGACTTCTGCCGATCAGATGCCTCCTTTAACCGATCTCGAATCAGCTTAACTTTACTTTCGGTATCTGCTACCAACTCTGGTCCAAGAACTCTACGTTCTCCCAATTCTGTCCAACAAGTAGGAGTGCGACATCTCCGTCCATAAAGTGCCTCATATGGAGCCATCTGAATACTTGCTTGATAACTGTTGTTGTATGCAAATTCTGCCAACGGTAAATAATCTTCCCAACTACCACGAAAATCAATGATACATCCTCTTAACATGTCTTCCAACACTTGAATGACCCTTTCAGACTGACCATCTGTCTGAGGGTGAAATGCAGTACTGAAGTCCAATCGCGTACCTAACGCCTCATGCAACTTCTTCCAGAATCGAGATGTAAATCTAGGATCTCGATCAGAAATTATCGAAACTGGCAGCCCATGCAAACGCACTATCTCTGCTACATACAGCTTGGCCAACTTCTGAAGTGAGTAATCAGTTCTAACTGGTATAAAATGAGCAGACTTCGTCAATTTATCCACAACTACCCAAACAGAGTCCTTCTTTGAAGGTGTCAAAGGCAAGCCACTCACAAAATCCATCGTTACTCTTTCCCATTTCCACTGCGGAATCTTTACTGGCTGCAACAATCCAGACGGCAGTTGGTGCTCAGCTTTAACTTGCTGGCACGTCAAACATTTCCCAATGAAATCAGTCACCTCTCGCTTAAGTCCAGGCCACCAGTACCCTTCTCACAAATCCCTATACAACTTATTACCTCCAGGGTGCATAGCATAGGCTCCACCATGAGCCTCACTCAATATCAACTTCCTCAAGTCAGAATCCTTAGGAATACAGACTTTTCCTCGAAAGCATAGGACTCCATCAGAATTCAGTCCAAAATCCTCACTCTTACCCTCCTTGACTTGTTGAAATCGAGGAGTCAACGAATCATCCTTCCACTGCAATTCTTTAATCCTCTCGGTCCAAGTCGGTCTTACTTGCAGTTCGGCCAGCAACCTCCCATCATCATACAAACTTAAACGAGTGAACATCGCCTTTAACTCAGTAACAGTCCTTCGGCTCAGTGCATCAGCCACGACATTAGCCTTGCCAGGGTGATACTCAATCGAACAGTCATAGTCCTTAAGCAACTCTATCCATCTCCGTTGCCTAAGGTTCAACTCCTTCTGAGTTAACAGATATTTGAGACTTTTGTGGTCAGTGTATATAATACACTTTTCCCCATAAAGGTAGTGTCTCCAGATTTTCAATGCAAATACCACCGCTGCCAACTCCAAATCATGCGTAGGGTAGTTCACCTCGTGAGGCTTAAGCTGTCGCGAAGCATAGGCAACCACCTTACCCTCTTGCATCAGTACACAACCTAATCCCACATGCGAAGCATCGCTATAAACCGTAAAGTCCTTCCCAGATTCCGGCTGAATCAACACTGGCGCCTCGGTCAACACCTTTTTCAGGTTGTCAAAAGCTTTTTGCTGCCTCTCAGTCCAATTAAAGGGTACTCCCTTCCTTAACAATTTCGTTAATGGAGCCGCGATGATAGAGAACCCCTCAACAAACCTTCTATAATAACCTGCCAAACCCAGAAAACTATGAATTTCTGTCACCGTCCTAGGCGGCTTCCAATGCAGAACTGCCTCAATCTTGCGAGGATCTACCCTAATTCCCTTAGCAGAAACAACATGACCCAGAAAAGTCACTTCTCGAAGCCAGAATTCGCACTTACTAAATTTCACATACAATTGCTTTTCTCTTAGAGTCTGCAGAACGATTCGAAGATGCTCATCATGCTTCTTCTCTGTTTCCGAATACACCAATATATCGTCAATAAAGACGACCACAAAACGATCCAAGTATGGCTGAAATACTCGGTTCATTAAATCCATAAAAGCTGCTGGTGCATTCGTCAATCCAAAGGGCATAACCAAGAACTCGTAGTGACCATAACGAGTTCTGAATGCTGTCTTATGCACATCCATCTCTTTTACCCTTAACTGATGATACCCAGATCGAAGGTCGATCTTGGAAAACACTGAAGCTCCTTTAAGCTGGTCAAATAGATCGTCGATTCTTGGCAGAGGATACTTATTATTTATCGTCAGTTTGTTCAACTGGCGATAATCGATACACATACGCATCGTACCGTCCTTCTTTTTCACAAACAGCACCGGTGCTCCCCACGGAGACACACTCGGTCTAATGAAGCCCCTATCTAACAACTCTTGAATCTGGGCTTTCAATTCCACTAGCTCCTTTGGTGCCATTCTGAAAGGCGCAATGGACACTGGAGCTGTTCCAGGCAACAGATCAATTCCAAATTCCACTTCTCGGTTAGGAGGTAGTCCAGGTAGCTCCTCAGGAAATACATCTTGAAATTCATTAACAGTCCTCACTGTCTCCACGGTCACCCCTTCGGGTTCAGTTTGACTTACAAACGCTAAGTATGCTTCACAACCTTTGCGCATAAACCTTTCAGCCCTTAAGGCAGAAACCACATTGGACAAGTAGTCCCTTCGTTCACCAATAACCATCACCTCCTCACCTTCGGTTGTTCTTAATACCATTCTTTTGGCCGCGCAATCCAACGTTGCCTTGTGCTTGGTTAACCAGTCCATGCCCAGAATCAAGTCAAATTCTCCAAAAGGTAACTCCATCAAGTCTCCCAGAAAGATCCTACCTTGAGTCTCTAAAGGCACATCTCTAAAGAGTTTATCTACCCTAACAGGGTGACCTAAAGGACTAATCACAGTTACCCCACTCACAGTCTCCTCAGAATGCACACCCAACGACCCAGAAATTTCACAAGCAACATACAAATGAGTCGAACCCACATCAATTAAAGCAGTATATGGTGTATGATCTATTAAGAACGTACCAATTATAACATCAGGTGCATCACCCTCCTCGCGGCGGCGAGCAGCATACACTAAGGCTGGCTGACGAGCCTCAGCATTTCCAGCACCCCTGCCAGGTGCTCCACGACCACGTCCATTACCATTGCCTCCTCTACCTTGACCACGGCCCCTTGGCGGTGGCAGTCCCCCACGCGCAGGCTGAGCAACTCTCTGATCAACAGCTTGAGCCTGAGCTGGCTTCTGTGGGCAGTCCTTAACCTGATGGTCCTTAGACCTACAATGAAAACAAGCGCCACTGCGTTTCCAGCATTCTCCTCGATGAACTCTGCCACAGTCTCCACAAGCCTGTGGTCTAACAACATTCACTGGCATAGCTCGCACTGGTTCTTCTACTCTAGCCCTCTTAAAATTCCGGTTTGCAGCTCCCGATACTCCAGAGTCTCTTTTAAAACGGTTGCGATCCCTATCACGATTCCGCCTTTTAGCTTGCTTCACTTCCTCGGCTATCTTAGCCTTCTCCACCAGTGCAGCAAAGTCGCGCTCCCTCTGCGGCGCTATCAATACTCTCAGCTCATCTCTGAGGCCATCCTCGAACCGAACACTACGCTCATACTCGGTGGAAACAATGCCACTAGCATACCGGCTTAATCGCAGAAATTCTGCCTCATATTCAGCCACAGTCTTACTACCCTGGGTCAGGTTCAGAAATTCCTTCCTTCGTGCATCCACATAACTAGCCCCAACATATTTCGCCTTGAAAGACTGCTTGAACAATTCCCAAGTTACCCTCTCAGCTGGGGTACCCTCTCTTACGGTGATCCACCATTGATATGCCTCGTCCCTCAGCAACGATACCGCTCCTTTCAGCTTCTGCTCCACTAAGCAGTCCAAGTCGTCCATAATTCGCTCTGTGGCTTCCAACCAGTACTCAGCCACATTTGGGGCCACTCCAGATATGCCCCTAAAAATTTCCACTCCATTGGCCCGGAGTCGCTCAGAAATGGACCCCCTATTCACCGGCCCAACATTAGCTCCGGCCACCCTTTCCAGAACTCTCAGCGTGGCCTGGGACAGAGCGTCGTCCCCTGCGGCCCGATCGTACGGCCCATTTTCCTCAACCGGTGGTCGTGCCTCTCCTGCTGGCCTATGCTCAGAAGACGACGATCCAGCTTGAGCACTAACTCGGCCTCGTCCACGGCCTCGTCCACGAGTAGCCCTTGTACTCATATCGATTATCTGATTTACAAAGTTTTATGACATTAGCTCAATGTTTCAGTTTTTATTACGGAATATCTTATGAATAGGTAGAATTTCAGAGTTGTTCTCGCGCAACGTAATCTAATTACTGTCTCAGTTTCCTAGAGTTTAGTTTACCCTACCGTCTCAGTGCTACAGCCTTAATACTACCTCATCCATAGTATTCTATCTAAGGCTCAGTGCTATCTACAGTTTTATTATCAGTACAGTATAGAAGTTAAGGCAGAAAATACTTACAACTTGGTGCCGGGGATTCAGTGTGCCACCTCTCGAAGTACCAGATTTCAATAAAATCTTAGACCTAAAAATAAATTTTTTTTTAAACATATTTTAGAAAAGACAAGTTAAAAGAAATCACTTCGAAAACAAAAATTCTTTCAGAAAATCTGGTTTTCCAAAACTACCTTTTATGAGCTTAAAATTTTGAAAACCCCTTTTTGGACCCGATCCACAGCCGAGTTGTTGCAACCTGGCTCTGATACCACTAAATGTAACACCCCTGACCCGGCCCAGACGTTATGGCCATGTCCGGTGTGCCACATCACCTAGACTATGCTACGCCGTCCTATGTACTAAGTCTGATGTTCGAGATTTTTGAAAAGTAATATTTGTTTTTCTTGAAATTCCCAATTTAATTACTATTCGACCTAATCTCTATCTCATTTGTGAATCGTTTCATTTTAGTCTTATCATCATTCTTAGTTTTTAGTAAAGTCAGGTTGTTTAAGAAAATATTGATTTAATTTTCAAAAACAGTGTATGTTCAAGTTTGAAATAAAACCGTAAAGAAATCCCAAATAACAGTTATAGCGGCCTTATTACAACCCATATCAAAGTAAAAACCAATACGAAATATTTAAGTTAAACCAAGAAAGTTCAGTCCTCGTGGCCACTCTGAATACCACCCAGCGTCCAAGTCACAATCTAGGGCTCACCTGCAAGGATGGAAAGAGAGGGGTGAGTTTGGGAAAACTCAGTGTGTGCAGAACCCATCCAAAGCCCAAATTGGCTCAAGCCCATTGGGCCTAAACCCTAACCAGTCTCAGTCAGATACTGGGCCAAAGCCCTATTCAGATAGCAGTAAACTGGGCCAAGGCCCTATAACAGATACTGGGCTGAAGCCCTATTCAGATAACAGATTGGCCCATAGGCCCATAACAGTACAGTACAGTAATGCAGTATAAATGCAAACCCAATTGGGGAGACTACTCAACCCACCAACCGCTACACACCACCCGTACCAGCCAACACACCATGTGGGGAATAACTCGACCCACCCAGCCCACACACCACAGTCGCAGCATGGCTGCTCAGATAAACAGTATACGAGGCAAAGCCCCTTTCAGAAACAGTACGAGGCATAGCCCCTTTTCAGTAACGTGGCTGTGCCACTCACACTTCCTCCATTATCAAAACCCAACCCATGCAATAGATATATACCATGGCATGCAATAACAGTAACAGTCATGTCAAACAGTATAGTCAATTTTAGCCCTAGGGGTATAACGGTAATTTTCTACCTAGGGACAAAACAGTAATTTCTTACCCTAAGGGTATTTCAGTAATTTTGCTCTCATGTTATAGATTTCATGCTTATTACAGTATTTATTAATCACACAGCTATACAGAAGTTCAGTTACCTCAGTTTTTCAGTTTTAGCATTAAGGCCCTAAAACCCCTAATGAGCCCTATTACGCCGATTGGCCCATTAGGCCCATTTAGTCCCGATTTCACATTCGGTTATCTTGTTTTAACTGTTTCCACATCTATAGTCCATAATATTACCTTTAAATCCAGTTTAACTCACATGGGCCCAAATCGCCCATTGGGCCCATATTTGGCCCACCGAGGCCCAACTTACCAAAAAGCCCAAAATTTAGCGGTCAACATGTCTAACAGTGCCGATTCCAAACCTAACCTTCTCCTTCCAACTTGAGAGCATTCGCATGCTCGCAAGCTCTCGAAATACCGAAACTTCGGCATTTCGGCTTTTCGGCTTTTACCGATTTGTGCATGGAAAGGTGTTCGAAACACACACCTGTTTTGCAGTTTCTCCTACGAGATCTCCTATGCGTTAATCCCTACAATCCAATACTTAACTGATTAGACCATATCAATACTTAATCTGAATCGAAAACTTACCCAAAACCTTACTTACACATTCGGCCAACACCCTTAATGACCTTAATGTTCTTACCTTGACGATTTAGATCCCTTCAGATCTAGATCTGATGTTCCAAAGTCTTCAACCCCTTGCTTGATCACCTTTTCATCCAACTAACACACAAAAGAACAAAGAAAACGGCCTTTTATTTACCAAAAATCCAAAACGACACAACCATTAACTTTAGGGACTTTCGGCTTTTCCAAACATGAAATATCGAACAGATCTGAATGATTAAACACTTACCAACGATTTCTCTTCAGTTCCTATGCAGATCTGATGTAAATCTGACCCTTAAACGTTAGTAGAAACCTTATCTCTGAGATTTGTAATTTCGGCTATCTCCCTACAACTATGGTGATTTCGGCTTTTTAATAAGAGAAGAAGATGGCGTTTTGGCTGTAGCTTTTGGGTGATGGTGTCGACAATGGTGTGATTAAAGGGAGTGTAGTAATCGGCCACAATAGGTGAAAGAAACAGAGGTGATTCGGCTTACAAGAAATCGGCAAGAAAGGAAGCAGTTTTCGGGATTTCTGGCACTTTGAGCAATCGGTTATGGTTGATTTTAAGAAGAATGGAAGCAAAAGAAAGAGTGGATCTATGCAAGATAGGTATTCGGCTAGGGAAGAGATCAAAGGGAAGAAGAAAAATGAAAAAAACAATGGTGGAGATGGGGAAGGAGAAATCGGCTATGAACTTTCCAGGGAGGCAACTCTTGGCTTTTCTGACAGTAGAAGAGAGGAAAAACCCTAAGGTGGCTAACCCTAATTGTCATGACAACAAAAAGAAAATAATATAACCCTAGCATTCCCTCTAAAGCAATCGGCCCAAGTCCCTAAAGCCCCTTGCCGAAATTCACCTAAGTTAGGCTCATGCTTGAAAATTAAAAAGAACTCCACGAATACCTTCCAACTCGAACCCTTGTCCTTGATCATTCATTTAGGCGCCACTTTTTTAGGAGCTTAGTGGCACCACCTTGCCACTCAACCAAGGCTCCCTTTGTGACATCTTTTACACGGTTTTTCTTAAAAGCCCACTTAACCAAGTCCCCTTTCACTTGAAAATCCAACTTAATATTTTACCGGGTTTTGACTTAAGCTTGGACCTTCTATAGACCCATTAATACATGTACATACATTATCAACCTTTAGAACACCAAAATTTTAAAAATTTCACTAAAATTCACAAAACCCGAAAAATCCCGAAAATCAGGGCGTTACAACTGGTTTTGATTGGTGTTTGATGTTTCGAGACAAGGTCTGTGTACCAAGGAATGATGAGCTTATTTATAAAATTTTACACGAAGCACATAGTGGATGTTTGTCTATTCATCTGGGTACTACTAAAATGTACAATGACTTGAAGAAATTGTATTGGTGTCCGAGAATGAAAAGAGATATTTCTGAGTTTGTTTCTAAATGTTTAATTTGTCAGCAAGTAAAAGCTAAACATCAAGTGCCTTTCGGTTTACTTCAACCTGTGATGGTTCCTGGGTGGAAATGGGACCGCATTACAATGGATTTTGTGACAGGATTGCCTTTGACACCGAGAAAGAAAGATGCCGTGTGGGTTGTGGTTGATAGGCTTATGAAATCGACTCATTTTATATCGGTACGTACTGACTATTCACTTGATAAGTTGTCTAATTTATATGTTTCTGAAATTGTGAGATTGCATGGAGTACCTATTTCTATTATTTCGGATAGAGATTCAAGGTTTACCTCGAGGTTTTGGAAAAAGTTAGAAGAAGCCTTGGGCATGAAATTGAATTTTAGTACTGCTTTCCATCCACAGACCGATGGTTAGTCAGAGAGAGTAATTTAGATACTCGAAGACATGCCTTAATGTTATGTGTTCGAATTCCAAGGTAGTTGGGAAAAGTATTTACCGTTGATAGAGTTTACCTACAACAACAGTTTTCAGTCAAGTTTGAAAATGGTGCCTTATGAGGCATCGTATGGACGTAAATGTCGTACGCCTTTGTATTAGACCGAGCCCAGAGAAAGTCAAATTCATGGGGTTGACTTAGTCAAGGAAACTAAAGAGAAACTAAAAGTGATTCGTAATTGTTTGAAAGCCACTTCGGATAGACAAAAGTCTTAGGTGGATTTGAAATGGAAAGAGATTGAATTTCAAGTAGGTGATAAGGCATTCTTGAAAGTATCTCTGTGGAAGAACGTTTTCAGGTTTGGCCGAAAGGGTAAATTGAGTCTACGTTTTGTTAGACCGTATGAGATTACCGAAAGGATAGGGCCGATAGCATATTGGTTAGCTTTGTCGTCTAAGTTGGAAAGAATCCATGATGTGTTCCATGTGTCTATGTTGCGCCGATACCGATCAGACCCTTCACATGTGATTTCACAGATAGAGGTTGAAATTTGATCGGATATGACTTGTGGTGAAAAGTTGGTTAAGATTTTGGCTCAAAAAGTCAAACAATTGAGGAATAAAAGTATAGCTCTTGTGAAAGTGTTATGGAAAGGACATGTAGTTGAAGAGGCTACATAGGAGCCTGAGGAGGCCATGAGGAAACAATACCCGAACCTTTTCTCCGGAAAGATTTTCGGGGATGAAAATCCCTAAAGGGGGAGAGTTGTAACATCCTAAATTAGGGCTTAGTTAGAATAGTGGTTTCAAGACCACAAATTTGGAGTAGAAATATTTGTTTTATGATTGTTTTTAGGTCTATGAAATGTTTGCATAATTGTGTGAAAATTTCATGAAGAAATTTTGTGAATAAGAGTCCAATTTGACTTTTAGGACTAAATTGAAAAAGTTGCAAAATATGAGATTCTAGAAGCTTTAAGTATGAAATAGCTTTGGATTATTAATTAGAGGTCCTTGAATAGCAATTTTCCAAATTTTTATTTTTATGGAAAAAAAAAATGGACATGGAAGGGAAAAATATCAAAGAAAGGCCTTAAAGGCATTTTGGTCATTTTGTTAATTAAAGATTAAAAAGGGAAAAACCAAGCAAAATTTCCTCGTCTTCTTCAAGGTACAGCCGAAATTTCGATGCTCACCATAGCTAGGGTTTCTTCAACTTTCAAGCTCAATAATAAGTGCATCCTAGTCCCGTTTTTAATGTTCTTTGTATTTTTGAAGTTGTCATCAACCGATCTAGCTATTTTTACTATTATTTTGAGCTAGGGTTCATGTTCAAAAATTTACCCATGTGTGACATGCATGTATTTTGATGTTTGATGAAGGAATATGAGAGTTTGATGTGTGATAAACATTTTTTACAATGTGATTTTTCATGAAAACACCTAAAAGGGACTTATTTGTAAAAGTTGTAAAATAAGTGGTAAAAATCTTATTTGAAATAAAATGTGGGCTATTATAAGCATGAAATGTGTTTGGCTAGGCTTAAAGTAAAAAGAAAACGAATGAAAGTGTAGGGGCGAAATTGTATTTTTTCCTAAGTATGATTTATGGGCTATTTTGAGCAATGTGAAAATTAAATAAGTGAAATTTGCTATTATAGATCAAGAGAATCAGAGTCTGGACCTAGACCGGGGAACGAACAAGCTTTTGGACTAAATTGAATAGTTAGTCATTTTTGGTATCGAGGTAAGTTTGTGGGTAAATAATGCAACATTTCATTATTATGTATTCAATGCTTTAATATTGCATGAATTGAATAATTGTTTTTATGAAATTGGTTAATGATGAATCGATGATGTTGTGACGAAGTTTTGATATCTCAAAATCCTTGTTGAACCTTAGAGATAGGATACAAATGTCATGACATTAGGGTTATTGAGATCCCGTATCAGACCATATCTGGGATATGACATCGGTATGTGACAAGACCATATCTAGGATATGGCATCGTTATGAGATTTCGTGTAAGACCATGTCTGGGACTTGGCATCAATATGAGACATCATGTAAGACCATAGCTGGACTATTGGCATCGATATATGTGATCCCATGTAAGACCATATCTGGGATATGGAATTGGCATCTTGTTATGTGTATGAGATTCCAGGAGTATCCTTTAGTATTCCAAGCGGTTCAACGGGTAACTCAAAGGCTATGTCAAAGAAATGACAAGGTATGAATATGTTGAAAGGGTACAGGTATGTACACGAAGCTCCTTAAACATTGAGATTATGACTTGATGAGTTCTCGGTAAAAAGTGAATGAAGGAATCATGAACATGAGTTTTATTGTTCACTATAAGAATGACATGATTTAAGATGTGTTTATGATAGTTGATGACATTGTGACAAGCTATATTTATGTTATGTGTATGATATTGCATGATTAATGTTGTTAATTATTTACATGCAAACTTACTAAGCTTCATGCTTACTCCCCTTTCTTTTCCATATTTCTTATAGTATCGCCAAGCTAGCTCGGGGATCAAAGGACATCGGAGACTCGATCACACTATTAATTGGAATATTTGGGTATAGCTAGTGTTAACATTTTAAGTATGGCATGTTTAGGGACTTGGTCTTTTTATTATATGTCATATTGGCTTAGCCAAATATGTGGGCTTATGATGATACTTGACTCATTTTGCATAATGCCATTTGATATTGGCTAATATTGTTACACCCCTTACCTGTGTTTAACGCTAGAACAGGGTACAAGGTATTACCGGAACACAGACACATGCTCATGTACTAAATCGAGTCATAAAATTTCATTTAAATTAAAACAATTCATATTTCACCTTAAGGTCCCTTAAATGGGTCTACAAAGTCCAAAACATACTTTGGGAACAATCCGGGACTAAACCGAGAACTTATGATAACACCAAAAGTTTTCATGAAAAATGGGCACAATCACGTGTGGATTGGAACAAATCCGTTTGGGCAGGCTGTGTCTATCACACGGCCAAGGCACACAACCTGAACACATGGCCGTGTGGCTGCCCATGTGGTGACAAGTAAGGCTATTTACCAAGCCCTTTTCCACCCTGACATACTTACACACTTATACCAATTTCCTTTCACTCATAACATGGCATTATTAGACACTTAATTGGCCACATTCAAGACAAAAGTTCATCATTCGAATGATACATTCCTCGTGCACAACATCTGACTCACTTTCCCAATAACCACATACGACTTACACCACTATTCTTATGCCACATTTATCACATTAACATCATGCACTAATTCATCCACACACATGTGCAAGCATGCTCATTCAAGAATTGCATCATCTTAACTTAAAACATAACCAATATTAGCCACATTAAATGGCTTTATACAACAAAGACCTTCAAATAACATAGGCCAATATTTTAGGCCAACTCATAATAACATATAAACAATTAACCAAGCCCCTATATATGACATAGACTCATAAATACTTGAAAACCTTTTTATATAGACCAATAGCTTGATAGTGTGATTGAGTCTTCGGCGACCTCCAACTCGAGCTAGCATCTATGACACTATAGGAAAAAGGAAAGGAAGGGAGTAAGCATTATAGTTTACTAAGTAAGTATGCAAATAATAAGCAATTTATTAACATGCTTTATAAATCTTCATAATATGTCCTCAAAATATTAGAATCATAATTGCACGCAGTTCCACTTTTTACTCATGTTCATCTCAAGCTATTTACTCAAGTCACGGTCACTGAATTTATTATATCTGGAGTTGCGAAACTCCAAATTTAGATATGATAGTTTTTCCTGAAATTACACTCACATATCTTCTTGCCATAAAATTTTTAGAATTTTTGGATTAGCCAATAAGTACAATTTAATCTTTAAAGTCTCCCCCATTTCACTATTCAATAGTTTCGACCCCTCTTCACTAAAAATTAATTATCTCATTGTACAGAATTCAGACGACGTTTCTGTTTGTTTCACTTGAAACTATACTCATTATGAAATTTATTCATATAAATTATATCCTATAATTAATTTTATACAATTTTTAATGATTTTCCCAAGTCAGAATAGGGGATTTTGAAATCATACTTACCCTGTCTCACTAAAACTATATATCTCATCATATGAAATTCTGTTGCTTACTCTACTTCTTTTATGTGAAAATAGACTCAATAAAATTTAATTTCATATCTTATTCAACCTCTAATTCAATTTTCACCATTTTTGGTGATTTTTCAAAGTCACACAACTGCTGCTGTCCAAAACTGTTTTATTTCAAATTTCACTCTTTCATGAAACATCATAACAATCTGCTCAACATTCAATAACATATTCCAACTTGCATGCATGATACAAGACTTTACCACTTCACGTACTCCTTTGCAACTTTACCACATTTTGATCACATTACGAACACATTACTCATGAGTATACACATACATATGCCTGCACTTATCACCACCTAGTCACACGTAATTTCACTTAGTCGATTTTCCAGATGAACAATTTGGAATAATAACAGATACACGGTGGTTCTGCACATAGCACCACCCTTATGATCAATGCTATCTGGTACACATAGTAGCCTACACTTAGCACTACACATGTGGCCAATACCATCTGATACAAGTAGTAGCCTGCACATAGTACTACACATGTGACCAAAGCTATCTGGTACATATAGTAGCCTGCACTTAGTAATACACATGTGACCATAACTATCTTATACTCATAGTAGCCTACACATAGTACTACACATGATTTCTCATGACATCCTTTGTATCTTTTTCTATTCTGAAAGTTCAACCGGGAAATTTCTCACTTATTCTCACTTTGTCAAATTCATCCATATTCAATCTCAATTCATCATTTACATCAAATAATCATTCAATATACAACCACATCTTATGTAATATCACAAAATATTATAACATAAGTAAAAATGACATATTAATTACATACAAACTTACCTCAGTAGAAAAATGACAATTTTTGCATTTTAGTCCAAAACATTTTCTTTTCCCTGATCAAGGTCAACTCCTCATCCATTGCCATTTTTGTGGTCCCAAAACCACTATTTCGATGTAACACCCCTAACCCTTATCCATCGCTGGACTAGGGTTAGAAGCATTATCAGACAATTCAAAACTTTTCAGACATTTCACAATCATCAACATCATATCATAATCATATATCATCAATGAGTCCCTTATGAAGGTCTCTGAGACCTTAAACACGCATTACAAGAAGGTTGGGACTAAACTAAACACTTAGAAAATTTTTCAAAACTTAAATATTTTTTTTCAAATCTATAGATGTCACAGCCCATGTGGTTAGGCCGTATGCATTACACGGCCACCAGACACGCCCATATGTCTAAGCCATGACAAAATAGGGCATACATACTGACTTGTTCACACGGCCACGAGGCACGCCTGTGTGCTCGGTCGTGTGAAAATTAAGGGAGCTACTGACTTGTATGCATAGCCAACCACACGCCCTTGTGTCTAGGCCGTTTCAGACCTGTAGGGTATACTGACTTAATTCAAAGGGTACCCCAGGGGACGCACGACCGTGTACTATGACCGTGTGTCACACACGGTCGAGACACGTGCCTATGTCTCTGCCTGTGTGGACAAAAATAGGCCATTCGAAAAGCCAAACTTGCCACCCCTTTTGGGTCATCGCTACAAGCCAAAACCAACACGTTCTATACCGCGATTCTCAGCCGAATCACAACCAATACACACACATTTCATGTCATAAAATCATCATCCACAATCACACTATAAAGCCATACTAATTCATGCCAAAACATAAGTAAATTCTATACCAAAACTTATGAAACATAATTCATTTTATAACATATTTCATCCCATATCAAAACTTACCAAATTTCTTAACATTTTCATTCCAAATTGACCATTTCTTATTAGGCCAAATTTACGATATAAACATACCATATTTGTTTCACAAGTCACATACCAAACACTAGCATATATACATCAATGAGTTAGCCATATCACATAGCATAACTCAATTACAACTCAAAACATATCTCATAATATCTAGACTATACATGCCATACTAAACATTTACACATTCAAAAAGGGTACCAAAACAAGGTTCGATAGTATGGTGATGATCCTTGACAATCCCCAAACTCCCTGTAGCAATGATATCTAAAACAAAAGTTGAAAAATACACAGAGTAAGTTATAAAGAGCTTAGTAAGCTATATACAAATAAATTCAAAAGATAATTCACAAATAAATCATCTTAATAGCATAAATATCATAACCATTCACTTAACCTTTCATGAGCTATCACATACTCATATGTATACACAAATATCATATGTTCCCAATTCAATCTCACATATATCACATTTCATTCCCATAAACTTATACATATCACATACTTATCATTTCATATAAACATGCCTTTCATGTTTAGATTTTTAGTACGATACAAACGTACGTGAACCAGATACACATTCATTCATACATTATTTCTAGAAGTTGCTCAATAAGCCGTTCAAAAACGATTAGATATACAGTAAGCTCAGGAAGCTCATACAATGCCAATGTCTTAGACTTGGTCTTACATGTATTCAAATATCGATCCCACTATCCCAGACAGGGTTTTACATAAAATCAGATACGATGCCGATGTCCCAAACATGGTTTTACATGTAAACTCTAATCAAAGCCTGTGTCCCAGACACGGTCTTACATGATATCTCAGATCAATGCCAACATCCTTGAAGTGGTCTTACATGAAATCACATCTCAAAGTTCTTTGGTTCATATAGACCTTTTCACAGATAATCATGTTATCGACAAATCTCCGATTACATTCATTTGATTCTCATGATCTTTCAATAATAATTACACAACACATATGTATAATTTAATAAACAGTACATTTATTTGTATATTGACTTACCTCGTACGAATTCGAACGATAACGATCAGCTATTCAACAACTTTCGACTTTCCCTGATCTAAATCTGTTTTCTTTGTTTCTTGATCTAAACACATTCAAACTTAGCTCATTCAATCACAATTTCATCCACATCAATCCACATACTCATATTTAGTGAAATTTACAAATTAGCCCCCACATTTTTATATTTGGACAATTTAGTCCCAAATTAACAAAATCACAAAATACATAAAATTTCATTACACTTATACCTAGTCGAATTTCTATGGTATTCAATTAAGCTCCTATATCATATTTATTTCACAAATTTAGTCCTCAAGAATCTCATTTTTACAATTTAGTCCAAATAACTCAAATTCATCAAAAATTCAAAGACAAAATATGTTAACCCAACACATATCTTTCATATTTCACAATTTAACACCTCAAAGCTCACAAGTTCATCAATGGCACAATGCAAAATATTCATCAAAATCAGAAATTTAAGTATGGGCTAGATAGAACACTTAACAGTGATCATAAAAACATAAAAATTATTAAAAACGAATCAAAACACATACCCAATTGATGCTTAGACAATGGCCAAATGTTTTGAGAGCTCAAACCCTTAATTTTCTCTTCAATTTCGGCAAGAATGATGAACATAAACAATTAATGTATGTTTTGTTTTATTTAATACATAATAATAAACCATTTACCAAAATGTCCATTCTTTAATAATCATATACATCATTTTATTAAGGCCATTAATGTCCATCATCAATATAAAAGGTCAAATTATCATTTAAGGCTATCATAGTCAAAATCTAATTCAATTAAACATATTGATCATATAACATGCTAATTTTACTATTTATGCGATTTAAACCTTTTTCCAAATTAGGCACACATACGAAAAAATTTTCATACGACACACATGCTAATTCACATATAATGAGCACGAAAAATAATATTTAATTATTTTTTAGATGCGGATATATGGTCTCAAAATTAGTATTCCGATTAGGGTCTAAACCGGGCTTTTACATATGACTAGGCCCAAGTTTAGGCTATTAGAATTCTCCCCCTTTAAGGATTTTCGTCCCCGAAAATCTTACCAGAATGAGGTTTAGCATCTTTTCTCAAAGTTTCCAACACGTTATCGAATAATCCTCTTTGAGGGTGATCCTTTTAGAAACACTCTGTCATCAATCTGGAGTCCAATATATTTAGGTTTCGCTTCTGTATAGCTTTTTACGTTGATCTGAAACTGTTTACAACTTTTACAAATTGCTTCTATCTTTTCATCAAAATCACAATTCAATTCAACCTCGTGCTTAGAATTTCCTGTAGCATTTTCCATAGCTGATGATATAACCCTTGGATTTCCGAATAGTCTTATCGATTTTACCATCCATCAATCATAATTCAAGTAGCATCTCTCTTTTTTCTGGGGATAAGAGACATCCCGATACAAAATCCATGGTATCTTTTTCCCAACGTTACACCAGTATCCTCGTAGACTATAGTAGTCTTGATTGCATTTGATATTTGGCCTTACTCTAACGACAAAAATGACATTTCAACACAGAAATCAGAATATCAATTTCATATCCGTATACCAAAACATTTACTTCAAATCACTATACTTTCTATTTCTCTTTGGATGAACAGACAAGATATTACGGTGAGCTCTAAATGAAAACTCTCTGTATAAGCCCTGAGTTCTTCAGTAAATGAATTCTATCTCGGGATAATAGTAACAGTAATTAGATCTGATCTAAACTTCAGAATCGAAAGTTGGTTCATACTGCATTCGTTTAATTTACCACTTACCATTCCATATCTGAGCTCTTCTGATTTATAATGGCAACATCGTTTTAGCTTTCAGTTTAGATAGAATCCAAACACCATCAATAAAGTAAATCTTGAAACCACACTCACAAAATAAGCAAAGATTTTTCATTCAAGTACCTACAAGTATTTCTGCTTTACCCAAAGGTAAGTCAATATTCACACAAAATCTTTCAACATGCTAGTCACAGATATTTACTAACTGCATTAACTCAGACGAAACATGACATCTTATCTGAGCTCACTGATAATAATCAGAGTTACCTGAAGAAAGAAAATCAATATACAATTTAAACTTGAATTGTCATAATCCATACTTTTGTCTATATCAACTTTAAAGATAAGCCATGCTTGATCAATTAAACATTAGGGATGATAAGAAAACCAAGATAATGAAATCCAAGATACAAGACCATACTGAATGTCCAAGAACACCATTCATATGAAATAATAGAGAATCTTGATGATTCTTCAGAGAAAACCAGAAGGAAAAGAAACATTGTTCATACATTCGTCAACTATTTATCTCTAACGTAACGGAATAGGATAGCAATGGATGATAGAAGAATACCAATCATAAATTAATCAGAGCAACAATGCTTTCATTAGAAAAGAAGCAACCAAAAATACCTCTAAGAATGTAAGAATACATAGAAGACCCAGAAGAGATAGTCATAATTTACTCAACTGTAATGGTCATACTCAAACATCTCTATACTTCAAACATCATTCTTCTGACTAATTCTATCATCACTAATTCCATAATATTTCATTCATTCACAAAAATCAACTTAGAAGAATTCCCAGTAAATACAATCATTAGAAATCATACCTGAATGAGTCGATTTAACCAAAATTAACTCCTTCTCCAACTGCGGCTTTGTGCATTCCAAATAATCTTTAGAATAATTTGATATCTCTCTCATAACCATTTTTACATGCTAAATCATTCCCATCTTTAATCAGATCATTAATTATTACACCACTAAGCTTTTTAGTTTCCCCACTTGTGAGCTTATTCAATATAAACCTTGTGAACTTCATCATATGACACTATACCGATAAGGGGGTGAAGATTGTAAAGCCTTTAAATTTCTGACTCTCATACATACACGCATATAGCATAGCATTCAATACCAACATAAGATCATGTACTTTAGTTCATACATCTCTAGGTTTCAACTCATCATGAACACATTTTCAAATATTTTAGTAACACATTCAACATTAACACATATAAATATCGACCAATCGCAATAAGCTCATTACAAAACAAAATTTTCACTTTATCCACTGCAAAAAGTCACTCTTACTCATTGAAATTCAATGTTCAATCAGAACGATGACATTTTATTCATATCTCTCAACTTATGATTGATCCATTGTATCTATTAACACATGCCTATCATCTCAAATGACAGAGGTCCATTTAAACAAATTAATATTTTCACTAAGTTATATGAACTACTTATTCCCTTTCTGCATTATCGATGGTAGCTCGGTTGGAAAGCATCTCTACTTAACAAAATAATTTAATTAGGGTCGGGAGATATCACACTATCACAGTTAACATATGGCATGTATAGCTAGACTCTCTCACACATGCTACAGTAGTCTGAGAACCAACTAAACTATAGCTCTAATACCACTAAATGTAACACCCCTTACCTATGTTCAACGCCAAAACAGGGTACAAGGCATTATTGAAACACAGACACATGCTCATGTACTAAATCGAGTCATAAAATTTCATTTAACTTAAAACTATTAATATTTCACCTTAAAGTCCCTTAAATGGGTCTACGACATCCAAAACATACTTCGAGAATAGTCCAGGACTAAACCAAGAACTTTCGAGAACACCGAAAATTTTTTATGAAAATCAGGACACACACACCTGTGTGGATTGGAGCATGTCTGTGTGGGCAGGCTGTGTCCATCACACTGCCGAGACACACGCCTGTGTCTCTACCTGTGTACTTAATTTGGTACATTCTATTTAGGACATCATCATTCATTTAAGGTCACATTGCCAAGGCACACGCTTGTGTGCTAGGCCGTGTGGCATTTTGAATTTCTAAAAATTTAATGTAGACTTAACACGCCCTCAACACATGGCCATGTGGCTACCCGTGTGGTTACAAGTAAGGCTATTTACCAAGCTCTTTGCCACCCTGACATACTTACACACTTATACCAATTTCCTTTCACTCATAACATAGCATTATTAGACACTCAATTGGCCACATTCAAGACATAAGTTCATCATTCCAGTAACACATTCCTCGTGTACAACATCTCACTCACTTTGCCAATAACCACATACGACTTACACCACCATTCTTACGCCACATTTATCACATTAACATCAAGCACTAATTCATCCACACACATGTGCAAGCATGCTCATTCATGAATTGCATCATTTTAACTTATAACATAACCAATAATAGCCATATTAAATGGCCTTATACAATAAAGACCTTCAAATAGCATAGGCCAATATTTTAGGCCAACTTATAATAATATATAAACAATTAACCAAGTCCATATACATGCCATAGACTCATAAATACTTGAATACCTTTTTATATCGACCAATAACTTGATAGTGTGATTGAGTCTTCGGTGACCTCCAACTCAAGCTAGCATCTGTGACACTGTAGGAAAAAGGAAAGGAAGGGAGTAAGCATTATAGTTTAGTAAGTATGAAAACAATAAGAAATTTATTAACATGCTTTTATAAATCTTCATAATATGTCCTCAAAATATTATAATCATAATTACACACAGTTCCACTTTTTACTCATGTTCATCTCAAGTTATTTACTCAAGTCATAGTCACCAAATTTATTATATCTAAAGCTACAAAACTCCAAATTTAGATCCGCTCATTTTCCCTGAAACTAGACTCACATATCTTCTTACCATAAAAATTTTAGAATTTTTGGGTTAGCCAATATTTACAATTTATTCATTAAAGTCTCCCATGTTTTACTATTTGATAGTTCCGACCCCTCTTAGCTAAAAATAATTATCTCCTTGTACAAAATTCAGATGATGTTTCCGTTTGTTTCTCTTGAAAGTATAGTCATTAAGAAATTTAATTATATAAATTATATACCATGAATATTTTTTTTCAATTTTTAATGATTTTACCAAATCAGAACAGGGGATTTTGAAATCATTTTGACCCTGTCAAACTAAAATTCAAATATGTCATAATATAAAATTATTCTGCTTACTTTGTTTCTTTTATGTAAAAATAGACTCAATAAAATTTAATTTCATACCTTATTCAAGCTCTAATTCAATTTCCACCTTTTTTGGTGATTTTTCAAAATCACACAACTGCTACTGTCCAAAACTTTTTTATTTCAAATTTCACTCTTTCATGTAACATCATAACAATATGCTCAATATTCAATAACATAATTCAACTTGCATGTATGATACAAGACTTTATCACTTCACTTACTCCTTTGCAACTTTACCACATTTCGATCACATTACGAACACATTGCACATGAGTATACACATACATATACCTGCACTTATCACCCTATAGTCACACATAATTTCACTTAGTCGATTTTCCTGATTAACACTTTAGAATAATAACAGATACACGGTGGTTCCATACATAGCACCACCCTTATGATCAATGTTATCCAGTACACATAGTAGCCTACACTTAGTACTACACATTTCACCAATACCATTCGATACACGTAGTAGCCTGCACATAGTACTACACACGTGACTAAAGCTATCCGGTACACATAGTAGCCTGTACTTAGTACTACACATGTGACCATAACTATCTTATACTCATAGTAGCCTACACATAGTACTACATATGAGTTCTCATGATGTCTTTCGTTTCCTTTTCTATTCCGAAAGTTCAACCGGGAAATTTCTCACATATTTTCACTTTGTAAATTTCATCCTTAGTCAATCCCAATTCATAATTTACATCAAATAATCATTCAATATACAACCACATCTTATGTAATATAACAAAATATTATAACATAAGTAAAAATGACATTATTTACATACAAACTTACCTCAATAGAAAAATGATGATTTTTGCGTTTTAGTCTAAAACATTTTCTTTTCCCTGATCAAGGTCAATTCCTCGTCTATCTTGATCTATAATAACACATTTAACTTATTTATTAGTCGCATTATTCAATGTGACCCAAAAATCATATTATGACAAAATTATGTTTTTGCCCATAAAGTTTCACATATTTACAATTTTGCCCCTAGGCTCGTAAAATGATTTTTATTCATTTTGTTTGCACTTTAAGCCTAGCCAAACCATTTTGTTGCTTATAGCAACCTACGTTTTCCATTAAAATAGACTTTTAACACATATTTCATAACTTTTACTAATAGGTCATTCTATGCATTTTCACCGAAAATCACTTAGTAAAAGTTGTTTCTCTAACCATAAACATGCATAATCTACCATTAATCATCAAAAAACACTCATATTCATCATGGGTCAAAACCCTAGACTTTAACCATATCTTAAATTAGTGGTAGAAATAGATAGATCTTGTTACGAGGATTTCAAAAACGTAAAATCATTAAAAACGGGGCTAGAACGGGGTTTCCCCTTGTGAAATTTGGCCAAGGCTTGAAGATGGACAAAAATTGGCTTTTAATTTTATTTATTTAATCATTTAATCACTAAATAACCAAAATGCCCCTAACTTAAAAATATTCTATTTCACCTATTTCATGTCCACTTTTGTCCAAAAAATTAACCAATGGTCTAATTACCATTTAAGGACCTCCAATTTAAAATTTCATAAAATTAGACACCTCTAACATGTAGAACATAAATCTTGCACTTTTTAAAATTTAGTCCTTTTGACTAAATTGAGTGCCCAAACGTTTCGAACGAAATTTTCACGAAATCATTCTATGAAATTGTAGAACATAAAAATATAAAATAAAAAAAATTTTCCTTGTCAAATTTGTGGTCCCAAAACCACTGTTCCGACTAGGCCCAAGTTTAAGCTATGACAAATATTGATTATAAGTAAAATTGCATAATGATACATTTCATAGATATGGTTATTGGCATGTTTTGAATTTTTGAGTATGTGATTGGTTAAGTATGTTATTTATGTCATGAAAATGAGGCAATGATGTCTTAATTATGGACATGTTGGTTGCTCAAAAATGCTATGAATTATACCAATGCATTTATGCTTGTGTGATTATGTTTCAGGGTGGCAATTGGCTTGGTAAATAGCCTATATATTGTCCACACAGGTAGACATACGGACGTGTGTCTAGGTCGTGTGTGACACACGGTTAGCACAATGGGCAGAGTTATGGGTGTGTGTCTCAGCCATGTGAACGCCACGGCCTGGAACATGGGTGTGTACTAGGTCATGTGAAAACTAGTTTAGCTTTGAAATGAAAAATAATTCGATAAGGGCTGAGCATATTGGCGTGTTTCTCAGCCGTGTTGATGGCACGGCCTTGGACACGGGTGTGTGCCAAGGGCATGTGAAGTCTACACCTAATTTACGAGAATTTAATTCATCACACGGCCTAGCACATGGGCATATGGCTTGGCCGTATGGTTTCATTTGATTGATGACGTCATAAACAGAGGGTTACACGGGGTGTGGACACAGGCATGTGTGACCATACGGCCTACTCACACGGGTGTGTCCCATATCAACACGGGCGTGTGACCCCTATTTAGGGAAAATTTTCTATGAGTTTTGTCACGCCCTAAAAATTTAGGGTCTTTAATTTTGCTTGATCTGACTCAAATTGCATGTTTGGTGTGATGGCCAGGTAATTTGAGTGTATTTGGGTTGCTTGAGAAGCCTGGGTTAAAGTCTGGTCTTTTGCAAAATTTTAAATTTTTGCTCTTAAGTGAATCTGGATGTTAGCATGTAGGCCTTATTTTTAAATGTTTTGGATTTATGACACAAAAAGCCTTGTGGCTTGGTGGCAAGTGGCATGTTAGGCAACTGGGACTGCTTGGGTTCAAATCCCTTGGAATGCAAAGGGATATTTATTTTATGTCCTTGTGGCGTGAGAGGTAGAGTTAATTTCAAACTTTGTTGAGGTGGTAGTGGAAGTGGTCAAAGGGAGGAAATTAAGGAATTTGAAAATGGTGGTTACGAATATGGAGGAGAGTTAAGTGGAGAGAATCATGGAATTCAAACTTGGAGAGTTTGAAACCGATTGGGGGAATTTGATTATGCAAATTTGGCTACGGAGTGCATTGCGTGCATTTTCAGCTATTGGAGCGTTTGGGCGCAATTTTCTTTGAGCACTTTCGATTTTGTGCATTTTGTGCCGAATTAGTACTCCTTTCTTCTTTATGCAAATGTTAGCCAAATTCTTTTAGTGCAATTTCGGTATTTGGGTTGCTTGGGGTTCTCTTATTTTTAGACTTTATTTCTCAATTGGTGCTTTTGGTTTACTTTGCTGAGATCCAAGACATCAAGTGCCGAATTCTCTCTAGAAGCCTTCTTTTTTCTTCACATTTTTTCTCTTGGCTGAACCCTACTTCTTCCTTCTCTCATTCTCCTTTGACCGAATCCCTTTCTCTTCTTCTCTCTCATTGTTCTATCGAATTTCTCAATAGCCGAACCTCTGTTTCATTCTTAGAAGTTCTATTGATCATCTTCTTTTAATTCTTTCACCCTTTTTCCAATCTAGTCCGAATCTTCTTTCTCCTTTGTGAATCGAATTTAGCTGTTATTCTCTTTGGTAATTGGTTGATCGCGTGGTCAACTCTTTTGTTCTGTCGCTGGGTTTGGTAAGTGCTTGTAACTTCTTTTAGAGTAAGGTTCTTTTGTTAGTATGGTTTCCCTAACTCTCTGCTTGGATTTCTGATTAATGTTTCTCTGTCCCTTCTTGATTGTAGGGGTCTTTTGGGTTCTAAGACTCTCAAGGAGTTTGGGATTTCTCTAGTGAGGTATGGCATTCCAACCTTTTCTGTCGCCAAATGAACTTATAGTTGGGGTAAGATGGATTGTTAGCGAATATTCTACTGATCCTATTAAGTTTTGTTAGTGGTCTTTAACCACATTCATAATCAATTCTCTAATAAGATTTGATTGGTATGCAGTTATTCAGCAAGCAACATCTATTTGGATTCTAGCCAAGTGATTTAAAGGTGTTAGGCTATCACTAACAATTCAAGGTGGGTAGTATAGATAGTTTAGGGATTCAAGTTTGTGAATCTTATTAAATGTTAGGCTAACGTGACGCCTTGTTGGAATGTAGGCGTTGGGCGTAATCAGTTCACTCGACTTCACGGAAAAATATGTGTAATCGCACCCTTCTGTAATTGTAAATCGGCAAAAGCTGAAAAGCCGAAATGTTGAAACTTCGGCATTCGAGGCCTCATGACCATGCAAATGGTTGTGTGGTAAACCGAGCTCACAAATCATGGGTGACAGATTGTAAAGGCCTCTATGAGCGTTCTCGTGAACTTGGGTCGTCATGGGGCCACGTTGGGCCTAAATGGGCCGTGTGGGCCTAATGGGCTAGTGGGCCTCACACTGATGAAATACATGAAAAGTGACAATTATTGGACTGGACTTGGTAAATCAGATAGCCGTGACTGAATTTGGGCTAAATGGGCCACATGACCACATGAGCCCATTTGGGCTAAGTGATAGCCTTGGGCCCGTTTACACTATTATGACCGCTTAGGTCATCTGAGTCATTCGAGACGATTGTAGACCTTCTAAAGGGTCGTTATCTGTACCGAGACCCCAAAATTAGTAAAATGCCCAAAATACCCCTAAGGGGTAAAATTACCATTTTACCCCTAACTGATGAAAAGACCGTTTTACCCCTAGTGGTTGGTTGGTTGATGTGTATGATATTTATATGATTGGTTCTAAGCATGCATGACATGCTGCATACACATAATATTTATGTCACGACATTCTACATGGGGTTGAGATTGTGATATGGAGGAAGTACTGTATAGTGGCTTTGCCACGTATTTTCTGTTACTGGTGGCTTTGCCACATTTTCTGATTCAAGTGGCTTTGCCTCGTTTACTATCACTAGTAGCTTTGCTACATTATTACTACTAGCAATTTCACTGTGTTATTGGTGTACTGGCTGGGTGGGTCGATTTTATCCCCACATGGTGTGTTGGTTGGTACGGGTGGTGTGTTGGTTGGATTGGGATTGGTTGCATTATTGTACTGTATTGACTCTGTATTAGGCTTAGGCCCACATTGAGACTGTAAAAGGAAAAAAGCCCAAACTGTTCTGTACTAAATAGGGCTCAGGCCCAGACTGTATCTGCATGCACTGTTTTGTTGACTGATAGAGGATTACACACTGGGTTTTCACAAACTCACCCTTTCTTTTAACTGTGCAGGTAATCCCCAGCCTTAGACGATTTGGGCCGCAGAGGGACTCGGAGGTGGCCACACGATCGCTGCTATTTTACTTTTGTTTTTATTTACTTAAATTACATATTAGGTTTTTTTTTTGTAATAAGGCCATTTGGGGATTTAACTTTTAATTGGGCTTTGATTTCTTGTTTTAAACTGCTAGAGTAGGATAACGGGTTTTCAAATTATAACTATTTTCAATGAAAAACATGCATTTTTTTAAATTTCATGGTTTTCAACTAGAAAAGCTTCCACGAGTTTGATCAAAACCAATGATAACAAATATGGCAATCGTTTCACTAAGATGTTTTCAACTCATAATAACGTAAATTAAAATCAAATTTTTGCCAACAAGTCTAAATTTTGGAAAGCTTTTGACGGGATGATTTGATAAACACAAACACATAAAGATCTGAACTTTAAATGAACTTTTACAGATAATTATGTTTCTTTTACGACACGTTGATGTGACACACCAAATTTGACCATAATGTCTAGGCCAGGTTTGGGGTGTTACAAGTTTTTAAAATATTCAGAAGTTCTCGATTTAGTCCCAGATCGTTTCCAAGGTACGTTTTGGGCCTCGTAGGCTCGTATAAGGGACAAAGTACATGAGTATAAATGGTTTTAAATTTGATGGAGTTTTATGGCCTGGTTTTACATGGATGTTTATGTTAAAGTCCAGTAATGCCTCGAACCCAATCTCAGTGTCGGATATGGGTAAGGGCTATTACAGAGACCAATAAGGTAAAGTTGGCAGCAATTGAGTTTTTCAACTACGCCATAATTTGGTGGGACTAACTCACCACAAGTCAGAGAAGGAACAGAGACGGCTGATATCAACTTGGGCCGACATGAAAGTGGTGATACGAAGGCGATTTATTCCATCCTACTACCACCATGAGCTTTAACAAAAGCTCTAAAATCTCACCCATGGTATGTAATACCCTTTACCCGTGTCCAGTGCTGGGATAGGGTATGAGGCATTACCTTACTAATACTTATGCAATCATTTAAATTTCAGCCAACGAAATGCGTCCAAATTTAAAACGTTTTCAAACATTGTCCCACGGACCTTCCTATGGATCTACGACGCCTAAAACATGATTTGGAAACAACCAGGACCATTTCGGATACTTAATAAAATTCCTTCAAAAACTCCTAAAAATCGGGGCACGCCCGTTCCCCTCGTCCGTATGGATTTATTTTTCCAACATCAAACCTACAGGGGTATTCACACGGCCTGCACACGCCCGTGTGCTCAACCCGTGTCCCTCACACGGCCAAGACATGCTCGTGTCGTGGCCCGTGTGCAAAAACCTGGACATTATGTTTCTGTCATCAGCAGACACACGATCATGGCACACGCCCGTGTGCTGGGCCGTGTCCCCCACACGGTTGAGACACACGGCCGTGTCTCAGCCCGTGTGTTTACTACTGGGCATTTAATTCAACAAATTAAAGGTGCAGAGGACACATGGCCAAACTACAAACCCATGGGGTGACCATGTGTCACACACGGCCTAGTCGCACGCCTGTGTGTCTACCCGTGTGGACGAAAATAGGCTATTTACCAAGCCTCTTTGCCACCCTGACATAAGACCAAATGCATAATCAACCATACCAAGACTTTCATACTCAACCGATAGCCATAAATTAGCATTCCAACATATTCATATACCAATCATGCATGGCAACCAAACATAATCACATCATAAACATTAGATATAATGTGAATAGCCAGATTTACAACCGTAATTAATATGAGCCACATTTCATGGCCATACACGTATAACTTATGTAACATCTCAAAATAAGGCCTAAATGAAATAGTGGTTGCAAAACCACGAATCTGAGATAGAAAATTTTATTTTGACTAATATTTATAATTTACCAAGGGATTAGATACATGTGTTAGAGTATCGATAGAAAATTTTATGAATTACATGTTTAATTTGCCTATTAAGGCTTGTTTGAAAAAGTTGATAAATGTGAGTTCTAGATAGGAAAGGATTAAATTGAAGAGCATAATTGAAGTAAAGGTCCTTCAATGGTAATTAGACCATTAGGTTTTCATGGACAAAAACGGACATACATAAATAAAAATAACTAAAGTTTTTATGAAGGGCATTTTAGTCATTTGGTAATTAAAAGGAATTCAAAGGGAAAAGATGGAGAAATTGTTATCATCTTCTCAACTTGGCTGAAACTTCACGTGTCTCCATAGATAGGGTTTCTTCAACTTCTCAAGCTCATAGTAAGTGCATCCAAGCCCTGTTTTTAATGTTATTTACGTTTTTAGAGTCTCGATAACTTGATTTAGCTTACTTTAGCAATAATTTAACCGAGGGTTTATATCTGGAAAAATACCCATAGGTGAAATGTGTCTATTTTGATGTTTTATGGTAGAATATGAAGTTTGAAATTATGTTACACAACTTGTGCTAAGCGATTTTAAGTGAAAATGAGTAAAACGACATAATCGGTAAAAATACCTAATGTTCATAAGTACATGTTAGAGTGAGAATTTGATGGCCATAGAAGGAAAAAAAATGATCAGCATGTCCTGAAACATAAGAATTAGGGATAAATTTTAATTTCCGACCTTTGGGGCAAAAGTATAAATATGCAGAAGTTTAGGGACAAAAGTATTAATATGCAAAAGTTTAGGGGTAAAATTGTAATTTTTTCAAAGTTAGAGTCAAGGATTGTTTTGATAAATGTGAGTATTAAATAAGCTAAATTTGCTATTATAGAACAAGAAGAATGAAATCCGGGGGTAGACCGGGGAAAACAATTGAGGGCTAGATCAAAATATTTGATCGTATTTTGTATCGAGGTAAGTTTGTGGTAAATAAATGCAATTTTTTGTTATTTATATTTAATACTATTATTTTTCAGCATATATATGTTTATTTTGTGAATTTACTCATTAATGACTCAAGTAAGAATTGAGGGTGAAATGATACTTAAAAGTCCCGGTTGAACTTTAGGAATGTGTAGGATACAAATGTCATGACATTAGGGTTTAAAGATACCAAGTAAGACCATGCCAAGTCATGATATTGGTAAGTTTTACAAGGCAAGGAAATCATGTAAGACCATGTCAAGACATGACATTGATAAGCTACTATAAGGTAAAGATCCTGTGTAAGACCATGCCAAGGCATGGCAATGGTGAGTTCGTAAGGCAAGGATACCACGTAAGACCATGTCAAGACATGGCAATGGTAAGTTTAAAAAGGAAAGGTACCCATGTATCCTTAGTATTCCAAGTGGTTCAATGGGAATTTAAAGAGTATACTCAAGGAAAGGTAAGATAAGTCCATGTTCAGAAGGTTCATGTAAGAAAATTCAAGACTTATGAATATTGAGCTTGAAGGTTAAAGTTATCTTGATAATTCATTTAGAATGTTGTTATTTACTTGCATGCAAGCTTACTAAGCTTTATGCTTACTCCCTTTCTTTTCTCTTTTTTTATAGTATCGCCAAGCGAACTTGGGGATCGTAAGGACGTCGGAGATCATTTCACACTATCAAAGTGCTATCTTACTATTTTGTGATTTGAAACGTTTTAAGTTATGGCATGTATAGGGACTTGGCCATTTTGTGTGCATGTCCTTATGATATGACTAAAGAATGGCATGTGAATACTTGATAATGATTAGCTATTGAAATGGCTAATCAAGAACATGTTTTGGTGTTATGTATGCCTAAATGATAGTTTATACAATGAAATTCTGAGAGAGTAAAAGTTGGCCATGGATTTATATTGGGACAGCAGCAGTGATGTGATTTTGAAAAATCACTAAAACTTTTAGAAATGGAATTAAATGGTGAATGAGATATATAATTAAATCTTATTGTGTCTATTTTCATATAAAAGATATAGGGCAAATAAATGAATTCTATATTCTGAGTTATTTAAATTTTTGTGAGACTGGTTCAGAATGATTTTGTGATACCCTATACTAATTTGGACAAATCATTAAAATTTGTACAAAAATAATTATGAAACATAATTCATATGGTTAGATTGCTTATTTAGTCTATTTTTAGAACAAACAAACATGAACATCTTTTTAATTTTGTACAAAGAGAAATTGAAATGTTAGTGAAGAGTGGTCAGTACTGTTGGGCAGCAAAATAGTGGAGGATTTACTGAATAAACTGTATTAATTGGCCAAAATAAAAATTCTGGAAAAATTATGGTAAGAATATATATGAGTCTAGTTTCAGTAAAAATTTACAGATTTAAATTTGAAGTTTTGTAACTCGAGTTATAATTAATTTAGTGACTGTTACGCTGGTGGACAATTTTACTATGAATAGTGAAATAAATTGTTTTGATTTGTGTAAGTAATCAAAAAAATTTTAATATTCCTGGTTTGGTCCCGAATCGTTTCAATTTCATGTTTTAGGGCCTCGAGGGCCCTTTTTAGGGATATATTGGGTGAATGTGAGGGAATTATTTTTAAAAGTAAATTTTTATGCCTCGAACTAGTAAGATAAGTCTGGTTAACGCCTCGTGCTCGACTCCGGCAATAGTCTCAGGTAAGGGGTGTTAAATTTATTGGTATCAGAGCAAGAGTTTAGTCAGTTCTTGGAATATTCAGTATGAGTAAGAGTCTAGCTATACTTGCCATACATATATTTTGATAGTGTGACAACTCCTGACGATTTTAAATGTTTTTATTTATAGTTATGGATCTCAAACGAGTTGGTGTAGATGATGTAAGAGTAACGAGCCCACTCCCATAGAAGGGACGGTGCCACCAAATTGTAGTGAAAGGCCCATTACAGTAAGTCAAGGAGGAGTGGCTCGAGGAGCATTCTTCCAAGCTATGAATGAATGGTTTGCCGAGTTTGTCCGTACGAATCTAGTTGTTAGACCTCCACCCCCTCATGATCCTTAGACTAGCCATGTAGCTTCCCCAGTCATAGATACAGTTAAAAGAGAGAAGCCACCAGTTGATAAAATTAGAAAATAAGGGGCCGAAGAGTTTCGGGCTACTAAAGATGATGATGCAAAGAAAGCTAAATTTTGGCTCGAGAATACTATTAGGGTCTTTGACAAGTCATCCTGTACACCTGAAGAGTACATGAAGTGTGTTGTATCACTTTTACGAGATTTGGCCTACCATTGGTGGAAGACACTTGTGTCAGTAGTACCAAACGAAAGGGTTACCTGGGATTTCATTCAGGAGGAGCTCCGTAAGAAATACATTAATCAGAGGTTCATTGACCAGAAAAGAAAAGAATTCATTAAACTAAAGCAGGGTAAGATGACAGGGACTGAATATGAACTTGAATTTGTCAGACTTAGCAATTATGCTCGAGAGTGTGTGTCAACCGAAGCTATTTTGTGCAAGAGATTTGAAGATGGGCTCAATGATGATATTAGACTATCAGCTGACATTCTAGAAATAAAAGAGTTTTTCATTTTAGTTGAAAGAGCTTGTAAGGCAGAGTAGTTATTGAAAGGAAAGGGTAAAGCTGAAATTGAGATGCAAGACACGAAGAAAAGACAGATCAGCAAGTCATTTCAGGCTACATCCAAGAGGCCTAGAGAGTTCTCTACGAGATCTAATTTTTCAGCAAGGTATTCTAGCCAAAATAGTGGTAGAAGATTTATGCGTCAGAAAGCTCAGACCACTTCAATTATGAATGTTGGCAGTATTCAGCCTAATAGACCCGAGTGTCCTTAATGTGGTCGATGTCATCCAGGTCAATGTTGAGCAACTGAGACTGGTTGTTTTCGATGTGGTGCACCAGATCATTTCATTCAGGAGTGTCCTGAGATGATTAAAAGAGAAGTAATACCAAGTGTAAGATCAAGCAATGCCCCCGTTAGAGGCAGACCTCAGAGAAATTTGGGAATAGGGCAGGTAGAGGTGCATCTAGAAATTCAGTAGTGACACCAGATGTTAGAGCACCTGCAAGGACCTATGCTATCCGTGCTCGTGAAGAGGCATCCTCCCTTGATGTAATTACAGGTACATTTTCTCTTCATGATGTTAATGTTATTACTTTGATTAATCCGGGTTCGACCCATTCCTATGTTTGCATAAAATTGATGCCTAGTATGAACATGTCCATAGAGTCTATGGGATTTGTGATTAAAGTATCAAATCCATTAGGTCGGTATGTATTAGTAGACAAAGTATGTAAAAATTACCCTTTGATGATTAGAGGTTATTGTTTTTCGGCTAATTTCATGCTATTGCCATTTGATGAGTTTGATGCGATTATTGGTATGGATTGGTTGACTGCGCATGACGTGATAGTGAATTGTGGAAAGAAATTCATTGATTTGAAACGCGAAAATGGTGAAATTCTTCAGGTTAATTTAGATGAGTCAGATAGTTCAATTGCCATGATTTCTATTATGTCTGCTCAGAAATGCTTGAGGAAAGGATATGAAGCTTATCTTGCTTTTGTGTTGAATACTAAAGATCTAGAGTTGAAAATTGAATCAGTGCCGGTGGTATGTGAGTTCCCTGATGTGTTTCCGGAAGAACTACCAGGTTTGCCTCCTATCAGAGAAGTTGAGTTTGGTATTGAGTTGGTTCTGGGTACAACACCCATTTTTATTGCTCCTTATAGAATGGCTCCAATGGAATTGAAAGAATTGAAAGTTCAGTTGCAGGAATTAATGATAAAGGCTCAACAAGGTAACTATTAAGAATAAGTATCCACTACCTAGAATTTATGATTTGTTTGATCAATTGAAGGGAGCTACTATGTTTTCTAAGATAGATTTGATATACAGATATTATCAGTTTTGAGTTAAAGAGTCAGACGTTCTGAAGACTACTTTCCGGACTAGGTATGGCCATTATGAGTTCCTTGTGATGCCATTTGGCTTAACTAATGCTCCTGCCATTTTCATGGACTTAATGAACTGAATTTTTAGACCTTACTTGGATAAATTTGTAGTTGTGTTCATTGATGATATCTTGATTTATTCTCATGACGAGACTGAGCATTCAGAGCATTTGAGAACAATTTAATAGACTTTGAGATATAATCAGTTTTATGCCAAGTTTAGCAAAAGTGAGTTCTGGTTATGGGAAGTCAGTTTTCTTAGACATATAGTCTCAAGTGAAGGTATTAGAGTTTATCCGAGCAAGATTTCAGCCATTGTTGATTAAAAGCCTCCCAGGAATGTATCAGAGGTCAGAAGTTTTCTTAGTCTTGCTGGTTATTATAGATGATTTGTAGAGGGATTTTCCATGATAGCTACCCTATTGACAAGTTTGCTATAGAAAGATGTCAAATTTGAATGGACTGAAAAGTGTTAGCAGAGTTTTGACAAGTTAAAGGCATTGTTGACTGAAGCTCCTATCTTAATACAACCAGAACTGGGTAAGGAGTTTGTATTTACAGTGATGCGTCCTTGAATGGACTAGATTGTGTACTTATGCAGGAAGGAAAGGTAATTGCTTATGCCTCTAGACAGCTAAAGCCACATGAGAAAAATTATCCGACACATGATTTAGAAGTAGCTGCCATTGTATTTGCATTAAAAATTTGGAGACATCACTTGTTTGGTGAGAAATGCTGAATATTTACTGATCATAAAGTCTAAAATACTTGATGACTTAGAAAGATTTGAACTTGAGGCAAAGAAGATGGCTAGAGTTGATTAAAGATTATGAACTAGTGATCGATTATCACTCAAGTAAGGCAAACATAGTTGCTGATGCTTTGAGTAGAAAATCTTTATTTGCATTAAGAGCTTTGAACACTAGTTTAACCTTATCAGATGATGGTTCTATCTTAGCCGAATTAAGAGCTAAGCCAATGTTTCTTGAAGAAATTTGTGAAGTTCAGAAAGATGACAGTGAGTTGCAAGCTAAAAGAGCTCAGTGTGAGTCGGGTATAGAGTCAGATTTCTAGATCAATTTTGACGGTTGTTTAATGTTCAGAAATCAAATATGTCTACCAAAGAATGATGAGCTTATTTGAAAGATCTTAGAGGAAGCACATAGCAGTTCCTTGTCTATTCATCCAGGTAGTACAAAGATGTATAATGATTTGAAGAAAATGTATTGGTGGGTAGGAATGAAGAGAGATATCTCAGAGTTTGGTTCTAGATGCTTGATCTGTCAGCAGGTAAAAGTCGAACATCAGGTACCTTCAGGTTTATTGCAGCATGTGTTAGTTCATGAGTGGAAATGGGACCGAGTTGCCATGGATGTTGTGACAGGATTGTTGTTGACACTGAGAAAGAAAGATGCAGTATGGGTTGTGATTGATAAGCTAACGAAGTCAGCTCATTTTATTCCAGTTCGTATGGATTATTCACTTGACAAGTTGGTCGAGTTGTATATTTCAAACATAGTCAAACTACATGGAGTATCGTTATCAATTATTTCAGATAGAGACTTGATATTCACTTCACAGTTTTGGAAGAAGTTACACGAAGCTTTGGGCACAAAGTTGAGTTTTAGTACAACTTTCCATCCTCAGGCCGATGGTCAGTCAGAGAGAGTTATTCAGATACTTGAGGATATGATTAAATGTTGTGTCTTAGAATTTCAAGGTAGTTGGGAGAAATATTTACTGTTGGTAGAGTTTGCCTATAATAATAGTTACCAGTAGAGTTTGAAGATGGCACCTTATGAAGCTTTGTATGGATTTAAATGTCGCTCACCTTTGTATTGGACAGAGCTTAAAGAAAATCAGATTTACGGGGTTGATTTAGTTAAAGAAACTAAAGAGAAAGTGAAAGTTACTTGAGATTGCTTGAAAGCAGCTTCAGATAGGCAGAAGTCTTATGCAGACTTGAAAAGGAAAGAGATTGAGTACCAAGTTGGTGACAAAGTATTCTTAAACTATCCCCGTGGAAGAAAGTCTTTAGATTTGGCAAGAAAGGCAAATTAAGTCCACATTTTATTGGACCGTTTGAGGTGACTGAAAGAGTTGGACCATTAGCATATCGGTTAGCTTTGCCAACAAAGTTAGAGAAGATTCATGATGGCTTCCATGTGTCCATGTTACGTTGTTACCATTCTAATCCGTCACATGTGATTTCACAGACAGAGGTTGAGATCTAGTAAGACATGACTTACAGTGAAAAACCGGTAAAGATTTTGGCTCGAGAGATCAAGTAGCTAAGGAACAAAAGTATTGCACTTGTGAAAGTATTACGAAATAGGCATGGGGTAGACAAGGCTACATGGGAGCCCGAAGAGGCTATGCGAAAACAGTATCCAAATCTATTCACAAGTAAGATTTTCGGGGACAAAAATCCCTAAAGAGGGGAGAAATGTAACATCCCAAAATAGGGCCTAAACGGAACAGTGGTTGCAAAACCATGAATTCGAGATAGAAAAATTTATTCTAATTTATTTTTATAATTTACCAAGTGATTAGATGCATGTGTTAGAGTATCGATAGAAAATTTTATGAATTACATGTTTAATTTGCCTATTGGGGCTTGTTTGAAAAAGTTGATAAATATGAGTTCTAGATAGGAAAGGATTAAATTGAAGAGCATAATTGACGTAAAGGTCCTTCAATGGTAATTAGACCATTAGGTTTTCATGGACAAAAATGGACATACATAAATAAAAATAACTAAAGTTTTTATGAAGGACATATTAGTCATTTGGTAATTAAAATGAATTAAAAGGGAAAATATGGAGAAATTGTTATCATCTTCTCAACTTGGCCACAACTTCACGTGTCTCCATAGATAAGGTTTCTTCAACTTCTCAAGCTCATAGTAAGTGCATCCAAGCCCTGTTTTTAATGTTCTTTACATTTTTGGAGTCTCGATAACTTGATTTAGCTTACTTTAGCAATAATTTAACCGAGGGTTTATATTTGGAAAAATACCCATAGGTGAAATGTGTCTATTTTGATGTTTTATGGTGGAATATGAAGTTGAAATTATGTTACACAACTTGTGCTAAGCGATTTTAAGTGAAAACGAGTAAAACGACATAATTGGTAAAAACACCTAATGTTCATAAGTACATGTTAGAGTGAGAATTTGATGGCCATAGAAGGAAAAAAAATATCAGCATGTCCTGAAACATAAGAATTAGGGATAAAGTTTAATTTCTGACCTTTGGGGCAAAATTATAAATATGCAAAAGTTTAGGGGCAAAAGTATTAATATGCAAAAGTTTAGGGGCAAAATTGTAATTTTTTCAAAGTTAGAGTCAAGGATTGTTTTGGTAAATGTGAGTATTAAATAACTAAAGTTGCTATTATAGATCAAGAAGAACAAAATCCGGGGGTAGACCGGGGAAAAGAATTGAGGACTAGCTCAAAACATTTGATCTTATTTTGTATCGAGGTAAGTTTGCGGTAAATAAATGCAATGTTTTGTTATTTATATTTAATACTATTATTTTTCAGCATATATATGTTTATTTTGTGAATTTACTCATTGATGACTCAAGTAAGAATTGATGGTGAAATGATACTTAAAAGTCCCGGTTGAACTTTAGGAATGTGTAGGATACAAATGTCATGACATTAGGGTTTAAAGATACCAAGTAAGACCATGCCAAGGCATGACATTGGTAAGTTTTACAAGGCAAGGAAATCATGTAAGACCATGTCAAGACGTGACATTGATAAGTTACTATAAGGTAAAGATCCCATGTAAGACCATGCCAAGGCATGGCAATGGTGAGTTCGTGAGGCAAGGATACCACGTAAGACCATGTCAAGACATGGCAATGGTAAGTTTAAAAAGGAAAGGTAACCGTGTATCCTTAGCACTCCAAGTGGTTCAATGGGAAATTTAAAGAGTATACTCAAGGAAAGGTAAGATAAGTCCATGTTCGAAAGGTTCATGTAAGAAAATTTAAGACTTATGAATATTGAGCTTGAAGGTTAAAGTTATCTCGATAATTCATTTAGAATGTTGCTATTTATTTGCACACAATCTTACTAAGCTTTATGCTTACTCCCTTTCTTTTCTCTCTTTTTATGTTATTGCCAAGCCAACTCGAGGATCGTAAGGACGTCGGAGATTGTTTCACATTATCAAAGGGCTATCTTGGTATTTTGTGATTTGAAACGTTTTAAGTTATGGCATGTATAGGGACTTGGCCATTTTGTGTGCATATCCTTATGATACGACTAAAGAATGGCATGTGAATACTTGATAATGATTAGCTATTGAAATGGCTAATTAAGAACATGTTATGGTGTTATGTATGCCTAAATGATAGTTTATACAAAGAAATTATGAGAGAGTAAAAGTTGGCCATGGATTAGTTTTGGGACAAGAGTGGTGACGTGATTTTGAAAAATCACTAAAAATTGTAGAAATGGAATTAAATGATGAATGACATATATAATTAAAGCTTATTGAGTCTCTTTTCATATAAAAGAAACAAGGCAAGTAAAAGAATTCTATATTCTGAGTTAATTAAATTTTTGTGAGACTGGTTCAGAATGATTTCGTGATACCCTATTTTGATTTTTAAAAATCATTAAAATTTGTATAAAAATAATTATGGAACATAATTTATATGTTTAGATTCCTTATGGAGTCTATTTTTATAAGAAATAAACATGAACATCTTTTGAATTCTTTACAATGAGAAATTGAAATGTTAGTGAAGAGTGGTCAAGACTGTTGGGCAGTGAAATAGGGGAGGCTTTAATGAATCAACTGTATTAATTTCCCAAACAAAAAATTCTGGAAAAATTATGGTAAGAAGATATATGAGTCTAGTTTCAGGGAAAATTTACAGATTTAAATTTTTGGTTTTTTAACTTAATTTATAATTAATTTAGTGACTATTACGGAGGTGGATAGTTTTACTATGAATAGTGAAATAAATTGTTTTGATTTGTGTAAGTAATCGAAAAATTTTTAATGTTCCTGGTTTGGTCCCGAACCGTTTCAATTGCGTATTTTAGGGCCTCGAGTGCCATTTTAAGGATATAGTGTAACGCCCTAATTTTCGGGTTTTTCTTAGATTTATCTTTATCTGATAAAATGTGTAAATGCTAGTAATTAGGTGTGTAATGCATGTTTGGGATGTGTTAATGGGCCTATGGAAGGCCTATGAGTTGGTTGGAAGCTCGGCAAAATTTTGTATTTTTGACTTGGGAGATAGGGGATCAGTGAAAATAAGGGTCTTAAGAAATTGTGTGCGAAATGTAGCACAATTGAACCAGTGGTAAAGTGGCAAGGGAGACGCCACTAGGCTCCTTAAAAGGTGGCGCCTAAGTGAGCTTAGAGGTCAAGGGTTCAAGCGCCAGAGGTTGCAAGGTGGTGTTTTATTTTTGAGCTTGAGCAGGTAAGAGGTTGAAGCCGAATTAAACTCTGCTTGGAAGGGATTTGAATCGGTCAAGGGGAGCAAATCGTGGAGGAGGTTGAGGAGCAAATCTAGGAATTTCGAATTTTGAAAGGAGGTAACCGATTGTGGGGCTTTGCAAGTGCAATTCGGCTAGGGGGAAATAGTGTTAGCACTTTCGGCAAATAGGTGTTTATGTGTGCCGAATTTTTCTTTTAGTTCTTATGTTTTGGTGCCGATTTTCCTTAGGTAAGAAAAGCTTTCCTTTTTCTGTCAATTTTCGAATAGCGTATTAGGTACCTCTCTTTTGCCATTTCGTTTCTCTCATCAACCTTGTAGCCGAACCCCATTTCCCTTTGTTGCCGAATCTCCAGTCGACTTAAGCACTTCCTTTTTGCTTTCTATTCTCATCTATTTGCTTTTCTTCTTCTCTTCTTCTCAAACCTTAAACCGATCCCCTTCACCACCATTTTTCTTCTAGCCAGATACAATCTTCTTTCCCTCTTCTCTAAACCTCTGTCGACAACTTCAAGAAGAAAGCCGAAAATAAACACCCTCCTTGCCGAAACACTTTCTATACATTCTCATTCTTTCCTTCTTCTTCAAACCCCTAAAACCGAATGTTCATTTGATCAAAACCCCCATGGCTGAATACCTTGTATGACCAAAACCACACCTCCTTTGTTTATCTAGTGACCGAAACCTATCACTTCTTCTTCTTCCCGATTCTCTTGTTAGCCGATTCCTCTGGTGCCTAAGACTTTATTTCTTTCTCTTTTAAAATCGTAACCCTCCAACACCCTTTCTTCCTCGTTGTTTCAAAGAGAACGGCTGTGGTTTGGAACTAAGTTTGGTAAGTATTTCGTGGTATTATCTCGTCTATCTTTAAGATTAAGATTGGATGTCGAAAACCCCTTAGGGGGGAAGGTTAACGTTTTTAGACTAAGGGCCTTATGGCTTATCTCTTTGATTTATGTGCGCTAGAGCGGACAAGAGACGTTCAGCAAAGGAGGCTATTGTAGATTAACGCGGTTGAACACAGTGATCTAGTCCATAACCGAAAGGGGTAAGATTTCAATGCTTAGGCCCTATAGGCCGATTTTGATAAGGGGTTTATAACTCTTTGATTATCGATTATTAGGCTAATAGTTAGCGTTTGATTGTAGGTTCTTCGTACGTGGATTTCGTCAACGTTTCATCAGTAACAGGTGTGTAACGTATCTCCATCATAGACTAGGATGGCTAAAAGCTGAAATAATCGAAACTGTGCTAAGTGACCGATCAAAAGTGACCGAAAAATCAGCCTTGGAAAGGAATAAGAGTGACCGAATACTCTGTGGTGGTCACATTGGGAGTTGGTGATGGCGAAATTGCAGAAGGTGCAATTTCGAGCGATTTGGTAAGTTGGGCCTCAATGGGCCAAGGTGGGCCCAATGGGCTTCCGAGCCCAAATTTGAAAATGTTCATAAAAGACTTTCTGGTAACTTGAATAATAAAAAATTGGTAAAGTCGGTAAACTAAAACCTAAAATTTGGCTTAGCGGACTTATCAACGATATTGGACATAGTAAGGCCCATTAGGGGTTTTAGGCTAAAGAGGGCAAAATTGGAAATTTGGCTTAAGTGGACTTCCGTGGCTATTTAGGGACTGTTAATTTATCAGACTTGCATAAAGTCACTGAAAATAAGAAAAAGGACTAAAATACCCTTAAATATGGAAAATTACCAAAATACCCCTAGGTGTAAAAAGACTATTATACCCCTAGGGTCAATTCTGTATGAAATGTATGATGTTATGTATCTGCATGAGTTAATTATTAATATGAATATATCTGATGCATGAGATGCTATATATTGCATGCTAGTATGATTATCTGTTGCATGGGGTATGGGTTTATGTTGGAGGAAGCGTTCTGGCAGCCTCGCTGCAATCTGGTGACTTTGTCACATTATTATCTGGCAGCCTCGCTGCAATCTGGTGGCCTCGCCACAATATTTATATCTGGTGACCTCGTCACAATATCTGGCAGCCTCGCTGCAAATATATCTGGCAGCCTCGCTGCAAATGTTATCTGGCAATCTCACTGCAAATTATATCTAGCAGCTTCGCTGCAAATATCTGTGGTGTGTAGCGGTTGGGTGGGTCGAGTGGTCTCCCCACATGGTGTAAGGCTGGTACGGGGGTGTTAAGGATAGATCTGGGGTGGGTTTCTATTTGCATAATGCTTATATCTGATCTGTTTCTGTTATGGGCCTTTTGGGCTTAACCTGATTCCTGTAATGGGCCAAGGCCCAATTAAATCTGTTTCTGAGGCTTGATCTGTTTTGGCCTATGGTTGAGATAATGTTGCACACTGAGTTGTCAAACTCACCCCTTTTAATTAATCTCTGCAGGTAACCCTCAACCATAGTGGGCTTGGAGCTGCGAGAGATTCGGAGTGGCCACAGCGACTGCAATAAAACTGGTTTTCATTTATGTTTTAGTATTTTAATTTTTATGTTAATTTTTGGGTTTTAATGTGTAATAAGGCCGCTATTAAATTTTCTTTTTGGGTTTTAACTTTCTAAAGGAGTTGGTTCGTACTTTATCGAAACTGCTAGATATAGGCTGTGCGGGTTTCCAAAACCTTAATAACGTTTTCAAAATAACGTTTATAAAATTTAAACAATCTTGAATAATGACAACTTAAAGTAGTTTTAACAAGAACTTTTCTCACCTTACTAGTTTTACAAATATCACCTATGTCTCAACATGTTTTAAAAGGTTATAAGCGTAGTTTAGGGTCATGTGACACACCAGATCTGGTCATAACGTCCAGACCAGGTTTGGGGTGTTACATTTAGTGGTATCAGAGCCAAGTTACAACAACTCGGCTATGGAACGGGTCTAAAAAAAATATGAAGGTTTTCAAACAAACAAAATGAAGATTTTCAAAAGATCATGATTTTTCAAAAATTACTTAGAACTAGTTTTGATAAACTTCTTTTCGTACCTAAATGATTTATTTTCAAAGAATAAATTAAGTTTTCCTATGAAATCTTTCGGAAGAGTGGCACACCGAATCTCCGGCCCAAGCCTGTAAGTTCTCTAAACTTTTCTGATTATTTTTGAAAACTCTGATTGCATGCCTGACTAAAGACTTTATTATGGTACTTTAGCTAGGGTATTACTGAAACTGTAGCGACTCTGATAGGTAGACTGAGACTGTAGTTAGGCTACCGCGAAAGAAGATAAACTCTGAAACTCTACTTATTCATAAGACATCTGTAATAAACATTGAAATAGTAATCTGACTCATAAAACTTCTAAAACAGAAAATACGAAATGAGTACGCGAGCAGCTCGTGGTAGGGGCCGTGGACGTGGCCGGGGTAGTGCACAAGCTGAATCATCTTCTTCGGGTCATGCTCCAGCAGCTGAGATACCAGTATCACCAGCAACAGAGGTGGAATCTCATGATAGGGGTGTAGGGGATGATGCCCTATCACAAGCGATGCTTCGAGTTTTGGAAAGGGTTGCTGGAGCGAGTACTGGTAATGGATTTCGTGGTGCGATATCTGAGCGACTCCGAGCTAATGGAGCAGAATTCTTCAGGGGTGTGTCTGGTGTAGCCCCAAACGTGGCCGAGTATTGGTTGGAGGCCACAGAGCGAATTATGGATGATCTGGACTGTTCTGTGGAGCAGAAGCTGAAGGGAGCTGTATCGTTGCTTAGAGATGAAGCCTATCAGTGGTGGCTCACAGTAAGAGATGGGACTGCAACTGGTGAGGTAACATGGGAGCTGTTTAAGACAGCCTTTAAAGGAAAATATGTTGGAGCTAGCTATGTGGACGCCCGTCGGAAGGAATTTTTGAATTTGGTTCAGGGAGGTAAGACAGTATCTGGGTACGAGGCTGAGTTCTTGAGGCTGAGTCGATATGCTTCTGGGATAGTCGCCACTGAATACGAGCGTAGTGTGCGCTTCGAGGACGGTTTGAGGGATGAGCTAAGGGTGCTGATTGCTCCGCAGAGGGAGCATAACTTTGCTGCGTTGGTTGAGAAAGCTAAGATAGCTGAGGAAGTAAAGCGTACTGAGAGGCAGAACCGCGAGAAGGATCAGAACCGCTTCCGGAGGGATTCTGGACCATCAGGTGGGAATAATAGGAATGTTAAGAAAGCAAGGGTGGCAGAACCAGTACGAGTGGTGCCAATGAATGCTGTCAGACCACAGAGTTGCAGGAGTTGTGGTAGGATCCATATGGGCGAGTGTCGGAAACGTTCTGGAGCCTGTTTTCGATGTGGGTCGATGGAGCATAGAATTAAGGATTGTCCTCAAGAACCAGATCAGAATCAAGTTAGAGATCAGAGGGTTGTTCAACCAGTGAGGGGTGGATCACCAGCTCCAAGAGGTCGTGAACAAGGCAGAGGTGGAAATAGAAATGGACGAGGACGAGGAGCACCTGGCAGGGGTGCCGGTTTTGCTGGGGCTCGTCAGCCAGCGTTAGTCTATGCAGCTCGTCGCCGAGAGGAGGGTGATGCTCCTGACGTTATAACCGGTACGTTCTTAATTTCTGGTATGCCATACACTACGTTGATAGATGTTGGATCTACCCATTCTTATGTTGCATGTGCCATATCTAGGTCGCTGGGAGTGCGTTCTGAGGAGATTGTGAGTGGGGTAACCGTACTAAGTCCTTTGGGTCACTCGGTTAGGGTAGACAAACTGTATAGAGACGTGCCTATAGAGACTCAAGGAAAGATTTTTTCTGGAGATTTGATGGAGTTACCTTTTGGAGAATTCGATCTCATCTTAGGAATGGATTGGCTTGCAAAGCATAGGGCTACTTTGGATTGTGCTGCAAAGCGGATGAGGTTAAAAACCGCAGAGGATGAGGAAGTTATGGTGGTTGGTGAACGTAGAGATTATCTGTCTAATGTGGTGTCAGCGTTAAGAGCGGAGAAATGGATTCGTAAAGGATGTGAGGCTTTTATGGCATTTATAAGTCAAGCTGAATCTAAGGAGCTAACGGTGGATCAAGTTAGAACCGTTAAGGACTTTCAGGATGTGTTTCCAGAAGAGCTTCCAGGGCTACCTCCGAACTGAGACGTTGAGTTTGGGATCGACTTGTTGCCTGGTACGGCACCGGTGTCCATTGCACCGTATAGGATGGCACCAAAGGAGTTGGTGGAGTTGAAAGCGCAGATTCAAGAACTATTGGATAGGGGCTTCATTAGGCCAAGTGTGTCTCCATGGAGAGCACCAGTGCTTTTCGTCAAGAAGAAAGATGGGTCAATGCGAATGTGCATTGATTATCGGCAGTTGAACAAGCTGACGATCAAGAATAAGTACCCGTTGCCTAGAATCGATGATCTGTTCGATCAGCTTAGGGGAGCTTCAGTATTTTCCAAGATTGACCTTCGATCTGGGTACCATCAATTAAGGGTGAAGGAGGTGGATATTCACAAGACGGCATTCAGAACTCGTTATGGTCACTATGAGTTCTTGGTTATGCCATTTGGGCTAACCAATGCACCTGCAGCTTTTATGGATCTGATGAACCGAGTGTTCCAGCCATACTTGGATCGATTCGTGATCGTCTTTATCGACGATATTTTGGTCTATTCAGAATCTGAGGAGAAACATGATGAGCATCTCCGTATTGTGCTGCAAGTGTTAAGGGAAAAGGAGCTTTATGCGAAATTTAGCAAGTGTGAGTTTTGGTTGAGGGAAGTAACTTTCTTGGGGCGTGTTGTTTCTGCTGAGGGGATTAAGGTGGACCCTCGAAAGATTGAAGCAATTCTGGAATGGAAACCACCGAGGTCTGTGGCAGAAATTCGGAGTTTTCTGGGTTTAGTTGGATACTATAGGAGGTTTGTAGAAGGATTTTCTGTGATGGCAGTGCCGTTAACAAAGCTTATAAGGAAGGGCGTACCATTTGTCTGGACTCAGCAGCAACAAGAAGCTTTTGAGAAACTAAAGAAGGTTCTGACTGAGGCACCTGTACTGATTCAACCAGAGTCTGGAAAAGATTTTACCGTGTACAGTGATGCATCGCATGTTGGGTTGGGCTGCGTGTTGATGCAAGAGGGTAAAGTGGTTGCTCATGCATCGCGACAGCTTAAACTTCATGAAGTAAACTATCCTACCCATGATCTGGAGTTGGCAGCAGTAATCTTCGCACTTAAAATCTGGCGACATTGTCTGTATGGAGAAAGGTGTATTATATACACAGACCATAAAAGTCTTAAGTACTTGTTGACTCAGAAGGAGCTGAATCTTAGGCAACGGAGATGGATAGAGTTGCTCAAGGATTATGATTGTGCGATTGAATATCATTCAGGCAAAGCTAATGTGGTGGCTGATGCCCTAAGTCGTAGAGCTGTGTCTGATCTGAGAGCGATGTTTGCTCGTTTGAGTCTATATGACGATGGTAGTCTATTAGCGGAACTGCAAGTAAGGCCAACCTGGATGGATGAGATTAAGGAAAAGCAGTTGAGGGATGAGTCTCTGGTTTCTCGATTTCAACAGATGGAAGATGGGAGTACTTCTGAGTTTGGACTGAATAGTGAGGGAGTTCTATGTTTCCGCGGTAGAATCTGCATTCCTAAGGATTTCAATTTAAGGCAAACAATTCTGAATGAAGCTCATAAAGGGTTGTGTGCTATGCATCCTGGAGGTAATAAGATGTATCATGACTTAAAGGAGTTGTATTGGTGGCCTGGACTGAAGCGTGAGGTAACAGAATTTGTAGGAAAATGTCTGACTTGTCAGCAGGTGAAAGCTAAACATCAGTTACCTTCTGGACTTCTGCAACTAGTAAAGGTACCACTTTGGAAGTGGGAGAGGGTGACCATGGATTTTGTAAGTGGGTTGCCCTTGACGCCGTCAAAGAAGGACTCGATTTGGGTGATCGTGGATAGATTGACTAAGTCTGCTCATTTCATCCCTGTACGTACTGATTATTCGCTTCAGAAGTTAGCTAAATTGTATGTGGTAGAAATCGTACGAATGCATGGGGTGCCATTGTCTATCATTTCTGATCGAGATCCTAGATTCACATCTCGATTCTGGCAAAAGTTGCATGAGGCGTTGGGAACGCAGCTAAACTTTAGCACGGCCTTTCATCCTCAGACTGATGGTCAATCAGAGAGGGTTATTCAGATTCTGGAAGATATGTTGAGGGGTTGTGTTATCGATTTTCGAGGTAGTTGGGAGGATTATCTACCGTTGGCAGAGTTTGCGTATAATAACAGTTATCAGGCTAGTATCCGCATGGCACCTTATGAGGCACTGTATGGGCGTAAGTATCGTTCACCTAGTTGTTGGACTGAATTGGGCGAGCGGCAAGTTCTTGGACCTGAATTGGTAGCAGAGACTGAAGAGAAGGTTAAGGTGATAAGGGACCGTTTGAAAGAGGCATCTGATCGACAAAAGTCTTATGCAGATTTGAAGCGTAAAGAGATTGAGTATTCAGTAGGTGATATGGTTTTTCTGAAAGTTTCGCCCTGGAAGAAGATACTAAGATTTGGTAAGAAAGGCAAGCTAAGTCCGCGATTTATTAGGCCTTATCGGGTTCTTAAGCGAGTGGGTGCGGTGGCGTATCAGTTAGAATTACCGCCAGAGTTAAATAGAATTCATGATGTGTTTCACGTATCCATGCTGAGACGATATCGTTCTGACCCTGCCCATATTCTACCAGTTGCAGAAGTGGAAGTTCAGCCTGACCTAACTTTCGAGGAAGAGCCTGTGCAGATTCTGGATCGAGACATGAAGGTTTTAAGAAGAAAATCAGTCCCATTGGTGAAGGTACTATGGCGTAATCATGGCAGAGAAGAAGCTACTTGGGAACCAGAGGAGGCAATGCGTCAGCAATATCCCCATTTGTTTGAATAAGGTAAATTTCGAGGACGAAATTTCTTTAAGGAGGGTAGAGTTGTAACGCCCTAATTTTTGGGTTTTTCTTAGATTTATTTTTATCTGATAAAATGTGTAAATGCTAGTAATTAGGTGTGTAATGCATGTTTGGGATGTGTTAATGGGCCTATGGAAGGCCTATGAGTTGGTTGGAAGCTCGGCAAAATTTTGTATTTTTGACTTGGGAGATAGGGGATCAGTGAAAATAAGGGTCTTAAGAAATTGTGTGTGAAATGTAGCACAATTGAACCAGTGGTAAAGTGGCAAGGGAGACGCCACTAGGCTCCTTAAAAGGTGGCGCCTAAGTGAGCTTAGAGGTCAAGGGTTCAAGCGCCAGAGGTTGCAAGGTGGTGTTTTATTTTTGAGCTTGAGCAGGTAAGAGGTTGAAGCCGAATTGAACTCTGCTTGGAAGGGATTTGAATCGGTCAAGGGGAGCAAATCGTGGAGGAGGTTGAGGAGCAAATCTAGGAATTTCAAATTTTGAAAGGAGGTAACCGATTGTGGGGCTTTGCAAGTGCAATTCGGCTAGGGGGAAATAGTGTTAGCACTTTCGGCAAATAGGTGTTTATGTGTGCCGAATTCTTCTTTTAGTTCTTATGTTTTGGTGCCGATTTTCCTTAGGTAAGAAAAGCTTTCCTTTTTCTGTCAATTTTCGCATAGCGTATTAGGTACCTCTCTTTTGCCATTTCGTTTCTCTCATCAACCTTGTAGCCGAACCCCATTTCCCTTTGTTGCCGAATCTCCAGTCGACTTCAGCACTTCCTTTTTGCTTTCTATTCTCATCTATTTGCTTTTCTTCTTCTCTTCTTCTCAAACCTTAAACCGATCCCCTTCACCACCATTTTTCTTCTAGCCAGATACAATCTTCTTTCCCTCTTCTCTAAACCTCTGTCGACAACTTCAAGAAGAAAGCCGAAAACAAACACCCACCTTGCCGAAACACTTTCTATACATTCTCATTCTTTCCTTCTTCTTCAAACCCCTAAAACCGAATGTTCATTTGATCAAAACCCCCATGGCCGAATACCTTGTATGACCAAAACCACACCTCCTTTGTTTATCTAGTGACCGAAACCTATCACTTCTTCTTCTTCCCGATTCTCTTGTTAGCCGATTCCTCTGGTGCCTAAGACTTTATTTCTTTCTCTTTTAAAATCGTAACCCTCCAACACCCTTTCTTCCTCGTTGTTTCAAAGAGAACGGCTGTGGTTTGGAACTAAGTTCGGTAAGTATTTCGTGGTATTATCTCGTCTATCTTTAAGATTAAGATTGGATGTCGAAAACCCCTTAGGGGGGAAGGTTAACGTTTTTAGACTAAGGGCCTTATGGCTTATCTCTTTGATTTATGTGCGCTAGAGCGGACAAGAGACGTTCAGCAAAGGAGGCTATTGTAGATTAACGCGGTTGAACACAGTGATCTAGTCCATAACCGAAAGGGGTAAGATTTCAATGCTTAGGCCCTGTAGGCCGATTTTGATAAGGGGTTTATAACTCTTTGATTATCGATTATTAGGCTAATAGTTAGCGTTCGATTGTAGGTTCTTCGTACGTGGATTTCGTCAACGTTTCATCAGTAACAGGTGTGTAACGTATCTCCATCATAGACTAGGATGGCTAAAAGCCGAAATAATCGAAACTGTGCTAAGTGACCGATCAAAAGTGACCGAAAAATCAGCCTTGGAAAGGAATAAGAGTGACCGAATACTCTGTGGTGGTCACATTGGGAGTTGGTGATGGCGAAATTGCAGAAGGTGCAATTTCGAGCGATTTGGTAAGTTGGGCCTCAATGGGCCAAGGTGGGCCCAATGGGCTTCCGAGCCCAAATTTGAAAATGTTCATAAAAGACTTTCTAGTAACTTGAATAATAAAAACTTGGTAAAGTCATAAACTAAAACCTAAAATTTAGCTTAGCGGACTTATCAACAATATTGGACATAGTAAGGCCCATTAGGGGTTTTAGGCTAAAGAGGGCAAAATTGGAAATTTGGCTTAAGTGGACTTCCGTGGCTATTTAGGGACTGTTAATTTATCAGACTTGCATAAAGTCACTGAAAATAAGAAAAAGGACTAAAATACCCTTAAATATGGAAAATTACCAAAATACCCCTAGGTGTAAAAAGACTATTATACCCCTAGGGTCAATTCTGTATGAAATGTATGATGTTATGTATCTGCATGAGTTAATTATTAATATGAATATATCTGATGCATGAGATGCTATATATTGCATGCTAGTATGATTATCTGTTGCATGGGGTATGGGTTTATGTTGGAGGAAGCGTTCTGGCAGCCTCGCTGCAATCTGGTGACTTTGTCACATTATTATCTGGCAGCCTCGCTGCAATCTGGTGGCCTCGCCACAATATTTATATCTGGTGACCTCGTCACAATATCTGGCAGCCTCGCTGCAAATATATCTGGCAGCCTCGCTGCAAATGTTATCTGGCAGTCTCACTGCAAATTATATCTGGCAGCTTCGCTGCAAATATCTGTGGTGTGTAGCGGTTGGGTGGGTCGAGTAGTCTCCCCACATGGTGTAAGGCTGGTACGGGGGTGTTAAGGATGGATCTGGGGTGGGTTTCTGTTTGCATAATGCTTATATCTGATCTGTTTCTGTTATGGGCCTTTTGGGCTTAACCTGATTCCTGTAATGGGCCAAGGCCCAATTAAATCTGTTTCTGAGGCTTGATCTGTTTTGGCCTATGGTTGAGATAATGTTGCACACTGAGTTGTCAAACTCACCCCTTTTAATTAATCTCTGCAGGTAACCCTCAACCATAGTGGGCTTGGAGCTGCGAGAGATTCGGAGTGGCCACAGCGACTGCAATAAAACTGGTTTTCATTTATGTTTTAGTATTTTAATTTTTATGTTAATTTTTGGGTTTTAATGTGTAATAAGGCCGCTATTAAATTTTCTTTTTGGGTTTTAACTTTCTAAAGGAGTTGGTTCGTACTTTATCGAAACTGCTAGATATAGGCTGTGCGGGTTTCCAAAACCTTAATAACGTTTTCAAAATAACGTTTATAAAATTTAAACAATCTTGAATAATGACAACTTAAAGTAGTTTTAACAAGAACTTTTCTCACCTTACTAGTTTTACAAATATCACCTATGTCTCAACATGTTTTAAAAGGTTATAAGCGTAGTTTAGGGTCATGTGACGCACCAGATCTGGTCATAACGTCCAGACCAGGTTTGGGGTGTTACATATAGTGGATGAATGTGAGTTAATTAATTTTAAAAGTAAATTTTTATGCCCCGAACTAGTAAGATAAGTCTGGTAACACCTCACGCTCTACTCCAGCGACGGTCTCGGGTAAGGGGTGTTACAACTTAATATAAGACAATACATTTGGCCAAAATCATAATAACACATGCCATAAAACTAGATACCTATACATGCCACTCACTTGAAAATTTCTAACATATGCGTCGTTATTCCAAAGGTAATGACTTGATAGTGTGATGCTACCTCCGACAATCTCCAACCCCGAGGTAACCTGACAAAGCTAAAAGAAATGGAACGGAGGGAGTAAGCTTCATGCTTAGTATGTCCATATGAATGTGATAAGCAATTTATCAATATGCTTCCACCAATTCTTACAACATGATCTCAAGGTAATACTCTCATAATTGTTTTTTTACCTATGTTCTAGTCAAGTTGTTTTCTCAAGTTATGATCACTAAATTATGTATATCCAGAGCTATGGAGCTCAAAATTTAGATCTGCTAATTTACTTTGAAACTAGACTCACACCTCTTTTTACCATAAAATTTCTAGAATTTTTGGTTCAATCGATTAGTATAGTTTATTCATTAAATTCGCCCATGTTTCATGGTTTGACAGTTTCGACCCCTCTTCACTAGAAATCAATTATCTCTTTGTACAGAATTCAAATGAGGTTTTCATTTGTTTCTTCTGAAAATAGACTCTTTAAAAAATATAACCATATAAATTTTGTCCCATATTTATTTTTATATGATTTTTGATAATTTTCTAAAATCATAATAGAGGATTTCATAATCTATTTGACCTTGTATCACTAAATTTCAAATATCTCATATTGCGAGATTCTTTTGCTCGCACCGTTTCTTTTATGTAAAAGTAGTCTCGTTAAAATTTAATTTCATATTTCATCCAATCTCTAATTCAATTCTCACCGTTTTTGGTGATTTTTAAAAATCATGTAACTGCTGCTGTTTCAAAACTATTTTATCGCAAATTTACTTTCTCATGCTTTCTTTGTTTTAGCTTCTATTTTAAGCATACATGTCACCAATCGATTTTACAAAACTTTCATACATCGTAAATATAGACCTATAATCACCAGGTTATCATAAAATCATCCTCACATGTGTAACCTACTCATTTGCAACTTTACAATATTTCTCAATACACACCTCAATATAATAATTCATGCTCAATGGTTCGCACGTAGCCATTCATATTAGCAATTATAAGGTGATTTCGCACACAGCCCACCAATATTGATATTTCACAATAATTTGCACTTAGCTCATTGGTACTATAAATCAACAAGGTGGATAATTCGCACTTAGCTCATCAATTTTAATAATTATCCTGTGGTTTCGCACATAGCCCACAATTATCAATAATTTTCGGTGATAATGCACTTAGCTCACCTTTATTTATGATTTCCGGTGATAATGCTTACTTTTGATATTTTATTCTTTTTCTTTAAAACTGAATCCTTCTCTTCTCATTCTAATCCCTTCATCTTTTCTTTTCTTTTATCTCTAAGTCAAACCTCTCCATCCTCTCCCTCTCTCATTTGTTCCGCATGACCGAATACATTGTGTTTGTAGGTGAGCATACTCTCTACTTTTGATTTAATCTAGTCTTTTTCTCGAACTCTTTCTCTCTATCTCTGTTTCGTTTTGGCAAAGTAACTTTTGTTATCAAACTTTATATGGGAAAGGGGGTGCTAGTGATAAAGTAATGGCAAAGGTGTCGGCTGAAATTGAGCGTGTAGTCTCTGCTCCCAAGTTTAAACGGTATAAGGTGTCAGTGGTTTGGGACTTTCCGCCCAAATGCGGAAGGGTGACTGCATCAAACTTTGGATTAAGTAGGCAAATCGCACTCGACCAATCTAGTCAAGGCAAGTGGTAGTCAATCTCTCGGTTAAGTGGTTGTTAAGAGTTTTTCTAGTATTATGTGATAAGAGATTAATTGTTGTTTTGTTTGCATAGGTTCTGATGATCGTGAATACTTAGTACTCTACGTGATAAGGTGTGTATTTTTACCCTGTCTCTAACAGTCGGCTGAAAAGCCAAAGGTGTGTACACAACCACTATAACTTTAGATCGACAAATGTTGAAATCCTGAAGTCCCGAAATGCCAAAATCCCGAAATGCCAAAATCCCAAAATCCCAAAATTTAAAAATGTCGAAATCCCAAAATGCCAAAATCCTGAATTCCCGACATGCAAAAATCTCGAAATGCCAAAATCTCAAAATCCCAGAATCTCAAAACGTTGAAATCCCAAAATAACGAAATCCCAAAATCCTAAAATGCCAAAATGTCAAAATCCTGAAATGTCGAAATCTCGAAAAGCCAAAATCCCAAAATGTCAAAATCCCAAAATCCTGAAATGTCAAAATCTCGATATGTTGAAATCCTGAAAAAAGGCAATGATTGCCACATGGGCGTACAAATCCTCGTGTGGAAAAGCTGATATATTGACATGAGGCCCCATGAGCGATCTCATGGACCCGGGCTACTTTTAGGCCAAATGGGCCAAAATGGACCAAGTGGGCACAAAAGCCCTACATGTTATATGGTTGTTACTGTATGTTATTTATGATATGTTTGCATTCATATGATATTATGCTGCATGGGGGATGGGAATATTGATTGGAGAAAGTATAATTTTTAGGGTCGTATGGTTGCTTGACGACTGTGGATCCACCTACGGCTTTAAGCCTATTATGTGATTGACAGCTCTACTGTAACATTAGTTAGTGCCGCAATCGGTGCTATGTTGGAGTGTAGGGATGGGTGGGTCGATTAAATCCCCACAGGAGTGTAGGGTTGGAAGGGATACTATAACACCCCAAACTCGGCCTATAAGTTAGGCTCAAATCCGGCGTGTCACATTGAATGTTTTTTGAAAACCTTGTTTTCATTGAAAACCCTTTTTTATATTTAAAACTTCAACTCCTTAAAAACTTCAGATTTTGTTTGCTTATTTTTAAAATGTGGTTTATTAAAAGTTATTCTCTTGTAAAACATTATTACCTTTAAAACCTTTTGTGTTGCAGAAGTCTAACTTAAAACAGTTGCAAAAACGTGATATTTTGAAAAACAGTTGTTGTTTACGAAAAACCGTGTTCTACTTCTAGCAATTATGAAACAATAAACAAAAAAAAAACCCAAATTAAAAATCTAGAAATTGTAAAGGCCTTATTACAACCCAAAATACTTGAATGAAACTAATTAATACTGAAAACATAAGCAGTGTGTGGCCTTCTCTGAGTCATTCACAGCTCCGATCCGTCTAAGGCTGGGGATTACCTGAAAGGTTAATAAACAGGGTGAGTTTACGAAAACTCATTGTGTAATCCCCTTACTAAAGTAATAGTCAGTGAACAGAATTAAAAAAAATAGTCTGTAAACGGATTTAAAAACAGTCAGGGCCAGAGCCTTTTAACAGAAACAGAACATTCCAGTATAGAGCATACGTGGGTCAAAGCCCACTACCATAACATTTGAGTCAAAGCCCATATTAGAATCAATCCATATGCATAATGCAAGATGTATGCTAGCCTATCCCTAAAATCCAACCGCTACACACCATTTCCCTTCCAAACCTACACACCTGTGGGGATATCTATATCAACCCACCCATCCTCTACACACCAATGGTAGCCCAGTTGCGGCACTACTTAATATTGTAGCAAAGCTGCTAATCATGAATGGGCACATAGCCACCTGTAACTATAATAAGATTGGCACATAGCCGTCGATTAGGGTAATATAACCAGCACACTGCCATGAGTAAGTATAAATGACACATAATCATCAATAGATATGATAGGCACATAGCCCTAGGCAAATGCGATTGGCACGAAGCCATAATTAAGTTGGCATAGAGCCATAATCAGAATATCTGGCTTAAAAAGCCCTCAGTGGATCCATGGTCGTCAAGCAACCATGCGATCCTCAATTTCTTCCTCCATATCAATATCCCAATCCCCATGCAGTATGTTATGTATGTAGAATGCCATATCCATGAGCAATCAGAGTCACAACAGTCAATTACAGTAATACATTCTCAGTCAAAATATAGTCAAATCAATCAAATCGTATCACCAGTGAGTCATTTACCCTTGAGGGGCAAAATGGTCTTTTTACCCAATAGGGATATTTTAGTCATTCCATCCTACAAGGGTGTTTTGGTAAATCTACAAACAAGGGATATTTCAGTGATTTTACAAACTAAGGGTATTTCTATAATTTTGTAAGTCAAGGGTATTTCTGTAATTTTTCAAGTCGAGGATATTTCGATAATTTTACAAATCGAGGGTATTTCGATAATTTTCCAAATCAGGGGTATTTCTGTAATTTTACAAACCAGGGGTATTTTGGTAATTTTTTAAATCAGTGGTATTCCTGTAATTTTACAAACTAGGGGTATTTTGGTAATTTTCCTAATCGAGGGTATTTCGGTAATTTCACAAATTAAGGGTATTTTAGTAATTTCGTAAATTGAGGGTATTTCAGTAATTTTCCAAATTGAGGGTATTTCGATAATTTTGGCAAATGAAGGGTACTTTGGTAATTTCGCAAATTAAGGGTATTTTGGTAATTTTGCCCTACAAGGGTATTTCAGTAATTCTACCCTACAGGGGTATTTCAGTAATTCTACCCTACAGGGGTATTTCAGTAATCCTACCCTATAGTGGTATTTCAATAATTCTACCCTACAGGGGTATTTCAGTAATCCTACCCTACAGGGTATTTTAGTAACTCTACCCTACAGGGGTATTTCAGTAACTCACCCTATAGGGGTATTTCAGTAATCCTATCCTACAAGGGTATTTCAATAATTCTACCCTACAGCGGTATGAGATTCACATAATCTAGTGCAATATTTACTACACAATCATACAATTTATCTGATTGGGCCCACTGGCACATTGGGCCCACATGTCCCATTTCGGCCCAAAACTGCTGTCCTACTGCTAAAGTAGTGAGAAATACACACCTGATAGGAGATTGAAGTTAATCCGCCCTCCGAACACTCTTAGTCGACACCCAACCCAAACGAGCACGCCACAAAGCGAAAGGGATCAGCTAAGAAAGGTATGCTCACTCTCCTTAGGGTTCGCTCTATTTAAAGCCAGCTTCTTGCCTATTCTCATGTTAGCTTCCTGATGTGGGATTCCTCCATCATCAGAGTTTAAATCCAACACCAACTCTTGTCGTCCCTTATTATCAAAATAAATGCTCCTTACTTGCCATGAGATTCAAACCCTGGACCTCATTGCCAACTCTACAACGCCACCTCTCTGCCTCCTATGTGGTGCCATTTTGCCACTAGACCACAAGGCTTTTTGTGAAACAATTTCACCAACAATATTCTTAAGGCCTACCTACTTACCCTAAGGTTTTATTCACCTAAAACTAAAATTTTTGCTAGAGTCCAAGTTTGAACCCAGAACTTCTCCAACACTTCTTAGCCCACTTAACCACTGAAGCAAGCCTTCATTAACAAAATTTCCATGCACAACAAAATATTATAAGTTGCCTTCAATTGATCCCATGATTAAGGCCCAAAACTCTTAAGCCCAAATTTAGGGTGTTACAACTCTACCTCCCTTAAAGAAATTTCATCCCCGAAATGTCCATTTAACAGGGTAGTCGTGTAACATCTACCCCACTATGCTACCGCTGACACTTTGATCCTACTATCACTATCACACTTCAACTAGAACTTGAAACATCTCATACATGCAGCACATAACCACCGAAGGAGACACATATTTATCACACACAATATACAATTTCTATATCCAAACATCACATCCACACAGAATAAATGCCAAATCTAAATTCAATCTAATATCTAAAGAATCCGCAGTATTTCAATTTCTAAACAGACAAAAGTATTTAGAAGACTTACGGATTTGGCATCGGAGACTTGGTGTGCCACACTTTTCAGATGAAATACCTCAAACATATCACATATTTGAAAATAATTTTCTGAAATTCAAACTTTGAAAACCCAATCCACAGCCGAGTTGTTGCAACCTGGCTCTGATACTACTAATGTAACACCCCAAACCCGGCCTAGAAGTTAGGCTTAAATTCGGTGTGTCACATTGAATATTTTTTGAAAACCTTATTTTCATTGAAAACCCTTCTTTATATTTAAAACTTCAACCCCTTAAAAACTTCAGATTTCGTTTGCTTATTTTTAAAACATGGTTTATTAAAAGTTATTCTCTTGTAAAACGTTATTACCTTTAAAACCTTATGTGTTGCAGAAGCTTAATTTAAAACAGTTGCGAAAACGTGATATTTTGAAAAACGGTTGTCCATTTAGCTACCTTTATGCCTATTTGCCTAGCCTAGGAATGTTTTAACAGGTCAATTTTAGCTAAATTGGAATAGTGGTTTTGGAACCACAAATCTGAGGTTAAAAAATTATTTTTATATTATTTTATGTGTTTACAGCATATTAGTATGTATGTGTGAAAGTTTCGTGAAATAATTTTATCAATTGGATGTCTAATTTGACAAAAAGACTAAATCACATAAAATGCAAAATTTATGTTCTATTACTTTAAAGTGCTTAATTGTTATGGTTTATTAAATCTAAATCCCTTATGACTATATTAGACCCTTGGATAAGTGGATGGACAATAATGGACATATATTAGTTAAATTATATTGTCATAAACTAAGGTTAAAATAGTAATTGTATAATTAATGTTTATTAAGTAAAATAAAGACAAAATGGTGTCCATCTTTTTCATCTTTTCACCGAATTTAGAGAAGAAGAATAGGGTTTTGGAAGCTTGAGCTTTTCGGCACTTTTATTCTTTGATTAAGGTATGAATTTAGCTCGGTTTTTGATGATTTCTATATTTTTATGATCGTTGCATCAAGTACTAGCTAGCCCAGGGACTATTTTGAAAATTGCTTAATGTTTTGAAAGTTGCCATTGATGAATGCTTGAGTTCTTGAATGTTTGATGATGAAAAATGAGTATTTGTTGATAGATTATCATATTTTGTAAAGTGATTTTTAATGAAAATGCAATTTAGGGATTAAATTATGAAATATGTAAATTGAGGGGTTGAAATGTCAAATAAATGAAAGTTAAGGGCTTCTAGGGACCTATAATGAATTCGGTTAAGCATGGGTATATTGAAATTTAATGTAAATTGTGTTTTTATGAAGTAAGGACTAAATTGATTAAATGCGAAACTTTAGGGGCTAATGTGTAAAAATGCCCAAGTATGTATTTTTAGATTAAATTGTAGAAGTAGATGAATAAATAAGTTAATTTTGAATTCATATAGATCTAGAAAGAAATAATTCATATTTAGATCAGGGGAAAAGTAAGCTTATCGAGTAGTCGACTTGATTCCATTAATTCCGTATATGAGGTAAGTTCGTATACTAAATAATGTCCTTAAATTGTGTTATATATGTTTATTTATCATTAAATTGAATGGAATGTCGAATAGTGAAATATGAGCAAGAATCGACAGAATTACAACATTCGAAAGTCCCGAACGAATCTTAGGAATAGTATAGGATACAAATGTCATGACATTAGGATTATCGAGTTGAGATTTCGTGTAAGACCATGTCTGGGACATGGCATTGATACGAGATTTGTGTAAGACCATAGCTGGGCTATTGGCATCAATATGTGATACCATGTAAAACCATATCTGGGATATGGCATTGTACGATTTATATGAGATTTCTAAGTATCCTTATTGATTCCGAATGGTTCAATGGGAAAAGTCAAGATGAGAATGAAAGGATAAACGAAATAAGTGTTACAGGTTCATACGAGATTCATATGAATATTGAAAGGAGGAATTTTGATAAATTGATGTGTGATCATGTATATTACTTGGGAAGGTTTGTGTATATATAAGTGATTTGCTATTCATAATGCTTATTGATTGAACTGTATTGTTGGATGAGTTAAGTTTATTTACATATGAGCTTACTAAGCTATAAAGCTTACTGTGTTCATTTTCTCTTATTTTATAGAGAATTGAAGCTAGCTCAGATCCGATAATCGCCAAGAAATGTCATCACACTACCGAACATCTAAGTTGGTACTTTTGAAGTTGTACATTTATGGTATATGGCATGTATAGGCTATATGTGGTATTTTGGTTATGAATATAGCCATGAGATTTGGCTTGTAAATGATGTTAATGTTGATGTGTATTTGGTATTTGAAATGGTTTGATGTATTTAATAAATTGGCAAGTGGTATGTTTTTTTGTGATTGAGGTTGAGTTATTTTGGATGTTAAAGGGTTAATTGAATGACGTGGATGAATGCTTAAGGAAGGTATTATTGTGGCATGAACTTATAGGTCAAATTGGTAGTTAAATGTTTTGTATTTGAACTCAAGAATTGATTGAATTGAGGATGGAATTATGGTTATAAATTAGTGAGTTATGAGTTAGCATATACTTGTATGAATTAAGGTTATGATCATGTTGTTTTGGTACATGTTTGAGTAAGTGAAATGGTAGAAATGGTATAGTATGATTTATGCGTGAATTGTGCATACAATGATATAATTTGGTTGCCTATTTGCACTTAAAAATGGTACCATTTATGCTATTGTAGGTATGTGCAATTTGGGGGAGAAATGTGGCTTTAAACTAGCCTCTTTTTGTCCACACGGCTGAGCACACGGGCATGTGGCTCGACCGTGTGTGACACTTGGCCTTAGTACACGGCCGTGTGTCCCCTGAAGCTGAATTAAAAACCAAGTCAGTGAGTTTCACGGCCTAGACACACGGGCGTGTGGTTGGCCGTGTGACCTAAGTCAGAATACCCTCCAGTTTTCACACGGACAGGCACACGGGCTTGCGGCCTGCCGTGTGGTGCAAGTCAGTATGTATGCCCTGTTTTCATACTGCCTGTCACACGGGCATGTCCATAGCCATGTGAGGCACACGACCTGTTCACACAAGCGTGTGACCCTTGTAGGTTGGAAAATTTTCTAAGTTTTCAAAGTTTCTGTTTGTGATCGGTTTAATCCCGAACCTTCTCTAAAGTATGTTTAAGGTCTCGTAGACCTTTATAATGGACAATTTTAATATGATTGAATGATATTTGATAATGTTTTCTTAATGATGTGATTTGATTGGTAATACCTCGTAACCCTATTCTGGCGACGATATGGGTTAGGGGTGTTACAAATGTAGCTATAAATACTTAGCTAATTGCTAGTTGTATGAACTTTTTGCTACTTGAATGAGTTCTATCTTATTTGTGAGTATTTTAACTCTCAAATTTTGTCCAAGAGTCAACTTGACTTATCTACTTAACTAGTGGCGTCAATCTATTTCTTCTATTTGAACTTATCACTTTCATTGTGTTCGTCCAAATCGATACCTTTGGTTCCTATCTTGCTAGATAGCGGGTCAAGGTCTTACCTTCATTCCTAGGCCCCCTTAAGAGTCTTATAAATCTCTGGTCAACACTCATCTATAGTGTTGGTTCCTTATTGACCCTTAAGTACGATTTCCATTCCATCACCACTATTTCTTAATTCTTTTGTTTTTCTTTGCTTAGCTGAATCTATAACCACTTTTACTTAGCCATTTCAAACCATTGTTGTTAACCAAATACTTCCCTAGCCGAATTCAACCCTTTGTTTCAAAATCGAACAAAACTTCTATTTTAACGATCGAGCAACTACACGACTCGAAAACCTCAACAAGGCTGTGGTAGTATCAATGTGGCACTTGGTAGTTTCGAAAGTAGCCCCTGTTTCGTAATTTTCTCAAGTTTCAAGCGAGGTTTCAGGTTAGTTTCACACCTGATACTAATTCTTATTCACCACACAATTGAGCATTTTGAATCCTATAAACGAAACCAAAACATATCGATCACAATTTTGATTTAGTAACACTAAATCCAATTAAATCAACTCTTTTCTTAAGGGAAACAATCCCAAATTCCATATATGCACACTTACCATAAGATTAACAGTAGCCTAAGCCGATAAGAGGACTTAATTCGCTAGAGGTTTGTCTAACACCACACGTTCCTCTCCTAAAATGAAAGGTTTCACAATCAACAGAAACCCGCCACCAAAAAAAATATCCAAATCAAACCCCAAAGTCTTTTATAACAACTCAGGAATAAACATTTACACAAAATCATTCCATAGACTAACGGCACAATGAAACGTAGAACAACAGAGATGAATGAATGCAGTAATCAAATTGTAAGAAGAAAAGAGGCAAGAAAAGATCAAGGAAACAAAACAAGAAGAGAAGGGAAGGGAAAAAGAAGGTAATGTGAAAAGTGTTTGGGAAAAAAATATAGTAATAAGCAAAATTTGGGAAAAAATTTTGGATAACTTTTAAAAACTAAATTTGTGACATCCTTAATTTGACCCTATTCGGAAGGTGGTTTCGGGACCACAAAACTGAGTCACAAAAATAATTGAGTGTTAAATTTCATGATTATTATATGTGAAATTTCATGTGTGAAATTTTGATTTATTGAATTTTGTCAATTGGATGTGAAATTAACAAAAAAGGGACTTATGTGAAAAATCTTGAAAATTTCATAGGTTAATTGGTAGTGGCCAAAAAATTGCATGGTTTGAAGCATTAGGGACTTGCATATCAAACATTCCTTTTTCTTGGTAGTGGATGGCAATGATGAGCATGAATGACACATTTTGGCATTTTGTATGTTGCATTTTAGTTAAATAATATCAAATAGTTTTATAATAAATAAAGTTATTATATGTCACAAATTATAAGATGAATTAAATAATTAAAAGGGTGAGAAAAACAAAGTTGGGTCTTTTCTTCTTCTCCATTGCAGTGAGTAGAAAAGAGAAAGAAGGGAAAAAGCTCAAGACACATTCGGCCATTAGCATAGATTGATTCTAAGGTATGAGTTTATGTCATTTTTGTTGAAAACTTGTGAAATTGAGTTTGTATCTTAGTTCTATCTTAAACCATGAGTTATTCTCTTAGATTTTTTATGGAAGCATGTACGATTTTGTATAGAAAATCCTATGTTTGAAATTTGTTGTTAGAAAAGGGATTAAGAGTACTTAATAGACTCCATGAGGTTAAATTTCATATGAATAGAAATTTGTGAGCTTAATTTATGAGCTAGATGCAATCCCTTATAAACCCCACGTTGAATTTTGATTTTGGTCAAAGAATGTGTATTCGGCGAAGTTCTTGATGAGTTAAATTTGATTGCTTGAAGCTTTAATTTGTAATTAGTCATTAGGTGAGTTTTAAACTTGTCAAAGTTGATAAATTGGGGGTTTAAATGGCTTGTTTATTTTGTTAAGTTGGTTATGGTGATTTCATCAAATGATGGTTATTAATGATTTTGATAAATTGACCAAGGTGTAGTGATAAGTGTGAATTATATTTGACATGTTGCTCATGATTTTGTTGATTCGGTTATGTCATGTATTTGATGGTGGTGGTATAATGTTTGCGCATTATATGCTAAAATGACTTTAGGCTAAAGATGTAATGTATTAGTAAATTCGGCTAATGAGGCTTTGTATGTCATGCACCATGTGAGTTGTGAGTAGTTTTTAAGAGAGAGCATTCGGCTTAGGTTTAAGGATTATGATTGCCATTGAATTTCTGAATAACCTTCTAATTGATGAGTTAAATGATTAAATGTAATTAAGAGTAATGAAAATTTGAATGTGATGATAAATATATGTATTCGGCAATGGGATAAAATGTGTGTTAAGGTAAGTTTCATGGTGATTATGCTTGTGATGTTGGGCTAATATTCGGCACTGAGAAATGTGGGGTAAGGTGATTAATCGGCTATGAAATTAGCTAAATTGAATAGGTATGTTTAATGATATGCTTAGTGTAATATATAATCTTATAACTCGGTATGGTATTGAGATAAAGGTTAGATGTATGTATGGATTTTTGGTATGTGTTAAATTGGTTAATCAAAGATTTAATATGACGAAATGTTAATGAATAACATAATTGGTTTGCACCTTAAATAGTTGAAATAAAGCTTGCCGATTGTGATTAAATGTTTAAATTGTAATGGTCATTTATAGGTATATATATATATGCCTTATGTTTGTACCATGTACACATAAAGACATTCGGCAATATGATTAAATTCATGTATAAGAAAGCATGATAAATTAAGTGACTCTTTGCTTGTGAATGTGAATTAGATATAGATTAAATAAGTATGAAATCGAGTCCTGGCATATTTTATTAAATATGATACATATTGAAAATGATATGTGATTGCCAAATGTGATTGTTAAGTGAATAATATTAATTAAGTACTTAAGCAAATCTATTGTTTTACTTAAGCTTAAGAGCAAAGAGGATCAAAGTCGGATAGGGGAAAAGAGAAAGTAAACGAATAGCCGTGGATATCTAGTCGTTGACCACTTCCGAGGTAAGTTTTAAGTATTTAAATGGAATGAATATGAATTATGTATATACATTAAGGTCAATGACTTTTCTAAACGATGGCATATATGAGGTTATGTTTAAATATGTGAATGAGAACTTTAAAGAGTAAATTTGTATAAATCTGCTTGGGATAGCAGCAGTAACGTGTTTTGGAAAAATCACCATAAATTGTGGGAGTTGAGCTAAAGGCTGAATAGATTATGTAATTAAAGCTTGATGCGTCTAGTTTCTTATAAAAGAAACCGTGTAAGTAAAGGAGTTGCCGATAATGAGATATTTAAGTTGTGTGAGACAGAGTCAGAATGACTCCAAAATCACCTATTCTGTTTTTAGAAAATCATTATAAATTGTACAAAAATTATTATAAGATAAGATTTATATGCTTAGACTCCTTAATGAGTCTAGTTTCAAACAAAAAAACAAAAACATATTTTGAATTCTGTACAATGAGAAATTTCATTCGTAGTGAAGAGTGGACAGAATAGTCAAACAGTAAAATAGGGGAAACTTTAAGAAAAATCTGGTATTGAATGCCCAAACCAAAAATTCTGAAAATTTTTTGGATAGAAGTTATATGAGTCTATTTTTAGGGAAAATTAACGGCACTCGATTTGGAATTTCGTAGCTCCAGTTACAAATAAATTAATGACTATTGCTCAGGAAGACAGCTTGTAGAGAATCTGTGATTTTGTTGTAAACATTGATAAAATTATTTGAGTTGCTTACAAGCTATTGTTGAAATTGATGTACAAGATATGTATATGTGGTGAGGCTAAAATGGCTAATATTAAATGTGTGCAAGTTATCCGAATGGCTATCTTATAAACGTAAGCAATGTAATTGTAATATGTGTTGATAGTTTTATAAATTGAAGGTGAAGTGACATATATGTTGTTTAGCCGAATGGTTGTTATGAGAAGAACGTAAGTTATGTGTGTACTTTCTTATTTAGTTGGAAGTTTATTGAAAGGGATATATATATATAAATATGTTTTAAAGTTGAATGATGTTTATGACATATATAAATATGTTTTAAAGTTGAATGATGTTTATGACATGAATTTAAGGTGTATACTATATGTTTGTATTCGAATGAAGCAAATGAATTACGAATGAGATATTCTATGAGATTTTTGTCCGGGTTAAATCTCGTAGGCTTAGTGTTGGTACTATATCCGGGCTAGAAGTCCCGTAGGCTTTGCGTTAGTGACTGGATTCGGGTTTTAAACCTAACCGGTATGGCTAACGGCTGTTGAATTATGTTAAATGATAATTGTGGAAATTGTAAGTGTACAAAGGCTAAGTATGGTATGTGATACTTACTTGCTATGTGAATTCAACTTCGGTTGAATTATGAATGTACTTCGGGAATCAATTATGAAATGGATACATGTTATGCTAAATGAGTTTTGACTCTATGAAATTGTTCATGAAAGATTATAACATGAAAATGAGATTCTAAACATGGAAATCGAATGTAATTATAATGTTATATTTTAGTTCGTCTGAGTAAATTAGAAGTAGAAATGAAGCTTTTTAGGGGCGAAAGTGTATATGCTCTTAAGTTTGGATGAAAAAGATAAATTATATGTGCATACATGGGGGTTGATCTATTTGACCGAATGGTGATATCTCTTGATATTAATAAATGTAATTTGTGCAAGGTTTAAGATTATGTGATTTAGTAGTAAATCAACAATTAAAGACGTTCAATACATTACGTGGGCTAGGTATGTATCATGAACTTACATGTGAGCTTATTTTGAATTAAACTAAAAGTGTTTAATGTGATGTTTATGTGAGTAAGTTGCACGATTGTATATATGTGGTTAATAATGGTACGTTCAGATAATGTGTGGTGTTATGTGAAGATATCTGATTTACCTATGCTTAAATGAGTTTAGATTCAGGTAAAATCAATCTATTATATGTACATTGTGTAGTTGTGTATATTCGGCCAAAGAGGCAGTATACCTACAAAGAGGTTATATGAGAATTCGTAAGATTGACTTGTATTTGGGTTGGTCAGGTATGTGTTAAATACTTGTACATTTTAGACCTATCGTAATTAAATCATGTTTGTAAAGTGAAAATCAAATATGAAAATGCCATATGAATATGTGGGTATTCGGGTATAGAGAAATATTATAGGATATTGGGAGATATACCTTTTGATTTGACCGATGAGGGTGACTATAGATATGAAATGATACATTGATTGAATTGAAGTTTACATTGAGGTATATAAATGCCCATGGCTATATGATTGTGAAATTTAAAAGAGAGAATAAAACTATATGAGCTTATAAGTGAATATGCATGTTCGGCCAAAAAGGTATTAAACTGTGAAGGAAATGAAATGTTATATGTGAATTAAATAAACAAATTGGTTATATTTGAATTCAATGGTTTTAAATTGCTTAAGATTTACTAAGCTTACAAAAGCTTACTCTGTTGTTATGTTTCTCTGTTTTATATATTGTTGAATTTGGCCTTTTGCTCGGGGATCGTCAGCAACTCGTCACACTATCACTATCCACTGTTTGGTACTGCTATGTTTTGGATTATCTTATGGCATGTATAGAATAGAGTAGTAGTGGAAGAATATTTTGGTTAATGTATATAAGCCATGCGAAAATTGCATCTTTTGAATGTGTACTTATAGAAGTTTAAATTTTATCCCTGGCTGTGTTTAGTATTTATCTAAATGAATGATCTTTATTTCAAGAAAAAGTTCAAAATTTTACTGTTCTGACATGAGTTACAAGTCCGGTAATGCCCCTTACCTATTCCGGCAACGGTTATGGGATAGGGGTGTTACAAAATTTAAAACTAATAGAACTCCCCACTCCCCTACAAATCAAATACAATAGCAAAAATAAACTAATTTTGCTCTCGTAGAAATTTGAATACATGATCGAAGGGTAAACTAAAAGCTTATCACTAAACCAGTAAGGCTGATTCTATCATAACTTGCACAGAAATAAAATTTAAGCCAAAAGACTAGGGAAAGGATTAGACCCAAAAATTAACAAAAATCCCAAGAAAAAACTCAAACCCAAAACCTCACACACACCACCACAATACTCAACAACTGATCCAAATTAAATTACTTGACATAATTTAACATTCCTTATTTAAGAAATTTGAGGCATTACAGAGTCAAATTACTTTTCTTTAATAGAAATGTGGACTAAAACATTAATTTTTTAATGATGTTGGCATAATGATCTTGTGATAGTCCACGTGCAGTTCATGCTAACTTGGTATTATTTGTTATATCATGCCAATAAATAATTTAAAATTACAAAAATTAAAAAATCAAAATTAAGAAAAAAAATTCATAAATTAAAAAAAATATTTGGCACACGTGAATTGTTATGTGAGTTATCATGTTTAAAATTTTAATATTTTTGTAACACCCTTTACACGTATCCGACACTGGAACAAGGTTCGAGGCGTTACCGGACTTAAACGTAAACATCCATGTATAACCAAGCCATAAAATTTAATCCAATTTAAAACCATTCATACACATGTATTTCATCCCTTATACAAGCTTACGAGGCCCAAAACATACTTTGGAAGTGATCCCGGACTAAATCAAGAACTTTTGAAAATTTTATAAACACATAGAAATTTTGCCTTAAATAGGGGTCACACGCCCGTGTGGATATGCGACACGCCTGTGTGGGTAGGTCATGTGGTCACACACGCCTGTGTCTATACCCCGTGTAACTCTCTGTTTATGACGTCATCGACCAAATGAAACCACACAGCCAAGCCACATGTCCATGTTCTAGGCCGCTTGACAAATTAAATTCTTGTAAATTGGGTGCAGACTTTACACGCCCTTGGCACACACCCATGTCCAAGGTTGTGCCTTCCACACGACTGAGAAACACGCTCATGTGCTCAACCCATGTCGAATTATTTTTCATTCAAAGCTAAACTAGTTTTCACACCCGTGTTACAGGCCGTAGCCTTCACAAAACTGAGACATACGCTCGTGTCTCTGCCCATGTACTCCATACTAGGCATTATGTGTAACACCCCAAACCTGGCCTAGAAGTTAAGCCCGAATCTGGCATGTCACATTGAAGTGTTTTTCGAAAACCTTGTTTTCATTGAAAACCCTTCTTATTTAAAATTTGTTGCCAACTAAACTTGTGTTTGTTTATTTCCAAAATGCGGTTTATTACAAAAACCTATTCCCTTTTCAATGATTGTTATTTCCTTTAAAACCTTATTTGTCACGAAGGCTTAACTAAAAACAATTGCGGAAATGTGATATTTTGAAAACAATTATTGTTTTGAAACCGTGTCCTACTTTTAGCAGATATAAAATCTCATAAATAAATATCCCAAATTAAAAGTTAAGAAAACTAAGAGAGACCTTATTACACAATTTAAAACCCAAATATAAAAATATTTAAAAGTAAATAATCAAAACAGAAAACACAAACAGTGTGTGGTCTTCTCCGAATCCCTCGCAGCATCGAACCGCCTAACGCTGAGGATTACCTAAAAAGGTTAAAAGCGGGGTGAGTTTATGAAAGCTCAGTGTGTAATCCCCTTACTAAGGTAACAGTCAGTAAACAGTAATAGAAACAGTCTGGGCCTGAGCCCTTTAACACAAACAGTACAGTTTAGTTTAGAGCATAAGTGGGCCTAAGCCCAATACAACTTATTTAGGTCTTAGCCCATAATAGAATCAATTGGGCCTAGCCCATATTAGAATCAATTGCGCCTAGCCCATATTAGAAACAAAGCATAAATGAATGATGCATGATGCATGCAAATTCATCCAACCAGCACACCACTCCGTCCAACCTTGCACAGTCTGTGGGGATATAATCAAACTACCCATCCAACACACCAAGCTTAGCACCGGTTGCGGCACTAAGTCAACAAAATGGCTCAAAGCTGTAAATAGAACGACATAGAGCCATAATCAGAATGGCACAGAGCCATGATAATATGTGTGGCACAAAGCCATCGATAACGGGTCTATAATCGACACAAAGCCTATGATATCGGCACAAGGCCTTTGGTAATGGCACAAAGCCCACAATAACGGCATGAAACCCACAATAACGATACAAAGCCCCCAATAACGGCATGAAGCCCATAACAACGGCACGCAGCCTTCAGTAACATAATCGACAGTTAGCCATCAATCAGTCCACAGTCGTCTCAGGTGACCCGTACGACTTTATCAGATCAATATAAAAAAATGGCTCTAAGCCTTTGATGGATCCACATTGGTCAAGCAACCATGCAACCCTATCAGATTAGATCTTCCTTCGCAAAAAATCCCAACCCATGCAACAAGTCATGTATGTAGAATGTCATACCCCTAATCGGTCATACAATCATAGTCAAGTCATATCACAACCTAGTCATTTGAATATATTAAAAGCACATCAATCATAGATAACACAAATAAAACAATCATTCTATCTCTAGGGGTTTAATGGTCATTCTTACCTAATAGGGGTAAAATATTCATTTTACCCTCTAAGGGTAAATCGGTAATTTTACACTACAAGGGTATTTTGGTAATTTTACACTACAGGGGCATTTTAGAATTTTGCACTACAAGGGTTTTCGATAATTTTACACTACAGGGAGGTCTAAATCGCCTCGAATGACTTCAGTAACACAAACGATCATAATAGTATAAATGGGCCTGAGGCCCATTATCAGCCCAAGTGGGCCCACACACTCGTGTGGCCGAATTAGCCCTGATTTAGCCATGATTATGCGCATGACACAACCCAATGCAAAACTTACCACAAAACGTACATTTTATCCATGTGGGCTTACAAGCCCATTGGGCCCACATGGCCTAATCTGGCCCAACGTGGCCCAGAACGGCCTATGCCATGTACGTGACATAACAAGCCCAACCATTTCCCACCTAGTAGCTAGATTTGCACAAGCAAGCCCACAGGCCCATCAGGCCCATTCGATCCACTTAGCCCAAATTCAGTTAAGGCTATGTGAACACCATAGCCCAGATCATTAATAGTCACTTACTGTAGATTTTACCCGTGTGGGGCTCACGAGCCCATTGGGCTCACACGAGCCATTCGACCCATCGAGGCCCAATACAACCAAAGTCATGTGCGCAACATGACCAGTCCAACCAACAATAGCCGTATAACATACATTTCGTTAGTGTGGGGCCCACAGGCCCATTGGGCCTACATGGCCTATTATCCCCGAAAATAATTCTAGCCACGTGGACAACACTGCTTAGTCTATTAGCTGCCACAATATGTGAATTTACTCCATGAGGGGCCCACAGGCCCACTGGGCCCATCTCGACCTAACCTATGAGAATGCTCATAGTGGTCTTGTAACAGCCCGTTTTTGACCCTAGTCGGAACGAGTGGTTTCGGGACCACTCAACCAGGTCAAAGTATTAATTTTATTGCTTAAATATGTTTTACAGCATGATAGAATTACTGTATGAAAGTTTCGTTTAGAAATTTTAGTAATTGATCGGTTAAATTGATAAAAAGGACTAAATCGCATAACGCGAAAAATTAGAGCCCTAGTTTATAAATGGCTTATTTGATGTTGGCTTTTAAAGTGGAAGGCCTTAAATGGTTATTTTACCATTCCTTATGCTAGTGGACATTTATGTCCTTAATGATATGTTTTTAAGTGGTTTTAGTTAAAGGGCAAAATGGTCAAATGGCATTATTATATGTTTTATTAAATAAATATCATTAAATGTTTTCATTCTTCATCTTCTTCCACCGATTCTTCAGCCAAAAATTAAGGGTTTACAAGCTTTTAACATTTGGCTATTTCAAGCTTCGATTGGAGGTTCGTTTTTGTCCCGTTTTTGGTAATTTTTACGCTTTTAAGGTCGTTGTTTCAAATACTAGCTAATCCTTACCTCAATTTCTGATTTTGAACATGTCTTTAAAAAGTGCCATTGATGAATCCTTATTATATTGATAGATTTTGATGAAATATTGTTTAGTAAGCGAGAATATACAAGAATTTTGAAGTAGTTTTTGAAGAAATTGAGTTTTAAGGATTTAATTGTAAAAGGTAGAATTTTTGAAGTTAAATGTGTGATTAATTGAGTTGTATGTGCTTGCATAAATCCCTTGAATATTCGGCTATGATGAATTAGGGGATTTATTATGCAAATTGTCATTTTGTGATAAAAGGGCTAAATTCCAATTTGTTGAAAATATAGGGACTAATTTGTTAACATGCCAAAATATATGTTTTGGGCTTGATTGATCAAGTTAGTGATTAAATAGCTGAAATTTGTATTAATATAGATAAAGACGACCGAATCCCAGAACTCGATCGGGGAAAAAGAAAAGTTGACGAGTAGATATGGAATTTCGAGGTAAGTCCGTATAATGAAATTTATTGTGTATATGCTCATATTTGATGTTAATTGAATACATGAAATATTAGTCGATGAAATGGCCTATTTGTATGTATACATGTGAAATTAAAATGAAATTGTTACAAGAGAAAAAAAATGAATACTGAGCCCCGTTAGAATCGTGGAAGTCGATGGGATACAAGTGACGTGTCACTAGGGTTACAGGGTGGTTAGAGCTCCTGCATTTGTTGCGAACTCACCACGTGCTCATTGAGCTCTCTGATATAGCCCTCCCGAAGAATATGTGGATAATGGATTTAGCCCGGACGGGTAATCCAAATTAGGGTCTGAATTTAGCCTGGACTGGTAATTCAGATCCTAGCTCATTAGAGTAATTGTCGTTGCAGGGGATTAAGCCTGGACTGGTAATCCCGACAATACTCTATGAGTTTATATTACAGGGGATTTAGCCTGGACTGGTAATCCCGCTGTAAGAATGAGGTTCGCGGGAGTGTGCTCTTTGTTTAGTCTTCAGACTCTCTGTTCAGCCTTCGGGCTTACTGTTCATCCTTCGGGATTATTGATCAGCCTTCGAGCCTACCGATACTGGCTCGAAAAAGCATATATGATGCATTGACGGATTTCTGGTTACATGTATATACACTGTGTGTGTATCACCCAAGTATCCCACGATGTTCTTAAAGGTTCAACGGGCAATTACCGATACATGTTACATGAAAAGTGAATAAAATCTGTATTACAAGTTATACGAATACTGGAAGATGTGTGAATTACATGTTACATGAGCTACACATGGATTACATGATATATGTATTATGAGAATTACATGAATTATATGGATACATGATATATGAGATTGATATGGATTATACAGCATATGTTATATGAATGACATTATATGTTACATGGACTAACAAGTGTATACTTGTGGATTAGGCAACTTGCTTATATGAATTGAATTGGCAATGTATTGTAATTACTGCATTGATTCGGTAAGGTTTAAATTCTGTACCACGGACTTACTAAGCTTTAGAAGCTTACTCCGTTTATTTCTGTCAATGTTTTATAGATTCGGAAGCTATCTCGATCCTCGGACGCGTCGGAGATTCGCCATCACATTATCCATTAAGCTTTTGGGTACTTTTGAATCTTTTGTAAATGAAATGGTCATGGCATGTATAGGCTAGTTATTTTGTGTACATGATGTATTTTTGTAAGTGATCAAGCCATGGGATGTGGCTTGGGTCATATATGTTTATAATGAAGTATTTGATTTGTTCTTGGATATGTTGTATTTGGTAAAATTGGCTTGGAAATGTTGTTTATTATTGGCTGAAAAGAAATGACCCTTGTTGGGTGGCAATTTGGCTTAAACCAAGCCTACATTGTGCCACACGGCCAGGGGAGACGGGCGTGTGCTTCAACCATGTGTCCCCTGCACCTTAAATAAATTTTGACAGTTTCGACCACGGGCTGAGAACACGGGCGTGCCTTGGCCGTGGGAAGCACACGGCCCTATCCCACGGGCGTGTGAAATTAACCATTAACCGTGTGGTGTAAGTCAGTAGCTTCCACGGCCTCTAGACATGGGCGTGTGAAGGCCACACGGCCTCATTACACGGCCGTGCTAAAAGTCACACGGGCGTGTGTGACGTCATTTTCAGAAAAAAATTTTCGAGCTTCCGATGCGATAGGATTCGAATCCTAATCATCCGAAATGACCTTAATTAGCCTGAGAATAATTAATACGGAGGTTTATGCAATATTCTATGTTCACTTTCAATTAAATTCTGTAAAGATCCGATAAGTCCGGTAATGCTCCGTACTTGATTTCGGTGACGATCTCGGGTATAGGGTGTTACATTTTAATTGGTATTAGAGCTATGGTTTAGTCGATTCTAGGACTATCGTAGTGAGTACGAGTCTAGCTATACATGCCATGTATATGAAATGTGATAGTGTGATATCTCCTGACATCCTCTGAAAATCTGTTTTATATAGTAATGGATCCGAATCGAGATTTAGCTGATGATGGTGAGAGTATTGCACCAGCTCCCGCTCAAGGGGCTGTACCTTCTGAATCGGGCCCTGCTGTGGCCAATCAGGAAAAAGTTAAACAAGCTTTCTTCCAAATGATGTCCGGTTGGTTTAGTGAGTTTATGCGAGCAAACCCGGCTGCTCCGCAACCTCCACCCCTCCTGTTCCACAACCTAATCTTGATAATGTACGAGTTATGGATCCTCTGAGATTGAACAGACCTCCTGTTGATAAAATACGAAAATATGGTGCTGAAGAATTCCGAGCTTCAGCTAGTGATGATGCTGAGAGAGCCAAATTTTAGCTTGAGAATACAATCCGAGTTTTTAATGAATTGGCCTGTACTCCTGATGAATGCCTGAGATGTGCTATTTCTTTGCTTCGGGATTCCGCGTATCAGTGGTGGAATACATTGACCTCGGTTGTACCCCGAGAACGAGTTGATTGGGAATTTTTCCAGACAGAATTCAGAAAGAAATACATTAGTCAACGATTCATCGACCAGAAAAGAAAAGAATTTCTAGAGTTAAAATAGGGTCGAATGTCTGTAACTGAATATGAGCGAGAGTTTGTACGACTCAGCAAATACACTCGTGAATGTGTTTCTACCGAAGCCATAATGTGTAGAAAGTTCGAAGATGGACTAAATGAAGAAATTCGACTATTAGTCGGAATACTTGAACTGAAAAAATTTGTAGTTCTCGTTGATCGGGCTTGTAAAGCCGAAGAGCTTGCTAAAGAAAAGAGAAAAGCAGATTCTGAATTCAGAGAGGCTCGAAAGAGATTTTCGGGTAAATCATATCAGTCTGGATCCAAGAGATCAAAAGATTTTCATTCTCGTTCAGCTACTTCTGCGGGCATATCTATCCGAGACAATACTGCTAAATCTTTCCATTCGAGACCTCAAGCAACCTCTGTAGCTAGTGCCGATAGTGTGAGAACTCCCGGACCTGAATGCAAGTACTGTAGTAAGAAACATTTTGGTGAATGCTTTTTGAAAAGCGGAGCTTGTTTCCGATGTGGATCGTTGGACCACTATCAACGCGATTGTCCTGAAAGATCTGTAGCTGGCAAGGAACAATCGACTAAAACGCATAGCATTGCATCGAGGGGTAGACCGCCTCGGAATACTGGAAATCAAAGTGGAAATCGCAGTGTGGCAAGAGATGTTAATGCGAGATCTGAGATGCGTACTCCTACAAGAGCTTATGCCATACGTGCACGCGAGGAAGCCTCGTCTCCTGATGTTATTACCGGTACTTTTTCTCTCTATAACACTGATATGGTTGCGTTGATAGATCTTGGATCAACTCATTCATATATTTGTATGAAATTAGTGTTTGAAAAGAATTTACATGTTGAGTCTACTGAATATGTTGTTAAAGTATCAAATCCGTTAGGGAAGTCTGTGTTAATTGATAAAATATGTAAGAAATGTCCACTAATGACTCGAGGATATTGTTTTATGGCTGATCTTATGCTTCTCCCTTTTGATGAATTTGATGTAATTTTGGGCATGGACTGGCTAAATGTGCATAAAGCTATTGTGGATTGTAGAAGTAAGAGTATAGAATTGAAATGTCAGACTGGTGAAACTCTTCGGATTGGATTAAATGATTCTAATGAATTACCGATAGTGATTTCTGCTATGAGGGCTCAGAAGTATGTCAGAAAAGGCTATGATGCGTACCTAGCGTGATGAATTTTGACAAGACAGAATTGAAAATTGAGTCTATACCAGTTGTCTATGAGTTTTCAGATGTTTTTTCAGAAGAATTACCGGGTTTACCGCCGATTAGAGAAGTTGAATTCGGTATTGAATTATTACCGGGCACTACTCCGATATCGATTGCTCCGTATAAAATGGCACCGACTGAATTAAAGGAGTTGAAAGCACAGTTACAAGAATTGACGGATAGAGGTTTTGTGAGACCGAGCTTCTCACCTTGGGGTGCTCCAGTATTATTTGTGAAGAAGAAAGACGGAACTATGAGAATGTGTATTGATTACCGGCAGTTGAACAAGGTAACGGTGAAGAATAAATACCCTCTTCCGCGGATTAATGATTTATTCGATCAATTGAAAGGAGCTATAGTGTTTTCGAAGATTGATCTGAGATCGGGTTATTATCAACTGCGAGTTAAAGATTCAGACATACAAAAAACTACTTTCAGAACACGATACGGACATTATGAGTTTCTGGTCATGCCTTTTGGGCTGACAAATGCACCAGCAGTATTCATGGACTTGATGAACAGTGTATTCAGACCGTATTTAGACAGATTCATTGTCGTGTTCATTGACGACATTCTGATCTATTCACGTGATGAGACAGAACATGCTGAACATTTAAGAATTGTGTTACAAGTTCTGAGGGATAAGCAGTTATTTGCCAAATTTAGCAAATGTGAATTTTGGCTTCGAGAAGTCAGATTTCTGGGTCATATTGTTTCTGCGAAAGGCATTCGAGTAGATCCGAGTAAAATATCTGCTATCATAGACTAGAAACCCCCGAGAAATGTATCTGAGATTAGAAGTTTTCTGGGATTAGCGGGGTATTACCGAAGGTTCGTTAAAGGATTCTCGATGATTGCGGTACCATTGACTCGAATGCTACAAAAAGAAGTGAAATTCGAGTGGAATGATAAATGTCAGCAAAGCTTCGAACGGATAAAAGCCTTGTTAACAGAAGCTTCGGTTTTAGTTCAACCTGAATCGAGGAAAGAATTTGTTATTTACAGTGATGCATCTATTATCATGTGACAGCCCTAGTTCGACCTTAGTCGGGAAGCGATTTCGGGACTGCTAAACCGAGTCAGAAATTTTAGTTGATGATGTGAGTTGCGTAGTTGATATGAGTTTTGGTATGTGTTATAAAAATTTTGTGAAAATTTGACCTTTAAAATGATTAATTGCTTAAAGAGGGCTTAAGTGTTGAACTTTGGAATTATAGTAGGTGAAAATCAAAGTGACTAAAAAGTATAAACTTACAAAGAGATGTCTTTGCATGTCTAATTGCCCATTTCCACTTTAGTGGACGGCAATGATGATGTTATATTATTTTTTTATTATTGTTTATGTGTTAGTAAATTATTTTTGACTTAACATAAAATCAAAAGAAAATTTAGAAAATAAAATTTCCTTACTTTCATCTTCTATTGCCGTTTGTGAATAAAGAAAAGAGGGTTGGAGTTTAAGGGAGGTTCGGCCATTGTAGTCCAAAATTGAAGGTATGGATTCAATGTTTTTCATGTACTTCTTCAAATTTTTGGTGAAATGGAGTTAGTTACTAAGTCCCTTACCTAGCCCATGTCTAAATTTTGAATTTTGTTGATGTTGTTGTTCGGCAATGGTGTTTCAAAACTATGAAATTCACAAATTTGTTATTGAAATTAAGTGAATGAGTGTTAGATAGACAAGGTAATGTTAAAATCCATGAGATTTAAGATTTTAAGTTGATATTATGAATTTGAGCCTTGTGAGGCTCAATTCTTGGTGATGCAAATTCGGTTGTGGATGTGGTGTTTTCCTTGAGGTTGTTTTAACTATTTTTGAATATTGAGAAATTATAGTTGATGATTTGAGCTTGGTGAAATAAATAGTTGTGACCAATTTGATTGTGGCAATCGGCTAAGAGGGGAATATGCAAGGTTAATGCGTAATTGATAGTGTTTGTATGAGTGTTAGCCTAATTGGAACTTAAATAATGAATAAACTTTGTATTTGTGTTGAATGGTACATTCGGTCATGAACCAAATGTGTTATTTTATTTTATAGATTGATGTTGCATATTGGGGAAATCGGCTAACCTTTGTTGTGGACATATTGCCGAATGTGGTCTAGAATCCTTGGTTAGAGAGGATGCCGAATATACTTTAAATTAATGTTTCGAACCATTTATGGTATTTTAAGAATTAGAAATATGGGAATGACTATGAAGATGTCTTTGATATTTGCATTATTGCATTCGGCTAATATGAATGTGTGATTCTTTGTCTTTGCTTAGATGATTTCCAATGGTGGCTTTGAATGAGTAATTAAGCTTTGGATGAGAATGAAGGGGTTTAGAGTAGTAAAATTTTCGTATATGTTAATAGAAAAGGGGATTTTTTTTTTATTAAAGTTAAGCATGTCTTGGGCGAGTTAAGATTTATATTTGGGTGATGTCTTGGTGATTGAATATCAATGTAGCATGTTATTGAATTTACTTGAAACTAAGGCTTATATAGACTTAATTCGGTTTGTTAGATTTTAATCATTGATGTCTTTTGAAATTTTAATCATTGAGATTTTGTATACTTATATATTATATTTTGTATGTATGACTCAATTTATAATCGGTTATGGCAATCTAGTTACCTCTTTATTGTTCACATCTTGATGACGAAATGTAGATGTGGTAAATTAGATGAAATCATATTCGGCCCCTATGACTATTATGTCATGAAGGATAAGATTTGTTTAAAAGACTATCTATATGTGATCTAATTAAAACCAGGCTTGATTAGTAACATAATGAAATTTGGCCGAATGTGTATGTGTGCCGTATAGAGAGGGTGTATATTCCATACTTTAAAATAAGTAGGGTTTGTAAATTAATACATCTAATTTGCAAAATTGAAGCTCAAGAGCATAGAGGGACAACATCGGATAAGGGGAAAGCTAAGGTGACGGAATAGCCGACCCGTAATTATACAGAAAAGTTCGAGGTAAGTTTGAGTATTAAATTCTTTATTGTAAGTTGAATTAACATGGCATATGCTTTTGACTATTCATGAAGATGAGTCATTGACTTAAGTGACCTTTGGTATGAGTAAAATGTAAGAGAATAGTACGTTAGCCGAAAGTTCTTGTTACCTATGAAGCCTTTAGTAAGCAAGTTGATGGTACTTTACTTAGATGTCTGTAGACCGAAGTTATATCTTAAAAATGCCATGATATGTATTAATGTGAGAAGAGAATAAATGAATGATGTTTTGTAATTAAATTGGGATAAGCTCATGTACAGAATTCAACCTTTTGTGAATCTGTGTTTTAGAGCCGGGTTAAATCCCGAAGAGCCTTAGGGCTAGAGTTCAGAGCCGGGTTAAATCCCGAAGAGCCTTAGGGCTAGAGTTCAGTGCCGGGTTAAATCCCGAAGAGCCTTAGGGCTAGAGTTCAGAGCCGGGTTTAACCCCGAAGAGCCGTAGGACCAACGGTAAGAATTCGGTTTCATCAACTTCTTTTAATGAGACATCTACTATAAAATGACCAGGTATGTTAGTTACATAATAGTGAACAATTTCCTATCGAATTATCTTACAAAGGAGTGGTGTTTAGTGTTAACAATGATCTTAAAGAGGTTGTGATAATGTGTGACTACTTTGCTCTATGTGTGAACATATAAATTTTGTGAGTATGTATTTCGGGGGACTATTAGTACATTCGAACAAAAAGGAGGAATAAATTTAGTATTTGCATATTCGGCTAAAATAAAATCATTATAAATGAGCAAATCGATGATGTCTTAACTTTTGTAGATTAATTGTTTTATTACTTGAACTTACTAAACATAGAAATGCTTACTCTGTGCTCTGAATCTTCTGTTTTATAGATTTTTGGTTCGTCAGCTACGGTCTCGGGAATCTTAATCTCGAAGTCATCTCTACTATCAAAGCCACGTTCGGTACCTAAATTACTAAACTCTAGTGAATGGCATGTATGGGCTTAACTCTTCTTTTGAAACTAGTTATATTTTGGTGATGTAAATATTAAAGCCATGTGAAGGTGGCTGTTTCTTTTAATTCGAAATGTCCCATAAGTGAATCAATGTTTGTGATATGATCTAGTTAGATGGCATTTCGGTTAAAGTGCATGAATATACATATAGGTGCCGATTTAGTGGTGGTGTTATTTTTTAAATCACTAATGATGTTAAATGGTTCTTTATTCATGTACTTATTGTATGTTTTTGTAAGTCACTATCGGGCATAAACTAAAAAGAAAACATGATTAAATAAGGTTGATGTCACTCTTATTTGCATAAGTTGTCTCGAATTAAAATCAATAATTGTATCGTTAGTTCGGTTACTTTGGTCATCTGAAAATGGTTCATATGTTATTCCGTGTTTGTTTTGAGGGTTGTATTCGATTTTTAATGTCCAATGACCTATTCCGGCGACGGATGAGGGTTAAAGGGTGTTACATATCAGACTTGGCTGTGTATTGATGCAAGATGGGAAAGTTATAGCTTATGCCTCTCGACAGTTAAAACCGCACGAAAAGAATTACCCGACACATGATCTTGAGTTAGCTGCTATAATCTTTGCATTAAAGATTTGGCGGCACTACTTATATGGTGAGAAATGTAGAATTTTTACCGATCATAAAAGTCTGAAGTATCTGATGTCTCAGAAAGATCTGAATATGCGACAACGGAGATGGCTCGAACTGTTAAAAGATTATGAATTTGTGATTGACTATCATCCAGGGAAAGCTAACGTTGTAACTGATGCTTTAAGTCGAAAGTCTCTTTTTGCTTTGCGAGCTTTGAATGCTCAAATGATGTTATCTGATGATGGATCTGTTTTAGCTGAGCTAAAGGCTAAACCGATGTTTCTGCAACAAATTTTCGAAGCTCAAAGGACTGATTCCGAACTGCAAGCTAAACAACTTCATTGTGAGTCTAATTCTGATCCTGACTTTTCTATTGGGAATGATGATTGTTTAATGTTCCGAAATACAATTTGTATACCGAAAGATAGTGAGCTCATTCAGAAAGTTCTACACGAGGCACACGATTGTCAATTTTCAGTTCATCCGGGTATCACTAAGATGTATAATGATTTGAAACAGCAAAACTGGTGGCCAGGAATGAAACGTGACATATCTGAATTCGTATCGAAATATTTGATTTGTCAGCAAGTTAAAGCTGAACATCAAGTACCGTCTGGTTTATTACAGCCTATTATGATTCCGGAATGGAAATGGGACAGAGTCACTATGGATTTTGTATCAAGGCTACCGTTATCTCCGAGGAAGAAAAATGCAATCTGGGTTATTGTTGACAGATTCATGAAGTCTGCACATTTTATACCGGTACGTACTGATTATTCTCTGGATAAATTAGCGGAATTATATGTATCTGAGATTGTGCGATTACATGGTATACCGTTATCCATTGTGTCTGATAGAGATCCGAGGTTTACCTCGAGATTCTGGAAAAAGTTCCAAGAGGCTTTGGGAACGAAATTGAACTTCAGTATGGCATTTCATCCCCAGACCGATGGTCAGTCTGAAAGAGTTATTCAGATCCTGGAAGACATGTTACGGTGTTGTACTCTTGAATTTGAATGTAATTGGGAGAAATATTTACCTCTGATAGAGTTTGCATACAACAATAGTTTTCAGACAAGTTTGAAAATGGTTCCCTATGAAGCATTATACGATCGTAAATGTCGAACACCGTTATATTGGACAGAATTGAGTGAAAGGAAGTTACACGGGGTCGATTTAATCCGAGATACCGAAGAAAAAGTAAAGGTGATACGTGACAATTTGAAAATGGCTTCTGATAGACAGAAATCATATGCCGATTTGAAACGAAAAGAAATAGAGTTTCAGGTCAGAGATAGAGTATTTCTGAAAGTATCACCGTGGAAGAAAATTCTTCGTTTCGGTAAAAAGGGAAAACTAAGTCCTCGTTTTATCGGGCCGTATGAAATTGTGGAACGAATTGGACCTGTAGCTTACCGATTATTGTTACCGTCTGAATTTGAAAAGATTCACAATGTATTTCATGTTTCAATGCTTCGATGATACCGATCTGATCCGTCTCATGTTATTTCTCCCATTAATGTGGAGATACAGCCTGATTTATCGTACAGTGAAGAGCCGATTAAGATTCTGGCTCGAGAAATCAAAGAGTTGAGAAATAAGCGTATAGCACTCGTAAAGGTTCTTTCGTGTAAACACGGAATAGAGGAAGCTACATGGGAACTTGAGGAAACTATGCGAAACCAATACCCTAACCTGTTTACCGATAAGATTTTCGGGGACGAAAATCCCTAAAGGGGGAAAGAGTTGTAACAGCCCGTTTTTGACCCTAGTCGGAACGAGTGGTTTTGGGACCACTCAACCGGGTCAAAGTATTAATTTTATTGCTTAAATATGTTTTACAGCATGATAGAATTACTATATGAAAGTTTCGTTTAGAAATTTTAGTAATTGATCGGTTAAATTGATAAAAAGGACTAAATCGCATAACGCGAAAAATTAGAGTCCTAGTTTATAAATGGCTTATTTGATGTTGGCTTTTAAAGTGGAAGGCCTTAAATGGTTATTTTACCATTCCTTATGCTAGTGGACATTTATGTCCTTAATGATATGTTTTAAGTGGTTTTAGTTAAAGGGCAAAATGGTCAAATGACATTATTATATGTTTTATTAAATAAATATCATTAAATGTTTTCATTCTTCATTTTCTTGCACCGATTCTTCAGCCAAAAATTAAGGGTTTACAAGCTTTTAACATTTGGCTATTTCAAGCTTCGATTGGAGGTTCGTTTTTGTCCCGTTTTTAGTAATTTTTACGTTTTTGAGGTCGTTGTTTCAAATACTAGCTAATCCTTACCTCAATTTCTGATTTTGAACATGTCTTTAAAAAGTGCCATTGATGAATCCTTATTATATTGATAGATTTTGATGAAATATTGTTTAGTAAGCGAGAATATATAAGAATTTTGAAGTAGTTTTTGAAGAAATTGAGTTTTAAGGATTTAATTGTAAAAGGTAGAATTTTTGAAGTTAAATGTGTGATTAATTGAGTTGTATGTGCTTGTATAAATCCCTTGAATATTCGGCTATGATGAATTGGGGGATTTATTATGCAAATTGTCATTTTGTGATAAAAGGGCTAAATTGCAATGTGTTGAAAATATAGGGACTAATTTGTTAACATGCCAAAATATATGTTTTGGGCTTGATTGATCAAGTTAGTGATTAAATAGCTGAAATTTGTATTAATATAGATAAAGACGACCGAATCCCAGAACTCGATCGGGGAAAAAGAAAAGTTGACGAGTAGATACGGAATTTCGAGGTAAGTCCGTATAATGAAATTTATTGTGTATATGCTCATATTTGTTGTTAATTGAATACATGAAATATTAGTCGATTAAATGGCCTATTTGTATGTATACATGTGAAATTGAAATGAAATTGTTACAAGAGAAAAAAAAATGAATACTGAGCCCCGTTAGAATCGTGGAAGTCGATGGGATACAAGTGACGTGTCATTAAGGTTACAGGGTGGTTAGAGCTCCTGCATTTGTTGCGGACTCACCACGTGCTCATTGAGCTCTCTGATATAGCCCTCCCGAAGAATATGTGGATAATGGATTTAGCCCGGACGGGTAATCCAAATTAGGGTCTGAATTTAGCCTGGACTGGTAATTCAGATCCTAGCTCATTAGAGTAATTGTCGTTGCAGGGGATTAAGCCTGGACTGGTAATCTCGATAATACTCTATGAGTTTATATTACAGGGGATTTAGCCTGGACTGGTAATCCCGCTGTAAGAATGAGGTTCGCGGGAGTGTGCTCTCTGTTTAGTCTTCAGACTCTCTGTTCAGCCTTCGGGCTTACTGTTCATCCTTCGGGATTACTGATCAGCCTTCGAGCCTACCGATACTGGCTCGAAAGAGCATATATGATGCATTGACGGATTTCCGGTTACATCTATATACACTGTGTGTGTATCACCCGAGTATCCCTTGACGTTCTTAAAGGTTCAATGGGCAATTACCGATACATGTTACATGAAAAGTGAATAAAATCTGTATTACAAGTTATACGAATACTGGAAGATGTGTGAATTACATGTTACATGAGCTACACATGGATTACATGATATATGTATTATGAGAATTACATGAATTATATGGATACATGTTATATGAGATTGATATGGATTATACAGCATATGTTATATGAATGACATTATATGTTACATGGACTAACAAGTGTATACTTGTGGATTAGGCAACTTGCTTATATGAATTGAATTGGCAATGTATTGTAATTACTACATTGATTCAGTAAGGTTTAAATTCTGTACCACGGACTTACTAAGCTTTAGAAGCTTACTCCGTTTATTTCTGTCAATGTTTTATAGATTCAGAAACTATCTCGATCCTCGGATGCGTCGGAGATTCGCCATCACACTATCCATCAAGCTTTTGGGTACTTTTGAATCTTTTGTAAATGAAATGGTCATGGCATGTATAGGCTAGTTATTTTGTGTACATGATGTATTTTTGTAAGTGATCAAGCCATGGGATGTGGCTTGGGTCATATATGTTTATAATGAAGTATTTGATTTGTTCTTGGATATGTTGTATTTGGTAAAATTGGCTTGGAAATGTTGTTTATTATTGGCTGAAAAGAAATGACCCTTGTTGGGTGGCAATTTGGCATAAACCAAGCCTACATTGTGCCATACGGCCAGGGGACACGGGCGTGTGCTTCGACCGTGTGTCCCCTGCACCTTAAATAAATTTTGACAGTTTCGACCACGGGCTGAGAACACGGGCGTGCCTTGGCCGTGGGAAGCACACGGCCCTATCCCACGGGCGTGTGAAATTAACCATTAACCGTGTGGTGTAAGTCAGTAGCTTCCACGGCCTCTAGACATGGGCGTGTGAAGGCCACACGGCCTCATTACACGGCCGTGCTAAAAGTCACACGGGCGTGTGTGACGTCATTTTCAGAAAAAAATTTTCCGAGCTTCCGATGCGATAGGATTCGGATCCTAATCATCCGAAATGACCTTAATTAGCCTGAGAATAATTAATACAGACGTTTATGCAATATTCTGTGTACACTTTCAATTAAATTCTGTAAAGATCTGATAAGTCCGGTAATGCTCCGTACTTGATTCTGGTGACGGTCTCGGGTATAGGGTGTTACAGGTCTAAACCATCCTACACCCATGCTCATGGGCTCGCTTCACCACACTAGCATTCGCATGCTCGTGTGGCATCACTCGCCGGTATTCCAGCCTTTTTCGTCATTTTACCGATCTACAATCTGTTCAGAGTATTACAAACTTTTGGATTTTCAGCCGACCATCAAATATAGTATACGGTTACACACATTTCTATGGCTTTTACACCTATTACCGTTCACAAAGTACGAATACACACCTAATTACTAAACATGCTAACACTCCACGTGCACTGCCACTATGACATATCCCTAATCGAGCAACAAAGGGAATTTATGGTCACTTCTCGTCAATCAACATCTTTCGACACGTTGGTTGAATCTTTGAGCGAATCGGCAAGCAAAAACACGCAACTGCTGTTGTAGGATAAAAACTCAAAATCAAAGCATCAACCTCCCCACCACCTCAGCAATCGGATAGAGACAAGAGGAGAAGAAAAGAATCAGTCACGACGTGCAAAGAATAATGAATAGGAGAGAAGAGATTCGACCATGGTAGGAAAATGACTGAGGCATTAGCTTACCTCCCAAAATGATAAGGTGAAAATTACACCGATCTAATCGACCAAAACAAAAAGAAAGAGCCCAATGCCAAAGGTGCTATTCGGCTAAAATAAGAAAAACAAAGTTGAAAGGCAAGACAAGAGGAGGAAAATCGACTGAGGGAGTAGAAGGGGAATTTGGTCCCAAAAGAACACAAGGAATAAGTCAAGAGGAAAAAAAGAGTGGGAGGATTCGGCAAACTTGTGAACAATAAGAGTCAGCTACTCGAGGCTCATGAAATACCTACAATCGGCCCTTGAGAGGAAAAGAAATAAAAACCAATACGAAAGAAAAGAAAGAAAATGCAAGTGAAAAGAGCCCCAAAAGCTGAATATGCTCACATTATCCCTAGCCAAAAAATACTATGCCTTTTCCCTTACCAATTTAGCTCAAACCTCCTTCAAATCAAATTCCCTATTTCCCTCTTAATATCTCTCAACATATCACTCCCATGATCACTCCTCATATCACTCCAACTTCTCATCCAAGACTACTTCAAACTCTCACTCACAGAGTTTGAATCCACCACAACAGTTGCCGTCCCGTGTTAGCAAAATAAATATCACTTACTTGCCATGGGATTCAAACACCAGTCCCTTAGCAAAAGCTGCACGCCACCTTTGTGACAGCCCAAATTTGACCCTAGTCAGAATATGGTTTCGGGACCACAAAACCTAGTCATAAAATTTATTAAATGTTAAAATTCTTATCTACTATGTATGATAGTGCATATGTAAAAATTTGTTATTTTAGTTTAGTCATATGAATGTGAATTTCACTTGAAAGGGCTTAGTTGTGAAACTTAGAAAATTTGTTAGGTAAATGTGTGAGGACCAAATAATGGTAAAGTATAAAAGCATGGATTTGCATGTCAAAATGCCCTATTTTATTAAAGTGGCCGGCCATGTTTATGCATAAACTATGTGTATATGTATTTTATATTGATAAAATAATAACTTAGTGGAATTTTTCCCTTATTAAAGATAATAAAATAATAAAAGAAAGGTGAAAAAGACCAAGGTTGCTTATTTTATGTTCTTCATTGCCGAAAAAAAAAAGAGTGAGGAGAGAACAAGCATTCGGTCATTTAGCATCCAAATTAAGGTATGGATTCATGATATCCTCTTGAAATTTTGGTGAATTTTAGTTGATAGTTAAGCTTATGCATGAACCCATGACTTAATTTTTAGTTTGGTGGCAAATCCTTCATTCGGTCATTGTTGTAAGAATGAGGCTTTTGAGTATTGATGCTAGAATTATATTATGGAGTGTTTGAAGGATGTATTAAGGTCAAATTCATAAGATTATATGTTAATATGCTTGAATAATGCAAATGGTGCTTTGTATGACTCATTTAGCTAAATGGAACATTCGACTATGTCAATTAGAATAAATGAATTTGGGTTGGATGTTTAGTTGATTATATAAAGTGCAAATTGAATTGTGAGTTGGTTAATTGAACTTTTATGAGGATTTTGTGATAAGTAGGAAATCGGCTTGTGTGTTTTAGTTGGAAATTGTATAGTTGCCGAATGTGATCTTGGCAAATAGTAGTATAAATTGTTAATTTGAGCTTAAAAGTGATACAAGGTCTAAATTACTAATAATTTGAGAGGAATTGAATGGATTGACCATTTGTAGATTTCTATTAGGAGATTATCTTTGCTTGGTATGAAAAGAATTTTTATGTTTTATTATTTAGATGGTTAGAAGGTGACCGAATGTGAGCTTAAGCTATGAAACTAAATTGAAACTTGATCATTAATTAAAGGTGTCATCTAATAGCCCTCTTGATATTCGGCCTTGGGTATTTTGTAATGGGTCTTGAAATATTTTGATGACTTAATTTAGAAATGGTTGTTTAATGAGGAATGTGTATTCGGCCATGACTTTCTTTGTGAAATTTAGAATTTGATGTTTTGAAAGTTTTGTAAGAATAGAATTTTAGTTAGGTAAATATTTAATTCCTATAATCAATGATGGCCGAATGACCCCTTTTCTTTTAAATGATGAGTTGTTTGTGTGTCTGCAAAATTGAGATATTTGGGGTTGACATTGTCGAATATATGTCAAATCCTGATATGTATATATATATGATTTTTGAATGTGGTCTGTGATAGTGAATGAAGAATTGTCCTTACTTTAATTCAAGAACCTTATTATTGATATGAGCTATGAATTTGGTAAAATTCTGTGAATGAAAGTAGAGTTGATTAAGTTGTAATAAGATCAAATCTATTTTATTTTAAGCTCAAGAGCATCAAGGACAAAGGTTGGATAAAGGAAAGAAAAAAAATTGTCGAATAGCCGATCCACAACTGTTCGGAGACACTTGAGGTAAGTTTTAAGTAATAAATGTAAATAACATATTAATATAACTTGATAAGTTATGTGAATTAGCTATTCTTGAAACCTAGTGTATTAGCCGAATAGGCAAAGATAAAATGCATATATGCTCATGTGTATGAGGTGTGATCGAATAGACAAAGGTAAAATGAATTTATGATTAGATATATGTGGCATGTACTATTATACATGTGATAAGACCAAAGTTGATTAATGTGAAAGGTGTTTGGGTTTATACAAATATGACAAGGCTGAATGGTTTCATCAAATGAGTTGAACCATGTCATGTACAAGCATGATCAAATATGTGCCACTCTTTATGTATGTGTTGTTTTCCATGCGAGTAATAAAAGTGAAACAATATGATACGTGATAAATTTGTGAAATAAATTGTTGTACGACGTTATTCGACTGGTGATGAGTTTCGGATATTAAAGTCTAGCAGGCTGTGAGCCGGTGAAAAGTTCGGGTAGAACCCAGCAGGGTATTACCAGTGAATTAACAGAAGTTCCAAATTGAGAAATAAGCACAACGGACAATGATAGTAGTATAAAACATTAAATTGTTCAGGTACGTACAAATTATTTAGTTTTTGAGAGTTAATCTTTGTTGGTTCCTAGAGTAAGCATTGAATAATGATCATTAAAGTGTGCTTGTGGATACGTATATACATTCGGTTCTTGTGAAATTATGCATTGCAAATTTCATTTAATAATTGTGAATTTTGACCATTAAAAGGTATATGCTTAAATTGCCTAGGGATTTTTTCCCCTTATGTTGGATCCATGAATTACTTTAAAGATGAATGTTATAATTATGGATTTGGTTATTAAACCGAAGAAATGTTAATGTAAATATATTTGGATATATGTATTAGGCATTCGGCATACTGATGTATCATTATGATTAAGTACATGTGAATTAAGCATTATTGAAGTTAGATTGTTTTGTTTACTTATGAGAACCAAAATATAAATATGTTTGTGCATATAGCGGATTGTAATTAAATGATATATATATAGGTGTTGTGTTGTTTGATTCAGTGAGCTTTGCGAAGGTCGCATGTGAAGTAATGATGAATAACTATTGTGAAATGTGTGCTATCTTTATTTGTATGGTGAGGCCAAATGGTTACTCAGAAATATAATATGGTCGAGTGATTACTTAAATGAAAGCAAAGTATGTGATATATTAGCAAGTGATGATAAAAGCATTATCTTCTATATATGCTTGTATATGTGGTGTGGACGAATGGGCAAAAGTGAAATGTGCATAAGCTTATGTGTATATAATGTGGCCGAATGACAAATTGTGAAACGTTTGTATTATTAGACATTTGATGAGGTCAATTATGAAATGGTTATATGTTATGTTAAATGAGTATTGAATCTATGAAATTGTTCATGAAAGATTATGACATGAATATGAGATACTATAATATAGAAATCGAATGTAATTATAGTGTTATGTTTTAGTTCGATTGATTGAATTAGAAGTAACAATGAAGCTTTTAGATGTGAAAGAGTATATGATCTCAAGTTTGGATGAAATAGATAAATTATATGTGCATACATGGGGTTTGAATTATTTGACCAAATGGTGATATCTCTTGACACTATTAAATATGATTTGTGCAAGGTCTAAGACTATGTGACTTAGTAGTAAAACAACAATTAAAGATGTTCAGTACATTAAGTTGACCAGGTATGTATCATGTACTTGTATGTGATTTTTAATTTGGATTGAATTGAAAGTATGTAAAGTGATGCATATGTGAAAAAAATGTACGAATGTAAATGTGACCACAATTCATGTGACTATGATACGTTTGGCCAATGTGTAATGTCATAAGAATGTATTTGATTAAACTATAATAGAGGAATTTAGATTCAAGTGAAATTATATGCTAAGTGTGCCTTGGGTGCTTGTGAGTATTCGACCATCTTGGTCATTATCATGGTAATATGTGGTAGCTAGGTGATGTGATTATTGAAATTATAGTTCGTTATGGAACCTTAGATTGAATTCATTGAACAAAAGAAATGAATGGTAAATGATATTGGATGAAAACATTTTGTGACAATAAGCTCAAGGTCAAGGAAATATTAATTAGACTATGTGCAAATTTTGTGTAGGCTTATTCAGCCAAATGAGACTTCACTTGGACCTTGTGTATGAGATAAATGTGTTTATTTCAGCAAAGTTATTTGTCTTACTTATGACTTACTAAGCCTATGGAAGCTTACTCCGTTGTTACATTTCTCTTTTTTATAGATTGTTGATTCTGGCCATTTGCTCGGGGATCGTCAGCAACTCGTCACACTATCACTATCTATCGTGTTGGTACTGTTATGTTTTGGAGCTTGTATGACATGTATAGAATAGACTAAAGTGACTGATAATTCCAAATTGTAACTGTTATCGCCATGTGAATAAGGCACCTTTAGGAGTTCACTTTTATAAGTTTTAAATTTGGTCTTTGTTTTTGTTTAGCAATTGTGCATATAAATGATCTTTTATTCAAGAAAATGTTTAAAAAAAAATTTTACTGTTTTGATCTGTTTTCTAATTTTCGGTAACGCCTCTTCCTATTCTGGTGACGGTTAAGGGATAGGGGTGTTACAACCTTGCCACCAAGCCATAAGCTCTCTTTGTGTTATAAAACAACCACCATTAAATATAAAGCCTATAGGCCAAAGTTCAGGTTCCTTTAAAAAAACAACCAAAATAAATTGTAAGAGCCAAGACTTGAGCCCATGCTCCCTTGCAACCTTAATGATGCCACAACCACTAGACCACATGCTGCCTTGTGTCATTTTTTTAACACAATAATTTAAAAGGCCTATTTCCACGTATCCAGGGTTTCATTCACTTAAAACCAAAATTTTTACCAAGGCTCAGGTTTGAACCCAGGACTTCTCCAACACTTCTCAATACCCTTAACCACTGAAGCAGACATTCCTTTGTGTTATCCACTTGCACAACTAAATTCCAATTCCTCTGATATGCGAAGCTCATTTCTTCTAGGCCTAAAATTCGAGGTGCTACATTCTGTTTCTCAAAAATTAAGGTGTAGGGGACACACGGCTTGTTCACACGCCTATGAGGCTGACAATGTGTCACAAACGGCCTAGACATATGCCCATGTGTCTACCTGTGTGGACAATATATAGGCTATTTACCAAGCCAATTGCCACCCTAAAACATAAACACACAAGCACCAAATACATTGGTATAATTCATAGCATTTTTGAGCAATCAACATATCCACAACTAAGACATCGTCGCCTCATTTTCATGACATATATATAACATACTTAGCCAATCACATACTCAACAATTCAAAGCATGCAAATTACCACATCTATGGAATACATCATCATGCAATTTTACTTATAATCAATATTAGCCAATATCGAATGGCCTTATACAAAATGAATCAAGTATCATCATAAGCCAACATATTTGGCTAAACCAATATGACATATAAAAAAAAGGCCAAGTCCCTATACATGTCATACTCAAAATGTTAAGACTAGCTATACCCAAGTATTCTAACTGATAGTGTGATCAAGTCTTTGACGTCCTTTGATTCCTGAGCTAGCTTGGCGATACTATAAGGAAAATGGAAAAGAAAGCGGAGTAAACGTAAAGCTAAGTAAGTTTGCATGTAAATAATTAACAACATTAATCATGCAATATCATATACATAACATAAATATGACTTGTCACAATGTCATCAAGTATCATAGATACATCTTAAATCATGTCATTCTCATAGTGAATAATAAAACTCATATTCATGATTTCTTCATTCACTTCTAACCAAGAACTCATCGAGTCATAATCTCAATGTTTAATAAGCTTTGTGTACATACCTGTACCCTTTCAACATGTTTATACCTTGTCATTTCTTTGACATAGTCTTTGAGTTACCCGTTGAAACGCTTGGAATACTAAAGGATACTCGGGAAATCTGTAACAGCCCGATTTAGACCCAAGTCAAAATAATGGTTTCGGGACGACATATCCGGGTCAAAAAATATTTAAATATTATTTTCCATGCTTATTATATGTGAATTAGTATGTGTGAAAGTTTGTATAAAAATTTGTCTATTTGAGTGCTTAAATTGCAAAAAGGATTAAATTTCATAAAAAGTAAAATTCGCATGCTATATGTTCAATGTGTTTATTTGGAATGGCTTTAGATTATTATGGCCTTAATTGGTAATAGTACCATTAAATGTTTGAGTGGCCATAAATGACCTTAATATATGTGTTTTATGAATTGATAAATGATGGACATTTTAGTAAATGGATTAATAATATGTGTAATAATAAAAAAATGCATGAAAAATGTCAATTATCATTGGTTTTAATTGAAACTAGCAAAGAAAAAGAAAAAGAAAAGGTCTTCAGGGTTCGGCTCTCTCTTGGTCCAATTAAGGTATGTAATTTGATCTGTTTTTGATAATTTCTATGTTTTTGTGATTGTTCCTTAGTCTAGTGTCGAGCCCATGCCTCAATTTCTGAATTTGAGTATGATTTTGAAATGTACCATTGTTGATAATATGAATTTTATGAAGTTTGATGAAAGATTATAAAAGATATGTGATAGATTAAAATGTTTTGTATTTGAATTTTAGATAAAATTGAGCTATATGGGCTAATTGTGAAAATGAAATTTTGGGAGGACTAAATTGTGAAATTAAAATGTTGTATGGGCTTAGATGAAAGCCATAAAGATTCAGCCAAGCTATGGTCTAGGTGAATTTTATGTATCTTGTGAATTTATGAAATAAGGACTAAAGTGTCAAAATGTGAAAATGTGAGGGCTAATTTGTAAAATGCCCTAATTATATTTTTTAGATTGAATTGAATGATTTGTTGAATAAAAGAGTTAAATTTAATTTTTTTTAGATCAAGAACCAAAGAAAATGAAATTAGATCGGGGAAAGTCGAAAGTAGTTTTTTAGCCGTTTTCATTCGTACATCCGAATAAGGTAAGTTGTTATACAAATAAATGCATTAAATTGAATTATATTTGCTATTATGATGTTTGAATTTTGTCGAATGGCTATAAGAGCCTAATATGTGAAATTTTGAGATAAATTCTGAATTTTTGATAAAGTCCAAAAAGCCCTATCCGAACCTTAGGAATAGTTAAGATACATATGTCATGACATAGGATCCGATATGTGTTTTCGTGTAAGACCACGTCTAGGACGTTGGCATCGGTAAGAGGTTTACGTGTAAGACCGTGTCTGGGACATTGGCCTCGTATTAAATTTCGTGTAAGACCCTGTCTGGGACAGTGGCATTGATACCCGATTACATGTAAGACCACACCTGGGACGTTGGCATTGTACGAGATTTCTGAGCTATCTGCATATCCTATTTGATTTTGAATAGTTCCACGGGCAATTATGTGAAATGTGTGTCTCTGTTAAGATATGTCCGATTCAGGTACATTTGAGATATGTTTGATATTTGATAAGGAAAGGTATGTATATGTTTGATTGAGTGAATGTGAGATGTATATATAAGTACTTGAAAATGAAATGTGGTATATGTGCAAATAAGTTTGATTAAATGAGTTACATGAGCAATATGGAAATTTGATTGTGTTTTGGCGTGGAGCACATGTGTGACAGCCCTATTTTGACCTTAATCGAAATTGTGGTTTCGGAACCACGAAATCGAGTCAGAAAATTTATTGAATGTTATAATTAGTGTGTTTTATATGTGAATTAGTATATGTTAAAAGTTAGTATGGAAATTTGATCATCCAAGTGGTTAAATAATTAAAGAGGACTTAGTTGTTAAACTTTGAAAATGTGGTAGTTAGATTTCAAAGTGACCGAATATTGTGGTTTACCAATGTGGAGGATTTGCATGGTTATTAGACCATTTTTATTTATGTTCATGGTAGTGGGAGTTGTTATAATGCATGATGTGCTTTATAATAATAAATTATATACTTAAAATATGTTATAATATGAAATATGATTAAATAAAAGAGAATTTTGGTGATAAAAACAAAGTTAGGCTTTATAGCTTTCTTTTTAGCTGAAACTAAAGAAAACAAATAGGAGGAGGAGTTCTTGGATATTTGGTCACTTGAGGGTCTAAAATTCAAGGTAAAAACATGTTAGTTTGATGTTAATTTGATGTTTTTGAGTTCCTAGCTTGATTCTACCCTAGACCCATGAGTTGTTCTCTTGAATTTGTAATGGTTGCACTTTTGGTTATAGATAGAAAAATGTCAATTTTGATAATGGATGATAGAAGTTGATTAAGGAGTGTTTGATATACTTTATGTTGTTAAATACAAGTGATTATAAGTTTATAAGTTTAAATGGTGAAATTGGTGCTTTATGTGATCTAATTGCTTAAGAAATCATTCGGCTATGGCATTTGAGCATGAAAGTATGGTGTTGGATGTTTTAATGATTTATGTAGTTGTAAATTGAGTTTGAAGTTGGTATTTGTGTTAAAGATGAATGTTATACTTAGAGGATATATGGTCATGTAAATTAGGTGCAATATCCATGACATTTTGATGCTATGAAATGGAACTAAAAATTAAATGAGTTCTAGATTTGTTGAATTTTGGATAAAAAAAATGGTTTTATGAGTAAGGAGCATTCAGCAATGGGGTTGAATTGCAAAACCTCATGCTAGTTAATAGAAGTAAGTTTTAATTCCTAAGAGTCAATCTACCTATGACCGAATGTGATAATTTTTCCAAGGAATAATTTAGTTGTATATGCCTTAAAGTGAATTAAAATGTGAGATTATGGAAAGATTAAATTAGATAACTAGTAACAATCAGCTATTGTGTTTTTGTGAAAATAGATGTCGAATGGGGACTTAAGCAACAAATTGAGTAAATTGTTGTTTAGTTAGGGGATTGAAAGTACAAAATGTTTGTATGGATATTGATAGATAAAGAAAATGTTTTGGCATTTATGCTACTTGAATGTTCGGTCAAATGTTTATGTATATGAGTATGGAGAATTCGGCTCAAGTGTATTATTGTGATATATTATGCATTTATTTGAGATTTTGAATAGAGAAAAATGAATAAGTAACTAAAGAAGTTAATTTATTCAACCAATCTCAAGAGCCAAACTCGGATAAGGGGAAAGCGAAACTTGTGGAATAGTGGATCCGTAGTCGTTCGACGACAATAAAGGTAAGTTCTTAAGTATTTAAAATAATCTATTTTCATCGATTGAATGTGATTATTGTATTTAAGATGAAACGAAATGTTACACGTGGCTTTAAGCTTATGGCTGAATAAACAAATAGAAAAATTTAAGTACATCTTGTGATGTGTTCTTGGAGTGACTAAAATGTGTTAGTTAAAGGTGAAAGAAGGATGAATTCAAATGTATGAGTGATATTTCGAATGATACTTAACCATTATGTATGTGATTGTGATAAAAAGAATATGGTCGATATATGTTCCCTTTTCAAAGGAAGTAAAGTTGATTAATATGGGTGTTTTATATAATATACATGTGTACTTGAATTCGAAAAGGCTATGATTTTGTGAAATTATCCTCGAAATGATCATTCAGGCATATTGAGCCAGTAGGCGTAATGCCGGTGATATAATATCGGGCCTTGAGCCTAGCAGGCATAATGCCGATGATATAATATTGGGTCTTGAGCCTAGCAGGCGTAATACCGGTGATATAATATTCAGGCTTTGAGCCTAGCAGGCATAATGCCGGTGAAATGATATTCGAGCTTTGAGCCTAGCAAGCGTAATACCAGTGAAATGATATCGGGCTTTGAGCCTAGCAGGCGTAATGCCAGTGAAGTGAATTCAGACTTAAAAAGTCTAGCAGGCTTTGAGCCGGTGATAAAACTCGGGTCTTATACCCAGCAGGCCAAGTGCCGGTGAATTGGTAAAAGTATATCGCAATGAGATCCTGTGTTAAAATGGTGAATTGATTTCGCATTATGCATTAAATTATCCAGGTATGCGATACTTACCTATTTATACGAGAATGAGTATAATTGAATTATGGATTTGTTCGTTTGTGAACATTCAGCTCATGTGATATTATTCATGGAAGTAAAATAGTATGTATGTGGCTTTGAATATAAGTTTGATTCATATGTGATTTAGGTCGATGACATTATATGTTGATATGGTAACTTAAATTAACCTTATTGAGTGGATCAATGAATGAATGAATGATATTGCGGTATTGGATGATGTGATCATATGATTTTAAAGTTTAAGTTCATGAGATGTTAATAGAAAAAGTGCATATTGTGGTTAGGCCTATTCAACCAAATGTTATTATTCTTAGTTCATGTATACTTGATTAATGTGTTTAATTAAGTTAAGTTGATTAATTTACTTAAGACTTACTAAGCTAATTAGCTTACTTCGAGTGTCTTTGTTACTCTATTTTATAGATCTCTTTTGAAGCTACGAGTTCAGGAATTCAAGCTCAAGTCATCCACACTATCGTCACTATTTTGGTACTTTTGATAGCTTTTTTTGAAAAATGGCATGTATAGGCTTAACTCCTTATTCTGGTACAAGTGATATTTTGATTATGTATATATAAGAGCCATGCGAAGATGGCTTGTTCATTTTGTTAAATGTAGTTCCATGGTTTCATTAAATGATGTGTTTGATTTAATTATGTTTAGCATTTTCAGCTGATGCATATAAACATTTTATGCTTGAAATAGTTTCTCATTCATTAAGTTGTATGTTTGCTTTAATTGAATAAATTACTTGAATATTATTACATCTATATGTTTTAGAAGATGTTCGTTAATGATTATAAGATGAATTTAAATTGCTTAAGCTTTATTGTATTCGGCTAATGCTTTGTAACATGTACATGTTTGTGTTAGACCATTTGATGAGTAATACCTTGTAACCCTATTCTAGCGACGGATGAGGGATATAAGGTGTTACAACATGAATGAATTGATTTATATTTGATTCATGAGTTGAATTTATTTGTATAAGGCTTACTAAGCTCTTTGCATCTTACTTTGTGTGTGTTTGCACTGTTTTATAGATATCGAAGCTACCGGGAGCGCGGGGATTGTCAAGGATCATCACCACACTATCAATCTTGATTTTGCTACCTTTTTAGTTTGTAAATGTTAAGTATGGCATGTGTAGTCTAGATATAATGAGATATGATTTTGAGTTGTAAATAGGTTATGCCAAGTGATATGGCTAACTAATGAATGAAAGTATGCTTGTTTTTTGTAACACCCTAAATTTGGGCCTAGAAGTGTTGGGCTTGTGTAACGTCTTGATTTTCGGGATTTTTTCAGGATTTATGAGATTTTGGTGAAATTTTGCAATTTTGGTGTTCTGGATATTGGAATTGAGTTTAAATGTGTTAGTTGGCCTTTAGAAGGCCCAAGCCTAAGTTAAAAACCGGTAAAATATCAAGTTTGGATTTTAAGTGAAAAGGAGACTTGGTTAAGTGGGCTTTTAAGAAAAACTTCATAATTTATGACACAAGAAGAGCTTTGGCAAAGTGGCAAGGTGGCGCCACTAAGTTCCTAAAAAAGTGGTGCCTCGGAAGGAATTAAAGGTCCAGGGTTCAAGTTGCAAGGTAAGCGTATTGTTACTTTTTAGTTTTTAGGCATGTACCGAGCATGTGATCACTTAAATGAATTTCGACAAAGGCCTTAGGGAGGTTGGGCTGAATGTTTTAGTTGATATTAGGGTTAGGTTCTTTTCTTTTTCTGTCATGACAAATTAGGGTTAGCCACCTAAAAGCTTTCATTTTCATTTATCATTCTCTAAGTTTTCACAAAAGCTGAAAATGCATATTCCTTCTCCTCTGTGCCGATTTCTTCTTCCTCTTCTTCTCCTCCATTGCTTTCCTTTCCTTTTTGCTTTCTACCTCAGCCGAACATCCCTGTTACTCAAATCCATCTTCTCTTTCAAATCCATCCTCCTTAAAACCACCATAGTCGATTGCCATAAAAATTGAAATCCCAAAAACTTACCTCTTGTGCCGATTTCTCCAAGCCAATTCCCCCTATTATTTTCATTCCTTTTGACCTAATTTCATCTTCTCTAAACCCTTAGAACTTGTCGGCAACACTGCTCCAAGATTATAACCCCAAATCACTATCTTCTTCACCAGTCAAAAAGCCGAAACTGCCATAACCATAGGAGCTCATAGCCGAATCTTCAGATCTCTTGGATTTGAGTTCTACTATCATTTAGGGGCTAGATCTACATCAGATCTGAGTAGGAACATAAGGAGAAACTGTGGTAAGTACTCGTTATCCCAGATCTACATTATTTTGCCATTTAGAAAAAGCCGAAGCCTCTAAAATCTAGGGAGGCTGTTGATTGGGGCTTAGGGCTCTAAGGGTCATTAACCAATGATTTCTTTTGGTGATTAGTGTGTTCTAGAGGTGATTGATCAAAAGCTTGGATCTTTGGAACAACTAGATCTAGATCTATTCATCAATTTCGGCAAAGGTAAGGTTTTAAGGGTCTTAGGGGCATTGGCCGAATATGGGTAAGTGAATATTGGGATTGTTTGTTGTAGATTTGTAATCTAAGAATTGTGGTAATTTATTGTAGGACATCGTGGGGGATCTCTCTAGAAGTCGTCGCGAAACAGGTGTGTATCGAACACCCTCTCATAGTTCAATTCGGCAAAAGCTGAAATACCGAAATTTCGGCATTTCGTGGGCTTATGAGTGTGCGAGTGCTCACAAGATGTTTAGGAAACTTTAGATCTGAAATTGCAAAGTGGTAAATTAGTCTTGTGTGAAATTTTGTGCACTTCGGTAATTGGGCCTTGATGGGCTGAAAATAGGCCCAATAGGCTTACGGGCCCGTATGGGTGAAAATAGGTAAATAATGTATACTGATAGACTGTAGGTTCAAAATCATTTAAACTGATAAATTGATCATAAAATTTGAACTACATAGGCTTAATTTGCTAAATAGACACTGTAGGGCCCATTAGGGGTTTAGGGCCCAATAGCTAAAACTAATAAACTAAGTTAAATAGACTTTTGCAATGACGGATGGATTATTAGTGATTGTAATATGCATGGAAACCCTAAAAACTGATAGAATTACTGAAATACCCTTAGAGGTGGAAAATTACTATTTTACCCCTAGGAGCAAAATGACTGTTATACCCCTAGGGCTAAGTTTGAGCAAAAAGCATGATTATACTGTTACTGCTTTCTGCATGCCATGTCATTATTATTTGTTGCATGGGATTGGGATATTGTTGGAGGAAGTACTGAAAGTGGCTTGTCCACGTACTGGAGGCTTTGCCTCAACTTACTGTTATTTGAGCAGCCATGCTGCAACTATGGAGTGTAGGGCTGGATGGGTTGAGTTATTCCCCACATGGTGTGTAGGGCTGGTATGGGTGGAGTGTAGCGGTTGGATTTAGGCTGGGTTGGGCTTGTATTCATATTTAATATCTGTTCTGTTCTGAAATGGGCCTGTGGTCCATACTGTAAACTGAAAGGGTGAAGGCCCAGTTTACTGTATCTGGATAGGGCTTCGGCCCAGTGGGCTTGAGTTGATTTGGGCTCTGGATGGGCATTCTATACACACTGAGTTTTCCAAACTTACCCCCTTTCTTTCCATCCATACATGTGAGCCCTAGTTGGTGGACTTGGAGCTGGGAGGGATTTAGAGTGGCCACGAAGATTTAAATTTCTGGTTTTCAATTATTTCATTTTATTTTTAATTTAGATTATTTAATTTTGGTTTCTGGGTTGTAACAAGGCCGCTCTATTTATTTTATTTTGGGTTTTTAATTCTTTAATTCTTTAATTGTTTTTAGCTTAAGTAGGACATCGTTTAAATCGTTTTGAAATCGGTTAACTCTACGGTGAGTTTTTATAAAAGTTACTTGTTTTCAAAATATTTCGAAAACAGAGCAAAGCTTCCGCAACATAAATGTTTTCATAAATAAATATCTTAAATACGTTTAAACTTAATTTGTTGTTCGTAGACAAGTTATAAGGTTAAAATGTGGCAATGGATGTGTGCATGTCTAGGATTGGATCTAAGAAGAGCTTGGTACTTAAGCAGTCTAAATGACTCACCTCCTATTCTCTTGAATCCTACCTGGTGCGTAGTGTCCATTCACTTTAAACCATAACAAAGAAAGTCTGACTTTCCGATGCTTAAACTGTTTTTATAATAACATGTTTCTGCAACTACAAAGGTTTACAAGCTATCGCAATTTTTCCATAAGATTTTACAAAGTTGTTAACAATGTTTTGATTATTACAATGAATCACGTTTCGGAAAAATAAACACAAGCTAAGGTTTTATACAAGTTTAACGGTAAAAGTTTCTAAACATTAAGAAAGGTTTTCAATGAAAACATGGTTTTCGAAAAACACTTCAATGTGGCACACCAAACTTGGCCGTAACGTCTAGGCTAGGTTTGGGGTGTTACATTTTTATAGGTGTTTTGTTAAGTAATTTGGTATGTTTTTATGGTGCATATATGGTCAATAGAGAAATTTTTATTTTGATATATGTTTAATTGTGGTTATAGTAAGTTTTGATATGTTATTGAATGTGTTATGAATGAGTTAAGGAACATGAGTATGGATATGTTTTGGCTTGTGTATATTTGGATTGGTTAGCATGAAAATGAGCATGAAATGGTTAATGAAAATTTGATTATATTGGTGAATGTCTTGGTTGTGAATTGGCTAGGAAATGTTGGCATAAAATGTATTAGTTTTGTCTTGTAAAGATAACCCTTTTGGATGGCAAAGTTGGCTTTTCGATTGGCCAAATTTTGTGCCACACAGCTTGAGCACACGAACGTGTGTCTCACCCGTGTGACCCCTATTTTGTAGCTATTTTGGACAGCATGGGACACGGGCTGGACACTCAGGCGTGTCTAGTGACTGTGTGGCCAATTTAGGATGACATACGGGCTAGACACAAGAGCGTGTCTGGTGACCATGTGACATAGTTAGTGTTGCACATGGGCTAGGATGAGATGTGAGGCATGGTCGTACGGGACACATGGCCTAATCACACGGGTGTGCGCCCTATTTCGAAGGAAAATTTTTTTAAATGTTCAGTTAGTCCTGATCTTTTTCTAATGCATGTCTAAGGTCTTGTAGACCTTCATAAAGGACTCAATGATGATGTATGATTATGATATGATGTTGATGAATGTGAAACGTTGGCAAGAGTTCTAAAATGTCTAGTAATGCTTCTAACCCTAGTCCGGTGATGGATATGGGTTAGGGATGTTACATTTGGTTGGTATCAGAGTTATGGTTTAGTTGATTCTAGGACTACCATAGTGTTTGTGAGTTTATTTATACATGCCATATATTTGAAATGTGAGAGTGTGATGAATCCTAACATTTGTAATGTGTTATTCATATAGTAATAGATCTCGAATAAGCTATAGCTGACGATGTTGAGAGTAATCCACTAGCTCCTATACAAGGGGCAGTGTCTTCTGATTCGCGAAATGTAACTAGTAGCCAAGAGGGAGAAGCTATACATGCTTTCTTTCAAATGATGAGTGAGTGGTCTACGGAGTTCGTTTGTACGAATCCGGCTACTCAACAACCTCTGCCCCACCTAATCCCCCTCAAACTTCTATTGTGCCTCCGATTGTGAATCCAATACCGATGAATAAGCCTCCTATGGACAAAATCTGAAAGTATGGGGCTGAAGAGTTTAGGGCCACTAACAATGATGATGCTGGAGAGAGCCGAGTTTTGGCTCGAGAATACTATTCTGGTTTTTTATTAGATGACGTGTACTCCTGATGGGTGCATTAAATGTGTTGTTTCATTGCTTACAGACGCAACTTATCAATGGTGGAATGCTTTGATTTCGGTTGTGTAAGACCTCGAATTTTGGGCCTAAAAAAATTAGGCCTTGAGCTTGGGAAATAAAAAAAATTTATGTGAGCGAGAAGAATGACATATTTAAATGGCTGCTTTAGTGGTTAAGGGTCCTGAGAAGTATCGGTGAAGTCTTGGGTTCAAGCCCTGGCTTTTGAAAATTTTTGGGTTTTTCTCTTAGGTGAACTTTGGTTCTAGCTTGAAGGCTTTATAATTTATTATGGGTGATTTATGACATAAAAGAGCTTGTGGTGTAGTGGCAAGAGGCGTGTGGTTTGTGCATGAGGTCTAAGGTTCGATTCGTGGCATAGGCAAAGGAATTATTATTTTGTTTGTTAAGCTAAGAGGGAGATGGAGTTGGACTAGAACACTGAGGTTGACTTGGTCATGAGGTGGTTGAGGGAGTTTGAATTGGTCATAGAGTGAATCAAGGAAGGGGTTGAGGAAGAAATCAAGAGTGGATTATGGAGTGATTTATGGAGGAAAAATAGGAAATTTGGAGGGGTTGGATGGAGATGAGGTAGTTGTGCCGAATTTGGTCTCTGCACTCTAGGAAAATCAGTTTTGGGTATTTTGGAGAGGCTGAGCATTTTTTTTTAGTTTTGGCAATTGCTGAATTTGCTTTCTTTCATGTTTGGCATTCCTTCATCTTCGAGATTTTGGCTCCGGCACATGTTCTTGCTCTCTTGGTGATCGAATTTTGCCTTTCTTTTTCTTGTTAGGCCGAATAGGCACTTTGCTCTTAGGCATTTCTCATTTTCTTTCTTTTAAGCCGAAACTTGCCCTCCCCTCTCAATCTTTCTTTTTCCTAGTTGTCGAATCTCTGCTTCTCTCTTATTTTTGTGTTGAATACAATTCCTTTTCTTCTCTTTTCTCCTTCTCATAAATGCAACCAATATCACATTTCTTCCTTTATTTTCCATTTATCTCTCAACCTTTGCCGATCCTTCTCTCTCTTTTTCTTTTAACTTAGACCCTATTACTGGCTTTTGACTTCTCCTTCTTTGATCAGTGGCAGTTTGAAAGTGACTTATCGAATGATAAGTACGTTTGTTCTCGTTCTCTCTATTTCATCAATCTGTGTAAATATTTCTCTAAAATGATTGTTCACGTCTTTTGTGTTCTTGTATGGTCGAATACTTCTTCCCCTAATCTAGGGGTTGTGTGTTATGGGTTCGTACATACCCTTAGCTTAGGTGATCTTAGCTGATAAGCTATTCTTATGTCACAGTTTTTGTGACAAGGAACGTGGATTGATTCTAGCAAACGATCTTAGGGTTATAGGCCGTATTACATTCAATCAAGGTAAGGGTTTTGAGTTTTTTGATAGTATGTTAGTAAAAGGCTTTGGAGGTTGATCATATTATTAGAAACTAGATTGATGGCAAAGTGTGATTGATTGTAGGTTTGATGCTAGTAGGAGTTTGCGTTTTTCGCTATCAAGGTGTGTACTCACACTAATAGATCGTGGAACAATGAAAAGCCGAATTATCAAAATACTGACAAGCCAGAAGTTCAGCAACAGTTGCCACACGAGCATGTGAACGCACGTGTAGAGAGTCCGATGTGATAGTAGAGGCCACCATGAGCGACCTCATGGGCTTGGGCTGATTTTGGGCCGAAGTGGGCTGTGTGGGCCCAATGGGCTTGTGGGCCCTACACGGGTCTTTGTCATGGATATGTGGAATGTTGGACCTGGCTATGTCGTTTACATGGCTAAGGTTGATTTTGGGCTTAGCGGGCAAAATAAGCATGTGGGCCCCACTTGGGCTATGTAATGAGCTTGGGCCCAATTGTACATTTTGATTGAAAAAGGTTGCACGGGTCGCCCGAGGCGACTGTGAACCTACTGATGGGTCGGTATTTGTACTTAGACCCCGAATTGCGAAATGATTGTTATGCCCCTGTAGGGTGAAATGTCTATAATACCCTTATGAGATATGTATTTGATTAAGTATGCCATCTGTTATTTATGTTTGCATTCATGTGTGATTTTATGCTACATGGGGACACGATGTTATAATTGGAAGGAGTGTTTGATTTGTTATGGTTGCACGGGTTGCCTGAGATAACTCTAGCCCCATTCTGGTAAGGTCACACGGGTCACCCAAGATGACTGTGGACCTACTGATGGCTTTAAGCCGCTTATACTTTTCGCAGCTCTGCTACATTATTGGTTAGTGCCGCAACCAGTGCTACATTGGGAGTGTAAGGATGGGTGGGTCGATTTAATCCCCACAGGAGTGTAGGGCTGGATGGGACATGGTATTCAAGGTTGGTTGGGGCATATATGCATTACAGACATTGATTCTGATATTGCTATGGGCTCCGGTCCAACCGAGGCTATTGTGGGCTAAGGCCTATTTGCCACTGTTACCGTAATGGGCTTAGGCCCAAATTAATAGGATGTATGCTATTTGATTGTTGGGGGTTGTACACACTGAGTTTTCGTAAACTCACCCCTCTTTTTTAATTTTTTAGGTAATCCTCAGTGAAGGGCGGTTCGACGTATTAGGGAACTCGGAGGTGGCCACACTATGGACATTTGTTTCTCGTATTTCTAATTACATTGTTTTAATTGTGTTTCCTTTTATTTGGGTTTTGTTGTAATAAGGCCTTTCTCTTAATTTTTTTGGATTTTAATTTGGGACTTATGGTTTATTTAGAATAATATCCGTTAGAAGTAGAATACGGTTTCCAAAAACAATCTATTTTTAAACTAATACGTTTCCACAACATTTTCGAAAAGGTTCCACATCTCAATTTTTAAACATCGTGTTTTCGTAAATCAACTATTTTAAATTAAGCTTCTGCATCAAACAATGTTATGGAAATAATAAAAAACAACATTTTAATAAGAGAATAACTTTTCAATGGACCACGTTTTGCAAATAAACTAACGTATGTTTTATACCCATTTTGAATGGCTAGAAGTTTTAAATAGTAAGAAGGGTTTACAATGGGAACATGGTTTTCGAAAAACACTTCGATGTGACACTCCAGATTCGGCCATAATGTCTAGGTCGGGTTTGGGGTGTTACTGTGTTTTTGAAAATATATCTGAGATCGGGTTATTATCAGTTGAGGGTAAAGGATGCAGATATTCCGAAAACAGCTTTCCAAATGAGGTATGGACACTATGAGTTTTTAGTTATGCCTTTTGGACTAATGAATGCTCCTCCTGTGTTTATGGATTTGATGAATAGAATTTTCAGACCGTATTTAGATCAAATTGTTGTTGTATTCATTGAAGACATCTTGATTTATTCGCAGAACGAAAGTGAACATGCTGAGCATTTGAGAGTTGTGTTTTAGACTTTGCGTAATATGCAACTATTCACAAAATTCAGTAAATGTGAATTATGGTTGCGCGAAGTTAGTTTTCTGGGCCATATTGTATCAGCATCTGGTATTCGAGTTGATCTAAGTAAAATCTCAGCTATTTTGGATTAGAAGCCTCCGAGAAATTTTTCTGAAGTTCATAGTTTTTTGGGACTTGCCAGGTACTATCGATGATTTATAAAAATCTTTTCTATGATCACAACTCTGTTAACGAGATTGTTGCAAAAAGATGTAAAATTTGAATGGTCTGGTAAATGTCAGAACAGTTTTGATCAATTGAAAGCTATGTTGACTGAAGCTCCGGTCCTTGTACAACAACAATCGGATAAAGAATATACGATTTATAGTGATGCTTCATTGAATGGCTTTGGTTGCGTTTTGATGCAGAAAGGCAAAGTCGTAGCTTATGCCTCGAGACAACTTAAGCCGTACGAAAAGAATTATCCGACACATGATCATGAGTTAACTGCGATAGTTTTTGCTTTAAAAATATGGCGCCACTATCTGTTTGGTGAGAAATGCCACGTGTTTTTAGATTATAAAACTCTAAAATATTTGATAACTAAGAAAGATTTAAATTTGCGACAGAGAAGATGGCTAGAACTACTAAAAGATTACGAACTTGTGATTGATTATCATCCGGGAAAAGCAAATGTTGTAGCTAATGCTTTGAGCAGAAATTACTGTTTGCGTTACGAGCGATGAATACTCAATTAACTATATCTAATGATGGTTCTATTTTAGCCGAATTAAAAGCGAGACTGTTGTTTATTTAGCAAATTTACGAAGCTTAAAAAGTTGATAATTAATTGATAGCCAAACGAGCTCAGTGTAGTTCTGATTGTGATTCTGAATTTAGAGTTGATTCTAATGATTGTTTGAGATTCTGAAATAGACTATGTGTTCTGAGAAATCTAGAGTTGATTCATATAATTTTGAAAGAAGCTCATAGTAGTAAATTATCTATACATCCGGGAAGTACGAAAATATATAATGGTTTGAAACAACATTGCTAGTGGCCGGGAATGAAAAGAGATATTTCTGACTTTGTTTCGAAGTGTCTGATTTGTCAGCAAGTTAAAGTTGAACATCAGGTGCCATCCGGTTTGTTGCAACCTATTATGATTCCCGAGTGGAAATGGGATCGAGTGACGATGGATTTTGTTTTTGGTTTGCCTCTATCTCCGAGAAAGAAAGATGCGATCTGGGTTGTAGTTGATAGATTGACGAAATCAGCTCACTTTATTCCTGTACGATCTAATTACTCACTTGAAAAGTTAGCTGAACTTTACATTTATGATATTGTGAGATTACACGGGTTACCATTGTCTATTGTGTCAGATAGAGATTCGAGATTCACTTCGCGATTTTGGAAGAAACTGCAAGAGGCTTTAGGTACGAAATTACATTTCAATATAGCTTTTCACCCGCAAACGGATGGTCAATCCGAGCAGATCATTCAAAAACTCGAGGATATGTTGAGATCTTGTATTCTTGAGTTTGAAGGTACTGGGAACAGTACTTGCCATTGATTGAATTCGCATATAATAACAGTTTTCAATCTAGCATCAAAATGGCACCGTACGAAGCTTTATACGGTAGAAAGTGTAGAACTCCGTTATATTGGTTTGAGCTCAATGAAAACAAGATACACGGGGTTGATTTAATCAAAGAGACTGAAAAAAAGTAAAAGTAATTCGAGAAAGTTTGAAAGTAGCTTCAGATCGTCAGAAGTCGTACGCTTATTTGAAATGTAAAGACATTGAATTTGAAATCGGTGACAAAGTGTTCTTGAAAGTATCTCTGTGGAAGAAACTATTTAGATTTGGTAAAAAGGTTAAATTGAGTCTGAGGTTCATCGGACCGTATGAAATAATTGAGTGAGTTGGTCCAGTTGCTTATAGGTTACTATTGCCACCTGGGCTAGAAAATATTCATAATGTATGAGTTAGAAAAGATTCATAATGTATTCCATATTTTGATGCTTTGACAGTATAGATCTGATCCTTCTCATGTGCTTAATCCATCTGAAATAGAAATTTAGTCCAATATAACTTATGAAGAAGAACCGATCCGTATTTTAACTTATGAGATGAAAGAATTACGAATAAGAAAATTTCATTAGTAAAACTATTGTGGCATCAACACGGAACAGAAGAGACTATATGGGAGCCCAAAGATGCTATGAGACAACAACTTCCGAATCTATTTAATGGTAAGATTTTTGGGGACGAAAATCTCTAAGGGGGAGAGTTGTAACAGCCCGGCTTAGACCCAAGTAGAATAGTGGTTTTGGGACCACATATCTGAGTCAAAAAATATTTAAATATTATTTTCTGTGCTTATTATATGTGAATTAGTATGTGTGAAAGTTTTGTATAAATATTTATCTGTTTAAGTGCTTAAATTGCAAAAGGATTAAATCACATAAAAAGTAAAGTTAGCATGCTATATGTTCAATGTGTTTATTTGGAATGGCTTTAGATTATTATGGCCTTAATTGGTAATAGTACCATTGAATGTTTGAGTGGTATGACCTTACTATATGTGTTTTATGAACTAATAAATGATGGACATTTTAGTAAATGGATTAATAATATTTGTAATAATAAAACAAAATTCATGAAAAATGTCCATTATCATTGGTTTTAGCCGAAACTAGCAAAGAAAAAGAAAAAGAAAAGTTCTTCAGGGTTCGACTCTCTCTTGGTCCAATTAAGGTATGTAATTTGATCTGTTTTGGATAATTTCTATGTTTTTGTGATCGTTTCTTATTCTAGTGTCGAGCCCATGCCTCAATTTCTGAATTTGAGTATGATTTTGAAATGTACCATTGTTGATAATGTGACTTTTATGAAGTTCGATGAAAGATTATAAAAGATATATGATAGATTAAAATGTTTTGTCATTGAATTTTAGATGAAATTGAGCTATACGGGCTAATTTGTGAAAATGAAATTTTGGAAGGACTAAATTGTGAAATAAATATGTTGTATGGGCTTAGATGAAAGCCATAAAGATTAGGCCAAGCTAGGGTCTAGGTGAATTTTGTGTATCTTGTGATTTTATGAAATAGGGACTAAAGTGTCAAAATGTGAAAATATGAGGGCTAATTTGTAAAATACCCTAATAATATTTTTTTGATTGAATTGAATGATTTCTTGAATAAAAGAGTTAAATTTGAATTTTTTTAGATCAATAACCAAAGAAAATGGAATTAGATCGAGGAAAGTCGAAAGTAGTTGATTAGCCATTTTCATCCGTACAAATCCGAACGAGGTAAGTTGTTATACAAATAAATGCGTTAAATTGAATTATATTTGCTATTATGATGTTTGAATTCTGCTGAATGGCTATAAGAGCCTAATATGTGAAATCTCGAGATAAATTCCAAATTTGTGATAAAGCCCAAAAAGCCCCGTCCGAACCTTAGGAATAGTTAGGATACATATGTCATGACATAGGATCCAATATGTGTTTTTGTGTAAGACCACGTCTGGGACGTTGGCATCAATAAGAGGTTTACGTGTAAGACCTTGTCTGGGACATTAGCATCGTATTAAATTTCATGTAAGACCCTGTCTGGGACAGTGGCATTGATACCTGATTACATGTAAGACCACGTCTGGGACGTTGGCATTGTACGAGATTTCTGAGCTATCTGCATATCCTATTTGATTCCGAATAGTTCCACGAGCAATTACGTGAAATGTGTGTCTCTGTTAAGATATGTCCGATTCAGGTATGTTTGAGATATGTTTCATATTTGATAAGGAAAGGTATGCATATGTGTAATTGAGTACATGTGAGATGGATATATAAGTACTTGAAAATGAAATGTGGTATATGTGCAAATGAGTTTGATTAAATGAGTTACATAAGCAATATGGAAATTTGATTGTGTTCTGCCATGGAATACATGAATGAATTGATTTATATTTGATTCATGAGTTGAATTTATGTGTATATAGCTTACTAAGCTCTTTGTAGCTTTCTTTCTGTGTGTTTGCATTGTTTTATAGATATCGAAGCTACCGGGAGTGCGAAGATCGTCAAGGATCATCACCACACTATTAATATTTTGATATTTTTGAAACCGGAATAGCTTAATCTACCTATTTAGGGGATTAATTTGAAAAGTTATCAAAGTATGGAAAATGGGTCATGGATGTATATGCTAAAAATTAGAAATTTATGGCAGAAGATGAAAGGTTGTTGATAGATAAACAACTTTTACAAAGTGTTTTTGGTGAAAACATGATTTAGGGATTAAAATGTAAAGTTGTCAAATTGAAGGAAAAATGCTAAAATTTTATGAATGCTTGTGCTGTAAATTATGTAATGGGATTTTGGTTAGACTTGGAATAGGGAGTAAATTGCACAAGTTTCATTTTCTGAGCCTAGGGACGAAATCAGAATTTATGGAAAAGTTAGGGGCAAAATGGTAATTTTACCTAGGATGTAAATTGAGTCCTAACGAGTATAAAATGTGTGAAATTGACGATTAAATTTATTTATATAGATCCAGACAACTCTAATTCGAGGTTAGATCGAGGGAAAGAAAATGTTTCAGATTAGTAGATTTTATACGCAAACCAGTGTCAAGGTAAGTTCGTGTAACTTAATCGAGCATGTAAATATGTTTAATTAAATGTTGTGTTTGTATGGAATGTGAATTATTTTGATGTACATTATTTGGATATTATATGAGAAATAGTAATACATGCTTGAAAACAGTGAAAAAGGGTTAAGTCAGGATTGAACCTTGAATTCCGATGAATATATGTGCTTTCTGAAATTAATGAGGTTCTACATTTGTTGCAGACGAGATTTAGCTTGGACGAGTACTCCTATTAATCTCATTGTAGAAAGGATTTAGCCCGGACAGGTAATCCTAATATAACACCTCTCGATAATACTTAAGGATTAGGGTTTAGCTTGGATTCGTAACCCTAGTTGAGCTTTTCTTAGCATACGATATATAAAGGATTTAACCTAGACTTGTAATCCTATTATATGATATGTGGCTCAAGAGAGAGTTTCCTTGATTCAGTGCCCCAATGGGTACTCTTGAAAAAGAATTGACGGGTTATTGAATCGTACACCTTGAGTGTACCACTTGAGTATTCATCGGAATTTCAATGATTCAACGGAGACAACTCTTAATATGTCATGAGAAAATGAGATGAAATGATAATGGCTTGAAAGAGTATTGAATGATGAGCTCATCTATGTTTGCTTGTTTGATATGGAAATCTTGATGACTAACATGTTTGATTGAATGCATGTGATTAGGAAGTTTTGCTAATGGATGGAAAACATGATATTGTATGATTAGCTTTAATAATCGGGATTGGTAAGTTTAGTTTTCTGTTATACGAACTTACTAAGCATGTAATGCTTACTCTGTTTTATTTTTCCCTATTTTATAGTGCTCAGAAGCTTACGAAAGTTGGAAGATCGTTGGAGCATCTCACACTATGAACTAGCTTATTTTTGGTATATATAGTTGAATCCTTTTGGTATAATGGCATGTATAAGACAACTTGACCATTAGTGGTTTGATAATGATGTTTGTAATTTAGCCATTGGTGTGGCTAGAAATGGTTGTTTTGATATACTTGTAATGTCATGCTATGGTAGCCAATTATATGTTAAATGGGTTCTTATGATATAATCACATGTGACAAACTAAATAGATGATATCAAATGTCGTTAATACCTAAGTTAGATCAAGGTAAGATATGAACACACACTTGCATGAAACGGTATGCCATGATGAATGATGTAATTGCTTAATTTGAATGCTTGAAATGGTCGGTATCGTATGTGTCTTTCAAGTGCAGGTCTTGGGTGTGATTTTGGGTGAAAAATGAAGCTAGAAATGGCTTTATTTTGTCCACACAGCTAGACACATGGGTGTGTGTCTAGGCTATGTGTGACACGCGGGTTGATACATGGGCGTGTGTCAAGATTGTGTGTCCCCTACACCTAAATTTTGAAAAATAGAATGCTTAGAATTGAGCACACAGGTCGAGACATGGGCGTGTGTCTCAGCTTGTAAGGCACACGGCCTAGAACACGGGCGTGTCCCATACCATACGGGCGTGTGACTCTTAATAATAAGAAAAATTTTGGGATTTTGTGAAAAGTTTATAAAATTCCCAATTTGGTCCCAAATCAATTCTAATGCATGTTTTGGATCTCGAGGGCCCTAGTAAGGGATGTTATGAATGATGTCAGTAAATGAATAGTAATTTACATAAATTATCTGAAAATATTCTAAAAGTTCTAGTAATGCTCCGAAACCTTGTTCTGGTGACGAATACTAATTAGGGGTGTTATATTAAATATGTATTGCAGTTTAAAAATAATAAAGTAGATTATATATGTTTTTTATAGTTTATATATTATGATTTTTAATTTATAATAATAATTATATTAAGAATTTTATTAAATTATATTTAATAAGAATTATGTTAAAATATGGTTAAATTATTTATTATTTTTTAAATTATTTTTAATAATAATCTTATTAAAATTTAATAACAATAACAATAATCATCTACCTAAAAAAATTCTGCTAACGGTATTCTGGTCATTTTAGTTTTTTACTTATGCTATTACAATATCAGTCCATTCAACCAAACACAAGAATACTATTACAGTTCTATTCCATTCAATTCAACCAAACAGTTGAATTACTGATTACAGCTCTATTCCATTATAGCTCTATTCAATTATAACTCTATTTAATTACAGCCCTATTCCATTACAGTGAACCAAACGTACCCTAAGATTTACAATAATTACCCTGGTAACTCTAGTTTTATCGGAGTGTTTCACTAGGCCACCAAGGCTTTAAGTAGATAGACTTTTCCATATGTTCCATGAGTTAGGGCAATTCAAGTGGGTCAAATGAGCCCCATTTAATCAGTTGGCCTCCAAGGGACATTTTTTGGACGTTCATCACGGGTTTTGATCGGTAGCTTGTGACACTAGTATGTGGATTAGTCTCTTAGAAGAAAAGGGGGTGCCCTTACCAGTTGCATCATAAAGCAAACAACCAAAGTCATACATATTTATTGAGAGAGAGAAATAGGGAAGAACATAGGAAACATAAGAAAGTCTGGAAAATTGAAATAAGAAAAATAAAATAATGTAACTAAAATATAACGACTTAAGACATGTAAAACATTTTCCTTTAAGGCTTTTATATGCCTTCAAGATAGAACAAAACTCTCAACACATTCTAAGCAAAATAGTAAAAATGAATAATAAAAAAGTCATTTATATAAGCATCAAGTAAGTGTATCTTTTTACAAGATACCCTTTCATAGGGACATATCTTTTAATGAGATAGTTTTTCATAAGGCCTGACCTGATTGTCGAGTCCAAACTATAGTATGCTACAATCGTTGCTGGAGTAATTACAGCCAACTATGTAGCAATTAATTATTCACACATGTGATTCAACATCACTCACATTGAATTTTTTGCTAAATGATCATTCTCAAGTCTGAAACGAGCTTACGAAAGCTCTTGTATCAACCCGAGTACGAAATAAGACCAAATTGTAAAGTTTTGAAAATTCAGGATCGACGTTGTGACTTCATCACGTGCATGTCATGATTTCGCTAAAACAATAAGTCACTTCACGAAATCATTCCATTTGACGTCGCGTCGTCACTCACTATCAGTCGATGTTGCGACGAGGGAGGTTAGTTGTCTAGACATGGCCCCTGTTTTTGGAAAAAAGGCACAACTTGGTACCTAATCCAATATATTCACCAAATACCACTTTCACTTGGTTCAAATCATACCAACACATGCCAAACAAGTTTAAACATTCAATTTCAACTTCTTAACAGGACAATCAATACTTATTCAGCAATTAGACCTAAACAATTTAATGTCATTAGGATTTAACATCCAAATCATTCAAATACCACTCTTTACTTATGTCATACCACATTAAAACATACCATTTCACTTCAATTACATACACTTATGTACATGTACACATATATAGCTTATAGGCCTTAAACATGAACTTTAACAACAAAAAATAAACTACATTATACATGCATACTTGAAGTTACCAAATTTTCAAACACACATGTTCATTTCATTCACCTATTAACCAAGCTATCATTTCTACCTTAACCTATGCCATTCCACATGCCATTCATGTAACGCCCCGATTTTCGGGATTTTTCGGGATTTTTGCAATTTTGATGGAACTTTGAAATTTGGTTGTTAAATTATGTAATTTATGTTTTAAGAGTGTTAGTAGGCCTTTAGAAGTCCCAAGCCTAAGATAAAACCCGGCAAAAATATCAAATTTTGAATTTAAAGTGAAGGGGACTTGGTTAAGTGGGCTTTTAAGAAAGAAGTTAGTAGAATAAGACAGAAATAAGCCCTTGGTAAAGTGGTAATGTGGCACCACTTAAGTGCCTAAAAAAGTAGCGTGTGGATGTGTGTGCAAGGGCTAGTGTTCAAGTCACAAGGTAGGCAAGCAGGTGTTTTAATTTTTCTGCATGTACCCATCATGTGATGGACTCCAAGTAAACTCTACTGAAGAGAGTTTGAGTTGTTCATGAGATAAGATCAGGTAGATAAGGGGCAGAAATTATAGGAAATTTGAATGGGAGCATGTGATGGCCGAACAAGGGACTCTTAAGGGAGTATAATTGGTTTTGTCTCATGGGTTTGGGACACAATCGGCTAGGGGTTGTCTTGGGTGCTAGTCGAACACTTCTAGGGTCTTTCTAGGGACCTTAATTCGGTACTTGGGTGTGTATGTGTGCCGATTAGGTATAGAGCCCTTAGGGTTTAGTTTTTTTGTTTTCCCATTGAGTTAGAAGCCGAAGCCGCAAGCACCATCACTTGTGCCGAATTGTACATAGGTAAATCTTCGTTTCTCTTCTCCTCCCTTCATTTCTTTCAACTTTTATCCCTTTCATTCTCACAAAGCCGAACCACTTTCTTCTACTATACTTTCTTCTCAAGATCACTAATTGACTGCACTAAAAGCCGAAACCTTGCACCTTAGGTTTCTTTGCCGATTTTTCTCCTCTAGTTGAATCTATATTCCCTATTTCTTCTTTCTTCCATTCTTCCTTTTTTCATCGTCTTCATTAACTCCCTTAAATCCCATTTAGTCGATTGTTCCAATACAAAAACCTGAATCTTTTCTTTAGCCAAACTCCACTTAGCCGAATACTCCTAAAAGGTGAAATCCTGAAAGGTTCTAGGTTGTGCTGATTTCTTCTTGGTTGAATACCCCTATTCTTTTCTTCTCTTTTAGCTGACTATCATAACATCCCTACCCTCTGTCAACATCTCTTTTCTTTTCCACTATAATCTCTACCTTTCTCTCTTTTATTTTATCAAAAGTCGAACCTCCATATTCATAGTGATTCGGGATCTAAACCTCTAGATCTACTCTTTATTCATACTTTAAGTTAGATCTACATCAAATCTGAGATAAGAAGGTGTTTGGAAATGATTCGGGATTAGTAAACCTTTGGCAAGTTATCGTAATCTCCTATCCATTCTTTATTTTGGAATTTAAGAAAGCCGAAACCCCCTATATGCATAGGGAGGCTGTTGATTGGGGCTTAAGGCTCTATAGGTCTTACCAATTGATTTATTTTGTGCTAGTGTGATCTAAAGGCTACCGATTGAGGGCTTGGACAGTTGGAACGACTAGATCTAAGGCTAGTCTCTATTTTCGACAAGGTAAGTGTTCTAAGGCATTAAGGGAGGTTGGTCGATTGTGGTAAGCAAGTTTTGTAACACCCTATACCCCTGTCCATCGCCGGAATAGGGTAGTAAGGTATTAAATAACTAAATACAACTTAGTGATGTTCATAGATACATACAAGACATAGGTTTGGTTGCGCATCATATCTCATTAAATTCGTTTTATAGGCATTTAGAAATTTCCATCATGTGGCGACGATCAATTAGGCCAAATCAAAATTTTCAAATAACAGTACACTATATTTGAAACTCATTGCATACTGGGTACTATCTAAAAATCATGCCACAAACATCAAGCCATATGAGTTTCATCAAAACATATATTCAAACTAGAAGACTAAGCAAGCCATTTTCGCATGGCTAGAATAATTACAACTCAAAATGTAATTCGGTTCAACAAAAGGAGATTAGCCTATACATGCCATTGTTTTTAAAATTTACTATCGAAAATACCAAAATAACGATGATAGTGTGGGTGATTAAGGCTTCAATCCCCGAGTCCGTAGCTTCCAAAATGAGATCTATAAAACAAAGGAAACAAAGTAAACAGAGTAAGCATTACAATGCTTAGTAAGTTTTCAGCAATGACAACGGATATATATATAAAATCAAATTATAACATAGTTGTTCGTATTTTTGTTTCCCTTTTCTTTGGGTACGTCACCCCTTAACCGAACATACACATTCTCATCATATACAAAAAGTAGATAACTTTCACTTAATAGTGAGCTCATGTGAACATAGAAATATCGCATAATTTCACATAACATTTCGCATTGACCATTTGTACTTTGACCATATTAATAGTCTCATTTCAAACACACATATGTAATCGTATAATGATCTTATGATTTGGTCCAAAACCAGCTTGCATATAAGCTTAGGGTACATACCTGTATAACTTAACGCTTTAAGCACATTCATTAGCAATCGTTAACATGAAGTCTTTTAGTCTGAGACTTTACTCGCATTATCATCGAGACCTTTAGCTCGGATAAATCTCCATATAAAGCCAGCGGATTTTAATCCCGGATATAACCTCCGCACATAGCCATCAGGTCTTTACCCGGATCTGATCTCCGCATATAGCCATCGGGTCTTTACCCGGATCTGATCTCTGTATATAGCCATCGGGTCTTAAACCGGACATAGTCTCCGCATATAGCCTTCGGGTTTTTAATCCCGGATTCACATCACAGAGTCTCATGCATATGTATTCACATGTTACCACATTTCACATAGCAAAATCACATTTGTAATTCAAGTCCAATCATTTGCATATAGACATATAACATGCTCAATGACTTTGTGTCGTAAACATCATTCAAGTCTAATACATGTATTCTTCTTTTACTAAACTTTTAGCTCAATAAGCAAACACATACATAAGCATATGTCCCCAATCTCTTTCTATGTTTAATTCTCTAATAGCCATTCGGCTACATAACAAACATGTAATAGGTTTCTTTCTCAATAACCTTATTATGCTAAGGAAAATGGGACATCATTCATTTATCATACAAGTATATCATGGCATTTAAAATTAAATACCAATTTCAATTACTCAAAACTTACCTTGAGCTTTCCCGAGCAACTATGAGTTAGCTATTTGACCACTTTAGCCTTCCCTTTATCCGAACCTGTCCCTCTATGCTCTTGAGCGAAATAAAATATTTAAATTTTTTTATTAATCCTTATTCAAACACCTCAATTGATCATTTTCACTTATAGTCAAATAAGAAATGCATATCCTTCTCATAGCAAACACACACACATTCGGCCAATCACATACATATCACAAGTCACTACAAGCTGACTTCCTAAGCAATATTCACTAAATTATTTATAACTGGAGCTACGAAACTCCAAATGAAGTTCCGTTAATTTTTCCTGAAAATAGACTCATATATCTTCTATCCATGAAATTTTCATAATTTTTGGTTTGGCCAATCAATACCAGAATTTTCTTAAAGTTCCCCTATTTCACTGTTTGACTATACTGACCACTCTTCACTACGAATCAAATTTCTCATTGTACAGAATTCAAAATATGTCCTTGCCTACTTTATTCGAAACTAGACTCATTAAGGAGTCTAGGAATATAAACTTTATCTTATAAAAATTTCTATACAATTTATAGTGATTTTCTAAAAACAGAACAGGGGATTTCGGAGTCAATCTGACACTTTCTCACTCTACTTTAAAAACCTCTTTATCAGAAATTCCTTTGCTTATAAGGTTTCTTTTATAAGAAAATAGACTCATTAAGATTTAATTAAATAGTTTATTCAACCTCTAATTCAGCTCCCACAATTTATGGTGATTTTTCCAAAACACGTTACTGCTGCTGTACCAAGCAGATTTATACAAATTCACTCTTTAAACTTCTTATTCACATATTTAAAATTTTACCCAAATCATTAATTAATATCACAATAAGCAAACCTATATACATAAAAGTTAGTGTCACTTCTAATATAAAACACTAATTTCATACCATTTTTAACCATGTAATCGAAAACATTAAACCACTCAAACAACCATAACCGAATACTCTCATATTTGATTTATTCATTCAATTTAAACCTTTCCTTGACCAATTAACACATTCGACCATTAATATAAGCTAAATTAACAATCACGTCTTTACTTATCATTATTATAAAGCATATAATATCATTTCATCTACCTCCACTACCGAATGCATAACAAAATGGTTTATTAACCATGCCAATGCCCCCAAATTTGGAAATTCTCACATTCGGCCACATATGCATAATTTAACATTCAAATATCCTTTTTCTCAAATCACTCACACGGCAAACATTCATTTTCCAGCATTTTAATACTCCACATTTGCTCAATTCAATACTCAAGTTCAAATTCGGCTCACACACATATAAATACTAACAATTAGACACTAGCTTTGCATTTCACCAAATAGCCGATTGCTATTTAGCAAATAAGCCATAAATACTTAATTCTTTAAAAATTTGAGCTCACAAATTCCAATTTCCCTAAGCTTCAACATCATAGAGTCCAGTAAAACTCCATTTATCAATTTCTATTTCAAAAACATAATGCACCAACAATACCGAATACTTCATGCTCCATGAACACCAAAAATTTTCACATGGGTCTTGTTGTGAGCTTCAAAACCAACCAAAATTCACTAATTTTCAAAGAAAATAGCATAAACCTTACCTTAATTGAAGCCTTCTTTTGCCAAATTCCCTAAGCTCAAAGTTTCTATTTTTCTTTCTCAAGTCACGGCAAGAAGAAGAAGAAAATGGTCTCACATTGGTTTTTCCTCCAATTTTCATGATATACAAATTCAATTTTATTTATTTTATGACAACAATTTTCCCTATAATAAATATTATTATTACTAACATACAAAGCATAAAATGCCAAAACAAGTAATCATTACCATCCACTATCCACAAAATGGTGAAATTGACATGCAACTCCGACATTTCTCATGCATGCAATAATAGGTCATCACACATTTACCCTTCATTCTTTCCAAATTGTCTACTAAGTCCTTTTTAATGAAATTCACATTTATATCTCTAAATTAACTCATCGAAAATATCACACATAATTCGGCACATGCAATAGGCATCAAAATAATTATTAAATTATTTTTGTGCCTCGGTTTTGTGGTCCCAAAACCACATTCCGACTAGGGTCATGTTAAGGCTATCACAAGTTTACATTAGTTGTCATTGAAATCATGGATCTAATATTGTAGTGACCAGTTGTAGGATACCGTGGGAGATCTCGTTGGAGCTCGTCGCAAAACAGGTGTGTAAATGAACACCCTTTTGTAGTCTAAATCGGCAAAAGCTGAAAAGTTGAAATGCCAAAATTTTGGCATTTCATGGGCTTGTGAGCGTGCGAGCACTCGTGAGTTAGTTGGAAAGAGTGGGATCTGTAATAAAAAATGGTACGATGGATGAGTGCACAATTTTGTGCACCTTGGTAAATTTGGACCTCAATGGGCTAAAATTGGGCCCAATGGGCTTACGAGCCCATATGGGTAAAAGTAAGCGGTAAGTGTGTTCTGGTATAATGTAGGTTAAATCTGCTAAACTAGACTTAGAATTTGGGCTGAACGGGCTTAAAGTTGCTAGATGACACTGTAGGGCCCAATAAGGGTTTTAGGGCCCAATAACTAAAAACTACTAAAATGGGCTAAATTAACTACTAAGATGTAAGTTGGACTGTTGATAACTGAAATATGTATAAAGCCCTAAAAATTGGAATATTTACTGAAATACCCCTTAAGGGTGAAAAACTACTATTTTACCCCTAGGTGCAAAATGACCGTTATACCCCTAGGGCCAAGTTTGACTGAAATGCATGTTTTACTGTTTCTGTTCACTGTATGCCATGACATAATTATCTGTTGCATGGGACTGGGTTTATTGATGGAGGAAGTGCAAGTGGCATTGCCACGATTATTGAAAGAGACTTTGCCTCGTATTGATTACTAGAAGGGGCTATGCCTCGTACTGTTTACTGAAAGGGGCTTTGCCTCGTTATACTGTTAGTGGCTTGGCCAAATTATCTGAGCAGCGATGCTGTGATTGTGGAGTGTAGCGGCTGGGTGGGTTGAGTATTTTCCCCACATGGTGTGTTTATGGCTGGTACAGGTGGAGTGTAGCGGATGGACATAGGATGGGCTTTAGGCTTTGTATTCATGCATAATAACTGTTCTATTACTGAAATGGGCCTATGGGCTGTACTGTTATCTGAAAAGGGCTAAGGCCCAGTTATCTGAATACTGAATAGGGCTTCGGCCCAGTTATTACTGAGACTGGATAGGGCTTAGGCCCAGTGGGCTTGAGTTGATTTGGGCTCTAGATAGGCTTTCTTTGCACACTGAGTTTTCCAAACTCACCCCTTTTTCTTCCATCCATACAGGTGAGCCCTAGACTGGTGGACTTGGAGTTGGGAGAGATTCAGAGTGGCTATGTGGACTGCATAGCTGGTTTTTAAACTAAGTTATCTATTTCCTTATTTATTTTTAACTATTTTCATTATGGTTTTGGGTTTGTAATAAGGCCGCTTAAATTATTTTAATTTAGGGTTTTGGATTATTTTCTTATATTATACTTTAAATATTTTGAATAAAGTTGTACGAGTTTTCTTAAAACTAATCAATGTTTTCAAATTAATTCATACGTATCAAACGAGTAACGAAAGTTAAACAAAGATCTTATAATAAGAAAACCCCTAGAATTTGGTAGTGGATAGGACGTTCACAGTTAAACCGGGAGTTTCTCTCAAAACTTTAATAACAATTTTTGCAAAACTCACCCTAATCTGGGTAACTAGGAAACATGTTTAGTCCGCCGTTGATATGACACACTAGACTTGGCCGTAACGTATGGGCCGGGTTTAGGGTGTTACAATTCATATAGTTATAGATCATCACATCTTTTAGCATAAAAATACATATATATCCAACACCATATGTGAATCGAAACACCAAATCAACATATTATATGTCATGGTTAAGTCAAACTTGCTAAGTAGAAAACAAATTCACATACTAGATACACACTATGTCACTTATATACATGCCACAACCCTAGACTCAAAATGATCGCATAACTACCGAATCGATAATAGTGTCTGTAACACGCCACAGATGGGTTTGGAACTTTTGGTCATACAAACGAAAGGTCTATTAGTATTTCGACAAACTAGGGGCTCGCCAAAAGTTTTGTGAGTAGGGTGTTCACCAAAAGTTATGGTAAGAGGGTTTGCTAGTCTCTTTGCAAGGTGAGTTCACCAGTGTGATGGTGAACTAGGGTTTGCAAATTAAGTTGCGAACTGCTATTTTCCAGTCAAAGATACAGTCAAACCCAAACCTAAATTAGGAAATAATGATGTAGTGAATCAAGGAATACTTTACGTGCAAGTAAAAACTTTCCTAAGTCAATTAGGGTATCCTAAGATTTCTAGGACTCCTAGGTCTATAAATAAGACCCTTATATTCTTTTAATTCTTCACTGAATATTCTTCAGTCAAAGTGTCTATTCTTTGTACAGTACGTAGCTATTAAGGTAAGTCTCTGTCTTGTTAGGTGTGATAGTCTAGGTTCGCATTGCATGAATTTTGTATGTTTTGTTTTGTCTAAGTGATATATGTGTGTATTGTTGTGAACCGGGCTGTTTACTAGTAAGGATAAGGGCAAAGCTAAACTTGTTTAAGTTCCCAGTTTTTTCGGTGAGTGATCAATAACCATCATTTTATGGGTTTTCAGAGGTATTCTGATTATAATTACTAATGGCTATAGTTTCCTAACAGAAACCTTGTTTTCAAAACCCAAAAGTAAGATTTCTGAAAAGCTCTATTTTAAGTTATGATACTCTATTTTCTATTACGATTGGAAAAATATGATTTTAGCATAATTTTTAGGAGCTCCTATGTGAGCTAAGGTTTTCAAAGAGTGTTTTAAGAACGATTTTATACGTTGTGCATCAGGGAATTTCCCCTGTAAGCTTATGGATAATTTGTGTATTAGCGAAACTCCCACGTGAGCTTATGGATAATATAACGCCTCAAAATCTCGAAACTTTTAATTTTGTGTGTTGTAGATTGGCATGTATGATTAGCACTATTAGAGTGTTAATTTTGAAGTATTAGAGAGTTTCTCTGAAGTCCTAACTTTGAGGTCAGTATAAGAAAATTTTTATTTTTGTGATAATAGAACCTTGACTTCAGAAGCTATGTCTCATAAATTAATGGGGTTAAAATAGGACACAAGAACCCTAGTGGTCTAGTGGCAAGTGGGGCCATATTGGGAGCAAGGGTGAGGTGCCATATGTAGAGCAGGGAGGTCCAAGATTCAAGTGTCGGCTTAGGCATTAAGAGTATTATTTTGCACTTGTGTCGTGCAAGTGGTGGTGACAGTTTTAAACTCTGCAGGAGGAAGGTTTGAAGTGGTGTTGAGGTTGGAATGAATCTTGAAGAGTAAATCAAGGCATGATAAGGGGAGAAAATTTAGGGGATGAGGTGTGTGGATGAGTTTGAGATAAAGTGGTAAGTGGTGAAGGAAAATTCAGCTATGCTAGGTGATTGGAGCCAATTTTAGTCACTAGAGGGGGTGTCGAACTCACTTTTGGGCATTTTGTGTTTTTGGCTCTTGTTTTTCTCTCTCAGTAGCTTTTTGTCTTAGGTAATTCTCCGTTTGGTCATTTTTTGATTAAACGCCTAGGGTTTTTCTTTATCTCTAGAAGCCGATTTACTTCACTTCTCTTTTTCTCGAAATTCCTCCTTTGTGTTGAATCTTCTTAGGTCTTGGTAGCCGATTACCCTCATCTCTCTTTCTCTTAAATCTTTCTTCTTTTCTGTTACTCCTTTATTGTTCATGACTCTTACCAAAGTCGCATAAGGCCCTAGCTGAATTGGCTTTCTTTTTCTTGATCTCTAGCCTAACCTTGATCTTTTTCTTTTCCATCTTTAATCGAAACAACCCCTTCCCTCTTTAACTTAGCCGATTGATTCTTCATTGGAAAGCTGATTCATGCTCTTTGGAGATTTGATATCTTGTTGGCAAGCAATTTTGTGATCGGTAAGTGAGTTACATCTTCTTCATTTTTGTTTAAATATTCTAAGTTCTCTCGTTACTACATTCTTAAAAGCCGAATTGGTTTTTTTTTTATGATCGCCGAATAGAGATCAACTGGGTTAATCAACTTCCTCATCACTTCAATCCCTTGGATCCAAATCTTCAAACAAAGGGTTAGGAACTCGTTTCAGGGATTTTATCTCTGTGCTGATTTGTGGCAATAAGTGTTAATGATGGTTTTCTTAGGGTCTGAAAGATTGGGTCCTTTTCTTGCTAAAGCTTCCTTTCTTACCTTGTTTAGTTGTGATAGCATAGCTCTAGTCAGAGGGGGGAGCGATTATTGTCAGGTGATTGTAAGGGATCTAGTAATTAGATCTACTGGGTAAGTTCAGAGATGGTTACGGTTTTGGTTGAGGAGAATGATTATAGAGATCGATTGACTAATTGATAATCTAGAGTGTTGTAGGTGCGACACTAGGGATTCATAGCAAGTTTCGTAATAAGGTGTGTACATACACCGTACACACACGAATCGGCAAAAGTCAAAATCCCGAAAAGCTAGAATGCTGAAATGCCGAAAAGCCGAAAGGCTGAAAGGTTGCCACTGGCAACCATGCGGGCATCCGAACACTTGTGTCGAGATATCGATGTGACGATAATGGCTCCGTGGGCGATTCTATGGACTCAGGCCACCGTTTGGCCAACTGGGCCAAAATGGGCCAAATGGGCCTGATGGGCCTGTAGGCCCATCGTGAGTAAATTGACGGACTATTAGGATTTCACGAGCCAGTTAGACTTATTACGTGGTTCTTGGTAGAATTGGGCCTATTGGGCCAAATAAGTGTATGGGCCCTACTTGGGCTATGAAATAAGCTTTTAGGCTAGTTAATGGGCCAGCATGAGAGTACTTAGGCCCACGGTATGATATGATTGGTATGTTTAAGTGGAATAAATGACTAAAATACCCTAAATGCATAAATGACTAAAATACCCCTAGATGCTAAATATGTGAAAATGTATGTGTTGCATTCATATAATGTATGTTGTATTTGGGTGGGTTCATGATATGGAGAAAGATATGTGAGGATCGCATAGTCACTTGACGACCGTCGATCCACCAATGGCTTTTAGCCCATTATACGTTTAGCAACTCAGCTGCAACGATTGAGTTAGTGTCGTAACCGGTGCTACCACTAGAGTGTGGGGATGGGTGGGTTGATATTTATATCCCCACAGGAGTGCAGGGTTGGAAGGGAAAATGGAGTGCAGGGTTAGATTGGGATGGGATCATTGCATACATGTGATATTGATGTGATATGGGCTCAGGCCCAACTAAGCCCACTGTGGGCTTAGGCCTAATTTGCTATTTGCATGTTAATATATTTGCCGAGGGTTGTGCACACTGAGTTTTTGAAAACTCACACCCTCCTTTAATTTTCAGGTAATCCTCAGTAGGCGGCTCGACGTAGGAGAGGACTAGAGGTGGCCATACTGCAAGTTGAACAATGATTTAGTAGCTTTAATTATCTACTTTATTTTTAATTTTTTTATTGGGTTGTAATAAGGCCTTATCTCCGGTATTTCTTTTATTTTTTTTGGGTTATTATTATTATTATCGTAACTGTTGAATTTCCACACTTAAATTCAATTTCTAAAATAAAATATCATTTTGAAACCATCATAGAAACCTGAACGTTTATTTCCTTCTTTAATCATGGGCTTTCGTTGTTTCTTTTTTAACCAGTAAAGTTACAAGTTATGCAAACTCGGGTTTCACTTACAAAATCAAAGCTTTTATTTAAACTCATCTGAACCTTTAAATCAAGCAAACATTCAAAGGAACTAATTTCCAACTGAACTATTTTTTCCAACGGAGCTGATTTGAAAATAAACCATTGCTTGAACCATGAGCGGACAATTGTTTTTAAAGTTTCCCATTGTACACGGTTGGTACGAATCACCTATCCATGTGACACCACCAGATTCAGCCATAACGTCTGGGCCGGGTTTGGGGTGTTAAAGATAATCTATGTATCAGTGAAGCCCCCTTGTGAGCTTACGGATAAGCTGTGTGTTAGTGAAAGCTCCCCATACAAGCTGAAGTGATAGTGTTCTTCCGAGAGCCCAGCTCTATGCGAGCTAGGTTGGACTATGTCCACCTAGACAAAAGATGAACTAGTCTTGCAAATTAAGACAGACCCTATTCCGAGAAAATGCTTTTCTAAAAAATGCTAAAGAGTTTTCAAACTAATTTATAAAAGTAATGTTTCCTAACAAAAAGGGTGATCTGGGTCTCGCAACCTCACCCTCGAACCCGACACGTAAAAATGTTTTCAAACTAAAATCTATTATTGCTTTCAAATGCTATTTTAAGACATATTTTGAGAATTTTTATTATTCTTTAAGTTCTCAATGAACTCACCCACCCCTCCTTTACTCCTCCTCAGGTAAGTAGGTCGCAGATAGCATAGGTGAGGTCGATGGTTGGGCAAGGACATTCTTGAGTAGTGATTGGTGAACCTGGGCTAAAGGCAATGAGAATATTATTATGGGTTTCAAATTTATTTATGATTTCATGATTTTAACATTGTTAATTCAAGATTGGATAATTTATTTTGTTAGATTTCCAATTTATTTCATTGTGAACCATGTTTTAAGGTGACTAATTATTTCATGAATAAAATTGATGTTATCCACGCATGAGAGTGTTATGTTTTAATTTTATGTGAGACATATTTATGCTTAAATGTTTGCAAACTCTATATGTTGCATGCCGCAATTACAAGTGAAACCTTGTAATAATTGCCATATTTATATATGCGCCCCTGTAGTGTTTGTTTTATTACTTACAAACCTCTAGTAAAATTTGCTAATCTTTATATGCAAGCATACGAACTCGCGTAATTACATGAACCCTACTAAAGTTTAATAGCCTTGTATGCATGATAATTTTAATTGCCAAGCTTGTTTATTTATAAAAGCATGTTATTCCTGAAAGTTGATGATTTTATACGACCTTTAGTTTTGTTTGAAGTTCATAACTTAGGAGTTATGTGAACCCTTAAGCTATGTGTTTTCATGTGAAGTCTTTTATGTATGTGAGCCTAAGTGTTATACTAAGTTGTGAACTCATATGTTTTATGTTATGCGAACTATGATGACGTTTAACGAAATTCTAGGTTAAGATGCAAACTCTTAATTATATTGTTATAAGGCATGCAAACATCCTCATGATATTTGAGTACCTTGCATATTTGTTTACTATTTCTGCTGTTGTGTTTTGAGTTAGCGCAACTTTTACTAAGACTTAAGTGGTGTGTTGGAGGTTAGGTTGGGAGTTAACGGAGAACCACTTCGGTGGCTAATGTAGCTTGCCAAATCTAGGTTGGAACTTGATATGATCTACCTCGGGGTTGAGTCGAGTCGTATGCTAAGTGCCCGATCGTCGACGAGAAAGTACCAATAATTTAATTTAGAAATTTGAATAAAAGAAGGGAATTAGAAAGATTTGTATTGGAGAAGACTTTAATTCAGTTTAGAAAGATGGTAGGTTTCGATGGAATAGAAGTGTAGGTTAAAGAAAGAATGGGTTCATGAGTTTGAATGAAATAAGGATAAGAAAAAGTTTTCGTTTGGTTTGGGTGTAGTGGTTAGAATGAAGTGTTTTGGTCAATTTGGTAAAGAGAAATGATATTGATCGAATGGTAAGGAATGATAATTTGAGTTTAGTTTTGGTATGAAATGGTAAAGAAAAGAAATTAGATTGAACAAAAGTGCAAACAAGAACCAATACCGATATAGTATCGACCCGTTGTTTATAGGCCCTTTTAGTTCAGTTTTGACTTTGGTTAAAGTGACCTCGACCCACTATCCAGCAAGATAGGAACCTCGGTATGCTTGAACGCCACATTACGAGTAGTGATAAGTTCGGTTCCAACAAAGAAAGCGATTGACACAACTAGAACACTGGGCAGCCAACGAATCTTTGAACGAAATTAGAGAAAAGTGTTGCCTCACAATTTTGGCCGAGTTTCATTAACAAAAAGTCCAAAGTCCACCACAAATGCCTTATTACACATATTTATAATGCCAAAGAAAAGCAACCGAATAGTTACATGTATGCATTTAAATAAGCTAATAATGAATTGAATTAAAGCTCATAACTCTTGAAATTCTAAACTAAATGTAACTTCAGTCTTTAATAGGGATTTAATGTTCTTGAATGCTTGAAAGAAACCTTTGAGATCCTCCAGGCCAGCCAAATGGACACCATAAGCATTGATGGAATGTTAATTTCATGAAAGGTCACTTAATGAACAACGGTTATGGAAGAAGAACAAGTGGCTACCGAATTTAAGGAAAATAATCCTTCTTTAATTGCTGGAGACAACCCCTTTAATTGAAGAATAATGCTCCCCTTGAATGTAACCGAATTTGACTTTGTAGAGTCACAAAATTCAATTTGTAATAGCCCCTATAATTTAACAGTGTCTAGCTGAAAAGACACATGTATCTAGACCAAATTATTCACTCAGGGAATCCATTAATATTGGCTAAACATGAACCATCCAAAAATTGATGTTTCTTTAAGTTTAATACATCCCATGCCTTTCCATGCTCCATGCATCCATTGATGTTCCTACATGAGAAATATTAACAAATTAATTTTAAACTATGTGAACATCATAAATTCGGCTAATGTGAATGCAACAACAAGACATTAATTCGGTTATAACTTTAATTCAACATATAAATACAAACACTTTAAAACATAATTAAAGCAACTAATGTGAACTTAATTTAATACTTAGCAAATTAACTAACTACTTAATGAATTTATTAAATTAAAAACATAATTAAAGCAACTAATGTGAACTTAATTTAATACTTATCATATTAACTAACTAATTAAGGGACTTATTAAATTAAAGAGTAAAACTAATTTAATGAGTGGAAATAGTTGGTGAACTCAATAAATTAAGCTGAGCTTGTAGTAAAATGCAAGGTAAATTCGAGGAACAATCCTCTTTGATGTGACCAGGCATAATATCGTCCTAGATATGAGCTACGGGAGCTAAAATATATTCTTTAAAAGCCTTGGCTTGGGCTCTTGTAATAGGACCTTTAGGCAGCTCCATAGGATCCTTTCTCGAGCTACGAGAATCATAAGGCGCACTCGCATCATTCCCCCTCTTTGAAATGACTTGTCCTCAAGTCGGAATTTGCGTCAAAAGGGGTTAAATCAGACACGTTGAAAGTAGCACTAACATTATATTCACCTGGCAAATCGAGTTTATAAGCATTCTCATTTATGCGCTTAAGAATTTTGAAAGGCTCGTCTCCACAAGGTAGTAATTTAAACTTTTGTTGGGCCAGAGAACATTTCTTACGCATGTGAACCTAGACCCACTCTCTGGGTTAAAAAACCACATGTTTTCGTCCTTTGTTCACATCACGAATGTAAGACTCGATCCTAGCTTCAATATTAGCTCGCACCTTTTGATGTAATTCCTTGACAAAATCAGCCTTTTTCTTTGCATCTGCATGAACCAACTAATCAGTATGAAAGGGCAATAAGTCTAAGGGTGTTAAAGGTTTAAAACTGTATACAATTTCAAAGGGTGAATATTTTGTAGTGGAATCAATAGATTGGTTATATGCGAACTCGATATGTGGTAAATAATCCTCCCACGACTTCAAGTTCTTGCGAATGATAGCCCGGAGTAGTATGGATAATACTCAATTGACAACTTTCGTTTGGCCATCGGTTTGGGGGTGGGAAGTAGTCAAAAACAGCAGATTGGTTCCTAATTTTCCCCACAATGACCTCCAAAAATGACTTAAGAACTTCACATCACGATCCGATACAATGGTACGGGGAATGCTATGTAATCAAACAATGTCTCGAAAAAACAACTTTGCAACATGAACAGCATCATCAGTCTTAGTGCAAGCAATAAAATGAGACATTTTTGAAAAACAATCGACAACCACAAAAATAGAATCTTTGCCTATTTTTGTGGGTGGAAGTCCAAGGACGAAATCCATGGAAATGTCCACCCATGGTGCTTCAGGAATGGGTAACGGCATATATAGCCCGTGAGGTTAAACCTTCGATTTAGCCTTTTTACAAGCTATGCACCTCGCGTAAACTTGCTCCACATCTTTTCGCATTTGCGGCCAGTAGAAATGTTCTTGAAGTGTGGCAAGCATCTTGTTGACTCCAAAATGTCCCATAAGTCCACTGCTATGTGCCTCATGCACTAATAAATCTTGAACGGATCCACAAGGAATGCAAATTTTGCTTTCTCTAAAGAGAAAACCCTCATACCTATAAAAGTTTTCAAAAACAGCATTCTCGCAAGCAATATAGATTTCGTCAAAATCAGCATCATTAACATACGAATCTTTCAATAAGGCATAACCTAAAATTTTGGAGTCTAAATATGATAACAAAGTATACCTTCTCGAGAGCGCTTCAACCACTATGTTATCTTTACCTTTTTTGTAATTAATAACATATGGAAACGATTCAAGATATTCGACCCATTTTGCGTGGCAACGGTTCAATTTGTGTTGGCCTTTAATGTGCTTCAAGGCTTCATGATTGGAGTGTATAACGAACTCCTTTGGCCACAAATAATGTTGCCACGTCTCAAGAGCTCGTATGAGCGTGTACATCTCTTCGTCGTACACCAGGTAATTAAGTACGGCTCCGCTGATTTTCTCACTAAATAAGCACAGGTCGTCCTTCTTGCATTAATATAGCGCCGATTCCAACGTCTGAGGCATCGCTCTCGATCTTGAAGGTCTTCAAAAAATCTAGAAGAGCAAGTAAATGAGCATTAGTAAGACAATCTTTAATTTTAATAAACGATTTTTCTTGCTCATCATTCCAATAAAAAGTAGAATTCTTTTTAATGAGGCTCGTAAGAGGAGCAGCAATGGTGCTAAAATTTGGCACGAAACATCGGTAGAAACTTGCTAGGCCATGAAAATTCCAAACTTGTGTGATACTTGTAGGCCTTGGCCAATCTTGAATGGCCTTAATTTTTTCTTGGTCTACTTCGAGACCTTCCACACTAACTACAAACCCTAAAAAGATAGTTTTATCAGAACAAAAAGAACACTTTTTTAAGGTTAGCATATAATGTTTCTTTACGTAAGACTTCCAAAACAGATTTAAGGTGCCTTACATGGTCTTCAATCGAATTACTATATATCAAAATATCATCAAAATAAACGACACAAAACTTACCAATAAAGGACCTTAACACGTAGTTCATTAACCTCATGAAAGTGCTAGGGGCGTTGGTTAGGCCAAAAAGCATGACCAACCATTCGTGCAGCTGGTATTGAATGTTGTTTTCCACTCGTCTCTTTCTCGCATCTGAATCTGGTGGTAGCCACTTTTTAAATCAATTTTTGAGAAAACTTTGGCTCCACTAAGTTCATCGAGCATATCGTCTAGAAGTGGAATTGGATGACGGTACTTGATTGTGATCTTGTTTATGGCTCGAAAATCTACACACATTCGCCATTTTCCATCCTTTTGTGGCACTAATAGAACAACAACACAAGGACTAAGGCTCTCACGAATGTAACCTTTTTCCATTAACTCATTGATTTGCCGTTGTAATTCTTTAGTTTCCTCTGGATTGGCTTAATAAGCAGGACGGTTTGGAATAACAGCTCTCGGCACAAAATCTATCTGATTTTCAATTCCACGAAGTGGTAGAAGACCACTCAGGACTTCCTCTGGAAAGACGTCTTTAAAATCCTGCAATAAAGTCAAAATAGAAGGGGGAAGGGTGTTGGGCAAATCATACATAGAAAACAGATTTTCCTTGTACATAAGTACAATAATAGAACGATTCATTACAAGTGCTTTTCGTATATCACTCACTTTTGCAAAGACACTCATTTTTTCAAATTTTCCCTCTTTTTCTTCCTTTTCTTTGCTAAGTTTCTTTTCACTCTCTTTTGTTTTCTTTTTCTTATTTTTTTCATCTTTTATTTTTTTGCACTCTTTTTTTTTCTTTTTCCCTCATTTGTTCAACAGAAGCTTTTAACTTCAACTGATCTTTGTAGAATTGTTTAGGAGTCAATGGTGCTAATGTAACGTTCTTTCCCATGAACTTAAAAGTATATCGATTGGTATACCCATCGTGTAGCACTCGCCGATCAAATTGCCACGCGCGATGAATGAGTAAATGCCCCGCATGCATCGGTACGACATCACAAAGTACTTCGTCCGAATACTTGCCAATGGTGAAAGAAACAAGCACTTACTTTATTACTTTAAGTTCTCCACCGTCATTGAGCCACTAAAGTTTGTAGGGGCTCGGATGCTTGGTAGTTGGCAAACCAAGCTTTTCAACCATTATCGTGTTTGCTACGTTAGTACAACTGCCACCATCGATGATGACACTACAAACTTTACCACCAACTTGACAACGCGTATGGAATATGTTCTCCTGTTGTAATTCATTCTCCATGCCTTGGAGACTAAGACTTCGTTTGATAACGAGTAATTCACCTTCTATAGGTTGTTCTAAGTCCTCCTCAACTTCGAAAGTCGATTCAGACTCTTTTTCTTCCTCATCCTCTGTTTTGATCTCGCCATCAGCTCGTAACACCATGGTTCTTCGATTTGGGCACTGACTAGCTATGTGTCCTCTTCTGAGACATTTAAGACATTTAATGTCCCAATTTCGGTTGAATGAAGCATTGGTGCCTTGCCTTTGTTGGTTTCGATGATTGGCTTGTTGGTTTTCGGATGGGCGGTGGAGTATTTTCCTCAAGAAATGGGAAGGCCTTTACTTGAACTTTGGCCCCACTTTGAAGTGTTGGAAGTAGAAAATCCTCAACTTGGGCCTTTTTGCTTGAGTTGCCTTTGAACCTTGATGGCCATATGGACCATATCAACCACTTCAAGGTAGTGTTGAGTTCGACAACATTTGTAATATCTCGGTTTAAGTCAGCTAGGAATCGCGCCATCGTTGCTTTGGGATCTTCTTGCACATCTGCCCGAATCATCGCAATTTCCATCTCTTTATAGTAATCCTCGACACTTTTAGTCCCTTGTGTGAGATTTTGAAGTTTCTAATGCAACTCCTAGTGTAATACGAGGGAATGAAATGTCGCCTCATCACCGCCTTCATCTCAGCCCACGTGGAAATAGGTCACTCTCCGTTATGCCTTCGGCTAGTGGTTAATTGATCCCACCAGATCATAGCGTAGTTAGAAAATTCAATTGCTGCTAGCTTCACCTTTTTGTTTTCAGAATAATTGTGACAATCGAACACCAACTCGATCTTTTTATCCCACTCAAGATAGGCGTCGAGATCTGATCAACCTTGGAATGGTGGTATGGAAAGTTTGATGTTCTTAAGATCATCATCTTCATGTCTCCGGTCTCTATGTCAGTGATCTCTCTGGCGATCACTTGCATTAGATTCTTGTCCGCTTTCAATATCGGTAGGATCACTTGGTTCATCACCTTGAACCCTTCGTCTTCCCCAATACTGGTTTAGCCTCTCCCGTCTATGGCGAGGAATTTCAAGAGTTCTTTCACGTGGCTCTCGCTTCGACTTGGAACAATCGGTCTTCGAGAGGAATGAGCCTTCTATCTAATAATCTTTCCATCTCTGGTAAGAGAGCTTGCATTTTTAAATCGGGGACGTTGCGAACTAGTTGTTGTGCTAGTCGTTCTTCCAAATTTGGTTCGGATTCTTGTGACATTGTCTTGATTAAGTAAACCTCACCACAAAAACCTCGCAATCACTGGGAAAGAAGAGAGGATTTCACTCTCAATTATATTTACGCTCAAAAATAGTCTTTTACCTTCACTCTTATTGCGCTCACAATCGCTCCTGCCTTTTACCTCTCTTTATTTTTCTCGTGATTTCATAAGAAGATTCACTAAGGCTTAAAACCTTTGTCTAAATGGTCGGTTTCAAAGGGGTAACAAAAGATTATACGATTTAGGATAGGGTGGGATTAAAAGAAAAGATGATTTGGTTATAGTGTGGCAAATGGTTAAGAATGGAAGAAGAAAGGTGAATAGAAGAGTTTCGTGATCGGAATTGAATGAAATTTTTTTATATTCAAATTCTTTTTTTTAATTCGTATATATTTTTTACTTCACTTTTTTTTAATTTTGAATTTTTTTCCAAACACTTTTTTTTAATTTTTTTCCAATACTTACTTGATAAGTCTCAAACTATCTCGGGAGTAATTTTGATCGCTCGTACTCCTCGTTTAAACAGCTCTGATATCAAATGATATGATCTGCCTCGGGGTTGAGTCGAGTCGTATGCTAAGTGCCCGATCGTTGATGAGAAAGTACCGATAATTTAATTTAGAAATTTGAATAGAAGAAGGGAATCAGAAAGATTTGTATTGGAGAAGACTTTAATTCGGTTTAGAAAGATGGTAGGTGATAAGTTTTAAATATTAGTGTTAAGTTCGGTGTAACACCCTGAATTTGGGCCTAGAAGTATTGGGCTTGAGTCTGGGTTTGGATAAAAGAAAACCTGAATAATTGAGAAGTTTTAAATATTAATGTTAAAAAAATTAATTAAAATTATTATTATCATTATTGATAAAATATTACTGTTATTATTACTGATGTTTTAAATTTTTTATGAAAATTATAATTATTATTATTAGATAAAAAATATATCTATATAATATTATTGTTCTTAATTTGGTGTTTAAATTTAGTGATTAAATAAATTATAAATGATTTATAGTGTGGGAAAAGTCTTCAGTTCGATCCAAGACTCTAGCAAAAATTCTTAATTTTTGCCTCATAAGGAAATCTAGGCATAAGGCCTTAAAAACAAATTGGGCAAAAACTAGGCATAAAGAAGCACCTGGCCCAGTGGTAAGAACACTAGGCAGCAGGAAGGGAGGTTGTGGTTCGATTCCCAGCATACGCAAACTGTTTTATTTTTATGGGTAAGCAGGGGTGCGACTAGATAGGGTTTAAGAATAGCTGCAACTGGATTATGCCACAAAGGAGCATTTGGTCCAATGCCTTGAGGCGCTAGGTCAATGGGGGAGGTGCCTGGGTTCAAGGCATGGTGCACGCATAGTTTGTTTTTATTTTAGAAATCAGGGTGGCGTTAAGGAGGCCTTAAGAGAAGTTGCAATGGGATTATGCCACAAGAGCGCCTGTGGCGCAGTGGCAGCAGCACGTTAGGGACTCCAAGGGGAGAGGGTTTGAGTCCAAGCACAGGTAAATTTTAATTTTATTTTTAAATAGACGAGGCTGTAGCAGGTAAGGGTTAAAATTAAATGCGACTGTATATTGTTGAAAACAAAGCTGCGACGTAGTGGTCAGCAGCATGCTTGGTACCCTAGAGGTCTTGTGTTCAAGTTAGGGCGTGCGCAGGAGGATGGCCTTTTTGCTGGGTGCGCGTAGAGGGAGCCATGCGGGATTGAAGCTTTCCTAGTGGCATGCGGTGCACGCGATGGATAAGGGTCTGCTACGGTGGGAAAGAATTTGGGTGAAATCCAAATTGGTGGGGGCTGGAATTAAGGAGCAAAAGAAGGAATTTAATTTTGGGAAGAACTTTTGTGCCGAATGAAAGACTCATTCGACTATCGGCATTAAAGTGCCGAATTGCACTTGGAATTTTAGCCTTTATGAATTGTTTTCTTCTTTGTAGGTTTTGAGTATTTTTCATTGTGCTAGCCAATTGTATTTTTAATTCTTCTTCAATCGGTTCTTGTTTTTCTATTTTGTTTGGCTCATCTTTTCTTTGCTAAGTCCTATACTTCTATTCTTAATTTTTCCTTTTTGATTTTCTTTTCATTAGAGCTGATGATAGGGTCCCTTCTCCTTACTAAGAACAAGCCACACTCACATCCCTTTGACCCATTTGTGAACTTGTTCTATTTTATTTTTCATGCAAAAGCCGAAATCTAAAACTTATATTGCCAATTTCTTCCTGTTCAAATATCTTGCTCTTCTCTTTTTGAGATTCAATTGGATCGACATCAAATCTAATTTAGAAAGGTGAGTTGGGATTGATTCGCTGGCAACAAGATCTGTATACGGATTGAAGGCTAGCGATAAGATCTATTTGGAGGCTAGTAAGATCAACGGTTTCGAGGCAGTTTAGATTTAGATCTAGTAGTTAAAGATTGACAAAGTAAATCGTTATTAATGTTTTATATTAGCCGAATGTGGTAGGTAATTTCTATATTGGTTTTCATGGATTCGTAATCTAATCTGTAAGTGGTTGATTATAGGAGAAATCACGTAGGAGATCGCATCGGTATAATCGCAAATCAGGTGTGTATCGAACAACCTTCGTCAGTTTAAGTCAGCAAAAGTCTAAAAGCCGAAATGCCAAAATTCAGGTATTTCATGGGCTTGTGAGTATGTGAATGTGCATAAGATGGTTGGAAATTGTTGGATCTGAAATCACAAGTGGTGAGATAGTTGTACGTATAATTTCGTGTTCTTCGGTAATTGGGCCTCGATGGGCTAAAAGTGGGCCCAATGGGATTACGGGCCCATATAGGTGAAATGAGTAATTAATGTGTACTAGTAGATTGTAGGTTCAAAACTTGTTAAACTGATAAATTGATCATAAAATCTAAACTAAATGGGCTTAAGTAGCTAATAGACACTGTAGGGCCCATTAGGGGTTTTAAGGCCCATTAGCGTAAAACTGTTAAAACAAGTTAAATAACTACTGAGACGAAAGTTAGATTATTAGAGACTAAAATATGCATGAAAACCCTAAAAACTAATAAAATTACTGAAATATCCTTAGGGATGAGGAATTACGGTTGTACCCTTATGCGTAGAATTACTGTTATACCCCTAGGGTTTGATCTGACTGAACTACATGTGTTACTGTTTTCTGTTCATTACATGATTATCTGTTGCATGGGACTGGGATATTGATGGAGGAAGTACTAAAAGTGGCTTGACCACGTACTGGAGGCTTTGCCTCAACTTACTGTTATCTGAGCAGCAATGCTGCAATTGTGTAGTGTAGGGCTGGGTGGGTTGAGTTATTCCCCACATGGTGTGTAGAGCTGGTACAGGTGGAGTGTAGCGGTTAGATTTAGGTTGGGTTTGGGATTGCATTCATATTTATTATCTGTTCTGTACTTAAATGGGCCTATGGGCCGTACTGTTATCTAAGAAGGGCTAAGGCCCAGTATACTGTATCTGGATAGGGCTTCGGCCCAATAAACTGAGACTGAATAGGGTTTAGGCCCAGTGGGCTTGAGCTAATTTGGGCTCTGGATGGGCTTCTATACACATTGAGTTTCTCAAACTCACCCCTTTTTCTTCCATCCATGTAGGGGAGCCATAGATTGATGGACTTGGAGTTAGGAGGGATTCAGAGTGGCCACATGGACTGGACTGTTGGTTTTTAATTAAGTTAATTATTTCAATTTAGTCTTAATTATTTTTATTCTGATTTTGGGTTTGTAATAGGGCCGCTTTTATTATTTTATTTTGGGTTTTTAATTATTTTAATTGTTTTTAGCTTAAGTAGGATATTGTTTAAATCATTTTGAAATCGATTAGCTCTAAGGCGCGTTTTTATAAAAGTTACTTGTTTTCAAAATATCACGACAATAGAGCAAAGCTTCCGCAATGTAAACGTTTTCATAAATAATGTCTTAAATACACTTAAACTTAATTTGTTGTTCGTAGACAAGTCATAAGGTTAAAGTGTGGCAATGGATGTGTGCATGTCTAGGATTGGATCTAGGAAGAGCTTGGTACTTAAGCAGTCTAAATGACTCACCTCCTCTTCGCTTGAATCCTACCTGGTGTGTAGTATCCATTCACTCTAAGCCATAACAAAGAATCTTTGATTTTCCGATACTTAAACTGTATTCTTTAAAATAACATGTTTTCATAAACTACAAAGGTTTACAAGCTTTCACAATTTTCCATACAATTTTACAAAGTTGCTAACACTATTTGGAAAGGGAATGATTATTACAATGAATCACGTTTTGGAAAAATAAACAAACACAAGCTAAGGTTTTATACAAGTTTGACGGTAAAAGTTTCTAAACATTAAGAAGGGTTTTCAATGAAAACATGGTTTTCAAAAAACACTTCAATGTGACACACCAGATTTGGCCGTAACGTCTGGGTCGGGTTTGGGGTGTTACATTTAGTGGTATCAGAGCCAGGTTGCAACAACTCGGCTGTGGAGAGGGTCCAAAATGTTTTCAAAAATTTTAAAGATTAGGCCCAAGTAGGGTACTTTTGGAAATTGGTTTTTGAAAACTTTAGAAAAACTTTATTAAAACTTATTTTATTTTTATTTTAAAAGTTTCGTTAAAATTAGGTTGTCTGAAATCTAGTATTTGAAGAGTGGCACACTGAATCCCCGACACCAAGTCTATAAGTATTCCTGCTCTTATACTGAACTGTACTGAAATATTACTGTAGATAGTACTGAGACTTTACTATAGCTAGATTAATACTGAAACCATAGAGACTGAGACAGTAGGAAAACTAAAAACCCTAAAAGATTTAGACTGTGGCCAGGCTATGATTCTGTAAAAACAAAAACTTTAAAATACTATCTCTGCATAAGATATGTGAATAAATAATAAAATTTTTGAGATCTTTGTAGTTATTTGATATGTGTAATGGTAATGTAGAGTATTGATATGGATTCTGAGGTAAGCAAAGTCTGCCAACTTCGGGTAACAGTAACTCGGGGACTGGTACTGAGGCACTAGCTCAGTTAATAAGGAAAGTAGTAGAAGAAGTATTGGATACCAAAGTTAAGAAAATTAAGGAAACACTTCAAGCAGGGCTTGGAGTGTAAGAAAAGGAAGGATCCTAGTTCGTAGAGGACAGAGTCTCGTTCTGTGAAACATGTTAGGGCACGACCAAACTTTCTGGCCTACAAGAACTGCAACAGGCGTCATCCCGATGAATGCTAGAGGGAGAAAATAGCATGCTTTAGGTGCGGGTCCCTGGAACATCGAGCTCTGGATTGCCAAGCTTATTTTAGTTAGGTGTGTGATGTTTGGAAATGAATTGTGTACGCAAGTGATAATGTTTATTTACTACAGTAATTAGATGTTCTGGGTCGTACTAAAATTATTTAGATTAGAGTGCACAGCGGTAGCGTAGTAGCATAGTGTTGCACGACTATTTTATTATTATTTGGAAATTTCGAAGACGAAATTTCTTTAAGGGGGTAGAATTGTAACACCCTGAATTTGGGCCTAGAAGTATTGGGTTTGAGTCTGGGTTTAGATAAAAGAAAACTTGAATAATTGAAAAGTTTTAAATATTAGTGTTAAAAAAATTAATTAAAATTATTATTATCATTATTGATAAAATAATACTGTTATTATTATTGATTTTTTAAATTTTTTATGAAAATTATAATTATTATTATTAGATAAAAAAATATATCTATATAATATTATTGTTATTAATTTGGTGTTTAAATTTAGTGTTTAAATAAATTATGAATGATTTATAGTGTGGGAAAAGTCTTGGGTTCGATTCAAGACTCTAGCAAAAATCCTTAATTTTTGCCTCATAAGGAAATCTGGGCATAAGCCCTTAAAAATAAATTGGGCAATAACTGGGCATAAAGAAGCACCTGGCCCAGTGGTTAGAACGCTAGGCAGCAAGAAGGGAGGCTAGGGTTTGATTCCCAGCATGCGCAAACTGTTTTATTTTTATGGGTAAGCAGGGGTGTGACTAGATAGGGTTTAAGAATAGCTGCAATCGGATTATGCCACAAAGGAGCATTCGGTCCAGTGGCTTGAGGCGCTAGGTCGATGGGGAAGGTGCCTGGGTTCAAGGCACGGTGCACGCATAGTTTGTTTTTATTTTAGAAATCAAGGTGGCATTAAGGAGGCCTTAAGAGAAGTTGTGATGGGATTATGCCACAAGAGCGCTTGTGGCGCAGTGGCAGCAGCACGTTAGAGACTCCGAAGGGACACGGGTTCGAGTCCAGGCGCAGGTAAATTTTAGTTTTATTTTTAAATAGACGAGGCTACAGCAGGTAAGGGTTAAAATTAAATGCGACTGTATATTGTTTAAAACAAAGCTGCGACGCAGTGGTCAGCAGCATGCTTGGTACCCTGGAGGTCTCGTGTTCGAGCTGGGACGTGAGCAGGAGGATGGCTTTTTGCTGGGCGTGCATGGAAGGAGCCGTGTAGGATTGAAGCTCTCCTAGCAACGTGCGGTGCAAGCGGTGGATAAGGGTCTGCTACGATGGGAACGAATTTAGGTGAAATCCAAATTGGCGGGGGCTGAAATTAAGGAGCAAAATAAGGAATTTAATTTTGGGAAGAACTTTTGTGCCGTATTAAAGACTCATTCCGCTATGGGTATTAAAGTGCCGAATTGCACTTGGAATTTTAGCCTTTATGAATTGTTTTCTTCTTCGTGGGTTTTGAGTATTTTTCATTGTGCTAGCCAATTGTATTTTTAATTCTTCTTCAATCGGTTCTTGTTTTTCTATTTTGTTTTGCTCATCTTTTCTTTGCTAAGTCCTCTACTTCTATTCTTAATTTTTCCTTTTTGATTTTCTTTTCATTAGAGCTGATGATAGGGTCCCTTATCCTTACAAAGAACAAGCCACACTCACATCCCTTTGACCCATTTGTGAACTTGTTCTATTTTATTTTTCATGCAAAAGCCGAAATCTAAAACTTATATTGCCAATTTCTTCCTGGTCAAATATCTTGCTCTTCTCTTTTTGAGATTCGATTGGATCGACATCAAATCTAAGTTAGAAAGGTGATTTGGGATTGATTCGCTGGCAACAGGATCTATATGCGGATTGAAGGCTAGCAATCAAGATCTATTTGAAGGCTAGTAAGATCAACGGTTTCGAGGTAGTTTAGATTTAGATCTAGTAGTTAAAGATTGACAAGGTAAATCGTTATTAATGCTTTATATTAGCCGAATGTGGCAAGTAATTTCTACATTGGTTTTCATGGATTCGTAATCTAATCTGTAAGTGGTTGATTATAGGAGAAATCGCGTAGGAGATCGCATCGGTATAATCGCAAATCAGGTGTGTATCGAACACCCTTCTTTAGTCTAAGTCGGCAAAAGTCTAAAAGCCGAAATACCGAAATTCAGGTATTTCGTAGGCTTGTGAGTATGTGAATGTTCATAAGATGGTTGGAAATTGTTGGATCTGAAATCACAAGTGGTGAGATAATTGTACGTATAATTTCGTGTTTTTGGTAATTGGGCCTCGATGGGCTAAAAGTGGGCCCAATGGGCTTACGGGCCCATATAGGTCAAATGAGTAATTAATGTATACTAGTAGACTATAGGTTCAAAACTAGTTAAACTGATAAATTAATCATAAAATCTGAACTAAATGGGCTTAAGTAGCTAATAGACACTGTAGGGCCCATTAAGGGTTTTAGGGCCCATTAGCGCAAAACTGTTAAAACAAGTTAAATAACCATAAGACGAAAGTTAGATTATTGGAGACTGAAATGTGCATGAAAGCCCTAAAAACTGATAAAATTACTGAAATATCCTTAGGGACGAGGAATTACTGTTGTACCCCTAGGTGTAGAATTACCGTTATACCCCTAGGGTGTGATCTGACTGAACTGCATATGTTACTGTTTTCTATTCATTACATGATTATCTATTACATAGGACTGGGATATTGATGGAGGAAGTACTGAAAGTGGCTTGATCACATACTGGAGCTTTGCCTCAACTTACCGTTATCTGAGCAGCGATGCTGCAACCATGGAGTGTAGGGCTGGGTGGGTTGAGTTATTCCCCACATGGTGTGTAGGGCTGGTACGGGTGGAGTGTAGCGGTTGGATTTAGGTTGGGTTTGGGATTGCATTCATATTTATTATCTGTTTTGTACTGAAATAGGCCTATGGGCCGTACTGTTATCTAAGAAGGGCTAAGGCCCAGTATACTGTATCTGGATAGGGCTTCGGCCTAATAAACTAAGATTGAATAGGGTTTGGGCCTAGTGGGCTTGAGCTGATTTGGGCTCTGGATGGGCTTCTATACACACTGAGTTTCCCAACCTCACCCCTTTTTCTTCCATCCATGCAGGTGAGCCATAGATTGATGGACTTGGAGCTGGGAGGGATTTAGAGTGGCCAGATGGACTGGACTGTTGGTTTTTAATTAAGTTAATTATTTCAATTTAGTCTTAATTATTTTTATTCTGATTTTGGGTTTGTAATAGGGCCGCTTTTATTATTTTATTTTTGGGTTTTTAATTATTTTAGTTGTTTTTAGCTTAAGTAGGATATTGTTTAAATCTTTTTGAAATCGATAAGCTTTAAGGCGCGTTTTTATAAAAGTTACTTGTTTTCAAAATATCACGACAATAGAGCAAAGCTTCCGCAACGTAAATGTTTTCATAAATAATGTCTTAAATACACTTAAATTTGTTGTTCGTAGACAAGTCATAAGGTTAAAGTGTGGCAATGGATGTGTGCATGTCTAGGATTGGATCTAGGAAGAGCTTGGAACTTAAGCAGTCTAAATGACTCACCTCCTCTTCGCTTGAATCCTACCTGGTGCATAGTATCCATTCACTTTAAGCCATAACAAAGAAGGTCTGATTTTCCGTTACTTAAGCTGTATTCTTTAAAATAACATGTTTCCGCAAACTACAACGGTTTACAAGCTTTCAAAATTTTCCATACAATTTTACAAAGTTGCTAACACTGTTTGAAAAAGGAATGATTATTACAATGAATCACGTTTTGGAAAAATAAACAAACACAAGCTAAGGTTTTATACAAGTTTGACGGTAAAAGTTCCTAAGCATTAAGAAGGGTTTTCAATGAAAACATGGTTTTCAAAAAACACTTCAATGTGACACACCAGATTTGGCCGTAATGTCTTGGCCAGGTTTGGGGTGTTACATTCGGTTCTGACAAAGAAAGTGATTGACACAACTAGAACACTATGTAGCCAACAAATCTTTGAACGAAATTAGAGAAAAGTGTTGCCTCACAATATTGGCAGTGTTTCATTAACAAAGAGTCCAAAGTCCACCACAAATGCCTTATTACACATATTTATAATGCTAAAGAAAAGCAACCGAATAGTCACATGTATGCATTTAAATAAGCTAATAATGAATTGAATTAAAGCTCATAACTCTTGAAATTCTAAACTGAATGTAACTTCAGTCTTCAATAGGGATTTAATGTTCTTGAATGCTTGAAAGAAACCTTTGAGATCCTCCAGGCTAGCTGAATGGACACCATAAGCATCGATGGAATGTTAACTTCATGAAAGGTCACTTAATGAACAATGGTTATGGAAGAAGAACAAGTGGCTGCCGAATTTAAGTAAAATAATCCTTCTTTAATTGTTGGAAACAACCTCTTTAATTGAAGAATAATGCTCCCCTCGAATATAACCGAATTTGATTTTGTAGAGTCATAAAATTCAATTTGTAAAGCCCCTATAATTGAACAGTGTCTAGCTGAAAAGACACATGTATCTAGACCAAATTATGAACCATCCAAAAATTGATGTTTCTTTAAGTTTAATGCATCCCATACCTTTCCATGCTCCATGCGTCCATTGATGTTCCTACATGGGAAATATTAACAAATTAATTTTAAACTATGTGAACAGGGACCCCTTTTAGATGACTATGTGGAGATAGACACAACGTAACACCCCAAACCCAGCCCAGACGTTACGACCAAGTTTGGTGTGTCACACCAACGATGGATTAGAAACACATTCTTTAGTTAGTACGTTTAGGGTGAGTTTGCAAAACTGTTATTAAGAGTTTGGGAAGATAACCAGGTTTTTAATTAGTGAAAGTCCTTTTAATTAGTGAAAGTCCTATCCACTACCAGTTTAGAGTTTATTTCATTTTAAGGTCTTATTTGTTGTTAAGTTATTCTTTTTCTACGTGTGTTATACTTTGAAATTGTTGGTAAATTTTGAATAAAACCTGCACAACCTTAATCTATCCAGTTTTAGCAAGTTATAGATAAAGAAATAAAAACCAAAATAAAAATACTTAGGAACGGCCTTATTACAAATCAAACCGAAAGGAAAATAATTTAAATAAAATAATGAAAAAGAATATTTTTAGGAAAATTAACCAAGTGCAATCCACGTGGCCACTCCGAATCCCACCTGCTCCAAGTCCACCAAGGTTGGGGCTCACCTGCATAGATGAGAAGAAATGGGGTGAGTTTGGAAAACTCAGTGTGTAACATAAACCCAACCAGTGCCCAAATCAGTTCAAGCTTTACTGGGCCTAAGCCCTATCCAGATTTAGTATTAATTGGGCCTTAGCCCTATTTAGTAGACAGTATGAACTGGGCCTTAGCCTTATTCAGAATTCAGTACGGCCCGTAGGCCCATTACAGTAACAGAACAGAAATTATGCATGAATGCAAAACCCAGCCCAAATCCAGCCCTACATACCACCCGTACCAGCCCTACACAACATGTGGGGAATAACTCAACCCACCTAGCCCTACACACCACAGTCGCAACTGAGCTGCTTAATTAGATAACGTGGCTAAGCCACTAACAGTAAAACGAGGCAAAGCCCTTAACAGTAAACGTGGCATTGCCACTTAGCACTTCCTGCATCAAAAACCTAATCCCATGCAATAGTATAAAATGTCATGGCATACAGTGAACAGACTTAATTTAACATGCATTTCAGTCAAATTTAGCCCTAGGGGTATAACGGTCATTTTGCACCTAGGAGTAAAATAGTAATTTTCCACCCATAAGGGGTATTTCAGTAAATTCGCCAGTTTTTAGGGTTTTATGCACATTTTACTTGTTAACAGTCCCAAAAATTATCTAGTCAACTTATTTAGCCCATTTAGTTGACTTAGAGTTTCGGGCCCTAACACCCTTAATGGGCCCTACGGTATCCACTAACTATTACGGCCCACTGAGCCTAAATTTTATGTCTGTTTTAGCAGATTTGTTACTCTGTCTATCAGAATGCACTTACCACTCGTTTCCACCCATATGGGCCCATAAGCCCATTGGGCCCAAATTTAGCCCCTCGAGGCCCAAATTCACCGATGTGCACGAAATCGCGCACTCATCATTCTTACCATTTGCGATAACCGATTTTACTGATTTAACCGACCGACGAGTGCTCGTACGCTCACAAGCCCTCGAAATGCTGGAATTTTGGCATTTCTACTTTTCGGCTTTTGTCGATCTAGTCTACTAGTGGGTGTCGTTTACACACTTGATTTGCAAGATTTGTAGAACCCCTCAAATGATCAACCTACAATCATTTAGATTACACTATTAACTACGAATCAATGAAACCAATCTAACTATCACTTACCATATTCAGGAAACATCACCTTAGTCTCTTAAATACTTACCTCTGTCGAAATAATGACTAGATCTAGATCTAGTTGCTGCAATGGTCCCAGCCTCCAATACTCCTTGATTGATAGCCTCCAGTCCACACTAACACATAATAAACCAAAAAATAAAACCAATAAAGCCTTTAGCCCCAATCGACAGCCACCCCATGAAGTTAAGAGTTTTCGACTTTTCTTAAATCACAAGGTAAAGAATGAGAAGAGTTTCGAGCACTTACCAAATATCTACTTGCTAGAGAAACGTCCCAAAATACCTTCCTATTCCAGATCTGTTGTAGATCTATCCCAAACTACGAATAGAGAATAGATCTAGGTGATTCGGCTTTTGGAGAAATGAGGAGGAGAATAGAAGTTTGTGAAGTAGAGGGGAGATGTCGGCAGAAGGATAAGAGAGTTGTGGGTTTTGGCTTTTTGGCACGGAGAAAAGACCCTATATTTGGCTATAGTGAGAAGAGAATAAAAAAAGAAAGAACTTATAAGTAGGAGTAGAAGATTAAGCTTGGCGAAGAAAAGAAGAACAAAAAGGAATGAAAGTCGATTTCAAAAATAATAATAAATATGGATTGCCCCAACCAAGTCGAGTAACACTAAAAATACCCAAAACCAACCAAAGAAGAAAAACAACTCATGAAGGCCAAAATTTTAAGAGCTTATTCGGCACTTAATTTCCTATAGCCGAACTGGTACCACAATGAGTCCTATTTCAGCACAAAAATCCTTTCCAAATTCAAATTCCATACTTTTCTCCTTGATTTTAGCCACCACCTAATTTGAATTCCATCCAAATCCTTCCCACTGATTAGCAGCCTTTTATCCACTTTCCCACCACTTGGCCGACTCAATTTACTGCTAGGAAGAGTTTTAGTCTAGCACAATCACTCTCCCCACGCGTGCAACAAAAAGGTAGTCCATTGTGCGCACAGTAGCTCGAAACCAAGACCTTCAGGCACCCAATACACGCTACTTGCTGCTGCACCGAAGCTCCTCTCATGTTATAGCTTACTCACAATTAATTTTAAGGCTTATCTGTTGCAGCCTCGGTTTACTTAAAAATAAATCTAAAAACATTACTGCTTACCAGATTCGAACCCTTACCCTTTAGCTACACTACCCGTGCCTTACCACCACACCACTCGCTTGATCTGTGACCTCTTTCCTCCTTAGGTAATTATAAGGCCTCCTTACAACAACCCAGGTTGTTCTAAAAAAAACAACCAATATTTGCCCACGCTGGGAATTGAACCCCCGCTTCCCTTCCTGCTGCCTAACACATCTAGCCATTGGGCCAGGCACTTTCTTTGTGCCCAAATTTAACCCAACTTATTTATAAGGCCTAATGCTAGGATCTCCCTAAGGAAGCAAAAATTAAAATTTTTGCTAGAGCCCTAGGTTGAGCCCAGGACTTTTCCCACACTACCAATCCTTCCTAATTCACTTAAATACTAAAGTAAGCATGAAATTAATAATATTTTTATTTAAAACATTTAAATTATTCAAGCTGTCTTCTACCCAAACCCAGACTCAAGGCCCAATACTTCTAGGCCCAAAATTCAGGGTGTTACACACAAACTCATCATGCTCACACCCACTCTTATAAGAACATATTAAATTACAAACAACTAAGATGCATGTACACAATCCAGATGTCTAGATGCAACTATACTTCATATTGACCTACTTGAACTCAATAGATCTATACCAAATACGCATATCATTCTCAACAAACATTAGCACGATCATAAGCATACTTCATTAGCTACACAGGGTCACATACATAGCATAATGTAACCTTAAGGATCACATCATCATCTTTCAGCCACTCTCTTATAGATCTACAAGTACCATCATCATACAAACAATAGTCAATATATAGACTCACCTGAGTCTTTCCTACTGCATTTCAAAGCTCCAAATCCAAATTTCCATCGTGAAATCAGTAATATCTGCTACTACAGAATAAATTAGCTCATCAAGATCTATTCATATACCCCTTTTCCCATCAATTTTAACAGTGAAAATCCCCAAAAGGGGCCCTTTTATCCTTTATCTTTTTGATATACAAAGTCTAATAGATTTACTCTTCACAACATAGTTTGTAGAGTCTTAAATCTTACCTTGACATGGTGTATTCACTAGTAAAGATCCAAATCTACAACTTTAGCTCAAGAAAGAAAAAGAAATACTTTGGGTTCCTTTAGATCTAGATAGAAATACTTCTTAAAGAATGAAGAAGAAAATTTTCTCTTTTTAGACCTAAATACTTATATATATAGAACCCAAGCTCTTATTGGAACCTATAACATGTCACACTGTAACGCCCTGATTTTCGAGATTTTTCGGGTTTTTACGATTTTTGGTGAAATCTTGAAATTTTGGGCATTTGGTTACTAAAATTATGTTTAAGGACGTTAGTGGGCCTTTAAGAGGCCTAAGCCTAAGTTAAAACCTGGCAGAAATATCAACTATGGTTTTTAAGTGAAAGGGACTTGGTTAAGTGGGCCTTTAAGAAAAAGGTAGTAAACTAAGACACAAAGAGGGCCTTGGTAAGGTGGCAAGATGGCACCACTAAGTTCCTAAAGAAATGGCATGTGGACTGGGTTTAAGAGCCAGGGTTCAAGTCACAAGGTAAGCAGATGATACTTTTATTTTTGGGCATGTGCCGGGCATGTGTTGGGACTTAAATAGAATTTGGCTAGGGCCTTGGGGAGGCTATGCTATTTGCTTAGGTAGTCATTAGGGTTAGTTTTTATTTCTTTTTCTGTCTTTGTAAATTAGGGTTAGCCACCTAGAGCTTTCACCCTTGATCTATTCTCCCTTTAGTGTGCCAAAAAGCCGAAAACGCAAGTAAGCTCTCCTTGTGCCGAATTCTCCCTTCACTTCTCCTCTCTTCCATTCTTTTCTTTTTCTTTTCTTCTTTAGCCAAAACCACCTCTCCTCCTCACTCATCTTTCATTTTATTCTCTTCAAAAACTGAATCTGCCATTCTTTTCTTCTCAACCCACCAACTACTAAAAGCTGAATCCCGAAAGGCTGCTTCTTGTGCCGATTTCTTCTAGCCAAAATCCTCCTATCTTCTTCATCTCTTTTGGCCGATTTTCACACCCTCTAAACCCCAAACCCTATTGGCAACACCACTTCAAAACCACCACACCAAATCATCTTCTTCTTCATAGTTCCAAAAGCCAAAACACCATAATTTTTAGAGACATATAGCGAAATCTTTAGATCTCTAAGATTCAAAATCTGCTAGTGTTTAGGGGCTAGATCTGCATCAAATCTGAGTAGAAGAATCACTTTGGTTAAGGAAAACCTATGGTAAGTACTCGACATCTCAGATCTATTCGTTATTTCAGGATTTTGAAAAGCCGAAATCCCTAGAGGTTTAGGGAGGCTGTCGATTGGGGCTTAAAGCTCTAAGGGGGTTAACACTTAATTTATTTTGGTGATGGAGTAATCTAGAGACTGCAGATCGAGGGTTTGGACAAGTGGAATGACTAGATCTAGATCTAGTCACTAGTTCGACAAAGGTAAGATCTCAAGGGCCTTAGGTGTTGATGGCCGATTATGGTAAGTACGATTATGATGGTTGCCATTGTATTTTGGATCTAATGTGTCTAGTGATCGATTATAGGATATCATGGGAGATCTCGTTAACAGTCATCGCAAAACAAGTGTGTATCGAACACCCTCTTATAGTTCATATCGGCAAAAGCCGAAAAGCCAACATGCCGACATGTCGAAATTCTGGCATTTCATGGGCTTATGAGCATGCGAATGCTCACCAATCGATTTGAAATCACTGGATCTATAATCGCAAGTGGCAAGATGGTTGAGTGCGCAATTTCGTGCTCTTTGGTAAGTTTGGGCCTCGATGGGCTGAGTGTGGGCCCAATGGGCTTATAGGCCCACATGGGTAAAATAAGATATAAACATGTTCTGATAGACTGTAGGTCTAAAACTGCTAAGACTGGTAAATTGATCATAAAACTTGGACTAAATGGGCTTAAGTAGCTAATTGGCATTGTAGGGCCCATTAGGGGTTTTAGGGCCCAATGACTATAATATGCTAAAATGGGCTAAACAAGCTACTGGGATAAAAGTTAGACTATTGATGAAACCCTAAAAACTGGTATAATTACTGAAATACCCCTTATAGGTGCGAAATTACTATTTTACCCCTAGGTGCAAAATGACTGTTATACCCCTAGAGCCAAATTTGACTGAAATGCATGATTTACTGCTTCTATTTACTGTATGCCATATCATGAATATCTATTGCATGGGACTACGTTAGTGATGGAGGAAGTTCTGAAAGTGGCTTGACCACATACTAGAGGCTTTGCCTCATTTTTCTGTTATCTGAGTAGCTATGCTGCAACTGTGGAGTGTAGGGCTGGGTGGGTTGAGTTATTCCCCACATGGAGTGTAGGGCTGGTACGGGTGAAGTGTAGCAGTTGGGTGGATTGAGTAGTCTCCCCACATGTGTTGGGCTTGCATTCATAAATAATATTTGTTCTGTTACTGAAATGGACCTATGGGCCATACTGTTATCTGAAAAGGGCTAAGGCCCAGTTTACTGTAACTAGATAAAGCTTCGGCCTAGTGGGCTTGAGCTGATTTGGGCTCTGGATGGGCTTCTTTGCACACTGAGTTTCCAAACTCACCCCTTATTCCTCTTTCCTTGCAGGTGAGCCCTAGACTGTAGACTTGGAGCTGGGAGCGATTTAGAGTGGCCACGAAGACTGCGTTCTAGTTTTAAGTAAATTATTCCTTTATTTTATCGTTTTATTTTGAATTTGGGTTTGTAATAAAGCCGCTCTATTTATTTTTATTTTTATTTTTATTTTTATCTTGAGTTTTAATTACTTATCTTTACATTACTTAAATTATTTTGAATATAGCTGCGCGAGTTTTCCTTAAAGTTAATCAAACATTTTCAAAACCAGTCACACGATCCAATTGAGTTGTAAAATAAATTTTATAATAACCTCTTAATAATTGGTAGGGGATAGGACGTTCACCAATAAACCAGAAATTTCCTCTTAAAACTTTAATAATGATTTTGCAAGCTCACCCTAACATTAGTAACTAGGTAACATGGTTAGTTATAGGTGATGTGACACACCGGACTTAACCGTAACTTCTGGGCCGGGTATGGGGTGTTACATTTAGTGGTATCAGAGCCAGTTGCAACAACTCGGCTATGGATCGGGTCCACAAATGTTTTCAAAAATTCATAAAATTTAGGCCCAAGAAGGGTATTTTTGGAAATCAGTTTCTGCAAAATTTAGAAAAAAAACCCTTTTCAAACTTATTTTCTTCAAAATATACATGTTTTAAAGGTTTGATTTTGAAAAGTTTAAATCTTTCTGAGTTTTCTAAAATCTGGTATCTGAAGAAGTGGCTTACTGAATCCCCGGCACCAAGTCTGTAAGTATTACTTTTTCTCATACTGTACTATACCGAGACAATACTGTAGATAGAACTAAGACCCTGCTATGATACTATAGATAAGGTAGTACTGAAAACTGTAAGATTGAGACTATAGGGAAATTAAACCCTAGAAGACTGAGCCTGTAGCTAGGCTACGATTTCGCAAAAATAAACTCTGAACCTCTATCTGTACAAAAACATTTGTAATAAACAACTGAAATATTAAACTAATGTCATAAAATTCATAATCAGATAAGTAGATATGAGTACGAGAGCTGCTCGTGGATGAAGTCGTGGACGTGGCTGAGGCAGTGTTCAAGTTGGGTCTATATCTTCGAAACACATGCCAGCTGGTGGGGTACGCCCGCCACCGATAGCTGAAAATGGGCCATATGATCGGGCCGCAGGGGATGATGCCTTGTCATAGGTAATGTTAAGGGTTTTGGAAAGGGTTGCTGGAGCTAATGTTGGGCCAGTAAAATGGGGATCTATTTCTGAGCGACTCCGGGCTAATGGAGCGGAGGTCTTTAGGGGCATATTTGGAGTGGCCCCAAATGTAGCTGAGTGTTGGTTGGAAGCTACAAAATGGATTATGGACGACCTGGATTGCTTGGTGGAGCAAAACCTAAAGGGAGTGGTGTCGCTCCTGCGAGACGATAATTATCAATGGTGGATCCCCATGAGAGAGAGTACCCCAGCTGAGCGGGTAACCTGGGAACTATTTAAGACATCTTTCAAGGGGAAGTACGTCAGAGCGAGCTATGTGGATGCGCGTAGGAAAGAATTTCTGAATCTGACCCAGGGTAATAGATTCGTTGCTGAGTATGAGGCAGAGTTTTTAAGGTTGAGCCATTATGGTAGCGATATGGTTGCCATTGAGTACGAGCGTAGTGTTCATTTTGAGAATGGCCTCAAGGATGAGCTGAAGGTACTGATAGCTCTGTAGAGAGAGCGCGACTTTTCTACACTGGTGGAGAAGGCTAAGATAGCTGAAGAGGTGAAGCAAGCTGAACAGCAGAACCGTGATAAGGATCAGAACCAATTCAGGAGGGATACTGGACCATCTGATGCTGCAACCAGAAATGCTAAGAGAGCTAGGGTAGAGGAATAGGTTTGAGTGGTTCCGGTAAATGCAATAAGACCACAGGCTTGCGGGGACTGTGGTAGAGTACGTCTGGGAGAATGCTGGAAGCGTACTGGAGCATGTCTTCGATGTGGATCCAAGGAACATAGAATCAATGATTGTCTTAGGAGGCCAGCTCAAACTCAAGTTGCTGAGTAGAGGGTTGCCCTAGTAGTGCGAGGTGGACCACAACCGCTAAGAGGTCGTGGACAAGGTAGAGGTGGCAATGGATGTGGACATGGATGTGGAGCACCTGGCAGGGGTGCTGGCAATGCTAAGGCTTGTCAGTCAGCTTTGGTGTATGCTGCTCGTTGCCGAGAGGAGGGTGATGCACCTGACGTCATAACTAGTACATTTTTTATCTCTAGCATGCCCTACACTACTCTGATAGACGTGGGATCAGCCCATTCGTATGTTGCATGTGACATTTCTGGGTCGTTGGGTGTGCACTCTAAGGAAACTGTGAGTGGGGTAACTATGATAAGTCCTCTAGGTCACTCAGTTAGGGTAGATAAACTCTTTAGGGAGGTGCCTTTAGAGACTCAAGGTAGGATTTTTTGTGGAGACTTGATGGAGCTACCATTTGGAGAATTCAATTTGATCTTAAGAATGGACTGGTTGACCAAGCATCAGGCAACTTTGGATTGTGCAGCTAAGAGGATGGTGTTAAGGACTACCGAGGATGAGGAGGTAATGGTTATTGGAGAGTGAAAGGACTACTTGTCCAATGTTGTTTCGGCCTTAAAGGCTGAGAAACTGATTCGCAAGGGATGTGAGGCATACTTGGCTTTTGTGAGCCAAACTGAGACTAAAATTTGATTGTGGAGACAGTCAGAACTGTTAGGGAATTTCAAGATATATTCCCTGAGGAGCTTCCTGAATTACCTCTGAATCGAGAAGTCGAGTTTGGAATTGACTTGCTGCCTGGAACGGCTCCAGTGTCCATTGCGCCATATAGGATGGCACCGAAGGAGTTAGTGGAACTGAAAGCACAAATCCAAAAGTTGTTGGATAGGGGCTTCATTAGACCGAGTGTGTCTCCGTGGGGAGCACCAGTGCTGTTTGTGAAAAAGAAGGATGAGACGATGCGTATGTGCATCGATTATCGCCAGTTGAACAAACTGACAATAAAGAACAAGTATCTTCTGCCAAGAATCGACAATCTGTTTGACCAGCTTAGGGGAGCTTCGGTATTTTCCAAGATCAATCTTCGATCTAGATACCATCAATTGAGGGTAAAGGAAGTAGATATTCATAAGACAGCATTCAAAACTCTGTATGGTCATTACGAGTTTCTGGTTATGCCGTTTGGACTGATGAACGCACCTGCAGCTTTCATGGATCTGATGAATCGAGTGTTCCAACCTTACTTGGAGCGATTCATAGTCGTTTTTATCGACGGAATTCTGGTATATTCGGAAACTGAGGAGAAGCATGACGAGCATCTCCGTATTGTGCTGCAAGTGCTGAGAGAGAAGCAACTCTATGTGAAGTTTAGTAAGTGTGAATTTTGGTTGCAAGAAGTGACTTTTCTAGGCCACGTTGTTTCTGCTGAGGGGATTAGGGTAGACCCTCGAAAAATTAAGGCAGTTCTGGAATGGAAGCCACCGAGGTCAGTATCAGAAATTTGGAGTTTTTTGGGTCTGGCAGGTTACTAGAAAAGATTTGTAGAGGGATTTTCTCTGATTGCGGCACCACTAACTAAACTGTTAAGAAAAGGAGTAGTGTTTGTTTGGACTAAGAAACAGCAAGAAGCTTTTAACAAGTTGAAAAAGGTATTAACTGAGGCACCAGTGTTGATTCAGCCAGAGTTTGGGAAGAATTTTACTGTGTACAGTGATGCATCACATGTGGGTCTAGGCTGTGTTCTGATGCAAAAGGGTAAGGTAGTCGCTTATGCTTCGCGACAGCTAAAGCCTCACGAAGCGAATTACCCTACGCATGATCTAGAGTTGGCAGCAGTGATCTTTGCGTTGAAAATCTGGAAACACTATCTATATGGGGAACAGTGTATTATATACACAGACCATAAGAGTCTCAAGTATCTGTTGACTCAGAAGGAGTTTGAACCTTAGGCAACGAAGATGGATAGAGTTGCTTAAGGATTACAATTGTTCGATTGAGTACCACCTAGGCAAGGCGAATGTGGTGGCTGATGCGCTAAGCCGAAGGGCTGTAGCTGAGTTGAGAGTAATGTTTGCTCGTTTGAGTCTTTATAACGATGGAAGTGTGTTAGCAGAATTGCAAGTGTGACTAGATTGGACTGAGCAGTTTAAGGAGAAGCAGTTAAAGGATGCTTCGTTGGTTCCTCGTTTCAATAAGCTGAGAATGAAGAGAATTCAGATTTTGGACTAAATGCTGATGGAGTTCTTTGCTTTCATGGAAGAATTTGTATTCCGAAGGACTCTAAATTGAGGTAGTTGATTCTGAAAGAGGCTCATAGTGGACCTTGGGCCATGCATCCTGAAGGGAATAAGTTGTATCGAGACTTGTGAGAGGTGTACTGGTGGCCTGGACTTAAGCGTGAGGTGACTGAATTTGTGGCAAAATGTCTAATGTGCCAGCAAGTTAAGGATGAGCACCAACTACCTTCTGGATTGTTACAACTAGTGAAAATTCCACTTTGGAAGTAGGAGAAAGTTACTATGGATTTTGTAAGTGGGCTACCTTTGACACCCTCCAAGAAAGACTCTGTGTGGGTAATTGTGGATAGGTTAATCAAATTTGCTCATTTCATACCTGTCCAAACTAATTACTCACTGCAAAAGTTGGGTAAGCTTTATGTGGTGGAGATAGTGTGACTGCATGGGGTGCCAGTGTCGATTATTTCTGATCGGGACCTTAGGTTTATATCTCGATTTTGGCAAAAGTTGCATGAGGCGTTGGGTACACAATTGGACTTCAGCACTGCTTTTCACCCTCAGACAGATGGACAGTCGAAAAGGGTTATTCAAGTTCTGGAGGATATGTTAAGGGGTTTGTCATTGATTTCCGTGGTAGTTGGGAGGACTACTTACCATTGGCAAAATTTGCGTAGAACAAGAGTTATCAAGCGAGTATTCAGATGGCTCCATATGAAGCACTGTATGGGCAAAGGTGTTGTATGCCTATGTGTTGGACAGAGTTGGGAGAGCGACAAGTTCTTGGACCGAAATTAGTAGCAAACACTGAAAGTAAAGTTAAGTTGATTAGAGATCGGTTAAAGGAGGCATCTGATAGACAGAAGTCGTATGTGGATCTAAACCGTAAGGAAATCGAGTTCGCCGTTGGGGATATGGTATTCTTGAAGGTTTCGTCTTGGAAGAAGATCTTGAGGTTTGGCAAGAAAGGCAAGTTGAGTCCACGGTTTATTGGGCCCTATTAGGTTCTTAAATGAGTAGGTCCAATGGCGTTTCAGTTGGAGTTGCCATCAGAGTTGGATCTAATCCATCTTTCATGTGTCCATGCTAAGACGGTATTGCTCGGATCCTTCACATGTCGTACTAGTGGAGGAGATTGAAGTAAAAATCGATTTGACTTTTGAGGAGGAGCTTGTCAAATTCTAGACTGAGAAGTCAAAATATTGAGGAAGAAATCAGTCCTGTTGGTAAAAGTACTTTGGCGCAATCATGGCAAAGAAGAGGCTACTTGGGAGCCCGAAGAGACGATGCGTCAACAATACCCTCAACTATTTGGATCAGGTAAATTTTGAGGCCGAAATTTCTTTAAGGGGGTATAGTTGTAACGCCCTGATTTTCAAAATTTTTTGGGTTTTTGCGATTTTTTGGTGAAATCTTGAAATTTTGGGCATTTGGTTACTGAAATTATGTTTAAGGATGTTAGTGGGCCTTTAGGAGGCCCAAGCCTAAGTTAAAACCTGGCAGAAATATCAAATTTGGTTTTTAAGTGAAAGGGACTTGGTTAAGTGGGCCTTTAAGAAAAGGTTAGTAAACTAAGACACAAAGAGGGCCTTGGTAAGGTGGTAAGGTGACGCCACTAAGTTCCTAAAAGTATGGCGTGTGGACTGGGTTTAAGGGCCAGAGTTCAAGTCACAAGGTAAGCAGATGATACTTTTATTTTTGGGCATGTGCCGGGCATGTGGTGGGACTTAAATAGAATTCGGCTAGGGCCTTAGGGAGGCTATGCCATTTGCTTAGGTAGTTATTAGGGTTAGTTTTTATTTCTTTTTCTGTCTTGGTAAATTAGGGTTAGCCACCTAGAGTTTTCAGCCTTGATATATTCTCCCTTTAGTGTGCCAAAAAGTCGAAAACGCAAGTACGCTCACCTTTGTGCCGAATTCTCCCTTCTCTTCTCCTCTCTTCCATTCTTTTCTTTTTCTTTTCTTCTTTAGTCGAAACCACCTTTCCTCCTCACTCATCTTTCATTTTCTTCTCTTCAAAAATCGAAGCTGCCATTCTTTTCTTCTCAACCCATCAACTACTAAAAGTCGAAATCCCAAAATGCTGCTTCTTGTGTTGATTTCTTCAAGCCAAAATCCTCCTATCTTCTTCATCTCTTTTGGCCGATTTTCACACCCTCTAAACCCCAACCCTTGTCGGCAACACCACTTCAAAACCACCACACCAAATCATCTTCTTCTTCACAGTTCCAAAAGCTGAAAACACCATAGTTTTTAAGGACATATAGCTGAATCTTTAGATCTCTAAGATTTGAAATCTACTAGTTTTTAGGGACTAGATCTACATCAGATCTAAGTAGAAGAATCGCTTTGGTGAAGGAAAACCTGTGGTAAGTACTCGACATCTTAGATCTATTCATTATTTCGGGATTTAAAAAAGCCGAAATCTCTAGAGGTTTAGGGAGGCTGTCAATTGGGGCTTAAAGCTCTAAGGGGGTTAACACTTGATTTATTTTGGTGATAGAGTAATCTAGAGACTGCAGATCGAGGGTTTGGACAAGTGGAACGACTAGATCTAGATCTAGTCACTAGTTTGGCAAAGGTAAGATCTCAAGGGCCTTAGGTGTTGATGGCCGATTATGGTAAGTAGGATTATGATGGTTGTCATTGTATTTTGGATCTGATGTGTCAAGTGATCGATTGTAGGATATCGTGGGAGATCTCGTTAGCAGTCATCGCAAATCAAGTGTGTATTGAACACCCTCTTATAGTTCATATCGGCAAAAGTCGAAAAGCTGAAATGCTGAAATTCAGGCATTTCATGGGCTTGTGAGCGTGCGAACGCTCACCAGTTGGTTGGAAATCACTGGATCTATAATCGCAAGTGGCAAGATGGTTGAGTGTGCAATTTCGTGCACTTCGGTAAGTTTGGGCCTCGATAGGCTGAATGTGAGCCCAATGGGCTTTTGGACCCACATGGGTAAAATAAGAGATAAACGTGTTCTGATAGACTATAGGTCCAGAACTACTAAGACTGGTAAATTGATCGTAAAACTTGGACTAAATGGGCTTAAGTAGATAATTGGCATTGTAGGGCCCATTAGGGGTTTTAGGGCCCAATGATTGTAATCTGCTAAAATGGGCTAAACAAGCTACCAGGATAAAAGTTAGACTATTACTAATTAAAATATGCATGAAACCCTAAAAAGTGGTATAATTACTGAAATACCCCTTATAGGTGCGAAATTACTATTTTACCCCTAGGTGCAAAATGACTGTTATACCCCTAGGGCCAAATTTGACTGAACATGATTTACTGCTTCTGTTTACTGTATGCCATGTCATGAATATCTGTTGCATGGGACTGGGTTATTGATGGAGGAAGTTCTGAAAGTGGCTTGACCACGTACTAGAGGCTTTGCCTCATTTTTCTGTTATTTGAGCAGCTATGCTGCAACTGTGGAGTGTAGGGTTGGGTGGGTTAAGTTATTCCCCACATAGAGTGTAGGGCTGGTACAGGTGGAGTGTAGCGGTTGGGTGGGTTGAGTAGTCTCCCCACATATGTTGGGTTTGCATTCATAATTAATATCTGTTCTATTACTAAAATGGACCTATGGGTCATATTGTTATCTGAAAAGGGCTAAGGCCCAGTTTACTGTATCTGGATAGAGCTTCAGCCTTGTGGGTTGAGCTAATTTGGGCTCTGGATGGGCTTTTTTGTGCACCGAGTTTCCAAACTCACCCCTTATTCCTCTTTTCTTGCGGGTGAACCCAAGACTGTAGACTTGGGGCTGGGAGGGATTCAGAGTGGCCACGAAGACTGCATTCTGGTTTTAAGTAAATTATTCCTTTATTTTATCATTTTATTTTAAATTTGGGTTTGTAATAAGGCCGCTCTATTTATTTTTATTTTTATTTTTATTTTTTATCTTGGGTTTTAATTACTTATCTTTACATTAGTTAAATTATTTCGAATATAGCTGTGCGAGTTTTTCTTAAAGTTAATCAAATATTTTCAAAACCAGTCACACGATCCAATTGAGTTGCAAAGTAAATTTTATAATAACCTCTTAATAATTGGTAGGGGATAGGACGTTCACCAATAAACCAGAAATTTCCTCTTAAAACTTTAATAACGATTTTGCAAGCTCACCCTAACATTAGTAACTAGGTAACATGGTTAGTTATAAGTGATGTGACACACCAAACTTGGCCGTAATGTCTGGGCCGGGTTTGGGGTGTTACACACACACTTTCAAGGCTACCTTTATAAAATGTTTATAGCTATAACTAGAAATTCAATATTTTTATATTCATGGTTCGTCCCTTTGTTCCTTTCCAACTACCTTATTAGAACGTAACTAGCACAACAACTCAATCGAATGGGCGTACAACACCTTTGACAGTAATCCCTTACTTATAAGGTTCTCAACACTTTTACCACATATCTTCTTCTTTATAACTTAATACATTTTAAGAACAAGCTTTGCTTAATAATCCAATGCATACTATGCGTTTGATCTATATGTTAGAACAACAATTGGACAGATAACACTACTTTACTCAAGTTATTTCGGTTTGCCCGCCAAATCTAGAACCCGCCCAAAGTTGGGTGTTACATAGATCTAAGCTAGGTGTTACTTCGATTTATGCTCATTTCCTTTAGCTATATATCCGGTGGGTTACATCATATTGATTCTCTATAACACCCTATAGCCAACCCACTCGCTAGGTCTGGGTACCAAATGTCACAATTAAATCGTTATAAAAGAACAATTTCCAAATTTATTTAATTCCCCACCAAACTCAATTCTACATTCACATGCAAATTTAACGCAATCAAATTATTTACCAAAGCTTTTTTATAATAGCCCGATTTAAGGGTTAAATTATCCATGAAATTGTCCGTGCCTAAAGTATGTGAATTAATGTCTATGAAATTTCTGTGATTTAATTTGTCTGTTTAAATGCTTAAATTGCAAAAAGTGTTAAATTGCATAAATGTTAAAATTAGCTTGCTATATGATTAGTGTGTTTAATTGAAATGGCTTTTGATTTATAATGGCCTTATGTGGCAATTATACCATTGAATATTTGAGTCGTCATAAATGACCTTATTACATGTGATTTTATATGGTTTTAATGACGGATAAAATAGTTATTAGTTAATTAATATGAATTAAAATAAAACAAAGTACAAAATTGTCCATAATGATCTCATTTTTCCAAAAATACAAAGAAAAAGAAAAGAAAAAGAGTTCTTTAGGGTTCGACTATGGTGAAGCAAAATTAAGGTGTGTAATTTGATTTGTTTTTGATGATTTTTATGTTTTTGTGATTTTTGCTTAGTGTTCTATGAAACCCATGCTTTAATTTTAGAAATTGATGATGATTTTGAGTTGTGCCATTAATGAAATTAGAAGCTTTGTGATGAATGTTGGTGAAAAATGAAAGATATGTGGAAGATAAATGTGTTTTGTATTTGAATTTTTGATGAATTTGAGTAATTTAGGCTAAATTGTGAAAATAATATTTTGAGGGACTAAAATGTAAAATAAGTGAAATGTATGGGCTCATATAGACTAGAGGAATACTCGGCCAAGCTTTGATAAAATGAAATTTTACATATTTGTGATGTTTGTGAACTAGGGACTAAAATGTTAAAATGTGAAATTTTAGGGACTAAAGTGTAAAATGCCCTAATTATATGCTTTTGGATTGAATTGAATGATTTGGTGAATAAAAGAGCTAAATTTGAATTTATATAGATCATGATCCAAAGAAAATGGATTTAGAACAGGGGAAGTCGAAAGTGATCGAGTAGTCATTTATATCCGTCAGCATCCAAGCGAGGTAAGTGACATGAGAGCCATGAGAGCTGAGTATGTGAAACCTGAATTAAGTTTTGAGCATGTGATCAAGTCCAAAAAGCCATGTCTAAACCTTAGGAATAGTTAGGATACATATGTCATGGCATAGGATCCGATATGTGATTTTTGTGTAAGACCACATCTGGGACATTGGCATCGATATGAGATTTATATGTAAGACCATGTCTGGGACATTGGCATCATATTTAATTTCATGTAAGACCCTGTCTATGATAGTGGCATTGATATTCGATTACATATAAGACCACATTTGGGACGTTTGCATTGTATGAGTTTTCTGAGCTATCTGAGTATCCTATTTGATTCCGTAGGGTTCAACGGGCATTATGAGAAAATGAATGAGTATACGAATGTACATCCGATTCCGGTACATATGAAACATGTGTTATGATTGAGAATGAAAGGTATTATATATTCAATTGTGACTTATGTTTTGTATGCAAGCAACTTAAGAATAAAATGTGTAAAGTGGAAGTGAAATATGAACATGTGAGCTATATGAGAAATGTGGACTTATAATTGATTTTTCCATAAGCCACTTGAATAAAATTGAACTATTTGATCAATTTATTTTTATATGGCTTACTAAGCTCTTTGTAGCTTACTTTTTTGTGTTTGAATTGTTTTATAGATATCGCAACTACTGAAAGCTCAGGGATTGTCGAGGATCATCACCATACTATCTAAACTTGTTTTGGTACATTTTGAAAGTATAAATGTTGAATTATGGCATGTATAAGCTAGATAAGTTTGAATAAGATTTTGAGATGTATATATATGTTATGCCATGTGATATGGCTAACTAATAGTTGTGTTCATGATTGTTTTTGGTATGTGATAAGTATGGCATATTTAGTATGTTTTGTGATGTTTCATGGCCTAATAAGAAATGGTCAATTTGGTGTGAAAATGGTATGAAATGGTATGTTTTGTTATGAGATAAGTGATGTATACAATGAGTTATGTTCTATAAGTTTTGGTATGAGATTTACTTATGATTTAGTTTAAATTAGCTTAGTCATTAAACATGATTTAGAATGAGGTCTTTATGGCATGAATTGTATGCATTTTGGTTGTAAAACTGGCTGAGAATTGTTGGTATAAATGTATTGGTTTTGGCTTGTAGGAATGACCCAAAATAGGTGATAAAGTTGGCTTTTCGAATGACCTATTTTGTGCCACACGGGCTTGTGTCTCGACTGTACGTCCCCTATTTTGTAGCTAAATGGTTAGTTTGACACATAGTCTGGATACACGGGCATGTCTGGTGACTATGTGGCCAATTCAGGTTTACACATGGGCTGGACACACGGGCGTGTCTAGTGGCTATGTGACCCTAGTCAGTGTTGCACACGGGCTATGGTAAAATGTGAGGCACGGTCGTGTGGGATGTGAGACACGGTCGTGTGAGGTACACGACCTAGCCACACGGGCGTGTGCCCTATTTTAAAAAGAAAAAATTCATAAGCCTTCTAAAACTTTCTAAGTGTTTGGTTTAGTCCCAACCTTCTTCTGATGCAAGTTTAAGGTCTCGGAGACCTTCATAAGGGACTCAATGATGTCGTATGTTTATTATATGATGTTTATGAATGTGAAATATCTGTAAAAATTCTGAATTGCCTGGTAATGCTTCTAACCATAGTCCGGTGATGGATATGGGTTAGGGGTGTTACATTTTTCATAATGAACATCGTATTAAATCTCTTACTATATGATTAACTAACTAAGTAGAAAAAAGGTTCTTTACAACGTACCCATCTATTGAATATACCTATACACGTAATTTTAACAAGTTAAATTTTTGCTTAATTACATATTCACTCCCTAAGGCGTAGCATCTAAGGGCTGTCCTCTATATGTAGGATACCACTTCAAAGAAACCCACATGAATTTTGCAAGGCCTGACGTGGTCCCTTCCTACAGTTTTCGTAACAACCTAAGATCCTACATTCAAGGCAAACCACTCATAAGTTTGAATGAACTTAATGAGCTTCCATACATAAACTATCAAATAATAACGTCTCGATGTTATGAGCAATAATGATTAATGCATGTAAATAACTCACTGAGTTTCGTATAAGCTCTTGCAGTTTGGTTGGCATGGTCGGCACCTATACGCTCTTATTGATCAAATTGTTGGTGGGTACATCCATTGCAAGATTTCTCTAAGTGTATAAGCCTCGTCGACCCTTACAAGAGATCTAAACTTTCTTTAAGATTTAGAGCCTTTCTCACTTGAGAAACTTGTTAGATATCTCGTCTTGTATCATTGGTTAACTCTGACAGACTGGTACACATTACATTGAAATGATAGATTCTTTCCTTGATTCCTTCATGCCGCATCGAATCTAAAATCTACTTGCTGTATTATCAGTCATATACTTCATTGTAATTTAGCTTATGCGTATACCATTTTTAAAGGGAAGCCTATTTATTTCCATCCTCATATGTGGCCTTCGAATATGAGATTTAGTGGATATTTAAGCACTACTCTTTCCTTGTGGAGTTGTACCTATAAGATAGTCACGCTAGACTTTCCCTTTACTTGACAGGCCGAATAGATATTCTTTAATCAGATATTCCTAATGGACTTCCCAGCCACCTATAGTCCCCAACAGACTATCTCCTCGTTAGATCTTGTAACACGGACTTCTCAATGCTAGATAGTCCTAATAGATATCTTTTTTCATTCGTTGATCCTTGCAAGCATTTTCATCTTCAAGATAGTCCTTGGATATTCCACATAAGATAACTCTTGGCGGACTTCTCGCATAAGATAGTCCTTGGCGGACTTTCCAAATAAGATAGTCCTAACTGGCATCCTCTTCATATATTAGTTCCTAGTGGCCTTTATAGAATAGATAGTCCTTGGTGGACTTCCCTTTTTAGGCAACCTCTTTGCCAAGAGACACTTAGAATTAGAATTTGGAGAACTGTCTTACTTCCTCGACGCCTCGGGCGAGCTCTTAATGGCGGATACATATTTTCCAATATTCTAAAAGAAAACCCCATTTTTCCACGTATGTCCATATACCAGACACTCTCACAAAATTCACTTGCCTCTGTATCTTGGCTGGACCCTTTATCAGCACGCTTGCTAATGTTCCCATATGCCATAACTGTTGTGTAACACCCCTAACTTGTATCCATCACCGGAATAAGGTTACGAAGCATTACCGTACAATTTGAACATTATACATACATTTCAAAATTTGACATAAACATGATATAATCCATTCATTCACACACATATCATCCTTAATCAAGCCCTCGAGGCCCTAAAAATACTTTAAAAACAATCTGGGACTAAATTGGAAACATTTGGAAAATTTAAGAAAAAGTTAAGAAAATTTAGACTGCAGGGGTCACTCAACCGTGTGCCTCACACAACTGAGACACATGCTCGTGTCTCAGGTCATGTAACAATCAAAGTAGGGACACAAGGCCGTGTCCCAACCCATGTCCTTAGCCGTGTAACTCTCTGAGTTGGGTCACATAGCCAAGCCACACGCCCGTGTGCCAGGTTGTGTACATTAAAACCTACAAGGGACACACTACCGTGTCGCCAGGCTATGTGTCCACACGGCTGAGTCACACGCTCGCGTTTCAAGCCGTGTGGACATGAAATTGGCCAAATTCAAGCCATTTCCAACACCAACTCAAGCAACCAGCTAAAAGCATTTTGATCACATGATGAGGCATCATAACATGACCAAAACAAACATGAAATGACTAATTCAATAGTCCAAGATCATTCAACCAATATGCCATACAAGGCACCTCAAATGTAAACATACAAATTTACCTTAACATACATATATACTTGACCACATTTCATTCATAAACATCTAGTTCATTTCCTTCTCAAAACATACCATATCTTGACCTATACCATTTCAACATAAACTTACAATTTGAGCCATACCATTCATGCATCACAAGCACTAAATTGACACAATTCAACCATCATCAAAATGGTATCAAAACAACTTATACATGTTAAAACCATCAATCAACTTCCAACTAACATCAAACACAAGTCCACCTATACATGCCATTATAACCTTAGCTAAAACATCAAAAACTACCGATATATTCGCTGGATAGTGTGATAGATCTTCGACGAGCTTCCAAACCGATTGAGCATTTGATTTTCTATAAAAATAGGAAAGAAAACTACGTAAGCACATAATGGTTAGTAAGTTTGAAAAACATGAACATAACATACCACTTCAATACATAACATTAAGATTAAGCATAACATAATCCAACCATAAGCTTGACACAAGCCTAAGCACCATCAACAACACATGTTAGTGCATTTAAACATAATTCACTTGAATTAACATGGGGTAAACTATTTGTACATGAATATAATTCATTTGATTTCATCACTTTGATAAACATAAGTATACTTCCATTGAAGCTTACCATTTCAATCCATTGAAGCATATGTTCTTAAAAATCAACTTTACTACCATAATTACTTTAAATTTCAAATGTACAAAATCATGTATCTTATGTATATATTTTCACATATAAACCATTCATGGCCGAAGGTACATATTCAAATTTTTAACATATTATCATTATGCAAACACATATACATATATTTGTGAATCAAAATATAATATTATACGCATATACGTAGTAACGACTGAACATACTTCACAAGGTACCCCAGTTTACAATAGTAATTTTCTTACCTTATTTCAAGTAGGTATTAAACCCAATTATAATAACAACATCAGAATTAATCACAAACTTACAAATTTCTCAATAATATGTATAACTCTTTCACATGACTATTACCTTAGCCGATCACTCACATGATCAAAATAGTATATTAATGTGAACTTTTCCCAAGTCAGGATGTCCTTATAACCCTAGTATAAGTGCACACATTTATTCACCTAATTTCATGATAAAAGATATAAGTTCATATACTTGAAGTATCTATATGACTGAATACTTATAAGGCCAAATGTTTTAGATTTTTATTTAACTTTCAAAGCCAACCATCATTACACGACCAAATATACTTCTACTCATTTACACAAGCTCACAAAACGAGATCCAGTTTCATATACCAATTTCACTTGTTTGGCCGAATACAGAAGACCATATATTATGTCACATATATATATATATATTACTTATGTGGCCAAATAAACCCAAATATATATGCACATATTTAAGAAACATTTCAGTGATCTTAGTTGTTCATTCACTAACCGAATACTCATACCATATACTATCACATTCACTTTAAATCACCGACTTACGATTCCATGTAAAACATATATTTCCACATGGAGAATAAATTGAACCGAATGTACATGCATATGTTAACAAAGTACCTTTACTCTTAAACACAAATACTCATGAATCGAACTATAACTAAATATACATATTCATAGTATATAACAGGATATACTACTCAAATATACATGTGTTCACGTTATTACCTTGTAAAATTTGGTATAACATATCGAATGGCCAATTTACCTTAATTCAGTAAGTGATCAACTAGCTTATACTTGTACGCAGACATTCTTCAATTTCATAAGACATGCTTTGTATCACATTTCAAATCGTAAATATTTATATCTTTTGATTTCTCAATTTAACACCATCCATAACTTATCGACACAGAGTATTGAAATAACACACCAGCATATAGCCTGCTAGGTATAAACCTGATTTAGACACCGGCATGTGGCCTGCTAGGCTTATAGCCTGATTCTTTTTACCGGCACGAGGTCTGCTAGGCATAAGGCCCAAGTAAACTTAATAACACGAGACTTGCTAGGCTTTTAGCCTGAATGAATTCACCGGCACAAGGCCTGCTAGGCTCGGAGCTTGAATATCACAATCACATCTCTTACACTATCTGTCATTAACATAACGCTATCATATTGTTTGAATTATCATTTCAAACTCAAAATCACATCAGCTATCGTATTAAACTCAGTGCAATATTATTCATCTTTATGGGTCACATTCGGCATTCAAATTGAATCATAACGATCATCCTTCACACTAGAAGACACATTCAGCTTACACATTTCAACATGGCATATATCCTTCACATTAGAATACACATTTGGCATACATATTAAAATATAGTATATATCCTTCACATCATAAGACACATTCGGCTTTCAAATTAAAGTACAGCTCACATATTATTCACCTTATAAATCATATTTGGCTACCTCAAAATATGTCCATAAAAAAAAAATAAAAACATCGCTTACTTTAAATCACAAACGGCATTCACTTTTACACCATAATAAATATCATTCACTTCATAATCGCATCCGGCAATGATATAACCATTTCAAACAATTCAATCCAGCACTTATATTTAACATTTATAAAAATTCAGTACATAATATAGCTTAAGGACTTACCTCGGTGTTTTCGTACGATATTATCAACTACTCAGCTAACTTCTCTTTTCCCCAATCTAAGTCTCGTTTATTTGAATCTCAATATGCAACAATTTAAACCTCTTAATCAATTGATCATTTTATCATCACTAGAAAATTATATAAAATATGATAATTTCCATGATAGCTCTTTTAAAAAAACAAGCTTAAACAATTCGGTCCAACATTTATAATACAATCATATAATTAAATTCTTCCATGACACACTAAAACTGAATTGACCTTATTCACCTATCAACCCTTGTATTTTATTTATTTATTTATTTTTAAGTATGTAAACTCTTGACATGTGTTGAAACAGAACAACAACAACAATTATTGAAAAGACGAGTTAAATTACATACACATCTCGTCAATTTAAGTAGTATAAATCAGACAATTTAGTTCACTGCATCCTTTCAACAAATGCTTGTTCCCTTAGCTTCAACCAATAATAATGGGACATACTAAAACTGAAATTTGGAAATGTAAATCTCAAATTAAATTGTTTTAAGCTCTAAAATTTTATAACTCTTCAAGCATAAACCGAACAGTAATGCATGTTAATTTCAACCATCTTTATATTTTGCTTATTACCACAAAATAGGACATTTATTAACCAACATTTTACCTTAATTTGAACAGCAGTAGATCCATTACACCAGGATTTATTGCACGATAAAATACAGCAATTACATGTGGAAACTATCAGCATTCAACCACAGATTTTCAACACCAACTTATGCATTTTTTTTTAACGACTCTTCTTCACTTCAAACACCAGTATTTTGGTAACAAATAACATGTATTTTAAGTACTAACTTAAATAATCTAACACCAAGCTTTTATTTTCTAACATGAACATCAATGAACTCAAACATTCTTCCCTAGCCGAATGTACTAACATCATTCATTTCTAGAATTAACACATGGGCTTTGTAAATATCTTAGAAACTAACTCAAAAACACAAAAATTATTTAAAATCAGGTTGAACACATACCTCAATTTGCTTGAATAAAGACCGAATGCCTAACTCTTTTCTCATTTCTTCTTGTTTTTATTTCGATCAAAGATGGATAAAATAAACATGATTTTGTTTTATGTTATTATAACATATATATAATATAATTATTAATTTACTTTTATATCCATAATTAATAAATTATGAAATCACTTATAACATGTCCACTACCATCCAACACATTAAAATTTGGGCTATTTATTCCATTAAGGCTTCTACTTTAAAAGCCAAGTGCAAATTAGCCCCTTTTAGAAATAACCACTTAATTTTCACTTTACGCGATTAAGTCCTTTTATTTAATCGGACACCTAAACGAAAAAATTAAATTACGAAATTTTCACAGACATAAATTCACACAGAATAAACACTGAAAATAATTTAAATAATATTTTTCTAACTCGGATTTGTGGTCTCGAAACCACCGTTCTGATTAGGGTCAAAAATCAAGCTGTCACAGCTACCACCAAGACTAACAAAGGAAGAAGTTCAGTCACAACCTAATAGAAGGCCGTATAAGAAAAAGAGAGAGGAGATGTCAGCACAGGTTCGGTACTTTAGTGAAACAATTGATAGAACAAACTAAACAAAGCAAAACTGGAAAGAACCAAATAAAATGCATGAGTAGTCTTTTTCAACATTCGGCCATTATAGTGAAGAGGAAAAAAGAAAGATAGAACTAGCTGAATTCCCTCTATTCCCTTTACCAAATCGGCAACATCCATCAACAACTCAAACTCCTAATTTCTCTCCACAAAACCCTCCACAATCTTCTCCTTGAATCCCTCCCCTTATCACTCCACAAACCACTCAAACAACTCCTCCATGACCATTTCAAATCTCATCCATCAGAGTTTCAGTCAAACTCCACCTCTTTCACCACAAAGAAAGAAAATAAATATCTCTTTGCATTCCACGGGATTCGAACCCAAGCTCTCACAATAGCCCTAACACGCCACCACTACTAGGCCACAATCTCATTTGTGTCACCTTACTTCTACAATTATTTATAAAGCCTACAAGCCAAAGTCTGAGTTCACTTAAATAGATAAAACAAAAATTTTGCATGCACCAAGACTTGAACCTCTGACCCTAAGGAAACATCCACACGCTATTTACCAACAGACTACTAGGCTTTTTGTGTTATGGTCTACCCAAATTTAACTTTAAGCCTATTGGCCCAAAGCTAGGGGTTTACTCATAAAATAATTTTTTTGCTAAAGCCTAGGTTTGAACCCAAGATTTCTCCAACACTTCTCAGGTCCCTTAACCACAAAAGTATACATTTAATTGTGTCATTTCCTTGCACAATTAAATACTTATATACAGCCTCCTTACGGATGCATACTCAAGGCTCAATACTTCTAGACCCAAATTTGGGGCGTTACATGCTCAAATTGACCATCCGTTTGAGGGCGAAGCGCGGTACTGAAATGCAACTTTGTACCCAACGCATCTTGCAGTTTCTTCCAAAACCATGATGTGAACCTCAAAACTAAATCTGAAACAATGGAAGTAGAAACTCCATGCAATCTCACAACCACGGAGATATACAACTCAGCTAATTTCTCAAGCGAATAATCCATCTGCACAGGAATGAAAAGAGCTGATTTTGTCAATCTATCAACAGCAATCCAGATCACATCTTTCTTTCTTGGAGATAGGGCAAACTCGATACAAAATCCATAGTTACTTTGTCCCATTTCCACTCAGGAATCATCACTAGCTGCAGTAACCCTAACGGTACTTGATGTTCAGCTTTAACTTGCTAACAAATCAAACATTTAGAAACAAACTCAGAGATATCTCTTTTCATACTAGGCCACCAATAAAGCTGTATCAAATCATTATACATTTTCGTGTTTCCCGGATGTACAGATAAACAACTACTGTTTGCTCCCTTTAAAATCATCTGGATGAGCTCTAAATTTCTCAAAACACATATTCTATATCTGAACCTCAAATAGTCGTTGGAATCAACTTGAAACTCTGAATCAGAGTTTGATTTTCATTGAACTCGTTTTGCTAATATTTCATTATCGACTATATGAGCTTCACAAACCTGTTGTAGAAACAATAGTCTCGCTTTCAACTCAGCTACAACTGAACCATTGCCAGATAGAGTTAACTGAGTATTCATTGCACGTAGAGCAAATAAGGATTTTCTACTTAAAGCATCAACAACAACATTTGCTTTCCCTGGATGATAGTTAATCACTAACTCATAGTCTTTTAGCAATTCTAACCATCTCCGATGTAGTAAATTCAAATCTTTCTGAGTCATTAAGTATGTCAAGCTTTTATGATCATAATAGACATGGCATTTCTCACCGAACAAATATTGACACCTAATTTTTAATGCGAACACAATTGCTGCTAACTCTAAATCATGCGTTGGTTAATTCTTTTCATGCGACTTCAACTGTCTCGAGGCATAAGCTATAACTTTTCCTTTCTGCATCAAAATACAACCCAAACCATTTAACGATGCATCACTATAGATCACAAATTCTTTACCTGATTCTGATTGAACTAACACTAGAGCTTCAGTCAATAAAGCTTTCAACTGATCAAAACTTTTCTGGCAGTGATCGGACCGCTCGAACTTAACATCTTTTTGGAGCAATCTCGTCATCGGAGTTGCAATCATTGAAAAGCCTTTTATTAATTGTCTGTAATAGCCTACTAGTCCCAGAAAACTATGAACTTCGAACACATTTCTTGGAGGCTTCCAATCTATAATCGTAGAAATTTTGCTTGGGTCGACATGGATACCTGCGATTGACACTATATGCCCCAGAAAACCAACCTCTCGTAACCAGAACTCACATTTGCTAAACTTTGCAAATAATTGCTTATCTCGTAAAGTCTATAATACGATTCTCAGATGCTCGGCATGTTTAGATTCATCGCGTGAGTAAATCAAAATATCATCAACGAACACAATGACAAATAGATCTAAGTACGATCTAAAAATCCTATTCATCAAATCCATAAAGACTATAGGAGCATTTGTTAGTCTGAAAGGCATAACCAAAAATTCGTAATGTCCGTACCTCGTTCGGAAAGCAGTTTTAGGGACATCAGAGTCTTTAACTTGCAGTTGGTAATAACCCGATCTCAAATCTATCTTTGAAAATGCAGTTGCCCCTTTCAACTGATCGAACAAATCATTAACCCGCGGTAGAGGGTATTTGTTCTTGATAGTTACTTTGTTAAGCTGTTGGTAGTCTATACACATTCTCATAGTGCCATCTTTATCTTTCACAAATAATACCGGTGCACCTCAGGGAGAGAAACTCAGTCTAGCAAACCCTCTATAGGTTAACTCTTGTAACTGAGCTTTCAATTCTTTTAACTTGATCAGAGCCATTCTTTACAAAGCTATCGATAGAGGTGTTGTTCCTGGTACTAACTTAATACCAAACTCAACCTCTCTGATTGGTGGTAAACCCGATAACTCTTCAGAAATACATCTGGATACTTGCACACAACTTGAACTGATTTAATCTTTGATTCTGTCACTTTCGTATCAAGTACATAAGCAAGATAAGCTTCACATCCTTTCCTCACATATTTTTGAGCTATCATCGATGAAATTATAGTCGGTAAACCATTCAAATCATTAGATTCAATCCAAATAGTCTCATTGTTCTAACATTTCAATTCAATGATCTATCGTCTACAATTCACTACCGCATGTCAACATTAGCCAATCCATTCCTAAAATTATATCAAACTCATCAAAAGGTAACAGAATCAGATCAGTCAGAAAATAATGACCCCTAATCATTAACGGGCAATTCTTACAGACTTTATCAACTAAGATATATTTGCCTAAGGGGTTTGATACTCTAATCACAAACTCAGTAGACTTTATAGGCAAAGTCTTAATGGACACTAAATTGAGACATATATAAGAATGAGTTGATCCTGGATCTATCAATGCAATCACATTAGTGTCATAAAGTGAGAATATATTAGTGATAACATTTGGAGATGATGCTTATTCGTAAGCGTGAATAGCGTAGGCTCTAACAGGTACTCAGGCTTCGGATCTCACAACTGAGTCCTTGGTCGCCCTCTGACTACCACTCACATTACCAACATTTTTGGGCGGTCTTCTTGTAACACCCCTTACCTGTGTTTGACGTCGAGATAGGGTACGAGGCATTACCGAATTTAAACATAAGCAAACGTACATTTTCGAGCCATAAAATTTCATTCAAGTTAGAATCATTCATACACAAGCATATCATCCCTTTTACGGGTCTACAAGGCCCTAAACATACATTGGAGGTGGTTAGGGACTAAATCAAGAACTTTCAAAACTTTTACAACACTTAGAAAATTTTCATGTTTTAGAGAGTCACACACCCGTGTGGGTAGGCCGTGTGGTCACACACGCCCATGAGGCTTGGGACACACCCGTATCTTCCACATGTGTAACTCTCTGTTTATGACATCATCACCCATTTATAGTCATACGACCAAGTCACATGCCTGTGTACTAGGCCGTGTAGCGAATTTAATTTTCGTATTTATGCAGACTTCACACGGCCTGGGCACACGCCCATGTTCTGAGGCCGTCTCCTTCACACTGCTGAGACACACGATCGTGTCTCTGCCCGTGTGTTTACTACTGGACATTTTGTTTTGAAAAATTAGGGTGCAGAGGACATACGGCCTATTCACACGCCCATGGGGCTGATCGTATGTCGCTGATGACCTAGACACATGTCCATGTGTCCACTCGTATGTACAACTCTAAGGCTATTTTCCAAGCCATTTGCCACCCAAAACTTTACACACACACTATACATTTCATTAGCAAATAGCATGGCACTAATTGGCAATCAAACATCCACAAACATGGCTTGAACATGACATTCACTCAACATCAAGGCATTAACTCAAGCATACGCATATAAATAGGTTTACAACCTAATTAGCCAATAAGCTAACTTATGTGGATATACACCAAATCAAATCCTTAACCATTACAAGCCAATTCACTTGGCCATATCAAAATAACACATACAAAAATGACTAAGTCCCTATACATGCCATAGAATCAAAGGTTTACATTCATTTACCCAACATGATAGCTTGATAGTGTGATAGCATCTCCGGCGATCTCCAACCCGAGTTAGCGTACCATCCTATAAGATATGGGAAAAGAAAGGGAGTAAGCTATAGAGCTTAGTAAGTTTATATACAAATAATGGACATCTTACGATTTATTATCCCAAGACTAATGATATAACCACAAGATAATGCCACTTAATCAATCACATTGTCAATTCTATTCATTTGAAATCATAATTTAACATATCTTATCATTTAACTAGCAATCAAAAGCTCTCTATTTTTAATAAAATACCATAATTTGTGTGATTAGAACATGCTACATCATAATTTGTTCGGCCCAAAACCCAATTACACAATCACCAATCGAATTTATCGTATATTCTATACCTCAAAAGCATGGACCAACAAACACAAATCTTATCTCATTTCTATCAATTTTACACACTTTACAATTCATTTAATACAACAAAACTTGCACCAATATATTATCCTCATACTCATAACTTACTCAATCTTTATCTTACTGAAAGTTCATCACATACCAATCTCGTTCCTTATAAGGTTTACGTACACACTTGTACCAATTCGCAATAGAGCCATATACACTTTCACATCTTACACTTAACCCGCTCAACTCTTAGAATACTAACGGATACATGAAAGGTTTGCACATAAGTGCCACATAAATATAGTCAAAGTTGTAACACCCCAAACTCGGCCTAGACGTTACGACTAAATTTGACGTGTCACATCGAAGTTTTTTTTTAATTTAAACTTGTTGATAAGAATCCGTGTTTAAATTAAAACCATTTAGTTTCAATTACAAGAGAAAATTCAGTAAAATTCATTATTACACTTTGAAAACTAATTTTTAGAAAAAGTAGTTGCCATATTTTTTATTATTAGTTTCTTAATCTGAATAAAACCACAGAAGCTTTTCTAGTTGGAAATCTTAAGGTTAAAAAAGCGTGCTTCCTTTAAAAATGTTTATTATTTTGAAAACTCAATTTTCCTATTCTAGCAGTTTAAAATACAAAATCAAAAGTCCAAATAAAAGTTAAAATCCCTCAAAATGGCCTTGTTACAAAGTTAAAACCCAAATATAAAATATTTAAATAAATAAGGTCATAAGTAAATCATTTGCGATCGTGTGGCCACCTTTGAGTCCCTCGCGGTCCAAATCGTTTAAGGCTGGGGATTGCCTGTACAGTTAAAAATAGGGTGAGTCTGCAAAACTCAGTGTGTAATCCCCTATCAGTCAAACAGTAAATAATATATACAGAACAGTCTATGCCTAAGCCCTATTCAATATCAAAATAGTCTAGGCTTTAGCCCTATAATAGTGTGGGCTTAAGCCCATTACATATATCAGTACAGTGCAGATATGCAACCTATCTCAATCTAGCAAACACACCACCCATACCGACCAACACACCATGTGGGGATTAACTCGACCCACCTATCCAACACACCAATATCGCAGCGAAGCTGCTAACAGTAACGCAGCAAAGTTGCTAATAACAATAAGCGTGGCAAAGCCACTAGTCACAGAAAATACGTGGTAGAGCCACTAGTACAGTACTTCCTCCATAACAGAATCCCAACCCCATGCAGTATGTTGTGTCATAAATATAACGTGTATGCAATATGTCATACTCAGTATCAGTCATATAACATCTGTCAACCTACCTCTAGGGGTATAACGGTCATTTCCATCCATTAGGGGTAAAATAGTAATTTTATCCCTTTAAGGGTATGTTGGTCATTTTACTAGTTTTGGGGTTTCAGTACGAATAACGACCTCTCAAAAGGTCTTCCATCACTTCGAGCGACTCAGATAACCTATATGGCCAAAATAGTGTAAATGGGCCTAAGGCCCATTATTCGACCCAAGTGGGCCCACACCCTCTGTGGCTCATTTAGTTTGAAGTCAGTTATGGCTATACGACCTTCATAGCCCAACCCATTATTCATCACTTACCATGGATTTGGTCCATGCGGGGTCCATAAGGCCATTAGCCCCAGCCCATTTCAGCCCAACGAGGCCCATAACAGCCCAAGCCCACGAAAACACTCGTGGAGGCCTCTACAGTCTGTCGCCCATGATTGGTGGGCTCGGTTTGCCCCACGAGTGTTCGCACGCTCGTAAGGCGGTAAATGTTGAAGTTTTAGCATTTTAGCTTTTGCCGATTGACAGTAAAGTAGGGGTGCGATTATACACTTTTATCTAGTATTTGACAATAATAATATTGGGTGTACGATTACACACCTAGTTCCAAAGTCGAGAGAACCTCTTACGAGCCCAAAGCCTACACAAGATCCAGAAATTCCATTATTCGTTTCCTAAAACCAAATACTCACTTATACCAATCCAAACCATCCTTATACCTTACCTTGATCGAACAAGAAGAGTGAAACGAGACATTTCTGACTTTGTATCGAAATGTTTAATATGTCAACAAGTGAAAGCGGAACATCAAGTGCCTTCAGGATTGCTTCAACCGATTATGATTCCTGAGTGGAAATGGGATCGTGTCACGATAGATTTTGTATCCGAGTTGCCACTGTCACCGAGCAAGAAAGATGCGATCTGGGTTGTTGTTGATAGATTGACAAAGTTGGCTCATTTTATTCCCGTTCATACGGATTATTCACTTGATAAGTTAGCCAATTGTATGTTTCTCAAATTGTAAGATTACACGGGGTACCTACTTCTATTGTGTCAGATAGAGATCCGAGATTCACCTCACGATTTTGGAAGAAATTACAAGAAGCATTAGGTACCAAGTTACATTTTAGCACCGCCTTCCATCCCTAAACCGATGGTCAAACTGAACGAGTTATTCAGATACTCGAGGATATGTTGAGATGTTGCATCCTTGAGTTTAGTGGTTCATGGGAACGATACTTGTCTCTGATTGAATTCGCATACAATAATAGTTTTCAATCAAGTATCAAGATGGCACCCTACGAGGCTTTGTACGGTCGTAAATGCCATACACCATTGTTTTGGACCAAGCTCAGTGAAAATAAGATTTACGAAGTCGATTTGATTAAAGAAGCCAAACAAAAAGTAAAAGTAATCTGTGAAAGTCTGAAAGCAACGTCAGATCGTCAGAAATCATATGCAGACTTGAAACGTAAAGAAATAGAGTATCAGATAGGGGATAAAGTGTTTTTAAAAGTTTCACCGTGGAAAAAGGTACTCAGATTCGACCGTAAAGGCAAATTGAGCCTGAGATTTATCGGACCATATGAAATTTCTAAACGAATTGGGCCAGTTGCGTACAGATTAAATTTGCCACCCGAACTTGAAAAGATTCACAATGTTTTTCATGTTTCGATGCTTAGGCGGTATAGATCCGATCCTTCACATGTGATTTGTCCATTAGAAATTGAAATTCAGCCTGATTTGAGTTATGAGGAAGAACTGGTCCGTATTTTGGCTCGCGAGATGAAAGAACTACAGAATAAAAAAATCTCGCTAGTAAAAGTATTGTGGCTAAAACACGGGGTTGAAGAAGCGACTTAGGAGCTAGAGGACTCAATGAAAGAACGTTATCCTAACCTATTCATTGGTAAGATTTTCAGGGACGAAAATCCCTAAAGGGGGGAGAGTTGTGACAGCCCTAATTTGGCCCTAATCGGGAAAGTGGTTTTGTAACCATTAAATCGAGTCAGAAAATTTTTAAAATGTTATATTCTATGTTTATTATATGTGAAACTTCATGTGTGAAAATATCATGTTTTGATTTTGTCATTTGGATGTGGAATTATTAAAAAGGACTTGTTTGAGAAACCTTGAAAATGTGATAGGTAAAATTGTAGTGGCCGAATAGTATGTGGTTAACATTATGGAGGACTTGCATGTCAGATAGCCCATATTTAATATTGTGGACGGCAATGATGATGAATAATGGATAATATATGTCTTTTACATTAATGATATAAAATTTAATTGTTTTATACTAAGAAAACATGAATTAAAATAAGAAAAAGGTGATAAAAACAAAGTTGGATGCTCATTCTTTCTCACCTTGCCGAAACCATAAAGTAAAAGAGGAAAAGAAAAGTTCTAAGAAGTTCGACCATACATGTAACTTGATTGAGGTATGTTTGATATTATTCTTTGAAATCCTTGTATATTTTAAGTTGTTAGTTAGAATTCTACCTAGCCCATGATTCAAATTTTGCTAAATGATGGAGGTTATGTGATGATACAATCGGCCATGGAAGTTTTGTGTTTCATGGATGGAGTGTTGATGTTTTTAAATAGAAATGGTAGAAAAATGAGGTTTGAGCTTGTAAAATGTTAGAAACAAATGCTAAAATTTTTAGTATATGTATGTGTGTTTGCCGAACATGGACCTAAAGTGATGAAAATGAGCATTCGGCAATGGATGTCTTAGTGATGGTAGCATTCAACCTTGATTTGTAAACTATTATAATTTGAGTGTTTAAATGCCATGATGAAGAAATGTTGTTAAATGAGTTTTAAGCTTGTTAAATTTTGATTAATGGGATTTTAAAGACAAATGGTATTCAGTCAAAGAAAGTTGATATGAAGTTTTGATAGATTTGAGAAGTGAATGGCCGAATGAACTTTTATGAATGCATGGTTTAGTTTGATCGATGTAGGATAGAAATCATGTTACCTTGTGTCAAATGTAGTCTTGTATAAGTGAATTTTTTAGATGGTAAGTTAATTAAAGGGGAAGTGCCGAATGTACAAATGTGTTAAAGAATTTTACAAATATTTATTTAATGGATATTTGGTCTAATTACATATGTACAATTTATTAAATTGTAAATTTTGTAATTGTCCTAAGGGTTATATGTGCATTCGGCTATGTGATATATATGATGTTAGTTGAATTTGTGAATAATGGAGAAGTATATTCAGCCATAAGTTAAGTGCAATCATATGGGATTAATATTTAATACATGAGTATATATATAAACAAATGTTTAAAGAATCGGCTGTAAGCATTGATAATGTGATTTTAATTGTGAATGATACTTTGGTATAAACATATGTATATTCAGCTACTTGATAAGTATAAGTATGAAATATTAAGGTTAATTCAAGAATATATGTATATAAGTTTATGTAAATTCGGTTAATTATTGATATTGTGGCTTTTGGAATTTGAGATGGATTGAGATGAAATGCCGAATATGTGTTTGTGCTTAATTAAAAGTGTTGCCGTATATATATGTGTTTCTTTGAGAAATTAGCATTATTGTTTATAATGAGTTGGTGAGGTGATTAAACTAGTTTAAAATTTGTTTAATTTAGCTCAAGAGCAAAGAGATCCAATTTCGAATAGGGGAAAAGCTAAACTAACTGAGTAGCCGATCTATAGTTGTTCGAGACAATTGAGGTAAGTTTTAAGTATTTAAACATAAGTTATTGTGAATATGTCATGATATGTCATGAAAGATTCTATATCCTTTATACGAATATACATATGTACATGCATATTGCCGAATGATATGCATGATAGTGGAATAAGGTAATTCTTATGTTATATTACCGAATGTTATGATAAGAAATGATAATGTGATAGATAGCATGTGATTATATTCGAATGAAGTCAAACTGACTAATGTGGTCACCATGTGCGAAATGCATAAATACATGAAGTGCATATGCTTATTATTTTGTAAAATTCATACTCGAATGGTTATTTGGGCATTGGTCTAGCAAGCTTAAAGCTAGTGATTACTATTGGGCTTTGAGCCTAACAGGGATAATGCCGGTGAAATAATATCGGGCCTTGAGCCTAGCAGGCGTAATGCCGGTGAAGAAATTTTAGACTTAAAAGTCTAGCAGGCTTATAGCCGGTGATGAAATCAAGATATTACCTAGCAGGCATATTTGTCGGTGAATTAATAAAAGTGAAGTGCCATGAGACTATATGCTAATACGATATGTGGATTTGTTACATAAATTAAGTTATCCAGGTATGTATAACCTATCTATGTACCTGAGAGTTTAATGAATTAGATGTTCGATGTGAAATGAACATATACGAAATGGTTTATGATTATGTCCATTTATGAACATTCGGTTCAAGTGAAATTATTCATGGAAGCATATTATTTATGTATGTGGTTACAAATATAGAAGGAATGTTTTAAATGTGGAAATGGTATTATACTCTAGTTCGTTTTGGTTGAATTAAATGTGGAAATGGTATTATACACTAGTTCATTTTGGTTGAATGGTATTATAAAGTGTTACATTTTATTGGTATCAGAGCTACGATTTAGTCGATTCTAGGACGAACGTAGCGTTCGTGAGTCTAGCTATACATGTCATAATGTGTTAATACGATAGTGTGATGACTTCTGACGGCTGAAATGTGTTTTTCGTATAGTAAATGAATCCCAATTCCGATCGAGCTGTAGTAGATGATGTTGAGAGCGTAGTGCCTGCTCCTACGCAAGGGACAGCGCCGAATGACTCTTAGCCGAATGCAAGTAATCAAGATGAGGAGGCAACACAAGCCTTCTATGCTATGATGAGTGATTGGTTCACTCAATTTATTCGAACTAATCCGACTACTCCACAACCCCCGCCCCCGAATACTAAGCTTCCGACACCTGTATGCCTCTTGTGACCGATCCGTTGATATCAAGTAAGCCCCCAGTTGATAAAATTAGAAAATACGAAGCTGAAGAGTTTAGAGCCACTGTTAGCGATGATGCGGAGAGAGTGAAATTCTGGCTTGACAATACTATACGTGTCTTTGATGAATTATCGTGTACCCCTTACGAGTGTTTGAAATGTGCTATGTCTTTGCTTCGTGATACTGCTTATCACTAGTGGAATACCTTAGTTTTGGTTGTTCCGAGAGAACGAATTACTTGGGAATTCTTTCTGACAGAGTTCCATAAAAAGTATATCAGCCAAAGATTCATCAACCAAAAGCGCAAAGAGTTTCTTGAGCTTAAACAGGGCGGAATGAGTATTACCGAATATGTATAGGAATTTGTGAGACTCAACAGATATGCCCGCGAGTGTATCTCTTCCGAAGCTATCATGTGTAAACACTTCGAGGATGGATTGAATGAATATATCAAATTGCTAGTAGGCATTTTGGTAATTAAAGAGTTCGTAGTACTTGTTGAACGAGCTTGTAAAGCTGAAGAGCTCGGAATTGAGAAAAGAAAAGTTGAAGCTAGAGCTAGAGAGTTTCGTAAAAGATCTTCGGGAAAAACATCTCAACAGTCATCAAAGAAATTTCGAGATGACTCGAGCCGATGTAAGAATACTTTGGGTTTTTCTAGACAAGATCGCGAACAACCTCTTGTGAGTACACGAGTTACCTCCGTTGCTAGTGTTGGCAATGACCGTCAGAATAGAGCCAAGTGTAAGCATTGTGGTAAATGGCATTCGGGGAGCTGTAGATTGCATGATCGCTCTTGTTTCAAGTGTGGGTCAGCTGATCATTTTATCCGAGACTGTCCAAAATTAGCAGAGCAGAATACTGATCCGAGTGGGAGACCTAGTAATACTGTAGCACGAGGTAGACCACCCAGACATACGGGTAATGCTAGTGTTAGTTAGAGAGGGACTAGAGATATGGCTGTTCGATCCGAGGCTCGTGCACTTGCCAGAGCTTATGCCATACGCGCTCGCGAGGATGCTTCTTCTGCAAACGTTATTACCGGTATTTTCATTTTTTCGATACTGATGTTATTGCATTGATTGACCTCGGATCAACTAATTCATATGTGTATGAAACTTTGGCATCCAGTAAGACTCTACCTGTTGAGTCTACTAAATTTGTGATTCGAGTGTCAAACCCTTTGGGCCGGTGTGTGTTAGTTGACAAAGTATGCAACAACTGTCCCTTAATGATTTGAGATTTTTGCTTTCGGGCTGATTTGATGCTATTGCCATTTGATGAGTTCGATATCATTCTCAGTATGGATTGGTTAACTGTGCACGATGCTGTAGTGAATTGTAAAAGAAAAGTAATTGGCTTGCGATGTTCGAATGGTGAAATAATTCGAGTTGAGTCTACTGATGTGAAAGGGTTACCGGCAGTGATGTCTTCGATGATGGCGCAGAAGTATGTGAGAAAGGGATGTGAAGCTTATCTAGCGTATGTTCTGGACAGTAAAGTATCAGAAAGAAAACTTGAAACCGTACCTATGGTTTGTGAATATTCAGATGTATTCCCCAAGGAATTACCTGGTTTGCCACCTTTTCGAGAAGTAGAGTTCGGTATAGAATTAGTACCTGGAACGACTCCGATTTCGATAGCTCTGTATCGTATGGTGCCGACCGAATTAAAAGAATTGAAATCTCAGTTGCAAGAACTGACAAATAGAGGTTTCGCTCGACCGAGTTTCTCTTCCTGGGGTGCACAAGTATTGTTTGTGAAAAAGAAAGATGAAACCATGAAAATGTGAATTGATTATCGTCAACTTAATAAAGTTACTGTAAAGAATAAATATCTGTTACCGCGAATTGATGATTTATTTGACTAGCTAAAGGGAGCTTCAGTATTTTCAAAGATAGATTTGAGATCAGGCTATTATCAGTTGCGAGTTAGAGACTCTAATGTGCCTAAAACAGCTTTCAAAACGAGGTACGGACACTACGAGTTCTTGGTGATGCCGTTTGGGCTCACTAATGCCCTTGCGGTTTTCATGGATTTAATGAATCGAGTTTTTAGACAGTATTTGGATCAGTTTGTGGTCGTGTTTATAGATGACACTTTAATCTATTCACACGATGAAACTGAGCATGACGAACATTTGAGATTGGTGTTACAGATTTTGCGAGACAATCAGCTTTACGTAAAGTTCAGTAAATGTGAATTCTAGTTGCGTGAGGTTAGCTTTTTGGGACATGTTGTATCCGCATCGGGTATCCGGGTTGATCTGAATAAGATTTCAACTATACTTGATTGGAAGCCTCTGAGGAATGTTTCAGAAGTTCGAAGCTTTTTGGGAATTGCCAGGTATTATAGACGGTTCGTGAAAGGCTTCTCGATGATAGCAACATCGTTAACTAAGTTGCTTCAGAAAGATGTCAAATTTGAGTGGTCAAAAAAGTGTCAGAAAAGTTTTGATCAATTGAAAGCTCTTTTGACCGAAGCTCCAGTGTTAGTTCAGCTGGAATCTGGTAAAGAATTTGTGATTTATAGTGATGCCTCCTTGAATGGTTTGGGCTGTGTCTTGATGCAAGAAGGTAGAGTTGTTGCTTATGCCTCGAGACAGTTAAAGCCTCACGAGAAAAACTATCTGACGCATGATCTCGAATTAGCTGATATTGTCTTTGCTCTAAAAATTTGGCGTCACTACTTGTTTGGAAAGAAATGTCATGTTTATTCTGATCATAAAAGTCTCAAATACTTGATGACTTAGAAATACTTGAATTTGAGCCAACGGCGGGGGCTAGAATTATTGAAAGATTACGAGCTTGTCATTGATTATCATCCAGGAAAGGCTAATGTGGTCGCAGATGCTCTAAGTTGATAATCACTGTTTACTTTACGAGCAATGAATGTACATTTGTCTATGTCCGCTGATGATGCATTAGTAGCGGAATTAAAAGCAAAACCAATGTTGATGCAACAAATCCGTGAAGCTGAGAAAGTTGATGATGATTTGACCGCTAAATGGGCTCAATGTGATTCAAACGAGGATTCAGAGTTTCAGATTGATGATAATGATTGTTTGAGATTCAGAAATTGATTGTGTGTTCCGAGAAATTTAGAGATTATTTTGATGATTTTGAACGAAGCTCATAGTAGTTGAATGTCAGTTCATCCGGGTAGTACGAAAATGTACAATGATCTGAAACGTCAATATTGGTGGCGCGGTATGAAACGAGACATTTCTGACTTTGTTTTGAAATGTTTGATGCGCCAACAAGTGAAAGCGGAACATCAAGTGCCTTCAAGATTGCTCCAGCCAATTACGATACCTGAGTGGAAATGGGATCGTGTCACAATGGATTTTGTATCCGGGTTCCCATTGTCACCAAGCAAGAAAGATGCGATCTAGGTTGTGGTTGATAGATTGACAAAGTCAGCTTATTTTATTCCAATTCGTATCGATTATTCACTTGATAAGTTAGCCGAATTGTACATTTCTCAGATTATGAGATTGCACAGGGTGCCTACTTCTATTGTTTCTGATAGAGATCCGAGATTCACTCATGGTTTTGGAAGAAATTGTAAGAAGCATTGGGTACCAAGTTGCATTTTAGCACTGCTTTTCATCCCCAAACCGATGGTCAATCCGAGCAAATTATTCAGATACTCGAGGATATGTTGAGATGTTGCATCCTTGAGTTTAGTCGCACGTGGGAACGATACTTGCCTTTGGTTGAATTCACATACAATAATAGTTTTCAATCGAGTATATGATGCACCTTACAAGGCTTTATACGGTTGTAAATGTCGTACACCGTTGTTTTGGACTGAGCTCAGTGAGAATAATATTTATGGAGTCGATTTGATTAAAGAAGCCGAACAGAAAGTAAAAGTAATCTGTGAAAGTCTAAAAGCAGCGTCAGATCGTCAGAAATCGTATGTAGACTTGAAACGTAAAGAAATAGAGTATCAGATAAGGGATAAAGTGTTTTTAAAAGTTTCACCGTGGAAAAAGGTACTCAGATTCGGCTGTAAAGGCAAATTGAGCCCGAGATTTATCAGGTCGTATGAAATTTCTGAACGAATTGGGCCGGTTGCGTACAGATTAAATTTGCCACCCGAACTTGAAAAGATTCACAATGTTTTTCATGTTTTGATGCTTATGCGGTATAGATCCGATCCTTCACATGTGATTTGTCCGTCAAAAATTAAAATTCAGCCAAATTAGAGTTATAAGGAAAAATAGGTCCGTATTTTGGCTCGCGAGATGAAAGAACTATGGAATAAGAAAATCTCGCTAATAAAATTATTGTGGCTAAAACACGGGGTTGAAGAAGCGACTTGGGAGCTAGAGTACTCAATGAAAGAACGTTATCCTAACCTATTCATCGGTAAGATTTTTAGGGACGAAAATCCCTAAAGGGGGGAGAGTTGTGACAGCCCTAATTTGGCCCTAATCGAGAAAGTGGTTTTGTAACCATTAAACCGAGTTAGAAAATTTTTAAAATGTTATATTCTATATTTATTATATGTGAAACTTCATGTGTGAAAATATCGTGTTTTGATTTTTTCATTTGGATCTGGAATTATTAAAAAGGACTTGTTTGAGAAACCTTGAAAATGTGATAGGTAAAATTTTAGTGGCCAAATAGTATGTGGTTAACATTACGGAGGACTTGCATGTCAAATAGTCCATCTTTAATATAGTGGACGGCAATGATGATGAATAATGGATAATATATGTCTTTTACATTAATGATATAAAATTTAATTTTTTTATATTAAGAAAACATGAATTAAAATAAGAAAAAGGTGATAAAAACAAAGTTAGATGCTTATTCTTTCTCACCTTGCTGAAACCACAAAGGAAAAGAGGAAAAGAAAATTTCTAAGAAGTTTGGCCATACTTGTAACTTGATTGAGGTATGTTTGATATTATTCTTTGAAATCCTTGTATATTTTAAGTTGTTAGTTAGAATTCTACCTAGCTCATGGTTCAAATTTTGCTAATTGATGGAGGTTATGTGATGATACAATCAGCCATGGAAGTTTTGTGTTTCATGGATGGAGTGTTGATGTTTTTAAATAGAAATGGTTGAGCTTGTAAAATGTTGGAAACAAATGCTAAAATTTTTAGTATATGTATGTGTGTTTGTCGAACATGGACCTAAAGTGATGAAAATGAGCATTCGGCTATGGATGTCTTAGTGATGGTAGCATTCGGCCTTGATTTGTAAAATATTATAATTTGAGTGTTTAAATGCCTTGATGAATAAATGTTATTAAATGAGTTTTAAGCTTGTTAAATTTTGATTAATGGGATTTTAAAGACAAATGGTATTCGGTCAAAGAAGGTTGATATAAAGTTTTGATAGATTTGAGAAGTGAATGGCCGAATGAACTTATATGAATGCATGGTTTAGTTTGATCGATGTAGGATAGAAATCATGTTACCTTCTATTGAATGTAGTCTTTTATAAGTGAATTTTTTAGATGATAAGTTAATTAAAGGGGAAGTGCCGAATGTACTAATATGTCAAAGAATTTTGCAAATATTTATTTAATGGATATTTGGTCTAATTACATATGTACAATTTATTAAATTGTAAATTTTGTAATTATCCTAAGGGTTATATGTGCATTCGGCTATGTGGTATATATGATGTTAGTTGAATTGGTGAATAATGGAGAAGTATATTCGGCAATAAGTTAAGTGTAATCATATGGTATTAATATTTAATACATGAGTATTTATATAAATAAATGTTTAAAGAATCGGCTGTAAGCATTGATAATGTGATTTTAATTGTGAATGATACTTTGGTAGAAACATATGTATATTCGGCTACTTGATAAGTAAAAGTATGAAATATTAAGGTTAATTCAAGAATATATGTATATGAGTTTATGTATATTCAGTTAATTATTGATATTATGGCTTTGGGAATTTAAGATGGATTGGGATGAAGTGCTGAATATATGTTTGTGCTTAATTAAAAGTGTTGCCGTATATATGTGTTTCTTTGAGAAATTAGCATTTTTGTTTATAATGAGTTGGTGAGGTGATTAGACTAGTTTAAAATTTGTTTAATTTAGCTCAAGAGCAAATAGAGCCAATTTCGAATAGGGGAAAAGCTAAACTAACTGAGTAGCCGATCTGTAGTTGTTCAACAATAATTGAGGTAAGTTTTAAGTATATAAACATAAGTTCTTGTGAATATGTCATGATATGTTATGAAAGATTCGGTATCCTTTATACGAATATACATATGTACATGCATATTGCCGAATGATATGCATGATAGTGGAATAAGGTAATTCTTATGTTATATTGCTGAATGTTATGATAAGAAATGATAATGTGATAGATAGTATGTGATTATATTCGAATGAAGTCAAACTGACTAATGTGGTCACCATGTGCGAAATGCATAAATACATGGAGTGCATATGCTTATGATTTTGTGAAATTCATACTCGAATGGTTATTCGGGCATTGGCCCAGCAAGCTTAACGCTAGTGATTATTATCGGGCTTTGAGCCTAGCAGGCGGAATGCCGGTGAATAAATTTCAGACTTGAAAGTCTAGCAGGCTTATAGCCAGTGATGAAACCAAGATATTACCCAGCAAGCAAATTTGCCGGTGAACTAATAAAAGTAAAGTGCCATAGACTATGTGCTAATACGATATGCGGATTTCTTACATAAATTAAGTTATCCAGGTATGTATACCTATCTATGTATTTGAGAGTTTAATGAATTAGATGTTCGATGTGAAATGAACATATTCGAAATGATTTATGATTATGTTCATTTATGAACATTCAGTTCAAGTGAAATTATTCATGGAAGCATGTTATTTATGGATGTGGTCACAAATATAGAAGGAATGTTTTAAATGTGGAAATGGTATTATACTTTAGTTCATTTTGGTTGAATTAAAGTTGGCATTGAGATATTAAAGTGTTCATGATTACAAGAATTTGAATCTAATCGAATGACTTTCTATAAGTACATATAAGTGATTATGTATATTCGGCCTTTGTGGAATTATATACATGGAGATATATGTTTTGTTCATATGTGATTACAATCATTGAAATTATAAGTGGACATGGTTTCTCGAATTAACTCTGTTAAATTGAATCAAGGAATGACATTGTGCCATTTAATTTTGTGATTATGTGATTTTGCATTTTCTTTTTTAAAAGAAATGTTATGTATATGAAAATGTGTACAATGTGGCTATGTGAATTCGGCTAAATGAGTATACTTTAGGGTTATGATATAAGTGAATAATGTGTATAAATAAGTTTAATTGTTTAATTACTTAAGACTTACTAAGCGAAATTGCTTATTGTGAATATTTGTGTTCTTCTCTATTTTATAGATCTTGGTTGAAAGCTACGAGCTCGGGGATTCAAGTTCAAAGTCATCCACATTATCGTCTCTATTGTGGTACTTTTAAAAGTCTATGTTTTGAAATATGGCATGTATAGGCTTCAAAAGTTATATTTTGGCTATGTATATATTAAAGCCATGCGAATATGGCTTATTCATTTTGTTTAGTAAAGTTACAAAGTTGAATTAATGTTTGTGAAATGTTTTGGTTATAATGGCATATTCGGTTATGGTATATATATATACATATATGCATATTCGGTGATTGTATAATTATTCAATTATAAAGTATGATAAGTGGTTCTTTTGTATTGTAATTCTTGTATGATATTGTAGGTTACCATTGTGCCTAAACTTAAAAGAAAACTTGATTCGTTAATGCTTATATTATTGTTAAATGTATAAGTTAGGTTGAATTGAATGTCCGGAGGTTGTGTTACTTTAGGTAATACCTAGTAACCCTATTCTGGCGACGGATGAGGGTTATAGGGTGTTACAGGCTGACTTTTCATGATGCCGTTGTGAGTTGTAGATGAAAGACTATTGAGTTGAAATGTCAGAATGATGAAATTCTTCTTATTGAATCCAATGATTCGAGTGGATTGCCTATTGTGATATCATTTATGTTAGTTTAGAAATATGTGAGAAAGGGTTTTGATGCTTATATTGCTTATGTAATGGATACAAAAGTGTTTGAATTAAAGATTGAATTAGTACTAGTTGTTTGTGAATATTCGGATGTGTTTTAAGAAGAGCTACATGGGTTAGCACCAGTCAGGCAAGTTGAGTTTGCTCTTGAATTAGTACTAGGGACATCACCAATATCGATAGCTTCATACAAAATGGATCCTACAGAGTTGAAAGAGTTAAAAGCTCAGTTGCAAGAGTTAACAGATAGAGGTTTTGCACGACCTAGTTTTTCACCTTGGGGTGCACCAGTTTTGTTTGTTAAAAAGAAAGATGGATCTATCAGATTGTGTATCGACTATCGATAGCTTAATAAAGTTACAATCAAGAATAAGTATCCTCTGCTGAGAATTGATGATTTATTTGATCAGTTGAGAGGAGCAACAATGTTCTCTAAGATTGATTTGCGATTTGGTTATTATAAATTGAGAGTTAAAGTTTGGATGTGCCGAAAACTGCATTCAGAACCAAGTACGGATATTATGAATTTCTTGTTACGCCATTTGGGTTAACTAATGCTCCTACAGTATTTATGAACTTGATGAATAGAATCTTCAGACCGCATTTAGACAGATTTGTTGTTGTCTTCATTAACGACATTCTGACCTATTCCCGAGATGAGTCAGAGCATGCTGAGCATTTGAGGATTGTGTTGCAAACCTTGAGAGATAAGCAACTATTTGCTAAATTTAGTAAATATGAGTTTTGGCTCCGAGAAGTTTGATTTTTGGGACACACTATTTCAGCCGAGGGCATTCGAGTTGATCCGAGTAAAATTTCAGCAATTATTAACTGGAAACCACCAAAGAATATATATGAAGTCAGAAGTTTTCTAGGATTAGCTGGCTATTACTGAAGATTTGTAAAAGGGTTCTCGATGATAGCTGCACCGATGACTCAGTTATTACAAAAAGATGTAAAATTTGAGTGGTCTGAGAAATTTCAACAAAGTTTTGATTAGTTGAAAGCACTGTTAACCGAAGCACCAGTATTAGTACAACCTGAGTCAGGTAAAGAGTTTGTGATTTTCAGTGATGCATCATTAAAGGTTTTGGATGTGTTCTATGCAAGAAGATAAAGTGATAACTTATGCTTCTAGACAGTTAAAACAGCATGAAAAGAATTATTCGACTCACGATTTAGAATTCGCCGTTATTGTTTTTGCATTGAAAATTTAATGACATGATTTGTTCGGTGAAAAATGCCATATATTTACTAATAATAAGAGTTTGAAGTATTTGATATCACAGAATGATCTAAATTTGAGACAGTGAAGATGGATTGAACTGTTGAAAGAGTATGTGTTATTCATTGATTATCATCCGGGGAATGCAAATGTAGTCACAGATGCTTTAAGTAGAAAATCCTTATCTTCTTTGAGAGCATTGAATACACGATTGACTTTTTCTGATGATGGTTCAATTTTAGCTGAGTTAAAAGCTAAACCGATGTTTCTCCAACAAATTTTTGAAGCTAAAAACTGTGATAGTGAATGAAAGCTAAACAAGTACAGTGTGAGTCAACCTTAATTCAGAGTTTCAGATTGGAACCAATGATTGTTTATTGTTTTGAGGTAGAATTTGTGTACCGAGAAACCCAGAACTTATATAGAAAATTTTGAATGAAGCACAGAATGGTAGCTTGTCTGTTCATCCGGGAAGTAATAAAATGTACCATGACTTGAAACAATTGTATTGGTGGTCAGGTATGAAATGTGATATTTCTGACTTTGTGACCAGATGTTTGATTTGTCAGCAAGTTAAAGCTGAACATCAAGTGCCTTCAGGACTGTTACTGCCAGTAATGATACTTGAGCGAAAGTGGGACAGAGTTACTATGGATTTCGTATCAGGATTACCCCTACCTCCGAAAAACAAAGATGTTATATGGGTTATTGTTGATCATTTGATGAAATCTGCACATTTCATTCCAGTGCGTATAGATTTCTCTCTTGACAGACTAGCTGAGTTGTATATTTCTGAAATCATCAAATTGCACGGAGTTCTAGTCTTTATTATTTCGGATAGGGACCCAAGATTTACATAACGATTTTGGAAGAAATTGCAAGAGGCTTTGGGTACATGGTTGCATTTTAGTACTGTATTTCATCCTCAAATCGATGGTCAGTTTGAAAGAGTGATTCAGATTCTCAAATATATTCTTCATTGTTGTGTTTTAGAGTTTGAAGGCAACTTGTAAAATATTTATCGTTGGTTGAATTCGCATATAATAATAGCTTCCAGTTGAGTATAAAGATGGCACCGTATGAAGCTTATATGGTTGTAAATGCTAAACTCTATTATAATAGATCGAGCTTAGTAAAAAAAAGATTCACGGGGTTGATTTGAGCAGAGAGACTGAAGAGAAAGTGAAAGTAATTCTTGACAATTTAAAAGCAGCTTCAAACCTACAGAAGTCGTATGTGGATTTGAAACATAAAGACATTGAATTCCAGATCAGTGATAGAGTGTTTTTAAAAGTACCGCTATGGAAGAAGATTCTTCGATTTGCTCGCAAAGGAAAATTAATTTTGCGTTTCATTGGGCTATATGAGATTATCGAGAGAATAGGACTAGTGGCATATCGTCTAGCTTTACCATCAAAACTTGAGAAGACTCATAATGTGTTTCATGTATCTATGCTATGACGATACCAATTAGACCCTTTGCATATAATTTCACTAGCAGAGGATATCGTATTACGAAGACCCGATTAGAATCTTAGGTCGAGAGATCAAAGAGTTGAGAAATAAAAGAATAGCATTAGTAAAAGTTCTTTAGCAATGTCACAACACTGAAGAAGCTACATAGAACCCGAGGAAGCTATGAGAAAGCAATACCCTAACCTATTTTTTAATAAGATTTTCGAGGACGAAATATTCCTAAGGGGGGAGAGTTGTAATAGCCTGTTTTTAGTGAAATCGGAATAGTGGTTTCAAAACCACAAACCCAAAGTAAAAATATTTATTTTAATATTATTTTGAGGTTTACAGTATGATACTTTGTTTGCATAAAAATTTCGCTAAGAAATTTTATTATTTGTATGCTTAATTTGTGAAAAAGGACCAAATTGCATAGAGTGTAAAAGTTGCATTATATAAGCTAAATGTGTCAATTTGCTATGAAATTTAAATATAAGTGAACTTATATGGTAATTAGATCTTCTATAATGATAGTGGACATTTATGGACATATGTCAAGTGATTTTTTTATGTGTAATTAAAGGTTAATTATGTAATTTGATAATAAAACTAAAATAAGAAAAAACAAAACCATTATTTTTGTCCATCTTCTTCATCTAGCCAAAATTTTGGAAGAAAGAAAGCCATTTTTAGGGTTGAAGTTCAGCTAAGCTTAGATTCATGGTGAGTGTTTTTCATCCCGTTTTAACTAAATTTTTATGTGTTTGAGGTCGTTTTAACTTAATTTAGCTAGACCAGGGACTAATTTGTAAAATTTTTAAAGAGTTAAGGTCTTGCCATTGTTGAATATGTATGTATTTTGATGTCTTATAATAGATTATGGATGGTTTTTGTTTGATAGACAACATTTGTAAAGTGATTTTTAGTGAAAATGTTAATTAGGGATTAAATTGAAAAATGTGTAAAATCCATTGTGAAATGTGTGAAATAATGAAAATATAGGCTGCTATAAGTATAGATGATATTCGGGTATGATAGATTAATATTAAAATTCCATGAATTTGAATTTTTATCAGATAGGGACTAAATTGTAAAGAAATTAAATGTTTAGGGGTAAAATTATAATTTTATCAAAATTTGAAATTGGATTAAATTGAATAGAGTAATTCTCAAAATAGCTAAGTTTGATTATATAGATCCAGAAAAGCAATGTACGGATCATGATCGGGGAAAAGATAAAGTTTCAGACTAAACGGTTGTTTTTTGTCATTTGGATTAGAGGTAAGTTCGTATGTTTAATAAGTTTTATGTTATAAGTGTTTAAATGCTTAAATTGTGTAATTGTGATAATACGATATTGTGGAAGTTATCGACAAGGCATCGACAAAAAATAGATCCCATTTGAACCTTAGGAATAGATAGGATACAAATGACATGTCATTAGGGTTTACCGTGATTATGTGATTCGGATGCTGGTCCTGTACGTCCTATTGGTGGCTAAGTTTTTTGGCATGTGTTGTGGATACTCGACAACTTGTGTGAGCAGCACCGTATAGCTACATCTTGACCGACAACTTGTGTGAGCAGACCCAATGATGGCTTGAAAATGAGCATTTATATGTGATATGTGATAAAGGTGGTTTAACCACGTATATGGCACTTAGTGTGATAGAGGTGGTTTAACCATGTATATTTGATATCTGATATTATTTCGAATGGTTCAACGAGCAATGATGATAGTATGAGGATATAAGGGAAGATATGGATTAGTTCAGATATTCGTGATAAGTTCAACAAGTAATTGATAGTTGATAAATTCATATGGTAAGCAAGTGATAGTTGATGAATACATATATGACTCATATGGTTATGACAATGTGTTAATTATTGGATTGAATGATGCTTATCTATATTTACTTATGCATCTTTAAATTGTGAATGAATTGGTAAATTGTAATTATAAGCCATACAAGCTTACTAAGCTTCAGAGCTTACTTTGTCTATTTTTCCATGTTTTATAGTGATTCGGAAGCTCGCTCGGATTGGAAATCGTCCGAGATCTCGTCACACTATCCAGCTGTTGTTCTGGTATTTTTGGACTTCATGTAACGCCCTGATTTTCAAGATTTTTCGGGTTTTGTGAATTTTAGTGAAGTTTTAAAATTTTGGTGTTTTGAAGGTTGAAAATGTATGTACATCTGTTAGTGGGCCATTAGAAGGCCCAAGCTTAAGTTAAAACCCGGTAAAATATTAAGTTGGATTTTCAAGTGAAAGGGGACTTGGTTAAATGGACCTTAAAGAAAAACCGTGTAAAATATGTCAAAAAGGGAGCCTTGGTAGAGTGGCAAGGTGGCGCCACTAAGCTCCTAAAAAAGTGGCGCCTAAGTGGGTATTCGAGGACAAGGGTTCGAGTAGCAAGGTAAGCGTAGTGTTCTTTTTAATTTTTAAGCATGTGCTGGGGATGTGACTAATTTAAGTAGGAAGTTCGGTAAGGGCTTTTAGGGACTTGGGCCGATTACTCAAGTGTGATATTAGGGTTAGATCTTTTTCTATTTTCTGTCATAAGAATTAGGGTTAGCCACCTTAGGAATTATTTCTCTCTTCTACTGTCAGAAAAGCCGAAATTTGCCTCCCTAGGAAACTCATAGCCGAATTCTTTCTCTCCACCTCTACCATTACTTTTCTTCACTTTTCTTCTTCTTCTTTGATTCATTCCTTAGCCGAAACCCCCTTATTCCCTCATTCATCTTCTCTTTTGACCACACCCTCCATAAAATCACCATAATCAATTTCCTTAAAAAGCCGAAATCCCGAAAAAAACTCACATTTGTGCCGAATTTCCTAAGCCAAGATTCCTCAACTTTCTTTCGTTCTTTTGGCCAAATCTCACTCCTTCTACACTTTAAATCCCTGTTGACAACACCTATACTAAACTCCCCACACCGAATCATCTTCTTCCGTACCTTTCTAAAAGCCGAAATCACCATTAGTTTAGGGAGATAGCTAAAAATTTTAGATCTCAGAGATAAGGGTTCTACTAACGTTTAAGGGTTAAATCTACATCAGATTTGAGTTAGAGGCAAGGTAAAAGCAGTGGTAAGTGGTTATCAACTCAGATCTTTAAGATATTTCATACTTTGGAAAAGCCGAAAGTCCCTAAAGTTAGGGAGGTTGTCGATTTGTCTATTAGTGATTTAAAGTAGTAATTTGGTTCTTTTTGGAAGTTAGTTAGGAAGGAAGGTGATCAAGCAAGGAGTGGAAGGCATCGGTATCATCAGATCTAGATCTAGTGCATCTAAATCGACAGAGGTAAGTTTTCATGGCCATTAAGGGTATGGCCGAATATGGTAAGGGATTTTGGTTGTAGTTTTTCATAGATCTACTGATGAATCACTTAGATAATGGATTGTAGGAACGGGCGCATAGGAAATCTCATCAGTGGAACTGCAAAACAAGTGTGTGTTTTGAACACCCTTCAATGCTTAAATCGGCAAAAGCCGAAAAGCTAAAATGCCGAAATTTCAGCATTTCGAGAGCTTGTGAGCGTGCGAACGCTCTCAAGTTGGTAGGAGAAAGTTGGTTTTGGAATCAGCTCTGTCAGGCGGGCTGTCCGCTGAATTTTGGGCACTACGATAAGTTGGGCCTCGGGCCGAATATGGGCCCAATGGGCAATTTGGGCCCATTTGGGTAAAAATAGGTTTAAAGGCAATAATATGGATTACAGGCATAAAAACTGTTAAAACAAGATAATGGATTGGAAATTAAGGCTTAAATGGGCCTAATGGGCTAAAATGGCATGGTAGAGCCATTCGGGGTTTTAGGGCCTAAGTGCTATGTAAAACCCCTGACCCGGCCCAGACGTTATGGCCATGTCCGGTGTGCCACATCACCTAGACTATGCTACGCCGTCCTATGTACTAAGTCTGATGTTCGAGATTTTTGAAAAGTAATATTTGTTTTTCTTGAAATTCCCAATTTGATTACTATTCGACCTAATCTCTATCTCATTTGTGAATCGTTTCATTTTAGTCTTACCATCATTCTTAGTTTTTAGTAAAGTCAGGTTGTTTAAGAAAATATTGATTTAATTTTCAAAAACAGTGTATGTTCAAGTTTGAAATAAAACCGTAAAGAAATCCCAAATAACAGTTATAGCGGCCTTATTACAACCCATATCAAAGTAAAAACCAATACGAAATATTTAAGTTAAACCAAGAAAGTTCAGTCCTCGTGGCCACTCTGAATCCCTCCCAGCGTCCAAGTCACAATCTAGGGCTCACCTGCAAGGATGGAAAGAGAGGGGTGAGTTTGGGAAAACTCAGTGTGTGCAGAACCCATCCAAAGCCCAAATTGGCTCAAGCCCACTGGGCCTAAACCTAACCAGTCTCAGTCAGATACTGGGCCAAAGCCCTATTCAGATAGCAGTAAACTGGGCCAAGGCCCTATAACAGATACTGGGCTGAAGCCCTATTCAGATAACAGATTGGCCCATAGGCCCATAACAGTACAGTACAGTAATGCAGTATAAATGCAAACCCAATTGGGGAGACTACTCAACCCACCAACCGCTACACACCACCCGTACCAACCAACACACCATGTGGGGAATAACTCGACCCACCCAGCCCACACACCACAGTCGCAGCATGGCTGCTCAGATAAACAGTATACGAGGCAAAGCCCCTTTCAGAAACAGTACGAGGATAGCCCCTTTTCAGTAACGTGGCTGTGCCACTCACACTTCCTCCATTATCAAAACCCAACCCATGCAATAGATATATATCATGGCATGCAATAACAGTAACAGTCATGTCAAACAGTATAGTCAATTTTAGCCCTAGGGGTATAACGGTAATTTTCTACCTAGGGACAAAACAGTAATTTCTTACCCTAAGGGTATTTCAGTAATTTTGCTCTCATGTTATAGATTTCATGCTTATTACAGTATTTATTAATCACACAGCTATACAGAAGTTCAGTTACCTCAGTTTTTCAGTTTTAGCATTAAGGCCCTAAAACCCCTAATGAGCCCTATTACGCCGATTGGCCCATTAGGCCCATTTAGTCCCGATTTCACATTCGGTTATCTTGTTTTAACTGTTTTCACATCTACAGTCCATAATATTACCTTTAAATCCAGTTTAACTAACATGGGCCCAAATCGCCCATTGGGCCCATATTTGGCCCACCGAGGCCCAACTTACCAAAAAGCCCAAAATTTAGCGGTCAACACGTCTAACAGTGCCGATTCCAAAACTAACCTTCTCCTTCCAACTTGAGAGCATTCGCATGCTCGCAAGCTCTCGAAATACCGAAACTTCGGCATTTCGGCTTTTCGGCTTTTACCGATTTGTGCATGGAAAGGTGTTCGAAACACACACCTGTTTTGCAGTTTCTCCTACGAGATCTCCTATGCGTTAATCCCTACGATCCAATACTTAACTGATTAGACCATATCAACACTTAATCTGAATCGAAAACTTACCCAAAACCTTACTTACACATTCGGCCAACACCCTTAATGGCCTTAATGTTCTTACCTTGACGATTTAGATCCCTTTAGATCTAGATATGATGTTCCAAAGTCTTCAACCCCTTGCTTGATCACCTTTTCATCCAACTAACACACAAAAGAACAAAGAAAACGGCCTTTTATTTACCAAAAATCCAAAACGACACAACCATTAACTTTAGGGACTTTCGGCTTTTCCAAACATGAAATATCGAACAGATCTGAAGGATTAAACACTTACCAACGATTTCTCTTCAGTTCCTATGCAGATCTGATGTAAATCTGACCCTTAAACGTCAGTAGAAACCTTATCTCTGAGATTTGTAATTTCGGCTATCTCCCTACAACTATGGTGATTTCGGCTTTTTAATAAGAGAAGAAGATGGCGTTTTGGCTGTAGCTTTTTGGTGATGGTGTCGACAATGGTGTGATTAAAGGGAGTGTAGTAATCGGCCACAATAGGTGAAAGAAACAGAGGTGATTCGGCTTACAAGAAATCGGCAAGAAAGGAAGCAGTTTTCGGGATTTCTGGCACTTTGAGCAATCGGTTATGGTTGATTTTAAGAAGAATGGAAGCAAAAGAAAGAGTGGATCTATGCAAGATAGGTATTCGGCTAGGGAAGAGATCAAAGGGAAGAAGAAAAATGAAAAAAAACAATGGTGGAGATGGGGAAGGAGAAATCGGCTATGAACTTTCCAGGGAGGCAACTCTGGGCTTTTCTGACAGTAGAAGAGAGGAAAAAACCCTAAGGTGGCTAACCCTAATTGTCATGACAACAAAAAGAAAATAATATAACCCTAGCATTCCCTCTAAAGCAATCGGCCCAAGTCCCTAAAGCCCCTTGCCGAAATTCACCTAAGTTAGGCTCATGCTTGATAATTAAAAAGAACTCCACGAATACCTTGCAACTCGAACCCTTGTCCTTGATCATTCATTTAGGCGCCACTTTTTTAGGAGCTTAGTGGCACCACCTTGCCACTCAACCAAGGCTCCCTTTGTGACATCTTTTACACGGTTTTTCTTAAAAGCCCACTTAACCAAGTCCCCTTTCACTTGAAAATCCAACTTAATATTTTACCGGGTTTTGACTTAAGCTTGGACCTTCTATAGACCCATTAACACATGTACATACATTATCAACCTTTAGAACACCAAAATTTTAAAAATTTCACTAAAATTCACAAAACCCGAAAAATCCCGAAAATCAGGGCGTTACAACTCTACCCTCCTTAAAGAAATTTCGTCCATGAAATTTACCTCATCCAAATAACTGAGGGTATTGTTGACGCATAGTCTCCTCTGGCTCCCAAGTAGCTTCTTCTCTACCATGATTACGCCATAACACCTATACCAAAGGAACAGACTTCCTCCTTAAGACTTTGACATCACGATCTAAGATCTCCACAGGTTCCTTCTCGAAAGTCAAATCGGCATTTACTGTAATCTCCTCTACTGGTACAATATGCGAAGGGTCCGATCGATACCGTCTTAGCATAGACACGTGAAAAACGTCATGGATACGATCCAACTCTGGTGGCAACTCCAACTGATAGGCTACTGGCCCAATCCGCTTAAGAATCCGATAAGGCCCAATAAACCGCGGACTTAGCTTGCCCTTTTTACCAAATCTCAAGATCTTCTTCCACGGCGACACCTTTAGGAACGCCATATCCCCAACAGCGAACTCAATCTCCTTACGCTTAAGGTCAGCATATGACTTCTGCCGATCAGACGCCTCCTTTAACCGATCTCGAATCAGCTTAACTTTACTTTCGGTATCTGCTACCAACTCTGGTCCAAGAACTCTACGTTCTCCCAATTCTGTCCAACAAGTAGGAGTGCGACATCTCCGTCCATAAAGTGCCTCATATGGAGCCATCTGAATACTTGCTTGATAACTGTTGTTGTATGCAAATTCTGCCAACGGTAAATAATCTTCCCAACTACCACGAAAATCAATGATACATCCTCTTAACATGTCTTCCAACACTTGAATGACCCTTTCAGACTGACCATCTGTCTGAGGGTGAAATGCAGTACTGAAGTCCAATCGCGTACCTAACGCCTCATGCAACTTCTTCCAGAATCGAGATTTAAATCTAGGATCTCGATCAGAAATTATCGAAACTGGCACCCCATGCAAACGCACTATCTCTGCTACATACAGCTTGGCCAACTTCTGAAGTGAGTAATCAGTTCTAACTGGTATAAAATGAGCAGACTTCGTCAATCTATCCACAACTACCCAAACAGAGTCCTTCTTTGAAGGTGTCAAAGGCAAGCCACTCACAAAATCCATCGTTACTCTTTCCCATTTCCACTGCGGAATCTTTACTGGCTGCAACAATCCAGACGGCAGTTGGTGCTCAGCTTTAACTTGCTGGCACGTCAAACATTTCCCAACGAAATCAGTCACCTCTCGCTTAAGTCCAGGCCACCAGTACCCTTCTCGCAAATCCCTATACAACTTATTACCTCCAGGGTGCATAGCATAGGCTCCACCATGAGCCTCACTCAATATCAACTTCCTCAAGTCAGAATCCTTAGGAATACAGACTTTTCCTCGAAAGCATAGGACTCCATCAGAATTCAGTCCAAAATCCTCACTCTTACCCTCCTTGACTTGTTGAAATCGAGGAGTCAACGAATCATCCTTCCACTGCAATTCTTTAATCCTCTCGGTCCAAGTCGGTCTCACTTGCAATTCGGCCAGCAAACTCCCATCATCATACAAACTTAAACGAGCGAACATCGCCTTTAACTCAGTAACAGTCCTTCGGCTCAGTGCATCAGCCACGACATTAGCCTTGCCAGGGTGATACTCAATCGAACAGTCATAGTCCTTAAGCAACTCTATCCATCTTCGTTGCCTAAGGTTCAACTCCTTCTGAGTTAACAGATATTTGAGACTTTTGTGGTCAGTGTATATAATACACTTTTCCCCATAAAGGTAGTGTCTCCAGATTTTCAATGCAAATACCACCGCTGCCAACTCCAAATCATGCGTAGCGTAGTTCACCTCGTGAGGCTTAAGCTGTCGCGAAGCCTAGGCAACCACCTTACCCTCTTGCATCAGTACACAACCTAATCCCACATGCGAAGCATCGCTATAAACCGTAAAGTCCTTCCCGGATTCCGGCTGAATCAACACTGGCGCCTCGGTCAACACCTTTTTCAGGTTGTCAAAAGCTTCTTGCTGCCTCTCAGTCCAATTAAAGGGTACTCCCTTCCTTAACAATTTCGTTAATGGAGCCGCGATGATAGAGAACCCCTCAACAAACCTTCTATAATAGCCTGCCAAACCCAGAAAACTACGAATTTCTGTCACCGTCCTAGGCGGCTTCCAATCCAGAACTGCCTCAATCTTGCGAGGATCTACCCTAATTCCCTTAGTAGAAACAACATGACCCAGAAAAGTCACTTCTCGAAGCCAGAATTCGCACTTACTAAATTTCGCATACAATTGCTTTTCTCTTAGAGTCCGCAGAACGATTCGAAGATGCTCATCATGCTTCTTCTCTGTTTCTGAATACACCAATATATCGTCAATAAAGACGACCACAAAACGATCCAAGTACGGCTGAAATACTCGGTTCATTAAATCCATAAAAGCTGCTGGTGCATTCGTCAATCCAAAGGGCATAACCAAGAACTCGTAGTGACCATAACGAGTTCTGAATGCTGTCTTATGCACATCCACCTCTTTTACCCTTAACTGATGATACCCAGATCGAAGGTTGATCTTGGAAAACACTGAAGCTCCTTTAAGCTGGTCAAATAGATCGTCGATTCTTGGCAGAGGATACTTATTCTTTATCGTCAGTTTGTTCAACTGGCGATAATCGATACACATATGCATCGTACCGTCCTTCGTTTTCACAAACAGCACCGGTGCTCCCCACGGAGACACACTCGGTCTAATGAAGCCCCTATCTAACAACTCTTGAATCTGGGCTTTCAATTCCACTAGCTCCTTTGGTGCCATTCTGTAAGGCGCAATGGATACTGGAGCTGTTCCAGGCAACAGATCAATCCCAAATTCCACTTCTCGGTTAGGAGGTAGTCCAGGTAGCTTCTCAGGAAATACATCTTGAAATTCATTAACAGTCCTCACTGTCTCCACGGTCACCCCTTCGGGTTCAGTCTGACTTACAAACGCTAAGTATGCTTCACAACCTTTGCGCATCAACCTTTCAGCCCTTAGGGCAGAAACCACATTGGACAAATAGTCCCTTCGTTCACCAATAACCATCACCTCCTCACCTTCGGTTGTTCTTAATACCATTCTTTTGGCCGCGCAATCCAACGTTGCCTTGTGCTTGGTTAACCAGTCCATGCCCAGAATCAAGTCAAATTCTCCAAAAGGTAACTCCATCAAGTCTCCCAGAAAGATCCTACCTTGAGTCTCTAAAGGCACATCTCTAAAGAGTTTATCTACCCTAACAGAGTGACCTAAAGGACTAATCACAGTTACCCCACTCACAGTCTCCTCAGAATGCACACCCAACGACCCATAAATTTCACAAGCAACATACGAATGAGTCGAACCTACATCAATTAAAGCAGTATATGGTGAATGATCTATTAAGAACGTACCAGTTATAACATCAGGTGCATCACCCTCCTCGCGGCGGCGAGCAGCATACACTAAGGCTGGCTGACGAGCCTCAGCATTTCCAGCACCCCTGCCAGGTGCTCCACGACCACGTCCATTACCATTGCCTCCTCTACCTTGACCACGGCCCCTTGGCGGTGGCAATCCCCCACGCGCAGGCTGAGCAACTCTCTGATCAACAGCTTGAGCCTGAGCTGGCTTCTGTGGGCAGTCCTTAACCAGATGGTCCTTAGACCCACAACAAAAACAAGCTCCACTGCGTTTCCAGCATTCTCCTCGATGAACTCTGCCACAGTCTCCACAAGCCTGTGGTCTAACAACATTCACTGGCATAGCTCGCACTGGTTCTTCTACTCTAGCCCTCTTAAAATTCCGGTTTGCAGCTCCCGATACTCCAGAGTCTCTTTTAAAACGGTTGCGATCCCTATCGCGATTCCGCCTTTCAGCTTGCTTCACTTCCTCGGCTATCTTAGCCTTCTCCACCAGTGCAGCAAAGTCGCGCTCCCTTTGCGGCGCTATCAATACTTTCAGCTCATCTCTGAGGCCATCCTCGAACCGAACACTACGCTCATACTCGGTGGAAACAATGCCACTAGCATACTGGCTAAATCGCAAAAATTCTGCCTCATATTCAGCCACAGTCTTACTACCCTGGGTCAGGTTCAGAAATTCCTTCCTTCGTGCATCCACATAACTAGCCCCAACATATTTCGTCTTGAAAGACTGCTTGAACAATTCCCAAGTTACCCTCTCAGCTGGGGTACCCTCTCTTACGGTGATCCACCATTGATATGCCTCGTCCCTCAGCAACGATACCGCTCCTTTCAGCTTCTGCTCCACTGAGCAGTCCAAGTCGTCCATAATTCGCTCTGTGGCTTCCAACCAGTACTCAGCCACATTTGGGGCCACTCCAGATATGCCCCTAAAAACTTCCGCTCCATTGGCCCGAAGTCGCTCAGAAATGGACCCCCTATTCACCGGCCCAACATTAGCTCCGGCCACCCTTTCCAGAACTCTCAGCATGGCCTGGGACAGAGCGTCGTCCCCTGCGGCCCGATCGTATGGCCCATTTTCCTCAACCGGTGGTCGTGCCTCTCCTGCTGGCCTATGCTCAGAAGACGACGATCCAGCTTGAGCACTAACTCGGCCTCGTCCACGGCCTCGTCCACGAGTAGCCCTTGAACTCATATCGATTATCTGATTTACAAAGTTTTATGACATTAGCTCAATGTTTCAGTTTTTATTACGGAATATCTTATGAATAGGTAGAATTTCAGAGTTGTTCTCGCGCAACGTAATCTCATTACTGTCTCAGTTTCCTAGGGTTTAGTTTACCCTACCGTCTCAGTGCTACAGCCTTAATACTACCTCATCCATAGTATTCTATCTAAGGCTCAGTGCTATCTACAGTTTTATTATTAGTATAGTATAGAAGTTAAGGCAGAAAATACTTACAACTTGGTGCTGGGGATTCAGTGTGCCACCTCTCGAAGTACCAGATTTCAATAAAATCTTAGACCTAAAAATAATTTTTTTTTAAACATATTTTAGAAAAGACAAGTTAAAAGAAATCACTTCGAAAACAAAAATTCTTTCAGAAAATCTGGTTTTCCAAAAATACCTTTTATGAGCTTAAAAATTTTGAAAACCCCTTTTTGGACCCGATCCACAGCCGAGTTGTTGCAACTTGGCTCTGATACCATTAAATGTAACACCCCTGACTCGGCCCAGACGTTATGGCCATGTCCGGTGTGCCACATCACCTAGACTATGCTACGCCGTCCTATGTACTAAGTCTGATGTTCGAGATTTTTGAAAAGAATATTTGTTTTTCTTGAAATTCCCAATTTGATTACTATTCGACCTAATCTCTATCTCATTTGTGAATCGTTTCATTTTAGTCTTACCATCATTCTTAGTTTTTAGTAAAGTCAGGTTGTTTAAGAAAATATTGATTTAATTTTCAAAAACAGTGTATGTTCAAGTTTGAAATAAAACCGTAAAGAAATCCCAAATAACAGTTATAGCGGCCTTATTACAACCCATATCAAAGTAAAAACCAATACGAAATATTTAAGTTAAACCAAGAAAGTTCAGTCCTCGTGGCCACTCTGAATCCCTCCCAGCGTCCAAGTCACAATCTAGGGCTCACCTGCAAGGATGGAAAGAGAGGGGTGAGTTTGGGAAAACTCAGTGTGTGCAGAACCCATCCAAAGCCCAAATTGGCTCAAGCCCAATGGGCCTAAACCCTAACCAGTCTCAGTCAGATACTGGGCCAAAGCCCTATTCAGATAGCAGTAAACTGGGCCAAGGCCCTATAACAGATACTGGGCTGAAGCCCTATTCAGATAACAGATTAGCCCATAGGCCCATAATAGTACAGTACAGTAATGCAGTATAAATGCAAACCCAATTGGGGAGACTACTCAATCCACCAACCGCTACACACCACCCGTACCAACCAACACACCATGTGGGGAATAACTCGACCCACCCAGCCCACACACCACAGTCGCAGCATGGCTGCTCAGATAAACAGTATACGAGGCAAAGCCCCTTTCAGAAACAGTACGAGGCATAGCCCCTTTTCAGTAACGTGGCTGTGCCACTCACACTTCCTCCATTATCAAAACCCAACCCATGCAATAGATATATATCATGGCATGCAATAACAGTAACAGTCATGTCAAACAGTATAGTCAATTTTAGCCCTAGGGGTATAACGGTAATTTTCTACCTAGGGACAAAACAGTAATTTCTTACCCTAAGGGTATTTCAGTAATTTTGCTCTCATGTTATAGATTTCATGCTTATTACAGTATTTATTAATCACACAACTATACAGAAGTTCAGTTACCTCAGTTTTTCAGTTTTAGCATTAAGGCCCTAAAACCCCTAATGAGCCCTATTACGCCGATTGGCCCATTAGGCCCATTTAGTCCCGATTTCACATTCGGTTATCTTGTTTTAACTGTTTTCACATCTACAGTCCATAATATTACCTTTAAATCCAGTTTAACTCACATGGGCCCAAATCGCCCATTGGGCCCATATTTGGCCCACCGAGGCCCAACTTACCAAAAAGCCCAAAATTTAGCGGTCAACACGTCTAACAGTGCCGATTCCAAAACTAACCTTCTCCTTCCAACTTGAGAGCATTCGCATGCTCGCAAGCTCTCGAAATACCGAAACTTCGGCATTTCGGCTTTTACCGATTTGTGCATGGAAAGGTGTTCGAAACACACACCTGTTTTGCAGTTTCTCCTACGAGATCTCCTATGCGTTAATCCCTACAATCCAATACTTAACTGATTAGACCATATCAACACTTAATCTGAATCGAAAACTTACCCAAAACCTTACTTACACATTCGGCCAACACCCTTAATGGCCTTAATGTTCTTACCTTGACGATTTAGATCCCTTTAGATCTAGATATGATGTTCCAAAGTCTTCAACCCCTTGCTTGATCACCTTTTCATCCAACTAACACACAAAAGAACAAAGAAAACGACCTTTTATTTACCAAAAATCCAAAACGACACAACCATTAACTTTAGGGACTTTCGGCTTTTCCAAACATGAAATATCAAACAGATCTGAAGGATTAAACACTTACCAACGATTTCTCTTCAGTTCCTATGCAGATCTGATGTAAATCTGACCCTTAAACGTCAGTAGAAACCTTATCTCTGAGATTTGTAATTTCGGCTATCTCCCTACAACTATGGTGATTTCGGCTTTTTAATAAGAGAAGAAGATGGCGTTTTGGCTGTAGCTTTTGGGTGATGGTGTCGACAATGGTGTGATTAAAGGGAGTGTAGTAATCAGCCACAATAGGTGAAAGAAACAGAGGTGATTCGGCTTACAAGAAATCGGCAAGAAAGGAAGCAGTTTTCGAGATTTCTGGCACTTTGAGCAATCAGTTACGGTTGATTTTAAGAAGAATGGAAGCAAAAGAAAGAGTGGATCTATGCAAGATAGGTATTCGGCTAGGGAAGAGATCAAAGGGAAGAAGAAAAATGAAAAAAAACAATGGTGGAGATGGGGAACGAGAAATCGGCTATGAACTTTCCAAGGAGGCAACTCTTGGCTTTTTTGACAGTAGAAGAGAGGAAAAAACCCTAAGGTGGCTAACCCTAATTGTCATGACAACAAAAAGAAAATAATATAACCCTAGCATTCCCTCTAAAGCAATCGGCCCAAGTCCCTAAAGCCCCTTGCCGAAATTCACCTAAGTTAGGCTCATGCTTGAAAATTAAAAAGAACTCCACGAATACCTTGCAACTCGAACCCTTGTCCTTGATCATTCATTTAGGCGCCACTTTTTTAGGAGCTTAGTGGCACCACCTTGCCACTCAACCAAGGCTCCCTTTGTGACATCTTTTACACGACTTTTCTTAAAAGCCCACTTAACCAAGTCCCCTTTCACTTGAAAATCCAACTTAATATTTTACCGGGTTTTGACTTAAGCTTGGACCTTCTATAGACCCATTAACATATGTACATACATTATCAACCTTTAGAACACCAAAATTTTAAAAATTTCACTAAAATTCACAAAACCCAAAAAATCCCGAAAATCAGGGCGTTACATGCTAAAACTGATAAACTGAATTAAATGAGTTTCTGTAACAACCACTGTAATAATAGAGGCTGTAATAATAATAAAAACTGTAATAAGAGAACAACATTACTAAAATACCCTTAGGGTGAGAAATTACTGATTTACCCCTAAGTATAAAATTACCATTATACCCCTAGGGCTAAAATCGACTGTACTGTTTGACATGACTATTTCTATTACTGCATATCATGATGTATGTATGTCTGATGCATGGGTTGGGTTTATATTGGAGGAAGTGTGAGTGGCACTGCCACGTTACTGAAAGGGGCTATGCCTCGTACTGTTTCTGAAAGGGGCTTTGCCTCGTATACTGTTTATTTGAGCAGCCATGCTGCGACTGTGGTGTGTGGGCTGGGTGGGTCGAGTTATTCCCCACATGGTGTGTTGGCTGGTACGGGTGGTGTGTAGTAGTTGGTGGATTGAGTAGTCTCCCCAATTGGGTTGCATTCATACTGTTATACTGTACTATACTTGATGGGCCTATGGGCCAAACTGTTATCTGAATAGGGCTCCGGCCCAGTATCTGTTATAGGGCTTTGGCCCAGTATCTGTAATCTGGATAAGGCTTCAGCCCAGTATCTGTAATCTGGATAGGGCTTCGGCCCAGTATCTGACTGAGACTGGTTAGGGCTTAGGCCCAGTGGGCTCGAGCCGATGTGGGCTTTGGATGGGTTCTGCACACACTGAGTTTTCCCAAACTCACCCTTCTCTGTCCATCCTTGCAAGTGAGCCCTAGATTGTGACTTGGTTGCTAGGAGGGATTTAGAGTGGCCACGAGGACTAAGCACGGTTTAAATAAGTTTTACTACTTTATATTTCTAATTATCGGTTTCTACTTTTAAATTTGTTAATGGGTTGTAATAAGGCCACTATGACTGTTTTTATTTGGGATTTTCAACTGTTTTATTTCAACCACAACTACACACCATTTTTCGAAAATTTAACAAATGTTTTCTTAACCAACCTGACAATACTAATGGCTAAGTAGGATAATAAGGTTAAAATGAATCGCTTATCAAGTGGAATAGAGATTAAGTTGAATAATTATTAAAACAGGAATTTCCAAAAATCAAGCATTGCTTTTCAAAACTCACCACCAGACTTAGTAAATAGGGCGGCGTAGGATAGTCTAAGTGATGTAGCACACCGGACATGGCCATAACGTGTGGCCCGGGTTCGGGGTGTTACATTTAGTGGTATCAGAACCCGATTGCAACAACTCAGCTGTGGATTGGGACCAAAAAGGGTTTTAAAAAAAAATTTTAGAGTCCAGAAGGGTATTTTTGGAAAATCAGATTTCAGAAAAATTTTTGGTTTTAAAAAGGTTTTTTTTCCTTCAAATTGTAGTTTTTAAACAAGTTGTTTTGAAACATTGATTTTTAAGAGGCCTCAAACTATTTGATCTGATAAATCAGAAAGCGGCACACTGAATCCCTGGCACCAAGTTGTAAGTATTTTTTGCCTTAACTTCTGTACTGTACTGAAAATAAAATTGTAGATAGTACTGAGCCTTGGATGTGATACTATAGGTGAGGTAGTATTAAGGCTAGAAAACTGAGACTGTAGGGTAAACTAAACCCTAGGAAACTGAGACAGTAGCTAGGCTACGATCGCGCGAACACAACTCTGAAATTTTATTTGTTCATAAGATATTCTGTAATAAACAACTGAAACATTAACTGATGTCATAAAATTCGTAAATCAGATAATCGATATGAGTACAAGAGCTGCTCGTGGACGACGCCGTGGACGAGGCCGAGTTAGTGCTCAAGCTAGATCTTCGTCTTCTGAGCATATGCCAGCAGAAGAGGCACGACCACCGGTTGAGGATAATGGGCCGTACGATCGGGCCACAGGGGGCGACGCTCTGTCCCAAGCCATGCTGAGAGTTCTGGAAAGGGTGGCTGGAGCCAATGTTGGGGCCATGAATAGGGGGTCCATTTCTGAGCGACTCCGGGCCAATGGAGCAGAAGTTTTTAGGGGCACATCTGGAGTGGCCCCGAATGTAGCTGAGTACTGGCTGGAAGCCACAGAGTGAATTATGGATGACTTGGACTGCTCAGTGGAGCAGAAGTTAAAAGGAGTGGTATCGTTGCTGAAAGACGAGGCGTATCAATGGTGAATCACCGTGAGAGAGGGTACCTCAGCTGAGAGGGTAACCTGGGAATTGTTCAAGCAGTCTTTCAAGGCAAAATATGTTGGGGCTAGTTATGTGGACGCACGAAGGAAGGAATTTCTGAACCTGACCCAGGTAGTAAGACTGTGGCTGAATATGAGGCAGAATTTCTACGACTAAGCTGGTATGCTAGCGGCATTGTTTCCACCAAATATGAGCGCAGTGTTCAGTTTGAGGATGGCCTCAGAGATGAGCTGAGAGTTTTGATAGCACCACAGAGGGAGCGCGACTTTGCTGTACTGGTGGAGAAGGCTAAGATAGCCGAGGAAGTGAAGCAAGCTGAAAGGCAGAATCACGATAGGGATCGCAACCGTTTTAAGAGAGATTCTGGAACATCAGGAGCTGCAAACCAGAATTTTAAGAGGGCTAGAGTAGAAGAACCAGTGCGAGCTGTGCCAGTGAATGTTGTTAGACCATAGGCTTGTGGAGACTATGGCAGAGTTCATCGAGGAGAATGCTGGAAACGCAGTGGAGCTTGTTTTCGTTGTAGGTCTAAGGATCATCAGGTTAAGGACTGCCCACAAAAGCTAGCTCAGGCTCAAGCTATTGATCAGAGGGTTGCTCAGCTTGCGCGAGGAGGACTGCCACCGCCAAGGGGCCGTGGTCAAGGTAGAGGAGGCAATGGTTATGGACGTGGTCGTGGAGCACCTGGCAGGGGTGCTGGTAATGCTGAGGCTTGTCAGCCAGCCTTACTGTATGCTGCTCGCCGTCGTGAGGAGGGTGATGCACCTGACGTTATAACTGGTACGTTCTTAATATCTCATACACCATATACTGCTTTAATTGATGTGGGTTCGACGCATTTGTATGTTGCTTGTGAAATTTCTGGGTCGTTGGGTGTACATTCTAAGGAGACTGTGAGTGGGGTTACAGTAGTTAGTCCTTTAGGTCACTCTGTTAAAGTAGACAAACTATTTAGGGAAGTACCTTTAGAGACTCAGGGTTGGATCTTTATTAGAGATTTAATGTAGCTACCTTTTAGAGAATTCGACTTGATTTTGGGCATGGACTGGTTAACCAAGCACAAGGCAACGCTGGATTGCGCGGCCAAAAGAATGGTATTGAGAACAACCGAAGGCGAGGAGGTGATGGTTATTGGTGAACGTAGGGACTATTTGTCTAATGTGGTTTCTGCCTTAAGGGCTGAAAGGTTGATGCATAAAGGTTGTGAAGCATACTTGGCGTTCGTGAGTTAAATGAGCCCGAAGGGGTGACAGTGGAGACAGTGAGGACTGTTAATGAATTTTAAGATGTATTTCCTGAGGAGCTTCCTAGATTACCTCCTAACCGAGAAGTGGAATTTGGGATCGATCTGTTGCCTGGAACAGCTCCAGTGTCCATTGCGCCTTACAGAATGGCACCAAAGGAGTTAGTGGAATTGAAAGCCCAGATTCAAGAGTTGTTAGATAGGGGCTTCATTAGACCGAGTGTGTCTCCGTGGGGAGCACCGGTGCTGTTCGTGAAAAAGAATGACGGAACAATGCGTATGTGAATCGATTATCACCAGTTGAACAAACTAACGATAAAGAACAAGTACCCTCTGTCGAGAATAGACAATTTGTTTGACCAGCTTCAAGGAGCTTCTATGTTTTCCAAGATCAACCTTCGATCTGGATATCATCAGTTAAGGGTAAAGGAGGTGGATGTGCATAAGACGGCATTTAGAACTCGCTATGGTCACTAGAGTTTTTGGTTATGCCATTTGGATTGACGAATGCACCAGTAGCTTTTATGGATTTAATGAACCGAGTATTTCAGCCATACTTGGATAGTTTCATGGTCATCTTTATTGACGATATATTGGTGTATTAGGAAACAGAGGAAAAGCATGACGAGCATCTTCGTATTGTTCTGCAAGTTTTAAGGGAAAAGCAACTGTATGCGAAATTTAGCAAGTGCGAATTCTGGCTTTAAGAAGTGACTTTTCTGGGTCATGTTGTTTCTGCTAAGGGGATTAGGGTAGATCCTCGCAAGATTGAGGTAGTCTTGGACTGGAAGCCGCCAAGGTCTGTATCAGAAATTCGTAGCTTTCTGGGTTTGGTAGGCTATTATAGAAGGTTTGTTGAGGGGTTTTCTATCATCACGGCTCCGTTAACGAAATTGTTAAGGAAGAGAGTAGCCTTTAATTGGACTGAGAGGCAGCAAGAAGCTTTTGACAAGCTGAAAAAGGTGTTGACTGAGGCGCCAGTGTTGATTCAGCCGGAATCTGGGAAGGACTTTACGGTTTATAGCGATGCTTCGCATGTGGGATTAGGTTGTGTACTGATGCAAGAGGGTGAGGTGGTTGCTTATGCTTCGCGGCAGCTTAAGCCTCACGAGGTGAATTACCCTACGCATGATTTGGAGTTGGCAGCGGTGGTATTTGCATTGAAAATCTGGAGACACTACCTTTATGAGGAAAAGTGTATTATATACACTGACCATAAAAGTCTCAAATATCTATTAACTCGGAAGGAGTTGAATCTTAGGCAACGGAGATGGATAGAGTTGCTTAAGGACTACGACTGTTCGATTGAATACCACCCTGGTAAGGCTAATGTAGTGGCTGATGCACTGAGTTGAAGGACCGTTGCTGAGTTAAAGGCCATGTTTGCTCATTTGAGTTTGTATGATGATGGGAACTTGCTAGCAGAGTTGCAAGTAAGACCGACTTGGACTGAGGGAATCAAAGAGTTACAGTTGAAGGATGATTCGTTGATTCCTCAATTTCAACAAGTCAAGAATGGTGAGAGTGAGGATTTTAGACTGAATTCTGATGAGGTTCTTTGTTTCCGTGGGAGAATTTGCATTCCTAAGGACTCTTATTTAAGGCAGTTGATTTTGGGTGAGGCTCATGGTGGACCTTGTGCTATGCACCCTGGAGGTAATAAATTGTATAAAGACTTGTGAGAGGTTTATTGGTGGCCTAGACTTAAGCGAGAGGTGACTGAGGTCGTTGGGAAATGTTTGACGTGTCAGCAAGTTAAAGCTGAGCACTAATTGCCTTCTGGATTGTTGCAGCCAGTGAAGATTCCGCAGTGGAAATGGGAAAGAGTAACGATGGATTTTGTGAGTGGGTTGCCTTTGACATCTTTGAAGAAAGACTCTGTATGGGTAATCATGGATAGGTTGACGAAGTCTACTCATTTTGTACCGGTCAGAACTGATTACTCACTGTAGAAGTTGGCCAAATTGTATGTAGCAGAAATTGTGCGTTTGTATGGGGTGCCAGTTTCGATAATTTTTTATCGAGACCCTAGATTTACGTCTCGATTCTGGAAGAAGTTGCATGAGGCATTAGGTACGCGATTGGACTTTGGTACTGCATTTCACCCTCAGACAGATGGTCAGTCTGAGAGGGTTATTCAAGTGTTGGAGGACATGTTGAGAGGATGTGTGATTGACTTCTGTGGTAGTTGTGAAGACTATTTGCCATTGGCGGAATTTGCATACAACAACAGCTATCAAGCGAGTATTCAGATGGCTCCATATGAGGCATTTTATGGGCAGAGATGTCGTACTCCTACGTGTTGGACAGAGTTAGGAGAACGTAAACTGCTTGGACCAGAGTTAGTGGCAGATACTGAAAGTAAGGTTAAGCTGATTCGAGATCGGTTAAAGGAGGCGTCTGATCGGTAAAAGTCATATGCTGACTTTAAGCGTAAGGAGATTGAGTTCGCTGTTGGGGATATGGTGTTCCTAAAGGTGTCGTCGTGGAAGAAGATCTTGAGATTTGGTAGAAAGGGCAAGCTAAGTCCGCGATTTATTGGGCCTTATAGGATTCTCAAGCGGATTAGGCCAGTAGCATATCAGTTGGAGTTGCCACCAGAGTTGGATCGTATCCATGACGTTTTTCACGTATCTATGCTAAGACGGTATCGGTCGGACCCTTCGCATATTGTACCAGTAGAGGATATTGCAGTAAATACCGATTTGACCTTCGCGGAGGAACCTGTGGAGATCTTAGATCGTGAAGTCAAAGTCTTAAGGAGGAAGTTTGTTCCATTGGTAAAGGTGCTATGGTGTAATCATGGTAGAGAAGAAGCTACTTGGGAGCCAGAGGAGACTATGCGTCAACAATACCCTCAGTTATTTGGATCAGGTAAATTTCAAGGACGAAATTTCTTTAAGGGGGTAGAGTTGTAACGCCCTGATTTTTGGGATTTTTTGGGTTTTGTGAATTTTAATGAAGTTTTAAAATTTTGATGTTTGAAGGTTGAAAATGTATGTACATGTGTTAGTGGGCCTTTAGAAGGCCCAAGCTTAAGTTAAAACCCGATAAAATATTAAGTTGGATTTTCAAGTGAAAGGGGACTTGGTTAAGTGGGCCTTTAAGAAAAACCGTGTAAAATATGTCACAAAGGGAGCCTTGGTAGAGTGGCAAGGTGGCGCCACTAAGCTCCTAAAAAAGTGGCGCCTAAGTGGGAATTCGAGGACAAGGGTTCGAGTAGCAAGGTAAGCGTAGTGTTCTTTTTAATTTTTAAGCATGTGCCGGGCATGTGACTAATTTAAGTAGGAATTTCGGCAAGGGCTTTTAAGGACTTGGGCCGATTACTCAAGTGTGACATTAGGGTTAGATCTTTGTCTATTTTCTGTCATAAGAATTAGGGTTAGCCACCTTAGGAATTATTTCTCTCTTCTACTGTCAGAAAAGCCGAAATTTGCCTCTCTAGGAAGCTCATAGCCGAATTCTTTCTCTCCACCTCTACCATTACTTTTCTTCACTTTTCTTCTTCCTCTTTGATTTATTCCATAGCCAAAACCCCCTCATTCCCTCATTCATCTTCTCTTTTGATCACACCCTCCATAAAATCACCATAATCAATTTCCTTAAAAAGCCGAAATCCTGAAAAGAACTCACCTTTGTGCTGAATTTCCTAAGCCAAGATTCCTCAACTTTCTTTCGTTCTTTTGGCCAAATCTCACTCCTTCTACACTCTAAATCCCTGTTGACAACACCTATACTAAACTCCCCACACCGAATCATCTTCTTCCTTACCTTTCTAAAAGCTGAAATCACCATTAGTTTAGGGAGATAGTCGAAAATTTCAGATCTCAGAGATAAGGGTTTTACTAATGTTTAAGGGTTAGATCTACTTCAGATCTGAGTTAGAGGCAAGGTAAAAGCAGTTGTAAGTGGTTATCAACTCAGATCTTTAAGATATTTCATACTTTGGAAAAGCCAAAAGTCCCTAAAGTTAGGGAGGTTGTCGATTTAGTCTATTAGTGATTTAAAGTAGTAATTTGGTTCTTTTTGGAAGTTAGTTAGGAAGGAAGGTGATCAAGCAAGGAGTGGAAGGCATCGGTATCATCAGATCTAGATCTAGTGCATCTAAATCGACAGAGGTAAGTTTTCATGGCCATTAAGGGTATGGCCGAATGTGGTAAGGGATTTTGGTTGTAGTTTTTCATAGATCTACTGATTAATCACTTAGATAATGGATTGTAGGAATGGGCGCATAGGAAATCTTGTCAGTGGAACTGCAAAATAGGTGTGTGTTTCGAACACCCTTCAATGCTTAAATCGGCAAAAGCCGAAAAGCTGAAATACCAAAATTCCAGCATTTTGAGAGCTTGTGAGCGTGCGAACGCTCTCAAGTTGGTAGGAGAAGGTTGGTTTTGGAATCGGCTCTGTCAGGCGGGTTATCCGCGAAATTTGGGCGCTACAATAAGTTGGGCCTCGGTGGGCCGAATATGGGCCCAATGGGCAATTTGGGCCCATTTGGGTAAAAATAGGTTTAAAGGCAATAATATGGATTACAGGCATAAAAACTGTTAAAACAAGATAACGGATTGGAAATTAAGGCTTAAATGGGCCTAATGGGCTAAAATGGCTTGGTAGAGCCATTAGGGGTTTTAGGGCCTAAATGCTAAAACTGATAAACTGAATTAAATGAGTTTCTGTAACAACCACTGTAATAATAGAGGCTGTAATAAAAATAAAAACTGTAATAAGAGAACAACATTACTGAAATACCCTTAGGGTGAGAAATTACTGATTTACCCCTAAGTATAAAATTACCATTATACCCCTAGGGCTAAAATTGACTGTACTGTTTGACATGACTGTTTTTGTTACTGCATATCATGATGTATGTATGTCTGATGCATGGGTTGGGTTTATATTGGAGGAAGTGTGAGTGGCATTGCCACGTTACTGAAAGGGGCTATGCCTCGTACTGTTTCTGAAAGAGGCTTTGCCTCGTATACTGTTTATTTGAGCAGCCATGCTGCGACTGTGGTGTGTGGGCTGGGTGGATCGAGTTATTCCCCACATGGTGTGTTGGCTGGTACGGGTGGTGTGTAGCGGTTGGTGGGTTGAGTAGTCTCCCCAATTGGTTGCATTCATACTGTTATACTGTACTGTACTGTGATGGGCCTATAGGCCAAACTATTATCTGAATAGGGCTTCGGCCCAGTATCTGTTATAGGGCTTTGGCCCAGTATCTGTAATCTGGATAGGGCTTCGGCCCAGTAGCTGTAATCTGGATAGGGCTTCGGCCCAGTATCTGACTGAGACTGGTTAGGGCTCAGGCCCAGTGGGCTCGAGCCGATGTGGGCTTTGGATGGGTTCTGCACACACTGAGTTTTCCCAAACTCACCCTTCTCTTTCCATTCTTTCAGGTGGGCCCTAGATCGTGACTTGGTTGCTAGGAGGGATTCAGAGTGGCCACGAGGGCTGAGCACGGTTTAAATAAGTTTTACTACTTTACATTTCTAATTATCAGTTTCTACTTTTAAATTTGTTAATGGGTTGTAATAAGGCCACTATGACAGTTTTTATTTGGGATTTTCAACTGTTTTATTTCAACCACAACTACACACCATTTTTCGAAAATTTAACAAATGTTTTCTTAACCAACCTGACAATACTAATGGCTAAGTAGGATAATAAGGTTAAAATGAATCACTTATCAAATGGAATAGAGATTAAGTTGAATAATTATTAAAACGGGAATTTTCAAAAATCAAGCATTACTTTTCAAAACTCACCACCGGACTTAGTAAATAGGGCGCGTAGGATAGTCTAGGTGATGTAGCACACTGGACATGGCCATAACGTCTGGGCCGGGTTCGGGGTGTTACACTTCATGTATTTGGTTATATGGAATGTATAGGTCTATTGGCTAATGAAGCCTATATGTCTTGATTATGTATTAGCCATGTGATTTGGCTTGATTTGGTATATGTATTGATATGTATACATATGAGTAATCGGTTTATCTTGTATAGTTTATAATTGCGTTGAGTATGCCTAATGGTTGACTTGGAAATTGCTTTGTTTGTGGATTGGTAATTTGACTTCAGCGTATGGTTGGCCGTGTGACACAAGTCAGAGAGTTACACGGGGTGGGACACGATTTAGGACATGGCCATGTACTCCTATTTCGAATGTCCATACAACCTATAACACGAGCGTGTCTTTTGGCTATGTGAGACACACAGCCTGGCCACACAGGCGTGTGTCCCTTGTATTTGAAAATTTTTAATGTTTTCCTAAAATTTCCATGAGTTATCAACTTAGTCCCGAATTGATTTTAATGATTGTGTTGGGCCTCAAAGGCTCGTGTTAGGGACTGTATGAGTGAATTTGAATGGTTTTTGACTAGAATGAAAAATGGATGTGAAGATGTATGTTCATTTAAGTGATAAGTCTTGTAATGCTCCGTAACCCTATTTCGGTGACGGATACGGGTTAGGGGTGTTACATGATAACTTGATTTTTAAGGTGACGAGAAATGATATGTAAAAACATTGCTACTTGCTCATCAACAAGCATGCTCCTTGATGACTTCAATCCCCCTAAAGTTTGTAACATCCCACATTATTTTAAAAAAGGTAATTCTATTCATTCTAACTTGTTCAATACAGGTCTCGTCACTAGCATATACAAGTCTTTTCATATAATCTCATTTTGCATAAAAATCTAAAATATATGATCTAATCCTTGGTCTATAAGTATGTAGGCTATGAAAGACAGCCAATTTAACTAAGAACCAACTCGCAATTGTACACATTTGCAACCATACTGTCAATGCAATACCAATTCTTTTATGCCTCTTACTTTGTACTATTAAAAGCAGAGGAGCCATTACTACAAGATCTTAAAGTGTTACACATCTTCAAATCATAGTAAAAGGGCCATATTGCTTCAATACTAATTTCAATAAAAGTAAAACAAAATCAAATAATTTAATTTCTAAAGAACTTACAGTAGTTCAATGAATACAAGAAGCTCAACTGTGGGTGGAGGAAGCAATCAAGCAAGCAAAAGAAGAAGAGGCAGCAATAACACACTGTCAAATAAAATGAACAATACATATTAAGAATCTTTGCAAAGCACAAAATAGAAATTACAACTATCTTTACAAGTAAAAAACTTAAAATTAGTTTCTTGATCAAATTTCATTCAACAAAATCGGCTCTTTGTTTAGCAAATTATAATGTCTTGAGCAAAAATTATAGTTGTTTTAAAAGAAAAATTAATGATGAACATCTAAACTTGAAATACATCCACATCCAAATTACATAATTTCCAATTTTATAGAAATAAACATATATTATATGAAACTTTTTAAAATTTCGATCTTTAATTTAACTTTTAAAAAGCTTGTATTCAACCTTTCATTTTATTTAACTAATGTTGTAACACCCCAAACCCGGCCTAGACGTTATGGCTGAATCTGGTGATGCCACATGGTACCGCTTTTTCCAAATAAATGAGTCGTCATAAAAACCTCCTTTCTATTTAACCTCTTTGTGTTATCTTAATGATGGTTCTAAGACGTGTCATTCATTTTCAAAACGTGAGTCATTATCGAAAAGTTATTGACATTTAAACGTAATTAATTTTCAAAACATTGTTTATTGCGGAAGCTTTTTAAGAAAAATTGCGTATTCGTGATATTTTTGCTAAAACATTTATCTTTTTGAAAACTCGCGTCTTTTCCTACTGCTAGCAGTTATAAATCAAAACAATCAAAATCCCAAATTAAAATAAAAATCTGAAAGGGCCATTATTAAAGTAAAATACCCAAAAAATTAAATTGAATCGTAAAATACTAAATCAAAGTAGATAGGTCATGTGGCCACTATTGAGTCCTCTATTACACCGATCTGCCTATGTTTGGGGATTACCTATACAGTTAAAATAAAAGGGTGAGTTTACAAACACTCAGCGTGTAATCCCATAACAAACAGACAGAAAACAAACACAGTCTGGGACTAAGCCCTTTTCAATATCAATGAAAATCTTTGTTTGGGCTTTAGCCCATCTCAGTACAATATAGTAACAGATTAAGCAGTATACAAATCCTACCCATCCTGTCTCTACACTCCATCTCCGTCCAACCTTACACTCCATGTGGGGATATAATCAACCCACCCATCCCTACACTCCAGAGAGTACTGAATGCGACACTATACAGTAATATGCAGCTGGGCTGCCAATGATTTAGGCTCGAAGCCTTTCAGTACACTTCCTCCGATCAATATAAAACCCACCCCCATGCAATGCATCATGCAATCATGTGACAGCCCTAATTTGACCCTAGTCAAAAAGTGGTTTTGGGACCACAAAATCGAGTCACAAAATAAAGTAAATGTTATATTCTATGCTTATTATTTGTGAAAATGCATGTGTGAAAATTTCATCCTTTGATTTTGTCATTTGGATGTGGAATTAATTAAAAAGGACTTATGTGAGAAACTTTGAAAATGTGTTAGGTCAAATTGTAGTGGCTAAATATTGCATGGTTTAAAATATGGGGATTTGCATGTCAAATTCCCCATTTCAATATTAGTGGCCAGTCAACTTAGACATGAAATCATTTTATTTCAAATTTGATATATTTGTTGGAATTATATGTTAATATTGAGCATAAAATAAAATAATATTAATTGTTTTATAATATGAAATATGAATAAAATAATGGATGGTGGGGTGAAAAAAACAAAGCTTCTCATTTTGTTTCTTCATTGACGAAACCAAAAAAAAGATAAGTAAAGAAGAAGAACAAGCATTCGACCATGGTTGAGATTAATTGAAAGGTAAATTTCATGTTAGCTTGAGTGAATTTTGATGTTTTTGAGTCCCTCACCCGATTCTATCTATTGCCATGAGTTTATTCTTTGAATTAGTAAGGCTACATACTTGGTCATGGATTGAAAGTTATGGAATTTGGAAATTGTTGATAGAATTTAATGAATGAAGGTTTGGTGATTGTAATGATGCTATAATTTGTATGAAATTGAGTTTGTAAGCTAAGTTGTGAGATTTTGCTTAGTACAGCCGAATTGTCTATGAAGACATTCGGCTATGTTTTAAATTGTTTAATGAATTGGTTTTAATGTTAAATGATATTTATCATACGTAGGGATAGAAGGGTGATAAATTAAGAGATTAAATTCGGTTTAGAAGTTGAGTTAAGAGCTTGATAAGCTAGTTAAAGGTGTTTTCAATGGCCCTATGAGATTCGGCTTTAGTTGTTATGTATTAGATCTTGAATGTTTTAATATTTGAATTAATAATGGATGAAGGATGAGGTTTGAGTTAGTTGATGTATATACTTGTGGATTAAATGGAAAAAATGGATGAATTAAGGTATAATTGAGTATTCGAATGCAACTTACAAAGTACATAATTTGAAAATGAAATGGTGGTAGACTTAAATCAATTATGTGATTAAATTGTTGTTAAGTGCGGGTAATGGGAGCAAGAAATGCCGTATGTGGATGTTATAAGTAGAGAATATGTTTTGTGATTGTAAATGCTTTGAATTGATAAGTTTTGATGTTTGATTTTTAGCTTATGATTGTGTTTGCCGAATGTGGTCTTGAATGGATGCTTGAGATGTAAAAGTACGAGTGAGCTAATTGATTTGTCTTTAGTAATGTAAAATGGAGTTCGGATATGATTTATAACTTTTTTGGAACCTATACTAATTGTTAAAGATTAGTGCCTTAGTGCTAAATTAGTTGTTAAGTTTTACCTTGATGCATGAATGAAGTAATCGAATATGAAAGTGCCGTATGTCCATATTATGGGAATTTATTTGTATTTTGATTGTAAAGTAGTTAATAAGATTGATTAAACTAGTCGATTTGTAAATTCTAGCTCAAGAGACTAAAGGAGTAGAGTCGAATAAGAGGAAATCGAAGGTGTTTGAGTAGCCGATCCAAATTGCTCCATCTAACATAAAGTAAGTCTTTAAGCAATTAGACTATGGCTATTTTTTTTTATATGCAAATGTTGCGTATGAATTTGAAAAGACATCTTTGTATGTATATGTAATTGATGATCGGATATGTGGCATTTTAAGGACTTATTTAAGTCATTTTGATGCATAAATAATGAGTGAATTTGGCACTATGTGTGCAAAAGAATATAGCACTATGTGTGCGGAAGAATATGGCACTATGTGTGCGAATGAGTATACGCACTATGTGTGCGAATTTGTTAACCGAGCACTATGTCGGTTGTATGGCACTATGTGTGCGAATTGGTTAAGAGAATAAAAATTTCGAAAGGCACAAAGGATGTGTGAGTGGAATGTATATGTATGTCTGTACTTATTGATGTTAGTTCATAAGAGTTTGAGAAGTGGATTATAAGCATACGGTTATATATGATGAAGATTAAATAAGGTATACAAGGTAGTTGACTATGGAGTTCTTGATTCGATTGGTTGTGGAATAATATAGCTTGTGGTTGAGCTGAACAATTCTTGTGATATGTGACATAAGGAGCATTTAGTTTTCGAAATGAAATGCTAGATACAATGTTAACCATTATCATCTATTGTACTTACTAGTTTGAATTGCTTTGTCAAATTGCTTATGACTTACTGAGTATTATCTCATTTGAGTTGTTCGTTTATCTTTATTTAAATTATCGATCCATTGTGAGCTCAGGACATTACTGAAGTCATCACACTTACCGACATCATTTTGGTATCTTTAAAGAAGCTTTAAGTTGAAAACTATAGCATGTATAGGATAGACAAAGTTGTAATGTTATATTTTGAATGATGTAATTATGTTTATGATGAGCCATGCAAAAATGGCACATTACCTAGTTTTGTGAACTTAAAATGCTAAAGTCATGTTAGCTAGCGTATATGGTTATGATATGGACGATATGTTCATACTTTTATAAGCAAAGTACCTTCGTGTGATTAGTAAATCATATTAGAATTTAAAGTGCTTCCTTAATGTTAGTATAATGGTTTGAATATGGGTTTTAAGCTTAAATGTGAAATGATTATATACTCAGTAGGGTTCGGTTAATTAAGTTCTTTAACCAAAAGACTAATAAATGTTATGTTAGTTGAGGTACCTATGGTTTGAAAGAATGGAATTTTTTGCTCAATTGGATTCGGCTAGAGTGAGGTTTATACCAAATGAATAGTGAAATTTTTGTTTGCATGGTACTAATCTATGAGATTATATATATCTATATATGCGCATGCACTTGTATAGAGTTCATTAGATTTTGGTTTATCGTTTTGGATATTGGATTTTATTAAGACCGAATTAATTACGTTTATAATTTAAATTTCTAATTTATAAGTATGTGAGATGTTCTAAAGTTGAGTTTGATTTTGTAATGCCTCGTGACCCTATTCCGGAGACGGATTTCGGCATAGAGGTGTTACAAATCATGTCATGTCATATCAGAATATCATACATGTATTCAGTATAGTTAAAATAACATGCTAAAGTATAGTCATACATGCACATATGTATATATACACCACACAAGGGCAAAATAATCATTCAGTCAATTAGGGTTCTAAGTAAGCTTACTGACCCAATAGTAGGTCCACAGTCGTCTCGGGTGACTCGTGTAACCTTAGCAGTCAAACAGTGAAAATGGGCCCACGGCCTATATTGCGAGCCCATGTGGGCCCACATGCCCGTGTGACTCACACGGTCCAAAAATGGCCTTGGCCGTTGGATCACACCGCGTAGCCCAATATTTCCACATGTCTGTGTGGTTTCCTCATGTGGGGCCCACATGTCTGTGGGCCCACACGACCCAATTCGGCCCAATACGGCCCAGCCCATGAAATCGCACATGGCTGGCCTCGTCGACCATATGCCCATGTTTAGTCACACGGACTACCACACGTATAGCTACATGCCCGTGTGGTGTCGACTATTCTCACTTTTCGATTTTTACCAATTTCGATTAAGAGCAGTGTTTACACACACACACACACACCTTGTTTGCGAAAGTGCGTAAATAGCCTACGAGCACTCCAAACCTACATTCAACCACAACATTTGCTTAATCACCTATCAATCGAATTAAAAAGAACCCTAGCCAAACACTTATCCCTTTAGTCGACAACCACTAACCTTAAATGTGCAACCAAGGCTTCACGCTTTCACACTGTAGAAAAAGAATAACCACTAGCTTCTCGGTTGTTACCTGCATTAAGCCGAAACTCCTATTAATAGTTTCTCATAAGAACAGTTTGAACCAAAACGGGTATCAACCTTACCAGAAGTGCAAAATCGCGAAAAGGAGAAGCCAACAGTGTTCCGGCAAAATAGAATGAATCAATAGAAACTCGACCAAGAGAAATAGAAAAGAACCCAAAGCTAGTTTTCCCCTTTTCAGAGAGGAGTCAAAAATTTAGAGTGGGAAAAACCAAGAATTTGGCAACAAAATAAAAAGAAGGAGACAAAAAAATAATGAGGAAGAATCAGTGGGGTTTTCGAGAAAAAGAGGGAACTGAGATGAGTAAAATATCAACACATGAATTGGTAGAGATGGGAAGCAAAAAATTGGCAGCAGAATGAAGGTATTTGGGGAAGCAAATGACAGCCAAGAGAGGAGTTTTGGCAGCAAATAAATTTAGTAGAGAAATAAAACTATCAGAAGAAAGAAAGGAAAAAAAACGAAATGGGAGAATGAAAAGAGTAGCCGAATTTGCCCCTTAATTTGATTACCTCCAAACTCTTCTAACCAAAATTTTCTCCCCAAAACACTCTCCTCAATTCCCTAAATACCTACCTTATCCACCACAAATTCGGCCGCACACTCCTCAACCACTCCAACTGCCCAATAGCATTAGAATTTCACTAGCACACAACCACTTACATGGCCACAAGTAAAAATAAATCATTCGCTCACGCAAGGACTCAAACTCCTGACCCATTACAACATCAACCCTGTACTTAACCACTAGACCAACAAGCCCATTTTGTCATATCTACACCCATATTTATTTATAAGCCTATTGATTATAGTTAGGGGTTTATTCAATTAAAAAATAAAAATTTGACCAAGCTAAGGCTTGAACCCAAGACTTCTCAGACACCTCCCAAAACACTTAACCACTGAAACAGACATGTATTTGTGTCTCAAACATACAAAAATAAAAATTAAGAATTATGGAGGTGTTACAAATGTTATATTTAAATTAATAATCGTGAATAGAAAAATATATATTATTTTGTTTGAATAGTTAAAATTAGTAAAACGAAAAAACAATATAAATTTAATAATTTTTGTGGGAAAAGAAAAGAAATAATTCAATATATTATTTTTTATAAGGTACATATTGAATAGTTAAATAAAAAGGGTTCAACTTATTTAATATAACAGTTCACTTAAACTGAAAAAAGAATTTAAATAAGGTCTTATTTTCTTTTATTTTGCATTAACTCAATTCGATTATAGGTATGTAGTAAGAAATATGAAGAATGTGCTCATCAAAAAAATAATTTCTCTTCCTTTCTCGGTTTGGTTTGAAAATCTTAGAGAGTACTTTGGGTATTTGTCAAAGTCAAGCACACCATAAACGTAATGAAACCTTGGGTGCTCTTCCCTTCTCTTCTTGATTTGGGGGAGAGAGAAAGAAGAAGTTGATTGTTGAACAATTTCTATATCTACTGAGATTATATTCTTTTTGTCTAAATTTTATAATAAAACTATATTTATAAAAATATAATTATTTTTTGTTGTATATAAAAATAAAATTATTATAAGTAATAGTAAAAGAGTTATTAAGTTATTATTATAAAAGGTAAATACATCCATTTTCTTTTTCCTTCCAAAAAAAGGTGATGGGTCATTGCTTTTTTGTCACGTTTACGATGAATTTTCCATGTTATATGAATCACTACTAGTTATGATGTTTTTTTATAGAGTGAGTAGGATTTTTCTTTATTGAAATCTTATTGTCATTCACGTGCTTTTCCACATTACATTATTTCTTATACCTTTATTCGACTCGTTTTATATTATATATTATTATATTTTTTATAATTTGTATCTTTTTTATTTCTATAATTTTTATCTATTTGTTTTTTTTTTTAGTGTTTAAAAGTGGTTAGGTCTGCCTTTAATACAACTTGCGAATGATGAATTTTCTATTTATTTTTTTACCGTATCTTAATTTATATTTTTTGTGTGTGTTTAAATAAAAAAAATGAATAACGGATCAGAGTATAGAGATGATTAAATAATTAGTTCAATCATTGTAAAGTAAAAACTTTAAAATATTTTTATTTCAAAAAAATCTTGAAATTTGTAAAAGTAAAAAATTGATAAACTTAAATTAATAATAATAACATATGCATTCATTTTATAAATTATAACAATAAAATTAAATATTTAAATTAATTTAAAGTTCATTCAAACAGTTTTTAATCAATTTTTTACCCAATTCAATTGATTTTTTATTAATTTATTTTTTCTCAATTTTATAATATCGATCGAATCAATTCAATTCGTCAATTTGATCCAATTTAGATAAACAAAACATGGCATTTAAACCATAGATTAATATACTATTTTTTTATAAATAAATTGAATTTAAAATTATTATAAATATTCTTTTCGATGGTCCAAATTAATTATTATATTTTTATTATATTTTATCAGTCCATTAAAAGGGTAACTAGTCTATTTTCTTCATGCCAAAGTCAAATTTAAAATATATAAAATAAAAGTGGTATTAACTCAATTCCATTAAAATGGTAACTACTGTGGTTTTGCTTTATATTTTGGTGTGCCGCTCTTTACCTTAGCAACTCCTTTTCCATTGACAAATTTCATCTTTCCAAAGTTGAACACATAACCAACTTACAATAAAGACATTGAGAGGGTATTGCTGCCTTAGCACACCCTTGAGCGATATCTTTCCCCTTCTTGTTGCTACCTCCAACCACTCCTTTAGTTAAAACACAAATCATTCCATTATTTTAAGAGGATACACATTTAACACATATATTGAGTTAAATTATTTCAAAAGGATACACATTTAATACATTTAACCATTCCATTTCATTATTTCAAGAGGATACACATTTAACACACAAACTATAACAGTATCAAACAACAGCAACCCTTACTATTAATAGCAATAATATATTAACAAAATATACATGTATAAACTAAAATTGAGTCACTGTTGAAAACACGATGCTAAAGAAGAGTAACTCTCATAAGCATATAACCTTATTTTGAATTTAAAAAAATCAGGAAAGAATATCATGACTAATCCACAAGGGAAACCAAATAAAATACAAATCCCCAAATATTAAAAACATCTACAAAAACAATGATAGGTATATAACAAAACATCTAAAAAGTAAACAGCAATGTATTAATGCCAACCATTGGATCAAAATTGACGTATTAATTCCATTGATGATGCACACAAAATAAACAAAGTCTCTTCAAGTCAAATGTTATCAATACAAATCATCAATGATTAAAAAAACCAGCCTATATTGGCTGCAATTTTAGAGTCAAATCATACAAACTATTGACTATCAAATTATAAAAATTTCCTTTAATCATACAAATAATTATTTTTGTTTTGCTTAACAAGTCATTTAGAAAACGGGGGAAAAATGACTTGGAAAGTGAGCTAAAAAGCAAAAGCTAGATTTTGGGAATCAATCATTGTTCCTATACTTGAAGTGGGTAAGCATCAATTTATCTTGTTTTAGTTTATAATTGATACTGCTTATTATAGAATACAATTTTTTTTGGGTTGATTCTTTTATTTACCTTTTGTTTGTGGAAATGATTTATATTTCACTTTAGGGGTTGATTTGTTTCATTGGAATCAACATCACCTGTTTAATTGTTTAAATTTCAAATTGGTCAATCATTTAGGTATGGAAAGTAGTAAGGATGGGAAATTTGTTGATCTAAATGTTATCAATACAAATAATCAATGATTAAAAAAACCAGCCCACATTGTTACAATCTCAGAGTCAGATCATACAAACAATTGAGTATCAAATGGACTAAGATTCATGCTTGTGCTAAGCAAGAATTGCAAAAAGCACAAAGCCTGAGTAAGTTTTCAAATGTAGAGATACTAGTTAAAAGAAATCCAAAATATAAAGTAGAAAGCTATAAATGTAATGTGTAACTTACTCTTTGTAACGCCCCAATTTTTGGGTTTTTGAGATTTTGCTTGAATTTATTTTTGCTTGTTTAGATATGCTAAATTATGTTTTGAATGTGTTTGGTGGACCTTTAGAAGGCCTAGGTTTAAGTTTAAAGCCTGGTAGAATTTTAAATTTTGGGTTTATAGGAGAAATGGTTGTGGCTAAGTGGGCTTTTAATGAGAAGTTAGGGTTTTTACGCACAAGAAGGCCTGTGTCAAAGTGGCAATATGGCATCACTTAAGAGCATGGGAGTGGCGTATGGAGGCTTGTAAGGGAGCTAAGGTTTGAAACTCTTGGTGAGCAGGAAGTTGGTTTTATTTTTACTGTATGTGCAAGGTAAGTGGTGGACTTCAAGTGAAATTCTGAAGGTAGAAGTTTGAAGTGCTTATAGAATTAGGTCAGAGTGATAAAGGGAGGTTCTATAAGAGAAAATCTAGGAATTTTGGAAAGGGAAACAAGAGTTGGCTGATTTTAGGGGTCTTGGAGGAGCTAATTCGGCTAGTGGGTTTTGAAACATGCATTTTTAGCAAGTGTAGTATGAGTGTGCCGAATACCCCTTTTTGGTTATTTTCAAGATTTGTTTTGGGCAAGCTTTAGTGCCGATTAGGTAAGGTTCAAAGGTGTTTCATTCTTTGTTCTTTCTTTTCTCCTCTTCTTAGTGTTCAAAAAGCTGAAATCCCGAAAGGTGTTAGCCCTCCTTGTGCCGATTTGTTCAAAAAACCGAACCTACTCCCCTCTTACTTCACTTTCTTTCTTTTCTTCTTTCTCTTCTTCTTCTCCTTCTCCCTAACGATTGATTTGATTTTTCTTAAGCCTTTTAGCCAATTTCTTCAAGGGACACAACTAGAAATTGTTCTTGGCCGAATACTATAAAAGTCAAAATCCCGGAACCTTAAATTCTTCCTTGTCGTTTTCTTCTTAAACTGAACCTTACTCATCTTTATTTTAGAAAGTCGAAAAAGTTGAAATCACTTTACAATCTTTTCTCTTTTACTTTCACCTTCTTCCACCCTTTCACTCAGAAACCGAAATCTCATACTTTCTAGTGTGGTATTAAAAGCCAAATCCCTTTGGATCTCTTTTGTTCTTGCGATTTCGACTAGATCTATAATAGATCTGGGTTAGGCTAGTGATTGGTGGTTATTTCATGTGGCGAGGCTGTCAAGTAGACTTTTGGTAAGTAGCCCTTCCTACTCTATTCTTTCTTACGAATTAAGAAAAGCCGAAAGCCCCATTGTCCATGGTGGTTATCAATTTTGACTCCTTTTTGGAATAAAAACTTAACTTAGCCTTTTCTTTTGGATCTTGTGTATGTTAGTGTGGTAAAAGGGTGACCTAACGAGGGGCAGTTCGAGGCTAGGGGCGCTGAAGCAATCTAGATCTAGATCTAGTTGTAGTTTTCGAAAAAAAGGGTAAGTTTGGTAATGGTGGCCGAATGTGATAGTGTGCCTATTCCGGTGATTTCGTCAGATTATAGTTTAATAGTGTGGTGAAATTGTTGTAGGTTAATCAGGTGTGGATCTCAACGTAGTGCGCAAACAGGTGTGTAATCGACACCCTCTAGTAAATTAGATCGGCAAAAGCCGAAAAGCCGAAATGCCGAAGTGCCAGCATTTCGAGGGCTTGCGAGCGTGCGAGCGCTCGTGGGTCAGTTTGAAACTACAAAGTCGGTATTTACGAACGGTAAGACTGTTGTGCTTATTTTCGTGCACATTGGTGGTTTTGGGCCTCAATAGGCCGAAAGCGGTCCCAATGGGCTTACGGGCCCATATGGGTAAAATCATGGTATAAGTATTTTCGGGTAATCTGGATAATAGTTCTACTAAAATATAGGTGAAATTTGGACTAGTGGGCCACAATAGCTTGTGGGCTCCATCAGGCCCGTTAGGGTTTGCGGCCTGATGACTTCGTATAAATAAATTGGGCTAATTGAGTCGCTCAGGCAATGATAGGTCTGTTAGTAGACTGTAATTAGCATGAAACCCTAAAATCTGGAAAATTTACTGAAATACACCTTAAAGGTGAAAATTATTATTTTACCACTAGGTGTTAAAAGATAATTTTACCCTTAGAGAAAAGCTGACCGATTTGCATGATTACTGCTTCTGTAATTCTGTATGCCATGACATATTATATTCTGATTGCATGGGGTTAGGTTATTATGACGGAGGAAGTGCTAAAGTGGCAATGCCACGTATTCTACTAAGGGGCTCTGCCTCGTATTACTGTTTTAGTGGCTTGGCCACAATATTTATTTAAGCAGCTCTGCTACGACTATGGTTTGTAGGGCTGGGTGGGTTGAGTTATTCCCCAAATGGTGTGAGGGCTGGTACGGGTGGTGTGTAGGGCTGGATTGGGCTTGGGCTTTGCATACATGCATATAATATTATAATCTGATCTGTTACTGTAATGGGCCCAAGGCCTCACTATTTTCTGAATAGGGCCAAGGCCCAGTTATCACTATATCTGAATAGGGCTTCGACCCAATTTGTTCTTAAACTTATCTCTGATGCTGGTTGGGTTAGCTTACACACTGAGTTTTTACAAACTCACCCCCTTTCTTCTCCATCCATACAGGTAACCTCCAGCCATAGAGGACTTGGAGCTGCGAGGGATTCGGAGTGGCCACGTGATCTTCTGCTTTGTTTTTATTTTTAAATTCATTTCTTTGATGCTTTAATTTTAATTTGGGTTTTAATTTATAATAAGGCCGCTCAGGATTTTTATTTTTTTATCTTTGGGTATTTTTTGATGTTTTTATTCAGTACTTGTTTAAAACGATATGATTAGTTTAAGTGGGTTTTTTTCTCAAACTTAACAAACGCTTTCAAAACCTTCATTACGTAAAAAATGGGTAACCTAATAACGATGACTCACTGAGAAGATCTTTTGAACTTAAACTTTAAATGGCAAAGGATAGGGTTTTTATGAACTAAGTCAATTATTTACAAAGGTATAATATGGTTTTACTTAAGTCAGCATAACGAGTATTTAAATAAGATCGAAGCGTAGTCAAGGGTCCATGTGACACACCAGATTTGGCCATAACATTTGGGCCAAGTTTGGGGTGTTACATTTAGTGGTAGTAGAGCCAAGTTGCAACAACTCGGCTATGGATCAGGTCCAAATGTTTTCTTAAATTTTAAATTAAGGCCCAAAATGGTATTTTGAAAAATCTATTTTGAAAACCTCTTAAAGAAAACCCTTTTTAAATTGATTTTCTTCAAGATGTATTCATTTTTCTAAAAGTCTAGGGTTTTTCTGGAAACAAAGATTAATCAAAGAATTTAGCATCAACAAAACCTATTTTTTTCTGAATTTGATTTCTAAAAGGTGGCACACCTAATCTCCAGCACCAAGTCTGTAAGTATCCTCTACTTTACTGTATTTGATTAAGATACTGTGATACTGAAAACTTACTATAGTATTAAGACCCTACTGAGATTCTGTAGTTAGGGTAATACTGAGACTATAGAGGATTGAGACAGTAGGAGAAACTGAAAACTTTAAAAGACTAAGACTGTAGTTGGGCTACGATTCTGTGAAAACAAAACTCTGAAATACTATTTATGCATAAGACATCTGTAATAAATACTAGAATATTGAACTAATCCATAAAATTCCTAATCAGATAATACGATATGAGTACGAGGGCGGCACGGGGAAGAGGCCGTGGATGTGGCCAAGGTAGTGCGCAAGCTGGGTCTTCGTCTTCAAGACATATGCCAACGGAGGAGGCACGAGCGCTACCGGTAACTGAGACTGGGTCCTATGATCGGGCTGCAGGGGACGATACTTTGTCCCAGGTGATGTTACGGGTCTTGGAAAGGGTTGCTGGAGCGAGTACTAGGACTATAAACTGAGGATTTATTTCTGAGCGACTCTGGGCTAATGGAGCAGATTTTTTTAGAGGCGTATCAGGCGTAACCCCAAATGTGGCTAAATATTGGTTAGAGGCCACGGAGCGGATTATGGACGACTTGGACTGCTTAGTAGAGCAGAAGCTGAAGGGAGCTGTATCTCTGTTGTGAGACGAGGCTTATCAGTGGTGGATCACTGTGAGGGATGGTACCCCAGCTGAGCGGGTAACTTGGGAGCTATTTAAGACAGCTTTCAAAGGCAAATACGTCAGGGTAAGCTATATGGATGCTCAAAGGAAGGAATTCCTGAATCTAACCTAGGGAAATAAGACTGTCGCGGAGTATGAGGCTAAGTTCTTAAGGTTAAGCCAGTATGCTAGTGGGATAGTAGCTACGGAATATGAACGTAGCGTACGATTTGAGGATGGCCTCAGAGATGAGCTAAGGGTGCTGATTGCTCCACAAAGAGAGCGTGATTTCACTGCTCTAGTGGAAAAGGCTAAGATTGCTGAGGACTTGAAACGCATGGAGCGGCAGAACTGTGAAAAAGATCGAAACTGATTCATGAGGGATTCTGGACCCTCGGATGTTACAGGGAAGACTGTCAAAAGGGCTAGAGTGGATGAGCCGGTTCGAGCAGTTCTGGTTAATGTGGTTAGACCGTAAGCTTGTGGGGATTGTGGTAGAGTGTATCAGGGTAAATATTGGAAGCGTACTAGGGTATGTTTCTAGTGTGGGTCCAAGGTTCATAGAGTCAAGGATTGTCCTCAAAGGCCGACACAGATGCAAGCTGCTAAACTGAGGATTGCTCAGCCAGTACGAGGTGGGCCACAACCATCGAGTGGCCGTGGTCAAGCTAGGGGCGACAATGGTAACAGACGTGGACGTGGAGCACCAAGTAGGGGTGTTGGAAATGCTGAGGTACGTCAGCCAGCATTGGTTTATGCTGCTCATCGTCAAGAGGAAGGTGACGCACTTGATGTCATAACTGGTACGTTTTTAATGTATAGCATGCCATACACTGCTTTGATTAACATAGGATCTACTCATTCATATGTTGCTTGTGGTGTGTCTAGGTCGTTGGATATGCAATCTGAGAAAACTGTGAGTGGGGCATTTATGATTAGTCCACTAGGTCACTCGGTTAGAGTAGAGAAACTCTTTAGAGAGGTACTTTCAGAGACGCAAGGTAGGATTTTCTCTGCGGACTTGATGGAGCTACCCTTTGGAGAGTTCGATCTCATTCTGGGTATGGATTGGCTAGCTAAGCATCGAGTGACTTTAGATTGTGCTGCTAAGCGAATGGTGTTAAGGACTACGGAGGATAAAGAGGTGATGGTTATAGGGGAGCGAAGAAATTACTTGTCCAACGTTATCTCGACTTTGAGAGCTGAAAAGCTGATTTGGAAGGGTTGCGAGGCATTTTTGGCACATGTGAGTCAGTCTGAATCTAAGAGTTAGGCCGTAAGGGAAGTTAGAACTGCCAAGGAATTTCAAGATGTTTTTCCAGATGAGCTTCTAGGTTTGCCTTTGAATCGTGAAGTCAAATTTGGAACTGACTTGTTGCCTGGAACGGCTCCAGTGTCCATCGCTCCTTATAGGATGGCACCAAAAGAGCTAGTAGAGTTGAAAGCTCAAATTCAAGAACTTCTGGATCGGGGTTTTATTAGGCCAAGTGTGTCTCCATGGGGAGCACTAGTACTGTTCGTGAAGAAGAAGGATGGGACGATGCGTATGTGCATCGATTATCGTCAGTTGAACAAACTGACAATTAACAACAAGTGCCCTCTGCCAAGGATCGACGACCTATTTGACCAGCTAAGAGGAGCTTCGGTATTTTCCAAGATCAATCTTCAATCTGGATATCATCAATTAAGGGTCAAAGAGGTGGATATTCATAAGACAGCATTCAGGACTCAGTATGGTCATTACGAGTTTTTGGTAATGCCGTTTGGCTTGACGAATGCACCAGCGGCCTTCATGGATCTGATAAATCGGGTATTCCAACCCTACTTGGACCAATTCGTGGTCATCTTTATAGACGATATTCTGGTGTATTCGAAAACTAAGGAGGATCATGATGAGCATCTCCGAATTGTTCTGCAAGTGTTAAGGGAGAAGAAACTATATGCAAAATTTAGTAAGTGTGAATTTTGGTTGCGAGAAGTGACATTCTTGGGTCATGTTGTTTCTATTGAGGGGATTAAGGTGGATCCTCAAAAAATTGAGGCGGTTCTGAAATGGAAGCCATCGAGATCTGTGTTTGGCAGGGTGCTAAAGAAGATTTGTGGAAGGGTTTTCGTTGATTGCGGCACCATTAACGAAACTTTTGAGAAAAGGAGTATCGTTTGTGTGGATGGAGAAACAGCAAGAGTCTTTCCAGAAATTGAAGAAAGTTTTGACTAAGGTGCCTGTTTTGATTCAGCCAGAGTCTGGGAAGGATTTCACTATGTTTAGTGACGCATCGCACATTGGGTTGGGCTGTGTGCTGATGCAATAGGGTAAAGTGGTTACTTATGCATCGCGACAGTTTAAGCCTTATGAAGGTACGCATGACCTGGAGTTGGCAGTAGTGATTATTGTGTTAAAGATCTGGAGGCCCTACTTGTATGGAGAAAAGTGTATTATATACATGAACCATAAGAGCCTCAACTATTTGTTGACTCGGAAGGAGTTGAACCTTAGGCAACGAAGATGGATAGAGTTGCTTAAAGATTACGACTGTTCTATTGAGTACCACCCAGGCAAAGCTAATGTGGTAGCTGACACACTGAGTCGAAGAGCTGTAGCTGAGTTGAGAGCAATGTTCGCTTGTCTGAGTCTTTATGACGATGGTAGCTTGTTAGCAGAATTGCGAGTGAGGCCAACCTGGATAGGGTAGGTTAAGGAGAGGTAATTAAAGGATAAGTCACTAGTTTCTCGGTTTCAACAAGTTGAGAATGGGGAAACTTCTGATTTTGGATTGAATAGTGAAGGAGTTCTATGCTTCTGAGGAAGAGTTTGTATTCCGAAAGACTGTGACTTGAGACAGTCAATTCTGAGAGAGGCTCATGGTGGTCCTTGTGCCATGCATCCTAGAGGGAGTAAGTTGTATTGGGATCTACAAAAGTTGTTTTGGTGGCCTGGACTTAAGCATGAAGTAACGAAATTTGTGGGTAAGTGTCTGACATGCCGGCAGGTGAAAGCTGAGCATCAACTGCCTTTTGGACTTCTGCAACTAGTGAAGATTCCACTTTGGAAGTGGGAAAGAGTTACCATGGATTTTGTGAGTGGGCTACCCTTGACGCCTACCAAGAAAGACTCGGTTTGGGTAATTGTGGACAGGTTAACTAAATCTGCTCATTTCATACCTGTCCGAACTGACTACTCACTTCAAAAGTTGGACAAGTTGTATGTGGCGGAGATAGTGCGGCTTCATGGAGTGCCAATTTCAATTATTTCTGATCGGGATCCTAGGTTTACATCTCGATTCTGGCAGAAGTTGCATGAGGCGTTGGGTACACGGTTAGATTTCAGCACTACTTTTCACCCTTAAACGGATGGACAGTCGGAAAGGGTGAATCAAGTTCTAGAGGACATGTTGAGGGGATGTGTTATTGATTTTCGAGGTAGCTGGGAAGACTTCTTGCCGTTAGCTAAGTTTACATACAATAATAGTGATCAGTCGAGTATTCGAATGGCACTATATGAGGCGTTGTATGGTCGAAGGTGTCATACACCTACTTGTTAGACGGAGTTGGGAGAACGTCAGGTTCTTGGGCTAGAGCTAGTGGTGGATATAGAAGAGAAGGTCAGGCTGATCAGGGATCGGTTAAAGGTAGCATCTGATAGGCAGAAATCATATGCTGACTTGAAGCGTAAGGAAATTGAATACTCAGTGGGAGATATGGTTTTCTTAAAGGTGTCGCCCTGGAAAAGGATTTTAAGGTTCAGAAAGAAGGGCAAGTTTAGTCCACGGTTTATCGGGCCTTATCGAGTTCTTAAGTGGGTGGGTCGGGTAACATATCAACTAGAACCACCTCCGGAGTTGGACCAAATTCATGATGTCTTTCATGTCTCCATGCTAAGACGGTATCAGTCTAATCCTTCTTACATCATACCAGTTGATGAAATTGAGGTTAAAGCTGATTTGACTTTTGAGAAAGAGCCTGTGCAAACTCTGGACCGTGATGTGAAGGTGTTAAGAAAGAAATCAGTCCCTTTGGTGAAAGTGCTTTGGTAAATCACGGTAAAGAATAAGCTACGTGAGAGCCAAAAGAGGCGATACGCCAACAATACCCTCACTTGTTTCGACCATGTAAAATTTTGAGGCTGAAATTTCTTTAAGGTGGTAGAGTTCTAACGCCCCAATTTTCGAGCTTTTGAGATTTTGCTTGACTTTATTTTTGCTTATCTGGATGTGCTAAATTATGCTTTGAGTGTGTTTGGTGGACCTTTAGAAGGCCTAGGTTTAAGTTTAAATCTTGGTATAATTTTAAATTTTGGGCTTATAGGAGAAGGGGCTGTGCCTAAGTGGGCTTTTAATGAGAAGTTGGGGTTTTTAAACACAAGAAGGCCTATGTCAAAGTGGCAAGATGGCGTCACTTAAGAGCATGGGAGTGGCGTATGGAGGCTTGTAAGGGAGTTGAGGTTCGAAACTCTTGGTGATCAGGAAGTTGGTTTTATTTTTACTGCATGTGCAAGGTAAGTGGTGGAGTTCAAGTGAAATTCTGAAGGTAGAAGTTTGAAGTGCTCGTGGAATTAGGTGGGAGTGATAAAGGGAGGTTATCTAGGAGAAAATCTAGGCATTTTGGAAAGGGAAACAAGAGTTGGCCGATTGTAGGGGTCTTGGAGGAGCTAATTCAGCTAGTAGGTTTTGAAACATGCATTTCCGGCAAGTGTAGTATGAGTGTGTCGAATACCTCCTTTTTCGTTCTTTTTTGGATTTGTTTTGGGCAAGTTTTAGTGCCAATTAGGTAAGGTTCAAAGGTTTTTCATTCTTTGCTCTTTCTTTTCTCCTCTTCTTAGTGTTCTAAAAGTCAAAATCTCGAAAGGTGTTAAGCCCTCCTTGTGCCGATTTGTTCAAAGAACCGAACCTACTCTTCTCTTACTTCACTTTCTTTCTTTTCTTCTTTCCCTTCTTCTTCACCTTCTCTCCAACGATTGATTTGATTTTTCTTAAGCCTTTTAGCCGATTGCTTCAAGGGACACAACCCGAAATTCTTCTTGGCCGAATATTATAAAAGCTGAAATCCCAAAACCTTAAATTCTTCCTTGCCGTTTTCTTCTTAAACCGAGCCTTACTCATCTTTATTTTGGAAAGCTGAAATCACTTTACAATCTCTTCTCTTTTACTTTCACCGTCTTCTACCCTTTCACTCAGAAACCGAAACCTCCCTACTTTCTAGTGTGGTATTAAAAGCCAAATCCCTTTGGATCTCTTTTCTTCTTGTGATTTTGACTATATCTATAATAGATCTGGGTTAGGCTAGTGATCGGTGGTTATTTCGTGTGGCGAGGCTGTCAAGCAGACTTTTGGTAAGTAGCCCTTCCTACTCTATTCTTTCTTACAAGTTAAGAAAAGCTGAAAGCCCCATTGTCCATAGTGGTTATCGGTTTTGACTCCTTTTTGGAATAAAAACTTAACTTAGCCTTTTCTTTTGGATCTCATTATGTTAGTGTGGTAAAGGGACAATCTAACGAGGGGCAGTTCGAGGCTAGCGGCACTGAAGCAATCTAGATCTAGATCTAGTTGTAGTTTTTGGCAAAAAGGGTAAGTTTGGTAATGATGGTCGAATGTGATGGTGATGCCTATTCCGGTGATTTTGTTGGACTATTGTTTAATAGTAAGGTTAAATTATTGTAGGTTAATCGCATGCGGATCTCGACGTAGTATGCAAACAGGTGTGTAATCGACACCCTCTAGTAGATTAGATCGGTAAAAGCCAAAAAGCAAAAATGCCAAAGTGCCGGCATTTCGAGGGCTTGCTAGCGTGCGAGCACTCGTGGGTCGGTTTGAAACTATAAAGTTAGTATTTACGAATGGTAAGACTGTTGTGCACATTTTCGTGCACGTTGGTGGTTTTGGGCCTCAATGGGCTGAAAGTGGGCCCAATAGGCTTACGGGTCCATTTGGGTAAAATCATACGGTAAGTATTTCCGGGTAATCTGGATAATAGTTCTGCTAAAATATAGGTGAAATTTGGACTAGTGGGCCACAATAGCTTGTGGGCTCCGTCGGGCCCGTTAAAGTTTTGGGGCCGATGACTTCGTATTAATAAATTGGGCTAATTGAGTCTCTCGGGGGACGATATGTCTCTGAGTAGACTGTAACGAGCATGAAACCCTAAAATTTGGCAAATTTTTTGAAATACCCCTTAAGGGTGAAAATTATTGTTTTACCCCTAAGTGTTAAAAGACAATTTTACCCCTAGAGAAGAGCTGACCGATTTGCATGATTACTGCTTCTATAATTCTATATGCCGTGACATATTATATTCTGATTGCATGGGGTTGGTTTATTATGATGAAGGAAGTGCTAACGTGGCAATGCCACGTATTCTGCTAAGGGTCTATGCCTCGTATTACTGTTCTAGTGGCTTAGTAACGATATCTGTTTAAGTAGCTCTACTGCGACTGTGGTGTGTAGGGCTGGGTGGGTTGAGTTATTCCCCACATGGTGTGTAGGGCTGGTACGGGTGGTGTGTAGGGCTGGATTGGGCTTGGGCTTTGCATACATGCATATAATACCATAATCTGATCTGTTACTGTAATGGGCCCAATGCCTCACTATTTTCTGAATATGGCCAATGCCCAATTATCACTGTATCTAAATAGGGCTTCGGCCCAGTTTGTGCTTGAACTAATCTCTAATGTTGGTTGGGTTAGCTTACACACTGAGTTTTCACAAACTCACCCTCTTTCTTCTCCATCCATGCAGGTAACCCCCAGCTATAGAGGACTTGGAGCTACGAGGGATTCAGAGTGGCCACGTGATCTTCTGCTTGGTTTGTAGTTTTTAAATTCATTTTTTTATGCTTTAATTTTAATTTGGCTTTTAAATTGTAATAAAGACACTCAGTATTTTTATTTTTTGATCTTTGGGTATTTTCTGATGTTTTTATTCAGTACTTGTTTAAAACTATATGATTAGTTTAAGCGGGTTCTTTTTCTCAAACTTAATAAACGTTTTCAAAACCTTCATTGCGTAACAAATGGGTAACCTAATAACGATGACTCACTGTTAAGATCTTTGAAACTTAAACTTTAAATGGCAGAGGATAGGGTTTTTATGAAATAAGTCGGTTATTTACAAAGGTATAATATGGTTTTACTTAAGTCAGCATAACGAGTATTTAAATAAGATTGAAGCGTAGTCAAGGGTCCATGTGAGACACCAGATTTGGTCATAATGTCTGGGCTGGGTTTGGGGTGTTACACTCTTTTTCATCAGAAGAATCAACAGATTCCATTGATGGTGTCTTTCTGGCCTATATGACAAAGTAAATGAAGATTCAAGTAAGTATGATTTTCCTTTGTCAACAGAAACTGTAAAAATAAGTAAAGCATCTTATTGCATTTTCGCATGAAACCAAAGAACATATACATCCACCAGCAAAATAAGGTACAACATTCAAGATGCACATATGCTTTACCAAGAAGCACAGTAATAGTTTGTAGAAATAAGCTTGTTCTGTTATACAGTCCAAATGTAATGATTGCAGATTATCAAGCCAGTCATTTATGTAAATTATACAATTTCTAAGAGAGGATTTTCATTAACATTTCTTTTCTAGTTGATGCAACAATAATATTTTCTATTTAAGTGCATGAAAATGAACAATCTTCTAAATAAGTCCAGACCCAAAAGAGTCAGATATGCAAGTCATTCAAATGCAATTTCTAAGAAAATAGAGGATTTTCATTAACATTTCTTTGCTAGTTGATGCAGTAATCATTTATACTATTTGAGTGTATGAAAATGAGCAGCCTTCCAAATAAGTCTAGGGCCCAAAGAATTCGTTAAGAGCAAATTTTTCTATGAAAGAAACCAGTGAATTGAGTTTGATATGTGTTGAAGCTAAACCACCCCCAAACAATAAATTGAGAACAATAAACGCAATGTCTGGATGGTTTGGAGCTTTATTTATTGAATGATGGAATACTTATGTTTATTAAAAATTCACCGAAAGCTTGGTAGGATAAAAATTCAGATCCAAGATTTTAGAGACTATGTTTATTAAAAAAAAATCAGAGATGATGGTGAAGGAAGCAGTAACAAAAAGAGGTAGAGCAAATTTGTGGGTAAGAAAAAATGGCAAATAAGAAAATGAAAGGAACAACAAAAGGAAAAATGTTTACCTGAGCCTGGATGAAGGGGAAGAGTATTGGAGTTGAAGGAATCAAGAAATGGCAGCCGTTTGAGTTTGTGAGGTGAAAATTTGGTGAGGGTAAGATAGGGTTGTTGAAGCAACAAATGAGCAAATAGTGAAGAGGGGTGGGAATAGAAATGAACAAATATCATTGCTTAAGCTCGGAATGGAATACACCCGTAATAGGGTATTCCATTGAACCAAACATCTGTTTGTGTGGGCCTGTAGAATAGGCTGGTAATGGCATAGCCATTACCTTAAACCAAACATCCCTTTGGAAGTATTTCGAGGATCGTACCTAAAATAGGATGGAATAAATCTGTGAAAACCTTTTTACAATGATAGTATTAATTAAATCTTATATTATGATAAACTATAAAATAGATTAATAAGGGAATTTAAATAAGAAAAATAAACAATCGACTAAAAATCAATAAATCAATCAGGAAGATTAACTCACTGAAGGGTTTGTAATTGACTTTGAATTAGGGTTTAGGGTGGATTAACTATCGATTAACCACTTATTACCTCCTGGCCTCTAACTAATTAATCGATTGGTTGATACTCGCTTATCTTCCGACCTCACTTTCTCAACCATGATAAATTACAATATACTCAGTTAGACTTATCTCCCAACCTCATATAGCCTATGATAACTTCCTAGGGTTGTTAAGCCTAGGGTTTAAGAATGCGTAATCTATACCAACTAACTCTCTCGAGAACCTTAAATCTTTCGTTAATCATATCCCCATCCACTCGTTAATCTCCTCTAAGGGATTTAGCCACACATGTTATTAATAATCTCAATCCCAATTGAATAAATCATGTGAAGAACATGATTCAATTAGAAGAGAAATGAGACTAGAATAATCGTGGATTGATATTAAATGGAGAATGAGATTCGAAATGACAAGTGAACTTACATTGATTTGATGCAAAACGAGAAGTGTAGACGAGATCTGACTTCACTGTTGATTCGATATGTTTTGATTAGCACCTATGATTAAAATAAAACTTAAAATTAGTAACCAACAATTAATTCAAGGTCTTAGAACATTCGCCCAACCAAAAAATTTAATGGAATTAATACAACACAATAACTAGCTTAAATTCGACTTACGCTTCATGTTAACTAGATTTGAGATGTTGGATGATTGAGATTGGATGTACTCCTAAATATCACGGTTAAGGATTGCTTTAAAAAGATAAGAATGGAGGAAAACACTATTGTAAATGTGTGACAATAACATAAAATACATCAACCCAAAAGCAGTGCACAAAGGGGCGCCACAGCACCACAAATAGCAAAAAGGAATGGCTGATTTGGGACGGCACAATAAGGAATTTTTTTGCAAAAAAAAGGATGATTTCAGAGGCTAAAAAATAGCAATAAGATGGCTGTAAAAACAAAAAAAAAATCAGCAATGAAAAGGAAAGAAGAGAGGAGAAAAAGAGAAGCAAATCAGCATCGCCACATAAAGAGGAGAGGGTGACAATGGAGGTTTAATGGCAGCAAGGTGGGACTACTATGGTGATCAAATAATAGGTATTGAAGGCTAGAAAAGAAGATAGCAAAATAGAAGAAATAAAAGAGTAAGTGAATGACACAACAATGGTGGAGAACACTCTTGTTTGGATGACATAAAAAAGACCAAATGAATAAGAAAATGGGAAATTTTTTAAAGAGAATGAAGACTGGACGGCAAAGGAGGCAAAATAGAATGAATAGATTGAAAAACTTAATGAAAAATAACATATATATGTAGGTTAAACTAGGTTGGATGACACACACTCATGGGAGTAGGAGAAAAAATAACAAAATTAATTAATTTGCAAGGGAAGCAATTTGAACTCTAGTCTCTAAGCCCATTTCCTTATCTCCTTTTTTTCTCTTAGCCATTAAGCCAATGGCTCATTCTTAAAATAATTTTAAAGCTCATAATTAAAAGTAAAAGTGTGATAACTCTTGGTCTACGAACCCAATTTCTTCTAACCTAATTTTTGGGATGTGACAATTCTCCCCTCCTTAAAAGAAATTTTATCCTTGAAATTTTTTTAGTTAGAAAATCTGATACTCCTTTTTCTTTAAACAGGGCCACACGCTTCATCGCACAACTCTTACTTTCAATACTCTTCTAAACAATGTTTCCTCTTAAATTCCCAATAGACATCTCTCAAAGATCATATTCAAAAACATTACTCGCATATTTCTTGTAACACCCCTTACCCGAGTCCGATGCCGAGACGGGGTAAGAGGCATTACCGTACTTAATCATGCTTAAACATATAAACTCAGCTATAAAATTTTGTTTTGATTTAAAACCTTTTCATACCTTCTATAAATATCCTTATCATGGGCTTACGAGACCCAAAACATACACTGGAAGTGGTTTGAAACCAATCTATGAACTTTCGAGCACTTAGAAAATTATTGCTTGAAAAAGGGCCACACACCTGTGTGAAGTGGGAAACGCCCGTGTGAGCAGGCCATGTAGTCGCACACGCCCATGTCCCTGGCCCATGTTGAATTTATTTTCATTTTGAACCTACAGGGGTTTTCACACGGCTGAGCACACACCTATGTCTATGGCCCGTGTAACACCCCAAACTCGGCCTAAATGTTACGGCCAAGTCTGGCGTGTCACATCAACGACGGATTAGCCATGTTCCTTAATTATTATGATTAGGGTGAGTTTTGCAAAAATCGCTCTAATAGTTTGGGAAGAATGTCTAGGATTAATTTGTGTTTATCCTATCCACTACTAGTTTATAATTCATCTTTGTTATTAGTTCTCGTTTGTTGACTTGCTATCCATTTGTACGAGTGTTTTGTTTTAAAAATGTGATTAATTTTAGGAAAGCTTGCGCAGCCATAGTCTATCCATTTAAATCAAATTGTAAATAAAGATAAAAAACCCAATTTAAAAATACTAAAAGTGGCCTTATTACAACCTAGAAACCAGAATGGAAAATAATTAAAAATAAAGAATAAAATAAATAACTCAAATAAAAACCAACGATGCAGTCCACGTGGCCACTCTGAATCCCTCCAACTACCAAGTCCTCTAGCTCAGGGCTCACCTATACAGATGAAAGGAAGGGGTGAGTTTGGAAACTCAGTGTGCAAAGAAAACCCATCTAGAGCCCAAAACAACTCAAGCTTACTGGGCCTAAGCCCTATCCAGTCTCGGTAATAACTGGGCCGAAGCCCTATTTAGCATTCAGTTATTGGGCCGAAGCCCTATTTAGATACAGTTTCACTAGGCCGAAGCACTATTCAGTAAACAGTGCGGCCCATAGGCCCATTACAGTAACAGAACAGAATAATGCATGTATGCAAAGCCCAGACCTAAATCCATCCGCTGCACACCACTCGTACCAACCCAACACACTTGTGGGGAATAACTCGACCCACCCAGCCCTACACACCACAGTCGCAGCATAGCTGCTCAGATAACGTAGCCAATCCACTAACAGTAAACAAGGCAAAGCTCCTTTTAGTAACGTGGCCAAGCCACTATCAAGAATACGAGGCAAAGCCCCTTTCAGTAAACGTGGCAATGCCACTTGCACTTCCTCCATCAATAAAACCCAAACCCATGCAACAGTATAATATGTCATGGCATACAGTGAACAGATACAGTAAAGCATGCATTTCAGTCAAATTTAGCCCTAGGGGTATAACAGTCATTTTGCACCTAGGGGTAAAACAATAATTTTCCACCCTTAAGGGGTATTTTAGTATTTATACCAGTTTTTAGGGTTTTATGCATATTTTAGTCATTAACAGTCAAATTTCCATCTAAGCAGTTTACCCAGCCCATTTTCGCAATTTAGAGTTATTGGACCCTAAAACCCCTAATGGCCCTACAATGTCAACTAGCTATTTTAGCCCATTTAGCCCAAATTCCCTGAATGTCTTAGCGGTTTTAACCTATAGTATACCAGAATACGCTTACCACTAGTTTTCATCCAAATGGGCCCGTAAGCCCATTGGGCCCATATTTAGCCCATCGAGGCCCAAATTTACCGAGGTGCACGGAATCGCGCAGTCACCAAATTTATCAATTTCGGTTACAGATCTTACCGTTTTCAACCAACCCACAAGCGCTCACACGCTCGCAAGCCTACGAAATGCCAAAATTTTGGCATTTTGGCTTTTTGGCTTTTGCCGATTTAGTCTACTAGAGGGTGTTCGTTTACACACCTAATTTGCGACGAACATTAGCGAGATCTTCCACGAGTATCTTACAATCGCTCAATAACATATTAGACTTATGAATCAACAATAACTAACGTAACTATGCTTGCCATATTCGGCCAATCTCCCTTAAGGCCTTAGAACACTTACCTTTGTCAAAAATAGGGACTAGATTTAGATCTAGTCATTCCAATTGTCCAAGTCCTCGATCGATAGCCTTTAATCCACACTAGTGCAAAACAAATCAAATAACACCACTAAACCCTTTTAGTCTTAGCCCATAGCCACCCTATACATATAGGGGTTTTCGGTTTTTCTTAAATCCCAAAATAACGAATAGAAATAAGAGATCTGAGTACTTACCGAAGATCCACTAGACAAGAATGCTTCCAACCCTTTCTTATCTCAGATCTAATGCAGATCTAGCCTCTAAACACAAGAATAGAAAGAATCTAAGAGATCTAAGGGTTTGGTTTCCACATCACTTTAAGTATGGCGATTCTGGCTTTTAGTACAATGATGGAGAAGGAAAATAAAAGTTTTGTAACGAGAAGAAGAAGATGTTGACAAGGCTGTGGAAGTGGTGAGATTCGGCTAAAAGAGAACGAAAGAGTAAGGGTATTCAACCAAGGAGAAATCGGCATAATACAAATACATTTCGGGATTCCGGGTTTTATGAGTATTCGGCTAAGAAGGTTGAATAGGAGAGGTTTTATGATTGGTGATGTAAAGATGATAGAGAAGAAGATGTAAAGAGAAAAGAAGAGGAAAAAGATTGCTAGATTCGACTTTGAAGAACTAGAAGAGAAAGAGGATGAAAGAAAAGAAAAGAAAGTTTTGTATGGACAAATTGGCACAAGGAGAAAGTAGGGATCTAGGTTTCGGTTTCTAGGAAAAAGAAAGAGGAAGAAAAGATACTACGGGCACTATACCTATTCGGCCACAAGAGACACCCCTAAGTGCCAATCCCGAAAGCTTAATCCCTCACACAAGTCGGCACAACCACCTTAATTGCCGAAAGTAAGACCCTTTAACACCCTAGCCCAAAATGATAAACCAAATCCCTTGGCTGGCCACCTCTTGCTTCAATTTGAAATTCCTAAACTTTCTCCTCCCTATCCTCTTGACTCAATCCCATAAACTTCTCAAACTCTTCTAAATAGAGTTTCACTTGGAGTCCATCACATGACTGACACATGCACAAAAATTAAAAACACACACAATGTTTACCTAGTGACTTGAACTCTGGCCTTTGCACCCATCCACACGCCATTCTTTTAGGAACTAAGTGGCTCCACCTTGCCACTTTACTAAAGGCTTCCTTGTGTCTTAATTTACTCACTTTTTCTTAAAAGCCCACATAACCGAGTCCCCTTCTCTTTAAATCCAAAATTTGATATTTTTGCTGGGTTTTATCTTAGGCTTGGGCCTTCTAAAAGACCACTAACACTCTTAAAACATAAATTCCATAATCTAACAACAAAATTTTGAAATTTCACCAAAATCGCAAAAATCTCGAAAAATCCCGAAAATCAGGGCATTACAACTCTACCCCATTAAAGAAATTTTAGCCTAGAAATTTACTTGATCCAAATAGGTGAGGGTATTGCTGACGTATCGCCTCTTCTGGCTCCCAAGTAGCCTCTTCTCTGCCATGATTTCGTTAGAGTACCTTTACCAAAGGTACTGACTTCTTCCTCAGTACTTTGACCTTTCGATCCAGTATCTGCACAAGCTTATTTTCAAAAGTCAAATCAATCTTTACCTTAATCTCCTCCACTGGTACGACATGCGAAGGATCCGATTGATACTGTCTTAGCATGGACACATGAAAGACGTCATGAAGACTGTCCGACCCTGGCGGTAACTCCAGTTGATAAGCTACTGGCCCTACTCGTTTGAGACCCTGATAAGGCCCTATAAATCGCAGACTCAACTTGCCCTTCTTGCCAAACCTCAATATCTTCTTCCAATGCGAGACCTTCAAAAAGACCATATCTCCCGCTGAGAACTCAATTTCCTTACACTTCAAATCAGCATATGATTTCTGCCTATCAGATGCCTCTTTTAACTGCTCCCTAATCAACTTGACCTTATTCTCAGTATCTGCCACTAACTCTGGTCCAAGAACCTGTCGTTCTCCCAACTCTGTCCAACACGTAGGTGTACGACACCTTCGCCCACAAAGTGCCTCATATGGAGCCATCTGGATACTTGCCTTATATCTGTTATTATAAGCAAATTTTGCCAATGGCAAGTAATCCTCCCAACTACCTCGAAAGTCTATAACACAACCCCTTAACATGTCCTCCAAAACCTGAATAACCCTTTCCGACTGTCCATCAGTCTGAGGGTGAAAAGCAGTACTGAAATCCAATCGCGTATCTAACGCCTCACGCAACTTCTGCCAGAATTAAGATGTAAACCTAGGATCATGATAAAAAATTATTGAAATTGACACTCCATGCAGTCGCACTATTTCCGCCACATATAACTTGGCCAACTTCTGAAGCGAGTAATCGGTTCGGACAGGTATGAAATAGGAAAATTTCGTTAACCTATCCATAATTACCCATACAGAGTCTTTCTTGGAGGGTGTTAGCAGTAGCCCGCTCACAAAATCCATGGTTACCCTCTCCCACTTCCAAAGTGGAATCTTCACTGGCTGCAATAGTCCAGAAGGCAGTTGATGTTCAGCCTTTACTTGCTGGCATGTCAGGCATTTTCCCACAAATTCTGTCACCTCTTGCTTAAGCCCAGGCCACCAGTACAACATTCGCAAGTCTCAATACAATTTATTCCCTTCAGGATGCATGGCACAAGGTCCACCATGAGCCTCTTTTAGAATTGACTGCTTCAAGTCAGAGTCCTTCGGAATACAAACTCTTCCTCGAAAGCACAGAACTCCATCAGTATTCAGTTCAAAATCAGAATTCTCATCATTCCTAGCTTGCTGAAACCGAGGAACTAACGACTCATCCTCTAACTGCTTCTCTCTAATCTACTCAGTCCAAGTTAGTTTCACTTGTAACTTTGCTAACAGGCTCCCATCATCATATAGACTCAGACGAGCAAACATTGCTCTCAACTCAGCTACAACCCTTCGACTCGGTGCATCTGCCACCATATTTGTCTTGCCTGGGTGATACTTAATCGAACAATCTTAATCCTTAAGCAACTCTATCCATCTTTGTTGCCTAAGATTCAACTCCTTCTGAGTCAACAAATACTTGAGACTCTTATGGTCCGTGTATATGATACACTTTTCTCCATACAGATAATGTCTCCAGATCTTTAACGTAAAAATCATCGCTACCAACTCCAGATCACGCATAGGGTAATTCGCTTCGTGAGGCTTAAGTTGTCGCAAAGCATCAGTGACCACAATACCCTATTGCATCAGTACACAGCCTAACCCCACATTCGACACATCGCTGTACACGGTGAAATCTTTCCCAGACTTCGGCTGAATCAACACTGGCGCCTCAGTCAAAACCTTCTTCAACTTGTCAAAAGCTTCTTGCTGTTTCTTAGTCCATGCAAAAGATACTCCTTTCCTTAGCAGTTTCATTAATGGTGCAGCAATCAGTCAGAATCCTTCGACAAATCTTTTGTAATACCCTGCTAATCCCAAAAAACTCTGAAATTTTGATACCGACTTCGGTGGCTTCCAATACAGAACCGCCTCAATTTTTCAAGGATCCACCCTAATCCCCTCAGTAGAGACAACATGACCCAGAAAAGTCACTTCTCGCAACCAAAATTCACACTTACTAAATTTTGCATAGAGTTGCTTCTCTCTCAACACTTGTAGAACAATACGGAGATGCTCATCATGCTTCTCCTCAGTTTCCAAATACACCAAAATATCATCGATAAAGACGACTATGAATCGATCCAAATAAGGTTGGAACACTCGATTCATCAGATCCATGAAAGCCGCAGGTGCATTCGCCAATCCAAACGACATCACCAGGAACTCGTAATGACCATACCGAGTTCTGAATGCTGTCTTATGAATATCTACCTCCTTGACCCTTAACTAATGGTATCCAGATCGAAGATCGATCTTGGAAAATATCGAAGCTCCTCTAAGCTGGTCAAACAGGTCGTCGATCCTTGGCAGTGGGTACTTGTTCTTTATCGTTAGTTTGTTCAACTGGTGATAATCGATGCACATACGCATCGTCCCATCCTTCTTCTTCACGAATAGTACTGGTGCTCCCCATGGAGGCACACTTGGTCTAATAAAACCACTATCCAACAACTCTTGGATTTGTGCTTTCAGTTCCATTAACTCCTTCGGTGCAATCCTATAGGGTGCGATGGACACTAGAGCCGTTCCAGGCAGTAAGTCGATTCCAAACTCGATTTCACGATTTAGAGGTAATCCAGGAAGCTCCTCATGAAAGACATCTTGAAATTCATTAACAATTCTAACCTTTTTTACAGTCAAATCCTCGATCTCTGTTTGACTCACAAATGCCAAATACGCATCGCAACCTTAAGGCCAAAACAACATTGGACAAGTAATCCCTTCACTCTCCAATAACCATTACCTCCTCATCCTCGGTAGTCCTTAACACCATCCTCTTGGCCGCACAATCCAGAGTCGCCTTATGCTTAGTAAGCCAGTCCATGCCCAAGACAAGATCAAACTCTCTAAACAGTAGCTCCATTAAGTCTCCAGAGAAAATCTTACCTTGAGTCTCTAAAGGCACCTTCCTAAAGAGTTTGTCTACCCTAACTGAGTGACCCAGTGGACTTATCACGGTTACCCCACTCATAGTTTCCTCAGAGTGCACACCCAACGACCCAGATATGTCACATGCAACATACGAATTAGTAGAACCCACATCTATTAAAGTAGTGTATGACATGCTAGAGATAAAAACGTACTAGTTATCACGTCAGGTGCGTCACCCTCCTCTTGGCAACGAGCAGCATACATAATGCTGGTTGATAAGCCTCTGCATTACCAGCACCCCTGCCAGGTGCTCCACGTCCACGACCATTTTCGTTGCCACCCCTAACTTGACCACGGCCTCTCAGCGGTTGTGGTCCACCTTGCACCGGTTGAGCAACCCTTTGCTTGACAAGTTGAGTCTGAGCTGGCCTCCGAGAATAGTCCTTAACCCTATGTTCCTTGGACCCACATCGGAGACATGCCCCAGTACACTTCCAGCATTCCCTCAGATGCAGTCTACCATAGTCCCCACAAACCTGTGATCTAATTGTATTTACCGGAACTGCTCGGACCGGTTCTTCCACTCTAGCTCGCTTGGCATTCCTGTTTGCAGTACCAGAAGGTCCAGAATCCCTTCTGAATTGGTTTCGATCTTTCTCATGGTTCTTTCATTTAGTTTGCTTCACCTCTTCGGCTATCTTAGCCTTCTCCACCAATGCAGCAAAATCACGCTCCCTCTACGAAGCTATCAGCACCCTTAGCTCATCCCTAAGGCCATCCTCAAAACGAAGGCTACGCTCGTACTTAGTAGCAACTATTCCACTAGCATACCGGCTTAATCTCAGAAACTCTGCCTTATTTTAGCAACCGACTTATTACCCTGGGTCAGATTCAAGAATTCTTTCCTACGAGCATCTACATAGCTTGTTTCAATGTACCTTCCCTTGAAAGCCGTCTTAAACAGTTCCCAAGTCACCCGCTCAGTTGGGGTACTCTTCTTCACAGTGATCCACCACTGATACACCTCATCTCGCAGTAGGGAAACCGCTCCTTTCAGCTTTGGCTCCACTAAACAATCCAGGTCGTCCATAATCCATTCTGTGGCTTCCAGCCTGTATTCAGCCACATTTGGGGCTACTCCAGATATGCCCCTGAAGACCTCCACTCCGTTAGCCTGGAGTCGTTTAGAAATGGATCCCCTATTCACAGTCCCAGTGCTCACCCTAATAACCCTCTCTAAAACCCTTAACATTGCCTGGGATAGAGCATCGTCCCCTACAACCCGATTATATGATCCAGTCTTAGTCGCTGGCGGCGCTCGTGCTTCCTCAGCTCGCATATGTCCTGAAGATGAAGGTCCAGCTTGCGCACTACCTCGGCCATATCCACGGCCTCGTCCACGTATTGCCCTTGTACTCATATCATCTTATCTAATTACGAATTTTATGACATTAGTTTACTATTTCAGTTGTTTATCACAAAATGTCTTATGTACAGATAGAGTTTCAGAGTTTGTTTTCACGAATTCGTAGCCTAGCTACAGTCTCAGTCTTTTAGGGTTTAGTTTCCCTACAGTCTCAGTCTTATAGTGTTCAGTACTACCCTACCTACAGTATCATAGTAGGGTCTCAGTTCTATCTACAGTAATGTTTCAGTACAATACAGTATAAGTGAAGAATAATTACAGACTTGGGGCCAGGGATTCAGTGTGCCACTTCTTCAGTAACAAGATTTCAGAAAGCCTAGAAAAACTTAAACCTTGTAAAGTAAAACCTTCAAGGAAGTATGTTTAAAAGGAAAATAAGTTTGAAAAGGGTTTTTCTTAGAAATTTTACCCAAAACTGATTTCAAAATACCCTTCTTCGGGCTTGATTTTAAACTTTTCAAAAATTTTTAGACCTGCTCCACAGCTGAGTTGTTGCAACCGAGCTCTGATAGCACTAAATGTAACACCCCAAACCCGGCCCGAACGTTAGGCCAAGTCTAGTGTGTCACATCAACAACGGATTAGCGATGTTCCTTAATTATTATGATTAGGGTGAGCTTTTCAAAAATCGTTCTGATAGTTTGGGAAGAAAGTCCAGGATTAATTTATGTTTGTCCTATCCACTACTAGTTTATAATTCATATTTGTTATCAGTTCTCGTTTGTTGACTTGCTATCATTTGTACAAGTGTTCTGTTTTGAAAACATGATTAATTTTAGGAAAACTCGCGCAGCCTTAGTCTATCCATTTAAATCCAATTGTAAATAAAGATTAAAAACCCAATTTAAAAATACTTAAAGCAGCCTTATTACAACTCAGAAACCAGAATGGAAAATAATTTAAAATAAAAAATAAAATAAATAACTCAAATAAAAACCAATGATGCAATCCACGTGGCCACTCTGAATCCCTCCAGCTGCCAAGTCCTCTAGCTCAGGGCTCACCTACACAGATGAAAGGAAGGGGTGAGTTTGGAAACTCAGTATGCAAAGAAAACCCATCTAGAGCCTAAAACAGCTCAAGCTCACAAGGCCTAAGCCCTATCCAGTCTCGATAATAACTGGGCCGAAGCCCTATTCAGTATTCAGTTACTGGGCAGAAGCCCTATTTAGATACAGTTTCACTAGGCTGAAGCCATATTCAGTAAACAGCGCGACCCACAGGCCCATTACAGTAACATAACAAAATAATGCATGTATGCAAAGCCCAGACTTAAATCCATCCGCTACACACAACCCATACCAGCCCAACACACCTGTAGGGAATAACTCGACCCACCCAGCCCTACACACCACAGTCACAGCATAGCTGGTCAGATAACGTGGCCAATCCACTAACACTAAATAAGGCAAAGCCCCTTTCAATAACGTGGCCAAGCCACTATTAGTAATACGAGGCAAAGCCCCTTTTAATAAATGTGGCAATGCCACGTGCACTTCCTCCATCAATAAAACCCAAACCCATGCAACAGTATAATATGTAATGGCATACAGTGAATAGATACAGTAAAGCACGCATTTTAGTCAAATTTAGCCCTATAGGTATAATGGTCATTTTGCACCTAGGGGTAAAACAATAATTTTCCACCCTTAAAGGGTATTTCAGTACTTATACTAGTTTTTAGGGTTTTATGCATATTTCAGTCATTAACAGTCAAATTTCCATCTAAGCAGTTTACCCAGCCCATTTTCGCAGTTTAGAGTTATTGGGCCCTAAAACCCCTAGTGGCCCTACAATGTCAATTAGCTATTTTACCCCATTTAGCCCAAATTCCCTGAATGTCTTAGCAGTTTTAACCTACAGTATATCAGAATACGCTTTCCACTAGTTTTCACCCAAATGGGCCCGTAAAACCCCTAATGGCCCTACAATGTCAATTAGCTATTTAAGCCCATTCAGCCAAAATTCCATGAATATCTTAGCAGTTTAACCTACAGTATACCAGAATACGCTTACCACTAGTTTTCACGCAAATGGGCCCGTGAGCCCATTGGGACCATATTTAGCCCATCAAGGCCCAAATTTACCGAGGTGCACGGAATCACACACTCACCAATTTTATCGATTTCGGTTACAGATCTTACCGTTTCCAACTGACCCGCAAGTGCTCGCATGCTCACAAGCTTATGAAATGCCAGAATTTTGGCATTTCAGCTTTTGTCGATTTAGTCTACTAGAGGGTGTTCATTTACACACCTGATTTGCGATGAACGTTAGTGAGATCTCCCATATGTATCCTATAATCGGTCACTAACATATTAGACTTATGAATCAACGATAACTAACGTAACTATGCTTACCATATTCGGCCAATCTCCCTTAAGGCCTTAGAACACTTACCTTTGTCGAAAATAGGGACTAGATTTAGATTTAGTCGTTCCAATTGTCCAAGCCCTCAATCGGTAGCCTTTAATCCACACTAGCGCAAAACAAATCAAATAACACTACTAAACCCTTTTAGTCTTAGCCAACAGCCACCCTATGTATATAGGGGTTTTTGACTTTTCTTAAATCCTCAAATAACGAATAGAAAGAAGAGATCTGAGTACTTACCAAAGATCCACTAGACAAGAATGCTTCCAACCCTTTCCTATCTCAGATAATGTAGATCTAGCCTCTAAACAAAAGCAGAAGAAGTTTGAGTATGGCAATTCTGGCTTTTAGTACAATTATGGAGAAGGAAAATAGAAGTTTTGTAATAATAATAAGAAGATGTCGACAAGGCTATGGAAGTGGTGAGATTCGGCTAAAAGAGAAGGAAAGAGTAAAGGTATTCAACCGAAGAGAAATTGGCACAATACAAATACCTTTCGGGATTCCGACTTTTATAAGTATTTGGCTAAGAAGGTTAAATATGAGTGGTTTTATGATTGGTGATGTAAAGAGAAAAGGAGAGGAAAAAGATTGCTAGATTCGGCTTTGAAGAACTAGAAGAGAAAGGGGATGAAAGAAAAGAAAAGAAAGTTTGGTATGGACAAATCGGCGCAATGAGAAAGTAGGGATCTAGGTTTCAGTTTCTAGGAAAAAGAAAGGAGAAGAAAAGATAACTAAGGGCACTATACCTATTCAGCCACAAGAGATAACCCCTAAGTGCCAATCTTGAAAGCTTAATCCGCCACACAAGTCGGCACACACCACCTTAATTGCCGAAAGTAAGACCCCTTAACACCCTAGCTGAAAATGCTAAACCAAATCCCTTGGCCGGCCACCTCTTACTTTAATTTGAAATTCCTAAACTTTCTCCCCCCTATCCTCTTGACTCAATCCCATGAACATCTCAAACTCTTCTAAACAGAGTTTCACTTGGAGTCCACCACATGACTGGCACATGCACAAAAATTAAAAACACACACAATGCTTACCTTGTGACTTGAACTCTGGCCCTTACACCAGCCACACGCCACTTTTTTAGGAATTAAGTGGCGTCACCTTGCCACTTTAACGAAGGCTTCCTTGTGTCTTAATTTACTCACTTTTTCTTAAAAGCCCACACAACCAAGTCCCCTTCTCTTTAAATCTAAAATTTGATATTTTTGCCGGGTTTTATCTTAGGCTTGGGCCTTCTAAAAGCCCACTAACATTCTTAAAACATAAATTCCATAATCTAACAACAAAATTTTGAAATTTCACCAAAATCGCAAAAAATCCCGAAAAATCCCAAAAATCAGGGCATTACAGCCCGTTTCCCCCACACGGCCTAGACACGCTTGTGTCTTCCACCTATGTAACTCTCTTTTTATGACGTTAGCATGCAAATTTGGGCTCACGACCAAGCCACACGCCCGTGTGCTAGGCTGTGCCCTCCACATGGTTGAGACACACAGCCGTGTCTCTACTTGTCTGTTTACTACTCGGCATTCTATTTTGTATAATTTAGGAGCAGGAGACACATGACCTACTAGCAGGACTATGGGGCTGACCGTGTGTCACACACGGCCTAGGAACACTCCCGTGTGCCCACCCGTATGGACAAATATAGGCTATTTTTCAAGCCCTTTTGCCACCCTGAAACTTAAGTAATTACAAAACCAACTTCAATAACACATAATATGATATTTATAAACATCAAATACTAAAAACTTGAGGCTTTCACATACATTTGCAACATTACTCTTGCATTCATCATCGTTCATTCTTCCTACTTAATTGAGAAGTTTCATGCTAGCACAAATGGCATTTACTTTGCATAAATTGACTTAAACAATATTAGCCTATTACCAAAGGCCATTATAAATTGACTTAGATAACACTAATAGCCAACACATTTGGCTACTCAAAATGAAACATATCAAAATGATAAAGTTTCTAAACATGCCATACTCAAAATTGGTTAACGATGAATCGATGACGTTGTGACGAAGTTTCAATATCTTAAAATCCCAGTTGAACCTTAGGAATAGATAGGATACAAATGTCATGACATTAGGGTTATTGAGATCCCGTATAAGACTATATCTAAGATATGACATTGGTATGTGATTATGTGTAAGACCATATTTGGGATATGGTATCATTATGAGATTTCGTGTAAGACCATGTTGAGAACCTGGCATCGATATGAGACATTGTGTAGGACCATAATTGGGCTATTGGCATCGATATGTGATCCTATGTAAGATCATATCTGGGATATGGCATTGGCATCTTGCTATGTGTATGAGATTTTATAACAACCCTAGCCCATATCCGTCGCCAGTCTAGGGTTAGGAGCATTACCGGACATTTTAGAACTTTTGCCGACATTTCACATTCATCAACATCAAATCATAATCATACATCATCATTGAGTCCCTTATAAAGGTCTACGAGACCTTAAACATGCATTAGAAGAAGATCGAGACTAACCGGACACTTATAAAATTTTTCCTTTGAAACAGGGCACACGCTCGTGTGATTAGGCTGTGTGTCCCACACGGTCGTGCCTCACATCTCATCCTAGCCCGTGTGCAACACTAACTATGTCACACAGTCACTAGACACACCCGTGTGTCCAGCTCGTGTGTCATCCTGAATTGGCCACATGGTCACTAGACATGCCCGTGTGTCTAGCCCGTGTGCCATACTGTCCAAAATAGCTACAAAATAGGGGTCACACGGTGGAGACACACGCTCGTGTGCTCAAGCCATATGGCACAAAAATAGGCCAATTGAAAAGCCAGCTTTGCCACCATTTTTGGGTCATCCCTGCAAGATAAAACTAATACATTTTATGCCAACATTTCCTAGCCAATTCACAGCCAAGACATTCACCAATATAATCAAATTTTCATCAACCATTTCATGCTTATTTTCATGCTAACCAATCCAAATATACACAAGCCAAAACATATCCATACTCATGTTCCTTAACTCATTCATAACACATTCAATAACATATCAAAACTTACTATAACCACAAGTAAACATATATCAAAATAACCATATCTTAATTGACTATATATGCACCATAAAAACATACCAAATTACTTAACAAAACACCTATAAAAACAAGAATACTTTTATTCATTAGTTAGCCATATCACATGGCATAACCTATTATAACTCAAAATCATATCTCATTATATCTAGACTATACATGTATTTTGATGCCAAATGGTAGAATATGAATGTTAGATGTGTGATAAATGACTTTTGCTAGGTAATTTTCGGTGAAAATTCAAAAAGGACTTATTTGCAAAAGTTGTAAAATATGTAGTAGAAATGTGAAATAAAAGAAAATTATGGGCTGTTATAAGCATGAAAGAGGTTCGGCTAGGCTTGGGCTTTGAGAAAAATGAATACATTTCATTTTACGAGCTTAAGGACTAATGTGTAAATAAGTGAAAAGTTAAGGGCAAAAATGTAAATTTTCCATAATATGATTTTTAGATCGAATTGAAAAATGTGATTATTAAATGAGTTAAATTTATTATTATAGATCAAAAAAGACGAGTTTTTGACCTAGATCGGGGAAAGACCAAGATTGTGGACTAAATGCAAATCTTAGCTATTTTTGTACCGAGGTAAGTTTATGTGTAAATAATGTATCGTTATATTATGTAAAATGTTTAATTATTGCTTGAATTTGTGTAATTGGCTATGTGGATGAGTTTAATTGCATGAATGAGATAGACAATAATTCGATAAGTGTGGAAGTAAGGTACGAACCTTTGGAACATTACAGGATACAGGGGTCATAACATTTAAGCTATCAAGATGTGTTCCCGTGTAAGACCATATCTGGGATATGGCATCGGTATGGTAGTACATGTAAGACCATGTCTAGGACATGGCGTCGATACGAGATTTCATGTAAGACCATGTTTGGGAAATAGCATTGATATGAGTTTTTGTGTAAGACCATAGCTGGGCTATTGGCATCGATATTGAATTACATGTAATACCATATCTGGGATATGGCATTCTATGACCTATGTTTGATTCCCGAGTATCTTTAGTGATTTCGAGTGGTTTAATGGGCCTAGTTTATACGAGAACGAAAGCACATGCTAAGGACGTATTACAGGTAGGTACGAAGTCCACATGACTATTGGATGGAAGAATAGCAATGAGTTAAAATGTGATGTTTAGTAATGCTCTTATGGTAAGGTTATGATTAGGTAAGAAATGGCTATGAGAGTTTAGTATGGTAAGGTTATGATTAGGTAAGAAATGGCTATGAGAGTTTAGTAATGTTCATACCAATTTCCATGATGGATTTTGTATGATTAAGTTATAAATATGATGTTTATTATTTGCATATAAACTTATTAAGCTATATAGCTTACCCCTCTTTTCTTTCTATTGTTTTATAGTGTCACCAAGCTAGCTCGGGAATCAAGAATCGTCAGAGTTTGCATCACACTATCAAGGCTTATTTTGGGGTATTTGTGATTTTGATATTTTGAAAGTGTGGCATGTATAAGGACTTGGTTAGTTTGTATATGTGTCATAGTGATTTGGCTAATGATATTCGCTCATATTGGTTAAGTGATAATTTTGTATAAGGCCATTTGAAATTGGCTAATGTTGATTATAAATATAATCATATGGTAATGCATTGCATGGATATGGCCCTTACACGATTTGAGTTGACAATTATGGATGTTTGGTTGCTTAAGTATGTTGAGTTGTGTATTTGAATTGGTATAAGTGTTTATGAGTTTCACGGTGGCAATAGGATTGGTAAATAGCCTATACATTGTCCACACAGGTAAACACATGGGCATGTGTCTAGGCCGTGTGTGACACATGGTCAGCCCCATGGGCGTGTGAATAGGCCGTGTGTCCCTTGCAACTTAATTTCAAGAAACAGAATGCCCAGTATGGGGCAAACAGCCTTAGACACGGGCATGTGAAGTCTGCACCTTAAACGCAAAATTAAATTTGCCCCACGGCCTAGCACACAAGCGTGTGACTTGGCCGTGTGGCCCTATTTTGCTGATGACGTCATAAACAGAGAGTTACATTGGTTGAGGATATGAGCGTGTCCCGAGCCACATGGGCATGTGTGACCACACGGCCTACTTACACGGGCGTGTAACTCACTAAAACATAAAAAAATTTTCTAAGTGTTCCAAGGTTACCGGTTTAGTACCTAACCACCCCCGATGTATGTTTTGGGTCTCGTAGGCCCGTATAAGGGACGATGTGTATATGTATGAATGGTTTTGAATTGAATGAACTTTTATGGCTCGGTTTTGTATGATTGGTTATGTTTAAGTCCGGTAATGCCTCGTGCCCTGTCCCAGCGTTAGACTCGGGTAAGGGGTGTTACACCTAGCACATGGGCGTATGGCTTGGCCGTGTGACACAATTTAGTAAGTTACACGAGCATGGGCACGGGTTGGAACACGGCCGTGTGATCGTTGCAGTTCAAATTTTTTGACTTTTTTCCTAAAATTTTTTATTGTTTTTTATTTAGTCCCGAATCATTCCTAAAGTGACTCTAAGCCCTCGAGGTCTCAAATAAGGGATAATATGCTTGTGTTTGATTGAGCTTTGATATGATTTGTAAAATGTTTGTAATCAAATTATTTAAGTTATGATTTTGTGGTAATGCTCTATAACCCTACCCTATTCTAGTGACGGATACGGGTTAGGGGTGTTACACCTTTGTATGATATCAGTCCTAGCCGCAACAAAGTGTCTCAACCTCTACGTAGTCCACCCAGTCAATCAAGAACAAAAAACTCTTTTAAACTTTTTAGACAGTATCCAAACTTTTGGCTTCTAGACCTAGTTTGATTTTCTTACTTACACCTTCATAACCTGGGATTGTATTCTAATAATATAATGTATTTTAAATACAGAATAATTCCCTATTTACTTTTCAAAGAAAATCAAGAAAGATATTGAAATTATATTTTTTCCAAGAGAATACTAACTTCCATAAATATTAACTCTGAAAAGAAGTTGTGAATTGTATCTGCTAGGTAACATTATCTGTCAGGCGATACTGTTCTCCAGGCAATGCTCAATACTGTCTGCCAAGTGAAACCATCCTCCATGTGATACTCATCTACCAATGATAAGAACCCGCCACAGTAGTTGCATGGAGGAAGGTATACGCCCATTCTATTGGCTTGAAGTCTATTTGCTTTAACCATAGGGTGTAACCCTATAGGTTCTTGTAATATTTCTTGATAATCTGAGTAGATTATGTTAAACAAATAAGTGTGATATCTCATATCAACTTATTTGAGCATTGCCATGCATTTCTAGTCTTACTTCATCAAGTGGCCCAAGATATTACTCTCATTATTTAGGAGGGATAAATCTTATCTTGATCAATCATATCCCACTACATGGATTGTGGTATATCCAATATCAGCCTTTATAGTTGAACCTATTATAGTAGACATTTAACTATATCAAAATATACAACTCATGATGTTAGGACAATGATGATCTCAAATTGGAGGATCATATACATAATTATCACTATGAGTAATGTCTGTGGCTATTACATAATAATCCAAGAAACATGCTTATGGAGAGTCAGTCCAGTATGTTGTTCCCTTACACATACTCATGTATTAATTTTGACATCCTATGTCAATGACAACACTTGGTCATCAATCAACTACAGATTAGTCTCAATGCATTATTATTATCCAAGGCCACAATAATACTTGACTAAGGAACTATTAAGAATAATCATATTATTCTTAGGACTTTATTATTAATCAGTTTATCTATATACACAGATAAAGAAACTGAAATAACAATGACATTGCCTTATAGTAATAAACAAGGTAATATGATTATGTAATTACAATAATCTCATGATTGGTCTTTCGGCATACTCCAACACATTCATTGTAACACCCCTATCCCATAATCGTCGCCGGAATAGGTAAGGGGCATTACCGGACTTGTAACTCATGACATAACAGTAAAACTTTTTTTTTTTTAAGATCATTCATTTGGATAAACACTAAACACAGCCAGGGATAAAATGTAAACTTCTATAAGTAAACATTCAAAAGATGCCATTTTCGCATGGCTTATATACATTAACCAAATTATTCTTTCGCTACTAGTCTATTCTATACATGCCATAAGATAATCCAATCTCATGGCTACCGTAATGGTAGATAGTGTGACGAAGTGCTGACGATCCCCGAGCTGGTAGTCAGAATCCACAACCTACAGACTAAAAACATGAACGAACAGAGTAAGCTTTCGTAAGCTTAGTAAGTTTTAAGCAAAACAATAATTTTGCTGAATCAATGACGTTTTTCACATATACTTAGTCTAGGTAAAATCTCATTTGACCCAATATACCTAGCCAAAATTTCACATAATTTAATTCACCTTTCTTTAGCCTTGAGTTTTAAGTCACAAAGTGTTTTCATTCAATATCATTGGTCATTCATTTCAACTGTTCGATGAAGTTAATCTAGAGCTTCATCTCGAACCATAATATCAATAAACGCATCACTTAGCTATCACATATATACTTTCGAATAATAAAGACCTAGATGGTCGAATATTTCCAAAGCACATTCTTCATCAACTGAAGATGGGTTCACATGGTAAGCACATTCTTCACCAATTTACAGCTTTCAATAATCTTTTCCACTTGTTCATAATCACATCCATATTTTCAAGTATTTCAACATGACAAGTACTAAATAACCGTAGGCACCTAAAGAACCAAACATATTCCTTATCACATATACGTAAGTTTACAGAATATAATCCTTACCTTGTACTGGCACATCTAGCTGAACCCAACCTATACTCAAATCATAAGGCCTTTGGGCAGAATATGCACTAATACATAAGAATATTTCATCACATACTTTATTACACAAGCATACCATTACCAATTAGATCATTCTCATATTTGGAGTTATAATATTGATCACATTTACATACCTCTTTGATACTAATAATTCACTTCGAAATCAATCCATCGACGAGTAAGTAATACGTACCTGAACGTCTTAAATACATAATACTTATTTGATGGTAACTTACTGCGGATACTCAATATCAAAGTCTTACTTGAATCCCAGCATTTAGCCTTCGGGTCTTTAAAACCCGGATATAGTACGAGCACGAAGCCTTCAGACATTAATTCAGAATAATATTCTCGCATAAAGCCTATGGGATCATAACCCGGATATAGTACTGGCACAAATGCCCTTCGGGACTTATCACATTTATACACTTTCACATTCATCACATTGGCCATTCGGCCTTATCACATATATACACTTTCACATTCATCACATTTGCCATTCGGCCTTATCACATATATACACTTTCACATTCATCACATTGGCCATCCAGCCTTATCACATATATACACTTTCACATTCATCACCTTGGCCGTTCGGCCTTATCACATATATATACACTTTCACATTCGTCACATTGGCTATTCGGCCTTATCACATATATATACACTTTCACATTCATCACATTGGCCATTCGGCCTTATCACATATATACACTTTCACATTCATCACCTTGGCCATTCGGCCTTATCACATATATATACACTTTCACATTCGTCACATTGGCCATTCGGCCTTATCACATCATTCGGCCTTATCACATATATATACACTTTCACATTCGTCACATTGGCCATTCGGCCTTATCACATATATATACACTTTCACATTCATCACATTGGCCATTCGGCCTTACTATACAAATAAAGATAGCACACATTTTCATAAAGGTCATTAAGATGACTTACGCACATTTGACGTTAGCCATTTTGGCCTCATCACACATACATATCTTGTACATCAATTTCATAATAACAAATTTGACTAGGTATACTAGTCATTTACGGCTTATAGCTTCACTTTAATACGGATTTGGTACTTTGATTACCAATATTTAATCAATAGCTTATAAGCAACTTAAATAGCTTTATCAAGGTTTACAACATAATCACAAATTCAGCACAAGCTATTTTTGCTGAGCAATAGTCATTAAATTATTCATAAATGGAGCTAAGAAACTCCAAATGAAGTGCCGTTAATTTTATCTGAAAATAGACTCATATATATTTTATCCATAAAATTTTCAGAATTTTTGGTTTGGCCAATCAATACCATATTTTTCTTAAAGTTTCCCCTGTTTCAATGTTTGACTATTCTGACCACTCTTCACCACAAATCAAATTTCTCCTTGTACAAAATTTGAAATATGTTCTTGTTTATTTCATTTGAAACTAGACTCATTAAGGAGTCTAAGCATATAAATTTTGTATTCTAACAATTTTTATACAATTTATAATGATTTTCTAAAAACAGAATAGAGGATTTCAGAGTCATTCTGACACTGTCTTGTACAACTTTAAATATCTCATTATCGGAAATTCCTTTGCTTACAATATTTATTTTATAAGAAACTAGACTCATTAAGATTTAATTTCATATTTTATTCAGCCTCTAATTCAACTCCATAAATTTATGGTGATTTTCTAAAATCATGTTACTGCTGCTGTCCTAAGCAGATTATTTCAAATTGCACTTAAATTTCCAAGTTCAAACATTTAACAACTTACCATTTGAGTTTAGAACATTTCATGGCCACATCATATCTTATTAAATCAACTCAATATGTTCTATTATGATTGAATTTACTCCACGTTTAATCACTTAAAACTTACCTCGAATGTTGTCGACGACTGCGGATCGGCTATTTAGTTAGTTTAGTTTTTCCCCCTTATCCGAATTTGGCTCCTTAAGCTCTTGAGCTTCATTAAATAATTTAATTTCATTAATCCTTATTCAAAAATCTCACTTGATCATTTCACTTACAAACAAAATAAGAAACACATATACTTCCCTTATCATAAGCACACATTCGGCTATGCACAATAACACATATAAAATTGATTTATACTAAGACCTTCACTTTGTCAAATTATCAACCTTAGGATAACCATCACATTGAAGTGCATACAAGCATGTAATTTAAGCTTTTCAAATTTTTCAAAGCTTCACATTGCTCCTCAATGGCCGAATGCTCAATAGACACAATTGACAATCCTTATCTCAACTATTTTTAAAATACAACCTAAACTATGTCACCAAATCACCATTTATCCAAATTTATGCACAACCGCACATATACATGCATATAGAATGCATTCCTTAATAACATATACTTCTATTTACTTCTCAAATTACATTGTAAGTTTCATGACATATAGCTAAGGCTGAATGTTAAATTAATTAACATTTACCCCATTACCAATTGTTATTAACCACTAATACAGCACACACAAGTACATACACACTCATATGCATAAAATTCCATCTATGACTAGACTATAACCCATTCGGCCTTAACTACTCAAACACATAAAAAAAAATAAGAACATTTTAATATCATCTTTCTTGGCCAAATGCATGTACCTACACATATGGCATAATTCACATTCTTATTTACTTTATAAAACTTTAGGTCTTAGCATTATTTCATTAACAAACCTTAATAAACTTTAAAATTCAATCATTTTCCTTTGTACACACCCTTAAGACCGAATACTCACATATCAATCATCTTAACAAGCATCAATCAAACATGTTCACTTAAATACTTATTAATATTCTTAATCGAATACATTCTTGGTCCTAAGCATGGTTAACCATCATTTTCACATCATAAAGGTCCAAGTTGGCCGATTGTATACATCTATAAATGCATACATAAAATTTTCATTTCATTAAGCTTACACTTACTCACTTAGCCGAATTTCAATACTTAATAATTCCAACCGAATAACCATTCATAAAATTTAACTAGCTCAATTTCATCTAAGGTCACCATTCATTACATAATATCAATATCTAGACCATTTAGCCAAAACAACCATGGCCGAATACTCCTTAAGCCAAAATCTCAAGAATTTACAATTAGGCTTTCATAAAAACTTGCATTTCATCTCAAATTCACAAAAATTTCTAATATCAACAAGCCACAATCGAAACTTCTCTTCATATATTCACCAAACTCAAACACATATAATTTCTCCATGTATATTCGGCAATGAGCTCCTACTACCATGAAAATCGATTCTCCTATGCTCATTCATTCACAAAGGAACAATTCATTCCTCAATTTCCTTAGCATAACCGAAAGCTTCATGGACTTAAATCATAAAAATCTAGCATACGGGTCTTGTTGCAAGCTTCAAAACCAACCAAAATTTACAACATTCAAAGAAAAATTTCATAAATCTTACCTTAATTTGAGTCTCAATTAGCCGAATGCCCCCAAGCTCATGAGTTCTATTTTCTTTCTCAATTCACGGCAAAAGAAGAAGAAAATGGCTTCACCTAGGTTTTTCCTCCACTTTCATAATATTAAATTAACTTTTATCTATACACATAATATTCATTATTAATATAAATTTCTTTTTAGCAAAAATACAAGGCACAAAATGCGAAAACAAGGCATCATTACCATCCACTATCATAAAAGTGGGCAAATTGACATGCAAATCCATGTTTTTGAACTATGCTATTATTTACTCATAACACATTTAACTAACATACTTCCAAAGTTTTCAACTAAGCCCTTTTTAGTTAAATTCACACTTATAACTCTAAATTGAAACACCAAAGTGTCACACATGATTTTAACACATATAATAGGCATCAAAATAAATATTAAATTATTTTTGTGCCTCGATTTTGTGGTCCCGAAACCATATTCCGACTAGGGTCAATTTAGGGTTGTCACATTCGTACTGGGGTATATCAGAGAATTGGAAATGCTAGAGGACTCTTACCCAAGAAGTGTGATTAATGAAATAGAGAGATGGCAGCCTCCAACAGATCCATAGGTTAAGGTTAACTTCGATGTAGGCTTTTACAGCGACCTGGAAGCATCAAGTTCAAGAATGATCATTAGGGACACTAGAGGTTTGATGATGGGGAACATGTAATTGGAATAGAAACATACTGTCTTTTGAGGCAACAAAAGCTTTGGTAGCCATTCAGGCCATTCGATTTGCCTATGAGATGGGGTTTTACAAAGTCAAGGTTGAAGGAGACTCACTTGTTATATTTTCAAAGCTTAGGATGCAAGGGTTAAACAGATTGAAGGTTAGTAATTATATTTGGGAAGCTAAACATATTGTAATAGGGTTTGAAACTTTTAAATTCCAACATATCAAAAAGGTGGTAATAGGGTGGCTCACCTATTGGTGAAGAAGGGCTTCATTCGGAAGAGGGACATTCAATGGGTCGAGGAGGGGTCGATGACGCTTCAGGAGATAGTGGTAATCAAGGAAAGGGGACTCTTCGAGCCACATAATGGTCACAATAGGAATGGAGATAGATGTCACATCCTAAAAACTGAGTTAGTAGAAATTGGGTTAATGAACCGAGAGTGGTCACACCAGATTTTTTTTTAGATTACCTTTTGCTTTTTGTTAATAAATAAGTAGCAAGTATATGAGTAGTGGTGGACTTGTCCTTGATGATCAGTGTTTGAATCCCTTCCTTCTTAGTATTTTCTATGTGGTGTAATTTTTCTTCCAACCTTAGCAAATGTCACACCATGTTTTTAAAATAATTATGGCAGAAGTGTGAAAAAAGAATTAAATAACCTAGTGGTTATGAGCCGAAAAATCTTCCTAAGGGTCTTAGGTTCAATTCACAAACTTTTTATTATTAATTTCTTTTTCCCAACATTAGCATGTCAACACCTCTATTGCCGTCTAACTTACTTACCATTCATGAGGAAGATTTTTTCCTTTCTTTTCAGGTCAACATGCCTTATTTACTCAAGCATGATCCTATTTTTTCTCCTTTGTCCCCTCAATATGCCATTTTCGCTATCCTTTCTATATGAAATGATCCATTGTACCTAGAAAAGCACAATTCACCTATTGAATCATTTTTCATTAAACTCCTCCCATATTGTTGTCCTTCTCCCTAGCTCCTTCCTTTCTATACATGTTTCTTTTTTTGTTTTATCCATTAACCACCTTTGCACTATTTTTCCTCCTTTCCTCCACCGCTCCCTTGCCAACCAAACCATCACTGGATCTTCCCTTTACTGTCGCCCCTTTCCTTTGTGTTTCTCCACCGCCGGTTTAGCACCACCTTAGCCACCACCATCGAAAATGACACTCTATTTCTCTCTTTTTCTTCTTTATTTTTTTCCCTTTTCATTGTCTCTTTCTTTTCCCTAGTGTCGCAACATTCTTCTCCCCTCCTCATCCGTCAGGTTCTCGCTATACGAATACTTTAAGTATTCTAAAATGAGAGATTAAATTGCTTGATTTATGTTTTATACGAATACCATTAAAAATGGTTAAATAAAATAGTATTACTTGATTTATGTTTTATACAAATACTTTAAGTATTCTAAAATGGGAAATTAAATTCGTCAAAGCGGACTATACAAGTAAGTGTTTTTGAACAAACTATTTTGTGAAAGTATGTTGTGTGGTTATGTTTAATACTAATTTAAAAAGCATGTTGTTCCTATTCTCATGTTATGTGACATTATGGCATAAACGCTGTATATGGTTGTTAAAATATGATGTTTTGATACATCGATAATGTGTAAATTGTATGTCAAAACATGCATATGTGATACTATTTAAATGATTGGATGAGCATGATCCACATGCCTAAAAATGAAATTTTGTAACAAAGTGAAAATATGATTATTGTGGCCAAATCACATGTATGGGGTGGGACATGTGTAAGGAGGAAGTACTGATAGTTTATCTGCATCACTGGTGGCTTGGCCACATTACTGATAGCTTGTCTGTATTACCGGTAGCTTCTTTGCACTACTATCAGTTTATTTGCATTACTGATGGCTTGACCACATTACTGGTAGTTTGTCTGTATCACTGGTGGTCTGTCCACAAATTACAATGTTTGGATGGATGAGTTCCGTGAACTCGATTTTGGAGTCTAGCGGTGATGGGTAGGATGTTTTTAAAATAAATTTGCAAAAAATGTTTCATAAAAATCACATTTCCATGATCATGTGCATAAAGAGAATTTATTATTTTGTATGATAATTATATGCTTATTAATTTTTATTTTTTTTAAGACTCACACCGGGCATTAAAATCCCTTAGTTTCATTAACTTTCAAGTAATACTCGGACAACAGACTTAGATTCGACATTCGGTGGAGCCTCTTAGATGGGTTTTAATGAGTTTATAAACTAGTGGGATGCTATTTTAGACTTTGGACAATGCACATTTTTATTAGGTTGTTTCTTTATTTTACAACTTTAAACTGTTATGCATGCATGCTTGATGAGATTTCAAATATTTTAAATTATTGTGTTTATTTAAATTATTAATGATTTTATTTGGTTTTAAACATGATTATAAATTTGTGATTTTCTAAGTATTTTTAAAAGTTCACTGTGAAAGCTTTTTACCCAAAATTATTTTTCAGAAATAATCAAAATATTACAAATTCATGGTTTAATGACATAATACGATATTTCAATATAGTAATTAAAAATTTCAAACATTCAAATTTTAATAAATGTTTTCAAAAATTGCTTAATATTCTTATTCTTTTTTTGAGTTTTCGCAAAAATATTGAAACCTATCTACCTTCAACAAGTAAATTGTTTCCAATGGTTTTAATGTGACTTTTGAGGTTTGCTCATAACTTCTAGGTTAGATTTTGGGGGTTACAACAATGCTGCAACAGAGGATGTGAGCAAGTGTTTTTGTTGAGTCACTTCAAACCAGAGCATGTTGTTGAAATCTATGAAGGGATTTGAAGTAGTTTTCTAAGATGAATTTTTAATTTTGCTAGTTTTTGTTGTTCGTTTAGAAGATATAGAGACTTTTTGTTTTGTTGGTCTTTTTTGGTTTTGGTAAAGTAATAAAAGCATGCCAACATTTATTTAAAAAAAAAAACAAGTTTTACGAGGACAATTTATTAAAATGTGTTTTTAAGTAATTTTATATTCTATCAACCAAACAACAAGAATCTAACATTCTATCCAAATGAACCAAATAAGGTAATGAAACATATGTGGAAATATCCTAAGTAATCTTATATTATAGTAATATTATTACTAAAGTTAATATTGTATGTAAGCCAAACACCCCATTAGAATAATAACTTTGTTTTTCTAGGAAAACTATACAAATCGTAACTAAAGTTAAGTTTTTATTTTGCCACCCTACTATCAAATGTTACAATATGGGCACCCAAATTATTAGGTTGAAACATTTGGTAAACTATAAAGCAGATCACCCAACTTGAAGTTTTCATTTTGAGCACCGAAAATTAAAAAAAAATTGTAAATTGGGCATTTTCGTTAACAATCATTGTAACACCCCTAAACTGTACCCGTTGCCAAAATAGGGTTACGAGGTATTACTAATCAAATCACATTATTCAACAAACATTCCACATTTAATAATCAAGCATTATCAATTATCATTCAATCATATTCACGTTGTCCCTTATAAAGGTCTACGAGGCCTTAAACATGCTTTAGAGAATGTTTAGGACTAAATCGATCACATATAGAAATATTAGAAACTTAGAAAATTTTCATATATACAAGGGCCACACGCCCGTGTGAACAGGCCGTGTGCCTCACGCGACTTTGGACACGCTCGTGTCATAGGCCGTGTAAAAACAGGACATACATACTGACTTGCACCATACAGCCGACTGCACGCTCGTGTGTCTGGCCGTGTGAAAACTAGAGGGTATACTGACTTAGGTCACACGGCCGATCACACACCCGTGTGTCTAGGCCGTGTAACTCACTGACTTGGTTTTTAATTCATCTTCAGGGGACACACGGCCATGTACCAAGCCCATGTGTTACCCATGGCCATGTACCAAGGCCATGTGTTACACATGGTCGAGCCAGAAGCCCGTGTGCTCAGCCGTGTGGACAAAAATACGCTAGTTACAAGCCACATTTCTCACCCAAAAGACCAACACCTACACAAGCTCAAATTGCATAAATACATACTTAATTGGGCAGTCAAATATTACCATTTCATGCACATTTCATGCCATTTCAATACACTTTTCAATACCATTTACTAAACCAAAACATACAAAATCAATATACCATATCCATCAACTTAACCTAATTCAAATATGCATTTCATAAGTAAATACAGTTTACATACTAAATAACCATTGGAACAACTTATACAATAATTAACCATGATATGATAAGCCAAATCACTTGGTTATTTATGCATAAAACCTTATGACATTACAAGCCAAACTTAAGGCTATCATTCACCATTATAGCATACCAAAACATGCCACATCAAAAAGCAATATTAACATCAAAATATAAGCCATTAACAAACTTTACAAAATGGCCAAATATACATCCACCAATTATATCAAAATGACCATAGCCTATACATGCCATATACCATAAATACAACTTAAAAAGGTACCAAATAGATGTTCGGTAGTGTGAAAACATTTCCTGAATCCGAGCTAACCTTGATTCTCTATATAATAGGGAAAAATAAACATGGCAAGCTTTATAGCTTAGTAAGCTCGTATGTAAATAAACTTAACTCATTAAACAAATACAATTCAATCAATAAGCATTATGAATAGCAAATCACTTATATATACACAAACCTTTCCAAGTATTATACATGATCACACATCAATTTATCAAACTTCCTCCATTCGATACTCATATGAATCTCGTACATACCTATAAAACTTATTTCATTTATACTTTTATTCTCGTTATAACCATGCCCGTTGAACCATTCAGAATCGTTAAGGTTACTCAGAAATCTCATATAACTCGTATAATGCCCTATCCTAGATATGGTCTTACATGTTATCACATTTTGATACCAATAGCCCAGCTATGGTCTTACATGAATATCGTAGATGCCATGTCCAAGACAAGGTCTTACACGTAATCTCATCTCGGTAATCCTAATGTCATGACATTTGTATCCTATACTATTCCTAAGGTTCGCACGGGATTTTCAGACTTCGTAACTCTGTTAATTCTTGCTCGTACTCAACCATTCAGCATTCAATTCAATTCAATGATAAATAAACATTTATAACATAATTTAAGAACGTTATTTAACATACAAACTTACCTCATATTCGGAATTGACGAATAGGGTCGACTACTCGATAACATTATTTTTCCCCGATCTAAATCCGAATTCTTTCTTTTTTAATCTATATAAATTCAAATTTAGCTAATTAAATAATTTATTCATTCAATTTAGTCCAAACCGCACAATTGGGTATTTTTACACATTAGCCCCTAAAGTTTCACATTTCTTGCACTTTAGTCCTTTTCACATAAAATCACAAATTACATCAAATTTCAATACACCCATGTTTAGCCGAATTCACTATAGGTCCTAGTAGCCCTTAACTTTCACTTATTTCATATTTCAATCCCTCACTTTAAAAATTTCACAATGTAATCCCTAAATTGCATTTTCATTAAAAATCACTTTATAAAACATGAAAATCTAACATCCAAAGTTCATATTTCATCAAAAAACATTCAAGAACATATAGATTCATCAATTAAATCTTTCAAATTCTTCAACAAATTTTCAAAATAGTCCTTGGGCTAGCTAGTACTAGTTGTAACAATCACAAAAACATAAAAATCATCAAAAACGGAACAAAAACGGACTTCTAATTGAGCTTGATAATGGGAAACCCTAAGAACTCCAAAATGGTTTCTTCTTTCTTCAATAATCGGTTTTGTTTAATTTAATTAACCTTTAATTATCAAATTACCAAAATACCCTTAACAAAATAACATTAAAATCTCATAACCCATGTCCATTTATGACCATTTCCACTACCAATGGTCTAATATCATCTTAAGGACTTTTAATTTAATTAATCATAGCAATTAAGCACTTTAGACAAATAGTATGAATTTTTTGCATTTTACGCAATTAAGTCCTTTTATCAAATTAAACATCCAAATGATAAAATTAAATCACGAAATTTTCACACATACATGCTATCGTGCTGTAAACACATAAAATAGTATTAAAATATTTTTTTGACATCAGATTTATGGTTCCAAAACTTGTAACACCCCGAACCCGGCCTAGAAGTTAGGCTTGAATTTGGCGTGTCACATTGAAGTGTTTTTTGAAAACCTTGTTTCCATTTAAAACCTTTCTTATTAAAGCTTCTTGCCATTGAAAACTTGTGTAAAATCTCAAATTATGTATGCATATTTTTAAAATGTGGTTTATTAAAAGACGTTCTCTTGTAAAATGTTATTACTTTTAAAACCTTAGCTGTTATGGAAGCCTAATTTAAACCAGTTGCAAAAACGTGATATTTTGAAAAGTAGTTGTTGTTTTGGAGAAATCGTGTTTGACTTCTAGCAATTATAAAACAACAAATAAAATCCAAATGTAAAAACCAGAAAGTTAAAAAAAAAGCCTTATTACAACCCAAACTGAAATAAAGTACTTAAAAGTAAATCAAGACAGAGCATAAGCAATGTGTGGCCATCCTCGAGTCCCTCGCAGCACTGATCCTCCTAAAGCTAGGGATTACCTGCACAGTTATTAAACGAGGCGAGTTTTATGAAAACTCAGTGTGTAATCCCCTACTATATAAAAGGAACAGTTAGTCATATAAAAGAATTAAAAGTCTGGGCCCCAGCCCAACTACAGTTTCAATATCAATTGGGCCTTAGCCAACTATAATAGACAGTACCAGATGGACCTTAGCCCATTACAGAATCAGAAACATTGCCAGAACTAAATCAAAATCAGAATCAGAAACAGAATCAGAATCAGAATCAGTATCAGTATTAGTTAACAGAATCAGATTTAGAATCAGGTAACAGAATCAAAATTAGAAAGTGAATGCAATGCCCAAGCCCAGCCTAAATCCAACTGCTACACTCCACCCATACCAACCATATACACACCATGTGGGGAAATAACTCGACCTACCCAACCGCTACACTCCACAGACTCAGCAAAGCTACTAATACAGATATCGTGGCAGAGCCACCAGAATCAGATAACGTGGCAAAGATACTTAACAAAATACGTGGCACAAGCTATCGATAACGGGTCTATAATTGACACAAAGCTTGTGATATTGCCACAAAGCCTTCGGTAATGGTACAAAGCCCATAACAATGGGACGAAGCCCACAACATCGATACGAAGCCTACAACAATGGCACATAGCCTTCGGTAATGGCACAAAGCCCATAATAACGGCACGAAGCCCATAATATCGATATGAAGCCCACAATAATGACACACAACCTTTGGTTACATGATCAGCACTCAGCCCTCGATCGGTCCACAGTCGTCTCGGGTGACCCGTGCGACCTTATCAAATCAGTACGAATATACGGCTCTTAAGCCTTCGGTGGATCCACAGTCGTCAAGCAACCATGCGATCCTAACAGATCAGATCTTCCTTCGTACTAAATCCCAACCCATGTAACATGTCATGTATACAGAATGTCATGTCCATATTTGAATCAAACAATCACTTTCAAGTCATTCATATCACCAACATATATTCATAATCAAATCCATCAAACACACAATCCAAGTCAGTCACTTGCCCACAAGGGCAAAATAGTCATTTAACACCCTAGGGGCAAAATGGTAATTTTACCCCACAGGGGTATTTCAGTAATTCTACCTATAGGGGTATTTCAGTAATTATACCTTATAAGGGTATTTCAATAATTCAACCCTACAAGGGTATTTCGGCAATTCAACCCTACACAGGTATTTCAGTAATTTTACCCTACAGGGGTATTTCGGTAATTGTACCCTACAATGGTATTTCGATAATTCTACCCTCCAGGGGTATTTCAGTAATTTCACAAATCAAGGGTAAAACGGTAATTTTACAAATCAAGAGTAAAATGATAATTTTACAAATTAAGGATAAAACGATAATTTTACAAATCAGTGGTAAAACAGTAATTTTACAAATTAGGGGTAACACGGTAATTTTATAAATTAGGGGTAAAACGGTAATTTTATAAATTAGGGGTAAAATGATAATTTTACAAATAAAGGTTAAAATGGTAATTTTAAAAATTAAGGGTAAAACGGTAATCTTACAAATTATAAGTAAAACAATAATTTTACAAATTAGGGGTAAAATGATAATTTTGCAAATTAGGGGTAAAACGGTACTTTTACAAATCGAGGGTATTTCTATAATATCATAAATTAAGGGTATTTCTGTAATTTTACAAATCGAGGGTAATTCGATAATTTTACAAATCGGGGGTATTTTCGTAATTTTACAAATCGAGGGTAATTTGGTAATTTTACAAATCAAGGGTATTTTTGTAATTTTGTAAACCAAGTGTATTTCAGTAATTTTGTAAACCAAGGGTATTTCGGTAATTTTGTAAATCAAGGGTATTTTAGTAATTTTGTAAATCGAGGGTAAAACGGTAATACTATAAATCGGGGGTACTTTGGTAATTTTACAAGTCGAGGGTATTTCAGTAATTTGGTAAACTAAAGTATTCTAAACAGAGATAATAATACGAATGGCTTAGGGCCCATTCTCGACCCAAATGGGCCCACACGCTCGTGTGGCCCTTTTAGCCCAAATCTAGCCACAAATATGCGATTCACCTAGTCTAGTCTAATATTTACTACACAATCAAACAACTTATCCAATTGGGCCCGTAGGCCCATTGGGCCCACATAGCCCCTTTCGGCCCATCGCGGCCCGAAGTAGTCGTCCTACAGCTAGAGTAGTGAGAAATACGCACCTGATAGGAATCTGGAGTTAATCCGCACTTCGAACACTCCTATGCCCAAACGCCAACCAAGGTATGCTTAGTCTCCTCATGGTTTGCTCTATTTAAAGCCAGCTCCTCACCTATTCCCATGCTAGCTTCATGATGTGGGATCCCTCCGTCAATCCTCTAAAATAAACTTATTAGCAAAATAAACAACCTTTGCGTGCAAAGGGATTCGAACCATAGTCCTCCCAATAGCCATGCCATGCCACCACCACTAGGATACAAGCTCATTTGTGTCATAAGTCCACCACATTTAACTTTAAAGCCCACCTACTCGCTTCTAGATTTATTTAAAAGAAAAACCAAAATAAATTGCAAGAGCCAAGACTTGAACCTTGGACCTCTTGCTTCTTTGTCCCCTAACTGGCGCTACTTTGCCACTACACCACACTTCTTTTTGTGTCATGCTTTCACCAAAAATGTTCTTAAAGCCTACCCACTAACGTCAAGGCTCCCATAAGAGAAAAACATAAATTTTTGCTAAGGCCCAGGTTTGAACCCAGGACTTCTCCAACACTTCCAAACCTTTTAGCCATCATACTAACACGTCATTCAGTGAATATGGGCCCGAGTCCCATTACGCAACCCTAGTGCGGCCCACATGCTTGCTTGCCCCACTAAGCCAGATTTGCCCATAGCCACGTGTACGACACAGTCGGTCCACTAATTTCGGTAAGTCCAAAGACAACGACTTGTGTAGGCCCACAAGCCCATTGGGCCTACACGGCCCATTCTTACAGGCCCAATTTTAGGGCGTTACAAAACTTGTAACACCCCAAACTCGGCTCAGACATTATGGCCAAGTCTGGTGTGTCACATGGACGATGGCTTACACTTCATTCTTTAATTAATACAGTTAGGGCGAGTTTGCAAAATCGTTCTTTAAGAGTTTAGAGAAACCAAGTTATTTGCTTCGTGAAAGTCCTATCCACTATCAATTGGTGTTTATTCTTTTAGAAGGTCTTATCTTGTTATTAGGTGCACTAGTTGAAACGTACTATGTGTTTTGAGAAAACATTGATTAATTTTAAATAAAAACCCGCGCAGCCTTGGTCTATTTGTTATAAGCAAGTTATAAATAAATGAATAGAAATAAAAACAAAATACTTAATGAGCGGCCTTATTACAAATTAAAACCCAAAAGAAAATGAATTTGGAAAGAATACTGAAATAAGTAATTTAAGAAAGTATTTTAACCAAGTGCAATTCACGTGGCCGCTCCGAATCCCTCTAGCTCCAAGTCCACTAAGGTTGGGGCTCACCTTCACGGATGAAAAGAAAGGGGTGAGTTTGGAAAACTCTGTGTGTAAGCTAAACCCAACCAGAGCCCAAATTAGTTCAAGCTTAACTAGGCCTAAGCCTTATCTAGATGCAGTATTAACTGGGCCTTAGCCCTATTCAGTAAGCAGTGATTAACTAGACCTTAGCCCTATTCAGTAAACAGCAATTACTGGGCCTTAGCCCTGTTCAGAAATCAGTTGGCCTTAGGCCCATTTCAGTAGCAGAACAGTATTTATGCATGAATGCAAAGCCCAACCCAGTCCAGCCCTACACACCACCCGTACCGGCCCTACACACCATGTGGGGAATAACTCAACCACCCAGCCTTACACACCACAATCGCAGCATGGCTGTTTAATTGAATAACGTGGCCAACCCACTAACAGTAAAACGAGGCAAAGCCCCTAACAGTAAACGTGGCATTGCCACTTAGCACTTCCTCCATCAAAACCCAATCCCATGCAACAGTATGAAATGTCATAGCACATAGTGAACAGATAAAATTTAGCATGCATTTCAGTCAATTTAACCCTAGGGGTATAATGGTCATTTTGCTCCTAGGGGTAAAACAGTAAGTTTCCACCCTTAAGGGGTATTTTAGTAAATTTACCACTTTTTAAGGTTTTATGCTCATATAGTTGTTATTAGTCCAAATGTCATTTATGTAACTTATTTAGCCCATTTTATCAACTTAGAGTTATCGGGCCCTAAATCCCCTAATGGGCCTTGCAATGTCCATTAGCTATTACAGCCCACTGAGTCCATATTTTATGTCCATTTTAGCATATTTATTACTCAGATTATCAGAATGCTCCTATCGCTCATTTTCACCCTTATGGGCCCATAAGCCCATTGGGCCTAAATTCTACCCTCCGAGGCCTAAAACCATCAACATGCATGAAAACACGCACACCGCACTCTTACTGCTTTTGATTACCAATTTTATTGTTTTAAGCGACCCACGAGCATTTGCACACTCGCAAGCCTTCGAAATTTTGAAATTTCAGCATTTTGGCTTTTCAGCTTTTGCCGATCTAGTCTACAAGTGGGTGTCGGTTACACACCTAATTTGCGATATACTACGACAAGATCTCCCACACGATTAACCTACAATCGTCCACTATGATATTAGACCATGAACCAATGATAACCAATGTAACAACTATCACCATATTCGGCCAACATCATCTAAGGCCCTTGAGTACTTACCTTTGTCGAAAATATAACGAGATCTAGATCTAGATTGTCCCACGATCCTAGCCTCCAACGCTCCTTGTTAGATTGCCTTGTATCTACACTAAACACAAAGAGTTAAAAGAAAGAGGCTAATTAAGACCTTAGTCCAAAATGATAGCCACCCTAATTAGTTAGGGGTTTTCGGCTTTTCTTGAATCATAAGGTAAAGAATGAGAAGAGTTTCGAATACTTACCAAAGATCTACTTGCCACAGAAACGTCCCAAAATCCCTTCTTATTCCAGATCTGGTATAGATCTAATCAAAACTTAAAAGAGAACGAAACCAAGAGATCTCGAGGCTTAGTTCCCGAATCACTATGGGTAGAGAGGCTTCGGCTTTTGTGTAATGAAGGAGAAGAAGATTAAAAGTTTTTTTTTTGGAATAGGGAGGATAAGATGTCGACGGAGGTTAGGATGGTGGTGAGGTTTAGCTTTTGAAGAAGTTGGGTTGAAGAAAAGAATGAAGATTCGGCCAATGGAGAAATAGGCAACACTAGCTTCAGTTTCGGCTTTTATGGTAATTGACTAGAAGGTTTTAAGAAAATGGGTTATCTTGATAGAGAGGAGAAGAAGAAGAAAGAAGAGAGTGGAGAGAATACTTGATTCAACTTTTAAAAGAAAAGTAAAAAAGTAGGAGGAGTGGTTTTCTTGCACAAATCGGCACAAAGGGAAAATGTATGGACCTTGTTTTCGACTTTTAGACCATAAGAGAAGAGAAAAGAAAGAATGAAAGAACCTAACCCTTAAACCTATTCGGCAACCAAGAAAAGAGGTCAAAACAAATCCTGAAAGGAAACACTCAAGGCAATCGGTACACGCACAACAAAAGCCAAAATTGCTATACTAACTCTCCTAGCCGAAAATGCAACTCCAAAGTCCCTTGGCCGGCTACCTCTTGCTCTCATTTGAAATCCCTAAGTTTTCTCCTCCTTATCCTCTTTGATTCAATACCATGAGCACCTCAAACTCTTCCCAGCAGAATTTCACTTGGAGTCCATCACATGCCTTGCACATGCATTAAAAATAAAATAGCACCTTGCTTACCGTAAGGCTTGAACCTTGGCTCTTACATAGCTTCCACACGCCTCCCTTCTCTCCTAAGTGGCGTTACATGGCCACCTTACCATAGGCCATCTTGAGTTTTAAATTACCAATACTTTTTTTTAATAGCCCACCTAATCAGAGCCCCTTCTCTTTTAAGTCCAAGATTTTAAAATTCTACCGGGTTTTAACTTAAGCTTGGGCCTTCTAAAGGCCCACTAACACACCCAAACATAATTTAACATATCCCGACAAGCAAAATTTTAAGTTTACACAAAATCCAAAAAATCTCGAAAATTAAGGCGTTACAACTCTACCCCCTAAAGAAATTTCAGCTTCGAAATTTACCTGATCCAAATAGGTAAGGGTATTGTTGCCGCATCGCCTCTTCTGGCTCTCACGTAGCTTCATCTCTACCATGATTGCGCCAAAGTACCTTTAACAAAGGAACTTACTTCTTGCTTAACACTTTGACATCTCGATCCAATATTTGCACAAGTTCTTCTTCAAAATTTAAGTCGGTTTCCACCTCAATCTCTCCCACTGGTATGACATGAGAAGGATCTGATCGATACCGTCTCAACATAGAGACATAAAAAACGTCATGAATTCGGTCTAACTCCGGCGGTAATTCCAGCTGGTAAGCTACTAGCCTTACCTGTTTAAAAACTCGATAAGGCCGATAAACCGCAGACTCAACTTGCCCTCCTTACCAAACCTTAATATCTTCTTCCAAGGCAAAACCTTGAAGAAGACCATATCCCCTACTGTGTACTAAATTTCCTTACGCTTTAAGTCAGCATAAGATTTTTGCCTATCAGATGCTTCCTTTAACTGATCTCTGATCAACTTAACCTTTTCTTCAGTATCTGCCACCAACTCTGGCCCAAGAACCTGACGTTCTCCCAACTCTATCCAAAAAATAGGCGTACGACATCTTCGCCCATATAGCACCTCAACTGGAGCCATTCGAATACTCGCCTGATAGCTGTTGTTGTAAGTAAACTCCACTAATGGCAAGTAATCCTCCCAACTACCTCGGAAGTCGATAACACATGCCCTCAACATGTCCTCCAGAACTAAATAACCCTTTTCGACTGTCCATCTGTCTGGGGGTGAAAAGCAGTGCTGAAGTCTAACTGCGTACCCAATGCCTCATGCAACTTCTGCTAGAATCGAGATGTAAACCTAGGATCACGATCAGATCAGAAATAATTGAAACTGGCACTCCATGAAGTCGTACTAGCTCTGCCACATACAATTTAGCTAATTTCTTAAGTAAGTAATCAGTTCGGACGGGTATGAAATGAGCAGATTTCATTAACCTATCCATAATTACCCAAACCAAGTCTTTCTTAGTGGGCATCAAGGGTAGTCCACTCACAAAATCCATTGTTACCCTCTCCCACTTCCAAAGTGGAATCTTCACTGGTTGCAGAAGTCCAGAAGACAGCTGATGCTCAGCCTTCACTTGCTGGCATGTTAGACACGTCCCTACAAATTTTGTCACTTCTCGCTTAAGTCCAGGCCGCCAGTACACTTCTTGCAAGCCTCGATACAACTTATTCCCTCCAGGATGCATGGCACAAGGTCTGCCCTGAGCCTCTCTTAGAATTGACTGCCTCAAGTCAGAGTCATTCGGAATGCAAACTCTTCCTCTAAAGCACAGAACTCCTTCCCTATTCAGCCTAAAATAAGAAGTCTCATCATTCTCAGCTTGCTGGAATCGAGGAACTAGTGACTCATCCTCTAACTGCTTTTCCTTAATCTACTTAATCTAGGTTGGTCTCACTTGTAATTCCGCTAACAAGCTACCATCATCGTATAGACTCAGACGAGCAAACGTTGCTCTCAACTCAGTTACAGCTCTCCTACTCAGTGCATCAGCCACTATGTTTGCCTTGCCTAGGTGATACTCAATAAAATAGTCGTAATCTTTAAGCAACTCTATCCATCTTCGTTGCCTAAGGTTCAACTCTTTCAGAGTCAACAAATACTTAAGACTCTTATGGTCCGTGTATATATTACACTTCTCTCTATACAAGTAGTGCCTCCAGATCTTTAATGCAAAAATCACTACTGCCAACTCCAGATCATGCGTAGGATAGTTCGCTTCGTGAGGCTTAAGCTATCGCGATGCGTAAGCCACCACCTTACCCTCTTACATTAATATACAACCCAAACCAACATGCGACGCATCACTGTACACAATGAAATTCTTCCCAGACTCCGGCTGAATCAACACTGGCGCCTCAGTCAGAACTTTCTTTAACCGCTCAAAAGCCTCTTACTGTTTCTCAGTCCATACAAACGGTACTCCTTTCCTCAGAGTTTTGTTAACAGTGCAACAATCAAGGAAAATCATTCCACAAACCTTCTGTAGTACCCTGCCAAACCCAGAAAACTCTAAATTTTTTATACAGATCTCGGTGGCTTCCACTCTAAAATTGCCTCAATTTTTCAAGGATCCACCCTAATCCCCCCAGCAAAAACAGCGTGACCTAGAAATGTCACTCCTCACAACCAAAATTCACACTTTCTAAATTTTGCATAGAGTTGATTCTCCCTTAACACTTGCAGAACAATACGGAGATGCTCATCATGCTTCTCCTCAGTTTTCGAATACACCAAAATATCATCGATGAAGACGACTAGGAATCGATCCAAGTAAGGTTAGAATACCCGATTCATCAAATCCATAAAAGCCGCAGGTGTATTCGTTAATCCAAACGGCATCACTAGAAACTCGTAATGACCATACCAAGTTCTGAATGTTGCTTTATGAATATCCACCTCTTTGACCCGTAGCTGATGATATCCAGATCGAAGATCGATCTTGGAAAATACTGAAGCTCCTCTTAACTGGTCAAACAGGTCATCGATCCTTGGTAGAGGGTACTTATTCTTAATCGTCAGTTTGTTCAATTGGCGACAATCGATGCACATACGCATCGTCACATTCTTCTTCTTTACAAACAGTACTGGTGCTCCCATGGAGACATACTCGGCCTAATAAAACCTTTGTCCAACAACTCTTAGATTTGCACTTTCAACTCCACCAACTTCTTTGATGCCATCCTGTAAGGTGCGATGGACACTGCATTCCAGACAACAAGTCAATTCCAAATTCGACTTCACGATTCAGAGGCAATTTAGGAAGCTCCTCAGGAAAGACATCTTGAAACTCCTTGACGGTTCTAACCTTCTCTACAGTCAAACCCTCAACCTCTGTCTGACTCACAAATGCCAAATACGCCTTACAACCCCTGCGAATCAGCTTATCAGCCCTCAAAGCCGAAACAACATTGGACAAGTAGTCCATTCGCTCCCCTATAACCATCACCTCCTCATCCTCTGTAGTCCTTAACACCATCCGCTTAGCCGCACAATCTAGAGTCGCCTAATGCTTAACAAGCCAGTCCATTCCCAAGATGAGATTGAATTCTCCAAATAGTAGCTACATTAAGCCCGCAAAGAAAATCCTACCTTGAGTCTCTAAAGGCACATAACTAAAGAGTTTATCTACCCTAATCGAGTGACCCAGTGGACTTATTACAATTACCCCACTCATAGTTTCCTCAGAGTGCACACCCAACGACCCAGATATATCACATCTAGCATACGAATGGGTAGAACCAACAACTATCAAGGCAGTGTATAGCATGCTAGAAATAAAAAACGTACCAGTTATGACGTCAGGTGCGTCCCCCTCCTCTCCGCGACAAGCAGCATACACTAACGCTGGCTGACGAGCCTTAGCATTTCCAACACCTCTGCCTAGTGCTCCACATCCACGACCATTTTCGTTGCCACCCCTACCTTGACCACGGCCCCTCGGCGATTGTGGTCCACCTCGCACTGGTTGAGCAACCCTCTGTTCAGCAGCTTGCGTCTGAGCTGGCCTCTAATGATAGTCCTTAACTTTATGCTCTTTGGATCCGCATTGAAAACAAGCCCTAGTATGCTTCTAGTACTCTCCTAGATGTACTCTACCACAATCCCCACAAACATGCGGTCTAACTGCATTCACCGAAACTGCTCGGATCGATTCCTCCACTCTAGCTCTTTTGACATTCCTGCTAGCAGCACCCGAGGGTCCAGAATCCTTCCTGAATTGATTTTGGTCCTTCTCACGGTTCTATCGTTCAGTTCGTTTCACCTCATCGGCTATCTTAGCCTTTTCCACCAAGGCAGCAAAGTCACGCTCCCTCTACGGAGCTATCGGCACTCTAACCTCATCTCTGAGGCCATCCTCAAATCGAACACTACGTTCATACTCAGTAGCAACTATTCCACTGGCATACCAGCTCAACCTTAAAAACTCAGCCTCATTCTCAACAACAGACTTGTTACCCTAGGCCAGGTTTAGAAATTGCTTCCTTCGGGCGTCCACATAGCTCGCCCCGACGTACTTCCCTTTGAAGGCCGTCTTGAACAGCTCCCAAGTTACCCGCTCAACTGGGGTACTATCCCTCACAGTGATCCACCACTGGTACGCCTTGTCTAGCAGCAGAGACATCGCTCCTTTCAGTTTCTACTCCACTGAGCAATCCAGATCATCCATGATCCGCTCCGTGGCCTCCAACCAGTATTCAGCCACATTTGGGGCTACTCCAGATACGCCCCTGAAAATCTCCGCTCCGTTAGCTCAGAGTCGCTTAGAAATAGATCCCTTATTCACAGTCCCAGTACTAGCTCCAGCGACCCTTTCCAGCACCCTTAACATTGCCTGGGACATAGCGTCGTCCCCTGTAGCCCGATCATACGACCCAGTCTAAGTCGCTGGCGGGGTTCGTGCCTCCTCAGCTGACATATGTCCCGAAGATGAGGACCTAGCTTGTACACTACCTCAACCACGTCCACGGCCTCGTCCACAAGCTGCCCTCGTACTCATATCAAATTATCTGAATACAAATTTTATTAATTAACTCAGTATTTCAGTGTTTATTACAAATGTCTTATGTACAGATAGTGTTTCAGAGTTTGTTTTTGCAGAATCGTAGCCTAGCTACAGTCTCAATCTTCTAGGGTTTCAGTTTTCCTACTATATCAGTCTCTACAGTTTCAGTATCACCATAACTACAGAACCTTAGTAGGGTCTCAGTACTATCTACAGTAGTATTTCAGTACAGTGCAATAGAGAAAAAGAAATACATATAGACTTGGTGCCGGAGATTCGGTGTGCCACTCTTCATAAACCAGATTTCAGAAAGCCCAATTTTATGAAAAAACTAACATTTGATTTTAGAATAGAACCTTAAGTATATCTAGAAGAAAATCAATTTGAAAAGGGTTTTCTTAAGAAATCTTCCAAAATCGATTTTCAAAATACCCATTTGGGCCTAACTTTAATTTTTAAGAAAACTTTTCGGACTCGTTCCACAGTCGAGTTGTTACAACCTGGCTCTGATACCACTAAATGTAACACCCCAAACTCAGCCCAGACGTTATGGCTAAGTCTGATGTATCACATGGATGATGACTTACACTTCATTCTTTAATTAATACGGTTTGGGCAAGTTTGCAAAATCATTGTTTAAGAGTTTAGAGAAACCAAGTTCTTTGCTTCATAAAGTCCTATCCACTATCAATTGGTGTTTATTCTTTTAGAAGGTCTTATCTTGTTATTAAGTGCTCTAGTTGAAACATACGATGTGTTTTGAACACGTTGATTAATTCTAAATAAAAACCCGCATAGCCTTAGTCTATTCGTTATAAGCAAGTTATAAATAAATGAATAAAAATAAAAATAAAATATTTAATGAGCGGCCTTATTACAAATTAAAACCCAAAAGAAAATGAATTTGAAAAGAGTACTAAAATAAGTAATTTAAGAAAGTATTTTAACCAAGTGCAATTCACATGGCCACTCCGAATCCCTCCAGCTCCAAGTCCACTAAGGTTGGGGCTAACCTGCATGGATGAAAAGAAAGGGGTGAGTTTGGAAAACTCAGTATGTAAGCTAAACCCAACTAGAGCCCGAATCAGTTCAAGCTTAACTGAGCCTAAGCCTTATCCAGATACAGTATTAACTGGGCCTTAGCCCTATTCAGTAAGCAGTGATTAACTGGGCCTTAGCCCTATTCAGAAACCAATGTAGCCCTTAGGCCTATTACAGTAACAGAACAGTAATTATGCATGTATGCAAAGCCCAACCCAATCTAGCCTTACACACCACCCATACCAGCCTTATACACCATGTGGGGAATAACTCAACCTACCCAGCCTTACACACCACAGTCACAGCATGGCTGCTTAATCAGATAACATGGCCAAGCCACTAACAGTAAAACGAGGCAAAGCCCCTAACAGTAAACATGGCATTGCCACTTAGCACTTCCTCCATCAAAACCCAATCCCATGCAATAGTATGAAATGTCATAGCATATAGTGAACAGATAAAATTTAGCATGCATTTCAGTCAATTTAACTCTAGGGGTATAATGGTCTTTTTGCACCTAGGGGTAAAATAATAATTTTCCACCCTTAAGGGGTATTTTAGTAAATTTACCAGTTTTTAGGGTTTTATGCTCATATAGTTTTTATCAGTCCAAATTCATCTATGTAACTTATTTAACCCATTTTACCAACTTAGAGTTATCGGGCCCTAAATCACCTAATGGGCCCTACAGTGTCCACTAGCTATTACGGCCCACTGAGTCCATATTTTATGTTCGTTTTAGCATATTTATTCGTTAGATTATCAGAATACTCCTATCGCTCATTTTCACCCTTATGGGCCCGTAAGCCCATTGGGCCCAAATTCGACCCTCCGCGGAGGGCCCAAATTCGACCCTCCGCGGAGGGCTCAAAACCATCAACGCGCACAAAAATGAGTACACCACACTCTTACACTTACATTATCGATTTTACCATTTTAACCGACCCACGAGCATTTTCACGCTTGCAAGCCCTCAAAATGCCAAAATTTTGGTATTTTGGCTTTTCGACTTTTGCCGATCTAGTCTACAAGTGGGTGTCGGTTACACACCTGATTTGCGATATACTACGACGAGATCTCCCACGCGATTAACCTACAGTCGTCCACTATGATATTAGACAATGAACCAATGATAACCAATGTAACATCATCTAAAGCCCTTGAGTACTTACCTTTGCCGAAACTATAACTAGATCAAGATCTAGATTGTCCCATGATCCTAGACTCCAACGCTCCTTGTTAGATCACCTTTTATCCGCACTAAACACAAAAAATTGAAACAAAGTGGCTAATTAAGTCCTTAGTCCAAAACAATAGCCACCCTAAGTAGTTAGGGGTTTTCGGCTTTTCTTGAATCATAAGGTAAAGAATGAGAAGAGTTTCGAATACTTACCAAAGATCTACTTGCCAAAGAAACATCCCAAAATCCCTTCCTATTCCATTTATGGTATAGATCTAATCAAAACTTAAAAGAGAACAAAACCAAGAGATCTAGAGGCTTAGTTCCCAAATCACTATAGGTAGGGAGGCTTCGGCTTTTGTGCAATGAATGAGAAGAAGATTAAAAGTTTTTTTTTAGAATGGAGAGGAGAAGATGTCGACAAAGGTTAGGATGGTGGTAAGGTTCGGCTTTTAAAGAAGTTGGGCTGAAGAAAAGAATGGAGATTTGGCCAATGGAGAAATCATCAACACTAGCTTCGGTTTCGACTTTTATGGTAATCGACTAGAAGGTTTTGAGAAAAGAGGTTATCTTGATGGAGAGGAGAAGAAGAAGAAAGAAGAGAGTGGAGAGAATACTTGATTCAACTTTTAGAAGAAAAGTAAAAAAGTAGGAGGAGTTGGTTTTCTTGCACAAATCGGCACAAAGGGAAAATGTATGGACCTTGTTTTTGACTTTTAGATCATAAGAGAGGAGAAAAGAAAAAATGAAAGAACCTAACCCCTATACTTATTCGGCAACCAAGAAAAGAGGTCAAAATAAATCTCGAAAGAAAACACTCAAGGCAATCGGTACACACACACAACAAAAGCCAAAATTGCTACACTAAGCTCTCCTAGCCGAAAATGCAACTCCAAAGTCCCTTGGCCGGCCACCTCTTGCTCTTATTTGAAATCCCTAAATTTTCTCCTCCTTATCCTCTTTGATTCAATCCCATGAGCACCTCAAACTCTTCCCAATAGAATTTCACTTAGAGTCCATCACATGCCTTGTACATGCATCAAAAAATAAAATAGCACCTTGCTTACCATAAGACTTGAACCTTGGCTCTTGCATAGCTTCCACATGCCTCCCTTGTCTCCTAAATGGCATTGCATGGCCACCTTACCACAGGCCATCTTGAGTCTTAAATTACCAATATTTTTTTTAAAAGCCCACCTAATCAGAGCCCATTCTCCCTTAAGTCAAGGATTTTAAAATTCTATCGGGTTTTAACTTAAGCTTGGGCCTTCTAAAGGCCCACTAACACACCCAAACATAATTTAACATATCCCGACAAGCAAAATTTTAAGTTCACACAAAATCACAAAAATCTTAAAAATTAGGGCGTTACAAAACCACTGTTCTTAATTGGCTAAAACCAAGCTGTTACAACCATTTTCATTTTTATTACCTAACTTTAATAAGTTTTCATTTTGATCATCCAATTAATTAAATGTTATTGTGCACTCATTTTATTCACCCAACTTTAATAGGTTTTCATTTTGGTCACTCATATTATCTTTTTTCTTTAAATAATTTTATTTAAAAAAAAAAACATGAACTTTTATAGGAAATTGAGTGAATTCTGTATTGTTGTGTGTTTAACGAGGAGAATGACCTAACTATTTATAAGAATTTTTGAAGGGCAAAGCGATAAATCTGAAAGGGGTAAAATGATAAATTCGAAGAGCCAGTTTCCTAAAAAACACAATAGTAGAAGGTAGTTTCTTAGAAAAGCACAATAATTTGGCTGATCAAGTCAAATTTGTAATAGTTTAGAAACTTAAATGATGTAATTTTCATAAAAGAAGAATAAAAAAATTATCCAATAAGACAATGACCGAGTCAGGTGAGCAGCGGTTGTGCGCGTGTGTTGGGCCTTAGCCTCAAATACTTAATAAAGGTAGGAAGTAAGGCTATATTTAAACCCTTTTAGAAGCCTTTTCCTAACTAATGTGGGATTGCCCCTTTTTTTTGCATTATCAACATTCCCTTACTAATGCAAAAGAATTAGAAAAACTTTTTGTAAACATGAGAAAAGATAAAATGTGAGAAGAACAATAAGAAAATTAGCCACTTAAGCACTATTATCTTATGGATTTGACTAGTATAGAGTGAATGAGTGATCCTTCTCCTTAACAAGTGAACAAATCTTGAACTTTTTAAGATAGGTCAGATCCAATTGATATTTCGTGATAGATCAAGAAGTTTTAGCCAATACACCTTGGGATGCTGGTAAGTGATCTAGAAGGACTGTCCAGTGTATTTCATAGTACATGGCTAGTGCTTCACACTTACGTAGGTGATTTCATCAAGTCCATCTCAATATAGACTGCCTAAATTAGGAGTATGAAATTATTAAGAGCATTTATTAAGCTCAACCTCTCAAATCTAAATCCAGTGAATTCATCAAGTCCGTCTCAATAAGATCACCAAAACTCTTGGGATATGAACTCATTAAGAGTAAAAAACTCAGCCTCGCATGTTGGTGAATTCATCAAGTCTATCTCAATAAGACCACCCAATCCCTAGGATATGAATTCATTAAAAGTAATTACTAAGTTGGGTATCCATCATGAATTCCTCAACTATTAGGCTTAAGACCCATCCCTCTCGACGATTCAAGAACCATTTTCCTACTTAAACCTTTGGTTAATGGATCAACTAGGTTCTTTTCAGACCTCACGTACTCCAAAGAAAGTACTCCATTCTTTATTAAATGTCTCACAAATTCATGTATTATTCGAATATGTCTCTTCTTACCATTGTAAGCTTAATTCTTAGCAACAAAAATTACAACTTATTAGTCATATAATAGAGATATGAGAGGTGTTGATTTTTCCCATAAAGGAATCTCTACAAGTAGATTCCTAAGCCACTCACCTCTTGCCCAGCTCTGTCTAGAGCTGTAAACTTTGATTTCATTGTGGAGCAAGCAATGCACATCTATTTAGCAGACTTATAACAAATAGCTTCTCCACCCAAAGTAAAGACATACCCACTTGTAGAGCTAACTTCATCATTTTCAATTACCCAATTTGCATCATAATATCCCTCTAGGATAACAATGTATCCAAAAAAATTCAACTTCCAAGTTATAGTACCTTTAAGGTATTTAAGTAAATGCCTTAAAGCATTACAATGCTTATTGTTAGGATTGTTGGCATATCTACTTAGTCTATTGACTGTATAAGAAATATCAGTCCTAGTGTAGTTCATCAATAACATAAGGCTTCCAATAATTTTAGCATACTCTGATTGAGACACACTATTTCCTTTGTTCTTTATCAATTGTATGCTAGAGTCAAGAGGAGTTTTTATAGGGATTACATCAAATCTATTAAACTTTTTCAACATTTTCTCTATATAGTGAGATTGATTTAAAGCAAATCTTTTTTTCTGATTTAGTAACCTTAACCCCTAATATTACATCTACCTCTCCTAAATCAGTCACATCAAACTTGGTAGATAAGAAATTTTTGGTTTCATTAATTACTGCTATATTAGTGCTGAATTAACATGTCATCCACATACAGACTTATGATGGCACAATCAATACCCAACATCTTAGAATACATACATGCATCTACGATAGTACTAGAAAGAACATAGGTTTTTATAACACCCCAAACCCGGCCTAGATGTTATGGCCGAACCTGGCAATGTTACGTGATAGGGTGTTTGAAAACTAAGTCGTCGTGTCAAAACATTTCCAATTTGTCTATTTTTAGTTAAATCTTAATATCTCTAAAAACCATCTGCTAGTTAAGTCATTTTGTGAAAACACAATTCATAGCAGAAGCTCTTGAAATCATTTGTTTTAAGAAAACCGATGTAATAAGTTAATCTTATCATTTTAGAAAAACCCCTTTATTTTAGTAAAATACGTTTGTTTGTTAAGTTCTGCAATTATAAAATCCATAAAACTAATAAAAACCCACAACTTAAGGGAAAAGTCTGAAAAGTTCCAAATTACATCAAAATTAACCAATAAGAAAAATATACTCATAAATCGTAAATCACACTAAAAAGTGCTAATAACTGTGGTCACTGTTGAGTCCTCTGCCGCAACGATCCGTCTAAGTCTAGGGATTACCTGTACATATAAGATAGAAGGGGGTGAGTTTACATAAACTCAGTGTGTAATCCCCACAATAAACAAACAAGCAGTAAATCGCAGTAAACAGTCAAACACAGTCTGGGCTTAAGCCCATTTCAATTTTAGTAGTAGTTTGGGCCTTAGCCTATTTCAATATCAGAATCAAATATGCATTAGGGCCTTAGCCCATCACAGTAACAGTTATGCATGCAGTGATTCGAAAACAAAATTCTATCCACCAGCCTTTAATACACCATCTCCATCCATCCCTACACTTCCTGTGGGGTTTAAAACACCCACCCAACCCTACACTCCAAGCTATACCGAACGCGGCACATATTAGTATAATGTAGATAAGCTACCAGTCAATAGGCTTAAGAGCCTTTCAGTATCTATATTGTAGCGGTGCTGCCAGTCAATAGGCTTAAAGCCTTTTAGTACACTTCCTCTAAATTTCATCACCCCAACCCAATGCAATGCAAACGTACAATAAATGACATGCTATTACGTGACTATCAGTACATATATTCAAATCAGTATACATGCATAATAATAACATGATCAGTACATAAATCATACAATCAGTTCACACATTTAAGGGTCTAAGTAGTGCTTACCGACCCTACAATAGGTTCATAGTCGACTTGGGCGACTCGTACAACCTTGGAAATCATTTCAGTTAAATGGGCTTACACGCCCATGTGGCCTACCTATGTGGGCCAACACGCTCATATGGCCCACACGACCTAATTTGGCCTTGGCCATATGGATCACACAGCCTAGCACATAATGTCGTACACCCGTGTAGACTACCCGTGTGGACCCACACACTCGTGCGGCCCACAAGGTCCACTTTAGTCTGGCCTGTGTTTCACACACGGCCTATCTGGCAATCACACGACCGTGTCCTTCACGTACGACCTAGCCTCATCGTTCACACGCCTATGTTATGGCACACAGCCTACCACATGGGCGACCACACGCCCATGTGGCATCGACAGTGGGGTTTTCAATTTTTGTTTAAACCCCATTTTCTACGTATTCAAGTACACACCTATATTGTTTTCGTAGAAAATGCAAATCCAAGCCTTCCAAGTCCTAAAAACAGAATATTCTGAGTCATTTAACACCTAATTTCTCAAGTCTAATATGAAATCCAACAGTACAGAACTGACTTACCTCTTCAGACGAACTCTTTGCCTATAGTTTAGTAAGGGAAAAGCTTAGTTCTTCGCACCCCGTTGCTACCCAACCCAACCATTAGACAATAGAAAAATAAAGCTTAACATAGAATGACACAAAATGGAATCTCTTCCATAGCCATAGCAAAACTTACCCCAACTTACCTTACGCAATCCAGAAATCGAAATCACAAGGTTAAGAGGTAGAAAAATAAGAGCCAAAACAGAAAAAGGAAATTTGCAGAAAAAGAGTAAGAGATGGTGTCAAAAATTTTTGGGTTTTGGAAGAGGGAGAAGAATAAAACAAAATAAGAGATATAACCTGTAACGCCTCAAATTTTAGGGTTTTGAAATTTTTGCTTGAATTGATACTTGTATGTTTGGCGTATGTTAATTTGATGTTTTGGGTATGAGTAGGGGGCTTTTGGAAGGCCTAGGGTAAAGCCTAAACCCTGGCCAAATTTTAATTTGTGGCTTAAGGGAGTATGGATGTTAGTTCTTAGGGCTTAAGAATTGTTGATGAGGTTTTATGATGCAAAGTAGCACATGGTGGAGTGGCTAGAGGCGTCATTGGCAAGGGGGAGCTAGGCGTGTGGCATTAAGTGGCAAGGGGTCAAGGGTTCGAACCCCCTTGTTGACGTGATAAATTATTTTGCAAGTTAGAATCGGCAAGTGGTGGTCTGGAAGGTAAACTCTGTAGGATGGTTGTAAGATGAGGATGACTTGGCCTTGTAGATTGTGATTAAATTCAAGTGGATGGGTTGAGTTAATCTTGGAGAAAATTAAGGAGTAAAATAATGGAATGGAAGAGTTGGCTGAATGTAGGTAACTTTGAGTGGGCAAAATCAGCTAGGGCTATTTTTTTGGCATTTTTCGGCAAATAGAGAACAGTGTGCCGAATCTCTTTCTTATTGCTTTTGGGAGTTCATATTTTGGGGGACGTGGTGTTATCGATTCCTTTGGTGCCGATTTTGGTAAACTTACCTTAGGGCATACCTATTCTGTCCATTTGCTAAAAGTTGAATATTGAAACTCTCTTCCCACTTGCTTCATTCTCCAACCGATTGCTCCTCTTGTACCCTTCTCATTCTTTAGTCAATAATTGCCCTTAGTGTCATAGCCGAATCTTGCATTTAACCCTTGAGTGAAATTCCCTTCTCTTCTTACTTCCTCTCCCCCTCTTTTCTTTTCTCTCTTAGAGTCTAAAGCCAAACCTTGTTCTCGTTTTTCTTAACCTTTCTTTCAATTTCCTCTTGTGACCGATAATAATTCACCCTTCTCTTAGTCGGCGCTTCTATTTATTTGTTTGATTACCGAATCTTACTTTCCAAGTCATCTGTCGTAAAGCCCTCTAAAAGCCGAACTCTGCCTTTATTCTTTTCCCTGATAAATCGAGTTTCCCTCTTCTCAACTCCATCGATTGAAATTGTAAGTACTCGAGGTCGTGGCTAAGGATTGACCGCTTCTAGAATCTAACAGATCGGTCACGTGGAATTTTGTGTAATATTTCTTGTCTTAGATTTTAGCATTTGATATTAGGGCTTACTCTTAGATAAAGTTTCGGTACAGGGGAGTAATACTCTTTTAACTCTTTTCTATTGGCTAGATCTATCAATAATCATAGGTGCTTAGATCTACCGGTATTCGGTCGTACCGAGTGTACTCATTAATCGCAGGAGAGGGTAGACAAGCAAAGTGGTGGTAGGTAATCGTTGAACAAACTCTTGAGTATGGTTTCACTATGTATTAGTTAAGTTGTTAATGATTGTTTTTATGTCAATAGGTTGAGCGTGTGAGGACAGTGGGAATCGCAAAGACAAGTGTGTAACTACACCCCCTAATAGCATAGATTGGCAAAAGCCGAAAAGCCAAAATACCGAAATGTCAACATTTCGGGGTCTTGCGGGCATTCGAACGCTCGTGGGCTGATCTAAACCTACAAGTCATACGTGTTTGACTGGGAAGGCCGTTGTGCGGATTCTCATGCACTTAGGCTATTCTAGGCCTCGATGGGCTGAAGTGGGCCCAATGGGCCTACGGGCCCATATGAGTACATTATACGGTAAGTGATATATGGTACATTGGGTGTTAAAATTTGTGATATTATGAATAAGTTGGACTGAGCGGGCCACACGAGCGTGTAGGCCCACCTCGGCCCATTAGGGGTTTTCGGGCCCGAAAACCCTGTCTGGCCATATGGATTTTCTAAGTCGTTTGAAGCAATGTTAGGCCTACTAGAAGGTCGTGTTAGTGTTGGGACATCGAGACTTAATGAAAAGACCAAAATACCCCTGAAGGGTAAAATTACCATGTTACCCCTAGCTAAAAAATGACTGTTATACCCCTAAAAATAGATTGTCTGATTTATGTATGTTTTTATCTAGATCTGCTAATCTGTATGCATGTGATATGTAGTGCTATTAGTCTGCATGGGGTTGGGTTTGGATTCGGAGGAAGTTCTGTATAGTGGCACCGCCACGAATTCTGTTTAGTGGCTCCACCATGTAATTCTGTTCTGGTGGCTCTACCACGACATCTGATTTTAGTAGCATGGTTGCGAGTTGGTGTGTGGGCTAGGTGGGTTGAGTTATTCCCCACATGGTGTGATGGGCTAGTACGGGTGGTGTGATGGGTTGGATTAGGTTGGGTTGTGCATCTGTTCTGTTCTGTATCTGTAATAGGCCCAAGGCCCGTTCTGTTTCTGGATAGGGCCAAGGCCCAGATTGAACTGTATCTGAATAGGGCTTCGGCCCAGTCCGTTCTGTATGCCTTGTCTTTGTTATTGGTTGGGGAAATTACACATTGAGTTTTCACAAACTCACCCTTTTATTTTTACATATGTAGATAACCCCCAACCATAGAGGATTTGGAGCTGCGAGGGACTCGGGGTGGCCACATGACTTCTACTACTGGATTTCATTTTTACTTTTATTTTTATCTTTATTTTAGTTTCGATATTATTTTTGTAATAAGGCCATTAGAGGTGATTTTATTTTGTTGCACTGTTAGCATGCTTTAAACCGGTAGACTAAGAAACCCATGTTTTCAAAATTAATATCGAACATTTTCAAATAAACCTCACGTATCATTTTGAATAATATGATAATAAAAGACCACAAGTGGAATCTTGTTTAAACATTCCAAGTTAATAAAAAAATAAAAAAGTATTAAATTTGATTTTGCTCAAAACCTACAACTTTGTAAACAAGGTTTTTAAAACGAAAAAAGCTATCTGTCAAAGTGTCCGATAAAACGTCCATGTGACACACCAGATCTGGCCATAACGTCCGGGCCAAGTTTGGGGTGTTACATAACCAACAAAGTGGTTTACCAGAAATCCCCCAATTTACTCCCACTAGTCCGCCCAAACTCAACAACTGTAGTAGTTCAGTCCCACACAACCACTTACTGATGCTAACACAAAAATACTCTCCCTTGCCCACGCAGAGAATCGAACACAGGACCTCCAACACCCCAACACTCCACTTAACCACAGACCAACAGGCCTATTCTGTTAAGTACTTACTAACAATTAAACTTAAGCCTACTGAACATGGTTAAGGCTTTATTCAAAAAATACTAAAATTTGCCAAAGACATGGCTTGAACTTGGGACCTTCCAAACACACCCAGAACACTTAACCACTGAAGCAAACAAATAATTGTCACAAATTCACAAAAACAAAAAAAAAGAAATTTGAGGCGTTACAATTTTCTCTTTACTTATTCATTTAGTTATCCTTAGCACATATTTTAGTATTTTTAGTTTAGTAAATTACATTTTATAACTCAGTGGATCCTAGCCTATTTTATCCTTAATTTTGTCATATTTGGGTACTAATGTCGCTGCATGAGTAATTTCAGATTGTGTCTAGAATTGTCGCCGCATCTGACAGCTGTCCGAATAAGAAAAAAATTGCATGACCTATCAAGTCTAGTATAACCAACTTGTACATACAAGGACAACATGATTTTGAGTAAAGGACACTTGTGTTATTCGGAAGGGCATAAATATGAAAAGAAAAAAATAGGACAATTTTTTCTTGACCATCATCTTCCTTAACCTATCTTGGGGGGAAGCTTGTGGCCATGGCGGCTTAAGTCTCCCCCGGGTGAGCCAACGTGAAAATGATGCAGACCAGCTCCTGACGAGGAGTCTTGATTGTGACACAAAAGGGAATAGAGAGATTCAAGTCGAGTTCTTTAGGAATAGTATTCTCCACTTGTTTCTTTTATATTTCATTCTAAACGCTGGTGATTACTCTCTATTTCATGTTTGTATGGAAGTACACATGATTTTTAGGTTAAATGTTATTTTATACAATCTTGTTTCTATTCTTTAATCTTTGGGTTTTAATGTTTTTAGAACAGAATTGTTATTGCAGTCACTGACACTGGAAGGTGTAGTGATAGTTCGAGCTAACAAAAATTACAACGGAAGTTGAGTGAGGATCAGAGGAATTTAGTCTACTTGTTCGTAATAGTGTCATATTGCCAACATCGGAAGGTAGGGTTAGTGTGCATTTTTAAGTCTCAGATTAATTAGAGGAGTGACGCTTAGTAAGATATACATTGAAATTTATTGCATCGACAATCACCTATCCTTTTATACCTTGTGAACACTTAGTATTCTACTGAAGATTCATGTTGAGGATCCCAGTTTATCATCATCATATTTTATTTTATTGTTTTCAAGATATTGCTTGACAACTATCCTCACAATTTATCTCATTTCTAGCTAGCTATTGCACCAACATTAATAGATAAAAGATAGCCATCCTTGTGGGATCAATATTCGACAGAATCACATTTGTCTATTATACTTGCATCGACAATGTACGCTTGCACATTATTGCTGTGACGTTATTAGCCGATCAATCTACACCATTAACAATAAAACCAAAACACTTAGAATAGTTTTATGAAATTGTTCATACCATTGTTTTAGAGGGTTTTTAAGACCATATAAAGATTTTTTGATTCTACAAACTTTATCTTCCATACTAGGAGCGACGAGTCCTAGATGTTGCTCCATGTAGATTTCCTCACCTAAATCACCATTCAAGAAAGTTGTCTTCTGTAAACCGAAAAATATATAGGATTTTTCCTATGTAATTCAAAACCTTTTTACTTAATTTCGTTGTTAAAACTAAGTAATTATTTAATTATTTGAACATATTATATTTTTAAGACATAAAATGGGTCATGCATGGTTAAATTAAATAATAAAATATAAAATTATATTTAATAATTCATTTTAAAATATTTCATTACTAATTTGGGTTTTAATTAAGTATTTAAATTTTATTCTTTGGTCCTTTAATTTATTGATTTATTTTAGAAAGGTCTGATAGCTTTGTTGGATTACAAAAGTCGTCCAAAATGAAGACCAAGTCAACCTAATTTCTGCTACACATGGCTATCCACATAAACGACTTTTTGTTTTAATTACACAAGGCCCTTGCAATGTTGAAGAAATTAGAGATTTGTCCAAAGATTTACATTTGATTGAGTCTTAGTCCTGAGTTGTTATGGCATTTAAATTGCTTAAAAATAAAGTAAAATTCAACGCAAAATCCACTAATCATGGCCGGCCACTCATTGAAGAAGCTTGAAGAGACTAAACCTTTCTACTTTTAGCAAACTACTCTCCTCTCTTCGTCTATAAATAAGACCCTATTTCACCATTTCTAATCATCCCTCATCCCTAATCATTCTCTCTTTTCTTTCAATTCTCTTAGTATTTTTCATTCCCCTTGCCTAGAATCATCTCTTTATAGATACTTTAGCAATTAAGCCTCTTAGAGAGCCCTAAGTTGGCCACCTTAGAGAGCCGTCAGCAAAGGAGCCCTCGTCGGTCAGAGTCTTGGGTGACAGCCACTTTGATTTGGGTTTAATCTTTCTTTTCTTTGATTTAATCTAAAAGATTTTGCTATGTGTTCTTTGTTCTTGTTTACAACAATGTTAGCTTAATTTTATTTAAGCTAGGATGATTATTTTGATTAAATAATATTTATTTGATCCATGCTTATGATGTTTGTGCCTTAATCGATCATGTTTTCAATTAAAATCAAGTATGTATTCCGTTCATAAGTGATTGAAATGCACCTGAATTAGATGAGTAATCCTAACTAGACGATGGCTACTGGACACATAATTGAAATGTGTACACTCAATTTAGATCCTAACCCAATTAAATTGCAGGTTGCATAACAACTCTAACCAAGCTCTGTAATAGCTCGATTTAGGGCCAAGTCGGAACAGTGGTTTCGGGACCACGAATCTAAAGTATAAAAATTCATTGTGATAAATTTTTATGGTCTATAGTATGATTGAATGCATATGTGAAAATCTCACTAAGAAATTTTATTGATAGAAGGTCCAATTTGGCTAGTAGGACTAAATTGCAAAAAGTGCAAAATATGTGTTCTAGAAGCATTTGGTGCTTAATTGTAATGAATTTGTAAATTAGAGGTCCTTATTTAGTAATTAGACTATTATATATCATGATGGACAAAATGGACGTGGAAGGGTAAATTTTCAAAGAAAGGCTTTAAAGGCATTTTAGTCATTTGGTTAATAAAAGAATAAAAAGGGAAAATCAAGTCAAAATTGTGTTCATATTTCTCCCCCTTAGCCAAAATTTTGAAGGAAGCCATAGCTAGCGTTTGGCCAACTTTCAAGTTTGATAGTAAGTGCATCCTAACCCCGTTTTTAATGCTCTTTACATTTTTTGAAAGCTCTTTACATTTTTGAAGTCATTATCGCCCGATTTATCAATTTCTACCATTATTTTAAAGTAGGGTTCATGTTTAAAATTTTACCCATGCTAGACATGCATGTATTTTGATGTCTAATATTAGGATATGAATGTCAGATGTGTGATAAACGACTTTTGCTAGGTGATTTTCGGTGAAAATGTCAAAAGGACCTATTTGCAAAAGTTGTAAAATATGTAGTAGAAATGTGAAATAAAAGAAAATTGTGGGCTGTTATAACATGAAAGAGGTTCGACTTGGCTTGGGTTTTGAGAAAAATGAATACATTTCCTTTTACGAGCCTAGGGACTAAAGTGTAAATAAGTGAAAAGTTAAAGGCAAAAATGTAAATTTTCCATAATGTGATTTTTAGACCGAATTGAATAATGTGATAATTAAATGAGTTAAAATTGTTTTTATATATCAAGAAAGACAAGTTTTCGACCTAGATCGAGGAAAAAACAAGGTTGTGGACTAAATTGCAATACTAGCAATTATTTTGTACCAAGGTAAGTTTGTATGTAAATAATGCATCATTTTATTATGTTTTGATGTTTTAATGTTATATAAAATGTGTGAATGATATTATTTGATATAATTGATGAAGTTTCGATAAGTGATAAATGTGAATAGAGAATCCCGATTGAACCCTAGGAATAGAATAGGATAGGAGTGACATGTCACTAGGAACTCAAGTGTATGATTATGTGATTAAGTGATGTCCAAGTGCTAGTCTAGTACTTCTACCAGTGGCTAGGTAATCCTGCATTTGTTGCGGACACTTGTCAGCTTGTGTGAGCAACACTGAGTAGTTACGTCCCGACCGTCAACTTGTGTGAGCAGACCTGTGACTAATTCAAGAATGAGCATATATGTGAAATGTGGTAAGTGGTAGCTTCAGCTACATATATGTGGCACTTATGTGCAAATTATCCGTGTATCCGTTAGTATTCCGAGTGGTCAAAAGGAAAATTAACAAAGATGTGAAAATTTGTGTTTGTGTCTGATGATGTGGTACAGGAATGTACGTGAAATTCATAAGTATGAATGCTATAAGTGATAAACTTCTGGTAAGATCGTGAATGAGTAAGTTATAGTTATGGAGATTTGATAATGATTTTCTTATCTTTCATTATATGAATTGCATAATAACTTATGTGGCTAAGATGTTTATTATTTGCATATAAACTTACTAAGCTATATAGCTTACCCCTCTTTTCTTTCCGTTGCTTTATAGTGTCACTAAGCTAGCTCGAAACTGAGACTTGTCAGAGGCTCAAATCACACTATAAGAAACATTATTTTGGGTATATGATAATTGTGATATTTTTTAAAGTATGTTTGGTTATGTGTCATATTTGACTAGGCCAAAAATGTTGGATTAATTTGATGAATGTTCATTTTGTATAAGGCTATTAAAAATTGGCTAATGTTGATTTTATAAGTATAATTTCATGATGATGCATTTCATGGATGTGGTAAGTTGCATGTTTTGAGTTGTTGGGTATGTGATTGGTTAAGTATGCTAGAAATGGCATGAGAATGATGTGATGATGTCTTTGTTGTGGACATTATGGTTGTTTAATTATGCTATGAATTGTACCTATGCATTGGTGCTTGTGTGTATGTGTTTTAAGGTGGCAAACGACTTGGTAGATAGCCGTATTTTTGTCCACACGGGTAAACACACAGGCACACGGCCTGCCCCATAGGCATGTGAATAGGCCGTGTGTCCCCTGCACTTTAATTTTAAGAAACAGAATGCCCAGTATGGAACACACGGGCATGTGTCTCAGCCGTGTTGATGGCATGGCCTGGAACAAAGGCATGTACCCTAGGCATGTGAAGGTTGCACCTATTTTATGAAAAATCATGAAAATTAAATTGACCACACGGCCTAGCACACGAGCCTGTGACTTGGCCGTGTGACCCTCGAATGTTGATGACGTCATAAATAGAGAGTTACACGAGATAGGAAAACGGGCGTGTGTGACCACACGGCCTACCCACACGGGCGTGTCCAACAACCACACGAGCGTGTTACCTCTGTATAGTGGAAATTTTTTAGGTTTTTATAAAAATTTTATAAAGTTCTAGATTTAGTCCCGAACCGCTCCTAATGTATGTTTTGGGCCTCGTAGGCTCATTTGAGGGATGTTATGATTGAATGTGATCGGTTTTAATTTGGATGAAAATTTATGGCCCAGTTTTGTATGTTTTCTTGTGTTTAAGTCTGGTAACACCTCGTATCCTGTTTTGACGTCGAACATGGGTAAGGGGTGTTACAAACTATGTTATCTACATGGTTTTTAGATTTGTGTGATTAAACTGTTTCAAACTTAACGCGTCCCTGTTACCTCGCACGAATGCTAAGAAACCTTTAGTAAATAAGGATCAGTAAAATGCATATTTACTAAGTAAAGGATCGAGTTGCCATGGAATGTTTTTTCAAATGTTATTATGCATGTTGATAATGAATTGAGTTTAATTAAAGTAATTGCCTTAGTTTATTTATGTTATAGTTTTTGCAAATTGTGTTTAATTTTACTAAAATCTATTTCATTCGTATAGTTTGCATATTTAGGATAATTTGCATAGGGGATCATTGTATTTAGTTTAATATATTTAATTTTAATCATCACTTCTCAATCATATTGTGTTTTTAAATTTACCAAGTTGTTAATATAATTTACAATTAAGTGATTTAACACAAATACAATCCCTGTGGAGATGATAACATGATACTTACTTATTACTTGATAACGACTGTGTACACTTGTACAAACCTACGCGTTACATCTTCATATCCATCTGATATACTAGTAAATTGTGAATGAAAGTGTAACAACTCATTTCTCTAAAGTGTCAGAACAGTGGTTTTGGAGCCACAAATCTTATGTGTGAGTCCGTAAATATTATTATTTAATATTTACGAATAAGATATAGTATAATGATAAATTTTGATTTAATGATTTGTGTTAAATGTAAGAACAATTAGGTTCAAGTGGTATGAACCTATAGTCAAGTGGTTTTAAAAAATAAGGTATCAGGACCTCGTTTCTATAAACTGAGCCATAAATATTTTTATAAATATTTATGGAGTGTTATTAAGGCCGTATTAAAGTTTCGTTAAGAAATTTTGATGTTTAAGGGGTTAATTAGGTGAAAATGACTGCATTGAAAAAGGTGCAAAAGTTGAGTTCTATTAATTAAAGGTGTCTAGTAGCTATGAAAAGGTGAATTGTTGGACTTAGGTGGTAATTATACCCGTTGAACTGTTGGTAGACTGTTTTAGGTAATTAAAATCTTGAAACCTTGTTGATTTTTAAATGGACAAAATTGTAATTTTATAATTAAATTAATTAAAAGAAACAAAATGGCCTAAATGCTATCATCTTTTTGGTTTTCTCAAACACAATCGAAAACACCATAGATTTGGGAAGGAAGCTTTTGGCCTTGGTGAAATTCATGCATGGTATGGTGTTTTTGCCCCATTTCTAATAATTTTTATGTTTTATAGATTGTTGCAACTAGGTCCAGCTAGTTCGTACCTTCATTTTTGAAACTGTTAAAGATTCTGAATGTTTCCATTGATGAATCTTTGTGGTTTTAGATGTTAAATGATGAATTTGAAGTATTATTTGTTATTTATAAGTATTTTGTTAAGTGATTTTTTATGAATTTAACGATTAGTGATTAAATTGTTGAAATAGTAAAAGTACAAGGATTTAACGTGTAATAACAGCAAATATGGGCTGTAGTAAGGTCTCAATAAATTCGGTTAAGCTTAAGTTTGAGTAAAAATGGTTAATTTGCACATTTTAGGCTATGGGACTAAATTGAATAAAAGTAAAATATAGGGGCAATTCTATAAAAATGTCAAAAAGGAGTAAATTTCTTAAAATGAATTGGTTTTGCTATCTAAATTAATAAATTTAATGAAATTGTTAATTAGATCAAGAATAAGTGGAAAATCAAAGAGAAGAGAAAGTTACCAAAATAGCCCTTGTACTTAGTCATTGCTACAATTTAGCCAGGTAAGTTTATATGCTTAAATGATGTTTTAATGTTATATTGACCTATATATTCATGTGCTATTTGTCATGTAATTAAATGATGGAAGTCCAATGATGTTTGACAATTATCGAGCCCCGTTTGACCTTTAGGAATACGTAGGATACAAATCACATGTCATTAGGGTTATAATGTTTTTGGTGTTGGTCTTGGATGTCCTATCAATGGGTAAGGTCCTGCGTTTTTTGGATACTCAACAGCTTGTGTGAGCAGCATCGCGCAGCTTACATCCCGACCGTCAGTCTGTGTGAGCAGACAATTTCACAACTCGAGTGAGCAATAATGTAAAGGAAAAAGAAAGATTATGACTATATGTTTAGCACTCTTTATGTGAGCTTTCCCGCGTATCAGATGTTATTCTAAATGGTTGAACGAGCATTAAAAGGAAATGAACAATAAGTTTCAAATGACTTATGTCATGAATCTATGAAAAGGATTGAAAAGGAAATGTTCAATGAAAGTATAGCTATGTTCATGTAAATGATGATTTCAAATGAAGTTGTTTATGTATAATGACTTACCTTATGTTAATTCTAGTGAATTATGAGTTGATGCGCTAATATGTGTTGTTGATGGTGTTTAGGCTTGTGCCAAGCTTATGGTTGATGTTTATGCTTATGTCTTGTATTATGTAAATGAAACGGGTAAGAAAATGTAATGAAATAGTAAGTTCATAATTGAAATGTAATATGATGATATAAAAGGATTGATGAGTTAAATGATGTACTTATATGTAAGAAATTTGCTTATGCTATGAATGAATTTACCTATGACATGGATAAATACACAAATTCGTGAATTGATAATGTTATTTAAGCTTATGCCAAGTAAATGGAATGAAAAGTAAGTAAATGGAATGAAAAGTAAGTAAATGGAGTAGTTTATAGTCTTATGAAAAGGTTAATGCTTGTGTAATATGTCTTATAAAATCTTATTATGTTAGGAATGAAAAATATATGTGATGTTGATGACTTACTAATTTGTGATTTGATGGTTATATAGTCTGATAAATCTTTTTGCAACTGGTATAGGTTTATATTTACCCTATAAAGTTTATTATTGAAATGGAATGTATGATTAAAGTTTATATGAGCTTACTAAGCAATCTTACATAATTACTTTCCTTTACTTTAAGATTATCATAAGCTCATCGAAGATCTATCACACTATCCACCGATTATATTAGTAGTTTTGATGTGTTGGTCAAGGTTATAATGGCATGTATAGGTGGACTTCTGTTGGTATCTAATCGAATGCTAGTTGATGATATGGGCATGTATAACTTGTTTTGGTACCATTTGATATTGGTTGGTTGGTTAGTGTCATTTTGGTACTTATAGATGCCATTTTAGTATGTGTTATTTGGTAATGTGTTAATGCATGTTTGAATGGCCAAAGTGGTATGTGATGAATTGACCTCATTATGGTCAAGTTATGGTATGTTTTAAAAATGGTATTGAACTAGATGTTTATGAATGAATTGTGGTCAAGTATAGACATATGTTTAGGTAAGTTTGAACATTGCAATTGAGGTGCCTTGTATGGCATATTGGTTGAATGGTTATGAACTATCGAATTGGTCAATTTATGTTAGTTTTGGTCATGTTTTGACACCGTATTTATATGCACAAAAGGTTATTAAGTGAGTGCATGATTTGGTGAAGGAATTGGCTTGTTTTTAGGAAATTTCATGTCCACATGGCCTGAGACACGGGCGTGTGACTCAGCCGTGTGTGAAACACGACCATGCGACACGGTCATGTGTCCCTTGTAGGTTTTAAGGTTTGCAAGTATGGCTATTACATGACCTAGCACACGGCCTGGCACACGAGTGTGTAGCTTGGCCGTGTGACCCAACTTTAAAAGTTACAAGGGTACAAATGTGACAGCCCTTTTTCGACATTAGTCGGGAAGTGGTTTCGGAACCACTAAACCGAGTCATAAAATTTATTTGATGTCATGATTTAGGTGTTTCATATGAGAATTAATATATGCCAAAAATTTGTATGGAAATTTGATCTTCAAAGTGATTAATTGCTTAAAGAGGGCTTAATTGCCAAACTTGAAGAATTAAATAGACAAAAATCATAGTGGCTAAATAATAGAAATTTCAAAGAAAGGTCTTTGCATGTCAATTTACCCATTTCCACTTTAGTGGACGGTAATGATGATGTTTAAATATATTATATGCATTTTTGTTTCATTAGAAAATAAGATATAATGCATAAAATAGAATTTAATAGTAATAATCAAGAGAAAGCCATTTTCTTCTTTCTTTTGCCGTAAGTGAGGAATGAAATAGAGGTTTGTGAAGCTTGAACATTCGGTCACTTCTAAAACCAAAATAAGGTATGAAATTTATGTTAGTTTTTCATGATTTTGAGAAGTTGGAATGGTTAGAACATCATCTAGCTAGCCCACGTTTAGATTTTTGTGAATTTGAAAGTATTTTGAGTTTTCAGTAATGTAGAAAATCTAAGGAAATGGTTATGAACGTATTTGCTATTTTTTCTCTTTGGGATTATGGATAGGGAAGACTTTAAACTTGTTAAAATGAGTTTCAATGGAGGTTTAAATGAGTGTGAGTATATTGGCTAATAATTTGAGTGTTGGCCGAATAGAGAAATAGGTGAGACTTGGGGAAAATGTGGATGTGGATGCTAGGGGGGATACACGGCTACTAAAGAATGAAAATTAGCATGTTTTATATTATTAATATGTGGGGTGTCAAATTATGCAATGAACATAGGGTACTATGGAGTTTAGTACATACTATTAAAATTGCCGAATGAACCAATTGTGTATTAATTAGAAATTTGAAATAGAAAATAGTGAACTATGTTGTTAACTCATAAATTCGATTTTGATATTTAGAAAAATGAAGTCTTTAGTCATTTTGTTAATTAGAGAATTTAGATGTTTTGATTTGTTTGATAATAGCATTCGGCCATAAGGTATGGTATGTCTTTAAAAATGTTCATTAATGGGTAGTTTAAAGTTTATGTATATGGGGTCAGGGATGTTTTGATTATGAGTAATGGTGTGTATGAATTGGGCTGAATGTGTATGAAAATGTTAAGTATGTGCCTCTTGTGTTAAATGAAAGAGAATTGATCAAATAAATTGAATAAGTAAGGTTTAATTTAAATTAAATTGTTTAATTTAGCTCGAGAGCCTAGAGGGACAGCATCGGACAAGGGAAAAGCTAAGGTTACGGAATAGTCGACCAGTACATACTCAGATAGGCACGAGGTAAGATTTAAGTAACGAAATTTAGCATATCATCCGATTAAGCATGATGTCTATGTCTAATTACTTATATCGGTATTAATATTTGTAAATTTTGGGAGGAAAATGGTTATAGAGCCGATAGTATATATGAAAAAACGGTTTATGTACATCGATTTGATATGGAAATATTTGTGTGCTTATAAAGTTAGGGAATATGTAGTGTTATGTGTTAACAGAAGTGATGAGCAAGTGAATGTTGAGTTAAAAAAAAATATATGTGTGAAAAGTATGGTTGATAGATCTGTTATATAAAAATCCAGTGTGATGTCTGGGATAAGTCTCGAAGGGCCTTTGCGCCAACGATATATCAGGGATGTGTCCCGAAGGGCCCTTGTGCCAGAGAAATATCCGGGTTAAATCCCGAAGAGCTTCTGAGCTAGTGGTATATCCGGGTTGATCCCGAAGGGCATTTATGCCAGAGATACAACCGGGTCAAGCCCGAAGAGCCTTAAGGCTAAAGTAAAATATGTTAAAGCCCAAAGGCCATAATGTTAAAATACGTTAAATGTTGAAATTATCTCAAAGGAAGGTATCTACTTACGTAAGTAAATCAGGTATGTATTCACACTCGTTATGAGATGGAATTCATTTAGACATTTGTCACGAAAAATTTGCATGGAAACGCTCCGATTATTGATTGAAATTATATGTAAATGGTTGTCTTACTTAGGAGTGTGAACCTCAACTTGTAATGGATTTTGTGTATATTAATTGTTAGGGTGAAGTTATAATCTAAAAGAGTACATGGGTAGTTCCGATTTATCTGTGAATAATAGTGCATGTTAGGCCAAAGAAAGGATGATATATATATATATACATTATGAGTTTCGACTTTGAGAAATGGAATAGGTTATGTATGTAAGACGATAACCATTTGCTATATATATATGTTTGGTCTTTAAAAAGGTTTTAGATCAAGTGAATGAATACTTAAATTTTAATTGCGTTAAATTCTTAAATCTTACTAAGCATATAAATGCTTACTTCATTATTTTGGTTTGACTGTTTTATAGATTCCGGTACAGCTATGGTCTCGGGAAATTTTTCACGATAAAAGTCATCCACACTATCAATGCAGCTTTCGGTATTAGCAACTAAACTTTTACAATGGCATGTATAGGCTTGACACATTGTTACATAATAAATATCTTTTGATGATGTAATTAAGTTAGGCCATGCGAATATGGCTCACTTAAGTGTTTTACTTTTGTTTCTATAATGTTAAGTTGTATATGATGTATATGTGTGGTAGTGAAGTTATATGTTGTTAAATAGTTTCGGTAGTCTGTCACATCGCGATACCAATGTTCTATGAAATACGAATGGCTTATTAAGATATTTTCATATATATTCAAGCATGAGTTTTGTGCTCGATTATGTTGGTTATAAATGAATGAGCCGTAGGTTGCTTATGAGATGATTTATGAGAAATTTTGGTACTTGATTTTAAATGTAGCATTACCTATTTCAATATAGGATAGGAGTGGTTAAGGTGTTACATTTAATTGGTATCAGAGCTACGGTTTAGTCGATTCTCGGACTACCGTAGTAAGTTTTAGTCTAGCTATACATGCCATTTGACATTAATGCGATAGTGTGATGACTTCTAACCGCTAAAATGTGATTCTTTGTATAGAATGGATCCCGAACCTGATCGAGCTGTAGCGGACGATGTCGAAAGTGTAGCGCCTGCTCCCGCGCAAGGGACAGCGCCGCCTGACTCTCAGCCAAATATCAGTCATCGAGATGATGACACTAGACAAGCCTTTTATGCGATGATGAGTGACTGGTTCGCTCAATTCATTAGATCGAATCCGGCTGTTCCACAACCCCCACCCCTGAATACACCACTTTCGACTTTTATGGCCCCTCCTGTGGCCGATCCAGTGAGATCGAGTAGGCCCCCTGTAGACAAAATTAGAAAGTATAGGGCTGAAGAGTTCCGGGCTACCCCCAGCGATGATGCCGAGCGGGCTGAGTTTTGGCTCGACAACACTATTCGAGTGTTCGATGAACTGTCCTGCACACCCGAGGAATGTCTGCAATGTGCAGTGTCTCTGTTGCGTGACGCTGCCTACTACTGGTGGAATACTTTGGTTTCTGTTGTTCCGAAAGAACAGGTCACCTGGGAGTTTTTCCAAACCGAGTTCCGTAAGAAATATATCAGCCAGAGATTCATTGATAAAAAACGGAAGGAATTTCTAGAACTCAAACAAGGTCAAATGTCAGTAACCGAGTATGAGAGAGAATTTGTGCGGCTCAGCCGTTATGCACGAGAATGTGTATCCTCCGAGGCTATTATGTGTAAGCGTTTTGAGGACGGATTAAACGAAGATATCAGATTGTTGGTGGGAATTCTGGAAATTAAGGAGTTGGTTGTGTTAGTCGAACGAGCTTGTAAAGCTGAAGAGCTCAGTAATGAGAAAAGAAAAGCCGAAGATGGAGATAGAGAATTCCGTAAGAGATCTGCGGGAAAATCTGTTCAGCAATTGTCCAAAAAGACTAGAGATGACTCAGGCCGATCTAAATACACATCGGGTTTTTCTAGACTCGAGCACCATCGACCTCCCGTGAGTTCGCGAGCTACTTCCATCGCCAGTGTTGGTAATGAACGTCGGGATAGATCTGAATGCAAATATTATGGTAAATGGCACCCGGGGAGTTGTAGGCATCGTGATCGCTCTTGTTTCAGATGTGGATCTGCCGATCATTTTATTAAAGACTGTCCAAAAGTTGATAAACGCACTCTCGACCCGAGTCAGAGAGCTAGCGGCACGGCTGCACTGGGTAGACCACCACGACAGGGTGGAAATAATAGCGGTAGTCAGAGAGGGACTAGAGACACTGCAGTCAGATCCGAGGCTCGAGCACCTGCCAGAGCATATGCTATTCGTGCCCGTGAGGAAGCTTTTTCTCCAGATGTTATTACTGGTACTTTCACACTCTTTAGCACTGATGTTATTGCTCTGATTGATCCAGGTTCGACCCATTCATATGTGTGTGAAACGTTAGCTTCCAGTAAGACTCTTCCTGTTGGTCTACTGAGTTCGTAATTCGAGTGTCGAACCCTTTGGGCCGTTGTGTTCTGGTTGATAAAGTATGCAAGAAATGCCCCCTAATGGTTCGAGATTTTTATTTTTCGGCTGACTTGATGCTTCTACCATTCGACGAATTTGACATTATTCTCGGAATGGACTGTCTGACCGTTCATGACGCGATAGTGAATTGCAAGCAAAAAACTATTAATTTGCGATGTTCGAATAATAAAATAATCCAAATTGAATCCGTTGATTTAAACGGGCTTCCTGCTGTAATTACGACCATGTCAGCTCAGAGATACTTGAGGAAAGGCTATGAAGCGTATCTGGCTTATGTGTTAGATAACAAAGTTTCCGAAAGAGAACTTGAGACAGTGCCTGTAGTCTGCGAGTTTTCAGATGTGTTTCCCGAAGAATTACCGGGATTGCCGCCTATAAGAGAAGTCGAGTTCGGTATAGAGTTGATTCCAGGTACAACACCGATTTCAATTACCCCGTATCGTATGGCACCTACTGAGTTAAAAGAATTGAAATCTCAGCTGCAAGAGTTGACAGACAGAGGCTTCGCACGACCGAGTTTTTCACCTTGGGGTGCACCGGTTTTGTTTGTGAAAAAGAAAGACGGGACTATGAGAATGTGCATCGACTATCGACAGCTGAATAAAGCCATTATAAAGAATAAGTATCAGTTGCCCCGAATTGATGACTTGTTCGATCAATTGAAAGGAGCTTCAGTGTTTTCGAAGATTGACTTGCGATCCGGCTATTATCAGTTGAGAGTCAGAGATTCTGACGTGCCGAAGACAGCATTCAGAACGAGATACGGTCACTACGAGTTTTTAGTAATGCCGTTTGGGCTCACTAATGCCCCTGCGGTTTTCATGGACTTGATGAATCGTGTGTTTAGACCGTTCTTGGACCGTTTTGTAGTAGTGCTCATCGATGACATCTTGATTTACTCACGTGATGAGATTGAGCATACAGAGCATTTGAGACTTGTACTTCAGACCTTGCGGGATAACAAATTGTATGCGAAGTTCAGCAAGTACGAATTCTGGTTGCGCGAGGTCGGTTTCTTGGGTCATCTAGTGTCTGCTTCGGGTATTCGAGTCGATCCGTATAAAATTTCAGCTATACTCAATTGGAAACCCCCTCAGAATGTTTCTGAGGTTCGAAGCTTTTTAGGACTCGCCGGATATTACCGACGATTCGTCAAAGGTTTTTCAATGATTGCGACTCCATTGATAAGACTGCTGCAAAAAGATATCAAGTTCGAGTGGTCGGATAAGTGTCAACAAAGTTTCGATCGACTGAAAACTCTTTTGACGGAAGCTCCAGTGTTGGTTCAGCCAGAATCCGGCAAGGAGTTTGTAGTTTATAGTGATGCCTCCCTGAATGGTTTAGGCTGCGTTTTGATGCAAGAAGGCCGGGTTATTGCTTACGCTTCGAGACAGTTGAAGCCCCACGAACGAAACTATCCGACCCATGATCTTGAATTGGCTGCCATTGTTTTCGCTCTGAAAATCTGGCGACACTATCTGTTTGGTGAAAAATGTCACATCTTCTCCGATCACAAAAGTCTCAAGTATCTGATGACTCAAAGAGATTTGAATTTGAGACAAAGGCGATGGCTAGAATTGCTTAAAGACTATGAACTTGTTATTGATTATCACCCCGGAAGAGCTAATGTAGTTGCAGATGCTCTTAGCAGAAATCCCTATCTTCTTTGCAAACTTTGAACGTGAAACATACGAAGTCGGCGGATGAAGTGTTAAATTCTGAATTGGAAGCAAGACCCGTATTGTTTTGACAGTTTTACGAAGCCCAGAAAGTCGATGACGATTTAGTTTCCAAACGAGTTCAGTGTGGTTCGGATGTGAATTCAGAGTTTCGGGTCGACGAAAATGATTGTTTGAGATTTAAGGATCGATTGTGTGTTCCAAGAAAATCTGAGCTAGTTTCGATGATTTTGAATGAAGCCCATAATAGTCGAATGTCAGTTCATCCAGGTAGTACGAAAATGTATAATGATTTGAAGCGACAATATTTGTGGCACGGCATGAAACGAGACATCTCTAATTATGTATCCAAGTGCCTAGTATGTCAGCAAGTGAAAGCGGAGCATCAGGTGCCGTCGGGGCTACTTCAGCCGATTTTGATACCCGAGTGGAAGTGGGAACGTGTTACAATGGACTTTGTATCGGGTTTACCGTTGACGCCGAGCGACAAAGACTCCATCTGGGTTATTGTGGACAGATTAACAAAATCGGCTCATTTCATTCCGTTTCGTACAGATTTCTCACTTGATAAATTGGCGGAACTATATATCTCCCAAATTGTACGATTGCACGGAGTGCCAACCTCTATTATATCAGACCGTGATCCTCATTTTACATCGCGATTTTGGACGAAATTACACGAGGCATTGGGAACTAAACTTCATTTCAGCACTGCTTTTCATCCCCAGATTGACGGTCAATCTGAACGGGTTATTCAAATACTTGAGGACATGTTGAGATGTAGCATTCTAGAGTTCAGCGGATCGTGGGAGAAATACTTACCTCTGATTCAATTCGCGTATAATAATAGTTTTCAATCGAGTATTCAAATGGCACCTTATGAAGCTCTTTACGGTCGAAAATGCCGTACACCTCTATTTTGGACTGAACTTAGTGAAAGTAAGATTCTCGGAGTTGATTTAGTCAGAGAAGTGGAGCAGAAAGTAAAGATAATTCATGATTGTTTGAGAATGGCATCTGATCGTCAGAAATCGTACGCGGACCTAAAGCGGAAAGACATCGACTATCAAGTAGGTGATAAGGTATTTCTAAAAGTTTCACCGTGGAAAAAGATACTCCGTTTTGGCCGTAAAGGCAAGCTGAGTCCGAGATTCATTGGACCGTATGAGATATCAGAACGGATTGGACCGGTTGCTTATAGATTAATTTTGCCCCCTGAACTAGAAAAGATCCACAACGTTTTCCATGTATCGATGCTCCGTCGCTATAGATCCGACCCTTCGCATGTGATTAGTCCGTCAGAAATCGAAATTCAGTCTGATTTGAGCTATGAAGAAGAACCAATTCGTATTTTGGCCCGCGAAGTAAAAGAATTACGAAACAAAATGGTTCCGTTAGTAAAGCACGGGATCGAAGAAGCGACTTGGGAACCTGAGAACACAATGAAGGAAAAATACCCAAATCTGTTTACCGGTAAGATTTTCGAGGACGAAAATTTCTTAAGGGGGGAGAGTTGTGACAGCCCTTTTTCGACATTAGTCGGGAAGTGGTTTCGGAACCACTAAACCGAGTCATAAAATTTATTTGATGTCATGATTTAGGTGTTTCATATGAGAATTAATATGTGCCAAAAATTTGTGTGGAAATTTGATCTTCAAAGTGATTAATTGCTTAAAGAGGGCTTAATTGCCAAACTTGAAGAATTAAATAGACAAAAATCATAGTGGCTAAATAATAGAAATTTCAAAGAAAGGTCTTTGCATGTCAATTTACCCATTTCCACTTTAGTGGACGGTAATGATGATGTTTAAATATATTATATGCATTTTTGTTTCATTAGAAAATAAGATATAATGCATAAAATAGAATTTAATAGTAATAATCAAGAGAAAGCCATTTTCTTCTTTCTTTTGCCGTGAGTGAGGAATGAAATGGAGGTTTGTGAAGCTTGAACATTCGGTCACTTCTAAAACCAAAATAAGGTATGAAATTTATGTTAGTTTTTCATGATTTTGAGAAGTTGGAATGGTTAGAACATCATCTAGCTAGCCCACGTTTAGATTTTTGTGAATTTGAAAGTATTTTGAGTTTTCGGTAATGTAGAAAATCTAAGGAAATGGTTGTGAACGTATTTGCTATTTTTTCTCTTTGGGATTATGGATAAGGAAGACTTTAAACTTGTTAAAATGAGTTTCAATGGAGGTTTAAATGAGTGTAAGTATATTGGCTAATAATTTGAGTGTTGGCCGAATAGAGAAATAGGTGAGACTTGGGGAAAATGTGGATGTGGGTGCTAGGGGGGATACACGGCTACTAAAGAATGAAAATTAGCATGTTTTATATGATTAATATGTTGGGTGTCAAATTATACAATGAACTTAGGGTACTATGGAGTTTAGTACATACTATTAAAATTGCCGAATGAACCAATTGTGTATTAATTAGAAATTTGAAATAGAAAATAGTAAACTATGTTGTTAACTCATAAATTTGATTTTGATATTTAGAAAAATGAAGTCTTTAGTCATTTTGTTAATTAGAGAATTTAGATGTTTTGATTTGTTTGATAATAGCATTCGGCCATAAGGTATGGTATGTCTTTAAAAATGTTCATTAATGGGTAGTTTAAAGTTTATGTATATGGGGTCAGGGATGTTTTGATTATGAGTAATGGTGTGTATGAATTGGGCCGAATGTGTATGAAAATGTTAAGTATGTGCCTCTTGTGTTAAATGAAAGAGAATTGATCAAATGAATTGAATAAGTAAGGTTTAATTTAAATTAAATTGTTTAATTTAGCTCGGGAGCCTAGAGGGACAGCATCGGACAAGGGAAAAGCTAAGGTTCTGGAATAGTCGACCAGTACATACTCAGATAGGCACGAGGTAAGATTTAAGTAACGAAATTTAGCATATCATCCGATTAAGCATGATGTCTATGTCTAATTACTTATATCGGTATTAATATTTGTAAATTTTGGGAGGAAAATGGTTATAGAGCCGATAGTATATATGAAATAACGGTTTATGTACATCGATTTGATACGGAAATATTTGTGTGCTTATAAAGTTAGGGAATATGTAGTGTTATGTGTTAACGGAAGTGATGAGCAAGTGAATGTTGAGTTAAAAAAAAAATATATGTGTGAAAAGTATGGTTGATAGATCTGTTATATAAAAATCCAGTGTGATGTCCGGGATAAGTCCCGAAGGGCCTTTGCGCCAACGATATATCCGGGATGTGTCCCGAAGGGCCCTTGTGCCAGAGAAATATCCGGGTTAAATCCCGAAGGGCTTCTGAGCTAGTGGTATATCCAGGTTGAGTCCCGAAGGGCATTTATGCCAGAGATACAACCGGGTCAAGCCCGAAGAGCCTTAAGGCTAAAGTAAAATCTGTTAAAGCCCAAAGGCCATAATGTTAAAATACGTGAAATGTTGAAATTATCTCAAAGGAAGGTATCTACTTCCGTAAGTAAATCAGGTATGTATTCACAGTCGTTATGAGATGGAATTCATTTAGACATTTGCCACGAAAAATTTGCATGGAAACGCTCCGATTATTGATTGAAATTATATGTAAATGGTTGTCTTACTTAGGAGTGTGAACCTCAACTTGCAATGGATTTGTACTAAATTGAGCCATGGATTTTGTGTATATTAATTGTTAGGGTGAAGTTATAATCTAAAAGTGTACATGGGTAGTTCCGATTTATCTGTGAATAATAGTGCATGTTTAGGCCAAAGAAAGGATGATATATATATATATATACATTATGAGTTTCGACTTTGAGAAATGGAATAGGTTATGTATGTAAGACGATAACCATTTGCTATATATATATGTTTGGTCTTTAAAAAGGTTTTAGATCAAGTGAATGAATACTTAAATTTTAATTGCGTTAAATTCTTAAATCTTACTAAGCATATAAATGCTTACTTCATTATTTTGGTTTGACTGTTTTATAGATTCCGGTACAGCTACGGTCTCGGGAAATTTTTCACGATAAAAGTCATCCACACTATCAAAGTAGCTTTCGGTATTAGCAACTAGACTTTTACAATGGCATGTATAGGCTTGACACATTGTTACTTAATAAATATCTTTTGATGATGTAATTAAGTTAGGCCATGCAAATATGGCTCACTTAAGTGTTTTACTTTTGTTTCTATAATGTTAAGTTGTATATGATGTATATGTGTGGTAGTGAAGTTATATGTTGTTAAATAGTTTCGGTAGTCTGTCACATCGCAATACCAATGTTCTATGAAATGCGAATGGCTTATTAAGATATTTTCATATATATTCAAGCATGAGTTTTGTGCTCGATTATGTTAGTTATAAATGAATGAGCCGTAGGTTGCTTATGAGATGATTTATGAGAAATTTTGGTACTTGATTTTAAATGTAGCATTACCTATTTCAATATAGGATAGGAGTGGTTAAGGTGTTACAACAAACACGACTGTGTGTCTCCATTTCGATTGTTACACGGCCTGAGACACAGGTGTGTGTCTCAACCATGTGACCCCTACAGTCCAAATTTTTTAACTTTTCATAAACTTTCAAAATGTTTCCAATTTAGTCCTGATTTGTTTCTAAAGTGTTTTTAGGGCCTCGAGGGCTTGATTAACGGACAATAAGCATGTGAATGAATAATTTAAATTCATGATTTTATTAATGTGTGAAATGCATGTTTTATGTTATGTTTTTACGGTAATGCTCTGTAACCCTATTCTAACGACGGACACGAGTTAGGGGTGTTACAGGAAGCTAAAGAAAACAAAACACGAATGGTAGAGATCTTAGTCATAGGAGAGTAAGTATCAAAATAATCTACTCCAAATTTCTGAGTGAACCATTTTACAACTAGTCTTGCCTTATACCTCTATATTTATTAAACCATTTGGTCTAAGTTTCTTTCTAAAGGGCCATTTGTTTCTAATAAGTCTAGAACCTTTAGGCATGTCTGCTAGTTCCCAAGTGTGATTGGATATAATAGACTCTAGCTTCTCATTAATGACATCTCTCTGAAAACTAGCATATATTGATTTTATAGCTTCATCATAGGTTTTTGGGTCCTCATCTATAAAAATGCATGAGCAATAGAATCACTTATCAGGTCTTTCATGGCATAATAATTATTTCATTTATTTATGCAAAATTTATTTTTTCTTTTTCAGTGCTAATGGTTTGTTTTGCAATAATATAAATCCAATAATTTAGAAGTAAATATGCCCTGGTTGGTGTAATTGTGTAGTAGACGTCGCCCCCCCAGGTTAACATAGAACTTTAATATTCATACACCCAAATAAAGAAGGTGGAACACAATTGGTATTGCTCTTCTCGAAAAAAGATCTAGAAAAATAGGTCAGGAAAGCAAGGCTAAAAACTTGATTGGAAAAATTGACCAAAAAAAGTTTTCAAAAACGAGAATAGAGAAGCTTTAAGAAAGAAGTGAATTTTTTATTGTTGTGTTTTTAACGAGGAGAATGACCTAGTTATTTATAAAAAAAAATTAAGGGAAAAATGATAAATCTAAAGGGGTAAAATGGTAAACTCGAAGAGTCAGTTTCCTAAAAAACACAATGGCCAGAAGCTAGTTTCCTAAAAAAATACATCAGTCTGGCAGATCAAGTCAAACTTATAGCAGTTTAGAAATTGAAATAATATAATTTTTGTAAAAGAAAATAACAAAAAAATTGTCCAAAAGGAAACGAACATGGACTAGGCAAGTGGCAATGGTGCACATGTGTTGGGCCTTAGCCTCAATTACTTAATGAAGATAGGAAGCAAGGCTATATTTAAAAACTCTTAGAAGTCTTTTCCTAACCAATATGGGATTGCCCTTTTCTCTTTCATTACCAACACAACTCATTTTTCATAGCATACCACTAATTCATAGCATATCACTAATTCATTTCATTTTTTCTCATTTCTTTCTCAAATCTGTTGGTTCATTTCATATCCATATCAACCATCAGTGCTCATTTTAACCAATTCATATGATATTTCACTTGCCATATTTTGTTACTTTAACATTAACATGCATGATACCCTATACAATATCAATATCTCATTTCACATGTCACATAGTAGGGTATATATTTAATAATCCCTATTAACTGGACACGAACTCAAGATGGATACACAAATCATCCAACCATCACACCGATATATCTGGCACTTAGTGCCTCAGTATAATGTCTTGAAAATAATTTACGCTCCGCGCCTCATCGGTATAAACCTCATTGGAACATCCAAAGTATAATATGTGTTGCATGCCTCATTAGTATAAACTAAAGTAAATCTCGTACACTAATCGTATGGCATGTCAACTATACCCGACTTTGCTCAAAACTATTTCGCATAATACTCGTTTGTACCATGCTCATCTTAATTCAGTTCACAATATTTTAAATCATCACATACAAATTGCATTATGAGACAAATAGGATGCTTACCTCACATAAACTAGTTTGTAACAGTTCTTACTTTTGCAATTTAGCCAGGTAAGTTCGTATGAACTGCAACGCCCTGATTTTCAGGTTTTTTCGGGATTTTTGTGATTTTGGTGAAATCTTGGAATTGTGGTGTTTTGGTTATTGAAATTGTGTTTAAGTGTGTTAGTGGGCCTTTAGAAGGCCCAAGCCTAAGTTAAAACCCGACAGAAATATCAACTTTGGATTTAAAATGAATGGAACTTGGTTAAGTGGGCATTTAAGAAAAAGTTAGTGAATTGGGACATAAAGAGGCTCTTGGTAAAGTGGCAATGTGGCACCACAAAGCTCCTAAAAAAGTCCAGTGTGGACTGAGTGTTAGGGCCAAGGTTCTAGTTGCAAGGTAAGCAGATGATACTTTTAATTTTTGGTCATGTGGACAGGGGCATTCGGCTAGGGCTTTAGGGGTTGCAATTTTGGCAAATAAAGGGAGGTTGTGCCGTTTGTTTGAATAGCATTTAGGGTAAGTTCTAATTTCTTTTTCTATCTTGTCAAATTAGGGTTTTGCCACTTAGGGTTTTCTACTTTTGTTCTATTCTCCCCATAGTGTACCAAAAAGCTGAAAACTCAAGCAAATTCTCCATTTGTGCCGATTTGCCTTAGCCAATCTTCTTTTCTCCCTTCTTCCATTCTTTTTCTTCTTCTTTTCTTCTCAAGTCGAAATATCCTCTTCACTCTACCCATCTCTTCTTTCATTCTCTTTTCTTTTCATTCCTATTCTCTTCTAATCCTCTATAGCTGAATATTCAAAAAAGCCGAAATCCCGAAAGGTTACTCTTGTGCTGATTTGTCTATAACCGAATCCTCCTATTTTCTCCTTCTCTTTTGGCCAACTTTCACATCCTCAAAACCCCTAACTTCTGTTGATACCACCACTTCAAATCCATCACCTCGAATCATTTTCTTCTTCATCTCATCAAAAGCCGAAATCACCATATTCATAGGGACTTAGTAGCCGAATCCTTAGATCTCTAAGACTCATTCTCTGCTAGTGTTTAGGGGCTAGATCTGCATTAGATCTGAGTAGAAATGGATGTGGAATCGTTTTGGTTGAGCGAACCTATGGTAAGTACTCGACATCTCTGATTCTATTCTTTATTTAGGGATTTAGAAAAGTCGAAATCCCTAGGGGCATAGGGAGGCTGTCGATTTGGGGCTTGAGGCTCTAAGGGTTTTAACAATCGATTTATTTTGGTGTTAGTGTGATCTAGAGGCTACTGATTGAGGGCTTGGACAAGTGGAACGACTAGATCTAGATCTAGTCACTAATTTCGGCAAAGGTAAGATCTCAAGGGCCATAGATGATGATGGCCGATTATGGTAGGTAAAATTATATTGGTTATCATTGGATTTCGAATATGATATGTTAAGTGACCGATTGTAGGACACTATGTGGGAAATCGTGGTAGCATTCATCGCAAATCACGTGTGTATTGAACACCCTTCTGTAGTCTAAATCGGTAAAAGCCGAAAAGCTGAAATGTCGAAATTTTGATATTTCATGGGCTTGTGAGCGTGTGAACGCTCCTAAGTCGATTGGAAATTATTGGATCTGTAATCGCAGGTGGTAAGATGGTTAAGTGTGCAATTTCATGCACTTTGGTAAATTTGGGCCTCGATAGGCTGAAATTGGGCACAATGGGCTTACGGGCCCATATGGGGAAAAAGTAAGCGGTAAGTGTGTTCTGGTATTCTAGAGGTTAAGACTGTTAAGCTAGACTTAGAATTTGGGCTAAACGGGCTAAATTAGCTAAATGACATTGTAGTGCCCATTAGGGGTTTTAGGGTCCAATGACTGTAAACTGCTAAAATGGGCTAAGTAAGCTACTAAGATAAAAGTTGGATGATTAATAACTGTAAAGTGCATAAAACCCTAAAAACTGGAATAATTACTGAAATACCCCTTATAGGTGCAAAATTACTACTTTACACCTAGGTGTAAAATGACTGTTATACCCCTAGGGCTAAATCTGACTGAGATGCATGTTTTACTCTATTCACTACATGATTATCTATTGCATGGGACTGGGTTTTTGATGGAGGAAGTACTGAAAGTGGCTTGACAATGTACAGGAGGCTTTGCCTCATTTTACTATTATCTGAGCAGCTATGCTGCAACTGTGAAATGTAGGGCTGGGTGGGTTGAGTTATTCCCCATATGGAGTGCAGGGCTACTACGGGTGGAGTGTAGCGATTGGACTTAGGTTGGGTTGGGCTTGCATTCATTTCTATTCTGTTACTGATATGGGCCTATGGGCCATACTGTTATTTGAATAGGGCTTCGACCCAGTTATTACTGTATCTGAATAGGGCTCCGGCCTAGTTATTACTATATCTGAATAGGGCTCTGGCCCAATTATTATTGAGACTGGATAGGGCTTAGGCCCAATGGGCTTGAGCTGATTTGGGCTCTGGATGGGTTTCTTTGCACACTGAGTTTCCATACTCACCCCTTTTTTCCTTCCATCCATGTAGGTGAGCCCTAGACTGGTAGACTTGGAGATGGGAGGGATTCAGAGTGGCCACATGGACTGCAATTTATTAATTAAGTTTTATGTTATTTTGATTTTATTTCTCATTATTTTAAATTTATGTTCATTATGGTATTGGGTTGTAATAAGGTCGCTTTAATTATTTTGGGTTTTGAACTTTTTATTCATACTTTACCTCTAATGCTACGAACAAAGCTGCACGAGTTTTCTTAAAATATATTGAATCGTTTTCAAAATCAATCACACGTTTCAAACAAGTAACAACTTTAAGTTTTAACATGATACTCTTAATAACTAAAAATGAATAGGACGTTCACCAATTAACCGGGAATTTCTCTTAAAACTTCACTACCGATTTTGCAAAGCTCACCCTAATATTAGTAACTAGGTAACATGGTTAGTTGTAGGTAATGTGACACACCAGACTTGGCCGTAACGTCTAGGCCGAGTCCAAAAAGTTTTCAAAAATTTTAAAATTTAAAGAAGGGTATTTTTGGAAATCAATTTTTGGGAAATTTAGGAAACCCTTTTCAAACTCATTTTCTTCAAATATACATGTTTCAAGGTTTGATTTAAAAAGGTTTAAGTTTTTCTGGGTTCTGAAATCTAATAACTGAAGAGGTGGCACACTGAATCCCCGGCACCAAGTCAGTAACTATTTCTATTTCTGATATTGTACTGTACCGAGACATCACTGTAGATAGAACTGAGACTCTATTATGAAACTGTAGATAGGGTAGTACTGAAAATTGTAAGACTGAGACTATAGGGAAACTAAAAACCCTAGAAAACTGAGGCGGTAGCTAGGCTACTAAATCATGAAACTCACTCAGAAACTCTATTTGTACATAAAAAATTTTGTAATAAACAACTGAAATATTAAACTAACGTCATAAAATTCGTAATCAGATAAGACGCTATGAATACGAGGGCTGGTCAAGGACGAGGCCGTGGATGTGGCCGAGGCAGTGTTCAAGCTGGGTCTTTATCTTCAGAACACTTGCCAGCTGAGGGGGTATGACCGCCACCTGTAGCCGAAAATGGGCCGTATGATCGGGCCGCAAGGGATGATGCCTTATCACAGGCAATGTTAAGAGTACTAGAAAGGGTTGCTAGAGCTAATGTTGGGCCAATGAATAGGGGATCCATCTCTGAGTGACTCCGGGCTAACGGAGTAGAGGTTTTCAGGGGCATATCTTGAGCAGCCCCAAATGTAGCTGAGTATTGGCTGAAAGCTACGGAACGGATTATGGATGACCTAGATTGCTCGGTGGAGCAAAAGCTGAAAGGTGCGATGTCTCTGCTGCAAGACGAGGCATATCAATGGTGGATCACTGTGAGGGAGAGTACCCCAATTGAGCGGGTAACCTAGGAACTGTTTAAGACATCTTTCAAGGGAAAGTACGTCGAAGCGAGTTATGTGGATGCGCTTAGGAAAGAATTTCTGAACCTGACCCAGGGCAATAAGTCCGTTGCTGAGTATGAAGCTGAATTTCTAAGGTTGAGCCAGTATGCCAGCGGGATAGTTTCTACTAAGTACGAGCGTAGTGTTCGTTTCAAGGATGGCCTTAGGGATGAGCTAAGGGTGTTGATAGCTCCGCAGAGGGAGCACGATTTTGCTGCATTAGTGGAGAAGGCTAAGATAGCCGAAGAGGTAAAGCGAACTGAACGACAGAATCGTGATAAGGATCAGAAACTCTTTAGTAGGGACACTGGACCATCTGGAGCTGCAAATCGCAATGTTAAGAGGGCCAGAGTGGAGGAACCGATTTGAGCAGTTCCGGTAAATACGATTAGACCGCAGCCTTGCGGGGACTATGGTAGAGTGTATCTAGGAGAATGCTGGAAGCGTACTGGAGCATGTCTCCATTGTGGGTCCAAAGAGCATAGGATCAAGGACTGTCCGTGGAGGCCAACTTAGACTCAAGTTGCAGAACAGAGGGTTGCTCAACCTATGCGACGTGGACTGCTACCGCCGAGGGGCCGTGGACAAGGTAAAGGTGGCAATGGAAATAGACGTGGACGTGGAGCACCTGGCAGGGGTGCTGGTAATGCTGAGGCTCGCCAGCTAGCATTGGTTTATGCTACTCGTCGCCGAGAAAAAGGTGATGCACCTGACATCATAACTGGTACATTTTTTATCTCTAGCATTCCATACAATGCTCTTATAGATGTGGGATCAACTCATTCATATGTTGTATGTGACATTTCTGGGTCGTTGGGTGTGCACTCAGAGGAAACTGTGAGTGGGGTAACTGTGATAAGTCCACTGGGTCACTCAGTTGGGGTAGATAAACTCTATAGGTAGGTGCCTTTAGAGACTCAAGGTAGAATATTTACAGGAGACTTAATGGAGCTACCATTCAGAGAGTTCGATCTGATCTTGGGTATGGACTAGTTGAATAAGCATAAGGCGACTCTGGATTGTGCGGCTAAGCGAATGGTGTTAAGGACTGCCGAGGATGAGTAGGTAATGGTTATTGGGGAGCAAAGGGACTACTTGTCTAATGTGGTTTCGACCTTAAGAGCTGAGAAGCTAATTCGAAAAGGTTGCGAGGCGTACTTGGCTTTTGTAAGTCAAACTAAGACTAAGGACTTAACTGTAGAGACGGTTAAAACTGTTAAGGAATTCCAAGATGTTTTTCTAGAAGAGCTTCCTAGATTACCTCCGAATCGAGAAGTCAAGTTTAAAATCGACTTGCTGCCCTATAGTTTGGTTCCAGTGTCCATTGCGCCCTATAGGATGGTACCGAAGGAGTTAGTGGAACTGAAGGCAAAAATCCAAGAGTTATTGGATAGAGGTTTCATAAGACCAAGTGTGTCTCTGTGGGGAGCACCGGTACTGTTCGTGAAGAAGAAAGATGGGACGATGCATATGTACATCGATTATCGCCAGTTGAACAAACTGACGATAAAGAACAAGTATCCCCTGCCAAGAATCGACGATCTGTTTGACCAGCTTAGAGGAGCTTCAGTGTTTTCCAAGATCGATCTACGATATGGATACCATCAGTTAAGGGTTAAGGAAGTGGATATTCATAAGACAGCATTCAAAACTTGGTATGGTCATTACGAGTTTCTAGTTATGCCATTTGGATTAACCAATGCACCTGTAGCTTTCATGGATCTAATGAATCGAGTGTTCCAACCTTACTTGGACCGATTTGTAGTCGTCTTTATCGACGATATTCTGGTATATTCGAAAACTGAGGAGAAGCATGATGAGCATCTCCGTATAGTGCTGCAAGTGCTGAGAGAGAAACTACTCTATGCAAAATTCAGTAAGTATGAATTTTGGCTTCGAGAGTGACTTTTCTAGGTCACGTGGTTTCTGTTGAGGGGATTAGGGTAGACCCTCAAAAAATTGAGGCAGTTTCGGAATGGAAGCCACCGAGGACGGTATCAAAAATTCAGAGTTTTCTGGGTCTGGCAGGCTACTACAGAAGATTTGTAGAAGGATTGTCCCTAATTGCTGCACTGTTGATGAAACTGTTGAGGAGGGGAGTAGCATTTGTATGGACCGAGAAACAACAAGAGGCTTTTGACAAGTTGAAAAAGGTATTCATTGAGGCGCCAGTGTTGATACAGCTAGAGTCTGGGAAGGATTTCGCTGTATACAGTGATGCTTCGCATGTGGGATTAGGTTGTGTACTGATGCAAGAGGGTAAAGTGGTCACTTATGCTTCGCGACAGCTTAAGCCTCACGAAGCAAATTACCCTATGACGATCTAGAGTTGGCAGCGAAGATCTTCACGTTGAAAATCTGGAGACACTATCTATATAGGGAAAAGTGTATCATATACACAGACCATAAAAGTCTCAAGTATCTGTTGACTAAGAAGGAGTTGAATCTTAGGCAACGAAGATGGATAGTATTGCTTAAGGATGATGACTGTTCGATTGAGTACCACCCAAGCAAGGTGAATGTGGTGGCTGATGCACTAAGTCGAAGGGGAGTTGCTGAGTTGGGAGCTATGTTTGCTTGTTTGAGTCTATATAACGATGGGAGTCTGTTAGTAGAATTGCAAGTAAGACCAACTTGGACTGAGTAGATTAAAGAGAAGCAGTTAGAGGATGAGTCGTTGGTTCCTCGATTTTAGCAAGATGAGAATGATGAAAATTCAAATTTTAGACTGAATACTGATGGAGTTGTCTACTTTCGTGGAAGAGTTTGTATTCTGAAAGATTCTGAATTGAGACAGTCGATTTTGAAAGAGGCTCAGGTGGACCTTGTACCATGCATCCTGGAGGGAATAAGCTGTATCGAGACTTACAAGAGGTGTATTGGTGGCTTAGACTTAAGCGAGAGGTGACTAAATTTGTGGGGAAATGTCTGACGTGCCAGCAAGTTAAGGCTGAGCACCAATTGCCTTCTAGACTATTGCAGCCAATAAAGATTCCACTTTGGAATTGGGAGAGAGTAACCACTGATTTATGTATGTGGGATACCTTTGGCACCTTCCAAGAAAGATTCTGTGTGGGTGATTGTGGATAGGTTAACGAAATCTACCCATTTCATACCTGTCCGAAGTGATTACTCACTGCAGAAGTTGGTCAAGCTGTATGTGGTGGAGATAGTGTGACTGCATGGGGTGCCAGTTTTGATTATTTCTGATTGGGACCCTAGGTTTACATCTAGAGTCTAACAAAAGTTGCATGAGGCGTTGGGTATGCGATTGGACTTCAGCATTGCTTTTTACCCTCAGACGGATGGGCAGTCAGAAAGGGTTATTCAGGTTCTAGAAGATATGTTAAGGGGTTGTGTCATTGATTTTTGAGGTAGTTGGGAGGACTACTTACCATTGGCAGAGTTTGCATACAACAACAGCTATCAAGCAAGTATTCAGATGGCTCCATATGAGACGCTTTACGGGGGAAGGTGTCGTACGCCTATGTGTTGGACAGAATTGGGAGAGCGACAGGTTCTTGGACCAGAGTTAGTGGCAGATACTGAGACTAAGGTTAAGTTGATTAGAGATCGGTTAAAGGAGGCATCTAATAGGCAAAAGTCATATGCTGATTTGAAGCGTAAGGAAATCAAGTTCTCTGTTGGGGATATGGTATTTCTAAAAGTTTCACCTTGGAAGAAGATCTTGAGGTTTGGTAAGAAGGGCAAGTTAAGTCAACAGTTTATTAGGCCTTATCGGGTTCTTAAACGGGCAGGGCCGGTAGCATATCAGTTGGAGTTGCCATCAGAGTTGGATCGTATCCATGACGCCTTTCATGTGTCCATGCTAAGACGGTATCGATCGGATCCATCGCATGTTGTACTAGTGGAGGAGATTGAGGTAAAAACTGATTTGACCTTTGAGGAGGAGCCTATACAAATACTGGATCGCGAGGTCAAAGTGCTGAGAAGGAAGTCAGTTCCGTTGGTGAAAGTACTTTGGCACAACCATGGTAGAGAAGAGGCTACTTGGGAGCCCGAAGAGGCAATACATCGACAATACCCTCAACATTTGGATCAGGTAAATTTCGAGGCCAAAATTTCTTTAAGGGGGTAGAGTTGTAACGCCCTGATTTCTGGGTTTTTTCGGGATTTTTGTGATTTTGGTGAAATCTTGGAATTGTGGTGTTTTGGTTATTAAAATTGTGTTTAAGTGTGTTAGTGGGCCTTTAGAAGGCCAAGCCTAGGTTAAAACCTGACAGAAATATCAACTTTGGATTTAAAGTGAAGAGGACTTGGTTAAGTGGGCCTTTAAGAAAAAGTTAGTGAAATGGGACACAAAGAGGCTCTTGGTAAAGTGGCAATGTCGTGCCACTAAGCTCCTAAAAAAGTGGCGTGTGGATTGAGTGCTAGGGCCAAGGTTCTAGTTGCAAGGTAAGCAGATGATACTTTTAATTTTTGGTCATGTGGACAGGGGCATTCGGCTAGGGCTTTAGGGGTTGCAATTTTGGAAAATAAAATGAGGTTGTGCCATTTGTTTCAATAGCCTTTAGGGTAAGTTCTAATTTCTTTTTCTGTCTTGCCAAATTAGGGTTTTGCCACTTAGGGTTTTCTACTTTTGTTCTATTCTCCCCTTAGTGTACCAAAAAGCTGAAAACTCAAGCAAATTCTCCATCTGTACCGATTTGCCTTAGCCAATCTTCTTTTCTCCCTTCTTCCATTCTTTTTCTTCTCCTTTTCTTCTCCAGTCAAAATATCCTCTTCACTCTACCCATCTCTTCTTTCATTCTCTTTTCTTTTCATTCCCATTCTCTTCTAATCCTCCATAACCGAATATTCAAAAAAGTCAAAATCCTGAAAGGTTGCTCTTGTGCCGATTTGTCTATAGCCGAATCCTCCTATTTTCTCCTTCTCTTTTGGCTAACTTTCACATCCTCAAAAGCCAGAACTTCTGTCGATACCACCACTTCAAATCCATAACCTCGAATCATTTTCTTCTTCATCTCATCAAAAGCTGAAATCACCAAATTCATAGGGACTTAGTAGCCGAATCCTTAGATCTCTAAGACTCATTCTCTGCTAGTGTTTAGAGGCCATATCTGCATTAGATCTGAGTAGAAACGGAAGTGGAATCATTTTGGTTGAGCGAACCTATGGTAAGTACTCGACATCTCTGATTCTATTCTTTATTTCGGGATTTAGAAAAGTCAAAATCCCTAGGGGCATAAGGAGGCTATCGATTTGGGGCTTGAGGCTCTAAGGGTTTTAACAATCAATTTATTTTCATTTTAGTGTGATCTAGAGGCTACTGATTAAGGGCTTGGACAAGTGGAACGCCTAGATCTAGATCTAGTCACTAATTTCAGCAAAGGTAAAATCTCAAGGGCCTTAAGTGATGATGGCCGATTATGGTAGGTAACATTATATTGGTTTCCATTGGATTTCGAATATGATATGTTAAGTGACCGATTGTAGGACACTCTGTGGGAAATCGTGGTAGCATTCGTCGCAAATCAGGTGTGTATCGAACACTCTTCTGTAGTCTAAATCGACAACAGCCGAAAAGCTGAAATGTTGAAATTCTGACATTTTGTGGGCTTGTGAGCATGCGAACGCTCCTAAGTCGGTTGGAAATCATTGGATCTATAATCGCAGGTGGTAATATGGTTAAGTGCGCAACTTTGTGCACTTCGGTAAATTTAGGCCTTGATGGGCTAAAATTGTGTCCAATGGGCTTACGGGCCCATATGTGGAAAAAGTAAGCAGTAAGTGTGTTCTAGTATTCTGGAGGTTAAGACTATTAAGCTAGACTTAGAATTTGGGCTAAACGGCCTAAATTAGCAAAATGACATTGTAGGGCCCATTAGGGGTTTTAGGGCCTAATGACTGTAAACTGCTAAAATGGGCTAAGTAAGCTACTGAGATAAAAGTTGGACGATTAATGCTTGTAAAGTGCATAAAACCCTAAAAACTGGAATAATTACTGAAATACCCCTTATAGGTGCAAAATTACTATTTTACCCCTAGGTGTAAAATGATCGTTATACCCCTAGGGCTAAATCTGACTGAGATGCATGTTTTACTGTTTCTATTCACTACATGATTATCTGTTGCATGGGACTGGGTTATTGATGGAGGAAGTACTGAAAGTGGCTTGACCACGTACTGGAGGCTTTGCCTCATTTTACAATTATCCGAGCAGCTATATTGCAACTGTGGAGTGTAGGGCTGGGTGGGTTGAGTTATTCCCCACATGAAGTGCAGGGCTGGCATGGGTGAAGTGTAGCGGTTGGACTTAGGTTGGGTTGGGCTTGAATTCATTTCTATTTTGTTACTGATATGGGCCTATGGGCCGTACTGTTTTTGAATAGGGATTCGACCCAATTATTACTGTATCTGAATAGGGCTCCGGCCCAGTTATTACTGTATCTAAATAGGGCTCTGACCCAGTTATTACTGAGACTGGATAGGGCTTAGGCCCGTTGGGCTTGAGCTGATTTGGGCTCTGGATGGGTTTCTTTGCACACTGAGTTTCCAAACTCACCCCTTTTTTCCTTCCATCCATGCAGGTGACCCCAAGACTGGTGGACTTGGAGCTGGGAGGGATTCAAAGTGGCCACATGGATTGCAATTTATTAATTAAGTTTTATGTTATTTTGATTTTATTTTTATTTGTTTTAAATTTACTTTCATTATGGTTTTGGGTTGTAATAAGGCAGCTTTATTTATTTTGGGTTTTCAACTTTTTATTCATACTTTACCTCTAATGCTATGAACAAAGCTGTACGAGTTTTCTTAAAATGTATTCAATCGTTTTCAAAATCAATCACACGTTTCAAACGAGTAACAACATTAAGATTTAACATGATACTCTTAATAACTAAAAATGAATGGGACGTTCACCAATTAACCAGGAATTTCTCTTAAAACTTCACTATCGATTTTGCAAAGCTCACCTTAATATTAGTAACTAGGTAACATGGTTAGTTGTAGGTAATGTGACACACCAGACTTGGTCGTAACGTTTGGGCCGGGCTTGGGGTGTTACATGAACTATAATAACTTAAATGTTGATTAAATTGAATGTTTAATGTGTTGTTCTAATGTAAATGAATCAATATATTGTTATGTGATATTATACAATTTATCATATAAAGAAATGATAGAAATCTAACGATGTTTCAACGACTATCAAGCCCCGTTTGAACCTTAGGAATATGTAGGATATGAATGGCATGTCATTAGGGTTACCATCTTTCGAGTGCTGGTCCTGAATGTCCTACCAATGGCTAAGTTTCGACATTTGTTGAGAGTACTCGTGAGCTTATGTGAACGACATTGTGTAGCTACATTCTGACCGTCAGCTTGTGTGAGTAAACCCATTTATGGCTTGAGTGAGCAACATTGTAAAGGAAAAGAAAAATGAATGGTTTCAACCATATGTTTAGCATACTTTGTATGAGCTTTCCCGCGTATCTGATATTATTTTAAGTGGTTCAACAAGCATATAAAGGGAATGTATGGTAAGTGTTTCAATCGACTATGTTATGAAATTATGGTAAGGTATGAAATAATTTTGATCAAAGTATGCATAACAAAGTTTCATTGAAAGTATGATATGATAAGGAAAAATGATGAGCTCAAATGAATTAAGTTCATGTGTAATGGCTTACCAATGTTAAATTCATGTGAATTATGTTTGAATATGCTAACATGTGTTGTGGATGGTGCTTAGGCTTGTGCCAAGCTTATGGTTGGATATATCATGCTTAGTCTTAATGATATATATTGAAATGGCAAGTGTTCAAATGTTAATATGCTTGTTCATGAAAAGGTAGTGTGAATCAAAAAGAGGTATTCCCTAATGAAATGGTTTATCATGTGGTTGATCCCAAAAGATTTATGTATAAATGCATTAGCTTGCATATTAATGAAAATGTTTAAGCTTTTGTCAAGCTTGTGATTATGGTTGATATTTATGCTTATGTGTTGAATTATGCTAATGAAAGGGGTAAGATAAGGTAATGAAATAGTAAGTTCATATTGAGATGTAATTTGATGATATAAAAGAATTGATGAGTTAAATGACGTACTCATACATGAGAAATCTACTTATGCTATGGATAAATACACTAATTCATGAATTAATGATGTTATTTAAGTTTATGCTAAGTAAATGAAATAAAAAGTAAATAAATGGAATGATAAGTAAGTAAATGGAGTGTAACAGCTAGTTTTTAGTGAAATCAGAAAGTGGTTTTGAGACCAAAAATCTGACGTGAAAATATTTATTTTGTTATTATTTTAATGTCTGTGAAATAATAGTACTGTCATATAAAAATTTTGTTAAGAAATTTTATCATTTGCTTGCTTAATTTAGTAAAAAGGACTAAATCGTAAAAGATGCAAAATTAGAGTTTTATAAGCTAAAGGCACTAAATGACTACGAAATTAAATGGTTAAGGTATTTAAATGCTAATTAGACGATAACTAAATTGAGTTGACAAATATGGATATTAATTAAGTGGTTTTAAGGTTTATAATAAAAGGTTAATTAAGTAAATTAATAAATAAGGTTAGTAAAATAATCAAAACAAAGGCCATCATCTTTGTTTGTCCATTTTTGATCGAAAATAAGAGTAAGAAGAAGCCATAGCCAAGCTTAAGTATTCGGTCATCTCTTCCTTGTGCATGTAAGTGACTTTTCATCCCATTTTTAATTATTTTTATGTTTTTGCAATTGTTGTAGCATAAACTAGCTAGCCTAGGGACTAATTTGCAAAACTTTTAAAAGGTTAGGGTTTTACCATAAATTATTCATGTGGTTTTTGATGTTTGATGGAAGAAAATGAATCCTTCTTGATTTATAAACAACTTTCGTAAAGTGAATTTTGTTGAAAATGTCAAATAGGGATTTAATTGAAAAATGTGAAATAGTCATGCTGAAAATTGTGAAATGTTGAATTGTATGAAATGATTTGGACTTATGATGAATTCAACTAGCTTGGGTTAGTGAGGAATTTGCATGAATTTCAATTTATGAGCTTAATGACTAAATTATAAACAAAACAAAATAATAGGGGCAAAATCATAATTTGCAAAAATATGATTTTTGGATTGAATTATATAGAATGATTATTGAATGGATTGAATTTGATTATTTAGATCAAGTTAAGCCTCGTATGGATTTGGATCAAGGGAAATATAAAGTGTCAGACTAATTTGTCTTATTTCATCATTTTGAGATCGAGGTAAGTTCGTACGTTTAAATAGCATTTTAATGCATTTGATTTAAATACAATTATATAATTTTTGATATCATGTCATGACGAAAAATCCAACGATGTTTCGACAACTATTGAGCGCCCTTTGAACCTTTGGAATATAGAGGATACAAATGAAATGGCAGTAGGGTTACCATGTTTCGAGCGCTTGTCCTGAACGTCCTACTGATGACTAAGTTTCAGCATTTGTTGTGGATACTCGAGAGCTTGTGAGCAGCATTGGGTAGCTACGTTCTGACTGTCAGGTTGTGTGAGCAGGCCTGTTTATGGCTTGTATGAGCATCTATGAAAAGGAAAAGGAAAAGGAAAAGGATGGTTTCGACCATATGTTTAGCACACTTTGTTTGAGCTTTCCCATGTATCCGGTATTATTCTAAGTGGTTCAATAAGAATGAAGAGGGACGAATCGGTAAGAGTTCTGATTGATTTCATTATGGAATTATGGAAAGGTATGAAGTATTAATGATCAAGTTTGTATAGCCATGATATGAAAGTATGCATTCATATGTATTGTGTTCATGAAAATTTCCTTACCATGTGATGATATTGTTAAGTGATGTGTTTAATCACTAACTTGTGTTGTTGATGATGCTTAGGCTTGTGCCAAGCTATGTTGAATTGATTCCTGTTCATTTTTAAGCTTATGCATTGCAATGGTAAGCATTGTTCATGATTTACAAACTTACTATGCATTATATGCTTACGTTGTGTTTATTTTCTATGTTTTTTAGATTATCAGAAGCTCGATCGGTTTGGAAGCTCGTCGAAGAACTATCACACTATCCATCGGCTATATTGATAGATTTTGATTATTTGAGTCATGGTTATAATGACATGTATAGCTGAATTATGTTTGATGAAATGGTCATTATATTTGGCTTGTAAATGTGGTGTTTTGGTTGATAAACTTTTGGTATTTTTATTCTTTGATGGTTGGTGTTGAATTGGTCAAGTGAAGTTATGTTTTGAATATCTCTTTTGGCATTGAATGACTAATTTGGTATGTCTAGTTGTGGTTTGGCATATGGACAATTGTGCTATGTTTTGGTATGGAAAAATAGGTAGTTATATATGGTTTATTCATGAATAAGTATGTCATGTTTTTTTCAAGTAGATTGGATGCTATGTGATTGAGGTACCTTTTGGCATATTGGTTGTATGGATAAATACAATGTTGAACTAGCTTTATTATGCATGTTTTAGGTACATTTTGGTGGCTTGACATTATGTGCAAATGACTTCTAGTTGTAAACATGGTTTGGGTGAAAGAAATGGCTTGAATATGTCTTATTTCTTGTCCACACAGCCTAAGACACGGGCATGTGTCTCAGCCGTGTTTGACACACAGCCATGTGACATGACCATTTGTCCCCTATAGGTTTCAAAGGGTTGCAAGATAGGCAGTTACACAGCCTAACACACAGGCGTGTGAAGCCATTTCGAGAGTTACACGGCCTGGCACACAGGCGTATGCCTTAACCATGTGACTCAAGTTAGAGAGTTACATGGGCACGGACACAGGCTTGGACACGACTATGTGTCACTACTTCAGATGTATAGACGGCCTAAGACACGGGCGTGTGTCTCAGCTGTGTAAGTCACACGGCCGTATATCTCTACAGTGTGAAAATTTCTATCTTTTTCCATGAAATACTAAATGTTTCCAATTTAGTCCCAAATCATTTCTAAAGTGTTTCTAAGACCTCAAGGGCTCGGATAAGAGACGTTATGCATGTGTTTGATTGAATTATGCCATGACTTATAAAATGGTTGAAATTGAATGTTTTAAGTTAAAATTTTCTAGTATTACTCTGTAACCTTATTTTTATGACAGATATGGGTTAGGGGTGTTACATTTACTGGTATCAGAGCCACAATTTAGTCAATTCTTGGACTGATCATAGCATGTACAAGGCTAGAAATACATGCCATTGTATAACCTGTGATAGTCTGATAACTCTTGACTTGTTTTAAAATTTTGTTTTCATATAGATATGGCGTCCAACCGAGCCAATTTCAATGAAGTTGAAAGTAACGTGCAAGCCTCCATTCATGGAGTAGTGTCAAGTGGCATTAGGCCCATATCTGAGGGCCAGGGAGGAGATGCTAAGGAACCCTTCTTCCAAATGATAAATGAATGGTTTATCGAGTTCATACGAACAAACCTGGTGGCTCAACGATTTCCACCACCACCTGTTCCCTAACCGATCCCTATAGTTCCTCAAGGTTTGGAACCAATGTGAGTTATTAAGCCACCAGTTGATAAAATTTGTAAATATGGGGCTTAAGAATTTAGAGCCATGACTGAAGATGATCTAGAGAGAGCCAAGTTATAGTTAGAAAATACTATCAGGGTTTTCGACGAGTTGTCTTATACGCCGGCAGAGTGTGTTAAATGTGTTGTATCTTTACTAAAAGATTCAGGATATCAATGGTAGAACACTTTGGATTCAGTAGTGATGAGAGAGTGTATAGATTGGGAATTTCGATAAAAGTATATAAATCAGAGATTTCTTGATCAGAAACGCAAAGAGTTTCTTGAGCTTAAACAGGGTCGAATGGAAGTATCCAAGTATGAAAGGGAATTTGTTAGATTGAGAAAGTATGCAAGGGAATGTATACCAACCAAAGTTGCCATGTGTAAATGGTTTGAAGACGGGTTAGACGAAGACATAAAGTTATTAGTTGGGATACTTGAATTGAAAGAATTTGTTGTTTTAGTTGACCGAGTGTACAAAGCCAAAGAGTTGAGCAAAGAAAAGAGAAAAGCTTATTATGAATCTTAAGATTAGAGAAAGAGATCTACGAGAAGGTCATATTAGTCGACATTGAAAAAATTGAAAGAATATCATAATCGTTCGACTGCTTCAATAGGATATTATGGTAGTGGCTGAGGTAAACAACATGTGAGTTTAAAATCTCAGGCCACGTCCGTTGCGAGTGTAGGCAATGTCAAGGGCAATAAACTCGATTTCAATAGTGCAGACGTTGATACTTTGGTGAGTGTAGGGTGAAAGATGGTGTGTGTTTCAAATGTGGTTCATATAAGCATTTTATTCAAGATTGCCCAGTGATACCTGAAAAAGAAAAGACTCCGGCCGTTTGATCGAGTAACACAGTTGTAAGAGGGAGACCGCTAAGGAACCTTGGACATCTGGGTAATAGCCATAGTGGGACCAAGGACTCTGCTATGAGATTTGAGGCACGAGCACCGGCTAGAGCTTATGCAAGTCGTGCATGAAAGGAAGCTTCAGCACTAGGTGTTATTATTGGTATATTTTCCATCTTTGATACTGTTGTTACTGCTTTGATTGATCCGGGATCAACACATTCATATGTGTGCACGAATTTAGTGTCAAGTAAGAATTTACCTGTTGAGTCCACTAAATTTATGGTTAAAGTAATGAACCCCCTAGGTTAGTATGTGCTAGTTGATAAGATTTGTAAAAACTGTCCTTTGATGATTCAAGGTTGTAATTTTTTGGCCAATTTGATTCTGTTGCCAGTTGATGAATTTGACATGATTTTGAGTATGGATTGGTTAACTCTACATGATGCCATAATAAATTGTAGACACAAGCTTATTTTGTTAAAATGTCAGAATGGTGAAAAGTTTTAGATTGAGTCAGATAGTTTAAGTGGTATGCGTAATGTTATTTTAGCTACATCAGAACAGAGATATGTTAGAAAAGGATGTGATGCATATCCTGCTTATATATTTGATTCTAGAGTTTCTAAGTTGAAGCTAGAATCAATTCTAGTGATATGTGAGTATTCAGATGTGTTTCTAGAGGAGTTACTAGGGTTACCACTGATCTGAGAGGTCGAGTTTACTATTGAGTTAGTACCAGGAACATGCCCAATATCGATAGCTCCTTACAGAATAGCACCTACAAAGTTGAAAGAGTTGAAAACACAATTGCAAGAGTTAACAGATAGGAGTTTTGCTCAATCTAGTTTTTCTTTTTAGGGTGTGCATGTCTTATTTGTTTATAAAAAAGATGGATCTATAAGATTATGTATTGACTATCGATAGCTCAACAAATTTACGATCAAGAACAAGTATCCTTTACCGCATGTTGACGATCTATTTGATTAGTTGAAAGGTGTAACAATGTTCTCAAAAATTGATTTGCATTTTGGTTATTAGCAGTTGTGAGTTAAAGATTTAGATGTGTTGAAAACTGCATTCAGGACCTAGTACGAACATTATGAATTTCTTGTAATGCCGTATGGTTTGACTAATGCACCTGCAGTATTTATGGATTTAATGAATAGAATTTTCAGATTGTATTTAGGTAGGTTATTAGTGGTATTCATTGATGATATCTTGGATTTATTCATGAGATGAGACAGAGCATGCTGAGCATTTGAGAATTTTTTTGCAAACCTTGCGTGAAAAGAAATTGTTCACTAAGTTTAGCAAATGTGAATTCTTGCTTCGAGAAGTCAAATTTATGGGACATGTTGTATCAACTGAGGGCATCAAAGTTGATTTGAGTAAAATTTTAACTGTTGTTGATTTGAAACCTCTTAGAAATGTATCTGAGGTTAGAAGTTTTTTGAGATTAGTCGGACATTACAGAAGGTTATAATCGGTTTTTTAACGTCACAGCAATAATGTGCAAGCGTACACTGTCGATGCAAGTATAGTAGATAGATATGAGTCTGTCGGATATAGATCCTACAAGGATGGTTGTCTTTTATCTATCAATGTCAGTATAATAATTAGATAGGAATGAGATAAAATGTGAATGTAGTTGTCAAAGCAATAACTTGCAAACAATAAGATAAAATATGATAATGATAAACTAGTATCCCCAATGTGAATATTCAACAGAATGTTAAGTGCTCACAAGGTGTAAAAGATAGGTGATTGTCGAGGCATTAAATTTCAATGAAAATCTTACCAAGCTTAACTTCTATTGTAACACCCTGAATTTGGACCTAGAAGTATTGGGCCTTGAGTCTGGGTTCAGATAAAAGAAAACTTGAATAATTGAGAAGTTCTAAATATTATTGTTATAAAAAAATATTATTAATAAAATATTACTACTATTATTTTGATGTTTAGGTTATTTTTTAAATAAATTAAGAAGGATTTATAGTGCAAGAAAAGTCTTGGGTTCGATCCAAGACTCTAGCAAAAAAATTAATTTTTGCTTCCTTAGGGGAATCTGGACAATAGGCCTTATAATCAAGCTGGGCTAAGATTAGGCACAAAGAAGTGCCTGGCCCAGTGGCTAAGCACGCTAGGAAGTAGGAGGAGGGAAACAGGTTCGATTCCCAGCGTGTGCAAAATGCTTTTTTTAGTAGTCTGGTCGCACTAAAATAGGTCATAAAAGAGGTTGCGAATGGAGTATGCCACAAGGGAGTGTTCGGTCCAGTGGCGAGGGGCGCTAGGAAGATGGGGGAGGTGCTGGGTTCAAGGCGCGGCGCGTGCGAGATGTTTTGTTTTTTTTTTTTGAAATAAACTAGTTGCGTTAAATAGGGGTTAAAAAGAGTTGCGAACATAATTTAGCACAAAGAGCGCCTGTGGCACAGTGGTGGCAGCGTGCTAGGCATGCTGAGAGGACGCGAGTTTGACCCCAGGGGAAGGTGAAATTTTGGCATTTATTTTTAAGTAGCCGTGACAAAACTAGGTAAGCTTTAAAATTAATTGCGACTGTATTATAGCAGAGGTGAAGACGCGTCGCAGTGGCCAGCAATGTGCGTGGGTGCCTGAAGGTCCCGAGTTTGAGCTACTGGTGGCGCGAATGGGATTTTTTTTTTGCTAAGGGGCGTTTAGCGTCTGAATTTAAGTGGGATACTGCTGGGCGGGATTTCGAATGGGATAAGGATGAAATTTAAAGTGGATTAAGTGGCGGCAGTAGGTAGGAAGAATTTAAATGCAATTCAAATTAGGTGATGGCTAAAATCATGGAATTTGAGTATGGAAAGGATTTTTTTTATATGCCGAAATACACTCATTTGGCTACAAGCTTTAAGTGCCGATTGCTTTTATTTTTTTTGTTGGCCTTGATGGATTATTTTCTTTTTTGTTGGTTAGGGAGTTTTTCATGGTATTAGCAGATTTGATTTTTCTTTCTTTCAATCAATTTTTGTTTTTTTTTTTTGTTATTTTCTTTTATTTTTGCTCATCTTCTCTTCTCCATCTTCTTTACATCTCCAATCATAAAACCTCTTCTATTCAACCTTGTTAGTCGATTACCACCAAAAGCCGAAACCTCCATATTCTTAGTGATTCGGGAATTAAACTCTAGATCTATTCTCTACTCACGTTTTAAGTTGGATTCACTGTAGATCTAAGATTGGGAAAAAGTATTGGAAATGCTTCTGACAAGTACGCCTTTGGTGGTAAGTACTCGGATCCTATCTTCCATTATTTAGTGATTTAAGAAAAGTCGAAATCCCTAAACCCTTTAGGGAGGCTATCGATTTTGGTCAAGATTAAAATTAGTATTTTCATTCGATTTATTATGTGTGTTAGTGCGAATCGAAGGCTAGCGATCAAGATCTATTTGGAGGCTAGTAAGATCAACGGTTTCAAGGTGGTCTAGATCTAGATCTAATAGTTAAGATCGACAGAGGTATGTAGTTTGGGGCCTAAGGGATGTTGGCCGAATGTGGTAAGTGATTTCTACATTGGTTTTCATGGATTTGTAATCTAATTCGTTAAGTGATCAATTATAGGAGAAATCACATAGGAGATCTCATCGGTATAATCGCAAATTAGGTGTGTATTGAACATGTAACGCCCTTTTACCCGAGACCGTCGCCGGAGTCGAGCTTGAGGTGTTACTAAACTTATTTCATCACTTTTTAAATTTTAAATCAACTAATTTAATTCTCGTAGCAAGCTATCTTTTTGCGTCGTGGTCGCTTAAAAAATCATATCTTGAGTTACGAAACTCAAAATCAAGATCCATAAATTTTCCCTGAATCTAGATTCATTTATCTATTTACTAATTTTTTTCTATAATTTTTGGTTGGGCCAATTAGTACAGTTTATTAGTTAAAGTTACCTGTTTTAGAACTCAACTGCACTGACCTCTGCCTACTATGAACCACTTTTCTCTCAGTAACTATGGCGTTTGTTTCTCTTAAAACTAGACTCAATAAGGATTCTGAACATATAAATTACATCTCCTAATTATTTTTTTACAATTTATGGTGAATTTACAAATTTGGAACAGGGGATCCAGAAATTGCTCTGACCCTGTTTCAGTAAAACTCAAATATCTCATAACATATAACTTCTTTACCTGTTTTGCTTCTTCCATATGAAAGTAGACACATTAAGCTTCAATCTCATGTTTAATTCATCACCTATTTCAGTTTCTACTATTTTTAGTGATTTTTCAACCTCACGTCACTGCTGTTACAACATTCTGTTTTATGACAAATTTTCACTTTTCTATGGAAATTCATGAACTATTAACACTTTGAACATACATGGTCTCATACATGATCTAAATTAGCCATTCCAAGGACTAATCATTATCAGGCATTTTTTTCAACCAAACCACAACCATATCACAAGATTAATTACAAAAAACAAGTATATTGCTATATATGCCATATTTAAGTTATACAAGCCACGTTACCAAAAAGTTCTTCGGATAGTGTGAACGAGCCTTCGACCTATCCCAATTCCTGAGCCGGCTTGTCCAAAACTACAATGAATGAAAAGGAGGGAGTAAGCATAAATGCTTAGTAAGTTCACATGTAAATAACAAGTAATATAATCATGGAATTCAACATGGGAATCAAATTCAATAACAACACTCAAACATACATAGCATAAGAACATTTGTTATCTTACCACACCATCATCTTACCATGTTCTCACATATAGTTTAGGATCATACCTATTCAATTCCTCTTTCACAATACGTCACAACATACCTCGGTCGCTTAGACGCTCTCAATGCTTATTTATCAATTTACCCGTTGAACACATAGGAATATAACTCGGATACTCGAATCGTATACACATAAATGTCATATCCGTAGCCAAGCTACCATGTAACTCGCCCATAATCAAACTTGGACTCAACTCAACGAGTTTGGGCGTTCGCATCCATAAGTGAACTCGAACTCAACTCAACGAGCTCAGATGCCTAGTTACATCTCACGAACTTGGACTCAACTCAATGAGTTCAGACATTTGCATCCATAAGTGAACTCGGACTCAACTTAACGAGTTCGGACATTTCCATCCATAAGTGAACTCGGACTCAACTCAACGAGTTCGGATGCCCAACCATCCTAGTGACATGTCACTTGTATCCTAATCTATTCCCAAGGTTCAAACGGGATTTTCCTCAATCACACATTTCCCAGTCGTTCTCTTCAGAATATCGGAACCAATACGTTGCTTGCATCTCATACTTATCAATTTAATCACATACTTTTTATACCAATACATAATATTTCACAAAGCATAATATTCATAATAACAAGTATCATATCATATAAATAGCATTAAATCACTTAAAATAGCAATTATGTTACGTTATTTACACATGAACTTACCTCGGTACAAAATATAGAAATTTTGTAATTTAGTCCACAATCTTTTCTTTTCCTCGATCAAGATCGATTCCACGTCTTTCTTGATCTAAAATAACACATTTAGCTTATTTAATACTCACATTTATCAAAATAGTCCTTAACTCTAACTTTGGAAAAATTACGATTTTGCCCCTAAACTTTTACATATTTACGCTTTTGCCCCAAAGCTCGAAAATTAAAATTTTTCCGTAATTCTTATGTTTTAGGACATGCTGATCATTTATTTACTAACAGCAACCTCAAATTCCCACTATAACATGTACTTATGAACAATAGGTATTTTTACCGATTAAGCCGTTTTACTCGTTTTTACTTAAAACCAAGTAGCACAAGTTGTTTAACATAATCCAAAACCTCATATTCTATGATAAAACATCAAAATACAATATTATTCAACATGGATCAATTTTTTGAATCAAACCCTAGCTCAAATAAATGGTAGAAATAGAGAAATCATGTTACCAGGATTTCAAAAATGTAAAAATCATTAAAAACGGGGCTAGAACGGACTTACAATCGAGCTTGGAAGCTTGAAAAACCCTAGCCATGGTTTCTCCACGCTATTTTCGGCCTTGAGGAAGAAGATGAGCAAAAATTGGCTTTTAAATTGATTTTTAATTCATTTAATCACTAAATGACCAAAATGCCCCTAACTTAAAAATATTCTTTTTTCTCTCCCATTTCATGTCCATTTTTGTCCAATAAATTAACCAATGGTCTAATTACCATTTAAGGACCTCCAATTTAAATTTTCATAAAAATTGGACACCTCTAACATATAGAACTCAACTTTTGCACTTTTTACAATTTAGTCCTTTTGACTAAATTGAGTGCCCAAACGTCAAAATTTCCGTACGAAATTTTTTTACAAAATAATTTCATCAAAACGTAAACCATAAAAATATAAATAAAACACATTTCAATTTAACACCTTTACCATTTGACAAAAATGCTCTTAATACCTTTCTTTGTAATTTTTCATGTACAAGCCCATTTTTGTCCAAAATTTTAGAAATTGGTCAAATTGCTATTTAAGACCTCCTAATTAATATTCCAAAGCAATTTCATACTAAAAGCTTCTAGAATGCAAGTTTTGCAACTTATTCTATTTAGTCCCTAATTTCAAATTAAGCACTTTATGCATAGAATTTCTTCACGAAATTTTCACACAATCATGCAATCATATCATAAACCTCAAAATAATTATAAAATGATTATTTATATCTCGGATTTGTGGTCACAAAACCACTATTCCGATTAGGCCCTAATTCGGGATATTATAGAACACCCTCTTGTAGTTCAATTCAGCAAAAGTCAAAAAGCTGAAATGTCAAAATTCTGGCATTTCGTGGGCTTGTGAGCGTGTGAACACTCATAAGTCTGTTGGAAATCGTTGGATCTGTAATCGCAAGTTGTAAGATAGTTAAGTGTGCGATTTCATGCACTTCAATAAATTTGGGCCTCGATGGGCTGAAATTAGGCCTAATAATGGGCTTACGGGCCCATGCGGGGAAAAAGTAAGCAGTAAGTGCGTTCTGATATTCTATAGCTTAAGATTGTTAAGTTGGACTTAGAATTTGGACTAAATGGGCTTAAGTATCTAGTAGACACTATAGGGCCCATTAGGGGGTTTTAGGGCCCAGTAACTAAAAACTGCTAAAATGGGCTAGATAAGTCGCTGTAACGAAAATGAGACTGCTAAATGCATAAAATCCTAAAAAGTGGAGTAATTACTAAAATACCCCTTTGAGGGAGAAAAATTACGGTTTTACCCCTAGGTGCAGAATTACCGTTATACCCCTAGGGCTTAATCTGACTGAAATGCATGCTTTACTGTTTCTGTTTACTGTATGCCATATCATGATTATCTATTGCATGGGATTTGGGATTGTTGATGGAGGAAGTGCAAGTGGCATTGCCACGATTTCTGTTTTCTGAAAGAGGCTTTGCCTCGTACTGATATCTGAAAAGGGCTTTGCCCATTCTGTTTTCTGAAAGAGGCTTTGCCTCGTATTTCTGTTAGTGGCTTGGCCACCTTATCTAATTATACAGCTATGCTGCAACTGTGGAGTGTAGCGGCTGGGTGGGTTGAGTAGTTTCCCCACAAGGTATGTAAGGCTGGTACGGGTGGAGTGTAGCGGTTGGGTGGGTTGGGTAGTCTCCCCACATGTGATGGGTTTTGCATTCATGTATGATATCTGTTCTGTTACAGTAATAGGCCTATGGGTCGTACTGTTATCTGAAAAAGGCTAAGGCCCAGTTTACTGTATTTGAATAGGGCTTCGGCCCATTTATTACTGTGACTGGTTAGGGCTTAGGCCTACTAGGCTTGAGCTGATTTGGTCTTTGGATGGGCTTCTTTACACACTGAGTTTACCAAACTCACCCATTTTCCTTCCATCCTTGCAAGTGAGCCCTAGACAGTGGACTTGGAGCTGGGAGGGATTTAGAGTGGCCACAAAGACTGCAGTTTTGGTTTTAAGTTAATTTAATTCACTATTTTATTTAATCGTTTTATTTTTAATTTGGATTTGTAATAAGGCCGCTCTAATTATTTTTATTTTGGGTTTTTAAATTATTTATTCTTACGTTACTTTAATTATTTTGAATATAGCTACGCGAGTTTTTCTTAAAATTAATCAAACGTTTTCAAGACCAGTCACACGATACAATTGAGTAACAAGGTAAATTTTTCTAATAAATCTCCTAATAACTGGTAGTGGATAGAATGTTCACCTAATAAACCGGGAATTTTTCAGTTTTGCAAAGCTTACCCTAATATTAGTAACTAGGTAACACAGTTAGTTGTAGGTGATGTGACACACCAAACTTGGCCGTAACGTCTGGGCCGGGTTTGGGGTGTTACATCTATATTTAATCAAAGACCTCAATATGCACATTAGCCACACCTTCCAATGATGGAAATGGAACACTATTAAGAATAAGTCAATTAAATTCCTTTAATCTTCAAGCAACTTCTATTGTAATGCTTGTTACCTTGAACTGTCAGTGCATCTTCGAGTGTCAATGACCTCAATAACACTTCCATGCTAAAAACATTCAAACCCAAAGATTAAACCGTAGAAGCAAGATTAAATAAAATAACAATTAACCCAGAAATCATGGGTACTTCCATACTAATATGAAATAGAAAGTAATCACCAGTGTTTAGAAAAGAAAAATAAAAGAGACAAGTGGAAAATATTATTCCTAGATAACTCGACTTGAATCTATCTATTACTTCTTGTGTCACACTCAGGGCTCCTCATCAAGAGCTAAACTGCATCCTTTTCACATCGATTCACCTGTTAGAGCTTAAGCCACTATATTCAAAAGCTTCAAGGGATAAGTTGAAGAAGATGATCCAAAAGCTCTCTCTCCTTTTTTTTTTTCTTTTTATGTGAATATTTATCTTTTTCCCCAAATAGCCCAGGTGTCCTTTCATCAGAATCATGCTGCCTCTGTTTGTACAAGTTAGTTGTACCAAATTAGACAACTCACACATATTTGTTCCTATTAGGACAGCTGTCAGGTGCGATGACAATTCTAGGCGCAATCTGAAATTACTCTTGCAGCGACATCAGTACCAAAATATGACAACATTAAGGGTAAATAAGTTAAGATGCACTGAGTCATAAAATGTAAATTACTAAATTGAAAATACTAAAATATGTGCTAAATATAACTAAAAGGGAACAAATTAACGAATAAGTAGGGAGAAAACATATGTTCCGTCTAGTACTATTACACCCCCAAACTTGAGTTTTTACTTGTCCTCTTGTAGAACAGAAACTTGCAAGGCTACACAAGAATTCACTAAGGTAAATGATCATTCTAGCAACTTGAATCACCTAAAATTCCAATGAATGATTCACATTCAGATGACAGAATATTGCATCGACAATACATAAGTATGAATGACTAAGATTACATCTTCATCAAAACCAACATCATGCTTCAAATCTTAAATTCTATCTACCAATACAACATTTATTGTACAATATATGTTTTTCTGTGTGAATAAGGGATATTGTTGAATTACTGTACCCTTGTTCTTGAGAAGTAACGATGGAGTGCAACAAACCCCCAAAGAGTACGTAATTACGCTGACACACACTCATGCAGCGATAACCTTTGGCTAGGTTCATTTTTCTAACGATTGCATTGGAGTTTTTCCTTTTTAACATTTCACAATACACCCACTTTGGAGTGTCTTTTATTCATAACTATATATACATATGAATAACTGTAAAAGGAAGATTCATTCAAGCAATGCTACTAGTCATCCATTACTAATGCAACCTAAATCATTCATCAATGAATTGAATATTCAACATTTAGTCAAATTTATCCAACTCATTCATTTATAGTGCACATGATTCAAGAATTAAGCATCGAATGTAACAAAAATTTTCAACACATTTGCATTAACCACAAATAACCTTGCATGCTTCATTAATATTAAGAAAAAAATTTGAAATGTGGGTGCATTTCCAATCCCCATTTGCATTCCCCCAAACATAAAGTTTGCATTGTCCCCAATGCACTAAGATTAAAATGAGATGATAATAATAATGCAACGACAATGTTCACTAACAAAATGAAAATTACAGCTATATGCAATGCATGAATACTTTAACTAAAACTTAAAATATACTAACTTAGTTTTCCTCAACCATCAATGTGGTTGTATGATGTTTCTTCTTCCTCCTTATATTCTCCGTTGGCATGGAGGATTCCGACTCACGAACTGCAATTACAGAGGATGAATGTTCTTCAATAGGCTTGGTGGCTTTCTTGACTGATCCTCTTGTTCTTGCCATATTTTGTTTGTGTTATGGAGTGAAGATAGTTTAAAGGTGTAAAGGTACGAACTTGGGGAAGAGAAAGTGAATAAAAATTACTGCATGGGTGATTCACAGTCACACAGTGAAGAGGGGTTAATAATGAGTGAAAGGAGAAAATGGAAAGACGTGATTTTCTAAAAGGAAATAAAGTTAGTTGGAATAATTATGTCGACTGAGAATTGCGCCTGCTCAGACAGATCAGACAGCTAGCTGACTTTTGATCAAACTGTGGGATTTGATGTAACACCCCAAACCCGGCCTAGAAGTTTGGCCCAAATCTAATTATCACATTGAAGTGTTTTTCGAAAAACCTTGTTTCCATTTAAAACCCTTCTTATTAAAACTTGTTGCCATTTAAAACTTATGTAAAATCTTAAGTTTCGATGCATATTTTTAAAACGTGGTTTATTAAAAGACATTCTCTTGTAAAATGTTATTACCTTTAAAACCTTAATTGTTACGAAAGCCTAATTTAAAATAGTTGCGGAAACGTGATATTTTGAAAAATAGTTGTTGTTTTGGAAAAAACCATGTCCGACTTCTAGCAATTATAAAACAATAAATAAAATCCCAAATGTAAAAAACCAGAAAGTTTAAAAGGCCTTATTACAACCCAAACCGATATAAAGTACTTAAAAGTAAATCAAGACAGAGCATAAGCAACGTGTGGCCTTCTCTGAGTCCCTCGCAGCACCAATCCTCCTAAAGCTAGGGATTACCTACACAGTTCTTAAATAAGGTAAGTTTTATGAAAACTTAATGTGTAATCCCCTACTATATAAAATGAATAGTCAGTCATACAAAAGAATTAAAAGTCTGGGCCCCAGCCCTACTATAGTTCCAGTATCAATTGGGCCTTAGCCCACTATAATAGACAGTACCAGATGGGCCTTAGCCTATTATAGAATCAGAAACATTATCAGAATTAGAATCAAAATTAGAATCAGAATCAGGTGGGCCTAAGCCCAAAACAGAATCAGTAACAGTATAATACAGATATGCAGAATAGATTAGGCCGAAGCCCTATACAGAATAGATCAGTCTGGCCTTAGCCCTATATAGAACAGTATGGGCCAAGCCCATAGTAGAATTAGAACAATATGCAAATGCAATCCCAACCCAGTCCAGCCATCACACCACCCGTACCAACCCAACACACCATGTGGGGAATAACTCGACCCACCCAGCCCTACACACCAATGATGCAGCCATGTTACTAATAACAGATAACATGGTGAAGCCACCAGAATCAGAATACGTGGCAAAGCCACTAGCATAGAACTTCTTCCAAATCGATGTCCCAACCCAATATGTCGTGTATGCTATGTTCAATCATCACTCATGTATGCAGAATGGCCATGTTCAGTATCAGTCATTTAAACATATATTAAAACATATCAATCACACAACCACAGTCACGTCAGTCAAATCACTGTCATATGAACACAGTCAAATCCGTCAAACACACAGTCCAAGTCAGTCACTTGCCCACAAGGGCAAAACAGTCATTTAACACCCTATGGGCAAAATGGTAATTTTACCCCACAGGGGTATCTCGGTAATTTTACCCTACAGGGTATTTCAGTAATTCTACCTTACAGGGGTATTTTGGTAATTTTACAACCCAAGGGTATTCCGATAGTTTCACAAACCAGGGGTATTTCGGTAATTTTGCAACCCAGGGGTATTTCGATAATTTAATAAACTAAGGGTATTTTGGTAATTTTGAAATCTGGGGTGTTTTTGTAATTTGTAAATTGGGGTATTTTTGTAATTTTGTAAACCGAGGGTAAAACGATAATTCTACAAATCAAGGGTGAAACGGTAACTTTACAAATCAGGGGTAAAATGGTAATTTTATAAATCAGGGGTAAAATAGTACTTTTACAAATCGGGGTATTTCTATAATTTTACAAATCGAGGGTAATTCGGTAAATTTACATATAGGGGTATTATAGTAATTCTACCCTATAAGGGTATTTTGGTAATTTTGTCAATCCCTCAAAAAGTCTACAGTCGCCTTCGGCGACTCAAGTATTCTAAACAGAGATAACATTGCGAATGGGCCTAAGGCCCATTCTCAGCCCAGGTGGCCCACACGCTCGTGTGGCCCTTTAGCCCAAAACTAGCCACAGATATGAGATTCACCTAGTCTAGTCCAATATTTACTACACAATCATACAATTTGCCCGATTAGACCCACGGGCCCATTAGGCCCATATGGCCCATTTCGGCATTCCGGCATTTGCCGTTCTACAGCTAGAGTAGGGTGAAGTACATACCTGATAGGTATCTGAAGTTAATCCATGCTCTGAATGCTGCTATGCCTAGAAGCCAACAATAATCGCACCCTTGACTCCCTAGAGGGTGTATCGATCAACTACGGTCACCACCACCGTGACCCAACGACATACAGATCAACGAATGATCCAACGCCTAACCCAAACGAACATGCCACAACGTGAAAGAGATAAACCAAGAAAGGTATGCTTACTCTCTTCGTGGTTTGCTTTATTTAAAGCCAGCTTCTCGCCTATTCTCATGTTAGCTTCCCAATGTGGGATTCTCCATCAATCATCCAAAACCAACTTATTAGCAAAATAACCAACCCTTACATGCAAAGGGGTTCAAACCAAAGTCCTCTCGATAGCCCTGTCAAGCCACCACCACTTGGACACAAGCTCATTTGTGTCATAAGTTCAACACGTTTAACTTTAAAGCCCACCTACTCACTTCTAGATTAATTTAAAAGAAAAACCAAAATAAATTCTAAGAGCCAAGACTTGAACCTTAGACCCATTGCTTCCCTTATTGCGTCACTTCCTTGCCACTAGACCATATCTCCTTTTGTGTCATGCTTTCACCAAAAATATTCTTAAAGTCTACCCACTAACATCAAGGTCCCCATAAGAGAGAAACATAAATTTTTCCTAAGGTCTAGGTTTGAACCTAGGACTTCTCCAACACTCCCAAACCTCTTAGCCAACATACCAACATGCCATTCAGCGTACATAGGCCCAGGGCCCATTACGCAACCCAAGTGGGGCCCATGTGCTTGCATGGCCCGCTAAGCCAGATTTGCCCAGAGCCACATGTACGACACAGTCGGCCTACTAATTCCTGCAAGTCCAAAGACAACCACCCATGTGAGGTCCACAAGCCTATTGCGCCCACATAGCCCACTCTTCCAGGCCCAATTGTGGGGCGTTACATTTGAAATTTCTGATCTACCCTCATTCTTACTGTGTCAAAAGTGACAGTACAATAGTACAAATTACGTTGACAATAAAGCCCAAGTGCGTCAACAATGGTACCTAATTATTCAGCAAAAATAGATATAAGAAAAAGAATAAAACAAACTTGAACAAAAAAAAAATAAAATTACATAATAAATTTCATAAAAATTAAAATTTTTTGACCAATTTAATGGTTTCTACCTTCTTGTGATCAATATTCCCAAGATAATGTTTCAAGCACTGGCCATTCACTTTGAATTGGTGTCCATCATTTAAATCTCTGATTGTGACTGCACCATGATGAAATACTTCGACAACTTCAGAAGGTCCAAACCAACGAGACCGTTATTTACTCGGGTGCAACTTTAGTCTAAAATTGAATAATAAAACTTGTTGACCCACAGTAAATTGTCTGTAACGCCTCAAAATTAGGCCTAGAAGTATTGCGCCTTGAGTATGGATTCGTAGGGAGGCTGTATATAAGTATTTAATTGTGCAAGGAAATGACACAATTAAATGTATGCTTTAGTAGTTAAGGGCCCTGAGAAGTGTTGGAGAAATCTTGGCTTCAAACCTAGGCTTTACCAAAAAAAATTGTTTTATGAGTAAACCCTTAGCTTTGGGCCAATAGGCTAATAGTTAAATTTGGGTAGACAATGACACAAAAGCCTAGTGGTCTATTGGTAAATGACATGTGGATGTTTCCTTAGGGTCAGAGGCTCAAGTCCTGGCTTATGCAAAATTTTTGTTTTATTTGATTAAGTGAACTCAGATTTTGGCTTGTAGGCTTTATAAATAATTGTAAGAGGAAGGTGACACAAGATGAGCTTGTAGTCTAGTGGTGGTCGCTCATATGAGTGATATGAAGTAATAAAATTTATAATAATGATCGTACCAAAAAACAAACTAATATCACGATTTTAAGGCAAGCGTACCTATCGAACAGTAGTATAGTTTAGCGGCAAGACTGAGTTATCGTACCCAAGGGAACCAAAAGTACTAGTACTAACTTTCTTTCTATTATCTAGCCTAAAAATAAAAGAGGTTTTTTATGAAACTAATTCTAAAACTAAACTAGGAATGCACAAAAAGTAAATTGGAGAAAAACTCTTGGGAAAGGCTGATTGATTTGGCAATACTCAAGGGAGAATCCACCTAGACTTCACTTGTTATCAATTCTTGAGATAGATGATTTATTCACTTGACTTGATCCATAGAGATCCCTAACTTATGTTAACACCTCCGTCGAGGATAAGAACAACTAATCCTAGGTTGATTAACTAAAATCTCTTTCTAGTTAAAACCCCTAGTCTTGCAATAACTCGATCTATGGATCCTCTTATTAGGTTTGACCCTAATCCGGCAGATTTATGTCGCCCTATGTCTAGAGTTGCATGCAACTCCGCTTAATTATGCTAGATCTACTCTTAAACAGGGACTTTTGCTCCTCTGAATAAGAACATCAATACTTGAATTAATACCTAGGATTATTAAGACAAGAATTAAGAACACATAATTAAGAACAATTCAAGTCTTTATCATATAACTCAAGATAAAATAATAACAAGATCTGTCTTAGGTTTCATCCCCCTCAAGTATTTGGAGGGTTTAGTTCATAGTTAATAAAGAAAACATCTCAGAAGAATAAAAATAACAAAACATAAAGAACCCCAAAACCCCTGAAGGATTGACGGGAGATCCTTTATCTTGATGTAGAGTTCAGCTTCTGGGATGAATCAATCGGCTTCCCTTGGAGTAATTCCTTGCTTTCACTCTTTATATTGGCAGAAATACCACACTCTCTTGTGGGAGAAAAGGCACACCCTTAGAGTTGCCTCCTAGGGTCTTTATATAGAGGTTTGGAATGCCTTTCTTAGCCTTTAAGTATCCAAATCTGAGTGAAATTGAACTTCATCACGATAGGGACATGCTCGTGTGCCACGCCCATGTGGATCGACAAGAGGCCGTGTGCGTGACTGTTGATGGTGGCACGGCCATGTGGTCAGGCCGTGCTTATCGGGGCTGGGCCATGTTGGACCTTATGTGGCACGATCGTGTGCCACGGCCGTGTGGCGAATCCTTGGGCCGTGTTGTTTTTACACTTTGGCCCATTTTCTCCATTTTCAGCTTGTTTTTCGTTCTTTTCTCTTCCCTATGCTCTCCTGAGTGTACAACATGAAATAGAAGGGTTAAGAGCACCAATTTCCAAAAATTCAATGATAATTCATCTAGAAATTAGGCTACACATGAGGTAAAAATATGTATAATTTATTGTTTATCGAATACCCCCACACTTAAGCCTTTGCTTGTCCTCAAGCAAAATCTCAATCCATAATTAAGAATCATTCTTCTCAACTCACAATCTTTATCAATAATGTTTCAAACTAATTCACAAGTATTCATACAATGAAAATTCAATCAGAAAAACATTAAAGATTCAATTATTCTAAGTTGAGAATTTTATCATCGAAACATAGGTTTTCTCCCTTCTCCTAAGTAATTATCTCTCAATAAAAATTAACAAAAGTTGACATCCTCACTAAAGATTCACTCTATCCATTCAAAGTGTTTAGGGTTGAAGAATCAAGTACTCTCTAGTCAACCTGAAAAGTTATTACCATAGGCTTGCGAGAAAATCAAATCTCCACCACTATAGATTGTATGATACATCGATCAGAAGGTCTTTCAATGGTTGTAATGGGGCTTGGTTAGGGGTGTTGTCGGAAGCTGCAAAAGAGTGTTAGAATCGAGATTGAACTGAAAATTTATCTAGCTAGAAAAATCTCTATCACTGGAACATATTTCTGGAGCTAAGCTATATGATGACATCGTTCTACCCTTGGTAGCCTTAAAATAGAAATATGCAAAAAAATGTTTAAACTATAAATTACAACTGTATTAACTATGAATAACCACATTTTTTAAGAATAATTCAAGTACAATTCATTTACAAATTTTACAATCTGGAAAAGAGAATAAAGCTAGATAACAATTCAACTCAAATCTCGACAAAAATAGGGATCAAAGTAATTGAATGGAATTCAACAAAAATGGGTTATAGGTTAATATTTAAGGTAAGTTATGTTTAATCCTACGTTGATGCGACACACTAGACTTGGCCATAACGTCTAGGCTGAGTTTGGGGTGTTACATTTAGTGGTATCAAAGCCCGGTTGCAACAACTCGGCTGTGGATTGGGTCCAAAAAATTTTTGAAAAATTTAAAATTAAGGCCCAATAAAGGTATTTTGAAATTGGTTTTGGGAAAATCTTTAAGAAAACCCTTTTCAAACTCATTTTCATCAAAGTATACATGTGATAGCCCTAATTTGGCCCTAATTGGAAAAGAGGTTTTAGAACCACGAAACCGAGTCAGAAAAATAATTAAATGTTATATTCTATGTTTATTATATGTGAAATTGCATGTGTGAAAATTTCGTGCTTTGATTCTGTCATTTGGATGTTGAATTATGTAAGAGGACTCGTTTGATAAACTTTGAAAATGTGATAGGTAAATTTGTAGTGACCAAATATTAGGTGGTTTACCAATATGGGGTACTTGCATGTCAAATAAACCATCTTTAAATTAGTGGCCGGCCATTGCATGCATGAAAGCATTATTGTTTTCATTTTCTTTATTTAGTTGATGAGTTATTTGTTAAATAAAAAAAGCATAAAATCAAATATGATTTTAATTTGAGTTAGTGGGTGAAGAAAACAAAGTGCTTTTTACTCATTCTTTCTCTCATTGTCGAAACTTAAAGAACAAAGTAAAGAACAAGACTCATTGATATTCGGCCTTGGTGAATCAAATTGGAGGTATGTTTTGATTTTATTTCTTGATAATTTTTGTGAAATTGAGTTAGTTGCTAAGTTCCTTTCATAGCCCATGTTGAAATTTTGAGTTTGGTTGAGGCTTGTACTTTCGGCCATGGAAGGGAATGAAGGAAATAGTGGGTGTTTTGAAGCTTTTAAATGGAAATGTGAGTTAATATGCATTTAGATGTACATTTTTTGTAATGGCCGAATGTGGACATGAATAAGGATGTGAATAAATTGTTGTTATTGAGGTTGAGCTTACTAATTGATTTATATGTGTGGTTTTAATGTTATTAGTAATCGGCTAGTGTGGTACTAAATTGAAATTATGCTAAAATCTTTGTTAATGTATGTGTATTTGCCGAATGTGTTAATGAATTTTGCAAATATTTATTTAATGGATATTTGGCCTATTGATATATGTATAATTTATTAAAGTGTAAATTTTGTAATTTTCCTAAAGGTTATATGTGCTTTTGACTATGTGGTATTAAGATTTATTACATGAGTATTTGTAAACAAATTTTAAAGATTCAACTTTATGCATTGATAAAATGATTTTAATAGTGTATGATACTTTGTTATAAGCATATGTATATTCGGCTACTTGATATTTATAAGTATGAGATATTAAAGTTGATCTATGAAAATATGTATATGAGTTTAAGTATATTCGGTTAATTAGTGATATTGTGACTTTGGGAATTTGAATGATGAATTAATCTTAAATGCATTTGAGATGGATTGAGATGAAATTGCCGAATGTATGTGTTTCATTGAGAAAATTAGTTTTTGTTGATTATAATGAGTTAGTGAGGTGATTAAACTAGTTTTAATTTGTTGAATTTAGCTCAAGAGCATAGAGAGCCAAATTTGGATAAAGGGAAAGCTAAAGTAGTTGAATAGCCGATCCGTAACTATTTGAAAATATCCGAGGTAAGTTCTTAAGTATTTGAGCTTGATTCTTTTGTATGTTTAAGATTGTATAAATATGATAAGTGAATGTTTGATTTTATACATTCAATGTGCCGAGAGTGTATTGAATTTAGGCTATAAGCCGAATATGATCAGCGTATGTAAGTCAAATTTGTTAAACTATGTGCTATGATGAGTAAACTAAGCTTATGTGTTTTATTGAATTATGAATACCTGTGTACAAGGATATATGTGCCTCAGCTATACATAAGTTGAAACATAAGTTATGAAAAATATGAATAAACGTGTGAATTAGTTATCGTAATGTGATATTCGGATGTTGGCCAACAAGTTTAAAGCTAGAAAATAATATCGGGCTTCGAGCCTAGCAGGCGTAATGCTGGTGAAATGCTATCGGGCCTTGAGCCTAGTAGGCGTAATGCCAATGAAGTAATTTCAGACTTAAAAAGTCTAGCAGGCTTAGAGCCAGTGATGAAACTCGGGTTTTATACCTAGCAGGCCATGTGCCGGTGAATTTAATTAAAGTATATGACAACGAGATCTTGTGCTAAGATGACAAATTGAATTCGTAATACGTATTAAGTGGCCCAGGTATGTGATACTTACCTATTTATGTGAAAATGATTCGTATTGGATTTTGATTATGTTCATTTGTGAACATTTGGTTCATGTCTATATGAATTTGAAGCTAATTGAATGATTGGTTATTAGTGCATATAAGTGATTATGTATATTCGGCCGTTATGGAATTATATACATGGAGGTATACGTTTTGTTCATATGTGATTATAATCATTGAAATTATAAGTGGACATGGTGCCTCGAATTAACTCTGTTATATTGAATCAAGGATTGACATTGTGCTATACAATTTTGTGATTATGTGAATTTGCATTTTTTTAAAGAAATATTAGGTATATGAAAATGTGTGCAATGTGGCTATGTACATTTGGCCAAATGATGTTACTATTCAATCCTGTATATGTGATTAATTTGTTTAAATTAAGTTAAGTTGTTTAATTTACCTAAGACTTACTAAGCTAATTAGCTTACTTCGAGTGTCTTTGTTACTCTATTTTATAGATCTTGATTGAAAACTACGAGCTCGGGGATTCACGTCCAAAGTCATCCACACTATCGTTACTGTTTTGGTATCTTTAAAAGTCTATATTTTGAAAGATGGCATGTATAGGCTTAACTCTCTTTTGAAACAAGTTATATTATGAATTTGTATATATTCAAGCCATGCGAAAATGGCTTGTTCGATTTGTTAAATATCGTTCCATGGTTTTGTTTAATGCTGTGTTTAAATTTGGTTATGGTTTATATATATATATTAATAGATTATTGATAATGATTAGTGAATGATATAAAATGCTTAAGCATGTGTGTAATCAGCTAAAGCTTTGGAAGATGACCACATGAATAGTGCATGATGGGTTGTTTAATACAATGATCTGTTGTAAGTTGGAAAGTGATGTATTTGATGTATCAAAATTTATAAGTATTGATGATATGATATTGTTAGTTGTTAAAATGCGTTAGCTTAAATAAGTTAAGTGTAATCAAGTGGTAATAAGTTTGGTTGTATACTTGATGTCAAATATTAGCTATGAGCTATAACATGTACATGGTTATGTTAGGCATACTTGATAATGATTCATGGTTGCATGTGGTGATTTCGGACAAAGTTTAAATGTTTTAAATTTCATTGATATTAGTTCTTACATAGTGAATAAAGGAGCCTCTATATATTTGTTTATCTAAATGTCCGGAAGTTGTATTCAGTTGAGTAATACCTTGTAACCTTATTCTGGCGACGGAAGAAGGTCTTAGGGTGTTACATGGTGTGTATGTCTTTATGATATGATTTAAGTATGGTATGTGAATGCTTGATGATGATTAGGTATTAAAATGACTAATTAAGAACATGTTTTGATGTTATGTATGCCTAAATGATAGTTTATGCAAAGAGATGATGAAGGAGGAAAAGTTGGCCATGAAACAGTTTTGTAACAACAACAGTGATGTGAATTTGAAAAGTCACTAAAAATTTTAGAAATGGAATTAAATGGTGAATGAGATATAGAATTAAAGAGTATTGAGTCTATTTTCATAAGTAAGAAACAGGGCAAGCAAAGGAAGTCTGCATTGTGAGATATACAAATTCTTGTAAGGCTGGTTCAGAGGGATTTCGTGATCCCCTATTCTGATTTTAGAAATTCACTAAAAATTGTACAAAAATAATTATGAGTCATAATTTATATGTATAGATTCCTTACTGAGTCTATTTTTATTATAAATAAGTAGAATCACTATATGTAAACTGTACTAAGAGATAATAGATTTTTAGTGATGAGAGGTCAGAACTGTTGGATTGCGAAATAGGGGAACCTTTAAATTATTTTGTAGGAACATTTCAAGGAGATGTATTACAATTTCTCCGAAGATGGGAAGAATCTGAAAAAGGTAAACAATAAAAGGAACAACTTATTAATCAAATAGGTACTCCTAAAGAGTCATTAGAAGGTGAAAGGGAGTTTGGTTGTAAACCTACACGACCTAAAACTTATAAAAATTGTAAAAATAAAAAATATAAGATGGTTAGATGGAAACCAGGAAATAAAAAATATAGTAGTAATAATAATAATAAGGAAAAAAATTTGTAAGAAGAAAAAATTCTAAAAATCCTAAAAAACAAATTTGTAAATATTTTATATGTGATGAAGAAGGTCACATAGCTCCAAATTGTCCTAATAAGGGAAAGAATGCAAGAAAAATGATTAAAAGTCTTGAAGAACAAGATTTAGAAATATGCTTTAGTGAGGAAATAAATCCTAACAAAATATTATATGAGTTAATATCAGAAATAGATTCTAATACAGATAATGAAGAATATATTTTCATGTTAGGAAATAATAATCAATTAGAAGAAATTCCTAAAATTGAATAACAGTATATAAAATTAGGAAATTTAATAGGAGAAGAAAAAGACTTCTCGGAAGAAATGATAGAAAAAATTAATAAAAATCACATTTCTAAAGAAGAAATATATAAAATATCTAAATTCAAAATATGGTCACAACGACATATAGAAAAGATTAGTGGTAATACAGTCGATAAAGACACTAAAGGAGGATTAACTGAAATTTCTCTATTTACTAAAGAAAAAATTAAGAGGATTAGAAAAATAATCCTCATGTTAGATATATACATTTAGGTATAATTATGATTACAATAAGAGCCTTATTTAGAAGAGGACATGATGTACCTATTATAGCTGTCTTATTAGATAAAAGATTTAAAAATCCAATAAAAGCACTTATTGGAGGAATCCAATCAAATTTATATAATGGAGTAATAGGTTTTAAGGTAAAACCAAATTACTTTATATCTATTACAGACCGTCTCATAGAAGAGTGTCTATGTCTAAGGATTCAAACAAAAAATGCTGATATTAAAGACTTAGCAGAAGATCTGGCAATAAGCTGGACTGCTATTAATGAATATACTAATACGGCAGAAGTAGAAATAAAAGAAGTCAATAATAGAATTATTGAACTTTTTGAACCTAATAAAATTACTATGGAAATACAGCCAAAATTATTACATTTAAAAGATCTTTCTATTCCAAAAGACTGGATAATAGGAGATATAAATAATGCAAGTACTTCAAAACCAGTAAGTACTATAGAATATATGGCATCAGGTGATAAGTTATACTTTAAAAATAATCTATTAACAAATATAGATGATAATCTAGTTTTACTCTCAAATTATCAAATAGAAGAAGAAAAGGATAATAGAAGTACAACATCTTCTACACCAATAAGAATGAAAACAGTTCATATTCCTATTTTTCCTACCGAACCTAGTAGAAATTCTAGAAATACTAGAATAGAAGATATACAAACTTTGGTACAAGATACTAAAAATTGTATATATATTGAGATAACAATTAAGGATAAAAATCCTTTGAATGCTTTATTAGATACAGGTGCTACAACAAGTAGTTGTAAAATGGATATTATTCCTAAAGAATATTGGCAACCTGAAAAAAGACCAATGAAGGTTAGTGGAATAGATGGTAACAAAAATTTAATATATTATAAGGCTAAGAATATACCAATTTACATAAATAATGTAGAATTTGTAATTCTTAAAATATTATGTTTTCCTGATATGAAAGGTGATTTATTATTAGGAAATAATTTCATAAAACAATATTTACCATTTTCTATTTATAAAAACTCAATTATGCTGTCAGTGGGAAAAACTTCTATAAAAATACCAATTGTTAAAAATCCTAAACTTATTTGCTGATTTTCTTAGCAGGCCTTATGGATAGAGGTAAAAAACCTCTAATGGGAGAATGGAATGTAGTCCATAAAAAACCCAACAAAGGGAAGGTAACAAAATCCAATAAAGGATTTGTTCCTATACCTACACAAGAACCATTTTATCCTAACCAAGGATATTATGTACAATATCCAATGGTAAGATCGCCAAATGGAACACAATTTTCATTGACACCAAAAAAGGTAAGTCAATCTCAATGGTCCCAAGATCCAAACTCAGCATTTCAAGCCAGTTATGCTGAAGTTATTCAGGGAGCAGAAAACTTTTTATCATAACAAACGCTTTCTGAAGTAAATGATTTTTATAATCTAGGATTACCACTGAAATATTATAATTTTATAAACAAAATATGGAAAACTCATATTTTAGAACAAAGAGCAAACTTTAGACGAGCTCTTACTAATTTTTCTCAATTTTTAGTTGAAAAAACAACTAAAGTAAATAAAGCCCATGAACTTTTATTAAAATCTATTTTATATAGAGATTGGGAGGAATGTTATATAGAATATATGGATATTAAGGAGATAAATAATCTTCTTGATATGTTTCAATATTTTATTGATAATGGGATAAACAGTCATATTATAAATAAAATGTTTAGACGATGTTTATTCAACAAATCAAGAAGAATTTTACTAGTTGAAATCTTTACAAAAATAAACAGTATAATTTGCAACCAGCAAATTCAATTTAAAAATGCTTTTTCTGAATAATTTCTACAAGCCTATGTTTCTACAAATCATGTAGGAGAAAAATTTCCTACTATAAAATTTAGGCTTAATCATGAACCATTTGATATAACCAGTACTGAATGGGCATTTGTTAAAGAAATAACTGTCCAAAATCTTTATTTTGATTTATTAAAAGATTTTCCTGCTATTGTAAAATCCAGATTATCAAGTTTTCCTAATATGGATTTCTTTTACTATTTTCATATAGAAATAAGTAGTTTTATTGGTATAGCTGAACAAGAAAAATTTTATCAGCTATATCAAATCTGGATGATAAAAATGATGTTTGGAGGAACAAACCTCTCATTTGTTAATGAAGACAAAAAACACTTGTTAAAAATCATTGACATATGTTATAATAATTTTTCTCATTATCAAGTCCAAGCCGGAATTGATTTAATGATCAAGGCCCAGTATCTACTTCAACACGATACTTATGTTCTCTGGACGGATGGAATAAGAATACTGGTATACAACACAGAAAGACCTCATCAAGAAAGAGATGAAGAATCTGTGTAGCTACTAAAAAAGATAGCTGATATGGAAATTGATGATTATCCATTGACGATGGAAATCAAGGACACGTGGGAAAGTTGGAATTCACCAGCACCCTCACCGGATTCATTATATCTGGACGAGATAGAAGAAATGAATCTGACAAATATCCAAGAAGGATAAAGACAAGACAAGACATGTGTAAAAATGACATCTAAAAAAGGAGCATTTATTACTGACGATGACTTGCCAAGAAGGAAATATCATCGTAAATGTCTCATTAAACAAATAAGACAAAATGATGATGTATGATGATGCAAGATGATGGAAGCAACCATTAATGCAAGGATATGTAGAAACAACCACCAAGAAAATGACAAAATAAAAAGACTACGTGGAAGCAACCATCAAGTCAGCATTTATTACGTCCTTATCAAGACACTATTCGGATTTGAATTGTAAATGGATTAGAGTTAAAAATTTGTAATATAAATAGGCATTGTTGTAGCCTAAGAAAGGCATCGAATTTTAGAATACTTTTCTTTCATTTTGCTTTTCACTTGTAAAGTTCTCTTAAAATTTCCTTTACTAATAATAAAAACTCTCTTTGTATATTATCTTCCGCTGTATTGAGCCACATAGTCCCCCCGTTATTGGTATTAGAGGGCCGGAGTAACGATACTTGGAAGCAAAATTATCTTAGTATTATTGTAAGTTTCTATCTTTTATTTACAGTTCTATTTATTTCATAGTTATTTATCTTGAAACCCATATATCTGTTGTTGTGTCTTTGTTGCCTGTTGAAGTCCAAGGAGGACGTGTTTTAGGCGTTTCGTAAAGACAGATAACAGAAGGTTTTGGGTACCAAAGATAAATAATATGGAAGAAATGGATTGTTTATACAAAGATAAAACTTGTAATCATACTATGCATATTGAACCTAAAAATGAAAATAATATTTCGGCTCTTAGTAAAGGTATCAATAGTCTTGTGGATATAACTTCTATATATTTTAATAAGTTATATAATAAGGTTACTAATATTGAACATAAAGTTGAAAATATGAGTAAAGTAACAGAGTTAGACTTGAACAATGAGTCTAAAGAACTTTTATCAGATATTAATAATAAATTAGATAATGTTCTAACTAATAAATGTGAGGAACAAGAAATGGATTTAGGTCCTTTATACTATGATAATAGTAATGTAATATTAGCTTTATCTAAGGAAGATCAAACTTTTTCGGACGAGTCAGATACTAATAATAGTATTAAAAAAGAAAAAAAAAAGAGATTATTCAAAACAACAAAAATATGATTTCCAGTGTTATGAAGAACTTATAGAACATTGGAAAGATAAATTTTCTAGCACAGAAGATCAATATGAAAGAGTAGAATATTTAAAGCTAATAGAAGAACTTTATGAAAAACATAAAAGTTTGTTTAAAATATTTAATTATCATTATATGTTAAATAATGATATTACAAATAGTAGTAGTAGTTCTAATAATGCTACTAAATCAGATGATAATAATTCTATAATTTCGGAAGAAATTAATGCTACTAATTATAATTCTGATGAAGAAAATACTTCAACAGAAGAGGATGAAAATATAGAAATACCAGAACCTATGGATACTGACAACACAGATCCTTATATTCCGAAACCTAGAGAAAAGGATAAAAAGATCCTTATGGTAAGAGAAAAATAAAGTCAGATATTCAAATAGATGATTATCTGAGATCTTTTAATAAGGATAATGAACAATTCGAAGAAACGACTAGAATTATTAAACCAATAGCTACTAATGACGTAAAATCTGAAATAAAAATAGACCATACACCTGCTATATTAATTAAAAATTCTAGAAACTCTAGAATAAAAAAGAAAAAAAATTCTATAATAATTCAACAAATGAAACTTGGAAAAAAGGATATTATTACCTTTTCAAATTATCAACCAAAGAGATATTATACCTATGTGAAATTACATTTAAATTTAGAGAATATAAAACATATTCTTTACATGCTCTATTAGATACAGGAGCTACAACAAGTAGTTGTAGAAAAAATGCTATTCCATTAGAAAAATGGGAATTAATGAATAATCCAATAATGGCAGTTGGAGTAGATGGTAAAGAAACCTTAATTGCTTATAAGGCCAAGAATATACGAATTTACATAAATAATGTATATTATGTTTTCCTGATATGCATGGAGATATATTATTAGGTAATAATTTTATATACCAACGTTTAATTTTTTCTATTAATAAAAATATGATTACATTATCCACAGAAGATACATATGTAGAAGTACCATTAGTAGAAAATCATAAATTTATTTGTGATATGGATTTTACTCCACCAAGAAAAGAACAGATTAAACAAATCGAAATAAATCATTGGTTGTTTAAAATTTTAGAAAATAATTTTAGTGAAGAACCATTAAAATTATGGAAAAATAGCCCTAGATATTGTGAAATTAAATTAGAAAATCCTAAAAAAGTTATTAGGGTAAAACTGATGATCTATACTAAACAAGATATAGATGAATTTGATATTCAAATAAAAGAATTATTAGAAAAAGGATTAATAGAAGAAACTAATAGTTCACATTTTAGTCCTGCATTTATGGTAAGAAGTCATGCAGAAATAAAAAGAGGAAAAGCTAGAATGGTTATTAATTATAATAGATTAAACCAAAATATTATCTTTGATGGATATTTTATTCCAAGAAAGGAGGTATTAATAAATCAAGCTAAACAAGCTAGATATTTCAATAAAATTGATTGTAAGTCAGGATTTTGGCAAATTATGCTAACAGAAGAATCCAAACCTCTAACAGCTTTTAGTGCACCTAATGGTCATTATCAATGGAATGTAATGCCATTCAGACTTTGTAATGCACCACAAATTTTTCAAAAATGGATGGATTTTATATTCAAAAAATATAAAAAATTTTGTGTTGTTTCTATAGATGACATTTTAATTTTTTCAGATAATTTAGAAAACCATAGAAAGCATTTAAATATTATTTCTAGAGAATTCATAAAATATGGAATAATACTAAGTCTTAAGAAAATAGAATTAGAAAAAACTGAAATCGAATTCTTAGGATTAAAATTATCTACAGATGGTCTTCAATTACAAGATCATATTATAGTTAAAATAAAAGAATTTCCCGAAAATATTAAAGATCAAAAACAGCTTGAACAATTTATAGGAATTGTTAATTATGGAAGGACTTTCTTTCCTAATTTATCTAAAATATTAGATAGATTATATGAAAAACTAAAAAAAGGAAAACCTTTTGACTGGTCTAAAGAAGACTCAGAAACAGTAAGAAATATAAAAGCAGAAATAAATTATATTCCTAAGGTTTATTTACCTAAACAAGGTGATAAATTAATCTTAGAAACAGATGCTTCAGATAAACATTAGGGATGTATATTAAAAGAAAAAACAAAAAATGAAGAGTTAATTTGTGGATATAGTTCAGAAAAATTTAAACCAAATGAAGTCAGTTATGTTATATATGAAAAAGAATTATTAGCAATAAAAAAAGGAATAAAAAATTCTTAATATATTTAGCATCTAAATATTTTATTATTAAAACTGAAAATCAAGCTGTCAAATAATTCCTTACTAATAAAAGTTTGGAAACATACCAAGAAGGATACGATGGTATAATGATTTATGCAGTTTTAAATTTGAAGTAATATATATAAAAAGTGACGAAAATATTCATGCTGATTTTCTTAGCAGGCCTTATGGATAGAGGTAAAAAACCTCTAATGGGAGAATGGAATACAGTCCATAAAAAACCCAACAAAGGGAAGATAACAAAATCCAATCAAGGATTTGTTCCTATACCTACACAAGAACCATTTTATCCTAACTAAGGATATTATGTACAATATCCAATAGTAAGATCACCAATTGGAACACAGTTTTCATTGACGCCAAATACGGTAAGTCAATCTTAATGGTCCAAGATCCAAACTCGGCATTTCAAGCCAGTTATGCTGAAGTTATTCAGGGAGCAGAAAACTTTTTATCACAACAAACGCTTTCTGAAGTAAATGATTTTTATAATCTAGGATTACCACTGGAATATTATAATTTTATAAACAAAATATGGAAAACCCATATTTTAGAACAAAGAGCAAACTTTAGACGAGCTCTTACTAATTTTTCTCAATTTTTAGTTGAAAAAACAACTAAAGTAAATAAAGCCCATGAACTTTTATTAAAATCTATTTTATATAGAGATTGGGAGAAATGTTATATAGAATATATGGATATTAAGAAGATAAATAATCTTCTTGATATATTTCAATATTTTATTGATAATGGGATAAACAGTCCTATTATAAATAAAATGTTTAGACGATGTTTATTCAACAAATCAAGAAGAATTTTACCAGTTGAAATCTTTACAAAAATAAACAGTATAATTTTGTAACTAGCAAATTCAATTTAAAAAAGCTTTTCTGAATATTTTCTACAGGCCTATGTTTTTACAAAACATGTAAGAGAAAAATTTTCTACTATAAAATTTAGGCTTAATCATGAACCATTTGATATAACCGGTATTGAATGGGGATTTGTTAAAGAAATAACTGTCTAAAATCTTTATTTTAATTTATTAAAAGATTTTCCTGCTATTGTAAAATCCAGATTATCAAGTTTTCCTAATATGGATTTCTTTTACTATTTTCATATAGAAATAAGTAGTTTTATTGGTATAGCTGAACAAGAAAAATTTTATCAGCCATATCAAATATGGATTATAAAAACAATGAACAAACCTCTCATCAGTTAATGAAGACAAAGAACACTTGTCAAAAATCATTGACATGTGTTATAATAATTTTTCTCATTATCAAATCCAAGCCGGAATTGATTTAATGATCAAGGCTGAGTATCTACTTCAACACGATACTTGTGTTCTCTGACGGATGGAAGAAGAATACTCGCATACAACATAGAAAGACCTCATCAAGAAAGAGATGAAGAATTTGTGCAGCTACTAAAAAAGATAGCTGATATGGAAATTGATGATTATCCATTGACGATGGAAATCAAGGACATGTGGGAAAGTTGGAATTCACCAGCACCCTCACCGGATTCATTACATCTAGACGAGATAGAAGAAATGAATCTGAAAATATCCAAGAAGGATAAGACAAGACAAGACACGTGTAAAAATGACATCCAAAAAAGGAGCATTTATTACTGACGATGACTTGCCAAGAAGGAAATATCATCATAAATGTCTCATTAAACAAATAAGACAAAATGATGATGTATTATGATGCAAGATGATGGAAGCAACCATTAATGCAAGGATATGTGGAAACAACCACCAAGAAAATGACAAAAGAAAAAGACTACGTGGAAGCAACCATTAAGTCAGCATTTATTACGTCTTTATCGAGATACTATTCAGATTTGAATTGTAAATGGATTAGAGTTAAAAATTTGTAATATAAAAAGGCATTGTTGTAGCCTAAGAAAGGCATCAAATTTTAGATTACTTTTCTTTCATATAGTTTCTTTCATTTTGCTTTTCTCTTGTAAAGTTGTCTTAAAATTTCTTTTACTAATAATAAAAACTCTCTTTGTATATTATCTTCCGCTATAGCAAAATTATCTTAGTATTTATTGTAAGTTTCTATCTTTTGTTTACAGTTCTATTTATTTCATAGTTATTTATCTTGAAACCCATATATCTGTTGCTGTGTCTTTGTTGCCTGTTGAAGTCCAGGGAGGACGTGTTTTAGGCCTTTGGTAAAGACATACTTAGATAACAGAAGGTTTTAGGTACCAAAGATAAGTAATATGGAAGAAATGGATTTTTTATACAAAGATAAAACTTGTAATCATACTATGCATATTGAACCTAAAAATGAAAATAATATTTCAGCTCTTAGTAAATGTATCAATAGTCTTGTGGATATAACTTCTGTATATTTTAATAAGTTATATAATAAGGTTACTAATATTGAACATAAAGTTGAAAATATGAGTAAAGTAACAGAGTTAGACTTGAACAACGAGTCTAAAGAACTTTTATCAGATATTAATAATAAATTAGATAATGTTCTAACTAATAAATGTGAGGAACAAGAAATGGATTTAGGTCCTTTATACTATGGTAATAGTAATGTAATATTAGTTTTATCTGAGGAAGATCAAACTTCTTCGGACGAGTCAGATAGATACTAATAACAGTTTTAAAAAAGAAAAACAAAAAAGAGATTATTCAAAACAACAAAAATATGATTTCCAGTATTATCAAGAACTTATAGAACATTAGAAAGATAAATTTTCTACCACAGAAGATCAATATGAAAGAGTAGAATATTTAAAGCTAATAGAAGAACTTTATGAAAAACATAAAGGTTTGTTTAAAATATTTAATTATCATTATATGTTAAATAATGATATTACAGATAGTAGTAGTAGTTCTAATAATGCTACTAAATCAGATGATAATAATTTTATAATTTCAGAAGAAAGTAATGCTACTAATTATAATTCTGATGAAGAAAATACTTCAACAGAAGAGGATGAAAATATAGAAATACTAGAACCTATGGATACTGACAACACAAATCCTTATATTCTGAAACCTAGAGAAAAGGATAAAGAAGATCCTTATGGTAAGAGAAAAATAAAGTCAGATATTCAAACAGATGATTATCTGAGATCTTTTAATAAAAATAATGAACAAGTCGAAGAAACGACTAGAATTTTTGAAACAAAAGCTACTAATGATGTAAAACCTAAAATTCCAGGAGAATCATCTAGTCAACCTATACCCTATAGGATTGATGACTTAAATAAAAGAAATGTTGCTCAGAGTGATATATATTTAGATTTAACTAAAATACCTTTGTCAGATTATGAAAAAAATATAGATGACTGGGCACAATCAATGACTATTGTTGTTAACAATAATAGCAATGTTTGGACAAAAGAAAAATTTTTAAATTATTTTGTGGGAACATTTCAAGGAGATGTATTACAATTTCTCCGAAGATGGGGAGAATCTGAAAAAAGTAAACAACAAAGGAACAACTTATTAATAAAATAGGTACTCATAAAGAGCTATTAAAAGGCTTAATCTTAATTCTAAAAATAGAATTTTGTAGTTATACTGATAAAAAAGATCAGGATGGCCAATCTAGTTATATTTTATCAAAAATAAAATTATGTGATATTAGATATTTAGAAGAATTTTCTAAAAAATTTCTTCACGAATATCAAAAGTTAAAAAATAATAATCTAGAATTTTGGAAAAACCAATATTTTCATAAATTACCACCACCATGGGATGAAATTTTTATAAAAAATACACCTCTTATTTAGAAAAACACAGTAAAACAACTGGTCTAGATTTAGATAATATAGATACTATAGGAAATAGTAAGAATAGTGCAAATGAATTGTTTTGATTTGCGTAAGTAATCAGAAAATTTTTAATGTTCTTGGCTTGGTCCTGAACCGTTCCAATTGCATGTTTTGGGCCTCGAGGGACCATTTTAGGGATATACAGGATGAATTTGAATGAATTAATTTTAAAAGAAAAATTTTATGCCCTGAACTAGTAAGGTAAGTCTGGTAACGCCTCGTGCTCGACTACGGCAACGGTCTGGGGTAAGGGGTGTTAGAGAGTAAAGGAGGTGTTATTTTGCAGCATGGATGGTTAGAATTTGTATTACAATAAAGTTCTAATGGATGAAGTTTGGAATCATCAAGGAAGAGAGATTTAGAGGATAAGGTGGTAGTTGAAGATGAGGAGGAGAATTAGGGGGAGAAAATCTAAGAGTTCAACGGGGAGAAGAGTTGTAATCGACTGGGGAGTTTGGGGAAGGTAAAATTTTAGCTAATGAGGTCTTTAGGGTTGTGCATACGACAATTAGCTTAATAATTTAAGGGGAATCATGTTTGGACTCTTCTATGGTGTTCACTTAGTCTTTTACTTAAGATCCTAAAGTGCTGAATTGTTCTCACTTCTTTGTATTGCTGAATTGTCTCTACTTTTGATTTTTTTGGCTTCTTTTTCTCTAAAACTGAATCCTTCTCTTCTCATTCTAATCCCTTCATCTTTTCTTTTCTTTTATCTCTAAGCCGAACCTCTCTATCCTCTTCCTCTCTCATTTGTTTCGCATGACCAAATACCTTGTGTTTGTAGGTAATTATACTTTCCACTTCTTATTAGATCTAGTCTTTTTCCTAAACTCTTTCTCTCTATCTCTGTTTCTATTTGGCAATGTAACTTCTGTTAACAAACTTTAGGTGGGAAAGGGGGTGCTTGTTATAAAGTAATGGCAAAGGTGTCGACTGAAATTGAGCGTGTAGTCTCTGCTCCCAAGTTTAAGCGACGTAAGGTGTCAGCAGTTCGGGACTTTCTGCCTGGATGCAGACGGGTGACTACATCAAACTTTGGATTGAGTAGGCAAATCACAGTCTACCAATCTAGTCAAGGCAAGTGGTAGTCAATCTCTCGGTTAAGTTGTTAAGATTTTTTCTATTACTATGTGATAGGAGATTAACTGTTGTTTGGTTTGAATAGGTTATGACGACCGTGAATACTTAGTACTCGACTTGATAAGGTGTGTATTTCTGCCCTATCTCTGATAGTCGACTGAAAAGCCGAAGGTGCATACCCACACCACTCTAGCATTAGATCGACAAAAGCCGAAATGCCAAAAAGCCGAAATCCCAAAATTTCGAAATGCCGAAATGCTAAAATGCCGAAATCCTAAAATCCCGAAATGTCGAAATCCCGAAATCCTGAAATGCTGAAATCTTGAAATGCCAAAATGTAAAAATCCCGAAATGCTGAAATGCCGAAACGCCAAAATGCCGAAATCCCAAAATCCCAAAATGCTGAAATCCCAAAATGTCGAAATCCCAAAATCCCAAAATGTCAAAATCTCGAATTCTCGAAATGCTTAAATCCTAAAATCCTGATATGCTGAAAAGCCGAAAGAGTTGTAATGGTTACTACACGGGCACACGAACGGTCGTGTAGAAATGTCGATATATTGACAGAGGCCCCATGAGTGATCTCATGGTTTCGAGCTGCTTTTAGGCCCAATGGGCCGAATGGGCCAAGTGGGCCCAAAAGCCCTACTGTTATATGATTGTCATTGTATGCCATTTATGATGTTTGCATTCATGTGATTTTATGCTGCATGGGGGATGGGAATATTGATTGGATGAAGCACAATTGTTAGGGTCGCATGGTCGCTTGACGATTGTGAATCCACTGACGGCTTTAAGCCTATTTTGTGATTGACAGCTCTGCTGTAACATTGGTTAGTGTCGCAACCGGTGCTACGTTGGAGTGTAGGGATATGTGGGTCGATTAAATCCCACAGGAGTGTAAGGTTGGAAGGATACGGAGTGTAGGGTTGGATAGGATATTTTGAGCATTGGATATATTAATTTTATTGTGATATGGGCTCTGACCCAACTGAGGCTTATATGGGCTAAAGCCCAAATGCCACCGTTATTGTAATGGGCTTAGGCCCAATTTGATGTGATGCATGCTAATCGGTAGATAGGGGTTGTACACACCGAGTTTTCGCAAACTCACCCCCTCATTTAATTTTTCAGGTGATCCTCACTAGGCGGTTTGACGCATGGGAGGACTCGGAGGTGGCCACACTACGAGCAGTTCTAAATTTCAGTATTTTACTTTAATTATTTAATATTTGCTTTCTTTTCGAGTTTTTGATGTAATAAGGCCATTCTCCGTTTTGATTTGGTTTTTGGATTTTATTATAACAGTTGCTTAATTTCTAAATGTAAGACTTGTTTCTGAAAAGAAACTAAAATAACATTTTACCAACCAAACTAAAAACGTGAGCGTTTTTCAAAGATAGAGCTTCCGCTGTAACTGAAATATGAGAAATTAATAACTAAGGTTTTCAAATGACAACTCAAGGTTTTACTCCAAACTTATGATTATATAAGTTTTCACTGGTAAATGATTGAAACTTAGATTTCTCAAGCGAGGCTTGGCTTTTGAAGATTTGTAAATTCTGTTTTAAACCGTGAACAATCAAATATTTTTAAAGTTTTCCAACAATATCGGACGTGACGTTTTACCTTCAATGTGACGCCGCTAGATCCGGCCATAACGTTCGGGCCGAGTTTGGAGTGTTACATTCAGTTTTGTTTAGTATTCGCTCATTTTCCCTTATTATCAACTCTTGTCTCTCTTTTTTCTTACTTCTTTTTCTCTCATTCTTTCATTACAATATGAAGAGAAAATGCAAGAATCAAAATAGGAAGCCTATCGTTGGGTATGAATAGAATGATTTACATATGAAACACGATCACCTCTTTGTGATTGAATCTCCGTGGATGAGTACCTTGGTGCATATGAAGAATTACTTGTGCCTTCTCGTTTGTCATCATGAAAGACTTTAAACTCAAAGCTTGATTTATTTCGACTCAAATTCCTCATCATATGGGAATCGCAATATGGATCTCTTCTCACATAATCATTGGACATTTGTCTCATTGACGATCTTGTTTCAGTCCTTTGGCTTGGAGAAATTCGCTCCCATTGATAGTTTGCAGGAATGTATCTTTTTCACATTATTTCCTTCATCTCGACCCATGTTATCACAGGGTGTTCTCCATTTCTTCTCCGGCTCGTGGTAAGTTGATCCCCCCAAATGATGGCGTAATTAGAGAACTCGCTCGCTTCTAGCTTCACTTTCTTGCTCTCCGAATAATTATGACATTTGAAGACTAATTCGATCTTCTTCTCCCACTCCAAGTATGCCTCGGGGTGGTTTTTCCCTTGGAACGAGGCAATGGCCATCTTTATGTTCTTGAGACTGTCATCAACATGATCTCTATCTTTAAGGTCTTGATTTCTATGGCCTTGATGCCTTACAGTTCGAGCAGATGATTGGTCACTTTCATGGTCACTAGGCTCATAAAGATCTCCTTGGTTTTGCATCGGATGCCCACGCCTTTTTATTGCATTTATAGGGGTGCCCTCACGTTGTTCGCGCGCACTATCATCAGCACGATCTCTATCTCAAAGGCTTCAATTTCTATGGCCTTGATGCCTTACACTTCGAACAGATGATTGATCACATTCATGGTCACTAGGCTCATAAAGATCTTCTTGGTTTTGGATAGGACACTCACACCTTTGTCTTGCATTTATAGGGGTGCCCTCACATTGTTCATGTGCCTTGACTCGATATAATCGATCTTCGATGGGTTTGAGTTACGATCAAATAATCGTTCCATTTTTTGCATGATCGCTTGAAGTGTAAGATCTGGCATGCCTCCACCAACATTCCTTATAGGACGAAAACCACCTTCTTCATTTGGATTCCTTTCCGGACTTCTCGACATCTTAAGTTCTAACAGAAAAAAAACCTCACTATTTCTCTCCAAAGAAAAAAAATTACACACTTTGTCTTTTACTCACTCAAATGGTGTCACCTCACTCTTGCCTTTTTCCTTTCAATTCGCCTCTCCAAGTTCTCAATGAACTATTTAAACTTAACAAAAGTCGATGCGGAGTCGGTTTGTAAAAGTGATGATCGGTTTTGGATAGGGAATGATGTTAGGACAAAGAGGGTAGGCTAGAAACACAAATAAAATGGTTGCAGCGTGGCCAAATGGTAGGAAGGTGAATGAAACAATTTGGGCAGTAAGTAAAACTTTCGAGCTAGCTTATTTTTTTTCAAATGAATTTTGTACTCTCAGACTTGATTTTTACACTTTGAAATACTATTGATACTGGAACTTTTTTTGTATGCGTTTTTTAAATAAAATCACAATCTCGAGATGCTAAAAATGTCGATACTTACTTCAATTTCACTAGCTCTAATACCAAATAATACAAACCCGGTTCAATGTTGATTCGAGTCGTTTAGATTGCCCAATCATGAAATTAAGTAAGGCTTGGATTGTTTTCGAAATAAATTGGAAGAGGTTGAGAAATAGGTTCAAACAAAGGTAACAAAGATGGTTTAGATGAAGAATGGATGAGGATCTGCTAAGGGCTAAGATAGAACCAACAATATAGGAAATTGTTGACCCGAATCTTAAACAGCTCTTAGGTGAAAATGGTTAAGAATATAGCAAAAAACCTTGGCCCACTATCTACCTAGATAGGAACCAGAGGTATGTTGAACGCCACATTTAGAAGTGATAAGTTTGATAAACAACGATGGAAATAATGACACAAGACTTAGCTTGATAAGTCAGACCAGTCCTAGGGGGAAGAAGGAGATTTAAATTCTCACAAGTATTAAATAATTCATAAATTGAGCAAAAGTTGTCTAACTAACAATGTTTTCTTACAAACTATTTATAGGCATTATTATGACTGTTTGAATGCCTATTTAAGACTTTTAACCTTCAGCAATTAACTAAAGTTATTACAAGCTTTAATATTGTTTTTTAACACATGTGGAGAAACCAATGGTCATGTCTGTTCATTTGATTCTAATGTAGATGAGAAGGCATGAGTCTTATTCTTTAATGAAGACTAAATGTGTTCTTAATGTACTTAGTTAATGTCCCTTTAGCTCCTTTGTAACCGAATCATAAAGCTTGTGTAACAACCTCTTTAATGGCGTCATAATGAAGAATAAAACTCCAAAACTGATCAGACTTGAAGAGTCACTCTCGGTCCATTTGAAAGCTACCATTATAAGCTTTGAGTGCTTCAATATTAACTAAAAACGTTCCTTTTATGTACCAACAATTAAGTGAAAAAATGCACACTCATTAATGCCAAAACTGAACAACCATTTGAATGTGACAGCATTTGATTCTTCTTGGCAAATGAACAACCCTATTGTAGCTTTAACATATGTGACCAGCCTTTTGGACTTCCCTACAACAAACTTTGAACACACAATTAATTTATTTAAGAAAAATTAAACACACTATAACTTATGCATTAAAAAATAACAACCAAATTAAATATCACACTAACTCAAACAACTAGGATGTTTAAATGAATGATTTAATTAAGATGTAAACTAAATGAACAAATGAGTTTCTTAATGCATGATGTCATTTAAAAATGCAAACTTTATCTAACATGGGAGTTACATAATGCATGTCATAATTTATGATGGAAACTTAACTAACATGAGAGTTACATAATGCATGACTTTATTAAATGCAGAACACATAGTGCATGTAACAATTAAAAGATGTAGATTAATAATGCAAGGCATTAATTAAAGATGCATATTAATGATGTTCAAACTATAACTGTAACACCTTCAGCCCCTGTCCATCGCCGGAATAAGGTCACAAGGCATTATTTAACTAAACACAACTTTCGGATGTTCAAGGATACATATATCAACGAATTCAAGATAACTAGAATTAATCCACTTAAAGTTTACCATTCAATCATCAAAATCATGTCAAGTGCCGAATACAAGACATATCAACCATATTCAAATATACCATCCATAATTGAGTTACAAAAGACTGAGTCATGAAGGTCATTTAAACCAACTCGTCATCAACCCATACTACACATACATTGCATTTGAAGTTTAAAACTATTTCATCTAACCAAACATCCGTACTTAATAAAAAGGCAAGCCATTTTCGCATAGCTTGATTTATACACATTTTAAACAAAAAATTATGACAAAAGAGTTAAGCCTATACACGCCATTAACAAAATGTAAAGTCTTTAAAGATACCAAACCTAAGTCTAGATAGTGCGAATGACTTCAACTGAATCCCCGAGCTCGTAGTTGGAGTCAAAGATCCATAAAATAGAGAAAACGTAACAAACGGAGTAAGCTTTCCTAAGCTTAGTAAGTTTTAAGCAATGCAAACAATTAAACTCAAATAAAAAAAACTATCATTCAAATTCTCAAGTAACATTTCTTAGGTAAATTGCTCTTTTTGCCGAATATACACCAACACTTAACGCACATTTAGCATTTTAACTTCACTTGAATCTGAATTCATATAACTTAAGTAATTCAAATATTTTCAAATAACTTCACACTTTAATCGAATGTATCAGGATCATATACATCTCGTTTTAATACTTATTCACTTATATATATATCACATTATACTTGTGATTCAATCCAAATCAAGTTCAGATATAAGTACAAGATACATACCTGGCCAGCTTAAGGTATTGAACTAATTCAATTGTCATTTTATCACGAAGTCTCAAAATCTGATAAATTCGAATTCATCACCAGCACGAGGCCTGCTAGACTTTCAGTCTGATCGCATTCACCGGCATTTCGCCTGCTAAGCTCGAAGCCCAATATAATCCCACCGGCAATTATAGCCTGCTAGGCTCGAGGCCCTTTAAAATCTCACTGGCATTATAGCCTGCTAGGCTCGAGGCCCGTTATAATCTCACTGGCATTATAGCTGCTAGGCCAAAGGCCCGTATACTGTAGTACAATAATCAATTCAGAAAGTTTTGTACCTGTCCAGTCACATACTCCTTGTCTCCATATAACAAATCACATAAGTTGAACATTAATTTCATTTGCACAAAGCTCATACTAAATACATAATTTACAATTCATAAATCACATTCACATCTTTAAGGCATACCATCTTATATGCTCTTAAACTCATAATGGTCACTTGACTTAACACATATGCTTACTCATTTCTCATTCATCTCATATTCCACTATAACACAAATACATAATTCACCAAGCTTATCACAAAGTTTATTTAAAATTTCTATTTACCATTCGGTCATAAATCTAAAGCCACGTTCTAACGTTTCTTTTCATCTTAAAAACAATAGTCACATTCGGTTGATGAAATAGGTTACTCAATTACTTAAGAGCTTACTTATTATTCACACTAGCCATTCGGCTTAATAGCATTTCTATACGTATTTCTTTATTGCAACCTTCATATAGGGTATAAGCATTATTAAAAAAAAACTCCCATTTTTTGTAAAATAAAGCATACTTAATTACTTAAAACTTACAATTCAATACACATGCATTTAGACATCACAAGGTCCATTTACCCTCCTAAATCAATTTCTATCCAAAATCACTCAAAATATCCATGCATTAACCTTAATTCATTCGGCCATAGTAGAAACAACTAGCTTAACATTCAAATTTTAGCTACCATTAACTAACAAGAATTTCTTCACAAGTAACTATACCCGAATGTTATTCTTCGCATTTAAACAATTGCTGTTCTCAAATTCATCAAGATCTTCTCTTAACCCACATTGACTGAAAGCCCATTTGCCAATTAAACCCCCAAATTATCAAACTTTAACAAGTTTAAGGCTCACCTAATGACCATTTACAAACTAAAACATCAAACACTCAAATTTAACTCATCACAAACATGGCCGAATACACATTCCTTGACCAAAATCAAAAATTCAACATATGGTTTATAAAGAATTGCATCTAGCTCACAAATATACCAAAATTAACAAGAAATAGCATGAAAATCACCTTGAATTGAAGACTCCAATTAGCCGAATGTCCAAACCTTCCCCAATTTTTTTCCTATTTTTGTTTTGGCAAAAACAAAGACCAAATGCCTATTTTCATACTTATTTTATTAATTATACACTATTAATTTATTTCCAATTTTAGCCTTGATAATATCATGGCTTTTCCACTAACTAAAGGCCGAAAATGTCCATGTATGCCTCCCTTGGTCTAATTACAAATTAAACCCCTCATATTAAAGAACATCAACAATCGGCAATCACATATTATCCCACTTATTTTTCTTTTTATACAATTGAATCATTATTCACTCATTCAACATGTAATTAACAAAATTAAAGCACCAACTTTCACATATAGACATACACATAATATAAGCATAGAATATGACATTTAAATTATTCATCAAACTTGGTTTTGTGGTTCCGAAACCACTTTCTGATTAGGGTCGAATTAGGGTTGTTACAACTCTCCCCCCTTAGGGATTTTCGTCCCCGGAAATCTTACCAGTGAATAGGTTAGGGTATCATTCTCTCATTGAGTCCTCGAGTTACCAAGTCACTTCCTCGACTCCATGTTTGAACCATAGAACTTTAAGTAGTGAAATTTTCTTATTCCGCAATTCTTTCATCTCGCGAGCCAAAATACGAATCGGTTCTTCCTCATAACTCAAATCAGACTGAATTTCAACCTCAGATGGTTTAATCACATGCGAGGGATCAGATCTATACCGACGGAGCATCGAAACATGAAAAACATCGTGAATCTTTTTGAGTTCAGGTGGCAAAATCAATCTATAAGCAACCGGCCCAATCCGTTCTGAAATTTCGTACGGCCCAATCAGAGTACCTTTTTCCACGGCGAGACTTTCAAAAACACTTTATCCCCAATCTGATACTCTATATCTTTATGCTTCAGATCTGCATATGATTTCTCATGATCAGAGGTTACTTTCAAACTATCACGGATCACTTTTACTTTCTGTTCGGCTTCTTTAATCATATTAATTCCATAAATCTTATTCTCACTGAGCTCGGTCCAAAACAAGGGTGTACGGCATTTACGACCGTATAGAGCCTCGTAAGGTACCATCTTGATACTCGATTGAAAACTGTTATTGTACGCAAATTCAATCAAAGGTAAGTATCTCTCCCACGAGCCACTAAACTCGAGAATGTAACATCTCAACATATCCTCGAGTATCTGAATAACTCGCTCGGATTGACAGTCTATCTGGGGATGAAAAGCAGTGCTAAAATACAACTTGGTGCCCAATTCATCTTGCAATTTCTTCCAAAATCGTGATGTAAATCTAGAGTCTCTATCCGAAACAATAGAAGTAGGCACTCCGTGTAATCGTGCAATTTGAGAAACATATAATTTCGCTAACTTATTGAGTGAAAAGTCTATACGAACAGGGATGAAATGAGCTGACTTCGTCAATCTATCCACAATAACCCAGATTGAGTCTTTCTTGCTCAGGGTCAACGGTAGACCAGATACAAAGTCCATCGTGACTCGATCCCATTTCCACTCAGGTATCATGATCGGCTGAAGTAATCCCGAAGGCACCTGATGCTCCGCTTTCACTTGTTGACATATCAGACATTTAGATACAAAATCAGAGATGTCTCACTTCATACCGTGCCACTAGTATTGACGTTTCAGGTCGTTGAACATTTTTGTGCTACCTGGATGAACTGACATTCGGCTATTATGAGCCTCACTCAAAATCATCGGAATAAGCTCTGAACTTCTCAGAACACACAATTGATCTTTGAACCTCAAACAATCATTGTCATCAATTCGAAACTCTGAATCCACACTCAAATCACACTAAGCTCGCTTAACACCCAAATCATCATCGGTTTTCTGAGCTTTATAGATTTGTCATATTAACACTGGTTTTGCTTTTAATTCTGCTATCAACACATCATTAGCAGACACAGACAAATGTACATTCATCACTCGTAATGCAAACAATGATTTTCGACTAAAAGCATCAGCAACTACGTTAGCTTTTCCCGGATGATAATCAATGACAAGCTCGTAGTCTTTCAGTAATTCTAGCCACCGTCTTTGTCTCAAATTCAAGTCTCTCTGAGTCATTAAATATTTGAGGCTCTTGTGATCGGAGTAGACGTGACATTTCTCTCCAAATAAGTAATGACACCAAATTTTTAGGGTGAGCACAATAGCAGCTAACTCGAGATCGTGAGTCAGATAGTTTCTCTCGTGAGGCTTTAACTGTCTCGAACCATACGCGACAACTCTACCCTCTTGCATCAAAATGCAGCCCAAGCCGTTCAAAGAGGCATCACTTTAAACCACGAATTCTTTACCGGACTCTGGCTAAACTAACACTGGAGCTTCCGTCAAAAGAGTTTTCAGCTGGTCGAAACTTTTCTGACACTTTTTAGACTACTTGAATTTGACATCTTTCTACAACAGCTTTGTCAACGGTGTTGCCATCATCGAGAAACCTTTCACAAAACGTCTGTAGTACCCGGCAAGTCCTAAAAAGCTCCGAACTTCTAAAACATTTCTCGGAGGTTTCCAGTCAAGTATAGCTGAGATTTTGCTCGGATCAACACGAATACCTGATGTAGATACAACATGTCCCAGAAAGCTGACCTCGCGTAACCAGAACTCACATTTACTGAATTTAGCATACAACTGATTATCTCGTAAAATTTAAAGTACAAGCCTCAAATGTTCGGCATGCTCGGACTCATCGTGAGAATAAATCAAAATATCGTCTATGAACACAACCACAAACTGATCTAAATACTATCTGAACACTCGATTCATCAGATCCATGAAAATCGCAGGGGCATTAGTGAGCCCAAACGGCATCACTAAAAACTCGTACTGTCCGTACCTCGTTCTGAAAGCAGTCTTAGGAATATCAGAATCCCTAACTAGCAACTAATAATAGCCAGATCACAAATCAATCTTTGAAGACACTGAAGCTCCATTTAACTGATTAAAAAGGTCGTCGATTTGAGGCAACGGATATTTATTCTTTATAGTCACTTTGTTCAGCTGTCTATAATCGATACACATTCTCATAGTTCCGTCTTTCTTTTTCACAAATAGAAATGGTGCACCCTAGTGAGAGAAACTCGGTCGTGCAAAGCCTCTATCTGTCAATTCTTGCAACTGAGATTTCAACTCTTTCAACTCAGTTGGTGCCATACGATACGGAGTAATCAAAATCAGAGTCGTACCTGGTACAAGCTCTATGCCGAATTTAACCTCTCTAATAGGTGGTAGTCCTGATAATTCCTCGGGAAACACATCCGGATACTCACAAACCATAGGTATGGTCTCAAGCTTTCGTTTAGATACGTTGTTATATATTACATAAGCAAGATAAGCTTCATAGCCCTTTTTTATATATTTCTGAGCCAGAGCAAAAGATATCACTACCGGTAGCCCGTTTAGATAAGTAGACTCAACCCGAATTATCTTATTATTCAAACATCGTAAATCAATAGTCTTTCGCTTGCAATTCACTACAGCATCGTGCATAGTTAACCAATCCTTCCCGAGAATAATGTCAAATTCGTCGAATGGTAATAGCATCAAATCGGCCGGAAAGAAAAAATCTTGAATCATTAAGGGACATTTCTTGCACACTTTATCAACTAATACACAACGACCCAAAGGATTGGACACTCGAATCACAAACTCAGTAGACTCAACAGGGAGATTCTTACTGGATGCTAAAGTTTCACACACATATGAATGAGTTGAACTGGGATCAATTAGAGCAATAACATCAGTGTCAAAGAGAGTAAAAGTACCAGTAATAACATCTGGAGAAGAAGCTTCCTCACGGGCGCGGATAGCATATGCTCTGGCAGGTGCACGAGCTTCAGATCGAACAGCAGTGTCTCTAGTCTTCCTCTGACTACCACTAACATTACCTGAGTGTCTGGGTGGTCTACCCCGCATTGCGGTGTTACTAGGCTTTTCAATCTGATTAGTATTCTGTTCAACTAGTCTCGGACAATCTTTGATAAAGTGATTAGCAGATCCACATTTAAAACAGGAGCGGTCATGTAATCTACAGCTTCCCGAATGCCATTTACCATAATGCTTACACTGGGATCTATCCCGATGATCATTGCCAACACTAGCGACTGAAGTAGCTCGTGAACTCACTGGTGGTCGATCATGATCTCGTCTAGAAAAGCCCGAGGTAGCCTTAGATCTACCCGACTCATCTCGAAATTTCTTCGATGACTGCTGAATAGATTTCCTTGATGATCTCTTACGGAACTCTCTGGCACTATCTTCAGCTTTTCTCTTTTCAATCCCAAGCTCTTCGGCTTTACAAGCTCACTCGCCAAGTACTACAAATTCTTTAATTTCTAAAATACCAACCAGCAATTTGATATCTTCATTTAACCCGTCCTCAAAGCGTTTACACATAATAGCCTCAGACGAAATACACTCGCGAGCATATTTGCTGAGCCTTACAAATTCTCGCTCATACTCTGTCACTATTATTAGGCCCTGTTTAAGCTCAAAAAACTCTTTGCGTTTTTGATCGATGAACCTTTGGCTAATATACTTTGTACGGAATTCTATCAAGAAGAATTCGCAAGTGACCCTCTCTCTAGGTACAACAGAAACCAAGGTATTCCACCAGTGGTAAGCAACATCACGCAGCAAAGATACCGCACATTTTAAGCACTCATCAAGGGTACACAATAATTCATCGAATACTCGAATGGTATTATCTAGCCAGAACTCGTCTCGCTCAGCATCATCACTGATAGTAGCTCTGAACTCTTCAGCCCCATATTTTCTGATTTTATCAACTGGATGCTTAGTCGATCTCAAAGGATCGGTCACAAGAGTTACCACAGGTATCGGAGTTGGATTAATCGGGGGCGGGGGTTGTGAACCAGCCGGATTAGTTCGAATATATTTAGAGAACTAATCATTCATCATAGTGTAGAAAGCTTGTTTCGTATCATCATCTCGATGATTGGTATTCAGCTGAGAGTCAATTGGCACAGTCCCTTGTGTGGGAGCAGCTGCAACGCTCTCAATATCATCAGCTACGGCTCGATCAGGATCGGGATTCATTGCTATATGAAAAAACACATTTTAGTTGTCAGAAGTCATTACACTATGATAATATCACATGTTGGCATGTATAGCTAAACTCACACGCGCTATGTTAGTCCTACAATCGACTAAACTGTAGCACTGATACTAATAAAAATTGTAACACCTTCATCCCCTATCCGTCACCGGAATAAGGTCACAAGGCATTACTTAACTAAACACAACTTTCGAATGTTCAAGGATACATATATCAACGAATTCAAGATAACTAGAATTAATCTCCTTAAAGTTTACCATTCAATCATCAAATTCATGTCAAGTGCCAAATACAAGACATATCAACCATATTCGAATATACCATCCATAACTGAGTTACAAAAGACTAAGTCATGAAGGTCATTTAAACCAACTCGTCATCAAGCCATACTACACATACATCACATTTAAAGTTTAAAACTATTTCATCTAACCAAACGTTCGTACTTAATAAAAAGGCAAGCCATTTTCGCATAGCTTGATTTATACACATTTTAAACAAAAAATTATGACAAAAGAGTTAAGCCTATACATGCCATTAAAAAAATGTAAAGTCTTTAAAGATACTAAAACTAAGTCTAGATAGTGCGGATGACTTCGACTGAATCCTCGAGCTCGTAGTTGGAGTCAAAGATCTATAAAACAGAGAAAATGTAACAAACGAAGTAAGCTTTCCTAAGCTTAGTAAGTTTTAAGCAATGCAAACAATTAAACTCAAATAAAAAAAACTATCATTCAAATTCTCAAGTAACATTTCTTAGGTAAATTGCTCTTTTTGCCAAATATACACCAACACTTAACGCACATTTAGCATTTTAACTCCACTTGAATCTGAATTCATATAACTTAAGTAATTCAAATATTTTCACATAACTTCACACTTTAACCGAATGTATCAGGATCATATACATCTCGTTTTAACATATATTCACATATATATATATCACATTATACTTATGATTCAATCCAAATCAAGTTCAGATATAAGTACAAGATACATACCTGACCAGCTTAAGGTATTGAACTAATTCAATTGTCATTTTATCACGAAGTCTCAAAATCTTATAAATCTGAATTCATCACCGGCAAGAGGCCTGCTAGACTTTCAGTCTAATTGCATTCACTGGTATTCCGCTTGCTAGGCTCGAAGCCCGATATAATCTCACCGGCAATTATAGCTTGTTAGGCTTAAGGCCCGTTATAATCTCACTGGCATTATAGCCTGCTAGGCTCGAGGCCTGTTATAATCTCACTGGCATTATAGCTGCTAGGCCAAAGGCCCGTATACTGTAGTACAATAATCAATTCAGAAAGTTTTGTACCTGTCCAGTCACATACTCCTTGTCTCCATATAACAAACCACATAAGTTGAACATTAATTTCATTTGCACAAAGCTCATACTAAATACATAATTTACAATTCATAAATCACATTCACATCTTTAAGGTATACCATCTTATATGCTCTTAAACTCATAATGGTCACTTGACTTAACACTATGCTTACTCATTTCTCATTCATCTCATATTCCACTATAACACAAATACATAATTCACCAAGCTTATCACAAAGTTTATTTAAATTTCTATTTACCATTCGGTCATAAATCTAAAGCCACGTTCTAACGTTTCTTTTCATTTTAAAAACAATAGTCACATTCGGTTGATGAAATAGGTTACTCAATTACTTAAGAGCTTACTTATTATTCACATTAGCCATTCAGCTTAATAGCATTTCTATATATATTTCTTTATTGCAACCTTCATATAGGGTATAAGCATTATTAAAAAAAAAAACTCCCATTATTTGTAAAATAAAGCATACTTAATTACTTAAAACTTACAATTCAATACACATGCATTTAGACATCACAAGGTCCATTTACCCTCCTAAATCCATTTCTATCCAAAATCACTCAAAATATCCATGCATTAACCTTAATTCATTCGGCCATAGTAGAAACAACTAGCTTAACATTCAAATTTTAGCTACCATTAACTAACATGAATTTCTTCACTAGTAACTATACCCGAATGTTATTCTTCGCATTTAAACAATTGCTTTTCTCAAATTCATCAAGATCTTCTCTTAACCCACATTGACCGAATGCCCATTTGCCAATTAAACCCCCAAATTATCAAACTTTAACAAGTTTAAGGCTAACCTAATGACCATTTACAAACTAAAACATCAAACACTCAAATTTAACTCGTCACAAACATGGCCAAATACACATTCCTTGACCAAAATCAAAAATTCAACATGGGGTTTATAAAGAATTGCATCTAGCTCACAAATATACCAAAATTAACAAGAAAGAGCATGAAAATACCTTGAATTGAAGACTCCAATTAGCCGAATGTCCAAACCTTCCCCAATTCTTTTCCTATTTTTGTTTTGGCAAAAACAAAGACCAAATGCCTATTTTCATGCTTATTTTATTAATTATACACTATTAACTCATTTCCAATTTTAGCCTTGATAATATCATGGCTTTTCCACTAACTAAAGGCCGAAAATGCCCATGTATGCCTCCCTTGGTCTAAGTACAAATTAAACCCCTCATATTAAAGAATGTCAACAATTGGCAATCACATATTATCCCACTTATTTTTCTTTTTATACAATTGAAACATTATTCACTCATTCAACATGTAATTAACAAAATTAAAGCACCAACTTTCACATATAGACATACACATAATATAAGCATAGAATATGACATTTAAATTATTCATTAAACTCAGTTTTGTGGTTCCGAAACCACTTTTTGATTAGGGCCGAATTACGGCTGTTACAATAACATAATGAAAGACACAAAATAACTAAAATAAATGAATCAATGTTCTTATTTTCCAGTAACCAAATTAACAAACTGAATTTAAAAGCTTTGTTTTGCACTTGGGCCCCTTGTGCTTGGGCCAATTCCAATGTCATCAAAATGTATCGAAACATGATGTGACCGAGTTCGCTCTTCTTCATCGATAGATGGTTTGAAAATTGAAGTTGTTATGTTAGCTAAGTCTAAGGATTCAATCAGCCTTCCATGCCTGATCTCGTGATTGTGATGAAGTAATAAAATTTAAGTACCCGGAAACTAACTATTATCACGATAAAAGGCAAGTGCACCTATCGAGTAGTAGTATAGTTAGTGGCAAGACCGGAATATCGAATCCAAGGAACTAAAAATACTAGTAATGACTTCCTTCCTATTATCTAGCCTAAGAAATAAAAGGGGTTTGGTTGTAAACTATTCTAAACTAAACTAAAGAAATGGCAAAGAGTAAAGAGGGAGATTGCTTTTGGGAAATCTGATTGATGAGGTCAATACCTAAGGAAGAATCCACCTAGACTTCACTTGTTATCTAACTTTGAACAAGATGATTTCTTCATTTGACTTGATCCGTAGAGATCCCTAAATTATGTTAATACCTCCGTCGAGGATAAGAACAACTAATTCTAGGTTGATTAATTGAAATCTCTTTCTAATTAAAACCCCTAGTCTCACATTAACTCGATCTATGGCTCCCTATATTAGATTTGACTCTAATCCGACAGATTTTCGTCGTCCTATGTCTAGGATTGCGATCAACTCCACTTAATTGTGTTGGATCTACTCCTATGCAAGGACTTTTGCTCCTCTACGTAAGGACATTCGACTTAAATCAATATCCTGAAAATATCAATTTAAGAATTAAAAACACAATTAAGAAAAAAACAAATACTTATCACACAATTCAGATAACAATAATAAGATCTGTCTTAGGTTTCATCCCCCTTAGATATTTGGGGTTTTAGTTTATAATTGTAAAAAGAAACATCTCAAAATATATAAAATAGCAAAACATAAGAAAACCCAAAAAACCCCTGAAAGGATAGAAGGGAGATCCTTTGTTTTGATGTAGATCCTGGCTTCTTCCTTCGAGTAATTCCCTACCTTTAACTCCCTGTCTTGGCAGGAATGATGTACCCCCTTGTAGTTGCCTCTTAGGGTCTTTATATAGAGTTTAGAATGTCTTTCTTAGCCCATAAGTAGCCTTGTCCGAGTGAAATTAAACTTTATCACGATAGGGACACGCTCGTATGCCACGCCCGTGTGAGTCAACTTCCAGGCCGTGTTCGAGCCTGTTAATGTGGCACGGCCGTGTGACACACCCATGTGGTGAACGTCCAGGTCGTGTTGTTTTCACACCTAGGCCTATTTTCTTCGTTTTCGGCCCATTTCTTGTTCTTTTCACTCTCCTATGCTCTCCTAAGTATAAAACATGAAATTAAAGGATTAGGAGCATTGAATTCCACAAATTTAATGATAATTCATCCAGAAATTAGGCTAAGCATGAGGTAAAAATATGTATAATTTACGGTTTATCAAATACCCCCACACTTAAGCCTTTGCTTGTCCTCAAGCAAAATTTCAACTCACAATTAAAAATCATTCTTCTTAACTTCCTTATCAATAATGTTTCAAACTAATCCACAAGTAATCATACAATGAAAATTCAACCAGAAGAAAATTAAAGTCTCAAACACTCTAAGTTGAGAATTTTATCACAGAAACATAGGTTTTCTCCCTTCTCTTTAGTAGTTACCTTTCAATTCAAAATCAACAAGAGTTGACATCCTCACTAAAGGTTCACTCTATCCACTTGAAGTGTTTAGGGTTCAAAAATTAAGCACTCATTAGTCAACCTGAAAAGTTATTACCATAGGCTTGCAGGTAAATCAAATCTCCACCACTATAGATTGATATGACACATCGATCAAATGGCCTTTCAATGGTTGTAATAAGGCTTTGGTTAGGGGTGTTCTCACAAGCTAAAAAAGAAGGTTAGAATCAAAATTGAACTGAAAAATCATATAGCTAGAAAAATCTCTATCACTGAAACATATCCCTAAAACTAAGCTTTTTTTTTCGGGTAACATTGTTTTAGATTCGGAAGCTTATAATAGAAATATGCAAAAATACTGAATTACAACTGAAATATGAATTAAAACTTGAATTGACTGTATATACACCTTCTTTTTTTTAAGAACAAATCAAATAACAATAAATATTTATAAACTTTACAAACTGAAAAAGAGAACAAAGCTAGACAATTATTCAACTCAAATCTCGACAAAAATAGGGATCAAAATAATTGAAAGGAATTCAACAAAAACTGGGTTATAGGTTAATATTAAGGGTAAGTCAAAAAATAGTTTGTTAGGCTCAATGGGGTTCACTAGGGGTTAATTTATGGAGGTAGGCTTTTATGGAGTAAGTGGGTTAGATCCTAGGTGCCTTTATCGTTTTGGTATATCAAATCAATGATGTGGTCTCGACATGTATAATCGAAGCAAGTTTTAGATTAACGAATCAATATTGACTCACTCAAAGCAACAATAAAAGTGAGCACGAAAGGATATATGCTCAAAAGGCTAAAAAATCTCACAAGAATTATGGCTTTTGATGTCAATCTTGTGAATTTCAAATCTCAATATAACACTTAAAATTAGGGAAAGTAACCTAGAAAATTTTAAATTCTCAAAAATTTTAACTTATCATGCTTGATTCCCTAATGTCTTAAAGTTTGAATAATCAAAGCATGAGTACCTATGTCTCAATTCTCAACATATCAATAAAAATCATAAATCAATTAGAATTAATTCCTAACAGGAGATTGAGACTAATGCAGAGAGTGAAAGTGAGAATTCAAAATTTGAGAACAATGCAAAAAGTTAGTGGTAAAAATTTTCAGGGGTTTCAAAGATAATACAAGGATAAAAGTGAGTTTCCCCCCACACTTAAGATGTACATTACCCTCAATGCACAAAGATACATTAGTAGAAATAGAAGCATAAAATCAAAAGATAGGGAGAGAAGTGAAACTCCCTAAATAGTGGATGGAACCATTGAATTGGAGGTACAGAAACTTGTAAGAAAGGATGTCGATCCACGGACTCTAGGTCAGAAAAATTATTTTTGTCGTGGTGGTTATGGTGCTGGTAGTGGCGGTTAGGACGACTATGGTCACATGTGGCAAAGTTTCCCTTTAGAGTTGGACTTGAGCTGTAAATCTCCTTTGAAACTGCGATAGCATTTATCAGTTTTAGGGATTTTAGATTAGCAAAATGTGTTCGTTAGGGAATAGCAGATATGAAATAAGTGAAATAAAATAAACTAAGTTCTGAAAATACTAAAATTCAAATAATGAAAAAGATAAAATAAAAGAAAAAGGAAAAATAAAAATGAAAATAAAGGAGAAGATAAGAGGACTCATGAGTCCTAATCTTTAGATGGTTCGTAAGGTGGGGGTGATGGTGCGAGGTGAAGATGCTGACAAACCTAAGCTGAGGTTGCATCAATGTGATCCAATCATTGAAAACATTGTTGCTGGAATTGGGTGAACTGCTCAGAAGTGACATAGCCTGAAGTTGCCACATGAACTAGGCGACGAGTTAGTGGTGGCTCACTCGATGCCCCCTCCTGTGGTGGGACATCATCAGGAATGTCCTCGGGATCCTCATGCTCAACATTTTGGAATAGGCGGTATTATGGAGGATCAGTCCCATGTCGGCGCTGAATCATCCTCATGTGGAGTATGTTCTAGATGCCCTGTGGAGACATCTAGCCAACGAGAGCATAGGAGGATGTTTGGGCCGCGATGTTGATTAGGCGAAGTAGCGGGCCAATCGAGTGATGTACAGGCCCATCGAGATTACACCCCTCCGGTGCCACTCTGTCTGGTGCTGGATGGCATGGGCGATGAAGTATGCAAGATCGAGCACATGCCTGTACGACATGCTCCACAAGAAATAGGCATCATGTGTGTTGACGACGCCGGTGCTCTCTCGCCTACCCGTTAATGTATATGTAAGTATGGCACGAAGGTACCTCAAAAATAAGGCGAGAGCTGTCGCTTTGGAGTGACTGGGGTCGTATGTGGTGGAGACTGGGACTAGGGCCTGCCAACACTTAGACGGTAAAAAGTGGATGTCGCAGTAAAGCTCTGAGGTCTTTCTCCTCCAAAACCTACTCGGTGTAAAGGCCTAGTGCTGTATCGAACTCTGGTACATTGAGGTGACGAACAAGGCCTCCTAGATGGAATTGAATCGTCCCTGGATCATCATGTCGGGTCATGACCGTCTGGAGATGGAACATAAAGTAGAACTCTAGGGTGAGCTCGAGGTAAGTGGGCTCCACGATTTGGAAAAACTGGTCCCATGGGTCCATTGTCAACAAGGGTCAAACCGCGTCTACTAGCTGGACCTGCTCTAGTGCGGTCCAGCCGATGCATCTCCCTACCTGAGGGGTCTCACCCTTAATATCTGAGCAGTTCCTCTTGGGAACTTTGCGGGAACTAGAGGAAAGGATGGTGAACTTTAGTGGTGGGTCTAGAAGAGGAACCACCGAGTCCCTTTCACTTTTTGGAAGTGGGAACGATAGCTTTCTTCCCTCGTGATGATGACATGATTCCTAAAAACAAAACAAAAAAGAATAAAAATGGGCATGTATTATGTGTAACTAAGTGAGGGTTAATGATAATCAAAGTTATTCAATTGAAGACTTAATATCTAATTCAATGCAAAAGTTAGTATTAAGAAAACAATTTGATTTATCTAAGCATGAAGTTTGGACAGAATGTGAGTGTTTAAATAGCAAACTGCACTAGGAACTAATTGCCTAAGATAACTAGATATGGCAACAAGAGAATGGTTCTAAATGGCATAAGGAGTATTCTAGATTAATCATGCAAAATGTGTGAGAATGATATCAAAAATAATGTAAATAATCTAAAAGAATGAAATCATGAATAGATAAATAGTTAGAAGCATTCAAAATTATGAGAAAAGTAAGAAAAGGGAACCGAAAACATGAGGTTAGGAGTGGAACACGGTCATGGTAGTTCTTGCATGGATGTGGTGGCGTGGTTGAGGCTGGCGGCGGCACTAGAGAGGGCTGGTATGGGTTTTGGGTGAAGGGATTTTTAGGGTTTTAGTGGAGAAGAAGATGAATAGTGGGGGTTTATATAGGATTTTGGGTCCCACGGGCATGGCATATGCCCGTATGACTCGGGTTTAGCTCGTGTGGTTCAAAATTTAGGGATTTTGGCATGCCTACTGCATGGCACATGCCCGTGTTCCTAGGGCATGTTGGGGCACATGGCAGTGTCGCACAGTCGTGTCCTTCTATGTTCGCTTCTCCCACGGCCGTGTAGGGGGTCACACGCTCGTGTATAAAATTGCAGGTTCGACCACGGCCTTAGGACATAGGCGTGTCGAACGCTCGTGTTGAATTGTCAGGATTGGCCACAGCCACATCGCACGGCCGTGGCTAGTTGTCGTAGCTCATGTATTAGGGAAACCTTACCCTGCTCGTACACAGCCATATCGCACGTCTGTGTCTTTGCCCATGGTGTCCACAAGGCCATAGGCATGCTCGTGGGCATGGCCGTGTGGCTCAAAAAATCTGCATTCAAAGTGTTAGTTGATGTATTATAAAGCTTAAATAAAAAGAATTTTACTACATTAGTGCTTGGGTTACTGGAACGGCGGAAATGTGCAAGTGTACACAGTCGTAACAAGTAAAAAAGTGACAAGTAAATGTCGAGTTATCATACCCACAGGGACTGTAAAAAGAAATATTTATGAATTTAATTTAAAAACACTTTGGTGAGAACAATAATTTTGGTTTGAAAAGTTGATTTATAAACTAAGATATTAAAACTAAGTAAACAATTTAAATAGAACAAACGAGTTCTAATGCATGATTTTAAAAAGATTTAATCCAGCTGATATAATTGTGTTGGATTAATTACATCTTTTTAACTTAGAATTATTAAATTCATGCTCATGTTGTTACGAATAAATTCATTGCAACTCGGAAAAATTGCTAACTATTGCTCATACATACTTATTAAATTCAACTAATCTCTTGCATGTTCCCATGTCAATTCAAACAATTAACTTAATTTAATAAACATATAAAAGATTATGTGAAGTAACAAGGTAGCCATACCTTGAAACAATTTAATCACAACAATCTTGCAAGTTATGCAAGGCATATGTATTGCCAAATACAATGCTAATTTATTTTTCAACTACCTTAGAAAAATTAAACATGCACTGATTAAGTACTGTGTCCATTAACTACAATTTCAATCCGTTTAAACAATTAATTCTTTAGTTATCTAACAAATTTAATGCAAGAATAACTTAGGCATGATTTTACTTAATCAAGCATTTTTACTGAGGCCTATAACAGCATAAACATAATTTTAATAATTCAAGTAGGCAAAATATAATCAACCCAACACGAATTAAATTCAAGCTAGATTGATTAAAATATAACCATTTCAACAATAATAATATTCATAGATATGTTCATCGTAAAAACAACAGAATTTAAAAGATAGGGAACAAGAAGGCAAATCCGGTGTTTCTCCGTGGCTTGACTGATTGCTCCGTTCTTCGTCTCCATTGTCCTCGCCAGCCAAGGCTTCTATGAACACTTGCTTGCTGCCCAAAATGGCTGGGAAAATACCTCTTTTCCAAGAGGAGAGATCGGCACAAGACTATAGGAAAATAAGATGGGAAATGGAGAGAAAAGAGAGTGGAGAGGAGAAGAATGAATGAGAGAATGAGAGTGGAATGAGGGATGATGAAAATGATCAGCAAGGGGTGGCTTTTATAGCTGATTGTGGCTGCTAAAAATAGAAAATTCCAGCAGCCAAAGACCCCCCATGGCCGGCCACACACATGGAAAAGTTGAGAAATTCAACTTTGCTATTTTAGGCATGGGGCAAATCTACAAAGCCACAAATTAAGGTGGGGTTTGAATGCAAATTGGAGGTTTTTCAAGGGCCTTTTTGCATGTATATTTAATCAGCTAAAATGCTATTTTGGGTCAGCCTATGGACAGTTTTGGTCAGCCCAATTAGTGGCTGGTTCGGCTCACTCCATTCGGTTCGACTAGTGCGGTTCAACTGGGCCCCATAATTAATTAAAATTAATTTATTTAACCCGAATTAAATAGGGAAAAATTAAAATCAATTTAATTATGAATTAATACACATTTCTGGACCGTCTTGGTCTGGAAATTAGTTCACCTCGATACTCCAAATTGCTTCTGGTTTTGTTCTTCTCGCAGTGTCCGCCGGGCCATTTTTCGCCCTTTGTGCAATTCTGTCAAAAATAACCAAATTTAATCAAAATTAAATATAAAATTAATTAAAATTCATAATTTTCATATTTTTAACACAATTTAATTATTTTATAATATTTAATTATTTTTTGACAAGAATTAACCGGAATAGCATGATTTTAAGTCAAAAAGGGCATGAAAAAAGTATATAAATTTTTGTGTTTCCACACCCCCAAACTTAATTCATTGCTTGTCCCAAGTAATGCACAAATTTTGAAAAGAATTTCTCAGAAACACTTTTGAAAACCTCCTTCAGAATAACATTTTTCTCAAAATTATGAATTTGATATACTCATGCTCAAAAATAAGAAATTTGATCATTATGCTACCCAAGTGTTCATATTATTCAAATTAATCTCAACAATTATTACAATAGCAAAATTAGACTAAATGTTTCTTAATAAAGACATGCTAATTCCTACCAATTTAATTTTTAATCCTTTATTCAAGATTAAGCTGCAATCATTAAGCTTAACTTATGTCTTTATATGTTGAACAAAGCAATTTCTCTCCACTAATGTAGGTAACATTGGAACTTCGAATCAATAGGTCTTTACAAGGTTGTAACGTGGCTGGGCGTAGGGGTAGGTAAAAAGATAGATAAATTTTGGCTAAAAACCCTAGACTCAGTGTAAATCGAACCTTCGAAAATTTTTACCTTCAACCAGCAACTTTCACATGCTCTTTTTCAAATACATGTGCTCTTTTTTTTCTCTTTTTTTTTTTTAGCACTTGCTTTCTGCGTACAATTTTTCAGCTTTTGATATTTCTTTTCAATTCCCCCAAACTTATTTTCAAATGATATTCTTGAATAGTACTAATTCTAGTGTTTGGGACAATTTAAAGATAATTAAGAGAAACGTGATGGGCTAAATTTGTATAGGTTCCAAAATAAAATTAGGCCATATAGTCTCAAAGTTGGGTTTCAAAGGATAAAATTTACCATGGTGGGCTTGAAAGGCTTAAACGGTCTAAACAATAGCTGCCTAAATCATTTTCAATGTTCCATGCTTCCTAGGATTTCGCCTCAAGAAACTACTAAGTCAATTCTAAAGACTTAAACTTTCATGCATACCTAGCTTTCCTAAAGAGAAAATTTTTATGGTATGAGGTTGCATGCTTTATTAAAATACATTCATGTCATCATTAAGCTACAAAATAATTTATTGAAAAAAAAATAGAACTTTATTCATACTCAAGTTCAGCATACTTAACAAAATTCAAATTTATTAAACAGAAATATATCCTAATCATAATTAAAAGAAAAAATTTATTCTGGATGGAAATAATTTCAAATTTCAGTCCCCCCAACTTAAAATGAACAATGTCCTTATTGTTTAAAGTGAATAGATAATATATACCAGGTAGGAATTCAGAAAAAAGGAGGTGAGTCAATGTGACTGCTTAAGTACCAAGCTCTTTCGAAATCCAATCCTAGACATGTATATATCTATTGCCACACTTTATACTTTATGACTTGTCCATATTTATTCAGGATTTCCTTCTCTTGTTTTATTATGCAAAAATAAAAATTCCTAATTAATCCTAATCCTAACTTAACCTAAAAAATAAAAATTAAATAAAGTCAAGATCCTCCCTTTTCATTTATTTGCTGATCCTTCCGAATTCGACTCATCTTTTGCTCCATCATTATTGCCTTTGCATGAATCGCTTCAATCATTTTTCGAGAATGGAGTCCATGGCTCGAATATGAAATCTGGAAATTCAGGTACAAAAATAAATGGGTCATTGTATATTTTCTTGAAGGCACTTCTCATCGAGTCATCCCTTATTTTTTAGTATCTTCGGTATGCTTGTTGCTGACATTGCATGTGCTGCATTAAGTCCATCAAATTTGACAGCTCATCTCGAAAGTTTGGGCTAGGCGACTGAGCTCTAAACATTGGAGTTCCAGCATCCGATTCAGCTTTTGGCTCTACTGGGTCCACCTTATTAGGGACTTCAAATGATTGCATCATGGGATCTTCTTCTTCATCAGGGTCCTCAGGTTCTTCACTTTCTTCAACTTGTTGCTGTAGAACTGAGTCTCCGGCTACTCGGTAGAGGTCCCTATCTGTAATTGTGCCTTGGGTGTACCCTGTCTTTTTTACATTAGCAAGAATCTCTGCTTTCAAGCACAGAATAGTTATTGTAAAGAGGAAGTAAGTAGGGGCAGAACGCCTAACGGCACAGTTTCAAATTTTTTTCAGGATGATCTTTCCCACATCAATGGTCTTACCCATCAAGATCGAGTATAGTAAGACCATTCACTCTAATGAAATTGTAGTCCCATGTGAGCTAGGCAGAAGGCTGAAACGGATGAGATAGAGCCATACCTTCACAATAGGTGTTAAGTATTCTCTTTGACAAGTGTGGGTTCCTTGTTTTGACACAGTCCAATTGGAACCTTCAATTGTAAGCTCCTCGAGAATTTCTTGCAGTAGTTCCGGCTTGATGTTGCTTATCAAAGATGAATATTCATCATTCTCAAAATCAGGTAATTCAAAGAACTCATTAATTGCATTCGAGTTTATAGGTACCTTGATTCTGCGAACAAGGACTTCTATCATCTCGCTTCAAGTTAAATTTGCGTAGAATTCACAAACTATCTCCTCATCCACACTAGGTCTCTTTTCACAATACAGTTCCTAAATGAGAGCTTCAGCAATTTGACAAATACGTGCCATGAAGTCTCTGTAGTTGCTCTCCTTCAGTGTGAAGCCTTTCTCAGGATGCATCTGTTGATTTTTGTAGATACTTTTGTATCTCACTTTAGCTTCAACACAATGGTACTTGCTTCATGTTTCGTCGATTTGAGTGCAGGCACGAGTTCTCTTGTGAGGCATAATTGACCTGAACATGAGATGTAAAAAATAATATTTCCCCAAAAATTTAATTCATAAAATTTATTAATAATTTAACGAATTGAAAAATTAAATAAAAAACAAATTAAAAATTAAAAGGAAATTAAATCTTACCACCTTTTTGAAAAGAACTCTTAAAAGAAATAATAATGAAGAATAGATAATAAATTAAAAGGAGGAGGGTTTGATTTAAAGGGTTGGTATGTGAGAGAGTCGCATAAGGGCTAGGGCGCAACTGCCGCTCGGGCGCTTAGCAGTAGGCCAAATGTGGGCTGAAACAGGCAGCGTGTGGAGCCTCGTCGAGCAGCCTGGAGCGCGCGATGATGCTTGTGCTTGTTGAGGCCTTGGCAGGAGTAGCAAGGGCCTTCGGTAGCAAGATGTGTATGGGGACTAGGTGCAGCAATGGTGCACGTGAGTTGAGGCACCGGTGATGCGATCTGGGTAGCTGCTGGACTGAAGCAACAGGTGCGCGAGTGGGAGCTAGGTGCTGACCGGGTCGTGCGGCGTGATGCTGCTGGGTGTGCTTGCCGACTAGGCTGCTGGAGCTAGAGGGTTGCGGCACAAGGTGATTTGGTGTTTGAGAGGGTTGGTTGATGCATGGATGGGAGAATTAAGGTGGTATTTATAGCAGGCATAATAGGACTTAAAATAGAACTCTTAGTCTAATTTAATAATTAAAAATAAGATTTTAATTCTAATCCTACTCAAGTTTAACAACAATTAATAATTAAATATAAGCATATAAAATTATCAATTGTTATTAATTATTAAGATAAATATAAAATAAAAATTGAAATTAAATTAATCCTAATTCTAATCTAAGTTGATAAAAGTTAATATACAAATTATAATTAATATAATTATATATTAAAGTTTATCATATTATTAATTGTATATAAATATATAAAAATATTTCTTCTAGATGCCTTAGAAATATATTTACAAAGAACGGCACCTAATTTTTATTATTTACAAAAAGAGCAATCAAATTTAAAAATAATTCAATTAAGTCCCTAGACTTAATGAAAATTAAAAATTGAATTGCAAATTAAAAATTGGATCAAATTGACCCTTTTATTTGAAAAACAAAAAAAAATTATTTTGTTGATTAGGGAATAATTTCTTGGAAAATTATGTTAAAATAAATTCCCAGGAAAGATTAGAGGGGTCACAAAAAGGTCCCGCTTAAGTTCCAACCTCCTAGAGAGAATTTATTTAAACATACTAAACCCGAAAATAGACCCTAAATCATTTATTAAACAGAACGCGAAATATTAAATATCTGATAAAATGAACGAGATGTTATCCCGTTCGATTTTATCCCCCCAATAATGTTTCAAACGCTGAGTATTAACTCGAAAATTACCTCCCTTACGTTGGAGTTCAACAACTCCGTATGGATAGACTCGGTGAATCGTAAATGGACCGGACCAACGTGATTTTAGCTTACCTGGAAAGAACTTCAATCTAGAGTTGAACAGCAATACTTGCTGACTTGCTTCAAATTCTCGAACTCGGATGTGTTTGTCATGCCATTTTTTGAGTCTTTCTTTGAGTAGTTTGACATTTTCATATGAGAACATTCGAAATTCTTCTAACTCATTGAGTTGGAACATCCGTCTTTCTTTCGCTAGCTTAGGATCCAAATTAAGCTGTTGAAGAGCCTAGTAAGCTTTGTGCTCTAACTCCAGGGGTAGATGACATGATTTCCCAAAGACCAGCCTATAGGGTGACATCCCTAAAGGTGTCTTGTATGCTATTCTGTAAGCCCATAAAGCGTCATCCAATCTTTTGGACCAATCTCATCGACTCGGGCAAACTACCTTCTCAAGTATGCCTTTTATCTCCTTATTCGCCAGTTCAGCTTGCCCATTCGTCTGCGGATGGTAAGCTGTTGCAACCTTGTGTTTCACCCTGTGTTTGTCTAACAACCATTTCAACCACTTGTTCACAAAATGGGATCCTTTATCGCTAATGATAGCTCTTGGGGTTCCAAACCTTGTGAACACATGCTTCTGCAAGAACTTTATTACAACCTTCGCATCATTTGTCAGATATGCTTCTGCCTCGACCCACTTAGACACATAGTCTACTGCTACCAATATATACTTGTGACCAAAAGATGGAGGAAAAGGCCCAAGAAAATCAATGCCCCATACATCGAACAATTCTACCTCAATAATGTTTGTTCGAGGCATCTCACTTCTGTTGGTGACATTCCCAACTCTTGGACATCGGTCACAATTTTGCACATATGCATATGCAGCCTTAAATAGTGTTGGCCAGAAGAATCTAGCTTGCAATACTTTGGCTGCAATACGAGTACCTCTGAAATGTCCCCCACTTGGAGCTGAGTGACAATGGTATAGGATCTTCGGTATTTCTTCTTCTTCCATGCATCTCCTGATCATCTGATCTGCACACTTTTTAAATAGATATGGCTTTTCCCAAAAATAGTACTTCACATCGTGAAGAAACTTTTTCCTTTATTGATACGTCTTATCAATTGGCATCAAACCACAAGCTAAAAAGTTAGCAATATCAGCAAACCAAGGGGTATTATGGACATGATTTACCTTAAGTATATGCTCATCTGGAAAGGTCTCATGAATCGGTATAAGTCGAGTATTTCCTTCTTGCGACTCCAATCTGGACAAGTGATCTGTTACTTGGTTTTCTACTCCTTTACGATCTTGAATTTCCAAGTCAAACTCTTGAAGTAGAAGTACCCATCAGATCAACCTCGGCTTAGCGTCTTTCTTGGCAAGTAAGTACTTGATTACCGAGTGGTCAGATAGACAGCCACTTTGGTACCTACAAGGTAAGATCGAAACTTGTCAAAAGCAAACACGACAGCAAGTAACTCTTTTTCTATTACCGTATAGTTTAATTCAGCTACTATAAGAGCCTGGCTTGCATAGTAGATGGGATGAAAAACTTTGTTCCTTTGCTGGCCCATGACAGCTCCAAATGCGAAGTCACTTGCATCACACATCAGTTCAAATGGCAACTCCCAGTCTGGTGTGACGATTATGGGTGCCGTGACTAATCGATTCTTAAAATCCTTGAAAGCTCTTAAGCATTCATCATCGAATTTGAATGTTGTGTCCTTCTCTAACAATTTGGACAAAGGTTTAGCAAATTTGGAGAAGTCCTTAATAAGCCTTCGATAGAAACCGGCGTGGCCTAAAAAGCTCCTAACACCCTTTACAAATGTTGGAGGTGGGAGTTTCTCAATAACGTCTACCTTCGCTCTGTCTACCTCGATCCCATGTCTCGTTACTCGAAGCCCTAGAACAATTCCTTCTCATACCATGAAATGGCACTTTTCCCAATTAAGGACTAGGTTTGTCTCTTCGCATCGTTTTAGTACTTTAGCTAGATTGGCTAAGCAATCATCGTACATATCTCCAAATATTGAAAAGTCGTCCATGAAAACTTCCAAAAACTTCTCAACCATGTTAGTAAAAATATACATCATACATCTTTGAAATGTAGCAGGTGCATTACATAAACCAAATAGCATGCGTCTAGATGCAAATGTACCATACGGGCAGGTGAATGTGGTTTTATGCTGATCTTTCGGTGCTACTGTAATCTGGTTGTACTCTGAGTGTCCATCTAGAAAACAGTAGTAATCTTGCCCTGCAAGTTTATCCAGCATCTAGTCCAAGAACGGCAACGAAAAGTGATCCTAGGTGCCTTGTTTAGCTTCCAGTAATCGATACAGATTCTCCATCCCGTAACTGTTCTAGTCGGTATCAACTCGTTGTTCTCGTTCTCTATGACCGTGATACCACCTTTCTTTGGCACGCACTGGACCAGACTCAACCATGAATTGTCTGAGATGGGGTAAATGATACCGCATCTAACCACTTGATAATCTCCTTTTTCACCACGTCCTTCATGATGGGGTTTAGCCTTCGTTGTCCATCGATCATCCCTTTTTCACCATCTTCTAGGATGATTTTGTGCATGCATATAGACGGACTAATACCGCGAATATCGGCTATGGTCTATCTGATAGCCTTCTTGAATTGTTTCAGGACTAAGATAAGTTTTTCTTCTTGCTCAGTAGTTAATTCTGCTGAAACAATCACAGGCAGAGTAGAAGCATCACCTAAATAAACATATTCTAATTTAGGTGGATCCTCGATTGATGCTTTCGGCTGTGAGTAATCTCTCTTCTCCAATTCCAAAGATTCAAATCGAGATTGCGGATTAAATCTCTTTTGATTATCTTCCAACAAAGCTAAGTCTTCATCCTCCTCTTCATCATTTGGAGGGTCTAATGTCAGAATTCTTTCCAGAGGATCCTCAACAGAGTTGAGTTCCTTCTCTACTATTAACTCTTCTAAATCAGATACTACAGAACAATCATCTATTGCGTTAGGAAATCTCATTGACTTGAAAATGTTAATGTTACCTGATCGTCCTGAACACGCATAGTAAGTTCGCCCTTTCTGCACATCTATAAGTGTCCTTCCGGTTGCTAAGAATGGTCTCCCCAGGATAATTGGTACTTCTTCTTTGAAATCTAAAATTACGAAATCAACAGGAAAGATAAACTTATCTACACGTACCAATACATCCTCAATTTTTCCTTCTGGATGTGCTAAGGATCGATCTACTAGCTGAAGTGTAACCGTAGTAGGTCTAACGTCACCTATCCCCAACTTCTTAAATATCGACATAGGCATCAAGTTGATACTTGTGCCCAAGTCACATAATGCCTTCCAAATATGTTGCTCCAATATTGCACGGTATGGTAAAACATCCTGGATCCTTCAACTTCAGGGGTAATTTGTCTTGAAGATATGTACTACATTCCTTCGTCAGAGCTACCGTCTCAAATTCTCCAAGTCTTCGTTTCTTGGACAGGATATCTTTCATGAATTTGACGTAGTTTGGCATTTGCTCAAGTGCTTCCACCAACGGGATGTTGATGTGAAGTTGCTTGAGTACATCCAAGAACTTCTTGAATTGGACCTCCTGTTTCTGCTTCTGAAGTCTTTGAGGGTAGGGTGGTGGAGGTTTCCTTACTGGAACTGGAACTGGTTGATTTATCTTTGGCGGTAATTCTACACCTAACGGAGTTGTTAGTTGATCAGAATTAGCTGGTTCTGAGGTTACCTTATAAGATCTTGCAGGTTCTGGTTCAGGTGGAACTAGAACTTTAACACTCGGTTGAACTTCTTCCAGATCTTAAGCTTCAACATGCTCCTTTTCAGCTTCAATGATGTTGGGCACTATTGTCTTTCCACTCCTCAATGTTAGTGCTTTACAATGCTCCTTCCCTGGATTTCTCAGATTCTCCATATCACTAGGTAGAGCACCTTTTGGACGGTTCCTAAGTTTAGTTGCAAGCTGGCCCATCTGGTTCGCCAAACTTTTCAATGTAATAGCTTGGCTTTGAATTAAGGTGTCATTCTTTATCATGTAAGCCTTCAGTAGGTTCTCTAGGCTATTGGACGATTCAGCTTGAACTGGTTTCTGAACTTGCTGTGAAAAACTAGGCGGCTGGGTCAGTCTAGGTTCGGCGTAGTTGTTATTGCCCCCAGCCCCTTGGTTACTCCAGGAAAGATTGGGGTGATTTCGCCACGATGGGTTATAAAAATTGGATTGCAGCCCTTGCCTTCCTCAATTTTGGTTTGGGTTACTCATGTAGTATATGAATTCTGGATTTGATGGACATTCTTCAACCAAATGTCCTTCTCTACAATAGACACAGGCTATATTCTCATATTGGTTAGGTGGCTGAGCTGCAAAATTGTTAGACCCATTAGTGGTAAGATTCTTTAACATTGAAGATATCGAAGATACCTGAGATGCAAGTGAAGTGAGAGCGTCCACTTCATGGATTCCAGCGACTCGTCTTCCTTATGCTACTCGATTAGTTGGCCACTGATAGTTGTTACTGGCGACCTCTCGATGATTTTATAAGCCACATTGTAAGACTTAGAAAGGAGAGCACCATTAGCGGAGGCGTCCACTACCATCCTTGTGTGAGCGTTGAGACCATTATAAAATGTCTCAAGTTGGATGCAATGTGGGATTCCATGATGAGGGCATTTTCATAATAATTCTTTATATCTTTCCCATGCCTCATACAAGGACTCGTCATCCATTTGTTGGAAAGCAGTGATCTCATTCCTCAATTTAGCGTTTTTGCTTGGCGGGAAATACTTCATGAGGAATCTCTCGGCTAACTCTTGCCATGTGGAAATTGAGTTTGGTGGCAATGAGTTCAACCAGGCTCGAGCTCTGTCCCTCAGTGAGTACGGGAATAGCTTTAATTGTAGCACATCTTCGAGTACTCCGGCTAGCTTAAAGAGTCACTCACCTCCATAAATAGTCTTAAGTGAAGATGGGGATCTTTAGTAGGAATTTCGCTGAATTGGCCTATAGTCTGAAGCATCTGGAACATGACTGGCTTCAGCTCAAATTATTGTGCCTCGATCTCGGGTCTTCCAATACCCAGATTAAGATAATTAAACACTGGCATGGCATATTGTCATAAAGCTCTATCCCTATCATCAGCAATAAGGATAGGATTTTGAGCAAGGTTTGCTCCGTTTCCTTGATTCATGTTCTCAAAATTCATTTCTTCGGTCCTTCTTTGGTTCGTTTGTCTTCTTCACTATCGAAAGGTTCGTTATATCTCAGGGTCCACAGGGAGTAAGTAGATAATTCGATCAATACTCATAAACACCTGAAATAATCAAAGAAAAGTTAAGTAAAATTGAACACGAAAATAAATGAACCAAAATGTAAAAATAAATTCACAAATAATATTTTTCAAAACAGTCCCTGGCAACGGTGCCAAAAACTTGGAACGGCGGAAATGTGCAAGTGTACACAGTCGTAACAAGTAATAAAATGAATAGTAAATGCTGAGTTATCGTACCCACAGGGACTATAAAAAGAAATATTTATGAATTTAATTTAAAAACACTTTGGTGAGAAAAATAATTTTGGTTTGACAAGTTAATTTATAAACTAAGATATTAAAACTAAGTAAACAATTTAAATAGAATAAATGAGTTCTAATGCACGATTTCAAAAAGATTTAACCAAGATGATATAAATGTGTTGGATTAATTACATCTTTTTAACTTAGAATTATTAAATTCATGCTTATGCTGTTACGAATAAATCCATGGCAACTCGGAAAAATTGCTAACTATTACTCATACATACTTATTAAATTCAACTAATCTCTTGCATGTTCCCATGTCAATTCAAACAATTAACTCAATTTAATAAACATATAAAAGATTATGTGAAGTAACAAGGTAGTCATACCTTGAAACAATTTAATCACAACAATCTTGCAAGTTATGCAAAGCATATGTATCGCCAAATACAATGCTAATTTCACTTTTAGCTACCTTAGAAGAATTAAACATGTACTGATTAAGTACTGTGTCCATTAACTGCAATTTCAATCCGTTTAAACAATTAATTCTTTAGTTATCTAACAAATTTAATGCAAGAATAACTTAGGCATGATTTTACTTGATCAAGCATTTTTACCGAGGCCTATAACAGCATAAACACAATTTTAATAATTCAAGTAGGCAAAATATAATCAACCCAACACGAATTAAATTCAAGCTAAATTGATTAAAATAACCATTTCAACAACAATAATATTCATAGATATGTTCATCATAAAAACAACAGAATTTAAAAAGATAGGGAACAAGAAGGCAAATCTGGTGTTTCTCTGTGGCTTGACTGATTGCTCCGTTCTTCGTCTCTATTGTCCTTGCCGGCCAAGGCTTCTACGAACACTTGCTTGCTGCCCAAAATGGCTGGGAAAATACTTCTTTTCCAAGAGGAGAAATCGGCACAAGACTATAGGAAAATAAGATGGGAAATGGAGAGAAAAGAGAGTGGAGAGGAGAAGAATGAATGAGAGAATGAGAGTGGAATGAGGGATGATGAAAATGATCAGAAAGGGGTGGCTTTTATAGCTGATTGTGGCTGCTAAAAATAGCAAATTCCAGCAGCCAAAGACCCCCCCATGGCCGACCACATACATGGCAAAGTTGAGAAATTCAACTTTGCTATTTTAGGCATGGGGCAAATCTACAAAGCCACAAATTAAGGTGGGGTTTGAATGCAAATTGGAGGTTTTTCAAGGGCCTTTTTGCAAGCATATTTAATCAGCTAAAATGCTGATTTGGGTCAGCCTATGGACGGTTCTGGTCAGCCAATTAGTGGCTGGTTCGGCTCACTCCATTCGGTGCGACCAGTGCAGTTCAACTGGGCCCCATAATTAATTAAAATTAATTTATTTAACCTGAATTAAATAGGGAATAAATTAAAATTAATTTAATTATGAATTAATACACATTTCTGGACCGTCTTGGTCTGGAAATTAGTTCGCCTTGATACTCCAAATTGCTTCTCGGTTTTGTTCTTCTCGCAGTGTCCGCCGGGCCATTTTTCGCCCTTTGTGCAATTCTGTCAAAAATAACCAAATTTAATCAAAATTAAATATAAAATTAATAAAAATTCATAATGTTCATATTTTTAACACAATTTAATTATTTTATAATATTTAATTATTTTTCGGCAAGAATTTAACCGGAATAGCATGATTTTAAGTCAAAAACGGCCTGAAAAAGTATATAAATTTTTGTGTTTCCAGTTGCCTCCCGAGAAGCGCTTGTTTATAGTCTAAGCTCAAATTTTCTCAAGTTTGTTCGGTCACAGTGGTTTGAAGAGTTGAAACTCTTCTATCTTGCTGTCAATATTAACATAAGGTTTGAGTCGAGTATGATTTACCTTGAAAGTGCCCAGTGACTCATGTGTTATTTCGATTGTGCCATAGGGAAAGATTGTCGTTACCATGAAGTAAGGTGTGTCACTTGTATGTGCTTTTGAATTCAAAATTCGAGGGTCGTCCTCCCCTAAGATTACCTTATCCCCTACCTTGATTTGATTCGTTTTTACTTGAGGGTCGTCTTGGTGATGCTCTACATTGGTGTGGCATATTTTGGGCTTTTCTTGTTGATAGTTCAGCCACTCACCTAATTCCTCAATTTCGAGCATTCATTTTTCATGTGCGTTTCCCTTGGATGGATTCATCTGTGGTTGGGTCGCCCTTATGTGAAGTGTATCCTGCAAAGAAGGTTAGTTGGTGAGACCATTCTTATTACAAGGACTCGAAACAGTATTTTTATCATCAATAATCTTATTCGAGTTTCTGGCTTGTAAGGTAGCTTTGTCATCACCTACACAAAGTGTAAGCTCGCCTATTCCTACATTAATTATTATTCTAGCAGTTGCTAAAAAGGGTCGCCCTAGAATTAAGGGTACATTGCTATCATCATCAATGTCTAGAATAACAAAGTTGACTGGGAATATAAATTTATCAATTTTGACAAGCACATCTTCAATTATGCCCTTTGGAAATCTAATGGTTTTATCAGCCAATTGAATGCTCATCTTAGTTTGTTTAGGTTTCCTAAGACGTAGTTGTTTAAACAATTTATAAGGCATTACATTAATACTAGCCCCTAGATCAGCTAAAGCATTTTTGACTAAACTACCAAGTAAACAAGGAATTGTAAAACTCCCTGGATCTTTTAGTTTGTTGGGCAGCTTATTCTATAAAATAGCTGAGCACACTGCAGTCAGTTCCACATGAGATGTCTCATCTAGCTTTCGTTTATTCGTCAGTAGCTCTCTTAAAAATTTAACGGTGTTTGGCATCTGTGAAAGAGCTTCAATAAACGGTAAGTTAATATGTAATTTCTTTAAAATTTTAAGGAATTTACCAAATTGTTTATCTGTGTAGTCTTTCCTTATCACATTTGGGTATGGGATACGAGGTTTATACTCTTTGACAATTGCTTCTTTGGAACTTACCTCATCCTTACCTTTACTTACCATAGTCTCTTTACATGGCTCTGGGCTGGTTTTGGTTAACCCTTCCTCATCTACTTTATCCACGGCATTAAGTTGTTCCTTAGGGTTAGTCTCTATGTTGCTTGGTAACCCCCTTGTGGTCTTTCAGAAATTAGCTTAGCGAGCTGGCCTATTTGAGTTTTGAGTCCTTGAATGGATGCTTGCTGGTTTTTCAGTGCCGTTTTGGTGTTCTCGAAACGGGTTTCTGACACGGTGATAAATTTTGTGCGCATCTCTTCAAGGTTCGGCTTTTTCTCTTGCTGATAAGGCGGTTGTTGAAATCCCGAATGTGGTTGCCTTTGATTTCCTTGTCCTCCCTATGAGAAATTTGGGTGGTTCCTCCAACCTGCATTATAAGTGTTACTATAAGGGTTATTTTAGGATCTAGAATTATTACCCATATAGTTGGCTTGCTCAGTTTGCATGCCATGTCCATAGGAGGAGTAATCGGGATTGTACATGTTTCCTTGAATTGAGTCGCATTGCATCACTGGGTGTACCTGCGTAGAACCAACAAAGTTATCAATCTTTTTATTAACAAGTTCTACTTGATTAGAAAGCATAGTGACTACATCAATATTGAAAACTTTGGTAGCTTTATGTGGCTTTGTTTTCATGACTGGCGACTGATAATTATTCAGTGACATCTCTTCTATAAACTCGTAAGCTGCTTCTGGTGTTTTATTGTTCATTGTTCCACCGACGGCTGCGTCGATCATTTGCCTTGTCGAAGGATTCAAACCGTTGTGAAAGGTTTGAACTTGTAACCATAGAGGTAACCTATGGTGAGGGCACCTTCTCAATAGATCCTTGTATCTCTCCCAGGAATCATAAAGTGTTTCTAAATCCATCTACACAAAAGAAGAGATATCATTCCTTAATTTAGCCGTGTTAGCCGGCGGAACATATTTAAGCAAAAATTTTTCTGTCATTTGTTCCCATGTAGTGATAGACCCTCATGGTAAAGAATTTAACCACTGTTTAGCTTTATTTCTCAAGGAGAATGGAATAATCGAAGATGAATGGCATCATAAAAAAACGCCATTTATTTTAAATGTGTCGCAGAATTCCAAGAAATTGTCTAAATGAGCGTTAGGATCCTCATCCTGCAAACTATCAAACTGAACAAACTATTGTATCATCTTAATAGTGTTAGGTTTCAGTTTAAAATTATTTGCAGCAATAGTAGGCCTAACAATACTAGATTCAATGCCTGCTAAATTAGGTTTAGGATAATCATACATAGTACGCGGAGCAGGATTCTGTTCAACAGGATTTGCGGCTACTACAGGAGGTAGCTGATTATCGTGATTTGCCTCCATCTCTTTAGCAGGTTTAGGTTCTTCTTCTTGACTTTATTCAAGATATTACAGGCTTCTTCTTATTTCTCTGCGAGTTCGACGGAGTGTAGCTTCTAAATCGTCGTCAAACAATAATGGTCCTCCTGGGTTTCTCCTAGTCATAAACTAGAGGCACCTAGAAAGGAAAAAAGAAAAAGAAAAATTTTAGTAAAAAAAACCTAAAATAAAAATAGGAAAATAAACTGCAATAAAAATAAAAAATGTAACGCCCTCTTACCCGAGACCGTCGCCGGAGTCGAGCTTGAGGTGTTACTAAACTTAATTTATCACTTAAAGAACTTTAAATCATTTATTCTGACTTTTGTAATAAGCTGTTCATCTATGTCACAGTCGCTAAAAAATTCATATCTCGAGTTCTGAAATTCAAAATTAAGATCCGTAAATTTTCCCTAAAACTAGACTTATATATCTATCTACTAATTTTTTTATAGAACTTTTGGTTAGGCTAATTAGTACAGTTTATTAGTTAAAGTTTCCCCTGTTTCAGTGTTCGACTGCTCTGACCTCTGTTCACTACGAATAATTTTTCTCCTTCTAAAAAATTCTAATGACTATGCCATTTATTTCTCCTAAAACTAGACTCAATAAGGAATCTATGCATATAAAGTATGACTCCTAATTATTTGTGTACAATTTTTAGTGAATTTTTAAAGTCATAAGAGGGGATTCAAAAATTGCTCTGACTTTGTTCCACCAAAACCCAAATATCTCATAAAATATAACTCTTTTACCTGTTTCGTTTCTTCCATATGAAAATATACACAATAAGCTTAAATTTCATATTTTACTCACCACCTAAACTTGTCTCTACTATTTTTAGTGATTTTTCAAACTCACGTCATTGCTGCTGAAAAATTCTGTTTTATAACAAAGTTCATCTTTTTATGGATTTTTATGGACTAAGTAACACATTAAACATACATGACACCAAATATAATCTAAATTGGCCATTCCAATGGCTAATCATTTCTAAGCATTTCCTTACCAAACCATCACCATATCATAAGAGTATTTACACAAAATGATTATAATGTTATACATGCCATATTCAAAATACAAGCCATTATACCAATTTGTCCCGGATAGTGTGAACGTTTCTTCGACCCTTCCCGATTTCCAAGCTGGCTTGTCAAAACTACAATGAATGAAAAGGAGGGAGTAAGCATAAATGCTTAGTAAATTCACATGTAAATAACAAGTAACATGACTATGCAAATCAACATAAACACCAATTGCATAAGTATCATTAAAACATTCATGGCACAAGTATACTTGCTATCTTTCCACAATCTTATCTTACCAAGTTCTCCACTTGAAGTTTAAGATCATACCTGTTTAATTTCCTCTTTCACCTTACTTTCCAACATACCTCGTTCGTTTAGGAGTTCTCCTATTCATTTAAAAATCTACCCGTTGAACACATCGGAATATAACTCGGATACACGGATTTCACATACATAAGTGCCATATCCGTAGCTAGACAACTCAATAGCCTACGGAATTTACGTAGCCAAGTTACCATGTAACCCGCCCATAAGCGAACTCGGACTCAACTCAATGAGCTCGGGCGTTCGCATCCATAAGTGAACTCGGACTCAACTCAACGAGCTCGGATGCCTAGTTACATATCACGAACTCAGACTCAACTCAACGAGTTCGGAACTCAACCATCCTAGTGACATGTCACTTGTATCCTAATCTATTCCCAAGGTTCAAATGGGATTTTCTTCAATCGCACATCTTTGTCGTCTTCCTCGAAATGTCGGAACCGATACTTGGTAACATTTCACATTTATCAAATAGCTCACATAATTTGCATATTACTAAATAATAATTCACAAAGCATAATATTTCATGATAATAAGTGTCATAACATATAAATAACATTAAATTGCTTAAAATAACAATTATGTTACCTTATTTACACATGAACTTACCTCGGTACAAAATATAGAAATTTTGCAATTTAGTCCACAATCTTTTCTTTTCCTTGATTAAGGTCGATTCCACGTCTTTCTTGATCTAAAATAACACATTTAGCTTATTTAATACTCACATTTATCAAAATAGTCCTTAACTCTAACTTTGGCAAAATTATGATTTTGCCCCTAAACTTTTGCATATTTACACTTTTGCCCCAAAGCTCGAAAATTAAAATTTTTCCATAATTCCTATATTTTAGGACATGCTGATCATTTATTTACTAACAGCAACCTTAAATTCCCACTATAACATGTACTTATGAACAATAGGTATTTTTACCAATTAAGCCGTTTTACTCATTTTTACTTAAAACCAAGCAGCACAAGTTGTTTAGTATAATTTAAAACCTCATATTCTATCATAAAACATCAAAATACACAATTATTCAACATGGCTCAATTTTTGAAATCAAACCCTAGCTCAAATAAATGGTAGAAATAAAGAAATCATGTTACCGGGATTTCAAAAACGTAAAAATCATTAAAAACGGGGCTAGAACGGACTTACAATCGAGCTTGGAAGCTTGAAAAACCCTAGCCATGGTTTCTCCATGCTATTTTCAGCCTTGAGGAAGAAGATGAGCAAAAATTGGCTTTTAATTTGATTTTTAATTCATTTAATCACTAAATGACCAAAATGCCCCTAACTTAAAAAAATTTTTCACCCATTTCATGTCCATTTTTGTCCAATAAATTAACCAATGGTCTAATTACCATTTAAGGACCTCCAATTTAAATTTTCATAACAATTGGACACCTCTAACATATAGAACTCAACTTTTGCACTTTTTACAATTTAGTCCTTTTGACTAAATTGAGTGCCCAAACGTCAAAATTTTCGTACGAAATTTTTTTACAAAATAATTTCATAAAAATTTAAACCATAAAAATATAAATAAAACACATTTCAATTTAACACCTTTACTATTTGACAAAAATGCCCTTAATGTCTTTCTTTGTAATTTTTCATGTATAAGCCCATTTTTGTCCAAAATTTTAGAAATTGGTCAAATTGCTATTTAAGACCTCCTAATTAATATTCCAAAGCAATTTCATTCTAAAAGCTTCTAGAATGCAAGTTTTGCAACTTATTCGATTTACTCCCTAATTTCAACTTAAGCACTTTATGCATAGAATTTCTTCACGAAATTTTCACACAATCATGCAATCATATCATAAACCTCAAAATAATTATAAAATGATTATTTCTATCTCGAATTTGTGGTCACGAAACCACTATTCTGATTAGGCCCTAATTCGGGATATTACAAAAAATGGCTAAAGTAATAGAAATCGAGTGTTCCTAATATTTCAGTTCCCCGGCAACGGTGCCAAAAACTTGATCTCATGATTGTGATGAAGTAATAAAATCTGATCGTACCTAGAAACTAAATATTATCACGATAAAAGGCAAGTGCACCTATCGAGTAGTAGTATAGTAAGTGGCAAGATCAGAATATCGAATCCAAGGAACTAAAAGTACTAGTAATGACTTCCTTCCTATTATCTAACCTAAGAAATAAAAGGGGTTTGGTTGTAAAACATTCTAAACTAAACTAAAGAAACGAAAAAGAGTAAAGAGGGAGATTGCTTTTGGGAAAACTAATTGATGAGGGCAATACCTAAGGAAGAATCCACCTAGACTTCACTTGTTATATAACTCTGAACCAAATGATTTCTTCATTTGACTTGATCTGTAGAGATCCCTAACTTATGTTAATACCTCCATCGAGGATAAGAACAACTAATCCTAGGTTGATTAATTGAAATCTCTTTCTAATTAAAACCCCTAGTCTCGCATTAACTCGATCTATGGCTCCCCATATTAGATTTGACTCTAATCCGACAGATTTTCACCGTCTTATATCTAGGATTGCGATCAACTCCGCTTAATTGTGTTGGATCTACTCCTATGCAGGGACTTTTGCTCCTCTACCTAAGCACATTCGACTTAAATCAATATCCCAGAAATATCAATTTAAGAATTAAAAACACAATTAAGAACAAATCAAATATTTATCACACAGTTCAGATAACAATAACAAGATCTGTCTTAGGTTTCATCCCCCTTAAATTTTTGGGGTTTTAGTTCATAATTGTAAAAAGAAATATCTCAAAATATATAAAATAGCAAAACATAAGAAAACCCAAAAAACCCTTGAAAGGATAGAAGGGAGATCCTTTGTCTTGATGTAGATCCTGGCTTCTGAGATGGATCAATCAGCTTTCCTTCGAGTAATTCCCTGCCTTTAACTCCCTGTCTTGGCGGGAATGATGTACCCCCTTGTAGTTGCCTCCTAGGGTCTTTATATAGAGTTTAGAATGTCTTTCTTAACCCCTAAGTAGCCTTTTCCGAGTAAAATTCAACTTCATCACGATAGGGACACGCCCGTGTGCCATGCCCGTGTGAGTCGACTTCCAAGCCGTGTTCGAGCCTGTTAATATGGCACGGCTGTGTGACACGTCCGTATGGTTAACCTCCAGGTCGTATTGTTTTCACCTCGGCCCATTTTCTCTATTTTCGGCTTGTTTCTTGTTCTTTTCACTCTCCTATGCTCTCCTAAGTATAAAACATGAAATTAAAGGATTAGGAGCATCAAATTCCACAAATTCAATGATAATTCATCTAGAAATTAGGCTAAGCATGAGGTAAAAATATGTATAATTTATGGTTTATCAATACCTAAGTTCAATATAATTAGCATCAACCCTATTGTCACAATTATCTAAGAATTCATCATCAGATGTCATTGCAAAACTCCTCAGAAAGTATTGTGCTTTGGTAATTAAATTCTTCCACAATTAAATCATCCAGTACATCAACAGTACGAAATTCTTCTTTATCCTTAAATTGAATAGATTCGAAAATATTGAAGGTAACGTGCTCATCATTATGTCGCATGGTCAGTTCACCTTTGTAAACATTAGTAAGAGTTTGTCCAGTGGCTAAAAATGGTCATCCCAAAAGTATGGGAACCTTATTGTCCACCTCACAATCAAGTATGATAAAATCAGCTAGAAAAGTAAATTTATCCACACAAACTAAGATATCTTTGATTTGACTTTTAGGTTTAGCCAAATATCGATCAGCTCGTTGCAATGTCACCATAGTAGGTTTTATGTGACCAATTCCCAACTTTTTGAAAGTTGATAGCGACACTAGGTTGATGCTAGCTCACAAGTCGCATAAAGCATTGCCCAAATAATGGTTGCCAATTGAACATGGGATAGTAAAGCTCCTAGGATCTTTTATTTTGGGGGGCAACTTATTTGTCAAAAGCGCACTATAGCCCTTTGTGAGTGCAATAGTTTCTATATCTGTAACACCCCTAACCTTTATCTATCGCCGGAATAGGTTACGGGGCATTAGAAATTACTGAACAATACTCAACCATCATACATTCACATGATAACCAATTCAATCTCTAAAACCAATCAAATGTAATATCATAAGTCAAAATAACCTTTTACGAACAAATTCATATAACATAACTAATGATTAAATAATCATATATTTATAAGCACAACATTTGAAGTCATATGCTTTTCAAACTCTTAAACCAACTACAAAATTCACATCATTAATAATCACACATGTATCAATACTAAATGACTCATCTCTTTTGCATTAAATTAAGATATAATCATAATATTAATAATGGTTTATTAGCATTTTACTTGATCAATCTATGTACAAATAAAATAAAACCTTAATGTTCAATGCTTAAATTATTAAAACCAAGTCTATACCTGTAATAGTATCAAGTTCATAATGTACCAAATGTCATATAATGACTTAATTTCTTTGTTAATAGCCAAATATGCAACCTTATTAATATTGATCATTCAACACAAACATAACTCATACATACAAGGCTTTACTCAATAATGAAACACTTTAAACTCAATTCCATTTCATACCATAACCGAATATGCATAAAACCAAACCATGAAAATCATCTAAACTAACTCAACTCCTTATTTCACAAATATAAATAACTCATCCAATTTCATATATGTCCACTTATAATAAAACCCAACTGAATCTCCTAATACCAAAATCAACTCATCACCAAGTTATATTATACAATAGCCACATTTGAAAGCTCATACTTAATTCATCCAACCATGCATATATAACATATATTCAAACTTACTCAAACACTTAAACATATTTATCAAAATAACAAGCCATTTTCGCATGGCTTATTATGTACAACCCAATCAAAAAGGATTCAAAAGATATCATAGCTTATAGATGCCATAAGTTTCAAATTCAGGTTTAAAAGTACCAAAATAAAAATGATAGTGTGGATGACTTCGCTGATGATCCCGAGCCCGTAACAAGCTTTCAAAATCTATAAAACAAATACAAGTAAACACACACAAAGTAAGCTAATTTAGCTTAGTAAGTTATAAGCAATTTAGACATTCGATAGACATTAATAACTCAATTTAATTTAAATAAGATCATGGCAATAAACTACATAAACTCAAGCTTACTAATGTAATAGCACTTCATTAGTCAATTACCACAAATCAACAGCCAGCTCAAACATACATGTACTCATCCACAAAACATTTCTTTACTCTCTAATTTTTCATTCCTCACATAAGGCCGAATACAAAATAGCACTCAAATATCATATATTAACCTTGTAATATACATATATCATACCATCTCATCAATTTAACGCATACATCTTTCAAGTATTTCACATTTTCTAACATCAACCACATAGGTTTAAACTAAGTAACATCAACCACATAGGTTCAATACATAACTAAATAACATCAACCATATAAATTCGATACATACCTGTGGCATCACAAGCTTCAAATTCTATTTCCTTCTTTAAATTTGATATTTAACTCATTTGATCACTTTCTGTAACACCCCAAACCCGGCCTAGACGTTACGGCCAAGTCGAGTGTGTCACATTGAAGTGTTTTTCGAAAACCATGTTTTCATTGAAAACCCTTCTTAATGTTTAGAAACTTTTACCGGTAAACTTGTATAAAACCTTATGGAAAACTTGCGAAAGCTTGTAAACCTTTGTAGTTGCGAAAACATGTTATTATAAAAATAGTTTAAGCATCAGAAAATCAGACTTTCTTTGTTATGGCTTAAAGTGAATGGAACCTACGCACTAGGTAGGATTCAAGAGAAGAGGAGGTGAGTCATTTAGACTACTTAAGTACCAAGCTCTCCCTAGATCCAATCCTAGACATGCACACATCCATTGCCACACTTTAACCTTATGACTTGTCCACAAACAACAAATTAAGTTTAAACGTATTTAAGATATTTATTTATGAAAACATTTATGTTGCGGAAGCTTTGCTCTGTTTTCAAAATATTTTGAAAGCAAGTAACTTTTACAAAAACGCGCCGTAGAGCTAACCGATTTTAAAAGGATTTAAACAATGTCCTACCTAAGCTAAAAATAATTAAAAAATTAAAGAATTAAAAACCCAAAATAAAATAAATAGAGCGGCCTTATTACAACCCAGAAACCAAAATTAAATAATCTAAATAAATAATAAAATGAAATAATTAAAAACCCGAAATTTAAATTTTCGTGGCCACTCTGAATCCCTCCCAGCTCCAAGTCCACCAACTAGGGCTCACCTGCATGGATGGAAAGAAATGGGGTGAGTTTGGAAAACTCAGTGTGTATAGAATGCCCATCAATTTGGCGTTATAATCTTGGAGTAATGTTGCCGACAGGTACTAAAGGTTTAGAGAAGATGAAATTCGGTCAAAAGGAATGAAAAGAAAAGAAGGAATTGGCTTGGAGAAATTGGCACAAGAGGTAAGTTTTTAGGATTTTGGCTTTTTTGGCAATCAGCTGTGGGGGTTTTTAGAAGGATAAAAGTGAAAGAGAAGATGAATAAGGTGATGAGAAGGTTTCGGCTAGAAGAGAAAGCAAAAAGGAAAAGAAAAGAATGGAGGAGAAGGAGGCAAAAGAGAAATCAGCACAGGAGGAAGCTTTCTTGTGTTTTTGGTCACTTTTGTGAAATTGAGAGAAAAATAACTTTAGGTGGCTAACCCTAATTTGTCATGACAGAAAAAATAAAAGAACCTAACCCTAATATCAACTAAAAGAATCGGCCCAACCTCCCTAAGGCCCTAGCTCAATGCTACTTAAGCTCTATCACATGCCCGACACATGCACAAAAATAAAAGTACCATCTGCTTACCTTACGACTTGAACTCTGGCCCTTAAACTCAGTCCACACGCCACTTTTTTAGGAACTTAGTGGCGCCACCTTGCCACTTTACCAAGGCCCTCTTTGGGTCTCAATTTGCTAATTTTTTCTTAAAGGCCCACTTAACCAAGTCTCATTTCACTTAAAAACCAAACTTGATATTTCTGCCAGGTTTTAACTTAGGCTTGGGCCTTCTAAAGGCCTACTAACACACTTAAACATAATTTCAATAATCAGAACACCAAAACTCCAAAATTTTCCCAAAAATCACAAAACTCGAAAAATCCCAAAAATTAGGGCGTTACACGCAACTGGTGCTAAGCTTTGTTTTTTTTATAACAATAATATTTAAAACCTCTCAATTATTCAAGTTTTCTTTTATCCGAACCCAGACCCAAGGCCCAATACTTCTAGGCCCAAATTCAGTGTGTTACAACTCTACCCCCTTAAAGAAATTTCGTCCTCGAAATTTCCAAATAATAAAATAGTCATGTAACACTATGCTACTACGCTACCGTTACGCACTCTGATCTAAATAATTTTAGTACGACCTAGATCATCTAATTACCGAAGTAAATAAACATTTTCCATGTGCACATTCAATTCGTATCCAAACATCGCACACACCTAACCAGAATAAGCTTGACAATCCAGAGCTCGATGTTCCAAGGACCCGCATCTAAAGCATGCTCTTTTCTCCCTTTGACATTCACCCAGATGACGCCTGTTGCAGTTCTTGCAGGTCAGAAAGTTTGGTCGTGCCTAACATGTTTCACAGAACGTGACTCTGTCCTCTACGAACTAGGATCCTTCCTCTTCTTACATTCCAAGCACCCCGCTTGAAGCGTTTCCCTAATTTCCCTAACTTTGGTCTCCAATACTTCTTCTACCACTTTCCTTACTAACTCGGCTAGTGCCTCAGTACCAAGCTCCGAGTTACCGCTACCCGAAGTTGGCAGACTTTGCTTACCCTCAGAATCCATATCAATACTCTACATTACCAGTATACATATCAAATAACTACAAGGATCTTAATTCAAAAATTTCAGTATTTTATTCATATATTTTATGCTGAGATAGATTTCAAAGTTTCTGTTTTTACAGAATCATAGCCTAGCTACAGTCTCAATCTTTTAGGTTTTTTAGTTCTTCCTACTGTCTCAGTCTCTACAGTTTTCAATACTACCCTATCTACAGTATCATAATAGGGTCTTAGTTCTATCTACAGTAACATTTCAATACAGTTCAGTATAAGAGAAGGAATACCTAGAGACTTGGTGCCGGGGATTCAGTGTGCCACTTCTTCAGTAACCAAATTTTAGAAAACCCAATTTTAACAAAACTTCTAAAGTAAAACCTTTATTGAGTGTATTCGAAAATAGGTTTAAATAGAGTTTCCTAAATTTTTCAAAAATCGATTTCCAAAAATACCCTTTAAATTTTAAAATTTTTGAAAACTTTTTAGACCCAATCCACAATCGAGTTGTTGCAACCGGGCTCTGATACCACTAAATGTAACACCCTAAATCTAGCCTAGACATTACGGCCAAGTTTGGTGTGTCGCATTGAAGTGTTTTTCGAAAACCATGTTTTCATTGAAAACCTTTCTTAATGTTTAGAAACTTTTACCGGTAAACTTGTATAAAACCTTATGGAAAAATTGCGAAAGCTTGTAAACCTTTGTAGTTGCGGAAACATGTTATTATAAAAACAGTTTAAGCATCGGAAAATTAGACTTTCTTTGTTATGGCTTAAAGTGAATAGATACTACGCACCAGTTAGGATTCAAGAGAAGAGGAGGTGAATCATTTAGACTGCTTAAGTACAATGCTCTTCCTAGATCCAATCCTAGACATGCACACAACCATTGCCACACTTTAACCTTATGACTTGTCCACGAACAACAAATTAAGTTTAAACGTATTTAAGATATTTATTTATGAAAACATTTATGTTGCGGAAGCTTTGCTCTATTTTCGAAATATTTTGAAAACAAGTAATTTTTACAAAAACGCGCCGTAGAGCTAATCGATTTCAAAAGGATTTAAACAATGTCCTACCTAAGCTAAAAATAATTAAAGAATTAAAGAATTAAAAACCCAAAATAAAATAAATAGAGCAGCATTATTACAACCTAGAAACTAAAATTAAATAATCTAAATAAATAATAAAATGAAATAATTAAAAACCCGAAATTTCAATCTTCGTGGCCACTCTAAATCCCTCCCAACTCCAAGTCCACCAACTAGGGCTCACCTGCATGGATGGAAAGAAAGGGGGTGAGTTTGGAAAACTCAGTGTGTATAGAATCCCCATCTAGAGCCCAAATCAGCTCAAGCCCACTGGGCCGAAGCCCTATCCAGATACAGTAAACTGGGCCTTAGTCTTTTCAGTTAACAGTATGGCCCATAGGCTCATTTCAGAACAGAACAGATAATATCATCTATGCAAGCCCGACCTAGCCTAAATCCATTAGCTACACCCCACCCGTACCAGCCCTACACACCATGTGGGGATTAACTCAACCCACCCAGCCCTACACTCCACAGTTGCAGCATGGCTGCTCAGATAACAGTAAATTGAGGCAAGGCCTCCAGTACATGGTCAAGCCACTTTCAGTACTTCCTCCATCAATATCCCAGTCCCATTCAACAGATAATAATGGCATGCAGTAAACAGTAACAGTAAAACATGCATTTTGGGTCAAACTTAACCCTAGGGGTATAACAGTCATTTTACTTCTAGGGGTAAAACCGTAATTTTCCACCTATAAGGGTATTTTAGTAATTTTATCAGTTTTTAGGGTTTTCATGCATAATACAATCACTACTAATCCATTTGTCTTCTCGGTAGTCTATTTAGCTTAGTTTAACAATTTTAGCTATCGGGCCCTAAAACCCCTAATGGGCCCTACGATGTCTATTAGCAAATTAAGCCCATTTAGTCCAAGTTTCATAACCAACTTTCCAATTTTAGCAGTTTTGATCCTTCAGTCTAACAGAACATACTTATTGCCTATTTTTACCCATATGGGCCCGTAAGCCCATTAGGCCCATTTACAACCCATGGAGGCCCAATTACCGAAGTATACGAAATTCCACACGCGACTAGCTTACCACCTTGCGATTTCAGATCTAACGATTTCTAACATCTTGTGAGCATTCGCACACTCACAAGCTCACAAAATGCCGAAATTTTGTCATTTCGACTTTTGCTGAATTAGACTAAAGAAGGGGTTCGATACACACATGTTTCATGACGACTACTACTGAGATCCCCCATGATGTCCTACAATCGATTACCACAATTCTTATATTGCAAATCTACAACAAAAAATCCCAATATTCACTTACCCATATTCGGCCAATGCCGCTAAGGCCCTCAAAATCTTACCTTTGCCGAAATTGATGACTAGATCTAGATCTAGTCGTTCCAAAGATGCAATCTTTCGATCAATCACCTCTATAACACACTAATCACCAAAAGAAATCATTGGTTAATGACCCTTAGAGCCTTAAGCCCCAATCGACAGCCTCCCTAGATTTTAAAGACTTTGACTTTTTCTAAATCGCAAAATAATGTAGATCTGGGATAATAAGTACTTTCATAGTTTCTCCTTATATTCCTACTCAGATCTGATGCAGATCTATCCCCTAAATGCTAGCAGAACTCGAATCTTAGAGATCTAAAGATTCGGCTATGAGCTCCTATGGTTATGGTGTTTCGGTTTTTTGACTGGTGAAGAAGATGGTGATTTGGGGTTATAATCTTGGAGTAGTGTTGCCGACAGGTACTAAGGGTTTAGAGAAGATGAAATTCGGTCAAAAAGAAAAGAAGGAATTGGCTTGGAGAAATTGGCACAAGAGGTCAGTTTTCAGGATTTCGACTTTTATGGCAATCGGCTGTGGGGGTTTTTAGAAGGATAAAAGTGAAAGAGAAGATGAATAAGGTGATGAGAAGGTTTCGGCTAGAAGAGAAAGCAAAAAGGAAAAGAAAAGAATGGAGGAGAAGGAGGCAAAAGAGAAATCGGCACAGGAGGAAGCTTTCTTGTGTTTTCGGTCACTTTTGTGAAGTTGAGAGAAAAATAACTTTAGGTGGCTAACCTTAATTTGTCATGACAGAAAAAAGAAAAGAACCTAACCCTAATATCAACTAAAACAATCGGCCCAACCTCCCTAAGGCCCTAGCCGAATGCTACTTAAGCTCTATCACATGTCCGGCACATGCACAAAAATAAAAGTACCATCTGCTTACCTTGCGACTTGAACTCTTGCCCTTAAACTCAGTCCACACGCCACTTTTTTAGGAACTTAGTGGCGCCACCTTGCCACTTTACCAAGGCCCTCTTTGTGTCTCAATTTGCTAATTTTTTCCTTAAAGGCCCACTTAACCAAGTCCCCTTTCACTTAAAAACCAAACTTGATATTTCTGCCGGGTTTTAACTTAGGCTTGGGCTTTCTAAAGGCCTACTAACACACTTAAACATAATTTCAATAATCAGAACACCAAAACTCCAAAATTTCCCCAAAAATCACAAAACCCGAAAAATCCCGAAAATTAGGGCGTTACACACAACTGGTGCTAAGCTTTGTTTTTTTTATAACAATAATATTTAAAACTTCTCAATTATTCAGGTTTTCTTTTATCCAAACCCAGACCCAAGGCCCAATACTTCTAGGCCCAAATTCAGTGTGTTACACTTTCGTTCACTCAAAGGATGCACACACTTAGTGTTAAACATTAATTCAAGTTATAATAAGCTCGCACACTTAGTGCTCGATAATTTACTTTGCACACACAGTACCATCCTCATAACCATAGCTATTTTATACTCGCACACTCAGTGCAAAAATATCGATAAATCGCATACATATCAATTCATACTTATCAATATAATTTACATTTAGCATAATCAACATTTTATAAGTTCCAATTCGGCATGTATACATATATAAATTGTATAGATATAAATTAACAACAACTATTTGCCTAATAACTTACCTCGGATATCGACGGACAGTATATTTCGACTATTCGACAATTTTTACTTTCCCCCTATCCAAACCCGATCCTTTTTTGCTCTTGATCTATTCAAATTCAAATTAAGCTCAGTCAAATAAAATTTCATTCAATTTAACCCCAAAACACATCAATGAGCAAATTTACATTTTGCCCCTTATTTTTCACACTTTTACATTATAGTCCAAAAATTCATAAACATCAAATACACAAAATTTCAAGATAACTAGCTCTAGCTGAATACTCCTCATGCTTATATAAGTCCTCACATTTCACCTATTTTTACAAACTAACCCTTCAATTTAATATTTTTGCAATATAGCCCTAATTACTCAATTTCATGAAAATTCTTCAATACAAAACTTGTTAATCTACTCATATCCTTTATTTTCTTCCATCAAACACAAAATCTACCAAGCTATCAACAATGGCAATTCATGAATACATCATCAAATTCAAAAATTCAAGCATGGGTCTTAGAGTATTCGAAGCAACAATCTCAAAAACATAAAAATTATCAAAAACTAAGGTCAAACATACCTTAAATCAAGCTACAACAATGGCCGAATGTTACTTCACTTTTCTTTTTTCTTTTCTTTTACTAGTTTCGGCTTTGAAAGATGAATATGCCAAATATTTTCATATTTTATTACTTAACACACATAATAATTATTAGATTACCATAATAGCCTTTATAAAATCATTCCATTCCCACTAACTAATGGCCAAATATGTCCATGCAATATTTCATTGGGCTAATTGCATCTTAAATCCTGCATAATAAAAGAACAACTACAATTCGGCACTCACACATAAACCATCAAATTTTCCTTTTATGCAATTAAGCCCCTATTTAATAATTCAACATCCAAACAACAAAATTAAAACATGAAACTTTCACGAATATTAATTCACACATAAATAACATCAAAAATAATTTTTAAAATATTTTCTGACTCGGATTCGTGGTCACGAAACCACCGTTCTGATTAGGGTCAAAATTAGGCTGTTACAATATCGCTGAGTTTCTTCTTCTTGGACAAAAGCATATACTAAAGGAATATTGACCTAAAGTTAATTCAGTGTGTTTAGGAACTGTTGGTACTGCTTATCTTGTTCATTCTCCTTGAATCTTTGTGGAAAAGGTAAAGGTGGAGATACATCTAATTTCGCCAACACCTTTGGTTGCGTCGACAGTTTTAAGTGTCGGACATTGGGCATATGAGTGACAATTTGTGGAACTTCTTTATCTGATGCATCGACAGCTCTTCAGGTTCGACCTTCTTACTAGGGATCATTTCACTAGTAGTTTGAGTAGATGGCTCGCTAGTTTGTTTACCACTCCTAAGCGTGATAGCCTTGCAGTGTTCTTTCCCCCTTAGACAGGGATTGTTCGTGTCACTAGGTGTGTGCCTAGTGGTCGAGTATTCAGATTCAAAGCAAGCTGTCCTAATTGTGCCTCCAACGCCCAAATGGGAAATGAACTGCAATGCATAATAGCTTCTGTGCGAGTCATATTCTCCCGCATTAAAGCCTCAAGAGCAGCTAATAGGTCAGAAGGAGAAGCTTACATTTACTGTTGTTGTCAATGTTCTAGAGCATGCTGATTTAGCATTAAAGAGTGTTGTAATTGCGTCTGATTCTAGTGTGGGTGCATCTGGCTTTGTTGTTCCTGTATCTGAGTGTGCTGACTGTAGTTTTACTATTGTTGATTGTAATTCCCTTGTTTTGAATTATAATTGCGTTAAGTAGATAGATTCTAATATTTGATGTCGCAACATTTTATCTAGCATTTTGAGTTCCCCAAGACTGTTGATTACGTGTAGAATTATTATAAGAGTTGCCATAAGAATTGTTGTGGATGTTACTAACATAAAAGGCATTATCTGCATGTTGTGAGCAATCTTCATAGTTGTGGTTGTCACTGCAAATCTCACAACAAAAGGTAGGAACATCAACTTGTTGAGCGACTTGTATAGGTGCAACGTCACTAGTCCCTTGCATATTTTTTATCATATTTGCAAGAGAATAAACTTGAGCACTAAGTGCAGATATTGCATCCAATTTAATAACTGCCGAAGTAGCTTTTGCTTGTGCAGCTCTAGAGATAGGGTATTGGTAATCATTGTAAGCAATTATCTCAAGAGTTCCAACCGCATCATTATAAGTGCAATCCAGAAAAGGTCCATTAGCTAATGCGTCGACAACATTCCTCGTGTGTGAATTCAACCCATTATAAAAAAATATCTGTAACACCCTAACCTGTATCCATCGCTGGAATGGGTTACAAAGCATTACCAAACTTATAACGTAATTCATCATCGATTTCACATACATTCTTTGATTCCAAATCAAAGTCATTCACATTCAATCAAAATGTCCCTAATATGAGCTGACGATGCCCAAATCATGCATTAGAAGTGATTCAGGACTAAACCGATAACTTGGGAAACTTTTAGGAAAACTTAGAAAATTTTTCATAAATAAGGGACACAAGCCCATGTGGCCAAGCCGTGTGTCTCACACAGCCACTAGACACACCTGTGTCATAGGCCGTATGGACATTCAAAATGGGATCACATGGTCGTGTTGTAGACCGTGTCCTACCTCGTGTAACTCTCTGACTTGCATCACAAAGCCAACCACACGCCCGTGTGTCTAAGTTGTGTAGCTCACTGACTTAATTCTATTAAATACTACAAGGGACACACGACCGTGTCACCTAATCATGTGTCACACACGGCTGAGACACACGCATGTGCCTCTACCTGTGTGGACAAAAATAGGCTTGATTACAAGCGATTTTTTTCAACCAAACCTACATCAATTTAAACATACCAAATACCACATATTATGGCACAAATAGGTATTCCAACCAAGCATAATTCATGTAAATTTTACACCATCTACTACAAGTCATCCAATCATCACAATATACCATTCAATTCATACCAATTCAACATTCTCAAAACACCTAAATGATCACTTCTAGATGTACCATATTTTGATTTACAACAACAAGCACACTTATCATCTATTTTAAACATTTGATACTCAAATTACCAAATCACAACAAGCATGTATATAGTCATTACTAACCACATATCAAAATAACCTTTTGCTCAAATATATACACACCACAAGTATACCAAAATAAGCCAACTCATATGGTTATACACATATCAACAACTAGGCCATATTAGTCACAATTTCTATTCATACTATATAACTAACTAGCCTAAACATGCCATATAACCATAATTTTATAGAGTTCAAAAGCACCAAAGCTAAAGTTGGATAGGATGATGCGATCTCCAAAAACTTTTGAATCGAGCGAGCTTCTGAATCACTATAAAACATAGAAAAATAAACAAAGTAAGCTTTTTAGCTTAGTAAACCCGTATAATATAGAATTAAACTTACAATTTATTAACAAATAAATAAACTAACATAGTATATCCCAATCCCATTTCTCAAATGCCTATCAGATGAACTCATCCATCGGTTAGTTAAGTAACATATATACATTTTGTAACTGCTTGGTTTAAACCCTAACCGAAAAAGTGATTTCGAGACCATAAATATAAGGTCAGAAAAATATTTTAATATTATTTTTAATGTTTATACTATGTGATGAGGTATGTGTGAAAGTTTCGTGTGCTAATTTTACCGTTTGTGTGTTCGATTTAGTGAAAATGACTAAATCGCAGAAAATGCAGAAGCTATGTGATAGAAGTTAAAAGTGTTTAAATGCTATGTCTTATTAAATGAGAATTCCTTATGTTGATATTATGACATTATTGGCTTGAGTGGACTATTATGGGCATGAATTAAAAGAATTTTATGTTTAATCATGAATTAATGTATGATTAATTAAAACAAAAACAAATGTGTTCATCTTTTCATGCATTCATCACCGAAACTAAAAGGAAAATAGGGTTTAAGAAGCTTTAATATTTGGCACATACTTGGCTCAATTAAGGTATGTTCTTTGATAAATTTTTGAATATTTTTACGTTTTTTTAGATCGTTGCTTTATGTTCTCTTAAGCCCATGCCCTAATTCATGAAATTGTTTATGATTTTGAAATGTGCCATTATTGATAATTTGAGTTTTATAAAGTTTGATGATAGAAAATAAAAGATATGTGTTTGATTAATATGTTTTGTCTTTGGATTTTTGATGAATTTGGCTATTTTGGGCTAAATTGTGAAAATGAGAAATTGGAGGACTAAAATGTGAAATAAATGGAATATATGGGCTTATATGAACAAAATGAAAATTCGGCTAGGCATGTGTACAATGAAATTATGTGTATTTTGTGATTTTATGAAATAAGGACTAAAATGTCAAAATGTGAAAATATAAAGGCTAATTTGTAAAATGCCCTAAATATGTGTTTATAGATTAAATCGAATGAGATGTGAGATTGAATGGTTGAATTTAATTATATTTAGATCAAGAGAGGAGAAATTTAGATTTAGATCGAGGCAAGAATAAAACGCTTGATTGATCGATTAATCTCATTGTTGCTACGTCCGAGGTAAGTTTGTGTTTAATACGTATTGTTAAAATAACGTATATATGTGATGAAATGATTAGAAATATGATGGTGAAGTTTGAATATATGAAAGGTGAAATGAATGTATAAGGCACTAAGTGTGCGAAAGATTGAAATAGATACGACTATCGGAAAATGGCACTGAGTGTGCGAAATCGAAATAGTTTTGGTTAAATTATGAGCACTAAGCGTGCGATACCTATCTAATTTTGGTTTAATGTAAAAGCACTAAGTGTGCGATATCTTATAGCTTCGGCTAAATTGATGGCACTAAGTGTGCGATGTCATTGAACGTTAAAAGATGATCGAACAAGTTAGTGCATCGAGCATTGGTGTGGTAGATGTAATAGCTAAGTACAAGACGGTACAGGTATGTACAGAACCTATGTGGTTGATGATATTGTGTATGAGATAGATGCAAGATATGAGAATTAATGATCATGGATGAATGAATTGAAATGAGTAAAAACAATATGCTTGTGTGTGAGCTAAGAGAAATGGTATGAAAGTATGTAATGGTTATGGATGAGGATGAGTAGTGATATGAATTGAACTATGTGTTAGCTAATATGTTATATTGTATTTAAATGTTAATTTATATGTATTATATTACAAACTTACTAAGCTTTAAGCTTACTATATGAAGTGTTCTCTGTTTTACAATGTTATAAAGGTAGCTTGGATTCGGGGATCGTTAGCGACTCAATCACACTATCGAACATTGATTTGGCACCTTTTTAAGAGTTGTATATATGGTATATGGCATGTATAGGCTAGTGTCAATATATATATATATATATATATATGTTTTGAGTTATGGATAAAGCCATGTAAGTTGGCTTGTAATGAATAGAAAGGATAAATATGTTTTGAGATGATGATATGTATTTGTAAATGTGTTTATGGTGTGTGCTTGGTATTGAGAATTGGTATATTTTAATGTGTATATGTGGCCCTATGAGAAATAGTCAATTTGGTATGTTCTTGGATGGAAATTGATAAGGTTTTAACACAAAAATGAATGTGATAAGTGAAGTAATTATCATATATGATTTAGTGAATTGGGTATGTGATTTTAGTAGGTTTTGATATGAGAAATGAGTGTGAATTTGATTGATTTTATATTGCTTTGAATGGTGTATGAATTGAGGTTGATATTGGCTGGAATTGTGGTTTATTTGGTGCATGCATGAAGCTTGTAGGTATCAGGATTTTGGGTGTGAAATGTGGCTTAAACCAAGCCTAATTTTGTGCCACATGGCCTGGGCACACGGGCATGTGTCTTGACCGTGTGACACCTGTGTTGTAGCTATTTAAGGCAGTAGGGCACACGGGCTGGACATACGGGTGTGTCTGGTGACCGTGTGGCCAAGTCAGGATGACACACAGGTTGGACACAAGGGCGTGTCTGGTGACTGTGTGATCAAGTCAGTATTGCACATGGGCTAAGGATGGTCTGAGGCATGGCCATGTGAGACACACGGCCTAGCCACACGAGCATGTGCCCTGTTTTTAGGGAAAATTTTTCTAAGTCTCGTAAAGTTTCCAAATGTTTTTTGTTTAGTCCCTACCCCTTTCTAAGTCATATATAATGTCTCTTTGATCTTCTAAGGGACTTAGTAATGATGTATGATTGTGAATTAATGTTATACGTGAAATGATTGCATAGTGATATGTGTTGATCGGTAATGATTCATAACCCTAATTCGGTGACAGATACGGGTTAGGGGTGTTACACTGTAACACCCCAAACCCGGCCTAGACGTTATGGCCAAATCTGATGTGTCACATCACCTAAACTAATCCACGTTACCTAGTTACTAAGTTTGGTGGCGAGGTTTGCAAAATAATATTTAGGGTTGAGGAGAAATTCTCGATTTATTTGACGATCATACTAATCTCTACCAGTTATTAAAAGATTTACTTATTTATCATTACCTTGGTTGGACGATTGAGGTGTTAGATTGGTTTTGAAAACATTGATTTAAGTTTTGGAAAAACGTGTGTTGTTGTAGTTAAAGTAAATCATGCATAAGTAAAAAGAAATGAACACCTCAAATGCGAATAGTTAAAGCGGCCTTATTACAAACCCAAAATGAAAATAAAACGAGAAAGTAAAAATAATGAAATAACTTAAGCAAGTTTAAAACCAAAACTCGGTCTCTGTGGCCACTCTAATTCCCTCCCAGCTCCAAGGCCACGAACTAAGGCTCACCTGTAAGGACGGAAAGAAAATGGTGAGTTTGGAAAACTCAGTGTGTGCAGAAGCCCATCCAAAGCCCAAGTCAGCTCAAGCCTACTGGGCCTAAGCCCTATCCAGTCTCAGTTGGTTATTGGGCCGAAGCCCTATTCAGTCTCAGTCGGTTATTGCGCCGAAGCCCTATTCAGATAGCAGTATGCCCATAAGCCCAAAACAGAACAGTACAGATAACAGTATGAATGCAAGCCCATAATATGTGGGGAGACTACTCAACCCATCCAACCGCTACACACCACCTGTACCAGCCAACACACCATGTGGGGAATAACTCGACCCACCCAGCCCACACACCACAGTTGCAGCATGGCTGCTCAGATAATCAGTATAACGAGGCAAAGCCCCTTTTCAGTAATACGAGGCATAGCCCCTTTCAGTAAACGTGGCAGTGCCACTCACACTTCCTCCATTATTAACCCAACCCATGCAACAGATATATATAGTATGGAACACAGTAACAGTAACAGTCAAGTCATGCATTTCAGACATATCTAGCCCTAGGGGTATAACGGTCATTTTACACCTAGGGGTAAAACGGTAATTTCTCACCCTAAGGGGTATTTCAATACTTATTTCATAATTTATGAGTTTTATGCGTGTTACAGTCTCTACTAATCTCTATTTTCATCTCCACAGTCCATGTAACAGATTTTAACAATTTCAGTCACTAGGCCTTAAAACCCCTAATGGGCCCTACCATGTCTATTGGTCACTTAAGCCCATTCAGTCTAGTTTTAGTATTCAATTACCAGTTTTAGCAGTTTTAACCCTACAGTCTTCAAAATACCCTTAAAGCCTATTTTTTCCCAAATGGGCCCGAAAGCCCATTGGGCCCACATTCGGCTCACTGAGGCCCAACTTATCGAAGTGCATGAAATTACGCACTCGACTCACCTACTAGTAGCGATTTTAGATCCATCATACTCCTTGAGAGCGTTCGCATGCTCACAAGCCCATGAAATGCCAGAACTTCAGCATTTCAGCTTTTCAGCTTTTGCCAATTTGAACCATTCAATACACACACCTGTTTGCGCATCCACCGGCAAAGACTCCTAAGCAATACCTCCAACAATCCATTACTTAACCGATTAAACCACAGATTTATGAAAACCACAGTAGAAAATCCCTTACCATAATCGGCCAAGGTCCCTAATGGCCATGAAATCTTACCTTTGTCGACTTAGATGCACTAGATCTAGATCTGGTTGTATTGATGCCTTCAGTTCCTCATTGGCTCTCCTCTTCTGCTAACTAACACGTATAAGAACCAAAATACAACACTGGGTTATCCATAGACTATGTCGACAGCCTCCTTAAGTACAAGGGATTTCGACTTTTCCCTAACTTTTAAGAAAACCAACGTATTTAGTGTTTGATCACTTCCCGATGACTCTACTTGATGAATACTGCTTCCACGCCCACTCTAAACTAGATCTGTAATAGATCTATCCCCAAACGTTCACAAAGGATGGCTCTAGGAGATTCGGCTTTTAGAATTCTGCTTAGCTACTCTTGTCGACACCACAGAGGAATAGGGGTAGTGAATCGATAGTAAAAGAAATAGAGGATGCGGGATTCGGCTTGTTGGAGAATTCAAGAGAAGAAAAAGATGATTTTAGCAAAAAGGGGTAGTCAGTAATGGGGAGTTTTGACTTCTAGAAGTTGTTGATAGAGGTTGAAGAAAAGAGAAAAGGGGATAGATTGATTCGGCTTAGAAGGGCTTACAATAGGATGAAATCGGCTTGAAGAGAGAACGGTGGGATGGGATCGGTTCAAGGTGCAAGAAGAACAAAAAGGGAAAAGATGAATGGGAGAAGAAGAAGATAAAAGAGATGTGAGTTTGGCTAGAAGATGCAATCGGCAATAGGGGTTTTGGGATAGTAGGGTTCTGCTATTAGGTCAGAAAAGAAGAAAAGAATGGGCAAAAAGAATAACAAAAAGAGAACCCTAGTGTTCTATACTCAATCAGCAGAAGAGGAGTTCACTTACCTAGAGAAATTGGCACACTAAAGACCCAAATGCCGATTATACTATGCCTAAGGTTGAATACCAAAATTGCACTATCACAAAGTCCCTTGGCCGGCCACTGCTTCTCAAATTCAAACACTCCTCAAATCTCTCCTTGATCCACTCTCATGAGCAATTCAAACTCTCCAAGAAAGAGTTCCACTTGAATGCCAACACTTGCCCCCACTTGCACCAAAAAAATAAAGGTACCTTGAACTTACCTTGACTTGAACCCTGGACCTCTAACTCCCTCCTAGGCGCCACTTTTTTAGGAGCTTAGTGGCGCCACCTTACCACTTTGCCAAGGCTCCCTTTATGACAAATTTTACCAAGTTTTTCTTAAGAGCCCTCTTGACCAAGTTCCTCCCTTCACTTAAAAACATACTTTACTATTTTTATCGGGTTTTAACCTGAGTTTGGGCCTCCTAAAGGCTCACTAACATACTTACACACAAATTTAATAGCCTCAACAAAGAAAATTCACAATTTCCGTAAAATCGCAATAAACCCAAAAAATCCCAAAATTCAGGGCGTTACAACTCTACCCCCTTAAAGAAATTTTGGCCTCGAAATTTACTTGATCCAAATAACTGAGGCTATTGTTGATGCATGGTCTCTTCTGGCTCCCACGTAGCCTCTTCTCTTCTATGGTTGCGCCACAGCACCTTTACTAACGGAGCTGACTTCTTCCTTAAGACTTTAACTTCACGATCTAAAATTTGCACAGGTTCCTCCTCAAAGGTCAAATCAGTCTTTACCTCAATCTCCTCTACTGGTACAATATGCGAAGGATCCGATCGATATCGCCTTAGCATAGACACGTGAAAAACGTCATGAATATGATCTAACTCCGGTGGCAACTCCAACTGATATGCTACTGGCCCAATCCGCTTAAGAATTCGATAAGGCCCAATGAATGACGGACTTAACTTGCCCTTTCTACCAAATCTCAAGATCTTCTTCCATGGTGAAACCTTCAGAAAAACCATATCTCCCACAGTGAACTCGATTTCCTTACACTTAAGGTCAGCGTTTGACTTCTGCCTATCAGACGCCTCCTTTAACTGGTCTCGAATCAGCTTAACCTTGCTTTCAGTATCTGCCACCAACTCTGGTCCAAGAACTTGGCGCTCTCCTAACTCTGTCCAACATGTAGGTGTACGACATCTTCGCCCATAAAGTGCCTCATATGGAGCCATCTGAATACTTGCTTGATAACTGTTGTTGTAGGCAAACTCTGCCAATGGCAGATAGTCCTCTCAACTACCACGAAAGTCGATAACACATCCTCTTAACATGTCCTCTAACACCTGAATGACCTTTTCAGACTGTCCATCTGTCTGAGGGTGAAACGCAGTACTGAAGTCCAATCGCATACCCAACGCCTCATGCAAGTTTTACCAGAATCGTGATATAAATCTAGGATCTCGATCAGAAATTATCGAAACTGGCACCCCATGCAACCCCACTATCTCTGCCATATACAACTTGGCCAACTTCTAAAGTGAGTAATCGGTTCTAACCGGTATGAAATGAGTAGACTTCGTCAATCTATCCACGATTACCCAAACAGAGTCTTTCTTCACGGGTGTCAAAGGCAACCCACTCACAAAATCCATAGTTATTCTTTCCCATTTCCACTACAGAATCTTCACTGGCTGCAACAGACTAGAAGGCAACTGGTGCTCAGCTTTTACTTGTTGACACGTCAGACATTTTCCAACGAATTCAGTCACCTCTCTCTTAAGTCCAGGCCACTAGTACACCTCTCGCAAGTCTCGATACAATTTATTTCCTCCAGGATGCATCGCACAAGGTCCACCATGAGCTTCTTCCAGAATCATTTGCCTCAACTCAGAGTCCCTCGATACACAAACTCTTCCACAAAAACAGAGAACCCCATCAGAATTTAGACTAAAGTCCTCATTCTTACAATTCTTAGCTTGCTAAAACTGAGGAACCAACGAGTTATCTTTCAACTGCATCACCTTAATTTATTCAGTCCAAGTCGGTCGCATTTGCAACTCAGCGAATAAACTTCCATCATCATACAAACTCAAACGAGCAAACATAGCTCTCAACTCAGCAACCGTTCTATGACTTAGTGCGTCAGCCACCATGTTAGCCTTGCCTGGGTGATACTCAATCGAATAGTCGTAATCCTTAAGCAACTCTATCCATCTTCGTTGCCTAAGATTCAACTCCTTTTGAGTCAACAGATATTTTAGACTTTTATGGTCAGTGTATATGATACACTTTTCCCCATACAGATATTGTCTCCAGATTTTCAATACAAAGACCACCGCTGCCAACTCTAAATCATGCGCAGGGTAATTCACTTTATGAGGCTTAAGCTGTCGCGAAGCATAAGCAACCACCTTACCCTCTTGCATTAGTACACAACCTAATCCTACATGCGAAGCATCACTGTACACAGTGAAATCCTTTCCAGCTCTGGCTATATCAACATTGGCGCCTCAATCAACACCTTCTTCAGCTTGTCAAAAGCTTCTTGTTGCTTCTCAGTCCATATAAATGCTACTTCCTTCCTTAACAGTTTCGTCAATGGTGTTGTGATTAAAGAAAACCCCTCAACAAATCTTTTGTAATAACCTGCCAGACCCAGAAAACTTCGAATTTTCGATACTAACCTTGGCAGCTTCCAGTCCAGAACTGCCTCAATCTTGCGAGGATCTACCCTAATCCCCTCAGCAGAAACAACATGACCCAGAAAAGTCACTTCTCGTAGCCAGAATTCACACTTACTAAATTTCACATATAGTTGTTTTTCTCTCAATACTTGCAGAACAATTTGAAGGTGTTCGTCAAGCTTCTCCTCTGTTTCTGAATACACCAATATATCGTCAATGAAGACGACCACGAACTGATCCAAGTACTGCTGGAACACTCAATTCATTAAATACATAAAAGCTACAGGTATATTCGTCAGTCCAAATGGCATAAACAAAAACTCGTAATGACCATATCGAGTTCTGAACGTCGTCTTATGAACATCCACCTCCTTTACCCTTAGCTGATGGTATCCAGATCGAAGATCGATCTTGGAAAACACTGAAGCTCCTCTAAGCTGGTCAAACAAATCGTCTATTCTCGGTAGTGGATACTTATTCTTTATTGTCAGTTTGTTCAACTGGCGATGAACAAACTGACGATAATCGATGCACATACGCATCGTCCCATCCTTCTTTTTCACGAACAGCACCGGTGCTCCCTATAGAGACACGCTTGGTCTAATGAAGCCCCTATCTAACAACTCTTGAATCTGGGCTTTCAGTTCCACTAGCTCCTTCGGTGCCATTCTGTAGGGCGCAATGGACACTGGAGCTGTTTCAGGCAACAAATCGATCCCAAACTCAACTTCTCAGTTAGGTGGTAATCCAAGAAGCTCCTCAGGAAAGACATCTTGAAACTCATTAATAGTTCTAACTATCTCCACTGTCACACCCTCAGATTTAGTTTAACTCACAAATGCCAGATATGCTTTGCAACCCTTGCGAATCAGCTTTTCAGCCCTTAAGGCCAAAACCACATTGGACAAATAGTCTATTCGCTCTCCAATAACCATTACCTCCTCACCCTCGGTTGTTCTCAAAACCATCCTCTTGGCCGCACAATTCAAAGTCGCCTTGTGCATAGTTAACCAGTCCATGCCTAGAATCAAGCCGAATTCTCCAAAAGGTAATTCCATTAAGTCTCCCATGAAAATTCTACCTTAAGTCTCTAAAGGCACCTTCCTAAAGAGTTTATCTACCCTAACAGAGTGACCCAATGGACTAATTACAGTTACCCCACTCACAGTCTCCTTAGTGTGCACACCCAACGACCCAGAAATCTCACATGCAACATATGAATGTGTCGAACCCACATCAATTAGAGAAGTATATGGTATGCTAGAAATCAAGAATGTACCAGTTATAATGTCAAGTGCATCACCCTCCTCTCGACGACGAGCAGCATACACCAAGGCTAACTGACGAGCCTCAGCATTACCAGCACCCCTACTAGGTGCTCCACGACCACGTCCATTACCGTTGCCTCCTCTACCTTAACCACGGCCCCTTGGCGGTGGTGGTCTTACTCGCACTGGCTGAGTAACCCTCTGATCACCAGCTCGAGTCTGGGCTGGCCTCTGTGGATAGTCCTTAACTTGGTGCTCCTTAGACCCACATCGAAAACAAGCTCCAATATGTTTCCAACATTCACCTCGATGCGCTCTACCACAGTCCACGCAAGCTTGTGGTCTAACCATATTTACCGGCACAGCTCGAACTGGTTCCTCCACCACTCTAACTCTCTTAAAATTCCAGTTTGCAGCACCCGATGGTCCAGAATCTCTCTTAAAGCGGTTGCAATCCCTATCACGGTTCTGTCGTTCAGCTCGCTTCACCTCCTCGGCTATCTTAGCCTTTTCCACTAATGCAGCAAAGTCGTGCTCACTCTGCGGAGCTATCAGTACCCTCAGTTCATCTTTGAGGCCATCCTCAAAATGAACACTATGCTCATATTCAGTGGCAACAATACCACTAGCATACTGACTCAACCGTAGAAATTCTGCCTCAAACTCAGCAATGGTCTTACTACCCTGAGTCAGATTCAGGAATTCCTTTCTATGCGTATCCACATAGCTAGCTCCAACATATTTTGCCTTAAAGGACTTCTTGAACAACTCCTATGTTACCCCTCAGCTGGGGTACCCTCTCTCACAGTGATCCACCACTGATATGCCTCGTCACGCAACAATGACACCGCTCCCTTTAACTTCTGCTCCACTGAGTAATCCAGGTCGTCTATTATCAGTTCCGTGGCTTCCAACCAGTACTCAGCCATATTTGGGGCTACTCCAGATATACCCCTAAAGACCTCAGCTCCGTTAGCCCAGAGTCGTTCAGAAATGGACCCTCTAGTCACCGTTCCGGTGCTTGCCCCAGTGACCCTTTCTAACACCCTCAGCATGGCTTGGGACAAAGCGTCGTCCCCTACAGCCCTATCATATGATCCAGTCTCTGTCGCTGGCGGAGCTCGTACTTCCTCAGCTGGCATATGTCCAGAAGACGAAGATCCAGCTTTGTAACGCCCTGAATTTCAAGATTTTTCAAGTTTATTGCGATTTTGCCAAAATTATGAATTTTCTTTGTTGAGGCTGCTAAATTTGTGTTTAAGTATGTTAGTGAGCCTTTAGGAGGCCCAAACTCAGGTTAAAACCTGATAAAAATAGCAAAGTATGTTTGTAAGTGAATGGAGGAACTTGGTCAAGAGGGCTCTTAAGAAAAACTTGGTAAAATTTGTCACAAACGGAGCCTTGGCAAAGTGGTAAGGTGGCGCCACTAAGCTCCTAAAAAAGTGGTGCCTAGGAGGGAGTTAGAGGTCCAGGGTTCAAGTCAAGGTAAGTTCAAGGTACTTTTATTTTTATGTGCAAGTGTGGGCAAGTGTTGTCACTCAAGTGGAACTCTAGCTTGGAGACTTTAAATTGCTCATGAGAGTCGATTAAGGAGAGATTTTAGGATATTCAAATTTGAAGAAGTAGTGGCTGGCCAAGGGACTCTGTATAGTGCAATTTCGGCATCCAACTTTGAGCATAGCATTTTCGGCATTTGGGTGTTAGTGCACCAATTTCTCTAGGTCAGTGAGTTCTCTTCTTCTACCGATTGAGTATAAAGCTTTAGGTCTGTCTTTTTATCATTCTTTTGCCACATTCTTTTCTTCTTTTCTGACCTAATAACTGAACCCTACTATCCCAAAACCCTATTGCGGATTGCACCTTCTAGCCAAACTCATATCTCTTTTCTCTTCTTCTTCTACCCTACTATCCCAAAACCCTATTGCTGATTGCACCTTCTAGCCAAACTCATATCTCTTTTCTCTTCTTCTTCTCCCATTCTTCTTTTCCCTTTTTGTTCTTTTTGCACCTTGAACCGATCCCATCCCACCATTCTCTCTTCAAGCTGATTTCATCCCATTGCAAGCTCTTCTAAGCCGAATCAATCTATCCCCTTTTCTTTTTTCTTCAAGCTCTGTCGACAACCATTAGAGACTGAAACTATACCATTGCCGTTTACCTCTTGACCAAAATCGACTACTCCTTTTTCTCAAATCTATCAAGAGCCGAATCCCTAATCTCCCATCTCTTCTTTTTGTCGAATCACTTCACCTATCCTATTGCTAGGTCGACAAGAACACCTTGCCATAGATTTAAAAGCTGAACCTTCTAGAGCCATTCTTGGCAAGCGTTTGGGGATAAATCTATTATAGATCTAGTTTAGAGAGAGCATGGAAGCAGTATTCATCAAGTAGAGTCATCGGTAAGTGATGAAACACTGAGTACATTTGTTTTTTTAAAAGTTAAGGAAAAGCCGAAATCCCTTGTACTTAGGGAGGCTGTCGACATAGTCTATGGATAACCTAGAGTTGTATTTTGGTTCTTATAAGTGTTAGTTAGCGAAAGAGGAGAGCCAACGAGGAACTGAAGGCAACGATACAACCAGATCTAGATCTAGTGCATCTAAGTCGACGAAGGTAAGTTTTCGTGGCCATTAGAAACATTGGCCGATTGTGGTAAGGGATTTTCTACTGTGGTTTTCATAGTTGTGTGGTCTAATCGGTTAAGTGGTGGATTGTAGGAGTTATCGCGTAGAGGATGTGACAACCCTAATTTGACCCTAATCGGGAAGTGGTTTCGGGACCACTAAACCGAGTTACAAACGTAATTAAATGTTAATTTTTTTTATTGCCTATTACATGTGAAAAGTGTATGTGTGAAATTTTGATGCTTTGATTTTTGTCATTTGAATGTGAATTGATTCAATAGGGCTTATGTGAAAAACTTTAAAATGTGATAGATTAAATTGCTATACTGGCCGATTGTAGTGTGGTCTAAATAGGAGGGGTTTGCATGTCAAAATAACCATTTTGACTTTTGTGACCAGTTATGTTGTGATTAATATGTATTATATATACATTTCTTTTTAAGTTAAAAGATGGCATAATGGTTTTATAATAATAAAATAAGCATAATAAAATAATCAAAAGGTGAAAAGAACAAAGTTTACTTACTTTTGTTCTTCTTTGCCGAAAATCATCAAAAGAAAAAGGGGTAGGAGAGAACAAGACATTCGGCCATTTTTGTGTCCATTTTAAGGTAAGAAATCATGTTATTTTCCTTTGATTTGGTGAAATTTAGTTAAATGTGAAGTGTTTATCATGGCCCATGTATTAATTTTTGTAATGGTGATGAATGATGCTTTCGACCAAATTCTTTATATGCCATTTTTGTTGTTAAATTGTGGTTGCATATGGAAAATGATTAAAAGTATGTTTAAATGGTTAAATGTTGCAAAGATTAGCTAAATTGAGTTAGTTACTTAGTTTCCTACCTAGCCATGTTAAAATCTTAGTTTGTTGAGGATGGAGCATTCGGCCATTTGTTTGAGATTTGCAAAATCATTGATAGTTGGATGTTGGTGATAAGGAATGAATATATGTGATTATAATTGAGTTATATGTTGCTTTAGGTGATTAATTAAGCAAATTTTGCATTCGGTCATGTTGGTGAGATGTAAGATTATATTTGGTTGTAAATGCATATTCGATCATGGAATTCGATGTATTCCTTGTTGAGTTTTGATGAATTTTTGTTATAAAAGAAATTAATGATGAATTTGAGTTGGTTATTTGTGATTTGTATGACTCATTTAGCTAAGTGGGCCAATTCGGTTATGTCTATTAGAACAAATGTTTAAAATGCTTTATGTGACATTCGGCCTTGAGAGAATTTGGTATAAAGGTTGAATGATAGATTCATAGCATATGCATATATACAATTGCCTAATGTGAACTTAAATAATAAGCATAAGATTTAGATCATAGCATTTTTTTTTATAAATGTATATTAATAAGTGAATGTTATATGCGATGACCGAATGTGAAATTATTAAGCTTGAATTTTTGGGAATGGAATTTGGCATGAATTGACCATATAAAATTAGTGATGAATTTGATATTTTGTTTGATATTATTTGAGTATATTCATACGTGTTCTATGTTGCATAAAGGGAAAGGTATTCGATCATATTGTGTAACACACAAGGATTGCATTTGTGTATGTGGATGTTAATTGACTTATAAGTTATTTAATGAAAGTAATGAGTAGATAAAATGATTAAACTAGTTTAAGTTTTGTTGAATTAAGATCAAGAGCCACATTCGGATAAGGGAAAGGCTAAGGTGGTGGAATAGAGGATCCGTAATCAATCGTCGATAAGAAAAGTAAGTTCTTTAAGTAACTAAAACTATTTTGTATCTTGATTAATTGATACTATTCGTAAGAAAGGCTTATATCCCAATTGAAAGTTGAGAGGAAAGAATTATAGTTAGAAATGTTTTATGGTCTATTCATAAGTGTGATATTTAAAGTATGGGATTATTATATGTGATAAAGCCGAGTAGCTAATTTGTGAAGTAAAATGAGGCCATGATATATTCTAAGGCCGAATGATAAGATTGAGATGTAATTAGTTCATTGCCATATGCAATGTTCGCATAATGAAATAGTGTATATGACATGTTATATTATGTGGGATTTAGAAGTATGTGTATTAAGACATGTGAAACTTTATGCTTGAACTATTGTGCTGTGACATTCGGGTCTATGACCTAGCAAGCTTTTGAGCTAGTGGTTGATATCGGGCCTCGAGCCTAGCAGGCTATAATGCCGGTGGGATTATTTCGGGCTTTTGTGCCTAGCAGGCTTCGTGCCAGTGATAATTTTGGGTTTTAAAACCTAGTAGGCTTAATGCCGGTGATTTGATCAAGACCTAAGACTATGAAACTTCTTAATAGAACAACAAACGAATATGTGCAATAAGATAAGTTGGCCAGGTATGTACCACTTACCCATAGGTGGTTTTGATTTGAACCGAGTTATATGTGTATAAATGTGATTGTGACACATTGGGTCCATGTGTGAGAGGTTATGTGAAAGTCTTTGATTTAACTATGTTATATGAATTTTGATTCAAGTGATATTAACATGTTAAAGTAGTTATAGCTGATAATGTGAAATTCGGCCAAAAAGGTGATGTATTTGGGAACTTGGCTTATGTGGGAAGTTGAATGATTATTTGAGGGTTGAGTTTAATTGTCTGCATTACTTAAACTTACTAAGCTTATAAAAGCTTACTCCGTTTGTTCGTTTCTCTGTTTTATAGGTCTTTGTCTCCAACTACGAGCTCGGGGATTCAATCGAAGTCATCCACACTATCTAAACTTGACTTTTGGCATCTTTAAAGACTTTATGTTCGGTTAATGGCATGTATAGGCTTGACCCTTTTGTTTTAAAACTAGTTATATGTTTTGCTATGTATATATATATAGTGGCCACACAAAGATGGCTTATACCTTTTGATTAGCAAATACTCATAGTTGATTAATGCTTCCAAAATGTTTTGATGATGAAACATAAATTCGATTATGATGTATAATTATTCATATGCATGTTCGGTTGTAGTTAAGACTATCGATTTGCTAAGTATGAAAATTATTTCTTTGGTTGCGTAATTCTTGTATGGTACCTTAGACCACTGTTGCTTATAATCATGAATTGAAATGTGGTTCTTAATACTTATCTAGTTGATAATGTACAAATTAGATTGATTTGAGAAATGAATTGTATCATTTCTATGTTTATAATCGGTCTAGTAATCAAATAAGCATATGTCTTTAATTGAATGTCTTAATGTTGTGTTTCGTTAGAAAATACCTAGTAACCCTAATTCGGCGACGGACAGGGGTCATAGGGTGTTATAGAGGATTCCGTCGGCGGAATCGCAAACAGGTGTGTGTATCGAACACCCTTTCATGGTTCAAATCGACAAAAGCTGAAAAGCCAAAATGCCGAAGTTCTAGCATTTCGTGGGCTTGTGAGCGTGCAAACACTCTCAAGGAGTATGATGGATCTAAAATCGCTACTGGTAGGTGAGTTCGGTCAGATGGGCCTCGGTGGGCCGAATATGGTCCCAATGGGCTTTCGGGCCCATTTGGGTAAAAATAGGCTTTAAGGGTATTTTGAAGACTGTAGGGTTAAAACTGTTAAAACTGGTAACTGAATACTACAACTGGACTGAATGGGCTTAAGTGACTAATAGACATGGTAGGGCCCATTAGGGGTTTTAAGGCCCAGTGACTGAAATTGTTAAAATCTGTTACATGGACTGTGGAAATGAAAATAGAGATTAGTAGAGACTGTAACATGCATAAAACTCATAAATTATGAAATAAGTACTGAAATACCCCTTAGGGTGAGAAATTACCATTTTACCCCTAGGGCTAGATATGTCTGAAATGCATGACTTGATTGCTACTAAGATTTTACTTAGATTAACTCTAATACCGTGTAACACCCTAAGCCCTTGTCCGTCGCCGGATTAGGGTTTAAGGTATTACAAAATCAAAATACAACTACCGGGGTTCATAGATACGAAGCTAGACGTGAATTCACTGAGTTCAATAGTTGAATATAACACTTAGGTCGGTTCGGGTAGAACATCGTATCTCATTAAAATTGTTCTATAAGCATACTAACAAATCTTTACCTTGTGACTACTAACAATTTGGCTAAATCGAACAAATTCAATAACCAAACATCATATTAGAAAAGTCATTGCATATTAGGTGCTAACTAAATTCATGCCACAACATCAAATAGTATGAGAATCACTCCAACCCATATAGGCAAACTCGAAGACTAAACAAGCCATTTTCGCATGGCTAGAAATATTTACAACTCAAAATGAAGTTTGATTCTACCGAAGGTAAAATAGCCTATACATGCCATTGACCCAAAAACAACCATCAAATGTACCAAAATAACAGCGATAGTGTAGGTGATTAAGGCTTCAATCCCCGAGTCCGTAGCTTCCAAAAAGAGATCTATAAAACAGAGGAAACAAGGGAAACGGAGTAAGCATTACAATGCTTAGTAAGTTTTAAGCAATGACATTAAATAGATCATCAAATTATAGCATAATTGATCATATCTTTGTTTCCCTTTCCTTTTTGGGTATGTCACCCTTTTTCCAAACATAGACATTCACATCACATACGAAAATGGATAGCTTCCACTCATAGTAAGTTCACATAACATATACATGTCACAAAAAGTCACATAACATTTCACATAGGCCAATTGTACTTTGATCATATTAATAATCTCATTTCAAGTACACATATGAAATCCCATAATGACTTTAGTATTCGGTCCAAAATCCATCTTGTATATAAGCCAAGGGTACATACCTGTATAGTTTAACACTTTCAGCGCAATTCATTAGCGATCGTTACCTTGAAGACCATTAGTCTCAGGCTTTATTCTCATCCTCATCGAGGTCTTTGGCTCGGGTAAAACTCTATACATAGCCATCGGGTCTCTAGCCCGGACATAATCTCCGCATATAGCCTTCGGGTTTTAACCCGGACATCATCTCTGCATATAGCCTTCGGGTCTTAACCCGGACATAGTCTCCACATATAGTCAGCGGGACTTTAATCCCGGATTTCGCATCACAAATTCTCATATATATATAAATTCGCATGTAGTCAAGTTTCACATAGCAAGATTTCACTTGCAATTCAATCAATTCATATGCATACAAACATATAACATGCTTCTCGACTTTATATCGTAACTGTACATATAATTCAAAATTCATACACGTATACTTTTCTTTCCTAAACTTTCAGCCCAATGATCAAACATGAATAAGGTGTCTTTCTCAATGGGACATCGTTCGAATATCAGCATGTATGTCATGACATTTTACTTAAATATCAGATTCGATTACTCAAAACTTACCTTGAACTTTCACGAGGAATTACGAGTTGGCTATTCGACCACTTTAGCCTTCCCTTTATCCGAACTCGTCCCTCTATGCTCTTGAGCTAAATAAAACATTTAATTCTATTAATTCCTATTCAAGCACCTCCATTAGTCATTTTCAGTCATAGGCAAATCATACATGCATATTCTTCTCATTGCAAACACACATGCACATTGGAGCATTTCACATACATATCATAAGTCACAACAAGCTGATTTTTCTGAGCAGCATTCAATAATTTACTCATAACTGGAGCTACGAAACTCCAAATGTAGTGCCGTAAATTTTGCATGAAAATAGACTCATTTATCTTTGATCCATAAAATTTTCATAATTTTTGGTTTGGTCAATCAATACCAGAATTTTCTTAAAGTTTCCCCTAATTCACTGTTTGATTAAACTGACCACTCTATACTACGAACCGAATTTCTCCTTGCACAGAGTTCCAAATATGTCCTCACTTATTTCATTCGAAACTAGACTCATTAAGGAGTCTAAGCATATAAATGTGGTCTCATAACAATTTTTATACAATTTATAGTGATTTTCCAAAAACAGAGCAGGGGACTTCGAAGTCCATCTGACACTGTCTCACTCTACTCAAAAAATATTTTTGTAGGAAATTTCTTTGCTTGCAAGGTTTCTTTCATAAGAAAATAGACTCATTAAGCTTCAATTACACAATTTATTCAGCATCTAATTCAATTCACACAATTTATGGTGATTTTTCCAAAACACATTACTGCCGCTGTACCAAGCAGATTTTTATACAAGGTCCACTCTTTAATGTTCTTATGCACATACTTAAAACATAGCATTTCCTAAGGCACCATTTAGAGTAGTCATTGCTCTTAACACAATGTACATATTTCATATTCATTTTAATCATTATACCACTCTTAAGACACCAATTATCAAAACAAACATCAAAGATTTTAAGCACATGGCCGAATAGGTCATTTCTTTAACCAAGAAGCTTCCACAAGCATAAATTGATCAATTAGTCTACTACCATTTCTAATGCACACACATTAAGGCCATTCGGCCAAAACAAGTTTATTCATTCATCAAAAACCCAAACTGTCCTATGATTCTTCCATGACCGAAGGTACATATCTCAATTAAACAACAATTTGTTCACATTTTCATCTAAGAGTACATGCGGAAACTTGTTAAATTTAATTTATAATCAAACCACACTCTATAACATTTAATTCAAGATCCCACAAAATAGTTTCATTTCCCTAAATTCACATATACAGCTGCTTCATTAGCAACATTTATTCATATGAGGTTTATAACCACATTCTTCCATGACAAAATGTAAATTAACAATTGCTTATCATTAAATCAATTTCATACCCACACGAACATACTTTTCAATTAATTAGCACATATATGATAATTTCCACTTGTATCTTCTAATTAAGGATTCAATTTATTTCTCCATGAACTATACATTCATTCGGCCAACAAGAATCTAATATTAACAATTCCATTTACAAATTTTTCAAACAAAGCTCAAACTCTTTATTTAACCATAATGACCGAATGAATTTGATCAAATACCATTCAAGAGAACTTTCGTGTAGCACAATGGTTTATACACATCTATTTATCAAGCTTCTTACACCTCTTGCCATCATTTTCATTTCAAAAATTTAAAACACCCAAAATATCTCATTACCAACATGACCGGATGCAAGCTTCAACCCAAAGCATCAAAAATTCGTACATGGGTCATGGCAAGGGTTTTTAAAATGCACTAAACTTCAAAATTATTAAGAAAATTTGCAAGAACACTTACCTTGGTTTTAGTCTAAGAGGACCGAATGCCTTAGCTTAGATTCTCCCCTCTCTTTGCATTAGTTTTCGGTCAAAGAAGAAGCCATGGAGACTAACTTTGTTTCTATCACCATATTATTATTTTATTTCAAATTTTATGATTACCCCTTTTACCAATTCATATTATTAAGATTATTTAACTAAATTACAACACACAAAATGACAAAAGAACTCATCATTACCGTCCACTATCATAGAAGTGGCCAAATTGACATGCAACTCCCTTATTCCACATGCATGCATTAATTAGTCCTCACACATTTACCCATCATACTTTCAAAGTTTACTACTAAGCCCTTTTGATTGAAATTCACAATTATAAGTTTAAATTAAAGCACAAAAATTGTCACACATAATTTGACACCTATTTTAGGCATCAATTAAATATTAAATATATTTTATGCCTCGGTTTTGTGGTCCCGAAACCACATTCCGACTAAGGTCGTTTTAAGGCCGTCACATACCGTCTGTCGATACTACATGTCCCAAAAATCCAACTTCTCGGAGCCATAACTCACATTTCCTAAACTTAGCAAACAGTTGTTTTTCGCATACAGTTTGCAAAACAATTCTCAGATGCTGGGCATGCTCTGTCTCATCTTGTGAATAGATCACAGTATCATCAATGAATACAACAACAGATCTGTCTAAGTACGGTCTGAATATTCTATTCATCAAGTCCATAAACACAACAGGTGCATTAGTTAAACCAAATGGCATCATAAGAAACTCATAATGTTCATACCTAGTTCTGAATGCAGTTTTCGACAAATCTAAGTCTTTAACCCGTAATTGATAATAACCAAAACGAAGATCAATCTTTGAGAATAGTGTCACACCTTTCAACTGATCAAACAAATCACCGGTACATGGAAATGGATACTTATTCTTGATCGTGATTTTGTTGAGTTGTCTATAGTCGATACATAGTCGCATTGACCTATCCTTTTTCTTAACAAACAAAATAGGAGCACCCCAAGGAGAAAAGTTGGGCCGAACAAAGCCCCTATCTGTCAACTCTTGCAACTATGCTTTCAACTCTTTCACTTCTATAGGTGTCATTCTATACAGAGCTATCGATATTGAAGATGTTCTTAGCATTAATTCAATAGCAAACACAACTTCTCTAGTCGGCGGTAACCCTGGTAATTCTTTTGGAAACACATCTATAACTCACATACAATCAGAACTAATTCTAACTTCGATTCTAAAACTGTAGAATCAAATATATAAACGAGATACGCTTCACAGCCTTTTCTAACATAATTTTGTCCCCTCATAGCTGAAATAACATCATTAGATTCACTATCCAGTCTGTCTGATCCAATTTGAAGCTTTTTACCGTTCTGACACTTTAACACAATATGCTTTCATCCACAGTTCACAACAGCATCATGCAGAGTTAACCAGTCCATACTAAGAATCACATCAATTCATCAAAGGGTAGTAACATCAAATCAGGCGAAAAATTTCAACCTCAAATCATCAAAAGAAAGTTTTTACAAACTTTATCAACTAACACATTCTGACCTAAAGGGTTCGTTACTTTAACCACAAACTCGGTAGACTTAAAAGGTATTTTCTTATCTAACACTAAAGTTGTGCATACATATGAATGCATTAACCTCGAGTCAATCAAAGCATTAACATTAGTATCAAAGATAGAAAATGTACCAGTGATCACATCAGGTGCTGAAGCTTTCACTCGAGCACGGATCACATAAGCTCTAGCTAGTGCCTGTGCCTCCGATCTTACAGTAAAATATTTCATTGCACCACGACTGTTACCCGCATTTCTAGTGTTTCAGGGTGGTCTACCTCTCGTAGCTGTATTACTCAATCAAGTAGTCTAAGCCTTTTCTTAATCAGACCTTTCAGGGCAGTCTCTGAGATAATTCTCATAAGAATCACATTTAAAACATGACCCGTCTTTCAATCTGCACTCACCAAAATGCCATCTATTACATTGTTGACATTTGGGCTTGTTGTTTTTTAAGCTACCTACGCTTGCTACAGATGTAGCTTGAGGTTTCGAGCTCGAATGTTGTTTTCCTCTATCTATGTAACACCCTTTACCCGTATCCGACGCCGAGATAGGGTACGAGGCATTACCTTACTAAAGCATATGCAATCATTCAACTTTAACCCATTGAAAGGCGTCCCAATTTAAACTTTATCAAACATTGTCCTATGAACCTTCATATAGGCCTACGAGGCCTAAATCATGGTTTGGAAACGATTCGGGACCATTTTAGGCACTTAGCAAACTTTTAGGAACATCTACTAAAAACAAGGAAAACACCCATGTGGAAGGAAAACACGCCCGTGTGGCCTCTAGACATGGTCGTGCTGATAGCCCGTGTGGTTCACATGACCTAAGCACCTAGGAACACGCCCGTGCCCTTCATCCGTGTAGATGTATTTTCTAACATCGAACCAACAGGGGTTTTCACACGCCCTGGCACAAGCCCGTGTGCCCAGCTCGTGTCCCTCACACGTCCATGACATGCCCATGTCGCAACCCGTGTGCAAAAACCTTGACATTCTGTTTCTAATGTCAGCAATCACATGGCCGTGGCACACGCCCGTGTGCAAGGCCGTGTCCTTCATGCGGTTGAGACACACAGCCGTGTCTTATGCCCGCTTGTTTACTACTAGGCATTTACTTTTTCCAATTCCAGGTGCAAGGGACACACGACCTAACCACACGCCCATGGGGCTGACCATGTGTCACACACGGCCTAGACACACGCTCATCTGTCTACCCATGTGGACAAAAATAGGCTATCTACCAAGCCTCTTTGCCACCCAGAAACAAGATCAAACACATAACAAAGCCTAACAAGACTCCAATACTCATCAAATGGCCAAAATTTGGCATCCACACAACTTAATTTAGTTAAACAAACAATTCATTCACTTTATTACTCCTAGCACATACAATTACTCATGCTAAATTCTCATTCCTAGAAACATTATCATCTGCATTTGATAACCAATGGTAAATATTTTCCAATAGCTTTGGCCGTATACAAAATGAAGTATTTCAATATCAAGCCAACACAGTTGGCTCCAAAATAATATGACAGTTAACAAAAGAATAAAGTCCTATACATGTCATATTCTCAAAATGCTAAAACTAACTATACCGAGTGCTTAGGACGATAGTGTGAACGAATCCTCTGACGTACTTTGATTCACCGGCTAACTAGGCGATACTATAAGAAAATAGAAAGGAAAGGGGTAAACCTAAAGCTTAGTAGGTTACAAGTAAATAAAAGACAACAAAATTACCATGCTAAGTCATACTGTCAATACGTCATGATTTATGCATGATACAAATGATAATCACAACATGACTTACTCATTTTCATTAATTCTAATTATACCACATAAAATCGAGCTCACATTTCATACATTTTATATAAGTACCTACATCACTCACAAGATCATCATACTATCTTTCAATCTTAATACAACTTTAAATTTTCCCATTGAACCATTTAGAATACGAAAAGATATTCAATAACTCTCCGATAAAGGGTATCGAGCCGATGCCATGTCCCAGACATGGTCTTACACTAGCTCACATGTCAAGCCGATGCCATGTCCCAAACATAGTCTTACACTGCCTCTCATATCTCGAGGCTGAAGCAATGTCCCAGACATGGTCTTACACTAGCTCTCCTCTATCCATGCCGATACCATGTCCCAGACATGGTCTTACATTGACATATCTCCAAGCCGATGTCATGTCACATATACGGTCTTACACTAGCTTGCAAATCAAGGCCGATGCCATGACCCAGACATGGTCTTACACTAGCACTCGTATCAATGATGATGTCATGTCCCAGACATGGTTTTACACTGGCCAGCACATATCCATGTCATTGCCATATCCCAAACATGGTCTTACACTAACACGTGACGAGGCCTACACCATGTCCTAGATATGGTCTTACATTAGCAATCGTATCAACCCTAGTATCACAACATGAATATCTAATCTGTTCTTAAAGGTCAACCGAGCACTATTACGTATCTTCTCACCATTTCATGATTTAAAATCGTCATTCAACAATTCATGCTCGAATAAACATACTCGTACATAACTTATTTCACAATGCAGTATCTTATGACAAAATGATAATTTCGTGCAAAAAAATATGTAATGTTGTAATATTTACCCATAACTTACCTCGATACACAACATGAAAAATGACCTTTCGGTTCAATCGATTTGCTTGGCCTTCCCCTGGTCTAGGTTCAGATTTTGTAAATCTTGATCTATAACAATAAAAATTCACTAATTTAATCACCAATTTAATCTAAACAAGTCAAGAATCATAATTTGGCAAAATGACCATTTTGCCCCTAGACTTTAGCAAAATGACCATTTTACCCCTAGGCTCGGAAATTGATTTTTTTTCAAATTTCCTTATTAACCAGGCCTAACCAAACTCTTTTTACTCTTATGGCTATCCAAAATTCCCATTATTTCACACAATTACTCTTCATTTCACAACTTCTACAATTTAGTCCAATCTCAGTGTTTTCATGAACACCCTTTTACAAAAGTTGTTTGTTTAACAACCTACATTCATTTTCCTTCAAAAAGTTCTAGCAAACAACACTTATGCACTCATGAAAAACTCTAAATTTTCAACCAAATTTCAAGATAGACCCCTCAATAGGTAGCTCATGCTACAAGGGTCCCAAAAATGCAAAATTATCAAGAAAGCCCATGAGAATCACTTACCCGCAAGAGAAATACTTGGCTGAGTTTTTAAGCTTCAAAACCCTTGTTTTTGCTGGTATTTTTGGTGGAAGTGGAGAAGAAATGAAGAAGATGTGAGCTAGGCTATTAGGTTGTTATTAAAATGCCAAATATCTCACCTGATACATCAAAAATTTTGACTTTTCTTTTCCTTATGTCTCATGGCTGGCCACCTTATTTTAAAAGTTTGAAATTGCTCATTAAAGGTCCCCAATTTTAGTTCTCTATCTATTTAACTTAATTTACTAACAAATCGTGACTTTTGTCCCTTATGCGATTTAGTCATTTTTCATAATTAAGCTTTCAATCGCGTAAATTAATTCACCAAAATTTTTACACACCCTTACAAAAATACTTTAGCACATAATATAATACTAAAATAATTTTCTCTAACCTCAGTTAAGTGATTCCGAAATCTCTATTCCGACTAAGCCCAAATTCGGGCTATTACAATTCTCCCCCTTAGGGATTTTCATCCCCAAAAATCTTACCGTTAAAGAGGTTTGGGTACTGATCTCTCATAGTCTCCTCGGATTCCCATGTAGCTTCCTCGACTCCATGTCTATGCCATAAGACCTTTACAACCATTATGCTTTTATTCCTCAATTTCTTGACCTCTCGATCTAAGATCTTCACCGGTTCTTCACTGTAGGTCATATCCAAACTTATTTCATTCTCTGCTGGTGAAATCACGTGTGAAGGGTTGGAGCAATAACGGCGTAACATAGACACATGAAACACATCGTGGATTTTCTCTAACTCTCGAGGCAATGCTAATCGGTATGCTACCAGTCCAATTCTCTCAGTCACCTTGTAACGTCTGATACATCGTGGACTCAACTTGCCTTTCCTACCGAATCTGAGGACTTTCTTCTATGGGGAAACTTTCAAAAACACTTTTTCCCCAACTTGAAACTCAATCTCTTTTCATTTCAAATCAGCGTAGGATTTCTGTCTATCTAAGGTAGTTTTCAAGCAATTTCGAATGACCTTAACCTTCTCTTTAGTCTCTTTAATCAAGTCAACCCCGTGTGTCTGATTCTCTTTAAGTTTCGACCAATACAAGGGTATTCGGCACTTGCACCCATACAAAGCCTCATTAGGTGCCATTTTAAGACTCGACTGATAACTATTGTTGTAGGCGAACTCAACAAGCAGTAAGTATTATTCCCAACTACCTTGGAACTTGAGGACACAACATCTCAACATGTCCTCAAGAATCTGAATCACCCTCTGTGACTGGCCATCATTCTGCGGATGAAAAGCCGTGCTAAAATTCAATTTTGACCCCAACGCCTCTTGCAAAAATTACCAAAATCGAGATGTAAATCTTAGATCTCTATCTGAAATAATTGATAGGGGCACTCCATGTAGTCTCACTATCTCGGAAATGTACAACTCGGCTAATTTCTCAAGTGAATAGTTCGTATGAACTAGTATAAAATGAGTTGACTTGGTTAGTCTATCCACAACGACCCATACTACATCTTTATTCTTTAGCGACAAAGGCAGCCCTGACACGAAGTCCATGGTAATGCAGTCCCATTTCCACTCGGGAATCATTACGAGCTGAAGTAAACCCAAAGATAATTGGTGTTGGCTTTTACTTGCTGACAAACTAAGCACTTCGAGACAAACTCTGAAATGTCTCTTTTCATTCCCGACCACTAATACATTTTTTTTAAGTCGTTATACATTTTCATGCTGCTCGGGTGAATAGATAAATGACTACTATGTGCCTCTCACAAGATCCTCTGAATAAGCTCATTATCCTTAGGTATGTAAATTTTGTCTCGGTACATCAAACAACCATTGGTGCCAACTTGAAAATCTGATTGAACACTTGTCCCACATTGAGCCATCTTAGCTTGTAAATCCTTGTCATTTTTCTGAGCGTCGACAATCTCTTGCAAAAACACTGGTCTGGCTCTCATTTTGACTAGGATCAATCCATCATCACTTACAGTTAATTGAGTATCCATTCCATTAAGGCAAACAATGATTTTCTACTCAATGCATCGGCTACCACATTTGTCTTTCCGGGGTGTTAGTCGATTATCAACTCATAGTCTTTTATTAGCTCTAACCATCTTCGTTGTCAAAAGTTTAACTCCTTTTGAGCCATCAAGTACTTAAGGCTTTTATGGTCAGTGAAAATCTGGCACTTCTCACCATACAAGTGGTGTCTCCAAATCTTTAATGCAAACACGATGGCGGCCAACTCTAAGTTGTGGGTCAGGTAGTTTTTCTCATGTGGCTTCAGTTGTCTCGAGGCATAGGTTATCACCTTGCCTTCTTGTATGAGCACGTACCCTAATCCGTGCTTGTGCACGGAAGCATCACTATACACTACGAATTCCTTTCTCGATTCCGGTTGCACTAGCACTGGGGCTTCGGTCAACAAAGCCTTTAACTTCTCAAAACTCTGTTGGCACTTTTTTTGCCTATTTAAAGTTAACATCTTTTTGAAGTAGCCTCGTCATTGGAGTAGTGATCATTAAAAACCCTTTAATAAATCGTCAGTAGTAGCCTGCTAAACCTAAAAAGCTCCTTATCTCTGACACATTTCTAGGCGATTTCCACTCCATAGTAGCCGATATCTTACTCGGGTCGACTCTGATTCCATCTCTCGACACAATGTGTCCTAAGAATCTGACCTCCCGTAGCCAAAATTCACTCTTGCTGAACTTGGCGTACAACTCTTTATCTCTCAAAGTCTACAATACGATCCTCAAGTGCTCTACATGCTCACTCCCATCACGAGAATAGACGAGTACATCATTAATTAAGACGATGACAAATTGTCCAAGTAGGGTTAGAAAATGCGGTTCATTAAGTCCATAAATACCACAAGAGTGTTTGTCAAGCCAAACAGCATGACGAGGAATCATAGTGGTTGTACCTCATCCGGAAGGTAGTTTTCGGCACATCTTATTCCTTGGCTCTCAACTGGTAATACCCCAACCTTGGGTCTATTTTAGAGAACACAGTTGCTCCTTTTAGCTGGTCGAACAAGTCGTCAATCCTTGACAAAGGATACTTATTCTTCACTGTAACCTTATTGAGCTGACAGTAGTCTATGCACAATCTTATTGAGCCATCCTTTTTCTTTACAAATAATACTGGAGCCCCCCGCGGAGAATAGCTCAACCTCGCAAAACCCTTATCCGTTAACTCTTGCAACTGAGCCTTCAATTCCTTAAGTTTCATCAGATCCATCCTATATGGAGCGATCGAAATAGGTGTCGTACCAAGGACCAACTCGCTACCAAACTCAACTTTCCTCTCTGGTGGTAATCTAGGCAACTCTTCCGGAAACACATCTGGGTACTCACATACCACTAGTACTGAATCAACCTTTGCTTTCGATACTTGGGTATTCAATACAAAAGCAAGGTACGACTCATACCCTTTTCTCAAATACTTCTGAGCAGTCATAGAAGACATTACTATAGGTAGACCATTCGATTCACTTGATTCAATCTAGAGAACATCCCCGTTTTCACATTTCAGCTCAATAAACTTCTTTCCACAATTTACCACTACATCATGGGCAATCAGCCAATCCATACCAAGGATTATATCAAATTCATCAAATGGCAATAACATTAAGTTAGTCGAAAAGCAATGACCTCTAATTGTCAAAGGACAATCCCTACATACTTGGTCAACTAGCACATGCTTGCCCAATGGGTTTGACACCTTCACTAAAAACTCAGTTGACTTTACTAGCATTTTCATTCTAGACACCAATTTCATGCAAATATAGGAATGGGTAGAACCCAGATCAATCAAAGTTATCACAGAAATGTCATGGATAGAAAAGGTACTCGTAATCATGTTGGGAGACGAAGCTTCTTCACGGGCATGGATAGGATAGGTCCTCGCAGGTGCTCTATCCTCAGACCTCAAAGCAGAATCTCTATGGACACCTCGACTATTAGCCTCACTACTCGGGTTTTTCTACGATCTACCTCTCAAATGAGCACTACTCGTTCTCACCTCTTGTTGTTTATTCTCTCATCCATCTTAGGGTAGTCTCAGATGAAATGATCGAGTGAATCATACCGAAAACAACCTCTTTCATTTCCTCGACACTTGCCAAAGTGTTGTCTGCCACACTGTGAGCACTTAGGTCTATCCGGTCGAGCACTACCAATACTCGCAACGAAGGTAGTCTGAGCTTTGGGCGTCGTATGCTGCTTGTCTTGCTTCTGCCTGAGTATCCCACCGAAGCAGTCAATCGGATAGTGAACTCCCTTGATCCTTTAGATGAGGACTGATGAGATTTCCCCATCTATCTCTTCCTTGAATCACGGGACTCCATGTCAACTTTTCTTTTTTCCTTAGCCAACTCTTCGGCTTTGCAGCTCTCTCAACGAGCACTACAAACTCTCGAAGAATACCTACCAACAATTGGTTGTCCTCATTTCAGTCGTCTTCAAATCATTTACACATGGTGGCTTCAGAAGACACACACTCCCTAGCTCACTTGCTAAGCCTTACAATCTCACGTTCGTACTCGATAACTGTCATTCGACCTTGCTTTAATTCAAGGAACTCCTTTTCTCTTTTGTCAGTGAACCTCTGGCTAATATACTTTTTTTGGAACTCTTCTTGAAAGAACTCCCAAGTTACTATTTCTCTCGGTACCACTGACATGAGAGTATTCCATCATTGGTAGATTGAATCTCGTAGAAGTGACACTACGCATTTTTTGCACTCTTCAGGGGTGTATGATAACTCATTGAACACTATGATGGTGTTCTCCAACTAGAACTTGGCCCTTTCTGGGTCATCATCTTTATTTGCTCAGAATTCCTTGGCCCCATGTTTTCTAATTTGGTCTACTGGAAGTTTGTCTCTCCTACCCATTTCTGCTCCTTGAGGAGCTACCGAGGCATGCTGATAAATTAGAGGAGGTAGGGGAGGTAGAGTGTTCGGGCTCACATGAACGTACTCTATATACCAAGCATCCATCATTTAGAGGTAGGCTTCTCTAGCCCCCCACCTTGACTCATCATCACGGGTCCGGTCTCGATTGGCGCGGTCCTTTCAGCGGGAGCTGGCGCATTACTTTCCACATCGTCCGCCATAACTCCTTCAGGATCCATTACTATATGATAAATACAATTTATAATCATCAAGAGTCGTCACACTATCATAATACAATTATGGCATGTATAGCTAGACTCGTACACAAGCTAGGTTAGTCCCAGAATCGACGAAACCATAGCTTTAATACCAATAAATGTAACACCTCTTACTTGTATCCGACGAGAGGATAAGGTACGAGGCATTACCTTACTAAAGCACATGTAAACATTCAACTTTAACGCATTGAAATGCATCCCAATTGAAATTTTTTCAAACATTGTCCTACGGACCTCTATATGGGCCTACAAGGCCTATATCATGGTTTGGAAACGATTCAGGACCATTTCAGGCACTTAGGAAACTTTCAGGAAAATATACTAAAAATAGGGCACACGCCCGTGTGGAAGGGCAACACGCACATATGGCCTCTAGACATGGCCATGCTAATGGCCCTTGTGGTTCACACGGCCTAAGCACCTAAGAACATGCTCATGCCCCTCGTCCGTGTAGAACTATTTTCTGACATCGAACCTACAAGGGTTTTCACAGGGCCTAGCACACGCCCGTGTGCCCAGCCCGTGTCCCTCACACGGTCATGACACGCCCGTGTTGCAACACGTGTGCAAAAACCTTATTATTCTATTTTTGATGTCAGCAATCACACGGCCGTGGCACACGCCCATGTGCAAGGCCGTGTCCTTCACATGGTTGAGACACACGGCCGTGTCTCGTGCCCGTGTGTTTACTGCTGGGCATTTAATTTTACCAATTCAAGATGCAAAGGACACACAGCCTAACCACATGCCCATGGGGCTGACCGTATGTCACACGCGGCCTAGACATATGCCCGTGTGTCTACCCGTGTGGACAAAAATAGGCTATCTACCAACCCTCTTTGCCACCTTGAAACAAGATAAAACACATAACAAAGCCTAACAAGACTCCAATACTCATCCACTGGCCATAATTTGGCATCCACACAACTTAATTTAGTCAAACAAACCATGCATTCACTCTATTACTCCTAGCACATACAATTACTCATGCTAAATTCTCATTCCTAGAAGCATTATTATTTGCATTTGATAACCAATGGTAAATATTTGCAAATAACTTTGGCCTTATACAAAATGAAGTATTTCAATTTCAAGCCAACACATTTGGCTCCAACATAATATGAAACTTAACAAAAGAATAAAGTCCTATACATGCCATATTCTCAAAATGCTAAAACTAACTATACCGAGTGCTTGGGATGATAGTGTGAATGAAGCCTCCGACGTACTTTGATCTACGGGCTAACTAGACGACACTATAAGAAAATGGAAAGGAAAGGGGTAAGCATAAAGCTTAGTAAGTTAAAAATAAATAAAAGACAACAAAATTACCATGCTAGTCATACTCTCAATACGTCATGATTTATGCATGATACAAATGATAACCACAACATGACTTACTCGCTTAAATCCATTCTAATTATACCACAAAAAATCGAGCTCACATTTCATACATTTTATATAGGTACCTGCATCACTCACAAGATCATCATACTATCTTTCAATCTTAATACAACTTTAAATTTTCCTGTTGAACCATTTAGAATACGAAAGGATATTCAATAAGTCTCCGATATAGGGTATCGAGCCGATGTCATGTCCCAGACATGGTCTTACACTAGTTCTCATATCTCGAGGCTAATGCCATGTCCCAAACATGGTCTTACAATGACTCTCATCTATCCGTGCCGATGCCATATCCCAGACATGGTCTTACACTGACACATCTCCAAGCTGATGCCATGTCCCAGACATGGTCTTACACTAGCTTGCAAATCGAGGCCGATGCTATGTCCCAGACATGGTCTTACACTAGCACTTGTATCAATGCTGATGCCATGTCCCAGACATGGTCTTACACTAGCACTCGTATTAATGCCGATGCCATGTCCTAGACATGGTTTTACACTAGCTAGCACATATCCGTGTCAATGCCATGTCCCAGACATGATCTTACAGTAACACGTGACGAGGCCGATGCCATGTCCCAAACATGGTCTTACACTAGCACTCGTATCAACCCTAGTATCACAACATGAATATCTAATCTATTCTTAAAGTTCAACCGAGCTTTATTACGTATGTTCTCACTATTTCATGATTTAAAAATCGTCATTCAACAATTCATGCTCGAATAAATATACTCATACGTAACTTATTTCACAATGCATTATCTTATGACAAAACGATAATTTCATGCAAAAAAAATTGTAATGTTGTAATATTTACCCATAACTTACCTCGATAGACAAAATGGAAAATGACATTTCGATTTAATCGATTTACTTGGCCTTCCTCTGGTCTAGATTCGGATTTTGTAAATCTTGATCTATAACAATAAAAATTCACTAATTTAATCACCAATTTAATCTAAACAAGTCAAGAATCATAATTTGGCAAAATGACAATTTTGCCCCTAGACTTTGGCAAGATGACCATTTTACCCCTAGGCTCGGAAATTAATTTTTTTTAAATTTCCTTATTAACCAATCCTAACCAAACTCTTTTTACTCTTATGCCTATCCAAAATTTCCATTACTTCATACAATTACTCTTTATTTCACAACTTCTACAATTTAGTTCAATCTAGGTGTTTTCATGAACACCCTTTTACAAAAGTTGTTTGTTTAACAACCTACATTCATTTTCCTTCATAAAGTACTAGAAAACAACACTTATAAACTCATGGAAAAACTCTAAATTTTCAACCAAATTGCAAGATACACACCTTAATAGGTAGCTCATGCTACAAGAGTCCCAAAAATGCAAAAATTATCAAGAATGGCCATGAGAATCTTTTACTTGCAAGAAAAATACTTGGCTGAGTTTTTAAGCTTCAAAACCCCTTGTTTTTGCTGGTATTTTTGGTGGAAGTAGAGAAAAAATGAAGAAGATGAGAGCTAGGCTATTAGGTTATTATTAAAATGCCAAATATCTCACCTAATACACCAAAAATTTTGACTTTTCTCTTCCTTATGTCTCATTGCCGGCCTCCCTATTTTAAAAGGGTGAAATTGCTCATTAAAGGTCCCCAATTTTAGTTCTCTATCTATTTAACTCAATTTACTAACAAATCGTAATTTTTGCCCCTTATGCGATTTAGTTATTTTTCGTAATTAAGCCTTCAATCGCGTAAATTAATTCACCAAAATTTTTACAAACCCTTACAAAAATACTTTAACACATAAAATAGTGCTAAAATAATTTTCTCTAACCTCGGTTAAGTGATTCTAAAATCACTATTCTAACTAAGCCCAAATTTAGGCTGTTACAATCTATCCTAGAATAACCCACCGAAGCTGATGAACGACTATGAAATTCTTTCGACTTCTTTGATGGCGACGAGTATAACTTTCCCATAGGTTGCTTTCATGAATCACGAGCCTCAGAATTGACTTTTCTCTTTGCTTTTCTAAGTTCATTGTCCTTGTGTGCTTTATCAACTAAAACCACAATTTTTTTTAACTTAAGAATCCCGACTAATAGTTTGATATCTTCATTTAAGCTGTCTTAAAACCAACTACACATACGAGCTATACTGCAACCAATGTTTTCCTGCCACGCCCTCCGTCTGGGAATTCTAGTGCTTTTGCAAGAATCTTAGCCTTTTTATAGCCCTTAACTCAAGGGCGACAGCTCTAACGTGCTCACACTAATGCTGATAAATTTCTATTAAAGTAAGTGCTGCATGGTTGGTTTAGTGGCATTTCATGATGCCACTAAATGCCTATAGTTTTTGTTACTATAGAACGACGACCCTATCTTCACTCTTTTGCCATCCCACCTGACACTTTTAGGCATACTTACTAAGTCACGCAAATTCCCACTAGTACTCAGCTACTGACATACAACTTTGCTTCAACGTAAGGAACTCTTTACGTTTCTTATCTAGAAACCTCTGACTCACATATTTCTTTCTGAACTCTGTTTGAAAAAATTCCCAGTTTACTCGATCTCTTAGTACTACCGCAACTAAGGTGTTCCACCACTAATAAGCTGAATCTTTCAACAATGAAATAGCACATTTCAAACATTCCATAGGAGTACATGATAATTCATCGAAAACTCTCACCGTGTTTTCTAACTAAAACTTAGCTCTTTCTAGATCATCTTTCAGCTGTACCTTGGAACTCTTTAGCCCTAAACCTTGAGAAACTACAGGGACCGGTTGGGGTATAGGTGGGGGTGGAGGTCGTTGAGCCATTGTGTTCATTCACACGAACTTAGAAAACCATTCAAACATCATCTAGAAGAATGCTTCCTTAGCCTCTCCTCTCCGGCCCATAGATACGGGCCTACTACCTCTAGATGCTATCCCATGAATGGAGGCTTACGCATTACTTTTTACTTCATCAAAATCAGCTCAGTCGGATGACATCTTATCTATATGAAAATATAGTTCAATTTAAGCCAAGAGTTATCACACTACCATAGGTTTTATAATGGCATGTATTTCTAGACTCATACATGTTACGTTTAGTCTGAGAACCGACTAAACTGTAGCTCTGATACCATTAAATGTAACAACCTTAACCCGTATTCATCATTGAATTAGGGTTACGAAGCATTACCGAATAAATGGAATATTTAAACATACATTTCATATGTAATAGCTCGCTTTTAAGCTTAGTCAGAATAGTGGTTTTGGGACCACAAATTCGAGGTCAAAAAAATATTTTAATACTATTTTGTTATGAGTCTCATTTATGATAAAATGATGTTGTCTTTCATGAATGTGGATGTTGCATGTTTGGATAGATGAGTATGTGATGTGTTGCTTGATGGTTGTGACATGTAAATGTTAAGTTTATGTCTTAGTTATAGATATTAGATAGCTAAATTATGTTATGCTATATGTGGTTGAAATTGGTATAAGTGTGATTGAGTTTCAAGGTGGCAAATGGCTTGGAAAATAGCCTTATTTTTGTCCACACGGGTAAACACACAGGCGTGTCTAGGCCGTGTGTGCACACGATCAGCCCCATGGGCGTGTGAATAGGCCGTGTGTCTCCTACAACTTAATCTTGAGAAACAGAATGCCTAGTATAGAGCACACGGCAGAGACACGGGCGTGTATCTCAGCTGTGTGAAGGATACAGCCCTGGGACATGGGCGTGTGTCAGGGCGTATAAAGTCTGCACCTATTTTACGAAAATTAAATTCGCCACATGGTCTAGCACACGGGCGTGTGACTTGGCCATGTGACTTCTTTTGGAGCATGACGTCATAAAAAGAGAGTTACATAGGTTGAGGACACGAGCGTGTCCCAAGCCACATAGGCGTGTATAACCACACGGCCTGCCCACACGGGCGTGTGACTCTCCAAAATATGAAAATTTTCTAAGTGTTCCAAAGTTTCCGATTTAATCTCGAACCACTTCTAATGTATGTTTAGGGCCTCGTAGGCCCGTACAAGAGACAATATGCATGTGTATAAATGGTTCTGAATTGAATGAAATTATATGGCCCAGTTTGTACAACTAGTTATGTTTAAGTTCAGTAATGCCTTGTACCCTATCCTGGTGTCAGACTCGGGTAAGGAGTGTTACACATTCAACCAGGTTTTTTTTATTTTGTTATCGAAAATTAGCATTATTTCATTAGTTATCATACAATGAACATCCAAATCATTTTCACATTAATAAACATACATTTCAAGTGTTTAAGAATATAGTTCAAGTTACATGAACTTACCTGTAACAATTTATAGTAGTTGTAGAGATTTTAAGGACTATTCAACAACTATTTCCTTTCTTCATTTATCTTCAATTTCTTGATCTATAATATAAAAATTTTCCATTTATCAGCATCTAATTTTAATCTAATTTATTTCACAATTTATACCTCTCAATTTTTAAAATTGCATATTTACCTCAAATTTTACGTTTTTACAATTTAGTCCCTACTCAATTAATCCCCCCAAATGAGTTAATTTTTCTCAATTAACACTTTATTCTATCATTTTAAACTACTTCACAACCTTTTGAAGTTAGAATTTCAGCATTAAACCTCAATTCCAAACTTTTTCACAATTAGGTCCTAAAATTCAATTTCTACTCAAATCATTTAGTAAATCCATCATTTAAAAGAATTAAAACTTCAAATCCATGTTTATTCATCATAAAATTCCACCACCCAACCATGGTAACTTTCAATTTCATCCATAAAATAAAAAACTAATGAATTTAATAGTAGGACCTAGTTGTAAAAGTCTTAAAACAAAAAAAAAACAAGAAAAAGGCAAGAATCAACTCACTTGATGCAAAAATTATGAAATACCAGCTTAGCGAACCCCTCCTATGGCATTTTGGCTAATTAGAATGAAGAAAAATCAAAAGAAATCTAGACATTTCCACTTTAGTCCTATCTTTATTTAGTTAATTATGCAATATTCCAATTTTGCCCTTAAATCATCAATTTTGGGTCTAATTGCCTTTTAGATATTTTCTTATTAAACACTTAAGCTATTTAATCATTCTACCAACATTTACACCTTTTTCAATTTAGTCATTTTCATTTAATTGACTACCCAAACATTAAAATTTTCTAACGAAATTTTAATACCACATTACTAACATTTCATAAATATTTATAAAAATATTTTAGACTTGGTTTTTATGAGATCGAGGTCTCGATACCTCATTTTTACCCAATTTCTTCAATAATTTCTTTTTCTAATTAACCACTAAATCGGTAAAATTTTTCTATCGATATTTTCATACGACTTTTCTTATCATATCAATACTCACGCAATAATATTAAAATAAATTTTCTTTTTAAATCAGATTTGTGGTTACGAAACCATTATTTCGATAACCCTGAATTTAAGTCATTACACATGTTGTCATTTTGGTATTTAGGGTTGGAAATATTAACCTAGAATATGACCATATAGGCTGAAAATATATATGTGATACAATAAATAGATTTTAGAATGTTGCTTATATGCTAAGTTAATGAAAGAGATGTTCAAATCTCGAATGAATGTGAATGTGAAATGTATATGATCATATGTTTTAAGATGTTTATAACTGTTGAAGATGTAGTTTGGCATTTGAATTAATGCCTAGAATGGGATGTGTTGATATTTAAGGCCATCTAGGTCATCCGGTTTTGAAATTGGCAAGTTGAATTTAATGTTTGGAAATTTTTGGGGAAACTGCACTTAATGTCACAACACTTTCCTATTGATGCTGCGACATCAAGCTTTTGTTTTCATGGTCGCGATTCTTTGATGTTGAGGTCACGAAATCAAATCCTTTTGTTCTCAAGGTTGCGACATTCTTTTATTGAAGTTACGACATCATGCTTCGGCCTTCAGTGTCATGACATGCCTCCTTCATGTTCGCAACATCACCCTTGCATTTTGAAAATCTTATGTTTTAGTCCCTCGATTATAATCAGTGTTTCAAAAGAGTTTTTGTGAGCTCATTTATAACCCATATTTGATTACGTAATGTATTTAATTAAGTTTTGGAACCTAATGGCTTGTATAGCTTGTTTACCAGACATGCAAATGAAATCATATTTTCTCTAATAATGAATGTGGCATTTCATATCTCGGATTCATCGATCAAATTGAATGTAGGCATAAAACACTTTTTTCCATTTTTATACTAAAATATTGCACTTAATGTGACCCAAAAAATTGTGCACGTTAAATGTACATATACCATATAAATATAGTTTCAGTTGTCAAACATTGAAGCTTGCCATATAAGCTTGTTTCTTTTTTTAGCTAATACATTACTTTAATGTATATATACTACATTAGATATATAGTTTTCATATGCATATGTGTGTGATAGAATTTCTAATATTATTAAATTTACTTATAAGTAAACTAAAATATTAATTATAAAACTTTAAAAAAAATAATTATAAGTGACTGAGGTTTGCAAAAGCAAACATGGAAGTTTTAAACATTAATTTAATTATATATATGTGCATAATCATGATGGGTGGCCAAAAAAAAATATGTAAAGACCATATGTATTAAAAAATAAAAAAATTTAATATAACCTTTGTTGAAATAGAAAAATTGAGATTTTAAAGATCTTTGAGTCGTAATTTTTTTTTTTTTTTTGCGGATGTGTTTTAAATTTAAGTTTCGTTTAATTTATTTTTAAAAAATATTTTAAGTTTTAAGTTATTTTTATAAATTTTATAAAAAAATAAAAAATCTCATAATTATATTTATTATTTTTAAAAAATAATTTAAAGTTTTCTAAAAATACTATCAGATTAATTTAAAGATTTTATAATATTAAGTGGAGAGGTATGATGCATTGTGGTATTTATGGAATGAAGCTAGCGGGCGGCGAAAAGAAAAAGACATCTGTACTTTTAGGCGGAAAAAGATGCAATAAATGAGTAGCCCTTCTTTTATTAAGCATCTACTCCTATTTGTGATATACCGGAACAGAATTATATTCAACTCATTCATTTCACGTACATTCTTTCAACATTCTGCAATGTATTAAGTTTTCAAAACATAACTCCTACATTCCCCTTGGTTAATTATTAATTTTTTTGAGTAAGATCAACATTTTGAATATCAAAATATACTTTTGTGTTTTTGAAATTTAATTTTTAAAAATTTAGTCTATTTATTTTTTAAATTTATAAATTCATATTTAATTATTAATACCATTAAAATTTTTTTATTACATTTGTTAGTATGACATTTTGAAATTAAAAAAAATACTTACTTAATAACCATATAATCAAAAAAAGGCATTCCAATGGGCTTGAATTTAACAAATAATTTTAATAGTATTAATAACTCTTAAAAATTTCATCAACATTTTAATCAAAACAAAGTATTTGAACTAATCAATGAGATTGTAAAATTATGAAGTACTCAATTATGTCAAAAAGTTGAAGCATAAAAATCGAATCTTAAATTTTATTATAGTATAGAAATCAAAATTAAAATTTAATCATTATTAGGTAATTTGAAATTTGAGTGCAGCACGTAGATTAAAATTAAATTTTGAGTGAAGAAAAGGATGGTGTAGGTGATTTGATTTAAAATTTTGAAACTACAGCTCAGGGACATAGCTAGGGGGACGGACCCCTAAAATGAAAAAATTTTCATTTAGGCATTTTAAATTTTCACATTAGTAAAATTAAAATTGTACTTTATCCCCTTAAAAATTATAAAAATTTGATTTACTCCTTTAAAAATATAATGATATAAACTATTTAAATGTTGAAATCATAATTTTTATTATCGTAAAAATTACAATTTAATATTTATCCATAAAAAAATTACTGAATTTCACCATCTACAATTTCTCTGCAGGCAGCCTCAATGTCGTCTCTGCTCAGGAAAGGAAAGAAGGAATAACTAATTATGTATTTAATACTGTAAATTGTCAAAATTGATTTTTCAATATTAAAATTGTCAAAGTAAGTAAATTTTGTTCATTATTAAATTTAAAATTAGTATCCGAGAATACTTTTAGATGTATTGTTAGTGTATAAATCTCATATATTATCAGTGAATTATAACACATTATTATTTAATTAAAACAAAAATTATAGAGGAATTGTAAACAAATACTAATAATTTTATTCAAACATTATTAAACATTAATCATAACTATTATAAAGAAATATTAATAATTCTCGAATTTAAGATTTTGGGTTTATGAATTTAGAGTTTAAAATTTTAGCATTTTTATAATTCATTAGTATTTACTTATGAAGAAAGTTAATAGTATTTATTTATAAGCCCTCCATTATTTTTTGTTTTATTTAATGGTGAGATGCAATATTATTATTTATCAATAGTGCATGAGATTTATATACCAACAGTGTATCAAATTTTCTATTATAAATTTATTGATGTATCTAACTACGTATATATGATCCTTTTATGTTCCAACAGTTATGCATATATAACATAAAGTTAATTAATTAAAATCAAGCTTTAATTAATAATCACCTAACAATTACCTAACTTTACTAATTAGTCAGTGTGAACTTATAGGAACTATCAGTAACATTTACTTATCCTAATAAAGTTGAATAAACATTTAATCCCACTTAATTATGTAACAGTTCTTTAAGAAACAATAATATTTAACATTATTTTCTATATTAATATTTATAGCTATACCTATTGTATGCAATAATAAAATATAAGACACTTTAAAAAAATATATAAATTCAAATATTAAAAACAAGGTTATTCGAAAAAGCAATCACGGGCATAGAAAATAAACAATAAACGGAATATCAGAAATACCAAAAGAGACATATCTATGAATCTATAAAAAAAAAAAACAGTTAGTAACTATTGCACACCACACGTATCACTTATAATTACTAGATATAAAAAAAATTACACTATTATTATACGTGATATAGGTGGTAGATTCTGAAATGATGGTCTCCGCCATATATGCATATATATACAGAGGGCGAGGCCTGCAAACATGAGTTCATAGTGGAAACTGGAAACTATTGTGTTGAGTTGGTTAGTATGGAACGTGTATATGGTGAAATGGAGTCGCAATGTTCAACAGATAAAGGTGATGGGACTGTAGCAGGGTTTGGTAGAGGAGTGGAAGTGGTAGATATTAAGAAGCTTAGTGCTGAGGAGCGCCATGCTTTGATAGAGAAGCTTATCAAAAACATAGAGAAAGATAACCTCCGGTTGTTGCACAAGACTAGAAAAAGACTGGACAGGTCCTAACCTAATTTCCCTTTGTTTGTTCCATTTAGACATGTAATCTAAATCACTGGGTATTATATTTGTTTGTAGAGTTGGTGTAAAGTTGCCCACAGTGGAGGTGAGATACAGAAATCTTAGCGTGGAAGCTGAATGTGATGTGGTTCATGGGAAGCCTCTACCCACGTTGTGGAATTGTCTTCTGTCCGTTCTCTGTGTAAGTAGTATGAAGGAGAAGCTCTTTTCCAAAGATTGCTAGTAAATGAATTGGAATTTTGTTTTTGGACAGTACCCTGCAGTAAGGCTGTTTGGTTTTAAGACACACCGAGCCAAGATAAGCATTATTAACAATGTTAGCGGCATCATAAAGCCTGGAAGGTATGAAAGCCTTAGAATTAATGCTTGATTGATTGATTGATAGATATGTATGTAATTCAGTGAGATTTTGCGCAGGATGAGCCTGCTGCTTGGCCCTCCTGGATGTGGGAAGACCTCCCTGTTGAAGGCACTTTCAGCGAATCTAAACGGATCTCTCAAGGTATCACCTGCATTCTTTCTAGGAAAAATGGCTTTTCCTCTATAATATTTTTATTTTCACTCAGCTATTCCTTGAATTGGATCAGACTTAAATGACAAGAAAGCTTTTAAGGCTTATTTTTGATTGACAAGATTTAAAAGTATGATTTCTCTTAGAGATTTGAATTTGATAATTGTTCTCGTATTAAAGTTTGAGGATTTTTTTTAAATTAGGTATTGAACTTAGTAAATGTTTTCATATTGAGATTTAAAATTTTTTTATTTAAATTAATCCTTAAAAATATTAAAGTTTAGGCCTTAATATAGAAATAATTGTGAATATCAGCGCTTCACTTAGACAAAAGAAATCAAGTCTACTATAAGAACAATTGTCAAATTTAAAACCTAACTTAAAAAAATATTAAATTTAGACCCAAATAATGGTTTAATATTTTCTTAAAATACATCAAATTTTTTTTATGAGAATCAAATTTTTTTTCTAATAATTCATTCAGCTTTAGAGCCACTTGAGAAAGATTTAGATGAGTTGTATTTGGACATGACCTTAGTTCAATAATAAAAAATAAAATTGATTCTAGTTTTAACTTAGATCTACAAGTAGGGACGTTTTGTTGGTGTATAAAAGTCACGATTAATTCAGCATTTACTTAAACTCATATTCCCAATATCCATGGTGAAAATTTTTCTTATATGTATGGAAGTAACAATATTATAAAATAAAGTGATATATATATATATATATATATACACACAATTATATATATATAATCAAGTCCTCTATTTTTGTTGCAGAAAAGAACAAATCTACCTTGTGAGCGCACCGGCAACTTGATATAGAAATGATACAACATATGATATCATACAATATTAAAATATGATATAAAATATAAATATGTGGCATAATACAATTTTTAATTTTGTAAAATAATTCATGTATTAGATTTAATATGTTAATTTTAAATAATTAATATTCTAAGAGGTATATATTTTAAATAAAAATATTCATTTCAAAAATTATAATTATTTTTTAAATATTTTATGTATATAAATTAAATTTGTTAAGAAAACATACTTAAGAATCAATTAATTTAGTTAGGATTATTTTATCAACAAAATTAGTAGGGACTATTATAGTAAAACAGAAGAGGTATTTTTAGAAATAGTTAAAATACAAAAAAAATGGGAGGACTATTCCTATAATTTAAAAAGGCTGGGAGTCGTTTTCTAAGATATATATATATTAGACGATCCAACCTTTTTTTTTTTTTTTGATAATACGACACTAAATAAATATGGTCTAACATAGTTGGTCAAATAATGGTGGTCTCTTTTTTTTTAATATTTTATTGGTTAAAATATGAGATAAGTTTTTATATTTTTTTTAAAGTTTGAAATTTATTTTTTTATTTTATATATTTCAAAGTTCAGGTCAAAATATTAATATTGTTAATTTTTTCTTTGAAATTTGTTGGTATGACATTTAAAAAAAATCACTTTGTAATCATGTAATAAAAAAAATGACGTTATAATAAACTTGAATTTAACGAAAAAAGTTTAACGGTTTTAATAGTTAGATATTAATTTTGAAATTTGAAAGTAGAGGGAATATATTTTCAGAAATAAAAGTACAATGACTAAATTCTAAAATTTTGAAAGTTACAAAGACTTATGGCATATTTTGACTATTTTTATTTCTCTAAAATAATAAAAAATTATATAATTATATAAATGAAATTATGTATAAAAACTATGATAAATTTTCATACAAAATAATATATGATAAAAACCTTTTAGTGAAAAAACTATAAGATACAATAAAAGAATATTAAAAGTTAATTGTACTAAACATCCTTCATCTATGACCTTTATTTTTAATTGGTCCTTAAACTTTAAAACATTCTAATTACATCTCTAAACTATCAATGTTATATCAATTAGGTTCTTTTGTTACTAAAATCGTTAATTTAACTGTTAAATGGCATGTCGAATATTATGTGACATAATTTAAAATTAAAAATTTCAGAAAAATGAATACTATAAAAATAGATGCATATTTTAGAAATCTTAATTTTAAGGTTTTCAATGCTTTTATAGAAGTTTTACTGTTCACTAATTTTTTTTCAGCTTTTACTTTTAAAAGTTATGTGACAATGTTCTATTTATTCATTTTAGATTTAGCTATATAAGATTTGACATGTTATTTATCGGTTAATTTAATGGTTTTAAAACTAAAAGGACCTATTTGATATAACGTGAATAGTTTGAAGATGTAATTAGAAAATTTTGAAGTTTAAAGACTAATCTAAAATGAAGGTAATAGTTTGAGAAAGTCTTGTGCAATTAACTCTTATATTAAAGATAATAAGAAATAGAATTTATTTTGTTAAGTTTTCGTTTTAAATATACTATTCATATAATGTTGTGAAAGCAGGTTGGCAAAATGCAAAAAGTATATAATAGGCTAAATTTACAGAACAAGTAAGATGGTTTGAAGCATCTCTACTTTTTGGGTTGATTGTAATAGGTAAGCGGTGAAGTTTCTTATAATGGATACAAACTAGAAGAATTTGTTCCCCAGAAGACGTCAGCATATATAAGCCAAGATGACTTGCATATTCCGGAGTTGACAGTCAGGGAAACACTTGACTTTTCTGCTCGTTGTCAAGGTTTAGGCAACCGACAAGGTGCTATTTCATTAATCAATATTTTGTATCTATTTTTAGCAAAAAAATATACAAAAAAATTGAATTTTGTTGAGAGCATGTCTCACTCCTCAATGATGAAGATATTATTCTCGATGTGTCTATGCTTAATTTTAGTCTTGAGGTTTTGTCTCCCTATTCTGATATTCAAAATAACATTTATCTCTTCTGTTCGGAAAATTTTCTGGCTTGGTTGGTAGTCAATAACATTTGTTTTATGGTTACGAAGAATTAATGATGGAGGTAAGCAGAAGGGAGAAGGAAGCAGGGATTGTTCCAGGTCCAGATATTGATGCTTACATGAAGGTATATGACAAAACAAGATGAAGTTTAAGTGTCAGAATATTTGGTTTGAACTTCAATTTTTTGGATTTTGCATATAGTTTGTTCTACTAGTGGATGTTATTTGAGAAATTTATAAATTATAACAAGTTGGTCTGATTTTACAGGCTACATGGGCAAGCCGAACCCTTCAAACGGACTACATACTAAAAGTAAATTTTGGTGACCAAGCTTAATCATGCTTCCTTTTATAATGCGTAGGTCTTATGTTTCCAAACCCTTGACACTGCAGATTCTTGGACTTGATATTTGTGCTCGTACAATAGTTGGCGATGCCCTTCAAAGAGGTATCTCTGGTGGTCAGAAGAAGAGGGTGACCACAGGTAATCATTTCATGTTGAATAGTTGAGCTATTCAATCTTGTATTGATATACATATATGTAAATTGTGCAGGGGAGATCATTGTTGGCCCTATAAAAACTTTGTTTATGGACGAAATCACCAATGGGCTTGACAGTTCCACAGCGTTTCAAATTGTTTCTTGTCTCCAGCAACTGGTGCATATCACAGACGCAACTTTGTTGGTCGCATTGCTTCAGCCTTCACCTGAGACCTTTGAGCTTTTCGACGACATTATATTGATGGCTGAAGGAAAAATTTTATATCATGGACCACGTGACGCCGTTGTCGAATTCTTCGAAAGCTGTGGCTTTAGATGTCCTCAGAGGAAAGAGATTGTAGACTTCCTTCAAGAGGCAAGTGAAATCCAGTTTCAATTATTCTCTTCTTTCTCGTAACCCCAGAGTATTTGTGTTATTTCTTCAGCTTGAAGTTTGATATATGAGTATGCTGCAGGTATTATCCAAGAAAGATCAAGCACAATACTGGTACAATACTGAGTTACCCTACTCCTACTTTTCAGCCGATGTGTTCTCCGAGAAATTTAGAGCATCTCCTTTGAGAAAACGGATAGAGGAGGATCTGTCAGAGCCATATGATAAATCTCAATGCCACAAGAATGCTCTTTCCTTTAATTTCTATTCTGTTTCAAGATGGGAAATCTTCAGAGCTTGCATGTCAAGAGAAGTTCTCCTAATGAGAAGGAACAAATATTTGTATATATTCAAATTCACTCAGGTCTCGTTTTATTTATATTTATATCATCATCATCTCTGCTTTAGTTTTGGAAACATAAATTGAGATGTAAGTGTCAACTTAAAAACTTGTTTCATGGCAGGTTGTCATCATTGCAATTGTGACAATGACTTCATTTCTTAAGAGTGGTATGGATATTGATGCGCTTCATGCAAATTACTACTTGGGAGCAATATTTTATGGAGTCTTGATACTTGTTGTTGATGAATTTTCTGAGCTAGCCGTGACTGTTTCAAGACTCTCAAGTTTCTACAAGCAGAAAACGTTGGGGTTTTACCCAGCATGGGCTTTTGCAATCCCATGTATTATTTTAAAGATTCCCGTTTCATTTTTTCAATCCCTGGTTTGGACATCTCTTACCTATTACGTCATAGGATACAGCCCTCAAGTTTGGAGGTGAGTGAGTTTCAAAAAATGTAATTTTTGAAAGAAATTATTGGCACTCAGGTTTCTGTGACCTTTACCTTTACCTTTCCTTCAGGTTCTTCCGTCAGTTCCTTATATATTTTACTATGCAAGTATCATCGGCATCCCTGTTTCGTTTCTTGGCATCCATTTGCCAAACAATGGATTCTTCAATAGCAGCTGCCACTCTTATAATTTTCACGGAACAGATAGTTTGTGGCTTCATCATTCCACAATGTAATATAGTTCTTAGTAAGTATGAAACCTACTAACAATCAATGATGATTCCTTTAATGTTATTCCTTTGGTTACAGCATCCATGCCAAGCTGGTTGAGGTGGGTGTTTTGGGTTTCCCCAGCCACATATGCAACCATAGGGCTCTTTGGAAATGAATTGCATGCTCCAAGATGGCAAAGGGTAAGGGTAATGACATCTCTCTCTCATCAATTTGACCATTACTTTTTTGAATTAAATTTCACCAAAAGGGTTGAATTGTTAATCTTTAACAGAAATATTAATTAAAACACTAATATTTTAATCATGGCAGCCAACATGACAATTTATGTATCATTCATGCTATGTTTTTTTTTTTTTTTTTATGAACTTATATATATATATATTGAATTTTGAACTTATTTTAGTTTTTAAATATTTTTATAAAGTTTAACTTATTTGTTGACATGATATATAAGACAAATAGTATCATGTCAGCATGAAGTACATGTAGACTACCATGCAATTTACCACACCAACATTGTTAAAAAATTATCATTTTAGTTAACATTTTTATTAGAAAAGTGATTTGACTCTTTTTGAAAGAATAATGGTCAAATTTAACTAAAAAAAAAAAAGAGCCAAATTGACAAAAGATATAAATGTTGGGGGCTAAATTTAATATTATGCCTTTTGTTAATCCATGAAACAATTTAACAATAATTTAACTATAGTAGGATAAGTCCAATTTAGCCCTTAATGTTTACATCTTTTGTTAATTTGACCATTGACCTTTCAGAAAGAGTTGATTTCAACCCTTATTTCAAAAAGAATTGAATTGTTAATTTTTTAACAGAAATACTGGATAAAATGCTAAATATTTAATCATGCCAGCTCACATAACAATCCATTTATCCAACTCGTATGACAAACCATATGTCCTTCATACTATGTCTTTTAATTTTATGAACTTTATATATATTTTGGAATTTGAATTTATTTTTATTTTTTGATTATTTTTATAAATTTTAAGTTATTTTCTGACGTAACATATAAGAAAAATAGTGTCATGTCAATATGAAGTACATGTTGATTGCCATGCGATTTGTCATGCCAACGTTGTTAAAAAAACTTAATGTTTTTGTTAATATTTTCGTTAAAAAAACGTTTTGACTATTTCTAAAATGTTAGTGGCCATATGAGTCCAATTGATAGAAAATGTAAATGTTGAGAGCTAAATTTATTATTATACCCCATGAAACATTTTAACAACAATTTAATGATAGTAGGGTAGGTCCGATTTCTTATACAACCTTTCCTAGTAAAAGCTGATAACAACTAGATATTGACATAATAGAAAAGATAAAGTGTTCGTTGTAATTTGATAATAGTAGAAATGATATTATTATTAGCATTTTTTTTGTGAGAGAATAGATAATTGAACATGATGAAAATGTTGGTCTTGTGAACTTTCAAAACAAAAATAAATATAAAACTTCACCATGTGGTATGAATAATTAACATAGCTATGTTGGAAATTTAAAAATTTAGGGAGGTACAAGCCTATAATATTTGAGTCACCCATGATGGAAACTCCACTCAACATTGGTATAACGTCAAGTCTTAAGATCAATTAGACAAAGTACATCATTAGCATGTGACTACTAGCACTTTAAAATGATCAATAATATGATATCTCAAGGTAAAAGTGTTAGGTGCCCATAATGATAAAAGAATGATGAGCAATATACTCTTAATAGACTTATAACATAAATATGTTTGAGTGTTATAATTACTAGAATACCCTTGATGAGATCTATCTATGTGAGTGAAAGTGTGACTGCTTCTAGTAACTTAAGGCTTGACTCTAATAGCACTCATGAAAAGAGGTTATAGACACGGACCATAATAGTGTTCATGAATATTGTGCATTGATTGGCATTGAAATTGTTATGTGAGATATGTTCGGTTAATCAAATGGGATAGTTGGCTCAATGCATGATCTACCATGCAATTTTGATTAACCTTAACATGTTTTCAGTAAGTGAATGTTCAATTGTAAGATGCCTTTATTTATGCAATTAATTTCCAAAATTATCAAAATTTAGAATATTTTGAAAATTGGGGGAACTTGTTGGAACATTTTCAAAATATTTTTAATGTTCCAATAGTTACAATGAATGATTACAAGTGATCGTAAAGTTATATCACTTGGCTATTGACCAAGAGTTGTCATTTTTTCATAATGATAAGGTATGTCTCTTAAATATAGAAACTTGTGTCACTTGGTAATTAATAAAGAATTATAATTATTCAAGTATATATTTATTGAATAGATAAACATATTGGTAATATAGGCAACTATCCAAATAAACATGTTGAATAGCTATATCTTTATGAAAAGATATGTGAACTCTTAAATAGGAGTGAACTTTCATTTGCATGATACAACCAAAAAAAATAGAAACAAAATTTCTTTCTATTCTCCTATCATCTTTTATATTCAATATATTCAAAGATTGTTTTATAAAAAATTCCTACAAATTTTTTTTTTTATAGAATTTGATATTTTTGCTATACTCTGCTTAATGCTCAGTAGATTATTTTTCGTCAGTACAAAACATAGGCAGTCGTTGAATTTCATTGTATCATCGAGATTTATTTACTTAAAACTTTTTTGCATACCAAAATATAGATAAGGTGAATAAAACCTTAAACATAGTGGCATGGTGCATACCATGATAATCCCTTAACTAGTCATTACACCAATCACCCATTTTCAAATTCTTCCTGATAAAAGATATTTTATTTAATCCCAATGTTTTTTTTTTATAACCAATTAATTTTATTATAAGTATAATAATAAATTTAGTCTTTAACATTTATATCTTTTGTCACTTTGGCCCTTACTATTATTTTTTAAGTTAAATTTAACCATTAACCTTTTAAAATGAGTCAAATTTGACTATAAACATTTAAAAAATGTTTGAATTGTTATTTTTAATAGAAATATTAACTAAAACACTAAATTTTTAATCATTCTAGTCCGCATGACAAATCATATGTCCTTCATGCTATGCTTTTTAATTTTTATGAACTTTATATATATAGAGAGAGAGAGAGAGAGAATTTTGAACTTGTTTTTATTTTTATTTTTGAATATTTTATAAATTTTAAATTCTTTGTTGATGTACCATACAAGACAATCAGTCTTATGTCAGCATGAAGTACATATGAATTATCATGTGTTTGTCACACTGACATTGTTAAAAATTTATTTTAATTAACATGTTCATTAAATAAAAAATAATTTAATTTCTTTTAAAAAATTAATTATTGAATTTAATTAAAAAAATAAACATCAAATTGATAAAAATATAAATGTTAAAATTAATCCATGAAACAGTTTAACAACAATTTAATGACACTAGGATAGGTCCAATATTCTATACAAAGCGCTTTGGTAGTGAAAGCTGATAACAACCGAGTACTGAGTACTGACATAGCTCGTTTCTGGTTTCCTGCTGGTCCTGACATAGCCCACATCTACCATCAACTCCCATATCCCATGAAATCAGTCTGTTCTTGGTATGCAGTCTATCTTGGATGGCCATTCAAGCCACCAGCAAATGCCTAGGGATCTGTAAAGGAAACCATGTAGCCTGTCCAGGTATTTCCAAACTAGTGAAGCCTTCTGATAGGTGATGAATGCAGAGATAGATTCCTTACCCGCATGGAAATCCCCATTTTGCTAAGTATTGGACCAGATGGGAGTCAGAAGTCTCACATTTGTCCTTAAAATGTGCCTTAAAAACTAGCTTTTGAGATTATGTTTCAAGTTTCCTTTTTACTCAACATGACATGTATGATGTATCTTAACACAAACAAATGGAGATCCTATGAAAGCCAGAAGTCAACTTAATTCATTTTCCTCATCCCTGATAGCCAAGTAAAACAAATTCATTCTTTGCTTATTTTGCAGGTCCAGGAAACAAACTCTACATTAGGCCAAGAAATACTAAAAAGCCATGGATTTGACTTTGAAGATTATTTTTTCTGGATTTCAATTGCCGTATTACTTGGTTTTGCTTTAGTGTGGAACATTGGATTTACTTTGGCCTTAAGTTTCTTGAATCGTAAGGTCCATTCTTTTGCTTCATTGTTTTCCAGAGAAGAGAAACACATGGTTACTCATTTTTCACCCGTTTAAACTCATTCAGCCCCTGGATCTTCTCGAGTTGTCATTTCTCATGAAAAGCTTTCCACAATAAGGAAAGGAGATTCTCTCAATGGTTCAGATAAGGAAGATGTGTCTAGAAAGGAAGAATCTAGTCAAGGTTCATTCTTTTATATTCATTTCCTAAAATCACTGCTTTTTGTTTGAACTATTATTCATGTCTGCCTTCACAGGAAGAATGGTATTACCTTTCGATCCCTCAACACTAACATTTCAGAATGTCCAATACTGTGTTGACACACCTCAGGTAATCACGCCATCTTTTCCTTATGCAACATAACTATAGAGAACCAATTTGGGAAGACTTCATTAACCCTGACATGACTTCTTAATCCATGTATGCCTTGCTTTTTTGTCATGTTTTATGATATCTATACAAATTTTATTATGTTAAGAATCGTAATGCTCATTGTGAACAGAATATCATGTTTGAGAATTTGTGTTAACATGCGTTTATGTTTAACATAGATTTCGTGTTTTACTTATATTATGTATATTCATGGGCCACTGGATAACACAATACTATTGATATCACTATGGTTTTTTGTACTCTTTATTTTTTTAGTATCTTTTTAACTTTTAAATTGTATTTTTTTTATTAAATCATCATAAAATGAATGAAAAAGTTGATGCCGTATTGTCACAGGATGGTAAGTTAATATTTAATTAATTTTTTAAAATAAAAAATATATTTTTTATTAATTTTAATGAGTTTTAATTTTTAAAATTTTTAAAAAATAATTAAATATTAAAGTGTCGTCCATATGAAAATTTATGTATACATCGTGTTAGTAAAATTAATTAATTTTATTTCTATTGATTTTGAGATAAATTGATAAAATATAAATTTAAGAGTAAAAAAAAAAAAAAAAGAGAAACTAAAAGGGGGCTAAAAGTTATATATATTTTTGTAAAATTGGATTTGGAGTTATGCCTGCTATTATTGGCGCATTGTTTGAGTATGTTCTTAGGAAATGAGAAAAGGAGGGTATGCCCAGAGAAAACTCAAAATACTTTCAGATATCACCGGAGCAGCTAGGCCTGGTGTTCTAACGGCACTGATGGGGGCTACTGGAGCTGGGAAAACTACTCTTCTTGATGTTATTGCAGGGAGAAAAACAATAGGATGCATAGAAGGCGAAATCAGAGTTAACGGTTACCCTAAGGTTCAAGAAACATTTGTTAGGATATCAGGTTATTGTGAGCAAAACGATTTACATTCTCCTCAAATCACAGTAAAGGAATCTTTGATTTTTTCTGCTTGGCTGCGCCTTCCTGCTTGTATTGATTCAAAAACTAAAACTGTAAGTCCTCAAAGATGTAGAAATGCTGATTCTTTTCTATCAAAATTCATGGTAATTTGTCTTAAATCTGCTGGTTTAATGGATTCCGCAGGAATTTGTGCAAGAAGTTATTGAGACCATTGAACTTGGTGGAGTCAAGGATGCTTTAGTCGGCACACCTGGTCTTAGAGGTCTATCAACGGAGCAACGGAAACGACTTACAATAGCTGTGGAACTCGTTGCTAATCCTTCTATAATATTCATGGATGAACCTACCACAGGTTTGGCTGCAAGAGCTGCCGCTATTGTCATGCGTGCGGTGAAGAATGTAGCTGATACAGGTAGAACAATTGTTTGCACGATCCACCAACCGAGCAATGACATATTTGAATCATTCGATGAGGTGAAAAATCCATTTCTTAGGCTAGAATTATTTGGACCATTATATTTCCTTGCCATCATGAAAAGGTTGAATAAAAGAATCCTATACTCTCTTTTAATGCTCAGTTGATTTTTCTAAAACCTGGTGGGAGTGTGATCTACTATGGGCCAATAGGACCACATTCAAGTAAGGTTACAGAATATTTTGAGGTTAGTTGCCCACTTTTGCTTCTTTCATTATCTGATAAATGTACCAAACTATTGCTTCCTGAACATAAACTGCCGCCTTCTATTCTTCATGATAGAATATACCTGGGGTGCCCAAGATCAACGATAATTGCAACCCGGCGACATGGATTCTAGAGGTTGCTTCAGCTTCAGCAGAAAGAGAACTTGGGATCGACTTTGCCGAAATTTACAAGAATTCTGCCTTATATGAGTAAGTTAAATTAGAACACTTAGTAATTCTTGTGTTTTCTAAAGTTGAACCAGGAGTCAGTGATTTCTTCTTTAGAAACATGTTCTTGTCTAGACCTTCTAATGTTCATATTGTGGTGATGGATTCAGTTTACAAGTTTTCCTATTCCCAGTTGTTTGGTTCCATTGCTGGCTCTAGTCATAACTTAAAAGCATTATTTTCTTTTTCAATTAATTGCATATCCCTGGACCTGATAATTTTGTACATAACACTAGAAAAATAACAAAAATATTACATAAACACAACATGAGTACAAGAACAGGAGCACAACTCGAATATACTATACGGATTGTTAACAGGTAGCCGGGATGCTTAAATATAGTTGAGAGTAGTATTAGTGGATATTTATAAAGGTGCGAATGAACCATTCTTTTCCCTGGTAGGCACAACATAGAGCTTGTAAGGCAATTGAGTAATCCAGCTCCAGGTCCAGGTTCAAGAGAAGTGCATTTTCCAACCCAATTTGCTCAAAACTACTGGGGACAGATCAAAAGTTGCCTATGGAAACTCCATTTATCTTATTGGAGAACTCCTTCCTATAACTTGATGCGTTTCTTTTTCACTATCTCAGTCTCTTTGATCTTGGGCCTACTGTTCTGGAACCAAGGAACGAAAATGTAAGTGTAGTTAAATTTGTAAAGGAATCATTATTATTATAGGCAGCTGTTCTGGTGATACATTTTGATAATCTTCTACTCATTACAGAAACAACCAACAGAGTTTACTCAACATTTTTGGTTCAATGTATGGTGCTGTGATATTCCTCGGATGCAACAGTGGTTCAGCTGTTCAACCATTTGTGGCAACTGAGAGAATCATTATGTATCGAGAAAGATTCGCAGGGATGTACTGTTCCTGGTGTTATACCCTTGCACAGGTAACATAAAAACACATGAACTGAATAAATATTATAATACAGTAAACACAGTTATAACGTGTAAAAGTAATATGAATGAATTGCAGGTGTTGATTGAGATACCATATCTATTTACACAAGCTGTAGTGTTTGTGATACTCACATATAGTATGATAGGGTACTATGTGACAACATATAAGGTGTTTTGGTACTTTTATGCCATCTTCTCTACACTGCTGGGCTTCAACTATTTAGGGATGCTTCTTGTCGCTTTGACACCCAATGTCGCAATAGCTGGAGCTTTAACCTCTTTTTTCTATCCATTGTTTAATCTTTTCTCTGGCTTTTTGCTTCCCAAACCGGTAAGTTGTTTGCATCTCATTACTCTTCATCCTTCTTCTCCTAAAGAAATATATATTAAATTTGCTGTTACTGACATTAACCTTACTCAGAATGTGGTTATGTAATATGCCAACATACTGTGTAACATTTAGACTTCCAATTTGTTCATATTTTTTTATGTTTTCCACCTAATCGTTAATAAGTATTAAGTTTAGGTTTAAACGTGTGTAAAAGGTAAATCTTAGCTCATATTCTTGAATAACATAATAATTTTGTTGTTGTTTATGTAGAAAATACCTGGCTGGTGGATCTGGATGTATAATTTAGTGCCCACATCTTGGACTTTGGATGTGTTGCTGACTTCACAATATGGAGATGTAAATGATGAAATTGTGGTATATACTCAAACTACAACAATAGCTAAACTGCTAGACCAATATTTTGGGTTTGGCAATCATCACATTATGCTTTCCGCAGTTGTTCTCTCTTCTTATCCCTTAATTTATTCATCACTTTTTGTATTTTTTATCAATCGTCTCAACTTCGAGCGAAGATGAATTATTTTCTCCTAATTTGTCGTAAGAAATTAACATGCAAGGATTTTCTCAATAAGTTAGAATTCTTTGTATTTAATTCTCTGTATTATTTTGCAAATTCTAAAGCATATGGATTCCTTTATACATGGAACAAAATCTTAGTTGGATCAGTTTGTTTCCTCTTCAGAACATTATATCTAAGAAAATCCCAGCTAAATAATTAATTACTATTTTGTTTAAATTCTTATTATTATTTATGCAAATTTGTTGTTTTGAGTTTTTTTTTTTTTTTTACATTCACAAGCATTGTAGTATTATATAGACCGACTAAATGACACCTCCTTATCAGCTGCTTAAAACGCTAAGCACTACATAATCTTCGATAATGGATGTTGGATTTGTTGTATCACAACTCTTAATTGTTGACTAAATTGGTCAACGTCTGATCTAATTGGCTCTACCTTCCAATGTAACTGGTATTCATCCAATAAAAACCTCCTCCATCGATTTTGAGAATCCTAGCAAATACATTGTTCAACATTAAGCGTTTCAACCTTAGTTAATAGTTCTTGTGTAACACTCCAAAATAGGGCCTAAGAGTTTTAGGGGTAATTTAAGAATTTTAGCCTTAGAGTGTTTGAAATTTTGCGACATGGTTTATCGGTAATGTTTTTGGCTATGGTTTTTAAAAAAATTAAATTAATTTCTAAAAATGAATTTTAAATACCTTTAATTTTGAAAAAAAGGATTGATTTGTAAAAGAGTCAAAACTTAGAGTTTTTAAGAGGCAATTAGACCAATTTTTAAAATCGAACCTAAAAACCCCATTTATAGTTTTATTTTCACCTTAGTCTTCTTCTCCTCTCATACTTGTGCCGTCCATAGTTCTCCCAACTCTCCGAATCGATTTTGAAATCCAAATCCTAATTCCTTTTCAATTCTATCATTGTAACAACCCAATTTTGGGCTTACTCGGAACAGTAGTTTCGGAACCATTAACCCGAGGTTGGAGAAATTTTTTATATTATTTTATGTGTTATAGCATAATTATATGAGTGTATGAAAAATTTGGTGAATTAATTTTAGCGATTGCACGCTTAATTGCGAAAAAGGACTAAATCGCATAAAGTGCGAAAGATTTGTTCTACAAGCTAATATTTTCAAATAGCTATGGAACACTAAATTAGAGGTCCTTATTGAGCAAATAGACCAATAAAATTAGTGGCTGAACATGGAGACAAAGAAAGTTGAAAAGTCAAAGTTGGTGGACATTAGGTGACTTAATTAGAAATAAAATAAAACAAAAAGGAAAAAGTTGTCATCTTTTCATCTTTCTTCTTCATCCACCGAAAATGGCAGCAAACATGGGGGTTTTGAGAGCTCAAACTTTCAGCCACCTATTTCTCTTGCAAGTAAGTGATTTTGATGGCCTTTCTTGATGATTTTTGTGTTTTTGGAACCCTTAAAGCTTAATCTAGCTAATGAGGGGACTATTTTGCAAAATGGTTGAAAGTCTAAAGTTTTTCCATGAGAGTATTCATGTTGTTTGCTGAATTTTTTTGGAAGAAAATGAATCTTGGTTGTTAAATAAACAACTTTTGTTAAGTGGTTTTCATCGAAACACCTAAAAAGGGCCATTTTGTAAAAGTTGTAAAATAAGTGATAAATGTGTGAAATAATTGAAACTGTGAGCTGCTACAAGTACAAAATAGATTCGGCTAGGCTTGGGTAATGAAGAAATTTGATGAAAATCGTTTTACGAGCCCAGGGGTAAAATCGTAATTATGTAAAAGTTTAGGGGCAAAACTGTAAATTTGCCAAAGTATGTTTTATGGGCTGCTAGTAATAATTATAAAATTTGGCTAAGCATGGGTTGTGTTTAATTTCATGAATTTGCACTTTTATGTGATAGAGACTAAATTTGCAAGAATGTGAAACATTAGGGGAAAAAGTTCAAAGTTGCCTTAATGAGAATTTTGGACTAATTAGTATAAATTGATGACTAAATAGGTAAATATTGTTATTATAGATTGAGGGAAATGAGATTTGGACAGAGAACGAGGGGAAACCAAAGTATCGGAGTAGTTGACTTAACTCGTTGTTTCAGCGAACGAGGTAAGTTCATATGGTTAGTTCACAGTGATCAATTATCAAATTAGAAATGATATAATGTATTATTTCGTACGTTTGTTATTGAATCATGATAATATGAAAATATGAGATTAAATTGAGAGATCAATCTAAGAAAAATGCATGGTCGAGCACAATCGAACTAAGACTCGTGATGAATTGACGGAAAAGACCATGGTTGGACCATGGCGATATAAGAGCTAGTGTAAGACCATGTCTGGGATATGGCATCGACCTCGATACGTGTTAGTGTAAGACCATGTCTAGGACATGGCATCGGCACTGATAGATGAGAGCTAGTGTAAGACTATGTCTGGGACATGGCATCAGCATCGATAGATGAGAGCTCGTGTAAGACCATGTTTGGGATATGACATCCGCCTTGATATATGAAAGTCAATGTAAGACCATATCTGGGACATGGCATCGACTTTGACATGTAAGCCAGTGTAAGACCATGTTTAGGACATGGCGTCGGCATTGATGTGAGTGTTAGTGTAAGACCATGTTTGGGACATGGCATCGGCCTCGATATATGGAAGTCAGTGTAAGACCACATCTGGGACATGACATCGATATCGATATGTGTGAGCTAGTGTAAGACCATGTCTGGGACATGGCATCGGCTTCGATATGTGTGAGCCAATGTAAGACCATGTCTGGGACATGGCATTGGCTTCGATATGTGAGCCAGTGTAAGACCATGTTTGGGACATGGCATCAGCTTTGATATGTGAACCAGTGTAAGACCATATCTGGGACATGACGTCGACATCGGTAGATGATCTCATGTAAGACCATATCTAGGATATGACATTGGTACTGTGCATAAGTGACTTCCCGAGTATTTGATGGTGTTCCAAATGACTCAATGTGTAAGTCAGAAATTGTGGAATTCATATATGGTTTTATGAATGGAATGTGAAGAATTATGAATCCATGATATTAATTTATATTGAATCGGGATAACGTGTTATTATCGATGTTTAAGTGAATCAACGGACAAGGTCAAGATGAAAGTGAAAATGTAATCTAGTTAAGTGATACAGGTATGTATGAAATCCATGTAAATTTTGAGTGAAAGTAACTTAAGGACTTGTTTTAAGTCCATATCATAAATATGAGAAAGGTTACGGTTTTACATGTGAGACAATATTTGATGCTTATGAAATGATCATTGAATTGAAGGTGAAATATTTCATACCGTTCATGCATAAGTAATTGTAAATGAATTAATAAGTATGTATTTGATTCATATAATTATTGAAATGAATAAGTTTTCAAAAATTAAGGTTAACTCTATAAGGAAGTAGATGATTGTATAGTGAGACCATATGAACTTTTTATGCTTGAGTAATTACTAGAACGTACTTAATAGCTAACATAAGTCTAATAATCATATGAGCTTACTAAGCTTTATAGCTTACCTTGTTTACTTTCCTATGTGTATAGGATTTAGGAAGTTTGCTCGGGTTGGAAGGTGACAGAGATCTCAACACACTATCCCATTATGGTTTGGTACATAAAGCTTTGCAAATTTTTAGCTATATGGTATGTATAGGCTAGTTGGATTATTAAGTATCTAGTGAATTTTAACTATCGTTGCCTTGGTGTTCAATAAGTATTTAGCCATGAAATTTGGCTTGTTAATTATGTGAAGTTATTGTATGGTAAAAGTAGTATTTGAATGATGCGTTGATGTCTTGATTATAAATGTTTTGGATGTATGCGTATGTTTGGAATGAAGCTATGTGATGTTGTACAGGATGGTGCAAGTAAGGGTGGCAAATAGGCTTGGTAAATAGCCTTGTTTTTGTCCACACGGGTAGACACACGAGCGTGTGTCTAGGCCATGTGTGATACACAGTCTGCCCTATGGGCATGTAGTCAGGACGTGTGTCCCCTGTACCTTAAGTTGGCAAAATTAAATGCCCTGTGGTAACCACACCACCTGACATACGGCCGTGTGTCTCAACCATGTGATTGGCACGGCCTAGTACACGGGTGTGCGCCTTGACCGTGTTGTAACACCCCTTACCCGTATCTGACACCGGTACAGGGCACAAGGCGTTACTGGACGATAACACAACCAACCATACATTATCGAGCCATAAATTCACTCCAATTTAAAACTTTTCAACTTCCACTTTAAAGTCTCTTATATGGGCCTACAAGGCCTAGCACATACACTGATAATGATTCGGGACTAAATCGAGAACTTTTGAAAACTTTTAAGACACAATTAAAATTTCCCTATTTTAGAGAGTCACATGCTCGTGCGGGCAGGCTTTGTGGTCTCACACGCTCGTGTGGCTCAGGATACGCCCATGTCCTCCACCCGTGTAACTCTCTGTCTATGACATCATTAAACATTTAGGGATGCACGGCCAGGTCACATGCCCGTGTGCTAGGCTGTGTCCTTCACATGGCTGAGACACACAGCCGTGCCTTTGCCCGTGTGGCCAACACCTAGGCTATTTTCCAAGCCCTTTTTGTGCTCTCAACTCTTCACACCCATTTACATTTCAAAGACACAATTCATAGTATATTTAAGCAACCAAACATCCAAAATCAAGACATACACCCTTCATGCACATGCTACACTTATCATACATAAACTCCACATATTCATCAACTCAATTCATGCAATTGCCATTTCCATGCAATGCATCACCATATGATTATATATAACTAACATTGGCCAATTCTCAATGGACTTATACAAAGTGAGTATCACATCATTATAAGCCAACATTTTTGGCCAAATTATCTATGACTCAAAAATAAAATACCAAGTCTCTATACATGCCAAAATTTCAAAAATACTAAAATCATTTATACCAAAATAATGCCATGGTAGTGTGATGCTACTTTCGACGATCTCCAACCCCGAGCTAACCTGAAAACACTAAGAGAAAAAGAAAGAAAGGTGTAAGCTTTATAGCTTAGTAAGTTGGAATATAATAATAATCAATTCAATTAACAAGATATTTCACATGATTTCAACTTTTGCTCATGTTCAGCTTATGCTATCTTCCTAAATCATTGTCGCTAAATTAATTATACCTAGAGCTACAGAACTCTAAATTTAGATTCGCTAATTTTCCTTAAAACTACACTCACGTACTTTATTACCATAAAATTTCTAGAATTTTTGGTTTAACCAATCAATACAATTTATTCATTAAAGATTCCCCTATTTTGCTATTCGAAAACTCTAACTCCTCTTCACTAAAAATCAAATTTCTCATTATGTAGAGTTCGGATAACCTTCTCGTTTGTTTCTATTGAAAGTATACTCATTAAGGATTCTAGGAATATAAATTACACAACATAACCATTTTTATATAATTTTTAGTGATTTTCCAAATTTGGAATAGGGGATTTCCAAAACCATTGAGACCCTGTCTCACCAAAATTTAAATACTCATAATAGAAAATTAATTTACTCACACCGTTTCTTTTATGTGAAAATAGACTCAATGATCTTTAATTTAATATCTTATTTAGCATCTAATTCCATTCTCACTATTTATGGTGATTTTTCAAAATCACATAACTACTACTATTTCAAACCGTTTTACTGAAATTTTACTCTCCTATGTTTTCTTCATATTACTTTCACATATGCACACACAACACCAAGCATGTTCAATACTAGCCATTAAAATGAATAATCATCTTCAACTTTTATGAGTATTCATAGTAGCGCTTACACCACATTAGCCTTACCACAATTTCAATCACATATTGAGCACATTGCTCACATTACACCATTGCTCTCATATACATTTACCCAAATATACACCTGTTCTTATACATCACATAATCACATAAACATCACTTAGTAAATGTTTCCGTTGAACCCTTCCAAACCATATCTCATTCTCGGTGGTTTCAGCACATAGTTCCACCCTCACATAAACCTGGCTCTCGTGTACACATGGTGAACACTCAATATCACCCATGTGACCTAGCCATTTAATTCCATAGCTCTCGTGTCTACATGGTGTCCAACACTCGGATCCACACCTGTGACCTAGCTAGATATAACATAGCTCTCATGTCTACATGGTGACCACCACTCGAATCACACATGTGACCTAGCTATTTTTAATCCGTAGCTTTCTTGTACACATGGTATACACACAGTATTGCGCATGTGACCTAGCTACATATACAAGAATATCTCGTAGCTTTTTTGTACACATAGTATACACCTCGTATTACACATGTGACCTAGCTACCATATGATATCTCGTAGCTTTCTTGTACACATGGTGTCCTACCCTCAGAACCACTCATGTGACCTAGCTACATACCATCCGTATCATTCGGTGTCTGAAGGTTCAATCGGGAACTCCACATTCAAGATCCACCAAATCATAATTAACACCCAATCATACTTCATATTATACATCAAAATATGATTTTACCAAAAAAATCAAGGCATCATTTACACATAAACTTATAATTTCACACAATCATCACAGTCATAGAAAGCACTTTTGAATACAACATTACAATTCATTTTCCATGTCACTTTTGTCACCTTATATCATAGACGCATTTTTAAACTGATTCACCAACATAGTATATTAAACGATTAATTCGACATAATCAACTTAACACACCAATTTAGGTTTCAAACATGAATTACAATATTATTGCATTATTATTATCACACCAACTTACCTCGGACGCAAAAGTGACTACTTTTCCCGATTTGGTCCACAACCTCGATCCAAGCTCGAATCTCATTTTTTGTGATCTATAATATCATAATTAGCTCATTGATTAGTCACATTATTCAATGTGGCCCAAAAATCACATTATGGAAAATTTATGTTTTTGCCCCTAAACTTTCACATATTTATACTTTTGCCCCTAGGCTCGTAAAATAATTTTATTCAATTTCCTTGTATATTGGACTTAGCCAAACCATCTTATCTTCTATACCAGCCCCTAATTTTCACTAAATCACACACTTATGCACAAATTTACAACTTTTGCATTTAAGTCTTTTTTACGATTTTCACCGAAAATCACCAAGCAAAAGACGTTCACCACACCTCAAGCATTCATTTTCTACCATTAGACATCAAAATACATGCATATGATTCATGGGTAAATTTTTAAACTCAAACCCTAGCTCAAAATATGGCTAGAAATAGGTAGATTAGGTGACGAGGATCTCAAAAATGCGAAGAACATTAAAAAGGGGGCTAGAACGGACTTACCACCAAGCTTGGAAGCTTGAAAAACCCTAGCCATGGTGTCCTCTTGTTACATTCGGCCATGGGTAGAAGATGGGCACTAATTTGGCTTGATTTTCCCTTTTTTAATTCTTTTAATTACTAAATAACCAAAATGCCCTTAAAGGCTTTTCTTTCAAATTTGTCCTGTTCATGCCCATTTTTGTCCAAACTAAAATATAATGGTCTAATTTCCATTTAAGGACCCCCAATTTAAAACCCCACTTTAATCAAGTACCTTTATGAACAGGAACACACATTTTTCACCTTTTACAATTTAGTCCTAAACACCAAATTGAACACCCAATCAATAAAATTTCTTAACGAAAATTTCACACAATCATTCTATCACATTATAAACTTTAAAACTTAATCGCAATAAAGTTTTCTACTTTAGATTCATGGTTTTCGAAACCACTATTATGTTTAGGCCCTAATTCGGGCTGTTACACGTGTGACCCTTAAGAGTTGATGACGTCAGAAACAAAATACAATGATTTTTGCACACGAGCTAAGACACGGGTGTATCATGGCTGTGTGAGGGACACGGGCCATGGACACAGGCGTGTGCCAGGCTGTGTGGAACCCTTATAGGTTCGATGTTAGAAAATAAATCCACACGAGCAAGGGGCACGGGCTTGACCCTATATGTTTAAGCCGTGTAAGCCACACGAGCCTTCAACAGGGCCAGTTAAGGAGATTACAAGGGCGTGTGCCCCGTTTTCAATGGAAATTTTCTAATGTTTACTAATGCATTCGGTTTAGTTCCGAAGGATTTCTAAAGTTTTTTTTGGCCTTGTAGGTTCAAATATGGGACTTTAAAACAAAGTTTGAAAAGTTTTAAATTGGAACAAAATTCGTTGACTCGTAAATGTATGTTTGTATGCGTCTTAGTAAGGTAACGCCTCGTACCCTGTTGTATCATCGATCACGGGTAAGGGGTAGCACACCCGTAACTAGCTTAAGAACGAGCATATATGTGAAATGTGATAAGTGGTAGCTTTGGCTACATACATGTGGCACTAATGTACACGTTTTCTAAGTATCTATTAGTCTTCTAATGTGTTCAACGAGAATAACAACAGTTATGAAAATGTATGTGTGTTTGTATGATGATATGGTACAGGTGTGCATGAAAAATTCGTAAGTATGAATGTTATAAGTGGTGATATTGTGGTAAGTTGTGCTTGAGTAAGCTTAACATATATGAGCTCAAGGGTAAATATATTAACTCTCCTTATGTGAATTTGTATGGTTACTGTAACACCCCTATCCCATAACCGTCGCCGGAATAGGTAAGGGGCATTACCGGACTTGTAACATATACCAGAGCAGTAAAAATTTTAAACTTTTTAATCAAGATTCATCACGTATCATCAATCATCAGAGCATGCTTCAATTGATCATAAAAGGATGCATATAACTATTGGAAGTCTAATTGGAAACATGCTAAAAGATAAGAGAAAATTTGCAAAATTTTCAAAGTTAGGGGCACACGGCCGTGCCCCTTGCCCGTGTTCTTCACACACGGCCGTGTCCCTCCAGACACGCCCAAACCTTTCAGCCCGTGGTCGAAACTGACTTATCCCACACGGCTGTCCAACACGCCCATGAGGTTAGGCCGTGTGTCGCCCACGGCCTAGGCACGCCCGTGCCCTTACCCCGTGGTCGAAACTGTCAAATATCACACGGCTGCCAGACACGCCCGTGTACAAAACAGAGCAGACCGTGTGACTATACTGCCAAATTTCACAGGGCTACAAGTTACCAGACACGCCCATGTGTCTAGGCCGTGTACCAAAACTGACCAAAACATCAAGGTGCAGGGGACACACAGTCGAAGCCACACCCGTGTTCCCTGGCCGTGTGGCACGTTATAGGCTCGGTTTAAGCCAAATTTGCCACCTAATGTGGGTCATTTCTACTAGCCATTAACCAACAACATTTCATGCCATTCTACCAACCTAAAACATACCAATTTCAAGCACAAAATGGACCCAAAATCATCTCAATTTATTCACAAATCAAGCACACCAACTCAAAGGCCTAAATGACCATTTCCATACACTCATCCACACATATATACATATCAATTATGCAAGTTTATAACCTCATCAAAATCACATATCTTTCCATAAGCACATATAGCTAAAGGACAACTCTAATACTTGATTATAAACACATATGACCCAAGCCACATTTCATAGCTTGATCATTTACCAAAACATATCATGTTCACAAAAGTACTAGCCTATACATGCCATGACTATTTCATTTACAAAAGGTTTAAAAGTACCAAAGTTTGATAGATAGTGTGATGGCGATCTCCGACCCGTCCGATTATCGAGCTAGCTTCCAAATCTATAAGACAGTGAAAGAAATGAACAGAGTAAGCTTCTAAAGCTTAGTAAGTCCGTAATACAGAAATTAAACCTTACCGAATCAACACAGTAATTACAACAACATTGCCAATTCAATTCATTTACTCAAGTTGCCTATTTCACAAGTATACACTTGTTAGTCCATGTAACATATAATGTCATTCATGTACCCATCACAACATTCATGTATCATATTATTGCACAAATACTTGTACACGTATTTCACATAACATGTACCATGTCATCCATGTAAATCTCATATAACATTGTATCCATATAATCCATGTAAATTTCATATAACATGTATCGGTAGTTGCCCGTTGAACCTATAAGAATATCGAAAGATACTCGGGTAATACACACACAGTGTATATACATATAACCTGTAATCCGTCAATGCATCATATATGCTCTTTCAAGCCTGTACGGTAAGCCCGGAGGCTGAACATATAATCCCGAAGGATAATCGGTAAGCCCGTAGGTTGAACATGTAATCCCGAAGGATAAACCTGTAGCTCATGAGCACGTGGTGAGTCCGCAACAAATGCAGGAACTCAAACCACCCTGTAGCCCTAGTGACATGTCACTTGTATCCTATCGACATCTACGATTCTAACGGGGCTCGATATTTATTTCTCACTTGTAACAATTTCATTTCAATTTCATATGTATACATCCAAATAGGCTATTCAATTAACTAATATGTCATATATTCCATTAACAACAATTATAAACATAAACACATTAATTTCATTGTACGGACTTACCTCGAAATTCCGATATCTACTCGTCTATTTTTTTTTCCCCGATCAAGTTCCGGAATTCGGTCGTCTTTATCTATATTAATACAAATTTAGCTATTTAATCACTAACTTGTTCAATTTAGCCCAAAACATGTATTTTGGCATATTAGCAATTTAGCCCCTATATTTTCAACACATTGCAATTTAGCCCTTTTATCACAAAATGACAAATTTCACAACAAATCCCTCAATTCACCTTAGCCGAACATGTAGGGGACTTATACAAGCACATATAATTCATCTTATCACAAATTTAACTTCAAAGATTTTACCTTTTTACAAATAAATCCTTAAAACTCATTTTCTTCAAAAACTACTTCAAAATTCTTGTATATTCTCACATAATATACAATAATTCATCAAAATCTATCAATATATCAAGGATTCATCAATGGCACTTTTCAAATACATGTTCAAAATCAGAAATTAAAGTATGGGTTAGCTAGTATTCGAAGCAACGATCTCAAAAACGTAAAAATTATCGAAAACGGAACAAAAACGAACCTCCAATTGAAGCTCAAATGGCCGAATGAAGCAAAGCATGAAAACCCTTCTTTTTCTTTTGTAGAATTGGTGAAGAAAAAGAAAAAAAATGGGTGTTTTCATGTTTTATTTTGATATTTTTAAACATATAACATATTATTAACCAAATGACAAATATAACCTTAAAAAAAAAACCATTTAAAAACAATTCATTAAGGACATAATTGTCCACTAGCATAGGAAATGGTAAAATAACCATTTAAGGCCTTCCACTTATAAAGCCATCATCAAATAAGCCATTTATAAAATAGAACTCTAATTTATCGCTTTACGCGATTTAATCCTTTTTCTCAAATCAACCGGTCAAACGATAAAATTTCTAAACGAAACGTTCACACGGTAATTCTATCATGCTGTAAAACATATTGAAGCAATAAAAATAATATTTTGACTCGGTTAAGTGGTCCTGAAACCACTCGTTCCGACTAGGGTATAAAGTGGGCTGTTACAATTATAATGCTATTTATTTGCATATAAACTTACTAAGCTATATAGCTTACCCCTCCTTTCTTTTCCTTTGTCTCATAGTGTCACCAAGCCAGCTCGAGATGATGACTTGTCGGAGGCTCGCATCACACTATCAGAATTGTTATTTTGGGTATTTGATAATTGTAATCTTTTGTAAGTATGGCATGTATAGGGACTTTGTCATTTTACTTTATGTCACATTTGGTTTGGCCAAGAATGTTGGCCTAAGTTAGTTGAAAGTTCATTTTGTATATGGCCATTTGAATTTGGCAAAGGTGGATTATGGTATGTGAATGATGAGTGAATGCCTTGATTGTGAAAGTTAGGTTGTTCAATTGTGCCTTGATAAGTGTTGTTGAATGGGTTTATGTGCTATTGTGTTTCAAGGTGGCAAATGGCTTGGAAAATAGCTTATATTTTATCCACATGGGTACGCACAAGGGCGTGTGTCTAGGCCATGTGTGACACACGGTCAACCCCGTGGGCATGTTGATATGCCTTGTGTCCCCTGCACCCAATTTAGGCAAAACAGAATGCCCAGTAGTAAACACATGGGTAGAGACACGGCCGTGCGTCTTAGCCGTGTGAAGGACACGACCTCAGGACATGGGCGTGTGTGTAGGTCATGTAAAGTTTGCACCTTAAATGTGAGAATTAAATTCGCCACACGGCCTAGCACACGGGCATGTGACTTGGCAGTGTGATCCTCAATTGTTGATGACATCATAAACAGAAAGTTACACGGGTTGAAGACACGGACGTGTCCCAGGCTACACGGGCGTGTGAGACCACATGGCCTACCCACACGGGTGTGTGACTCTCCAATCATGAGAATTTTCTAAGTTTTTATGAAATTTTCTAGAGTTTTTGGTTTAGTCTGGAAACATTTCCGTAGCATGTTTTATGTAACACCCCTTACCCGAGTCCAATGCCGGGACGGAGTATGAAGCATTACCGTAATTGAACATGCTTGGATACATAAAAATGAGCTATAAAATTTCTTTCCTTATTAAAAATTTTCATTTAATCTCTTCATGACCTTATTATAGGCCTGCAAGGCCCACAACCTATATCGAGTATGTTTCGGAACTGATCCGAAAACTTTCGAGCCCTTAAAAAATTTTAGCTTAAAATAGGGCCACAAGCCCATGTGGGCAGGCTGTGTGGTCACACACACCCATGTCCCTAGCCCGTGCTGAATTTATTTTTAATTCAACCTAAAGGGGTTTTGACACGATTTGGGCACACGCTCGTGTCTAGCACCCGTGTCCCGCACACGGCCTAGACACTCCCATGTCAAGATCTCGTGTATAAAAACCTGAGCATTCTGTTTCTTTCACACGGCCATGGCACACGCCCATATGTCCTATCCGTCTTCAATACTATCTTAGCTAATTTGGAGATAGGGAACACATGGCCTATTAACATGCCCATGGGGGCTGATCGTGTGTCACGCATGGCCTAGGCACACGCTCGTGTGCCCAACCATGTAAACCATAATAGGCTATTTTCGAAGCCTTTTGCCATCCTAAAACATGACCAAATACAACACCAATTCGTACCAACATTAATTCATAATTTAAAGTATAATAAACATGAAAAACATCTACCATTGTATATAGATTAAGGTAGGCAGCATTAGACCATATCCAAAGACCATTACAACTTGACTCAAGTATAACAATGGCCAACACATATAGCCATTTAAGTGGCAAGTAACAAAATGACTAACTTCCTATACATTCCATACAACAGAAAAACTACTTACTATACCAAAATAATTGGCTTGATAGTGCAACTACGAGCTCCGACTTATAGAGATCCACGAGCGAGATCAGTAAGTCTACATGGGAAATGAAATAAAAGGGGTAAGCAAATAAAATGCTTAGTAAGTTGCATGGATAAAATAACAATAATAGTCATGGCACAATTATCTCATTAAGCATTATAAAATATCATGGACTTTCTTACTCCTTTACTTAACCTTATGGTTTGTATTATGCTCATAACTTACTCATTCTCATGAAATGCTCAAACTCATGTCATACTCATGCCTTTTATATTGTGTTTCTGATAGCAATATACTTCCGAGTTTCACATAATTTACTTGTGCACATGAACCTACAACACTCATCATGAAACTTAGTCTTTCTCTTAAAATTTATCAACGAGGATACTTCCCTTATAACTCTTTAGATTACCGAAGAATACCTATAAATCAATCTCATGGAAGGATGCCAATTCAATATCCCAGATATGGTCTTACATGGGATCATATGTTGATGTCGATACCATGTCCCTGACATGGTCTTACACAAGATCATACTCTGATGTCGATGCTATGTCCCAGACATGGTCTTGCAGGGGATCCCTATTTCCTCTCGGTGCTAAAGCCATGTCCCAGACATGGCCTTATACGGGACCTCATCTTGGATGCCCATGCCATGTCCCAAACATGGTCTTACAGGGGATCACGTCTCGATGCCAATGCCATGTCCCACACATGGTCTTACATGGGATTTCAGTTCAGTGCCGATGTCATGTCCCAGACATGGTCTTATACGAGACCTACAATACTCATGGCATGATTACAGTATCCTCTATATCCATTAAACTTGCATGAAATTTCCCTTTTCATAATTTCATCATTTCTTAGTAAAATTTTGCATCAATAAATTTCATGATCTCATACTTTTCCTGAGCAAATCATTGTCATGAATCTCATATATATATAATTCATACAAGATTATGTTCGTAACTTTTTAAAATATCACAAATTTCATAAAATGGCATCATAATGAATTTACATGACATAGGAGCTAAATTGTTACATACAACTTACCTCGAGTCCAAAATGTGAGAAATTTTTTAGTTTAGCCCACGACTTTTCCCTTTCCCCGGTTTCGGTCTGGGCTTCGTGTTTCTTGATCTAGAATGATAAATTTAACTCATTTAGTATCCAAATTGACTAAATATCTTATAATTGACATTTTGGCAAAAATTTATAATTTTGCCCCTAAACTTTTGCATATTTGCAAAATGGTCCCTAGGCTCGTAAAATGAAATGCATCTATTCTCTTGGCTACCCAAGCCTAGCCGACGCTTACTAGTGTCCATACAAGCCACATTTCTCACAATTTCGTACTTTTACTACACAATTTACTAACTTTACAAATTTGTCCCTATTAGGGTCTTTCATGAAAAATCACCTAGAGATAGGTGTTTACTACACATTAATCTTTCATTTTCTACCACTAGGCATCAAATTACTTGCATGTCATGTATGGGTATATTTTTGAATGTGAACCCTAGCTCAAACTAGTTGTAGAAATAGCTAGATTAGGCTACGAGGATTCCAAAAATACAAAAAGCATGAAACACGGGGCTTTGAGTCACTTACTTGGAGCTTGAAAATGAAGAAAAACCCTAGCTATGGTGGCTTGAGAAATTTGGCTGGTACATGGAGAAGATGAGCCTATTTTTGGCTTATTTTCCCTTTTTATTACTTAACTTTACCAAATGACCAAAATGCCCTTATGCCCTTGCTTTGATATTTTTCCCTTCCATGGGCATTTTGTCCATAGTGCCAAAAATTGGTCTAATTGAAAAATAAGGACTCCTAATAACTTTTCTTATGCTATTTCATACTTAAACCTTCTAGAAACTCATAATTTGCATCTTTTGCAATTTAGTCCTAAAGGATAAATTAATTACTATTTCATAAAATTTCCTTCATGAAACTTTCTCCATATCATGCAAGCATGCTATATCACACAAAAAATAATCATGAAAATAAATTTTCTACCTCAGATTTGTGGTCTTAAAACCCCTATTCAGACTAGGCCCTAATTCGGGCTGTTACATTTTGGGCCTCATAGGCCCTTATTAGGGATGTTATGAATATTTTTGAAAATTTTTAATTTTAATGCAAATTTTATGACTTAGTGTGGTACGTTTATATGTGTTTAAGTCTAGTAATACCTTGAACCCTGTCCCGGCGTCGAATATGGGTAAAGGGTGTTACATTTTAGTGGTATCAAAGCTATATTTTAGACGATTCTCGGACTAACCTAACATGTTACGAGTCTAGGTATACATGCCATAAAGGAATTATGATAGTGTGGCGACTCCTGACAATTTAAATTGTGTTTTATTACAGTAAATGGATCCCGATCAAGCTGTAGCTGATGAAGCAGATAGTAATGCGTCGGCTCCTGCCTAGGGGATCGCGCTACCTAATAGTAGACAAGTGACAACTAGTTAAGGAGAAGAGGCTGGGGAAGCCTTTCTCCATATAATGAACTAGTGGTATACAGAGTTTATTCGGGTGAACCTGAATGCTCAACCTCCTCTACCCCCTCCCATTCCTCAATCAGTTCCCATAGCTCACCAAGGTGTGGAGATGGTAAGATTGAATAACCCTCCAGTTAATAAAATTCGTAAGTGCGGGGCTGAAGAATTTAGGGCTAACGTTGATGATGACCCCGAGAGGGTAGAGTTCTGGCTAGAGAACACTGTCAGGGTGTTTGATGAGCTTTCATGTACACCCAAAGAATGTTTAAAATGTGCTATATCTTTGTTGAGCGAAGCGGCATATCACTGGTGGAAGACACTAGTATCTGTGGTTCCAAGAGAGAGGGTCACATGGGATTTTTTCTAAGAGGAATTTTGAAAGAAGTATATAAGTCAGTAGTTCATTGATTAGAAACATAAGGAGTTTTTGGAATTGAAGCAAGGCTGTATGGCTGTATCAGAATACGAGCGAGAGTTCGTTAGACTCAGAAGTACACTCGGAAATGTGTTTCTATAGAAGCTATTATGTATAAGAGGTTTGAGGATGGATTGAATGAAAATATTAGAATGTTTGTAGGAATTTTAGAATTGAAAGAATTTGTTGTGCTAGTAGAACGAGCTTGCAAAGCCGAAGAGTTGAGCAAGGAAAAGAGACAAGCTGAGCTCAATGCTAGAGATTTGAGGAAGAGACAAATGAGTAAGTCCTTTCAGTCTTCAACGAAGAAATCGAGGGATATGCACGTTTGTTCGAATGTTTCAACTGAGAATCCTAGTAGAGATCGTGGGAAGCAATATTTGAGTTCTAAAGCCTAAACTACATCCATAGCGAGTGTTGGGAATGTAAGATCTGAAAAATCTGAATGCCAACACTGTGGTAGGCGACACCCCGGTGAATGTTGGATGATCACCCAAACTTATTCTAAATGTGGCTCCCAAGATCATTTCATTAAAGATTGTCCTGAATTGGTTGAAAAAGAAAATACTCAGAATGTTAAATCGGGTAACACTGTTGCAAGAGGGAGACCAGTAAGAAATATGAGAGATAGGGCCAGTAGCAAAGGTGTACCTAAAGATTCGACTGCAAGATCAGAAGCTAGAGCACCTGCAAGAACTTATGCTATCCGTGCTTGGGAAGATGCGACATCCCTTATGTGGTCATTGGTATATTTTCTCTTTATGATACTAATACCATTGCTTTGATTGATCCCAGGTCTACACATTCTTATGTTTGCATGAACTTGGTAACTAGTATGAATTTACCTGTTGAGTCTATTGAGTTTGTGATTAAAGTGTCAAACCCTTTAGGCAAGTGTGTGCTAGTTGATAAGATTTGTAAGAATTGTCATTTGATGATTCGGGGTCACTATTTCCTGGCTAACTTAATGTTGTTGCCATTTAATGAGTTTAATGCTATTTTGGGTACGGATTGGTTGACATCGTATGATGTCAAGGTGAATTGTAGGTAGAAAATTATTAAATTGAAATATGAAAATGGTGAGGTTCTTCTGGTTGAAATAAATAAATCCAGTGAGCTACCTGTTGTGATTTCGTCTATGCCTACTCAGAGGTATATAAGAAAGGGTTGTAAAGCATTTCTTGCGTATGTATTGAACATCAAAGTGTCTGAATTGAAGATTGAATCAATGCCGGTAGTTTGTGAGTATTCGGATGTATTTCCATAAGAGTTGCCTGGTTTGCCTCCCATCAGGGAAATTGAGTTTGCTATTGACTTGGTACTGGGAACTGCTCCGATATCTATTGCTCCATATAGAATGGCTCCGACTGAATTGAAGGAGCTAAAAGCTCAGTTGCAAGAGGTGACAGATAAGGGATTTGCGAGATCGAGTTTTTCTCCCTAGGGTTCTTCGGTGTTATTCGTTAAGAAGAAAGACAGATCCATGAGACTTTACATTGACTACCAACAACTCAACAGGGTGACCATAAAGAATAAGTATCCTTTGCCAAGAATTGACGATTTGCTCTACTAGTTGAAAGGAGCGACAATGTTTTTGAAAATAGATTTGAGATCTGACTACTACTAATTGAGGGTTAAAGACTCAGATGTGTTAAAAACCGTGTTCAGAATGAGATATGGACATTATGAGTTTCTCATTATGCCATTTGGACTTACTAATGCTCCGGCTGTATTTATGGATTTAATGAACTGTATTTTCTGACCGTACTTAGATAAATTTGTTGTTGTTTTTATTGATGGTATACTAATTTATTCTCGTGATGAGACTGAACATGCTGAACACTTGAGAACAGTTTTGCAAACTTTGAGGGACAAACAATTGTATGCTAAATTTAGTAAAAATGAATTTTGGCTTAGAGAAGTTGAATTTTGGGCCACATTATTTCGTGTGATGGATTAGAGTTGACCCAAATAAGATTTTGGCTATTGTTGAATGGAAATTGCCGAGGAATGTGTCAGAGGTTAGAAGCTTTTTAGGCTTAGCCAGCTATTACAGTCGATTTGTTAAAGGATTTTCCATGATTGCTTCTTCTATGACCAACTTGTTACAAAAGGATGTTAAGTTCGAATGGACCGAAAAGAGTTGCAAAGGTTTGAGAAATTGAAAGCAATATTGACTGAGGCACCAGTGCTAGTGCAGCCTGAGTCCGGGAAAGAATTTGTAATTTATAGTGACACTTTTTTGAATGGTCTTGGTTGTGTATTGATGCAAGAGGGCAAAGTGATAGCTTATGCCTCGAGACAATTAAAGCCACACGAGAAGAACTATCCGACCCACGACTTGGAATTGGCTGCCATCAATTTTGCTTTAAAAATTTGGCGTCATCATTTGTACAGTGAGAAATGTCGTATCTTTACCAACCATAAGAGCTTGAAGTACTTGACGTCCCAAAAGGATTTGAATATATGGCAATGAATGTGGCTCGAATTATTGAAAGACTATGAGTTGGTGATTAACTATCACCTGGGAAAGGTGAACGTGGTCTCCCCGATGCTTTGAGTAGGAAGTCTCTGTTTTCTTTGGGAGCTATGAATATGGGTTTGACCTTGTCTAGTAATGGTTCAGTCTTGGCTGAAATGAGAGTTAGACCAACATTTCTTCAGCAAATATACAAAGCTCAGAAAAGTGAAAGTGATTTGCAAGCCAAAGGAGCTCAATATGAATCGACGAGTGAGTTAGATTTTCGAATCAAGACCGATGACTGTTTGATGTTCCAAGTTAGAGTTTGTGTTCCAAAGGATGCTGAGTTGATTCAGAAAAGTTTGCACAAGGCACATAATGGTTGCTTATCAGTTCATCTGGGTAGTACCAAAATGTACAATAATTTAAAGAATTTGTATTGGTGCCGGGTGTGAAAAAGGATATTTCTGAATTTGTATCAAAGTGTTTGATATGTCAACAAGTGAAAGTTGAGCATCAACTGCCCTCTGGTTTACTTCAGCTAATGATGGTTCCTGAGTGGAAATGGGATAGGATCACGATGGATTTCGTGATGGGTTTACCTCTAACTCCTAAAAAGAAAGATGCTGTATGGGTCTTTGTTGATCGATTAACGAAATCGGCTCATTTTATTCTGGTACGTAGCAATTACTCACTTGACAAGTTAGCTGAGTTGTATATTACTGAAATTGTGAGATTGTATGGAGTGTCTATTTCTATTATTGTGGACAGAGATCCGAGGTTTACTTCAAGGTTTTGGAAAAAGCTACAAGAAGCTTTAGGTACAAAGTTAAATTTTAGTACAGCATTCCATCGGCAAACTAACAGTCAGTCGAAGAGAGTAATGCAGATACTTGAAGACATGCTCCATGTTGTTTATTGGAATACCAAGGTAGTTGGGAAAAGTATTTAGCATTGGTAGAATTTGTTTACAACAATAGTTTTCAGTCGAGTATAAAAATGGTCCCATATGAGGCATTGTATGGCCGTAAATGTCAAAATCCTTTGTATTGGATCGAGCTAAGTGAGAAACAAATTCACGGGGTTGATTTGGTTAAGGAAACTGAAGAAAAAGTGAAAGTGATCTGTGATTGCTTGAAAGCCGCTTCAGATCGACAAAATTCGTATGCGGATTTGAAAAGAAAAGAGATTGAATTTCAGATTGGTGATAAGGTGTTTCTGAAAGTTCCTCTGTGGAAGAAAGTTTTGAGATTTGGCCGAAAGGGCAAATTGAGTCCCCGTTGTATTGGACCGCATGAGATTACTGAAAGGATAGGGATAGTAGCATATCGGTTAGCTTTACCGTCTGAGTTGGAAAGAATCCATGATGTTTAAGTGATATAAGTACTAGGGCGATACTCTCTATAGTGTCGAATCATACTTGAAACTCAAGTCCTATTTTACCATATCCACCTTTCTATCCAATTTCCTTTTATTCATCACATCACCTATCCAAACCATTTCCTATCTCCTCATCTTTTTATTTGTTAATCCATTTTCATATTTTTTTCTCCACCCATTCATTACCTTATTTTTTTTTAAAACCAAACATATACATATTATTCTTATCCATAAACCATCTTTGAACCCTTATACATAGCTTTCGCCCTATTTTCCTATCAATTTCACTTCACAAGCAAATCGAACGATACTTTCTCATAGACAATCGAGCAATTACAAATACAACTCGACTCACCCAAGGCGAATCATATCAATGTGTACCCGAGAGCCGAGCTTATGTGATTGGTGGAATTATGGGTGGAAAATTCACCGAGTATCAAATGTTAATCCAAAGAGTTCAACGGGAATACTCACTAAGAAGATTTGGTGTGGTAGTTTGATATGTGTGTGCAGTTGTATTCTTTGGACAAGTGAAATTGTGGAAATATGCATGTGGACTTAATTAGGTGTAAATAATGTGTATGAATTGTATGGGACAGTTGGTAAGTTTTGGTGGTAAGTTGACAAGTAAGAGATACCCTTGGTATGATTAAATTGTTATCTTGATGTTAAATATTTACATGTAGACTTACTAAACTTTTGAAGCTTACTTCTTTCTCTTTTCCCTTGTTTTATAAATGCAGTCAAGCTAGCTCGGGATCAGATCGAGTCGGAGGATGACCCACACTATCGACATTATCTTTTGGTATAGTGGAGCAAACTCTTAAACTATGGCATGTATATGGACTTAGTGAGGTTGTAGGTGTTAAATTGGTTTGATTATGTTATGGTAATTGTTATGGGATGTGTCATTTTACAATCAAAGGCTAAGTGATTTAGCAATTGATGAAGAATATTTTGTTTATCTATTATTATGAGGAAATTCATGAATTACTTGGCATGTTTGTGTGTGGCTAAATTTGAAATGGATGAGTAAATAGAGTCTTTAGTTGACTAAAGATGTGTTTATTATGTAATGTTACAAGTAGAGGTGATAGCATGTGTTTTGGGGCAAAGCATGGCTTGGAAAATAGCCTAACTTAGGGCCACACGACCAGTCTCCACAGCCATGTGTGTAGGGCATGTGAACCTTGCATGGGATTTTCGGAGTTCAGGGACGTCACACGGCCTGGTCACACGGGTGTGTCTTGTGGCCCTATGACCAAAATGGCATGCTGACGTCATAAACAGAATGTCCCAGTTTTTCACACGGGAGGTCACACGGGCGTGTCAAGGCTGTGTGAAGGACATAGGCCAATGACACGAGCATGTGCTCGGCTGTGTGAAAAGCTTGTAGGTTTGGAATGAAGAATAATTTTCCAATAATTCAACATGAGTAGCGGACACGGGCGTGTGTAACCAGACGGCCTGCCCACATGGGCATACCCTTGTCTCACATGGGCGTGTGCCTTGTATTGGGTCAAATTTTCCAAAATTTTTCTAAGTTCTCGATTTGGTCTCAGATCACCCTCAAACCATGTTTTGGGCCTCGTAAGACCATTTTTAGTGTTGTATGATAATTTATGATTAAGTTTTAAATTAGAATGAAAATTTGTGGTTCGATAATGTATTGATGATGATGATTTTGTTCGGTAATGCCTTGTGCACGGGCAAGGTGACAAACCTGGGTAAGAGGTGCTACATTTAGTAGTATTAGAGCTATGGTTTTGTTGGTTCTTAGACTACCGTAGCGTGATGGATGAGTCTAGCTATACATGCCATAGATATATTGTTATAGTGTGGTGACTCGTGACTTTTCTAAACTATGTTTTGGTTTTATATAGTAATGGATCCCAAATGAGCTACGGCTGATGCTGCTGCTAGCAATGTGCCGGCTCCCGCAGAAAGGACTACACTGGTAGAAAGTAGAAATAAGACTATGAGTGAAAGGGACGAGCCTCGAGATACCTTTCTCCAAATGATGAATGATTGGTACATTGATTTCATTAGAGCGAATCCTAATGCTCAACCCCCTCCTCCCCCACCTATACCATAACTGGTTCCCGTAACCCCATAGGGTGTTGATATGGTAAGGTTGGTAAAACCTCTAGTGGATAAAATTTGAAAACAAGGAGCCGAAGAGTTTACAGCTGGTGTGGATGATGATCCAGAGAGAGCGAAGTTTTGGCTCGAAATTCCATCAGAGTACTTGAAGAATTATCTTGTACACCTGAGGAGTGTCTAAAATGTGCTGTGTCCTTGTTGAAAGATTCAGCTTATCGTTGCTGGAAGACGTTAATATATGTGGTTCCGAGGGAGAAAGTGACGTGGGAATTCATTTTGGAGGAATTTCACAAAAAGTAAATAAGTCAGAGGTTTGTGGATCAAAAACAGAAAGAGTTCCTTGAGTTGAAACAATGTAAGATGATCGTGGCTGAGTATGAACGTGAATTTGTTAGACCTAGCAAATATGCACAAGAATGTGTTTCTACCGAGGCAATGTTGTGTAGAAGGTTTAAGGTTGGACTCAATGAGGATATCAAAGTGCTAGTGGGTATTCTAGAACTAAAAGAATTTGTGGTGTTAGTTGATAGAGCATGCAAAGCCGATGAGCTAAATAAAAAGAAGAGAAAAGCAATTATGGAGGCTCGAGATGCTCAGAAGAGACCAATGAGTAAGTCCTTCCAATCTTAATCAAAGAGGTCTAAGGAAGTGAATCCTTGAACGACAGTTTCAGCTGGACAGTTGCACCGAGATCGGGATAAAGCATATTTGGGTTCTAAAACCCAGGCTACATCAATGGCTAGTGTGGGTAACGTGAGGACTAATAGACCTAAGTGTCAGAGCTGTAGCAGATGACACACCGGTGAGTGCTGGAGACCTAACTCGGTTTGTTTCAAGTGTGGTTCCATAGATCATTTTATTAAAGATTGCCTTGAGGGAGCGGAAGATGAGAAATTTCAAGGTGTTAGATCAAGTCACACTGTTAGTAAGGGTAGACGCCAAGGAACATTGGAGGTGGAACCAATGGTAAGGGTACAGTGAAAGATACAATGGTAAGATCTGAGACGAGAACACCTGGTAGAACTTATGGTATGCGAGCTCGTGAAGAGGCATAATCTCCAAACGTGATTACCGGTACATTCTCACTTTATAATATTGATGTTATTGCATTGATAGACCCAGACTCCACTCATTCTTATATTTGTGAAAAATTGGTGCATAATATGACATTGCCTGTTGAGTTGACTGAAATTGTCATTAAGGTGTCGAACCTATTAGGCAAATTTGTATTGGTAGATAAGGTTTGCAGGAATTGTCCTTTAATGATTCGACATTAAAAGTGAGAATTCGAATAAGTTTACATATAAGACCATAGTGGTAATGTGGCTTTGTATAAGATCAAGAAAGTATTGAATAGCATAATTTGAGGAAAGTAAGATAAATTGAGGATATGATGAGATTAAGAATGTAAGTATGTAAGTTTACGGTAAATAAATGCAAAATTTCAATGTTTTATATTAATGTTGTTAATTTCCAGCATATATACATTTATTTTATGAGAATATTTCAAGTTGAATTAAAGATGAAATAACAAAGAAAAAGTATCAGAAAGCCCCGTTTGAACCTTAGGGATGTATGACATTTTGGGTTGAGACAGTTGAGGAACATCCCATGTAAGTCCATATTAGACATATGGCATTGGTAGGTTGAGCCAGTTGAGGAACATCCCATGTAAGTCCATATAAGATATATGGCTTTAGCAGGACAGGGAACATTCCATGTAAGTCCATATCAGATATATGGCTTTTGTAGGATAGAGAACATCCCATGTAAGACCATGCCTAGAGCATGGCATTGGCAGGCTATTATCAGGCAGGAAAACCCAAGTACCCTTAGTATTCCAAACGGTTCATTGGGCTAATATACAAGCTATGTTACAAGAAAGTTCAGGTAATGGAATGATAAATAGGAAAGTTAAAGATTAAGTGGAGAAGTAAAATAAAGATTTTTTTAGTTGATGATATTAAAAGTATTTTAATGAGTGTATTCAAGTATTAAGTAAGTGATAAGTTTTCAATTATACTTATGACGCTTGGTGACATGATTGGCAATATGCCTAAATATTATGAAAGAGTATTACTGTGTTAATTGAGATGTTGCAGGTACATAAGCAAGCTATTAAGTAAGGTATTTCTTTTATTATTCCGAGCCTTTGGTAAGCTTACCAATGAGTAAGATGGGAAAGTAAGAACTTAACGTTATTTATACAAATTATGAAAGCTTAATAATAAGCTAAATTCATTATTAATGCCTATTATTTTACGTGTGAACTTAGTAAGCTTTATAAGCTTACCTTTTTCCTTTCCTCCGTTTTAGATTTTTATTAAACAAGCTCAGGTTGGAAGTTGTCAGAGATTGCTTCACACTTTCGACTATCAAGTTACCAATTGGGTATTTTCATTGAAACGTTTTAAGTTATGGCATGTATAGGGACTTGGTTATTTTGTGTGCATGTCCTTATGATATGACTAAAGAATGACATGCGAATACTTGATAATGATTAGTTATTGAAATGGATAAATAAGAATATGTGTTGATGTTATGTATGCCTAAATCACATTTAATGCAAAGAAATTATGAAAGAGTAAAAGTTGGTTATGAAACAGTTTTCGGATAGCAGTAGTGATGTGATTTTGAAAAATCACTAAAAATTGTAGAAATGAAATTGAACGGTGAATAAGATATAGAATTAACTCTTATTGAGTCTATATTCATAGGAAAGAAACAGAGTAAGCAAAAGAAGTCTATATTCTGAGTTATTTAAATTTGTGTGAGACTAGTTTTGAATGACTTCGTGATCCCCTATTATGATTTTAGAAATTTACTAGAAATTGTACAAGAAGAATTAATGATTATAATTTATATGTCTAGATTAATTAGTGAGTCTATTTTCAAGAGAAAGAAACAAAAAATTTATCCAAATTCTATATAATGAGATAATCAATTTTTAGTGAAGAGAGGTTAGGTCTGTTGGACTGCAAAATAGGGGAAATTTAATGAATAAACTGTACTAATTGGCCAAACCAAAAATTTTGGAAAAATTATGGTAAGAAGATATATAAGTCTAGTTTTAGGGAAAATTTACGGATTTAAATTTTGAGTTTTTTAACTCAAGTTATAATTAATTTAGTTACTGTTACGTAGGTGAACAGTTTTATTATGAATAGTGAAATAAATTGTTTTGATTTGTGTAAGTAATCAAAAAATTTTTAATGTTCCCAGTTTGGTCCTGAACCATTTTAATTGCATGTTTTAGGGCCTCAAGGGCCCTTTTTTGGGATATATTTGATGAATGTGAGCTAATCAATTTTAAAATAAATTTTTATGCCCCGAATTAGTAAGATAAGTCTGGTAATGCCTCGCGCTCGACTCTGGCAAAGGTCTTGGGTTAAGGGTGTTACATTTATTGGTATCAGAGCAATAGTTTAGTCGGTTCTCGGACTATCTAGCATGAGTAAGAGTCTAGCTATACATGCCATATTGAACTGTGATAGTGTGATGACTCCCGACCCGGATGTAAAATGTTTTGTTAGACAGATGTGCACTCTAACCGAGCTAAGTTTGATAGTACAAACAGTATGTTTATGATGAGTTGAGGCTCATAAAAGGCAAGAATAATAGTTCATGATGTTTATGTGCAAATAAAAAAATTGTGAATAAAAATTGTTTGGGAAATATGAAAGATGAGATAAGATGAAAGGAAAGTTTATATTGAGATAAGTGTTCATGTTAAATTTAAATTGACATTTTTTTGATGCTATATGTATAACTAGGAATGTTACAAGTAATGTTATTTGAGATTCATGAATGCATGTATAAGTGCACTAGTTTGCATAAGATGATCAGTAAGTCTCTGTATTATGAAAGTGTATGCCAAGTTGCTTGAAGAAAATTGTATAATTGTGATAATATTATATATTGATGAGTGTTAAGTTATATGCATGAGTATATACGAGGTAAATAAAAGGTGTTACAACCTCACCCCCCTTTTCACAAGGTATTTTAGAAAGAGATTACATGAAATTTAGACTGAATAGGCTTACAAGTGAAAAACTAAAGAGTTCAGTGGCAGATTAATTGACAACATAATCAGAGCCGAGAAAGATTTAGCAAATGAAAACAGTTACAAAAAAGATGCCAGGTTAATATGAAGATCATCCAGATTCTGAAACATTAAAGTTAAAGAAAAGCTAGGTTCAGCTAATGCACTTATTCAAGTATGATGTGTAAGGTATATGATTGCTGGATTGTCTTCCGAATAAATTTTGATTTTGAATGAGATAATGTGGATTCAGTAATGGCAGAATTAGACAGAGGAATAATGATTGAGCTGCATTAATAGCTTAATGCAGAGTTTTTGGTTGAGAAAATTTCAGAAATTTCTTTCAACTATTATATGTGTACATTTATTTTCAGAGGTATATATATTTATATCTGCAAGATTTTTGATGAAATGATAAAGGATGAGATGGATAAATACGGAAGTGGATCGTAAAGTTTGTAAAAGTTACGGATTTAACTTAGGGCTCTAGTCGTTCAGAAAGAAACTTGGATTCTGACACAACCTGAAACAAAATTGAATCCAAGTTAGATAAAACAATTAAAATAAATAACTAAAATAAAATGATAAATTAAAGATTAAGCAAGCGAATAAGAAGAGAAATGGAAAGATAGAACATGGCGTGTAGAAGTCGTAAGAAGCCCTAGAAACACGAAGAATCCACAACCTCCTTAAAGCATGTATCATTCTCTCTTTCTTAAAAAAGATTCATCCTCTAATCCTGTCTTTGATCAAGTCCTGATTTGATTTGCTTATCCTTTAACATTGTTGTTGGGCTTTGAGTTAGTGTGAACCCATCACATTCATAGGTTTGAAATTGTTCCTTGAGACCCACATTATTCCTACTGTATAAGGATGTCAATTAAATTTACAAACAGATGAAGGCATTGTTGTTTGCTTGAGTTGTGATTGTTGATGGTAAGGTCCGTATGATGTTAGCTTCCCGCTTTACTAGCTATTGTTTGGTAAATATAAAGGAAAATTATATGGTTTCTATTATAGTTAATTTTAGTGCTTGTGAGTATTATCTTTCCTTTTTGGAAATTTTCTAAGATGCTATCGAGACCTTAACTATTCTACATGAGAAGTGATTTTCAGAAATTTTGTATAGCTCCATGTTCTGAGATTTTGTTATCTCGGGTTTCTTAATAAATTACTGTTCAAAGTATTAGCCATGAGATAATAGCAAGAAATGTTCTATTGATGAATATGAGTTTGGACCTGATAATGAAAGTATAGAGCTGGGACGTCATTTACTAAAGTATTTGAGAAGTCAGTCTTATTATGGCACTGCGATTTTTAAGCTGAATGAATTTGAAGAGAAAGTGACTTTGGCAATATGTGAGTGATAAGAAGTTTAACTTAGATCAAGGTAATGTTTTTTCTTTTTAAATGATCTTGATACATGTATTAGCAAGTTAAAAACTGAATGTTATGTTCTTCGAGTTATGCAGTGATAATGATATGTGATTAGCTTTTTAAAGAGATCATGATAGAATGTATGTCTGAGATATAATGACAGCATAAAGAAGAGCAGTTCTTGAAAAGTTATTGTTTATTAGTCAGAATCGATTCAGTTGAGCAGTCTAATTGAGTTATATGTATGTTAGAATTATTAACAATTCCAGAATTAAATATTGATTGTTTATTTATAAATGGATAAATGACTTGAGTGAAGAGTACCTATTCTAGAAGTTATGATACAAAGTTATATATATATACATCGAAAGGGTTGCATTTGAGGTATGATTTTGCCAATCCAAGTTGTCTGATTGCTAGAGTTCTCATTATATGAAGTTTAATTTGGCTTAAATCCATGCTAGTAAAGTTATAAACAGCTAAAGAAATTGACGACCAAAGTATTTGTTATGACTCAGTCTGAATTGAGTAAAGAGATTATGCAACAGTTATGAAGCCTGACACAGTGATAATTATCTGTCTACTCGAGGAGTACAGAGATGGAGGATACTCAGAAATAGTTACACTAGTAAGAGTATAATATGCTATGTACCAGATTTTGAACCTGATGTCTGAACTTTCAAAGAGTTAAAGTTGATTTTTTTAAAGTATCTTAGGAGCTATTACAGTTAGTATTGATATCCGTATGGAAATGCAATGGTAATTCGAAGAATTGTACAACAGAATTAGTATTATCATCAAAAGGGTAAAGGTTATGTGAGTTATGGTTAATTACTCGAGGAAGTTTATGTATATTTTTCTTAGCATGACTAAGTTTTTCTATTGACGGGTTATCTGAGTTATTTATCCTGAGGTTGTCAGTTTATACAAAGCCCAAATTTTCATTGGTTATGGTTGAAATCCGAGATTTGTATTATAACTTCAGAAGAAAGTTATAGTAAGTATTGAGTACAAGATTTCTGAATGTTATTGTGTGTCACTCTAATACTAATAGTTAGATTGAGGAAGTGATTCAGATTCTTAGAAAGGTAAGTTTTGTATTATGTTTTAAATATTAAGAGCAATTGTGAAAGAGAAACTCATAGGGTTAATTTGAGTTAAAATATTAGAGAAAGGTGAAAATTGATTTTTGAGACCAGAGACAGATTATCAGAAATTGTGTATAGAATCGAAAGGCAAGAATATTGAAACTCAGATAGGTGTCAAGTGTTTTTGAAAGTATTTTATTAACAGAAAATTTTTCATTTTGGTAAGTACAGAAAAGTGAGTTACGGTTCATCTAAGAGGATGAGATTATAGAAAGAATAAGGTCAGTTACTTATCAGTAGATATTTCAGTCAGAATTCGAGAAGATCAATAATGTGATTCCTATGTCTATGATAAGAGAGTATAATTCAGAATCTTAGCTTGAGCATTATGATGCTAAGGATGCTGAGACTATATGAGAAATTGAACGTGCCTTGTGAAATAAGTCCTTAATCCGTCGTCTGGTAAGATTTTCGAGGACGAAAATCCTTAAGGGGGAGAAATGTAACATCCCGGTTTTTGGCCTAGTTGGAACAGTGGTTTTGAGGCCACAAATCTGACAAGGAAAATATTATATTTATTATATTTTTATGATCTATGATTTCAGAAAAGATTTCGTGAAAATTTCGTTCGAAAATTTCAACGTTTGGGCACTCAATTTAGTTAAAAGGACTAAATTGTAAATAGTGCAAAAGTTGAGTTCCATCTGTTAGAAGTGTCCAATTATTATGAAGTTTTAAATTGAAGGTCCTTAAATAGTAATTAGACCATTGGTTAAATTGTTGGACAAAAATGGGCATGAATAAGACAAATTTGAAAGAAAAGTCTCTAATGGCATTTTGGTCATTTAGTAATTTAAAAGAACTAAAAAGGGAAAATGAAGCAAAAATTTGCTCATCTTCTTCCTCAAGGCCGAATATATCATGGAGAAACAATGGCTAGGGTTTTTCAAGCTTCCAAGCTTAATTATCCTGGAAAACGAGATTTGGACCTAGAACGGGAGAAAAACCGAAAATTGGGAAAGTTGGTCAAAATGACCGTATTGGTATCGAGGTAAGTTCATGTGTTTAATAAGCATTGAATTAAGCATGTTTGAATGCTAAATTGATATATTACTTATAAATGTTTTAGTATTGGTTTTTGAATATAATGATAATAATTGAGAAATGTTCGATAATGATTCGAAATTAAAAGTGAGAATTCGAATAAGTTTAGATATAAGGCCATAGTGGTAATGTGGCTTTGCATAAGATCAAGAAAGTATTGAATAGCATAATTTGAGGAAAGTAAGATAAATTGAGGATATTATGAGATTGAGAATATAAGTATGTAAGTTTATGGTAAATAAATGCAATATTTCGATGTTTTATATTAATGTTGTTAATTTCCAGCATATATACGTTTATTTTATGAGAATATTTCAAGTTGAATTAAAGATGAGATAACAGAGAAAAAGTATCAGAAAGACCCGTTTGAACCTTAGGGATGTATGACATTTTGGGTTGAGATAGTTAAGGAACATCCCATGTAAGTCCATATTAGACATATGGAATTGGCAGGTTGAGACAGTTGAGGAACATCCCATGGAAGTCCATATCAGATGTATGGCTTTGGCAGGACAGGGAACATCCCATGTAAGACCATGCCTAGAGCATGGCATTGGTAGGCTATTATTAGGCAAGAAAACCCAAGTACCCTTAGTATTCCAGATGGATGGGCTAATATACAAGTTATGTTACAAGAAAGTTCAGGTAAAGGAATGATAAATAGGAAAGTTAAAACGAGCTTTCTGATACTTTTTCTCTATTACCTCATTTTTGATCCAACTTGGAATATTCTCATAAAATAAATGTATATATGCTAGAAATTAACAACATTAATATAAAATATCGAAATATTGCATTTATTTACCATAAACTTACCTCGGTGCAAAATGCGATCAACTTGACAATTTAATCTTGTACCTTTTTCTTCCCTCAGTCTATCCCCAAATTTCGTTCTTCTTGATCTATAATTAGCAAATTTAGCTTATTTAATACTCACATTTATCAAAACAGTCATTAACTCAAACTTTGGCAAAATTATGATTTTTCCCCTAAACTTTTGCATATTTACACTTTTGCCGCAAAGCTCATAAATTAAACTTTTTCCCTAATTCTTATGTTTTAGGACATGTTGATCATTTTCCCTTAATGGCAACATCAAATTCTCATTCTAACATGCACTTATGAACAATAGGTATTTTTATCGATTATGTCGTTTTACTCCTTTTTAATTAAAACAGAGTAGCACAAGTTGTTTAACATAATTTAAAACCTCATATTCTATCATGAAAGATCAAATAAACACATTTCACCTATGGGTATTTTTCCAAATGTGAGCCCTAGGTTAAATTATTGCTAGAATAAGCTTAATCAAGTTACCGGGACTCCAAAAACGTAAAGAACATTAAAAACGAGGCTTGGAATCACTTACTATGGAGCTTGGAAGCTTGAAGAAGATGATAGCAATTTGGCCATCTTTTTCCCTTTTAATTCATTTTAAATACCAAATAACTAAAATGCCCTTCATTAAAACTTTGGTTATTTCCACCTTTGTATGTCCATTTTTGTCCATGAAAACCTAATGGTATAATTACCATTTAAGGACCTCTACTTCAATTATGCTTTTCAATTTAATCATTTCCTATCTAGAACTCATATTTATCAACTTTTGCAATTAAGCCCTAATTGGCAAATTAAACATGCAATTCATGAAAATTTCTATCAATATTCTAACACATGCATCTAATCACTCGGTAAATCATAAAAAATTATCGGAATTAAACTTTTCTATCTCAATTTCGTGGTTTCACAACCACCATTCTGTTTAGGCCTTGTTTTGGGATGTTACAAGTCATGCACACATAGTCCATCATCCACTCAAGATTAAGGTATACCACACTTTGAATGTCACAAGTGAATAAATTCCTAAATGGATTGAGGATCTATGCTACTTGGATTGTAACACCCTGAATTTGGGCCTAGAAGTATTGGGCCTTGAGCCTGGGTGCGGGTGTGAGATAGTTTGAAATAAAATTATTGATGTGTTGAATTCTGTTATGGAAGGTTATTATTAATGGGTTAATGTGGTATTTTAGTGAACTGCGAAGGATTCATAGTGTGGGGAAAAGTCTTGAGCTAATTTCTGGGATTCCGGGATTTTTGTGATATTTGGTGTAATGTTGAAATTTTGATATATGGATGTGTAATTCGTGTTTGGAGTGTGTTATTGGGCCTATAGAAGGCCCAAGTGTTGGATAAAAACCCAGAGAATTCTTGGATTTTTGGACTTAAGGAATAGAGGACTTGGAAAAGAGGAGTTGTAAGGAATTATGTGTGTAATAAAACACAAAAAAAGGAATGTGGTGTAGTGGCAAAGTAGCGCCACATAGGGGACAAGGAAGCAAAGGGTCCAAGGTTCAAGTCTTGGCTCTTGCAATTTATTTTGGTTTTTCTTTTAAATAAATCTGGAAGCAAGTAGGTGAGCTTTAAAGTTAAATGTGTTGGACTTATGACACAAAGGAGCTTGTGTCCGAGTGGTGATGGCGTGACAGGGTTACTGAGAGGACTTTGGTTCGAATCCCGTTGCACGCAAAGGTTGATTATTTTGCTAACGCTTTAATTTTGGGAGGATTGATGGAGAATCCCACATCGGAAAGCTAACATGAGAGCAGGTGAGGAGCTAGCTTTAAATAGAGCAAACCAGGAGGAGAGTAGGTACAGCCTTCTTGGCTGATCCCTTTCGCTTTATGGCGTGCCCATTTGGGTAGGGCATCGGCTAAGAGTGTTTGGAGCGCGGATTAACTTCAGTCTTCTATCAGGTGTGTATTTCTCACTGCTCTAGCGGTAGGACGGCTACTTCGGGCTGCAATGGGCCGAAGAGGCCATGTGGGCCCAATGGGCCTGCGGGCCCAATTGGATAAGTTGTTTGATTGTATAGTAAATATTAGGCTAGACTAGGTGAATCTCACATCTGTGGCTAGATTTGGGCTAAAAGGGCCACACGAGTGTGTGGGCCCATTTGGGCCGAGAATAGGCCCTAGGCCCATTCGCATTGTTATCTCTGTTTAGAAATGCTTTAGTTTACAAAATTACTAAAATACCCTTGGTTTACAAAATTGCTAAAATACCTTGGTTTACAAAATTATCGAATTGCCCTCGATTTGCAAAATTACAAGAAATATCCCGATTTATAAAATTATCGAATTACCCTTGATTTGTACAATGACAGAAGTACCCTCGATTTGTAAAATGACGAACATACCCTAATTTGTAAAATTACTATTTTACCCCTAATTTGTAAAATTACCATTTTACCCTTAATTTGTAAAATTACTATTTTACCCCTAATTTGTAAAATTACCATTTCACCCCTAATTTGTAAAATTACCATTTTACCCATGATTTGTAAAATTACTGTTTTACCCTTAATTTGTAAAATTACTATTTTACCCTTGATTTGTAAAAATTACTATTTTACCCTCGATTTGCAAATTTACCGAAATACCCCTGTAGGGTAGAATTACCGAGACACCCCTATGGGGTAAAATTACCGTTTTGCCCCTAGGGTGTTAAATGACTGTTTTACCCCTCGTGTGGTGATTGGGCTAGTTTAACCGTGGATATAAGTTGGTGATATGAATGACTTGACTGTGATCTATTCTTATTTTTGGGATTTGGAAAAGTTGGAATCCCTATGTGTTTAGGGAGGCTGTCGAAATAGCGCCTAAGGCTTTAAGCGGCTGTTACCAATTATTTTACTCTGTGCTTGTAAGGGTTAAAGGCTGCTGACTAAGGGCTTGGATCAGTGGAGCGTTCGGATCCAGATTTGGATATCAACTTCAGCAAAGGTAAGGATTTAGGGCCTTGTTCATGGATGCCCGAATATGGTAAGAGTATGTTAAATTTAGTTATCATTGATTCATGGTCTAATGTTTTAGTAATCGAATGTAGGATTGACTTGGATCGGATATAGTCATCGTTCGTTGCAAGCAGGTGTGTAATGAACCTCATAGTAGCTTAGATTAATATTTGCTAAAAAGCCAAAATGACTAAACTTCGGTATTTCGAACTTGTGGTTTTGTGAATGGTTTGGGACGTGATACATACGATAAGATTGGTGATTGGATCGATAGAACAGGTAAGGGCACGATTTTGTACACGATGGTAAGTTGGGCCTCGATGGGCTAAAATTAGGCCCAATGGGCTTACGGGCCCATAAGTGTTAAAATTACGTAAATACCCTTAAAACATGAAAATGTCTATTTTTCCCTAGGTGAAAAATGTCTATTATACCCCTAAGGTTTCATTCTGAATATGATGATTGTGATATTGTTATTTTACATGCTATGACATGATATGCACATGATATGCACATGATATGCTATGACATGTATACGATATGCCATGTTTTACTCATTAAATGCATGGGTTGGGTTATTATATGATGGAGGAAGTGATAAAGGGCTTTGCCCCAGTTTACCGAAAAGGGCTTTTGCCCCAGTTATTAAAAGAGGCTTAGCCTCCAGTTATATGATAAAGCAGCTATGCTGCCAGTGGAGAGTTTGGTTGGGTGGGTTGAGTTATTCCCCACATGGAGAGCTTGGTTGGTACGGGTGGAGAGTAGCGGATGGTGGGTTGAGTAGTCTCTCCAACTGGGCTTTGCATACATATATTGACATTACATGTGATATTGAAATGGGATTTGCACACATACACTGATATTATATGTGTTGTTGAAATGGGCCTTTGGGCCATACCGTTTATAGAAAAGGCTTCGGCCCAGTGAATTGATTTATGAAAAAGGGCTAAGGCCCAACAACCGATATTTGAAAAGGGCTTCGGCCCAGTTATATGTTGAGACTAATTTGGGGGCTTAGGCCTAGTATGCTGATATTGATTTGGGCTCTGTAGGTGGCTTGTTGCACACTGAGTTTTCCAAACTCACCCTTTTTCCTTCCATCCTTGCAGGTGAGCCTTAGTTGATGGACTTGGAGCTGGGAGGGATTCAGAGTGGCCACACGGACTGGACTATTGGATTTCTAATTGAGTTACCTATTTGGATTTAGATTTAATTATTTATTTTTGGTTTTGGGTTGTAAAAGGCCTCTTTAATTATTTCTATTTCGGGTTATTAATTCTTTACTTAATTAACTTGTTTTTAGCTAAATTATGATGTCGTTTAAATCGAGTTGAAAATAAATGATTTTAAGACGTGATTTTTATAAAAGTTACTTATTTTCAAAATAACACGATAACCAAGTAAAGCTTCCGCAATTTTAAATGATCTTGTAGATAAATATTTCAAATAGTTAAAGTGTGGCAATGGTAGTGTGCATGTCTAGGAGTGGATCCAAGAAGAGCTTGGTACTTAAGCAGTCTATTCGACTCACCTCCTCTTTTCTAGAATCCTACCTGGTGCCCAGCTTCCATTCACTTTAAGTCTTAACGAAAAAAGTCAAATTTATTTGATACTTAAACCGTTTTCAAGATAACATGTTTTATCAAGGTTACAAATTTGATTTTTCGATATTTTATCTATTTTTAAAATAACATGTTTTTGCAAACTACAAGGGTTCATAAGCTTTCATAAAACTTTTACAAAGTTTTCAACGATGTTTGAAAAGGGATGATCATTTCAATAAATCTCATTTTGGAAAAAAATAAACACAAACTAAGGTTTTATACAAGTTTAACGGTAAGAGTTTTTAAACATTTAAGAAGGGTTTTCAATGAAAACACGATTTTTGAAAAACACTTCAATGTGACACATCAGACTTGGCCGTAACGTCTAGGTTGGGTTTGGGGTGTTACATGGATCCTATGCGATTACTATCAGTACGATCAGCAACATCTATCTCTATCTTTTGGGAGTTATCCACTCCGGTGCTGAAGACAAAAAAATCTCTGCAATTAGACTTGATAGATGTCATAATAGTCTTTCTGGTTAGACTAAGGGCATGTTTAGGTTCATCTATTAATATAAGTTGTCTTTTTGTATTATGATCCAACCACATACATGTTGGATCTAGTTCCCTAAGTGTAGTATATTCATTGTAAACTTGTAATTTTTCAAACATATTGGTTAATAAAATGATTCATGGATTACATTAACATTCATTGTATAATGCCCTCATTTGGTTTTTGCTTACAAAGCAAAATAGAAGCAAATATTTTCTCATTTGCTGTCAATGTTTAAACTAATACTAAGTGGTATTATGTGGTAGGATCGTAATATGAAAAGATATCTTATAGTAGTAGACGAGCCTAATTATGTCCTTAGTTTAATTGGAAATACGTAAACCGATTAAAGGACTAATATGTCATCTATGAATTCTAATCGAGGAGATGTTTTATCTTCGGCATTGGAGTGACTCCCAGAAGATAGAGACATAGATGTGACTGACTGTACATTGGACTAGACCCAAGCAAAATAGATCCTAAATCTGTTTATGGATTTATTCAATTGTGACGTTCATAGTGTGGCATACCTTAATCCGGAGTGGATGATGAACTATGTATGCATGACTTGTACACTTTGATGTAAGTAAAAGGCTGAGTTAATATAGGTGAGGAACTGAAAGATGGTGCATTGGGTATATGATTTCTAAAATATGTAGCATCATTCACAATAGTGGAATTCATAGCCCAATACACGAGTAAATGATATCCTCTGATTAGCATTACATGATATATGAAAAGTAAAATGTGGCCACGGGTCATTCATCTTTGTGATGAATGATTTAATTACTATTTGATAGTAATTGATATTTCGTGAAGAAATATGTAATGGTTACTGTAATGCCTTAATTTTGGGCATAGAAGAATTGGGCTTCGGGCGTGGGTGCATTTAAAATTTTTGAGAGTATGATAATGACACAAATTGCATGTTAAAATGGTTGGGCTAGTGATTTGGAAGTATTTAGGGGTCTCTATGAATTCTTGAGTTCGAATTTTGGGTTAGGAAAATTTTTGTTTTTAAGCCTTTAGGGAACCCTGACCCTAGGAGTTATAACCTTTAAATAAATAGAGTAGAAATAGGACTCAAGTGAGGTTATGGTGTAGTGGTTAAGTGGCTCACTTAGGGAGTAGGAAGGTGGCCTCATTAGCTGGCAAGGGGATCCTAGGTTTGAGTGCTAGCATGGTAATATTTGGGGATTTAATCTTTACGCTATGGACTGCTAGTAGTGGCATTGGAGTTGAACTCTGAAGGAGAGAAATTCAAGGAAGAGATTAATGCAGTGATAAGGGGAGAATATCTTGGAGGAAAATTAAGAGATGGGGTGTGTGAAGAGTTGGTGCTGATTTGGGAAGTGAGAAGTTTGTAAATTTGGCTTAGGGGAGTAAATGAGTGTCATTTTTGGGTCTTGTAGGGGGTATTACGAATTTTCATTGTTGGTTCTTAACGGGTATTGCCAAATTCTATCTCTCTTTATTGCCTTTGGCGAAACCTTCTCCTCTCAATTTCCTTGTTGTTTCATTATTCTTTTCCTTGTTCCTTAACCTTGGTCGATTGGGTGATAAACCAATTAGCCGATTTCTTTTTTTATTTTATGCCAAATGCTCTCCTCTTCTGTGTGGCTGAATTCCTTGTTGTGCCATCACCAACTTTGTTTTTGTTTCTAAACACCAAAATCGACATCTCCTATCTTTCTTCTTAATTGTGGGATCGAATCTTTTTTCAAGTCTCTGCCCAATTACTCCTAGTGTGCTTTGGGTTCAGTAAGTGCGTTTATCTCTATTTTCGATTTTGGTGGTATGACTTGGTATAGATTTAGGCCTGGTGGGCCGTATAAATGTGATTGGGCCTAGTGGGCCATATAAATATGGTTAGGCCTAATGGGCTATTCGAATGTATGTGGACTTGATAAGGTTAGGTAATGGACTTTTAGGCATAGTAGCTAATGATTGCTTAAGAAGACATAAAACTTAATTAACCAATTAAGTGTATCTGTGGACAAGTCATAAGGTTAAAGTGTGGTAATGGGTATATGCATGTCTAAGATTGGATTTAGGGGGAGCTTGGTACTTAAGCAGTCTTAATGACTCACCTCCTCTTCTCTAGAATCTTTCCTAGTGCATAGTATCTGTTCACTTTAGCCAACAGGGACTTGCTGACGAGACAAGGTACGTAATTAGACCCAAGGTGTTAAGAAATTACTGAAATACCCCTGTAGGGTAGAACACTGAAATACCCCTGTAGTGTAGAATTACTGAAATACCCTTGTAGGGTAGAAATACTGGAATACCCCTGTAGGGCAGAATTACTGAGATACCCTTCACTTACAAAATTACGGAAAAACCCTTAGTTCTCAAAATTATCGAAATACTCCTGGTTTATGGATTCACCCAAAACACTCTTGTAGGATGAAATGACTAAAATACCCTTATGTGTTATGAGTAAGGCTTATGTATGTTATATGTTTTCTGTTGCATTCATGTATCATTATATTGCATATGGGCCACGATTATGATTGGAGGAAGTGTATATAAGGGTCGCACGGTCGCTTGACGACTGTGGATCCTTCGAAGGCTTTATAGCCACCACAGGCTTTTTAGCCACCGAAGGCTTTATAGCCACCACAGGCTTTTTAGCTACTGAGCAGCTATGCTGCACCGATAAGTAGTGCCGTAACCCACCGAATATGAGCAGCTATGTTGCAACGATAAGTGGTGTCCAACCGGTGCCACACGGGTGTATCAGGATGGGTGGGTTGAGTATCTCCCCACATGAGTGTAGGGTTGGAAATGGGTGTACAGGGTTGGTTATGGGAAATTGCACATTGCATTATCATATTTTTATTATTGTGATTTGGGCTAAGGCCTAAGGCCACTGTATGTTAAGATATGGGCTCAGGCGCCTAACCGAGGCCACTATGGGCTAAGGCCCAAAGGCCACCAATATTGAATAGGGCTTAGGCCCAAATTGTTTAATGCATGCTATGTGTCTGTTGAGGGACATACACACTGAGTTTTCGTAAACTCACTCACTCTTTTTAATTTTTTTCAAGTGACCCTCAGTAGGCAGTTCGACGATGGAGGGGACTCGGAGGTGGCTACACTGCAACTTGTTTTAATGATCAATAGTTTTATTTATTTACCTTATTTTAAATTATTTTTATTGGGTTGTAATAAGGCTTTTATAATTTCTGAATTTGAACTTTGGGTTTTTATTTACTTTGATTTATATCTGTTAAAGGTAAATCACGACTTTTCAAAATGTTAACTGTTTTTCTTAAAACATCTCGTTTTTGTAAATCGGTTTCTTTTAAATTAAGCTTCTGCAACGATTAAGATTTTATAATTAATAACGTCTTTAATAGGGAATAATATTTTTAGTAAACCACATTGGGAATTGATCAAACGCAAACTGAGGTTTTACACAAATATTTAAATAAGAAGGGTTTTCAATGAAAACTTGGTTTTTGAAAAACACTTCAATGTGACACTCTAGATTCGGGCATAACTTCTAAGCCAGGTTTGGGTTGTTATAGTTACCATGAGATAAAATAGGATCATATTGGGAGACCGAATTTAGCCCAAAGAGATTAAGGATATCTTATGAAGGTAGCACATTTATGACAAGGTCATTGGATAAGCACTAATCAAGTTGCTTTCTTAATAGTATGTCATTAAGGAGAGCTTAATCATGATACTATAGTGGAATGACTTCGTGATTAAATGAGTTTATAATTAATAGGTGAAAAGCTAGAACTTGATTATAAATCATTTGAACCCTATTTACATATGTACAATCAGTCTCTCCACTAGCTCGTTAAAACTAGAAATGAGCTGCATGTTGAATCAACTGAACAAAAAAAAAATATAGAAATTGTAAAATTAGAGAAATGGGAAACATTCAAAAATGCATGTGGTTTTCTCGCTATGTATGGAAATGACTTGAGAATTAATTTTTGGTTTTTCAAATTATTAATTAATTAATTAATTAAAGTTTAAAAATGAAATTAAATTAATTAGTCATTGTGAACCCATTGGATGTCAAAAAATTAAATATATTTTCTCATAGATTCTTTTACAGTAAAAGTTACAATCATTTTAACAAAATCAGAATCAGGTTGAGAAAATTATTTAATTGGAAAACTAAATTATTTATTTAAATTAAGTTATGATGTTTATTTTGGAGAATAGAAAAACATGTTTTAAGTTTAATTGAATTATAAATGTTGGGTTAAATGTCGCACCCCAAAACAAGGCCTAGTAGTTTTGGGTTAGTAGAATCAGGTCACTATCCGCAGGTTGTGTTAGATATCGAAAATTAGAATTGAAAGTGATTAATTTAAGTATGTGAGTGTCACAATTAGATTTTTATTTTATTAGTTAGCTCAAAACAAAAATAAATTTTGATGTTTAAATTGGAAAAATGAGTTTTAATTGATCTAGGACCAATTTGAAAATAGGAAAAATTAAGAGTGACCAAAAGGGCAAATTGCGCAATTTTTGCAATTTGGCTTTCAAAATTCCAGCCATTCATGTCTTCTTTTCCTTATTATTATTAATCAAAAAAAAAAAATTCTCCTAAACCTAAATCCCCTGTTTGCTCTCCAATTGACTTAACCTTTGTGATTTTCTCATCTCCTAAATTCCGATATCTTTCCCAATTTTAAGAAAATCCCTAAAGACATTATCAGTTTCCTCATTCGATTTCCAAACGAATTTTTTGAAATTTAATCTTTCGTTCATTCTTCTTCTCGATCTAGGTAAATTTATGCTTCCTTATTAGGTTTTGATATATTCTAGCTTTTTAAATCAAGTTTTGATTGGCTGTAAAAAGAAATTCATGTTTCAACCAAAATTGGGATATTTAATGGTGGAATCCAGGTTTTCCAATTAAACTATCATTTTTATGTATTTTCAACTTGTTCTGATGAGATTAAATGGTTTCAAAACTTGTTCTAAAGTTTCGTTAAAAAATTTGAAGGTTTTGTTGAGTTTTCATAAAAAACAGCCATGGATGTCGAAATTTTTGGAACAATGAATATGAGCAGCTTTGGGTGGTTTGAAGGTTGAGAATTATTCTTAGATGAGGAATTAGATGATTAGAATCGGTTTTAAGTAATGAGAATGATTAAGGATTAAGATATTTGAGTTTCGAGTTTGTTAGTCGAAAATTTTAGTTCTAAGAGGAACTAATCTTGGACCTGCATTTTTGCTTGTTGAGGTATGGTTATGGCTTTAAATTAATTGTGTTTATTGTATGATTTACTTTGGAAAAGCTTCAGAATCATTAGGACCTTTTTTGAGCAATGAAAAAGGCAAGGAAAAGCTAGTTTAAGCTTCTAGCAAATAGGCAAATGTGTGAATAGTGAGTGTTTGGAATCCCTGCTCGCAGAACACAGTTCGCAGTGTTAATAGGAGTTTAGAAGTATCCAAAATGGAATGCCCCAAAAGTCATATTTTTGTTTTTGTAAAAATATGACGCAAATATCTATCTGCTTCAGTGGTTATATGCTCTGGGTGTGTTTGGAAGGTCCCAAGTTCAAACAATGACTTGGGCAAATTTTGGTATTTTTATGAATAAAGCCTTATCTCTAGTCAGTAGGCTTAAGTTTAAATGTTTGTAAGTTTATATCAGAATGGGCCTGCTGGTCTCGAGGTTAAGTTGTGTGTTAAGTCTTTGGAGGTCTTGTGTTCGAATCCCTATGTAAGCAAGGGAGTTTATTTTTACTTTGGCTAGCCGAAGGTGTTTGAATGGAATCAAAATTCTGCTATAAGTAGGGGAATGGGGACAGTTTTAAGGGAGAGGTTTTAGGGATCACGTTGTGGTAGGTAGTTAGGAATAATCTGATAGGTTTTGTCTTCCCAAAATCCCTCTTGCTTTTGACTTTTTTTCTCTCCTCACCTTCTCCATCTTTTTCAAAAATTCCACCACCAATCCAATCTTTTACTTCCCTTGCTGCAGCCGAATTTTTCTAGCCTTCTCCCTATTCTTTTCCAACATTCATTAATACTCATTTGGTAAGTGATCGTTCTGCTGTTTTCTTTTTCTTTTTGTTGTTTTGTGGATAGTTCACTAAAGGAGTTTGTCTTTGGTTCTTTTTGGTTCAGGCAGAGGTCTGTGAGTAGTGAATTCGTTTCTTGGATTGTGAAGTGGCTGTAAAGGTTCTCTGTCGGCGGTAAGTTGAGGTGGGTAATTCTTTAATGACGAATTCATTAGTTTTAATCTCTAAATTGCTAAATCAAGGTTGTGTATACTTATTTTTAGGTTCTAGAGTGCTCGGTGATCAGTTTAGCATTAATCGAAACTAGGTGTGTACCAAAATAGCAGAAAACGGGGTTCGGTAAAAAGCTAAAAAAACATTTTGTCGACGCCACATAGACGTGTGGTCGCCCGTTGTAACGGCGGGGTTTGTGCAAGTGTACACAGTCGTTCAACTAATAAGAATGTATAGAGTTATCGTCTTCACAGGGATTGTATTTGTGCTAAGTCAATTAATTATGAAATTATGTTAACAACTTGGTGAAAAAAAACACAATTTGATTCGAAAGAATTCATTAAAATTAAATATAATGAACTAAATGTAATGATCCCTAATTCAAATATTCCTAAGTATGCAACTATATGAATGAAATGGATTTTAGCAGAATGAAACACAATATGCAACAATTATAACATAAATAAGCTAGGATAATTACTTTAATTAAAATCAATTTATTAACAACATGCTTAATAATCTTCAGAAAAACATTCCATGGCAACTCGATCTTTCATGAGTTTGGAAACCATGTTAGGTCCTTTCGAAATCCTTTACTTAGTAAATATGCATTTTACTAATCCTTATTTACTAAGGGTTTCTTAGTATTCGTGTGAGGTAATAGGGATGTATCAGGTTTGAAACAGTTTAATCACACAAATCTAAAAACTATGCAGATAATAGAGCTGGGTTAGGGTTTTTATGCAACCTACAATTTAATTGGGTCAGGATCTAAATTGAGCATGCACATTTCTATTATGCGTCCATTAGCCTTCATCTGGTTAGGATGGCTCAGCTAATTCAGGTGCATTCCAATCATGTATGAACGAAATACAAACTTGGTTTTAATTGAAAACATGATCGATTGAGGCACAAACATTATAAACATGAAATTAACAAATATTATTTAATAAAAAATAGTCATCCTAGCTTAAATAAAATCAAGCTATCATTGTTGAAAACAAGAGCAATGAACACATTGTAAACATTTTTAAATTAAAGAAAAGAAAAGATTAAACCAATTTCAAAGTGGCTGTCACCCAAAACTCGAGGGCTCCTCTATTCCTTTGCTTTGCTCCTTTGCTGATGGCTCTCTGAGGTGGCCGATCAAAGCCTCTTGTGAGGTTAAAATAAAGCTAAAATCCTTATGCAAGGATAGTTGTCACAGCCTTAAAACGACCCTAGTCGGAATGTGGTTTCGGGACCACAAAACCGAGGCATAAAAAAATAATTAAATATTCATTTTGATGCCTATTGTATGTGCCAATTTATGTGTGACATCTTAGGTGCTTCAATTTAGTATTATAATTATGAATTGCACCTAAAAGGGCTAAATTATGAACTTTGAAAATATGCTAGACAAATGTGTGATGGCTTATTAATGCATGCATGAGAAATAGTGGATTTGCATGTCAATTTACCCACTTTTATGATAGTGGATGGTAATGATGAGGTTTTGGCACTTTGTGAATTGTTGTTTAGTCATATATTAATATAATAAAAGAAATTTTTATTTAGTTATCATAAAATAAAAGATTAAAATAATATTATGAAATGAAAAAATAAAATTTAATATTAGTAAATTGGGTGAAAAAAACAAAGTGTTTCTTCTTTGTTTCTCTCATTGCCGTGAATTGAGAAAGAAAGAAAGCTTTTGAAGCTTAAGGCATTTGGCTAGTGAGGACATCAAATTAAGGTAAGGTTTCATGCATTTCTTTGGATTTCTTTGTGAATTTTGGTTGGTTTTGAAGCTCACAACAAGACCCATGTGAAAATTTTTGTGTGCATGAAGCATGAAGTGTTCGGTCATGTTGGTGCATTATGTCTTTGAAATAGAAATTGATAAATGGAGTTTTAATGGACTCTATGATGTTAAAGCTTAGGTGAATTGAAATTTGTGAGCTCAAATTTGAAAGAATTGAAGTTTTGTGTGGCTTAAGTGTTTAATTTATAATCGGCTAATATAGTGAAATATGGAAATTGTTTTTAACATTAGAAATTGATGGTTAAATTATTTGTATGTGTACACATGGTTACTGAATGTTGAATTAAGTAAAAATGGGATTAATGGTTGGTTTATTGAAGAAGGGGTAATCGGCAAAGGCTCTCTTTGAGTAATTTGAATTGGTGTTTGGGAAGTTTTGTAAGGAATAAGTAGGTTGAATTCGGCAATTAGAGGGAGGTATGAAACTTGTGCTTAATTGTGGAATTTTATAATTGAATTGCTAGTATGAGTTTATACAATTGCCGAAATTGAAATAGGGAATGGGGCTAAGAAATTTGATATGTTTTTATTTAATTACTATGAAATAGCTACAAGAGAAAATAAGGATGAAATTTGAGTTGGTTATGATTCATTGTGCGATTTATTAAGCTAGAATGGACATTCGGCTATGTCCATTGGAACAAATGAATTTGGTTTAGAGGGTTAGTTAATGATATATCTATTATGCAAATTGGGTGGTGAGTTGTCAAAATGAAGTGTTAATGTGCATTATGTACTTGTGTATGTTTTCAACTAAGGAAAAACTATGCTTTGATGTTGAAATTGGGTTTTTGATGAACGAATGAACTTGTTTTGGTGAATGGCTAATTATCGAATATATCTTTTGAGATTTTAGATGGAATTGCTGAATGTGCCTATAATAAGGAAAGGGATGGTTTGATTTTGATATTATAAGTGAAGTTTAAGACCATATGCTTTTGGTCATAGCATGTGAAGTAATCAAACATATTTTTGTTAATTGAGCTTTGAATCGATGGAAGTATGTGTTAATTTGAGGAATTAAATTGTAAGTGTATAATTGTTGAGTTTTGAGGTAAGGTATGCATTCGGTCATGGCTCAAAGGATGCTAATTCATGTTAGTTAACGCTCTTGTAAAGGAAGATGTATATGAGTGTTTATAAAGTAGTTGATCGTTGCTATAGGTGGATAATGTGAGCAAATCACATACGGTTGCTGGATGGGAAAGTAGAATTGAGCTTGGAAATTGGTATATATGACAAAATTGATATGTTTAATTAGTGGCCAAATGTGACCTTGATTATATGTTGTAGCTTGAAATGAAATGTGAATAAGAACTTTAAAGAGTGAAATTGTATAAATCTGCTTGGTACAGCAGCAGTAACGTGTTTTGGAAAAATCACCATAAATTTTGGGAGATGAATTAGAGGCTGAATAAATAGTGTAATTAAAGCTTAATGAGTCTAGTTTCTTATAAAAGAAACCTTACAAGCAATGGAATTTCTGATAAAGAGATTTTTAAAGTTATGTGAGACAGTGTCAGAATGACTCCGAAATCCCCTGTTCTGTTTTTAGAAAATCACTATAAATTGTAAAAAAATTTTTATAAGATAAAATTTATATTCTTAGACTCCTTAATGAGTCTAGTTTCGAATAAAATAGGCTAGAACATATTTTGAATTCTGTACAAGGAGAAATTCAATTTGTAGTAAAGAGTGGTCAGTTTAGTCAAACAGTGAAATAGGGGAAACTTTAAGAAAATTATGGTATTGATTGGCCAAACCAAAAATTCTGAAAATTTTATGGATAGAAGATATATGAGTCTATTTTTAGGAAAAATTAACGGAACTTCATTTGGAGTTTTGTAGCTCCAGTTATGAGTAATTTATTGAATGTTGCTCAGAAAATCAGCTTGTTGCGACTTGTGATATGTATGTGAAATGGCCGAATGTGTGTGTGTTTGCTATGAGAAGTATATGCATGTATTATTTGACGATAAGTGAAAATGATTAATTGAGATGTTTGAATAAGGATTAATAGAATTAAATATTTTATTTAGCTCAAGAGCATAGAGGGACAAGTTCGGATAAAGGGAAGGCTAAAGTGGTCGAATAGCCAACTCATAATTGCTCGGGAAAGTTCAAGGTAAGTTTTGAGTAAATGAATTTGGTATTTAATTTAAAATGCCATGATATACATGCATGATAGTTGAACGATGTTCCATTGAGAAAGAAACCTATTTCATGTTTGCTATATAGCCGAATGGCTCATAGAGAAAGAAACTGAAATTAGGATTTGAAATGTATTGCTTATGTATGTTTGCTCATTGGGCCGAAAGTCTAGAAAAGAAGAGTATACATGTATAAGTTTTGATTTACATTACGATATAAAGTCAAGGAGCATGTTATATGTTTGTATGCGAATGAATGGATTCAATTACAAGTGTGATTTTGCTATGTGAAATGTGGCAACATGTGAATACATATGTATGAGACTTTGTGATGTGAATCTGGGATTAAAGTCCCGATGACTATATGTGGAGACTATGTCCGGGTTAAGACCCGAAGGCTATATGCAGAGATGATGTCCGGGTTAAGACCCGAAGGTTATATGCGGAGATTCTATCCGGGGTAGAGGCCCGATGGCTATGTATGGAGATTTTACCCAAGCTAAAGGTCTCGATGATGATGCGAGTATAGTCTAAGACTAAAAGTCTTCATGGTAACGATTGCTAATGAATGCGCTTAAAGTGTTAAATTATACAGGTATGTACCCTAAGCTTATATGCAAGCTGGTTATTGAACCAAACTACATTTTGAGTTGTAATTATTCTAGCCATGCGAAAATGGCTTGCCTAGTCTTCTGGTTTGATTATATGTTTGGATGATACTCATATGGTTCGATGTTTGTGGCATGATATTTAGTTAGTACCCAATATGCAATGAGTTTCTAATATGGTGTTCGGTTATTGAAAAGTTTGATTTGGCCAAATTGTTAGTAGCCACATGGTGGAAATTTGCTAGCATGTTTATAAAACAAATTAAATGAGATATGAGGTACTGACCGAACCTTTTTACAAGTGATATACATTCGGTTATAGAACTCAATGAATCTATGTCTAGCGTGTAACTATGAACCTTGGTAGGTTGTATTTAGATATGTAATACCTTAATACCCTATTCCAGCGACAGACAGTGGTGTAGGGTGTTACAATAATGGATGGCGTATGGAGAAGAGAGAGTTGAGAGAGATGAGAAATGAGAGAAAGATGAATGAGTGAGGGATGATTGAGAGGTGATGAGGGGTCACATTTATAGATGAGGCTAGGGTGTTAGTTTGCCAAAAATAGAAGTGTTCATCCACTTAAAACTCTCCCAAGTGTGGTCAGCCTTGAGTTTAGGAAATATGGCTGATTTTTGCTTGATTCAAGTGCCACATCAACTTTGGATCAAGACTTGGTCACCAGCAAATCTTTAGGTAAATCTCTAATTTCTTCAAATCTTTAGGGTATGCAGCCAAAATTATGGGTTGAATTGGTCTTAATTTGGATGGCATTGTAATTAAAATAAAGCTCTACAACCTGTCCAAAAATAGCAGAAATTTAGAGGACCAAATAATGCAATTTAGCCACTTTAATTAATTAATTTACTTAATTAATTACAACCCATTTCATTAATGAAATATATAAAAATAAATTATTAAATATAACTTTATTTTTTATTATTTAATTAAGTCATGCATGGCCCACTTTATAACTTAAAAAATATAACATGCTTAAATTAATATAAAATAAGCCATTTTGTGCATGAAAACTATATAATAAAGCATAAAATCATATTTTAATAATTTCTATGTCCAAATTTCATATTTTCACATATTTCATTGATATTTTTAAATAATTACTTGGTTTTAACAACAATTTTAAGTAAAAAGGTGATGAATTATATAGGAAAAATCCTATATATTTTCCAGTTTCCACCCATGTGGTAGGCTGTGTGAGAGGGCATGGCTGTGTGATCGACGAGGCCAAGCCGTGTGTGAAGGACACGGTCGTGTGATGGCTAGATAGGCCGTGTGCGACACACAGGCTAGACTGAAATGGGCCGTGTGGGCCACAAGGGCATGTGGGTTCACATGGGTAGTCCACACAGGCATGTGGGATTTTGGGCCAGGCCAATTTGGGCCGTGTGGGCCCACAGGGGCTGACCACATGGGCGTGTGAGCCCATTTTCACTGAAAAGTTCTCTAAGCTTGCACAAGTCGCCCAAGTCGACTATGGACCTACTATAGGGTCGGTAAGCATTACTTAGACCCCTATATGTTTGAACTATTTGTCTGATTTCTGTACTAAGCATGATTAGTGATTTGTATGTGTAGAGATCATTGCTATGTGTTCTAGCTAGCCCATGTCATGATTTTTCAAATTGTTAGTGATTTTGAAAAGTGCCATTGATGAATTTTCAAGCTTTATGTTGATTGTTGATGAAAAATGAAAGATATATGTCTGATTCATATGTTTGTTAAGTGATTTTAGAAGAAAATGCTATTAAGGTACTAAATTGTGAAATTTGCAAAATGTGGGGTTAAAAGGTGAAATAAGTGAAAGTTATGGGCTACTAAAGGCTTTATGAAAACTCGGCTAAGCTATAGATTTGATTAATTATGTTTATTTTGTGTATTTTTGAATTAGGGACTAAATTGTTAAAATGTGAAATTATTGGGGCTAATGTGTATTATTTACATACAAACTTACCTCGATCCAAAATGACAAGTTATTTGATTTAGTTTGAAATATTTTCTTTTCCTCGATCAAGGTCAAATCCTCGTCTTTCTTGATCTATAATACCAAATTTAACTCATTTGATTATCACATTACTCAATTCAGTCCAAAAATCCCACTATAGCAAAATTACATTTTTGCCCCTATAGTTTACACTTTAGTCCCTAGGTTCGTATAATAAATGTACTCATTTTCTTTGTTACCCAAGACTAGCCGACACACATAAATGCTCATATCAGCCCACATTTTTCACTGAATCACATTTTATACACATGTTTTACAATTTTTTACAAATAGATCCTTTTGTGCATTTTCATTAAAAATCACCTAGTAAAAGTTGTTTATCACACATCAAACTTTCATATTCCTTCATTAAACATCAAAATGCATGTATGTTACACATGGGTAAATTTTTAAACATGAACCCTAGCTCAAAATATGGCTAGAAATACGTAAATCGAGTTACGAGGGTTGCAAAAATGTAAAGAGCATTAAAAACGGGGCTAGGATGCACTTACTATTGAGCTTGAAAAGTGAAGAAACCCTAGCCATGTCTTCTCTTCAATTTTTGGCACAAGGGGAAGAAGATGACACAATTTTGGCTTGATTTTTCCCTTTTTATTCTTTAATTAACCAAATGACCAAAATGTCCCTTTTACCATTCTTTGAAATTTTACCCTTCAATGTCTATATTTGTCCATTTAGACATATAATGGTCTAATTACTAAATAAGGACCTCTAGTTTATGAATTCATTTCAATTAAGTAGTTAATGTGTAACACCCTTATCCCATAACCGTCGCCGAAATAGGTAAAGGGTATTACTGGACTTGTAACTCAAACCATTCGGTGATTCACATATATAAGAACGAGTCTTTTAAACCAAGCAATTGAGACATGAATAACAAAACAAATCTATTTATAGTGCATATATCCTTCTTACTTTAGAAGCTGAATCACTATTCAAATGGTAATGAATACAAGCAAAACATATTATACAATGCACTTGCATAAGAGTTAAGACCAAATCCAACATTTCAATCATACATTCCTATGAAAGCAATCCAACATCCATAACATATAGCTTATTTATATATGTATAAGTTCACATATATCCGCAAACAAGTTAACCAACTTAATGTCCATATAACCTTAATTGCCAAACAACCAATGATCAATTTGTACGAATTATGAATTCATATATTTAACAAAATATATATATACTAAGGCCGAAATATTAAGAAATAGATACATAATAAACTACATTTACCTATTAGCATATAAACATCATCATTCCTTAAAATATGACTCATTATTCATTTGGTCTCTATCCAATACATTAACGAATACATACATGTCATACTTAACTCATCCAACTTATCATAAACCACATTCAACATCAAGCTTTAACCAAAACATACCAAATATATATATAACACATATACATCTAAACATGAACAGAAATAACAAACCCAAAACCATTATTCAGTCAAACACATAACCAAAATTAACTTTATAAACAACCATATTCGCATGGCTTAGGTTTATATACAGCTCAAAACTACCTAAAACGATACTAGACTATACATGCCATAAGTTTAAATTTAAACTTTCAAAAAGAAAACCAAAGTAAAGGCGATAGTCTGACGATCTTCAATGGTGATCCCCGAGCTCATAGCGGTCTCCAAAATCTAATTCACAAAGAATAAGCAATAAACACACAAAATAAGCTTCAATGGCTTAGTAAGTTAAAAGCAAATTAGACATTTAATTATTTTGCTAACTCAATTTAAACAGCTTAATTCTACTTAGCTGATTTTTATTACTAAATTATATAATCTTATCTTACTAATTCATACGGCATTTATTCGTCCAAAACCAAAACTCAATTGAATTTATAAAGATATTAACTCATTCAAAAATTACTTCTTTGCTATCAAATATAAAACCGAGTACACCTTAGACTTCCATCTCATATAATCTCAATAAGAACAAGCACAAAGCTATGTAGTAAATGTACCCTTGTTTACTCCCATTTGCCCGAATCCTCCTTGGTATTTTACCTTTATAACATATGGCAAGATAGCATATGTATGTCTACTAAAGATTTTATTCAATCTAACTCGTATATCTATCTATCATTTCCTTTTTACTAATCGACCACATATGTAACACCCCAAACCTGGTCTGGACGTTATGACCAGATCTGGTGTGTCACATGATCCTAAACTACGATTGTAACCTTTTATTACGCGTTGAGACTTAGGAGATATTTTATAAGACTAGCAAGGTGAGAAAAGTTCTGGTTAAAACTACTTTAAGTTGTCATTATTCAAGATTGTTTAAATTTTATAAACGTTATTTTGAAAATGTTATTAAGGTTTTGAAAACCCGCGCAGCCTATATCTAGCAGTTTCGATAAAGTACGAACCAAATCCTTTAGAAAGTTAAAACCCAAAAAGAAAATTTAATAGCGGCCTTATTACACATTAAAACCCAAAAATTAACATAAAATTAAAATACTAAAACATAAATGAAAACCAGTTTTATTGCAGTCGCTGTGGCCACTCCGAACCTCTCGCAGCACCAAGCCCACTATGGTTGAGGGTTACCTGCAGAGATTAATTAAAAGGGGTGAGTTTGACAACTCAGTGTGCAACATTATCTCAACCATAGGCCAAAACAGATCAAGCCTCAGAAACAGATTTAATTGGGCCTTGGCCCATTACAGGAATCAGGTTAAGCCCAAAAGGCTCATAACAGGAACAGATCAGATATAAGCATTATGCAAACAGAAACCCAACCCAGATCCATCCTTAACACCCCCGTACTAGCCTTACACCATGTGGGGAGACTACTCGACCCACCCAACCGCTACACACCACAGATATTTGCAGCAAGGCTGCCAGATATAATTTGCAGTGAGACTGCCAGATAACATTTGCAGCGAGGCTGCCAGATATATTTGCAGCGAGGCTGCCAGATATTGTGACAAGGTCACCAGATACAGATATTGTGGCGAGGCCACCAGATTGCAGCGAGGCTGCCAGAAAATATGTGGCGAGGCCACCAGATTGCAGCGAGGCTGCCAGAACGCTTCCTCCATCATAAACCCATACCCCATGCAACAGATAATCATACTAGCATGCAATATATAGCATCTCATGCATCAGATATATTCATATTAATAATTCACTCATGCAGATACATAACATCATACATTTCATACAGAATTGACCCTAGGGGTATAATAGTCTTTTTACACCTAGGAGTATTTTGGTAATTTTCCATATTTAAGGGTATTTTAGTCCTTTTTCATATTTTCAGTGACTTTATGCAAGTCTGATAAATTAACAGTCCCTAAATAACCACGGAAGTCCACTTAAGCCAAATTTCCAATTTTGCCCTTTTTAGCCTAAAACCCCTAATGGGCCTTACTATGTCCAACCTCGTCGATAAGTCCGTTAAGCCCAATTTTAGGTTCTAGTTTACCACCTTAACCAAGTTTTTATTATTCAAGTTACCAGAAAGTCTTTTATGAACATATTCAAATTTGGGCTCGGAAGCCCATTGGGCCCGCTTTGGCCCATTGAAGCCCAACTTACCAAAACGCTCGAAATTGCACCTTCTGCAATTTCGCCATCGCCAATTCCCAATGTGACCACAACAGAGTATTCGGTCACTCTTACTTCTTTCCAAGGCTGATTTTTCGGTCACTTTTGATCGGTCACTTAGCCCAATTTCGATTATTTCAGCTTTTAGCCATCCTAGTCTATGTTGGAGATACGTTACACACCTATTACTGATGAAACGTTGACGAAATCCACGTACAAAGAACCTACAATCGAACGCTAACTATTAGCCTAATAATCGATAATCAAAGAGTTATAAACCCCTTATCAAAATCGGCCTACAGGGCCTAAGCATTGAAATCTTACCCCTTTCGGTTATGGACTAGATCACTGTGTTCAACCGCGTTAATCTACAATAGCCTCCTTTGCTAAACTTCTCTTGTCCGCTCTAGCGCACATAAATCAAAGAGATAAGCCATAAGGCCCTTAGTCTAAAAACGTTAACCTTTCCCCCCAAGGGGTTTTCGACATCCAATCTTAATCTTAAAGATAGACGAGATAATACCACGAAATACTTACCGAACTTAGTTCCAAACCACAGCCGTTCCCTTTGAAACAACGAGGAAGAAAGGGTGTTGGAGGGTTACGATTTTAAAAGAGAAAGAAATAAAGTCTTAGGCACCAGAGGGATCGGCTAACAAGAGAATCGGGAAGAAGAAGAAGTGATAGGTTTCGGTCACTAGATAAACAAAGGAGGTGTGGTTTCGGTCATGCAAGGTATTCGGCCATGGGGGTTTTGATCAAATGAACATTCGGTTTTAGGGGTTTGAAGAAGAAGGAATGAATGAGAATGTATAGAAAGTGTTTGGGCAAGGTGGGTGTTTGTTTTCGGCTTTCTTCTTGAAGTTGTCGACAGAGGTTTAGAGAAGAGGGAAAGAAGATTGTATCTGGCTAGAAGAAAAATGGTGGTGAAGGGGATCGGTTTAAGGTTTGAGAAGAAGAGAAGAAGAAAAGCAAATAGATGAGAATAGAAAGCAAAAAGGAAGTGCTTAAGTCGACTTAAGATTCGGCAACAAAGGGAAATGGGGTTCGGCTACAAGGTTGATGAGAGAAACGAAATGGCAAAAGAGAGGTACCTAATACGCTATGCTAAAATTGACAGAAAAAGGGAAGCTTTTCTTACTTAAGGAAAATCGGCACCAAAACATAAGAACCAAAAGAAGAATTCGGCACACATAAACACCTATTTGCCGAAAGTGCTAACACTATTTCCCCCTAGCCGAATTGCACTTGCAAAGCCCCACAATCGGTTACCTCCTTTCAAAATTCGAAATTCCTAGATTTGCTCCTCAACCTCCTCCACGATTTGCTCCCCTTGACCGATTCAAATCCCTTCCAAGCAGAGTTCAATTCGGCTTCAACCTCTTACCTGCTCAAGCTCAAAAATAAAACACCACCTTGCAACCTCTGGCGCTTGAACCCTTGACCTCTAAGCTCACTTAGGCGCCACCTTTTAAGGAGCCTAGTGGCGTCTCCCTTGCCACTTTACCACTGGTTCAATTGTGCTCCATTTCGCACACAAGTTCTTAAGACCCTTATTTTCACTGATCCCCTATCTCCCAAGTCAAAAATACAAAATTTTGCCGAGCTTCCAACCAACTCATGGGCCTTCCATAGGCCCATTAACACATCCCAAACATGCATTACACACCTAATTACTAGCATTTACTCATTTTATCAGATAAAGATAAATCTAAGAAAAACCCGAAAATTAGGGCGTTACAACTCTACCCTCCTTAAAGAAATTTCGTCCTCGAAATTTACCTTATCCAAACAAATGGGGATATTGCTGACGCATTGCCTCCTCTGGTTCCCAAGTAGCTTCTTCTCTGCCATGATTACGCCATAGTACCTTCACCAATGGGACTGATTTTCTTCTTAAAACCTTCATGTCTCGATCCAGAATCTGCACAGGTTCTTCCTCGAAAGTTAGGTCAGGCTGAACTTCCACTTCTGCAACTGGTAGAATATGGGCAGGGTCAGAACGATATCGTCTCAGCATGGATACGTGAAACACATCATGAATTCTATTTAGCTCTGGCGGTAATTCTAACTGATACGCCACCGGACCCACTCGCTTAAGAACCCGATAAGGCCCAATAAACCTCAGACTCAGCTTGCCCTTCTTACCAAACCTTAATATCTTCTTCCAAGGCGAAACTTTCAGAAAAACCATATCACCTACTGAATACTTAATCTCTTTACGCTTCAAATCTGCATAAGATTTTTGTCGATCAGATGCCTCTTTCAAACGGTCCCTTATCACCTTGACCTTCTCTTCAGTCTCTGCTACCAATTCAGGTCCAAGAACTTGCCGTTCGCCCAATTCAGTCCAACAACTAGGTGAACGACACTTACGCCCATATAGTGCCTCATAAGGTGCCATGCAGATACTAGCCTGATAACTGTTATTATACGCAAACTCTGCCAACGGTAAATAATCCTCCCAGCTGCCTCGAAAATCGATAACACAACCCCTCAACATATCTTCCAGAATCTGAATAACCCTCTCAGACTGACCATCAGTCTGAGGATGAAAGGCCGTGCTAAAGTTCAGCCGCGTTCCCAACGCCTCATGCAACTTTTGCCAGAACCGAGATGTGAATCTAGGATCTCGATCAGAGATGATGGACACTGGCACCCCATGCAGTCGCACGATCTCTGCCACATACAATTTAGCTAACTTCTGAAGCGAATAATCAGTACGTACAGGGATGAAATGAGTAGACTTAGTCAATCTATCCACGATCACCCAAATCGAGTCCTTCTTTGACGGCGTCAAGGGCAACCCACTTACAAAATCCATGGTCACCCTCTCCCACTTCCAAAGTGGTACCTTTACTGGTTGCAGAAGTCCAGAAGGTAACTGATGTTCAGCTTTCACTTGCTGACAAGTCAGACATTTTCCTACAAATTCTGTTACCTCACGCTTCAGTCCAGGCCACCAATACAACTCCTTTAAGTCATGATACATCTTATTACCTCCAGGATGCATAGCACACCACCCTTTATGAACTTCATTCAGAATTGTTTGCCTCAAATTGAAATCCTTAGGAATACAGATTCTACCGCGGAAACATAGAACTCCCTCACTATTTAGTCCAAACTCAGAAGTACTCCCATCTTCCATATGTTGAAATCGAGAACCCAGAGACTCATCCCTCAACTGCTTTTCCTTAATCTCATCCATCCAGGTTGGCCTTACTTGCAGTTCCGCTAATAGACTACCATCATCATATAGACTCAAACGAGCAAACATCGCTCTCAGATCAGACACAGCTCTACGACTTAGGGCATCAGCCACCACATTAGCTTTGCCTGGATGATATTCAATCGCACAATCATAATCCTTGAGCAACTCTATCCATCTTCGTTGCCTAAGATTCAGCTCCTTCTGAGTCAACAAGTACTTAAGACTCTTATGATCTGTGTATATAATACACCTTTCTCCATATAGATAATGTCTCCAAATCTTAAGTGCGAAGATCACTGCTGCCAACTCCAAATCATGGGTAGGATAGTTCACTTCATGAGGTTTAAGCTGTCGCGATGCGTAAGCAACCACTTTACCCTCTTGCATCAACACACAGCCCAACCCAACATGCGACGTGTCACTATACACGGTAAAATCTTTTCCAGACTCTGGTTGAATCAGTACAGGTGCCTCGGTCAAAACTTTCTTTAACTTCTCAAAAGCTTCTTGTTGCTGCTGGGTCCAGACAAATGGTATACCTTTCCTTATAAGCTTTGTTAACGGCACTGCCATCACAGAAAATCCTTCTACAAACCTTCTGTAGTATCCAGCTAAACCTAGAAAACTCTGAATTTCTGCCACAGATCTCGGTGGTTTCCATTCCAAAATTGCTTCAACCTTTCGAGGGTCCACCTTAATCCCCTCAGCAGAAACAACATGCCCCAAGAAAGTTACTTCCTTCAACCAAAACTCACACTTGCTAAATTTCGCATAAAGCTCCTTTTCCCTTAACACTTGCAGCACAATACGGAGATGCTCATCATGTTTCTCCTCAGATTCAGAATAGACCAAAATATCGTCGATAAAGACGACCACGAATCGATCCAAGTATGGCTGGAACACTCGATTCATCAGATCCATAAAAGCTGCAGGTGCATTGGTCAGCCCAAAGGGCATAACCAAGAACTCATAGTGACCATAACGAGTTCTGAATGCTGTCTTGTGAATATCCACCTCCTTCACCCTTAATTGATGGTACCCAGATCGAAGGTCAATCTTGGAAAATACTGAAGCTCCTCTAAGCTGGTCGAACAGATCATCGATCCTAGGCAACGGGTACTTATTCTTAATTGTCAGTTTGTTCAACTGCCGATAATCAATGCACATTCGCATTGACCCATCTTTCTTCTTGACGAAAAGCACTGGTGCTCCCCATGGAGACACACTTGGCCTAATGAAGCCCCTATCCAATAGTTCTTGAATCTGCGCTTTCAACTCCACCAACTCCTTTGGTGCCATCCTATACGGTGCAATGGACACCGGTGCCGTACCAGGCAACAAGTCGATCCCAAACTCAACCTCTCGATTCGGAGGTAGCCCTGGAAGCTCTTCTGGAAACACATCCTGAAAGTCCTTAACGGTTCTAACTTGATCCACTGTTAGCTCCTCAGATTCAGCTTGACTTATAAATGCCATAAAAGCCTCACATCCTTTACGAATCCATTTCTCCGCTCTTAACGCTGACACCACATTAGACAGATAATCTCTACGTTCACCAACCACCATAACTTCCTCATCCTCTGCGGTTTTTAACCTCATCCGCTTTGCAGCACAATCCAAAGTAGCCCTATGCTTTGCAAGCCAATCCATTCCTAAGATGAGATCGAATTCTCCAAAAGGTAACTCCATCAAATCTCCAGAAAAGATCTTTCCTTGAGTCTCTATAGGCACGTCTCTATACAGTTTGTCTACCCTAACTGAGTGACCCAAAGGACTTAGTACGGTTACCCCACTCACTGTCTCCTCAGAACGCACTCCCAGCGACCCAGATATGGCACATGCAACATAAGAATGGGTAGATCCAACATCTATCAACGCAGTGTATGGCATACCAGAAATTAAGAACGTACCGGTTATAACGTCAGGAGCATCACCCTCCTCTCGGCGACGAGCTGCATAGACTAACGCTGGCTGACGAGCCCCAGCAAAACCGGCACCCCTGCCAGGTGCTCCTCGTCCTCGTCCATTTCTATTTCCACCTCTGCCTTGTCCACGACCTCTTGGAGCTGGTGATCCACCCCTCACTGGCTGAACAACCCTCTGATCTCTAACTTGATTCTGATCTGGTTCCTGAGGACAATCCTTAATTCTATGCTCCATCGACCCACATCGAAAACAGGCTCCAGAATGTTTCCGACACTCGCCCATATGGATCCTACCACAACTCCTGCAACTCTGTGGTCTGACAGCATTCATTGGCACCACTCGTACTGGTTCTGCCACCCTTGCTTTCTTAACATTCCTATTATTCCCACCTGATGGTCCAGAATCCCTCCGGAAGCGGTTCCGATCCTTCTCGCGGTTCTGCCTCTCAGTACGCTTTACTTCCTCAGCTATCTTAGCTTTCTCAACTAGAGCAGCAAAATTACGCTCCCTCTGCGGAGCAATCAGCACCCTTAGCTCATCCCTCAAACCGTCCTCGAAGCGCACGCTACGCTCGTATTCAGTGGCAACTATCCCAGAAGCATATCGACTTAGCCTCAAGAACTCAGCCTCGTACTCAGATACCGTCTTACCTCCCTGAACCAAATTCAAAAATTCCTTCCGACGAGCGTCCACATAGCTAGCTCCAACGTATTTTCCTTTAAAGGCTGTCTTAAACAGCTTCCATGTTACCTCACCAGCTGCAGTTCCATCTCTTACTGTGAGCCACCACTGATAAGCCTCATCTCTAAGCAACGATACAGCTCCCTTCAGCTTCTGCTCCACAGAACAGTCCAGATCGTCCATAATTCGCTCTGTGGCCTCCAACCAATACTCGGCCACATTTGGGGCTACTCCAGACACACCCCTAAAGAATTCTGCTCCATTAGCTCGGAGTCGCTCAGATATCGCACCCCGAAATCCATTACCAGTACTCGCTCCAGCAACCCTTTCCAAAACTCGAAGCATCGCTTGTGATAGGGCATCATCCCCTACACCCTTATCATGAGATTCCACCTCTGTTGCCGGTGGTACTGGTATCTCAGCTGCTGGTGCATGACCCGAAGAAGAAGATTCAGCTCGTGCACTACCTCGGCCACGTCCACGGCCCCTACCACGAGCTGCTCGCGTACTCATTTCGTATTTTCTGTTTTAGAAGTTTTATGAGTCAGATTAATATTCCAATGTTTATTACAGATGTCTTATGAATAAGTAGAGTTTTAGAGTTTATCTTCTTTTGCGGTAGCCTAGCTACAGTCTCAGTCTACCTATCAGAGTCTCTACAGTTTCAGTAATACCCTAGCTAAAGTATCATAATAAAGTCTTTAATCAAGCATGCAATCAGAGTTTTCAGAAATAATCAGAAAAGTTTAGAGAACTTACAGGCTTGGGCCGGAGATTCGGTGTGCCATTCTTTCGAAAGATTTCATAGGAAAACTTAATAAATTTTTGTTTTCTTTGAAAATAAATCATTTATGCTTGAAAAGAAGTTCATCAAAACTAGTTCCAAATAATTTTTGAAAAATCATGATCTTTTGAAAATCTTCATTTTGATTGTTTGAAAACCTTCATTTTTAGACCCGTTCCACAGCCGAGTTGTTGCAACCTGGCTCTGATACCACTAAATGTAACACCCCAAACCTGGTCTGGACGTTATGACCAGATCTGGTGTGTCACAAGATCCTAAACTACGATTGTAACCTTTTAATACGCGTTGAGACTTAGGAGATATTTTATAAGACTAGCAAGGTGAGAAAAGTTCTGGTTAAAGCTACTTTAAGTTGTCATTATTCAAGATTGTTTAAATTTTATAAACGTTATTTTGAAAACGTTATTAAGGTTTTGAAAACCCGCGCAGCCTATATCTAGCAGTTTCGATAAAGTACGAACCAAATCCTTTAGAAAGTTAAAACCCAAAAAGAAAATTTAATAGCGGCCTTATTACACATTAAAACCCAAAAATTAACATAAAATTAAAATACTAAAACATAAATGAAAACCAGTTTTATTGCAGTCGCTGTGGCCACTCCGAACCTCTCGCAGCACCAAGCCCACTATGGTTGAGGGTTACCTGCAGAGATTAATTAAAAGGGGTGAGTTTGACAACTCAGTGTGCAACATTATCTCAACCATAGGCCAAAACAGATCAAGCCTCAGAAACAGATTTAATTGGGCCTTGGCCCATTACAGGAATCAGGTTAAGCCCAAAAGGCTCATAACAGGAACAGATCAGATATAAGCATTATGCAAACAGAAACCCAACCCAGATCCATCCTTAACACCCCCGTACTAGCCTTACACCATGTGGGGAGACTACTCGACCTACCCAACCGCTACACACCACAGATATTTGCAGCAAGGCTGCCAGATATAATTTGCAGTGAGACTGTCAGATAACATTTGCAGCGAGGCTGCCAGATATATTTGCAGCGAGGCTGCCAGATATTGTGACAAGGTCACCAGATACAGATATTGTGGCGAGGCCACCAGATTGCAGCGAGGCTGCCAGAAAATATGTGGCGAGGCCACCAGATTGCAGCGAGGCTGCCAGAACGCTTCCTCCATCATAAACCCATACCCCATGCAACAGATAATCATACTAGCATGCAATATATAGCATCTCATGCATCAGATATATTCATATTAATAATTCACTCATGCAGATACATAACATCATACATTTCATACAGAATTGACCCTAGGGGTATAATAGTCTTTTTACACCTAGGAGTATTTTGGTAATTTTCCATATTTAAGGGTATTTTAGTCCTTTTTCATATTTTCAGTGACTTTATGCAAGTCTGATAAATTAACAGTCCCTAAATAACCACGGAAGTCCACTTAAGCCAAATTTCCAATTTTGCCCTTTTTAGCCTAAAACCCCTAATGGGCCTTACTATGTCCAACCTCGTCGATAAGTCCGTTAAGCCCAATTTTAGGTTCTAGTTTACCACCTTAACCAAGTTTTTATTATTCAAGTTACCAGAAAGTCTTTTATGAACATATTCAAATTTGGGCTCGGAAGCCCATTGGGCCCGCTTTGGCCCATTGAAGCCCAACTTACCAAAACGCTCGAAATTGCACCTTCTGCAATTTCGCCATCGCCAATTCCCAATGTGACCACAACAGAGTATTCGGTCACTCTTACTTCTTTCCAAGGCTGATTTTTCGGTCACTTTTGATCGGTCACTTAGCCCAATTTCGATTATTTCAGCTTTTAGCCATCCTAGTCTATGTTGGAGATACGTTACACACCTATTACTGATGAAACGTTGACGAAATCCACGTACGAAGAACCTACAATCGAACGCTAACTATTAGCCTAATAATCGATAATCAAAGAGTTATAAACCCCTTATCAAAATCGGCCTACAGGGCCTAAGCATTGAAATCTTACCCCTTTCGGTTATGGACTAGATCACTGTGTTCAACCGCGTTAATCTACAATAGCCTCCTTTGCTGAACGTCTCTTGTCCGCTCTAGCGCACATAAATCAAAGAGATAAGCCATAAGGCCCTTAGTCTAAAAACGTTAACCTTTCCCCCCTAAGGGGTTTTCGACATCCAATCTTAATCTTAAAGATAGACGAGATAATACCACGAAATACTTACCGAACTTAGTTCCAAACCACAGCCGTTCCCTTTGAAACAACGAGGAAGAAAGGGTGTTGGAGGGTTACGATTTTAAAAGAGAAAGAAATAAAGTCTTAGGCACCAGAGGGATCGGCTAATAAGAGAATCGGGAAGAAGAAGAAGTGATAGGTTTCGGTCACTAGATAAACAAAGGAGGTGTGGTTTCGGTCATGCAAGGTATTCGGCCATGGGGGTTTTCATCAAATGAACATTCGGTTTTAGGGGTTTGAAAAGAAGGAAAGAATGAGAATGTATAGAAAGTGTTTGGGCAAGGTGGGTGTTTGTTTTCGGCTTTCTTCTTGAAGTTGTCGACAGAGGTTTAGAGAAGAGGGAAAGAAGATTGTATCTGGCTAGAAGAAAAATGGTGGTGAAGGGGATCGGTTTAAGGTTTGAGAAGAAGAGAAGAAGAAAAGCAAATAGATGAGAATAGAAAGCAAAAAGAAAGTGCTTAAGTCGACTGAAGATTCGGCAACAAAGGGAAATGGGGTTCGGCTACAAGGTTGATGAGAGAAACGAAATGGCAAAAGAGAGGTACCTAATACGCTATGCTAAAATTGACAGAAAAAGGGAAGCTTTTCTTACTTAAGGAAAATCGGCACCAAAACATAAGAACCAAAAGAAGAATTCGGCACACATAAACACCTATTTGCCGAAAGTGCTAACACTATTTCCCCTAGCCGAATTGCACTTGCAAAGCCCCACAATCGGTTACCTCCTTTCAAAATTCGAAATTCCTAGATTTGCTCCTCAACCTCCTCCACGATTTGCTCCCCTTGACCAATTCAAATCCCTTCCAAGCAGAGTTCAATTCAGCTTCAACCTCTTACCTGCTCAAGCTCAAAAATAAAACACCACCTTGCAACCTCTGGCGCTTGAACCCTTGACCTCTAAGCTCACTTAGGCGCCACCTTTTAAGGAGCCTAGTGGCGTCTCCCTTGCCACTTTACCACTGGTTCAATTGTGCTCCATTTCGCACACAATTTCTTAAGACCCTTATTTTCACTGATCCCCTATCTCCCAAGTCAAAAATACAAAATTTTGCCGAGCTTCCAACCAACTCATGGGCCTTCCATAGGCCCATTAACACATCCCAAACATGCATTACACACCTAATTACTAGCATTTACTCATTTTATCAGATAAAGATAAATCTAAGAAAAACCCGAAAATTAGGGCGTTACAACATATATTTGAATTCATTCATATTCACCATATAGATTCAAGGCTTACCTTACTCAAATTCGAACATATATATATAGAATAGTTAATCTCTGAGAGATTCAAAACACTTACTTACTCGATCATCTTTAATTACTCGATACAGTCGCACACTTAGTGCTAATAGCTGTTTTGAAGATTTGTATACAAAACCGCACACTTAGTGCTCGATAGTTAATTTGCACACTTAGTGCTATATAATATATTTTTCGCACACTTAGTGCAAATCTCGTAATTGAAATAATTTATACTCGCACACTTAGTGCCATGATTCAATATCTCAATACATTTCATTTCCAACTACATTTGGCAACTTCAATGCTAAATACATATAACATTCGGCTTGGTATGAACACATTCAATTTATAATTATTCAATTCAACAACAACTATTTGCATAATAACTTACCTCGGATATCGACGGACGAAAATTTTAAGCTATTCAACGATTTTTATTTTTCCCCGATCCACTTCCGATCTTTTCCATTCTTGATCTATACAAATTTAAAATTTGAACTCATTCAAATAGAATTTCATTCGTTTTGGTCCAAAAACATATAATTGAGAAATTTACCAATTAACCCCTAACATTTTGCACTTTTACAAATTTGTCCAATTTTTACAAAACACAAAATACATAAAAATTTCATATACTATGCTATGGCTGAATGTTCGCTAGGCTCACATAAGTCCCTACATCTTATTAATTTCACAACCTAGCTCCTCAATTTAATATTTTTGCAATTTAGCCTAAGATACTCAAATTCATCAAAAATTCCTATAAAAAATCTAATAATCTAACACATATCTCTTATTTTCTTCCATTAAACTCAAAATCTATCAAGCCATTAACAATAGCAACTCATGAATTTCTTATCATTTTCAAAAATTCTAACATGGGTCTTAGAGTATTCGAAGGAACGATATCAAAAACGTAAAAATTATCAAAAAACCGAGCTAGAACTCACCTTAAATTAAGCTTTCAAAGTGCCGAATCCTTAGCTTCTTTATTTCTTTTTGTTTTCTTTAGTATTCTGTTGATAAAACAAAGTGAGAAAGAATGAATATGATGGCTTTATTTTAACTATTATATGTTTATTAACTAAATTACTTATATAACCTTAATAATATTACAAAAATCATTATAGACTTTGGCTATTGCCATCCACCCATTATAAAAATGATTTAATTGCATTATAAATGCCTCCACTAATAAAGACAACAATAATTAAGCATTTTCACATTTAACCACCAAGTTTTCCTTTTTATGCGATTAAGTCCTTTTTTTTTTTTCAAATTAAACACACAAACAATCAAATTTTCATACGAATTTTTCACTTATGCAAATTCACATATAATAAACACGAAAAATAATATTTAAATATTTTTCTAACTCAAATTCGTGGTCCCGAAACCACCGTTCTGATTAGGGTCAAAATCAGACTGTTACACAATGTTTTTAGAACACTTATTTTGCACTTTTTCCAATTTAGTCCTACTAGTCTAATTGGACACCTTATCGATAAAATTTCTTATCAGAATTCTCATACATGCATTCAATCATATTGTAAACCTTAAAAATTTATCATAGTAATTTTTTTCTACTTCAGATTTGTGGTCTTGAAGCCACTATTCTGACTAGGCCTTAATTCGGACTGTTATAATTTTTGTTCAGTTTTTTATAATTTTTACGTTTTTGAGATCGTTGCTATGTGTTCTAGCTAGCCCATGTCATGATTTTAAAAATTGATAGTGATTTTGAAAAGTTCCATTGATGAATATTCAAGCTTTATGTTGATTGTTGATGAAAAATGAAAGATATATTTTTGATTCATATGTTTTGTTAAGTTATTTTAGAAGAAAATGCTATTAAGGTACTAAATTGTGAAACTTGCAAAATGTGGGGGTTAAAAGGTGAAATAAATGAAAGTTATAGGCTACTAGATTCTATATGAAAACTCGACTAAGCTATAGATTTGATGAATTATGTGTATTTTGTGTATTTGTGAATTAGGGACTAAATTGTTAAAATGTGAAATTATTGGGGCTAATGTGTTAAAATGCCTTAATTGTGCTTTGGATTGAATTGAATGGAATATTTGATTGAATTATTCAAATTTGAACCTATTTAGATTTAGAACAAAAGAAAACGGAACTAGATCGAGGGAAGTCGAAAGTGGTCGAATAGTCATTGTTATCCATTTGTTTCCATATGAGGTAAGTTCATATACAAATAAATGTGTTTTATGTACATTATATATGTTCATTTGATATTTAAATGCTATAAATGTTAAGCGTTTAGAAATGTGTAAGTATCGACAGAGTTGAGATATCCGAAAGTCCCATATGAACCATAGGAATAGTATAGGATACATATGTCATGACATAGGATTCTGAGATGTGATATCGTGTAAGACCATATCTGGGACATTGGTATTGATTTGATATTTACATGTAAGATCATGTCTAGGACGTTAGCATCGTATATGATTTCGTGTAAGACCCTGTATGGGATAGTGGCACTGATATTTGACAACATGTAAGACCATATCTAGGATATGGCATTGTATGAGCTTTATGAGCTATTTGAGTATCCTTATTGATTCCAAACGGTTCAACAGACATTATCGAGAAATGAACGAGTATGTAAATGAGCATCTGATTTAGGTATAATGAAATGTATATGAAATGCAAGAATGAAAGGTGAGTATGAATGTGAATGTTGATATGTGAATTATTGAGAAGGTATGATGATTATATGCAAATGAATTGAGAAAAATAGATATAGTTGTATGTTATAAAGCTTGTGTATGTGTTTAGCTATAGATGCCATGGTTAATATGGTTTACAATTACTTTGGTGTGAAGTTTATTTGTATATGGCTTACTAAGCTTTGAAAGCTTACTTGTGTGCATTTCCCTTATTTTATAGATTAATGAAGCTACTGAGCTCGGGGATCGTCATCACACTATCATCCGATATTTTGGTACTTTGATGTTGTAAATAGTAATGTATGGCATGTATAGGCTAGTTATGTTGTGGAATGTTTTGAGATGTGAAAATCTTGCCATGTGATATGGCTAGATCATGGTTTAGATTATGGGTTGATTTTGGCATAAGTTATGTAATAAATTATGATGTTATAATGTGCTGATATATGGCCTAGTGAAATGGTCATTTCGGCGTAGTTTTAAATGAGATTGAGTTGTGATTTTGGTATAAGTTTTGGTGTGGAAATTAGGTTATTGAGAATAGATGAATGAATGGTTTTGGCATGTGGATTAAATATGTTTTTGTATGGAAAATGAGTAAGAAATTGATTGGTGATATTAAGGCATGTTTCGTGTATGTTTTGGTGATATTTTGGCTACAAATTGTGGTATGGATTATGTGTCATTTATGCATGTAGGGATGACCCAAAATGGATGGCATTATGGCCTTACAAATGGCCTATTTTTGCTCACACAGGCAAGGACACGGGCGTGTGTCTCTGCGGTGTTATTTAGAGGCCAATTCAAATTGAGCCTGGGTGCTCCACACGGCCCTACACACAGGCGTGTGGCAGGCCGTATAGCGAAGTCAGTATACCCTAAGGTTTTGACACGGCCGAGCACGTGGTCATGACATGGGCGTGTGGCTGGCCATGTGAGCAAGTTAGTAAGCTCCCTAATTTTCACACGGCTTGGCACACGGGCGTGTCTTGAGGCCGTGTGGTTAAGTCAGTATGTATGTCCTGTTTTGCCATGGCCTAGACACATAGGCGTGTCTAATGTCATGTGAGGCACACAACCTATTCACACGGGTGTGTGACCTCTGTAACTTAGAAAAAGTGTTAAGTTTTGAAAATTTTTATATGAGATTGATTTAGTCTTGAACCTTCTCTAAAGCATGTTTAAGGTCATGTATACCTTCAAAAGGGACTTGATATGTATGGTTTGTTGTAATAACCCGAATTTTACGGTTATTGGAAAAGTGTATTTTTGAGTCTCCGTTACTAAAAATTGGATCCGTAAATATTTATCAAAAATATTTAAAAAGTTAATTGAGTGGTTAATTAGAGTTTAATCAAGTGAATTTAGCTTAATTAAGGATAATTGGATAAAAAGGATTAAATTGAATAGAGTGTGAAAGTTTAATTATAGATTAAAAGAAAATAAAAGGGACTATAATGGCAATTATGCCATTTAGCATAAGTGAGGCGGCATATAAAGTAAAAATCTAAGATTTTTACTTAGATTTTGATTATAATATATATATATATATATTTATTAGTAACAAATGATATTAAATTAATTTATTATAATTATATTATAAGATATTTATATGATAAATAAATTCAATTGTGACATGTGTGTGATAAAAATAAAATACATATGTGATAAATAATGTACATACATTTGTAATATATGTATGTATTTACTTATTATTTAAGTAAATATTAATATCATTGTTATTATTAAATTGATATTATATGATAAATAAATTAGAATATAGACAAATGTATAGTAAATAAAATATACAAGTATATGGATAAAAATACATACATTTGTAATATAAGTATTTAATTATTAATGGATATTTATTAATTATAAAAGATATTTATTAATTAAATAAATCTATTATAAGACATTTGTATAATAAATAGATTAAAGAAAGACAAGTGTACAGAAATAAATTGATACAAGTGTATTAATATATTTGTATACAAATGTAAAAGAAATAATGGATAATTAAATAGATATTTATTAATGTTATTATATATATATAAACAAAAAAAGAGAAACAAAATGTGGAACGAAAAGCAGGGGAAGGAAAGAAAGAAAGAAGAAAAGAAAAGAAAAAGGAGAAATAAGGATTTTAAAGCTTGGAAGTTTAATAGGTAAGTCAATTTAGCCCTTTTTATTTAATTTTGATGCTTTAGAAGCATTGGAATAAGATTTTGATGAAATTAAGTTAATATTTTGAAAGTTATTAGATTCCTAGATAATGTTCATGTTGAGTAAAATGATGAAATAAGGGTTAAATTGATAGAAATTCAAGTTAGAAATGAAATAAGGATTGAATTGTAATGTAATTCATAAGTTTTATGTTGAAGGGCTAATTTGAGGAAATTTTGAAACTAGTTAAATAAGCTGAAAATTTAGTAGACTAATTTGAGTTGGGATGGAAATTGAATAGAAATAGAGTATGAATTAAGTTAGTAAAGTGAATGAATCAGTTAGGACCTAATTGTGAAAATGTTTGGAATTAAAGTCTAGTGCTGAAATTATGATTTTCAAAAGATGTAAAGTAGTTTAAAGTGATAGAATAGAGTGTTAATTGAAAAAAAAAAATAAGCTCTATTGAGAGGCTAATTGAGTAGGGATGAAATTGTTATTTATTAAAGCTTAAGGGAAAAATGGTAATAAACAGCTTGCACTAAAACAATATTGGACAGCAGCAGTAGACTAACTTTGAAAAATCACTATAAATTTTAGAAATCGAATTAGAAGATGAACAAAATATGAAACTAAAGCGTATTGAGCCTAGTTTTTCATAGAAGAAACGGTGTAAGCAATGGATTTGTAAATTATGAGATATAATAAATTTTGTTAGATAAGGTCAGAATGAATTCGGGATCCCCTATTTTGACTTTGGAAAATCATCAAAAATTGGATAAAAATAATTAGGGGCTTAAAGTTATATTTTTAGAATCCTGAATGAGTCTATTTTCAAGAGAAGTAAATGGAAATATCATTCGAATTCTTTACAAATAGATAATTAAGTTTCACTGAAGAGTGGTCAGAACTGTCAAATAGCAAAATAGGGGAGAATTTAATGAAAAAACTGTATTAATTGGATAAACCAAAAATTCTGAAAATTTTATGGTAAGAATATATATGAGTCTAGTTTTAGAAAAAATTGATGGATCTTAATTTGGGATTCTGTAGCTCAAGATAAAAATAATTTAGTGACTATGACGTAGGTGGACAGCTTGAATATTCACATATAAATAAATAGTGAAATGATTGACGATGTTACTCATAAGCATGTTTTATAAATTAAGGATGTGGAATGGAGAGGAGGAGGAGGAAAATATATATGAATAGTCAACTAGCATGACTAATTTGTATGCTTTAGGCTCAGGGACTAAATTGAATAAAAGTAAAATTTTAGGGGAAATTTTGTAAGGATATCAAAAATGATCAATTTGAAGGAAATGAATTGACTTATTGTCTAAATTAATAAATTGAATGGAATTATCAATTTAGATCATGATCGGATGAAAATCGGGGAAAATGAAAAATTACCAAAATGCCCCTAAATCTGGGTATTTTTGCAATTTTGTCAGGTAAATTTGTGAATCATAATTGAGCATGAAAATATGTTAAATTGTATGTTATATTGGATTGAATGTGAAATATTAGTACATTTGTATATTATGAAACAATATGAATACGAAATGAATTATTACCATATATGCTTGAAGTATATATATAATGATTTGTACATGTTATATGGACACATGGTGTGGAAAGTATGTGCATATAGAATTTGATTTATATTAAGTTTGATATGAATTATTATCGGAATAAATATATGTGAAATATATGGAAATTATGGTACATGAAATTATAATATAATGAAATAAATGATTTTAAACGGTAAGAGAATGTTACTTATAAGCATATTATATAAAATATGCGTAAGTATACTAACAATGTTGATTGATGCTAAGACAAGTGCCAAGCTATTGATTAAATGATAATATAATTATCTATATGATGCATTGAATCGGTAAGTATTTAACGGAAATTTTTGCTAAATGATATGTAAATCCGAGTAATGCTCCGAAATCTTATTCCGACGATGGATACGGGTTGGGGTGTTACATTTGTAGTGATATTATGATGTGTATGTATAATGTATGTGAAATGTTTGATTATGTTATGAAATGTCTGGTAATGCCTCTTAACCCTAGTCCGGTGATAGATATGGGTTAGGGGTGTTACATCTCGCTTTCGAATCCCATTCTATGTGACATTGCCAGATTCGGCCATTACATCTAGGCCAGGTTTAAGGTGTTACACTAAACCCCTAACCTAAGTTCCGAGTGTAAGCCTTCTTATTCCTCCCATTTATTTTACAAAAATTGTGACTATGTGTTGCAGATTGAGTAGTATGATGTGTATTGCGATATGTGATATACGTTGTGTTAACTCTTGTGAAATGTTTTATTTGTTTGCATGCTAAACATGCCAAGTGATAGTGATGATGTTGTGTTAATGATGAAAATGTGCAGAAAACATTAAGTAAATATGTGTGTTATTGTGGATACTTTGGCCTTGTGATCTTTTGAGACTGTTGGATATAGCTGGCATGCCATAGGATTTTGTGAGTACTCACCCTTGTGTTGTGATTTTGGGGCATTGAGGGTAGTTTGAAGAGATAAGGGAATGTAAGCTAAGCTCCATTCATTGGGATATGTTGGTGTGTTGGAGAGTGTTAGATTAATGCTACACCTTTGGTATATGTTCGACTCTTTGAGTCACTGGTATGTTAGAGATCCATGTATCCAATGGGTGGTGATAGAGCCCACTTTTACGTTTTGCAGTCTTAAGTTGCCAATGTATTGGTTAATGAATTGTTTGTGAAATATAATACATGTATAAATATGTGATGATAATGTTAGATGTATAAGTACATGATGCATAAATATGTTAGTTTGGCATTATAGTTAAACATTGTTGAGAATGTGGCTTTCGTTTAATGTATGATATTGTGCATTTTTATAGTAAATCTATACATTCATTGAGCTTGTTTAAGCTCACACACTCCATTCTAAACCATTGCAGATATTTAGCGTTATGGTGTGAGCGATGCGGTCCCAAGGAAGGGATCCAAGTTAGGCTTAGTAAATTGAGTAGGTGACATTTTGATTATTCTTTGAACTGTGGGAATAAAGACAATATGGCTAGAATTTTAGCTATTTATGTTTATTATGTCTTTAGTGTTTTGATATGATTATAGACTGTTAGGATTTGATGGACGTTAATAATTATTTTGCTGGTTTATTATAGTTTATATATTGAGGTTAATATGTTAGTTTGAACTATGACTATGATTATTTTAATGTTGGATGGTATGTTAGTTTATGCCTATTGGATAGGAAGATGTTTAAGTATGAATTTTTGCCATATTTTGTAGTGTTGATGTTTTTGTAGAGGTATCGATATTCGGCAAACAATATCGATACCTCCATGTTGTAATAAATGTGCAGGAAAATAGTAGCTCATTTTGGTATTGATACCCTTTCACGAGTATTGATACTCAGGGTAAAAATACACTTTGTATTGATAATTTGCTCGGTTTTAAAATTTGAGGAAAAATAGAATGCTAAAAAGGTACCAATTTTTTAAATGATATCGATACCTATCTTTGCAAATATCAATACATGCGATTGAGTATCGATACCTACATAATTGTCTTTGGAAATTCGTTAAATGGTCCTTAAGCATGGTTCTAAATTGTTCCTAAAGTCAATTAATCATTGTTAAGTTGTTTAAATGTTGCCTAATGTATTTTAAATTCAATATTCCTGTAAATGTTTGAATGTGATGATGGTTGTACATAAATGTGATTGTGCAAATATGAATGATGTCACACCCTAAAATTGGGTCTAGGATTTTTTAGGGTAAGTTTGGGATTTTAACACAAAATGTGTTCAAAAATTTGAAGCATGGTAAACTAGAAATGACTTCGTCTATGGCTTTTTAAAAATTAAATCAATTTATAAAAATAATGTGGAAAAAACTTCCAATTTTAAAAAGAGGACTATTTTGTAAAAGGGTTATTTTAAAAGTAAATTTAAAGAAAATGTCCCAAATTTAAAAATCAGCCCAAATTTCCCCTTTTTTACCCTATTTTTGACACTTAAAAAAAGAAGAAGAGAAACACCCTTCATGTAACACCCCTATGTTGTCTCTATTGCCAGATTAAGGTTACGGCCTATTACCAAGCTAAGTAGAACATTGAACTTCTATTCAAAATAGTTAACCAAATAAAATACAAGCATATAATAAATAAATCAATTCATCATATAAACAGACTTATGGGCCTTATTTCGGGCTTACATGACCTTAAAAATTGTTTGAGAAAATTCAGGATCAAATCGAAACAAATTAAAAAATTATAGGAAAAAACTTGAAAGGGGTCACACGGCCGTGTGACAAAGCCTAGACCGTGTGAATATTCGAAGTCAGGACACACAACTATGTCCTAGCTTGTGTGTCCGCTCTGTGAGTATTCAAAATAGGGCCACACAGCCGTGTCGCAGGTCGCGTGCTAGACTGTGTAACAAATTATTTTGGATCACACGCCTATGTCGTAGGTCATATGCTGCGCCGTGTGGATACTGAACATAAAAACAACAAATACAAACAGTTGTGTTAGGTGACCGTGTGTGGCACATGGTAGTGTCACAGCCCGTGTCCCTGACAGTCTGCAACATTTTTAACCCTTAAAATAAGCAAAATCATGCTCCATTCCTTGCACAACAAGACATGCTATACCTAGTTCATTTCCATGGTTCAAAAACCCATTCAAATCATTTATATGCCAAAATTTTTAGTCATCATATGCCTAACCAATATGCCATTCAAAGGCACCTATTCATGCTAACAAATTATTCGTTCAACTAATCTAGCTAGGAAATCACATGACATTAATCATCTATTCATGCTCAAACCATCAACCAAATTGGTCAAATTATAAACATGCAAATTAAGTTACCACTCCAAGCACTAGAACCTAATTCATAGTTTTAAGGAATGGCAAGCCAAAAACACTTCACACATACACATCTAAAACGAAGCATTTCACTAAAAGCACCATTATAGAATAACATTTACATAATTACAACAAAACACCTATATACATGCCACATCCCAAAACAAAATACAAAAGCTACCAAGATGGCTAGATAGTGTGAGCTTCCAATTGATCCGCCTGATTAGTCCGCAAACTTGACAATTACAAAAGAACATAAATGAAAAAAGTAAGCTAAAGACGCTGAGTAAGCTCATAGTATAACATCAAATTAACTTACCTTATTCAAAATAAATATTCAAAGAGATAATTTATAATTCTTAATAACCAAATACAAATTCACAAATCACATTAGTAATTGTTCACATATTTCAAATATACCACAACAACTCCCTTCTCAAAGAACTTACTCATACCATAGATCACATTTCCTCAATTAGCAACCCATACATGTAACCAAGAAATTCATTATAATATTTCTCACTTACTAGTACTATATTTATGCAAAACATTTTAGTAGATGGATAAGTTGTAATTCAATTATTACATATCCCAATGAACTAGTAACTTCACTTGGATACTCGGGTAACTACACCACATTAGAAGCATCATAAATAGAGGCATTGAAGTGCAGAAAGAGGCACAATTGTGCAATCAAAGGCACCATAGTGCAAACAAAAACACTAAAATGTAACAAAGGCATTTAAGTGCAAACAGAGGCACTAAAGTGTAATCCCGTACAATCACACATACTAACCCTATTGGCATGCCAATTGTATCCTCATCATTTACTACATTCAACTGGGCATTATACATAAATCCATTACATTTCTACATATTCACCATTCAGGGCACTTTATCATTTCCGTACACATACTATATTTTACTGTACTAATGACACTAATATGGAAGCACAAGAACGTTAACCTTTAACTATTTATTTTCATACGTACTCAATTGCATAATTGATATTATATAGTTAACCAATGAAATTACTTATATTTATACAATTAACTAGAAGATAATGGTATAATAACAAGAAAATTGCATTTACGTGTCAAAATACTATGAACTTACCTACGATCATTTTCGGCTAAAATGCAAGGACTACTCTGTAATTTTCCCCTTTTCTTAGTTATTGCCTTTTTAACTCGGTTCTTGATCTATATAGTAATTAAATTCAATTTATTAAATTCACATGCATTTCAAACTAAATTCAATGCATAAGATCCCAAGTTTTTATTTTTTACATATTTTCCTTAAACTTTTATATTTTTCAGAATTTAGTCCCTAAACTCGAAATTTCCAAATTTAGTAAAATTTTACAATTTCCTAAGTCAACCAAATTTCTTCCTATGCAAGGATAGTCCACAATTATACACAATTTACACAAATTTCGTAATAAAATTAAATATTTTATCAATTTACTCCATTAATTAAAACTATCAAAATCACTTAATAAACTAATTCAAACCAACAACTAACATTTCAATTTCATCACTTTACATAAAAATAATAAGAATTCATCAATGGTACAATTCAAAGTCTTTAATAGTTTTGAAAACAAAGGTACATGTTAGCTGGACCTAGTTGCAATGATCTTAAAAAAACAAAAATTACTAAAAACGGGTAACAAATACAACCATGCACACCAAGATAAGCTGGGTCAAACCAAAAGAGTTTAACAATGGTGTTTTTCTTCCAAAATTCAGTGATGGTGGAAAGAAAATGAAGATCATGACATTTTGTCATCTTTTGTTTTTAATTTAATAATTAAATTACTAATTTGACCTTGGTTTTTAAATCAAATTTTACTCCAACTATCACCAAACCATCCTTATTAAACATGAATGGCATAATTGCTAATCAAACCATTCCTCTTTTACGATTTATACCATTTTGTAACATCCCGAATTAGGGCCTAGTCAGACTTGTGGTTTTGAGACCATAAATCTGAAAAAGAAATATTTGTTTTATATATTTTTTGAGATCTATGACATGTTTGCATGATTGTATGAAAGTTTCATGAAGAAATTTTATGAATAAGTGCCCAATTTAACTTTTAGGACTAAGTTGCAAAAGTTATAAAATATGAGATTCTAGAAGCTTTGGGGTACTTAATTGAAATGCATGTGTAAATTAGAGGTCCTTATTTAGTAATTAGACCATTTTATGTCATAATGGACAAAAATGGGCATGGAAGGAAAAAAACTCAAGGAAGGGCCTTAAGGGCATTTTTATCATTTGGTTAATAAATTAATAAAAAGGGAAAAAGAAGTCAAAATTTGTGTCCATATTCTCCAAGTAGCTGCCAAATTTTGCAAGCCTTCCATAGCTAGGGTTTTTTCATTTTTCAAGCTCAATAGTAAGGGCATCCTAGCCCCACTTTTAATGTTTTTTTACATTTTAAAAGTCGTTATCAACTGATCTAGCTATTTCTACAATTATTTTGAGCTAAGGTCTATGTTAAAAAATTTACCAATGTGTGGCATGAATGTATTTTGATGTCTAACGAAGGAATATGAAAGTTTGATGTGTGATAAACATCTTTTAGTAAGTGACTTTTCATGAAAACACTTAAAAATGACCTTTTTGTAAAAGTTGTAAAATGAGTAATAAAAGTTCAATTTGAAGGAAAATGTGGGTTGATATGAGCATGTGTTAGGTTCAGCTAGGCTTGGGTAACAAAGAGAAGGAGTACATTTCATTTTACGAGCCTAGGAACTAATTTCTAAATATGTAAAAGTTTAGGGGCAAAATTGTAATTTTTTCAAAGTATGATTTATGGAGTGATTTGAACAATGTCATAATTAAATAAGTGAAATTTGCTATTATAGATCAAGAGGAAAGAGGTTTAAACTTAAACTGAGGGAAGAATAAAGTTGAGGACTAAATCAAATAGTTAGTTGTATTTTGTTATCGAGGTAAGTTTGCGAGTAAACAATGCATCATTTCTTCATTATGTATTAAATGCTTTATTAGTGCATGATATGTATAATTGTTCCATGAGTTTTTGAACTACAATGACTCGATGACAATGTAACAAGGTTTAAAGTTTCGGAATCCCGGTTAAACATTAGGAATAGATAAGGTACAAATGTCATGATATTAGGGTTATGTGTGATCCCATGTAAGACCATGTCTGGGACATGGCATTGGCATCGATATGTGATCCATGGTAAGACCATGTCTGGGACATGGCATTGGCATCGTTATGAGATTTTGTGTAAGACCATGTCTAGGACTTGGCTTGGATATGAGATATCATATAAGACCATATTTGGGTTATGACATCGGCATCAATTTGTGATCCCATGTAAAACCATATCTAGGATATGACATTGGTGTAATGCCCTAAAAATATAGGGGTTGTAATTTTTGCATGTTTGACATAAGAGCATGTTTGGCTTGTTGGCTAGGTAATTTGGGTGTGTTTGGGGGTTTAAGAAGCCTGGGTTCAAGTCTGGCCTTTGGCAAAATTTTAATTTTGGCTCTTTAAAGGATATGGATGTTAGTAAGTAGGCTTTATGTTTAATTGGGTTTGTTTTATAACTCAAGTGAGCTTGTGGTGTGATGGCTTGTGGCGTGTTGGAGCAGGGGGAGAGCTAGGGTTCAAATCCCCTTGTAAGCAAAGTGTATTTGTTGCTACAATTTGTATCCTACCATGTGTGCGAGAATTCCCAAGTGTCATTAATATTCCAACTAGTTCAACAGGTAATTCAAGAGTACGTTAATGTAATGACAAGGTATGAACATGTTGAAAGGGTACAGGTATATATACGAAACTCAATTCTTGAGTTATGCATCGATAAGGCCTTGGTAAGAAGTGAATGAAGGAAATCATGATTTTTATGGTACATTATGTAAAGAATATGATCGAAGATGTATTCATGATAATTGATGACATTGTATCAAGTTATATTTATGTTATGTGTATGATAATGCATGATTAATGTTGTTAATTATTTACACGCAAATTTAGTAAGCTTTATGCTTACTCCCCTTTCTTTTCCATTTTCTTATAGTATCACCAAGCTAGCTCAAGGATCGAAGGACGTCGGATCACACTATCACTATCAATTGGAATATTTGGGTATAGCTAGCCTTTTATTCTGAGTATGGCATGTATAGGGACTTAGTCTTTTTTTTTTATATGTCATATTGGTTAGCCAAATGTGTTGGCTTTTGATCATACTTAATTCATTTTGTATGAGGCCAATTGATATTGGCTAATGTTAATTACAAGTATTACAGCATGTTGATGCATTTCATGGATGTGGCAAATTGCATGGTTTGAGTTGTTGAGTATGTGATTGGTTAAGTATGCTAGAAATGTAGTGAGAAAGATGTGATGATGTCTTAGTTGTGGATAAGTTGGTTGCTTAAATATGCCATGAATTATACCAATGCTTTGGTGCTTGTGTGTTTATGTTTCAGGGTGGCAATTGGCTTGGTAAATAGCCTATATATTGTCCACACGTGTAGACACATGGGCGTGTTTCTAGGCTATGTGTGACACATGATCAGCCCCATGGGCGTGTGAACAGGTCGTGTGTCCCCTACACCTTAATTTGTAAGAAATAGAATGCTCAGTATGCAGCACACAGGCAGAGACACGAGCATGTTTCTCAGCCGTGTGGACGGCACGGGCTTGGGCACGGGCGTGTGCCAAGGGTGTCTGAAGTTTGCACCTAATTCACAAGAATTTAATTCATCACACGGCCTAGCACACTGGCGTGTGGCTTGACTGTGTGGTTTCATTTAGTTGATGACATCATAAACAGAGAGTTACACAGGGTATGGACACGGACGTGTTTGACTACACGGCCTACCCACATGAGTGTGTCCTATATCCACACAGGCGTGTGACCCTATTTTGATGAAAAATTTTCTAAGTTTTCCAAAGATTCTGGTTTAGTCTTGTAGGCTCATTTCAGGGACGATGTACATGTGTTTGAATGATTTTCAAAGATGAATGAAATTTTATGGCCCAACTTTGAATGGATGTTTACGTTTAAGTCCAGTAATGCCTCAAACCCTATCCCAACGTCGGATACGGGTAAGAGGTGTTACACATTTAATCACCATAATTCAATTATAGCTAGATTTTCCATCTTTTATGTAACATTCATACCTTCAAAGCTTTTACGTCAAAACTTTCCATTTCATTTGTTATAGTTTCATAAAATCTTATATAATTAATTTCATTCATTTAAGCCTTTATTACTAGTTCATATAATGAAAAGAATTTCTCTATTTAAATTATTCATTCACATAATTCAAATGTTACATTTTCAATCCAAATACTTACATTACATTTTTCATTATGTATTCTCTATAACATAGTTCATTTATATACATACCTTTCCTTTTTAACCCTTAATTTCCCATTGAAGAAAATAGAATAACTACTCGGAAACTATCCTCACACAGTGTCTATACATGTAACTGAAACCTTTTCTGTAATACTCACTGCACGATGCTACTCACATGAGCTGTGAAGAATCCATAACAAATGCAGGACCTCAGCCACTAGTAGGACATCTAGGACCAACACTCGAAGCCATATAATCCCTAATGACATGTCATTTGTATCCTAAGTATTCACAAGGTTCAAAAGAGACCATTTTACATATCTAAAGCCTTAATTATCATTTCATTATATCCTTTTAAAACATACATTTCCTTCATCATAATACCATTTTGAATATCTCATCCAAACCAAAGCATTATATCATCTAAATTAATTGATTAACAACCTATTTTGATCCATATTACCAAAATATTATACAATTATTAATCCAATCTATCTGTAACATAAATATTAACATTACATACAAAACATTACATAATAATCTAGTCATTATACGAACTTATCTTGACAAATATAGTCGTAAAAATGAAGCCAGTGACTAATTTGACACTTTAGCTTTTCCCTGATTTATATCCGTTTGATTTGTTTCTTGATCTAAATAATAATTTTCATTCAATTAACTTAAAATAATTAATTCAACCATAACCCTTATCAATGAGAAATTATAAAATTACCCCCAAACATTTACATTTTATGAATTTAGCCCCTAAACCCCAATCTTTCAATTTAACCACTTTTAACTAAAATTCATGCTAGTCGATTTTCTCTTAGTCTTATAATAACCCATATTTTTCCTCATTTCAGACAATTTACATTAAACTTTATTATATAAATAATTCAATCATTAAACTTTTAAATCATCAAAAATCACTTAACAAAATGAGTTTATCCATTAACTAAGCTTAATATTATAGCAACCAAAATTGTAAAGCCCCAGATTTTAGGGCTTCTGTGCTGTGCTTTTGCTTATTTTCGATAATTGCATGGTTGGGTGTTTTATATTGGTGTTTGGGTGTGTTATGAGGTCTTTGGGGGAGGCCTGGGTTAAAGCTTAACCCTTGGAGAAATTTTTATTTGTGCTTAGGGAAGAAGGGATGCTGGACATGGGGCTTAAATTAAGTACTTGTTGTTGTATGACAAAAGCAAGCTGTGGGTAGAGTGGCAAGTGGCGTCAATGGTATGAGGGAGCAAGGGAGTGTGGCCTCTTGGGTAAGAGGGTCCCCTTGCAATCAAATATTTTTACATTTTGCTAGCAGTGTGCGGTAAGAGGTGGACTTAAGTTCGAACTCTGAAGGTGGTTGAGACTTGGTGATAGTTGACTGAGTAAGAAGAGTTTGAATTGAAATTCAAATTTGAAGGTGAGTGAATCGTGAAGCAAATCAAGGAGAAAAAGAAGGGATAGAGTTGGAGGAGGGTGTTGGCCAAATGTAGGGAAGCATAGAGTTGCATATTCGTGTAGGGGAGCTAGGATAGCATTTTTTTTGCATTTTGGTAGTAGTAAGCCGATTGTCTCTTTTGTGTTCACTGGGATTTACTTTGTGGTGAGCTTAAGTGCCGAAATTCCTCTCTTTTGGCTCAGGATTAGGTGCTTTAAACCTTGTGGTATGCTTTCTTTAGGTAAGTTCCAAAAATCGAAACCCAATTCTTAACCTTGTATTCTTTTACCTCTTTACCGAAAATTGAGACACAAGTGTCGAATTTCCTTTAGATCCCATAAGTTGAACCCGATTTTCCTTTCTCCTATCTCTTCTAAGTCGAACCCTCATTCTTTTCTCAAGCTTCTAGCCGATTATTCTCCTCTCATTCTTGTTGTCAAACTCTACATCTCCATTTCCTTGATCATAATTCCTTTCTTGGTTCATTCTCACTACTCCTCCCTCTTGAGCCGAATTTCACCTAGGTTTTCTCTCTACAAGTTTCTTTTGCCCAAATCTTGTCCTATACTCTTGGTCAAAATCTCTGCATTGGCCGAACCCCTAAGTACTTCCTTTCTTTATGATTCTTTAATCGATTCTCCTTGGGTCGAATACACAGTTCAACACTCAGGGTAAGTACTCCACCTTATTGTTCATCCGTTTGTGGATATTGGTAAATGCCAAAAACTCTTATTCCCCTTATGCCATTAAATTTTGGGGCCTTTCTAATAGGCCGATCTAAATCCCTTCGTGTTTGATCTATTATGTTTCAGCTACTCGTGGAATCAGAACTTGTAAACGGTGATTCGTTGTTGATTAAGGGAAGCAACCTGCGTATAGTGGCTAGGTTTCGACAGAGTTAAGTGAAGATAGGTGGTCATTAATGGCTGAATAGGTATGCGTAAAGTATCATTGGTTTTCAATTGGACCTTGAGTTAATGTTGTGGTTGGATCATTGTAGGTTGATCATCAGTGGGAGTGCTCGACTTAGTTCATAAACAGGTGTGTAACTACACCCCCTGTAGTGTCGGTCGGTAAAAGCCAAAATGCTGGAATACCGGCGTATAGAAGCCCATTAGCGTTCGAATGCTATTGGGCCAGTCTGAGCTCGATACAAATGGAACTTTAGTCCATGGAGATCTTTTGGTGCAAATCGGCACCCTTAGGCTATGTTGGGCTTGGATGGGCCGAAGCAGGCCCAATGCGCCTACAGGCCCGTAAGAGTAAAATATTCGAAAGTGGTATAAAAAGGTGAAATAAGTAAAATCTGGGTTCTTGGGTATAAAACTTGGCATAATGGCCCATTCGGATGAGTGGGCCCGCATGGGCCGATATGGGGCTTTAGAGCCCAAAATTACTTTTGACCTAGTTAATGAATCTGAGTTGCTAAGTATGTTGTGGAATCTGTTAAGAGGTTATATTTAGTGTTAAGGCATTAAATCTGATAAAAAGGACTGAAACACCGTACCACTTTGCCCCCAGTTTTGGAAATGGCAATTATACTTTCGGAGGGTAGGTTAGTGACTACGCATGATTAATTCTGTATCTACTATTCTGTAAGAATGTTGTATATGTGTGTATTCTGTTCTATATATTTGCGTGGGGTCGGGATTATGAATTTGGAGAAAGTTCTATTATAGTGGCTACGCCACATATCCTGTTAACAGTGGCCTTGCCACTCATTCTGTTTTTGGTGGCTCTGCCACATTATTCTGTTATTAGCAACTTTGCTGTACATTGGTGTATGGGCTGGGTGGGTCGAGTTATTCCCCACATGGTGTGTTGGTTGGTACGGATGGTATGATGGCTGGCTGGGGTGGGTTTTGCATATTGTGGATGTGATCTGTATCTGTTATGGGCTTAGGCCCAATTTGATTCTGTTTGAGGCTTTGGCCTATTCTGTTCCGATGGGGAGTTGCACACTGAGTTTTCACAAACTCACGCTTTTATTCTTAACTTGTGGAGGTAACCCCTAGACTTAGTGGATTTGTGATGGAGTCGAGGTGGCCACATGATTTCACTTGTTTTCTGCACCAATTGGATTTCCGCTGTTCCCATTTTATTCTCGTTTTCTGTTTACTGGTTTAAATTGTGTAATAAGGCCATTACGGGGTTTTTAACTTTTATTTTGGGTTATTTATTTATTTTGAACGGCATTGCATGTAACCGGTTAATTAAACACACAGGGTTTCTAAACATTGATAACAAAGGTTTTAAAAGAAAAACTAGACCTATCTTATTCAAATCAATTCGGTAACCTAACTTCCATCACAATTTTCCAAACCTTACAGAAAGAGGGTTTTTAACTTGATCTAAAGGAGATTTCAAACTAAACGATCGGGGATAAATAGAATTTTAACTTTTAAAGAGTTTTACAGATTTCGAAGGTTAAGCTATGTGACCCTCTAGATCCGGGCGTAAGTCTAGGCCCGGGTTTGGGGTGTTACATTTAGTGGTATTAGAGCCAGGTTGCAACAACTCGTCTGTAGATGGGTTTGAGAAATGTTCTTTAAACAATATGCAATTTTGAAAAACTTTTAGTTGTGACAATCCTCTTTTAAATGATTTCTGAAAATTAAAGGATTTTCTTTTGTAGTTTTAAATAATGATTTCCAAAATATGGCACATCGAGTCTCCGGCCCAAGTCTGTAAGTTTTTCTGATTCACTCTGATTATTTCTGTTATATGTGAAATAGTTGAGACACTACTTTAGTTAGTACAGAAACTCCATAGTTAGGGCAAACTGAAACTATAGGGGAACTAAAACTATAGGAACTTGGAACCTGTAGTAGATTTGAATTTGCGAGAACAAGCCTTAAATATCTCTGTCTTCTGCATAAAAAATCTGTAATAAATATTGAAACTTTGACTATGGCATAAAATTTCTTAAATAAGATAAAGCGATATGAGTACGAGAGCTACATGTGGATGAGGCCGTGGTAGAGGCCGGGGAAATGTTCAGGTAGAATCTTCGAAATCAGGACACGTACTTGCTGAGGAGGCACCAGTGCCACCAGTAACTCAGACTGGATCCCATGATCGGGCAGCCGGGGATGACGCCTTATCTTAGGCGATGCTCCGCATGTTAGAGAGAGTTGCCGGAGCAAGTACTAGTACTGTGAACCGCGGGTCAATATCTAAATGGCTTCGAGCTAATGGAGCTGATATTTTTAGGGGCACATCTGGTGTAGCCCCAAACGTGGCCGAATACTAGTTGGAGGCCACTGAGCGAATTATGGATGACCTAGACTGCTCAGTAGAGCTGAAGTTGAAGGGAGCAGTATCTCTACTATGGGATGAGGCCTACCAATGGTGGCTTACTGTGAAAGAGGGTACGATAGTTGATCAGATAACGTAGGATTTCTTCAAGATCGCTTTTCAGGGAAAATACGTTGGGGCAAGTTATGTGGACGCCCGAAGGAAGGAATTTTTGAACCTAGTTCAAGGGAATAAGTCCGTAGCAGAGTACGAGGGGTTAAGCTTGTACGCACGAGGTATTGTGGCTACTGAATATGAGTGCAGCATGCAGTTTGAGGATGGGCTGAGAGATGAGTTAAGGGTACTGATCGCTCCGCAGAGAGAGCGCGACTTTGCTGCCTTGGTTGAGAAAGCTAAAATAACTGAGGATGTTAAGTGCTCAGAACAGCAGAACTGGGAAAAAGAGAGAAACAAATTTAGGAGAGAGGCAAGTCCATCTGGGAGGCTTGTTAAGAGAAGCAAGGTCACAGAACTAGTTAGAGCAGTCGCAGCTGATGTAGTAAGGGCTCGGCTTTGTGCTAAATATGGGAGGTCACATCTGGGCGAGTGTCGGAGGAGCAAGGGTGCATGTTTTCGATGTGTGTCGGTGGATCATCAGGTGAAAGATTGCCCTCAAAGGCGGTTTTAACGTGCAACTAGCAGAAGGGAGAGTCGCTCAGCCTGTGAGAGGTGGATTACCATTTAGGGGTCGTGGTCAGGGCCACGACGGTTATGGTAATAGACGGGGTCATGGAGCACCAGGCAGAGGTGCTAGAAATGTTGAGGGTCGACAGCCAGCATTAGTCTATGCTGCTCGTAGACGTGAGAAGGGTGATGCGCCAGACGTTATTACTGGTATGTTTCTGATTCATAGCATGCCTTATGTTGCTTTGATTGATATTGGTTCCATGAATTCTTATGTGGCTTGTGATGTATTTAAGAAGTTGGGTATGCAATCTGAGAACACTGTGAGTGAGATATTTGTAGTTCGTCTACTGGGTAACTCGGTTAGAGTAGATAAACTTTTTAGAGACGTACCCCTAGAAAATTAGGGTAAAATCTTTTCTGCAAATTTGGTGGAATTATCGTTTAGAGAATTTGATCTCTTCTTGGGGATGGATTGGCTCATTAAACATCAAGCAAATGTGGATTGCAGACTTTGGAGGGTGAGGAGGTAGCCGTAATAAGGGAACAAAGGGAATAACTGACAAATGTTATTTCAGCATTAAGGGTTGAAAAGTTTATTTGTAAGGGTTGCGAAGCGTTTCTGGCTTATGTAAGCAATTCTGAGTCTAAAGGTCCTTCAGTGGGAGAAGTAAGGACTGTTAAGGAATTCGTGAATGTTTTTCCAGATGAGTTGCCAGACTTGCCTTTGAATCGGGAAGTCAAATTCAGTATTGATCTGCTGCCGGGAACAGCTCCTGTGTCTATCGCTCCCTGCAGGATGGCACCGAAGGAGTTGGTGGAGTTAAAGGCACAAATTCAAGAAGTTCTGGATCGAGGTTTTATCTGACTGAGTGTGTCTCCACAGAGAGCACCAGTACTTTTCGTCAAGAAGAAAGACGAAACGATGCGCATGTGCATAGATTATCGTCAGTTGAACAAATCGACTATCAAAAATAAGTATCCTCTACCGAGGATTGATGACCTTTTTGATCAGCTTAGAGGAGCCTCGGTGTTCTCCAAAATTTATCTCCGGTCTAGTTATCATCAATTGAGGGTTAAAGGGGCAGACATCTATAAGACAGCATTTAGGACAAGGTACAGGCACTACGAGTTTTTGGTGATGCCGTTTGGTTTGACTAATGCACCGGTGACTTTCATAGATCTCATGAATCGGGTTTTTCAACCCTACTTGGATCAGTTTGTGGTCGTCTTCATGGATGACATTCTGATATATTCAAAGTCTGAGGAAGATCATGATAAGCATCTTCGGGTAGTTCTGCAAATTCTGAGAGAGAAGCAACTCTACGCCAAATTCAGTAAGTGTAAATTTTGGCTTCGTGAAGTAACATTCTTGGGTCATGTCGTTTCTGTCGAGGGACTTAGAGTGGATCCTTGAAAGATAGAAGCGGTGCTGGAATGAAAACCACCAAGGACTGTGTCTAAAATTCAGAGTTTTCTGGGATTGGCAGGGTACTATAGAAGGTTCATGGAAGGGTTTTCTATTTTTGCTGCACCGTTGACTAAGTTGTTACGAAAAGGGGCACCATTTGTCTGGTCTGACAAGCAGCAAGAGAGTTTTGAGAAACTGAAAAGGGTGTTTACGGAGGCCCCTGTCTTAATTCAGCCGGAGTCTGGAAAAGAGTATACCGTGAATAGTGATGCATCACACGTTGTGTTAGGTTGTGTGTTGATGCAGGAAGGGAAGGTGGTTGCGTATGCTTCTCGATAGCTTAGGCTGCATTAGGTGAATTATCCCACACACGACTTAGAGTTGGCAGCGGTTGTGTTTGCGTTAAAGATATGGAGGCATTATCTCTATGGGGAAAAGTGTACTATTTACACAGACCATAAGAGTCTCAAATACCTTCTTACTCAGAAGGAGTTGAATCTTAAGCAACGAAGGTGGATTGAGTTGCTTAAGGATTATGATTGTTCTATTGAGTATCACCCTGGAAAGGCTAACATGGTGGCCGACGCTTTGAGCCGTAGGGTCGTATCCGATCTGAGAGCATTGTTTGCTCGACTTAGTCTTTATGATGACGGAAGTCTGTTGGCTGAACTTCAAGTAAGCCGACTTGGACCGAGCAGGTCAAGGAAAAACAAATGTTGGATGAATCTTTTGTTCCTCGTTTTCAGTAAGTGTATAGTGGGGAGACTTCTAATTTCAGGATTAATGGTGAGAGAGTCTTGTGTTTCCGAGGAAGAATCTGTATTTCGAAGGATTCTGAACTGAGGCAGTTAATTCTGAAAGAAGCTCATGGCAGCCCATATGCCATGCATCCTGGGGGAAACAAACTTTATCGGGATTTGCGAGAACTATATTGGTGGCCTGGACTTAAAAGTGAGGTAACCGAATTTGTGAATAAGTGTCTCACGTGCCAACAGGTGAAAGCTGGGCATCAACTACCTTCTGGGCTTCTACAATTGTTAAAATTCCACTGTGGAAGTGGGAGAGGGTAATCATGGACTTTGTAAGTGGGTTACCGCTAACGCCTTCCAAGAAAGATTCAGTCTAGGTAATAGTTGACAGGTTGACCAAATTCGCTCACTTCATACCAGTTAGAACAGATTATTCTCTTCAGAAACTTGCTAAGTTATATATATCTGAGATAGTACGTCTTCACGGGGTGGCGGTATCAATTATCTCTGATAGAGACCCAAGGTTTATGTCTTGGTTCTAGAAGAAGTTACATGAGACGTTGGGTAACGTTTAGATTTCAGCACTGCATTTCACCTTCAGACGGATGGTCAGTCGGAAAGGGTAATACAAGTGTTGGAAGACATGCTAAGGGGATGTGTTATTGACTTCTAAGGTAGCTGGAAAGACTACTTGCCATTAGCAGAATTTGCTTATAATAACAGTTATCAGGCAAGTATTCAGATGGCACTATATAAAGTGTTATATGGACGGAAGTGTCGTACGCCTACTTGTTGGACTGAGTTAGGGGAGCAACAGATGTTAGGGCTAGGGTTAGTGGCTGACACAGAGGATAAAGTTAAGCTAATTAGAGACCGGTTAAAGGAAGCTTCTGACAGGAAAAAGTCGTACGTAGATTTAGGGCACAAAGAAATTGAGTTTGCTGTAGTGGATATGGTGTTCTTGAAGGTTTCACCTTGGAAGAAAATCCTGAGATTCGAAAAGAAGGGTAAGCTAAGTTCTCATTTTGTTGGACCCTACCGGGTCTTGAAAAGAGTGGGTCTGGTAGCTTACCAACTTAAGTTGCCTCCGAAATTGGACCGGATCCATGACGTCTTCCATGTTTCTATACTGAGGCGGTATCATTCTAATCCTACCCATGTCATACCTGTTGAAGAAATCGAAGTTAAGTCTAATCTGACTTTTGATGAAGAGCCTGTGCAAATTTTAGACCGTAAGGTAATGTATTGAGAAGAAAGTGTATCCCATTGGTTAAAGTACTTTAGCGCAATCATGGTATGAAAGAAGCTACGTAGGAGCCCGAGGACGCGATGCGGCAACAATACCCTCACATATTTTGACCAGGTAAAATTCGAGGACGAAATTTTCTTTAAGCGGGTAGAGTTGTAACGCCTCATCTTTTAGGGCTTCTGTGCTTTTGTTTATTTTCGATAATTGCATGGTTGGGTGTTCTATGTTGGTGTTTGGGTATAGGGGGTCTTTGGGGGAGGCCTGGGTTAAAGCTTAACCCTTGGAAAAATTTTTTATTTGTGCTTACGGAAGTAGGGATGCTGGACATAGGGCTTAAATTAAGTACTTGTTGTTTTATGACAAAAGCAGGCTGTGGGAAGAGTGGCCAGTGGCGTCAATGGTATGAGGGACCAAGGGAGTGTGGCCTCTTGGGTAAGGCCAAATCCCCTTGCAATCATATATTTTTATATTTTGCTTGGACTGTGCGGTAAGTGGTGGACTTAAGTTCGAACTCTAAAGGTGGTTGAGACTTGGTGATAGTTGACTGAGTAAGAAGAGTTTGAATTGAAATTCAAATTTGAAGGTGAGTGAATCTTGGAGCAAATCAAGGAGAAAAAGAAGGGATCGAGTTGGAGGAGGGTGTTGGCCGAATGTAGGGAAGCATAGAGTTGCATATTCAGGTTGGGGAGCTGGGATAGCATTTTTTTCGGCATTTTGGTAGTAGTAAGCCGATTGTCTCTTTTGTGTTCACCGGGATTTGCTTTGTGGTGAGCTTAAGTGCCGAAATTCCTCTCTTTTGGCTCAGGATTAGGTGCTTTAAACCTTGTGGTATGCTTTCTCTAGGTAAGTTCCAAAAACTGAAACCCAATTCTTAACCTTGTCTTCTTTTACCTCTTTACCAAAAATTAAGACACAAGTGCCGAATTTCCTTGGGATCCTATAAGCCGAACCCGATTTTCCTTTCTCCTATCTCTTCTAAGTCAAACCCTCATTCTTTTCTAAAGCTTCTGGCTGATTATTCTCCTCTTATTCTTGTTTTCGAACTCTACATCTCCATTTCCTTGATCATAATTCCTTTCTCGATTAATTCTCACTACTCCTCCCTCTTGAGCCGAATTTCACCTAGCTTTTCTCCCTACAAGTTTCTTTCGGCCAAATCTTGTCCTTTACTCTCGGTAAAATCTTTGCACTGGCCGAACCCCTAAGTACTTCCTTTCTTTATGATTCTTCAATCGATTCTCCTTGGGTCGAATACACAGTTCAACACTCAGGGTAAATACTCCATCCTGTTGTTTATCCGCTTGTGGATATTGGTAAATGCCGAAAACTCCTATTCCCCTTGTGCCATTCGGTTTTGGGGCCTTTCTAATAGGCCGATCTCAATCCCTTCGCGTTTGATCTATTATGTTTCAGCTACTCGTGGAATCAGAACTTGTAAAGGGTGATTCGTTGTTGATTAAGGGAAGCAACCTGCGTATAGTGGCTAGGTTTCGGCAGAGGTAAGTGAAGATAGGTGGTCATTAATGGCCGAATAGGTATGGGTAAAGTATCATTGGTTTTCAATTGGACCTTGAGTTAATGTTGTGGTTGGATAATTGTAGGTTGATCATCGGTGGGAGTGCTCGACTTAGTTCATAAACAAGTGTGTAACTACACCCTTTGTAGTGTAGGTCAGCAAATGCCGAAATGTCGAAATACCGGCGTCTAGAAGCCCATTAGCGTGCGAATGCTATTGGGCCAGTTTGAGCTTGATACAAATGGGACTTTAGTCTATGGAGATCTTTTGGTGCAAATCGACACCCTTAGGCTATGTTGGGCTTGGGTGGGCCAAAGCGGGCCCGATGGGCCTATAGGCCCGTAGGAGTAAAATATCTGGTAAGTGGTATAAAAAGGTGAAATAAGTAAAATTTGGGTTCTTGGGCATAAAACTTGGCGTAATGGGCCATTCGGAAGAGTGGGCCCGCATGGGTCGATAGGGGGCTTTAGAACCCAAAATTACTTTTGACCTAGTTAATGAATCTGAGTTGCTAAGTATGTTGTGGAATCTGTTAAGAGGTTATATTTAGTTTTAAGGCATTAAATATGATAAAAAGGACTGAAACACCACTAAAGGATAAAATTACCACTTTACCCCCAATTTTGGAAATGACAATTATACCCTTGGAGGGTAGGTTAGTGACTATGCATGATTAATTTTGTATCTGCTATTCTGTAAGCATGTTGTATATGCGTGTATTCTGTTCTATATATCTGCATGGGGTTGGGATTATGAATTCGGAGGAAGTTCTATTATAGTGGCTACGCCACATATTCTGTTAACAGTGGCCTTGCCACTCATTCTGTTTCTGGTGGCTCTGCCACATTATTCTGTTATTAGCAGCTTTGTTGCACATTGGTGTGTGGGCTGGATGGGTCGAGTTATTCCCCACATGGTGCGTTGGTTGGTACGGATGGTGTGATGGCTGGCTGGGGTGGGTTTTGCATATTGTGGATGTGATCTGTATCTGTTATGGGCTTAGGCCCAATCGGATTCTACTTGGGGCTTTGGCCCATTCTGTTCCGATGGGGAGTTGCACACTGAGTTTTCGCAAACTCACTCTTTTATTCTTAACTTGTGGAGGTAACACCTAGACTTAGTGGATTTGGAGCCGTGATGGACTCGAGGTGGCCACATGATTTCACTTGTTTTCTGCACCAATTGGATTTCCACTGTTCCCATTTTATTCTCGTTTTCTGTCTTACTGGTTTAAATTGTGTAATAAGGCCATTACGAGGTTTTTAACTTTTATTTTGGGTTATTTATTTATTTTGAATGGCATTGCATGTAACCGGTTAATTAAACACACTGGGTTTCTAAAAATTGATAACAAAGGTATTAAAGGAAAAACTACGACCTATCTTATTCAAATCAATTCGGTAACCTAACTTCCATCACAATTTTCCAAACCTTAAGAAAAGAGGGTTTTTAACTTGATCTAAAGGAGATTTCAAACTAAACGATCGGGGATAAGCATAATTTTAACTTTTAAAGAGTTTTATGGATTTTGAAGGTTAAGCTATGTGACCCTCTAGATCCGGGCGTAACGTCCAGGCTCGGGTGTAGGGTGTTACAAAAATCAAAACAGATTCACATCATTCATTGTAGGTCCCTAGAAATTTAACAATTTAGCAAATTGACCCCTGGGCTAGCTTGTAACACCCCTAACCCATATCCATCATTAGACTAAGGTTAAGAGGCTTTACGGGATAGATCAGAACATTTCACATACATTTCAAAAACATTTATTCATCATCATCATATCAAAATCATATATCATCAATAAGTCCCTTATGAAGGTCCACGAGACCTTAAACATGGATTAGAAGAAGATCGGGACTAAACCAAGCTCATATAAAATATAGCATGAAACATACTTCTAAATTAAGAATAAAGCATAACCATATTCCCATAAGCATTAACATCAAACTCAAGCCATTTTCGCATGGCTATCAATACACAAATTCCAAAACCAACATATCAAGGCTAATCTATACATGCCATATAAACAACACTCAAAGCCTTATTTACTGAAGCGATAACTGGATAGTGTGATTATGTCTCCCATGACTTCCAACCCGAGTAAATCTCTGAAAACTCTATAACATAAGAAAAACACACAGAGTAAGCTTTAAAAGCTTAGGAAGCCATAAGCAATTAAATTATTTCAATAATGTTTATAATTCAACTTAACTAAAACAAAATTTAACAAATCTCAACCACATATGCATTTATCACCCTCTGAAATTCATATGATCATATTTAGTGCTTTACTTAATTTAGCATTTCATATAAATAATAACTTCACACATATCTTACCCATTTGGCTACATTTCAATTTCATATATAGAGCATATATTCACATTTCATTTTTATATAAATCACCTATCATCTTCTGCACATATACTACTTTCCATTTCTCATAATCATGTTTCTCGCTTCATAATTCCTATGTTCAAAACCTAGGACCACAATTCATTTAATGAACATATATAACACATCATTAACTTGTATACATTCATATCATTCGAGATCATATATTTCACATATCATCATTTGAAACATATTCACCATTCATTTCTGAATTACATAATCGAAACACACGTACCTGAATACTATATGGCAAAACACAATTACCAGTCCACATTTCTCATATAATTCATTTAAACATAGTTCAGTCGCTATTAACCACATCTCATTTTCACATATATATTATATATCTACTGATCATAATCATACGCACTTTCATTACTCAATTTCATAAACATTGCAACATACCTGAATCAGATAAACATTTATATACTCATTTATTTATTTCTTGAAATGCCCATTGAACTGTTTAGAATCAATAAGATACTTGGATAGCTTTGAAAGCTCGTACAATGCCAACGTCACAGACATGGTCTTATATGTAATCAAATATCAATGCCACTATCCCAGATAGGGTCTTACACGGAATCATATACGATGCCAATGTCCCAGACATGGTCTTACACGTAATATTTAATCAATGCCAGTGTCCCAGACATGGTCTTGCACAATATCATATATCGATGCTACTATCCTAGATAAGGTCTTACATGATGTCTCTAATTGATGCCAACGTCCTAGACGTGGTCTTACACAATATCATATAATGATGCCACTGTCTCAGATAGGGTCTTTCACGATATTATTTATCAATGCCACTGTCCCAAACAAGGTCTTACGTGATATCTCACATCTTTGAACCTCACATGTTATGACATTAGAATTCTATACAATTCTTAAAGTTGGATCAGAAATTACAGTTGTATAATTAAATTAACTCATATTTAATTCCATTCAATTGTATACATATAAATACTAATTAATTCAGCACATATAATACAATTACATTTCAATTTAAAAACATTTATTTACTGATGAGCTTACCTCAAGTCACAGATGATTATTCTACAACCTTCTCTTTTCCCCGATTTATAATCGATCTATTCGTTTCACCTACCACTTCAAACTTTTTGCTTCTAAGCAAACAATTTCATGGTTTTTCCACTGCATGCAACCGGCCTTTTCTCTAGTTTGCATACTCTCCTTTTCTTACTTATTATCGGTTGAAGGGAATGAAGAAAAGATGAACATTAATGTGGCTTTGTTTTATTATAATCCATACTAATAAGCCAATTACTAAATTAACCTTTGTAATTTAATAATAAAACGTTTTAATGGTGGTCCATTACCGTCCAGTTACCTATATAGTGGTCAAATATCATTTTAAGGACTTATCAATTAATAAGTCGTAGCAAATTAGTATTTTAACAAATAGAAAGTCACTTTTGCATTTTACGTGATTAAGTCCTTTTTATTAAATTAGATAACCAATCGGTAAAATTAATTCATGAAATTTTTACACATATCAAATAATATGCTATAATTACCAAAAATAATATTAAAAAAATTTTACGACCTTAGATTCGTGGTTCCAAAACCATTGTTCCGACAAGGGTCTAAACAGGCTATTACAACTCTCCCACTAGGGATTTTCATCCCTGAAAATCTTACCTGGAAGTAGATCAATGATTTGCTTCCACATAATACAATTCAAATTCACATATTGTTTCGAACTTCATATCACTTTAATCTCACAAGTAAGGTTCTGATTTGTTTACTACTATACATCATGTCAAGTTGAATTGTTTATAACTATATTGAATTACCCTTATTTTCTGCTCAAATTCTCCGATAATATTGATCCCACGGATCAATACCTCACAAAGCTCGATTCTCGAAACAACGGAGTTTGGTAACTACATCTATACAATATCTCATACAATGTTATTTTTATACTCACCTAATAGCTTATGAAACAACAATAGTCTTTCTTAGTTGTTTTCAAACTTTAAAACACAGTGACAGACAAATAAATATTTCGAGAATTTGAATTGTGTTACCTGACAACCTCGTACTCTCATCTTACTATAATTTCTCTCAAAATCATAATATAACTTTTAGATTTCTATCTGAAACAATGATATCCAGCTCCATGTGCAAACTGATAGTCTCTGAATTGACTAACTCAGCTGATTTATCAAAGAGAAATCCATGCTTATGGAAAGACTTATTCAGACAGTTAACATAATTCAAATAACATCTATCTTTTTCAATGTTAAGAAATAATCCCAATACAAAATTCATCTAAAATTGAGCTGATATAGTCCTGAAAACGTTTAATAATTAACTTTAACCTTTTGAGAGCTCAAACATTTAAACGTAAAGTCAGAAAAATTACGTTTTATAATCATTCATCAATACCACTTTCTCAAATTATCATGCATCTTGGTACTCCTGTATGAACATACTAACCGATAATGTGAGCCACCTGCAACAATGGTTATACAATCTCAGAGCTTCTCATTATAGACACATTATCTTAAAACACAAACAATCATCGATTCCACATCTGAAAATCTGAATAAAAAATCAATGTATACTGAACCTCTTTTTAACTTACAAACTCAAAAATTTTCGACAATTCGAGTTATCTTTGCTGTCTCCAATTTTGGATCTTTCTCTGAAATTAAACATTTTAAACTATTATAGTCATCAAATGTGTCACCTAACTCTTTTCATGTAGCTTTAACTATATGAAATCACAAGATCTCTGTGTACACTCTTTTATTAGAACACACTTCAAACCATTCATGGGCGTATGACTGAGAATCGTAAACTCTTTTTTTCAACGTAGGCTGAACCAGTACTGACGTTTTAGTTGATGATGTCTTCATGCAAAAGAAAGCTTCAACAATCGAACTAACTTTAATTTACCACAACATTTCCCAAAGAGAGTCGCTCTGATAGATATAATTCTGTATCAAGTCTTCAAGAATGCAAATTCTTCTTCCAAACTATCCCTCGATTCACACATGTACCTTTAAATTTTATTTCTAGTCCCGTGGATAGATTCAATCACATATACCCCAATCATCATTTTTTTTTCAATCAAATACTTCAAATCAGACTAAACTGCTGAATCGGTCTTTTCAAAGAAATCTTTTCTTCTCGTTAAAAGGATAACCCAAACATATTATTATACTGAAGCCACAACCATCAAATAGAAATCATAATGTCATAATAAGACCAATATTTTACCTGTAACAATAGATAATATTCTAGCTATTAATAAATCATTTGATCACAGAGGAAAATCAAATATGATTTGAACAGCAACCAATGCAGAAGCACAACTTTTATAACTCTGATAATGGTACTACAGTACTTATGATAGCCCTAATTTGACCTTAGTTGGAAAGTGGTTTCGGGACCACAAAACCGAGTCACAAAAAAAAATAATTGAATGTTATATTCTATGTTTGTTATTCGTGAAAATTTCATGTGTGAAAATATCGTGCTTTGATTATGTCAATTGGATGTGGAATTAGTTAAAAAGAACTTGTTTGAGAAGCTTTGGAAATGTGATGGGTAAATTTGTAGTGACCAAGTATTATATGGTCTTTTAATATGAGGCCCTTGGATGACAAATTGACCAATTTAGAATTGGTGGCCGGCCAACTCATGCGTGAACCATGTTGTTTGCATATTTTATTTTTAGTTGGTAAGGTTTAATAATAAAATATGAGCATTATAAATGTAACACCCCTAACCCGTACCCGTCGTCGGAGGGTTCGGTGGCATTACCGTACAGGTACATAATTTGAATGAACTTTAAACGCATAGAACTCGGTTGAACCCTTGTGGATAATAAAAATAAAAATATAAAATGAAAGGTATGAACACATTTATATAAATATACACGTATGAATTCAATCCGATCTCAACACTCATAAAGCCGAACATATGAACATGCAGAACAATTTCATTTTGAATCCATTTACAAGATGAAAGACAATTACTATTCATGTGGTAATAATTTCAAGGCTTAGCCAAAGGCATGACCTTATTTACTAGAGCCGAATGTACATAGTTATCCAAGACTCAAAATCTAACAATCTTATCTTTGTTCATTCAATACTTAACTCATCAAACCTCAACCACAACATGTCTAACACGTCAAGCATTCATTTCCATAAGAGCTTAATTCATAACCATGACAACTAAGGCCAAATAAGTATGCATCAATGCATCACACACATATATCACCAATCTTGTATAACTCAACCAAGTTCTAACATGATTTTCGATTTTACAACACACGAAAATCATGGAGTATCTTAGTGCTTACAATTCCTAATATACTATCCATTTGGTAATCAATCCAAATCATAACTGAACATGGTCATCTCATGATAATAAGTGCATTGATTCATTCTCAAGTTCAATTCACATCAAAACATCAAAGACATTTATCAAATAACAACCACACATTAACATCAACTTTACGGATTACATAAGATAACTTGGCAAGTCATTTTCGCATGGCTATACATATATACAATATCAAAATAACACTTACTTAAAATCAAAAGTCAGACCTATACATGCCATTATCGAAGTTTAATATTAAAAGTACCGAATTGAGCTTGGATAGTGTGGACGACTTTGACTTTGAGATTTTCGAGACCGTAGCTAACAAACGAGATCTATAAAATAGAAAAATTAAGGACAACAGAGTAAGCATTTCTATGCTTAGTAAGTTTTAAGCAATGAAACCATTTGAATTTAAGGCATAGAAATCTTAATGCTTAACATCTTCACTTGGGCCGAATATGAACATGACTAAAATACAACCATTTTTCATACATGGCATTTTAACTTCCTTTAAACATCAATTCATATCACATAGATAATTTCATTGTATTCATCTAAATTAAACCCTTGGCCGAAAGCATACATTACAATTACAATGCTAAATTTGTGCTTATACACATACTCACATATTGTATAGCTTCACACTTTGACCAATTATGTTCATATACTTAAAATCAATCTTAACATCCATCCACTCGAGTCGAAAATTCATACATCATAAATAAGTCATAGACTATCATGTAACCTTAAACAATGGTCAAAGCATCTCCATTCAAATGAGTATTCACAATTTATAACGGTTCTAATTTACAACGAGTAAGTGGTATATACCCGACTAAATTAGGGTAGTGAGCACATTTGTTTGGGATTATTACAACATAAATCATATAATTCTCACACGAATGCCTACAGAATTTAACCCGAATATAACACTGGCACGAATGCCCTTCGGGACTAAGCCCGGATATAACACTGGCATGAATGCCCTTCGGGACTAAGCCAGGATATAACACCGGCATGAATGCCCTTCGAGACTAAGCCCAGATATAACACCGATTGTCATGCATACTTATCCACATAAAATTCATTTCACAAAATTCATCACATCCATAGTTTATTTGCCTCATTCAAATGTAGACATAAAATATACAACCACACAAGACCTCAAGCTATATCATTATCTTAGATTATTCCCAATTAGCCATTCGGCTACATACCACATATGCCATTTACCTCACAATTAGTCTATTAAGGTAATGTCATTAAGCAATGGTTCCTAATATCATGCACATATAACATGTCATCTATAACTAGATGCTAAGTGTGAGTACTCGAAACTTACCTCGTAACTTTCTGAACAATTATGGGTTGGCTATTCTGTCACTTTAGTTTTCCCCTTATCCGAAGTTGCTCCTCTATGCTCTTGAGCTAGGTATACAAAATTTCACTTATCAATATCCCATTATAAAGGCTCATAGCCGAATGTTCCTTAAGGTTAACAAAACACACACATAAAGTTTTTATATATATATATACAACTATCATAAAACTTTAGTCATGCTTACAATTGTTTTAAGTCACAAACGTTACTCATCTTTTTCACCAAGACAGCATTCGGCCTTAATAGAACTTATTATACTAAAGCCCCTTATTTTTAGTCATATCACATATACACAACTTGAAACCCTCCTTTAACACCAAATTCACTACCTTGAAAACTCAATTTAACCCACTTAACTATTTCGAGGCCGAATGCCACTTGATCATTGAGCATCATGTTCCTTTCACCATCTATTAAGTCTTATGACTCAATTAAAAATTATCTTTGATTTATCACATAATTGATCAAGTTCATAGTTCATTTCAACAATGAGTTTCTTGATTTCCAAAGAACAATTCTCTATTCACTTCCTAAATCCACATTCGGCAAAAATACATATACACGTACAAATGTTTTAACATCTAAATTTCAACCAAGCAACACATTTATACCAAGGCCGAATATATATATATCTATGCAAAATGCACAAATGTTCACACTTGAAAATTACAACTTATTAACACATAAATTTTTCATTCATAAATTTTCTTAGCCGAATGGTCCTATACTCTATTTAACAACCATTGGTTCATCTAAACTTTAAACACATCATAAGTTGATATACGAAACATCAAATACCACAATTAGAACACAAAATCCTCATAATAGATTGCCATATAAGTCTAAAATTAAATTTTAACACAAAATTACTAAGCTTCAACTCAATTCCTAGCTATTTAAATAACATTTAAACATTCAACACTACTTCTTTATGTAATGAACCTTAGCCAAAAACCTCTCTCAATCATTTGAATCACATAAAACACCTTTTTCCACATTTTAAACTTATAACTTAAAAACACATGGATATTAGCATCATTTAACCTATCAAACACTCATTCAACCATTTATAACATCAAACTCCAAACTTATCAACATTTTAACATATTCCCCTCATGGCCGAATGCATCAACCCTCACATATTCAAAGTCTAACGCATGGGCCATGTCAAGGACTTAGTAACCAACTAAATTTCATAAACAATTTACAAAAATTAGTATGAACATACGTTGATTCAAGCTAGGATTATGGCCGAATGCCTTAGCCCTTTCTTCTCCCTTTTTCTAATTTAAATTTGGCAAAATGAAGAACAAGTAGCCTTCCTTGTTCTTTTCACCACTTTTTCTTATTATTTTATTAAACTTTAATATAATATAAAATCATTTAGCTTAAAACTCTAAAAATAAAAGCATATAATTGTATAAAATAATCACCATGGTCGACCACTACAAAATAAGTGGAAAATTGACATGCAAGTCCTATTATTTTAAAGCCATGGATTATTCGGTCCTCTAAATAAAGCCTATCACATTTCCAAGTTTCATATATTAATCCTTTTCATTGAAAATTCACATTCAAAGATAAAAATTAAAATATCAAACTTCACATAAAATAGGCACGAGATTTCAATATTCAATTATTTCTACGACTCGGTTTAGCGGTCTCGAAACCGCTTTCCAACTAGGGTCAAACTAAGGCTATCACAATAAAAATGTAATGATTTTATATTATGACATAATGAATTTATTATAGAAAAAGGGTGATAAAAATAAAGTTCACCCATCCTTTATCCTATTTTTTACCGAAAAAAAGTGAGAAGGAAGTAGTCATAGGGTCCGGCCATGGATGGGGTTGAATCAAGGTATGTTTTCATATGTACTTTTTCAAATTTTTTTTGTCAAATTTAGCTAGATGCTTAGTCTTTCACATAGCCCATGAGGAAATTTTGAAGTTGGTGGTGTTTTGTACAATCGGCCATGAATGAGAGAAATTGAATCTTGAATACTTTGGTGTTTTACTTTGATATGTAATGTAAGATGGTCATTGAACTAGTAATACTAAGTTTTTTTAGGTTTGAATGAATTCTTAGCATTCGGTTAAGGTAGTCTTTTACAAGGCTTTGTTAAAATAAAATTAGAAAATAATGCCTAAAGTTTTTACCTATGCTAATATGTTAGCCGAATGATCCCTTAGAGGAAAATTTGAATATTTAGATGTCATTCGGAATGGTTGAAGGTGTGGATGGTTAGTTTAGAAGTAATCGGCTAATGTATTATTGTTTTCTTATTTATTTATTGCTGAATGAGAACTTAAATTAATAAATGGAGTATTAGAAGGTTAAAAAGTGAGTAATTGCATAATATATGTGTTTAGAAGAGAATTACTCTTCGTATGGATTATTTTTGACAAATGGTATATCTTTGAACATATTACATGATGTTTAGTTAAATGCGGTTTCATGTGAAGCTTTGTTAGATTTAAATAAAAGATGTTTGAATATTAAGAAAGTTATTCGGGCATGAGTATTAATTGGTACTTATATAGCCGAATGTGTATATATAATTGGAGTGGTTTAGTTTTAATGTGAATTAAGGTGATTGAAAATGAGAATTTGCTGTAGATGATACAAATAGGAATTTTAAATATGTTACGTATGTGATATAATTGCCGAATGTGGATTTAAGCATTAGTTAATTAAATTGTTGTTTTATGGGGATGTTTTGATGTGTGAAATGCCGCACTATGTGTGCGATGAAAAGAGGCACTGTGTATGCGAGTTCTTTAACTGAGCACTATGTGTGTGAATGAAAAGAGGCACTGTGTGTGCGAGTTCTTTAACCGAGCACTATGTGTGCAAATGAAAAGAGACACTATGTGTGCGAGTTCTTTAACCGAGGACTATGTGTGTGAGATCGGACATTGGGGCACTAAGTGTGTGAAATGTTTCATGTATGACCTCGTTTGGGACAAAGGCATTGATTTGAGATAGTGTGTAAGACCGTGTCTGGGACACTGGCATCACTTATGTTTCATGTAAGACCTCATCTAGGACGAAGGCATTGATCTGTGTTAGTGTGTAAGACCCTATCTGGGACAGTGGCATCGATATTGAATAACATGTAAGACCGCGTCCGAGACGTTGGCATTGTATAAAGCCTATCTAAAATCTGTACATTTCTGAACGACTTAAAGAGAAAGTTTGTTAAACGGACTAAATGCCAGTGAACTAATTAAAGTCAGAGATTATACAACCTTGTGCTAAATTGGTAATGAAATAAGTTCGAGACAATAAGTTGGCCAGGTATGTGATATATATATTATATGTGAGATTGATCTGACGGGAATTAAGAGTGTGTAATGAGAAGCATATGTAAAGATGTTATAAATTAATAAGTATATTGTATATGTGTGCATTCAGTTATTATGCAAAGTTACATGAAAGTATTCGATATGCCATTTAACTATGAATGTTGAAAGTAAGTGTGGGTAAGAAATGGTATACTAGTTGAATTCGATAGAATTAAAGTTAATATTAACGCATGTAAATGCTTATGTCTATATGAGTTTTGAATATAATTGAAGTAAAATGATATATGTGATTGTGAATAATCGGCCAAATGGTATTATACTCTGAAAATGTTATGTGATACGATTATTTGGTTTGTTTTTAAGTTCAATTGTTTAAAATTGCTTAAGACTTACTAAGCTTATGAAAGCTTACTTTGAATGTTATGTTTCTTTGTTTTATAGATCGTTAGCTCTTACTACCAGCTCGGGGATTGTCAGCATTTCGTCACACTATCTACTGTTTTGGTAACCTGATGATTTGGACTTAGCTTGTGGCATGTATAGGATAGACCTTAAGTAGAACAATATTTTCATTATTGTATATAAGTCATGTAAATATGACATCTTTTGGATGTTTACTTTTATAAGTTTTAAATTCGATCTTTGGTTGTGTTTTGCATTTATATAAATAAATTATCTTTTATTCAAAAGAATGTTTCAAAATTTTACTGTCTGATCTGTTTTCTGATTTCTGGTAACGCCTTGTCCTATTCCGGCGACGGTTACGGGATAAGGGTGTTACAGTACTCCCCAAATTTCAGAATAGAAATTATGATTATAATAGATATAGCCATTTCTGTCAAATAGATACCTCTGATAGATAATCATATAGAATCATAAGAAAACCATGATAGCAAAATTTCAACATCTGATGCTACACAGAATATCGGAAAATTACAACCCATATAGAATAATATCAACCCCGATGCTATCCTAGAAAATGTCCAGAAAGAACATTGTCACTCATAAATACTGTAACCTATAGTAACAGAAGCAATATAGTCTTTACGTATATTCAACAGAACAATAGCCAGTAGAAACAAAATATTAGTATCATACAGATTTACCGTCAATTTTTCATATTCACACAAGGGAATAAGAGAAAGACATAGTAATGTCGAACATAACCCAAACAGAGCAACGATACTTTCATCTATTAATATGTTTAGCTAATGTCCTCGTACAATAAGAATTCCATTTTAACATATACAACTGCATATACCTCAGAAAGTAAGTGAACATATTGCATGCTTAAAAGATATCGTACTTATTAACTCAACTATAATCACTGTACCCAGCCATCAATACAGTTCAATATTATCCTTTCACTAATAGAAATCAATTCAAAAAAGCTTCCAGTTGATACTTTCTTTAGATAACATACCTGAATTGGTCATTTGATCGGAGTTAACTTCTTCTTTAACAGTGACGTTACATAATCCGAATAGTCTTTAGAACTATTCCATATATCTTTTATTATTGTCTTCTTTTGCTGATTCATTTACTTTTCTATCCACATTATTAATCTTTCGAACACAAACTTCTGTAACTCCACACTCATTATTCAACCCAAATTTTATAGATTTCATTACAACATTTTACTGATAAGGGGGTGAGGGTAGTAAAGCCTCAAATTTAACTTACACATAGATGTACATAACACATACTATCACAAATAGCCAGTTCATTACTAATTCCACATTTCAAAACATTTAATAAACATTTGCTTTTAATCACTTTTATTCTTAACACAAAGTTCATATGCCAACTCAAGTCACTAAATCACAATTAGAGCTTTCATATAGCAATCATAGGCCACATATCACATGTAACACCCCAGACCCGGCCCAGACGTTATGGCCAGATCTGATGAATCACATGGATAGTTAATTACACCTCGTTCTTTATTTCACAAATTTAGGTTGATTTAGCAAAACCATTTTGGGGGTTTTTGAGAAAAAGAAGGTTGTTTAATTTATAAAAATCCTATCCACTATCAGTTTGAAGTTCATTTTTTAAGAGATCTTGTTAATGAGTCATTGTCATTAAATTATCAACTTGTCACGTAGAGAAAGTTTTAAAAATGTTTGTTAATTTGAAATAAAAATCCGCACAGCCTTAGTCTATCAATTTTAAACAAGGAATAATTAAATAAATAAGTAAAACCAAAATGAAAATAAAATAATTATTGAGCGGCCTTATTACAGATTAAAACCCAAAAACTACTGAATACTAAAATAAGTGACTTTAGAAATAATAATAAAACCAGAAAGCAGTCCACGTGGCCATTCCGAATCCCTCCAGTTCCAAGTCCTCTAAGGTTGGGGTTCACCTGCAGTGATGAAAAGGAAAGAGGGTGAGTTTGTGAAAACTCAGTGTGTAAGCTCACCCTACCATAGTCCAGATCAGTTCAAGCTCAAGCTGGGCCGAAGCCTTATTCAGGTACAGAGTTAACTGGGCCTTAGCCCTTATTTAGAAAATAGTGATTACTGAGCCTTAGCCCTATTTAGAAAACAGTGTAGGCCTTATGCCCATTACAGTAATAGTTCAGTATATTATGCATGAATGCAAAGCCCAAGCCTAATCCAGCCCTACAGACCACCCGTACCAGCCCTACACAGCATGTGGGGAATAACTTAACCCACCCAGCCCTACACACCACAGTCGCAGCTTAGCTGCTTAATCAGATAACGTGGCCAAGCCACTAAAATAGTAATACGAGGTCTAGCAGTATACGTGGCATTGCCACTTAGCACTTCCTCCATCAAAACCCAATCCCATGCAACAGAGTGTATTATGACATGGCGTACAGAGAATAGATATAATTTAGCATGCAAATTAGTCAACTTAACCTAGGGGTAAAATAGTCTTTTAGCACCTAGGGGTAAAACAGTAATTTCCACCCTTAAGGGGTATTTCAGTAACTTAACCAGATTCTAGGGTTTCATACTCATTACAGTACACTAACAGACCTATTGTTGTCCATTTAATTGTTAAGCTCATTTAATTATTACCAAGCCATCGGGCCCTAAAAACCCCTAATGGGCCCGACAGAGTCCACTAGCTTTTACGGCCCATTAAGTTCAATTCTACACCCGTTTTAGCAGGTCTTAACCGTCAAATTAACAGAATACACTTACCGCTCGTTTTCACCCATATGAGCCAGTAAGCCCATTGGGCCCAAATTTGGCCCTCCGAGGCCCAAAACCACCAACGTGCCTGAAATCGCGCACACAACCGTCTTACCATTCGCGATTACCAACTTTATTGTTTCAACTGACCCAGGAGTGCTCACATGCTTGCAAACCCCCGAAATGCCAAAATTTTAGCTTTTCGGCTTTTGCCGATCTAGTCTACTAGAGGGTGTCAAGTACACACCTGTTTGCGTACTATGTCGAGATCCGCACCGAATTAACCTACAATCATTTTAACCGTACTGTTAAACTATAAACGAACAAAGACAATGAAATCAATACCCTACCATATTCGGCAAACACCATCCGAAGCCCTTAATCACTTACCTTTGCCAAAATCTACTACTAGATCTAGATCTAGATCTAGATTGCTTCAGTGCCCCAAGTCTCGAACTGTTCCTCGCTAGATCACCCTTTTTCCACACCATCATACGAGATCCAAAAGAAAAGGCTCAATTAAGTTTTTAATCCCGAAAAAGAGTCAAAACCGATAACTACCAAGGCAATGGGGTTTTTGGTTCTTCTTAATCCGTAAGAAAGAATGAAGTAGGAAGGCTACTTACCCAAAAAGTTGTTTGATCTGATAGATAGCACAGTAGTCGTTTTCCCCTAAACTAGATCTCAAACTCTAGAGGCTCTAGCCAAAAACCCGAAGCTATAAAAGAGGTTTAACGTTTTCGGCTAAAGGATGGATATTTGTAAAAAGATGACAAGATTCGGCTTTCAAGGAGTGCAAGAGAACTCAATAGAGAAATAGAAAAGAGAAGTATAGGTGATTCGACTAAAAGAGAAGAAAAGAATAGAGATATTCGGCCAAAGAGAAATCGACACCAAACTAAACTTTTCAGATTTCGACTTTTGAGAAAACGGCTAGGTAAGGTTCTAAATGAGTTTAGACAGGCTATGAAGTGAAGAAGAAAGAGAAGAAGGAAGGGATGGATTCAGCTTGAGAAGAAAAAGAGAAGAAAAGAAAAGGAAAGGGTTTGGTTTTGGACAAATCGACACAAGTGGTTTATGCATGCGATTTCAGCTTTTAGAACAAAGGGAGGAGAAGAGAAAAGAAAAAAGACCCTAGGGACTTACCTGATCGGCACTTGCCTACCAAAATGCCGAAACTAAAACCCCAAAAGAACCCCAAGCAGCATTCGACTAGCACCCCTTTACTCCCCCTACCGATTATGCCAAAACCAAAAGACTAAAACCGAAAATGCTCCCCTAAGAGCGCCATATTCGGCCATCACTTGCTTCCCATTAAAATTTCCTAAAATTTCTCCCCCTTATCCCTCCTTGATTCAATCCCATGAGCCACTCAAACACTCTCCTTCAGAGTTTCACTTGGAGTCCACCACATGCCTTGCACATGCATTAAAAATAAAACAACACCTTGCTTACCACGGGATTTGAACCTTAGCTCTTACATAGGCTCTACATGCCTCCTCCTTAGGCCCTAAGTGGTGCTACATTGCCACCTTACCACAGGTCATCTTGTGTCTTAAATTACCAATATTTTTTTAAAAGCCCACTTAGTCAAAGCCCCTTCTCCCTTAGGTCTAAAATTTTAAAGTTCTACTGGGTTTTAACTTAAGCTTAAGCCTTCTAAAGGCCCACTAACACACTCAAAGCATACTTTAGCACATCCAGACAAGCAAAAATTAAATTCAAGGGAAATCTCTAAATCCCGAAAGTTAGGGCGTTACATCACAACTCATATACTCATATCATTTTAGCATTTATCAACAATAAAATGTCTCGTATTCTTATTCATACCTTTATGAGTCTCAACTCATCATTAACACATTTTCATTCAAACATTTGAGTATTATTTCTGTACCATCAAAATTAGCTCGGTTAGAAAGCATATCTCTCTCATGAAAACAATTTTCGCTAGAGTCAGGAGATATCACACTATCGTAGGTTAAATGTGGCATGTATAGCTATACTCACATATGCTATGGTAGTCCTAGAACTAACTAAACCATAGCTTTGATACCAACCAAATTGTAACACCCCTAACCCATATCTATCGTTAGACTAAGGTTAAGAGGCATTACCAGACAGATCAGAACATTTCATGTACATTTCACAAACATTTATTCAGCATCATCATATCAAAATCATATATCATCAATAAGTCCCTTATGAAGGTCCACGAGACCTTAAACATGGATTAGAAGAAGATCGGGACTAAACTGAGCTTATATAAAATATATCATAAAACATACTTCTAAAGTAAGATTTAAGCATAACCATATTCCCATAAGCATTAACATCAAACTCAAGCCATTTTCGCATGGCTATCAATACACAAATTCCAAAACCAACATATCAAAACAAATCTATACATGCCACATAAACAACACTCAAAGCCTTATTTACTGCAGCGATAACTGGATAGTGTGATGACGTCTCCCATGACTTCCAACCCGAGTAAATCTTTGAAAACTCTATAACATAAGAAAAACACGCAGAGTAAGCTTTGAAAGCTTAGTAAGCCATAAGCAATTAAATCATTTCAATGATGTTTATAATTCAACTTAACTAAAACAAAATTTAACAAATCTCAACCACATATGCATTTATCACCCTCGAAAATTCATATGATCATATTTAGTGCTTTACTTAATTTAACATTTCATAAACATAATAACTTCACACATATCTTATCCATTTGGCTACATTTCAATTTCATATATAGAGCATATATTCACATTCATTTTTATATAAATCACTTATCATCTTCTCCACATATACTACTTTCCATTTCTCATAATCATGCTTCTCACTTCATAATTCCTATGTTCAAAACCTAGGACCACAATTCATTTAACGAACATATATAACACATTATTAACTTGTATACATTCATATCATTCGATATCATATATTTCGCATATCATCATTTGAAACATATTAACCTTTCATTTTTGAATTACATAATCGAAACACATGTAACGCCCTAAAATCTGGATTCCTTTAATTCTACTGGTTTTGTTTTAATTGCACGTCTGGTGTGTTGGATAAGGGAGTTAGGAGTGTTTTGGTATGTCTGAAGGGTCTTGGGGTCAAACCCAGGTGGTTGTAAAACTTTAGATTTTTGGTTTAAGTGAACCCTTGCTCACTGATCTTAGACCTCTTAAACAAATGTGTGTGTTGCAAGACATGAGAGGCGTGGTAGTCAAGTGGCAAGTAGCGTGTGTTGTGTGCTAGGAGGTCTTGAGTTCGAGCTGCTTTGTGTGCAATAGACTATTATTTTTGCTACTAATGTGGGAACGGTGATTAAAGTTGTAATATCCCGAATTAGGGCCTAATCGAAACAGTGGCTTCGTGACCATAAATCCGATATAGAAATAATTATTTTATTATTATTTTGATATTTATGATGTGATTGCATGATGGTGTAAAAATTTCGTGAAGAAATTCTATGCATAAAGTGCTTAAGTTGAAATTAGGGACTAAATCGAATAAGTTGCAAAACTTGCATTCTAGAAGCTTTTAGTATGAAATTGCTTTGGAATATTAATTAGGAGGTCTTGAATAGAATTTTACCAATATCTAAAATTTTGGACGAAAATGGGCTTGTACATGAAAAATTTCAAAGAAAGGAATTAAGGGTATTTTGGTCATTTGGTAATTAAAAGATTAAAAAAGGGAAAAAGATGGCAAAATATGTCCATCTTCTTCATTACCACGAAATTTCAAGGGTTCTCCATAGCTAGGGTTTGTTTCAAGCTTTCAAGCTCAATAGTAAGTGATTCCAAGCCTCGTTTTTAATGTTCTTTACGTTTTCGGAGTCCCGGTAACTTGATTTAGCTTATGCTAGCAATAATTCAACCTAGGGTTCATATTTGGAAAAATACCCATAGGTGAAATTTGTTTATTTTGGTGTTTTATGATAGAATATGAGGTTTTAAATTATGTTAGACAACTTGTGCTACCCGGTTTTAAGTAAAAAGAGTAAAACGGCTTAATCGGTAAAAATACCTATTGTTCATAAGTGCATGTTGTAGTTGGAATTTGAGCTTGCTAATGGTAAATAAATGATCAGTATGTCCTAAAACATAAGAATTTGGGCCTAGCTTTGGGGCAAAAGCATAAATATTCAAAAGTTTAGGGGTAAATTCATAATTTTGATAAAGTTAGAGTTAAGGACTTTTTTGATAAATGTGAGTATTAAATAAGCTAAATGTGTTATTTTAGATCAAGAAAGACGTGGAATCGACCTTGATCGAGGAAAAGAAAAGATTGTGGACTAAATTGCAAAATTTCTATATTTTGTATCGAGGTAAGTTCATGTGTAAATAATGTAACGTAATTGCTATTTTAAGTGATTTAATGCTATTTATATGATATGATACTTGTTATTATGAATATTATGCTTTGTGAAATATTATGTGTTGGTATGAAAAGTATGTGATTAAATTGATAAGTATGAGATGCAAGCAACGTATTGGTTCCGATATTCCGAGGAGAACGACTGGGAAATGTGTGATTGAGGAAAATCCCGTTTGAACCTTGGGAATAGATTAGGATACAAGTGACATGTCACTAGGATGGCTGGGCATCCGAACTCGTCGAGTTGAGTCCGAGTTCACTTATCGATGCAAATGTCCAAACTCATTGAGTTGAGTCCAGGTTCGTGAGATATAACTAGGCATCCGAGCTCGTTGAGTTGAGTCCGAGTTCACTTATGGATGCGAACGCCCGAGCTCGTTGAGTTGAGTCCGAGTTTGCTTATGGACGAGTTACATGGTTACTTGATTATATATGTGACACTTATGTGTAAATTATCCATGTATCCGAGTTATATTCCGAGGTGTTCAACAGGTAAAATTCTAGCGAAATGGAAGAACACTCAAGAGGCAAGTATCATTTTAATAAGTGTTGTGAAATGGACACTTTGGACAGGTATGTACTTAACCCTCGGGTTGAAACTTGATACAACAACAATAATGTGGTAAGATGATGAATGATGATTAGAAATGTGATATATGTTTTGGTGATACCATGCTAGTGTTATTTGGAAGAATTACTTTGTTATATTACTTGTTATTTGCATGTGAACTTACTAAGCATTTATGCTTACTCCCTCCTTTCCATTCATTGTAGTTTTGGACAAGCTGGCTTGGGAATCGGGATAGGTCGAAGGCTCATTCACACTATCCGAAGAACTAGTTTGGTAAAATGGCTTGTATAACTCAAATATGGCATGTATAGCAATATACTTGTTTTGTGTAATTAATCTTGCGATATGGTTGTGGTTTGGTTGAGAAAATGCCTGAAAATGATTAGTCCTTGGAATGGTTAATTTAGATTATGTATGAGACCATGTATGTTCAAAGTGTTAATAGTTCATGAATTTCCATAGAAAAGTGAAAATTTGTCATAAAACAGAATGTTGTAACAGCAGTGACGTGAGTTTGAAAAATCACTAAAAATAGTAGGAACCGAATTAGGTGATAAATTAAATATGAAATTGAAGCTTAATGTGTTTACTTTCATATGGAAGAAGTGAAACAGGTAAAGGAGTTATATGTTATGAGATATTTGAGTTTTTGTGAAATAGGGGCAGAGCGATTTCTAGATCCCTTATTCCAAATTTGGAAATTCACTACAAATTGTACAAAAATAATTAGGCATCATGCTATATATTTATGGATTCCTTATTGACTCTAGTTTTAAGATAAATAAATGGCATAGCATTTTGAATTCTGTATAGAGAGAAAAGTGGTTCGTAGTGAACATAGGTCAGAGCAGTCGAACACTGAAATAGGGGGCCCTATCGAAAATTCTAGAAAATAATTAGTAGATAGATATATGAGTCTAGTTTTAGGGGAAATTTACGGATCTTAATTTCAAGTTTCGTAACTTGAGATATGATTTTTTGAGCGATAATGGTGCAGAAAGACAACTTATTCTGAAAGTTAAAATAAATGGTTTAAAGTTGTTTAAATGGTAAATTAAGTTTAGTAACACCTCAAGCTCGACTCCGGTGACGGTCTCGGGTAAGAAGGTGTTACATTTGGTGGTATCGGAGCCAGGTTTAGTTGGTTCTTGGACTAACGTGTTTTATGTACGGATTTTGCTATACATGCCATATGTGTATATTGTGATAGTGTGACGAAATTTTGACCTTTTTAAATGATTTTTTTATAGTAAATGGATCCTGATCCAGCTATGGCAGATGAAGTAGAGAGTAATGCGCCAGCTCCGGCTAAAGGGGCAGCGCCGACTAAAAATCCACCTCCTACTGTTGGTCAGGGAGGAGGAGAAAGGGGTCGAGAAGCCTTTCTCTAAATGATGAGTGCATGGTATACTGAGTTCGTTCATACGAACCTGAATGTACAACCTCCCCCACCTCCCCCAATTCCTCAACCTGTACACCTGATGCCCCAAGGTATGGATATGATGAAATTCCAAAGAACTTCAGTTGATAAAATTCGTAAACTAGGGGCAATAGAATTCAAAGCTAATGTGGATGATGATGCTGAGAAAGCAGAGTTCTGGCTTGAAATTCTATCAGGGTATTTGATGAACTGTCTTGCACACCAGAAGAATGCTTGAAATGTTCAATATCTTTGCTGAGGGATTCAGCCTATAATTGGTGGAAGACATTGATTTCTGTGGTACCGAAAGAGAGAGTAACCTGGGAATTCTTTCAAGAAGAGTTTCGGAAGAAATACATCAGTGAAAGATTTATTGATCAGAAGCGTAAAGAGTTTCTTGAGCTAAAGCAAGGCAATATGACAGTCACTGAATATGAAAGGGAGTTCATCAGATTGAGTAAGTATGCCAGAGAATATGTTCCTATAGAGGCCAAGATGTGCAGACGATTTGAAGACGGGCTCAATGAAGACATTAAAGTATTTATTGGGATTCTTGAACTAAAAGAAATGGTGGTACTTGTCGATCGAGCTTGCAAGGCTGAAGAACTACTTAAAGAAAAGAAAAAGGCAGAATCTAAGACATGAAATTGGAAGAAAAGACCAATGAGTAATGCACCCTCACAGCAACCTAGAAAATCAAGAAATATGAATCCTCGTTCCCAAGTTTCAGCTTGACAATCATATTGGATTTCTAAGAAGCAAAATGTGGGTTCTAAATCTCAGACTACTTCGACAGCTAGTGTGGGGAATTCAAGATTTGTTAAGCCTGAGTGCCAGCGGTGTGGTAGAAATCATTTTGGTCCGTGTAGAGCAAATGAATGTTTTCGATGTGGTTCTCCGGATCATTTTATTAGAGACTGCCCAGAGAAAGTTGAAAAAGAAAGATTTCAAAGTGCGAAAACTGGTGGTACAGATTTGAGAGGAAGGTATTCAAGAAAAGCTGGGAGTGAAGCAAGCAGCAAGAATGTGGTCAGAGATTCAGCAGTTAAATCTGAAGGAAGGGCTTCGGCTAGAACTTATGCCATTAAAGCACGTGAAGATGCTTCCTCACCTGGCGTGATCACCGGTATATTTTCTCTTTATGGTGTTAATGTTACTACTTTAATTGATCCCGGTTCTACTCATTCATATGTGTGCATGAAATTGGTGTCTAGCATGAATATATCTGTTGAGAACACAAAATTTATGATTAAAGTGTCAAATCCGTTAGGCAAATGTGTTATAGTTGATAAAGTATGCAAGAAATGTCCTTTAATGATTCGGGGTTATTACTTTCCGGCCGACTTGATGTTGTTGCCGTTTGATGAGTTTGATGTTATTTTGGGCATGGATTGGTTAACATTGCATGATGCTATAGTAAATTGTAAACAGAAAGTTATTGAATTAAAGTGTGAAAATGGTGAAACTCTGCGGGTTGAATCAGATAAATCAGAGGCATTGTCTAGTGTGATTTCTTCAATGTCAGCTCAGAGATAATTGAGAAAGGGTTATGAAGCTTATTTAGCGTATGTGTTGAATACAAAAGAAATTGAAAAGAAAGTGGAATCGGTGCCGATTGTGTGTGAGTTTGCAGATGTATTTCCAGAGGAATTGCTGGGTTTACCTCCAGTCAAAGAAGTAGAATTGGTATAGAGTTGATGCCGGGAGCAACTCTGATCTCGATTGTTCCATACAGAATGGCACCAGCGGAGTTGAAAGAATTAAAGTCGTAGTTGCAAGAGTTGACCGACAAAGGCTTTGTGAGACCGAGTTTTTCACCTTGGGGTGCTCCTGTATTGTTTGTGAAAAAGAAAGATGGTTTAATGAGACTGTGTGTAGACTATCGACAGTTAAACAAGGTGACAATCAAGAACAAGTATCCGTTGTCGAGAATTGATGATTTGTTTGATCAGCTAAAAGGAGCGACTTGGTTTTCAAAGATTGACTTGAGATCTGGGTACTATCAGCTGTGGGTAAAAGAGTCAGATGTGCCTAAAACTGCTTTTAGGACAAGGTATGGTCATTATGAATTTGTAGTTATGCCATTTGGGTTAACAAATGCTCCTGCTGTGTTTATGGATTTGATGAACCGTATATTTCGGCCATACTTGGATAAGTTTATTGTGGTATTCATAGATGATATTTTAATCTATTCAAAAGATGAGACCGAGCATGCCGAGCATTTGAAAATAGTTTTGCAGACTTTGAGAGATAAGCAATTATATGCCAAGTTTAGTAAAAGTGAATTTTGGCTTCGGGAAGTTGGATTTTTGGGTCATATTGTTTCAGGTGATGGTACACGGGTTTATCCCAGTAAAATTTCAGCTTTTGTTGATTGGAAACCACCGAAGAATGTAACCAAAGTTAAAAGTTTCTTGGGGTTAGATGGATATTATCGACGGTTTGTGAACGGATTTTCTATGATTGCTGCTCCTATGACTAGATTACTCCGAAAGGATGTTAAATTTGAGTGGACAGAAGAATATCAACGGAGTTTCGAAGAATTGAAAAAGTTATTAACAGAGGTACCAGTGTTAGTGTAGCCCGAGTCAGGCAAAGAATTTGTGGTATATAGTGATGCTTCTCTAAATAGTTTGGGATGTGTACTGATGCAAGAAGGAAAGGTTGTGGCTTATGCTTCGAGGCAGTTAAAACCTCACGAGAGGAATTATCCGACTCACAATTTGGAATTGGTTACGGTGGTGTTTGCTTTGAAGATTTGGCGACATTATTTGTATGGTGAAAAGTGTCGAGTATATACCGATCACAAAAGTCTTAAATACTTGATGTCACAAAAAGAATTGAATTTGAGACAGCGAAGATGGTTAGAATTGTTGAAAGATTATGAGCTTGTGATTGACTACCATCCAGGAAAAGCAAATGTAGTTGCCGATGCCTTGAGCAGAAAGTTGTTGTTTGCTTTGAGAGTTATGAACACTCAGTTGGAAATGTCAGATGATGGTTCGATTCTAGCCGAGTTGAAAGCAAGATCGATGTTTTTACAGGAGATTTGTGAAGCTCAGAAAAGCGATGAAGGCTTGCAAGCCAAAAGAAAGCAATGTGAGGTTGATACAGAGTCAGATTTCAGAATCGGTTCTGATGGGTGCTTGATGTTTAAAGATCAGATTTGTGTACCGAAGAATGAGGACTTGACTCAAAAGATCTTGCAAGAAGCACATAATAGTTGTTTGTCGATTCATCCAGGCAGTACGAAAATGTATAATGATTTGAAGAAAATGTATTGGTGGAATGGAATGAAAAGAGATATATTAGAGTTTGTATCCAAATGCTTAATTTGTCAACAAATGAAAGCTGAACACCAAGTGCCTTCGGGATTACTTCAGCCTATTATGGTTCCTGAATGGAAATGGGATGGAATTATTATAGATTTTGTTTCAGGGTTACCATTGACTCCAGGAAAAAAAGATGCCATCTGGGTAATAGTTGACAAATTAACTAAGTCGGCTCATTTTTTTCTAGTACGTACAGATTATTCTCTTAACAAGTTGGCTGAACTGTATGTTAGAGAAATTGTTAGACTACACGGAATACCATTGTCAATTATTTCAGATAGAGATCTGAGATTTACCTCGCAGTTTTGGCAAAAGTTATAAGAAACGTTAGGTACGAAGTTGAATTTCTGTACTGCTTTTCATCCACAAACTGATGGACAATCAGAGAGAGTAATTCAGATTCTTGAAGATATGCTCAGATGTTGTGTATTGGAATTTCAAGGAAGCTGGGAAAGATATTTACCATTGATAGAATTTGCTTACAATAACAGTTATCAGACGAGCTTGAAGATGGCACCTTATGAAGCATTATACAGTCGTAAGTGTCGGACGCTGTTGTATTGGACTGAACTCAAGGAAAATCAGATCTATGGAGTTGATCTAATAAAAGAAACTGAAGAAAAAGTGAAAGTGATCCGAGATTGTTTAAAAGCTACTTCAGATAGACAGAAATCTTATGCAGACTTGAAACGAAAAGAAATTGAGTTTCAAGTTGGTGATAAGGTATTTTTAAAGGTGTCTCATTGGAAGAAAGTTCTTAGATTTGGACGGAAAGGTAAGTTGAGTCCACGTTTTATCGGGCCGTATGAAATAATTGAAAGAGTTGGACCGGTAGCCTATCGGTTAGCATTGCCATCTGAATTGAAAAAGATTCATGATGTGTTCCATGTGTCTATGTTACGTCGGTATCGTTCGGATCCTTCACATGTGATTTCAACGACAGAAATTGAACTACAACCAGACATGACCTACGAAGAAGAACCGATAAAGATTTTAGCTCAAGAGGTCAAACAACTAAGGAATAAAAGTATTACCCTTGTGAAAGTGTTGTGGCAAAAACATGGAGTAGAAGAGGCTACATGGGAATCCGAGGAAACTATGAAAAAACAATACCCACATCTATTTACCGGTAAGATTTTCGAGGACGAAAATCCTTAAAAGGGGGAGAGTTGTAATATCCCGAATTAGGGCCTAATCGGAATAGTGGTTTCGTGACCACAAATCTGATATAGAAATAATTATTTTATTATTATTTTGATGTTTATCATGTGATTGCATGATGGTTTGAAAATTTCGTGAAGAAATTCTATGCATAAAGTGCTTAAGTTGAAATTAGGGACTAAATCGAATAAGTTGCAAAACTTGCATTCTAGAAGCTTTTAGTATGAAATTGCTTTGGAATATTAATTAGGAGGTCTTAGATAGCAATTTGACCAATATCTAAAATTTTGCACAAAAATGGGCTTATACATGAAAATTTTCAAAGAAAGGCATTAAGGGTATTTTGGTCATTTGGTAATTAAAAGATTAAAAAAGGGAAAAAGATGGCAAAATATGTCCATCTTCTTCATTACCACGAAATTTCAAGGGTTCTCCATAGCTAGGGTTGTTTCAAGCTTCCAAGCTCAATAGTAAGTGATTCCAAGCCCCGTTTTTAATGTTCTTTACGTTTTCGGAGTCCCGGTAACTTGATTTAGCTTATGCTAGGAATAATTCAACTAGGGTTCATATTTGGAAAAATACCCATAGGTGAAATTTGTTTATTTTGGTGTTTTATGATAGAATATGAGGTTTTAAATTATGTTAGACAACTTGTGCTACTCGGTTTTAAGTAAAAACGAGTAAAACGACTTAATCAGTAAAAATACCTATTGTTCATAAGTGCATGTTGTAGTTGGAATTTGAGCTTGCTAATGGTAAATAAATGATCAGCATGTCCTAAAACATAAGAATTTGGGATAAAGTTTAATTTCCGAGCTTTGGGGCAAAAGCGTAAATATGCAAAAGTTTAGGGGCAAATTCATAATTTTGACAAAGTTAGAGTTAAGGACTTTTTTGATAAATGTGAGTATTAAATAAGCTAAATGTGTTATTTTAGATCAAGAAAGACGTGGAATCGACCTTGATCGAGGAAAAGAAAAGATTGTGGACTAAATTGCAAAATTTCTATATTTTGTACCGAGGTAAGTTCATGTGTAAATAATGTAACGTAATTGCTATTTTAAGTGATTTAATGTTATTTATATGATATGATACTTGTTATTATGAATATTATGCTTTGTGAAATATTATGTATTGGTATGAAAAGTATGTGATTAAATTAATAAGTATGAGATGCAAGCAACGTATCGGTTATGAAGTTCCAAGGAGAACGACTGGGAAATGTGTGATTGAGGAAAATCCCGTTTGAACCTTGGGAATAGATTAGGATACAAGTGACATGTCACTAGGATGGTTGGGCATCCGAACTCGTTGAGTTGAGTCCGAGTTCACTTATGGATGCAAATGTCCAAACTCGTTGAGTTGAGTCCGAGTTCGTGAGATGTAACTAGGCATCTGAGCTCGTTGAGTTGAGTCCGAGTTCACTTATGGATGCGAACGCCCGATCTCATTGAGTTGAGTCTGAGTTCGCTTATGGGCGGGTTACATGGTTACTTGATTATATATGTGGCACTTATGTCTAAATTATCCATGTATCCAAGTTATATTCCGAGGTGTTCAACGGGTAAAATTCTAGCGAAATGGAAGAACACTCAAGAGGCAAGTATCATTTTAATAAGTGTTGTGAAATGGACACTTTGGACAGGTATGTACTTAACCTTCGGGTTGAAACTTGATACAACAACAATAATGTGGTAAGATGATGAATGATGATTAGAAATGTGATATATGTTTTGGTGATACCATGCTAGTGTTATTTAAAAGAATTGCTTCGTTATGTTACTTGTTATTTGCATGTGAACTTACTAAGCATTTATGCTTACTCCCTTCTTTCCATTCATTGTAGTTTTGGACAAGCCGACTTGGGAATCGGGATAGGTTGAAGGCTCGTTCACACTATCCGAAGAACTAGTTTGGTAAAATGGCTTGTATAACTCAAATATGGCATGTATAGCAATATACTTGTTTTGTGTAATTAATCTTGCGATATGGGTGTGGTTTGGTTGAGAAAATGCCTGAAAATGATTAGTCCTTAGAATGGTTAATGTAGATCATGTATGAGACCATGTATGTTCAAAGTGTTAATAGTTCATGAATTTCCATAGAAAAGTGAAAATTTGTCATAAAACAGAATGTTGTAACAGCAGTGACGTGAGTTTGAAAAATCACGAAAAATAGTAGGAATCGAATTAGGTGATGAATTAAATATGAAATTGAAGCTTAATGTGTTTACATATGGAAGAAGCGAAAGAGGTAAAGGAGTTATATGTTATGAGATATTTGAGTTTTAGCGAAACAGGGCCAGAGCGAGTTCTGGATCCCCTGTTCCAACTTTGGAAATTCACTACAAATTGTAAAAAAATAATTAGGAGTCATGCTATATATGTACAGATTCCTTAATGAGTTTATTTTTAAGATAAATAAATGGCATAGTCTTGTGAATTCTGTATAGAGAGAAAAGTGGTTCGTAGTGAACATAGGTCAGAGTAGTCAAACACTGAAATAGGGGAAACTTTAACTAATAAACTGTACTAATTGGCCAGACCAAAAATTCTAGAAACAAATTAGTAGATAGATATATGAGTCTAGTTTCAGGGAAAATTTACAGATCTTAATTTCGAGTTTCGTAACTCGAGATATGATTTTTTGAGCGACCATGATGCAGAAAGACAGCTTATTCCGAAAGTTAAAATAAATGGTTTAAAGTTGTTTAAATGGTAAATTAAGTTTAGTAACACCTCAAGCTCGACTCCGGTGACGGTCTCGGGTAAGAGGGCTTTACAAAAGTTGACCGAAGTTATACTTGATGAGTGTTGAATCGGGTTTGAGGAGTGATTCAAGGGAAGAGGTTCATTTGAAGAAGTTTGAATGTGATTCAAACTTGGGTGGTGGCTCAAATCAAGGAGAAAATCAAGAAAATGATGGGAGTGAAGTGGTGGTATCGAATTTGAGTGGTGTGGAAGGGGGATTCGATTTTGATGGGTTGAGGAGTGTGGTAGCCGAATGCTAGTGTCCATTTCGGGTTTCTTTGTGTTCTGTTTCTCCTCTTTTCTGTGTATTACTGAATTCTTTTCTTTCTTTTGTGGGTGTGCCGAAATTGCAACTAAAATGTGACCTTTTGTGCACTCTTTTGCCTTTCTATAATCTAGCCGAATATAGAATTCCCTTTCTTATTTTTTTATCTCCCATTTTCTAATATTCTTTCAATCAGTTTTCAATATTGTTTCTCCCGTGTGTGGACCAATTCTCTGTTCCTTGTCTCTTTGCTTTTCAATCATTCTTCTCTAAACCGAACCTGTTTGCTATCTTTTCTTGTTCCCTCAAGCTGAACCATATTGGGTTGTAGATTGAAGGTTAAGATTCGGTATGTGCTTATCACCTTAATCCTTCTTTTTAGCGTATCTTGTGAAGGCCGAATCTCTTTTCTTTTCTCTATAGATTAGATCGGCCCTTAATTGTTTATTCTTGTGCTTGACTATAGCCTTCTTTCCTTTCTTGATGGATTTGTTTCGGTCTGGAAGGTGCTCTTTAGCAATCGGCCTTCTCTGTAGTTGAAGGGGGTGCGAGTTCAATTGAAGTTGTGGTAAGGTAATCATTTAGTGGTTGCTTTCCCTTTTGGGTATGGCCGAATAAGGGGGTTGTTGCCTAAGGGGTTATGGTAGTCTGTTTGAGCCACTAACTTGACCATTTTGGTTTGATAAGATTGGAACTTGTGATTCAGGTATTCAGTCCAAGATAGGTGTTAGTCGTAATCATCGATCTTAGGGAGTAGAGGGTTTTTCACTCAAATTGAGGAGGTAATGATACCGATTATGAGATTTGATGATTAGGCATGTGTAGGGATTATTTTTTAGTTAACTAACTAGATGCTAGGACTGGATTATAGGTGCGGGGTCGTAAGGCAATCCTTCGTTTAGCAAACCAGGTGTGGTATTCACACTATTAAATTACAATAGTCAAATGCCAAAAATGCCAAATGCCTAAATGCCGACGAATCGGGTATTAGCCACATGGGCGTGCGAATGCACATGTGATTGGCTGAAGCCACGAATTGTGGGCCTATAACAGGAAAATGGTCATCATGAGCGAATTCATGAGATGGGTCGTAATGGGCCAAATAGGCCCAATGGACCGTGGGCCCTGTATGAGTAAAATTGTGTAACAGATAGGTATTACCGTTCTAGTTACGATACACGCTTGGCATAGGCCAATTTTGGGCCAAGTGGCCCGCATGATTATGTGGGCCCACATGGGCCTACTTAATGGGCCTAGGGCCATAAACAAATTTCTCTACTGATATAGTTGCATGTGTTGCTGAAAGGCCGTGAGCTTACTGGTAGGCCTTAAAGTACTTAGGCCCACACTGGTAAACGACCAAAAATGCCCTAAGGGGCAAAATGATCAAAATACCCCTCGTGGGTAAAATGTGTATTTTGACCTGTATGTTGATTGGATGATTATGCATGCTATGAAATATTATATATGTGTTTATACTTTGCATTATGATATGACATGACATTGATTATGTTGCATTGCGTGGGGGTTGGGTATATAAATTTGGAGGAAATGTTCTGTTCTGGCAGCTTCGCTGCATTATTCTGATGGCTTACAGCCTAATATGCTGGCAGCACTGCTGCATATTATTGATAGTGCCACATTGGTACTACATTGTGGAGTGTAGGGTTGGGTGGGTCGATTGCATCCCCACATGGAGTGATGGGTTGGATGGAGATAGAGTGTAGAGGCTGGTTGTGTAGGATTTTGTATGCATGCTATACTGTTAACATAATGGGCTTAGGCCTACTGATTCTTATCTGCACTGGAATGGGCCAGGCCCAGATTGATTCTGTAATATTGTTATTCTTGGGATTGCACACTGAGTTTTTGAAAACTCACCGAACTATTTTTACTGTACAGGTAATCCCCAGGCTTAGACGACTCGGTGTTGCGTGGAACTTGGAGATGGCCACACTTTAATCTATTTTTGGTTTTATTTACTTTGATTAATATTTTAATTTTTGGGTTGTAATAAGGCCATTATTTAACATTTAATCTTCAAATTTTGGTTTATTCATCTCGTTTAAATATGTTAGCTCTAGGACGTGTTTTTTAAAACATACCTATTTTTCTAAAAATCACATTTTCATAATAAACGAGGATTTAGGCAAAGCTTCCGCAATAAACAAGTTTTTAAGAGTAACTACTTAAATAACCAGGTTTAAATGAATCAATTGGGCTTATGGTTTCAACTAAACTAAGAAGGTTTACAACAAGACTGAATAAGGCCATGTTTTCAAGACACTTCAATGTGACATCATCAGATTCGGCCGAAACATCTGTACTAGGTTTGGGGTGTCACAACACACATACCTGAATCCTATATGGACAAACACAATTACCATTCCACATTTCTCATATAATTCATTTAAACATAGTTCACTCACTATTAACCACATCTCATTTTCACATATATCATATATCAACTGATCCTAATCATACTCACTTTCATTACTCGATTTCATAAACATTGCAACGGACCTGAATCAGATACACATTTATATACTCATTTATTTATTTCTCGAAATGCTAGTTGAACCATTCAGAATCAATAAGGATACTCGGATAGCATTGAAAGCTCGTACAATGCCAATGTCCCAGACGAGGTCTTATATGTAATCAAATCTCGATGCCACTGTCCCAGATAGGGTCTTACACAAAATCATATATGATGCCAATGTCCCAGACATGGTCTTACACAATATCATACATCGATGCCATTGTCTCAGATAAGGTCTAACATGATATTATTTATCGATGCCACTATCCCAAACAGGGTCTTACACGATATTTCACATCTTAGAAGCTCACATGTTATGACACCAGAATTTTGTACAATTCTTAAAGTTCGATCAGGACTTACATTTGTATATTTAAATTAACTCATATTTAATTTCATTCAGTTGTATACATATAAATACAATTTAATTCGGTACATATGATACAATTGCATTTCAATTTAACAACATTTATATACTTATGAGCTTACCTCAAGTTGTAGATGAATATTTTAAAACCTTCTCCTTTCCCCAATTTATAATCGATCTATTCGTTTCACCTACCACTTCAAACTTTTAGCTTCTAAGGAAACAATTTCATGGTTTTTCCACTGCATGCAGACAACCTCTTCTCTAGTTTGCATACTTTCCTTTTCTTACCTATTATCGATTAAAGGGAATGAAGAAAAGATGAACATTAATGTGGCTTTGTTTTATTATAATCCATATTAATAAGCCAATTACCAAATTAACCTTTGAAATTTAATAACAAAACATTTTAATGGTGGTCCATTACCGTCCACGTACCTATATAGTGGTCAAATACCATTTTAAGGACTTATCAATTAATAAGTCATAGCAAATTACTATTTTAACAAATAGAAAGTCACTTTTGCATTTTACGTAATTAAGTCCTTTTTATCAAATTAGATAACCAATCGATAAAATTATTTCACGAAATTTTTACACATATCAAATAATATGCTGTAATTACAAAAAATAATATTAAAAATAATCTTATGACCTCAGATTCATGGTTCCAAAACCACTGTTCTAACTAGGGTCTAAACCGTGCTATTATATAGCTAGATTAAGCTAATACGATAACAATAACATAAAAATAACTAAAAACTAACCTTAAAAAATATAACCATGCACTAACAAGAGCTTGATCGAGCCTTTCACCTTCCACAATGGTGGGTTTTCAGCACAAAGAAGAACAACATAAAAATAATAAAGGTTTTACCTTTTTGTTTTCTCATCAAATTAACTTAACTTTATTATTATTAGTTTTAACATATAAAAGTTAGTCAAATTATAACTTTAGTAATTTAACAATTTAACCTCTTTAACTAATAGAATTTAGCTTTTGTAACATTTATGAATTAGTCTTTTTTACTTAATTAACTATTTAAATGTTAAAGTTTCTCAACCAAATTTTTAATACACCTATTCAATCAATCTGTAAAGATTTAATAAAAATATTTTCGGGCTCAGATTAATGATGTGACCATGCCTCGGTGCTTTCCAAGCTCAAACAAGGAGCTCATCAAGCTGGCTGATGTACCAAGGAATCGAGCTCGAGCTAAGCACCCCAAAGAAGTTGTTTTAGCTACAATCACTCAAATTTGGCTCAAAACAAAGACCGAAGCCAAAGATAATGAGAAAAAATGAACAAATTTTAAATGAAATCAAGAAAAAAAAAAGAGAAGTGAAAGAAAAAGAAGAAAAAGAAAAAGAAAATGAAAGAGAGAAAAAAGAGATTGAGAGTAAACAAAAAGAGAATTGAGAACAAAAAGATAAAAGACTGTATGGAATAAATAAAAGAAAAAGATAATAGTGAGCGAGAACAAGTGAGGAATGTTTCCACTAACCAACAAGTGAGTTTTTCTCGTGTTGTTTCCTTTGAGGTTCCTAAAAATCCAAGTGACAAGCATCAACTATAATACTTTCCTGACGAGAGGTGGTTCAAGTTGATCAACAAAGGTAAAGACGTAGTTGACCCTCATCCACAAGTACTCCAAGGTAAACGAGGTAAGGGTTCTAAGTTAATTAAGCCACGACAATCTGATTTAAAAGTTGTTAATAAAATTTCTAATGACTTAATCTTTGAAAGGACTCTTTCTTTTGAATTGGCTAATTGTCGTTCATTTATTCTTGTTAATGATTTCATTTCAAATAGTGCCATGAAAAGTTTTTCTTATGACAAGTCTTACATTGGCAATTTTGTTGAGGACATTGGATTGACTCAGCCTATGCAAATTTTGGACTTATGTGATAAAGAATTTTCACATAGAAATTTTGTTGTGTTTGAATGTGATGAATACGTGACATCTTTGAACGTTTGTGCTAAATCTTCTTGTATAAGCATGCCTCTTCAGATGAACTGTGATGGGTTTGTTTATTTGAATGCTTGCACGTTAACATCTTCTTTGTTCAGCATATGTGTAAAATAGTTTTTGCGTAAGATGTTTAGTTTGTCCGATTGTGTTGTTTATGAGAAATCTCCAAACCGTTGTGTGAAATACTTATGCATTTACATGTTAGTTCGAAAAAAATTTAAGAGGTTTGATTATTTGGATTTGTTTTTGCCTACATCTTCTTTATTTGGCACGTGTGACTTTTTGGCAAAAATGAAACTTTGGTTGTGTTGTGGAACGGGTGATCAAAATCATGTATTTAAACCCGACGCATGTATCATGCCAAGCGAAGCACTTTCAAGTCAGATTGAGAAGTTGTGAAGGTTTGTGTTGATTGAAAAAGGTAAAACTGATCTTTGCCTTCTTGTTCCTAAATGCAAACAAGGTATGACTTTTGAGGATTTTAAGACATCTTTGCTCTATTCGGATGATGATGAAAACCTTGTTGATGCTTTGGTCTTTGAAAATTACTTGTATCATGATGTGGTCAATTGTTCTACTTTGCTTGATGAAAATGTGTTTGTTTTAAATGGTGACAAGGAGAGTATCTTTAATGAAAATCGTGGTGTTGACGAGCATGTTGGTGAAGTAATATCCAATCGGCCATTGCAAAACTTGGTTGCATACGATAGTGGATGTCCATGTAAACAATTTGATTATTCTGATTGTGGTGTGGTTGTGCATTCTTTGATCTGTTATGGAAAAACCACATGTCTAAACAAGGTTGTGCACATGAAACTTGTGATGTATGAATGCTTGAGTATATGCATGTCTAAATTTCTTATTTTGCGTGTGTGATAAAAGATTGACATGTGAAAAGTTTAATTCATTAGATCATGTTTCATATGAAACATCCCATTTGATGGTTTGTGATGAAGATGTGTGTTCATTGAATTATTGCATGAAATTAATTTGTTTGAATAATGTTGTGCAGATAGGATTTGAGATTTATGAGTGCTTGGAAACATTTTTTTTTGGAACGTTTATTCGACCACACCTTGGCATGTAAGATGTTTCGATTATTTGAAGGTATGCCAAACCTACCTTTTTGTATAAATTGTATGTTTGGATCAATTTGTTCGAGTGAGATGTGGAATAAATGCCTGTTTGAATGATTTCTTCATGCCTTTTGAATTGACTTCTATGCCTAATTTATTACCAAATATGGAGATCCCATTTGAAAAGGTAAAGCTCGTTTATTATTTTGAATTTGATAATTGATTACTTGCTCGAGTATGACTCAAGGATTCAGAAAGGATTTGCATATTTTTCACTTATCATATTCCTAATCCTTTTCTCTTTGATGATGATATAATTATCCTTTGTCAAGTTCTAATTTCTATTCAAATTCTTGTTCGCTCCCTTATCTCAAGCCTTGAAGTGAACCAAATGCTCGACTTGAGGACAAGTCGCTTCAAAGAAGGGGGGATGACATGACCACACCTCGAAGCTTCCTAAGCTCAAACAAGGAGCTCATCAAGCCAGCCAATGTACCAATGAATCGAGCTCGAGCTAATCACCCCAAAGAAGCTGTTTTAGCTTCAATCATTCAAATTTGGCTAGAAACAAAGCTCGACGCCAAGGGAGATGTAATAGCCCAATTTTGGGCCTAGTCCACAAATCTGAGCTTAGAAAAGTTATTTTAAATATTATTTTATGTGTTATGCATAATTATATGGGTGCATGAAAGTTTTGGTGAATTAATTTACGGGATTGTGAGCCCAATTGTAAAAAAGGACTAAATCGCATAAAGTGCAAAAGTTTTATTTTGCTGGCTAATTGTGTTAAATAGCTAGAGAACCAAAATTGGGGGTCTTTAATGGACAATTAGGACAATAAATTAGCCATAGCTGGCCAAGGGAGACAAGAAAATTTATTTGGTCAAAATTTGTAGTTGGTAGCTAAGTTCGACTAGAATAATAATAAAATAAACAAAATCTTCATCACCTTCATTTTTCCCCTCTTCTCCACTAAAATGTTCAGAAAAATAAGGGTTTTGAAGCTCAAAAATTTCATCAACTTATCACCATCACAAGTAAGTGATTTTGATGTCCATTTTTTTTATGATTTTTGTACTTTTGGAACCCTTGAAGCTTAATCTAGCAAGGGGAATAATTTGCGTAATGGATAAAAGTCTAGGGTTTTTCCATGAGAGGAGTTATGATGTTTGCTGAGTTTTTATGGAAGAAAATGAATCTTGGTTGTTGAATGAACAACTGTTGTGAAAGGGGTTTTCATGAAAACCACTAAAAATGGGCCATTTTGTAAAGTTTGTAAAGAGGTGAAAATTTGTGAAATAATGGAAATTATGAATTTTTATAAGAGTAATAAAGGTTCGGCTAGGCTAGGGAAAGGAGGAAATTTGATTGAAATCGTATTACGAGCTTAGGGGCAAAATCATAATTTTGTGAAAGTTTAGGGGCAAAATTATAAATTTGCCAAAGTATGCTTTATGGATAGCTAGTAGTAATTGTGAAATCTACCTAAGCTTGGGTTGTGTATAATTTCATGAATTTACACTTTTATGTGATAGGGACTAAATTGCAAGAAATGCGAAACATTAGGGGCAAAAGTGTAAAGTTGCCCTAATATGAAATGTTGGACTAAATTGTATAAGTTGACGACTAAATAAGTTAAAGTGATTATTTCATTGATTGAAGGAAACAAGATTTGGACAGAGGACGGGGGAGAACAAAGTATCAGATTTAGTCGACACAATTTATTGTTACAGCGAACGAGGTAAGTTCATACGATTTATCTAGTGATTAATCATTAAATTTGAAATGAGTTAATGTATTATTTTATATGTTGTCAATTAACCATGATATTCTGCAAGTACAAAATTGGGTTGAAAGAAAGATCAAATTAGGAGAAATGCATGGTCAAGTACGATAGTACTACGACTCGTGGTGAATTGATGGAGAAGACCATGGTTGGTCCATGGCAATGTGTGTGTCAGTGTATGCCATGTCTGGGACATGGCATCGACATCGAGATGTACGAGCTAGTGTAAGACCATGTCTGGGACATGGCATCAGCTCGATATGTGCTAGTGTAAGACCATGCCTAGGACATGGTGTCAGCACGGACAGAGGAGAGCCAGTGTAAGACCATGTTTGGGACATGGCATCAGCCTCGATATGTGTCAGTTTAAGACCATGTCTAGGACATGGAATCCGCATAGATGGATGAGAGCCAGTGTAATACCATGTCTAGGACATGGCATCAACCTCGATATGTGTGTCAATATAAGACCATGTTTGGGACATGGTATTGACATTGACAGACGACCCCATGTAAGACTATATCTGCGATATGGCATTGGTACCGCACATACGAGATTTCCCAAGTATTCGATGGTGTTCCGAATGACTCAACGGGTAAGTTAGAGATTATGGAATTCATATCTACTTTTATGAAGATAAAGTGAAAGATTTATGAATTCATGATATTGATAATAATGAACTTTGTAACACCCCAAACCCGGCCTAGAAGTTAGGCCCAAATTTGGCGTGTCACATTATAGTGTTTCTCGAAAACCTTGTTTTTATTGAAAACCCTCCTTATTTAAAAATTGTTGCCATTTAAACCTTGTGTAAAATCTTGAATTTCGTTTGCTTATTTTCAAAACGTGGTTTATTAAAAGCTATTCTCTTTTAAAATGTTATTACCTTTAAAACCCTATTTGTTGCAGAAGCTTTATTTAAAAAGAAACCTATTTACAAAAACGTGATGTTTAAAGAATAAGTCGCGAAATCATTTTCAAAAATGCTGCGGAAACATTGTGTTGTTTTAAAAACAGTTAACATTTTTGAAAAAATCGTGATTTACTTCTACAGATATAAATCAAAATAAATAAAAACCCATGTAACACCCCAAATCGGGCCTAGACGTTATGCCCAGATCTAGTATGTCACATGAACGACTAATTTATCTATGTTCTTCCTTTAACAAAACGGTAAGTTGTTCAAAGTAAAACCATGTTTAACAGCTTGTAATTAAGAAACATTATCAGATTTAAAGATAAAACCATGTTTAATAGCTTGTAATTAAGAAACATTATCAGATTTAAAGATCGTATTTTTTACAAAGTAACATACACTTTTCAAAAGATCTCATTGATTTGTTATCGTTGATGAGTTATCCAATCGTTACATAATTCATGTTTTGAAAACGTTTGATTAAGTTTGGAAAAACCCTTATAGACTAGTCTACTGTTGTAAAACAAATAATAATAAAAACCAAAAACAAAATACTCGAGCGATCTTATTACAACTTAAATCGAAAATTAAGAATGAAATATACATAAAATAAATTTAAGAAAACTAAAAACCAGAAGCATGAATCACGTGGCCACCCCGAATCTCTCGCAGCTCTAAGTTCTTTATGGTTGGGGTTCACCAGCATGGATGGAAATAATAGGGTGAGTTTGTAAAAACTCAGTGTGTAATGTAACCCAACCCGTGTCAAAGATCAGTCAAATCTCAGTCCGGGCCAAAGCCCTATTCAGATACAGATTAAACTTGGCCTTGGCCCTTTTCAGAAATAGAGTGGGCCTTGGGCCCATTTCAGATACAGAACAGAAAATATATATAAATGTATGTATGCAAAGCCCAAGCCCAGTCCAGCCCTACACACCACCTGTACCAGCCCTACACACCATGTGGGGAATAACTCAACCCACCCAGCCCTACACACCACAGTCATAGCAAAACTGCTAATACAGAAATCATGGCAGAGCCACCAGAATAGAAATACGAGGCAGAGCCGCTAAGCAGATCACGTGGCGATGCCACTTTTAGCACTTCCTCCATATCCATAACCCAACCCCATGCATATCAGAGTACTACATGACATGGCATATAGAATACCAGATACAGTAACATGCAAATCAGTCAGCTATTTCTAGGGGTAAAACAGTCATTTAGCATCTAGGGGTAAAACAGTCATTTAACATCTAGGGGCAAAATGGTAATTTTCACCTTTCAGGGGTACTTCAGTCATTTAGCTATGTTTTTAGGTTATATGCTTAATATGACCTTCTAGCAGGTCTAACGTCACTCCGAGCGACTCAAATAGTCCATACATTTGTATAGTGCCGTCGGGCCCTAAAACCTCTAATGGGCTCGAGGGAGCCCACATGCTATTGTGGCCCGCTCGTCTTATTTTTACATATATTATCGCAGATTTAATATCCAATTTTCCAAAAATCACTTACCGCATACTTTTACCCATATGGGCCCGTAAGCCCATTGGGCCCAATTTCGGGCCATCGGGGCCCAAAACAGCCTAAGTGCACCAAAATGCGCACAGCAGCCCTTACTGTCCATTATTCCAGATTCATGATTTCAGATTGACCCACGATTGTTTGCACACTCGCAAGTCCACGAAATGCCGGCATTTCAGCATTTCGGCTTTTCGGCTTTTGCCGATCTAAGCTACTAGAGGGTGTCGTTACACACCTATTTGCGAACTACGTTGAGATCCCGTGAACGATCAACCTACAACATTTTACTCACTATGTTAATCCATAATCTAATTGAAACTACCATTATCTTACCCCATATATATTTGGCTACCATTAACCAATCACCTATCTCTTACCTTGTTGAAATCTAGCCCCAACCACTAGACTGCTTCCCTTTGTCCTACCACCAACTTTCCTTTACTAGATCCGTCACCATGAATAACTAAAAACACCATTGACCACAAGAGTAAGGGGTTTAAATCGGCTTACTAGACAAAGACCCAAAATTGATTAGTACATAGGGAGATAGGGCCTTTGACTTTTCTTTAATCCTACAAATCACGAAGAAAAGGAATCGAGTACTTACCATAGGGGTTTGCTAGCCTGATTGATACCACCAGAGGTTGTTTCCACTATCCTAGGCCCAGATCTACACTCGATCTAATCAAAGCACTTAAGGAGAATATGAGATTTGGTTTTGAGAAGAGAGCACACTAGAGAGAGTTTGAGGTTTCAGTTTTGAAAGAAAAAGTGAAAGAAGAAGAGAATAAGTTATGAAAAGGTTTCGACTTTTTAGAGTAGAGATGAGAAAGGGTTCGGTCAAAGAAAAAATTAACTAAAAGAAGACCAGATGGTTCGGGTTTTGACTTTTTGAGGCAATCGGCCAAGAAGGGTTCTTGGTGAGTCGATTCAAGCAACGATGAAAAGAAGAAAGAGGAGAAGAAGAAAATAGGTTCAGCTTGAGAAGAAAAAGAAATGGAAGGGTTCGGTTCTTGCACCCATCTGCCAAGGGAGAGGTTGAGAGCTTAGGGACTTTCGGCTTTTTGAACAAAAAAGGGAGAAGAAATGGAAGAAAAGAAAAGAACAAAAAGGCACTTTTCAACGTACCTAATCGGCACTAGGAAGAGAATGACCCAAAGTGCAAATCTCGAAAGGTATACTCTACAAAAATTTGGCTCACTCCTACCACATGTGCCGAAAATGCAACTACCCAAGGTACCTCACCGAATTTTCACCTCCTACAGCCCCTCATTTGGCCAACACTAGCCTCACACTCAAACTCCTAAATTCTCTCCTTGATAATCTCCCCTTATCACTTCTTAATCCAATCCCATGAGCAACCCAAACACTTTACCTCAGAGTTCAACTTGGATTCCACCTCTTACTATGCACATGCAGTAAAATAAAATAAATACCTTGCTCATCAAGGGATTCAATCCTTAGCACCCTCACAAGCTTCTACACGCCACCTCCCTGAGCTTTAAGTGGCGCCACCTTGCCACTTTACCACATGCTTACTTGTGCCATAAAACCCAAACATTAATTTAAAGGCTCACTTTGGCAAAGTCCATTCTAACCTAAGGCTAAAATTTAAAATTCTGCCAGGCTTCAAACTTAAACCTAGGCCTCCTAAAGGTCCACTAATCACACTCAACACATTAACACAACACATCATACCATGCAAAACTAAATTCACGCAAAATTCAAAAACCCTAAAATTTGAGGCGTTACAACCCAAATAAAAGCGAATTAAAATCCCACTGGCCTTATTACAAAATTTTAAAACCAAAATGGAATCTAAACCATAAATAAAGTCCAAAACGTAATAAGAAAATAGTCTTGTGGCCATCTTCGAGTCCCTCATAGCACCGATCCTCCTAAAGTTAGGGATCACCTGCACAGTTAACAAACAGGGTGAGTTTATGAAAACCTAGTGTGTAATCCCCTTACTAGAGTAACAGTCAATATACAGAAACAGAGACAGAAATAGAAATAGTCAGGGCCAGAGCCTTTTAACAATAACGGTATAGTCCGATTCAGAGCATACGTGAGCCAAAGCCCACTACAAAATCATTTTGTGTCATAGCCCATAACAGAATCAATTGGGCCTAGCCCAAACCAATAGTAGAAATGTAACGCCTCAAATTTTTGGGCTTCTGTGTGTCTGCTTAATTTCGAAAATTGCATGTTGGGTGTCCTATATTGATGTTTAAGTGTGTTTTGGGGGCCTTTGGAAGGCTTGGATTAAAGCTTAACCCCTAGTGAAATTTTAATTTTTGGGCTTAAGTGGAAAGCAGAATGTCAATCTTAGGGTTTATAATTAATTGTTGTGGTTCCATGACACAAAAAGCCCTGTGGTAGAGTGGCTTGAGGCATCATGAGGAGGGGACTTGGTGAGGCGTGAGATAGCAGATGGGAGAGCCAAGGTTCGATTTGCATTTTCAGTTGATGGTTGTTATTTTTCTGCATGAACCTGGTAAGTGTTGGAGTTGGATTCAAAGACTAGCGTGTATGAAAGACTTGGTAAAAGTTGAAGTGATCATGGAACTTAATTGGAATTTGAAAAAAAAGTTGAAGTAAATCAGGGAGGAAATTGTGGAAGTTCAAATGGAATAGTTTGTAGCGGAATGGGAAGGGTAGCTAGGTGCATTCGGCTAGGGGGCTTTGGTGTGGTAATTTGGCGTTGTGGTGGAGTTTAGCTTCTGATTTCCTTTTTGTTTTCCTCGGGGCTCGTTCTTGTTTTTGAGCATCGGAAGCGTGCATTTTTGGTTTATAGACTTGGTGGACTTCTTTTATCTCCCAATTTAGTTAAAAGAAAGCCAAAATTGTGAAGCCCTTAATTTTCCCCTCTCTGCATAGTGGCCGAATCTTGTAAGCTTCTTTTCTTCATCTTTGCTCACTTTCTCCTCTTAACCACTCTTCTTGCCGAACCCTCTCTAGTTTCTTTATCCAAACCAATTTCGCACTCTCACCAGATCTTCTAACCCCTTCATCTCTTCTCATTGTTGGCCAGTTGCAACCTCACTATTTTCTCCCTTAACCGAATCATCCATTAGCCAAATTCTATAACCCCTTTTCCCTTCAATCACATACTTCCTTCACATCCTCTTGTTTAATCAATTTCTTTTGTGCACTGAGTATAGCCGAACCTTGCTTCTCCACGTTGCAAACACCATTTTTTGGCTATATATAGCTATCTCTAATAAGCCAAAATCAACCCTCCCTCTCCTTTTCTTTTGCATTTCGTTTTACTTGGTTACTTAGCCGAATGCTTATCCCTCTTTTTCCCTATCGTATTGTTGGAGTTTGTGAAGGTTCTGGGTCAGGCTGGTGAGCGACGACTCCTTGTGCTAGGTGTTCGATTAAGTGGGTTCTAGGGTAAGTGCCTTACTCATTCTTTCTTTACTTTTTAATGTCTGGGGAAAAGCCGAAAGTCCTTATTCTCTTTTACTAATCAGCTTTGGTCTTCTCCTCAGAAATCGACTTAGGTTTTCCCTTATTCTAGCATTCTGTAGTCATGCATAGCAATTGATTTCGGGGAGGCGAAGGTGGGGTGGTGATTAACAATAGTAAGGCAGTTGGATTGAGGGCTTGGTTACGTTAAAGGTAGGTGAGGTTTGGTTTGGTTAGTAATGGCCGAAAATGCAAGGATAGAGTAATATGGGTTTCAATCGGATTGTTGAGTTAATGATATGGTTGGATTATTGTAAGTTGATCATTGGTGGGATTATTTGACTTAGTTCGTAAATCAGGTGTGTAACTACACCCTCTGTAGTGTTGGTTGGCAAAAGTCGAAATGTCAAAATGCCAGCATATTGAAGCCCATCAGCATGCGAATGCTAATGGGCCAATCTGAAGTCATTAAAATGGGTTCTTAGTCCATGGAGATCACGGGGTGCGAATCTGCACACTTAGGTTATGCTGGGCTCAATTGGGCCGAAACGGGCCTAATGGGCCTATGGGCCCGTAAGAGTAAAATATCTGGTAAATGAATATTAAAAGGATAAAATAGTACAAATCTGGAATTCAGAGCATAAAATTAGTGTAATGGGCCACTCAGACGAGTGGGCCCGCATGGGCCGATAGGGGCTTAGGGCCCAAAATTACCTTTGACCTAAATAATGAATCTGGGTTGTTAAGCACGACGTGGGATCTACTAAGAAGTTAAACTTTGTGTTAAGGCATTAGAACCTGTTAATAAGGATTGATATACCATTAAGGGGTAAAATTACCATTTTACCCCCAGCTTTGGAAATGACTATTATACCCCTGGAGAGTAGGTTAATGACTATGCATGATTAATTTTGTATCTACTATTCTGTAAGCATGTTATATATATGTGCATTCTATTCTGTATATCTACATGGGGTTGGGATTATGAATACGGAGGAATTTCTATTATAGTGGCTACGTCACATATTCTGTTAATAGTGGCCTTGCCTCTCATTCTGTTTCTGGTGGCTCTGCCACAACATTCTGTTATTAGTAGCTTTGTTGCACATTGGTGTGTGGGCTGGGTAGGCGAGTTATTCCCCACATGGTTTGTTGGTTGGTACGGATGGTGTGATGGCTGGTTGGGGTGGGTTTTGCATATTGTGGATGTAATCTGTATCTGTTATAGGCTTAGGCCCGATCTAATTCTATTTAGGGCTTTGGCCCATTCTGTTCCGATGGGGAGTTGCACACTGAGTTTTTTCAAACTCACTCTTTTTATTCTTAACTTGTGCTTGTAACCCCTAGACTTAGTGGATTTAGAGCCGTGATGGACTCGAGGTGGCCACATGATTTTTACTTATTTTCTGTACCAATTGGACTTCTGCTATTCCCATTTTATTCTCATTTTCTATCTTATTGGTTTAAACTATGTAGTAAGGCCATTACGGGGTTTTAACTTTTATTTAGGTTATTTATTTATTTTGAACGGCATTGCATGTAATTAGTTAATTAATCAAACTGGGCTTCTAAAATTGATAACAAATGTTTTGAAAGACAAACTACGACTTATCTTATTCAAACCAACTTAGTAACTTAACTTTCATCACACTTTCAAAACTAAAAGAAAAAGAGTTTCTCACTTGATCTAAAGTAGGTTTCAAACTAAACAGTACGGTGGTAAATAGGATTGTAACTTTCTAAAAGAGTTTTACGGATTTTGAAGTTTAAGCCATGTGACCCTCCAAATTCGGGCGTAATGTCCAGGCCGGGTTTGGGGTGTTACATAAGCCCAAAACATAATCAGAACAGAGTAGATATGCAACCATGTGAGTATGCATCCCAACCCAATCCATCCAGCACACCACCCGTACCAGCTAACACACCATGTGGGCAATAACTAGACACACCCAGCCAATACACCAACTACGCAGCCATGCTTCTAATAACAGAAAACGTGGTAGAGCCACCAAAATCAGAATACATGGCGGAGCCACTATTAACAAAAATATGTGGCATAGCCACTAGTACAGAGGTACCTCTAGATCATACCCATCCCTATGCAGAACATCGTGTATGTCATGCTCAATCATCAGACATGTATGCAAAATGTCCATGCTCAGTAACCGTCATTTAAACATATATTAAAAACATATCAATCATGCAACCACGCTTATGTTAGTTAAAACACTATCATGCGATCACAGTCAAATCAGTCAAAACTCCTAGTCCAAGTCAATCACTTGCCCACAAAGGCAAAACAGTCATTCTACATTCTAGCGCAAAACGACCCTTTTATCCCACAGAGGTATTTCAGTAATTCTATCCTACAGGGGTATTTCGGTAGTCCTACCCTACAAGGGTATTTTAGTAGTCCTACCTTACAAGGGCATTTCGGTAATTTTACAAAGTGAGGGTATTTCGATAATTTTACAATCTAGGGTATTTTGGTAATTTTACAATCCAGGATATTTTGGTAATTTTTACAAATCGAGGGCATTTTGGTAATTTTACAAACTAGGGGTATTTTGGTAATTTCACAAATCGAGGTAATTGGACCTAAGGCTCATTACTTGGCCCAAGTGGGCCCACACATTCGTGTGGCCCATTTAGCCCAAAAACACCAACGACTATGCGAACAACACAGCCCAAATCAATCACTTATCACACCACATATATTTTATCCATTTGGGCCCACAAGCCCATCGGGCCCACACGAGCTATTTCGACCCATCGTGGCCTAGAATAGCCTTTGCCATGTATGCGACATGACAAGCCTCTCTATTTCCACCTAACGATCAGATTTACACAAATGGGCCCTCGGGCCCATCTGGCCCACAAGGCCCAACATGACCCAGAACAGCCTTAGACCACACGAGTGCTCGTGGTTGCCTCTACAGTCTAATGCCTATGATTCGTGGGCTTGATTCGCCACACTTGCGATCGCACACTCGTGTGGCATCATTCACTGATATTTTAGCTTTTTCGGCATTTTGACATTCAGCTTTTGCTGTCGTAGTCTAAGTAATGTGAAAAACACACCTTTTCTCTTCAGCCTATTATCAATAACAGCATACAGATACACATACTATGTCGATTTTAAGCCGATCCATAGAAATAGGGTTTAATTACACAGTTACACTCAACTTTACAGTCGGTTAACAAAACAAAGCATACAATTACACACCTGATCACATAGATTATTAAGAATTCTTGAGCGTCAGAACCTATTCAAATAAACAACAATTCATATTTTAATAAAAGAAATAAAGGAACTCTAGCCCAAACTCCTAGCCAAAGAATCGACTACCACTTGCATTGACTAGATTGGTCGACTACGATTTGCCTAGTTAACCCAAAGTTTGATGCAGTCACCCTTCTGCATCCAGGCAAAAAGTCCCGAACCACCGACACCCTATGCCGCTTAAACTTGGGAGTAGAGGCTACGCGCACATTCTTAGCTGGCACCTTTGCCAACACTTTACTACTAGAACCCCCTTTGCTCATCAAAATATCTAGAAATAAAACCAAGTAAACCACATCCAAATGATAAGAGAGAGAAAGATGAGATTCAACATTTAGAGGATGAAGGGAAAACCGAAAGGGCAAAGATAACTTGGACTTACCAGTTATTATTCTGCCAACAGAAATTAGAATCGACCAAGAGAGAAAAATAAAACAAATAAAGGTACAAAAGAGAGAGATTAAATTCAACCTTATCAATAAAATCGAATAACACGAAAATCGTATGATGAATTAAGGAAACAGAAAAATGTTTGAAGGAAAAAGAAAGAGATTTCGGCAATGAGTGCAATTGAAATGGAAGGAAAATAAAAAGGGATTGCGTTTAGAAGGATGTCAAGCTTGACAACAGGGTTCAGCCAAAGGAAAGTGTGGAGAAAAGAAGAGAAGAATGGGGTGTTACAGAAAAACAATAATCGGGTAATGCCTTAAAAGGAAGAAGAGAAAGAGTAAAGTGAATCGGCACAAAGTAGAATAAAAGAAAAGAGTTGGGACAAAGGATTTTGGCTCTAAACACTTACTCAAATCAAATACTGAAAAGACATGAGTGGTTACTCATGAAAACACATAAAAACAAATGAAGCAAAAAGAAGCACGAAATGCCCAAAAAGAGCAAACCCCATACGGCCAAAAAGAAAAAGAAATCGGCTCTTACACTCTTACAATTGCAGAAATGCCCAACTTGAGATCCTTTAGCTGATATTTTCCTAAACAACTCCCCCTCCAATTGGCCACTCTCTCCCAAACTCAAATCCCTTGATTCATTCTATATTTTCATCCATCGATAACTCTCTTTGATTTCCTCCAACTCCCCCAATTTCAAATTCAGATAACCACCATGACGAATTCAAAGTTCACCATTTTACCAAGTCCACAACAACCTTCTCGTATTTGAATCCAACACAACCACTTGCCGCCCCATGTAGCAAAATAGAAGTCCGTTGCCTGCAATGGGATTCAAACCCTTGCCCTTTCACATGCTTCACACGGCACTTTGCCACCAAGCCATAAGCTCTCTTTGTGTCCCATTTTGTCCACAATTACTTATAAAGTCTATACACCAAAGTCTAGGTTCCTATACAAGAAAAACAAAATTAATTACAAGAGCCAAGACTTGAACCCCTGCTCCCTTGCAACCTTAATGATGCCACAACCACTAGACTACATGCTTCCTTGTGTCATAAATCTACCACAAATATTAATAAGGCCTTCAATCTAACGCCAACTACACTTAAGAGAAAAACTAAAATTTTTGCTACAGCCTTAGTTTGAACCTAGGACTTCTCAAACATCCCCAAACACTCCAAAACACTCCCACGCTCAAGGCCCAATCCTTCTAGGCCCAATTTCCAGACCTAACTTCTAGGCTGGGTTTGGGGTGTTACATTGGTTAAGGTTTGAAGGAGGAAGTCAGTTCCACTAGTTAAGGTTTTCTGGTGAAATTATAACTCTGAGGAGGCCACGTGGGAGCCTGATGATGCGATCTGTCAACAGTATCCTCATCTATTATGATCAGGTAAAATTTTGAGGCCAAAATCTTCTTTTAGAGGGGTAGAGTTGTGACGCCCCAAAAATCCTTTATATATTTAGTTTCTAATGTTTGTGACGCAAGTAACTATCTATTTCAGTGGTTATGTGCCTTGGGAGTGTCTGACAAGTCTTGGTTGAAGCCTTGACTTGAGTAAAATTTTGGGCTTTTATTTAAATATAGCCTTGCTCTTGTTTAGTAGGCTTTTAATTAAAAGTGGGTAAAATATGACAGAATGGGCCTTTTGGTCTGGTGGTGAAGTGGAGTGGCAAAGTACTGGAGCTCTTGAGTTCGAGTCCTAGTGTGTGCAAGGGAGTGTTTTATTTTATTACTTTTGTCGTGTAGGTATTTTGGTCCAGCCGAAATTCTGAAGTGTTTGAATGAGGGTTGGTTTCGGTTGTTGAGGGAATTATGATGGGTTGGTAGTGAGGATTTTGAGGAGAAGTTTTAGGGATATGATGAGAGTTGGTGCCGAATTTGAATACCTTTCTTTTTCTTCTCTCAAAATTTCAGCTTGGGATTGGCTATCTCTCAATTTTCTTTGTCTTAGTGAAGGTAGTTTAGAGCTATTGGTAGTAGCCCCTGTTCCAAATTTGAAAAATTGTAAAAATTTGAAGAAATTGAATAAGAAAATCTTTATATGAATAAAAATTGTATTGAGTATAGTTTCTAATGAATCAAATGATAGATTCATCCAAATTATATATTAAGAGAAAAATATTTTTTCAATAAAGAAAAGGCAAAGCTATTTGACAACAACTTTGTCCTAACTTTGAAAATTTGTTGGAATTGTTATAAAAGATAATAAGTTATAAAAAATTTATATATGAAAGGTAGATAAGTCTAGTTTCTAAAACATTAAATGGATTATGATTAAAAATGTTTTAGTTGGATTTATAAATAATTTAGTACCAATTGTTCCAATGCACAACCTTGTTTTGAAGCTTGAATTGTTTCATTTGATTAGATAATTGTGACTATATAAAATTGAAATGGTATATAATATGAAATTGTGAAATTATTTCTATATTTGAATAACATTGTAACATCCCAAAAATCGGGGGTTAGTAGAATTGGGTTTATGAATCGAGAGAGTGTGGTCATGCCTTAATTTTTGAGGTTATCTATGCATTTTAAGGACATAAATGAGGTAGTGGTTTGCTGGTTAAGTCTTAGTGAAACGTTCCTTGAAACCCAAGTCTAAATCCCTTCTTTCTCACCATTTTTATTATTTTGCAAATTTTGCCTTAAACCCTAGTATGTGACATGCTTTGTTTTAAAAATAAATATTGCAAAATTATTTCAAGAATGAGGAAAAAGCCTAATGATTAAAAGAAATATGAGAAAGCATGTAAAATAAATGAGGTCCCAAGTTTGAATCCTTTCCCTTACAAAGTAATTAAATTTTGCAAAATCCCTTATTTTTAATGTGTGTGTCATCCATACGATTGAAGTCTAAGTTTTAGCATTTAATTAAAATTTTCCTTACCCTAGCCATTCATCCTCTCCCTATAACACCCCTAACCCATATCTGTCATCAAATTAGGGTTACGAGGCATTACCTAACAAATCATAGCATAAAACATACATTCATCATTCATTATTCAATTCCATGTAATTATTAATCAAACACAATCATATTGTCCCTTACGAGGCCCTTCAAAGCCTTAGAATATGCTTAGAGTGGTTCAAGACTAAACCGATAACATTTGTAAACTTTAGGACACATAAAATTTTCAAGCATTCAAGGGTCACATGCTCATGTGAATAGGCCGTGTGCCTCACACGGCCACCAGACACACTCGTGCTCCAGGCTGTGTGGAAACAGGGCAGACATACTGACTTGAATCACACGGTCGACCACACGCCCATGTGCCACCCAAGGCCAATAGACACGCCTGTGTATCTAGGCCATGTAACTCATAAACTTAAGCTACAGTGGACACACGGTCGAGTCATATGCCCGTGTGCTCAATCATGTAGGACAAAATTAGGCTTATTTTAAGCCATTTTTCCTCACCTACATTTAATTACCTTAAAGTATACATATAACACCTTATTGACATCCAATTGGGTAGCCAAAACAACCATTTTAGTAAACATTATGTGCCTTTTTAAAACCAGTCATTCATATACTCAAATCAATACCATTTGTACATTCAAGCACATGCCAAACTAATATGATTCATTAATCATATTTTTCCTATTCAAACAATTATCAAAACCATGTCTCATAATCATCAATTCTTCCAATTTCAATCATGCATTTCCTCACTATTAACCACATTCATAACATGAATCAATAATCCTCTATTAACCCTCTATTGATCAAGTTCAAAATCAAGCATTATATAAGCAAATACTTATCACTTATCAAATAATCAAATAATCAACTTCAACCATCACCAACCATACCAAATTATGTCATTACTTAAAGCAACATTTACACATCAAATTAACATCAAACACGTATGCATCAATTTCTAGAATTAATTGTACTCATCAAATAACCACAAAGCCTATACATGCCATATAACCAAAATCATAAAGCTTACAAGTACAAAACCATAGTTGGATAGTGTGATACGATCTCTGACGACTTCCAACCCAAGCAAACCTCTGAATCAATATAAACATAGGAAAGAAAACAAGTAAGCTATAAAGCTTAGTAAGCCCATGTGGATAATTAACTCTTATTAACAATCAAACACCCTTTAAAATAATTACAGCTAACATAACCTGATGCGAACCTGGTCACATTATGTTAGACCCAACTTCACAACATCAAGAATGGCCAAAGCTCGAGGGGCCAAAGTGCAAGATGAAGTTTAATTTCAGCTTAACGAGCTCAATTTTTAGTTTTACACAACTCAATTCGATTTGATACAAGCTCATTAAGCTTGATTTAAATTTATTTTAATTTTCTTTCATTTTAATTGCTAGAATAATTTAATTTAATTGAGTTAGTTAATTTAGTTAAAGTTAGTTTAAACGATTAATCTATTTAATGTTTCTTAAATCTGGACATTTTAAGTAAAAGTATTAAATGTATATTAATTTAGTACTTATTTAATTGTTTGCTTTAATGTGTCCTAGTTAGTACATGGAATTAATGTGACCAGATTATTACATGCATTTAAAGTGTCCATATGCTTTAAATTACAGCCGAATTTATGATGTCCCAACAACAATTAATTCGCTTCAATTAAATGTGTGCAGGAACATGTTATGGGACGAATTTAACGAGCTGCTGGTGCATGAAAATAACATTTAAGGGATGACAGCATTTAATATGATGTTTGTGCATGGCCAAGACATGGCATTAATGTACAAGTGCATGCAAGGAACAACATTAAGATTCATGGCAAGAAACAGCATTAATGTGCAGCAAAAGAAGGCATTAAAAGGAGCTGAAGAAGCAGGCATGGGACAGCTGTAACGCCTCGAATTTTGGGCTTAGGAGAAATGGGCTTCGTATATTGGAGAAATTTGGATTTTTGTTGGTCAAGAAAAAAATTTCACAATTTCATGTTTGGTTTGTTGGTTAAGTGATTTGGAGTGCTTGGGGATGTCTGAGAAGTCCTGGGTTCAAACCAAGACTTTAACGAAAATATTAGTTTTTCTCATTATGTGGAGTTAACGTCACATAGAATGGTTTATAAATATTTTTGGTTAAAGCTTGACTTATAGAAGCAGGTGGTCTGGTGGCTAGGAGTGTTGGATAGCAAGGAGTGATCCAAGGTTCAAGTCCTGGCCTTAGCATAATTTTTATTTTCGCATATATGGGCATGGAAGCTGGTGTTTAAATCTTATGGTTATTTGGGAGTGATTTACAACCCAAAAAGAGACCGTAGAAGAGTGGCAAATGGCATGTTAGCTATTTGGAAAGGAGCAGGTTCAAATCTCATGTTAGGCGAGGGTTTTATTTTTACTATTGAATAAACCGTGGCCTTAGCATGTAAGACTTATAATCTGTTGTGACTGAATTTTTGCATAAGAAGAGTTGCGGTACAGTGGCAAGCAGCGTGTTTGTGTGGCATAATGACGATGGTGAGGTCTGGAGTTCAAGCTCCCCCTTGCGCTAATGAGGTTTGATTTTTGCTGCTCGTGCATGAAGAATTGAGGCTGGCCGAATATGGTAAGTGCTAACCCAGTCAAGCGGTGGGAATTTGAATGGAAGGCTATTGTTCGATGAAAGAAGTCAAGCGGTATGAAGGTACATTGATTGAAATTTGGATTGAAGACTGGCATAATTTAAGCTGCTATTAAAGGATATGTATATGGAAAGTTTTGGTCAAATGTGGGACTTTATTGGCCATACGGTCATTCGTGATTTTGGCTAATAAAAGATTTTGAATTGTTTTCTTTTTTAAAGCTTTTACCGAGGATATCAATTCATTACTCAAACAAAAGTCTTGTGGTTTCATTCGGTCAATTGTGTTTTTGTTGCCAAATTAGAGAATTAGGCTAGGATATTTTGGTGTTTGATTAAGGTAAAGGGATGGCTTTCTTTTTTGTTGTTTTTGTAATCTAGCTTTGACCGAGGGTGCCTTTTTGTTGCTCAACAAAAAAAATCATTTGTGCCAATTTTGTTTTTCTCCGCTCTTGGTATTTTTCTTTTCCATTCTTTTGAAACCCAATCAAATGCATCTCCACTCCATTTGTTTGAACTAACGTATACATTCTTTCTTATTCCTTTCAAGCACCTTGTTTTCTCTTTGGATTTTTGCAAAAGCCAAATGCTCCTTTAGCCTTGGTTCCCATAAACTCTTTCTACTCCTTTCACTTCTCCATATAGCCGAATGTTTCTTTCTCTTTGAAAACCGAATATTCATCTATTCTCCTTCTCAAGATTTGTCTTTTTCTTTTATTAATTTAGTCAAACTTTGGGTGAATCCATTGATTCCTACCTCTACTCTATAGTCGAGCCACTATTCCTTGACTACTCTTTGTCTTTTGTTCGTTCCTCTCAAACCTATTACTCTTCTATGCTAGTCGAATTTGCTAGTAGTTTATCGATCTGATCGTGGTTAAGTGTTGTTGGTCAAATGCTCCATAGGTATTCGACCAAGTAGTGATATTGATTGTAGTCAATTTTCTCTTCTACTCCTTTCTGAACCGATTGTACCCTTCTCCTTCTCAATTCTTGATTTTGATATTGATCAAGCGGCCGAGACTTGAAGCCTTTCTATTGTGAATGTCCTTTAGTTTTGGGTAAATACCTTAATTTGAAATGTTGATTATGTTATTTGAAAGATTGCATGTACCCTTATGGTGATTTTAGGTGCTCGGGTTTTGAAAGCGTTAAATGTTGAATGTTGCCTTTTGGTAGTGGCCGAATAAGGATTGTGGCTTTTAGAATATACATATCACGGAGACAAGTGATAATCGGACTGAGGGAGGTCGTGGAAGAGTATCAACTGGAAGTGCACTCCCAGTTTCTACTCCTAAGTTCAAGTGACGTAGAGTGTCGGCAGTTAGGGACTTTCCGCAGGGATGCAGAAGGGTGACTGCGTCAAACTATGGTTTGACTAGGCAAATCGCAGTTGATCACCCTAGTGAAGGCAAGTGATAGCAAATACTTTGGCTAAGTGTTTAGATTATAATTTCCTTAAATCTTTAGATAAGTGGTTTAACTGTGTATTATGTTTAATTTAGGTGGCAGCCCTCAGGATTATTTAGTACTCTACGTGATAAGGTGTGTAACCGTATACACTGCTTTGATTGTCAATCGGCAAAAAGCCAAAGGATGGCCTTTGGCCACATGGGCGTGCAAACACGTATGTGATTGATCGAGCCCGCAGAGTATGGGCCTACATCGCAAAACGATCACCATGAGTGATTTCGAGGGGTTGGGCTGGAATGGGCCAAGTGGGCCCAAAGCGCCCGTGGGCCCGCATAGGTGGAAATTTGTAGACAGATGTGTATTATCAACTTAGTTATTGCATGCGCTTGGCTTAGGCCAAATCTGGGCTCAGTGGGCCACATGACTTTGTGGGCCCACATGGGCCAACTTAATGGGCCTCGGCCCATAGACGAGTTTCTGTACTGATATGATCGCATATGTTGCTAGGCGACCATGGGCCAACTGATAGACCTTCACATACTTAGGCCCACACTAATAAATGACTGAAATGTCCCTAAGGGCGAAATGACCAAAATACCCTCGTGGGTAAAATGTCCATTTTGACTTCTAGCCTAATATTCTGGTAACACTGCTGCATTTTATTGATAGTGTCGCATTGGTACTACACTCTGGAGTGTAGGGTTGGGTGGGTTGATTATATCCCTACATAGAGTGATGGGTTGGACGGAGATGGAGTGTAGAGGATGGTTAGGTAGGATTCTGATTGCATGCTATACTGTTACTGTAATGGGCTTAGGCCCACTGAGTGTGATATACTACTGTAATGGGCTCTAGCCAGACTGATTCTGTTATATTGTTATTGTTGGGGTTACACACTGAGTATTCGTATACTCACACTTTTATTTTACTGTACAGGTAATTCCGAGGCATAGGCGGTTCGGTGCTACGTGGGACTTGGAGGCAGCCACACTTTGCTTTTACACTGCTTTCTAATTTCATTTACTTTAATTATGGTATTTATTTTGGGTTTGTAATAAGGCCACTATTTAATTTTTCTTAAATATTAGGTTTTTCTATTTCATTTAAAATCTGTTAGCTCTAAGACGCGTTTTACAAAATGATATCTGTTTTCCAAAGACCATGTTTTCATAACAAATGAGGATTCAAACAAAGCTTTCGCAATCATTATGTTTTTCCAAAGTAAACTACTGTCATAATCTGATTAATCAAGGGTAACAGATGATGTTTTCTTCAAACCTTAAAGAACAAGGGGTTTTTACAACAAATCTAGTTATAGTGAAACACGATTTCAAAACACTTCAATGTGACACTACCAAATACGGCCATAACGTCTGGGCCGGGTTTTGGGTGTTACAACAGCATTAAAGGGGCTGTCAAATTCACTTTAAAGAAGCATGTATGATGAATTTATTGAGCAGGTATTGAAGAGAGGATGATGGCCTAAATTAATGTGCAAGTATGGTGGCCGAATTTAAGGTTCAGGTGCCTGTTTGTGCATGGACTTTGAGTTGAAGTAAGTTAGCTTCCCTATGTGCTTTTTCGTGAAACCCCAATGCTTCCCTATGTGCTTTTTCGTGAAACCCCAAGAGCCAAAGAAGTGTTCATGTACAAGATATGAATGACACAATTAGTGAGCTGACTATTCAGCTCTTCAAAGCATCATTTCGTGTATTTCAAAGGACTTATCAAGGTTGCTGTTTATGCTACCCGAAGAAGGCCGATTAGCTTCCCAAAGTCGCCCATTAAAGCTTCACACATGCTGCATATTCTGTTCACACTAGTGACAATTCGGTTGAGAGAGTTCACACACAAGGGACTCTTCTATTTTCGGTTTTCACACTTGAGTGATCATTGGTGTGCCCAAAATACTCATTTAGTTCAAGACTTTTTAGCTCAACCAAGCAGCACATTAAAGTGAGCTTTTAAGTACATTGGCCGAACTTACCATGCACTTTTCAGCTTATTTATTGCTCAATTTATTACTAGCTGATTGAGCTCTCCCAAGCATGGCCATTGACGTCCTCTATGCACAAGGAGCTTCATGGAAGGAGGTAGGAAGCTTCAAGGAAATTTTTTAAATGCTTAAGTCTTAAGTTACTGCTTATTTACTATCCCTAAGAGCCTATTCGGGTATCCCATGCCAAGGTTATAAATTGTAGCTCATTTTGTATAGAAAAGACTAATGAACAATTTTATAAGCTTTGTTTACTTTGTGAGGTTGATTTCAACTCTCCTTGTTCTCCAAAGACTACATTGACTTATCAAAGTTCCTTTGTGGCGTCAATCCCATCTTTTTTTCTAACATACCATTTTGTTCTCAAAGTGTGGCGTTCAACTTATACCGAGGTTCCTATCATCTAGTGGGTTGAGGTCTTTATTCAACTATCCATTTATCACCTTCCCTATCTAAGTGTTCACATAAGTCTCAGGTTAACACACCTATATTGTGTTAGTTCATTTGTGAACCCTTCATCAAATTCCATTTACCAATTCACAACTATCCTATAACCCTTTTGAACCCATTCGAGCCAAACTCATTCTTTCCTTCAACCATTTTTCGAATGAACTTCAAACTTACGCAATTTATGATCGGGCAAACATATATGACTCAAATCACTTTTCAGGCGAGTTCGTATCATAACCTAACTCATATGATCTCACCCTTACATCACTTATTCACTTATATAGCTAACCATGACTTTCACAAGTTTAATCAATTCAATGTTTGTATGATTTGAGTTTGTCTTATCAATTCATTCACATTTTCTTATACATAAGCAAATATATATAAACTTTATTCGGATCAAAGTTCATCACATTTACTTTAGCCAATTGAATCATGTAAAATATTATCAAATAATGGCATTTCACACACTATGTGCCTTATAAATATATAATTAAAACAAACATAACTCATATCTCATCTAACATAATTTCATACCTCCATATAGCCAAATGAACCCATTTTGGCATGAAACATATTTATACACAAATCTTTCTTATTTCATATACATGATACAATATGAACTCACGAAATTACTTTCATTCGATTCTCACATAAGTTCTGTACGTACCTATATTACTTATTTTGATCGTACTTTCATTTTCGTCTTGACTGTGCCCGTTGAACCATTTAGAATCGCTAAGGATACTCGTAAATCTCATATAACTCATACAATGCCAATGTCCCAGACATGGTCTTATATGTTTTTACATATCGATGCCAATAGCCTAGCTATGGTCTTACATGAAATCATATATCGATGCCAATGTCCCAGACATGCTCTTACACGAAATCACAATACAATGCCAATGTCCCAGACATAGTCTTACACATAATCACATCTCAAAAATCCTAATGTCATGACATTATATCCTAAGCTATTCCTAAGGTTTGTACAAGACTTTGTAACTTTATATCAACGCCAGGACAGGGTACGAGGCATTACCAGACAATAACACAACCAACCGTACATTATCGAGCCATAAACTTTACTCTAATTTAAAACCTTTCAACTTCCACTTTAAAGTCCCTTATAGGGGCCTACGAGGCCCAAAACATACACTAATAATGATTCTGGACTAAACCGGGAACTTTTGAAATTATCGAGTCACTATTAAAATTTTTCACATTTTGGAGAGTCACAAGCCCGTGTGGGCAACACCTAGGATATTTGCCAAGCACTTTTTGTGCTCTCAACTCTTCACACTCATTTACATTTCATAGACACAATTTATAGTATATTTGAGCAACCAAACTTCCTAAATCAAGACATACACCCTTAATGCACATGCTACACTTGTCATACATAAACTCCACATACTCATCAACTCAATTCATGCAATTGCCATTTCCATTCAATGCATCACCATATAATTATATATGACTAACGTTGGCCAATTGTAACATCCCAAACCTGGCCCAGACATTATGGCCGGATTTAGCGGCGTCACCTTAAAGGGTAATTCGTAAAATTCAATGTTGTTAAAAACCTTGGAAACGTTTGATCGTTTACGATTAAAATATTATTTTTAAAACGAGTTTCTATTTCCAAAACCAGCCTCGTTTGAGGAGTATATAGTTTAAAACTATTATCAAAGAAAACTTGAATGTATATAGGATTGATTAAAACTTTAAGCTATGAAAAACTGGAGTAAAACCTACGTTAGTTTATTTTCAAAATGTGGTTCATTGAAAAGTATTTCCTTTATTAAAACGTCGTTATTTATATTTCTAAAACGTTGTTTGTTGCAGAAGCTTAATTTTAAAATAGTCAATTTATGAAAACGCGATGTTTAGAAATTGAGTCACGAAATTGTTTCAAAAATGTTGTGAAAACATAGTGGTTTAAAAATAGATTTCTTTTGAAAATCGTGTACTACTTCCAGCAGAAATAGTTCAAAATAAACCGTAAACCCTAAATTAATATCCAAAATTTTAGAGAGGCCTTATTACAATCCAACCAAAAGAAAACATAATTAAAGCAATGTAATTACTATTTACGAGAATCAAATGTCCATAGTGTGGCCACCTTCCAGTTCTCTAATACGTCGAACCGTCCTTCACTAAAGATTACCTAAAAAATTAAAAGAGGGGTGAGTTTACGAAAAACTCAATGTGCACTACCCCCCAACAATCAAACAGCATACATCACATCAATCTGGGCCTAAGCCCATTACAGTAACAGTGGCAAATGGGCCTTAGCCCGCAATAGCCTCAGTTGGGCTTGAGCCCATAGCAAAATCAGAATCAATGTATGTAATGCATATAAGCCCCAACCAACCTACACTCCGTGTCCTGTCCAACCCTACACTCCCGATGTAGCACTGATTGTGGCACTAACCAATATTGCAACAGGGCTACCCAAAGTATAAGCGGCTTAAAGCCTTTGGTAGGTCCACAGTCGTCTCAGACGACTTGTACAACCTTACCAGAATGGGTCCATACTTGTCTCGGGTGACCCGTATGACTAGGTCCACAGTAGCCTCGAGCGACCCGTACGACCATAACAGATCAAATCGATGGGTCCACAATTGTCTTGGGCGACCCGTACGACCCTAGCAGAATAATCCCTGTAATATCCCGAATTAGGGCCTAATCAAAATAGTGGTTTCGTGACCACAAATCCGAGATAGAAATAATTATTTTATAATTATTTTGAGGTTTATGATATGATTGCATGATTGTGTGGAAATTTCGTGAAGAAATTCTATGCATAAAGTGCTTAATTTGAAATTAGGGGCTAAATCGAATAAGTTGCAAAATTTGCATTCTAGAATCTTTTAGTATGAAATTGCTTTGGAATATTAATTAGGTCTTAAATAGCAATTTGACCAATTTCTAAGTTTATGGACAAAAATTGGACATGAATGGAATTTTTGAAAGTTTAGTAAGGAAGGGCATTTTGGTCATTTGGATATTAAATGAAATAAAATGGGAAAAACAACACAAAAATTAATCATCTTCTTCATATGTTGCTGCTGAATTTTTCTCTCTACCATAGCTAGGGTTCAACACTTTTGAGCCTTGATTGTAAGTGATTTCCATGCTCGCTTTTAATGTCTTTTACATTTTTGAAATCCTCGTAGCTCGGTTTACCTATTTCTACCAATATTTTGAGCTAGGGTTTATATTTGGAAAAATACCCATAGGTGAAATTTGTGTATTTTGATGTTTTATGATAGAATATGAGGTTTCGGATTATGTTAGACAACTTGTGCTACTCGGTTTTAAGTAAAAACGAGTAAAACGGCTTAATTGGTAAAAATATATATTGTTCATGAGTGTATGTTATAGTGGGAATTTGAGCTTGCTAATGGTAAATAAGTGATCAGCATGTCCTAAAACATAAGAATTTGAAATAAAATTTAATTTTCGAGCCTTGGGGCAAAAGTGTAAATATGAAAAAGTTAGGGGTAAAATTGTAATTTTGTCAAATTTTGAATTTAGGACTATTTTGATAATGTGAGTATTAAATGAGCTAAATGTGCTATTTTAGATCAAGAAAAACGAGATTCAAGTCGTGAACGAGGGAAAAACAAAGTTGTCGAGGAATAGGCTCGATTCCAAATATTTTGCCATAAGACGGCAAGGATATGTGATTGAGGAAAATCCTGTTTGAACCTTAGGAATAGATTAGGATACAAGTGACATGTCACTAGGATGGTTGGGCATCCGAACTCGTTGAGTTGACTCCGAGTTCACTTATGGATGCAAATGTCCGAACTCGTTGAGTTGAGTCCGAGTTCGTAAGATGTAACTAGGCATCCGAGCTCGTTGAGTTGAGTCCGAGTTCACTTATGGATGCGAACACCCGAGCTCGTTGAGTTGAGTCCGAGTTCGCTTATGGGCGGGTTAAATGGTCACTTGATTACATAAGTGGCACATATGTGCAAATTATCCATGTATCCGAGTTATATTCCGATGTGCTCAACGGGTAAAATTCTAGTGAAATGGAAGAACACTCAAGATGCAAGTGTCATTTTGATAAGTGTTGTGAAATGGACACTTTGGACAGGTATGTACTTAACCCTCGGGTTGAAGCTTGATACAACAACAATAATGTGGTAGGATGATAAATGATGATTAGAAATGTGATATATGTTTTGGTGATACCATGCTAGTGTTATTTGGTATAATTGATTTGTTATGTTACTTGTTATTTGCATGTGAACTTACTAAGCATTTATGCTTACTCCCTCCTTTCCATTCATTGTAGTTTTGGACAAGTCGGCTTTGGAATCGGGATAGGTCGAAGGCTCGCTCACACTATCCGAAGAACTATTTTGGTAAAATGGCTTGTATGACTCGAATATGGTATGTATAGCAATATACTTGTTTTGTGTAATTAATCTTGTGATATGGTTATGGTTTGGTTGAGAAAATGCCTGATAATGATTAGTCCTTGGAATGGCTAATTTAGATCATGTATGAGACCATGTATGTTCAAAGTGATAATAGTCCATGAATATCAATAGAAAAGTTAAATTTGTCATAAAACAAAATATTGTAACAGCAGTGACGTGAGTTTGAAAAATCACTAAAAATAGTAGAAACAAAATTATCTCATTAATTAAACATGAAGTTGAAGGTAATTGTGTCTAGTTTTATATGGAAGAAGCAAAACAGGCAAAGGAGTTATATGTTGTGAGATATTTGAGTTTTAGTGAAATAGGGCCAGATCGATTTCTGGATCCCCCGTTCCAAATTTGAAAATTTACCATAAATTGTACAAAAATAATTAGGAGGTTTACTTTATATGTTCAGAATCCTTATTAAGTCTAGGTTTAAGAGAAACAAACGACATAGTCATATTAATTGTATACAGAGAGAAAAGCAGTTCGTAGTAAGCAGAGGCCAGTGTAGTCGAGTCCTGAAACAGGGGTAACTTTAACTAATAAACTGTACTAATTGGCTCGACCAAAAATTCTAGAAAAAAATTAATAAATAGATATATGAGTCTAGGTTCAGGGAAAATTTATGGATCTTGATTTTGAGTTTCGTAACTCGAGATATGATTTTTTTTTGTAACTGTGATGCAGATAGACAGTAGGTTGCGAATGTACAAATAAAGGATTCAAAGTTCTTAAAGTGGTAAATTATGTTCAGTAACACCTCAAGCTCGACTCCGACGACAGTCTGGGGTGTTGGGGCGTTACATTTAGTGGTATCAGAGCAGGTTTAGTCGGTTCTTGGACTAACGTGTTTTATGTACGGATTTCGCTATACATGCCATATGTGTATATTGTGATAGTGTGACCACTTCTGATCTTTTTAATGATTTTTTTATAGTAAATGGATCCCGATCCAGCTGTGGCAGATGAAGTAGAGAGTAATGCGCCAGCCTCAGCTGAAGGGGCAGTGCCGACTGAAAATCCACCTCCTACTGTTGGTCAGAGAGGAGGAGAAAGGGGTCGGGAAGCCTTTCTCCAAATGATGAGTGCATGGTACATTGAGTTCGTTCGTACGAACCCGAATGTACAACCTCCCCCACCTCCCTCAATTCCTCAACTTGTACCTGTAAGAGTATGCCCAAAGATCAATCACGAGATAGTTGTGATAACATACTTGATTTATCATGTTTATTAATATAAGGCTTTGCCATTATTATTTCAGTTTCATTTCTGTGTGCATAAATAAACTGTTTTATAATAATGTCTTAAGAATAATATGATTGTTCTTAAAAGATCCTTAGTCAAATATTATTGTTGGCTAGGACAATAATAATGCAATAAGACTAACATGTAGTTGATTGATGATAAAGAGTTGTCATTGATATGGAGTATCAGAATCAATGCATGAATATGTGTGTTAGAGAACAACATATTGGACTGACCCGCTATGAGTATGTTTCTTGGATTATTATGTAATTGTCACAATATTACTCATAGTGATCTCATACTTGAGATCATCATCATTCCAACATCGTGAGTTGTATATTTTGATATAGTCAAACGAACACCGTAATTGGTTGTTCTATTAAGACTAATGTTGGATATACCACAATCTATTTGGAGGGATATGGTTGATCAATATAGGATAAGTCCCTCCTACATAATCGGAGTAATATCTCAGGCCACTTGATTAAGTGAGACTAGAAATGCATGGCCATGCTCAAATAAGTTGATATGAGATGGCATACTTATTTGTATATCATAGTCTACTCAAGGTATCAAGAAACATGGGATGGACTATGCAAGTGTGACTATTCCATGACTTGTGTCCATTCCAAAGATATAGGACTTAAGGATTAATGCATGAAAAGTTAATCACAAAAGGTTATGTCGAATCATGACTTCTTGTAACTTAGGTAGCAATGATGTATTGCTAGATGCCACTCATTGTTTGTAACATTAGAATAGTTCTAATATTACTACTAACGTTACAAGAACCTATAGGGTCACACCCTACGATTGAAATGAACGGAGTAAAACATAGTTGGTATTATGTCTGGTTGTCACATGAACTAAATTAATTATAGAATTAATTTAATTGGGCAATCAAACTATTGAACATACTATATGTACAAGGATGTTGTACACATAATCAGAACATAATTTTTCTAATATATGAATTTGGTTCATATATATATAAATTTAAATAAATATAGTTTACCGAAATCTTTATTATAATTAACGTAATTATAATTTTCAGTTAAATGTTATTATATTTATTTTAATGATGACTATTATGATTCGAATTATATATGGCAATAAATATTCGTTATGAATGTATACCAATTAATACAGAGTTATATATAGCAAGGGTAAAAACCTTAAAGAGCTAATATATAGGCAATCCCGAAACTATGTTAAAGGGTCTAGCAGCCGTCAAAACAATATAATCTCTGAAAATAGTTTTCTGGGATATTATCGTTCGTTGTCAATTGGGTGGACTACGTAGAGGCTGACATCAGTAAAGGTTACGGCTTGGTTCGATAGTGCTTCAGGATTCTCGTTGCCTTGGCGTCGTTGTCTACTCAGATTGAAGTTTCAGTAATTTCGAAACCTTTATCACCCGGATTCGTTCCTTACACATGGATCCATGGTATGGATCACCAAAAAAATTTTATTATTCTATTTTTTCGCTGCGCCTTGGAGGCACCGGCGTTCCTTCAGTACCCCTGATGCCTCAGGGTGGGGATATGATGAAATTTCAAAGAACTCCAGTCGATAAAATTAGTAAATTAGGGGCCGAAGAATTCAAAGCTAATGTGGATGAGGATGCTGAGAAAGCAGAGTTCTGGCTTGAGAATTCTATCCGGGTATTTGATGAACTGTCTTGCACACTTGAAGAATGCTTGAAATGTGCTATATCTTTGCTAAGGGATTCAACCTATAATTGGTAGAAGACATTGATTTCTGTGGTACCGAAAGAGAGGGTAACTTGGGAATTCTTTCAAGAAGAGTTTCGGAAGAAATACATCAGTGAAAGATTTATTGATCAGAAGCGTAAAGAGTTTCTTGAGCTGAAGCAAGGTAATATGACAGTCACTAAATATGAAAGGGAGTTCATCAGATTGAGTAAGTATGCCAGAGAATATGTTCCTACAGAGGCCAAGATGTGCAGACGATTTGAAGACGGACTTAATGAAGACATTAAGGTATTTATTGGGATTCTTGAACTAAAAGAAATGGTGGTACTTGTCAATCGAGCTTGCAAGGCTGAAGAATTACTTAAAGAGAAGAAAAAGGTAGAATCTGAGACACGAAATTGGAAGAAAAGACCGATGAGCAGTGCACCCTTATAGCAACCCAGAAAATCAAGAAATACGAATCCTAGTTCCCAAGTTTCAACTGGACAATCATATGGTAATTCTAAGAAGAAAATATGGGTCCTAAGTCCTAGACTACTTCGGCAGCTAGTGTAGGGAATTCAAGATTCGTTAAGCCCGAGTGCCAGTGGTGTGGTAGAAATCATTTTGGTCCGTGTAGAGCAAATGAATGTTTTCGATGTGGTTCTCTGGATCATTTTATTAGAGACTACCCAGAGAGAATTGAAAAAGAAAAATTTCAGAATACAAAAGCAAGTGGTGCGGATTCTAGGGGAAGGTATCCAAGAAAAGCTGGGAGTGAAGCAACCAGCAAGAATGTAGCTAGAGATGCAGCAGTTAAATCTGAATGAAGGGCTCCGGCTAGAACTTATGCCATTAAAGCGCGTAAAGATGCTTCCTTACCTGATGTGATCACCGGTATATTTTCTCTTTATGATGTTAATGTTAGTGCTTTAATTGACCCCGGTTCTACTCATTCATATGTGTGCATGAAATTGGTGTCTAGTATGAATATACCTGTTGAGAATATAGAATTTATGATTCAAGTGTCAAACCTGTTAGGCCAATGTGTTATAGTTGATAAAGTATGCAAGAAATGTCCTTTAATGATTCGGGGTTATTACTTTCCGGCCAGCTTGATGTTGTTGCCGTTTGATGAATTTGATGTTATTTTGGGTTTAGATTGGTTGACATTGCATGATGCTATAGTGAATTGTAAACAGAAAGTTATTGAATTAAAGTGTGAAAATGGTGAAACTCTGCGGGTTGAATCAAATAAATCAGAGGCATTGTCTAGTGTGATTTCTTCAATGTCGGCTCAGAGATATTTGAGAAAGGGTTATGAAGTTTATTTAGCGTATGTGCTGAATACAAAAGAAATTGAAAAGAAAGTGGAATCAGTGCCGATTGTGTGTGAGTTTGCGGATGTATTTCCAGAGGAATTGACCAAATGACTAAAATGCCCTCTATTAAAACTTCGGTTATTTCTACCTATGTAAGTCCACTTTGTCCATTGAAACCTAATGGTATAATTACCATTTAAGGACCTCTACTTCAATTATGCTCTAACACATGCATCTAATCACTCGATAAATTATAAAAATTAATCAGAATAAATTTTTCAACTTCAAATTTGTGGTTTAGAAACCACTATTCCATTTTGGCCCTAAATCGGGCTGTCACAACTCTCCCCCCTTTTTGAGATTTTTGTCCCTAAAAATCTTACCGTTAAAAAGGATTGGGTACAATTTTCTCATAGCTTCTTCCGGTTCCCATGTTGCCTCTTCTACTCCATGTTATTGCCATAATACTTTTACTAACTTTATCTTTTTATTTCTGAGTTCCTTGGTCTCCTATGCCAAAATCTTAACTGGTTCTTCACTATGTAACACCCCAAACCCAGCCCAGATGTTATGGCCAAATCTAGTGTGTCACATGGACGCTGAATTACACCTTATTCTTTAATTAATACGTTTAGGGTGACTTTGCAAAAAAATCATTTTTTAAGAGTTGTGGAAAAACTAGGTTATTCAATTTATGGAAGCCCTATCCACTACTAGTTGGAGTTTCTTTCTTTAAAAGATCTTACCATGTCATTAGATTATCTATTTGTTACATATGATATGTTTTGAAAATCTTGATTAATTTTAAATAAAAACTCGCGTAGCCTTAGACTATTTGTTCTAAGCAGATTATAATTAAGGAAACAAAAATCAAAATAAAGCAATTGATGAATGGCCTTATTACAAATTAAAAACCCAAAGAAAATAGATTTGAAAATAATGAAATAAATAATTTAAAAAAATGTAACCAAATGCAGTTCACGTGGCCACTTCGAATCCTTCCAGCTCCAAGTCCTCTAAGGTTGGGGCTCACCTGCATGGATGAAAAGAAAGGGGTGAGTCTGTGAAACTCAGTGTGTAAGCTAAAGCCAACCAGAGTCGAAATCAGTTCAAGCTTAACTCGGCCTAAGCCCTATCCAGATACAGTATTAACTGGGCCTTAGCCCTATTCAGTAAACAGTAATTACTGGGCCTTAGCCCTAATGAGAAATCAGTGTAGCCCTTAGGCCCATTACAGTAACAGAACAATATTTATGCATGAATGCAAAGCCCAGCCCATTCCAGCCCTACACACCACCCGTACCAGCCCTACACACCATGCGGGGAATAACTCAACCCACCTAGCCCTACACATCACAGTCGCAGCTTAGCTACTTAAATCAGATAACGTAGCCAAGCCACTCAACAGTAAAATGAGGCAAGGCCTCTAACAGTAAACGTGGTATTGCCACTTAGCACTTCCTCCACCAAAACCCAATCCCATGCAACAGTGTATATTATGACATGGCATACAGTGAACAGATATTATTTAGCATACAAATCAGTCAACTTAACCCTATGGGTAAAATGGTCTTTTAGCACCTAGGGGTAAAATAGTAATTTTCCACCCTTAAGGGGTATTTCAATAAATTTTCCAATTTTAAGGGTTTCACGCTCATTACAGTTTGTTAACAGTCTTAATGGCATCCAGATAACTTATTTAGCCCTAACAACCCCTAATGGGCCCTACAGTGTCCACTGGTTATTACGACCCACTAAGCCCATATTTTACGCCCATTTTAGCAGAATTAATAGTCCAACTACCAGATTAAACTTACCGCTCTTTTTTAGCCATATGGGCCCGTAAGCCCATTGGGCCCAAAATCACCAATGTGTACGAAAATGCACACACAGCACTCTTACCATTTGCGATTATCGATTTTATCGATTTTACTCGACCTACAAGCATTCACATGCTCGCAAGCCCTCGAAATGCCAGAATTTCGATATTTCGACTTTTTAGCTTTTGTCGATCTAGTCTACTAGTGTGTGTCGATTACACATCTGTTTTGCGATGTACTACGATGAAACTCCCCACGCGATTAACCTACAACAGTCCACTACGATATTAGACTATAATCCAATGATAATCAACATAACCAATATCACAATATCACCATATTCGGCCATCCTTACCCAAAGCCGATAACCACTTACCCTTACCGAGATCTACCACTAGATCTGGATGACCTTGTGATCACTTGCTCACCCACACCCTTCACGAGATCAGCCCCTACTTCGGCTACAGAATCACTAGCAGACAACCAAAAAACTTTAAATCAGTTACCAAAGAGAAAGGCCGACGAGTGAAAAGGATTAGGGATTTCAGCTTTTTATAATTCATTAGAACGAAAAGATTCTGAGAGGAGACCACTTTCCCAAGGATTTACCTGCTTGTCCTGACAGAAGAGAGCCTCAAATCACTTAATCTAGCCCAGATCTAATATAGATCTACTCAAAACCAAAGGTGAAGAAGAGATCTATCGCATTTGATCAAAGGAGATTGTTTGCAAACTAGATGACAAGATTCGGCTCCCTGAGGGTATGGGAGTTATGGTTTCAAGAGAAAAGATGGAAGAAGAAGAAGTTGTGAATCATAGAAGAGATGGTCAATAGAGAGATATGGAAGGCTTGAGGGTTTCAATTTTAGCGAGAGTGGAAGCAAAGAGGAGAAATCGACAGAAAAGATGTATTTTCGGGTTTTCAGCTTTTTGAAGCAATCGGTCAGGAGAGGTTTTATGTGAATCAATTTCAACAATAAACAAGAAAAGAAAGAGGCAAGAAGATGATGGATTCAGCTTAAGAAGAAAAAGGGTATGAGAGGGTTTGGTCAAGAAGAAAGAAATGGACAGAGATTAAGGTATGCACACAATTTTGGCTTTTCTGAATAGAGAAAATAGGAGAAAAAGATGAAATGAAGGAGCTCTCAAGACCCTATACCTATTTGGCAAACCCAAAAGAATGACCCTAAACAATCCCGAAAGGTAGGCAACAAGAATTCGGCACACCTTCAAGACCAAAAATGCTGAAAATGTCACTCTATACTTCCATAGCCGAATATGCATCCCTCTACACTCCTACAATTAGCCAACACTTCCTCCCTTTCAAAATTCCTAGAATTTCTCCCCTTATCCCTCCTTGATTCAATCCCATGAACATCTCAAACTCTTTCCAACAGAGTTCCACTTGGAGTCCATCACATGCCTTGCACATGCATTAAAAATAAAACCTCACATTGCTTACCAAGAAACTTGAACCTTAGCTCCTGCATAACTTCCACACGCCACTCCCTTGTGTCTTAAGTGGTGCCACCTTGCCACTTTAACACAAGCTTACTTGTGTCTTAATTCACCAATATATTTTTAAAAGCCCACTTAGTCAGTACCTCTTCTCTTTCAAGTCTAAAATTTTAAAATTCTACCAGGTTTTAACTTAAACTTGGGCTTCTAAAAGCCCACTAACATACTCCAAACATAAATTAACACATCCAGACAAACAAAAATTAAATTCACACAAATTTTCAAAAATCCCAAAAATTAGGGCGTTACATCAGTATAACTCATACTTGGCCGAATCTCCACTTCTGTAGGAGAAATAACATGTGAAGGATCCGATCGATACCATCGTAGCATAGATACATGAAAAACATTATGAATTCTATCGAGTTCAGGTGGTAATGCCAATTAATAAGCAACTGGTCCAACTCTTTCTACGTGTAACACCCAAACCCGGCCTAGACGTTATGGCTAAATCTAGTGTGTCACCTTCCCTAAACTAATCCACATTACCTAGTTACTAAGTTTGGTGGTGAGCCTTGCAAAACAATATTTAGGGTTGAGGAGAAATTCCCGATTTATTTGACGATCATACTAATCTCTACCAGTTATTAAAAGATTTACTTATTTATCATTACCTTGGTTGGACGATTGAGGTGTTAGATTGGTTTTGAAAACATTGGTTTAAGTTTTGGAAAAACATGCATTGTTGTAGCTAGAGTAAATCATGCATAAGTAAAAAGAAATAAAAACCCCAAATACGAATAGTTAAAGCGGCCTCATTACAAACCTAAAATGAAAATAAAACGAGTAAGTAAAAATAACGAAATAACTTAAGCAAGTTTAAAACCAAAACTAGGTCTCCGTGGCCACTTTGAATCCCTCCCAGCTCTAAGTCCACGAACTAGGGCTCACCTGCAAGGACAGAAAGAAAATGGTGAGTTTGGAAAACTCAGTGTATGTAGAAGCCCATCCAAAGCCCAAGTTAGCTCAAGCCCACTAGGCTTAAGCCCTATTCAGTCTCAGTCGGTTACTGGGCTGAAGTACTATTCAGTCTCGGTAATCTGGGCCAAAGCTCTATTCAGGTAGCAGTATGGCCCATAGGCCCAAATAGAACAGTACATATAAACAGTATGCATGCAAGCCCATATCATATGGGGAGACTACTTAACCCACCCAACCGCTACACACCACCCGTACCAGCCAACACACCATGTGGGGAATAACTCGACCCACCCAGCCCACACACCACAGTTGTAGCATGGCTGCTCAGATAATCAGTATAACGAGGCAAAGCCCCTATTCAGTAATACGAGGCATAGCCCCTTTCAGTAAACATGGCAGTGCCACTCACACTTCCTCCATTATTAACCCAACCCATGCAACAGATATGTATAGTATGGCACACAGTAACAGTAATAGTCAAGTCATGCATTTCAGACATATCTAACCCTAGGGGTATAACGGTCATTTTACACCAAGGGGTACAACGGTAATTTCTCACCCTAAAGGGGTATTTCAGTACTTATCTCATAATTTAAGAGTTTTATGCATGTTACAATCTCTACTAATCTCTATTTTCATCTCCACAGTCTATGTAACAGATTTTAACAATTTGAGTTTTTAGGGCCCTACAATGTCTATTGGTCACTTAAGCCCATTCAGTCCAGTTTTAGTATTGAGTTACCAGTTTTAGCAGTTTTAACCCTACAGTCTTCAAAATACCCTTAAAGCCTATTTTTACCCAGATGGGCCCGAAAGCCAATCGGGCCCATATTCGGCCCACCGAGGCCCAACTCATCGAAGTGCACGAAATTATGCACTCGACTCACCTACCAGTAGCGATTTCAGGTCCATCATACTCCTTGAGAGCATTCACAAGCTCAGAAGCCCACGAAATGCTAGAACTTCGACATTTTAGCTTTTCGGCTTTTGCCGATTTGAACCAAGAAAAGGTGTTCGATACACAGACCTGTTTGCGCTTCCACCGGCAAAGACTCCTAAGCGATACCTCCTACAATCCATTACTTAACTTGTTAAACCACAGATCTACAAAACCGCAGTAGAAAATCCCTTACCATAATCGGCCAAGGTCCCTAATGGCCATGAAATCTCACCTTTGTCGACATAGATGCACTAGATCTAGATCTGGTTTTATCGATGCCTTCAGATCCTCGTTGGCTCTCCTCTTTTGCTAACTAACACGTATAAGAACCAAAATACAACACTGGGTTATCCATAGACTATGTCGACAGCCTCCCTAAGTACAAGGGATTTTGGCTTTTCCCTAACTTTTAAGAAAACCAACGTATTCAATGTTTGATCACTTACCGATGACTCTACTTGATGAATATTGCTTCCATGCCCTCTCTAAACTAGATCTGTAATAGATCTATCCCCAAACGTTAACAAAGAATGGCTCTAGGAGATTCGGCTTTTAGATTTCTACTTAGATGCTCTTGTCGACACCACAGAGGAATAGGGGCAGTGAATTGATAGTAAAAGAAATAGAGGATGAGGGATTTGGCTTGTTGGAGAATTCAAGAGAAGAGAAAGATGATTTTGGCAAAAAGGGGTAGTCGGCAATGGGGAGTTTCGGCTTCTAGAAGTTGTCGACAGAGGTTGAAGAAAAGAGAAAAGGGGATAGATTGATTCGGCTTAAAAGGGCTTGCAATGGGATGAAATCGGCTTGAAGAGAGAATGGTGGGATGGGATCGGTTCAAGGTACAAGAAGAACAAAAAGGGAAAAGAAAAATGGGAGAAGAAGAATAGAAAAGAGATGTGAGTTCGGCTAGAAGGTGCAATCGGCAATAGGGTCTTGGGGTAGTAGGGTTCGGCTATTAGGTCAGAAAAGAAGAAAAGAATGTGGCAAAAGAATGATAAAAAGATAGACCTAAAGCTCTATACTCAATCGGTAGAAAAAGAGAACTCATTGACCTATAGAAATCGGCACACTAGCACCCAAATGCCGAAAATGCTATGCTCAAAGTTGGATGCCGAAATTGCACTGTACAGAGTCCCTTGGCCGGCCACTGCTTCTTCAAATTTGAATATCCTAAAATCTCTCCTTGATCCACTCTCATGAGCAAACTCTCCAAGCTAGAGTTCCACTTGAGTGCCCACACTTGCCCACACTTGCACATAAAAATAAAAGTACCTTGAACTTACCTTGACTTGAAACTTGGACATCTAACTCCCTCCTAGGCGCCACTTTTTTAGGAGCTTAGTGGCGCCACCTTGCCACTTTGCGAAGGCTCCTTTTGTGAAAAACTTTACCAGGTTTTTCTTAAGAGCCCTCTTGACCAAGTTCCTTCCTTCACTTAAAAACATACTTTGCTATTTTTATCGAGTTTTAACCTAAATTTGGGCCTCTTAAAGGCTCACTAACATACTTAAACACAAATTTAGCAGCCTCAACAAAGAAAATTCATAGTTTTCTCAAAATTGCAATAAACCGAAAAAAATCCCGAAATTCAGGGCATTACAACTATACCTTCTTAAAGAAATTTCGGCCTCAAAATTTACCTGATCCGAATAACTAAGGGTATTGTTGACGCATGGTCTCTTCTGGCTCCCGCGTAGCCTCTTCTCTTCCATGGTTGCGCCACAACACCTTTACTAATGGAACTGACTTCTTCCTTAAGACTTTAACTTCACGATCCAAAATTTGCACAGGTTCCTCCTCAAAGGTCAAATCAGTCTTTACCTCAATCTCCTCTACTAGTACAATATGCGAAGGATCTGACCGATACTGCCTTAGCATAGACACGTGAAAAACGTCATGAATACGAACTAACTTTGGTGGCAACTCCGACTTATATGCTACTGGCCCAATCCACTTGAGAATCCGATAAGGCCTAATGAATCGCGGACTGAACTTGCCCTTTCAACCAAATCTCAAGATCTTCTCCCATGACGAAACCTTCAGAAAAACCATATCTCCCATAGCGAACTCGATTTCCTTATGCTTAAGGTCAGCATATGACTTCTGCCTATTAGACGCCTCCTTTAACTAGTCTCGAATAAGCTTAACCTTGCTTTCAGTATCTGCCACCAACTCTAGTCCAAGAACTTGGCGCTCTCCTAACTCTGTCCAACATGTAGGCGTACGACATCTTCACCCATAAAGTGCCTTATATCGAGCCATCTGAATACTTCCTTGATAACTGTTATTGTAGGCAAACTCCACCAATGGCAGATAGTCCTCCCAACTACGATGAAAGTCGATAACACATCCTCTTAACTTGTGCTCTAACACCTAAATGACCCTTTCAGACTATCCATCTGTCTGAGGGTGAAATGCAGTACTGAAGTCCAATTGCGAACCCAATGCCTCATGTAATTTTTGCCAGAATCGAGATGTAAATTTAGGATCTCGATTAGAAATTATCAAAACTGGCACCCCATACAACCGCACTATCTCTGCTACATACAACTTGGCCAACTTCTGAAGTGAGTAATCAGTTCTAACCGGTATGAAATGAGCAGACTTTGTCAATCTATCCACGATTACCCAAACAGAGTCTTTCTTTGAGGGTGTCAAAGGCAACCCACTCACAAAATCCATAGTTACTCTTTCCCATTTCCACTGCGGAATCTTCACTGGCTGCAACACTCCAGAAGGCAACTGGTGCTCAGCTTTACATGTTGACACGTCAGACATTTTCCAACGAATTTAGTCACCTTTCGCTTAAGTCCAGGCCACCAGTACACCTCTCGCAAGTCTCGATACAATTTATTTCCTCCAGGATGCATTGCACAAGGTCTACCATGAGCTTCTTGCAGAATCATTTGCCTCAACTCAGAGTCCCTCAGTATACAAACTCTTCCACGGAAGCAGAGAACTCCATCAGAATTTAGCCCAATGTCATTATTCTTACCATTCTTAGCTTGCTGAAATCGAGGAACCAACGAGTCATCTTTCAACTGCATCACCTTAATTTCCTCAGTCCAAGTCAGTCGCACTTGCAACTCAGCTAATAAACTTCCATCATCATACAAACTCAAACGAGCAAACATAGCTCTCAACTCAGCAACCGTTCTACGACTTAGTGCATCAGCCACCACGTTAGCTTTGCCTGGGTGGTACTCAATCGAACAGTCGTTATCCTTAAGCAACTCTATCCATCTTCGTTGCCTAAGATTCAACTCCTTTTGAGTCAACAGATATTTGAGACTTTTATGGTCAGTATATATGATACACTTTCCCCCACACAGATAGTGTCTCCAGATTTTCAATCCAAAGACCACTGCTGCCAACTCTAAATCATACGTAGGGTAATTCGCTCCATGAGGCTTAAGTTGTCGGGAAGCATAAGTGACCACCTTACCCTCTTGCATCAGTACACAACCTAATCCCACATGCGAAGTATCACTGTACACAGTGAAATCCTTTCTAGACTCTGGCTGAATCAACACTGGCGCCTTAGTCAACACCTTCTTCAGCTTGTCAAAAGCTTCTTGTTGCTTCTCAGTCCATATAAACGCCACTCCCTTCCTTAACAGTTTCGTCAATGGTGTCGCGATTAAAGAAAACCCCTCAACAAATCTTCTGTAATAACCTACCAGACACAAAAAACTTTGAATTTCTAATACTGACCTTGGTGGCTCCCAGTCCAGAACTGCCTCAATCTTGCGAGGATCTACCCTAATCCCCTCAGTAGAAACAACATGACCCAGAAAAGTCACTTCTCGCAGCCAGAATTCACACTTACTAAATTTCGCATACAGTTGCTTTTCTCTCAATAGTTCAGAACAATTCAAAGGTGTTTATCATGCTTCTCCTCTGTTTCCTAATACACCAATATATCGTCAATAAAGACGACCACGAATCGATCCAAGTATTGCTGGAACACTCGATTCATTAAATCCATAAAAGCTGCAGGTGCATTTGTCAGTCCAAATATCATAACCAAAAACTCGTAATGACCATATCGAGTTCTAAACGCCGTCTTATGAACATCCACCTCCTTTACCCTTAGCTAATGGTATCCAGATCAAAGATCAATCTTGGAAAACACTGAAGCTCCTCTAAACTGGTTAAACAAATCGTCTATTCTCGGTAGAAGATACTTATCCTTTATCATCAGTTTGTTCAACTGGCGATAATCGATGCACATACGCATCATCCCATCCTTCTTTTTCACGAACAGCACTGGGGCTCTCCATGGAGACATGCTTGGTCTAATGAAGCCTCTATCTAACAACTATTGAATCTAGGCTTTCAGTTCCACTAGCTCCTTCGGTGCCATTTTGTAGGGCGCAATGGACACTAAAACTGTTCCAGGCAACAAATCGATCATAAACTCAACTTCTCAGTCAGGAGGTAATCCAGGAAGCTCCTCAGGATAGACATCTTGAAACTCATTAACAGTTCTAACTGTCTCCACTGTCACATCTTTAGATTCAGTTTGACTCACAAATGCCAGATATGCTTCGCAACCCTTGCAAATTAGCTTTTCAGCCCTTAAGGCCGAAACCACATTGGACAAATAGTCCCTTCGCTCTCCAATAACCATTACCTCATCACCCTCGATTGTTCTCAAAACCATCCTCTTTGCTGTACAATCCAAAGTTGCCTTGTGCTTAGTTAACCAGTCCATGCCTAGTATCAAGTCAAATTCTCCAAAGGGTAACACCATTAAGTCTCCAGTAAAGATTCTACCTTGAGTCTCTAAAGGTACCTCCCTAAAGAATTTATCTACCCTAACTGAGTGACCTAAAGGACTAATTACAGTTACCCCACTCACAGTCTCATCAGAGTGCACCCCCAACAACCCAGAAATCTCACATGCAACAAATGAATGTGTCAAACCCACATCAATCAGAGCAGTATATGGTATACTAGATATCAAGAACGTACCGGTTATAACGTCAGGTGCATCACCCTCCTCTTGACAATGAGCAGCATACACCAAGGCTGGCTGACGAGCCTCAGCATTACCAGCATCCCTACCAGGTGCTTCACGACCACGTCCATTACTGTTGCCTCCTTTACCTTGACCACAGCCCCTAGGCGTTGGCAGTCCTCCTCGCACGGGCTGAGCAACCCTCTGATCAACAGCTTGAGCCTGAGCTGGCTTTTGTGGGCAGTCCTTAACTTGATGTTGCTTAGACCCACATCGAAAACAAGCTCCACTACATTTCCAACATTCGCCTCGATGCGCTCTACCATAGTCCCCACAAGCCTGTGGTCTAACCATATTTACCGGCACAGCTCGAACTGGTTCCTCCACCACCCTAGCTCTCTTAAAATTCTGATTTGTAGCACCCGATAGTCCAGAATCCCTCTTAAAGCGATTACGATCCCTATCGCGGTTCTGTCATTCAGCTCACTTCACCTCCACGGCTATCTTAGCCTTTTCCACTAATGCAGCAAAGTCGCGCTCCCTCTGCGGAGCTATCAGTACTCTCAGCTCATCTTTGAGGCCATCCTCAAAATGAACACTGCGCTCATATTCTGTGGCCACAATACCACAGCATACCGGCTTAACCGCAGAAACTCTGCCTCATATTCAGCAACAGGGTCTTACTGCCCTGGGTCAGATTTAGAAATTCCTTCCTATGTGCATCATAGCTAGCTCCAACATATTTTGCCTTGAAGGTCTTCTTGAACAATTCCCATGTTACCCCCTCAGCTGGGGTACCCTCTCTCACGGTGATCCACCATTGATATGCCTCGTCTCGTAGCAATGACACCGCTCCTTTCAACTTCTGTTCTACTGAGCAATCCAGGTCATCCATTATCCGTTCCGTGGCTTCCAACCAATACTCAGCCACATTTGGGGCTACTCCGGATATACCTCTGAAGACCTTAGCTCCATTAGGCCGGAGTCATTCAGAAATGGACCCTCTAGTCACAGTTTCGGTGCTTGCCTCAGCGACCCTTTCTAACACCCTTAGAATGGCTTGGGACAAAGTGTCGTCCCCTGCAGCCCTATCATATGATCCAGTCTCTGTTGTTGGCGGAGCTCGCACTTCCTCAGCTGGCATATGTCCAGAAGACAAAGATCTAGCTTGTGCACTCGGCCTCGTCCACGGCCTCGTCCTCGAGCAACTCTCGTACTCATAACGATTTATCTGATTTATGAATTTTATGACATTAGTTTAATGTTTCAGTTCTTTACTACAGAATATCTTATGCACAGATGAAGTTTCAGAGTTTATTCTCGCGTAATCGTAGTCTAACTACTGTCTCAGTTTTCTAGGGTTCAGTTTTCCCTACAGTTTCAGTCTTGTAGTCTTAATACTACCTTATCTACAGTATCATATCAAAGGCTTAGTTCTATCTACAGTATTGTTTTAGTACAATACAATTTATAAAGCAGAAATACTTATAGACTTGGTGCCGGGGATTCAGTGTGTCACATCTCAAGTTATCAGTTTTTAGAAAAACTCAGAAAGATTTAAGCCTTTTAAAAGCAATTTCTCAAATCATGTGTGATTTAAAGAAGACAAGTTGGGAAAAAAATCTCTTTCAAACAAACATTTTCCAAAAAATCTGATTTTCCAAAAATACCCTTATTAGGCTTAAAAATTTTGAAAGCCTTTTCAGACCCGATCCACAGTCGAGTTGTTGCAACCGGGCTTTAATACCACTAAATGTAACACCCCAAACCCGGCCTAGACGTTATGGCCAAATCTGGTGTGTCACATCCCCTAAACTAATCCACATTACCGAGTTACTAAGTTTGGTGGTAAGGTTTACAAAACAATATTTAGGGTTGAGGAGAAATTCCCGATTTATTTGACTATCATACTAATCTCTACCAGTTATTAAAAGATTTACTTATTTATCATTACCTTGGTTGGACGATTGAGGTGTTAGATTGGTTTTGAAAACATTGGTTTAACTTTTGGAAAAATGTGTGTTGTTGTAGTTAGAGTAAATCATGCATAAGTAAAAGGAAATAAAAACCCCAAATACGAATAGTTAAAGCGGCCTTATTACGAACCCAAAATGAAAATAAAATGAGTAAGTAAAAATAATGAAATAACTTAAGTAAGTTTAAAACCAAAACTCGGTCTCTGTGGCCACTCTGAATCCCTCCCAGCTCCAAGTCCACAAACTAGGGCTCACCTGCAAGGATGGAAAGAAAATGGTCAGTTTGGAAAACTCAGTGTGTGTAGAAGCCCATCCAAAGCCCAAGTCAGCTGAAGCCCACTAGGCCCAAGCCCTATTCAACCTCAGTCGGTTATTGGACCGAAGCCCTATTCAGTCTCGATAATCTGGGCCGAAGCCCTATTCAGGTAGCAGTATGGCCCATAGGCCCAAATAGAATAGTACAGATAAACTGCAAGCATGCAAGCCCATATCATCTGAGGAGACTGCTCAACCCACCCAACCACTACACACCACCCGTACCAGCTAACACACCATTTGGGGAATAACTCGACCCACCCAGCCCACACACCAAAGTCGCAGCATGGCTGCAGTATAACGAGGCAAAGCCCCTATTCAGTAATACGAGGCATAGCCCCTTTCAGTAAACATGGCAGTGCCACTCACACTTCCTCCATTATTAACCCAACCCCTGCAACAGATATGTATAGTATGGCACACAGTAACAGTAACAGTAACAGTCAAGTCATGCATTTTAGACATATCTAGCCCTAGGGGTATAACGGTCATTTTACACCTAGGGGTAAAACGGTAATTTCTCACCCTAAAGGGGTATTTCAGTACTTATTTCATAATTTAAGAGTTTTATGCATGTTACAGTCTCTACTAATCTCTATTTTCATCTCCACAGTCTATGTAATAGATTTTAAAAATTTGAGTCATTGGGCCCTAAAACCCCTAATGGGCCCTACAATTTTATTGGTCACTAAAGCCCATTCAGTCCAGTGTTAGTATTCAGTTACCAGTTTTAGCAATTTTAACCCTACAGTCTTCAAAATACCCTTAAAGCCTATTTTTACCCAGATGGGCCCGAAAGCCCATTGGGCCCACATTCGGCCCACCGAGGCCCAACTCACCGAAGTACACGAAATTACGCACTTGACTCACCTACCAGTAGCGATTTCAGGTCCATCATACTCCTTGAGAGTGTTTGCACGCTCATAAGCCCACAAAATGCCAGAACTTCGGCATTTCAGCTTTTCGGCTTTTACCGATTTGAACCATGAAAGGGTGTTCGATACACACACCTGTTTGCGCTTCCACCGGCAAAGACTCCTAAGCGATACCTACTACAATCCATTACTTAACCGATTAAACCATAGATCTACGAAAACCTCAGTAGAAAATCCCTTACCATAATCAGCCAAGGTCCCTAATGGCCATGAAATCTTACCTTTGTCGACTTAGATGCACTAGATCTAGATCTGGTGGTAGCGATGCCTTCAGTTCCTCATTGCCTCTCCTCTTTTGCTAACTAACACGTATAAGAACCAAAATACAACTCTGGGTTATCTATAGACTATGTCGACAGCCTCCCTAAGTACAAGAGATTTTAGCTTTTCCCTAACTTTTAAGAAAACCAATGTATTCAGTGTTTGATCACTTACCGATGACTCTACTTAATGAATACTGCTTCCACGCCCTCTCTAAACTAGATCTGTAATAGATCTATCCCCACACTTTAACAAAGAATGGCTTTAGGAGATTTGGCTTTTAGATTTCTACTTAGATGCTTTTGTCGACACCACAGAGGAATAGGGGCAGTGAATTGATAGTAAAAGAAATAAAGGATGAGGGATTTGGCTTGTTGGAGAATTCAAGAGAAGAGAAAGATGATTTTGACAAAAAGGGGTAGTCGGCAATGGGGAGTTTCGGCTTCTAGAAGTTGTCAACAGAGGTTGAAGAAAAGAGAAAAGGGGATAAATTGATTCGGCTTAGAACGGCTTGCAATGGGATGAAATCGGCTTGAAGAGAGAATGGTGGGATAGGATCGGTTCAAGGTGCAAGAAGAGCAAAAAGGGAAAAGAAGAATGGGAGAAGAAAAAGATAAAAGAGATGTGAGCTCGGCTAGAAGGTGCAATCAGTAATAGGGTTTTGGGGTAGTAGGGTTCGGCTATTAGGTCAGAAAAGAAGAAAAGAATGTGGCAAAAGAATGATAAAAAGACAGACATAAAGCTCTATACTCAATCGGTAGAAAAAGAGAACTCGCTGACCTAGACAAATTGGCACACTAACACCCAAATGCCGAAAATGCTATGCTCAAAGTTGGATGTCAAAATTGCACTATACAGAGTCCCTTGGTCGGCCATTGCTTCTTCAAATTCGAATATCCTAAAATCTCTCCTTTATCCACTCTCATGAGCAATTCAAACTCTCCAAGCTAGAGTTCCACTTGAGTGCCAACACTTGCCCACACTTGCACATAAAAATAAAAGTACCTTGAACTTACCTTGACTTGAACCCTGGACCTCTAACTCCCTCCTAGGCGCCACTTTTTTAGGAGCTTAGTGGTGCCACCTTGCCACTTTGCCAAGGCTCCTTTTGTGACAAACTTTACCAAGTTTTTTCTTAAGAGCCCTCTTGACCAAGTTCCTTCCTTCACTTAAAAACATACTGTACTATTTTTATTGGGTTTTAACCTGAATTTGGGCCTCCTAAAGGCTCACTAACATACTTAAACACAAATTTAGCACCCTCAAAAAAGAAAATTCACAGTTTTCACAAAATTGTAATAAACCCAAAAGAATCCCGAAATTCAGGGCGTTACACTATGATTTCATACGATTCGATAAATCTTGGACTTAATTTACCTTAACGACCAAATTGAAGAACTTTTTTCCAAGGTGATACTTTCAAAAATACTTTATCCTCGACCTAAAATTCTATCTCCTTTCGTTTAAGATCGGCGTACGGTTTTTGATGGTCAGAAGCAGCTTTTAAACTTTCCCGAATCACTTTTACTTTTTCTTTTGTTTCTTGGATCAAATGAACCCCATGTATCTTCTTTTCACTGAGCTTTGTCCAATATAACAGTGTTCTATATTTTCTACCATATAAAGCTTCATACGAAGCTATTTTAATACTGGACTGATAGCTATTATTGTAAGCAAATTCGATCAAAGGTAGATACCTCTCCTAATTAACTTCAAACTCTAGTATACAACATTGGAGCATATTTTCCAATACTTGAATTACACGCTCAGTTTGGCCATCAGTTTGAGGAAGAAATGCAGTGCTAAAATACAACTGAGTACCCAAGGCTTATTGTAATTTGTTCTAGAAACGAGATGTAAATCGGGGATCTCTATCTGATATGATGGAAACAGGCACTCCATGTAGCCTGACAATCTCAGATATGTACAATTCAACTAGTTTATCTAAAGAATAATCCATACGTACCGGAATAAAGTGCACTAACTTTGTTAATCGGTCAACAATCACCCAAATGGCATTTTTCTTCCTTGGAGACAACGGTAACCCAGACACAAAATGCATAGTAATTCTTTCCCATTTCCATTCCAGTATAATGATTGGCTGAAGTAACCCCGAAGGTACCTGATGTTCAGCTTTAACCTATTGACATATCAAACAATTTGATACAAATTCAGAGATATCACATTTCATACCTGGCCACCAGTACATCTTTTTAGATCATTATACATTTTATTACTCCCTGGATGTACAGACATGGTACCGCTGTGAGCCTCGTGTAGAATATTCTGTATGAGCTTTGAATTCTGAGGTACACATACCCTGCCTCTAAATAACAAACAACCATCGATCCCTACTTGAAATTCAGAATCAATACCCGACTCACATTGAGCCCGTTTAGTTTGTAACTTTTCATCATTTTTCTAAGTGTCACAAATCTACTGTATAAACACTGGTCTGGCTCTCAATTTAGCTATAACTGAACCATCATTAGGTAAGGATAATCGGGTATTCATAGCTCGCAAAGAAAATAAAGATTTCTAACTCAAAGCATTATGTAACGCCCCAAATTTTAGCGTTTTTTTATTTTTTTGCAAAAATTGACAATTACATGTTTGGGTGTGCTGGATTAATGATTTGGGTGTGTTTGGGGGGGCCTTTAGAAGTCTTGGGTTTAAGCCAAGCCTTTGGCAAATTTTTTATTTTTAGCTTGGGGGTATGGGATATTGTATTCGAATATGAAAGTATGCACAAATGTATAGTTATTTATGAAAGTATGCACGAATGAGATATTGTATCTGATCTAGAATATCAAATGACATGTGATGCTTCATGAACTTGAATGTTTAGTTATTTATGATGATTTTGGAATGTAAATATCTACATATATTGTATTTGTAATTTCGACTATATATGTGATGGGATGATGGACTGTGCATAATCCGGTTATACAAGTAAGTATTATGAGGTGAGAAAATTATGAATCTATTTTGTGTTTGACCATTTCAATAAGTAAATGATTAAATGTGATGTTATATATATATACGTACTTAGATCTGGCTAAACGTACGTGAGACATGTGAATGATGCTAACTAAGGATTTTGTGTATTCGGCTAGTATAGCCCTTGTAAGATTGTATTAGCTTATCTAATAACCGTGATACTTGAAAATTATATTTCATGATGTGGGTTGTTTAATTACTTAAGACTTACTAAGCTTAATTGCTTACTATGAATTTCTATGTTTTGTTCTATTTTATAGATCTTGGTTGAAAGCTACAAGTTCGGGAATTCAAGCTCAAAGTCATCCACACTATCGTCACTATTTTGGTACATTTAAAAGTCGATATTTTGAAAGATGGCATGTATAGGCTTAACTCCCTTTTGAAACAAGCTATATTTTGGCTATGTATATATTAAAGCCATGCGAAAATGGCTTATTCATTTTGTTTAGTAAAATTCCATAGTTGAATTAAAGTTCGTGAAATGTTTTGGTTATGGATGACATATTCGGTTCTGGCACATATATATATACATATATGCATGTTCAGTAGTTGTTATAATTATTGAATTATCAAGTATGATAAGGGGTTCTATTATCAAGAAAGTATTGTATGATTTTGTAGGTCACCAATGTGCATAAACTCTAAAGAAAGCTTGATTCGTAATTGTTGGTATTATTGCTAAACATATAAGTTAGGTTGAATTGAAGCCATGAGTTGCGTTATCACTATGTTTACATTCAGTCACTTGATAATGATTTCTAAGTGTATCTTTGAATGTCTTGTGGCTGTGTTTAGTTTAGAATACCTTGTGATTCTATTCCGGCGACGGATGAGGGTTATAGGGTGTTACATATATTTTCTCTTCTTTTCTTTTCATCTTGCCTTGGCCGAATTGAACCATCTCTTAGCCGAACCCTGCTCCTCATTTCTTTTCTTTTTGGAAGCGGAATCCTGTTCTCTTTTCTTTGCCATTATGCTGTCGAATATCATTCTTCTTTCCCTCTCTGCTTTCTTTTCTTCTCAAAGCCGAACTTTGTTCCTCCTTCTTTGCTAAAATACCCTTCATTGGCCAAATCCCACTACTCTTCACCCCTTCCATTTGTTCTTTCAAATGAGTCTTCAAAGCCAAACTTCCTTCTTTTTCTCTATCAATTCTTAAGTACCTTCTCTTCTTCGGGTTCAATCGTAAGCCGAACTTCATTGTTGACAAGGACCTTTCTACTTAAGGCAAGTACTGAAACAGGTAAGGATGTTCTCTTTTCTCTTGTTGCGTTAAGTGATTAGGAAGCTGATCATCTCGTCTTCTTTATGCGATTAGCCTTTAATGCTCTTGCTAATGACCGACTTCAAATCTTTTTCTTTCCAATCACCAATCAAGGATATACAGTGTGTCATGTGATTCGTTTTCTTAGTGTCTGAACGGAGTTAGGAACTTTGGTTCAAGCGAGGCGTGGTAAGTAGCAATGAACTGCTTAAGGCATTTTTAATACTTAGATTTGGGTTACCAGTTATATTTGACTAATAGTGGATCGTTATGTATTCTAGGTACTGTAATCTAAAAGGGTTTCTCGATAGTATTAATCCAGGTGTGTAACCACACCCCACAGTAGTATAGATCAGCAAAAGCAAAAAAGCCGGAATGCCAAAATGTTAGCAATCGAGGCCTTACGAGTGTGAGAATACTTGTGGGCTGAACTGAGCCCACAAATCAAGGGCAATAGACTGCGGAGGTCATTGTGCTCGTTTTTGTGCACTTGGGCCGTTATAGGCCTCGATGGGCCGAAATGGGCCAATGGGCCTACGGGCCTATATGGGTAAAATTACCCGATAAGTGATCGTTGGTGTATTGGATGATAAGGCTGGTGATGCCATATGTAAAACTAGACTGAATGGGCCACACGAGCGTGTGGGCCAACCTAGGCCCAATAGGGGTTTTGGGCCCATAAACATTATTTGACCATATAGACTATCTGAGTTGCTCAAAGCGATGTTAAACCTATTTGGAGGTCGTATTAGGTACCGAGACACTGAAATGTATTAAAATGACCAGAATACCCCTGAGAGATAAAATTATCATTTTACCCCTAATTGCCTAAAAGACTTTTATACCCTTAAAGATAGGTTGTCTGACATATGTATGAATGAAATGGTGTCTGTTAATCTGCATGCATAATATAAATTTATGACATGATGCTTTGCATGGGGTTGGGTATGATTATGGAGGTAGTTCTGCAACAGTGGCTCTACCACGTAAATTTGTATAGTGGATTAGCCACATATTCTGTTTCTGGTGGCTTTGCCACGATATCTGCTATTAACAACATGGTTGTGTATTGGTGTGTGGGCTGGGTGGGTCGAGTTATTCCCTATATGGTGTGATGGGTAGGTACGGGTGGTGTGATGGTTGGATCGGGTTGGGCTTACATGCATTTATTATTCTGCCTCTGTAATGGGCTTGGGCCCGCGCTGTTCTTTATAGGGCTGAGGCCCAGAATGATCTACTTCTGTATAGCGCTTCGACCCATTTTGTTCTGGTGGAGAGTTACACACTGAGTTTTTGCAAACTCACCCTTTTTATTTTAAATGTGCAGGTAACCCCCTACCATAGACGATTTAGAGCTGCGAAGGACTCGTGGTGGCCACATGTCTTCTACTTTTGGATTTTGCTTTATTGAATTTCAATTTGGGTTTTACTTCTGTAATAAGGCCATTTATGGGGTTTTGTTTTAAATTTTTAGTATTTGAGTTGTTTTATTATTTCAAATTGCTAGAGTAGTTAATCGGGTTTTTCAAAAACTAATAACAAACGTTTTTAAGTAAATCACACGTAACATTTTCAAAGAATAAACTAAGTGCTTTCATAACTTCAAATAATTGAATACAATAAATGTGTAAACCATTTTTACTCCTACATTTTCAAACTAATAAAATAGTTTTCCAATGTTCAAAATCTAAACGGGGTTTCTAAAAGTGGAGGAAAATTTCTATCGATAAAATTTATTTCAAACGTAATTTCCATGTGACACACCGGATCTGGCCATAATGTTTGGGCCAGGTTTGGGGTGTTACACATTAGCTACAACATTAGCCTTACTCGGTGGTAATCAATAATCAAATCATAATCCTTTATCAGTTCAAGCCACTTGCGCTGTCTCAAATTCAAATCTTTCTATGTCATCAAATATTTCAGGCTTTTCTGATCAATATAAATATGACATTTTTCACCGTACAAGTAATGCCGCCATATCTTCAATGCAAATACAATAGCAGCTAATTTGAGATCATGTACTGGGTAATTTCTTTCATGTGGCTTAAGTTGTCTTGAAGCATAGGCTATTACTTTCCCTTCCTGGATCAAGACACAACCTAAACCATTTAATGATGCATCACTGTAAAAGATTTGTACAGGGGTTCACTCAAAACTCTTTCTGCAATAAACTGGTCATCATAGGAGCTATCATAGAGAACCCCTATACAAATATTTGATAATAACTAGCTAAGCCCAAGAAACTTCTAACTTTAGATATATTCTTCGGTGGACTCCAATTCATAATAGCTGAGATTTTACTCGGATCTACCTTGATGCCTTCGGCGGATACAATATGTTCGAGAAAACCCACTTCTCAAAGTGAAAATTCACATTTACTGAATTTAGCATATAATTGTTTCTCTCATAGAATTTGTAGCACAATTCTCAATTGTTCTGCATGTTCTTTTTCATCCCGAGAATAAACCAGAATATCATCAATGAATACTACCACAAATTTGTCTAAATACGATTTGAATATCTAGTTCAAGAAATCCATAAACACCGTAGATGTATTAGTTAGCCCAAAGGGCATAACAAGAAACTCATAATGCCCGTACCTGGTTCTGAAGACTGTCTTTGGCACATCTGACTCCTTTACTCGTAGCTAATACTAACCTGATCGAAGATCAATCATCGAGAATACTGTGGCACCTTTCAGCTGATCAAATAAGTCATCAATCTGGGGCAACAGGCACTTATTCTTTATAGTTACCTTATTGAGCTACTGATAGTCGATACACAATCTCAAGGACCCGTCTTTCTTTTTCACAAACAAAACTGGAGCACCCCAATGTGAATGACTTCGTCGAACAAAACCCCTATCCGCAACTCTTTTAATTCTATAGGAGCCATCCGGTATGGAGCTATGAAAATCAGAGTAGTTCCCGGAATCAAATCTATAGGAAAGTCCACTTTCCTTTTTGGTGGTAACATTGTTAATTCCTCTAGAAACACATCAGAAAATTCACATACCATCGGCACTGCATAAATCTTCAACTCTGATACTTTAACGTCGAGTACATAAGCCAAGTAAGCATCATACCCTTTTTTAACATACCTTTTTGCTGCCATTACCGAAATTACATCAGATAACCCCTCTGTCTGATAAGATTTAACCCAGAGTAACTCTCCATTCTAACATTTTAACAGAATATATTTCTGTCTACATTCTACTACTGCATCATGCTGAGTTAGCAAATCCATACCAAAAATAACATCAAACTCATCAAATGGCAACAACAACATCAGATCAGCCAAAAAATAGCAGCCTTGAATCATCAAAGGACAATTCCTGCAAACCTTGTTTACTAGCACATGTTTGCCTAAAGGGTTTGATACTTTAACTACAAATTCAATTAATTCCACAGGTACTTTCTTACTATGTACTAAATTTTCAAAAATATAAGAATGAGTGGACCCAGGGTCAATGAATACAATAACATCAGTACCATAAAGTGAGAAAGTTCCAGTGATCACATCAGGAGATGATGCCTTCTCACGACTCGTATAGCATAAGCTCTAGTAGGTGTTCTTGTTTCTGACCTTGCAGTTGAGTCTTTTACCATACCTCTACTACTAGTCCCATCTCCGACATTCCGCGGGGGTCTACCTCTGCTAGCAACATTATTCTGTCTGACACTTAGAACTTTCTCTTCTTCTACTTTCTCGGGACAATCTTTGATAAAATATTCTTTTGAGCCACATCTGAAACAAGCTCTAATCTTTTCTGATCATTCTCTGAAATGTCATTTACCAAAATGTTAACACTCAAGTTTATCTAATCTTACATTGCCCACACTTGACATCGAAGTAGTTCGAGCTCTAGAACCCAGAATTGATTTTTCCTTGTTTCGATAAGAATACCTAGCTGAAGTTGTCTTTCGAAGATTCGTTTCTTGAGTCTTTTTGATTGGGATTGAAATGACTTGTTCATCGGCCTCTTCCTTTGATCTTAGGCTTCAACAGCAGCTTTTCTTTTTTCTTTATTCACCTCTTCAACTTTACAAACTCTGTCAACTAATACCACGATTTCTTTTAATTCTAGAATTCCCACTAGTACCACGATTTCTTTTAATTCTAGAATTCCCACTAACACCTTGCTGTCTTCATTAAGTCCATCTTCAAACCTTCTGCACATCATTGCTTCGATAGAAACACATTCTTGTGCAAATTTACTGAGCCTTACAAATTCGTGTTCATACTCAGCCACTATCATCTTACCTTGTTTCAACTTAAGAAATTCCTTCCGTTTCTGATTGATAAATCGCTGACTAATATATTTCTTTTGAAACTCTTCCAAGAAGAAATCCCAAGTTACTTTTTCCTTTGAAACTACGGATATCAAAGTCTTCCACCAATGATAGGCCGAATCTTTCAGTAATGATACAACACATTTTAAACACTCCTCAGTTGTGCAAGATAATTTATCAAATATCCGCATAGAATTCTCGAGCCAGAACTTTGTTTTTTCTGGACCATCATCAACATTTTCTCTAAATTCTTTAGCCCCTTGTTTACAAATCTTATCTACTAGAGGTTTTGTCGATCGTACCATATCAATACTTTGCGGAGCTGTTGGAACCAGTTGTGGTATAGATGGAGGAGGTGGAGGTTAAGCATTACAATTTACTCTAGTAAAATTAGTATACCAGTCATTCATCATTTGAAGAAAAGCATTTCTATATTTGTCTTCCTGTCCTGATGTCTCATGTCTACTTTTTACAAGCCCAGTCTGTAATATCCCGAATTAGGGCCTAATCGGAATAGTGGTTTCGTGACCACAAATCCGAGGTAGAAATAATAATTTTATAATTATTTTGATGTTTATGATATGATTTTATGATGGTGTGAAAATTTCGTGAAGAAATTCTAAGCGTAAAGTGCTTAATTTGAAATTAGGGACTAAATCGAATAAGTTGCAAAACTTGCATTCTAGAAGTTTCTAGTATGAAATTGCTTTGGAATATTAATTAGGAGTTCTTAAATAGAAATTTGATCAATTTTAAGTTCATGGACAAAATTTGGACATGGATGGAATTTTTGAAAGTTTAGTAAGGAGGGGCATTTTGGTCTTTTGGATATTAACATGAAATAAAAAGGGAAAAATAACACAAAATTGGTCATCTTCTTCATTACCACGAAATTTCAAGGGTTCTCCATAGCTAGGGTTTGTTTCAAGCTTCCAAGCTTCATATTAAGTGATTCCAAGCCTCGTTTTTAATGTTCTTTACGTTTTCGTAGTCCCGGTAACTCAATAAAGCTTATGTTAGCAATAATTTAAGTTAGGGTTCATATTTGGAAAAATACCCATAGGTGCAATTTGTGTATTTTGATGTTTTATGATAGAATATGAGGTTTTAAATTATGTTAGACAACTTGTGCTACTAGGTTTTAAGTAAAAACGAGTAAAACGGCTTAATCGGTAAAAGTACATATTGTTCATAAGTATGTGTTTTAGTGGGAATTTGAGCTTGCTAATGGTAAATAAATGATCAGCATGTCCTAAAACATAAGAATTTGTGATAAAATTTAATTTCCGAACTTTGGGGCAAAAGTGTAAATATGCAAAAGTTTAGGGGCAAAATTGTAATTTTGTCAAAATTTGAATTTAGGACTATTTTGATAATGAGAGTATTAAATAAGCTAAATGTGTTATTTTAGATCAAGAAAGACGTGGAATCAACCTTGATCGAGGAAAAGAAAAGATTTTGGACTAAATTGCAAAATTGCTATATTTTGTACCGAGGTAAGTTCATGTGTAAATAATGTAACATAATTGTTATTTTTAAGTTAATTGATGTTATTTATATGATATGCTGATTTTTATCGTGAAATATATGCTTTGTGGTTATTATCGAATAATATGCAAATTATGTGTGCTACTTGTTAAATACAAATTGCTACCGAGTATTGGTTTCGGTATTCTGTGGAAGATGGCAAGGATATGTGATTGAGGAAAATCCCGTTTGAACCTTAGGAATAGATTAGGATACAAGTGACATGTCACTAAGATGGTTGGGCATCCGAACTCGTTGAGTTGAGTCCGAGTTCACTTATGGATGCAAATGTCCGAACTCGTTGAGTTGAGTCCGAGTTCGTGAGATGTAACTAGGCATCCGAGCTCGTTGAGTTGATTCTGAGTTCACTTATGGATGCGAACGCCCGAGCTCATTGAGTTGAGTCCGAGTTCGCTTATGGTCGGGTTACATGATTGATTGATTACATATGTGGCACTTATGTGCAAATGATCCGTGTATTCGAGTTATATTCCGATGTGTTCAATGGGTAAAATTCTAGCGGAATGGAAGAATACTCAAGATGAAAATGATATTTTGGTAAGTGTTGTGAAATGGACAATTTGGACAGGTATGTACCTAACCCTCGGGTTGAAACTTGATATAACAGAAAAAAGGTGGTAAGATGATACACGATAGCTAGAAATGTGGTTTGTATCTTGGTGATATCATGCTATTGTTGTTGATATAATTGCTTTGTTATGTTACTTGTTATTTGCATGTGAACTTACTAAGCATTTATGCTTACTCCCTCCTTTTCATTCATCGTAGTTTTTAGTGAGCCAACTTGGATATCGGGAAGGTCGAAGAAACGCTCACACTATCCGAGGAAGAATTGTTATATTGGTTTGTATGTTTTGATGTATGGCATGTATAGCAATATACTTGTTTTGTGTAAATAATCTTGTGACATGGCTGTGGTTTGGTTGAGAAAATGCTTGATAATGCTTAGTAATTGGTATGGCTAGCCTAGATAATGTTGGATGCCTTGTGAGTTTAATATGTTATATAGTTCATGAGAATTCATAAAAGGATGAAACTTGCCATAAAACAGAACACTACAGCAACAACGACGTGAGTTTGAAAAATCACCAAAAATAGTGGAAAACGAATTAGGTGAAGAATTAACTATGAAATTGAAGATTATTTGTCTACTTTAAAATGGAAAAAGCGAAATAGGTAAAGGAGTTATATGTTATAAGATATTTGAGTTTTAGTGAAACAGGGCCAGAGCGATTTTTGGATCCCCTGTTCTAACTTTGAAAATTCACTATAAATTGTAGAAAAATAATTAGGAGGTTTAATTTATATGCACAGACTCCTTATTGAATCTAATTTTAATAGAAATAAACGGTATAGTTATATGAATTTTGTACATGGAGAAAAGTTGTTCGAAGTAAGTAGAGGTCAGTGCAGTCAAGTCCTGAAACAGGGGTAACTTTAACTAATAAACTGTACTAATTGGCCCAACCAAAAATTTTAGAAAAAAATTAGTTGATAGATATGTGAGTCTAGATTCAGGGAAAATTTACGGATCTTGATTTCGAGTTTTGTAACTCGAGATATGATTTTTTTAGCGACCATGATGCAGAAAAACTGCTTATTCCGAAAGTCAAAATAAATGATGTAAAATTGTTTAAATGATAAATTATGTTCGGTAACACCTCAAGCTCGACTCTAGCGACGGTCTCGGGCGTGGGGGTGTTACATTTGATGGTATTAGAGCAGGTTTAGTCGGTTCTCAGACTAACATGTTTTATGTACGGATTTTGCTATACATGCCATATGTGTATATTATGATAGTGTGACAACTTCTGACCTTTTAAATGATTTTTTTTATAGTAAATGGATCCCGATCCAACTGTGGCCGATGATGTAGAAAGTAATGCACCAGCTCTGGCTGAAGGGGCGGTGCTGACTGAAAATCCACCTCCCACTATTAGTCCAGGAGGAGGAGAAAGGGGTCGAGAAGCCTTTCTCCAGATGATGAGTGCTTGGTATACTGAGTTCGTTCATACGAACCCGAATGTACAACCTCCCCCACCTCCCCCAATTCCTCAACCTATACCTCCGATGCCTCAAGATGTGGGTATGATGAAATTCCAAAGAACTCCAGTTGATAAAATCCGTAAGCTAGGGTGCCGAAGAATTCAGAGCTAATGTAGATGATGATGCCGAGAAAGCAGAGTTCTGGCTTGAGAATTCTATCCGGGTATTTGATGAACTGTCTTGCACACCTGAGGAATGCTTGAAATGTGCTATATCTTTGTTGAGAGATTCAGCTTATAATTGGTGGAAGACACTGATTTCGGTGGTACCGAAAGAGAGGGTAACTTGGGAATTCTTTCAAGAAGAGTTTCGGAAGAAATACATCAATGAAAGATTTATTGATCAGAAGCGCAAGGAATTTCTTGAGCTAAAGCAAGGTAATATGACAGTCACTGAATACGAAAGAGAGTTTGTTCGATTGAGTAAGTATGCCAGAGAATATGTTCCTACAGAGGCCAAGATGTGCCGACGATTTGAAGATGGGCTCAATGAAGAAATTAAGGTATTTGTTGGGATTCTTGAATTAAAAGAAATGGTGGTACTTGTCGATCGAGCTTGCAAGGCTGAAGAACTACTTAAAGAGAAGAAAAAGGTAGAATCTGAGACACGAAATTGGAAGAAAAGACCAATGAGTAATGCACCCTCACAGCAACCCAGAAAATCAAGAAATATGAATCCTCGTTCCCAAGTTTCAGCTGGACAGTCATATGGGAATTTTAAGAAGCAAAATATGGGTCCTAAGTCCCAGACTACTTCGGCAGCTAGTGTAGGGAATTCAAGATTTGTTAAACCCGAGTGCCAGCGGTGTGGTAGAAATCATTTTGGTCCGTGCAGAGCAAATGAATGTTTCCGATGTGGTTCTCCGGATCATTTTATTAGAGACTACCCAGAGAGGATTGAAAAAGAAAATTTTCAGAGTACAAAAGCAGGTGGTGCAGATTCGAGAGGAAGGTATCCAAGAAAAGCTGGGAGTGAAGCAAGCAGCAAGAATGTAGCCAGAGATGCAGTAGTTAGACCTGAAGGAAGGGCTCCGGCTAGAACTTATGCTATTAAAGCTCGTGAAGATGCTTCCTCACCCGATGTGATTACTGGTATATTTTCTCTCTATGATGTTAATGTTACTGCTTTGATTGACCCCGGTTCTACTCATTCATATGTATGCATAAAATTAGTATCTAGCATGAATATACCTGTTGAGAATACAGAATTTATGATTAAAGTGTCAAACCCGTTAGGCCAATGTGTTATAGTTGATAAAGTATACAAGAACTGTCTTTTAATGATTCGGGGTTATTACTTTCCGGCTAACTTGATGTTGTTGCCGTTTGATGAGTTTGATGTTATTTTGGGTATGGATTGGTTGACATTGCATGATGCTATAGTAAATTGTAAACAGAAAGTTATTGAATTAAAGTGTGAAAATGGTGAAACTCTGCGGGTCGAATCAAATAAATCAGAGGCATTGTCTAGTGTGATTTCTTCAATGTTGGCTCAGAGATATTTGAGAAAGGGTTATGAAGCTTATTTAGCGTATGTGTTGAATACAAAGGAAATTGAAAAGAAAGTGGAATCAGTGCCGATTGTATGTGAGTTTACAGATGTATTTCCAGAAGAATTGCCGGGTTTGCCTCCAGTTAGAGAAGTAGAGTTTGGTATTGATTTGATGCCGGGAATAGCTCCGATCTCGATTGCTCCATCAGAATGGCACCAACAGAGTTGAAAGAATTAAAGTCGCAGTTGCAAGAGTTGACCGACAAAGGCTTTGTGAGACCGAGTTTTTCGCCTTGGGGTGCTCCGGTATTGTTTGTGAAAAAGAAGGATGGTTCGATGAGATTGTGTGTAGACTATCGGCAATTAAACAAAGTGACAATTAAGAACAAGTATCCGTTGCCGAGAATTGATGATTTGTTTGATCAATTGAAAGGAGCAACATGGTTTTCAAAGATTGATTTGAGATCTGGGTATTATCAGCTGCGGGTAAAAGAGTCAGATGTGCCTAAAACTAGCTGGATATTATCGATGGTTTGTAAATGGATTTTCTATAATTACTACTCCTATGACTAGATTACTTCGCAAGGATGTTAAATTTGAGTGGATGGAAGAAAGTCAACAAAGTTTTGAAGAATTGAAAAAGTTATTAACAGAGGCACCAGTGTTAGTACAGCCCGAGTAAGGTAAAGAATTTGTGGTATATAGCGATGCTTCTCTAAATGGTTTGGGATGTGTACTAATGCAAGAAGGAAAGGTTGTGGCTTATGCTTCGAGGCAGTTAAAACCTCACAAGAGGAATTATCCGACTCATGATTTGGAATTGGCTACAGTGGTGTTTGCTTTGAAGATTTGGCGACATTATCTATATGGTGAAAAGTGTCGAGTATATACCGACCACAAGAGTCTTAAATACTTGATGTCACAAAAGGACTTGAAGTTGAGACAGCGAAGATGGTTGAAGTTATTAAAAGATTACGAGCTTGTGATTGACTATCATCTAGGAAAAGCAAATGTAGTTGCTGATGCTTTGAGTAGAAAACTGTTGTTTGCTTTGAGAGTTATGAACACTCAGTTGGAAATGTCAGATGATGGTTCCATTCTGGCTGAGCTAAAAGTAAGACTGATGTTTTTACAAGAGATTTGTGAAGCTCAGAAAAGCGATGAAGACTTGCAAACCAAAAGAAAGCAATGTGAGGTTGATACAGAGTTAGATTTCATAATCGGTCCTGATGGTTGCTTGATGTTTAAAGATCGAATTTGTGTACCGAAGAATGAGGAGTTAATTCAAAAGATTTTGCAGGAAGCACATGGTGGTTATTTCTCGATTCATCCAGGTAGTACGAAAATGTATAATGATTTGAAGAAAATGTACTGGTGGAATGGAATGAAAAGGGATATATCGGAATTTGTATCGAAATGCTTAATTTGTCAACAGGTGAAAGCTGAACACCAAGTGCCTTCAGGATTACTTCAGCCTATTATGGTTCTAGAATGGAAATGGGATCGGATTACTATGGATTTTGTTTCAGGGTTGCCGTTGACTCCAGGAAAGAAAGATGCCATCTGGGTAATAGTTGACGATTGACTAAATCGGCTCATTTCATTCCAGTACATACGGATTATTCTCTTAACAAGTTAGCTGAATTGTATGTTAGAGAAATTGTTAGACTACATGGAATACCATTGTCAATCATCTCAGACAGAGATCCGAGATTTACTTCGCGGTTTTGGCAAAAGTTGCAAGAAGCGTTAGGTACAAGGTTAAATTTCAGTACTGCTTTTCATCCACAAACTGATGGGCAATCAGAAAGGGTAATTCAGATTCTTGAAGACATGCTTCGATGTTGTGTATTAGAATTTCAAGGAAGTTGGGAAAGATATTTATCGTTGGTGGAATTTGCTTACAATAACAGTTATCAGACGAGTTTGAAAATGGCACCTTATAAAGCATTGTATGGTCGTAAGTGTCGGACGCCTTTGTATTGGACCGAACTCAAGGAAAATCAGATCTATGGAGTTGATCTAATAAAAGAAACCGAAGAAAAAGTGAAGGTAATTCGAGATTGTTTGAAAGCTGCTTCGAATAGATAGAAATCTTATGCAGATTTGAAACGAAAAGAAATTGAGTTTCAAGTTGGTGATAAGGTATTTTAAAGGTGTCTCCGTGGAAGAAAGTCCTCAGATTTGGACAGAAAGGTAAATTAAGTCCGCGTTTTATCGGGCCGTATGAAATAATTGAAAGAGTTGGACCGGTAGCTTATCGGTTAGCATTACCATCTGAGTTGGAGAAAATTCATGATGTGTTCCATGTATCTATGCTACGTCGGTATCGCTCGGATCCTTCACATGTGGTTTCACTGACAGAAATTGAATTACAACAAGATATGACCTACGAAAAAGAACCGATTAAAGTTTTAGCTCGAGAGGTCAAACAACTAAGAAACAAAAGTATTGCTCTTGTGAAAGTGTTGTGGCAAAAGCATGGAATAGAAGAGGCTACATGGGAACCCGAGGAAACTATAAGGAAACAATACCCACACCTGTTTACCGGTAAGATTTTCGAGGACGAAAATCCTTAAAAGGGGGGAGAGTTGTAATATCCCGAATTAGGGCCTAATCGGAATAGTGGTTTTGTGACCACAAATCCGAGGTAGAAATAATTATTTTATAATTATTTTGATGTTTATGATATGATTTTATGATGGTGTGAAAATTTCGTGAAGAAATTCTAAGCGTAAAGTGCTTAATTTGAAATTAGGGACTAAATCGAATAAGTTGCAAAACTTGCATTCTAGAAGTTTCTAGTATGAAATTGCTTTGGAATATTAATTAGGAGGTCTTAAATAGCAATTTGACCAATTTTAAGTTCATGGACAAAATTTGGACATGGATGGAATTTTTCAAAGTTTAGTAAGGAGGGGCATTTTGGTCTTTTGGATATTAACATGAAATAAAAAGGGAAAAATAGCACAAAATTGGTCATCCTCTTCATTACCACGAAATTTCAAGGGTTCTCCATAGCTAGGGTTTGTTTCAAGCTTCCAAGCTTCATAGTAAGTGATTCCAAGCCCCGTTTTTAATGTTCTTTACGTTTTCGTAGTCCCGGTAACTCGATAAAGCTTTTGTTAGCAATAATTTAAGTTAGGGTTCATATTTGGAAAAATACCCATAGGTGAAATTTGTGTATTTTGATGTTTTATGATAGAATATGAGGTTTTAAATTATGTTAGACAACTTGTGCTACTCGGTTTTAAGTAAAAACGAGTAAAACGGCTTAATCGGTAAAAGTACATATTGTTCATAAGTATGTGTTTTAGTGGGAATTTGAGCTTGCTAATGGTAAATAAATGATCAGCATGTCCTAAAACATAAGAATTTGTGATAAAATTTAATTTCCGAACTTTGGGGCAAAAGTGTAAATATGCAAAAGTTTAGGGGCAAAATTGTAATTTTGTCAAAATTTGAATTTAGGACTATTTTGATAATGAGAGTATTAAATAAGCTAAATGTGTTATTTTAGATCAAGAAAGACGTGGAATCAACCTTGATCGAGGAAAAGAAAAGATTTTGGACTAAATTACAAAATTGCTATATTTTGTACCGAGGTAAGTTCATGTGTAAATAATGTAACATAATTGTTATTTTTAAGTTAATTGATGTTATTTATATGATATGCTGATTTTTATCATGAAATATATGCTTTGTGGTTATTATCGAATAATATGCAAATTATGTGTGCTACTTGTTAAATATAAATTGCTACCGAGTATTGGTTTCAGTATTCTGTGGAAGATGGCAAGGATATGTGATTGAGGAAAATCCCGTTTGAACCTTAGGAATAGATTAGGATACAAGTGACATGTCACTAGGATGGTTGGGCATCCGAACTCGTTGAGTTGAGTCCGAGTTCACTTATGGATGCAAATGTCCGAACTCGTTGAGTTGAGTCCGAGTTCGTGAGATGTAACTAGGCATCCGAGCTCGTTGAGTTGAGTCCGAGTTCACTTATGGATGCGAACGCCCGAGCTCGTTGAGTTGAGTCCGAGTTCGCTTATGGGCGGGTTACATGATTGATTGATTACATATGTGGCACTTATGTGCAAATGATCCGTGTATCCGAGTTATATTCCGATGTGTTCAACGGGTAAAATTCTAGCGGAATGGAAGAATACTCAAGATGAAAATGATATTTTGGTAAGTGTTGTGAAATGGACAATTTGGATAGGTATGTACTTAACCCTCGGGTTGAAACTTGATATAACAGAAATAAGGTGGTAAGATGATACACGATAGCTAGAAATGTGGTTTGTATCTTGGTGATATCATGCTATTGTTGTTGATATAATTGCTTTGTTATGTTACTTGTTATTTGCATGTGAACTTACTAAGCATTTATGCTTACTCCCTCCTTTTCATTCATTGTAGTTTTTAGTGAGCCAACTTGGATATCGGGAAGGTCGAAGAAACGCTCACACTATCCAAGGAAGAATTGGTATATTGGTTTGTATGTTTTGATGTATGGCATGTATAGCAATATACTTGTTTTGTGTAAATAATCTTGTGACATGGTTGTGGTTTGGTTGAGAAAATGCTTGATAATGCTTAGTAATTGGTATGGCTAGCCTAGATAATGTTGGATGCCTTGTGAGTTTAATATGTTATATAGTTCATGAGAATTCATAAAAAGATGAAACTTGCCATAAAACAGAACACTACAGCAACAACAATGTGAGTTTGAAAAATCACCAAAAATAGTAGAAAACGAATTAGTGAAGAATTAAATATGAAATTGAAGCTTATTGTGTCTAATTTCAAATGGAAAAAGCGAAATAGGTAAAGGAGTTATATGTTATAAGATATTTGAGTTTTAGTGAAACAGGGCCAGAACGATTTTTGGATCCCCTGTTCTAATTTTTAAAATTCACTATAAATTGTAGAAAAATAATTAGGGGGTCTAATTTTTATGCTCAGAATCCTTATTGAATATAATTTTAAGAGAAATAAACGGTATAGTTATATGAATTTTGTACATGGAGAAAAGTGGTTCGTAGTAAGTAGAGGTCAGTGCAGTCAAGTCCTAAAATAGGGGTAACTTTAACTAATAAACTGTACTAATTGGCCCAACCAAAAATTTTAGAAAAAAATTATTAGATAGATATGTGAGTCTAGATTCAAGGAAAATTTACAGATCTTGATTTCGAGTTTCGTAACTCAAGATATGATTTTTTTAGCGACCATGATGCAGAAAAACTGCTTATTCTGAAAGTCAAAATAAATGATGTAAAGTTGTTTAAATGATAAATTATGTTCGGTAACACCTCAAGCTCGACTCCGGCGATGGTCTCGGACGTGGGGGTGTTACACAGTCCCTTGCGCGGGAGTCGGCGCATTACTTGCAGCATCGTCAGCCACTGCTCGATCAGGATCCATTACTATATAAAACAAAACACAATTTAGTATTGTCAAGAGTTACCACACTATCATAAAATATTTATGGCATATATAGATAGACTTTCACACTCACTATACTGATCCAAGAACCGACTAAACCTGGCTCTGATACCACAAAAATGTAACACCCTTTACCCATGTTCAATACCGAAATAGGATACAAGTATTACCAAAATAGCATACATGTAATCATAATAAATCGAAACATAAAATGATTATCTAAATTAAAACCCTTCAACTATCCATTCATCCTCTAGACATTGAATTTATATATATCATAAACTTGTACCTAACTAATTTTAAACCATCTCGATAGCATAATACGAGTGATATATCAAATATTAGAGATCAATATTTCAAGTAATATTACTATAGTATACCATAAAATACTCGAGCCTTATATACATGCCATAGATCCAAAATATGTTTACAAAATATGAAACGGAAGGTTGGATAGTGTTGGTGAGCCTCCGACAATATTTCCCAAGTCATGAATGAACTCGATTACACTATAAAATAAGATAAGAAAGATAAAGAAAGCAAAGTAAGCTCATAGCTTAGTAAGTAATATGTAAACGATAAAAATAATAAGCTATTAATGACATTTATATATCCCAAAATATGTTTCTACAATTATACAATCTTAATCTCACATGAATTTACCATTTACTTAAATTCAGTATAAGTTGTCAATTCGACTCCCAGTACCTAAATTTTTTTTATTCAGAGCTATGGAACCCCAACTTAAGATATGATAATTTTCCAAAAACTTGGCTCATATGTCTTCTTAACATAAAAATTTCAGAATTTTTGGTTTGGCCAATTAATACATTTTATTCATTAAAGCTTCCCATGTTTCACTACTCAACAGTCCTAACCACTCCTCACTAATAATTCAATTTATCTTTATACAGAATTCAAAAGATGTCCTCATTTGTTTCTTCTAAAAATAGACTCAGTAAGAAATTTAACCATATAAATTATGTCCCATAACTATTCTGGTACAAATTTTAATAAATTTTCCAAATGAGAATAGGGGATCACAAAATCAATCTAAACCAGTCTTACAAAAATTTAAATCACTTAGAATATAGAATTCTTTTACTTTCGCTGTTTCTTTTATATGAAAATAGACTAAATAAGCTTTAATTCCATATCTCATTCAACTTCTAGTTCAAATTCTACCATTTTTTATGATTTTTCAAAGTCACTTCTCTAATGCTATTTTAAGCGGTTTATCCCAAATTTTATCTCTTTCACTAAAATTCCTTATCATCAACTTGCAAAATAACACTAATCCATATTTATCTTATCAAAGTTCAATCACTTATCTAACTCATGGTTCAAAACCCATTCATTCATATCCCAGTATTTATGTCCACAATTTTTGCATAAATTTCCTTTTAACAAACTTGTTTCTCCCGTTGAACACTTTAGAATGTAACAATATCCGGTGGTTTTAGCCCATAACTCCACCCTCTGTCATCGATGCCCAACTTCATTGTACAGCACATAGCACTACACTATTGGGCTAACATATGTATTCATGGCATACGCACATAGCACTACATTTTTGAATCAACATGTATAACCATGGCATATCCACTTAGCACCATGACATATGTATAACCGTGGCATATCCACTTAGCACCACATTAATAAATCAACATGTGTAACCGTGTCAACTTAGCACCATGTTACACGTATAACCGTGGTATATCCACTTAGCACCACGTTTTTACATTTCGAAGGTTCAACCAAGATTTCCTCATTTAATCCCAATTCATCAACCACAATTCACCGTTTATATCCATTAATTGTACAATACTAAAACTTATTTCACATGTCATACAATAAATATCATAACATAAATAAAACAATACATTATTTACATATAAACTTACCTTGGTGCAAAATATAGAAATTTTACAACTTAGTCCACAATCTTTTCTTTTCCCCGACCAAGGTCGATTCCACGTCTTTCTTGATCTAAAATAACACATTTAGCTTATTTAATACTTACATTTATCAAAAAAGTCCTTAACTCTAACATATACTTATGAACATTAGGTATTTTTACCGATTATGTCGTTTTACTCATTTTCACTTAAAACCGAGTAGCACAAGTTGTTTAACATAATTTCTAACTTCTTATTCTATCACAAAACATCAAAATAAACACATTTCACCTATAGGTATTTTTCCAAATATGAACCCTAGGTTAAATTATTGCTAGAATAAGCTAAATCAAGTTACTGGGACTCCAAAAACGTAAATAACATTAAAAACGGGGCTTGAAATCACTTACTATGAGCTTGAGAAGTTGAAGAATCCCTAGCTATGGAAAATCCTATAAAATTTTTGACAGCTTCCAACCCGAGCAAATCTTCAAAATCCTATAAGCATAGAAAAGATAACACAAGTAAGCTATAAAGCTTAGTAAGCTCATATGTATAAATATTTAAACAATTCATTTACATGCTTTTAACAATCCTCCAAATGTGTTCTCAAAATAATTCTATCATTATTGCATAAAATTTCACTACTCACTTATGTTCATCTCGAGCTGTTTACTCAAGTTACAGTAGCTAAATTATTTTTATCCAAAGCTAAAGAACTCCAAACTTAGATCTGAAAGTCTTCCCTGAAAATAGAATCGTACCATAAAATTTCTAGAATTTTTGGTTTGGCCAATAAGTACAGTTTATTCTTTAAATTCTCCCCTGTTTCACTGTTCGACAGTTCTGACCACTCTTCACTAAAAATTAATTATGTCATTATACGGAATTCGGATAACATTCTTGTTTGTTTCTACTAAAAGTACACTCATAAAGGATTTTAAGCATATAAATTAAAACCCATAGGTACTTTTGTATGATTTTTAATGATTTTCCAAAGTATGAATAGGGGATTCTGAAACCATTCTTTATCTGTCGTACTAAAAGTCAAATATCTCAGAATATAGAAATCTTTTGCTTACACCGTTCCTTTTATGTGAAAATAGACTCAATAAGATTTAATTTCATATCTCATTCAACCTCTAATTCAATTTCCACCATTTTTGGTGATTTTTCAAAGTCACCTAACTACAGTAGTTCAAAACTATTTTATTGTCAATTTTACTCTTTCATGTTCTCTTATATCATTCCCTTCACATTTCCACATTTTCAAGTAAATATATCATAGTATGAAGCACACTTATACACGAATATTTCAAATTTCATACACATATTACACTATATACTCATCAATTCACTATCATTCGATTTCACATAGACAAAATATATGCTTGTTTCACTTAATTCGATAGTACTTACAATACCATTATGGTTTTGCTCATTGAATCATTTGAAATCATTAAAGATACTCGATGTCTTGCACACAAGTGCCATACTTATTTATAATCGAACTATTACCTACCTCTCGTAGCTGAAGCTACCAGTTAACACTTGTAGCCGAAGCTACCACTTATCAATTTTAGCCGAAGCTACCACTTAATAATTGTAGCCAAAGCTACCACTTAACACTTTTAACTTAAATGCTCGTTTTTGAGCTAATCACGGGTCTACTCACACAAGCTGACAGTTGGACGTAGCTATACCGTACTGCTCACACAAGTTGACGGTCGGACGTAGCTACACAGTGCTGCTCACACAAGCTGATAGGTATCCGCAACATATGCTGGATTACCTAGCCACTGGTAGATGTACGAGACCAGCACCTGGTTCACTTAGTCACTTAACTCTGATGCCATAGCCCAGCTATGGTCTTATACGAGAATCACTTATCACTTAATGCTCTTTTCTGTCAATTCATCACTTTAGATTGCCATAACCAAACTATGGATTTATATCCTCACTATGCCATGGTGAGACCATGGACTTATCCGTCAATTCATATGTAACTATAAAAGGATCGTAATCGATCCTACATTTTTATTTACTTCAAACATTTAACTTTAATTTCACATTTTAAAAAACATACATAATTATAATGCATTTTTATTATTATTCCTACCATGATTAACATACAAACTTACCTCAATCACAGAAATGACAAAACGGACCGAATTGCCCAAATACTCGTTTTTCCCATGTTTCCATTCCGAACCTCGTTTTAGTGATCTATAATATCAAATTTAGCTTATTTAATTAACACATTATTCAATTTAGTCCATAAAACATATTTTTTGCAAAATTACATTTTTACCCTTAAACTTTATCAAAATTAAACTTTTACCCCTAGGCTCGTAAAATGATTTTCACTCAATTTCCATGTACTTCAGTCTAGCCGAGCCATTTTCATAACTATAGCAACCCACAATTCTCACTAAAAGACACTTTATTTCATATTTTATTACTTTTACAATTTAGTCCTTTTTGGACATTTTAATCGAAATCCACCTAGTAAAACTCGTTTCTCTCATCATAGACTTGTATAATCTACCCTAATTCATCAAAATATGCAATTATTCAACATGGGTAAAATTTTAAACACAAACCCTAGCTTAATCTAATGGTAGAAATAGCTAAAACGAGTTATAAGAATCTTAAAAATGTAAAGAACATTAAAAACGGGGCTAGGATGCACTTACTATTGAGCTTGAAAGCTTGAAAACCCTAGCTGTGGTGTCTCCCCTCTAAGTTTCAGCCAAATGAGGAAGATGGACACCAATTTGGCTTGATTTTCTTTTTTAAATTCTTTTAATTAACAAATGACCAAAATACCCTTCATTAAAACCTTTGGTATTTTGTCCATCCTTGCCCATTTTTGTCAAAAAAATATAATGGTTTAATTGCCATTTAAGGGCCTGCACTTTAAAAACCCATTCCAAATAAGTACTTTAACTTCTACAACTCACATTTGTCACACATTGCAATTTAGTCCTAATTATTAAATCGGACACCCAATCAACAAGATTTCTCAACGAAATTTTTACTCAAGCACCCAATCACATAATAAACATTAAAACTTAATCACAATAAATTTTTCAACTTCAGATTCATGGTTTTTGAAACCATTGTTTCGTCTAGGCCCTAATTCGGGCTGTTACAATTCTCCCCCCTTTAGGGATTTTCATCCCCGAAAATTTTAATACTTTTATGTATCAAGTCTACATAAATCCTCTATCAAATTGAGACGGTATCCTAACCGTTATAAATTACTTTCACTTTCATTTTAATCTTTCAAATCACATCAAACTTGTGAATTTTTTTATCACTAAATTCTACCCAATGTAACGGAGTTTGACACTTGTAACTATATAAAGCTTCATACGGTGTTATTTTATACTCAACTGATCACTATTATAATATGCGAATTCCGTTAATATCTTTCTTTTTGGGAGTTAAGAGTAGCCCCGATACGAAATCCACTGTAACTTTATTTCATTTCCACTTCGGTATTACCATTAGTTATAATAGTCCCGAAGGTACTTGGTATTCAACTTAAACTTAGTGACAAGTCTAATGTCCGGACACAAAATGAGAGATATCATCTTTCCAATCTGAACACTATTACAATTGCTTCAAATCAATACACGCATAGTTTTTCCCAGATGAACAAACAAATTATTGCTGAGAGCTTCATGAAAAATTTTGGTATAATTTCTTTGAATTTCTAGGTACATTTTCATTATGGAACAACAAACAATCTTCGATTCTAATCTGAAACAATCAAATCAGAGATCGACTCACACTGTACCCCTTTCAAATTACGAATTCATGACTCATTCCTAACCTTCACGGATTTGTGGCATAAACATCAATTTAACTTTTAATTTGGCTAATACCAGACCAATATTCGATATAGTCACTTGCAAATTCTATAACACCCCAAACCCGGCCTAAAAGTTAGGCCCAAATCTAGCGTGTCACATTGAAGTGCTTATTCGTAAAACGTTGTTTTATTGATAAATCTCTTTTGTAAGTTAAAAGTCCCTTTGTATAAAATCAACTTGATTATTGCAAACCATTTTAAAACGTCATTCTCTTAAATCATTATTAGTCTATTGTTAAAACTTAATTTAAAATAGTCGAATTACGAAAATGTGATGTTTAACAAAAAGAGTTGTTAGACCAATTCAAAAATATTGCGGAGGCGTAATGTTTTGAAAACAATTATTGTTTTGGAAAACCACTCTACTTAAATAGAAAAGAACCATAATAATTAAAACCCCAAATCAAATCTAGAAAATTAAGGAGAGGCCTTATTATAGCCCAATAAGAAAACATTTAAAGATAATATAAAAGAAATTGCTAAATTATTAAACAACTTGCAGTATGGCCACCTTCGAGTCCTCCCATACGTCGAACCGCCTACTCAGGGTTATCTAAAAAATGAATATGAGGGAGTGAGTTTCGAAACTCAGCGTGTACGACCCTCCTCAAACATAAATACAGTGTTACCACCAGTTGCGGCACTAACCAGAAACTGCAGCAAAGATGCTAATATTAGAATATGTGGCACAACCACCAGTACGGTCTCTTCCTCCATAACAAATCCCAAACCCATGCAGTATGACATGTATGCAACGCACAGAAGTATATAAATCACAAGGCATGCTTCAAAACAACGGTCAGATCATAGCATAAAAATAGTTATTTACCCTCGGGGGTGTAATCGTAAATTTACCCCTCAAGGGTATTTTGGTCATTTTCTATTATGGGCCCAAATTCATAACTTGGCCCATTTACAAATCCACAATCATTTTGTACATTTTATGTCCTTATTCGCAATTACAAATATACTAGGGCCCAAAAGCCCATTACATAGCCCAAATAGGCCCACGGTCTCATACGACCCATTAGACCCAACTCTACCATAGGCCGTGTCGTCCACATGACTGACTCAAAATTTCTTACCAATCCATCAATTTTACACATTTCGGGCCCACGGGTCCATCGGGCCCATTTGGCCCATTTCGGCCCGGTTGATCAAAATGCGGCCCAAGATTATGAGGTCGCTGATGGGTCCTTTATCAACGTATCGATCTTTTCCACAAGAGCATTCGCACTCTTATGTGGTTGTCGTCGCCAATCTTCTATCTTTTTGGCCTTTAAGCTTTTCGGCATTTCGGGATTTACTGATCTATTGTGATTTATTGTGTGTGCGGTGTGGGTACACACCTTGATAAAGGGGCAGTAGCCTTCTAACATGGAACCTATAATCAATTTAGGCACTCGGTTAGTCATTGAAGTAATAAGATTTAATTAGCCTTACAACTACCAAAACCGAATCCTAAGATTAACCCTTACCTTGACTGAATCGGCTTGAAACTTCCTAAATCGATTGATTAAGAACTGGCCTCGCCTCCTTGTGGTTATCTAAACTACAAAAAACCAATTACCCGCTAACACTATCTAAAATCTAGAGTTAGTCATATAATAATATAACGAAAACACTTGCCCAACAATGATTTAATATTCGGCCTTACCTAAACTTGCCAAATGCAGGACTTACTTACAACCAGAAAGTGAGTGAGAGATGTTCAACCACTAGGACCTAAATATCTCCCTGATTGATTTAGATCGATCGATAAACTGAGAGACAGACAAATGAAAAGAGAAGAGAAAACAATAAGAAGTGGAAACGGAGAATTCGACAATACAGGCAGAGAGTAAGGAATAACATTTAGTCAATACTCAAAAATGATGAAAACATTCATTTGAGGGTAACAAGAAGGTGCATTCAGCTTTAGAGTGGTTATGAAAGAAAAGAGAAGAATCGGCACAAGTAAATAATAATTTAAAAGAGGAAGAGAAGAGTATTTAGTTGCGTTTATGAAAGGAAAACAAGAAGATGAAAAGAATAAAAGTCACGACTTAGAGAAAAAAAGAACACTGCTCGATTTTTAAAAAGAAAAAATAATGAAACTTAAAGAGAGAGAAGGACAAATTTTGATAGTTCAGAACTTGTGCAAAAAGACTCCGTTGAAATGACCAAAAGAAAATGACCAAGTTGGGAAAACCAAAAGGTACTCAAAGAGAAAATTCGGCTACCTAAATGCCAAATTGAAGGAAAAACCATAAGAGAGAAAACGACACTACCCAAAAACACTGTAAACACCGAAAAATGAACCAAAAATGCTCCCCCTAGCCGAATTCCTAAGTGGTTAATGTCCACCAACGTCCATAACTCTTCCCTTCATCAAAATCCCTTAATTCCGTCACCTTATCCCTCCTAAAAATCCTCCTTAATCCACTCCCCACCTCCAATTCAAATTTCAAGACTCATTCAAACACTTTTCCATCTACATTTGATTCTAACACCACCTCTTGCCTTATCATGAGCAAAAATAACTGACCCCATTTGCATGCAGTGAGAATTGAACTCCTAACCTCCTTACCACTCGTGACGCCACTTCCATGTCCCCTATGTGACGCCACCTTTCCACCACACCATATTATCTCTTATGTCATAAAACAACAACAACTAAACTTAAACCTTACCTGCTAGCATCCATATCTCCTTAAGCCCAAAAGTCAAAATTTTGCCAAAGATCTAGCTTGAACTCAAGACTTCCTACCAAGCCTCTAACACTTCAAAAATCCCTTAACCACCACACCATCATGTAATTTATGATTTTTTTCTCGTCCATCTAAAATCCAATTTCTTCAGTACTCGAAGCCCAATTCTTTTATCCCCAAAATTCAGGGTGTTACAACTCTACCCCCTTAAAGAAATTTCGTCCTCAAAATTTCCAACTGTCTATTAATTGTACTACCCAAGTCACACCACTATGCTTCTGTTGCCACTCTAACTCTAATTGCATATTAAGTAATTAAAACACTATGAGTAAATCACGTACTAGTATACGTATCTGGAGCATCTCCGTCCTCACGGCGACGTGCTCCATAGTCCAGAGCTGGTTGCGTCGCCTCAGCATAACCCGTACCTCTGCCTGGTGCTCTACGACCATAACCCATTCCATTACCATGCCTCTCAGTGGCTGTTGACCACCTCTCAGCGACTGAATATTGCCCATACCAGTAGCTCGTGTATAATCTGGTCTCTGAGGAATTTTTCTAAAATAATGCTCCATTGATCTGCGTCTTAAACAGGCTCCCATCCTTTTTAAACACTTGCCATAATGGCTTTTCCCACAACCCCCGCAAGGTTACAATCTTGCAACAGCAATAGGGGCTTCAGCTCAGACCGGCCCATCTACCCTGGCCCTTTTCCTAAACCTTTGCTCGAAATTGGAGAGCTCTACATCTCTTTTACTTCTACTCCTTTCCTTTTCCCGGCTCTAGTGCTTGGTGCGCTTCACATCCTTAGCAATCATAGCTTTTTCTACCAATGCTTCAAAATCCTGCTCCTTCTATTGAGCTATTAGAACTCGAAGACTATCCCTGAGGCCATCCTCAAACCTAACATAGCGCTCGTACTCCGTTGCTACTATTTCACTTGCATATTGGCTGAGTCGCAAGAATTCTACCTCGTACTCAGCCATAGATCGATCCCCTTGAGTCAGAGTCAGGAACTCTCTTCTTCGGGCGTCCACATAGCTAGCGCCCATGTACTTCCCTTGAAACGCCGTCTTGAAACATTCCCAGGTCAACTGATCTACCTGAGTACCCTCTTTCACAGTCCGCCACCACTGATATGCTTCATCCCGCAGTAAAGACACGGCACGTTTCAACTTCTGCTCAAAAGTGCAGTCGAGATCATCCATTATTCTCTTTGTGGCTTCTAACCGATATTCTATTACATTATGGGCTACTCCAGAAATGCCCCTAAAGACTTCTACTCCATTTGATCGGAGATGTTCCAAAACTGATCCTCGGCGTACTATACCCGTACTAGATCCAGCAACCCTTTTCAGAACCTGGAGCATGGCTTGAGACAGATCATCGTCCCCAGCCGCTCGATCGAGAGACCTAATCTCAGTTACTGGTGATGCTAGTGCTTCTATAGCCTCATCATTTGGCATGTTGTTTGATGCCAAGGACCCAACCCTTACACCTCCACGGCCTCTGTCGTGGACTCTCGCACCCCTTCTGGTGCTCATTGTTGACTCTCAAATTTATCTGAATTAGAAATTTTATGCATCAGTTTATAGGTTCAGTTATTATTAACAATGTCTTATGTTAAGAGAAATTTAGTTTGTTCTTGCAGATCGAAGTCACACTACAGTTTTTAGTTTCTACAGTTCCAGTCTACTCTATTTAGAGTATCATAGCAAAGTTTCATGTCTCTAACGATCTTAGTATTTTAGTATTTAAACAGAGAATAGCATTTAAAACACTTACACATTCGGCGCCGGAGACTCGGTGAACTACACTTTTACGAAACATTTCAAGGCAGTCAATCCTCTTAAAATCATAAAAATAAAGGTTTGCAAAATTTTATTTTTGAGAAAAACTTCTAAGGAAACATATTTCTAAAAACGATTATTAAAATCCATTTTAAAAAATTATTTTTAAAACCCATTCCACAACCGAGTTGTTGCAACCAGGCTCTGATCCCACTAAATGTAACATCCCAAATCTGACCTAGAAGCTAGGCTCGAATCTGACGTGTCACATTGAAGTGTTTTTTCGTAAAACGTTGTTTTATTGATAAATCTCTTTTGTCAGTTAAATGTCAATTTGTATAAAATCAACTTGATTATTGTAAACCATTTTAAAACGTCATTCTCTTAAATCATTATTAGTATGTTGTTAAAACTTAATTTAAAATAGTCAAATTACAAAAATGTGATGTTTAACAAAAAGAGTTGTGAAACCAATTCAAAAATATTGCGGAGGCGTAATGTTTTGAAAACAGTTATTGTTTTGGAAAATTGCTCTACTCAAACATATAAGAACCATAATAATTAAAACCTTAAATTAAATCTAAAATTTTAAGGAGAGGCCTTATTACAGCCCAATGAGAAAACATTTAAAGATAATATAAAAGATATTGCTAAAATATTAAATATCTCATAGTGTGGCCACCTATGAGCCCTCCCATACGTCGAACCGCCTACTCAGGGTTACTTGAAAAATTAAAAGGAGGGAGTGAGTTTTGAAACTCAGTGTTGACGACCCTCGTCAAACATAAACAAGTGTTAATCAATTTGGGCGTAAGCCCTAATATAGAAACAATACAAATTTAGTGGGCCTATGCCCTTTACAGGATCATTTGGGTCACAACCCATAATAGAATCATTTGGGTCTCAGCCCATAATAGAATCATTTGGGTCTCAAACCATAATAGAGTCATTTGGGTTTCGGCCCATATTATCACAGTTCAGCCTAGCCCATATCAGTATCAACCTTATGTGAGTAATGCATGTTAACCCCATCCAACCTACACTTGTGTAATGCCCCAAATTTTAGGGGTTTTGAATTTTCACGTGAATTTAGTTTGCATGGCTTGATGTGTTGTATTACTGTGTTAGGTGTAATTAGTGGACCTTTAGAAGGTCTAGGTTTAAGTCTAAAGCTTGGCAGAATTTTAAATTTTTACTTTATGTGAGAATAAACTTTAGCAGAGTGCGCTTTTAAAATAAATGTTTGGGTTTTATGGCACAAGTAAGCGTTTGGTAAAGTGGCAAGGTGGCACCACTTAAAGCTCAGGGAGGTGGCGTGTGGTAGCATGTGAAGGAGCTAAGGTTTGAGTCCCTTTGTGAGTAAGGTATTCATTTTATTTTGCTGCATGGACAAGGTAGGAGTTGGATTTGGAGTAAAAGATTGATGGAAGGAGTTTGAGCTACTCGTGGAATTAGATTGAGAAGTGATAAGGGGAAATTATCAAGGAGAAAATTTAGGAATTTGAATGGGGAGCAAGAGTTGGCCGATAGTGGGATTGTTGGAGGGCAAAATTTGACTTCTAGCCATTGGTTTGTGTATTTTTGGCAAATTAGGGAGTGTGGGTGCCGATTTTTTTTAAAAGCCAATTTCTTCTAGCCGATTTCTTCTTGGTCAATTTCTTTAAAAGCCGAAATCCTGAAACAGTTAGTCTCTCTTGCCGATTTGTTCAAGAAGCTAAACCCTACCACTCTTTTCTCTTAAACACTTCTTGGCAGAACCCTCTCTAGTGTTCTCTTCTCAAAACCGAATCATTCTCCTTTCTCTATTGTCCTTTCAACCCCTTTGATCTATTCTTCTTCTTCCCTTGTGTTTCAATTAGATCAAGTGTAGATCTGGGCTTAGAGTGGTGGAAATAACTTCTAGGGACATCAAATCAATCTAGCAAACCCCTGTTGTAAGTACTCTAATCTTTTCTTTCATATTCTTGTGAATTAAGAAAAGCCGAAAACCCCTATCTCTTCATGGTTGCTATCGGTTTTGACCCCTTTGTTGAACATCCATTTTAGTCCCTTTCCTTTTGGTTCTTGTGTGTATTAGTGTGGTAAAGGGCGATCTAGTGAGGAGCGATTGGATGCTAGGGGTGTCGTAGCAATCTAGATCTATTTGTTAGATCTTGGCAAAGTTGAGTAATGGTGATATTTTAGTGGTTACCGAATAAGTAAGTTAAGGTGATGTTGATTGATTCGATTGAATTGTGGTTTGACGTGTGGTTAAACGGTTGTAGGTTAATCATTCACGGGATCTCGACGTAGTTCGCAAACAAGTGTGTAATGATGCCCTCTAGTAGCTTAGATCGACAAAAGTCGAAAAGTCGAAATGCCTAAATGCCAGCATTTTTTGGATATGCGAGCGTGCGAATGCTCATGGGTCAGTCTGAAAGCATGAATCTGGAATAATGGATGGTAAGGGCTGTTGTGCGCGTTTTCGTGCATTTAGGCTATTTTGGGCCACGATGGGACAAAATTGGGCCCAATGGGCTTACGGCCCATATAAGTAAAATAATGTGGGAAGTAAATTCTGGTAAACTAGACATTAAATCTGCGATAATATGTGTAAAATTATACTGAGTGGGCCACAGTAGCATGTGGGCTCCCTCGGGCCCATTAGGGGTTTTAATGCCCGATGGCACTATTTGAATGAATGGGCTAGTTGAGTCACTCGGAGCGAAGTTAGACTTGCTAGAAGGTCGTATTAAGCATATAACCTAAAACCATAGCTAAATGACCGAAATACCATTAAAAGGTGAAAATTACCATTTTACCCCTAGATGTTGAATGACTGTTTTACCCCTAGAGATAGCTGACTGATTTGCATGTTACTGTATTTGATATTTTGTATGCCATGTCATGTAGTACTCTGATTTGCATGGGGTTGGGTTATGGATATGGAGGAAGTGCTAAAAATGGCATTGCCATGTAATCTACTTAGAGCCTCTGCCTCGTATTTCTGCTCTGGTGGCTTTGCCATGATTTCTATATTAGCAACTCTGCTACGACTGTGGTGTGTAGGGTTGGGTGGGTTGAGTTATTCCCCACATGGTGTGTAGGGCTGGTACGAGTGGTGTGCAGGGCTAGACTGGGCTTAGGCTTTGCATACATGCATATATATATATATATATATACTCTGATCTATTTCTATAATGGGCCCAATGCCCACTCTATTTCTGAAAAGGGCCAAGGCCCAGTTTGATCTGTATTTGAATAGGGCTTCAGCTCAGACTGAGATTTGACTGGTCTTTGACACTGTTGGGTTACTTTACAGACTGAGTTTTCGCAAACTCACCCTTTCATTTCCATCCATGCAGGTGATCCCCAACCACAGTGGACTTGGAGCTGTAAGGGATTCGGGGTGGCCATGTGATTCATGCTTCTGATTTTTTGTTTTCCTAAATTTAATTTATTTTTAGTTTTTCTTTAATTTCAGATTTAAGTTGTAATAAGGCCACTCGGGTATTTTGTTTTGGGTTTTCTTTATTACTTTCTTTACAACGGTAGACTGGTTTTTGCGGGCTTTTCAAACTTAATCAAATGTTTTTAAACGTGTGTTACGTAACGATTGGATAACTTAACAATGATAAAACAATAATAAGATGGTTTTAAAAGGTGAATTTTACTTGGTAATCGCTACGGTTTTAAAACTGAAGATGATTCTTTTTTACGAGCTATTAAACATGGTTCTACTACAAACAACATGACATTTTATTAAAAGAAGATTATAGCTTAGTCAATCGTCCATGTGACACACCAGATCTGGCCATAACGTTTAGGCCGAGTGTAACCGCCCACTTTATACCCTAGTCAGAACGGGTGGTTTCAGGACCACTTAACCGAGTCAAAATATCATTTTTACTGCTTTAATATGTTTTACAGCATGATAGAATTACAGTGTGAAAGTTTCGTTTAGAAATTTTATCATTTGACTGGTTAATTTGAGAAAAATGACTAAATCACATAAAGCGATAAATTAGAGTTCTATTTTATAAATGGCTTATTTGAGCATGGCTTTATAAAAGGAGGTACTTGCATGGCAATTATGCCATTTTTATTTGGAGTGGTTGGTAATGGACCATTATGTCCATATTTTATAATGTTTTATAATTATTTTACAAAGGGTAAAATAGTCATTTGGTTATTATATGTTTTATAATAAAACAAAACATAGAAATAGCTTTAATTTTTCTTCTCTTCACCGATTCTCATAAACAAAATAAGGGTTTAAAGGCTTTGTTTCATTCGGCTACTTCTAAGCATCAATTGAGGTATGTTTTGGCTTCGGTTTTTAGTGATTTTTACGTTTTTAAGATCGTTGTTTCGTATACTAGCTGACCCGTACCTCAATTTCTGATTTTGAACATGTCTTTAAAAATTCCATTGATGAATTCATGTTATTTGGATGGATTTTGATGAATTATAGAATATTATGTGGAAATATACAAGAATTTTAAAGTAAGTTTTGATGAAAACGAGTTTTGAGGATTTGATTATAAAAAGGTAGAATTTTTGGAGGTTAAATTGTGATTAATTGAAAAAATATATGTTTGTATAAGTCCCTTGAATATTTGGCTATGGTGAATTGGGGGATTGATTGTGTAATTTGTCATTTTTGTGATAGAAGGACTAAATTGTAAAGTGTCAAAAATATAGGGGCTAAATTGTAAATATATCAAAATTTATGTTTTGGGGATTGAATTGAATAAGTGAGATAGTAAATAGTTGAATTTTACATTAATTTAGATAAAGAAGATCGAATCCCAGAACTTGATCGGGGAAAACGAAAAATAGACGAGTAGATATCGGGATTACGAGGTAAGTTCGTAGAATTTGAATTTACCTTATAAATGCTTTTAAATGTTGTTTAATGATCATGTGGATGTATAAAGTTGCTGAATTGGATTGCCTATTGAGTGTGTATATATATATATGTGTGTGATTTGGAATGGAAAGGTTAAATGTTACAAGTGATACATGAATACCGAGCCCCCGTTAGAACCGTAGAAGTCGTAAGGATACAAGTGGCATGTCACTAGGGCTACAGGGTGGTTTGAGCTCCTGCATTTGTTGCAGACTCACCACGTGCTCATGAGTTACACGTTTATCCTTTGGGATCACATGCTTAGTCTTCGGACTTACCGCTCAGCCTACGGGCTTACCGTTCATCCTTCGGGATTACATGTTCAGCCTTTGAGGCTTATTGTACAGGCTCCTAAGAGCATACATGACGTATTGATGAATTTCAGGTTATATGTATATACACTGTGTGTATCACCCGGGTATCCTCGATGTTCTTATAGGTTCGACGGGTAAATACAAAAATGAGTTATATGATAATTAAACGGTATATGTGTTTCATGTTATCTAAAATTTACATGGATGACATGGTATAAGTTACATGAATTATAAGATGATATGGATGCATGTATACATGATACTTGTTATATGAACTACATGAAAAGTATGATCCAAGACATAGGATTTATATGATACATGAGATACAAGCAAATGAATGCATTATATGTTATATGAATTATAATGTGTAAATGTATTAATGAATGTGAATTACATGTTAGACTCTTGTATAAGATTGTATTTCAAGTCATATGGACTAACATGTGTGAGCTTGTGAAGTAGGCTACACTACAAGAGCATATGAATAAAATTGGCTTACTTGTATATGTAGGGATTATCTTAATGAATTGGTAAGTTTAAATTCTAAGTTTTACGAGCTTACTAAGCTTTAAAAGCTTACTCTGTTTATTTCTTTCACTGTCTTATAGATTCGGAAGCTAGCTCGATAATCGGACGAGTCGGAGATCGTCATCATGCTATCTAACAAGCTTTGGCACTTTTGAACCTTTTGTAAATGAAATGGTTATGGCATGTATAGACTAGTTGTCTAGTGAATATGGTATGTTTTGAGTAGATGATCAAGCTATGAGATGTGGCTTGGATTATACATGTAATTAGGTATTTTGAGAATTCCTTTTTGATTAGGTGTGTATATGGTCAATTATATGATCAAGATGTGTTTATGAGACAAATTGGTAAGAAATGAAATGTTGATGAATGAGTTCATTAATGTGGTTATTTAACCATTGAATTAAAATGCTTGGTGGATACAAGTTATCGTGATGATTATGGGTCCATATTATGCTTGAACTTGTATGTTTTGGTTGCCAATATTGGTATGAAATGTATTGGTTATTGCCTTATAGGGGATGACCCAATTTTGGTGACAAATTGGCTTAAACCAAGCCTATATTTGTGCCACAGGGCCAGGGGACACAGGCGTGTATTTCGACTGTGTGTCCCCTGCACCTTAAATATTTTTGGACAGTCTTGCACACGGCCTAGAGACACGGGCGTGTCTGGTAGCCGTGTGGCTTGGACAGTTTCTACCACGGCCTAGACACACGGGCATGTCTAGTGGCCGTGTGAGGTAAGTCAGACTCGACCACGGGTCATGTGATTCAGGCATGTTGGACAGCCACGACCGTGTGAGAGGACACGGGCAAAGGGGTATGGTCATGTGTCCCTAACTTGAAAACTTATGATTATTTTCATATCTTTTACTATGTTTTCAATTTGATCCTCCATAGTTATATACATCATTTTATGATCTTTTGAAGCATGCTCTGATAATTGACAATACATGATGGTTAATGATTAAGAGTTCAAAATTTTACTGATTCAGTCTGAGTACATGTCCAGTAACGCCCCTTTCCTATTCCGACGATGGTTACGGGATAGGGGTGTTACATTTGGTTGGTATCAGAGCTACGGTTTAGTCAATTCTAGGACTACCGTAGTGGTATAGGTCTAGCTATACATGCCATGTACATGAAATGTGATAGTGTGATATCTCCTGACATTCTCTGAAATCTGTTTTATATAGTAATGAATCCGAATCGAGCTTTAGCTGATGATGTTGAAAGTATTGCGCCAGCACCTGCTCAAGGGGCTGTGCCTTCTGAATCGGGCCCTGCTGCGGCCAATCAGGAAGAAATTAAACTAGCTTTCTTCCAAATAATGTCTGGATGGTTTAGTGAGTTTATGCGAGCAAACCCGGCTGCTCTACAACCTCCACCCCCTCAAGTCCTTCAACCAAACCTTGAAAATGTGCGAGTTATGGATCCTCTGAGATTGAACAAACCTCCTGTTGACAAGATACAGAAATATGGTGCAGAAGAGTTCAGAGCTTCAGCAAATGATGATGCTGTGAGGGCCGAATTCTGGCTTGAGAATAGATCAGAGTTTTTAACGAACTAGCCTGTACTCCTGATGAGTGTTTGAGATATGCTATTTCTTTGCTCCAGGATTCAGCATATCAATGGTGGAATACATTGACCTCGGTTGTACCACGAGAATGAGTCGATTGGAATTTCTTTCAGACGGAATTTAGGAAGAAATATATTAGTCAATGATTCATCGATCAGAAAAGAAAAGAGTTTCTAAAGCTAAAACAGGGTCGAATGTCTGTAACTGAATATGAGAGAGAGTTTGTACGGTTCAGCATTTCTACCGAAGGAATAATGTGTAAAAGGTTTGAAGATGGGCTAAATGAAGAAATTCGACTATTAGTCAGAATACTTGAGCTGAAAGAGTTTGTAGTTCTTGTTGACTGGGCCTGTAAAGCCGAAGAGCTTGCTAAAGAAAAGAGAAAAACGGATTCCAAATTCAGAGAGGCTAAAAAAAGGTTTGCGGGTAAACCGTATCAGTCTGGATCCAAAAGATCAAAGGATTTTCATCCTCGTTCTGCTGCTTCTAGGGGCATATCTATCCGAGAGAAAACTGTTAAGTCTTCTCACTCGAAACCTTAGACGACTTCTGTAGCTAGTGCGGGTAGTGTGAGGACTCCCGGACCAGTGCAAGCATTGTAACAGAAGGCATTTCAGAGAGTGCCGACTGATAAGCGGGGCATGTTTGCGATGTGGATCGTTAAATCACTACTTGCGTGATTGTCCTAAAAGAACGATAGCGGATAAAGAACAATCGACTAAGACAAATAATGTTGCATCGAAAGGTAGACCGCCTCGAAATGTAGACCGCCTCGAAATGTTGGGAATCAAAGTGGAAACCGCAATGTGGCGAGAGATGCTAATATGAGGTCTGAGATGCGTACTCCTGTGAGAGCTTATGCAATACGTGCACGTGAGGAAGCCTCATTACCTGATGTTATTACCGGTACTTTTTCTCTCTATAACACTAATATTGTTGCGTTGATAGATCCTGGATAAACTCATTCATATATCTGTATGAAATTAGTGTTTGAAAAGAATTTACATGTTGAGTCTACTGAATATGTAGTTAAAGTATCAAATCCGTTAGGAGAGTCTGTGTTAGTTGATAAAATATGTAAGAAATGTCTGTTGATGACTCGGGGATATTATCTTCCGGCTGATCTGATGCTCCTCCCTTTTTACGAGTTCGATGTAATACTGGGTATGGATTGGCTAAATGCGCATGAGGCTATTGTGAATTGTCGAAGTAAGAGTATAGAATTGAAATGTCAGAATGGTGAGATTCTTTAGATTGAATCAAATGATTCGAATGAATTACCGATAGTGATTTCTGCTATGAGAGCTCAGAAGTATGTCAGAAAAGGCTATGATGCGTATCTAGTATATGTGATGAATACTAGCATGTCAGAATTGAAAATTGAGTCTGTACCAGTTGTTTGTGAGTTTTCAGATGTTTTTCCGAAGGAATTGCTAGGTTTACCACCGATTAGAGAAGTTGAATTTGGTATTAAATTGTTGCCGGGCACTACTCCGATATCAATAGCTTCGTACAGAATGGCACCAACTGAATTAAAAGAGCTGAAAGCACAGTTACAAGAATTGACAGATAGAGGTTTTGCGAGACCGAGCTTTTCACCTTGGGGTGCTCCCGTATTATTTGTTAAAAAGAAAGACGGATCAATGAGAATGTGTATTGATTACCGACAGTTGAATAAAGTAACCGTGAAGAATAAATATCCTCTTCCACGAATTGATGATTTGTTTGATCAGTTAAAAGGAGCTACTGTATTTTCAAAGATTGATTTGAGATCAGGTTATTACCAGTTACGAGTGAAGATTTAGATATACCGAAAACTGCTTTCAGAACATGATACGGACATTAAGAGTTTCTGGTCATGCCTTTCGGTTTAACAAATGCACCTGCAGTGTTCATGGACTTGATGAATCGTATATTTAGACCGTATTTAGATAGATTTGTTGTCGTATTCATTGATGACATTCTGATCTATTCACGTGATGAGGTAGAGCATACTAAACATCTGAGAATTGTGTTACAGATTCTGAGAGATAAATAGTTGTTTGCCAAATTCAGCAAATGTGAATTCTGGCTTCGAGAAGTCAGATTTTTAGGTCACATTGTTTCTGCGGAAGGCATCAGAGTAGATCTGAGTAAAATATCTGCTATTATAGACTGAAAACCCCCAAGAAATGTTTCTGAGATTAGAAGTTTTCTAGGATTAGCGGGATATTACCGAAGATTTGTTAAGGGATTTTTGATGATTGCAGTACCATTGACTCGAATGCTACAAAAAGATGTGAATTTCAAATGGACTGATAAATGTCAGCAGAGTTTTGAACAGTTGAAAGCCCTGTTAACAGAAGCTCTGGTTTTAGTTCAACCTGAACCTGGTAAAGAATTTATTATATATAGTGATGCATCTATTATCAGACTGGGTTGTGTATTGATGCAAGACGGGAAAGTCATAGCTTATGCCTCCCGACAGTTAAAACTACACGAGAAGAATTACCCGACGCATGATCTTGAGTTAGCTGCTATAGTCTTTGCATTAAAGATTTGGCGGCATTACTTATACGGTGAGAAATGTAGAATTTTTACCGATCATAAAAGTCTAAAGTATCTGATGTCATAGAAAGATTTGAATATGCGACAGCGGAGATGGCTCGAACTACTAAAAGACTATGAATTTGTAATTGACTATCATCTAGGGAAAGCTAATGTTGTAGCTGATGCGTTAAGTCGAAAGTCTTTGTTTTCTCTGCGAGCTTTGAATGCTCAAATGACGTTATCTGATGATGGATCTGTTTTAGCTGAACTAAAGGCTAAACCATTGATTCTACTGCAAATCTGTGAAGCTCAAGTGACTAATTCCGAACTACAAGCTAAACGACTTCACTGTGAGTCTAATTCTGATTCTGACTTTTCTATAAGGAATGATGATTGTTTAATGTTCCAAAATAGAATCTGTATATCGAAAGATAGTGAACTCATTCAGAAAGTTTTGCATGAAGCGCATGACAGTCGATTTTCAGTTCATCCAGGTAGCACTAAGGTGTAATAACAATTTGAAACAGTAATATTGATGGTCAGGAATGGAACGTGACATATTAGAATTCGTAAACTTTTAGCAATTTAAATTGTCTTTGCTGTCTCTAATTCAGATCCTTTTTGCGACATTAATCACTTAACACTCTTATGATCGTAGACATATAGCATTTTTCTGCATACAAGTAGTGTTGTAAAAATTCCCAATACAAAAACAATATTAACCAAATCAAGTTGCTTGTCGTATAACTATTTCAATATGGCTATAACTGTTAAGAAGCATAAGCCATCACTATACAATCTTTTACTTAAAATGTATTCCAAACTATTTAGTGATGTATAACTAAAAATCATACTTTCTTTATTTCCGGGTCTGAGGATGAATTCAAATACCTATCACTCTCTTAACCTTTAAACTCTTGGTCATCAAAGCTTTGAACTGTATTAGACTTTCAAGAACACAACCCATATCAGATGATAAATATCTCGATGATGTCTCAAAGAAAATTCAAAAGTAAAACATCACTCGTATACACTGGAATGAATTGTGATAGAAGCATTATAATCTCTACATTATTTCAATTGTTAATGAAATCAATCTAGAAAAAAATTTCAGTCAATAAATATGCCTTAGACATTGTACTTGAATATTTATTTTATCGAAATCAACTTTGTCTTTAATAATGACTTTGCATAATTTAAATGGCTTTCAAAACGATTCGATATTATATAAATCTTTTTATTAATTTCACTATAACACTTTATTGATAAGGGAGGAGAGGGTCGCAAAGTTTCAAATTTTAACTCTCACATGAACACATATGTAACTTAACACCTATCATTATCATAAAATCATCACAATTATATAATTTGCTGCAGGTAACTTACACACATATTCATTTTTTCTCAAACTTTCCAATTATCTTAGTTAAATAAGTGCACTCATACATACATTCCTTGAATTTTGAGTAGGTTTACTTATCACATTCACTTTAATCAAACAAGTGCATATAAACACATATTCCATCGATTTGAGTAAGATTACTTATCACATTCACTTAATCAAATAAGTTAGGCACTTACATCATATGAATGCCAAACAACTTATATTCTTATCACAGTATAAACTCTAATTTCATTTCACTTTGCCATATCTCAAGTATAATTTTCACTGAACTATTGTAGCTTCAGTGGATACTCAGATGGCATACCCGAGGTAAGCATGTCACTATTCGTTAAATCATATTCAACGTATCTCTTTTGCACATATCTAAGGAGCACACTTCCTAATCACATGCGACATAATGGGACTATCAATTCAAGCTAAATCTTTTCATAACAATTATAACACTTTATCCATTTCATGAAATCACTATAATTTATCGAAATATAACATTTAACTAGAAATATGATATTTTGCTCATTTTTCTTAATTTATGATCATTTTGTTTTGCACATCATCACATGCATATTACAAACATGAATTCATACTTTTCCAAACTTTGACTCATCACAACACATATTCCATCATCTTAATATCACTTTCAGCAATTTCAAAAATGGCTCAGTTGGAAAGCATATCTACCTCATTAAAATGATTTCGTTAGCATTAGGAGACATCACACTGTCACAGGTAGTAATATGGCATGTATGGCTAGACTCTTACACGTTCTAGGTTAGTCTGAGAACCGACTAAACCTTAGCTCTGATACCATTAAATGTAACACCCTTTACCCGTATCCGTCGCCGGACTAGGGTACGAGGCATTATCAAACTTAATCATACATAATCGATCATTTCAAAGTCACAAAATTTCATTCAAATTTAAAACCTTTCATTTGTAATCACATTGTCCCTATTACATGCCTACGAGGCCCAAAATATATGGTGGGGGTTATAACAGCCTGTTTTAGACCCTAGTCAGAATAGTGGTTTCGAGACCACATATCCGAGTCCGTAAATATTTAAATATTATTTTCTATGCTTATTATATGTGAATTAATATGTGTGAAAGTTTCATATGAAAATTTATCCGTTTGAGTGCTTAATTTGCAAAAAAGACAAAATCGCAGAATATGCAAAATTGTCCTTTTCTTTATTTATGTGTTGAATTGACATTGTTTGCTAAGTTTAAGGTCCTTATTATATTAATGGACCATTGAATGTTTTAAATGACATACATGGACATCACTTAGTGGATTTTAAATGACATTAAATAGGGTAAATTAGTAAATGGATATTTATGTGATATTAATTAAGTAAAACATGAAATTAAAACCACTATTTACATGTTCTTGCCAAAAGTACAAAGAAAGAAAGGGTTTTAGTTGTTTTTATCATTCGACACTTATATTAGAGATTAAGGTATGTAATTTGTTAGGCTTTTGATGATTTTTACATTTTTGTGATCGTTGCTTTGTGTTCTCTCAAGGCCATGCTTAAATTTATGATTTTGAGTATGATTTTGAAATGTGCCATTGATGAAGTTAAGAGCTTTGTGATGAATTTGGATGAATTATGAAAGATATATGTGAGATTTAAATGTTTTTGTCTTTAAATTTTGATGAAATTGAGCTATTTGGGCTAATTTGTAAAAATAATATTTTGGAGGAATAAAATGCGAATTAAATGAAAAATATAGGCTTTTATGAGGATTAGTAATATTTAGCCAAGCTATGGTTTTATGAATTTTGTGAATTTGATGATTTTGTGAAATTGGACCTAAATGTCAAAATATGAAAATGTGAGGGCTATTTTGTAAAATGCCCTAAATATAGTTTTTGGATTGAATTGAATGATTTATTGAATAAAAGGGTTAAATTTGAATTTATTTATATCAAGAACAAAAGAAAATGGAATTAGATCGGAGGAAGTTAAAAGTGATCGAGTAATCATTTTCGTTCGTCCAAATTTGAATGAGGTAAGTCGATATACAAATAATGTGTTAAATTGAATCATAATTGCTATTATGACGATTGAATTGCGTTGAATGGCCATGCAAGCTAAAAATGTGAAATCTGAGATAACTTTTGATTTATGTGATAAAGTTCGAAAAGCCCCATCTGAACCTTAAGAATACCTAGGATACATATGTCATGACATAGGATCTAATAAGTGTATTCGTGTAAGACCACGTCTGGGACATTGGCATCGACACGAGATTTACGTGTAAGACCATGTCTGGGACATTGACATCATATTCGATTTTGCGTAAGACCCTATATGGGACAGTGGCATCGTATTTGATTTCGTGTAAGACCCTATCTGGGACAGTGGCATCAATGTTTGATTACATATAAGACCACGTCTGGGACGTTGGCATTGTACGAGCTTTATGAGCATTCCGTGTATCCTATTTGATTCTAAATGGTTCAACAGGCATTCCGAGAAAATGAATGAGTATACGAATGCGCTACTGAATTTCGGTACGTATGAATGTATATGAAATTTAGAGAATTAAAGGTATGTATGTATATAATCATTTGATATGTGAGCTACATAAATTTGATATGGAAATATGAGTAAGTGAATTTGATCAATTAAGTTATGAGAGAAATATGACTTGTGATTATGTTATGCCATGAATCTTCTGTATAAAATGATTTATGTGATGGATTTATTTGTATATGGCTTACTAAGCTCTTTGTAGCTTACTTTGTGTGTGTTTTCTTTGTTTTATAGATATCGAAGCTACCGAAAGTTTGAGGATCATCGAGGATCACCACCACACTATCAAACCTTGTTTTGGCACATTTGGAAAGTATAAATGTTGAATTATGGCATGTATAAGCTAGATAAGTTTGAATATGTTTTGAGTTGTAAATGGGTTATGCCATGTGATATGGCTAACTAATGGATGGAAGTATGCTTGGCTTTGACATGTGATTTGTGATGCAATTTGATATGTTTTATGGTGTTTGTATCACCAACGGAAATATGGTCATTTTGATATATGATTGGTTGTGGATATGGTAAGTTTTAATATGAGACTAAATATGGTATGTACGAGTTATGGAACATGTGGATGAATATGTTTTGGCTTGAGAATTAGGAATGGATTAGCATAATATATGAGCATGAATTGGTTGATAATGAATTGGTTATATAGATGAATGTTTTGAGCATGTTTTGGCTGGAAATTTTGGTATGAATGCCTTGGTTTTACGCTTGTAGGTACATGGCATTTTGGGTGTGAAATGTGGTTTAAACAAAGCCTATTTTGTGCCATATGGCCTGAGCACACGGGCATGTGTCTCGACCGTATGACCCTAATTTTTTGGGTAATTAAGTCAGTATGGCACATGACTGGACGCACGGTTGTGTTTGGTGACCCTGTGGCCAATTCAAGATTACACACGGGTTGGACACACAGGCATGTTTAGTGGCCGTGTGACCCTAGTTAGTGTTGCACACAGGCTATCATGAATTGAGAAGCACGGTCGTGTAGAGTACATGGCCTAGCTACACAGGCGTGTACCCTGTTTTAAAAAAATTCATAAGTCTCTTAAAACTTTCTAAGTGTTCGGTTAGTCCCGACCTTCTTCTAATGCATGATTAAGGTCTCATAGACCTTCATAAGGGACTCTTTAATGATGTATGGTTATGTTATGATGTGATTGAATGTGAAATGTTTATAAAAGTTTTGAATTGTCTAGTAATGCTCCTCACTCTAGTCTAGTGACGGATTCAGGTTAGGGGTGTTATAGAGGTGGTTAGGGACTATACTAAAAACTTTCAGAACTTTTGGGCCACTTAGAAAATTTTCAAGCTTTGGAGAGTCAAATGCCCATGTGGGTAGGCCATGTGATCTCACACACCCGCGTGGTTTAGGACATGCCTGTGTCCTCTACCCGTGTAACTCTCTGTTTATGACATCATCAGCACTTTAAGGTCACATGGTCAGGCCACACGCCCATGGGGGTGACCGTGTATCACTCACGGCCTAGACAAACGCCTGTGTGCCTACCCGGTGGACAACAACAAGGCTATTTTCCAAGCCATGTTGTCACCCTTCACATACACACCTACGCAGCACATAACATAGTACCAATTAAGCATATACATACACTCAATTCAGGCACACTCAACACCATAAATTGACACCCGCATGCATATGCACATTCTTGAAATAAGCCAACTTAAATGGTCAAACACAAATTATTCAATTAACTCAAGACACTTGACTACTTCTATCTAACTCACTTAGGCTTCAATAATGAAGGCCGATACACTATATAAATAACTAGCCTATACATGCCATACATCAAGTTCACAAACTTCTCCATACCCTTGCCTTGACTGGATAGTGTGATGAAATCTCTAATAGCTTCCAACCCGAGCAAATCTTCACAATCCTATAACCATTGAAAAGATAACACGAGTAAGCTATAGAGCTTAGTAAGCTCATATGTATAAATATTTAAACAATTCATTGCTTTTAACAATCTTCCAAATGTGTTCTCAAAATAATTCTATCATTATTGCATAAAATTTCACTACTCACTTATGTTCCTCTCGAGCTGTTTACTCAAGTTATAGTAACTAAATTATTTTTATCTAAAGCTAAAGAACTCCAAACTTAGATCTGAAAATTTTCCCTAAAAATAGACTCCCATATCTTCTTACTATAAAATTTCTAGAATTTTTGGTTTAGCCAATAAGTACAATTTATTCTTCAAAGTATCCCATGTTTCACTGTTTCATAGTTCTGTCTTCTCTTTAGTAAAAATTAATTATCTCATTATACAAAATCTAGATAACTTTTTTCGTTTGTTTCTCTTGAAAGTAGACGCATCATGGATTTTAAGCATATAAATTACAACCCATAAGTATTTTTTTACAATTTTTAATGATTTTCCAAATTCAAAATAGGGGATTACGAAACCATTATGGCTTGTTCGATTTCACTGTCATTCGATTTCACATAGATAGAATATATGCTTGTTCACTTAATTCGATAGTACTTACACTACCATTATGGCTTTGCTCATTGAATCATTTGAAATCATTAAAAATACTCAATTTCTTGCACACAAGTGTCATACTTATTTATAATAGAACTATTACCTACCTGTAATAGCCTGAATTCGGGCCCAGTCGGAATAGTGGTTTTGAGACCACAAATCCGAGGTAAAAAATATATTTCATGAATTTTTTTGAGTTTATGGCATACTTTCATGATAGTGAGAAAATTTCATGAAGGAAATTTTTTGAAATGTGATTAATTTGTCCTTTAGGACTAAATTGCAAAAACTATAAAATATGAGTTTCTAGAAGTTTTAAGGATGAAATAGCATTAGAAAAACTATTATAGGACCTTATTTAGTAATTAAACCATTTATTAGTTTGATGGACAAAAATACCCATGGAAGGAAAATTTTATAAAGAAAGGGCTTAAGGGCATTGTGGTCATTAGATAATTTAATGAAATAAAAAGGGAAAAAGAACCAAAAAAGTGTCCATATTCTTCCCCAAGTGTGCCAAATTTGAAGGGTTCTCCATAGCTAGGGTTTTTGACATTTTCAAGCTCCAAGTAAGTGACTCCAAGCCTCATTTTTAATTCTCTTCGTATTTTTGAAATCCTCATAGCTTAATCATGATTTCTCCCACCAATTTGAGCTAGGGTTTATGTTCAAAAAATATACCCATGCATGACATGCAAGTATTTTGATGTCTAGTGGTAGATATGAAAGTTCGAAGTGTAGTAAACATCTTTCTCTAAGTGATTTTTAATGAAAATCCCTAATAGGGACTAAATTGTAAAAGAATGAAAATGTGTAGTAAAAGTTGTGAATTGATTAGAAATTGGGGCTGTCATGAGCATAAATAAAGCTTGGCTAGGCTTATTAACCAAGAAAATAATTGTATTTCATTATAGGAGCCTAGGGACTATTTTGCAAATATGCAAAAATTTAGGGGCAAAATTATAAATTTTTCCAAAGTGTTAATTATGGGCTATTTAGCCAATGTGGCTACTAAATAAGTTAAATTTGTCATTTTAGATTAAGAAATGCGAAGCCCGGACTGAAACCGAGGAAAAAGTAAGGTGGTGGACTAAACCAAGCATTCAACCGCATTTTAGATTCGAGGTAAGTTGTATGTAATAATGTAGCCCTATGCATTATGTAAATCTATGATGATGATATTCTATGTAATCATGTAAATTACATGAATTTGTTTAACATGATTTTCATTAATAAAGGATGAAGTATAGATGAGAAATCCCGGCTAAAATGTCAAAGAATACGAGGGATACCGAAGTCATGACATGAGTAATGTAGGTCCCGTGTAAGACCATGTCTGGGACATGGCATCCTCACAAAACTGAGATCCGATGTAAGACCATGTCTTGGACATGGCATTGGCATCGACATGTGGTCCCGTATAAGACCATGTTTGGGACATGGCGTCGGCCCTATCTGGGATACGGCTTCGGCATCAACCTGAGATCCCATGTAAGACCATATCTGGGATATGGCTTTGGCATTTTATCATGAGAGTGACATTTGGGTATCCTTTAGTATTATATGTAAATTTAAGAAGAAAACTATGCAAATTAATGAGTTTACCTAGAAAGACTAAAGCTTTGTGATGAGTTATACAGTGTACATGACTAAGTTACGAGAAATGGTATTCAACGACATGAGTATGATGATAAGAAAAGCATGAGTAAGAAAATGAAATGACATGAATAAATTTGTAAGAAAGAGCATAAGCAAGCCCTATTATTGTATAAGGAAAGTTTATAACATTTCACGATATTTTACATTGAATGTTTATTCCATGAGTTATGTTGCTATTTTATTTCATGCAACTTACTAAGCAGTTATGCTTACTCTCTTTCTTTTCCCTTTTTCCTTGTAGTCTTGCCAAACTGGCTCATGGATCGTTAAATTCGGAGCTCGAAGTCACACTATCAAGCCGTCCATTTTGGGTATAGTATAGTTAGCTATTTTGAGTATGGCATGTATAGGAAACTTTGTCATTTTAATATGTGTCATTTTGGGGTAGCCAAATGTGTTGGCTATTGGTATAACCCAAGTCATGTTGTAATAGCCTTTGGAAATGGGCTAATATTGCTTTAGTTAATTCTATGCAATGCTAAAGAAGTTATGGAAATGCAAGTTGTATGTTTAAGTAGGATGAATGAATGATGATGAATGCTTTAAGTTTTGAGTATTAGATGTTATTAAATGTTATATCGTGTGATATTGAAATTGATTTTGTGGTTGGATAAGTTTCAAGGTGGCAAGAGGCTTGGAAAATAACCTATATTTGTCCACACGGATAGGCACACGGGCATGTGCCTAGGCCGTATGTGGCACACGATCAGCCCCCATGGGCATGTTGCTAGATTGTGGGTCCCCTGCATCTGATTTTAACTAAGTTAGTGTTGCGCACGGGCTGAGCACACGGACGTGTTCCTTGGCAGTGTAAATCTCACTTGTTCTTTGAGAAAAATAAGAAGGTCAAACGGTTTGATAACACGGGCGTGTCTAGGCCGTGTGAGGGACGCGGGCTAAAGACACGGGCGTGTGTCTAGGCCATGTGAAAACCCTTGTAGGTTCGAAAAGAAAAATAAATTCATCACGGGCTAGGGACATGGGCGTATGTGGCCATACGGCCTGCCCACACTGGCTTGTCCCACTTCACATGGGCGTGTGGCCTTATTTTAAGCAAAATTTTTATAAGTGCCCGAAAGTCCTTGGATTGGATTTAAATGTAACAGTCTGATTTACAACCTATTTAGATCGGTGGTTTCGGGACCACGAATCCGAGTCAGAAAATATTTAAAAATTATTTTCTATGTTTATTATGTGTGAATTTATATATGTGAAATGTTTTTGTTTTAATTTTGTCGTTTAAGTGTCGATTTAATAAAAAGGGCTTAATCGTGTAAAAAGAATGTAACACCCTTAAACCCCTGTCCGTCGCCAGAATAGGGTTACAAGGTATTACTCAACAAAACACAGCTGTCGGATATTCAATTCATATAAGTAAGACATTCAACATTATACGCTTTTCAAATTTGTACAGACAAACATAAGATTCGGCATTCTACTGGTTCAAGCTTCAAGATATCAACTAATAACTATTTTATTATTGTAACACCCTATACCCCTGTCTGTCACCAGAAAGGGATATCGGGGTATTACAAAACTAAACGTAACTTACCGAATTTCATAGATACATATCAGGCATAGATTCGATGGTACATTTTATTACGATTAATGATTTACTTAAATTTCTATTTCCGAACAATCTGCCTTGCAAATGCTTCAACTAATGCAATCCCTATTACATTCGATCACTATAGGAGTACTAACATAGTTACAAAGTGACTACTTACCAATAGGTATGATAGAATCTCTAAGCGCAATTGAATTTCTTAGGTAGTAAGCAATCCTATTCGCATTAAAGTAACAATTCGCACAACATTTTATCAAAAACATATACTCAACTTAGAGATTAAACAAGCCATTTTCCCATGGCTAGGATAATTACAACACAAAATATAATTCAGTTTAACGAAAGGAGATTAGCCTATACATGCCATTGTTCTCAAAATTTACTATCGAAAATACCAAAATAACGACGATAGTGTAGGTGATTAAAGCTCCAATCCCCGAGTCCGTAGCTTCAAAAGGAGATCTATAAAACAGAGGAACAAAATAAACAGAGTAAGCATTTATATGCTTAGTAAGTTTTAAGCAATATAAACAGGTAAACATATCAAGTATAAAAATAGCCATTTGCAATTTCATTTCAAGTTTTCTTTGGGTATATCACCCCTTAGCCGAACATATATACCTTCTTATAAAACTCAACAAGTAGCTAAACTTTCACTCGAAAGTGAGCACATATAACAAAGGCATATTACACAATTTCACATAACTTTTCACATTGACCAATTGTACTATAACCATATTATTAGTCACATTCCATACTCACATATGCAATCGTATACTGACCTTATGGTTTGGTCCAAACCAAGTTGTATATAGGATTAGGGTACATACCTGTATAGCTTAGCGCTTTAGGCGCATTCATTAGCAATCGCTACTACAAAATCTTTTAGTTTTAGATTTTACTCGGATCATCATCGAGATCTTTAGCTCGGATAAAACTCCACTCAAAGCCAGCGGATCATAATCCGGATATAATCTTCGCACATAGCCATTGGGCCATTGCCCGAACATAATCTCCCCATATACTCATCAGGTATTTGAGCCCAGATATAATCTCCACATATAGTCATTGGGTATTTAAGCCCGGATTCGCATCACTGAGTCTCATACATATTCATTCACATATTACCGGATTTCACATAGCACAAAACACATGTGTAATTCAATCAATTCATTCACATACTAACATATAACATGCCCCTTGACTTTATGTCATAAATGTCATGCAAAACTCATACATGTATACTCCATTTACTAGACTTTCAGCTCAATAAGCGAACATACATGAGCAATACATTTCAAACCCCTATCTTAATTTCTTTCTCTATTAGCCAATCGGCTACATAACATGTCTAAGGTTTCTTTCTCATTAACCTTATTATGGTAAGGACAAGGGGACATCATTCATTTATCGTACAAGTATATCATGGCATTTAGAATTAAATACCAAATTCAAATACTCAAAACTTACCTTGAACTTTCCCGAGCAATTATGAGTTGGCTATTCGACCACTTTAGCCTTCCCTTTATCCAAACTTGTCCCTCTATGCTCTTGAGCTAAATAAAATATTTAATTTTATTAATCCTTATTCAAACATCTCAATTAATAATTTTCACTTATAGTCAAATAAGAAATGCATATACTTCTCATAGCAAACACACACACATTCGGCCAATCACATATATATCACAAGTCACTACAAGCTGACTTCCTGAGCAACATTCACTAAATTATTCATAACTGGAGCTACGGAAATCCAAATGAAGTGCCGTTAATTTTCCATGAAAATAGACTCATATATCTTCTATCCATAAAATTTTCAGAATTTTTGGTTTGGCCAAGCAATACCAGAATTTTCTTAAATTTCCCCTATTTCCCTGTTTGACTATACTGACCACTCTTCACTACGAATCAAATTTCTCTTTGTACAGAATTCATAATATGTCCTTTCCTATTTTATTCGAAACTAGACTCATTAAGGAGTCTAAGCATATAAATTTTATCTTATAACAATTTTTATACAATTTATAGTGATTTTCTAAAAATAGAACAGGGGATTTCGGAGTCATTCTAACACTGTCTCACACAACTTTAAATATCTCTCTATAGGAAATTCCTTTGCTTATAAGATTTCTTTTATAAGAAACTAGACTCATTAAGCTTTAATTACATAATTTATTCAGCCTCTAATTCAGCACCCACAATTTATGGTGATTTTTCCAAAACACGTTACTGCTGCTATACCAAGCAGATTTATACAAATTCACTCTTTAAAGTTCTTATTCACATATTTAAAACATAGCATCATATATGGCATCATTTAGAAAAGTCACTGACCTTAGCATATATACATAATTCACTCTTCTCACATACCCTTTTTGCACTTCAACTATAGTGTACTTAGCTAAATCAACTCATTAGACCTAAATCAAGGTAATATAACCGACCTTTAAAACATAACTAACACCAATTCATTCATTTTAAAACCTTCTCTCCATAATGCCGAATGCCATCATCTACTAATCACACGCACTCTTTTTGATTTAATGTTCATTCATGTATGACCTATAGTTCTCTCGGCCATTCAACATTCAAGGTCATATAAATTACATGCCAAGTTTTCCTTAGTTGAAAACATACACAAGTACATAATGCACATTAACACTTCATTTTGACAACTCACCACTCAATTTGCACAATAGATGTATCATTAACTAACCCTCTAAACCAAATTCATTTGTTCCAGTGGACATAGCCAAATGTCCATTCTAGCTTAATAAATCGCACAATGAATCATAACCAACTCAAATTTCATCCTTATTTTCTTTTATAGCTATTTCATAGTAATTAAATAAAAACATATCAAATTTCTTAGCCACCTTCCCTATTTCAATTTCGGCAATTGTATAAACTCATACTAGCAATTCAATTATAAAATTCCACAATTAAGCATAAGTTTCATACCTCCCTCTAATTGCCGAATTCAACCTACTTATTCCTTACAAAACTTCCAAAACACCAATTCAAATTACTCAAAGAGATTCTTTGCCGATTACACCTTCTTCAATAAACCAACCATTAATCCCATTTTTACTCAATTCAACATTCGGTAACCATGTGTTCACATACAAATAATTTAACTATCAATTTCTAATGTTAAAAACAATTTCTATATTTCACTATATTAGCCGATTATAAATTAAACACTTAAGCCACACAAAACTTCAATTCTTTCAAATTTGAGCTCACAAATTTCAATTCACCTAAGCTTTAACATCATAGAGTCCATTAAAACTCCATTTATCAATTTCTATTTCAAAGACATAATGCACCAACATGACCGAATACTTCATGAACACAAAAATTTTCACATGGGTCTTGTTGTGAGATTCAAAACCAACCAAATTACACAAAGAAATCCAAAGAAATGCATGAAACCTTACCTTAATTTGATGCCCTCACTAGCCGAATGCCTTAAGCTTCAAAAGCTTTCTTTCTTTTTTAATTCACGGCAATGAGGAAGAAGATAATCTAACTTTGTTCTTTTCTCCCAATTTCATAATATTAAATTAACTTTTATCTCATGCACTTAATTTTTCTTATTTTATTTACTAAAATACAAAATGAAACAACCAAAACATCATCATTATGGTTGGTTGGCCGGCCACTAAAGGAAAAAAAAAGAAATTTGACATGCAAGGCCATCATTTTACTTGCATGCAGTTTTTAATCATCACACAATTAACTAGCAAAATTTCAAAGTTCATAATTAAGCCCTTTTAGGTGAAATTCATAATTATAAAGCTAAATTAAAGCACCCAAAATGTCACACATGAATTGACACATGCAATGGGCATCAAAATAATTATTAAATTATTTTTGTGCCTCGATTTTGTGGTCCCAAAATCACATTCCGACTAGGGTCGTTTTAAGGCTGTCACAATTATCATGTTCAATATAATAAATGCATATTAGCCATTTACTAATAAAGCAAATCGAATAAACAATTCATATTTATAAACATTGACTACACATGGACATTTTTATGAATTTGCAATTAAGAAACGTGGTCAAGCCGTTTTCGTACGGCTTTCAAATACACACCAAAATCAAACTTGTTCCAAAAACAGGTTTATCTACACATGCCATGTAACACTCCTTACATGTTAACTCGATAGTGTGATGTTATCTCTGGCCCTTCCAACTCGAGCTATTAAACAGACCTATAAGAAATAGGGAAAGCAAACGGGAAGTAAGCTTTAAAGCTTAGTAAGTTCGTAAGAGAAACAATAAGCAACTCGTTAACAAGTTTTATCAATGTTTGCAACAAAATCACAAATTCACTGCAAGCTGTCTTCCTAAGCAACAGTCAGTAAATTATTTATAACTGGAGCTACCAAACTCCAAATCAAGTGCCGTAAATTTTCCCTGAAAATAGATTCTTATATCTTCTATCTATAAAATTTTCAGAATTTTTGGTTTGACCAATCAATACCAGATTTTTCTTAAAGTTCCCCGGTTTCACTGTTTGACTACTCTGGACACTCTTCACTACGAATCAGATTTCTCACTGTACAGAATTCAAAATATGTTATCGTTTATTTCATTTGAAATTAGATTCATTAAGGAGTCTAAGAATATAAAATTTATCTTATAACCATTTTTGTACAATTTATAATGATTTTCTAAAGACAGAGCAGGGGATCTCGAAGTCATTTTGACTCTGTCCCACGCCACATCAAATAACTCATTATCGGAAATTCTTTTGCTTACAAGGTTTCTTTTATAAGAAACTAGACTCATCAAGCTTTAATTACATAATTTATTCGGCCTCTAACTCAACTCCAACAATTTATGGTGATTTTCTAAAAACATGTTACTGCTGCTGTCCCAAGCAGATTTACTATAAATTTACTCTTTCACACATTCTTTGCATTCATATTATTTAAACATGTATATCATATTGTTCAAGATTGAACTCATGTATCATAGGCATTTAAAATGCTTCACTGTCAACTTTAATTCAATCGAAACGAACAAAATACAATATCTTATCCACAATTAATTTCCCATGATCGTAATCTCATGTAAAAATTATATACTTCCATAAAACATTCCACAAGGACCAAGTGGTTATATATAAATGTAAACATAGAATCACTTCACATATATTTCGCATCCATCATCTAATTCCCTTAATTCTCATGAGCATAAATAAGTTATACATACCTGGATAACTTAATTAATGAAACGAATCCACATGCCGTAATAGCACAAAGTCTCATAATCACAACATCTAAATGCCTCGAAGTAATTCTTTAATTCGACTTTATAGGGTTAATTCAGAGCACTACATTCACATAAAATTTTCAATGATCATAATCACATATATAACATATACTTTCATGTACTAAATTTAAATTGGCCGAATATAAATATACACAACCACATTTCATATACTTCTCGTTTCACTTTGTAATTTGATTCACATTTTCCTCATATGCATCAACAATTTATACGTACCTGAACAATTTAATCTATCGAATGAATTCCGACGCCGTATGGCACAAATCTCATATTCATAGACTTTCATTATTTCACCGGCACTTAGCCTGCTAGGCTCGTAGCCTGAACATTACACACACACACACACACACACACACATATATGGTACCTCAATTGACTTGACAAAAACTCATTAAGATCTCAATTCTTTCCTTCAGATTCCAAATCACAATTAGAAATTTCACTCACTTTATAACACTAATCCAAAACTCACCTCATAATACATTCGGAAATTTCATCACCTAATTCATTGAAATACCCTACACATATATTAATTTCAAATACATTCGGCTACCACATTTAGCCATTCCTAAAGGAATACACGTCCTATTTACCCTTGTTCTTTAGAAATACATATGTCATTTGTATATTTTAAATCTCATACACTCATCATTCCCATTTATATATACATATATTCATTTAACCTTTAATCATATATGCGATCGAACTTAATTACTTAAGAACTTACCTTTTTGTCGGATGAACAACTCCGATCAGCTACTCAACCGCTTTTGCTTTCTCCTTGGCCGAATTTGACTCCCTTTGGTCTTGAGCTTTAATTTAAGCAAATAAAATAAGTCAATCATTTTTATCAAATCATCATAGCCCCAATTCTATTAATCTCTCAAAGAAACACACACATAGATGCAGTACTTTCATCTCATATTAACCAAACCACAACACCATTAATTAAACAATTATTCATAAGCTCTTATACACTCAAGTGCACCAGCACACACATCGAATGAAACTTTATACATGGTATGAATGTAATTGAATTTACATGTATTTTCATCCAAGATACCGTATGTTTTACAACTAAAATTTCAATGCATAAAACCGAATTCCTCAAGACAAATTTTCAATATACATTCAATTATACTTCTCCTCATATTTTTACAAGTTCACCAACACATTACAACCTCATGTGCAAACACCATTTATTCGGCCTAATGTACAAGTGATTAATGACATTGCCGATTCATTCCATAATTTCATTACCTTAAGACATTATTTAATTTACAAATATACTAGGATCGTATGTGCATAGCCCTAAAGCCAAATTAACTTACCAATCTCAAACAGAAATGTTGATTCTTTAAGACCACATTCAATACAAGGAAGCTTAATTTCTATCTTAAATCCATTAGTAAACAATTTTGCTAGTTAATCACTATGACCGAATGCCCATTTTTAAGGTTACCACTAGCATTACCATAATCAAATCATAAGTGCACCCTCCCAACTTCTAATATCACTTAGAACACAAGAAGAATTACTCATTTTAACTTAGATTTAAAAGTCAGCAACCATAGACGTCTTTATTCATACTAACCGGTTCCCAAATATCTTCAAATCCATACATCAATGCATTTAGCTAGCTCAAAGCTCTTTTTACTAACATTTCTAAACAAAACATCAAAACATTCCAGCAACCAACACAATATAGCTACTGCCGAATGCTCTCATAACCTTTAGGCCATACAAAACACAAATTTTCACAAATCAACTTACAAACTCAAATTCACAAGCATATTGGCATCACATAATCCATTAAGCACCCCTAAATCTATTTCTATCATCAAACTCAAAATTTATAGATTTCCTACTCATGACCGAAAACTTCCACAACACCAAAAATCCAAAATTATTTCATGGGCTATGTGAGAGACCTTAAGACCACTTCAATTTCATAAAATGCAAAGAAAATACTTAAATTCTTACCTCAATCCACGCTAAGTATTGACCGAACCTCCCAAGGATTTTTACTTAAATTCTTACCTCAATCTATGCTAAGTATTGACTAAACCTCCCAAGGATTTTTCTTTTCTTTCTTTTCTACTTAGTTTCGGCTAGAAGAAACAATAAAGCCTTCTTTTTGTTTTTATCACCCCACTATCCTAATTATAATTGTATTATACTCATTTCACATATTTTAACAATTATAAATTCATTTATTAATATAATAAAATCATATATATTGACTTATAAGCACTCCCACTACCGTTCACTAAACAAAATGGTCAAATGATCATGCAAATGCCTCACCTTGAAATCCACTACATTCGGCCACTATGACTATTTACCCCACAAATTTCCAAATTCAACAATTAAGCCCTTTTTAATTAATTCACAATCAAATCAAAAAAATCAAAGCATCAAAATTTCACACATACATATTCACATATAATAGGCATGAAATTTAACATTAAATTATTTTTGCGACTCGGTTTAGTGGTCCCGAAACCACTTACCGACTAGGGTCAAATTAGGGCTGTCACAAAGAAAATTTGGTGGTTAAATGTGGAAGGGCCAAATTGTTGTTGTCTTTTTAAATTGAGGTATTTATAATGCAATATTACCATGATAGCATAAGATGGACAGTGATAACCATGAATTATAATGGTTTAAAATTTTAGTATAAAGGTTATATGTGTAAAATGATTATTAAGTTATAAGAATATAAAACATAAAATCGAAACCCATGTGTTCATCTTTTTGGTTTGACCAAATAAAAAAAAAAAAGAAAGAAAGAAAAATAAAGCTTTAAGGTTCGGCCATTGTTGAAGCTTGATTAAGGTATGTAACTAGCTCGGTTTTTAATAATTTTTACATTTTTGAGATCGTTGCAGTGTAATGTACAAAGCCCATGCTTCAAATTTCTAATTTTGATGAATATTTTGAGTTATGCCATTGATGAATAATTGAGCTTTGTGATGTTAGATGATGAATTATGAAAGATATGTTTTGGATTAATATGTTTTGTATTGGAATTTTTGATGAATTTGAGTAATTAGGGCTAAATTGTAAAAATGATAAATTGAGGGACAAAACTGTGAATTAAATGAAATGTATGGACTTGTATGAGCATGGGTAATATTCGGTCTAAGCATGATTTTGCATGTTTTGTGTTCTGTGCAAATTGGACTAATTTGTAAAAAGTGTGAAATGTCAGGGGCAAAATGGTAATTTACCCATTTATGTGTTTTTAGTTTAAATTGAATGAAATTGTGTTTGAATGAACTTAATTTGAATATGTATAGATTAAGAACCAAAAAAATCAGACTTGGATCGAGGGAAAACAAAAATAATTGAATAGTTGTTCTATACCGTCCGTCGATATCCGAGATAAGTCTATAGGCAAATAAATGCTGTTAATTTTGAATATATGTGAACTTAATATGCTGATTTGAATTTTATGAGTATAAATTTATGTTACCCTAATGTGTATATACATGGGAGTAATGTGTACAAGTTCGATTCGATTGAGTTACGACGTCTGAAAGTCCCGTACGAACCTTAGGAATAGCTAGGATACATATGTCATGACATAGGATTTCCAATAAGTGTTCTCGTGTAAGACCACATCTAGGATGTTGGCATCGATATGTGATTGCGTGTAAGACCATGTCTGGGACATCGACATCATATTTGTGATTCGTGTAAGACCCTGTCTAGGACAGTGGCATCGATATATGATTACATGTAAGACCATGTAACACCCCTTACTCGAGTCTAATGCCAAGACGAGGTACGAAGTGTTACCGTACTTAAGCATGCTTGAACATGCAATTTCAGGCTATAATTTTTCTGTCCTTATTAAAACTTTTCATTCATTCTCTTAATAACCTTATCATGGGCTTACGAGGCCCAAAACATACATCGAGTGTGTTCCGAAACCAGTTTGAGAACTTTCGGGCACTTAGAAAAATTTTGCCTAAAACAGGGCCACATGCTCGTGTGAGATGGGACATGCCCATGTGGGCTGGCCATGTGGTCACACATGCCCATGTCTCTCACCCGTGCTGAATTTATTTCTTATTTCAAACCTACAAGTTTAGACACGGTTTGGGCACACGCCCGTGTCTATAATCTGTGGAGCACTCTAACTTAAAACACTATAAACATTAGGGGTTTACACGGCTAAGGCACACGCCTGTGTGCTTAGCCTGTGTACAATTCTAACTTACCTACTTAGGATGCAAGGGACACACGGTCTACTAACATGACCATGGGGGTCGACCGTGTGTCACACACGGCCTAGGCACACGCCTGTGCGCCCATCCGTGTGGACAATTATAGGCTATTTTCCAAGCCTTTTTGCCACCCTAAAACACATCCAACTCATACCAGCTTCAGTCTCACAAATCAAGGTATAACATACATTAAAAACATTCATCATTGAGGCACTCACATGTCACCATGCATATCATGAATTTCATCCTTAATGCAAAAAGTATAACTTAGACAATATTAGCCAATTTTAGAGGCCATTTCAGCTTGACTCAAGTGATAAAAATAGCCAACACATTTGGCTACTCAAGTGATAACAATAGCCAACACATTTGGCTACTCAAAATAACACATATCAAAGTAACTACACTTCCTATACATGCCATACATCAAATAACTTACTATACTTTACCAAAATGAACGACTTGACAGTGTGACTTCGAGCTCCAACTTTGATCGATCCCTGAGCTAATTCGGCAATCTACATGGAAGAGGGAAAAGAAAGGGAGTAAGCACATATATGCTTAGTAAGTTGCATGGAATAATATAGCAACATAAATCATGAAACATCAGTCAACTTAAATATCATAAAATGTCATATTCTTTTTTACTCCTTTTCAAAGCTTACTCCATCTCATGACTTACTCACTCTCATAACTTACTCATTCTCATGGCTTACTTATTCTCATAGCTTACATTTACATTTTTATTGTAACTTACTCATTTGCACCTGTAACACTTATCATAAAACTTTAATCTTCTTGTTAATAGATCAACTTGATCACTTTCTCTGTTGGTATACTTAGAACATCAATGGATACCCGTAATGTTAATCTCATGGTAAGATGCCAAATCCATATCCCAGATATGGTCTTACATGGGATTTCAAGTTGATGTCGAAGCCTTATCGCAGATATGGTCTTACACGGGATCTTATACCGATGTCAATGCCATGTCCCAGACATGGTCTTATACGAGATCATAATATGATGCCGATGCCATGTCCCTGACATGGTATTATACGAGATCTCTCTCTTACATGCCCACGCCATGTCCCGGACATGGTCTTACAGGGGATCTATATTTCATCTCGGTGCCGAATCCACGTCCTAAACATGGTCTTATACGAGACTACATGTTGATTCCAATGGCATGTCCCAAACATGGTATTACATGGAATCTCAGTTCGGTGCTGATGCCATATCCCAGATATGGTCTTACACGGGACCTACATACCTCATGACCATGGTATCCATTGAGTTCTTTAACACATAACTGAAATTACTCAAGTCTAGCTTCATCTTGTCTTGGTAAAATCATAATAATTAATTTCATGAACTATACAAATTTCATATAATGTCATATTAATGACTTCATGGAATTTCATAAATTTGTAGAAAATTATCACAATAAATTTTCATAAATCATACAAGGCTAAATTATCACATACAACTTACCTCGGGATCCAAAACGAGGGTGAATTTTGATTTAGTCCACTACTTTGTTTTTTCTCCGATTTTGATCTAGGCTTCGTGTTTCTTGATCTAGAATGACAAGTTTAACTTATTTAGTACTCACATTGGCTGATTAGCCCAAAATTCATAATTTGGCAAAATTTATAATTTTACCCCTAAACTTTTGTATATTTACAAAATGGTCCCTAGGCTTGTAAAATGAAATGTACTTATTTTCTTAACTACCCAAGACTAGTCAAACTTTTATGTGCTCATAACAGCCCACATTTCTCATCAATTCGTACACGTACTACAAATTTTACTAACTTTGCAATTTAGTCCCTATTAGGGACTTCCATGAAAAATCACCTAAAGAAAGGTGTTTACTACACTTTCAACTTTTATATTCTACCACTAGATATCAAAATACTTGCATGTCATGCATGGGTATATTTTTTAGCATAAACCCTAGCTCAAATTAGTGGTAGAAGTAGCTCAATTAAGCTACAAGGATTTCAAAAATATGAAGAGCATGAAAAACGGGGCTTGGAGTCACTTACTTGGGGCTTGAAAATGAAAGAAACCCTAGCTATGGAGGACTCTTTATATTTGGCACAAGCATGGAGAAGATGGACACTTTTTGCTTTCTTTTTCCCTTTTTATTTCATTAATTAACCAAATGACCAAAATGCCCTTATGGCCTTTCTTTAAAATTGTAACACCCCTTACCCGGGTTTATCGTCGGAACCGAGTACGAGGCATTACTGGACAATAACACAACCAATCATACATAATCGAGCAGTAAAATTTTGTTCCAATCTAAAAATATTTATAAAATATTATGCAATCCCTAAAATGGGCCTACAGGGTCCAAAACATAGTTTGAAAGCAGTCTGGGACCAAACCGGAACTTTTCAAACATTTATGAGAATTTGACTCAAAATAGTGCCACATGCCTGTGTGACTTGGAACACACCCGTGTGGGCAAGCCGTGTGGTCACACAAGCTAGTGTCCTCACCCGTGTTAAAAACATCGAGCATTCTGTTTCTGATGTCAACAATTATTTAGGGGCACACGGCCAAGTCACACGCTAGTATGCTAGGCCGTGCCCTCTACACGGCTGAGACACACAGCCGTGTTTCTGCCTGTGTGGCAAACACTTAGGCTAGTTTTCAATCCCTATTTGTGCTCTTAACTATTCACACTCATACCCGTACTTAAGCCTAACCTTAATGACACGTTCCATGTTACTACAAGGTTATTGAACATCCATCAAATACTTAACGAGTCATGGCATACATTTTATTTGACATATAGAATGGCATTATACAACAATACTTCAAATATCACAAGTCACTACTCTAGATCAACTCGTGACAACATGTACACATGACTTCGTTTCCTATACATGCCATAACCTTGAGTATTAGAAAATCATTGATACCTTAAGTACAAGATCGATAGTGTGATAAGTACTCCCGCGACTTCCAACCCAAGGTAATCAGAATACAATACAAACACCAAAAATATGAGGTAAGCATTAGGCTTAGTAAGTACGTATGTAACAATATTAACCAATCTATTATCTTGCTTTTAACAACTCTCATGGCATGGTTTCACAATGATACTATCATATTGGTAAAAGTTTTTATTATTCACTTATGTCAATTTCAAGCAGTTTCTCGACTCACAGTCACTAAATTATTATTATCCGGAGCTACAGAACTTCAAATTTAGATCTGCCAATTTTCCATAAAACTAGACTCACATAAGTTCTTACCATAAAATTTCCAGAATTTTTGGTTTAGCAAATCAATACAATTTATTCATTAAAGTCTCCCCTATTTTGCTACCTAATTGTTACATACCTTCTCCACTAAAATTTAATTATCTCATTGTACAGAATTTGGAACATGTTCTCGCTTGTTTTTTTTTTTAAATTAGACTCAATCAGAAATTCATGCATATAAATCATCTTTAAAAATTATTTTTGTAAAATTTTTAATGATTTTCTAACATTGGGACAGGGGACTTCCAAACCTATTTTGACCCTGTCTTACTATAATTTAAATATCGCATAATATGGAATTCATTTACTCACATCATTTATTTTATGTGAATATAGACTCAATGAGCTTTAATTTCATATCACATTCAGCATCTAACTCAATTTCTACCATTTTTGGTGATTTTTCAAATTCACATAACTGCTACTGTTTCAACTATTTTATTGAAAATTTTACTCTTTCATGTTTCTTTTGTTTCAACATTCTATCATGCACATAAATCACACTTCAAACATACCATATTTTCACACATCATGAGTAGAGACCTGTAATCACAAGGTGATTGTATAATAATCCCCATATATATAACTTTTTCGATTATAACCTTCCACATCTCAATCACATACAGAACATATTATCCATAATTTCCACATCCCAACATTTCTTATAACTCTTATACCTTTAGTCTTACATTTCATTTGTCATCACATTATCACATGGAATTCCCATAGAGATCCTTTTCCGATGAACACCTCGTAATGGTAGCACATATCTGGTGTTTTCAGCACATAGCTTCACCTTGATAAAATGATGCATTCTAGTCGTGATTACAACACATAGTTCCCTAACTTTACTCAATGCATCATTGTCGTGGTAACAACACATACCTTCACGATATCAAATCAATACGGTATCTACGTGGTAACAACACATAGCTCCACGATTCTAAGTCCATTTTATCATTTCTTTATGTTTGCGGTAACAGCCCATAGCTCCAAATAGACGTAGTATTGGCACACAGCCCTACGCCATTTTATCATTTCTTTATGTTCGTGGTAACAGCCCATAGCTCCAAGCCATTATATCAACGCATATACGAATGGTCTCAGCACACAGCTCTACTCTCTTACATGATTTCACTTGGCCATGATTCATTCACGGTTCTTTCTATCAATATATCTCTTAGTACGAACAAAAGTATTCAACCTTTTATTCGGTAATCCCGAACATCGGATTGTCTTTATGCCACAATTATTATAATTAAATTCTGAAATTTAATCGTCAATTTATTAAACAAACAAACAATAATAACTTACATACGAATTTACCCCGATACAAAAAGTGGTGAAAAAGACCTAACCGTGCAATACCCATTTTTTTCCTGGTTCTAATCCCGAATCTCATTTTCCTCGATCTAAAATGTCACATTTAACTTATTTATTAGCCACATTAGTCATTATGACCCGAAAATATAGTATGACAAAAATTACGTTTTTACCCCTAACTTTCACATATTTATAATTTTGCCCCTAGGCTTGTAAAATAATTTTTATTCAATTTCTCTGCATTTTAGGCCTAACTGAACAATTTCATACATATGGCAGCCCACCATTCTCATTAAATCACATGCTTATGACCAAATTACAACTTTTACAATTTAGCCCCTTTTTCTTTGTTTCATCGAAAATCACCTAGTAAAACTCGTTCCTTTCATCATACACATGCATAATCCATCATTAATCATCAAAAATAAACAATTATTCAATATGGGTAAATTTTTGAAATCAAATCCTAGCTCAAAATGATGGTAGAAATAGCTAAACCAAGTTACTAGGATCTCAAAAATACGAAGAACATTAAAAACGGGGCTTGGGTGCACTTACTATTAAGCTTGGAAGCTTGAAAACCCTAGCCATGGTGTCTACCTTGCTATATTCGGCCAAATGAAGAATATGGACACCAATTTTGCTTGATTTTTCCCTTTTTAATTCTTTTAATTACTAAATGGCCAAAATGCCCTTAAAGGCTTTTCTTTCAAATTTGTCCTATTCATGCCCATTTTTGTCCAACTAAAATATAATGGTCTAATTACCATTTAAAGACCTCCAGTTTAAAACACCTCTTCAATCAAGTACATTTATAAATTAGAACACACATTTTTCACCTTTTACAATTTAGTCCTACTAACCAAATTAAACACTTTATCGATAGAATTTTTCACACAACAATTAAACCACACTATAGACCTCCTATTTAAAACTTCATAACAACTAAAAATTTCTAACATATAGAACTCAACTTTTGCACTATTTACAATTTAGTCCTTTTTTACTAAATTGAGTGCCCGATCGTCAAAATTTTGAAACGAAATATTCGTGAAATCTTTCCATGAAATTGTAGACCATAAAAATATAAAAATATAAAAAGAATAAAATTTTCTCCTTGTCAAATTTGTGGTCCCAAAACCACTGTTCGAACTAGGCCCTAATTTAGGATGTTACAACTTTCCCCCCTTTAGGGATTTTCATCCTCGAAAATCTCACCAGAGGAAGTTGCTTTCAACCTTAATGAGATGCTTCCACAATCTTTCCGGAGTCACAGATCGATATAATCCTGTATATCTCATTCTAATAATCTTGCCCATTTACATGTAGTGCCAGAATACATCATCAAAATTTGAATCATTCTCTCTGGAGTACATATATTAAAAAACCTGTTGAGTAAGAATTTCGTACATACTGAAATGATCATACGGATCCTTGCTAAACAATCAATCACAATTCATATTCCCCTTTTTGGAGATCATGACGATTCTAATTTTAGAACTTATAAATACTCAATCTAATTATCATTATCATTCTATCACTGACTATATTAGCCCTAAACATACTCGATTTCAGCTTACTCGTTAAGATCTAGATATCTGAATGTAACTTCACTATATCATTTTATATATTCCATCACCAGAATATTTACTCACATGACTATACATTTTATTACCCATGGATGAACAAATGTGCTGCTTCTGAGCTTTGAACCAAAACTTCTACATAAGTTCTGGATTTATCAATATGCATATTCTTTACTCACATTTTTAAATTGAGCTCAGAACTTGAGTTTCAGTTAATAGTACTCTCATATATATATATATATTATATATATTTTTATCTTTATAACCACGTGTAGATTAGTTAGATTATCATAGTACGATGACTTTATAAATTGGTATTTAAGCTATCCATCAATATCTATACATACTCATGAGTGTACAGAATTTATTCTCTTAGCTGAGCACATGCCAAAATGCATATAACTATAACCACATTTCAATAACTAGCTTGCTTTCATGAGAACAATTGGGTTGATTTTTACCATCGAATGGTAACATATCAAAACACTCTTTTCCTCATACTACTACCACAACCAAAAATGCATACATTCATTCACAATTCACCCATATAAGACCTTATCACCCATTTATATCACAGTTAATATTAACCACATTGGATAGGCTTACACGAAATGAAATACCCAGTAGCATATGCTCACAAAACTTAACCCATCGATCATCACAATGTCAGACATATTGAAGCCATAACTATCTGATATTTTTAAAATCAAAGATGCCAAAATAAAATCAACATTTTCATTGCATGGATAAATAATATTTCAGCTATAAAATTGTACTAAAATTTTTAGGAACACCACCTCAAAAATGAATACCTTGATAAGGTTTTTAGACAATTCTGGAAGAAAATATCACGTATCCGTACTAAAGTTGATTATAACAAAAGTAATATAATCTTCCCGTAGGTTAAGCAGAACAATGACCAATAAGACCTAGATACTATCATCACACCAATTCTGTCGTCATTAGATTCACACCATCTCATCCATAACCATCACTCACTTTCATAGCATTTTTTTAAGTTCTCACACAAGCATATTGTTTCTACTCATTTCTCACACAAGCATATTATTTCTACTCATTCTAACTCATATAACCATGATCATTTATTCTCATAATTTTGCATCTATATCATATTCACTATCATCAGCTACATAGATTCATCTATCTCATACACAGTATCATCACACACTTAGTGTCAACAAATTAGCCAAAACTATAAGATATCATACACTTAGTGCTCATAATTCAACCAAAGTTGTGTTGATCTCGCACACTCAGTGCCATTTTCAATAGCCGTAGGTATTTCCATCTTTCGCACACTTAGTGTCTCATACAGTCAATCCACATTCATGTACTAAATCACACAAGTTATGCACATAACATCATGTAAATGCCAAAGAAACATAAGTGCTCGTCATAGCATAAACTTGCATTTCATTTCACCTTTCCATGTTAATTTCATACATCAATTATTGAACTTTTAGTATTAATTCACGATTATGTAATTTACTATCACATCTTGTCATGCATAATATTCCTTGAATAAGATGAGTCATTCGAGTTTAATTATGTTCACTACAATTTATCTTTTAAATTCTCATTCACTTTCACTTACCATGTTAAATCAAATTTTAAGGACGTCTTATGAAATTGGGTACTTTGTTTCGCACAATGTCATAGTTCAACTATGAGCTTTCACCCATACACACGATACACCGAAGCCATAGCCCTACTATGGCCTTAAATGGAAAATCATACAATCGCATTCTTTACATATCACCATAGTCAGCCCATGGTCTTTACCATCAATTCATCACCTGTCTCTAAACAAATGTACCCGTTCCCAACGTTCTACTTAGTTTGCACATTCAATTCCTTTTTCATGACTTCACAACATTTATAACATTTTATCCATTGCATAAAATCACCATAATTCATCGAAATACGACATTCTACTGAGAAAATAACATGTACCTAAAATTCTCAAATTATAATCATTTCATTTCATATATCATTGTATGCATATCATAAACTCTACTCGTACCTTATTATATTTCAACTTATCACAAACACATTTTCAATTATTTCAATGTCAATTTCAGCATTTTCGAAAATAGCTCGGTTGGAAAGCACCTTTGTCTCAACAAAACAATTTTGGTAATGCCGGGAGATATCACACTATCATCGTTCACATATGGCATGTATAGCTAGACTCGCTCATATGCTACAGTAATCTGAGAATCAGCTAAACCATAGCTCTGATACCACTAAATGTAACACCACTTACCCGGGTTCATCGTCGGAACTAAGTACGAGGCGTTACTGGACGATAACACAATCGATAATACGTAATCGAGCTGTAAAAATTTGTTCCAATCTAAAACTATTCATAAAATATTATACAATCCTTAAAATGAGCCTACGGGGCCTAAAAGATAAACATTTATGAGAATTTGACTCAAAACAGTGTCACACGCCCGTGTGACTTAGAACACGCCCATGTGGTCACACACGCCTGTGTCCTAACCTGTGTTAAAAACATCGAACATTTTTTTGACATCAGCAATTATTTAGGGGCACACAGCCAAGTCACACACTTGTGTGCTAGGCTATGCCCTCCACACAGTTGAGACACACGGCCATGTTTCTGCCTGTGTGGCAAACACTTAGGCTATTTTCCAAGCCTTATTTGTGCATTTAACTATTCACATTCATACCCGTACTCAAGCCTAACCTTAATTACACGTTCCATGTTACTACAAGGTTATTGAACATCCATCAAATACTTAATGAGTCATGGCATACATTTTATTTGACATATAGAATGGTATTATACGATAATTCTTCAAATATCACAAGTCACTACTCTAGATCAACTCGTGACAACATGTACACATGACTTCGTTTCCTATGCATGCCATAACCTTGAGTATTAGAAAATCATCGATACCTTAAGTACAAGATCGATAGTCTGATAAGTACTCCTGCGACTTCCAACCCAAGCTAACCTAAATACAATACAAACACCAAAAATACTGAGGTAAGCATTAACCTTAGTAAGTACGTATGTAACAATATTAAACAATCTATTATCTTGCTTTTAACAACTCTCATGGTATGGTTTCACAATAATACTATCATATTGGTAAAAGTTTTTATTATTCACTTATGTCAATTTCAAGCAGTTTTCTTGAAAGTATCTCCGTGGAGAAATGTTTTTAGATTTGGCCAGAGAGGTAAACTAAGTCTGCATTTTATCGGACCCTATAAGATCACCGAGAGGATAGGGTCGATAGCTTATTGGCTAGCTTTGCCATTTGAGTTGGAAAAGATCTATGATGTATTTCACGTTTCCATGTTGCAATGCTACCGATTAGACCCTTCACATGTCCTGATAGAGATTGAGATTCAACTGGACATGACTTATGGTGAGGAACTTGTTAAGATTTTAGCTCGAGAAGTCAAACAGTTAAGAAACAAAAGTATAGCCCTTATGAAAGTATTGTGGCAAAGACATAGGGTAGAAGAGGCAACATGGGAGCTTGATGAAAACATGAGAACCCAATATCAAACCTATTCACCGGTAAGATTTTTGGGGACAAAAATCCCTAAGAGGGAGAACTGTAATAGCCCGAATTAAGGCCTAGTCGAAATAGTGGTTTTGAGACCACAAACCAGAGGTAGAAAATATATTTATGAATATTTTTGAGTTTATGGCATGCTTGCATGATAGTGAGAAAATTTCATGAAGGAAACTTTATGAAAGGTGATTAATTTGTCCATTAGGACTAAATTGTAAAAAGTGTAAAATATGAGTTTCTAGAAGTTTTAAGGATGAAATAACATTAGAAAATTTATTATAGGTCCTTATTTAGCAATTAAACCATTTATTAGTATGTTGGACAAAAATGCCCATGGAAGGAAAATTTTTTAAAAGAACGGCTTAAGGGTATTTTGGTCATTAGGTAAATTAATGAAATAAAAAGGGAAAAAGAACCAAAAAAGTGTCCATCTTCGTCCCTAAGTGTGCCAAATTTTAAATGTTCTTCAGAACTAAGGTTTTTGACATTTTCAAGCTTCAAGTAAGTGACTCCAAGCCCCTTTTTAATTCTCTTCGTATTTTTAAAATCCTCGTAGCTTAATCGAGCTATTTCTACCATTAATTTGAGCTAGGGTTTATGTTAAAAAATATACTCATGCATGAAATGTAAGTATTTTGATGTCTAGTGGTAGAATATGCAAGTTTGAAGTGTAGTAAACATCTTTCTCTAAGTGATTTTTCATGAAAATTCCTAACAGGAACTAAATTGTAAAAGTACGAAAATGTGTAGTTAAAGTTGTGAATTGATGAGAAATAGGGGTTTTTATGAGCATAAATAAAGTTTGGCTAGGCTTGGGTAACCAAGAAAATAAGTGTATTTCATTATACGAGCATAGGGACTATTTTGTAAATATACAAAAGTTTAGGGGAAAATTATAAATTTTGCCAAAGTGTCTATTATGGTGTAACACCCCAAACCCAGCCAGACATTACGGCCAAGTCTAGTGTGTCACATCAATGATACGTTAATCAAGCTCCTTAGTTATTGCGTTGAAGTTGAGTTTTGCAAAACCGTACTTGAAGTTTGGGAAGAAAATCCAAGTTCGATTTGTGTTTGTCCTATCCACTACCAGTTTAAGATTCATCTTGTAACACCCCTATCCCGTAACCGTCGTCGGAATAGGTAGGGGGCATTACCGGACTTGTAACATATATCGGAGCAGTAAAATTTTAAACTTTTTAATCAAGATCCAACACGTATCATCAATCATCAGAGCATGCTTCAATTGATTATAAAGTGATGCATATAACTATTGGAAATCTAATTGGAAACATGTTAAAAGATAGGGAAAATTTGTGAAATTTTTAAGTTAGGAACACACAGCTGTGCCCCTTGCCCGTGTTCTTCTCACACGGCCGTGTCCCTTTAGACACGCCCAAACCTTTCAGCCCATGGTCGAAACTGTCAAATATCACACGGCTGCCAGACACGCCCTTGTACAAAACAGAGTAGAGCGTGTGACTATACTGCCAAATTTCACACGGCTACAATTTACCAGACACGCCCGTGTATCTAGGCCGTGTTCCAAAACTAACCAAAACATCAAGGTACAGGGGACACACGGTCGAAGTGCACGCCCGTGTTCCCTGGCCGTGTGGCATGTTATAGGCTCGGTTTAAGCCAAATTGCCACCCAAAAACAAACCAATTCAAGCATATAATTGACCAAAATCATCATAAATCTTGCACTCACTAAGCATAACAATTCACTAGTAAAATAGCCACATTCATGAACTCATCCACACATAAATACACATAATCATTCCTTACCTTTCACCTAAGCTAACAATGCACATATCTTGCACATATAACATAGTAAACATATTAACTATGCAAGCTTATAGTCTCATCAAAATCACATATCTTTCAATAAGCACATATAGCCAAAGAACAACTCAAATACTTGATTATATACAAATATAACCCAAGCCACATCTCATAGCTTGATCATTTACCAAAATATATCATGCTCACAAAATATCTAGCCTATACATGCCATGACCATTTCATTTACAAAAGGTTTAAAAGTACCAAAGCTTAATAGATAGTGTGATGGTGATCTCCGACACGTCCGATTATCGAGCTAGCTTCCGAATCTAAAACAAGGGAAAAGTAAACGAAGTAAGCTTTGAAAGCTTAGTAAGTCCATATAACATGAAATGAAACTTACCATTTCAATGAGGTATCCATAAATAAGGCCATTACAAACATATGATCTTATAGCCTATTGCACAAGCTCACACTCATTAGTTCATGTAGTTTCATAACATATCATATATAAAAGCTTATCAAATACTTCATTTCATGTAACATATACAAATCTTGCAAATCATATGGCATAATATGCCTTCATTTTGCACTTTCTAATATAACATGTTGATCATGTAACTAGTATCATTCCATTCATACAAATCATATGACATGTATTTCATATACTTCATTATCTCATGTATAGCACATAACTCTTATAACATGTACCTTATACCATTCATGTATTCACATAACATCTCTCTCATATATTCAATTATCAATTAACCTTTCCTGTAACATGTATCGGTATTGCCCGTTGAACCTATAAGAACATCGAAAGATACTCGGGTGATACACACACAATGTATATACATATAACCTGTAATCCATCAATGCGTCATATATGCTCTTTCGAGCCTGTACGGTAAGCCCGGAGGCTGAACATATAATCTCGAAGGATAATCGGTAAGCCCGTAGGTTGAACATGTAATCCCGAAGGATAAACCTGTAGCTCACGAGCACGTGGTGAGTCTGCAACAAATGCAGGAGCTCGAACCACCCTGTAGCCCTAGTGACATGTCACTCTATCCTATCGACTTCTACGGTTCTAACGGGGCTCGGTATTCAATTTATCTCTTGTAACAATTTAACATTTCTATTTCAATCTCATATATACTCATTCCATTAGGCTATTTAATCATCTAGCATTTCATATTTTCAAATAACAATACGTATGAACATATATATATACATTAAATTCGTTATACGAACTTACCTCGTAATCCCGTATCTACTCGTCTATTTTCCGTTTTCCCCGATCAAGTTTCGGGATTCGATTGTCTTTATCTAAATTAATGCAAAATTCAGCTACTTACTAACTCACATATTCAATTCAATCCAAAAACATATAATTTGACATATTTGCAATTTAGCCCCTATATTTTCAATACTTTGCAATTTAGTCCTCTCATCACAAAAATGACAAATTACACAATCAATCCCCCAATTCACTATAGCCGAATATTCAAGGGACTTATACAAGCATATATCTTTCAATTAATCACAAATTTAACCTTAAAAATTCTACCTTTTTACAATCAAATCCTCAAAACCCATTTTCTTCAAAAATCACTTTAAAATTCTTGTATATTTCCACATAATATACAATAATTCATCAAAATCTATCAATATATCAAGGATTCATCAATGGCATTTTTCAAGGATATTCACAAAATCAGAAATTGAGGTACGGGTCGACTAATATACGAAGCAACGATCTCAAAAACGTAAAAATCACTAAAAACCGAAGTCAAAACATACCTCAATTTAGCAAAATAGTAGCCGAATGTTTGAAGGCTTTAAAACCCTTGTTTTGTTTGAAGAATCGGTGGAAGAGAAGAAATATGAAGCCATTTTTCTTGTTTTATTTAATTAAAACATATTATAAAGCCATTTGACCATTTTACCCTTTGTAAAATTATTATAAAACCTTATAAAATATGGACATAATGGTCCATCACCAACCACTCCAAATAAAAATGGCATAATTGCCATGCAAGTACCTCCTTTTATAAAGCCATGCTCAAATAAGCCATTTATAAAATAGAACTCTAATTTATCGCTTTATGCGATTTAATCCTTTTTATCAAATTAACTAGTCAAACAATAAAATTTCTAAACGAAATTTTCACACGGTAATTCTATCATGCTGTAAAACATATTAAAGCCATAAAATTAATAATTCAACTCGGTTAAGTGGTCCTGAAACCACTCGTTTCAACTAGGGTATAAAGTGGGCTGTTACAACTCTCCCCCCTTTAGGGATTTTCGTCCCCGAAAATCTTACCATTGAACAAGTTAGGGTATTGTTGTCGCATAGTTTCCTCGAGTTCCCACGTAGCTTCTTCTATTCCGTGTTTACACCAGAGAACTTTTACAAGTGCTATACGCTTATTTCTCAACTCTTTCATTTCTCGGGCCAGAATTCCAATCGGTTCCTCGCTGTACGATAGATCAGACTGTAATTCCACATCTATGGGAGAAATGACATGAGACGGATCAGATCGGTATCGTCGAAGCATTGAAATGTGAAATACGTCGTGAATCTTTTCAAGCTCAGACGGTAATAATAACCTGTAAGCCACAGGTCCAATTCTTTCCACAATTTCATACGGCCCGATAAAACGAGGACTTAACTTTCCTTTTTTGCCAAAACGAAGAATTTTCTTCCATGGTGATACTTTCAGAAATACTCTGTCTCTGACCTGAAACTCTATTTCTTTCCGTTTCAAATCTGCGAATGATTTCTGTCAATCTGAAGCTGCTTTTAAATTATCGCGTATTACTTTTACTTTTTCTTCTGTATCTCGGATTAGATCAACCCCGTGTAACTTTCTCTCACTCAATTCCGTCCAGTATAGCGGTGTTCGACATTTACGACCATATAATGCTTCATATGGAGCCATCTGTAAACTCGTCTGAAAACTGTTATTGTATGCAAACTCTATCAGAGGTAAGTATTTCTCCCAATTACTTTCAAATTCAAGAATACAACACCGTAACATGTCTTCCAGAATCTGAATAACTCTTTTCGACTGACCGTCGGTCTTGGGATGAAATGCTGTACTGAAACTCAATTTCGTTCCCAAAGCCTCTTGAAACTTTTTCCAGAATCTCGAGGTAAACCTCGGATCCCTATCAGACACAATGGATAATGGTATATCAGATACACATGCCGGTATAAAATGTGCAGATTTCGTCAATCTGTCAATGAGAACCCAGATTGCATTTTTCTTCTTCAGAGTCAGAGGTAGTCCAGATACAAAATCCATAGTGACTCTGTCCCATTTCCATTTCGGAATCATAATAGGCTGTAATAAACCTGACGGTACCTGATGTTCAGCTTTAACTTGCTGATAGATCAAACATTTCGATACGAATTCTGATATGTCACGTTTCATTCCTGACCACCAGTATTACTGTTTCAAATCGTTATACATCTTAGTGCTACCCGGATGAACTGAAAATCAACTGTCATGTGCCTCGTGTAGAACTTTCTGAATAAGTTCACTATTTTTCGGTATGCAAATTCTATTTCGAAACATTAAACAATCATCGTTTCTTATAGAAGAGTCAGAATCAGAATTAGACTCACAGTGAAGTCGTTTAGCTTGCAGATCGGGATCAGTCCCTTGAGCTTCGAAAATTTGCTACAGAATCAACGGTTTAGCCTTTAGCTCCGCTAAAACAGATCCATCATCATATAACGTCATTTGAACATTCAAAGCTCACAGAGTAAACAGAGACTTTAAACTTAGCGCATCAGCTACAACATTAGCTTTCCCTGGATGATAATCAATTACAAATTCATAGTCTTTTAGTAGTTCGAGCCATCTCCGCTGTCGCATATTTAAATCTTTCTGTGACATCAAATACTTCAGACTTTTATGATCGGTAAAAATTCTACATTTCTCACCATATAAGTAATGCCGCCAAATCTTTAATGCAAATCTATAGCAGCTAACTCAAGATCATGCGTCGGGTAATTCTTCTCATGCGGCTTTAACTGTCGGGAGGCATAAGCTATGACTTTCCCGTCTTACATCAATACACAGCCCAGTCCGATAATAGATGCATCACTGTATATAACAAATTCTTTCCCCGATTCGGGTTGAACTAAAACTGGAGCTTCTGTTAACAGGGCTTTCAACTGTTTGAAACTCTGCTGACATTTATCAGTCCACTCGAATTTCACATCTTTCTGCAACAATCGAGTCAGTGGCACTGTAATCATCGAGAATCCTTTAACAAATCTTCGGTAATATCCCGCTAATCCCAGAAAACTTCTAATCTCAGATACATTTCTCGGGGGTTTCTAGTCTATGATAGCAGATATTTTACTCGGATCTACTCTGATGCCTTCTGCAGAAACAATATGACCCAAAAATCCGACTTCTCGAAGCCAAAATTCACATTTGCTGAATTTGGCAAACAATTGCTTATCTCTCAGAATTTGCAACACAATTCTCAGATGCTCAGTATGCTCTACCTCATCACGTGAATAGATCAGAATGTCATCAATGAACATGACAACGAATCTATCTAAATACGGTTTGAATACACGGTTTATCAAGTCCATGAACACTGCAGGTGCATTTGTCAACCCGAAAGGCATGACCAGAAACTCATAATGTCCGTATCATGTTCTGAAAGCATTTTTCGGTATATCTGAATCTTTAACTCGCAACTGGTAATAACCCGATCTCAAATCAATCTTTGAAAATACAGTAGCTCCTTTTAACTGATCGAATAAATCATCAATTCGCGGAAGAGGGTATTTATTCTTCACTGTTACCTTGTTCAACTGTCGGTAATCAATTCACATTCTCATCGGTCCATCTTTCTTTTTCACAAATAATACGGGAGCAACCCAAGGTGAAAAGCTCGGTCTCGTGAAACCTCTATCCGTCAATTCTTGTAACTGTGCTTTCAGCTCCTTTAGCTCAGTCGGTGCCATTCTGTATGGAGCTATCGATATCGGAGTAGTGCCCGGTAACAATTCAATACCGAATTGAACTTCTCTAATCGGCAGTAAACCCGGTAATTCTTCCGGAAAAACATCTGAAAACTCACAAACAACTGGTACAGACTCAATTTTTAATTTTGTCTTGCTAGAATTCATCACATACGCTAAATACGCATCATAGCCTTTTCTGACATACTTCTGAGCCCTCACGGCAGAAATCACTATCGGTAATTCATTCGAATCATTTAATTCAATCCGACGAATCTCACCATTCTAACATTTCAATTCTATACTCTTACTTCGACAATTCACAATAGCCTCATGCTCATTTAGCCAGTCCATGCCCAGTATTACATCGAATTCGTCAAAAGGGAGGAGCATCAGATCAGCCGGAAAACAATATCCCTAAGTCATCAACGGACATTTCTTACATAACTTATCAACTAACACAGAGTTTCCTAATGGATTCGATACTTTAACTACATATTCCGTAGACTCAACACTTGAATTCTTTTCATACACTAATTTCATATAGATATATGAATGAGTTGATCCAGGATCTATCAACGCAACAATATCAGTGTTATAGAGAGAAAAAGTACCGGTAATAACATCAGGCGACAAGGCTTCCTCGCATCACGTATTGCATAAGCTCTCGCAGGAGTACGCATCTCAGATCTCACATTAGCATCTCTCGCCACATTGCGATTTCCACTTTGGTTCCCAACACTTCGCGACGGTCTACCTCTCGATGCAACATTATTTGTCTTAGTCGACTGTTCTCTATCAGGTAAAGATCTTTCAGGACAATCACGCAAGTAATGATCTAACGATCCACATCGAAAACATGCCCCACTCATCAGTCGACACTCTCCAAAATGCCTTCTATTACAATGCTTGCACTCTGATCCGGGAATTCTCACACTACCCGCACTAGCTACAGAAGTCGCCTGAGGTCTCGAATGAGAAGTCTTAACACTTTTCTCTCGGATACATGTGCCCGTAGAAGCAGCAAGACGAGGATGAAAATCCTTTGATCTTTTGGAACCAGACTGATACAGTTTACCCGTAAACTTTTTTCTAGCTTCTCTGAATTCAGAATCAGCTTTTCTCTTTTCTTTAGCAAGCTCTTCAGCTTTACAGGCCCGATCAACGAGAACTACAAACTCTCTCAGCTCAAGTATTCCGACTAATAGTCGAATTTCTTCATTTAGCCCATCTTCAAACCTTTTGCCCATTGTTGCTTCGATAGAAACACATTCGCGAGCATATTTGCTGAGTCGAACTCTCTCTCTCTCGTATTCAGTTACAGACATTTGACCCTGTTTTAGCTCTAAAAACTCTTTTCTTTTCTGATCGATGAATCGTTGACTAATGTATTTCTTTCTGAATTCCGTCTGGAAGAAATCCCAATCGACTCGTTCTCGTGGTACAACCGAGGTCAATGTATTCCACCATTGATATGCTGAATCCCGAAGCAAAGAAATAGCACATCTCAGGCACTCATCAGGAGTACAGGCCAGTTCATTAAAAACTCTGATCTTATTCTCAAGCCAAAATTCTGCCCTCTCAGTATCATCACTTGCTGAAGCTCGAAATTCCTCAGCACCATACTTCCGTATCTTATCGACAGGAGGTCTGTTCAATCTCAAAGGATCCATAACTCGTACATTATCAGGGTTAGGTTGTGGGACGGGAGGGGGTAGAGGTTGCGGAGCAGTCGTGTTTGCTCGCACAAACTCACTAAACCATCCAAACATCATTTGGAAGAAAGCTTGTTAATTTCTTCCTGATTGGCCACAGCAGGGCCCGATTCAGAAGGCACAGCCCCTTGAGCGAGTGCTGGCGCAATACTTTCAACATCATCAGCTAAAGCTCGATTCGGATCCATTACTATATAAAACAGATTTCAAAGGATGTCAGGAGATATCACACTATCACATTTCATGTACATGGCATGTATAGCTAGACTAATACTCACTACGGTAGTCCTAGAATCGACTAAACCGTAGCTCTGATACCAACCAAATGTAACACCCCTATCCCGTAACCGTCACCGAAATAGGTAAGGGGCATTACCAGACTTGTAACATATATCGGAGCAGTAAAATTTTAAACTTTTTAATCAAGATCCAACGCGTATCATCAATATTTAGAGCATGCTTCAATTGATTATAAAGTGATGCATATAACTATTGGAAATCTAATTGGAAACATGCTAAAAGATAGGGAAAATTTGTGAAAATTTTAAGTTAGTGACACACGGCCGTGCCCCTTGCCCGTGTTCTTCTCACACTGCCGTGTCCCTCCAGACACGCCCAAACCCTTCAGCCCGTGGTCAAAACTGTCAAATATCACACGGCTGCCAGACACGCCCGTGTACAAAACAGAGCAGACCGTGTGACTATACTGCCAAATTTCACACGGCTACAATTTACCAGACACGCCCGTGTGTCTAGGCCGTGTACCAAAACTAACCAAAACATCAAGGTACAGGGGACACACGGTCGAAGTGCACGCCCATGTTCCCTGGCCGTGTGGCACGTTATAGGCTCGGTTTAAGCCAAATTGCCACCCAAAAACAAACCAATTCAAGCATATAATTGACAAAAATCATCATAAATCTTGCACTCACTAAGCATAAAAATTCACTAGCTAAAATAGCCACATTCATGAACTCATCCACACATAAATACACATAATCATTCCTTACCTTTCACCTAAGCTAACAATGCACATATCTTGCACATATAACATAGTAAACATATTAACTATGCAAGCTTATAGTCTCATCAAAATCACATATCTTTCCATAAGCACATATAGCCAAAGAACAACTCAAATACTTGATTATATACAAATATAACCCAAGCAACATCTCATAGCTTGATCATTTACCAAAATATATCATGCTCACAAAATATCTAGCCTATACATGCCATGACCATTTCATTTACAAAAGGTTTAAAAGTACCAAAGCTTAATAGATAGTGTGATGGTAATCTCCGACACGTCCGGTTATCGAGCTAGCTTTCGAATCTAAAACAAGGGAAAAGTAAACGAAGTAAGCTTTGAAAGCTTAGTAAGTCCATATAACATGAAATGAAACTTACCATTTCAATGAGGTATCCATAAATAAGGCCATTACAAACATATGATCTTATAGCCTATTGCACAAGCTCACACTCATTAGTTCATGTAGTTTCATAACATATCATATATAAAAGCTTATCAAATGCTTCATTTCATGTAACATATACAAATCTTGTAAATCATATGGCATAATATGCCTTCATTTTGCACTTTCTCATATAACATGTTGATCATGTAACTAGTATCATACCATTCATACAAATCATATGACATGTATTTCATATACTTCATTATCTCATGTATAGCACATAACTCTTATAACATGTACCTTATACCATTCATGTATTCACATAACATCTCTCTCATATATTCAATTATCAATTAACCTTTCCTGTAACATGTATTGGTATTGCCTGTTGAACCTATAAGAACATCGAAAGATACTCGGGTGATACACACACAGTGTATATACATATAACCTGTAATCCGTCAATGCGTCATATATGCTATTTCGAGCCTGTACGGTAAGCCCGGAGGCTGAACATATAATCCCGAAGGATAATCGGTAAGCCCGTAGGCTGAACATGTAATCCCGAAGGATAAACCTGTAACTCATGAGCACGTGGTGAGTCCGCAACAAATGCAGGAGCTCGAACCACCTTGTAGCCCTAGTGACATGTCACTCGTATCCTATCGACTTCTACGGTTCTAACGGGGCTCGGTATTCAATTTATCACTTGTAACAATTTAACATTTCTATTTCAATCTCATATATACTTGTTCCATTAGGCTATTTAATCATCTAGCATTTCATATTTTCAAATAACAATACGTATGAACATATATATATACGTTAAATTCGTTATACGAACTTACCTCGTAATCCCGTATCTACTCGTCTATTTTCCGTTTTCCCCGATCAAGTTCCGGGATTCGATTGTCTTTATCTAAATTAATGCAAAATTCAGCTATTTACTTACTCACATATTCAATTCAATCCAAAAACATATAATTTGACATATTTGTAATTTAGCCCCTATATTTTCAATACTTTGCAATTTAGTCCTCTCATCACAAAGATGACAAATTACACAATCAATCCCCCAATTCACTATAGCCGAATATTCAAGGGACTTATACAAGCATATATCTTTCAATTAATCACAAATTTAACCTTAAAAATTCTACCTTTTTACAATCAAATCCTCAAAACCCATTTTCTTCAAAAATCACTTTAAAATTCTTGTATATTTCCACATAATATGCAATAATTCATCAAAATCTATCAATATATCAAGGATTCATCAATGGCATTTTTCAAGGATATTCACAAAATTAGAAATTGAGGTGCGGGTCGACTAATATACGAAGCAACGATCTCAAAAACGTAAAAATCACTAAAAACCGAAGTCAAAACATACCTCAATTTAGCAAAATAGTAGCCGAATGTTTGAAGGCTTTAAAACCCTTGTTTTGTTTGAAGAATCGGTGGAAGAGAAGAAATATGAAGCCATTTTTCTTGTTTTATTTAATTAGAACATATTATAAAGCCATTTGACCATTTTACCCTTTGTAAAATTATTATAAAACCTTATAAAATATGGACATAATGGTCCATCACCAACCACTCCAAATAAACATGGCATAATTGCCATGCAAGTACCTCCTTTTATAAAGCCATGCTCAAGTAAGCCATTTATAAAATAGAACTCTAATTTATCGCTTTACGCGATTTAATCCTTTTTATCAAATTAACCAGTCAAACAAAAAAATTTCTAAACGAAACTTTCACACGGTAATTCTATCATGCTGTAAAACATATTAAAGCCATAAAATTAATAATTCGACTCGGTTAAGTAGTCCCGAACCACTCGTTTCGACTAGGGTATAAAGTGGGCTGTTACACATCTTGTCATCAGATCTTGTTCATTGACTTGTTATCTATTTGTTACAAGTGTTTTGTTTTAAAAACATTAATTAATTTTAAGAAAAACCCACACAGCCCTAATCTATCCATTTAAATCAAAATATAAATAAAGAATTAAAAACCCAAATAAAAATACTTAAAGCAGCCTTATTACAAACCCAAAACCATAATGAAAATTACTTTAAAATAAGTAATGGAAGTAAATAACTTAAATAAAAGCCAACAATGCAGTTCACGTGGCCACTCTGAATCCCTCCAGCTCCAAGTCCACCAATCTAGGGCTCACCTGCATGGATGGAAGAAAAAGAGGGTGAGTTTGGGAACTCAGTGTGTAAAGAAAGCCCATCCGGAGCCCAAATTAGCTCAAGCCCACTGGGCCTAAGCCCTATCCAGTCACAGTATTAACTGAGCCGAAGCCCTATTCAATATTCAGTTACTGGGCAGTAGCCCTATTCAGTAATCAGTGCGGCACATAGGCCTATAACAGTAACAGATCAGATATAATGCATGTATGTAAAGCCCATCCTATATCCATCCGCTACATTCCACCCGTACTAGCCCTACACACCATGTGGGGAACAACTCAACCCACACAGCCCTACACTCCACAGTTGCAACATAGCTGCTCAGATAACGTGGCCAAGCCACTAACAGTATAACGAGGCAAAGCCCCTTTTAGTAAAACGAGGCAAAGCCCATTTCAATAAACGTGGCAATGCCACTTGCACTTCCTCCATCAATAAACCCAGTCCCATGCAACAGTTTAAACTTGTCATGGCATACAGTGAACAGAAACAGTAAAACATGCATTTCAGTCAAATTTAGCGCTAGAGGTATAACGGTTATTTTGCACCTAGAGGTAAAAACATTAATTTTCCACCCTTTAGGGGTATTTTAGAAATTATACCAATTTTTAGATTTTTATGCATATTCCAGTTATTAACAATCCAATTTTCACCGTAACAGTATATCTAACCCATTTATAAATCTTAGAGCTATCGAGCCCTAAACCCCTAATGGGCCCTATAGTGTCATTTAGCTAATTTAGCTTGTTTAGTCCAAATTTTATGTCTCGATTAATAGTTTTAACATATGAATCACTAGAACCTACTTACCGCTAGTTTTCACCCAAATGGGCCCGTAAGCCCATTGGGCCCATATTCAGCCCATCGAGGCCCAAATTACTGAAATGTAGGAAATCGCGCACTCACCAACTTTACCGATTTCGATTACAAAATCTCAGATTTGATGCAAATCTAACTTAAAGTACGAATAGGGAATAGATCTAGAGGTTTAGATCCCGAATCACTATGAATATGGACGTTCAGGTTTTGATACAATAAAAGATAGAAAGGTAGAAATTGTAGTGGAAAAGAGGAGATGTCGACAGAGGGTAGGGATGTTGTGAGGTTCGGCAACTTGGATTCAAACAAGAATGGAGTTTCGGCTTATATAGAAAACAATACAGGCTTGTATGTTTCAGGATTTAGCTTTTAAAAAATTGGCTAACCAAGGTCTTAGATGAATCGGCAAGAAGGAAGAAGATGAGAAAGGGGTAGATTCGGCTTTTAGAAGAGAAAAGAAGAAATAAGAGAAGAAGAAAAAGGTGGAGAGCTCCCTCTTATTTCACCTGATTCAATCTCATGAACACTTCAAACTCTCCATCAGAGTTTCACTTAACCTCCATCACATGACTGGCACATGCACAAAAATTAAAAATAGACCCAATGCTTACCTTGTGACTTGAAATCTGGCTCTTGCACACCCATCCACACGCCATTCTTTTAGGAACTAAGTGGTGCCACATTGCCACTTTACCACGGGCTCACTTGTGTCTTATTTTACTCCTTTTTTCTTAAAAGCCCATATAACCAGGACCCATTCTCTTTAAATTCAAAATTCTGAGATTCTACCGGGTTTTAACTTAGACTTGGGCTTTCTAAAGGCCCACTAACATACTTAAACATAAATTTCATCATCCAACAACAAATTTCAAGATTACATCGAAATTGCAAAAATCCCGAAAAATCCCGAAAATTAGGGCGTTACAACTCTACACCCTTAAAGAAATTTCATCCTCGAAATTTACCTGAGCTAAATAGGTGAGTGTATTGTTGACAAATTGCCTCTTTTGGCTCCATAGTAGCCTCTTCTTTACCATGATTTTGCCAAAGCACCTTTACCAAAGGTACTGACTTCTTCCTTAACATTTTGACCTCTCGATCCAGTATTTGCATAGGCTCCTCTTCAAAAGTCAAATCCATTTTTACCTCAATCTCCTCCACTGGTATGAAATGCGAATGATCCAATCGATACCGTCTTAGCATGGACACATGAAAGATGTCATGAATACGGTCCAACTCTGGCAGTAACTCCAGCTGATAAGCTACTGGTATTACCCGTTTGAGAACCCGATAAGGCCCTATAGATCGTGGACTCAACTTGCCCTTCTTGCCAAACCTCAAGATCTTCTTCTAAAGCAAGACCCTCAAAAAGACCATATCCCCTACTGTGAACTCAATTTCCTTACGCTTCAAGTCAGCATACGATTCCTGTCTATCAGATGCTTCCTTTAACTGATCTCTGATCAACTTAACCTTATTCTTAGTATCTGCCACTAACTCTGGTCCAAGAACCTGTCGTTCTTCCAATTCCGTCCAACACGTAGGCGTACGACACCTTCGCCCATACAGTGCCTCATGTGGAGCCATCTGAATACTTGCCTGATAACTATTGTTATAAGCAAATTCTGCTAATGGCAAGTAGTCCTCCCAACTACCTCGAAAGTCGATAACACAACCCCTTAGCATGTCCTCCAGAACTTGAATAACCCTTTCCGACTGTCCATCTATCTGAGGATGGAAAGCAGTGCTGAGATCCAATCGCGTACCCAACACCTCATGCAAGTTTTACCAGAATCGAGATGTAAACCTAGGATCCCAATCAGAAATAATCGAAATTGGCACCCCATACAGTCGCACTATCTCTGCCACATACAGCTTGGCCAACTTCTGAAGTTAGTAATCGGTTCGGATAGGTATGAAATGAGCAGATTTCGTTAACCTATCCACAATTACCCATACAGAGTCCTTCTTGGAGGGTGTCAAAGGTAGTCCACTCACAAAATCCATGGTTACCCTCTCCCACTTCCAAAGTGGAATCTTCACTGGCTACAACAGACCAGAAGGCAATTGATCCTCAGCCTTTACATACTGGCATGTCAGACATTTTCCCACGAATTCGGTTACATCTTGCTTAACTCCAGGCCACCAATACAACTCCCTCAAGTCTCGATACAACTTATTCCCTCCAGGATGCATGGCACAAGGTCCACCATGAGCTTCTTTCAAAATCGACTGTCTCAAATCAGAGTCCTTCGGAATGCAAACTCTTCCACGAAAGCATAGAACTCCTTCAGTATTCAGTCAAAAATTAGAATTCTCCTTATTCTCAGCTTACTGAAATCGAGGAACTAACGACTCATCCTCTAATTGTTTCTCTTTAATCTGCTCAGTCCAAGTTGGTCTCACTTGCAACTCTGCTAACAAGCTTCCATCGTCATATAGACTCAAACGAGCAAACATTACTCTCAACTCAGCTACAGCCCTTCTACTCAGTGCATCAGCCACCGCATTTGCCTTGCCTGGGTGATACTCAATCGAACAGTCGTAATCTTTAAGCAACTTTATCCATCTTTGTTGCCTAAGATTCAACTCCTTCTGAGTCAAAAAATATTTGAGACTCTTATGGTCCGTGTATATAATACACTTTTCTCCATACAGATAATGTCTCCAGATTTTTAACGTGAAGATCACCACTGCCAACCTTAGATCATGCGTAAGGTAATTCTCTTCATGAGGCTTTAGCTGTCGCGAAGCATAAGCAACCACCTTACCCTCTTGCATCACTACACAGCCTAACCCCACATGCGACGCATCATTGTACACAGTGAAATCCTTTCCAGACTCCGACTGAATCAACACTGGCTCCTAAGTCAATACCTTTTTCAACTTGTCAAAAGCTTCTTGCTGTTTCTCAGTCCATACAAACGCTACTCCTTTCCTCAGCAGTTTCGTCAATGGTGCACCAATCAGAGAGAATCCTTTTACAGATCTTCTGTAGTACCCTACTAAACCCAGAAAACTTCAAATTTCTGATACCGACCTCGATGGCTTCTAATCCAGAACCGCCTCAATTTTTTGAGGATCCACCCTAATCCCCTCAGCAGAGACAACATGACCTAAAAATGTCACTTCTCGCAACCAAAATTCACACTTACTGAATTTCGCATAAAGTTGCTTCTCTCTCAACACTTGCAGAACAACGCGAAGATGCTCATCATGCTTCTCCTCAGTTTCTGAAAACACCAGAATATCATCGATAAAGATGACTACAAATCGATCCAAATATGGTTGGAATACCTGATTCATCAGATCCACGAAAGCCGCAGGTGCATTCGTCAGTCCAAACGACATAACCAGAAACTCGTAATGACCATACCGAGTTCTGAATGCCGTCTTATGAATACCACTTCCTTGACTCTTAATTGATGGTATCCAGACCGAAGATCGATATTGGAAAATACTAAAGCTCCTCTAAGCTGATAAAGCAGATCATCGATCCTAGGCAGAGGGTACTTATTCTTTATCGTCAGTTTGTTCAACTGGCTATAATCGATGCACATACGCATCGTCCTATCCTTCTTCTTCACGAACAGCACTGGTGCTCCCCATGGAGACACACCCGGTCTAATAAAACCTCCATCCAACAACTCTTGGATTTGTGCTTTTAGTTCCACTAACTCCTCCGGTGCCATCCTATAGGGTGTGATGGACATTGGAGCCGTTCCAGACAGCAAGTCAATTCCAAATTCGACTTCTTGGTTCAGAGGTAATCTAAGAAGCTCCTCAGGAAAGACATCTTGAAACTCCTTAACTGTTCTAACTGTCTCCACAGTCGCATCCTCAGTCTCCGTTTGACTTACAAAGGCCAAGTACGCCTCGTGTAATATCCCGAATTAGGGCCTAATCGGAATAGTGGTTTCGTGACCACAAATTTGAGATAGAAATAATCATTTTATAATTATTTTGAGGTTTATGATATGATTGCATGATTGTGTGAAAATTTCATGAAGAAATTCTATGCATAAAGTGCTTAATTTGAAATTAGGGACTAAATCGAATAAGTTGCAAAACTTGCATTCTAGAAGCTTTTAGTATGAAATTTCTTTGGAATATTAATTAGGAGGCCTTAAATAGCAATTTGACCAATTTCTAAAATTTTGGACAAAAATGGGCTTGTACATGAAAAATTACAAAGAAAGGCATTAAGGGCATTTTTGTCAAATGGTAAAGGTGTTAAATTGAAATGTGTTTTATTTATATTTTTATGGTTTACATTTTTATGAAATCATTTTGTAAAAAAATTTTGTACGAAAATTTTGACGTTTGGGCACTCAATTTAGTCAAAAGGACTAAATTGTAAAAAGTGCAAAAGTTGCGTTCTATATGTTAGAGGTGTTCAATTGTTATGAAAATTTAAATTGGAGGTCCTTAAATGGTAATTAGACCATTGGTTAATTTATTGGACAAAAATGGACATGAAATGGGTGGAAAAAAAATATTTTTAAGTTAGGGGCATTTTGGTCATTTAGTGATTAAATGAATTAAAAATAAATTAAAAGCCAATTTTTGCTCATTTTCTTCCTTAAGGCCGAAAATAGCATGGAGAAACCATGGCTAGGGTTTTTCAAGATTCCAACTCAATTGTAAGTCCGTTCTAGCCCTGTTTTTAATGATTTTTACGTTTTTGAAATCCCGGTAACATGATTTCTCTATTTCTACCATTTATTTGAGCTACGGTTTGATTTCAAAAATTGAACAATGTTGAATAATTGTGTATTTTGATGTTTTATGATAGAATATGAGGTTTTAAATTATGTTAAACAACTTGTGCTGCTCGGTTTTAAGTAAAAACGAGTAAAATGGCTTAATCGGTAAAAATACCTATTGTTCATAAGTACATGTTATAGTGGGAATTTGAGGTTGCTGTTCGTAAATAAATGATCAGCATGTCCTAAAACATAAGAATTATGGAAACAAGTTTAATTTTCGAGCTTTGGGGCAAAAGTGTAAATATGTAAAAGTTTAGGGGTAAAATCGTAATTTTTCCAAAGTTAGAGTTAAGGACTATTTTGATAAATGTGAGTATTAAATAAGCTAAATGTGTTATTTTAGATCAGGAAAGACGTGGAATCGATCTTGATCGAGGAAAAGAAAAGATTGTGGACTAAATTGCAAAATTTCTATATTTTGTACCGAGGTAAGTTAATGTGTAAATAAGGTAACATAATTGTTATTTTAAGTGATTTAATGTTATTTATATGATATAATACTTATTATCATGAAATGTTATGCTTTGTGAATTATTATTTAGTAATATGCAAATTATGTGAGCTATTTGATAAATGTGAAATGCTACCAAGTATCGGTTCCGACATTTCGAGGAAGACGACAAAGATGTGCGATTGAAGAAAATCCCGTTTGAACCTTGGGAATAGATTAGGATACAATTGACATGTCACTAGGATGGTTGAGTTCCGAACTCGTTAAGTTGAGTGCGAGTTCGTGAGATGTAACTAGGCATCCGAGCTCGTTGAGTTGAGTCCGAGTTCACTTATGGATGCGAAGGCCCGAGCTCGTTGAGTTGAGTCCGAGTTCGCTTATGGGTGGGTTACATGGTAGCTTGGCTACGTAAATTTCGTAGGCTATTGAGTTGTCTAGCTACGGATATGACACTTATGTATGTGAAATCCATGTATCCAAATTATATTCCGATGAGTTCAACGGGTAGATTTTTAAATGAATAATGAGAATGCCTAAACGAAAGAGGTATGTTGGAAAGTATGGTGAAAGAGGAAGTTGGACAGGTATGAGCCTAAATCTCGAGTTGAGAACTTGTTAAGACAAGATTGTGGTAAGATAGCAAGTATACTTGTAACGTGAATGTCTTAGTGATATTAATGCAATTGATGTTAATGTTGAATTGCATGATTATGTTACTTGTAATTTGCATGTGAATTTACTAAGCATTTATGCTTACTCCCTTCTTTTCATTCATTGTAGTTTTGACAAGCTAGCTCAGAAATCGGGAAGGGTCGAAGGAACGATCACACTATACGGGACAATTTGGTATAATGACTTGTATTTTTATTATGGCATGTATAGCATTATAATCATTTTGTGTGAATAACCTTATGATATGGTGATGGTTTGATAAGGAAATGCTTGGAAATGATTAGCCATTGGAATGGCAAATCTAGATCATATTTGGTGTCATGTATGTTTAATGTGCTACTTAGTCCATGAAAATCCATAAAAAGGTGAACTTTGTTATAAAACAGAATTTTTCAACAGCAGTGACGTGAGTTTGAAAAATTACTAAAAATAGTAGAGACACGATTTGATGGTGAATAAAATATGAAATTGAAGCTTGTTGTGTCTATTTTCTTATAAAAGAAATGAAACAGGCAAAAGAGTTGTATTTTATGAGATATTTGGGTTTTGGTGGAATAGGGTCAGAGCAATTTCTAAATCCCCTGTTCTGACTTTAAAACTTCACTAAAAATTGTACAAAAATAATTAGAGTCATACTTTAAATGCACCGATTCCTTATTGAGTCTAGTTTTAGGAGAAATAAATGGTATAGTCATTCGAATTTTGTAGAGGGAGAAAAGTGATTTGAAGTGAACAGACATCAAAGCAGTCGAACACTAAAACAGGGGAAAATTTAACTAATAACTGTACTAATTGGCCCAACCAAAAATTCTAGAAAAAACATTAGTAGATAGATATATGAGTCTAGTTTTAGGGAAAATTTATGGATCTTAATTTCGAGTTTTGGAACTCGAGATATGAATTTTTTAGCGACTGTGACGCAGATGAACAGCTTATTACGAAAGTTAGAATAAATGATTTAAAGTTCTTTAAGTGATAAATTTAATAACACCTCAAGCTCGACTCTGGCGACGGTCTCGAGTAAGAGGGTGTTAAACCTCGCAACCCTTGTGAATCAACTTCTCAGCCCTTAAGGCGGAAACAATATTGGACAAGTAGTCCCTTCGCTCCCCTATAACCATCACCTCCTCATCCTCAGTAGTTCTTAACACCATCCTCTTAGCCGCACAATCCAGAGTCGCTCTATGCTTAGTCAGCCAGTCCATCCCCAAGATAAGATTGAACTCTTCGAACGGTAGCTCCATTAAGTCTCCAAAGAAAATCCTAGCTTGAGTCTCTTAAGGTACCTCCCTAGAGAGTTTGTCTACCCTAACCAAGTGACCTAGTGGACTTATTACAATTACCCCACTCACAGTTTCCTCAGAGTGCACACCCAACAACCTAGAGATATCACATGCAACATACGAATGAGTAGAATCGACATCTATCAGTGCAGTGTATGGCATGCTAAAGATCAAAAACGTACCTGTTGTAACGTTAGGTACGTCACCCTCCTCTCGGTAATGAGCATCATACACCAATGCTAGCTGACGAGCCTCTGCATTTCCAACACCCCTGCTAGGTGCTCCACATCCACTACCATTTCTATTACCACCCCTACCCTGACCATGGCCTCTCGGCGGTTGTGGTCCACCTTGCTCTGGTTGAGCAACCCTTTGTCCAGCAACTTGAGTCTAAGCTGGCCTCCAAGGACAGTCCTTGACCCTATGCTCCTTGGACCTACACCGGAGACATGCCCCAGTCCGCTTCCAGCATTATCCCAAATGCACTCTACCACAGTCCCAACAAGCCTGCGGTCTAACTGTATTCACCGAAACTGCCCGGATCGGTTCCTCCATTCTAGCTCTCTTGGCATTCCTATTAGCAGCACCAAAGGGTCCAGAATCCCTCCTGAACTGATCTCGATCCTTCTCACAATTCTGCCATTCAGTTCGCTTCACCTCCTTGGTTGTCTTAGCCTTCTCTACCAACGCAGCAAAGCCACGCTCCCTCTGCGGAGCTATTAGCACCTTAGCTCATCTCTAAGGCCATCCTCAAAACAAATGCTACGCTCTTACTCAGTAGCAACTATGCCGCTAGCGTACCGGCTTAATCTCAGAAACACCGCCTCATATTCAACAACCAACTTATTGCCCTGGGTCAGATTCAGGAATTCTTTCCTACGAGCATCCACATAATTTGCTCCAAGGTATTTCTCCTTGAAAGCCATCTTAAACAGTTCCTAGGTCACCCGCTCAGCTAGGGTACTCTCCTTCACAGTGATCCACCACTGATACGCCTCGTCTCCCTTAACAAAGACACTGCTCCTTTAAGCTTTTGCTCCACCAAGCAATCCAGGTCGTCCATGATCCATTCCGTGGCTTCCAGCCAGTACTCAGCGACATTTGGGCTACTCCAGATATGCCCTTGAAGACCTCCGCTTCGTTAGCCTGGAGTCGCTCAGAAATGGATCCCCTATTCATAGTCCCAGTGCTCGCCCCATTGACCCTCTCTAAAACCCGTAACATTGCCTGGGACAGAGCATCGTCCCCTGTAGACCGATCATATGATCCAGTCTCAGTCGCTGGCGGCGCTCGTGCCTCCTCAGTTGGCATATGTCCTTAAGACGAAGACCCAGCTTGCACACTACCTCGGCCACATACACGGCCTCGTCCACTAGCTGCCTCGTACTCATATCGACTTATCTGATTACGAATTTTATGACATTTGTTTAATATTTCAGTTGTTTATTACAAATGTCTTAATTACAGATAGAGTTTTAGAGTTTTGCTTTTGCGAAATCGTAGCCTAACTACAGTCTCAGTCTTCTAGGGTTTAGTTTCCCTACAGTCTCAGTTTTACAGTTTTCAGTACTACCCTATCTACAGTATCATAGTAGGGTCTTAGTTCTATCTACAGTAATGTTTTCGTACAGTACAGTATAAGTGAAGAATACTTACAGACTTGGTGCCGAGGATTCAGTCTGGCACTTCTTCAGTAACCAGATTTCGGAAAGCCCAGAAAAACTTAAACCTTTTAAAGTAAAACCTTTAAGGAAGTATAAAAGGAAAATAAGTTTAAAAAGGGTTTTCCTTAGAAATTTTTCCCAAAACCGATTTCAAAATACCCTTCTTGGGCCTTGATTTTAAAATTTTCAAAAACTTTTTGGACCCGCTCCATAGCTAAGTTGTTGCAATCGGGCTCTAATACCACTAAATGTAACACCCCAAACCCGGCTCAGACGTTACGGTCAAGTCTAGTGTGTCACATCAACGACAGGTTAATTAAGCTCTTTAGTTATTGTGTTTAAGGTGAGTTTTGCAAAACCGTACTTGAAGTTTGGGAAGAAAATCCAGGTTCGATTTGTGTTTGTCCTATCTACTACTAGTTTAAGATTCACCTTGTCATCAGATCTTGTTTATTGACTTGTTATCCATTTGTTACAAGTGTTTTGTTTTAAAAATATTGATTAATTTTAAGAAAAACCCGCGCAGCCCTAATCTATCCATTTAAATCAAAATACAAATAACGAATTAAAAACCCAAATAAAAATACTTAAAGCGGCCTTATTACAAACCCAAAACCATAATGAAAATTACTTCAAAATAAATAATGGAAGTAAGTAACTTAAATAAAAACCAACATTGCAGTCCACATGGCCACTCTAAATCCTTCTAGTTCTAAGTCCACCAATCTAGGGCTCACCTGCATTGATGGAAGAAAAAGAGGGTGAGTTTGGGAACTCAGTGTGTAAAGAAAGCCCATCTGGAGCCCAAATCAGCTTAAGCCCAATGGGCTTAAGCCCTATCCAGTCACAGTATTAATTGAGCTGAAGCCCTATTTAGTATTCAGTTACTGGGCAGAAGCCCTATTCAGTAATCAGTGCGGCCCATAGGCCCATAACAGTAACAGATCAAATATATTGCATGTACGCAAGGCCCCTCCTATGTCCATCCGCTACACTCCACTCGTACCAGCCCTACACACCATGTGGGGAATAACTCAACCCACCCAGCCTTACACTCCATAGTTGCAGCATAGCTGCTCAGATAACGTGGCCAAGCCACTAACAGTATAACGAGGCAAAGCCCCTTTCAGTAAAACGAGGCAAAGCCCCTTTCAGTAAAACGAGGCAACGCCCCTTTCAGTAAATGTGGTAATGCCACTTGCACTTCCTCCATCAATAAACCCAGTCCCATGCAACAGTTTAAACATGTCATGGCATACAGTGAACAGAAACAGTAAAACATGTATTTCAGTCAAATTTAGCCCGAGGGGTATAACGGTCATTTTGCACCTAGGGGTAAAACAGTAATTTTCCACCCTTAAGGGGTATTTCAGTAATTATACTATTTTTTAGATTTTTATGCATATTCCAGTTAGTAACAGTCTAATTTTCACCCTAGCAGTATATTTAGCCCATTTATCAATCTTAGAGCTACCGGGCCCTAAACCCCTAATGGGCCATACAGTGTTATTTAGCTAATTTAGCCCGTTTAGCCCAAATTCTATGTCTAAATTAACAGTGTTAACATACGAATCACTAGAACCCACTTACTGCTAGTTTTCACCCAAATGGGCGCGTAAGCCCATTGTGCCCATATTCAGCCCATCGAGGCCCAAATTACCGTTATGCACGAAATCTCGCACTCACCAACTTTACCGATTTCAGTTATAGAGTCTTGCCGCTTCCAATTGACCCACAAGCGCTCGCACGCTCGAAGCCCACGAAATGCCAAAATTTTGGCATTTTAGCTTTTCGACTTTTGCCGATTTAGACTACTAGAGGGTGTTCGTTTACAAACCTGATTTGCGACAAACGCTAACGAGATCTCCCACAGGTATCTTACAATCAGTCACTAACATATTTAGATTATGAATCCATGGCAATCAAAAATAATGATCACTTATCACATTTGGCCATAATGAGGCTTTATTAATGACTTACCTCGTCGATCTTAACTACTAGATTTAGATCTAGGTCGCTTCCACGTCCCTAGCCTTTGTTCCTCCTTGCTAACTCACCCTTTCTTGCAATCTAGAACATATAAAACCATATCACAAGACTATCATTACTCCTTACCAAAATCAATAGTCTCCCTAAAGTGTTTAGGGATTTTGGCTATTCATAAATCCCAAAATAAAGAATGGACAGGAGGTTCTGATAACTTACCAAAGGTTTACTAGCCCCGAATTGTTCCCAAACACATTCTTATCTCAGATGTAATGCAAATCTAACTTAAAGTATGAATAGAGAATAGATCTAAAGGTTTAGATCTCGAATCACTATGAATATAGAGGTTCGGCTTTTGATACAATAAAAGAGAGAAAGGTAGAAATTGTAATGGAAAAGAGGAGATGTCGACAGAGGGTAGGGATATTGTGAGGTTTGACAACTTGGATTAAAACAAGAATGGAGTTTCGACTTATATAGAAAATGACACAAGCTTGTATGTCTCGGGATTTTTACTTTTAAGAAATCGGCTAACCAAGGTCTTAGATGAATCGGTAAGAAGGAAGAAGATGAGGAAGGGGTAGATTCAGCTTTTAGAAGAGAAAAGAAGAAATAAGAGAAGAAGAAGAAAGTGGAGAGAAGAGATGGATTCGGCTTTAGAAGAAACTGAAAGAGAAAAGAGAAGGGATCTAGGTTTCGATTTTTAGGTAAAAGAAGAAGGAAGAATCGATCCCTAAGGCACTACTCCTATTCGGCTCAAAAGAAAAGAGGCCAAACAATCCCAAAAGCCACCCTAAAACAATCGGCACACAAAGAACAAATGTCAAATTTGATACCTAAACTCCTCTAGCCGAATGCATACTAAAACCAAATGTCCTAAATGGCAACGCTTCCCTAAGAGTCCCCCAATCAGCCATCACATGTCTCATTTTAAAATTCCTAAAATCTCTCCCTCTTATCTCACCTGATTCAATCTCATGAACACTTCAAACTCTCTATCAGAGTTTCATTTAACCTCCATCACATGACTGGCACATGCACAAAAATTAAAAACAGACTTAATGCTTACCTTGTGACTTGAACTCTAGCTCTTACACACCCATTCACGTGCCATTTTTTAGGAACTAAGTGGCGCCACATTGCCACTTTACAATGGGCTCACTTGTGTCCTATTTTACTCCATTTTTCTTAAAAGCCCACATAACCAGGACCCCTTCTCTTTAAATTGAAAATTCTAAGATTCCACCAGGTTTTAACTTAGACTTGGGCTTTCTAAAGGCCCACTAACATACTTAAAACATAAATTTCATCATCCAACAACAAAATTTCAAGATTACACCAAAATTGAAAAAATCCCGAAAAATCCTAAAAATCAGGGCATTACATTTGGGCTATTTAGCCAATGTGGGTACTAAATAAGTTAAATTTGTCATTTTAGATCAAGAAATGCGAAGCCCAGACTAAAATCAGGGAAAAAGTTAGGTGATGGATTAAACCGAGCATTCACCTGTATTTTAGATTCGAGGTAAGTTGTATGTAATAATTTAGCCCTATGCATTAAGTAAATCTATGGTGATGATATTCTATGTAATAACGTAAATTTCATGGATTTGTTTAACATGATTTTCATCAAGAAAGGATGAAGTATAGATCAAAAATCCCAGCTAAATTGTCAAAGAATACAAGGGATATCGAAGTCATGACATGAGTAATGTAGGTCCCGTGTAAGACTATTTCTGTGACATGGCATCAGCACCGAACTGAGATCCCATGTAAGACCATGTCTGGGACATGGCATTGGCATCAACATGTGGTCTCGTATAAGACTATGTCGAGGACATGTGTCGGCACCGTGATGAGACTTAGATCCCTTGTAAGACCATGTCTAGGACATGGCATTGACATCTAAGAGAGATCCCATATAAGACCATGACTGGGACATGACATCAGCTTTAATGTATGATCTCGTGTAAGACTATGCCCGAGCCATGGCATCGACATCAATACGAGATCCCATGTAAGACCATATCTGAGATATGGCTTCGGCATTGACCTGAGATCCTATATAAGACCATATCTAGGATATGGCTTTGGCATCTTATCATGAGAGTGACATTCGGGTATCCTTCAATATTATAAGTATATTTAAGAAGAAAAGTATGCAAATTAATAAGTTTACCGAGAAAGACTAAAGCTTTGTGATGAGTGATACAGGTGTACATGACTAAGTTACGAGAAATGGTGTACAACGATATGAGTATGATGATAAGAAAAGCATGAGTAAGAAAATGAAATGACATGAATGAATCGGTAAGAAAGAGCATAAGTAAGCCCTGTTATTGCATAAGGAATGTTTTTAACATTTCATGGTATTTTACACTGAATGGTTATTCCATGAGTTATGTTGCTATTTTATTTCATGCAACTTACTAAGCAGTTATGCTTACTCCCTTTCTTTTCCCTTTTTCCTTGTAGTCTTGCCGAACTAGCTTGGGGATTATTAAAGTCAGAGCTCAAAGTCACACTATCAAGCCGTCCATTTTGGGTATAGTATAGTTAGGTATTTTGAGTATGGCATGTATAGAAAAGTTTGTCATTTTGATATGTGTCATTTTGGGGTAGCCAAATGTGTTGGCTATATTACTCAAGTCATGTTGTAATAGCCTTTGGAAATGGGCTAATATTGCTTTAGTTAATTCTATGCATTGTTGAAAAAGTTATGGAAATGCAAGTTGCATGTTTAAGTAGGATGAATGAATGATGATGAATGCCTTAAGTTTTGAGAATTAGATGTTATTAAATGTTATATTGTGTGATATTGAAATGGATTTCGTGATATGGAAATGGATTTTTTGATATTCAGGGTGGCAAAAGGCTTGGAAGATAGCCTATATTTCTCCACATGGATGGGCACACGGGCGTGTGCCTAGGCCGTGTGTGACACACGGTCAAACCCCGTGGGCATGTTGATAGACCATGGGTCCTCTGCATCTGAGTTTAACGAAGTCAGTGGTGCGCATGGGCTGAGCATACAGGCATGTGCCTTGGCCGTGTGAATCTCACTTGTTCTTTGAGAAAAATCAGAGGGTTGCACGGTACATGGGCATGTCTAAGCCATGTGAGGAACACGGGCTGAAGACACGGGCATGTGTCTGGGCCATGTGAAAACCTCTGTAGGTTTAAAAAGAAAAATAAATTCAGCACGGGCTAGGGACATGGGTGTGTGTGACCATACAGCCTGCCCACACGGGCGTGTCCCACTTCACACGGGCATGTGGCCCTGTTTAAAGCAAAATTTTTATAATTGCCTGAAAGTTATCGGATTGGATTTAAACCACTCCCGATGTGTGTGTGTCGGGCCTCATAAGCCCATGATAAGGATAGTAAGTGTTATTAAAGTGTTAAAGGGCCATTTATTAAGTTCTGAGTTCGAACTCTAAGGTGGAGAAATTTCTGTCAAATGTTAAAAGAACCATGTTTGCGAGTGTCATGGCTTTTAAATAAATAGAGAAGAAATAGGACACAAGTGAGGTTGTGGTGTAGTGGTTAAGTGGCGCCACTTAGGGAGCAATGAGGTGGCGTCAATAGCTGGCAAGGGGATCCTTGATTAGAGTGCTAGCATGTAATATTTTGGATTTATTTTTATACTATGGACGGCTAGTAGTGGCATTGGAGTTGAACTCTGAATGAAGTGATCAGAAGAGAAATTCAAGGAAGTGATAATAGAGAAAACTTAAGAAGAGATTGAGGAGTAGAGAAGTGGAGCCAAATTGGGAATCTAGGGATAGGTAAATTCGGCTATAGTATATATAGGTGCCGATTTTGGGGATTCTAGGCTAATTTCGAATTCTTCCTTTCTATTTTGCTGAAAACACTTTTCTCTCCAAATATCTAAAAGCAGAAATCCCTTATTCTTTCTCTTTTATTTTGTGCCGATTTCTTCCCTTCCTTTCTCATCAAACTCTTTTCTTTCTTGCTCCTAATTGACCTTCCCTAAAGCCGAATATCTTTTGGCCAAAATTCTATGGTACCGCCACTTTGTCTTCGACGTTGGCCGATTGATTCTTGTGTAAGTACTTTACTTTGTTTTAGTTGGTCTTTCTAGTACCGATTCTGTCTCTCCCTCACTCTTTCTAAATTGGTTTTGGTAGGAGATTAGTATCGAATATCATATTTCAGATATCTGCCAAATTGCTCATTAAGTGTTTTGGGGTTTTGGGTAAGTGTTCATCATTTTAGTTTAAGGGGTTGGCCGAATGGTCATATATGTTATAAGGGTCACTCGTGTTGGATGCGAGTCACCTAATACTTAGGCTCTAATGGTTAAGTTGGTGCAGATCTAGGAGTAATAGCGGTTAGTGATTAAAGAAAAAGCTATTAGGACTTGTCGCGCAAGGTAAGGCTATGGTAAGATTTCGGTTCTTGTTAAAGATTATGGTTAAGCATATGATTAATTCAAGGGTGTTGTTGATTGTAGGTTCGTGGCTAAGGAAATTGTAGCACGTTTTATTTTAGGTGTGTACATACATTGCACACACACAATAGATCGGTAAATCCCAAAATGCCGAAATGCCAAAATGCCAAGAACCCAAAAGTTCGGCTATGGTAGTCGTGCGAGTGCGCGAACACTCATATGAGGGAATTTTATGCGATATCAAAGACCCCATGAGCAATATCATGGACTTAGGTCACATTTTGGCCAACTAGGCAAGAATGGGCCAAACGGGTCTGACGAGCTCGTGGGCCCAGATAATCGAAATTTGGTAGATTGGTAATAAGTGATGAGCTGATTAAGTTGGTTGTATGGCTTGGAGTAGATTTAGGCCTGGTGGGCCGTATAGATGTGATTGGGCCTAATGGGCCGTATAAATGTGACTGGGCCTAGTGGGCCATATAAATGTGATTAGGCTTAATGGGCTATATGAATGTATGTGGACTCGTTAGGTTTATGTAATAGACTTTTAGGCCTAGTTTCTAATGAATCCTTAAGCGGCATAAAATTTAATTAATTTGTCAAGTGCATCTGTGGACAAGTCATAAGGTTAGAGTGTGGCAATGGGTATATGCATGTCTAGGATTAGATCTAGGGAGATCTTGGTACTTAAGTGGTCTTAATGACCCACCTCCTTTTCCCTGGAATCCTACCTGGTGCATAGTGTCCGTTCACTTTAGCCAATGAGGACTTGTTGATGGGCCAAATTTCGTAATTAAGACCCATATTGTTAAAAAATTACCAAAATACACTGTAAGGTAGAAATTACCTAAAACACACTTATAAGATAAAAATACTAAAATACCCCTATTTGATATAAGTACGATTTGTATGACATATATGTATTATGATGCATTCATGAGATTATATGTTGCATATGCGTTGGGTTATGACTGGTTGAAGTGTATATGAGGCTCGAACGGTCGCTTGACGACTGTGGATCCAACGAAGGCTTTTAAGCCACGAGCAGCTCTGCTGCAACGATGAGTAGTGCCGCAACCGGTGCCACAACGAAGGCTTTTAATCCACGAGCATTCTGCTGCAACGATGAGTAGTGCTGCAACTGGTGCTACAACGAAGGCTTCTAAGCCATGAGGAGCTCTGCTTAATAATGAGTAGTGCTACAATTGGTGTCACAATGGGTGTGTAAGGATGGGTGGGTCCAATATCTCCCCATAGGAGTGTAGGATTGGAAGGGGGTGTACAGGGTTGGTTATAGGTAATTGTGCATTACATGCGCATATTGATATCTGTGCATTACAGATTAGAATAGGATATTCATAGCTTTCCGAATTCACACAATATTATAAATCAATAACCATAACACCATAACATGCTACAAAAGATCAGATTAAGCTTTATTCATTCATCAAGGACTAAACTAAAACATACAAAAGATATGAAGAATCATCAGAAAGTTTTCAAATTAGGGCCACACGGCCGTGTACATAGGCTGTGTGCCTTACACGGTCGAGCCCTAAACTTAACCCTAGCCGTGGATAACACTGTCAATCACAGCACAGTCACCAGACACGCCCGTGTGTCTGGCCTGTGGGTAACACTGCCAAATACCACACGATTACCATACACGCCCATGTGTCCAGCCCGTGTACAACACTGACCAAAATATTTCAATATGTAGGGGTCACACAGTCGAGTCACACGCCCATGTGCTCTAACCGTGTGGCACAATGCAAGCTTGGTTTAAGCCATACATTACACCCAATAAGGGTCAAACCTACAAGCCAAATTCATGTCACAATAATGCCACAATTTGAACTCAATTCAATGCCTTAAAACATACCTCAACATGATCAAACCAATCATATACACATTCATATTCAAATCTCACAGAAACATGTCTTTATCACTTACAAAGTTCATGACCAAACACATAATACATATCAGTTTCATACCACATCCAAAACTTACCATTTCTTCACCTTGACATGTTTCAAGATGACCAAAGCAAATTATATCATAAGACCATCATAAACGTACATAATTTGGCATCACAAACCATAGACCAAAATCAAACACAAACATACCATTTTCCATCCAATTCACATGGCATTACACATAAATGTATTCAAGCTTTATACAAAAACACTCTAGCCTATACATGCCATACTTAAACTTTGTACATTCAAAGGTACCAAAATTAAGCTCGATAGTGTGGTGAAGATCCTTGACTATCCCCGAGCCTTCGGTAGCTACGATATCTGTAAAATAGTTGAAAGAATAAATAGAGTAAGCTATAATGAGCTTAGTAAGTTAAATACAAAATTATGCAATCCATAATCATAATACGATAACAATTTCCCACAGATATTTCACCATTTAGATTCATTCATTTTACTCAGATTTCTAGTTCACACAACTTGCATACCTTTCATACTCGGAAATTCAGTACAAAACAGATGTACCTGAGTTAGACTCATGAGGTATGCATTTATTCATATATCAGAATTTCTCCTTAATTATTCAGAAACATTACAGAATTCAGATAGGCCTTATACAATGCCGACGTCCCTGACGTGGTCTTATATGTTATTCAATATCGATGCCACTATCCCGGATAGGGTCTTACACGAAACATATATGATGCCAGTGTCCCAAACACGGTCTTACACATAATTCTCAAATCAATGCCTACGTCCCGGACGAGGTCTTACATGATATCATTTTACCATTACTCATTTGAAGGCAATTCAAAATTTCTATATCAGGCTCTCATGGCCGTCCAATACAGTTTATAATTCAAGCATTTATATCAAACATTACTATAACGCATATTTGTATATTGACTTACCTCGTATGGATTAGAACGGATTCGAGTCGACTATTCAATGACTTTGGACTTCCCTTGATCTAAGTCCGTTTTTCTTTGTTCTTGATCTAAATTAATTCAAATTCAACCATTCAATTATTCATTTCATTCAATTCAATCCATGAACACAAATTTAGGGCATTTTACATTTTAGCCCTCACAGTTTCATACTTTAACAAATTAGTCCATTTTTCATAAAAATCACAATATGCCAAACTCACCAAGACTAAGGCTTGACCGAATGTACATGTAGCTCATATCAATTCAGATATTTTATTTATTTTACAAATTAATCCTCCCAAAGTCTCATTTTCACAAATTAGCTCACATAGCTCGATTTCATCAAAATATCAAGGCAAAACATGTTTATTAAACACCTATCCATCATTATTCATTCAATTTCATCACAAAGCTCCAAAAATCATCAATGGCATTTTTCATAAACTTCATCAAAAATGAACTTAAAACATGGGCATGAAAGATTTCGAAGCAACAATCACAGAAACATAAAAATCATCAAAAACGAATTAAAAATGGACCTTTAATCAAGCTAAAAACTAGTCGAATGCGTGGAAGCTTTTAAACCTTTCTTTTCCTTTCATTTTCGGTGATGGTGGATGAAAATAAACACCATTCTCATGTTATTTTATTACATCATATAATTAAACAACAATTACTAATTTAACCTTCATTTAAACCATAATGAAACACATGTTTTAAGGTCATTTATGACCATTTAAACCTTCAATGGTTTAATTGCCACATAAGGCCATTAAATCAAAAGTCATCTCAATTGCACATATGTACATGTAACATGTTAATCTTATCACATTTGCAACTTAATCCTTTCTCATAATTCAGGACAGAGACAGACAAGTTAAATCGCAAAAATTTCACAGATGCAGATTCATATACCACAGACACAAAATAATATCATAACATTTTTTAGACTCGAATATGTGGTTCCGAAACCACTTTTCTGACTAGGGTCCAAATCAGGCTGTTACAGGCCCAACTGAGGCCACTATGGGCATAGGCCCAAAGACCACTGTATATTGTGATATGCGCTCAGGCTCAACTGAGGCCGCTATGGGCTAGGGCCAAAAGGCCACCGATATTGAATAGGGCTTAGGCCCAATCTAATTGTTGCATGATTACTTGTTTGACGAGGGTTGTACACACTGAGTTTTGAAACTCACTCCTTCTTTTTAATTTTTTTCAGGTGACCCTCAATAGGCTGCTCGACGTAGGAGAGAACTTGGAGGTTGTAACACCCCTAACTCGTATCCATCACCGACTGGGTTTCGAGGCATTACAAGGCGAATGTCATCATTTAAACAGTGCACATACACATGAACGAGATTCTTAATTTGAGCATATCTTAAAAAAATATGTGACTACTATAATCTCTTTGCAACCATCCCTTAACATATAACAAATATAAACATAATCATATAATTCCAATGCAAAAGTATCAATATCTCGTATAAAAAAAAATCGGCAATCAAGCATTTATACCAAAGAATGCACACAACCATAACGTAAGTTTGTTTCAAAACAAACAAATCAAAACATCATCATTAATTACTTGTATATACGCATGAAAGGCTAACCAAGTATTAAGCCAATTATGCGTTATGCATGTAAAAATCACTATTCATATGGTCATTTTATAAGCTTAGCCGAATGCAAGTAATGCTTAATACTAGTACATAAGCAATGATCATTGTCAATTCTATTTAATCCTTTTATATGCATAAACATTTCAAAGAACCAAATCCAAACATTAAAACATGTTTTTATTACTTATCATACAAAGCAACAAAGATCATGACCAAAGCTAATTTCATAACCACATGTGAAACAAAAGTCACTAAACAATTGATATCATCTCCTAAGCTTACACGTATACATACATACACATTACATAAAAATCATTTTTAGGTAACATTTTAGCTAACCAAAAACTAAATTCATATATGCCAATACGACTTAACATTCCCAAACTTAACTTAAACATTTTAATTCATACATCAACTTAATAAGCCATATTCGCTTGGCATATTATATACATATCTTTCAAAATGCAATATTTACAAACTTGTTCCACCTATACATGCCATAAGTCAAGTTTAAATATTAAATACCAAACAGTAGATAGTGTGATGAGATGCTAACGATCCCCGAGCTTGTAGCTAGATTCAACGGTCTATAAAACAAAGAAACATAACATTCAAAGTAAGCTTACATAAGCTTAGTAAGACTTTAAGCAATTAAACAATTCAACCAACTAATCAATTTATTTGGTATGAATTGAAATGCACCATTTAAACTATACTTTAATTCAGTTAAACCATCCTGATCGAGTATACAATTTCTTTATAATATCACTCTCAACCAAATATACCACATCTATTTAAGATATCCTTCAATTGAAATTACTAACTTACTACAAACTCTCGTTCCACTAAGGATACAAGTTCGATTTAACATTTTATACACAATTATTTACCTATGCCACAAATGGCCGAACATAAGCCATACACTCTTCTATTCATAATATCTCTTTTTGAATTACAAACTAATTAAATCTCATTCAAATATACAACCATCATTCAAAATATCCATATATATATATATATATATAGCACATACTCTAAATCTCTCATATAACCAAATATGCCAATCACATATATGCTCACATGTAATCAAATACACAACTTCATTATAACTTCACATTTAACCGAATACATAAATTCATTTCATCCTCAAACGTACTTACCTATATGGCCAAAAATGTAAATCATTTAATAACTTACTTAACCATTTCTATCTCATAGTGAAATTTTATAACATGGACTTGAAAATATTTCACTGGCTTATAGCCTGCTAGGTTTAGAACTCGAATGAATTTCACCGGTACATAGCCTGCTAGGTTTAGAACCCAAATTAATTTCACCGGCACATAGCCTACTAATTTTAGAGCCCAAATCAATTTCACTAGCACATAGCCTGCTAGGTTTAAAACTCAAATCAATTTCACCGGCACATAGACTGCTAGGCTCAAAGCCTGAATATCTCAAACACATAGTTTATACTATCTATCATTAACCGAAATACTATCAAAGTCTTTGATTCATCACTTCCAACTCAAAATCACATTCGGCAATCTCATTTAATTCATGGTAAAGATCAATACTTTACTTCATAACACATTCAACAATCACATTTATATCATAGCAAATATCATTCACGCTTATAAATCACATTCGGCAACCTCAATATACATCAAAAAGAACTATTCATTACTTTAAATAACATTCAGAAATGACATAACAATTTCTAAGAGTTTAATTCAACAATTATATCAGAAAATTATTAAAATGAAATACATAACATAGCTTAAGAACTTACCTCGGTTATTTTCATACGATTATATCGATTACTCAGCTACCTTTGATTTTTCCCGATCTAAGTCCGGCCTCTTTTGATCTTGAGCTATTTAAAACAATTTGAAACTATTTAATCTATAGACCAATTTATTTTCACTCAAAGATCACATAATATGCTAATTTACATAACTTTCCCTTATAATTTCAAATTTAACAAATAGGTCCAAATTCTTAAAACATCAAACAATATATTTCATCCATGACACCCTTAAGTCGAATATACTTCCATCATTCAAAATATACATATCTAACATCCAAAATTTTCCTTCTAACATCAAACACAAGATTTCATAAATTTCATTAATGGCCGAACACACATTCCATAAAAATTTCAAAAATGGTAGTTTGGGCTAGATGTATTACTAGACAACAATCCAAAATATGCAAAATTTATAAAGAAACAATTCAAACATACCTTGAATTTAGATTTAATAAGGGCCGAATATGAAGAAGCTTATTTCTTTCTTTTCTTTTGATTTTCGACAAAGAAAACAAGATGATAATGGCTTTATTTTCATGTTTATATTATTTAATGAACATTATTAAGCCATTTACTAGTTTAGCCTTATTATTTTCATTATAATCCGACTATCTCATGTCCATTAATGCCCATGCATTATTTCAATGATATAATTACATCTTAAGGACTCCATAATATAAAAACAATAGCAATGTAGCACTTTAACAATTAGCTAGTCACTTTTACATTTTTCGCAATTAGATCCTTTTTATTAAATCGAGCACACAAACGATAAAATTTTCATACAAAAATTTCACACATACTAATTCACATGTAATAAGCACAGAAAATAATATTGAACTATTTTCTGACTCAGATTTGTGGTCCCGAAACCACCATTCCGATTAGGGTCTAAAACGAGCTGTCACAACTCTCCCCCTGAAGGATTTTCGTCCCTAAAAATCTTACTAGTAAACAGGTTCGGATAACGTTCTTTCATTGTACTTTCTGGTTCCCATGTTGCTTCTTCGACTCCGTGTTTATGCCAGAGCACTTTTACTAAGGAAATCTTCTTATTTCGTAATTCTTTCTTTTCGCGAGCTAGAATGCGAATCGGTTCTTCCTCATAACTCAAATCGGGCTGTATCTCGATCTCAGACGGATTAATCACATGAGCAGGGTCTGATCTATACCGTCGTAGCATTGAAACATGAAAAACATTGTGGATCTTTTCTAACTCGGGTGGTAATAACAATCTATACGCAACGGGTCCGATACGTTCAATAATCTTATACGGTCCAATGAATCTCAGACTCAACTTGACTTTACGACCAAATCTGATACTTTCTTCCACGGTGAAACTTTCAGAAACATTTTATCTCCGATTTGAAACTTTATATCTTTACGTTTCAAGTCCGCATACGATTCTGACGATCCGATGCTGCTTTCAAACTTTCGCGAATCACTTTCACCTTCTGTTCAGTTTCTTTTACTAAATCAACCTAATGAATCTTGTTTTCACCGAGCTCATTCCAATACAAGGGTGTACGAAATTTACGACCGTACCGAGCCTCATAGGGTGCCATTTTAATACTTGATTGAAAACTATTGTTGTATGCAAATTCAACTAAGGGCAAGTATCGATCCCATGAACCTCTAAACTCAAGGATGCAACATCTCAACGTATCTTCAAGTATCTGAATGACTCGCTTAGATTGACCGTCTATCTGAGGATGAAAAGCGGTGCTAAAATGTAGTTTAGTAACTAGCGTATCTTACAATTTCTTCCAAAACCGCGATGTAAATCTCAGATCCCTATCCAAAATGATGGAAACAGGTACTCTGTGCAATCGTACTATCTAAGAAATATACAATTCTGCTAGTTTATCGAGCGAGTAATCAGTACGGACCGGAATAAAGTGAGCGAATTTTGTCAATCTATCGACAATAACCCAGATTGTATCTTTCTTGCTTAATATTAACGGTAGACTCGATACAAAATCCATCATAACTCGGTCCTATTTCCATTCTAGTATCATGATCAACTGGAGCACTCCAGAAGGCACTTGATGTTTGGCTTTCACTTACTAACATACTAAGTATTTTGAAACAAAATCAGAAATGTCTCGCTTCATACCATGCCACCAATAATGCTGTTTAAGATCGTTATACATTTTTGTGCTACCCGGTTGAACCGACGTTTGACTATTATGAGCTTTATTCAAAATCATCTATAATAGCTCTGTATTGCTCAGAACACATAACCGGTTCCTGAATCTCAAACAATCATTCACATTAATTAGAAACTCTGAATCAGCTTTTGAGTTACATTGAATCCATTTTGTAACTACATCATCATCAACTTTTTGAGCTTTACAAATTTGTTGTACAAGTAGCAGTTTTGCTTTTAATTCAGCTACTAAAGCATCATCAATGGATATAGCCAAATGTGCATTCATTGCACGCAAAGTAAATAGTGATTTTTGACTTAAAGCATCAGCAACCACATTAGCCTTTCCCGGATGATAATCAATCACAAGCTCGTAATCTTTGTGTAGCTCTAGCCACCGTCATTGTCTCAAGTTCAGATCCTTCTGAGTCATCAAGTATTTGAGGCTTTTGTGGTTGGAATAAACGTGACATTTTGCACTGAACAAACAGTGGCGCCAAATTTTCAAAGCGAAAACAATAGCAGCAAATTCGAGATCATGTGTCGGATAGTTCTTCTCATGAGGCTTTAACTATCTCGAGGCATAAGCTACAATTTTGCCTTCTTGCATCAAAACGCAGCCAAGTCCATTCAAAGATGCATCGTTGTAACTCACGAATTTTGTACCTGATTCTGGCTGAATTAATACTGGGGCTTCGATCAAAAGTACTTTCAACTAATCAAAGCTTTTTTGACACCTTTCCGACCATTCGAACTTGACATCTTTCTAAAGTAACTTTGTCATCGGCATTGTTACCATCAAAAAACCTTTCACAAATCGTCTATAGTAACCAGCAAGTCCCAAAAAAACTCTAAACTTTCGAAACATTCCTCGGAGGCTTCCAATCAAGTATAGTCGAAATTTTGCTTGGATCAGCCCGAATACCTGATGCTGAAACAACATGCCCCAGAAAGCTAACTTCTCGTAACCAGAATTCACATTTACTAAACTTTACGTACAATTGCTTATCACGCAAAATCTGTAACACAAGATTCAAGTGTTCGGCATGCTAAGTTTCTTCGTGTGAATAGATCAGAATGTCATCTATAAAAACAACCACAAATCGATCTTGATATTCTTTGAAAATTCAATTCATCAAATCTAGGAAAACCGCAGGGGCATTAGTGAGTCCGAACAGCATCACTAAGAACTCATAATGTTCGTATCTCATTCTGAAAGTAGTCTTAGGCACATCTGAGTCTCTAACTCGCAACTGGTAGTAGCCCAACCTCAAATCTATTTTCGAAAACACTGAAGCTGATCGAATAAATCATCAATACGTGGCAATGGATATTTATTCTTTATAGTCACTTTATTTAGCTGCCGATAGTCAATGCACATTCTCATAGTTCCGTCTTTCTTTTTCACGAACAACATTGGTGTACCCCAGGGAGAGAAACTCAGTCAAGCAAAACCTTTATCTGTCAATTCTTGCAACTGAGCTTTCAATTCTTTCAATTCAGTCGGTGTCATACGGTATAGAGCTACCGAAATCGAGTCGTCCCTGGTACTAACTTAATACCAAATTTTACTTCCTGAACAGGTGGCAAACCCTACAATTCCTCAGGAAACACATCCAAATACTCACATACAACAGGTACAGACTCAACCATCTTTTCGGTCACTTTACTATCAATCACATAAGCTAAGTAAGCTTCGCAACCCTTTCTTATATACTTCCGAGCCAACATCGAGGATATCACTGCCGGTGACTCATTTAAATAGGTAAACTTAATTTGAACTATCTCATTTTTTTTGACATCGCAGATTAATAGTCTTTCATCTACAATTTACCACAGCATTGTGCACTGTTAACCAATCCATACCGAGGATGATATCAAACTCATAGAATGGTAATAACATCAAATCAACCAGAAAACATGAATCTCGAATCATATAGGGCAATTCTTACACACTTTGTCAACTAACACACACTAGCCCAGGGGGTTCAAAACCTGAATCACAAACTCAGTAACTCAACAGGTAAAGTCTTACTGAACACTAATGTTTCACACACATAGGAATGAGTAGAACCGGGATCAATCAAAGCAACTACACTAGTATCATAGAGAGCAAATGTACCAGTAATGACATCTGGGGATGAAGCTTCCTCTCGAGCACGGATGGCATAAGTTCTGGCAGGAGCACGAGCCTCGAATCAAATAGCTGTATCTTTCGTCCCTCTCTGACTACCACTATCATTACCCGCATTTCTGGGTGGTCTACCTCACGATGACGTATTACTCGGTCGAGCATTCTGAATGATATTTTGTTCAGCAAACATCGGACACTCCTAAATAAAATGATCCGCCGATCCACGTTTGAAACAAGTGCGATCATGCACTCTACAATCTCTCGGATGCCATTTTCCACAATGTTTACACTCAGACCTATGTTGCCGAACATTACCAACCTAGCAACTGAGGTGGCTCGCAAACTCACAGGAGGTCGATCTCACTCTCATTTAGGAGCACCCGTAATATCTTTGGATCAGTTAATCTCCTCCCTGAACTTCTTCGATGACGATTGATAAGTTTTACTTGTTGATCTTTTACGGAAGTCTCTAGCTTCGAACTCGGCCCTTCTCTTTTCCTTTCCAAGCTCTTCGGCTTTACATGCTCACTCGACAAGTACTACGAACTCTTTAATTTCAAGTATGCCAACCAACAACTTAATATCTTCATTCAACCCGTCTTCAAATCATTTACACATGATAGCTTCGGTGGAGATACACTCCTGAGCATATTTGCTGAGTCTTATAAATTCCCGCTCGTATTCAGTAACAATCATATGACCCTGTTCGAGCTCGAGAAATTCTTTGCGTTTCTGATCAATGAATCTCTGGCTAATATAATTCTTACGAAACTCTGTCTGAAAGAATTCCCAGGTAACCCGCTTTCTCGGCACAATTGAAACTAGAGTGTTGCACCGGTGATAGGCAGAATCACGCAACAAGGATACGGCACACTTTAGACACTCATCGGGTGTACAAGATAATTCATCGAGTACGTGGATAGTATTATCGAGCCAGAATTTAGCCCGCTCAGCATCGTCATTAACTGTGGCCCTGAACTCCTCGGCCCAGTCTTATCGAATACGTGGTTGTGTAGCCAGATTATTTCGTACAAATTCTGAGAACCAGTCGTTCACCATATGAAAGAAACCTTGTCCGGCCTCTCCCTCATTACCCGGGATCGGTCGAGATTCAACTGGCGCTATCCCATGTGTGGGAGTAGGCGCTACACTCTCCACATCATCAGGTAAGGCTCGATCGGGATCCATTTACTATATAAAAACACATTTTCAAATGTCAGAAGCCATCACACTATAGTATTATCATAATATGGCATGTATAGCTAGACTCACACGCGCTACGTTAGTCCTAGAATCGACTAAACCGTAGCTCTGATACCAATAAAATGTAACACCCCTAACCCGTATCCGTCACCGGACTGGGTTTCGAAGCATTACAAGACGAATGTCATCATTTAAACAGTGCACATACACATGAACGAGATTCTTAATTTGAGCATATCTTAAAAAAATATGTGACTACTATAATCTCTTTGCAACCCCCCTTAACATATAACAGATATAAACATAATCATATAATTCCAATGCAAAAGTATTAATATCTCATATAAAAAAAACGGCAATCAAGCATTTATACCAAAGAATGCACACAACCATAACGTAAGTTTGTTTCAAAACAAACAAATCAAAACATCATCATTAATTACTTGTATATACGCATGAAAGGCTAACCAAGTATTAAGCCAATTATGCGTTATGCATGTAAAAATCACTATTCATATGGTCATTTTATAAGCTTAGCCGAATGCAAGTAATGGTTAATACTAGTACATAACAAATGATCACTGTCAATTCTATTTAATCCTTTTATATGCATAAACATTTCAAAGGACTAAATCCAAACATTAAAACATGTTTTTATTACTTATCATACAAAGCAACAAAGATCATGACCAAAACTAATTTCATAACAACATGTGAAACAAAAGTCACTAAACAATTGATATCATCTCCTAAGCTTACTCGCATACATACATACACATTACATAAAAATCATTTTTAGGTAACGTTTTAGCTAACCAAAAACCAAATTCATATATGCCAATACTACTTAGCATTCCCAAACTTAACTTAAACATTTTAATTCATACATCAACTTAATAAGCCATATTCACTTGGCATATTATATACATATCTTTCCAAATGCAATATTTACAAACTTGTTCCACCTATACATGCCATAAGTCAAGTTTAAATATTAAATGCCAAACACTAGATAGTGTGATGAGATGCTAACGATCCCCGAGCTTGTAGCTGGATTCAACGATCTATAAAACAAAGAAACATAACATTCAAAGTAAGCTTACATAAGCTTAGTAAGACTTTAAGCAATTAAACAATTCAACCAACTATTCAATTTATGTGATATGAATCGAAATGCACCATTTAAACTATACTTTAATTCAGTTAAACCATCCTGATCGAGTATACAATTTCTTTATAATATCACTTTCAACCAAATATACCACATCTATTTAAGATATCCTTCAATTGAAATTACTAACTTACTACAAACTCTCGTTCCACTAAGGATACAAGTTCGATTTAACATTGTATACATAATTATTTACCTATGCCACAAATGGCCGAACATAAGCCATACAATCTTCTATTCATAATATCTCTTTTTGAATTACAAACTAATTAAATCTCAGTCAAATATACAACCATCATTCAAAATATCCATATATATATATAGCACATACTCCAAATCTCTCATATAACCAAATATGCCAATCACATATATGCTCACATGTAATCGGATACACAACTTCATTATAACTTCACATTTAACTGAATACATAAATTCATTTCATCCTCAAACGTACTTACCTATATGGCCAAAAATGTAAACTATTTAATAACTTACTTAACCATTTCTATCTCATAGTGAAATTTTATAACCATGGACTTGAAAATATTTCACCGGCTTATAGCCTGCTAGGTTTAGAACCCGAATCAATTTCACTGGCACATAGCTTGCTAGGTTTAGAACCCGAATCAAATTCACCGGCACATAGCCTGCTAGGCTCGGAGCTCGAATATCTCAAACACATAGTTTATACTAACTATCATTAACCGAAATACTATCAAAGTCTTTGATTCATCACTTCCAGCTCAAAATCACATTCAGCAATCTCATTTAATTCATGGTAAAGATCAATACTTTACTTCATAACACATTCGGCAATTATATTTATATCATAGCAAATATCATTCACCCTTATAAATCACATTCGGCAACCTCAATATACATCAAAGAGAAGCATTCATTACTTTAAATTACATTCGGAAATGACATAACAATTTCTAATAGTTTAATTCAGTAATTATATCAAACAGTTATTAAAATATAATACATAACATAGCTTAAGAACTTACCTCGGTTATTTTCGTACAATTATATTGATTACTTAGCTAGCTTCGATTTTCCCCGAGCCAAGTCCGACCTCTTTTGATCTTGAGCTATTTAAAACAATTTGAAACTATTTAATCTATGGACCAATTTATTTTCACTCAAAGATCACATAATATGCTAATTTACATAATTGCCCCTTATAATTTCAAATTTAACAAATAGGTCTAAATTCTTAAAACATCAAACAATATATTTCATCCATGACACCCTTAAGCCGAAGATGCTTCCATCATTCAAAATATACATATCTAACATCCAAAATTTTCCTTCTAACATCAAACAAAAGATTTCATAAATTTCATTAATGGCCGAACACACATTCCATAACAATTTCAAAAATGGTAGTTTGGGCTAGATGTATTACTAGACAATAATCCAAAATATGCAAAATTTATAAAGAAACAAATCAAACATACCTTGCATTTAACTTTAATAAGGGTCGGATATGAAGAAGCTTATTTCTTTCTTTTCTTTTGATTTTCGACAAGGAAAACAAGATGATAATGGCTTTATTTTCATGTTTATTTTACTTAATAAACATTATTAAGCCATTTACTAGTTTAGCCATATTATTTTCATTATAATCCGACTATCTCATGTCCATTAATGTCCATACATTATTTCAATGATATAATTACATCTTAAGGACTCCATAATATAAAAACAATAGCAAAGTAGCACTTTAATGATTAGCTAGTCACTTTTACATTTTTCGCAATTAGATCCTTTTTATTAAATCCAGCACACAAACGATAAAATTTTCATACGAAAATTTCACACATACTAATTCACATATAATAAGCACAGAAAATAATATTGAAATATTTTCTGTCTCGGATTCTTGGTCCTGAAACCACCATTTTGATTAGGGTCTAAAACGAGTTGTCACAGAGGTGGCCACACTACACTGCTATTTACTTTGAGGATTACTAGTTTTATTTACTTTCCTTATTTTACATTATTTTATTGGGTTGTAATAAGGCCTTTTATCTCCCTTTTGATTTTATATTTAGATTTTATTATTAGAACTGCTAAAGTTTCAAACTCAAACTGGATTTCTAAACTTAAACATGTTTTCTAAATCAACATAAATATCTGCACGTTTTCTTAAAACATGAGTTTTCGCTGTAATTTAACAAGATATGTACACTTGGGTTTTCAACTTACAAACTCAAAGCTTTTACTAAAACTCACCTAAACTTTTGATTAAGCGAACCTTCTAATGAACACGTTTTAAAGTAAGTTATTTTTCTAACAAAACGGTTTTGAAAATAAACCCTTATTCGAATGACGGACAGACGAATGTCTTCAAAGTCTTCCAAGTATACAATTTATATGAGTCACCCTTTAATGTGACACCGCTGGATTCGGCCATAACATCTGGGCCGGGTTTAGGGGTGTTACAGTTTTTAAATAGAAATGAATTTTATAGCCTGAGTTTGTATGCTCAAGCATGATTAAGTACGGTAATGCCTTATACCCTGTCCCAGCATTGAACTCGAGTAAAGGGTGTTACACTACCTCTCGTAGCCGAAGCTACCGCTTAACACTTATAGCCGAAGCTACAACTTATCAGTTGTAGCCGGAGCCACTACATATCAATTGTAGCCGAAGCTACCACTTAACAATTGTAGCAGAAGCTACCATTTAACACTTTTTACTTAAATGCTCATTTTTGAGCTAATCACGGGTCTACTCACACAAGCTGACGATCAGACGTGGCTATACAGTGCTGCTCAGACAAGCTGATAGGTATTCGTAACATATACCAGATTACCTAGCCATTAGTAGGACGTACTAGACCAGCACCTAGATCATGAAATTACTTTTCAAACATAGGCTCGTTCTCAAGCTATTTCGCGGGCCTGCTGACACAAGCTGATAGTCAGGACATAGCTACACAGTACTGCTCACACAAGCTCACATGTATCCGCAACATGGTCTTATACGGGAATCCCTTATCACCTAATGTCATGGTCCAACCATGGTCTTTTCCGTCAATTCATCACTTTAGATTGCCATAGCCAAACTATGGACTTACATCCTCACTATGCCATGGTGAAACCATTGACTTATCCGTCAATTCATATGTCACTGTAAAGGATTGTAATCGATCCTACATTTTTTTTTACTTCGAACATCTAACTTTAATTTCACAAATTAATAAACATACATAATTATAATGCATTTTTATTATTATTCACTAACATGATTAACATACAAACTTACCTCAATCACAGAAATGACGAAACGAATCGAATTGCCCAAATACTCATTTTTCCAACGTTTCCATTTCGAACCTCATTTTAGTGATCTAGAATATCAGATTTAGCATATTTAATTAACACATTATTCAATTAAGTCCACAAAACATATTTTTACAAAATTACATTTTTATCCCTAAACTTTATCAAAATTACATTTTTGCCCCTAGACTCGTAAAATGATTCTCACACAATTTCCATGCACTTTAGGTCTAGACGAACCATTTTCATAACTATGGAAATCCACAATTCTCACTAAAACACACTATATTTCACATTTTATTACTTTTACAATTTAGTCCTTTTTGGATGCTTTCATCAAAAACCACCTAGTAAAACTCATTTCTTTCATCATAGACATGTATAATCTACCATAATTCATCAAAATACACAATTATTCAACATGGGTAAATTTTTAAACACAAACCATAGCTCAATTTAATGGTAGAAATAACTAAATCAAGTTATGAGAATCTCAAAAATGTAAAGAACATTAAAAACGGGGCTAGGATACACTTACTATTGAGCTTGAAAGCTTGAAAACCCTAGCCATGGTGTCTCCCCTCAAAGTTTCAGCCATGTAATGTCCCAAAAATTTAAGTCTTTAATTTTGCTTGTTATGACACAAATTACATGTTTGCTTTAATGGATAAGTGATTTGGGTCTGTTGGAAGTGTTGGAGAAGCCTGGATTCAAGTCTTGGCTTTTACAGAATTTTTAATTTTGCTCTTATGTGAATGTGGACACTAGTATTTAGGCTTTGTAAATAATAGTGCTTGTACTACAACACAAAGGGAGCTTGTAGTCTAGTGGTAAGGTGGCGTGATGTGTAACTAGGAGGTTTGAGGTTCAAGTCCTGGGATGTGCAATGGAGTGTTTATTTTGCTACTTGAGCTGTGTAGGTAGTGGAGTCGGATTGAAACACATTTAAGGGGGAGTTTGAATAGATTTTGTATGGAGTTGTTGGGGGAGTTGAGGAGTAAAGCAAGGAGAATATCGTGGAGAGATTAAATGAATGATTTATGGAGGAAAAATAGGAATTTGAGGAGAAAGGGAGTGTGCGCCGAAAATGGGTCTCTCGGCTTGGCAATTTTGGTTTTGGTGTAGTTGAATTCAGCACTTGCCTCTTTGAGCTGAATTGGTATATTGTGTTGTGGCTATTCTTTTCTTTTTCGGTAGCTATTCCTATACTGCCTCTTTCCCTCTTCTGTTTTCTTACATTTTAGGTAGCCGAGTGTTTTGGGGTTGTTCTTCTTCTCTTATTTTGTAGTACTGAATCATTTTCCTTCTTTTTACCTCACCTGTGCTTTTGCTTTAGCTGAATAGGTGTTTCACTTTGGTCTCATTTTTCTACCTAGCATTGCTCCTCTTTTCTCAATCATTTGCCGAATTGATTTTGTTCTCTCACCATTTGTTCCCTTTCAGTTTTTCTCCTAACCGATTATTCCTTTTTCTGATTCCTCTTATTTCTTTTATTTAGCTCACAGTCTTGGTTGAGATATCGACTTTGCTTTGCTTCTATGATCAGTCTACATGTTAGGGGTAACGATAACATTCAGTAAGTTTGTTCAGTACTTCTTATCCTCTCCATTCTTTCTGTATACTAAAGTTTTCTTTCTAAATGAGTATTTTTCTTTGGTGTTCACTTTTGACCGACTTTCTTCCCTCATTTCTGGTGGTATCACTTGCGGTTCATACATATTCACAAGAACTAAAGGGGTTTTTCTAGGGGTAACATTTGCAGCCACACCTTTCTTTTATCTCGCAATCTAAGGTAAACTTCTGGGCTAGTATTTTAAGGTGAAGGCCAAATGCTCATTCTTCCCTATCCCTAATTTTGGGACTTATTTAGATATTGGTTAGTCAATTCTAGCCTATTGTTTTTGTGAATCTTGTTAATGGGTCTTGTTCTTATTGTAGCTTTCATTAAGGAGTGCGTAATCAACTGTTGATTAACATTCTAGACAAGCGTAACGACACTCGTTGATTAAGGCAGGTATTGACATTTCTTTTTGGGAGTAAGTGTTGTAAGTGGGTGTAACCTATTAGAAAATATTTAACTGAATGCCTTCATTGGTGTAGGTTCATGTTCAAAGGCTATTCACAAGCTATCGCAAACAGGTGTGTAACCGCACACCAAATTCTATTCTGTCAAAAAGCCGGAAAGGTGTGTAATCACACCTCTCTTAACTATATATCGACTAAAGTAAAAAAGTCATAAAGTACGACGTTTGAGGCCACATGGGTGTTCGAACGCTCATGTGGTAAGCCACGACTCATAGGCGTACGACTGAAGAGGCCACCATGAGCGTTCTCATGGGCTTAGGCTGTTTTGGGCCATGTTGGGTCAGAATAAGCATGTGGGCCTAATAGGCTCGTGGGCCCCACATGGATATACTTCACGACACGTGGAAAATACTGGACTGGGCTGTGCAATTCCCATGGCCATGGCTAAATCTAGGCTAAATAGGCCACATGAGTGTGTGGGCCCACTTGGGCCAAATGATGGGCATGGGCCAATTTACGTTGTTATGATCGTTCATGTTATATAAATTGCTCTAGGCGACTGTAGACCTTCTAAGAGGTTGGTATGTGTACCAGGATCCCAAAATAGGTAAAATGACCAAAATAACCACAAAGGGTAAAATGACTATTTTACCCATAGTAAATGAAAATGACTGTTATACCCCTAAAGGTAGATTGACTGATATATTTATGATATAAACATGACTATTTTTCTGCATGACATTTTGCATATACTTATGATTTATGACATGACATACTGCATGGGGTTGGGATACCATCATGGAGGAAGTATACTGTACTGGTGGCTTTGCCACATATACTGTTACTGGCAGCTTTGCTGCAATACTATTACTGACAGCTATGCTACGATACTATTACTGGAAGCTATGGTGTGTTGGTGGTATGGAGTGGTGTGCTTGGCTGGATTGGAGTGGGTTCCACTATTGCATTACTGCACTGTACTGTTACTGTATTAGGCTAAGGCCCACACTGATTCTGTATTGGGCTAAGGGCACACTGTACTGTTTCTGAATAGGGCTCTAGCCCAGACTGTTACTGCATTCGGTATACCAATTGACTGATAGGGGAATTGCATACTGAGTTTTCGTAAACTCACCATTTCTTTGTAACTGTACAGGTAATCCCTAGCCATAGGCGATTTGGTGCTACGAGGGACTTGGAGGTGGCCACACTACTGCAATTAGCTTACATTTGGTTTTATTTATATTTACAGTTTCATTTTGGGTTTTTAATTTTGTAATAAGGCCATTCATGGGATTTAATTTTTAAATTGGGCTTTGTTTACTTATTTTAAATTGCTAGTTTAGGAGAAGATGAGTTTTCAAAATAATAACTTCTTTTAAAGACATGCAATTCACAACTTCAAAGTTTTCCAAAAGCTTCTGCGACCTAAATCAGTTTAATATACCGAAGGAAAACATTTTGACAAGATAATTTGATAATAGTAAAGAACTTAATTTTCTAATGTTTACTAAAAAATCGTAAAGGGGTGTTTAACTAACAACAAGTTTTGATTCACAAATTCTGATTTTCAAAAAGCGCTATGATGTAGCACGCCAGATTCGGCCATAACGTCTGGGTCAGGTTTGATGGTATTACATTTAGTAGTATTAGAGCCAGGTTGCAAAACTCAGCTATGGAATGGGTTTTTGAAAATGCTTGGAATTGCTAGAAAAATATTTTTGAAATGTTTTGGAAGGTTTACAAGTGTGGTACACCAAGTCTCCGGCGCCAAGTCCGTAAGTTTCTTGATAACTGATGATTGTTTAGAATGATATACTACACTAAAATTACTTTAGAAATGAAACTGTACTATGACACTCTAGTTAGAGAAAACTGAAACTGTAGGAAACTAAAAACTATAGTGAGACCTCGATCTGCGAAAATAACCCTAATTACTATTTCTCATAAAACATCTGCTAATAATTACTGAAATTGTAAAACTGATACATAATATTTCTAAAATAGATAATACGCAATCGAAAATGAGCACTAAAAGTATTCATGGAAGAGGTACGAGAGGCCGCGATAGAGGCCGTGGAAGTGTTAGGGCTGGGTCTTCAGCATCGGGCCACATGCCTAATGTTGAGGTAAGAGGGCACCAGCTTCGCTGGTAACTGAGGCAGGATCATACGATCGAGTGGTTGGGGATCATGCACTATCCCAAGCTATGCTCTGAATTCTAGAGAGGGTTACAGGGACCAATATGGGTGTTGTGGGCCGAGGGTCAATTTCAGAATGACTCCAGTAAAATGGAGTAGAAATCTTTAAGGGTATTTCTAGGGTAGCCCCTAATGTTGTTGAATACTAGTTGGAAGCCACGAAAAAACTAATGGATGACCTCGACTCCACTTCTGAGTAAAAACTAAAAGGTGTAGTGTCATTACTGCGAGACGAGGCCTATCAGTGGTGACTTACCATCAGAGAAGGTACTCAAGCTGACCGATTAACGTGGGAATTCTTTAAAGCTACTTTTTAAGGAAAGTACATGGGTAATAGTTATGTGGATGCCCGAAAAAAGGAATTTCTAAGCTTGACCTATGGGAAAAAATTTGTGGCAGAATATGAAGCAGAGTTCTTACGACTTGACCATTATGCTCGGGAGATGGTGGCGACTGAATATGAATGCTGTGTGTATTTTGAGGACGGCCTCTAAGATGAGTTACGAGCCCTGATAGCTCCATAGAGGGAGTAAGAGTTTGCTGCCCTTGTAGAAAAGGCAAAAATCGCCAAAAGACGTGAAGTGCTCTGAGCGCGAGAACCGTGGAAAGGATAGGGGCAAAAATAAGAGGGATTCAGGGCCCTCGGGTTCTTTTGATGGGCCTAAAAAGAAGGCCAGGTTTGGGGGGCCAGTTCGAGCTGGGGTTCTCATTCCAGGATCATAATCATGTGCATATTGTGGGAGACATCACTTGGGTAAGGGCTGGAAGAAGATTGGGGCGTACTTTAGATGTGGGTCTATGGAGCATCAAGTTAAAAATTGTACTCAAAGACTTGTTCAAATGCAAGCTATAGGACAGGGTTATGTACAGGCAGTGAGAGGTGTACAACAACCACCGAGAGGCAGTGGTGAGACCCGAGGTTGAAATGGTATGGGACGAGGTCATGGAGCACCTGGCAGAGGTGCTCGTAAACTAAGGTGAGGCATCCAGCTTTGGTATATTCGGCATGTCACTGAAAGGACGGAGACACCGTAGACGTTATAACCGGTACGTTCCTAATTCATAATATACCCTATACTGCTCAGATTGATATTCGGTCTACGCATTCACACATTCATGTACTGTGTTTAGGACTTTGGGCATTCTGTTTGAAAGTACTTGTAGTACGATGACTGTGATAAGTCCATTCGGACAGTCAGTAAGGGTAGATAAGTTGTTCAGGAATGTACCTCTGGAGGTTCAAGGAGTTATCTTTCCAGTGGATTTGATGGAGCTACCGTTTGGTAAATTTGACCTAATCTTGGGGATAGATTGATTGGTGAAACACTGAGAAAGTTTAGATTGTGCTGCTAAGCGTATGATATTGAAGACTACTGAGGATGAGGAGGTGGTTGTGATTGGGGAGCGAAGGGATTATTTATCAAATGTAATATCTACTTTAAGGGCCGAGAAATTGGTTCGTAAGGTTATGAGCTGTTTCTAGCCTACATTGGTGTATCTAATTCTGAGTCCTTTTGTCGAAGATATTATGACTGTTAAAGATTTTCCTGATGTATTTCCTGGTGAGCTCCCTGGGTTGCCTCCAAACTATGAGGTCGAATTTGGTATTGAGTTCCTGTCTGGAACAGCTCCAATGTCTATCGCCCCTTATAGGATGGCACCGAAGGAGCTGGTGGAATTAAAGGCTCAAATTCAAGAGCTGCTAGACAAAGGATTCATTCGACCTAGTGTGTCTCCATGAGGAGCACCAATGTTGTTTATGAAGAAGAAGGATGGATCCATGCATATGTGCATTGATTATCGACAATTGAATCAACTGGCTATCAAGAATAAGTATAATTTACTGAGGATAGACGATCTCTTTGATCAATTGCAAGGAGCTTCGATTTTCTCCAAACTTAACCTCCGTTCTGGGTACCTTCAATTGAGAGTTAAACAGGCTGATGTGTGCAAAACAGGGTTTAGGACTCGTTACGGTCACTATGAGTTCCTAGTGATGCTGTTTGGGCTTCCGAATGCACCAACAGCCTTCATGGATCTAATGAATCGAGTATTCCATCCTTACCTGGATCAATGCGATAGCCCTAATTTGACCCTAGTCGAAAAGTGGTTTCAGGGCCACAAAACCGAGTCACGAAAATAATTAAATGTTATATTCTATGCTTCCTATTTGTGAAAATACATGTGTGAAAATTTTGTCATTTGGATGTGGAATTAATTAAAAAGGACTTATGTGAGAAACTTTGAAAATGTGTTAGGTCAAATTGTAGTGGCTAAATATTGCATGGTTTAAAATATGTGGATTTGCATGTCAAATTCCCCATTTCAATATTAGTGGCTGGTCAACTTAGACATGAAATAATTTTGTTTCAAATTTTATATATTTGTTGGAATTATATGTTAATATTAAGCATAAAATAAAATAATATTAATTGTTTTATAATATGAAATATGAATAAAATAATGGATGGTGGGGTGAAAAAAACAAAGCTTCTCATTTTGTTTCTTCATTGCCGAAACCAAAAAGAAGATAAGTAAAGAAGAAGAACAAGCATTCGACCATGGTTGGGATTAATTGAAAGGTAAGTTTCATGTTAGCTTAAGTGAATTTTGATGTTTCTGAGTCCCTCACCCGATTCTATCTATTGCCCATGAGTTTATTCTTTGAATTAGTAAGGCTACATACTTGGTCATGGATTGAAAGTTATGGAATTTGGAAATTGTTGATAGAATTTAATGAATGAAGGTTTGGTGATTGTAATGATGCTATCATTTGTATGAAATTGAGTTTGCAAGCTAAGTTGTTAGATTTTGCTTAGTACGGCCTAATTGTCTATGAGTACATTTGACTATGTTTTAAATTGTTTAATGAATTGGTTTTAATGTTAAATGATATTTAGCATACGTGGGGATAGAAGGGTGATAAATTAAGAGATTAAATTCGGTTTAGAAGTTGAGTTAAAAGCTTGATAAGCTAGTTAAAGGTGTTTTCAATGGTCCTATGAGATTCGGCTTTAGTTGTTATGTATTAGATATTGAATGTTTTCATATTTGAATTAATAATGGATGAAGGATGAGGTTTGAGTTAGTTGATGTATATACTTGTGGATTAAATGGAAAAAATGGATGAATTAAGGTATAATTGAGTATTCGAATGCAACATACAAAGTACATAACTTGAAAATGAAATGGTGGTAGATTTAAATCAATTATGTGATTAAATTGTTGTTAAGTGGGGTAATGGGAGCAAGAAATGCCGTATGTGGATGTTATAAGTAGAGAATATGTTTTGTGCTTGTAAATGCTTTGAATTGATGAGTTTTGATGCTTGATTTTTAGCTTATGATTGTGTTTGCCGAATGTGGTCATGAATGGATGTTTGAGATGTAAAAGTACAAGGGAGCTAATTGATATGTCTTTAGTAATGTTAAATGGTGTTCGGATATGATTGATAACTTTTTTGGGACCTATACTAATTGTTAAAGATTAATGCCTTAGTGCTAAATTAGTTGTTAAGTTTTACCTTGATGCATGAATGAAGTAATCGAATATGAAAGTGTTATATGTCCATATTATGGGAATTTATTTGTATTTTGATTGTAAAGTAGTTAATAAGATTGATTAAACTAGTCTATTTGTAAATTCTAGCTCAAAAGCCTAAAGGAGTGGAGTCGAATAAGAGGAAATCAAAGGTGTTTGAGTAGCCGATCCAAATTGCTCCATCTAACATAAAGTAAGTCTTTAAGCAATTAGACTATGGCTATTTTTTTATATGTGTAAATGTTGCGTATGAATTTGAAAAGACATCTTTGTATGTATATGTAATTGATGATCGGATATGTGGTGTTTTAAGGACTTATTTAAGTCATTTTGATGCATAAATAATGAGTGAATTTGGCACTATGTGTGCGAAAGAATATAGCACTATGTGTGCAGAAGAATATGGCACTATGTGTGCGAATGAGTATATGCATTATGTGTGCGAATTTGTTAAGCGAGCACTATGTGTGCGAGATCAGGTGTGTAGCACTATGTGTGCGAATTGGTTAAGAGATATAAATTTCGAAAGGCACAAAGGATGTGTGAGTGGAATGTATATGTATGTTTCTACTTATTGATGTTAGTTCATAAGAGTTTGAAAAGTGGATTATAAGCATACGGTTATATATGATGAAGATTAAATAAGGTATACAAGGAAGTTGATTATGGAGTTCTTGATTCGATTGGTTGTGGAATAATATAGCTTGTGGTTGAGCTGAACATTTCTTGTGATATGTGACATAAGGAGAATTTAGTTTTCGAAATGAAATGCTAGATACAATGTTAACCATTATCATCTCTTGTAATTACTAGTTTGAATTGCTCTGTCAAATTGCTTATGACTTACTGAGTATTATCTCATTTGAGTTGTTTGTTTATCTTTATTTAGATTATAGATCCGTTGTGAGCTCGAGACCATCACTAAAGTCATCACACTTAGCGACATCATTTTGGTATATTTAAAAAAGCTTTAAGTTGAAAACTATGGCATGTATAGGATAGACAAAGTTGTAATGTTATATTTTGAATGATGTAATTATGTTTATGATGAGCCATGCGAAAATGGCACATTACCTAGTTTTGTGAACTTAAAATGCTAAAGTCATGTTAGCTAGCGTATATGGTTATGATATGGATGATATGTTCATCCTTTTATAAGCAAAGTACCTTCTGTGATTAGTAAATCATATTAGAATTTAAAGTGCTTCCTTAATGTTGGTATAATTGTTTGAATATGGATTTTAAGCTTAAATGTGAAATGATTATATACTCGGTAGGGTTCAGTTAATTAAGTTCTTTAACCAAAAGACTAATAAATGTTATGTTAGTTGAGGTACCTATGGTTTGAAAGAATGGAATTTTTTGCTCAATTGGATTCGGCTAGAGTGAGGTTTATACCAAATGAATAGTGAAATTTTTGTTTGCATGGTACTAATCTATGGGATTATATATATCTATATATGCGCATGCACTTGTATATAGCTCATTAGATTTTGGTTGATCGTTTTGGATATTGGATTTTATTAAGACTGAATTAATTACGTTTATAATTTAAATTTCTAATTTATAAGTATGTGAGATGTTCTAAAGTTGATTTTGATTTTGTAATGCCTCGTGACCCTATTCCGGAGACGATTTTGGGCATACGGGTGTTACATTTTATTTGTATCAGAGCTACGATTTAGTCAGTTCTAGGACTAACGTAGCGCGTGTGAGTCTAGCTATACATGCCATAATGTGAAAATATAATAGTGTGATGACTTCTGACAGTTAAACTTTTGTTTTCGTTTAGTAAATGCAACCTAACCCCGAGCGAGCTATAGCGGACGACGTTGAGAGTATATGGCCTGCTCCAGCGCAAGGGACAGCGCCGATTGATTCTCAACCCTCCGTGAGCATTCCAGATGATGGAACTAAGCAAGCCTTCTTTTCTATGATGAATGAGTGGTTTGCTCAATTTGCTCGGACAAATCTGGCTGTTCAACAACCTCTGAACCCTAATAACCCTCCTCCGATAACTACGATACGTACGACTACTGATCCTTTGAGATTGAGTAAACCCTCTATTGATAAGATCAGCAAGTACGGAGCCGAGGAATTCAAAGACACAGCAGCTACTGATGCTGCTGAGAGAGCCGAATTCTAGCTTGATAATACCATCCGTGTTTTTGATGAGCTGTCCTGCACACCAGATGAGTGTCTAAAATGCGCTATATTCTTATTACGAGATGCGGCCTATTATTGGTGGAGAACTCTGATTTCGATTGTTCTGAAAGAATGGGTTACTTGGGACTTCTTTCAGACGGAGTTTCGCAAGAAATATATTAGTTAACGATTCATCGATCAAAAACGTAAAGAATTTCTTGAACTTAAACAAGGTCGTTTGACTGTATCTGAATATGAATGTGAATTTGTGAGACTCAGTCGTTATGCTCGGAAATGTATTGCTGATGAAGTTGCCATGTGTAAAAGGTTTGAGGAAGGATTGAATGAAGACCTAAAGCTACTTGTAGGAATTCTTGAAATAAAAGAGTTCGTAATACTTGTTGAACGGGCTTGTAAGGTTGAAGAGCTACGAAAAGAGAAAAGAAAAGCTGAATCTGAACCTAGAGACTTTCATAAAAGATCTATGGGTAAAACTTCTTTTTTCGGCTGCAAAAAAGTTTAAAGATGATAGTAGCAGATCAAAGGCGACTACTGGAATTTCTATCCGAGAGCGACCCTCAGTAGATTCTCGAGCCACTTCGGTTGCTAGTGTTGGCAACAATCGACAGAATAAACCTGAATGTCCACAGTGTGGTAGACGACATGTGGGAGAGTGCTGGGGCAAGTCTAACAACAAAGCTTGTTATATATGTGGTTCGCGAGACCATTTCATTCAAGACTGTATGGAACCTGTTGGGAGAGATAATACGCAGACTGTAAGGTCGAGTGGTACAGTAGTTAGGGGTAGATCACCTAGAAATGCAATAGGTAGGAGTGGTAATCAGAGAGAGACTTCTAACCCAACAGTTTGATCCAAGGCTCGTGCACCTGCCAGAGCTTATGCTATCCGCGCCCGTGAGGAGGCTTCATCTCCAGATGTTATTACCGGTACTTTTACTCTTTTCGATACTGATGTTATTGCTTTGATTGACCCTAGTTCAACTCATTCCTATGTGTGTGAAACTTTGGCATCCAGTAAGACTCTACCTATTGAGTCTACTGAGTTTGTGATTCAAGTGTCAAATCCTCTGGGCCGTTATGTGTTAGTTGATAGAGTATGCAAGAAATGTCCTCTGATGATTCGGGGTTCCTGTTTTCCGGCTGATTTGATGCTATTACCATTCGACGAGTTTGATATCATTCTTGATATGGACTGGTTAACTGTGCATGATGCTGTAGTGAATTGCAAGGGAAAAACAATTGACTTGCGATGTTCGAATAATAAGATAATTCGAGTTGAGTCTACTGATCTAAGTGGGCTACCGGCGGTGATATCTTCCGTGTTGAATCAGAAGTATGTGAAAAAGGGCTGTGAAACTTATCTTGCTTATGTATTGGATAGTAAAGTATCTGAACGGAAGCTTGAGACTGTGCCTGTGGTTTGTGAGTATCCAGATGTGTTTCCAGAGGAATTACCAGGATTGCCAGCTGTTAGAGAGGTTGAGTTCGGCATAGAGTTAGTACCGGGTACGACTCCAATTTCGATAGCTCCGTATCGTATGGGACCGACTGAGTTGAAAGGGTTGAAATCTCAATTGCCAGAGTTGACAGATAGAGGTTTTGCACGACCAAGCTTCTTACCTTGGGGTACACCAGTGTTATTTGTAAGAAAGAAAGACGGAACTATGAGAATGTGTATCGACTATCGACAACTGAACAAGGTGACTATAAAGAATAAATACCCGCTGTCGCGAATCGATGACTTATTTGATTAGTTAAAGGGAGCTTTAGTGTTTTCGAAGATTGATCTGCGATCTGGCTATTATCAGTTGCGAGTTGAGATTCCGACGTTCCTAAGACGGCTTTCAGAATGAGGTACGGACATTACGAGTTCTTAGTGATGCCGTTTGGTCTTACTAATGCCCCTGCAGTTTTTATGGATTTAATGAATCGGATCTTTAGACAGTATTTAGATCGGTTTGTAGTCGTGTTTATAGATGACATTCTGATCTATTCATGTGATGAATCTAAGCATGTTGAACATTTGAGATTAGTGTTACAGATTTTGCGGGACAAGCAGCTTTATGTGAAATTTAGCAAATGTGAGTTCTAGTTACAGGAGGTCAGCTTTCTGGGACATGTTGTGTCAGCATCAGGTATTCGGGTAGATCTAAATAAAATTCAGCTATTCTCAATTGGAAGCCTCTGAGGAATGTTTCTAAAGTTCAGAGCTTTTTGGGACTTGCCGGATACTACCGACGATTTGTAAAAGGTTTCTCGATGATAGCAACCCTGTTGACAAAGCTGCTTCAAAAAAATGTTAAATTTGAATGGTCTGAAAAGTGTCAAAAAAGTTTCGACCAGTTGAAAACTCATTTGACAGAAGCTCCAGTGTTAGTTCAGCCAGAGTCCGGTAAAGAATTCGTGGTTTATAGTGATGCTTCTTTGAACGGTTTGGGTTGTGTGTTGATGCAAGAAGGTAGAGTTGTTGCGTATGCTTCGAGACAGCTAAAGCCTCATGAGCGGAATTATCCGACGCATGATCTTGAGTTAGCTGCTATTATGTTCGCTCTAAAAATTTGGCGTCACTACCTGTTCGGAGAGAAATGTCACGTCTATTTTGATCATAAAAGCCTCAAATATTTGATGACTCAGAGAGACTTGAATTTGAGACAACGACGGTGGTTAGAATTAATGAAAGATTACAAGCTTGTCATCAATTATCATCCGGGAAAAGCTAATGTGGTTGCCGATGCCCTCAGTTGAAAATCACTGTTTGCCCTACGAGCAATGAATGTACATTTTTTATTGACCGCTGTTGATATGTTTGTAGCAGAATTAAAAGCAAAACCAACGTTGATACAACAAATCCGAGAAGCTCAGAAAGTCAATAAAGATGTGATAGCAAAACGAGCCCAGTGTGATTCGAATAAAGATTCAGAGTTTCAGATTGATATTAACGATTGTTTGAGGTTCACAAATCGATTGTGTGTTTCGAGAAATTCAGAGCTTGTTTAGATGATTCTGAATGAAGCTCATAGCAGTCGAATATCAGTTCCCTCGGGTGGCACGAAAATGTTCAATGATCTGAAACATCAGTATTGGTGGCACGGTATGAAATGAGACATCTCTGACTTTGTTTCTAAATGTTTGATATGTCAACAAGTGAAAGTTGAACAACAGGTGCCTTCGGGTTTGCTACAGCCGATCATGATACCCGAGTGGAAATGGGATCGTGTCACGATGGATTTCGTATCTGGTCTACCGTTTACATCGAGCAAGAAAGATGCAATCTGGGTTATTGTTGACAGATTGACAAAGTTAGCTCACTTTATCCCTGTTTGTACAGACTTTTCACTTGATAAGTTAGCGGAATTGTATGTTTCTCAAATTGTAAGATTGCACGGAGTGCTCGTTTCTATTGTTTCGGATAGAGAACCCAGATTTACGTCACGATTCTGGAAAAAATTGCAAGATGCTTTGGGTACCAAGCTAGATTTTAGCACCGCTTTTCACCCCCAGACAGACGGACAGTCCGAACGAGTTATTCAGATACTCGAGGATATGTTGAGATGTTGTATCCTTGAGTTTAGTGGTGCATCGGAGCGATATTTGCCTTTGATTGAATTTGCATACAATAATAGTTTTCAATCGAGTATTAAGATGGCACCTTATGAGGCTTTGTACGGTCGTAAATGTCGTACACCGTTGCTTTGGATCGAGCTCAGTGAGAATAAGATTTACAAAGTTGATCTGATTAAAGAAGCTGAACAGAAAGTAAAAGTGATCCGCGAAAGTTTAAAAGCAGCGTCAAATCATCAGAAATCATACGCAGATCTGAAGCGTAAAAATATAGAGTATCAGATTGGGGATAAAGAGTTTTTGAAAGTCTCACCGTAGAACAAAGGTACTCCGATTTGGCCGTAAAGGCAAATTGAGCCCTAGATTTATCGGACCATATGAGGTTTCAGAACGGATTGGGCCGGTTGCTTACAGATTGATTTTGCCACCTGAACTTGAAAAGATTCACGATGTTTTCCATGTCTCGATGCTCCGTCGGTACAGATCTGATCCCTCGCATTTGATAAAACCATCAGAGGTTAAAATTCAGTCTGATTTAAGCTATAAGGAAGAATCGATTCGTGTTTTGGCTCAGGAGGTGAAAGAATTGCGGAATAAGAAAATTTCATTAGTCAAAGTTCTATAGTTCAAACACGGAGTTGAGGAAGCGACTTAGGAGCTCGAGGATTCAATGAGAGAAAGATACCCTAACCTATTTTCTGGTAAGATTTTCGGAGACGAAAATCCTTAAGGGGGAGAGTTGTGACAGCCTTAATTTGACCCTAGTCGAAATGTGGTTTCGGGACCACAAAACCGAGTCACGAAAATAATTAAATGTTATATTTTATGCTTATTATTTGTGAAAATAAATGTGTGAAAATTTCATGCTTTGATTTTGTCATCTGGATTAATTAAAAAGGACTTATGTGAGTAACTTTGAAAATGTGTTAGGTCAAATTGTAGTGGCTAAATATAGCATGGTTTAAAATATGGGGATTTGCATGTCAAATTCCCCATTTCAATATTAGTGGCCGGTCAACTTAGACATGAAATCATTTTGTTTCAAATTTTACATATTTGTTCGAATTATATGTTAATATTAAGCATAAAATAAAATAATATTAATTGTTTGATAATATGAAATATGAATAAAATAATGGATGGTGGGGTGAAAAAAACAAAGCTTCTTATTTTGTTTCTTCATTACCGAAACCAAAAAGAAGATAAGTAAAGAAGAAGAACGAGCATTCGGCCATGGTTGAGATTAATTGAAAGGTAAATTTCATGTTAGCTTGAGTGAATTTTGATGTTTTTGAGTCCCTCACTCGATTCTATCTATTGCCCATGAGTTTATTCTTTGAATTAGTAAGGCTACATACTTGGTCATGGATTGAAAGTTATGGAATTTGGAAATTGTTGATAGAATTCAATGAATGAAGGTTTGGTGATTGTAATGATGCTATAATTTGTATGAAATTGAGTTTGTAAGCTAAGTTGTGAGATTTTGCTTAGTACAGCCTAATTGTCTATGAGGACATTCGGCTATGTTTTAAATTGTTTAATGAATTGGTTTTAATGTTAAATGATATTTAGCATACATGGAGATAGAAGGGTGATAAATTAAGAGATTAAATTCGGTTTAGAAGTTGAGTTAAGAGCTTGATAAGCTAGTTAAAGGTGTTTTCAATGGCCCTATGAGATTTGGCTTTAGTTGTTATGTATTAGATCTTGAATGTTTTCATATTTGAATTAATAATGGATAAAGGATGAGGTTTGAGTTAGTTGATGTATATACTTGTGGATTAAATGGAAAAAATGGATGAATTAAGGTATAATTGAGTATTCGAATGCAACTTACAAAGTACATAATTTGAAAATGAAATGTTGGTAGACTTAAATCAATTATGTGATTAAATTGTTGTTAAGTAGGGTAATGGGAGCAAGAAATGCCGTATGTGGATGTTATAAGTAGAGAATATGTTTTGTGCGTGTAAATACTTTGAATTGATGAGTTTTGATGCTTGATTTTTAGCTTATGATTGTGTTTGCCAAATAAGGTCTTAAATGGATGCTTGAGATGTAAAAGTACGAGTGAGCTAATTGATATGTCTTTAGTAATGTTAAATGGTGCACGGATATGATTGATAACTTTTTTGGAACCTATACTAATTGTTAAAGATTAATGCCTTAGTGCTAAATTAGTTGTTAAGTTTTACCTTGATGCATGAATGAAGTAATTGGATATGAAAGTGCCGTATGTCCATATTATGGGAATTTATTTGTATTTTGATTGTAAAGTAGTTAATAAGATTGATTAAACTAGTTGATTTGTAAATTCTAGCTCAAGAGCCTAAAGGAGTGGAGTCGAATAAGGGGAAATCGAAGGTGTTTGAGTAGCCGATCCAAATTGCTCCATCTAACATAAAGCAAGTCTTTAAGCAATTAGACTATGGCTATTTTTTTTATATGCAAATGTTGCGTATGAATTTGAAAAGACATCTTTGTATGTATATGTAATTAATGATCGGATATGTGGTGTTTTAAGGACTTATTTAAGTCATTTTTTGATGTATAAATAATGAGTGAATTTGGCACTATGTGTGCGAAAGAATATAGCACTATGTGTCCGGAAGAATATGGCACTATGTGTGCGAATGAGTATATGCACTATATGTACGAATTTGTTAACCGAGCACTATGTGTACGAGATTGGTTGTGTGGCACTATGTGTGCGAATTGGTTAAGAGAATAGAAATTTCGAAAGGCACAAAGGATGTGTGAGTGGAATGTATATGTATGTTTCTACTTATTGATGTTAGTTCATAAGAGTTTGAGAAGTGGATTATAAGCATAGGGTTATATATGATGAAGATTAAATAAGGTATACAAGGTAGTTGACTATGGAGTTCTTGATTCGATTAGTTGTGGAATAATATAGCTTGTGGTTGAGCTGAACAATTCTTGTGATATGTGACATAAGGAGCATTTAGTTTTCGAAATGAAATGCTAGATACAATGTTAACCATTATCATCTCTTGTACTTACTAGTTTGAATTGCTCTGTCAAATTGCTTATGACTTATTGAGTATTATCTCATTTGAGTTGTTTGTTTATCTTTATTTAGATTATCGATCCGTTGTGAGCTCGGGACCATTGCTGAAGTCATCACACTTAGCAACATCATTTTGGTATCTTTAAAGAAGCTTTAAGTTGAAAACTATGGCATGTATAGGATAGACAAAGTTGTAATGTTATATTTTGAATGATGTAATTATGTTTATGATGAGCCATGCGAAAATGGCACATTACCTAGTTTTGTGAACTTAAAATGCTAAAGTCATGTTAGCTAGCGTATATGGTTATGATATGGACGATATGTTCATCCTTTTATAAGCAAAGTACCTTCGTGTGATTATATATCATATTAGAATTTAAAATGCTTCCTTAATGTTAGTATAATGGTTTGAATATGGGTTTTAAGCTTAAATGTGAAATGATTATATACTCTGTAGGGTTCGGTTAATTAAGTTCTTTAACCAAAAGACTAATAAATGTTATGTTAGTTGAGGTACCTCTGGTTTAAAAGAATGAAATTTTTTGCTCAATTGGATTCGGCTAGAGTGAGGTTTATACCAGATGAATAGTGAAATTTTTGTTTGCATGGTACTAATCTATGAGATTATATATATCTATACATGCGCATGCACTTGTATATAGTTCATTAGATTTTGGTTGATCGTTTTGAATATTGGATTTTATTAAGACCAAATTAATTACGTTTATAATTTAAATTTCTAATTTATAAGTATGTGAGATGTTCTAAAGTTGAGTTTGATTTTATAATGCCTCGTGACCCTATTCCGGCAACGGTTGTGGGCATAGGGGTGTTACAATCAATTTGTGGTAGTACCTATAGACGATATCCTGGTGTATTCGGGAACCAAAGTTTAACACGATGCATGCCTCCGAGTTGTTCTACAGATCCTAAGGGAAAAGTAGTTATACGCAAAATTTAGCAAGTGTGAGTTTTGGTTGCGAGAGGTGACATTTCTGGGTCACGTGGTATCTACCGAGAGAATTAGGGTTGATCCTCGAAAAATTGAAGCAGTACTGGATTGGAAACCAGCTAAGACCGTATATGAAATTTGAAGTTTTCTGGGTCTAGCTGGCTATTACAGAAGTTTTATGGAGGGGTTTTCACTGATTGCTGCACCTTTGGCTAAGTTGCTGTGAAAAGGGGTATCGTTTAACTGGACTTATAAGCAGAAAGAGAGTTTTGAGAAACTGAAAAAGGTTTTAACTGAGGCCCCTATCTTAATACAATCAGAATTTGGGAAGGAATTCACTGTCTACAGCGATGTATCATACGTTGGTTTGGGATGTGTGTTGATGCAAGGCGGTAAGGTGGTGGCATATGCATCTCGCCAACTTAAGACCCATGAGGCAAATTATACGCATGACTTGGAGTTGGCCACGGTGGTATTTGCACTAAAGATTTGGTGGCATTACCTATACAGTGAGAAGTGTACTATTTACACAGATCACAAGAGCCTCAAGTACCTCCTCACTCAGAAGGAGTTGAATCTTAGGCAGCGTAGATGGATCGAGCTACTGAAAGACTATGACTACTCAATGGAATACCATCCCGACAAAGCTAATGTGGTAGCTAACGCATTGAGGTGTAGGGTTGTGTCTGACTTAAGAGTGATGTTTGCTCGTCTCAGTTTGTTTGATGATGGCAGCTTGTTGGCTGAATTACAAGTTAGACCGACGTGGACTGAGCAAATTAAGGGTTAATAGTTGATGGATGAGACACTGGTTCCTCATTTTCGACAATATGAAAATGGGGAGACCTCAGATTTTGGGCTAAATAGTGATGGAGTACTGTGTTTCCGTGGGTGAGTCAGTGTACCGAAGGACTCTAATTTAAGACTGTTTATACTGCAAAAAGTGCATAGTAGTCCTTATGCTGTGCATCCTGGCTAAAAAAAGTTATACCAAGATCTACGTGAGCTATACTGTTGGCCAGGACTAAAGCGTAAAGTTACTGATTTTGTGAGCAAGTGCTTGACATGCCAGCAAGTTAAGGCTGAGCATCAGCTGCCTTCAGGCTTACTACGACCAGTTAAGATTCCACTCTGGAAGTGGGAAAGGGTAAACACAGATTTTGTTAGTGGGCTACCTTTAATGCTTACTAAGAAGGATTCAGTATGGGTCATTGTAGATCGATTGACTAAATCTGCCAATTTTATACCAGTCCGTACTGATTACTCATTGTAGAAGCTAACTAAGTTGTATGTGGCTGAGATTGTAAGACTGCATGGGGTAGTAGTCTCTATTATATCTGACAAAGATCCTCATTTCACGTCTCAATTTTGGAAGAAGTTACACGAAGCACTGGGTACAAGGCTAGACTACAATACTACGTTCCATCCTCAGACTGATGGTCAGTGGAGAGGGTGATTCAGATACTGGAGGGCATGCTAAGAAGCTGTGCAATAGATTTTTGGCAGTTGGGAAGACTACTTGCCGTTGGTAGAGTTCGCATATAACAATAGTTACCAGTCCAGCATTCAAATGGCACCGTATGAAGCATTATATAGTCGTAGGTCTTGTACTCTTACCTGTTGGACTGAGTTGGGTGAGCGACGAGCTCTAGGTCCTGAGTTAGTCTCTGATACTGAAGACAAGGTAAGATTAATTAGACACAAATTGCATGTTTGCTTTAATGGCTAAGTGATTTGGGTGTGTTGAGAGTGTTGGAGAAGCCTGGGTTCAAGTATTGGCTTTTGCAGAATTTTTAATTTTGCTCTTATATGAATCTGGACACTGGTATTTAAGCTTTGTAAATAATAGTGCTTGTATTACGACACAAAGAGAGGTTGTGGTCTAGTGGCAAAGTGGCGTGATGTGTAACTGGGAGATTTGAGGTTCAAGTCCTGATATGCGCAATAGAGTGTTTATTTTGTTGCTTAAGCTGTGTAGGTAGTGGAGTTGGACTAAAACACAACTAAGAGGGAGTTTGAATAGACTTTTATAGAGTTGTTTGGTGAGTTAATGAGTAAATCAAGGAGAATATCATGGAGAGATTAAATGAGTGAGTTATGGAGGAAAAATAGCAATTTGAGGAGAAGGGGAGTGTGTGCTGAAAATGGGTCTCTAGGCTTGGGAATTTCGATTTTGGTGGAGTTGAATTTGACACTTGCCTCTTTGAGTCCAATTGGTATAGTGCATTGTGGCTATTCTTTTCTTTTTCAGCAGCTATTCCTATATTGCCTCTTTCCCTCTTCTGTTTTCATGTATTTTTGGGTAGCCGAGTTTTTTGGGTTGTTCTTCTTCTCTTATTTTGCAGGACCAAATCACTTTCCTTCTTTTTACCTCACTTGTGCTCTTGCTTTAGTCGATAGGTGTTTCTTTTTGGTCTCATTTTTCTACATAGCATTGCTCCTCTTTTCTCAATCCCTTGTCGACTTGATCCTGTTCTCTCACCATTCGTTCCCTTTTAGTTTTTCTCTTATCCAATTCCTCCTTTTTTCTATTTCCTCTTGTTTCTATTATTCAGTGCATAGTATTGGTTGAGATATCGAATTTGATTTGCTTCTGTGATCAGTCTATAGGTTGGGGGTAATGATAGCATTCGATAAGTTTGTTAAGTACTTCTTATCCTCTCCATTCTTTCTGTATACTCAAGTTTTCTTTCTAAATGAGTATTTTTCTTTGGTGTTCACTCTTGACCGACTTTCTTCCCTCCTTATTTCTGGTGGTATCACTTGTGGTTCATAGATCTTCACAATAAGTGAAGGGCTTTCTAGGGGTAATGTTTGCAGCCACACCTTTCTTTTCTCTCACAAGCTAAGGTAAACTTGTGGGCTAGTATTTTAAGGTGAAAGCCGAATGCTCATTCTTCCGTATCTCTAATTTAGGACTTATTTAGATATTGCTTAGTCAATTCTAGCCTCTTGTTTTTGCGAATCTTGTTAATGGTCTTTTTGTTAATGCAGCTTTCGTTAAGGAGGGCGTACTCAACTGTTAACCACACTTGTTGATTAAGGTAAGTATTGACACTTCTTTTTTAGAGTAAGTGTTGTAGGTGGGTGTAACCTATTACCAAACGTTTAACTGAATGCCTTGATTGGTGTAGTTTGGTGTTCAAAGGTTGTTTGCAAGCTATTGCAAACAGGTTTATAACCGCACACCAAAGTCTATTACTGTCGAAAAGCCGAAAAAGTGTGTAATCACACCCTACTTAACTATAGATAAGCAAAAGCCGAAAAGCCAGAAAGTACGACGTTTGAGGCCACATAGGCATGCAAATACTCGTGTGGTAAGCGGAGCCCATGACTCGTGGGCGTAAGATTCTAGAGGCCACCATGAGCGTTCTCATAGGCTTCGGCTATTTTGGGCCATGTTAGGCCGGAATAGGCCATGTGGGCTGAATGGGCTTGTGGGCCCCACACAGATATACTTCAGGACACGTGGCAAATACTTGACTGGGCTATGCAGTTTGCATAGCCATGGCTAAATCTGGGCTAAATAGGCCACATTAGTGTGTAGGCCCACTTGGGCCGAATGATGGGCCTGGGCCCATTTACACTGTTATGATCGTTTAGGTTATATAAATCACTCTAGGTGACTATAGACCTTCTAAGAGGTCGGTATGTGTACCAGGATCCTAAAATAGGTAAAATGACCAAAATATCCATAAAGGGTAAAATGACTATTTTACCTCTAGTAGATAAAAATGACCGTTATACCCGTAGACGTAGATTGACTGATATATTTATGATATAAACATGACTATTTTTGTGCATGACATTTTGCATACACGTATGATTTATGACATGACATACTGCATGGGATTGGTATACCGTCATGGGGGAAGTATACTGTACTGGTGGCTTTGCCACATATACAGTTACTGGCAGCTTTGCTACAATACTATTACTGCCAACTATGCTACGATATTGTTACTGGCACCTATGCTGCAATACTGTTTTTGGCAACTCAGCTGGGATATTGGTGTGTTGGTTGAATGGGTCGATTTAATCCCAACATGGTGTGTTGGTGGTCCGGAGTGGTGTGCTTGGCTGGATTGGGGTAAGTTGCACTGTTGCAATACTGCACTATACTGTTACTGTATTGGGCTAAGGCCCACATTGATTCTGTATTGGGCAAAGGCCACACTGTACTATTTCTAAATAGGGCTCTGGTCCAGACTGTTACTGCATTAGGTATATCGATTGACTGATAGGGGAATTGCACACTAAGTTTTCATAAACTCACCCTTTCTTTTTAACTATGCAGGTAATCCCCAGCCATAGGCGATTTAGTGCTGCGAGGGACTCGGAGGTCGCCACACGACTGCAGTTAGTTTACGTTTGGTTTTATTTATATTTACAGTTTCGTTTTAGGTTTTTAATTATGAAATAAGGCCATTCATGGGATTTAATTTTTAAATTGGGCTTTATTTACTTATTTTAAACTGTTAGTTTAGGGGAAGACGAGTTTTCAAAATAATAGTTGCTTTTAAAGACACACAATTCAAAACTTCAAAGTTTTCCAAAAGCTTCTGCGACCTAAATCAGTTTAATATACCAAAAGCAAACATTTTGACAAGATAATTTGATTATAGTAAAGAACTTAATTCTCTAAAATTTACTAATAAATCACAAAAAGGGCTTTTAACTGACAACAAGTTTTGATTCACAAATTCCAATTTTTCGAAAAGCGCTATGATGTAGCATGCCAGATTCGATCATAATGTTTGGGCCGAGTTTGGGGGTGTTACAGGCCAAATGAGGAAGATGGACACCAATTTGGCTTGATTTTCTTGTTTAAATTCTTTTAATTAACAAATGACCAAAATACCCTTCATTAAAACATTTGGTATTTTGTCCATCCTTGCCCATTTTTGTCTAAACAAAAATATAATGGTTTAATTACCATTTAAGGACCTCCACTTTAAAAACCCATTTCAAATAAGTACTTTAACTTCTAGAACTCACATTTTTCACACATTGCAAGTTAGTCATAATTATTAAATTGGACACCCAATCGATATGATTTCTCAATGAAATTTTCACACAAACATCCAATCACATAATAAACATTAAAAATTAATCGCAATAAAAATTTCATCTTCGGATTAATGGTTTTTAAAACCACTATTCTATTTAGGCCCTAATTCGGGCTATTACACCTTTCACTACTAGATGTAGATGTAACTCTTTCAACTGAAGCTGAAGCATTGCTTCCAGCTTCCTCAAATTCAGCTCTATCTTGGTTGGAGGACATTACTATATGAAAAACACATTTAAAATGACCAGGAGACATTACACTATCGTAATTATATAATGGCACGCATAGCTAAACTCATGTTTGCTACGTTACATCTGAGAATCAACTGAACCGTAGCTCTGATACCACTAAATATAACACCCCTAACCTGTATCCGTCGTCAGAATATGGTTTTGAGGCACTACTGGAGTTTAATAGAACACTTTCAAATTAATCGAGTCGAACACTATTTATTTTTTGAGGCTAGTCGTAACGTCTCTTATTAGGGCCCTTGAGGCCCAAAACTATGCATTAGAATCGATTCGGGACCAAATCAGGATCTCGAGGAATTTTTCACAAAATCCAAAAATTTTTCTCACTATTAAGAGTCACATGTCCGTGTGGTATGGGACAAGCCCATGTGGTCAAGCCATGTGGGTTCACACGCTTGTATCCCTAACTTGTGTAATTCTCTGACTTGCAACTCATGAACAAATTGATGTCACATGGCCAAGTCACATATCCGTGTGCTAGGCTGTGTGGTTAATTTGAATTTTTGAAAAATAGGTGCAGTATTTACATGGCCAAGAGACATGTCCGTGTTTTGGGCTATGTGCCTTACACGACTGAGACACACGCCTGTGTCTCTACCCGTCTGCTCAATTCTGAGCATCCTGTTTCACAAAATTTAGGTGCAGGGGACACACAGCCTAACTACACACCCATGTACTCGGCTGTGTGTCAACACGGTCTAGACACATTCCCGTGTGTCAACTCATGTGGACAAAATTTTGTTTCTCAAGTTTACCATTTCCTACCTAAAGCATACTAAGCCCATTCCAACCATTTCAAGCATTCAAGTTAGACAATTTCCATCATTCAACATGTCATATCATTGCATGCATATATGCTTACAATCTTACCTTGATTCAATCCATGTGTTAAACATGATTTGATCAACTACTTAACACATATATATAGCTACCATTGCGTGACATTACATTTATATCAAAATAACTACCACTAGCCATTCCAATGGCTAGATTACCAACACCACTATCAAGCATCAAGCCATAAAAGGCCAATTTGTCCTATACATGCCATTATACCAAAATGAATTTTACTATATGTACCAAAAATAACTAATAGATAGTATGATTATGCTCCAATGATCTCCAACCTTCGGAAGATTCCAAGCACTATAAAATGGGGGAAAATAAAATGGAGTATGCATGACATGCTTAGTAAGTTCGTATAACGGAAACTAAACTTACCAATCCTATTTATTAAATCTAAGCATACAATATCATGTTTTCCATCCATTTGGCAAATTTGCCTAAACACATGCATCCAATCAAACATGTTAGTCACAAACTTTACATATTTATCAAGTAAGGATAGATGAGCTCATCATGCAATATTCTTCATGCCATTATCTTTACATCTCATATTATTCATACCATGTCAAGAGTTGTGTCCGTTGAATCATTGAAATTCTAATGGATGCTCAAGTGGTACAATCGAGGTGTACGATTCAATAACCCGTCAATTCTTTTTCAAGAGTACCCATTAGGGCACTTAATCAAGGAAAAACACTCTCAAGTCACATATCGTATAACAAGATTACCAGTCCAGGCTAAATCCTTTATATAACGTATGCTTAGAAGAGCTTTATTAGGATTACCAGTCCAGGCTAAACCCTAATCGAAACGTATACTCGAGAGGTATTAGATCAGAATTACCCAATCGGGCTAAATACTTTCTATAATGAGGTCAATAGGATTGCTCGTCTAAGATAACTTCTTCAGCAACAAATGCAGGACCCCATCAATTTTGGGAAAGCACGTGTTCATCGGAATTCAATATTCAATTGGGACTTAACCCCTTTTTCACCATTTCAAACATGTATTAAATTTTTCATTATAACATTCAAATAATTTTCATCAATATAAGTCACGTTCCATACAACCACAACATTCATTTAAACATATTTACATGCTTTATTAAGTTACACGAACTTACCTCGACATCTGTTCGCGTGAATAATCTACTAATCCGCAACCTTTTCCTTTCCTCGATTTAACCTTGAATTTATGTTGTCCAGATCTATATAAATAATTCTAATCATCACTTTCTCATATTTCATACTCATTTGGACTCAATTTACATCCTAGGTAAAATTACCATTTCGCCCCTAACTTTTCAATAAATTCCAATTTCATCCCTAGCCTCGGAAAATGAAACGTTTACAATTTACTCCCTATTCCAAGCCTAACCAAAATTTCAATGTTGAATTTACAGCACAAATTTTCTATAAATTTAAAAATTTTTCATCAATTTTTATAATTTTACATTTTAGTCCCTAAATTATGTTTTCATCAAAAATCACTTTGTAAAAGTTATTTATCTATCAACAACCTTTCATTGTATAACATAAATTTCTAATTTTCAGCATCTACATCCATGACCCATATCTCATACTTTGATAACTTTTCAAATTGATCCCCCAAATAGATAGATTAAGCTATCCCAGTTTCAAAAATATCAAAATTACTAAAAACTGGACAAGAAAACTTACCCAATTAAGCCATGAAAGTTTATTCACTCTCTCCAAGGGTTTCCATGTATTTTAGGTTGAAGATGACATAAAAATAAGATGATATCTTTTATCGTCTTTTTAATTAATTAAATATTTTCAAATTCTAATTTAGTCCTTGCCCTTTTTCTAAATTTCCATGGATAAGTCACCAAAATATCTACATACTTTTCTTAATGGTCTAATTACCAAATAAGGACCTCAAATTTTGAATTCCAAAGCTATTTACTCTTTATAGCTTTTAAAATTCAACTTTTGCCTTTTATGCAATTTAGTCATTCTCATAATTAAGCACAAAATCAGTAAAATTTTCTTATCTGAATTTCACATGACATTTCTGGCATAATACGAACCATATAATAAAAAAAATTTATTTTCGGATTAGATTTTTGGTCCCAAAACCACTATTTTCGATCTCATTGAAATTGGGTTGTTACAGCCATGTAATCCCATTTCAAATGTCCAACAGCCTATGACACGGGCGTGTCTGGTGGCCATGTGAGACATAGAGCCTGTTCACATAAGCGTGTGTCCCCTATTTTGAGAAATTTTCCAAGTTTTTTCAAAGTTATCATGAGTTATCGATTTAGTTTTAAACCATCTTTATTGCATGGTTAGAGCCTCATAGGCTCGTCTAAGGGACAATGTAATTTTGATTTGATTGAGATAGGTTTATGTTTGCAAAATGCATCTAAAATAAATGTGTAATTGTGTAATAAGTTTAGTAATGCCTCTTAAACCTGTTCCAGTGACGGATATGGGTTAGGGGTGTTACACAAGCTAGTTACCTATTTTTGTTTGACGACTCGGCATCCAAAGACAATCTCGAACTCAATGTTGGTGATGTTTTCTTTTTGTGTCTTGGCATGTACTTAGGATGATAATGTTTATAGTTATAATGTTTTAGTTTATATATGAATCTAGGAAGGTTATTTGTAAGGGATGTTGTCATGTAAACTTTTGGAATGATGTTGACCTTAAAGTAAATGCTTGTGTATAAGTATTTTGTAATGAATATGTAAATGTCACATATAATGGTGATTTTAGTGAAATGGTACCTTAAGGTGAGTAGATATATATATTTGGTCATTTTGATTGATGTTTGAATGCAAATGGTTGGTTAAGATAATGTATCTTCTTAGTTTGGTTATTTAATTGAATGTTCTTTGATTAAAGTTCCTTTGAATTACATATTAGTTAGGCATTGGATGGTTGAAGTTACGATATGAAATTGATGATTTGAATGTGATTTTGAAACTAGAATTTATTTAGATATGGTATGTCTTGTGGTGCAAGGATTGGGGTATGAAATTACTTGTTTTAGGGGTTAATTATGCTGCATAAGGCTTGGGACACGGGTTGTCACACAACCATGTGTCACACACGGCCTATCTTCATGGTCGTGTGTCTTATTTATTTTCAGTACAAGTTAGTCCACATAGGCACAGAGAGTTACACGGCCGGACGACATGGCAGTGTGACCCTGAGCTACATGGGTATAGTAAGTTACACGGTATATGTAACTGCCATGTTATGAGCCATACAGTCTGGGCTCTATCACACAAGCTGGCCACTCAACCGTGTAACCCTTGTTTCAAAAATTTTTAATTATCTTTAAAACTTCTTAATTGATTTCAATTTGGTCCCTAAATGTTCCAAATTTATAATTGTGATATCGTACGCTTGAATTAGGGTTCGTAACTATGCTTTTGTCATGACTATATATTGGTTTGATTATTGTGAATTAAATTCATTGATTGTTTCTAAGTTCAACAATTGTTACGATTTGATTGGTAATATTCTATAACCCTAATCTGGTGACAAATATGGGTTTAGCGTGCTACATTTGAAGTATAAAATGTAGTTACCAAAAAGAACACGTTGTGACATCATGAACTACAGGCTCTCCTCGTCATGATGTTGATGTCACATTTTCCTAATGTTTACATCGCATCATTCCAATGGGCCCTACCTGTTCAGAATGACGTCGGGCCTATTTTAGCCCTTTTTCAGTTGTTTGTTGATTATTGTCTAAAGTGCCTTCAAAATTTTTTATAAATGCGAGGTACACCCCACAACTTATATGATGTTTTGAATGATATCTAGTGTATTTTGAGGTCTATGAATATTTGAGAATGATTGGAGTAAAAATTGGTGTGTTTTGAAATGTAATGTTGAATTTGGCTCTCTCATACCTTTGTTTCATGCATGGTAGTCTTGTATCGACACAACTACCCATGCACACATAAGTAAGTTTATTTTGCTCCAAAAGAGCTTTAAACGACTTTCAACAACTCCACTTCATAGTGGAAGTTGGGAAATGGTTTGAAAGGCTTGAATTGAGCTCAAACAGGTCTAAATGATAAGTAGAAGTTGAATGAGGAATATGGTTTTTGAATGCATCATTCCTTGACCAAGTCTAAAATCAGGCTCAAGTAAGGGGTGTTTGTAATAACCCCCTTTACCTAGCCGGTCAATCGATGTCTCAAGGTTATTACTAAATTAACAAACAATGTCAAAATATAACTAGAACTTGATTACATTACGTTGATCATACTAAGAATAGTTATTTTTACAAATCACTAGTAACTAATAGCAATAGAAAAATTATAAAATATTAAGTTTCTCAATGAGATTTTAAATTTTTGAGTTCTAATTAAACATATATGTATTTTCAGTTGTGGAATTTTAAAAATAGATACAATGATGACCAAATGAATTACTACTGCTCCTTTTCAAGAGTTTGTAATCTTGAACTAAACAAGATTAAGTACATTTTATTCAAAAGAAAACCAAAAGAATAAAATGTTTGTGTTGACCTAGTATATACATATTAGAAGAAAAAAAGATACTACAAAATGAAGGCTGACAAAATAGGCCCGAAGTCTGTCTAGTCTATTGAAGTTCCAAGAACAAATGAAAACCTGAAACAAAAAATAGAAAAGGAATGAATAATTTTGATTTCATAGGAACTATAGTACTTAATAAGTACATTATCACTTTACCCAGTACTTCAAAACTAAACAAGGTAAAACAAAATACAGCAGGGTGATAAACAAACTATGAACAATCTCGAATTAGATACAACAAACATATCTGTATACAATTCTAATTCCCGTACTCATCCATCAAGCCTCTGCAAAGCCATAATTTATTTATCAATTTTTAGTTTTTATTCCCGTACTCATCCACCAAACCTCAGCAAAGCCATAATTTGTAATAGCCCAAATTAGGGCCTAGTCAGAATAGTGGTTGCGAGACCACAAATCTCAGGTTAAAATATTTATTGTGAATGAGTTTTAAGGTTTATTTAGTGATCGAATGCTTGTGTGAAATTTTGGTTGAGAAATTTTATTGTTTGGGTGTCCAACTTCATAAGTTGGACTAAATTGCAGTAGGTGGAAAATATGTGTTTTAAATCCATAAAGGTACTTGATTGAAATGGTTTTTTAAGTTAGAGATCTTTATATGGTAATTAGACCATTTTATTTTGTTTTGGACAAAAGTGCCCATGGAAGGGACAAAATATTCAAGTTATGAATGAGGGGTATTTTGGTCATTTGGATAATTAAAGAAATAAAAAGGGAAAATAAGTTAAAATTGGTGTCCATCTTCTCCATGCTTGGCCAAAAATTTGGGGGACACCATACCTAGGATTTCTTTCTTTTTCAAGCTCAAAGTAAGTGACTACTAGCCCCGTTTTTAATGCTTTTTGTGTTTTTGAGATTCTCGTAGCTTGATTTAGCTATTTCTACCACTAATTTGAGCTAGGGTTTATGTTTAATATTTTACCCATGGATGACAAACATGTATTTTGAGGCCTAGTGGTAGAATGTGAAAGTTTGAACTGTGGTGAACATCTTTTCCTAGATGAATTTTGGTGAAATTGAAAAAAATGACTTGTTTGTAAAAGATGAAATAATGTTGGGATAAAATAAAAATAGTGGAAATTGCGGGCTGCTATAGAAAAGAATATGAATCGGCTAGGCTTGGGTGTGTGAGAAATGAATACATTTCAATTTCTGAGCCTAGGGACTAAAGTGTAAAAATTGAGAAAGTTAAGGGCTAAATTGCCAAAAATTTTTGTAGGATGATTTTGGACCAAATTGAGTAATGTGTGTATTAAATGAGTTAAATTTGTCATTATAGATCAAGAGGAACGTGGAATCAACCTTGACTGGGGCAAAGGTAAGGTTTTGGACTAAATTTCAAATTGACACATTTTGTACCGAGGTAAGTTTATATGTAAACAATAAATCCTTTATTTGATGTTTTTCCTCTTGGATACCTTATATGAAATGTGAATGAATATTGTTGTTATTTGATGAAATTACGAAAAGAGAGGATATGAATAAGTTTCGTGAAATATTGATAATAGAGTGCTATGTGCGAACCACCAGTTAATTGTTGAAATTGATGAGCTAAGTGTGAATCACCTTGTTGATTATTAATATCGATAGGCTAAGTGCAAACCATCGTGAAATGATAATATTGTTGGGCTATGTGTGAAACCACCGTGAATTATTGATATTAGTGGGCTAAGTGCGAAACCACCTTATTATTGTTAATATGAGTGACTATGTATGATTCATTTTCCATGGATTATTATACCGAAGTGTATGTTGAGAAACTATTTAAGTGAAATTACGAGTATTATCGTGATGAGTAAGTGCAGGGAATAAATGTAAGAATGTATGATGCTTTGCGCATGCTAAGTGTTGAGAATGTTGGGTAAGATGTGAGACGAGTAAGTGAAATTATAATATTTGAATCATTGAGATAGTTGAGTTATGTTTTGATTGATCAGTGTGTGGTTTTGATGTTTATTGTTTGTATATAGACTTACTAAGCTTAAAGCTTACTCCCCCTTCTCTTCCCTTGTTTTATAAAGTAGCCAAGTCAGCTCGGGATACGGAAGACGTCAGAGGATCATTCACACTATCAACACTTTTTGTATATTGAACTTTACATTGAGTTATGTATAGGACTTGGTCATTTTGTAAGTGTCATAATTGGTAGGCTAAAATGTGTAAGCCTATGCTATTTGGTATTTCATTTTGTATACGGCCATGAGATGCGGCTAATATTGATCTTTTTATAAGCATATGATGAGGTATTTCATGAATGAGTTGCTTGCTTATGTGGGATGATTGATTGTATAAAAGTTGTGTGTGGAAATGTGATTAGTAAATGGTTGCATACATGCATGATGTTTAGGCAATGTGTGTGAGATGAGATTGAGATGTGAATGTATTGAAATTGAATCATTTTGATGTGGGTTTATGTCTTGTGAAGTGTTGTTGATAATGGTATGAATGTGGTTGTTTTAAGGGTGGCAAAAATGCATGGTAACTAGCCTTATAATTGTCCACACAGGTAGACACACGGGCGTGTGTCTAGGTCGTGTGTGATACACGGTCTGCCCGACAGGCGTGTAGACTGGCCAAGTGTCCCATGCATGCAATTTGCAATAAATGGAGTACGTCACACGGGCTAACAGATGCGTGTGTGCCTTGGCCGTGTGACCTAGAATGATGATGATGTCATAAATAGAATGTCCAGGTTTTTGCACACTGGCAGAGACATGGGCGTGTGCCTCGACCGTGTGAAGGACACGGCCTAAAAAATGGGTGTGTGCTCGGCAGTGTGAAAACCCTTGTAGGTTCAAAATGAAAAATAAATACACACGGGCTGGGGACTTGGGCATGTGTGACCAAATGGCCTGTCCATACAGGCGTGTCCCTGTCCCACACAGGCGTGTGCCCTGTTTTGCATAAAAATTTTCCATTTTTTTTAAAAGGTCTTAGTTTGGTCCTGGATTGCCCCAAAGTATGTTTTAGACCTTGTAGGCCTGTAATAGGGACAATTGGTCTATGAATGAAAGTTTTTAATTTTGAATAGAAGTATGTAGCCTGAAAATGAATGGTTGTATGTGTTATGGTTTGGTAATGCCTCGTACCCTATTCCAGTGTCGAATACGAGTAAGGGGTGTTACATTTAGTGGTATCAGAGTTATGGTTTAGTTGGTTCTTAGACTATCATAGCGTGAGTGAGAGTCTAGCTATACATGCCATAAATATATTTTGATAGTGTGGTGACTCCTGATGATTCTAAACTATGTCTAGCTTTTGTATAGTAAATGGATCCCGGCTGAGCTACGGCTGATGATGCTGTGAGTAATGCACCTACTCCCACGCAAGGGACCGCACCAGTAGAAAGAAGACATGAGACCCTGAGTCAGGGAGATGAAACTCGGGAAGCCTTTCTCCATATGATGTGTAACTGGTATACTAAATTTGTTTTTCAAAAACAATAAGAAATTAAGAGTTTTCATAACATCAAGTAATTGGGCACAATGATTAAGGCAACCTTTTGTACCTACGTATTTTCAAACATATCAAGATAGCTTTAACATGATTCCACTCAAAAGCTCAAACACTAAGACGGGACTTTTAAAATAGAATAGACCTTTAATCGATTTTTCAGATTTCGAATGTAACTTTCATGTGACGCACCAGATCTGGCCATAACGTCCAGGTCGGGTTTGGAGTGTTACATTTAGTGGTATCAGAGCCAGGTTTCAACAACTCAATTGTGGAATGGGTTTTGAAAGTTTTCTTAAAAATTGATTTTAAAGATTTAAATCGTTTTGGAAATTTGTTCCTTGAAAAATTCCTTTGAAAATTCTCTTAAAAAGGGGTTTCTTTTTCCAAAATTTTATTTTCAAAATATGGGTTTTTGAAAAGTTTCCGAAAAGGTTTGTCCAAATAATTGTTTGAGTAAAAAATTTGAATTATTCTGAATATTGTGGCACACTGAGTCTCCGATAGCAAATCTGTAAGTTTTTCTGATATGATTTACTGTTATGTGATTAAACTGAGATACTAAGAAACTACCGTAGTGTAGTATTATACTGAAACTCTTTAGCTAAGATAAACTGAGACTGTAGGAAGACACTGGAAACTATAGATGACTGAAAATCGTAGCTAGATCTGCAAAAACAAAACTTTAAACTACTGCTTTCTGCATAAAACACCCTTAATAATTACTGAAATTATGAACTAATTCATAAAATTTGTAAATCAGATAATACGATATGAGCATAAGAGCTGTACGTGGAAGGGGTCGTGGTAGCCGTGGTAGAGGCCGAGGAAGTGTCCGGGCTAGATCATCAGCATCAGGACATATGCCTGGTAGGGAGGCACCAACATCACCAGCGACTGAGACAGGGTCGGAGAGCGAGTAGCTAGGGATGACGCTCTATATCAGGCAATGCTTCAAGTTCTAGAGAGAGTTACCGAAGTGAGCACAAGAAAGGTGAATCGGGGATCGGTTTCTGGGTGGCTCGTGGCTAACAGAGCAGAGATCTTTAAGGGTGTATCTGGCATAGCCCTGAATATGGCTGAATACTAGTTAAAGGCCACGGAGTGGATAATAGATAATCTGGACTACTCAGTGGAGCAGAAGCTGAATGGAGTAGTATCTTTACTGCGTGACGAGGCTTACCAATGGTGGCTCAATGCGAGAGATGGTGTAACGCCCTAATTTTCGGGATTTTTTGGGATTTTTGAGAACTTGATGAAATCATGAAATTTTATTGTTTGGTTGTGTAAATTATGTTTTGAGTGTGTTAGTGGGCCTTTAGGAGGCCCAAGCCTAAGTTAAAACCCAGAAGAAATATCAAATTTTGGGATTTAAAAAGAAGGGGTCTTGGTTATGTGGGCTTTTAAGAAAAAGTGAGTAAAATAAGACACAAGTGAGCCCTTGGTAAAGTGGCAATGTGGCGCCACTTAGAGCTTAATAAAGTGGCATGTGGATGTGTGCAAGGGCCAAGGTTCAAGTCTCAAGGTGAGCAGTATGGTACTTTATTTTTGTTGCATTTACCAGTCATGTGATGGAACTCAAGTGAAACTCTGCTGAGAAGAGTTTGAGATGCTCATGGGATTTGATCAAAGTGGATAAGGGGAGAAGTTTTAGGAATTTTGAAGGAAGCAACGTTGGTCGACTGTGGGAGTTTTGGGAAGGCACATTCGGCCATGAGGGATTGGGGTGGTAGTTTCGGCATTAGGGGCTAGTTAAGTGCCGATTTCTTGAGCTAGTTTTTAGGACTTGGTCAATTACTTTGATTGCTGAATGAGTATAGTAGTGGGTTCTTTGTGCATTCTTTTATCCTCTTTTCTGTTCTAAAAGCTGAAACCTTACACCTTAGGTTTTCCTTGTCGATTTCTTCTTCTAGCCGATCCTACTCTCTTCATTCTTCCCTTTCTTCTTTTCTTCATCTTCTCGTTTCTTCTCTTCTCTTCTCCTCTCTTCTCTTCGTATCTTTTCTTCTCTTCTCCCCTACTCTCTTCTAAAACTGAATCTTATTGAAGTAATCTCTTTTCTCCAACCTCCTTGTCATTTATCATAAAAAGCCGAAACCGAATCCACCATTGTTGATTATCTATTTATCAAAACTTCTTCTTCTATTGTCTTTTCTAAAACTGAATCTTACCCTTGTCCTTACTGATCTCTTTTCAAACCCGAAGCATTCAATTTAGTAGCCGATTTCTTCTTGGCCGACTACTTCAAAAGCTGAAATCCCAAAGCACATATTATCTCCTAGTGTCGTTTTGTGTAAGGACCCGAAATCTTCATATTCATAGTAAATTAGGAATTAAACCTTTAGATCTGGTGGATCCATTATCGTGGTAAGTAATTGAAACTCCTTCTCATGCGTCATTTTTGGATTTAAGAAAAGCTGAAAGTCCCTAAACGCTTTAGGAAGGCTGTCGACTAAGGTAAAGAGTAATGCTAGTTCTTGTAATTGGTTTTGTGTGTATTTGTTGTGAAAGGGACGACCTAGCAGGAGCGTAGAAGGCTTGGATCATTGGGATGACTAGATCTAGATCTAGTCACTATTTTCAGCAAAGGTAGGTGACTAAGGGCCTTAGATGGTGTTGGCCGAATAGGTATGTTGGTTTGGTGTCGATTATTCAATTAGATCTGTAGTGATGTAAAGCCCTAATTTTTGGGATTTTTGTGATTTTGGTGAAATCTTGAAATTTTGGTGATTGAGTTATTGGAATTGTGTTTAAGTATGTTAGTGGGACTTTAGAAGGCGCAAGCCTTCAATAATACCCGGCAAAAATATCAAGTTTTAAATTTAAAGTGAAGGGGACTTGGTTAAGTGGGCCTTTAAGGAAAAGTTAGTAAATTAAGACACAAGTAAGCCTTTGGTAAAGTGGCAAGGTGGCGCCACTAAGTTCCTAAAAAAGTGGCATGTGGACTAAGTGTTAGGGCCAAGGTTCTAGTTGCAGGGTAAGCAGATGATACTTTTAATTTTTGTCAATTTGGTCATGTGGATAGGGGTATTCGGCTAGGGCTTTAGGGGTTGCAATTTGGGCAAATTAAGGGAGGTTGTGCCGTTTGTTTGAATAGCCATTAGGGTAAGTTCTAAATTCTTTTCCTTATTGCCGAATTAGGGTTTTGCCACTTAGGGTTTTCTACTTTTGTTCTATTCTCCTCTTGTGCCGATTTGCCATAGCCGAATCTCTTCTCCTCTCCTCTTTCATTCTTTTTCTTCTTCTTTTCTAAACATCCTCATCACTTTACTCACCTCTTCTTCCATTCTCTTTTCTTTGATTCCCATTCTCTTTCAATTCCCCATAGCCAGATACACATAAAAGCCAAAATCCTAAAAGTTTGTTTTTGTGCCGATCCTTCTACTTTCTTCTTCTCCTTGGCCAAAGTTCACATCCTCAAAACCCCTAATCTCTATCGGCATCACCACTTGAAATCACCTTCTTCTTCCTCGCAACAAAAGCCAAAATCACCATACTCATAGGGAGTTAGGAGCTGAACCTTTAGATCTCTAGATTCACTCTTTGCTCATGTTTAGAGGCTAGATCTACGCCAGATCTGAGTTAGAAACGAGATTGGAATCATTCTGGAGTATTAAATCATTCGTAAGCCATCGAAATCTCCTGTTCATATCTTATTTCGGGATTTAGAAAAGTCAAAACCCCTATGTGCATAGGGAGGTTGTCGGTTTGGGGCTTAGGGCTCTAAGGGTATTAACAATCAATTTATTTTGTGTTAGTGTGATCTAGAGGCTACTGACTGAGGGCTTGGACAAGTGGAACGACTAGATCTAGATCTAGTCACTAATTTTGACAAAGGTAAGATCTCAAGGACCTAGGTGATGATGGCCGATTATGGTAGGTAAGATTATGTTTATTATCATTGGATTTTAGAATCTGATATGTCAAGTTATCGATTGTAGGATATCGTGGAAGATCTCGTTAGCTTTCGTCGTAAATCAGGTGTGTATCGAACACCTTCTTCTAGTTCAAATCGGCAAAAGCTAAAATGCCGAAATGCTAAAATTTTGCCATTTCGTGGACTTGCGAGCTTGCGAGCGCTCGTGGGATGGTTGGAAGTGGTAGATCTGTAACTAAAATCGGTAAAGTTGGTGAGTGCATGATTTCGTGCACTTCGGTAAGTTTGGGCCTCGATGGGCTAAGTACGAGCCCAATAGGCTTACGGGCCCATATGGGTAAAAAAAGGTGATAAGCGAGTTCTGGTAGACTGTAGGTCTAAAACTGTTAAAACTAGTGAACCGATCATAAAATTTGGACTAAATGAGCTTAAGTAGCTATTTGACACTGTAGGGCCCATTAGGGGTTTTAGGGCCCAATAACTAAAAACTGCTAAAATGGGTTAAATAGACTACTGGATGTAAGTTGGACTATTAGGGACTGGAATGTGTATGAAACCCTAGAAACTGGCATAATTACTGAAATACCCCCTATGGGTGAAAGATTACTATTTTACCCCTAGGTGCAAAATGATCGCTATATCCTTAGGGCTAAATCTGACTGAAATGCATGTTTTTCTATTTCTGTTCACTACATGATTATCTGTTGCATGGGGCTGGGTTATTGATGGAGGAAGTACTGATAGTGGCTTGACCACGTACTGAAGGGGCTTTTCCTCGTTACACTATTATCTAAGCAGCTGTGGTGCAACTGTGGAGTGTAAGGCTGGGTGGGTTAAGTTATTCCCCACATGTGGTGTAGGGTTAATACGGGTGGAGTGTAGCAGCTAGATTTAGGTTGGGTTTGGGTTTGCATTCATAATTGATATCTGATCTGTTACTGAAATGGGCCTACGGGCCGTACTATTATTTGTAAAGGGTTAAGGCCGCACTAATTAGTTTAATTTGGGTTTTAAATTATTTATTTTTACTTTATATTACAAATTGATCTAAATGATTTAAACAATGCTGCACAGATTTTTCTAAAAATCAATCAATGTTTTCAAAATAGAGCTCTCGTAACAAATGAATAACAAATCATCAAATAAGATAAATTTTAAATGATTAGTGGATAGGACAATCTCAAACTAAACCTGGATTTTCTTCCCAAATTACAAGTACGGTTTCACAAAGCTCGCTCTAATCTTAGTAACTAGGTCTTACAGTTAGTTGTAGGTAATGTAACACACCAGACCTGGCCGTAACATCTGGGCCGAGTTTGGGGTGTTACAAGTGACATGTGGATTTAAATGACTGTAGGACAATCGTGTGGTAGATTTCGTCTACGTCTATTGCAAATTAGGTGTGTAAACGAACACCCTCTAGTAGACTAAATCGGTAAAAGCACAAATGCCGAAATGCTGAAATTCTGCCATTTTGTGGGCTTACGAGCGTGCGAGCACTCATGGGTTGGTTGGAAGTGGTAAGATCTGTAATCGCGATCGGTAAACTTGGTGAGTGTGTGATTTCATGTACCTTGGTAAATTTAGGCCTCGAGGGGCTGAATTTGGGCCCAATAGGCTTACGGCCCCATTTGGGTAAAAACGAGCAGTAAGTGGGTTTTGGCATTCTGTAGGTTAAAACTATTAAAACCACTGTGAAACTTGGGCTAAAGTTGGTAAATGGGCTAGATAAACTGTTAGGGTGAAAAATTGGACTGTTAGTAACTAAAATGTGCATAAAACCCTAAAAACTAGTAAAATTACTAAAATACCCCTTAATGGTGGAAAGTTACTATTTTACCCCTAGGTGCAAAAATGACCATTACACCCCTAGGGCTAAATTTGACTGAAATGTATCCTATACTTTATCTGTTCACTATATGCCATGACATGATTAACTATTGCATGGGACTGAGTTATTGATGGAGGAAGTGCTAAGTGGCATCGCCACATTTACTGAAAGGGGCTTTGCCTCGTTTTACTGTTAGTGGTTCGGCCACGTTATCTGATTAAGCAGCTATGCTGCGACTGTGGCGTGTAGGGCTGGGTGGGTTGAGTTATTCCCCACATTGTGTGTAAGGCTAGTACGGGTGGTGTGTAGGGCTGGACATGGGCTGGGCTTTGCATTCATGCATTATTTCTGTTCTGTTACTGTAATGGGCCTGTGGGCCACACTGATATCTGAATAGGGCTAAGGCCAAGTTAACTGATTACAGAATAAGGCTTCAGCTTGTTATTACTGAGACTGGATAGGGCTTGGGCCCAGTAAGCTTGAGTTGATTTGGGCTTTGGTTGGGCTTTCTTTACACACTGAGTTTCCAAACTCACCCCCTTCCTCTCATCTACGCAGGTGAGCCCTAGACTGGTGGACTTGGAGCTGGACGGATTCAGAGTGGCCACGTGGACTGCATATGATGGGTTTATAATTAAGTCTTTCTACTTTCATATTTATTTTAAATTATTTTTTAATGGTTTTGGGTTTATAGTAAGGCCGCTTTAAGTATTTTAATTTGGGTTTTTACTTCTTTTGTTATAATTTGTTTTAAATGGTTTGAATATGGCTGTACGAGTTTTTCTTAAAATCAATCAACATTTTCAAAAACAAAACACTCGTAACAAATAGATAACGAAATGACGAATAAGATCTCGTAACAATTAATTTAAAACTGGTAGTGGATAGAATAAACCCAACCTAAACCTGGATTTTCTTCCCAAACTATCAGAACGGTTTTACAAAACTCACCCTAATCGTAATAACTAAGGAACATGGTTAATCTGTCGTTGATGTGACACACTAGACTTGGCCGTAACATTTGGGCCGAGTTTGGGGTGTTACATTTAGTGGTATCAGAGCCTGGTTGCAACAACTCGGCTGTGGATCTGGTCCAAAAAGTTTTTGTAAAAACTTTAAAATCAAGGCCTACTAAGGGTATTTTGGAATCGGTTTTGGGAAAATCTTTAAGAAAACCCTGTTCAAACTTATTTTCTTCAAGGTTTTATTCTAAAAAAAAAGTTTAAGTTTTTCTTAGCTTTTTGAAATCTGGTTTTTGAAGAGTGGCACACTAAATTCCCAGCACGAAATGCTACTGTAGATATAACTAAGACTGTAGAGACTGAGGCAGTAGGGAGACTAAATCCTAGAAGACTGAGACTGTAGCTAGGACACGATTTCGTGAAAACAAACTCTAAAACTTTATCTGTACATAAGACATTTTGTAATAAACATTGAAATATTAAACTAATGTCATAAAATTCGTAATTACATAAGTCGATATGAGTACAAGGGCAGCTCGTGGATGAGGCCGTGGACGTGGCCGAGGTAGTGTGCAAGTTGGGTCTTCATCTTCTAAACACCTGCCAACTGAGGAGGCACGACCATCGCCGGTAGCTGAGAATGGGTCGGATGATCGGGCTGCTGGGGACGACGCCTTGTCCCAGGCAATGTTAAAGGTTCTAGAGAGGGTTGCTGGAGCTAATGTTGGGTTTGTGAATAGGGGATCCATTTCTGAGTGACTCCGGGCTAACGGAGTGGAGGTATTCAAGGGCATATCTGGGGTAGCCTCAAATGTGGTTGAGTATTGGCTAGAAGCCACAGAGCGAATCATGGACGACCTAGATTGCTCAGTGGAGCAAAAGCTCAAAGGAGTGGTGTCTCTACTGTAAGATGAGGCGTATCAATGGTGGATCACTGTAAGGGATAGTGCCCCAGCTGAGCGGGTAACCTAGGAACTGTTTAAGACGGCTTTCAAGGGAAAGTACGTCAGAGCAAGCTATGTGGATGCTCGTAGGAAAGAATTTCTGAACCTGACCCAGGGCAATAAGTCTGTTGCTGAATATGAGGCAGAGTTTTTAAGATTGAGCCAATATGCCAGTGATATAGTTGCTACTGAGTATGAATGTAGCGTTCGATTTGAGGATAGCCTCAGGGATGAACTTAGGGTGCTGATAGCTCTGCAGAGAGAGCGTGACTTTGCTGCATTGGTGGAAAAGGCTAAGATAGCCGAGGAGGTGAAGTGAACGGAAAGGTAAAACATTGAGAAGGATCGAAACTGATTCAGGAGGGATTCTGAACCCTCTGGTACTACAAACAGGAATGCCAAATGAGCTAGAGCGGATGAACCGGTCTGAGCAGTTCTGGTGAATACAGTTAGACAACAGGCTTGTGGGGACTGGGGTAGAGTGCATCTGGAAGAATGCTAGAAGCAGACTAGGGTATGTCTTCGGTGTGGGTCCAAGGAGCATAGGGTCAAGCACTGTCCTCGGAAGCCAGGTTAGACTCAAGTCGCTAAACAAAGGGTTGCTCAACCGGTGTGAGGTGGACCACAACTACCGAGAGGCCGTAGTCAAGGTAGAGGTGGCAATGGAAATGGTCGTGGACGTGGAGTACCTAGCAGGGGTGCTGGAAATGTAGAGGCTCGTCAGCCAGCATTGGTATATGCTATTCATCGTCGAGAGGAGGGTGACGTACCTGACATTATAACTGGTACGTTTTTTATCTCTAGCATGCCATACATTGCTTTGATAGATGTGGGTTCTACTCATTCGTACATTGCATGTGATATTTCTGGGTTGTTGGGTGTGCACTTTGAGGAAACTATGAGTGGGGTAACTGTAATAAGTCCACTGGGTCATTTGGTTAGGGTAGACAAAATCTTTAGGGAGGTGCCTTTAGAGACTCAAGGTAGGGTTTTCTCTAGAGACTTAATGGAGCTACCATTCGGAGAGTTCAATCTTAGCTTGGGGATGGACTGGCTTACTAAGCATAAGGCGACTCTGGATTGTGCGGCTAAGAGGATGGTGTTAAGGACTATAGAGGATGAGGAGGTGATGGTTATAGGGGAGCGAAGGGACTACTTGTCTAATGTTGTTTCGACCTTAAGGGCTAAAAAGCTGATTCGCAAGGTTATGAGGCGTATTTGGCATTCGTGAGTCAGATGGAGACCGAGGGTTTAACTATGGAAAATGTTAGAACTGTTAAGGAATTTCAAGTTGTTTGTCCTGAGGAGCTTAATGGATTGCCTCCGAATCGTGAAGTCAAGTTTGGAATCGATTTGCTACCTGAAACGGCTCCAGTGTCCATCGCACCTTATAGGCTGGCACCGAAAGAGTTAGTGGAACTGAAAGCCCAAATCCAAGAGTTGCTGGATAGAGGATTTATTAGACCGAGTGTGTCTCCATGGGGAGCACCAGTACTATTTGTGAATAAGAAGGATGGGACGATGTGTATGTGCAACGATTATCGCTAGTTGAACAAATTGACGATAAAGAATAAGTACCCTCTGCCTAGGATCGATGATCAATTTGACTAGCTTAAAGGAGCTTTAGTATTTTCCAAGATCGATCTTCGGTCTGGATACCATTAGTTAAGGGTCAAGAAAGTGGATTTTCATAAGACAGTATTCAAAACTCAGTATGGTCATTACGAGTTTCTGGTTATGCCATTTGGACTGACGAATGCACCTGTGGGTTTCATGGATCTGATGAATCGGGTATTCCAACCATATTTGGATCGATTCGTAGTCATCTTTATCGACGATATTCTTGTGTATTCGGAAACGAAGGAGAAACATGATGAGCATCTCCGTATTGTTCTACAAGTGCTGAGAGAGAAGCAACTCTATGCAAAATTTAGTAAATGTGAATTCTGGTTGCGAGAAGTGACTTTTCTAGGTCATGTTGTTTCTGCTGAGGGGATTAGGGTGGATACTCAGAAAATTAAGGCGGTTCTAGATTGGAAGTCACCGAGGTCCGTATCAAAAATTCAGAGTTTTCTGGGTTTAGCAGGATATTACAAAATGTTTGTAGAAGGATTCTCTTTGATTGCTACACCGTTAACGAAACTACTGAGGAAAGGAGTATCTTTTGTATGGACTGAGAAACAGTAAGAAGCTTTTGATAAGTTGAAGAAGGTATTGATTAAGGCGCCAGTGTTGATTCAGCTGGAGCTTGGAAAGGATTTCACCGTGTACAGTGATGCGTCGCATGTGGCGTTAGGCTATGTACTGATGCAATAGGGCAAGGTGGTCGTTTATGCTTCGCGACAGCTTAAGCCTCACGAAGCAAATTACCCTATGCATGATCTAGAGTTGGCAGCGGTAATCTTTGCGTTGAAGATCTAGAGACACTATCTGTATGGAGAAAAGTGTATTATATACACGGACCATAAGAGTCTCAAGTATTTTTTTACTCAGAATGAGTTAAACCTCAGGCAACGAAGATGGATAGAGTTGCTTAAGGATTACGACTGTTTGATTGGGTATCACCCCAGCAAGGCAAATGTGGTGGCGGATGCACTGAGTCGAAGGGTTGTAACCGAGTTGAGGGCAATGTTTACTTGTCTGAGTCTATATGACAATGAGAACTTGCTAGCGGAGTTGCAAGTGAGACCAAATTGGATTGAGCAGATTAAGGAGAAGCAATTAGTGGATGAGTCATTAGTTCCTTGGTTTCAGCAAGCTGAGAATGATGAGAATTCTGATTTTAGACTGAATAGTGATGGAGTTCTGTGCTTTCAAGGAAGAGTTTGTATTCTGAAAGACTCTAAATTGAGGCAGTCAATTCTGAAGGAGGCTCATGGTGGACCTTGTGCCATGTATCCTAAAGCGAATAAGTTATATCGAGACTTGTGAGTGTTGTACGGGTGGCCTGGACTTAAGCGAGAGGGGACCAAATTTGTGGGGAACTGTCTGACATGCGAGTAAGTAAAGGATGAGCATCAACTACCTTCTGGACTGTTGCAGCCAGTGAAGATTCCACTTTGGAAGTGGGAGAGGGTAACCAAGGATTTTGTGAGTGGGCTATCTTTGACACCCTCCAAGAATGACTCGGTATGGGTAGTTGTGGATTGGTTAACGAAATCTACCCATTTCATACCTGACCGGACCGATTACTCACTTCAAAGGTTGGCTAAGTTGTATGTGGCGGAGGTAGTGCAACTGCATCGGGTGCCAGTTTCGATTATTTCTAATCAGGATCCCAGGTTTACGTCCCGATTCTGACAGAAGTTGCATGCGGCGTTAGGTACGCGATTGGATTTTAGCATTGCTTTTCACCCTCAGACAGATGGATAGTCGGAAAGGGTTATTCAGGTTTTAGAGGATATGTTAAAGGGTTGTGTTATCGACTTCCGAGGTAGGTGGGTGGACTACTTACCATTGGCAGAATTTGCTTATAAGAATAGCTATCAGGCAAGTATTCGAATGGCCCCATATGAAGCACTATATGAGCGAAGGTGTCGTACCCTTACTTGTTAGACAGAGTTGGGAGAACGATAGGTTCTTGGGCCAGAGTTGGTGGCAGTGCTGAGAATAAGGTTAAGTTGATTAGAGGTCAGTTAAAGGAAGCATCGGATAGGCAGAAATCTTATGCGGAGTTAAAGCGTAAAGAAATTGAGTTCTCAGTAGGGGATATGGTCTTCTTGAAGGTCTCACCTTGGAAGAAGATATTAAGGTTTGGCAAGAAGGGCAAGTTGAGTCTGCGATTTATAGGGCCTTACCGAGTTCTTAAACGAGTGGGGCCAATAGCTTACCAATTGGAGTTACCGCTGGAGCTAGACCGAATTCATGACGTTTTTCATGTGTCCATGCTAAGGCGGTATCAATCAGATACTTCGCATGTCGTACTAGTGGAGGAGATTAAGGTAAAGACTGATTTAACTTTTGAAGAGGAGCCTGTGCAAATACTGGATCGAGAGGCCAATGTGCTGAGGAAGAAGTTAGTTCAATTGTTAAAATTGCTTTGGCGCAATCATGGCAGAGAATAGGGAATTTGGGAGCCAAAAGAGGCGATGCTTTAACAATACCCTCACCTATTTGGATCAGGTAAATTTCGAGGCCGAAATTTCTTTAAGGGGGGTAGAGTTGTAACGCCCTAATTTTTGGGATTTTTCGAGATTTTTGCGAACTTGGTGAAATCATGAAATTTTATTGTTTAGTTGTGTAAATTATGTTTAGAGTGTGTTAGTGGGCCTTTAGAAGGCCCAAGCCTAAGTTAAAACCCAAAAGAAATATCAAATTTGGGGATTTAAAGAGAAAGGGTCTTGGTTATGTGGGCTTTTAAGAAAAAGTGAGTAAAATAAGACACAAGTGACCCTTGGTAAAGTGGAAATGTGGCGCCACTTAGAGCCTAATAAAGTGGCCTGTGGATGTGTGCAAGGGCCAAGGTTCAAGTCTCAAAGTGAGCAGTATGGTACTTTATTTTTGTTTCATGTGCTAGTCATGTGATGGAACTCAAGTGAAACTCTGCTGAGAAGAGTTTGAGATGCTCATGGGATTTGATCAAAGAGGATAAGGGGGAGAAGTTTTAGGAATTTTGAAGGAAGCAGAGTTGGCCGACTGTGGGAGTTTTGGGAAGGCACATTTGGCCATGATGGATTGGGGTGGTAGTTTCGGCATTAGGGGCTAGTTGAATGCCAATTTCTTGAGCTAGTTTTCGGGATTTGGTCAATTAGTTTGATTGCCGAATGAGTATAGTAGTGGGTTCTTCGTGCATTCTTTTCTCCTATTTTCTATTCTGAAAACCGAAACCTTACACCTTAGGTTTTCCTTGCCGATTTCTTCTTCTAGCCGAACCTACTCTCTTCATTCTTCTCTTCCTTCTTTTCTTCATATTCTCGTTTCTTCTCTTCTCTTCTCCTCTCTTCTCTTCTTATCTTTTCTTCTCTTCTCCCCTACTCTCTTCTAAAACCGAATCTTATTTAAGTAATCTCTTTTCTCCAACCTCCTTGTCGCTTATCATAAAAAGTCGAAACCGAATCCACCATTGCTGATTATCTGTTTGATCAAAACTTCTTCTTCTATTGTGTTTTCTAAAATCGAATCTTACCCTTGTCCCTAGTGATCTCTTTTCAAACCCAAAGCATTCAATCTAGTAGTCGATTTCTTCTTGGTCAACTACTCCAAAAGCAGAAATCCCGAAGCACATATTATCTCCTAGTGTTGTTTTGTGTAAGGAGCCGAAATCTACATATTCATAGTAAATCGGGAATTAAACCTTTAGATCTGGTGGATCCATTATCGTACTAAGTAATCAGAACTCCTTCTCACATGTTATATTTGGATTTAGGAAAGCTGAAAGTCCCTAAACGCTTTAGGGAAGCTGTCGACTAAGGTGAAGTGTAATGCTAGTTCTTCTAATCAATTTTGTGTGTATTTGATGTGAAAGGGATGACCTAGCAGAAACGTAGGAGGCTTGGATCATTGGGAGGACTAGCTCTAGATCTAGTCACTAGTTTCGGCAAAGGTAGGTGACTAAGGGCCTTAGATGGTGTTGGCCGAATAGGTATGTTGGTTTGGTGTCGATTATTCAATTAGATTTGTAGTGACATGTGGATTGAAATGACTGTAAGACAATCGCGTGGGAGATTTTGTCTACGTCTGTCGCAAATCAGGTGTGTAAACGAACACCCTCTAGTAGACTAAATCGGCAAAAGCTAAAATGCTGAAATTCTGCCATTTCATGGGCTTACGAGTGTGCGAGCGCTCGTGGGTTGGTTGGAAGTGGTAAGATCTGTAATTGCGATCGGTAAACTTGGTAGTGCGCGATTTCGTGCACCTTGGTAAATTTGGGCTTCGAGGGGCTGAATTTGGGCCCAATGGGCTTACGGGCCCATTTGGGTAAAAACGAGCGATAAATGGGTTCTGGCATTCTGTAGATTAAAACTGTTCAACCCACTATGAAAGCTGGGCTAAGTGGGCCAAAATAGTTAGTTGACACTGTAGGGCCCATTAGGGGTTTTTGGGCCCGATAGCTTTAAAGTTGGTAAATGGGCTAGATAAACTGTTAGGGTGAAAAATTGGACTGTTAGTAAGTAAAATGTGCATGAAACCTTAAAAACTGGTAAAATTACTGAAATATCCCTTAAGGGTAGAAATTTACTATTTTACCCATAGGTGCAAAATGTCCATTATACCCCTAGCGCTAAATTTGACTGAAATGCATGCTATATTTTATATGTTCACTGTCTGCGATGACATGATCAACTGTTGCATAGGACTAGGTAATTGATGGAGGAAGTGCTAAGTGGCATTGCCACGTTTACTGAAAGGGGCTTTGCCTTGTTTTACTGAAAGGGGCTATGCCTCGTTTTATGTTAGTGGCTTGGCCACGTTATCTAATCAAGCAGCTATGCTGCGACTGTGGTGTGTAAGGCTGGGTGGGTTGAGTTATTCCCCACATGGTATGTAGGGCTAGTACGGGTGGTGTGTAGGGCTGGACATGGGCTGGGCTTTGCATTCATGCAGTATTTCTGTTCTATTACTGTAATGGGCCTATGGGCCGCACTGATATCTGAATAGGGTTAAGGCCCAGTTAATTGATTACAGAATAGGGCTTCGGCCCAGTTATTACTGAGACTGGATAGGGCTTCAGCCCAGTAATCTTGAGTTGATTTGGGCTCTGGTTGGGCTTTCTTTACACATTGAGTTTCCAAACTCACCCCTTCCTCTCATCCACACAGGTGAGCCCTAGATTGGTGGACTTGGAGCTGGAAGGATTCAGAGTGGCCACGTGGACTGTACATGATGGGTTTATAATTAAGTCTTTCTAGTTTCATATTTATTTTAAATTATTTTTTATGGTTTTGGGGTTTGTAGTAGTCCGCTTTAAGTATTTTTATTTGGGTTTTTAATTCTTTAGTTATAATTTGTTTTAACTGGTTTGAATATGGTTGCACGAGTTTTTCTTAAAATCAATCAACATTTTCAAAAAAAAAACACTTGTAACAAATGGATAACGAAATGACGAACAAGATCTCGTAACAATTAATTTAAAACTGGTAATGGATAGAATAAACCCAACCTAAACTTGGATTTTCTTCCTAAACTATTAGAACGGTTTTGCAAAACTCACCCTAATCATGATAACTAAGGAACATGGTTAATCTATCATTGATGTGACATACCAGACTTGGCCGTAACGTCTGGGCTGGGTTTGGGGTGTTACAGATGGTACACTAGCTGATCAGTTAACATGGGACTTCTTTAAGACGGCCTTTCAAGGAAAGTACATCAGGGCAAGTTATGTGGACGCTCGAAGGAAAGAATTCTTAAGTCTGACTCAGGGAAATAAGTCTGTAGCAAAGTACGAGACGGAGTTTTTAAGGTTCAGTCGGTATGCCCGAGGAATCATTGCTACTGAGTATGAGCGCAGTGTGAGGTTCGAGGATAGACTTAGAGACGAGCTGCGTGTGCTGATTGCTCCACAAAGGGAGTGTGGCTTTGCTGCCTTGGTCGAAAAAGCGAAGATAGCTGAGGATGTGAAGCGCTTCGAGTGCCAAAATCGTGAAATGGATAGGAATAGATTCAGGAGGGATTCAAGGTCCTCGGGCTCTTTAGGGAGGCCAGTTAAGAGAGCTAGAGTGGATGAACTGGCTCGACCTGTACAGGTTAATATGGTCAGACCACAGATGTGTGCGGATTGTAGGAAAACACACCTAGGTAAATGTTCGAGGCATTCTGATGCATGCTTCCGATGTGGGTCTAGGGATCACCGAGTCAGAGGTCACCCTCAGAGGCCAGTACAGACGTATGCTACTAAATAAAGGGTTACTCAGCCAGTGAGAGGTGCTCAGCAGCCACCGAGAGGCCATGGTCAGGCCAGGGGCGGAAATGGGAATGGTCGTGGACGTGGAGCACCGAGCAGAGGTGCTGGAAACACTGAGGTATGACAGCCAGCATCGGTCTATGCTACTCATCCCCGTGAGGATGGTGACGTACATGATGTCATAACGGGTACGTCTTTAATTCATAGCATGCCATATACTGCCTTAATTGGTGTTGGGTCTACACACTAATATGTTGCGTGCAATGTGTCTGGGCTGTTGGGTCTGCAATCTAAGAATACTGTTAGTGGGGTATCTGTTGTTAGTCCACTGGGTCACTTGGTTAGGGTAGATAAACTTTTTAGAGAAGTGGCTTTAAAAGTACAAGGTAGAACTTTCCCTGCGGATTTGATGGAATTACCGTTCAGAGATTTTGATCTTATCTTGGGTATGGACTAGCTCGTTAAGCACCGAGCGAATTTAGGTTGTGCTGCTAAGTGAATGATTTTAAAGACTTTGGAGGATGAGGAGGTAGCTGTGATCAGGGAGCGGAGAGACTATTCGTCTAATGTTATCTCAGCATTAAGGGTTGAAAAGTTGGTTTGCAAGGGTTGCGATGCGTTTTTGGCATATGTGAGCAATTCTGAATCTAAAGGTCCTTCCGTGAGTGATGTCAGGATTGTTTAGGAATTTCTGAATGTCTTTCCTGATGAACTTCCAAGGTTGCCTCCGAATCTGTAGGTCAAATTTGGAATCGATCTACTGCCTGGAATGGCTCTGGTGTCCATTGGCCCTTATAGGATGGCACCGAAGGAGCTGGTGGAGTTAAAGGCTCAGATCCAAGAACTTCTGGGTAGAGGATTTATCCGACCAAATGTGTCTCCGTAGGGAGCACCGGTGTTATTCGTCAAGAAGAAAGATGGGACGATGCACATGTGTTGATCAACTTAGAGGAGCTTTGGTATTTTCTAAGATTGACCTTTGTTCTGGGTACCACCAATTGAGGGTCAAGGAGGCGGACATTTATAAGATAGAATTCAAAATGCGGTATGGTCAATACGAGTTCTGGGTAATGCTGTTTGGTCTTATGAATGCACCAGCAGCCTTCATGGATCTCATGAACCAGGTATTCCAACCCTATCTGGATCAGTTTGTGGTCATTTTTATAGATGATATCCTGGTGTATTTGAAAACTGAGGAGGACCACGATGAACTTCTCTGGACCGTTCTACAAATTCTAAGGGTGAAACAGCTTTATGCAAATTCAGCAAGTGTGAATTATGGCTACAGGAAGTGACATTCTTGGGTCACGTGATGTCTACCGAAGGGATGAGAGTGGATACTCGGAAGATCGAAGTGGTGTTGAACTGGAAACCACTAAGGATTGTGTTAGAAATTCAAAGTTTTTGGGTCTGGTAGGGTATTATAGAAGGTTTGTAAAAGGATTTTCTGTGATTATGGCACCGTTGATGAAGTTACCAAGAAAAGGGGTATCGTTTATCTGGACTGGTAGGCAACTAGAGAGTTTTGAGAAGTTGAAGAAAGTTCTGACTGAAGCCCCTGTGTTAATACAGCCAAAATTTGGGAAGGACTTTACTGTGTATAGTGATGTGTTACACATCGGTTTGGGTTGTGTGCTAATGCAGGAGGCTAAAGTGGTTGCTTACGCATCATGTCAACTAAAGCCTCACGAGGCGAACTATCCTACTCACGACTTGGAATTGGCTGCGGTGGTGTTCACATTAAGATTTAGAGGCTCTACTTATACGGGGAGAAGTGTATCATTTACATGGACCATAAAAGCCTTAGATACCCCCTTACTCAGAAGGAGTTGAACCTTAGGCAATGAAGATGGATAGAGTTACTTAAGGATTATGATTTCTCAATTGAGTACCACCCTGGAAAAGCTAAAGTGGTAGCAGATGCACTGTGCCGTAGGGCTGTATCTGATCTGAGAGCAATGTTCGCTCGTCTCAATCTCTTCAGTGATGGTAGTTTATTGGCTAGATTGCAAGTAAGACCGACTTGGACTGAGCAAGATAGAGAGAAATAGTTATTGGATGAGTCATTGGTTCCTCAGTTTCGACAAGTAGAGAATGGTGAAACTTTTAATTGAATTATGAAGGAGTTTTGTGTTTTCGTGGAAGAGTCTATGTTCCGAAGGACTCTGACCTAAGGCAGACTATACTGCGGAAGGCACATGGCAACCCTTATGCCATGCATCATGGTGGAAATAAGTTATAACGGGATTTACGGGAGTTGTACTGATGGCCTGGACCTAAGCGTGAGGATACTCGTTGAGATAGTACGACTTCATGGGATACTCGTTTAAATCATTTTCGACTGAGACCCTAGGTTCACATCTCAATTTTGGAAAAAGTTGCATGAGGCATTGGGTACACGGTTAGATTTTAGCACTACTTTTGTAACACCTCAAACTCGGCCCAGACGTTATGGCCAGATCTAGTGCGTCACATGGATAGTTGACTAAGTTACGTCTTCTTTTAGTAAAAAGTTATGTTGCTTTTAGTATACCATATTATACATCTTGTAATTAAAAACGTCATTAGTTATCAAAACCGAATTCACTACCAAAAATAGTTCACTTTGTAGGAGATTTTATTGCCGTGTTATCATTTCTTAAGTAATCCCTTTGTCACGTATTGTATGTTTTGAAAGCGTTTGTTTAGATTTGGAAGGCTCGCGCGAACTAGTCTACCAGAATGAAAACAAATAATAAATAAACTCAAAACAAATACCTGAGCGACCTTATTACAACTTAAAAACCAAAATTAAGAATAAAGCATCAATAAAATAAATTTAGAAAACTAAAAACCAGAAAACAGATCACATGGCCACTCCGAATCCCTCGTAGCTCCAACTCTTTTAAGGTTGGGGGTTACCTGCATGGATGGAAATGAGAGGGTGAGTTTGTGAAAACTCAATGTGTAAGCTAACCCAACCAGTGTCATAGACCAGTCCAAGATCAGTCTGGGTCGACGCCCTATTCAGATACTGATTAAACTAGGCCTTAGCCTTATTCAGAAAAAAGTGTGGGGCTTGGGCCCATTACAGGAACAGATCAGATTATAATAATTTATGCATATATGCAAAGCCCAAGCCCAATCCAGCCCTACACACCACCCGTACCAGCCCTACAGACCATGTGGGGAATAACTCAACCCACCCAGCCCTACACACCACAGTCGCAGCAGAGCTGCTAAAACAGATATCGTGGCCAAGCCACCAGAACAGTAATACGAGGCAAAGCCTCTAAGCAGATTACGTGGCATTGCCACTTTTAGCACTTCCTCCATAACAATAACCCAACCCCATGCACATCAAAATATACATGTCATGGCATACAAAATATCAGATGTAGTAGCATCCAATCAGTCTACTTTTCTGTACGGGTAAATTTGTCATTTAGCATCTACGGGTAAAATAGTAATTTTCACCCTTTAGGGGTATTTCGGTAATTTTGCTAGGTCTTAGGGTTTTATTCTTATTACATGTGACAGCCCTATTTCGACCTTAGTCGGGAAGCGGATTCAGGACTACAAAACCGAGTCACAAAAACAATTTAATAATTATTTTGATGACTATTTTTGTGTGCCAAATCCTGTGTGACATTTTTGGTGTTCTAATTTAGTGTTATAATAGTAAATTTCATGAAAAAGGGCTTAGTTGTAAACTTTGAAAATTATGCTAGGTGAATGTGTGGCGATCAAATAATTGCATGATGTAAAAACAAGTCCTTGCATGTCAAAATTCCCTTTTTATCTTTAGTGGCCGGCCAACCAACTTAATGATGATGTTTTGGTTGTTTTATTTTATATTTTAGTGATTATATTTGCTTATTATATGAATAGAATAAAAACAAATTAAAATAGCATGAAAATTGGGAGGAAAAACCAATGTTAGGCCATTTCTTCTTCTCCTTGCCGTGAGTTGAAAAAGAAAATAGGAACTTAGGGAGTTTTGGGCATTCGGCTAGTTAAGGCTTGAAACAAGGTAAGATTCATGTGTTTTCTTTAAATACTTGTAAAATTCGGTTGGTTTTGAAGCTTGCAACAAAACCCATGAGTCAAATTTTGATTTGGTGAATTATGTTTCATTCGGCCATGGATGTTGAGATGCTTTGTGAGTGTTTAGATGTTTTGGGTGAAAAATTCTTTGTTTGATTTATGAGAAGAGCAAATTGATGTTGGAATTGTGAGTTAACATTTTCGTATGAGTATGTATGTTAGCCGAATGGGAAATTAGGATGTTAAGAAAATGACATTCGGTCCTTTTGATTAAACTAAGAGTTTATAAGATTAAATTATAAGCTAGTGTTTAATGATGGGAAAATGGTTGTGTCTATGTTAAGTATTAAGGTAAAAGGTTAGTATGAATGCATTTTTAGTAGAGATATACATTCGGTCATGAGTAATTGTGTTTTATTTTGGTATTAATGGTATTTAGATGAACACTCGGCTATGAGATGTTGTGCACTTTGAAATGATACCTTTGATAGCTGAAATTAAACATGAGGGTGCTACATTCTATATTAGCCAAGAGCATGTTTAATCTTGTTGGGTATTAAACTGTTAAAAGATAAGTTGTGTTCATTATATGCAATTGCCGAATGGAAAGAATGGAGTTGAGTGATTTTATTGTTATGTACCGATGTAAATTTAGTATAGAGCTTAGTATATTCGTTAAAGAAGAAAGAAAACCTATGTGAGGTACGGTCTTGTACATTTTGGGTAAAAACAATAATGCTTTGATGCTATTAAATGAAGCTAAAATGGGGTGAGTTTTAGACTTGTAAATTTGGATGAATTAAGGTATAGTGACCGATTATGATTGAGGATAAAATCTACTTAATGTGATTATGTGTATACTTGAGAAGGGTCGAATGTTAATGAATGAGTAGTCATGATCAATTATGATATTTTAGGGAGTATGCGAGATACTCATGTATTTGCAAATGCGAAAATAGGTTAATTGCTTAATCTGTGATAATTGAGTGAGTTGATATTTATGGATTTAGTGACTTTGGCCTTGGATAATCATTATATTATGATTGATAAGTTGATCTAAAAGAATATGTATATATATTTCTATTTATGGCCGAATGTGTATGTGGAGCATAGAGAGGGTACTTTGTACTTCTTGCTTTGATTAAGTGAAGTATATGAAAGTTGATACACTCAAATTTGTTTAAAATTTAGCTCAAGAGCTTAGAGGGACAACTTCGGACAAAGGGAAGGCAAAGGTCACGGAATAGTCAATTCGAAATTCCTCGGAAGGATTCGAGGTAAGTTCTTGAGTAACAAATTCTTAATTATGGTAGAGTAAAATTTTAATTTATGTATGCATAATATGCGAATTCAAATGGCAAATGCTATGTCCGAATGCTAAAATTTTGGGAATGAGAGTATGTGTAAATATGAGAAACCGAATGCTAAACTGGAGTCTTAATGTATTTAAATATGAAATTGTATTCTTTGCTTACAAGAAATCAAACCGTATGAAAAATAGTCGGTAGTACCCTGGGGTGGTTGTGTATATGCATTTGGAAAAAGGTGACAGGATATGTAAACTAATAAAAGTAAATATATATTTTGTTAAAGCCGAGCTTAGTCTCGAAGGGCTTTCGAGCCAGAGTTAAAGCCGAGCTTAGTCTCGAAGGGCTTTCGAGCCAGAGTTAAAGCCGAGCTTAGTCTCGAAGGGCTTTCGAGCCAGAGTTAAAGCCGAGCCTAGTCTCGAAGGGCTAAAGCCAGTGGTAAAATTCGGATTTTTGGTCTTGAGGTTCATTTGCGGTGGAAATCGAATAGGAGTTAAATGTTTGAGCTTATGTACGAATATTTATTTAAATAATATTGCCTTGACAAAACAGATGCGCTACTTAACGTAAAGAAGGCAGGTATGCATACTATGCCCTTAATGAATTAGCAGGCCATTGAAATTGTTTAGTTAGCCGTTCAGGAATTGTGAACTACTGTTTGATAGCGTGAGTATATATATATATAAAACAATTCGACGTTGAAGTGTAAAATTTTTGCACTCGATTGATTGGGCGAATAAGAAATCCGAATTACTCGATTTTCAGTGAATAACTCTTTGAATGCAATTGAATTTCTTTTGTGATACATATGTGAGCGTATTAGTAGTATGGTTATGCTCATATTCGGCCAAAGAAGGCTTTAATCATAAGTTGTTAATATTACGCCCTTTACTTATTTTGATTCAATTAATTAAGTACTTACTAGGCAAGAAATTGCTTACTCTGTGTCCCTGTTTTCGATTTTGTAGATATCGATCGGAAGCTACGGTCTCGGGAGATCCAGTATTGAAGTCATCTACACTATCATTCACCTTTTGGTACCGGTAACTAAATCTAGGAATGGCATGTATAGGTTGACTTTTGGTGTTCAAGCAAACATCTTTTGAATTTCTTTTGTCTTGTAACTAAATTAGGCCATGCGAAAATGGCTCTCTCTTAAGATTTCCACTTTGATAATTATGGAAATAATTTGATTAAGTTACATGAATGGTTGTGAATGCATGTTGTGCAACTTTTGTAAATTTATTCGATAGGTTTAGCAAAAGATCTTCTTCGTTTTCGTGCGGCTTTCCAAAGAATAGTCTGGTGACACTTCTCGACCCTCCTGCGACGGAACTGGGTCTAGGGGTGTTACATTACAGACTACTAATAGATCTAACGTCGCCTGAGTGACTCAAACAGTCCATTTCATTTATACAATGCCATTGGGCCCTAAACCCCTAATTGGCTCGACGAAGCCGACAAGCTACTGTGGCCTGCTACGTCTCAATTTAAACATATTTGTACAAAATTAATGTCGAATTTACCAGAGAGCACTTACCGTGTAATTTCACCCATATGGGCCTGAAAGCCCATTGGGCCCAATTTCAGCCCATTGAGGCCCATAACCACCCAAGTGCACGAAAACGTACACAACAGCCTTGCCATCCATTATTTCTAATTTCACAGTTTCGTATTGACCCACGAGTGCTCGCACACTGGTAAGCCCTCGAAATGTCTGCATTTCGACATTTCAGCTTTTCAGCTTTTGTCGATCTAATCTACCAGAGGGTGTCAATTATACACCTGTTTACGAACTACGTCAAGATCCCGCGAGCGAATAACCTACATCAGTTTACCCACCATGTTATTCCATAATCCAATTTACAATTACAACACCTACCCCCTAGAATATTCGGCCATCATTACCAAAACATCACCATCACTTACCTTTGCCGCAACCTAGCTCCAACTACTTGACCTAGTCTATTTTGTTAGTATTAACCACCTTTAACGAGATCTGTCACTACAAGTAGAAGTAACCAAAATCGACCACAGGAAAAGAGGTTTAAAATGGTCCACTAGGCAAGGACCCCAAAACTGATTAACACTAGGACATTAGGGGTTTTGACTTTTCCCCTAACCACTTAAAAGAAAAATGAGGGAAAGATTCTTACCCAAGGATTCGCTTATCTTGCCACGATAGAGTGAGAATCGTCTCCAACTAGCCTAAGCTCAGATCTAAAGTAGATCCAACCGAAACACACTGAAGGATAGTGGATCTAAGGTATTCGGCTAGAGAAGGGTGCTTAAGACAATAGAAAAAGTAAGATTCGGCTATGGAAGCCATACAAGAGGAGCTATTGACAAGAGAAGGTACAATCAATTTATGGAAAAAAAGAGCAGTGAAGTTCAAGTTTAGAGAAGGGCTTGAGGAATTAAATAAAAAGAAGAAGAAAAGTTCTCTTAGATTTGGCTTTTTGAGTAAGTTGACAAAGGGGAAGGCTACAAGTTTTGGGATTTCGGCTTTCAGGGAGATTAGCCAAGAAGAAGTCAGCTAGAAGATTAAGTGTTTCGGGTTTAAGAAGAGATCACTAAAGAGAGTTGAGGGTGCGGTTTTAGAAGAAAGGTGAAAGAAAAAGAAGAAGAAGAAGAAAGTAGGTTCAACTCTTTAGTCAATCGGCCAAAAAGATTGAGGGTCTAGGGACATTCGTCTTTTGTAAAAAAGAAAAGAGGAGATAAGAAGTGAGTTATAATCGGCACACTTACCTAATTAACACTAACGAATAACCAAAACCAAACCCTAAGGCAGAAATTGGCACTTACCCACCAAGATGTCGAAACTCAAGACCCAAATCTCGAAAGAATAAGGAATTCGGCACACTCTCCTCACCTCAACTGCTGAAAATGTTCACCAATGGCTAGAAGCCAAATTTTGCCCGTCAACAATCCTACAACTGGCCAACTCTTGCTCCCTTTTCAAAATTCCTAAATTTTCTCTCCTTATCACTCATTGATCTAATGCCATGAGCAATCAAACACCTCCCCTTAGAGTTTAACTTGGAGTCCACCTCTTACCATGCACATGCACAAAATAAAATATGCACTTTGCTCACTAATGGATTCGAACCTCAGCTCCCTCACAAGCCTCTACCCGCCACCTTCTTAAGCTCTAAGTGGTGCTACCTTACCACTTTACCACAGGTCTTATTGTGTCTTAAAACCCCAATATTAATTTAAAAGCCCACCTAGTTTAGGTCCATCCTCCCCTAAGGCAAAAAATAAAAATTTTACCATACCTTAGGCTTAACCCTAGGCCTCCTAAAGGTCCACTAAACACACCCAAGGCATCAATATACCACATCAATCCAAGCAAAAATTAAATCCAAGCAGAAATTCAAAAACTCGAAAAAATTGGGGCATTACAATTTTACCCCCTTAAAAAAATTTCGGCCTCAAAATTTACCTGGTCCTAACAGATGAGGGTATTGTTGACGAACCGCCTCTTCTGGCTCCCATGTAGCTTATTCTTTGCCGTGATTACGCCAAAGCACTTTCACTAAAGGAACTGACTTCTTTCTTAACACCTTCACATCACGGTCCAAATTTTGCACAGGCTCTTCCTCGAAAGTCAGATCAGTTTTAACTTCGATTTCTTCAACTAGTAGAATATGGGAAGGATCAGACTGATACCACCTTAGCATGGATACATGAAAGACGTCATGAATCTGGTCCAACTCTGGAGGTAGTTCCAGCTGATATGCTACCGGACCCACCCATTTAAGAACTCAGTAGGGCCCAATAAACCACGGACTCAATTTGCCCTTCTTTCTAAACCTTAAAATCTTCTTCCAAGGTGAAGCCTTTAAGAAAACAAAATCTCCCACCGAATACTCAATTTCCTTATGCTTCAAGTCGACATAAGACTTTTGCCTAGCAGATGCCTCCTTTAATCGATCCCTGATTAGCCTAACCTTTTCTTCTGTATCTGACACCAACTCTGGCCCAAGAACCTAACGTTCCCTCAATTCTGTCCAACAAGTAGGCGTACAACATCTTCGACCATACAGCGCCTCATAAGGTGCCATTCAAATACTCGCCTGATAATTATTGTTGTACGCAAACTCCGCTAACTGCAAGTAAGCTTCCCAGCTACCCCGAAAATCAATAACACATCCTCTCAACATATCTTCCAGAACATGAATCACCCTTTCCAACTGTCTATCCGTCCCCAACGCTTCATGCAACTTCTGCCAGAATTGAGATGTAAACCTAGGGTCCTAATCAGAAATAATTGAAACTGGCACTCCATGAAGTCGCACTATTTCTGCTACATACAACTTGTCCAATTTTTGAAGTGAGTAGTTGGTTCGGACAGGTATAAAATGAGCAGATTTAGTTAGCCTATCCACAATCACCCAAACCGAGTCTTTCTTGGTAGGCGTCAAGGGTAGCCCACTCACAAAGTCCATAGTTACCCTTTCCCACTTCCAAAGTGGAATCTTTACCAGTTGCAGAAGTCCAAATGGCAGTTGATGCTCAGCCTTCACCTGCTAGTATGCCAGACACTTACCCACAAATTCTGTTACTTCCCACTTAAGTCTAGGCCACCAATACAATTCTCGTAAATCTCTATACAACTTATTCCCTTCGGGATGCATGGCACAAGGACCACCATGAGCCTCTCTCAGAATTGACTATCTCAAGTCGGAGTCCCTCGGAATACAAACTATTCCTCGGAAACAACTCCTTCACTATTCAATCCAAAATCAGAAGTCTCCCCACTCTTAACTTGTTGAAATTGAGGAACTAGTGACTTATCCTCTAATTGCTTCTCCTTAATCTGCTCTATCCAGGTCGGTCTTACTTGCAATTCAGCCAACAAGCTTCCATTATCATACAGACTAAGACGAGCAAACATTGCCCGCAGCTCAGTTATAGCTCTTCGACTTAGTGCATCAGCTACCACATTAGCTTTGCCTGGGTGGTACTCAATAGAATAGTCGTAGTCCTTAAGCAACTCTATCCATCTTCTTTGCTTAAGGTTCAACTCCTTCTGAGTCAACAGATACTTGAGACTCTTATGATCCGTGTATATAATACACTTTTCTACATATAAATAGTGCCTCCAGATCTTTAACGCAAAAATCATTGTCGTCAACTCCAGATAATGTGTTGGGTAGTTCACTTCGTGAGGCTTAAGCTATCACGATGCATAAGCAACCACTTTACCCCCTGCATTAGCACACAGCCCAACCCAACATGCGACGCATCACTATACATAGTAAAATCCTTCCCAGACTCTGGCTGAATCAATACAAGCGCCTCAATCAAAACTTTCTTCAACTTCTCGAACGCCTCTTATTCTTTCTCAGTCCAAACAAATGATACTCCTTTTCTTAAAAGTTCATCAATGGTGCCGCAATCAAAGAAAATCCTTCCACAAATCTCCTGTAGTACCCTACCAAACCTAGAAAACTCTAAAAACTCCAAATTTTCGACATAGATCTCGGTGGCTTCCATCCCAAAACCGCCTCAATCTTCCGAGGATCCACCCTAATCCCCTCAGCAAAAACAAGGCGACCAAGGAACGTCACTTCTCGCAACCAAAATTCACACATGCTAAATTTTGCAAACAGTTGCTTCTCCCTCAACAGTTGCAACACAATCTGGATGTAACACCCCAACCTGTATCCATCGTCGGAATAAGGTTTCGGAGCATTACTCAGATTTACATATCATTTAGCAAAAATTTCCGTTAAATACTTACCGATTCAATGCATCATATAGATAATTATATTATCATTTAATCAATAGCTTGGCACTTGTCTTAGAATCAATCAACATTGTTAGTATACTTACGCATATTTTATATAATATGCTTATAAGTAACATTCTCTTACCGTTTAAAATCATTTATTTCATTATATTATAATTTCATGTACCATAATTTCCATATATTTCACATATATTTATTCCGATAATAATTCATATCACACTTAATATAAATCAAATTCTATATGCACATACTTTCCACACCATGTGTCAATATAAAATGTACAAATCATTATATATATACTTCAAGCATATATGGTAATAATTCATTTTGTATTCATATTGTTTCATAATATATAAATGTACTAATATTTCACATTCAATCCAATATAACATACAATTTAACATATTTTCATGCTCAATTATGATACACAAATTTACCTGACAAACTTGCAAAAATACCCAGATTTAGGGGCCTTTTGGTAATTTTTCATTTTCCCCGATTTTCATCTGATCTTGATCTAAATTGATAATTCCATTCAATTTATTAATTTAGACAATAAGTCAATTCATTTCCTTCAAATTGGTCATTTTTGATATCTTTACAAAATTTCCCCTAAAATTTTACTTTTATTCAATTTAGTCCCTGAGCCTAAAGCATACAAATTAGTCATGCTAGTTGAATATTCATATATATTTTCCTACTCCTCCTCTCCATTCCACATCCTTAATTTATAAAACATGCTTATGAGTAACATCGTCAATAATTTCACTATTTATTTATATGTGAATATTCAAGCTGTCCACCTGCATCATAGTCACTAAATTATTTTTCTCTTGAGCTACAGAACCCCAAATTAAGATCCGTCAATTTTCCATGAAACTAGACTCATATATATTTTTACCATAAAATGTTCAGAATTTTTGGTTTATCCAATTAATACAGTTTATTCATTAAAATCTCCCCTATTTTGCTGTTTGACAGTTCTGACCACTCTTCAGTAAAACTTAATTATCTCTTTGTAAAGAATTTGAATGATATTCCCATTTACTTCTCTTGAAAATAGACTCATTTAGGATACTAAACACATAACTTTAAGGCCCTAATTATTTTTATCCAATTTTTGATGATTTTCCAAAGTCAAAATAGGGGATCCCAAATTCATTCTGACCTTATCTCACAAAATTTATTATATCGCATAATTTAAAAATCCATTGCTTACACCGTTTCTTCTATGAGAAACTAAGCTCAATAAGCTTTAGTTTCATATTTTTTTCATCTTCTAATTCGATTTACAATTTATAGTGATTTTTCAAAGTTAGTCTACTGCTGCTGTCCAATATTGTTTTAGTGCAAGCTGTTTATTACCATTTTTCCCTTAAGCTTTAATAAATAACAATTTTGTCCCTACTCAATTAGCCTCTCAATAAAGCTTATTTTTTTTCAATTAACACTCTATTCTATCACTTTAAACTACTTTACATTTTTTGAAAATCATAATTTCAGCACTATATTTTAATTCCAAACATTTTCACAATTAGGTCCTAACTAATTCATTCACTTTACTAACTTAATTCATACTCTATTTCTATTCAAGTTCCATCCCAACTCAAATTTATCTACTAAATTTTCAGCTTATTTAACTAGTTTCAAAATTTCCTCAAATTAGTCCCTCAACATAAAACTTATGAATTACATTACAATTCAATCCTTATTTCATTTCTAACTTGAATTTCTATCAATTTAACCTTTATTTCATCATTTTACTCAACATGAACATTATCTAGGAATCTAATAGCTTTCAAAATATCAACTTAATTTCATCAAAATCTTATTCCAAAGCTTCTAAAACATCAAAATTAAATAAAAAGGGCTAAATTGACTTACCTATTAAATTTCCAAGCTTTAAAATCCTTATTTCTCCTTTTTCTTTTCTTTTCTTCTTTCTTTTTTCCTTCCCCTGCTTTTCGGTCCCCCATTCTGTTTCTCTTTCTTTGTTTATATATATATATATATATATAAAAAAACATTAATAAATATCTATTTAATAATCCATTTTTTCTTTTACATTTGTATACAAATATATTAATACACTTGTATCAATTTATTTCTATACACTTGTCTTTCTTTAATCTATTTATTATACAAATATGTTATAATAGATTTATTTAATTAATTAATATATTTTATAATTAATAAATATCCATTAATAATTAAATACTTATATTACAAATGTCTGTATTTTTATCCATACACTTGTATATTTTATCTACTATACATTTGTCTATATACTAATTTATTTATCATATAATATCAATTTAATAATAACAATGATATTAATATTTACTTAAATAATAAGTAATTACATACATATGTTACAAATGTATGTACATTATTTATCACATATGTATTTTATTTTTATCACACACTTGTCACAATTTAATTTATTTATCATATAAATATCTTATAATATAATTATAATAAATTAATTTAATATCATTTGTTACTAAGAAATATATATATTTTTTATAATTAAAATCTAAGTAAAAATCTTAGATTTTTACTTTATATGCCGCCTCACTTATGCTAAATGGCATAATTGCCATTATAGTCCCTTTTATTTTCTTTTAATCTATAATTAAACTTTCACACTCTATTCAATTTAATCCTTTTTATCCAATTATCCTTAATTAAGCTAAATTCACTTGATTAAACTCTAATTAACCACTCAATTAACTTTTTAAATATTTTTGATAAATATTTACGGATCCAATTTTCAGTAACGGAGACTCAAAATTTTCCAATAACCGTAAAATTCGGGTTATTACATTTCTCTCCCCCTTAATAAATTTCGTCCTCGAAATTCCTTGTTTTATCATGAACTTCGTTACTTTTATAATTCTATAGTTTCTTTCTGCACATATTTACCTAGTTTATTATTTATATACATTCTTTATCCTTTTATTTCACAAATTATTTTAATTTAATATTTCACATTTGCTTTTCAGAACTTCCACCAACATAAATTAGAAGATAATATCATATGAATTTTAGTATCAAGTATTCTATCACATATATTGGCTTGGAAAACCAAAGAGAGATAGAGTGATATTGTGAATTAATCAAACTTGCCAAAATTTCTATCTGTTTGCATATTTATGCAATCTTTCCATATAATGATTATAGCATCCAAACATGAACAATTGTATATTCCTTTGAAAATATTAGTACATATAAGACACCCATATAAAATCCCAAAAATCTACTGTAATATGTCGAATTATATTAGTTATATTCAAATATTTTTGCAATTTATTCACTAATTCCATTTACTAGTATAGTCATAAAAAAATTCATATCATTCAGTTTACTCAAGAAACTAATTCGGAAGAAATTTTCCTATAATTAACTTCTTTCTTTAGCAATGGTATTGTATATCCCAAGTAATTTTCAAAAATCTAATATCTCCATCCAGAACCCATCTTCACTTATTAACTCATTCTCAGTTTTGACTGCATTATCAATTGCTCAACTATTGAACTTTTTCACTTTTACCGTTTTGAACTTAATCAATATAAATCTCATAAATTTCATTGAATATAACTTAATCAATATAAAGCCTCATAATTTAATTTTCATGTATTTTCACTTAATCAATTTCCTGTTGACCTCATCGAAATATAATTGGATACAACAGAACGCATGCACATAAGTGTTATGCTCGCAGCTAAACCAAACTCAATAGTCCACAAATATGTAGCTCAAGCTACCATGTAACTCGCCCATAACTCGGACTCAACTCAATGAGCTCGGGCGTTCGCATCCATAAGTGAACTCGGACTCAACTCAACGAGTTCGGATACCTAGTTACATCTCACGAACTCGGACTCAACTCAACGAGTTCGGGCATACGCATCCATAAGTGAACTTAGACTCAACTCAATGAGTTCGGATGCCTGATTATATCTCAAGAACTCAGACTCAACTCAACGAGTTCGGAACTCAAATATCCTAGTGACATGTCAGTTGTATCCTCATATATTCCTAAGGTTCAAACCGGAAATCTTTCTCTTCAGCTTTTAATAATCTCATTCCTAGTCTACGTCAATTTGCAATTTTCATCAAATAATCAGTCTATAGGCAACCGCATCTCATATGATAACAAAATATAACAACATAAAAAGAATCGCTAATTTATTTACGTGCAAACTTACTCATTTCATTTATTCAACTAAAACACATTTTAATTAATCACATATATTCTTAATTCAACACATTTCACTTTACCTTTTAATAACAAATATTCAAATTTCATAATAATCACTTATTCATATTTATCAAGTAGCTCACATAATTTTCATATAATAACCACAAAGCATAATATTTCATGATATTAATCATCATATCATACAAATATCATTAAATTACTTAAAATGACAATTATGTTACCACATTTACACATGAACTTACTATACACATAAATTTAAATGTAACATTTATTCATACCTTTACAAGTTCCGACTCATCATAATCAACTTTTACTCACATATTCGAATATCAGTTTTAACATTATCGGAATTAGCTCGGTTGGGATAGCATCTTTATTTTTAAGTAAAATAAATCTCATCAGGGTTGGAAAATATCATATTATCTTATCATAGGTTATATAGTTGCATGTATTTCTAGACTTCACACATGCTACATTCGGTCTGAGAACTGACTAAACCTTAGCTCTAATACCACTACTGTAACACCCCAACCCGTATCCGTCTTCGGAATAAGGGTTCAGAGCATTACTCAGATTTACATATCATTTAGCAAAAATTTTCGTTAAATACTTACCGATTCAATGCATCATATAGATAATTATATTATCATTTAATCAATAGCTTGGCACTTGTCTTAGCATCAATCAAAATTGTTAGTATACTTACGCATATTTTATATAATATGCTTATAAGTAACATTCTCTTACCGTTTAAAATCATTTATTTCATTATATTATAATTTCATGTACCATAATTTCCATATATTTCACATATATTTATTCCGATAATAATTCATATCAAACTTAATATCAATCAAATTCTATATCCACATACTTTCCACACCATGTGTCCATATAACATGTACAAATCATTATATACATACTTCAAGCATATATGGTAATAATTCATTTCATATTCATATTGTTTCATAATATACAAATGTACTAATATTTCACATCCAATCCAATATAACATACAATTTAACATATTTTCATGCTCAATTATGATACACAAATTTACCTGACAAAATTGCAAAAATACCCAGATTTAGGGCATTTTGGTAATTTTTCATTTTCCCCGATTTTCATCCGATCTTGATCTAAATTGATAATTCCATTCAATTTATTAATTTAGACAATAAGTCAATTCATTTCCTTCAAATCGGTCATTTTTGATATCCTTACAAAATTTCCCCTAAAATTTTACTTTTATTCAATTTAGTCCCTGAGACTAAAGCATACAAATTAGTCATGCTAGTTGAATATTAATATATATTTTCCTCCTCCTCCTCTCCATTCCACATCCTTAATTTATAAAACATGCTTCTGAGTAACATCGTCAATAATTTCACTATTTATTTATATGTGAATATTCAAGCTGTCCACCTGCGTCATAGTCACTAAATTATTTTTATCTTGAGCTGCAAAACCCCAAATTAAGATCCATCAATTTTCCCTGAAACTAGACTCATATATATTCTTACAATAAAATGTTCAGAATTTTTGGTTTATCCAATTAATACAGTTTATTCATTAAAGTCTCCCCTATTTTGCTATTTGACAGTTCTAACCACTCTTCAGTAAAACTTAATTATATCTTTTTAAAGAATTCGAATGATACTATTGTTTACTTCTCTTGAAAATAGACTCATTTAGGATTCTAAAAATATAACTTTAAGCCCCTAATTATTTTTATCCAATTTTTGATGATTTTCCAAAGTCAAAACAAGGGATCCCGAATTCATTCTAACCTTATCTCACAAAATTTATTATATCTCATAATTTAAAAATCCATTGCTTACACCGTTATTCTATGAGAAACTAGGCTCAATAAGCTTTAGTTTCATGTTTTGTTCATCTTCTAATTCGATTTCTACAATTTATAGTGATTTTTCAAAGTTAGTCTACTGCTGCTGTCCAATATTGTTTTAGTGCAAGCTGTTTATTACCATTTTTCCATTAAACTTTAATAAATAACAATTTCGTCCCTACTCAATTAGCCTCTCAATAGAGCTTATTTTTTTTCAATTAACACTCTATTCTATCACTTTAAACTAGTTTACATCTTTTGAAAATCATAATTTCAGCACTAGATTTTAATTCCAAACATTTTCACAATTAGGTCCTAACTAATTCATTCACTTTACTAACTTAATTCATACTCTATTTCTATTCAAGTTCCATCCCAACTCAAATTTATCTACTAAATTTTCAGCTTATTTAACTAGTTTCAAAATTTCCTCAAATTAGTCCTTCAACATAAAACTTATGAATTACATTACAATTCAATCCTTATTTCATTTCTAACTTGAATTTCTATCAATTTAACCTTTATTTCATCATTTTACTCAACATGAACCATTATCTAGGAATCTAATAACTTTCAAAATATCAACTTAATTTCATCAAAATCTTATTCCAAAGCTTCTAAAACATCAAAATTAAATAAAAAGGGCTAAATTGACTTACCTATTAAACTTCCAAGCTTTAAAATCCTTATTTCTCCTTTTTCTTTTCTTTTCTTCTTTCTTTCTTTCCTTTCCCTGCTTTTCGTTCCCCCATTCTGTTTCTCTTTTTTTGTTTATATATATATATATATATATAAAATATAATAACATTAATAAATATCTATTTAATAATCCATTATTTCTTTTACATTTGTATACAAATATATTAATACACTTGTATCAATTTATTTCTATACACTTGTCTTTCTTTAATCTATTTATTATACAAATATCTTATAATAGATTTATTTAATTAATTAATATCTTTTATAATTAATAAATATCCATTAATAATTAAATACTTATATTACAAATGTATGTATTTTTATCCATACACTTGTATATTTTATTTACTATACATTTGTCTATATACTAATTTATTTATCAGATAATATCAATTTAATAATAACAATGATATTAATATTTACTTAAATCATAAGTAATTACATACATATATTACAAATGTATGTACATTATTTATCACATATGTATTTTATTTTTATCACACACTTGTCATAATTTAATTTATTTATCATATAAATATCTTATAATATAATTATAATAAATTAATTTAATATTATTTGTTACTAATAAATATATATATTTTTTATAATTAAAATCTAAGTAAAAATCTTAGATTTTTACTTTATATGCTGCCTCACTTATGCTAAATGGCATAATTGCCATTATAGTCCCTTTTATTTTCTTTTAATCTATAATTAAACTTTCACACACTATTCAATTTAATCCTTTTTATCCAATTATCCTTAATTAAGCTAAATTCACTTGATTAAACTCTTATTAACCACTCAATTAACTTTTTAAATATTTTTGATAAATATTTACGGATCCAATTTTCAGTAACGGAGACTCAAAAATACACTTTTCCGATAACCATAAAATTCGGGTCATTACACTGGAGATGCTCATCATGTTTCTCCTCAGTTTTCGAATACACCAGAATATCGTCTATGAAGACGACCACAAATTGGTCTAAGTAGGGTTGGAATACCTGATTCATCAGATCCATGAAGGCCGCTGGTGCATTCGTCAGTCCAATGGCATTACCAGAAACTCGTAATGACCATACAGAGTCCTGAATGTTGTCTTATGAATATCTACCTCTTTGACCTTTAATTGATGATATCCAGATCAAATATCGATCTTGGAAAATATCGAAGCTCCTCTTAGTTGGTCAAATAGGCCGTCGATCCTTGGCAAAGGGTACTTGTTCTTAATAGTCAGTTTGTTTAACTGACGATAATCAATGCACATACGCATCGTTCCATCCTTCTTCATCATGAACAGTACTGGTGCTCCCTATGGAGACACACTTGGTTTAATAAAACCCCGATCCAGAAGTTCTTGAATTTGTGCTTTCAAGTCCACAAACTCCTTCGGTGCCATCCTATACGGAGCGATGGACACTGGAGCCATTCCAGGCAACAAGTTGATTCCAAATTCAACTTCACGATTCAGAGGCAATCCTGGGAGCTCATCCGAAAAAACATCTTGAAATTCCTTGACAGTTCTAACTTCTCCTACTGTTAAACCCTTAGAATCAGACTAACTCACATACGTTAAAAATGCCTTGTAACCCTTGCAAATCAACTTTTCAACTCTTAAAGCTAAGATAACATTGGGCAAATAATCCCTTCACTCTTCTATTACCGTTACCTCCTCATCCTCCATGGTCTTTAACACCATCCGCTTAACAGCGCAATCCAAAGTCGCTCGATGCTTAGCTAGCCAATCCATAGCCAGAATGAGATCGAACTCTCCAAAGGGTAGTTCCATCAAATCCGCAGAGAAAATCCTACCTTGTCTCTCTAAAGGTACGTCTCTAAAGAGTTTGTCTACCCTAACCGAGTGACCTAGTGGACTTATCACAGGTACCCCATTCACAGTTTTCTCAGAATGCATACCCAACATCCCAGACACATCACAAGCAACATACGAATGGGTAGATCCAATATCAATCAAGGCAGTGTATGCCGTGCTATAAATTAAAAATGTACCGGTTATGATGTCAGGTGCGTCACCTTCCTCTCGGCGACGAGCAGTAAAAACCAACGCCAACTGACGAGCCTCAGAATTTTCAACACTCCTACCCGGTGCTCCATTTCCACGTCCATTTCTATTGCCGCCCCTAGCTTGACCCCTGCCTCTTGGTGGTTGTGGCCCACCTCTCACTAGCTGAGCAACCCTCGGTTCAGCAACATGCATCTGCACTGGCCTCTGAGGACAATCCTTGACTCTATGATCTTTGGACCCACACCGAAAACATGCTCCAGTACGCTTCCAACATTCACCCAGATAACCTTTACCGCAATCCCCACAAGCCTGCGGTCTAACCACAATCATCGAAACTGCTCGAACCAGCTCGTCCACTCTAGCCCGTTTAACAGTCCTACCTGCAGCATCCGAGGGTCCTGAATCCCTCCTGAATCGATTTCGGTCTTTTCATGGTTCTGTCGCTCCGTGCGCTTCACTTTCTTAGCAATCTTGGCTTTTTCCACTAGAGCAGCAAAATCACGCTCCCTCTACTGAGCAATCAACACTCTCAGCTCATCTCTAAGGCCATCCTCAAATCGAACGCTACGTTCATACTCCGTAGCGACTATACCCCCAGCATACTGACTTAACCTTAAGAACTTAGCCTCATACTCTGCGCCAGTCTTATTTCCCTGATTCAGATTTAGGAGTTCCTTCCTTCGAGCATCCACATAGCTCGCCCCGGCATACTTCCCTTTGAAGGCCATCTTAAACAACTACCAAGTCACCCGCTCAACCGGGGTACCATCCCTCATAGTAATCCTCCACTAGTAGGCCTCGTCACGCAGCAAAGATACTGCTCCTTTTAGCTTCTGCTCCACTGAGCAGTCCAAGTCATCCATGATCCTCTCCGTGGCCTCTAGCCAATATTCACCCACATTCGGGACTACACTAGGTACGCCCTTAAAAATCTCCACTCCGTTAGCCTGGAGTCATTCAGAAATCGAACCAAGATTCACTATTCCCATGCTCGCCCCAGCAACCCTTTTTAGAACCCGCAACATCGCTTGGGATAAAGCGTCGTCTCCTGCAGCCCGATCATAGAACCCAGTCTCAGTTGTCGGTGGCGCTTGTGCCTCCTCAACTGGCATATGTCCTGAAGATGAAGACCCAGCTTGTGCACTTCCTCAGCCACGACCACGGCCTCTTCCACGTGCTGCACTCGTACTCATATTGTATTATTTGATTACGAATTTTATGAATTAGTTCAATATTCCAATATTTATTACAGATGTCTTCTGTATAGATAGTATTTTAGAGTCTCGTTTTCATAGAATCGTAACCTAGCTACAGTGTTAGTCTTCTAGAGTTTTCAGTTTTTCCTACTGTCTCAGTCTTTTACAGTCTCAGTGTTGCCCTAACTACAGAGTCTCAGTAGGGTCTTAGTACTATCTACATTAATTTCTCAGTAGCACAGTATCTTAATCAAATATAGTAAAGCAGAGGGTACTTACAGACTTGCTGTCGAAGAGTCAGTGTGCTACTCTTTAGAAACCAGATTTAGAAAATCCAAGTTTTGTTGATGCTAAATACTTTGAATAATCTTTGTTTTCAAAAACCCTAGACTTTTAGAAAAATGAAAAAATATTTGAGAAGAAAATCAATTTAAAAAGAATTTCTTATGGGAATTTTCCAAAACTGAATTTTCACAATACAAATCTAGGCCTTAATTTAAATTCTGAAAAAACATTTGGACCTGATCCACAGTTGAGTTGTTGCAACCAGGCTCTAATACCATTAAATGTAACACCCCAAACCCGGCCCAGATGTTATGGCCGGATCTGGTGTGTCACATGGACAGTTGACTAAGTTATGATCTTCTTTTAGTAAAAAGTTATGTTGCTTTTAGTATACCATATTATACATCTTGTAATTAAAAACATCATTAGTTATAAAAACTGAATTCACTACCAAAAACAGTTCACTTTGTAGGAGATTTTATTACCGTGTTATCATTTGTTAAGTAATCCCTTTGTCACGTATTGTATGTTTTGAAAGCGTTTGTTTAGATTTCGAAACCCCGCGTGAACTAGTCTACCGGAAAGAAAAAAATAAATAAACCCAAAACAAATACTCGAGCGACCTTATTACAACTTAAAAACTGAAATTCAGAACAAAGCATCAATAAAATAAATTTAGAAAACTAAAAACCAGAAAATAGTTCACATGCCCACTCCGAATTCCTCGCAGCTCCAAGTCCTCTAAGGTTGGGGGTTACTTGCATGGATGGAAATGAGAAGGTGAGTTTCTGAACACTCAGTGTGTAAGCTAACCCAACCAATGTCATAGACCAGTCCAAGATCAGTCTGGGCCGAGGCCCTATTCAAATACAGATTAAACGAGGCCTTAGCCTTATTTAGAAATAGTGTGGGCCTTGGGCCCATTACAGGAACAGATCAGATTATAATAATGTATGCATGTATGCAAAGCCCAAGCCCAATCCAGCCCTACACACCACCCGTACCAGCCCTACACACCATGTGGGGAATAACTCAACCCACCCAGCCCTACACACCACAGTTGCAGAAGAGCTGCTAAAATAGATATCGTGGCCAAGCCACCAAAACAGTAATACGAGGCAAAGCCTCTAAGCAGATTACGTGGCATTGCCACTTTTAGCACTTCCTCCGTAACAATAACCCAACCCTATGCAAATCAGTATATACATGTCATGGCACACAGAATATCAGATGTAGTAGCATGCAATCAGTCAACTTTTCTCTAGGGGTAAAATTGTCATTTAGCATCTAGGGGGTAAAACAGTAATTTTCACCCTTTAGGGGTATTTCGATAATTTTGCTAGGTCTTAGGTTTTTATGCTTATTACAGTCTACTACTAGATCTAACGTCGCCCGAGCGACTCAAATAGCCCATTTCATTTATACAATGCCAACGAGCCCTAAACCCCTAATAGGCACGACAAAGCCTACAAGCTATTGTGGCCCGCTACGTCTCAATTAACACATATTTGTACAAAATTAATGTACAATTTACCAGAGAGCACTTACCACGTAATTTCACCCATATAGGCCCGAAAGCCCATTGGGCCCAATTTTGGCCCATCGAGGCCTAAAACCACCCAAGTGTACGAAAACGAGCACAACAGCCTTACCATCCATTATTGCCAATTTCACAGTTTCGTACTGACCCACGAGCACTCACAAGCTCGTAAGCCCTCGAAATGCTGGCATTCGACATTTTGACTTTTTGGCTTTTGCCGATCTAATCTACCAGAGGATGTCGATTACACACCTATTTACGAACTATGTCGAGATCCCGCGAGTGAATAACCTACATCAGTTTACCCACCATGTTATTCCATAATACGATTTACAACTACAACACCTACCCCCTAGAACATTCGACCATCATTACCAAAACATCACTATCACTTACCTTTGCCGCAACCTAGTTCCAACTACATGATCTAGTCTGCTTTGTTAATATTAACCACTTTTAACAAGATCCTTCACTACGAATACCTGTAACCAAAATCGACCACAAAAGTAGAGGTTTAAAACAGTCCACTAGATAAGGACCTTAAAACCGATTAAAACTAAGAGATTAGTGGTTTCGACTTTTCCCCTAACCACTTAAAAGAAAAATAAGGGAAAGATTCTTACCCAAGAATTTGCTTATCCTGCCACAATGGAGTGAGAATCGTCTCCCACTAGCCTAAGCCCAGATCTAAAATAGATCCAACCAAAACACACTGAAGGATAGTGGATCTAAGTTATTCGGCTAGAGAAGGGTGCTTAAGATAATAGAAAAAGTAAGATTCGGCTATTGAAGCCACACAAGAGGAGTAGTTGACAAGAGAAGGTACAATCGGTTTATGGAAAAAAAGAGTAGTAAAGTTTGAGTTTACAGAATGGCTTAAGGAATTAAATAAAAAGAGGAAGAAAAGTTCTCTTAGATTTGTCTCTTTGAGTAAGTCGACAAAGGAGAAGGCTACAAGTTTCGAGATTTCGGCTTTTAGGGAGATTAGCGAAGAAGAAGTCGGCTAGAAGATTAAGTGTTTGGGTTTGAGAAGAGATCATTAAAGAGAGTTGAGGTTTCAATTTTGGAAGAAAGGTGAAAGAAGAAGAAGAAGAAGGTAGGTTCAACTCTTTAGTCAATCAGCCAAAAAAATTGAGGGTCTAAGGACATTCAGCTTTTGTAAAAAAGAAAAAAGGAGATAAGAAGTGAGGTATAATCGACACACTTACCTAATTAACACTAACGAATAACCAAAATGAAACTTTAAGGCAGAAATCGGTGCTTACTCACCAAGATGCTGAAACTCAAGACCAAAATCCCGAAAGAATAAGGAATTCGGCACACTCTCCTCACCTTAACTGCCAAAAATGTTCATCAATGGCTAGAAGCCAAATTTTGCCCTTCAATAATCCTACAATCAGCCAACTCTTGCTCCTCTTTCAAAATTCCTAAATTTTCTCCTCTTATCACTCTTTGGTCTAATCCCATGAGCCATTCAAAACCTCCCCTTAGAGTTTAACTTGGAGTCCACCTCTTACCATGCACATGCATAAAATAAAATATGCACTTTGCTCACCAATAGATTCGAACCTCAACATCCGTACAAGCCTCTACATGCCACCTCCTTAAGCTCTAAGTGGCGCTTCCTTACCTTTTTACCACAGGTCTTCTTGTGTCTTAAAACCCCAATATTAATTTAGAAGCCCATCTAGCTTAGATCCATTCTCCCCTAAGGCTAAAAATAAAAATTTTTCCAGACCTTAAGCTTAACCGTAGGCCTCATAAAGGTCCACTAAACACACCCAAGACATCAATATAACACTCAAGCCAAGCAAAAATTAAATCCAAGAAGAAATTCAAAAACTCAAAAAAATTAGAGCGTTAGAACTTTTCACTCACAGACGGATGGACAGTAGAAAAGGGTGTATCAGGTATTAGAAGATATGCTAAGAGGTTGTGTTATTGATTTTTGAGGTAGCTGGGAAGATTATTTGCCGCTAGCAAAATTTGCGTATAACAACAGTTACCAGGCAAGTATTCAAATGGCACTATATGAAGTGTTGTATGGTCGTAGGTGTTGCACGCCTACTTGTTGGACTGAACTAGGTGAGGGTCAAGTTTTGGGGCTAGAGTTAGTGGCAGATACTGAAGATAAAGTTAAGTTGATTAGAGATCGATTAAAGGAAGCATTCGATAGGCAGAAGTAATATGCCGACTTAAAGCGTAAAGAGATTGAGTACTCTATGAGGGATTTGGTATTCATAAAGGTCTCACCTTGGAAGAAGATCTTAAGATTTGGAAAGAAGGGCAAGTTGAGCCTTCAATTTATTGGGCCTTATCGAGTTTTGAAACGGGTGGGTTTGGTAGTATACCAGCTCAAACTGCCTCCTGAATTAGACTGGATTCACGATGTTTTTCATGTCTCCATGCTGAGGCGATACGATTCTAACCCCTCACATATAGTTCCAGTTGAGGAGATTAAAGTTAAACCTAATTTGACCTTCGAAGAAGAACCAGTGCAAATTCTGGATCGTAACGTTAAAATGCTGAGAGGAAATCCGTTCCACTGGTCAAGGTGTTTTGGCGTAATCACGGTGCAGAAGAAGCCACGTGGAAGCCTAAAGTGGCGATGTGACAGTAATATCCTCACTTATTCTACCAAGGTGAATTTTGAGGCTGAAATTTCTTTAAGAGGGGTAGAGTTGTACTGTCCTAAATTTTAGGGTTTTTAAATTCTTACATAAATTGCTATTTGCATGATTGGGTGTGCTGAATAGATGATTTGGGTGTGTTTTGGGGGGGCCTTTAAAAGTCTCGGGTTAAAGCCTAAACCCTGGCAAAATTTTAGATTTTAGACTTATGAGAGCGTGGATGCTAGCTAATAGGACTTAAGGGGAATTTTTGGGGGGTTTATGACACAAAGAGGCGCGTCTTGGAGTGGCAAGTCATCGTCTTATAGGAGACAAGAAAGTGGCATCTTTTGCAAGGGGGAGAGCTGAGGTTCGAATCCCTTTGTAAGCAAGCTGAGCTCTTTTTGCTAGTTTGGGGCGGCAGGTGCTAGACTTTGATGCAAAGTCTTCAAGATGATGGAAGACTTGGTAAAAGATAAGTGTTGACTTAATCTTGAGAATTTGACTTGAAATTCAAATTCAAAAGTTAAGTGTATTTGGGAGGAAATCAAGGAGATTTCCAAAGGATTGGTGTAGTGGAAGAGTTGGCCGATTGTAGGGTATCTTGGACTGCAAAATTAGCTTTGGCTTTGAGTGTGCATGTTCGGCTTTGAGTGAGAGTTGGGTGTCGAATTCCTTCCTTGTCATTTCAGGTTTCCATTTCATCATTATTTTTTAGTTTTCCCCTTGTGCCGTTTTCACTTTTAGTCACTTGGGTTACTTTGGGATTTTTCTTTTCAGAAGCTGAATCTTGTTCTCTTCTCTTTACGATTATCCTGTCGAATCTCCTCTGTTCTCCAATCTTTTCATTCTTATTTAGTGAGTAGAAACAGATTTGCTCCATAACTGAATCTCTGTCTCACTTTTGAGTGTTTAATGACCACCTTTCTCTTCTCTTTTTGTTGGTCGAACCTCCTCCCTTTTTAGGATATTGCACTAGCCATCGATCTCATTGGTAACTGTTAGTAAGGGGTCGACTGCTTCCATATTCTGTCGTTACAATCAAGCAGATTTTGGGTAAGTACTTCTTGTTAGTTTCAGTTTTTGGTTTTCAGAAATAGGTTTTCTTTGTGTTGAGGTACAAGGTTTTGACATGGGGTTCATACTCCTCTAACCCTTCTCCTTTGATTGGATTCATGGTGGTTCATAGGTGTCTAGATCTATCGTCGTTCAATCAGTTTTGGGGGAGACTCTTTAACCACGTATGAGTAGTCGAGTAAGACAGTGGTAGGTAATCGTTGAACAAGCCTTGGGTATGATTCTCTCTATACATTGATTATGGTGTTAAATAATATGGTTATGTAAATAGGTTGAACACGCGTCAACAGTTGGAATCGCGAAAATAAGTGTGTCACCGCACCTATCTATAGTGTAGATCGGTAAAAGCTGAAAAGTAGAAATGCCAAAATGTGGGTATTTCAAGGCCTAACGGGCATGCGAACCCTTGTGGCCAATTCAAACCAACAAATCGCGGGCAATAGACTGCGAAGGCCATTGTGTGCGTTTTCATGCACTTAGGCCGTTATGGGCCTCGATGGGCCGAAACGAGGCCAATGGGCCAATGGGCCCATATGGGCAAAGTACTCGATAAGTGATCGCTAGTAAATTGGATAATAAGATTTGTGATACCGTTCGTAAAATTAGACTGATCGGGCCATACGAGCGTATGGGCCCACTTGGGCCCAATAGAGGTTTTGGTCCCAAATACACTTTTTGACCCAATAAACTTTCTGAGCTGCTTGGAGCGATGTTAAATCTACAAGAAGGTCGTATTAGGTGTCTAGTCACCGAAACTTAGTAAAATGACTAAAATACCCCTAAGGGGTAAAATTACCATTTTACCCTTGACTGCTTAAAAGACTATTTTACCCTTAAAGATAAGTTGTCTGAGATATATTACTGTGTCTGTGTTGATTAATAAGCATGCATGTTATATGTGATTATGATGTGTGATTCTGCATGGGGTTGGGAATGATTATGGAGGAAGTTCTGTATAGTGGCTCTGCCACGTAATTCTGTATAGTGGATTCGCCATGTATTCTGTATTTGGTGGCTCTGTCACGATATCTGTTACTAGCAGCTTTGCTGCGTATTAGTGTGTGGGCTGGGTAGGTTGAGTTATTCCCCACATGGTGTGATGGGCTGATACGGGTGGTGTGATGGATGGACTAGGTAAGGTTTTTCATGCTTGCACTGTTCTATATCTATAATGGGCTTGGGCCTACTCTTGGGCCCACTCTGTTTCTGAATAGGGCTTCGGCCCAATTTGTTCTGCACGTCTATTCTCTAGTATTGGTTGAGAAAGTTACACACTAAATTTTCGTAAACTTACCTTTTAAATTTAATCTGCAGGTAACCCCTAGCCATAGACGGTTTGGAGCTATGAGGCACTCGGGGTGGCCACATGCTTTCTGCTTTTGAATTTTGCTTTAGCTTAAAATGATTATTATTTTGGGTTTTTTTTTTGTAATAAGGTCATTACAGATTTTATGTAACACCCTAGATTTTAGGCCTAGAAGTACTAGGCTTTGGTGGCATCTTATAATATTTTGTTGTGTATGGAAATATCGCAATTGTGTGTTTGGTGTGTTGGTTAAGTAATTTGGAGTGTTTGGGAGTGTTGGAGAAGTCCTGGGTTCAAACCAGGGCTCTAGCGAAAATTTTAATTTTCCCCTTAGGTGGACCTTGGCGTTAGCTTGAAAACCTTATAAATATTGTTGGTTAAAATATGTCACAAGAAAGCAAGTGGTCTAGTGCCAATGTGGCATTAGGAGTGTGCTTGTAGTCTGAGGTTCAAGTCCTTGCTCTTACAAATCATTTTGGTTTTCTTTGAAATGAATATACAAGCGAGTAGGTGGGCTTGATAGTTAAATGTGTTGGATTTATGACAAAAGGAGTTGGATGATAGCGAGGCAGGTGGCGTGTTTGAGCAATAGAGAGGGCCTATGTTCAAATCTAGGCGTATGAAGAATTTTTAATTCTTGGCTTGACTAAACCTTTATGAAATGATCATAGACCTTTTGAATTAAAGTATGTGTTATGTAGCATGAAAGGCACGATGGTAAGTGGCAAGGGAGTGTGTCATGTGCGCCTAGGGGTCTTAGGTTCAAGCTGTTCCATGTGCTAGAGGGTATCTTTTCGTTGTTCACATAAGGGAGGAGGGGGAGTTTGACTGAAACTCCTCATGGTAAAAGGTTGAATCGATCAAGGAGTTTGGATGAGTTTCAAATTTGGTTGTTGGCTTGAATCAAGGAGTAAATCAAGGATTTTGGTGTGGAAAAGGTGGTGGACCGAAATTGAACTCCTTGGGGTACCAAATGGGTATATTTGTGAAGGAAGGTACGGCTAGAAGCTAGTGAATCATATTTTTGTTGTTCTTGTTTTTCTTTGCTGATATTGGGGTATTGGTCTCTCGCTTTGGTCATTTTTGGTCTCTAGAATTGCTCTCTGTGGATGTTTTAGTCACCAATTTCTCTCTTTCTCCTTTTCTTTCTTGTGAGTTTGAGTCTTTGGCCAAATATTACATTCTTTTAGCTTAACTCTCTTGGCCGAACACTCTAGTATTATCCACATTTCCCCTCTTCCTTTTCTTTTCTTTTGACAAAGCCGAATGCCTTTATCTTGAGAGCTGAATCTTGTTTTGATTCTCTAGCCGTCATGCACTTCTTTCTTCTACTTTCGTGTTCAAATTCTTTTCCTCCTCTCTCAATCGGTGTTCCCCTCTAAATTGATCCTTCTTTTTCTTTTCTTTATCCTTCTACTTTTTTCTTTTTTTTTAACAGTAGTCGATTACACCATAACCTTTTTTCCCCTCTCATTCTCATTGAACCGATTCTATCATTTTTCCCTTCTATTCTCGAGTTCATTAATTATCAGGCAGTAGGAACTCTGTCACTACAAAGGGGCCGTTTGGGCTTAATCTTATACTCCTTAGTCGATTAGTCCATTCTCGTTGTAGGGCGACTGCAAGATTGGAATTTTGGGCTAGGGGTTCGATTTCATTAAGGAATGTATATGCCGAATCTCTATCTTTTTCTAGTGGTCATCCCTTTCATTGGTGCTCAGATTTCAGAAGCATTCAACAACTACCTCGTTACAGGTAATTTCCAGCCTTAGATGGTCGAGCTGCGAGGGACTCAAAGAAGGCCACACACACACTGCTTAAGTTTTTAGTTTTGATTATCTAAATACAAATATTTTGATTTGGGTTGTAATGAGGCCTTTTAGATTTCTGGATTTTAAATTTTGTTATTTTATTTATGGTTTTATAATCCCTAGAGGTAGGACACGGGTTTTCCAAAACAACAACTCTTTTTCAAATATCACATTTCTGTAATTATTTAAATTAAGCTTCCACAACAAATAAGGTTTTAAAGGTAATAACAGTTTTTTAAGGGGATTAACTTCTTAATAAACCACGTTTTGAAGATAAACAAACTCAAGTTTCTAGTTAGCAATAAGTTTTGAATAAGAAGCGTTTTCAATAAAAACATGGTTTTCGAAAAACACATCAATGTGACACACCAGATTCAGGCCCAACTTCTAGGCCGAGTTTGGGGTGTTACATTTTACTTTGCTTTATTTTCTTTATTGGGGCTGATTTATCTTTTCAACTAGTAAAGTAATTAATCGGGTTTTCAAAACTAATAGCAAACTGTTTTAAATAATTCACGGGTAACGTTTTTCAAAAACAATAATAAATTAAGAGTTTTCATAACTTCAAGTAATTGGGCACAACGATTAGGGCAACCATTTCTACCTACGTATATTCAAACTTATCAACATAGCTTTAACCTGATTCCGCTCAAATGTTCAAACATTAAGATTTTGAATGTAACTTCCATGTGACACACCAGATCTGGCTATAACGTCTAGGCCGAATTTAGAGTGTTACAAATGGTATATGTTGAAATGGTCATAATGGTATTGGTTGAGCATGTATTTGATATATGAACATTATGGCAAATGTGGCATTGAAGTGTTTAATTGGTTGATTGTATCATGAATGAATTTGGTAGGTGTTTAGTCAAGTTTGATTGATGAGATTGAGGTGTCATATTGGCATATTGTGTAACACCCCTAACCCGTATTCATCACCAGAATGGGGTTACGAGGTATTGCCGGACTAAACACAACATACGCACAATCACATAATCGCACATGCCATATTCAAATATTTACATTCAATATAAATTATAAGATTTTTGACTCACAGAACATTTACGAATCACTTTTCAATGTTCAACCAATTTCATAACAATACAAGTATCATATTTCTTATAGCATTAAACATGTTACTAAGTTAAACCAATATCATTTAATAACTGTCAAATATTTATTTCTATAATAGAACACATGCACTTATTAAACCAAAATCATATTTGGAATTAGCTAAATATCACCATGACCTAAATCCAATATAAAATTCTTGCTTTACCAATGCTCAATTCACTATTCGTGTAATCATTTTACACAACCTTAACCGAATGTAATCATGCTTATTATTGACCCAAGCATTCGATACCACAAGATAGGTATATAAAACTTAAACAAATCAATATTGGCATGATATTCATTACTACATATAATCTCAATTATGATAGTTATATGCCACACTAATAAACTCACCATCAATTTAGACCAAATTCAAAAGAACATGAAATAGTCAATTTCTCAAAGTGCATATAATCGTACACATGAACCAAATTTACAAGCAAACAATCATGACTTTATAAAACTAAAACCACTATTCATTTGTCACTTCAAATGGGTTTTAGCCGAATACATACATACTAAACACTTATGACTCATTCCATAACCATTTCATTACTATACAAAATTTCACATATACAGCATTTCATATCGTTAAATCCTAATTCATTAACTTTTTTTTTCATGCAATCAAATCGATAGGCCTCATTTGCATAATACATCAATTAGCAAATAACACATGACATATAATAAACCAAGTTCCATGTCAAATGTCGAATACTCAAATCCATAATTTTAAATATATCACACATATATCATATACAAACCCAATCTTATTCTCAAACACTAAACACATCCTCCATTCATATTCAAACATACCAACTTCCAATATTAATAAACCATTTTAGCATCACTTCAATCCTATACCATAACCAAATATACACAATTACCAAATCTCAAAGATCATTCAAACATAACAACATCTAGCCTATGTCTCATAGTTGAAATCCATAAGTCATTCACTTTTAACTTAAATCATGCCAAAACATTTCATAATCATTACATCCATCTAATTATGCACCAAATACAATATCAGATTTAACTAACTACATCAAACATGATTCACATCTATTTATAAATCATAGCCAAATAAGCAAACCATAATCAAATATAACAACCACATCATTTAATCAAAACATGAAAACATACTTAGCACATAGAACAAGCCATATTTGCGTGGCCTTTGTATACATATCCCAAAGACAAACATAACACAAACTAGCTTATACATACCATAGGTTTTAAATTCAACTTTATAAAAGTACCAAAATAGTCGATAGTGTGATAGACTTTGTTGACGATCCCCAAGCCCGTAACTAGTCTCTAAAATCTATAAAACAGAGACAAATATATACACAGAGCAAGCTAACATAGCTTAGTAAGTCATAAGCAATTTAAACAACACAACAACATTATTTACTAAATTTAACTAAAGCAATTCATACTATCACGATTCCATTTAGTTTCAAACTTACAATTTCATAAACATCATATACATTCATATACAAACTTTATGTTGGCCGAATATACACATATATCTATTATCAAAGAATCATTTAATTTCAAAGCCATAGTATCATTACATAACTGAATATTTATATACATTCATATGTATATATTCATGAATCAAACTTTAATATCACATACTTATGCTATTAACCAAATATAGATTTTCATATACACATTCACTACCATTAGCATCCCTTATCACTTGTATCACATATCAAATAATTAACTTACCTTATCTTCAAATAGGCAATTAACTATCACATACTTAATCACTTGAACTTGATTTCACATTCATTCGTAACTGTCTCAGCCCATTGAACCGTTCAAAATTGAATAGGATACTCAGATAATTACACATATCGTACAATGCAAACATCCCAGATATGGTCTTACATGTAATCGCATATCGATGCCACTGTCCCAGATAGGGTCTTACACGAATAAAAAATACGATGCCGATATCCCAGACATGGTCTTACACGAAATCACATATTGATGCCAATGTCCCAGACGTGGTCTTACACGAGAACACATATCAGAAATCCTATGTCATGACATATGTATCCTAGCTATTCCTAGGGTTCGTATGGGCTTTTGGGCGTCGTAATTCGATCGAATAGAACTTGAACACATTATTTTCATACATATTCACATTCGGCTAATACAATTATAAACTCATAAAATTTGAATCAGCATATTAAGTTCACATATAATCAAAATTAATAGTATTTATTTGCCTATAGACTTACCTCGGATATCGACGGATGATATAGAACGGCTATTTAACTATTTTTGTTTTCCCCCGATCCAAGTTCGATTTCTTTGGTTCCTGATCTATACATTTTCAAATTAAGCTCATTCAAACACAATTTCATTCAATTTAATCCAAAAAAACATAAATGGGAAAATTATCATTTTGCCCCTAACATTTCACACTTTTTACAAATTAGTCCAAATTTCACAAAATACAAAACATGCAAAATTTGCACATACCATGCTTAGGCCAAATATTACCCATGTTCATATGAGTCCATACATTTCATTTATTTCATATTTTAATCCCTCAATTTACCATTTTTTCAATTTAGTCCTAATTACTCAATTTTATCAAAAATTCCAATACATAACATATTAATCCTAAACATGTCTTTCAAAATTCATCAACTAACATCACAAAGCTCAAATATTCATCAATGTCAGAACACAAAATAGTCATCAAAATTAGAAATTCAAGCATGGGCTTTATACATTACACTGCAACGATCTTAAAAACATAAAAATTATCAAAAACCAAGCTAGTTACATACCTTAATCAAGCTTTCAAAGTGTCGAATACCCTAAAGCTTATTTCTTTTCTTTCTTTTGATATTCGGTCATGAAACAAATAAAATGAATGCATGTTGTTTATTTTATGTTTTATTATAGCATATATTATTTATCATTTTACACATTTAACCTTTATAATTTAATAACTAAACCATATTCATTAAGGCCACAACCGTCCATATCATATTCTCATGGAAAATTTGCATCATAAACACCTCAAATTTAAAAGACATGAATAATTCGGCCATTACAAATTAAACCATCAAATTTCTTTTTACGCGATTAAGCCCTTTTAATTAATTGGACACTCAAACGAAGAAATTAAAACATGAAAAATTCACAGACATTAATTCACACACTTTAAACATAGAAAATAATATTAAAATATTTTTCTGACTCGGATTCATGGTCCCGAAACCACCGTTTCGAATAGGGTCTAAATCAGGTTGTTACATATTGGTTGAATGGTTAGTTTTTATAATTGTTAAAGCTTGTGTATAAATATATTAGGTGTATCTTGAGTGCATGACCATAGGTCAAATTGGCTTGTAAAAGTGGCTAGATTTTGGGTGAGAAAAATGGCTTGGAAATGGCCAATTTTTTGTCCATTTGGCCAAAGACACGGGCATGTGTCTCAGCCGTGTGTGAGACACGGTCGTACGTCTCTTGTATCTTTCAAAGGGTTGCAAGCTAGGTTGTTACACAGCCTCGCACACGGCCGTATGGGGTTATTTCGAAGGGTACATGGCCTGGCACACTAGTGTGTGGCCTGGCTGTGTGATCTAAGTCAGTGAATTATAAGGGCACAGACACAGGCTAGGACAGAACCGTGTGTCCTTATTTTGAGGTGTGTCTCTTGGCTGTGTGAGTGGCGCGGCCTTGCCACATGGCCATGTGACCCTTGTAGTTGGAAAAATTTTAAATATTTTTGAAAATTTTCATATGTTTCCAATTTAGTCCTGATTCATTTCTAATGTCTTTTTATGGCCTCGAGGGCTCGTAAAAGGGATTGTATGTATCATTTTGGTTGATATTACTGTGATTTATGTTGTGGTTTGTTTATAATTATAAAATATTCGTTATATGATATTATAGTCTGGTAATACTCCATGGCCCTAATCCAGTGATGGATACGGGCTAGAGATGTTACATTTAGTGGTAGTAGAGCTACGGTTTAGTTGATTCTCAAACTGGACGTAGCGTATGTGAGTCAAGACATACATGCCATTATATAACCTATGATAGTGTGATAACTCCTGACAAGTTTTGAATTATATTTTAATATAGTAATGAATTTCAATCGAACTGACTCCTATGAAGTAGAAAGAAACACGCAAGTCCCCGTTCACGGAACAGCATCATCTGGCTTTAGGCCCGTATTTGAGGGCTGAGGAGGACAGGCTAAGGAAGCCTTCTTTGAAATGATAAATGAGTAGTTCACTGAGTTTGTTCAAACGAATCTGGCTGCTCAATGACCTCCACCCCTACCTATTCCTCAACTGATTCCTATTATTCCTCAGGGTTTGAAACCTTTACATGTAAATAAGCTGCCTTTTGATAAAATTCACAAATATGGGGCCAAAGAATTCAGAGCTACAGGTGAAGATGATTCTAAGCGAGCAGAATTTTGGTTAGAGAATATGATCCAAGTTTTTTATGAGCTATCTTGTTCACTGGCTGAATCTATTAAATATGTCGTATCTCTATTAAAAGATCCAGCCTATCAATGGTGGATTACGTTGGTCTCTATTTTGCCAAGAAAAAGGTTACACTGGGAATTTTCCCAAACTGAGTTCAGAAAGAAATATTTAAGTTAGATGTTTCTTGATTAGAAACACAAAGAATTTCTTGAGCTTAAACAGGGTCGAATGATAATATTAGTGTAACACCCTAAATTTTGGGCTTAGAAGTGTTAGGCTTGTGTAACGTCTTGATTTTCGAGATTTTTTCAGGATTTATGAGATTTTGGTGAAATTTTGAAATTTTGGTGTTCTGAATATTGGAATTGTGTTTAAGTATGTTAGTGGGCCTTTAGAAGGCCGAAGCCTAAGTTAGAACCCGGTAAAATATCAAGTTTGGATTTTAAGTGAATAGGAGACTTGGTTAAGTGGGCTTTTAAGAAAAACTTCATAAATTATGATACAAGAAGAGCTTTGGCAAAGTGGAAAGGTGGCGCCACTAAGTTCCTAAAAAAGTGGCACCTGGGAAGGAATTAAAGGTCTAGGGCTCAAGTTGCAAGGTAAGTGTATTGTTACTTTTTAGTTTTTAGGCATGTGTCCGGCATGTGATCACTTAAATGAATTTCGGCAAGGGCCTTAGGGAGGTTGGGCCAAATGTTTTAGTTGATATTAGGGTTAGGTTCTTTTCTTTTTCTGTCATGATAAATTAGGGTTAGCCACCTAAAAGCTTTCACTTTCATTTATCCTTCTCTAAGTTTTTACAAAAGCCGAAAACGTAGATTCCTTCTCCTCTGTGCCGATTTTTTCTTCCTCTTATTCTCCTCCATTTTTTTCTTTTCCTTTTTGCTTTCTACCTCAGCTGAACATCCCTGTTACTCAAATCCATCTTTTCTTTCAATTCCATCCTCCCTAAAACCACCATAGCTGATTGCCAAAAAAATCGAAATCCCGAAAAGTTACTACTTGTACCGATTTCTCCAAGCTAATTCCCCCTATTCTTTTCTTTCCTTTTGACCAAATTTCATCTTCTCCAAACCCTTAGTACCTGTCGGCAACACTACTCCAAGATTATAACCCCGAATCACATCTACTTCACCAGTCAAAAAGCCAAAACTGCCACAACCTTAGGAGCTCATAGCCGAATCTTTAGATCTCTAAGATTCGAGTTCTGCTAGCGTTTAGGGGATATATCTACATCAGATCTGAGTAGGAACATAAGGAGAAACTGTGGTAAGTACTCGTTATCCCAGATCTACATTATTTTGTGATTTAGAAAAAGCCGAAGTCCTTAAAATCTAGGGAGGCTGTCGATTAGGGCTTACGGCTCTAAGGGTCATTAACCAATGATTTCTTTTGGTGATTAGTGTGTTCTAGAGGTGATTGATCAAAAGCTTGGATCTTTGGAATGACTAGATCTAGATCTAGTCATCAATTTCGGTAAAGGTAAGATTTTGAGGGCCTTAGGGGGATTGGCCGAATATGGGTAAGTGGATATTGGGATTGTTTGTTGTAGATTTGATTTCTAAGAATTATGGTAATCGATTGTAGAACATCGTGCGGGATCTCAGTAGCAGTCGTTGCGAAACAGGTGTGTATCGAACACCCTCTCATAGTTCAATTCGGTAAAAGCCAAAATACCAAAATTCTGGCATTTCTTGGGCTTGTGAGTGTGCGAGTGCTCACAAGACGTTTAGGAAACGTTAGATCTAAAATTGCAAAGTGGTAAGTTAGTCGTGTGTGAAATTTTGTGCACTTCAGTAATTAGGCCTCGATGGGTTGAAAATGGGCCCAATGGACTTACAGGCCCATATGGGTGAAAATAGCTAAATTATGTGTACTGATAGACTGTAGGTCCAAAATCATTTAAACTGATAAATTGATCATAAAATTTGAACTAAATAGGCTTAATTTGCTAAATAGACACTATAGGGCCTATTAGGGGTTTAGGGCCCAACAGCTAAAACTGATAAACTAAGTTAAATAGACTTTTGCAATGACGGATGGATTATTAGTGAGTGTATTATGCATAAAAACCCTAAAAACTGATAAAATTATTGAAATACCCTTATAGGTGGAAAATTACGATTTTACCTCCAGGAGTAAAACGACTGTTATACCCCTAGGGTTAAGTTTGACCCAAAATGCATGTTTTACTGTTACTGTTTACTGCATGCCATTATTATCTGTTGCATGGGGCTAGGATATTGATGGAGGAAGTACTGAAAGTGGCTTGACCACGTACTAGAGGCTTTGCCTCAACTTACTGATATTTGAGCAGCTATGCTACAACTGTGGAGTGTAGGGCTTGGTGGGTTGAGTTATTCCCCACATGGTGTGTAGGGCTGGTACGGGTGGAGTGTAGCAGTTGGATTTAGGCTGGGTTGGGTTTGCATACATGTTAATATATGTTTTATTGTGAAATAGGCCTATGGGCTATACTGTTAACTGAAAGGGCGAAGGCCCAGTTTACTTTATCTGGATAGGCCTTCGGCCTAGTGGGCTTGAGCTGACTTGGGCTCTGGATGGGCATTCTATACACCCTGAGTTTTCCTAACTCACCCCCTTTCTTTCCATCCATGCAGGTGAGCCCTAGTTGGTGGACTTAGAGCTGGGAGGGATTCAGAGTGGCCACGAAGATTTAAATTTCTAGTTTTCAATTATTTCATTTTATTATTTATTTAGATTATTTAATTTTGGTTTCTGGGTTGTAATAAGGCCGCTCTATTAATTTTATTTTGGGTTTTTAATTATTTAATTTTTTAATTGTTTTTAGCTTAAGTAGGACATTGCTTAAATCATTTTGAAATCGGTTAGCTTTACGGCACGTTTTTGTCAAAGTTACTTGTTTTCAAAATATTTCGAAAACAGAGCTAAGCTTCCACAACATAAATGTTTTCATAAATAAATATCTTAAATATGCTTAAACTTAATTTGTTGTTCGTGGACAAGTCATAAGTTTAAAGTGTGGCAATGGATGTGTGCATGTCTAGGATTGGATCTAGGAAGAGCTTGGTACTTAAGCAGTCTAAATGACTCACCTCCTCTTCTCTTGAATCCTACCTGGTGCGTAGTATCCATTCACTTTAAGCCATAACAAAGAAAGTTTGATTTTTCGATGCTTAAACTGTTTCCACAACTACAAAGGTTTACAAGCCTTTATAATTTTTCCATAAGATTTTACAAAGTTTTTTCGATTATTACAATGAATCACGTTTTGGAAAAAAATAAAGGTTTTATACAAGTTTACCGGTAAAAGTTTCTAAACATTAAGAATGGTTTTCAATGAAAACATGGTTTTCGAAAAACACTTCAATGTGACACACCAGACTTGGCCGTAACGTCTAGGCTGAGTTTGGGGTGTTACATTTAGTGGTATTAGAGCCCGGTTGCAACAACTAGGCTATGGATCGGGTGCAAAAAAAGTTTTCATAAAATTTTAAAAATTTAGGCCCAAGAAGGGTATTTTTGGAAATTAGTTTTTGAAAAATTTAGAAAAACTCTTTCAAACTAGTTTTCTTCAAAATATACATGTTTTGAAGGTCTGATTTTGAAAAGTTTTGAGTTTTCTGAAACCTAACAATTGAAGAAGTGGCACACTGAATCCCCGGCACCAAGTCTGTAAGTATTTCTACTTTATATTTTGTACTGCACTGAGATAATACTGTAGATAGAACTGAGCCTTTGATATGATACTGTAGATAGGGTAGTACTAAAGACTATATAGATTAAGACTGTAAGGGAACTAAAAACCCTAAAAAAATTGAGATAGTAGCTAGGCTATGATTCTATAAAAACAAAAACTTTAAAATACTATCTCTACATAAGATATATGAATTAATAATAAAATTTTTGAGATCTTTGTAGTTATTTGATATGTGTACTGGTAATGTAGATATGGGTTCTGAGGGTACGCAAAGTTTGCCAAGCTTATTCTAGTTAGGTGTGTGATGGTTGGAAATGAATTGTATGCGCAAGTGATAATGTTTATTTACTTCGGTAATTAGATGTTCTGGGTTGTTCTAAAATTATTTAGAACAGAGTGCGCAATGGTAGCGTAGTAGAGTAGTTGATACACAACTATCTTATTATTTAGAAATTTCGAGGACGAAATTTTTTTTAGAAGGGGTGAATTGTAACACCTTAAATTTGGGCCTAGAAGTGTTGGGCTTGTGTAACGTCCTGAGTTTTGGGATTTTTTCGAGATTTATGAGATTTTGGTGAAATTTTGAAATTTTGGTGTTCTGAATATTGGAATTGTGTTTAAGTATGTTAGTGGGCCTTTAGAAGGCCCAAGCCTAAGTTAAAACCCGGTAAAATATCAAGTTTGGATTTTAAGTGAATAGCAGACTTGGTTAAGTGGGCTTTTAAGAAAAACTTCGTAAATTATGATATAAGAGAGCTTTGGCAAAGTGGCAAGGTGGCACCACTAAGTTCCTAAAAAGCTGGCACCAGGGAAGGAATTAAAGGTCTAGGGTTCAAGTTGCAAGGTAAGCATATTGTTACTTTTTAGTTTTTAGGCATGTGCCAGGCATGTGATCACTTAAATGAATTTCGGCAAGGGCCTTAAGGAGGTTGGGCCGAATGTTTTAGTTGATATTAGGGTTAGGTTCTTTTCTTTTTCTGTCATGACAAATTAGGGTTAGCCACTTAAAAGCTTTCACTTTCATTTATCCTTCTCTAAGTTTTCACAAAAGCCGAAAACACAGATTCCTTCTCCTCTGTACCGATTTCTTTTTCATCTTCTTCTCCTCCATAGTTTTCTTTTCCTTTTTGCTTTCTACCTAAGCCAAACATCTCTGTTACTCAAATCCATCTTTTCTTTCAATTTTATCCTCCCTAAAACCACCATAGTCGATTGCCATAAAAGTCGAAATCTCGAAAACTTACTGCTTGTGCCGATTTCTCCAAGCCAATTCCCCCTATTCTTTTCATTCCATTTGACCGAATTTCATCTTCTCTAAACCCTTAGTACCTGTCGGCAACACTACTCCAAGATTATAACCCCAAATCACCATCTTTTTCACTAGTCAAAAAGCTAAAACTACCATAACCATAGGAGCTCATAGCCGAATCTTTAGATCTCTAAGATTCGAGTTCCGCTAGCATTTAGGGGATAGATCTGCATCAGATCTGAGTAGGAGCATAAGGAGAAACTGTGGTAAGTACTTGTTATCCTAGATCTACATTATTTTGCGAGTTAGAAAAAGCCGAAGTCCCTAAAATCTAGGGAGGCTGTCGATTAGGGCTTAGGGCTCTAAGGGTCATTATCCAATGATTTTTTTTGGTGATTAGTGTGTTCTAGAGGTGATTGATCGAAAGCTTGGATCTTTGGAACGACTAGATCTAGATCTAGTCATCAATTTCGGCAAAGGTAAGATTTTGAGGGCTTTAGGGGCATTGGCCGAATATGGGTAAGTGAATATTAGGATTGTTTGTTGTAGATTTGCAATCTAAGAATTGTGGTAATTGATTGTAGGACATTGTGGGGGATCTCAGTAGCAGTCGTCGCGAAGCAGGTGTGTATCGAACACCCTCTCATAGTTCAATTTGGCAAAAGCTGAAATGCCAAAATTCTGGCATTTTGTGGGCTTGTGAGTGTGCGAGTGCTCACAAGACGTTTAGGAAACGTTAGATCTGAAATTACAAAGTGGTAAGTTAGTTGTGTGTGAAATTTCATGCACTTTGGCAATTGGGCCTCGATGGGCTGAAAATGGGCCCAATAGACTTACGGGCCCGTATGGGTGAAAATAGGTAAATAATGTGTACTGATAGAATGTAGGTTCAAAATCGTTTAAACTGATAAATTGATCATAAAATTTGAAGTAAACGGGCTTAATTTGCTAAATAGACACTGTAGGGCCTATTAGGGGTTTAAGGCCCAATAGCTAAAACTGATAAACTAAGTTAAATAGACTTTTGCAATGACAGATGGATTATTAGTGAGTGTATTATGCATGAAAACCCTAAAAACTGATAAAATTATTGAAATACCCTTATAGGTGGAAAATTACGGTTTTACCCGTAAGAGTAAAATGACTGTTATACCCCTAGGGTTAAGTTTAACCTAAAATGCATGTTTTATTGTTACTGTTTACTACATGCCATTATTATCTATTTCATGGGACTGGGATATTGATCGAGGAACTACTGAAAGTGGCTTGACCACGTACTGGAGGCTTTGCCTCAACTTACTGATATCTGAGTAGCAATGCTGCAACTGTGGAGTGTAGGGTTGGGTGGGTTGAGTTATTCCCCACATGGTGTGTAGGGCTGGTACGGGTAGAGTGTAGCGGTTGGATTTAGGCTGGGTTGGGTTTGCATACATGTTAATATCTGTTCTGTTTTGAAATAGGCCTATGGACCGTACTGTTAACTGAAAGGGCGAAGGCCCAGTTTACTATATCTGGATAGGGCTTCAGCCTAGTAGGCTTGAGCTGACGTGGTCTCTGGATGGGCATTCTATACACATTGAGTTTTCCAAACTCATCCCCCTTTCTTTGCATCCATACAGGTGAGCCCTAGTTGGTGGACTTAGAGCTGAGAGGGATTCAGAGTGGCCACGAAGATTTAAACTTCTAGTTTTCAATTATTTCATTTTATTATTTATTTAGATTATTTAATTTTGGTTTCTGGGTTGTAATAAGGCCGCTCTATTTATTTTATTTTGGGTTTTTAATTCTTTAATTATTTACTTGTTTTTAGCTTAAGTAGGACATTGTTTAAATCGTTTTGAAATCGGTTAGCTCTACGGCGCGTTTTTGTAAAAGTTACTTGTTTTTAAAATATTTCGAAAATAGAGCAAAGCTTCCGCAACATAAATGTTTTCATAAATAAATATCTTAAATATGATTAAACTTAATTTGTTGTTCGTGGACAAGTCATAAAGTTAAAGTGTGGCAGTGGATGTGTGTATGTCTAGGATTGGATCTAGGAAGAGCTTGGTACTTAAGCAGTCTAAATGACTCACCTCTTCTTCTCTTGAATCCTACCTAGTGCGTAGTATCCATTCACTTTAAGCCATAATAAAGAAAGTCTGATTTTCCGATGCTTAAACTGTTTCCGCAACTACAAAGGTTTACAAGCTTTCGTAATTTTTCCATAAGATTTTACAAAGTTGTTTCGATTATTACAATGCATCACATTTTGGAAAAAAATAAAGGTTTTATACAAGTTTACCGGTAAAAGTTTCTAAACATTAAGAAGGGATTTATACAAGTTTCTAAAAAAATAAAGGTTTTATACAAGTTTACCGGTAAAAGTTTACCGGAAAAAAATAAAGGTTTTATACAAGTTTACCGGGTTTGGGGTGCTACAATTAGAATATGAAAGAGAATTTGGCAAGTTGAGAAAGTATGCCCAAAACTGCCCAAGAATGCATTCCAACCAAATTTGCTATGTGTAAATGGTTTGAAGATGGACTAAACAAAGACATAAAGCTTCTAGTCGAGATTCTCGAGTTGAAAGAATTCATTGTTTTGGTTGACAAAACACATAAATCTGAGGAGCTTAGTAAAGAGAAATGAAAAGCTAATTTTGAAGTTAGAGATTCAAGAAAGAGATCATTTGGAAAATCGTATCATTCAACATCAAAAATATCAAAAGAATACCATAAATGTTTGACTGCTTCAGTGGGGTATCCTCGTAGAGATCGAGGTAAGCAACATGCAAGTTCTAAAGCTCAAGCAACATGCAAGCATTGGCAGTGTTAAAGCCAACAAGCCTCATTGTCAGTGATGTTGGCGAAGACATTTTTTAGAATGCCACATGAAAGACAGAGCCTGTTTTAGATGTGGTTCGCAGAACATTTTATTCGGGATTGTCCTAAGTTTGCTGAAAAAGAAAAGATTTATATTGTTCGACTGACTAATACAGTTGCAAGAGGGAGATTACCAAGGAACCCTAGAATGTAGATCATAGCCGCAATGCAACTAAGGACTCTACTATAAGGTCCAAACCACAAGCACCAGCAAGAGCCTATGTGATCCGTGCGCATGAGGAAGCATCTGCTCTAGATGTTATTACTGGTACTTTTTCTATGTTTGACACTAAACTTACTGCTTTGATTGATCTTGAATCAACTTATTCGTATGTGTGCACGAATCCAGTGTCAAGTAAGAATTTACCTGCTGAATCCACTAAATTTGTGGTTAAAGTATCGAACCCCCTAGGTCAGTATGTGTTAGTTTATAATGTTTGCAAGAACTATCCATTGATGAATCAGGGTTATAGCTTTCCGACCAATCTGATGCTTTTGCCATTTGATGAGTTTGATGTGATTCTAGGTATGGATTGGCTGACTCTGCATGATGCTATAGTGAATTATAGATGAAAGCTTATTCTACTAAAATGTCAGAATAGTGAGACACTTTGGATTTAATCAGATGTTTTGAATGAGTTGCCTATCGTTATTTCAGCTATATTAGCGTAGAAATACGTGAGAAAAGGTTACGAAGTGTACCTTGCATATGTTCTAGATTCTAAAGTGTTTGAGTTGAAACTTGAATCAATGCCTGTGGTTTGTGAATATCCCGATGTGTTCCCAAAAGAGTTACCCAGGTTACCACCAATCAGAGAGGTCAAATTTGCCATTGAGTTAGTACCAGGAACATCACCGATATCGATAACTCAGTACAGGATGGCTTGTATAGAGTTGAAAGAGTTAAAAGCTCAATTACAATAGTTAAATATAAAGGTTTCGTTCGACCTAGCTTCTTGCCTTGGGGTGCACCGATTCTGTTCATTAAGAAAAAGGAAATGAGAATGTGTATTAATTACCGAAAGCTCAACAAAGTTACAATTAAGAATAAGTATCCATTGCCTTGAATTGATGATTTATTTGATCAGTTGAAAGGTGCAATGGTAGTTTTGAAGATTGATCTACATTCTGGTTATTATCAGTTGTGGGTTAAAGATTTAGATGTGCCAAAAATTTCATTCAGGACCAGGTATGGACATTATGAATTCCTTGTAATGCTGTTTTATTTAACTAACACACCTGCAGTATTTATGGATTTGATGAATAAAATCTTCAGACTGTATTTAGACAGATTCATCTTAGTTTTTATTGATAATATTCTTATTTATTCTTGAGATGAGACTGAGCATGCTAAACATTTGAGAGTTGTACTGCAAACCCTACGTGATAAATAATTGTTCGCCAAATTTAGAAAATGTGAGTTTTGGCTTTGAGAAGTTGGTTTTCTGGGACATATAGTATCGACCAAAGGCATTAGACTTGATCCGAGTAAAATTTCAGTAGTTGTTGATTGGAAGCCACTGAGGAATGTATCCAAAGTCAGATGTTTTCTGTGATTAGCTGGTTATTACAAAAGATTCGTCAAAGGATTCTTGATGATAGCTACTCTAGTAATGCAACTATTACAAAAATATGTGAAGTTCTGATGGTCAGAAAAATGTCAACAAAGTTTAAACTAGTTGAAGGCATTGTTGACTGCGGCACTATTTCTAGTTTAGCCTGAATCAAGTAAAGAGTTTGTGATTTTTTGTGATCCATCTTTGAATGGTTTAGGTTTTGTTTTGATGCAAGAAGGTAAACTAATAGCTTATGCTTCCAAACAGTTGAAGTCGCATGAAGAAGAATTACCCGACACATGATTTAGAGTTAGCAACAATTGTGTTTGCGTTGAAGATTTGGCGACACCATTTATATGGTGAAAAATCTCACATTTTTACTGATCATAAAATTTTGAAGTATTTAATGTCACAAAAAGACTTGAATCTGAGACAGCGCAGATGGCTCGAGTTGTTGAAAGACTATTATTAATTATTAATTATCATCTGGGTAAAGTAAATGTAGTGGTAAATGTTCTAAGTAGAAATCTCTATTTGCTTTGCGAGCATTGAATACACGATTGACATTGCCTATTGATGGTTCGATTGTACCTGAGTTAAAAGCTGAACCGTTGATCTTACAATAGATTTGTGAGGATAAAAAATGTGATGATGTGTTGATAGCTAAAAGGAAATTGTGTGAGTCGGCTCCTGATTCAGATTTTCCAATTAAGGATGATGATTGCTTACTTTTTAGAGGCAGAGTTTGTTTACCAAGTGATTCAGAGTTAATTTAGAAAATTTTGCATGAAGCCCATAATGGTAGCTCGTTCTTTCATCCAGGTAGCACTAAAATGTACAGTGATTTGAAATAGATGTACTAGTGGTCAGGTATGAAACAAGAGATTTCAAATTTCATATGGGATGTTTAGTATGTCAGCAAGTTAAAGTCGAATATCAGGTACCTTCTAGTTTGTTACAGCCAATGATGATACTGGAATGGAAATGGGAATGAGTTACGATGGACTTTGTATCGGGTTTACCCTTGTCTCTGAGAAAAAAAAGATGTCATTTGGGTTGTCATTAATCATCTGACGAAGTCTACACATTTTACTCTGGTACGTATAGATTTTTCTCTTAAAGACTAGCTGAGTTATATGTTCCTGAGATTGTCAAATTGCACGGGGTGCTAATTTCTATTATATTGGATAAAGATCCACAGTTTACATTGCGATTTTGGAGCAAGCTATAGGAAGCTCTAAGTACATGGTTGCATTTCACTACTGCATTTCATCCTTAGACAGAAGGTCTGTCCAAGCGAGTAATTCAAATACTCAAAGATATGCTTCGTTGTTGTGTACTAGAGTTTGAAGGCAGTTGGGAGAAATATTTATCATTAGTTGTGTTTGCATACAATAACAATTATCAGTCAAGTATAAAGATGGCACCTTACGAAGCTTTGTATGGCTGTAGATGCCAAACTCTTTTCTATTGGATTGAGCTCAATGAGAAAAAGATTCACGGGGTCGATTTAATTCGAGAGATTGAAGAAAAAGTGACAGCAATCCGTGATAGTTTGAAAGTAGCTTCAAATCAACAAAATCATATGCAGATTTCAAACATAAAGATATTGAATTTCAAATTGGTGACAAAGTATTTCTAAATTTATCACCCTGGAAGAAAATTCTTCGTTTTGGTCACAAAGACAAGCTAATCCCGCGATTTATCGGGCCGTATGAGATCATAGAAAGAATTGGACCAGTAGCATATTGACTAGCTTTGCCATTAGAGTTAGAAAAGATTCATAATGTTTTTCATGTATTTATGTTGCGATAGTATTTATCAGACCCTTCACATGTTATATCACCAGCAGATATTGAAATTCAGCCTAATATGTCGTACAATAAGAAACAGATCAGAATTTTGTCATATGAGGTTAAAGAATTATGAAACAAAAACATAGCTTTAGTAAAAGTTCTTTGGCAATGTCACAGGATTGAAGAAGCTGCTTGGGAACTTGGAGAAGCAACAAGAAAGCAATATCTTAATCTAATTTCTGGTAAGATTTCTGGGGACGAAAATTTCTTAGGAGAGGAGAGTTGTAATAGCCCATTTTCTGAGAAATCGGAACAGTATTTTTGGGACAAAAAATTTGACATCAAAAATTTTATTTTATGATTATTTTATTGTCTATAGCATGATAGTAGTACTGTACAAAAATTTCGTTTAGAAATTTTATCGTTAGCTGCTTAATTTGGTAAAAAGGACTAAATCGCGTAAAGTGCAAAAGTTGAGTTCTAATAGCTAAAGGTATTTATTAGCTATAGAACATTAAAGCATGAGTCCTTACGTTGTACAAAGGCCATTAAAATTAGTAGTGGACAAGTTTAGACATCAATAATGGGATTAAGGAAGGTTATATAAGTAATTTAATAATTAAATAAACCAAATAAGTAAAATAAAACCAAATTACCTTGTCCATCTTCTTCTAGCCAAATTCCTAAGGAAGAAAATCACCATTTTTTAAGCATCCAAGCATTCAACCAACACTTCTTAGTGCATGTAAGTGATTTTTGGTCTCGTTTTAATGATTTCTCTGTTTTTGGAGTTGTTGTAGTTTAATTTAGCTAGCTCAGGGACTAATTTGCAAAATTGTTAAAAGTCTAGGGTTTTACCATGAATGTATGTTAGTTGTTTTTTTTTTTTTTCATGGATGAAAATGAATGTTTGATGCTAGTTGAACAACTTTTGTAAAGGAAATTTTAATGAATTTGTCAATTTGGGATTAAATTGAAAAATAAAAAATTATTGATGGTAAATTTGTGAAATAAATGAAATGTAGGGCTTGCTAGGGGCCTAAGTAATATTTGGCTATAGCGGGTTGGAATCAAATTGCATGAATTTCATTTTATAAGCTTAAGGACTAAATTATAATGAATTCAAAATTATAGGGGTAAAAGTATAATTTTTCCAAAACATATATTTTTTTTGTATTTAATTGAATATAATGAAGTTTGAATTAGTTAAATTTGATTATTTGAATTACTTAAATTTGATTATATAGGTCAAGAAAAGCAACGTATGGATTTAGATTGGGGAAAAGAAAAAGTGATGGACTAACTGATCGTATTTCTTTGTTCGTGTTCGAGGTCAGTTCGTACATTTGAGTAGCATTAAATTATGTTTGATTTAAATGCATTTATACTATACTATGGTATTAAGACTCTACAGAAATATCCATCAAAGTTTCGGCAATTTTCGAATCCCGTTTGAACCTTAGGAATATATATGATACAAATGACATGTCATTAAGGGTTTCCCTGTTTTAGGTGCTGGTCCTGTACATCCTACCGGTGGCTGAGTTTCCTGCACGTGTTGCGGTTACTTAACAGCTTGTATGAGCAGCACCGTGTTGCTACATCTTGACTAACAGCTTGTGTGAGCAAACCCATTTATGGCTCGAGAGAGAGATTTATATAAGATATGAGATAATAGTGGTTTTGACCATATGTTGGCACATTATGTGCGAGATTCTAGCGTATACGATATTATTCTAGTGGTTCAACAGGTATGCAAAAGGGAAGGACCGACAAATACTTTGATAAGTAATGTTATGAAGGTATGAAAAAGGTATGAGTTGATGATGCTTTAAATATGCTTCGCAATATGCATAAAAGTATGAATGCTTGCAATGAGTAGCTAAGTTATGTGGTTATCTAACTTGAAAGGTTGTTGTTGCTTAGGCTAATGCCAAGTTATGTTGGATGGTCTCAAATTGTTTTTATGCTTATATATTGAAATGGTAAGCTTTGTTTTTAAATTACAAACTTACTAAGCATTACATGCTTACTTCGTGTTATTTCTTTTATGTTTTTAGTTAACCGGAAGCTCATTTGGGTTGGAAGCTTGTTGGAGATCCATCATATTATCCATCGACTATATCGGTGGATTTTGTTAATTTTGAGTCATTGTTATCATGGTATGTATAGGTGTCTTGTTTGATGAATTTAACCATTATGTGGCTTGTATATATGACATTTTGGTTGATGATATAGCTGATATGATATCATGTACATATATGGCTTTTAAAGTGGTTGTTATTTTGGCATCTAAGTATATAGTGATGGTAGTTTAATAGGTGAACATTAAGGTCCACTATGAGATGTTTTGGTATGATATAGATAGTGCCTTGAAGTGTTAATGGTTAGTTTTGGTAGTCTTGAATGTATATTGGCATTTGATATATTTATTAAGATTAATGGTATATGTGGGAATGGTCATACTGGTATTTGTTGTGCATATATTTGGTATATGAACATTATGGCAAATGTGGCATTGAAGTGTTTAAATGGTTGATTGTATCATGAATAAATTTGGTAGGTGTTTAGTCAAGTTTGATTGATGAGATTGAGGTGCCATATTGGCATATTTGTTGAATGGTTGTTTTCTATAATTGTTAATGCTTCTGTATGCATATATTAGGTGTATCTTGAGTGCATGATTATCGATGAAATTGGGTTGTAATAGTTGATAGATTTTGGGTGAGAAAAATGGCTTGGAAATGACCTTTTTTTTATGCACTAGGCTAGAGACATGGGCATGTGTCTCAGCCGTGTGTGACACACGGCCAAACGACACGACCGTGTGTCCCCTGTATCTTTCAAAGGGTTGCAAGGAAGGCAATTACATGGCCTAGCACATGGCTTGGCACACGGGCGTGTGGCTTGGCCATGTGACCTAAGTTAGTGAGTTACACAAGTGGGGACACAGACTAGGACATGACCATGTGTCCCTATTTTGAATGCCTACACAGCTTAAGACAGGGGCATGTCTCTGGGCCATGTAAGTCACACGACCTAGCCACACAACTATATGAGTCACACGGCCTAGCCACGTGGCCATGTAACATCATATAAGTATGCTTTCTTTTTTGTTTTTGATATGGTTGTTAGGCTTATTTAACCGATAAAGCGGAGGCTTAAGCAATGAAGAATGTTTAAGCAGATATAATTAGAATTGGCTTTCAAGTATATTCTTGGTGAGTTTTTGAACTTAAATCCTCAATGGTTGTTATACTCGAACCATAGACTCCAGTGTCAAGGAAGGGATGAGGCGATCGGATTTAGAAGGGTCTACAAATAAATAAAAACGAGGATCTTATCTTTATCTTATTTTACTTTTTAGGATATTATAAGTTTTTAGTTTTAAGCACTCTTAGGATATTTCTATTTCTTGCATAATAAATCAAGAGGTTGAAATCATTAATAAATTTGAATAATTTACAAAATAAGAAGTGTGGCAATAAATATGTACATGTCTAGGATTGGATCTATCTAGGAAGAGCTTGGTATTTAAGCAGTCAAACTTGACTCACCTCCTTTTTTTAGGATCTTACCTGGTGTACAATATCTATTCACTTCTATATTTCAATTTTCTCTATTGTTTTGAACAATGAGAACATTGTTTATCTCAAGTAGGGGGACCAAAAATTGAAATTGTTTTTTTCACGATATATTTTTCTTATAATTATGATAAGTTATATATTGCTCAAAAATTAGAATTTTTTTTAATTATGTGAAACTTTAGTATAAATAAAGTTCTATTATCTCAATCATTACTATGTTAGATGAATTATGACATAAACGTTACTCTTAATAAAGTTTTTAAATTGTACCATAAAATTTTTAATTCCTTAGGAGAGCTAGGCATGCATGAAAGTTTAAGTCTCTAGAATCGACTTAGTAATTTCTTGAGGCGAAATCCTAGGAAGCATGGAATTTTGAAAATGACTTAGGAAAACTTTTGTTTGGACTGTTTGAGCCTTTCAATCCAACCTTAACGAATATTTATCTCTTGAAACCCAACTTTGAGACTATATGGCCTGATTTTATTTGAACCATTGTAATATTAAACCATCACTTCTTTCATAATTATCTCTAAATTGTCCCAAACACTAGACTCAGTCTATCCAAAATATTCTCTGAAAATAAGTTTGGGGGAGTTGAAAAGAAGTATCAAATGCTCAAAAAAATGTAGTACATATAATAATATGCTCGAAAAAAAAACAGAAAAGAAAAAGAAAAGAAAGAATAAAAAAGAGCATATGTACTCAAATGAAATAGATGTATAAAGAGCATGTGTGAATTCAATTGCAAAATGAGTTGGTGAATTTGAAGGTATTTATTACGAAGGTCCAATACAAGCTAAGTCTAGGGTTTTTAGCCTAATTTTATCTATCTTTTACCTACCCCTAGCCTAGCCACGTTACAACCCATTTAAAAGACCTTTCAGATTTTTGTGTTGCCTACATTAGTGGAGAGAAATTGCTAAGTTCAATATAGAAAGGTATAAATTAAACTTAGTGGTCGCAGTTTAGTCTTAAATGAGGGAATAAAAATTAATTGGTAGGAATTTAACATATCTTTATTGAGAAAGAATTTATTCTAGTCTTGCTATCATGATGATATTTGAGATCAATTTGAATAATAAGTATACTTGAGTTGCATAATCTCAAAATTCTTGTTCTTGAGCATAATTATAAAAACTCATAATTATGAGAGGAATGTTTTCTGAAGAAGAGTTTCAAAGGTGATTTTGAGAAATTTTTTACAATTTGTGCATTACATGGGATGAAAAATGAATTAAGTTTGGGAGTGTGGAAACACAAAAATATATAGACTTTTTCAACACCTTTTGAGCCCTAATTTGTGTAGTTTTGTAGTATTTTTTTTATCAAAATTCATACTTTAATTATAAAATAATTAATTTAAACTTAAATTATTAACATATTGAATTTTTATTATTTTTATAAAAAATTTGGTTTATTTTTGATAGTTTTGTACAAAGGGAAAAAATTGGCTCAGCAGACACCTCGAGAGGCTTGAACTGTTGGAGCAATATTGTGCATCAATTGATCAAGAGCAAGGTTAATAATATTTTCCAACCATGGACAGTCCAGACATATGTATTGAAAATATTTTTTAACTAATTTGATCCAAAATTAATTGGGTTAAAAATTAATTATAAGCTTGAAAATTAAAATAGGTCCAATTGTGCTAAGTAAAGAAGACTGATCCATTTAGCAAATGGGGTAGCCCAAACCATCCATAGAGATGACCCAATCAGTTGATTTTAGCTGATTGCAAAACAACCCTTGAAGTTTCCTTAAAATCTTATTTAAACCCCTCTATAAAACCCCTTACCCGTGTTCGACGCCAGAACGGGATACGAGGCATTACTGTACTTAAACGTACTTGAACATGCAAAGTCGAACCATAAAATTTCGCTTCCATTTAAAAACCTTTCATACATTCTCCTAAATTCCTTATCATGGGCCTACGGGTCCCAAAACATACATCGAGAATGGTTCGGAACCAAACCAAAAACTTTCAGGCACTTAAAATTTTTTTACTTAAAGTAGGAGTACACGCCCGTGTGAAGTGGGACACGCCCGCGCAGGTATGTCGTGTGGTCACACACGCCCATGTCCCTACCTTGTGTTGAGTTTAATTTTAATTTTTAACCTACAGGGGTTTTCACATGGCCTGCACACGCCCGTGTCCCTCACACGTCCACAACATGCCCGTGCCTTACCCAATGTGTGAAAACCTGGACATTCTGTTTATGATGTCAGCATACAATTTAGGGCACACTGCTAAGCCACACGCTCATGTGCTAGGCCGTGCCCTCTACACGGATGAAACACACGGTCTTGTCTCCGCCCGTTTGTAAATTATTGGGTATTCTATTTTGCATAAATTAGGTGCAGGGGGCACACGGCTTGTCAACATGCCCATGGGGCTGGCTGTGTGTCACACACGGCTTAGAACTTGCTCGTGTGCCTACCTGTGTGGACAAATATAGGCTATCTTCCAAGCCCTTTGCCACCTTAAAACTTAATCAAACAAAAGGCCAACCTCAATATCACAAAATATGGCATTTATATGCATCTAAATATCCACAATTTAAGGCATTCACCTGCCACAAACATCACATTAATCATGCATTCTCATCATTCATTTTTCTACTTAGATATGTCATCTTAGGATATCAAGAATGACATTTACTCGGCATAATTAAAAATTTAATCAATATTAGCCCATTTCCAAAGGCCATTACAACATGACTTAAATAACATCAATAACCAACACATATGGCTACCCAAAATGACATATATCGAAATGACCAAGTTTCTATACATGCCATACTCAAAATAACTAAACATTACTATACCAAAATGGAATGCTTGATAGTGTGACTTCGAGCTCTGACTTTTAACGACCCCCGAGCTAGCTTGGCAAAACTATAAGGGAAAGGGAAAAGAAAGGGAGTGAGCATAATTGTTTAGTAAGTTGCATGAAATAAATAGCAACATAAATCATAAATTAACATCTAAATGAAGTATCATGAATATCACATAAATTTTACACATTAACATGGCTTAATCATGCTCTTTCTTACTGACACATATTATATCATTTCGTATTCACTTCTCGTGAATTATTCATGCGCACCTATATCACTCATCACAAAACTTTAATCTTTCTGGTTAAATTCATCAACTTGAATACCTTTCCTGTTAAATTGCTTAGAATACTGAAGGATATTCGAATGTCATTCTCATGGTATGTTGCCAATGCCATATCCCAGATATGGTCTTATATGGGATCAAATGTCGATGCCGAAGCCATATTGTGACAGCCTTAAAACGACTCTAGTTGGAATGTGGTTTCAGAACCACAAAACCGAGGCTCAAAAATAACTTAATATTATTACGATGCCTATTGTATGTGCCCATTTCATGTGTGACATCTTAGGTGCTTCAATTTAGTATTATAATTATGAATTGCACCTAAAAGGGCTAAATTATGAACTTTGAAAGTATGATGGAAAATGTGTGATGACTAAATAATGCATGCATGAGAAATAAGGGTTTTGCATGTCAATTTACCCACTTTTATGATAGTGGATGGTAATGATGAAGTTTTTGGCATTTTGTGACTTGTAATTTAGTTATTTAATAATAATAAAAGAAATTAGAAATTAGTTATCATAAAATTGAAATAATAGAATTAATAAATTAAGAAAAGGGTGATAAAAACAATGTTTGTTTATCTTTCTCCTTTCATTGCCGAAACTAGCAAAGGAAGAAGAGAAATAAGGTTCAAGCTTATTGGTTGGGGGAAGTCTTGATTAAGGTACGATTGCTAGGTGATTTTCTTTGATTTCCATGAAATTTAGTTGATAGTGAGACTCTTTTCTTTACCATGTTTGAATTCCTTGAGTCTTGGGTGTTAGAAGCTTTTGGTCATGGTTAAATTGGTAAAAGATGAAAACTTTGAAGCCATGAAATTAGGAGGGTAATGAAGTGTCGAATGCCCTTGTAAATGAGGTTATTTGTATTTGAAAATAAGAGAAAATGTAGCTAAGGTATTCGGCCATGACCTTGATGAGCTTAGATTGTTGTTGATTGATGTTGTGTACCAAGGGATGAATATATGTGAATCTAGCTTAGTTAAAATTTTGTTATGAGTGACTATCATGAGTAAATTGCATTTGGTTAATGTGGTGAAGTATGAAATTTTGTTTAATTTTGGGATTCTATAATTATATTGTTAACATATGATTTTGTATTAGTTGAATGTGAAATTGAATGGAAGAGTAGAAAATGTGCTTAATTGTGGACTTCTAAAATTAAAATTGCTAGTATAAGTTTATATACTTGCCGATTTTTGAATCAAAATGAGAGTTGGTTAATTCATTGTTTATTTAGCTATTGAAAATGTTTTGGGGTGAATAGATGTTAAAATTCATAAGAATTGAAATTGTGGGCTCAAATTAGTAAGATTAGAGTTTTGTGAGGTTTAAATGCCTAAGGGACCTTCGGTCCTATGAATAATTGAATTGTTTTGCTTTTGATTTGTGATTTGATCTTTAACTTGATAAATTGATTATGCAATTGGGTTGATTGTTGCATTTGGCCATGAATTCAACTTGTCATTTGAATTGGGAGATAGGTGTTGCGTATTGGAATTAATTGATAATGAGCATGGGTTGGATAAATTTAGTTATAAACGACTAATTTGGGTAAGTGATATTTGGCTAGCACATTAGTATAAGGAAATTATTTTAAGCTTGAAATTTTGGTGTTTTAAGCTATAATGTGCACCTATGAGACTAAGGAATGTTGTTAGACTCTAAAATGTTGTAATATGCAAATTTTAATACATACTTTGTAACATGAGTTAGTTGAACATTGCTCATAAGTTAATTAAGTATTCGGTTAAGAAATGAAATATATAGGTGATAAATTAAAGTTAGGTAAGTATTCGGCTATGGGGATTATACATGAAATTTAGTATGTTCTATTTTGATTGATTGGGATAGTTGAGATTTAATATGAAGCTTAGAGAATGGTGGTAAAGGTGAACTCCTTAACAAATTGAGATTCGGCCATTTCAAGAAATGTGTTTATATGTGTTTGAATGAGAGTTCTTAATTTTGTATATGTTATGTTTTAAATATGTGAATAAAAACTTTAAAGAGTGAAATTGTATAAATCTGCTTGGTACAGCAGCAGTAACGTGTTTTAAAAAAATCACCATAAATTGTGGGAGCTGAATTAGAGGCTGAATAAATTATTTAATTAAAGCTTAATCAGTCTAGTTTCTTATAAAAGAAACCTTATAAGAAAAGGAATTTCCGATAAAGAGATTTTTAAAGTAGTGTGAGACAGTGTCAGATTGACTCCGAAATTCTCTGTTCTATTTCTAGAAAATCATTATAAATTGTAGAAAAATATCCATAAGATGTAATTTATATTCCTACAATCCTTAATGAGTCTATTTTCAAGAGAGATATACAAGAATATTTTCTGAGACCTGAATCAAGAGATAATTGAACTTTAGTACAGAAGGGTCGGAACTGTCCGACAGTGAATCAGGGGTAACTCTAAGGATTAAACTGTATTAATTGGTCAATTCAAAAATTCTGGAAATTTTATGGTAGAAAGGTACATGAGTCTAGTTTCACGGAAAATTTACGGAACTTGATTTATAGTTTTGTAGCTCCAGTTATGAACAATTTAGTGAATGTTGCTCAGGAAGTCAGCATGTAGTGACTTGTGATATATATGTGATTGGCTGAATGTTTGTGTGTTTGCTTTGAGAAGTATATGCGTTCCTTATTTGATATAAGTGAAAATGATCAATTGAGATGTTTGAATAAGGATTAATAAAATTAAATATTTTATTTAGCTCAAGAGCATAGAGGGACAAGTTCGGATAAAGGGAAGGCTAAAGTGGTCGAATAGCTAACTCATAGTTGCTCGGGAAAGTTCAAGGTAAGTTTTGAGTAATTGAATTTGGTATTTAATTTAAAATGCCATGATATACATGCATGATAGTTGAATGATGTCCCATTGAGAAAGAAACCTTATACATGCTTGCTATATAGCCGAATGGCTCATAGAGAAAGAAGCTGAAATTGGGATTTGAAATATATTGCTTACATATGTTGGCTTATTGGGCCGAAAGTCTAGAAAAAGGAGTATACATGTATGAGTTTTGAATGATATTTACGACATAAAGTCAAGAAGCATGTTATATATTTGTATGCGAATGAATTGATTGAATTACAAATGTGATATTGCTATGCGAAACGTGACAACATGTGAATACATATGCATGAGACTCTGTGATGTGAATCCGGGATTAAAGACCCGATGGCTATGTGTGGAGATCATGTCCGGGTTAAGACCCGAAGGCTATATGCGGAGATCATGTCCGGATAAAAACCCGATGGCTATGTGCGGTGATTATATCCGGGATTAAGATCTGCTGGCTTTGTGTGGAGATTTTAACTGAGCCAAAGGTCTCGATGATGATTCGTGTAAAGTGTAAGATCAAAAGACATCATAGTAATGATTGCTAATGAATGCGCTCAAAGCGTTAAGTTATACAGGTATGTACCCTAAGCTTAAATGCAAGCTTCTTTTGGACCAAATCATAAGGTCATTATACGATTGCATATGTGAGTATGAAATAAGACTATTTATATGATTATAGTAAAATTTGTCAATGTGAAAGGTTATGTGAAATTATGCAATATGTTTTTGTTTACATGAGCTCACTATCAAGTGAAAGTTATCTGCCTATTGTATAAGATGAAAACGTGTATATTCGGTTAAGGGGTGACATACCCAAAGAAGTGGGAAACAAAAATGCGAACGGCTATGTTATAATTTGATTTTTATCTGTTGTCATTACTTAAGACTTACTAAGCATTGTAATGTTTACTCCGTTTACTTTGTTTCCTCTGTTTTATAGATCTCTTTTTGGAAGCTACGGACTCGGGGATTGAAGCTTTAATCATCTACACTATCATCGTTATTTTGGTACAGTTGATAGTTATCATGGATCAATGGCATGTATAGGCTAATCTCCTTTTGTCGAACCGAATTACATTTTGAGTTGTAATTATTCTAGCCATGCAAAAATGGCTTGCTTAGTCTTCTAGTTTGAATATATGTTTTGATGAAATTCATATGGCTCGATGTTTGTGGCATGATTTTTAGATAGTACCCAATATGCAATGAGTTTCGAATATAGTGTACTGTTATTCACAAATTTTGATTTGGCCTAATTGTTAGTAGCCACATGGTGGAAATTTGCTAGATGCTTATAAAACCAATTAAATGAGATATAATGTGCTGACCGACCCCTTTTGCAAGTGTTATATTCAGTCATAGAACTTTAGAAGAATCTAAGTCTAGTAAGTTGTATTTAGTCATGTAATACCTTAATACCCTATTCCAGCGACGGACAGGGGTATAGGGTGTTACATTTTTATTGGTATCAGAGCTGCGGTTTAGTCGATTCTCTGACTAACGTAGCGCGTGTGAGTATAGCTATACATGCCATTTTGTGATAATACGATAGTGTGGTGATTTCTAACATTCGAAATGTGTTTTTCATATAGTAATGGATCCCGATCCCGATCGAGCCGTAGCGGAGGATATTGAGGTGTAGCGGCTGCTCCCGCGTAAGGGACCGCACCGACCGACTCTCAGCTGAATACCAGTCATCGAGATGATGACATGAGGTAGAACTTTTATGCAATGATGAATGATTGGTTCACTCAATTCCTACGAACTAATCTGGCTATTCCACAACCTCCTCCCCCGAATAACCCACTTTCGACCCCCGTGGCTCCTCCTGAGACCGACCCTGTGAGGTCAAGTAAGCCCCCTGTAGACAAAATTAGAAAATACGGGGCTGAAGAGTTCCGGGCTACAGTTAATGATGATGCTGAGCGGGCCGAGTTTTGGCTTGATGTTCGATGAATTGTCATGTACGCTCGAGGAGTGTTTGAAATGTGCCGTATCTCTGTTACGTGATTCTGCCTACTATTGGTGGAACACATTGGTTTCTGTTGTGCCAAGAGAGCGGGTTACTTGGGAGTTTTTCCAAATTGAATTCCGTAAAAAGTATACCAGCCAGAGATTTATCGACCAGAAACGGAAAGAATTTCTTGAGCTTAAGCAGGGCCGAATGTCAGTGACCGAGTATGAGAGAGAATTTGTGCGGCTCAGCCGATATGGTCGCGAGTGCATATCATCCGAAGCTATTATGTGTAAACGCTTCGAGGACGGGTTAAATGAAGACATCAAACTATTGGTTGGCATTCTGGAAATTAAAGAATTCGTTGTTCTTGTATAGCGAGCCTGTAAGGCCGAAGAGCTCAGAAATGAAAAGAGAAAAGCTGATAGCGGAGCCAGAGAGTTCCGTAAGAGATCTTTGGGAAAGTCTATTCAAAAATCCTCAAAGAAATTTTGAAGTGATTCGGATAGACCTAATGCTACTTCGGGTTTTTCTAGACGAGACCGTGATCGACCCCCTATGAGTTCACGTGCCACTTTTGCTGCTAGTGTTGGGAACGACCGTCGAGACAGAGCCAAGTGCAAGTATTGTGGAAAATGGTATTCGGGGAGCTGCAGATTTCATGATCGCTCCTGTTATAAGTGTGGATCGGCTGATCACTTTATAAGAGATTGCCCCAGATGGTCTGAGCAGAATGTGAATCAGAGTGGGAAACCGAGCACTAATTCAATACGAGGTAGACCACCCAGGAATACGGGAAATGCTAGCGGCGGTCTGAGATGAATGAAAGATGTTACGACCAAATCTGAGATTCGTGCCCCTGCTAGAGCTTACGCTATATGTGCACGCGAGGATGCCTCTTTCCTAGATGTTATTACCGGTACTTTTACTCTCTTTGATTCTGATGTGATTGCTTTGATTGACCCTCGTTCAACTCATTCATATGTATGTGAAACTTTGGCATCCAGTAAGACTCTCCTTGTTGAGTCTACTAAGTTTGTAATTCGAGTATCCAATCCCTTGGGTCGTTGTGTTTTAGTTGATAGAGTGTGTAAGAAATGTTCCCTTATGATTCGGGATTTTTGTTTTCCAGCCGATTTGATGCTTTTGCCATTTGATGAATTCGATATTATTCTTGGAATGGATTGGTTGACTGTGCACGATGCGGTAGTAAATTGCAAGCGAAAGACTATTGATTTGCGATGTTTGAGTAATGAGATAATTCGGATTGAGTCTACTGATCTAAACGGGCTACCGGCAGTGGTATCTTCTATTCTGGCTTAGAAATATATGAAAAAGGGTTACGAGGCTTATCTTGCTTATGTTTTGGATAGTAAAATGCCCGAACAAAAGCTTGAGACTGTATCTGTGGTTTGTGAGTACCCGGACGTGTTTCCGGAAGAGTTACCGAGATTACCACATGTTAGAGAGGTTAAATTTGGCATTGAGTTGGTTCCGGGTACAACTCCAATTTCAATTGCACCGTATCGTATGGCTCCGACAGAGTTGAAAGAGTTGAAATCTCAGTTGCAAGAGTTGACTGATAGAGGTTTCGCAAGACCGACCTTTTCACCCTGGGGTGCACCCGTCTTGTTTGTGAAAAAGAAAAATGGAACCTTCAGAATGTGTATTGATTATCGGTAGCTGAACAAAGTGACTATAAAGAATAAGTATCCGTTGCCTCGTATTGACGACCTATTTGATCAGTTAAAGGGAGCTTCAGTGTTCTTAAAGATTGATTTGCGATCTGGCTATTATCAATTGCGAGTTCGAGACTCAGATGTACCCAAGACTGCCTTCAGAACGAGGTATGGACACTACAAATTTTTAGTGATGCCGTTTGGGCTGACTAATGCCCTCGCTGTTTTTATGGATCTGATGAATCGGGAGTTTAAGCAGTACCTAGATCGATTTGTGGTTGTGTTTATCGACGACATTTTGATTTATTCTCGCGATGAGTTTGAGCATGCCGAGCATTTGAGACTTGTGCTTCATATTTTGCGTGATAATCAGTTGTATGCAAAATTCAGTAAATGTGAGTTCTGGTTGCGCGAGGTCAGCTTTCTGGGACATATTATATCTGCTTCAGGTATACGAGTCGATCTGAATAAAATTTCAGCTATCCTTGATTGGAAGCCTCCTAGAAATGTCTCAGAAGTCTGAAGCTTTTTGGGGCTTGCTGGGTATTACTGACGGTTTGTGAAAGGCTTCTCCATGATTTCAACCCCGTTGACAAAGCTATTGCAAAAAGATGTTAAATTTGAATGGTCTGAGAAGTGCTAGAAGAGTTTCGACCAGTTGAAAGCCCTATTGATGGAAGCTCCAGTATTAGTTCAGCCTGAATCCGGTAAAGAGTATGTGGTCTATAGCGACGCATCTTTGAATGGCTTGGGATGTGTCTTGATGCAAGAGGGCAGAGTCGTTGCGTATGCTTCGAGACAGTTAAAGCCGCATGAGAAAAACAATCCGACTCACGATCTCGAATTAGCTGCTATTGTGTTTTCTCTGAAGATTTGGCGTCACTACTTTTTTAGATGTCATATCTTTTCCGACCATAAAAGCCTCAAATACTCGATGACGCAAAGAGACTTGAATTTGAGACAAAGACATTGGCTTGAGCTGTTAAAGGATTACGAGCTTGTCATTGACTATCATCCGGGAAAGGCGAATGTAGTTACTGATGCTCTTAGTCGGAAATCATTGTTTGCTTTACAAGCCATGAATGTGCATTTATCGGTATCTGATGATGGTGTGATGATAGCGGAATTAAAAGCGAAACCAGTGTTTCTACGACAAGTTTGTGAAGCTCAGAAAGCGGATGATGATTTAATTGCCAAGCGAGCTCAATGCGGTCTAAATGTGGATTCTGAGTTTCAAGTTGATGACAATGATTGTTTGAGGTACCGAGGTCGAGTATGTATTCCGAGAAGTTCAGAGTTGGTTTCGATAATTTTGAATGAAGCTCATAATAGCCGAATGTCAGTTCATCCGGGAAGTACAAAAATGTACAACGATTTGAAACGTCAGTATTGGTGGCATGGTATGAAACAAGACATCTCAAATTTTGTGTTAAAGTGTTTGATATGCCAACAAGTAAAAGCGAAACATCAGGTGCCTTCGGGTTTGTTGCAACCGATCTTGATACCCGAGTGGAAATGGGATAGGATTACGATGGATTTTGTATCGGGGCTATCGTTGACACCGAGCAAGAAGGATGCGATTTGGGTTGTCGTAGACCAATTAACTAAATCGGCTCACTTTATTCCCACGCGTACGGATTACTCACTTGATAAGTTAGTGGAATTGTATGTTTCTCAAATCGTCAGATTGCACGGGGTGCCTATCTCTATTGTATCGGATAGAGACCCGAGATTTACATCGCACTTTTGGAAGAAACTATAAGACTCTCTAGGTACTAAGCTACATTTTAATACCGCATTTCATCCTCAGACGGACGGTCAGTCAGAACAAGTAATTCAAATACTCGAGGATATGTTGAGATGTTGTATCCTTGAGTTTAGTGGTTCGTGGGAACAGTATTTGCCTTTGATTGAATTCACTTACAACAACAGTTTTCAATCGAGCATTAAGATGGCACCTTACGAGGCTTTGTACGGTTGCAAATGCCGTACACCGTTGTTTTGGACCGAGTTCAGTGAAAGTAAGATTTTTGGGGTCGATTTGATTAGAGATGCCGAGCAGAAAGTAAAAGTGATCCGTGATAGTCTTAAGGCAGCTTCAGATCGTCAAAAGTCATACGCGGATTTAAAGCGGAAAGATATTGAGTATCAGGTCGGAGACAAAGTATTTCTTAAAGTATCACCTTGGAAAAAGGTGCTTAGATTCGGGCGTAAGGGTAAATTGAGTCCAAGGTTCATCAGGCCATATGAAATATCAGAACGGGTTGGACCGGTAGCATATCGATTGATTTTGCCTCCCGAACTTGAAAAGATTCACAACGTTTTTCATGTTTCGATGCTTCGACGATATAGATCCGACCCATCGCATGTGATAAATCCATCTGACATTGAGATTCGGTCTGATTTGAGTTATGAGGAGGAACCAATTCGTATTTTGGCACACGAGGTCAAAAAGATAAGGAATAAGAAAATTTCGTTAGTAAAAGTGTTATGGGTCAAACACGGGGTTGAGGAAGCTACTTGGGAGCTTGAGGATTCGATAAAGGAATGTTACCCAAATTTATTTTCCGGTAAGATTTTCGGGGACGAAAATTTCTTAAGTGGGGGAGAGTTGTGACAGCCTTAAAACGACTCTAGTCGGAATGTGGTTTCGGAACCACAAAACTGAGGCTCAAAAATAATTTAATATTATTACGATGCCTATTGTATGTGCCCATTTCATGTGTGACATCTTAGGTGCTTCAATTTAGTATTATAATTATGAATTACACCTAAAAGGGCTAAATTATGAACTTTGAAAGTATGATGGAAAATGTGTGATGACTAAATAATGCATGCATGAGAAATAAGGGTTTTGCATGTCAATTTACCCACTTTTATGATAGTGGATGGTAATGATGAAGTTTTTGGCATTTTGTGACTTGTAATTTAGTTATTTAATAATAATAAAAGAAATTAGAAATTAGTTATCATAAAATTGAAATAATAGAATTAATAAATTAAGAAAAGGGTGATAAAAACAATGTTTGTTTATCTTTCTCCTTTCATTGCCGAAACTAGCAAAGGAAGAAGAGAAATAAGGTTCAAGCTTATCGGTTGGGGGAAGTCTTGATTAAGGTACGATTGCTAGGTGATTTTCTTTGAATTCCATGAAATTTAGTTGATAGTGAGACTCTTTTCTTTACCATGTTTGAATTTCTTGAGTCTTGGGTGTTAGAAGCTTTTGGTAATGGTTAAATTGGTTAAAGATGAAAGCTTTGAAGCCATGAAATTAGGAGGGTAATGAAGTGTCGAATGCCCTTGTAAATGAGGTTATTTGTATTTGAAAATAAGAGAAAATGTAGCTAAGGTATTCGGCCATGACCTTGATGAGCTTAGATTGTTGTTGATTGATGTTGTGTACCAAGGGATGAATATATGTGAATCTAGCTTAGTTAAAATTTTGTTATGAGTGACTATCATGAGTAAATTGCATTCGGTTAATGTGGTGAAGTATGAAATTTTGTTTAATTTTGGGATTCTATAATTATATTGTTAACATATGATTTTGTATTAGTTGAATGTGAAGTTGAATGGAAGAGTAGAAAATGTGCTTAATTGTGGAATTCTAAAATTAAAATTGCTAGTATAAGTTTATATACTTGCCGATTTTTGAATCAAAATGAGAGTTGGTTAATTCATTGTTTATTTAGCTATTGAAAATGTTTTGGGGTGAATAGATGTTAAAATTCATAAGAATTGAAATTGTGGGCTCAAATTAGTAAGATTAGAGTTTTGTGAGGTTTAAATGCCTAAGGGACCTTCGGTCCTATGAATAATTGAATTGTTTTGCTTTTGATTTGCGATTTGATTTTTAACTTGATAAATTGATTATGCAATTGGGTTGATTGTTGCATTTGGCCATGAATTCAACTTGTCATTTGAATGGGGAGATAGGTGTTGCGTATTGGAATTAATTGATAATGAGCATGGGTTGGATAAATTTAGTTATAAATGACTAATTTGGGTAAGTGATATTCGGCTAGCACATTAGTATAAGGAAATTATTTTAAGCTTGAAATTTTGGTGTTTTAAGCTATAATGTGCACCTATGAGACTAAGGAATGTTGTTAGACTCTAAAATGTTGTAATATGCAAATTTTAATACATACTTTGTAACATGAGTTAGTTGAACATTGCTCATAAGTTAATTAAGTATTCGGTTAAGAAATGAAATATATAGGTGATAAATTAAAGTCAGGTAGTATTCGGCTATGGGGATTATACATGAAATTTAGTATGTTCTATTTTGATTGATTGGGATAGTTGAGATTTAATATGAAGCTTAGAGAATGGTGGTAAAGGTGAACTCCTTAACAAATTGAGATTCGGCCATTTCAAGAAATGTGTTTATATGTGTTTGAATGAGAGTTCTTAATTTTGTATATGTTATGTTTTAAATATGTGAATAAGAACTTTAAAGAGTGAAATTGTATAAATCTGCTTGGTACAGCAGCAGTAACGTGTTTTGAAAAAATCACCATAAATTGTGGGAGCTGAATTAGAGGCTGAATAAATTATGTAATTAAAGCTTAATGAGTCTAGTTTCTTATAAAAGAAACCTTATAAGCAAAGGAATTTCCGATAAAGAGATTTTTAAAGTAGTGTGAGACAGTGTCAGATTGACTCCGAAATTCTCTGTTCTATTTCTAGAAAATCATTATAAATTGTAGAAAAATATCCATAAGATGTAATTTATATGCTTACAATCCTTAATGAGTCTATTTTCAATAGAGATATACAAGAAAATTTTTTGAGACCTGAATCAAGAGATAATTGAACTTTAGTACAGAAGGGTCGGAACTGTCCGATAGTGAATTAGGGGTAACTCTGAGGATTAAAATGTATTAATTGGTCAATTCAAAAATTCTGGAAATTTTATGGTAGAACGGTACATGAGTCTAGTTTCAGGGAAAATTTACGGAACTTGATTTGGAGTTTTGTAGCTCCAGTTATGAACAATTTAGTGAATGTTGCCAGGAAGTCAGCATGTAGTGACTTGTGATATATATGTGATTGGCCGAATGTTTGTGTGTTTGCTTTGAGAAGTATATGCGTTCCTTATTTGACTATACGTGAAAATGATCAATTGAGATGTTTGAATAAGGATGAATAAAATTAAATATTTTATTTAGCTCAAGAGCATAGAGGGACAAGTTCGGATAAAGGGAAGGCTAAAGTGGTCGAATAGCTAGCTCATAGTTGCTCGGGAAAGTTCAAGGTAAGTTTTGAGTAATTGAATTTGGTATTTAATTTAAAATGCCATGATATACATGCATGATAGTTGAATGATGTCCCATTGAGAAAGAAACCTTATACATGCTTGCTATATAGCCGAATGGCTCATAGAGAAAGAAGCTGAAATTGGGATTTGAAATATATTGCTTACATATGTTGGCTTATTGGGCCGAAAGTCTAGAAAAAGGAGTATACATTTATGAGTTTTGAATGATATTTACGACATAAAGTCAAGAAGCATGTTATATGTTTGTATGCGAATGAATTGATTGAATTACAAATGTGATATTGCTATACGAAACGTGACAACATGTGAATACATATGCATGAGACCCTGTGATGTGAATCCGGGATCAAAGACCCGATGGCTATGTGCGGAGATCATGTCTGGGTTAAGACCCGAAGGCTATATGCGGAGATCATGTCCGGGTAAAAACCCGATGGCTATGTGCGGTGATTATATCCGGGATTAAGATTCGCTGGCTTTGTGTGGAGATTTTAACCGAGCCAAAGGTCTCGATGATGATTCGAGTAAAGTGTAAGATCAAAAGACATCATAGTAATGATTGTTAATGAATGCGCTCAAAGCGTTACGTTATACAGGTATGTACCCTAAGCTTAAATGCAAGCTTCTTTTGGACCAAATCATAAGGTCATTATACGATTGCATATGTGAGTATGAAATAAGACTATTTATATGATTATAGTAAAATTTGTCAATGTGAAAGGTTATGTGAAATTATGCAATATGTTTTTGTTTACATGAGCTCACTATCAAGTGAAAATTATCTGCCTATTGTATAAGATGAAAACGTGTATATTCGGTTAAGGGGTGACATACCCAAGGAAGTGGGAAACAAAAATGCGAACGGCTATGTTATAATTTGATTTTTATCTGTTGTCATTGCTTAAGACTTACTAAGCATTGTAATGCTTACTCCGTTTACTTTGTTTCCTCTGTTTTACAGATCTCTTTTTGGAAGCTACGGACTCGGGGATTGAAGCTTTAATCATCTACACTATCGTCGTTATTTTGGTACAATTGATAGTTATCTTGGATCAATGGCATGTATAGGCTAATCTCCTTTTGTCGAACCGAATTACATTTTGAGTTGTAATTATTCTAGCCATGCGAAAATGGCTTGCTTAGTCTTCTAGTTTGAATATATGTTTTGATGAAATTCATAAGGCTCGATGTTTGTGGCATGATTTTTAGATAGTACCCAATATGCAATGAATTTCGAATATAGTGTATTCACAAATTTTGATTTGGCCTAATTGTTAGTAGCCACATGGTGGAAATTTGCTAGATGCTTATAAAACCAATTAAATGAGATATAATGTACTGACCGACCCCTTTTGCAAGTGTTATATTCAGTCATAGAACTTTAGAAGAATCTAAGTCTAGTAAGTTGTATTTAGTCATGTAATACCTTAATACCCTATTCCGGCGACGGACAGGGGTATCGGGTGTTACACATATCCCAGATATGGTCTTGCACGGGATCTCATATCGATGTCGATGTTATGTCCTAGACATTGTCTTACACGATATCGTAAACTGATGCCGATGCCATGCCCTAGACATGGTCTTATACAGGATCACTCATAGATGCCAATGCCATGTCCCAGACATGGTTTTACAGGGGATCTAAATCTCATCTCGGTGCTGACGCCATGTCCCAGACATGGTCTTATACGGGACCACATGTCGATGCCAATGCCATGTCCCAGACATGGTCTTACATGGGATCTCAATTCGGTGCCGATGCCATGTTCCAGACATGGTCTTACAAAGGACCTACAAAATCTCATGTTATGACTACGGTATCTCTCGTATTCTTTAAAATTTAACTGGGATTTCTCTATTATAACTTCATCATTTCTTTATAAAAATCATATCAATAAATCTCATGGAAATAACATGAATTTCATAGAATATCATCACAATAATTTTCATAATGCATAACGCTAATTTATTACACACAACTTACCTCGTATCCAAAATATGGGTAGGTGTACGGTTTAGTCCACCACCTTGTTTTTTCCTCGGTTTTGATCCAGGCTTTGTGTTTCTTGATCTGAAATGACAAATTTCAATTATTTAGTATTCATATTGGCTAATTAACCCATAATTTAGACTTTGGAAAAATTTATAATTTTGCCCTTAAACTTTTGTATATTTGCAAAATGGTCCCTAGGCTAGTAAAATGAAATGCATTTATTTTTTTGCTTACCCAAGCCTAGCAGAACCATTTACGTGCTCATAATAGCCCCTATTTTTCATAAATTCTCACTTTTACTACACATTTTACTACCTTTACATTTTGGTCCCTATTAGGGATTTTCATGAAAAATCATCTAGTAAAAGATGTTTACTACACTTTAAACTTTCATATTCTACCACTGGGCATCAAAATACTTGTACGTCATGCATGGGTATATTTTTAAACATAAACCCTAGCTCAAATTAGTGGTAGAAATAGCTAAATTAAGCTACGAGGATTTTAAAAATACGAAAAGAATTAAAAATAGGGCTAAATTACACTTACTAGTGAGCTTGAAATGAAAGAAACCCTAGCTATGGAGCCCCTTGAAGTTTTGACAATTTCATGGAGAGGAGGAGCACATTTTGACTTATTTTCCCATTTTATTTCGTTAATTAACTAAATGACCAAAATGCCCTTATGCCCTTTCTTTAGAAAATTTTCCTTGCTTGGGCATTTTTGTCCATCATGCTAATAAATGGTCTAATTGAATAATTTTTCTAATGCCAATTCATCCTTAAAACTTCTATTAACTCATATTTTGCAACTTTTTCAATTTAGTCCTAAAGGATAAATTAATCACTATTTCATAAAACTTCCTTCATGGAAATTTTCTCACTATCATGCAATCATATCATAAACTTAAAAATAATTATGAAATATTTAATTCTACATCAGATTTATGGTCTCGAAATCACTATTTTGACTAGGCCCTAATTCAGGCTTTTCCCTCCTTTGGGATTTTCGTCTGCGAAAATCTTATCGGTAAAAAGGTTTGGATATTGGGTTCTCATGTTTTCCTCAAGCTCCCATGTTGCCTATTCTACCCCATGTCTTTGCCACAATACTTTCACAAGGGTTATACTTTTGTTTCTTAACTACTTGACTTCTCAAGCCAGAATCTTAACTGGTTCTTCACCATAGGTCATGTCCAGTTGAATCTCAATTTCTGTCGTGGTAATTACATGTGAAGGATCTGATCGGTAGCGTCGCAACATTGACACGTGAAATACATCATGGATCTTTTCTAACTCAGATAGCAAAGCTAGCCGATAAGCTACCGGTCTAAATCTAAGAACTTTTCTCCACGAAGATACTTTCAATAATACTTTATCCCTGACTTGGAACTCAATCTCTTTCCATTTCAAATCATCATATCACTTTTGTCTATCAGAAGTAGCTTTCAAATAGTCTCAAATCACTTTTACTTGCTCTTTAGTTTCTTTGACTAAATGAACCCCGTGAATCTAGTTTTCCTTGAGTTCAGTACAATACAAAAGTGTTCATCACTTACGCCCATATAATGCCTCATAAGGCGCCATTTTCAAACTCAACTGAAAATTGCTGCTGAAGGCAAATTCGACCAAAGGTAGATACCTTTCCCAACTGCCTTGGAATTCCGACACACAACATCTAAGCATATCCTCAAGCACTTCATTACTCTTTCCGACTGACCATCGGTCTGTGAATGGAAAGCGGTACTAAAGTTCAACTTTGTACCCAAAGCTTCTTGTAATTTCTTCCAAAATTGTGATGTGAATCTCGGATCTCTATCCAAAATGATCGATAATGGTACTCTGTGTAGTCTCACAATCTCAGAAATATATAAGTCAGCTAACTTGTCAAACGAATAATCTGTACTCATAGGTATAAAATGAGTTGACTTCGTAAGCTTATCGACCACAACCCAAACAACATCTTTCTTTTTCGGTGTCATCGGTAAACCCGTATTGAAATCCATGGTAATGCAGTCTCATTTCCACTAAGGAACCATGATAGCTATAGTAAACCGGAGGGTACTTTGTGTTCTGCTTTTACTTACTGATAGATCAAGCATCTTGATACAAACTCAGAGATATCTCATTTCATGTTCGGCCACTAATACCATTCCTTTAAATGAGTGTACATCTTGGTACTACTAGGGTGAATAGACATACGGCTATTATGTGCCTCATGTAAAATTCTTCAAATGAGCTCATCATCCTTTGGTACACAAATTTGGTCTTGAAACTTTACACAACCATCTGAATAGATCTAAAAATCTGAATCGGTACCTGATTCAAACAGAGCTATCTTAGCTTGCAATTCTCTGTCACTGGCCTGTGCTTCAAAAATCTCTTGAACAAACATCGGTCTAGCTTTCACTTTTACTAAAATTGAACCATCATCGGTTATGGACAACTGTGTGGTCATAACTCTCAAGGTAAATAGTGATTTCTGACTTAAAGCATCCGTACCAACTTTCGCTTTCCCCGGGTGGTAATCAATAAACAACTCGTAATCCTTTAATAATTCAAGCCACCTTCGCTGTCATAGGTTCAAGTCTTTTTGTGTCATCAAGTACTTAAGACTCGTGTGATCAGTGAACACTCAGCATTGCTCACTGTATAAATAGTGCCTTCAAATCTTTAAAGTAAACACTATTGCGGCCAACTCCAAGTCATGAGTCAGATAATTCTTTTCATGAGGTTTCAACTGTCTCGTGGCATATGCAATCACCTTGCCTTCTTGCATAAGTATGCAACCCAATCCGTTTAAGGATGCATCACTGTAAATTACAAACTCCTTCTCGGGTTCAGGTTGCACTAGAATAAGAGCTTCAGTCAATAATGTCTTTAATTTCTCGAAACTCTGGCACTTTTTTGTCCACTCAAACTTAACATCTTTTTGTAACAACTTTGTCATTAGAGTAGCAGTCATGGAAAATCCCTTGACTAATCTTCGGTAATAACCGACCATGCCCAAAAAGCTTCTAACCTCGGATACATTTTTCGGTGGCTTCCATTCAACAATTGCCGAGATCTTATTTGGATCAACTCTAATGCCATCACCTGAAATGATGTGGCCCAAAAATCCATCTTCTTTAAGCTAAAATTCACTCTTACTAATTTTGGCATAAAGTTGCTTATCTCGTAGAATTTGCAAAATCGTCCTCAAGTGCTCAGCATGTTCATCCTCATAACGAGAATAAATCAGGATGTCATCAATAAAGACTACAATGAATTTATCCAAATATGGACAAAAATACGGTTCATTAAATCCATGAATATTGCAGGAGCATTAGTTAAACCAGATGGCATAACAAGAAATTCATAATGTAACACCCATTACCTAAGACCGTCGCCGGAGTCGAGCACGAGGCGTTACCAGACTTAACTTACTCATTTGGGCGTAGAAATTTGCTTTTAAAATTAATTTATTTTCATTCATTCAATATATCCCTAAAAAGGGTCATCGAGACCCTAAACCATGCTATTAAAATGGTTCAGGGCCAAACCGGGATCAATAAAATTTTTCCGATTACTTAAACGAACCAAAATAAAATTATTTCTCTGTTCCTTATAAAGCTGTCCAACTGCATCACAGTCACTAAATAAATCATAACTCGAGTTACAAAACTCAAAATTTAATTCTGTAAAATTTCCCTAAAACTAGACTCATATACCTTATTAATGATTTTTTTATATAATTTTTAGTTGAGCCCATTAGTACAGTTTATTAGTTAAATTCTTCCATGTTATGCAGTTCGACTACTCTGACCTCTGTTCACTACGAATTAGTTTTCTCTGTGTAAAAAATTCAAATAGGCATTTAGTTTATTTCATTTGAAACTAGACTCAATTAGAAATCTAGGCATATAAACTATAATGCCTAATTTTTTATGTACAATTTATGGTGAATTTTTAAAGTCAGAATAGGGGATCACAAAGTCCATCTAGAGCAGTCTCACTCACATGCAAATAACTCATAATATACAACTCTTTTACTTACTCTGCTTCCTCCATGTTTAACTCACTATTTAGTTCCATTTCTACTATTTTTATTGATTTTTCAAAATCACGTCACTGCTGCTGTTTGAATCTGTTTTTAAGCTATTTTCACCTTTTTCATGGTTTCCATGTGATAATTACCATTTAGGCATACATAGTGTTAAACCTATGTTTGATTAGTCATTCCAATAGCTAATCATCAACAAGTATTTACATATCATTCATTAGACATATCCTAAGGTCATTCATACCAAAAGAAGCCAAGTCCCTATACATGCCATACGCGAAATGAAATGTCTAGCTGTACCAAAATGATCCTGTTGATAGTGTGACCGGATCTCCGACGTTCCTTGCGATTCCCGAATTGGCTTGGTAAGAACTATAAAAGAAGGAAAATAAAGAGAGGAAGCACTAAGCTTAGTAAGTTTACAAGTAAACAAATCACAACATTCAACCTAAATAATAGTTAATCATAATATCATCAAGCATCATAAGCTTTCCTTACACCTCATTTCTTACCCTCTTCCTTATTCACTTACTTTCTTCTTACTTGATTATTCAATAAACTCATGAATATAACTTACCTTTCCTTTGCTGAAAGTTTCCTGTAATTTAACCTGTACAATAGCCCATTGAACCACTCGGAATACTAAGGATACTCGAGTTTTCCTGCCTGATAATAACCTGTCAATGCCATATTCTAGGCATGGTCTTACATGAGATGTTCCCTGTCCTACCAAAGCCATATTTTTAATATGGACTTACATGGGATATTCCTGTCCTGTCTGATAACCCAAAATGTCATGACATTCTGTATCCCAACATTCCTAGAGTTCAAACGGGGCTTTTTGATACTTTTTCTCTGTCATCTCGACTTTGGTTCAACTTTAAAAATTTTCATAAAATAAATGTATATATGCTGGAAATTAACAACATTAATGTAAAATAAAGAAATATTGCATTTATTTATTGTAAACTTACCTCGATACAAAATACGGTTAAACTTGACAATTTAGTCCTTTACTTTTTCCTTTCCCTGATCTACTCCCGAATTTCATTCTTCTTGATCTATAATAGCAATTTAGCTTATTTAATACTCACATTTATCAAAACAGCCCTTAACTCAAACTTTGGCAAAAATTACATTTTTGCCCCTAAACTTTTGCATATTTACACTTTTGCCCCAATACTCTGAAATTAAACTTTATCCCAAATTCTTATGTTTTAGGACATGCTAATCATTTATTTACCAACAACAACCTCAAATTCCCACTATAACATGTACTTATGAACAATAGGTATTTTTACCGATTAAGCCCTTTTACTCGTTTTTACTTAAAACCGAGTAGCACTAGTTGTTTAACAAAATTTAAAACCTCCTATTCTATCATAAAAAATCAAAATAAACACTTTTCACCTTTGGGTATTTTTCCAAATATGAACCCTAGGTTAAATTATTGCTAGAATAAGCTAAATCAAGTTATCGGGACTCCGAAAATGTAAAGAACATTAAAAACGGGGCTTGGAATCACTTACTATGGAGCTTGGAAACTTGAAAAAAACCCTAGCTATAGAGAACCCTTGAAATTTCGTGCTAATGAAGAAGATGGACATATGTTGCCATCTTTTTCCCTTTTTTTAATCTTTTAATTACCAAATGACTAAAATACCCTTCATTAAAAACTTTGGTTATTTCTACCTATGTATGTCTATTTTTGTCCAAAATTTTAGAAATTGGTCAAATTGCTATTTAAGACCCTCTAATTAATATTCCAAGGCAATTTCATACTAAAAGCTTCTAGAATGAAAGTTTTGCAACTTATTCGATTTAGTCCCTAATTTCAAATTAAGCACTTTATGCATAGAATTTCTTCACGAAAGTTTCACAAAATCATGCAATCATATCATAAACCTCAAGATAATTATAAAATTTTTATTTCTATCTCAGATTTGTGGTTTCGCAACCACTGTTCCGTTCAGGCCCTATTTTGGGATGTTACACATAATGGCCATACCTCGTCCGAAATGCAGTCTTCAGCACATTGGACTCCTTAACTCTTAACTGGTAATATCCAGATCTCAAATCTATCTTGGGGAACACTATGGCTCCTTTCAGCTGGTCAAATAAGTCATCGATCCTTGGCAAAGGATACTTGTTTTTTATGGTCACCTTGTTAAGTTGTCGATAATCAATGCACAACCTCATTGAGCCATCTTTCTTTTTCACAAATAACACGGGAGCACCCCACAGAGAATAACTTGGCCTTGCAAAACCTTTATCTATCAATTCTTGTAGTTGAGCTTTCAATTCCTTTAACTCAGTTAGGGACATCCTCTAACGGGCAATTGAAATAGGTGTAGTACCGGGAGCCAACTCAATGCCAAATTCCACTTCTCTAAGAGGAGGTAATTTAGGAAACTCTTCCAAAAATACATCTTGATACTCACAAACTATTGGCACTGACTCAATTTTTAACTCTGACACTTTTGTATTCCTCATAAAAGCAAGGTAAGCTTCATACCCTTTTCTTATACATTTCTTAACGACCATGGAAGAAATCAATATAGGCAAACTCTCTGATTCATCTGATTCAACTTGAAGAGTATTACCATTTTCATATTTCAGTTCAATAAATTTTCTACCACAATTCACTATTACATCTGTAACAGCTCGGTTTAGACCTTAGTCAGAATAGTGGTTTCAGAGCCACATATCCAAGTCAAAAAAATATTTAAATATTATTTTTTGTGCTTATTATATGTGAATAAGCATGTTTGAAAGTTTCGTAAGAAAATTTGTCCGTTTGAATGCTTAATTTGTAAAAAAGAACTAAATTGTAGAGAATACAAAAGTGGCTTTCTATTTGATTAATGGCTTAATTGATGTGCCTTATTAATTGTGGTGGCCTGAAATGGTTAATAGACCATTTGAATTAGTAGTTGACAACAATGACCTTCCACTTTAAAAAAAAATATGTTTTAATTAAAGGTTAAAATTGGTATTTGTTAATTAATGAAATTATAATAAAATAAAACATGAAATTGGTCATTCATATGTTCATCTAGACAATTATTAAGAAAGAAAACAACAAGAAAAGGGTTTGTAGGGTTCGGCCTTGGTGAAGCAAAATTAAGGTGTGTAATTTGATTTGTTTTCCATAATTTTTATGTTTTTGTGATTGTTGCTATGTGTTCCTCAAAGCCCATGTCCCAATTTCTGATTTTTATGAAGATTTGAAGTTATGTCGTTAATGATTTCATGAGTTTAGTGATGTCAGTTGATGAATTATGAAAGCTTGATATGTGATTAATATGTTTTGTATTTGAATTTTTTGATGAATTTGAGTAATTTGGTCTAAATTGAGAAAATGAGAAATTGGAGGATTAAAATGTGAAATAAAAGTGTTATATGGATTTAGATGAAAGCCATAAAAATTCGGCTAAGCTTGTATAAAAGGAAATTTGCGAATTTTGTGATTTTATGAAATAGGGACTAAAATGTCAAAATGTGCAAGTATGAGGGCTAATTTGTAAAATGACCCAATTATACGTTTTTTGATTGAATTGAATGATTTGGTGAATAAAATAGCTAAATTTGAATTTATTTAGATCAAGAAACAAGGAAAACGAAATTAGATCGGGGAAAGTCGAAAGTCGGTGAATAGCCGATCGTTACCGTTCGAATCCTTACGAGGTAAGTCTATATACAAATAAATGTACGTAACTAAATTATTATTGTATATATGGGATTGAATTCTGTTAAATTGCTATGAGGGCCGATTATGTGGAATCCAAAATAAGTTTCAAGCATGTGATCAAGTCAAAAAAGCCCCGTTCGAACCTTAGGAATAGCTTGGATACATATGTCATGACATAGGATCCGATATGTGTTTTCGTGTAAGACCACGTCTGGGACGTAGGCATCGATACGAGATTTATGTGTAAGACCATGTCTAGGACATTGGCATCGTATTTCATTTTGTGTAAGACCCTATTTGGGACAGTAGCATCGATATCCGGTTACATGTCAGACCACGTCTAGGACATTGGCATTGTATGATCGTTCTGAGTTATCTGAATATCCTATTTGATTCTGTACTGTTCAACAGGCATTCTGAGAGAATGAATGAGTATGCGAATGGGCATCCAATTCTGGTATGTATGAAACATGTGCTGTGTTTGAGATTGAAAGGTAAAATATGGTCAATTATGAACTTATGTTATGTATATAAGTGACATGAGAATAAAATGCGTTAAATACAAGTGATATATGATCAAGTTAGCTATTTGAGAAATGTGGACTTATTGTGTTCTACCATGAGCTACTTAAATAAATTAAGTTATGAATGTGTTATTTGATCAATTTATTTGTATATGGCTTACTAAGCTATTTGTAGCTTACTTTGTTTGTGTTTGCTTTGTTTTATAGATATCGACGATACTGAAAGCTCAGGGATCATTGAGGATCATCACCATACTATCTAAACTTGTTTGGTACATTTTGAAAGTATAAATGTTAAATTATGGCATGAATAAGTTAGATAAGTTTGAATAAGATTTTGAGATGTATGAATGTTATGCCATATGATATGGCTAATCTAACGGTTGTGATTATGATTGTTTTTGGTATGTGATAAGTATGGCAAATTTGGTATGTTTTGTGATGTTTCATGGATTAATAAGAAATGGTTAATTTGGTATGAAAATGGTATGAATTGGTAAGTTTTGATTTGAGATAAATGATGTATACAATGAGTTATGTTCTATAAGTTTTAGCATGAGATTAACTTATGATTTAGTTTGAATTAGCATAGTCATTAAGCATGATTTTGAATAAGGTCTTCATGGCATGAATTGTATGCATTTTGGTTGTGAGATTGGCTGAGAATTGTTGGTATAAATGTATTGGTTTTGGCTTGTAGGGATGACCCAAAATGGGTGGCAAAGTTGGCTTTTCGAATGGCCTATTTTGTGCCACACAGGTCGAGCACACGGGCATGTGTCTCAATTGTGGGTCCCCTATTTTGTAGCTAAAATGGTTAGTATGGCACACGGTCTGGACACACAGGCGTGTCTGGTGACCGTGTGGCCAACTCAAGCTTACACACAGGCTGGGCACACGGGCGTGTCTAGTGGTCGTGTGACCCTAGTCAGTGTTGCACACAGGCTAGGATAAATTGTTGAGGCACGATCGTGTGGGATGTGAGTCATGGTCGTGGGAGGTACACGGCCTAGCCACACGAGCGTGTGCACTGTTTTAAGAGGAAAAATTCATAAGCCTTCTAAAACTTTTTAAGTGTTCGGTTGAGTCCCGACCTTCTTCTAATGCATGTTTAAGGTCTCAGAGACCTTCATAAGGGACTCAATGATGTCGTATGTTTATTATATGATGTTTATGAATGTGAAATATCTGTAAATATTCTAAATTGTCCAGTAATGCTTTTAACCTTAGTCCGGCGATGGATATGGGTTAGGGGTGTTACATTTGTATTTGAAATCTGATAGTGTGATGAATCCTGACATCTAAAATGTGTTTTTCTTATAGTAATGGATCCCGAATGAGCTATAGCTGACGATGTTGAAAGTAACGCACTAGCTCCAACTAAGTGGCAGTGCCATCTAATTCACGAATCGTATTTAGTAGCCATGAGGAAGAGGCAAAACAAGCCTTCTTCTAGATGATGAGTGAATGGTTTACAGAATATGTTCATACTAATTTGGCTGCTCAACAACCTCTATCCCCACCTAATCCCCCTCAGGCATCTATTGTACCTCCGGTTATGAATCCAATTCAGTTGAATATGCCTCCTGTGGATAAAATCTAAAAATATGGAGCTGAAGAATTCAGGCCACAAGTGATGATGATGTTGAGAGAACTGAGTTTTGGCTCGAGAATACCATTCGAGTGTTCGATGAAATGTCATATACCCCTAAAGAATTTGTAAAATGTGCCGTATCTTCATTGAGAGATTCAGCGTATTAGTCGTGGAAAACTCTGACTTCTGTTGTTTAGAAAAAATGAATAACCTGGGATTTCTTTCAATCTGAATTCCATAAGAAATACACCAGTCAGAGATTCATCGATCAGAAAAGAAAAAAGTTTTTGGAACTTAAACACGGTCGTATGTCTATTACAGCATACGAGCGTGAGTTTGTTCGATTGAGCTGATATGCTTAAGAATGTGTCTCAACTGAAGCAACTTTATGTAAAAGATTGGAGGATGGTTTGAATGAAGATATCCGTCAGTTAGTTTGTATTCTTGAGATTAAAGAGTTTGTTGTGCTTGTTGACTGAGCATGTAAAGCCGAAGAACTTGGAAAGGAGAAAAGAAAAGCTGATTCTAAAGTTAGAGAAGTGAGAAAGAGATCTACAAGCAAATCATTTCAGTCTGCGTCAAAGAAATTCCGAGATGAATTTAGCTGTTCAAAGGATAGTGTGGGACATACGAGTAGAGATAGAGCTAGATCGCGCTTGAGTTTCAAAGCTCCTGCTACTTCTGTTGCTAGTGTTGGAAATGTTCGATCTAAAAGACATTAATGTAAGCATTATGCTAAAAGACATCCGGGGAGTTGTAGACTGAATGATCGAGCTTGTTTCAGATGTAGATCTATGGATCACTTTATCCAAGACTTCCCGAGTCTGCTGAACCAAAGATTTCATAGAATCTGACACCGAGTAATACTTCAGCTAGAGGTAGACCTTTTAGAAATGCAGGAAATGTGAGTGGTAGCTACAGAGCTACGAAAGATACTACTGTTCGATCCAAGGCTAGAGCGCCAGCTAGGGCCTATGCTATCCGAGCTCGAGAAGAAGATTCGTCTCCAGATGTGATAACGAGTACTTTTACACTATACGATGCTTCTGTGATTGCTTTAATTGATCCAGGGTCTACTCATTCATATATATGTATGAAATTAGTACACAGTAAGACTTTGCCTGTAGAGTCTACTGAATTTGTAATAAGAATATCGAACCCCTTAGGCAAAAGTGTCCTAGTTGACAAAGTCTGCAAGAACTGTCCGTTAATGTTTCGAGATGTATGTTTTCTAGCTAATTTGATGCTTTTACCCTTTGATGAAGTTGATATAATTCTGGGCATGGATTGGCTAACTTTGCACGATGCTATTGTGACTTGCAAACGGAAAACTATAGATTTGAGATGCGAGAATGATGAGATAATTAGAATAGAGTCTAGTGATTTGAAAGGGTTACCAGCTGTGATATCCGCAATCAAAGCTTTGGAATTTGTGAATAAGGTTTGAGAAGCTTATTTTGCATATGTGATTGATTTGAAAGTTACAGAAAAGAAAATTGAATCAGGGTCTGTTGTTTGTGAATTCCCTGATGTGTTTCCTGAAGAACTTCCGGGATTAACTCCGATTCAAGAAATTGAGTTTGGTATTGAATTGATGCCGGGAACAACTCTGATTTCAATAGCTCCTATAGAATGGTTCCGACTGAATTGAAAGAACTAAAGTCTCAGTTGCAAGAGTTAACAGATAAAGGATCCGTGAGACCAAGTTTCTCACCTTGGGGTGCTCCGGTTTTATTTGTGAAAAAGAAGGACGGTACAATGAGAATGTGTATTGATTACTGTCAGTTGAATAAAATAACTATAAAGAATAAATATCCTCTGCCCAAAATCGATGATTTGTTCGATCAGTTGAAAGGTGCCATTGTATTTTTGAAAATAGATCTAAGATTAGGTTATTATCAGTTGAGAGTGAAAGATGCAGATATTCTGAAAATAGCTTACCAAACGAGGTACGGACACTATGAATTCTTAGTTATGCCTTACGGACTAACGAATGCTCCTGCTATGGTTATCAATCTGATGAATAGAATTTTTGAAACCGTATTTAGATCAATTTGTTGTTGTATTCATTGATGACATTTTGATTTATTCATGGAATGAAAGTGAGCATGTCGAGCATTTAAAAATTGTGCTTTAGACTCAGGGTGATAAGCAATTATATGCGAAATTCAGTAAATGTGAATTCTAGTTACATGAAGTTAGTTTTCTAGGCCATATTGTGTCAGCATCCGGTATCCGGGTTGATCCGAGTAAAATTTTAGCTGTTTTGGACTGGAAGCCTCTGAGAAATGTTTTCGAGGTTCGTAATTTTTTGGGAATTTTCGGGTATTATCGTCGATTTGTAAATGTTTTCTCTATGATTTCAACTTCGTTAATGAGATTGCTCCAAAAAGATGTAATGTTTCAGTGGTCCGATAAATGTCAGAATAGTTTTGAGCAGTTGAAAGCTATGTTAACTAAAGCTCTGGTACTTGTACAACCTAAATTGGGTAAAGAATATGTGATTTTTAGTGATGCTTCGTTAAATGGACTCAGTTGTGTTTTGATGCAAGAAGGTAAGGTTATAGCTTTTGCCTCTTATAGCTTTTGCCTCTAGACAGTTAAAGCTGTATGAGAAGAATTATTTAACGCACAACCTTGAGTTAGCTGCTATTGTTTTTGCTCTAAAAATATGGCATCACTACCTATTCAGTGAAAAATGTCTCGTGTTTTCGAATCGAAAAAGTCTGAAATACCTAATGACTTAAAAAGATTTAAATCTGCGATAGCAAAGATGGTTAGAATTGTTGAAAGATTACAAACTTGACATTGATTATCATCTGGGGAAAGCAAATGTTGTTGATGATGCTTTGAGTTGGAAATCACTGTTTGTATTGCGTGCTATGAATGTTCATTTCGCTCTGTCTGATGATGATTCAGTTTTAGCTGAGTTAAAAGCGAAACCCATGTTCATCCATCAGGTTGGTGATGCACAGAAGATTGATAATAAGATAACGGTAAAATAAGCTCAGTGTGATTCTGATTCTGAATTTTGAATTGATGATAATGGTTGTTTGAGATTCCAAGATCGAAATTGTGTTCTGAAAAATTCAGAGTTGATTCAGATGATTCTAGGTGAAGCTCACAGTAGTAAATTCTCTGTACATCCAAGAAGCACAAAAAAGTATAATGACTTGAAACAGCTATACTAGTGGCTGGGGATGAAAAGAGACATCTCTTACTTTGTTTTGAAATGTTTAGTACGTCAACAAGTCAAAGCTGAACATCAGGTGTCCTCCAGTTTATTACAACCGATTATGATAACTGAGTCAAAATGGGATTGAGTGACGATGGATTTTGTATCGAGTTTTCCCCCACCTTCGAGAAAGAAAGATGCAATTTAGGTTGTAGTTGACAGATTAACAAAATCAGCTCATTTTATTCATGTACGATCCGATTACTCACTCGAAAAGTTAGCTGAACTTTATATTTCTGTGAGATTGAGCGGGGTGCCATTTCTATTGTGTCAGATCAAGACCTAAGATTCACTTCGTGATTTTGAAAGGAATTAAAGATGCTTTAGGTACAAAATTACATTTCAGTACTACTTTTCACCCGCAAATGAATGGACAATCTGAGCGAATCATTTAGATACTCAAGGATATGTTGAGATGTTGCATTCTTGAGTTTGAAGGTACGTGGGAACAGTTTTTTCCATTAATTGAATTAGCATATAATAACAGTTTTCAATCGAGCATTAAAGTGGCACCATACGAAGCCTTATACGGTAGGAAATGCTGATCTCCGTTATATTAGTCTAAGCTCAGTGAAAGAAAGATACACAGAGTTGATTTGATCAAAGAGACTGAACAGAAAGTGAAAGTAATCTGAGACAGTTTGAAAGCAGCTTTCGATCGTCAGAAATTGTTCACAAATCTGAAAAGAAAAGATATTGAGTTTAAGATTGGTGACAAAGTGTTCTTAAAAGTTTCCCCATGGAAGAAAGTGCTTCAATTCTGTAAAAAGGGCAAACTGAGTCCAAGGTTCATCGGACCGTATGAAATCATCTAGTGAGTTGGGCCAGTTGCTTATAGATTACTTCTACCACTTGAGCTAGAAAAGATTCACAATGTATTTCACGTATCAATGCTTCAATGGTACAGATCTGATCCATCTCATTTGATTAATTCGTTTGAGATAGAAATTCAGTCTGACATGACTTATGAAGAAGAACTGATCTGCATTTAAGCTTATGAAGTGAAAGAATTACGAAATAAGAAAATTATGTTAGTGAAAGTATTATGGCATCGTCACGACTTAGAAGAGGCTAGTGGGAGCGCGAAGATGCTATAAGACAACAACATCCAAACTTGTTTAATGGTAAGATTTTCGAGGACAAAAATCCCTAAGGGAGAGAGTTGTAATCACCCGATTTAAACCTTAGTCAGAATAGTAGTTTCAAAACCACATATCTGAGTCAGAAAATTTTGAAATATTATTTTCTATGCTTATTATATGTGAATTAGCATTTTTGAAAGTTTCGTATGAAAATTTGTCCATTTGAATGCTTAAATTACAAAAAGGACTAAATCGTAGAAAATACAAAAGTGGCCTTCTATTTGATTAATGGCTCAATTGATGTGCCTTATTAATTGTGGTGGCCTTAAAGGGTTAATAAATCATTTGAATTAGTAGTGGACAATAATGACCTTCCACTTTATAAAATTTTATGTTTTCATTAAAGGTTAAAATTGGTATTTGTTAATTAAAGAAATTATAATAAAATAAAACATGAATTTGGTCATTCATATGTTCGTCTAGCTAACTATTAACAAAGAAAAGAAAAAAAAAAGGGTTTGTAGGGTTTGGCCTTGGTGAAGCAAAATTAAGATGTGTAATTTGATTTGTTTTTGATAATTTTTATGTTTTTGTGATTGTTGCTATGTGTTCTTCAAAGCCCATGCCCCAATTTCTAATTTTTATGAAGATTTGAAGCTATGCCATTAATGATTTCATGAGTTTAATGAAGTTAGTTAATGAATTATGAAAGCTTGATATGTGATTAATATGTTTTGTATTTGAATTTTTGATGAATTTGAGTAATTTGGGCTAAATTGAGAAAATAAGAAATTAGAGGACTAAAATGTGAAATAAAAGTGTTATGTGGGTTTAGATGAAAGTCGTAAAAATTTAGCTAAGCTTTTATAAAAGGAAATTTGTGAATTTTGTGATTTTATGAAATAGGGACTAAAATTTCAAAATGTGCAAATATGAGGGCTAATTTGTAAAATGCCCTAATTATATGTTTTTGGATTGAATTGAATGATTTGCTGAATAAAAGAGCTAAATTTGAATTTATTTAGATCAAGAAACAAAGAAAACAGAATTAGATCAGGGAAAGTCGAAAGTCGTTGAATAGCCGATCGTTACCGTCCGAATCCATACGAGATAAGTCCATATACAAATAAATGTATTTAAATGAATTATTATTGTATATATGGGATTGAATTCTGTTAAATTGCTATGAGGGCCGATTATGTGAAATCCAAAATAAGTTTCGAGCATGTGATAAAGTCAAAAAAGCCCCGTCCGAACCTTTGGAATAGCTAGGATACATATGTCATGACATAGGATCCGCTATGTGTTTTTGTGTAAGACCACGTCTGGGATGTAGGCATCGATATGAGATTTACATGCAACACCATGTTTTAGACATTGGCATCGTATTTGATTTTGTGTAAAACCCTGTGTGAGACAGTGGCATCGATATCTGATTATAGGTAAGACCACGTCTGGGACGTTGGCATTGTATGATCGTTCTGAGTTATCTGAGTATCCAATTTGATTTCGTGCCATTCAACGGGCATTCTGAGAGAATGAATGATTATACAAATGTGCATCTGATTCTGGTACGTATGAAACATGTGTTATGCTTGAGTTTGAAAGGTAGAATATGGTCGATTATGAACTTATGTTTTGTATATAAATGACATGAGAATAAAATGTGTTAAATGCAAGTGATATATGATAAAGTCAGCTATTTGAGAAATGTGGACTTCATGTGTTTTGCCATGAGCTACTTAAATAAATTGAGCTATGAATGTGTTATTTGATCAATTTATTTGCCACTAAGGCGCGTTTTACAAAATGATATATGTTTTCGAAAAACCACGTTTCCACAACAAATGAGAATTTAAACAAAGCTTCCGCAACAATTATGTTTTTTTTTCAAAGTAACTACTTCCATAATCTAATTAATCAAAGATAGACAAAATTAGTGATTTCTTTGAAATTTCTTTAAGAAGGGTTTTCAATGAAAACACGATTTTTTAAAAACACTTCAATGTGACACACTGGACTCAAGCCTAACTTCTAGGCCGAGTTTGAGGTGTTACATTTAGTGGTGTCTGATTGTGATAAGATGAAGTAATAAAATCGATCGTACCTGGAAACTAACTATTATCACGATAAAAGGCAAGCGCACCTATCGAATAGTAGTATAGCTAGTGGCAAGACCGGAATATCGAATCCAATGAACTAAAAGTACTAGTAAGGACTTCCTTCCTATTATCTAGCTTAAGAAATAAAAGGGGTTTGGTTGTAAACTATTTAACTCTAAACTAAACTGAAGAAACGACAAAGAGTAAATTGGGAAATTGCTTTTGGGAAAACTGATTGATGAGGGCAATACCTAAGGAAGAATCCACTTAGACTTCACTTGTTATCTAACTCTGAACTAGACGATTTCTTCATTTGACTTGATCCGTAGAGATCCCTAAATTATGTTAATACCTCTGTCGAGGATAAGAACAATTAATCCTAAGTTGATTAATTGAAATCTCTTTCTAATTATAACCCCTAGTCTTGCATTAACTTGATCTATGGCTCCCCATATTAGATTTGACTCTAATTTGGCAGATTTTCGTCGTCTTATGTCTGGGATTACGATCAACTCTGCTCAATTGTGTTGGATCTACTCCTATATAGGGACTTTTGCTCCTATGTATAAGCACATTCGTCTAAAATTAATATACAAGAAATATTAATTCAAGAATTAAAATCACAATTCAGAACAAATCAAATATTTATCATATAGTTTAGATAACAATAACAAGATTCGTCTTGGGTTTCATCCCCCTTAGATATTTGGGGTTTTAATTGATAATTATAAAAAGAAACATCTCAGAATAAAGAAAATAACAAAACATAAGAAAACCCAAAATTCCTGAAGGGATAGAAGGGAGATCCTCTTTCTTGATGTAAATCCTGGCTTCTAGGATGGATCAATTAGCTTTCCTTCGAGTAATTCCCTGCCTCTAGCTCTCTGCTTTAGCAGGAGGACTGAGTTGGTACTGTCTTGTACCGTCCCCTCTACTGTACACTCTTGTAGTTGCCTCCTAGGGTCTTTATATAGAGTTTAGAATGTCTTTCTTAGCCCCTAAGTAGCCTTTTCCTAGTGAAATTGAACTTCCTCACGACAGGGACATGCCCGTGTGCCACGCCTGTGTGAGTCAATGTGGAGGCCGTGCTCGGGCCTGTTAAAGTGGCACGACCATATGGCATGCCTGTGTGACGAACTTCCAGGCCGTATTGATTATTGATTTGGCCTAATTTACCTGTTTTTGGCTCGTTCCTTGCTCTTTTCTCTTTCTTATGCTCACTAAGTAGAAAACATGAAATAGAAGGATTAGGAGCACCAAATTCCACAAATTCAATGATAATTTATCCAAAAATTAGGCTAAGCATGAGGTAAAAATATGTATATTTTACGGTTTATCAAATACCCCCACACTTAAGGCTTTGCTTATCCTCAAGCAAAATCTCAACTCACAATTAAAAGTCATTCTTCTTAACTTATAATCCTTATCAATAATGTTTCGAACTAATCCACAAGTAATCATACCTTGAAAATTCAACCACAAGAAAATCAAAGTCTCAAACATTCTAAGTTGAGAATTTTATCACAGAAACAATGGGTTTCTCCCTTCTCCTCAGTAGTTATCTTTTAATTCAAAATCAACAAGAGTTGATATCCTCACTGAAGATTCACTCTATCCACTCAAAGTGTTTAGGGTTCAAAAATTTAAGCACTTAGTAGTCAACCTGAAAAGTTATTACCATAAGCTTGCAGGAAAATCAAATCTCGACCACTATGTATTGATATGACAAATCGATCAAAAGGTCTTTAAATGGTTATAATGGGGCTTTGGTTAGGGGTGTGGTCACAAGCTAAAAAAGATGGTTAGAATCAAGATTGAATTGAAAAATCATCTAACTAGAAAAATCTCTATCACTGAAACATATCCCTAGAACTAAAGCCTTTTGGATGACATCGCTTTTGATTCGGAAGCTTATCATAGAAATATGCAAAAATATTAAATTACAATTGAAATAAATGTATATACATGTAACGCCCCGAAATTTGGGCCTAGAAGAATGAGCCATGTGGGCCCAATGGGCTTGTAGGCCCACACGGGTCGTTGTCTTTGGACTTGCAAGAATTAGCGGACCGGCTGTGTCATACACGTGACTATGGGAAAATCTAGCTTAGCGGGCCATACAAGCACGTGGGCCCCACTTGGGTGGCGTAGTGGGCCCTAGGCCCATATTCTCTAAATGGGGTGTTGGTGTGATGGCTAAGAGGTTTGGGAGTGCTGGAGAAGTCCTGAGTTCAAACTTGAGCTTTAGCAAAAATTTATGTTTTTCTCTTATAGGAGCCTTGACGTTAGTGGGTAGGCTTTAAGAATATTTTTCGTGAAAGCATGTCACAAAAAGGAGTGTGGTGTAGTGGCAAAGTAGCGCTACTTAGGGGACAAGAAAGCAAGGGGTCCAAGGTTCAAGTCTTGGCTCTTGCAATTTATTTTGGTTTGTTTTTTTAAATAAATCTGGAAGCAAGTAGGTGGGCTTTAAAGTTTAATGTGTTGAACTTATGACACAAAGGAGCTTGTGGCCTAGTGGTGGTGGCATGATTTAGCATGTGAGAGGACTTTGGTCCGGATACCTTGGTACACAAAGGTTGATTATTTTACTAATGCTTTAATTTTTAGAGATTGGTGGAGAATCCCACATCGGGAAGCTAATATAAGAATAGGTAAAAAGCTAGCTTTGAATAGAGTAAACCATGAGGAGAGTAAGCATACCTTTCTTGGTTGATCCCTTTCGCTTTGTGGGGTGCTCATTTGGGTTGGGCATCGGCTAAGAGTATTTGAGACTTTCGCTAAGGAAAGGCTAGAAAAGCCGAAGGTACACGGTAAGGTTATGGTAAGGTTTCGGGATTTGATAAAGTTTTAGTAAGGTTTGAAGTTGATTGGGAAGTGGTTTTGATTGTAGGTCAAGGCTGAGGATAGTGTAATGCGGGTCATCAACCAGGGGTGTACATACACGACACACACGACCAAACGGCAAAAGCCGAAAATCCTGAAATCCTGAATGGGCCTGCCAAATTTGTGGGACCAAATTGGCAAAATTATGATATGAGATATTATGTTGAATTGGCATGTATGATTGTATGATTGAGTTATGAAATGGGCCTAATGGGTTACATAAGTATGTTTGGGCTTAATGGGCTTAATAAGCATGTTTGGGTTTTTATGGGGTTGTAGAAATACATGTTAGGGTTTAATGGACTTTAAGCCTAATTAGATGGACTCTCAAATTTTCATAAAACATAACTAAGTAATAAACATGTCTGTGGACAAGTCGATAGACTAAGGCATGGCAACCGACATATGCATGTCTAGGATTGGATCATGGAAGAGCCTGATACTTAAGCGGTCTGAGTGACCCACCTCCTCTTCTCTTGAATCCTACCTAGTGCATAGTGTCCGTTCACTTTAGTCGTGAGGACTTGTTGATGGGCCAAAACCATAACTAAAATTTGTACCTTTAGGAAATTACGAAAATACCTGTCTAGGGTAGAACTATGAAAATACCTTCTAAGGTAGAATTACTATAATGCCCTATAGAGTAGAATTACTAAAACACCCTCATAGGGTAGGAGTACTGAAACACTTCTTGTAGGGTAGAAAATTATCGAAATACCCCTGGGTAGTAAAATGACTGAAATACCCCTATATGTATGAGTATGACTGATGTACGTGGTATGTGGCGATGATGCATTCATGAGATATTATGTTGCATGTGGGCTGGGTTTTGATTGGAGGAAGTGTATATGAGGGTCACACGGTCGCTCGACGACTGTGGATCCAGCGAAGGCTTCTGAGCCACGAGCAGCTCTACTACAACGATAAGTAGTGCTGCAACCGGTGCTACAATGAAGGCTTTTGAGCCACGAGCAGCTCTGCTGCAATGATGAGTGGTGCCGCAATCGGTGTCACAACGGGTGTATAAGGATGGGTGGGTCGAGTATCTCCCCACAGGAGTGTAGGGTTAAAGGGGGTGTACATGGTTGGTTATGGGCAACTACATATGGCATGAACATCTTGATATTTAAATGTGGGCTCGGGCCCAACCGAGGCTATCATGGGCTACAACTTAGAGGCCACCGATATTATTAGGGCTTAGGCCCAATGTGATTTTTTGCCTATTGATTTGATTGCCAAGGGTAGTACACACTGAGTTTCGAAACTCACACCCTTATTATTAATATTTCAGGTGATCCACAATAGAAGGCTCAACGCGGGAGAGGACTCGGAGATGGCCACACTGCAAGCTGCTTAGGAATTCTGAATAATTTTCAAATCACTTCACTTTACTTATCGTTTTTGTTTAAATGGGTTGTAATAAGGCCTTCTACCTCCAATAAGACTGTAATTAGGGCTTATTTCTGTTTTGACTGCCTAGTTTTTAAACTTAGATAAATTTCTCAAATTATACGTGGTTTTCAAATAACTTTATCATATGGGTGATTTTATTTAAACATGGGCTTCCATTATGGCCCAACATGAATTTGAATTTCCAAATCACAAACTCAAGTTTTTAATAAGTAAATTTTCTACTGAACATGTCTTTAATTAAATAAAGTCATTTTGGAAACGACCCCTTTAATGTGACATCATCGAATTCGGCCATAACATCTAGGCCGGGTCTGGAGTGTTACAACACATTTTTTTAAGAACAAATCAAATAACAATAAATTGAATATTTATAAACTTTAGAAACTAAAAAGGAGAACAAAGCTAGATGATTATTCAACTCAAATCTCGACAAAAATAGGTATCAAAATAATTGAAGGGAATTCAACAAAAGCTGGATTATAGGTTAATATTGAGGGTAAGTCAAGGAATAGGTTGTTAGGCTCAATTGGGTTCACTAGGGATTAACTTATGAAGGTGGGCTTTTATGGAGTAAGTAGGTTAAACCTAGTTGCCTTTATCATTTCGGTATATCAAATCAATGATGTGGTCTCGACATGTATAATCAAAGCAAGTTCTAGAATTACAAATCAGTATTGACTCACTCAAACAAACAATAAAAGTGAGTACGAAAGGATGTATGCTCAAAACGCTCAAGAATCTCACCAGAAATGTGGCTTTTGATATCAATCCTGCGAACTTCAAATTTCAAGATAACACTTAAAATTAGGGAAAACAACCTAGAAAAAATCTCAAAAATTTCAACTTATCATGCTTGATTCTCTAATGTCTTAAGGTTTGAATAATGAAAGCATAAGTATCTATCTCTTAATTCTCAACATATCAATAAAAATCATAAATCAATCAGAATTCATCTTAATAGGGGATTGAGAATAATGCAGAGAGTGAAAGTGAGAATTCGAAATTTGATAACAATGCAACAAGTTAGTGGTAAAAATTTTCAGGGGTTTCAAAGATAATACAAGGAATGAAAGTGAGTTATCCCCCCACACTTAAGATGTATATTGCCCTCAATGGACAAAGATACATTAATAGCAATAGAAGCCTAAAATCATAAGATAGGGAGAGAAGTGAAACTCCCTAAATATTGGATGAATTCCTTGAGCTGGGTGTGAAGATTTGTAGGGAATGGTGTTTATCCACACTTTCCATGCCAAAAGGATGTGATGATCGGGGTTGTGGTGGCTATGGTCGTGGTTGTGTAGGAACCAGCAGTCGTGGCAGGGTTTTCCCATTAGGTATGAATATAAGCTGTAAAGCTCTTTTGAAACTACGATAGCATTTATCAATTTTAGGGAATTTGGATTAGCAAAATGTACTCGTTAGGAAATAGCCAATATGAAATAATTTAAATAAAATAAACTAAGTTATGAAAATACTAAAATTCAAATAATGAAAAAGATAAGATAAAAGAAAAAGGAAAAATAAAGATGAAAATAAAGGAAAAGATAAGAGGACTCATGAGTCCGGATCTTCAGATGGTTCGTGAGGTGGGAGCGGTGGTGTGAGGTGAAGGTGCTGACAAATCTAAGCTAAGGTTGCATTAATGTGATCAAATAATTGAAAACATTGTTGTTGGAATTGGGCAAATTGCTCAGAAGTGATATAGCCTGAAGCTACCGCATAAACTGGGCGGCGAGTAGGTGGTGGCTCAGTCAGTGCCTCCTTCTGTGCTGGGACATCACCAGTAATGTCCTCGGGGTCCTCCTGCTCCGCATTCTGGAATAGGTGGTATTGTGGAGGATAGGTTCCGTGTCGGTGCTAATCATCCTCATGTGGAGCATGCTCTGGATGCACTATGGGGACATCTGGCCAACGAAAGTATAGGAAGATGTTTGGGTCACAGTGTTGAGTAGGCCGAAGTATGGGCCCATCAATTTTACACCCTTCGGAGCCGCTCTGTCTGGTGCTGGATGGCATAGGCAATGAAGTATACAAGATCGAGCACATGCTCGTGTGACATGCTCCACAAGAAATAGGCGTCATGTGTGTTGACGACGCCGGTGCTCTCTCGCCTACCCGTCAATGTATGTGCGAGTATAGCATGAAGGTACCTTAGAGATGGGGTGAAAGCTGTAGCCTTGGAGCGACTGGGGTCGTATGTGGCTGAGACTGGTACTAGGGCCTGCCAACACTTTGAGGGTGAGAAGTGGTTGTGTCGATAGAGCTCGAAAAGGTCCTCCTTGACTAAAAACTGTTCGATGTATAGGCCTAGTGTTGTATCAAACTCTGGTACACTGAGTTGTCAGACAAGGCCTTCTAAACAAAATTGGATCGTCCCTGGATCGTCGTGTCGGTTCATGACCGTTTAGAGATGGAACGTGGAGTAGAACTCTAGGGTGAGCTCGATGTAAGTGGGCTCCACGATTTGGATGAACTGGTCCCATGGGTCAGTCGTGAATGAGGCTCAAACCGCGTCAGCTAGTTGGACATGCTCTAATGTGGCCAAATCGATGCATCTCCCCACTCTGAGTGGTCTTGCCCGTAATATTTGGAATAGTTCCTCCGAGGAGCTCTGCGAGAATTGGAGAAAGGGGTGTCGTATCTCAGTGGCAAGTTTGGAAGAGGAACCACCAGGGCCCTTCTGCTTTTTGGAAGCGGGGAAGGCAGTTTTCTTCCCTTTAGATGACAACATGATTCCTAAAAAAAATAGAATGAATAAATTAGACTCAAAAAGAATAAGTCAGGAGGATTCATAAGTCCTTAAAATGAAAGTTAAGCTAATCAAAAGTTACTAAGCAAATGTTAATTTTACTAATCTAAATACCATATTCGATTCATCCTAAGCATAGAACTTCTAGCAAAAATGATCTAGGTAATGGCTTGTACTAGTGAGTTTTTATCATCAATGGCAGTCCAAAACCAATTGCATGAGATAGTTAAAGATGGCAGCAAGAGAATTATCAAAATGGCATTATTCTAAATCAATAGATCATGGTTATTGCATGGATATCAAGTGAATAATTGAAAAATGCATTAAACGAGTAAAACATGTATAAATGAATAAAAATAGAACTAATTTAAAATAAAAGCAAAGAGTAAGAGAAAAGGGGAAAGGGGAACCGGATGGGTAGTTGTTGGGCCAGAGCACGATCGTGGGGACGTTTGCATGGGCGTGGTGGCATGGCTGAGGTCGGTGGCGACGCTAGAGAGGGCTGGTGGCGTGGTTTGAAATTTAAGCATTTTGGTGTGCCTGATTCATGACACACGCCTGTGTTCGTAGGGCGTGTTGAGGCACACACGGCCGTGTCCTTCGATGTTCGCTTCTCCCACGGCCATGTAAGGGGTCACAAGGCCGTGAATGAAATGGCAAGTTTGACCAAGGCCTTGGGACAGGGGCATGTCACACGCCCGTGTTAAATTAACAGGATCGACAACGGTCTTGAGACACGGGTGTGTCATACGCCCGTGTTGATTTTTCAAGTTGGCCACGGCCACCTCGCACGACCGTGGCTAAATGTCATAACCCGTGTTTTGGGAAAATTTTACCCCACTCATACACGGCCATATCGCATGGCTGTGTCTTTGCCCATGGTGTTCACACGGCCGTAGGCACGCCCGTGGGCATGGTTGTGTTGCCTGAAAAACTTGTATTCAAAGGGTTAGTTGATGTTTTTGAGAGCTTAAATAAAAGAATTTTACTTTGTCAGTGCTCGGGTTACCTCTCGAGAAGTGCTCATTTATAGTTTAAGCTCGACTTTTCTCAAGCTTGTTCGGTCACGGCGGTTTGACGAGTTGAAACCCTTCTATCCTGCTTTCAATTTTACTATCAACATAAGGTTTGAGTTGAGTATGATTTACCTTGAAAGTGCCGAGTGTCTTGTGTGTTATCTCGACTATACCATAAGGAAAGATTTTCATTATCGTGAAGGGAGGTATATCACTTGTATGAATTTTTGCATTGAAATTCGAGGATCTTCCTCCTCTAAAAATACCTTATCCCCTACCTTAAATTGATTCATTTTTACCTTAGGGTCATCTTGGTGATGCTCTGGGTTGGTGTGGCATATTTTGGGCTTTTCTTGTTGATAGTTCAGCTACTCATCTAGTTCCTCAATTTGGAGCATTCGTTTTTCATGTACGTTTCCCTTGGATGGACTCGTCTGTGGTTGGGTTGCCCTTATGTGAAGTGTATCCTGCAAAGAAGGTTGGACTGTGAGATCATTCTTATTACAAGGACTTGTAACAATATTTTTATCATCAACAATCTTAATCGAGTTTCGGGCTTGTAAAGTAACTTTGTCATCAACTACACGAAGTGTAAGCTCGCATTATGGTTCTAGCAGTTGCTAAAAAGGGTCGCCCTAGAATTAAGGGTACATTGCTATCCTCATCAATGTCTAGAATAACAAAGTCGACTGGGAATATAAATTTATCAATTTTGACAAGTACATCTTCAATTATGCCCTTTGGAAATCTAATGGTTTTATCAGCCAATTGGATGCTCATCTTAGTTTGTTTAGGTTTCCCAAGACCTAGTTGTTTAAACAATTTATAATGCATTACATTAATACTAGCCCCTAAATTAGCTAAAGCATTTTTGACGTCTGAACTACCAAGTAAACAAGGAATTGTAAAACTCCCTGGATCTTTTAGTTTGTTGGGCAGCTTATTCTGTAAAATAGTTGAGCACACTACATTCAGTTCCATATGAGATGTCTCATCTAGCTTTCATTTATTCATCAGTAGCTTTCTTAAAAACTTAACAGTGTTTGGCATCTGTGAAAGAGATTCAATAAACGGTGAGTTAATATGCAATTTCTTTAAGAGTTTAAGGAATTTACCAAATGGTTCATCTGTGCGGTCTTTTTTTAGCGCATTTGGGTATGGGATACGAGGCTTATACTCTTTGATAATTGCTTATTTGGAACTTACCTTATCTGTGCCTTTACTTACCACAGTTTCTTTGCATGGCTCTAGGTTGATTTTGGTTAACCCTTCCTCATCTATTGTATCCACGGCATTAAGTTGCTCCTTAGGGTTAGCCTCGGTGTTGCTTGGTAACCCACCTTGTGGTCTTTCAGAAATTAGCTTAGCAAGCTGGTTATTTCTAGCTACTACAGGCGGTAGCAGATTATCGTGATTTGCCTCCATCTCTTCAGTAGGTTCAGGTTCTTCTTATTGACTTTGTTCTGGATATTGCTAGCTTCTTCTTATCTCTCTGCGAGTTTAACGAACTATAGCTTCTAAATCGTTGTCAAACAATAATGGTCCTCCTGGTTTCTTCTATTCATAAATGGGAAAGGTAAAAAGAAAATTAAAATCCTAAAAAAAATAAAAAATAGAAAATAATTTGCAATAAAAATAAAAATAGCTAAATTAATAGGAATTGAGTGTTCCTAATATCTTAGTTCCCCGGCAACGACGCCAAAAACTTGATCGTGATGAGATGAATTAATAAAATCGATCGTACCTGGAAACTAACTATTATCACGATAAAAGGCAAGCACACCTATCGAATAGTAGTATAGCTAGTGGCAAGACCGGAATATCGAATCCAAGGAACTAAAAGTACTAGTAATGACTTCCTTCCTATTTTCTAGCTTAAGAAATAAAAGGGGTTTGGTTGTAAACTATTTAACTCTAAACTAAACTGAGTAAATGAAAAAGAGTAAATTGGGAAATTGCTTTTGGGAAAACTTATTGATGAGGGCAATACCAAAGGAAAAATCCACCTTGGCTTCACTTGTTATCTAACTTTAAACTAGACGATTTCTTCATTTGACTTGATCCATAGAGATCCCTAAATTATGTTAATATCTCCATCAAGGATAAGAACAACTAATCCTAGGTTGATTAATTGAAATCTCTTTCTAATTAAAACCCCTAGTCTTGCATTAACTCGATCTATGGCTCCCCATATTAGATTTGACTCTAATCCGGCAGATTTTCGTCGTCCTATGTCTAGGATTGCGATCAACTCTGCTTAATTGTGTTGGATCTACTCTATACAGGGACTTTTGCTCCTCTCTATAAGCACATTCGACTTAAATTAATATCCCGGAAATATTAATTCAAGAATTAAAAACACAATCAAGAACAAATAAAATATTTATCATATACTTCAGATAACAATAACAAGATTTGTCTTAGGTTTCATCCCCCTTAGATATTTAGGGTTTTAGTTCATAATTATAAAAAAAAACATCTCAGAATAAAGAAAATAACAAAACATAAGAAAACCCAAAATTCCTGAAAAGATAGAAGGGAGATCCTCTATCTTGATGTAGATCCTAGCTTTTGGGATGGATCAATCAGTTTTCCTTTGAGTAATTCCCTACCTTTAGCTCTCCATCTTAGCAAGAGGACTGAGTTGGTACTGTCTTGTACCATCCCCTCTACTGTACACCCTTGTAGTTGCCTCCTGGGGTCTTTATATAGAGTTTAGAATGTCTTTCTTAGCCCCTAAGTAGCCTTTTCTGAGTGAAATTGAACTTCCTCATGACAGGGACACGCCCGTGTACCACGCCTGTGTGAGTCGATGTGGAGGCCGTGCTCAGGCCTGATAAAATGGGACGGTCATGTGGCACACCCGTGTGATGAACTTCCAGGCCGTGTTGATTATTGATTTGGGCTTAATTTGCCCCTTTTTGGCCCGTTCCTTGCTCTTTGCTCTTCCTTATCCTCACTTAAGTATAAAACATGAAATAGAAGGATTAGGAGCACCAAATTCCACAAATTCAATGATAATTCATCCAGAAATTAGGCTAAGCATGAGGTAAAAATATGTATATTTTACAGTTTATCAGTATCAGAGCTTGGTTGCAAAACTCGGCTGTGGAATGGGATTTCAAAAAATTTTGAATTTTTGTAAAATGTTTTCAAAAGTTAGGGATACTTCGAAATTTAATGCTCTACAAAATGTTTTCAAAGGATTTGGAAAGATTTGAATTCTACTACTAAAAGTATGGGCTCCAAGTTTCCGACGTCGAATACGTAAGTGTTTAAATTATTGATATCTGTTTACTTCTTGAATATTGAGATTGTTATGCTATGACACCTTAGGTAGGATAGACTGAAGACTATAGTGTGATCTCAATCCGCAAAAACAATTTTAAACTTCTGTTTGCATAAGACATTGTTAATAATTACTGAAACTCTAAGTTATTTCATAAAATTTCTAATAAGACAAAACACGAATAAAGGATGAGTACACTCGGACGAGGTTCAAGAGGCCGAAGTAGAGGCCGTAGAGGTGCGTAAGTTGGGCTTTTGTCGACGGGCTATAAATTTAGTCTGTAATTAGAGTACGCAGTGAAAGCATAATGGTATGACTTGAGTAGTGCGGTTAGTTGATAGTGGAAATTTTGAGGATGAAATTTCTTTAAGGAGGGTAGAGTTGTAATGCCCAGAATTTTGGGCTTAGGAGAAATGGGCTTCGTGTACAGGAGAATTTTTTGTAATTTCATGTTTGGATTGTTAACTAAGTGATTTGGAGTGCTTGGGGATGTCGAAGAAGTCCGGGGTTCAAAAAGGGACTTTAAGAAAAATTTTAGTTTTTATCACTAAAGGGCATTGGCGTCACAAAAAAAGGCTTTTAAATAATTTTTGGTTAAAGCAGGACGTATAGAAGCAGGTGGTCTGGTGGCTAGGGGCGCTAGTAGCTTGTAGGTGGTCCATTGTTCGAATCCTGGCCTTAGCTTATTTTTCTCTTTTTCTTTTTCTTTTTTGCATAAAGGCATGGAGGCTGGCGTTAAACCTTATAATTATATGAGGGTGATTCGTGACAAGAAAGGAGTTGTGGAAGAGTGGCGAATGGTGCACTAGGCATTTGGAAGGGAGTAGGTCCGAGTCTACTTGCAGTCAGAATTTTCTTTTTATTCACGAATTAAACCATGGCTCCAGCAGGTAAGGTTTATAATTAATCGTGACTATAACATAGTGTAAGAGAAGTAATGATGCAGTGGCAAGTAGGGAATGGTAAGGCGCATTGATAGTGACGAAGTCTGTAGTTCAAGCTTACCCTGTGCCAAAAATGGATTTGAATTTTTGCTACTCGGGCAAGTTGAATGCTGGGCTGCAATCAAGCGGTGGCATTGTGAATGAAGAGTTGTTGTCGGTGGCTTTAAACCAAGCGGTAGACTGTTTTCTTTTTATTCTTTTTATTTTATGGAATTGAATTGATGGCAGCTTAAATTAAGCTAGAATTAAAAGCTTGTATATAGGATACTTTGACTGAATGTGGGAGCTCAATTGTTGCCATTCGGTCATTGTGATTTTGGCTATTAAAGGCTTATGTTTTGCTTTGTTTTTTGGAAGTTTTGACCGAATGGTAGGGGATGTTTTAGTTGCCAATTGGTGATTTTGTTGCCGAATTAGGGAGTCTAGGCTGAAGATTTTCAGCATTTGATTGAAGACTTTTTTTTTTGGCTTTCCATTTTGTTTTCTAACCTTGACCAACACCACCATTTTCTTTGCTCAACGCAAAAGTCATTGTGCCGATTTTTATTTCTCCCCTCTTGGTATTTTTTTCCTTTCTATTCTTTTGAATCCAAATCAAACACACATCCATTCCATTTGTTTTGAACTAACACATACACATTTTGCTTATACCTTTGAAGCACCTTTCTCTTTACTTTTGATTTTGGCAATACTGAATGCAAATTGGTCACTTTCTCTTCTCTTTTGGCTTTGCCTTAGCTAATTGCAATTTGCTTCATAGCTAGTGTCATAGCTGACTTCTCTTAAACAGAACATTCCGTCTCTTGTTTGACTAACCGATACTTTATTTCTCCTATCTGTTCTTGTTGTTCTGTTTGGCCGAATATCCCTACTTGTCATTCACTCTCTCTTTTTCCCCTTGTGCAATAGTAGCCAAATGTCCTTTCCTTCTCCTTCTTTTTTGAACAATTGTACCTTTCTCCATCTTGTTTCTTGTTTTTGTTATTGATCAATCGTCCGAATCTAAATCTTTAGTGATAGGAACAGGACTCGAATTCCTTTCCTTTGTGAACGAACTCTAGTTTTGGGTAAGTACCTTAATCGTAAGTGATGATTTCGTTATTTGAAAGTTTACGTGTACCCTTATATGATTAATTATTTTCTTCTAAGTGAGGGTCTTATGGCATCGTATGTTGATCGTATGACTAGGGGTTGATTTGTTTAAGAGAGAAAGGGGTCGAATCTTTTGTCTCTTGCAAGTGATCATTTTTGTTCCATTGTTGGTAAGTGACATTTGGTTGAGTAAATCACAACCTATAACTTGATTTTGGATTCAATTATGGTAGTTGACTAACAAAGAGATGATGGTGACTATAGGTGCTCAGTTGTCAAAAATGATGGGCGACTATCTCGTTTCAAGTGTGTGTTATCGCACTTTTTGGATACAAAGGAGAAAATGCTGAAACGGCAAGTGCTAAATAGCTGACGAATCGATTGTTAGCCACATGGGCATGCGAACATTCATGTGTTCTATTTGAGGCCACAGAATGTGACCTCACATCGGAAAACGGCTATCATGAATGATTTCATGAGTTGGGCCGAAACGGGCCGTGTAACACCCCTATCCTGAGACCGTCCCTGAACAGGTAAGGGCACTACCAGAGTTTCAGAACAGAACATTCACAGTTAATAAGATTTAGACAATAAGTCCCTATTGGAGATCTATAAGACTCAAACATGCATAAAGATAGGGTTGGGACTAACCTAAACACATTCAAAAATTTCAAAACACATGTAAAATTTTCCAAATTTAGGAGGTCACACGCCCGTATGACCAGGCCGTGTGCCTCACAAGGGATTCAGGCACGCCCAAGCACCCAAACTGTACCAAAACAGAGTAAGCATACTGACTTTTTGCGACGGCCACAGGACACGCCCGTGGGTCTTGGCCATGTGAATCTTTGTGCCAATACTGGAAAATTAACACGGCCATAAGGCATGCCCATGTGCCCTAGCCGTGTGGCACTAAGCAGACTTGGTTCAAGTCATGCTTTCCACCCACTAATGGTCATTTCCTACAAGCCAAATCCATGCCACAAATATACCACAATTTCAACTAGAATTTGATACCTAAAACATATCTCAACATAATCCAACCATTCACATACATACTCAATTTCAAATCTCTCACCAAGCATATCCCTAACTTAACCAAAGTTCAAGATTAAACACTTGATCCATACCATATCCAAATCTCACCATTTCTTCACATTGATATGTTTTAAAAATGACCCAATCATACAAGTTCATATAACTACCATAAGCTTACACAATTTGGCATCACAAACCATATACCAAAACCAAGCACAAATATAACATTTACTAGCCAATTCTAATGGCCTTTACATATAAGCATATCAAAACCTAACACATAACCATTCTAGCCTTTACATGCCATACTTAAACTTTGCACATTCAAAATGTACCAAATCAAGCTCGATAGTGTGGTGATGATCCTTCACTATCCCCGAGCCCTTAGTAGCTACGATATCTGAAAAATAGTTGAAAGAATAAACAGAGTAAGCTACAATGAGCTTAGTAAGCCAAATACAAGGATATGCAATCAATAAGTACCAATTGATAACCATTTCATACATATATATACAATTATGTGTCATACATACTCATTTCTCATTCATACCCATAATTCTCAACATCTTATTTTCCATTCTCAGAAATCCAATACAAAAAAGACATACCTATATCAGACATCAATAAAATATATTCATTCATATTTCGAAATTTCTCTTCAATTCATTCAGAGATATTACAGAACATGGAAGTCTCGAACAATGCCGATGTCCTTGACGTGGTCTTACATGTCGTTCAACACTGATGCCTCTGTCCCAGACAGGGTCTTACACAAATCTCATGCGATGCCAATGTCCCAGACATGGTCTTACACAAAAAAAAGATATCGATGCCAACATCCCAGACGTGGTCTTACACAAAAATTCTCAAATCAATGCCTACGTCCCGGACGAGGTCTTACATGATATCGTTTCATCATTCAATAATCAAAATTGTACATTAGGCTCTCATGGCCGTCCAATACAGTTATAATCCAAGCATCTATACATACATCAATATAACACATACTTGTATATTGACTTACTTCGTACGGATTTAATGGATTTGAGCCGACTATTAAACGATTTTAGACTTTCCTCGATCTAAGTCTGATTTCCTTGGTTTTGGATCTAAATAAATCCAATTTCATCCATTCAATATTCCATTTCATTCAATCTAATCCATAAACACTCATTTAAAGCATTTTGCATTTTAGCCCTCACAGTTTCATACTTTAACAAATTAGTCCTTAACACACAAAGACATCAAATTTACAAAATTTATCTAAACACAAGCTTGGCCGAATGTTTATGGCTTTCATAAAAGCCTATATAACACATTTATTTCACAAATTAGTCCTCCCAAAGTCTCATTTTCACAAATTTGCCCACATAGCTCAATTTCATCAAAAACTCATAGCAAAACATGTTTATTCAACATCTATCCATCATTATTCATTCATTTTCATAACAAAGCTTCAAATATCATCAATGGAATTTTTCACAAACTTCATCAAAAATAGAAATTGAGACATGGGCTTAGAAGATTTCGAAGCAACGATCACAGGAACGTAGAAATTATCAAAAACGGACAAGAACTCATACCTTAATCAAGCACATTCATGGTCGAACCCTACAAGGCTTTTATTTCTTTGGTCGGTAATAGTGGATGAAATAATCACCTTTTTCATGCTTTTGTTTAATCAATTCATGTTTAAAATGCCATTTACCAATTTGCCCTCAATTAAACCATATGAAAACATATGTTTTAAGGTCATTTATGACCACTCAAACCTTCAATGGTTTAATTGCTACATAAGGCCATCATTATTTAAAGGCCATTTCAATTAAACACTTGAACATATAGCATGCTAATTTTATCACATATACAATTCAATCCATTTTCACAATTAAGCATAGAGACAGAAAAATTAAATCTCAGAAATTTCACAGATGCTAAATCATATATCACAGACACATAAAATAATATTAAAATATTTTTCAGACTCGGATATGTGGTCTCGAAACCACTATTCCAACTAGGGTCCAAATCAGGCTGTTACAATTCCCCCTTAGGGATTTTCATCCCAGAAAATCTTAACGTTAAACAGATTCGGATATTGCTATCTCGTTGCATTTTCAGGCTCCCGGGTAGCCTCTTCCAATCCGTAATGATGCCACAGTACTTTTACTAGCAGAATTTTCTTGTTTCTCAATTCTTTCATTTCTCGAGCTAAGATACGGATCGGTTCTTCATCATATGACATATTAGACTTTAATTCAATCTCAATAGGGGATATCACATGAGATGGATCAAATCTATAGCGTCAAAGTATCGACACGTGAAATACATTATGTATCTTTTCTAGCTCAGGTGGTAATAGTAGTTTAGAAGCAACCGGCCCAACTCATTTAGTAATCTCATACGGCCCGATATATCTCGGATTCAATTAACCCTTTTTGCCAAACCAAAATAATTTCTTACACGGAGACACTTCTAGAAATACTTTGTCACCAATCTCAAATTCAATATCCTTCTGTTTCAGATCCACGTATGATTTCTGACGATCAGAAGCTGCTTTCAGACTATCTTTGATCACTTTCACCTTCTGTTCTGTTTCTTTTATCAGATCAATTCCATATATTTTATTTTCGCAGAGTTCAGACCAGCATAATAGAGTTTTACATTTTCTTCCATATAGGGCTTCATACGGGGCCATTTTAATGCTCGATTGGAAACTATTATTGTATAGAAATTCAATCAGAGGTAAATATTGTTCCCACGTACCTTTAAACTCCAACATACAACATCTAAGCATGTCCTCGAGTATCTGAATGATTCGCTCAGACTGGTCGTCTATCTGAGGTTGAAAGGTAGCACTGAAATGTAACTTAGAACCTAAAGCGTCTTGCAACTTCTTCCAGAATCTTGAACTAAACCTTGGATCTCTATCAGACACAATAGACAGTGGTACTCCGTGCAATCTCACAATATCAGAAATGTAAAGTTCAGCTGATTTATCAAGTGAATAGTCAGATCGTACCAGAATAAAATGAGTAGATTTTTTCAAACGATCAACAACAAGCCAGATTTAATCTTTCTTTTTCGGAGATAAGGGTAAACCAGAAACAAAATCCATAGTTACTCGATCCCACTTCCATTTGGGTATCAAAATTAGTTGTAATAAACCGGAAGGCACCTAATGTTCAGCTTTTACTTGCTGACATATTAAGCATTTCAAAACAAAGTCAGAAATATCTCTTTGCATTCTCGGCCACCAGTATAACCGTTATAAATCATTATACATCTTTGTGCTACCCAGATGTACAGAAAATTTTCTATTATGAGCTTCACTCAAAAACATCCGAATCAATTCAGATCTTTTTGGAACACAAATTCTATTTCTGAATCTTAAACAATTCATCATCATCAATCCTGAATTCGGAATCAGAATCACACTGAGCTCATTTCATTAACAGTTCATCATCTACTTTCTGAGCATCAATGATTTGTTGCAAAACCAAAGGTTTTGCTTTTAATTTAGCTAACACAGAATCATCAACAGACGGATCAACACTAGCATTTAAGGCACATATTGCAGATAATGATTTCTGACTCAAAGCGTTAGCTACAACATTCGCTTTACCTGGATGATAATCAATAACAAGCTCATAATCTTTTAATAGTTCCAACCACCTTCGCTGTCTCCGATTCAAATCTTTCTGAGTCATCAGGTATTTCAAACATTTGTGATCTGAAAACACGTGACATTTCTCACCAAACAGATAATGACGCCAAATTTTGAAAGCAAATACAATCGTAGCTAGCTCAAGATCATGTGTCGAATAGTTCTTTTCGTGTGGCTTTAACTATCTAGAGGCATACACTATAACCTTGCCTTCTTGCATCAAAACTATAACACCTCTTAACCCGAATCCGTCGCTGGAATGGGTCACGAAATATTACAAAACTCAACTCAACATTTGAACGTCTCACATACAACATTTGCACACCTCACATACATATAAAAGAAGCACTTAAATTACAAAACACATATCATCTAAAATTTCATTTTAGAAGATTTAATACCTTCATAATAAACGTGAACACAATGATATATTACACATTGATATCGCGTGATATGTAGTAATAAAATTTATAAAAAACTGATCACACCAAAAACTAACTAATATCACGATTTTAAGGCAAGCGCACCTATCGAATAGTAGTATAGTTTAGCGGTAAGATCGAGTTATCGTACCCAAGGGAACCAAAAGTAATAGTACTTACTTCCTTTCTATTATCTAGCCTAAAAATAAAAAAGGGTTGTTTGAAACTAATTCTAAAACTAACTCAATGGTTAATACCATTTTATAACATTACCAAAATAACCTTTATTATAAAATATACAACCATTTTATGCTATGGTTAATACTGTCCACTACCTAACTCAATGGCATAATTGCATAATAAACACTTCATAATATAAAGACACATTCAATTCGATCCTTTACACAATTAACTACCACATTTTCATTTTACGCTATTAAGCCCTTTTATTTAATCGGGCATCCAAACGATAAAATTTTAAAGCGAAATTTTCACATAAACAAATTCAAATATTCAGAACACAGTGAATAATATTTAATTATTTTTTCAGACTCGGATTCGTGGTTCTGAAACAACTATTCCGATTAGGGTAAAATTCAGGCTGTCACAACTCCCCCTTTAGGGATTTTCGTCCTCGAAAATTCTTACCGATAAAGAGGTTTGCATAGCGTTCTTTCATCGAATCTTCTAACTCCCAAGTTGCTTCTTCGACCCCATGCTTGTGCCAAAGCACCATTACCAAAGAAATCTTCTTACTTCGTAACTCTTTCACTTCATGAGCTAGAATACGAATCGGCTCTTCCTCGTAACTCAAATTAGACCGAATTTCAATCTCTGACAAGCTAATTATGTGAGCAGGGTCGGATCTATATCGTCGAAGCATTGAGACATGAAAAACATTATGAACCTTTTCTAGTTCTGGAGGTAGCATTAATCTGTAAACGACTGGTTCGATACGTTCAATAACCTCATACGGCCCGATAAATCTCGGACTTAACTTGCCATTATGACCGAATCTGAGTATCTTTTTCCACGGTGAAACTTTTAGGAACACTTTATCTCCAATTTGAAATTCTACATCTTTATGTTTCAAATCCGCATATGATTTCTGACTATCCGATGCTGCCTTCAACCTTTCACGGATTATTCTCACCTTTTGTTCTGTTTCTTTCACTAAATCAACCCCGTGAATCTTATTTTCGCTAAGCTCATTCCAACACAAAGGTGTACGACATTTACGACCATATAAAGCTTCGTAAGGTGCCATTTTGATACTCGATTGAAAACTATTGTTGTATGCAAATTCAACCAGAGGTAAATATCGATCCCACGAACCTCTAAACTCAAGGTTGCAACATCTCAACATATCTTCAAGTATTTGAATAATTCGCTCGAATTGCCCGTCAGTCTGGGGATGAAAAGCAGTGCTAAAATGCAGTTTAGTACCTAGCGCATCTTGCAGTTTCTTCCAAAACTGCGATGTAAATCTCGGATCTTGATCCGAAACAATGGAAATAGGTATCTCGTGCAATCGCACAATTTGAGAAATATACAGTTCTACTTGTTTATCGAGCGAGTAATCAGTACGGACCGGAATAAAGTGAATGGGCTTTGTCAATCTATCAACAATAACCCAGATGGCATATTTCTTGCTCGATGTCAACGGTAAGCCTGATATAAAGTCTATAGTAACTCGGTCCCATTTCTACTCAGGTATCATGATCGGCTGAAGCAATCTCAAAGGCACTTGATGCTCGGCTTTCACTTGTTGACATATTAAACATTTTGAAACAAAGTCAGAAATGTCTCGCTTCATACCATGCCACCAATAATGTTGTTTCAGATCACTATACATTTTTGTGCTACCCGGGTGAACAGACATTCGACCATTATGAGCTTCACTCAAAATCATCTGTAAAAGCTCGGGATTTCTCGAAACACATAATTGATCTTGAAATCTTAAACAATCATCCGCGTCTATTTGGAATTCTGAATCAACTCTCGAATCACATTGATTTTGTTTCGCAACTAGATCATCATCACTTTTCTGAGCTTCGTGAATCTATTGCATAAGTAATGATTTTGCTTTTAATTCAGCTATTAATGCACCATCATCGGATATAGCCAAATGCGCATTCATCGCATGCAAAGCAACCAGTGATTTTCAACTTAAAGCATCAATAACCACATTAGCCTTTCCCGGATGATAATCAATCACAATTTCATAATCTTTGAGTAACTCTAGCCATCGTCGCTGTCTCAAATTCAAATCCTTCTGAGTCATCAAGTATTTAAGACTTTTATGATCGGAGTAAACGTGACATATTTTACTGTACAAGAAGTGGCGCCAAATCTTTAAAGCGAAAACAATAGCAGCCAATTCTAGATCGTGCGTCGGATAATTTTTCTCATGAGGTTTTAACTGTCTCGAGGCATAAGCTACAACTTTGCCTTCTTGTATTAAGATGCAGCCAAGTCCCTTCAGAGATGCATCGCTGTAAATCATGAATTCTTTACCCGATTTTGGTTGAACTAATACCAGAGCTTCGGTCAAAAGGGCTTTCAACTAATCAAAGCTTTTCTGACACCTCTCTGACCATTTGAACTTGACATCTTTTTGAAGTAACTTTGTCAACAGCGTTGCTATCGTCGAAAAACCTTTCACAAATCGTCTGTAATAACCAGCAAGTCTCAAAAAGCTCCGAACTTCCAAAACATTCCTCAGAGGTTTCCAATCAAGTATAGTTGAAATTTTGCTCGGATCAACCCGGATACCTGATGCTAAAACAACATGCCCCAGAAAACTAACTTCACGTAACCAAAATTCGCATTTACTAAACTTTGCGTACAACTGTTTATCCCCTAAAATTTGTAAAACAAGTCTCAAATGTTTAGCATGCTAAGTCTCGTTGCGTGAATAGATTAAAATGTAATCTATAAATACGACTACGAACCAATCCAAATACTTTCTGAATACCCAATTCATCAAATCCATAAAAACTGCAGGGGCATTAATGAGCCCAAATGGCATCACCAAGAACTCATAATGTCCATACCTCATCCGAAAAGCGGTCTTAGGTACATCCGAGTCTGTAACTCACAACTGATAATAACCCGATCGTAAATCTATCCTCGAAAACACTGAAGCTCCCTTTAGCTGATCAAATAAATCATCAATTTGCGGTAACAGATATTTATTCTTCACGGTCACTTTGTTAAGCTGTCTATAGTCGATGCACATTCTCATAGTTTTGTCTTTCTTTTTCACAAACAACACCGGTGCACCCTAGGGAGAGAAACTCGGCCGAGCAAAACCTCTATTCGTCAACTCTTGCAACTGAGATTTCAATTCTTTTAATTCAGTCGGTGCCATACGATACGGGGCTATTGAAATCAGAGTCGTTCTAGGTACCAATTCTATACCAAACTCTACCTCCCGAATAGGTGGCAAACCCGGTAATTCCTCAGGAAACACATCCGGATACTCACTTACTACTGGCACGGTTTCGAGCTTTTTTTCAGACACCTTACTATTTAATACATACGTGATATAAGCTTCACAACCCTTTTGCACATACTTCTGAGCCAAAATCGATGATATTCCTGCCGGTAACCCTTTTATATCAGTAGATTCAATTCGATTAATCTTATCATTCTAACATCGTAGATCAATGGTCTTTCGTTTGCAATTCACCACAGCATCGTGCACAGTTAGCCAATCCATACTAAGAATGATATCAAACTCGTCAAATGGTAGTAACATTAAATCAGTCGGAAAACATGAATCTCGAATCATCAAGGGGCAATTCTTGCACACTTTGTCAATTAGCACACACTGGCCCAGGGGGTTCGATACCCGAATCACATACTCAATAGACTCAACCGGTAAAGTCTTACTGAATACTAACGTTTTACACACATAGGAATAAGTTGAACCGGGATCAGTCAAAGACATTACACTAGTATTATAAAGAGTGAATATACCAGTGATAACATCTGGAGATGAAGCTTCCTCACGAGCGCGAATAGCATAGGCTCTAGCAAAAGCACGAGCCTCAGATCAGACAGCTGTATCTTTCGTCCCTCTCTGACTACCACTAACATTATCAACACGTCTGGGTGGTCTACCTCGTGATGACATATTACTCGGTCGAGCCTCTTGAATGGTATTTTTCTCAGCTAACATCGGACACTCCCGAATGAAATGATCTGCCGATCCACATTTGAAACAAGTGCGATCACGTACTCTACAATCTCTCAGATGCTATTTTCCACAATGTTTACACTCAGATCGGGCTACCGAACATTTCCCACACTAGCAACTGATGTGGGTCATGAATTCGCAAGAGGCCGGTCTCGATCCCGTCTAGAAAAGTCCACAGCAGTCTTAGATCGGCTAGAATCCTCCCTGAACTTCTTCGACAACGACTGATAAGTTTTACTCGTTGATCTTTTACGGAAGTCTCTCGCTTCTGACTCAGCCTTTCTCTTTTCTTTTCCAAGCTCTTTGGCTTTACAAGCTTGTTCGACAAGTATTACGAACTCTTTAATTTTAAGGATGCCAACCAGAAACTTAATATCTTCATTCAACCCATCTTCAAAGCGTTTACACATGATGGCTTCAGTCGAGATACACTCCCGAGCATATTTACTTAGTCTCACAAATTCCCACTCGTATTCAGTAATAGTCATGCGGCCGGCCCTGTTTAAGTTCGACAAATTCTTTACGCTTCTGATCTATGAATCTCTGGCTGATATACTTTTTACGGAATTCAGTCTGAAAGAACTCCCACGTAAACCGCCCTCTCGGCACAATTGAAATCAAAGTGTTCCACCAATGATAGATAGCATCGCGTAACAAGGACACGGCACACTTTACACACTCGTCGGGAGTACATGATAGCTCATCGAATACGCAGATCGTATTATCTAGCCAGAACTCAGCCCTCTCAGCATCGTCACTAACTGTGGCTTTGAACTCTTCGGCCTGTATTTTCTTATTTTATCAACTAGGGGCTTATTCAACCTCAATGGATTGACCGCTAGAGGTACCACAGGTATCAGAAGTGGATTATTCAGGGGCGGAGGTGGTTGAGTAGCCGGATTATTCCGTATAAATTTGGAGAACCATTCGTTCATTATGTTAAAGAGAGCTTGTCTGACCTCTCCTTCATTACCCAAAATCGGCCAAGATTCAGCAAGCGTCGTCCCTTGCGCGGGAGCAGGCGCTACACTCTCTACATCATCAGCTAAAGCTCGATCGGGATCCATTTGCTATATAAAAACACATTTTTAAACGTCAGAAATCATCACTCTATCACAGTACCATATTACGGCATGTATAGCTAGACTCATACGCGCTACATTAGTCCTAGAATCGACTAAACCGTAGCTCTAATACCAATAAAATGTAACACCTCTTAACCCGAATCTGTTGCCAGAATGGGTCACGAAATATTACAAAACTCAATGCAACATTTGAACGTCTCACATACAACATTTGCACACCTCACATACATATAAAAGAAGCACTTAAATTACAAAACACATATCATCTAAAATTACTTTTTAGAAGATTCAATATCTTAATAATAAACATGAACACAATGATATATTACACATGTAGAAACATCCATATCACATTCTGTTCAATTTCTCTGTTCGGTAACCATGTAATAATATTTATAAAATGTTCACTCCTAATATCATTCTATACCAAAACTAACATCAATTTATAAAATCCAATAATTTCAACCCTAATATATATATGCGCATAAATTACTAAATTATCATAAGCCATAATGGTGCCATACAAATATAAGATTTACTATCCATTTGGTCAAAACACTTTATTAGCCGAACATAATCAAGCATATGACAATTTCACATTTTTAAACTTAAAAGCCAATATCCAAACAATTATACTAACATTAAGGAAACAATTTGAAATTTTCTATAGTTTACTAATTATACATGCATCATTTGCATAAATGAATATAACATCTAAATGAAATCTGCCTTAATTTCTCAACTAAAACATTTAACTACTTACCTACATATAATCCAAGTTTCAAATATGACATTGATACCAATTATATGCACCTAATCGTTACAATTTAATTGTTTAAGGCATTTAACAACTTTCTCTTATAAACGTCCACCAAGTTATCAAAACAACCATAAAGATTAATAGAACATATCATTCACATCATAGGTATGCATACCAAACTAACATAACTTAAACATTATAAGTTCACAAAACTAGATAATTAGCCATTTTCGCATGGCTCATCATATATACACATCATCTAAAATACAACATCCCAACCTCGTCTAACCTAAACATGTCGTAGATCAAGTTTAAGTACATACTACCGAAACAAAAGATAGTGTGATGAGATTTCTGCCAATCCCCAAGCTTGTAGCTAGCTTTAAAAGTCTATAAAACATAGAAACATAATGTTCAAAGTAAGTTTACAAAACTTAGTAAGTCATTAGCTAAATAACCAAATATTAACAGCTTAATTCAAGTAGTAAAGTAACCAAATTAGTTTATAACCTACTCAATTATCATTAAGCCGAATACCTGACATGTACTTATAATCCCAATCGAATCATCAAAACAATTTCATTTAATCAAAACACATACACTTATGATCATCTCATCTAAGCACCTTTTTATCATTAATCGACCCATTACCAACTTATAACATATATGCCAAAATAACTACTTAACGTTGGATACTCGATAGCATTTATACATACCTTTGTAACATAATAATTTAATATTCAAGTGACTTTACACAAATACATACTCATATAGCCGAACAAAATGTAAGGTTCATTAGCTCAAATTCACTTTTACATTTCTTCCATTTCACTAGGATCTTTGTAATTATAATTTGAAACTTAAATCACCGGCAATAAGCCTGCTAGGCATAAGCCTGAATTAAACACCGGCACAACGCCTGCTAGACACAAAGTCTATATTTATTCACCGGCACTTAGCCTGCTAGGCGTAAAGCCCGATTATGTTCACCGACACTAAGCCTGCTAGGCACAAAGCCCGATTATGTTCACCGACACTAAGCCTGCTAGGCAGAAAGCCCGAATATATATACCCACTTAAAATTTCATACATTCACATTTTAAATCATCAGCATCTATACTTTTCTTTGCTATATGTATGATATTCTTATGCCCAATGCTAATAAAAACCATTATTATAACATTTCTCCAAACCAATTCCATTCATTCCTCCACATTACAATCAATAATTTCCATTTCACATAGCTAAAGTAAGTTAACTACTACATCCACGTTCGGCATTCATCTTTAGAACATAGCAAATATTGCTCACCAAGTTCATCCACATTTGGCAATGGTAAAAACAAATTCTAAAAATTCAATTTAGCACTTAATTATAAACAATATCAAAAATTTAGCACAGATAAAAGCTTAACGACTTACCTCGGATATCAACGAACGATTATTTCAACTATTCAGCTAATTTAGCTTTCCCACGATCCAAATCTTTACTTTTTGAGCTTCAATTTTCAAATAAAATCCATTCAAACTAAATTTTTATTCAATTCAATCCAAATATACACAATTAAATAAATTACCTATTTACCTTTACTAATTTACACATTCGACAATTCCATCCATTATCAAATTACACTAAATGGGAATGATTTCTTATATCAAATATTAGCCGAATACCCCAAGTTCACTTACAATCCTTCACATTTCATTAATTTAACAAATTAGCCTGTTTAGTTAATATTTTAACATATTAATCCTACAACTTCAAATTCATCAAAGTTTCTAAAATAAAACTTAAAATTTAAACACAACTTCAATTTATCTATTTAAACTATCAATTTCCCAAAGCTCTCAACCATGGCAACCTTCAAAATACACATCAAATACAAAAATTCGATCATGGGTTTTACACTATACGAAGCAATGAACCCAAAAACGTAAAAATTATTAAAAACCAAACTAAAACATACCTTCAATTTGAATTTGTAAGTGCCGAATGCCCAACTATAAATCTTTTCTTTCTTCTTCCTTATTTCGGCAATTACAAAGCTTAAAATGGCTTTATTTTTTTATGTTGTATGTTTTATTATAACTATATTAATTATAACTTTACCAAAATAACCTTTATTATAAAATATACAACCATTTTATGCTATGGTTAATACCGTCCACTACCTAACTCAATGGCATAATTGCATAATAAACACTTCATAATATAAAGACACATCCAATTATATCCTTTACACAATTAACTACCACATTTTTCATTTTATGCTATTAAGCCCTTTTGTAACACCCTATACCCAAGACCGTCACCGGAATCAAGTACAGAGTGTTACCGGACTTAACGGACCTTTACAGAACTTAATCGGCCCCAATTAAGAAATTTCATGTCAATAATCACAAAAAGGTTCATAGGAGATATTTTCGGATCAAAAACATTCATCTCGGATAGTTAGGATTCGAATCCTACTGCATCGGAAGCTCAGAAAAATTTTCATTTTTGAAACAACGTCACACGCCCGTGTGACTCGAAGCACGGCCATGTTGTTAAACCATGTGGCTTTCACACGCCCGTGTTAGGCACCCGTGGAACATTCTGACTTACTCAACACGGTCACAAGTTAATTTCACACGCCCGTGGAGTAGGGCCGTGTGCTTCCCACGGCTAAGGCACGCCCGTGTACTTACCCCGTGGTCGAAACTGTCAAATTATTTAAGGTACAGGGGACACACGGTCGAAGCACACGCCCGTGTCCCCTGGCCGTGTGGCACAATATAGGCTTGGTTTAAGCCAAATTGCCACCCAACAAGGGTCATTCCTACAAGCCAAGAGCATGCAACATTTCAAGCCAATTTACCATCTACAAACATACCAATTCAAGCATATAATGAACCCCAATTTCATCATCAAAATCACATATCTTTCCATGAGCACATATAGCCAAAGAACAACTCAAAATCTTGATTATACACAAATATGACTGAAGCCACATCTCATAGCTTGATCATTTACCAAAATACATCATATTCACAAAACATCTAGCCTATACATGCCATGACCATTTCATTTACAAATGATTCAAAAATACCAAAGCTTGATGGATAGTGTGATGGCGATCTCCGACATGTCCGATGATCAAGCTAGCTTCCAAATCTATAAGACATTGATAGAAATAAACGGAGTAAGCTTCTAAAGCTTAGTAAGTCCGTAATACAGAAATTAAACCTTATCGAATCAATGCGGTAATTACACAACAATGCCAATTCAATTCATATACTCAAGTTGCCTATTTCACAAGTATAAACTTGTTAGTCCATGTAATCTCGTAAATCATTCATGTACCAACCGCATCATTCATGTATCATATCATAATTCAATCATCTATACATGTATTTGCATATAAAATACTCCATGTAAATCTTATATCTCATTTAACGTGTAATACTTATAACATGTAATTCATGTAAATCAACTTATAAAATCCATGTGATTCTCATATCTCATATAACATGTATCGATAGTTGCCCGTTGAACCTTTAAGAACATCGAGGGATACTCGGGTGATACACACACAGTGTACATACATGTAACCTGTAATCCGTCAATGCGTCATGTATGCTCTTTCGAGCCTGTATCGGTAAGCCTGAAGGCTGAACATGTAATCTCAAAGGATGAACGGTAAGCCCGAAGGCTGAACGGAGAGTCCGAAGACTAAACATGTAATCCCGAAGGATAAACCTGTAGCTCATGAGCACGTGGTGAGTCCGCAACAAATGCAGGAGCTCGAACCACCCTGTAGCCCTAGTGACCTGTCACTTGTATCCTATCGACTTCTACGGTTCTAACGGGGCTCGGTATTCATTCCTCTCTTGTAACAATTTCATTTCAATTTCACATGTATGCATCCAAATAGGCTATTCAATCAAATAGTACTTCATACATTCAATTAACAACAAATATAAGCATATACACATTAAATTTCATTATACGGACTTACCTCGTAATCCCGTATCTACTCGTCTATTTTCTGTTTTCCCCGATCAAGTTCCGGGATTTAATCGTCTTTATCTATATTGATACAAATTTAGCTATTTAATCACTAGCTCATTCAATTTAGTCCAAAACATGTATTTTGGCATATTAGCAATTTAACTCTTATATTTTCAACACATTACAATTTAGTCCTTTTTTTCACAAAATGACAAATTGCACAATAAATCCCCCAATTCACCATAGTCGAATATTCAAGGGATTTATACAAGCATATATCTTTCAATTAATCACAAATTTAACTTCAAAAATTCTACCTTTTTACAAATAAATCCTCAAAACCCATTTTCTTTAAAAAAATCACTTCAAAATTCTTGTATATTTCCACATGATATACAATAATTCATCAAAATCTATCAATATATCAAGGATTCATCAATGGCACTTTTCAAAGACATGTTCAAAATTAGAAATTGAGGTATGGGTTGACTAGTATTCAAAGCAACGACCTCAAAAACGTAAAAATTATCGAAACGGAACAAAAACGAACCTCCAAATGAAGCTTAAGTAGCCGAATGAAGCAAAGCATAAAAACCCTTCTTTTTCTTTTGTAGAATCGGTGAAGAAGAAGATAAAAATAGGTGTTTTCATGTTATATTTATCTAATATAACATATAATAATTAAAGGACCATTTTGCCCTTAAAAAAATAATTATAAAGCCTTATAAAATATGGACATAATTGTCCACCACCAACCACTCCAACTAAAGATGGTATAATTACCATACAAGTACCTCACTTTATAAAGCCATGCTCAAATGAGCAATTTATGAAATAGAACTCTAATTTATCGTTTTACGTGATTTAATCCTTTTTATCAAATTAACCGGTCAAACAATAAAATTTCTGAACGAAACTGTCACACGGTAATTTCTATCATGTTGTAAAACATATTAAAGCAATAAAAATAATAATTTGACTCAGTTAAGTGGTCCCGAAACCACTCGTTCTGACTAGGGTATAAAGTGGGCTGTTACACCTTTTATTTAATCGGGCATCCAACCGATAAAATTTTAAAGCGAAATTTTCACACAAACAAATTCACATATTCAGAACACAGAGAATAATATTTAATTATTTTTTTCAGACTCAGATTCGTGGTTCTAAAAATACTGTTCTGATTAGGGTTAAATTCAGGATGTCACAAAAACACAGCCTAATCCATTTAATGAAGCATCACTATACACAACGAATTCCTTGTCTGATTCAGGTTGCACGAGTACTGGAGCTTTAGTTAACAGAGCTTTCAACCGATCGAAACTTTCTTGACACTTTTCATACCATTCGAAGCTTGCATTTTTCTGAAGTAGTCGAGTCAACAGGGTTGATATCACAGAGAAATCTTTTACAAAACAACAGTAATAACCAGCACGCCTAGAAAACTACGGACTTCAGAAACGTTTCTTAGAGGTTTCCAATCCAAAATAGCTTAGATTTTGTTCGGATCAACACGGATACTAGAAGCTGATACAACATGACCCAGAAAACTAATTTCGCGTGGCCAGAATTCACACTTGCTGAATTTTGCATACAATTGCTTATCACTCAGTGTCTAAAGTACGATTCTTAAATGTTCAGCATGATCACTTTCATTCCTCATGTAGATCAATATATCATGAATGAAACCAACAACAAACTGATCTAAATACGATCTGAAAATTCTGTTCATCAAATCCATAAACACAGCAGTAGCATTCGTTAATCAGAAAGGCATAACTAAAAATTCGTAATGCCCATACATTGTTTAAAAAGCTATATTCGAAATTTCAAAATCTTTTAGTCGCAACTGATAATAACCTGATCTCAGATCTATCTTCGAAAATACAGAAGCACCCTTAAGTTGATCAAACAAATCATCAATTTGTGGCAGATGGCATTTATTCTTTACAGCCACTTTGTTGAGTTGACGGTAATCAATACACTTTCTCATTGTGCCATCTTTCTTTTTCACTAACAGAACAGGAGCACCCCACGATGAGAAACTCGGTCTAGCAAAGCCTCGACCAGTCAATTCTTATAACTAAGTCTTTAATTCTTTTAGTTCAGTCGGTGCCATTCTATATGGAGCTATTAAAATCAGAGCAGTTCCCGAAACTAATTCAATCCCAAACTCAACTTCTCGAATCGGAGGCAAACCCGGAAGTTCATTAGGAAATGCATCAGAAAATTCACAGACGACAGACACAAATTCAATCTTTTTATCAGACACTTTTGAATCAATCACATAAGCAAGATAGGCTTCACCACCATTTCTTACATATTTCTGGGCTTTCAAAGTAGAAATCATAGCTGGTAAACCATTCAATTCACTAGACTCGATTCTAATAATTTCACCATTCTTGCATCTCAAGTTAATAACTTTTCATTTGCAATTAACAAAAGCATCATGCAAAGTTAACCAGTCCATACCCAAAATTATATCAAATTCATCAAATGATAATAGCATCAGATCAGCAGAGAAGTAGATATCTCTAATCATTAATGAACAATTCTTGCAAACCTTATCAACCAGGACACTTTTGCCTAAGGGGTTTGACACTCTAATTACAAATTCAGTAGACTCAATAGGCAAAGTCTTACTATATGCTAAATTCACACAGATATAAGAATGCGCTGATCTTGAATCTACCAAAGCAATCACAAAGGTATCATAAAGAGTAAAAATACCAGTAATGACATCAGGGGACGAAGCTTCTTCACGTGCCCGGATAGTATAAGCTCTAGCAGGTATTCGAGCTTCAGATCATGCAGTCGTATCATTAGTAACTTTTTGACCAACACTAGCATTTCTCGTGCTTCTAATAGTTCTACCTCTAGCAGAAATATTACCCGCTCGCAAATTTTGTACTATCTCTTGCTCAACAGATTCAGAACAGTCTCTAACGAAGTGATCCAGAGATCCACATCAGAAATAGGCTCGATCTTTCAATCTACAACTTCCCGGATGTTTCTTACCACAATGTACACATTTAGATCTCTCCGATCTCATATTCTTGGCACTAGCAATAGATGTAGTAGGAGTTTTAAAACTTGAACGCGATCTATCACGGTCTCTGCCAGAATGTCCCATAATAATTTGTGAACTGTTGGAATCGTCTCGAAACTTCTTTGACACAGACTAAAATGATCTACTCGAAGATCTCTTTCGAACCTCTATTGTGACAGCCCTATTTTGACCCTAGTCAGAAAGTGGTTTCGGAACCACAAAACTGAGTCATAAATTATTAAATACTTTATTCTGTGTGCATTTTGTGTGAAATAGCATGTGTGATAAATTAAATGGGAGAAATTAATTATTAGTATGTTTAATTGATTGAATTTGGATTCGATTGTAAAATTTAGAAGATAAGGTGGCCAAATGTTATAGTGGCTGATTGTGAAAGTTTAAATTGCATGTTGTTGCATGGCTATTTAACCATTTATCATAGTGTACGGTAGTGGAGGGTTGCCAAAATCATTATATATGTGTTTATTATTTCTAAATTATAATATGATAGAATTATGTCATATTAGAAAATATATTATTATATGAAAGTGGGAGTTAAAAACAATGGAGCATGTTTTATCTTTTATTCTTGGCCGAAACTTGGTGAAAGAAAAGAGAAAATAAGTTCAAAGCATTCAGCACCTCCTAATGTTAAATTAAGGTATGAATTGAATGTTGTTTTTAGCAATTTTGGGATATTTGATTTATTTCTAAGTTCTTAACATTGCCCATGTGTGGATTCTTAGATTGGGGATGATTCATGCTTTCGGCCATGAAAGATAGTTAGGGATGGTGGTTGTTTTCATGCTTTAGATTGTAATGGAGGGTGGTTAAGGTTTAAGTAGATTAATTAGACATATAGTATGGTTGTATGATAATTGGGGAATTTGGTTACATAATAGAGAATGTTCATATTACCGAATAAGAAATTGAATGTTAAAATGTGTAGTGATTGAGTTGTAATTGATTAGAAGAGGCTTGAAATAAAGCATTAGTGATGTTCGATCCTCATGAATAAAATTGTAAGATTGAGTAAATCACTAATCATGTTGAAGAATTTTTGAGTGTTTAATTGCATGAAATACTGTCATGGGATATTTTAATTACAGGTTTGAAAAGTTGAATTTTAGTATATGTATGAACAATTGCCGTATGAGTGTTAGAAAGACATCTTGATGTTAAATTTATATGGTTATAAGTTACAAGCTTAAAACATGTAAATGGTGCTTTGTATGGCTAAATAAGCTAAAAGGAGCATACAGTTATGGTTCCATTTGTGCAAAGAACCTAAGTGGTTGTTAAAAAGGATATATGTATGTGTAATGACGGTGATGAAATGTGAAATAGTGCATTTATATTATACATCTTAGTAAGGGTTCGAATAAGTGTAAATATGTATATATATATATTGAATGGGCCGTATGTGAACCAAGTAAGGTAGATGCATTGATTTTGCTTTGTGGTTGAAATATAAATATGTATGTTATGCCGAATGTGAGGTTGAGGAGGGATAGATACATCTTGTTTCGAATGGATTATGTTTTTATCGAATATGGCACATGGATGATGATTTAATGATTTATTACTTTTGTTTTAAATTAAGCTCACGAGTCTAAAGGAACGGGATCGAGTAAGGGAAAAGTAAAGGTTGTCGAGTAGTTGATTTGGGGCCGTTCGTTTGTTAATAAGGTAAGTTATAAGCAACTAATTCTTTATTATTATGTGTACTTAATGTACGTACAGCTTGTGATTTGTAAATTTTATATGTGCATAAATGTTGAATGGGAGATAATTGTTTGTGCTGATGAAATTGAATCAAAATGTTAACTATGATTCTTAAAGCACTTTGTGTGCGAAAAAGAGAAGCACTATGTGTGCGTATATGCTGGAAATGAAGGGCACTTTGTGTGCGAACAAGAGAAGCACTATGTGTGCATATATGCTGGAAATGAAGGGCACTTTGTGTGCGAAAACAAGAAGCACTATGTGTGCGTATATGCTGGAAATGAAGGGCACTTTGTGTGTGGAAACGAGAAGCACTATGTGTGCGTATATGTTGGAATAAGGGGCACTTGGTGTGTGAATATTCAATCGAGCAATATACGTGTTGATTCGGTCACTTAGTCACTTTGTGTGCGAAATAATAAAATGGATCTATACAATTGATTAGTTGACATATAGTTTGGTTGCAGTTAACCTAAATGAGATATGTGATACATTATATTGGTTTGAAATTATGTTCTAGGTAAATGCTTATAATTAAGAAGCATTCGTATGATGAAATGGCAATATGAACTAGCATATTTCTTTGTGATGAGCATGTTATATGGACATGAAATTGAGGTAAAAAGATTACTTGTCATATTAGATACCTCTCAATATATGATTATAAATTGACATATTCGGCATTAGCTTATATCATTCAATAAGTATATACCAATTTAATTATGTATCAAACTGCGTATGAATTACTGAATGGAATCTCATCTGGTTTATTTGCTTATTTCTTTCATTTAGATCTCAAAAATCCATCGAGAGCTCGGGACCATTTGGAAGTCATCGCACCTATCTCAAAACTTTTGGTATCTTTGTAAAAGCTTTATGTTTAACACTATGGCATGTATAGATTACATTTTGGAATGTTGGTTATTTTGATAGCAATGTATATAGGGCCATGTGAATGTGGCCTAAATTCTATGTTAAAGAATGGTTATGCTTAGTTAATTCAATAGATATGGAGTGATTGTGGTTATAATATGTTTAAACCAAATTAATTTGTGATTGTAAATACTTATCCATACACCTTTGGTTGTGACAATGAAATTATAAAATATATGGTAGCTCTATTCGATGATGTTTATGTATATATATATTATGCTTACATGATTGGTTATCTATGGAACATTGGTATGTTGTTTTAACCATGAGTTACGATCTTATGGCTATGAAATGGATGTGGTTGTATCAGGGGTAAAAACAAGTTTTACGTGCTCATCTATTATTACCTATGTGCATTCAGTTTTAATAGGTAATTTACCATATGAATAGTGATTTTTAAAACATAAAAATGTGTTTTCAAATTTCAACCTTTGGATTGTTTGAAATGATTCGAGTTAGTTCTGTAATACTTTGTAGCCCCGCCAGCAACGGTCTCAGGTTAAGGGTGTTACATCTATAGCTTTAGAATTAGATTTCTTCTTTTATTTGCTAAGCTATTTAGCTTTACAAGCTGTTTCAACTATCACAACAAATTCATTCAGATCGAGAAATCCAACCAAAAGTTTAATGTCTCCATTCAAACCTTCGACGAAACTTTTACACATAGTGGCCTCTGAGGCTACACACTCCCGTGCATACTGGCTCAATCTTACGAATTCTCATTCATATTCCGTAACAGATATGTTGCCTTGTTCCAATTCAAGAAACTCTTTACATTTCTAATCAATGAAACGTTGACTGATATACTTCTTTCTAAACTCAGCTTGAAAGAAATCTCATGTAATACGTTCACTCAGAACTACAGATGTCAGTGTTTTCCACTAACGGCATGCAGAGTCTCGTAACAATGAAATCGTACATTTAACAGTTTCCTCCGGAGTGCACGACAATTCATCAAGAACTCGGATCGTGTTTTCCAACCAAATTTCAGCCCTCTAGACATCATCATCATTAGTAGCTCGAAACTCTTCCGCCCAATACTTTCTAGTCTTGTCTACCGGAGGCTTATTCAGACAAATCAGATTAGTCACAAATGGTATAACCGAAGGTTGTTAAGGAACAGTCGGGGGTAGGGGTTGAATAGCCGGATTTGTTCGGACATACTAAGTGAACCACTCATTCATCATTTAGAAGAAAGCTTGTTTAGCTTCTCCCTCATTACCACTTGTAACTGGTCTAGAATCAGATGGCGCTGTCCCTTGAGCGGGAGCAGGCGCGTTACTTTCAACATCGTCAACTATGGCTCTTTTGGGATCCATTACTATATAGAAAACATATTTCACTTGTCAGGATTCATCACACTATCACAGTTCAGATATATGGCACGTATAGCTAGACTCAAACACGCTATGTTAGTCCTAGAATCGACTAAACCGTAGCTCTAATACCAACCAAATGTAACACCCCTATCCAGAGACCGTCACCGGAATAGGTAAGGGGCATTACCAGAGTTTCAGAAGAGATCAGAATAGAACATTCATAGTTTATAAGATTTAGACAATAAGTCCCTATTAGAGATCTATAAAACCTCAAACATGCATAAAGATAGGGTAGGGACTAAACCGAACACATTCACAAATTTCATAACACATGTAAAATTTTACAAATTTAGGAGGTCACACGTCCGTGTGACCAGGCTGTGTGCCTCACAAGGAATTTAGGCACGCCCAAGCACCCAAACCGTGCCAAAACAGAGTAAGCATACTGACTTTTTGCCATGGCCACAAGACATGCCCATGGGTATTGGCCGTGTGAATCTTTGTGCCAATACTGGAAAATCAACACGGCCATAAGGCACGCCCGTGTGCCCTAGCCGTGTGGCACTAAGCAGACTTGGTTCAAGTCATGCTTTCCACCCACTAATGGTCATTTCCTACAAGCCAAATCCATGCCACAAATATACCACAATTTCAACTAGAATTTGATACCTAAAACATATCTCAACATAATCCAACAATTCACATTCATACTCAATTTCAAATCTCACACCAAGCATATCCCTAACTTAACCAAAGTTCAAGATTAAACACTTGATCCATACCATATCCAAATCTCACCATTTCTTCACATTGATATGTTTCAAAAATGATCCAATCGTACAAGTTCATATAACTACCATAAGCTTACACAATTTGGCATCACAAACCATATACCAAAACCAAGCACAAACATACCATTTACTAGCCAATTCTCATGGCCTTTACATATAAGCATATCCAAACCTAACACATAACCATTCTAGCCTATACATGCCATACTTAAACTTTGCACATTCAAAAGGTACCAAATCAAGCTCGATAGTGTGGTGATGACCCTTGACTATCCCTGAGCCCTCAGTAGCTACGATATCTGAAAAATAGTTGAAAGAATAAACAGAGTAAGCTACAATGAGCTTAGTAAGCCAAATACAACGTTATGCAATCGATAAGTACCAATTGATAACCATTTCATACATATATATACAGTTATGTGTCAGACATACTCATTTCTCATTCATACCCATAATTCACAACATCGTATTTTCCATTCTCAGAAATTCAATACAGAACAGACATACATGTATCAAACATCAATGAAATATATTCATTCATATTTTGGAATTTCTCTTCAATTCATTCAGAGATATTACAGAACATAGAAGTCTTGAACAATGCCGACGTCTCTGATGTGGTCTTACGTGCCATTCAATACTGATGCCTCTATCCTAGACAGGGCCTTACACAAATCTCATGCGATGCCAGTGTCCTAGACACGGTCTTTACTCGAAAACAGATATTGATGCCAACGTCCCAGACGTGGTCTTACACAAAAATTCTCAAATCAATGCCTACGCCCCGGACGAGGTCATACATGATATCGTTTCATCATTCAATAATTGAAATTGCACATCAGGCTCTCATGGCCATCCAATACAGTTCATAATTCAAGCATCTATACATACATCAATATAATGCATACTTCTATATTGACTTACCTCGTACGGATTTAACAGATTTGAGCCGACTATTCAACGATTTTGGACTTTCCTCAATCTAAGTCTGATTTCCTTGGTTCTGGATCTAAATAAATCCAACTTTAGCCATTCAATATTCCATTTCATTCAATCTAAACCATAAACATTAACACACAAAGACATCAAATTTACAAAATTTATCTAAACACAAGCTTGGCCGAATATTTATAGCTTTCATAAAAGCCCATATAACACATTTATTTCACAAATTAGTCCTCCCAAGGATTCATTTTCACAAATTTGCCCACATAGCTCAATTTCATCAAAAACTCATGGCAAAACATGTTTATTCAACATCTATCCATCATTATTCATTCAATTTCATCACAAAGCTTCAAATAGCATCAATGGCATTTTTCACAAACTTCATCAAAAACAAAAACTGAGACATGGGCATGGAAGATTTCGAAGCAACGATCGTAGAAACTTAAAAATTATCAAAAATGGACAAGAACTCATTCCTTAATCAAGCACATTCATGACGGAACCCTGCAAGGCTTTTATTCTTTCCTTTCTTTGGTATGGATGAAATAATCACCATTTTTATGCCTTTATTTAATCAATTCATGTTTAAAATGCCATTTACCAATTTGCCCCCAATTAAACCATATGAAAACATATGTTTTAAGGTTATTTATGACCACTCAAACTTTCAATGGTTTAATTGCTACATAAGGCCATCATTATTTAAAAGCCATTTCAATTAAACACTTGAACATATAGCATGCTAAATTTATCACATATACAATTCAATCTTTTTTCATAATTAAGCACAGAGACAAACAAATTAAATCTCAGAAATTTCACAGATGCTAAATCATATATCACAGACACATAAAATAATATTAAAATATTTTTTAGACTCGAATATGTGGTCCCAAAACCAATATTCTGACTAGGGTCCAAATCAGGCTGTTACAGGCCAAATGGGCCCAATGGGCCCGTGGGCTCACTAGATGGGCTTAAGGCCGTAATCGAACTTCAAGACTGTTTGGCTGCATATGTCGCTAGATGACCATGGGCTTACTAATGGGCCTTCACATATGAAGGACCACACTAATAAATGACTGAAATGCCCTAAGGGCAAATTGACCAAAATACCCCTTGTGGGTAAATTAACCGTTTTGACCCTTTATAATGTTTGAATTATTATGTATGCTCTGATATATATGTATGTGTGTATATTCTGTAATTTGACATTACATGACATTGAGTATGTTGCATTGCATAGGGGTTGGGTATAGATTTTTGGAGGAAGTGTACTGTTCTGGCAGCTTCGCTGCATTAGTCTGAGGCTTATAGCCTAATATTCTAGCAGCTCTACTGCATTTAATCGATACTTCCACATCGATACTACACTGTGGAGTGTAGGGTTGGGTGGGTTGATTATATCCTCACATGGAGTGTAGGGTTAGACGGAGATGGAGTGTAGCGGATGGATGGGTAGGATTCTGATTGCATGCCATATTGATACTGTATTTGATTCTGATCGCATGCTATACTGATACTGTATTTGGATTCTGATTGTATGCTATATTGTTTACTGTAATGGGCTTAGGCCCACTAATTGTGACATGCTACTGTTATGGGCTTTAGCCCATTCTGATTCTGTTATATTGTTATTACCGGGATTACACACTAAGTATTCGTATACTCACCCAATTATTTTAACTGTATAGGTAATTTCGAGGCATAGACGATTCGGTGGTACGTGGACTTAGAGGCGGTCACACTCTGCTTTTATATTGTTTCTGGTTTTTATTTATTTTTAATTATGTTTTTTATTTTGGGTTTGTAATAAGGCCGTTATTTAATTTTTCTTAAGTTTTTGGGATTATTTATCTGCATGTTTAAAATTTGTTAGCACTAAGGCGCGTTTTACAAAATGATATATGTTTTCCAAAAACCACGTTTCCACAACAAACGAGAATGCAAACAAAGCTTCCGCAACAATTATGTTTTCTTTTCAAAGTAACTACTTCCAGAATCTGATTAATCAAAGATAGACGAAATTTAGTGATTTTTTTGAAATTTCTTTAAGAAGGGTTTCCAATGAAAACACGATTTTCTAAAAACACTTTAATGTGACACGCCAGACTCGGACCTAACTTCTAGGTCGGGTTTGGGGTGTTACATTTAGTGGTATCAAAGCCTGGTTGCAAAACTCGACTGTGGAATGGGATTTCAAAAAAATTTTAATTTCTATAAAATGTTTTCAAAAGTTAGGGATACTTTGAAATTTAATATTTTACACACTATTTTTAGAGGATTTGGGAAAGATTTGAATTTTACTACTGAAAGTGTGGTCTCCAAGTTTTCGACGCCGAATTCGTAAGTGTTTAAATTACTGATATCTATTTGCTTCTTGAATATTGAGATTGTTATGCTATGACACCTTAGGTAGGATAGAGTGAAGACTGTAGTGTGATCTTGATCCGTGAAAACAAATTTAAACTTTTGTTTGCATAAGACATTGTTAATAATTACTAAAACTCTAAGTTATTTCATAAAATTTCTAATAAGACAAAACACAAATAAAGGATGAGTACACCCGGACGAGGTTCAAGAGGCCGAAGTAGAGGCTGTGGGGGTGCGTAAGTTGGGCCTTTACGACGAGCTATAAATTTAGTCTGGAATTAGAGTGCGCAACAAAAACATTGTGGTATGACTTGAGTAGTGCAGTTAGTTGATAGTGGAAATTTCGAGAATGAAATTTCTTTAAGGAGGGTAGAGTTGTAACGCCCTAAATTTTGGGCTTAGGAGAAATGGGCTTCATGTACAGGAGAATTTTTTGTAATTCATGTGTGGATTGTTAACTAAGTGATTTGGAGTGCTTGGGGATGTCGAAGAAGTCCGGGGTTCAAAAAGGGACTTTCAGAAAAATTTTAGTTTTTATCACTAAAGGGCATTGGCGTCAAAAAGAAAGGCTTTAAATAATATTCGGTTAAAGCAGGACGTATCGAAGCAGCTAGTCTGGTGGCTAGGGGTGCTGATAGCTTGTAGGTGGTCCATTGTTCGAATCCTGGCCTTAGCTTATATTTCTCGTGTTCTTTTTTTTGCATAAAGGCATGGAGGCTAGCGTTAACCCTTATAATTATACGAGGGTGATTCGTGACAAGAAAGGAGTTGTGGAAGAGTGGCGAATGGTGCGCTGGGTATTTAGAAGGGAGTAGGTTCGAGTCTGCTTGCAGTCGAAATTTTTTTTTATTCACGAATTAAATCGTGGCTCCATCAGGTAAGGTTTATAATTAATCGTGACTATATCATAGTGTAAAAGAAGTAACGGCACAGTGGCAAGTAGGGAATTGTGAGGCACAATGATAGTGACGAAGTCTAAAGTTCGAGCTTCCACTGTGCCAAAAAGGGATTTGAATTTTTGCTACTCGGGCAAGTTGGATGCTGGGCTAAAATCAAGCGGTGGCATTGTGAATGAAGAGCTACTGTCGGTGGCTTTAAACCAAGTGGTGGAATGTTTTCTTTTTATTCTTTTTATTTTATAGAATTGAATTGATGGCAGCTTAAATTAAGCTACTATTAAATGCTTGTATATGGGATATTTTGACCGAATGTGGGAGCTTAATTGCTGCCATTCGGTCATTGTGATTTTGGCTATTAAAGGCTTATGTTTTGCTTTCTTTTTTGGAAGTTTTGACTGAATGAGAGGGGATGTTTTAGTTGCCAATTGGTGATTTTGTTGTCGAATTAGGAAGTCTAGGCTGAAGATTTTCGGCATTTGATTGAAGATTTTTTTTTTGGCTTTTCATTTTGTTTTCTAACCTTGACTGACACCACCATTTTCTTTGCTCAACACAAAAGTCATTGTGCCAATTTTTATTTCTCCCCTCTTGGTATTTTTTTTCCTTTCCATTCTTTTGAATCCAAATTAAGCACACCTCCATTCCATTTGTTTTGAACTAACACATACACATTTTGCTTATACCTTTCAAGCACCTTTCTCTTTACTTTTGATTTTGGCCATACCTAATGCAAATTGGTCACTTTCTCTTCTCTTTTGGCTTTGCCTTAGCTGATTGCAATTTGCTTCATAGCTAGTGTCATGGCTGACTTCTCTTAAACCAACATTTCGTCTCTTGTTTGTCCAACCGATACTTTATTTCTCCTATCTCTTCTTGTTGTTCTCTTTGACCGAATATCCCTACTTGTCATTCACTCTCTCTTTTTCCCTTGTGCAATAGTAGCCGAATGTACTTTAGCCAATTTGTTCCTTCTCCTTCTTTTTTGAACAATTGTACCTTTCTACATCTCATTTCTTGTTTTTGTTATTGATCAATTGGCCAAATCTAAATCTTCGGTTATACGACCGAGACTTGAATTCCTTTCCTTTGTGAACGATCTCTAGGTTTGGGTAAGTACCTTAATCGTAAGTGATGATTTCGTTATTTGAAAGTTTACGTGTACCCTTATATGATTAATTATTTTCTTCTAAGTGAGGGTCTTATGGCATCGTATGTTGATCTTATGATTAGAGGTTGATCTGTTTAAGAGAAAATGGGGCTGAATCTTTGTCTCTTGCAAGTGATCATTTTTGTTCCATTATTGGTAAGTGACGTTTGGTTGGCTAAATTACAACCTATAACATGATTTTGGATTCAATTATGGTAGTTGACTAACAAAGAGATGATGGTGACTATAGGTGCTCAATTGTCAAAAACGGTGGGCGACTATCTCGTTTCAGGTGTGTGTTATCACACTTGTTGGATACAAAGGCGAAATGCCGAAACGGCAAGTGCCGAATAGCTAACGAATCGATTGTTGGCCACATGGGTCTGGAAACGTTCATGTGTTTGATTGAGGCCACGAAATGTGACCTCACATCAAAAAATGGCTATCATGAATGATTTCATGAGTTGGGCCACAACGGGCCAAGTGGGCCTAATGGGCCCGTGGGCTTGCTAGATGGGCTTCAGGCCGTAATCGAACTTTAAGGTTGTTTGGCTGCATGTGTTGCTAGATGCCCATGGGCTTACTAGTGGGCCTTCACATACGAAGGACCACACTGATAAATGATTGAAATGCCCCTAAGGGTAAATTGACCAAAATACCCCTCGTGGGTAAATTAACCGTTTTGACCCTTTATAATGCTTGAATTATTATGTATGCTCTAATATATTTGTATGTGTGTATATTCTATAATTTGACATTACATGAAATTGAGTATGTTGCATTGTATGGGGGTTGGGTATATAGTTTTGGAGGACGTGTACTATTCTGGCAGCTTCGCTGCATTATTCTGAAGCTTATAGCCTAATATTCTGGTAGCTCTGCTGCATTTAGTTGATAGTGCCGCATCGGTACTACACTATAGAGTGTAGGGTTGGGTGGGTTGATTATATCCCCACATGGAGTGCAGGGTTGGACGGAGATGGAGTGTAGCGAATGGATGGGTAGGATTCTGATTGCATGCCATACTGATACTGTATTTGATTCTGATTGCATGCCATACTGATACTGTATTTGGATTCTAATTGTATGCTATACTGTTTACTGTAATGGGCTTAGGCCCACTGATTGTGACATGCTACTGTTACGGGCTTTAGCCCATTCTGATTCTATTATATTGTTATTATCGTGATTACACACTAAGTATTCGTATACTCACCCATTTATTTTAACTGTATAGGTAATTCCGAGGCATAGGTGATTTGGTGCTACGTGGACTTGGAGGCGGCCACACTCTACTTTTATATTGTTTCTGGCTTTTATTTATTTTTAATTATGGTTTTTGTTGTGGGTTTGTAATAAGGCCGTTATTTAATTTTTCTTAATTTTTTGGGATTATTTATCTGCATGTTTAAAATCTGTTAGCACTAAGGTGCATTTTACAAAATGATACCTATTTTCCAAAAGGCACATTTCCACAACAAACGAGAATTCAAACAAAGCTTCCGCAACGATTATGTTTTTTTCAAAATAACTACTTCCATAATCTGATTAATCAAGGGTAGACAGAATTTAGTGATTTCTTTGAAATTTCTTTAATAAGGGTTTTCAATGAAAACACGGTTTTCTAAAAACACTTCAGTGTGACACACCAAGCTCGGGCCTAACTTCTAGGCCGAGTTTGGGGTGTTACAAAAATCGATTTAGAAAGAGTGAGGGAGAGACAGAATCTGTACTAGAAAGACCAACTGAAAGAAAGTAAAGTACTTACACAAGAACCGATCGGCCAACACTGAAGAAAAAGTGGCGGCACCATAGAATTTCAGCCAAAAGATATTCGATTTTAGGGAAGGTAAACTAGAAGAAAGAAAGAAAAGAGTTTGATGAGAAAGGAAGGGAAGAAATCAGCACAAAATAAAAGAGAAAGAATAAGGGATTTCGGCTTTTAGATATTTGGAGAGAAAAGTGTTTTCGGTAAAATAGAAAGAAAGAATTTGGCATTAGCCTAGAATCCCCAAAATCGGCACCTATATATACTATAGCCAAATTTACCTATCCCCAAATTCCTAATTTGGCTCCACTTCTCTGCTCCTTAATCTCTTCCTAAGTTTTCTCTATTATCACTTCCTTGAATTTCTCTTCTGATGACCCCTTCAGAGTCCACATCCAATGCCACTACTAGCTTTTTAATGAGCAAAAATAAACCCTTCTTGTGAGCAAGGAGGGATTCAAACCCCAGTCCTCCTTGCCAATCCTATGACACCATCCCATGCTCCCTATGTGGCGCCACCTTGCCACTAGACCACAAGGTAATTTGTGTCCTATTTCTTCTCTATTTATTTAACCAGTTACTCAAAATTAGGGTTCCTTTAATATTAAACTAAAATTTTCCCACTTTCAGGCTTGAACTCAGAACTTAACCAATGGCCTATTGACACATTAATATTTAACTAAAAATATCAAACACATACTCCACATCAAAACTGAAAAAGGAATGTTCAAGATTTTTAGTGGTGTTATGAGCATAAATAAAGTTCGACTAGGCTTCGGTAACCAAGAAAATGAGTGCATTCATGATACGAGCCTAGGGACTATTTTACAAATATGCAAAAGTTTAGGGTAAAATTATAAATTTTGCTAAAGTGTCAATTATGGGCGATTTAGCAAATGTGGGTACTAAATAAGTTAAATTTGTTATTTTAGATCAAGCAACATGAAGCCCGGACCGAAACCAGGGAAAAAGTAAGGTGTTGGATTAAATAAGTTAAAGTTGTATGCAATAAATTAGCTTTATGCGTTACGAAAATTTATTGTGATGATATTCTATGAATTCATGATATTTCATGAAGTTTATTGACATGAATTTTTACAAAGAAATGAGGAAGAAATAAAAAAGAAATCTCGGTTTAATTTTCAAGAATACGAAAGATACCGTAGTCATGACATGAGAAATTGTAGGTCCTGTGTAAGACCATGTCTGGGACATGGCTTCGGCACCGAATGAGATCCCATGTAAGACCATGTCTAGGACATGGCGTTGACATTAAGATGAGACATAGATCCCCTATAAGACCATGTCTAAGACATGGCATTGGCATCTAAGAGAGATTCCGTGTAAGAACATGTCTGGGACATGGCATCGGCATCATTTTTTGATGTCGTGTAAGACCATGTCTGGGACATGGCATCGACATCGATACAAGATCCAGTATAAGACCATATCTTGGATCTGGCTTCAGCATCAAACTAAGATCCCATATAAGACCATATCTGGGACATGGCATTGGCATCTTATCATGAGAATCGCATTCAGGTATCCTTTGGTATTCTAGGTAAATTATCAAGAAAAATATTCAAGTTAATAAAGTTATTGAGAAAGACTAAAGTTTTATGATGAGTGATACAGGTGTATATGACTAAGTTTCAAGAAAATGAACATCTAATGACATGGGTATGATGGTGAGAAAAGCATGAGTAAGAATACAAAATGATATGAACATGTCGGTAAGAAAAAAGTATGAGTAAGCCATGCTATGGTGTAAATAATCCATACGACATTTCATGATACCTCATTTGAATGTTTATTCTATGATTTAAGCTGCTATTTTATTTCATGCAACTTACTAAACATTTATGCTTACTCCTTTTCCTTTCCCTCTTCCTTATAGTCCTGCCAATCTAGCTCGGGGATCGTTGAAAGTCAGAGCTCGAAGTCACAGTATCAAGCCTTCCATTTTGGTATAGTATAGTTTCTATTTTGAGTATGGCATGTATAAAAATCTTTTTCATTTTGGTATGTGACATTTTGGGTAGCCAAATGTATTAGTATTGGTATCACTCAAGTCATGTTGTAACAGCCTTTGGAAATGGGCTAATATTGTTTAAGAAATTTCTATGCAATATTGATGAAGTTATGAAAGTGCAAGTTGCATGTTTAATATAAGAATAATTTATAATGATTAATGTTGATCATTGCATGTATTTCATGGCAAGAGAATGCCTTAAATTTTAAGGATTTAGTGTTTATGAATGTCATATTACGTGTTGTTGAAGCTAGCCTTGTGTTTGGTTGAGTTTCAGGGTGGCAAAGGGCATGGAAAATAGCCTATATTTATCTACACGGGTAGGCACACGAGCGTGTGCCTAGGCCATGTGTGACACACGGTCAGCCCCATGGGCGTGTTGATAGGCCGTGTGGCCCCTACACCTAAATTACGCAAAATAGAATGCCTAGTAGTAAACATACGGGTAGAGACACGGCCATGTGTCTCAACTGTTTGGAGGGCACGGCCTAGCACACGAGCGTGTGGCTTGGCCGTGTGCCTAACTTTGTATGCTGACGTCATGAACAGAATGTCTAGGTTTTCACACATGGGATAAGGCACGGGCATGTCAAGGCCGTGTGGAGGACACGGGCATGTGCCGGGTCGTGTGAAAACCCCTGTAGATTAGAAATGAAAAATAAGTTCAGCACGGGCGAGGGACATGGGCGTGAGTGACCACACGGCCTGCCCACGTGGGTGTGTCCCACCTCACACGGGCGTGTGACTGTGTTATAGGTAAAAATTTCCTAATCGACCAAAAGTTCTCGGATTGAATCTAAATCACTTCTAATGTATATTTTGGGCCTCGTATGCCCATGATAAGGATATTAAGAAAATGAATGAAAATTTTAAAATAGAAACAAAATTTTATAGCTTGAGTTTATTTGTTTTAGCATGATTGAGTACGGTAATGCCCCATACCCTGTCCTGGCAACAGACTCAAGTAAGAGGTGTTATATTTATTGGTATCAAAGCTAGTATTTAGTCTATTCTAGGATTAACCTAGCATATGCATGAGTCTAGCTATACATGCCATACTTATGTATATATGAAATATGACAGTGTGATGACTCTTGACAGTTTAGTTGTGTTTTCTTATAGTAAATAGATCCCGGTAGAGATGAGGCAGACGATCTTGAAAGCAATGCGCCAGCTCCTACTGAAGGGACAGTGCCAGTTGGGACAGAAAATAGACCAACTAATGTAAGCCAATGAGGAGAGGCCTAGGAGGCCTTCTTCCAAATAATAAACGAGCGTTTCACTGAGTTCATTGAAAGAAATACACCAGCTCCCCAAATTGTAGAAGTGGTAATACGAGAAATGCCCCTGGTTGATAGAATCCAAAAAAAGGGGCGGAAGAGTTCTGGGCTACTAAGGATGATGATCCAAAAAGAGTAGAATTTTGGCTAGAGAATACCATTAGGGTATTCGATAAATTATCTTGTATGCTTGAAGAGTGCATGAAGTGTGTCATATCTCTCCTACAAGATTCCATTTATCAGTGGTGGAGCACCCTTGTGTCAGTGGTACCAAGGGAAATAGTTAATTGGGAATTTTTCCAAGAGGAATTTCGCAACAAGTACATCAGTCACATGTTTATTGATGAGAAGTGCAAGGAGTTTCTAGAACTGAAACAAGGTCAGATGACGGTAACAGAATACGAGTGTGAGTTCGTGAGACTCAGTAAATACGCTCGAGAATGTGTATCCACCGAAGCCCTCATGTGTAAAAGGTTCGAAGATGGTTTAAATGAGGATATTAAAATGTTTGTCGGTATTCTTGAATTAAAGGAGTTTGTGGTACTCGTAGATAGAGCTTGCAAGGCCAAGGAGTTGGCCAAGGAGAAAAGGAAAGTTGAGATGGAGTCTCGCAACTCGAGAAAGAGACAGTTGGGCAAGTCATTCTAATCCTCTTCTAAGAGATCAAAAGAATTTACTACGCGATCTGCTACTTCAACAGGGTTTTCAAGTAAAAGCGAAGGTAAATAGTATTCAGTCTCCAAAGCTCAGACCACCTCAGTTACGAGTGTGGGTAATACTCGACCGAGTAGGCCTGAATGCCCCCAGTGCGGTTGATGCCACCTCGACGAATGTTGGGCACATGAACGGGCTTGCTTCAAATGTTGTTCTCCAGACGACTTCATTAGAGAGTGCCTTGAGATGGTCAAAAAAGACAAAGATCAGATTGCAAGATCGGGTAATGCTCCCTCTAGAGGTAGATCCTAGAGAAATTGGGGTACGGGATCGAGGCACACCAAAAGAACAAATTGCGAGACCCGAGGGAAGAGCCTCGGCAAGGACGTAAGCCATTTGTGCTCACGAAAAGGCGTCCTCACCCGATGTAATTATAGGTAGATTTTCTCTCCATGAAACTTCTGTTATTGCTTTGACTGATCCGAGATCTACCCACTCATATGTTTGCATGAAATTAGCTTCTAGCATAAATATACCCGTAGAATCTATGGAATTTGTGATAAAAGTATCCAATCCTCTAGGCAAATGCGTGTTAGTAGACAAAGTATGTAGAGATTGCCCTTAAATGATTAGGGGTTATTATTGCCCCGATTAGGGGTTATTATTGCCCCGCTAATCTCATGCTTTTGTCATTCGATGAATTCAATGTAATCCTTGGTATGGATTGGTTAACCACTCATGATGAGATAGTCAATTATGGTAGAAAATTTATTGAACTGAAATGTGAAAATGGTGATACACTTTGAGTTGAATCAGATGAATCCGAGAGTTTTCCAACAGTGATTTCTTCCATGGTCGCTTAGAGATGTATAAGAAAAGTCGGAGTTAAAAATTCAGTCAGTGCCAGTAGTTTGCGAGTATCAAAATGTATTCCCCGAAGAGTTACCTAGATTGCCTCCGGTTAGAGAGATAGAATTTGGTATAGAGTTGGCTCCAAATACTACACCTATTTCTATTGCTCCTTACAGAATGGCTCCGACCGAGTTAAAGGAGTTGAAGGCTCAGCTGTAAGAATTGACAAATAAGGGTTTTGTAAGACCAAGTCATTCTCCGTGGGGTGCTCTCGTATTATTCATGAAAAAGAAAGATGGTTCGATGAGGTTGTGTGTAGATTATCAGCAACTTAACAAGGTGACCAAAAAGAACAAGTATCCTTTGCCAAGGATCGAAAATTTATTTGACCAGTTGAGAAGAACCACGGTGTTCTCCAAGATAAACTTGAGATTTGGGTATTACCAATTAAGCATTAAGGAGTCCGACGTGCCGAAGACTGCAATTCAGGTACTACTAATTGAGAGTGAAGAAATTGGATTTTTGGGCCACATCATTTTGGGTGATGGCATCAGAGTTGATCCGAATAAGATCTCAGCAATTGTTAAATAGAAGCCATCAAGAAATGTATTCGAGGTCAGAAGCTTCTTGGTTTGGCCGACTATTACTGAAGATTTGTCAAGGGATTTTCCATGATCGCCACTCCAATAGTGATACTTTTGCAAAAAGAACTTAAATTTGAGTGGACAGAGAAGTTCTAGCAAAGTTTCGAGAAACTAAAGACATTGTTGACTGAAGCTCCTATTCTAGGGCAACCTGAACCTGGAAAGGAGTTTGTAGTTTACAGCAATGCCTCCTTAAATGGATTGGGCTACGTACTTATGCAAGAAGGAAAGGTGATTTCTTACGCCTCAAGACAGTTGAAACCTGATGAAAAGAATTATCCAACTCATGACTTGGAGTTGGCCACAATTGTATTTGCGTTAAAGATATGGAGACACCATTTCTATGACGAGCAGTGCTGAGTGTTCACTGATCACGAGAGTCTTAAGTACTTGATGATGCAAAAAGATTTGAACTTACGACAACGAAGATGGCTTGAGTTATTAAAGGATTATGAGTTGGTCATTGACTACCACCCGAGTAAAGCAAATGTTGTGGCTGATGCTTTAAGTCGGAAACCACTATTTACTTTGAGAGCTCTGAACACATAGTTGACCATAACCAATAATGGTTCAATTTTAGCAAAGATGAGAGATAGACAGATGTTCCTTCAAGAGATTTGTAAAGCACAGTCTAGTGATGAAAAATTGCAAGCCAGGAAAACTCAATGCGAGTTTGGCACCGATTCCAATTTCCAGATCGATTCAGACGGTTGCCTAAAGTTTGAAGGCCAAATTTGGGTGCCAAAGAATGATGAGTTGATTCGGAGAATTTTACATGAGGCACATAGTAGCCAAATGTTCATTCACCCCCATAGTACCAAGATGTATAATGATTTGAAGAAATAGTATTGGTGGCCGAACATGAAACGAGATATCTCAAAGTTTGTGTCGAAGTGCTTGATTTGTCAGCAAGTAAAAGTTGAACACCATGTGCCCTCCGGTTTATTACAGCCTACCATGGTCCCTAAATGGAAATGGGACTGTGTTACCATGGATTTCTTAATGAGTTTGCCGATGACACCGAAATAGAAGGATACTGTTTGGGTAGTGGTTGACAAGCTTACAAAGTCGGCTCATTTTATACCAGTGCATACAGATTATTCACTTGACAAATTAGCTGACTTGTATATCTCAAAGATTGTAAGGCTACACGGAGTACCATTATCGATCATTTTGGATAGAGATCTGAAATTCACGTCACAAATTTGGAAGAGGCTACAAGATGCTTTGGGTACAAAGCTAAACTTCAGTATCGTTTTCCATCCACAGACTGACGGCCAGTCGAAGAGAGAAATATAGAAGCTTGAGGATATGCTCAGATGTTGCGTATTGGAATTCCAAGGTAGTTGGAAAAAATATCTACCTTTGGTCAAATATGCCTACAATAATAGTTTTCAATCGAGCTTAAAAATGGTGCCCTGTGAGGCATTATATGGGCGTCAGTGTTGAACGACTTTGTATTGGACTGAACTCAAGGAAAATTAGATCCACGGGGTTGCTCTAGTCAAGGAAACATAAGAGAAAGTAAAAGTAATTCGTGACTACTTGAAAATTACTTCCAATAGACAAAAGTCGTATACTGATTTAAAAAGGAAGGAAATAGAATGCCAAGCTGGGGATAAAGTGTTCTTGAAAGTATCTCCATGGAGAAAAATTCTTAGATTTGGTCGAAAAGGTAAACTAAGTCCGCATTTTATCGAACCCTATAAGATCATGAGAGGATAGCACCGGTAGCTTATTGGCTAGCTTTACATCTGAGTTGGAAAAGATCCATGATGTATTTCACGCATCCATGTTGCGGCGCTACCGGTTAGACCCTTCACATGTAATCACCTCGACAGAGATTGAGATTCAGCCGGACAAGAATTATGGTGAGGAACCGGTTTAGATTCTAGCTCGAGAAGTCAAACAGTTAAGAAACAAAAGTATAGCCCTTGTGAAAGTAGTGTGGCAAAGACATGGAGTAGAAGAGGCGACATGGGAGCTTGAGGAAAACATGAGAACCCAATATCCAAACCTATTCACCGGTAAGATTTTCGGGGACGAAAATCCCTAAGGTGAAGAATTGTAATAGCCCAAATTAGGGCCTAGTCAGAATAGTGGTTTTGAGACCACAAATTCGAAGTAGAAAAATACATTTCATGATTATTTTTCAGTTTATGACATGATTGCATGATAGTGAGAAAAATTTATGAAGGAATTTTTATGAAATAGTGATTAAATTGTCCTTTAGGACTAAATTGTAAAAATTGTAAAATATGAGTTTATAGAAGTTTTAAGGATGAAATAGCATTAGAAAAATTATTATAGGTCCTTCTTTAGCAATTAAACCATTTATTAGCATGATGAACAAAAATGCCCATGGAAGGAAAATTTTCTAAAGAAAAGGCTTAAGGGCATTTTGGTCATTAGGTAAATTAATGAAATCAAAAGGGAAAAAGAACCAAAAAAGTGTCCATCCTCTTCCCCAAGTGTGTCGAATTTGAAAGGGCCTCCATAGCTAGGGTTTTTGGCATTTTCAAGCTCCAAGTAAGTGACTCCAGGCCCCTTTTTTAATTCTCTTCATATTTTTGAAATCCTCGTAGTTTAATCTAGCGATTTCTACTACTAATTTAAGCTAGGGTTTATGTTAAAAAATATACCCATGTATGACATGCAAGTATTTTGATGTCTAGTGGTAGAATATGAAAGTTTGAAGTGTAGTAAACATCTTTCTCTAACTGATTTTTCATGAAAAATCCCTAATAGGGATTAAATTGTAAATGTATGAAAACGTGTAGTAAAAGTGTGAATTGATGAGAAATAGGGGCTATTATGAGCATAAATAAAGTTTGTCTAGGCTTGGGTAACCAAGAAAATGACTGTATTTCATGATACGAGCCTAAGGACTATTTTGCAAATATGTAAAAGTTTAGGGGCAAAATTATAATTTTTCCAAAATGTCAATTATGGGCGATTTAGCCAATGTGGGTACTAAATAAGTTAAATTTGTTATTTTAGACCAAGAAACACGAAGCCTAGACCGAACCCAAGGAAAAAGCAAGGTGCTGGATTAAACCGAGCATTCACCCGCATTTTAGATCCGAGGTAAGTTGTATGCAATAAATTAGCTTTATACATTATGAAGATTTATTGTGATGATATTCTATGAATTCATGATATTTCATGAAGTTTATTGGCATGAATTTTTACAAAGAAATGAGCAAGAAATAAAATAGAAATCTCGGTTAAATTTTAAAGAATACGAAGGATACCGTAGTCATGACATGAGAAATTGTAGGTCCCGTGTAAGACCATGTATGGGACATGGCTTCGACACCAAACTGAGATCCCATATAAGACCATGTCTGGGACATGGCATTGGCATCGACATGTGGTCCCATATAAGACCATGTCTAAGACATGGCGTCGGCACCGATATAGGACTTAGATCCCCTATAGGACCATGTCTGGGACATGGCATTGGCATCTAAGAGAGATTTCATGTAAGACCATGTCTGGGACATGGCATGGCATCATTTTTCGATCTCGTGTAAGACCATGTCTGGGACATGGCATCAACATCGATACAAGATCTCGTATAAGACCATATCTAGGATATGGCCTCGGCATCCACTTGAGATTCCATATAAGACCATATCTAGGATATGACATTGGCATCTTATCATGAGAATGACATTCAAGTTAATAAAGTTATTGAGAATGACTAAAGTTTTATGATGAGTGATAACGTGTCGAGAAAATGAACATCTAATAACATGGGTATGATAGTGAGAAAGCATGAGTAAGAACACAAAATGATATGAACATGTTGGTAAGAAAGAGTATGAGTAAGCTATGCTATGGTATAAATAATTCATACGACATTTCATGATACCTTATTTGAATGTTTATTCTCTGATTTAAGTTGCTATTTTATTTCGTGCAACTTACTAAGTATTTATGCTTACTCCCTTTCTTTTCCCTCTTCCTTGTAGTCCTGTCAATCTAGCTCGGGGATTTTTGAAATTCGGAGCTCTAAGTCACACTATCAAGCCTTCCATTTTGGTATAGTATAGTTTAGCTCTTTTGAGTATGGCATGTATAGAAATCTTTGTCATTTTAGTATGTGACATTTTGGGTAGCCAAATGTGTTGGCTATTGGTATCACTCAAGTCATGTTGTAATAGCCTATGGAAATGGGCTAATATTGATTAAGAAAAGTCTATGCAATATTGATGAAGTTATGAAAGTGCAAGTTGCACGTTTAATGTAGGAATAATGTATAATGAAGAATGCTTGATCATTGCATGTATTTCATGGCAAGAGAATGCCTTAAATTTTAGGGATTTAGTGTTTATGAATGTCATATTACATGTTGTTGAAGTTGGCCTTGTGTTTGGTTGACTTTCAGTATGGCAAAGGGCTTGGAAAATAGCTTATTTTTGTCCACACGAGTAGGCACACGGGCGTGTGCCTAGGCCGCGTGTAACACACGGTCAGCCCTATGGGTGTGTTGATAGGCCGTGTGTCCCCTGCACCTAAATTATGTAGAATGGAATGCCCAGTAATAAACACACGGGCAGAGACATGGCCGTATGTCTCAACCGTGTGGAGGGCATAACCTAGCACACTGGCGTGTGGCTTAGCCGTGTTCCCAAATTTGTATGCTGATGTCATAAACAGAATGTCCAAGTTTTCACACACGGGCTAAGGCACGTGTAACACCCCTTACCCGGAACCGTCACCGGATTCAGGTAATGAGCGTTACCAGATTCAGAATAAACCTTACAGAATTTATTCGAGGACAGTTACAGATTTGCATGCACTTCAATTCAGAATTACCTTTATCAAAGGTTTTTCAAACACATTACGGACATTACAGATGGTTAGGATTCGAATCCTAATATATCAGACTCTCAGAAAAATTTCTCTGTTTAAAATACCGTCACACGCCCATGTGACTATTGGCACGGCCGTGTTGATAGACCGTGTGGTCTTTACATGCCCATGCTCGGCAACCGTGGACAAAACTGTCCATTATGCCACGGCCGCTCCACATGACCGTTTGGATGCCATGTACCCCCACACAGTTGAGACACACGGCCGTGTCTCCTACCCGTGTGGTTCACTAAAATTTAATTCAAGGTACTGGGGAGGCACGGTCCAGAGGCACGCCCGTAGGGTCTGGCCGTGTATCGCCCACGGTCTAGGCACGCCCATGCCATGTACCCATGGAGCATTCTGCCAAATCCCACACGGTCATGGCACACGCCCATGTGCCCTGCCATGCAGGCCGTGTCAGGCTATATACCAAGCCTTGTCCTCCCTAAAACACATTCAAGCACATGCTAAATCAAAACCAACCAATTCAAGAGAAATTTTACTCAAAAGGACTTCATTTATAATATTACTTACAAAATATCATATGAGTAATGTAACTTAGGCATACCAAAATTAGCCAATTACAACCACCAATTGTTCTATACATGCTATAAATTACACTTAAAAATATGAAATATACCAAAAGAAGCTTGATAGTGTGTTGCGTGGCTCCAACTTTACGATCCTGATCTAACAAGCTCAATATCTACAAAGGATGGAAAAAGGGAGGGTAAGCTACAGTAGCTTAGTAAGTTATATGAAATTCATAGTAATGAAACAGTTTAATATATCATTAAATTAGCATCATAGATGCTATCACATATCGTTATACAACTAGCTTACTCTTTGTGCTCATTCCACATACCAACCATGAACATGCTTAGTAATAACATTCTCAGTATACCGTACCATTTTCAGTCCACCTGTACAATCACTTTATCACAATACAGTTAATCTAATTCCCATTGAGCAATTTCGGAATATGAATAGATATACAGAGGTTGGCACATAAGTGCCATACAGAGCGAAGCCATGAAGTAGCTAAAGCTACTAACAGTAGGGTAGCCGAAGCTACAATCGGTGCAGTAACCGAAGCTACAATCAGTATGGTAGCCGAAGCTACAACCAGTAACAGTATAGAAGATAACCACGGGCCTGCTCACACAAATTGACAGGTGTCTGCAACAAGTGCAAGACTACCTAGCACCCGGGTAACTATAACAGTTGGAACAGTAGGCCTAAAGTGACATGTCACCTATATCTATGTCTATTCCTACTTGCTTAATCGGGATTTATAGATAATGCATAAATCAGTAGTTTCAGAAGCACATACAATGATCAATCGGAATTTACAGTCAATACCATTTTCCATACATTCAGTCACCTTACAGAGCAATTATCCATGTATCATCATATAAGCAAATATTTTAACAGAACTACTCGAATTTGCTAGAATTACATATAACTTACTTGGATTGCCAAAAAGGACTAATTTTTTAAATTAGTCGAGGGCTTTCTCTTTTCCTCGATCACGGGCTCTTCTAGACTGTTCTTGATCTAAATTAACACATATAGCACAGATATCATTTATCTATTTCAATACGGTCACAGTTCACATTTGGGGCAAATTTCTAATTTTACCCCTCAACTTTGCAATAATTAATAATTAGTCCCTTAGACATCAAAATTTCATTTTCTTTATTCCATAAGCTTATTAAGGCCATTTTTACAAATATAACACTCAAATATTTATTATTCCACACATTTAGGAACAATTTGTAATATCTACAAATTAGTCCCTCTTTATGAACTTTCATTCAATTTCATCCATTAAAACATGCATATAGCATTTAAAACTTCCATTATCTAACATTAGTGAGCCAAAGACACTCATTGCACAAATGGGTAAATTTTTATACCTCATTTTTTCTTCAAATAAATGGTAGAATAATGAAATACAAGCTTCAAGGAGTCCAAAAATGCAAAAATAATTGAAAAAGGGACCACATTGCACTTACATGGAAGCTTGCAAAATTTTGAAACCCTTGGCTATGGAGTTTGGGATTTTCGGCTGAACATGGAGTGTTTCATGGAGAAGATGATGTTTTATTTCATCTATTTTGTCTTTTACTCACATTTGACAAAAATGCCCTTCCATCTATTACTTAGAGATTTTCCATGTAAGGCTATTTTGGTCCATAATACTTACTCATGGTTTTATTGCCACATAAAAGCTTCCTATTTCATGCAACAATTCAATCAAGTCCAATTATCATATAATAGGCACATTTTGCACTTTTCTCAGTTTAGTCCATATCGGGAAATTAAGCATCAATACAGTAAAATTCTCAATCAGTACTTTAACTCAAATTTTCAATCAAGCAGATATCATCTAAAATTCACATAATTAAAAATTTTTGCTTCGGATTTGTGGTTACGAAACCACTATTCCGACTAGCCCCTAATTCGGGTTATCACAGTACGGGCGTGTCGAGGCCATGTGGAGGACACGGGCCAGGGACACGGGTGTGCGCTAGGTCGTGTGAAAACCGTTGTAGGCTCGACATGCAAAATAATTTCAGCACGGACGAGGGACATGGGCGTGTGTGACCACACGGCCTGCCCACACGGGCGTGTGACCCTATTATAGGCAAAAATTTACTAAGTGCCCAAAAGTTCTCAAATTGTATCCAAATCACTTCTGATGTATGTTTTGGGCCTCGTAGGCCCATGTAAGGATATTAAGAAAATGAATGAAATGTTTTAAATAGAAACAAAATTTTATAGCTCGAGTTTATTTGTTTAAGCATGATTGAGTACGGTAATGCCCTGTACCCCGTCCCGGCGACGGACTTGGGTAAGGGTTGTTACAACGGCCGTGTCTTCGCCCGTGTGAAAATTATTGGGCATTCTATTTTGCATAAGTTAGGTGCAGGGGACACACGGCCTATCAACACGCCCATGGGGCTGGCCGTGTGTCACACACTACCTAGACACATGCCCGTTTGCCTACTCGTGTGGACAAGTATAGGCTATTTTCTAAGCCTTTTGCCACCCTAAAACTTATTCAAACACAAGGCTTGTAACTTCCCTCACCCGTAACCATCGCCGGACACAGGTATGAGGCATTACCGAACAACACTCTCATGATCGTTTGATTTTGACACATAATTTCCTTGTAAAATTTAAAACTTTTTAATTCATACACATAACATTCACGTTATTGGCCTACAAGGCCCAAACAATACATTAGGCATGATCCGGGACTAAACTGAAACTTTTTGAACACTTATAAAATTTTTTACCTAAAATAGTGTCACACGCCCATGTGACTCGGGACACGCCAGTGTGGGCAGGCCGTGTGGTCACACACGCCCGTGTCCTAGCCCGTGTTAAAAACATCAAGCATTCTATTTCTGACATTAGCAAACATTTTAGGGCACAAGGCCAAGCCACACGCCCGTCTGCTAGGCCGTGTCATCCACACTGCTGAGACACTCAGTCGTGTCTCTGCCCGTGTGACCAACACTTAGGCTATTTCCCAAGCCCTTAGTGTTTCTCTTAACTCTTCACACTTGTATACATTGCATAAACGTATATCATTCTTTTAATTATTCTTAACTTAACCATCAAACATACGTAACATACCTAACTACTTCAAAACATATCCACATACATATAAATAGCATGCATACCCTTAACTATCATGGGCCACCTCTTGTAGCCTTATACAATGAAGTAACAAAAGCCAATACATTTGGCCAATTCACAAAATACATACTACTAATGACTAAACCTCTATACATGCCACTCACTTGTCAGCAATAATAATTGTTATTAATCCACCATGACAAATCGATAGTGTGATGCCGCCTCCGACGATCTCCAACCCCTAGGCAACCTGACAACACTAAGAGAAATGGAAGGGAGGTGTAAGCTTTAAAGCTTTAGTAAGTTGACATATAATAATAAGCAATTTAATTAACAAGATATTTCCAATAATAAGCAATTTAATGAACAAGATATTTACATTCCTTAAGGAGTGTTTTTAGGAAAATAAAGGCATGAATCATATAATTTCACTTTTTACTCACGTTCAGCTTAGGCTATTTTCTGAGTCATAGTTACTAAAATAATTATATCATAAGCTATAGAACTCCAAATTAAGTTCCATCAATTTTCCTTAAAACTAGACTAATATATCTTATTTCCATAAAATTTTCAAAATTTTTTCTTTTGCCAATTAGTACAGTTTATTCATTAAATCTTCCCTTATTTCGCTATTTGACGGTTCTGACCTCTTGCCACTAAAAATCAAGTATCTCATTATAAAAAATTTCAATAATTTTTTCTCTTTACTTCTCTTGTAAGTAGATTCATCAAGGATTCTAAACATATAAATTACACACTATAATTATTTTTATACAAATTTTAGTGATTTTCCAAAGTTGGAATAGGGGATTTCAGAATCCATCTGACCCTGTCTCACAACAATGTAGATATCTCACAAATTGAAAATCATTTGCTTGCTATACTTTTTTAATGTGAAAGTAGACTCAATGGACTTTAATTTCATATCTAATTCAACTTCTAATTCAGTTCCCACCATTTTTTGTGATCTTTCAAAGTCACAACACTGCTGCTGTCCAAATCTGTTTTATTTTTCATTTTCACTCTTTCATGCTTTCATTGTAATCACAAAAATTGTAGCACTAACCTTTTATCAAACTTACCATAGTTTGATCATATAATGAACATATTTCTCACAATTTACATATATATACCTGCACTTATTCAGAACTTCACATCCACAATTACACATGTAAATGCATCATTGCATAAAACACATTCATACTTCATGTTATTACATTACATGGTCATTATCACTATATATAACACTTTATTATATCGTTTCGCTACCCGTTGAACCATGCGAAATTCTAAAGGATACTCAGAAAGATGCACAAAAGTGCCACACATATATTGTAGCCAAAGCTACCACTGAAATGCTCACTATCGAGCTATTCACGGGCCTACTCACACAAGCTGACCGTGTAGTCGATACTACTGAGTGCTACTCACACAAGCTGACAAGTGTCTGCAATAAATGCAGGATTACCTAGCCACTAGTAGTGGAACTAGACCAGCACCCGGAATCACAAAAATGATCAATAACGGTCGATGGTTTTCCTAGTGACATGTCACTCGTATCCCAATGATTCCTAAGGTTCAATCGGGACTTTTTCACACTCATCGAAACTTGTCGATAAACACTTAACCACATATTTCATAACAATAACTAATCTACAATTTCACATAATAACCATAATTCATGAAAAACACTTTGAACACAAAGTTTCAATTCATTTCTATGCATATTGTGTCATAGATATAGTTTAAATCAATTCATATACATAGCAATTTCAACATGTAATTCAACAAAAATCAAATCAACATACTAATTAAAGCTTCAAACATAAACTAAAAATCATTGCATTATTACTAACACATCAACTTACCTCGAAGCTAAAACGGCTCTTATTTTCGACTTAGCTCATAATCTCGATCTAAGCCCGAATTCTGTGTTTTCTTGATCTAACATGTCAAATAACACTCATTTAATGATCACATTACTCAAATTAGTCCAAAAATCACATTTTTAAAATTTTACATTTTTGCCCCTAAAGTTTGTCAAAATTATGTTTTTGTCCTTAAGCTCGTAAATAACTTTTTATTCAATTTCTTTGCATTTTAGGCCTAATCAAACCATTTCATGAATATGGAAGCCCACAATTCACATTAAAATACACATTTATGACCAATTTTATAACTTTTACGATTTAGTCCTTTCAAACATTTTCGTCGAAAATTACTTGGTAGAAACCGCTTCTCTAACCTTAAACATGCATAATCTACCATAATCCATCAAAATGCACAATTATCCAACATGGGTCAATTTTTAAATATAAACCCTAGCTCAAAATAATGGTAGAAATAGGTAGATTATGATGCAAGGATTTCAAAAATACGAAAAACATTAAAAATAGGGCTCATAATCACTTACTATTAAGCTTGAAAAGCTTGAAACCCTAGCCTTGGCTTCTCCAATGGAGTATTCGGCCATAACAATAAGAAATGAGCATCTTTGTTTTTTATTTTGTGTTTTAATTCATTAAATGGCCAAATGACCAAAATGCCCTTCACTTAAAACTTTGATATTTTTACCCTTCCATGTCCATTTTTGTCCAAATTTTTAGAATTTGGTCAAATTGCTATTTAAGGACCTCTAATTAATATTCCAATTCAATTTTATGCTAAAAGCTTCTAGAACTCAACTTTTACAATTTATTCAATTTAGTCCCTAAAATCAAATTAAGCACTTTTCACATAAAATTTCTTCACAAAATTTTCACACAAGCATATAAACATATCATAGACCTTATAAAAATCATAAAATAATTATTTCTACTTCAAATCTGTGGTCTCGAAACCACTATTTCGACTAGGCCCTAATTCAGGATTTTACAAGGCCAACCTTAATATCACAAAATATGGCATTTATATGCATCTAAATATCCACAATTTAAGGCATTCACCTGCCACAAACATCAAATTAATCATGCATTCTCATCATTCATTTTTCTACTTAGATATGCCATCTTCGGATATCAGGAATGACATTTACTTTGCATAATTAAAAATTTAATAATATTGGCCCATTTCCAACGGCCATCAACATGACTTAAATAACATCAATAGGCAACACATATGGCTACCCAAAATGACATATATCAAAATGATCAAGTTTCTATACATGCCATACTCAAAATAACTGAACTTTACTATACCAAAATGAAATGCTTGATAGCGTGACTTCGAGCTCCGACTTTTAACGATCCCCAAGCTAGCTTGGCAAAACTACAAGGAAAAGGGAAAAGAAAGGGAGTAAGCATAATTTCTTAGTAAGTTGCATGAAATAAATAGCAACATAAATCGTAAATTAACATCCAAATGAGGTATCATGAATATCACATAAATTCTTTGCACATTAACATGGCTTACTCATGCTCTTTCTTACCGACACATATTATATCATTTCGTATTCACTTCTCATGAATTACTTATGCGCACCCGTATCACTCATCATATAACTTTAGTCTTTCTCGTTAAATTGGCCAACTTGAATACTTTTCCTGTTAAATTGCTTTGAACATCGAAGGACACTCAAATGTCATTCTAATGGTATGATGCCAATGCCATATACCAAATATATCTTATATGGGATCATATGTCGATGCCAAAGCCATATCCCAAAATAGTCTTACACGGGATCTCATATCAATGTCGATGCCATGTCCCAGACATGGTCTTACACGAGATTGTAAACTGATGCCGATGCCATGTCCAAGACATGGTCTTATACAAGATCAATCTTAGATGCCAACGCCATGTCCCAGACATGGTCTTACAGGGGATCTAAATCCCATCTCGATGCTGACGCCATGTCCCAGGCATGGTCTTATATGGGACCACATGTCGATGCCAATGCCATGTCCCAGACATGGTCTTATATGGGATCTCAATTTGGTGCCGATGCCATGTCCTAGACATGGTCTTACACGGGACCTACAAATTCTCATGTCATGACTACTGTATCCCTCGTATTCTTTAAAATTTAACTGGGATTTCTCCATTATAACTTCATCATTTCTTTATAAAAATCATATCAATAAATCTCATGGAAATAACATGAATTTCATAGAATATCATCACAATAATTTTCATAATGCATAATACTAATTTATTACACACAACTTACCTCGAATCCAAAATATGGGTAGGTGTACGGTTTAGTCCACCACCTTGTTCTTAGTTTCGATCCGGGCTTCATGTTTCTTGATCTAAAATAAACAATGATGATAGAGAGAGTGTCATGGATTGAAGTATCAACCATTCCATTACAATGTTAGAACTATATATCATTTAAAAGAGTAGCAAGATTATGGAGAGAGTTAGTTTCTCTAGGCAAGAACTCGACAAAGGTGAATAGTTTTGACAAAATGATGACGCTGGTATCAATCAACCAACAAGAACAAATTGATGACTTAATATTTTTAAAAGTGGGGGAGGTGAGTTTTCCTATTAGAGTTAAGGAAATAAGCTTGTCAGAATCGTTCAACAATTTTAGTAGGGATTGTAGAGAAAAAGAAAAAGATGGATTGGAACCATTATAGAAGAAGGATGATAGATTGTTTCTGAGTCAAGATCGGTGATGAGAATTGGGTCGAAGAAGGCTTTTCAGGAGAGACAAAGACAGGATGATAAAGCAATTAATTTCATTTTCCTCGAAAAAGAAAATGCTAATGATGGGTGTTAGAGCACATGGGAAAATAATTCAAAAATTGAAGAGGAACAGTTGTGTGAGTATAGGGATTGTACAAATTTAGGGGATGAGGAAGACAACTATTGCAATGAACGGGCCAGGGAAGATGTCAACAACATGGGCTTGTCTGTAGTAGGATTAAGTATGGCAGATCAGGTTAGGGGCAAGAAAGAAAATGGGGGTAATGAAGTAGTTTTAGGCTTGGAAGAAGTTATGGACCAATCGATGGTCCATACAAAAAGGCCTGATGGGGGTACAGAATTAAATAATTTTGATGATCAGATGGATAGAGTGGAATCGAGAGGAGAGTTTTAGGAATATAGGGCAAATAGGGGAGTGTCTTCATCAAATCAAAACCCGGCCCAGACATTACGGCCAAGTCTGGTGTGTCACATTGAAGTGTTTTTCGAAAACCATATTTTCATTGAAAACCCTTCTTAGTGTTTAGAAACTTCTATCGTTAAACTTGTATAAAACCTCAGCTTTTGTTTGTTTATTTTTTTCCAAACGTGGTTCATTGAAATAATAATTCCCTTTTTAAACGTTGTTAACAACTTTGTAAAATTTTATGGAAAATTGTGAAAGCTGGTAAACCTTTGTAATTTACGGAAACATGTTATTTTTAAAACAGTTTAAGTATCGGAAAATCAGACCTTCTTCGTTATGGCTTAAAGTGAATGGATTCTATGCACCAGGTAGGATTCTAGAAAAGAGGAGGTGGGTCAATTAGGCTGCTTAAGTACCAAGCTCTCCCTAGATCCAATCCTAGACATGCACACACACATTGCCACACTTTAACCTTATGACTTGTCCACGAACAACAAATTAGGTTTAAGTATTTAAAATATTTATTTATGAAAACGTTTACGTTGCGGAAGCTTTGCTCTGTTATCGTTTTATTTTGAAAACAAGTAACTTTTATAAAAAAACGCGCCTTAAAGCTATCCGATTTCGAAATGATTTAAACAATATCATACTTAAGCTAAAAATAAATTAAATAGAGGCCTTATTACAGATTAAAACCCAAAAGAAGATAAATTAAGAAAATACTAAAATAAATAATTTTAAGAAAATATAACCAAAGGCAGTTCTTGTGGCCACTCTAAATCCCTCCCAGCTCCAAGTCCACCAGTCTAGGGCTCACCTGCATGGATGGAAGGAAAAGGGTGAGTTTGGAAACTCAGTGTGTAAAGAAAGCGCATCTGGAGCCCAAATTAGCTCAAGCTTACTGGGCCTAAGCCCTATCCAATCTCAGTAAATACTAGGTCGAAGCCCTATCCAGATACAGTAAACTGGGCCTTAGCCCTTTTTCAGTCAACAGTACGGCCCGTAGGCCCATTACAGTAATAGATTAGTGATTATGCATGCATGAATGCAAAGCCCAAAGCCCATCCTATGTCCATCTGCTACACTCCACCCGTACCAACCATAAACACTCCATGTGGGGAAACACCTCAACCCACCCAGCCGCTACACTCCACAGTCGCAGTATAGCTACTCAGATAATGTGGCCAAGCCACTAACAGTATAACGAGGCAAAGCCCAGTAAACAGTACGAGGCAAAGCCTCTTTCAGTAATCAGTACGAGGCAAAGCCTCTTTCAGTAATCGTGGCAATGCCACTTGCACTTCCTCCATCAATAATCCCAAATCCCATGCAACAGATAATCATGATATGGCATACAGTAAATAGGAACAGTACATCATGCATTTCAATCAAATTTAACCCTAGGGGTATAACAGTCATTTTGCACCTAGGGGTCAAACCGTAATTTATCACCCTTAAGGGGTATTTCAGTAATTATTCCAATTTTTAGGGTTTTATGCATATTTCAGTCATTAATAATCTAACTTTCATCTCAGTAACTTATTTAGCCCATTTTAGCAGTTTAACATTATTGGGCCATAAAACCCCTAATGGGCCCTACAGTGTCATTTAGCTACTTAAGCCCATTTACGCCCAAATTTATGTCTAGTTTAACAGTTTTAGCATACGAGTCTCTAGAACACTCTTACCGCTAGTTTTCACCCAAATGGGCCCGTAAGCCCATTAGGCCCAAATTTAGCCCATCGAGGCCCAAACTTACCGAAGTGCACGAAATCGCGCACTCACCCATTTTACCAACTCCGATTATAGATCTATCACTTCCAACTGACCCACGAGCGCTCACATGCTCGTAAGTCCATGAAATGCCAGAATTTTGACATTTCAGCTTTTCAGATTTTACCGATTTGAACTACAAGAGGGTGTTCGATACACACCTAATTTATAACGTACGCTAATGAGATCTCCCTCATAATTAACCTACAATCGGTCACCAACATATTTAGATTTCAAAACATTACCAACAAATCTTAAAACTCCTTACCACATTCGACTATGATAGGGTGTTCCTAGCCTCTTACCCTTGTCGATCTAGTCTACTAGATCTAGATCTACCAGTCGTTTCAAAACCCTTGCTTTCACTGCTCCTAGATTGATACCCTCAGTCCACCCTACTCATAAAAGAATGATAACCAATGAATCTTTAACCTTAGTCGACAGCCACCCCCTACTCATAGGGATTTCGGCTTTTCTTAAATCCTGAATAATGAATGGACGTAAAAGATTTGAGTACTTACCAAAGATCCACTAACCAAGAATGCTTCTAACCCTTCTTTAATCCAGATCTGACATAGATCTAACCTCGAACGTAAGCAAAGAACGAATCGGTACAGTAGCAATCTTTCGGGATTTTGGCTTTTAGTAGTAGTCGACTAAACTTATGGAGAAAGAGAAGAGAAGAAGTAGTTTCAACTTCTGTGAAGGTTAAGAGGAAGGGAATGGAAAAAGAAAGGAATGAGAGGGGAAAAGAAGAGAATAAGAGAAGAAGAAAGGAGAATAGGTTCGGCTATGGACAGAAACGGTACAATGGAACTAAAGCTATACTTTCGACTTTTTAGAACCAAAGAAGAAAAATAGATTAAGAGCAGAAACCCTAAGTGGCTAACCCTAATTTGACACAACCTCTCCTCACTTTGCTGAAATTGAAACCCCTAAAGCCCTAGCTAAAAGCCCACAGCCACATGACTAGCACATGCTCAAAAATAAAAACACCATTCTGCTTATCCCGCAGCTAGAACCCTGGCCCTAGCTCTCAATCCACACGCCACTTTTTTAGGAGCTTAGTAGCGCCACATTGCCACTTTACCAAGGCCCTTTTTGTGTCCTATTTTACTCAGTTTTTCTTAAAGGTACGCTTAACCAAGTCCCCTTCTCTTAAATCCAACTTCCGATATTTCTGTCTGGTTTTAACTTAGGCTTGGGCCTTCTAAAGGCCCACTAACACACTTAAACACAAATTTAATAATCGAAGTACCAAAATTTCTAGATTTCACCAAAATCTCATAAATCTCAAAAAATCTCGAAAATCAGGACGTTACAGGTACGCTCTATGTTTGAAATTCAAGATCAGTTCTTCACTGTAAAAGACTAGAAAAAGAGAGATAGAGCATTGATAAGACAAAAGGGGAAAAGAAATTCGAATGGAAAAGATGTTATAGTTAACGCATCACCTTTGACTCTAACATCATCAACAGAAAGAAGTTGATTCTAGAGGAAGTAAAGAATGCTTGGGAAGTCAAAAAAATGTTGAGATTTAATGTAAGAGGGGACAAACATGAAGATGTGGATGAAATAATGAGGTTAGAAGGTTTGTAGTGTTAAGGGTCAGAGGGAGTTTGGGGGTTGGGTAGTACAAAGCAGGTACACATTTATGTTGTTGACGGTTGTCTATTTTGCTGTTTTGTTGTATCTCTATGGTGTGTTTTCGAATGAGGATTATTTTGTGGATTATTAGGGGTATCGGTTCAAATTTAAAGATATCATATGTTAGAAGAGTTATATGAAAGGTAAAGGAGAATATTGTTTTATGTAGGAAACTAAGTTTAAACTTGGTCATTGTCAAAATTATTAGGAAATCATGGTTTGACAATAATTTTGATTATAGATTTTTTAGTAGTTAATAGGTGTTCCGAAGGTCGGATTTTGATTTGAGATAGGGGTAGTTTTAAAGTGTCTAAAGAGCTCATTTTTTAAAGGTTCGTAGTATTGGAAGGTAATCATTTTGTTGGTTGATATGGAATGATAAATCGATGAATTTTTAGGAGGACATTTGGTGTGGTAATTTTCCTTTCAAAGTGGAGGTCACCTATTTATTTCATCTTGCCAAAAGGAAAAATAATGTGGTTGAAACAATGTCTTCAAACAATGGATTAAGTAAAGCTCAATGGGATGAAAATTTTCTATTACTGGAATGGGAGGATAGGACTCTTAGTGTTTAAAGTCACAGGTTGTGAGTACAGTCCTAGTGCCTAAGGTCGAGCATCTTTTAATTTGGATTTATGATAGTGATGGGTAGTTTTCGGTGAAGATATTATCTTTATTACGGATCAATGAAGGGTTGGAATACAATGATTTCTTATTCGAAAGAATATGGAAGCTGAACGTCCCATCAAGAGTTTAGAACATCTTGTGGTACTGGCTATTGATTGTATTCCAAGTAAGGAGTTTCTCATAAGTCAGAGTGTGTGGTTGGATTAGAATAAAAGTGGATGTTCTTGGTGTGGTAGAGAGATGGAATACATTGATCATTTTTTAATTGTAAATCTTTTAATGGATTTTGGTTCAAGATTTTCATCTGGTGGTTTTTAGTGGAAAACAGTTGATTGCTTTGATGAAATGTACTTGCTATGCTTAATGTGAATTTGAAAGGTTTTCATAAAAGTTTATGGATATATCAGTTTTGATGATTTGTTGGTTAGTGTGGCTAGCACAAAATGATATTATGTTTGATAGAACTTTGATGACAATTAATATGTTGATGTTTAATCCCAAAATGATAACTTTGATATGGGCAAGGGCGGTGCATGATGAAATTCAATTTTTAGAGGGTTCATAGTAGTTTGGCTCTGTGAAACGCATGTCTTCGAGTAATAAAGTCAATGAGGCTGTTATTCATTTGGTTCCATCGACCCACAGGTGTTCGAAGTTTATCGTGGCAGGTGTGACTAAGAGGACAAAACTGATGCGGTGAGGTGTTGTGAGACGAGAAAGAAGTGACCTATTCATTATTTTCTGGGCAGTTTGTTGCAGTTGGGACTGAAATAGCATAGGAATTCTAAAACTTGGTTGTTGTGGAATTTTTTAATATGTATTGATCATTTTATTATCTAGCTGGCTCGAGTTCACTTCGCACTTGTTTACTGGTAAGGTGATGCATATTTCAGGTTATCTAAGATCTTTATAATATCTTTGTTTATGAAAGAGGTTGGAATTATCCAAGGTCTTTCTATTATTAATATATTTCTATTGACTGAGCAAAAAAAAAAAAAACCTTACGCAGAGAGAAAAGAAACGAGTATCAAGTACGGATGAAGTTGTTAAACACTATTTGTAACCCTGATGATAAAACATTGACCCCAACACCTAACAAAACTCCACTGGAATAAAATATTTATAAGAGAAATAAGGAATTAGATGAAGGAAGCCACCTTAGGAACTACCCAACCACACAAACAGAAGAGAAAGATAGTTAAAACAAACACTTAGCATTGGTGGAATATGTCACAATAAGAAAGAATCACTTCGAGAAAGAAACAAAATAGTCTCTTCTTTTCAATTTTTTTGGTAAGTGAAGCGGGGATAAATATTTATTTAAGTTAAACAAATATGAAAATGAAATATATAAATGATAAAATAAATTAAGAACACATGAAACTTACATAGTTCAACACAAGCTTAAATCCATTGGCAAAAAGAGAGTAAAAAATCCACTAATAAAGTAAAATTGATATAGGAACAATAGAATAACTCTCAAATCCTAACCAAATCGAAAAACATGTGATTGGGTGTTTATTGTAACAAGTGATGAAACAAAGTAAGAAGAACAATATGATTGTTTAGGTAGTTTGATTTCAAGCCTACGCGTGTCAAATCTAAGCCACAAATGAATCTATTATTGAATTACAATATTATAAGCTCTACTATAAGTTTATCTGACCCAATGATTTATTTTGTCTTATTCTCACACAATATGAATTCTCTCAAAAACTCTTAACCTTTTCTATTGAAGGTTGTAACATAACTCTCAATGAATTATCATATGATCTCAATTAGATAGTAAACAAAATATCCCTTCAAATTGAATTGAATAATGGGAGAATGTTGACTCCTTATAAAACTTCATACTTAGCTTCCATTAATAGGTCACTCTCCTAAAATGAGGAAAAGATAATTCATTAATTATCCCTAAAACACAAATTCAATCCCTCAATTTTCTCAATCACCTTTCCTTTCAAATAAGGAAAGTAAAGACCCTACAAGAAGTATCAATTTTCTAGGTTCTTTTTTACATAACATTCTAAATTTGATGTTATTAAAACAGATTAATATTAAAACAAATATTAATCTATATTGTTTCAAAGTCAAAATTTCCAACAAAATAAAAAAACATAATGTAGCATGTTGTTGCAACATCCAATTGCACTGATAATCTCCCCTAATGATATTTTTGTTTACAAAATTGTATCAAAAACATTCCTAAGAATCTAAATAATACCATAAACATCCAACACACAAAAAAGCCATTAATGTAGAGTAACAGAAAGTAACTTAAGAGTTCACAACCAAATAAAAGAATATCTAAAATAAAAGCAAGTCATCAAAACAAACTCTTCTTGAAAGTAATCTTTAGCTCTAGCACCAACTCCCCTAACTATTATCCACCTTTTTTTTTGCAAAAAATATTGGAGAACTTCTTTCTTGTCCTTGTTTATCTAATGCAACAAGATCAATTGTGGCACATGGCTCAAATTTTATTGTGATGTCATCTACATGCTCGTCTTTCTTGTGTTTTTATGATATTCTGACAAAAAAAGAGATGGATTAAAATAATCTTTCTTAATCATAATATTTTTATGGTGAATGATGATATAAACGATAAGAAAGGATGTAACACCTCTAACCCGTATCCATCGCCGGAATAGAGTTACGAGGCATTACCAGACAAGACACAACTTCTAAACAATTACTTACATAAACATAAACAAATCACTTAAGCCAACCATTTTTTTTTTGAAAGCTAACATGATTTCTTTATGGATCATTTTGTATGATATAATGAACATATAACTAACTACATTTATCATAAGCAAAATATCAACTTGTCATCTTAATACATAAGCATATGCACACATCCCAGCTATTTAGGTAACTAAGACATATGTAAATAACTTCAATTGAATAGCCATGACCGAATATATGCTTATACACAAATGTACCATCTATTATTAGTATCTCAAGTCTTATCTCAAAACGTACACCCTTATTATGCCAACTTCATACCACAACAAAAATTTATACGTTAACTAATTTATACCATAAATACAACATTTAAATACACTTCGATCATAACTGAACATGTATCATGGCCTTTCATGCCATTTAACCAAAACAAATAGCTAAGTAACTCTTTTCATCCATAACTAAATTAATTAATTAACATATGGCACTTACATATCTATATAATGTTACACCAAATACCTATAATACCTACTTATACATCTAAAACTATTTCAATTACTCATAAAATTATTTATGCATTATTTCCAACTAAATCATCATTGCAAACACCATACAAATTGTTCCAAATACTATATTCAAATGTTAAGCTTACGTATCATACTGTACAAATAAACTAACACATATCATATAATATTTTGACTACTTCCGGTACTTACCTTATTACCGAATCACAAGCCAAATATCATAAGCATGAACATCATGAAACATAACTCACAAGGAATTTAAAACACAACCAAACATGCACGAACATAGATTTCATAATTAAGCCATTTTCGCATGCCTTTTTTTATATATATATCCCAAAATTTAACACATTAACTAGCCTATACATGCCATAGGTTCAAATTCAAACTTATAAAAATACCGAAACAGTCGATAGTGTGATAAGTTTCTCTAACGATTCCCGAGCTCGTAACTTGAATTCAAAATCTATAAAACAAAAGTAAACATGAACACACATAAATTAAGCTTTCATAGCTTAGTAAGTCATAAGCAAATAAACTATTTAAAGACATAATTTATACAGTTAAACTATGCCAAATTATACTATCATAAGCAAATTAAACTTCAACCTTATGATTTAACCCTTATCTTATACTTTCACACCTAACTAATTTATGGACGTATGCATATATATTTATATATTTATATATCTAAAGCATCTTTCGGTTTCAAGCCCAACCATTAAGTGACCACGTACATGTATACATATTTATATCTACTCTTAAATTAAAATATGGCTTTTTATGCATAAGCATAGCAATGACTGAATGAACACTTACATATATACGGATGCATAAACAAACCATCATTCAATGGCTAAACCGAAACATCTTGCTCATACCAAATACATATACACTTATATTCATATACTCGTAAATCAAAGTTTAACAATCACAAATATAACCAAATGATATTATCAACTCAATTAAACTAAACCATATTATACTTTCTGTACCACATTTAGTCTCAACTACCAAGATTCATAAATAATGCATTTTCATATTCAAATACTACCTTGGCCGAATACTCATGTGATCAAAATAATTAATTATCATCCAAACTTCAAGCCAAAATGTCAATATATATACATATATCAAACTAATTGTACATACACTTATGTTCACTAGCTCAAAAATCATAATATGACATTGTATACATGTAATATCTATTTAGTCGAATATACACATAAATAAACACTACTTATACATTCACAAATCTCAAATCATTTTTATCATAACCAATCGTTTATACACAAGCTTCCATCTTTACATACTCATAGATCAATCTTCCAAACCATTTACATATACTTAACATAAGGCCGAACATACCTTTCATATACACACATATACTAATAATAGCGTTATGTATCATTTTTGTTATATATCAAATAACTTACTTACCTAATTATCAAATAGGTAATTAAACATCACATACCTGATCACTTTAACTTCTTAATCACATTCGATACCACATTAGCATAAAGCTTACTAGGTATAAAGCCTATTATAATACACTGGCATAAAGCCTGCTAAGCTCAAAGCCTGATATATTACACTGGCACGAAGCCTGCTAGGCATAAAGCCTGATATAACACACCAGCACAAGGCCTGCTAGGCTTAAAGCCTGATATAACACACCGGCACAAGGCCTGCTAGGCTTAAAGCCATAATATCACTAATACAAAGTCAATCTTACACACAATTCATATATCGAAGATTCTAGTTGTTTCCTTAAAATTCATACAGACTTTCAGATGTCGTAACTCGATCGAATTAAACACGAACATATTATTTCTATGCATAATCACATTCAGTCATCCCAATTATAAATCTATAATATTCAAATCAACATATCAAGTTAATTTATACTCAAAATTAACAACATTTATTTGCTTATAAACTTACCTCGGATATCGAGGAACAATGTAAATTGACTATTCTACTATTTTTGTTTTCCACCGATCCAAGTTCGATTTCTTTAATTCTTGATCTATACAATTTCAAATTAAGCTCATTCAAACACAATTTCATTCAATTTAATCTAACAACACATAAATGGGAAAATTACCATTTTGCCCTTGACATTTTACACTTTTTACAAATTAGTCCAATTTACATAAAACACAAAATACACAAAATCTCCATACATCATGCTTGGGCTGAATGTTCATCTAGTACATACAAACACACACATCTCATTTATTTTTCATTTTACTCCCTCAATTTATTATTTTTGCAATTAAGCTCTAATTACTCAAATTTATCAAAATTTCCAATAAAATACATATTAACCCAAAACTTATCTTCCATATTTCATTTTCAAACACCACAAAACACAATTATTCATCAATGGCCTAACTCAAAATATTCATCAAAGTCAAAAATTTGAGCATGGGTCAGATAGTATTCGAAGCAACGATCTCAAAAACGTAAAAATTATCAAAAGCGAAACCAAACTAAACTTGAATTTGAATCAACAATGGCCGAATATGGCTTGGTTTTTCTTTTTCTTTTGCTAGTTTTAGTCATGAGAAAAATAATAAAGAACATGGCTTTTAATGATGATATATTATATCATATATATGTTCTTTATTATTTTACAAATTTAACCTTTAAAAATTAATAACTAAAACACATGTTCTAAGGTCACAACCGTCCACCAATATTCCGTATGGTCGAATTGCAACATAAATGCCTCCACTAATAAAGACGACAACAATTAAGTACTTTCACATTTAACCACTAAGTTTTCATTTTACGTGATTAAGTCCTTTTTATTTAATCGGACACCCAAACAACAAAATTAAATTACAAAAATTTCACAGATATAAATTCACACATAATAAGCACAAAAAATAATTTTAAAATATTTTTTGGCTCGGATTCGTGGTCCCAAAACCACCGTTCCGATTAGGGTTTAAATCGAGCTGTTACAACTCTCCCCCTTAGGGATTTTCGTCCCTGAAAATCTTACTGGCGAATAAGTTCGGATAATGCTCTTTCATTATATTCTCTTGCTCCCACGTTGCTTCCTCAACTCCATGTTTAAACCACAGCACTTTAGCTAACGGAATTTTCTTATTTCGCAATTCTTTAACTTTGCAAGTCATAATGCGAATCAGTTTTTCCTCATATATCATATCAGTCTAATTTTCAATCTTTGATGGAATAATCACATGTGAGGAATCAGATCAATATCTACGAAGTATCAATACATGGAATACATTGTGAATCTTTTCTAACTCAGGTGGCAATAACAGTCTGTAAGCAACCGGCCCAATACGCTCTAAAATCTCATATGGCCCAATAAATCTCGGACTCAATTTGTCTTTACGACCAAATCTGAGTATTTTCTTCCATAGTGAGACTTTTAAAAAGACTTTATCTCCAATTTGGAACTCTATATCTTTTCGTTTCAAGTCCGTATACGATTTCTAAGGATCTGACATTATTTTCAGACTTCCATGGATCACTTTTACTTTTTGTTCAGTCTCTCTAATCAAATCGACCCCGTGTATCTTATTTTCACTGAGCTCAGTTCAATGCAATGATGTACGACATTTACGACTGTACAAAGCTTCATAAGGTGCCATTCTGGTACTCGATTGAAAGCTATTACGGTATGCAAATTCAATCAGAGATAAGTATCATTCCCACGTACCTTCGAACTCGAGAATGCATCATCTCAACATATCCTCAAGTATCTGAATGATTCGCTCGGACTAACCATCTGTCTGCGGATGGAAAGCAGTGCTAAAATGTAATTTAATACCTAAAGCATCTTGCAGTTTCTTCCAAAATCATAATGTAAACCTCGGATCTCTATCCGAAACAATAGAAATAAGCACACCGTGTAGTCTCACAATGTGAGAAACATACAATTCAGCTAGCTTATCGAGTGAATAATTTGTACGAACTGGAATAAAATGAGTCGATTTAGTCAATCTATCCACAATACCCAGATTGCATCTTTCTTGTTCGGTGTCAATGGTAAATCAGATACAAAATCCATTGTGACTCTGTCCCATTTCCATTCAGGTATCATGATCGACTAAAGTAATCCAGAAGGTACCTAATGCTTAGCTTTTAGTTGTTGACATATTAAACATTTCGAAACAAAATTAGAAATGTCTTGCTTCATACATGCCACCAATAAAGTTGTCTCAAATCATTGTACATCTTCGTACTACCCGGATGAATAGATAACCAATACAGAAACATAACTTATAACTCTGATAACGGTACTATAGTATTCCAAAATTCAAACAAAATCATGATTATAATAGATATAGCCATTTCCGTCAAATAGAAATCTCTTACAGATAATCACATGAGATCATAAGAAACCGGAATAGTAAAATTTGAATATCTGATGCTATACAGAATATCTTAAATTTACAACCCATATAAAATAATATCAATTCCAATGATATCACCGTAAAGGTCCAAAAGGATAATGTCGCTCATAAATACTGAAATCTACAATAACGGAAGCAATATAATGTTTACGTATTCTCAACATAACAATATCCAATAAAAACAAACTATTAGCACTATACAGATTTTATTGTCAATTTTAATATCCACACAATGGAATAAATATCAGAGAAATACAGTAATGTCGAACATAACCCAAACAGACCAACGATGCTTTCGTCTATAAACATATTTAGCTAATGTTCTCATACGTGAGAATTCCTTCTGAAATTAAATAGATAGATATATTTCTGAAGAAAAATGTGCGCGTAGAATACTCAGAAGAAGTCATAGTAACTGCCCGACTATAACCACTACACTCAGCCATTAATACAATTCAAACATTATTTTAACTGTCTAATTCTGTCGTCAGAAATTTTCATATTATCCCTTCACTAACAGAAGTCAATTTAGAAAAGCTTCTAACTAATATTTTCCTCAGATAACATATCGAAATAGGTCATTTGATCGGAGATAACTTCTTTCTTAACAGTGACGTCACATAATATGAATAATCTTCAGAACTATCCAATGTCTCTTTTAATACTGTCTTCATTTGTTGATTCATTAACTTTTTTTTACCACAATATGAATCTTCTGAACATAGACTTCTATAACTTCACCTTCGTGAGCTTATTCAACCCAAATCTCACAAGTTTCACAGTAACATTTCACTAATAAGGGGGTGAGGTTAATAAAGCCTCAAATTTAACTTACACATAAATTCACATAACACACACTTTCACAAATAGTCAATCCACTAATAATTTTACATTATCCAGGCATTTAATAAACATTTACTTTTAATCACTTTTTGTTCTTAGTACTTAATACATATACCAACTCAAATCATTAATTCACAATCAAAACATTTTAGATAGCAATCATAACTCCAATATCATAATCTATATGCTCGTATCATTATAACATTTATCAACATCAATATATCATACATTTTGATCATACCTTTATGAGTTTCAACACATCATCAACATAATTCCATTCAAACATTTGAGTACACATTCTGTACTGTCAGAATTAGCTCAGTTGGAAGACTTATCTATCTCATCAAAATAGTTTTCATCGGAGTCAAGAGATATCACACTATTGCTGATTAAATTTGGCATGTATAACTAGACTCACATACGCTATGGTAGTCCTAGAACCGACTAAACCATAGCTCTGATACCAATAAAATGAAACACCTCTAACCCATATACATCACCGGGATATGGTTACGAGGCATTACCAGACAAGACACAACTTCTGAACAATTACTTACATAAACATGAACAAATCACTTAAGCCAATCATTTTTTTAAAAGCTAACATGATTTCTTTAATGATCATTTTGTAAAATATATCGAACATATAACTAACCACATTTATCATAAGCAAAATATCAACTTGTCATCTTAATACATAAGCATATGCACACATCCCAGCTAATTTAATTCATTTCATTTCATACATTTATACTTGCACATTTAAAACCAATTAACTCGTATTACAAGGCATTTTAGGTCAAATTATAATCAACATAGACAGACAATATCATATAACAAAAGTTAATGTTTAATGCATATGAGGCCAAGGAAATGATCTAAATAACAAACAAAACACATTTTCCACATATATTAAAAACCCCAAAATATACCTCTTTCTATTTGTAAGACCACGAGTATATGTCCATAACTGAACATTTCAGATAACAATTACTATATCTAAAATGACTATCACATAACCGAAATACAAATTTAAACTTTAACAATAATTCCAATCCAATATGCGCATCAATTTATAACCCAACATAAGCATTAACTATTCCATTATTTCATGTCTATTTTACTATCAGACCAAACATTATTTTCGGTCAGAACAATTAAATTCATAAAACACTTAATTTATTAGCACATTAATAAACTTAAATAACACATCAACTTAACCTTATTACATCAATATAATACATTAGTAACTAAGACATATGTAAATAACTTCAATTGAATAGCCATGACCGAATATATACATATACACAAATGTACCATCTATTGTTAACATCTCAAGTCTTATATCAAAACGTACACCCTTATTATGCCAACTTCATACCACAATAGAAATTTATATGTTAACTAATTTATACCATAAATGCAACATTTAAATACACTTCGATCATAACCGAACATGTATCTTGCCCTTTCATGCCATTTAACCAAAACAAATAGCTAAGTAACTCTTTTCATCCATAACTAAATTAATTAATTAACATATGGCACTCAATATATATAATGTTACACCAAATACCTATAATACCTACTTATACATCTAAAACTAAAGCCATTTTCGATTACTCATAAAATTATTTATGCATTATTTCTAACTAAATCATCATTGCAAACACCATACAAATTCTTCCAAATACTATATTCAAATGTTAAGCTTACGTATCATACTATACAAATAAACTAACTCATATCATATATTTTTTTGACTACTTCCAGTACTTACCTTATTACCAAATCACAAGCCAAATATCATAAGCATGAACATCATGAAACATAACTCACAAGGAATTTAAAACACAACCAAACATGCACGAACATAGATTTCATAATTAAGCCATTTTTGCATGCCTTTTTTTTATATACATATCCCAAAATTTAACACATTAACTAGCCTATACATGCCATAGGTTCAAATTCAAATTTATAAAAATACCTAAACAATCGATAGTGTGATAAGTTTCTCTGACGATTCCTGAGCTCGTAACTTGAATTCAAAATCTATAAAACAAAAGTAAACATGAACACACACAAATTAAGCTTTCATAGCTTAGTAAGTCATAAGCAAATAAACTATTTAAAGACATAATTTATACAGTTAAACTATGCCAAATTATACTATCATAAGCAAATTAAACTTCAACCTTATGATTTAACCCTTATCTTATACTTTCACACCTAACTAATTTATGGACATATGCATATATATATATATATATATATATATTTATATATTCAAAGCATCTTTCAGTTTCAACCCCAATCATTAGGTGACGACGTACATGTATACACATTACATCTACTCATAATGTAACACCCCTTACCCGAGACCGTCGCCGGAGTCGAGCACGAGGCATTATTGAACTTACCTTACTAATTCGGGGCATAAAAATTTACTTTTTAAAATTAATTCATCACAGTCATCCAATATCCCTAAAAAGGGCCCTCGAGGCCCTAAAACATACAATTGAAAAGGTTCAGGACCAAACTAGGAACATTAAAAATTTTTTGATTACTTACACAATTTAAAACAATTTATTTCACTATTCCTGGTAAGACTGTCCACCTGCGCAATAGTCACTAAATTAATTATAACTTGATTTACGAAAATTGAAATTTAAATCCATAATTTTTTTCCTGAAACTAGACTCATATATCTTCTTACCATAATTTTTCCAGAATTTTTGGTGTGGCCAATTGGTACAGTTTATTAGTTAAAATTTCTCCTATTTCACAATCCTACTTTTCTGACCTCTTCTTACTAAAAATCAATTATCTCTTATTACAGTTTTCATATCATGATTTTGCTTGTCTCTAATGAAAATAGACTCACTAAGGAGTTTATAAATATAAATTATGAATAATATTTTTTTTATAATTTTTAGTGAATTTTTAAAATCAGAACAGGGGATCACAAAATCCCTCTGAACCAGTCTCACAAGAATTTAAATATCTCACAATACAGACTTCCTTTACTTGCCTTGTTTCTTTCCTATGAAAATAGAATCAATAACCTTTAATTCTATATCTCATTCACCATTTAATTCCATTCCTACAATTTTTAGTGATTTTTCACATTCACGTCACTGCTGCTGTTACAGATCTGTTTCATGGCCAACTTTTTCCTCTTCCATCATTTCTTTACATAAACTAACATTTAAGCATACATAACACCCATACATGTTCTTACTTATCCATTTCAATAGCTAACCATCATCAAGCATTCACATACCATTCTTTAGTCATACCATAAGGACATACACACCATAATGACCAAGTCCCTATACATGCCATAACCCAAAACATTTCAAACAACAAAATGCCGAGATAGCCTTTGATAGTGTGAAACGAGCTCCGACGTCCTTTTGGTTCCCGAATAGGCTTGGCTACACTATAAAAGACAAAAAGAAAAAAAAAGAGTAAGCTACAATGCTTAGTAAGTTTACAAGTAAATAAATAACAGCATTCACCATCAACAACTAAATCTTTATTATATTTCTTCACTTACTCTTTAACTTTCCTGTTTATCATTATTTTACCTGAACCTTCTCGTAACATAACATGTATATTAGCCCATTGAACCATTTGGAATACTAAGGATACTTGGGTTTTCTTACCTGATAATAGCATGCCAATGTCATGCTCTAGACATGGTCTTACATGGAATGTTCTCTGTCCTGCTAAAGCCATATATTTGATATGGACTTACATGGGATGTTCCCTATCCTGCCAAAGCCATATATCTGATATGGACTTACATGGGATGCTCCTCAACTGTCTCAACCTACCAATGCCATATGTCTGATATGGACTTACATGGGATGTTCCTCAACTGCCTCAACCCGAAATGTCATGACATTCCGTATCCAATACATTCCCAAGGTTCAAATGGGCTTTCTAATACCTTTTCTCTGTTATCTCATCTTTAATCCAACTTGGAATATTCTCATAAAATAAATGTATATATGTTGGAAATTAAAAAAATTAATATAAAATATTGAAATATTGCATTTATTTACTGTAAACTTACCTCGGTGCAAAATACGATCGACTTGACAACTTAATCTTCTACCTTTTTTCTTTCCTCGATCTATCTCTAAATTTCGTTCTTCTTGATCTATAATTAGCAAATTTAGCTTATTTAATACCCACATTTATTAAAATAATCCTTAACTCTAACTTCGGCAAATTTACGTTTTTGCCTTTAAACTTTTACATATTTATACTTTTACCCCAAAGCTCAGAAATTAAACTTTTTTCCTAATTCTTATGTTTTATGACATTCTGATCATTTTCCCTTAATGGCAACATCAAATTCTCACTCTAACATGTACTTATGAACAATAGGTATTTTTACTGATTATGCCGTTTTACTCGTTTTCACTTAAAACCGAGTAGCACAAGTTCTTTAACATAATTTAAAACCTCATATTCTATCATAAAACATCAAAATAAACACTTTTCACCTATAGGTATTTTTCCAAATATGAACCTTAGGTTAAATTATTGCTAGAATAAGCTAAATCAAGTTACCGGGACTCCGAAAACGTAAAGAACATTAAAAACGGGGCTTGGAATCACTTACTATGGAGCTTGGAAGCTTGAAACAAACCCTAGCTATGGAGAACCCTTGAATTTTCATCCTAATGAAGAAGATGGACATATTTTGCCATCTTTTTCCCTTTTTTAACCTTTTAATTACCAAATGACTAAAATACCCTTCATTAAAAACTTTGGTTATTTCTACCTATGTATGTCCATTTTTGTCCATGAAAACTTAATGTTATAATTGCCATTTAAAGGTCTCTACTTCAATTATGTTCTTCAATTAAATCCTTTAACATATAGAACTCATATTTATCAACTTTTGCAATTAAGCCCTAATAGGCAAATTAGTCATGCAATTCATAAAAATTTCCTTCAATTCTTTAACACATGCATCTAATCACTCGATAAATCATAAAAATTAATCGGAATAAACTTTTCTATATCAGATTCGTGGTTTCACAACCACCATTCCATTTAGGCCCTATTTCGGGATGTTACACATAAATTAAAATATGGCTTCTTATGCATAAGCATAGCAATGACTGAATGCTTACATATATAAGGATGCATAAACAAACTATAATTCAATGGCTAAACCAAAACATCTTTCTCATACCTAATACATATACACTTATATTTATATACTCGTAAATAAAAGTTTAACATTCATAAATATAACCAAATGATATTATCAACTCAATTAAACCAAACCATATTATACTTTTTGTATCACATTCAGTCTCAACTACCAAGATTCATAAATATTGCATTTTCATATTCAAATACTACCTTGGCCGAATACTCATGTGATCAAAATAATTAATTATTATCCAACCTTCAAGCCAAAATGTCAATATATATATACACGTATATCAAACTAATTGTACATACACTTATGTTCAATAGCTCAAAAATCATAATATGACATTGTATACATGTAATATCTATTTAGCCGAATATACACATAAATAAACACTACTAATACATTCACCAATCTCAAATCATTTTTATCATAACCAATCGTTTATACACAAGCTTCCATCTTTACATACTCATAGATCAATCTTCCAAACCATTTACATATACTTAACATAAGGCCAAACATACCTTTCATATACACACCTATACTAATAATAGCATTATGTATCATTTTTTGTTATATATCAAACAACTTACTTACCTAATTATCAAATAGGTAATTAAACACCACATACCTGATCACTTTAACTTCTTAATCACATTCGATAAAACTTTAGCATAAAGCTTACTAGGTATAAAGCCAATGATAATACACCGGCATAAAGCCCGCTAGGCTCAAAGCCTGATATATTACACCGGCACAAAGCCTGCTAAGCATAAAGCCTGATATAACACACCAGCACAAGGGCTGCTAGGCTTAAAGCCCGAATATCACTGATACAAAGTCGATCTTACACATAATTCATATATCGAAGATTCTAGTTGTTCCTTAAAATTCATACGGACTTTCAGATGTCGTCACTCGATCGAATTAAACTCGAACATATTATTTCTATGCATAATCACATTCGGTCATCTCAATTATAAATCTATAACATTCAAATCAGCATATCAAGTTAATTTATATTCAAAATTAGCAACATTTATTTGCTTATAAACTTACCTCGGATATCGACGAATGATGTAAATCGACTATTCGACTATTTTTGTTTTCCACCGATCCAAGTCCCATTTCTTTAATTCTTGATCTATACGATTTCAAATTAAGCTCATTCAAACACAATTTCATTCAATTTAATCTAACAACACATAAATGGGAAAATTACCATTTTGCCCCTGACATTTTACGCTTTTTACAAATTAGTCCAATTTGCATAAAACACAAAATACACAAAATCTCCATACATCATGCTTGGGCTGAATGTTCATCTAGTACATACAAATACGCACATCTCATTTATTTTTCATTTTAGTCCCTCAATTTATTATTTTTTCAATTAAGCCCTAATTACTCAAATTTATCAAAATTTCTAATAAAATACATATTAACCCAAAACTTATCTTCCATATTTCATTTTCAAACACCACAAAACACAATTATTCATTAATGGGCTAACTCAAAATATTCATCAAAATCAGAAATTCGAGCATGGGTCGGATAGTATTCGAAGCAACGATCTCAAAACGTAAAAATTATCAAAAAGTGAAACCAAACTAACCTTGAATTTGAATCAACAATGGCCGAATATGGCTTGGTTTTTCTTTTTCTTTTGCTAGTTTTAGTCATGAGAAAAATATAAATAACATGGCTTTTAATGATGATATATTATACCATATATATATGTTATTTATTATTTTACATATTTAACCTTTAAAAATTAATAACTAAAACACATATTCTAAGGTCACAACCATCCACCAATATTCCATATGGTCCAATTGCAACATAAATGCCTCCACTAATAAAGACAACAACAATTAAGCACTTTCACATTTAACCACTAAGTTTTCATTTTATGCGATTAAGTCCTTTTTATTTAATCAGACACCTAAACGACAAAATTAAATTATGAAAATTTCACATATATAAATTCACACATAATAAACACGGAAAATAATTTTAAAATATTTTTTTGACTTGGATTCGTGGTCCCGAAACCACTGTTCTGATTAGGGACTAAATTGGGTTGTTACAGAGGAAGTAGTAGTTTGTATGTTTTATTAGTAGTTTATGCAACAATTTGATAAAAAATGAGACAACGTAAGTCAAACAAAGGCACATCAACTGAACCAAGTGAAAAAATTGAATACTAATCTTAATGCACACCCATGAAAGTAAAATATGCATTAAAAGAAAAAAAGATATGAGTGGATAATTTTTAAGAATAAGTGAATAATTTTTTTGGGTAAAGAGAAAAATAAACTATAGTAGATCAAATTGTATCAAAATTTTATTGAGCAAGATTGCCGCTTACTGCAACAATAGGAGAGATTGCTAACACGTCCCTCAAAATCTCCTTAAAAACCTTCAAACTTTGTCTTGTGTCAAGGGCCAACTTGGCAATACAATCAGCAAACTTATTAAACTGCTTGGGAATGTGTTGTATAGCCCAAGGACCCACTTTCGCCAAAAGATGGTGAATTCATCTAATTAAGGCAAAGTTCAAAGCCATTGAGGAAGTATCCTGTATAGCTTTAACTACCTCTAGACTATCCATTTGAATTATCACTCCGGCGAAGCTACTATCTTGGATAAGAGTCAACCCATCAAGAATTCCTCACAATTTAGTATCAAAGATTAAGCATGCGCCCAAGTATATGTTAAATCCTATTATCTACTCCCCATTCCCATGCCTTAGAATTCCCCCAGCTGCAACATATCCCGAATTGACCTTAACCTCTCCATCAGTACAAAGTTGGATCCATCTATCTGGCATTAGAGTTATTAACTTTGGTTCCTACTTCTTGGTCAAGTCCTTTCTATGAAAGGAGGCAAATTGTTTAGCCCAAGTCTATGAAACCTTAGTTATCTCATCTGCACTCCAAGTAGCTCCCTGGAAAAGGAAGGGGTTTTGATTCTTCCAAACTTTCCATATAAGCAATCCAAATAAACTTGACCAACTTACCTCACCAAAAATTGAACTAGAATTATGCAAATTAGATTTCCAACCATTCATAAAGGTTCTCTGCAAAAAAAAAAAAATCTCAAACAATTCTCAACCAGAATGATATGCAACCAAATTTTTCTAGCTACAGGACAATCTCTGATCACATGCAGAATATCTTCAGAATGATATCTACACATACCACAAGAACTATCATATCATATTGCTCGCTTAAAAAAAAAAAAAGTGAATAATTTTTAAGTTGCAACTTTTAAAAAAAATATATAATTTGTAAAATATATTGAACTCATTTTTTGATACATAAGTCAATTTAATATTTTATATTATGAATATTTATTTGATTTTATTTCACTTAACTTACCACTTGAAACTTAATGAAGTAATTTATAAACAGCATAGGTAATGTCATATATTGTTGAAAGGGGAAAAAAAGACAGGAGAAAAAGTTAGGAGTATATATATAATTATTATTATGGGGCCCCAACGATAAAAGAGCCGCCACGCAATGCAACGATATTTATGGGTATATATATAATTATTATTATGGGGCCTCAACGAGGGCATCTTCTGGCGCTGATTTGCAGCTCTTTGGGGGTCTCCTCCTGCTGCTGACCGTTTCCCTTCCTTTTGGGGCCCCTGCAAACCTCTTCACACAACTTCCAATGTAACAACGATATTCATCCATGCATATACCTCAATTCTAACCATGCACCTATATTTACATTTATATGTCAATGTTATCGATGTGCACCGACAGAAAGCATGCATTGAAGGCATATATATTTGATAATCTCTTGTTGTCTTCGCTTCATGCTTTCTTTGTTTCGTTGTTTGTTGTTTATTGATGGAAGCCTAAATTTGATGGGCAATTGAAAGGGATCGAAATGGATTTTGATACTATATATGTTGATTTCTTATATTCTTATTGCATATATAATATTTAATCTTTGAATTATATATGTGTATATATATCAAACTAGTTTTTAGCCTTGAAAAGTTGTCATTATTTGCGTCGAGATGACCTCCTGTTAATATACAAGATATTAGACTTCATAATCTTTGAAAAAGAAAAATTAAGAATATGTAAAAAAGAAAAAGGCCTTGAGAAAATGGGGGCAGATGAAATAACTAGAATATAAAAGGCTTTGAGAAGGAGATAAAATTTATTTATTTATTTATTTTGTTCCATGATAGCTGTTGAAAATGGAATTTGATCTCAACTTCAAACCATAAACGTAAAATTTTACTAGTTAAAACCAGTTAACATTTCATACTAGGAGTTAATAACAATGTAGTATACTTTCATTTTCTTTAGCATTTACTTACTTGGGAATGTAGATCATGATCCTTATTACTTTTGAATTCGAGATTTAACTCGTTTTTTTCATGTAGTTATCATTAAAAATTGGCATCCTATAGATCAGAATTCAAATCTCAGCATTTACAACCCATTCCTCTACTCCATCATGTTGCGGTTTCTTTTGTAATTGCAAATAAAAATGAATATTGCCAAATGAAAATTGAAATCAAACTGTAGCTATTGTACGTAATAAGAGACTGGATGCTAAAAATGTATGAATTTTGCTTCCGATGAACCTGCAGCTGTAGTTCAAACTTTGTGTTATTTGTTTGTCTTCAAGTTATTACAGACTGAATTTTTTTCCCAAGCTGTTTTACTTTATGAATAAGGTTTTTGATTCTGTTATGGCTTTGTTCCTCCTTATTCTGGCCAGTAGTCAATATGATTAATGTGTTATTAAACTTGTTTTGTTGAAATAGAATGCCAAGTGGCAGTCAACATGGTTTAAAAAAAGGCTATTGGGGCCCTGAAGGACTCCACAAAAGTTGGATTGGCAAGGGTAAGTAGCGATCAAAGAGTAAGTTTGGTACAGAAAACTTTGTCTACCATTATTTTGATTAATATCGTATTTTAAAAGATTATAGTTATGCACTACAGGGAGTAGAGGTTGCCATTGTCAAGGCTACCGATCATACAGAAGTAGTGCCAAAGGAGAAACATGTCAGGAGTGAGTGATGTTAAATCTGCTTTATTTAACTAATTTTCTGGACCCTTATTTTGAAGAAAGAAAAGTTCCAAAGTTTCAATCTGTCAGAGTATTGCCAAAATGTTACAAAACCAGTGTATAATTGAGTAAAAAGCCTTTGATTTGATAACGTTGGATCTGTTGGGGTTATCAGGACATAGAACAAGGAAGCAAGATGCATGAAATATTTTTACTTGCTCACAATCGTGCAGCAAGAGAGCTTATGGCTGCTCATTTTGCTCATTCATTCAACTAGAAAAACAACACATTTATAACCAAATACATCACTAAATACTGCCTACTACCACTAAGTAGCCTAGTAACTTGTAAAACATTGCTTGTGCATATAAACAAACTACCGAAACTAGTCATTCAACTACCTAAACACTTCAAGTTTTTATCAGCTTGTTCATTTTCAACTAATTTAATTACAATGTAACTAAACAAAAACCTTGTTAATGCAGCATGCACAAGAGCTACAACATACAAATAGCCTGCATGCACTTTAACAAAAACATAACAACAGCATGGTTGGCCACTTTTCAACACTTCTCCTTAGCTTCCATGCTGCAACTACCAATGATTCATCAGTTTCTTTTTTAAGCTTGGCAGTCCCAAGATGTTTTGTTTCAAGTTGACTCTGCTCAAGCAATTCATTTTCAACTCATCTTCAGCCTTGGCTTCGTTACCAACAAAATCTGACTCACACACTTGGCTATCCTAGTCTTTTGTGCCAAAATTTTTTTCTTCAAATGGAGTCTTCTCCTCTTTCACAGCCTTGGTTAGCAACTTGCCTTTAAACACATCTTTCCTTCTTCACTTGCTCATTACAGTCCTGTTTCTTCTTGGACATACTCCTTCCTGCTGTGGAGTGTCTTCATGCACATACTCCATTAACTCCTACTTCAGCTTATTCCAAGCTTGTTTCGAAGTCTCATAGGGGTGAGCTGCTGCTGTCTTCTTTACAAGCAGCCCTCAAAGATCACTGACTTTAGAAGCTTATGTCTTTCTTAACAAGCAGCAAAAGAAAAATCAATGGCCTTCAAAGACTTAGGCTCATGATACCATTTGTTGGGGTTATCAGGACATAGAAAAAGGAAGCAAGATGGGTGAGCTGCTAATGCTTTCTTTACAAGCATCTCTCAAAGATCACAGACTTTAGAAGCTTCTTTTTTTCTTAACAAGCAGCAAAAGCAAAATTAAAGGCCCTCAAAGACTTAGGCTCATGATACCATTTTTTGGGTTATTAGGACATAGAACAAGAAAACAAGATGTATGAAATATTTTTACTTGCTTACAATTGTACAACAAGGGAGCTTAAGACTGATAGCTCATTTTTCTCATTCATTCAACTAAAAAGAAACTATACATTTATAACCAAATACATCACTAAATACTGCCTACTACCACTAAGTAGCCTAGTAACTTGCAAACATTGCTTGTGCACATAAACAAGCCACCTAAACTAGTCATTCAACTACCTAAACACTTCAAGCTTTTATTAGCTTGTTCATTTTCAACTAAGTTTAATTACAATGTAACTAAACAAAAAAACTTATTAATGTAGCATGCATAAGAGCTACAACGTGCAAATAGCCTGCATACACTTTAACAAAAAAATAACAACAGCATGGTTGGCCACTTTTCAACAGGATCTATATCACTCATATTCTAATCAACTCAACAGTCAAATTTATTCTTTTTATTTATTGATGGGTTATTGTTGACTTTCTAGGAGCCTGCAATTTTCTTTATCTTCAACATTATTCTTTTAAAATATAAAAATGCCAACCCTTTCTCGTCTTCAACTATCTTGGTTACTATTTCAAATCGCTCTAATTTCACTTTTTGGATACACACTCTGTTGAAGCATCTTGCTAAGACCCATACTTGGAGGATACCTTTATTGAAAGTTGGCAACAATGCAGTAGCAAGCAAGTTTCCATTGTGTATTTTAGTTATTAAGAAACTTTTGTAACATGTGATTAGCTGATTTAGTAGTCTTTAGGTTGTCATTAAGCTGATATTACAACTTGGATACTAGCACAAGCAATGTTTGTTTTCTTCCAATGTAAAGAAGCTACTTATGTATATGTAATGTTGCTTATTCAAGTAATGAGATAAGTCAACTTTTTCTCCCATTCAACATTCGGCTATTTTTCATCTTTCAAGCACAAATTTGTGATGTTTTGATCTTTAGTTACTGACTTAAACTCTACAAATGGTATGAAGAGCTTGTCATCTTTGAGTTCCTTGTGTTGTGTGTTGTTCCTTTGAGAGGTTTGTGCTTGAAAGAAAAAAAAAAGAAGTTGTTTATGTTTGTTTGTTCAGTTGCTACAAAAGAATGAGTTTCTCACCACCACCACATATTTTTGCTAACTACAATATTTGGGCTATGAAAATGAAAACATATCTACATGCTCATGATCTGTAGAGTGTTGTTCAAACTGACACAGAGCCACCACCCTTGAGAGCTAATCCAACCATAGCTCAAATTAGGCAACATAATTAGGACTATGCCAAAAAAGTATAAGGCTATGTCATGCCTTCAAAATGAAGTTCCAGATGTGATCTTCATAAGGATAATGGCTTGTGACACTCCAAAGTAGGCCTGGGGTAGACTCAAGGAAGAGTTTCAAGGGTCAGACAAAACTAGGCAGCAGTAGTTGATCAACCTAATGAGGGACTTTGAGAATCTAAAAATGAAGGAGTTACCACTCGAATTTCCAATATTTTGGGGTGGTGATAAACCATAATATATACATATTTTTACCCCATGCTTAGCACATTTATAGATGATTTATTATTAGAATCGAGGGATATGATGCTCCTAATCCTTTAATTTCATGTTTTATACTTAGGTGAGCATAAGAAAGAGAAAAGAGCAAGGAACAGGACAAAAAGGGACAAAATGGCCCCAAATTAGCATTAACACGGCCTAAGATATTTTCACACGGGTAAACCACACGTCTGTGTGGATTTATCAGTGTTGATCATGACTTGAGAAACCTCACACGAGCGTGTCACACGGGCTAAGATTAATGGCGTTTCTGATGATGTCATTCGCCTTCGGTTGTTTCCTTTTTCTCTGAGGAATAAGGCTAAACAGTGGTTAAATTCTCTACCACGAGGGTCTATCACTACTTGGGAACAGATGACTGAAAAATTTCTTTTAAAATATTTTTCACCGGCTAAAATGGTAAAGTTGAGGAATGACATCTCTTCTTTTGTACAGATAGATTTAGAAACACTCTATGACATATGAGAGAGATACAAGGATTAATTGAGAATGTGCCCTCACCATGGGTTACCTTTGTGGCTATAGGTCTAGACTTTCCACAACGGTTTAAACTCCTCAACAAGGAAAATGATAGATGCAGCTGCCAGTGGAACAATCAATAACAAGACACCTGAGGAGGCTTATGAGTTTATTAAGGAAGCGTCACTATCAGTGGAAAGTCATGAGGACAAAGCACAAAAAGCTGCTGGTGTTTTCAATCTTTATGCAGTCACTATGCTTTCTAGCCAGGTAGAACTTTTGAATAAAAAGATTGATGGTTTACTTGGTTCTACGCAAATACATCCAGTCATGCAGGGCAACATAAATAGAAGTGGTATAAGCAATCCAGAGTACTCCCCCTATGGACATGGCATGGAAAATGAGCAAAAGAATTATATGGGATACTTATAGTAACACTTACAATGCAAATTGGAGAAATCATCCAAATTTTTCATGGGACGGTCAAGGAAATCAAGGAAAACAAAGGCCACCACCCCCTTTGGGATTTCAGCAACCCCCTTATCGGCAAGAAAAGAAACCAAACCTTGAGGAGATGTTGGAAAAATTCATATCGGTGTCAGAAACCCATTTTCAAAATGCCGAAACAGCACTTAAGAACCAACTAGCTTCAATTCAAGGACTTGAAAACCAGATTGGCCAACTTACAAAGATGATATCTACTAAACCACAGGGTAGTTTGCCGAGCAACACTAAACCTAATCCTAGGGAACATGTTAAAGCAGTTACATTAAGGAGTGGAACGACACTAGCTGAGCCTGAAAAGAAGTCGTCACAAGAGCCTGACAAAAAGAAAGTTGAAGAGACTCAACCCAAGGAGAACTCCTCACCGGTGCTCAAAGAATACAAACCTCCCATCCCATACCCAGCAAAGCTGAAGAAAGACCGCATGGATGCTCAATTCGGTAAATTTCTTAAACTTTTTAAATAGTTACATATTAACTTACCTTTTGTTGAAGCTATTTTGCGAATGCCCACGTATGCAAAGTTTTTGAAGGAGCTTCTAACAAATAAAAGGAAGTTGGAAGAGCTGTCTACAGTGGAACTCAACGAGGAATGTTCAGCTATCCTCCAGAACAAGTTACCAACCAAACTAAAAGATCCAAAAATTTTTACTATTCCCTATTTAATTGGTAATTTAAACATTGAAAACGCGTTAGCTGATTTAGGTGCTAGTATTAATTTAATGCCTTATAAAATGTTCAAGCAACTAGGTCTTGGGGAACCAAAATGCACTAGGATGAGTATACAATTAGCTGACAGATCTGGTAAATATCCTAGGGGTATCATTGAAGATGTGCTAGTTAAAATAGATAAATTTATATTCCCTGTTGATTTTGTTGTGCTTGACATGGATGAGGATGTTAAAGTGCTTTTAATTCTAGGACACCCATTTTTAGCTACCGCTAGAACTGTCATAGATGTGGGAGATGTTAAACTTGCTCCTAGGGTAGGTGATGAAGAAATCGTGTTTAAAATTTATGGTGCTATGTGATTTTCTAGGGAACAAGATGATTCTTATTACTTTATTGATTCTATTGACTATTCTGTTCAAGACTCTTTTTAGGAAATCGCTCTTAAAGACACGTTGGAACTATGTCTTATCTAAGGTGGAGGGAAGGACGATGTAACACCCCAGACCAGGCCCAGATGTTATGGCCGAATCCGGCGATGTCACATCAAAGAGGTTATTTCAAAACAACTTCGTTTAGCTAAAATTATGTTCAGTGGAAAAGTTGCTTAGTTAGAAACTTAAATTTGTGACTTAGAAAATCAAAATCCTTCTAACTTGTTAAGTTATAATGGAAGCCCATGTTTTAAGAAAACATTCACATGTTAAGGTTACTTAAAAAAGCACGTTTACTTTTAAAAAAAAATTATTTAAGTTTGATGATTCAATAGTTGTAACAATAACAATCCCAAATAAAAAGTCAAATTGGAGACATAAGGCCTTATTACACCCTATTAAAAAAACAAGTAATTAAAATAAAGTAATCTGAAACTATTTTTTAAAAAAAAATCCTAAGTAGCTTGTAGTGTGGCCATCTCCGAGTCCTCTCTCACGTTGAGCCGTCTACTGAGGGTCACCTGAAACATTAAATTTAAGGGTGTGAGTTTCGCAACTCAGTATGTACAACCTTAGCAATCAAATCAATTCAATATATAAATATCACATTAGGCCCATACCCTAACAATATTAGTGGTCTTGGGCCTTAGTCCACATTGACCTTATATCACATCAATTTCACATGAATGCAATGCACCCATTCCAATCCAACCCTGCACTCCACTTCCCTTCCAACCCTACACTCATGTGGGGATATAAATATCAACCCACCCATCCCTACACTCCAAAGGTAGCACCTTCAGCGGCACTACTTAAACGTTGCAGTAAGGCTACTATTCATATAATGGGCCTAAAGCCACCGGTGGATCCACAGTCGTCAAACGACTATGCGATCCTCACATATCTTCCTCCGTTCCATTCATCCCACCCAAATGCAACATACATTTCATGAATGCAACATACAAGTTTTTTCCACACATTAAGCATTTAGGGGTATTTTATTCATTTCACTATCTAGAGGTATCTTGGTAATTTCTACCCTACAAAGGTGTCTCGGTAATTCTACCCTACGAGGGTATTTTAGTAGTTCTACCCTAGATGGGCATTTTAGTAATTTCCTAATGGTACGAGTTTTAATTATGGATTTTGCCCCATCAACAAGTCCTCGCGACTAAAGTGAATAGACACTATGCACCAGGTAGGATACCAAAGAAGAGGAGGTGAGTCACTCGGACCGCTTAAGTACCAAGCTCTTCCTAGATCCAATCCTAGACATGCACACATCCATTGCCACACCCTAGCCTAGTGACTTGTCCACAAACATGTTTAATTATTTAATTAAGTCTTATGCAATTTGAGAATTCATCAGAACTAGGCCTATAGTCCATTAAAACCCTAGCATGCATTTCTAAAATTTCCTTAAAGCCCACTAAGCCCAATCATGTCCATAAAGCCCATTAAGCCTAATCATGCTTACGTAGCCCATTAAGCCCGATCTTAATCAAATCATACAATCATCCATATCAATCCATCATTCAATTTTACATAACAACTTTTTCCAATTTGGGCCTACAAGCTCGGTAGGCCCATTTAGCTCTGTCTGGCCCGGTTGGTGCCCGAGACCATGAGATCGGTCTCTAGGCCTTGGTAATCGTATCAGAATCTCTACACGAGTGTTCACACACTCGTGTGATTGCCGGTGCCATACTTTCGGCTTTTTAGCTTTTTGGCTTTTGCCGATTGGTCGTGTGTGTAGTGTATGTACACACCTGGTTGATGACCCGCAGTACACTATCCTCAGCCTCAACCTACAATCAATACCAACCTCGAATAAATTTCCATACTTAACTACAACTTTACTAAATCTCGAAGCCTTACCGTAACCTTACCGTGTGCCACCAACTTTAATCGCCCCTCCTTAGCTATTATTCCCAATTATCCTTAAGATCTACATCAACACACATACTATCAACATTAAGTGACTCATATTCCATACGAATCACCCCTATAAACCACACTTATAATCGGCCACTTATGAATCCGAAATTGGGAACAAGTACACTTACCACTTACTAGAGATCCTTACCACGCTTGAAATCTTTGAACCCTACCCCTTGTTAATATAGGGTTAACTGCAAGAAAAAGATTAGATAGCCCCTCGGCTTTTTCCAAAACACACTAAAAGATGATTAACTAAGTACTTACCAAAATTAGTCACTGATCTTGCGGCCTAGATAGCTACTGAGTGTACGATCAGCTTTTAAAATCTTGATTAAGGGTAGCAAACAACGAAAACAAATCTGTGATGGAGAAAAGCAAAAGGAATCGGCAAAGGGGATATGGGTATTCGACTATTAAGTATGGTATTCGGCTTCCGAGGAATCAAGGATGATATTCGACTTTTGAGAGAAAAAGAAACTCAATGGAATTTTGGTAAAAGAATGAAAGGGAGAAGAGAGGTTGGCAATGGAATGAATTCGACAAAACCAAAGAACCCTCAAGAGAATTCGGCACACTCTTAAATAGACCACAAGCCGATTCTAGCCTCCCCTAGAGTCCCATTCGGCACCATCACCTCCCCTCTCTCAATCTCCTATTTTCTCTCCTTTATCCTTACCTTAAATTTCTCTCCTGAACACTCATTTCCAGAGTCCACTCTAGCGCCACTACCTTCCTTCCATGAGCAAAAATAAAGTCCTAAATTCACCACTCTTAAGCCTCGAACCTTGGACCCATTTCCCTGCTTGTAATGCCACCCTATAGCTCCCCATGCAACGCCACCTTGCCACTGAGCCACAGGCCCAACTGTGTCATATTTTCCCCTTAATTTGTTTAAGAGGCCTATTACCTGATACTAAGGTTCCACTAAGGCAAAAATTAAATTTTTCCTATGGTCTTCCCTATCCCTAAGACTTCAAATAACCCTTGTAATACCTTGAAATTAATATTCTAACAGTGCCAAACATGTAATCTAAGTCGCTATCTTACTCTCTAAATGTAACACACCCACACCCGAGGCCCAATTCTTCTAGGCCCAAAATTTGGGGCGTTACAAACGAAGTCACCATTGAGATGAAGAAGGTAATAATTACTTGAACTCTAATGAACCTTCTCTAGGACACATATATTAGAGGGTATTAAAATAAATGATGAACTAAAACAAAAGCCCTCTATTAACGAACCTCCCAAACTGGAACTTAAGTAATTACCCAATCACTTGGAATATGCATTTTTGGGAGATAACTCCACACTACCGATAATTATTGCTTCAAACCTACAACCCAAAGAGGAAGAGGAATTACTCCAAGTGTTAAGACAACATAAAAGAGCCATAGCTTGGAAAATTTCTGACATTAGAGGGATCAATCCTTTTTTTTTTACACCCACAAAATTTTGATGGAGGATGAATATAAACCATGTGTGCAAGCTCAAAGACGATTGAAACCCAACATGAAAGAAGTTGTCAAGGTTGAGGTAATTAAACCCAAACATCAAAGACGATTGATCTAATGATCCACATCTGAAACATGCCCCACTTTTCACTCAGCATTCACCATAATGCTTCCTATTGCAATGTTTACATTCAGATCCCATATTTCTCACGCTACCCACACTGGTAACAGACGTTGTTTAGGGTCTCGGGCTGAACTGTCTAGCATCTCTATCTCTATAGATATTCCCATAGAAACAGTTGAATGAGGGCATAATCTTTAGATTTCTTCGATCTAGACTGATGCAATTTACTCTCAAATCTCTTTCTAGAATCTCTCGCTTCAAAATCAGCTTTTCTTTTATCTCTGCCAAGTTCTTCAGCTTTAAAAGACCTATCAACCAGGACAACAAACTCTTTCAACTCAAGAATTCTGACTAACAATCAGATATCTTCATTCAATCTGTACTCGAATCTCTTACACATTATAGCTTCAGTGGAAATGCTTTCACTAGCATATTTGCTGAGTCTGACAAACTTTATCTCGTATTAAGTTACCGTCATATGGCCCTGTTTCAATTCAGGAAATTCTTTTCATTTTCGGTCGATGAACCGTTGACTGATATATTTCCTTCAGAATTCAATTTGGAATAAATCACATATAACTCTTTCTCGTGGAACAACAGATGTTAGGGTATTCCACCACTGGTATGCTGCGTCTCTCAACAATGAAATAGCACATTTTAAACTTTCTTTAGGTGTGCAAGATAATTCATCAAACACCCTGATCATATTTTCGAACCAGAATTTGGCTTTCTCAGCATCATAACTAGCTGTAGCTCTAAATTCTTCAGCCCCATACTTCCGTATCTTATCAACATAAGGTCTATTCAATATCAAAGGATTCGTACCTCGTGGATTTATAGGGTTCGGTTGGGGAACAGACGGGGGTGGAAGTTGTTGAGCAGCCAGGTTTGCTCGAACAAATTCAATAATCCACTCACTCATTATCTGGAAGAAAGCTTGTTTAGCTTCTCCCTGACAACCCATAGCAGGACTTGATTCAGAAGGCGCAGTCCCTTGAACAGGAGCTGGCGCATTACTATCTACATTATCTGCTACTGCTCGATTTCGATCCATTTACTATATAAAACATAATTTAAAAGCTATCAGGAGATATAACACTATCGCTATTTATATATGCCATGTTCAGCTAGACTTGTATACACTACAGTAGTCCTAGAATTGACTAAATGGTAGCACTAATACCAATAAAATGTAACACCCTTAACCCGTAACCGTAGCCGAAATAGGTTAAGAGGCATTACCAGACTTTCAACCCAATTTAGAACAGTAATTCATCAAACATTTAGCAAATATCATCTCATTTCAATACTGATCAGTCATTCATACTGATAACATGCTTAATTCGAGCATACAAATCTTGCAACATACATTTGGGACTGAAACAATAACATTTGGAAACTATGAGAAAACTTAAGAAAATTTTTGAATAAGGGTCACACAGCCGTGTGCCTCACACAGCCACCAGACACGCCCATATGTCAAGGTCTTGTGAAAATAGGGCATACATACTGACTTATCCACACTGCCACCAGACACACCCATGTGTCTGGCTATGTGAAAATTAAGGGGTATACTGACTTGGCCATATGGCCGACCACACGCACGTGTGCCAATTCGTGTGCTATACACGGCCAGTAGACACGCCCATGTGTCTAAGCCGTGTAACTCATTGACTTTTTTTAACTAAGGTGCAGGGGTCACACGGTCGAGACACACGCTAGTGTGCTCAGACCGTGTGGTACAAAAATAGGCTTGGTTTAAGCCATTTTTCGCACCCCACTTCCAAGTACCTACAAGTAATTATATGGCACCAAAACACATTCAAATAGGCAACCAAATCAACCAAATCAAAGCATATTTTGTACCAAACCAACCATGAGTTAATCTAAGCCATATCACATAACTTAGTCATGTACCAAAATACCTAACATAAGTTGCCATACAATTCAACTTATAAACTAGCCTATACATGCCATATTTACACATTTTTCCTTGAGTTCCAAATGTATCAAAGAGTTGTCTAGGTAGTGTGATGCAAATTTTCGACTTTGTCCAAATCGAGCAAGTTTTCGAAATCTATAAAGCATAGAAAAATAAACGGAGTAAGCATTATAGCTTAGTAAGCTCGTATAATGTAGAATTAAACTTACCAATATAACATCAAGCAATTAAACAATTTAAATCCAAATCATTTGCCAAAATGCCTATTCACAAACATCCATTCATAAGTTAGTCACTTAGCTAAAATATAATCATCCATTCAAAAGGATGAAACCAAACATGAAATGTTCATATAACACCCAATTCATCTCACATTCCATCTATACATTCCATATAAATCATGTCACATTTCATCTATACAATTCATATAACTCATATCACATTTCATTTCTATAATTCAAATCGGTATAATGCCCATTGAACCTAATGAAATATCGAGGGATACTTGGGTGATACACACTAAGTGTATAAATTGGCAATCCGTCAATTCATCATCATTCCTGCTCTTTCCAGCCATGATCGGTAAGCTCCTCCTAAGCTGGTAAATGATAAGCTCTATCGAGCTGAATGGTAAGCCCTGAAGAGCTAAAACAGTAAGCTTCGAAGTGTTGAATCAGTAAGCTCATAAGAGCTAAATCGGTAAGCTCATACGAGTTGTGGTGAGTCTGCAACAAGTGCAGGAGCTCAACCAAAATGGTAACCCTAATGACATGTCACTTGTATCCTACGACTTTCTATGGTTCAAACGGGACTCGATATTGTTCAATTCCATCATTAAGGCATCCAATGATCATATATATGTCAATTTCTCAATTCACAAGTATTCAATACAATTGAGTTCAAATATTTAAAGGTTCGGTTCTAAATATACAAACTAACCTCGTATTGCTCGGATAATTAATGGTCTACTCGTCTACCTTTCGTTTCCCCCAATCTAGTTCTGATATTTGTTTATCTTGATCTTTAATTGAACATCAACATAGCCGAAACTTAGCAAGCTCTCTTCCATGGTTTTTCATTTCAGTATTCGATGCATGAAGATGAGAATAAAGCTTTAATTTATTTTGTTTTATTTTATTTAACTAAATTAACCATTTTACCATTTTATCCCTTTTAATTAAACATAAAAATCATGTAATTTAAGTCCATTACCGTCCACTCATGTTATTAGTGGGCTAATTTCAAACCAAGTACTCATACATTTTAATTCTATAGCTATTTAATACATTTAAACAATAGAACTCAACTTCTACGCGTTACGCTATTTAGTCCTTTTTATCAAATTAAGCATTTAAACGGTAAAATTTCTTAATGAAAATTTTATACTATCATTCTTTCATGCTGTAAAACTTATTAAAAGGATAAAATAAATATTTTTATTCAATTCTATAGTCTCGAAACCACTGTTCTGATCTGACTCAAAAACGGGTTGTTACAGGGCTATTTTGTCACTCTAGGTTCAGGAGTTTTCTGTTGGAGTTCTGAGAAACAACAAATAGTAGCTCAATCCACTGCAGAGGGTAGAGTACATTGCAACTGCTACTTCTGTTAATCAAGCCATTTGGCTTAGGAAGCTTTTGAGTGACTTGAGTGCTGATCAAGAGGAAGCAACAGATATCAAAGTGGATAATCAATCAGCTGTTGCTATTGCCAAGAATCCTATATTTCATGGCCAGACCAAGCACTTCAAGATCAAGTATCATTTTGTAAGGGAGGTAGATTTGTTAAAGGAAGTCAATTTAATTCATTGTTGCTCGGAGGTTCAGCTTGCAAACATTCTAACCAAGCCACTAGCTAATGCAAGGTTTGAGTATTTGAGAAAAGAAATTAGAGTCTGTTGCTTGTAGCCAATGAGGAGTGTTAAAAATTGGCAACAATGCAGCATCAAGCAAGTATCCATTGTGTATTTTAGTTATTAAGAAACTTTTGTAACATGTGACTTTAGCTGGTTTGATTGTAATTTTTTGTTCTGCTAAGGATTAGTCATGTACTCAGTTGATTTAGTAGTCTTTAGTATGCCATTAAGCTGATTTTACAGCTTGCATTCTAAAACAAGCAATGATTGTTTTCTTCCAATTTAAAGAAGCTACTTATGTATATGTAATGTTGCTTATTCAAGTAATGAATAAGTCAACTTTTTCTCTCATTCAACATTTGGTTTTGCTTCTATTTTTCATCTTTCAAACACAAATTTTTAATGTTTTAATCTTTAGTTACTGATTTAAACTCTACAACCTCCTTATCTCATAACCCAGCCTCAGTTACTTCGCATTCACCATAGTGCAAATCCACATAACAAGTATGGATATGCATTAATGTGTATCTCTTGTTATCTGAAATAGTTATTAGGAACATATTATGTGCAAACCAAAAATGGAAGCCTCAATTTATGTAAATCACTTCCATAATGGTGTAAAGATTTTCCTTAATGGAAAAGAGAAACAGAAATCGCCAAATGTTTTTGATTGATGCAGTTTTCGGTTGTTTAAACCATGGCACTTCAGTTTAGTTGTTACTTTGCAGTAGGAAAAGTATCTTAGTTTGCTGTAGGTATTCCTTGTTCTAGAATTCCTACTTATGGTTTTCTATATTTAGTCACGAGGATACTTGCATTTGCATTTAGGTTGCATTGAAAACCTTGATCGTTATACACCGTATATTAAAACATGACCCTTCATTTCACCAAGAATTCATTAATTTTGGGCAGGACAGAGGTCTCCTGCTGAACTTAACACATCTCAGAGATGATTCAAGTCCAAAAAGTAGGTTACTATATTTATTAAGTCTACTTTCTTTTTCTTTTTTTCTCTCTTTAATGCTATGATTTAAAGTATACAAACTGACTATGGAATGGTTTTATTTGTGTCAAGCATGGAATTATTCTGTTTGGGTTCGTGGATATGCTTTATATCTGGAAGAGCGTGTAGAATGCTTCAATGCATTGAAATATGATGTTGATAAAGATCAATCGGTATGCTCTTTGAACTCTATACTTTTTTTTCTTCTCCCTTTTAAGCTGCAACTCGGTCAATATCCTTTTTACCATGTTCTGGATTTGATACATTTCTTTACCAATCTCCAAAAGGAAGAGCATTTCTATCAAACCACCCAACATTGTTTAGTTTTAATTATGTGATTTGAAGTTTGCATTTCATTACTGATCCTAACATGCGTTGGATCCTCTCAGATTTTCGTTTCCTTTGATCATTATGAAAATCTAATATTGTTCGCATGAAAATTGAGGTTTATACATGTCTCACATGGTCAATCATTTCCTTCTCTTTTTTTTTTTTTTTAGTTTTTTTGTTCTTTCAAAGAGGGTGAAATTAAAGATGGTAAGCTAAGTGAGGTTGCTAGGATTAGGAACTTTGGACAACCAAAACTTGTTATTTCATCAGAACCAAATAATGATTTCTCTTTTTTGTGAACAGACATGCTTGCTTTCTTTCTTTTCAGTTTTATCTCTATTAGTGATGAGGATATGAAAATCTTTTGTTATTATCTATAGAGAAACAGAAGACTCAACACCCCGGATCTGCTAGATCAGCTACCTGTCTTGCAAGTGCTTCTCCATCACCTTCTTAACTGCAAGGTACACACCCTTGAGTCTTCCATTGTCTTTCTTTCTCAAACTGTATGCCATCGACACATTCTTCATTTTAGGTACACTTCTAACATTGTTTCTTTTCCCTCTTCCACTCACTCTGTCGTTTTTGCAGCCAGCAGGGGCTGCTTTTTATAACCACTTGATTCATTATGTTCTATCAATTGTAACTTGTAAGTAACTCCATCTAAAAAGCATTAGTGTGTTTATTCTAACTTGTATATTCTTATGGATTTCCTCTTTTAGACTGCAGGTGAATGTGTTAAGCTGTACATTGCAATTACTGATGGAATTCTAAATCTGATTAACAAGGTAAGCTTTAGTCAATGTAATCTGGTGGACACTCATGTTTTTCCTCCTAAAAAGATGGATGTTTGAAGTAAATGGATCCTATTTTTTCACAGTACTTTGAGATGCAGCACCATCATGCTGTTAAGACACTTAAGATTTATCACAAGGCAGAAGAACAGGTAGAATTCAGTGCTGCAAACGGATCTTTCTATCTGTTTTGTATGTTTCCAGATGTTCATAATTTAGACCCCTTTTACTCTTTTTAGGAACATAATATTTTCTCAAGTAAACTTGAATGTTGTGTTGGTAAAACAACCAAGAAAGAATGATAGAATAGGAAATAAAACACTCTTTTTATTTCTGCTCATGGAAAAGAACAGAGTACATGCTTTAAATAATACTAGTGGTAACTAAAAAAGACAAAAAATTAGGAACACTAACCTCATGATCAGATTTGGTGCCAGATAAATCTAACAACTAAACAACCAAATCAGAATAAGATTTTCACTAACTAATAAAGATAAAAACATATACTAAATATAGCAGTAAATAACATTTTGAATCATTATTTTTTTCAACACTTCCCACTTGATTCAAAATCACATACTCCAAGCTGTGATCTAAAAAAATGATGCTTGGCTTGAGTAAGAGACTATGTAAATACATCAGCCACCTGTTCATTTGTGCTGCAAAATTTCAGTACTATCTGTTGATCACCTACAAGCCTTCGAATAAAATGATGATGCACATCAATGTGCTTAGTCCTTCCATGAAAAGCGGATTCTTCATCAATGTGCTTAGTCCTTCCATGAAAAGCGGGATTCTTTGTCATTGCTATTGTGGATCGATTGTCACAAAAGATTTCAATTGCTTCTTTTTGCTCAAGACTAAAATCACTAAGAAGTTTTCTCAGCCATAAAGCTTGTCGCGTCGCTGCTGTTGCTGCTGCATACTCTGCTTCAGATGATGATAAAGCTATTGTTTCTTGCTTCTTTGAACTCCATGTTACTACTCCAGAACCAAAGCTAAAAACGTTGCTAGAAGTGCTTTTTTGATCATCTAAACAACCTTCCCAATCACTGTCGGTGAAACCAATTAATGTGAAATTTGATACTTTGTAGTACCAAATACCAAAATTCACAGTTCCTGCAACATAACGAAGGATTCTTTTTGCTGCTCCAAAATGTTGTTTTGTAGGACTTTGCATAAATCTAGACACAACACTAACACAAAAAGCAATATCGGGCCTAGTGTGTGTAAGATAATTCAAACTACCAGTTAAACTTTTGAATAAGGTCGAATTAACTTTGTCAGTCCCATCTTCATGCTGCAACTTTTCATTGATGTTCATTGGTGTGGATGCCACCTCACAATTCGCCATGTCAAACTTCTTTAAAAGATCTGCAGCATGTTTCTTTTGGCATACAAAAATTCCATCATCACCCTGTATAACTTGAAGTCCCAGAAAATATTGCAACATGCCCAAATCTATCATCTCAAATTTTTCACCATACATGATTGAAATCATCAATTAACAACTTTGAGGAACCCAGATAGATCATATCATTGACATAAAGACATACCACTAAAAAATCTCCATTACCTCTCTTCTTCAAATAAAGAGTTGGCTCATTTTCGCTTCTAGTGAACCTATTATTCTGAAAGAAGGAATCAAAGTTGCAGCATGAAGTTGGGACTAACAAAGTTAATTCGACCTTATTCAGAAGTTTAACTGGTGGTTTGAATTATCTTACACACACTAGGCCCGATATTACTTTTTGTGTTAGTGTTGTGTCCAGATTTACGCAAAGTCCTACAAAACAACATTTTGGAGCAGCAAAAAGAATCCTTCGTTATGTTGCAGGAACTGTGAATTTTTGTATTTGGTACTACAAAGTATCAAATTTCAAATTAATTGGTTTCACTGACAGTGATTGGGCAGGTTGTTTAGATGATCGAAAAAGCACTTCTGGCAACGTTTTTAGCTTTGGTTCTGGAGCAGTAACATGGAGTTCAAAGAAGCAAGAAACAATAGCTTTATCATCATCTGAAGCAGAGTATGCAACAGCAACAGCAGCGGCGCGACAAGCTTTATGGCTGAGAAAACTTCCTAATGATTTTAGTCTTGAGCAAAAAGAAGCAACTAAAATCTTTTGTGACAATCGATCCACAATAGCAATGACAAAGAATCCCGCTTTTCATGGAAGGACTAAGCACATTGATGTGCATCATCATTTTATTCGAAGGCTTGTAGGTGATCAACAGATAGTACTGAAATTTTGCAGTACAAATGAACAAGTGGCTGATGTATTTACAAAGTCTCTTACTCAAGCCAAGCATCATTTTTTTAGATCACAGCTTGGAGTATGTGATTTTGAATCAATGGGGAAGTGTTGAAAAAAATAATGATTCAAAATTTTATTTACTACTATATTTAGTATATGCTTTTATTTTTATTAGTTAGTGAAAATCTTATTCTGATTTGGTTGTTTAGTTGTTAGATTTATCTGGCACCAAATCTGATCATGAGGATAGTGTTCCTAATTTTTAGTCGTTTTTAGTTACCACTAGTATTATTTAAAGCATGTACTCTATTCTTCCATGAGCAGAAATAAAAAGAGTGTTTTATTTCCTATTCTGTCATTCTTTCTTGGTTGTTTTACCAACTATTCTGCTTCCCATAAACACAGCCTTCACAAAAATCAAGTTCACCAATGTTTGGTAAGCCAAGAACCATTTCCTTTTTTTTTTAAGAAGTTTCAAGCCATTCAGATGCAAATGTTCATAACGTAAATGCCACAAATTTGCCTCATTATCCCTCCTAGCAATCAAGTCCTTATTCACTACATTTGAGACATCAAGAGGAAACATCCTATTTTGAGTCATATGGACGGTCTCTATGATCTGACCAGATTTTTTATCGCGAATAGCACATGAATCACCATCAAACACAATAGAATACCCACTAGCCATTAACTGTCCAATGCTCAATAAGTTATGAGCTAAACTAGGCACAAATTACACATTAAAAAGAAGTTTGACACCACCTTGCATGGTTTTAATGGCAACTGTACCTTTTCCTTCAACTTGCATCTGCTTGTTGTCTCCAAGTCGGACTTCACCTTTCAGTGATTCGTCAAGCTCTCTGAATAATGATTTGTTTCCAGACATATTATTAGAGCAACCACTGTCTAAAAACCATACATCATTGCTATTGTTATCATATTGAACTGGAGAATGGACCATGAACAATGAGGTTTCCTTTTCTACATTCTCGGTAAAATGAGCCTGCTTCTGCTCTTCTCTTTGTTTGGCCCAACAACCAGCTTCCTTATGACCCATTTTGCCACAGTATCTGCACTGGATTGAACTTTTGTAAGGTTTACTAAACTGACCTCTACCTCTGCCACCGTTACGACTATGTCCATGAAAGCCACGCCTGCCTTTAAAGGATTCTTCCTTCACTTGAAAAGCTTTTTCCTCAGAATTTTCATGAGACCTGTTAAGTCTAGCTTCATGAGCTATCAAAGAACTCATCAATTCATCAAAAGTATAAGTAGACAAGTCCTTGGTTTCTTCAATTGCAGCAACAACATGATCAAACTTTAATGTTAAGCTTCTTAACGCCTTGCTCACAACAATTTCATTACTCAAAATTTCACCATAAGATCGCATTAGATTAACAATCTCAGAGACTCTAGACAAGAATTCTTGCACTGATTCTTTGTCTTTCATAATTAAAGTCTCAAAATCACGATGAAGAGTTTGTAATTTTACAGTTATTACCTTCTTGTCGCCCAAATATTCTTGCTTCAAAATCTTCCATGCTTGTTTGGAGGTGTCTGCTGCTGAAATTCGGGAAAATATGTCATCCTCAAATGCTAACTGGATAAGCATTAGTGCTTTTGCATCCTTCTTGCGATTTTCTTTTAATCATTGGTCAGGCTCTGCTGGTGCCGGATCAGGCTCTTCATACCCATGTTCCACCAAGTCCCATAATTCTTGAGACTTGAACATCGTTTTCATCTTGAGACTCTAAAGATGATATTTTTCACCTTTGAAAATTGGAATTAGTGGTTGTGCTGCTGGGTTGGTTCCACTATTCGCCATGAATCACGCAATTTGGGATCGAAACCTGATTTACTAATACCACAAATGTTGGTAAAACAACCAAGAAAGAATGACAGAATAGGAAATAAAACACTCTTTTTATTTCTGCTCATGGAAAAGAACAGAGTACATGCTTTAAATAATACTAGTGGTAACTAAAAAAGATAAAAAATTAGGAACACTATCCTCATGATCAGATTTGGTGCCAGATAAATCTAACAACTAAACAACCAAATCAGAATAAGATTTTCACTAACTAATAAAGATAAAAACATGTACTAAATATAGCAGTAAATAACATTTTGAATCATTATTTTTTTCAACATGTTGTTGCAGGTGTCGCTGTTATCTGAGTTCTTTGAGATCTGCAGGGGCCTTCACTATGGCAAGGGCAAAAGTACCTTAAGATTAAACCAGTATTGGACCTTAAAAATTACTTTATGAGTTTCTTGTTTATTTGAATTTCAAACGATTTTGTTTAACTTCCTTGACATGTACATTCCAGCTCCCTGAATCATTCCTGATTGCTATGGAGGAATATGTGAAGGAGACCCCTGAAGTTTTGGCACTTCCATATACATCAGCATGATGCCTCAATACTTTATTTTACTAAATAGCTATCATATTCTTCCCCTACTTTGAGAAAAAAATTAATCATTATGATGAGAATTGCAAATATGCAGAGCTTCAAATGCATATAATTGTTGAATCAGATGCTTGGGAGAAACACACTAGTAAATTCAGTATCCATGATACGATAAACAGCTTTTTATCACATGGAATTTCCTGCCATGCAGGCCTTGTGGCTTACATGATTATCAGTAACAATACGTATAAGGAAAGAAAGAAAAGAGTAGTAACTGAAGGCTTAACATGTTGCAGAAGATTGAAGTTCCTAATGTCCAAAAAATTGACAATGTCTGTAAAATCAATGCCTTCTTATATTTAAACACTTCTACAATAAATCACAAAAAAAATGGCTGTCCTAGGGGAAACATTGAGAAAATGAACTCGGAAGGAAGAATGATTTGAAAGTACCTTTGATACGAACTCGTTTCGGTGATGATTCGAGTGGTAATATTGTCCAATCGTGAATTTGAGTAGAATATTTCGTTTTGAAATGAACTAGGTTTAAAACAAAAAAAAAAAAAACTGATGAGAAGAAAGAAATAGGTTTAAAATAAGGTTGCAAAATGGTTAAACAAAAGATAGGAATTCAGCTAAGGCCTAAGGATGAACTAACAATAATGTGATTGTTGACTCGAAACTCAAAATAAGACTTAGGGAAATTCGGTTTAGGAAACAAAGAATAAACCTTGACCCACTATCAAGAATGATAAGAACCAAAGGCATATGAACTAACCTTCACCCGCTATAAAAAATGACAGGAACCTTGGTATTAGGGGTGAGCATTCGATCGAATCGAATCGAATCGAATAAAAAATTTTTGAGTTAATCGAGTTTTCGAATCTTATTTTATCATTCAAACTTTATTTGAAATTTTCTCGAATCGACTCGAGTGAGAATCGAATTCGAATCGAATCGAATCGAATCGAATATATTTGTTCGAGTTAAATTTTAAAAAATAATTTTGGGTTCTTGTAACCACTATCACCCATCGTAATAAAATTTTTCCACTATAATTAATTTTTTTATTAACTTTCATCACCTCATAATTTATTTACTAATCTTTTATATACAGGTTAGCTTTTTTTGTTTGCCTAATTGTTTCAATTATCTTCAGATTCTTGTCACTATGTATTTTGGAATTAAAAAAATATTAAATGTAATAATGTGACTTTTTAATAAAAGTTATTTTAAAGATAAAATGTGAAATTAATACCAATATAAAATTTTAACACGAATAATTTATGGCATTATTAATAATTCAATTTTAATATAAATATTCAATATGAATAAACAATTCAATAATATAAATAATATAAAATGTGAAATTTAATTTAATAATATAAATAAAATATATAAATAAAATTATTACTATTTATTTTTATGGGTTTTTTTTTGGATAATTTTAATTTTTTATTTGAGAGTAAATAGTGAGAAGTAAAAGTTTAGAGGGAAAATAAAAAATTTTGGGAGTAAAAGTTTGAGGGAAAGTAAATAGGGAGAGTAAAATTTTGGAGGGAAAATATTAAAAAAAAATTGGTGAGATGAGTTTGGGGTAGTGGGGGGTGGGATGAAAAGGGAGTAAAAGTTTTAAGGGGAAAGTGAGAGGGAGTAAAAATTTTGGGGAAAAATAAAAAGTTTTAAGGGGTTTTGGGAGTAAAAATTTGAGGAAAGGTAAATAGGAGAGTAAAATTTTGGTGGGAAATGGATTTTGGGTAGATGGGGGGTTGGGATGGGAGGGGAGTAAAAATTTTGGGGAGAAAGTGGGAAGGAGTAAAAGTTTTAAGGAAAAAAAGAAAAATGTTTGGAAGTTTGGGGTAAAAATGTAAAATATTATAGTTTGATATTCGAATTATTCGAATTATTCGAGTAATTCGAATTTAAAAACTCAACTCGATTCGAACTCGAAATTCGAAAAAAATTCGAGTTGACTCGAATAACTCGAATAATTCGAATAACTCGATTTATTTAACTCAAAATTTGAATTTTTTTTTAATTTTTTCGAGTCAAATCGAGTTTTGCTCAATCCTACTTGGTATAAATGAACGCCACACTTTTAACATCTGATAAGTTCAAGAAGATAGGAATTGACGCCACAAGGATTGCTTGATAAGTCAATTTAGTCTAAAGAAAACAATGAGAGTATGAACACTCACAAAGTAAAATAATATTCATAAAAATGATCAAAAGGTTCTCTTCAATAGGCTAATTACACATATTTATAGTGCCAAAAGAGGCCTAGCCGAATGGTCACATGTGATCATCTTAATGAGCTAATAATGAGCTGAAATAAAGCTCAAAAACTCTTGAAATTTTAAACCTAAGTAACTCCACCCTTCAATACACTTCAATTCAGCTGATTGAATGCTTAGAAAAAACTACAGAATAGTCACCAGCATCTTGATGGAGTTTTGAATGCATGAAATAATCATTTAAGAAACAAAACGGTTCAGGTAGATGAAAAGGCTACTGCCGAATTTAAAAGAAGATATAATGCTCATTGAATTGTTATAATAGCTCTTTAAATGATGTATAATGTCTCCCTTATATGTAACTAAAATTTCATCTTGAAAAGTCATATTAATCACTTTGTAACAGCCCATGAATGTGAAGGTCTCCAACTAAAAAGTCCCCTGCAATTAAAGACATTAAAATAAACACATTTAACTCACTTAAACACATATTAATTATAAGAACACGTTTAACACTTAACTTAATTAAATGAACTCAAACACATGCATCAATAAATTATTCCAGCAACTAGATTAATTAAGAGAAGCCTTTTTTCTAACAACTCAATTAATGCAAACTAAATAAACAAATGAGTTACTTAATGCAAGACTTAATTTAAATAATGTAGACTTAAACTAACATGGGAGTTACATAATGCAAGTCATTATTTATTATGCATACTTAACTAACATGAAAGTTACATAATGCATTCTTTATTACTAATGCATTCTTTATTAAATGCAAAACACGCAAAGTGTAAGTCAAAATTAAAAAAATGCAAACTTATTAATTTAAATAAAATTTTACTAAATTAAAAAGTCTTTAAAAACATTGGCCCAATAATCAATCAGGCCTATGAGATGTTTCATCTTGCACTTGGGTCCCTCAAGTTTAGGTCAATCTTGACGACGTCGAGTTGTGTTGTAATATGATGCGACCGGGTTCGCATCAACTTTTGAGGCATTAACTAAAGTAGTTTTCTTTGTTGATTGAATGGATGTTATTGAAAAAACTCGTGTAAAATAACATTTCCTGCCATGAATAGTCAAATTCTTGCATTATCAGGCATGAAAACTTGAATGATCCTCCAGCTAAAGTTGCAGCCTTGAAGCCACATAGATGATGTCCTTGTCCATCACTACATTCATTACTAGAACTTAACGCATTAGCTACACTATGAATATATTTATTTATTTGCATGACTTACATGCTATTTTTCAGATAACAAAATATGAAGGTGCTGCTCCCACAAAAATCCCTGCTCCAGTATCTGATTTGTTGACAGATGATGTTCAAGAAAAATCTGTTACATCTTCGGAAAAACCCGGAGTGAATCAAGGCAGGCCGTTGGGAAGCTAGACATTGCTGATCTTATAGTAAGGACTTTCCTTAATTTGACGATACGCTTGGTCTCCATAGGTCCCTTTATCTTGATTTCTTATGTTTATTCTTCTTACTTGATCTACCTTGTTACTGCCAGTGCTTTGACGAACCAAGTAAGGAAGGAACTGAACCGAATGAGAATAATCCCCTTGCTCTAGCAATTGTTAAATCTGGTAAATTATTGGTTTTCACTGAGATGTCAATTGATTTGTCCTTCGAAGTGATGAATCGGATTCTTATAACATCTTTTCCCATTTTTAAATTTTAACAGAGAATCCTCCCTATGCTGAAAATGTTGGCAGCTCAGCACCTGCATTTACAGGTAGGGAGCTTGGACTTTGTGATGCACCAGTCTCCATTGGGGCTGCTGTTGCTGATAATAAAATGGTTAGTCCGAGTACTGTTAAAATAACCTTGTCCAAAATTCTTTCAGGATTTTCCACTCTGCTTTATGTTCATTTTGGACTGCTATTAACATATCTTCAAATGCAGACTGGCAGCTCGAACAGATTAACACCACTCAGTTTATCAACAACAAATCAACAAATGGCCTACAACTTCGGTCAGGTGTCAGGCCAACCCTTTTGATGATTACAACAGCCAGGGTCCCTTTTATGGAAGCAGTAGTATCCCACCAGAAGCTAATGTGCAAACGGCAGCCATGCCTCAACAACTACCGTACATCATGCCACAGCAGCCTCCTATGATCATGGTTGCTTACCATTCAATCAGCCCTTCAGCTGTGGCAAATTACAACCAGATTCCCACATTTTATGGAGGCAGTAATTTCACACTCTCAACTGATACGAAAATGGCAGTCATAGCTCCACAACAAACCGACCTAAAGCAACAGCCTACATTGGCCATGGTTGGCTACAATTCAACCAAACCTTCTGGTAATCCCTTTGATATATGAAAATGGCAGCCATGGCTCAAACATAAACTGACCTAAAACAGCAGCATAACTCAGCCGTTGGATACAATTCAACCAAGCTGGCTTAATTTAGGGGCCATGAGGAAAGTCTGGCTTTGAAACATCAGTTTTAGGCACAGATAAGATTACAGCAAAGGTTAATGCTTGTAAACCGCAAACATGAACCGATTGAGTTAATAAAGAGTTTATCATTTAATAGTTTAATTCGTCTGTAGCTCTTTTTCTATCACAAGCTGCTTCCAACAACCTCTTGCCTGAGATCAGTGCCAGAAGCCAAGTAGTAACAGATTGTGGTCTCCCGCTGAGAGCATTGAGTGACTAAAATTGGGTTTGGTGGTTGCCTGGGCCAATTTAGAAATATTACCAATGTAACCATATCAATGTAATTGATAACACAAGCCACAAAGCACTAAAGACAATAGATATCAACTCAATATAAGCCACGTACATTTAGACCAACAGTTTAGTACAACCCTTGCATTCAAGTGAACAACAAACATTTTTTACCCAATACATTTGAGTGCTCTATTTTTACTGCAAATAGTCGTAGAAATGCACAACGCACTTGCACGGCATGTACAAACACGGCGCAACATAAAAATAAATAAAAAATAAAAAAAAACACGAATATGCGTGAAAATAGAAAGATGCCAAAATCTTTATAATGCATTATTAACAAGTCAAAAGGTATATGAACATAAAATAACACAAAACGACTAGGATATCGAGAAAATATATGAACATGACACAAATTGCCTAGTCTACTTGCAAAGAAAGATTCAGCACAAAAAAATTCCAAGCCCGCGTATCTTGTGTCATGCTAAAGGCTGCCTTCATTTTTCTCTCACATGTTGCTTGTGGGTAGTGACGATGTCAATTCTGGAACGATATAGAATAAGAGCCAGTGTTTGGATCTTTGACAGCTTTGAAGTTGTCAATACTCATCCCAAAACGACCCAGAACAGAGTTGCCCAATTCTTTTAGCTTTCCTGTCATGGTACGTATATTTATATATGGTTAGTGATGCATAAATGGATGCCAAAAGTACAAGCGTAAAAATTTTCTCATATGCTACCTTAAACAATTCCAGCAAGGATCTAAATTGCAAGATCAACATACATAATTATATCACGGAATAGAACATAAAGCATCATGAAATAGATTTGTCATTCTCTGATACATTAATTATACAGACACACATTAGTTGCAAGAAAATTAAAGTTGACAAGACAAGAAGCTCAGAAAGAATATTAGTGACTTGAATCAAATACCAAAAAGCTTCCATTTTTCAATTATATTTCAATGCCTACAACCAAATCCAAGATTCAAATAGCATTCAACCACCAGCATTCATCAAGTGCATATTGCACATAACTATTATCAACCATTGACATGGGCATTTCAGGTCTGCAGTATTCAATTAGAGATGGTAACCAATAACCAATGGATGCTTATTATTATTTGCACTTAGCAGGAAAAAAACAAAATAACCTATATTTGTTTACGAGGTGCTTGGAAGCATGAAGCTGATATCATATATTATGAGTTTAGTTTATTAGACACATTGTGTTAAAGGAAGCAGCTAAGAAATATAGAAATCAGATGTATAAGTATTCAATATATGATAGAAGTGAATATGAGTTTGGAAACCAAATGCACCTTTCAATATCACATGCTAAACACAAAGGAATTTGACTGTAATTATTTTTGCACACCTTTGGTACATCCATTAGCATAAAACTTGATCCTTGAAACCAAAATAGAATAATTTAAGGATAAGGAATTTAACAAAATTCCTGATCCCATTCCCCCCATAATACTTTCTCAGGATATAATAATTAGAGCAGTAAAGCATCCATAACATTGTCAAGGCAATACAGATATCATGATGCGCACATACCAAGAAAGATGATCTACCTTAACTAATCCTTAAATTACCAAAAACTTTTGGGGAAGGGGGGAGTGCAGAGGCAAAAAATGCAGATTTAAAGTTTACCAATCATCTCCTCTTTCATCTTTTCTCTTTTCTCTGCGGCCAATGGTTCCAAGCGACGAACAGCCTTCCTAGCCTGGTCATTAGCAGGATCCAATTCCAATATCTTCTTCATATCTGCAATTTGCAAGAAAGTGCAATTTGCAAGAAAGATAATTACAAACATGTATAATGCTGACAAATTAATTCAATCATCAAGACACAGCAATGGATATATGTTTACAAAAACTGCAAAACAAATAAGTAATTCTAAACTTAAGAACAAAAGAAACAAACAACCAGATCGAAGGGCTCACCAGCAATAGCTTCTTCAAAATGTTCAAGCTTTTCATGAGCTTCTCCGCGTCTAACAAGAGCTTTCATATAAGAAGCATTAAGTTCCAAAGCTTTATTACATTCCTTGATGGTTTCCTCATAATTACCCTAAAGATATACAGTTTTTTAAACATTAAATAAACAAGTCCAAAGAAAAGCAATAAAAACTGTTATTCAACTTCAAGAAGTAGTAGTATAAAATTAAAATACCAGCTTCAGAAAGCAAACAGCCCGATTTGAATGGCAAATGGAACGAATTTCAGTGGCCGAAGGCATCTCCGCCGTAACTTGCAAAGCAATCTCATACTGTAACAAGGCCTCCCGGTATTGGCCGTTTCCGAACAATTTATTTCCTTCTGTTTTTGCATCATTTGCTTGTGCCAAAGCTTTCTAGAAACATAATATTTTTTAATAACTAATTAAACAAAAAAGGAAAAAAAAAAAAAAAGAGAGAGAAAACCCAGGGAAAAGAGAAAACCTCTTTCAGTTGCTCGTCGTTTAAGGCATCTTGATAAGAATCGGGACCTCTCTGTTGGGGTGGTTGTTGATCGCCAGCGCGGTCGTCTTCTTCGTTGTCGCTGACGTCACGTTCGCTAGCTGTTTCGAATCCATCTGAGGCAGCATCTCCCCCGTTGGCATTTTCTGATACAGCGTCGGCAGTAGAACCCCGTGTCGTTTCAGATGATGATGAAGATGTGGCTTTCGTGGCTTCTTGTTGTTGTTGTTGCTGTTGTTCATCAGTAGGGTGAGGTTCAATCAGCACCATTTCTTAAAGATTAGGATGAAAGAATCTAAAACAGCCTTACACTTTGAACAAACAAATTGTCTTTGATTTTATATTTTGCCGAGACGAAGAACATGAAGCGTTTTAGACGAGTTCAAACGAAATAAAAACACAGCTTCCAGAAATCTCTTTTTACTTTTAGTTACTGATATATTAATATTAATGGGTTAAATTACATTATTAATCACTGATAAAATTTTCGTAACTCAACTAAAAAAATTTAAAATATTATATCACTATTCTCTTATTATGTATTGCCAAAAAAATTAGAATTTCATCGTTGATATATTTAAAATTGTATAAGTAAATAACGGTGTCACTTAGGACAATAGTAATTTTAGCTCTTAATTTTTTTATATTTTTTATTAATTTAATCTTAGTTCTATAAAAAATTATATAAAAATCAAAATTAATTTTTAAAAAAAATAAAAATTCAAGCTATTGCCAGATTATTGCAACAAAAAATCCATATTGTTATAAAATCATTAAAAGAGATTAAAAGAAAAGATAAATTTAAATCTCTTAACATAATATCTATATTAAAAGTGGCAAAACAAGCCCAAGTCTAAAATTCTACCCATGTCGATCTGATTCCATAACGTTTCGAGTTTAAAAAAGCCCGAACCTATAACAAATTCGAACCTAAGAAAATTTGAGCTTAAAAAAACTTGAACCCAAGAAAGCCCAAACCCATAACAAATCTGAGCCCAAAATCAATCTAGCCCAAACCTAAAATAAATCTAACCTAAAGCTCGAATTTATAACTGAACAGTGATTATAAATTTTAATAACTTAAAATCAAAATGAAATATTAATAAATAATAATTCTTTACTTTTTAAAATTCTATTTATATGTATTGCATATTTATATTAAAAATTTATAAATAGGAAAATTAATTAATAATAACTTTTTTATGTTAAATGATAAAGTGAAATAAATTTTTCAAAACATTAATTTAATATAAATTATTTTAATATTTTAATTATATATGTATAATAATTATTAAAATCCATAAAATTAAACTTTAATGATAATATAATATATGATATAACTATTATTGAAACTAATTACTTAACCTGACCAGTATACTAAATTTGTATATTACTAATACATAAACTAATAATAAAATATATATACTATTAATAATATAATATATAACTATTAGTAAAAATATTAATACGTATATAACTATTATTATAATATAGATTAATAAAATATATAGTATTACATGATGTTATAATGTTTAATCATTGATGCATGTAACATCCATCACCTGACCCGATCGTCGGATCCGAGCTACGGAATGCTACAATCGTTGCTGGAGCAACTAACTGCCTCCAAACGTGCAAACGTTTGGAGTAAAAATCACACGAATAAAAATATATAGAATGAAGTGTGGTATCTGCAAGCGAATAGGTCAAATTGTAATATAGATTTGTGCTACAATGGAACACCAGTAAGTATTCCAAAGATTGTACCCTAGAGATTGCATATTGGAGAATCCTACTATTAAATTAATTACCAAAAATAATTACTAATTTAATCGAGTCACAAATTAGTAGTGTAAACTCAAATTAAAGGATGTATTAAACTAGTTAAACTAATTAACCTAAATTAACCTAAGGGAATTTACTATTTCTAGTATCAACAGTGCGAGCTCTCGGCCTACAATCGATTAATCCCTAATTAACTAATAAGCCATTAATTAACCTTAATTGAGTGTTTATCACCCTTAGGGCACAATGATACCTTCCCAATCTCATCGCTTGGAACAAGTTGCACTCGATAGGATACCCACTCAGTCTCACCTGTATAAATATTCTACTAGGGGCATCACTCCTTAATATACTAAGTACTCTTGAATAAACACTTAATTTTAGATAAATAATTACTTAATTAATAAATCAAATTCATAACCGAAACATGTAAGATATAAAATATGCACAAGATTTTATCCTAAAATTCATACAAAAATTAGTTGACCAGTCAAACAAAATATAAATAATGGAATAAAATAAAGAGATAAGAGAAACTGCTCATTGATAAACAATTGAAGTGCAGTTTCGAACAATCTCTACTCGCAATCATCTTTACATCGGAATAGAAAAGTTCTGACTAAGCAAATATAAAATAAAACTAAATAAAAACTATCTAAGTCTAGGTCTAAGTCTCCTCCCTCTCTAATCAGGTTATAACACTATTTATATAGGCATACATTAGGGTGTTAGGTGTCTAAAATGCTGTAACGCCCAAAAATTTCTTATTTTGTTTTTGTGAATTTTTGACACAAATATCTGTTTGCTTTAGTGGTTAAGTGTTTCGGGTGAGTCTGAGAGGTCTCAAGTTCAAGCCTTGTCTTGGGAAAATTTTGGTATTTTTCTGAATAAAGTTGTAACCTTGTTCAGTAGGCTTTTATTTAATTAGTTGTAAGTATATAATAGAATGAGCCTGTTAGTCTGGTGGTTAAGAGGAGTGATATGTTAATGAAAGTCTGGTGTTCAAATCCCAACATGAGTAAGAGAGTTTATTTTTGCTTGTTTATTGGGCAGAGTTTGAGTGGTTTTCAAATACTAATCGTAATAAAATTTTCTACTTCGAGTTTGTGGTTTTGAAACCACAGTTCTATTTAGGCCCTAAATCGGGCTATCACACTGAAGTAGTTGAGATTGAGTAGTAGTGGGGAGCTGGGGAAATCTAATAGAATTTTTTTGTTTTTTTTATTTTTTTAAAACTACTTCTCTTTTCTGACGTTGATTTTTTTCTTTTTTTCCTTCTTGTCATTTTTCTTCATTCCCTCTCGATTTCCTATTGGTTTTCGCTAATTAATTAATCTTTTTTTGTGCTCGTGGCCTCTTTTGACTGGTAAGTGGTCTCTTTTCGCGCTTTTTCCTTTGGTTTGGGAAATGGTAACGATGGTTTAGGGGATTAATTTATTGAGGCTGTGTTTAGAGGAAGATCGAGGTGCTGGGATTTCCAATCAGTGCAGTAGACGTACGAGTTTCCATTGCTAGTCCCAAGGTAAAGTTCTTAGTCGTTTTAAGGGCATTGTTCATCACTTTGGGTTCAGCATAATGTTGTTCTAAACACTTATCTTAGGGTTCGTTTGATCGATTTTAGGTTTTAAAATGCTCGGGATCGTTTTACTATCAATCGTTAACAGGTGTGTACCCGACAACGAAGAAAACGGGATTCAGAGAAAGTCAAAAACGTAAACTATCGACGCCACACAAGCGTGTGGTCGCCCGTGTGGTAGGCCATGTGCGAAGAACATGCCCGTGTAATCGACGAAGGCCAAGCAATGCACTAGACACGGCCGTGTGATGGCCAAGTAGGCGTGTGGAACACAAGGGCTAGATCGATTTGGGCCATGTGAGCCACACGGACGTGTGTGTCCACATGGGTAGTCTAAATGAGCGTGTGGAATTTTGGGCCAGGTCATGTGATCCACACCGGCCAAGGCCAATTTGGGCATGGGGGCCCACAGGGTAAGCCACATGGGCGTGTGAGCCCATCTAACTTTCCTAGGGTTGCGCGGGTTGCCCAAGTCGACTGTGATCCTACTGTAAGGTCAATAAGCACTACTTAGTCCCTAAAACGTGTGATCTGAATATATAATGTATGTATTGAGCATGTTAAATTTATGCATGTTTGTTGATCTGTATGTATGACTGATAACTAAATTTTAGCATGAGAGCATGTATTCCCGTATGTTTGTATTGAGTATGTTTAGTTACATCTCCATTAGGGTGGGATAATTGATTTTTGGAAGAAGTGTACTAAAAGGCTTCATGCCTATTATCTGGTAGCTCAACTGCATTATACTATTATGTGTCGCATTCGGTACGACCTGGTGTGTAAAGACTGGTGGGTAGGATACTAATTTCTGTTACTGTATGCATGACTGTATCTAAGATGGGCTAAGGCCCTAATTTATATTTGACACTGTATTTGAATGGGCTAAGGCCTAAACTGTATCTGAATCTGTAATGGGCTTAGGCCTCAAACTACATTTGATTGATAATTGTTATTTGACTGTATGCATGTTTTCTGTAGGGATTACACACTGAGTTTACGTAAACTCCCCCCTTTCTTTTTAAACAGTACAGGTAATCCCCAAACTTAGACAGATTGGTGTGGCAGAGGAATCAGTGGTGGCCACTCGGTCATTAAACTGTTTTATTTTCATTTATGGTTTTAATTTTTATTCGATTAACTTTTGATGTAAATTTGGGACTTTTGGACTGTTTGTTTTTATTCTGGATTTTTACTGGGTTTATGGATTTACAACTGCTAGACGTGGTAAAACTCAGTTTTCAATATACATAAGTTTCTCCAAAACAAACAGTTTACTCAAATTCAACGGTTTTTCTAAAACTAAAGGTTTTCGAAACATACATGATTTTCTTTAAATAAGTGTTTACTGAAGCTTCCGCTAAACAGAGATATGATTTTAGACAAACCAATTAGTAGACATTTTTCTAAGTTAAATAAAAGCTAACAAACTAAATGGTTTTAACTTAACAATTTCGATTTCAAATCCCTTTCTATGTGACATCGCCAGATTAAGCATAATGTCTAGGCTGGGTTTGGGGTGTTATATTTAGTGGTATTAGAGTCAAGTTGTACAACTCAGTTGTGGATTTTGGGTCTCAAAATTTGGTATTTAAAAAAGTTGGTATTTAAAGAATTGATTTCCAAATGATTTGAAATATTTTGATTGAGTATGTGGTACATCGAGTCTCTAGCATCGACCCTGTAAGTTTTTTGAATTTTAATGAACTGATTTGATATTATAGATAGTCTGCTCTGAAAACACTTTAGTTAGTATATACTAAAACTATAGTGAAACTGATAGATACTGTATTTGCGAAAAACAAATACTGAATTTATGACACTGCTTCACATAAAACATCTGTTAATAAATACTAAAACTGTAACTGATCCATAAAATTCGTAATATAGATAAATTTGAATAGTCATGCGCGTACAAGGTATCCATGGATGTGGTACTAGAGGCCGATGTAGAGGCCGTAGAGGGGCATGAGCTGAGTCCTCATCTCTAGGCAGTATGTCGAACCTAGATACTAGTGAGACACCAGTGTCACTTACTATTGAGACTGGGTCTCAAAATCACATGGCAAGGGACGACACATTGTCTCAGCCTATGCTAAAGATTTTGGAGAGGGTCGTTAGGCGCAACATTGGATCTGGGGGCCGAGGGTCGGTTATGGAACAACTCTAATCCAATGTAGTTGAGCTTTTTAAGGGTGTCACTAGAGTCGCCCCTAATCTGGCCGAGTACTGGATAGAGGCTACTGAGAGGATAATTGATGATTTAAACTGTACCCTTGAGCAGAAATTGAAGGGTGCGGTCTCTCTACTTTGTGATAAGGCCTATCAGTGGTGGCTAATAGTTAAAGAGGGCACCCAGCCCGAACGTTTAACTTGGGAGTACTTTAAGACTACATTTCTGAGCAAGTATGTGGGAGCCAGCTATATCAATGCTCGTAGGCATGAGTTTCTGAACCTTACTTAGGGAGACCGATCAGTGGCCAGTATGAGGCCGAATTCCTAGGACTAAGCCACTATGCGCGAGGTATGGTGGCATCTAAGTATGAGAGGTGTGTCTGCTTTGAGGATGGCCTTAGAGATAATTTGAGGGTACTGATAACTCCGCAGAGGGAGCGAGAGTTCTCCGTACTGGTGGAGAAAGTGAAGACCGCCGAAGAGGTTACGCGCGCTGAGCGCCAAAATAGAGACCGTGAGAGGGGTAAGAATAATAAGGATTCAGAGCCCTCGAGTTCTGTACAGAGGCCTAAGAAAAAGGCCAGATATGATGGGTCAGTTAGAGTTGCGCCCCTGCTATTTCTATTGGGATTCTGCCATGTGGAGACTGTGGTAGATGCCTCAAGGTGTGTGTTGGAGGAGGACTGAGGCTTGCTTAAGGTGTGGGTCATTAGAGCACAGCATTCGGGAGTGTCCGTTGAGGGCTGATTAGGTGCAAGCTCCGGGTTTTGGCACTGCACAGCCACTGAGAGTAGTTTAGTAGCTACCTAGGGGCCGTGGTTAGGCTAGGGGTGGTAACGGTATGGGCTGCGATCAGAGAGCACTGGGCAGATATGCTGGGCAGACTGAGGCGAAGCAGCTTGCTCTTGTATATGCTACTTGTCGCTGAGAGGACAGAGATGCTCCGGACGTCATCACGAGTACATTCCTTATCTATAATGTACCTTACCTTGCTTTGATAGACATAGGGTCTACTCACTCATACATAGCTAGCACTGTATCTGGAAACGTGGGGGTTTTGGTTGAGAGTACTACGAGTGAGGTTGCTGTACTTAGTCCGTTGGGGCAGTCCATTTGTGTTAGCAAATTGTATAGGGAAGTTCCTTTAAAAGTTCAAGGGATGGTATTTTTGGCTGACTTAATGGAGCTTCCGTTTGGAGAGTTCGATCTGATATTGGGGATGGATTGATTGGTTAAGCATCATGTCAATTTGGACTGTGCGACTAAAAAGGTTATCTTGAGGACTAAAGAGGATAATGAGGTGGTTGTAATATGGGAGAGTAGGAATTATTTGGCTAACATGATCTTTGCACTGGTGGCTGAGAAACTAGTTTGTAAGGGATATGAGGCATTCTTGGCATATGTTAGTGTTTCCACTTCTAGGGACTCTACTGGTAAAGACATCAAAATTGTAAGGGATTTTCCAGACGTCTTTCCTAAGATCTACCGGGTTTACCTTCGAATCGAGATGTGGAATTTGGGATTGAGCTTCTTCCTGGTACAGCTCCGATGTCTATTGCTCCCTACCGAATGGCACTGAAGGAACTTACGAAGCTTAAGGCTCAGATTCAGGAATTATTGGATCGTGGGTTCATCCGTCCCAGTGTGTCTACATGGGGAGCACCTGTACTGTTTCTTAAGAAGAAGGATGGATCCATGAGGATGTGTATTGACTAACGGCAACTAAACAAGTTGACTATTAAGAACAAGTATCCACTTCTGAGAATTAATGATCTATTTGACTAGTTCCGAGGGGCTTCTGTGTTCTCCAAGATTGATCTGTGTTCTGGGTATCATCAGTTGAGGGTTAAGGAAGCTGATGTACATAAGACGTCATTTAAGACTCGATATGGACACTATAAGTTCCTAGTTATGCCTTTTGGACTGACTAATGCACCGGTAATGTTTATGGACCTGATGAACTAAGTGTTTTAGCCTTATTTGGTTCAGTTTGTAGTGGTGTTCATCGATGACCTATTGGTTTATTCTAAGACTGAGGATGAGCATGATGAGCACCTTTGGGTGGTTCTTCAAACCTTGAGAGAAAAGCAGCTCCATGCTAAATTTAGTAATTGTGAATTTTGGCTAGGTAAAGTGACTTTTTTGGGACACGTAGTTTCTACTGAGGGGATTCGGGTTGATCCTCGAAAGATTGAGGCTGTACTGGATTGAAAGCAACCTAAGAATGTGTCTGAGATCCATAGCTTTTTAGGTTTGGTGGGTTCATATCGATGTTTTCTATAAGGGTTCTCATTGATCGCAACTCCTTTGACTAAGCTTGTGCGTAAGGGAGTACCTTTTGTCTGGACTGATGGGCAACAAACGAGCTTCGAGAAACTCAAGACTGTACTGACTGAGGCTCATATTCTGATACAGCTTGAACTTAGAAAGGAGTTCACAATTTATAGTGATGCATCACATATCGGATTGGGATGTGTGTTGATGCAGGATGGTAAGGTCATAGCATATGCATCTCGTCAGCTTATGACACACGAGGTGAACTATCTGACGCACGATTTGGAGTTGGCTGCCATAGTATTTGCCCTAAAAATCTGGAGGCATTATTTATATAGTGAGAAGTGTATCATCTACATAGATCATAAAACCCTCAAGTACCTCTTTACTCATTACGAGTTGAATCTTAGGCAATGTAGATGGGTTAAGCTACTTAAAGATTATGACTATACAATTGAGTACCATCTAGGCAAGGCCAATGTGGTGGCCGATGCATTGAACCGTAAGGCAATGATCGATCTGAGAGAGATGTTCGCTTGACTTAGTCTATTCGATAATGGGAGTCTGTTGGCTGAGTTGCAAGTTAAACTGACTTGGACTGAGTAGATTAGATATAAGCAGTTAAGGGATGAAGCTTTGGGTCTTCAGTTTCATCAAGTTGAGAGTGGAAGTACTATAGACTTTGGACTGAATAGTGATGTAGTACTCTGTTTCCATGGGCAAATCTGTGTTCCGAATTATACTCATTTGAGATAGTCTATTCTTAGGGAGGCGCATAGTAGTCATTATACTATGCATCCCTGTGGGAATAAGATGTATCGAAATCTTTGAGAACTGTACTAGTGGCCGGGATTGAAATAAGAGGTTACTAATTTTGTGGCTCGATGTTTGACGTGCCAACAGGTTAAGGCTGAGCATTAATTAACTTCAAGTTTGCTATAGCTGGTTAAGATTCTACTATGGAAATAGGACAGAGTAACGATGTACTTCGTAGTGGATTACCTCTAACACCCACTAAGAAGGATTCTGTTTGGGTCATCGTAGACCGATTGACCAAGTCTGCGCACTTCATTCTGGTTAGGACCAACTATTCTCTTCAAAAGTTGGTGAATCTCTACATTTCTGAGATAGTGAGACTGTATAGGGTACCGTTCTCAATCATTTCTAATAGGGATCATCACTTCACGTTTCGATTTTGGAAGAAGTTACATGAGGCTTTGGGTTCGAGATTGGACTTCAGTACTGCATTCCATCCTCAAACTGATGGTTAATCTGAGAGGGTGATTCAAATACTGGAGGATATGTTGAAGAGTTGTGTTATTGATTTCTGAGGCAGTTGGGAGGATTATCTGCTGCTAGCGAAGTTCGTCTATAATAATAGTTTCCAGTCTAACATTAAGATGGCACCTTACGAGGCTCTGTATGTTCGTAAGTGTCACACTCCATTATGTTGGACTGAGTTGGGTGAACAATAAGTTCTGGGTCTTAAGTTGGTTTCTGAGACTGAGGATAAGGTTAGACTAATTCGGGATCATCTGAAAGCGGCTTCTAACAGGTAGAAATCCTATGCGGATTTAAAGAGACACGAGATTGAGTATTCTGTGGGGGACTTTATATTTCTCAAGGTTTCGACATAGAAAAAGGTTCTGAGGTTCAGTCGTTAGGGCAAGTTGGGCCCTAAGTTCATTGAGCCGTACCGGATTCTGAAACGAGTGGGACTGGTTGCTTATCAGTTGGAGCTACCTCTGGAGTTGGATTATATTCACTATGTGTTCCACGTCTTGATGTTGAGGCGCTACCGCTTTGATCCTACTCATATTGTCACTATTGAGGAGATTGAGGTTAGCCTAGATTTGACCTTCGAGGAGGAGCTGGTTCCTATTCTGGATCACAACGTTAAGGTTTTGAGGAAGAAGACTTTCATTAGTGTAGGTGCTATGGTGGAATCATAGCACTGAGGAGGCTACGAGAAAACCTAAGAATTCGATGTGTCAGCAGTATCCTTATCTATTCTGATCAGGTAAAATTCGAGGACGAAATTTTCTTTTAGAGGGTAGAGCTTTAATGCCCTAAAATTTCTTATTTTGTTTTTATGAATTTTTGACACAAATATCTGTCTACTTCAGTGGTTAAGTGTTTCGGGTGAGTTTGAGAGGTCCCAAGTTCAAGCCTTGTCTTGGGAAAATTTTTGTATTTTTCTGAAAAAAGTTGTAACCTTGTTCAGTAAGCTTTTATTTAATTAGTTGTAAGTATATAACAGAATATGCTTGCTAGTCTGGTGGTTAAGATGAGTGATATATTGCTGAAAGTCTGGTGTCCGAATACCTGTATGAGCAAGGGAGTTAATTTTTGCTCGTTTATCAGGCAAAGTTCGACTGGTTTTCAAATATTGAAGTAGTTGAGATTGAGTAGTAGTGGGGATTTGGGGAAATCTGATAGAATTTTATTTTTTTGTTTTTTTTCAAAACTACTTCTCTTTTTTGACGTTGATTCTTTTTTTTTTCCTTCTTGTCATTTTTCTTCATTCCCTCTCAGTTTCCTGCTGGGTTTCGCTGATTAATTAACCTTTTTGTGCTCGTGGCCTCTTTCAACTCGTAAGTGGTCTTTTTTTGCGCTTTTTCCATTAGTTTGGGTTCTGGTAACGATAGTTTAGGGGATTAATTGATTGAGGCTGTGTTTAGAAGAAGATCATGGTCCTGGGATTTCCAATCAGTGCGGTAGATGTACAAGTTTCCGTTGCTACTCCTAAGGTAAAGTTCTTAGTCATTTTAAGGGCATTGTTTGTCACTTTGGGTTCAGCATAATATCGTTCTAAACACTTATCTTGGGGTTCGTTTGATCAATTTTAGGTTCTAGAGTGCTCAAGATCATTTTAGCATTAACCGTTAACATGTATGTACCTGAAATGCAGAAAACGAGATTTAGTGAAGGCCGAAAACGTAAACTGCAACACCATCAATTTTAGGGTTTTTGAATTTTTTGCATAAATTGACAATTGCATGTTTGGGTGTGCTGGATTGATGATTTGGGTGTGTTTGGGGGGGCCTTTAGAAGGCCTGGGTTTAAGCCAAGCCTTTGTCAAAATTTTGATTTTTAGGCTTAGGGGAGTATGGATGTCAGCTCATAGGGTTTAAGTAAAGTTATTATGGTTTGATAACACAAAAAGGTCTGTGGTGGAGTGGCCTGTGGTGTCTTTGACAAGGGGAAGGAAGGGGTTTCAAATCCCCTTGCAAGCAAATGTCTTCATTTTGCTAGAAGTGGGCGGCAAGTGGTTCAAGTGGTTTTAAACTCTGAAAGGTGGTTGCAGGCTTGGTCTTAAGAATTTGAATTGGAATTCAAATTGGAAGGTTGAGTGAATCAAGAAGCAAATAAAGGAGATTTTTAAGGGATTTGGTGTAGGGGATGAGGTTTAGCCGAATTGGTTAGCTAGGGGGCATGATTTCGGCTAAAGACTTTGGGAAGTAGCGTTTTTTGGCATTTTGGAAGCCTAAGTTCCGAATGTTTTTGTGTCAACTTGGGGGGATTATTTCGGGTTTCTTTTTCTCTCTATACTTGTGGGGTCAATTAGTTTTCCTCTTTTCTTCTATTCTTATTCGGTCATTAGTACCAATTGCCGAACCCCTAGTTGTTTTATGAGTGACCGAGGCGTCTTGCGTTTCTTTTTACTCTTTTTAAAATCATTGCCAAATTCTGCTTCTATATTTTCTCTTCTTTTCTTTTTATCATGCCTTGGCCGAATTGAGCCGTCTTTTAGCTGAACCCTACTCCTCATTTCTTTTCTTTTTGGAAGCCGAATCTTGTTCTCTTTTCTCTAACGTTATCCTATCGAATCTCATTCTTCTTTCCCCTTCTACTTTCATTTCTTCTCAAAGCCGAACCTTGTTCCTCCTTCTTTGCTAAAATACCCTTCATTGGCTAAATCCCACTACTCTTCACCCCCTCTATTTGTTCTTTCAAATGAGTCTTCAAAGCCGAACTTCATTTTTTTTCTCTATTGATTCTTAAGTACCATTTCTTCCTTTTGATTGGTGTATTTCTCTTTGGGTTCAACCGTAAGTCAAACTTCATTGTTGACAAGGACCTTTCTACATAAGGCAAGTACTGAAATAGGTAAGGATGTTCTCTTTTCTCTTGTTGCGTTAAGTGATTAGGAAGCCGATCATCTCATCTTCTTTATGCGATTAGTCTTTAATGCTCTTGCTAATGACCGACTTCAAATCTTTTTCTTTCCAATCAACAATCAAGGATATACAGTGTGTCGTGCGATTCATTCTCTTAGTGTCTAAACGGAGTTAGGAACATTGGTTCAAGCGAGGCATGGTAAGTAGCAATGAACTGCTTAAGGCGTTTTTAATACTTAGATTTGGGTTACGAGTTATACTTGACTAATGGTGGATCGTTATGTATTTTATGTGCTGTGATCTAGAAGGGTTTCGTCGACAGTATTAATCCAGGGGTGTAACCACACCCCACAGTAGTATAGATCAGCAAAAGCAGAAAAGTCAAAATGTCGAAACCTCGACATTCGAGGCCTTACGAGCGTGCGAACACTTGTGGGCCGAACCGAGCCCATGAATCAAGGGCAATAGAATGCAGAGTTCATTGTGCGTGTTATGCACTTGGGTGGTTATAGGCCTCGATGGGCTGAAATGGGCCAATGGGCCTACGGGCCCATATGGGTAAAATTACCTTGTAAATGATCGTTGGTGTATTGGATGATAAGGCTGGTGACGCCATACATAAAACTAGACTGAATGGGCCACACGAGCGTGTGGGCCCACCTGGGCCCAATAGGGGTTTTGGGCCCATAAATACTATTTGACCATATAGACTATTTGAGTCGCTCAAAGCGACGTTAGACGTATTAGAAGTTTGTATTAGGTACTAAGACACCGAAATGTAGTAAAATGACCAGAATACCCTTGAGGGGTAAAATTACCATTTTACCCGTGACTGGCTAAAAGGCTTTTATACCCCTAAATTTGACATATATATGAATGAAATGGTGTCTATTAATCTGCATGCATAATATAAATTTATGACATTATGCTTTGCATGGGGTTGGGTATGATTATGGGGTAGTTCTGTAATAGTGTCTCTACCACGTAATTATGTATAGTGGCTTCGCCACATAATCTGTTTCTGGTGGCTCTGCCACGATATCTGCTATTAGCAGTATGGCTGCGCATTGGTGTACGGGCTGGGTGGGTCGAGTTATTCCCACATGGTGTGATGGGTTGGTATGGGTGTGTGATGCTTAGATCGGGTTGGGCTTACATGCATTTACTATTCTGCCTCTGTAATGGGCTTTGGCCCGCGCTATTCTGTATGGGGCTAAGCCCGGACTTATCTATTTTTGTATAGGGCTTCGGCCCAGTCTGTTCTGTTGGGGAGTTACACACTGAGTTTTCACAAACTCACCCTTTTATTTTAAATGTGTAGGTAACCCCCAGCCATAGACGATCTGGAGATGCAAAGGACTCGGGGTGGCCACATGTCTTCTACTTTTGGATTTTGCTTTATTTAATTTCTGTTTGGGTTTTACTCTTGTAATAAGGCCATTTATGGGGTTTTGTTTTAAATTTTCAGTATTTGAGTTGTTTTATTATTTCAAATTGCTAGAGTAGTTAATCGGGTTTTTCAAAAACTAATAACAAACGTTTTTAAGTAAATCACATGTAATGTTTTCAAAGAAGAAACTAAGTGCTTTCATAACTTTAAATAATTGAATATAATAGATGTGTAAACCATTTTTACTCCTACATTTTTAAACTGAGAAAATAGTTTTCCAATCTTCAAAATCTAAACGCGGTTTCTAAAAGTGGAGGAAACTTTCTATCAATAAAATTTATTTCGAACAAAATTTCCATGTGACACACTAGATCTGACCATAATATCTGGGCTAAGTTTAGGGTGTTACATTTAGTGGTATCAGAGCCAGATTGTAAAACTCGGCTCTGGTATGGGTTTTTAAAATTTTTCCTTAAAATCGACTATTTAAATTGTTTTGAAAGGTTGTTTTCTTTGAAAATTCTCCTAAAAAGGGTTCTTTTGAAATTTTTCTCAAAATATGGGTTTTTGGAATGTTTTGAAAAAGGTTTGTTTAAAACTTGGGTGAAATGAGTTTTTTTGATAAATACTTGGAATTATTCTGAAATGTGTTATCGAAAGTGTGACACACCGAGTATCCAGTACCAAATTTGTAAGTATTATGATATGATTTATTGTTATATGACTAAATTATAATACTGAAAAACTACTGTAGACATTAGTACTATACTGAAACTCTGTAGTTAGGGCAAATTGAGACTGTAGGAAAACTGAACACTGTAGAAGACTACAAACTGTAGTTAGACTTTGATCTGTGAAAACAAAACTTTAAATTACTTCTTCGTCATAAAACATTTGTTAATAACCACTGGAATTATGAACTAATTCATAAAATTCGTAATCAGATAACAAGCAAAATTGAAATGAGCACAAGAGCTGCATGCGAAAGGGGCCGTGGTAAAGGTCGAGGAAGTACTCGGGCTGGATATTCATTGTCGGGTCATATGCCTGCTAGGGAGGCACTAGCATCATTAGTGACTGAGATAGGGTCTTACGATCAAGCTGCAGGGGACAATGCTTGTCTTAAGCGTTGCTCCGAGTTTTAAAAAGGGTGCTGGAGTAAGTACTGGATCAGTAGGCCGTGGATCGATATCTGAGCGGCTCTGGGCTAATAGAGTAGAGATCTTTAGGGGTGTATCTGGTGTAGCCCCGAATGTGGCCGAGTACTGGTTAGAGGCCACAGAACGGATAATGGATGATTTGGACTATTCGGTGGAGCAGAAGCTTAAGTGAGCAGTATCTTTACTACGTGATGAAGCCTACCAATGGTGGCTCACTGCGAGAGACGGTACACCTGCTGATCGGTTGACATAGGACCTCTTCAAGACGGTATTTCAGGGAAAGTACGTCAGGGCAAGTTATGTGGACGCCTAAAGTAAGGAATTCTTAAATCTGACTCAGGGGAATAAGTCCGTAGCAGAGTATGAGGCAGAGTTCTTAAGGTTAAGCTGATATGCCCATGGGATTGTCGCCACTGAATACGAGCGCAGTGTGCAGTTTGAGGACGACCTTAGAGATGAGCTACGGGTACTAATTGTTCCACAGAGGGAGCATAATTTTGTCGCCTTGATTGAAAAAGCTAAGATAGCTGAAGAAGTGAAGTGCTCAGAACGCCAGAATCAGGAGAGGGATAGGGTCAGATTCAGGAGGGATTCAGGGCACTCGAGGTCTTCAGGGAGGCCCGTTAAGAGAGCCAGAGTAGATAAGCCGGTTCGAGCAGTTTCGGTAAATATGGTTAGACCGCAGGCTTGTGCAGATTGTAGGAAAACACATCAAGGTGAATGTTAGAGGAGTTCTGGTACATGCTTCCGATGTGGGTCTAAGGATCACTGAGTCAGAGATTGCCGTTAGAGGCCAGTACAGATGCAAGCTACAGAGCAGAAGGTTACTCAGCCAGTGAGAGGTAGTCAGTAGCCACCGAGAGGCCGTGGCTAGGCCAGGGGCGTAAATGGGAATGGACGCAGTCGTGGAGCATCGGGTAGAGGTGCTGGTAACATGGAGGTGTGATAGCCAACTTTGGTCTATGCTTCCTATCACCGAGAGGATGGTGATGCACTTGACGTCATAACTGGTACATTTTTAAATCATAGCATGCCATACACTGCCTTGATTGATATTGGGTCTACACACTCATATGTTGCATGTGATGTGTTTGGGAAGTTGGGTATGCAATCTGAGACTATTACTAGTGAGATATCTATAGTTAATACACTGGGATACTCGGTTAGAGTAGACAAACTCTTTAGAGATGTGCCCTTGGAAGTACAAGATAAAACTTTTCCTGCGGATCTGATGGAACTACCGTCTGGAGAATTCGATCTTATCTTGGGTATGGACTTGCTTGTTAAACACCGAGCGAACTTGGATTGCACTGCTAAGTGAATGATTTTAAACACTTCGGAGGATGAGGAGGTAGCTGTGATAGGGGAGCGAAGAGATTATTTGTCTAACGTTATCTCAGCGTTATGGGTCGAAAAGTTGGATCGCAAGGGTTGCGAAGCATTCTTGGCGTATGTCAGCAATTTTGATTCTAAAGGTTCTTCTGTGGATGATGTAAGGGCTGCCAAGGAGTTTTAGGATGTTTTTCTGGATGAGCTTCTTAGGTTGCCTCCGAACCGTGAGGTCAAATTTAGAATTGAGTTGTTGCTTAGAACTGCTCCGGTGTCCATCGCCCCTTACAGGATGGCACTGAAGGAGCTTGTATAGTTAAAGGCACAAATCCAAGAACTTCTAGATCAAGGATTTATCCAACCGAGTGTGTCTTTGTGGGGAGCACCGGTGTTATTCGTCAAGAAGAAAGATGGGACGATGTGCATGTGTATCGACTATCGTTAGTTAAATAAACTGACAATTAAGAATAAGTACCCCTGCCAAGGATCGACGACCTTTTTGATCAACTTAGAAGAGCTTTGATATTCTCCAAGATTGACCTTCTATCTGGATACCACCAATTGAGGGTTAAAGAGACAGACATTTATAAGACGGCATTCAAAACGCGGTATGACCAGTACGAGTTTTTGGTAATGCTATTTGGACTAATAATGCACCAGCGGTCTTTATGGATTTAATGAACCGGGTATTCTAACCCTATTTGGACCAATTTGTGGTAGTCTTTATAGACGATATCCTGGTGTATTTGAAAACGGAGGAGGACCACGATGAGCATCTCCGGACTATTCTACAAATTCTGAGGAAGAAGCAACTTTATGCAAAATTTAGCAAGTATGAATTTTGGCTGCGGGAAGTGACATTCTTTGGTCACGTTATTTCTGCCGAGGGGATTAGAGTGGTTCGTCGAAAAATTGAAACGGTATTGGATTGGAAATCACCTAGGACTGTGTCAGAAATTCGAAGTTTTCTGGGTCTGACAGGGTATGATAGAAAATTTGTGGAAGTGGTTTCTATGATTGTGGCACCGTTGACTAAGTTACTAAGAAAAGGGGTACCATTTATCTAGACTGACAAACAACAAGAAAGTTTTGAGAAATTGAAAAAGGTTCTGACTAAAGCCCCTATTCTAATACAACCAGAATCTAGAAAGGCTAACGTGGTAGCAGATGCACTGAGTCGTAGGGTTATATCTGATCTGAGAATGATGTTTACTTGTCTCAGCCTCTTTGATGATGGTAGTTTATTGGCTGAGCTACAAGTGAGACCAACTATGACTGAGCAAATTAAGGGGAAACAGTTATTGGATGAGTCACTGGTTCCTCAGTTTCGACAGGTGGAGAATGAGAGACATCTGATTTTGGACTGAACAGTGAAGGTGTTTTGTGTTTCCGTGAGAGAGTCTGTGTTTCGAAGGACTCTGATCTGAGGCAGTCAATACTTTAAGAGGCGCATGGTAGCCCTTGTGCCATGCGTCCCAGTGGAAATAAGTTATATCAGGATCTGTGTGAATTATATTGGTGGCCTGGACTTAAGCGCGAGGTAATAGAATTTGTAGGTAAGTGTCTGACATGCCAGCAAGTGAAGGCTAAGCATCAAATGCCTTCTGGGCTTCTGCAACCGATTAAGATTCCACTCTAGAAGTGGTGTAAAACCCCAAAAATCTCGAACTTTCTTTTGTGGTTAATATGTGTATGGTGTGTTTGATATTTTAGTTAAGTGTTATAAAAGTGTTAAAGGGCCATTTAATAAGTTCTGGGTTCGAGCTTTGGGGTGGAGAAACTTCTGTCAAATGTTAAAAGAACCCTGTTTGCGAGTGTCATGACTTTTAAATAAATAGAGAAGAAATATGACACAAGTGAGGTTGTGGTGTAGTGGTTGAGTAGCGCCATTTAGGGAGCAAGGAGGTGGCGTCAATAGCTAGCAATGGGATCCTTGGTTCCAGTGCTAGCATGGTAATATTTTGGATTTATTTTTACACTATGGACGACTAGTAGTGGCATTGGAATTGAACTCTGAAGGAAGTGATTAGAAGAGAAATTCAAGGAAGTGATAATAGAGAAAACTTAGGAAGAGATTGAGGAGTAAAGAAGTGGAGCCGAATTGGGAATTTGGGGATAGGTAAATTTGGCTATAGTATATATAGGTGCCGATTTTGGGGATTCTAGGCTAATGCCGAATTTTTCCTTTTTATTTTGCCGAAAACACTTTTCCCTCTAAATATCTAAAAGCTGAAATCCCTTATTCTTTCTCTTTTATTTTGTGCCGATTTCTTCCCTTCCTTTTCTCATCAAACTCTTTTCTTTCTTGCTCCTAGTTGACCTTCCCTAAAGCCGAATATCTTTTGGCCAAAATTTTGTGGTACCGCTACTTTGCTTTCAACGTTGGCCGATCGATTCTTGTGTAAGTACTTTACTTTCTTTTAGTTGGTCTTTCTAGTACCGGTTTTGTCTCTCCCTCACTCTTTCTAAATGAATTTTGGTAGGGGATTAGTATCGAATCTCAGATTTTAGATCTCTACTGAATTGCTCATTAAGTATTTTAGGGTTTTGGGTAAGTGTTCATCACTTTGGTTTTAGGGGTTGGCCGAATGGTCATATATGTTATAAGGGTGACTCGTGTTGGATACAAGTCACCTATTACTTAGGCTCTAATGATTAAGATTGATGCAGATTTAAGAAATACTCGTGATTAGTGATCAAGGAAGGGCAGTTAAGGCTTGTCGTCCAAGGTAAGGCAAAGGTGGGATTACGGTTTTTGGTAATAGTATTTGATAAGTGTATGATTAACTGTTGAGTGACATCGATTGTAGGTTCATGGCTAAGGAGTGCGCAGCGCGTTTTGTTAAGCTGGTGTGTAGATACACTTCACGCACATAATAGATCGGCAAATCCTGAAATCCCGAAATGCCGAAAGGCTAAAAGTTTGGCTACGGCAGTCGTGTGAGTGTGAGAACACTCGTATGAGGGTAATTGATGCGATATCAGAGACCCCATGAGCGATCTCATGGACTTGGGTCACGTTTTGGCCAACTGGGCCAGAATTGGCCAAATTTGCCCAACGAGCTCGTGGGCTCAGATAAGCAAAAATTGGTAGATTGGTAATAAGTGATGAGCTGATTAAGTTGGTTGTATGGCTTGGAATAGATTGGGGCCTGATGGGCCATATAATTGTGACTGGGCCTAATGGGCCATATAAATGTGATTGGGCCTGATGGGCTATATGAATGTATGAAAGCATGTAGACTTGCTAAGGTTTTATAATGGATTTTTAGGCCTAGTCTGTAATGAATCCTTAAGCGGAATAAAACTTAATTAATTTATCAAGTGCATCTATGGATAGGTCATAAGGTTAGAGTGTGGCAATGGGCATACCCATGTCTAAGATTGAATCTAGGGAGAGCTTGGTACTTAAGCAGTCTTAATGACCCACCTCTTCTTCTTTGGAATTCTACCTGGTGCATAGTATCCGTTCACTTTAGCTAACGAGGACTTGTTGACGGGCCAAAGTTTGTAATTAAGACCCATAATGTTAAGAAATGACCAAAATACCCCTATCGGGTAGAATTACTGAAATAACCTTGTAGGGTAGAATTACTAAAATACTCTTGTAGGGTAGAATTACTAAAATACCCCTGTAGGGTAGAATTACTGAAATACCCCTATGTGTTATGAGTAAGACTTATGTATGCTATACGTTTTCTGCTGCATTCATGTATTATTATATTGCATATGGGTAAGGATTATGATTGGAGGAAGTGTATATAAGGGTCGCATGATCGCTTGACGATTGTGGATCCAACGGAGGCTTTTAAGCCATGAGCAGCTCTGCTGCAACGATGAGTTGTGCTGCAACTGGTGCTACAACAAAGGCTTTTAAGCCACGAGCAGTTCTGCTGCAACGATGAGTGGTGCCGTAACTGGTGTCACAACGGGTGTATAAGGATGGGTGGGTCGAGTATCTCCCCACAAGAGTGTAGGGTTGGAAGGGGGTGTACAGGGTTGGTTATGGGTAATTGTGCATTACATGCGCATATTGATATTTGAGATATGGGCTCGGGCCCAACCGAGGCGACTATGGGCTTAGGCTCAAAGGCCACTGTATATTGTGATATGGGCTCAGGTTCAACTGAGGCCACTATGGGCTAAGGCCCAACGGCCACCGATGTTGAATAGGGCTTAGGCCCAATCTGATTGTTGCATGATTACTTGTTTGGCAAGGGTCGTACACACTGAGTTTCGAAACTCACTCCCTCTTTTTAATTTTTTTCAGGTGATCCTTAGTAGGCAGCTCGACATAGGAGAAGACTTGGAGGTGGCCACGCTACACTATTATTTACTTTGAGGATTACTAGTTTTATTTACTTTCCTTATTTTACATTGTTTTATTGGGTTGTAATAAGGCCTTTCATCTCCTGTGTGATTTTACATTTGGATTTTATTATTATTATAAATGCTAAAGTTTCAAACTCAAATGGGATTTCTAAAGTTAAACATGTTTTCTAAATCAAGATAAATATCTGTACGTTTTCTTAAAACATGAGCTTTCACTGTAATTTAACAAGATATGTACGCTTGGGTTTTCAATTTATAAACTCAAAGCTTTTACTGAAACTCACCTAAACTTTTAATTAAGCAAACCTTCTAATGAACACGTTTTAAACTAAGTTATTTTTCTAACAGAACTATTTGAAAATAAACCCTTATTCGAACCATGGACAGACGAATGTCTTCAAAGTCTTCCAAGTATATGATATATACGAGTCACCCTTTAATGTGACACCGTCGGATTCGGCCATAACGTCTGGGCTGGGTTTGGGGGTGTTACAAGTGGGAAATGGTGACCATGGATTTTGTGAGTGGGCTACTCTTGACGCCTTCTAAGAAGGACTAGGGTTGGGTGATTGTGGATAGACTGACGAAATTTGCTCGTTTTATACTAGTCCGTACGGATTATTCACTTCAGAAGTTAGCTAAATTATATGTAGCTGAGATAGTGCGACTTCATGGGGTGCCAGTTTCAATTATTTCTGATAGAGACCATAGGTTTACATCCCGGTTCTGCAAGAGGCTGCATGAAGTATTGGGTACAAGGTTGGATTTTAGCATTGCCTTTCACCCTCAGACGGATGGACAGTCAGAAAGGGTGATTCAAGTATTGGAGGATATGCTAAGAGGTTGTGTTATTGACTTCCGAGGTAGCTGGGAAGATTATTTTCCACTAGCAGAGGTTGCATATAATAACAGTTATCAGGCAAGTATTCAGATGGCACCATATGAGGTGCTATATGGTCGTAGGTGTCGTACGCCTACTTGTTGGACTGAACTGGGTGAACGTCAGGTTTTGGGGCCAGAGTTGGTTGTAGATACTGAAGATAAAGTTAAGTTGATTAGGGATTTGTTAAAGGAAACATTCGATAGGCAGAAGTCAAATGCCGATTTGAAGCGTAAAGAGATTGAATACTCTGTGGGAGATTTGGTATTTCTAAAGGTCTCACCTTAGAAGAAGATCTTAAGATTTGGAAAGAAGGGCAAGCTGAGCCCTCGATTTATTGGACCATATAGGGTTTTGAAACGGGTGGGTCCGGTTGCATGTAAGCTCAAACTGCCTCCTAAATTAGACCAGATTCACGATGTCTTTCATGTCTCCATGTTGAGGCGATACCGTTCTGATCCCTCACATATTGTACCAGTTGAGGAGATTGAAGTTAAGCCTGATTTGACATTCGGGGAAGAACCAGTGCAAATTTTGGATCGTGAAGTTAAAGTACTGAGGAGGGAATCCATTCCATTGGTCAAGGTGCTTTGGCATACTAATGGTATAGAAGAAGCCATGTGGGAGCCTAAAGAGGTGATGAGACAACAATACCCTCACTTATTCTGACCAAGTAAATTTTGAGGCCGAAATTTCTTTAAGGGGGTAGAGTTGTAACACCCCAAATTTTAGGGTTTTTGATTTTTTTGCATAAATTGACAATTGCATGTTTGGGTGTACTAGATTGATGGGTGTGTTTAGGGGGCCTTTAGAAGGCCTAGGTTTAAGCCGAGCTTTTGTCAAAAATTTGATTTTTAGGCTTAGGGGAGTATGGATGTCAACTCATAGGGTTTAAGTAAAGTTATTGGGGTTTGATAACACAAAAAGGTCTATGGTGGAGTGGCCTGTGGCCTCTTTGACAAGGGGAAGAAAGGGGGTTCAAATCCCCTTGCAAGAAAATGTATTCATTTTGCTAGAAGTGGGCGGCAAGTGGTTCAAGTGGTTTCAAACTCTGAAAGGTGGTTGAAAGCTTGGTATTGAGAATTTGAATTGGAATTCAAGTTGGAAGGTTGAGTGAATCAAGGAGCAAATCAAGGAGATTTTTAAGAGATTTGGTGTAGGGGATGAGGTTTCACTGAATTGGGTAGTGAGGGGGTATGGTTTCGGCTAAAGACTTTGGGAAGTAGCATTTTTCGGCATTTTGGAAGCCTAAGTGCCAAATGTTTTTGTGTCAACTTGGGGGGATGTTATTTTGGGTTTCTTTTTCTCTCTATACTTGGGGGTCAATTAGTTTTCTTCTTTTCTTCTATTCTTATTTGGTCATTAGTACCAATTGCCGAACCCCTAGTTATTTCATTAGTGACCGAGGCATCTTGCGTTTTTCTTTTACTCTTTCTAAAATCATTGTTGAATTCTACTTCTATATTTTCTCTTCTTTTCTTTTCATCTTGCTTTGGCCGAATTAAACCATTTCTTAGCTGAACCCTGCTCCTTATTTCTTTTCTTTTTGGAAGCCGAATCCTGTTCTATTTTCTCTGCCGTTATCCTGTTGAATCTCATTTTCTTTCCCTCTCTGCTTTCATTTCTTCTCAAAGCCGAACCTTGTTCCTCCTTCTTTGCGAAAATACCCTTCATTGGTCGAATCCCACTACTCTTCATTACCTCTATTTCTTCTTTCGAATGAGTCTTCAAAGCCGAACTTCATTCTTTTTCTCTATCGATTCTTAAGTACCTTCTTTTACTTTTGATTGGTGTATTTCTCTTTGGGTTCAATCATAAGCCGAACTTCATTGTTGACAAGGACCTTTCTACATAAGGCAAGTACTGAAATAGGTAAGGATGTTCTCTTTTATCTTGTTGCATTAAGTGATTAGGAAGCCAATCATCTCGTCTTCTTTATGCGATTTGCCTTTAATGCTCTTGCTAATGACCGACTTCAAATCTTTTTCTTTCCGATCAACAATCAGGGATACACAGTGTGTCGTGCGATTCATTCTCTTAGTGTCAGAATGGGGTTAGGAACATTGGTTCAAGCGAGGCATGGTAAGTAGCAATAAACTGCTTAAGGCTTTTCTAATACTTAGATTTGGGTTACCAGTTATACTTGACTAACGGTGGATCGTTATGTATTTTATGTGCTGTGCTCTAGAAGGGTTTCGTCGACAATATTAATCTAGGTGTGTAACCACACCCTACAGTAGTATAAATTAGCAAAAGCCGAAAAGCTGGAATGCCAAAACGTCAGCATTCAAGGCCTTACGAGCATGCGAACACTTGTGGGCCGAACCGAGCCCACGAATCAAGGGCAATAGACTGCAGCGGTCATTGTGCGCGTTTTCGTGCACTTAGGCCGTTATGGGCCTCGATGGGCTGAGGTGGGCTAATGGGCCTACGGGCCTATATGGGCAAAATTACCCGGTAAGTGAACGTTAGTGTATTGGATGATAAGGCTGGTGACGCCATACATAAAACTAGACTGAATGGGCCACACAAGCGTGTGGGCCCACCTGGGCCCAACAGGGGTTTTGGGCCCACAAATACTATTTGACCATATAGACTATCTCAGTCACTCAAAGCGATGTTAGACGTATTAGGAGGTCGTATTATGTACCGAGACACCAAAATATAGTAAAATGACCAGAATACCCCTGAGGGGTAAAATTACCAAGTTACCCGTGACTAGCTAAAAGACTTTTATACCTCTAAAGATATGTTGTTTGACATATGTATGAATGAATTGGTGTCTGTTAATCTACATGCATAATATAAATTTATGACGTGATGCTCTGCATGGGGTTGGGTATGATTATGGAAGTAGTTCTGTAATAGTGGCTCTGCCACGTAATTCTATATAGTGGCTTCTCCACGTAATCTGTTTCTGGTGGCTCTGCCCCGATATCTGCTATTAGCAGCATGGCTGCGTATTGGTGTGCAGGCTGGGTGGGTCGAGTTATTCCCAACATGGTGTGATGGTTTGGTATGGGTGGTGTGATGGTTGGATCGGGTTAGGCTTACATGCATTTACTGTTCTGCCTCTGTAATGGGCTTGGGCCCGCGCTGTGTTGTATGAGGCTAAAGCCAAGACTGATCTGTTTCTGTGCAGGGCTTCAGACCAATCTGTTCCGTTGGGGAGTTACACACTGAGTTTTTGCAAACTCACCTTTTTATTTTAAATGTGCAGGTAACCCTCAGCCATAGACGATTTGGAGCTGCGAAAGACTCGGGGTTGCCACATGTCTTCTACTTTTAGATTTTACTTTATTTAATTTCAGTTTGGGTTTTACTTCTGTAATAAGGCCATTTATGGGGTTTTGTTTTAAATTTTCAGTATTTGAGTTGTTTTATTATTTTAAATTGCTAGAGTAGTTAATCGGGTTTTTCAAAAACTCATAACAAACATTTTTAAGTAAATCACACGTAACGTTTTCAAAGAATAAACTAAATGCTTTCATAGCTTCAAATAATTGAATACAATAAATGTGTAAACCATTTTTACTTCTACATTTTCAAACTGATAAAATAGTTTTCCAATGTTCAAAATGTAAATGGGGTTTCTAAAAGTGGAGGAAACTTTCTATTGATAAAATTTATTTTGAACGTAATTTTCATGTGACACATCGGATCTGGCCATAACGTCTAGGCCAAGTTTGGGGTGTTACATAAACTGTCAATGCCATACGGGCATGTGGTCGTCCATATGGTAGGCCGTGTGAGAAGAACATGGCCGTGTGATCAAAAAAGGCTAGGCCGTGCGCTAGACACGGCCATGTGATGGTCAGGTAGGCCGTGTACGACACATAGGCTAGACCAATTTGGGCCGTATGGGCCACATGAGCTTGTGGGTCCACACGGGCGTGTGGGATTTTGGGCAAGGCCGTATGATCCAGACAGGCCAAAACCAATCTAGGCGTGTGGGCCCACATGGGCAAGCCACATGGGCGTGTGGGCCCATTTAACTGAAATATTTGCTAGGGTTGCACGGGTTACCTAAGTCGACTTTGAACCTACTGTAGGTTCAGTAAGCACTACTTATACCGTAAAACATGTGATCTAAATATATAATGTATGTATTGAGCATGTTATATTTATGCATGTGTGTTGATCCATATGTATGACTGATAACTGAATTTTAGCATGTAAGCATGTATTCCCATATGTCTGCATTAAGTATGTTTAGTTGCATCTGCATTGGGGTGGGATAATTGATTATTGGAGGAAGTGTACTAAAAGGCTTCATTCCTATTATCTGGCAGCTCAGCTGCATTATACTGTTATGTGCTGCTTTTGGTACGACCTGGTGTATAGGGCTGGGTGGGTGTTTTAAACCCCACATGGTGTGTAGGGATGGTCAGAGATGGTGTGTAGAAGCTGATGGGTAGGCTACTAATTTTTGTTACTGTATGCATGACTATATCTAAGATGGGCAAAGGCCCTAATTTATATCTAACACAGTATCTGAATGGGCTAAGGCCTAAACTGTATCTGAATCTATAATTGGCTTAGGCCTTAGAATTTGATTGATAATTGTTGTTTAACTGTATGCATGTTTTTTGTGGGGATTACACACTGAGTTTACGTAAACTCACCCATTTCTGTTTAAACTATACAGGTAATCCCTAGACTTAGATGGATCGGTGCAGCAGAGGACTCAGCGGTGGCCACTCGGTTGTTAAACTATTTTATTTTCATTTCTGGTTTTAATTTTTATTTGGTTAAATTTTTATGTAATTTGGGACTTTTGGACTGTTTGTTTTTATTCTGGATTTTTATCGATTTTATGGATTTATATCTGCTAGACGTGGTAAAGCTCAATTTTCAATAAAGATAAGTTTTCTCCAAAACAAACAATTTACTCAAATTCAATAATTTTCCTAAAACTAAAGCTTTCCTAAACATAAACGATTTTCTTTAAATAAGTGTTTACTTAAGCTTCCATTGAAAAGAGATATGATTTCAGACAAACCAATCAGTAGGCATTTTTCTGAGTAAATAAAAGCTAATAAACTAAATGGTTTTAACTTAACAAATTTGATTTCAAATCCCTTTCCATGTGACATCGCCAGATTCTGCCTTAACGTGTAGGCCGGGTTTGGTGTGTTACAAATGCCCTTGGAGTGATTAGGGTTTAATTAGGGTGCATAACCCTAAGTGGCCATCCAAATTTGTTTGAATATTTATTTTTTGGTTGTGACGTTAGGGAACTCTTCATTGCAACGTCACCGCCGAGATTTTCTTCCTATAGCCGTTCCATTGTCGTTATGTGGGTACATTCATTTTCACAATGTAAGGTGGATTTTAGCCTTAGCAGCTTCATTGTTTGGTGTTGCGACATGAAGCTCCCTTTGTCATTACACGGCCATCATCCCTTGTGTTCCTTGACCTGAGATGGCATCCTACACACTCAAATGGCCTATTAGTCATTCCCGAGGCCCGAATTGACCTTATGAGTTGTCAAAATATTGAAAACTCCGTAAAAACGCTTATTTTGCAAATCATTAAATATAAAATATGAAAGCTAGAAATGTAGTAAATAAACGTAAATGGCTAGGAAACAAGCTCGTTAAGTGCTAAAATGTACTAAACCTACCACTACAATTGGCACTAGGGCAAATTCCCCCACAATTAAGTTGTTGCTTGTCCTCAAGCAACACAATAAAAACATACAAAATATGAAAAGAAAAATAACTAATAGTGCTTGAGCATGTTGAATACCTGAGATTGACTCAGAACAATATAAATAAGACAATGTGACTAAACACATAATTCTAGTACGATGTATAATTGACTTCCGAATTTTTATACTAAACACAGTAATTTACTAGGTTACAAGATAAAAAAAGTTCAAGAATATTAAGCATAATATTCCATCAAAATAGGTACAAAATTTTACATTTATGTTCGAAGGATACAAGTAGTCAGAAATGTTAGTATTTAGTTTTATTTTCATCCATGACTCGTATCAGATAGGTCCATAGGACTTTCTGGCTTATAACGTTTGCGACTTAGGTTGGTTCAGAATTGAAGAATTGACTCTACAAAACGCTTTAAGCATGAAAATAGTTTTGCACATTATATTGACCCCGGTTCTACCCTAACTATATCCTTTAGCTCACCACCTTATATCCACTTCTCTCGCCTTCATTTTTTCTCTATTTAGTAAGGTACAATATGGTATTCATGAGTACAATCATCTTAGCAAGTCTTTTGTGCAAAACTGAGTATTTTCTTTCTTTTTCTTTTACTCACTTTGCTTTTGTTCGCTCAAAATTTTCTCACTTGGATTTGGCCTTTACAAAGATTTTCTGCATTTTATTTTTCTTTATTCACGCACAACTTTACAAGAATCTTAGACTTAATATATACTATCCCTTAGTTTTCACTCTCAATTATTTTGAAACCTCGATGATGTATTTACCTAACCCTCAATATTATTGGCTCGACATCTAAGTTCATGTTGGGACTAAAAAGAAAAGTTTCAATAATTTATGCATTAGGTTTATGGTTTCATTCCACGTTCATCAAGAAAGTGGAATTAGGCTAAAAGATTAGGTACTGGAGAATTTACGTATAGGGTCAGCTTTTTGGCTCTAATGGTGACCAAACAATGACTTAGATCATCCCTAAGTGTCTCAATTTATGGAATCAATTATCTAAATCTTAACGTTCTAACAACTTATCATTCAACCAAACATATTTGCTTTTTATGTACTTATTTGTCATTTAGTATAGTTAACAGACTTTTACCAATTTACAATGTAATAAAGTGAACTACTTAGTCTTGTACTAAGCAACCTAGAATCAATTACTATTGAACTAAATTTACAATTTAAATATAAAATTCTATTTACATGCTCCTAATCAATCACTTGTATTTTTACAAGCTCACGCGCAAAAAAGCACACAAAACTAAAATTTAACTACTAAAATAAATAAAAATAAGTAACAAAAATTTGAAATTTTTGAAAGTTTTTGGAAAATTATATGTTGCACCCCTGTAAAGCCCCAAACCCATCTCTGTTATCAAATTGAGCTTACAGAGTGTTACGAAGCAAAACAAGACATTTCACATCATTTCAAAATAGTTATTCAAATAATTTTAAAAAAAGCATACAATAAATAATTCCATTCATAATACAAATACTCTTAAGGCCTTAAATCAGGCTTACGAGGCCCCAAAAATAGATTAGGAATTGTAACACCCCAAACCCGGCCCAAACATTATGGCCAGATCTGGTGAGTCATATGGACAGTTAATTACACCTCGTTCTTCATTTCGTAAATTTAGGTTGACTTAGCAAAACCATTTTATGTGTTTTGAGAATTTAAAAGGTTATTTAATTTATAAAAATCCTATCCACTATCAGTTGGAGTTTACTTTTAAAAGATCTTGATAGCAAGTCTTTGTCATTTAAGTTATCCATTTGTCACGTAGAGAAGGTTTTGAAAATGTTTGTTAATTTAAAATAAAAATCTGCACAACCTTAGTCTATCAATTTTTAACAAGTAATAAATAAATAAATAAAACCAAATAGTAATAAATACTGTGCATCCTTATTACAGACTAAAACCTAAAAGAAATTAAGGAATACTAAAATAAAGTAAATTTAAGAAAAATATAAAACTAGAAGCAGTTCACGTGGCCACTCCGAATCCCTCGTAGCTCCAAGTCCTCTAAGGTTGGGGTTCACCTGCATGGATAAAAAGAAAGGGGGTGAGTTTGTGACAACTCAGTGTGTAAGTTAACCCAACCAGAGTCAAGTTTAGTTCAAGCTCAAACTGGGCTGAAGCCCTATTCAGAAAACAGTGTTAACTAGGCCTTAGCCCTATTCAGAAAACAGTGATAACTGGGCCTTAGCCTTATTCACAAAACAGTGTGGGCCTTAGGCCCATTACAGTAACAGATCAGAATAGTATGCATGTATGCAAAGCCCAAGCCCAATCCAACCCTACATACCACCCGTACCAGCCCTACACACCATGTAGGGAATAACTCAACCCACCCAGCTCTACACGCCACAGTCGCAACATAGCTGCTTAATTAGTTATTGTGGCCAAGCCACCAGAACAGTAATACGAGGCAGAGCCTCTAACAATATACGTGGCATTGCCACTTAGCACTTCCTCTATCAAAATAACCTAATCCCATGCAACAGAGTATATTATGATATGGCATACAGAGAACATATATAATTTAGCATGCAAATCAGTCAATTTAACCCTAGGGGTAAAATGGTCTTTTAGCACCTAGGGGTAAAACTATAAGTTTTCACCCTTAAGGGGTATTTTAGTAAGTTTGCCAGTTTTTAGGGTTCATGCTCATTACAGTCTACTCAAAGACCTATTGTCGTCCAAGCAACTTAATTAGCCCATGTATTTATTACCGAGTCATCGAGCCCTAAGACCCCTAATGGGCCCGACGGAGTCTACTAGCTACTACGACCCACTAAGTCCAAATTTTACACCCATTTTAGTAGATTCAACAGTCAGACTACCAGAATATATTTACCGCCCATTTTCACCCATATGGGCTCCTAAGCCCGTTGGGCCCAAATTCGGCCCTTCGAGACCCAAAACCACCAACGTGCACGAAAACACGCACACAACAGTCTTTCTGTTTGTGATTACCAACTTTGCCGTTTAAAACCGACGCACGAGCGCTCGCACGCTCTGTAACACCCCAAACTCGGCCCAGACGTTACGGCCAAGTCTGACGTGTCACATTAACGACGGATTAGCCATGTTCCTTAATTATTATAATTAGGGTGAGTTTTGCAAAAATCATTCTAATAGTTTGGGAAGAAAGTCCAGGATTAATTCGTGTTTGTCCTATCCACTACCAGTTTATAATTCATCTTTGTTATCAGTTCTTGTTTGTTGACTTGCTATCCATTTGTACGAGTGTTCTGTTTTGAAAACGTGATTAATTTTAGGAAAACTCATGCGGCCTTAGTCTACCCGTTTAAATCAAATTGTAAATAAAGATTAAAAACCTAATTTAAAAATACTTAAAGCGGCCTTATTACAACCCAGAAACTAGAATGGAAAATAATTAAAAATAAGGAAGAAAATAAATAAGTCAAATAAAAACCAACGATGTAATCCACATGGCCACTCTGAATTCCTCCAGCTGCCAAGTCCTCTAGCTCAGGGCTCACCTACACAGATGAAAGAAAGGGGTGAGTTTGGAAACTAAGTGTGCAAAGAAAACCCATCTAGAGCCCAAAACAGCTCAAGCTCACTGGGCCTAAGCCCTATCTAGTCTCAGTAATAACTGGGCCGAAGCTCTATTCAGTATTCAATTACTGGGCTGAAGCCCTATTCAGATACAGTTTCACTGGATCGAAGCCTTATTCAGTAAACAGTATGGCCCGCAGGCCCATTACAGTAACAGAACAGAATAATGCATGTATGCAAAGCCCAGACCTAAATCCATCCGCTACACACCACCTGTACTAGCCCAACACACCTGTGGGGAATAACTCGACCCACCCGGCCCTACATACCACATTCGCAGCATAGCTACTCAGATAACGTGGCCAAGCCACTAACAGTAAACGAGGTAAAGCCCCTTTCAGTAACGTGGCCATGCCACTATTAGTAATACGAGGCAAAGCCCCTTTCAGTAAACGTGGCAATGCCAGTTGCACTTCCTCCATCAATAAAACCCAAACCCATGCAATAGTATAATATGTCACGGCATACAGTGAACAGATACAGTAAAGCATGCATTTCAGTCAAATTTAGCCCTAAAGGTATAACGGTCATTTTGCACCTGGGGGTAAAACAGTAATTTTCGACCCTTAAGGGGTATTTCAGTACTTATACCAGTTTTTAGGGTTTTATGCATATTTCAGTCATTAACAGTCAAATTTCCATCTAAGCAGTTTACCCAGCCCATTTTCGCAGTTTAGAGTTATTGGGCCTAAAACCCCTAATGGCCCTACAATGTCAATTAGCTATTTTAGCCCATTTAGCCCAAATTCCCTGAATGTTTTAGCGGTTTTAACCTATAGTATACTAAAATACGCTTACCACTAGTTTTCACCCAAATGGGCCCGTAAGCCCATTAGGCCCATATTTAGCCAATCGAGGCCCAAATTTACCAAGGTGCACGGAATCGCGCACTTACCAACTTTATCGATTTTGGTTACAGATCTTACTGTTTCCAATCGACCCACGAGCACTCGCACGCTCGCAGGCCTACGAAATGCCAGAATTTCTGCATTTTAGCTTTTCAGCTTTGCCGATTTAGTCTACTAGAGGGTGTTCATTTACACATCTGATTTGCGATGAACGTTAGCGAGATCTCCCACAAGTATCCTACAATCGATCACTAACATATTAGACTTATGAATCAATGATAACTAACGTAACTATGCCATATTCGGCCAATCTCCTTTAAGGCCTTAGAACACTTACCTTTGTCAAAAATAGGGACTAGATTTAGATCTAGTCGTTCCAATTGTCCAAGCCCTCGATTGGTAGCCTTTAATTCACACTAGCGCAAAAAAAATCAAATAACACCACTAAACCCTTTTAGTCTTAGCCGATAGCCACCCTATGCATATAGGGGTTTTTGGCTTTTCTTAAATCCTGAAATAACGAATAGAAAGAAGAGATCTGAGTACTTATCGAAGATCCACTAGACAAGATTGCTTCCAACCCTTTCCTATCTCAGATCTAACGTAGATCTAGCCTCTAAACACAAGCAGAGAAATGATCTAAGAGATCTAAGGGTTCGGTTTCCATATCACTTTGTGTATGGCGATTCTGACTTTTAGTACAATGATAGAGAAGGAAAATAGAAGTTTTGTAATGAGAAGAAAAAGATGTCGACAGGGCTATAGAAGTGGTGAGATTCGGCTAAAAGATAAGAAAAGAGTAAGGGTATTCAACAAAGGAGAAATCAGCGCAATACAAATACCTTTCGGGATTTCGGCTTTTATGAGTATTCGGCTAAGAATGTTGAATAGGAGAGGTTTTATGATTGATGATGTAAAGATGATGGAGAAGAATATGTAAAGAGAAAAAGGAGAGGAAAAAGATTGATAGATTCGGCTTTGAAGAACTAGAAGAGAAAGGGGATGAAAGAAAAGAAAAGAAAGTTTGGTATGGACAAATCGGCACAAGGAGAAAGTAGGGATCTAGGTTTCGATTTCTAGGAAAAAGAAAAATGAAGAAAAGATAACTAAGGGCACTATACCTATTCAGCCACAAAAGACAGCCCCTAAGCGCCAATCTTGAAAGCTTAATCCCCCACACAAGTTAGCACACATCACCTTAATTGCTGAAAGTAAGACCCCTTAACACCCTAGCCGAAAATGCTAAACCAAATCCCTTGGTCGGCCACCTCTTGCTTCAATTTGAAATTCCTAAACTTTCTCCTCCCTATCCTCTTGACTCAATCCCATGAACATCTCAAACTCTTCTAAACAGAGTTTCAGTTGGAGTCCATCACATGACTGGCACATGCACAAAAATTAAAACACACACAATGCTTACCTTGTGACTTGAACTCTGGCCCTTGCACGCATCCACACGCCACTTTTTTAGGAACTAAGTGGCGCCACCTTGCCACTTTACCAAAGGCTTCCTTGTGTCTTAATTTACTCAATTTTTCTTAAAAGCCCACATAACCAAGTCCCCTTCTCTTTAAATCCAAAATTTGATATTTTTGCCAAGTTTTATCCTAGGCTTGGGCCTTCTAAAAGCCCACTAACACTCTTAAAACATAAATTCCATAATCTAACAAAAAAATTTTGAAATTTCACCAAAATCGCAAAAATCCTAAAAAATCTCAAAAATCAGGGCGTTACACGCTCACAAGCCCTCGAAATGTCAGAATTTCAACATTTCAGCTTTTTGTTTTTTGCCGATCTAGTCTACTAGAGGGTGTCAGTTACACACCTATTTTGCGATATACTCAGAAGTCCCTTGCGTGAATATCCTACAATCATTTAAATCGCATTGTTAACTAAAAATCCAATTGAATAATCACTATCAACTTAATATACTTATTCAGCCATAATAGAGCATCACTAATCTCTTACCTTTGTCGATTCTAACCAATAGATTTAGATCTAGATCACCTTGATATCATTGATCTCTTTAGCCTCCACTAGATCCACCTTACAAAAACCATAGAACTTCATTAGTAACCAAAACCTGCCATCCAAACCCCTAGAAAGAATCTAGACCGATTAGCCCCAAAAGGGTTAGGGGTTTTGGCTTTTCCTTTAACCAAAAGTAAAAGGAGATCGAAATTCTTAACCAGTGATTCACTCAATCCTCTAGCCACCACCAAAGTCATTTTCCACCAATATTGAACCCGATCTCTACCAGATCTAGCCTAAACCTGAAGGTGAAAAAGATGCCTATAGTGTTCAGCCAAAGAGTAGTTGTTTGCAAATGGATGAGAGGGTTCAGTTATTAGGGAGTGCTAAAGAAAACTATGAAGAGAACAGGAGAATAGAAGAATAGGTGGTTCGGCTAGAAGAGAAGAAAAAGAAAGGAGGGGTTCGGCCAAGAAGAAATAGGCACAAGGACAAAACTTTTCGGGATTTCAGCTTTTATGGTAATTGGCTAGGTAAGGTTCCCAGTGAGTCTAGACAGGCTATGAAGCGAAGAAGAAAGAGGAGAAAGAAGAGATGAATTCGGCTTTGAGAAGAAAAAGAGGAAGAAAGGGTTTAGCTCTTTGGACAAATTGGCACAAGGGGTTTGTATAAGTGTTTTCGGCTTTTTGAACAAAGGGAGGAGAAGAGAAAAGAAGAAAAGACCCTAGGGACTTTCCTATTCGGTACTTACCTACCAAAAATACTGAATCTAAAACCCTAAAAGAACCCCAAGCAGTATTCAGCTAGCACACTATACTCCACCTGCCGCTTATGCCAACACAAAAAGACAAAAGCCGAAAATACTTCCCCAAGAGACCCATATTTGGCCATCACTTGCTTCCCATTCAAAATTCCTAAATTTTCTCCCCTTATCCCTCCTTGATTCAATCTCTTGAGCCATTCAAACACTCTCTTTCAAGTTTTACTTGGGATCTACCACTTACCTTGCACAAGCAATAAAATAAAAGAAGCTACTTGCTACTCCATAGATTCGAACCTTAGCTCCTGCACAGCCCTTACACGGCACCTCTTTAAGCTCCAAGTGGCTCCAAATTGCCACTTTGACACAAGCTTTCTTGTGTCTTAAATCCCCAACATTTATTTAAGAGCCCACTTAATTAAAGCCCCTTCTCTTTTAAGTCCAAAATTTAAAAATTCTATCAGGCTTTAGCTTAAACCTAGGCCCTTTAAAGGTCCACTAAACACATTTAATTCGCTCCAACAGCATATCAAAACACGCACAGATAAATTCAAGCAAAAATTTGAAATCCCAAAAAATTGATAAATTGGGGCGTTTCAAGAATAAACCAAGATTAAATAAAAAAATTAAGTTCTAAAATGATAGTTCTGTAACGCCCTAATTTTTGGGATTTCTGTGATTTGTGGCTAATTTTGAAAATTTCGTGTTTTGACTATATAGAATATATTTTAGTATGATAGTGGGCCCTAGAAGGCCCAAGCGTTGGTTGAAACCCGACGGATTTAAGAAATTTTAGTGTTTAGCAGAAGGAGGTCCTGAAGGAGTGGGCTTTTAAGGATTTAACTTAGCAAAAGGTAGCAAAAAGGAGCCCCTGGTAGGGTGGTTAAGTGACGCCACTAAGGAGCTATAAAAGTGGCACCTAGAAGAGTGTGAAGGCCAAGGTTCAAGTCCCAGAGGATGCAAGGGGTGGCGTTTAATTTTTATGCTTGGGCAGGTAAGAGTTTAAAGCAGAGTAGAACTCTGTTGGGAGGTGTTGGAATCGGTCAATAGAGGGAATTGTGGAGCGATAAGGGGAGCTTGTTGAGGAGTGAATTTAGGTGTTTTGAAATTTGAAGGAAGGTGGCTGGCCAAGAGGACTCTTGGCAGTGCAATTTTGGTTTTGAGTAGCTGAGTATTTTCGACAATAGGGGTTGTAAGTGCCGAATCTCCCTTGGGTTCTCATTTTGGTGTTCTCTTTGCTTAGCCGAATAGGGTAGAGTGCCTTAGGGTTCATTTTTTTACTCTTTCTTTGCTAGAAGCCGAACACAAGCCTCCAAAACTCTCTCTGTGCCGTTTTCTTTGCAAAATAAAACACCCCTCTCCTCTTTTTTCTTCTTTTCCACATTCTCTTTCATTAGTTCTTCAAAAGTCGAAACCACCATTACCGAATTCCTCTCCTCATCACCACTCTTCCCTGTCTTTTCTTCTTTTCATTCATTTCTCTCCTCCTTAATTCTTTTCTAAACAACACTTGCTGCCGTTTTCTTTCTTTAAAGCCGAGTTTATCACCACTTTCTTTCAATGGCCGAAACCCCCCATACCTTCTAGTGTTCATGATCGAAACTTCCATATACTCTCCTCTTCTTGTGTTCGTGGTTGGAGTTGCGATAGTTTGGAATTAGGGGTAACGCTATGGGTAAGTACTCAAACCTAGTTCTTCCGTTAAATCTTTGACTAAGGTTTAAGCCGAACCCCTTTAGGGGAGGCTAACGTTTGGACTAAGAGGTTTTGTGGCCTTTTTCTTTTGGTTTGTATGCGCTAGTGTGGACAACAGGACGTGTATCAAGGGGCTTTGGAGACTAACATGGTTGGACATCGGGATCTAGTCCATATTCGGCAGAAGGGTAAGATTTTTAAGGATTTAGGCCATGTTGGCCGATTGCGGTAAGAAAGTTAAGGGCTTAGTGTCATCGATTATTAGGCTAATGTATTAGTGACTGATTGTAGGCTCTTTCGTACGTGGATCTCATCAACACTTCAACAGTTATCAGGTGTGTATCATACCCTTGCTATAGACTAGAACGGCTAAGGCCGAAATGACCAAAAAGTGACTGAAAATGACTGAAAGGTCAGCTCTATAAGGACCTGTGAGGAACTGATTACTCCTTGATGATTGGATTTGGAATCGTTGATGATGAGATTGCACAGTATGCAATTTCGTGCAAATTGGTAAGTTGGGCCTTATGGGCCAAGTGTGGGCCCAATAGGCTTCCGAGCCCATATAGGTAAAAATTGGCATTAAAGGCATTTTGGCAGAGTGTAATAGTTAATTCGATTAAAACTTGTAATCTGGACATAAAATTGGATTTAACAGGCTTAAGACATTAGTGGACACAGTAGGGCCCATTAAGGGTTTTTGGGCCAAAAAGGGCAAAACCGGAAACTAAGTTAATATGGATTTCTGAAACGACAAATGGATTAATGGTAACTTTGATATGTATATATCTCCGAGGATCGTTAGAATGACTAAAATACCCCTAAGTACGGAAATTACCATTATACCCCTAGGTATAAAATGACCAATAAACCCTTAGGGTTAATTTTATCTGAGATGCATGATATTCTGATTATGCTTAATGTACGCCATGACATTTATATTTGTTGCATGGGTTATTGGTTATATTTATGGAGGAAACGTTCTGGCAGCCTCGCTACAATCTGGTGGCCTCGCCACATATATCTGTTCTGGTGGCCTCGCCACATATGTCTGTTCTGGTGGCCTCGCCACATATGTCTGTTCTGGTGGCTTCGCCACAATATCTGTATCTGGTGACTTCGTCGCAATATCTGGCAGCCTCGCTGCAAATTCTGTGGTGTGTAGTGGATGGGTGGGTCGAGTAGTCTCCCCACATGGTGTAAGGCTGGTACGGGGGTGTTCTGGATGGATCTGGGTTGGGCTTTCTACATCCATGATATATATATCTGTTCTGTAACTGTTATAGGCCTATGGGCTTCATCCTGGTTTCTGTACTAGGCCAAGGCCCAATTTAATCTGATTCTGAGGCTTGGTCTGTTAGGGGCTATGGTTGAGATTATGTTACACACTGAGTTTATCAAACTCACCCTTATTTTCATCCCTGCAGGTAATCCCCAACCATAGTGGGCTTGGAGATGAGAGGAATTCGGAGTGGCCACATCGTTTGTGGAGTTGGTTTTCCTTTTAAACAGTTATTTTTAATTATTTTTTTGGGTTTTAAGTTGTAATAAGGCCGCTTTTAAATTTCTTTTTCATTATGGTTTTTATTTACTAGTTTTACTCATGTTATCTCAAAACTGCTAGATATAGGCTGCGCGGTTTTCATTCCAAACTTAAAGAATGTTTTCAAACCATAATAAGCGTAATAAGCAGATAATCTCAAGATTAAACTAACCGACTTTTCGATAAACCCCTTGTTTTTAGAAAGATCACCTCAATCACTTTAAGCAAAGAACACATAGCTAGTTGAACGTCCATGTGACACACCAGATTGGGCCATAACATCTAGGCCGGGTTTGGGGTGTTACATTTAGTGGTATCTGAGCCAAGTTGCAACAACTAGGCTGTGGAACGGGTCTAAAAAATGGGAATTTTTTAGAGTAACAAGAATAAAAGATTTTCGAAAAATCATTTTAAGAACTTGTTTTCAGAAATTATTTTGAGATTGTTTAGATATTTTTCTTCCAGAAATAAATGATTTCCAAGGATTGAACCCAGTTTTATAAAATTGATTTTTAAGAAGGTGGCACACCGAATCTCCGACCCAAGTCTGTAAGTTTTTTGAACTTTTCTGATTGTTTCTGAAATTCTGATTATATGCCTGTTTTGAAACCCTATCATGATACTTTAGTTAGGGTAACACTGAAACCATAGAAACTCTGATAAGTAGACTGAGACTGTAGCTAGGCAATCGCGAAAGAAAACAAACTCTGAATTACTGTTTATTCATAATAAATACTGAAATATTAAACTGATTCTTAAAATTTCTAAATCAGATAATACGAAATGAGTACGCGAGCAGCTCGTGGGAGAGGCCGTGGACGTGGCGAAGGTGGTGCACGAGCTGAATCTTCGTCTGCAGGACATGCGCCAGTAGCTGATGCACCGATACCTCCAGCAACAGAGGTAGAGTCTCATGATCGTGGTGTCAGGGACGACGCCCTATCTCAAGCGATGCTTCGAGTTCTGGAAAGGGTTACTCGGGCAAGTACGGGTAATGGATTTCGAGGATCTATTTCTGAGCGACTCCGGGCTAATGGGGCGGAAATCTTTAGGGGTGTAGCTAGTGTAGCTCCGTATGTGGCTGAGTATTGGTTAGAGGCCACAGAGCGAATTATGGATGATCTGGACTGCTCTGTGGAGCAGAAGCTGAAGGGAGCCATATCGTTGCTTAGGGATGAGGCTTATCAATGGTGGCTCACGGTGAGAGATGGAACTTCAGCTGATAGGGAGACATGGGAGCTATTTAAGACAGCCTTTAAAGGAAAGTATGTTGGGGCTAACTATGTGGACGCTCGCTAGAAAGAATTTCTGAACCTGGTTCAAGGGAGTAAGACAGTGGCTGAGTACGAGGCTGAGTTTCTAAGGCTGAGTTGATATGCTTCTGGGATAGTCGCTATAGAGTATAAGCGTAGCGTGCGCTTCGAAGATGGTTTGAGAGATGAACTTAGGGTGCTGATTGCTCCGCAAAGGGAGTGTAACTTCGCTGCTTTGGTGGAGAAAGCTAAGATAGCTGAGGACGTGAAGCGTACGAAAGGCAGAATCGTGAAAAAGATCGGAACCATTTTCGGAGAGATTCAGGACCCCCAGGCGGGGTTAACATGGGTGTTAAAAGAGCAAGGGTGGTGGAGCCAGTTTGAGCAGTACCGATGAATGTAGTTAGACCGCAAGGCTATCAGAGTTGTCGTAAGATACATATGGGTGAGTGTTGGAAATGTTTTGGAGCTTGTTTCCGATGTGGATCAATGGAGCATAGGGTTAAGGATTGTCCCCAAGAACCAGATCAGGTTCAAGTTATGGATCAGAGGGTCGCTCAACCAGTGAGGGGTAGACCACAGCCTCCGAGAGGACGTGGGCAAGCCAGAGGAGGTAATGGCAATGGTCGAGGACGAGGAGTACCTGGCAGGGGTGCTGGATTTGTTGAGGCTTGTCAGCCAGCGTTGGTGTATGCGGCTCATCACCGAGAGGAGGGTGATGCACCTGACGTCATAACCGGTACGTTTTTTATTTCTAGTATGCCATACACTGCGTTGATAGATGTTGGATCTACCCATTCATATGTTGCATGTGCTATATCTGGGTCGCTGGGTGTGCGATCTGAGGAGACCGTGAGTGAGGTATCTGTACTAAGTCTTTTGGGTCACTCGATTAGGGTAGACAAACTGTATAGAGATGTGGAAACTCAAGGAAAAGTCTTCTCTAGAGATCTGATGGAGCTACCTTTCAGAGAATTCGATCTCATCTTGGGTATGGATTGGCTTGTTAAGCATAGGGCTACTCTGGATTGTGCTGCCAAGCGAATGATGTTAAAGACTGCAGAAGATGAAGAGGTTTTGGTGATAGGCGAGCATAGGGATTATCTGTCTCATGTAGTGTTAGCGTTGAAAGCCGAGAAGTGGATGCGAAAGGGGTGTGAGGCTTATTTAGCGTTTGTAAGTCAATTGGAAACTGAGGGTTTGACAGTGGATAAGGTTAGAACTGTCAAGAATTTTCAAGATGTTTTTCCAGAGGAGCTTCCGGGGTTGCCTCCTAATCGAGAGGTCGAGTTTGGAATTGACTTGTTGCCTGGAACAGCATCTGTGTCCATCGCTCCATATAGGATGGCACCGAAGGAGTTGGTGGAGCTGAAAGCCCAAATTCAAGAGTTGTTGGATAGAGGTTTTATTAAATCCAGTGTGTCTCCGTGGGGAGCACCAGTGTTGTTTGTGAAGAAGAAAGATGGGTCAATGCGAATGTGCATCGATTATCGGTAGTTGAACAAACTGACGATTAAGAATAAGTACCCATTGCCAAGAATCGATGACTTGTTCGACCAGCTTAGAGGAGCTTTGGTATTTTCCAAGATTGACCTTCGATCTGGGTACCATCGGTTAAGGGTTAAGAAGGTGGATATTCACAAGACGGCATTCAGAACTCGGTATGGTCACTATGAGTTCTTGGTTATGCCATTTAGCCTGACTAATGCACCTGCGGCATTTATGGATCTGATGAATCGAGTGTTCCAGCCATACTTGGATCAGTTTGTAGTCGTCTTTATCGACGATATTCTGGTTTATTCTGAAACTGAGGAGAAGCATGATGAGCATCTCCGTGTTGTGTTGCAATAGCTGAGGAAGAATGAGCTTTATGCGAAATTTAGTAAGTATGAGTTCTGGTTGAGGGAGGTAACTTTCTTGGGGCATGTTGTCTCTACCGAGGGGATCAAGGTGAACCCTCGAAAGATTGAAGCGATTCTGGAATGGAAGCCACCAAGGTCAGTGTTAGAAATTCGAAGTTTTCTGGGTTTGGCGGGGTACTATAGGAGGTTTGTGGAAGGATTTTTGGTTATGGCAGCACCATTGACAAAGCTTATAAGGAAAAGGGTACCGTTTGTTTGGACCGAGAAGCAGCAAGAAGCTTTTGAAAAATTGAAGAAAGTTCTAACTGAGGCACCTGTATTAATTCAGCCAGAGCTTGGGAAAGATTTCACCGTATTCAGTGACGCATCACATGTAGAGTTAGGCTGTGTGTTGATGTAAGAGGGTAAAGTGGTTGCTTATGCATCGCGACAGCTTAAACCTCATGAAGTAAACTATCCTACCCATGATCTGGAATTGGCAGCAATAATCTTTGTATTCAAGATTTGGAGACATTACCTGTACGGAGAAAGGTGTATCATATACACTGATCATAAGAGTATTAAGTATTTGCTGACTCAGAAGGAGTTGAACCTTAGGCAATGGAGATGGATAGAGTTGCTTAAGGATTATGACTGTGTGATTGAGTATCACCCAGGCAAAGCTAATGTGGTAGCTGATGCCCTAAGTCGTAAAACTGTATCTGATCTGAGAGCGATGTTTGCTCGTTTAAGTCTATATGATGACGGTAGTCTGTTAGCAGAACTGCAAGTAAGGCCAACTTGGGTTGATGAGATTAGGGAAAAGCAGTCAAAGGATGAGTCTCTAGTTTTTCGATTTCAGTAGGTTAAGGATGGGGATACTTCTGAGTTTGGACTGAACAGTGAGGGAGTTCTGTGTTTCCGAGGTAGAGTTTGTATTCTGAAGGACTTTGATTTGAGGCAAGCAATTCTGAAATAAGCTCATGGAGGACTGTGTGCTATGCATCCTGGAGGGAATAAGATGTATCACGACTTAAAAGAATTGTATTGGTGGCCTGGACTGAAACGAGAGGTAGCAGAGTTTGTGGGAAAATGTCTGACGTGCTAGCAAGTGAAAGCTAAACATCAGTTACCTTCTGGACTTTTGCAACGAGTGAAAGTACCACTTTGGAAGTGGGAGAGGGTAACCATGGATTTTGTAAGTGGATTGCCCTTGACACCGATGAAAAAGGACTCGATTTGGGTAATTGTGGATAGGTTGACCAAATCTGCTCATTTCATCCCTGTTCGCACCGATTATTCACTTCAGAAGTTAGCCAAATTGTATGTGGCGGAAATTGTGCGTCTGCATGGAGTGCCAGTGTCGATTATTTCTAATCGAGACCCTAGATTCACATCTCGGTTTTGGTAAAAGTTACATGAGGCGTTAGGAACGTGACTGAATTTTAGCACGGCTTTTCATCCTCAAACTGATGGTCAGTCGGAAAGGGTTATTCAGATTCTGGAAGACATGTTGAGAGGATGCGTTATTGACTTTCAAGGCAGTTGGGAGGATTATCTACCGTTGGCAGAATTTGCGTATAATAACAGTTATCAGACGAGTATTCGTATGGCACCTTATGAAGCGTTGTATGGACGCAAGTGTCGTACACCTAGTTGTTGGACCAAATTGGGTGAGCGGCAAGTTCTTGGACCTGAGTTGGTAGCAGAGACTGAAGAGAAGGTCAAGGTGATTAGGGATCGGTTAAAAGAGGCATCTGATCGGTAGAAGTCTTATGCAGATTTAAGGCGTAAAGAGATTGAGTACTCAGTGGGTGACATGGTCTTTTTGAAGGTGTCACCTTGGAAGAAGATTCTAAGGTTTGGAAAGAAAGGCAAGCTAAGTCTGCGGTTCATTGGGCCTTATCGGGTTCTTAAGCGAGTAGGTCCGGTGGCTTATCAGTTGGAACTACCTTCGGAGCTAGACAGGATTCATGATGTGTTTCACGTATCCATGTTTAGGCGATATCATTCTGACCCTACTCATGTCGTGCCAGTTGTAGAGGTTGAGGTACAACCTGACTTGACTTTCAAGGAAGAACCTATACAGATTTTGGATCGAGATGTGAAGGTTCTAAGAAGGAATCCCTTTAGTAAAGGTACTTTGGCGGAACCATGGCAGAGAGGAAGCTACGTGGGAGCCAGAAGAAACCATGTATCAACAATACCCTCAATTGTTTGGAATAGGTAAATTTCGAGGACGAAATTTCTTTAAGGAGAGTAGAGTTGTAATGCCCTGATTTTTGGGATTTCTGTGATTTGTGGCTAATTTTGAAAATTTCGTGTTTTGACTATATAGAATATACTTTAGTATGATAGTAGGCCCCGAGAAGGCCCAAGCATTGGTTGAAACCTGACGGATTTAAGAAATTTTAGTGTTTAGGAGAAGGAGGTCCTGAAGGAGTGAGCTTTTAAGGATTTAACTTAGCAAAAGGTAGCAAAAAGGAGCCCCTGGTAGGGTGGTTAAGTGACGCCACTAAGGAGCTATAAAATGGCGCCTAGAAGAGTGTGGAGGCCAAGGTTCAAGTCCTAGAGGATGCAAGGGGTGGCGTTTAATTTTTATGCTTGGGCAGGTAAGAGTTTGAAGTAGAGTAGAACTCTGTTGGGAGGTGTTGGAATCGGTCAAGAGAGGGATTTGTGAAGTGATAAGGGGAGCTTGTTGAGGAGTGAATTTAGGTGTTTTGAAATTTGAAGGAAGGTGGCCGGCCAAGAGGACTCTTAGTAGTGCAATTTCGATTTTGAGTAGGTGAGTATTTTCAGCAATAGGGGTTGTAAGTGCCGAATCTCCCTTGGGTTTTCATTTTGGTGTTCTCTTAGCTTAGCCGAATAGGGTAGAGTGCCTTAGGGTTCATTCTTTTACTCTTTCTTTGCTAGAAGCCGAACACAAGCCTCCAAAACTCTCTCTGTGCTGTTTTCTTTGCAAAACTGAACACCCCTCTCCTCTTTTTTGTTTTTTTCCACCTTCTCCTTCATTAGTTCTTTAAAAGCTGAAACCATCATTGCCGAATTCCTCTCCTCATCACCACTCTTCCCTGTCTTTTCTTCTTTTCATTCGTTTCTCTCCTCCTTAATTCTTTTCTAAACAACACTTGCTGCCGTTTTCTTTCTTTAAAGCTGAGTTTATCACCACTTTCTTTCAAAGGCCGAAACCCCCCATACCTTGTAGTGTTCACGATCGAAACTTCCATATACTCTCCTCTTCTTACGTTCATGGTTGGAGTTGCAATAGTTTGGAATTAGGGGTAACATTGTGGGTAAGTACTCAAACCTAGTTCTTCCGTTAAATCTTTGACTAAGGTTTAAGCCGAACCCCTTTAGGGGAGGCTAACGTTTGGACTAAGGGGTTTTGTGGCCTTTTTCTTTTGGTTTGTATGCGCTAGTGTGGACAAAGAGACGTGTACCAAAGGGCTTTGGAGACTAACACAGTTGGACATCGGGATCTAGTCCATTTTCGGCAGAAGAGTAAGATTTTTAAGGATTTAGGCCATGTTGGCCGATTGTAGTAAGAAAGTTAAGGGCTTAGTGTCATCGATTATTAGACTAATGTATTAGTGACTGATTGTAGGCTCTTTCGTACGTGGATCTCGTCAACACTTCAACAGTTATCAGGTATGTATCATACCCTCGCTATAGACTAGAACGGCTAAGGCCGAAATGATCGAAAAGTGACCGAAAATGATCGAAAGGTCAGCTCTATAAGGACCTGTGAGTAACTGATTACTCCTTGATGATTGGATTTGGAATCGTTGATGATGAGATTGCAAAGTATACAATTCCGTGCAATTTGGTAAGTTGGGCCTCATGGGCCAAGTGTGGGCCCAATGGGCTTCCGAGCCTATATAGGTAAAAATTGGCATTAAAGGCATTTTGGCGGAGTGTAATAGTTAATTTGATTAAAACTTGTAATCTAGACATAAAATTGGATTTAACAGGCTTAAGACATTAGTGGACACAGTAGAGCCCATTAGGGGTTTTTGGGCCAAAAAGGACAAAACTGGAAACTAAGTTAATATGGATTTCTGAAACAACAAATGGATTAATGGTAACTTTGATATGTATAAATCTCTGAGTATCGTTAGAATGACTAAAATACCCCTAAGTATGGAAATTACCATTATACCCCTAGGTATGAAATGACCAATAAACCCCTAGGGTTAATTTTATATGAGATGCATGATATTCTAATTATGCTTAATGTATGCCATGACATTTATATCTGTTGCATGGGTTATGGGTTATATTTATAGAGGAAGCGTTCTGGCAGCCTCGCTGCAATCTGGTGGCCTCACCACATATATCTGTTCTAGTAGCCTCGCCACATATATCTGTTCTGGTGGCCTCGCCACATATGTCTGTTCTGGTGGCCTCGCCACAATATCTGTATCTGGTGACTTCGTCACAATAGCTGGCAGCCTCGCTGCAAATTCTGTGGTGTGTAGTGGATGGGTGGGTCGAGTATCTCCCCACATGGTGTAAGGCTAGTACGGGGGTGTTCTGGATGGATCCGGGTTGGGCTTTCTGCATCCATGATATATATATCTGTTCTGTAACTGTTATGGGTCTATGGGCTTCATCCTGGTTTCTGTACTGGGCCAAGGCCCAATTTAATCTAATTTTGAGGCTTGGTCTGTTGTGGGCTATGGTTGAGATTATGTTACACACTGAGTTTATCAAACTCACTCTTATTTTCATCCCTGCAGGTAATCCCCAACCATAGTGGGCTTGGAGTTGAGAGTGATTCAGAGTGGCCACATCGTTTGCGGAGTTGGTTTTCCTTTTAAACAGTTATTTTTAATTATTTTATTTGGGTTTTAAGTTGTAATAGGGCCGCTTTTAAATTTCTTTTTCATTATGGTTTTTATTTACTAGTTTTACTCAAGTTATCTCGAAACTGCTAGATATAGGCTGCGCGGTTTTCATTCCAAACTTAAAGAATGTTTTCAAACCATAACAAGCGTAATAAGCAGATAATCTAAAGATTAAACTAATCGACTTTTCGATAAACCCCTTGTTTTTACAAAGATCACCTTAATCACTTTAAGCAAAGAACACATAGCTAGTCGAAAGTCCATGTAACACACCAGATTGGGCCATAACGTCTAGGCCGGGTTTGGGGTGTTACAAGTTCCCAGTTGGTATCGATAATGATACCTTTCAAGAAAATCGATACCAAAATTCAATAATGTTTTCTTTATAAAACAATGGTATTGATAATTAGTCGATGGTATTGATATTTTATGAAAAAGTATCGATACTTAATTGAAAATTGATACCATTTTGGATTCTGTTTTGTTTAAATACTGTTCACTTGGTCAAGTATCGATACCAAATGTTAAACTATCGATACTTATCCTAGTATTGGTAAAAATCTCATCTTAGCAAATTCAATTAAACCCAAAAAGTTCACTAGCCACAAAAGACAATAATTTTATCCATTCAAAGGCACCACAATCAAGATTATACATTCAAATAACTAAGCTATTAGAAGCATTTAGCATTAACCACCTATTCATAACTCAGTCATCAACCAAATGACCAAATAAAAGTATGCATAAAAGCTTACCATACCAAAGCACTAATATCATATCTTAAGTTAATGTAACACCCCTAACCCGTATCCATCGCCAGAATGGGGTTACGAGGTATTACTGAACGTGTAAAATCCCGAATTAGAGCCTAGTCAGAATAGTACTTTGGAGACCCCAAATCTGAAGTAGAAATAATGATTTTGTGATTATTATAAGGTTTATGATATGTGGGTATGCTTGTCTAAAAATTTCATGAGGAAATTTTATGAGAAAAATGTCCAATTTGATTTTAAGGACCAAATTAAATAAGTTGTAAAAGTTTAGTTCTAGAAGATTTTAGCATGAAATTGAATTGGATTTTTAATTAGAGGTCCTTAAATAGCAATTTGACCAAATTCTAAAATTTTAGACAAAAATGGACATGGAAGGGTAAAATATCAAAGTTTTAAGTGAAGGGCATTTTTGTTATTTGGCTTTTAAATGAACTAAAAGACGAAATAAAAGAAAAAAAAGTGTCCACCTTCTTCATGTTGGCCAAATGTTACATGGAAGCCATGGCGAGGGTTTTGTTCAAGCTTTCAAGCTCAATGTAAGTGTATTCGGGCCCCGTTTTTAATGTTTTTCGTATTTTTGAATCCTTGCAACATAGTGTACCTATTTCTACCATTTGTTTGAGATATGATGATGATTTAAGTTTTGACCCATGTTGGAAATTTGTGCATTTTGATGAATTACGGTAGATTATGTATGTTTATGGTTAGAGGAACGATTTTTGCTAAGTGATTTTCGGCGAAAATGTCTAAAAGGACCGATTTGTAAAAGTTGTAAAATTGGTCATAAGTGTATGATTTGATGAGAAATCTGGACTGTTATAGTTATGAAAATGGTTCGGCTATGTCCAAAATAAAAGGAAATTGAATAAAAATTAATTTACGAGCCTAGGGGCAAAAGTGTAGTTTTGACAAAGTTTAGGGGCAAAACCGTAAATTTTCCATAATATGATTTTTGGGTCACATTGAATAATGTGACTAATAAATGAGCTATTTGTGATATAATAGGTCATAGAAAGTGAGATTCGGGCATAGATAGGGGAAAATCAAGGTTATGGACCAAGTCGAGGAAATTAGCTATTTTTGCATCCGAGGTAAGTTGGTGTAATAATAAAGCAATGTTTTTGTTGATTTTGCTTGAAATCTAAATTGGTATGATAATAATAATGCCATATTATTGTATTTCATGTGTAAAGCATAAATTGGCATATTAATTTGATGATGTTGAATTATATGTTCAAGGTGCTATGTATAAGAATTGATTGGAAAATAGGTCTATGATACATATTGACATAAGTATGAATTGACTTTCATGATATTTCCATGAAATGTATTGACATGAATTTTTTTTTAAAAAAAAAGATGAAGAAATAAAAGAGAAATCCTAGTTAAATGTTAAAGAATAAGAGGGATACTGAAGTCATTACATGAGTTATGTAGGTTCCGTGTAAGACCATGTCTAGGACATGGCTTCGGCATCGAACAGAGATCCCATGGAAGACCATGTCTAGGACATGGCATTGGCATCGAGATGAGATCCCATGTAAGACCATGTCTGGGACATGGCATTGGCATCGACATGAGGTCCCGTATAAGACCATGTTCGGGACATGGCATTGGCACCGTGATGAGACTCAGATCCCCTGTAAGACCATGTCTGGGACATGGCGTCGGCATCTAAGAGAGATCCTGTATAGGACAATGTCTGGGACATGGCACTAGCATCAGTTTACGATCTCGTGTAAGACCATGTCTGGACATGACATCGACATCGATATGAGATCCTTTGTAAGACCATATTGGGGATATGGCTTCGACATCGACTTGAGATACCATGTAAGACCATATCTGGGATATGGCATTGGTATCTTATTATGAGAATGACATTTCAGATATCCTTCGATATTTTAAGTAATTTAACAGGAAATGTATTCAAGTTGATGAATTTAACGAGAAAGGCAAAAGTTTTGTAATGAGATAAATACATGATAGACCATCGTTAAGGTGGTGAATGAGTAATGTGTTCGGTATGTGAATGAATTCAAGCGAGAATACAAACGAGTAAGTAATGCATATGAATATGATCTTATGATGACCATGTGATTATAAGTCAATACCCATGGTGTATGAGAATGTGATAAATTGTATTGATGACATGTATGTCCAAAAAGAAGTTAGAAACAATGAAATCATGAATGAGTGAAATTAGCTGTCAAATAGTCTTGGACAGCAGCAGTTATGTAATTTTGAAAAATCACCATAAATAGTGTGAATTGAAATAGAGACTGAATGAGATATGAAATGAAAGCTTGTTGAGTCTATTTTGTTATAAAAGAAACAGAGCAAGCAAAAGAGTTTTATATTATGAGATATTTAAAGTTTTATGAGATAGGGTCAGAACGATATCAGAATCACCTCTTACGACTTTGGAAAATCACCAAACATTGTATAAAAATGTTTATGGTGCATAATTTAGATCCTTAAAATTTATAAATGAGTCTACTTTCAAGAGACACAAATATAAATGTTATAAAAATTCAAATTAATGAGATAATCAATTTTTAGTGAAGAGAGGTCAAAACTGTTAGATAGCAAAAAAGGGGGGATATTTTAAAGAATAAACTGTACTTATTGGCTAAACCAAAAATTCTGGAAATTTTATGGTAAGAATATATGTGAGTCTAGTTTTAGAGAAAATTTACGGAACGTAATTTGGAGTTCTGTAGCTTAAGATACAAATAATTTAGTGACCATGACTTAGGAAAATAGTTTAAAATGAACATGAGTAAAAGTGCAAACTTATAAATTAATGTTTGTATTGTTTTAAAATACAATGTGAGGATTGGAAAAGTCATATAAATTAATTGTTTCTTTTTATGTGCCAACTTACTAAGTTATAAAGCTTACTATTTTCTTCCCATTCCTCATAGTGTTGTTAGGTTAGCTCTGGGTTGGAGATTGTCGGAGGCAACGTCACACTATCAAATTGTAAGTTTGGGTAATGACAAACCGTAGGTGTTTTCAAGTGTGTGGCATGTATAGACACTTAGATATAGATAATATGTATTCTTAAAAGTTGGCTAAAGGTATTAGCTTATATTGCTTCATTGTAAGTGGCCATGAGATGTGGCTCATATTGGTTATGATTATGTAAACTTATTTATACATTCATGTGTTAAGACCTTGTGTGATATGAGTAGATTATGTTTATTTTTCATGAATATTTAGTGATATATTACATGTATTTGAATGTATAAGTGTGCGAATAATTAAAGGCAATACAAAGGGCTTGGAAAATAGCCTAGGTGTTGGTCACACGGGCAGAGACACGATCGTGTGTCTCAACTGTGCAGAGGACACGGTCTAGGACACGGACGTGTGACTTGGCCGTGTGCCCTTAAATGTTTGATGATGTCATAAACAGAGAGTTACACGGGTGGAGGATACAGGCGTGTTCAGAACAACACGGGCGTGTGAGACCACATGGCCTGCCCATACGAGTGTGCGACTCTCCAAAATAGGGAAATTTTAATTGTGACTCAAAAGTTTTAAAAGTCCTCGGTTTAGTTTCAAATCATTACCAGTGTATGTTTTAGGGCTTCGTAGCCCGTATAAGGGACTTAAAGATGGAAATTGAAAGGTTTTAAACTTTAAAAAATTTTATGGTCCGGTTTAAGAAGTTTAAGTATGTTCAAGTACGGTAGCGCCTCGAACCCTGTCCCGACGTCAGATTCGGGTAAAGAGTGTTACATTTAGTGGTATCAGAGCTATGGTTTAGTCTGTTCTTGGACTAACCTAGCATGTGTGAGAGTCTAGCTATACATGCCACAAATTTGTGATAGTGTGATGTCTCCCGACGCAAATGAGAACTATCCTGTTTAGACAGAGGTACTCTCCAATCGAGCTACATCCGATCATGTTAATAGCGATATTAAAGTATTTAAGCAAGAGTAGCTAAGATGAGATGAAACTTAGAAAGGTATGAATAAAAGTTTATGATATGTATGCTTTAAGGCACGAAGTGAAATGGCCACGAGTTGAGAAATTTGGGAAAGTTAAATAAAGTGAAAGTTTATATGGTAATAAGCCTCTCCGTGTTTACTTGGCATGCATATGATATTATGTAGACTTGCTAGAATAACAGTAAACCGTAAGTTCATATGGTAGAATTTTGTATTTAAGTGCTAAACTAGAGATAATTCGATGTTTTGTTTTATGTCTTTGTTATTGAGCCATGAGTATTATAATGGTATGGAAAATTGAATTAGAAGGTCATATTGAGTAGAATGTGGGAAATGAGTACAATCGTTCAATGAGGAATTGACGGGTAATACCATGGTTGGACCATGGTAATATATATGTGATCCTATGTAAGACCATGTCTGGGACATGGCATTAGTATCAATATGTGATTTCGTGTAAGATCATAGCTGGGCTATGGCATCGTGATGACATGTAAGACCATAGCTGGGCTATGGCATTGTGATATGAGTGAGATCATAGTTGGACTATGGCGTCAAATGAATGACATACTCAAACCCATAAGGCATTATCTAATTTGATGAATGTGGTAAGAAAAGTTGAAGCTAAGTGTCGGAAGTTTAATTAGATATTAATATTGAGCTCGAGTAAGTAAGCCTATTGTTTGAAATTATGTATGATAGAAAAGATTTGTATAATAAATAAGTATGTTAATTTGCTTGGAATGAACTATGTGATTTTGATGATGTCACGTCAATAATGAAAGCTAAGTCATATATGTGTGCTTAAGAGGGTCAAGTTAGAGGCTTTAGGACCCCACCCTTACCAATGCTGCCTTATGACAAAATTTTGCGAGAATCATGTTGAATAAGTTCATAAGTCTGAACTAATAGGTTTGGTAGTGAAATAATTAATAATGCATGATGAGATGAGAATAGTTCGGAGAGTGTATAATCTCCAATACCAAAGAAGTTCAGAATTGATGTATTTCTAGATTCGAAAATGAGAATGTGGTGATTCTGATATCTGGATTTTTTTAACTTTCATGAAAGGAATTGACAACGGTAAGGTATAAATGACAAGAGCATATGCTCAAAATTTTATCATGAAAATTTTTATAGAAAGTTTGATCAAGGCCGATGAGTTTAATCAGGATAATTGTTTCCTTGAGTTAATATGTTGCAAGACCTTTGAATTGCTTATTTAGAGAATTGTGAACGAATGTATGTGTTTAAGTGGTGGAAGTAGTATGAAGAAAAGAGTGTTTTGATGAGAACTATTAGTTGAAGCCCTAATGTTAAGTTCAGTTTAAATTGAGTGAAGAATTTGTGATCTTTTAGAGTGGTATTATTGAACAGATTGGAATATGTCTTATTACAAAAATATAATATTATAGTGTCATGTTCAGACAATTAAAGTTGTATTAAAAAGAATTGTTCGACTAAGTGATTTAAAGATGACCACTCTTATGTCTGTATCGAGAGTTCGATAATATCATGTGTTCGACGGAAAAATGTCATATACTCCCTGATCCTAATTGTCTAATGCTATGGAAAAAGATCTAAAGTTTAATACTTTGTCAATGGATTAAGGTAATGAGAGATTATGAGAAAATTCTCGATCAATCTTTAAGAAAGCAGTTCTAGTTACAGAACCCTGGATGAGGAATCCTTATATATATTTTGTAAGTACTGGGTACTTAATTGATCTTAGTCGATGATGGTCTAGATTCTAACTACATTAAATGCTAAGGCGAGGTTTTCCTTGTAGAATTGAGAAACCCATAAATGTGATAGTGGGTGATAATTTAAATGAGTTCAGAGTGAGTTCACTTTTGATGTTAAATTCTAGGTCGAACATGATTCCAGTTGTTATAGGTGTGTCGAGATAAAATTTGCCTATTGATGAATCCAGAACTTATGCAGAAGTTTTGGTACGAGGCTCAGTAGTAGCACGTCTGCTTATCCAAGGATAATAAAATGTACTGTTATGTGAGTAGATGTCCTGCTGATTGAGTATGTAACACAACATTTGTGAGGTTATGTTCAGATGTCTAATTGTTAACGAATAAGCCAAAATTAAGTATATTCAAGATTAATACAGTCTGTGATGTAACGAGAATGATGATTAGGTAGAGTTACCATGAGTTTTAGAATCAGGATTGTCATAATCCCTGAAATGGAAGATGTTATCTGGGTGGTGGTTAATTATTTGGCAAGGATCCGTATGATCATTTCAGTGTGTGCAAAATTCTTATTTGACGGATTACCAAGTAAATGTACTCCGGGGAGAGAGTAATTCAAATTTTGATGATGAATTTTGACACTATATGTTAAAGTTTAAAGGTTAGTGGGAGTGAGATATACGTGGTTACATCGATTTGTGATTCTAGAGAGATGGTGAAAGTATCTCCTCAAGGTTGAAAATGACTTCCTCTGGTAAGATTTTGGGGGACGAAAATACCTAAAGAGGGGGAGAGTTGTAACATCCCAAATTAGGGCCTAGTCGGAATAATGGTTTGGAGACCACAAATCTGAAGTAAAAATAATTATTTTATGATTATTATAAGTTTTATGATATGTGGGTATGCTTGTGTAAAAATTTCATGAGGAAATTTTATGAGAAAAGTGTCCAATTTGATTTTAAGGACTAAATTGAATAAGTTGTAAAAGTTTAGTTCTAGAAGCTTTTAGCATGAAATTGAATTGGATTTTTAATTAGAGATCCTTAAATAGAAATTCGACCAAATTCTAAAATTTTGGACAAAAATGGACATGAACGGGTAAAATATCAAAATTTTAAGTGAAGGGCATTTTGGTCATTTGGCTTTTAAATGAACTAAAAGACAAAATAAAAGAAAAAAAAGTGTCCATCTTCTTCAAGTTGGCCGAATGTTACATGGAAGCCATGGATAGGGTTTTCTTCAAGCTTTCAAGCTCAATAGTAAGTGTATTCAGGTCCCGTTTTTAATATTTTTCGTATTTTTGAAATCCTTACAACATAGTGTACTTATTTCTACCATTTGTTTAAGATATGATGATGATTTAAGTTTTGACCCATGTTGGAAATTTGTACATTTTGATGAATTATGGTAGATTATGTATGTTTATGGTTAGAGGAACAATTTTTGCTAAGTGATTTTCGACGAAAACATCCAAAAGGTCTAATTTGTAAAAGTTGTAAAATTGGTCATAAGTGTATGATTTGATGAAAAATTGTAATGCCCCGAATTTAGGCCTAGAAAGAATGGGCGTTGAGTGTGGGAACAAATAAAAGTTTATGTGTGCAAGAAAGTGACACAATTGATTGCTTGCTTTAATGGTTAAGTGAGTTAAGAGTGTTTGGAAGTGCCTGAGAAGTCCTAGGCTCAAGCCCTGGCTTTTACAAATTTTTTGGTTTTTCTTAAGTGAGCATTGGCTTTAGCATGTAGACTTTAAGAATATTTGTGGTTAAGGTGTGACACAAAGAGAGCCGGTTGGCTTGATGGTAAGTGGTGTGATAGAGCTTCAAGGGAGCTAGTGTTAAAGTCAGGCCTTGAGCAAAGAGGTATTTATTTTGTAGCTATGGATAGGGGAGAAGTAGAAGTGGATTGAAACACTACGAAGGTGGTTGGAATTTGAATGGGTCAAAGAGAGGATTGTGGAGAAAATCAAGGAAGTGGTTGAGGAGGAAATCAAGGAGTGATTTATAGAGGAAAAGTAGGAATTTGAATGGCAAGGGGAGTTGTGCCGAATATGGTCTCTAGGCTTGGGGCATTTCGATTTTGGTAAAGGGGGAATTAGACATTTTTCTGGGTGTGCTGTTTGGTGGCATCTGGTGTAGTGTTCGATTGCCTTCATTCTTTTCTTTCATTTTGTCAATTGCCAAATCATTTATCTTTGTTACTCTTCCTTGCTTCACCTTTTCTCTGCAGTCTCAGCCGATTATTTGGTGGGCTTATTGTTTCTCTTTCTTTCACTTGGGCAAGTCTTGTTTTGCTCTCACCCTCAGTCTCATTCAAGTCTTCTCTTCTTCTTTCTCTTAACCTAAACCGATTCTCTTTTGTCCACCTATATTTGTCATAGTTTTCTTTGCAACCCTTTTGTTGGCCGAATACACCATAGGCATATCCTGGTTCTTTTTCTTTTAATTTTCCATTAGGGACTTGGTGGCCGACTTCCTCATTCTTCCTCTCCTACTCAAGTTTTGATGTGACAACATTTCTCCATCGAATTAGTAAGTACGCTCGTTATCTTTTTGGTTCTCTCATAATAGTTACCTATTCGCTTCCTTCTTGTATCGATTTTAACCAAATTATCCCTTTTCTTTATTTGTCGAACTCTCCCTCTTATCTTTTAATGTTATTTTGTTTTTCTTGAATCTCTTGAAGAGGAAATGGGATTCTCAAGTGTGCGAAAGCATTCAAAAACCTCCTTTCGCAAATCGATTGAGTAATGAGGGTAAGTTGGTTATTGGCTGATTGTTTTTTAATTGTTGTGATGGGGTTCTAAGTCGTACTCTTGTAACGATTCGATCTAATATGATTTTTTGCTAAAGCAGATATTTGACAAGGACAGGAAGTTGATTCCTAGCCAACAATATAAGAACGATAAACTGTGTTCAATAGATCAAGGTTTGGCATTCAAGGTTTTTTGCACGTTTCGCAAAAACAGTTGTGTATTTTTACCTTGTACCTGATAATCAGCTGAAAAGCTCAAGGAGTGTGCACACACACACTAATTTTGACTTTAGATCAGCAGAAAGCCGAAAAATCAAAAAGCTAAAAAGCCGAAAGATTAGGCTTTGAGGCCAGATGGGCGTGCGAACGAACATGTGATTCACCGAGCCCACGAGATATGGGCGTACGATGATTAAGGCTGTTATGGGCCTCATTGGCCTGAATTGAGTAGTGTGGGCCAGATGGGCTAGTGGGCCCCACACAAATAAAATCTTCGGTAAGTGACAATTATTGGACTGGGCTTTGTAAATTGCATAGCCATAACTGAATTTGGGTTAAACGGGCCACATGAGCGTGTAGGCCCACTTGGGTCGAGTAATGGGCCTTGGGCCCATTTACACTGTTAGGACCACCAGGTTATTTGAGTCGTTTGAGATGACTGTAGACCTCCTGAAGAGTGATTATATGACTGTAATACCCTTGTAGGGCAAAATGACCGTAATACCCCTATAGGGCAGAATGACCGTAATACCCTTGTAGGGTAGAATGACCGTAATACCCCTGTAGGGTAGAATGACCGTAATACCCTTGTAGGGTAGAATGACCGTAATACCCTTGTAGAGTAAAATGACCGTAATACCCCTTTAGGTTAAAATGACCGAAATAACCCTACATTGGTAAATCTTACGGACATGTGGGAAGATTGGACCCAGCTGTGCCACACACATGACTAAGGTTGTTTCTGGGTTTAGTGGGCCACACGGGCATATGGGCACATATGGGCCATATAATGGGCCTTGGGCCCATTCACACTATTATGTATGTTGAGGTTACACGAGTTGCCCTAGACGACTGTGGACCTTTTGATGGGTTGGTAAGTGTGTCTTGACCCATTTTGATGAAAATGACCGTTATGCCCCTAGTGGTGAAATGATTGATTTGCTTATGTTATGTATGTCTATAATTGAACATGACTGTTCTTTCTGAGCATGACATTCTACATTCACATATGATGACATGACATGACATGACTTATTGCATGGGGTTGGGATATTATTATGGAGGAAGTACTATACTGATCAGTTAGGGTCACATGGGTCTCACGAGATGACTGTGGACCTACTTAAGGCTTTGTGCCGTTCTGAGGCTTTATGCTGTTTTGAGGCTTAGTGCCGTTCATTTGACTGATGGCTCTGTGCCGTTCATACTACCAATGGCTTAGTGCCGTTCATTTTACCAATGGCGTGGTGCCATGCACATTATTAATGTCTTAGTGCTGTCCACTTTACCGATGGCTATGTGCCACGCATATTATCGATGGCTTAGTGCTATCCATTTTACCAATGGCTTTGTGCCACGCATATTATCGATGCCTTAGTACCGTTCATATTACCGAAAGTAGGTTGTATTGATGGCTATAAGCCACTTATCTTGCTAGAAGCTATGCTGCGATTCTGATTACTGGCAGCCTTACTATGATATTGGTGTGCTGGTTGGGTGGGTCGAGTTATCCCTATATGGTGTGTTGGTGGTACGGAGTGGTGTATTGGCTGGATTGGGGTGGGATGCACTATTGCATTATTGTTCTGAACTGATATTGTATTGGGCTTAAGCCCACATATGTTCTGCTTTTGATTCTACTACTGAAATGGGCTAAGGCCCATATGATATTGTCAGCTATAATGGGCTCAAGCCCAGTTTGCTACTATTTCTGTATTCTGTTTATCTGACTGACTATTCTCATATTAGGGGATTACACACTGAGTTTTTGTAAACTCACCCCGCTTTTAACTGTGCAAGTAAACCTTAGCGTTATGTAGGTCGGTGCTGCGAGGGACTCGAAGGTGGCCACACATCTGCATATATTTGCACATTTGTTTTTTGTTCATACCTTTCCTTTCGTTTTGGGGTTTTCATTTATGTAATAAGGCGGTTTAACTTTTTATTTGGGTTTTGCTTACTTATTTTAAACTGCTAAGCACGGATTTTCAAAGTGATAACTGTTTTCAAAGACAAACGCTTTAATGTTCAAAATATTAAATGTTTCTGCAAAATATTGCAAAAGCTTCCGCAACTTCCTTAGTTTTTAAATATAACAACAAACTAATAATGCTTTAAAGTAATGACGTTTTAACTTGGTTAACCAATGACTAAGACGATTTGAGAATTATCAAAGAGATTTTAACCCCCAAATGGGTTTTTATCAACAAGATCAAGTTTTAAAAAAAAACACTCCAATGTGACACTGCCAGATTCGACCATAACGTCTAGGCCGGGTTTGGGGTGTTACAGAAATGTGGACTGCTATAATTATGAAAATGGTTTGGCTAAGTCCAAAATACAAGGAAATTGAATAAAAATTAATTTACGATCCTAGGGGCAAAAGTGTAATTTTGACAAAGTTTAGGGGCAAAAATGTAAATTTTCCATAATATGATTTGTAGGTCACATTGAATAATATGACTAATCAATGAGCTATTTGTGATATAATAGGTCATAGAAAATGAGATTCGGGCATAGATAGGGGAAGATCGAGGTCATGGACCAAGTTGAGGAAATTAGCTATTTTTGCGTCCGAGGTAAGTTGGTGTAATAATAAAGCAATGTTTTTGTTTATTTTGCTTGAAATCTAAATTGGTATGATAATAATAATGCCATATTTTTGTATTTCATGTGTAAAGCCTAAATTGGCATATTAATTTGATGATGTTGAATTATATGTTCAAGGTGCTATGTATAAGAATTGATAGAAAAACAGGTCTATGATACATATTGACATAAGAATGAATTGATATTCATGATATTTCCATGAAATGTATTGACATGAATTTCTTTTTACAAAGAAATGAGGAAGAAAAAAAGAAAATCCTAGTTGAAAGTTAAAGAATACGAGGGATACCGAAGTCATGACATAAGTTATGTAGGTCCCGTGTAAGATCATGTCTAGGACATGGCTTCGGCACCGAACAAAGATCCCATGGAAGACCATGTCTGGGACATGGCATTGGCATCAAGATGAGATCCCATGGAAGACCATGTCTGGGAAATGGTATTAGCATTGACATGAGGTCCCGTATAAGACCATGCCTGGGACATGGCGTCGGCACCATGATGAGACTTAGATCCCTTATAAGACCATGTCTGGGACATGGCGCTGGCATCTAAGAGAGATCCCGCATAAGACCATGTTTGGGACATGGCACCAGCATTAGTTTACGATCTCATGTAAGACCATGTCTGGGACATGACATCGACATTGATACGAGATCTCGGGTAAAAACATATCGGGGATATGGCTTCAGTATCGACTTGAGATCCCATGTAAGACCATATCTGGGATATGGCTTTGGCATCTTATCAAGAGAATGACATTTCAGGTATCCTTTGATATTCTAAGTAAGTTAATGGGAAAAGTATTCAAGTTGATGAATTTAACGAGAAAGGAAAAGTTTTGTAATGAGATAAATACATGATAAACCATTGGTAAGGTGGTGAATGAGTAATGTGTTTGATATGTGAATGAATTCAAGCGAGTATACAAACGAGTAAGTAATGCATATGAATATGATCTTATGATGACCATGTGATTATAAGTCAATACCCATGGTGTATGAGAATGTGATAAATTGTATTGATGATATGTATGTCCAAAAAGAAGTTAGAAACAATGAAATCATGAATGAGTGAAATTAGCTGTCAAATAGTCTTAGACAGAAGCAGTTATGTGAATTTAAAAAATCACCAAAAATAGTGTGAATTGAAATAGAGACTAAATGACATATGAAATGAAAGCTTATTGAGTATATTTTCTTATAAAAGAAACAGAGTAAGCAAAAGAGTTTTATATTATGGGATATTTAAAGTTTTATGAGACAGGGTCAAAATGATTTTAGAATCACCTCTTCCGACTTTGGAAAATCACCAAACATTGTATAAAAATGTTTATGGTGCATAATTTATATTCTTAAATTTATAAATGAGTCTACTTTTAAAAAAAACAAATAGAAATATTATCCAAATTTAGTATAATGAGATAATCAATTTTTAGTGAAGAGCAGTCAAAACTATTAGATATAAAAAAAGGAGAGATATTAATGAATAAACTGTACTTATTGGCTAAACAAAAAATTCTAGAAATTTTATGGTAAGAAGATATCTGAGTCTATTTTCAGCGAAAATTTATAGAACTTAATTGGAGTTCCGTAGCTTAAGATACAAATAATTTAGTGATCGTGACTCAAGAAAATAGTTTAAAATGAACATGAGTAAAAGTGCAAACTTATAAATTATTGTTTGTATTGTTTTAAAGTACAATGTGAGGATTGGTAAAGTCATATAAATTAATTGTTTCTTTTTATGCGCCAACTTACTAAGCTATAAAGCTTACTCTTTTCTTCCCATTCCTCATAGTGTTGTCAGGTTAGCTTGGGGTTGGAGATCGTTGGAGGCAGCATCACACTATCAAATTGTAAGTTTGGGTAATGACAAACCGTAGGTGTTTTTCAAGTGAGTGGCATGTATAGACACTTAAATATAGATAATATGTACTCTTAAAAGTTGGCTAAAGGTATTAGCTTATATTGCTTCATTGTAAATGGCCATGAGATGTGGCTCATATTGGTTATGATTATGTAAACTTATTTATACATTCATGTGTTAAGACCTTGTGTGATATGAGTAGACCATGTTTATTTTTCTTGAATGTTTAGTGATATATTACATGTACTTGAATGTATAAGTGTGTAAATAATTAAAGGCAACACAAAGGGCGTGGAAAATAGCCTAGGTGTTGGTCACACGGGCAGAGACACGGCCGTGTGTCTCAACCGTGTGGAGGACACGGTCTAGCACACAAGCGTGTGGCTTGGCCGTGTTCCCTTAAATGTTTGATGATGTCATAAACAGAGAGTTACACTGGTGTAGGACACGGGCGTGTTTGGAACCACACGGGCGTGTGAGACCACACGGCCTGCCTACACGGGTGTGTGACTCTCCAAAATAGGGAAATTTTAATTGTGACTCAAAAGTTTTAAAAGTTCTCGGTGTAGTCCCAAATCAATACCAGTGTATGTTTTAGGGCTCCGTAGGCCCGTATAAGGGACATAAAGATGGAAATTGAAAGGTTTTAAACTTTAAGAAATTTTATGGTCCGGTTTAAGAAGTTTAAGTATGTTCAAGTACGGTAATGCATTGAACCCTGTCTCGACGTCGGATACGAGTAAGGGGTGTTACAGGACGAAACATAACTTCCATACAATTATAAACATACACATGTTCAATCTCTTAAACAAATCAAATTTAAACTTTCTACGAATCATTTCATGACATTTTTCAAACATATAACTAGTTACATAATTCATAAGCAAACGATGTCAAATATATCATTTTTATTACATAAGCATTTGCGCACATCAAGGCTAATATATTATTTCATTCTATTATTTCATACATGAATCATATAAAATAAATATATCCAAACAGATATCATTAGTGGCATTATCCATTCGGCACAACTAAGATAAATATATATATCAAGTTTAACCAAATCAATCATGATATAATGTGCATTACTATACACAGTTTTAACTAGCTAAAACATGAACAAGCATACTTATTAACTCATTTAAATACTCATGTGCATGACTAATGGATCAAATCATTTTAACCATGTTTTAAGGGAAAGCCTAAATTCTTATTCATCAAAGTACAACTAACAACCAAATTAACCTATTACACATATAACCATTATGTTTTTTTTTATAACATGAAATACTATTTATATGGTCAAATGCAATTACATAAGTCGAAATCATATATTTATACTAAATTCATAAACTTTATAAAGTGTATACTTTCATTTTACTCAATCACATCATCAATAAATAATATGCTTTAGTCGAATAACCAAATTACATAAAACATTTGCCATTTTCAAGCCAAAACGCGTATATGCACATTTCATTACAAAACCATTGCAAAACAATATGTCTAGTATCCAATTACTCATAAGTTAACAAATCAAAACATAGTTATTACAACCAAGTACTATGAACTTTTAACTAAAGAATTAACCACATGTTTTCACCATCATTGTTGTAACCTCCAACTTATTTCCTTTAATTAAATTCTATCACATAACCGAATATATATATATATATATATATAACAACCACATTCATTTATAACATTTTCACCATTATATACATCAACTAAATTAACTAAAACCAATCTCAAAGGTCATCAAAACATAGCAACACCTATCCTATATATGTCATGACCGAATCAATATGTCATTCACATATATCATAAATAACGCCAAAACATTTCATATTCATCACATCTAAACATGCTAAGCCTCAAACATTAGTAAACCATTTTAACTTCACTTCAACTTTATGCTATACCCGAATATACTTAAGTACCAAATAACATAACAACACCATAACAAAGCATATATACAAATTTCACATATATTTATGTATGTATAAACCATAGCCAAATCACCAAAATCACAACCGAACATAACCATAACTTGATCAAACCTTGAAACTGAACTTAACAAAATAAACAAGCCATTTTCGCATGGCTTATATATATACACATATACCAAGATCAAAAATATCCAAATGTAATCCAGCCTATACATGCCATAGGTTCAAAATTCAGCTTATAAAAATATCGAAAGTAGTTGATAGTGTGATAGACTTTGCTAAAGATCCCCGAGCTTGTAACTAGTCTTCAAAATATATAAAACAGAGGCAAACATCCACACACAATAAGCTATCATAGCTTAGTAAGTCACAGCAAATAAATTACTAAGTTATACATATCTATTACGTAATTTCACATTTCACTAAAATATCATTTGCATTTAATTATCACATAATCGAATGCACAATTAACCTTTAATACAAACATATATTTTACACTTTTACTATTCATACATATATCATTAGGCTGAAACAACCTATACTAAATCAAATACCCATAATCAAGCTTGTATCTCATGAATCATCTCATGTATATTTATAATTTGTAGTCATAAGGCTGAATATAACCATTCATATATGTTTGCACATAGATCACAAATATGATATCACTTATATATAACATTTGGCTAAATATCCAGCAACCTACATTCATTTTCCTCCTTAGAGTCCCAGAAAATATCATTCTTACATTCATGGCCAAGTTTTAATCTTTCATCTAAAATACAAAATAGTCCCCTCATTTTGTAGCTCATGCTACAAGGGTCTCAAAAATACAAAAATTTTTTAGAAAAGACCTTAAAATCACTTACCTTCGAGGGCTAAAGGTTGCTGAAAATTTTCAAGCTTTTAAAACCCCTTTCTTACTGAATAATTTGGTGGAAAGATGTAGGAGAAGAAAAGAAAATGAAGCCTTAATATTTTTAATCCAAAACTAGTCAAATAGGTCACCTAACCCCAACAAAATTTGACTTTTAAAAAATTTTCTTGTCGCTATAATTCTCCTATGACTGGCCACCTTAAGAGAGAAGGGCTATTCACCCTTTAAAACTCCCAAACTTTGATTCTCAATCTATTTAATACCTTTAACTAATAAAATACAACTTTTGGCCTTTACGCAATTTAGTCCTTTTTCGCGATTAAGCCCTCAATCGCGTAAATTAATTCACCAAAATTTTTCGTGCACACTTATAAAAATACATCAACACGTAAATTAACACTAAAATAATTTTCTTAAACCTTGGGAAGTTATTTCGAAATCACTATTCTAACTAAGCCCAATTTCGGGCTGTTACACGCACACATAGTGCTAAATAATTAGCCGAAGCTATAATGAAGTCGCACACTTAGTGCCTTCACATTAAACCAAATTGGTATAGGTATTGCACAGTTAGTGCCCTCTCATTAAACCAAATTGGTCTAGGTATCGCACACTTAGTGCCTGTTTTTCAATCAACATCGTTTTAGTTTCGCGCACTGAGTGCCATTCGTATAGCCGTAGCTATTTTATATTCGCACACTCAGTGCTAAATATCAACAAATCACATTCGGCTACCATACATATATATTTTTACATATTTCATTTCAGCATATATAACTCGCATTTATTTAAAATTAACAACGTCTATTTGTTTATAAACTTACCTCGGACAACGATATCGGAATGGGAAGATTATTTAACAACTTTGGTTTTTCCCCGATCCAAATCCGATTTCTTTGGTTGTTGATGTAAACATATTCAAATTAAACTCATTCAAATATAATTTTATTCAATTTAATCCAAAAACATATAAATGGGTAAATTACCATTTTGCCCCTAGCATTTTACACTTTTCTCAATTTAGTCCCTATTGCATAAAACACAAAATATAAAAAATTTCCATACACCATGCTTAGGCCGAATCTTACACATGTTCATACAAGTCCATATATTTCATTTATTTCACATTTTAGTCTCTCAATTTATTATTTTTGCAATTTAGCCCTAATTACTCAAATTCATCAAAAATTCCAATACAAAACATATAATCCAAAACGTATCTTTCATAATTCATCAACTAATATCAAAAATCTCAATTATTCATCAATGGAAAAACTTAAAATATTCATCAAAATAAAAAATTAAAGCATGGGCTTTGTATATTCCATTGCAACAATCTTAAAAACGTAAAAATTATCAAAAACCGAGCTAGTTTCATACCTTAATCAAGCTAATCTTTGGCTGAACCTTTAGAAGCTTTATTTATTTTCTTTATTTGATGTTTCGGTCATGAGAACATAAAAAAAATGAATGCATGTTTGTTTATTTTATGTTTTATATTATAATAACGCATTATTATTTTACAAATTTAACCTTTATAATAAGATGCAAAATCATTATAAAACAAGGCCATAGCTGTCCATCATCAATAATTATGGCTTAATTTCATTATAAATACTTCATATTAGAAAGACACATTAAATTAAGCACTTACATAATTAACTACCAGCTTTTTATTTTACGCGATTAAGCCTTTTTATTTAGTCGGGCACTCAAACGATAAAATTTTTGAATAAAATTTTCACACACATAAATTCACACATAATAAACATATAAAATAATTTTTAAATATTTTTCTGACTCAGATTCATGGTCCCAAAACTACTGTTCTGAATAGGGTCTAAATCGGACTGTTACAGTTAAAAGATTCATCTAACCACAAACCATATTAAATAAAAATCCAAGGCTAACCATTCAACTAGATATAACCTTGCAACAAAACATTTGATATATCAAAACATAAAGCCTATATAAATGCCACACCCCAAAACAAAAATACCAAAAGGTACCAAATGACTAGAGAGTGTGGGCCTTCAGTCAATCCGTTTGGGCAATCCGCAACTTTGATAACTACAAAAGAACATAGATAAAACAAGTAAGCTTAAAAAGCTTAGCAAGCTCATAGCTTAAACATCAAACTAACTTGCCTTGTTAAATAATAAGCAACTAGATAACTTACAATTTCATGATATCCAAATACCAATTCACCAAAAATACATTAGTTGTTTTTCTCATATCAAATATGTCAAGACTATCCACTTCATAATAACTTTTCATTTCCACAAAGAACATTTCATCATTGTAAATGTATTCACATATAAACAAGTAGTTCATTATACATTTAACATTTACTAAAAACTTGAATATACACCAACATTTAAGCATAAAAATACATGGTAAATTCCATTAACATTTCATCCATTGAACTAAGTAACTTGACTGGGATACTCAGATAACTACACCACACTAGATGCATCATATATGCTAATAGAGGCACTAGAGTGCAAACAGGGACATCGAAGTGTATATAGAGGCATAGAAGTGCAAATAGAGGCACTGAAGTGCAAATCCCATACAAAGCGTGCATATTGATGCGATCCCGACCGCATCATGTCATGATACAATTCGTCAACATCAGAATTGGCCCAAGTACGATGGGCTCAAGTGTAAAATGAAACATCTCATAGGCCTGATTGATTATTGGGCCAATGTTTTTAAGGACTTTGTAATTTAATAATTTTTTTAAATTAATAAGTTTGCATATTTTAATTTTAACTTGCACTTTGTGTGTTCTACATTTAATAGATTCATGCATTATGTAACTTTCATGTTAGTTAAGTATGCATCATAAATAATGACATGCATATGTAACTCCCATGTTAGTTTAAGTCTGCTTCATTAAATTAAGTTATACATTAAGTAACTCATTTGTTCATTTAGTTTGCATCTTAAACCATGCATTTAAGCATCTTAGTTGTCAAATACGTTTGAGTTTGTTTATATAAGTATGTTATTTAATTTGGCTGTTCCATTTTAATGCATAAATTAAAGTGTGTTTATTTTCATTTTAAATAAGGTGATTGAAGTTGAATGTTCAATTAATTTGTGTGCATGAGTGTTATTAAATATGTTGTTTTTATTAGAGTTTTAAGTTAGTATTTAATCTTAAATATCTATTTTACATGTGACTTTTCATATGATTAAAGATTCTTCAAAGTTGGACAGCTTTTAAAAGAACATTAAAGAGGCTATTTAATGGACCAAAAGAGACCTTTCAAGTCTGAACGTTTTTAGAGTCTTATGTCTTCATCATGGTGCCATTTAAGAGGATGTTACACAAGTTTTTATCAAGTGGTTACAAGGGAGATGAAGGGACATCAATCAAACACAATAAGTACACATAAGTCTTCATTAAAGGTTGAGTCATGCCTTTTCATCTACACCAGAATCAAATGAAGAGACATGACCATTGGCATTCTTATATGAGTTTAAAACGAAATTAAAACTTATAATAACTTTAGTTAATTGCTGAAGGTGAAAGGTCACAAATAGGCATTCAAACAGTCATAATAATGCCTATAAATAGTTTGTAAGAAAACATTGTTTGGTTAAACGACATACTTTTGATACTTTTATGAGTTTTCATATCTTTGTGAGTTTATTCAACTCTCAATTTTCGTTTAAGACTCAAGCTGACTTATCTAGCTTGCTAGTGGCGTCATCCTTGTTTCTTTGAACTTATCACTCCTAAATCGAGTGTAGAGTTCAACCTTTGATAACTTTGCTTCCTATCTCTTCATAGATAGTGGGTCAAGGTCCTTTCTATCAAACTTCCATCACCTTAAGTGTCCTATAAGTCTTGGGTCAATACTCCTTCATAGTATTGGTTCATTCTTGACCTTAAGTTTACTTATCCATCCTAACCATCATCTTTGCCTTACTTTGTTTGCATACCTAGCCAAACCATAGAACATCATATCCTTAAAATACTTTGCAAACCTTTGTTAAGATTACAATCAATCAAATATATTCAAACTTCAAGTAAGAATGATACTTCTCAATTTTACGATCGGGCAACACTACGACTCGAAATCAACTCACGATTACGAGTTCGTATCACATACTAACCCTATTAGCATGGCAATCATATCCTACACGATTACTAAGTTCAATCGAGAAATGTACATAACTTCTTTACTTTAATACATGTCCTTGACACCAAAGCATTTCATCATTTCCATACACAAACTAGAAACTTAACACGTTCACATATATATATATATGTTGTGCAGATCCAAGAAATGCTACCATTAATTCTTTTCAATTTCATATACATATACTTATTTGAAATTCTCCATAATACATAATTAACTAAAGTAATTTCACATGTATACAACAATAAACTAGAGCAGAATAATATAATCACAAGTAATTCATATCCATATAACAAATCACTATGAACTTACCAACAATCACTTTCGATAAACACGCAGAGATTACTCCGCAATTTTTCCCTTTCCATGGTTATTGTCTTTTTAGTTTGGTTCTTGATCTATATAATAGTTAAATACAATTTATTAAATTCACAAACATTTCACACTCAATTCAATGCATATAATCCTTAACTTTTCACTAATTACATATTTTCCCTAAACATTTATATTTTTACAATTTAGTCCCTAACTTAAAATTTCCAAATTTAGCAAAATTTGCCAAATACCCAAGCTAACTGAATTTATTTTGATACTATTATAGTCCATAATTATTCAAAATTCACAAGAATACCATGTAGATTTTAATATTTTAACAAATTAATCCTGAACTCAAAAACGATCTAAATTACTTAATAAGCTACTTCTACGAAAACTTCCTCCATTTAACGTCATAAACAGTTAGAATTCATCAATGGTGAAATATAAAATTTTTGACAATTTCAAAAACGAAGGTATGGGCTAGCTGGACCTAGTTGCAACGATATCAAGAACATAAAAATACTAAAAATTAAGTGCAAAAATCATACCATGGAAACACTAATGCTGTAACACCCCTTACGCGAGACCGTCGCCGGAGTCGAGCACGAGGCGCTACCGGACTTTACTTACTCAAACGGGCATAAAAATTTGCTTTTTAAAATTAATTTATTTTCATTCGTTCAATACGTCCCTAAAAAGGGGTCATCAAAACCCTAAATCATGGTATTGAAATAGTTTGGGACCAAACTGGGATCAATCAAATATTACCGGTTACTTAAACGAGCCAAAATGAATTATTTCTCTATTCCTTATAAAATTGTCCAACTGTATCATGGTTACAAAAAAAATCATATCTCGAGTTAAGAAACTCGAAATCAAGATCCGTAAATTTTCCCTGAGTCTAGACTCATGTATCTATTTACTAATTTTTTTCTAGAATTTTTGGTTTAGCCAATTACTACAGTTTATTAGTTAAAGTCTCCCTTGTTGCACAGTCTAACTTTTCTGACCTCTGTCACTACAAATAAATTTTCTCTCTGTAAAAAACTCAAATAGGCTTGAAGTTTGTTTTATTAAAAACTAGACTCAATAAGAAATCTAGGAATATAAATTATAACACCTAATTATTTATGTACAATTTATGGTGAATTTTTAAAGTCAGAACAGGGGATCACAGAGCCAGTCTAGAGTAGTCTCACTCAAGTGCAAATAACTCATAATATACTACTATTTTTCTTACTCTGTTTCTTCTACATGAAAATAGACTCATTAAGCTTTAATTTCATGCCTCATTCACTTTTTAATTCCATTTCTACTATTTTTAGGGATTTTTAAAACTCACATCATTATTGCTGTTTGAATCTGTTTTTAAATTACTTTCACCTTTTTCATAGTTTCCTTGTAATAGTTACCATTCAAGCATACATACTATTAAACATGTATATGATTAGCCATTCCATTAGCTATTCACTATCAAGTATTTATACACCATTCATTAAACTTATCATATCAAAAGAAGCCAAGTCCCTATACATGCCATACACGAAATGAGACATCTAACTATACCAAAATGATTCCTTCGATAGTGTGACCGGATCTCCGACGTTCCTTTCGATTCCTGAGTGAGCTTGGCAATAACTCAATACAAAATATGACTAAACTTAACAATTTAGTCCTTTACTTTCTCTTTTCCCCGATCTACTCCCGAATTTCGTTCTTCTTGAATATGGAGCGTGGAAGCTTGAAACAAACCCTAGCTATGGAGAACCCTTGAAATTTCGTGCTAATGAAGAAGATGGACATATTTTGCCATCTTTTTCCCTTTTTTAATCTTTTAATTACCAAATGACTAAAATACCCTTCATGCCTTTCTTTGAAAAATTTTCATGTACAAGCCCATTTTTGTCCAAAATTTTAGAAATTGGTCAAATTGCTATTTAAGACCTCCTAATTAATATTCCAAAGCAATTTCATACTAAAAGCTTCTAGAATGCAAGTTTTGCAACTTATTCGATTTAGTCCCTAATTTTAAATTAAGCATTTTATGCATAGAATTTCTTCACAAAATCTTCACACCATCATGAAATCATATCATAAACATCAAAATAATTATAAAATAATTATTTCTATCTCGGATTTGTGGTCACGAAACCACTGTTCCGTTTAGGCCCTGTTTCGGGATGTTAAAAATGCTTGGTCGAACTTTGAAGGTTTAACAATGGAGTTTTCTTCCTTAAAAAATCGGTGGAGGGAAACAATTTGAGTAGGTGATGGCTAGTTTAATTTAATTTAGTTAAGTTTTATTACTAAATTACCATTTTGTCCTTAGTATATTAACTAACAACTAACATAACTTTGTTCGTAAATGGTCACTGCCTTTATGCATGGTATAGTTACCATCTAAGTCTCTTAACATTACATCTCTAAAGCCAGTTAACCAATTTAACTAATAGAAATTAACTGTTACAACTTTTACAATTTAGTCGTTTTTAATGAATTAAACAACCAAACATTAAAATTTCATCACAAAAATTTTATACAACCCTGATGTAATTCCATATTTATTAATTAAATAATAAAATACAACCTCACATGTCAGAATTGTGGTCCTAAAACCATTGTTTTTGACACCACTGAAAAAGGGGATATTACAACTCTCCCCCTAAAGAAATTTTCGTCCTAAAAAATCTTACCAAAGAAAAGGTTTGGATACAACGATTTCATAATTTCTTCCATTTCCCACTTTGCTTCTTCAATCCCATGCCTACCCCACAATACTTTAACTAATAGTATGGACTTGTGTAACACCCCTCGACCCGCTCCCATTGCAGGAGGGTCAAGAGACATCACCAGACCATTTCTTTTTAAAACCAAATATTACTAAAAAGGAAGATTTTTACTAAACATAAAGATATAAATTTCACTAATTGGCAAATGCTCATCAACTGAAATCAACTATACCGATTGAATATGTTCAAAACAGTGTGTATCAAAATCGTCTCGAGTCACATTCACCACATATTTTTCATAGATCAAAATTATATAGATATGGCATACTTCGAAACTAGCTTACAAACGTGCATATTTCATCCATTCATATACATATAAACTAATCAAGTTAACACCATAACCATAAAAGTGAAAAATTTAAGTGAGCCATTTTCGCATGGCCTAATTTAATTACAAAATCCTAAGGTATTTGTTAACCACAAAATGTCAAACCTATACATGCCATTTCAAGATTTAGTTACCAATACCAAAAGATGGGTGATAGTGTAGATGACTTCAATTCTGAAATTCCCGAGACCGTAGCTAACGAACAAAGTCTACAAAACAGAGAAATAAGGTAACAGAGTAAGCATTCATGAGCTTAGTAAGCTTTTAAGCCATAACAACACATTTAGAGATTAATACCGGATACTTCTATTACATTAACAAGATTTGACCTTAACCGAATGCATATTAAAAGAAATTTACCCTTCCTATCCATACATACCTTAACTAAATTCAGAATCATAAGAGTAATTTCCACATACTAAATCGAACTTACTTTCTAAGTCAATATATATATATATCAAGTTCGGTTGCAAAGCTAAGTCTTTATTGCGTATATAAAACATATACAATTTTTTCCATAAGCTTTAAGTCACAACACATTCGTATAGCCAAATCCAGTTTAACACTTTCCTAACGATCGAGATTTTCAAATACGATATTAAGCGTCAAGCCTTCATACTATTCAGAAACAAAGGTCAAATTCAATATCACCTGGATTACATGGCATAATTTAAACAGGAGCACGAATCACAATTTAATTGAAGTACTTACCTGACCAATTTATGTTGAGAGCTTAATTATTAAGGTTAGTAAAACCCGAATATGTTTTTGTATTTCTAACATAATTGTCTTTGGCCTCGCCCGGATTGTAAAGTTCTAGCGTTAAGGCTTTTCGAGACTCGGCCCGAATGAAGCACTGGCACAAACGCCCTTCAGGACTTATCCTGGATACAACATTGGCACATATGCCCTTCGGGATTCATCCCGGTTTAACTCTGGCACGTACGCCCTTCGGGATATAACCCGGATTAACTCTGGCACGTATGCCCTTCGGGATTCAACCCGGTTTAACTCTGGCACGTATGCCCTTCGGGATATAACCCGGATTAACTCTAATTGCATCATTCACACATTAAGGCGAAATATGTGAGTCTTACTACATACTCAGACATTAGACATATAAAGACACTTAATTCTCACATCAAATGGGTTCCAAAGGCATCACATGTCTAATACGTTTTCGCTATATGGTCATTTCGCCATTACTTACATCGACCATAATTTGTACACTTTATACTACTTTTCACATGCATAACCAAACATTTATCTTAAAATCAAGTTATGAGCTCGGTTATCTCACTCAAAACTTACCTTGATTATCGTCCAACAAGAATAAACCGGCTAATCCACCATCTTTGATTTTCCTTTATCCGAATGTGGTTCCTTTTGTTCTTGAGCTAGTGAAGAAAAACAAGTAAGCTATTTTAATTGCTTTTCCATTTCATCTAAACCGTAATGCCAATACTCTAAATCAAATTGAACAGGCAGTATTACTCTTTTCTAATCATACACGTAAATCAACTTAAGCATATCGATTTATGCCACACACACACATATATAATATCTATTCGGCCTTCAGACAAATACAAATATTTTCCCAATTTAAAAATACCAAAGTACCTTACATTGGCATATAACTATCAAGACTTTAACAACAACAAAATTTTCACTTATTTGATCAAATTCACATCCGGCACTATTTGCACCTAATCCATTAACCGTTTACCACTCATCAATTTAATCACACCTTCAATCATGTCAAAAAAAATTACAGAAATTTACACAATTCATTCTCTAATGGACCATTCGGCAATCAAAATAAAAACATGGTTCAATACATGAGCTATGTATATATTTTCAAATTTTATCAAAATTAATTTTTTTTTTAGAGCAAACCACATTGACCGAATGGAAATACTCTCCTATACCAAAGAAATCCAAGTTTAACAAGCTCAATTCCATCTACTCTTTAAAATCCATACAAACATCAAATTTTGCTATCAAGGAAATATAAGCACCCATAGCCGAATTTCATAGTTTGCCTAACTCTTCCTCTCCTTATCACAATTTAGCTAGTTTCCCATGATTACCACCTTAATTCATCATCTTTAAACTTAAAACACAAAATCTCTCAAGATGTGGCCATGACCGAAACATATACACATCAAAACATTGACAAAAATTTAACTCATGGGTTGAATAAACATTCACATGACCATTTCAACCATCCAAGAATTCATTAAAATTATCAAAGAAATTTACCTATTGAAGGGTATCAAAGTGCCGAAATATTCAACTTCTTCTTTCTCCTTTCTTAAGCACTCTCGGCCATGAAACAAAGAAGAAAAGAACTTTGTTCTTTTCACCCTTTTGTCTTTATTATTTAATGATAAAACATGTTAACCACCAATCAAAATTTCTTTAATAATATAATACACCCAAAATGATCATTAAAGAAAATACATGGCCGGCCACTATCCATAAAAAAAAGATAATTGACATGCAAAACCAACTATTTTAAAACCTTTCCTATTTTGTCTTTTTAATTTGTCCATCTAAAATTCTAAGTTTCTCTACTAAGTCCTTGTTAATAAATTCTCATCTAAAAATTGTTAAGTTTCAAACATTAAAATTCACACATACCTTCAGCACATATAATAGACATAAGAAATTAAAATCAACGATTTCATTGACTCGGTTTAGTGGTTCCGAAACCACTTCCCGGCTAGAGTCAAAATAGGGCTGTCACAACTTGTTTCTCAACTCTTTTATTTCCCAAGCTAAGATTTTCACTAGCTCCTTATCATAAGTCAAATCGGGTTGTACCTCAATTTCATTTATAAATTAAACATGTGACGGATCAGAAGGGAACAAGGAGCATCTAAACATGAAAAATATTATGAATTCTGTCTATTTTCGAGGGTAATGCCAAGCGATACACTACATGTTCGATTCTTTCTAAAATTTCATACGGCCCAATACATCTGGGACTAAGCTTTCCTTTTCTACCAAAGCATAACAGTTTCTTCTAGGGCGAGACTTTTAGGAACACTTTTTCACCAACAGAAAATTTTATATCTTTACACTTCAGTTTCATGAACTAGATCAACCCCAACTATCTTTCTTTCATTCAATTCATACCAATACAACGAACTTCTACATTTACACCCATATAAAGCCTTGTACGGAGTCAGTTTTATGCTTGAATGATAACTGCTATTATACACAAATTCAGCCATCGACAAATATCTCTACCAGCTACCTTCAAACTCAATAATACAACACAACAACATATCTTCCAAAACTTGAATTATTTGCTCCGATTGTTTGTCTATTTGTAGATGAAAAGTGGTACTAAAATTCAATCTAGAGCCTAGAGCATTATGTAATATACTCCAAAATCTAGAAGTAAATCGTAGATCACGATTAGAGATAATCGACAGTGGTACATTGTGTAATCTCACAATTTCTAAAACAAATAATTCTGTCAAATTCTCAAGCGAATAATCGATTATAACATCGATAAAATGAGCTAATTTTGTTAATCTATCAATGATAACCCAGATCAAATATTTCCTTTTTAGAGTCAAAGGTAAACTTGAAACAAAATCCATTATGACTCGTTCTGATTGCACTTCGAAATCATCACAGGTTGTAATAAACCCAATGGAACCTGATGTTTGGCTTTCACTTAATGGCAAACTAGGCATCTAGACACAAAATCTATTATTTCACATTTCATACCAAGCCACCAGTAACATTGTTTTAGATCATTATACATTTTCCCTACTTCCCGGGTGAATCGAGTAAACACTATTGTAAGCTTCATTCAACAACTATTGCTTCAATCCTAAATCATTTGATACACATAGTCATTTTCAGAAATATAAATATTCATCAACCCCGATACAAAAATCTGTCTTTTGACCACTTTTCACTAACTCAAGCTTCGACAACAAGTCTGAATCATTTTTCTAAAGTTCCTGAATTTTAGATAAAAATATTGGCTTTACTATCAACGCAACCAGAATAGAACCATCAAGTTCCATCGTCAAGTTTGCATTCATAGCTCTCAAAGCAAACAAAGATTTCTGACTCAAAGCATCTACAACAATATTAGCCTTATTGGGATGATAATCAATTACTAAATCATAATCTTTTAGTAATTCAAACCATCTAGGCTAATGCAAATTCAATTCATTCAGAGTCATTAGGAATTTCAAGCTTTTATGATTAGTAAAAATATGACATTTCTCACCGTATAAATAATGTCACCAGATCTTTAAAGCAAAAACCATTGTGGCCAACTTTAAGTCATGTGTCAGATAGTTCCACTTGTGAGGCTTTAGCTGCCTCGAGGCGTAAGCAATTACTTTTTTCACTCTACATTAGAACACACCCTAAACCACAAAGAGACACATCACTGTACATAATAAATTCTCTCCCAGTTTCAAACTGAGTCAAAATTAGAGCTGTAGTTAACATATTCTTCAACTGCTTTAAAATTTTCTAGCATTTTTTAGTCCAAACAATATTAACACCTATCTGTAGTAGCTTAGTCATTGGAGATGCTATAATGGAAAATATTTTAACAAAATGTAGATAAGATCCTGTTAAGCCCAAGAAACTACAAACTTCAGAAGCATTCTTCGGAACTTTCTAATCAACAATCACAAATATTTTATTTGGATCAACCCTAAGTCCATTAGCAGAGATAACACGTCCTAGAAAACCAACTTCCCGTAACCAAAATTCACATTTATTGAATTTTGCATAAAGTTATTTTTCACGCAAAGTTTGCAAAACAATTCTTAAATGCTCGGCATGATTTGACTCGTTTAGTGAATAAATTAGGATATCATCAATGAACACCACAACTGTTTGGGTTGTGATTGACAAGCTTGCAAAGTCAGCCCATTTTATACCAGTGTGTATAGATTATTCACTAGAAAAGTTAGATGACTTGTATATTTCAAAGTTAGTGAGACGACATAGAGTACCATTATCGATCATTTCGGATAGAGATCCGAGATTCACGTTACAATTTTGGAAGAAGGTACAAGAAGCTTTGGGACAAAGCTAAACTTTAGTACCGCTTTCCATCCACAGACCGGCGGTCAGTCAGAGAGAGTAATATAGGTGCTTAAGGATATGCTCAGATGTTGGGTCTTGGAATTCCAAGGTAGTTGGGAAAATATCTACCTTTGGTCGAATTTGCCTATAACAACAGTTTCCAGTCGAGTTTGAAAATTACACCTTATGAGGCATTATATGGGCATAAGTGTTGAATACCTTTGTATTGGATAGAACTCAAGGAAAATTAAATTGACGGGGTTGATTTAGTCAAGGAAATAGAGGAAATAGTAAAAGTGATTCAAGATTGTCTGAAAGTTGCGTCTGACAGACAAAAATCATTTACAGATTTGAAGCAAAAAGAAATAGAGTTTCAAGTCGGGGATAAAGTATTTTTGAAAGCTTTTCTGTGGAGAAAAGTTCTTAGATTTGGCCGAAAAGGTAAATTAAGTCCGCGTTTTATCGGACCTTATGAGATGACCGAGAGGATAGGGCCGACAGCTTATCGGCTAGCTTTGCCGTCTGAGTTGGAAAAGATCTATGATGTATTCCATGTGTCCATGTTGCGACGCTATCGATGGACCCTTTACATGTGATTACCCCGACAGAGATTGAGATTTAGCCAGACATGACTTATGGTGAAGAACTGGTCAAGGTAAGACCATGTGTGGGACATGGCGTCAGCACCGAGATGAGATTTAGATCCCATGTAAAACCATGTCTGGGACATGGTGTTGGCATCTAAGAGTGATCCTATGTAAAACTATGTTTGGGACATAGCATCAGCATCAGTTTATGATCTCGTGTAAGACCATCTCTGGGACATGGCATCGACATAGGTATGAGATCCCGTGTAAGACCATATCTGGGATATGGCTTCGGAATCTACTTGAGATCCCATGTAAGACCATATCTGGGATATGGCTTTGGCATCTTAACATGAGATTGACATTTTGGGTATCCTTCGGCATTCTAAGTAATTTTATTAGGGGAAAAGTATTCAAGTTGATGAATTTAGTGAGAAAGACTAAAGCTTTGTGATGAGTGTTACAGGTGAATATGACTAAGTTACGAGAAAATGAACACATATTGATATGAGTATGATGGTGAGAAAAGCATGAGTAAGAATATAAAATGATATGAATGTGTCAATAAGAAAGAGCATGAGTAATCCATGTTATTGTGTAAAGAATTTCTATGACATTTCATGATACCTTATTTGGATGTTTATTCTATGATTTATGTTGCTACTTTATTTCATGCAACTTACTAAGCAATTATGCTTACTCCCTTACTTTTCCTTTTTTCTTTGTAGTCTTACCAAACTAGCTCGGGGATCGTTAAAAGTCAGAGCTCGAGGTCACACTATCAAGCATCTCATTTTGGTATAGTAAAGTTAGTTATTTTGAGCATGACATGTATAGAAAACCTGGTCATTTTGACTTTGTCATTTTGAGTAGCCAAATGGGTTGGCTATTGATGTTACTTAAGTCAAGTTGTAATGGCCTTTGGAAATGGGTTAATATTGTTTAAGTTAAATTTTGCAAAGTGAATGTCATTGGTGTTGGTACGAAATTGAAATATTAAGTAGGAAAGATGAATGATGATGGATGCATGATTAATGTTGTAATATGTGGCATGTGAATGCCTCAAGTTTTGGGTATGTAATGTTTATAAGTGTCATATTATGCATGATTAATGTTGTAATATGTGGCATGTGAATGCCTTAAGTTTTGGGTATGTAATGATTATAAGTGTCATATTATGTGTTATTGAAATTGGCCTTATGATTGTTTAAGTTTCAAGGAGGCAAAGAGCTTCAAAAATAGCCTATAATTATCCACATGGGTCGACACACGGGTATGTGCCTAGGCCATGTGTGACACACAGTCAGCCCCATAGGCATGTTGATAGATCGTGTGTCCCTTGCACCTAAATTATGCTAAACAGAATGCCCAGCAGTAAACACACGTGTAACACCCTAAATTTTGAGCCTAGAAGTATTGGGCCTTGAGTCTAAGTTCAAGTAGAAGACGGCTTGAATAATTTAAATGTCTTAAAAACAAAAAAAATTAATTTCATGTTTAGTTTAATATTTAAGTGAATTAGGAAGGATTGGTAGTGTGGGAAAAGTCCTGGGCTCGATCCAGGCTCTAGCAAAAATTTTAATTTTTGCTTCCTTAGGGAGATCCTGGCATTAGACCTTATAAATAAGTTAGGTTAAAATTGGACACAAAGGAAGTCCCTGGCCCAGTGGCTAGAGGCGTTAGGCAGCAGGAAAGGAAGCTGGGGTTCAATTCCCAGCGTGCACAAATGTTGGTTTTTTTTAAGAACAACCTGGGTTGTCGTAAGAAGGCCTTATAATTACCTGGGGAGGAAAGATGACACAAATCAAGTAGGTGGCGTGGTGGTAAGGGATGTGTAATTTAGCTGAAGGGTAGAGGTTCAAATATGGTCAGCAGCAATGTTTTTATATTTATTTTTTAGAATAACCTGGTTGCACGTTAAAATGCTTTAAAAGGAGTTGGGGATGGAATATGGCACAAAGATGGCATGGGTTGCAGTGGCAATAGTGTGCTAGGGGGTTCAAGAGGGCGCAAGTTCGAACCCCTGCGCAGGCAAAGTTTTGATTTTTATTTTAAGGAAGCCGTGGCTTCAGCAGGTAAGCCTTTTAAGTAATCGTGACTGAATTATAGTAAAAGACAAGTTGTGTCACAGTGGCAACCAGCGTGTTGTGAGCGAGGTGACAGCTGTGAGGTTTGGGGTTCGAGCTCTTGCAGGCGCGAATGGGAGTTTTATTTTTGCTAAAGGAACGTCCAGTATCTGAATTGAAGTGGGATGCTACTGGGTAGATTTTGGATGGAGATAAGGATGGATTTTAAATTGGATTAAGCGACTGCAGCTGGTAGAAAGAATTTGAATGCAATTCAAATTCGGTGGATGGCTAAAATCAAGGTTTTGGATTGAGGAAATTTAATGGGATAAAGTTAATCCGATTAGGGATGTGGAAAATGCAAGGCTGGTTATAGGTGCCGAAGGAACAAGGAAAAATATTTTCCTATTGTTTTGGTGCTTTAATCGTTTTTCTCTTGGTAAATTTCTTTCAATCTTTGATTTCTTGTCTTTTCTTTTGTGCTGTTTCCATCTCCTCCTCCTCGAAATTAATCGAGCCAATCTCCTACTTCATTCATCTTCTTTGCTTGTGTCGTTTCTCCTCTTTACTTCCATAACCCAACCAATTGCTCTCTTCTAAAATTATATGAATAGTATTCTTGGGTATTTGGTTTTGTCCTTTGATTCTTCTTTTGTTTTTTAAAGCCGAACCTCTTATTCTTCTTTTCTCTATTTCTTTATCTTTCCCTCTCTTGCACTCTCTAGTAGCTGAACCTTACTGACCATCTTGGCAAACAATTTTCCTTGGCCGAATACTTTAGATCCCTTCTCTACCTTCGATTTTGAGTAGATCTAGAAGAGATCGGGACTTGGTTTAGGGTAAGGCGATTTCGGTGATAGCAATTGAATCAAGCGAACTTTTGGGTAAGAATCTTTCTTTCTTTTCTTTCAAGTGATTGTTAAAGCTGAAATCCACTACTTTCCATGGACAATCGGACTTAATCCTATCATTAGGGACCTACTAACGATTGTCTATGTGTTTGGCCGTGGAAGAGGTTGATCTTACGAGAAGCAGTTGGTGTCTAGGATTATCGTAGCAATTTAGATCCACTTGTAGATCTCGGCAAAGGTAAGTGGCTATAAGATTAGTTGATATGGCTAAATACTTCAAAGGTAAGTGTTAATAGTTTTGATTGGATGATGGATTAACATAGTGGTTAAACGATTGTAGGTTGATCTTTCAAGGGATTTCGACGTGGTTCGCAATCAGGTGTGTAATCGACACCCTTTAGTAGCTCAGATCGGCAAAAGCCAAAAAAGTCAAAATGCTAAAATTCTGACATTTTGAGGGCTTGCGAGCTTGCTAGCACTCGTGGGTATGTTGGAAACGATAAAATTGGTAATCGCAATCGGTAAGACTGTTGTGTGCACGTTTCGTGCATTTGGGGTGGTTTTGGGCCTCAAAGGGCCGAATTTGGGCCCAATGGGCTTACGGTCCCATATGGATGAAATCATGCGGTACGTAATTTCTAGTAAATGGGAATCTGCTAAAATGTGAGTGAAACTTGGACTTATTGGGCCTAGTAGCTTGTGGGCTCTGTCAGGCCCATTAGGGGTTCTAGGGCCCGATGACTCTTTAATAATAAAATACGTTAATTAAGTCGCTCGGGCGACGTTAGATTTGTTAGTAGACTGTAATAATCATAAACCCTAAAACCTAGCAAAATTAGTGAAATACCCAAAAGGGTGAAGATTACTATTTTACCCCTAGGTGCTAAAAGACCATTTTACCCCTAGGGTTAAGTTACTGATTTGCATGCTACTATATCTGATATTCTGTATGCCATGACATGTATATTTTGATTGCATGGGTTGGGATATTATTACAGAGGAAGTGCTAAAAGTGGCAATGCCACGTATTCTGCTGAGAGGCTTTGCCTCGTATTACTGTTCTGGTGGCTTGGCCATGATATCTATTTAAGCAGCTCTGCTGCGACCGTGGTGTGTAGGGCTGGGTGGGTTGAGTTATTCTCCACATGGTGTGTAGGGCTGGTACGGGTGGTGTGTAGGGCTGGAATGGGCTTGGGCTTTGCATACATGCATATAATACTGTAAACTGATCTGTTACTGTAATGGGCCCAAGGCCACACTATTTTCTAAATAGGGCCAAGGCCCAGTTAAAACTGTATCTGAGTAGGGTTTCAACCCAGACTGTGCTTGAACTGATCTTTAACACTGGTTGGGTTAGCTTACACACTGAGTTTTCATAAACTCACCCCCTCTTTTTAATTTTTTCCAAGTGATCCTCAGTAGGCGATTCGACGGTTGGGAAAGATTCGGAGGTGGTCACATAGCAAGCGGTTTATTGTTTTAATAGTTACTTCCATTTTATCCTTAAGTATTATTATTTGGATTGTAATAATGCCATTATCCGCGTTTAATTTTGGTTTTTGGATTATACTCTACTGATTGTTAAATTATAATTAAGACTGGTTTTTTTTTTTTGAAAAAAAAGGTAAAAAATATTTGGATTTTAAACAAGCTAAAACATGAAGCATTTTTAAGATAAAGCTTCCGCGATAGCTGAAACCTGGGTTTTAACATTGGAAATAAACATTGAGGTTTTCAAATAACATTTCGAGGTTTTTAACCAATCTGGAAGGGTTTTACACAAGTGTTTGATAATCGGAAATTTTTCGAAGGGTTCTAATGAAAACTTGGTTTTTGAAAAACACTTCAATGTGACACACCGGATTCAGGCCTAACTTTTAGGCCGGGTTTGGGGTGTTACAACACGGGTAAAGACACGACCGTGTGTCTCAACTGTGTGGAGGGCACGGCTTTGCACATGGGCGTGTGGCTTGGCCGTGTGACCTAAATTGCATCCTGACGTCATAAACAGAATGTATGAGTTTTCACACACGGGCTAAGGTACGGGTGTACCGAGGCCGTGTAAAGAACACGGGCCAAGGACACGGGCGTGTGCCAGGCCGTGTGAAAACCCTTGTAGGTTCGAATTGAAAACAAAATAAATTCGACACGAGCTAGGGACATGGGCGTGTGTGACCACACGACCTGCCCACACGGGCGTGTCCCACTTCACACGGGCGTGTGGCCCTGTTTTGAGCAAAAATTTTCTATGTGCTCGAAAGTTATCGGATTGGTTTCAAACTACTCTCGACGTATGTTTTGGGCCTTGTAGGCCCATGATAAGTATTTTAAGATAATGTATGAACAGTTTTAAATAGAAATGAAATTTTATGGTTTGGATTTACACATTCGACTAAGATTAGTATGGTAATGCCTCGTACCCTGTCCTAGCGTCGGACTCGGGTAAGGGGTGTTACATGAAATACCCGGTTCATCAAGTCCGTGAATGCCATAGGAGTATTAGTTAAATCAAATGGCATCACCAGAAATCTATAGTGACCATATCTAGTTCTAATTGCAATTTTCAGCACATTTGGCTTTTTAACTCACAATGTTTGAAAATATTGTAGCTCTCTTCAACTAATCGAATAAATCATCAATACGAGGTAACATATATTTATTATTGATGGTAACCCAATTTAGCTACTAATAATCTATACGTAATCTCATCGCCCCATCTTTCTTTTTCCCAAACAAAACTGAAGCACCCTAAGTGAGACACTTAGTCGAATAAATCCACGATCTAGCAATTCTTGCAACTGTGCTTTCAACTCTTTCAACTTAATAAGAGCCATTCTGTATGGACCTATTGAAATTAGAGCTATTCTCAGTACAAGTCTAAAGTAACCTAAGTAATTCTTCGAGAAAAACATCAACGTATTCTTTAGCTATTGGTACTTGATCAAATTTTGATTCTACCACTTTCAAATCGAGAACATAAGCTAAATAATCTTCGCACCCTTTTCTGATCAACTTATGAGCTAGAATTACCAATAATCATATTTGTATCACAATCAGATCCATCTGCCTTGACACAAATATATTTACCTTTCAAATGTTTCAAACTAAATTGTTTCCTTCGACAACTCACAATTGCATCATGCTAAGACAACCAATTCGTTCCCAAAATAAGATCAAAATCATCAAATGCTAACACTATCAAACTAGCAGAAAAGTCGTAACCTCGAAATTTTAGTGGACATGATTTACATATTTGATTTACTAAAACACACTGACCAAGTGGATTTGTTACCTTAATAGTATAATCAGTGAACACAACAGGAAAATTCTTTTTGTCTACTAATGCAATGCATATATAAGAGTGTGTTGACCCAAGGTCAATCAATACATATACATCAATATCAAAAAGAGAAAAAGTACCAGCAGTAACATTTGGAGCAGAAACTTCTTCTCGAGCTCTGATTGCGTATGCTCTAGTAGGTGCTCTAGCTTTAGATCATTAGTTGTATCTCCAGTCTTTCCTTGACCAGCTGAAGCATTTCTACCATTTCCCAGTCTCCTCCCTCTCTGTGAAATTACTTTAGGCTTATTAGTCTTATTTCTCAGATCACCTTGTCATTTAAGACAATCTCAAAGAAAATGATCAGAAGATCCACATCGAAAACAAGTGCCTAACTTAGACCAACACTTGCTGAAATAACTTTTTCCACATTTATCACAGACAATCTTCTCAATATTTCTCACACTTCCAGTACTATCTACTGGAGAAATAATAGACTTCAAGTTACTTTGCCTCGGTCTATCCTTACCAGTGAGTTGCAAAGGTGCAGTCAACCGATTTGTATCATTTTCTAAGCATATTTTGAAAGTTCCACAAATTCACGTAACTTTAATGCTGCAACAGACATCCGAATTTCATCATTCAAGCCATATTCAAATCTAATACACATTTCATCTTCATTTTCTATGATCTTATGAGTATACTTGCTTAGTTTTACAAACTCCCGCTCATACTCTACTACTGATCGATTCCCCTGCTTCAGCTCTAAAAGGTCGTTTTTTTTCTTGTCAAGATACAACCAGCTAACGTATTTCTACTTGAATTTTTTTTGAAAAAAGTCCAAATTAATACAATCACTGGGTGTCATTGTAGTCAAAGTATCCCACCATGAGTATGCTTCATGTTTTAGCAATGATACTGCATATCTTAGACAATCCTCAAGGGTACACATTAATTAAGCAAATACTCTCTTTGTATTCACTAACCAGTACTCAGCTTCTGTAGGATCATCGTCAACATTTCCTCTAAATTCCTCAGCTGCACATTAATGAATCTTATCCACTGAAGGTCGAACAATAGTTGCAGTCATAGGATTTTAAGGACATGGTAGTGCTGGGGGATGTAACAGCCTGGTTTGGACCCTAGTTGGAAAAGTGGTTTTGGGACCACATATCTGAGTCTAAAAAATGTTTTAATATTATTTCCTGTGTCTGTGTTATATGATTTAGCATCTGTGAAATTTTTGTGACTTAATTTGTCTATCTCTATGCTTAATTATGAAAAAGGATCAAATTGCATAAAATTTAAAATATGCATGTTATTTTTAAAAGTGCTAAATTGACATGGCTTTTTAAATGGGAAGTCCTTGCATGTCAATTATGCCAATTTCAGGATAATGGACATTTAACTACATGATATGTATGTTGTATATCATTGAATCATTAAAGGCATAATGGTAATTTGTAAAATAATAGAATAATTAAATAAAAAAAAGCAAAATGGTGCTCATATTCATGTTCTTCACCGATTATGAGAAACAAAAAAAAATAAGGTTTGAGGCCTGTAACGCCCTGATTTTCGGGATTTTTGGGGCTAATGAGATTTTTGGTGAGGTTAGGAAATTTTGTGTTCTGATTGCTAAAATGGTGTTTGGATGTGTTAGTGGGCCTGTAGGAAGCCCAAACCTCGGTTAAAAATCGATAAAAATAGTTAAGTACGTTTTAAGTAAAAAGGGGGAACTAGGTCAATAGGGCCCTTAAGAAAAATTGTGTAAAATATGTCGCAAAGGGAGCCTTGGTAGAGTGGCAAGGTGGTGCCACTAAGCTCCTAAAAAAGTGGCGCTTAGATGGGTATTGAAGGACAAGGGTTCGAGTTGCAAGGTAAGCTTATTGCTCTTCTTAATTTTTAAGCATGTGCCGGACATGTGACTAATTTAAGTAGGAAATTCAGCAAGGGGCTTTAGGGACTTAGGCTGATTACTTTAGGGAGATTATTAGGGTTTCATCTTTTTTTATTTTCTGTCATGAGAGTTAGGGTTAGCCACCTTAGGTGTTATTATTCTCTTTTCAGTCAAAAAGCTGAAATTTGCCTCCCTAAGAGCATCTAGCCGATTTCTTCATCTTCTTCTTCTTTATCATTGTTTTTCCTCTTTTCTTTTTTACCCTGTTGATCTTATCCTTTGCTGAACACCCTATCATACTCAGCTCTGCAATTTCTTTCGATTTCATCCCTCCAAAAATAGCCATAGCCGATTGCTCAAAATGCCAGAAATCCCGAAAACTGCTTCCTTTTTGCTGATTTCTTGTAAGCCGAATTACCCCTATTCCTTTCACCTGTTGTGGCCAATTACTACATTTCCTTAAGCCACATCATTGTCGACACCATCACCCAAACTCATAGCCCAAATCGCCATCTTCTTCTCTAGTTGAAAAGCCGAAATCACCATTAGTGTAGGGAGATAGCCAAATAGTTCAGATCTCAAAAATGGGGGTTCTACTAACGTTCAAGGGGCAGATTTACATTAGATCTATGTAGGAATCGAAGAGAAACCATTGGTAAGTGCTTAATACCTCAGATCTGTTCAATATTTCATGTGTTGGAAAAGTCGGAAGTCCCTAAAGTTAGGGACTTTGTCGATTTGGACTTTTAGTAAATCAAGTGGTATTTTTCTTTGTTCTTTTGAGTGATAGTTAGTGAAGAAGGTGATCAAGCAAGGAGTTGAAGGCATCGGTATCATCAGATCTAGATTTTGTGCACCTAGGTCGTCAGAGGTAAGTTTTCATGGCCATTAAGGGTATGGCCGAATGTGGTAAGAGATTGTGGCTTTGGGTTTTTGTGGATCTACTAATTAATTGATTAGATATTGGGTTGTAGGAACTGTCGCATAGGAGATCTCGTTGGTGAAACAGCAAAACAGGTGTGTGATTCTGAACCCTTTCATTGTGCATGTTGGCAAATGCCGAAAAGCCGAAATGCCGAAGATCTGGCATTTCGAGGGCTTGTGAGAGTGCGAATGCTCACAAGTTGGTAGGGAAACATTGGATATGAAATCGGTACTGAAGGGAGAGCTAACCACGAAATTTTGGGCGTTACGGTAAGTTGGGCCTCGGTGGGCCGAATAGGGGCCCAATGGGCAATTTGGGCCCATTTGGGGAAAACTGGGTTTAAGGTAATAATATGAACTGTAGGCGTAAAAAATAGTTAAAACAAGGTAACTGAATATGAAATTTGGACTAAACGGGCCTAATTGGCTAAACGACGTAATAGGGCCATTAGGGGTTTTAGGGCTTAAAAGCTAAAACTATTAAACTGAGTTAACCGAATCTTCTGTAATGACTATGGGATTAGTAGAGACTGTAATAAGCATAAAAACTGTAATATGAGAGCAAAAATTACTGCAAAACCCTTAGGGTGAGAAATTACTGCTTTGCCCCTAGGTAAAAAATTACTGATATACCCCCTAGGGCTAAAACCGACTGAACTGTTTGACATGACTATTACTGATACTGCATATCATGATGTATGTATGTCTGATGCATGGAATTGGGTTTGATATTAGAGGAAGTGTGAGTGGCACTGCCACGTTACTGAAAGGGGCTACGCCTCGTACTGTTACTGAAAGGGGCTTTGCCTCGTATACTGTTTATCTGAGCAGCCATGCTGCAACTGTGGTGTGTGGGCTGGGTGGGTCGAGTTATTCCCCACATGGTGTGTTGGCTGGTACGAGTGGTGTGTAGCGGTTGGTGGGTTGAGTAGTCTCCCCAATTGGGTTGCATTCATACTGTTATACTGTACTGTACTGTTATGGGCCTATGGGCCAAACTGTTATCTGAATAGGGCTTCGGCCCAGTATCTGTTATAGGGCTTTGGCCCATTTTACCGTTATCTGAATAGGGCTTCGGCCCAGTATCTGACTGAGACTGGTTAGGGCTCAGGCCCAGTAGGCTTGAGCCAATGTGGGCTTTGGATGGGTTCTGCACACACTGAGTTTTCCCAAACTCACCCTTCTCTTTCCATCCTTGCAGGTGAGCCCTAGATCGTGACTTGGATGCTGGGAGGGATTCAGAGTGGCCACCAAGACTGAACTCGCATTCTAGTTGGTTATTTATTTTAATTACTTTTCTACTATTGGTTTTATTTTGGTTATGGGTTGTAATAAGGCCGCTATACTATTTTATTTAGGATTTTCAACTGTTTTATTTCTATCACCAATATACACTGTTTTCAAAATTAAACAAACAATTTCTTAATCAACCTGATATTACTGATGGCTAAATAAGATAATAAGGTTAAAATGAAACGTGTAACAAGGGGAATAGAGATTAAAGTTAAATAATTATTGAAACGGGAGTTTTCAAAATAATCGAGCATTACTTTTTAAAACTCACCATCGGACTTAGTAAATAGGGCGGCGTAGGATAGTCTAGGTGATGTAGCACACCGGACATAGCCATAACGTCTGGGCCGGGTTCGGGGTGTTACATTTGGTGGTATCAGAGCCCGGTTACAACAACTCGGCTGTGGATCGGGTCCGAAAACAAAGGGTTTCAAAAATTTAGAGTCCAGAAGGGTATTTTTGAAAAAAAAAGGATTTTTCAAAAATTTTCTTTTGGGTTTTAAACAAATTTGTAGCTTTTAAATCAAGTTGTTCGAAACATTGATTTTTAAAGAGGCCTCAAACTATTGATCTGATAAATCGGAAGGTGGCACACTGAATCCCTGGCTCCAAGTTGTAAGTATGTTCTGCTTTAAATTCTGTATTGTACTGAAAATAAAACTGTAGATAGTACTGAGCCTTAGATATAATACTATAGGTGAGGTAGTATTAAGGCTATAAAACTGAGACTGTAGGGTAAACTAAACCCTAGGAAACTGAGATAGTAGTTAGACTACGTTTGTGCGAGAACAACTCTGAAACTTTATCTGTTCATAAGATATTCCGTAATAAACAACTGAAACATTAAACTAATGTCATAAAATTTGAAACTCAGATAATCGATATGAGTACGAGAGCTGCTCGTGGTCGAGGCCGGGGACGTGGCTGGGTTAGTACTCAGGCAGGATCTTCGTCTTCTGAGCACATGCCAGCTGGGGAAGAGCGAGCTCCGCCAGCGATGGAGACTGGATCTTATGACAGGGCTGCAGGGGACGATGCTCTATCCCAAGCCATGCTGAGGGTATTAGAGAGGGTCGCTGGAGCAAGCACTGGAACTGTGGCTAGAGGGTCGATGTCTGAGCGACTCCGAGCCAACGGAGCTGAGATTTTCAGGGGCATATTTGGAGTAGCCCCGAATGTGGCTGAGTATTGGTTGGAAGCCACCGAGCGAATAATGGATAACCTGGACTGCTCGATGGAGCAAAAGCTGAAAGGAGTGGTGTCCTTACTGCGAGACGAGGCATATCAGTGGTGGATCACTGTGAGAGAGGGTACCTCAGCTGATGGGGTAACTTGGGAATTATTTAAGAAATCCTTCAAGGCAAAGTATGTTGGAGCTAGTTATGTGGATGCACGCAGGAAGGAGTTCTTGAACCTGACCCAAGGTGGTAAGATTGTTGCTGAGTACGAGGCAGAATTTCTGCGACTGAGCCGGTATGCCAGTGGTATTGTTTCCACTGAATATGAATGCAGTGTTCGTTTTGAAGATGGCTTCAGAGATGAGCTGAGAGTGTTGATAGCGCCACAGAGAGAGCGCGACTTTGCTCACTAGTAGAGAAGGCTAAAATAGCCGAAGAAGTGAAGCGAGCTGAGCGTCAGAACCATGATAGAGATCGTCATCGCTTTAAGAGAGATTTTGGATCGACTGGTGTTGCAAACAGAAATTTTAAGAAAGCAAGAGTGGAGGAACCAGTGCGAGCTGTGCCAGTGAATGTTGTTAGACCGCAGGCTTGTGGAGACTGTGGCAGAGTTCATCGAGGAGAATGCTGGAAACGCATTAGAGCTTGTTTCATTGTGGGTTAAAGGATCATCAAGTTAAAGACTGTCCACAGAAGCCAGCTCAGGCTCAAGCTGTTGACCAGAGGGTTGCTTAGCCTGCGCGAGGAGGACCGCCACCGCCAAGGGGCCGTGGACCAGGTAGAGGAGGCAATGGTAATGGACATGGTCGTGGAGCACCTGGCAGGGGTGCTGGTAATGTTGAGGCTTGTCAGCCAGCCTTAGTATATGCTGCTCGTCGTCGCGAGGAGGGTGATGCACCTGATGTTATAACTGGTACGTTCTTGATATCTAGTATACCATACACTGCTTTGATTGACGTGGGTTCAACACATTCATATATTGCTTGTAAGATTTCTGGGTCGTTGGGTGTGCATTCTGAGGAGACTGTGAGTGGGGTCACAGTAGTTAGTCCTTTAGGTCACTCTGTGAAAGTAGACAAACTATTTAGGGAAATGCCTTTAGAGACTCAGGGTAGGATCTTTACTAGAGATCTAATGGAGCTACCTTTTGGTGAATTCGACTTGATTTTGGGCATGGACTGGTTAACCAAGCACAAGGCAACGCTGGATTGCGCGGCCAAGAGAATGGTATTGAAAACAACTGAAGGCGAGGAGGTAATGGTTATTGGTAAACGTAGGGACTATTTGTCTAATGTGGTTTCTGCCTTAAGGGCTGAAAAGTTGATGCGCAAAGGTTGTGAAGCATACTTGGCGTTCGTAAGTCAAACTGAACCCGAAGGAGTGACAGTGGAGACAGTGAGGACTGTTAATGAATTTCAAGATGTATTTCCTGATGAGCTTCCTGGATTACCTCCTAACCGAGAAGTTGAATTTGGGATCGATCTGTTGCCTGGAACGGCTCCAGTATCTATTGCGCCCTACAGGATGGCACCAAAGGAGCTAGTGGAATTGAAAGCTCAGATTCAAGAGTTGCTAGATAGGGGCTTCATTAGACCGAGTGTGTCTCCGTGGGGAGCACCGGTGCTGTTTGTGAAAAAGAAGGATGGAACGATGCGTATGTGCATCGACTATCGCCAGTTGAACAAACTGACGATTAAGAATAAGTATCCTTTACCGAGAATCGACGATCTGTTTGACCAGCTTAAGGGAGCTTCAGTGTTTTCCAAGATCGACCTTCGATCTGGATACCACCAGTTAAGAGTAAAGGAGGTGGATGTGCATAAGACAGCATTCGGAACTCGTTATGGCCACTACGAGTTTTTGGTTATGCCCTTTGGATTGACGAATGCACCGGCAGCTTTCATGGATTTAATGAACCGAGTATTTTAGCCGTACTTAGATCATTTCGTGGTCATCTTTATTGATGATATTTTGGTTTATTCAGAAACAGAGGAGAAGCATGACGAGCATCTTCGAATTGTTCTGCAGGTGTTGAGGGAAAGGTAGTTGTATGCGAAATTTAGCAAGTGCGAATTTTGGCTTCGAGAAGTGACTTTTCTGGGTCATGTTGTTTCTGCTGAGGGGATTAGGGTAGATCCTCGCAAAGTTGAGGCAGTTCTGGACTGGAAGTCTCTAAGATCAATTTCAGAAATTCGTAGTTTTCTGGGTCTAGCAGGTTATTACAGAAGATTTGTTGAGGGATTTTCGTTAATCGCGGCACCATTGACGAAATTGTTAAGGAAAGGAGTAGCATTTGTATGGACTGAGAAACAGCAAGAAGCTTTTGATAAGCTGAAAAAGGTGTTGACTGAGGCGCCAGTGTTGATTCAGCTAGAATCTGGGAAGGACTTTACGATTTATAGCGATGATTCGCATGTGGGATTGGGTTGTGTACTGATGCAAGAGGGTAAGGTGGTTGCTTATGCTTCGCAGTAGCTTAAGCCTCACGAGGCGAATTGCCCTACGCATGATTTGGAGTTGGCAGTGGCGGTATTTGCGTTGAAAATCTAGAGACACTACCTTTATGGAGAAAAGTGTATTATATATACTGACCATAAAAGTCTCAAATACCTGTTAACTTAGAAGGAGTTAAACCTTAGGCAACGGAGATGGATAGAGTTGCTTAAGGACTATGACTGTTCGATTGAGTATCACCCTGGCAAGGCTGATGTCGTGGCTGATGCACTGAGCCGAAGGACTGTTACTGAGTTAAGAGCGATGCTCGCTCGTTTAAGTTTGTATGATGATGGGAGTTTGCTAGCAGAACTGCAAGTGAGACTGACTTGGACCGAGAGGATTAAAGAGTTACAATGGAAGGATGATTCATTGGCTCCTCGATTTCAGCAAGTCAAGGAGGGTAAGAGTGAGGATTTTAGACTGAATTCTGATGGAGTTCTATGCTTTCAAGAAAAAGTTTGTATTCCTAAAGACTCTGACTTGAGGAAGTTGATATTGAGTGAGGCTCATGGTGGAGCCTATGCTATGCACCTTGGAGGTAATAAGCTGTATAGGGATTTGCGACAAGTGTACTGGTGGCCTAGACTTAAGCGAGAGGTGATTGATTTTGTTAGGAAATGTCTGACGTGCCAGCAGGTTAAAGCTGAACACCAATTACCTTCTGGATTGTTGCAACCAGTAAAGATTCCGCAGTGGAAATGGGAAAGAGTAACGATGGATTTTGTGAGTGGCTTGCCTTTGACACCTTCAAAGAAAGACTCTGTTTGGGTAGTTGTGGATAGATTGACGAATTCTGCTCATTTTATACCGGTTAGAACTGATTACTCACTTCAGAAGTTGGCCAAGCTGTATGTAGCAGAGATAGTGCGTTTGCATGGGGTGCCAGTTTCGATAATTTCTGATCGAGATCCTAGATTTACATCTCGATTCTGGAAGAAGTTGCATGAGGCGTTAGGTACGCGATTAGACTTCAGTACTGCATTTCACCCTCAGACAGATGGTCAGTCTAAAAGGGTTATTCAAGTGTTGGAAGACATGTTAAGAGGATGTGTTATCAACTTTCGTGGTAGTTGGGAAGATTATTTACCGTTGGCAGAATTTGCATACAACAACAGCTATCAAGCAAGTATCCAGATGGCTCCATATGAGGCACTTTATGGGCGGAGATGTCGCACTCCTACTTGTTGGACAGAATTAGGAGAACGTAGAGTTCTTGGACTAGAGTTAGTGGCAGATACTGAAAGTAAGGTTAAGTTGATTCGAGATCGGTTAAAGGAGGCGTCTGATCGGCAGAAGTCTTATGTTGACCTTAAGCGTAAGGAGATTGAGTTCGCTGTTGGGGATATGGCGTTCCTAAAGGTGTCGCCGTGGAAGAAGATCTTGAGATTTGGTAAAAAGGGCAAGCTAAGTCCGCGGTTTATTGGGCCTTATCGGATTCTCAAGCGGATTGGGCCAGTAGCCTATCACTTGGAGTTGCTGGCAGAGTTGGATCGTATTCACGACGTTTTTCATGTGTCTATACTGAGACGGTATCGATCGGACCCATCGCATATTGTACCGTGGAGGAGATTGCAGTAAATACCGATTTGACCTTCGAGAAGGAACCTGTAGAGATCTTAGATCGTGAAGTCAAAGTCTTAAGGAGGAAGTCTGTTCCATTGGTTAAGGTGCTGTGGCGTAATCATGGTAGAGAAGAAGCTACGTGGGAGCCAGAAGAAGCGATGCGTCAACAATACCCTCAGTTATTTGGATCAGGTAAATTTCGAGGCCGAAATTTCTTTAAGGGGGGTAGAGTTGTAACGCCCTGATTTTCGGGATTTTTGGGGCTAATGAGATTTTTGGTGAGGTTAGGAAATTTTGTGTTCTGATTGCTAAAATGGTGTTTGGATGTGTTAGTGGGCCTGTAGGAAGCCCAAACCTCGGTTAAAAATCGATAAAAATAGTTAAGTACGTTTTAAGTAAAAAGGGGGAACTAGGTCAATAGGGCCCTTAAGAAAAATTGTGTAAAATATTTTGCAAAGGGAGCCTTGGTAGAGTGGCAAGGTGGTGCCACTAAGCTCCTAAAAAAGTGGCGCTTAGATGGGTATTGAAGGACAAGGGTTCGAGTTGCAAGGTAAGCTTATTGCTCTTCTTAATTTTTAAGCATGTGCCGGACATGTGACTAATTTAAGTAGGAAATTCAGCAAGGGGCTTTAGGGACTTAGGCCGATTACTTTAGGGAGATTATTAGGGTTTCATCTTTTTTTATTTTCTGTCATGAGAGTTAGGGTTAGCCACCTTAGGTGTTATTATTCTCTTTTCAGTCAAAAAGCTGAAATTTGCCTCCCTTAGAGCATCTAGCCGATTTCTTCATCTTCTTCTTCTCTATCATTGTTTTTCCTCTTTTCTTTTTACCCTGTTGATCTTATCCTTTGCCGAACACCCTATCATACTTAGCTCTGCAATTTCTTTCGATTTCATCCCTCCAAAAATAGCCATAGCCGATTGCTCAAAGTGCCAGAAATCCCGAAAACTGCTTCCTTTTTGCTGATTTCTTGTAAGCCGAATTACCCCTATTCCTTTCACCTGTTGTGGCCAATTACTACATTTCCTTAAGCCACATCATTGTCGACACCATCACCCAAACTCATAGCCCAAATCGCCATCTTCTTCTCTAGTTGAAAAGCCGAAATCACCATTAGTGTAGGGAGATAGCCAAATAGTTCAGATCTCAAAAATGGGGGTTCTACTAACGTTCAAGGGGCAGATTTACATCAGATCTGTGTAGGAATCGAAGAGAAACCATTGGTAAGTGCTTAATACCTCAGATCTGTTCAATATTTCATGTGTTGGAAAAGTCGGAAGTCCCTAAAGTTAGGGACTTTGTCGATTTGGACTTTTAGTAAATCAAGTGGTATTTTTCTTTGTTCTTTTGAGTGATAGTTAGCGAAGAAGGTGATCAAGCAAGGAGTTGAAGGCATCGGTATCATCAGATCTAGATTTTGTGCACCTAGGTCGTCAGAGGTAAGTTTTCATGGCCATTAAGGGTATGGCCGAATGTGGTAAGGGATTGTGGCTTTGGGTTTTTGTGGATCTACTAATTAATTGATTAGATATTGGGTTGTAGGAACTGTCGCATAGGAGATCTCGTTGGTGAAACAGCAAAACAGGTATGTGATTCTGAACCCTTTCATTGTGCATGTTGGCAAATGCCGAAAAGCCGAAATGCCGAAGATCTGGCATTTCGAGGGCTTGTGAGAGTGCGAATGCTCACAAGTTGGTAGGGAAACGTTGGATATGAAATCGGTACTGAAGGGAGAGCTAACCACGAAATTTTGGGCGTTACGGTAAGTTGGGCCTCGGTGGGCCGAATAGGGGCCCAATGGGCAATTTGGGCCCATTTGGGGAAAACTGGGTTTAAGGTAATAATATGAACTGTAGGCGTAAAAAACAGTTAAAACAAGGTAACTGAATATGAAATTTGGACTAAACGGGCCTAATTGGCTAAACGACGTAATAGGGCCATTAGGGGTTTTAGGGCTTAAAAGCTAAAACTATTAAACTGAGTTAACCGAATCTTCTTTAACGACTATGGGATTAGTAGAGACTGTAATAAGCATAAAAACTGTAATATGAGAGCAAAAATTACTGCAAAACCCTTAGGGTGAGAAATTACTGCTTTGCCCCTAGGTAAAAAATTACTGATATACCCCCTAGGGCTAAAACCGACTGAACTGTTTGACATGACTATTACTGATACTGCATATCATGATGTATGTATGTCTGATGCATGGAATTGGGTTTGATATTGGAGGAAGTGTGAGTGGCACTGCCACGTTATTGAAAGGGGCTACGCCTCGTACTGTTACTGAAAGGGGCTTTGCCTCGTATACTGTTTATCTGAGCAGCCATGCTGCAACTGTGGTGTGTGGGCTGGGTGGGTCGAGTTATTCCCCACATGGTGTGTTGGCTGGTACGAGTGGTGTGTAGCGGTTGGTGGGTTGAGTAGTCTCCCTAATTGGGTTGCATTCATACTGTTATACTGTACTGTACTGTTATGGGCCTATGGGCCAAACTGTTATCTGAATAGGGCTTCGGCCCAGTATCTGTTATAGGGCTTTGGCCCATTTTACCGTTATCTGAATAGGGCTTCGGCCCAGTATCTGACTGAGACTGGTTAGGGCTCAGGCCCAGTGGGCTTGAGCCAATGTGGGCTTTGGATGGGTTCTGCACACACTGAGTTTTCTCAAACTCACCCTTCTCTTTCCATCCTTGCAGGTGAGCCCTAGATCGTGACTTGGATGCTGGGAGGGATTCAGAGTGGCCACCAAGACTGAACTCGCATTCTAGTTGGTTATTTATTTTAATTACTTTTCTACTATTGGTTTTATTTTGGTTATGGGTTGTAATAAGGCCGCTATACTATTTTATTTAGGATTTTCAACTGTTTTATTTCTATCAGCAATATACACTGTTTTCAAAATTAAACAAACAATTTCTTAATCAACCTGATATTACTGATGGCTAAATAAGATAATAAGGTTAAAATGAAACGTGTAACAAGGGGAATAGAGATTAAAGTTAAATAATTATTGAAACGGGAGTTTTCAAAATAATCGAGCATTGCTTTTTAAAACTCACCATCGGACTTAGTAAATAGGGCGGCGTAGGATAGTCTAGGTGATGTAGCACACCGGACATAGCCATAACGTCTGGGCCGGGTTCGGGGTGTTACAAGGCCTTTAAAGCATTTGGCATTTATTTTAGGAAATTAAGGTATGAGGTTTCCTCTGTTTTTGATCATTTCTACGTTTCTGTGATCGTTGCTTCGAAATCTTCCATGCCCATATCCCAATTTCTATTTTTGATGAAGTTTATCAATAGTGCCATTGCTGATATTTGAAGCTTTGTAGTGAAATTTAATGGATTATGATGGATAGGTGTTGAATAAATATGCCTTGCCTTGAATTTTTGATGAAATTGAGCAATTTGGGCTAAACAGTGAAAATAATACTTTGGAAAGACTAATTGTGAAATAAATGTATTATATGGGCTATCATGGAAGCCATGAATATTCGGTCAAGCTTGTATTTAGTTGAATTTTCTAAATTTGATGTTTTTGTGAATTAGGGACCAAAGTGTCAAAATGTGAAAATATGAGGGGTAAAATGTAAAATGCCCTAAATAAGTGTTTGTGGATTGAATTGAATGAAATGAATAATTGAATGGTTGAATTTGGATTTATTTAGATTAAGAACCAAGGAAATCAGACTTAGATCAAGGGAAGTCCAAAATCGTTGAATAGTCGGTTTGAAATCGTCTAAATTAGTACGAGGTAAGTCAATATACAAATATGCATTATATTAATGTTTGTGATAAATTCTTAAATTACAAACTGTATATGGATGGCCATGAGAGCCTGATATATTAATTCCGAGTCAATTCTGATTGAGTAATGATAAAATGATATCATGTAAGACCTCGTTCGGGACGTAGGCATTGATAGAGAATTATGTGTAAGACCGTTGCAGGGACACTGGCATCATAAATGTTTTGTGTAAGACCCTATCTGGGACAGTGGCATCGTTAATGAATGACATGTAAGACCATGTTAGGGACATCGGCATTATATGAGATTGTAACACCCTAATTTTCGGGACTTTCGAGATTTTATGCGATTTTGGTGTGAACTTAAAATTTTGTTATCTAGTTGTATAATTTATGCTTTGGGTATGTTAGTGGGCCTTTAGAAGGCCCAAGCCTAAGTTAAAACCTGGTAGAATTTTAAGATTTTAGACTTAAAGAGAAGGGGGCCTTGAGTATGTGGGCTTTTAAGAAAAAGTGGGTAATTTAAGACTTAAATGAGCCAGTGGTAAGGTGGCGATGTAACGCCACTTAGAGGACAAGGGTGGCGTGTGGAAGCTATGCAAGGGCCAATGTTCAAGTCCCATGGTAAGCAAGGTGCTATTTTTATTTTTAATACATGTGCAAGACATGTGATGGACTTCAAGTGAAACTTTGTTGGGAAGAGTTTGGGATGCTCATGAGATTGAGTCAAGGAGGGATAAGGGGAGAAATTTTAGAAATTTTGAATAGGGGAGTGTGTTGGCCAATTAGAGGGTTGAAGGTGCACTTTCGGCTAGAGCTTTTAGGAGGTTATGCTGTCGGCAATTAGGAGTGGTATGTGCCAACACCTTGAGGGGCTAGTTTTCAGGTTTTGGCTAGATTGCTCTTTCTTTTGTGCCGATTAGGTATAGAACTCTTAGGGCTTCTTTCTTTTTCTTTTGCCTCCTTCCCATTGATCTAGAAGCCGAAACCGAAAGCACCAATCATTTATGCCGAATGGTCTGGAACCAAATTCTCTTCTCTTCTCTTCTTTCTTTTGTTTCTAAAAGCCGAATTCACTTCTTCTTGCATCACATTTATCTTCTTTTCTTCTTTATCTCTTCCCTATCGTTTAAAGTAACCCCATTCTCAAGCCTATTAGTCGACTACCACCAAAAGCCGAAACAAAAGTTGTTGTTGCCATTTTATCCCTTGACCAAAACTCCATTCTTTTCTTCAACCCAACTTCTTCAAAAGCCGAACCTTGCAAACCCCCTAACCTCTGTCGATATCACCTCTCCAATCCATAAGTTTCGAATCATCTTCTTCTTCTCATATCAAAGTCGAAACCTCCATATTCATAGTGATTCGGGAACTGAACCTTTAGATCTCTTGGATCTGTTCTCTACTTGTATCTTGGGGTTAGATCTACGTCTGATCTAGGATAGAAAAGGATTGGAAGCGTTCTTTATCAAGTAAATATTTGATAAGTACTCGGATTCCCTTTCCATTCTATAATTTGTGGTTCAAGAAAAGCCGAAAACCATTAACATCGGAGGGTGACTGTCAACTAAGGCTAAAAGGGTTTATTGGTTTTACTTATCAGTTTATTATGTGTTAGTGTAGACTAGAGGCTGTCGATCAAGAGGTATTGGAGGCTAGGACCATTGGAGCAACTAGATCAAGATTTAGTCACTGTTTTCGACAACGGTAAGGGACTAATAGCCTTAGTTGGTGTTGGCTGAATAGGTATGTTGTATTGATGTCAGTTAATCAATTACATTTTAGTGACATGTGGATTGAAATGATTGTAGGTGAATCACGTGGGAGATCTCGTCAACGTATATTGCAAATCAGGTGTGTAAACGACACCTACTAGTAGACTAGATTGGCAAAAGTCGAAAAGCTGAAATGTCGAAATTCTGGCATTTCATGGGCTTGCAAGCATACGAGCACTCGTGGGTAGGTTAAAAATGGTAAAATCAGTTATTGCAAATGGTAAGAATGATGGGTGCATGATTTCGTACACATCGGTGAATTTGGGCCTTGAGGGGTTGAATTTGGGCCCAATGGGCTTACAGGCCCATATAGATGAAAACAAACGGTAAGTGCATTCTAATAGACTGAGTAACAAATCTGCTAAAACAGACATAAAACTTAGGCTTAGTGGGCCGTAATAGTTAGTGGACACCATAGGGCCCATTAGGGGTTTTAGGGCCCGATAACTCTAAGTTGACTAAATGGGATAAATAAGTTGCCTAGATGATTTTTGGACTGTTAACAACTGAAATGTGCATAAAACCCTAAAAATTGGTAAATTACTGAAATACCCCTTAAGGGTGGGAAATTACTATTTTACCTCTAGGTGCAAAATGACCATTATACCCCTAGGGTTAAATTTGACTGAAATGCATGCTAAATTAAATCTGTTCACTGTATGCCATGACATGTTACACTATTACATGGGATTGGGTTTATGATGGAGGAAGTGCTAAGTGGCAATGCCACGTTTACTGTTAGGGGCTTTGCCTCGTTTTACTATTAGTGGCTTGGCCACATTATCTGATTAAGTAGCCATGCTGCGACTGTGGTGTGCAGGGCTGGGTGGGTTGAGTTATTCCCCACATGGTGTGTAGGGCTGGATTCGGGCTGGGCTTTGCATACATGGATAATTTCTGTTCTGTTACTGTAATGGGCCTAAAGGCTACACTGATTTCTGAATAGGGCTAAGGCCCAGTTAATACTGAATCTAAATAGGCTTAGGCCCAGTAAAGCTTGAATTGATTTGGGCTCTGGTTGGGTTTACTTTACACACTGAGTTTTCCAAACTCACACCCTTCCTTTTCATCTATCCAGGTGAGCCCTAAACTAGTGGGCTTGGAGCCGGAGGGATTCGGAGTGGCCACGTGGACTACATTTGGTTAATTTTCCTTAAGTTGTTTTATTTAAGTATTTTATTCAAATTATTCTCTTTTCGGTTTTGTTTGTAATAAGGCCGCTCTTAAGTATTTTATTTTGGGTTTTCAATTCTTTTATTATAACTTGCCTGAAATGGATAGACTTAGGTTGCGCGGGTTTTTATACAAAATTAAATAACGTTTTCAAAATATAACACATGTATCGTATGGATAACGCAAAGTCAAACAAGACCTTGAGATAAAATAAACTTTAAACTAGTAGTGGATAGGACTTTCACAAATTAAAACCTGGATTTCTTTCTGAACTTTAATAACGGTTATGCAAACTCACCGTAATAATAATACCTAAAGAATGTGTTTCAATCCACCGTTGATGTGACACACCAGACTTGGCCATAACGTCTGGGCCGGGTTTGGGGTGTTACAGAGATATATAAGTACTGTAATATTTCTGAATGATATGGGGAGAAATTCTGAGAAATGAATGAATGCATACCATATGTGACTGACTCAGGTACATCTGTTTTGTACTGAATTTCCAAGCATGGAAGTTATGCTAATTGTGTGAACTCGAAGTGTACATTCAAAGAGTAAATCTAATTTGTGTTTTATCTATGTGAATTGGTTATCGTATTGCATATATGAATTGCATATTTTTGTATTTGGCTTGCTAAGGTCATAGTAGCTTACTCCATTTATTCTTTCAACTGTTTTACAGATATCGTAGCTACGGTGGGCTCGGGGATAGTCAAGGATCGTCACCATACTATCGACCTAGATTTTGGTACCTTTTGAATGTACAAAGTTTAAGTATGACATGTATAGGCTAGAATGTCTAAGTTATGATTTTGAGTTGTATGTATATATGTCATGTGATGTGGTTAAGATATGGTTATATCTTTGTTTTTGGCATCCTGAATGGTGCAAATGTTGGCATGAAATTGATAAATGAATGTCCTCAATGAAATGGATATCTTGTTATGAAATTTATGTGATGAAAGGTAAGTTTAGTTGGTGTTGGAATAAGTATAAATGATGAGTTTTAGTTATAGATACTGTAACACCCCAAACCCGGCCCAGACATTATGGCCAAGTCTGATATGTCACATCAATGGAGGATTAATCATGTTCATTAATCATTGCGATTAGGGTGAGTTTTGCAAAAACCATTATTAAAGTTTGAAAAGAAAATCCTAGTTTAGTTTGTGAACGTCCTATCCACTACCAGCTTAAAGTGTATTCTATGACAAGATCTTGTTCATCTTTTTGTTATTCATTTGGTATGTGTGTTTTATTTTAAAAACATCGATTAATTTTAAGAAAAACTGGCACAGCCTTAATCTACCCATTTAAATCAAATTATAGATAAAGGAATAAAACCCTAATTAAAAGTACTTTAAGCGGCCTTATTACAAACCCAAAACCAAAATAAAAAATAATTTAAGTAAAACTACTGAAAAATGAATTTCTTAAAGCAAATTAACCAATTGCAGTCCACGTGGCCACTCTGAATCCCTCCAGCTCCAAGTCCACTAGTTTAAGGCTCACCTGCATAGATGAAAGGAAGGGGTGAGTTTGGAAACTCAATGTGTAAAGAAACCCAACCAGAGCCCAAATCAGTTCAAGCTTATTGGGCCTAAGCCCTATCTAGGTATAGTATTAACTGGGCTAAAGCCCTATTCAGATTCAGTTTAACTGGGCCTTAGCCCTATTCAGATTAACAGTATTAACTGGGCCTTGGCCTTATTTAGTAATCAGTGCGGCCCATAGGCTCATTCAGTAACAGAACAGATATTATGCATGTATACAAAAGCCCAACCCAAATCTAGCCCTACACACCACCTGTACCAGCCCTACACACCATGTGGGGAATAACTCAACCCACCCATCCCTACAAACCACAGTCGTAGCATAGCTGCTTCATCAGATAACGTGGCCAAGCCATTAACAGTAAAACGAGGCAAAGCCCCTTTCAGTAAACATGGCATTGCCACTTAGCACTTCCTCTATCATAAACCCAGTCCCATGCAACAGTAAAACATGCCATGGCATACAGTGAACAGATATAATATAGCATGCATTTTAGTCAAATTTAACCCTAGGGGTATAATGGTCGTTTTGCACCTAGGGGTAAAACAATGATTTTCCACCCTTAAGGGGTATTTCAGTAAATTTACCAATTTTTAGGGTTTCATGCTTATTGCAGTTGTTAACAGTCTAATTTTCACCTAAATAGCTTATCTAGCCCATTTACCAACTTTAGAGCTATCGGGCCCTAAAACCCCTAATGGGCCCTATAGTGTCTATTAACTATTTTGGCCCATAAAGCCCAAATTCCACAGTTATCTTAGTAGTCTTAGCGTACAAATTACCAGAACCCACTTACCGCTCATTTTCACCCAAATGGGCCCGTAACCCCATTGGGCCCAAATTCAGCCCCTCGAGCCCCAAATTTACCAAGGTGCACGAAATTGGCGCAGACATCAACCTTACCATTTGCGATTGCAGTTTTTACTGAGTCAACTGACCCACGAGTGCTCGCACGCTCGCAAGCCCATGAAATGCCAGAATTTTAGCATTTTGGCTTTTTGACTTTTGCCGATTTAGTCTACTAGAAGGTGTTCGTTTACACACCTGATTTGCGATTACTACAGTGAGATCTCCCACGCGATTATCCTACAATCGTTTGAAAACATACCATTAATCCAACATCCAACTGAAACTATCATTACCTTACCCTATATACAATCAGAAACCACCCCTTAATCACTTGAATACTTACCTTTGCCGAAAACAGTGACTAGATCTAGATCTAGTCGCACCAACGGTCCTAGCCTTCCACACACCCCTCGATCGGTAGCTTTAGTCCACACTAGCACAAAACAAACCGAATAATAACACCAATAAAGCCTTTTAGCCCCAATCTATTTTCAGCTTTTCTTAAATCCCGAAATAACAAATGGAAAGGGATTTGAGCACTTACCGAAGATCTACCTAACAAAGAATGCTTCCAATTCTTTTCTAGCCCAGATCTGATGCAGATCTAACCCCAAGACACGGGCAGAGAATGAATCTAAATGATTTCAGCTTTTGGATCTTTTCTAGCCTAATACTATTTCGGTTTAAGAGAGAGTAGATGAAGAAGAGAACTTCACAAAGTGAAAGAACTAATCAACAAAGAATGAGATGAGAGGTTAGAGGTTCAGCTTTTTTTTGAAAGATTTAAAAAGGAAAGAAGAGATGGTTCCAATAAAAAAGGTAATTGGCAATAGTGGTTTTGGTTTCGGCTTTTGTGGAACTCGACTACTAGGCTTTGAGAAGAAAGTAGAAAAGAAGGAAGTAGGTTCGACTTTTGTGAAAATTAAAGAGAAAGGAGATAAGAGTAGAGAAGAGAGGAGAAGAGAAGAGAAGAAAATAGAAGAGAAGAGAAGGTTTGGTTATGGACAAATCGGCATAAGTGATGGTGTTTAGGGTGTCGACTTCTAGAACAAAGGAGGAAAAGAGAAAAAGAACCCTAAAGCCTTACCTAGTCGGCACACACCTACCTAATGTGCCAAACTAAAACCAAGAAAGACCCCAAAAACATTCGGCTAACTCCCACAACTCCCCCTTGCCAAATACCCAAAATTGATAGGCCAAAATCGATTATGCTCCCTCAAGAGTCCCATGTTCGGCCATCTCATGCTCCCATTCGAAAATTCCTAGAATTTCTCTCCCTTATCCTTCTTGATTCAATCCTATGAGCATCTCAAACTCTTTCCAACAGAGTTTTACTTGAGGTCAATCACATGACTAGCACATGTAGTAAAAATAAAATACCACACTGCTTACCTCCACACGCCACTTTCTTAGGCTCTAAGTGGCTCCACATTACCACTTTACCAAGGGCTCACTTGTGTCTTAACTTACTTACTTTCTTTTAAAAGCCCACCTATCAAGTCCCCTTCTCTTTAAGTCTAAAATTTGATAATTCTACCGAGTTTTAATTTAGGCTTGGGCCTTCTAAAGGCCCACTAACACACTCAAAACATAAATTACATACCCAAACAACAACATTTCATGTTCACACCAAAATCACAAAAATCCCGAAAATCTTAAAAATTAGGGCGTTACAAATACTACCGATGAAATGTTTGTTCATTAGCATGAGATTAGGGCATGAATGTTTTGACCATAGAGACGAATGTTTTAGGCTTTGAATTGGTTGGTTTTGTTTTAGCTAAATGGTGTTTTAGCATGTTTGTGAAATTGACCCAAATGGGTGAAAAATATGATTTATATCAACTTGCTTAGTGCCACACGGTTATGGCACACGGGTGTGCCTTATGGCCGTGCTAATTTTTCAGTAATGGCACAAAAACTCACACGGCCAAGACCCACGGGCGTGTCTTGTGGCTGTGGCAAAAAGTCAATATACTTGCTCTATTTTGGCACGGCTTGGGTGCATGGGCGTGCCTGAGTCTTGTGTGAGGCACACAGCTTGGTCACACGGGCGTGTGACCTCCTTAATTTGGAAAATTTTATATGTGTTTTGAAGTTTATGAATGTGTTTGGTTTAGTCCCAACCCTATCTTTATGCATGTTTGAGGTCTAGTAGATCTTCACGAAAAGGGTCTTTATGTTTGAATCTCGTTAAGCTGTGAATATTCTATTGTGATCTGTTATGAATATCCGGTAATGCCCCTAGCTATTCTGACAATGGTCACGGGATAGGGGTGTTACAGGGGAGGCATAGTGGGGGTGGAGGTTACGGAGTTACAAGGTTTGCTCGTTTAAATTCATTGAACCATTGATTCATCATTCCAAAAAAATAAACTCTTCATTTCATCACCAAAAGATTGCAAGCTGGCGCATTATGACTTACTCTTGGGTTGGAAGCTTGAACATTACTTTCAGCTTCATTAACTATGGCCCAATTTGACTCAGCCAACATCTTGTATCTATAAGAAAATATAGTGTTAGAATAGATCAAAAGCATCACACTATCCTAGGGTATATGTGGCATGCATATTCTAGACTTCATACACACTATGTTAGTCCTAGAATTGACTAAACCGTAGCTTTAATACCACTAAATTTAACACCCCTAACCCATCTTTGTTACCGAATAAAGGTTACAAAGTGTTACCAAGAAAATCAAGACATTTCACATCATTTCATAACAGTTATTCAAATAACTTAAAAAAACATACAATAAATAGTTTCATTCATAATAAAAATACTCTTAAGGCCTTAAATTGGGCTTACGAGACCCTAAAAATAGATCAGGAATAAACCGATATTAAATAAAAAATTAAGTTCTAAAATGATAGTTTCACAGTTGGTATCGATAATGATGCCTTTCAAGAAAATCAATACCAAAATTCAAAAATGTTTTCTTTATAAAACAATGGTATCGATAATTAGTTGATGGTATCGATATTTTATGAAAAAGTATTGATAGTCAATTGAAAACCAATACCATTTTGGCATTGTGTTTTGTTTAAATACTATTCATTTGGTCAAGTATCGATACTTATCCCAATAATGGTAAAATTCTCATCTTAGAAAATTCAATTACGCCAAAAAGATACCTAACCACAAAAGACAATAATTTTTTTCATTCAAACACCTAAATAAGTAACCAATATGCCATTTAGAGGCACTACAATAAAGGTTATACATTCAAATAACAAATCTATTAGAAACATTTAATATTAGCCACCTATTCACAACTTAATCATCAACCAAATGAACAAATAAAAGTATGTATAAAAGCTGACCATACCAAAGGACTAATATCATATCTTAACGTTAAAGATTCATCTAACCACAAACCATATCATATAAACATCCAAAGCTAACCATTCAACTAGATATAACCTTGCAACAAAACATTTGGTATATTAAAACATAAAGCCTATATAAAAGCCACACCCCAAAACAAAAATACCAAAAGCAACCAAATGACTAGAGAGTGTGAGCCTTCAGTCAATCCATCTAGGCAATTCGCAACTTTGATAACTACAAAAGAACATATATAAAACAAGTAAGCTTAAAAAGCTTAGCAAGCTCATAGCTTAAACATCAAACTAACTTACCTTGTTCAATAATAAGCAACTAAATAACTTACAATTTCATGATATCTAAATACAAATTCACCAAAAATACATTAGTTCTTTTTCTCATATGAAATATGTCATGACGATCCACTTCATAATAGCTTATCATTTCCACCAAGAACATTTCATCATTGTAAATGTATTCACATATAAACAAGTAGTTCATTATACAGTTAACACTTACTAAAAACTTGAACATACACAAACATTTAAGGACATAAGTACATTGTAAATTACATTAACATTTCATTAGTTGAACAAAGTAACTCGACTTAGAAACTTGGGTAACTACACCACACTAGAGGCATTATAGATGCTAACAGAGGCACTAAAGTGCAAATAGAGACACAATTGTGCAAGCAGAGGCACTGTAGTGCAAACAGGGATGCCGAAATGTATAAAGAGGCATAGAAGTTTAAACAGAGGAACTGAAGTGAAAATCCCATACAAGCGCGCATACTAACCCTATTGGCATGACAATAATATCCCATACGATTACAAAGTTCAACCGGGCAATATACATAACTTTTGTACTTTAATACATGTTCCTCACATTGAAGCATTTCATCATTTCTATACACAAGCTATAAACTCAACACGTTCACATATATATATGTTGTGCAGCTTCAAGAAATGCTACCATAAATTCTTTTCAATTTCATATACATATAATTTTTTGTAGTTCTCCATAATTTTTAATTGACTAATGTAATTATACATGTATACAACAATTGACTAGAACACAATAATATAATCACAAGTAATTCATATTTATATAACAAATTCTTATGAACTTACCTACAATCACTTTCGATTAACATGCAAGGACTACTCCGCAAATTTTCCCTTTCCACGGTTCTTCTCTTTTTGGTTCAGTTCTTGATATATATAATAGTTAAATACAATTTATTAAATTCACAAACATTTCACACTCAATTCAATGCAAATGAACCTTAACTTTTTACTAGTTACACATTTTTTCCTAAACTTTTACATTTTTCACAAGTTAGTCTTTAATTTAAAATCTCCAAATTTAGCAAAATTTTCCAAATACCCAAGCTAATTGAATTTATTTTCATATTGGTACAGTCCATAATTATTCAAAATTCACAAAAATACCATGTAAATTTTAATATTTTAACAAATTAATCCTTAACTAAAAAACTAACAAAATTGCTTAATAAACTACTTCTAATTAGCTACTAAAACTTCAAATCATCCATTTAAGATCATAAACAATAACAATTCATCAATGGTGAAATCTAAAATCTTTGATAGTTTCAAAAACGAAGGTACAAGTTAGCTGGACCTAGTTGTAACGATTTCAAAAACATAAAAAATACTAAACAATCATACCATAAAGGAACTAAAGTCTTATGTAACAACTCGAAATTGGGCTTAGTCGGAATAGTGATTTTGAAATCACTTACCTGAGGGTAGAGAAAATTATTTTAGTATTTTTTTATGTGTTACAGTATTTTTTATAAGGGTGCATGAAAATTTTGATGAACTAATTTACGTGATCGACGGCTTAATCGCGAAAAAGAACCAAATCGTATAAATGGCAAAAATTTTAATTTGTTAGCAATTAGTGTTAAATAGCTAGAGAACTAAAATTGGAGGTCTTTAAAGGGCAATTAGGCCCTTTAAATTGAGTTGGCCGGCCATGATATGCAAGGGAGACAAAAAGAGTAGAAAAGTCAAAATTTGTTGGTATTAGGTGGCTTTTTGTGTAATAAAGTAAAACAGAAAGAAAAAGTAGTCATCTTTTTCATTTTCTTGTCTCTTCCACCAAATATTTTAGCCATTGTTGGGGTTTGAAAGCTCAAAAATTTCAGGTAGTTATTCCTCTCTCAAATCAAGATTTACCCAATCCGAACCTAGACCGAGAGAAGGCCAAGCAAAAAGATTAGACCGAATTGTCATCTTCATTTTGTATATCGAGGTAAGTTGTAGGTAAATAATACAATATCCCTAAATTTTATGCATGAGATCAATGTACTGTTGAGAAATTATGTGTTATGGTATGAGAAATGTATGCAAATATTTAATCGAGCTTGAATTGTGGAAATGATGATTGATATTCATGAAATGATAAGAACGTTTGTAATAGAGGCCGATTGAACATTTGGAATAGAGTTGGATATTCATGCCATGACATTGGGTGATATGTGTGTGCTAGTGTAATACATGTCTAGGGCAAGCATTGGCCACATTAGGAGAGCCAATGTAAGACATGTTTGGGACATGGATCGGCCTCAAGATTCAAAATCTAGTGTAAGACCTGTCTGGGACATGGCATCAGCTTATTGTTTGTCAGTGTAAGACTTGTCTGGGACATGGCATCGACACCATTAGATGAGCGCCAGTATAAGACTTGTCTGGGATACGGCATCAGCCTTGATACATTGAGAGTCAGTGTAAGACCTGTTTGGGACATGGCATCGACTTGATATGTGAGCTAGTGTAAGACCATGTTTGGGACATGGCATCTTCTCAATACCCTACGTTGGAGGCTCATTGAATATCTTCTCGTATTCTACAGAGATCAACGTGACAATCTTAAGTCGTAATTAAGCTTGAGAGATACTATGATGAATTTGTGAGTGGTGCAGGTACCTAAATGAAAAGCATGAAATGTGAACTCTATAGCATGTCGTATGATTAGTAAAGGATTAAAATGAGTAAGTTATGCCTATAGCCATTCTTTTATATCATGCCAAATTTGTGAAGCATTGAGAATATGACTTAACATGGTAATCGTGGTTATTTATTTACTTACAACTTATTAAGCTTTATGCTTACTCCTCTCCTTTCCATTTTCTTATAGTGCCGCCTAGCTAGCTCATGGATCAAAGTTCGCCGGAGGCCTGTTCACACTATCATTCCAAGATCTCGGTATAGTTAGATTTAGCATTTTAAAAATATGGCATGTATAGAACTTTATTCTTTTGTCAAGTGTCATATTACTTTAGGCCTAATATGTAGGCTTGCATTAGGAATTGATTCTTTTTGTGTAATGCCATGAGTGATAGCTAATATTGAAGGTTAATCTATGGAAAAGATGAGGTTATTCTTGAATGTGTACACTATGAGTAGAATCATGTATTCTCGGTTGGATTGGTACTTATGAAAGCGTTGGAATGTCAGATTATGGCTATTGATTGAGTATGTAAGTCTTGGTATGTTTGATTATGCTTTTGGTCTTATTTCAGGGTGGCAAAGAGGCTTGGTAAAAAGCCTATTTTTGTCCACACGGGTAGACACATAGGTGTGTGTCTTGGCCGTGTGTGACACACAGTCTGCTCACAGGCGTATGATCAGGCCATGTGTCCCCTGCACCTAAAGTTGAAAAATTAAATGCCCATCAGTGTTCCACACTGGCACGAGACACGACCGTCTGTCTCAACCGTGTAGAGGACACAACCAGCACACAGATGTGTGCCACGGCCCTATGTGTGATGACATCAAAAATAGAATACCCAGGTTTTTGTATACAGGTTGTGACACGGGCATGTCATGGCCGTGTAAGGAACACGGGCTGAGCACACAGGCGTGTGCTAAGCAGTGTGAAAACCACTACAGCTTCGATTCTAGAAATTAATTCCACATGGACGTGGTGCATGACCGTGTCCCTAGGATTCTTATGCAGTGTGGACCACACGGGCCATTAGTACGGCCATATTTAAAGGCCACACGAGTATCTTGCCCTTCCGCACGGGTATGTGCCCTGTTTATAGCCATTTTAGACAAAAATTTCTTAAAGATCTAAAATAGTCCCTGATCATTTCTAAACCATGTTTTAGGCCTCGTAGTCCCATGTGAAGGTCCGTAGGATATTGGTTGAAAAGTTTTAAATTGGGACACTTTTTAATGCGTGTAAAGTCGAAGAATTGCTTGTGTTTTAGTAAGGTAAGATCTCGTACCCTATCCCAGCGTCAGATATGGGTAATGGGTGTTACATTTAGTGGTATCAGAGCTATGTTTAGTCGATTCTAGGACTAACCTAGCTTGTATACGAGTCTAGATATACATGCCATAAACTGTAATATGATAGTGTGATGACTCTTGATGACTGAAAATTTTGTCTTTCATATAGTAAATGGATTGCAAAGGAGATATGGCGGATGATGTGGAAAGTAACATGTCAACTCCCACTGAAGGGATGGCGCTAGTAGAAAGTGGGCCCGTGATGATGAGTTAGGGCGGAAGAGCTAGAGAAGTCTACCTCCAAATGATGGATGGTTGGTATACGGAGTACGTTTGAGTCAATCTGAACACTCCACCTCCCCAACCTCCTCCAATTTATCAGCATGCCTCGGTAGCCCCTCAAGGAGTAGATCCGAGTAGGAGAGCAAAAACCTCCAGTAGACCGACTTAGAAAACATGGGGCGGAGGAATTTTAGGCAAATAAAGATGATGACCCGGAGAGAGATGAGCTCTGGTTGGAGAACACCATTAAAGTGTTCAATGAACTATCATTCACACCTGAAGAGTGCATGAAATGTCTGGTATCATTACTTCGAGATTCGGCTTACTAGTGGTGGAACACTCTTGTATTAGTGGTACTGAGAGAGAGGGTGACTTGGGATTTCTTCCTGAAGGAGTTCTGCAAGAAGTATATTAGTCTGAGGTTCATTGACTAGAAGAGGAAGGAGTTCCTTGAGTTAAAGTAAGAGCAGATGACAGTTACAAGTACGAGCGTGAGTTTGTAAGGCTCAGTAAGTACACAAGAGAATGCAAGTCTTCCGAAGCCACCATGTGTAAGCGTTTTGAAGACAGTTTGAGTGAGGACATCTGTTTGTTGGTGGGTATTTTAGATATTCAAGAGTTTATGGTGTTCGTTGAGAGAGCGTGTAAGGCTGAAGAGTTGGCCAAAGAGAAAAAGAAGGCTAGTATAGAATCTCGTGACTCAAGGAAAAGACAGATGGGAAAATCATATCAATCCTCATCCAAGAGACCAATAGAGTTTACGACCTGATCTAATGCTTCAGTGGGATTCTCGGGTAAGAATAAGAGCAAGTAGCATGTGGTGTCTAAAGCCCAGACTACATTTGTTGCGAGTGTTGGTAGCGCCCGATCGGATAGACCTAAGTGCTCACAGTGCGATAGATGACACTTTCACGAGTGTCAAGGAAATTAAAGAGGCTATTCGTTGCGGTTCACTTGATCATTTCATCCAAGACTATCCTTAGATGGATGAGGGAAATAAAAGACAAGAGGTGACAGCGAGTAGTGCTCCTATGAGGGGTAAACCGCAGAAGAACCCGGACAGTGGGATGAGTAATCGAAGTGCCCCTAGAGATACCGCTGTGAGGTCCAAGGGCAGAGCGCCTACGAGGACCTATGTTATTCGTGCCCGTGAAGAGGCTTGGTCCCCCAATGTGATTACGGGTACCTTTTCTATCCATGACGTTTCTATGATAGCTTTTATTGATCCGGGTTCTACCTATTCTTATATCTGCATGAAATTAGCGTCTAGAATAAAAATGCTAGTTGAGTCAACCGAGTTTGTTGTGAAAGTGTCAAACTGACTAGGCAAGCACGTGATAGTTGACCAAGTGTGTCGAGATTGTCCTTTGACAATTAGAGGTCAGTACTTCTCGGCTAACTTAATGTTATTGCCATTTGACGAATTTGATGTAACCTTGGGTATGGACTGGTTAACTACCCATGACGTAGTGGTAAATTATGGAAAGAAATTTATTGACCTGAAATGTGAAAACGAGGATGTTCTTCGGATCGAATCAGGTGAATTTGATGGTCTACCTATAGTGGTATCTTTTATGGAAGGTCAAAGGTATTTGAGGAAAAGATACGAGTCCTATCTTGCTTTTGTGATAAATAACCAAGTGTCGGAGGCAAGGATTGATTCAGTGCCAGTGGTTTACGAGTACCCAGATGTGTTTCTAGAAGAGTTACCCGTATTACCTCTAGAGAAGAAAGTCGAGATTGGTATTGAGTTGGTCCCTAGAAAGGCACCTATCTAGACCGACCCATATAGGATGGCTCTAACAGAACTTAAGGAATTGAAGACCCAGTTGCAAGAATTAACATATAAGGGTTTTGCGAGACGGAGTTATTCTCCATGGGGAGCGCCAGTTTTATTTGTTAAGAAAAAGGATGGTTCAATGAGATTGTGCATAGACTATTGTCAACTCAAAAAGGTTACAGTGAAGAATAAGTATCCTTTGCCAAGGATCGATAACTTGTTCGACCAACTGAAAGGAGTGACTGTGTTATCTAAGATTGGCCTAAGGTCGAGGTATTAACAGTTGAGAGTCAAGGAGCAAGATGTGTCCAAAACTACCTATTGGATGAGGTACGGCCACTATGAGTTCTTAGTCATGCCCTTTGGCTTGACGAATGCTCCTATGGTATTCATGGATTTGATTAACCGCATTTTTCGACCCTATTTAGACAAGTTCGTCATTGTCTTCATTCATGATATACTTATCTATTCTCATGACGAAGGTGAGCATGCCAAGCACTTGAGGACGGTTTTACAGACTTTGAGGGAGAAGCAATTATATGCTAAGTTTAGCAAAAGTGAATTCTGGCCACAAGAGGTCAGATTCTTGGGACACATTATGTCGGGAGATGGGATCCGAGTCGACCCGAGCAAGATATCGGCTATTGTTGAATGAAAACTGCCAAGGAACGTAACAGAGATTAGGAGTTTCTTAGGTCTACCAGGCTACTACCGACGATTCGTTAAAGGGTTTTCAATGGTCGCTACTCCGATGACGAGGCTACTTCAAGAAGATGGTAAGTTTGAGTGGACAGAAAAGTGTCAGCAGAGTTTGGAGAAGTTAAAAGCCTTGTTGATTGAAGCCCCAGTGTTAGTGCAACTGGAATCAGGGAAAGAGTTCGTGGTGTATAGTGATGCTTCCTTGAATGGATTGGGGTGTGTGCTCATGCAAGAAAGCAAGGTAATAGCCTATGCCTCGAGGTAGCTAAAGCCACACGGGAAAAATTACTCGACCCGTGATTTAGAGCTTGCGGCCATAGTCTTTGTGCTAAAAATTTGGAGACAATATTTGTATGGAAAGAGATGTCGAGTGTTTATAGACCATAAAATTTTAAAGTATCTGATGACTCAAAAGGAATTGAACTTGCGGCAACGAAGATGGCTGGAGCTGATAAAGATTATGAGTTGATAATTGATTACCACTCAGAAAGGCAAATGTAGTCACCGATGCGTTGAGCTAGAAGTCATTGTTTACCTTGAGGGCTATGGATACTCAGTTGACTATTAGTAATGATGGTTTGATATTAGCTGAGTTGCGAGCCAATCTGATGTTTTTGCAAGAGATTGTCGAAGCTCAGAAAAATGACAAGGATTTATAAGCTAGATTGACTCAGTGTGAGACGAGTAAGGGTTTCAGAGTTGGTGTTGACAGTTGCTTGATGTACCGAGACAAAATCTGTATACCTAAAGATGTTGAGCTTATCCAGAGGATTTTATGTGAGGTGCATAATAGTCGCATGTCTATTCACCCGGGCAGTGTGAAAATGTATAATAACTTGAAGAAAATGTATTAGTGGTCGAGAATGAAGAGAGACATTTCAGAGTTTGTCTCTAAGTGCCTAATTTTTCAGCAAGTAAAAGCTGAACACCAAGTGCCTTCGAGTCTACTTCAGCCGATAATGGTCCTCGAATGGAAATGGGACCGAGTTACCATGGACATCGTGTTAGGGCTGCCTTTGTCGCCAAAGAGGAAAGATGTAGTATGGGTCGTCGTAGATAGACTAACAAAGTTAGCTCATTTCGTACCAGTTCACACGGATTATTCTCTTGAGAAACTAGTCGAATTATACATTTTCGAGATAGTGAGGTTGCATGGAGTGCCCTTGTTGATAATTTCGGATAGGGATATGAGATTTACATCTCGATTTTGGAAAAAGTTACAAGAGGCGTTAGGGACAAAGTTGAATTTTAGTACGACTTTTCATCCGCAGACTGACGACCAATCAGAGAGAGTAATTCAGATCCTTGAAAACATGCTACGGTATTGTGTTCTCGAGTTCTAAGGTAGTTGGGAGAAGTATTTAACGCTTGTCAAGTTCACCTGCAACAATAGTTATCAGTCAAGTCTTTAGATGGCTCCTTATGAGGCTTTATATGGGTGCAAGTGCTAAACACCTTTGTATTGGTCGGAACTTAAAGACAATCAGATACAAGGGGTTGACTTGGTCAAGGAGACTAAAGAGAACGTTAGGGTGATTTGAGAATGCTTGAAAGTCACTTTGGATAGATAGAAATCCTACGCAAATTCGAAACAAAAGGATAGAGTTTTAGGTAGGGGACAAAGTGTTTTTGAAAGTTTCCCCGTGAAAGAAAGTCCTTCGATTTTGTAGGAAAGGCAAGTTAAGTCCACGATTTATTAGACCTTACGAGGTGACTGAGAGAATTAGACTCGTAGCTTACCTGTTACTCTTGCCACCTAAGCTAGAAAAGATTCATGATATCTTCCATGTATCCATGTTGCACCGCTATCCCTCAGACCCCTCGTATGTGATTGCGCCGATCGAGGTCGAGATTCAACTGAATATGACCTATGGTGAAGAGCCCATTAAAATTTTAGCTCGGGAGGTCAAGAAATTGAGGAACAAAGGTATATCACTCGTGAAAGTTTTATGGCAGAGACATGGAGATGAGGAAGCCACCTAGGAACCCGAGGAGACAATAAGAGATCAGTACCCGAACCTCTTGAACGGTATGATTTTTGGGGACAAAAATCCTTAAAGGGGAGAATTGTAACAACCCAAAATCGGGCCTAGTTGGAATACTGATTTTGAAATCACTTACTCGAGGGTAGAGAAAATTATTTTAGCATTATCTTATGTGTTATTGTATTTTTTATAAGGGTGCATGAAAATTTTGATGAATTAATTTATGCGATTGAAGGCTTAATCGCGAAAAAGGACAAATTGCATAAATGGCAAAAGTTTTGATTTGTTAGCAATTAGTGTTAAATAGCTAGAGAACTAAAATTGGGTGTCTTTAAAGGGCAATTATGCTCTTTAAATTGAGTTGGCTGGCCATGATATGCAAGGGAGGCAAAAAGAGTGGAAAGGTCAAAATTTGTTGGTATTATGTGGCTTTTTGTGCAATAAAATAAAACAAAAAGAAAAAGTTGTCATCTTTTTCATTTTCTTGTCTCTTCCACCGAAAATTTCAGCCATTGTTGGGATTTGAAAGCTCAAAAATTTCAGCCACTTATTCCTCTCTCAAATCAAGATTTACCCAATCCGAACCTAGACCGGGGGAAGGCCAAGCAAAAAAAATTAGATAGAATCGTCATCTTCATTTTGTATATCATTCCTAAATTTTATGCATAAGATCAATGTATTGTTGAGAAATTATGTGTTGTGGTGTGAGAAATGTATGCAAATAGTTAATCGAGCATGAATTATGGAAATGATGATTGATATTCGTGAAATGATAAGAACATGTGTAATAGAGCCCGATTGAACATTAGGAATAGAGTTGGATATTCATGCCATGACATTGGGTGATGTGTGCGTGTTAGTGTAAGACATGTTTGGGGCATGCATTGGCCACATTATGAGTCGAGTGTAAGACATGTCTAGGACATGCATTGGCCTCGAATTCACAAGCTAGTGTAAGACCTGTCTGGGACATGGCATTAACTTGTTGCGTGTCAGTGTAAGACTTGTCTGGGACATGGCATCGACACCGTTAGATGAGAGCTAGTGTAAGACTTGTCTAGGACACACCATCGACCTTGATACACTGAGATTCAGTTTAAGACCTGTCTGGGACATGGCATCGACTTGATATGTGAGCTAGTGTAAGACCATGTCTGGGACATGGCATCGGCTCAATACCCTACGTTGGAGGCTCATTGAATATCCTCTCATATTCTACATAGTTCAACGTGACAATATTAAGTCGTAATTAAGCTTGAGAGATAGTATGATGATTTTGTGAGTGGTACAAGTACCTAAATGAAATGTATGAAATGTGAACTCGATAGCATGTCGTATGATTAGTAAAGGATTAAAATGAGTAAGTTATGCCTATAGCCATTCTTTCATATCATGCCAAATTTGTGAAGTATTGACAATATGACTTAACATGGTAATCATTATTATTTTTTTTTCTTACAACTTATTAAACTTTATGCTTACTCCTCTCCTTCCATTTTTTTATAGTGCCGCCTAGCTAGCTCGTGGATCAAAGTTCGCCGGAGGCCCGTTCACACTATCATTCCAAGATCTCGGTATAGTTAGATTTAACATTTTGATAATATGGCATGCATAGGACTTTATTCTTTTGTCAAGTGTCATATTATTTTAGGCCAAATATGTTGGCTTGTATTAGGAATTGATTCTTTTTGTGTAATGCCATGAGTGATGGCTAATATTAAAGGTTAATCTATGGAAAAGATAAGGTTATTCATGAATGTGTACACTATGAGTAAAATCGTGTATGCTTGGTTGGATTGGTACTTATGAATGCGTTGGAATGTCAAATTATGGCTATTGATTGAGTATGTAAGTCTTGGTATGTTTGATTATGCTTTTGGTCTTATTTCAGGGTGGTAGAGAGGGTTGGTAAATAACTTATTTTTGCCCACATAGGTAGACACACGGGCGTGTGTCTAGGCCGTGTGTGACACACGTTCTGCCCACGGGCGTATAATCAGGCCGTATGTCGCCTGCACCTTAAGTTGAAAAATTAAATGCCCATCAGTGTTCCACACGGGCACTGTAACACCCCTTACCTGATACCGTCGCCGGAGTCGAGCACGAGGCATTACCAGACTTATCTTACTAGTTTGGGGTATAAAAGTTTACATTTAAAATTAATTCGTTCGCATTCATCCAATATATCCCAAAAAAGTGCCCTCGAGGCCCTAAAACATGCAATTGAAATGGTTCGGGACCAAACCGAGAACATTAAAAATTTTCCAATTACTAACACAAATAAAAACAATTTATTTCACTATTCGTAATAAAACTGTCCACCTGCGTAACAGTCACTAAATTAATTATAACTCAAGATAAAAAACTAAAAATTTAAATCCGTAAAATTTTCATGAAACTAGACTCATATATCTTCTTACCATAATTTTTTTCAGAATTTTTTATTTGGTCAATTAATACAGTTTATTCATTAAATTCTCCCCTATTTTGCAGTCCAGCGGACCTGACCTCTCTTCACTAAAAATCAATTATCTTATTATACAGAGTTTGGATAACATTTCTATTTGCTTCTAATGAAAATATACTCACTAAGGAATCTAACCATATAAACTATGTTCCATAATTATTTTTTACAAATTTTAATGATTTTTCCAAATCAGAACAGTGGATCACGAAGTCATTCTAAACCAGTCTCACAAAAATTTGAATAACTTAGAACACAGACTTCCTTTGCTTGTCTGTTTCTTTCTTATGAAAATAGACTAAATAAGATTTAATTATATATCTCATTCACTATTTAACTCCATTCATACAATTTTTAGTTATTTTTCAAAATCACATCACTGTTGCTATCCCAAAACTGTATTATAACCAACTTTTACTCTTTCATAATTTCTTTGCATTAAACTTCATTTAGGCATACATAACACCAAAACATGTTCTTAATTAGCCATTTCAATAGCTAATCATTATCAAGTATTGACATGCCATTCTTTAGTCATATCATAAGGACATACACACAAAATAGCCAAGTCCCTATACATGCCATAACTTAAAACATTTCGAATCACAAAATACCAAGATAGCCCTTTGATAGCGTGAAACAATCTCCGACGTCCTTATGATCCCTAATTTATCTTGGCGATACTATAAAAAGAGAGAAAAGAAAGGGAGTAAGCATAAAGCTTAGTAAGTTTTCATGTAAACAAATAACAACATTCTAAATGAATTATCTCATTCTTATCTTATCAAAACCACTATAACCTTTAAACTCAATATGCATAAGTCTTAAATTTTTACCTAAACCTTTCGAACATGAACTTATCTTACCTTTCCTTGAGTATACTCTTTAAATTTCTCGTTGAACCACTTGGAATACTAAGGATACATGGGTACCTTTCCTTTTTAAACTTACCATTGCCATGTCGTGACATGGTCTTACGTGGTATCCTTGCCTTGTGAACTCACCATTGCCATGCATTGGCATGGTCTTACATGGGATCTTTGCCTTATTGTAGCTGATCAATGCCATGTCTTGACATGGTCTTACATGATTTCCTTACCTTGTAAAACTTACCAATGCCATGCCTTGGCATGGTCTTACTTGGTATCCGTAAACCCTAATGTCATGACATTTGTATCCTACACATTCCTAAGGTTCAACTCGACTTTTAAGTATCATTTCTACGTCAATTCTTGCTTAAATCATCAAGGAGTAAATTTACAAAAGAAACATATAGATGCTGAAAAATAACATCATTAATTATAAAAAAATAAAACATTGCATTTATTTACCGCAAACTTACCTCGATACAAAATACGATCAAATATTTTGATCTAGTCCTTAAATTTTTTCTTTCCCTGATCTACCCCCGGATTTCATTCTTCTTGATCTATAATAGCAAATTTAGCTTATTTAATACTCACATTTATCAAAATAGTCCTTGACTCCAACTTTGGTAAAATTATGATTTTGCCCCTAAACTTTTGCAAATTTACGCTTTTACCCCAAAGCTCGGAAGTTAAACTCCCTAATTATTATGTTTTAGGACATGCTGATCATTATTTTTTTCCATGGCCATCAAATTCTCACTCTAACATGTACTTATGAACATTACGTATTTTTACCGATTATGTCGTTTTCCTCGTTTTTGGTTAAAATCGCTTAGCACAAGTTGTTTAACATAATCTCAAGCTTCATATTCTACCATAAAACATCAAAATAGACACATTTCACCTATGGGTATTTTTCCAAATATAAACATTAGGTTAAATTATTGCTAGAATAAGCTAAATCAAGTTACCAAGACTCCAAAAACGTAAAGAACATTAAAAATGGGGCTTGAATGCACTTACTATGAGCTTGAGAAGTTGAAGAAACCCTAGCTATGGAGATACCTTGTAGTTTCGGCCTTATGGAGAAGATGATAACCATTTTGCCATCTTTTTCCCTTTTTAATCTTTTATTTACCAAATTACTAAAATGCCCTTCATTAAAACTTTAGTTATTTTTATCTATGTATGTCCATTTTTTTCCATGAAAGCCTAATGTTCTAATTACCATTTAAGGACCCCTACTTCAATTATGCTTTTCAATTTAATGCCTTTCCCGTCTAGAACTCATATTTATCAACTTTTTAAAACAAGCCTTAATAGGGAAATTAAACACATAATTCATAAAATTTTCTATCGATAGTCTAACACATGCATTGTAACACCCCTAAACCCAGGCTAGACGTTACAACTGAATCTGGTGGTGTCACATCAGAGTGTCTTTTTTGAAAATTCATTCTTGTTGATAAAAGCCTGTTTGAAAGTTAAAGTCTCTTTGTTAACATTACTAACCATTTAAAAATGTCATTACTTTAAAACATTATTAGTTTGTTGTTTTGTTTGAAAACCAAGGAAGTTATGGAAGCTTTTGGAAAATTTTGCGGAAACGTGATATTTTGAAAACAATTATCGTTTTGGAAAAAAAGCGTGTCCTAATACTAGCAGATATAAAACTTAACATAGTAAAATCCAAAAGTTTAGGAGAGGCCTTATTACAACCCAAACCAAAATAAAGAACTTATAAGTAAATAAACAAAATAGAAAAACATGAGTAGTTGTGTGGCCATCTCTGAGTCCCTCACAGCACTGATCCACCTAACACTGGGAATTACCTATACAATTAAAAATAGGGTGAGTTTACGAAAACTCAGCGTGTAATCCCCTACTATAAAAAAAATAGTGAGTCATTCAAAAATTGTAGTAACAATCTGGGCCTAAGCCCATTACAGCAAACACTAACAGATGGGCCTTAGCCCATTATAGATTCAGAGTTGGAATGCAATATGTATGATGCATGATGCATGATATGCCGTCCAACCCTGCACTTGTCTCCGTCCAACCCTGTACTTACTGTGGGAATAAAATCAACCCACCCATCCAACACACCGAGAGTTAGCACCGGTTATGGCACTAACTTGACTCGTAGCGAGGCTACTAGATAATAGAACCGCAGTATTGCTGCTAGTAAAAATAAGTGGCTTAAAGCCATCAATTGCAGCACAAAGCCTTTAGAAACGACACGAGCTTTCGATAATATGAACGGCACTAAGCTATCAGTAAAATGGCCAGCACTAAGCCATTAGTAATATATGTGGCTCAAAGCCACCGGTAAAATGGACAACATTAAGCCATCAATAATATACGTGGCTCAAAGCTATCAGTAAAATGGACAGTACTAAGCCATTAATAGTATGTGTGGCATAAAACCATCGGTAAAATGGACAGCACAAAGCCATCGATAGTATGTATGGCACAAAGCCATCGGTAAAATGTGTGGCACAAAGCCATCGGTCAGTCCACAATCGTCTCGTGCATACGACCTTAACAGATCAGTACGAATACAGGACTCTAAGCTTTCGGTGTGGTCCACAACCGTCTTGCGTGACCTGTGCGACCTTATCAGATCAGAACTTTCTCTATAACATTAACCCAACCCATACAGCATGTCGTGCATGTATGCAAACATGTAATCACCGCATAACATACTCAATCAATCAAACATCATATAAGGGCATGACAGTCATTCCACCTCACAGGGGCATTACGGTCAATTTACCCACTAGGGGTAATTCAGTCATTTTACCCTACAAGGGTAATTTAGTCATTTTACCCTACGAGGGTAATTCAATCATTTTGCCCTATAAGGGTATTACGGTTATTCTACCCTATAAGGGTATTACGGTCATTCTGCCCTATAAGGGTATTACGGTCATTCTACCCGATAAGGGTATTACGGTCATTATACCTATTTGGTGTCTTGGTGCAGATAACGACCCTATTAAAGGTCTACAGTTGCCTCGAGTGACTTAAGTAACCTAAATAGACATAACGATGTAAATGGGCCTAAGGCCTATTACTCGACCCAAGTGGGCCCACATGATCGTGCGGCCCAACTAGCCCAGATTTAGCCACGACTATGCGAACAACATAGCCTAATCCAATACTTACCTCATGTCGTGAGATTTACCTGTGTAGGCCCATTTCGGCTTGACGTGGCCCATTACAGTCCTCATCGTCGTACACCCATATTTTGTGGGTTCGGTGAATCACATGTACGTTCGCATGCCCATGTGGCCTCCAAGCCCAATCTTTCAGATTCTCGGTTTTTGTCGCTCTATAGTTAAAAACAGTGTATGCGTACACACTCTTTCAGCTTTTCAGCTGACTATTAGGTACAGGGTAAAAATACACACCTGTTCACGAAACAAGCTAAGATCTATGCTCTCTAGAACCTTGGTTGCAAAACACCGCTTAATCCTCTATGATAGTTGACTAGAACCGATCACCCTCCCTTGTCGACTAATTGCGATAAAGTGATCTATTAGATAACTGCTTATCCCCAGTCTAAAGAAATCGTAAACCCCCTAGGTTAAGAATAATAGCCTTCAACCATATCACATATACAAACTAACAAAACTTAGATTGAACAAAATATTTACAATAGGGTTACCTCTGGTTTCAAGAAACAATAGAGAGGTTTCGCATGCTTCAGAACTTCTTATAACTCCTACACTTCCCGGACGAAACTAGAACCCAAAGAACAAAGAATAAGCAACAAAGAATCAAGAGGAGAAAGATGAATTCAGCTTCCAGTAGAGTAAGAGAGGGATGTCTTGGAAAAAGGTTAACAAAAATAAGAGAGAATCAAGAGCACTCACCAGTTGCCAGAGAACGGATGTCAAACCGAGAACCCAATTGAAGAAGTAAAAGGTGAAGAAGGAATGAATCGATCAAGAATCAAAGCTAAATTGAAGGAGATGAAAGAAAGGGAGAGAAGAGTAGAGATTTGGCCAATCCAGGTTGTAAAGAGATTGGGGGAGCAAAAAGGGGTAATCGGTCAAGGCTCAAAAAAAGAAGAAGAAGGTGAAGTTGATCAAAAAAGAAGTATAATCTAATCACATAAAATGCCTGAATGGTAAAGGAAGGTTTGGCTTACAACAATTGACCAAAAAGGGGAATTCGCATTGCATCAAAGAGCAGAGAAAAGTATACCAAAAAAATAAAAACAATATTCAGCCACAAGCAAAAGAAAAACAAGAGAAGAAAAAATGATACTCGAGGTTAACCAGAGGCATAATTTGACACAAAAGTCTGAGGAGTACCAAAACAAAATGCCCAAAACTGACCTAAGCAGAAAAAAAAGCACCTAAAAACCTTCTAGCTAAATTTCTCAATAGCTAGGGTCCAAATTCGACACTAACATCTCCCCAACCTCCCCTATCCTTAATTTTCTCCTAACCTCCCAGATAATCTCCACAAATCTCTCCTCATATCACTCCAACTTCTCCATTCAAATTCCTCAAGACATTCAACTTAGAGTCCCAAAACAACTCCTACACTAGCCGTCTATGTAGCAAAATAAATTCCTCATTGCACATTCTAGGACTTGTGAGGAACACGGGCTGAGAACACGGGCGTGTGCTAGGCCATGTGAAAACCCCTGTAGGTTCAATTTTAGAAATTAATTCCACACGGACATGGGGTACGGGCGTCTCCCTAGGATTCTTAGGCCGTGTGAACCACACAAGCCATCATCACGGCCATATCTAAAGGCCACATGGTTGTGTCGCCCTTCCACACGGGCGTATGCCCTGTTTATAGAGTTATAGATAAAAATTTTTTAAATATCTGAAATAGTCCTTGATCATTTCTAAACCACGTTTTAGGCCTCGTAGGCCATGTGAAGGTCGGTAGGACATTGGTAAAAAAATTTTTAAATTGGGACACTTCTCAATGAGTGTAAAGTCGAAGAACTGCTTGTGTTTTAGTAAGGTAACATCTCATACCCTATCCCGGCGTCGGATACGAGTAAGGGGTGTTACATCCTATGAGTTTATGTTGAATGGCGATCAGCCAATTTACAAATCATAAGCAAATATATTTGTCGCTTCTTCTCAATAGGAAACAGAAAGCGTGCTAAGATAGGCAATACTAAGGTCTATGGACCAACACAAGTGGAAAGGAAGAGAGCCAAGAAGCCAAAAGACTTATCTAGGTCTATATGTTTCTTCTACAATAAGAAATGGCACTTCAATGTGAAATGCTAAGAGTGGAAAGAATACCTAGCTACCAAAGGCAAAGGTATGGAACTCTTTGTGGTAGAAGCTTGTTTAGTGGAAGATTCGATAGACCACTAAATCATTGATTCGGGAGCCATTAATCATGTTTGTGTTTCTCTATAGGCATTCAAGAATATGAAAGATCTGATAGATAAGAGCTTATTATTGCGGACTGGGAATGGGAGAAGTGTGTCAACTGAAGTAGTGGGAGATGTACACATTTATTTTGATAATTTTAGGAAGTTTATTTTAAGAAATGTTTTCTATGTACCAAGTTTCAAAAGAAACTTAATTTTTGTTGCATGTTTATATAAAGATGGCTTGACTGTGACTTTTAATAATAGAATTGTGGTATTTAGAAATTGTAATCTTATCCATAATGGATAGATATCAAATAATCTATTTTATCAAACTAAAAATGTACACACTATTTGAAATTGAAATATCAAATAAAAGACTTAAAACATTCACTCTTATGAGGCATACCTTTAGCATTCGAGACTTAGTCATATTAACCAATAAAGAATCACTAGACTTGTGAAAGATGATATGTTAAGTTCACTTAAAGAAGTTGATTTTCCACAATGTGAATCTTGCTTAGAAGGTAACATAAGTAAACAATCTTTTAATTCAAAAGGAACGAGGGCCAAAAAACCCCTAGAGCTTGTGCACATTAACGTATGTGGCCCCATGAGCGTTAGTGGAAGAGGTGGTTATGAGTATTATGTAACCTTTATTGATGACTATTCCAGATATGGATAAGTATACCTAATGCATCGCAAGAGTGAGACTTTTACAAATTCAAAGAGTTTTGTGCAAAAATGGCAAAACAACTAGGTTTACCCATAAAGCCACTTCAGTTTTATCGAGGAGCGGAATATTTATCTGATGAGTTCTTATGGTACCTCATAGAGAATGACATTCTATCTTAGTTAACTGTGTTAGACACTCTACAATAGAATGGTGTGGTAGAAAAAGGAAATAAAATGTTGTTAGACATGGTACATTTGATGTTAAGTTATTTAAAGCTGCCAATCTCTTTTTGGGGATATGTTGTACAAATGACTTGCTATATTTTTAATGATGTTCCAGGTACGGTAGCATAAAAAACCCCATACAAATTTTGCCATGGAAGGAAGCCGGATCTTAATCATTTTAGGATTTGGGGATGGCCAACCCACGTATTAGACAAATATGCAAGGAAGTTGGACTTACGGATAAAATTGTGGGAACAAAGGGTGGTTTGTTTTGTAACCTAAAAGAGCAAACTGCTATAGTGTCAACTCATGCTACTTTCCTTGAAGAAAGTTATATGAATTACTTTAAACCTCGGAGTAAAGACGTGCTCAAGGAAATTTCAGGAAATATACAAAACCCTATTAAAGTGGTTCCAAAACCAACTTCTAATAGTAGACCTATAAAAGATCAACAACATAGGGTGCTTCGTCGCAGCGGGAGGGCCTATTATAAACCTAAGTTCTTCCAACCTTGCAGAAGTGTTTTCAACACTAAGTCTACCGAATAGGAAGATGATGACCCACTCACATATGACAAAGTGGAGCAGAGTGTTGATTCAAAGCTTTGAGATATAACTATGAAAGCTGAGATGGATTCTATGTATTCCAACTCAGTGTGGGAACTTGTAGACTTATTAGAAGGAATAAAACTCATAAGGTGTAAGTGAATCTACAAGAAGAAAAGAAATGCAGATGGAAAAGTGGTAACTTATAAGACCAGACTTGTAGCAAAATTTTACACTCAGAAAGAATGTATTGATACGAAAAAACTTTCTTTCTAGTTTCCATGCTCAAGTCAATCTACATATTGTTATCCATTGCGGTAGCTTTTAATTATGACAACTGACAAATGGATGTCAAATAGTGTTCTTGAATGACTATCTTGAAGATAGCATCTATATGATGCAAACCACTAGATATATAGTGAAAGGTAACGAGCATAAAGTTTGAAAACTACTTAGATCCATATATAGACTTATGCAAGCATCCCACTCATGGAATCAAAGATTTGGTCAAGTGATCAAGACTTTTGCATTTGAGCAACACGTAGATGAACCCTATGTTTACAAATACTTAGGGGTGGAAAGGTGGTCTTTCTTATTCTATATGTCGATGACATTTTACTCATTGGAAATGATGTAGGGACATTTTCATCGGTTAAATTGTGATTAACCTAATAATTTAACGTAAAGGACTTAGGAGACACTAATTTTGTTCTAAGCATTTGAATCCTAAGGGATCGATTGAACAAAGTGATAGCACTATCTTAGGATTCATACATAGACAAGATATTAGAGCATTATTCAATGAATGATTTGAGCAAGGGAAATCAACCCTTCGTCTCGGGGTTTTATCTCTCTATAAAGGACTGTCCTAAGACAGTAAAAGAAAGAGAGAACGTGAGAAAGGTTCCTTATGCTTTGGCAGTAGAAAGTCTCATATATGCTATGTATGTACATGCCCAAATATTTGTTTTGCACTGGGATTGGTGAGTCAATATCAAGCGAATCTAGGACCAAGACAACAGCAATAAGTTCAGCATATACTCAAGTATTACGAAGAATGAGAGATTATATGCTTGTGAATTCTAGAGGAGATCTTACTCCTATGGATATACTAGTTCTAATTTCCAAACGTGTCAGGATTCGAGAAAATCATCATTGGGCTGTGTTTTTTTCCCAGACATGGCCTTACACTAGCATACATACTAGTGTCGATGCCATGTCCCAGACATGGTCTTACACTGACACACATTGAGGTCGATGCCATGTCCCAAACATGGTCTTACACTGGCTCTCGTGTTGCCATGGTCCAACCATGTTCTTGTTCCGTCAATTCATCACAAGTCATAGTCTGATTGTGCTTGACCTTGCATTTTTCTTAGATCGATCTTTCCATTCAATCTCATATTTTCATATCAGCATGATTCGATACAAAAGTATAGAATAATACATCATATCCTTTCTAACTTAATAATTGATCACTATAAAATAACCATATGAACTTACCTTGCTCGGAAAAATGACAAATTAAATTAACTAATTCGATACTTTGTTCTCCCTCGTTCTATGTCCAATTCTCATTTCCATCAATCTATAAAATAACCACTTTTACTTATTTAGTTCATCAGTTTATACAATTTAGTTCAAAATTCACATTAGGGCAACTTTTCACTTTTGCCCCTAATGTTTCACATTCTTGCAATTTAGTCCCTATCATATAAAAGTGCAAAATTCATGACATTGAACACAACTCAAGCTTAGCCAAATTTCATAATCATCACTAGCTACCCATAAATCATACGTTGGTAAATTTGCTATTTTGCCCCTAAACTTTTACAAAATTACGATTTTACTCCTAGGCTCGGAAATTGATTTTTAGCGAACTTCTTCATTTCATATGCCTAATCGAAACCTTTTTAGTCTTATAGCAACTCAAAATTTCCACTATTTAACAACATTAGTATCTATTTTACAATTTTTACAAACTAGTCCATTTAGTGACTTCTCATGAAAATCCTTTCACAAGAGTTGTTTACTAAGTAGCCAAGATTCATTTTCTTCTATAAAATTCTAGAAATTTATGCAAGTGTTCTCATGGCAAAACCCTAAACTCTCATCCATTATGCAAAATAATCCCCTCATTAGCTAGATTAAGCTTTAGGGGTCCTAAAAGTACCAAAATTTCAAGCTTCAAAACCCCCTCCTTGCTGATATTTTCGGTAGTGAAGACAGGAGGAAGAAGATGGTAATATTTTTTTCTCTTTTTTATTTTATTACACATTAAGTCACCTAACACCACCACTCTTTTGACTATTCCATTTCTTTGTCCCCTATGGCTAACCATCACTCCCTAAAGAGTTTATTTTCTCTTTAGGGAAACTTAATTTAAGGTTTTCCAACTATTTAACATAATTTGCTAATAATTCATAACTTTTGCCCTTTATACGATTTAGTCCTTTTTCACAATTAAGCTTCCAATTGCTAAAATTAATTCACCAAAAATTTTCATGCACTCATATAATTATGCTACAACACATAAAATAATATTAAAAATAATTTCTTGACCTCAAATTTGTGGTTTTGAAACCATTGTTCCTACTAGGCTCAGAATCGGGCTGTTACAATTTCCACCCAATTTATAACTTTTACAACTAAGTCAAATTTAGGTGTTTTCCATGAACACCCTTTTACAAAAGTTTTTTATTTAACAACAATTATTCATTTTCTTTCATAACATTCCAGCAAACAAAATACATACTCTCATGGTGAATCTCTAAACTTTTCACTATTTTGCAAAATAGTCCCCTCAATAGGTAGCCCATGCTATAAGGGCTTGAAAAATACCAAAATTATCAAGAAAGGCCATGAGAATCACTTACTTTCAAGAGAAATAGCTTGGCTGAAATTTAAGCTTCAAAACCTCTTAGAGAGCCAATATTTTCAGTGAAGAAGAAGACAAAAAATGAAGAAAAATGAAGGCTAGGCAATATAGGTATTATTTTATCAATTTAGTCACCAAAATGTACCTAATATTTGACTTTTCTTCACTTCTTTTCTCATGGCTGTCCACCCTATTTAAAATTGGTCTATTTGCCTATTAAATGCCACTACATTAAGTTACAAAGCTATTTAACACCAATTGCTAGTAAATCACAACTTTTGCCCTTTATGCGATTTAGTCCCTTTTCGCGATCGGGCTCACAATCACTAAAATTATTTCACCAAAATTTTCATGCACTCATAATAACATGTTATAACTCATAAAATAATGCTAAAATAATTTCTCCAACCTTGAATTAGTGATTTCAAAATCACTATTCCAATTAAGCCCAAAATCAGGCTATTACAATTCTCCCCCTAGGGATTTTCGTCCTCGAAAATCTTACCAGTAAACAATTTCGGGTATTGATGTCTCATAGTATCCTCGGTTTCCCATGTGGCTTCCCAACTCCTTGTCTATGCCATAATACCTTTACAAGTGATATGTTTTTATTCCTCAATTTCTTGACCTCTCGATCCAAAATCTTAACCAGTTCTTCACTATAGGTCATATCCGGACTTATTTCAATCTCTGCCGATGAAATCACTTGTGAAGGGTCGGATCGATAGTGGCGTAACATGGATACATGGAAGACATCGTGAATCATTTCCAACTCAGATGGCAATGTTAATCGGTATGCTACCGGTCCAATTCTCTCGGTCACCTCATAAGATCCAATGAACCGTGAACTCAACTTGCCTTTCTTACCAAATCTAAGGACTTTCTTCCACGGAGACACTTTAAAAAACACTTTATCCCTGACCTGATACTCAATCTCTTTCCTTTTCAAATGTGTATAGGATTTCTATCTATTTGAGGTGGCTTTCAAGCAATTTCAGATTATCTTAACTTTCTCTTCCATCTTTGCGACTAAATCGACCCGTTATATCTAATTCTCTTTGAGTTCTGACCAATACAAGGGCATTTGGCACTTGCGCCCATACAAAGCCTCATAAGGCACCATTTTCAAACTCGACTAATAGCTATTGTTGTAGGCAAAATCAACTAGCGGCAAGTACCTTTCCCAACTGCCTTGGAACTTGAAAGTACAATACCTCAGCATGTCCTCAAGAATCTGAATCACCCTTTCCAATTGACCGTCGGTCTGTGGGTGGAGAGCCATGCTAAAATTCAGTTCCCCAAGGCCTCTTGCAACTTTTTCCAAAATCGAGATGTAAATCTCAGATCTCTGTCCGAAAAAATTGACAATGGCACACTGTGCAGCCTCACTATTTTAGAAACATACAAATTGGCTAGTTTCTCTAGTAGAAAATCAGTACGCATTGGAATAAGGTGATCCAAATTTGTTAGTCTATCCACAACGACCCATATAGCATCTCTCTTCCTTGGTGACAAATAACACGATCCCATTTCCACTCGGGAACAATCACCGGCTGAAGTAAACCGAAGGAACTTGGTGTTTGGCTTTTATTTACTGACAGATTAGGCACTTAAAGACAAACTCTAAAATGTCTCTTTTCATTCCCGACCACCAATACATTTTCTTTAAATCGTTATACATCTTAACGTTGCCTTGGTGAATAGATAAGCAACTACTATGTGCTTCTCGCAAAATTCTTTGAACAAGCTCACTATTCTTAGGTACGCATATCCTATCTCGGAATCTCAAACATCTATCAGTGTTGACTCAAAATTTTGATTCATTACTCGTCTCACACTGAGTCAGCTTGGCTTGTAAACCATTATCAACTTTCTGAGCTTCAAAAATCTCTTGCAAGAATGTTGGTCTAGCTTTCACTTCAGCTAAAATTCAACCATCATCGGTCACGGACAATTGAGCATCCATAGCCCTCAAGGAAAAATTGATTTTCAACTCCAAGCATCGGCGACCACATTTGCCTTTCCGGGGTGATAGTCGATTATTAGCTCGTAATCTTCTATAAGCTCTAACCATCTCCATTGTCACAGGTTCAACTCCTTTTGAGTCATTAAGTACTTTAGACTTTTATGATCGGTGAATATCTGGCACTTTTCGCCATACAAGTGGTGTCTCCAAATTTTCAATGCAAAAACTATGGCGGCTAGCTCTAAGTCACATGTTGGGTAATTTTTCTCATGTGGCTTCAGTTGTCTCGAGGCATAGGCTATCACCTTGCCTTCTTGCATGAGTACACACCCTAATCCATTCAAGGATGCATCATTGTACACTACGAATTCCTTTCTTGGTTCCGGTTGTATGAAAACTGGGGCTTCGGTCACAAAGCCTTTAGTCTCTCAAAACTCTACTGGCATTTTTCCGTCCATTCAAACTTAACGTCTTTCAGTAGTAGCCTCGTCATCAGAGTAGCTATCATAGAGAACCCTGTAGCAAACCGTCTATAATATCCTACTAAGCCCAAGAAGCTTCTAATTTCTAACACATTTCTCAGCTTTTTCTACTCAACAATAGCCGAGATCTTGCTCGGGTCAACTCTGATCCCATCTCCTGACACAATGTGTCTTAAGAATCCAACCTCTTGTAGCCAAAATCTACTATTTCTGAACTTGGCGTACAATTATTTATCTCTCAAAGTCTACAAGATAGTCCCTAAATGCTCCGTATGCTCACTATCATCATGAGAATAAACAAGTATATCATCAATAAAAATGATTCATTAAGTCCATAAATACCGTAGAGGCATTAGTTAAGCCAAAAGGTATGACGAGAAACTCGTAATGGCCGTACCTCATCTGAAAGACAGTTTTCGGCACATCTTGCCCCCTAACTCTTAGTTGGTAATAACTAGACCTTAAGTCTATTTTGGAAAACACAGTGGCTCCCCTCAGTTGGTCAAACAAGTCATCGATCCTTATTATTCACTGTAACCTTATTGAGTTGATGGTAGTCAATGCATAATCTTATCGAACCATCCTTTTTCTTGACAAATAAGACCGGTGCACCCTATGGAGAATAGCTTAGTCTTGCAAAACCTTTATCTATTAACTCTTGCAACTAAACTTTCAATTCCTTAAGTTTCGTCGAAGCTATCCTATACGAGGCAATTGATATGGGTGCCATACCGAGAACCAACTCGATACCAAACTCCACATCTCTAGTTGGAGGTAATCCAGGTTATTCTTCTGGAAACACATCCGGGTACTCGCATACCACTGGCACTGATTCGATTTTTACCTCTAACACTTGGGTATTTAGCACAAAAGCAAGATACAACTCATACCCTTTCCTCAAATACCACTGAGCTGTCATAGAAGACATTACTATCGGTAGGCCATTTGATTCACCTGATTCAACCTAAAGAACATCCCCTTTTTCACATTTCAGCTCAATAAACTTTCTTCCACAATTTACTACTACATCATAAGTAATCAACGAATCCATACCAAGGATTATGTCAAATTTGTCAAACAGCAATAACATTAAGTTAGCCGGAAAGCAATGACCTCTAATTGTCAAGGGACAATCCCTATACACTTGGTCAACTAGTACATGCTTGCCTAGTGGGTTTGACAGCTTTACTACAAACTCAGTAGACTCAACATGCACATTCATACTAGGTACCAATTCCATACACATATAGGAATGGGTAGACCCCGGATCAATCAAAGCAATAACAGGTATATCATAGATAGAAAAGTACCCGTAATCAAGTTAGGAGACAAAGCCTCCTCACGGACATGAATAGCATAGGTGCTCGTAGGCGCCTGAAACGCCCCTAAACCCGTTCCCATCGCAGGAGGGTTAAGCGACATTACCTGACAACTCACAATCACCGGCCACACTCATTCATCCAATTTGAACATTTATAGATAACACAATTCGTACCATTCAACCCTTACTCTCATTTCACAAAGTTCGAAAGAGAGCAATTACTAAAGAAACATCTAACCAAATTTTCTTATTGGCAAGGTAATTGGCGTTAAGTCCTTTTAAACATTTCCATCGTTTAAAACTTATAACATTTCATTCAGCAAAAATATTCATAACTAAAGGATGAGTAAGCCATTTGCGCATGGCTATCATATATATATATACATATTCAAAAATCAAAATTCTTAATTCGGCAATCAAGAGGTACTTCCTATACATGCCATTTACGAGAGTTTAATTTATTAGGTACCGAACCGGTCTTGATAGTAGAGATGACTTCGAATGAGAGGTTCCCGAGACCGTAGCCAACGAACAAAATCTATAAAACAGAAAAGTATAAAGCAACAGTGTAAGCATTTATTTGCTTAGTAAGTTTAAGAGCTTAAAAACATCTAAAAACTAGACATTTATACATTTATACCAAGAACTTTTCAAATCGATCGAACCTTTATTAGCTAAATCGGACAATCATCTTGCATACATAACCTAATTATTTCTCAAAATTGGAGTTCATATCATAGTCATTAACATCTTTCCCTTGGCCGAAACATACATTAATATTCAAGGCTAACCATGTTTTACCCATGTCCTCGTGTATGCTTGTATCCTCACCACAAATCTAATGTATGTAAAGTTAAATGATTCAATCTATTACCACACTTTAAAGTTTGAGGTTCACACCTCCTATGTATGTCTTTCCTTGACGTAACTTCAAACAATAATTAGAACATCCGAACTCAATTTGTGGCAAAGAACTAAATGAATTCCATTCCATATCTAGTATGGGTACGTACCTGACTTACTTGAGGAAATAAATACCTTCATTCGTGATGATTATAACATAGCACCCATTTTAGCGTTATTACATTTGGGATTAAACCAAATATGCTCTAGCCTGAAGGCTCTTCGGGCTGGACCCGGACATTACTATGGCATAAGTGCCCTTCGAAGATAATCCGGATATATCACCAGCTCAAAGGCTCTTCGGGACGTAGCCCGGATATTTCACTGGCACGAAGGCCCTTCGGGACATAGCCCGGGTATTTCACTAGCTCAAGGGCTCTTCGGGACGTAGCCCGGATATTTCTCTGGCACGAAGGCCCTTCGGGACATAGCCCGGGTATTTCACTATAGCCTTATATAAACGGATCATTCAACATATCTTTCACACATTTGTTTTCAATTTAACTTTCACATGTATATGAAATTCTTTAATACATAGCACAACATATCCACTAATTATTTTGCCCTTCGGTACAAAAGAAATTCCCATTTCAAGTTGATGCATGTAAACTTTATTTCTACCGAACTATAGGCTCTATTGCCATTTTTTTTTTCCACGAAACTTGCCATAACAAATACCAAATCTAAGTAACTAGACATAGTCATCATGCTTAATCGAATAATAGAGCGAATTTCATTACTTAAATCTTACCTCGTGTTTTTCTGAGTAGGTACGGTCCGACTATTCCGAAATCTTGGTTTTTCCCTTGTCCGATGCTATCCTTTTAGGCTCTTGAGCTTAATATTTAAACAATTTAATTTACATTAAACCTCATTTAATTAAATTCTCTTACATAACACAAGAAATACATACTTAACAATTTCACACATTCGGCCCAATTAAAAAAAACACCATTAGTCACAAAATAAAAGAAAAACATCTATAAATCTAATATACATACACTTCAATTCGTTCATGAATAAACATTTTATTAACATACTACACCCCATTGCCGAAAGCTGTAATGTATCAAATCAAAACATTTTAATTTGATAATTAATAAGGGTGACTAAGGATTTTTTTTTTTTCTTCTCTTGATAAAACACATTGGCCGAATGCTAGAGGGCATACTTCACACAAGTTCTTTCTTACAATTTAACAACTTAACTCATATACCACTTTGGGACACATCCACTTACGGTATTAACAGAATAGCCCCTTAATGAATTCTCAAAGTTCCTAACCGACACACTCACCTTAACCCTCACTAAGAAAATTTGACAAGGTTAATACAAGCTCAACCGAATGCTCATTCATAAACATGATGGTTTTCTATGCAAATTTCATACGGCATTTACAAGTACAATCACCATTAAACATACCACACAAAATCAAACATTTAACACATGTAAAGTTTCATGACCGAATGGATTTTTCTTCAAGTTCAACTAAGTGTAACCTATGGGCACGGTAGAATATTAGCTAACACAAAGAAAACACCTAAATCTACCAAAGAAATCAACCAATCTTACCTTAATATTTTCCTTATCCAAGACCGATTTCAAGAATGTTTCTTTCCTCCCTTTTCTTTCTTCAATTCACGGTAAGAAGAACAAAATGAGCTTTCTTGTTTTTTTTTCACCCTTTTCATTATTATTTCATTTATTATCTAATTTTAATTTAACCATATTTCATAATATTTATTTATTAACACATAAAATGATGAAGTTTACTAACCCACCATCATGCATGGTCGGCCATTAAAACAAAAAGGCCAAATTGACATGCAAAGCCTTTAATTTTGCAAGCTTATAAAATCCTCCCTTTTGCAATGTAGCCACAACATCAAGATACTTATCAATTTAGTCCTTTAATTCGAAAATCACACATATCAAATCAAATTCAAACCTTTCAATTTCACACATAAAGTTTTAGCACAAAAATTAAACGTGTGATATCGTGTTTAATAAATATTTTTATTTTCTTTATTTATTAGGATTCGGTTTAGTGGTTACGAAACCACTTCCCGACTAGGGTCGGAAATAGGGCTGTCACAACTCCCCCCCTTTAAGAAAATTTTCGTCCTCGAAAATCTTACTGGTAAACAGGTTTGGGTATCTTTCCTTCATAAGGTTCTCAGGTTCCCAAGTCGCTTCTTCGATCCCATGCTTGAGCCATAGAACTTTTACTAAGGGGACCTTCTTGTTTCGCAATTCCTTTATTTCGCGGGCCAAAATACGAATCGGTTCTTCCTCATAGCTCAAATCAGATTGAATTTCAATTTCTGACGGACTAATCACATGCGACGGGTCGGATCTATAGCGACGGAGCATCGATACATAAAAGACTTTGTGGATCTTTTCAAGTTCAGGGGGCAGAGTTAGTCGATAAGCAACCGGCCCAATACGTTCTAAAACTTCATATGGTCCAATGAATCTTGGACTCAACTTGCCTTTTCGACCAAAGCGGAGTATCTTTTTCCACGGCGAAACTTTCAGAAACACCTTATCACCAACTTGGTACTCAATGTCTTTACGCTTTAAATCCGCGTACGATTTCTGACGATCGGAGGCTATTCTCAAATTGTCACGAATTAACTTTACTTTTTGTTTCGCTGCTCTAACTAAATCAACTCCGAGAATCTTATTCTCACTAAGCTCGGTCCAAAACAGAGGAGTACGGCATTTACGACCGTAAAGAGCTTCGTAAGGTGCCATCTGAATACTTGTCTGAAAGCTGTTATTATACGCGAATTCAACCAAAGGTAAATATTTCTCCCACGAGCTGCTAAACTCGAGGATGCAACATCTCAACATGTCCTCGAGTATCTGAATAACCCGTTCAGATTGACCATCCGTTTGCGGATGAAAAGCGGTGCTGAAATGGAGCTTAGTACCCAGAGCTTCATGCAGCTTCCTCCAAAATCTAGAAGTAAACCGAGGGTCTCGATCAGAAACAATAGAAGTCGGCACCCCATGCAATCGCACAATCTGATAGACGTATAATTCTGCTAACTTATCAAACGAAAAGTCAGTGCGAACAGGAATGAAATGGGCTGATTTCGTTAATCGATCAACAACAACCCATATAGAGTTCTTCTTGCTCGGAGTCAACGGCAAACCCGACACAAAGTCCATCGTAACGCGATCCCATTTCCACTCGGGTATCAAAATCGGTTGAAGTAACCCCGACGGCACTTGATGTTCAGCTTTTACTTGCTGACATACTAAACATTTAGATACAAAATCAGAGATGTCTCGTTTCATGCCGTGCCACCAATACTGATGCTTCAAGTCGTTATACATTTTCGTACTGCCCGGATGGACCGACATGCGGCTACTATGTGCTTCGTTTAAAATCATCGAAACTAACTCTGACTTTTTCGGCACACACACTCGGTCTTTAAATCTCAAACAATCATTTTCATCGACCCGAAATGCGGAATCCACAGTTGACTCACACTGAACTCGTTTGACAACTATATCATCGTCGGCTTTCTGAGCCTCACTAATCTGTTGAAGTAGCATAGGTCTAGCTACCAATTCGGCAATCAACACACCATCTCCTGACATCGTCAGCTTCACGTTCATAGCTAACAAGGAAAATAAGGATTTTCGGCTAAGGGCATCTGCGACTACGTTAGCTTTCCCCGGGTGATAATCGATAATGAGCTCATAGTCTTTTAGCAATTCCAGCCACCGCCTTTGTCTCAAATTCAAATCTTTTTGAGACATCAGATACTTGAGACTTTTATGATCGGAGAAGATGTGACATTTTTCACCGTACAAATAGTGTCGCCAAATCTTCAAAGCAAAAACAATAGCGGCTAGTTCAAGGTCATGAGTCGGATAATTTCGTTCGTGCGGCTTCAACTGTCTCGAAGCATAAGCAATAACCCGGCCTTCTTGCATCAACACGCAGCCCAAACCGTTCAAAGACGCGTCACTATAAACTACAAATTCTTTACCCGTTTCTGGCTGAACCAACACAGGCGCTTCCGTCAAAAGGGTTTTCAGCTGGTCGAAGCTTTTCTGACATTTATCCGACCACTCAAACTTGACATCCTTCTGCAGCAGTCTCGTCAATGGAGTCGCAATCATCGAAAAACCCTTGACGAAACGTCGGTAATAACCAGCAAGTCCTAAAAAGCTTCGAACTTCGGTAGTGTTTTTAGGAGGTTTCCAGTCGAAGATAGCTGAAATTTTGTTCGGATCCACTCGAATACCCGAAGCAGATACTATATGGCCCAAGAAACCGACTTCATGCAACCAAAATTCGCACTTACTAAACTTCGCATACAATTGGTTATCCCTCAAAGTCTGAAGTACCAGTCTCAAATGCTCGGTATGCTCTGACTCATCACGAGAATAGATCAAAATATCGTCAATGAACACTACTACGAAACGGTCCAAAAACGGCCTAAATACCCGATTCATTAAATCCATGAATACTGCGGGGGCATTGGTGAGTCCAAACGGCATCACTAAAAACTCATAGTGACCGTATCTCGTTCTGAATGCTGTCTTCGGTATGTCTGAATCTCTAACTCTCAACTGATAATAGCCGGATCGTAAGTCAATCTTCGAAAATACTGAGGCTCCTCTCAACTGATCAAACAAGTCATCAATCCGGGGCAACGGATATTTATTCTTTACCGTGGCTTTATTTAGTTGTCGATAATCGATGCACGTTCTCATGGTCCCGTCTTTCTTTTTCACGAACAAAACCGGTGCACCCCAAGGCGAAAAACTAGGTCGTGCAAAGCCTCTGTCTGTCAACTCTTGCAACTGAGATTTCAATTCCTTTAGCTCGGTAGGTGCCATACGATACGGAGCAATCGAAATCGGTGTCGTACCAGGAATCAACTCTATACTGAACTCGACTTCTCTTACAGGCGGCAATCCCGGTAATTCTTCGGGGAACACATCCGAAAACTCGCAGACTACGGGCACCGTCTCAAGTTCTCAGTCAGAAACTTGGTTATCTAACACATAAGCCAAATACGCTTCGTAACCTTTTCTCACGTATTTCTGAGCTGACATGGTCGAAATTACGGCAGGCTGCCCACTTAGATCAATGGACTCAATTCGGATTATTTCATTATTTGAACATCGTAAATCGATAGTCTTTAGCTTGCAATTCACTATCGCATCATGAACGGTCAACCAGTCCATTCTGAGAATAATGTCAAATTCGTCGAATGGTAGAAGCATCAAGTCAGCCGGAAAACAAAAATCTCGAACCATTAACGGACATTTCTTGCATACTTTATCAACTAGAACACAACGGCCCAAAGGGTTCGACACTCGAATTACAAATTCAGTAGACTCAACAGGAAGAGTCTTACTGGAGGCTAAAGTTTCACATACATACGAATGGGTTGAACCAGGATCAATCAGAGCAATAACATCAGTGTTAAAAAGGGTGAAAGTACCAGTAATAACATCCGGAGAAGAAGCTTCCTCGCGGGCACGGATGGCGTACGCTCTGACAGGTGCACGAGCCTCGGATCTAACTGCAGTGTCTCTAGTCCCTCTCTGACTGCCGCTAATATTTCCACCTCGCCGCGGTGGTCTACCCCGTGAAACTGCGCCACTAGATCTCTGAGTCGAATCAGGAGTGCGTTCATCATTTCTCGGACAATCTTTAATAAAATGGTCAGCAGAACCACATCGGAAACAGGAGCGGTCACGATGCCTACAACTCCCCGGATGCCATTTACCACAATAGTTGCAATCCAGTCTAACCCGACGTTCATTTCCGACACTGGCAATAGAAGTGGCCCGCGAACTCGCAGGAGGTCGAGTACATTCAGATCTAGAAAAACTCGATGTATTTTTAGATCGGCCCATGTCATCTCTAGTCTTCTTGGACGCTTGTTGAACAGATTTCCCCGCGGACCTCTTACGAAACTCCCTATCTCCACCTTCGGCTTTTCTTTTCTCACTACTGAGTTCTTCAGCTTTACAAGCCCGCTCGACTAGCACGACAAACTCCTTAATCTCCAGAATCCCCACCAACAATCTAATATCTTCATTTAATCCATCCTCAAAACGCTTACACATGATGGCTTCAGAGGATACACATTCACGAGCATAGCGGCTGAGGCGTACAAACTCTCTCTCATAGTCGGCCACTGACATCTGACCTTGTTTGAGTTCTAGGAATTCTTTACGTTTTTGATCGATGAATCTCTGGCTGATGTACTTCTTACGGAATTCGGTTTGGAAGAATTCCCAATTGACCCGTTCCTTCGGGACAACAGAAATCAGAGTATTCCACCAGTAGTAAGCAGCGTCACGTAATAGAGACACTGCACATTTAAGACACTCCTCGGGTGTGCAGGACAGTTCATCGAACACTCGGATGGTATTGTCGAGCCAAAACTCGGCCCGCTCGGCATCGTCACTGGGGGTAGCCCGGAACTCTTCAGCCCCATATTTTCTAATTTTGTCAACAGGGGGTCTACTCGATCTCACAGGATCTGTCACAGGAGGGGTTGTGAAGATCGGAAACGGAGCATTCGGGGGTGGAGGTTGCGAAACAGCCGGATTTGATCTAGCAAATTGAGCGAACCAGTCACTCATCATTGCATAAAAAGCTGGTCTTACATCATCATCTCGATGACCGACATTTGGCTGAGAGTCTGGTGGCGCTGTCCCTTGTGCGGGAGCAGGAGCTACACTCTCTACATCGTCCGCTACGGTTCGGTCAGGTTCGGGATCCATTCTATACCAAGAATCACATTTCAGATATTAGAAGTCATCTCACTATCAAATTGACACTACATGGCATGTATATTTAGACTCACACTTACTACGGTAGTCCGAGAATCGACTAAACCGTAGCTCTGATACCAATAAAGTTGAAACGCCCCTAAACCCGTTCCCATCGCAGGAGGGTTAAGTGACATTACCTGACAACTCACAATCACCGGCCACACTCATTCATCCAATTTGAACATTTATAGATAACACAATTCGTACCATTCAACCCTTACTCTCATTTCACAAAGTTCGAAAGAGAGCAATTACTAAAGAAACATCTAACCAAATTTTCTTATTGGCAAGGTAATTGGTGTCAAGTCCTTTTAAACATTTCCATCGTTTAAAACTTATAACATTTCATTCAGCAAAAATATTCATAACTAAAGGATGAGTAAGCCATTTGCGCATGGCTATCATATATATATATACATATTCAAAAATCAAAATTCTTAATTCGGCAATCAAGAGGTACTTCCTATACATGCCATTTACGAGAGTTTAATTTATTAGGTACCGAACCGGTCTTGATAGTAGAGATGACTTCGAATGAGAGGTTCCCGAGACCGTAGCCAACGAACAAAATCTATAAAACAGAAAAGTATAAAGCAACAGTGTAAGCATTTATTTGCTTAGTAAGTTTAAGAGCTTAAAAACATCTAAAAACTAGACATTTATACATTTATACCAAGAACTTTTCAAATCGATCGAACCTTTATTAGCTAAATCGGACAATCATCTTGCATACATAACCTAATTATTTCTCAAAATTGGAGTTCATATCATAGTCATTAACATCTTTCCCTTGGCCGAAACATACATTAATATTCAAGGCTAACCATGTTTTACCCATGTCCTCGTGTATGCTTGTATCCTCACCACAAATCTAATGTATGTAAAGTTAAATGATTCAATCTATTACCACACTTTAAAGTTTGAGGTTCACACCTCCTATGTATGTCTTTCCTTGACGTAACTTCAAACAATAATTAGAACATCCGAACTCAATTTGTGGCAAAGAACTAAATGAATTCCATTCCATATCTAGTATGGGTACGTACCTGACTTACTTGAGGAAATAAATACCTTCATTCGTGATGATTATAACATAGCACCCATTTTAGCGTTATTACATTTGGGATTAAACCAAATATGCTCTAGCCTGAAGGCTCTTCGGGCTGGACCCGGACATTACTATGGCATAAGTGCCCTTCGAAGATAATCCGGATATATCACCAGCTCAAAGGCTCTTCGGGACGTAGCCCGGATATTTCACTGGCACGAAGGCCCTTCGGGACATAGCCCGGGTATTTCACTAGCTCAAGGGCTCTTCGGGACGTAGCCCGGATATTTCTCTGGCACGAAGGCCCTTCGGGACATAGCCCGGGTATTTCACTATAGCCTTATATAAACGGATCATTCAACATATCTTTCACACATTTGTTTTCAATTTAACTTTCACATGTATATGAAATTCTTTAATACATAGCACAACATATCCACTAATTATTTTGCCCTTCGGTACAAAAGAAATTCCCATTTCAAGTTGATGCATGTAAACTTTATTTCTACCAAACTATAGGCTCTATTGCCATTTTTTTTTTTTCCATGAAACTTGCCATAACAAATACCAAATCTAAGTAACTAGACATAGTCATCATGCTTAATCGAATAATAGAGCGAATTTCATTACTTAAATCTTACCTCGTGTTTTTCTGAGTAGGTACGGTCCGACTATTCCGAAATCTTGGTTTTTCCCTTGTCCGATGCTATCTTTTTAGGCTCTTGAGCTTAATATTTAAACAATTTAATTTACATTAAACCTCATTTAATTAAATTCTCTTACATAACACAAGAAATACATACTTAACAATTTCACACATTCGGCCCAATTAAAAAAAACACCATTAGTCACAAAATAAAAGAAAAACATCTATAAATCTAATATACATACACTTCAATTCGTTCATGAATAAACATTTTATTAACATACTACACCCCATTGCCGAAAGCTATAATGTATCAAATCAAAACATTTTAATTTGATAATTAATAAGGGTGACTAAGGATTTTTTTTTTCTTCTCTTGATAAAACACATTGGCCGAATGCTAGAGGGCATACTTCACACAAGTTCTTTCTTACAATTTAAGAACTTAACTCATATGCCACTTTGGGACACATCCACTCACGGTATTAACAGAATAGCCCCTTAATGAATTCTCAAAGTTCCTAACCGACACACTCACCTTAACCCTCACTAAGAAAATTTGACAAGGTTAATACAAGCTCAACCGAATGCTCATTCATAAACATGATGGTTTTCTATGCAAATTTCATACGGCATTTACAAGTACAATCACCATTAAACATACCACACAAAATCAAACATTTAACACATGTAAAGTTTCATGACCGAATGGATTTTTCTTCAAGTTCAACTAAGTGTAACCTATGGGCACGGTAGAATATTAGCTAACACAAAGAAAACACCTAAATCTACCAAAGAAATCAACCAATCTTACCTTAATATTTTCCTTAGCCAAGACCGATTTCAAGAATGTTTCTTTCCTCCCTTTTCTTTCTTCAATTCACGGTAAGAAGAACAAAATGAGCTTTCTTGTTTTTTTTTCACCCTTTTCATTATTATTTCATTTATTATCTAATTTTAATTTAACCATATTTCATAATATTTATTTATTAACACATAAAATGATGAAGTTTACTAACCCACCATCATGCATGGTCGGCCATTAAAACAAAAAGGCCAAATTGACATGCAAAGCCTTTAATTTTGCAAGCTTATAAAATCCTCCCTCTTGCAATGTAGCCACAACATCAAGATACTTATCAATTTAGTCCTTTAATTCGAAAATCACACATATCAAATCAAATTCAAACCTTTCAATTTCACACATAAAGTTTTAGCACAAAAATTAAACGTGTGATATTGTGTTTAATAAATATTTTTATTTTCTTTATTTATTAGGATTCGGTTTAGTGGTTACGAAACCACTTCCCGACTAGGGTCGGAAATAGGGCTGTCACAGCGCCTTACCCTCTGATCTCACCGCGAAATCTCTAGGGGCACCTCTACTACTTGCCCCACTACTCGTGTTCTTATGCGGTCTACCTCTTAAAGGAGCACTACTCACTCTCACATCTTGCCTTTTGTCTTTTTCATCCATCTGAGGATAATTTTAGATGAAGTGATCTAGTGAATTGCATCAGAAGCAACCTCTTTCATTTACTCGACACTCACCAAAGTGTCACCTACCACACTGTGAGCACTCAGGTCTATTCGCCACACTCGCAATGGAACTGGTCTGAGCTTTAGACATCAAATGCTGCTTGTTCTTGTTTCTGCCAAAAAATCCCACTGAAGCATTTGATCAGGTAGTAAACTCTCTGGATCTCTTAGACAATGACTGATGTGATTTCCCCATTTGTCTCTTCTTCGAGTCACGAGACTCTATGTCCGCTCTTCTCTTCTCTTTGGCCAACTCCTCGGCCTTACATGCTCCATCAATGAGCATTACAAATTCTTTCAACTCTAAGATGCCAACTAACAATCGAATGTCCTTATTCAGACCATCTTCAAACCTTCTACACATTATGGCATCTATGGATACGCACTCCCTAGCATATTTGCTGAGCCTTATGAACTGGCGCTTATATTCCGTCACGGTCATTCGGCCTTGTTTCAATTCGAGAAATTCCTTCCTCTTCTAGTCTATAAACCTCTAACTGATGTACTTTTTATGGAACTACTCCAGGAAGAATTCCCAAGTCACTCTCTCTGTCGCTACAACTGACATGAGAGTGTTCCACCACTGGTTGGCCGAATCCCACAATAATGATACCACACATTTCATGCACTCTTCAGGTGTGCATGATAGCTCATCAAATACCCTAATGGTATTCTTTAACCAGAACTCTACTCTCTCTAGCTCATCGTCTTTGTTTGCCTGAAATTCCTTAGCCCCATGCTTTCTAATTCTATCTACTAGAGGTTTCTCTCTTCTAACCATTTCTACTCCTTGAGGAGCTGTAGGGGCAGGCTGAGGAATCAGAGGAGGTGGGGGAGGTGGAGTATTTAGATTGGCACTAATAAACTCTGAGTACAAAGTGTTCATTAGTTGGAGGTAGGCTTCTCTAGCCCCTCTACCCTGACTCATTGTCACAAGCCTACTTTCAACTGGCGCAGTCCTTTCTGAGGGAGCCGGCGCATTACTCTCCACATAATCCACCATAGCTCTGTTAGCATCCATTTACTAAAAGAAAATACAATTTATAATCGTCAGGAGTCGTCACACTATCATATTACAATCATGGCATGTATAGCTAGACTCGTACACAAGCTAGGTTGGTCCTGGAATCCACTAAACCATAGCTTTGATACCACTAAATGTAACATCCCTTACCCGTATCCAATGACAAGATAGAGTATGAGGCATTACCTTACTAAGACATATACAAATATAAAACTTGAGTTAACAAAATCTGTCCCAATTTAAAACTTTACTTTATCTCATGATCCTTAATATGGGCCTACGAGGCCCAAAACATGGTTAGGAAATAGTTTGGGACCAAACCAAGTGCTAAGAAAAATTTTAAGAAAATCCACTAAAAACAGGGCACACACTCATGTGGAAGGCCAACACGCCTGTGTGGCCTCTAGACATGGCCGTGCTGATGGCCCGTGTGGTTCACACGATGTAAGCAGAGAGGGACATGCCCTTGCCCCTCGTCCGTGTAAATTTATTTTCTAACTTTGAACCTATAGGGGTTTTCACATGGCCTAGCAAATGCCTGTGTCCTCAGCCCGTGTCCCTCACACGGTCATGACACACATGTGTCCCTCACACAGCCATGAAACTCCCGTGTCCCAGCTTGTGGGCAAAAACCTTGACATTTTATTTTTTATGTCAGTAGCTCGTAAGGGTCACACGACCGTGGCACACACCCGTGTGCTAGGCTATGTCCTCCACACGCTTGAGACAAATGGCTGTGTCTCAGCCCGTGTGTTTACTACTGGGCATTTAATTTTGCAAACCAAAGGTTCAGGGGACACACAGCCTAACCACAGACCTATAATTAAGACCCCATTTCACCATTTCTAATCATCCATCATCCCTCATCTCCCTTGGTCGGCCACCTTGGAGAGCCATCAGCAAAGGAGCAAAGCAAAGGAACGAAGGAGCCCTCGTCGATCAAAGTTTTAGGTGACAGCCACTTTGATTTGGGTTTAACCTTTCCTTTCTTTAATTTAATTCAAAAATGTTTGCTATGTGTTCCTTGTTCTTGTTTACAACAATGTTAGCTTAATTTTGTTTAAGCTAGGATGATTACTTTGATTAAATAATATTTATTTGATTCATGCTTATGATGTTTGTGCCTCAATCGATCATGTTGACAATTAAAATCATGTTTGTATTTTGTTCATAAGTGATTGGAATGCACCTGAATTAGCTAAGTGATCCTAACCAAACAACAGCTAGTAGACACATAATTGAAATGCGCATGCTCAATTTAGATCCTAACCCGATTAAATTGCAGGTTGCACAACAACTCTAACCAAACTCTGTTATTTGTATAGTTTTTAAATTTGTGTGATTAAACTGTTTCAAACCTAATACACCCCTGTTACTTCGTAGAAATGCTAAGAAACCTTTAGTAAATAAGGATCACTAAAATGCATATTTACTAAGTAAAGGATTCTGAAAGGACCTAATGTGGTTTCCAAACTCATGAAAGATTGAGTTGCCATGGAATGTTTTTCTAAATGTTATTAAGCATATTGATAATGAATTGAGTTTAATTAAAGTAATTGTCCTAGTTTATTTATGTTATAGTTGTTGCAAATTGTGTTTAATTTTGCTAAAATCTTTTTCATTCATATAGTTTGCATATTTAGGATAATTTACATTTGGGATCATTGCATTTAGTTTAATATATTTAATTCTAATAACCACTTCTCAATCATATTAGTTTTTTCAATTTACCAAGTTGTTAATATAATTTTACAATTAAGTGATTTAACACAAATCCAATCTCTGTGGAAATGATACCTCTATGCTTACTTATTACTTGATAATGACTATGTACACTTGCACAAACCTACATGTTATAAGTTTTTGGCACTGTTGCCGGGGATTGTTAACTGTTGTCAGAGTCATTTTTTTGGTGCAATTATTTACTTTCAATTTGGTTTATTTCTAACATTACTAACTTATTCTATTTAATTTTGTGATTTTCTTTTGAAAGTGTTTATGAGTATAGATCAGATTATCGATTTACTCCCTGTAGACCCTGAAATTGAACAAACTTTCAGACAAAGAAGATGTGAATAAACAGCTTAAAGAGAAGTCGAATGGACCTTGAAAATCAAAATCAAGACCAAGGTAATGAAGCCAAGTGTGTACAAAATCTCATCCTCATTGCCGATGATAAGGATCGATGCATCAAACAATATGCTGTGCCACTTTTCAGTGAGTTAAATCTAGGAATTGGAAGGCCAGATATTGAGGTAACCCAATTTGAATTGAAACCAATAATGTTTCAAATGCTACAAATGGTGGGCCAATTCAGTGGTATGCAGATGAAAGATCCACATCTCCACCTTCGATTGTTTATAGAGGTAAGTGATTCAGTTAAGATAGTTGATGTGACTGAAGACGTACTAAGGTTGAAGTTGTTTCCATACTCGTTGCAAGATTGAGCATGAGCATGGTTCAATTCATTGCCACCGATTTGCATATCTACATGGCAAGAATTAGCAAAAAGATTTTTGGTTAAGTATTTCCCGCCTAGCAAAAATGCTAAGTTAAGGAACAAGATCAAAACTTTCCAGCAATTGGATGACGAGTCTTGTATGAGGCCTGGGAGCGATTCAATGAGTTACTTCTTAAGTGTCCCCATCATGGGATTCCTGATTGTATCTAGTTGGAGACATTTTATAATGGTCTCAATGCACACACAAGATTGATGGTAGATGCTTCTGCGAATGGTGCAATTTTTTCTAAGTCTTATAATGAGGCTTATGAGGTCATTGAAAGGATCGCGAGTAATAACTATCAATGGCCAATAAATCGAGCAACTTCAGGAAGACGTGTAGCCAGAGTTCATGAAGTTGACACCCTCACTTCGTTATCAGCTCAGGTATCATCTATTTCCTCTATGTTAACACAGTTTACCGCTAATAGTACTAATAATTTCACAACTCAACCACCAAGTCATGTTTGAAGTAGTTTCTTCTGTGTACCATGGGAAAGGTCATTCTTTTGAGAATTGTCCATCAAATCCCGAGTAGTGTACTATGTGGGGAACCAACATCAAAATAGGAGTGGACAAGGGCCCCAGTCCAACTTCTATAATCCTTCATGGCGTAATTATCCTAACTTTTCTTGAAGCAACCAAGGAAATGGACCGAACAATTACTTATTGCAGCATAGACCCAACCAATGTCAATGGTTTAATCATCAAGCTCCAAAACCACCTCAAGATGAGTCATCAAATAGTTTGGAGAACTTGTTGAAAGCGTACATGGGAAAGAATGATGCTTTAATCCAAAGCCAAGCAACAACATTAAAATATTTGGAGAACCAAATTAGTGAGTTAGCTAAGGAGCTTCATAATAGACCGCAAGGAATCTTGCCAACCAATACTGAGAATCTAAAAAATTTGGATCAAAAGCATATCAAGGTAGTGGCATTGCAAAGTGGTAAAATTCTAGAACCCCAATTGATTGCCGTCGAAGATAATCCCATTGAGAAGGATCAACTAGCTATTGAAATTCCTACACCAAAAGAGTTACAATCTACAAAGAATGACAAGGTAAATCCTAACTTAGTGAATTCAGATACTTTAACATCTTCTTTGGATGCAGATTTACCTACTCAAAAGAGTTATCTGAATAAAAAAAAAGTTCCATCACCTCCATATTCGTAAAGATTGTAGCAACACAAGCAGAAACATGAGGTGTAATTTAAGAAGTTTTTAGATGTTCTGAAGTAGTTACACATCAATATTATGTTGGTGGAGGCTTTAGAACAAGTTTTGAATTATGCGAAGTTTACGAAGGATGTAATATTTAAGACGAAACGATTGAGTGAGTATGAAACTATTGCATTGACAAAAGAGTGCCGTCCATTCTTGCAGAAAAAACTACCGCCAAAATTGAAAGACCTAGGAAGCTTTACTATACCTTGTAACATTGGTGAAACTTACTATGGTAAAGCTTTGTGTGACTTACGGGCGAGTATCAACTTGATGCCTAAGTCTATTTTCATGATGCTAGGGATAGGTGAAGTAAGACCTACAACTATGACGCTTCAGCTAGCAGATCAATCTTTAGCACATCCCAATGGAAAGATCAAGGATGTTTTGGTAAGAGTCGATAAATTTATTGTTCCTGCTGATTTCATTGTCTTAGATTTTGAAGCAGATAAGGAAGTGTCGATCATCCTTGGGTGACCTTTCTTAGCCACGGGAAGAACATTAATTGATGTGCAAAAAGGTGAACTCATTATGCGAGTTCAAGACAATTGTTGAGATCTTGTATCATTGACATTCATCTCCAAGTGGGGGGCACTTTGATGGTTCACGTACTGTAGCAAAGGTTTTGCAAGCAGGTTTCTTTTGGCCTACACTATTTAAAGATGCTTATGCTAATATGAAGAACTGTGATAAATGGCAAAGGACCGAAAATTTATCAATGAGGAATGAGATGCCCTGGACAAACGTTTTAGAGATTGAATTATTCAACATATGGAGCATTGACTTCTTAGGCCCCTTTCCTTCTTCGTATGGGAATAAATACATCTTAGTTCTTGTGGACTATGTATCCAAGTGGGTTGAAGCTAAAGCATACCCTACAAATGATGCTAAGGTCATCATACGATTCCTACATAAGCATGTGTTTACAGGATTTGGGATACCAAAAGCTATTATTAGTGATGAAGGTTCTCACTTTGTGAACAAATGACTTAAGTGGTTGCTTGACAAATATGATGTGAAGCACAAGATTGCTACTACTTATCACCCCCAGTCTAATGGGCAAGTTGAAAGAGTGAACCGTGAAATCAAAGGTATCCTTAAAAGGGCAATGCACCCTAACAGAAAAGATTGGTCTCCAAGGCTCGATGATGCATTATGGGCCTATCAAACAACATTTAAGACACTATTAGGAATGACTCTGTAACAGCCCGGTTTGGACCCTAGTCAGAATTTTGGTTTCGGGACCACATATTTGAGTCTGAAAAATATTTTAATATTATTTTCTATACTTATTTTATGTAAATTAGCATGTGTAAAAGTTTCGTATGAAAATTTGTCCGTTTGAGTGCTTAATTTGCAAAAAGGACTAAATTGCATAAAAAGTAAAATTGGCTAATTGTTTGATTATATGCTAAATTGAGTGTGGTTTTTAAATATAAAGGCCTTAAATGGTTATTTAACCATTTGATTTAGTGGTGGACAATAATAGCGTTAATATGATATGTTTTATATGTTATTAATCATGGACATTTTGGTAAATGGTTTATTATTATGAATTAAAATAAAACCAAAACATAAATTAATGGTCATTTGTGTCCACCTTTGCCAAAAATCAAAAGAAAAAGAAAAGAAAAAGGTTAGGTAGGATTCTACCATAAGTTTGCTTGATTAAGGTATGTATTTTGGTCCTTTTTTTAATCATTTCTATGTTTTGTGATCGTTGCTTTGTGTTCTACAATGCCTGTGTCACAATTTCTATTTCTGTTAAAGATATCATGAGATGCCATTGTTGATTTTAAGAGCTTTGAAGTGTTAATGGATGAATTATGGAAGCTTGTTGTGAAATTAATATGTTTTGCCGTGAATTTTTTATGATTATAAGATATTGGGCTAAATTGTGAAATATGAAATTTTGGAGGACTAATTTATGAAATAAATGAAATCTGAGATCTTGTATTAGGATGGTAAGAATTTGGCTAAGTATATGTGTAGTGGGATTTTGTGAATTTGATGATTTTATGAATTAGGGACTAAATTGTTAAAATGTGCAAATGTGAGGCCTAAATTGTAAAATGCCATAATTAAATGTTTTTGGATTAAATTGAATGATTTAGTGAATAAAAGAGTTTAATTTGAATTTATTTAGATCAAGAACTAAAGAAAAGAAAATTGGATTGGGGAAAGTCAAAAATCGTTAAATAGCCGTCTTTGTCCGTTCACATCCGTACGAGGTAAGTCGATATACAAACAAATGCATTAAATTGAATTATAATTGTTATTATGTTGATTCAATTGTATTATGTGGCTATGAGAGCTGAATATGTGAAATCCAAATTAAATTACGAGCATGTGATCAAGTCTGAAAAGCCCTATCTAAACCTTAGGAATAGTTAGGATACATATGTCATGACATAGGATCCGATATCTATTTTCGTGTAAGACCACGTCTGGGACTTTGGCATAGATATGAGATTAATGTGTAAGATCATGTCTGGGACATTGGCATCGTATCTATTTGAGTAAAACCCTATTTGGGATAGTGGCATTAATATTCGTTTACATGTAAGACCACGTCTGGGACGTCGGCATTGTATGAGTTTTCTGAGCTATCCATGTATCCTATTTAATTCTAATTGGTTCAACAGGCACTCTGAGAAAGTGAATGAGTATACAAACGTGCATCTGAACTCCAGTACGTATGAATGTATAAGAAATTTGGAGAATAAGAGGTATGTATGTAAATGATCATTTGATATGTGAGCTTCATGGATATGTTATGTGAATTGGAGTGAGTGAATTTGATTAGTTGAGATCTATGAGAAATATGACTGGTGATTATGTTATGCCATAATTAATGTGTTTTAAAATGTTTTTTAATTGTTATTTGTTATGGATTTTATTTTATATGGATTACTAAGCTACTTGTAGCTTACTTTGTGTTTGTTTACTCTGTTTTATAGATATTGAAGCTACCGAAAGCTTGGGGATCGTCAAGGATCATCACCACACTATCAATCTTTATTTTGTATATTTTGTAAGTGAATATGTTAAAATATGGCATGTATAGGCTAGATGTCTTTAGGATATGTTTTGAAATGTTTACAAGTTAAGCCATGAGATGTGGCTAACAGAATATGCTTGTTTCGGTAAATTTATGTGATGCAAGTATGGCCTTGAGTAATGGTCATTTTGGTATGAAAAATGTTTTGATTTTGGCAAGTTTAATAAGTGATTAAATATGATGCTAATAAATAAATATAAGTGTACATTGGTATGCTATTGTGTTTGAGATTTTGGTATGATTTAGTTTGGATGATGAGTATGAATTGGATGATAATGAATTGAGCTATGTTTTGGTTTGGTAATTGGCTGAAATGGTTGATCATTGTTGCATCTTAAATGGTATATAACTTGTATTGTAGGTATTTGGCAATTGGATGGGAACATGTGGATTAAACCAAGTCCATTTTGTGCCACACGACCAAAGCACACGGGCGTGTGTCTCAACCGTGTGATCCCTGTACCTTAGCCGAATTGGTCAGGATGTCACACAGGCTAGACACATGGGCGTGCCTTGTGGCCATGTGTGCAAGCCAGTAGCCTCCTTAATTTTCACCCGACCAAGTACACAAGCGTGTCTCATGGCCGTGTGAACAAGTCAGTATGTATGCCTTGTTTGCCACGGCCTAGACACATGGGCGTGCCTGGTAGCTGTGTGAGGCACACGGCCTAGTCACACAGGCATGTGACCTCTATAGTAATAAAAAATTGTTAAGGTTTTGAAAAATTTTCTAAGTGTTCGTTTAGTCTCAACCTTCTTCTAATGCATGTTTAAGGTCTCAAAGATCTTCATAAGGGACTATATGATTATGTTTGATTATGTTTTGCGATGAATGATTGTATAATGTCTGTAAAAGTTCAGATTGGTCCGATAATGCCTTTAACCCTAGTCCGGCGACAGATACGAGTTAGGGGTGTTACAAACTCTTTTATCATTTAGTTTTTGGAAAGGCATGTCATTTACCAATAGAGTTGGAGAATAGAGCTCACTAGGCTTTGAAGCAGTTGAACTTTGATCTTAAGGAAGCCGGTGAGAGAAGGATGTTAGAACTTGATGTGTTGGAAAAGTTGAGGTTGTTTTCCTATGAGAATGCCAAAATGTGTAAAGAAAGCTCAAAGAGATGGCATGATAGTCATATACAACCTCGTGAGTTTGAAGAATGTCAAAAGGTTTTGTTGTTTAATTCATGGCTGAAGTTATTTCCTGAGAAGCTTAAATACTGATGGAAAGGACCCTATACCATCTACCGAGTTTATCCTTATGGAGCTATTGAATTATACGACAATTACAGAGGTATGTTTAAAGTTAATGGTAAACATCTCAAACACTACTGGGATGGTGAAGTTGAGCAAGTTGAATCCTTGTTCAAATTAACAGACCCTTGATTTTTCATGAATTCGTTTTATAAATAAATAAATAATTAGAACTTATTTTCTTAACTTAGTACATTTAATTAATTCTGTCTAAGGAGATTGGAACTTAAGCAGGACCGTTGTGACCCCTCCAACCTTTCCTGGGAATTAATTTAATGTAATTTGTTCAGAAGAAATTTTCTATTAATAAAGGAGGTCAAATTTGGCCCAAGTACTAATCAGTTTTTTTTTCTTAAGTAAGTTTGTAAATATAGTCTAAGTTTAAGGCCCAAGATAGCAAAAAGGAAGGAAAAATCCATACTTTGCCACCACTCCCATTACTTGTCGACAAGAAGATGAGTAGTACTGTATGATGAACAATATCAATTGGGATTTTCTTTAACAAGTGCTTAATGTTGTGACAAATCTAGGATCCCAATGGTTTATAAGAAAGTTTGGGTGCCATTCTTGTCAAAGGGAATACCTAAAACCAATAGCAAATGTATGGTTTTATTTCGTTTGCTACAGTTTTATGCCTCTCACATGGTTCCACCATCTCAATCGAATGAACGCTCTTGTTATATGCAATTTTGACAGAAAAGTCCATAAATGTTGGGAAAATTATTCTTAAGGAGAGTCATGATTGTGCTAAAAGGAAGATAGGAAGTGCTTATTTCCCATCATTAATCACTTCACTTAACTTAAGGGCCCATGTTAAAACACAAGCAAATATGAAGGGGCAATACGTTCAAGGGTGCATTACAAACCAATATCTTGAAATGTTAGTAGAGAAGGTGCATGAGCTGAATCAAGGTGAGCAAGAAGAGCCAACTGAGCCAGATACCGAGGAGTCAACAAATTAAACTAAAACTGAAGCTAATTTAGTTACAGACACTAAAGAAAAAGAATCTGATAAGGAAACAAACAATCCTAAACCAGTTGAAGGATCTGCAAACCCTAAACCAAAGGTTGAGCCAGAAGAAGAAAAAGTCAAGCTAAGTGTTGGACCTAAATTTACAAAACCAATTCCAATTTCTGCAAGTACTTCAAAGATATTGGAGTTGTCAATTATGATGGATATGTGCAAGTTCATGCACAATCAACAACAAACTTACTTGAATTATGCAAAAATTAAAGATGACTCAATTCAATATACTTCTAAGAATATCTCTAACACATTTGTTTCTGAGTTCTTAGATGCTATCTTTGAGACATGGACGAAAGATATTGACTATGCAAGCGAAGATGGAGTTGAAGAAGATAAGGGGGATGAGTCAGAAAAATAAAAAGGGAGATTCTTCTCTTGTTATTTATTTAATTGTTTTTAGGTCTTTAGGAATTTATTTATTTTGTAATTAGGATTTAATTTCTATAAAATTGAACCTAACAAGCATGAATGAACTTAACACTTCTTTAGAAAGAAAAAGACTAAGTGATGTGGTAATGGGAATGAACATGTCTAGGATTGGGTTATTAGGAAAGACTTGGTATTTAAGCAGAATGACTCACATCTCTTTCTTTACAACCCTACCTGGTCTTCAGTTTTCATTCATTACTTTGTTCCTGCAAAGTGGACATTGCTTCTTTTTAAATGGGGTAAGGCAAATAAATTGCTCAAATTTTTAAATTTTTCAAGTATGTTTCAACCATTTCTTTCATAAGTATGTTTTAATAAATGAATGTTTAAAGACATTTTTTTTTTTGTTAATGAGATAGTTTGTATGCAAGTATGAATGATGATTCTATCTGAGTGAATGTATGTTATCATGAAGAGCAGAATGCTTGTATGATCTTAGTCTTAGGTAATGTTTGCCATGAAAACTTAGTTTCTCTAGAGATTAGACATGCATGAAGGTTTGTATCTTAAGAATTGACATAGTAACTTTCTTGAGGCAAAATCCTAGGAGACACAAAAATCTAAAATGATATAGGCACTATTTCTTTGGATCGTCTGAGCCTTGTCGAGCCAACCTTATGATATTAGACCCTTGAAACTAAAATTTTGAGCTTAAAGGCCTATTTATTGCAATGAACCTACAAGCCACATTACCATCTTTTTAAGTTATCCTAATTTTGTGCACCCATCTTAACTAAAGTGGTCTTGGTAATCAACATTTGAGGAAGTTTTCAAAAAGATGTATATGCTCATGCTTTTAAAAAAAAGGACAAAGAAAGAATGAAGAAAAGTTTGCTCAATCTCTAAAAATATAAATGCATGAGCATGAGTTCAAAATAAGTTTAGGGGTGTTCAAAAGGTTCACTTAAAGAAAAAGGTTGTATTTCGAGAAATCCAAGACAAAGTTAAAGGTTACGATTTTGAAATCGAAATGTCTCATCTATTAAAATCCCTACCTTTAATCGAGCCCCATTACAACCTTATAAAAGTCCTATTGATTTGATGATTATGTCACCTACATTAGTTGAGAGGAAGTACTAAGTTCAGCATATGAAGATCATAAATAAGCCTTATGATTGTTTGCTTGATTGATAAGAAATTATGTTGAATGAAGAATGTTATCTACGGCTGTGACATACATACAAACTACGATTTATGTTGGCATATTTTGAAACTTAGTATAAAATTCTAAAAATGTTTGCATATGAATTACTTGTTAATAAAAAATATCTATGAACATGAAGTTATTAATGCCTGATTATGGGACAAAGATTGATGTTGCTTACACAGTTAGCAATTTTGCCTTAGCAAGACCATTTTTGTGCGTGAACATTACTCAGGACGAGCAATGATTTAAGTTTGGGGCTGTGTAAACTGAAAAATATATAAGATTTTTCCTATGTAATTTATCACCTTTTTACTTAAATTCGTTGTTAAAACTAAGTAATTGTTTAATTAATTAATGAAATATGTGAAAATATTAAATTAGGACATAGAAATTATTAAAATGTGATTTTATGCTTTATTATATAGTTTTCATGCATAAAATGGCTTATTTTATATTTATTTGAACATACTATATTTTAAGACATAAAATGGGCCACGCATGATTAAATTAAGTATTAAAATATAAAATTATATTTAATAATTCATTTTAAAATAATTCTTTAATAATTTGGATTTTAATTAAGTATTTAAATTTTATTATTTCGTCCTTTAATTTATTGATTTATTTTGGACTGGTCTGATAGCTTTATTGGATCCCAAAAACCATCCAAATTGAATACCAAGTCAACCTAATTTCGACTACACATGGCTATCCACATAAACCATTTTTTGGTTTAATTACACAAGGTCCTTACAATGTTGAAGAAATTAGAGATTTGCCCGAAGATTTATATTTCACGGATTCTCAGTCCTGAGTTTGTTATGACATTTGAATTGCTTAAAAAAAGTAAAATTGAACTCAAAATCCACTAGCCATGGCCAGCCACTTATTGAAGAAGCTTGAAAAGACTAAACCTTTCTATTTTTAGCAAAATACTCTCCTCTCTTCACCTATAAATAAGACCCCATTTCACCATTTCTAACGACCCCTCATCCCTCATCCTTCGTCCCTCATCATTCTCTCTTTTCTCTCAATTCTCTTAGCATTTTCCATTCCTCACACCCAGCATCAACTCTTCATAGGGATTTTAGTAATTAAGCCTCTTAAAGAGCCCTTGGTCGGCCACCTTGGAGAGCCATCAGCAAAGGAGCAAAGCAAAGGAACGAAGAAGCCCTCGTCGGTCAAACTCTTGGGTGATAGCCACTTTGATTTGGGTTTAATCTTCCTTTTCTTTAATTTAATCTGAAAATGTTTGCTATGTGTTCCTTGTTCTTGTTTACAATAATGTTAGCTTAATTTTATTTAAGCTAGGACGATTACTTTGATTAAATAATATTTATTTGATTCATGCTTATGATGTTTGTGCCTCAATCGATCATGTTTTCAATTAAAATCAAGTCTGTATTTCGTTCATACGTGATTGGAATGCACTTGAATTAGCTAAGCGATCCTAACCAGACGACAGTTAGTGGACACATAATTGAAATGTGCATGCTCAATTTAGATCCTAACCCGATTAAATTGCAGGTTGCATAACAACTCTAACCAAGCTCTGTTATCTACATAGTTTTTAGATTTGTGTGATTAGTCCTTGTTACTTCGCGGGAATGCTAAGAAACATTTAGTAAATAAGGATTAGTAAAATGCATATTTACTAAGTAAAGGATTCTAAAAGGACCTAATGTGGTTTCCAAACTCATGAAAGATCGAGTTGCCATGAAATATTTTTCTGAATGTTGTTAAGCATGCTGATAATGAATTGAGTGTAATTAAAGTAATTGTCCTAGTTTATTTATGTTATAATTGTTGCAAATTCTGTTTTATTTTGTAAAATCTATTTCTTTCATATAGTTTGCATATTTAGGATAGTTTGCATTTGGGATCATTGCAATTCGTTTAATATATTTATTTTTAATCATCACTTCTCAATCATATTGTGGTTTTAAATTTACCAAGTTTTTAATATAATTTTACAACTAAGTGATTTAACACAAACACAATCCTTGTCGAGACGATAACTTGATACTTACTTATTACTTGATAACGATTGTGTACACTTGCACAAACTGCACGTTACATTTGGCGGACTTAAATCCTAGTTTACACGTAGGTGTGTTCTTCCTAATAACAGTTTCTTTTGGAATTTGAACTTGTATGGCTTTCTTATAGACATCTGTGTTACTTTTCCCGACTCGACTCTTTAAAGATAGTCATATACCCAAATTATATAGGTTATCAACTTCAATTAACAGACTTACAATTGTCATTGCCTTAAGGGTGGGTTCTTGTCCTGATCCATTCATTTCACACAAACTCAACATATGATTCCCTTATTACCTCAACAACTATATATTTTTTTTTGACTCAGCCCTTGCATCAACCCTTTTTTAAAGAATACCCAAATTTTAACATCTTTGCTTGTAGTCTCGTATATGACATTTGGTTGATTGATGAACACCCGTTTCCTTGTGGACTTGGACTTCATGGAATAGTTCGTAGCATTTTTCCCCTTCAGAACATTTTGCTAAGACATTCCCAGCGGTAGTTAGGACCTTCAGAACTACTTTTTTCACAGATTTTCCATTGGTGGATTTTCCACTACGGGAAGTCCCACGCGGACTCCTAATGCTAAAATTAGGCCTGAAACACATCTCTTCTTTAGGTAAATCTTGACGAATTCTTCACCAAAGATAGTCTTTGGGTACCTCTTGCCCGCAGACCCTTAGTATTAGAATCCACTTATTTGTCTCACTCTTATACCTGATACTGGTTTACTCGTGAAGCATTGGTGGAGTCATCTTATTAGATAATTAAATACCTTTAAGACAATATCTCTTTATTTGTAGCTTGTCGTGTTTGAATATGTAATGCAAATGTGCAAGTAAGCACGTCGCATCAAGTAATAAAGTGATAAGTGAGATCCTCTCCATAGGGATCGAAATAGGTAAAAGTATGGTTAAGTTATTACTATAAACTATACTAATTAGGCTTATGGAAAAGTAAACACAATAATGATTTGAAGTGAAGTATTAATGTATGAAATATAAAAATGAAATAATGAATAAAATGTTGTGACAATTCTACGAGACAAAGTTGAGAGGATTGATGCTGTTGAATGGGAAGGTTGGAATTACATGGATTATATCTTAATAACATAATAATGTCATGGAAAAATCTTGACCAAATTACTGTTCAGAGCATAACGACTTCATTCTGCTTCTTTCAAGAGCTAGAATTAAAGCTATCATTCTAAGTCTTTGTGTAACACCCCTTACCCGAGTCCAACGCCGGGACGGGGTACGAGGCATTACCGTACCTGAACATGCTTGGATACATAAAACTGAGCCATAAAATTTCTTTCCTTATTAAAAACTTTCATTCAATCTCTTCGTGACCTTATTATATGCCTAGAGGCCCGCAACCTATATCTAGTATGTTTCGAAACCGATCTGAGAACTTTCAAGCCCTTAGAAAATTTTCACTTAAGACAGGGCCACACGCCCATCTGGGCAAGCCGTGTGGTCGCAGACGCCCATGTCCCTAGCCTGTGCTGAATTTATTTTTAATTCAACCTTCAAGGGTTTTGACACGGCTTGGGCACACGGCTGTGTCTAGCACTTGTGTCCCTCACATGGCCTAGACACGCCCATGTCAAGAACCCGTGTATAAAAACCTGAGCATTCTGTTTCTTTCACACGACAGTGGCACACGCCCGTGTGCTTAACCCGTGTTAAATACTGACTTAGCAAATTTAGAGACAGGGAACACACAGCCTATTAACATGCCCATAGGGCTGACCGTATGTTACGCACGTTGGCACACACCCGCATGCCCAACCGTGTGGACCATAATAGGCTATTTTCCAAGCCTTTTGCCACCCTGAAACATGACCAAATACAACACCAATTCATACCAACATCAATTCATAATTTAAAATATATCAAACATGAAAAACATCCACTATTGTCTGTAGATTAAGGTAGGCAACATTAGGCCATATCTAAAGACCATTACAACTTGACTCAAGTATAACAATGGCCAACACATATAGCCATTTAAGTGGCAAGTAACAAAATGACTAACTTCCTATACATGCAATACAATAGAAAAACTACTTACTATACCAAAATAATTGGCGTGATAGTGTGACTACAAGCTCCGACTTCAAGAGATTCCCGAGCTAGATCGGCAAGTCTACATGGTAAAGGAAATAAAAGGAGTAAGCACATAAAATGCTTAGTAAGTTGTATGGATAAAACAGTAATAAACGTCATGGCACAATTATCTCATTAAGCATCATAGAATATCATGGACTTTTTTACTCATTCACATACTTACTTAACCTCATGGTTTGTTTCATGCTCAAAACTTACTCATTCTCATGAAATGCTCAAACTCATGTCATACTCATACCTTTTATATTGTGTTTCTCATAGCAATATACTTCCGAGTTTCACATAATTTACTCGTGCACATGAACCTGCAACACTCATCATGAAACTTAGTCTTTCTCTTAAAATCTATTAATGAAGATACTTTCCTTATAACTATTTAGATTACCGAAGAATACCCGTAAATCAATATCATGGAAGGATGCCAATGCCATATCCCAGATATGGTCTTACATGGGATCACATGTCGATGTCGATGCCATGTCCCTGACATGGTCTTACACGAGATCATACTCTGATGCCGATGCCATGTCCCAAACATGGTCTTACAGGGGATCCCTATTTCCTCTCTGTGCCGAAGCCATGTCGCAGACATGGTCTTATATGGGACCTCATCTTGGATGCCCATGCCATGTCCCAGACATGGTCTTACAGGGGATCATGTCTCAATGCCAATAACATGTCCCAGACATGGTCTTACATGGGATCTGAGTTCGGTGCCGATGCCATGTCTCAGACATGGTCTTATACGGGACCTACAATACTCATGGCATGATTACGGTATCCTCCGTATCCATTAAACTTGCATAAAATTTCCCTTTACATAATTTCATCATTTCTTAGTAAAATTTCGCATCAATAAATTTCATGATCTCATACTTTGACTGAACAAATCAATGTCAAGAATCTCATATATATAATTCATACAAGATTATGTCAATAGCTTCTTAAAATATCTCAAATTTCATAAAATGGCATCACAATGAATTTACATGACATAGGAGCTAAATTGTTACATATAACTTACCTCGAGTCCAAAATATGGGAAATTTATCGGTTTAGTCCACGACTTTTCCCTTTCCCCAATTTCGGTCTGGGCTTCGCGTTTCTTGATTTAGAGCTTGAAAATGAAGAAAAACCCAAGCTATGGTGGCTTGAGAAATTCGATTGGTACATGGAGAAGATGAGCCGATTTTTGGCTTATTTTCCCTTTTTAATACTTAATGTAACACCCCAAACCCGGCCTAGAAGTTAGGCCCGAATTTGGTGTGTCACATTGAAGTTTTTTTCGAAAATTGTGTTTTCATTTAAAACCCTTCTTAATATTGAAAAAAATTCCTTGCCATTTAAAACTAGTGTAAAGCCTCAGTTTCTGTTCATTTATTAAAAACGCGGTTTATTAAAGGTCATTTTCTTGTAAAACGTTATCACCACTAAAACCTTATTATTTGCGGAAGCTTAATTTAAAACAGTTGCGGAAACGTGTTATTTTGAAAAGTAATTATTGTTTTGGAAAACCCATGTTCTACTTCTAGCAATTATAAAATAGTAAATAAAATTCTAAATTTAAAATCCAAAAATTTTAAAGGCCTTATTACAACCCAAATCAAAATACTTAAAAAGAAATAATTGAAATAGAAAGCATAAATAGTGTGTGGCCTTCTCCGAGTCCCTCGCAACTCCAATTCGTCTGAGACTGGAGACTACCTGAAAAAGTTAATAACCGGGGTGAGTTTAAAAAAACTTAGTGTGTAATCCTCTTCCTAAGGAACAAACAGTAAACAGAGACAGATACAAAAACAGATGCAAAAACAGTCTGGGCCATAGGCCTTTAACAGTAACAGTACAGTCCAATTCAGAGCATACATGGCCGATGCCCACTACAATATCCTTCGGGTCCCAGCCCATAACAGAAACAACTGGGCCTAGCCATTAAAGCAAACAGTAACAAATAGGCCTAGCCCATAGCAGTTCCAGAATCTATTGGGCTTTTAACCCAATTCAGTAATAGAATCAGAATCAGGTAGCCCTAAGCCCAAAAAAGGATTAGTAATAGAATGTGAATGCAATCCCAACCCAGTCCAACCAGCACACCACCCGTACCAACTCGTACACCTTGTGGGGAATAACTCAACCCACTCAACCCACACACTAATACGCAACCATGCTGCTAATAACAGATAACGTGGCAGTGCCATCAGAATAAGAATACGTGGAGAAGCCACTAATAATAGAACTTCCTCTACAAAAGAATCCCAACCCTCATGCAGTATGTCGTATATGCAAAATGTCATGCTCAATCATCACACGTGTATGTGAAACGGCTATGCTCAGTAACAGTCATCTCAACATATATTAAAAGCATATTAGTCATACAACCACTGTCAATTTAGTTAAAACACAATCAAATTCATAGCCCAAGTCAGTCGCTTGCCCACAAGGGCAAAACAATCATTTTACACTTTAGGGCAAAATGGTCATTTTATCCTACAAGGGTATTTTGGTAATGCTACCCTACAGGGGTATTTCGATAATTCTACCCTACAGGGGTATTTTGGTAATTTTACAAATTGAGGTCATTTTGGTAATTCCACAAGTCGAGGGTATTTCGGTAATTTTACAAATCAGGGGTATTTCGTTAATTTAACAAATCGAGGGTATTTCTGTAATTTTGCAAACTAAGGGTATTTCTATAATTTTGTAAACAAAGGGTATTTTTATAATTTTGTAAACTGGGGGTATTTCTGTAATTTTATAAATCGGGAGTATTTCTGTAATTTTGTAAACTGAGGGTATTTCTATAATTTTATAAACTGAGGGTATTTCTGTAATTTTGTAAATCAGGGGTAATTCTATAGTTTTATAAACTGAGCGCATTTCTGTAATTTTGTAAATCGGGGTTTTAACGAGCCTTCCGAAGGTCCATCGTCGCCTCGAGTGACTTTTGTAACCTAAGCAGATAAAACGGGGTAATTGGGCCTAAGGCCAATTACTCGACCTGAGTGCACCCACACACTCGTGTGGCCTATTTAGCCCAGAAACAACCACGGCTATGCGAACAACATAGCCCAAGACAATCATTTATCACATCACATTCAATTTAACCGTGTGGGCCCACACGGCCCATTTTAGCCCTAGCGTGGCCCAAAACGACCTAAGCCCATTAGGATGCTCATGGTGGCCTCAACCATCTTACGCCCATATTCATGGGCTCAGTCCACCACTCGTAAGATCGCATGCTCATGTGGCATCATTTGTCGGTATTTTGGGTTTTCGACATAGCGCCAATCAACAGTCAATTTAGTGGATTACAACCTTTCAGCTTTTCAGCGGACCATCAAATATAGCATACGGTTACACACTACACACCCCTTTTGGCCCTTTCACCGTCAATCAAATATAGGTAGTGTTACACACCTGATTTTGAGTTCCTATGAAACACCAAAAGCACCAACCTAAAGCTATTCCAAGATTTCCATCAGCATTTCGATTAATATGCTCAAGAAATAAACCCCAAAGCAATGTTTACCACCTACCACGATCCGCTAATCAAGTCGTCGACCAAACCAATCCTTGTACCCCCGCAATTCACTTAAGCGAACACGAGAAACAGGAATGTTCTACAGCTTCAAGATCACCTTACTCCACTGAGATCCCTAGAACCATCGTAAATTGTACCATAAAGAAAGAATAAAACTAAAGGTTACAATATACAAGAGAAACCCAACATTTGGATTTCCCTAATTACAATTTAAATAACCAATTGAACACATGCAGAATGATCGATTAGCAAAAGAAGGATCTTATGAGTACTTAACGATTGCTAGGATTCCAATGAGACCAAAATACCACACTCCAGCGCACTGAGACAATCCCCTAAACACCGCGTGGCTGACCAGAAACTGAAAGGGAAGAAGAAGAAGAGGAAAAGATGATTGGCTCAGAGAAGAAGAGAAAAGGGAAACTATGTTCGGCTTGTAACACCCTGAATTTGGGCCTAGAAGTATTGGGCCTTGGGCCTGGGTACGGGTGTGAGATAGTTCGAAATAAAATTATTGATGTGTTGAATTCTGTTATGGAAGGTTATTATTAATGGGTTAATGTGGTATTTTAGTGAACTGCGAAGGATTAATAGTGTGGGGAAAAGTCTTGGGCTAATTTCTGGGATTCCGGGATTTTTGTGATATTTGGTGTAATGTTGAAATTTTGATATATGGATGTGTAATTCATGTTTGGAGTGTGTTATTGGGCCTATGGAAGGCCCAAGTGTTGGTTAAAAACCCAGGGAATTCTTGGATTTTTGGACTTAAGGAATAGAGGACTTGGAAAAGAGGAGTTGTAAGGAATTATGTGTGTAATAAGACACAAAAAAGGAATGTGGTGTAGTGGCAAAGTAGCGCCACTTAGGGGACAAGGAAGCAAAGGGTCCAAGGTTCAAGTCTTGGCTCTTGCAATTTATTTTGGTTTTTCTTTTTAAATAAATCTGGAAGCAAGTAGGTGAGCTTTAAAGTTAAATGTGTTGGACTTATGACACAAAGGAGCTTGTGTCCGAGTGGTGATGGCATGACAGGGTTACTGAGAGGACTTTGGTTCGAATCCCGTTGCACGTAAAGGTTGATTATTTTGCTAATGCTTTAATTTGGGGGATTGATGGAGAATCCCACATCGGAAAGCTAACATGAGAGCAGGTGAGGAGTTAGCTTTAAATAGAGCAAACCAGGAGGAGAGTCGGCACAACCTTCTTGGCTGATCCCTTTCGCTTTATGGCGTGCCCGTTTGGGTTGGGCATCAGCTAAGAGTGTTTGGAGCACGGATTAACTTCAGTCTCCTATCAGGTGTGTATTTCTCACTACTCTAGCGGTAGGACGGCTACTTCGGGCCGCGATGGGCCGAAAGGGGCCATGTGGGCCCAATGGGCCGACAGGCCCAATTGGATAAGTTGTTTGATTCTGTAGTAGATATTGGACTAGACTAGGTGAATCGCATATCTGTAGCTAATTTTGGGCTAAAAGGGCCACACGAGCGTGTGGGCCTATTTGGGCCGAGAATGGGCCCTAGGCCCATTCGCATTGTTATCTCTGTTTAGAATACTTTAGTTTACCAAATTACTGAAATACCCTCGACTTGTAAAATTACCAAAGTACCTCCGATTTACAAAATTACTGTTTTACCCTTGATTTGTAAAATTACAGAAATACCCCCGATTTGTAAAATTATCGAATTACCATCGATTTGTAAAATTACAGAAATACCCCCGATTTGTGAAATTACAAAAATACCCTCGATTTGTAAAAGTACCGTTTTACCCCTAATTTGTAAAATTGCCATTTTACCCCTAATTTGTAAAATTGCCATTTTACCCCTGATCTGTAAAATTACTATTTTACCCCTGATCTGTAAAATTACTATTTTACCCCTGATCTGTAAAATTACTATTTTACCCCTGATTTGTAAAATTATTATTTTACCCCTGATCTGTAAAATTACTATTTTACCCTTGATTTGTGAAATTACTGAAATATCCCTGTAGGGTAGAATTACCGAGATACCCTTGTGGGGTAAAATTACCATTTTGTCCCTAGGTGTTAAATGACTGTTTTGCCCTCCGTGGGTAAATGACTAACTTGTGTGATGATTAGGCTAGTTTGACCGTGGATATAAGTTGGTGATATGAATGACTTGACTGTGATCTATTCTTATTTTTGGGATTTGGAAAAGTTGGAATCCCTATGTGTTTAGGGAGGCTGTCGAAATAGTGCCTAAGGCTTTAAGGGGCTGTTACCAATTATTTTACTTTGTGCTTGTAAGGGTTAAAGGCTGCTGACTAAGGGCTTGGATCAGTGGAGCGTTCGGATCCAGATTTGGATATCAACTTCAGCAAAGGTAAGGATTTAGGGCCTTGTTCATGGATGCCCGAATATGGTAAGAGTATGTTAAATTTAGTTATCATTGATTCATGGTCTAATGTTTTAGTAATCGAATATAGGATTGAGTTGGAGCAGATATCATCATCGTTCGTCGTAATCAGGTGTGTATCGAACCCTTCTTTAGTCTAATTCGGCAAAGGCCAAGTAACCGAAAAGTTGGTATTATGTGGGCTTGTGAGTGTGCGAATACTCACAAGATGATTGGAAATCCTGAGATCTGTAACCGTAAGTGGTAAGTTAGTTGAGTGTGCAATTTCGCGCACCTCGGTAAGTTGGGTCTCGATGGGCCGAACATAGGCTCACGGGCTTTCGAGCCCATATAGGTAAAAATAGGAAATAAATGTGTTCTGTTAGACTGTAGTATCGGAACTGCTAAAACTGGTAGCTAGATAGGAAATTTGGGCTGAATGGGCTTAATTTTACTAAATAGACACTGTAGGGCCCATTAGGAGTTTTAAGGCCTAGTGACTGAAATTGTTTAAATTTGTTAAATTGACTGCTAAGATGGAACTAAAGCTTATATGTGACTGTAACATGCATAAAACTCGCAATATTGGAACAAGTACTAAAATACCCCTAAGTATGGAAAATTACCATTTTACCCCTAGGTGCAAAATGACCTTTATACCCTTAGGGTAAATTCTGTATGAAACGTATGATTTCCTGTTTCTGTATGTCATATCTCATAATACATGTGTATATCTGATGCATGAGATTCTGTATGTTATATGCCATATCATGATATCTGTTGCATGGGGTTTGGGTTTATGATGGAGGAAGCGTTCTGGCAGCCTCGCTGCAATCTGGTGGCCTCGCCACATATACATATATATATCTGTTCTGGCAGCCTCGCTGCAATCTGGTGGCCTTGCCACATATATATATCCGTTCTGGCAGCCTCGCTGCAATTTGGTGGCATCGCCACGTATATACATCTGTTCTGGTGGCCTCGCCACAATATCTGTATCTGGTGACCTCGTCACAATATCTGGCAGCCTCGCTGCAAATTTTATCTGGCAGCCTCGCTACAAATTTCTGTGGTGTGTAGCGGTTGGGTGGGTCGAGTAGTCTCCCCACATGGTGTAAGGCTGGTACGGGGGTGTTATGGATGGATTTGGGTTGGGTTTTCTGTTTGCATATCATATCTGATCTGTATCTATAATGGGCCTATGGGCCATACTGTTATCTGAAAAGGGCTAAGGCCCAGTTTACTGATATCTGAATAGGGTTTCGGCCTAGTATTTGACTATAATGGGTTAGGGCTTCGGCCCAATGGGCTTGAGTTGACTTGGGCTTTGGATGGGCTTCTGTACACACTGAGTTTTCCAAACTCACCCCTTTTTCCTTCCATCCTTGCAGGTGAGCCTTAGATTGGTGGACTTGGAGCTGGGAGGGATTCAGAGTGGCCACATGGACTGGACTATTGGATTTCTAATTAAGTTACCTATTTGAATTTAGATTTAATTATTTATTCCTGGTTTTGGGTTGTAAAAAGGGCCTCTTTAATTACTTTTATTTTGGGTTTTTATTCTTTACTTATTTAAATTGGTTTTAGCTTACGTAGGATATTATTTAAATCGAGTTGAAAATAAATGATTTTAAGACGCGGTTTTTATAAAAGTTACTTGTTTTCAAAATAACACGATAACCAAGCAAAGCTTCCGCAATTTTAAATGATCTTGTAGATAAATATTTCAAATAGTTAAAGTGTGGCAATGGTAGTGTGCATGTCTAGGAGTGGTTCCAAAAAGAGCTTGGTACTTAAGCAGTCTATTCGACTCACCTCCTCTTTTCTGGAATCCTACCTGGTGCCCAGCTCCCATTCACCTTAAGTCTTAACGAAAAAGGTCAAATTTATTTGATACTTAAACCGTTTTCAAAATTAACATGTTTTTGCAAACTACAAGGGTTTATAAGCTTTCATAAAACTTTTACAAAGGTTTTAACGATGTTTGCAAAGGGAGGATTATTTCAATAAATCACGTTTTGGAAAAAGACAAACTAAGTTTAACGGTAAGAGTTTTTAAAACTTCAAGGGTTTTCAATGAAAGCACGGTTTTCGAAAAACACTTCAATGTGACACACCAGACTTGGCTGTAACGTCTGGGCCGGGTTTGGGGTGTTACACGGCTAGGAGGAAAAGATGAAGAAATATGAGGAGAAAACTAATTTTGGTAAAAAGCCAATTTGGAAATGAGAAAGAAAAGAATGGTTTCAGCAAATGACACCTTTCAGCCACAAAAGCAAAGAAGAAAGACCCAAAAGGTACAGGTACAGAATGGCACTTGACTTTCTAGAGATTGGCAAAAATAGAAAAGAGGGAAAGAAAATGCAATTTATGTCACCCAAAAAGCAATGGTTATTCGGCCATCAAGCAAATAGAACACAAAAGACACCGAAATCCAATTATACCAAAAGACAACTCTTGCCGAAATTCCAAGTAACTAGCCCCCCACATTCGGCACTACCTCAATCCCCTTCAAACTCCTTGAAAATCTACACATAATGCTCCACAAATCACCTCCTCAAACCACCCAACAACCCTATCATGACCATGATTCTCTCCACCTTTTATCAAGTCCACAACCTCCCACCTGTGTTTGATAGCACCACAAGCTCTAGCCTTTCGAGTAGCAAAATAATTGCATTTTGCTTGCAAGGGGACTCAAACCTAAGTTCCTTCATATGCCAAGACGTCACTTGTCACTCCACCAAAGGCTCATTTGTGTCACAATTTAACCTCAATTAAATATAAGGTCAACTTGCAATCACCAAGGGTTCACTTAGGAGCAAAAATAATAATTTTTCCAATGCCAGGACTTGAACCCCAAACCACATGCACACTCCTAACGCCACCTTGCCACTAAACCACTTGCTTCCTTATGACATATTTTAACCAAAAATATTTATAAGGTCTTCAAGCTAAGGCCAAGGTCCACTTAGGGGAAAAATTTAAATTTTTGCTAAAGCCCTAGCTTAAACCCAAGACTTCTCAGACATCCCCAAACACTCCAAATCACTTAAACAACACACCAAACATGCAATTGTGATATTTTTAAACATAATTAAACTTTTATGAGCTGCCTTCTAACCAATCCCATGCCCAAGGCCCAATCTCCTAGGCCCAAAAATTGGGGCGTTACACTTAACTTTACCAAATGACCAAAATGCCCTTATGCCTTTTCTTTAATATTTTTCCCTTTCATGGGCATTTTTGTCCATAGTACCAAAAATTGGTCTAATTACCAAATAAGGACTCCTAATAACTTTTCTTATGCTATTTCATACTTAAACCTTCTAGAAACTCATACTTTGCATCTTTTCCAATTTAGTCCTAAAAGACAAATTAATTACTATTTCATAAAATTTCCTTCCTGAAACTTTCTCAATATCATGCAAGCATTCTATATCACAAAAATAATCATGAAAATAAATTTTCTACCTCAGATTTGTGGTCTCAAAACCACTATTCTGACTTGGTCCTAATTCGGGTTGTTACACTTTGTACATCTACAAGTCTCAAGAACAATACCTAACAATATTCTTCCTTACACTATATAGATCACAACTATATGTCTAGAGTGCTATGAGTATTCGCTCGAGTACTAACGTGCTATGAGTATTCGCTCGAGTACTAACTCGTATCATTTGATTATGATCCACCTTATTTTACCTTTTCAGAATTAAATAAAGTCTAAGGATATACCATGCATTCATCTATTTTTAGAGCTTGCATGCATATTTTGTAACAACCCTTACCCGAGATCGTCACCGGAGTTGAGCACGAGGCGTTACCGGACTTATCTTACTAATTCAGGGCATAAAAATTTACTTTTTAATTCGCTCACATTCATCCAATATATCCCTAAAAAGGGCCCTCGATGCCCTAAAACATGCAATTGAAATGGTTCAGGATCAAACCGGGAACATTAAAATTTTTTCGATTACTTAAAGAAATCAAAACAATTTATTTCACTATTCATAATAAAACTGTCCACCTGCATAACAGTCACTAAATTAATTATAACTTGAGTTACGAAATTGAAATTTAAATCTGTAAATTTTCTATGAAGCTAGACTCATATATCTTCTTACCATAATTTTTCCAGAATTTTTGGTTTGGCCAATTAGTACAGTTTATTCATTAAAAATTCCCCTGTTTTGCAGTCCAATAGACCTGAGCTCTCTTCACTAAAAATCGATTATCTCATTTTACGGAATTCAGATAATATTTTTGTTTGTTTCTAATGAAAATAGACTCACTAAGGAATCTATACATATAAGTTATATCATAAATCTTTTTTTTTATAATTTTTAGTGAAATTCTAAAATCGGAACAGGGGATCACGAAGTCACTCTGAACCAGCCTCGTAAGAGTTTAAATATCTCAAAATACAGACTTCCTTTGCTTACTCTATTTCTTTCCTATGAAAATAGACTTAATAAGCTTTAATTGTATATCTCATTCACCATTCAATTCCATTTCTACAATTTTTAGTGAATTTTCAAAATCATGTCAAAGTTGCTGTCCCAAAACTGTTCCATAACCAACTTTTACGCTTTCATAATTTCTTTGCATTAAACCTTATTTAGGCATACATAACATCAACACATGTTTTTATTTAGCCATATCATAAGGACATACACACAAAATGGCCAAGTCCCTATACATGCCATAACTGAAAATGTTTCAACAAAAATACCCAATTGGTAACTTGATAGTCGAAAGTGTGAAGCGATCTCCGACGACCTCCAACCCGAGCTTGTTTGATAAAACTCTGGAACAGAGGAAAGGAAAGAGGTAAGCTTATAAAGCTTAGTAAGTTCACATGTAAAGTAATAGGATTAGTAATGAATTTAGCTTATTATTAAGCTTTCATAATTTGCATAAATAATGTTAACTTCTTACTTTCCCATCTTACTCATTGGTAACCTTACCAAAGGCTCGGAATAATAAAAAAAATATCTTACTTAATAGCTTGCTTATATACCTGCAACATCTCACTTAACACATTAATACTCTCTCATAATATATAGGCATATTGCTAATCATGTCACAAAGTGTCATAAGTATAATTGAAAGCTTATCACTTACTTAATACTTGAATATACTCATTAAAATAATTTTAATATCATCAACTTATAACCTCAATATTAATAAGCCTTATGTACATACATGTGCTCTTTCCTCGTGATCTTACCTTGTCATCTCTTTGACTTACTCTTTGGATTACTCAAGTACCTTTCCTTTTGAAATTTACCATTTCCTTGCCTTGTAAAATTTACCAATGCCATTCCTTTGCATGGTCTTATGGTATCCTTATCTTATGTTGCCTTGGGTCAACTATGGTCTTTTTTCGTCAATTCTTCCTTAATTTCCATGTTATAAACATGGACTTTGAAATATTAATGTCTTGACAATTCATAGCTAAAACATACTTGCTCAAAATTCTCAAGGTCAGTCACAAACCTAATAAAACAGTGAAACAGTGATCATTAAATATATCAAGATGGATCTAGTACTTCCGACCCAAATAAATTAGCTCATGGGTTGGGTTTTAAATATTGAAATCAGAATAACATTCAACATCATCATTAACAGTTTAGAAATCACAGTAATTCATTAACAAAATGAAGGCAGAACTAGAAGAAGCTTTCGCCACTCCAGATTTCACTTCGACGCTGCTAAATCGTGCAGGACCCAAGGCTGATTGCTCGTCCCTTTCCTTGCATCTCTACTTCCCTCTTAAGCTACTACCCTTTCTCTTTTCTTTGGAATTTTTCACTAGTTTCTTTGGAGAGAAAACTGCTCTCCAAATCCCCCTCCAAAATCCTCGTGTCCTCTTTCTTTTCTCTTTCCTCTTTTACAAGGTAAGTCCCCCTATCTCTCATCACACACTTTTCTTATTCTTTTTCAAGTGGATTTATCTAGTACACATCCAGCTAGCTGAGAGTGATGAGGATTGAGTGCTGTGTCATCATTTTTTTGGAATTGCCATGGCATTTGTGTTGGTAATCTATCCAACCTTTTGCCATGGAAATATTTCATTTCCTTCATTCTCTTCCTCCTTTTTCTCTTTTTCTTCATCCTTCCTGCACCTACTATATACAACAACCAATTCCCTTCTTCCCAATAGCAAAAGTAACATGAAATGACATTTAAGGCACAATCCAATTGTTATTATGTAATGCTCTAAAAATAACCTAAAAATGAAAATATGTCTACTTAAGTACATGCATTTAATCAAGCTTAAAGGTTCAAAATATAACTCTTTTCAAGAGTTATGACACCCCCAAACCTGAGTTCTTGCTTGTCATCAAACAAAATATGTACGAATGCATGAATTTTCCATAACTACCTCTTGTACTTAGGGGTGAGCAAGACTCGATTCGACTCGAAAAAATTGAAAAAAATTTGAATTTCGAGTTAAACTAATCGAGTTATTCAAGTTAATCGAATTATTCGAGTCAACTCAAAATTTTTTTTCGAATTTCGAGTTCGAATCGAGTTAGGTTTTCGAATTCAAATAACTCGAATAATTCGAATAAATCGAATATCAAACTATAGTATTTTATATTTTTACCCCAAACTCCCAAAACTTTTTATTTTTCCTTCAAAAATTTTATTCCTTCCCACCTTCCCCCATAACTTTTACTCCTTTCCCATTCCAACCCCCCATCTACCTAAAATCCATTTTCCACCAAAATTTTACTCTCCCATTTATTTTTCCTCAAAATTTTATTCCCAAAAACCCTCAAAACTTTTTATTTTCCCTCAAAATTTTTACTTCATCTCATTTTTCCCTAAAACTTTTACTACCTTCCTATCTCACCCCCCATCTACCCCAAACCCATCCCTACCCCCCTCCCAATTTTTTTTTAATTCTTTCCCTCCAAAATTCTGCTCCCCCTATTTACTTTCCCTCAAACTTTTACACCCCAAAATTTTTTATTTCCCCCAAAACTTTTACTTCTCACCTTTTACTCTCAAATAAAAAATCAAAATTATTCAAAAAAATCTCTAAACATAAATAGTAATAATTTTAATTATATCTACTATTTATATTATTAAATTAAATTTCACATTTTATATTATTTATATTATTGAATTGTTTAATCATATTAAATATTTATATTAAAACTGAATTATTAATGACGCCATAAAATATTCATGTTAAAAGTTTATATTGGTATCAATTTCACATTTTATCTTTAAAATAATTTTTATTAAAAATCACATTTTTACATTTAATATATTTTTTAATTCCAAAATACATAGTGATAAGAATCTGAAGATAATTGAAACAACTAAACAAGCAGAGAAGCTAACCCGTATATAAAAGATTAATAAATAATTTATAAGGTGATAAACAGTGAATAAAAAATTTGATTATGGTGGACAAATTTTATTACAATGGATGATAGTGGTTACAAGGACCCAAAATTATTTTTTTAAAATTTAACTCAAACAAATATATTCGATTCAATTCGATTCGAATTCTATCTCACTCGACTCGATTCGAGAAAATTTCAAATCAAATTAGGATGATAAAATATGATTCGAAAACTCGATTAACTCGAAATTTTTTCATTCGATTTGATTCGATTCGATCGAACGCTCACCCCTACTTGTACTCTAAACCAAACGAAACATATTGTATACCTCCATTCTCAACAGTCTTCTGTCTAAAATAATTGGTTCAAATTTTATAGGTTGGTTTAGCATACAAAGTGTAAAAAGCGTTACCTAAAAATAAAAGTTCCTAAATACTCATGCAATTCTGACTATAGCAAGCACATCCTAATGTACTTAGTTTATCTTTCCACTAAACTCAATTTTTCTTCTCATACTTATTCTAACATTGCATAATATAAAATTTTCTCTAAGGAATTCATCTTGTCACATTATTTCTTTACTTAACAATCTCAATAAAGCATACACTAGATTTCTAGGTATTACCTCATGCCACAATTTGAATGTAACTCACTCATAAAGCTAAGGCTTTTGACAAAAAAAGATGGATGGAGCATTTGCAGTAGTTTGCATACCCTGAAATGTCCTTCATATGGTGCTGAATGATAGTGGTGTAAAATACTTTGAATCTCGTCATTTGGAACACACTTTTAAGTTATTTGATCTGCACAATTTTTGAATAAAAATGGCTCATCCCAATAATATTGCTAAGCATCATGGAGAAATTTTCTTCGTCTTTGGCTATCGAGCTCAAGTGGCAGCAATCCACTTACTAGGAAATTGACAATATCAGCATACCAAGGTAATGTCGTTCAACCAACATTTGCTCATTCGGAAAATCCTCCGTACTGAGTTGAATATTGTCATCTTCATTTCCTACTTCAAGTCTTGATAAGTGATCAGCCACTTGATTCTTTGTGCCTTTCTTATCTCAAATTTCAAGATTAAATTCCTTTAGTAGCAATATCCATCGAATTAATCTTGGTTTGGTGTCTTTATTGGTCACTAAATACTTAATCATAGAATGGCCCATATAAATTGTAATTTTGGTGCCAAATAAATAGGATATGAATTTGTCAAATGCAAATAATAGTTCCTTCTCAGTATTAGTGTAGTTCAACTGCATATCTGTCAGCGTTTGGCTTGAATAGTAGATGGCATGAAACACTTTATCCTTTCTTTGCCCAAGCACTGCTCCTACAATGAAATCAATGGCATTACACATAGAGGTAATGTCTAGTCCGGCGCCATGAAAAATGGTGTTGTTACCAGTTGTTTTTTCAATTCCTCAAATTCTTGCACAAAAGACTCATCAAAATTGAAAGCTCTATTATGTTCTAACAATGTACACAATGGTTTGAATACCTTCAAAAAATCCTTAATATATCATCGACAAAATCCTACATGGCCAAGGAAACTTTGAATACCTTTAACTGTAATAGGTGGTGGCAATTTCTCAATAACCTAAATCTTCTCTTTTTGTACGGCAATCACTTGCTATGAAATTTTATGTCCCAGAACAATGCCTTAACAGACCATGAAGTGACATTTTCCCAATTCAAAACAAGGTTAGTCTCTTCGCACCGACAAAGAACTAGCTTTAGGTTTTTTAAACAACCTTTAAAAGTATCCCCAAACACCGAGATGTCATCCATAAAAACTTCCAAAAGTTTCTCCTTCATGTTTAACAATCTTGCCATCATGCAAAGCTAAAATGTTGCAAGGTCATTGCACAATCCAAACGGCATTCATCTAAAAGTAAAGGTTCAATAAGGGCATGTAAACGTGATCTTTTCTTAGTCAGTAGAAGCTATGACATCTAGTTATACCCCGAATAACCATCCAAAAAGCAATACAAGGCTTTTCCCGCTAATCTATCGAACATTTGATCGATGAATGGGAAAGGAAAATTGTAACATCCCAAACCTATATCTGTCGTTGGAATAGGATTATAAAGCATTACCGTACAAACAGAACATTAAAATATACATTTCATACATTGATATAAACACAACAAAAACCATCCATTCACATATATATCATCCATAAATTGAGCCTTCAAGGCCCTAGAAATACATTAGAAACAATTCGAGACAAAATAGGAAAAAATTAGAAAGTCCATGTAACACCCCTATCCTGTAACCATCACCGGAATAGGTAAGGGGCACTACCGGATTTGTAACATTGATTAGAACAGTATATTACCAACATAATCTAAAACATTTTCAGGCTTCACAATTAATTGATGCTTTAATCATTCATATACAGCTATAATAATAACATAGGAACTAAGTTCAAAACATATAAAAGATAGAAGAAAACTTAAGAAATTTTTTGAAATAGGGTCACACGGCCATGTGCCCAAACCGTGTGCCTCACACATTTACCAAGCACCCTCGTGTGTTCAGGCTATGGCAATACAGGGCACACATAATGACTTATGCACACTGCCACAAGACACCCATTTGTGTCTAGGTCATGTGAAATCCTGGGAGCTACTGACTTGTACATACGGTCACAAGGTACACCAGTGTGTCTAGCCCGTGTGACATCCTGACCAATTCAATTAAGATACAGGGGTCACACAGTCGAGTCACATGCCCATGTGCTCAAGTTGTATGGCACAAAGTAGGCTTGGTTTATGCCACTTTCACACCCTAAATTGTCAAGTACCTACAAGCACAAATTATGCATCATTTATAAATCAATATCCAGCTAATTTCATGCCCAATACAAACATCAATATAACCAATTCATCAACAACCAAAATGATTTTATTTTATACCATTTCCCAAGACATAAACATAGTCAAACATTCACTTCAAAGATCATTCATGTACCATTTCAATTCATGAGCCAAACTTACCAAAATTCATCATTTAGCTAATACCAAACTAACTATATTCAACTAGAATAAATATGCAATATAAGGCGTGGCAAAATTGCATCACATATCACATACCCAAAGTAACAATATACACATACTTAGCTAGCAAAATCACATGGCTTAGCCTATTTACAAGTCAAAATATAACAAAATCTCCCTAGCCTATACATGCCATACTTAGCTATTCACAAACATAAGAAGTACCAAAATGAGTTCAGATAGTGCGATGTTGATCCTAATAAGTCCAGAGCCTTCAGTAGCTTCGATGATCTATAAAATAGAAATGAACAAACCAAGTAAACTTTTAAAGGTTAGTAAGTCATAAGCAAGTAATTTAATTGTAATGCCCCATATTTTGGGCATAGAAGTACTAGGCCTTGATGTTGGTTTATAATATTTTATTTTGTATGGAAATAACACAATTGTGTGTTTGGTGTGTTGGTTAAGTAATTAGGAGTGTTTAGGAGTGTTGGAGAAGTCTTGGGATCAAACTTGGGTTGTAGCAAAATTTTTGGTTTTTCCCTTTAGAGGACCTTGGTGTTAGTTGGAAGGCCTTATAAATATGTTTGGCGAGAATATGACACAAGGGAGCATGTGGTCTAGTGGCAAGGAGGCGTTAAGCATATACAGGTGGTCTGGGGTTCAAGTCCTAGCGTCTGTAAAGTTTACAATTTTTTCTTTTAATGAGAGATTGATGCTAGCAAGTTGGCTTATGTTTAATCATGTTTGTTTTAAAGCAAAAAGGAGCTTGTGTTGTGATGGCAAGTGTCGCGTGTGCATATGAGAAGGGTAAGGGTTCGAATCCCCTTGCAAGCAAATGTAACTATTTTACTACATAGAGGTGGCAAGAGGTGGAGTGGTTGCAAACTCTATCAAGGTTGTTGTGGACTTGGTAAAAGAAGGAAATTTGACTTGGTCTTGGGAGTTTGAATTTGAAATTGGGAAGTTGAAGGAAATCAAGGAGCAGAATGTGAAGTGTTTGTGGAGGAAATTGGGGAATTGGAATTTGAGAGTGTGATAGCCAAATTAGGCAGTTTAAGTAGGGAAAATCGGCTAGGGGTTTTGGTGTGTGCATATTCGGCTTTTTGTAGGGTTTAGTTGCCAATTCTCTTTTTGGTATTTTCGATATCCTTTTCTTTTGTGCATTTTGTTTCTTTTTCTCTCTTAGTGCCGAAATTCCTATTTTCTTTTCATATGCTCTTTGTCGAAACCCGAGAGGTGCAAGTGGTGAAATCTCTTTTGGAAGTCTTCTTTTCTTTTTCACATTTTCTTCTCTCTTCAATCCTTACTCTCAGTCGAACCTGGGAAATCCTCAATTCATTCCTCTTTGACTGAACCCTCTTTCTCTCCTTTGTCCTTGTATTTTCTTTTTATGTTTTTCTATCAAATCCTTCTCTATGTTGAATAGTAATTTTGATCATAATACATTCTTTTGGTTTCTTCGCAAGCAAACTCCTCCCTCCTATCAACTGTTGCAGAATTTGGGGGTGAGTAATAGTGATTTTCTTTTTATTAGCCTTCTATGAGGATGCTATTCTTTCTCTCTTTTGTCAAGTCTCTCCTCCTTTCTTCTAGTCTGATGTTAGTTGTTATTTAGGTTCCCTCGAAGTGTGGAAAAGGGGCAAGCAACTTGAAGCAAATGGCACGTTACCCTTAGCTCCTGATCATGTAAGTATTCTCGCTTCATGTTGGTTTGGGGAACTGATCCTTCATGAGGGTTCTGTAGTCGTCTAAGGGTGGATTTTAACTACATGAGCATGCGATCTCTTTTAATAGGGTTATTGAGCACGGAATCCATCCAAGGGTTTTGATCTTCGCTATTAGTTGGAGAAGGCGTTCAACTAAGGTATGTGTATGTGTAGTTTCGGTTTATGTCGTGAAAAAGGTGGATAACTCTATTGAGGGTATAGTTAATTGTTAAGTCTTATGTAACGTACGTTAGGTGCTAGGGTATCTGTAGCACATTTTGGAAGAAGGTGTGTAATCGTACACCGATGCTATTACTATTAAATCACTGGATAAAGGTGTGTACTCACACCCTATATTACTTTGAATCGGCCAAAAGCTGAAAATATGACGTTTGAGGGAACACGAGCGCGCGATCGCTCGTGTGGTAAACCGAACCCACAGAACATAGGTGTACAATGGAAAGTGTAATGCCTTAAACCCGAAACTGTCGCCGGAGGGTCAGTAAGACTTTCCAAATCAACGTGACTTCCATCAAATGATAAAACAATTTAAAATTTAAAAGAGTACTCAAAGCCTTTATTCCTTTTATACCCCGTTCACGAAAAAAAATTTACTATCCATTTGGTAACAATTTGGAGGGTAGCCGAATGTAAAGAGAAATATGAGCAACTTATCATACTTTTATTTGTAAAAGAATTAATTTATTTCTCCCAAACTCAATTTATAAATCCAATCAATTAACAATCATTCAGATAACTAATAATCTATGCACACTTCTTAATATTTCTGCAAGACAAAGGGTATATACACATTTGAACATATCCACTTTCATTTTAAAGTTAAGCCATATTTGCGTGGCCTATTTCGGGTACAAGCATAATTAGCCAAACAAAACACAAAAAGTAGTAATTGCTTATACATGCCATAACCCTAAGTTTCAATACATGTAAAAGTACCAAAATAAGTCGATAGATGTGATGACTTCCAGAATGATTCCAAGCTTGCTACGAATGATGATCTAAATCTAGACAATTAAAACATACACCAAAGTGAGATAACATCTCAGTAAGTCATAAGCAATTTATAAAATTTAACGAACTCAAAAGACTTAGCATACCGAACCCCATTTAATTATTAGCCAATTTCATACATACTTTTATAACCCATAACTTGTGATGTATCACGAGTAAACTTACCTCTTTTTCCCTTGTAAGACAAATACTCATATATATTCACATACTTGTTCGAAATCACTATCAAGCACATACTAATATTTAACAATTCAAATACTCAATGGTTACATATAGGCAAGATACTTATATACCGATGACATACATTATCCAATTCATCTAACTTAACCACAAGCTATGTTACTTGAGCTATTAATAATCATCCAAGCTCTATTTAAATTTACTAATAACTATTTTATACTTTTAATTTATCTCGCTCCCATTATGTCGTATACCAACATTTTACTTCTCAAAGTTTTATCTAGAGGCATATATGAAAGAATATACTCACTTACCTACGATCCATACCCAGCACATTTTTACCTTTCTAAGATTCTATTCGATTAATCCTATCACACACATTTGAGTCCCCCAATCGATTTTGCACACATAGTGCTCGATGGGAATTTCGCACACTTAGTGCCCTTCAATCGATTTCGCACACATAGTGCTCAATTATAAATTCGTACACTTAGGGCTGTCACTTACTCGCACACAAAGTGCCCTTCATTTTTGCACACAAAGTGCCCTTCCTTTCCGCACACAAAGTGCCATGGTTTCAATATTTTTAAAGTGTTCAATCTCCTTTAACATTAATGTAACACACAACTTAAGTGACTCCATCAATCTCACATATTTGATCATTCAATTACACATATACATATATAAAATTTCTTTCAATTTATACATGACATATACATACCAAATTTAGCTTAAATTCAATTGCTTATAAGACTTACCTTGTGTTGGATGAACAACTCCGATCGACTACTCAACCACCTTTGCTTTCCCCTTGGCTGAACTTTGCTCCTTATGATCTTGAGCTTAAATTAACCAAATGAACTAATTCAATCATCTTATCAATTCCTCATATCCTTAAATTCTTATAATTTCAAACACATCTCATAAGGCACTTCCATTATCGAAAAATTTAACACATACATTTAATTGAAATAAAACAATTCAATTCGTTCCATATCAAATGTATTTTAACTACTACGCTTTTAAAAGTTAAGGTGCATTCAGCAATGGGCTAAATAAATCCAACTTCACATTCTATTTCTTCTTAGAAAATGTACTACAACCGAATATCATCCCAAAAACCATCCACATATCAATTTGGAACTCAAAGCATTGAACATTAAATATTATGTTTATAACCACATAACCGATTACTAGTTTTGCCATTCATTAAAATTTCATGAACTCTATGCTCATAATACTTATCGAATGGTACGCACATCTATCCATTAGATATATATACTTATATATACCTCGATTATATTTCCTACTCACAAGTTCAAACTCAAAACACTTAACATGATTCATTTATATAAATTTCATAGCCGAATGTAACTCCTTATCCCATACACATATATCCTTTTAACATCAAATTTTGGTTCTTTGTACAAATGGAACCATAGCCATATGCTCTTCTTAGTTAATTGTGCTATACAAAGCAACATTTACATCGTTTAAGCTGATAAACTTATAATCATATAAATTTAACATCAAGATGTCATTCTAATACTCATACGGCAAATTTTCACACATATACTAAAATTCAACATTCCGAACTTGTAATTAAACTCTCAAGACCGAATATCATGCAATTAAATATTCGAAATTCTTCAACATGATTGGTGATTTACTCAATCATTATAAAATTGTCCATAAGGACCAAACATTACTAAGGCTTTATTTCAAGTCTCTTCTAATCAATTAGAACTAAATCACAACACATTAAAATTTTAAATTCCTATTCGGCAATGTGGGCATTCTCTAGCACATAACCGATTTCCAAAGTTTCATATAACCTTCCTATATGCACAATTAATTTTCTTAGACCTCAACCATCCTCCATTACAAATTAAAGCATAAAACAACCACCATTTCATAACTCTCTCTCATGGCCGAAATAATGAATCATCAACAACTTAAAAATTTACACATGGGCAATGTTAAGAGCTTAAAAATCAATCTAATATCACAAAATCACTAGAAACAACATTCAATTCATACCTTAAATTAGCATGAGAAGGTGCCAAATGTGTGACAGCCCTAAATTTGACCCTAGTCAAAATGTGGTTTCGGGACCACAAAACCTAGTCGAAAAAATTTTTAAATGCTTATTTCTATGTCTATTATATGTGTTAAGTCATGTGTGAAAGTTTTGATGTTTTGATGTAGTCAATTGATGCGAATTTGTGAAAAAGGACTCAAGTGATAAAATTTAAAGATGTGATAGATGGATTTTTTAAAGGGCCGAATAATACATGCATTAAAAGTAAGGGACTTGCATGTCAAATTTCCCTAATTTTAGTAAGTGGCCGGCCATGACATGATTTCTTCCAATAAATTACGTTTTCTTGCTATATTAAAATGAAATTGGATTTAAAATAATTAAATAAAATAAATTAAACAAGGAAAAGATGAATAAAACCAAATATATGAGAAAAGTGTTTATCTTTTCTCCTTGTTAGCCGAAAGTTTAAGAAAGGAAACTAAGAAGTTGAAGCTAGGTCATTCGGTAAATTGAAGGTCTAAAATCCAAGGTAAAACTTGTTAATTTGATTTTATTTTGATGTATTTGAGTTCCTATCTTAGTTCTATCCTAAACCCATGAATTGAAATATTGTAATTTGGTGCTTTGGATATTCGGTTATGAGTTGGAAGAATATGAATCTTGAATGTGATGTTAGAAAGTGATGAATGAGGGTTAGATGGACTTTGTAATGGAAAAATTTATGTGTTTATGAGCTTGTAAGTTGAAGTGTGAAATTTTGTACATTATGGTTTAATTGTTAAGGATCATTCGGCTAGGACTATTAAGCATGGAGGATTTATGTTTGATAATTTTATTTATAAGATGACTAGAAGTTGAGTTTAAGCTTAATAAATTGTGTTAAAAAAATGAATATAAAAGCTTGAAGCATTCGGTCAATAGGTATAAGTGCTAAAAGATGAGATTTTGGTTATTTATATATATATTCGGCCTTGATAAAAATGTATTGCTTGGTTCATGTTTTAATGTTTTGAATTATTAATGGATGAGTTGAGTTTATGCATATGAGTATGTTTGTAATTGTATATGCGGCATTAGTGGTTAATGGCCATTGGTAAAATGGTAAATGTTTAATACTTTGACATTTGGACTTAGCTATATGTCATGAAGCTATAGTATAATTTGAGAAATAAATAGAAGTATATGGTATTAAAGTATGCATTATATGTATATATATGCCTTATGTATGTATCTCGTGCTTATACAAACATTCGGTTACATAGTTTAGTTATGTTTAAGAAAGCTTGATAAGCTAAGTGAATCTTTGCTTGAATACTTCTGATTCACATACCTGGCCAACTTAATAATTTGAGCATATTCAATTGAAGTTATATCACAAATTCTCATAGTCTAAAACTTTACTCGAATCACATATTCAATTGAATCATAAGTATTAAGATTGATGAATATGTGAATAAATGTTATATTTACGTACGAAATGGTGATACATTCGGCCAATGTAAGATGCTATATGAAAATACGAGTTTTAGCCACATTATATGAGTTTGAATTAATAGAAAGCAGGTGCTAAATTTTTCCTTATGTATAGATGTGTATTCGGCTAAGTGGTTAGGTAATTATAACATGAGTTTGGAGATATGGTATATTAGTGTGAATATAAAATTTTAAATTGTTTGTATTGCTCAAAGCTTACTAAGCTTATGGAAGCTTATCCGTTGTTATGTTTTTCTTCTGTTTTTATAGATCTCGTTCTGAAGCTACGGGCTCGGGGATCCAAGCTTAAGTTATCCACACTATCGTTGTTATTTTGGTACTTTCAATAGTTACTTCGTTTTGAAATAATGGCATGTATAGGCTACGCTTTCTATTTTGGAATTTAAATTCATTTTGACCTTGTAAATATTCGAGCCATGCGAAAATGGCTTAACAGTTCTTAAATATGAATGAATTGCTAGATGAGGTTATGTGAATGGTTATTTTGCACTATTGTCAAATAGGGAAAAAGGCATATAGATTTATGTTATTCACATATGTTTAGGTAGAATAGCAAGAGTATTCGTTGTAATTAATGAGAAAATTAACAAAGAAATGTGTTACATTGCTTTTAAGTAGGTATAATTATTTAGGTGGAATCACTTTATGAATTGATATTGTTCATTTGGTAAACTTTGGAGTTTTGTATATTGACATAGATGGAATGGCAATGTGAATTGAAACATGTTTTGGTTGTACTCGCATTGAAGTTGCTTACTTTCGGTGGTGTGTAAGTACAAATATGAAATCTATGTTTGGTATGTATTCATAAGTTCCTGTAGTCATATTAGTTAAATGCCTTGTAACCCTATCCGGTGATGGATTTGGGTTAGGGGTGTTACAGAATGCCTTGGAGTTTATTTTTTCTTTTCTTTCACTAATGTTTCGGCTAAAGATGAACACAAAAGAACAACCTGGTTCTTTCCACACTTTTTTTTGGTATTATTATAATATGTTTAATAATATAAAACCATTTCCTTTTTGTTTTTCTAATATAAAATGCATATATTTTTCTTACAAAACAATATCATGGCCGGCCACTTATTTCAATTTGGGCAATTTGACATGCAAAGTCTTCTATTTTTAACTCATGCATATTTCGGTCATCCTTATTCTTCCTAGCACATTTTAACTTTTATCACATAAGTCCTTTTTCCATGATTCCACATTCAAATGATAAAATTAAAACATGAAATTTTCACGCATGCATTCTTACTAATAATAGACATAGAATATAGCATTAAATTATTTTCGTGACTCGGTTTTGTGGTCCCAAAACCACTTCTCGACCAGGGTCAAATTAGGGCTATCACAGAAAGGCCGCCATGAGCGAACTCATGGGCTTAGGCAATAGTGGGCCGGATGGGCCCGTGGGCCCGTTTGGGTTAATCTCGCTGCTAAGTGGGAAGTAGTTGAACTTGTCATGTCGCACACATGACTTTGGTTGTATTGGGCCTCGATGGGCCGAAATGGGCCGTGTAGGTCCACATGGATAAAATGTATGTGATGTGATAAGTGACTGATTTGGGTTGTGTTGTTCACATAGCCGTGGTTAATGTTGGGCTAAATGGGCCACACGAGTGTGTGGGCCCATTTGGGCCGAGTAATGGGCCTTAGGCACAATTACCCCGTTTTACTTGTTTAGGTTATAAAAGTCACTTGAGGCGACGATGGACCTTCGGTTGGGTCGTTAAGACCTCGATTTACAAAATTACAGAAATACCCTTAGTTTACAAAATTATAAAAATACCCTTGATTTACAAAATTATAGAAATACACTCAGTTTATAAAATTACAGAAATACCCCCAGTTTATAAAATTACCGAAACACCCCTCATTTATAAAATTATGAAATACCCCGGATTTACAAAATTATCGAAATACCCCTAATTTGTAAAATTACCGAAATACCCCTCTTTTGTAAAATTACTGAAATACCCCTGGTTTATGAAATTACGAAATACCCCTAGTTTGTGAAAATACAAAAATACCCCTGTAGGGTAGAATTATTAGAATACCTCTGTAGGGTAAGTGACTGTTTTGCCTTTCGAGGGTAAATGATCGGCTGGTGCTATAATTTGATTATGAATATATGCTTGTGATATGAATGACTTGACTGTGATTGTATGATTCAAATAAGGGCATGACATTCTGCATACATGACATGTTGCATTGGTTGGGATTTTGTACGGAGGAAGATCTGATCTGTTAGGATCGCATGGTTGCTTGACGACTGTGGATCCACCGAAGGCTTAAGAGCCGTATATACGTACTGATTTGATAAGTTCACACGAGTCACCTGAGACGACTGTGGATCGATCGATGGCTGAGTGTCAGTCATATTACCGAGGGCTGTGTGCCGTTATTGTGGGCTTTGTGCCATTACCGAGGGCTTTGCACCGGTATTACTGGCTTTGTGCCGATTATAAACCCGTTATCGATGGCTTTCTGCCATCCTGATTATGGCACCGTGCCATCCTATTTACTGTTTATAACCGTTCTGTTTATAGCTTTGAGCTGTTCCGTTAACTTAGTGTCGCAACCGGTGCTAAGCTTGGTGTGTTGGATGGGTGGGTTGATTTTATCCCCACAGACTGTGAATGTGACAGCCTTAATATGACCCCAGTCGGAATGCAGTTTCGAGACCGCAAAATCGAGTCACGAGAATAATTTAATATTATTGCATGTGCCTCTTATATGTGTAAATTCATGTGTGACATTTTAGTGCCTTAAATTTGATCTTATAAATTTTGAATTTATGCTTAATTGGGCTTAATTGGGAACTTTGAAAGAATGCTTGATAGATAAGTGAATACTAGTAAGTGCATGCAAATAAATAAATGTCCTTGCATGTCAAATTACCCTCTTTTTATGTGATGGCCGGCCAACCTACTTACATGATGAAATTTTGTTTGTTTTTGCTTTGTAACTTAGTGATATATATATATTATATGTATTAAAATAAAAGGGAAATAATAATGAATTAGATTAAAGGAAATTATATCATAAAAAGAAATAAAATAGTTGATATTATATTAATAAAGTGGTGAAAATACCAAAGCTTCTTAAAATGTTCTTCTTTGCCGATTTTGGAAGAAGAAAAGGGGGGGAGAAGAAGACCAAGTATTCGGCCATTGTAGCCATTAAATTAAGGTGAGTCTTTTATGGAAATTCTTAAGATGTTGGTGGTTTTAGGATGAATACTAAGCTTCTAACTTCACCCATGTATGAAATTCAAATTTTATGCCATCCTTGGCATTCGGCCATGTGAGTAAATGTAGGAAACTTGTGCTTTAAATTACGTTTTGTGAAATTAGCATGGCTATAGCATTGTTTTGATGGCCCATGTTTAATTTTTGATTTTGATGTGTCTTGAGTAATCGGCCATGAAAGGAATTTAAAAAAAAAAGGATGTGAATTCCATGTTTTGAAGTAGAAATGGTAGTAATAGATGTGGTGGAATTGTTATTTCGTTATTTTTATATATATGTGATTTTAAGGATTGGATTGTAATTGTAAGAAAATTGAGTATATGCTAACTTAGGCATTCGGCCACTTTGGTAAATGGGGAATTTGTACTTAGTTTTGGAAATTTTGTAGTTGGGTTGCTAATATGTGCTCATGTGATGTCCGAATGAGTGATTTGTATTTGTATAGCTAAGTTGAATCTTTGTTTAGGAAGTCCGCATTGAAGTTTCCTTAAGTGCTAATTAGTAGATAATATGATGTTGAGCAATGGGTAAGGATCATATGTGGTTAAATAACAAATTAAACTTGTTATATACGGCTAGAATGAGCATTGACATTTGGCTAAAATGACTTAGTGTAAACTCGTTGCTACATATTAGGAATACATGCTTAAATGCAAGTCTTTGATAGCTTAGTTGCCGAATAACCCTCCTTAGACGATGAATTGTATAATTGCTTGTAATTTGAGATGTTGAGGTTGTGAATTTGTTGATAAGTGATATTCGGCAATGGTTGGTTTAGTTGAGAAATCTAAGCTAATGATAGAAGATGAAGTATTATTGCCAATAAGTTGTTAAAGTGCCGAAGGTGTGTCATAATAGCAATAATTATGTTATTGACATGTAATTGTTTAGCTAAAAGAGAAAGTACCATATGTTCCATTTGAATGAGATTGTTGGCATTTACATGCATGTTTGCCGATTACTAGATTAGATGATGAATTGACTAAGTGTTTGAATATTAAAATATATGAATAAGAACTTTAAAGAGTGAAATTGTATAAATCTGCTTGGTACAGCAGCAGTAAAGTGTTTTGGAAAAATCACCATAAATTGTGGGAGATGAATTAGAGGCTGAATAAATTGTGTAATTAAAGCTTAGTGAGTCTAGTTTCTTATAAAATAAACCTTACAAGCAAAGGAGTTTCTGATAAATAGATTTTTAGAGTAGAGTGAGACAGTGTCAGATTGACTACGAAATCCCCTGTTCTGTTTTTAGAAAATCACTATAAATTGTACAAAAATTGTTATAAGATAAAATTTATATGCTTAGACTCCTTAATGAGTCTAGTTTCGAATGAAATAGGCTAGGACATATTTTGAATTCTGTACAAGGATAGATTCAATTTGAAGTAAAGAGTGGTCAGTTTAGTCAAACAGTGAAATAGGGGAAACTTTAAGAAAATTATGGTATTGATTGGCCAAACCAAAAATTCTAGAAATTTTATGGATAGAAGATATATGAGTCTATTTTTAGGAAAAATTAACGGCACATCATTTGGAGTTTCGTAGCTCCAGTTATGAGTAATTTATTGAATGTTGCTCAGAAAATCAGCTTGTTGCGACTTGTGGTATGTATGAGAAATGGCCGAATGTGTGTGTGTTTGCTATGAGAAGTATATGCATATACCATTTGACTATAAGTGAAAATGATTAATTGGGATGTTTGAATAAGGATTAATAGACTTAAATATTTTATTTAGCTCAAGAGCATAGAGGGACAAGTTCGGATAAAGGGAAGGCTAAAGTGGTCGAATAGCCAACTCATAATTGCTCGGGAAAGTTCAAGGTAAGTTTTGAGTAATTGATTTTGGTATTTAATTTAAATGCCATGATATGCATGAATGATAAATGAATGATGTCCTATTGACCTTACCATAATAAGGTTATTGAGTAAGAAACCTTGTATATGTTTGTTATATAGCCGAATGGCTATTAGAGAACTAAGCAAAGAATAAGATTTGGGATATATGCTTATGTGTGTTACTTATTGAGCTGAAAGTTTAGTAAAAGAAGTATACTTGTATTGGACATGAATGATGTCTATGACACAAAGTTAGTGAGCATGCTATATGTCTATATGTGAATGAGTGGACTTGAATTACACATGTGATTTTTCGCTATGTGAAATGTAGTAAAATGTGAATAGATATACATGGAACTCTGTGATTTGAATCCGGGATTAAAGACCCGAAGGCTACATGCGGAGACTAAGTCCGGGTTAAGACCCGAAGGCTATATGCGGAGACTAAGTCCGGGGTTAAGACCCGAAGGCTACATGCGGAGACTAAGTCCGGATTAAGACCTGAAGGCTTGTGTGGAGGTTTTATCCGAGCTAAAAGACTCGATGATGATACGAATAAAGTCTAAGATTAAACGACTTCATAATAACGATTGCTAATGAATGAGTTAAAGCATTAAGTTATACAGGTGTGTACCCTAAACTTATATGCAAGTTTGTTTTGGACCAAATTATAAGGTCATTATGCGATTGCGTATGTGAGTATGAAATGAGACTATTAATATGGTTATAGCACAATTGGTCAATGATAAATGTTATGTGAAATTATGCAATATGTTTATGATTACATGAGCTCACTATTAAGTGAAAGTTATCTGCCTATTGTATATGATAAGAATGTGTGTATTCGGGTAAGGGTGACATACCCAAAAGAAGAGGGAAATAAAAACGCGAATAACTATGTTATAATTTGATTTCATCGGTTGTCATTGCTTAAAACTTACTAAGCACTGTAATGCTTACTCCGTTTCCTTTGTTTCCTTTGTTTTATAGATCTCTTTTTGGAAGCTACGGACTCGGGGATTGAAGCCTTGATCACCTACACTATCGTCGTTATTTTGGTATATTTGATAGTTATTTTGAGAACAATGGCATGTATAGGCTAATCTCCGTACATTAAACCGAATTACGTTTTGAGTTGTAATCATTTTAGCCATGCGAAAATGGCTTGCTTAGTCTTTAAGTATGAATATATGTTTTGATGAAATTCATGTGGCTTGATATTTGTAGCATGAGTTATAGATAGTAATCAAGATGCAATGTGTTTAAAATATGGTATACTGTTATTTAAGAAATTGTTTGGCCTAGTTGTTGGTAGTCACATGGTAGATTTTGCTAGATGCTTATTTATCGAATTCATTGTGATGCAATGTTCTAACCAAACCTTCTTGCAAGTGATCTATAAATATTCGGTTATAGAAATTTAAAGAATCTAAGTCTAGTTGGTATTTATGAACCTCTAGTAAGTCGTATTTAGTTATGTAATACCTTAATACCCTATTCCAACGACGGACAGGGGTATAGGGTGTTACAGTAAAGGGTTGGACGGAGTGGTGTCCTAGTTGGTTGGGTTTGTATGCATCATGCATCATTCATTTAAGCTCTGTTTCTGATTTGGGCTAGGCCCAATTGATTCTATTAGGGGCCAACACCCAAATGATTTGTGTTGGGCTTAGGCCCACTTATGCTCTATGCTAAACTGTACCGTTTCTGTTAAAAGGCTCAGGCCCAAACTAATTCTGTTTCTATTTACGAACTGTTACTTTAGTAAGGGGATTACACACTGAGTTTTCATAAACTCACCCTGCTTTTACCGTTTTCAGGTAATCCCCAGCAATAGGAGGATTGGTGTTGTGAGGGACTTGGAGGTGGCCACACGACTGCAGTTATTATGTTTGGACTTTATATATGTTTTAAATTTCGTTCTGGGTTTCAATTTCTATAATAAGGCCTCTCTGAATTTTGTTTTAAGTTTGGGGTATTATTACGTTTTATATCTGTTAGACGTAGACGAGTTTTCAAACCAATTCCTGTTCTCAAAAACATATGTTTAAACTTCTTTACTTCAAATTAGCTTCCGTAACTAAAAGAGATCTTCAACGAGATTAATAACGTTTTTTTAAAAAAAACCTTTCAATGTACCGCGTTTTGAAATTCAACAAACACTAACTAAGCTTTTACTCAATTTTTAAATACGAAGGGTTTTCAATAAAAACAAGGTTTTCGAAAAACACTTCAACGTGACACGTCAGATTCGGCTCAAACTTCTAGGTCGGGTTTGGGGTGTTACATTAACATATAATTTTAACAATAAAACTACTATTCCATCAACTTGAACCATGAACAAGCATTACAAACCTTTATCCATATCTTACCAAATGGTTACTCATTTAATTGAAATTCATTCTTCTTTGATTCAATTTATATCATCTCACATGTATACTTCTTCTTTGATTTTGGTTTTCTTGATCTATATATATTAAAATTAACTCATTCAATCTTACACTCGATCAATTCAATCCATAAACACATAATTAGGGCACTTTGCAAATTAGCCCTCACATTTTCACATTTTCACATTTTGACATTTAAGTCCCTATTTCATAAAATCATCAAATACACCCAATTTCTTTAAATAGGGCCAAGCCAAACTTCTATTTAGTCCATTCAAGCCCACATATTTCATAAATTTCCCATTTTAGTCCCTCTATAAATTAATTTTCACAAATTAGCCAAAATTAGCTAATTCCATAAAAAATTCACTACAATTATAGGAACCCGATTCTTATCTTCAATTTACTACTAACAAACTTCATAAAACTCATATTTTCATCAATGGCACAACTCATAGACATCAACAATTTCTCAAATTACAACATGGGCTTGATAGTAGACTAAGCAATGATCTCAAAAACATAAAAAATTATCAGAAACCGAAACCAAAACATACCTTAATTGGGCTAAATTATAGCCGAACCCTAGCTTGACTCTTTTATTTCTTTTTCCTTGGTATTTTCGGCTAAGAATGAACATTAATGAACTATTTTAATGTTTTTTCATTAGAACATATGTTAATAAACAATTTCCATTATTAACCTTATTCATATAATTAAAAATCCATTATCCCTTGTCCAACTGTGTCATTTTATGAATTTAATGGTTTAATAACCACATAAGGACCTCTCTTTTACAAATACACATCAAATAGGCACTTTAATAAATAGAAGGGCACTTTTGCATTTTCTGCGATTTAGTCATTTTTCATAATTAACACACAAACAACCAAATTTTCGCACGAGACTTTCACACATGCTAGTTCACATTTTATAAACACAAAAAATAATAATAAAATACTTTTCTAACTCGAATATTTGGTCCCAAAACCACTATTCCGACTAGGGTCTAAACCAGGCTGTTACAACACTCCCCCTAAGGGATTTTCGTCCCCAAAAATATTACCATTAAATAAGTTCAGATACTTTTGTCTCATGACATCTTCAGGCTCTCACGTAGCCTCTTCAACCCGTGTTTGTGCCACAACATCTTGACTAAAGAGAATTTTCTTATTTCTCAGTTCTTTAATCCCACTAGCCAAAATTTGAATCGGTTCCTCGCTATACAAAAGATCAGGTTGAATCTCAACCTCTGAAGGAGTAATCACATGTGAAGGATCCGATCGATATTTCTGTAACATTGAAACATTAAATACGTTATGAATTCTTTCTAGCTCAGGGGGTAACCACAATTTATAAGCAACTGGCCCTACACGCTTTATAACCTCATACAGCCCGATAAACCTCAGTCTCAACTTGCCTTTCCAGCCAAACCGTAATACTTTCTTCCATGGGGACACTTTCAAAAGTACTTTGTCCCCGATTTCAAACTCAATATGTTTTCGTTTCAGATTCGCATATGATTTCTGACAGTCTGATGGTGCTTTCAAACTTTCTTGAAGAACTTTCACTTTCTTGGATCAAATCGACCCCATGTATCTCATTCTCACCAAGTTTAGTCCAGTACAATGGTGTTATGCATTTTCGACCGTAAAGAGCCTCGTACGGTGTCATTTTCAAACTTGATTTAAAACTGTTATTATAAGAAAATTCAACTAAAGGTCAATATCATTCCCACGTACCTTCAAACTCGAGAACACAACATCTCAACATATCCTCGAGAACTAGAATAATCCGCTCAGTCTGGCCATCTGTCTGCGGATGAAAAGCTGTACTAAAATGAAGTTTCGTACCTAAAGCATCCTACAGTTTCTTCCAAAACCGCAATGTGAACCTCGAATCTCTATTCAAAACAATAGAAATAGATACCCCGTGCAATCTCACAATCTTTGAAATGTACAATTCCGCAAGTTTATACTAATTGGAATGAAATAAGTCCATTTAGTCAATCTATCCACAACGACCCATATCGCATCTTTCTTACTCGGTGTCAACGACAAACCCGATACAAAATCTATCGTAACTCTATCCCATTTCCACTCAGGAATCATAATCAGCTGAAGTAACCCAGATGGAAATTGGTGCTTAGTTTTAACTTGCTAACATACTAAACATTTCAAAACATAATTAGAAATGTCTCGTTTCATACCGTGCCACCAATAGTATTGTCTCAAGTCATGATACATTTTCGTACTCCCCGGGTGAACAGAAAATCGGCTACTGTGAGCTTCACTCAAAATCATTCGGATCAACTCGAAATTCCTCGGTACACATATTCTGTTTCTAAATCTCAAACAACCCTCAGCATCAACTTGAAACTCTGAATCCTCACTCAAATCACATTGAGCCCATTTTTCCTTCAATTCATTATGAATTCTCTAAGCCTCACTAATCTGTTGAATAAATAAAAGTTTCACTTTCAACTATGCTACTAACAATCCAAAATTAGACAAATTCGTATGTACATTTATCGCACGGAGAGGAAATAAGGATTTTCGACTTAAAGCATCTGCGACAACGTTAGCCTTTCCTGGATGATAATCAATCATAATTTCATAGTCCTTTAGCAATTCTAGCCATCGTCGCTGTCTCAAATTTAAATCTTTCTGAGTCATCAAATATTTTAAGCTATTATGATCAGAATAAACATGGCATTTCTCACCGAATAAGTATTGACGCCAAACTTTTAATGCAAACACGATAGCTGCCAATTCTAAATCATGAGTCAGATAATTCTTTTCATGTGGTTTTAACTGTCTCGAAGCATAAGCTATGATTTTGCCTTCCTGCACCAAAGCACGGCCTAAATCATTCAAAGATGCATCACTATACACAACAAATTCTTTACCCGATTCTGGCTGGACTAACACCAAAGCCTCGGTTAACAAAACCTTCAACTGATCAAAACTCTTTTGGCACCTCTCTGACCACTAGAATTTCAGATCTTTTTGCAGAAGATTTGTCATCGGAGTTGCAATCATTGAGAAGCCTTTGACAAAATGTCTATAATAACCCGCAAGTCCTAGAAAACATCAGACTTCAGAAACATTTCTCGGAGGTTTCCAATCAAGTATGGCTGAAATCTTGCTCGGATCAACCTGAATACCCGATGCTGACACAACATGTCCTAGAAAATTGACTTCTCGTAGCCAAAACTCACATTTACTAAACTTTGCATACAACTGCTTTTCCCGCAAACTCTATAGCACTATTCTCAGTGTTCAGCATGCTCTGCCTCATCACAAGAATATATCAATATGTCATCTATAAATACAAACAAAAATCGATCCAAATACGGTCTAAAAATTCTATTCATTAGATCCATAAAAATCGTAGGTGCATTTGTTAGTCCCAAAGGCATAACGAGAAACTCATAATGTCCGTACCTAGTCCGGAAGGCAGTCTTTGGTACGTCAGAGTCTTTAACTCATAGCTGATAATATCTCGATCTCAAATCTATCTTTGAAAACATAACAACCCCTTTTAACTGATCAAACAAATCATCAATTCTGGGTACAGGATATTTATTCTTCACAGTAACTTTATTTAACTGACGGTAATCTATGCACATTCTCATTATGTCGTATTTCTTTTTCACAAATAAAACCGGAGCACCCTAAGGTGAGAAACTCGGTCTAGCAAATCCTCTATCAGTCAATTCTTGCAACCGAGACTTTAACTCTTTTAATTTTGTTGGTGCCATTCTATACGGTGCTGTCGAAATTGAAGTAGCATCAATTAAATGCCAAACTCGACTTCTCGAACAAGTGGTAATCCCGAAAGTTCTTCAGGAAACACATCAAAACTCGCAAACAAAAGGCATGATTCAATTTTCTTATTAGTCATTTTTGAATCTATCACATAAGCTAAATAAGCTTCATAGCCTTTATTCACATATTTCCAAGCTTTCAATGTAGATATAAGAGCAGGCAATCCACTCAAATCTCTAGATTCGACCTGGACTATTTCATCATTCTTGCATCTCAAATCTATAACTTTCTGTTTACAGTTCACAACAGCATCGTGCAAAGTCAGCCAATCCATACCCAAAATTATATCAAATTCATCAAAAGGTAATAACATCAAATCAGCTGGAAAACAAATATCTCGAATCATTAATGGGCAATTCTTGCATACTTTATTAACCAGGACACTTTTGCCTAAGGGGTTTGATACTTTAATTATGAATTTAGTAGACTCTACAGGATAAGTCTTACTATGTACCAAATTGATACATCTAAAAGAATGCGTTGATCCAGGATCTATCAATGCAATCACAGAAGTATTGTGAAGAGCAAATGTACCCGTAATAACATCAAGAGACGTAGCTTCCTCTCAAGCTCGGATAGCATATGCTCTGGCAGGTGCTCTAGCCTCTGACTTCATTGCCAAATCTTTCGTAGCCCCTCGACTACCGCTCACATTCCCAGCACCTCTAGGTGGCCTCCCTCTAGTCACAATAGTATTTTGTCTCATATTCTGAACTGCTTGTTGCTCAACCATCTCGGGACAATCTCGTTTCAAATGATCTAACGATCCACACTTACAGCAAGCTTTATTACTTTTGTTCCAGCATTCACTGAAATGTCATCTCCTGCACTACTGACACTTGGGTTTAGTATCCCAAACACTACCAACACTTGATACTGAAGTAGCTCGAGTCTTTGAGCCAGATTGTTGCCTTGAACGATCTCTAATTGAAAATCCTGTTGAAGCATTCGAACAAGTATATGAGTCTTTGAATTTCTTTGGAGAAGATTGGTGTTGTTTACTGATCGATCTTTTTCTCGTCTCATTAGCTTTAGAATCAGCTTTCTTCTTTTCTTTACTAAGATCCTCGGCTTTACAAGCCCTCTCGACTAATACAACGAACTCTTTCAACTCTAAAATTCCAACCAAAAGCTTTATATCTTCGTTTAATCTATCAACGAATTGTTTACAGGTAATCTCTTCAGTAGCAACATATTCCCGAGCATACTTGCTCAATTGCACGAATTCTCGCTCATACTCGGTCACCGACATTTACCCTGTTTAAGTTCTAGAAATTCTTTATGCTTCAGATCAAGAAACCACTAGCTTATATACTTTTTCTAAAATTCAGTCTAAAAGAATTCTTAAGTAACTCGTTCCCTCAGAACCACCGATGTAAAAGTCTTCCACCAATGATATGCATTATCTCGGAGTAAAGATACCATACACTTTATACATTCGTCCGGTGTGCAGGATAGTTCACTAAACACTCTCATTGTATTTTCAAGCCAAAACTTGGCTCTCTCAGCATCATCATCAACTGTAGCCTAAATTCTTCAGCCCTAAATTTCCATATCTTATCAACTGGTGGCTTACCCAATCTCAACGAATCAATAACTTGTGGAATCACGGGAATTTATTAAGTAACAGGTAGGGGTCGAGATTGTTGGGCAGCTGGATTCGTACGAACCAATTTCGAGAACCATTCATTCATCATCTACAAGTAGGCTTGCTTAGCCTTCTCTCATGGCTACTCGTAACAATTCTAGATTCAGTTGGCACCGCCCCTTGAGCAGGAGCCAATGCATTGCTTTCTACATCATTAGCGACAGCTCTCTCGGGATCCATAACTATACAGAAATAGGTTTCAATTGTTAGGATTCATCACACTATCTCAATTCATAAAAATGGCATGTATAGCTAGACTCGAATATACTACATTAGTCCAAGAATCAACTAATCTGTAGCTCTAATACCAACCAAATGTAACACCCCTATCCCATAACCATTGTCGGAATAGGTAACAGGCATTACTAAATTTGTAACATTGATCAGAACAATATATTACCAACATAATCTAAAACATTCTCAGGCGTTCACAATTAATTCATGCTTTAATCATTCATATAAAGCTATAATAATAACATAGGGATTAATTTGAAAACATATAAAAGATAGAAGAAAACTTAAGAAATTTTTTCGAAATAGGGTCACATGGCCATGTGCTCAAGTCGTGTGCCTCACACGTTCACCAAACACCCCCGTGTGTCCAGCCCGTGGCAATACAGGGCATACATACTGACTTATGCACAGAGCCACAAGACACACCCGTGTGTCTAGGCCGTGTGAAATCCTGGGACCTACTAACTTGTACACACAGTTACAAGGCATGCCCATGTATCTAGCCCGTGTGACATCCTGACCAATTCGATTAAGCTACAAGGGTCACACGGTCAAGTCACACGCCCATGTGCTCAGGCCGTGTGGCACAAAGTAGGCTTGGTTTAAGCCACTTTCACACCCTAAATTGTCAAGTACCTACAAGCACAAATTATGCATAATTTATAAATCAATATCCAGCCAATTTAATGCCTAATACAAACATTAATATAACCAATTCATCAACAACCAAAATCGCTTTCATTTTTTACCATTTCCCAAGACATAAACATAGTCAAACATTCACTCCAAAGATCATTCATGTACCATTTCAATTCATGAGCCAAAATTACCAAAATTCATCATTTAGCTCATACCAAAATGACTATATTCAACTAGAACAAATATGCAGTGTAAGGCATGCCAAAATTGCATCACATATCACATACCCAAAGCAACTATATACACATACTTAGCTAGCCAAATCACATGGCTTAGCCTATTTACAAGTCAAAATATAACAAAATCTCCCTAGCCTATACATGCTATACTAGCTATTCACAAACATAAGAAGTACAAAAATGAGTTTCATAGTGTGATGTTGATCCTTAACAATTCCAAACCCTTCAGTGGCTTCGATGATCTATAAAATAGAAATGAACAAACCAAGTAAGCTTTTAAAGCTTAGTAAGTCATAAGCAAGTAATTTAACATATAATTTTAACAACAAAACTACCATTCCATCAATTTGAACCATGAAGAAGCATTATAAACCTTTATCCATTTCTTACCAAATGGTTACTCATTTAACTAAGATTCATTCTTCTTGGATTCAATTTATATCATCTCACATGTATACTTCTTCTCAACAATTAACACATTGTACATACCTATCCTTTTTCCATACCACTACTTCCAGAAGCATTTCCATAGCTTTTTCGTTGAACCTTCTAGAGTAAGAGTCAAATATTCGAACATACCATTTGATAAGTACCTATACCATTGCCCGCATCCAAATCAAGGTAACTTATCTTGGAGTACCTATACCATGGCCTGTAGCCAAATCAAGGTCACTCCTAAAACATCTATACCGTGGCCCGTAGCCAAATTAAGATGATTAATGCACCCGTAGTGCTGATATCATGGCCCAAAGGCAACATTTGACCTTAGTGACATGTCACTAACTTCTGAAACTAATCCTACAGTTCAACTGAGCTTTTTCAATCTCGTTTTCTATTACTAAGTCATGCACAACAACAATATCACTAATTCCACCTCTTCCGAGGTTTCATTCATTTCAATTCATTCCATACCAATACAATTAATAGCATTATAATGAAATTACTACTTATGAACTTACCTCGAGTGTGATTTGTCAAAAAGAGTCGATTACCCGTTGACTTTCAATTTCCTGCGATCCAAGTCCGATGTCACTTTTCTTGATCTATATGTATTAAAATTAACTCATTCAATCTCACACTCAATCAATTCAATCCATAAACACATAATTAGGGCACTTTACAAATTAGCCCACACATTTTTGCATTTTGACATTTAAGTCCCTATTTCATAAAATCATCAAATAAACCAAATTTCTTTAAACAAGGCCTAGCCGAATTTCTATCTAGTCCATTCAAGCCCACATATTTCATAAATTTTTCATTTTCATCCCTCTATAAATTCATTTTCACAAATTAGCCCAAATTAGCTAATTTCATAAAAAATTCACTACAATTATTTCAACTCAATTCATATATTTAATTTCCACTAACAAACTTCATAAAACTCATATTTTCATTAATGGCACAACTCATAAACATCAAAAATTTCTCAAATTACAACATAGGCTTGATAGTAGACTAAGCAACGATCTCACTAACGGATTGTCCAAAAGGACTAAGTACAAATATCTCAGTAACAGTATTCTCGGATTGCATACCCAACAACCCAGACATAGTACAGGCAACATATGACTGTGTAGACCCAATATCTATTAAAGTAAAATATGGCATGCTATGAACAAAAAACGTACCAGTTATGACGTCAGGTGCATCACCATTCTCTCAATGATGAGTAGCGTAGACCAACGCTGGCTGTCGAACCTCAATATTACCAGCATCTATTCCCGGTGCTCCCCAGCCTCGTCCATTCCCATTTTTGCCCCTAACCTGACCACGGCCTCTCGGTCACTACTGACCACCTCTCACTGGTTGCACAACCCTCTATTCCACAGCTTGCATCTGAACTGGCCTTTGAAGGCAATCTTTGACCCAATGATCCTTGGACCCACATCTGAAGCACGCCCCACTACGCCTCCAACAGTCACCCTGATGAGTTTTTCCACAATCAGCACACATCTAGGGTCTAACCGTAGTCACTGGAACTGCTCGAACTGGCTCATCAACTCTAGCCTTCTTAACAGGCCTATTTGAAGGACCCGAAGGCCCTGAATCCCTTTTGAATTTTCCCCTATCCTTCTCTCGATTCTAGCACTCAGAACGCTTCACATCTTCAGCTATATTTACTTTTTCGACAAGGGCAGCAAAGTCACGCTCCCTCTATGGAGCTATCAGCACACGTAGCTCATCTTTGAGTCCATCCTCGAACCTCACACTATGCTCATACTCAGTGGCAACAATACTGTGGGCATATCTACTTAAACTCAGAAATTTTGCCTCATACTCTGCTACCGACTTGTTCCTCTAAGTCAAACTTAAGAATTCCTTCCTTCGAGTGCCCACATAACATGCCCCGACATACTTTCCTTAGAAGGCCATCTTGAGGAGATCCCATGTTAACCTGTCAGCTGAGGTACCATCTCTCATAGTTAGCCACCACTAGTAAGCCTCGTCACGTAGCAAAGATACTGCTTTTTTTAGCTTTTGCTCCACCGAACAATCCAGATCATCCATTATCTGCTTTATGGCCTCTAACCAATACTCGGCCACATTCAGGGCTACACCAGATACACCCTTGATGATCTCTGCCCCATTTGCCCTAAGTCGCTCAAAAATCGTTCCTCAGCCCACGGACCCAGTACTTTCTCCAGCTACCCTCTTTGATACCCAGAGCATCGCTTGGGACAAGTTATCATCCCCTACAGCTTGATCTTGTGACCCTGCCTTAGTCACTGGAGATGCTGGTGCCTCCCTAGCGGGCATATGTCCCGATGCTGAGGATCCAATCCCAGTGCTACCTCAGCCCTATTACTGCCTCAAGCACCTCTTCCGCGTGTAGCTCTTGTACTCATCTCGATATTGCGTATTATTTATTTTACAAGTTTTATGGATTAGTTCATAGTTTCAGTAATTATCAAGGATGTTTTATGCACAAAGGCAGTACTTTAGGGTTTTGTTTTCACAAATCAAAATCTAGCTACAGTCTTCTATAGTTTTCAATTTGTAACACCCCTAGACCCGTACCCGTCGCAGGAGAGTAGAGAGGTATTACCGACCCTTCATTTAACTTAACAATGAATAAGGTACCCTAACTATCATCAAATTTATATTATTTTTGTTTTGTTTTTTTTTTTGAAACATGATAAAGTCCATAAGAGTACAACAGAAAGTTTGCATTCGAAATTCATTTGATTTCACTTAATCTCACACTCTTCTTCGAACATAAGCATCAAGATATAAGTATGCTTTGAGTGCATTCACATAATGGATACTTGAACTTTCATTGACATAAAACTACTTCAAGCATTAAACCATAGATATGGATAGAAGTATTCGGTAGGCCATTTTCGCATGGCCGACTTAATTACAAATCAAGATCATATAGTTTTACAACAAAATATCGAGTCTATACATGCCATTTCCAAGGTTAAGCTTCAAATTACCAAAAGATGTTGTGATAGCGTGGATGACTACAACCCTGGAACTCCTGAGACCGTAGCTAGCAAGGGCGATCTATAAAACAGAAAATAAGAGCAACTAAGTAAGCGATTATTAGCTTAGTAAGTCCTTAAGTAACAAAATCATTCGAATAAGTATACTAGAAATGTCTAAACTTGTTTGTTTCCTCTTCTGCCTGATTCGGCATACCATGACAATTCTTCCATTATTCGTATCACAAAATTTACATCAATGAAGTCAACTAAAATCAAATTATAACCATATACATTCATCTCAAGGATCAAGCTAAGTTCATGTCTATATACATACGTCCCCTATTCGAATAGTTGAATCTCCTAATTCTAATCACATTCACGAAAACAAGTCACGGATGTTAGGATCACTTTTAACAACTTCAAGGCATTCCCACCGAATATCTAATTCACTATCCATTGGCAATTAGGTTCTTGCCTAAGAATAAGATACATACCTGGCTATCTTACGGTAGGCTGCACAATTATTAGAGTGGGCTCAACATTTATTTTATATCATTAGGACAGATGTCATTCGGGTCCAAGCCCGATTTCAATGCTGGCTCATAACCCTTCGGAACTAAGTCCGGTTATGTCACTGGCATAACAGCCCTTCGAGGCCAAGCTCGGATCATACCACTGGCTCGAAAGCCCTTCAAGGCTAAGCTCGGATCATTACCACTGGCTCGAAAGCCCTTCGAGGCTAAGCTCGGATCATTACCACTGGCTCGAAAGCCCTTCGAGGCTAAGCTTAGATCATTATCTCTTTTGGATATTATTCTCGTTGTTCGAATGAAATCATGACAGGTTTACCCACATACACTTTCAACTTGCTAGTCATAATAAAAAAGACACATGTCGTTTCAATTGATAACCAACTCAAAATAGTATTTGGTTTATAACAATTTCACAAATACTTTTTCCACAACATTATTCAAGCATAATCCATAAGTCTATGTTAGTATTATAGGCTAACGTACTATGAATTAGTCAAGTCATAAGCTAAGATTCATTACTCAAGAACTTACCTCGTATCTTTCTGAGTAAAGTACAGGTTAGCTACTCCACGACCTTCGCTTTTCCCTTGTCCGAGAGTGTCCCCCTTTGCTCTTGATCTTAATTGAGACAAATTTGATTGTGTTAATCCTTACTCAAGTAACTTATAAGATAACTAGACTTCATTTCAAGACAAAGAATTCCTAAGTTTCTTTTATCACACATTCGGTAGCATATACACACCAAAGTTTATGTTCAAAGATCACTTATAATTCACGCACACCAATTTCGAGTACAACAACCCTTATCTAGCATAACAAAATTTTAATCTACATGCATATCATCATTCGGCTCTTAAGGAACTAAAGAATTAACAATTACACATGATGCTCCTTTACAAAGCCGAAACTAATACCTTAACATATCCTACATTTTGGTCATTCTAATTTTAAACTATCCAATTTTTCTACCTTTATGAAAGGTACATTTCAAACGGTTGAATAACATAAGGCCTTATAAAAAAAAATAGCCCAAGTGTACACTCTAGCTAATTTATACAAGGTTTTGAAGCATCTATCTACCTTTCAACAAGAATGTGCCCTATGACCGAATGCTCCGCTAAAGTTGACCCGAAACATTTTAATTTCCATCAAGGATCACTCAAAGCCGAATTCCCAAACTTAGCTAAGAAAAGTCTTTTACAATTAAATTCACAAGCACAACCAAATTCGTTTATAGACAACTAATTTACTAAAAATTTAAGGCTTTTGTTAATTTAAACTCAAACTAACAATTCGTCCAACCCATGTGCTAACTTCACATTCGGCACTCATTCAAAATTCTACCCTTACACACACAAGATTCTTAATCAGCCACAAGGTCCTCCAAACCATTCAATTTGTCAACCCATACATCCATTAGTACCCAATATCAACATCCCACAAAAATCTCATACAAACATATCCATGACCGAAAGTGATTTCCCTTCATTTGGCTAATTTTAAGCCATAGGCTAGCTAGCATATTAGCTAACAACTAAAATGAAATGAATTTTTTCCAAGGAAAACAAATTTTGCATACCTTAATTGAGCACTTGAAAATGCCGAATGCTTTGAGCCTATCTTCCCCTTCTCAACACCTAGTTTTGGCTAACAAGAACAAATGAGCCATACTTTGTTCTTTTCACCCCTTTTTCTCTTATTTTTATTAAACTATAATACAATTCACTCCACCAATGCTTATTTAACCAATAAAAATGTAGAGATTTGAACTAAATCATTAGCATGGCCGGCCACTAAAGTCAAAGTGGGAAATTTGCCATGCAAATCTATTTATTCTACAATATTCTATTATTTCTCTCCTAAATTAGCCACATCCATTTTTCTATCTTTTCACTTAAATCCCTTTCATAAAGAATATAAAGCACATTCGAATTTGCCAAATTTAAACATCCAAATTTCACAAAATAAATTAACACACACAATAAACATGATATAATATATTCAAATATTTCTATGATTCGGTTTCGCGGTCCCGAAACTACTTCCCGACTTGGGTCAAAATAGGGCTGTCACATAATTCCCTTACAGTCTCAGTTTATCCTAGCTACAGAGTTTTAGTACAAAGTTACTACCTATAATAGTTTCTCAGTATCATATTCTAGTCTATAACAATAAGTAATATAAAACATCTTACCGATTTGGTGTTGGAGACTCGGTGTGCCACACTTTCAGTATCAATATTTGAAAACAACCAAGTTTCCTAAAAAAAATCCTTGTTTTCTGAAATAGTTGAAACAATTTAAATCATAAAAATTAATTTTTAAAAAAGCTTTCAAAACCCACTTCACAACCGAGTTGTTGCAACCTAGCTCTGATACCACTAAATGTAACACCCAAACCCGGCCCGGACGTTATGGCTAGATCTGGAGTGTCACATGGAAGTTACGTTCGAACCAGACCATCGATAAAAAGTTTCTTTTATTTTAAGACTTCGTTTAGAATTTTGAACGTGGAACAAAATTCGATTAAAACTATTTTTATAAGTTGAAAATGTTTTTGTTGTATTCAATTACTTAAAGTTATGAGAGCCTTTTATCTTTGAAAGCATTACGTGTAAATTTCCTGAAATCATTTGTTATTAGTTTTGAAAACCCGATTAACTTCACTAGCAACTTGAAATAGTAAAACAGTTCAAATGACAAAAGGTTAAAACAAAAACTCCATAACAGGCTTATTACACAAATAATACCAAAACTGAAATTAAATAAAAACAAAATTCGAAAGAAAAAGACATGTGGCCACTCTGAATCCTACGCAGCTCCAAATCATCTACGGCTGGGGGTTACCTGCACAATTAAAATAAAGGGTGAGTTTGTGAAAACTCAGTGTGTAACTTCCCAAACCAATAATAATGAACAGATATGCAGGTTAGATTGGGCTGAAGCCCTATACAGAACAGATCAGTCTAAGCCTTGGCTCTATATAGAAATAGTGTGTATGCATGAAAGCCCAACCTAGTCCATCCATCACACCACCGTACCAACCCGCACACCAATATGTAGCCATGCTGTTAATCACAGATATCGTGGCAGAGCCACTATACAGAACACGTGGTGAAGCCACTATACAGAACTATCTCCAATATCATGCCCAACCTTATGTAGATTATCATGTCATAACTAAATATATTATGCATGCAAATTAACAGATATTGCCTCTGTCATACATATATTAGACAACCTATTTTTAGAGCATAAGAGTCATTTTATCAGTCAGGGGTAAAATGATAATTTTACCCCTCAGGGGTATTTTGGTCATCACTCTAATATTCAGAGCCTTGGTACCTAGTACGACCTCCTAAAAGGCTCTACGTCGCTTCAAGTGACTCAGATAGTCTAATAAGTAAAAACAGTGAAATGGGCCCAAAACCCCTATTAGGCCTAGGTGGGCCCACGTGCCCGTGTGGCCCATTAAGTCCCTATTTACGTACAACATTACAAGTCTTATCATCCATTATACCAACGATCGCTTACCGAGTAATTTGCCCATATGGGTCTGTAGGCCTATTGGGCCTATTTCGGTCCATAACAGCCCATGTGCACAAAATTGCGCTCAAAGGCCTCAACAGACTATTACCCACCATTGGTGAGCTTGGTTTGGCCCACAAGCATTTGCACGCCCGTAAGGCCTCGAATGCCAACATTTTCAGCATTTAGGCTTTTCAGCTTTTGCCGATCTACACTAGAGTAGGGTGTGGTTACACATCTGTTTATGACACGAGTAATTTCCCCCACGTGTGATCAACCTACATTCATCCAAACAAACATTTAGCCCTCCAAATCAAAACCTTAAATTGACATCACCACCTACCTTGACTGATCAAAGAGCGATTTATCCCCCTTAAACCACTAGATAACAATGACTGCACCCTACTTCACGATTTGCTGTGCATAAGATGGATCTCATTAATACTAAGTGTCTACTATAAAGCTTGGATTGATAAACAAAAAGTCCCAATGGATTAGAACTAGAGTAGATTGGGTTATTCGACCAATATAATCAAAACAAAAAATCTCTTTACCTCATAGCACTCGGCCGAAAGCCCTTTGAAAGCGACAAAAGAGCAAGACAAGTGAAAACAAGGCAATCGACGCTCCACCTATTGATAAAGACTGTCGCCCAACTGATTTTGGTGTACCAAGCAAGGTTTATGATCTTTAGTTACTAGAGAGAAAGAACAAATAACGAAACAAAATGAGAAATGTAATATGCGACTTACCCAACTACTATGATCCACACAATGAACCACTAACACCACAGAAAGAATTAGCCGCACAATTGTAAATAAAGAGGAGAATAGGATGTTAAGCACAAAAAGACAGAGAAGGGTTCAGTTATTATAGAGTGATTTCGCTATTGAAGAGAATTCTGTCAGAAACAAGAAGGAAGAAGATAAAGGAATTCAGCTAGAGTTGAAACTTCATAAGGGAATGAGGTAAGGTTCAACCAAGGGTAAGATTAAGAGAAAGAAAAGAGAATGGCTTTAGGAAAGTCTTTAGACTTTGGTAAAAAGTGATTGAAGATTACTAACCGAAGAAGGAAAAGAAAGATCCAAATGGTCCGAATGAATATTTGCTGCCAAGATGTGTAAATCAAAGAGAGCAAAAGAAGTAGAAAAGAAGTCAATTACCAAAGCCAAAGTGAAAGAAACCTACAAGGCACTATACCAATTCGGCTCTAAAGGAGAACTATCGAAAACCAAGTGGAAAAACACCCCAACTCTCTATACCAAATTTGGCACACTTGACCAAATATGTACCCCCCAAAGAGTTCCACATTTGGCCACTACCTCCATGCTCCAAAATCCATTGATTTTCTGCACCTTTTCCCCCACGATTTCCTCCTTCAAATCCCTACCAACCTTTATCCAAATCTCTTTTGATTAGGTCTCCAACCACCTCTGCAGAGTTTGCCTCAAACTCCACCTCTCACGCCTCCAATCCATAAAATAAAATCCCCTTGTACGCAGTGAGATTCGAACCCCATCCCTTGCAATTGATCAACACGCCACGTACCACTGCACCCTAGGCGTTCCTTGTGTCCTAAACCATGTGCGATCCTTTATAAGCCCTATGAGCCAATTTTTAGGTTCATGTAAGAGAAATACTAAAAATTTTCCCAAAGTCCAAGCTTAAACCCCAGGCTTCTTAAAAACCCTCCAATGCACTCAAAACACTTAGCCAACAAGGCAAACAAGCATTTATGTCAAACTATGCAAAAATTAAAACCCTAAAATTTTTGGGCGTTACAGTTAGTATTGTAAAAGAATTTATATGTTATTATTAAATAAAAACAAAACATGAATTAGTGGTGTTCATATTATTTTTGCCGAAAATCAAAAGAAAAACAAAGGGTTTAAGCTTTCTAACATTCAGCCAAGCTTTGAATCTTGATTAAAGGTATGTTTTGCATCAGTTTTTTTTATGTTTTTTTTACGTTTTTTTAGATTGTTGTTTAGTATTCTATAAAGCCTATGCCCTAATTCATGAAATTGTTGATATTTTTATGAGATGATGTTGATGAATATATGAGTTTTATTTTGTTAATTGATGAATAATGAAAGTTTTGTAGGAAATTTATATGTTTTGTATTGATATTTTTGATGAATTTGAGTATTATGGATTAAATAAAAAAAAAGGTGGAAATTTTGTGGTTGGAATTATGAATAAGTAAAAGATATGGGCTTATATAGAGTATAAGAGTATTCAACTATATACATGTTTATTGGGATTTTTAGTATTTTGGGTATTTATGAATTAGAGACTAAATTGACAAAATGTAAAATACAAGGGCTATTTAGCAAAATGGTTAAAATACATGTATTTGGACTAAATTGAATATGTTAGTGAATAATTAAGTTAAATTTGTATTAATATAGATCAAGACAAACAAATTTGAAACTTGATCGGGGAAACAAAAGGTAAACGAGTAGATATCAAGTACACGAGCTAAATCGAGGTAAGTTCGTATAATTAGAATCGAACTTATATTATAATTATAATTGCTAATTTTAATGTTATATGATTGTATAATGAATTATTGTACTTAAATTCCTATTGAATACATGTTCGAATTGATTAAATACCAAGTCTTGTTTGAACCGTAGAAAGTCGTAGGATACAAGTGACATGTCACTAGGGCTATCGTTTGGTTGAGCTCCTGCAATTGTTGCAGACCCACCATAGCTCAAGAGCTTACCGTTCAGCCTTCAAGCTTACCGTTCAACCTGCAGACTTACATGTTTAGCCTTTGGGCTTGCAGTTCAGCCTCCGGGCTTACATGTTCAGCCTTTGGGCTTACCGTTACCAGCTCAAGAGTAGCATATCGTACATGGCTCGTAAGAGCATACATGATGAATTTACAGATTTACAAGTTTACATATATACACTGTGTGTGTATCACCTAAATATCCCTCGATGTTTCCAAAGGTTCAACGGGAATTATACCGATTTTAATACATGATACAAAAGATACAATATGTATATGTGTTTTATGATAGAAGAAATATATGATACATGGTTATTGATACATGAACTACATGAATTCCATGTTACAGGTATATGATTACATGAAATATGTTACATTATTTAAATGTTATATGGAATGTATGATTATATAGATGAAAGGTTACATGGTACACATATGAATTATAAAAATGGAAGATGATAGGTGATATAGTATACGTAAAAGATAGATGAAATGATACATGTATTGGAACGTTACAGGAGATCAATGATTTATATAGATGAATTGATACATGGTTTAAATGAAATATAGTTATGAAATGTGGCATGATTTATATAGAATGTATATTTGAAAATGAATTATTGTGGTTACTGATGAATTAATTTTTATACAGGCATAATTCTGCTATTGGTTATATGAATGCATTATAGGTCATAATTATTGAAATAAACTGACACAAATGCTATGTGAACTATATGATATTGATATTATATAGGTGATATGAGATATAAATGGTTTAATCACATGTATGGCACTTAATGTGTAAGATACTGGTTATTCGATGTTGGTCTAAATAGTTCAACAGAAGAGATTAATTTACGAGAATAAAAATGATTATACGAATCAGTATAGGTATACATGGTACGCTCGACAAGTAAGTGATATTTGATAAATTATATGAGAAGTAAGTGAAAATTGATGAATCCATACATGAACTGTATGGTTGTTAAATTAAGGGATATTAAATTTGATAGAGTTGATTTATATGTATTCAAGCTTATTTTTTTTAATGGTGAAATATTAGTTAAACCATAAATAGTACAACTAATTATACTAGCTTACTAAGCTTAATAGCTTATTCAGTTTATTCTCTGTATTTTACAGTGATTTGAATGCTCGCTCGGGTTGGAAGTCTTCAAAGATTTCATCACACTATCTATGAGATGATTGGTAATATTAAGATCTTTTGAAAAGTGGTAATATGGCATGTATAGGCTAGTTTATAGGTTGAATTATATGGCCACTTGTGTGTATGAATGTGATGTGAATTTTGGGTATTATGATCAAGCTATGTGATATGGCTTGAGTTGAAAAAGGGTGGCCTGATATGGAAGCATTATATGATGTCTTTATTTTGTGGTAAATTTGATAATTGGCACTTTGGTTTGAATATATGACTATGGATCTATTGGTATGAATGGTGAAATGTGATTGATCTGTAAGTGGTATTTAGATGTATTTATATGAATACTTGAAATGGTCACTTTAGTATAAGCTTACTTGTGATTCATGGTAGGTTTTAAGTTTGAATTGATGAGTTATGCTATGTGTTAAATCGATGAGATTGAGATATGAAATGTAGACATAGACTTGAAATGAATACTTGAAAATTTGTACATGTTTGTGACACTTATATGGCATTGAATTTGTTGGTCAAGAATTGGCAGATGATGTGTTTTGACTTGGCTGAATTGGTTGATTGTTCATGCCTATAAATGTTGTGTAATTGATGATTATAGGTACTTGACCAAATGGGGTGTGAAAATGGCTTAAATCAAGCCTATTTCGTGTCACACAGCCAGAGCACACGAGCGTGTGACTTGACCGTGTTACCCCTACACCTTAATTATATTGGACAGGATGCCACATAGGTTAGACATACGGGTGTGTCTTGTACCCGTGGGCACAAGTCAGTAGCTTCCTAATTTTCACATGACCCAGATAGACGGGCGTATCTTGTGGTGGTGTGCACAAGTCAGTATGTATGCCATATTTTCACACGGCTTGGACACATAGGCGTGCTAGTGACCGTGTGAGGCTCACGGCCTAGGCACACGGCCGTGTGACCCTATTTCGAACCCAAATTCTTATGTTTTCTTACATCTTTTAATTGTTAATGAATTGGTCCCTATGTTTTGAGTAGAGCTTTATATTGTTGATTAAAGCATGAATTGATTATGAATGTTTGAAAACTATTGGATTACATGATAAATGTCTTATATGTTGATAATATACTATTCTGATCTGTGTTTACAAGTCCGGTAATGCCCCTTATCTATCTCGGTGATGGTTACAGGATAGGAGAGTTACATTTTGTTGGTATCAGAGCTATGGTTTAGTCGGTTCTAGGGCTACCATAGTATATACAAGTCTAGCTATACATGCCATATTTAACCTGTGATAGTGTGATATCTTCTGATTTTGACGAGAATGGTTTTAATTAGACAGATGTGCTTTCCAACTGAGCTAATTCTGATAGTATTGATTGTGATACTCGAATACCCGAGTAACAGATATTTGTAATGAGTTAAAGCTCAAAAGGATATGAATGATAGTTTATAACACTATGTTATTGATAAATGTTATGTTATATGCGAATATATGTGAGAGTCAAATTATGTGGCTTTACAACCTTTACCCACTTACTGGTACAGGGTTATAATAAAATTCATCAGTTTTGAATTGAATATGTTCCCAGGTGTGAAATCAAAGAGCTCAATGATTAAATTATTTATAACATGGTTAGATATGAGAATGGGTAAGCAAGTAAAGACTGTCCTGGAAAAGATGATAGGTTGCTCAAGAGATCATTCGGGTTATGCAATACCACTATTAAAGAAGAAATTTTACTTCAGTTGATTGAATTATATAGGTATGTTAATTAAAGTGTGCATTACTGGAATCTCTTCTTAATTTATTTTAAATAATGGATGAGATAATCTGAGAATAATGATGACAGGGCTAGACAATGAATTATTGTTTGAATTGTATTGATTGTTAAGTGTAGCGATTTTAGTTGAAGAAAATTTTGATGATTTCTTTCGGGTATTCTATGTGTTTATCTATCTTCAGAGGTATGTGAAGCTGTATACCTTCGGATAAAGTTCTTATTATATGAGAATTGGCCTATTCAGGTTATGATCGGTATTATTCTATTTTCTTCGGTATTTTATTACACTGTGTTGATAGTAGTCGACTGTAAAATCTATATGATGTTGGTATTTTGTTTCTCTTGGTTATTATTCTATTGAATATACATGAAGATCATATTGCTTTTGTTACTGTTGATTCCAGTGTATATGAGTGATGCTTCAATTCTGGATTTTCTTTAAGACATCATTGAGATATTTATCATTTGAGATGGGTGTTCTCTCTAAAAGTTCAGTATGGTATCATATTTTTGATTACAGTGTCCTGACTTTCTTATTATTATATATGGTTACATGCAAAAGATATTTATAGAATGGATATAGTTATATTCACTTTAGTTATACAAATTTCGGATCTATAGAGATTGTGATTATGTACTGGTTGTTATTGGAACTATATTTGATTTTCACTTTTGTTCTAAACTACATTATTGACAGGAGAGATCAACCCATTTGTTTAATCTAATTGAGTTATTCTTTTGAATAGTACTTTGAATTTTGTGTACTTGAGTTTATCCGTAGGTTTGGAAAATAAATCTTGTACTCTTACAGATGAATAGACGGGTAGTCTGAATGAATAATTCATATTCTAGAAGATATAAAACAGAATTATAATTACCAGATCATATCTAATTCATAATTGGTTCTATAATAGCTGGGTTAAAAAGCTAAATTGATGTTTATTCAGCAGGTCTGTGGGACCAATAATTTCTTATTATTCTAAAACAGAGTTTAAGTACCTAGAAATCTAGAGATTTTACAGTGACTGATACATGAAGCTCACTGTAGTATTTAGCCTATTTCTCTAGCAAAACCAAGATGTTTAATAATTTGAAACAGTTACATCGACAGACAGGTATGAAACAATATATTTTTTACTCTACGCTCAAAAGTTTAAAGTACCTTCAAGATAAACTCATTAATATGTGTCCTCCGGACTGTTATAGTCTGAGATGATATCAAAGTGAAAAATGGGATAGTAATACAATTGATTCTATACTAAGAATAGTTCTTATCACTGAAGCAAAGAGATGCTATCTGAGTTACTGTCAAATGTTTAAAAAGTCTACACATTCATTTCTATACGTGCAAATTTCTCTTTTGATAGATTTGTTGGGTTGTATATTTTAGAGGTTTTCATATTATACAGCGTGCCAGTCTTCATTATCTTGAGAACCCAAGGTCTATATCATGATTTCATAGAAAGCTACAGCAAGTTTTGGATACAAGGTTGAGTTTTCGCATAAGAATGGTCATCAGATTATAGATAGATGGCATTGTATGAAATATGGTATAGTTGCAATTACCGAACTCTGTTGTATTGGATAGAGCTATGTGAGATAAATATCCACCGGGTTGATCTAATCAAATAGATGGAATAGCCAAAGTAATACAAGACAGCTGAAAGCAGTTTCACATCGACAAAATATGTATAAGATTTTAAAATATAAAGATATTAAGTTTCAAGATTTGCGACAGAACATTTTTGAAAGTCACATTGTGAGAAAAGATTCTTTGATTAGACTAAAGTAAGTTTAATCCATGATATATCGGGTTGTATGAGATTTATGAGAGAATAAGATCAGTGTTTCATACTTTTATGTGGCGATGGTATTGATTAAACCCTTTCACATATAATTTATTCCACCAAGATTGAATTACAATCCGATATGTAGTATAGTGAAGAACAAATTAGAATTTTAGCTTTAAAGATTAAAGAACTGAAAATCTATTTTCTGGTAAGATTTTTGGGGTTGAAAATCCCTAAAAGGAGAGAGTTGTAACAACCCAATTTTGAGTCTGATCAGAGTGAGCGCTTTTGGGACCACATAACCAGGTCAAAATACTATTTTTATTATTTTTATAAGTTTTACATCATGATAGAATTACTGTGTGAAAATTTCGTAAAGAAATTCTACTATTTAAGTAGTTAATTCAGTAAAAATGACTAAATCGCATAAAGTGAAAAACATGAGTTCTATTAATTAAATGGCTTAAATGGTTATGGATTTATAAATGGGAGGCCTTAAGTTGTTAAAATTCTTTTATTAAAGAAAGTGGACATTTATGTCGATATATTATATGATTTTCAAATAGTTTTATAAAGGTTATTATTGTAAAAGAATTTATATGTTATTATTAAATAAAAAAAATGAATTAGGGTTGTTCATATTATTTTTACCGAAAATCAAAAGAAAAACAAAAATGTTTAAGCTTTCTAACATTCGGCCAAGCTTTGAATCTTTATTAAAGGTATGTTTTGCTTCGGTTTTTGATGATTTTTACGTTTTTAAGATCGTTGTTTAGTATTCTATAAAGCCCATGCCCTAATTTATCAAATTTTTGATATTTTTATGAGATGATGTTGATGGATATATGAGTTTTATTTTGTTAAATGATGAATAATGAAAGTTTTGTAGGAAATTTATATGTTTTGTATTGAGATATTTGATGAATTTGAGTACTATGGATTACATTGAAAAAGGTGGAAATTTTGTGGTTGGAATTGTGAATAAGGGGAAGATATGGGCTTATATGGAGTATAAGAGTATTTGGCTATATACATGTTTATTGGGATTTTGAGTATTTTGGGCATTTATGAATTAGGGACTAGATTGAAAAAATGTGAAATACAAGGGCTATTTTGCAAAATGGCTAAAATACATGTATTTGGACTAAATTGAATGTGTTAGTGAATAATTGAGTTAAATTTGTATTAATATAGATCAAGACAAACAAATCCTAGAACTTGATCTGGGGAAACAAAAGGTAGACGAGTATATATCAGGTATATGAGCTAAATCGAGGTAAGTTCGTATAATTAGAATCGAATTTATATTATAATTATAATTGCTAATTTAAATGTTATATGATTGTATAATGAATTATTGTACTTAAATGCTTATTGAATACATGTTCGAATTGAATAAATATGGACTCCCGTTTAAACCGTAGAAGGTCATAGGATACAAGTGACATGTCACTAGGGCTACCATTTGGTCGAGCTCCTGCATTTTTTGCAGACCCATCACAGCTCATGAGCTTACCGTTTAGCCTTCGGGCTTACCGTTCAACCTTTAGGCTTACCGTTTAGTCTTCGGGCTAACATGTTCAACCTTCGGGCTTACCATTCAACCTTCAGGCTTACCATTACCGGTTCAGGAGGAGCATACTGTACTTGGCTCGAAAGAATGTACATGATGAATTGACAGATTTATAAGTTTACATATATACACTATGTGTGTATCACCCTATCCCTCGATGTTTCCAAAGGTTCAACGAGCATTATACCGATATGAATACATGACACAAATGATACAATATGTATATGTGTTTTATTATACAAGAAATATATGATACATGGTTAGTGATACATGAACTAAATGAATTACATAAATTACATGTTACAAGTATATGATTACATGACATATGTTACATGATTTATATGTTATATGAAATGTATGATTGTATAGATGAAAGCTTACATGGTACACATATGAATTATAGAAATGAAAGATGATAGGTGATATAGTATACGTAAAAGATAGATGAAATGATACGTGTATTGAAATATTACATGAAATCAATGATTTATATAAATGAATTGATACATAGTTTAAATGAAATATAGTTATGAAATGTGGCATGAATTATATAGAATGTATATTTGAAAATGAATTACTGTGGTTACTAATGAGTTAATGTTTCTACAGGCATAATTCTGCTATTGGTTATATGAATGCATTATAGGTCATACTTATTGAAATAAATTGACACAAATGCTATGTGAACTATATGATATTGATATTATATAGGTGATATGAGATATAAATGGTTTAATCACATGTATGGCACCTAATGTGCAAGATACCAAGTATCCGATGTTGGTCTAAATGGTTCAACGGAAAAGATGATGTTACAAGAACAGAAATGATGATACGAATTGGTACAGGTATACATGGTACGCTCGACAAGTAAGTGATATTTGATAAATTATATGAGAAGTAAGTGAAAACTGATGAATTCGTACATGAACTGTATGATTGTTAAAGTAAGGGATATTGAATTTGATAGAGTTGACTTACATGTATTCAAGCTTATTTATTTAATGGTGAAATATTTGTTAAACCATAAATAGTACTGCTAATTATACGAGCTTACTAAGCTTAATAGCTTATTCAGTTTATTCTCTATATTTTACACTGATTTGATTGCTCGCTCGAGTTAGAAGTCTTCAAAGATTTCACTATCGAGGAGATGATTGGTAATATTAAGCTCTTTTGAAAAGTGGTAATATGGCATGTATAGGCTAGTTTATAGGTTGAATTATATGGTCACTTGTGTGATGTGAATTTTGGGTAATATGATCAAGCTATGTGATATGGCTTGAGTTGAAAAAGGGTGGTTTGATATGGAAGCATTATATGATGTGTTTATTTTGTGGTAAATTTAATAATTGGCATTTTGGTTTGATGATATATGACTATGGATATATTGGTATGAATGGGGAAATGTGATTGATCTGTAAGTGGTATTTAGATGTATTTATATGACTGCTTGAAATGGTCACTTTAGTATAAGCTTACTTGTGATTCATGGTAAGTTTTAAGTTTGAATTGATGAGTTATGCTATGTGTTAAATCGATGAGATTGAGATATGAAATTTAGACATTGACTTGAAATGAATACTTGAAAATTTGTACATGTTTGTGACACTTATATGGCATTGAATTTGTTAGTCAAGAATTGGTAGATGACGTGTTTTGACTTGGCTGAATTGGTTGATTGTTCATGCCTATAAATGTTGTGTAAATTGATGATTATAGGTACTTGACCAAATTGGGTGTGAAAATGGCTTAAATCAAGCTTATTTTATGTCACACGGGCGTATGACTCGGCCGTGTTACCCCTGTACCTTAATTATATAGGACAAGATGCCCTACGGGCTAGACACACTGGCGTGTCTTGTACCCGTGGGCGCAAGTCAGTAGCTTCCTAATTTTCACATGGCCTAGACACACGGGCGTGTCTTGTGGCCGTGTGCACAAGTCAATATGTATGCCTTGTTTTCACCCGGCTTGGACACATGGATGTGTCTAGTCATCGTGTGAGGCTTACCGCCTGGGCACATGGCCGTGTGACCCTATTCCGAAAATAAATTCTTAAGTTTTCCTATATCTTTTAATTGTTAACGATTTGGTCCTTATGTTATTATTAGAGCTTTATATTGTTGATTAAAGCATGAATTGATTATGAATGTTTGAAAACTATTGGATTACATGATAAATGTCTTATATGTTGATAATATACTGTTCTAATCTTTGTTTACAAGTCTGGTAATGCCCTTTACCTATTCTGGTGACGGTTATGAGATAGGGGTGTTGCAAACTCTTTGGATATATTTTTTAAAATTTTGATAAGTGAGAAATCCCTGTTGAACCCTAGGAATAAATTAGGATATGAGTGACATGTCACTAGGAACCTATGTGTGATTATGTGATTGTGTGATTTCGGGTGCTAGTCTTGTACATCCTACCAGTGGCTAGGTACTCTGGCATGTGTTACGGATAGCTGTCAGCTTACGTGAGCAGTACTGGGTAGTTACGTCTGACCGCTAGCTTGTGTGAGTAGAACCGCGACTAGCTCGAGAATGAGCATATATGTGAAATGAGATATGAGGTAGCTTAGCTACATATATGACACTTATGTGCATGATTTTTCGAGTATTATTTCGAGTGTTCAACGGTAATGTCAAAGGTGTGAAAATATGTGGCTTTGTTACGAATTGGTACAGGTATGTACATAAACCTCATAAGAAATGAGCTCGATATGTGTCCAACCTTGATAAGATGATGATGGAGCAAGTTATGATTACGAGGTTAACAACATTTCTGCAAGTTTTTATTATATTAAATGAATTGTTAAGTCTGTAAAATGGTGAATATGAGATAAGACTTGTGATTATTGTTCCATGCTCGTGATGTATGAAATACATGATCAATTCGATTGGCGATTATGTAATTGGCTTTCCGGCCAAACTGAATTATGATGTAGCATGCTTTATTCGCACAAATTGTGATTTATCGGATATGAGAAAAAGGAAGGATTGGCATAATTGAATATCGGAACTATTATGGGAAAAATATGTGCCTTAAACAATTGAAGGATGTTAAAATATATGTTAGAAAAGGGAATACTCATAATTAATGTGTAATAGCCTGAACTTGGGCCTAGTAGGAACAGTGGTTTCGGGACCATAAATCTAACGAGGAAATATTTATTTTACTTATAGTTTTATGGTCTACAATTTCACAGAATGATTCCGTGAAAATTTCGTTCGAAAATTTCGACGTTTGGGCACTCAATTTAGTCAAAAGGGCTCAATTGTAAAAAGTGCAAAAGTTGAGTTCTACATGTTAGAGGTGTCCAATTGTTATGAAATTTTAAATTGGAGGTCCCTAAATGGTAATTAGACCATTGATTAATTTTTGGACAAAAATGAACATGAAATAGGTGAAATAGAATATTTTTAAGTTCGGGGCATTTTGGTCATTTAGTGATTAAATGATTAAATAAACAAAATTAAAAGCCAATTTTATTCCATCTTCAACCCCATGGCCAAATTTCACAAGGGGAAACCATGGCTAGGGTTTTCAAGCTTCCAAGCTCGATTGTAAGTCTGTTCTAGCCCCGTTTTTAATGATTTTTATGTTTTTGAAATCCTCGTAACAAGAACTATCTATTTCTACCACTAATTTGAGATATGGTTAAAGTCTAGTGTTTTTATCCATGATGAATATGTTTGTATTTTTGTATTTAATGGTCAAAAATGCATGTTTATGGTTAGAGAAACGACTTTTACTAAGTGATTTTCGGTGAAAATGCCTAAAAGGACTAATTTGTAAAAGTTATAAATGTGCCATAAAAGTGTGTTTTAATGGAAGTTGTGGGCTGTTATAGTTATGAAAATGGTTTGGCTAGGTTTAAAGTACAAATAAATTGAATGAAAATGATTTTACGAGCCTAAGGGCAAAATTGTAAATATGTGAAACTTTAGGGGTAAAAACATAATTTTGCCATAATATGATTTTGGGTCACATTGAATAATGTGACTAATAAAAATATTAGATGTGATATTATAGCTCAAGGAAAACGAGGTTTGGAACTAAAGCGAGGGAAAAACAAGAAATTGATTAATAAGTCATTTTCACTAATTGTACTACCAGGGTAAGTTTGTATGTAAATAATGCATTGTTTTTACTTATGATATCATATTTTATTATTTTTTATGAAATGTAGCTGAATATTGAATTAAATTGACAAGTATCGACAAGTGAGAAGTTTCCCAATTGAACCTTATAAGTAAAAATGGATACGAGCGACATACCACTAGGGATCTATGTGAAAATCTAAGCAAAATAAGTCCATGGCTTTGTACTAAGTGAAATAAGTCCATCGCATCTAAGTGAAATAAGTCCATGGCATTGTGCTAAATGTACTAGGGTGCAGCCACGGCTGGTTGGCATAGGCGTGTTTCTACCCGTAGGGTGTCCACGACCTTAGGCACGCCCGTGTGTCTGGTCGTGTGGTCCTGGGAAATCTGCGTTTTAAGGAGTTAGTTAAAGTTTTAAGAAAATCCAACTTTGTTAGTGCTCAGGTTGCCTCCCGAGAAGCGCTTGTTTATAGTCTAAGCTCGATTTTTCTCAAGCTTGTTTGATCACGGTGGCTTGAAGAATTGATACTCTTCTATCTTCCTTTCAATTTCAATATCAACGTAAGATTTGAGTCGAGTGTGATTTACCTTGAAAGTGTCGTGTGACTCATGTTTTATCTCGATTGTGCCATAGGGAAAGATTTTTGTTACCGTGAAGTAAGGTGTATCACTTGTATGTTCTTTTGAATTCAAGATTCGAGGATCGTCTTCCTCTAAGATTACCTTATCCCCTACCTTGATGTGATTCATTTTTACCTGAGGGTCGTCTTGGTGTTGCTCTAGGTTGGTATGGCATATTTTGGGTTTTTTGTGATAGTTCGGCCACTCATCTAGTTCCTCAATCTAAAGCATTCGCTTTTCAGGTGTGTCTCCCTTGGATGGACTTGTATGTGGTTGGGTCGCCTTTATATGGAGTGTATCCTGCAAAGAAGGTTGGGTGGTGAGATCAGTGTTTTTACAAGGACTCGTAACTATATTCTTATCAGCAATAGTCTTAATCGAGTTTCGAGCTTGTAAAGTAACTCTGTCATCACCTACACGTAGTGTAAGCTCACCTGTTCCTACATCAATTATCATTTTAGCAATTGCTAAAAAGGGTCGCCTTAGAATTAAGGGTACATTGTTATCCTCATTAATGTCTAAAACAACAAAGTCAATTGGGAATATAAATTTATCAATTTTGACAAGCACATCTTCAATTATTCCCTTTGGAAATCTAATGGTCTTATTAGCTAATTGGATGCTCATCTTAGTTTGTTCAGGTTTTCCAAGACCTAGTTGTTTAAACAATTTAAATGGCATGACATTTATACTAGCCCCTAAATCAGCTAAAGCATTTTTCGTGTCTAAACTACTAAGTAAACAAGGAATAGTAAAACTCCTTGGATCTTTTAGTTTGTTGGGTAGTTTATTTTATAAAATGGCTGAGCATACTGTATTCAGCTCCACATGAGATTCCTCATCTAGCTTCCACTTGTTTGTCAAGAGCTCTCTTAAAAACTTAACAGCATTTGGCATCTACCAAAGAGCTTCAATAAACAGTAAGTTGATATGTAATTTCTTTAAGAGTTTAAGAAACTTACCGAATTGCTCATCTGTGTGGTCTTTCTTTAACGCATTTGGGTATGGGATACGAGGTTTATACTCTTTGACAATTGCATCCTTGGAACTTACCTCATCCTTACCTTTATTTATCACAGTCTCCTTACGTGGCTCTGGGTTGGTTTTGGCTAACCCTTTCTTATCTATTGTATCCACGGCATTGAGTTGCTCCTTAGGGTTAGTCTCAGTGTTGCTTGGTAACCCACCTTGTAGTCTTTTAGAAATTAGCTTGGCGAGGTGGCCTATTTGAGTTTCGAGTCCTTGAATAGATGCTTGTTGGTTTTTAGTGCCGTTTCAGTGTTTTGGAAATGGGTTTCTGACATGGCAATAAATTTTGTAAGTATCTCTTCAAGGTTCGGCCTTTTCTCTTATTGGAATGGTGGCTGTTGAAATCCAGGAGGAGGTGGTTGTCTTTGATTTCCTTGTCCTCCCCATGAAAAATTGGGGTGGTTCTACCAACCTACATTGTAAGTGTTACTATAAGGATTAATTTAAGATCTAGAATTATTACCCATATAGTTGGCTTGCTCGGTTTCCATGCCATGTCCATAAGAGAAGTAATCGGGATTGTACATGTTTCCTTGAATTGAGTCACACTGCATCACTGGGTGTACCTGTGTAGAACCAACAAAATTATCAATCTTTTTATTATCAAGTTCTACTTGATTAGAAAGCATCGTGACTGCATCAATATTAAAACTCCTATAGCTTTCTGTGGCTTTGTTCTCATGACTTGCTACTGATAGTTATTCAGTGACATCTCTTCTATAAATTCATAGGCTCGTTCGGGTGTTTTGTTGTTGATTGTTCCACTGGCGACTGCATCATTTGCTTTGTTGAAGGATTCAAACCGTTGTGGAAGGTTTGAACTTGTAACCACAGGGGTAACCCATGGTGAGGGTACCTTCTTAAGAGATCTTTGTATCTCTCTCATGCGTCGTAAAGTGTCTCTAAATCCATCTGCACAAAAGAAGAGATATCATTCCGTAATTTAGCTGTTTTAGCTGGAGGAAAATACTTAAGTAAAAACTTTTCGGTCATTTGTTCCCATGTAGTGATAGACCCTCGTGGTAAAGAATTTAACCACTGTTTAGCTTTCTTTCTTAAGGAGAACGAAAATAGCGGAAGACGAATGGCATCATCAGAAATGCTGTTTATTTTGAATGTATCGCAGAATTCCAAAAAGTTGGCTAAATGCGAGTTAGGATCCTCATCCTATAAACCATCAAACTGAACAAAATTGTTGTATCATTTGAATAGTGTTAGGTTTCAGTTCAAATTTAATTGTAGCAATAGTAGGCCTAACAATGCTAGATTCAGTGCCTGCTAAATTAGGTCTAGCATAATCATACATAGTATGCAGAGTAGGATTTTGCTCAATAAGATTTGCTGCTACTACCGGAGGTAGCTGATTATCCTGATTTGCTTCCATCTCTTCAGTAGGTTCAGCTTCTTCTTCTTGTCCTTTTCTGGATATTGCAAGCTTCTTCTTATCTCTCGGCGAGTTCGACGAACTATCGCTTCTAAATCGTCGTCAAAAAGTAGTGGTCTCCCAAGTTTCTTCTAGTCATAAACTAGAGATACCTAGAAGGGAAAAGGCAAAGAAAATTAAAATAAATAAATAAAACAAATAAAAATAAAGGTTGACAATAAATAAAAAATAGTAATGGCTAAAGTAATAGAACTCAAGTGTTCCTAATATCTTAGTTCCCCGGCAATGGCGCCAAAAACTTGAACGTGATCTCGAGTGATGATGATAAAGTAATAAAATCTAATCGTACTTGTAAACTAACTAATATCACGATAAAAGGCAAGTGCACCTATCGAATAGTAGTATAGTTAGTGGTAAGACCGGAATATCAAATCCAAGGAACTATGACTACTAGTAATGACTTTCTTTCTATTATCTAGCCTAAAAATAAGGAAGGTTTGGTTGTAAACTAAACCAACTAACTAAAGAAACGACAAAGAGTAAAGTGGGAGATTGCTTTTGGGAAAGACTGATTGATTAAGGCAATACTTGACGAAGAATCCACCTAAACCTCATTTGTTATCTAACTCTGAACCAGATGATTTCTCTATTTGATTTGATCCGTAGAGATCCCTAATTTATGTTAATACATCCGTCGAGGATAAGAACAACTAATCCTAAGTTGATTAACTGAAATCTCTCTCTAGTTAAAGCCCCTAGTCTTGCATTGACTCGATCTATGGCTCCCCATATTAGATTTGACTCTAATCCGGCAGATTTTCATTGTCCTATGTCTAGGATTGCGATCAACTTCGCTTAATTGTGTTGGATCTACTCCTATGCAGGGACTTTTGCTCCTCCACATAGGCACATTTGACTTAAATCAATATCCCGGAAATATCGATTTAAGAGTTAAAAAAACAATTAAGAATAAATCAGATAACAATAGCAAGATCTGTCTTAGGTTTCACCCTCTTAGGTATTTAGGGTTTTAGTTCATAATTATAAAAGAAAACATCTTAAAAGAAATAAAACAACAAAACATAAGAAAACCAAAAACTCTTAAAAGGATTGAAGGGAGATGTCTTGATGTAGATCCTGGCTTCTGAGATGGATCAATCAACTTCCCTTCGAGTAATTCCCTCCTTTAACTCCACATCTTAGCAGGAAAATAATGTCTCCTTGGTGGGAGAAAAACACCCTTAGCGGGAAATCAAGCACACCCTTAAAGTTGCCTTCTAGGGTCTTTATATAGAGTTTTGAAGTGCCTTTCTTAGCCCCTAAGTACCCTTTTTAGAGTGAAATTAAACTTCCTCCCGACAGGGACACGCTCGTGTGGATCGAGGCCCAAGCCATGCTTGAGCCTGTTAAAGTGGCATGGCCCTGTGGTTTGGCCATGCGAGTCAGGGTTAGGCCGTGTTCGAGCTCAAGGTGGCATGGTCGTATGACACGACCGTGTAGCGAATCTCCAGGTCATGTTGTTTTCATTCTTTGGCCCATTTTCTTCGTTCTTTTCACTTCTCTAAGCTCACCTAAGTATAAAACATGAAATTAAAGGTTTAAGAGCATCAATTTACACAATTCAAAGGGTAATTCATCCAGAAATTGGGCTAAGCATGGGGTAAAAATATGTATAATTTATCGCTTATCACTAGCTTTACTCTTAAGCTTGGATACACATTGTAGCGCATTGATGAAAGAATTAAATGAAACCTATGTCACGGATAATATCTCTGTGAGCAAGCTAGACAGTCTTGTTAATAACATAAGAACCGGTAATTTCATCTTTTTTAATGATGATCAAATACCGCCAGGGAGCTTGGGATCCACAAAGGCTCTGCACATCACCACTCGTTGCAAGGGGTATACATTGCCAAGGGTATTAATTGACAATGGATCCACACTAAATGTATTACCCCTATCCACACTGAATAGGTTGCCTGTAGATAGCTCTCATATGAAGATGTGCCAAAACATAGTGAGAGCATTCGACAGCACTGAAACAAAGGTAATAGGAAGGATTGAGATACCCCACTTGATTAATGCAAACACGTACGAGATAGACTTCTTGGTGATGGACATCAAGCCTTCTTACAATTGCTTGTTGGGAAGGCCTTGGATTCACTCAGCGGGGCTCTTACCGTCGTCACTACACCAAAAGCTAAAGCTGGTAATGGAGAGTCGACTAGTAATAATAAATGTAGAAGAAGACATTATTGCATCCGTTACCAGTTATATGCCATACATAGGAGCAGATGATGAAGTGATAGAATGCTCCTTTCGATAGTTGGAATTTGTGAATGCAACTTTCATCCTCGAAGGGAACAAGATCCCAATGCCTAAAATATCCAAAACTACGAGGATGAGCCTACAACTGACAGTTGGGAAAGGAGCGTTGCCTAGAAGGGGACTAGGAAATACCTCCAAGGAAGAGTTGAGGTACCATTTCTAATAGAAAAATGAGATCGCTTTGGCTTGGGGTATAAGCAAGATGCCAAGCAAAAGAAGAAGGAGCTGGAAAAGAAGCAAGAAAGGAGGAGAACGCGTTTAAATAAGGGAGAGGTCAAATGGGAGTCAATGACCTTTCCCCATATATCTAGAATAGTCGTGTTAGGAGGGGCTATTTACCCTAAACGGAAGATGACAAGAAAACAGTTTGCTGTATAAATGATGAGAAATCTGAACATCAACGCCATATCTGAAGAAGCAATTAGCGAAGGAAATTTACTAGGCATTCGCCCTTATGTACCGGGAAGTGTTCTAAACAATTGGACTGTGGAAGAGATTCTTGTAGTTTTTAGAGCAATTCAGAGTAATGTTCAAAACACACTTATTACTCTAAGCCTAGGAGCAATAAGAATCCTTTTGTGAAATAGGCATATGTCCAATATCTTTATTTCAATAAAAAGCATTTTTGCATATCATCTTGAGCAAATATTCCTTTATTCTTTCCATTTCATTCATAATCATACCATACAAATATTTATTCTTGGATTCTTTTGTTCTTTGGGTCTTCATTTGTTCCTAGGTCTTCAGATATCAATGATATGAGCGACACTGCTATTGATTCAAAATCTCCTTTTGAGCAAGATATGTGTCTAGAGGAACTTCATGATTTTGAAAATGACCGAAACTATAACTTATCTCCTGATTTGTTAAGGATGGTAGAACAAGATGAGAAACAGATCCTACCTTACTAGGAACCAGTGGAAATTGTAAGCCTAAGAGATGGGAAAGAAGTGAAGATTGGAGTTTGCCTTACCGCCGAAATGAAACAAGACCTCATTGAGTTACTCTTAAAATTTAAAGATGTCTTCGCATGGTCGTATCAAGATATGCCCGGGTTAAGTACTAATATCATGGTACACAGGCTCCCCATAAAGGAAGAGTGCAGACCAGTTCAACAGAACTTCGAAAAATGAGGCCCGACGTCCTGTTCAAAATAAAAGATGAGGTCAAGAAGAACTCAATGCTGGCTTCTTACAAGTGGTTAAATACTCAGAATGGGTAGCCAATATTGATCCCATCCTTAAAAAGGATGGGAAAGTACGAATGTGTGTGGACTATAGGGATTTGAACAAAGCTAGCCCAAAGGACAATTTCTCATTGCCTCATATTGACACCTTAGTGGACAACACGGTAGGTTACTCATTTTTCTCCTTCATGGATGGCTTCTTGTGATACAATCAGATAAAGATGCATCCTAAAGACATGAAAAAGACCACAATCATAACAATGTGGGGAACATTTTGCTATAAGGTGATGCCATTTGGACTGAAAAATGCGGGAGCAACGTATCAAAGTGCTATGGTAACCTTGGTTCATGATATGATGCACATGGAAATTGAAGCTTGTGTCGATGACATGATTGCATAGTTCAAACCAGAAAAGGAGCATGTGCAAGTCCTGAGGAAGTTGTTCTTAAGATTGAGAAAGTTCCAACTGAAGCTTAATCCAGCAAAATGTACCTTCGGAGCTAGGTTAGGAAAATTGTTGGGATTCGGTGTCAGTGAAAATGGAATTGAGATTGACCCAGACAAAGTCAAGGCTATACAGGAGTTGCCTCCTCTGCTCACTCAAAAATAAGTTTCATGGTTTTCTAGTAATACTAAATTACATCGCGTAGTTCATTTCACAACTAACTGAGAAATGTGATCCCATATTCTGTCTTTTCAAGAAACACAACCCAGGTGTATGGGATGAGGAGTGCCTGAAAACTTTCGACAAGGTAAAGCATTACCTGTCTAACACACCAGTACTAATGTCGCCTAGTCCAGATAAGCCATTGATATTGTACTTGGCAGTATTTGAAAATTCCGTGGGATGTGTGCTGGGCCAACATGATGAGTTAGGTAGGAAGGAAAGAGTAATATACTACCTCAATAAAAAGTTCAATGAATGTGAGACAAGGTATTCGCCGATTGAGAAATTGTGTTGTGCCTTAATCTAGACAACTCGAAGACTAAAACAATACATGTTGTATCACACAATTTGGCTCATCTCGAAACTGAACCCTCTAAAGTACATGATGGACTCAACAACTTTGAATGGAAGGATGACCCGATGGCAAATTCTGCTTTTCGAATTTGATATAGTCTATGTAAACCAGAAAGCTATAAAAGGGAGTACAATAGTAGATTTTTTAGCCAGTAGAGCTCTGAAAGATTACGAGCCCTTGAACTTTGATTTCTTGAACGAAGATCTAATGTATGTTGCAACCACTGAAGAAGACTCTCAAGAAGGCCATCCTTGGAAACTAAATTTTTACGGAGCCTGAAATGCAGTGTAACACCCCAAACCCGGCCTGGACGTTATGGCTAGATCTGGTGTGTCACATGGACCTATATCTAAGTTTATGACCTTTTTGCTAGTTGTGGCTTGAGTGAGAGTTTCATTAAAACAGCGAGTTTGTGAAAAGTCATATTGTTAAGCCTTTAGGTTATCTATATTTTGAACTAGTTGAGTTTTGAAAACGTTCTTAAGGATTTGAAAACCCGCGTAGCCTATGACTAGCAGTTTCGATAAAGTATGAATTAAACCATTATTAAAAACAAAACCAATAAAGAAATTTAAATAGCGGCCTTATTACAATTTAAACCCCAAAAATAGCATAATAAAATACTTAAAATGAAAAGAAACCGAATTTGCAGATGCTGTGGCCACTCCGAATCTCTCACAGCTCCAAGCCCACTATGGTTGAGGGTTACCTGCAGAGATGAAATTAAGGGGTGAGTTTGACAATTCAGTGTGCAACATAATCTCAACCATAGGCCAAAACAGATCAAGCCTCAGATTCATATTTATTTGGGCCTTGGCCCATTACAGAAATCAGGTTAAGCCCATAGGCCCATAACAGATACAGATCAGATATAATATGCAAATAGAAATCCCAACCCAGATCCATCCATAACACCCCCGTACCAGCCTTACACCATGTGGGGAGACTACTCGACCCACCCAACCGCTACACACCGCAGAAATTTGAAGCGAGGCTGCCAGATATTGTGACGAGGTCACCAGATACAGATATTGTGGCGAGGCCACCAGAACAGATGTATATGTGGCGAGGCCACCAGAACAGATGTATATGTGGCGATGCCACTAGATTGCAACGAGGCTGCCAGAACAGATATATATGTGGCGAGGCCACCAGATTGCAGCGAGGCTGCCATAACGCTTCCTCCATCATAAACCCAAACCCCATGCAACAGATATCATGATATGGCATATAACATACAGAATCTCATGCATCAGATATATTCATATATTATAAGACAAGATATACAAAAACAGACAGTCATACATTTCATACAGAGTTCGCCCTAGGGGTATAAAGGTCATTTTGCACCTAGGGGTAAAATGGTAATTTTCTATACTTAGGGGTATTTTAGTCATTTTATTGATTTTCAGGGATCTATGCATGTACAAGTAATTATTAGTCCATTAGTGATTGCGGAAGTCCTTTTAACTTAGTTTCCAATTTTACCCCTTTTTAGCCCAAAACCCCTAATGGGCCTCACTAAGTCCATTAACGTCTTAAGCCTGTTAAATCAAATTTTATGCTCAGATTACCAACTTCAACCGTATCATTATTAGCCACGTCGCCAGAAGGCCTTTAACAGTCATTTTACCGATTTGGGCTCTGAAGCCCATTGGGCCCATCTTGCATCTTACCGAAATGCTCAAAATTACACCTTCTGCAATTTCGCCATCGTCAATTCCTAGTTTGACCATAACAGAGTATTCGGCTACTCTTAGATCCTTCCAAGACTGATTGTCGATCACTTTTGGACGGTCACTTTAGAACAGTTTTCGGTCATTTTGGCTTTTGCCGTCCTAGTCTATGAGGGAGATGCGTTACACACCTATTTTTGCGGTCCTACCAACGAATCCTCCACGTGCTTAATCCTACAATCCATTTCCTACTCGGTTAGCCAACAGATTACAAAAACCAATGCCTAAACAAAATCCCTTGCCACGCTTGGCCATACCCTTAATGGCCGTACAACCTTACCTTAATGTTTTAGATCTTGGTCTGAATGAATCGTAGCCTTCAACTCCTCGCTTTGAACACCTTTCCTTGCTATCCAAAGCACAAAAGAATCAACCATAGCATTAGACTCTTATAAGCAATGTCGACATGCCCCTAAAGATCTAGGGGTTTCGGCTTTTCTTTATGATGTTGATAAACGAATGTACTTAATGATTATATCGCTTACCGATGCTTCCGCTCGAAGAGTATTGCTTCCATGCTTCCACTAACTCGAGACTATATTAGATTTACAGGAAATCTGGCTCTAACGAAACAAGAGTGGCTCTAGAGATATTCGACTTGAATGGCTAGAAGGAGATGGCTCGGCTTTTGAATAAGTGGTATGGTGACCTTATCGTTACAACCAAAAATGGGTGAGATGATTCAGCACTAAGGGAGATGCCAGGCAAGAAATCGGCTTATAGAAGAAATCAAGGGAAGAATGAGAAGTTGGTTTCGGCAAGAAGGGGTGTTTCAGCTTTTGAAACTGTCGACAAAGGCTTACGGGAAAGAAAAAGAAGAAGGTGAAAGATTCGACAGAGAGAGGTTTACAGGAAAGATGAAATCGACTAGAGATGTAAAGAGAAGAGAAGAACGGTGAAAAGATTAGAGAAGTGGCTTTTGTTACAGAGAAATCGGTAGTAGGGTTTCTGAGGTAGGGGATTCGGCTACTAGGTTTACAAAAGCAGAAAAAGTGACCCCTAATTTACTAAACAGAATCGGCAGAAGAGGGGACTTACTCAACTAAGGAAATCGGCACCAAAGAGACCCCAAATGCCGATTGTGCCTTACCTATGCTACTTGCCGAATTGCCCCATAGAGAGTCCCTTGGCCGGCCACTTCATTCAAAATTTGAAATATCCTTGATTTGCTCCTCAACCTCCTCCTTGATTAACTCATATGACCATTTCAAACTCCTCCAACCAGAGTTTAACTTGAAGTCTACCACTTACCTTTTCTATTCATAAAAAATAAGACACCTTAATACATACATGGGACTTGAACCCTTGACCTCCACTCTCCTTTAGGCGCCACTTTTATAGCTCCTAAGTGGCATCATATTGCCACTCCACCACTAGCCAGTTTATGCTTTATTTCACAGATATTTTCTTATAACACCTACCTTCCAGAGACCCCATCTCCTAAGTCAAAAATACAAAATTTTGCCGAGCTTCTAACCAATACCTGGGCCTTCCATAGGCCCATTAACACTTCCCAAACATGCATTACATACCTAAACACTAGAGTTAAACATTTTATCTGAGAAAGAACAATCTAAGAGAAACCCAAAAATTAGGGCGTTACATGCAGTGGGTAACAGAATCGGGGCGGTTTTGGTATCCGCAAATGGAGATCAATATCCCTTTACTAGTAAATTGGATTTTGATTGCACAAATAATATGGCAGAATATGAGGCATGCATCATGGGTATCCGTGCAACCATAGAACGCAAAATCAAAGTGCTAGAGGTATATAGGGATTCTGCACTAGTGATCTATCAACTCAATGGTGAATGGGAGACAAGAGACCCTAAATTGATCAATTACTAAAAGCTAGTTCTGGAGTTAGTTGAGGAGTTTGATGACATCACCTTTTGCTACCTCCTGTGAGATGAAAACCAGATGGCTGACACCTTGGCTACTTTAGCTTCTATGATTAGTGTAAACAAACAAGAGGATGTGAAGCCTATCCAAATGAGTATTTCTAATAGCTCGGTTTAGACCCTAATCAGAATAGTGGTTTCGAAACCATAAATCCGGGGTCATAAAATTATTTTTAATATTATTTTGGAATTTACAGTATGTTAATTTATATGTGTGAAAATTTCGTAAGTTAATTTTACCGATTGGTTCTACAAATTAATTAGAGGACTTAATCGCATAAAATGTAAAAATGGCATGCTATTTGTTAAAGTGCCATATTGCTATATTATTTTTAATGTGGAGGCCTTAAAATGAAATTAGGCCATTTAATAGTGGATGGACGGTTAAGGACAACAATTATATGGTTTTCTAATTAATTTATAAAGGTTATTTTAGTAAATGAAATATTATTATGTAATAAATAAAAAAGATATGAAAATAGCCATGCATGTTCATTTTATTCATGGCTGAATATGGAGAAGAAAGAAACCATCTAGAAGCTTAGAATATTCGGCACTTTGAAGCTTGACTCGGGTATGTGTTTTGCTCGGTTTTTGATAATTTTTATGTTTTTGAGATTGTTGCTTTGAGTTTTAGCTAACCCATCTTCAATTTTTTAATCTATTGATGAATTTGAGATTTTCCATTATTGATAATGTGATGAATTTGTTGTTTGATGATGAAAAATAAATCTTTGATGTTTGATTATTATGTTTAGTTAGGTGATTTTTGATAAAAATGTGTATTAAGAATTAAGTTGTGAAATTTGTAAATTGAGGGGTCAAAATGTGAAAAAAAAATGAAATTAATGGGCTGCTAGAGAACAAAGGAAGATTCGGCCATGCTTGGGTTTGTTGAAATTTTAAGTAAATTGTGTTATTTTGAAATAAGGACTAAATTGAGAAAATGTGAAATGTTAGGGGCTAAAATGAAAATTTTCCATTTATATGGTTTTGGATGAAATTAAATTGAAATATTGAATAGTAAGTTAATTGTGTTATAAATTAGATTGGCAAAAAAGGAAATAAGATTTAGATCGGGGAAGTCAAATAGTCGTTCTGGTCCGTTCGTGTCCGTACAATGTTGTATATTGGAATGTACATGTACTATATATGCCTAATTGAATTGAAGTAAATAAATGTATATGTGCTAAATTAAATTAAGTAATTGATGACTTAATTCGAGTATGAATTGAATAAATTATGCAATTATAAGTTTCGAATGAATATTAAGGATTTTACAGAATAACGATGTCATAATTTGAAAGCTTCTGAAATATATGATTTTGTGTAAGACCCTGTCTGGGACACTGGCATTGGTATATGACTTCATGTAAGACCATGCCTGGGACATCGGCATCATATATGATTTCGTGTAAGACCCTGTCTGAGACAGTGGCATCAATATTTGATTACATGTAAGACCACGTCTGGGACGTCGGCATTGTACAAGCTCTTTGAGCTATCCACGTATCATATTTTATGTCGAATGGTTCTGCGGGCATTCTGAGAAATGTATGATTATATTAAAGTATATCCGATTCAGGTACATTTGCGATGTGCTAAATATGTGAGCATGAAAGATAGGCATATGTGCCATCAAATATATATGAACTGGTAAAGTAAGTAAAGCACTTAATGTTAGCATATGAAGTTCTGAGTATGACTAATGCAAATATGGTTGAGATCTGTTAAATTCAACTTAGTTAAGTTGAACTATAAATATTATTGAGATGATTTATTTGTTCATGGCTTACTAAGCTTTCAAAGCTTACTCTGTGCGTTTTTCCTATGTTTATAGAGTTTCAGAGACTTGCTCGGGTTGGAAGTCAAGGGAGACGTCATCACACTATCCCGTTATCGCTTCGGTAAATAAAAGTTGTGAGTTTTGGTTATGTGGCATGTATAGGCTAGTATTTAAGTTGAGTTATATGGTTCACTATGTTTATGAATATTGGTGTTTGATCAAGCTATGTGATATGCTTGAGTTTGAAATGGTTGGATTGATATGAAAGCATTATATGATATGTTCATTTTTGTGGTAAATTCGAAAAATGGTATTTTGGCGTAAGTGATGTATGATTATGGATATGTTGATATAAAGGGTGATAAGTGATTGAATGGTAAAGTGATATTTCAAGGCATATGTAAGACCAAATGAAATGGTCATTTTCGTATATGCTTACTTGTGAAATTGGTATGGTTTTGATATGTTTAAACAAGGTTTGACATATTTTCTAATGCATTGTAATGAGAAATGAATATGTTTTTGAACATGAAATTGACATTGAATGTGGCTTGTGTTTTGGTATGTTTTGGAATGGAATTGAGTATGAATTTGTTTGAGGATAATATAATATGAATGATGTATATTTTGGGCACGATTGGGCTGAAAATTTGGTATGAAATGGATTAGTTTTATGCTTGTAGGTACATGGCATTTAGGGTGTGAAATATGGCTTAAACCAAGCCTATTTCATGCCACATGGTCTGAGCATATGGGCGTGCGTCTCGATCGTGTGACCCCTGTTTTGTAGTTAAATTCGATAGTATGACACATTGACTGGACACACAGCCATGTATAGTGACCGTCTGACCTTAGTCAGTGTTGCACACGAGCTAAGGTGAATTGAGGGGCACGGTTGTGTGGAGTACACGGCCTAACCACACGAGCGTGTGCCCTGTTTTAAAAGGAAAAATTTATAAATCTCATAAAGTTTTCAAATGTTATTGGTTTAATCCTGACTCATTTCTTAAGCATGTTTAAGGTCTCGAAGACCTTCATAAGTGATTTGTTGATGATGTATGTCTATAATATGATTTGGTTGATTGTGAAATGTCTGTAAAAGTTCTGGTTTGTCCGATAATGCTCTTAACCCTAGTCCGGTGACAAATACGAGTTAGGGGTGTTACAGTATTTATGAGGCTCCGGCTTATTGCCACAACATTGACAAAGAAGAAGAAAAAGTTGATCATCCTTGGTACCATGATATATTGCGATATGTGAAGAATCGTGAATACTCTGACTAAGCAATTGAGAATTATAAAAGAATGTTTAGAAGGCTAGCGAGTGACTATGTCTTAAATGGGGAGATCCTATATAAAAAAAAAGAAAGGATCAGATACTACTGAGGTGTGTGGATGGTACTGAGGCTAAGAAAATCTTAGAAGAAGTCCATGAGGGTGTTTGTGGAACACATGCTAATGGTTTCACAATGGCTAGGCAAATCATGAGATTCGGGTATTATTGGTCCACCATGGAAGGGGATTGCATCAGTTATGCCGAGGAATGCCATAACTGCCAAATTTATGGAGACAAGATTCACGTACCTCCTTCACATCTTGATGTCATGACTTCTCCATGGCTTTTCTCTATGTGGGGCATAGATGACATTGGGTCGATCTCACCAAAAGCTTCTAATGGGCATCGATTCATTTTTGTGGTCATCGATTACTTCACCAAGTGGTTAGAGGCTGCTTCATATGCCAATGTCACAAAGTCGATAGTCAACAAATTCTTAAAGAAAGAGATCATATGTCAATATGGAATGCCAGAAAAAATCGTATCTGACAACGAGCTGAATTTGAACAACAGCATGATATCAGAAGTCTACAGTTAGTTCAAAGTTAAACACCATAACTCATCACCATATCGTCCAAAAATGAATGGTACAGTAGAAGTGGCCAATAAGAACATCAAGAATATAGTGGGGAAAATGACTGAGACTTATAAAGATTGGTATGAGAAATTACCATTCGCCCTCTATGCCTATCAAACGTCAGTCAGAACCTCTACCGGGGCAACACCTTTCTCATTGGTTTATGGAATGGAGGTGGTTTTGCCCATTAAAGTTGAAATTTATTCTCTTAGTGATTTATCAGAGTTATAGTTGGATGAAGCAGAATGGATCCAATCCCAATATGATCAGTTGAACTTAATTGAAGAAAAGAGGCTAAGGGGTATCCATCATGGACAAATGTACCAAAAACAAATAATGCCTACTTATAACAAGAAGGTACACCCTAGAGAATTCCATGAAGGAGACCTAATGTTGAAAAAGATCCTTCCCATACAAAAGGACTTCAAAGGAAAGTGGATGTCAAATTGGGAAGGCCTTATGTAGTAAAGAAGGTCTTTTCTAGAGGAGCTCTAATTTTGACTGAGATGGATGGAAAAAATTTGCCCAATACTGTGAGTTCAGATTCAGTTAAGAAATACTTCACCTAAAAAAAGAAATAAAAGAAAAAGAAAAGAAAAAGGAAAGGCCAAGGTGAAATGTAATAACCCTTTCCCGTAATCGTCTTCGGAATAGGTAAGGGGCATTACCGGACATATAGCACAACTTGGAACAGTAAATCAACAAGCATTTAACAAATATAATTTCAAATCATTGATTTCCAATCATTCACATTCATAACCTGCTTAGTTCAAGTATACAATGTCAATTACAAGCATTCAGGACCAATTTGATAACATAAGAAAACTACAGGAAAACTTAGAAAAAATTTCCTTTAAAACGAGGCACACGCCCATGTGGCTAGGCCATGTGCCTCACACGGCCGTGCCTTAGACCATCCTTAGCCCGTGTATAACATTGACTTGGTCACATGGTCACTAGACACGCTCGTGTGTCAGCCTCACTTGGCTACACGGTCACAGACATGCCCGTGTGTCTAGCCCGTGTGCCATACTGTCCAAATTGTTCAAGATGCAGGGGTCACACAGTCGAGACACACGCCAGTCTGCTTAGGCCGTGTGGCACGAAAATGGGCTTGGTTTAAGCCACATTTCCCACTCATATCTCTTGCACCTACAAATAGCAAATTGCACTAATTTTATATTCCAAATGAGCAACCAATTTAGCCAAAATAAACACATATAGACCATTCCATTAACAATCACAACCATACCATTTATAACATAATTCACATATCATTATCCATGACTCATTTCATGCCAATCTTACCAAATTCCAAACATCATCTATGCCAAAACATCAATCATCAAATCCACTATAAAGTAAGTTTATCACATGAAACTTTCATACCAAATTAACCATTTCCAAACTAAGCCATATCACATAGCTTGGACATGTACAAAAATTTATAACAAATTTACTAGCATTAGCAACTACATAATTCAACTTATAACTAGCCTATACATGCCATAATTTACATCATTTACAGATATTCCAAAAGTACCAAAAGTTTGCTTGGATAGTGCAATAGCAATCTCTGACCTCATCCGGAATCGAGCTAGCTTCTGAAATCTATAAAACATGGGAAAATAGAATGGAGTAAGCTCAAAAGCTTAGTAAGCCCATATAATATAGAAACAAACTTACCAATTCAACAATTTAAGCATTAAAACATTATAAAACCAAATCATATGTCCTCAATGCCTATTTGAAACATCATTCACATGTTAGTTACACATAAACCATATATTCCAATGTACTCATGTATCATATAGCACAATTCAATCATGTAATTCAAGTATCATTGTAATCATATTAACCATAGGTCTCATGTATCATGTCATATATGTATACTACAGGTACTCATACACAATTAGCTCATATCAAGCTTATTTTCAATGTAACATATAACATATATACATGTAAAACATGTAGTTCATTTACCAATAAGCTCATGGAATTCATATCTAATGTAATAACAATATTCATATACCATGTAATTCATGTACAACATGTAATCTTTGTAACATATAATCTTTATGTTTCATATTGGTATATTGCCCGTTGAACCTTCAAAAACATCGAGGGATACTCGTCTGATACACATTAAGTGTATAATCTGTAATCTGTCAATTCATCATGTATGCTCTTTCGAGCCAAAGTCGATATGCTGCTCTTGAGCCGGTAAACTGTAAGCTCAAACGAGCTAAATGGTAAGCTCCGTTGTGCTAAAACGGTAAGTCCTAAAGGACTGAAACAGTAAGCTCTGAAGAGCTGAACGGTAAGCTCATAAGAGTTGAAACGGTAAGCTCATACGAGCTGTGGTAAGTCCGCAACAAATGCCGGAGCTGAACCAAATGGTAACCCTAGTGACATGTCACTTGTATCCTACAACTTTATACGATTCAAACGGGACTCGATAATCAATTTAAACATGTAACTAATAGGCATTTCCATTCAACGTCTCGTTTATACAATCATATAAATAGACACATCAATAATTTAATACGAACTTACCTCGTAATAGCTCGTATATCCGATATCTACTTGTCTACCTTTCGTTTCCCCCGTCAAGGGTATTTGTTTATCTTGATCTCTATGGATTGAAATTAATCCATTTATTCACAAAAACATTCAATTGAATCCATATACATGTATTTAGCCTATTTACAAAATAGCCCTTGTATTTTCATACTTTGACACTTTACTAATCTTATTGTATCTTCTTGTAACATTTATCATATAAACATGTACTTCTTATATCTCATGTAACATGTATTTCAAGTACTACAAATCAGTAAATTTTCCCATTGAACCTTTGGAAACATTGAGGGATACTCAGATGATACACATACAATGTATATATGTAACCTGTAAATCCGTCAAGTCATCTTGTATGCTTTTTCGAGCCATGTATGGTATGCTCCTTCTAAGCCGATAACGGTAAGCCCGAAGGCTGAACATGTAAGTTCGAAGGCTGAATGGTAAGCCCAAAGGCTGAACATGTAAGCCAAAAGGCTGACCGATAAGCCCAACGGTTGAACATGTAAGCTCATGAGCTGTGGCGAGTCTGCAACAAATGCAGGAGCTCAACTAACCTGTAGCCCTAGTGACATGCCATTTGTATCCTATGACTTTCTACGACTCAAACGGGACGTGAAAACTCAATTAAAACTTGTATTCAATATGCATTTAAGTTTATACAATCACATAACATTAAAATCAGCAATTATAAATATAAAATAAGTTTAATCCTAGTTATACGAACTTAGCTCGATCTAGCTCGTATACCCAGTATCTATTCGTCTACCTATTATTTCGCCCGATCAAGTTCTAGGCTTTGTTTATATTCATCTATATTAATTCAAAATTAAGTCAATTATTCAACAACACACTCAATTTAGTCCAAATACATGTATTTTAGTCATTTTGCGAAATAGCCCTTGTATTTTCATACTTTAACAATTTAGTCCTTAATACACAAAATAGCAAATTACACATTTTTCACTAAAATCCACTATAGCCAAATACTCTTATAGTCCATATAAGCCCATATATTTCATTTATCACATTTCTAACCGTAAAATTTCTACCATTTTCAATTTAATCCGAAATACTCAATTTTATCAAAAATCACTTTATAAAACTTGTATATCTATAAACAACCATCAATAATTTATCAAGAAACATAAAAAATACATAAGTATTCAACCATGGCACATTTCAAAAACATCAACCATTTTAGAAATCAAGATATGGGTCAGCTATATCGAGCTGCAATGAGCTAAAAAACAAAGAAATCATTAAAAACAGATCAAAAATCGTACCTTAAATGAGTAATGAAGCTTGGTCAAATATGAGCTTTGAAAATGGAGGTTCTATCTTTGTTAAAATTGGCATAAGAAAGATGATAAAACATAAAACTTTATTTGTTTTATTTTATTTTCACTTAATAACTAAATTACCTTATTATCCTTATTTTCACTTAATAACTAAATTACCTTATTATCCATTATTAAACAACCAAATATCATTATAAAAGTGTCCATAAATGTACACTATAAGTACTAATGGTCCAATTTCAATTTAAGGCCTTCCAAATATAAAGCCATGATCATTTAAGCCACTTATACAATAGAACTCATATTTATCGCTTTACGCAATTTAGTCCTTTTTATCGAATTAGCTAATTAAACGGTAAAATTTCTATACGAAACTTTCACACCAAAATACTATCATGCTGTAAACATTAATAAAATAATAAAAATAATATTTTGACTCGGTTCAGTGGTCCCGAAACCACTCATTCTGATTAGGGTCTAAATCAATCTGTTACAAAATACACATGTATTCAACAATGGCACATTTCAAAAACATCGATAATTTTAGATATTAAGGTACGGGCTAGATATACCGAGCTACAACGAGCTCAAAAACATAGAAATCATTAAAAATCGAGTAAAAACTGTACCTTAATTGAGATCAAGAGCATGGCTGAATGTAAAACCAAAGAAATAACTTTTTTTTCTTTCCAAGTTCGATGGAATATGAATGAAAAACAAAACATAATTTGTTTGTCTTTTAATGAATATAACATAATAACCATTTTACAAAAATAACCTTTAGAAAACCATTTAAGAATCATGTAATATATGGACATGAATGTCCACTAACTTAAACAAAGGGATAATATCAACTTAAGGCCTTCCATTAATAATTCTATGACCATTTAAGCCACTTTACTAATGGAATTCATATTTTACGCGTTAATCGATTTAATACTTTTTATCGAATTAACTATTTAATCGGTAAAATTTCTTTACGAAACTTTTGCACGGTAATTATATCATTCAGTAAAACTTATTAAAATAAAAAAAATATTTTGACTCAGTTAAGTGGTCTAGAAACGGCCTGTTCCGACTAGGGTCTAAACAAGGCTGTTACAACTCTCCCCTCTTTAGGGATTTTTGTCCCTGAAAATCTAACTGGTAAATAGGTTAGGGTACTATTTTTGCATAGCTTTCTTGGGTTTCCACGTAGCTTCTTTTATTCCGTATTTACACCAGAGAACTTTCACAAGTGTTATACGTTTATTTCTCAACTCTTTGATTTCTCGAGCCAAATTTTGGATCGGTTCTTCGTTGTCCAATAAATCTGACTGTATTTCCACATCAATGGGAGAGATCACATGTGACAGATCCGATCTATATCAACGTAACATCAAAACATGAAAGACATTATGTATCTTTTCAAGCTAAAGTGGTAATGAAAGTCGATAGGCTACAGGCCCTATTCTTTCTACAATTTCATACGGACCGATGAATCGCGAACTTAACTTTACATTCTGGCCAAAATGGAGAATTTTCTTCCATGGTGACACTTTCAAGAATACTCGATCTCTGACCTGAAATTCTATTTCTTTACGTGTCAAATTCGCGTATGATTTCTATCTATCGAAGCTACTTTAAGGCTATCATGAATCACTTTCACTTTTTTTTCGGTTTCTTTAATCAATTCAACACCATGTATCTTTTTCTCACTCAGTTTTCTCCAGTATAATGGTGTTCGACATTTACAACCGTATAGTGCATCGTATGGAGCCATTTTCAAACTCGTCTAAAACTATTATTATATGCAAATTCAGTCAGAGGCAAGTATTTCTCCCAACTACCTTCAAATTCGAGAAGACAACATCGTAACATGTGTTTGAGTATCTGTATAACTCATTCAGACTGACAGCCACTTTGGGGATGAAAAGCTGTACTGAAATTTAATTTTGTTCCCAAAGCTTCTTGCAATTTCTTCCAGAATCTCAACGTAAATCTTAGATCTCTATCAAAGATAATAAACAATGGTACTTCGTGTAATCATACTATCTCAGAAAAATACAACTCAGCTAATCTATCCAGGGAGTAATCTATACGTACCAATATGAAATGAGCAGATTTTGTCAGTCTATCAATGATAACCCAGATTGCATCTTTCTTTTTAGGAGTCAAGGGTAATCCCAATACGAAATCCATCATAACTCTGTCCTATTTCCATTCCGGAATCATCACTGGCTATAATAAACCTGCTAATGTTCAGCTTTTACATGCTGACAGATTAGACATTTCGATACAAACTTTGATATATCTCATTTTATTCCCGACCACCAGTACAACTATTTCAGGTCATTAAACATTTTAGTACTACCCGGATGAACAGAAAAGCAACTACTATGTTCTTCATGTAGGATCTTCTAAATAAGCTCGGTATTTTTCGGTATACAGATTCTATTTCAGAACATTAAACAATCATCTATTCCAATATGAAATTCAGAATCAGAATTAGACTCACATTGAAGTCATTTAGTTTGTAATTCTGTATAAATTTTTTGGGCTTTGTAGATTTGTTGTAGAAATACCGGTTTAGCTTTTAATTTAGCTAAAATAGATCCGTCATCACATAACATCATCTGTGTCTTCATGCTTGCAAAGCAAATAAAGACTTTCAGCTCAAAGCATCAGCTACAACATTACCTTTTCTGGAATGATAATCAATTACAAACTCATATTCTTTCAGTAGCTCTAGCCATCTCTGTTGTCGCAGATTCAAAGCTCTTTGTGACATCAAATATTTCAGGCTTTTATGATCTATTAATATTCAACATTTTTCACCATACAGAGAGTGATGCCAAATCTTTAAAGCAAAGACTATCACAGCTAACTCAAGATCATGTGTCGGGTAATTCTTCACGTGTGGTTTCAACTATCGGAAAGCATAAGCTATAACTTTATCGTCTTGCATCAATACACAGCCCAATCCATTTAACAACATATCGCTGTAAATCACAAACTCCTTACGCGATTCAGGTTGAACCAAAATCAGTGCCTCTATTAACAATGTTTTCAACTGTTCAAAGCTCTATTGACATTTATCAGTCCACTCGAATTTCACATTTTTCTGAAGTTATCGAGTTAACGGATCTGCAATCATCGAGAATCCTTTCAAAAATCTTTGATAATATCCCCCTAAACCTAGGAAACTTCTGATCTCAGATACACTCTTCAGTGGTTTCTAGTCTAATATCACAGATATTTTACTCGGATCAACTTTGATGTCTTCCGCTGAGACAATATGACCCAAAAATCTGAGTTCCCGAAGCCAGAATTCACATTTGCTAAATTGGGTGAATAACTGCTTATCTCTCAAGGTCTGTAACATGATTCTCAAATGTTCAGTATGCTCTGTCTCATCACGAGAATAAATCAGGATGTCCTCAATGAAAACAACAACGAATCTATCTAAATACGGTCTGAATATACGATTCATCAAATCCATGAATCCCACATGAGCATTAGTCAAACCAAAAGGCATGACTAAGAATTCATAGTGACCATATCATGGTCTGAAAGCAGTCTTTGGTATATCAGAGTCTTTAACTCGTAACTGGTAGTAACCGAATCTTAGATCAATTTTCAAAAATACTGTAGCCCGTTTCAATTGATGAAATAGGTCGTCAATTCATGGTAGAGGATATTTATTCTTTATAGTCACTTTATTCAGCTGCCTATAGTTAATACACATTCTCATTGATCTGTCTTTCTTTTTCACGAATAATACCAGAGCACCCCAAGGTGAGAAGCTCGGTCGTGTCTGTCAGTTAATTATTGTAACTGTGCTTTTAACTCTTTCAATTTAGTCGATGCCATTTTGTACGAAGCTATCGATATCGGTGTTGTACTTGGTAACAATGCAATGCCAAATTTAACCTCTCTAATCGGTGGTAAACCTGGTAATTCTTCTGGAAATACATTTGGAAATTCATAAACAACTGGTATAAATTCAATCTTAAATTATGATACTTTAGTATCCAGTACGTACGCTAGGTACACATCACAGCCCTTTTTCACACATTTTTTAGCTCGCGTAGTAGATATCACAATTGGTAATTCGCTCGAATCATTAGGTTCAACCCGAAGAATTTCACTGTTCTGGCATTTCAATTCTATATTCTTCCATCTACAGTTCACAACCGCATCATGCACATTCAGCCAATCCATACCCAATATTACATCAAACTCATCAAATAGTAGGAGCATCAAGTCTGCCAGAAAACAATATCCCCGAGTCATCAATGGACAATTCTTACAAATTTTATTAACTAACACTGACTTGCCTAACGGGTTCGATACTTTAACTACAAATTCTGTGGACTCAACATGTAGACTCTTTTTAAACACTAATTCCATACAAATATACGAATGAGTTGATCCAGGATCTATCAATGCAATTATGTAAGTGTTATAAAGAGAAAAAGTACCAGTAATAACATCAGGCGATAAGGCTTCCTCGCGTGCACGTATAGTGTAAGCTCGAGTAGGTGCGCGTGTCTCAAATCTAACATCTGGATCTCGTGTAGCACTACGATTTCCACTCTGATTCCAAGTATTCTAGGGTGGTCTACCTTTAGTAACAATATTGCTCACTTTAACAAATTGTTCTCTATCAGTGGTAGATCTCTCTAGACAATCTCGTAGGTAATGATCTAGTGATCCGCATCTGAAACATGCAACACTTTTCACTCGATATTCACCATAATGCTTTCAATTACAATGCTTACAATCAGGTCCTACATTTCTCACGCTACCCACATTGGCAACGGGCATCATTTAGGGCTTTGGATTGAATGATCTTGCATCTCTATCTCTGATCGTTATACCCAAAGAAGCAGTGGAACAGGGATGAAAGTATTTTGATTTCTTCGATACAGACTGATGTGATTTACTCGCAAATCTCTTTCTAGAATCTCTTAATTCAAAATCAGCTTTTCGTTTCTCTTTAGCAAGTTCTTCGGCTTTACAAGCCATATCAACCAAAACTACAAACTCTTTCAGTTCAAGTTTTCTGACTAACAATCGGATATCTTCATTCAGTCCATCCTTTAATTGATTACACATGATAGCTTCAGTAGAGATGCATTTACGAGCATACTGACTAAGTTGAACGAATTCTCTTTCATACTTGGTTATTATCATATGACCCTATTTAAGATCAAGGAATTATTTTCTTTTCTAGTCGACAAACCGCTGACTAATATTCTTCTTTCAGAATTCAGTCTGAAAGAAATCCCAGTTAACTCATTCTTGTGGAACAACCGATATTAAAGTATTCCACCACTGGAATGCCGAATCTCGTAATAATGAAATAGCTTATTTCAAACATTCATCTGGTGTACATACTAATTTATCGAAGAACCTGATCGTATTTTCAAGCCAGAATTCAACCCTCTCAACATCATTGTTAGCTATAGCTTCAAATTTTTTGGCCCCATATTTTTGTATCTTATCAATAGGAGGCCTATTAAATCTCAAAGGATCTGTACCTCTGTAACGCCCTAAAATTCTGGTCTTTCTTGAATTTTGGTTCATCTAGTAAAATGTTTAAACTCTGGTGTTTGGTTGTGAAATTCGTGTTTTGAGAATGTTATTGGGCCTTTGGAAGGCCCAAGTGTTGGTTAAAAACTCGGGAAAATTTTTAAATTTTTCATTAGGGAGATAGGGGACTTTTGGAAGTAGGGGTCTTAAATAAATTTGGCTAAAATGAAGCACAAGGGAGCTCCTGGTAAAATGGTTGTGTGACGCCACTTAGGAGCTACAAAAGTGGCGCCTAAATGAATGGGAAGGCCAAGGTTCAAGTCCCAGGTTATGCAAGGAAGGCGTTATTTTTTATGCAAGGAGCAGGCAGGAATTTGAAGCAGAATAAAACTCTACTTGAGGAGTGTTTGAATCGGTCATGAGAGGATATTGTGGAGTGAATCAAGGAGCGGATTAAGGTGTTTTTGAATTTGAAGTAAGGTGGTCGGCCAAGAGGACTCTTTGTGGTACATTTTCGGCAATTAGGTGCTAGAAGTGCCGATTTCTCCCTTAGGTCTTCTTGTGTCCTTATGCCAATTTTATCTTAGGTTAGTGAATCCTATTCTTTTGTTCGTTTGACATAGCATATTAGGTTCGTTTTGCCATTTTGTTCTTCTTTTTGTTCTAGTAGCCGAACCCTAATACACCCCATTGCCAAATCCTCTTTTCTTTTCATTTGCCGAACCTAGATCTCCCAAAACACCATCTTGTGCCATTCTTTTTCTGTTAAACCGATTGCTCATTTCTTTCCCTCTCAAATCTCTTTTCGTATTTTCTTCTTTTCCATTTTCCTCTTCTATCATTCATATATCTTCTTCTGACGTTATTCTCTGGTTGATAGTCACAAAAGAACCGAAAGCAAACATCTCATTGCCGATTATTCCCTTGACCGAAACCTTGTGGTTCTATTACCGATTTATCCTCAGTCACATAACTCCCTTCTTTCTCTCCTTTTTGTCGATATTTCCTATAACTCTTTAGTCGAATCTTTGTGTGTTAAACCTCATTTATTTCTTCAAAGAGAGAAACCGAAACCTCCATACCCTGTGGTGCTCAAGCCGAATGTAGATCATCTTTTATCTCTTCTCTTAGTTGCAAGGGGAATCGTGGTATATCGAGGCTAGGTTGGTAAGTATTCGGGAACTTGCCTTTGTTAGATAATCACGTTTTAAGAATAAAGCCGAAACCCCTTAGGGAAGGCTATCGTTTGGACTAAGGCATTGTGGCCTCTTGTTTTGGTGTTGTGTTAGGGTGAGCAAGAGGACTTTTTGCAAGGACGTGAAGGTTGGCACGGTTGGGGCTCATAGACTTAGTCTATTTTCTTTCGACAAAAAGGTAAAGGCTTTTAGGGACTTCAGTCATGTTAGCCGATTATAGTAGTGAGATTTTAATTTAATGGTTGAAGAGTATTAAACTAACATTGAGGTGATTAACGATAGGTTTTTGTTCGTGGATTTCGTCAACTGTTTCAACGGTTAACAGGTGTGTAACGTATTTCCATCATAGACTAGGATGGCTAAAAGCCGAAATAATCGAAACTGTGCTAAAGTGTCCGACTAAAGTGACCGAAAAATTTGTCTTGAAAGGATCTGAGGGTAACCGAATACCCTGTGGTGATCAAACTAGTAAATGACAGTGGCAAAATTGCAGAAGGTGCAATTTCGAGCTTCTCGGTAAGTTGGGTATCAATGGGCCAAAGATGGGCCTAATGGGCTTCCGAGCCCAAATAGGTAAAATGGCAAATAAAGACTATCTGGCGACGTAGTTAGTAGTAACATGTTAAGTTGGTAAACTAAACCTAAAATTGGGCTTAAAGGGCTTGAGACAATATTGGACTTAGTAAGGCTCATTAGGGGTTTAGGCTAAAAAGGGCAAAACTGGAAATTTGGCACAAATGGACTTCCGTGGTTAATTGGGAACTAATAATCAGCTGTACAAGCATAAAACTTCTGAAAATATGAAAAAAGACTAAAATACCATTAAATATGGAAAATTACCAAAATACCCCTAGGTGTAAAAAGACTATTATACCCCTAGGGTCAATTCTGTGTGAAATGTATGATGTTATGTATCTGCGTAAGTTCATTATCTATATGAGTATATCTGATGCTAGATATTGCATGATAGTATGATTATCTGTTGCATGGGGTATGGGTTTATGATGGAGGAAGCGTTCTGGCAGCCTCGCTGCAATCTGGTGACTCTGTCACATTATATCTGGCAACCTCGTTGCAATCTGGTGGCCTCGCCACAATATTTATATCTGGTGACCTCGTCACAATATCTGGCAGCCTCGCTGCAAATATATCTGGCAGCCTCGCTGCAAATGTTATCTGGCAGTCTCACTGCAAATTATATCTGGCAGCCTCGCTGCAAATATCTGTGGCGTGTAGCGGTTGGGTGGGTCGAGTAGTCTCCCCACATGGTGTAAGGCTGGTACGGGGGTGTTAAGGATGGATTTGGGATGGGTTTCTGTTTGCATAATATTTATATCTGATCTGTTTCTGTTATGGGCCTTTGGGCTTAACCTGATTCCTGTAATGGGCCAAGGCCCAATTAACTCTGTTTCTGAGGCTTGATCTGTTTTGGCCTATGGTTGAGATAATGTTGCACACTGAGTTCTCAAACTCACCCCCCTTCTGTTTCATCACTGCAGGTAACCCTCAACCATAGTGGGCTTGGAGCTGCAAGAGATTCGGAGTGGCCACGGCGTCTGAAATAGAACTGGTTTTCATTTATGTTTTAGTTTATAAATTTTTATGTTAATTTTTGGGTTTTAATATGTAATAAGGCCGCTATTAAATTTCCTTTTGGGTTTTAACTTTCTAAAGGATTTGGTTCGTATTTATCGAAACTGCTAGATATAGGCTGCGCGGGTTTTCAAAACCTTAATAACGTTTTCAAAATGATGTTTATAAGATTTAAGCAATCTTGAATAATGACAACTTAAAGTGGTTTTGACAAGAACTTTTCTCACCTTGCCAGTTTTATCACCTAAGTCTCAACGCGTAATAAAAGGTTACAAACGTAGTTTAGGATCATGTGATACACCAGATCTGGTCATAGCGTCCAGACCGGGTTTGGGGTGTTACATTTAGTGGTATCAGAGCTAAGTTGCAACAACTCGGCTGTGGTTCGGGTCTAAAAATGGAAGTTTTTAAAATAAAGGTTTTCGACAAAACATGTTTGTAGCAATTGTTTTAAAAATTAATAGGAACTTGTTTTGACAAACTCCTAAATGGTTTATGTTCAAAGAGTCAAGTTTTCCTATGTAATTTTTGTAAAGAGTGGCACACCGAATCTCCGGCTCAAGCCTGTAAGTTTTCTGAACTTTTCTGACTGATTTTTTTTCTAATTATATGCCTGACTCAGACTCTATTATGATACTTTAGCTAGTGTACTGCTGAAACTATAGAGACTCTGATAGGTAGACTGAGACTGTAGCTAGGTTACCGCGAAAGAAAATAAACTCTGAAATTATGCTTATTCATAAGATATCTGTAATAAACACTGGAATATTAATCTGACTCATAAGATTTCTAAAACAGAAAATACGAAATGAGTACGCGAGCAGCTCGTGGTAGGGGCCGTGGACGTGGCCGAGGTAGTGCACGAGCTGAATCTTCTTCTTCGGGTCATGCGCCAGCAGCTGATGCACCGATACCACCGGCGACAGAGGTGGAATCTCACGATAGGGGCGTAGGGGATGATGCCCTATCACAAGCAATGCTTCGAGTTTTGGAAAGGGTTGCTGGGGCAAGTACCGGTAATGGATTTCGAGGTTCTATTTCTGAGCGACTCCGATCTAATGGGGCAGAATTCTTTAGGGGCGTGTCTGGTGTAGCCCCGAATGTGGCCGAGTACTGGTTGGAGGCCACAGAGCGGATTATGGACGACCTGGATTGCTCTATGGAGCAGAAACTGAAAAGAGCCGTGTCGTTGCTAAGGGATGAAGCCTATCAGTGGTGGCTCACAGTAAGAGATGGGGCGGCAGCTGGTGAGGTAACATGGGAGCTGTTTAAGACAGCCTTTAAAGGGAAGTATGTTGGAGCCAGCTATGTGGACGCCCGCCGGAAGGAATTTTTGAATTTGGTTCAGGGAGGTAGATCAGTATCTGAGTACGAGGCTGAGTTTTTGAGGTTAAGTCGATATGCTTCTGGGATAGTTGCTACTGAGTATGAGCGTAGTGTGCGCTTCGAGGATGGTTTGAGGGACGAGCTAAGGGTGCTGATTGCTCCACAGAGGGAGCGTAGTTTTGCTGCTTTAGTTGAGAAAGCTAAGATTGCTGAGGAAGTAAAGCGTACTGAGAGGCAGAATCGTGAGAAGGATCGGAACCGCTTCCGGAGGGATTCTGGACCATCAGGTGGGTATAATAGGAATGCTAAGAGGGCAAGAGTGGCAGAACCAGTGCGAGCAGTGCCAATGAATGCTGTCAGACCACAGAGTTGCAGGAATTGTGGAAAGGTCCATTTGGGCGAGTGTCGGAAACGTACTGGAGCCTGTTTTCGATGTGGGTCGATGGAGCATAGGATTAAGGATTGTCCTCAGGAACCAGATCAGAATCAAGTTAGAGATCAGAGGGTTGCTCAGCCAGTGAGAGGGGGACCACCAGCTCCAATAGGTCGTGGGCAAGGCAGAGGTGGAAATGGACGAGGACGAGGAGCACCTGGCAGGGGTGCTGGTTTTGCTGAGGCTCGTCAGCCGGCATTAGTCTATGCAGCTCGTCGCCGAGAGGAGGGTGATGCTCCTGACGTCATAACTGGTACGTTTTTGATTTCTAGTATGCCATACACTGCATTGATAGATGTTGGATCTACCCATTCTTATGTTGCGTGTGCCATGTCTGGGTCGCTGGGAGTGCGTTCTGAGGAGACAGTGAGTGGGGTATCTGTACTAAGTCCTTTGGGTCACTCGGTAAGGGTAGACAAACTGTATAGAGACGTGCCTATAGAGACTCAAGGAAAAATCTTTTCTGGAGACTTGATGGAGCTACCTTTCGGAGAATTCGATCTCATCTTAGGAATGGATTGGCTTGTGAAGCATAGGGCTACTTTGGATTGTGCTGCAAAGCGAATGAGTTTAAAAACCGCAGAGGATGAGGAAGTTATGGTGATTGGTGAACGTAGAGATTATCTGTCTAATGTGGTGTCAGCATTAAGAGCTGAGAAGTGGATTCGTAAAGGATGTGAGGCTTTTATGGCATTTATAAGTCAAGCGGAGTCTGAGGAGCTAACTGTGGATCAAGTTAGAACCGTTAAGGACTTCCAAGATGTGTTTCCAGAAGAGCTTCCAGGTCTGCCTCCTAATCGAGAGGTTGAGTTTGGGATCGATCTGTTGCCTGGTACGGCACCGGTGTCCATTGCACCGTACAGAATGGCACCAAAGGAGTTGGTGGAACTAAAGGCGCAGATTCAAGAACTGTTGGATAGAGGGTTCATTAGGCCAAGTGTGTCTCCGTGGGGAGCACCAGTGCTTTTCGTTAAGAAGAAAGATGGGTCAATGCGGATGTGCATCGATTATCGGCAGTTGAACAAGCTGACGATTAAGAATAAGTACCTGTTGCCTAGAATCGATGATCTGTTCGATCAGCTTAGAGGAGCTTCAGTATTTTCCAAGATTGATCTTCGATCAGGGTACCATCAATTAAGGGTGAAGGAGGTGGATATTCACAAGACGGCATTCCGAACTCGTTATGGTCACTATGAGTTCTTGGTTATGCCATTTGGGCTGACCAATGCACCTGCAGCTTTCATGGATCTGATGAATCGAGTGTTCCAGCCATACTTGGATCGATTCGTGGTCGTCTTTATCGACGATATTTTGGTCTATTCTGAATCTGAAGAGAAACATGATGAGCATCTCCGTGTTGTGCTGCAAGTGTTAAGGGAAAAGGAGCTTTATGCGAAATTTAGTAAGTGTGAGTTCTGGTTGAGGGAAGTGACGTTCTTGGGGCATGTTGTTTCTGCTGAGGGTATTAAGGTGGACCCTCGAAAGATTGAAGCGATTCTGGAATGGAAACCACCGAGGTCTGTGGCCGAAATTCGGAGTTTTCTGGGTTTAGCTGGATACTACAGAAGGTTTGTAGAAGGATTTTCGGTGATGGCAGCACCATTAACGAAACTCATAAGGAAAGGCGTACCATTTGTTTGGACCCAGCAGCAGCAAGAAGCTTTTGAGAAGCTTAAGAGGGTTCTGACCGAGGCACCTGTACTAATTCAACCAGAATCTGGAAAAGACTTTACCGTGTACAGTGATGCATCGCATGTTGGGTTGGGCTGTGTGTTGATGCAAGAAGGTAAAGTGGTTGCTTATGCATCGCGACAGCTTAAACCTCATGAAGTGAACTATCCTACCCATGATCTGGAGTTGGCAGCAGTAATCTTCGCACTTAAAATCTGGCGACATTATCTGTATGGAGAAAGGTGTATTGTATATACAGACCATAAAAGTCTTAAGTACTTGTTGACTCAGAAGGAGCTGAATCTTAGGCAACGGAGATGGATCGAGTTGCTTAAGGATTATGATTGTGCGATTGAGTATCATCCAGGCAAAGCTAATGTGGTGGCTGATGCCCTAAGTCGTAGAACTGTATCTGACCTGAGAGCTATGTTTGCTCGTTTGAGTCTGTATGACGATGGTAGCTTGTTAGCAGAATTGCAAGTAAGACCGACCTGGGTGAATGAGATTAAGGAAAAGCAGTTGAGGGATGAGTCTCTGGATTCTCGATTTCAGCAGGTTAAAGATGGGAATACTTCTGAGTTTGGACTTAATAGTGAAGGAGTTCTGTGTTTTCGCGGTAGAATCTGTGTTCCGAAGGATTTTTAGTTGAGGCAAGCAATTCTAAATGAAGCTCATAAAGGGATGTGTGCTATGCACCCTGGAGGTAATAAGATGTATCATGACTTAAAGGAGTTGTATTGGTGGCCTGGACTGAAGCGAGAAGTAACAGAATTTGTAGGGAAATGTCTGACTTGTCAGCAGGTGAAAGCTGAGCATCAGTTACCTTCTGGACTTCTGCAACCAGTGAAGGTACCACTCTGGAAATGGGAAAAGGTGACCATGGACTTCGTAAGTAGATTGCCCTTAACGCCGTCAAAGAAGGACTCGATTTGGGTGATTGTAGACAGGTTGACTAAATCTGCTCATTTCATCCCTGTACGTACTGATTATTCGCTTCAGAAGTTAGCCAAGTTGTATGTGGCAGAGATTGTGCGACTGCATGGGGTGCCAGTGTCTATCATTTCTGATCGAGATCCTAGATTCACATCTCGGTTCTGGCAAAAGTTGCATGAGGCGTTGGGAACGCGGCTGAACTTTAGCATGGCTTTTCATCCTCAGACTGATGGTCAGTCTGAGAGGGTTATTCAGATTCTAGAGGATATGTTGAGGGGTTGTGTTATCGATTTTCGAGGCAGTTGGGAGGACTATTTACCGTTAGCAGAGTTTGCATATAATAACAGCTATCAGGCTAGTATCCGTATGGCACCTTATGAAGCATTGTATGGGCGTAAGTGTCGTTCACCTAGTTGTTGGACCGAATTGGGCGAGCGGCAAGTTCTTGGACCTGAATTGGTAGCAGAGACTGAAGAGAAGGTCAAGGTAATAAGGGACCGTTTGAAAGAGGCATCCGATCGACAAAAATCTTATGCAGATTTGAAGCGTAAAGAGATTGAGTATTCAGTAGGTGATATGGTTTTTCTGAAAGTTTTGCCTTGGAAAAAGATATTAAGATTTGGTAAGAAAGGCAAGCTGAGTCCGAGGTTTATCGGGCCTTATCAGGTTCTTAAGTGAGTGGGTCCGGTGGCGTATCAGTTAGAATTACCCCCAGAGTTAAATAGAATCCATGATGTGTTCCACGTATCTATGCTGAGACGATATCGTTCTGACCCTGCCCATATTCTACCAGTTGCAGAAGTGGAAGTTCAGTCTGACTTAACTTTCGAGGAAGAACCTGTGCAGATTCTGGATCGAGACGTGAAGGTTTTAAGAAGAAAATCAGTCCCATTGGTGAAGGTACTATGGCGTAATCATGGCAGAGAAGAGGCTACTTGGGAACCAGAGGAGGCAATGCGTCAGCAATATCCCCAACTGTTTGGATAAGGTAAATTTCGAGGACGAAATTTCTTTAAGGAGGGTAGAGTTGTAACGCCCTAAAATTCTGGTCTTTCTTGAATTTTGGTTCATCTAGTAAAATGTTTGAACTCTGGTGTTTGGTTGTGAAATTCGTGTTTTGAGAATGTTATTGGGCCTTTGGAAGGCCCAAGTGTTGGTTAAAAACTCGGGAAAATTTTTAAATTTTTCATTAGGGAGATAGGGGACTTTTGGAAGTAGGGGTCTTAAATAAATTTGGCTAAAATGAAGCACAAGGGAGCTCCTGGTAAAATGGTTGTGTGACGCCACTTAGGAGCTACAAAAGTGGCGCCTAAATGAATGGGAAGGCCAAGGTTCAAGTCCCAGGTTATGCAAGGAAGGCGTTATTTTTTATGCAAGGAGCAGGCAGGAATTTGAAGCAGAATAAAACTCTACTTGAGGAGTGTTTGAATCGGTCATGAGAGGATATTGTGGAGTGAATCAAGGAGCGGATTAAGGTGTTTTTGAATTTGAAGTAAGGTGGCCGGCCAAGAGGACTCTTTGTGGTACATTTTCGGCAATTAGGTGCTAGAAGTGCCGATTTCTCCCTTAGGTCTTCTTGTGTCCTTATGCCGATTTTATCTTAGGTTAGTGAATCCTATTCTTTTGTTCGTTTGACATAGCATATTAGGTTCGTTTTGCCATTTTGTTCTTCTTTTTGTTCTAGCAGCCGAACCCTAATACACCCCATTGCCAAATCCTCTTTTCTTTTCATTTGCCGAACCTAGATCTCCCAAAACACCATCTTGTGCCATTCTTTTTCTGTTAAACCGATTGCTCATTTCTTTCCCTCTCAAATCTCTTTTCGTATTTTCTTCTTTTCCATTTTCTTCTTCTATCATTCATATATCTTCTTCTGACGTTATTCTCTGGTTGATAGTCACAAAAGAACCGAAAGCAAACATCTCATTGCCGATTATTCCCTTGACCGAAACCTTGTGGTTCTATTACCGATTTATCATCAGTCACATAACTCCCTTCTTTCTCTCCTTTTTGTCGATATTTCCTATAACTCTTTAGTCGAATCTTTGTGTGTTAAACCTCATTTATTTCTTCAAAGAGAGAAACCGAAACCTCCATACCCTGTGGTGCTCAAGCCGAATGTAGATCATCTTTTATCTCTTCTCGTAGTTGCAAGGGGAATCGTGGTATATCGAGGCTAGGTTGGTAAGTATTCGGGAACTTGCCTTTGTTAGATAATCACGTTTTAAGAATAAAGCCGAAACCCCTTAGGGAAGGCTATCGTTTGGACTAAGGCATTGTGGCCTCTTGTTTTGGTGTTGTGTTAGGGTGAGCAAGAGGACTTTTTGCAAGGACGTGAAGGTTGGCACGGTTGGGGCTCATAGACTTAGTCTATTTTCTTTCGACAAAAAGGTAAAGGCTTTTAGGGACTTCAGTCATGTTAGCCGATTATAGTAGTGAGATTTTAATTTAATGGTTGAAGAGTATTAAACTAACATTGAGGTGATTAACGATAGGTTTTTGTTCGTGGATTTCGTCAACTGTTTCAACGGTTAACAGGTGTGTAACGTATTTCCATCATAGACTAGGATGGCTAAAAGCCGAAATAATCGAAACTGTGCTAAAGTGTCCGACTAAAGTGACCGAAAAATTTGTCTTGAAAGGATCTGAGGGTAACCGAATACCCTGTGGTGATCAAACTAGTAAATGACAGTGGCAAAATTGCAGAAGGTGCAATTTCGAGCTTCTCGGTAAGTTGGGTATCAATGGGCCAAAGATGGGCCTAATGGGCTTCCGAGCCCAAATAGGTAAAATGGCAAATAATGACTATCTGGCGACGTAGTTAGTATAACATGTTAAGTTGGTAAACTAAACCTAAAATTGGGCTTAAAGGGCTTGAGACAATATTGGACTTAGTAAGGCTCATTAGGGGTTTAGGCTAAAAAGGGCAAAACTGGAAATTTGGCACAAATGGACTTCCGTGGTTAATTGGGAACTAATAATCAGCTGTACAAGCATAAAACTTCTGAAAATATGAAAAAAGACTAAAATACCATTAAATATGGAAAATTACCAAAATACCCCTAGGTGTAAAAAGACTATTATACCCCTAGGGTCAATTCTGTGTGAAATGTATGATGTTATGTATCTGCGTAAGTTCATTATCTATATGAGTATATCTGATGCTAGATATTGCATGATAGTATGATTATCTGTTGCATGGGGTATGGGTTTATGATGGAGGAAGCGTTCTGGCAGCCTCGCTGCAATCTGGTGACTCTGTCACATTATATCTGGCAACCTCGTTGCAATCTGGTGGCCTCGCCACAATATTTATATCTGGTGACCTCGTCACAATATCTTGCAGCCTCGCTGCAAATATATCTGGCAGCCTCGCTGCAAATGTTATTTGGCAGTCTCACTGCAAATTATATCTGGCAGCCTCGCTGCAAATATCTGTGGCGTGTAGCGGTTGGGTGGGTCGAGTAGTCTCCCCACATGGTGTAAGGCTGGTACGGGGGTGTTAAGGATGGATTTGGGATGGGTTTCTGTTTGCATAATATTTATATCTGATCTGTTTCTGTTATGGGCCTTTGGGCTTAACCTGATTCCTGTAATGGGCCAAGGCCCAATTAACTCTGTTTCTGAGGCTTGATCTGTTTTGGCCTATGGTTGAGATAATGTTGCACACTGAGTTCTCAAACTCACCCCCCTTCTGTTTCATCACTGCAGGTAACCCTCAACCATAGTGGGCTTGGAGCTGCGAGAGATTCGGAGTGGCCACGGCGTCTGAAATAGAACTGGTTTTCATTTATGTTTTAGTTTATAAATTTTTATGTTAATTTTTGGGTTTTAATGTGTAATAAGGCCGCTATTAAATTTCCTTTTGGGTTTTAACTTTCTAAAGGATTTGGTTCGTATTTATCGAAACTGCTAGATATAGGCTGCGCGGGTTTTCAAAACCTTAATAACGTTTTCAAAATGACGTTTATAAGATTTAAGCAATCTTGAATAATGACAACTTAAAGTGGTTTTGACAAGAACTTTTCTCACCTTGCCAGTTTTATCACCTAAGTCTCAACGCGTAATAAAAGGTTACAAACGTAGTTTAGGATCATGTGATACACCAGATCTGGTCATAGCGTCCAGACCGGGTTTGGGGTGTTACAACCTCGTATATTTTTAGGGTTTGGTTGGGGAACTAGAGGTGGTGGAGGTTTTTGAGCAGCCGGGTTTGCTGGTACAAACTCAGAAAACCATTTAGACATCATTTGGAAGAAAGATTGTTTAGCGTCTCCCAGACTACCCGTAGCAGGGCTCAATTTAGTAGGTGCTGTCCCTTGAGCAGGAGCTGGTGCATTACTTTTTACATCGTCGGCTATTGCTCGATTTGGATCCATTTACTATATAAAACACAATTAGAAGTTGTCAAGAGATATCGCACTATAGTAGTTTATATATATGGCATGTATAGCTAGACTCGTATACTCTACGATAGTTCTAGAATCGACTAAACTGTAGCTCTGATACTAGTAAAATGTAACAATCCTATCCCGTAACCGTCACCAGAATAGGTAAGGGGCATTATCGGACCTGTAGCACAACTCGAAACAGTAAATCAACAAACATTTAATAAATATAATTTCATCTCATTGATTTCCAATCATTCACATTCATAACCTATTTAATTCAAGTATACAATGTCAATTACAAACATTCAGGACCAATTTGATAACATAAGAAAAATATAGGAAAACTTAGAAAAAGTTACTTTTAAAACAAGGCACACACCTGTGTGGCTAGGCCTTGCGCCTCAGACCATCCTTAGCCCGTGTATAACACTGACTTGGTCACACGGTCACCAGACACGCCCATGTGTCCAGCCCGTGTGTCATCCTGACTTGGCTACACAGTCACCAGACATGCCAGTGTGTCTAACCTGTGTGACATACTGTCCAAATAGTCAAGATGCAGGGGTCACACGGTTGAGACACACGCCCATGGGCTCAGGCTGTGTGGCATGAAAATGGGCTTGGTTTAAGCCACATTTCCCACTTATATCTCTTGCACTTACAAATACCAAATTGCACTAATTTCATATTCCAACTGAGCAACCAAATCAGCCAAAATAAACACATATAGACTAGTCCATTAACAATCAAAATCATACCATTTATAACATAATTCACATATCATTATCCATGGCTCATTTCATGCCAATCTTACGAACTTTCAAACATCATCTATGCCAAAACATCAATCATCAAACTCACCACAAAGTAAGTTTATCATATTAAGCTTTCGTACCAAATTAACCATTTCCAAACCAAGCCATATCACATAGCTTGGACATGTACCAAAATTGATACCAAATTTCCTATCATTAGCAACTTCATAATTCAATTTATAACTAGTCTATACATACCATAATTTACATCATTTACAAATATTCCAAAAGTACCAAAAGTTTGCTTGGATAGTGCGATAGCAATCTCTGACCTCGTCCAAAATCAAGCTAGCTTCCGAAATCTTTAAAATAGGGAAAATAAAATGGAGTAAGCTCAAAATCTTATTAAGCCCGTATAATATAGAAACAAACTTACCAATTCCACAATTTAAGCATTAAAACATTATAAAACCAAATCATATGTCCTCAATGCCTGTTCAAAACATCATTCACATGTTAGTTACACATCAACCATATATTCCAATGTACTCATGTATCCTGTAGCACATTTCAATCATGTAATTCAGGTATCATTGTAATCATATTAACTATAGGTCTCATGTATCATGTCATATATGTATACTACATTTACTCATATGCAAATAGCTCATATCAAACTTATTTTCCATGTAACATATAACATGTATACATGTAAAACATGTAGTTCATTTAGCAATAAGCTCATCTAATTCATATCTCATGTAATAACAATATGTATATACCATGTAATTCATGTACAACATGTAACCTTTCTAACATATAATCTGTATGTTTCATATTGGTATATTGCTAGTTGAACCTTTGGAAACATCGATGGATACTCGAGTGATACACACTAAGTGTATAATTGGTAATTTGTCAATTCATTATGTATGCTCTTTCAAGCTAGAATCGGTACGCTCCTCTTGAGCAGGTAAACTGTAAGCTCAAATGAGTTGCTTCGTATAGCTGAAACAGTAAGCCTCGAAGGACTGAAACGGTAAGCTCTGAAGAGCTGAACGGTAAGCTCATAAGAGCTGAAACGGTAAGCTCATATGAGCTATGGTGAGTTCACAACAAAGCCCGAAGCTCAACCAAACGGTAACCCTAGTGCCTTATCACTTGTATACTATGACTTTCTACTGTTCAAACGGGACTCGATAATCAATTTAAACATTTAACAATAGGCATTTCCATTCAACATCTCATTTATACAATCATATAATTAGAAAAATCAATAATGTGAAATACATATTTAAGTTTGATTCTATTTATACGAACTTACCTCGTAATAGCTCGTATATCTGATATATACTCATTTACCTTTGATTTCCCTTGGTCAAGTTACGGTAATTATTTATCTGATCTATATGAATTCAAATTAATCCATTAACTCACCAAAAAATTCAATTTAATTCATATACATGTATCTTAGCCTATTTACAAAATAGCCCTTGTATTTTCATAGTTTGACACTTTAGTCCTTAATACATAAATATACAAAATACATAAAATCTCATTATACATGTATTTAGCCGAATGTTCATACATTTCATACAAGCCCAAATCTGTCATTTATTCACTTTTCTACCTACAAAATTTCTATCGTTTTCAATTTAATCCCTAATGCACATTTTTGTTAAAATTCACTTTGTAAAACTTGCATCTTAATTAGCCACCATCAATAATCTTGCAAGAAACATCAAAATACACATGTATTCAACAATGGCACATTTCAAAAACATCGATAATTTTAGATATTACGGTTCGGGCTATCTATACCGAGCTGCAACAAGCTCAAAAACATAGAAATCATTAAAAATCGAGTAAAAACCGTACCTTAATTGAGATCAAGAGCTTGGCTGAATGTAAAACCATAGAAATAGCTTTTCTTTCTTTCCCAGTCGATGGGATATGAATGAAAAACAAAACATAATTTGTTTGTCTTTTAATTAATATAACATAATAACCATTTTATAAAATAACCTTTAGGAAACCATTTAAAAATCATGTAATATATGGACATAAATGTCCACTAACTTAAACAAAGGGATAATATCAACTTAAGGCCTTCTGTTAATAACTCTATAACCATTTAAGCCACTTTACTAATGGAATTCATATTCTACACGTTAATCGATTTAATCCTTTTTACCGAATTAACTATTTAATCGGTAACATTTCTTTATGAAACTTTCGCATGGTAATTCTATCATGCTGTAAAACTGATTAAAAAAATAAAAATAATATTTTGACTTGGTTTAGTGGTCCTAAAACCACCTGTTCTAACTAGGGTCTAAACCTTGCTATTACGTGAAAACCCTCAAAAAGCGCATTAAGACCAAAGGGGTTTTGAGTTAAAAACCCAGAAAAGGGCAATTCAAATTTTGATCAAAGTCAGGGCATGTGGTAGTCTTGTCTTCTCCAAATTAATAAGATTGAAGGATGCTACAGCTTGGGGCATCAACAAAGTACTCCAGGTCTTTTGAACACATATCAAGTTCAAAGGGTCCTCAAGAAGTTTTGTGTAGAGAAGCTTATGCTGTGATTTTTGGGGCACCTATTTTCATCTTATTCATTTTGTATTTTAGTAAAATTTGCTATCTTGATTAATTTATTCATTTCAAGCATTGCTTCCAAAAAATTCCCTCTTGTCCACTGTTATAATCTTTTTCAAGCATTTTACATTGAAATAATGATTATTAGACTAATAATATTCAAATAAAAAGAGTTTTGGATATTACTCTAAAAGGCTTCTAAAAAGTACAAGGACCTGAAACAGGACTGCTAATTAGAACTAACCAAATTTAAGAGTTGGAAACATTTGGAAAAGAATAGTCCAAACTATGACTATTTCTTCAGATTTTCTGTCAAAAATACCAGCTGAACAAGAAGGCATGGTAACACATCAGTGATAGAAACTTGATGAACAACGAGCAATGACATCCTAAGCATTAAAAAGGGATCATTCTTGAAAAATGACATCTTGTGTTCATGCAAATATCATTCATAGACATCCAAATAGGAGCATTTGATTCATTCTGATCTTGACATCCTAATTGCTTGGCATAAATAGGCCTATGAAACGGATTCTATAGGTCATGTTCCCCAGAAAATGGTGCGACAGATCAGAGAAACCATAAATCCTATACCTCTAAGGTTATAGTCGGATGGATTGTAACACCCCTTACCCGTGTTCGATGTTGGAACAGGATACGAGGCGTTACCTTACTAAAGCACATGCAAACTTACATTCTTTTGAATCAATAAATTTTTTTCTAATTTAAAACCTTTCAAATAATGTCTTACAATCCTTAATGTAGACCAACGAGTGCAAAAACATGTTTTAGAAACAATCCGGGACTATTCCGAGTACTTAGAAAACTTTCAAGCAAAACCATTAAAAACTGGGCATACGCCTGTGTGGATGGGCAACATGCCCGTGTGGCCTCAGAACATGGCCGTGCTAAGGCCCGTGTAATTCAAACAGCCCAAGCATATAGGGACACACCTATGTCCTTCATCCGTGTGGATTTATTTTCTAGCATCAAACCTACAATGGTTTTCACACGGCCTGACACATGCCCGTGTCCTTGGCCTGTGTCCCTTACACGGCCTTAACACGCTAGTGTCCTAGCTCATGTTTGAAAACCTTGACACTATATTTCTGACGTTAGAAACCATTTAAGGTCACATGGTCATGGCACATGCCCATGTACTAGGCCGTGTCCTTTACATGGTTGAGACACATGGCCTTGTCTCAACCTGTGTGGTTACTACTGGGAATTTAATTTTTCCCAACTTAAGGTGCAGGGGACACACGGCCTAACCACACGCCCATGGGGCAAGCCGTGTGTCACACACGGCCTAGACACACACTCGTGTGTCTACCCGTGTGGACAAAATTAAGGCTATCTACCAAGCCTTTTGCCACCCTGAAAAGAAGATCAAACACAACCCATTTCATAACATTACACAAATACTCAACCAATAACCATCATTTGCATATATCAATAACAAATATTAGCCACCATCCATGGCTTTTGTGACACCCTCTTAACCCGTATCCGTCGCCGGAATGGGTTACAAAGTATTACTAAACTAAACAAGACTTATAAAGGTTATGCGTAAATACCCAACGAGAATTTTATATATGTATATCTATATGTATACACACATATATACATTAGAAACAGAAATAACTACTTCATTTCAACTACAACCAATTTATTTTAACAACTCATACTTTTCCATTCAAGCGTATGTGCATCGCATAATACCATGTGTTTCTTACCACCACTTAACACAAGTACTAAATAGACAATCACATAACATAATCAAGCCATCCATTCATATTTAGAAACTAATAGGCCATATTCGCATGGCTCAAGTATTTACAATTCAAAATGAAGTTCGATTTCAAAATAGAGAGTTTAGACTATACATGCCATAGTTACGAAGGAAAATAACCCATCGAAAGTACTAAAAATATCGACGACAGTGTGGATGACTTAAACTTGAATCCCCGAGCCCATAGCTATTAAAACGAGACCTATAAGCATAGCAGCAAAACAAACGGGGTAAGCTTTCATAAGCTTAGTAAGTTTCAAGCTATTCAAACAATTAAGTCTTATCATAAATCAAACATTCAAACTTCATAAACTTAGTTCCTATTTATATTTCAATTTAACCAAATATACATCTATACACAAGGATAGTTCAACATATGCCCTCACTTGTCATAAAACTCATACATTAGAATTAAATCTTTTACTTCATAAAATAATACACATTAACTGAATGGATCACAAATATATATATACGTATATATATATATATAGACATAGCACTTATCCATATATACATCATTCATCGGTAATGAAAATTTTCGTTCAATATGAATTCATTTATGAGTACGTAATACGTACGTGGCCAACTTAATGTATTATTTGTCTCCAATTGTAGTCACCGGCATTAAGCTTGCTAGGTTTAGAAACCCGAATTCAGTCACCGGCTCAAGGCTTGCTGGGGACAGAGCCCGAACATATCAGCGGCATATAGCCTGCTAGGCATGAAAGCCCGAATACAAACACCGGCGCGAAGCCTGCTAGGCAAGAAGGCCTGAATGTAACACTGGCATATAGCCTGCTAGGCACGAAAGCCCGAATGTAACACCGCATTTCATTAAAAATTCATGCATTTTCAATCCCATAATGCTAACTTCCACATAACATAATTCATTCATATATCATTTGGCACATTTGGCTATAGGTATATACATACACTTTGACATTTCTTTATGTTATACTTACATTCTTGCCGTAACATAAATTACACATTGTACATTTCATCTTATATAATCACTTCATAGTATCACGTACAAAATCATACTTTCAGTCTCACTTTTCTAATAGCCATTCGGCTAAGGCTCATAGAAATAACATATTCTTATCATTCTATTATAGGTAATATACACTAAGTCATATTTCTACCTTTACATATTTTCCATGCCGTTCCTCATTATAACTAAGTTTAAATACTCGAAACTTACCTCGATGGTCGACAAGTAACTATGAACCTACTATTCCACCACCTTTGACTTTTCTTTATCTGAGTGTGGCTCTCTTAGTTCTTGAGCTAGAATTAATATGAGTAAACTAGTTTAATCACTTGATCGATTCATTTCATTTGATACACCAATGATCTAAATCAATGGGTCATATGGCAAAATTTTATTTCTAACTAAGTAAACACATATCAAGTTACACATTTTCTATATATATATATATATATATATATTACCCAAATTCGGCAATTTGACATTTAATTCACACTAATGCCACATGTCACATCTTTCTTAATTTACTTCTATCACCAAATATACAAATACCTACACAAGCCATTATCTAAGGAATTCATTCGACAAACATATCACCAAAGATTTACAATAAGCATAAATTCTCTTATTAAACTACCATATTACTAAAATGTCATTGAAGATATTCAACCTCAATTCGCCATCTATAAACAGAATTTAACAATTCAATGTTACAAAATTTCAAAACCAAACACACTCTCTTATTTAATCAAAATGACCGAATACCTTACCTTAATCCAAAATCCCATTAATTTAATCTATGCATGTCATTAAGCCCATTCGGTCATGATGCAAAATTAAACTAAGCCTTATTTTTATAACTCCTACTCATCCAACCAAATTCACATTTTATACGCTACCCTTCATTCATAGAAAAATCAACATTTGAAAATCTCTCCCACACAAGCATACAAGCTGAAACTCCTTTAGCAAATGTTTCCCCATAATAGCACATTTGTTTAACTCCAATTCACCTATCCATCATCACTTCTAAATGCTTGGAAACAACAACCATTTCTTGCAAACTAAACCAAAACCATAAGTTCATAGCTCTACCAAATTCGAAATTCTAACATGGGTTTAGAAGAACACATAACAAGGAACTCAAATCATCAATTACATTACAAACTATCAAGCATTTACCTTGAATTTTAGCCTACCAAATGACCGAACGTCTCAAGGCTTCTTCTTCTTTTAATTTTTCTCAACTCACGGTAATGAAGAGCAAAAGAAGAGACCCTTGTTCTTTTCACCCCACTTTTCTTATTTTATTTTATTTTATTTAGTCATTTAGCCAATTATCTTAACTTTTCTAATATAAAGAACATATATTAGTGGAAGTAAGTTAGCATGGCCGGCCACTAAATAAAATATATGGGACATTGACATGTAAGTCCAAATATTTAAGCCATGCATCAATTCGACCCTCTTACAAAATATCATACACATTTTCACTTCTTTACACATAGGTTCATACTAAGAAATCACGTATTCAAACAGCACCAAATCTAAATCAATTATTCACACAAATTATTTTTTAAAAATTTTAAGATGGAAATCCGCATTTATTTAACATAATGACTCGGTTTTATGGTTACGAAACCACATCCCGACTAGGGTCGAATTAGGGCTGTCACAGCTTTATATAAAATGAGGTATTTTATAACGAGCCAACACAACTGGCCAAGTTCTCAAAAACACAAAACACAATTGATTAAGTCCCTATACATGTCATTTCTCAAAATACCAAAAACTAACTATACCGAATGCTTTAGCTGATAGTGTGAACGATGCCTTCGACATCCTTTGATCCACGAGCTAATTAGGCGGCACTATAAGAGAATGGAAAGAGAAGGGAATAAGCATTAAGCTTAGTAAGTTGCAAGTAAATAAATGACAACAATTAAGCATGTTATAACATACTCAGAACACATCACAATTTGCACATGATATAAAAATAGCTATCTCTTACTAATCACACAACATAAGTTTTAGATCACATCTCACACATTTCATTTCGGTACCTGTACCACTCACAATATCATCAATATTCCTCAATCTTGACACAAACTTTAAATTTCCCATTGAACCATTTAGAATACGAAAGGATATCCCAGTAAGCCTCAAACAATGTATATTATGCCAATGCCATGTCCCAGACATGGTCTTATACTGGCTCACGTGTCAAGTCGATGCCATGTCCCAGACATGGTCTTACACTGACTCACATGTCAAGTCGATGCCATGTCCCAGACATGGTCTTACACTGATTCTCAAATATCAATGCCAATGCCATGTCCCAGACATGGTCTTACTCTGGCTCTCCTTTATCCATGCCGATGGCATGTCCCAGACATGGTCTTACACTAACGTATATCAAAGCTGATGCTATGTCCTAGACATGGTCTTACACTAGCTAACATGACGAGGCCGATGCCATGTCCCAGATATGGTCTTACACAAGCACTCGTATCAATGCCGATGCCATGTCTCAGACGTGGTCTTACACTAATATTGCACATATCAGTGTCGATGCCATGTCCCAAACATGGTCTTACACTGACACATAATGAGGCCGATGCCATGTCCCAGACATGGTCTTACACTAGGTCCCGCATGACCCTCATATCATGGCATGAATATCCGATCTATTCCTACGATTCCACTGGGAGTTTATCACATTTAACCTCATCATGCATTACTCATAATCACATTTAATCAATTTTATGCCAAATTAATAATCTCATGCATAATATCGAAAAAGTTGCATTATTTACATACAACTTACCTCGGTATACACAATGTAGCGCCCTAACGTTTTGAGTTTTATTGGTGCATGAACTTGTATAATTGCATGTTTGTCATTGTGGCTAGCATGTTTGGGCATGTTTGGGGGGCCTGGGAAGGCCTAGGTTCAAGCTTAAGCCTAGGGAAAATTTTTCATTTTGGGGCCTAAAAGGATCTTGGCGTTGTGGGCGATAGCCTTTTAAATTTTTGTGCACGTTGCAAGGTATGGAAGGCACGCTGGTAGGGTGGAAGGTAGTGTGTGGTGTGTGCTTAGTGCCTTGGGTTCGAGCTACCCCGTGTGCCAATGGATGCTATTTTGGTACTCACGCTGGGGGGAATTGGAGGTTGACTCAAACTCTTGTTGGATGAGTGTTGAATCAGTCATGGAGTTTTTTAAGAGGAGAGAGAAGTTTGAAAAAGTTTGAATGTGTTTCAAACTTGTATAGAGGCTAAAATCAAGGAGAAAATCAAAGAGGTGATGAGAGTAGAAGTGGTGGTGCCGAAATTGAATTGGGTGGTTAGGGGAAATCGGTTTGATGTGTTGAGATAGGTAGAAGCCAAATTCTTGTGTACATTTTTGGGTATCTTTGTGTTCTTTTCTCTCCTCCTTCTCATTGCATTTTTATTTTCTTCACTTCCATATTGCCGATTTTACATCTAAATACCAAAAACGACTTCTTGTGCATTCATTTTTCTTCTCTCTTTTAGTCTAAACCATTTTCTCATCTCTCACTACTCTTCTCTTCTCTTTTAGTTTCAAAAGTCGAAACCCTCTTGCTCCTTCTCCTTGTTCTTGACCAACCCCTCTAATATAACATATTCAGTTCTTCTTTCTTTCATTCAACATTTCTTCTTTGACCGATTATTTGGATCCTTCTCTTCTTTGATTCATCATTCCATTTATTTTTCTCCTATTCATATTTTTTTGCCAAAGTTGCTTCTTTCTCTATTGCTTAATCTTATTTGGCTCTAGGTTGTTGGGACCGAATCTTTCTGTTTCACTTTTTCTAAGCCAAGCCTGTTACGATCTCTTCTTTTTCTCTCAAGTCGAACCATTTGGGTTATGGATTGCGGGTAAACATTCAGTGCTCTTTAGCGATCGGTCTTCTTTAAGTGGTGGTAAAGTGTTCAGTCAAAGGTAAGGTTTGGTCGAAATTATCAATCTTAGGGAGTTAGGTGATTTTTGCATTCAAGTTGAAGAAGTTCGGTGTCGTGAGTCGATCTTTGGTGCACAAACCAGGTGTGTTTATCACACTATTTGGATATAAATGTGAAATGTTGAAAAGACAAATACCGAAAAGCCGATGCATCGGATGTTGGACACATGGGCGTGCGAAAGCGCATGTGATCGATAGAGGCCATAGATTGTCACCTTACACCGAAAAAATAGCCCTCACGAGCAGTCTCGTGAGATGGGCCAAAATGAGTCGAACGGGCCGAGTGGGCCGTAGGCCGCTAGATGGGCCCTGTGTCAAACTTGAGTATCTGGACTGTTGGCTTGCATGTGTCGCTAGGTGACCATGGGTCTATTGCAGGGCATTCACATACTTAGCCCCACACTAATAAATGACTAAAATGCCCCTAAGGGGCAAAATGACCAAAATACTCTCTAGGGGTAAAACGACTGATTTGAATCTGTATGCTTTCTGATTAAATATGTATGTCATGAAATGCTCTGTATGTGTTATCTGTATCATGTTAGCATGTCACTTAGTATGCTGCATAGCATGGGGGATGGGGCATATGTTGTGGAGGAAGTGTACTGTTTTGGCAGCTTCGCTCCATTATTCTATTGGCTTATAGCCTAATATTCTGGCGGTCGATAGTGCTGCATCGGTACTACACTATGGAATGTATGGCTGGGTGGGTTGATTATATCCCCACGTAGAGTGAAGGGCTGGACGGAGCTGGTATGAAGAGGTTGGTTGGTTAGGAATCTGGATGCATGTTTTACTGTTCTGTAATGGGCTTGGGCCCAGATTGATTCTGTAACACTGTTATGCACGGGAATACACACTAAGTTTTTGCAAACTCACCTATTCGATTTTCTGTATAGGTAATCCCGAGGCGTAGAAGGTTCGGTGCTGCGAGGGACTTGGAAACGGCCACACTTCGCTTCTATATTATTTTGCATTTAATTCACTTGACTATTATTTTTATTTTTATTTTTATTTTTATTTTGGGTTTGTAATAAGGTCGTTATCTAAAATTTTAACTAAATGTTAGGTTATTTAATTCATTTAAAATCTGTTAGCTTTAGGGTACGGTTTTTACAAAATTGATATCTGTTTTTCAAAAACCGCGGTTTCACAATAAACGAAAATATAAACAAAGCTTCCGCAATCAACATGTTTTTAAAAGTAAACTACTTTTATAACCGGATTAATCAAGATAAATGGAAAAGCGATTTCTTACAAAGTAAAAAGGTTTTCACATCCAATCAAGTCATGATAAGTTCACGTTTTCAAAACCCTTCAATGTGACACTTCCAAATATAGCCATAACGTTTGGGTCAGTTTTGGGGTGTTGTACACAATGTAGATGGCTAGTTCGGTTTAATCCACTAGCTCAGCTTTCCCCAGGTCTAGGTTCAGATTTCGTATTTTGTGATTTGTAAGGGTGCTAAGTGGCTGAGTTTTCAAGCTTCTAAAACCACCATTTTTGCTGAATTTTTCGGTGGATATGAAGAAGAGAATGAAAAAGATGGTTGCTAGTCTTAGGTGCATTATTTAATTGCTAAATATCTCACCTAACATTGACCAATTTTGTTTTCTTTAATTTCCCTTGTCTCATGGCCGGCCACTCTAGTAGATTTGGTTTATTTTCTCTTTAAAGACCCCCAATTATGGTTCTCTAGCTATTTAGCACTACTTGCTAGTAAAATAAAACATTTACCCTTTATGTGATTTAGTCCTTTTTCGCAATTGAGCCCTCAATCACTTAAATTAATTCACCAAAGTTTTCATGCACTCATAAAATCATGCCATAACACATAAAATAATATTAAAAATAATTTCTCTAACATCGAGTTTGTGGTCCCAAAACCACTATCACGACTAAGCCCAAAATAAGACTGTCACAGTTCTCCCCCTTAAGGATTTTTGTCCCCAAAAATATTACCAGTGAATAGGTTCGGGTATCGATTTCTCATTGTCTCCTCGGGTTCCCATGTGGCTTCTTCGACTCCATGTCTATGTTGCAATACTTTTACAAGTGCTATACTTTTTTTCCTCAATTTCTTGACCTCCTGAGCAAAAATCTTAATTGGTTCTTCACCAGAAGTCATATCTGGTTGAATCTCAACCTCTGCCGGTGTAATCAAGTATGAAGGGTTAGAATGGTAACGGCGCAACATAGACACATGAAAAGCATCATGGATCTTTTCTAACTTAAATGGCAATGCTAGTAGATATGCTACCGGTCCAATTCTCTCAATCACCTCATAAGGTCCAATAAACCGTGGGCTTAGTTTTCCCTTTTTACCGAATCTGAGGACTTTCTTCCATGGAGATACTTTTAAAAACACTTTATCCCTGACTTGACACTCAATCTCTTTCTGTTTCAAATTCGCATAGGATTTCTGTCTATCTGAGGTGGCTTTCAAGTAATCACGAATCACCTTAACTTCTTCTTCGGTCTCCTTGACTAAGTCAACCCCATGTACCTAATTCTCTCTAAGTTCAATCCAATATAAGGGCATTCGGCGCTTACGCCCCTACAAAACCTCAAAAGGTGTCATTTTCAAACTTGACAGATAACTATTGTTCTAGGCAAAACTCGACCAACAGTAAGTACTTTTCCCAACTGCCTTGAAAGTCAAGAACACAACATTCTAACATGTCTTCAAGGATATGGATTGCTCTTTTAAACAAACCATCAGTTTGTGGGTGGACACAGTACTGAAACTCAGTTTAGTCCCTAAAGCTTCTTGTAACTTTTTCCAAAATTAAGATATAAATCTCGGATCCCTATCTGAAATAATCGATAAGGGTACTCTGTGAAGTCTTACAATCTCAGAGATATACAAATCGGCTACCTTCTCAAGTGAGTAGTCCATACGAACTGGTATAAAATGAGCCGACTTTGTTAGTATATCAACTACAACCCATACGGCATCTTTCTTCCTTGGTGTCAAAGGCAACCAAGTCACAAAATTCGAGGTAACACAGCCTCATTTCCACTCGGGAACCATTACGGCTTGAATAAACCCAAAGGTACTTTGTCTTCTGCCTTTACTTGCTGACAAATTAGGCACTTAGAAGCAAACTCTAAAATGTCTCTTTCCATTCTCAACCACCAATACATTTCCTTCAAGTCATTATACATCTTCACACTATCGAGATGGATATACAAGAAACCACCATGAGCCTCATGCAAAATCTTTTGAATAAGTTCATCATATTTAGGTACACAGATCCTATCTCTGAACATTAGACATCCGTCGGTGCCAATCCAAAAATATGATTCATTTCTCATCTTGCACTAAGTCATCTTGTCTTACAACTCTTTATATCTCTTCTGAGCTTCAAAAATCTCTTGCAAAAATATCAGTCTAGCTATCGACTTAGCTAGGATCGAACCATTATCAGTTATAGACAACTGATTATTCATGGCCCTCAAGGCGAACAATGACTTCCTACTCAATGCATCGACAACTACATTCGCCTTCCCAGGGTGATAGTCAATTATCAACTCATAATCCTTAATCAGCTCTAACCATTCTGTTGCCTCAGGTTCAACTCCTTTTGAGTCATCAAGTACTTTAGGCTTTTATGATTGGTGAATATCCAGCATTTCTTGCCATACAAGTGGTGTCTCCAAATCTTCAATACAAAAACTATGGCAGCCAGCTCTAAATCATGTGTTGGGTAGTTTTCTTCATGTGGCTTCAGCTGTCTCAAGGCATAGGCTATTACCTTGCCTTCTTGTATGTGTACGCGCCCTAATCCATTCAAGGATTCATCACTACACACTACGAATTCTTTTCCCAATTTCAGTTGAACTAAAACTGGGGCTTTGGTCAACAAAGCCTTTAGTTTATCAAAACCCTATTGGCACTTTTTCGTCCATTCAAACTTAACATCTTTTTGAAGTAATCTCGTCATCGAAGTAGCAATCATGGAGAATCCTTTAATAAAATGTCTATAGTAACCCGCTAAACCCAAAAAGCTTCTGATCTCCGATACATTCCTCAGCGGTTCCACTCTATAATAGCTAAAATCTTGCTTGAGTCAACTCTAATCCTGTCACCCGACATAATGTGCCCCAAGAATCCAACCTCTCGTAGCCAAAATTCACTTTTATTGAACTTGGCATACAACTGCTTATCTCTCAAACTTTGCAATACAGTCCTCAAATGCTCCGCATGCTAACTTTTGTCACGTGAATAAATGAATATGTCATCAATAAAGACAACGACAAACTTGTCCAAGTAGGGTCGAAAAATGCAGTTCATTAAGTCCATAAATATCGCAAGGGCATTCATTAAGCCAAAAGGCATGACGAGGAACGTATAATGGCCATACCTCATCCGAAATGCAGTTTTCGACACATCTTGTTCCTTGACTCTCAGAGGGTAATAACCAGACCTTAGGTCTATCTTAGAAAACACGGTGTGTAACACCCCAACCCGTATCCATCGTCGGAATAAGGTTTCGGAGCATTACTCGGATTTACATATCATTTAGCAAAAATTTCCGTTAAATACTTACCAATTCAATGCATCATATAGATAATTATATTATCATTTAATCAATAGCTTGGCACTTGTCTTAGCATCAATCAACATTGTTAGTATACTTACGCATATTTTATATAATATGCTTATAAGTAACATTCTCTTACCTTTTAAAATCATTTATATCATTATATTATAATTTCATGTACCATAATTTCCATATATTTCACATTTATTTATTCCGATAATAATTCATATCAAATTTAATATAAATCAAATTCTATATGCACATACTTTCCACACCATGTGTCCATATAACATGTACAAATCATTATATATATACTTCAAGCATATATGGTAATAATTCATTTCGTATTCATATTGTTTCATAATATACAAATGTACTAATATTTCACATTCAATCCAATATAACATACAATTTAACATATTTTCATGCTCAATTATGATACACAAATTTACCTGACAAAATTGCAAAAATACCCAGATTTAGGGGCATTTTGGTAATTTTTCATTTTCCTCGATTTTCATCTGATCTTGATCTAAATTGATAATTCCATTCAATTTATTAATTTAGACAATAAGTCAATTCATTTCCTTCAAATTGGTCATTTTTTATATCCTTACAAAATTTCCCTTAAAATTTTACTTTTATTCAATTTAGTCCCTGAGCCTAAAGCATACAAATTAGTCATGCTAGTTGAATATTCATATATATTTTCCTCCTCCTCCTTTCCATTCCACATCCTTAATTTATAAAACATGCTTATAAGTAACATAGTCAATAATTTTACTGTTTATTTATATGTGAATATTCAAGTTGTCTACCTGCGTCATAGTCACTAACTTATTTTTATCTTGAGCTACAGAACCCCAAATTAAGATCCGTCAATTTTTCCTGAAACTACACTCACATATATTCTTACGATAAAAGTTTTAGAATTTTAGGTTTATCCAAGTAATACAGTTTATTCATTAAAGTCTCCCCTATTTTGCTATTCGACAGTTCTGACCACTCTTTAGTAAAACTTAATTACCTCTTTGTAAAGAATTCGAATGATATTCCCGTTTATTTATCTTGAAAATAGACTCATTCAGGATTCTAAACATATAACTTTAATTCCCTAATTGTTTTTATCCAATTTTTGATGATTTTCTAAAGTCAAAACAGGGGAACCCGGATTCATTCTGACTTTATCTCACAAAATTTATTATATCTCATAATTTACATATCCATTGCTTACACCGTTTCTTCTATAAGAAATTAGGCTCAATAATCTTTAGTTTCATATTCTTTTTTATCTTCTAATTCGATTTCTATAATTTATAGTGATTTTTCAAAATTAGTCTACTGCTACTGTCCAATATTGTTTTAGTGCAAGCTGTTTATTACCATTTTTCCCTTAAGCTTTAATAAATAACAATTTTGTCCCTACTCAATTAGCCTCTCAATAGAGCTTTTTTTTTTTCAATTAACACTCTATTCTATCACTTTAAACTACTTTACATCTTTTGAAAATCATAATTTCAGCACTAGACTTTAATTCTAAACATTTTCACAATTAGGTCCTAACTAATTCATTCACTTTACTAACTTAATTCATACTCTATTTCTATTCAAGTTCCATCCCAACTCAAATTTTTCTACTAAATTTTCAGCTTATTTAACTAGTTTCAAAATTTCCTCAAATTAGCCCTTCAACATAAAACTTATGAATTACATTACAATTCAATCGTTATTTCATTTCTAACTTAAATTTCTATCAATTTAACCCTTATTTCATCATTTTACTCAATATGAACATTATCTAGGAATCTAATAACTTTCAAAATATCAACTTAATTTCATCAAAAGCTTATTCCAAAGCTTCTAAAACATCAAAATTAAATAAAAAGGGCTAAATTGACTTACCTATTAAACTTCCAAGCTTTAAAATCCTTATTTCTCCTTTTTCTTTTCTTTTCTTCTTTCTTTCTTTCCTTCCCCTACTTTTCGTTCCACATTCTATTTCTCTTTTCTTTTTTTTGTTTATATATATATATATATATATAATATAATAACATTAATAAATATCTATTTAATAATCCATTATTTTTTTTACATTTGTATACAAATATATTAATACACTTGTATCAATTTATTTCTATACACTTGTCTTTCTTTAATCTATTTATTATACAAATATCTTATAATAGATTTATTTAATTAATAAATATCTTTTATAATTAATAAATATCCATTAATAATTAAATACTTGTACTACAAATGTATGTATTTTTATCCATACACTTGTATATTTTATTTACTATACATTAGTCTATATACTAATTTATTTATCATATAATATCAATTTAATAATAACAATGATATTAATATTTACTTGAATAATAAGTAAATACATACATATATTACAAATGTATGTACATTATTTATCACATATGTATTTTATTTTTATCACACACTTGTCACAATTTAATTTATTTATCATATAAATATCTTATAATATAATTATAATAAATTAATTTAATATCATTTGTTACTAATAAATATATATATTTTATAATTAAAATCTAAGTAAAACTCTTAGATTTTTACTTTATATGCCGCCTCACTTATGCTAAATGGCATAATTGCCATTATAGTCTCTTTTATTTTCTTTTAATCTATAATTAAACTTTCACACTATTCAATTTAATTCTTTTTATCCAATTATCCTTAATTAAGCTAAATTCACTTGATTAAACTCTAATTAACCACTCAATTAACTTTTTAAATATTTTTGATAAATATTTACGGATCCAATTTTCAGTAACGAAGACTCAAAAATACACTTTTTCGATAACCGTAAAATTCGGGTTATTACACGGTGGCTCATTTCAATTGGTCAAACAAGTCATCGATCCTTGGCAGAGGATATTTGTTCTTAATGGTAACCTTGTTGAGTTGTCGGTAGTCTATACATAATCTCATCGAATCATCCTTTTTCTTAACAAATAATACTGGTACACCCTACGGAGAATAGCTCGGTCTCACAAAACCTTTGTCCGTTAGCTCTTGCAACTGAACCTTTAATTCTTTTAACTCTACCAGGGCCATATTATACGGGGCAATTGATATAGGTGCTGTACCAGGGAGTAGCTCAATACCAAATTCAACTTCCCTAGTCGAATGTAATCTGGGCAACTCTTCCGGTAACACATCTTAATACTCACAAACTACTGGCACTGACTCAATCTTTGCTTCTGACACTTGGGTGTTCAACACGAAGGCAAGATATGACTCATACCCCTTCCTCATGTATCTTTGAGCTATCATGGAAGGCATCACTACAGGCAAGCTATCCAATTCACCTAATTCAACTTGAAGAACATCCTCGTTTTTACATTTCAACTCAAAAAATTTTCTCCCACAATTTACTACTCCATCATGAGTAGACAACCAATCCATACTGAGGATTATGTCAAATTCATCAAACGGCAATAGCATTAGGTCAGCTGGAAAACAAAAACTTCTAATTGTCAAGGAACAATCACTACACACTTGATCAACTAGTACATGCTTGCCTAATAGGTTTGACACCTTTACTACAAACTTGATAGACTCAACATGCACATTCATACTAGATATCAATCTCATGCACATATAGAAATGGGTAGACCCCGGATCAATCAAAGCAACAACAGGTATATCATAGATAGAAAAGGTACCCGTAATCACATCGGGGACGAAACCTCCTCGTAAACGCGAATAGCATAAGTCTTGGCAAGCGCTCTACCCTCAAAACCTCACAGCGGAATCTCTAGGCGCACCTCTACTACTAGCCCCAATACCCAGGTTTTTCTGTGGTCTACCTCTCGAAGGAGCATTACTCGCTCTCACATCTTACTTTTTATCTTTCTCATCCATCTCAGGACAATTTCAGATAAAGTGATCTAGTGAACCACACTTGAAGCAACCTCTATCATTTCCTCGACACTTGGTCGCTATTCGGTCGAGCACTACCCACACTCATGATGGAAGTGGTTTGAGCTTTGGACGTCATATAATGCTTCTTCTTGTTTTTGCTCGAAAACCCCACTGAAGCATTTGATCGAGTAGTAAACTCTCTAGATCTCTTGGATGATGACTGATGGGAAACCCCCATTTGTCTCTTCTTTGAGTCTTGAGACTCAATATCTGCCCTTTTCTTCTCTTTGGCCAACTCATCGGCCTTACACGTTCTCTCAACGAGCACCACAAATTCCCTTAACTCAAGAATGCCCACCAACAAACAACTTTCTTTATTCAAACCATATTCAAACCTCTTACACATGGTGGTTTCTGTAGATACGCACTCTCGCGTGTATTTGCTGAGCCTTACAAACTTACGCTCATATTTCGTCAGAGCCATTAGGCCTTGCTTTAGCTCAAGAAATTCTTTCCTTTTCTGGTCGATAAATCTTTGACTAATATTCTTTTTACGAAACTCCTCTTGAAAGAATTCCCAATTTATCCTCTCTCTCAGTACAATTGACACGAGAGTATTCCACCACTAGTTGGCCGAGTCTTGTAAAATGACACTACACATTTCATGCACTCATCAAGCGTGCATTATAGTTCATCGAGTACTGTAATGTTATTCTCTGACCAAAACTCTGCTCTCTTCGGGTCGTCATTTATGTTTGCCTGAAATTCCTCGGCCCCATGCTTTCTAATTCTATTTATCGGAGGTTTCTCTCTTTTAACCATTTCTGCTCCCTGATGAGCTATAGAGTTAGGCTGAGGAATTGGAAGGGGTGAGGGAGGTAGAGTATTCGGATTTGCACGAATAAACTCTGAGGGCCAAGCATTCATCATGTGGAGGTAGGCTTCTTCAGCCCCTCCGCCCTGACTCATTATCACGGGCCCACTTTCAATTGGTGTAGTCCCTTTAGTGAGAGCTAGCGCATTACTTTCTACACCATCCGCCATAGCTCCGTCAGGATCCATTTACTATATAAAAACGTAATTTGAATTCGTTAGGAGTCGTCACACTATCATATTACAATTATGGCATGTATAGCTAGAGTCAATCATGCGCTAGATTAGTCTTACAATCAACTAAACCATAGCTCTAATACCACTAAATGTAACACCCCTTCCCCGTGTTCGATGCTGAAACAGGATACGAGGCATTACCTTACTAAAACACATGCAAACTTACATTATTTTGAATCAATAAATTTCGTTCCAAATTAAAACCTTTCAAACAATGTCTTACAGTCCTTAATATAGACCAACGAGTCCCAAAACATGTTTTAGAAACAATATGGGACTATTCCGAGTACTTAGAAAACTTTCAAGAAAAACCACTAAAAATAGGGCACATGCTCGTGTGGATGGGCAACACGCTCGTGTAACCTCAGAACATGGTCGTGCTAAGGCCCGTGTAAGTCACGCGGCCCAAGTATATAGGGACACGCCCATGCCCCTTATCCGTGTGGATTTATTTTCTAACATCAAACCTGCAGGCATTTTCACACTGCCTGACACACGCCCGTGTCCTTGGCCCATGTTCCTCACACGGCCTTGAAACACCCATGTCCTGGCCTATGTGTGAACACCTTGACATTTTGTTTCTGACGTAAGTAACCATTTAAGGTCACACGGTCATGGCACACGCCCATCTACTAGGCTGTGTCCTTTACACGGTTGGGACACACGATCGTGTCTCAACCCGTTTGGTTAGTACTGGGCATTTAATTTTTCCCCACTTAAGGTGCAGGGGACACACGGCCTAACCACATGCCCATGGGGTAGACTGTTTGTCACATACGGCCTAGACACACGCCCGTGTGTCTACCCATGTGGACAAAATTAAGGCTATCTACCAAGCCTTTTGCCACCCTGAAACAAGATCAAACACATACCCATTTCATAACATTGCATAAATACTCAACCAATAACCATCAGTTGCATATATCAATAACAAATATTAGCCACCATCCATGGATTTATACAAAATGAGGTATTTTATAACAAGCCAACACAATTGGCCCAGTTCTCAAGAACACAAAACAGAATTGACAAAGTCTTTATACATGCTATTTCTCAAAATACCATAAACTAACTATACCAAATGCTTTAGTTGATAGTGTGAACAAAGCCTCCGACGTCCTTTGATCCATGAGATAATTAGGCGGCACTGTAAGAGAATGGAAAGAGAAGGGAGTAAGCATAAAGCTTAGTAAGTTGCAAGTAAATAAATGACAATAATTAAGCATGTTTTAACTTACTCATAACACATCACAATTTGCACATGATATAAAATTGGGTACAAGCATAACTTACTCATTTTATATCTATTACTAATCATACAACATAAGTTTGAGCTCATTTCTCATACATTTCATGTTGGTACCTGGACCACTCACAATATCATCGATATTTCCCAATCTTGACACAAACTTTAAATTTCCCAATGAACCATTTAGAATACGAAAGGATATCCAGTAAGCCTCAAACATAAGATATTATGCCTATGCCATGTCCTAGACATGGTCTTACACTAGCTCACATGTCAAGTCGATGCCATGTCCTAGACATGGTCTTACACCGACTCACATGTCAAGTCGATGCCATGTCCCAAACATGGTCTTACATGACTCTTATATATCGAGGCCGATGCCATGTCCCAGATATGGTCTTACACTAGCTCTCCTTTATCCCTGCCGATGCCATGTCCTAGACATGGTCTTGCAATAGCTAACATGACGAGGCCGATGCCATGTCCTAGACCTGGTCTTACACTAGCACTCGTCTCAATACCGATGTCATGTCCCAAACATGGTCTTACACTGACATTGTGCATATCGGTGTCGATGCCATGTCCCAAACATGGTCTTACATTGACATATAACGAGGCCGATGCCATGTCCCAAACATGGTCTTACACTAGCTCTCATAGGAACCTAGTGTAACACCTTAGACCCGGTCTAGATGCTATGGCTGAATCCGGTAATGTCACATTGAAGGGTTTATTCTCAAAATGGCTTTGTTTAGCTAGAAAATTTGCTTGGTTAAAAACTTAGGTTTATGATTTAGAAACCCAATTGCTTGTAACTTGTTATACTATGATGAAAGCCCATATTTTAAGATAATGTCCAAATGTTTATGTTATTTAGAAAGCAAATTCAACTTTAGAAATTCATTAAAGTTTGAGAACTCGACAGTTGAAACAATAATAAAACCCAAATGTAAAGTCAAATCAGAGGTACAAGGCCTTATTACAACCCAATGGAAAAAATAAAGTAATTAAAATAAAGTAATTTAGAACTATTTTAAAACTTTTAAGTAGCTTGCAGTGTGGCCACCTCTGAGTCATTTCCCACGTCGAGCCGTCTACTGAAGGTCACCTGAAAGATTAAATAAAAAGGCTGTGAGTTTTGAAACTCAGTGTGTACAACCCTTGGCAATCAAATCAACATGCATTTATCACATTAGGCTTAAGCCCTATCAATATCGATGGTCTTGGGCCTTAGCCCACAATGACCTCATATCACAACTCTACCCCCTAAAAGAAAATTCTGCCTCGAAATTTACTTGATTGAAACAAGTGGGGGTATTGTCGTCGCATAGCCTCCTTAGGTTCCCATGTAGCTTTCTCGGTACTATGGTTACGCCAAAGCACCTTGACCAATGGAATAGATTTCTTTCGTAGCACCTTAACATCTTGATCAATTACTTAAACTGGTTCTTCTTCAAAAGTTACGTTTGGTCTAACCTTGATCTCCTCGACTGACACGATGTGAGAAAGGTCTGAGCGATAACGCCTTAGCATTGACACATGGAACACATCGTGTATTTGGCTTAGTTCAGAAGGCAATTCCAGCTGATAGGCAACTGGCCCAATACGCTTCAGCACCCGGTATGGCCCAATGAATCTAGGGCTTAACTTGCCCCTCTGACCAAACCTTAACACCTTATTCCAAGGGGAAACATTGAGAAAAACCAAGTCTCCCACTGCATACTCAATCTTTCTCCGCTTGAGGTCAGCTTACGACTTCTACCTATCCGCCACCTCTTTCAACTGATCCCGAATCAACTTTACCTTATCCTCAATGTCTGCTACCAACTCCAGACCCAATACTCGCCGCTCACCCAACTCAGTCCAACAAGTCGGAGTGTGACATCTTCGCCCATATAGCGCTTCATATGGTGCCATTCTAATACTTGCCTGATAACTATTATTATATGCAAATTTAGCTAACAGCATGTAATCCTGATGGTAGCTGATGTTCCGCTTTCACTTGTTGACATACTAAACATTTGCCCACAAACTCCGTAACCTCGCGTTTCAACCTCGACCACCAATAAAGCTCTCGTAAATCACGATACATCTTGTTACCTCCGGGGTGCATAACATAGGGACTACTATGTGCTTACTGCAGAATGGACTTTCTTAGCTCATCGTCCCTAGGCACACAAATTCTACCACAAAAACACAACAACCCATCACTATTTAACCCAAAATCTGTCGTTTCCCTATTGTCAACTTGCTTGAATCGAGAACCCAGAGTTTCATCCAATGGCTGCTTAACCTTGATCTGCACAACCCACAGTGGCTTCACTTGTAACTTCGGCTAACAAACTACCATCGTCAGACAAACTTAACCGAGCAACCGTCACCCTCAAGTCCAACATAGCCCTACAACTTAAGGCATCTGCCACCACATTTGCTTTGTCAATGTGATATTCGATCTTGCAATCATAATCTTTTAACAGCTCAATCCATCTGCGCTGCCTCAAATTTAACTCCTTTTGAGTTAAGAGGTACTTCTGACTCTTGTGATCCGTGTAAATGGTGCACTTTTCTCCATACAAGTAATGCCTCCATATCTTAAGTGCAAATACCACAGCTGCCAACTCCAAATTGTGGGTTGGGTAATTTACCTCGTGAACCTTAAGCTGGCGCGACGCATATGCAACCATCTTCCTTTCTTGCATCAAAACATAGCCCAAGCCCACGTGTGACACATCGCTATAATCCGTAAACTCCTTCCGAGGCTCCGACTGGATCAGAACGGGGGCCTCCGTCAAAACCTTCTTAAGCTTCTCAAAGCTTTCTTGCTATTTATCAGTCCACACAAATGACATCCTCTTCCGTAGTAGCTTGGTCAATGGTACAGCAATTAGGGAGAACCCTTCAACAAACCGCCTATAGTATCCTGCCAGGCCTAGAAAACTCCAAATTTCTGACACAGTCCTAGGTGGTTTCCAATCCAACACTGCTTCCACTTTTCGAGGATCAACTCTAATCCCCTCAGCTGAGACCATATGTCCTAAGAAAGTGACTTCCCTTAGCCAGAATTCGCACTTGCTAAACTTAGCATATAGTTGCTTCTCCCTTAAAATCTGCAACACAATTCTTAAGTGTGCATCATGATCATCCTCCGCTCTCGAGTAAACTAAAATGTCATCTCTAAAAACTACTACGAATTGATCCAGATAAGATTGAATAACCTGATTTATAAGATCCATAAAAGCAGCAGGTGCGTTCGTTAGACCAAAAGGCATCACCAAAAACTCGTAATGTCTATAACGAGTTCTGAAACCTATCTTATACACGTCTGCTTCCTTAACCCTCAGTTGATGGTACCCTGAACGCAAGTCAATCTTCAAGAAAATTTAGGCTCCCCTAAGTTGATCAAAAAGATCATCTATCCTAGGCAGAGGGTACTTATTCTTAATGGTTAACTTGTTTAACTGACGATAATCTCATGGACCCATCCTTTTTCTTCACGAACAATACCGATGCTCTCCATGGAGACACACTTGGTCTAATAAACCCGCGGTCCAATAACAACTGAATCTGAGCCTTTAATTCCACCAGCTTCTTTGGTGCCATCCTATAGGGTGCGATAGACACTGGAGCAGTACCAAGTAACAATTCTATTCCAAACTCCACCTCTCTATTGGGAGGTAACCCAGGCAATTCCTTTAGAAAAACATCAAGGAATTCTTTTACTGTTCTCAAATCCTTAATAGTAAAACTCTTAGGTTCCACATTACTAACATAAGCTAACTAAGCTTTACAACCCTTCCTCACCAACTTCTCTGCCCTTAAAGCTGAAATCACGTTCGACAGGTAATCATGTCGGTCTCCGATCACTACTACGTCTCCATCTTCCACAGTTCTTAACACCACCAGTTTCGCAGCACAATCTAAAGTTGCTTGGTGCCTCGTCAACCAATCCATGCCTAAGATGAGGTCGAACTCACCAAATGGTAATTCCATCAAGTCTGCTAAGAAAGTAACTCCTTGAACTACCAATGGTACATCCTTAAACAACTTACTAACTTCCACCGACTGCCCTAAAGAACTTAACACAGTCATTTCATTTGCAATTATTTCAAACACATCCCTTAAAGTTTCAGTCATATTGCATGCAATGTTCGAATGTGTTGACCCCACATCAATTAGCGCAATATAAGGTAGCTCACGAATAAGGAACGTACTTGTTATCACATCTGGAGCATCTCCTTCCTTTCTACGATGAGCAGCATAGACTAAAGCTGGTTGCCTCGCCTCTATCTTTCCTGCACCTCTGCCCGGTGCTCCACGTCCCTGTCCTGGGCCATTGCCGCCTCTGGCTTGTCCACGGCCCCTTGGTGGTTGTTGATCGCCTCTCTGCGGCTAAAAATTACCTCTGCCATAGGCTTGCACCTGATCCAACCTTCTGGGGCACTCTCTAATCCTATGTTCCATAGATCCGCAACTCAAACAAGCTCCTATTCTCCTCCAACATTCGCCCGTATGCCCTTTTCCACACACAACACAAGGTGGTATCCTAGTATTCACAGCAGCAATAGGGGCCCCAGCTCTAATCGGCCCATTCACTCTGGCCCTCATCGTAGGCCTCTGTCCAGCCCCCATAGCTTCCGCGTTCTATTTTTTTGGCCTTTCTCCTTTTCTCGGTTGAGTCGTTCCGTACATGTAACACCCCTATAACCCGTATCCGTCGCCGGAGTGGGTTACGGAGAGTTACCAGCCCCAAAACAATACATTCGCACATTCATATAGATATAATTTCAATAACACTTATATACATATCCAAACACCATCAAAGATCGAAAACAAAATCTTATACGAACATTCAACGATGCCATATTTGCACGGTTAGAATATTTACAATTTCAAAATATCATTCACCTTACTCTATTCTATACATGCCATACTAATCCAAAATATAACAGTACCAAAACGGTAGATAGTGTGACGAGTTGCTGACGATCCTCGAGCAGGCGGCCGGAATCAACAATCTATAAAACAGAGAAACATAACAAGCGGTGTAAGCTTTTATAAGCTTAGTAAGTTTTAAGCAATGCAAATAATTAAACTCAATCATCAAACGAATATTCAACTTCTCACATAACCATTTTCTAGATATAATATCATTTGGCCGAAGAAAAATTTTCACATAAAACACATTTATCATGTTAATTTCACTTGAATCAAAACTCGTATAGCATAGTTAAATCAAATACTTTCACATGGTATCATACGTTGGCCGAATGTATCACAATCACATTTATAGTCATAACATTTATTCCCCTATGCATCACTTTATACACTTATGAATCAATCCAAATTAAAATCACATACGAGTACGTAATACATACCTAGCCAACTTACTGTATTGAACATATTCAATTGTGGTTTTATTACGAAGTCTCATAGTCTTAACTTTGCTCAAATCACCAGCATTAAGCCTGCTAGGTTTTAAACCTGAATTCAATCACCGGCACGAAGCCTGCTAGGCTCAAGGCCCGAATATATCACCAGCACGAAGCCTGCTAGGCACAAAGGCCTGAATACATATCACCGGCATAAAGCCTGCTAGGCACGAAGGCCCGAATACATATCACCGGCATAAAGCCTGCTAGCCACGAAGGCCTGAATACATATCAAATCATATATTTCTAGTTTCCACATAGCCCAAACACATTAACAAAAGCTTTGCATTATTCGATCATAAGCACATACTAATCATATTATTTAATATCATAACTCGCCAATTCGGCCTTAACACATAGCAAAGTATCATTTCGTAAAAGCTTAATTACTATTGATGGTAAGCAGTGTTCTATGTATATACTTACAAATAACATCTAATGTTCAAAATGTAACACATGTTTAAATTACTTAAAACTTACCTCGGATATTTTCAACAGTCACGGATCAGCTATTCAGTTACTTTAGCTTTCCCCTTATCCGAATTTGCCCCTCTCTGCTCTTGAGCTAAAATTAAGACAATCAACTTACTAATTACAAATTCCAAAACACAAACACTACACAATTACTATCTAAGTTCACATGCAGTAGCTATGTACACATGAATACACTGATAAATATCAAGTGGCCGAATCTACATGTTAATACCAAAGCATCACTCACATAGCTTATCATGCTTTCATATACATATCTTAATCACCTAGCCAAATATGTTTATCAACAATTGAACACATTTACATAAAAACTATCATAACATGCTTACTACTTAATCACAAAATAAGTACACTTATCATGTACACATACTTTCTCAATTGATTTCTTAAGTCCACATTCGGCATTACCACTATATTTAACTTAGTATTTCTAAACAAATTTTCATTATAATATCACCTTGACCGAATATAAACTCATCAAAATAGCATTTAATTCAACCACATTTGTCTAAACATTTTCATATTGGACAGCATGTATAACCTCATTTGGCATAAGGTAGATTCGTTTCTGCCCTACACCCATAAAACTAACTTATGCATAAATGGTAAGCTCATTCGGCCATTATGGAACAACTAGGTTTAACATTAAAGTCTTAACTTTTATCATCTAACATATAAACCAATTCAACCAAATGAACAATTATAAACTTTACATGGCATTACTTTAAACTTTAAGCACTTTCTAAACATTTCACATATACACATAGTATTTGTTTTATTTAACTCATCATTTTACTTCACACTCGGCAATTTCTCCCACATAGACGAATATATATATTTTCTTTAATGCCGTACAAAATTTGTCACCTTAATAATTTATACACACACCTTAACCGAACATCAATTAATTAAACACTTAAACAAATTTCTTTAGCTATTCACACATTCGGTACAAATAAAGACAATTTAACAAACCTTAAATTCAACTTATAACCACATACACAATATTTAAAGCATTTAACATCACTTTATCATGAATTTATATCATGACCGAATGCTCCCTTTAAACCATTTTAACCACCTAAAGCTCAAATTTCCCCAAGCAATCTCTTTTGATTATTGTACCAACAATTCTTAACATCATAGCATAAACTATAAATTTCTATCATCAATTATCAATTTAAAAACACATAATACCTCCAAAACTGAATGCTTATTTTTTTTTCTTTCTCTAAATCCATGTTCGGCAACCACATATTCAAATACTAAAACTTTAGCTTTCAAGCTCAACAATTAGCAAACTCAACTCATCTAACATCAATCTCCACACTAAGAACATCAAAACACCAACCAAGAAACACACATCCATGGCCGAATATTATCCTCATCAAAAAGCAAAATTTAAACCATGAACTAGGTAGAATTTAAGCTAACAACTCAAATTATTCATGAATTTCAAAGAATAACATCACACATACCTCAATCTATCAACTTCCTTAGCCGAACCCTTAACAAAATTTTTCTTCTTTTCTTTCTTTAATTTTCGGCAAATGAAGAACCAAAAAGATGAACACATTGTTCATTTCACCCTTTTCTTTTATTAAATTATGCTTTATTAATTAAAACCATTAAATTATAATTTTATGAATATAAAACACTTATATTTTACATCACATTTTATCATGGCCAGCCACTAAGTTTAAATATGGGAAAATTGACATGCAAATCCCATATTTTAAACCATGCAATAATTTGGTCATTTTAAAATAACCTAACACATTTTCAATGTTTCACACCTAAGTCCTTTTTAGTAAAATTCACATCCAAATGACAAAATCAAAACATCAAAATTTCACACATGCATTATCACATATAATAATCATGAAATTTAACATTTAATTATTTTTGTGACTCAGTTTTGTGGTCCGGAAACCACTTTTCGACAAGTGTCAAATTAGGGCTGTCACAACTTTCCCCCCCTTTGGGATTTTCGTCCCCGAAAATCTTACCAATGAATAGATTAGGATAACGTTCTTTCATTGAATCTTCAAGCTCCCATGTTACTTCCTCAATCCCGTGTTTGATCTATAACACTTTTACTAATGAAAATTTCGTGTTCTGCAGTTCTTTTACTTCGTTAGCCAAAATCTGAATCGGTTCTTCCTCATAACTCAAATCGGACTGAATTTCAATCTCTGACGGACTAATCACATGTGAAGGATTGGATCTATACCGATGGAGCATTGAAACATGAATTACATTATGAATCTTTTCGAGTTCGGGTGGCAAATTTAATCTGTAGGCAACCGGCCCAATTCGTTCAAAAATCTCTTACGGTCCGATAAATCTCAGACTCAATTTGGCTTTACGGCCAAATTTGAGCACCTTTTTCCACGGTGAAACTTTAAGAAACACTTTGTCGCCAACTCGATACTCTATATCTTTCCGTTTCAAATCTGCATATGATTTTTGACGATTGGACGCTGCCTTCAGACTTTCACGGATTACTTTTACATTCTGTTCTGCCTCTTTTATCAAATCGACTCCGTAAATCTTATCTTCACTGAGCTCGGTCCAAAACAAAGGTGTACAACATTTGCGACCGTATAAAGCTTCGTAAGGTGCCATCTTGATACTCGATTGAAAACCATTATTGTATGCGAATTCAACCAAGGGCAAGTATCGTTCCCATGAGCCACTAAACTCAAGGATGCAACATCTCAACATATCCTCGAGTGTCTGAATAATCCGCTTGGATTGACCATCGATTTGGGGATGAAAAGCGGTGCTAAAATGCAACTTGGTACCCAAAGCTTCTTGTAATTTCTTCCAAAACCTCGATGTGAATCTTGGGTCTCTCTCTGACACAATAGAAGTAGGCACCCCATGTAATCTCACAATCTGAGAAATGTACAATTCAGCTAACTTATCTAGCGAATAATCGATATGAACAAGGATAAAATGAGCCAACTTTGTTAATCTATCGACCACAACCCAGATTCCATCTTTCTTGCTCGGTTACAACGGTAAACCCGATGCGAAATCCATTGTAACGCGATCTCATTTCCACTCGGGTATCATAATTGGTTGAAGTAATCCCGAAGGCACTTGATGTTCTGCTTTCACTTGTTGGCATATCAAACATCTCGAAACAAAGTCAGAAATGTTTCGTTTCATACCATGCCACCAATATTGACGTTTCAGATCGTTATACATTTTCGTGCTACCAGGATGAACTGACATTAGACTATTATGAGCTTCATCCAAAATCATCGTAATAAGCTCTGAATTTCTTGGAACACATAGTCGATTTCTGAACCTCAAACAATCATTATCGTTAATTCGAAACTCTGAATCCACATTCGAATTACACTGAGCTGTTTAGCAACCAAATCATCATCGGTTTTCTGAGCTTCACTGATTTGCCGTATTAACACTGGTTTTGCTTTTAATTTCGCTATCAACACATCATCAGTGGACATAGACAGGTGAACATTCATTGCTCGGAGGGAAAATAGAGATTTTCGACTTAGAGCATCTGCGACTACATTAGCCTTTCCCGGATGATAATCAATGATAAGTTCATAATCTTTCAATAATTCTAGCCATCGTCGTTGTCTCAAATTCAAGTCTTTCTGGGTCATTAAGTATTTGAGGCTTTTATGATCGAAATATACATGGCATTTCTCTACAAACAAGTAATGACACCAAATTTTTAAAGCGAAGACGATAGCAGCTAACTCAAGATCATGTGTCGGATAGTTTTTCTCATGAGGCTTTAACTGTCTCGCGGCATAAGCAACAACTCTACCTTCTTATATCAAAACGTAGCCCAAACCGTTCAAGGAGGCATCACTATAAACCATAAATTCTTTACTAGATTCTGGCTGAATTAACACTGGGCTTCCGTCAAAAGAGTTTTCAGCTGGTCAAAACTTTTTTGACATTTTTCAGACCACTCAAATTTGACATCTTTCTGAAGTAGCTTTGTAAATGGTGTTGCTATCATCGAGAAACCTTTTACAAATAGTCGGTAATACCCGGCAAGACCCAAAAAGCTCCAAACTTCCGTAACATTTCTTGGAGGCTTCCAATCAAGAATAGTAGAAATTTTGCTCGGATCAACCCGGATACCCGATGCAGATACAACAAGCCCCAAAAAGCTGACTTCTCTCAACCAGAACTCACATTTACTGTGTAACACTCTTAACCCGTATCCGTTGTCGGAATAAGGTTATGAGGTATTACTTGACTGAACAAAACTTCTAAAAGGTCAAAGATACTTACTAGACATAAATTATCAACAATGCAAACATGTCTCATTGATTTTCCATAAGAGCTCTTATAAATTTCCAAAATGACTCACTATCAAAGCATAACCGAATATCTAATAACAAATTAACTACTATCAAGTTATAACTAAAACATTTCACCACATTAGTTCAATTATAAGGCTTTACTAAACAAAATGAGCAAGCCATCTTCGCATGGCTATAATATATACAAAGTTGAAATATCATTCTACCTATAGTCTATCCTATACATGCCTTCAACCATGATGATATACAATCTTCTCAACTCACATAATGACTCGATAGTGTGATGATATCTCTGGCCCTTCCAACCCGAGCTAAAGTATAAACCTATAAGAAATGGAAAAGAGAACATGGAGTAAGCTTCAATGCTTAGTAAGTTTTAAGCAATGCAAACAATTAATTTACTTATAGGTCGATTATTCAAATTTTCAAGAAAATCATTCCTAGATAATTACCATTTTGGCCAAGTATCCATGAACATAATGCATATTTAGCAAATTCACCTCACTTGAATCTAGACTCAATTAAAAGTAAATATTGAAATCACAAATAAGATCATAAGAAATCGAAAAACATCTGATTAACAAGTTTTAACAATGTTTGCAACAAAATCACAAATTCACTACAAGTTGTCTTCCTGAGCAACAGTCACTAAATTATTTATAACTGGAGCTAAGAAACTCCAAATCAAGTGCCGTTAATTTTTCCTGAAAATAGACTCATATATCTTCCATCTATCAAATTTCAGAATTTTTGGTTTGACCAATCAATACCAGATTTTTATTGAAGTTTCCCCTGCTTCACTATTTGACTATTCTGACCACTCTTCACTACGAATCAAATTTCTCATTATACATAATTCAAAACATGTTATTGTTTATTTCATTTGAAACTAGACTCATTAAAGGGTCTAAGCATATAAATTCTATCTTATAACCATTTTTGTACAATTTATAATGATTTTCTAAAAACAAAATAGGGGACCTCATAGTCATTTTGACTCTGTCTCACGCCACTTCAAATATCTCATTATTGGCAATTCTTTTGCTTACACGGTTTCTTTTATAAGAAACTAGACTCATTAAAATTTCATGACATAATTTATTCAGCCTCTAATGGTGATTTTCTGAAATCACGTTACTGCTGCTGTCCCAAGCAGATTTATTACCCATTCTTTGCATTCATATTATTTAACATGTATATCACCAAATCAATCTCATATAACCTTTCACCATAACCAAATACAAACATACACTTATGAGATTTTCACATATACTTCTCATTTCGCATTCATGATTCAATTCCGATCAATCTAACATATAAAAGTATATAATACATACCTGACCAACCTAATGTATTGAACATATTCAATGGTAGTTTACTACGAACATTCGAAATCATAATCTTACTCCAATCATTGGCATTAAGTCTGCTACGTTTAAAACCTGAATCCAATCACCAGCACAAAGCCTGTGGGACTTTAAGCCCAGATATAACACCAGCACGAATGCCTTCGGGACTTAGCATGGATATAACACCAGCACGAATGCCTTCGGGACTTAGCCCGGATATAACACCAGCATGAATGCCTTCGGGGATTAGCCCGGATATAAAATCACCAAGTTTCATGTAATTTATTTTTATTCACATATTAATACATTTCACATGGCATAATACAAAAACTTTATTACAATTCACAATTCACATTATGTACTTATACATATCATCTTATTCACTTTCATTTCTCCCTACCATTCAGCCATAATGCATATTAAACACTTACCTCCATTTCATGCTTACCACAAGTCTATTTCCCACATACTTACATTCGACACTCATGATAAAAATTATAACTAACATCATTCACATCCAATTTGCATTCGGCACAAGGTAACACTATAATTAATTTAATTTCGCACTCATGGTGCTTGGTCAAAGAAACTCACACAGATTGAGCCATGTCAACCCGCACATATAGTGCCTTGCTAATCCGTACACATAGTGCTTTCAAATCCGCACGCATAGTGCTTTCAAATCCGCACACATAGTGCTCTTGTAATAGCTTAATTACCTATGATGGTAAGCAGTGTTCTATTTCACACCCATCTATGTTCTCATAATAGCTTAATTACCTATGATGGTAAGCAATGCTCTATTTCACACCCATCTCTGTTCTCGTAATAGCTTAATTACCTATGATGGTAAGCAATGCTCTATTTCACACCCATCTCTGTTCTCATAATAGCTTAATTGCCTATGATGGTAAGCAGTGCTCTCGTTCACACTCAGCTGTGTATATGCTTACAATTAGCATCTAATGTTCAGGATGTAACACGTGTTTAATTACTTAAAACTTACAACAGAATCAAATTTGATTACTTAAGAACTTACCTTGAATGTCGTCGTACAACTACGAATCGACTATTTAATTAGTTTCGCTTTTTCCCCTTTCCGAGTTAAGCTCCTTTTGCTCTTGAGCTAGGTAAAATAAATCGGTTTGTTTAATTTCTTAACTAATTTATTTAGGTTCAAACATCAATAATTTCTCATAATATGAAACATACGGCAACTCACATTCGGCACATTCTATTTATAAATCAATTTGATAAATTGTCCACCTCATAATCAATCGGTACTTCCAATAATGCCATAGATACCACATTTCAACTATACAAAAAAAAAAAATCAACCTCGACACATTTAAATACCATAGCCATAACACAACTATTAACTTCATTATCATTTATCCTTCACATGGTAAACATAGCACATATCTTATCCATATCGTAATTCACTTACAACTACCTCAATATATAACAATTAAACCATTCAACATGTTAATTTACATTCAGTATTACCAAATGTACATCAAACCAATCCATACACTACTTTAAACACATTCGGTAATAGTATGAATCAATTTTAACATTTCGACTTAGCTCTTATACTTAGCATTTGACCGAATCTAATACATGAATTAGCTCAAAATTCATTAAACATTAAGCCAATATACTTTACTTTTAATACAATTTAGCCGAATATACCCTTAATTCACAAAAGCCCTCATAATTCTTCGATTTATCAATTTAACCACTTAATGAACTATTTCCAAAAATTAAGCGTATATGCTAAAAAAATCATATAAAGCTCTCATATACAAACTATACACATATAATACCTATAATTAAATTTTCTATCATAAATAGAAAAATCTCTAATTTTTCTATTCGTGGCCGAATAGCATAGAACCTCAACCATTTCTAAAATTATCAAATGGGTTTGAAAGATAATCAATCTAGGATCTCAAATCTATCAAAAACATTAAAACTAATTAAGAAAATACCTTTAAATTTTTGTTAAGCCATGGCCGAAACTCTTAGCTTCCTTATTTCTCTTTTCTTTCTTTCTAACCGGCCATGCAAAGATGAAAGCACAAAAATGGCTTTCTTTAATTTATGTTATATCTTTTACTATATTACTTACATCTTTTATTATAATAAAAATTAATCTTTATAATAACAATATAAAACTTACCTTAGTGCTCCACTACCGTCCATTTGAAATAATAATGGGTAAATTGCCATTTAAAAACCTCAATTTACAAAGCCATAAACGATTTGACCCTTCATGCTTTTGTCTATCAATTTTCCAACTTACTCAATTAAGCCCTTTTTAATTAATTCCACATCCAAATGACAAAATCAAAGCATGAAATTTTCACACATGCATATTCACAAATAATAGGCATAGAATACAACATTTAATTATTTTCGTGACTCGGTTTTGTTGTAACACCCCTACCCCGTAACCGTTGTCGGAATAGGTAAGGGGCATTACCGGACTTGTAACTCATGTCAGAACAGTAAAATTTTGAACTTTTTCTTGAAATAAAGATCATTCATTTAGATAAATACTAAACACAGCCAGGGATAAAATTTAAACTTCTATAAGTACACATTCAAAAGATGCCATTTTCGCATGGCTTATATACATTAACCAAAATATTCTTTTGCTACTAGTCTATTCTATACATGCCATAAGATAATCCAAAACATACCAGTACCAAACAGTGGATAGTGATAGTGTGACGAGTTGCTGATGATCCCCGAGCAAAAGGCCAAATTCAACAATCTATAAAACAGAGAAACATAACAACAGAGTAAGCTTTTGTAAGCTTTGTAAGTCTTAAGCAATTTAAAACCATTGAATTCAAATATAACCAATTTGTTTATTTGATTCACATATAACATTTCATTTCCTTCACAGTTTAATAACTTCTTGGCCGAACATGCATATTCACTTATAAGCTCATACAATTTTATTATCTCTTTTAAATTTCACAATCATATAGCCATGGGCATTTATATACCTCAATGTCAACTTCAATTCAATCAATGTATCATTTCATATCTATAGTCACCCTCATCGGTCAAATCAAAAGGTATATCTCACAGTATCCTATAATATTTCTCCATACCCGAATACCCACATATTCATATGGCATTTTCATATTTGATTTTCACTTTACAAACATGATTTAATTGCGATAGGTCTAAAATGTACAAGTATTTAACACATACCTGACCAACCCAAATACAAATCGATCTAACGAATTCTCATATAACCTCTTTGTAGGTATACTGCCTCTTTGGCCGAATATACACAACTACACAATGTACATATAATAGATTGATTTTACCTGAATCTAAACTCATTTAAACATAGGTAAATCGGGTATCTTCACATAACACCACACATTATCCGAACGTACCATTATTAACCACTTATATACAATCATGCGACTTACTCACATAAACATCACATTAAACACTTTTAGTTTAATTCAAAATAAGCTCACATGTAAGTTCATGATACATACCTGGCCCACTTAATGTACTGAATGTCTTTAATTGTTGATTTACTACTAAATCACATAATCTTAAACCTTGCACAAATCACATTTATTAATGTCAAGAGATATCACCATTCGGTCAAATAGATCAACCCCCAAGTATGCACATATAATTTATCTTTTTCATCCAAGCTTAAGAGCATATACACTTTCGCCCCTAAAAAGCTTCATTTCTACTTCTAATTTAATCAGACGAACTAAAATATAACATTATAATTACATTCGATTTCCATGTTTAGAATCTCATTTTCATGTTATAATCTTTCATGAACAATTTCATAGAGCCTAAACTCATTTAACATAACATGTATCCATTTCATAATTGATTCCCGAAGCACATTCATAATTCAACTGAAGTCGAATTCACATAGCAAGTAAGTATCACGTACCATACTTAACCTTGGTACACTTACAATTTCCACAATTATCATTTAACATAATTCAACAGCAGTTAGCCATACCGGTTAGGTTTAAAACACGAATCTAGTCACCAACGCAAAGCCTACGGGACTTCTAGCCCGGATATAATACCAGCACTAAGCCTGCGAGATTTAACCCGAACAAAATCTCATAGAATATCTCATTCGTAATTCATTTGCTTCATTCGAATGCAAACATATAGTATACACCTTAACTTCATGTCATAAACATCATTCAACTTTAAAACATATATATATATATATATCCCTTTCAATAAACTTCCAACTAAATAAGAAAGTACACACATAACTTACGTTCTTCTCATAACAACCATTCGGCTAAACAACATATATGTCACTTCACCTTCAATTTATAAAACTATCAACACATATTACAATTACATCGCTTATGTTTATAAGATAGCCATTCAGATAACTTGCACACATTTAATATTAGCCATTTTGGCCTCACCACATATACATATCTTGTACATCAATTTCAGCAATAGCTTATAAGCAACTCAAACAGTTTTATCAATGTTTACAACAAAATCACAGATTCACTACAAGCTGTCTTCCTGAGCAACAGTCATTAATTTATTTGTAACTGGAGCTACGAAATTCCAAATCGAGTACCGTTAATTTTACCTAAAAATAGACTCATATATCTTCTATCCATAAAATTTTCAGAATCTTTGGTTGGGCCAATCAATACCAGATTTTTCTTAAATTTTCCCCTATTTTACTGTTTGACTATTCTGTCCACTCTTCACTACGAATCAAATTTCTCATTGTACAGAACTCAAAATATGTTTTCGTTTATTTCGTTTGAAACTAGACTCATTAAGGAGTCTAAGCATATAAATCTTATCTTATAATAATTTTTGTACAATTTATAATGATTTTCTAAAAACAGAATACGGGATTTCAGAGTCATTTTGACTCTGTCTCACACAACTTTAAATATCTCATTATCGGCAACTCCTTTACTTACACGGTTTCTTTTATAAGAAACCAGACGCATCAAGCTTTAATTACATAATCTATTCAGCCTTTAACTCAACTCCCACAATTTATGGTGATTTTTCCAAAACATGTTACTGCTGCTGTCCCAAGCAGATTTATACAAATTTACTCTTTAAAGTTCTCATTCACATATTTAAACATAACATCATATATGCCATCGTTTAGAAAAGTCATTGACCTTAACGTATATACATAAGTCATATTCATTCCATTTAAATACTTAAAACTTACCTCTATTGCCGTTGAACTACTACGGATCAACTATTCCACCAGTTTAGCTTTTCCCTTATCCGAGTTTGGTTCTTGAGCTAATTTCAACAAAACTTAAACTAGTTTAATTACCTCATCAAATCATTATAAACAAGAAAATTTATTCTTCAATAAAACACATACATCATACATTCATTACTTCATCTCAATTATCAAAATTTGCATTAGCTAACTCATATTTAAAATTTGAAACACATTAGGACTTAAATACATGTGATTTGCCTTTTTCCTCTAGTACATCTCTTTATGGCCGAATATAATTATATATATATATATCCTTCCTTACACATATAAAGATTTTACTTTAATAATTTGTGAATTACTCAATTATTTATTTAAGTCCACATACAACATCTATATTCACATACACAATAGCCGATTGATATAAATTAATTTATTTCATCAATTCAAGGCTAAATTTATCAAAAACATGTTTAACTTACACAAAACAATTTCCTTTCCTACATTCACATATACGGCAATACATATAACACATAGCATAATTTTTAATTATGCACTTCAAATTTTTCATTCACAATATCAAGCTCAATTTTCTTTCATTTCAACTTACTCAACTAACATTGGTTTTAAAATAAGTCATGTGCATTCAGCAAGGATTATTCACAAGTTTAACTTATAAAACAAATTTTGAGTGTTCTTTTAACCATTTTAACAAAATTAAGGCTTATTTAAGAAATCATTTACAACATCTAATATAAAAAATTTATGCATTTCACACCATTACCGGAAGTTCACTTCAAGAGATTGAGCCACACAAAACTCTCATTCACAATCTATACTTATACATTTAAAGTCTCATGAATTTCAACCTCGACATATCTACCAAAATTTTCAAAGTAATATTTCTATCCTTGACCGAACATGATTCATCACCAACTCAAGAAATGTTTTCATGGGTTCATGGTAAAATCGGTTAAGCAACATAACCTCATCAAAATATAAAGACAACATTTGAACATACCTTAATTAAGACACTAGGTAGCAGAATTGCTTAGTTTTTTTTTTTTTCTTTCCCAAATTTTCCTTTGCAAGATTCGGCTAATTGAGTAAAAGATGAACACCCATCTCTTTTTCTTTCATTAACATCTTTTTCCTTATTTGTTTATTTCATAAATTATTAATTTAGCACATAAAATATTAAAGAGAAAATAAAATTAGTGCTCACCATCATTTCATGGCCGGCCATTATTTCAAAAAAGGGGAATTTGACATGCAAATCCCCTTTTTTGGAAGCATGAAAAATTCGGTCCTTTAAAATCTATCTTTCATACTTTAAAAATTTCACATATAAGCCCTTTTTGGTTAATTTCACACTTATATGATCAAATCTAAACATAAAATTTTCTCACTCACTAATTCACATATAAAGAACATGAAAATAAAATTTTATTATTTTCAAGCCTTGTTTTTTTCTTGTGGTCCCGAAACCACATTCCGACTAGGGTCAAATTATGACTGTCACATTTGTGGTCCCGAAACCACTTTCCGACTAGGGTCAAGTTAGGGCTGTCACATACTGAACTTCACGTATAATTGCTTGTCTTGCAAAATCCGTAATACCAACCTCAAGTGTTCGGCATGCTCGGTTTCATCGCGTGAATAGATCAAGATGTCATCTATAAAAACAACTACAAACCGATCCAAATACTATCTGAAAATCCGGTTCATTAAATCCATAAAAATCGCAGGGGCATTAGTGAGCCCAAACGGCATCACTAAGAACTCGTAGTGTCCGTACCTTGTTCTGAAAGCAGTTTTGGGTACGTCAGAGTCTCTAACTCGCAACTGATAGTAACCCGATCTCAACTCTATCTTTGAAAATACTAAGGCTCCTTTCAGTTGATCAAACAAATCATCGATTCACGGCAACAAATATTTATTCTTTATCGTTACCTTATTTAGCTGACGATAATCAATGCACATTCTCATGGTTCCGTCTTTCTTTTTCACAAACAGCACTGGTGCACCCCAAGGTGAGAAACTCGGTCGAGCAAAACCTCTATCTGTCAATTCTTGCAACTGAGATTTCAATTCTTTTAGTTCGGTTTGTAACACCCTTTACCCGAAACCGTCGCCAGAATCGAGTAATGGGTGTCACTAGACTTACCAGAGTTCGGATTCATTTTTCAATCAATTTAATGAAATACTACTCTTCCCTAGGGTTTTCTATGGTAATACTAACCCATCGGAAGGTTAGGATTCGAATCCTATTGCATCGGAAGCTCAGAAAATTTTTCACTTTTAAAACAACGTCACACGCCCGTGTGACATAAGGCACGGCCGTGTGATAAGGCCGTGTGGCCCTCACACGCCCATGTCTAAAGGCTGTGGAACATTCTGACTTACTCGACACGGCCACAAACTATATCACACGCCTGTGGGAACAGGTCGTGTACTTTCACACGCTCGTGGGGTTGGCTCGTGGCTCGACCACGGCCTAGGCACGCCCGTGCCTCTACCCCGTGGAGTATTCTGTCAAATCCCACACGGCTGAGACACACGCCCGTGTGCCCTGCCATGCAAGCCGTGTCCGGCTATTTTCCAAGCCTTAACCTCCCTGAGACATCATCACAACTATATTTCATTCATATTAACCAATTCCAATGACATACATTCGAAGACTACATTCATACCTCATTTACAAAACGAGTTACATATATTCATCTTTTTCATTCTAACCACTAAATAACATTTGTACAAAAACTAGCCAACTATACATGCCAATCTCAAATTATCAAACCATAGCACACACTCAACGGTAGCTTGATAGTGTGAGACGAGCCTCCTTGGATCACAAATTCCAAAATGTTCTTCACTTGATAATCTAAAGGAAAAAAAGGAAAGAAAAGAGGAGTAAGCTACAAGTAGCTTAGTAAGACATAAGCAAATCAATAGCCAAATGCACAATAATTAACCAAGATGTTGGTTCTAACATAGCAGAGGTGCAACATTGGTGTACTTACTCATGCATAATCTTACCAAAATATCCAAACATAGACATTTACAATTATTTTGTATTCAACTGATTTCTAATTCTCAACCTGCACAATTACTTCACATAATCAAGTTAATTTCCCCGTTGAACATTCAGAACAGAGACGGATATACAGAGGTTAGCACCGAAATGCTTCACAGATATATGGCCGAAGCCAGTCACAAAAATATGGCGTAAGCCAACAGAGTATGTAGCCGAAGCTACCAGAATATGTAGCCGTAGCTACCTCAGATCATAGATACACAGACGTAATCCACGGATCTACTCACATAAGCTGACAGGTGACTACAACACATGCTAGTACACCCATCACCTGGGATACGGAATAAGACAGATTCAGAGCCCTCAAGTGACATGTCACACATATCCGAAAACATTCTTACAGTCCAACCGGGGTTTATCAAAATAATCACAATTACACATTTACTTAATTCAATATCATATTCACATATTTTTAAATCGGAATCATCAAATAATTAGCAATGATGTAGATAAGCTATAATTTACTTATGACTTACCTCGATAACAAATCGACTAACTCGTGCTATTCTACTATCTTTTCCTTTCCTCGATTGCGATCACCCTCTCTTCTTTCTTGATCTAAATAAATGCATTTAACACATTTATCAATATTCTATCCAACACATTCATAAATCGGACTTGTTGGGCAAATGACCATTTTACCCCTAGTTTCGAAATTTCAATTTTACTTCATTTTCTTGCATTTTAAACTCAATTAGTTTCTTTTATCAATAAAATCATCCAAAATTCACTCACATTCATCTATTTATGAGCAACTTTTCTCTTTTCTTATTTTAGTCCCTTAGGGACATTTTTATCAAAAACCACTTGTAAAAATACTTAAATAACACATCAATAACTCAATTACTACCAGAATTCATCAAATAACAACATTTCTCTAAAATGGGTAATTTTCAAACCCTAATTTCTTCTCAAATAAATAGCAAAATCATGAAATTCAAGCTTCAAGGGACTCAAAAATACGAAAATAATTGAAAACGGGGTTCAAATACACTTACAATTTGATTGACAAAGCTCAAAACCCCTTTAGCAATGGTGGAGAGAAAATTCGGTAGAAACATGAGAAGAAGATGAGCATTTTCATTTTTTTTTCTCATCTTTTATGACAATTTTTATCAATTGGACAAAAATGCCCTTAGCCATGTTTCTTGAAAATTTCTCTAGAATTACCCTTTTGTGTCCATCCTATTAACTTATGGTATAATTGCAACATAAACACTCCTACATTCATATCACAATTCAATCAAGTCCCTATTTCATCTAATACTCATAATTTCTCCTATTTGCAATTTAGTCCATGTTTTCCAATTAATCACAAAAATAGTAAATTTCTAAACAATTTTCTCACATAACTTAATCGATAAACCTATGCAGTATAAAATTCACAAAATTTAACTTATTTCTCTCAGATTTGTGGTTACGAAACCACTGTTCCGATTAGGCCCTATTTCGGGCTGTCACAATCCTCCCCTCCTTTAGGGATTTTCGTCCCCGAAAATCTTACCAGTAAACAAATGTGGATATTGAGTCCTCATAGTCTCCTCCGTTTCCCATGTTGCCTCTTCCATTCCATGACGTTGCCATAATACCTTTACTAACTTAATCTTCTTATTCCTCAACTGTTTTACTTCTCGTGCCAGAATCTTAACCGGTTCTTCATCATATGACATATCAGATTGAATTTCAATCTCAGTAGGTGAAATTAGATGCAATGGATCCGACCGGTATCGACGAAGCATAGAGACATGAAATACATTATGAATTCTCTCCAATTCCGGAGGCAAAGATAACCGATAGGCAACTGGACCTATTCTTTCGATTACTTCATACGGACCAATATAGCGCAGACTTAATTTACCCTTACAGCCAAATCTCAAGATTTTCTTCTACGGGGAGACTTTCAAGAATACCTTATCTCCTACTTGGAACTCAATTTCTTTCCTTTTTAAATCTGCATACGACTTTTGTCGATCGGATGCTGCTTTTAAACAATCCTGTATTACCTTCACTTTGTCCTCTGTCTCTTTTATCAAATCTGTCCCATGAATATGCCTTTCACGGAGTTCAGTCCAATACAACGGAGTCTGACATTTTCGCCCATATAGAGCTTCATACGGTGCCATTTTAATGCTCGACTGATAACTATTATTATACGCAAATTCAATCAAAGGCAAATATTTGTCCCAACTACCTTCAAACTCTAAAACACAACATCGCAACATATCCTCTAACACTTGAATCACTCTTTCCGATTGTCCGTCTGTCTGAGGATGAAAGGCAGTACTAAAATTTAATTTGGTACCTAATGCCTCTTGTAATTTCTTCCAAAACCTTGAAGTAAAACGAGGATCTCTGTCGGAAATAATAGACACAGGCACACCATGCAGTCTAACTATTTCAGAGACATACAACTCCGCTAATTTGTCCATAGAAAAATCCATTTTCACTGGAATAAAATGAGCTGACTTAGTTAATCGATCAACTATTACCCAAATAGTATCTTTTCTTCTTGGAGTTAAAGGCAATCCAGAAACAAAATCCATCGTAATTTTTTCCCATTTCCACTGGGGAATCATAATTGGCTGCAATAATCCAGAAGGCAATTGATGTTCTGCTTTCACTCTCTGACACACTAAGCATTTTAACACATATTCAGAAATATCCCGTTTCATACCCGGCCACCAATACACTTTCTTTAAATCCTGATACATTTTCACACTACCAGGGTGCATTGACCATTGACTATCATGAGCTTCATGTAGAATCTTCTGAATCAGTTTAGTATTTTTCGGCACATATATCCTATCACGAAACAACAAACAACCATCGGAATTTATTCGAAAATCAGAACTATTATCAGCTTCACACTGAGTCCGCTTTGCTAACAAATCACTGTCAAATTTTTGGATTTCACAAATTTCTTGTAAAAATAATGGCTTTACCACTAATTCGGCTATCAACAAACTCTTATCAGCCAATGACAAATTCGCATTCAAAGCCCTCAAAGCAAACAGAGATTTTCTACTTAAAGCATCCGTAACCACATTCGCTTTACCCGAATGATAGTCTATTATGAGCTCATAGTCTTTTAGTAATTCTAACCATCTCCGTTGTCTCAAATTTAACTCTTTTTGAGTCATCACATACTTCAAACTCTTATGATCGGCGTACACTCTACACTTTTCACCATACAAATAGTGTCGCCAAATCTTCAAAGCAAAAACTATAGCGGCCAATTCTAAATCGTGAGTCGGATAATTCTTTTCATGTGGTTTTAGCTGTCGAGAAACGTAAGCTATTACCTTTCCTTCTTGCATCAAAACACAACCAAGTCCATTTAAAGACGCATCACTATAGACAACAAATTCCTTTCCCGACTCCGGTTGCACTAATATTAGTGCCTTTGTTAAACACTTTTTCAACCTTTCAAAACTTTGCTGACAATCATCCGTCCATATAAATTTGGCTTCTTTCTGCAACAGTCTCGTAATCGATGAAGCTATTATTGAAAAGCCCTCTACAAAACGACGGTAATATCCGGCAAGGCCCAGAAAACTCCCGACTTCAGACACATTTTTCGGAGGCTTCCATTCTACAATCGTAGAAATCTTACTCGGATCCACTCGAATACCATCTCTTGAAACTACATGTCCCAAGAATCCCACTTCATTAAGCCAAAACTCACTTTTACTGAATTTATCATAAAGCTTCTTTTCTCTCAAAATTTGCAATATTATTCTCAATTGCTCTACGTGCTCGGTCTCGCTTTTAGAGTATATCAGAATGTCATCAATAAAGACTACCACAAATTTATCTAAATAAGGTCTAAAAATCCTGTTCATCAGATCCATGAAAATGGCTGGAGTGTTACTCAATCCAAATGGCATTACCAGAAATTCATAGTGACCATACCAGGTTCTAAAAGCAGTCTTGGACACATCAGATTCCTTAACCCTTAATTGATAATATCCAAACCTCAAATCAATTTTTGAAAATACCGAGGCATCTTTAAGCTGATCAAATAAATCGTCAATTCTAGGCAACGAGTACTTGTTTTTCACTGTCACTTTATTAAGTTGACGATAATCAATACAAAGTCTCAATGTTCCATCTTTCTTTTTGACAAATAAAACCGGAGCACCCCAGGGAGAATAACTTGGCCTCACAAAACCCTTGTCAGTCAACTCTTGCAACTGTGTCTTTAACTCTTTTAACTCGACTGGTGCCATTCTATACGGAGCAATCGATATCGGAGCAGTACCCGGAAGCAATTCAATACCAAACTCTATTTCTCTATCCAGAGGTAATCCAGGCAATTCATCGGGAAATATATCCAGATATTCACATACTATCGGCACAGATTCAATTTCCCTTTTTGACACTTTAGTGTTCAATACATAGGCCAAATATGCATCACAACCATTTTTCAAACATTTATAAGCAGACATTGCAGAAATCATTGACGAAACACAATCTGATTTATCCGATTCAATTCGGAGTATTTCACCATCACCACAATTCAATTCAAGGATCTTTCCTCTACAATCTATCTTAGCACCGTGCATGGTTAACCAATCCATCCCCAAAATGACATCAAATTCATCAAAAGGAAGCAATATCAAATCAATAGGGAAACAGTGACCATGAATCATCAAGGGACAGTTCTTACAAATTTGGTTTACTATCACATGTTTTCCTAATGGATTCGACACCTTAACCACGAATTCAGTGGACTCGATACACAAATTCTTGTCAGACACTATTTTCACACATATATATGAATGAGTTGATCCCGGATCAATTAACGCAAAAACAGAATCATCACAGAGAAAAAATGTACCAGTAATTACTTCAGGCGAAGAAGCTTCTTCACGAGCCTTTATAGCATATGCTTTTAATGGAGCTCTCGGTTCAGATCTTATAGTAATATCTTTCTTTTCACTTCTGCTGCTATTTCCAGATCCCACATTCTTCAATGGTCTTCCCCTGCTCACATTGCTTGGTTTCACATTTTGAGATCTCTCCAACTCTTCTCTTTCGGGACAATCTTTAACGAAATGATTTTGGGACTCGCATCTAAAACAAGCTCGATTATACAAATAAAATTCACCCATATATCTCTTTCCACAATGCTGGCATTCGAGCCTATCAGATCTTACACTACCAACACTTGTTGCCGAAGTGGTTTGTCCCTTTGGTTTAAAACGTTGTTTACCAAGGTCTCTCTAAGAAAAAATTTACCGAAGCATTTGATCGAGAACTCATCTCTCTTGATTTCTTCGATTGTGATTGAAATGATTGGCCCATCGACCTCTTTCTAGAATCTCTAGCTTCATTCTCAGCCTTCTTTTTATCTTTACTTAAAACTTCGGCCTTGACGGCTCGTTCAACTAATACTACTAACTCTTTAATTTCCAAGATTCTCACAAGTAATCGAATGTCTTCGTTCAGTCCATCTTCAAATCTCTTACAAAGCATTTATTCTGTGGTTACCAGCTCTTGGGCATACTTGCTCAATCTAACAAACTCTTTTTCATATTCGGCTACTAACATACTCCCTTGCTTCAAGTCTAAAAATTCCTTCCGCTTTTGATCGATAAAGTACTGACTAATATACTTTTTACGGAATTTCCCTAACAAGAAATCCCAAGACACTCTTTCTCTAAACACAACAGAAGTCAAGGTCTTCCACCAATAATAAGCAGAATCTTTCAGCAATAAGACAGCACATTTCAAACTCTCATCGGGAGTATAAAACAATTCTTCTAACACACTGACTGTGTTTTCTAGCCAAAATTCTGCTTTCTCTGGATCATCATCCACATTAGCTCGAAATTCTTCAGCCCCATATTTTCTGATTTTATCTACCAGAGGCTTAGATAATCTTACCACTTCTGATTGTGGAGGAACTATGGGAACGGCTTGAGGAATAGGAGGGGTGGAGGAGGTTGAGCATTCGGATTCGCCCTAATAAACTCTGCATACCAATTACTCATTCTATGGAGAAAGGCTTCCCGAGCCTCATCTCCCTAACCTTGGGTCTCGGGTCTACTCTCAACAGGCACTGTCCCTTGCGCGGGAGCAGGCGCATTACTCTGAGCATCATCAACAGTATCTCGATTGGGATCCATTTACTATAATAAAAGCATTTCAAAATCATTAGGAGTCGTCACACTATCAAGTCTAAAAATTGGCATGTATAGACTGACTATTACACTGACTTCACTAATCCGAGGATCGGCTAAACCATGATCTGATACCAATTAAAAATGTAACACCCTTTACCCAAAACCGTCGCCAGAATCGAGTAATGGGTGTCACTAGACTTCCCGGAGTTCGGATTCATTTTTCAATCAATTTAATGAAATACTACTCTTCCCTAGGGTTTTCTATGGTAATACTAACCCTTCGGAAGATTAGGATTCGAATCCTATTGCATCGGAAGCTCGAAAAATTTTTCACTTTTAAAACAACGTCACACGCCCGTGTGACATAAGGCACGGCCGTGTGATAAGGCCGTGTGGCCCTCACACGCCCATGTCTAAAGGTTGTGGAACATTCTAACTTACTCGACACGGCCATATACTATATCACACGCCCGTGGGAACAGGCCGTGTACTTTCACACGCTCGTGGGGTTGGCTCGTGGCTCGACCACGGCCTAGGCACGCCCGTGCCTCTACCCCGTGGAGTATTCTGTCAAATCCCACATGGCCGAGACACACGCCCGTGTGCCTTGCCATGCAGGCCGTGTCGGCTATTTTCCAAGCGTTAACCTCCCTAAGACATCATCACAACTATATTTCATTCATATTAACCAATTCTAACGACATACATTCGAAGACTACATTCATACCTCATTTACAAAACAAGTTACATATATTCATCCTTTTCATTCTAACTACTAAATAACATTTGTACAAAAACTAGCCAACTATACATGCCAATCTCAAATTATCAAACCATAGCACATACTCAACGGTAGCTTGATAGTGTGAGACGAGCCTCCTTGGATCACAAATTCCAAAATGTTCTTCACTTGATAATCTAAAGGAAAAAAAGGAAAGAAAAGGGGAGTATGCTACAAGTAGCTTAGTAAGACATAAGCAAATCAATAGCCAAATGCACAATAATTAACCAAGATGTTGGTTCTAACATAGCAGAGGTGTAACATTGGTGTATGTACTCATGCATAATCTTACCAAAATATCCAAACATAGACATTTACAATTATTTTGTATTCAACTGATTTCTAATTCTCAACCTGCACAATTACTTCACATAATCAAGTTAATTTCCCCGTTGAACATTCAGAATAGAGACGGATATACAGAGGTTAGCACCGAAATGCTTCACAGATATATGGCCGAAGCCAGTCACAGAAATATGGCGTAAGCCAACAGAGTACGTAGCCGAAGCTACCAGAATATGTAGCCGTAGCTACCTCAGATCACAGATACACAGACGTAATCCACGAATCTGCTCACATAAGCTGACAGGTGACTACAACACATGTTAGTACACCCAGCACCCGGAATACGGAATCAGACAGATTCAGAGCCCTCAAGTGACATGTCACACATATCCGAAAACATTCTTACAGTCCAACCGGGGTTTATCAAAATAATCACAATTACACATTTACTTAATTCAATATCATATTCACATATTTTTACATCGGAAACATCAAATAATTAATAATGATGCAGATAAGCTATAATTTACTTATGACTTACCTCGATAACAAATCGACTAACTTGTGCTATTCTACTATCTTTTCCTTTCCTCGATTTCGATCACCCTCTCTTCTTTCTTGATCTAAATAAATGCATTTAACACATTTATCAATATTCTATCCAACACATTCATAAATCGGACTTGTTGGGCAAATGACCATTTTACCCCTAGTCTCGGAATTTCAATTTTACTTCATTTTCTTGCATTTTAAACTCAATTAGTTTCTTTTATCAATAAAATCGTCCAAAATTCACTCACATTCATCTATTTATGAGCAACTTTTCTCTTTTCTTATTTTAGTCCCTTAGGGACGTTTTTATCAAAAACCACTTGTAAAAATACTTAAATAACACATCAATAACTCAATTACACCCAAAATTCATCAAATAACAACATTTCTCTAAAATGGGTAATTTTCAAACCCTAATTTCTTTTCAAATAAATAGCAAAATAATGAAATTCAAGCTTCAAGGGACTCAAAACTATGAAAATAATTGAAAACGGGGTTGAAATACACTTACAATTTGATTGACAAAGCTCAAAACCCCTTTAACAATGGTGGAGAGAAAATTCGGTAGAAACATGAGAAGAAGATAAACATTTTCATTTTTTTTCCTCATCTTTTATGACAATTTTTATCAATTGGAAAAAAATGCCCTTAGCCATGTTTCTTGAAAATTTCTCTAGAATTACCCTTTTGTGTCCATCCTATTAACTTATGGTATAATTGCAACATAAACACTCCTACATTCATATCACAATTCAATCAAGTCCCTATTTCATCTAATACTCATAATTTCCCCTATTTGCAATTTAGTCCATATTTTCCAATTAATCACAAAAATAGTAAATTTCTAAACAATTTTCTCACAGAACTTAATCGATAAACCTATGCAGTATAAAATTCATAAAATTTAACTTATTCCTCTTGGATTTGTGGTTACGAAACCACTGTTCCGATTAGGTCCTATTTCGGGCTGTCACACGGTTGGTGCCATACGATACGGAGCTATCAAAATCAGTATAGTCCCTGGTACAAGTTCAATGCCAAACTCTACCTCCCGAACAGGTGGTAATCTCGATAATTCCTCGAGAAACACATCCGGATACTCACAAACCACTGGCACTGTCTCAAGTTTCTTTTCTGACTCTCAACTATCCAGTACGTACGCAAGATATGCTTCACAGCCCTTTTTTACATATTTCTGAGCCAACATTGAGGATATCACTACCGGTAACCCATTCAAATTAGTAGACTCAACTCGGATTATCTCATCATTTGAACATCTCAAATCAATAGTCTTTCGCTTGTAATTCACAATCGCACCGTGCACGGTCAACCAATCCACACCAAGAATAATATCAAATTCATCAAACGGTAAAAGCATTAGATCGACCGGAAAACAGGAACCTCGGATTATTAGGGGACATTTCCTACACACTTTGTCAAGTAGCACATAACGACCCAAATGATTCGACACCTGAATTACAAACTCAGTAGACTCAACAGGTAGAGTCTTATTGGATGCCAAAGTTTTATACACATATGAATGAGTAGAACTGGGATCAATCAAAACAATCACATCAGTATCAAAGAGAGTAAAAGTACCGATAATAACATCTGGCGAAGAAGCATCCTCGCGCGTGCGTATAGCATAGGCTCTGGCAGGAGCACGAGCCTCGGATTGAGTCGCAATATCTCTAGTCCCTCTCTGACCTCCACTAGCATTACCCATGTTTCTAGGTGGTCTACCTCGTGCTGTAGTAGTACTCGGTTTCCCACTCTGATTCGTATTCTGTTTAGATAATCTCAGACAATCCTTGATAAAGTAGTCGGCTGATCCACACTTATAACAAGAGCGATCATGAAACCTACAGCTTCCCGAATGCCATTTACCATAATACTTGCACTCAGATCTGTCCTGACGATCATTGCCAACACTGGAAACCGAAGTGGCTCGCGTACTTACAAGGGGTCGATCACGGTCTCATCTGGAAAAGCCCAAAGTATTCTTGAATCGGCCTGAATCATCAGCTTTTCTTTTCTCCCTACCGAGCTCTTCAGCTTTACAAGCTCGCTCAACGAGCACTACAAACTCTTTAATCTCTAAAATGCCAACCAACAGTTTTATATCTTCATTCAACCCATCCTCGAAACGTTTACACATTATAGCCTCCGATGAAATACATTCCCGAGCATATCGGCTAAGTCTCACAAATTTTCGTTCGTAATCAGTAACTAACATGGAACCCTGTTTGAGCTCAAGAAATTCTTTTCGTTTCTGGTCGATGAATCTCTAACTGATGTACTTCTTACGGAACTCGGTTTGGAAGAATTCCCAAGTAACTCGCTCTCCCGGCACAACTGATACCAAGGTATTCCACCAATAGTAGGCAGAATCACGTAACAGAGATATAGCACATTTTAGGAATTCTTCGAGTGTGCACGACAATTCATCGAACACTCGGATGGTGTTGTCTAACCAAAACTCAGCCTGCTCGGCATCATCACTATCAGTAGCCTTGAATTCAGTAGCCCCGTGCTTTCGAATTCTATCAACCGGGGGCTTGCTCATCCTCAACTGATTGACTATCGGAGGTACCACAGGTGCAGGGGGTGTATTAGTTGGGAGTGAGGGTTGTGGAACAGCCGCATTAGTTCGAATGTATTGGGTGAACCAATCATTCATCATATTATAGAAGGCTTGTTTAGCCTCTTCATTTTGATTGCTTGCATTCGGTTGAGAGTCCAACGGTGCTGTCCCGTGTGCGGGAGGAGGCGCTACGCTCTCGACATCATCAGCTACCGCTTGATCAGGATCGGGATTCATTACTATATAAAAAACACATTTCAACTGTTAGAAATCATCACACTATCGTATTAACACTTTATGACATGTATAGCTAGACTCGCACGCGCTACTTAGTCCTAGAATCAACTAAACTGTGGCTCTGATACCAATAAAATATAACACCGCTATAACCAGTATCCGTCACCGGAGTGGGTTACAAAGAGTTACCAACCCCAAAACAATACATTCGCACATTCACATTGATATAATTTCAATAACACTTATATACATATCCAAACACCATCAAAGATCGAAAACAAAATCTTATACGAACATTCAACGATTTCATATTCGCATGGTTAGAATATTTACAATTTCAAAATATCATTCACTTTACTCTATTCTATACATGCCATACTAATCCAAAATATTACAGTACCAAAATGGTAGATAGTGTGACGAGTTGCTGGCGATCCCTGAGCAGGCGGCCGGAATCAACAATCTATAAAACAGAGAAACATAACAAACTGTGTAAGCTTTTATAAGCTTAGTAAGTTTTAAGCAATGCAAACAATTAAACTCAATCATCAAACGAATATTCAACTTCTCACATAACCATTTTCTAGATATAATATCATTTGGCCGAATAAAAAGCTTCACATAAAACACATTTATCATGTTAATTTCACTTGAATCAAAACTCGTATATCATCGTTAAATCAATTACTTTCACATGGCATCATACGTTGGCCGAATGTATCACAATCACATTTATAGTCATAACATTTATTCCCCTATGCATCACTTTATACACTAATGAATCAATCCAAATTAAAATTACATACGAGTACGTGATACATACCTGGCCAACTTAATGTATTGAACATATTCAATTATGGTTTTATTACGAAGTCTCATAGTCTTAACTTTGCTCAAATCACTGGCATTAAGCCTGCTAGGTTTTAAACCCGAATTCAATCACCGGCATGAAGCCTGCTAGGCTCAAGGCCCAAATATATCACCGGCACGAAGCCTGCTAGGCACAAAGGCCCAAATACATATCATCGGTATAAAGCCTGCTACGCACGAAGGCCCAAATACATATCACCGGCATAAAGCTTGCTACGCACGAAGGCCTGAATACATATCACCGGCATAAAGCCTGCTAGGCACGAAGGCCTGAATACATATCACCGACATAAAGCCTGCTAGGCATGAAGGCCCGAATACATATCTCCGGCATAAAGCCTGCTAGGCACGAAGGTCCGAATACACATCACCGGCATAAAGCCTGCTAGGCACGAAGGCCCGAATACAAATCAAATCATATATTTCTAGTTTCCACATAGCCCAAACACATTAACAAAAGCTTTGCATTATTCGATCATAAGCACATACTAATCATATTATTTAATTTCATAACTTGCCAATTCGGCCTTAACACATAGCAAAGTATCATTTCGTAAAAGCTTAATTACTATTGATGGTAAGCAGTGTTCTATGTATATACTTACGAATAACATCTAATGTTCAGAATGTAACACATGTTTAAATTACTTAAAACTTACCTTAGATATTTTCAACAGTCGCGGATTGGCTATTCAATTACTTTAGCTTTCCCCTTATTCAAATTTGCCCCTCTCTGCTCTTGAGCTAAAATTAAGACAATAAACTAACTAATTACAAATTCCAAAACACAAACACTACACAATTACTATCTAAGTTCACATTCAGCAGCTATGCACACATGAATACACTTATAAATATCAAGTAGCCGAATATACATGTTAATACCAAAGCATCACTCACATAGCTTATCATGCTTTCATATACATATCTTAACCTCCGAGCCGAATATGTTTATCAACAATTGAACACATTTACATAAAAACTATCATAACATGCTTACTACTTAATCACAAAATAAGTACACTTATCATGTACACATACTTTCTCGATTGATTTCTTAAGTCCACATTTGGCATTACCACTATATTTAACTTAGTATTTCTAAACAAATTTTCATTATTAATTACCTTGACCGAATATAAACTCATCAAAATAGCATTTAATTCAACCACATTTGTCTAAACATTTTCATATTGGACAGCATGTATAACCTCATTCGGCATAAGGTAAATTCGTTTATGCCCTACGTCCATAAAACTAACTTATGCATAAATGGTAAGCTTGTAACACCCCTAGACCCGTACCCATCGCATGAGAGTTAAGAGGCATCACCCAACAATCATTTAACTAATCGTAAACTCACTCGCACAATTCATATCATTAATTCAATCATAATATTGACACTCATATATCGGATCAATGATCACACATAACCATTTCATATAAGACCAGTTTTGCATACAATATGACCATTACTATTCATATGGTAAAAAGAATGTCAAGGATTAGCAAAAGGGCAAATCCAAAATCAACTAGACTAACTTACCATGCTCAAAATAATGTACAACATAACATACCACCCTGTTAAACCTCAAACAAATGGTGCCCAATTTTATTGCTTGCTTTTCATATAATTCCATGAACATTTGATCTCCCATGCAAATTTAAAACATCAAACAACTTTACTCCTAGTTCTAAGTTTATGCTACAGAACCATTTCAACGAGTCTCATATAAACTCCATTTAGTCTTTATAAACATATCGAATGGTTTCATTTAAAGTCATCGTTATTCATATTCAAACCACACATGTTTCATAGAACCTGAATATCAAGATATGACATACTTCGAGCCTAGTTTATAAAAATATTACTTACACTTCCATTCACATGCATCATAACCAAGTTTAACACTATAGACATAGAAGTAAGGTATTTAGGCAGCCATTTTCGCATGGCTATACTTAATTACATCATCAAAAGATATTTGTTTAACAACAAAATGCCAAGCCTATACATGCCATTTTCAAGGTTTAGATACCAATACCCAAAAGATACTTTGATAGTGTAGATAACTTAAATCTTGAAATTCGCGAGACCGTAGCTAACGAACAAGATCTATAAAACAGACAAACCAAAGCAATGGGGTAAGCATTTATGATTAGTAAGTTTTAAGGAATGAACTCAGTTGAATTTAAATCATACTTCTATTTAAGCTAAAATTTTTCCCTTTGGCCGAATGCATACATTTTCATTTCACTGCGAAATTTAAAGGTATACTTATACTCACATAATCATGTAGCTTCATACTTTAATCAAATATGCGTATATACTGAGGGTTTGATTTAATACAATTCTACTTGAATTGAAAATTCACATATCATAGATAAGTCATTTGCTTTCATGTAACATTAGGCTATAATCTCGGCATCACTATCCCAAAGTGTGGATAAAATCTAAAACGAATCAATTTCACAATGAGTATAAGGTACGTACCTGACAGACTTAAGATAATGAGCACTTTTATTTAGATAATTTAGACATAAACCACGTACACTAGCCCTAAGGCCCTTCGGGACTTAGCCCGAATGTAACACTGGCACGAATGCCCTTCGGGACATAGCCCGGATGTAACACTAGCACGAATGCCCTTCGAGACATAGCCCGGATGTAACACTGGCTCGAATGCCCTTCGAGACATAGCCCGAATGTAACACTGAAACTTATGCATTTGTATTCATCAAGTATGCATTCCACCAATTTTATTACATTTTACCTTTACTTACCTCATTCACATATTAGCACATAACATAACATATCATTTTCATTAATGTTCGGACTATAGGCACATATATATATACCACATATCAATCGATCCTCATAACTTCCATTCATAAGGAGTTTTCGACTACTTGCCATACTCACTACTACTTGTATCAATTAAAATCATCATGCCTCCCCTTATCAACCACATACACATATATATATATATATCATATTTAATCATCTTAAAAAATAAGTTTCCCCTACTTAAAACTTACCTAGTACCCTTCTGAACAAATCTCGGATTGACTATTCCGCGACCTTAGCTTTTCCTTTATCTGATGTTGTCTCTCTATGCTCTTGAGCTTAATAAAAACAAAATTCCATTTACCAAAATCCTATTATGCTAGGTTATGACCGAATGTTCTTTAAGGTAAACAAGGTACATATATAAAACATATACACGTACAAACAATTATCACAAAAAGGTTTCTAAGATATCACATTAATCATGTCCACAATTGCTTTAAAACATAAACATTACTCAATTCATTCACAAAAATAGCATTCGGCCAAAAGTTCATGCCTAGATTAATATTCACATCACATTTTCTAAGCTTTAATAAAACATTTTACAAGCACAGAAACCAATACCAAATTCTATCTTTTTGATTACCAAAATCATGATACTACATTTATTCATAAATGTACATTTCAAAACCCCTTTAATAACTAATTAAAACACAACCGCCAATTAGCTAACACCAAGCTCACATTCGGCAAATCATTTAAACAATTCAACCCATTATCCAACTATTTTCCCTGGCACATTCGGCCTTAGCAATTTTCTTTCAAAATCTTATTAGCTAATACACGAACAAATTTAAACATTTACCTTATAATACTTTACTACTCAATCAATTTTAACAATTCAATTAAATTTTAAAACTAAGCCCACAAGCGGCACAAGGGAATTTCCTTCCCATCATAACACCCTTAAACACATCCATGTATACCTTAAATTCATTCGGTCATTATGGAACAACTAAGTTTACAAATTAACATCTTTACTAACATCAACTAGCATGAATTTCCCAAGCATTAATTCATCCTAAATTACCATTTTAACAATTTAATACCTCAATATTCAGTGACTACTCTCACCTAAGCATAAAAGCCGATTTCTCTTTTTGCAATAATAATATATCTAAACACAATTGACTAATTCAATTTCATCTATCCACCATTTCATCCCAATTACAAGAAAACAACAAGCATTTCACAAAATAAATTCCATGACCGAATGATTACAATACCATAAACTTTCAAATTTTCACTATCACCTTACAAACGCATAGGCACATGAATTTGACTTCAAAAAGTCCATCAAACACTCAATTAGCAACTTCTAACATAAAACTCAAAAATCCATACTTTTCTACTCACGGCCGACTCCTTCAACAACACAAAAATTCAAAATTTCTTCATGGGTTTAAGGCTAGACTAAAAATGGAACTCAAAAACAACAAATTTAAGCCAAATTACCAAGAATTACCTTGAATTCATGAGCTTCAAATGGCCGAATGGTGCAAGCTCTATTTTCTTAGTCTTTCTTATGGTTTCAGCAAAAAAATGGGAGAAACAAAGGAGAGATGAAAAATTCACTTTGTTTTTATCACCCAAATAACATATATTTTATAACATATTCTAATATTTCATTAAACAAAATTATTATTACCTATTATAATATAAAACACATGTTTTTCAATGATTATTACCCACATGGCCGGCCACTAACTAGAAAAATGTCAAATTGACATGCAAGCCCATTTGTTTCACTTCAATCCATAATTAGTCACATTAATTTAGCCACTTATAATTCAATTTATCTCACATAAGTCCTTTTTACTTAATTTCACATCAATTAGCAAGATTCATAACTAAAGAAAGTTTACACATGCATAAACTCGTATTTTCCACACAAATTATTCTATTCAATTATTTCGCGATTCGGTGTAGCGGTCCCGAAACCACTTCCCGACTAGGCTCGAAATAGGCAGTCACAACTCTCTCCCCATTAGAGATTTTTGTCCCCGAAAATCTTACCCAAAAATAGATTTGGATGTCTTTCTTTCATAGCATTCTCGGGCTCCCAAGTTGCTTCCTCGATCCCGTGCTTGAGCCACAGTACTTTTACTAACGGAACCTTTTTATTTCGTAATTCTTTAACCTCTCGAGCTAGAATACGGATAGGTTCTTCTTTATAACTCAAATTAGGCTGAATTTCAACTTCCGACAGATTAATCACATGCGAAGGATCAGATCTATAACGACGAAGCATCGATACATGGAAAACGTTGTGGATCTTTTCAAGTTCAGGGGGCAAAATCAATCCATAAGCAACCGGCCCAATCCGATCTGATATCTCATACGGTCCAATGAATCTCAGACTCAACTTGCCTTTACGGCCAAAACGGAGTATCTTTTTCCACGTTGAAACTTTCAGAAACATTTTATCACCGACCTGAAACTTGATATTTTTACGTTTCTGATTTGCGTATGATTTCTGACGATCGGATGCTGCTTTCAAATTGTCACGAATTGCTTTCACTTTCTGTTCTGCTTCTTTGACTAAATCAACTCTGAGAATCTTACTTTCACTAAGTTCGGTCCAAAACAGAGGTGTACGGCATTTTTGATCGTAAAGAGCTTCGTAGGGTGCCATCTGAATACTCGATTGAAAGCTATTATTATATGCGAATTCAATCAGAGGTAAGTATTTCTCCCACAATCTGCTGAACTCTAGAATGCAACATCTCAACATGTCCTCGAGTATCTGAATAACCGGTTCAGATTGATCGTCAGTCTGCGGATGAAAAGTAGTGCTAAAATGGAGTTTAGTACCCAATGCTTCGTGTAATTTCTTCCAAAATCGTGAAGTAAATCGGGGATCTCGGTCTGAAACAATAGAAGTTGGCACTCCGTGCAATCGCACAATTTGGGAGACGTATAATTCTGTTAATTTATCAAGTTAAAAGTCTGTACGAACCGGGATGAAATGAGCTGATTTAGTTAGTCTATCAACAACAACCCAAATGGAATCTTTCTTACTCGGCGTTAGCGGCAACCCTGACACAAAATCCATCGTAACTTGATCCCACTTCCACTCGGGTATCGAAATTGGTTGAAGTAGACCCGAAGGCACCTGATGTTCCGCTTTTATTTGGTGGCGCACTAAACACTTAGAGACAAATTCGAAGATATCCTATTTTATTCCATGCCACCAATATTGTCATTTCAAATCATTATACATCTTCGTGCTACCCGGATGAACTGACATTCGGCTATGATGGGCTTTATCCAAAATCGTCGAAACTAACTCAGAATTTCTTGGAACACACAATCGGTCCCTAAATCTCAAATAATCTTTTCCATCAATTTGAAATTCTGTATCCTCACCCGACACACATTGAACTCGTTTAGCAATCAAGTCATCATCGACTTTTTGAGCCTCACAAATCTATTGTACAAACACTGGTTCTGCTCTTAATTCGGCTTCCAACACATCATCTGCCGACATCGTTAATTTCACGTTCATAGCTCGCAAGGAAAATAGAGATTTTCGGCTAAGAGCATCTGTAACTACATTAGCTTTTCCCGAGTGATAATCGATAACAAGCTCATAATCTTTAAGTAATTCTAGCCACCGCCTTTGTCTCAAATTTAAATCTCTTTGAGTCATCAGATATTTAAGACTTTTGTGATCAGAGAAGATGTGACATTTCTCCCTGAACAAATAGTGCCGCCAAATCTTCAGAGCAAAAACGATAGCGGCCAATTCAAGATCATGAGTCGGATAATTACGCTCGTGAGGTTTCAACTGCCTCGAAGCATATGCGACAACCCGACCTTCTTGCATCAAAACATAGCCTAAATCGTTAAGAGATGTATCACTAAAAACCACAAACTCTTTACCGGATTCTGGTTGAACCAACACTGGAGCTTCCGTCAAAAGGGTTTTCAGCTGGTCGAAACTTCGCTGACACTTATTAGACCACTCGAACTTGACATCTTTTTGCATCAATCTCTTTAATGGTGTCGCAATCATCGAGAAACCTTTGACAAATCGTCGGTAGTAGCCGACAAGTCCTAAAAAGCTTCAAATCTCGGAAACATTTTTAGGAGGTTTCCAGTCTAGAATAGCTGAAATTTTGTTCGGGTCAACCCGAATACCCGAAGTAGATACTATATGCCCCAAAAAAATCGACTTCACGCAGCCAGAACTCGCATTTACTGAATTTTGCATACAATTGATTATCACACAAGGTCTGAAGTACAAGTCTCAAATGCTCAGCATGCTCAATTTCATCGCGAGAGTAAATCAAAATATCGTCGATGAATACCACTATAAAACAGTCCAAAAACGGTCTAAACACCCTGTTCATTAAATCCATGAATACCGCAGGGGCATTAGTGAGCCCAAATGACATTACTAAGAATTCGTAGTGTCCGTACCTCGTTCTAAATGTTGTCTTCGGCATGTCGGAATCTCTAACTCTCAACTAATAATAGCCGGATCGCAGGTCAATTTTCAAAAACACTGAAGCTCCTTTCAACTGATCAAACAAGTCATCAATTCAGGGCAACGGATACTTATTCTTTACAGTGGCTTTATTCAATTGTCTGTAGTCGATACACATTCTCATAGTCCTGTCTTTCTTTTTCACAAATAAAACTAGTGCTCCCCAAGGTGAGAAACTCGGTCGCGCGAAGCCCCTGTCTGTCAACTCTTGCAGCTGAGACTTCAGTTCTTTTAATTCGGTAGGTGCCATATGGTACGGGGCAATCGAAATTGGAGTCGTACCCGAAACTAATTCTATACCGAATTCAACCTCTCTAACGGGCGGCAATCCCGGTAATTCCTCGGGAAACACATCCGGATACTCTCTAACCATAGGTACAGTCTCAAGTTCTCGTTCGGATACTTTATCGTCTAACACATAGGCTAGATACGCTTCATAGCCCTTTTCTCACATATCTCTGAGCTGACATGGTCGTGATTACAGCAGGTAGCCCGTTTAAATTAGTGGATTCAATTCGGATTATTTCATTATTTGAACATCGCAAATCAATAGTCTTTTGATTGTAATTCACTATCGCATCGTGCATAGTCAACCAATCTATTCCGAGAATAACGTCAAATTCATCGAAGGGTAAAAGCATCAAATCAGCCGGAAAACAGAAACCTCGAGCCATTAGGGGACATTTCTTGCATACTTTATCAATCAGAACACAACAACCCAAGGGATTCGATACTCGAATTACGAACTCAGTAGACTCAACAGGAAGAGTCTTACTGGAAGCTAAGGTTTCACACACATAAGAATAGGTTGAACCGAGATCAATCAGAGTAATAACATCATTGTTAAAAAGTGTGAAAGTACCGGTAATAACATCTGGAGAAGAAGCCTCCTCGCGAGCCCGAATAGCATACGCTCTAGCAGGTGCTCGAGCCTCGGATCTGATTGTAGTGTCCCTAGTCCCTCTCTGACTACCACTAATATTACCACCCCGCCGCGGTGGTCTACCCTGTGCAGTCGTGCCACTAACTCTCTGACTCGGATCGGAAGTGCGCTCATCAACTTTCGGACAGTCTTTAAAAAACTGATCGGCAGATCCACATCTGAAGCAAGAGCGATCACGATGCCTACAACTTCCCAGGTGCCATTTACCACAATATTTGCAATCAGATCTATCCCGATGTTCATTTCCAACACTGGCGATGGAAGTAGCTCGCGAACTCACGAGAGGTCGATAATGCTCACGTCTAGAAAAACCCGATGTATATTTAGATCGGCCCGAGTCATCTCTAGTCTTTTTGGACGATTGCTGAACAGATTTTCCCACATATCTCTTACGGAACTCTTTAGCTCCATCTTCGGCTTTTCTTTTCTCATTACCGAGCTCTTCGGCTTTGCAAGCTCACTCGACTAACACGAAAACTCCTTAATTTCCAAAATTCCCACCAGTAGTCTGATATCTTCGTTTAATCCATCCTCAAAACGCTTACACATAATAGCCTCGGAGGATACACATTCTCGAGCATATCGACTAAGGCGCACAAATTCTCTCATACTCGGTTACTGACATCTGACTTTGTTTAAGCTCAAGAAATTCCTTCCGCTTCTGATCGATGAATCTCTGACTTATATATTTCTTACGGAACTCGGTTTCGAAAAACTCCCAGGTGACCCGCTCTTTCGGGACGACAGAGACCAGAGTATTCCACCAGTAATATGCAGAGTCGCGCAACAGAGAAATCGCACATTTTAAACATTTCTCAGGCATACAGGATAGCTCGTCGAATACTCAGATGGTGTTATCGAGCCAAAAATCGGCCCGCTCGGCATCGTCACTAGGGGTAGCCCGGAACTCTTTAGCCCCATATTTTCTAATTTTGTGACTGGGGGCCTACTCGATCTCACTGGATCGGTCACAGGAGGGGCCATATAAGTCGGAAGCAGAGTATTCGGGAGCAGAGGTTGCAGCACAGTCGGATTTGATCTAATGAATTGATCAAACCAGTCGCTCATCATCGCATAGAAGGCTTGTCTAGTGTCATCATCTCGATGACTGATATTTGGTTGAGAGTCAGGCGGTGCTGTCCCTTGCGCAGGAGCAGGTGCTATGCTCTCGACATCGTCCGCTACGGCTCGATCGGGTTCAGGATCCATTCTATACCAAAAAATCACATTTCAGCTGTTAGAAGTCATCACACTATCGCATTAACATCAAATGGCATGTATAGCTAGACTACGGTAGTTCGAGAATTGACTAAACTGTAGCTCTGATACCAATAAAATGTAACACCCCTAGACCCGTACCCATCACAGGAGAGTCAAGAGGCATCACCCAACAATCATTTAACTAATCGTAAACTCACTCACACAATTCATATCATTAATTCAATCATAATTTTAACACTCATATATCGGATCAATGATCACACATAACCATTTCATATAAGACCACTTTTGCATAAAATATGACCATTACTATTCATATGGTAAAAAGAATGTCAAGGATTAGCAAAAGGGCAAATCCAAAATCAACTAGACTAACTTACCATGCTCAAAATAATATACAACATAACATACCACCCTGTTAAACCTCAAACAAATGGTACCCAATTTTATTGCTTGCTTTTCGTATAATTCCATGAACATTTGATCCCCCATGCAAATTTAAAACATCAAACAACTTTACTCCTAGTTCTAAGTTTATGCTACAGAACCATTTCAACGAGTCTCATATAAACTCCATTTAGTCTTAATAAACATATCGAATGGTTTCATTTAAAGTCATCGTTATTCATATTCAAACCACACATGTTTCATAGAACCTGAATATCAAGATATGACATACTACGAGCCTAGTTTATAAAAATATTACTTACACTTCCATTCACATGCATCATAACCAAGTTTAACACTATAGACATAGAAGTAAGGTATTTAGGAGGCCATTTTCGCACGGCTATACTTAATTACATCATCAAAAGATATTTGTTTAACAACAAAATGCCAAGCCTATACATGCCATTTTCAAGGTTTAGATACCAATACCCAAAAGATGCCTTGATAGTGTGGATGACTTAAATCTTGAAATTCCCGAGATCGTAGCTAACGAACGAGATCTATAAAACAGACAAACCAAAGCAACGGGGTAAGCATTTATGCTTAGTAAGTTTTAAGCAATGAACTCAGTTGAATTTAAATCATACTTCTATTTAAGCTAAAATTTTTCCCTTTGGTCGAATGCATACATTTTCATTTCACTGTGAAATTTAAAGGTATACTTATACTCACATAATCATGTAGCTTCATACTTTAATGAAATATGTGTATATACTAAGGGTTTGATTTAATACAATTCTACTTGAATTGAAAATTCACATATCATAGATAAGTCATTTGCTTTCATGTAACATTAGGCTATAATCTCGGCATCACTATCCCAAAGTGTGGTTAAAATCTAAAACGAATCAATTTCACAATGAGTATAAGGTATGTACCTAACAGACATAAGATAATAAGCACTTTTATTGAGATAATTTAGACATAAACCACGTACACTAGCCCTAAGGCCCTTCGGGACTTAGCCCAAATGTAACACTGGCACGAATGCCCTTCGGGACATAGCTTGGATGTAACACTGGCACGAATGCCCTTCGAGACATAGCCCAGATGTAACACTGGCTCGAATGCCCTTCGGGACATAGCGCGGATGTAACACTGAAACTTATGCATTTGTATTCATCAAGTATGCATTCCACCAATTCTATTACGTTTTACCTTTACTTACCTCATTCACATATTAGCACATAACATAACATAACATTTTCATTAATGTTCGGACTATAGGCACATATATATATACCACATATCAATCGATCCTCAGAACTTCCACTCATAAGGAGTTTTCGATTACTTGCCATACTTACTACTACTTGTATCAATTAAAATCACCATGCCTCCCCTTATCAACCACATACATATATATGTATATATATCATATTTAATCATCTTAAAAACTAAGTTTCCCCTACTTAAAACTTACCTAGTAGCCTTCTGAACAAATCTCGGATTGACTATTCCGCGACCTTAGCTTTTCCTTTATTCGATGTTACCTCTCTATGCTCTTGAGCTTAATAAAAACAAAATTCCATTTATCAAATTCCTATAATGCTAGGTTATGACCGAATGTTCTTTAAGGTAAACAAGGTACATATATAAAACATATACACATATAAACTATCACAAAAAGGTTTCTAAGATATCACATTAATCATGTCCACAATTACTTTAAAACATAAACATTACTCAATTCATTCACAAAAATAGCATTCGGCCAAAAGTTCATGCCTAGATTAATATTCATATCACATTTTCTAGGCTTTAATAAAACATTTTACAAGAATAGAAACCAATACCAAATTCTCTCTTTTTGATTACCAAAATCATGATACTACATTCATTCATAAATGTACATTTCAAAACCCCTTTAATAACTAATTAAAACACAACTGCCAATTAGCTAACACCAAGCTCACATTCGGCAAATCATTTAAACAATTCAACCCATTATCCAACTATTTTCCCTGGCACATTCGGCCTTAGCAATTTTCTTTCAAAATCTTATTAGCTAATACACGAACAAATTTAAACATTTACCTTATAATACTTTACTACTCAATCAATTTTAACAATTCAATTAAATTTTAAAACTAAGCCCACAAGCGGCACAAGGGAATTTCCTTTCCATCATAACACCCTTAAACACATCCATGTAGACCTTAAATTCATTCGGTCATTATGGAACAACTAAGTTTACAAATTAACATCTTTACTAACATCAACTAGCATGAATTTCCCAAGCATTAATTCATCCTAAATTACCATTTTAACAATTTAATACCTCAATATTCGATGACTACTCTCACCTAAGCATAAAAGCCGATTTCTCTTTTTGCAATAATAATATATCTAAACACAATTGACTAATTCAATTTCATCTATCCACTAATTCATCCCAATTATAAGAAAACAACAAGCATTTCACAAAATAAATTCTATTACCGAATGATTATAATACCACAAACTTTCAAATTTTCACTCTCACCTTACAAACCCATAGGCACATGAATTTGACTTCAAAAAGTCCATCAAACACTTAATTAGCAACTTCTAACATAAAACTCAAAAATCCATACTTTTCTACTCATGGTCGACTCCTTCAACAACACAAAGATTCAAAATTTCTTCATGGGTTTAAGGCTAGACTAAAAATGGAACTCAAAAACAACAAATTTAAGCCAAATTACCAAGAATTACCTTGAATTCATGAGCTTCAAATGGCCGGATGGTGCAAGCTCTATTTTCTTAGTCTTTCTTATGGTTTCGGCAAAAAATGGGAGAAACAAATGAGAGATGAAACAAAATTCACTTTGTTTTTATCACCTAAATAACATATATTTTATAACATATTCTAATATTTCATTAAACAAAATTATTATTACTTATTATAATATAAAACACATGTTTTCCAATGATTATTACCCACATGGCCGGCTACTAACTAGAAAAATGTCAAATTGACATGCAAGCCCATTTGTTTCACTTCAATCAATAATTAGTCACATAATTTAGCCACTTATAATTCAATTTATCTCACATAAGTCCTTTTTACTTAATTTCACATCAATTAGCAAGATTCATAGCCAAAGAAAGTTTACACATGCATAAACTCATATTTTCCACACAAATTATTCTATTCAATTATTTCGCGATTCAGTTTAGCAGTCCTGAAACCACTTCTCGACTAGGGTTGAAATAGGCTGTCACAAAGCTCATTCGGCCATTATGGAACAACTAGGTTTAACATTAGAGTCTTAACTTTTATCATCTAACATATAAACCAATTCAACCAAATGAACAATTATAAACTTTACATGGCATTACTTTAAACTTTAAGCACTTTCTAAACATTTCACATATACACATAGTATTTGTATTATTTAACTCATCATTTTACTTCACACTTGGCAATTTCTCCCACATAGCCGAATATATATATTTTCTTTAATGCACATACAAAATTTGTCACCTTAATAATTTATACACACACCTTAACCGAACATCAATTAATTAAACACTTAAACAAATTTCTTTAGCTATTCACACATTCGGCACAAATAAAGACAATTTAACAAACCTTAAATTCAACTTATAACCACATACACAATATTTAAAGCATTTAACATCACTTCATCATGAATTTATATCATGATCGAATGCTCCCTTTAAACCATTTTAACCACCTAAAGCTCAAATTTCCCCAAGCAATCTTTTTTGATCATTGTACCAACAATTCTTAACATCATAGCATAAACTATAAGTTTCTATCATCAATTATCAATTTAAAAACACATAATACCTCCAAAACTGATTGCTTATTTTTTTTCTTTCTCTATATCCATATTTGGCAACCACATATTCAAATACTAAAACTTTAGCTTTCAAGCTCAACAATTAGCAAACTCAACTCATCTTACATCAATCTCCACACTAAGAACATTAAAACACCAACCAAGAAACACACATCCATGGCCGAATATTATCCTCATCAAAAAGAAAAATTTAAACCATGAACTATGTAGAATTTAAGCTAACAACTCAAATTATTCATGAATTTCAAAGAATAACATCACACATATCTCAATCTATCAACTTCCTTAGCCGAAACCTTAACAAAATTTTTCTTCTTTTCTTTCTTTGATTTTCAGTAAATGAAGAACCAAAAAGATGAACACATTGTTCATTTCACCCTTTTCTTTTATTAAACTATGCTTTATTAATTTAAACCATTAAATTATAATTTTATGAATATAAAACACTTATATTTTACATCACATTTTATCATGGCCGGCCACTAAGTTTAAATATGGGAAAATTGACATGCAAATCCCATCTTTTAAACCATGCAATAATTTGGTCATTTTAAAATAACCTAACACATTTTTAATGTTTCACACCTAAGTCCTTTTTAGTAAAATTCACATCCAAATGACAAAATAAAAACATCAAAATTTCACACATGCATTATCACATATAATAATCATGAAATTTAACATTTAATTATTTTTGTGACTCGATTTTGTGGTCCCGAAACCACTTTCTAACTAGGGTCAAATTAGGGCTGTCACAGTACGCTTTACTTCCTCCGCTATCTTTGCTTTCTCCACTAAGGTCACAAAGTCCCACTCCCTCTGTGGAGCTATAAGTACCCCAAGGCTGTCTCTTAAATCGTCCTCGAACTGCACACATCGCTCATACTCCGTTACAACTATTCCTTTGGCATATCACTAAGGCACCGAAACTTAACCTCATACTCTGCTACCGACTTGTCTCCCTGAGTCAAATTCAAAAACTCCTTCCTTCGGGCATCCACATAGCCCTCTCCAATGTACTTCCCCTGGAATGTCTATTTGAAGAACTCCCAAGTAATCTGCTCCTGTTGGTTGCCCTCCTTCACGGTCAACCACCACTGATAAGCTTCCTCCCTAAGTAAGGATATCGCCCCTTTCAATTTTTGTTCCGCCGTGTAGTCCAGGTCGTCCATTACTCTCTCCGTGGCTTCCAACTAGTACTCCGCCACATTTGGTGTCACCCCAGCTACTCCTTTGAAAATCTCTAAACCATTAGCTCGAAGTTGCTCCGCGATCGACCCACGACTTCTCGTACCATTATTTGGCCCAGCGACCCTTTCTAAAATCCTTAGCATGGCCTGCGATACTGCATCTTCTGTAGCAGTAGCCCGATCGTAGGGTCCTATTTCAGCTACTGGTGAGGCCGGAGCCTCCTTCTCTAACGTTGGGCATATGGCCCGATGCCAACGATCCAGCCCTAGCACTTTCATGGCCTCCGCCGCAGCCTCTTGCACCTCTTCTAGGGCTTATCGTTGCGTACGTATTTCTGGATTAGAATTTTTATGAAATTAGTTCATAGTTCCACTGTTTAAAGCACATGTCTTATGTAAGTAACAATTTAAAATTTGTTTCGCAGTCGTAAATCCACTACAGGCTTAAGTTTCATATGGGCATTAGTCTCTAAGAACCTATTGTCTAAAGTAGCCCAATATCTAAATACAGTTCAGTAATTTAAACTACTTCAATAACAGAAAAACTTACTTGGCTCGACGTCGAGGGCTCGGTGAACCACACTTCAAGAATCCTGCAAAAACTTTTTAATCTACTTGTTTAAAAACCCAAAATCTAAGGCCCATTTCACAGCTCGAGCTTTGCAACCAGGCTCTGATACCACTAAATGTAACACTCCAGTCCCGGTCTAAATGTTATGGCTGAATCCGATAATGTCACATTGAAGGATTTATTCTTAAAACAGCTTTGTTTAGTTATAAAATTTGCTTGGTTCAAAACTTAGGTTTATGATTTAGAAACCCAATTGCTTGTAACTTGTTATACTATGATGAAAGCCCATATTTTAAGATAACGTCCAAATGTTTATGTTATTTAGAAAGCAAATTCAACATTAGAAATTTATTAAAGTTAGAGAACTCGACAGTTGAAACAATAATAAAACCCAAATGTAAAGTCAAATCGGAGGTACAAGGCCTTATTACAACCCAATGAAAAAAATAAAGTAATTAAAATAAAGTAATTTGGAACTATTTTAAAACTTTTAAGTAGCTTGCATTGTGGCCACCTCTGAGTCCTTTCCCACGTCGAGCTGTCTACTGAGGGTCACCTGAAACATTAAATAAAAAGGGTGTGAGTTTCGAAACTTAGTGTGTACAACCCTTGGCAATCAAATCAACATGCATTTATCACATTGGGCCTAAGCCCTATCAATATCGGTGGTCTTAGGCCTTAGCCTACAATGACCTCATATCACATCAATGTCACAAGAATGCAATGCTCCCATCCCAAATCCAACCCTGCACTCCTGTAGGGATATAAATATCAACCCACCCATCCCTACACTCCAATGGTAGCACCAACAGCGGCACTACTCAATCGTTGCAGCAAGGCTGTTAATCACATAATGGGCTTAAAGCCACCGGTGGATCCACGGTCATCAAACGACTATGCGATCCTCACATATCTTCCTTCGTACCATCAAACCCACCCAAGTGCAACATACATCTCATGAATGTAACATACATATTTTCACACATTAAGCACATAAAGGTATTTTAGTCATTTCACTACCTAGGGGTATTTTAGTCATTTCACTACCCAGAGGTATTTTCGTAATTCTACCCTACAGAGGCATTTTCGTAATTCTACCCTACTAGGGTATTTTTGTAGTTCTACCCTACAGGGGCATTTTCGTAATTCTACCCTATAGGGGCATTTTCATAATTCTTAACATTTCGGGTTTTAGTTATGAACTTTGGCCCATTAACAAGTCCTCACGGCTAACGTGAACAAACACTATGCACCAGGTAGGATTCTAGAGGAGAGGAGGTGGGTCACTAGGACCGCTTAAGTACCAAGCTCCCCCTAGATCCAATCCTAGACATGCACATGCCCATTGCCACACTCTGACCTTGCGACTTGTCCACAGACATGTTTGATTAATTAATTAATTAAATTTTATGCTTGTTTGAGAATTCATCAACACTAGACCTAGAGTCCATTAAAACCCTAGCATGCATTCCTAAAATCACATATGGCCCACTAAGCCCAATCATGTCCATATGGCCCATTAAGCCCAATCATGTTTATGTAGTCCATTAGGCCTAATCATAATAAAATCATTCAACCATCCATTTCAATCCATCATTCAATTTCACATAACAACTTTTCCCTATCTAGGCCCACGAGCTCGGCAGGCCCATTTAGCCCTGTCTGGCCCGGTTGGCCAAACAGTGGCTCGAGACCGTGAGATCACTCTCTTGGCCCTGGTAATCATATCGGTATCTCCACAAGAATGTTCGCACGCTCGTGTGATTGCCGGCACCACCCTTTCAGCTTTTTGACTTTTTGACATTTCGGCATTTTGGGATTTTGGCTTTTGTCGATTTATCGTGTGTGAAATGTATATACACACCTGGTAAATGAGACGCGCTACACTATCCTCAGTCTTGAACCTACAACCAATACCAACCCCAATCAATCACACACTTAACCATAATATTCACCAAAAATCAAAGCCTTACCATAACCTTACCGTGTGCCACCAGTCCTAATAGCCCTTCCTTAGCTACTACTTACGAATATTCCCTAGATCTGCATCAACACATATACTATAAAAAAATAAAGTGACTCATATTCCACACGAGTCACCCCCATAAGCCACACTTATATTCGGCCACTTACTAATCCAAAATTGAGAACAAGTACACTTACCACTTGCTAGAGATCCTTACCACGCTTGCGATCTTTGAATCCTACCCTCTTTAATACAGGGTTAACAACAAGAAAAAGTTAGATAGCCCTCCGGCTTTTACCAAAACGCACTAAAGGATGGTTGACTAAGTACTTACCGAAACTAGCCTTTGATCCTGCGGCCTAGATAGCTACTAAGTGAGATCCGGCTTTTAAATCCTGAGTAATGGTAGTAGATAACAGAACCCATTTCATGATGGAGGAAAACAAAAAAGAGATCAACAATTAGATATGGCTATTTCAGCTCCAAGAGGTTAAGAATTGTATTTGGCTTTTTAGAGAAATAAGAACATAACAGTAATGGAAATTTCAACAAAATGGTGGTGGGTTATTCGGCAATAGAATGAGAGGGAGAAGAGAATTCGGCAATGGAAGAATTCGGCAAAGCAAAAGAACCCCTCAAGAGAATTCGGCACCCCCTTAAAAAGACCACAAGCCGAACCTAGCTTCACCTAAAGTCTCATTAGACACCAACACCTCCCCTCTTTCAATCTCCTATTTTCTCTCCATTATCCTTACCTTAAATTTCTCTCCTGAACATTCCCTCCCAGAGTCAACTCTAGCGCCACTACCTTCCTTTCATGGTGCAAAAATAAAGTCCCCAAATTTACCAATTTAAGCCTTGAACCTTGGATCTCTTACCTGACAGTATAGCTCCCTAAGTGGCGCTACCTTGCCACTGAGCCACAGGCCCATTTGCATCTTATTTTCCCCTTAATTTGTTTAAGAGGCCTAATACCTGAGACTAGGGTTCCACTAAGGCAAAAATTAAAATTTTCCCTATGGTCTTCCCTATCCCGAAGACATCAAATAATCCTTGTAATACCCTAAAATTAATATTCTAACAGTACAACCTATACATGCCAACTTTAGTGCACAGAATTTAGAGTTTCAGGATTTTGGGGCGTTACAGTTTATGTTGGCTAATTAGGTTGCAAACCTATTTATATGTACATGCATGAGTTAATGCCTTTGATGTTGTGGGAATGCCATGTTCAAGCCATGTTTGTAGATGTTTCATTGCCAATTAATGTCATGTTAAATGCTATTAAAATGTATAAAAATGGGTGTGAAGTTGAGGGTGGCGAATGGCTTGGAAAATAGCCTTAAATTTGTCCACACGAGTAGACACATGAGTCTGTATCTAGGCCGTGTGTGACACATGGTTAGCCCTATGGGTGTGTGAACAGGCTGTATGTCCCCTGCATCATAATTTTGAGAAACAGAATGCCCAGTATGGAGCACACGGACAGAGACACGAGCATGTGTCTTAGCCATGTGGATAGCACGGCCTTGAACACGGGCGTGTGCCTAGGGCATGTAAAGTCTGCGCCTATTTTACGAGAATTTAATTCGTCACACGGCCTAGCATATAGGCGTGTGGCTTGGCTGTGTGGTTTCATTTAGCTGATGACATAATAAACAGAGAGTTACACGGGGTATGGACACGGGCGAGTGTAACCACACGACCTACCCACACGAGCGTGTTCTATATCCATACAAGAGTGTGACCCCTGTTTAGGGAAAAATTTTTATCAGTTTATAAAATTTTTAGAATTTCTCGATTTAGTCCCAAACCGCTTCCAAAGTATGTTTTGGGCCTCGTCGGCTCATTTTAGGGACGATGTGAATGAATGTGAAATTTTTTAAATTTGGATGGAAATTTATGTCTAGTTTTGTACAATTTCTTGTGTTTAAGTTCGGCAATGCCTCGTACCTGTTCCAGCGTAGAACATGGGTAAGTGGTGTTACACCGTGTAACCTTTGAAATAGGGACAGACGGCCATGTCCTAGCCCGTGTCCTTACCCGTGTAACTCTCTGAGTAGGGTTAGATAGCCAAATGACACGCCCTCGTGCCAAGCCGTGTAACTGCCTAACTTGCATGCAATAGAACCTGTAGGGGACACACGACCGTGTTGCCAGGCCGTGTGTCACACACGATTGAGTCACACGCCCATGTCTCGAGTCGTGTGGACATGAATTTGCCCAAAATCAAGCCATTTTCAACTCCAATTCATGCAACAACCTAAAGGCCTTTAGTACACATAATCAAGGCATCAAAAAATTACCAAAACATATATGAAATGACAATGCAATAGTCCAAGATCATTCAACCAATATGCCATACAATGTAACACCCTAAACCCCTGTCCGTCGCCAGAATAGGGTTATAAGGTATTACTCAACAAAACACAGCTGTCAGACATTCACCGATACATAAGTCATGATCTCAACTATACTTAATAAGTTAGTATTTAAGAAATTTACTCACGAATTCATCATCATATAAATACGACATTCAAAATCATACTCTTTTCAAAATTTGTAGAGACAAACATAAGATTCGGCGTTCTACTAGTTCAAGCTTCAAGATGTCAACTAATAACTATTTTATTATCATGTTCATTATAATATATGCATATTAGCCATTTACTAATAAAGCAAATCGATGAAACAATTCATATTTATAATCATTGACTACACATGGACATTTTATGAATTTGCAATTAAGAAACGTGGTCAAGCCGTTTTTGCACGGCCTTCAAATACACACCAAAATCAAACTTGTTCCAAAAACCGGTTTATCTATACATGCCATATACCCCTCACATGATAACTCGATAGTGTGATGTTATCTCCAGCCCTTCCAACTCGAGCTATTGTACAGACCTATAAGAAATAAGGAAAGAGAATGGGGAGTAAGCTTTAAAGCTTAGTAAGTTCATAAGAAAACAATAAGCAACTCGTTAACAAGTTTTATCAATGTTTGCAACAAAATCACAAATTCACTGCAAGCTGTCTTCCTAAGCAACAGTCACTAAATTATTTATAATTGGAGCTAAAAAAGCCATAACTTTTCCCTAAAAATGGATTCTTATATATTCTATCCATAAAATTTTCAGAATTTTTGGTTTGACCAATCAATACCAGATTTTTCTTAAAGTTTCCCCTGTTTCACTGTTTGACTATTCTAAACACTCTTCACTACAAATCAGATTTCTCATTGTACAGAATTCAAAATATATTCTCATTTATTTCATTTGAAAATAGACTCATTAAGGAGTCTAAGCATATAAATTTTATCTTATAACCATTTTTGTACAATTTATAATGATTTTCTAAAGACAGAGTAGGGGATCTCGAAGTCATTTTGACTCTGTCCCACGCCACATCAAATATCTCATTATCGGCAATTATTTTGCTTACACACTTTCTTTTATAAGAAACTAGACTCATTAGGATTTAATTCCATATTTTATTCAGCCTGTAACTCATCTCCTACTATTTTTAGTGTATTTTCAAAGTTACACCACTGCAGTAACCCAAAGCTGTCCAGGCTAAATTTTCTCATTTACAGTTATTGCTTACTCAAAATCAATACCATTATATCCATATCAATGTCATATCATTTCTTCAAATCTCGAAGTCACATAATCACAACATATAAATGTCTCGATGTAATTCTTTGATTCGACTTAATATGGCTAATTCAAAGCACCACATTCACATATGATTTCAATGTTCATAATCACATATAACACATACTTTCATATATTAAATTTCACAATGGCCGAATATAGATACACAAACCACATTCAATTTTCTAAGGTTATTTCCAAGTATGAAGTACATCCACGTCCATAATAATTTCCACAATGGCCAAATATAGGTATATATTTATACATACATAAATCTCACAATTACTTCCCAATTTCATATTCATATTTCGCTTTGAATTGTTCCCAAATAATAATTACAATACGTACCTGAGCAACTTAGTGCGTTGACGAATTCAATAGCTACAAAATCACATAGTCTTAAATTTCTTTTAGCTCACCGGCACAAAGCCTGCTAGGTTTATAACCTGAATCACATCACTGGCATATTGCCTTGAATCATTTCGCACACTTAGTGCCCCAACAACCGATCTCGTACACATAGTACTTGGTTAAAGGAATTCGCACACATAGTGCCTCTACAACCGATCTCGTACACATAGTACCCGGTTAAAGGAATTCGCACACATAGTGCCTCTACAACCGATCTCGTATACATAGTACTCGGTTAAAGGAATTTGCACACATAGTGCCTCTACAGCCGATCTCGTACACATAGTACTCGGTTAAAGGAATTCGCACACATAGTGCCTCTATTCATTTGCACACACAATGCTCGCATTCACTCATCCTTACACGACGAAATGACTTAACCAAGTCTATAAAACATCATGCATATATAATAGTATCAAAGCAGATACTGCACATCAAATCCATCTCTAATAGATTACATCTATATATTTCGCCCATACACATAAAATCATGAATCAAAATATAACCTCTCATGTATACACATCACAAATATCCGAATATGCTTCACCATATTTTATTACATAACACATTCGGCAAATCACATTACATATCAATACTCCAAATGTATTTCACACTTCTATTCAGCTATATAAACAAACATATAAGTTCACACACTCCTTTCACATTAGCCAATTGACCTCATCACATGCATATATGTTCATACACTTCACATTTGCCCATTCGGCCACACCACATACATATAAGTATATACACTTCACATTTGGTCATAAATATTTATGCAATTATCTTTGATAGTCTATAATACAAAACATGCTTATTTACTTAATAACTTGCCTCAAAAGTTGTTGACTATTTACTGTTATTCGTTTACTTTCGCTTTCCCCTTATCAGAGATTGATGCCCTTTGTTCTTGAGCTAAAGTAACAAATTCACTTGTTTAATCACTTATCCAATTAAAGATCTAGTTATAACAACTACGCAATTAAAACATTTATACTATATAACTTTATCACAAATTCATTTTCAAACACTAAGGTCATCAAATCCTCTTTTAGTCAAACATGTGCACATAACTAAAATGGCCGAGTGTACCTAACCATTGGATTTATCTTTAACTACTTAATATGTTCACCATTCATCTTAACAATTCGCCAAGCTTATAATCACTTATAATTTATGCACATCTCATTCGAGAAACATCTAATAACATTTTCATCATATACTTTGACTTTGGCCGAATACTCTCTTTGGCATCTAGATTACAATCGGCAATTACAAACACACAAGCACATTAGTATCTTACCCTTTTTCATCTATACCACATATATATACATTTTATTGCAACCAACATTTGCTTAATTTTATTACTCATGTTCAAGTTCGGCTAGCTCACATGTCAAATACTAAAATTTAACATTAGTTTTGCATTTATCAAATAGCCGATTGCCATAAAATATTTAAGCCACATTTATACAAATTTTTTTTATCGAGATCAACTCATCTATTTTAATTCCTCAATCATTTCCAAGCTATTACTTAAACATCAATCCCATAATCGAACACTCTCTCATTTCAATTTATCCATTCAATTACAACATTCTTAGACCAAATACCACTTTCGGCTACCATTTAATCAACTTAACCATTTCAAACAATGACAACACTCTAAGACCACATTCGGCAACCACACACACACACAAGCACTTTAGCCGATTTTCCTCTTAGCATCCAACCCACATATGTGCACATTTAACTAACTCAAAATTCACCTATCCATCATTTCAAAAAAAATACAAAACAACAACCATTTCTATCAATCCATTACATGACGTAATGCTCAAAACACAATCAACTTCAAAATTAAAACATGGGCTAGCTAAGCAATGCACTAATTATTCCAATTTGACAAAAATATAAGAAACTAACATGAAATTCATACTTTATTGCAAGCTTAAAGATAGCCGAATGCCTTAAGCTTCAAAACTTTTTATTCCTTCTCAATTCACGGCAAAAGAAGAGGAAAATGAACTCACTTTTGTTTTTTTTTCCTCCCACTATCTCATAATATTCTTATTAAATTTTTATTTTATGCTTATTCTTATTATAATTATAATATTCCAACTAATGCGTAAAATATGAAACAATGACTTCATGAAATAGTTGGCCGGCCACTATCAATTAAATTGGGATATTTGACATGCAAATCCATTATTTTAAACCATGCAATAATTTGGCCATTTTAAAATTAAACTAACACATTTTCAATGTTTCTCACATAAGCCCCTTTGATTAAATTCACATTCAAATGACAAAATCAAAGCATCAAAATTTCACACATGCATTTTCACATATAATAGGCATGAAATTTAACATTTAATTATTTTTGCGACTCGGCTTTGTGGTCCCAAAACCACTTTTCGACTAGGGTCAAATTAGGGTTGTCACATACAAGGCACCTCAAAAGAATTCACGTACAACTTACCTAAATATGCAATTATTTGATCACATTTTCATCAGCACACGTAAATCAACTTTTAACAAATCTTGCCACAAATATGACCATTAACACTTCATCATAAACATACAATTTGAGCCATACCATTCATGCATCACAAGTACCAAAAATGACATAGTTTGGCAAGTATCAAAAGGTACAAAATCCAAACAAACTTATACATGCCATAATCATCAACTAACATTCAACTAAATACCAATACAAGTCCACCTTACATGCCATTATAACATTGGGCAAAACATCAAAAACTACTGATATTTATGCTAGATAGTGTGATAGAGCTCCGACAAGCTTCCAAACTGATCGAGCTTCCGATTATCTATACAACATAGGAAAGAAAACTACGTAAGCACATAATGCTTAGCAAAGTTTGTAGAACATGAAACATAACTTACCATTTCATTATATAACATTAAATACAAGCATAATGTAATCCAACCACGAGCTGGGCACAAGCCTAAGCACCATCATCAATACACAAGTTAGTGCATCCATACATAATTCATTTGAATTAAACATATAATGATTCATTTCGATGTGAACATATATCATTTAAACTTTCCATGAAAATATACATATTACCATATGAACACTTACCTTTTCAATCATTTTCATTTCTCGTTGAACCATTTAGAATATCTTCGGATACTCGGGAATGCTTACATGAAGTGTGCTTAAACATATAACCGTAACCTTTCCTTTACATCGTTGCTCACACGAGCTATGAGTCAGAATGTAGGCTACATGATGCTAGTTACACGAGTTGCGAAGTATCCGCATCAAATGTAGGACCTCAACCATCAGTAGGACATTCAAGACCAGCACTCGGAACATGAAATCCCTAATGACATGTCATTTGTATCCTATGAATTCCTAAGGTTCAACTTGGACTCATTAACTATCATAGCATGAATTTGGATATACATTGTTCAATAGCATTTTAAATACATATTAGCCTATAATTAAACAACATAAACATAATAATTCGTACATATGAACTTACCTCGACTACAAGGGCATAAAAACAAGATCGACTAATCCGAGGCTTTAGCATTTCCCCAATCTAGATCCGTACGTGGTCTATCTTAATCTAAATAGAAAAATTTAATGCATTTAATATCTCTACAATTCCATTTAGTCCACATTTCATATTTTTAGAAAATTACTATTTTACCCTTAACATTTTAACTTTTTCACAATTTAGTCCTTAAGCTCATCAATTGAAATTTAAACACTTTAATCTTCTTCTCATGCTAGCCAAATTCTATAGGGACCTAAATCACTCCAACATTTCACAAATTTACCATGAACTTTTATCATTTTTACAAATAAGTCCCTAAATGTCATTTTCATCAAAAATCACTTTACAAAACTTGTTTATTTATCAACAAGGATTCATAATCTTTCATTAAAAATAAAGAATAAAGAAATAACATTCATAGAACAACCCTAAATCTTTAACAATTTAGCAAATTGATCCCCAGGCTAGCTAGATTAAGCAAAAACGACGTCAAAAGCATAGAAATCATTAAAAACGAGCATAAAAATCATACCATTGTTATAGCCAAATGTTTCAAACCCTAAAACTGGTTTCTTTCTCTTTCAATTTTGGTGGAAGCAACATTTGAAAAAGATGAATGCTTTTTGTTTTATTTAATTTAACCTTTAATTACTTATTTACCATTTTATCCTTTAAAAACATTCATAATTTTAACAAAACCAAGTCCATAAATATCCACTATCAACTCAATTGGTCTATTACCATACAAGTCCTTTATATTAAAATTTCATAGCTATTTGACACCTTTGCTAATATAACTCTACATGTTTCATAGACATTAAAATAATAATAAAATAATAATTTACTCAACAAATTTCTAGTCCCAAAATGTCACAGCCCGAATTAAGGCCTAAAGGGAATGCTAGTTTCGGGACCACAAATCTGACATAAAAAAATAGTCTGATAAACTTTTAAGGCCTATTGTGTGAGTGATTTCATAAGTGAAATTTTAGTAAATAAATTTTAAAGATAAAGTGCCCGATTAAGTAATAGGACTAAATTGCAAAAATCTCAAAATGTGAGCTCTAGAAGTATTTAGTGTTTAATTGAAATGATTTCATAAATTAGAGGTCCTTATATAGTAAATAAACCATTTTGTATCAACATGGACAAAAATAGCCATGCAAGGGTAAAAATCTCAAGGAAGGGCCATAAGGGTATTTTGGTCATTTGGTTATTTTATAAATTAAAAAGGGAAAATAAGGCCAAAATGTGTTCATCTTTCTCTTGTACTGGCCGAAACTTGCAAGGACTCCATAGCTAGGGTTTTTCATCTATTTCAAGCTCCAAGTAAGTGCAATGAAGCCCCGTTTTTCATGTTCTTCGTATTTTTGAAATCTTCGTAACTTGACCTAGTTATTTCTAATACTATTTTAAGCTAGGGTTCATGTTTAAAATTTTACCCATGTGTGACATGAAAGCATTTTGATGTTTAAGGGTAGGAAATGAAAGTTTGATGTGTAGTAAACAACTTTTACTAGGTGATTTTTCATAAAAACGCATTAAAGGACTAAATTGTAAAAGTTGTAGAACATGTGCATAATGTGTGAAATATTGAAAAATATGGGCTTCTATAAAAGAGAAAAAGAGTCGTCTAGGCTTGGGAATGTAGAAAAATGGATACATTTCATTTTATAAGCCTAGGGACTAAAGTGTAAAAATTGACAAGGTTAGGGGTAAAATGGTAAATTTTACCATAGGATAACTTTGTGTCAAATTGAGTAATGCATGTATTAAATAAGTTAAATTTGATGTTACAGATTAAGAACGACGAGAAAACAACATTGACCTGGGAAAAGGCAAGGTCTCAAACTAAACCATAAAGAATAGCGTTTATTATTGAGGTAAGTTTATGTGTAAATAATCAATGGTGTTAACATTATGATTAATTATTTTTAATGATTTTAATATTTGTAATATTGTGATGAATTGCAAATTGTGTATATTGATAAAAATCGATGAGTGTGAAAAACTCGATTGAGCCTTAGGAATCAACTAGGATACGAGTGACATGTCACTAAGAACCCATTATATGTGATCGATTGTATATGTGATTTTGGGTGTTGGTTTAGTTTGACTATCAGTGGCTAGGTAATCCTGCATTTGTTGTGGATACTTGTCAGCTTATGTGAGCAGCACTGAGTAGCTTCGACTCTACCGTCAGCTTGTGTGAATAGGCCCGTGAATAGCTCAATGATAAGCTTTTATATGATCTGTGATAAGTGATAGCTTCGACTACAAATCCTTGGTAGCTTCGGCTATATACCAGTGGTAGCTTCAGCTACAATATGAGTGGCACTTTTGTGCATTTTTTCGAGTATCCTTTAGAATTTTGCATGGTTCAACGAGTATTTGAACCGATATGATAAAATATGATTGGATGTAGAAAGATTTGATCGTGTGTTAAGAATGTGTATGTGTAGGTTATGTGAAATATATCATGTGTGCTAAATGCTTAATGTGTGTATTGACTCATGTGGTAAGATCATATGAGTAAGTGAAAAGCTCAAACTTGTAAAAGTTATAATATGAAAACTTATTTGTATTAGATTTGTAATTTAAGCTTTAACTACCTATTATTTGCATATAGACTTAGTAAGCTTTATAGCTTACCCCTTTTCTTTTCCCTTCCCATATAGGTTCATCAAACTAGCTTGAGTTCGGTGATCAATGGGATTCCATCAACACTATCAACAACCATTTTGGTAGTTTGATTATGAACTTTGAAATTATGGCATGTATAGGTGGTTTAAATCTTTTGGGTTATATGTCATAGTCCTATGAGGTCAAATGTGGTTAGTGGTGATTTGTTATTTAGCCATTTGAAATGAGCCATAATTGGTTAAGTTATGTTTTATCAAAGTGATGTAATTTTATATTAAGGTGCAAGATTGCAATGTTTATGTGAAATGTGGTGTGATGCATGTGCTTGATGATGGTAGATGAAATTAGTGTATGAATGTCAAATTATGGATGCTTGAATGAATTTTTATGTTATGTTGAGTATTGGCAAAAATTTTTTATATGGTTGTTTGTGTTTCAGGGTGGCAATTGGCTTGGAAAATACCCTATAATTGTCCACACGAGTAGACACACGGGCATGTGTCTAGGCCGTGTGTCAGCCCCATGGGCGTGTTAATAGGCCTTGTTTCCCTTGCATCTGAATTTATAAAAATAAAATGCCCAATAGTAAAAATAAGGGTGGAGACACGGCCGTATGTCTCGACCGTGTGACAGTCACGGCCTTGCCCACGGGCATGTGGCTTGGCCATGTGACGTAAATTGCATACTGATGTCAGAAATAGAATACCCAGGTTTTTGCACATGGGCGAAGACACGAGCGTGTGCTTGGTCGTGTGAAAACCCCTGTAGGTTCGAATTGAAAAATAATTCCACATAGACTGGGGACATGGGCATGTACAAGCACACGGCCTGACCACACAGGTGTGTCCCTGCACCACACAGGCGTATGCCCTGTTTTGAGTAAAATTTTTCTAAGTGTCTAAAAAGTTTTGGTTTAGTTTTGGATCATACCCAACGTATCTTTTGGGCCTCATAGGCCCATAATAAGAATTTTATGAATAAGAATGAAAACATTTTAAATTTATGTAGAAATCGTGTGTCGAGATTGAATGATTGTGTGAGTGTAAGTAGGGCAATGCCTCGTACCCTAACCCAGAGACGGATGTGGGTGAGGGGTGTTACACAAAACTACTATTCTGAGTTCACTAAAAATGAGTTGTTACAAAAATGGTCCTTCTTGGTTGCTTTGTTAAGCTTCCGATTGTCCATGCATACTCTTCATCCCATGATAGTACGAGTTTGAATGAGTTCGTTGTTATCATTGCTAACCACAGTAGCATCCCTTTTCTTTGGGACACATTTAATAGGGCTCACCTATAAACTATTAGAGATAGAATAGATTATTCCAACATCAAGCCATTTGATAATCTCCTTTTTAACAACTTCCTTCATAATGGGGTTCAGTCTTCTTTGCTGCTAAATAGAATTGTCATGGCAATCCTCCAGTAATTCCAACCAAAATGAAATTAGTTCATGGGTTGGGATTTTAAATAACAAACCAGAATAACATTCAACATCATCATTAACAGTTTAGAAATCACAAATATTAATTAAATGAATGAAGGTAGAACTATAGGAAGCTTTCACCACTCTAGCGTTCACTTCGATGCTGCTGAATCTTGTAGGACCCAAAGTTGATTACTCATCCCTTTCCTTGCATCCCTGCTATCCTCTTACGCTGTTACTCTCTCCCTTTTCTCTAAAAATTTTCATGAGTTTTTACAAAGATAAAACTGCTCTCCAAAATCCTTATGTCCTATTTCTTTTCTTGTTCCTCTTTTATAAGGTAGGTCCCCCTCTCTCAGCACACACTTTTCTCCCTCTGTTTTTTGGTGGATTTATCTGGTACACATCGAACTGGCTGAGAGTGACAAGGACTAAGTGTTGCGTCAGCATTTTCTTAGAATTACCATGGCATTTGTGTTGCCAATCCATCCAACCGTTTGCCATGACAATATTCCACTTCCTTTATTATCTTCCTCTTTTTTCCCTTTTCTTCATCCTTTCTGCGTCTGTTGCATACAACAACAAATTCCCTTCTTCCCAATAGTAAAAGTAACATAAAATGACATTTAAGGCACAATCAAAACATTATTATGCAATGTTCTGAAAATAGCCTAAAATACAAATATATCTACTTAAGTACAAGCATTTAATCAAGCTTAGAGGTTCGAAATATAACTCTTTTCAGGAGTTATCAATCTTCCACGTTAAAGCCACTTATACCAATTCCACAAAACCTTGCAATTTGGCGGATTCCCTTATTAACCTACTTGCATTTTCAGATATTTCTACCAGTTTTTCTTGTTTTTTTAATTTGGTGAATTCTCTTACTATCCTATTTTTTCGTGTTCTCATACATGCTGTAACCATCCTATTAGACTACTCATCACACGAGTTATATAGTGATGTCCCTTTTTGTGCCCTGTAGGCTTCCTAGTTTACCATTCTAGTGGACATCATTTATTGCAATAGCCCAGCCATGGTCTTACACAATAGGTGCCATGTTTACTTTCCTAGCAAACTTTATTTGTTGCCATAGATCAACTATGGTCTTACATAATATGGTTTCATATTTACTGTCATGGTAGACTTCATTCATTGTCATAGCCTAGCTATGGTCTTACACAATATGGTGTCAAGTACCTATGATTCTGAAGAACCAATAAACCTTTTTTAAGGTGTCGCCCCAAAGGACCTCTATACCGTTTACACGATTTTGCCCTAATGGACCACTCGATAACTACCGTCATAGTGTCACTCCATGAAGTCAATAGACCATCGTCATGGTGTTGCTCTAGTGAGCCTGTAGATACCATTCTATGATGACACCAAACTCCTTTCAATCCCATAACAATCCGTTCATTCCTTCATTTCTCTAATTATTCCTATCTTCATCTACCTCGTCAAGGTAAATTCCCTCCATACTCCACATACAATATAGACATGTATTTCATACACATCATTCCAGAAACTAATACATTAAGGAGTACGCCTCATCTAGTCATGTCAGTACACCAACTCTATGTACATTCAAATAGCATACTAACAAACATTTAGTCATATCCATAGTATTATGAATTTATATTTCACCTAAATATTGTAGTCAAATACAACCACAGAGTTTACACTAGATTCAGAACAACACTTAACATAAAAATTTAGCAACACAATGACAAACAGCACCTACGGTGGAGTACAGAAGCTCACATGAACTTTCTCTTCCTTACCAGCTTAGCTTTTCCAAACACCAGAGCCTCTATCATCCTAGCAGCTAAGCACAATAACCATATATTGGTTAAATCGAAGGCATTCAAACCTTAAAGCCCAAAATTCAAAATCACTTAAAGTTTCCCAAAGGTTTCAGAAGTCCTCACTCCCTTCTCTCAATACATAATATAAAAAGATATGTTAATTGCAACCAAGGATCTTGGTGCAGCTAAGAAAACTTTAGGGATGGAAATTGTGAGAGATCGACACTTCAGAAAGCTATTTCTATCACAATAGAAATACATCAAAAGAATTCTCAAGCGATTTGGAATGCAAGACTCTAAATTGGTAAGTACTCCCTTAACTTCCCACTACAGACTTTCGGTTTTAGATGCACCACAAACCGAAGATGAAGAAAAGTACATGTCCTTGGTTCCTTATTCTGGTGAATTTGAAAGCCTAATGTATGCAATGGTTTGTACCATCTTGATATCTCACATGTTGTTAGTGTAGTAAGTAGATATATGGCCAAACCCGGTAAATTACATTGGCCAACTATGAAGTGGATTTTAAGATATTTGAGGGAGACCTCCAGCACTTTTTTTTTAATTTGAAATATGTTCAAAAGGTCTAATCAACTATGTAGATTTAGATTATGCCAGAGAACTAGGCGAAAGAAGATCTCTCACAGGTTATTTGTTCACTTTCAAAAATAGCACTATTAGTTGGAAAGCCACCATTCAAGCCATTGTGGCTTTATCGACCTCCAAAGCTAAATATATGGCTATCATAGAGGCTACGAAACAAGCCATTTGGTTGAAAGGTCTATTCAGGGAGTTGGTTGATAGAAACTGTAACACCCCTTACCCGTGTTCAATGCCGGAATAGGGTATAAGACATTACCAAAACTTATGTACTAAATCGAGTCATAAAATTTCATTTAAATTAAAACTATTCATATTTCACCTTAAAGTCCCTTAAATGGGTCTACAAAGTCCAAAACACACTTTGGGAATAGTTTTGGACTAAACTGAGAACTTTCGAGAACACCGAAAATTTTTCATGAAAAATAGGGCACATGCCTGTGTGGATTGGTGTAACACCCCTTACTCGAGACCGTCGCCGAAGTCGAGCACGAGGGCTATCGGACTTTACTTACTCAAACGGGCATAAAAATTTGATTTTTAAAATTAATTTATTTTCATTTGTTCAATACGTCCCTAAAAAGGGGTCATCGAAACCCTAAATCATGGTATTGAAATAGTTTGGGACCAAACTGGGATCAATCAAATATTACCGGTTACTTAAATGAGCCAAAATGAATTATTTCTCTATTCCTTATAAAACTGTCCAACTGTATCACGGTTACAAAAAAACTCATATCTCGAGTTACGAAACTTGAAATTAAGATCCATAAATTTTCCCTAAATCTAGACTCATGTATCTATTTACTAGTTTTTTTCTAGAATTTTTGGTTCATCAAATTAGTACAGTTTATTAGTTAAATTCTCCCTTGTTGAACAGTTTGACTACTCTGACCTCTGTTCACTTCAAATAACGTTTCTCTCTGTATAAAACTCAAATAGGCATGAAGTTTGTTGCATTAAAAACTAGACTCAATAAGAAATCTAGGAATATAAATTATAACACCTAATTATTTATGTACAATTTATGGTGAATTTTTAAAGTCAGAACAGGGGATCACAGAGTCAGTCTAGAGTAGTCTCACTCAAGTGCAAATAACTCATAATATACTACTCTTTTGCTTACTCTGTTTCATCTACATGAAAATAGACTCATTAAGATTTAATTTTATTCCTCATGCACCTTTTAATTCTATTTCTACTATTTTTAGTGATTTTTAAAACTCACGTCATTGCTGCTGTTTGAATCTGTTTTTAAATTACTTTCACCTTTTTCATAGTTTCCTTGTAATAGTTACCATTCAAGCATACATACTATTAAACATGTATATGATTAGCCATTCCATTAGCTATTCACTAACAAGTATTTATACACCATTCGTTGAACTTATCATATCAAAAGAAGCCAAGTCCCTATACATGCCATACACGAAATGAGACATCTAACTATACCAAAATGATTCATTCGATAGTGTGACCAGATCTCCGACGTTCCTTTCGATTCCCGAGTGAGCTTGGCAATAACTATAAAAAGAAAGAAAATAAAGAGAGTAAGCACTAGGCTTAGTAAGTTTACAAGCAAATAAATTACAACATTCATCATAAACGATAATTATTCAATATATCACCTAGCATCATAAGCTTTCTTTACACCTCATTTCCTACCTTCTTCCTTATTCACTTGTCTTCTTTCTTACCTGATCTTTTCAGTACTCATGAATATAACTTGCCTTTCCCTTGGTGATAAATTTTCCATAATTTAACTTGTACAATAGCCCGTTGAACCGCTTGAAATACTAGGGATATTTGGGTTTTCCTGTCTAATAATAATCTGCCATTGCCATGTCCTTGACATGGACTTAAATGAAACGTTCCTGTCTTTCCAAAGCCATATATTTGATATGGACTTACATGGATTATTCCTGTCTCCAAAGCCATATATCTGATATGGGATTACATGGCTCATTCCTGTCCTGTCCTGTCAACCCCAAATGTCATGACATTTGTATCCCTGTATTTCTAAAGTTTAACGAGACCTTTCGATACTCTTTCACTGTCATCTCGTCTATGATTTGACTTTGAATATTTTCGTAAAATAAATGTATAAATGCTGGAAATTAGCAACATTAATGTAAAATAATGAAATATTGCATTTATTTACCATAAACTTACCTTAATACAAAATAGGACTAAACTTAACAATTTAGTCCTTTACTTTCTCTTTTCCCCGATCTACTCCCGAATTTCATTCTTCTTGATCCATAATAGCAAATTTAGCTTATTTAATACTCACATTTATCAAAACAGTCCCTGGTCCAACTTTGGCAAAATTACATTTTTGCCCCTAAACTTTTGCATAGTTACACTTTTGCCCCAAGGCTCAGAAATCAAACTTTATCACAAATTCTTATGTTTTAAGACATGCTGATCATTTATTTACCAACAACAACCTCAAATTCCTACTATAACATGTACTTATGAACAATAGGTATTTTTACCGATTAAGCCCTTTTACTCGTTTTTACCTAAAACCGAGTAGCCCAAGTTGTCTAGCATGATTTAAAACATCATATTCTATCATAAAACATCAAAATAAACACTTTTCACCTATGGGTATTTTTCCAAATATGAACCCTAGCTTAAATTATAGCTAGCATAAACTTTATCGAGCTACCGGGATTCCAAAAACGTAAAGAACATTAAAAACGGGGCTTGGAATCACTTACTATGGAGCTTGAAAGCTTGAAACAAACCCTAGCTATGGAGAACCCTTGAAATTTCGTGCTAATGAAGAAGATGGACATATTTTGCCATCTTTTTCCTTTTTTTAATCTTTTAATTACCAAATGACTAAAATACCCTTCATGCCTTTCTTTGAAATTTTTCATGTACAAGCCCATTTTTGTCCAAAATTTTAGAAATTGGTCAAATTCTATTTAATACGTCCTAATTAGTATTCCAAAGCAATTTCATACTAAAAGCTTCTAGAATGCAAGTTTTGCAACTTATTCGATTTAGTCCCTAATTTCAAATTAAGCATTTTATGCATAGAATTTCCTCACGAAATATTCACTCCATCATGAAATCATATCATAAACATCAAAATAATTATAAAATACTTATTTCTATCTTAGATTTATGGTCACGAAGCCACTGTTCCGTTTAGGCCCTATTTCGGGATGTTACATTTCTCCCCCCTTTAGGGATTTTCGTCCCCAAAAATCTTACCTGTGAAGAGATTTGGGTACTGTTTTCGCATGGCCTCTTCAAGCTCCCATGTAGCCTCATCAACCCCATGCCTGTTCCATAAGATTTTCACAAGAGCAATACTTTTATTCCTTAATTGCTTTACCTCTTGAGCTAGAATTTTTACCGGTTCTTCACCATAAGTCATATCTGGCTGAATCTCAACCTCTGTCGGAGAAATCACATGTGACGGATCTAACCGATAACATCGTAGCATTGACACATGAAACACATCATGAATCTTTTCTAACTCAGTCGGTAAGGCTAATCGATATGCTAATGGCCCAACTCTCTCAATCACTTCAAACGGTCCAATAAAACGTGGACTTAGCTTGCCTTTCCTGCCAAATCTGAGAACCTTTTTCCACGGGGATACTTTCAAAAATACCTTGTCGCCAACTTGATACTCGATCTCTTTTCTTTTTTAATTTGCATATCACTTCTGTCTGTCTGAAGCTACTTTCAAACAATCTTTGATAACTTTCACTTTTTCTTCTGTTTCTTTAATTAGATCAACCCCATAAATCTGGCTTTCTTTAAGCTCTTGCCAATATAAAGGTGTACGACATTTGCGTCCATACAAAGCTTCATAAGGTGCCATCTTCAAACTCGACTGGTAACTATTATTATAGGCGAACTCTACCAATGGTAAATATTTTTCCCAACTGCCTTGAAATTCCAATACACAACATCTAAGCATATCTTTAAGTACCTGAATAACTCTCTCTGACTGACCGTCGGTCTGAGGATGAAAAGCCGTACTAAAACTCAACTTGGTGCCTAAAGCTTCTTGTAACTTTTTCCAGAACCATGAAGTAAATCTCGAATCTCTATATGAAATGATTGATAATGGTACTCCATGTAGTCTAACTATCTCTGAAATGTACAACTCGGCCAACTTGTCAAGTGAATAAACCATACGAACTGGGATAAAATGAGTCGACTTAGTTAGCTTATCAATCACAACCCATACAGCATCTTTCTTTTTCAGTGTCAACGGTAACCCTGTCACAAAATCCATAGTAACTCTATCCCATTTCTACTCCGAAACTAGCACAGGCTGCAATAAACCCGATGGTACCTAGTGTTCAGCCTTTACCTATTAACAGATCAAGCATCTAGAAACAAACTCTGAAATATCTCTTTTCATTCCTACCCACTAGTACAATTTCTTCATATCATTATACATCTTTGTACTACCTGGATGAATAGACAAAAAACTGCTATGTGCTTCCTGTAAGATCTTCTGAATAAGCTTATCATTCTTTGGTACACATACTCTGTCTCTAAACATCAAACAACTATCAGAACCAATTCGAAAATCTGATTCTATGCCTGACTCACATTGAGCTCTTTTAGCTTGTAACTCACTGTCAGCTTTCTGAGCTTCGCAAATTTCTTCAAGAAACACCGGTTTAGCTCTCAACTCAGCTAAAAAAGAACCATCATCTGATATGCCCAAATTGGTATTCAAAGCTCTCAATGCAAATAAAGTTTTTTCTACATAAAGCGTCAGTAACTACATTGGCCTTACCCGGGTGATAATCAATCACTAACTCATAATCTTTAATCAGTTCCAACCATATTCTTTGCCTCAAGTTCAAATCTTTTTGAGTCATCAAGTATTTCAAGCTTTTATGATCGGTGAATATCCGGCGCCTTTCGTCATACAAGTGATGTCTCCAAATCTTCAATGCAAATACAATAGCAGCTAATTCCAAATCATGCGTCGGATAATTTTTCTCATGTGGCTTCAATTGTCTAGAGGCATAAGCAATTACCTTTCCTTCCTGCATGAGTACACAACCGAGCCCATTCAAGGATGCATCACTATAAATCACAAATTCTTTACCCGGTTCCAACTGTACTAAGATAGGAGCTTCAGTCAACAACGCCTTTAACTTGTCAAAACTCTGCTGGCACTTCTCAGTCCATTCAAACTTAACACCTTTCCGTAGCAATCTCGTCAACGGGGTAGCTATCATAGAAAATCCCTCTACAAATCGTCTATAATAACCAGCTAAGCCAAGAAAGCTTCTAACCTCTGAAACATTCCTAGGAGGCTTCCAATCAACAATGGCTGAAATTTGTTCGGATTAACTCTAATACCTTCACCTGAAACAATATGTCTAAGGAATCCAACTTTTCGGAGCCAAAACTCACTTTTGCTGAGCTTAGCATACAACTGATTATCTCTCAGAATCTGTAAAACTGTTCTCAAATGCTCTGCATGTTCAGTCTCATCATGAGAATAAATCACGATGTCATCAATGAACACAATTACAAACTCGTCCAAATACAGCCTAAATATCCAGTTCATTAAGTCTATAAAAAGGCAGGAGCATTAGTTAAGCCAAACGGCATCACAAGGAACTCATAATGACCATACCTAGTTCGAAATGCAGTCTTCGAAACATCTGACTCTCTAACTCGCAACTGATAATATCCAGATCTCAAATCTATCTTGGAAAACACAGTGGCTCCCTTCAATTGATCAAACAAATCATCAATTCTAGGCAATGGATGTTTTGTTCTTGATAGTTACCTTGTTAAGCTGCCGATAATCTATGTACAATCTCATTGAACCATCTTTCTTTTTTACAAATAGCACTGGTGCACCCCATGGCGAACTACTGGGTCTTGCAAAGCCTTTATCGGTTAATTCCTATAGCTGAGCTTTCAATTCTTTCAATTCCAATGGGGCCATTCTATAAGGAGCAATAGAAATAGGTGTGGTACTTGGAATTAACTCAATACCAAACTTGACTTCTCTAACAGGAGGCAAACCTGGTAATTCTTTCGGAAATACATCTGGATACTCACACACCACAGGCATTGATTTAATTTTTAGTTCTAGATATTTAGTATTCAATACAAAAGCAAGATAAGCCTCATACCCCTTTCTCAAACATTTCTGAGTTGTCATAACAGAAATCATGGCAAATGAACCATCTGACTCATCTGAATTAACCCGAAGAATTTCACCATTTTCACATTTCAACTCAATGAATTTCCTTCCACAATTTACTACCACATCATGTGCAGTCAGCCAATCGATACCCAGAACATCAAACTCATCAAACGGCAATAACATGAGGTCGGCCGAAAAACAGTAACCTTTAATCATTAAGGGGCAATTTCTACATACTTTATCTACCAATACATACTTGCCTAGTGGATTCGATACTTTAATCGCAAATTCTGTAGATTCTATAGGCATGCTCATACTAGGCATCAATTTCATACAAACATAGGAATGGGTCGAACCCGGATCAATCAAAGCAATGACATTAATATCATGTAAAGAAAATGTACCCGTAATCACATCGGGGGAGGATGCCTCTTCGCGAGCACGAATAGCATAAGTCCTTGTAGGTGTTCTAGCATCTGGTCTCACTACCGAGTCTCTAGATGTGCCTCTGTTACTCGCTCCCCCTCCCGAGTTCCTCGATGATCTACCTCTAATAGGAGCATTTCCGGATCTCACACTCTGTATTACCTCTCGTTTAGCCACATCTGGACATTGTCGCACAAAATGATCTGGAGCACCACACTTAAAACAAACATTCTCATCTGCTTGACAAGGACCATAATGAAGTCTACCACACTGTGGACACCCTGATCTACCCGGCCTAACATTACCTATACTCGCAGTCGAGGTGGTCTGAGCCTTTGAGTCCTTAAATCTGCTACCTCTATTTTGACAAGAATACCTAGCCGAAAAGCTAGATCTGGTAGAAAACTCTTTGGGCCTTTTGGATGTAGCCTGAAATGACCTGGTCATCTATCTTTTCTTTGTATCTTGCGTCTCAGTCTCAACTTTGCCTTTTCTCTTTAACAGCTCTTATGCCTTACAGGCTCCCTCAACTAGAACAACGAACTCTTTTACTTCTAGGACACCCATTAACACTCGGATATCATCATTTAACCCATCCTCAAACCTTTTACACATAATAGCCTCTGTAGACACACATTCTCGAGCATATTTACTGAGTCTAACAAATTCACGCTCATAATCAGTCACTGTCATATTACCTTGTTTCAGCTCTAAGAACTCTTTTCTCTTCTGATCAATAAACCTCTGGCTAATGTACTTCTTACGAAATTCCTCCTGAAAGAAATCCCAAGTGACCCTCTCTTTCGGTACAATTGATACAAGTGTCTTCCACCAGTGGTAGGATGAGTCTCTAAGGAGTGATACTACACATTTCATACATTCCTCAGGTGTACAGGATAATTCATCAAAGACTCTGATGGTATTTTCCAGCCAAAATTCTGCTCTTTCTACGTCATCATCTTTTGTTGCTCGAAATTCTTCCGCCCCTTGTTTCCTGATTTTATCGACTAGTGGCTTTTCCCTTATCACTGTACCTGTGACTGGGGGAGCTTGAGCTACATGGGTGGCCTGAGGATCATGAGGGGGTGGAGGTCTAACAGCCAGATTAGTACGAACGAACTCGGCAAACCATTCATTCATCATGTGGAAGAAGGCTTCTCGAGCCCCTCCTCTCTGATCAACTGTCACTGGCCTATCCTCGGGTGGCACTGCTCCTTCCGTGGGAGTAGGTACATTACTTTCTACCTCATCTGCCTCAGTTCGTTCGGGATCCAATACTATAAAATCAAAGCATTTCAAAATCGTCAAGAGTCGTCACACTATCAAATACAAGTATGGCATGCATAGCTAGACTCTTGCTCATGCTAACTATTCTGAGAATTGACTAAACCTTGGCTCTGATACCAATAAATGTAACACCCCTTACCCGAGACCGTCGCCGGAGTCGAGCACGAGGGCTATCGGACTTTACTTACTCAAACGGGCATAACAATTTGCTTTCTAAAATTAATTTATTTTCATTTGTTCAATACGTCCCTAAAAAGGGGTCATCAAAACCCTAAATCATGGTATTGAAATAGTTCAAGACCAAACCGGGATCAATCAAATATTACCGGTTACTTAAACGAGCCAAAATAAATTATTTCTCTATTCCTTATAAAACTGTCCAACTGTATCATGGTTACAAAAAAAATAATATCTCGAGTTACAAAACTAAGAATCAAGATTCGTAAATTTTCCCTGAATCTAGACTCATGTATCTATTTACTAATTTTTTTTCTAGAATTTTTTGTTCAGCCATTTAGTACAGTTTATTAGTTAAAATCTCCCCTGTTGCACAGTCTGACTACTCTGACCTCTGTTCACTACAAATAAAGTTTCTCTCTGTATAAAACTCAAATGGGCATGACATTTGTTTCATTAAATAATAGACTCAATAAGAAATCTAGGAATATAAATTATAACACCAAATTATTTACGTACAATTTATGGTGAATTGTTCAAGTCAAAACAGGGGATCACAGAGTCAGTCTAGAGTAGTCTCACTCAAGTGCAAATAACTAATAATATACTACTCTTTTGCTTACTCTGTTTCTTTTACATGAAAATAGACTCATGAAGCTTTAATTTCATGCCTCATTCACCTTTTAATTCCATTTCTACTATTTTTAGTGATTTTTAAAACTCACGTCATTGCTGCTGTTTGAATCTGTTTTTAAATTACTTTCACTTTTTCATAGTTTCCTTGTAATAGTTACCATTCAAGCATACATACTATTAAACATGTATATGATTAGCCATTCCATTAGCTATTCACTAACAAGTATTTATACACCATTCATTGAACTTATCATATCAAAAGAAGCCAAGTCCCTATACATGCCATACATGAAATGAGACATCTAACTGTACCAAAATGATTACTTTGATAGTGTGACCGGATCTCCGACGTTCCTTTCGATTCCCGAGTGAGCTTGGCAATAACTACAAAAAGAAGGAAAATAAAGAGAGTAAGCACTAGGCTTAGTAAGTTTACAAGCAAATAAATTACAACATTCATCATAAACGATAATTATTCAATATATCACCTAGCATCATAAGCTTTCTTTACACCTCATTTCCTACCTTCTTCCTTATTCACTTGTATTCTTTCTTACCTGATCTTTTCAATACTCATAAATATAACTTACCTTTCCCTTGGTGATAAATTTTCCATAATTTAACTTGTACAATAGCCTGTTGAACCGCTCGAAATACTAGGGATATTCGGGTTTTCCTGTCTGATAATAATCTGCCATTGCCATGTCCTTGACATGGACTTACATGAAATGTTCCTGTCTTTCCAAAGCCATATATTTGATATGGACTTACATGGATTATTCCTGTCTCCAAAGCCATATAACTGATATGGGCTTACATGGCTCATTCCTGTCCTGTCCTGTCAACCCCAAATGTCATGACATTTGTATCCCTATATTTCTAAAGTTCAACGGGACCTTTCGATACTCTTTCTCTGTCATATCGTCTATGATTCGACTTTGAATATTTTCGTAAAATAAATGTATAAATGCTGGAAATTAACAACATTAATGTAAAATAATGAAATATTGCATTTATTTACCGTAAACTTACCTCTATACAAAATATGACTAAACTTAACAATTTAGTCCTTTACTTTCTCTTTTCCCTGATCTACTCCTAAATTTTGTTCTTCTTGATCTATAATAGCAAATTTAGCTTATTTAATACTCACATTTATCAAAACAGTCCCTGACTCCAACTTTGGCAAAATTACATTTTTGCCCCTAAACTTTTGCATATTTACACTTTTGCCCCAAGGCTCGGAAATCAAACTTTATCACAAATTCTTATGTTTTAAGACATGCTGATCATTTATTTACCAACAACAACCTCAAATTCCTTCTATGACATGTACTTATGAAAAATGGGTATTTTTACCGATTAAGCCATTTTACTCGTTTTTAGCTAAAACTGAGTAGCCCAAGTTGTCTAGCATAATTTAAAACATCATATTCTATCATAAAACATCAAAATAAACAATTTTAACCTATGGATATTTTTCCAAATATGAACCCTAGCTTAAATTATAGCTAGCATAAGCTTTATCGAGCTACCGGGATTCCAAAAACGTAAAGAACATTAAAAACGGGGCTTAGAATCACTTACTGTGGAGCTTGGAAGCTTGAAACAAACCCTAGCTATGGAGAACCCTTGAAATTTCGTGCTAATGAAGATGATGGACATATTTTGCCATCTTTTTCCATTTTTTAATCTTTTAATTCCAAATAACTAAAATACCCTTCATGCCTTTCTTTGAAAATTTTTCATGTACAAGCCCATTTTTGTCCAAAATTTTAGAAATTGGTCAAATTTCTATTTAAGACCTCCTAATTAATATTCCAAAGCAATTTCATACTAAAAGCTTCTAGAATGCAAGTTTTGCAACTTATTCGATTTAGTCCCGAATTTCAAATTAAGCATTTTATGCATAGAATTTCTTTACGAAATCTTCACACCATCATAAATCATATCATAAACATCAAAATAATTATAAAATAATTATTTCTATCTCGGATTTGTGGTCACGAAACCACTGTTCCGTTTAGGCCCTATTTCGGGATGTTACAATTGGAACAGGTCCATGTCGGCAGGCCGTGTCCATCAAACAACTGAGACACACGCCCATGTCTCTGCCTGTGTACTTAATCCAGGACATTCTATTTATGACATCATCATTCATTTAGGGTCACACGGCCAAGGCACACGCTCATGTGCTAGGCAGTGTTGTGTTTTGAATTTCTGAAAATTTAGTGCAGACTTTACACGCCCTAAACACATGGTCGTATGGCTACCCGTGTGGTTACAAGTAAAGCTATTTACCAAGCCCTTTGCCACCCTGACATGCTTACACACTTATACCAATTTCCTTTCACTCATAACATGGCATTATTAGACACTCAATTGGCCACATTCAAGACATAAGTTCATCATTCCAATGACACATTCCTTGTGCACAACATCTCACTCACTTTGCCAATAACCACATACGACTACACCACCATTCTTATGCCACATTTATTACATTAACATCATGCACTAATTCATCCACACACATGTGCAAGCATGCTCATTCATGAATTGCATCATTTTATCTTATAATATAACCAATAATAGCCACATTAAATGGTCTTATACAACAAAGACCTTCAGATAGCATAGGCCAATATTTTAGGCCAACTCATAATATTATATAAACAATTAACCAAGTCCCTATACATGCCATAGACTCATAAATACTTGAAAACCTTTTTATATCAACCAATAGCTTGATAGTGTGATTGAGTCTCCGGAGACCTCCAACTCGAGCTAGCATCTATGACACTATAGGAAAAAGGAAAGGAAGGGAGTAACCATTATAGCTTAGTAAGTAAGTATGCAAATAATAAGCAATTTATTAACATGCTTTTATAAATCTTCACAATATGTCCTCAAAATATTATAATCATAATTGCTCGCAGTTCCACTTTTTACTCATGTTCATCTCAAGTTGTTTACTCGAAGCATAGTCACTAAATTTAATATATATGAAGCAACAGAACTCCAAATTTAGATCCAATAATTTTACCTGAAACTAGACTTACAAATCTTCTTACTATAAAATTTTCAAAATTTTTGGGTTAGGAAATAAGTACATTTTATTCTTTAAAGTCTCCCTTATTTCACTATTTGACAGTTCCGACCCCTCTTCACTAAAAATTAATTATCTCATTGTACAGAATTTGGATGATGTTTCCATTTGTTTCTCTTCAAAGTAGACTCATTAATAAATTTAAGCATATAAATTATATCCTATTATTGTACAATTTGTAATGATTTTCCCAAGTCGGAATAGGGGATTCCGAAATCATTTTGAACCTATCTCACTAAAATTTAAATATCTCATAATATAAAATTCTTTTGCTTACTCTGTTCCTTTTATGTGAAAATAGACTCAATAAGCTTTAATTTCATACATCATTCAACCTCTAATTCAATTTCCACCATTTTTGGTGATCTTTTGAAGTTACACAACTACTATTATCCAAAACTGTTTTATTTCAAATTTCACTCTTTCATGAAACATCATAACAATATGCTCAACATTTAATAACATAATTCAACTTGCATGCATGATACAAGACTTTATCACTTCACTTAATCCTTTGCATCTTTACCACATTTCGGTCACATACCGAACACATTGCTCATGAGTATACACATATATATACCTGTACTTATCACCACATAGTCACACATAATTTCACTTAGTCGATTTTCCCGATGAACACTTCAGAATAATAACAGAAACACGATGGTTCTGCACATAGCGCCACCCTTATGATCAATGCTATCCAATACACATAGTAGCCTACACTTAGTACTACACATGTGAATAATACCATCCGATACACGTAGTAGCTTGCACATAGTACTACACACGTGACCAAAGCTATTCGGTACACATAGTAGCCTGCACTTAGTACTACACATGTGACCATAACTATCTTATTCTCATAGTAGCCTACACATAGTACTACACATGAGTTCTCATGACATCCTTCGTATCATTTTCTATTCCGAAAGTTCAACCGGGAAATTTCTCACTTATTCTCATTTTGTCAATTTCATTCATAGTCAATCTCAATTCATAATTTACAACAAATAATCATTCAATATACAACCACATCTTATGTAATATAACAAAATATTATAACATAAGTAAAAATGACATATTATTTACCATACAAACTTAACTTGGTACAAAAATGATAATTTTTGCGTTTTAGTCCAAAACATTTTCTTTTCCCCGATCAAGGTCAATTCCTTGTCTTTCTTGATCTACAATAACAAATTTAACTTACTTGTTAGTCACATTATTCAAGGTGACCCAAAAATCATATTATGGAAAAACTATGTTTTTGCCCCTAAAGTTTCACATATTTACAATTTTGCCCCTAGGCTCGTAAAATGGTTTTCATTCAATTTTTTTGCACTTTAAGCCTAACCGAACCATTTTCATGCTTCTAGAAGCCCACATTTTCCATTAAAATGGATTTTTAACACATATTTCATAACTTTTACAAATAGGTCCTTTTATGCATTTTCACCAAAAATCACTTAGTAAAAGTTGTTTCTCTAACCATAAACATGCATAATCTACGATTAATCATCAAAATACACTCATACTCATCATGGGTCAAAACCATAGACTTTAACCATATCTCAAATTAGTGGTAGAAATAGATAGATCTTATTACGAGGATTTCAAAAACGAAAAATTATTAAAATGGGGCTAGAACAGACTTACAATCGAGCTTGGAAGCTTGAAAAACCATAGCCATGGTTTCCCCTTGTGAAATTTGGCCAAGGCTTGAAGATGGACAAAAATTGGCTTTTGATTTTGTTTATTTAATCATTTAATCACTAAATGACCAAAATGCCCCTAACTTAAAAATATTCTATTTCACCTATTTCATGTCCATTTGTGTCCAAAAAATTAACCAATGGTCTAATTACCATTTGAGAACCTCCAATTTAAAATTTCATAACAATTGGACACCTCTAACATGTAGAACTCAACTTTTTCACTTTTTACAATTTAGTCCTTTTAACTAAATTGAGTGCCAAAATGTCAAAATTTTCAAACAAATTTTTCATGAAATCATTCCGTGAAATTGTATACCATCAAAATATAATAAAAATAAATTTTTCGTCATCAGATTTGTGGTCCCAAAACCACTGTTCTGACTAGGCCCAAGTTCAGGTTATTACGGAAACGACAAGATTGTGATATATTGTTATCGTCAAAGTGTCATACATCTCATGAAAGAGAAAATGCATTATGAAAGAATGAAGCACATAGATATCTGGTACCACTTAATTTAAGCGGTGATCATTTTAGGAGATGTTCGGATTGTCACACCCTAAAAAATGGTATGTAAACTATTTTGGCACAATATGGCAGTATAATTCGTCACCCTACTACTTACTGGTGAGTTAGAGTATTAGCGCATACTAGCGTTAAAGTATCTACCCGTTTGCAGTATCTAAAGATTTATTTACAGGGTATCTTTACGCGAGGAAAGAGTACACCTAAGGAAGAGTACGCCCCAAAGTTTTTGCTGAGTATGAAGAGCCTACCAAGTGTATGAGAAAGCTGTAGGAAACTTAATTGTCTTTAAGACCACATCATACATGAGTCACCGCCAAGGTGTAGTACGCTTGGTTTGCATGAGCACTGTTCAAATTGGTTCTCGTAACAGGATTAGTTGGGACTCAATTAGACTAATTTGACCCTCCCCATGAATGGTCAAATAGTAACATGGATATTCGCTGGACTTTCTTTTACCTACCCTCAAATTTGGTAGGGAAATTAAGGGGATTGGAAGTATATATAAGGTGAAAGATGAAAGGGACTTTGGAGATGGTTTTCTTTCTGCTTGACGTTCTAGTTCTTCTTTATAACCTAAATGTTCTCTTCTTTTTCATTAAGATAGAGCTAAGATTTCATTTAATGAGTGGATAATTCAACCTTTTAATAAGTCGTATAGCTCTGTATGTTACGATTATTAAAGACTAAGGATGTTAAAAGATGTAAGAACAGTAGAATGTGAGAGGATGGCCCTGTATGGGGGTCGCATATAGCTAAGATGTAAGCCTTATTCTTGTAAGTAGTTTTTGCTATTAGGTTGGGAAAGACAATTGAAACATGAGCTCCAAGTTGAGGTATAGGTGGGTCTCTGGTGAGTCTCTAGACATGTCTCTTGCACATTGTCTTATAATGATTCTTTGGATGGTTGGTGTTCATCTAGATGAGGGTATCTTCTTGAGGAGTTGTAGTATTTATGTATGTTTGTGTGCTTTCTATGAAGCATCTGTATATATGTGCTTAAGTGTATGATATGCTACATGAAAATGACAATGTATGGTAAGCATGTATGAGAAATTATTTGTTGAAAAGTATGATTCCATTAATGGTATGAGTGAAATATATGTAAATGTAACCATTATGTTAATTGAGTGATACATGACAATATATGGTTAGTGTTAACGGGTTTCCGACGAAGTGTCGAGAAATTATGTAATGTGATAATAGACCCTGCGATGGTGCTTTGATGATGTCCGTCTGAATAGTAAATACGAAAGCCAATATGGTGAGAATATATTTCGTCAGAGCCATAAACATGAGGTTCGTTGGGATAATAAACATAAGAAAAGGCCAGTACGGAAGATATATGGAAAGACCATGGCCATGGCACATTCTGGAAATGGCAGATGAACTGTATTTGTCTACTAAGGTTTTTACATATCCCATGGCAATGATGGGCAAACCTCAGGCAATGTTGAGTTTAGGAAAATTCATATGGTTAAACATGACATTTTTATGTGGTGCCTTGGTGGAAAACCAAACCAAGCCTTTGTGGCAAAGTTATCTAGGAAACCTTTGTTACGGGTATCTGGAAAGTATGTGTGGTGAATTCCATAATGCCTAAATGTGAGATGTTAGTCCGTCTTTGTGGCAAGATCTGGGTATGCCTTTAAGGCATTTTCTAAAAGAGTTCTCGATATCGTACTTGATGGATGAACCCGCCATAGTAATACGCTAGGACGGAGAACTTGGCATATTTGTAATTATAAGTTGTGTAAGTGCCCGCCAAACTTGGAAGTTCTAACGTTATATACCAAAGTCACCTCAGATTATATTGGATGATCTAAAATATTGTATTCATTGGAATAAGTTCATTGTTGGATCAACTTAAAGATACGATATGACTGGAATTACGTTAGCAGCCAGAGCTAGTATAAGAATCTGCCAAAAGTAGTATTCGCATGTATATCAGTCTGAGAATTGTATCCAAATTCTATCTTTAGAAGGGATTGTGAAATAGGATCCGTATTATGGAGTGAAGTTTGTGATCCGCTCATCAGGTGGAATGTATATAAGGTGGTTAAGTGTAAAGATGGTCAAATTCTAAAGAGAAGTCCAAAATCTTTAATTAGGGGAGTCCAACAATAATGTTAAACGTAATATTGGTTGAGACTCACTAAGTTTCGTTGAAGTTATAGGCATCTATTTTTAATGTAGGTTCCTAGTATTGAGCCAATATTTTAGAAGGGACCAAGCCAGGAATGTGCCTAGGTGGTAGTTTGAATAGTGATATTATGGATACAGAGGGGCACTCGCAGGAATATGGTGAACAGTACTCTATGCCATGATTAACTGGGTTTAAAAAAGTTTTAAGTTGTAATGTATTAAACTACTTTTGAGAATCTGTTGTATTTTGTAAACGTCTCTTTTAAAATTTTTTTACTTAAAAAAATATAAATAAATAACAAGTATGTTCAGTATGATTTTCACCATTGTAAAATTTTTGTTAAGTATTTTTGTATTGTGGCATCCTATATCCAGGTCCAGTAAATAAGGTTGGGTATAGGACGTTACACAGATTCTTGAAATTCGCACAGAGAACAATCCAGCAGACATGATCACAAAGAGTCTTCCAATTTCCAAGTTTAGGCACTGTTTGGACTTAGTAAGCATGTAACACCCCTAACTCGTATCTGTCGCTAGAATGGAGTTATGAGGTATTACCGGACTAAACACAACATACGCACAATCACATAATCGCACAGGCCATATTCAAATATTTACATTCAATATAAATTATATGATTTTGAGTCACACAGCATTTACGAATCACATTTCAACGTTTAACCAATTTCATAACAATACAAGTATCATATTTCTTATAACATTAAACATGCTACTAAGTTAAACCAATATCACTTAATAAATGTCAAACATTTATTTCTATAATAGAACACATTCACTTATTAAACCAAAATCATATTTGGCATTAGCTAAATATCACCATGGCTAAACATACCATTACCTAAATCCAATATAAAATTCTTGCTTTACCAATGTTCAATTCACTATTCTTAAGGTCATTTTACACAACCTTAATCGAATGTAATCATGCTTATTATTAACCCAAGCATTCAATACCACAAGATACGTATATAAAACTTAAACAAATCAATATTGGCATGATATTCATTACTACATATAATCTCAATTATGATAGTTATACACCACACTAATAAACTCACCATTAATTTAGACCAAATTCAAAAGAACATGAAATGGTACATTTCTTAAAGTGCATATAATCGTACACATGAACCAAATTTACAAGCAAACAATCATGACTTTATAAAACTAAAAACACTATTATTTGGTCACTTCAAGTGGGTTTTAGCCGAATACATACATACTAAACACTTATGACTCATTCCATAACCATTTCATTACTATACCAAATTTCATATATATGGCATTTCATATCGTTAAATCCTAGTTCATTAACTCATTTTTTTTTCATGTAATCAAATCGATAGGCCTCATTTGCATAATACATCAATTAGCAAATAACATATGACATATAATAAACCAATTTCCATGTCAAATGTCAAATACTCAAATCCATAATTTTAATTATATCACACATATATCATATATAAACCCAATCTTATTCTCAAACACCGAACACATCCACCAATCATATTCAAACATACCAACTTCCAATATTAATAAACCATTGTAGCATCACTTCAATCCTATACCATAACCAAATGTACACAATTACCAAATCTAAAAGATCATTCAAACATAACAACATCTAACCTATGTCTCATAGTTGAAATCCATAAGTCATTCACTTTTAACTTAAATCATGCCAAAACATTTCATACTCATTACATCCATCTAATTATGCACCAAATACAATATCAAATTTAACTAACCACATCAAACATGATTTACATCTATTTATAAACCATAGCCAAATAAGCAAACCATAATCAAATTTATCAACCACATCACTTAATTAAAACATAAAAACATACTTAGCACGTTGAACAAGCCATATTCGCCTGGCCTTTATATACATATCCCAAAGGCAAACACAACACAAACTAGCTTGTACATGCCATGTGTTTTAAATTCAACTTTATAAAAGTACCAAAATAGTCGATAGTGTGATAGACTTCGCTGGCGATCCCTAAGCCCGTAACTAGTCTCCAAAATCTATAAAATAGAGACAAATACATACACAAAGCAAGCTAATATAGCTTAGTAAGTCATAAGCAATTTAAACAACACAATAACATTATTTACTCAATTTAACTAAATCAATTCACACTATCACGATTCCATTTAGTTTCAAACTTACAATTTCATAAACATCATATACATTCATATACAAACTTTATCATAGTCGAATATACACATATATCTATTATCAAAGAATCATTTAATTTCGAAGCCATAATATCATTACATAATCGAATATATATATACATTCATATGTATATATTCATGAATCAAACTTTAATATCACATACTTATACTATTAACCAAATATAGATTTTCATATGCACATTCACTATCATTAGCATCCCTTGTCACTTGTATCACATATCAAATAGTTAACTTACCTTATCTTCAAATAGGCAATTACCTATCACATACCTGATCTCTTTAACTTGATTTCACACTCATTCGTAACTGTCTTTGCCCTTTGAACCATTCAGAATTGAATAGGATACTCGGATAATTACACATATCGCGTAATGCCAATGTCCCAGACGTGGTCTTACATGTAATCACATATCAATGCCACTATCCCAAATAGGGTCTATAACAGCCTGATTTGGACCCTAGTCGGAAAGTGGTTTTGGAACCACATACCCGAGTCTAAAAAATGTTCTGATATTATTTTCTGTGTCTGTGATATATGAATTAGCATCTGAAAAATTTCTGTGATTAAATATGTCCATCTCTGTGCTTAATTATGAAAAAGGACTTAATCGCATAATAGGCAAAATCAACATGCTATTTGTTCAAGTGCTTTAATACCATGTTCTATTAATTATGAAGCCCTTATGTTGTTATTAGCCCATTTGATGCATGAGTGGTCATAAATAACCCTACTTCATGTGAATTTGCATGGTTTATAGTCATGGGCAATTTTGTAAATGGTTTTAATCTTTAATAAACAAAACAAAAGCATGAAATGGTGGGATTTCATCCACCATTGCCATGAATACCAAAGAAAATGAAAAGAAAATAGTAAGCTAAGGGTTCAGCCTTTGATTCTTTGATTGAGGTATGAGTTTTGGTCCGTTTTTGATAATTTTTACGTTTCTGTGATCGTTGCTTTGAAATCTTCCATGCCCATGTCTTAATTTCTATTTTTGATGAAGTTTGTGAATAGTGCCATTGTTGATATTTGAAGTTTTGTAGTGAAAGTTAATGAATTATGATGAATAGGTGTTAAATAAATAAGTCTTGCCATGAAATTTTGATGAATTTGAACTATATGGGCTAATTTGTGAAAATGTGATTTTGGGAGGACTAATTTGTGAATAAAATGTGTTATATGGACTTATATGAGAGCTATAAAGATTCGGCTAGGCCAATTTGAAATGAAATTGTGTTTATTTGATGTTTTGTGAATTAGGGACCAAAGTGTTAAAATGTGTAAATGTGAGGGCTAAAACCAAATTACCCTATTTATGTATATATGGACTGAATTCAATGAAATGAATAATTGAATGGTTGAATTTGAATTGATTTAGATCAAGAACAAAGAAAAACAGACTTAGATCGAGGGAAGACCAAGATCGTCGAACAGTCGACTCATATCCGTTACCTCCGTACGAGGTAAGTCAATATATAAATATGTGTTATATTAAATGTCTGATAGTATTACTTGAACTATAAACTTCATTGGATGGCCTTGAGAGCCTGATTGAGAAATTTAGAATCGTATTTGGTTGAGAAATGTTAAAACGATATAATGTAAGACCTCGTCCGGGACGAAGGCATTTATTTGAGATAGTGTATAAGACCGTGTCTGGGACACTGGTATACTTATGTTTCGTGTAAGACCCTGTCTGGGACAGTTGCATCGACTTTGAATAACATGTAAGACCACGCTCGGGACATTGGCATTGTATAAGGCCTGTCTGAACTCTGTACGTTTCCGAACGATTGAAGAGAAAGTCTGTTAAACGAATAAATGCTTACCTTATGTTATGTGTTTGATTCATGTACGTTTATATCGTACAATATTTCTAAGAATAAAGACTTATGTTTTGTGATCGGTCATATGAGAAGTATGTGTTAAATTGTGGAAATGAATCATAATATATATATATATATATACGAGAAGTGGATGATGGTTTGTCTCATGAACTAGCTTAGAAATGGCTAGGTTTATTTGCTTATGTTTGGTACATTATGTGACTTAATAGTTAAATTGCTGTATTTGACTTACTAAGCTCTTTATACCTTACTCTGTTTGTGTTTTCAACTGTTTTACAGATATTGTAGCTACGAGGGCTCGGGACAAGTCTAGGATCATCACACACTATCGAACTTGTTTTTGGTACTTTTGGATTTGTAACTATTTGAATTATGGCATGTATAGGCTAGAATGTTTGTGTTTTAAGCTTGAATATGATGATTTATAATGCTTGTGAATAGGATGGAATGGTATGTGGTGATTAACTTGGGCCTATAGCTTATGATGCCAAGTTGGTCAAGTTGTAATGAACTTATGGTCTAAATTGTTTTGGTCATTTTGGAACATACCAATATGAGGAAGTGGTAAGTTTTAAGCATAAGTTTTAACATATGTGCATAATGTTGATAATCGTATGAATTTGGAAGTGTTTATCATGCATTTGTATTTGTGATTAAATGATGTTGAGGAAGCTATAATGAAGTATGATTTGAGTTTGATTTGGTTAGTAATTGTAGTTAAATTGTTGCTCTTATATGCTCGTTGAATGACCCTAAGAAGGGGTGGCAAATTGGCTTAAACTAAGCCTATGTTGTGCCACACGGTCAAGAGACACGGGCGTGTACTCCAACTGTGTGTCCCCTGCACTTTAGGTTTTAAGTCAGTTTTACACACAGTTTTAAGGCACGGGCGTGTGATCATGCCGTGCCAAGTTTGATAGTTTCGACCACGAGTAGGAGGCATAGGCGTGGGCATTGACTGTGTTAGTTTCTCAGTGTTGCCCACGGTCTGAGCCCAATCTAAGGCACGGCCATGTGTACTACACGGCCAAGCCGCACGGGCGTGTGCCCTGTTCAAAAATGAAAAATTTTCTAAGTTTCGTTTAAATTCTACATGTGATCGGTTTAGTCTCAAACCCTTCCTAATGCATGTTCAAGGTCTGGTAAGCCTTATAAGGGACTTAATATCTGAATTTTGTTATAATGATTGTAAATTTTTTGTTCCGATTTGATTTCTGGTTTTCTAGTAACGCCTCGTCCTATTCCAGTGACGGCTACGGGATAGGGGTGTTACATTTTATTAGTATCAGAGCCACGATTTAGTCAGTTCTAGGACTAACGTAGCGTGTCTGAGTCTAGCTGTACATGCCATATATCTGAACTGCAATAGTGTGATGAAATCCTGACTATTAAATGTGATTTTCTTATAGCAATGATCCCGAAAGAGCTGTAGTTGATAATGTCGAAAGTAACGTGCCTGCTCCCGCTCAAGGGACAGTGCCTGCTAAATCTGTACCAATTGTTAGTGATCATAGTGGAGAGGCAAAGAGAGCGTTCTTTCACATGATGAGCGAGTGGTTTTCAGAATCCGTTTGTACGAATTCGGCTGCTCAGCAACCTCTAGCCCCACAAACTCCGAATATGCTACCTTTAAATAAGCCACAATGACTTAATAGACCTCTGGTAGATAAAATTCGTAAGTTTGGGGCCGAGGAGTTCAGGGCCACAATGGATGATGATGCGAAACGAGTAGAATTCTGGCTTGAGAATACTGTGAGGGTATTCGATGAGTTATCGTGTACTCTTGATGAATGTATGAAGTGTACTGTTTTTTTGTTAAGAGACTCAGTGTATCACTGGTGGAAGACTCCAATTTATGTGGTTTTGAGTGAACGGGTTACTTGGGATTTCTTCCAATCTGAATTCCGAAAGAAATACATAAGTCAACGGTTCATTGATCAAAAACAAAAGGAATTTCTGGACTTAAAGCAAGGAAATAACTCTGTTACTAAATATGAACGGGAATTTGTTCGACTAAGTCAGTATGCTCGAGAATATGTTGCAAAAGAGACTACTATGTGCAAAAGGTTCATAGAAGGCTTAAATGAAGATATAAAGCTTCTGGTTGGTATACTTGATCTGAATGAGTTTGTGGTACTGGAAGAAAGAGCTTGCAAAGCTGAATAACTAATTAGAGAAAAGAAGAAAGTTGATTCTGAGACCAGAGAAGCCCGAAAGAGATCTTTTGGTAAATCAATTCAGACTACATCAAAAAAGTTCTGAGATGATTATGGTAGATCAAAAGTTAATTTGGGACATTCAAATCAAAATCGTGATAGATCGCGATCAAGCTTCAGAAACTCTGCTACTTCTGTTGCCGATATGGGTAACGTTCGATCTGATAGACCTAAGTGTAAGCACTGTGGAAAGAGGCATCCAAGAAATTGTAGACTGAATGACAGAGCATGTTTCTGATGTGGATCATTAGATCACTTTGTGAGGCATTGCCTTGAATCTGCTGATCAAGAAATGGTACCAAGTGCAAAATCGAGTAATGTTTCGACTCATGGTAGACCTTCCCGAAACCCGAGTAATGTGAGTGGTGGTCAAAGAACCAACACAGATACTACTGTTCGATCTGAGATTCGTGCACCCGCCAGAGCCTATGCAATCCGAGCTCGAGAGGAAGCTTCATCTCTAGATGTGATCACTGGTACTTTTAGTTTATATGATACCTCTGTAATTGCGTTGATTGATTGGATCAACGCATTCCTATATCTGTATGAATTTAGCATATAGTAAGACTTTTCCAGTAGAGTCTACTAAATTTGTAGTGAAAGTATCGAACCCTTTGGGTAAAAGTGTTCTAGTTGATAAAGTCTACAGGAACTATCCGTTAATGATTCGTGATATCTGTTTTCTGGTTGATTTAATACTTCTGCCTTTTGATGAATTTGATATAATTCTGGGAATGGACTGGTTAGCGTTGCATGGTTTGATTGTGAATTGTAAGCGAAAAGTTATCGACTTGAGATGCAAGAATGATAAGATTAATCGAATTGAATCTAGTGATCTGAATGGTTTACCGGCTGTGATATCCGCATTGAAAGCTCAGAAATATGTAAGAAAAGGTTGTAAAGCCTACTTAGCATATGTAATAGATTCCAAAGCGTCTGAAAGGAAAATTGAATCTGTGCATGTTGTCTGTGAATTTTCAGATGTATGCCCTGAAGAACTTCCGGGTTTACCTCCGATTCGAGAAGTTGGATTCGGTATTGAATTAATTCCAGGAACTACTCTGATTTCGATAGCTCCGTGTAGGATGGCACCTACAGAATTGAAAGAATTAAAGACCCAGTTACAAGAATTAACTGATCGAGGGTTTGCTAGATAGAGTTTTTCACCGTGGGGTGCTCCAGTCCTGTTCGTGAAAAAGAAAGATGGCACGATGAGAATGTGTATTGACGTCAACTTAAAAAAGTGACTGTGAAGAATAAGTACCCATTGCCCCGAATTGATGATTTGTTTGATCAATTAAAAGATGCTTCTGTATTTTTTAAAATAGATCTGAGATCAGGTTATTATCAATTGCGTGTGAAAGATTCTGACATTCCAAAGATAGCCTTTAGAACAAGGTACGGGCATTATGAATTTTTAGTTATGCCTTTCGGATTAATGAATGCACCTGCTGTGTTTATGGATTTGATGAACAGAATCTTCAGACCGTATTTAGATCAATTTATTGTTGTGTTTATTGATGACATTTTGATTTATTCACGGAATGAGAGTGAACATGCTGAACATTACCATACTTAAACTTACTTTATCGTATAAAGCCGGACCTAAATATCATTCCAATTTAAAACTTTGTCAAACGTTCTCTTATTATCCACGTCATGGGCCTACAAGGCCCAAAACATACACAGGGAGTGGTTTGAAACCAATCTGGGAACTTCCGAGCTCTTAAAAAAATTTTGCTTAAAACAGGGCCACGGGGCCGTGTGAGATGGGACACGCCCGTGTGGACTGGTCGTGTGGTCATATACACCCATGTCCTTAGCCCGTGCTGAGTTTATCTCTCAATTTTAACCTACAGGTTTCGACACAGCTTGATCACACGCCCGTGTCTATAGACTGTGTCCCTCATACGGCCTAGACACGCCCATGTTCTTATCCCGTATACTACGTTGTTCTTGAACACCATAAACTACCAGGGGTTCACATGGGCAAGGCACACGCCCGTGTGCTTATCCCGTGTGCAATACTGACTTAACTACTTAAGATACAGGAGACACACGGTCGAGCTACATGCCCTTCGTACGGACCGTGTATCACACACGGCCTAGACACACGCCCGTGTGCCTAGCCCGTGTAGGCAATATAGGCTATTTTCCAAGCCTTTTTGCCACACTGAAACATAATCAAACTCATACTAAATTCAACCTCGTAAAACCATACATATTATACACTATAAACATTGACAACTAAGGCATCCAAATACCACCACTCTTGTCATTCTCATCCATCATTACTCTACTTAAACATGCAACTTGCACAATAATGAATTTCCTCATCATTTCATAAAATATAACTTTGACAATATTAGCCAATTTCAAAGGCCATTACAACAAGACTTGAGTAATATGAATAGCCAACACCTTTGGCTATCCAAAAAAACACTTATCAAAATGACTAGTTCCCTATACATGCCATACATCAAAAATAACTGACTATACTATACCAAAATAATTGGCTTGATAGTGTGACTTTGTACTCCAACTTTGATTGATCCCCAAACCAATTCGGTAAATCATCAACATAGAAAGGGAAAATAAAGGAGTAAGCATAAAATGCTTAGTAAGTTGCATGAAATAAAATAGCAACATAAGTCATAAAATATCATTCAATTAAAATATCATAAAATGTCATTACTTTTCTACTCATTCTCATAACTTACTCAATCTCATGACTTACTTATTCACTTGACTTACTCATTCTCATGACTTGCTTTTTCTCATGACTTACTCATTTCCATTTTTCTCGTAACTTACTTAAGTGTACCTGTAACACTCATCATAAACTCTAGTCTTTCTCGTTAAACTAATTAACTTGAAAACTTTCATTTTAAAAATTTTTAAAATACCGAAGGATACCCATGAGTCAATCTTATGGTATGATGCCAATGACATATCCCAAATATGGTCTTACATGGAATCAAGTTGATGCCAAAGCCATATCCCAGATATGGTCTTATACGAGATCTAATATCGATGTCGATGCCATGTCCCAGACATGGTCTTACACGAGATCGTAGGATGATGTCGATGCCATATCCCAGACATGGTTTTACATGGGATCTCTCCTAGATGCCCATGCCGTCCGAGACATGGTATTACGGGGGATCTATATCTCATCTTGTTGTTGATGCCATGTCCCAGACATGGTCTTATACGGGACCTCATGTGGATGCCAATGCCATGTCCCAGACATGGTCTTACATGGGATCACATCTCGTTGCCAATGCCATGTCTCAGACATGGTCTTACATGGGATCTCTGTTCGGTGCTGATGCCATGTCCCAGACATGGTCTTACACAGGACCTACAATGCTCATTACAGCGGTATCCTTCGATTTCTTTATCATATACATGGGATTTCTCTTTTACTTCATCATCATTTCTTAGTAACATTTCATATCAATAGATTTCATGGTTTATCATAAAATTTGTAGAAAGATCATCACAATAAATTTTCATAATTCATAAAGCTAATTTTTCACAAACAACTTACCTCGAATCCAAAATGCGAGTGGATGCTCGGTTTAATCCACCACCTTACTTTTTCCCCGGTTTCGGTCCGGGCTTTGATCTAAATGACAAATTAAACTTATTTAATGCTCACTTTGACTAAATAGCCTATAATTAACGCTTAGGCAAAATTTATAATTTTGCCCCTAAACTTTTGCATATTTACAAAATGGTTCCTAGGCTCGTAAAATGAAATGTACTTATTTTCTTAACTACCCAAGCCTAGCCGAACCTTTCATATTCTCATAGCAACCCCTAATTTTCATAAATTCTTATTTTTACTACACATTTTATCACATTTGTAATTTAGTCCCTATTAGGGTTTTTTTTTATGAAAATTCACTTAGAAAAAGATGTTTACTACACTTTAAAATGAAAGAAACCCTAGCTATGGAGAACCCTTAATTTTTGGCACACAAGGAAGAAGATGGACAAAAGTTTTCTTTGTTTTTCCCTTTTTATTTCATTAATTAACCAAATGACCAAAATGCCCTCATGGCCTTTCTTTGATATTTTTCCCTTCCATGGGCATTTTTGTCCATCATGCTAATAATTGGTCTAATTACTAAATAAGGACCTCTAATAATTTTTCTAATGCTATTTCATATTTAAACCTTCTAGAAACTCATATTTTGCAACTTTTGCAACTTAGTCCTAAAGGACAAATTAATCACTATTTCATAAAAATTCCTTCATGAAATTTTATCACTATCATGCAATCATGTCATAAACTTAAAAATAATCATGAAATATACTTTTCTACTTTGGATGTGTGGTCTCAGAACCAATATTCTGACTAAGCCATATTTCAGGCTGTTACAATCTGAATCAAATTCACATATTAATATTAACTATGTTCTCTATTTGTGCACAACAGGTTTGTACATATAATGCATTCAATATTTAATTATCAGATTAAATTAATTTAATAATTAATGTAATTCATGTGACAGCTAAACACAATACCAACTGTATTTGAATTCTGTTCGTTTCAACCATAAGGTGTAACCCTATATGCTCTTGTAACGTTAGTAGTAATACTAGAACATTTCTAACGTTACAAGCAATGAATGGCATCTAGCAATGCATCATTACTACCCAAGCTACAACAAGCCATGATTTGACATAACCTTCCTGTGATAATTTTTTTTTCCTGTATTATATCCTTTTATCCTTTGTATCTAGATTGGACACTAGTCATGGTATAGTCACACTTGGATATTCCAATCTCATATTTCTTAATATTTTTTGTAGACTACAATAAACAAATAAGTGTGATATCTCATATTAACTTATTTGAGCATGGCCATGCATTTGTAGTCTCACTCCATCAAATGGCCTAAGATATTGCTCCCATTATATAGGAGGTATAAATCCTATCTTGATCAATCATATCCCACAACATAGATTGTGGCATACGAAACATCAGTATTTATAGTACAACCTGTTACGATAGACGTTTGACTATATCAAAATATATGACTCATGATGTTGGGACAATAATGATCTCAAGTATGAGGATCGTTTTCATAGTTATCACTATGAGTAATGTTATGACTATCACATAATAATCCAAGAAACATACTCATAGCGAGTCAATCCAGTATGTTATTCTCTAACATAGACTCATGTATTGATTTTGATATCCTTATATTAATGACAACATTTTGTCATCAATCAACTACATAATAATAATAATGCATTATTATTATCCAAGCCCACAATAATACTTGACTAAGGACCTTTTAAGAATAATCATATTATTCTCAGGACTTTATTATTAATTAGTTTATTTACACCCACAAAAAAAGAAACTGAAATAACAATGACAATGTCTTATATTAATAAGCAAGGTAAAATGAGGATTTGATTAAAATCATCTCATTATTTGAACTTTGGGCTTACTCTAACAAAGCATTCGATAGAGATCACCCGACCCGAACGTCGAGCCCAAATATTAGGATGTCACACTACCATCTCATCAACAATCAAGTCAAATATCTCATTGAACATGCAATTAATGTCACATTATTAATCTTAAACATATATAGAGTTCCTAAGTCATGAATACTCAAAGTAGCGTTAAATTAAGCCATACAAACATCAATCGAGCTTATTATGCAATTACAGTATGCATATGAATCATTCAACAAAATTTCAATATAATTCATGTAGGTATTGATACTGAAACTGGGATATCGATAATTTTCTTATATGGTATCGATACTACCTGAAAAATTGATAACGAAATAGCATTCTACTTCTCGCTTAAAAATTAAAACTAAAAAAAATCTGCATATTTTGAAAAGTATCAGTTTTCTTACCTCGAGTATTGATATTCGTGAAATGGTATCGATACCAATTTACACTACTAATTTCTTTCACTTTTGAAAATCATGAAGGTATCAATTTTAAAACCTAAATATCAAAACCCCTGCTCTAAATAGCAAAAATACAATAGTTTAAGGCATGTAATCCATTCTAACTAATAACTATTCAACATGCAAATTTTACCTCATCAAACCATTGTCAAAACGACCATAATAACAGTTCATTCATCGAAAACATGTCCGAGCAAGGAATCAACATAAAAACTTCCAAGTCCATAAATCATAAGAGCAAATAAGTTATGAAACCATCCAAAACATCATGGTAATATTTATGCAACAAATCTACCACCTTATTCAATGTCCATTGACCATTCATACAGTTCATGGCACTTCAACATAGCAAATATTCAAACCAATGCAATACCAATGAAATAATTATAACACCCATAAAAAATGCTAGAAAACTAAACCCATAAAATATCCTGATGACCACAATAATAATCGATCAAAGTCTAACCACATTGCCTTATTCCCTCAGTTCAAAGAATAATAATAATATCACCTACACAAAAACTAAAGCCTAACTTGGATCACTTCTTAGTACCCCTGCATCGCTCACATAGCAAATGTTAAATATCTACAATGGTTTGAGAGAGTTTGTGAGCTTAAATAAGCTTAGTGAACGCTAGAGTAACCACAAAGTATACACAATATCAAAGGTTAAACAAAAGCATACTAAAACACGTTCACAATCATATACTAAACAACTCAAAATAACATATTCACATTTCATTAAATCATAAAACTATCATATGCTCCCATATGCAATTACACTTAACTCGCTTATATATGTAATTCATTTAACAATAATTCATCAAAACAAAACAACATATACATGCTTTAATAACTCACAAGTCTAACTGATATATTCACATCAATTCACAAGTTAAATGGAAATTGTAACACCCCGAATTTTGGGCCTTGAGTTTGGGATCGATTAGAAGGCGGCTTAAATAATTTAAATGCGTTTAAAAATTTTAAAACTACATGTTTAGTTTAATATTTAAGTGATTTAGGAGGGGTTGGTAGTGTCGGAAAAGTCCTGGGTTCAAACCAGGGCTTTAGCGAAAATTTTGGTTTTTACCCTTACTTGAGGTAGGCGTTAGTTGGAAGGCTTTAAAAATATTTTTGGTTAAAAGATAGCACAAGGAAGTAGGTGGTCTAGTGGCCAAGGGCGTTGGTAGCAAGCTTGTGGTCAGGGGTTCAAGTCCTGGCCTTGGCAAAAATTTGTTGTGCATATGTTAGTATGAAGGCCAACGTTTAGGCCTTATAATTAGTTGGGGCTGATTCATGACACAAGGGTGCGCTTGGCCCAATGGTTTGATGGTGCTAGGAGTAAGGAGATGTGGAGGGTTCAAGTCACAGCATGCGCAAAAATGTTGGATTTTTTTAAGGCAACTTGGGCTATAGCAGATAAGCTTTATAATTACTTGGGGAGGAAAGGTGACGAAAATCAAGCAGGAGACGTGGTGGCAAGGGACGTGTAGTGTAGCCAAGGGGGTAGAGGCTCTGTAACACCCCTGACCCGGCCCAGACGTTATGGCCATGTTCGGTGTGCCACATCACCTAGACTATGCTACGCCGTCCTATGTACTAAGTTTGATGTTCGAGATTTTTGAAAAGTAATATTTGTTTTTCTTGAAATTCCCAATTTGATTACTATTCGACCTAATCTCTATCTCATTTGTGAATCGTTTCATTTTAGTCTTACCATCATTCTTAGTTTTTAGTAAAGTCAGGTTGTTTAAGAAAATATTGATTTAATTTTCAAAAACAGTGTATGTTCAAGTTTGAAATAAAACCGTAAAGAAATCCCAAATAACAGTTATAGCGGCCTTATTACAACCCATATCAAAGTAAAAACCAATACGAAATATTTAAGTTAAACCAAGAAAGTTCAGTCCTCGTGGCCACTCTGAATCCCTCCTAGCGTCCAAGTCACAATCTAGGGCTCACCTGCAAGGATGGAAAGAGAGGGGTGAGTTTGGGAAAACTCAGTGTGTGCAGAACCCATCCAAAGCCCAAATTGGCTTAAGCCCACTGGGCCTAAACCCTAACCAGTCTCAGTCAGATATTGGGCCAAAGCCCTATTCAGATAGCAGTAAACTGGGCCAAGGCCCTATAACAGATACTGGGCTGAAGCCCTATTCAGATAACAGATTGGCCCATAGGCCCATAACAGTACAGTACAGTAATGCAGTATAAATGCAAACCCAATTGGGGAGACTACTCAACCCACCAACTGCTACACACCACCCGTACCAACCAACACACCATGTGGGGAATAACTCGACCCACCCAGCCCACACACCACAGTCGCAGCATGGCTGCTCAGATAAACAGTATACGAGGCAAAGCCCCTTTCAGAAACAGTACGAGGCATAGCCCCTTTTCAGTAACGTGGCTGTGCCACTCACACTTCCTCCATTATCAAAACCCAACCCATGCAATAGATATATATCATGGCATGCAATAACAGTAACAGTCATGTCAAACAGTATAGTCAATTTTAGCCCTAGGAGTATAACGGTAATTTTCTACCTAGGGACAAAACAGTAATTTCTTACCCTAAGGGTATTTCAGTAATTTTGCTCTCATGTTATAGATTTCATGCTTATTACAGTATTTATTAATCACACAGCTATACAGAAGTTCAGTTACCTCAGTTTTTCAGTTTTAGCATTAAGGCCCTAAAACCCCTAATGAGCCCTATTACGCCGATTGGCCCATTAGGCCCATTTAGTCCCGATTTCACATTCGGTTATCTTGTTTTAACTGTTTTCACATCTACAGTCCATAACATTACCTTTAAATCCAGTTTAACTCACATGGGCCCAAATCGCCCATTGGGCCCATATTTGGCCCACCGAGGCCCAACTTACCAAAAAGCCCAAAATTTAGCGGTCAACACGTCTAACAGTGCCGATTCCAAAACTAACCTTCTCCTTCCAACTTGAGAGCATTCGCATGCTCGCAAGCTCTCGAAATACCGAAACTTCGGCATTTCAGCTTTTCGGCTTTTACCGATTTGTGCATGGAAAGGTGTTCGAAACACACACCTGTTTTGCAGTTTCTCCTACGAGATCTCCTATGCGTTAATCCCTACAATCCAATACTTAACTGATTAGACCATATCAACACTTAATCTGAATCGAAAACTTACCCAAAACCTTACTTACACATTCGGCCAACACCCTTAATGGCCTTAATGTTCTTACCTTGACGATTTAGATCCCTTTAGATCTAGATCTGATGTTCCAAAGTCTTCAACCCCTTGCTTGATCACCTTTTCATCCAACTAACACACAAAAGAACAAAGAAAACGGCCTTTTATTTACCAAAAATCCAAAACGACACAACCATTAACTTTAGGGACTTTCGGCTTTTCCAAACATGAAATATCGAACAGATCTGAATGATTAAACACTTACCAACGATTTCTCTTCAGTTCCTATGCAGATCTGATGTAAATCTGACCCTTAAACGTCAGTAGAAACCTTATCTCTGAGATTTGTAATTTTGGCTATCTCCCTACAACTATGGTGATTTCGGCTTTTTAATAAGAGAAGAAGATGGCGTTTTGGCTGTAGCTTTTGGGTGATGGTGTCGACAATGGTGTGATTAAAGGGAGTGTAGTAATCGGCCACAATAGGTGAAAGAAACAGAGGTGATTCGGCTTACAAGAAATCGGCAAGAAAGGAAGCAGTTTTTAGGATTTCTGGCACTTTGAGCAATCGGTTATGGTTGATTTTAAGAAGAATGGAAGCAAAAGAAAGAGTGGATCTATGCAAGATAGGTATTCGGCTAGGGAAGAGATCAAAGGGAAGAAGAAAAATGAAAAAAAACAATGGTGGAGATGGGGAAGGAGAAATCGGCTATGAACTTTCCAAGGAGGCAACTCTTGGCTTTTCTGACAGTAGAAGAGAGGAAAAAACCCTAAGGTGGCTAACCCTAATTGTCATGACAACAAAAAGAAAATAATATAACCCTAGCATTCCCTCTAAAGCAATCGGCCCAAGTCCCTAAAGCCCCTTGCCGAAATTCACCTAAGTTAGGCTCATGCTTGAAAATTAAAAAGAACTCCACGAATACCTTGCAACTCGAACCCTTGTCCTTGATCATTCATTTAGGCGCCACTTTTTTAGGAGCTTAGTGGCACCACCTTGCCACTCAACCAAGGCTCCCTTTGTGACATCTTTTACACGGTTTTTCTTAAAAGCCCACTTAACCAAGTCCCCTTTCACTTGAAAATCCAACTTAATATTTTACCGGGTTTTGACTTAAGCTTGGACCTTCTATAGACCCATTAACACATGTACATACATTATCAACCTTTAGAACACCAAAATTTTAAAAATTTCACTAAAATTCACAAAACCCGAAAAATCCCGAAAATCAGGGCGTTACAACTCTACCCTCCTTAAAGAAATTTCGTCCACGAAATTTACCTGATCCAAATAACTGAGGGTATTGTTGACGCATAGTCTCCTCTGGCTCCCAAGTAGCTTCTTCTCTACCATGATTACGCCATAGCACCTTTACCAAGGGAACAGACTTCCTCCTTAAGACTTTGACATCACGATCTAAGATCTCCACAGGTTCCTCCTCGAAAGTCAAATCGGCATTTACTGTAATCTCCTCTACTGGTACAATATGCGAAGGGTCCAATCGATACCGTCTTAGCATAGACACGTGAAAAACGTCATGGATACGATCCAACTCTGGTGGCAACTCCAACTGATAGGCTACTGGCCCAATCCGCTTAAGAATCCGATAAGGCCCAATAAACCGCGGACTTAGCTTGCCCTTTTTACCAAATCTCAAGATCTTCTTCCACGGCGACACCTTTAGGAACGCCATATCCCCAACAGCGAACTCAATCTCCTTACGCTTAAGGTCAGCATATGACTTCTACCGATCAGACACCTCTTTTAACCGATCTCGAATCAGCTTAACTTTACTTTCGGTATCTGCTACCAACTCTGGTCCAAGAACTCTACGTTCTCCCAATTCTGTCCAACAAGTAGGAGTGCGACATCTCCGTCCATAAAGTGCCTCATATGGAGCCATCTGAATACTTGCTTGATAACTGTTGTTGTATGCAAATTCTGCCAACGGTAAATAATCTTCCCAACTACCACGAAAATCAATGATACATCCTCTTAACATGTCTTCCAACACTTGAATGACCCTTTCAGACTGACCATCTGTCTGAGGGTGAAATGCAGTACTGAAGTCCAATCGCGTACCTAACGCCTCATGCAACTTCTTCCAGAATCGAGATGTAAATCTAGGATCTCGATCAGAAATTATCGAAACTGGCACCCCATGCAAACGCACTATCTCTGTTACATACAGCTTGGCCAACTTCTGAAGTGAGTAATCAGTTCTAACTGGTATAAAATGAGCAGACTTCGTCAATCTATCCACAACTACCCAAACAGAGTCCTTCTTTGAAGGTGTCAAAGGCAAGCCACTCACAAAATCCATCGTTACTCTTTCCCATTTCCACTGCGGAATCTTTACTGGCTGCAACAATCCAGACGGCAGTTGGTGCTCAGCTTTAACTTGCTGGCACGTCAAACATTTCCCAACGAAATCAGTCACCTCTCGCTTAAGTCCAGGCCACTAGTACCCTTCTCGCAAATCCCTATACAACTTATTACCTCCAGGGTGCATAGCATAGGCTCCACCATGAGCCTCACTCAATATCAACTTCCTCAAGTCAGAATCCTTAGGAATACAGACTTTTCCTCGAAAGCATAGGACTCCATCAGAATTCAGTCCAAAATCCTCACTCTTACCCTCCTTGACTTGTTGAAATCGAGGAGTCAACGAATCATCCTTCCACTGCAATTCTTTAATCCTCTCGGTCCAAGTCGGTCTCACTTGCAGTTCGGCCAGCAAACTCCCATCATCATACAAACTTAAACGAGCGAACATCGCCTTTAACTCAGTAACAGTCCTTCGGCTCAGTGCATCAGCCACGACATTAGCCTTGCCAGGGTGATACTCAATCGAACAGTCATAGTCCTTAAGCAACTCTATCCATCTTCGTTGCCTAAGATTCAACTCCTTCTGAGTTAACAGATATTTGAGACTTTTATGGTCAGTGTATATAATACACTTTTCCCCATAAAGGTAGTGTCTCCAGATTTTCAATGCAAATACCACCGCTGCCAACTCCAAATCATGCGTAGGGTAGTTCACCTCGTGAGGCTTAAGCTGTCGCGAAGCATAGGCAACCACCTTACCCTCTTGCATCAGTACACAACCTAATCCCACATGCGAAGCATCACTATAAACCGTAAAGTCCTTCCCGGATTCCGGCTGAATCAACACTGGCGCCTCGGTCAACACCTTTTTCAGGTTGTCAAAAGCTTCTTGCTGCCTCTCAGTCCAATTAAAGGGTACTTCCTTCCTTAACAATTTCGTTAATGGAGCCGCGATGATAGAGAACCCCTCAACAAACCTTCTATAATAGCCTGCCAAACCCAGAAAACTACGAATTTCTGTCACCGTCCTAGGCGGCTTCCAATCCAGAACTGCCTCAATCTTGCGAGGATCTACCCTAATTCCCTTAGCAGAAACAACATGACCCAGAAAAGTCACTTCTCGAAGCCAGAATTCGCACTTACTAAATTTCGCATACAATTGCTTTTCTCTTAGAGTCCGCAGAACGATTCGAAGATGCTCATCATGCTTCTTCTCTGTTTTCGAATACACCAATATATCGTCAATAAAGACGACCACAAAACGATCCAAGTACGGCTGAAATACTCGGTTCATTAAATCCATAAAAGCTGCTGGTGCATTCGTCAATCCAAAGGGCATAACCAAGAACTCGTAGTGACCATAACGAGTTCTGAATGCTGTCTTATGCACATCCACCTCTTTTACCCTTAACTGATGATACCCAGATCGAAGGTCGATCTTGGAAAACACTGAAGCTCCTTTAAGCTGGTCAAATAGATCGTCGATTCTTGGCAGAGGATACTTATTCTTTATTGTCAGTTTGTTCAACTGGCGATAATCGATACACATACGCATCGTACCGTCCTTCTTTTTCACAAACAGCACCGGTGCTCCCCACGGAGACACACTCGGTCTAATGAAGCCCCTATCTAACAACTCTTGAATCTGGGCTTTCAATTCCACTAGCTCCTTTGGTGCCATTCTGTAAGGCGCAATGGACACTGGAGCTGTTCCAGGCAACAGATCAATCCCAAATTCCACTTCTCGGTTAGGAGGTAGTCCAGGTAGCTCCTCAGGAAATACATCTTGAAATTCATTAACAGTCCTCACTGTCTCCACGGTCACCCCTTCGGGTTCAGTCTGACTTACAAACGCTAAGTATGCTTCACAACCTTTGCGCATCAACCTTTCAGCCCTTAGGGCAGAAACCACATTGGACAAATAGTCCCTTCGTTCACCAATAACCATCACCTCCTCACCTTCGGTTGTTCTTAATACCATTCTTTTGGCCGCGCAATCCAACATTGCCTTGTGCTGGGTTAACCAGTCCATGCCCAGAATCAAGTCAAATTCTCCAAAAGGTAACTCCATCAAGTCTCCCAGAAAGATCCTACCTTGAGTCTCTAAAGGCACATCTCTAAAGAGTTTATCTACCCTAACAGAGTGACCTAAAGGACTAATCACAGTTACCCCACTCACAGTCTCCTCAGAATGCACACCCAACGACCCAGAAATTTCACAAGCAACATACGAATGAGTCGAACCCACATCAATTAAAGCAGTATATGGTGTATGATCTATTAAGAACGTACCAGTTATAACATCAGGTGCATCACCCTCCTCGCGGCGGCGAGCAGCATACACTAAGGCTGGCTGACGAGCCTCAGCATTTTCAGCACCCCTGCCAGGTGCTCCACGACTACGTCCATTACCATTGCCTCCTCTACCTTGACCACGGCCCCTTGGCGGTGGCAGTCCCCCACGCGCAGGCTGAGCAACTCTCTGATCAACAGCTTGAGCCTGAGCCGGCTTCTGTGGGCAGTCCTTAACCTGATGGTCCTTAGACCCACAACGAAAACAAGCTCCACTGCGTTTCCAGCATTCTCCTCGATGAACTCTGCCACAGTCTCCACAAGCCTGTGGTCTAACAACATTCACTGGCATAGCTCGCACTGGTTCTTCTACTCTAGCCCTCTTAAAATTCCGGTTTGCAGCTCCCGATACTCCAGAGTCTCTTTTAAAACGGTTGCGATCCCTATCGCGATTCCGCCTTTCAGCTTGCTTCACTTCCTCGGCTATCTTAGCCTTCTCCACCAGTGCAGCAAAGTCGCGCTCCCTCTGCGGCGCTATCAATACTCTCAGCTCATCTCTGAGGCCATCCTCGAACCGAACACTACGCTCATACTCGGTGGAAACAATGCCACTAGCATACCGGCTTAATCGCAGAAATTCTGCCTCATATTCAGCCACAGTCTTACTACCCTGGGTCAGGTTCAGAAATTCCTTCCTTCGCGCATCCACATAACTAGCCCCAACATATTTCGCCTTGAAAGACTGCTTGAACAATTCCCAAGTTACCCTCTCAGCTGGGGTACCCTCTCTTACGGTGATCCACCATTGATATGCCTCGTCCCTCAGCAACGATACCGCTCCTTTCAGCTTCTGCTCCACTGAGCAGTCCAAGTCGTCCATAATTCGCTCTGTGGCTTCCAACCAGTACTCAGCCACATTTGGGGCCACTCCAGATATGCCCCTAAAAACTTCCGCTCCATTGGCCCGAAGTCGCTCAGAAATGGACCCCCTATTCACCGGCCCAACATTAGCTCCGGCCACCCTTTCCAGAACTCTCAGCATGGCCTGGGACAGAGCGTCGTCCCCTGCGGCCCGATCGTACGGCCCATTTTCCTCAACCGGTGGTCGTGCCTCTCCTGCTGGCCTATGCTCAGAAGACGACGATCCAGCTTGAGCACTAACTTGGCCTCGTCCACTGCCTCGTCCACGAGTAGCCCTTGTACTCATATCGATTATCTGATTTACAAAGTTTTATGACATTAGCTCAATGTTTCAGTTTTTATTACGGAATATCTTATGAATAGGTAGAATTTCAGAGTTGTTCTCGCGCAACGTAATCTAATTACTGTCTCAGTTTCCTAGGGTTTAGTTTACCCTACCGTCTCAGTGCTACAGCCTTAATACTACCTCATCCATAGTATTCTATCTAAGGCTCAGTGCTATCTACAGTTTTATTATTAGTATAGTATAGAAGTTAAGGCAGAAAATACTTACAACTTGGTGCTGGGGATTCAGTGTGCCACCTCTCGAAGTACCAGATTTCAATAAAATCTTAGACCTAAAAATAATTTTTTTTTAAACATATTTTAGAAAAGACAAGTTAAAACAAATCACTTCGAAAATAAAAATTCTTTCAGAAAATCTGGTTTTCCAAAAATACCTTTTATGAGCTTAAAAATTTTGAAAACCCCTTTTTGGACCCGATCCACAGCCGAGTTGTTGCAACTTGGCTCTGATACCACTAAATGTAACACCCCTGACCCGGCCCAGACGTTATGGCCATGTCCGGTGTGCCACATCACCTAGACTATGCTACGCCGTCCTATGTACTAAGTCTGATGTTCGAGATTTTTGAAAAGTAATATTTGTTTTTCTTGAAATTCCCAATTTGATTACTATTCGACCTAATCTCTATCTCATTTGTGAATCGTTTCATTTTAGTCTTACCATCATTCTTAGTTTTTAGTAAAGTCAGGTTGTTTAAGAAAATATTGATTTAATTTTCAAAAACAGTGTATGTTCAAGTTTGAAATAAAACCGTAAAGAAATCCCAAATAACAGTTATAGCGGCCTTATTACAACCCATATCAAAGTAAAAACCAATACGAAATATTTAAGTTAAACCAAGAAAGTTCAGTCCTCGTGGCCACTCTGAATCCCTCCTAGCGTCCAAGTCACAATCTAGGGCTCACCTGCAAGGATGGAAAGAGAGGGGTGAGTTTGGGAAAACTCAGTTTGTGCAGAACCCATCCAAAGCCCAAATTGGCTCAAGCCCACTGGGCCTAAACCCTAACCAGTCTCAGTCAGATACTGGGCCAAAGCCCTATTCAGATAGCAGTAAACTGGGCCAAGGCCCTATAACAGATACTGGGCTGAAGCCCTATTCAGATAACAGATTGGCCCATAGGCCCATAACAGTACAGTACAGTAATGCAGTATAAATGCAAACCCAATTGGGGAGACTACTCAACCCACCAACCGCTACACACCACCCGTACCAACCAACACACCATGTGGGGAATAACTCAACCCACCCAGCCCACACACCACAGTCGCAGCATGGCTGCTCAGATAAACAGTATACGAGGCAAAGCCCCTTTCAGAAACAGTACGAGGCATAGCCCCTTTTCAGTAACGTGGCTGTGCCACTCACACTTCCTCCATTATCAAAACCCAACCCATGTAATAGATATATATCATGGCATGCAATAACAGTAACAGTCATGTCAAACAGTATAGTCAAATTTAGCCTTAGGAGTATAACGGTAATTTTCTACCTAGGGACAAAACAGTAATTTCTTACCCTAAGGGTATTTCAGTAATTTTGCTCTCATGTTATAGATTTCATGCTTATTACAGTATTTATTAATCACACAGCTATACAGAAGTTCAGTTACCTCAGTTTTTCAGTTTTAGCATTAAGGCCCTAAAACCCCTAATGAGCCCTATTACGCCGATTGGCCCATTAGGCCCATTTAGTCCCGATTTCACATTCGGTTATCTTGTTTTAACTGTTTTCACATCTACAGTCCATAACATTACCTTTAAATCCAGTTTAACTCACATGGGCCCAAATCGCCCATTGGGCCCATATTTGGCCCACCGAGGCCCAACTTACCAAAAAGCCCAAAATTTAGCTGTCAACACGTCTAACAGTGCCGATTCCAAAACTAACCTTCTCCTTCCAACTTGAGAGCATTCGCATGCTCGCAAGCTCTCGAAATACCGAAACTTCGGCATTTCGGCTTTTCAGCTTTTACCGATTTGTGCATGGAAAGGTGTTCGAAACACACACCTGTTTTGCAGTTTCTCCTACGAGATCTCCTATGCGTTAATCCCTACAATCCAATACTTAACTGATTAGACCATATCAACACTTAATCTGAATCGAAAACTTACCCAAAACCTTACTTACACATTCGGCCAACACCCTTAATGGCCTTAATGTTCTTACCTTGACGATTTAGATCCCTTTAGATCTAGATCTGATGTTCCAAAGTCTTCGACCCCTTGCTTGATCACCTTTTCATCCAACTAACACACAAAAGAACAAAGAAAACAGCCTTTTATTTACCAAAAATCCAAAACGACACAACCATTAACTTTAGGGACTTTCGGCTTTTCCAAACATGAAATATCGAACAGATCTGAATGATTAAACACTTACCAACGATTTCTCTTAAGTTCCTATGTAGATCTGATGTAAATCTGACCCTTAAACGTCAGTAGAAACCTTATCTCTGAGATTTGTAATTTCGGCTATCTCCCTACAACTATGGTGATTTCGGCTTTTTAATAAGAGAAGAAGATGGCGTTTTGGCTGTAGCTTTTGGGTGATGGTGTCGAAAATGGTGTGATTAAAGGGAGTGTAGTAATCGGCCACAATAGGTGAAAGAAACAGAGGTGATTCAGCTTACAAGAAATCGGCAAGAAAGGAAGCAGTTTTCGGGATTTCTGGCACTTTGAGCAATCGGTTATGGTTGATTTTAAGAAGAATGGAAGCAAAAGAAAGAGTGGATCTATGCAAGATAGGTATTCGGCTAGGGAAGAGATCAAAGGGAAGAAGAAAAATGAAAAAAAACAATGGTGGAGATGGGGAAGGAGAAATCGGCTATGAACTTTCCAGGGAGGCAACTCTTGGCTTTTCTGACAGTAGAAGAGAGGAAAAAACCCTAAGGTGGCTAACCCTAATTGTCATGACAACAAAAAGAAAATAATATAACCCTAGCATTCCCTCTAAAGCAATCGGCCCAAGTCCCTAAAGCCCCTTGCCGAAATTTACCTAAGTTAGGCTCATGCTTGAAAATTAAAAAGAACTCCACGAATACCTTGCAACTCGAACCCTTGTCCTTGATCATTCATTTAGGCGCCACTTTTTTAGGAGCTTAGTGGCACCACCTTGCCCCTTAACCAAGGCTCCCTTTGTGACATCTTTTACACGGTTTTTCTTAAAAGCCCACTTAACCAAGTCCCCTTTCACTTGAAAATCCAACTTAATATTTTACCGGGTTTTGACTTAAGCTTGGACCTTCTATAGACCCATTAACACATGTACATACATTATCAACCTTTAGAACACCAAAATTTTAAAAATTTCACTAAAATTCACAAAACCCGAAAAATCCCGAAAATCAGGGCGTTACAGGTTCGGATCTGGTTAGCAGCAATGTTTCTAGATTTTTTTTAGAATAACCTGGTTGCACGTTAATAGGCTTTAAAGGGAGTTGAGGATGGAATATATCACAAATGAGCCTATGTTGCAGTGGCAGTAGCTTGGTATGGTTTCTGAAAGGGCAAAGGTTCGAATCGCAGGCCAGGCAACGTGTTGATTTTTTTTACTTTAAGGAAACTGTGGCTTCAGCAAGTAAGCCTTATAATTAGTTGTGACTAAATTGTAGCATAAGAGAAGTTGCGGCACAGTGGCAAGCAGCGTGTTGGAAGGCACGGTGACGATGGTAAGGTCTGGAGTTCAAGCTACTGCAGGCGCAAATGGGAGATTTATTTTGCTACAGAGACGTCCAGTATTTGAATTGAAGTAGGATGCTGCTGGGTGGATTTCGGATGGAGATAAGGATGAGGATTGGTGTGGTTATGATGAAGATAAAATTTGAGAAAAATAAGGAATTTGATTTGGAATGGACTATTGCCGATTGTGGGAAATTCAAATTCGGCTAGGGGCTTTTGCTAGGTGTATTCGGGAATTAGGAAGATAATTAGTGCCGATTTTGATTTTAGTTTTTTTACGTGATCATTTTGGTTTTTTTTCGTTGGAAGGTCATTTGTTGTTTTGGTATTTTGCTCAAAATCCTGAAGTGTCGGAATTGTTTCTTTCTTTATTCTTCTGTGTGTGCCAAATGGTCTCCTCTTTTTACATTTAATTTTATTTCTTTTTCTCTAAAGAAGAAACTAAATATCGTTTTCTTCTCCTTCCTTTTTAATTTTATCAAGTTTTGTAGTTTTTATATATTGAGAACCAAATTTTGACCATTCGAGATTTAGCCTTCTAGCCTTCGTTTGTACTTGGTATATTTTATTTTCCATTTATTTATTTTTGTTTCCTTCACTAAACCCTCTAAAGTCGAACTCTCCTTCTCTATTTTTTCTTTTATTTGTTTCAGCAATTGTTGAACCAACCCTCCATCTCCCTCTCTTTTGTTTTTTTGTCTTAGAAGATAACCATATTTTTAGATGGAAAAAGGGAACTCTAGCAGTAAAGAGATGGCAAAGGTGACAACGAGGTTTGAGCATGTAAGCACCATTCCGAAGTTTAAGCGACGTAAGGTGTCAGTGGTTCGGGACTTTCTGCCTAGATGCGAAAGAGTGGCTACAACAGAAATCGGATTAAATAGGCAAATCGCAGTCGATCAAGGTAAGTATAGTTTGTCCATCAATAAGTGAGTATAGTGGATTTATTTTATATTAATGGGTAATGACTAATGAAGTATAAAATTTGAATATAGGTTCTGGCAATTATGATTACTTAGTACTCTATATGGTCAGGTGTGTACTTCTAACCCTTGTTTGATAGTCAATGTAGACCAAAGGTGTGTACATACACTGCGCACACGATGAATAGCTGAAATCCTGAAAAGCCAGAATACTGAAAAGTCAAAAAGCCGAAAGGTTGGCACCGGCAACCACATGAGCGTGCGAACGCTCGTGTGGAGGTACCAATACGATGATAGAGGCTCCGTGGGCAATTACATGGACTTGGGCCGACGTTTGGCCAACTGGGCCGAAATGGGCCAAATGGGCCTGATTGGCCCATAGGCCCATCACAAGTAGAATTGATGGATTAGTAGGTTTTGATGAGCCGGATAGGCTAACTAGATTACTTATGGTAGACTTGGGCCTAATTGGTCATATGAGTATGTGGGCCAATTTGGGCTACGCATTGGGCTTTTGGGCCCCAGTGTATTTGTAGCTCTAATGAATTGACTATAAACGCTTGGAATAATTGTGGATATGTTAAAGGGCCAGAATGGTGTACTCAAGCCCACGATATGTTACGGTGAATATGCCTAAGAGAAAAATGACTAAAATGCCCTCATTCGCTTGATGTATAATTTTGTATGCCAAATGTGTATATGTGATGCATTCATGAGATATTATGCTACATTTCGGCGGGGGTTATGATACGGAGGAAGATATGTGAGGATCGCATAGTCGCTTGACAACTGTGGATCCACTGGTGGCTTTTAAGCCCATTTCATGATTAGCAGCTCTGCTACAACGATTGAGTTAGTGCCGCAACCGGTGCTACCACTGGAGTGTATGGATGGGTGGGTTGATATTTATATCCCCACAGGAGTGTAGGGTTGGAAGGGAAAATGGATTGCAGGGTTGGATTGGGATGGGAGCATTGCATACATATGATATTCATGTGATATGGGCTCGGCCCAACTAAGGCCATTATGGGCTAAGGCCTAGAGGCCATCGTTATTGAATAGGGCTTAGGCCCAAATTGTTTATTGCATGTTATGTGTCTATCGAGGGATGTACATACTGAGTTTTTGCAAACTCAAGCCCTCTTTTTAATTTTTCAGGTGACCCTCAGTAGGCGGCTCGATGATGGAGGGGACTCGGAGGTGGCTGCACTGCAACTTGTTTTAATGATCAGTAGTTTTATTTATTTACCTTATTTTAAATTATTTTATTTGGGATGTAATAAGGCCTTTAAATTTCTAGATTACAAACTTTGGTTTTTATTTGTGATTTTATAATTGCTAGAGGTAGAAACGGGTTTTTCCAAAACATCAACTATTTTAAATTAAGCTTCCGCAACAATTAAGATTTTATAAGTGATAAATAGGGAACAATCTGTTTAATAAACCACGTTGAGAATTGATCAAATGCAAACTGGGGTTTTCCACAAATTTTAAAACAAGAAGGGTTTTCAAAGAAAACTTGGTTTTCATAAAACACCTCAATGTGACACGCCGAATTCGGGCCTAACTTCTAGGTTAGGTTTAGGGTGTTACAAAAATGACCCAAACCACAATTACATATGCAATTTACTATGAGAACATACTAACATTTTCATGAAACTTAAATAAACTCATTTAGCATATTATTCACATGTTTATGCATACATCTCATATCATATTATCAAAATATATAATATCATATTTAAACGATAATTTGGCACTTGAGGCTACGAGACATAAAAGTGCGCTCTATCATCACACAATGGACACACAAATCTCTAACATACCAATTGACTCATATAGTCAAATATATCCCAAAAAAGTGAAGCATAAAGCTAACACTCTCCAACACACCAAACATATCCCATGGAATGGAGCTTAACTCACATTCTCTTATCTCTCCAACCTGTCCCATAGCCTCAATGCCAAAAACAAAATATATATAGGTGAGTACTCACAAGGCCAAAATATCCACAATTACACATTTTTAATTATTGATTTAATGCACATATCTCTATTCCTAATTATCAAATTACATGATAACTTGTACACAATACATGCTTATTGGATTCACATTTAATTGCACATTAAGTGCCACAATAATAACCACTGAGCCATAACCTATTCGACCACATATGTGTGCATTAAAATTAGTACATCATATATCACATACAAGTATTCTCACATATTACCTGTCATAATAATATTACATTCCACAATTTAACACATATATACTTACCAAAATTCTGCTCGCTTTCGCTACATATTTACATTATTAGCATGCCATTATCACTGTCATTTAACATGTATATTGTACCCACAACACAACACAATTCACAAAAGTCATCACACATGTCTCATATCACAACTTCGTACCATAATAATCAATCCACAATTATTCACATAATCACATAATTGCCAAAATAAATCAAGGGAAATAAAAAGCTTACACTCAAAACTTAGGATAGGAGTTTAGGCTATTCCTAAGCTGTAACACCCCTAACCTATATCCGTCATCGGATTAGGGTTATGGAGCATTACCGGACTTATCACATAAATAAGCATAGATTTCACATATAATTTCTAATTACAAATGAACATCATTCAATATCAATCATATTGTCCTTAATACGAGCCTACGAAGCCCAAATCATGCATTAAGAGTGGTTTGGGACTAAACCGATAACTTATGAAAACTTTGGGAAAACATTGGAAATTTCTAAGTACAGGGGACACACGCTCGTGTGGCCAGGCCGTGTGTCTCACACAATCGAAAGACACGCCCGTGTCACAGACCGTGTGGACATTTGAAATGGGATCACATGGCTGTGTCCCAGACCTTGTCCGTCCTCGCGTAACTCTCTGACTTGTGTCACACGGCCAACCACACACCCGTGTGACTAGCCCGTGTAACTTACTAACTTGTTACCTTTAAAACTACAGGGGAAACACGGACCAAACCGTGTGTCATACACGGCTGAGACACACGCCCATGTCTCTACCCGTGTGGACGAAAATAGACTATTTTCCAAGCTACATTTCTCACCCAAACTTTCATTCACCTACACAAACTAAATGGCATATAATCATGGCATAAATAGGCATTTAAACCAATCTCAACCAAGCCTAATTCATGCCAATTCATTATTAAGAACTAAAATGATCATAACATCATATTTTTCCCAATTCAAAACATACCAAATTCACATCCAACAATCACCTAAATGATCACTTTCAAACATGCATTACTTGACCTAAAATGACAAACATACTGTAAACTGAATAATATATAGATTTTTTCTGTGTAATTTATCACCTTTTTACTTAAATTCATTGTTAAAACTAAATAATTATTTAATTAATTAATGAAATATGTGAAAATATGAAATTAGGATATAGAAATTATTAAAATGTGATTTTATGCTTTATTATATAGTTTTCATGCATAAAATGGCTTATTTTATATTTATTTGTAACATATTATATTTTTAAGACATATGATTAAATTAAATAATAAAATATAAAATTATATTTAATAAATCATTTTAAAATATTTCATTAATAATTTGGGTTTTAATTAAGTATTTAAATTTTATTATTTGGTCCTTTAATTTATTAATTTATTTGGGACAGGTCTAATAGCTTTGTTGGATTACAAAAATCGTCCAAATTGAAGACTAAGTCAACCCAATTTCAACTACACATGGCTATCCACATAAACCACTTTTTGGTTTAATTACACAAGGTCTTTGCAATGTTGAAGAAATTAGAGATTTGCCCGAAGATTTACATTTGATCGTGTCTCAGTCCTAAGTTGTTATGGCATTTAAATTGCTTAAAAATCAAGCAAAATTCAACTCAAAATCCACTAATCATGGCGGCCACTCATTGAATCAGCTTGAAGAGACTAAACATTTCTATTTTTAGCAAACCACTATCCTCTCTTCGCCTATGAAGAAGACCTCATTTCACCATTTCAAATCATCTTTCATCCCTCATCCCTTATCCCTCATCAGTCTCCCTTTTCTCTCAATTCTCTTAGCATTTTCCATTCCCCACACCTAGCATCATCTCTTCATAGAGATTTTAGCCATTAAGCCTCTTAAGGAGCCCTTGGTCAGCCACCTTGGAGAGCCATCAGCAAAAGAGCAAAGCAAAGGAATGAAGGAGCCCTCGTCGGTTAGAGTTTTGGGTGACAGCCACTTTGATTTAGGTTTAATCTTTCTTTTCTTTGATTTACTCTGAAAATGTTTGCTATGTGTTCTTTGTTCTTGTTTACAACAATGTTAGCTTAATTTTATTTAATCTAGGATGATTGCTTTAATTAAATAATATTTATTTGATTCATGCATATGATGTTTTTGCTTTAATCAATCATGTTTTCAATTAAAATCAAGTTTGTATTTCATTCATACGTGATTGGAATGCACCTGAATTAGCTAGGGGATCCTAACCAGACGACGACTAGTGGACCATAATTGAAATCTGCATGCTCAATTTGGATCGTAACCAGATTAAATTGCAAGTTGCATAACAACTCTAACCAAGCTCTATTATCTACATAGTTTTTAGATTTGTGTGATTAAACTGTTTCAAACCCAACACATCCCTATTACTTCGCATGAATGTTAAGAAACCCTTAGTAAATAAGAATCAGTAAAATGCATATTTACTAAGTAAAGGATTCTAAAAGGACCTACTATGATTTCCAAACTCATGAAAATCGAGTTGCAATGGAATGTTTTTCTGAATGTTATTAAGCATGTTGATATTGAATTGAGTTTAATTAAAATAATTGTCCTAGTTTATTTATGTTATAATTGTTGCAAATTGTGTTTAATTTTGCTAAAATCTATTTCATTCATATAGTTTGCATATTTAGGATAATTTGCATTGGGGATCATTGCATTTAGTTTAATATATTTAATTTTAATCATCACTTCTCAATCATATTATGTTTTTAAAATTACCAAGTTGTTAATATAATTTTACAATTAAGTGATTTAACACAAATACAATTCCAGTGGAGACGATAACTCGATACTTATTTTTTACTTGATAATGACTATGTACACTTGCACAAACCTACATGATACACATACCCATCTCAAATTTCAACCATTTGGTACTACAAATAGTAATTCACAACCAGCATCACAAAGAACTTATCAACCACATAACAAAATGACCATTTGCACAATATATATATACAACCAAACATGCCAAAAATAAGCCAAGTCACGTGGCTATAAAAATAACTAACAATTCATTATTTACAAGCCAAATCAAATGGTTAAATCCATTACCAAACTATAGACTAAAATAACCACAACTCCTATACATGCCATATAACCAAAATACATAAGTTCAAAAGTACCAAAATGTTAGCTGGTGTAACAGCCCGAATTTGGGCCTAATCGAAACAGTGGTTTTGGGACCACTAACTCAAGGTTAGAGAAATTATTCCTAATATTATTTTAATATTTATATGAGTGCAAGAAAATTTTGGTGAATTAATTCACACGATTGTAAGCTTAATTACGAAAAAGGACTAAATTGCATAAAAGGCAAAAGTTGTGATTTACTAGTAAATTGTGTTAAATAGCTTGAGAACTATAATTAAGGGCCTTTAAAGAGCAAATAAGCCAAAAATAAGAGGGATGGCTAGCCATGAAACAAGGGATTTTGAGAAAATCAATTTTGTCAATATTTGGTCAAAGTTAGGTGACTTATTTGGTGATAAAATAATAGCCTAATAGTCTAGCTATCACCTTTTCCATTTCTTCATCTCTTTCACCAAAAATTTCAGCCATTTTTGAGGTTTTAGAAGCTCAAAATTTCAGCTACTTTTCATCCTTGCAAGTAAGTGATTCTCATGGCCTTTCTTGATAATTTTTGTACTTTTGGGACCCTTGTATCATGGGCTAGCTATTGAGGGGACTATTTTGCAAAATGGTTGAGAGTTTAGGGTTTTTCCATGTAAGTATTCATGATTTTTTTTGAAACTTTTTGGAAGCAAATGAATCTTGGTTGTTAACGTAACGCCCCAAAATTTTGGGCCTAGGAGAGTTGGGCTTTGGGCATGGGAGTGCATAAATTTTTTTTCTTGTGAGAAAGAAAATGACACAATTTGCATGATTGGTGTGTCAGCTAGGTGAGTTAGAAGTGTCTGGGAGCATTTGTGAAGTCCTAGGATCAAACACTAGCTTTTACAAAATTATTATTTTTGCTCTTTAATGAAGCATGGCTTTAGCATGTGAGCCTTATATTTATTTGTGACCGAATTGTAACGCAAGGAGTCCACTAGTAAAGGTGGTGGTGACGTCACAAGGTTGGCAAGGGGGTCTAACGTTCGAGTCCCTCCTTGCCCAAGTGGAAATTTATTTTGCTTCTGTGCTGCTTGAGAGGCAGTGTTGGACTAAAACTCCTCTAGAAGAGCATGGAATTATTCTTGAGGAGTAATTCAAGGGATATGGATGAGGTTTGTACAGCTTGAAGGAGGAAAAAGTGGAGTGAGTTAAGGAATTTGAAATGGGAAAGGTGTCTTGCTAAAAGTGGGAAGTCTTGGGTGCAAATTCGATCAATTGTGCTCTTAGTGTCGAAATAGAGTGGGAATATTTCAGTTTTAGTAAGCATTCTCTACTCTTTTCAATTTTGTTAGGTTGTATTCTTTTGAAGAGATAAATTTTAACCATTCAGGTTTTTTTTATTTGCCTTCTACCTTCATTCGTATTGGGTTTATTTTCTCTTTTATCCGTTTCTTTACATTTTTTTTAAACTGAACATCCCTTGTTACCCCACACACAAGTGCTTTCGATCTTTTCTTCTCATCCTGCTTTCTTTCTCAAAGCCTTTGAAGCCGAATTCAACTTCTTGCCATACACGAATATTTCCTTTCCTCTCTTTGCTTGCTTTCGGTTTGACGTGCCGTACATTCCCTTCTTTGTGGCTGAACCTTGCTTTGTCCCATCAGATTGCTTTCTAGTCTCTATTACCATTCTCTCTACTCCTCCTTCTTGTTCAAAATTAGCCGATTGCTCCAAAAAGGCCTCTTCTGTGAACTTGCTCCTTAACACTTCCTCTTTTTTTTTGGATGCTTGGCTGAATATTAACTGGTAAGTCCCTGGTTGTTGCTGCTCTTTCGATTTTCTCTTCTTTTCTCTGAATGTCGAATCTCATTTCTTTCACTAATGACTTTGGTATTCTTTAGGGGTAACACTTCTCGAAGAGTAGAGAAGTGCACAAGTGTTACAGATTCGATCAGAACCTTTCGCTTGTCTCTTGATTGAAGGTAGCATTATCCGTGGCTGTTGTTCTAAGCTATGTATTGTGGCATGGATTCCTTAGTATTGGGCAAATGTTCTACTATTTCTGGTTTGGCCCCGAACCATTCCAATTGCATGTTTAGTGCCTCGAAGGCCCATTTTAGGGATATATTGGATGAATGTGAGTGAAATAATTTTAAAAGAAAAATTTTATGCCCTGAACTAGTAAGGTAAGTCTGGTAATGCCTTATGCTCGACTCTGGCAACGGTATCGGGTAAGGGGTGTTACATTTATTGGTATCGGAGCAAGAGTTTAGTCGATTCTCAGAATATTCAGTATGAGTAAGAGTCTAATGCCATACTTATATATTGATAGTGTGATGACTCCTGACAATTTTAAAATGCTTTTCTTTTATAGTTATGGATCCCGAACGAGTTGGTTCAGTTGATGTAGAAAGTAATGCACCCGCTCCCGCAGAAGAGACGATGCTATCAGATAGTAGTGACAGGCCCGGTATAGTTAGTCAGGGAGGAGAGGCTCGAGAAGCCTTCTTCCAAGCTATGAATGAATGGTTTATCGAGTTCGTTCATACGAATCCGGCCGTTAGACCTCCACCCCCTCATGTTCCTCAGACTACCCATGTAGCTTCCCCAGTCACAGATACAATCAGAAGAGAGGAGCCACTAGTTGATAAAATTAGAAAAACAATGGGCCGAAGGGTTTCAGGCTACTAAAGATAATGATGCAAAGAAAGCTGAATTTTGGCTCGAGAATACTATCAAAATTTTTGATGAGTTATCTTGCACACCAGAAAAGTGTATTAAGTGTGTGGTGTCACTTCTTAGAGATTCAGCTTACCATTGGTGGAAGACACTTGTATCAGTAGTACCGAAAGAAAGAGTTACCTGGGATTTCTTTCAGGGGGAGTTCCATAAGAAATACATTAGTTAGAGGTTCATCGACCAGAAAAGAAAGGAATTCCTTGAACTAAAGTAGGGTAAGATGATACTAACTGAGTATGAGCATGAATTTGTCAAACTCAGCAATTATGCTAGAGAGTGTGTGTCAACTGAAGCTATTATGTGCAAGAGATTTGAATATGGTCTCAATGATGATATTCGACTGTTCGTTGGTGTTCTAGAGATAAAAGAGTTTGTTGTTTTAGTTGACAAAGCTTGTAAGGTAGAGGAGTTGTTAAAAGAAAAAGAAAAAGGCAAAGCTAAACTTGAGATGCAAGATACAAAGAAAAGACAGATGACTAAGCCATTTCAATCTACATCCAAGAGGCCTAGAGAGTTCTCTACTAGATCAAACTTTTCAGTTGGGTATTTGAACAGAAACAAAGATAACAGAAATTTGGGTTCAAAAGCTCAGACTTCCTCGATTGTAAGTGTAGGTAGTGTTCGACCGGGCAAACAAGAGTGTCTACGGTGCGGTAGACGTCATTTTGGCCAGTGTCGAGCAGATGAAAGTGGTTGTTACAAGTGTGGTGCTCCAGATTATTTTATGCGAGAGTTTCTAGAAATGGTTAAAAAGGAAGAATTATAGAGTGCTAGGTCTGGGAATGTTCTAGTTCGAGGTAGACCACAAAGAAACCCGAGAATAGGGGTAGGTAATAGAGGTTTGTCTAAAGATTTAGCAGTGAGACTAGATGTTAGAGCACCTGGAAGGATCTATGCCATCCGTGCTCGTGAAGAGGCATCCTCCCCTAACGTAATTACGGGTACATTTTCTCTTCATGATGTTAATGTTATTGCTTTGATTGATCCAGGTTCGACCTATTTCTATGTTTGCATGAAATTGTTGCCTAGTATGAATATGTCCATGGGATTTGTGATTAAAGTATCAAATCCATTAGGTCAGTATGTATTAGTAGACAAAGTATGTAAAAATTGCCCTTTGATGATTACAGGTTACTGTTTTCCACCCGATCTCATGCTATTGCCATTTGATGAGTTTGATGTGATTCTTGGTATGGATTGGTTGACTACGTATGATGTGATAGTGAATTGTGGAAAGAAATTCATTGAGTTGAAATGTGAAAATGGTGAAATTCTTCGGGTTAATTCAAATGAGTCAGATAGTTCATTTGCCATGATTTCTGTTATGTCTGCTCAGAAATGTTTGAGGAAAAGATATAAAGCTTATCTTGCTTTTGTGCTGAATGCTAAAGATCTAGAGTTGACAACTGAATCAGTGCCTTGGTATGTGAGTTTCCTGATGTGTTTCCGGAAGAACTACCAGGTTTGCCTCCTATCAGAGAAGTTGAGTTTGGTATTGAGCTGGTTCTGGGTACAACACCCATTTCTATTGCTCATTATAGAATGGCTCCAGTGGAATTGAAAGAATTGAAAGTTCAGTTGCAGGAATTAACAAATAATGGCTTTGCAAGGCCTAGTTGTTCACCATGGGGTGCACCAGTACTCTTTGTAAAAAAGAAAGATGGTTCGATGAGATTGTGCATAGATTATTGGTAGCTTAACAAGGTAACTATTAAGAACAAGTATCCACTACCTAGAATTTATGATTTTTTTGATCAATTGAAGGGAGCCACTGTGTTTTCCAAGATAGATTTGAGATCCTAATATTATCAGTTGCGAGTTAAAGAGTCAGATGTTCCGAAGACTGCTTTTCGGACTAGGTATGGCCATTATGAGTTCCTTGTGATGCCATTTGGCTTAACTAATGCTCCTGCCATTTTCATGGACTAACTAAATTTTTCAGACCTTACTTGGATAAATTTGTAGTTGTGTTCATTGATGATATCTTGATTTATTCTCATGATGAGATTGAGGATTCAGAGCATTTGAGAACAGTTTCACAGACTTTGAGAGATAATCAGCTTTATGCCAAGTTTAGCAAAAGTGAGTTCTGGTTACGAGAAGTCAGTTTTCTTAGACATATAGTCTCAGGTGAAGGTGTTAGAGTTAATCCGAGCAAGATTTCAGCCATTGTTGATTGAAAGCCTCCTAGGAATGTATCAGAGGTCAAAAGTTTTCTTAGTCTCACCGGTTATTATAAACGATTTGTAGAGGGATTTTCCATGATAGCTACCCCATTGACAAGATTGCTACAGAAAGAAGTCAAGTTTGATTGGACTGAAAAGTGTCAGCAGAGTTTTGACAAGTTAAAGGCATTGTTGACTGAAGCTCCTGTCTTAGTACAACCAGAACCGGGTAAAGATTTTTTTATTTACAGTGATGTGTCCTTGAATGGACTAGGTTGTGTACTTATGCAGGAAGGAAAGGTGATTACTTATACCTCTAGACAGCTAAAGCCACATGAGAAAAATTATCCGACACATGATTTAGAACTAGCTACCATTGTATTTGCGTTGAAAATCTAGAGATATCACTTGTATAGTGAGAAATGCCAAATATTTACTGATCATAAAAGTTTGAAATACCTGATGACTCAGAAAGATTTGAACTTGAGGCAAAGAAGATGGCCAGAGTTGATTAAAGACTATGAACTAGAGATCGATTATCACCCGGGTAAGGCAAATGTAGTTGCTGATGCTTTGAGTAGAAAATCTTTATTTGCATTAAGAGCTTTAAACACTAGTTTAACCTTATCAGATCATGGTTCATTCTTAGCCAAATTAAGAGCTAAGCCAATGTTTCTTGAAGAAATTTGTGAAGTTCAAAAAGATGACAGTGAGTTGCAAGCTAAAAGAGCTCAGTGTGAGTAGAGTATAGAGTCAAATTTTCAGATTAGTTCTGACAGTTGTTTGATGTTCAGAATTGGATATGTGTACCAAAGAATGATGAGCTTATTTGTAATATCCCGAATTAGGGCCTAATTAGAATAGTGGTTTCGTGACAACAAATCCGAGGTAGAAATAATTATTTTATAATTATTTTGATGTTTATGATATGATTTTATGATAGTGTGAAAATTTCGTGAAGAAATTCTAAGCGTAAAGTGCTTAATTTGAAATTAGGGACTAAATCGAATAAGTTGCAAAACTTGCATTCTAGAAGTTTCTAGTATGAAATTGCTTTGGAATATTAATTAGGATGTCTTAAATAGCAATTTGACCAATTTTAAGTTCATGGACAAAATTTGGACATGGATGGAATTTTTGAAAGTTTAGTAAGGAGGGGCATTTTGGTAATTTGGATATTAACATGAAATAAAAAGGGAAAAATAACACAAAATTGGTCATCTTCTTCATTACCACGAAATTTCAAGGGTTCTCCATATCTAGGGTTTGTTTCAAGCTTCCAAGCTTCATAGTAAGTGATTCCAAGCCCCGTTTTTAATGTTCTTTACGTTTTCGTAGTCCCGGTAACTCGATAAAACTTATGTTAGCAATAATTTAAGTTAGGGTTCATATTTGGAAAAATACCCATAGGTGAAATTTGTGTATTTTGATGTTTTATGATAGAATATGAGGTTTTAAATTATGTTAGATAACTTGTGCTACTCGGTTTTAAGTAAAAACGAGTAAAACGGCTTAATCGGTAAAAGTACATATTGTTCATAAGTATGTGTTTTAGTGGGAATTTGAGCTTGCTAATGGTAAATAAATGATCAGCATGTCCTAAAACATAAGAATTTGAAATAAAATTTAATTTCCGAGCTTTGAGGCAAAAGTGTAAATATGTAAAAGTTTAGGGGCAAAATTGTAATTTTTCCAAAATTTGAATTTAGGACTATTTTGATAAATGTGAGTATTAAATAAGTTATATGTGTTATTTTAGATCAAGAAAGACGTGGAATCAACCTTGATCGAGGAAAAGAAAAGATTGTGGACTAAATTGCAAAATTGCTATATTTTGTACCGTGGTAAGTTCATGTGTAAATAATGTAACATAATCGTTATTTTTAAGTTAATTGATGTTATTTATATGATATGCTGATTTTTATCATGAAATATATGCTTTGTGGTTATTATCAAATAATATGCAAATTATGTGTGCTACTTGTTAAATATAAATTGCTACCGAGTATTGGTTTTGGTATTCTGTGGAAGACGGTAAGGATATGTGATTGAGGAAAATCCCGTTTGAACCTTGGGAATAGATTAGGATATAAGTGACATGTCACTAGGATGGTTGGGCATCCAAACTCGTTGAGTTGAGTCCGAGTTCACTTATGGATGCAAATGCCCGAACTCGTTGAGTTGAGTCCGAGTTCGTGAGATGTAACTAGGCATCCGAGCTCGTTGAGTTGAGTCCGAGTTCACTTATGGATGCGAACGCCCGAGCTCATTGAGTTGAGTCCGAGTTCGCTTATGGGCGGGTTACATGATTGATTGATTACATATGTGGCACTTATGTGCAAATGATCCGTGTATCCGAGTTATATTCCGATGTGTTCAATGAGTAAAATTCTAGCGGAATGGAAGAATACTCAAGATGAAAATGATATTTTGGCAAGTGTCGTGAAATGGACAATTTGGACAGGTATGTATTTAACCCTCGGGTTGAAACTTGATATAACAGAAATAAGGTGGTAAGATGATACACGATAGCTAGAAATGTGGTTTGTATCTTGGTGATATCATGCTATTGTTATTGATATAATTGCTTTGTTATGTTACTTGTTATTTGCATGTGAACTTACTAAGCATTTATGCTTACTCCCTCCTTTCCATTCATTGTAGTTTTTAGCGAGCCAACTTGGATATTGGGAAGGTCGAAGAAACGCTCACACTATCCAAGGAAGAATAGGTATATTGGTTTGTATGTTTTGATGTGTGGCATGTATAGCAATATACTTGTTTTGTGTAAATAATCTTGTGATATGGTTGTGGTTTGGTTGAGAAAATGCTTGATAATGATTAGTCATTGGTATGGCTAGCCTAGATAATGTTGGATGCCTTGTGAGTTTAATATGTTATATAGTTTATGAGAATTCATAAAAAGATGAAACTTGCCATAAAACAGAACACTACAGCAACAACGACGTGAGTTTGAAAAATCACCAAAAATAGTAGAAAACGAATTAGGTGAAGAATTAACTATTAAATTGAATCTTATTGTGTCTACTATCAAATGGAAAAAGCTAAATAGGTAAAGGAGTTATATGTTATAAGATATTTGAGTTTTAGTGAAACAGGGCCAGAGCAATTTCTGGATCCCCTGTTCCAACTTTGAAAATTCACTATAAATTGTAAAAAAATAATTAGGAGGTATAATTTATATTCTCAGAATCCTTATTGAATATAATTTTAAGATAAATAAACGGTATAGTTATATGAATTTTGTACATGGAGAAAAGTGGTTTGTAGTAAGTAGAGGTCAGTGCAGTCAAGTCCTGAAACAGGGGTAACTTTAACTAATAAACTGTACTAATTGGCCCAACAAAAAATTTTATAAAAAAATTAGTACATAGATATGTGAGTCTAGATTCAGGGAAAATTTACAGATCTTGATTTCATGTTTTGTAACTCGAGATATGATTTTTTTAGCGACCATGATGCAGAAAAACTGCTTATTCCGAAAGTCAAAATAAATGATGTAAAGTTGTTTAAATGATAAATTATGTTCGGTAACACCTCAAGCTCGACTCCGGCGACAGTCTCGGGCGTGGGGGTGTTACATTATTTGAAAGATCTTAGACGAAGCAGATAGCAGTTCCTTGTCTATCCATTCAAATGCTTGATCTGTCAGCAGGGAAAAGCCGAACATCAAGTACCTTTAGGTTTATTGTAGCCTATGTTAGTTCGTGAGTGGAAATGGGACCGAGTTGCCATGGATTTTCTGACAGGATTGCCGTTGACACTGAGACAGAAAGATACAGTATGGATTGTGATTGATAAGCTAATGAAGTCGGCTCATTTTATTCCAATTCGTATGGATTATTCACTTGACAAGTTGGCTGAGTTGTATATTTCAGATATAGTCAGACTACATGGAGTACAATTATCGATTATCTCAGATATATACCTGAGATTCACTTCTCGATTTTGGCAGAAGTTACAGGAAGCTTTGGGCACAAAGTTGAGTTTTAGTATAGCTTTCCATCCTCAGACAGATGGTCAGTTAGAGAGAGTTATTTAGGTACTTGAGGATATGCTCAGATGTTGTGTTTTAGAATTTCAAGGTAGTTGGGAAAAATATTTGCCATTGGTAGAGTTTGCCTATAATAATAGTTATCAGTCGAGTTTGAAGATGGCACCTTATGAAGCTTTGTATGGACGTAAATGTCACACACCTTTGTAGTGGATAGAGCTTAAAGAAAATCAGATTTACGGGGTTGACTTAGTTAAAGAAACTAAAGAGAAAGTGAAAGTTATCAGAGATTGCTTGAAAGCAACTTCAGATAGGCAGAAGTCTTATGCATATTTGAAAAGAAAAGAGATTGAGTATCAAGTTAGTGACAAAGTGTTCTTGAAAGTATCCCTGTGGAAGAAAGTATTTAGATTTGGCAAGAAAGGCAAACTAAGTCCATATTTATTGGACCATTTGAGGTAACCGAAAGAGTTGGGCCATTAGCATATCGGTTGGCATTGCCGACAGAGTTAGAGAAGATTCATGATGTGTTCTATGTGTCCATGTTATGTCGTTACCATTTTGATCTGTCACATGTGATTTCCCATGCAGAGGTTGAGATTCAGCCAGATATGACTTATAGTGAAAAACAGGTAAAGATTCTAGCTCGAGAGGTCAAGCAACTAAGGAACAAAAGTATTGCACTTGTTAAAATATTATGGAATAGGCATGGGGTAGACGAGGCTACATGGGAGCCCGAAGAGCCTATGCGAAAACAGTATCCAAACCTATTCACAGGTAAGATTTTCAGGGACGAAAATCCCTAAAGGGGGAGAAATTTAACATCTCGAAATAGGGCCTAACCAGACCAATGGTTGGGAAACCATGAATCTGAGATAGAAAATTTTATTCTGATTAATTTTTATGATTTACCGAGCGATTAGATGCATGTGTTAGAATATTGATAGAAATTTTCATGAATTGCATGTTTAATTTGCCTATTAGGGCTTAATTGCAAAAGTTGATAAATATGAGTTCTAGATAGGATAGGATTAAATTGAGGAGCATGATTGAAGTAGAGGTCCTTAAATGGTAATTATACCATTAGGTTTTCATGAACAAAAATGGACATACATAGGTAGAAATAACCAAAGTTTTAATGAAGGCCATTTTAGTCTTTTGGTGATTAAATGGAATTAAAAGGGAAAAAGATGGCAAATTTGCTATCATCTTCTTCAAGTGGCCAAACCTTATGTATCACCATAGCTAGGGTTTGTTTCAAGCTTCCAAGCTCCATAGTAAGTGATTTCAAGCCCCGTTTTTAATGTTCTTTGCGTTTTTGGAGTCCCGATAACTTGATTTAACTTATTCTAGCAATAATTTAACCTAGGGTTCATATTTGGAAAAATACCCAGAGGTGAATTGTGTTTATTTTGATGTTTTATGATAGAATATGAGATTTTAAATTATGTTAAACAACTTGTGCTACTCGGTTTTAAGTAAAAACGAGTAAAACGGCATAACCGGTAAAAATACCTAATGTCCATAAGTACATGTTAGAGTGAGAATTTTATGTTTCCATTAAGGGAAAATGATCATCATGTCCTAAAACATAAGAATTAGGGAAAAAGTTTAATTTCCAAACTTTGGGGCAAAAGTGTAAATATGCAAAACTTTAGGGGTAAAATTGTAATTTTGCCAAAGTTAGAGTTAAGGACTATTTTGATAAATGTGAGTATTAAATAAGCTAAATTTGCTAATTATAGATCAAGAAGAACAAAATTTGGGGATAGACCGAGGAAAGAAAAAGGTAGAAGATTAAGTTGTCAAGTTGATCGTATTTTGCTCCGAGGTAAGTTTACGATAAATAAATGCAATATTTCGATATTTTATATTAATGATGTTAATTTTCAGTATATATACATTTATTTTATGAGAATATTTGAAGTTGAATTAATGATGAGGTAACAGAGAAAAAGTATCAGAAAGCCCGTTTGAACCTTAGGAATGTATGGGATACGGAATGTCATGACATTTTGGGTTGAGACATTTGAGGAACATCCCATGTAAGTTCATATCAAACATATTGCATTGGCAGGTTGAGACAGTTCAGGAACATCCCATGTCAGTCCATATTAGATATATTGCTTTGGTAGGATAGGGAACATCCCATGTAAGACCATGCCTAGAGCATGGCATTGGCAGGCTATTATTAGGTAGGAAAACTCAAGTATCCTGAGTATTCCAAACGGTTCATTGGGCTAATATACAGGTTATGTTAGAAGAAAGTTCAGGTAAAGGAATGATAAACAGGAAAGCTAAAGAGTAAGTGAAGAAGTAAAGTAAAGATTTTGTTAGTTGATGGTATAATGTGAGTATATTTATACTTGGTGAATGTTGTCATTTATTTACTTGTAAACTTACTAAGCATTGTAGCTTACTCCTTTTCCTTTCTCTCTTTTATAGTGTAGCCAAGCCAATTCGGGGATCGTAAGGATGTCTGTGACAGCTGTATTTGGACCTTAGTCGGAAAGCAGTTTCGGGACCGCTAAATCGAGTCATAAAAAAATAAGTGATTATATCGTGCTATGGTTAATTTATGTGATAAATATTGTGTGAAATTCTAAGTGTTTGAATCGTCTTTTTAAATGTGGAATTAGGGACAAGGACTTACGTGTGAAAGTTAGAAACCTTGATAGACAAATTAAAGTGATTAAAGATTTCTAGACTTTAAACATAGGGACTTGTATGTCAATTTGCCGTTTATTGCATATAGTGGCCGACCATTGTGATGTCATGATTAGAAAGTGTATATTATACATGTATTTTGTCCAATTATATACACTTTAATTAAGGAAATAATAATAATAAAATTTGGGTGAAAAAGAACAAGGCACCATTCTCTTGTTTTACCGATTTCACCTAAGGGAAGAAAAGAAAATAAAGAACAAAGGCTTTCGGCTAGCATATGCTCAAATTAAGGTAAGTATTTGATGTTGTTTCTTGTAATTTTGTAATATTTGGTTGATTTTTGGGTCCTTGACATAGCCCATGTATGGATTTTTGAGTTGGTTTTGATATATGTTTTCGGTCATGAATAAGAATTTTGGGGATGATTGTTGTTTTCATGTTTGAGTAGAAAATGGGGGAAGGGTGAAGTTTATGCTAGTTGAATGTGCAATTAGGGGGATTACATAATAATTTGGGAATCGGTTAATGTGCTAGGACATGTCCATATTGCCGATTGTGAACCTAGAGTTGAATTGGGTAACAAGTGTGTTCTTTTGATTTGAGGACGTTCGAAATAGGTGCTTATGATTTTGGATTTGGGTAAAGTCAATTGTAACATTAAAGGGACATTCGGTCTTGATGGTTGCCTAGCATGAACTGTATAACCAATTTTGGTTATATCATTACTATGTATGTTTATATCAATGAAAGGTTTTATGAAATGGATGAATAATGGTAAATATCATATTGCCGTATGAATGATGGAAAGTACAAAGGGAACCTTGATAGGCTTTGGGGTTAAGTGATGAGTGTGATTTAATTTTTAGATTTAAATGAATGAGTATATATGTATAAATATACTTATATGTTTGACCGTTGGTACATTTTGCATAAATATATTCATGTGTATACGGCTTTGGTATAAATGTATTGATTTTGTCGAAGTTTGGATGCTAAAACATTAGAACAAGTATGTGCACTTTGCCGAATAATATCTTAGTGAAAGAAATGAGAAATCTCCGTGTTTTAAAAACAGTTGTAGACATGACTAAAATTTTGTGAAAATTTGATGCCTGTGTATTGATATATATAACTTGTATATATGTGTCTGAATTGTCAATCTTAAGGAACAATCGGCCATGAGCCTTTATAACGGGATTCTGATGATTTAAATTTTGTACCCTTAGCTCAAGAGCATCGAGGGACAACTTCGGATAAGGGGAAAGCCAAAGTGACGGAATAGTCGCCCCGTATTTAATCAGAAAGTACGAGGTAAGTTCTTAAGAAATAAATTTGAGCTTGTGCCCTAATGAATTTATATTACATACGTATACTATGTGAAATTTAGACTTAAGGACTATGCTTGAATGTTGTTATAGAAGAGATAAGTTTGTGAAATGTTTGGAGACCGTATGCTACATTGAATTTAGCCATCATTCGGAAGGAAAACTTCCCTATTTTATTCCTAGAGAACCGAATGTTGTATATTGATATATATGTTGTTACAGAAATTAAGCATTGAGAAAGAGATTCGAATGTGACTTGGTATATATATACAAGTGCGAATGTATCGAGTTTCATGATCCGAGCTTAGTCTCGAAGGGTTTACGAACCAGTGTGATGATTCGAGCTTAGTCTCGAAGGGTTTACGAACCAGTGTGATGATCCGAGCTTAGTCTCGAAGGGTTTACGAACCAGTGTGGTGATCCGAGCTTAGTCTCGAAGGGCTTTCGAGCTAGTGTGAGAGCCGGACCTGGTTTCGATGGGCTTTGAGCCAGAGTTAAATTCTGATTTAGTTCCGAAGGGTATCCATGTTTGTGTTATTTAAAGGTTGAAATTTCGTAAGTATTTGTGTGTAAAATTCTCAAATTTATGTTAATGTAACTCAACTAATGAATCCACATATCGTACGCCATTCAGGTATGTAATTTATTCCTATTTGAAAAGGTGGTTCTATATAGATCTGCGAATTCAATAATTTATGAGGACACTTTGTCTGTTATCGATATGTATTTAAATGCTCTCGACCTGTTCATGAGATATGAGTTCTGACTATAAGAGGTCAACCTTGTATATATGTGATTTGTGTGGGTAATTATGATTATAACATGGAATTTAATTGGAACATATTCAGCTTTGGAATGATCTTAGTTGAGTACTATACTACTACCATTGTAATATGGTTAAAATAAAGACATGAAGGATCGTCATGAATGATAGGATGAATACTTATTAGGTACTATCCATACAAGGGAATAACTGGAAAATCTTACCTTTCATTCAGATATAAATATATATATAATTTAACGATTTTGTTGTTTATAACTTACTAAGCATTTGCATGCTTACTCGGTTTTGTTCCAAATACTCTGTTTTACAGTTTCGGCACGGCAGCTACGGACTCGGTGGTCTTAAGTCAAAGTTGTTCACACTATCCAACTTTAAATTGGTATTTTGTAGTATCCCTTTTTAAGATGGCATGTATAGGATTGATTTTGATACATCTGAACTTGTAAACGTTTTAAGCCATGTGAAAATGGCTCTTTGAGACGCTATATATGTATATATACTTGCTTGTGGTTTATTTTATGTCGAAAAGGTTAAATATTGAATGGTGTGAATTGCAAATTGTAAATGTTTATATGATGTGCCTTGTTTGAGTACGGTCACTCGGCCAAAGCAAATTTCTTAGGGCAGGGGTGACTTAGTAAACTCTCTATAAGTGCATGAATTGTATTGGAATTTGGGTGTGTTTAAAAAGTGGTGCCTCTTCTTTTAACTGATTTGTGAATGTTATAATTTAATTGAATTGATAACATGTTTGGTTCGAGTAATGATATGTTAGCTCAAAAGAACTTCGGGTAATACCTCTCTACCCTCCGATCACGGGTACGGGTCTAGGGGTGTTACATTTTATTGGTATCAGAGCTTGGTTTAGTCGATTCTCGGATTACCGTAGTAAGTATGAGTCTAGCTATACATGCCATTTTATGTGAATGCGATAGTGTGATGACTTCTGACTTCTAAAAATGTGATTTTTGGTATAGAATGGATCCTGAACCTGATCGAGCTGTAGCGGACGATGTCGAAAGTGTAGCGCCTGCTCCTGCGCAAGGGACAGCGCCGCCTGACTCTCAGCCGAATATCAGTCATCGAGATGATGACACCAGACAAGCCTTTTATGTGATGATGAGTGACTGGTTCGCTCAATTCATTAGATCGAATCCGGCTGTTCCACAACCCCCGCCCCCGAATACTTCACTTCCGACTTATATAGCCCCTCCTGTGACAGATCCAGTGAGATCGAGTAGGCCCCTATTGATAAAATTAGAAAATATGGGGCTGAAGAGTTTCGGGCTACCCCTAGCGACGATGCTGAACGGGCCGAGTTTTGGCTTGATAATACCATTCGAGTGTTTGATGAACTGTCCTGTACACCCGAGGAGTGTCTGAAATGCGCGGTGTCTCTGTTACGTGACTCTGCCTACTACTGGTGGAATACTTTGGTTTCTGTTGTTCCGAAAGAACGGGTCACCTGGGAGTTTTTCTAAACCGAGTTCCGTAAGAAATATATCAGCCAGAGATTCATCGATCAAAAACGGAAGGAATTTCTAAAACTCAAACAAGGTCAGATGTCAGTAACCGAATACGAGAGAGAATTCGTGCGTCTCAGCCGTTATGCTCGTGAATGTGTATCCTCCGAGGCTATTATGTGTAAGCATTTTGAGGACGGGTTAAACGAAGAAATTAGACTGCTGGTGGGAATTTTAGAAATTAAAGAATTTGTCGTGCTAGTAGAGCGAGCTTGTAAAGCCGAAGAGCTTGGAAATGGGAAAAGAAAAGCTGATGAGGGAGCTAGAGAGTTCCACAAGAGATCTGCGGGAAAATCTATTCAGCAATCATCCAAAAAGACTAGAGATGACTTGGGCCGATCTAAATATACATCGAGTTTTCCTAGACATGAGCATCCTCGACCTCCCGCGAGTTCGCGAACCACTTCCATCGCCAGTGTTGGAAATGAACATCGGGATAGATCAGATTGCAAATATTATGGTAAATGGCACCCGGGGAGTTGTAGGCATCGTGATCGCTCTTGCTTCAGATGTGGATCTGCCGATCATTTTATTAAAGATTGTCCGAGAAATGATGAACGCACTCCCGATCCGAGTCAGAGACCTAGTGGCACGGCTTCTTGGAGTAGACCACCGCAGCGTGGAGGTAGTACTGGAGGTAGTCAGAGAGGGACTAGAGACACTACAGTTAGATCCGAGGCTCGAGCACCTGCCAGAGCGTATGCTATTCGTGCCCGTGAGGAAGCTTCTTCTCCGGATGTTGTTACTGGTACTTTCACACTCTTTAACACTGATGTTATTGCCCTGATTGATCCTGGTTCGATCCATTCATATGTATGTGAAACTTTAGCCTCCAGTAAGGCTCTTCCTGTTGAGTCTACTGAGTTCGTAATTCAAGTGTCGAACCCTTTGGGTCGTAGTGTTCTGGTTGATAAAGTATGCAAGAAATGTCCCCTAATGGTTCGAGATTTCTGTTTTCCGGTTGACTTGATGCTTCTATCATTCGACGAATTTGGCATTATTCTCGGAATGGACTGGTTGACCGTTCATGACGCGATAGTGAATTGCAAGCGAAAAACTATTGATTTACGATGTTCGAATAATGAAATAACCCGAATTGAGTCCATTGATCTAAACGGGCCACCTGCCGTAATTACGACCATGTCAGCTCAGAAATACGTGAGAATGGGCTATGAAGCGTATTTGGCTTATGTGTTAGATAACAAAGTTTCCGAACGAGAACTTGAGACGGTGCCTGTAGTCTGCGAGTTTTCAGATGTGTTTCCCGAAGAATTATCGGGATTGCCGCCTGTAAGAGAGGTCAAGTTCGGTATAGAGTTGATTCCAGGTACGACGCCAATTTCGATTGCCCCGTACCATATGGCACCTACCGAGTTAAAAGAATTGAAATCTCAGCTACAAGAGTTGACAGACAGAGGTTTCGCGCGACCTAGTTTTTCACCTTGGGGTGCACCGGTTTTGTTTGTGAAAAAGAAAGACGGGACTATGAGAATGTGCATCGACTATCGACAGCTGAATAAAGCCACTGTAAAGAATAAGTATCCGTTGCCCCGAATTGATGACTTGTTCGATCAGTTGAGAGGAGCTTTAGTGTTTTCGAAGATTGACTTGCGATCCGGCTATTATCAGTTGAGAGTTAGAGATTCTGACGTGCCGAAAACAGCATTCAGAACGAGATACGGTCACTACGAGTTCTTAGTGATGCCGTTTGGACTCACTAATGCCCCTGCGGTCTTCATGGATTTGATTACTCGTGTGTTTAGGCCGTTTTTGGACCGTTTTGTAGTAGTGTTCATCGATGATATTTTGATTTACTCTTGTGATGAGATTGAGCATACAGAGCATTTGAGACTTGTACTTCAGACTTTGCGGGAAACAAATTGTATGCGAAGTTCAGCAAGTGCGAATTCTGGTTGCGTGAGGTTTGTTCTTGGGACATATAGTGTCTGCTTCGGGTATTCGAGTCGATCCGAATAAAATTTTAGCTATACTCAACTGGAAACCCCCTAAGAATGTTTCTGAGGTTTGAAGCTTTTTAGGACTTGCCAGATATTACCGATGATTCGTCGAAGGTTTTTCAATGATTGCGACTCCATTAACGAGACTGCTGCAAAAAGATATCAAGTTCGAGTGGTCGGATAAGTGTCAGCAATGTTTCGACTGACTGAAAACTCTTTTGACGGAAGCTCCAGTGTTAGTTCAGCCAGAATCTGGCAAAGAATTTGTAGTTTATAGTGATGCATCCCTGAACGGTTTAGGCTGCGTTTTGATGCAAGAAGGCCGGGTTATTGCTTATGCCTCGAGACAGTTGAAACCTCACGAGCAAAATTATCCGACTCATGATCTTGAATTAGCCGCTATTGTTTTCGCTTTGAAGATTTGGCGACACTATCTGTTCGGTGAGAAATGTCGCATCTTCTTTGATCACAAAAGTCTCAAGTATCTGATGACTCAAAGGGATTTGAATTTGAGACAAAGGCAGTGGCTAGAATTGCTTAAAGACTACGAGCTTACTATTGATTATCACCCCGGTAAAGCGAATGTAGTTGCAGACGCTCTTAGCCGAAAATCTCTAGTTTCATTGCGAGCTATGAATGTGAAACTAGCAATATCGGGGGACGCAATGTTGGTAGCCGAACTAAAGGCAGAGCCAGTGCTTGTACGACAAATTTGTGAGGCTCAAAAGGTCGACGATGACTTGATAGCTAAAAGAGCTCAATGTATGTTGGGTGAGGATTCAGAGTTTCGAATTGATGACAAAGATTGCCTGAGATTTAAAGACCGATTGTGTGTTCTTCTGAGCTAGTTTCGACGATTTTGAAGGAAGCCCATAATAGCCGAATGACAGTCCATCCGGGTAGCACGAAAATGTTCAATGACCTGAAATGACAATATTGGTGGCACGATATGAAACGAGATATTTCTGAATTTGTATCTAAATGTTTGGTGTGCCAGCAAGTAAAAGAGGAACATCAATTACCTTCGGGGTTGCTTCAACCAATTATGATACCCGAGTGGAAGTGGGACCGAATTACGATGGACTTTGTGTCTGGATTGCCGCTAACACCGAGCAGGAAATACTCCATTTGGGTTATTGTTGATAGACTAACGAAGTCAGCTCATTTCATCCCGGTTCGTGCGGACTTTTCACTTGATAAGTTAGCGGAATTATACGTTTCTCAAATTGTACGATTGCACGGAGTGCCGACTTCTATTGTTTCTGATCGAGACCCCCAATTTACTTCGAGATTTTGGAAGAAGCTACACGAAGCATTGGGTACTAAACTCCATTTTAGCACCGCTTTTCACCCCCAGACTAACGGTCAATCTGAGCGGGTTAATCAAATACTCGAGGACATGTTGAGATGTTGCATTCTAGAGTTTAGCGGTTCGTGGGAAAAATTTTTGCCCCTGATTGAATTCGCGTATAATAACAGTTTTCAATCGAGTATTCAAATGGCGCCTTACGAAGCTCTTTATGGTCGAAGATGTCGTACACCTCTATTTTGGACCGAGCTGAGTGAGAATAAGATTCTCGGTGTTGATTTGGTCATAGAAGCCGAACAGAAAGTAAAAACAATTCGTGACAGTTTGAAAATAGCATCCGATTGTCAGAAATCTTATGCAGATCTGAAGCATAAAAGTATCGAGTATCAGGTTGGCGATAAAGTATTTCTGAAAGTCTCACCGTGGAAAAAGATATTCCGTTTTGGCTGTAAAGGCAAGTTGAGTCCAAGATTCATTGGACCATATGAAATTTCAGAACGTATTGGGCCGGTTGCTTACCGACTAACTCTACCACCTGAACTTGAAAGGATCCACAACGTTTTCCATGTATCGATGCTTCGTCGCTATAGGTCCGACCCTTTGCATGTGATTAGTCCGTTAGAAGTTGAAATTCAGCCTGATTTGAGCTATGAGGAAGAACCGATTCGTATTTTAGCCCGTGAAGTAAAAGAATTGCGAAACAATAAGGTTTCGTTAGTAAAAGTGTTATGGCTCAAGCACAGGATTGAAGAAGCGACTTGGGAACTCGAGAACACTATGAAGGAAAGATACCTAAATCTGTTTACCGGTAAGATTTTCGAGGACGAAAATTTCCTTTAGGGGGGAGAGTTGTGACAGCCGTATTTGGACCCTAGTCGGAAAGCGGTTTTGGGACCGCTAAACCGAGTCATAAAAAAAATAAGTGATTATATCGTGCTATGGTTAATTTATGTGATAAATATTGTGTGAAATTCTGAGTGTTTGAATCGTCTTTTTAAATGTGGAATTAGGGACAAGGACTTACGTGTGAAAGTTAGAAACCTTGATAAACAAATTAAAGTGATTAAAGATTTCAAGACTTTAAACATAGGGACTTGCATGTCAATTTGCCGTTTATTGCATATAGTGGCCGGCCATTGTGATGTCATGATTAGCAAGTGTATATTATACATGTATTTTGTCCAATTATATACACTTTAATTAAGGAAATAATAATAATAAAATTTGGGTGAGAAGAACAAGGCACCATTCTCTTGTTTTACCGATTTCACCTAGGGGAAGAAAAGAAAATAAAGAACAAAGGCTTTCAGCTAGCATATGCTCAAATTAAGGTAAGTATTTGATGTTGTTTCTTGTAATTTTGTAATATTTGGTTGATTTTTGGGTCCTTGACATAGCCCATGTATGGATTTTTGAGTTGGTTTTGATATATGTTTTCGGTCATGAATAAGAACTTTGGGGATGATTGTTGTTTTCATGTTTGAGTAGAAAATGGGGGAAGGGTGAAGTTTATGCTAGTTGAATGTGCAATTAGGGGGATTACATAATAATTTGGGAATCAGTTAATGTGCTAGGACATGTCCATATTGCCGATTGTGAACCTAGAGTTGAATTGGGTAACAAGTGTGTTCTTTTGATTTGAGGACGTTCGAAATAGGTGCTTATGATTTTGGATTTGGGTAAAGTCAATTGTAACATTAAAGGGACATTCGGTCTTGATGGTTGCCTAGCATGAACCGTATAACCAATTTTGGTTATATCATTACTATATATGTTTATATCAATGAAAGGTTTTATGAAATGGATGAATAATGGTAAATATCATATTGCCGTATGAATGATGGAAAGTACAAAGGGAACCTTGATAGGCTTTGGGGTTAAGTGATGAGTGTGATTTAATTTTTAGATTCAAATAAATGAGTATATATGTATAAATATACTTATATGTTTGACCGTTGGTACATTTTGCAGAAATATATTCATGTGTATGCGGCTTTGGTATAAATGTATTGATTTTGTCGAAGTTTGGATGCTAAAACATTAGAACAAGTATGTGCACTTTGCCGAATAATGTCTTAATGAAAGAAATGAGAAATCTCCGTGTTTTAAAAACAGTTGTAGACATGACTAAAATTTTGTGAAAATTTGATGCATGTGTATTGATATATATAACTTGTATATATGTGTCTGAATTGTCAATCTTAAGGAACAATCGGCCATGAGCCTTTATAACGGGATTCTGATGATTTAAATTTTGTACCCTTAGCTCAAGAGCATCGAGGGACAACTTCGGATAAGGGGAAAGCCAAAGTGATGGAATAGTTGCCCCGTATTTAATCCGAAAGTACGAGGTAAGTTCTTAAGAAATAAATTTTAGCTTGTGCCCTAATGAATTTATATTACATACGCATACTATGTGAATTTTAGACTTAAGGACTATGCTTGAATGTTGTTATAGAAGAGATAAGTTTGTGAAATGTTTGGAGACCGTATGCTACGTTGAATTTAGCCATCATTCGGAAGGAAAACTTCCCTATTTTATTCCTAGAGAACCGAATGTTGTATATTGATATATATGTTGTTACAGAAATTAAGCATTGAGAAAGAGATTTGAATGTGACTTAGTATATATATACAAGTGCGAATGTATCGAGTTTCATGATCTGAGCTTAGTCTCGAAGGGTTTACGAACCAGTGTGATGATCCGAGCTTAGTCTCGAAGGGTTTACGAACCAGTGTGATGATCCGAGCTTAGTCTCGAAGGGTTTACGAACCAGTGTGATGATCCGAGCTTAGTCTCGAAGGGCTTTCGAGCCAGTGTGAGAGCCAGACCTGGTTCCGATGGGCTTTGAGCCAGAGTTAAATTCTGATTTAGTTCCAAAGGGTATCCGTGTTTGTGTTATTTAAAGGTTGAAATTTCGTAAGTATTTGTGTGTAAAATTCTCAAATTTATGTTAATGTAACTCAACTAATGAATCCACATATCGTACGCCATTCAGGTATGTAATTTATTCCTATTTGAAAAGGTGGCTCTATATAGATCTGCGAATTCAATAATTTATGAGGACACTTTGTCTGTTATCGATATGTATTTAAATGCTCTCGACCTGTTCATGAGATATGAGTTCTGACTATAAGAGGTTAACCTTGTATATATGTGATTTGTGTGGGTAATTATGATTATAACATGGAATTTGATTGGAACATATTCGGCTTTGGAATGATCTTAGTTGAGTATTATACTACTACCATTGTAATATGGTTAAAATAAAGACATGAAGGATCGTCATGAATGATAGGATGAATACTTATTAGGTACTATCCATACAAGGGAATAACTGGAAAATCTTACCTTTCATTCAGATATAAATATATATATAATTTAACGATTTTGTTGTTTATAACTTACTAAGCATTGGCATGCTTACTCGGTTTTGTTCCAAATACTCTGTTTTACAGTTTCAGCAGGGCAGCTACGGACTTGGTGGTCTTAAGTCAAAGTTGTTCACACTATCCAACTTTAAATTGGTATTTTGTAGTATCCCTTTTTAAGATGGCATGTATAGGATTGATTTTAATACATCTGAACTTGTAAACGTTTTAAGCCATGTGAAAATGGCTCTTTGAGACGCTATATATGTATATATACTTGCTTGTGGTTTATTTTATGTCGAAAAGGTTAAATATTGAATGGTGTGAATTGCAAATTGTAAATGTTTATATGATGTGCCTTGTTTGAGTACGGTCACTCGGCCAAAGCAAATTTCTTAGGGCAGGGGTGACTTAGTAAACTCTCTATAAGTGCATGAATTGTATTGGAATTTGGGTGTGTTTAAAAAGTGGTGCCTCTTCTTTTAACTGATTTGTGAATGTTATAATTTAATTGAATTAATAACACGTTTGGTTCGAGTAATGATATGTTAGCTCAAAAGAACTTCGGGTAATACCTCTCTACCCTCCGGTGATGGGTAGGGGTCTAGGGGTGTTACAATGTCGGCGTTCGTCTCACACTATCAAAGTCTATCTCGGTATTTTGTAATTTGAAATGTTTTGAGTTATGGAATGTATAGGGACTTGACTATTTTGTGTGTATATCCTTCTGATACGATTAAAGAATGGATGTGAATACTTGAAAATGATTAGCTATTGAAATGGCTAATTAAGAACATGTTTTGATGTTATGTATGCCTAAATGACAGTTTATGCAAGGAAATTATGAAAGAGTAAAAGTTGGCCATGAAATTGTTTTGAAACAGCAGCAGTGACATGAATTTGAAAATCACTAAAAATTATAGAAATATAATTAAATGGTGAATGGATATAGAATTAAAGCTTGTTGAGTCTATTTATATGGAAAGAAATAGAGCAAGTAAAGGAAGTCTATATTCTGAGATATTTAAATTCCTGTGAGACTGGTTCAGGGTGACTTCATGATCCCCTGTTGTGATTTTAGAATTTCACTAAAAATTTTACACGAAGAATTATGAGTCATAATTTATATGTCTAGATTCCTTAGTGAGTCTATTTTCATTATAACTAAACAGAAACATTATCTGAATTTTTTATAATGAGATAATTGATTTTAAATGAAGAGAGGTCAGGTCCGTTGGACTACAAAATAGGGGAAATTTTAATGAATAAACTGTACTAATTGGCCATTCCAAAAATTTTGGAATAGCTATGATAATAAGATATATGAGTCTAGTTTTAGGGAAAATTTACGGATTTAAATTTCAAGTTTTGTGACTAGAGTTATAATTAATTTAGTGACTGTTATGCAGGTGGACAGTTTTCTTATGAATATTGAAATAAATTGTTTTTATTTGTGTAAGTAATTGTAAAATTTTTAAATGTTCCCAGTTTGGTCCCGAACCGTTCCAATTGCATGTTTAGGGCCTCGAGGGCCCATTTTAGGGATATATTGGATGAATGTGAATGAATTAATTTTAAAAGCAATTTTTTATGCCCCGAACTAGTAAGGTAAGGCTGGTAACGCCTCGTGCTTGACTCCAACAACGGTCTCGGGTAAGGGGTGTTACACGATTGATCCTGTAATAGCCTGGTTTAGACCCTAATCGAAACAGTGGTTTCGGGACCACATATCCGATGTCAAAAAAATATTTTATTATTATTTTCTGTGCTTTTTATATGTGAATTAGGATGTGGGAAAGTCTCGTATAAAAATTTGGTCGTTTGTGTGCTTAATTATGAAAAAGGACTCAATCGCATAAAATATAAAAATGGCCATTTATTGAATTATGGGTTGAGTTGATGTGGCCTTATCAATGTGGGTCTTTATGCTGCAAATAAACCATTTAATTTATGTTTGGACACCTTTAGACGTGAGTTAGTGGAAATGAAATAAATATATAAAGGCTAAATTGGTAAATGAATTAGTAAGTGTTAATATAGTACAACAAAATAGAAATTATGGTCATTTTTTAATGTTCTTAGTTAAATAAGCAAAAAGAAAAAGAAATGGAAAAGAAGCTAGGGTTCGGCTAGTTAAATCCTCTATTAAGGTATGTGTTTTGATCTGATTTTGATGATTTTTACTTTTTTTTATCGATGCTTCGTATTCTATAAAGCCCATGCCTTAATTTTATAATTTGAGTTCGATTTTGAAAAGTTTTATTATTGAAATGGTGATCTTTGAAATGATTTTTGGTGTTAAAGGAAAGATATGAAGTGAGTTGATATATTTGTATTGAGTTTTGATGAAATTAGCTAATTTGGGCTAATTTGTGAAAATGAGTTTATAGGGGGACTAAAATGAGAAATTTATCAAATATATGGGCTTGACTGGACTAAATAGAAATTTCGGCTAGGCCTTGTTTAAAGAGATTGGGTGTATTTGATGATTTTAAGAAATAGGGACTTAAATGTCAAAATGAGAAAATGTGAGGGCTATTTTGTAAAATACCTTAATTGTGTGTCCTTGAATTGAATTGATTGAGTATGTGATTGAATGAGTTAATTTGAATACGTATAGATCAAGAAAAGCAAATTTCGAATTTAGATCGGGGGAAATCAAAAGTTGTCGAGTAATCGACTAAACCGACAAAACACACTCGAGGTAAGTTCATAACTAGTAATTTCATTATAATGTTGTTTTTTGCATTGCCTTTGAATGAATTAAAATGAATGGAACCTCAGAAGAGGTGAAATTAAAGATACTAATGATGTGGTTGAGTTAGTAATAGAAGATGAGATTGAGAAGGCTCGGTTGAGCCGTAGGATTAGTTTCAAAAAATAATGACATGTCACTAGGATAAGGTGTTTGGCTTCGGGCCATGATATTGGCACTATGGGTGAGAGAAACATCTTGATTTGGCTATAGGCCATGATATAGATGTTTTGAGAGTAACCTTGAGTTGGCTACGGGCCATGGTATAGGTGCTCCGAGATAAGTTACCTTGGGTTGGCTACGGGCCATGGTATAGGTACTTATTGGAAATTATGTTTGAATGTTTGACTCTTACGCCAGATGGTTCTACAAATGAATAGAGGAAATGCCTAAGGGAATAGTGGTATGAAATAGAACAGGTATGCTCAATATTGTTAATTGATAAGATAAAGTTTATAAGTGAAATGAGATGAATCGAATCAAAGAGGTGTGAATTTCATTTAAATGGGTAACCATGTGGTAAGACATGGATGAAGGTTTGTAATGTTTCTTCATGGTTCAATTTGATAGAATAGTAGTTTTATTATTACAATCATATGTCATATTACCTACTTATGACTTACTAAGCTTTAAAAGCTTACTTGGTTTACTTATTTCTATTTTATAGATCATCGAAGCTACTAAAGGCTTGAGAATCATCTTGGATCATCATCGCACTATCTGAACTCATTTTGGTACTTTTAATGTTTTTGAATAGCTAAGTATGGCATGTATAAGCTAGGGAGAGTTATATGTATATTTTGACTTGTAAATAGGCTATGCCATGTGATTTGGCTAGCTAAATTGTGAAACTGGTGGTTTTAGTATGGGATATGAGATGCAAATTTTAGTACGCTTATAATACATGAATGGCCTAACTTAATATGGTAATTATGATATGAGTAAATGATGAATTTGGTAAGTTTAGTTATAAATTGAAATGGTTCATGATACGATATTATAACAAGTGTTATGAAATGGTTATGTAATGTCGAGCACACGAGCGTGTCTCATGGCCGTGTGAACAAGTCAGTATGTATGCCCTGTTTTGCCATGTCCTGGACACATGGGCATGTCTGGTGCTCGTGTGAGGCATACGGCCTGACCACACGGGCATGTGACCTCAATAGCCTTGAAAATGTTCAAGTTTCGAAAAAAATTTGAAGTGTTCGGTTTAGTCCCAATCTTCTTCTAAGTGCATGTTTAAGGTCTTGAAGTCCTTTATAAGGGACTTTTTGTTAATGTTTGAATATGTTATGATGTTAATGAATGTGAAATGCCAGTAAAGTTCTGATTTGTCAAGTAATGCTCCTAACCCTAGTCCGATGATGGATACGAGTTAGGGCTATTACAGATCCGAGGTCTACCCATTCCTATATGTGCATGAAATTGGTACCTAGTATGAAAATGCTAGTTGATTCTACTGAATTCGTGGTAAAGGTGTCTACCCCACTAGGCAAGCATGTGCTAGTTGATCAAGTGTGTAGGAATTGTCCCCTGACAATTAGAGGTCATTGTTTTCTATCTAACTTAATGTTATTACTATTTGATGAATCTGACATAATCCTTGGAATGGATTGGTTGACTGCCCATGATGTAGTGGTAAATTATGGAAGAAAAATTATTGAACTGAAATGTGAAAACGAGAATGTTCTTTGGGTTGAATCAAGTGAAAATAATAGCTTACATGTAGTAATGTCCTCCATGACAGCTGGAAAGTATTTGAGAAAAGGGTATGAGTTGTATCCCGCCTTCATGTTGAATACCCAAGTGTCGAAAGTAAAGATTGAATCAATACCAGTGGTATGTGAGTATCCGGAAGTGTTTCCGGAAGAGTTGCTAGAATTTCCTCCAGAGAGGGAAGTTGAGTTCGGTATTAAATTAGTCCCTGGTACAGCACCTATATCAATTGCCCCATATAGGATGGCCCCAATAGAGTTAAAGGAATTAAAGGTTCAATTGCAAGAGTTAACAGATAAAGGTTTTACGAGCCCGAGCTATTCTCCATGGCGTGCTCCGGTATTATTTGTGAAGAAAAATGATGGTTTGATGAGATTGTGCATAGACTACCGTCAGCTCAACAAGGTTACAATGAAAAATAAATACCCAACAAGGTTACAATGAAAAATAAATACCCTTTGCCTAGAGTCGATGACTTGTTCAATCAATTAAAGGGGGCTACGGTGTTTTCTAAAATAGACTTGAGGTCCGGTTATTACCAGCTAAGAGTTAAGGAGCGAGATGTACCAAAAACTGCCTTTCAGACGAGGTACGACCATTATGAGTTTCTCGTCATGCCCTTTGGCTTAATGAATGCCCCTACGGTGTTTATGGACTTAATGAACTACATTTTCTGGTATCGTCATTTTTATAGATGATATACTAATCTACTTGTAACACCCCACACCCAGCCTAGAAGTTAGGCCCAAGTCCGGTGTGTCACATTGAAGTGTTTCTCGAACACCTTGTTTTCATTGAAAACCCTTCTTATTATTTAGAAACTTAAATCTCGATTTGTGTTTGTTAATGTCAAAACATGGTTCATATGCAAAATTATTTACTTTCAAAACCTTGAATATTGTTATAAGTGATAACCAAGTAGGTTGTAGAAGCTTTATAAAAATTCGTAGTTTGCGAAAACATGTTGATTTGAAAACTGTTAATGTTTTTGGAAAACTAGGTTCTACTTAGAGTAGGTAATAAACATAATGACTACAGATCCCAAAATAAAATCCAAAATTTATGAGAGGCCTTGTTACAAAAATTAAAACCCTAATCGATATTTAAAACATAATTAAAGTCCAAAGTAGTCGTGTGGCCGTCTCCGAGTCCCTCGCAGCACCGATCCACTAATGCTAGGGATTACCTGAAAAGATAAAACACAGGGTGAGTTTACAAAAACTCAGTGTGTAATCCCCTTCCTAAAGAAATGTCAGTAAACAAAAACAGATATAAAAACAGTTTAGGCCGGAGCCCTTTAACAGAAACAGTACAGTTAAGCTTAGAGCATAAGTGGGCCAAAGCCCAATACAAACCATTTGGGCCTAGCTCATATCAGAATCAACTGGGCCTAGCCCATATCAGAGACTGAGCATAAATGAATGATGCATGATGCATGCAAACCCATCCAACCAGCACACCACTCTGTCCAACCCTGCACAGTCTGTAGGGATATAATCAACCCACCCATCCCTACACTCCACAGTGTAGTACCGATGCAGCACTATCAATATCGCAGCAAGGCTGCTAGAAATCAGAATGGCCAAAAGCCATAAACATAATGGCACAGAGCCATAGTAATGTGCGTGGTACAATGCCATCGTTAACTGGTCTATAATCGTCACAAAGCCTATGATATCAGCTCAAAGCCTTCGGTAATGGCACAAAGCCCATAATTACAGCACAAAGCCCACAATAATAGCATGAAGCCTACAATAGTGACACGAAGCCCATAATAATGGCACACAGCCCTCGGTAACATGATTGGCATACAACCATCGTTTGGACCACAGTCGTCTCGGGCGGTCCGTGCAACCTTGTGAAATCAGTACGGCTCTTAAGCTTCGGTGGGTCCACAGTCGTCTCGGGTGACCCGTGCGACCTTATGAAATCAGTACGGCTCTTAAGCTTTTGGTGGGTCCACAATCGTCTCAGGCGACCCGTGCGACCTTATGAAATCAGTACGACTCTTAAGCCTTCGATGGGTCTATAGTTGTCTCGGGCGACCCGTACGACCTTATGAAATCAGTACAACTCTTAAGCCTTCGGTGGGTCCACAGTCATCTCGCGCGACCCGTGCGACCCTAACAAATCAGAACTTCTTCCATATAATATCCCAACCCATGCAACATGTTATGTATGCAGAATGTTATGCTCATAACTAGAAAAACAATCACAATCACATCAGTCAAATCATAGTCATTCAGTTACCGTCAATCAACTAAGACATAACACTAGTCAGTCTTTTACTCGCGAGGGGCAAAACAGTCATTTTACACCTTAAGGGAAAAACGGTCATTCTACCCTACAGGGGTTTTCTAGTAATCCTACCTTACAGGGGTATTTCAGTAATTTTACAATCCGGGGGTATTTCAGGAATTTCACAAACCATGACTATTTTGGTAATTTTGCAAACTTGGGGTAAATGGTAATTTTACAAATCAAGGGTAAAACGGTAATTTTACAAATCAGGGGTAAAATAGTACTTTTACAAATTAGGGGTATTTCTGTAATTTTGTAAATCGGAGGTATTTCTGTAATTTTACTAATCGAGGGTAATTCGGTAATTTTGTAAATCGAAAGTATTTTTGTAATTTTGCAGATCAAAGGTAACTCGGTAATTTTGCAAATTGGGGGTATTTCTGTAATTTTGCAAATCGACTGCATTTCAATAATTTTCCAAATTAGGGGTATTTCAGTAATTTTCCAAGTTCGGGGTATTTCGGTAATTTTCCAAGTCAAGGGTATTTCGGTAATTTTATCAATCCCTACAGTCGCCTTGAGCGACTCAAGTATTCTAAACAGAGATAACTGCGAATGGGCCTAAGGCCGGTTCTCGGCCCAAGTGGGCCCACACGCTCGTATGGCCCTTTAGCCCAAAACTAGCCAAAGATACAAGATTCACCTAGTCCAGTCCAATATTTACTACACAATCATACAATTTGATTGATTGGCCCCACGGGCCCATTGGGCCCACATGGCCCATTTCGGCAATCCGGCATTTGTCGTTCTACAGCTAGAGTAGGGTGAAGTACACACCTGATAGGAATATGAAGTTAATCCGCGCTCCGAACACTTCATGCCTAGAAACCAACAATAATCGCACCCTTGGCTCCCAAGGGGTGTGTCGATCAACTACAGCCACCACCACCGTGACCCAACGGCATATAGATCAACGAATGTTCCAACGCCTAACCCAAACAAACACGCCACAACGCGAAAGGGATAATCCAAGAAAGGTATGCTTACTCTCCTCATGGTTTGCTCTATTTAAAGCCAGCTTCTCACCTATTGTCATGTTAGCTTCCTGATGTGGGATTCTCCATCAATCCCCCTAAAATTGACGCATTAGCAAAATAATCAACCTTTGCATGCAAAGGGATTCGAAACAAAGTCCTCTCGATAGCCATGTCACTCCACCACCACTAGGACACAAGCTCCTTTGTGTCATAAGTCCAACACATTTAACTTTAAAGCCCACCTACTCGCTTCCAGATTTATTTAAAAGAGAAACCAAAATAAATTGCAAGAGTTAAGACTTGAACCTTGGACCCCTTGCTTCCTCTATGGCGTCACTTCCTTGCCTCCCACGTGGCGCCATTTGCCACTAGACCACAAATCCTTTTGTGTCTGATTTTAGCCCCTTTTATTTCTATGTTATCCCACTTGAGCTTAGGGTTCTGTTAACCTAAAAATAAATATTTTTCCTATACTAAATTCGAACTTAGGACTTCACAAAAACTCTTTAACACCTCAAATTACCACCTTATCCTCTAAACTAAACACACAATTTAAATTATTAAAGCTAATTTTTAACTGATCCAAAACTTAAGGCCCAATACTTCTAGGCCCAAATTTTGGGGTGTTACACTACTCTCGTGATGAAAATGAACATGCAGAGCATTTAAGGACTATCTTGCAAACTTTGAGAAATAAGCAGTTGTACACTAAGTTCAGTAAAAGCGAATTTTGACTTCGAGAGGTCAGATTCTTGGGACACATTATGTCAGGTGATGGGATTAGAGTTGACCCGAGTAAGGTCTCGACCATTATCGAATGGAAACCGCTGAGAAATGTATCAGAGATTAGAAGTTTCTTGGGCTTAGCGAACTACCACAGACAGTTTGTTAAGTGGTTCTCTATGATCACCACTCCAATGATGAGGCTATTACAAAAAGATGTTAGGTTTGAATGGATGGAAAACTGTCATCAGAGCTTTGAGAAACTAAAGATTTTATTGACTAAAGCCCCAGTTTTAGTGTAACCGGAACCAGGAAAAGAATTTGTGCTGTATAGCGATGCATCCTTGAATGGATTAGGGTGTGTGCTCATGCAAGAAGGCAAGGTAATAGCCTATGCCTCGAGACAACTAAAGCCACACGAGAAAAACTATCCAACACATGACTTAGAGTTGGCAGCCATCGTTTTTGCACTGAAGATTTGCAGACACCACTTATGGTGAAAAATGTTGGATATTTACTAATCATAAAAGTCTCAAGTACTTGATGACTCAGAAGGAACTGAACCTGCAGCAAAGGAGATGGTTAGAGTTAATAAAAGATTACGAGTTAATAATCGACTATCACCCGGGGAAGGTGAATGTGGTCGCCGACACTTTGAGTAGGAAATCATTGTTTGCCTTGAGGGCTATGGATACACAGTTGTCCGTAACCGATGATGGTTTGATTCTAGCCAAAATGAGTGCTGGGCTGATATTCCTTCAACAAATTTGCGAAGCTCGGAAAGGTGACAAATATTTGCAAGCCAAGTTGACTCAGTGTAAGACGAGTAATGAATCAGACTTCTGAGTTGTACCAACGGTTGTTTGATTACCGAGATAGAATCTGTGTCCCTAAAGATGATGAACTTATTCAGAGGATTTTACGAGAGGCACTTAGTGGTTCCTTATCTATCCATCCAGGTAGCGTAAAAATGTATAATGACTTGAAGAAACTATATTGGTGGTCGGGAATGAAAAGAGACATTTAAGAGTTTGTCTCTAAGTGCCTCATCTGTTAGCAAGTGAAAGCTGCACACCAAGTTCCTTCGGGTTTACTTCAGCTGGTGATGGTTCTCGAGTGGAAATGGAACCACATTACCATGGATTTTTTTTCTAGATTGCCATTGACACCAAGGAAAAAAGATGTTGTATGGGTTGTAGTCGATAGATTAACAAAGTCGGCTCATTTTATACCGGTTCATTCATACTACTCACTTGAGAAACTAGCCGATTTGTATATCTCTGAGATTGTGAGACTTCACGGAGGTGCCCTTATTGATCATTTCGGATAGAGATCCGAGGTTTATGCCACGGTTTTGGAAGAAACTATAAGAAGCTATGGGGACAAAACTGAATTTTAGCACGGCTTTTCATCTGCAAACCAATGGTCAATCGGAAAGAGTGATTCAGATTCTTGAAGACATGTTGTGGTGTTGTGTTCTTGAGTTTCAAGGCAGTTGGGAGAAGTGCTTCCCGCTGGTTGAATTTGCCTATAACAATAGTTATCAATCGAGTCTAAAGATGGCGCCTTATAAGGCTTTCTATGGGCATAAATTCCAAACACCCTTATATTGGACCAATCTTAGAGAGAATCAGATTGTTGGGGTCGATTATGTAACACCCCTTACCCATATCCGTTGCCGGAACAGGGTACGAGGCATTACCTAACTCAAACACATGTAAACATTCAACTTTAACTACATAAAACGCATCCTGATCTAAAAATTTTTTGAATATTGACCTACGGTTCTTCATATGGGCCTACGAGGCCTAAAACCTGGTTTAGAAACAATCCTAGACCATTTCAGGCACTTAAGAAATTTTCATCAAAAACTACTAAAAACAGGGCACACGCCCGTGTGAAAGGGACAATACGCTCGTGTGGCCTCCAAACATAGTTGTGCTGATGGCCCGTATGGTTCAGACGGGCTAAGTACCTAGGGGCACGCCTGTGCCCCTTGTCCATGTAGATTTATTTTCTAACATCGAATCTATAGGAGTTTTCACAACGCCTGACACACGCCCTTGTGCTTAGCCTGTGTCCCTCAGATGGCCGTGACACGCACGTGTCGCAGCCCGTGTGCAAAAACCTTGACATTCTGTTTCTGACGTCAGTAAGCACACGCCCGTGTCTCAGCCTATGTGTTTACTACTAGGCATTTAATTCTACTCATTCAATGTGCAGGGGACACACGGCCTAACAACACGCCCATGGGGCTGACCGTGTGTCACACACGACCTAGACACACGCCCGTATGTCTACCTGTGTGGACAAAAACAAGGTTATCTACCAAGACTATTTACCACCCTTTCTTGTACCATCCTACACAACATTACAAAGCTACCTTCCGAACATATGCATGCGTCTTAAATATTTATAATCAATACCTCGATATATCATTCAAATACTTCTTTAACCATACAATATCTTCACATAATTAATAAGCCAAATTCATGGCTAAACATGCATTTAACATTAAAGCAATCATGGTTAAACTTACTTTACACTTAATACAACAACTAGCCTATACATGCCATATAACTAAGATTTTCAAAGCTCTAAGTACCAAACCATGATGAGATAGTGTGTTGAGATCTCCATCACCTTCCAACCTGAGCAGACTTCCAAAATCCTACAACATGAAAAAATAAACGAGGTAAGCTATAAAGCTAAGTAAGTTCATATTATTATTGACTTTATAATAGCCAGTCAATACATTTTCAGTATTGCCCAAGCATAAAAAGTTTATATAGCCTCATCGTACAATCAATTACTCCTTTATAGGGATTTTCCTTGATTTTTGAAAGCTTATTCATTTCAATCATCATATCAAATGATTTTCTACTTTCAACTCTCTTACCCTTGCATATGCGTAATCGATATGAAGTAGATTACTTTCAATTCATTGATCATTTTATAAGCATGATATATTATTCCGCATGTCAAACCATAACCTTTCTTGTATTGACGACATGCCCTTAAGTTACTTTTACTTGACATTCACAGGGATTTTATACGTACCTATATCACTTAACTCAATTATGTTTTCATCCTCATCTTGACCTCGTTCATTGATTCACTTAAATATTGACAAGAACACGTTATCCAAGCCCATTATTAACAATATCATGAATTCATAGATCTTTCACTTTATATCCATAAAACTATATGTGAATTCCATAATCTCTTACTTACCCGTTGAGTTATTCGAAACACCATCGAATGCTCGAGAAATCTCATTTTTACGGTACCAATACCATATCTCAGATATGGTCTTACATGAGGTCGTCTGTCAGTGTCGATACCATGTCCTAGACATGGTCTTATATTGACACACACATCGAGGCCGATGCCATGTCCCAAACATGGTCTTACATTAGCTCTCATCTATTTGTGCCGATACCATGTCCCAGACATGGTCTTACATTGACACATATCGAGGCTGATGCCATGTCCCAGACATGGTCTTATACTAGCTCTCATCTTATCGCCAAAACCATGTCCCAAACATGGTCTTACACTGGCGCACATATCAACCCGATGCCATGTCCCAGACATGGTCTTACACTGACTCTCTCATAACAAGGCGATACCATGTCCCAAACATGGTCTTACACTGGCTCTCCTCTGTTTGTGCGGATGCCATGTCCTAGACATGGTCTTACACTAACACATATCGAGCAGATGCCATGTCCTAGACATGGTCTTACACTAGCTCATATGCCTCAGTGTCAACACCATGCCCCAGATATGGCCTTACATTAACACACACATTGTGATGGTCCAACCATGGTCTTTTTCATTAATTCATCACGAGTCGTAGTACTATCGTACTTAACCCTGCATTTCTCCTTATTTGATCTTTTGACCCAATCTTATACTTGCAGTATACCATGGTTATTTAACAGCATATAAAACAATACATTATCTCATTACAAATTTAATAATTGATCACTAAATTAACCATATGAACTTACCTTGTTTGCAGAAATAACGAACTAGTTGGCTTGTGACAGCCCTAATTCTGATCCTAGTCGGGAAGTGGTTTCGTGACCGCTAAACCGAGTCTTGAAAATAGTTATTATAAAATTTCATTGTTTAAATACTGTGTTAAATGCATGTGTGGAAGTTTTGGTTTTGAAATTGATAAATTCAATAGGAATTTATTAATAGGGGTTTAGTTGAAAAGTTTAGAAACTTTGTTAGGCAAATTAGAAAGGGGCCAAATTATGTATGGATTATAATAAGTGGACTTGCATGTCAATTCTCCCTATTTTTGTTAGTGGCCGGCCATGCAAATGATATTATTGGGGGTTAGCATAATGGAAATAAAATAATAGGAAAAAGGTGGTGAAAATAACAAAGAAAATGAGTGTTCTTGATTTTGTGTTTGCCGAAATTCAAAGTTTAGAAAAGGGGAAAGAAAAGAGCTAGGCAATCGGCCAAACTCTAGCTTCAATCAAGGTATGTTTTTTTTGTAAACTCATGTGAATTGGTGCTGGATTATAGTTGTTAGTTAAGTACCTAGCATGGCCCATATGTTGAATTTCTATTTTTGTACTTGGAAGATGCATTCGGTCAATTGTAGGCATGCGTTCGAATGGTGTCAAGGTTGGAATTTGAGGCTACAAATTGCTAAATGAGTCCATTATAGATTATTTGAGACCATTATACATGTGATTCGTTTGAGTGATAGGTGATTCGGTCAATGCTTTATTCATGCCGAATGAGTTTGGTTGATAGCCAAATATAAGGCGTTAGGCTATTAGGTTGTTTTGATTCATGTATTGAGAAATTGGTTGAACAATTAGATAGGTATTGAGATGTGGAAGGAATGGAAATTAGAAGCTCATGAACTTATTTTATCATGTTCTAATTTTGTTGTAGTTAATGTATTAAAAAGACCTTCTCGGTCACGATGGTAAAATATGTTGATGAATTGTACCTTTGAAATTTGATTAATTGATGAGTATGTGTTTTGGTTGTTAAGAAACAATCGGCCAATGTGATTTGGTATCTTTAAATGTGCCGAATATGGAAATAGAAATAAAGTATTTATTTTTTTTTTAACTAATGAAAAATGTATGTTAGCTAAGAAGGGAACATTCGGTCTTTGCATGATTTTCAAATAAGGATGTTAGTTCTAGCTTTGAGTCATATTCAAAAATGAGTATGAGGAATGATATGATATGAGAGCTATTAATGTTGTGAGCCATTTTGCGTCTTGAATTGCTTGTTAATGAGTTAACTAAGAATGTGATTTAATAGTCTTGAAATTCGGCTTCGAGTGTTTAGAGGATCGATGACTAAATTAGAAGTATACAAAGAGGAGATTTGAACTTGAGGTAAATAAGTGCTTATGGCCTAGGTGTCTAATGGAAGATTTCATGGTACTTGTGTGTTGGTTAAATGTCCGAAGTAAAGCCTAAATGAGTTGATCACATTCGGCTAAATTGATTAATGAAGCAATATGAGGTTTATATATATTATATATTATTATTATTAAGCTTGTGTATGGTAAGAATAGAATTTGATTCTTATTACATGGGTGTATAAGTTGCATACAAATATATACGCCTTGTTGTTCATATGTGAAATTCGGTTTTAAGCTATCATAATAAGAGGTTAATAAGAGAAATTTTGTCAATCAAGCTCAAGAGCTTAAAGGGACTGCAACGGATAAGGGAAAAGCAAAGGTCACGGAATAGCCAAGTCAAGATTTCTCAAAAAGATACGAGGTAAGTTTTTGAGTAATGAATTTTATTTCATGACATGATGGAACCATAGTATGTATGCGTAATATATTGGTTGAGACTTAGGTACATACTTGAAAGATGTTGTGAGAATGAAAACCTATGAAATTGTTGGATGTTGATTATTACTCGAATTCAGTTATTATACGAAATATTGCCCTTCTCCTATGATTATTGAACCGAATGTTGCATTGTTTGGGAAATATGCCGTGATTGCATACAAGACATGGAAATGACACTTAACTATGATATGTTACATATGTACGTGTGAATATTCATTAGAGTTAAAGCCGAGCTTAGTCTCGAAGGGCTTCCGAGCCAGAGTTAAAGCCGAGCTTAGTCTCGAAGGGCTTCCGAGCCAGAGTTAAAGCCGAGCTTAGTCTCGAAGGGCTTCCGAGCCAGAGTTATAATCGAGCTTAGTCTCGAAGGGCCTAAAGCCAAGGATAAGATTTTAGTGATCCTGAGAACTTGTCGTTGTGGAAATCGGATATAAGTTAATGTATGAGCTCACATGAAAATAATAATTGCTCTAGTTATAACATATGCGCACGTAAGGTGAGAAAGGCAGGTACGCATTCTAGACTCTTAATGGTTTAGAATATCATTAGAGTTGGTTTGGTTGAGCCTGGTGAAGAGTCTGTGAACCATCGTTTAATATCATTCGTATGCTTAAGAAATCCGACCTTGAGCTGTATATATATATATATCTATAAAATCCTTGGGTTCCTTGCGTTCTCTTTGAATTATGTCGGTGAGTAATTAGTAAAATGATATGCTCATTTTCGGCCAAAACAGGTTATAGAAATGAGAAGTTAATTTGTATCCTTCACATGTAATTGACTGAGTTACTTAAGAACTTACTAAGCACTTAATTGCTTACTTTGTTGTCCCTGCTTTCGGTTTTGTAGATTTTGATCGGAAGCTACGGTCTCGGGAGTTCCAGTATCGAAGTCATCTCTACTATCAAAGTCTCGTTTGGTATTTAATTATTTTTAACTCTAGTGAATGGCATGTATAGGCTTAACTCTCCTTTTGAAACAAGTTATATATATTTTGATTGTGTAAATATTAAAGCCATGCGAAAGTGGCTGGTTATTTTAATTAGCTTAGTCCCGTATTTACAATCAATGGTTGTGTAATGATCTAGTTTGATGGTACTTTCGGTTAAGACTTATATACATATATGTGTGCATATCCGATGGTGGTCACATTTATTGAATTACCAATGTTAATGCAAGAATTGTACTATACATATTTGTTTACATTAGTCTCTTAAAAAGAGTTCCTTTGTAAATTCGTGTTTGCCTTGAGGACTGTATTAGATGTTTAATGATGGATGACCTATTCCGGTGACTGATGAGGGTGTTACATGGCTAATCTGATACTTTGCCCTCCCTCATTCTCAGTCCAAATCTCGTCTTCCCCAATCTATAAAATAACCACTTTTACTTATTTCGTGGTCAATTTATACCATTTAGTCCAAAACTCACATTAGGGCAACTTTACTCTTTTGCCCTTAATATTTCACATTCATGAAATTTAGTCTCTATTACATAAAAGTGAAAATTCATGAAATTATCCACAACCCAAGCTTAGTTATATTTCACAATTACTACTAGCTATCCATAAACATACTTTGGCAAATTTACAATTTTGCCCTTAAACTTTCACAAAATTGCACCCCTAGGCTCAAAAATTGATTTTTATTGAATTTCATCATTCCTTAAGCCTAACTGAACCCTTTTTACTCTTATAGCAACTCAATATTTCCATTATTTCACAACATTACTATCTATTTTACAATTTCTACAAATTAGTCAATTTAGTGATTTTCCATGAAAATCCTTTCACAAAAGTTGTTTACTAGGCAACCAAGATTCATTTCCTTCCAAAAAATTTCAGCAAACAACACAATTTCTCTCATGGCAAAACCCTAAACTCTTAACCACCTTGCAAAGTAATCACCCCATTAGCAAGCTTATGCTATAAGGGTCCCAAAAGTACAAAAATTATCGAAAATAACCATCTAAATCACTTACTTGTAAGGGAACTAAGTGGCTGAAATTTTGGAGCTCTAAAACCCCCATGTTTGCTGCCATTTTCGGTTGATGACGGAGAAGAATGAAAAAAAATGACAACTTTTTTTTTTGTTTTATTTTATTCACTTATTAAATCACCTCACCCATCAATTTTGACTTTTCAACCTATTTGTCCCCATGTGGCCTCCTATGGCCAGCCATGCTCACATAAAGGGCTTATTTGATCTTTAAAACCCCCACATTTTAGTCAATTAACTATTTAACATAATTTTCTTGCAAAATAGAACTTTTGACATTTACGCGATTTAGTCCTTTTTCAAAATTAAGCATGAAATCGCTAAAATTATTTCACTAAAATTTGCATACACTCTTATAATCATGTTATAACTCATATAAAACAAAAAAATAATTCCTCGATCTCAGATTAGGGGTTTTGAGACCACTATTCTGACTAGGCCCAAAATCCAACTGTTATAGATTTAGTCAAGGAGACCGAAGAAAAATTGAAGATAATTTGGGATTGTTTGAAGACAACTTCGGATAGACAAAAATCCTATGCGGATTTGAAACAGAAAGAAATTGAGTTTCAAGTCAGAGACAAGGTGTTTTTAAAAGTATCCCCGTGGAAAAAAGTCCTTCGATTCGGTAAGAAAGGCAAGCTAAGTCCATCGCTTATTAGACCTTATGAGGTGACCGAGAGAATTGGACCGATAGCATACAGATTAGCATTGCCACCAGAGTTGGAAAAGATCCATGATGTGTATCATGTATCCATGTTGCATCGTTACCACTTTAACCCTTAACACGTGATTACAACGGCAGAGGTTGAGATTGAACTAGATATGACATATGGTGAGGAACTAGTTAAGATTTTGGGTCGGGAGGTCAAGAGATTGAGGAACAAAAGCATAGCACTTGTGAAAGTATTATGGCATAGACATGGAGTTGAAGAAGCCACATGGAAAATCGAGGAGACAATGAGAGACCAATATCAGAACCTTTTCACCGATAAGATTTTCGGGGACGAAAATCCCTAAGAGGGGGAGAATTGTAACAGCTCGAATTTAGGCCTAATTAGAATAGTGGTTTCGAAACCACTAACCTGAGGTCAGAGAAATTATTCCTAATATTATTTTACGTGTTATAATTTATTTATATGAGTGCAAGAAAATTTTGGTGAATTAATTCACACAATTGTGAGCTTAATTATGAAAAAGGACTAAATCGCATCAAGGGCAAAAGTTATGATTTACTAATAAATTGTGTTAAATAGCTTGAGAACTATAATTAAGGCTCTTTAAAGAGTAAATAAGCCAAAAATAAGAGGGATGGCCGGCCATGAGACAAGGGATTTTGAGAAAATCAATTTTGTCAACATTTAGTCAAAGTTAGGTGACTTATTTGGTGATAAAATAATAGCCTAATAGTCTAGCTATCACCTTCCCCATTTCTTCCTCTCTTTCATCAAAAATTTCAGCCATTTTTGGGGTTTTGGAAGCTCAAAATTTCAACTACTTTTCATCCTTACAAGTAAGTAATTCTCATGGCCTTTCTTCATAATTTTTGTACTTTTGGGACCCTTGTAGCATGGGCTAGCTATTGAGGGGACTATTTTGAAAAATGGTTGAGAGTTTAGGGTTTTGCCATGAAATTATTCATGAGGTTTGCTGAACCTTTTTTGAAGAAAGTGTATCTTGGTTGTTAAAGAAACAACTTTTGTGAATTGGTGCTCATGGAAAACACCTAAAATGGACTTAGTTGTAAAAGTTATAAATTATGTCGTAAATGCATGAAATAGTTGAAATTGTGGACTGCCATAAGAGTGAAAACAATTCGATGAGGCTCAGATAATAAAGAAATTCGATAAAAATCAATTCTAAGCCTAGGGGTAAAATAGCCATTTTGTGAAAGTCTAAGGGTAAAATGGTCATTTTGCCAAATTATGAATTTTTGAATGTCTAGATTAATACGGTGACTAAATTAGTGAATTAAATTTATTATAAATCAAGAAGTATGAAATTCAGACCTAGACCGGGGGAAAGCCAAGCAAACGGACTAAATTGAGAAGTCGATCACATTTTGTATACAGAGGTTGTAGATAAATAATGCAACTTTTTCTATAATTGTGCATGAGCTCATTGATATAGTATGGAATAATGAATTATGATTTTGAGTAATGTAATGATAAGAATTTATGTGATGGAACTCGGTTGAACCATAAGAATAGTCTGGATATTCATGCCATGATAATAGGGATTATACAAGAGCTAGTGTAAGACCATGTCTAGGACATGGCATCAGCATGATACCCTATGTTTGAGGCTTATTGAATATCCTTTCGTATTCTAAACGGTTCAAGGGGAAATTTAAAGTTTATGTCAAAAATGAGAATTATTATTATGACGTTGTGAGTGGTACACGTGCCTACATGAAATGTATGCTATGTGAGCACAAACTTATGTTGTATAATTAGTAAGGGATGAGAATGAGTAAGTTACACTTGTAGCCTTATTATATCATGTGCAAATTGTGATGTTTTGTGAGTATGTTAAAGTATAGTAAATTGTTGTCTTTTATTTACTTGCAACTCACTAAGCTTTATGCTTACTCCCTCATCTTTCCATTTTCTTATAGTGGCACCTAATTAGCTCGTGGATCATCAGACATCAGAGGCTTCATTCACACTATCTACTAAAGCATTCAGTATAGTTAGTTTTTAGTATTTTGAGAAATGGCATGTATAGGGACTTAGTCTTTGTTAACTATCATTTTTTTTTTTGGGCCAAGTGTGTTGGCTTGATTGAGAATACTCCATTTTGAATAAGGCCATGGATAATGGCTAATATCTACCATCAATATATGCAAATGATGTTTTTATAAATGTGCAAAGTGGTATGGATGAACATACGTACTAAGGATAGTAGCATTATTGTCTAGTTGAATTGGTCGTTTAAAGATGTATGAATGTCTAAATTTGGACCTTGGTTGAGTATTAGTGCCTTGTTATGTTTTGGTATGTGTGTAATCTTATTTCAGGGTGACAGAAGGCTTGGTAGATCGCCTTATATTTTCCCACACGGGTAGACATACGGGCGTGTGCCTAGGCCATGTGTGACACACGGTCCGCCCCATGGGCGTGTGGCTAGGCCGTGTCCTCTGCACCTTAGGTTGGCAAAATTAAATACCCAGTAGTAACCACAAGGGCTGAGACACAGTCATGTGTCTGAACCGTGTGAAAGACACAGCCTAGAACACAGGCATGTGCCACGGCCGTGTGACCCTTAAGAGTTGTTGACATCAGAAACAAAATGTCAAGGTTTTCACACATGGGCTAGTACACAAGCGTGTCATGGCCATGTGAGGAACACAGACCAGGGACATGTGTATGTGTTAGGCCATGTGAAAACCCTTGCAGGTTCGATGCTTGAAAATAAATCCATACGAACAGGGAGCACGGGTGTGTTCCCATATGCCTAGGCCATGTGAACCACATGGGCCTTTAGCATGGCCACGTTTTGAGGCCACACGGGCGTCTGCCCTGTTTTGAGTAACCTTTATTGAAATTTTTCTAAGTGCTCGGAATGGTCCTGGATTGTTTCTAAGCCATGTTTTGGGCCTAGTAGGTCTACATTAAGGACCATAAGATAATGTTTGAAAAGTTTTAATTTGGGACGAAGTCTTTAAGGATAGGAAATGTATGTTTGTATGTGTTTTAGTATGGTAATGCCTCCTACCTTGTCCCAACGTCGGATTTGGGTAAAGGGTGTTACAGCTAGGTAGTGTGATGAGATCTCTGATGGCTTCCAAAACGAGCAAACTTCCAAATCACTATAAAACATGGAAAAGAAAAAAAAAGTAAGCTATATAGCTTACTACACTCATATGATAATAAACTCAACTTATATATATACAATTCAAGCAATTAAGCATATCATAATATAACTTATATTGATCCACAAACCTATCACAAATTCATTCACAAGGTTAAATATGAAATTCACAAATTTTTTTTCGATTCAATGCTTATAGGTTCATGTACATACCTGTATCCACTCGTATCAATCTCATACTCATCCATATCCATGATATACCCGTTGAACCCTTCAGAATAACATCAGATACCTAGGAATCTCGCACCCTAAGTGCCATATACATAGCTGAAGCTATCTCAATATCAAATCTCATATAATGCTCACTCTCAAGCTATCAATGGGTCTGCTCACACAAGCTGACGGTCAAGACGTAGCTACACGATGCTGCTCACACAAGTTGATGAGAATCCGCCACACATGCCGAATACCTCAGCCACAGTAGGACGTATGGACCAGCACAGAACCCCTAATGACATGTCATTTGTATCCTAATCTATTCCTAAGGTTCAACCTGGATTTCACATTGTTGAATCTTTGTCAAATGTATCTGTAAGGTCGTATTCACAATTAAATTCAATGATAAAGCATTTAAAACAAAAATATAATAATATTTATTAACATAAGAACTTACCTCGATCGCAAAGATGACAAAATAGATCGACTAGTCCAATACTTTATTCTTTCCCTGATCTAGATCCAAACTTCACTTTTCTTGATCTATATGTAATCAAATTTAACTTATTAATTAACAATCTATTCAATTTAATCCAAATTTCATATTATGGAAAAATTACACTTTTGCCCCTAATATTTCAACATCTTTACAATTTAGTCCTTAGCTCATAAAACTACAAATTCATGCAATTAGATCCCTACATATGCTAGCCAAATTTCTCTCATTAACAAAGTAGCCCATATTTTTCATTATTCATAAATAAATCCCTAATTGACAATTTTATCAAAAATAACTTCACAAATGTTGTTTATCTAACAACAACCATACATTTTCTATCATCAAACATCAAAATACACATATATTCATCAATAGTAAGACTTTAAACCTTTAACAATTTTGCAAATTAGTCCTTGGGCTAGCTAGATTAAGCTGCAACGATATCAAAAACATAGAAATCAATAAAAACAGGACAAAAACCATACCTAGATAGACAATGGAAGCTTGGCCGAATGAAGAACCCTACTTATGGCTTTTTTCTATCAAATTTTCGGTGGAAGAGATAGCATGAAGATGAATGGAACTTTTTTTTGTTTTATTTAACCTTATATACTAATTTACTTATTTAACCTTTGTTTTTAACCATTAATAACCTCCATATTATGTCCATAAATGTCCACTCACTTATAAATGGTTTAATTACCATCTAAGTGCTCTTACATTTCAATTCTATAGCCATTTAGTGCATTTAACTAATAGAACACCACTTTTGCACTTTACGCGATTTAGTCCTCTTTATCAAATTAAGAACTCAAATGATAAAATTTCTTCATGAAATTTTCACACAATTATACTATCATACTAAAGACCTCAAAATAATAATAAAATAATTATTTCAACTTTAGATTTGTGGTTCTGAAACCACTATTTTGATTTGACAAAAAATGGGCTATTACAACTCTTTCCGCTTAGGGATTTTCATCCCAAAAATCTTACCAGTAAATAGGTTAGGGTATTGCTTTCTCATAGCTTCCTTGGGTTCCCATGTAGTTTCTTCAACACCGTGACGTTGCCAAAGAACTTTCACTAAAGCTATGCTCTTATTTCTCAATTCTTTTATCTCTTGAGCTGGAATTCTGATCGGGTCTTCGTTATACATCATATCAGGCTGAATTTCAATTTCTGTCAGAGAAATGATATGTGAAGGATCCAATAGATACCGTCGTAACATCGACAGATGATACACATTGTAAACCTTTTCTAACTCTGACGGTAAAGCTAGTCGATATGCCACTGGCCCTATTCTCTCGATAATCTCGCATGGCTTGATAAATCGTGGATTTAGTTTTCCTTTACGACCAAAATGAAGAATCTTCTTCCACGGAGATACTTTTAAGAACACTTTGTCACCAATTTGAAATTCAATGTCTTTACGTTTCAAATCCACATACGATTTTTGTCGATCTGAAGCTGCTTTCAAACTGTCGCGAATTACTTTCACTTTATTTTCGGTCTCTCTAATCAAATCAACCCCTTGAATCTTTTTCTCACTAAGCTTGGTCTAGTACAAAGGAGTTCAACATTTGTGACAATATAGAGCTTCATGCGGTGCCATCTTTATACTCGCCTGATAACTATTATTATACGTAAACTCAACCAACGATAAATATTTGTCCCAGTTGCCTTCAAACTCTAATACACAGCAACGAAGCATATCTTTGAGAATCTGAATTACTCTCTCAGACTGACTGTTGGTTTGATGATGGAAAACAGTACTAACGTGCAACAGCATACCCAAAGCTTCTTGCAATTTCTTCCAAAACCGCGATGTAAATCTCGGATCTCTATCTGAAATAATGGAAAATGGAACCCTGTGCAATCTAACAATCTCAGAAATGTACAATTTAGCTAATCTGTAGAGTGAAAAGTCCATACACACTGGAATGAAATAGGCAAACTTTGTCAATCTATCAACAATAACCCATATAGCATCTTTTTTCTTCGGAGATAGGGGTAACCCCGATACAAAATCCATCGTAACTTTATCCCATTTTCACTCAGGTTGTAACACCCCTTCCTCCAGTCCGACGCTGGGACAAGGTACGAGGCGTTGCCATACTTGAACATGCTTGACTACACCAAAATTGAGCCTTAGTTTCCACTCTAATTTAAATTTTTTTCAAATAAACTCTTACTAGCTTTATTATGAGCCTACAAGGTCCAAAACTTACACCGAAAGTGGTTTGGAGCTAATATGAGAACTTTAGAACTCTTTGAAAAATTCTGCTTGAAACAGGGCCACACGCCCATGTGAGGTGGGACACGCCCATATGGGCTGGCCGTGTGGTCACAGACGCCCATGTCCCTCGCCTGTGTTGAATTTAATTCTTATTTTAAACCTACAAGTTTGGACACGATTTGGGCACACGCCTGTGCCTATGGCCCGTGTCCCTCACACGGCCTAGACACGCTCGTGTCTATAAACTATGGAGCACTCTAACTTAGATACTATAAACATCAGGGGTTCACACGGCTAACACACACGCCCGTGTGCTCAGCCCGTGTGTAGTTCTGGCTTACCTACTTAGGATGCAGGGGACACACGGTCTACTAACATGCCCATGGGGGCCGACCATGTGTTACACACGGCCTAGGCACACACCCGTGTACCCATTTGTGTGGACAATTATAGGCTATTTTCAAAGCCTTTTTGCCACCTTGAAACACACCCAATTCATACCAGTTTCAAGCTCACAAATCAACGTATAACATACATTAAAAACATTCATCATTGAGGGACTCACATGCCATCATGCATATCATGAATTTCATCCTCATTGCATAAAATATAACTTAGACAATATTAGCCAATTTCGAAGGCCATTACGACTTGACTCAAGTGATAACAATAGCCAACACATTTGGCTACTCAAAATAACACATACCAAAGTAACTAAACTTCTTATACATGCCATACAACAGAAAGACTAACTTTACTATACCAAAATGAATTCCTTGATAGTGTGACTTCGAGCTCCGATTTTGAGTGATCCCCGAGCTAATTCGACAAATCTACATGGAAAGGGAAATAAAGGAGTAAGCATAAAAATGCTTAGTAAGTTGCATGAAATAAAATAGCAATAAATGTCTTGGAAAGTCATTCAAACATGGCATCATGGGGTTTATATAACTTCTTACTCTTTCTCATATTTTCCCCATTCTTATAATGTATTCATTCAAGACCTACTTACTCTTGTAACTTACTCTTTCCCATGACTTACTCATTCACATGCTTTGCTCGTTCTCATGCCTTACATTTTCATAATCTCTCATGACTTACTCAAATGTACTTGTAACACTCATCATGAAACTTTATTCTCTCTTGTTAACGAAACAACTTAGGTACATTCTCTGTTAACATGCTTAGAATATTGAAGGATACCCACAACCATCTATATATCCTATAGGGTCAAAGCATACATTTACCTACGGGGGTATTTTGGTCAATTTGCCCTAAGGGCATTTTAGTCATTTACCAAAGTGGGCCTAAGTACTCTAAGGCCCATCAAGCAAGCCCACGGTTGCCTAACGACACATGCGATCATATCAGTACAGAAACTTGTCTATGGGTTGAGTCCCATTAAGCCAGCCCATATGGGCCCACACAGTCATGTGGCCCACCGAGCCCAAAATTGGCCTAAGCCAAGTACGTACAATAACTGAGTCAATAATATACATCTATTTACAAATTTTCACTCATGCAGGCCCACGGGCACGTTGGGCCTACTCGGCCCATTTCGCCCCAAAACCCCAAAATCACTCATGGTAATCGTTTTACGATATAGGCCCATAGTCCAAGGGCTCAATCGATCACATGCGCGTTCGCACACTTAGCTTTTCGGCATTCGGCATTTCGGCACTTTGCCACTGTAGACTAATAGTTGTGAAAATACACACCTGAAAACGAGCCGTGCGACTATCCCCCTCATACAGAATCTAAAAACCCAGTAACACATTGTTAGTTAATTTACCCCCATAGAGTTAACCACTTTCAATACTTATCCAAAACACAACTACTTATCTTGCGCGCATGAAAATTCTTGTATCCCCCCTAAATCTACTGACTACAATCGAAAGTGCTTCTTGGTCAAATATCTATCCTAAAAAAACATCTTATTAGGTACAAACATCCATGGGACAAAAATGACTTAAAGTCCCGATACTTAGTTATGGAGCAATCGATTAGTACCCCTACCCCAAAATAAAACAATAGTTGATGGAGGGATTTTAGATTCCCTAGAAAGCTTTACCCCTTTCGCACCTGAAACCCCCACGACCATGTTCATAAACAAAAGAGAAACGAATTAGTATACATAGACCGAAGCCTTTCGTTTCAACCCTAGAATAAGATTTAAGAAATGAGAATGTAACATTAAAGCCGAATTACTGCTTACCTAGGATCAAGTGATAGCAAGACAAAGAAGAAGAAATCGGCCAGCACCTTTTGATATAATCGGCCAAACACCAAAAAGTGGAGGGCTAAAATGCAAGTTCACAATAAGGGCTTAAGTAAGCAATCAGCTTTGTCAGAGAAAGAAGAAAGAACAATCGGTCTTGACAGAGAAGAAAAAAAAGAGCAATCGGTCTACGAAAAATCGATTGAGAGATAAGCGAAACAAAATTGAGGAAAAAGAGAAATATGCCCGCCTACTAGAGAAATAGAGATGAGTCTAAATAAAAATAGGTGTGTTCGGCAAAATGAAGAAAAGAGAAATATGGTGAGAAGGGAAACAATTGGTGTAGTCAAATGAAGAGAAAAAAAACAAAATGCCCCCAAGGTAATTCGGCCACTACTAAAAAAACAATAGGCCAAAAGAAAGAGCAACATTTCCCCCAGAAGCAAATTTGGCGCTAAAGGGATTGAGCAAAAACAAAAAGTAAATAGACCACTTTTTGCCAAAACCGAAAAGGGTAAACCTAGTTTCAGCACCAAAGAGCTTCCCCCATCCAACTCTTTGATTTCTCCTTGATTTTAGCCAACAAACCAATTTGAATTTCATTCAAATCCCTTCCACCGAATAGCAACCACTTATTTCAAATTTTCCACCGCTTGACTGATTCAATCCACTACCAAGAGGAGTTTCAGTCAAACTCCAACCCCTTCCCTACGTGAGCAGCAAAATTTGATCTCCCATGCGCAAGGGGTAGCTCGAACTCCAGCCCTCCAAGCTCCCTACACGCCACTTGCACTTTGCTGTCCAACTTCTTGTGTCATAAATTACTACCAATTAACTATAAGGCTTAAACGCTAGCTTCCATGCTAACATAGGCAAAAAATAAACATTTTGCTAAGGCCAAGACTTGAACCCCGAACCACATGTTTGCTACTAACGCCCATTGCCACCAGACCACCTGCTTCCATGCGTGAAGCTTTAACCAAAAATATTAATAAGGCCTGCAAGCTACGCCAAATCCACCTTAAGGAAAAACTAAAATTTTCGCTAAAGTCCTAGTTTGACTCCAAGACTTCTCAGACATTCCCAAACACTTCAAATCATTTAACCAACATACCAAACATGTCATTGTGAAAATTTTTGTCCAACAAAAATTCAAATTTCTCTTATACAAAAAGCCTATTTCTCTTGAGCCCAAAATTCAGGGCGTTACAACTCTACCCCCTTAAAGAAATTTCGTCCTCGAAATTTCCAACAATCAACTAACCGCACTACTAAAGTCACACCACTATGCTTCTACTGTGCACTCTAACTTTAATTGTAGATTAGGTATATAAAACACTATGAGAAAAGCACGTACCACTATTCTCGTCTGGAGCGCCTCCATCCTCTCGGCGACATACCGCGTAGACCAAAATTGGCTGCCCCGCCTCCACATAACCAGCACCTCTGCCTGGTGCTCTTTTACAACGGCCCAAACCATTTCCACCTCTGGCCTGACCACAGCCTTTCAATGGTTGTTGTACACCTCTCGATGCTGTACAATACCCAATTCAGTAGCTTGCGTCCAAACTAGTCCTTGCGGACGATCCCTGATACGGTGCTCCATCGATCCACATCTCAAGCAAGTTCCCATACGTTTCTAACATTCCCCAGGATGACACCTCCCACACTCAGCACAAGGTTGCACTCTAGCAACAGTAGTAACAGGGGGTCTAGCTCTGACCGGCCCATCCACCCTAGCCCTCCTCCTAGGCCTTTGATTGAAACCGGCGGGCTCTGCATCCCTTCTGTTTTTCCCTTTGTCCTTCTCCCAATTCTGGCGCACTGAGCGCTTCACCTCCTCAGCTATCTTGGCTTTCTCAACTAAGGCAGCAAACTCACACTCCCTCTGTGGAGCTATTAACACTTATAGACTATCCTTGAGACCATCCTCAAACTGAACACAACGCTCGTATTCTGTTGCTACAATCCCTTGGGCATACCGACTAAGTCGCAAGAATTCTTCCTCATACTCAGCCACTGATTTGTCTCCTTGGACCAAGTTTAGGAATTCCTTTCTACGAGCATCGACGTAGTTGGCGCCCACGTACTTTCCTTGAAATGAGGTCTTGAAGAATTCCCAAGTTAAACGATCTGACGGACAACCCTTTTTTACCATAAGCCACTACTGATAGACTTCATCTCTCAGCAGGGCACAGCACCCTTCAGCTTTTGTTTAGATGTGTAGTCGAAGTCGTCCATAATTCTTTCAGTGGCCCCCAACCAGTACTCCGCCACACTTGGGGCCACCCCAGAAACTCCCCTAAAGACTTCTGCTCCATTTGACCAGAGTGTTTTCAACAATTGACCATCGGCTCCCATTACCAGTGTTAGGCTCTACGGACCCAACAACTCTTTCTAAAATACGAAGCATCGCCTGAGATAGTTCGTCATCCCCAAAAGCTCGATCAAACGACCCTGTCTTAACCTCCAATAAAGCCGCTACCTTCCTCGCATCAATATCTGGCATGTGTCCCGATGCCGATGATCCAGCTTTAGCACCTCTACGACCTCTGCCACAGCCTCTTGCACCCTTTCTAGTGCTCATTTTCACTATACGTATTATCTGGTTTAGGAATTTTATGAATTATCTTCCAGTTTCAGTAATTATTAACAATGTCTTATGTAAACAGAAGTTTAAAGGTTGTTTTCGCAGATCAAAGTCACACTACAGTCTTCGATTTCCTACAGTTTCAATCTACTCTATCTAGAGTATCATAGCATAGTCTTATGTCTACAGTAATCTCAGTAATTCATTATTTAAACAGATAACAATATTCAAGACACTTACTGATTCAATGCTTGAGACTTGGTGTGCCACACAACAAAAACCCTTACGTCAAGAATGTTTCAAATTAATTTTAAAATCTCAAAAGTTGAAAGCCCATTTCACAGCCCGAGTTTTGAACCTGGCTCTGATACCACTAAATGTAACACCCCAATCCTGGCCTAGAAGTTAGAATCGAGTCTGGCATGTCACATTGAAGGGTGAATCGTAAAAACTGGTGTAGTTGATAAACTTTGAAAACATTTGGTTGTTCGCAGTTGAAAATAGTGAAAACTTGCAAAATTTGTAAGTTTGGCTAAAACCTTAAGTTTTTTATTTGAAAACCTTAGTTTACATATTATTAAAGTCTCATGTTTCAGTAATAGCGGAAACTTTTATTTTAAAACCAATTTGTTATGTTATCGCGATATTTAAAAAGCAAATAAATTTTGTAAAACAACGCACTAGAGCTATCAGATTTCAAAAGTAAATAAGCAATTCCAAATTAAAAAAAGAAACGGAGAAAAGGCCTTATTACAACCCAAAAATAATAACTAAAGTAAAGTAAAGTAAATCTGAAACTAATTTAAATGTGTGGCCAGCTCCGAGTCCCTTGTAACACCGAACCTTCTATGTTTGGGGATTACCTGCACAGTTAAACAAATGGGTGAGTTTACAAAAACTCAGTGTGCACCTCAAATAAGAACAGAGTCGTGCAGATTAAACTAGGCCTGAGTCCATTACAAAAACAATGTGGGCCTTAGCCCACTCAAAGGCAGAATCAGAAGAGACCAGATATAGAAACATGTAGCATGCCCACCAACCCTGCACACCATCTCCATCCAACCCTACACACTATGTGGGGATATAATCGACCCACCCAGCCCTACACACCAAGTATGAGGATAAAATTGACCCATCCAACCCTGCACACCAAGTATGGTACCGTGACACGACACATGTCAGATGTATGTAGCATAGCTGCCAGAAAACTGGCTATAAGCCTTTCAGACTCCCTTCTCTTCAATAACAACCCACCCGCATGCTAATATGCAGATATCAGATTATACAGTCAATATCAGACTGAATAGATATACAAAATCAGATCATCTCATGGCACCCATAACCATCTATATATCCTATAAGGTCAAAGAAAAAAATTATTTCAAATTTTCCACCGCTTGACCGATTCAATCCACTGCCAAGAGGAGTTTCAGTCAAACTCCAACTCCTCCCCCACGTGAGTAGCAAAATTTGATCTTCCATGCGCAAGGGGTAGCTCGAACTCCAGCCCTCCAAGCTCTCTACACGCCACTTGCCACTTTGCCGTCCAGCTTCTTGTGTCGTAAATTAGTCCCAACTAACTATAAGGCTTAAATGTGACAGCCCTATTTTGACCATAATCAGAATTGTGGTTTCGGGACCACGAAACCGAGTCAAAAAATTTTAAAATATTATTTTCTATGTTTTTATTATATGAACTATCATGTGTGAAAATATCGTGTTTTGATTTTGTCATTTGGATGTGGAATTATTGAAAAAGGCTTGTTTGAGAAACCTTGAAAATGTGATAGGTAAAATTGTAGTAGCCAAATAGTATGTGGTTAACATTATGGAGGACTTGCATGTCAAATAGCCCATCTTTAATATAGTGGACGGCAATGATGATGAATAATGGATAAAATATGTCTTTTATATTGATGACATAATATTTAATTGTTTTATATGAAGACAACATGAATTAAAAATAAGAAAAATGGGTGATAAAAACAAAAACTCTTGCATGTTTTTCTTCTCATTGCCGAACTGAAAGAAAAGAAATTGAAGAAGAAATTTTTTGGGCATTCGGCCATTTGAAGCCTTCAATTCAAGGTGATTTTCATACTTATTTTTTCCTTAATTTGAGTATATTTATAATCTATGTCCAATTCTTTCAAAAACCCATGTTGAAATTTTGAAATAGTGTTAAATATTGGTAATTCATGTTTAATTGTAAATTGAGTTTTGAATAGATGGAATTATGTGATAGTTGAGGGGATTGAGTTGTGAATGGATGAATTCATGAATTTGTGACAAAGCATAGATTCGGCCATGTTGTATTGTGCTAAATTTTGAATGTTTGAAGTTTTAACTTTAAAATGGTTACTAGATGAGTCTTAAGTTGTTAAAATTGTGTAAAGAACAAGAGCTTGATGCTTGGGTAGCATTCGGCAATGGAGTGTATTAAACTTGTTAAAATGAGTTTCAAAAATGGTGAATTATGTGATGAAAGAAAAATTTAAATTGTGTATATGTGAATAAAATGAATAAAAGGATATATTAATTAAATGGGGAATTTGGCTATAGCATGAGATTAGAGAAAAATGTTTAAATATTAATTTTTGCATATATGTGTGTCAAGCATGATAGTGAATAATGGTTGGGTATTAAGATGTTAAAGAATGGCTTAATTTAGGTACATTGAAATGGTCGATTGAGGCTTTTGATGTATATGATTTGATTTTTGAGTCATATTTATTATAATGCTGAATATGACTTGTTGTGCGAGATGATTTAATTTGATTAATTATAATATGTATGACATCTATTATGATTTATATGTGTTAGTCGAATGTGACTTGGAATTTAGTGAATGAGGTTAGCCGAATGTGTTTATTAGTGTGTAAAAATTAGAAATGTATAATTAAAATTTATAGTATGTGTTATATGGATTGCCGTATATGTGATAGTAAGAAAGGAAATTTGTTTTGTTTAAATTAAACATGTTCTTATTAAATTTAGCTTTGAATTGATGAGATTAATTGATAAATAGCAATCGGCAATTGTGTTTATGTGAATATAGATATCGAATGTGGACTTAAGCAATTAATTTGTAATCTGTTGATTATTAAGGTGATTAAACTAGTTTTAATATGTTGAAGTAAGCTCAAGAGCTTAGAGAGCCAAATTTGGATAAAGGGAAAGCCAAAATAATTGAATAGCCGATCCGCAACTGTTCGAAATTATCCGAGGTAAGTTGATAAGTGTTTAAGCTTGATTCTTTTTATATGCTCAAAAGTTAAATTAATATGGCAAAGAGAATGTAAATTTTATTTAGTTAATATGCAGAATATGTATTAATTTAAGGCTATAAGCCAAATGTGGCTTGGTACTAAGGTGATTAAATGTGAACTTTGATGAGGTAAATTTTAGTGATGAATTTCGGGCTTTAAGCCTAGCAGGCAATGTGCCGTTGTATTCGAATCAAATTGGTACTTAGCGAGCAATATGCTTGAACATTATTACAAGACTTTGGATTGATTGTGTTATTATGTAAGTTAATATACATGGAAAAGTTAAACATGAGCTAAAATTTTGTTAGCTCTTAATAAAGTACGAATGTGTTTTATTTTGCAATTAAATTATATAAAATGTGTTTGTATGATGGTTATGTATCCGAATGAGAATGGAATTAATGCTATAAACTGAAGATAGCTAGTATATCTAAATTGAATTGGATATGAAAATATGATGTGTTAAATGAGCATTATGATGAATGTACTATGTCGTAAGTATGACGAAAGGGGTATCACTATTTGTGATTATTAGAAACCCAAGAGTAACCATGTTGGATATGACATTATTATTAGTTATGTGTAGAAGCCAAATGTGATTGAAGTATGGGATTTGAATATAGTACCATATGTCAAATGTGTGTTTTATTCGAATGATGAAAACCTTTGTACAAATGTGTATGCTCCGGCTATATATGTAAATATGAAGCATAAGTTACGAACATATGAAAGAATATGTGAAGTGGTTATCGTAATGAGATATTCGGGCATTGGCCTAGCAAGCTTTAAGCTGGTGAATAATATCGGGCTTTGAGCCTAGCAGGCCTAATGCCGATGAAAATGATAACAGGCTTCGAGCCTAGCAGGCATAGTGCCGGTGCAACATTATCGAGCCTCGAGCCTAGCAGGCGTAATACCGGTGTAACATTATCGGGCCTCAAGCCTAGCAGGCATAATGCCGGTGTAACATTATCGCGCCTCGAGCCTAGCAGGCATAATGCCGGTGAAGATATATAGGACTTATAAAGTCTAGCAGGCTTTGGGCCGGTGATGAATTCAGGTTATTACCTAGCAGGCTAGTTACCGGTGAACTAATAAGAGTATAATATTATGAGGACATGTGGTAATACGACTTGTGGATTCGTCCAATAAATTAATTTATCCAGGTATGCATAACTTATTTATGTACAAGAAGAATACGTGGATTGGGTAATTGTTATGAAATGTAGTACATATGAAGCGATTATACATTTATGTTCATGTATGAACATTTGGCCTTTGTGAAATTATTTATAGAAGAGTATAACATATGTATATGTGATTGTGAACATGGAAGTTAATTGTGGATATGATATAATATTCTATGTTGACTTGATTGAATTAAAGTTGGCTTTGAAATGTTTAAGTGTTCATGACTAGTTGAATTCGAATGAAATGAAATGTTATGATATAAGTGCAAATATATGATTGTGTATATTCGGTCAAGTCGTGCAATGCATAAATAATAACATATCTATGATTTCGGATAATTGGTTTAAGTAGATTTTGTTTACAAAAAAAAATTTAGATTTGTGAGTTATTATAATGAATCGAAAGTATATGTGGTTATATATATTCGGCCCTTATGGAATTATATACATGGAGGTATATGTTTTATTCATATGTGATCATGATCATTGAAATTATAAGTGGATATGGTGCCTTGAATTAACTCTGTTATATAGAATCAAGGATTGACATTATGCTATACAATTTCTGTGATTATGTGATTCTGTATTTTTAAAGAAATGATATGGTATCGATTTAGTAAGCAGTAACTGTAAATGAGAAAATTTAGCCTGGACAGCTTGGGGTTACTGTAGTGGTGTAACTTTGAAAATACACTAAAAATAGTGGGAGATGAGTTATAGGCTAAATAAAATATGGAATTAAAGCTAATTAGTCTAGTTTCATATAAAGGAAACCGTGAAAGCAAAAGAATTATCTATAATGAGATATTTGAAGTTGAGTGAGATGGGGTCAGAATGACTCCGAAATCCCCTATTTTGTTTTGAGAAAATCATTATAAACTGTACAAAAATATCCATGAGATGTAATTTATATGCTTAGAATCCTTAATGAGTCTATTTTCAAGAAAAATAGACAAGAACATTATTCGAGTCCTAAACTATGAGATAATTGAACTTTAGTACAGAAGTGTTGGGACTATCCGATAGTGAATCAGGGGTAACTTTGAGGAATAAACTGTATCAATTGGCCAAGTCAAAAATTCTGGAAACTTTATGGTAGAAAGGTACATGAGTCTAGTTTTAGGAAAAAATTACAGAACTTGATTTGGAGTTTCATAGCTCCAGATATAAATAATTTAGTGACTGTTGCTCAGGAAGACAGCTTGTAGTGAATTTGTGATTATGTTGTAAACATTGGTAAAACTTGTTAATGAGTTATTTATTGTTTTCATATGAACTTACTAAGCGTAAAGCTTACTCCCCTTTTCTTTCCCATATTCCCTAGGTTGTCAAGTTAGCTCGAGTTGGTGGCCGTCAGAGATAATATCACACTGTCGAGTTTACGATATCAGCGTAAGTAAATCCAAGTGTTTCCGAGTCTATGGCATGTATAGGGTTGTAAAGTTGAGTAGGTAATATTATGATTTAGCCAAAGGCATTGGCTTGTGGTTAAGGTAGTATGTATTCTTATAAATTATCCTATGTCGGCTAATAATGTTATGGACCTATATAATTATTCTTATGCTTGAATGTATGTTGTGGGCCTCATAAGCCCGTTTAGGGGACAGTATGTGTGTGAAGTGAAAAGTTTTAAATTAATCAAAAAGAAATTTTACGGCTCGATTTTACTTGATTGGTTGAGTTTAAGTCTGGTAGCACCTCGAACCCTGTTCTAGCGTTGAATACAGACGAGGGGTGTTACATTAAACGCTAGCTTACATGCTAACATAGGCGAAAAATAAAAAATTTTGCTAAGGCCAGGACTTGAACCCCGAACCACGTGCTTGCTACTAACGCCCCCTTGCCACCAGACCACCTATTTCCATGCGTCAAGCTTTAACCAAAAATATTAATAAGGCCTTCCAGCTACGCCAAATCCACTTTAAGGAAAAACTAAAATTTTTGCTGAAGTCCTGGTTTGAACCCAGGACTTTTCAAACATCCCCAAACACTTCAAATGACTTAACCAACATACCAGACATGCCATTGTGAAAATTTTCGTCCAACAAAAATCCAAATTTCTCCGATACGCGAAGCCTATTTCTCCTAAGCCCAAAATTCAGGGCGTTACAACGGGCATGTGCTCGGCTGTGTGAAAACCCCTGTAGGTTCAAAATGAAAAATAAATTTAAAATAAATCCGCACGGGTTGGGGACACGGGCATGTGTGACCACATGGCCTACCCACACGGGCGTGTCCTTATCTCACACGGGTGTGTGCCCTACTTTTAGCCAAATTTTCAAAAATTTTTCTAAGTTCTCGGTTTGGTCTCGGACCATTCTCAAATTATGTTTTTAGCCTCGTAAGCCCATGTTAAGAATTGTATGATATGTTATGAATAAATTCTAATTTGGGACAAAATTTTATGGCACAACTTTGTATGATTGGTTGTGTTATTGTCCAGCAATGCTTTGTGCTTAGTTCCGGTGTCGAACCCAGGTAAGGGGTGTTACAAGCAGAGCTTGGCAAAGAAGGTGTTTTAGAAATACAAGTAAATTTAAAGATTTGTGGAGCGTGCCTTGCATTCTTGGCCAAAACAGAGTTGACGTTCCAATGAGGAAGAGGCATCATCTCGATGATGCGACCACGACGTCTCAATGAGAAGAAATACCTCATCCCGAGGAGAACAAAAGTCTGGCATCACAACGAGTTGATAACTACGTCATGACGTGGCGACGTGTTCCCTACGCAACCAGGTTTCTTCTCCTAATTAAACTCTAATATATTTTCTCAATTAAACTCTGATTATTCTAGAAATGTTTCAATCATAATTGTACATGAATTTTAGTCTATAAATGGGCCTCTTAGCAAACCTAGATATTTTAGAACAACAATAACAAAATTAAGAGAGTTTGTGCTCTAGCTATAAGTATAAACAGATAATCAAAATAGATTTCTTTTCTTCTTGAATGATTCAATTATATAGAAAGTGGCATCATTTAGATCTTATGTATGTTTTGAGTTATATATAGGAATGGATGTGATATTATATATTTTTTATATAATTATTATTTTTTGCCAAGATTGTGGTTCTCAGGAAATAAATCGTGGACTATCATCTCCACATAAGACTTTTTTTTTAAATTCATAGAATTCTTGTGAGCCAAAAACAAACATAGGACTTAAATGTAAATTTTTTGAAAAGAGTCCATGAAGAGGAGAAGATGGAGCAATGGCGGTTGAAGACCCAAGGAAGCCTTGTGGTAAAAATTTGTGTAATTTTTGTTTTTCATTTATTTTCTAAAAATAAAACCATGGAAACCTTGGCTGGCAATTTTATTTTAACTACCCATCTCCTTATATATCCTCTTTATAATTGTTTTTTATATTTATATTATTTTCTATTATAATTTTGATTTATACTATGAGATGATCCACAGTTGATCAATTAAAAAATAAGAAGTGTGGTAATCAAAAAATACATGTGTTGTATTGTTCTATTACTCTTTTAGGTTATTCAATTGCTATGAGAAGTATGGTAATGAGAATTACATGTTTAGGATTGGCTCTGACAAAGAAAGGCTTGGTTTTTAAGTGATCAAATGTAACACTCCAAACCCGGCCTAGATGTTATGGCCCGAGTCTGGCGTGTCACATTGGAGGGTGATACGAAAAATGCGGTGTAGTTGAAAAACCTTGAAACCATTGGATTGTTTGCGATTTAAAACAGTGAAAACTTGTAAATTTGTAAGTTTGAGTAAAACCTTAAGTAGACATCTAAAACCTTAGTTTTTATATTACTAATATCTCGTGTTTCAGTTATAGCGAAAGTTTTTGTTTTAAAACCCATTTGTTGTGTTATCGTGATATTTTTTTTTTTGAAAACAAATATCTTTTATAAAACCACGCCCTAGAATAAGCAATCCCAAATTAAAAACAAACTGAAGAAACGACCTTATTACAGAAATTTAAACCCAAAAGAAAGCAAATTAAAATAACGTAAACTTTAATATGGAAATGTAAAGTTGTTTGTAACGCGTGGCCACCTCCGAGTCCTCCCATACGTCGAACCGCCTACTGAGGATCACCAGAAAAGAAAGAAAAGAGGGGATGAGTTTTCGAAAAATCAGTGGTTACATCCCTTATCGATCAACAACATGCATTAATCAAATTAGGCCTAAGCCCATTACAATACCAGTGGCATCTGGGCCTTAGGCCCAGAGTAGCCTCAACTGGGCCAAAGCCCATAAATAGTAACACTAGTCACATTTAACTGGCCTGAGCCCATCTCAATAACAGAATCAATATATGCAATGCATAATGCCCTATCCAACCAATACACCACGCGTACCAACCATCACACCATGTAAGGATAAAATAGACCCACCCAGCCACCACACCAATATCGCAGCGAAGCTGCCAATCACATAATCGGCTTTAAGACTTCGGTGGGTCCACAGTCGTCTCAGGCGACCCGTGCGATCATATCCACAGTCGTCTCAGGCGACCCATGCGATCATAACAAATCAGATCAGTGGGTCCACAGTCGTCTCAAGTGACCCGTGCAACCCTAACAGGTCATATCACTTCCTCTAGTACAATCATCTCGTCCCCATGCAGCATAATACTACATGAATACAAACATATCATAACATGGCATATAAAATCAGACATAAAGCATACAGGGGCATTTTAGTCATTTTGCCCTTAAGGGGCATAATAGTCATTTCACATTTAGGGGTCCATCTACACTTACCGACCCTTCAATACGTTCACAGTCGTCTCAGATGGCCCATGCAACCTTTAGCAATCATCAAGTACAATTGGCCCAAAGCCCAAAATATTGCCCAAGTGGGCCCACACGCTCGTGTGACCCATTAAGCCCAAAACTACCCTTGGCCATGTGGTTAACATGACCAGCTCGTTTTTTCACAGCCATCAGTGAATTTTACTCAAGTCGGGCCCACGGCCCATCGGGCCCATCGGCCTGTTACGGCCATATGTCCTAAAAGCGAGCCAAGTCCATGAGATCGTTCATGGAGCCTCAATCATCATATCGATCTCTCCACACGAGTGTTCGCACCCTCGTGTGGTTACCGTTGCCAAACTTTTAGCATTTCAGCATATCAGCTTTTCGAGATTTCGACTTTTGCTGATCAATCGTTAAAATGGTGTGCGTGTACACACCTGGTTTATAAAGACTTGCTACAAATCCCAAGCCGTAACCTACAATTTTTTAGACCAACTGTTAGTCACTCCATTCACATCATTGTTCTCCTCCTTCTACAACATGAATCGAACTCACTTAATGCTTACCTTGAATAATATAACCTTGTTAATCTCATTATTCGATATCAAAGTCTATACCCCTTGACAGATCTATGCAACAACAACCCTATTACACGAGATAGCAAACACACGTGAGTAAATCTACACTTGACCGATTATTGATCCATGAATAATATTTGATCTACAACTATACCAAGGCCTACACACTTACTTTGATCAAGACTATGAGTGGAATGTCAATTGCTTCAAGCCGCTTACCCTTCTGTCAAACCCCGAGAAAACCTAGGTACTAACTAATTTTAATTAAAGAGAGAGGAGGGGAGATTTAATAGAAAGAAAAGAATAACATCACCAACGAAACAATCAGAAGAAGTCACCAATACTTACACTTGACCTAGGCAAAAAGAGGAGTAGGAACGCAACCTTGCGATAGGGAAACAAAAGTGAGAATGGTTCCTGCAAAAGTTGACAAAGAGAGAGCAAGGAGTATTCGGCTATTCCCTAAATAAAGAAGCAAGGCGCAGAGATTCTGCTGAGGCAAAGCCTTCTAAGAAGAATAGGGACAATAGTCGATTTCGATAAGTGGAAGAAGATGAATATTTTGCAGTAGTAAGATAAGAGTGTTTGGTTTCATAGTGTAAGAGTCAAAAGGGGAAAAGTAAGATTTGAGAAGAAAGGAATGCTCAGTTGCGTTTAAGAGAGGGAGAAGAGAGAAGAAAAAGAATCATATGAGCAGAGATTCGACAATAAGAGAATGATAGATTGGGAGGAGAGAAAATGACCTGAAAGCAATTGAGGGTACAAGAAGAAAAAGAAAAACTCCCCGAATGGTCAAAAATTCGGCAATACCACAAAAGAAACTTCCCAAATGCCGAAAATGAACCAAATCCTCCTCTTTTGCCAAATTCTTCAGCTACCCAAAGACCACATTCGGCTTTAGCTCCTCAACAAAGCAAATCTCCTAAACTTTCTCCCTGATTAGCTACACGATCCATTCCCTGATTCCCTCATTTGACTCATTCAAATTCTCCAACCACAGAGTTCAATTCCAACACCAACTTTTGCCTTCTCCTGAGCAAAATAAATAACCACTTTTGCATGCTGTACGACTTGAACCTGGACCTCCTTGACAAGCCTATGACGCCATTTCCTTGCCTCCCATGTGACGCCATTTAGCCACTAGACCACTAGGCTCTTTGTGTTGTTTACTCACCACAATGATTTAAAAGATATACCACTTGAAGTCGAAACTCCCTTAAGACTAAAAACCAATTTTTTTCCTATACCAAAGCTTGAACCCAGGACTTCATAAAAGCCCCCCTAACATTCCAAATTCACTAACCTAACCATTCTATCATGCAATTTGTACCATTGTCTTGCTCTCAAAAATTTTAAACGCACCCACGCCGGGGCCCAATTCTTCTAGGCCCAAAATTCGGGGCGTTACATCAAATTTGACTCACCTCCCTTTTTTGGGACCTTACTTGGTATACGGTTCATATTCACTTCTTCGATTTTTTCTTAAAAAAAAATGGAGAAAAATAAACACCTTGTAACAATGTTCATGCAGCATAACGATAGTTCTTTAAATGATTTTTTTAAACAATTGATGCAAAATGTGATATATACATAATTTCTTAAACAATGTTCACTTTAACAATGTTCACTTTTGAAATATTCATATATTAGTTATAATTTCTTAAACAATTGATGTAAAATGTGATATATACATAATTTTAGGGTTACCTCACAATTTAACCCCTAACATTGTATCTAATTATCATTTTGATACTTAAAATTTTCAAACATGATATCGTTATACTTAAAATTTTCAAACATGATATCGTTACTCCAAGGTTTAACTCTGTTAAAAATAGGCTAACATGGAGCACTCCATTAGTTAGCAAAAAATAACTTGATTAATATTTGAATTCAAAACTAATGAACATCATTACAAGTTATTTGGAGTGCCAACAAAAATAAAGTTACTTGGTAGATTATAAATTTCAAAATAAAATATATGTCGTCTTTTGAATGGTGTTTAGCAAATTTAAACATCACAGTAAATGAATGCCAACAGAAAATCTAATATTTCCGTTACTACTCATTTTCAACCCCCTCTAAACTATAACCTTTGTTTTAAATTATCTCTAAACTTTAAAGCATTTTGATTACATTTTATACTACTAAAATTATATCAATTAGGTCATTTTATTATTAAAATATTTAATTTAATACGTCAAATTTTATGTGGATTGCCACATAGTAAAAGCTTCAACAGAACTAAAGAGAGAACAATAAAACATTTCTAAAAATTTTGTAACCTCAAAATCAAAATTTTTACGACATTCATTCTTACAATATTCATTTTCTTTAAAAAATTACTTTAAATTATGTCATACAACATTTTATGCGTCATTTAATGGTTATATTAACAATTTTAATAATGAAAGGACCTAATTAATATAACTTTAATAATCCAGATATGTAATTAGAACATTTAAAAGTTTAGAGACCAATTTAAAATGACATGTTTAGAGGTGTTTGGTGCAATTAACTTAAATTTACATAAATACATTCTATTGAGTGTGATACATTTGTTTATTTGGGTTTGTTTTTTTTTTTTTATGTTATTTTTTATCTTATCAAAGAATTATAAATTTTATATACTTTTTTATAGCCTAATGATACATCTTATGTTGATCTTTATACAAATTGTATCTATTTGTCACCTTCATATTGTTTTTTTTTTATTTGTATTTTAAAATTCACAATGATTCCATTTTAAGCTTAAATTATGTTTCAATATTGAAGTGAAATAAAGAAATTTGAATTGTTAAGTGAATTTTTTTTAATTAAATCATTTATTAAAGTTATAAAAACCAACTCTTAGTATTGTTGTTCTTCTATTTCACTTGGAACTTTCTTTTAAAATATTTTTTTTTTATTCTTGTTAAACATTTAGAATAAACAAATCTAAACCTCAAATAAGTAGAGGTTTTCATGAAACCAACAAATGATTTGTAATTTTCTTTCATAAAATTAAAAATTACTTAAATGCTTTTTGGTGTCATTGGAATCCAATATACTATTTCTTTTTCAAACACAAGATTTACAATTACAATAATCACACTAGTAACAATAATTTTTAAATAAAAATGTTAAAATTCTAATCAAAATTTCAAGAATTTTAATATTATAAACAGAATCATTCTTAATTTCTTCAAGAATTTATACTAATCAAACCTAATTATTAACCAATCACGATATTTAAATCTCATAAAAATAATATCCCAAAAGCATTACATAAAAAAAATTAAAATCTTGTTCGATAAGCCACTGAAAAAATTATATCTGAAAATGATATTTACTTTTATTAAACATGTTTGATAATCTATAATAAAACTCAAATGGTAGGATTTTTTAAATGAAAAAAATGTGAAAACTGATAAGTGAATAAAAAGCTATTTATGTAAAAAATTTCGGTTCTTTTTATTTTTTTTCTTTTAACAGTGTCTTTTAAAAAATTTACCTTCAAAATTTTAAAATCAAACAATCTAATCATATTACTTAATTTTTTTAAGACATGTATTAACTTTCATTTAAAACCTAAAAAAAATTGTCACAATGATTATTTTCCATTTTTAAAGTATCTTATTTAAAATTTCACGCATTTATATATTTACTTCTCATTTATATTGTTCTTTATTCGTTTGATAAATAGTTTTACATTCTATTAGTAAACCAGATGACCATATATTAGAAAAAAATAAGTTAAAAGTTGAAGTTATTTAATTTCGTTTTTATCATATATCTTATTTATAAAAAATATAAATAATTAAATATTTCTTTTTAATAATTGAGAAAGAGAATAAAATCACTTAAAATCAAATTCAAACTCTCTATATTCTATTAAAACAAAAGATTATTAACCTTAGTTCGTATTACAAATTACATTCATATTACTCTTATTACCTACTTGTGAAATGACAATATAGAAAATTTCACTCCATTCAAAATACTCATACCAAATTTTATTCCACTCAAAATACTCTTATTATGTTAGTGTTATTTTAATTAGTAGTTTTTTATCCTATTTTTTAAATAATTTAATTTCAACAAAAATTTCATAAATTACACCCAAAGTCTCCAAAATCACTAAATTATTAATATATTTTCATTTCGATCACTGAACTTCAAAAAATTACAAAATAATTATTAAATTATTTAAAAATTTTCTTTTATATCATTAAACTCTTCGAAATAAAATTTTAAACCACCAAACTATTCAAAAATTTTCAGTAAATTTTTAGTAAGCCACTGAATTATTAATTTTTTTCAAACTATCAAACTCCAATCGACAATAAAATGACTCAATACTCGTCAACATAAAACACACCTCAGTGATTAAGGTCAATTTGACAATCATTATTAAAAATCGAACAAAAAAAAACTACTTGAATTTGGTAGCTATTTCATCGGGGAAAAACTTATGTTTTAGCTATATGATAATGGCTCATGCCAATAAATTACGTATCTAATGGCAAAAAATAACTTGCAAGATCAAGGTTAGCATCAATTTCCATAGAACTCATCCTCCCCCAAATTTGAATATATTTATATATAAAAAGAAAAAAGGAAGATAGAAGGCTGATAATTTCGCTTAACACCTGAAGACCATTAGAAAGAAGTTAATGACAATTTTGATTTAGGAAGAACAAACAACCTCTTTTTGGAATAAGGAGGGGGGAAATTTTGGGTTTTGAAAGAATTTCATAAATCAATCTTGAAAGAAAGGATGTACAGAAAGGAAAATATTTTTCTGACATAACTAAGGTTTTCCAAATTTGTTTTAGCGGTCCCAAAAGCATTACCATAGGTAGACTTCATTAAAGAGAACTGGAAAAAAAATGACAAGATGCCTAGCTATTTTAATGATTTTAGTATGAATTAAAAAGATAACAATAGCGGGCATTAGTAACTGAAAAATAGGCTCTTTTGAACTAACCATGCCAGAAATCAGCTGAAGACAAGAACAGTTAGCTGTATAGCCTAATAATGTTTTACCAAGTCCAAGCTTTTCAAGTCAACGTTGTTTTCTTCTTGATGCTATTTCCGAGGCCCAAGCTTTTCCAACTTCAGTCTGGAACTTCCCTGTAATATAAGTTAATTTACCTTTATTAGCAGCCAAAATCAAGTTTGCTCATGAATAATGCAAATTATTTGTTTTAGATCAACCAAGCAAGTTCAGGCTAAATACTAAAGATAGAATGGCATCTGTGTACATTAATAAGTTTGCTAAGGTGAGCTATCGTTAACAAAGCGTTTCCCAGTTTCGAGGTCAAAAAGAGATGAGGACTAATGAAATTTTGTTTTAATCGGAAATGGGTTCCTCAACAGAAGTTCTTAAAGAAGCAGAGCGTGAAGAATCCTTTCACCTTTACCAAGTAGGTAAGATCATTTTTCTGAATCCTGTATCACCTCCAAAACAGTCAGACAAAACCTTCTTGATTGGACTTCCCATTCTCCCAACTCTTACGTCGCTCCAAATTCCACTACTTAAACAGCATCATTATATAACCTCTTCAGTTCTGAAGCATTTTATTCGCCTGCTTATCTTCCTTTTAATTTTGTCTTTGAGGGGAATCATATTATGCCATGTCAAACGGCATTTAACAGATATGTCCAGATTGAACCAATGAAACGTCAAAGGGCTTAATTGAACATCTAAAACCAATTAAAAGGTAAAATTGAGTTACTGAACTGGCCTTTCAAATTTATTCTATTTTTGAGTTTAAATGTCTTAAAAATTATTAAAATCCATTATGGAAACAAAAAAGAAAAAAAAAGAGTAAAAACTACAGAACTGCAAAAGGTTTAAATTACATACCAGCAGTTGACTGGAAAAACTCATCCAAATCCACCCCTTGCTCTGCATAAGTCAAGATGAAACATTCTTACAATGAGTAATGACTACAGAGATTAGCTAAAATTGAAAAGAAGAGCAAATTTTGAAAAATAAATAATTTAAAAAGACAGTATATCTTAATTTTCTAGAATGTTAGACATTCCGTAGCATATGAAATGCATGCACCACAAGTCCATCACATAGATTATTTAAGGTCAGGAGCTAGTGTAATGTATGCAAGAAGGCTTTAAATTTAAACAGGAACACTAATCAAACCAAACAAAAAAGGTAGTTGACAATTAATAATTTACGATCTGTTAAAATGCCCATCCCCGTCAAAAATACACATAAAGCCCGAGATCCAGGAACAAAAATATGATGAAATAAATCTCAGAAGCAAACAAGAGACATTTATTTAATCTCAGCAACATATGATATCAGAATGATTTTAAATTTTAACCGCTAGGTTGTACTGATGCCTCGTTTATAAGGAAAAAGCTGATCTATTACGTATGTATTAGAATAGTTTGTTATGCGCCTTGGCGTACGATCCAATCACAGGTCTTGACGAAAAAAAATTCTTGCTTCAACCTATGGTTACTCAAAAGGCAGATTCGTCCTTGACTGAACCCCCTCTCAAAATAACTTTCTTTTTTTTATAGAATAATTGCTTATCTCTTTATTTCATATTGGCAGCCTTTTATAGACTGTTAATAACAAAGGAAAGAGTTCTAATAGAATTCCTAAATTAGAGTTTATGAAGGAAACAAAAAACCTAATATAATAACCAAAACTAAAACTCCTAAAGAAATTAAATAAATGTAAAACTCTAATTCTTATTCCTTCTCTAATATTGTTTTCCAATGAAAACATCCATATCATTACTCCCCCTCTCAGAGTTGAGCTTGTTCTCAAGCTCAAATTCAGGATAAACTTCAGAATTTATCCAAAATCATCTATCTCATCATCATCTTGCTTGCCTTCAACATCTGGTACTTCTATCCAAAATAACATTTTCCATTTGTGTCCCATGAAATAAGACTCGTCACAATTATAGCACAACTCTTTAACCTTTCTTTCTGCCATTTTTGTCTGTGTCAATCTCTTAATAAATGATGCAGAAGAACCTATTTTGCCGTTGTTCCCTATTGGTTCTGTTGTTTGTCCCCCTCCCTTTGCAATGCTCTTTGTTGTTGGAATGATTGAATTGTTGCCAGTGTTTTGGGAAGTTGGCCAATTCAGGATGGCTCGAGATGACAGTTTGGAAGAGACATTTTGTTTACGTTCCAATGTTCGAGCCATATTCATTGCAACTCCAAGGTTTTCCGGTTGTTGCATCTCAATATCAATTCTAAACTCCTCTATCAACCCGGCAGTAAAGAGGTTTACTTATTGTCGAGGTTTAAGATCAGTAGTCCTAGCCAATAGTGATTAAAATTGGCGTTGATATTCCTCTATAGTCCTAGTTTGTTTCAAGTTGGCAAGTTCTCCCAAGGAGTTATTACTCAAAGGTGGCCCAAACCTTACATAACAACACCCTCTGAAGCAATCCCAATCCAGATTTGCCTCCTCTTCTTCGATTTGATCAAACCACAATTGTGCCTTTCCTAAGAGATGGAATGAAGCTAAGCCTACTTTGTCTTCTACGTTGGTCCGTTGATTGCCAAAAAATTTTCGCATCTTTTTAATCATCCTAAAGGATCTCCAATACCATCATAAGTGGCAAATTCTACCTTAGAGTATCGTGGCACCATGCCCCCACCGTGTTGCAAATCTGAATTTCTTTTCTTGCCTCCACTGCTGTCCTATTATTCATTATTTTTTTTCTGAATCCCCTTTCGTTATCTTTTGGACTGAAATAGTAACATCGCCATCTACTCCTCTAATGCTTGTTGCCTTATAGCCATTTGTTCCATAAATGCCTCCAGCTTGGCTGTCAAAGTTTTTTCGTCACCCATGACAGCTGACTCCGAGACCAAGTTGTTATGCGCCTTGGCATAGGATCTAGTCACAGGTGTAGACAAGAAAGAATTCTTGCTTCGACCTATGGTTACTCAAAAGGCAGATTCGTCCTTAACTGAACCCCCTCTCAAAATAACTTTCCTTTTTTTATAGAATAACTGCTTATCTCTTTATTTCATATTGGCAGCCTTTTATAGACGGTTAATAATAAAAGAAAGGGTTCTAATAGAATTCCTAAATTAGAGTTTATGAAGGAAATAAAAAACCTAATATAATAACTAAAACTAAAATTCCTAAAGAAATTAAATAAATGTAAAACTCTGATTCTTCTTCCTTCTCTGATATTGTTTTCCAATGGAAACATTCATATCATAGTTACACATAAAATAAATAATAGTTAGTACAAATTTAAACTTGAAATTAGACAAATGAGTAAAAACTCTAGTAAAAAATAAGAGCTCTTCAATATAAGTGAAAAATTTTCCTTCTCGTTGCTAAAAATAAGTAATAAGGGTGGCTAAATATTACCAATTGAATTAATTTATTGCTAACTCATATACTAAAACATGTGTAAAAAATAGGCTTAATGATAAATTTGGCCACTAACATTTGCATGTTTTGTCAAAATGACCCTACTTGTATTTTCGAGCCTTTTTTTGCCATCAATCTTTGTTTTTTTTTTTCAATTTGCTTTTTCTAACAAATTTAATAAATAAATTCAAGGTTTCAATTTTTCTTTTCTTTCAAAAGGTTTCAATCTTTCATACGTTTGTTTACTGAGAAGTTTTTTTACTGAATTAATTTTTTTAGATAGTTATGTTAATTTTCTTTAAATTAAGAGTTATTTTTTAATTTAATGTATTATTTATTTATTTTGTTATTTTTCACATCTAATTATCTTGAGTTATCCAAGTACTAAATTATATCTCATTAAAAATATTCCACATATGAAATTCCACATCATTCCCGTTAACTTTTTTAACGGTATTTTCATTAAATCTATTAGAAAAAGCAGATTGAAAAAAAGAACAAAGGTTGATGGCCAAAAAAGGCTAAAAAATACAATTAGGGCCATTTTGACAAACGTTAGTGACCAAATTTGTCATTAAGCCTAAAAAATAATACTCCTACCAAATGTAGCATAATCGTATTAATTTTATAAAAAACTAATTCATCATCTTAGTAAATAAATCAGCAATAATAATTCCAATACTCAGCTTTCATTAAGACCATCAAAACCAGGCTTTATCCTACATTGCCTCTAAGCTTTAAACACTCCTTTTCCTTTTTCCTTTTTTCTTTCTCCCCAGCTTGGGCTCTCATTCTTAGAAAATTATAGCTTATTCTTGATAAATGTTTAAAACTATTTAATGTTTCTATAAGCCATTTAAGGTGAATTGCCATTATGATCAGATCATAAACGCTGATGCTAATGCAAATATGTAATGATAAAAAATCAAGGGAAGAAGTCAAGAACAAGAAGTCTTACCATTCTCATATTCTAAGGCTTGAAGTATCATCTCCACCTGCATGTAACAGGACAACCCAACATCAGATTAGAAAGCATTTATCAGCTTAGAGAATTATGATTACAGACCTAAAAATATGTTTATAGGTAGCCACTGATAAAAAATCACCAACATCAGTTGAAATAGGATTAAACTTGCGATAATTTGAGGTCTAAATGCTATAATCAAAGGAGAACTAAACTGAATATGCATAGAGATTGGTGAATTAAAGATTAATTCATCATATGTACTGAAGATGAGATAAACACAAATAAGCAGAATACAAAATGAAAATTGAACAACTTCCAACCATAGGTTGGAAACAAAACATTTACTATTTTTATTATCAAACAAGTAACTAAGCATGCTACTCACTCATCACTTCTTCTATTCTAGGGCATAATATAAGTGTAATAAAAAATATTAGCCAAACAATTCACATTTGATATGTATCTTTGAAAAAAAGAACGCATTTGAGATGTTCCGTTTTATTGATAAATCATGAATAATAGAAATATACAAACACTAGCATTACATACCTTGTCAAAGTCTTTGACGATTTTGGCTTCAGAGGAAGTATTTTCTTCATATTCCATCCATAATTCCTCTATTTCTTTCGCTGCAATCAATTAAGCAGAAAAATTAGGTCGAATTATACATCATTATGATATTCAAGTTCAACCCCCTCCCCCCCCCAACCCTGCGCTCATTTTTCATAAACGACTATGAGTTAAAAGAAAGAATAATAAGGTAAACCTCTAGACCCTTCACCAAGTAATTTGCACATATGATCTAAGGCTTCACGCTCTCTTCGACTCTTCTCAGCCTTAGAAATACCATCTGAAGGGGTAATATCACCAACGATGGCTGTTCAAACACAAAGATAAATATAAAATTGTGATTATGGTAAGCTAAAAAAATCATATTTATACAAACAAATCAAATTTTAATTTGTTTAAAATTAAGCTAAAAGACGTTTTTTTAATCTAACCTTCAGCAATATCATGAACAATGGCCATTTTAACACACCTAAATAAATTAGAAGAAGAAGAAGAAGAAACCTCTCAGTCAAAGAATTAACTGAAATTTGTAAAATATTAAGGGAAAAAAAAGGTAGTACAACTAACTTGTCTTGATCAATTCCAGGAATATCAGAAGCAATTAAAGCCATTAATCCCATTCGATACATATGATCAGCTATTGATTCCGGATTCTGTACATCTCTCCGCACCCACCCCGCTCGTTTCGTCGTCTATTCATTCCAACAATAATAATCACGTTACAAAACTATATCAAATTAAAAGAAAATACAAGGAAAGAAATTGTTCAAACTTTTTTGAGTGAATAATTTAAAAAATACCTTGAGGCGGTGACAGAGAGTGAGAAAATCAATGGCAGAGGAAGCGGAGGGGGGAGAAGGGGCAGCAGCGTCATTGGAAGGATTGATATCGTTACCGTTGGTGAGGGAAGAAGATGATGAGGAAGCCATTCGGAGAAAAGAGAAGGCAGTGGGGGGAAGAGAGGCGTGGGCGAGGAAAGATTTGAGGCTGAGTTGAGTTGAGGAAGTGAAAGAAGGGACTAGGAATGCCAGTGAGAAGGCTCTACAAGGAAACACTATTCGGCTCCCACTCCCCATATTTTTCTTTTTCGGATTTTCTTTTTCTTTTCCCTCTTATTTTAATTAATTAATCTGATTCGTTGCGGCAAATATCAAAGTTTTTGGTGGAAAAAATGGTATATTCCAGAATGTTGATTCAAAAGTTCGATCTGAACATCCACGTCACCATCTATGCGGCAATTGACGATCCACAATCTACAGCTGACCTCGCATTTTTTTTTATCCTTTATACACGTTTTAGTACTAATTATATAAATTTTCTCATGCCTAAATTTTTATCGAATATTGGTAAATATTTTTAAGTCCAAAAGCTATATGTAGACAAAGAAAAAAAAAATCAAAGGATGAAGTAGATTTCATGAGGATAAAGTTAAAAAAAAGGAAAATCAGTAAGTGATTTGTCGTAATTCGGTGTAATAAATTAAACTAGTTTTCAAATTTAAAGAGCATAAATACAATTAATTTTATTATGTTTGGATTAAGTTTTCATAATTTCGTTTACATTTAATAAAAAGTGTAATTTGAGTCTTTTATTAACCTTAGGGGCGAATAAGGCCTAAGGTGAGCTAATATATCTAATGAGTATGCATGAGACCATTAGAGGGCATACAAACTCAATATTGGTCATGGTGTTGCAACATGGGGAGTTTGATATCACAACATAGGGAGCAAAGTACAAGAATTCTGAGACTACCAATAATAGCCCTTTTTTAGTGGTAACTGAACAGTGGTTTTAGGACCACAAATTTCCATCATGTCAACTTGTAAATATTATTTATAGAATATTTACGGAGTCATTAGAGTCGTAGTAATTTTTAGTTAAGAAATTTTAACATTTAGATAGCTAATTAAAGAAAAAGGACTAAATTGAAAAAGGTACAAAACTTAGTAATTATTACATTTAGATGATCAACTAGCTTAATTACTAAATGAGGAAGGACCTATGTAGCAATTAGCCCTTAGTTATTATCGTTGGACGGCAATTGGAATGAAAATGATAAAATAACATATGTTTAATGGTAATTTTGTAATTAAATCAAAATTAAAACAAAATTAAATGAAGAATAAACATTTTCTTCTTCATTTTCTTCTTCAACTTGCCGAAACACCATAGCTAGGGAGAAGAAGCTTCAGTTGTGTGGTTTTCATTTCATGTAAGTGAAATTAATACATGTTTCTTGTAATTTTTATATTTTTGAAATCGTTGTAACTAGGTCCAACTAGCCTATACCTTCGTTTTTGAATCTGTTAAAATTTTTAGAAGTATCCATTGATGAATTTTGGTTGTTTTTTTATGATAATTATCTGTTTGAAGCTTTGATTGTGGTATTTGGTTGTTTTGTGAAGTAATTTTTATTAGTTTTTTTATTTAAGGATTAAATTGTTAAATTGTAAAAATTTCAAGGTTTGGTGGTGACTTAGAAGTATAATTGGGACTATTTAAGGGCCTAGATTATTCGAATATAAATTTTGACTTGAGAAAATGGTTAATTTGATGATTTTCGGGTTAAAGGACTAAATTGTAAAAGTTGTAAAAGTTAATGGGCAATTGTGTAATTTTAAAAAACAAAAGGGTGTAAATGTGGAATAAATTGGAATATGAAATGTAAGCTAATAATTGGGAAATTTTAAATTTTAGATCAAGACCCTATTGATTTACATGGAGAAAGAAAAATTACAAAATAGTCCCTAAACTTTTGCAACTATTATAATTCAGTCCAAGTAAGTTCGTTCGGTTTGTAATTTAATATTTGTATGAATTGTATGATGATATGATATGAAATTGTGGATATTAAGTGTACAATTGATGATATAAAGTTGTTTGGGAAAATGTTATTGAATTTCGGTACTTGGGTCGGATGAACGCGTGATAGAATATAATTGAATGACGGCGTGTTACGTGAGGTTGGAGTGGAGATTGATGTGGTGTGTTATATAAATTTTCCCGAGTATACCAAGGTTTAGCACTTGTTGCGAACTCTCGTGTTATACTATCCTGTTCTAGCGTGTTATGGGGGTAGATGTATAGCCTACGGGGTAGGCATTTAGTGTCGAGGCGTATTATCAGTTGGATTAGCCATCATGAGCGTTTGGCATGTTTTGATTGGACTACTTGTGTACTCATATCTATAAGTCATGCATCAGGTCGTAAATTATTGTATTATAATTTGTTTAATGACTTTGAATGGCATGAGACGTTCTTAACATCTAGAATGGACTCCGTTGTAGACAAGTATGTTATCGGAGAATATTATTTGAACTTTGAACTGAAATATGAAACTCACTAGTTTGTAATTGTGGATGACAGTAAATATTTTTTGTTAAATCTTTTTTTTTTATGGTTAAATTTATTTTGGTAAGAATTACTGTTTTTGTCCGTCGAACTTACTAAGCTTCAATAAGTTTACTTGTGTTAATTTTTGTTTCTTGTAAATACTTTTGAAGGTTGGACAATCGAATCAGCACTCAAGTCACACTATCCATCCATTTTCGATAGTTTTTGAACGCTTATTTTGGATTATATGGCATGTAATAGGCTTGTTTTGTCATTTCTTTTGTTTTGGTATGTAAATATATAAAGAGTGAGCCTAAGTGCAAGTTGACAACTTATTGTGATATATGTGAATGATGGAAAATGTCTTTGGTATAAACTTTTAGCAAATGTATGATTAATAGATTATATTGAATTGTTGTGAATTGAGGTGCCTATTGTAACAATCCTAACCCATATCCGTCGCCAGAATAGGGTTACTGAGCATTACCAGACTTATCACATAAATAATCATACAATTTAAATTCAATTCACATATATAAACACAAATCGTTCACATACACTCTTATAGTCCCTAACACGAGCCTTTGAAACCCAAAATAATTATTTAAAACAATTTGGGACTAATCCGAGAACTTAGGACAAATTTTGGGAAAACATTGAAATTTTTCTAATACAGGGGACAAATGCCCATGTGGCCAGGCCGTGTGTCTCACAAGGCCAAAAGACACGCCTGTGTCACAGTCCGTGTGGACATTCGAAATGAGATCACATGAGTGTGTCCCAGACCGTGTCCTACCCCGTGTAACTCCCTAACTTATGTCACACGGCCAACCACGCACTCGTATGACTAGCCCGTGTAACTCACTGACTTGCTTTCATTAAAAACTACAGGGGACACACGGCCGTGTCACTTGGCTGTGTGTCACACACGGCTAAGACACACGCCCGTGTCTCTGCTTGTGTGAACAAAAATAGACTATGTTCCAAGCCACATTTCTCACCCAAACTTGCATCAACCTAGGCATACCAAATAACATATATTCATATCCTAAATAGGCAGTCAAAACAACTACAACAAAGTCCAATTCATACAATTCCAATACCAACAACAACATTACTCATAAAGATCACAATTGGCCATTCAAATTCATACCAATTTCACATCCAAAAACTACCTAAATGATCAAACTCACCTATTAGACTTTGTGCTTCAATCAACATGCATACCACATTCTGAAATCCTATCATTTTGTACTCAAAACGTCAATTCACAACAAAGCATTCACATAGCAATTATAAACCAAATATCAAAGGCCATTGCACACATTTATATAACCAAGCTTACCAAAATAAGCCATGTAACACCCCTTACCCGAGACCGTTGACGGAGTTGAGCACGAGGCATTACCAGACTTACCTTACTAGTTCGGGGCATAAAAATTTGCTTTTAAAATTAATTCATTCACATTCATCCAATATATCCCTAAAACGGGCCCTTAAGGCCTTAAACATGCAATTGGAACGGTTCAGGACCAAATTGGGAACATTTAAAAATTTTACGATTACTTACACAATTAAAACAATTTATTTCACTGTTCATAATAAAACTGTCCACCTGCATAACAGTCACTAAATTAATTATAACTCGAGTTACGAAACTAAAAATTTAAATTTGTAAATTTTCCCTGAAACTAGACTCATATATCTTCTTACCATAATTTTTCCAGAATTTTTGGTGAAGCCAATTAGTACAGTTCATTAGTAAAAGTTTCCCCTGTTTCGCAGCCTAGTAGACCTGACATTTCTTCACTAAAAATCAATTATCTCATCCTACAGTTTTCATTTAGTGTTTTCACTTGTTTCTTATAAAGATAAACTCACTAAGGAATCTATACATATAAATTATGACTCATAATTCTTTTTGTACAATTTTTAGTGAATTTTGAAAATCAAAACAGAGGATCACGAAATCCCTCTGAACCAGTCTCACAAGAATTTAAATATCTCAAAATATAGACTTCCTTTGCTTGCTTTGTTTATTTCCTATGAAAACAGACTCAATAAGATTTAATTCTATATCTCATTCACCATTTAATTCCATTTCTACAATTTTTAGTGATTTTTCAAATTCACGTCACTGCTATTGTTCCAAAACTGTTTCATGGCCAACTTTTACTCCTTCATCATTTCTTTGCATAAACTATCATTTAGGCATACATAACATCAAAACATGTTCTTAATTAGCCATTTCAATAGCTAATCATTATCAAGTATTCCCATGTCATTCTTTAATCATATCATAAGGACATACACACAAAATAGTCAAGTCCCTATACATGCCATAACTCAAAACATTTCAAATTACAAAATACCGAGATAGCCTTTGATAGTGTGAGACGAACATTGACGTCCTTACGATCCCCGAATTGGCTTGGCTACACTATAAAAGAAATAAAGGAAAAGGAGTAAGCTACAATGCTTAGTAAGTTTACAAGTAAAAAAATGACAACATTCACCGAGTATAAATATACTCATTTTATACCATCAACTAACAAAATCTTTATTTTACTTCTCCGCTTACTCTTTAACTTTTCTGTTTATCATTCCTTTACCTGAACTTTCTTGTAACATAACCTGTATATTAGCCCAATGAACCATTTGGAATACTCAGGATACTTGGGTTTTCCTTCCTAATAATAGCCTGCCAATGCCATGCTCTAGGCATGGTCTTATATGGATGTTCATTGTCCTGCCAAAGCCATATATCTAATATGGACTTACATGGGATCTTCTTGAGCTGTCTCAACCTTCCAATGCCATATGTCTGATATGGACTTACATGGGATGTTTCTCAACTGCCTCAACCCGAAATGTCATGACATTCCGTATCCCATACATTTCTAAGGTTCAAACTGGCTTTCTAATACTTTTTCTCTGTTACCTCATCTTTTTTTCAACTTGGAATATTCTCATAAAATAAATGTATATATGCTGAAAATTAACAACATTAATATAAAATATCGAAATATTGCATTTATTTACCGTAAACTTACCTCGGAGCAAAATACGATCAACTTGACAACTTAATCTTCTACCTCTTTTCTTTCCTCGGTCTATCCCCAAATTTCATTCTTCTTGATCTGTAATTAGAAAATTTAGCTTATTTAACACTCACATTTATCAAAATAGTCCTTAACTCTAACTTTGGCAAAATTACAATTTTGCCCCTAATCTTTTGCATATTTACACTTTGCCCCAAAGCTCGGAAATTAAACTTTTTTTCCTAATTCTTATGTTTTAGGACATGCTGATCATTTTCCTTTCATGGCAACATCAAATTCTCACTCTAACATGTACTTATGAACATTAGGTATTTTTACCGATTATGCTGTTTTACTCGTTTTTACTTAAAACCGAGTAGCACAAGTTGTTTAACATAATTTGAAACCTCATATTCTATCATAAAACATCAAAATAACCACATTTCACTTGTGGGTATTTTTTCAAATATGAACCCTAGGTTAAATTATTGCTAGAATAAGCTAAATCAAGTTACCAAGACTCCAAAAACGTAAAGAACATTAAAAACTGGGCTTGGATGCACTTACTATGAGCTTAAGAAGTTGAAGAAACCCTAGCTATGGAGACATATGAGCTTCGGCCACTTGAAGAAGATGATAGCAATTTTTCCATCTTTTTCCCTTTTAATTCCTTTTAATTACCAAATGACTAAAATGCCATTTATTAAAACCTTGGTTATTTCTACCCATATATGTCCATTTTTGTCCATGGAAACCTAATGGTATAATTACCATTTAAGGACCTCTACTTCAATTATGCTTGTCAATTTAATCCTTTCCTATCTAGAACTCATATTTATCAACTTTTGCAATTAAGCCCTAATAGGCAAATTTAACATGCAATTCATAAAAAATTCTATCAATATTCTAACACATGCATCTAATCACTTGGTAAATCATAAAAAATAATAGTAATAAAATTTTCTATCTCAAATTCATGGTTTCACAACCTCTGTTCCATTTAGACCCTATTTCGAGATGTCATATTTCTCCCACTTTAGGGATTTTCGTCCCCGAAAATCTTACCTGTGAATAAGTTTGGATACTATTTTTGCATAGCCTCATCGAGCTCCCATGTAGCCTCGTCTACCCCATGCCTATTCCATAATATTTTCACAAGTGCAATACTTTTGCTCCTTAGTTGCTTGACCTCTCGAGCTAGAATCTTTTCCAATTTTTCACTGTAAGTCATAACTGGCTAAATCTCAACCTCTATCTATTAAATCACATGTGACGGATCAGAATGGTAACAACGTAACATGGACACATGAAACACATCATGAATCTTCTCTAACTCTATCGGCAACACCAACCGATATGCTAATGGCCTAACTCTTTCTGTCACCTCAAACGATCCAATAAAACGTGGACTTAGTTTGCCTTTCTTGCCAAATCTGAAGACTTTCTTCCACGGGGATACTTTTAAGAACGCTTTTTCACCTACTTAATACTCAATCTCTTTTCTTTTCAAATCTGCATAAGACTTCTGTCTATCTGAAGCTACTTTTAAGCAATCTCTAATAACTTTCACTTTCTCTTTAATTTCTTTAACTAAGTCAACCCCGTAAATCTGATTTTCTTTAAGCTCTGTCCAATACAAAGGTGTGCGACATTTACGTCCATACAAAGCTTCATAAGGTGCCATCTTCAAACTCAATTGATAACTATTATTATAGGCAAACTCTACCAATGTCAAATATTTTTCCCAACTACCTTGGAATTCTAAGACACAACACCTTAGCATATCCTCAAGTACCTAAATAACTCTCTCTGACTGACCATCAATCTGAGGATGGAAAGCTGCACTAAAACTCAACTTTGTGCCCAAAGCTTCCTGTAACTTCTTCCAAAACCGCGAAGTGAATCTCAGGTCTCTATCTAAGATAATCGATAACGGTACTCCATGTAGTCTAATATCTCTAAAATATACAACTCAGCCAACTTGTCAAGTGAATAATCCATACAAACTGGAATAAAATGAGCCAACTTCGTTAGCTTATTAATAACAACCCATACTGCATCTTTCTTTCTCAGTGTCAACGGTAATCTTGTTACAAAATCCATAGCAACTCGGTCCCATTTCCACTTAGGAACTAACACAGGCTGCAATAAACTTGAAGGTACCTGATGTTCAGCTTTTACCTGCAGACAGATTAAGCATCTAGAAACAAACTCTGAGATATATTTCTTCATTCCTACCCTCCAATACATTTTCTTCAAATCATTATACATCTTTGTACGACCTGGATGAATAGACAAGGAACTACTATGTGCTTCCTCTAAGATCTTTCGAATAAGCTCATTATTCTTTGGTATACATACCTAATTTTTGAACATTAAACAATCGTCAAAACTGATCTAAAAATCTGACTCTATACCCGACTCACACTGAGCTCTTTTAGCTTGCAATTCATTGTCATCTTTCTAAACTTCACAAATCTCTTCAAGAATCATTGGCTTAGCTCTTAATTCGGCTAAGATGGAACCATCATTTGATAAGGTTAAACTAGTGTTCAAAGCGCTTAATGCAAATAAATATTTTCTACTCAAAGCATCTGCAACTACATTTGCCTTACCCGGGTGATAATTGATCACTAGTTCATATTCTTTAATCAACTCTAGCCATCTTCTTTGCCTCAAGTTTAAATCTTTCTAAGTCATCAAGTATTTTAAACTTTTATGATCAGTAAATATTTGGTATTTCTCACCATACAAGTGATGTCTTCAGATTTTCAATGCAAATACAATGGCAGCTAGTTCTAAATCATGTGCCAGATAATTTTTCTCATATGGCTTTAGATGTTTAGAGGCATAAGCAATTACCTTTCCTTCCTGCATAAGTACACAGCCTAGTCCATTCAAGGATGCATCACTGTAAATCACAAACTCTTTACCTGGTTCTGGTTGTACTGAGATAGGAACTTCAGTCAACAATGCCTTTAACTTGTCAAAACTATACTGATACTTTTCAGTACATTCAAACTTGACATCTTTCTGTAGCAATCTTGTCAATGGGGTAGCTATCATGGAAAATCCTTCTACAAATCGTCTATAATAACCGGCGAAACCAAGAAAACTTCTAACCTCTAATACATTTCTGGGAGGCTTCCAATCAACAATGGCTGAAATCTTGCTCGGATCAACTCTAATACTTTCACCTGAGACTATATGTCTAAGAAAATCGACTTTCCGTAACCAGAACTCACTTTTGCTAAACTTGGCATAAAGCTGATTATCTCCCAAAGTCTGTAAAACTGTTCTCAAATGCTTTGAATGCTCAGCCTCATCATGAGAATAAATCAAGATATCATTAATGAACACAACTACAAATTTATCCAAATAAGGTCTAAAAATTCGGTTCATTAAGTCTATGAAAATGGCAAGAGCATTAGTTAAGCCAAATGGCATCACAAGGAACTCATAATGGCCATACCTAGTCTAGAAAGTAGTCTTTGGAACATCTGACTCTTTAACTTGCAACTGATAATATCTGAATCTTAAATCTATCTTGGAAAACACAGTGGCTCCCTTCAATTGATCAAACAAATCATCAATTTTAAGTAGTGGATACTTGTTCTTAATAGTTACCTTGTTGAACTGCCAATAATCTATGCACAATCTCATCGAACCATTTTTCTTTTTCACAAAGAGTAATGGTGCACCCCATGGTGAACAACTAGGTCTTGCAAAGCCTTTATAGGTTAATTCCTGCAACTGAACTTTCAATTCTTTCAATTCCGTTGGAGCCATTCTATAAGGAGCAATAGAAATGGGTGTTGTACTTAAAACCAGCTCAATACCAAACTCAACTTCTCTGATAGGAGGCAAACCTGGTAGTTCTTCCAAAAACACATCAGGAAACTCACATATCACAGGCACTGATTCAATTTTCAACTCTGGATCTTTAGTATTCACCACAAAAGCAAGATAAGCTTCATATCCTTTCCTCAAACATTTCTGAGTAGACATAACAGAAATCATGGCAAATGAACTATCTGACTCATCTAAATTAACCCAAAGAATTTCACCATTTTCACATTTCAATTGAATGAATTTCTTTCCACAATTCTCTATCACATTATGTGTAGTCAACCAATCCATACCAAGAATTATATCAAACTTATCAAATGGAAATAGCATGAGATCAGCCGAAAAACAGTAACCTCTAATCATCAAAAGGTAATTTTTACATACTTTGTCTACTAATACATACTGACCCAATGGATTCGATACTTTAATCACAAATCCCATAGACTCTATGGACATATTCATACTAGGCATCAATTTCATGCAAACATAGGAATGGGTCGAACCCGAATCAATCAAAGCAATAACATTAACATCATGAAGAGAAAATGTACCCGTAATTACGTCAGGGGAGTATGCCTCTTCACGAGCACGGATGGCATAGGTCCTTGCAGGTGCTCTAACATCTGCTCTCACTACTGAATCTCTAGACACAACTCTATTACCTGCCCCTATTCCCGGGTTTCTCTGTGGTCTACCTCGGACTGGAGCATTCCCTAACCTAACACTCTGTAATTCTTCCTTTTTAACCATTTTTGGACACTTTCACATAAAATGATCTAGAGCCTCAAACTTGTAACAACCACTCTCATCTGCTCGACACTGGCCAAAATGATGTCTACTGCACCGTGGACACTCTGGTTGGCTCGGTCGGACACTACCTACACTCGCAATCGAGGCAGTCTGAGCTTTCGAACCCATATTTCTATTATCTCTATTTCTGCTCGAATACCCAGCTGAAAAGTTTGATCTAGTAGAGAAATCTCTCTCTAGGCCCCTTGGATGTAGACTGAAATGACTTGCTCATCTGTCTTTTCTTTGTATCTTGTGTCTCAATTCTAGCTTTGCCTTTTTCTTTTTCTTTCAGCAGCTCATTTGCCTTACAGGCTCTGTCAACTAAAACAACAAACAACGGCTAGTCGAATATCATCATTGAGCCCATCTTCAAATCTCTTGCACATAATAGCTTCAGTTTACACACACTTTCTAACATAATTGCTGAGTCTGACAAATTCACGTTCATATTTAGTCACTGTTATCTTACCCTGCTTTAGTTTAGGGAATTCTTTTCTTTTTTGGTCGATGAACCTCTGACTGATGTACTTTTTACGGAACTCTTCCTGAAAGAAATCTCAGGTAACTCTTTTTTTCGGTACTACTAACACAAGTGTCTTCCACCAATGGTAAGCTGAATCTCTAAGAAATGACACCACACACTTAATACACTCTTTAGGTGTTCAAGATAACTCACCAAAAACTCTGATAGTATTCTCGAGCCAAAATTTAACTTTCTTTGCATCATCATCTTTAGTAGCCTGAAACTTTTCGGCCCCTTGTTTTCTAATCTTGTCTACTGGTAGCTTTTCTCTTCTGACTGTATCTATAATTGGGGAAGCTACATGGGTAGTCTGAGGATTATGAGGGGGTGGATGTCTAATAGTCGGATTCGTACAAACGAACTCGGCAAACCATTCATTCATAGCTTGGAAGAAGGCTTCTCAAGCCCCTCCTCCTTGACTAACTGTAATGAGCCTTTCACTATTATTTGGTGGCACCGTCCCTTCTACGGGAGTGGGTGCATTACTTTTACATCATATGCACCAACTCGTTTGGGATCCATAACTATAAAAGAAAAGCATTTTAAAATTGTCACGAGTCATCACACTATCAAAATATAAGTATGGCATGTATAGCTAGACTCTTAATCCTACTGAATATTCTGAGAACTGACTAAACTCTTACTCTGATACCAATAAATGTAACACCCCTTACCGAGATTGTTGCTGGAGTCGAGCACGAGGCGTTACCAGACTTACCTTACTAGTTCGGGGCATAAAACTTTGCTTTTAAAATTAATTCATTCACAGTCTTCCAATATATCCCTAAAACGGGCCCTCGAGACCCTAAACATGCAATTGGAACGGTTCGAGACCAAACAGAGAACGTTTAAAAATTTTATGATTACTTACACAATTAAAACAATTTATTTCACCGTTCATAATAAAATTGTCCACTTGCGTAATAGTCACTAAATTAATTATAACTCAAGTTCCAAAACTCAAAATTTAAATCCGTAAATTTTTTCTGAAACTAGACTCATATATCTTCTTACCATAATTTTTCCAGAAATTTTGGTGTGGCCAATTAGTACAGTTTATTAGTTAAAGGTTTCCCTATTTCGCAGCCAAGCAAACCTGACCTTTCTTAACTAAAAATCAATCATCTCATAGTAAAGTTTTCATTTAGTGTTTCCACTTATTTATTATGAAAATAGACTCACTAAGGAATCTATACATATAAATTATGACTCATAATTCTTTTTGTACAATTTTTAGTGAATTTCTAAAATTAGAACAGGGGATCACAAAATCCCTCTGGACTAGTCTCACAAAAATTTAAATATCTCAAAATATAGACTTCCTTTGCTTGCTCTATTTCTTTCCAATGAAAATATACTCAATAAGATTTAATTCTCTATCTCATTCACCATTTAATTCCATTTCTACAATTTTTAGTGATTTTTCAAATTCACGTTACTGCTACTGTTCCAAAACTGTTTCATGGCCAACTTTTACTCCATCATTTCTTTACATAAACTATAATTTAGGCATACATAACATCAAAAAATATTCTTAATTAGCCATTTCAATAGCTAATAATTAACAAGCATTCCCATGCCATTCTTTAATCATATCATAAGGACATACACACAAAATAGTCAAGTCCCTATACATGCCATAACTCAAAACATTTCAAATTACAAAATACAGAGATAGCCTTTGATAATGTGAGATGAACACCGACGTCCTTACGATCCCCAAACTGGCTTGGCTACACTATAAAAGAAAGAAAGGAAAAGGAGTAAGCTACAATGCTTAGTAAGTTTACAAGTAAAAAAATGACAACATTCACCAAGTATAAATATACTCATTTTATACCACCAACTAACAAAATCTTTATTTTACTTCTCTGCTTACTCTTTAACTTTTCTGTTTATCATTCCTTTACCTAAACTTTCTTGTAACATAGCCTATATATTAGCCCAATGAACCATTTGGAATACTCAGGATACTTGGGTTTTCCTTCCTGATAATAGCTTGCCAATCCCATGCTCTAGGCATGGTCTTACATGGGATGTTCCCTATCCTGCCAAAGCCATATATCTGATATGGACTTATATGGGATGTTCCTGAGCTATCTCAACCTGCCAATGCCATATGTCTGATATGGACTTACATGGGATGTTCCTCAACTGCCTCAACTCGAAATGTCATGGCATTCCGTATCACATACATTCCTAAGGTTCAAACCGGCTTTCTAATACTTTTTCTCTGTTACCTCATCTTTTTTTTCAACTTGGAATGTTCTCATAAAATAAATGTATATATGCTGGAAATTAACAACATTAATATAAAATATTGAAATATTGCATTTATTTACCGTAAAGTTACCTCGGAGCAAAATACGATCAACTTGACAACTTAATCTTCTACCTTTTTCTTTCCTCGATCTATCTCCAAATTTCGTTCTTCTTGATCTATAATTAGAAAATTTAGCTTATTTAACACTCACACTTATCAAAACAATCCTTAACTCTAACTTTGGCAAAATTACAATTTTGCCCCTAATCTTTTACATATTTCACTTTTGCCCCAAAGCTCGGAAATCAAACTTTTTTTTCCTAATTCTTATGTTTTAAAACATACTGATCATTTTCCATTAATGGCAACATCAAATTCTCACTTTAACATGTACTTATGAACATTAGGTATTTTTACCAATTATGCCATTTTACTCGTTTTTACTTAAAACCGAGTAGCATAAGTTGTTTAACATAATTTGAAACCTCATAATTTGAAACCTCATATTCTATCATAAAACATCAAAATAAACACATTTCACCTATGGGTACTTTTCCCAAATATGAACCCTAGGTTAAATTATTGCTAGAATAAGCTAAATCAAGTTATCGAGACTCCAAAAACGTAAAGAACATTAAAAACGGGGCTTGGATGCACTTATTATGAGCTTGAGAAGTTGAAGAAACCCTAGCTATGGAGACATATGAGCTTCGGCCACTTGAAGAACATGATAGCAATTTTGCCATCTTTTTCCCTTTTAATTCCTTTTAATTACCAAATGACTAAAATGTCCTTCATTAAAACCTTGGTTATTTCTACCTATGTATGTCCATTTTTGTCCATGGAAACCTAATGGTATAATTGCCATTTAAGGACCTCTACTTCAATTTGCTCTTCAATTTAATCCTTTCCTATCTAGAACTCATATTTATCAACTTTTGCAATTAAACCTTAATAGGCAAATTTAACATGCAATTCATAAAAAATTCTATCAATATTCTAACACATGCATCTAATCACTCGGTAAATCATAAAAAATAATAGTAATAAATTTTTCTATCTCGAATTCATGGTTTCACAACCATTGTTCCATTTAGGCCCTATTTTGGGATGTTACAAGCCAAATCTCATGGCTAACCATATTACCCAAAACATGTAACAATTATAAGCCAAATCAATTGGCTATATACATTACAAACATATAAACCATATTAACCACAAGAACTATACATGCCATATAATCTATATACATGAAGTTCAAAAGTAGCATAATGATAGCTGGATAGTGTGATGAGATCTCTGACGACTTCCAATCCGAGCGAGCTTTTGAATCGCTATAAAACATGGAAAAGCAAAGAAAGTAAGTTATGAAGCTTAGTAAGCTCGTATGGCTAATAGGTGATATATATCAATTCATTTAAAATTTAAAGATGTAAGTAAATGTAAATAAACTTCATTCAGTCCAACAATTAGCACATTGCCATAACCAAATGAATTAGAATTCATCATCTATCACTTTCTCATCATATGAATTCAATAACTATCACTTACTTGTCGAACTTATCACGAGTACTTGAGCTGATCCGTATCTTCCATTATATCTTCGTACTATCATATTTGCCCATTGAACCATTCAGAATAATATCAAATATTCAAATATCTCACACACTAAGTGCCATATACGTGGTTAAACCACCTCTATCACATATCTCATATAATGCTCACTCTCAAGCCATCACTGGGTCTGCTCACACAAGTTGACAGTCAAGACGTAGCTACATGGCGCTGCTCACACAAGCTGTTGAGTAACCGCAACACATGCTAGAAAACTCAGCTACCGGTAGGACGTACAGGACCAACACCCAAATCACATAATCACGGTAAACCCTAATGATATGTCATTTGTATCTTATCTATTCCTAAGGTTGAAACAGGATCTATTCTCTGTCGAAGCCTCGTCAATGACTTTCACAATTGTCATTTTATCACAATTACATAATTTAAGCATTTAAACACATGTAATATAAAGCTTATTAATCATACGAACTTACCTCGAACGTATACGGATGAAAATCGAGCTATCAATCCACTACTTTGTTTTTCCCCCAATCTAATTCTGATCTTTGCTTTTCTTGATCTATATATAATCAAATTTAACTCATTTAAATATCATTCTATTCAATTTAGCCCAAATTTTTTTAAAAATTTACACTTTTACCCCTAAACTTTTGACCTCTTTACAATTTAGTCCCTATCTCATAAAAATGCAAATTCATGCAATTAAGTACCAACCCATTATGGTCGAATATTAATTAGGCCCATAGAAGCCCATATTTTTATTTATTCACACTTTTTAGTATGGATTTTACTCATTTCTCAATTTAATCCATAATTGACATTTTCACTAAAAATCACTTTACAAAAGTTGTTAATCTAACAATAATGATGCATTTTCTATCATCAAAAATCAAAATACTTACACAATCATCAATGGTAACATCCTAAACCTTTAGCAGTTTTGCAAATTAGTCCTTGGGCTAGCTAGATTAAATTACAATGACCTCAAAAACATAAAATTCATTAAAAACGGATAAAAAATACTTACCTATTGACAAATTAGGGTTTGCCAGAACAAGCTTCTTCCATGGCCATTCTGATTCTCCATTTTTGGTTGAAGAAAGAAATTAGGAAGAAAGCTTTAATTTGGTTTGATTTATTTTATGTTTATTAACTAATTTACTTAATTAACCTTTCATTAATTAAAAATTTACTTAATATGCCAAGCCAACATCCTCCACTATCTTATTAATATTCTATTTACTAAATAAGGACCTCTATTTTAAGGTTCTATAGCTATTAGACACCTTTAGCTAATAGAAATCAACATTTACACTTTGCACAATTTAGTCCTTTTTATCGAATTAAGCATTCAAATTGTAAAATTTCTTAATGAAATTTTTACACAATCATACTATCATGCTGTAGACATTAAAATAAAAATAAAATAAATTTTTTGACATTGGATTTGTGGTTCTGAAACCATTGTTTCGATTTCTCTAAAAACGGGCTGTTACACCTATGATAGGCATATTGGTTAGAAGTTTAAGTTGTGTGAATTGGCATGTTTGGGTGATGATTTATATTGTTGTATAAGTGTATATGTAACATCCCAAAATAGGGCCTGAATAGAACAGTGGTTGCAAAACCACAAATTCGAGATAGAAATAATTATTTTATAATTATTTTGAGGTTTATGATATGATTGCATGATTTTGTGAAAATTTCGTGAAGAAATTCTATGCATAAAGTGCTTAATTTGAAATTAGGGACTAAATTGAATAAGTTGCAAAACTTGCATTCTAGAAGCTTTTAGTATAAAATTGCCTTGGAATATTAATTAGAGGGTCTGAAATAGCAATTTGACCAATTTCTAAAATTTTGGACAAAAATGGACATACATAGGTAAAAATAACCAAAGTTTTTAATGAAGGGTATTTTAGTCATTTGGTAATTAAAAGATTAAGAAAAGGGAAAAAGATGACAAAATATGTCCATCTTCTTCTTTAGCACGAAATTTCAAGGGTTCTCCATAGCTAGGGTTTGTTTCAAGCTTCCAAGCTCCATAGTAAGTGATTCCAAGCCCCGTTTTTAATGTTCTTTATGTTTTCGGAGTCCCGGTAACTTGATTTAGCTTATTCTAGCAATAATTTAACCTAGGGTTCATATTTGGAAAAATACCCATAAGTGAAAAGTGTTTATTTTGATGTTTTATGATAGAATATGAGGTTTTAAATTATGTTAAACAACTTGTGCTACTAGGTTTTAAGTAAAAACAAGTAAAAGGGCTTAATTGGTAAAAATACCTATTGTTCATAAGTACATATTATAGTGGGAATTTGAGGTTGTTGTTGGTAAATAAATGATCAGAATGTCCTAAAACATAAGAATTTGGGATAAAGTTTAATTTCCTAGCCTTGGGGCAAAAGTGTAAATATGTAAAAGTTTAGGGGCAAAAATATAATTTTTGCCAAAGTTTGAGTTAAGGGCTATGTTGATAAATGTGAGTATTAAATAAGCTAAATTTCTATTATAGATCAAGAAGAACGAAATTCGGGAGTAGATCGGGGAAAGGAAAAAGTAAAGGACTAAATTGTCAAGTTTAACCGTATTTTTGTATCGAGGTAAGTTTACGGTAAATAAATGCAATATTTCTTTATTTTACATTAATGTTGTTAATTTCCAGCATATATACATTTATTTTATGAAAATATATGAGATGACAGAGAAAAAGTATCAGGAAGCCCCGTTTAAACTCTAGGAATGTTGGGATACGGAATGTCATGACATTTTGGGTTATCAGACAGGACAGGAATATCCCATGTAAGTCCATATTTAAAAATATGGCTTTGGTAGGACAGGGAACATCTCATATAAGACCATGCCTAGAGTATGGCATTGACAGGTTATTATCAGGCAGGAAAACCCGAGTATCCTTAGTATTCCGAGTGGTTCAACGGGCTATTGTACAGGTTAAATTACAAGAAACTTTCAGCAAAGGAAAGGTAAGTTATATTCATGAGTTTATTGAATAATCAAGTAAGAAGAAAGTAAGTGAATAAGGAAGAGGGTAAGAAATGAGGTGTAAGGAAAGCTTATGATGCTTGATGATATTATGGTTAACTATTATTTAGGGTGAATGTTGTGATTTATTTACTTGTAAACTTACTAAGCTTAGTGCTTACTCTCTTTATTTTCCTTATTTTTATAGTTCTTACTAGGCCAACTCGAGAATCGCAAGGAACATCGGAGATCCGGTCACACTATCAACAGGATCATTTTGGTATAGCTAGACGTTTCATTTCGCGTATGGCATGTATAGGGACTTGGCTTCTTTTGGTATGAATGTCCTTAGGATATGTTTAATGAATGGTATGTAAATACTTGTTGATGATTAGCTATTGGAATGACTAATCAAACATAGGTTTAATACTATGTATGCCTAAATGGTAATTATCACATGGAAACCATGAAAAAGGTGAAAATAGCTTAAAAATAGATTCGAACAGCAGCAGTGATGTGATTTTGAAAAATCGCTAAAAATAGTAGAAATGGAATTAAATAGTGAGTCAGACATGAAATTAAAGCTTAATGAGTCTATTTTCATGTGGAAGAAGTAGAGTAAGTAAAAGAGTTTTATATTATGAGTTATTTGCATTTGAGTGAGACTGCTCCAGATGGACTTCGTGATTCCCTGTTCTGACTTTAAAAATTCACCATAAATTGTACATAAATAATTAGGCATTATAGTTTATATGCCTAGATTCCTTATTGAGTCTAGTTTCAAATGAAATAAACGAAATGCCTATTTGAATTTTTTATAGAGATAAAACTAATTTGTAGTGAACAGAGGTCAGAGTAGTTGAACTGCGTAACAGGGGAGATTTTAACTAATAAACTATACTAATTAGCTAGACTAAAAATTCTATAAAAAAATTTTTAAGAAGGTATATGAGTCTAGTTTTAGGGAAAATTTACGGAATTAAATTTCGAGTTTCGTAACTCGAGTTATGATTTATTTAGTGACTGTGATGCAGCTGGACAGCTTTATAAGGAACAGAGAAATAATTTTATTTTGGTTCTTTTAAGTAATCAGAAAAATTTTATTGATCCCGGTTTGCCCCCGAACCATTTTAATAGCATGATTTAGGGTCTCGATGACCCTTTTTAGGGATATATTGAATGAATGAAAATAAATTAATTTTAAAAGCAAATTTCTACGCTCGAATGAGTAAGTTAAGTCCGGTAACGCCTTGTGCTCGACTCCGGCGACGGTCTTGGGTAAGGGGTGTTACAGTATACTTGTGGTACCATTGAGGGTACATTGGTTAGGCACTTAATATGGTTGAATTAGCATGATTTTAGCTTGTTTAATGACATTTTGAATAGGTCAAATGGCTAGTAAATGGATTACTTAGTGTCTAAGAAATCTTGAAATGGTAACCTTGATGTTTAATGTTTATTTAGGTGCACACGGCCTGGGACACGGGCTACCACACGGCCATGTGCCACACATGGTCTAAGACACAACCGTGTAACCCAACACAGTGAGTTACATAGGTAGAGACATAGGCTGGGACACGGCCGTGTGTCCCCTGTTTTTGAATTTTTTTCATATTTTCCTGAAATATCCTGATTTGTTTCAAATTAGTCCCTAAGGGTTTTAAGATTAATTTTAGTCCCTAAAGCTCAATTTAAGCCTCATAGATGTAAGATATTATTGTAATTCAATTACCTTATTATATTTGAGAAATTATATTGAAATGATCATGATATTACTTGTTTATTTTGGTTAGCTTATTGTAGCATTCTCGTAACCCTATTTTGGTGACGAATATGAGTTAGGGGTGTTGCACTGCTTTTGGTGCCGTGACACACCTAAAACCACACTGAGGCTAAGCATACTGCCTTCAAGGTCACGACATAGGCACTAAAGTGTTGCAACATCGATCCTGTACGAGAAACACTTACGAGCCAAAGGCGTTTTGGTCTGCACAATCAAATGTTTAATATGAGAACATCAACTGACTTAGGGTTGAGGACGACGACAACCCTAAATCTATAAATAGGCTTATTTAACACTTGTTATGGACAACTTTCATACATTATAATTTTCTTTGTAATTTTAGTTTTTAGTTCTTCCTTTTTCTTAGGTTTTAGGTTACTTCTAGTTTTTACCTTTGTGTTTTTCAGGAGATCTAACTTGTAGACTCGGTTAGCTCTTTATAGATTATGCACTTTATTTAATACTATTCAAGATTCTCTTAAGCTGTAACTCCCCAAAACTTTAATTTTTGATTTTGTGTATGTTTGACAAAAATGTGTATCTGCTTGGGTGGTTAAGTGTTCTGGGTGTGTGTGAGAGGTCCCAAGTTCCAGCCATGACTTGGGCAAATTTTGGTATTTTGATGAATAAAGCCCTATCTTTGGTTAGTAGGCTTATAATTAAAAGTTTGTAAATAATTAACAGAATAGGCTTGCTAGTCTGGTGGTTAAGGAGAGTGTCGGTGTGGAAGAGGTTATGGATTCGAATCTTGGCATGATCGTTGGTAGTGTTTTTGTTTCAATTTCGGCTAAGAGTTGTGTTGGGGCTAAACTCTGAGTAGTTGAGTGTTAGTGGGTTAGTGGGGGAGTAAATTGAGGGATTTGGGGATATCTGTAGTTAGTTTTATTTTTATCCTTTTTTCGATTTTCTTTTTCCTAATTTCCCTTCATCCTCTGATGTTTTCTTCCTTATTTCTGTCAAAATTTTCCCTTCATCCTTCCCTTTTCAATTTTGCCTTCCCTTATTGCTACAAATGTACCTTTTCTTCCTTTTCTTTGACGGTTCATTGCGCAATTACGGTAAGTGAACTTTTGGTATTTTGTAAAGTTGTGATCTCTAAGGTGTTAAATAGTGTTCTATTAATTTGTTGGCAGTAGCGAATTCTGAAGGAGGGGACTTTTCTTTTGTGGAACCTTAATTGAATCTTCTGAAGTGTTGAAGGCAAGGGTTGGTCACTTTTTGGGTTAAACCTTGATTCGAGCTCGATTGTAGATCGCATTATAAACGATTGAATTAGTGCTATTTGTTCAATTTTAGGTTCTGGAGTGCTTGGGGTTGCTTTAACGTCAATTTGAAACTAGGTGTATACCCAATTATGTAGAAAACGAGGTTTCAACAAAAGCCAAAAACCTCACTATCGACACCACACGGATGTGTGGTCGCCCATGTGGTAGGCCGTGTTCCCTAACACGAGCGTGTAATCGATGAGGCCAGGCCATACGTGAAGGACACGGCCGTGTGATGGTCTGTCAGGCCATGTGCGACACACGGGCTATACTGAATTGGGCCGTGAGGGCCATACGAGCGTGTGGGTCCATACGGGCGTGTGGGTCCACATGGACGGTGGGTCCACACTGCCGTGTGAGCCCGTTTTTACTAAATTCTTTCCCTAGGGTTGCACGGGTCGCCCAAGTCAATTGTGAACCTACTGTATGGTCAGTAAGCACTACTTAGACCCCTAAATGTGTGAACTGAATTGTATGTATGACTGATGTTCATGTAATGGCATGTTATTTTGTGTATGTCTAATTGATAAAAATGTGATAGTATGTTATATACTGTATGTTTAACTGGTAATCATGTGATAACATGCCATATTCTGTATGTTGCATTGTATTGGGATGGGTTGATAATTATTGGAGGACGTGTACTGAAAGGCTTTAAGCCTATTAACTAGCAACTCAGCTGCATTATACTGATAAGTGCCGCATTCGGTACTACATGGAGTGTAGGGATAGATGGATGTTTTAAACCCTACAATAAGTGCAAGGATGGACGAAGATGGTCTGTTAGAGGCTGGTGGGTAGGATTTTGTTTTGTGATACTGCTTACATAACTGTTACTATGATGGATTACAGCCCTAATGCATATTTGATACTGAAACTAAAATGGGTCAAGGCCCAAACTATTACTGATACTGAAAAGGGCTTAGGCCCAAGACTATTTAACTGTGCACTATGATTACTATTGTTGTTTTCTGTGGGATTACACACTAAGTTTACGTAAACTCACCCCTCTTTGTTTAATGTGCACAGGTAATCCCCAGACCTAGACAGATCGCTGCGGTGAAGGACTCCATGGTGGCCACAGTTTTGGACTCTTACGATTTTTAATTTATGATTTATGGTTTATTTTTGGTTTATTGGGATGTAATTTGAGGACTCTTTGGGACTTTTGCTTAAATTCAGTTTTATTTATTTTTGTGAAGTTATAACTGTTAGTCTTAGGAAGTTCAGTTTTCAAAAAGCTAAAGTATTCTCTAAACTCACGATTACTTAAACCGTTTTCAAAGCTTTCGCAATGAGAAATGTATTAAAACAAATGTTTTAAATAAGTAAAATGTATTATCTTAGAACTGACAAGAGATAAAGAACGGTAATAACATGGAAAAGATTTTATTGTAACAACTTAGTTTTCAAACACACTATCATGTGACATCGCCAGATTCGGCCATAACGTCTAGGCTGGGGTTGGGGTGTTACATAAACCTTTTTCTCTTGATTTATTATTCATGTTTATCTTTAACATCAAGTTTATTGTGTTTATGAAATCTATGAGGAACTAATCCTCTTATGGGGGATTAGTGAGTAGAGGTATGACTAATTAATTGTTGTGTAGGGATTTCTTAGCAGATCAGCTATTTGGGATAGGAAGAACTTAAACCCTAGGCTTGATGACCCTAATACGTCATCTAGGTAGGAACTAACCTAAATTGGTATGGCCTATCAGTGAATACTTTAGCCCCGAATCGGTTTGGATTGTGAGGTTGAGAGATAAGTAGTTCTTGCCAACTCATCAGTTTAGTGGAATATTGAGAGATCCTGCTAGGGTAACGACTAGTTAATTGGATAGAAACTCAAAGTGACAGTTAGTTATGATTACCAAACTAAGCTAATCGCTCATGCTTATATTTGATTTAGTTTACATCTTTCGTTTCCCAAAGTCTCTTTATTTATGTTATTTTCTTTATTATTAAAACCCCAAAAATCTCTCTTTATGTTTATTCATAATATAATTTATTTAAAGTACTAATTAGATCTATTTGTGTTAGATTAGGACTAATTTAGTACTCGCCTCCCTCGGGTACAATCCTCGAAGTACTCATTTACTTCGTTGTAACTATATTACAACTTGACTCGTATATTTGTGGATACCACTTATTTCATATCTTTTGTACAGGTTTCTTACTCTAGACATAAGTACGCCTCGAGGCAGTCAAGTTATTGGCACCATTACCGAGGAGGCAACATCACTAGATTAATTTTAATTTTTACATTTAATAGACCACTCAGGAAATTTTTAAAATTATAGATGTAATTTTATTTTTATTTATTTTATTTTTTTAACAACTCTTATTTTCTTTTTTGTTTCAGTGTATGACCCGTAGTAGAGGAATGGCTATAGAGTCGATCACAGATCCAAAAAGAATAATCTGTAAGAATAATTGACAGTAACAGTAACAATAGCAGATGCAAAACCCACCATCTGTTGCAAGCAATTTGCCACCGCCAAACAACCCGTTGTTCGATGAAATTAATAACAATAACCAACAAGATTTACCACCACCACCACAGCTACCCGTAAATATACCTATGGCGTTCAATGAAAGATCTTTAAGGGACTACGCACAACCAAGACTGAAGATGGTTCAAGGAAGTATAATACAGCCAACCATCACGGCTAACAATTTTGAGATTAAACCAAAAATGATCCAAAATAATTTGCAGCTCAGAGGCACAATGATAGAGGACCCAAATAAGCATTTAAAATGGTTCCTTCAACTTTGTGATACTTTCAAATATAAATGGGTCACCAATGACGCTATTCGTCTTTGACTGTTCCCCTTCTCCTTAATAGATAATGTTTTCTCTTAGTTAGATTTGTAAGCACCAAGATCTATCACGACATGGGATGAACTCGCAGGAAAATTCTTACAGAAAGTTATTCCCTATTAGAAAAACGGTTCAACTAAGGAGAGACATCACAACTTTTAAACAATCAGAAGGAGAATGTTTTCACGAAGCTTGGGAGTGTTTTAAAATGCTAATTCAGAGATGCCCACACCATGGATTATTCGAGTAGATGAGACTGCAAATGTTCTACAACAGGTTGGATGCACACGCATGATTGGGACAAGATGAAGTCGCAAGAGGAGCCCTAATGATGCGATCCTGGCCGCATCATGTTACGACACAACTCAATGCCACCAAGATTGGCCTAAACTCGAGGGGCCTAAGTGGAAAATGAAGCTTTAATTCTAGTTTGTTAATTTGGTTGCTGGAATAAGGACTTTGATTTATTATTTTAGTTATTTTAGTTATTATAATATGAGTTTTTAATTATGTCTTGTTTATTAAAAGCATCTTTAATTAATGTCTTACATTATTGATCTACATCTTTTAATTATGACATGCATTATGTGTTCTGCATTTAATAAAGTCATGTATTATGTAACTCTCATGTTAGTTAAGATTGCTTCAGAAATTATGTCATTCATTATGTAACTTCCATGTTAGTTAAAGTTTGCATCATTAAATTAAGTCATGCATTTAAGTAACTGATTTGTTCATTTAATTTACATTTTAAACCATGCATTTAAACATCTTAGTTGTTAAATACGTTTGAGTTTGTTTATATAAGTATGTTATTTAATTTGGCTATTACTTTTTAATGCATAAGTTAAAGTGTGTTTATTTTCATTTTAAATAAGGTGATTTGAGTTGCATGTTCATTAATAAATTCATGTATGAGAGTGTTTATAGTGTGCTATTTTTTTATGAGTGTCTTAAATGCTTAATTATCTATTTTGTAGGTGACTATTCATATGGTTAATTAACTCTTCATGTTTGGACTTTTTTCAAGCCTTCAAAGATCATTATAGGTGACTATTCATATGGCTAATTGATTTTTCAAGTTTGGACGTTTTACAAGTCTTCAAAGATCATCATGGTGGTTGTTTAAATGGTCCAAGAGTGTCTCTTCAATTTTGATTGGTTTCATGCACTCAAAACTAGTTATGGTACCAATTAAAGAGATGAATACAGAAGCATTAAGGCATTTGGTTAAGGGGAAAATGTAGGGACATCAAACAACACATTTAATGGACCATTAAGCCTTCATCAAGTAAAGAGGCATGACTTTTCAGCTATGCATGAATCAAGTGAAAAGACATGACTCTTTGGCTGCCCATTAAGAGTTATAATTAGATTTTAATATTTTGTTAATAACTGATATGGATGTTGAATTTGAATAGTCGTATTAGTGCCTATAAATAGCTTGTAAAAGGACAATGTTAGAGACTTTTTTCTCATTGTTGAATGTTAAGATTTGTGAGTTTTTTCAACTCTCCTATCTTGTTTTAGACTCAGCTTGACTTATCTAGCTTACTAGTGGTGTCATTTTGTTTCTTTCCGAACTTATCACTCATACCGAGTGTGGCGTTCAACCACTTGATACCTTTGGTTCCTAACTCCCTATTGTAACACCCCTCATCCAAGTCCGATACCGGGACCGGGTATGAGGCATTACCAAACTTACGAACGCACAATCACTCAATCCCGACTCACAATTTCTACAAAGACTTAAAACTTTTTCAATCTTATTCAAAACACTCTTATTATGGGCTTATGAGGCCTAAAAGACTCATTGGGTATGATCCGGAACCAAACCGGATCTTTTCAATCACTTAGAAAAATTCTACTTAAAACAGGTGGGACAGCGACACGCCCGTGTGGGAAGGCCGTGTGGTCGCACACGCCCATGTCCCTAGCCCGTGTGGAATTAATTCTCAATTCGAACCTACAGGGGTTTTCACACGGCTGAGCACACGCCCGTGTTTCTAGCCAGTGTCCTTCACACGGCCTCAACACGCCCATGTCCTCACACTGTGTGAAAAACTGGGGTATTCTGTTTATGACATCATCGCGAAATTTTTGTCACATGGCTAAGCCACACGCCCATGGCTAGGCCTTGTCAATCACACGGTCGGGACACACTGCCGTGTCTCCAACCCGTGTGTTTCCTACAAAACATTTAATTTCTATAATTTTTAGGTGTAGGGGACACATGACCTATCAACACGTCCATGGGCTTCCCGTGTGTCACACATGGCTTAGGCACACACCTGTGTGCCTAATCGTGTGGACAATTATAGGCTATTTTCCAAGCCAAATTGCCACCCTGAAACACAAACCAACACAAACCAATTTTTTCCAATACATAATATAACACGAAAACACATCCAAACAACCACATTTCGGCATCTACACACTTCATTTTTACCAACCACACATTAGCATACACATCTGTGGACATTATACACCTACACTATAATTTGTATCTTGAGAGATTAGAACACTTTAATATAACATAACTTAACCATTATGGCTCATCTCAAATGGCCAAAGTAGCAAAATACCTCTACCAACAAATGGACCCAAAAGAACCTTGTCATATAACTAAAATCAATGGACCACCTATACATGCCATAATTTGAAGGTTTAAAATCAAAGTACCAAAATGGTCGTTGAAAGTGTTGATGGAATCTTGTCGATCACCAAACCTCTAACTAGCTTGACGAACCTATAAGGGGAGGGAAAGACGAAGGGGTAAGCTATAAAGCCTAGTAAGTCTATATGTAAAAGAAATGAGTATTTAAACTAAATGGACATAGATAATGGAAAATAAGTTTTTCAATCATACAATTAAGGTTGGGAATCATCACTTACTCATGTGATCTTACCACATGATTCAATACATACATTAAGCACTTAGCACACATAATAGTTTTCATATAACCTACACATACACAATATCGAACATACGGTTAAATCTTTTCGCATGTATTCACATTGTGTTATATTAATTTGGATAGCCTGATGAATCACGTGGAACACTAAAGGATACATGGAAATAAGGCACAAGTGCCACACAATTAATGTAGCTGAAGCTACCACTAAAAAGTAGCCGAAGCTACCACTTATCATATAAGGCTCAATAATGAGCTATTATCGGGTCTACTCACACAAGTTGACGGTGTAGTCGATTCTACTCAGTGCTGCTCACACAAGCTCACAAGTATCCGCAACAAATGCAGGATTACCTAGCCACTGGTAATCGAACTAGACCAGCATCCGAAATCACATAAATGATTAGTAACAATGGATGGTTTCCTAATGACATATCACTCGTATCGTAATGATTCCTAAGGTTCAACTTGGACTTTTTCTTTACTTAATTCCATAATTAACATTTCGATATAAAATTTTAGAATTTCAAAATAATTAAACTAATTAAACATAATGATTAAAAATATCTCATGATTTACATATAGGACTTACTTCGGTGCATGAATGCTAATCTTTTTTATTTAGTGCGACACCTTGCCTTTTCCTCGGTCAAGGTCATTTTTGTGTCGTTCTTGATCTATAACACCAAATTTAACTCATTCAATACATACATTACTTGATTGGACACAAAATTATCCTATGGTAAATTTTACCATTTTACCCCTAACTTGTCAATTTTTACAATTTAGTCCCGAGGTTCGTAAAATGAAATGTATCAAATTTTCTACATTCCCAAGCCTAGCCAAACATATTTCTCTTCTATAGCAGCCCACAATTTTCAATGTCACCATTTACGCACATATTTTACAACTTTTGCATTTTAGTCCCTAAATGCATTTCCATGAAAAATCACTTAGCAAAAGTTGTTTACGACACTTCAAGCTTTCATTTTCTAGCACTCACATCAAAATGCTTTCATGTCACACATGGGTAAATTTTTAAACTTGAACCTTAGCTTAAAATAGTGGTATGGAAAGCTAGGCCAAGGTATAAAGATCTCAAAAATATGAAGAACATGAAAAACGGGGCTAGGAATCACTTACTTGGAGCTTGAAAAGATGAAACAAAACCTTAGCTATGGAGAAAGGGGCATTCGGCCATACATGAGGAAGATGGGCACCAATTTTGACTTATTTTCTCTTTTTATTTCATTTAATAACCAAATGACCAAAATACCCTTAATGGCCTTCTCTGCAAATTTTTCCTTCCATGGGTATTTTTGTCAATCATGCTATAAAAGGGTCTAATTGCTAAATAAGGACGTCTAATTTATGATTTCATTTCAATTTCACACTACATGCTTCTAGAACACAAATTTTAATTTCTTGCAATTTAGTCCTATCACTCAATTGGGTACTTTATCGGTAAAATTCATTTACTAAATTTTCACTCATGCATTCAATCACAGATGAGACCTTAAAACTTAATCAGAATAAATTTTTCTATGTTAGATTCGTGGTCTGAAAACCATCGTTCTGTTTAGGCACTAATCCTGCCTATTACAACTCTCCCTTCTTAAGGGATTTTCGTCTTCGAAAATCTTACCAATGAAGAGATGTGGGTATTGATTCCTCATGGTATCCTTCGATTCCCATGTAGCCTCTTATATTCCATGCTTTTTCCATAATACTTTCACTAAGGCCACACTATTGTTTCATAGCTATTTCACTTCTCTAGCTAAGATGTTGATTGGCTCTTCATTATAAGACATATTCGGTTGAAATTCCATTCGGTTGGTGAGATTACATGTGACAGATTAGAATGGTATCATTGTAGCATCGATACATGGAACACATCATGAATCTTTTCTAACTCTATCGGTAAAGCCAATTGATAAGCCACTAGTCTAACTCTTTCTACAACCTTATATGGTCTGATGAAAGTGGGCTCAATTTGCCTTTCCGGCCAAATCTCAGAATCTTCTTCCAAAGAGATACTTTTAAGAATACTTTATCACCCACTTGGAACTCAATTTCCTTTCTTTTTAAATCTGCATAAGACTTTTACTGATCCGAAGCAGCTCTCAAACAATCACGGATTACCTTTACTTTCTCTTCGATCTCTCTAATCAAATCAATCCCATGGATCCGCTTTTCACTAAGCTCTATCCCATATAAAGGGGTCCTACATTTACGACTATACAATGCCTCGTATAGTGCCATCTTGATGCTCGATTGGAAATTGTTGTTGTAGGTAAATTCAACCAAAGGCAGATATTTTTCCCAACTACCTTCGAATTCAAGAACACAACAACGGAGCATATCTTCGAGAATCTGTATCCCTCGCTCGAACTAACCATCTGTCTATGGGTGAAAGGCGATACTAAAATTTAGCTTGGTGCCCAAGGCTTCTTGTAACTTTCTCCAAAACCTCGAAGTAAATCTCGGGTCTTTAACTGAAATGATAGAAATCGGCACCCCGTGCAATCTTACAATCTTGGCAATATACAATTCGGCTAGCTTATCCAGTGAAAAATCTATACATATCGGAATGAAATGAGTCGATTTATTTAATCGACCAACAATGACCCAAGCAGCATTTTTCTTTTTCGGGGTTGTAACACCCCAAACCCGGCCTAGACGCTATGGCTGGATCGAGTGACGTCACATTGCAGGGTAACTCGCACAAATCTGATATATTGAAAGACTTAAACTATCGTTCGTTTGTGGTTCAAATCAATGGTTATTTTCAAATCGGCTTCACTAGTAAAATATTTAAAGATAAAATCTATTTGAACCTTTGCTTGTTTTAAAAGTTCAGGTGAGTTAGATAAAAGCTTTGATTTTAGGAGGAAAGCCCATGTTTAAGAAAAATAATAAATTAATTATATTGGTTTTGAAAAGATGTTTAAATTTTTAAGAAAGACCAGTAAGTCAATAGTAATCATAATAATAAAGTAATCCCAATGCAAATTTGTACCAGAGATGATAGGCTTTATTACAACCCAATGAAAACAATAATCAAAGATAAAGTAATTTGAAATTATTAAAACTCTTAATCAACTTGCAGTGTGGCCACCTCTGAGTCCTCTCCCACGTCGAGCCGCCTACTAAGGGTCACCTGAAAAAAATAAAAGAGGGTGTTAGTTTTCGAAAACTCAGTGTGTATGACCATCAACAATCATATCAACATGCAATTAACATATTGGGCCTAAGCCCTATCAATATCGGTAGCCTTTGGGCCTTAGCCACAAAGTGGCCTCAGTTAGGCCAGAGCCCATAACACAATATACAGTGGCCTTCGGGCCTAAGCCCTTAGTGGCCTCAGTTGGGCCTTAGCCCATATCACATCAATATCACATGTATGCAATGCTCCCATCCCAATCCAACCCTGCACTCCATTTCCCCTTCCAACCCTACACTCTTGTGGGGATATAAATATCAACCCACCCATCTCTACACTCCAATGGTAGTACCGGTTGCAGCATTACTCAATCGTTGCAGTAAGGCTGCTAATCATATAATGGGCTTAAAGCCACCGGTGGATCCATGGTCGTCAAACGACTATATGATCCTCACATATCTTCCTCCGTATAATCAAACCTACCCATGTGCAACATACATCTCATGAATGCAACTTACATATTTCCACATATTAAGCACCTAGGGGTATTTTAGTCCTGAATACAATAAGGGCATTTCAGTCATTTCAATCGATATTTCTACCCTACATGGGTATTTTAGTAATTCTACCCTACAGGGGTATTTTAGTAATTCTTAGCATACGAGTTTTAATTACAAACTTTGGCCCGTCAACAAGTCCTCATTGGCTAAAGTGAATAGACACTATGCACCAGGTATGATTCCAGAGAAGAGGAGGTGGGTCATTAAGACCGCTTAAGTACCAAGCTCTCCCTAGATCCAATCCTAGACATGCATATGCCCATTGCCACACTCTAACCTTACGACTTGTCCACAGACATGCTTGATAAATTAATTAAGTTTTATGCTGCTTAAGGATTCATTAGAAACTAGGCCTAAAGTCTACTATAAAACCCTAGCAAGTCCACATACTTTCCTAAATTCACATATGGCCCATCAGGCCCAATCATATTTATATGGCCCATTAGGCCCAATCACAAATGTATGACCCATCAGCCCCAATCCATTCTAAACTTTCCCCCAACTTTATCAGCTCATCACTTACTATCACTTAACAACTTTTTTCGATTTGGGCCCATGAGCACGTCGGGCCCATCTAGCCCATTCTGGTCTGGTTGGCCAAAAAGTGGCCCGAGACTATGAGATCGCTCCCTTAGCCCTGGTCGTCGTATCGGTATCTCCACACGAGTGTTCGTACTCTCGTGTGGTTACTGGCGCCAACCTTTTGGCTTTTCGGCTTTTCGGCATTCCAGCTTTTTGGGATTTCAGCTTTTTCCGATTTGTCATGTGTGTGGTGTATGTACATACCTTTTTGAAAATCGGTACCCAAGATCGCCAACCCTATAAACCACTAGCCACCATTGATTCCAAAATCTTCATCTATACATACACTATCAAAAGTTGAACAACAAGTGGCTTATATCCCATACAAGTCACCCCTAAAATGCCATACCCATATTCGGCCACTTACTAATCCAAAATTAGAAATGAATACACTTACTTCTTGATAGCGATCGTTACCATGAATGCGATCTGAAACTTACCCTTGTTAAGAGAGGGTTGACGAAAAGAAAGAGTTAGATAAGCCCTCCGGCTTCTACCAAAATGCACTAAAGAAGGATTGACTTAGAATTTAGCCGAACTTAACCTTTGATGCCGCGATCCAGATAGCTTAAAAGTGATATTCAGCTCTATGAATCAAATAAGAGTAGCAGACGACAGGAATAGATTTGAGATGGAGGAGAAGCAACAACAGATCGGCAAAGAGGTAGGGCTATTCAGTCCTAAGAGAATAGGGATAGTATTCGGCTTTTTGAGAGAAGAAAAAAAAGTAGATCAGCCTTTGACACAACCGATTATAGAAGTGTAGATCTGGATCTAAGAAACAAAGTAGTCGTTTTGGAAGAACAAGTAAAGAATCGACATAAGCAAGGTGGTTTGAAAGCAAACATTTGGCTATGAGATGATGTGAGGAGAAGTTGTGAAAAGAAGAAGTATTGAGAGGATTCGACTCTTAGGGTTTGAAAGAATGAGTATGTGAAGGAACAATAATGCTCTCTAATCCAATAAAGTAGGAAAAACCTGAAAACAAAACACACATATGCCGAAAGTAAGATGAACCAAGAGCATTCGGCTATACCCTAAAAGAAAATGCCCAAATCGACACTAACCCCTACTCAATCCGATTTCTCTCTTCCCCTAAAGTCCTATTCGACTCCACTTCATCCAACAATTCTCTCCTTGATCACTTCCTATTATTTCTCTCCTTATCCTGCCTAAATTTCCTCTTCAACATCCATCTAACCTCTTCATACCAGAGTTTCAAATCATCACCACCACTTACACGGCACAAGTGCAAAATAATACTCTTAATGCCAAAACTGACACTTGAACCTTGGACCTCCAAGTCTCCCAATAATGCCACCTTCCTGTCACCCAAGTGGCGTCACTTTGCAACTAGGCCAGAGGCCCATCTGTCTTATTTCCTCTTAATTTGTTTAAAAGGCCTAATACCTGAGATTAGCGTTCCACTAAGGCAAAGAAACATTGTACTCCCTTAAAATTAATACTCTAATAGTGCTAATCATACACGTCAACTACAACACACAAAATTAAAAGTTCCGAGATTTTGAGGCGTTACAACTCTACCCCCTAAAAGAAATTGCGGCCTTGAAATTTACCTGATACAAACAGTTGTGGATATTGACATTGCATTGCCTCCTCAGGTTCCCATGTAGCCTCCTCGGCATTGTGGTTATGCCAAAGGACTTTAACGAACGAGACAGACTTCCTTCTTAGCACCTTAACATCTTGATCAATTATTTGGACCGGTTCCTCCTTTAAGGTCAGGTCTGGCCTAACCTCGATCTCCTCGATCGGTACGATGTGCGAAGATATGAGCGATAATGTCTAAGTGTTGACACATGAAACACATTGTGTATCTGACTCAGTTTAGAAGGTAATTCCAGTTGATAAGCAACTGGCCCAATTTGTTTTAGCACTCGGTATGGCCCAATGAATCTAGGGCTTAACTTGCCATTTCGTCCAAATCTTAACACCTTCTTCCAAGAGGAAACCTTGAGAAATACCAAGTGTCCCATAGCATATTCGATCTCTCACCTTTTAAGGTCAGCATAGAATTTTTGCCTATCTAATGCCTTTTTCAACTGATCCCGAATCAACTTCACCTTATCTTTAGTGTCTGCTACCAACTCCAGACCCAACACCCTCTGTTCACCCAACTCAGTCCAATAAGTCGGAGTACGACATCTTTACCCATATAGTGCTTCATACTGTGCCATTCCAATACTTGCCTGATAACTGTTATTATATGCAAATTCAGCTAACGACAAGTAATCCTTCTAACTGCCCCGAAACTCAATTACATACCCTCTCAGTATATCCTCCAAACCTTGAATTACCCTCTCCGATTGACCATCGATCTGAGGGTGAAATGCTGTACTAAAATCCAATCTCGTGCCCAGTGCCTCCTGTAGCTTTTTCCAAAAGCAAGACGTAAATTACAGATCCCTATCAGATATAATAGAGACCGACACCCCATGCAATCTCACAATCTCCGCCACATACAACCTTGCCAACTTGTGTAATGAGTAGTCAGTGCGAATCGGTATAAAATGGGCAGACTTAGTTAACCGATCCACAATAACCCACACAGTGTCCTTCTTAGTAGGCGTCAGGGGCAACCCACTAACAAAATCCATAGTAACCCTCTCCCACTTCTAGAGTGGGATCTTAATCGGCTGGAGTAACCCTGATGGTAACTGATGCTCCGCCTTCACTTGCTGACATACTAAGCATTGGCCCACAAATTTTGTAACCTCGCGTTTCAGCCTCGGCCACCAATAAAGCTCTCGCAAATCCCAATACATCTTGTTACCTCTGGGATGCATAGCATAGGGACTACTATTCGCTTCCCGCGGTATGGACTTCCTTAGATCATCATCCTATGGTACACAAATTCTTCCACGAAAACACAACAATCCATCCCCATTTAACCCAAAATTTGTCGCTTCCCCATTCTCAACTTGCTTGAATCGAGAGCCCAGAGTTTTATTCAATAGCTGCTTAACTTTGATCTACTCAACCCACAATGGTTTCACTTACAACTCGGCTAACAAACTGCCATTGTCATACAAACTCAACCGAGCAAACATTGCCCTCAAATCCAACATAGCCCTAAGGCTTAGCGCATTAGCCACCACATTTGCTTTACCCGGGTGATATCCGATCGTGCAATCATAATCCTTTAGTAGCTCAATCCATCTGCGCTACCTTAAATTCAACTACTTTTGAGTTAGGAGGTACTTTAGACTCTTGTGATACGTATAAATGGTGCACTTCCCCCCATACAAGTAATGTCTCCAAATCTTAAGCGCGAATACCACCGCTGCCAAATCCAAATCATGGGTTGGGTAATTTCCTTCATGAGCCTTAAGCTGGCGCGACACATATGCAACGACCTTGCCTTTCTGCATCAAGATACAGCCCAAGCCCACGTGTGTCGCATCGCTATAAACCGTAAACTCCTTCCCAAGCTCTGGCTGAATAAAAACAGGGGGCCTCCGTTAAAACCTTCTTAAGCTTCTCAAAGCTTTCTTGCTGCTTATTAGTCCATGCAAACGACACCCTCTTCCGTAGCAGCTTGGTCAAGGGTGCAGCAATTAATGAGAACCCTTCAACAAACCGCCTATAGTACCTCGCCAGGCCTAGAAAACTCCTAATTTCTGACACCGTCTTAGGTGGTTTCCAGTCCAACACTGCTTCAATTTTTCGAGGATCAACTCTAATCCCCTCAACTAAGACCACATGTCCTAAGAAAGTGACTTTCTTTAGCCAGAATTTGCACTTGCTAAACTTAGCATATAGCTACTTCTCTCTTAAAATCTGTAACACAATCCTTAAGTGTGCATCATGATTATCTTCAGTTCCTGAGTATACTAAGATGTCATCTATGAAAACTACTATGAACTGATCTAGATAAGGTTGAAAAACCTGGTTCATAAGATCCATAAAAGCAGCAAGTGCGTTCGTTAGCCCAAAAGGCATCACCAGAAAGTCGTAATGTCTATAACGAGTTTTGAAAGCTGTCTTATACATGTCTGCTTCCTTAACCCTCAGTTGATGATACCCCGATCACAGTTCAATCTTTGAGAACACTAAAGCTCCCCTAAGCTGATCGAAGAGATCATCTATCCTCGGCAGAGGGTACTTATTCTTAATAGTTAGCTTGTTTAACTACCGATAATCGATGCATATCCTGATGGGCCCATCCTTCTTCTTCATAAATAATACGGGTGCTCCCATTGGAGACACACTTGGCCTAATAAATTTGCGGTCCAATAACTCCTGAATCTGAGCTTTCAACTCCACCAGCTCCTTCGGTGTCGTCCTGTAAGGAGCGATGGACACTAGAGCCGTGCCATGGAACAATTCTATTCCAAACTCCACCTCTCTATTGGGAGGTAACCCAGGCAATTCATCAGGAAACATATCAGGGAATTCCTTTACTATTCTCAAATCTTTAACAGTAAAACTCTTAGATTCCACATCACTAATGTAGGCTAAATAAGCTTCACAGCCCTTCCTCACCAACTTCTCTACCCTTAAAGCCAAAATCATGTTCGACAGGTAATCATGTCGTTCCCCAATCACCATTACTTCTTCATCCTCCACAATTTTCGACACCATCCACTTCGCAGCACAATTTAGAGTTACCCGGTGCCTCATCAACTAATCCATGCCTAATATGAGGTCGAACTCACCAAATGCCAACTCTATCAAATCCGCTAAGAAAGTAACCCCTTGGACTAGCAATGGTACATCCCTAAACAATTTATTAACTTTCACTGACTGCCCTAAAGGACTCAACACAGTAATTTCATTCGCAGTGGTTTCAAACACATCACCCAAAGTTTTAGTCATGTGGCATTCAATGTCTGAATGTGTTGACCCAACATCAATTAGTGTAATATAAGGTAGCTTATGACTAAAGAACATACCCGTTATCACATCTGGAGCATTTCCATCCTCTCTGCGACGAGTAGCATAAACTAACACTGGCTGCCTCGCCTCTGCCTGTCCTGCATCTCTACCTGGTGCTCTGCGTCTACGTCCTGCGCCATTGCCGCCCCTGGCCTGCCCACAGCCCCTTAGCGGTTGTTGACCTCCTCTCTGCGGTTGAAAATTACCTCTGCCACTGGCTTGCACCTAATTTGGCCTTCTTGGGCACTCTCTAATCCTATGTTCCATAGATCCACAGCTCAAACAAGCTCCTGTTCTCCTCCAACACTCGCCTACATGCCCTTTTCCACAAACAGCACAAGGCGATATCCCAGTATTAGCAGCAGCAACAGGGGCCCCAGCTCTAATCGGCCCATTCACTCTGGCCCTCTTCGCAAGCCTTTGTCCAACCCCCGTAGCTTCTACATTCTGTTTGTTCTTGCCTTTTTCCTTTTCTCGGTTGAGGCGCTCTGTGCGCTTTACTTCCTCTGCTATCTTGCTTTCTTCACTAAAGCTACAAAATCCCATTCCTTCTATGGAGCTATCAGCACCCTAAGATTGTCTCTCAAGCTGTCCTCGAACCGCACACAATGCTCATACTCTGTTGTGACTATTCCTTGTGCGTAACGACCAAGGCGCAGAAACTCAGCCTCATACTCTGCTACCAATTTTTCCCCTGCATCAAGTTGAAGAACTCTTTCCTTCGGGCATCCATATAACTTACTGCAATGTACTTCCCTGGAATGCCGATTTGAAGAATCCCTAAGTGATCTGCTCCGGTTGGTTGCCCTCCTTAACGGTCAACCACCATTAATAGGCTTCCTCTCTAAGTAGTGACACTGCCTCTTTCAGCTTTTGTTCAGCCGTGCAATCTAGGTAATCCATTATTCTCTCCGTGGCTTCCAACCAGTATTCAGCCACATTTGAGGCCACTCCAGCTACACCTTTGAAGATTTCAGCCCCATTAGGTCGCAGTCGCTCCGAGATTGATCCACAACTTCCCATACCATTATTAAGCCCAGCGACCCTTTCTAAAATCCTTAACATAGCCTGTGATAACGCATCCTCTGTAGCGGCAGCCCGTTCGTACGGTCCCGTTTCAGCTACTGGTGAGGCTGGAGCCTCCTCTACTCCAATGTTGGGCATATGGCCCGACACCGACGACCTAGCCCTAATGCTTCCATGGCCTCTACCATGGCCTCTTATACCTTTTCTAGCGTTCATCGTTGCTTGCGTATTTCTGAATTAGAAAATTTATGAAATTAGTTCATAGTTCCATTGTTTAAAGTAAGTGTCTTATGTAAGTAACAATTTTAGGAGCAATTTTTACAGTCATAAGTCCACTACAGGCTTATGTTTCCAATGGGCTTTAGTCTCTTCTGCCTAAGAGTCTATTGTCTAAAGTAGCCCAATATCTATCTACAGTATAGTAGCTTAAAGTAATTTTAATAATAAAAGTACTTGACCTGACATCGAAGGCTCGGTATGCCACACCTCAAAATCCTACAAAATTTTTTGATCAACTTGTTTTTAAAACCCAAAATCTAAGGCCCAATTCATAGCTCGAGCTTTGCAACCGGGCTCTGATACCACTAAATGTAACACCCCAAACCCGGCTTAGACGTTATGGTTGGATCGAGTGAGGTCACATTGTAGGGTAACTCGCACAAATTTGATATATTGAAAGACTTAAGCTATCGTTCGTTTGTGGTTCAAATCAATGGTTATTTTCAAATTGGCTTCATTAGTAAAATATTTAAAGATAAAATCCATTTGAACCTTTCTTATTCTAAAAGTTCAGGTGAGTTAGATAAAAGCTTTGATTTTAGGAGGAAAGCCCATGTTTAAGAAAAATAATAAATTAATTATATTGGTTTTAAAAACATGTTTAAAATTTTAAGAAAGACCAGTAATTCAACAGTAATTATAATAATAAAGTAATCCCAACGTAAATTCGTACCGGAGATGATAGGCCTTATTACAACCCAATGAAAACAATAATCAAAGATAAAGTAATTTGAAATTATTAAAACTCCTAATCAACTTGCAGTGTGGCCACCTCTGAGTCTTCTTCTACGTCGAGTCGCCTACTGAGGGTCACCTGAAAAAAATAAAAGCGGGTGTGAGTTTTTGAAAACTCAGTGTGTACGACCCTCGGTAATCATATCAATATGCAATTAACACATTAGGCCTAAGCCCTATCAATATTGGTGGCCTTTGGGCCTTTGCCTATAGTGGCCTCAGTTGGGCCCGAGCCCAAAACACAATATACAATGGCATTCGGGCCTAAGCCCATAGTGGCCTCAGTTGGACCTTAGCCCATATCACATCAATATCACATGTATGCAATGATCCTATCCCAATCAAACCCTGCATTCCATTTCCCTTTCCAACCCTAAACTCTTGTGGGGATATAAATATCAACCCACCCATCCCTACACTCCAATGGTAGCAATGGTTACGGCACTACTCAATCGTTGCTGCAAGGCTGCTAATCATATAATGGGCTTAAAGCCACTGGTGGATCCACGGTCGTCAAATGACTATGCGATCCTCACATATCTTCCTCTGTATCATCAAACCCACCCAAGTGTAACATACATCTAATGAATGCAACATATACATTTCTACGTATTAAGCACCTAGGGGTTTTTAGTACTTAATACAATAAGGGCATTTCAGTCATTTGATTCGGTATTTCTACCCTACAATGGTATTTTAGTAATTTTACCCTACAGGGGTATTTCAGTACTTCTTAACAGTACGGGTTTTAATTACGAACTTTGGCCCGTCAACAAGTCCTTATTGGCTAAAGTGAATAGACACTATGCAGGTAGGATTCCAGAGATGAGGAGGTGGGTCATGAAGACCGCTTAAGTACTAAACTCTCCCTAGATCCAATCCTAGACATGCATATGCCCATTGCCACACTCTAACCTTACGACTTGCCCACAGACATGCTTGATAAATTAATTAAGTTTTATGCTGCTTAAGGATTCATTAGAAACTAGGCCTAAAGTCTACTATAAAACCCTAGCAAGTCCACATACTTTCCTAAATTCACATATGGCCCATCAGGCCCAATCATATTTATATGGCCCATTAGGCCCAATCACAAATGTATGATCTATAAGCCCCAATCCATTCTAAACTTTCCCCTAACTTTATTAGCTCATCACTTACTATCACTTAACAACTTCTACCGATTTGGGCCCACGAGCCTATCGATCCCATCTAGCCCATTCTGACTTGGTTGGCCAAAAAGTAGACCGAGACCATGAGATCGCTCCCTTGGCCCTGGTTATCGTATCGGTATCCCCACATGAGTGTTTGCACGCTCGTGTGTTTGCCGGCGCCAACCTTTCGGCTTTTTAGCTTTTCGACATTTTGACTTTTCGAGATTTCAACTTTTGCCAATTTGTCGTGTGTGCGGTGTATGTACACACCTTTTTGAAAATCGATACCAAGATCGCCAACCCTATCAACCGTTAGCCACTACTGATTCCAAAATCTGCATCCATACATACACTATCAAAAGTTAAACAACAAGTGACTTGTAACAGCCCGATTTAGACCCTAATTGGAACGATGGTTTCGGGACCAAGAATCCGAGTCAAAAAAATATTTTTATTTTTAATTTCTGTGTTTATTATGTCTGAATTTATATTTGTGAAATTTTCGTGATTTAATTTTGTCGTTTGGGTGTCCTAGTTAATAAAAGGACTTAAACACATAAATTGAAATTTTGATAGTTTAATTGTAAGGACTAAATTGATAATGGCTTTTTAAATGAAGGCCTTTAAGTTGTAAATAGCCTATGCACATATTAATGGGACAGTGGTAGGTATAAGTTATATGGTTTTTATGTTATTTTATTAAAGTTATACATATATGTGAATTAAGCTTTATTTTATAATAAGAAATTATATATTTTTATATACATATTATAATACATGAAGTTGAAAGCCAACTCATGTCCATTAATTTATGCAAGAGACGAAAAAGGGCATTATATATTAAAGCTTGGTTATATTTTTTAAATGGGTAAATTAGGAAATTTAAAATTATAAACTTTAAAATATAAAATATATGTTATAAAATTATAAACTCATGTCTATTATTGAAACTAAACAAAAGAAGAAGAAAAGAGGAGAAGCTAGGTTCGACCATATCCAAGCTCAAATCCAAGGTTTGTTTTTAGCCGATTTTTGATAATTTTTACATTTTTGAGATCGTTGCTTCGAGTACTACAAAATCCAAGCTTTAATTTTTGATTTTGATTAAAATTTGAGTTATGCCATTGATGAGAACTTGTGATTTTTTTGTTGTTTGATGATGAATTTTGGAAGATATGGAGTGGGTTAACATGATAGGTAAAGGAATTTTTGATGATTTTAAGTAACTAGGGCTTAATTGTAAAAATGGTAAATAGATGGACCAAATTGTGTAATAAATTAAATGTGAGGAATTATAAGGGCTTGAGGAGTATTCAGCCCTAGCTTATTGTAAACAAATTACATTTATTTTGTGTTTTGTGAATTTTGGACTAAATTGTTAAAAGTGTAAAGTTTATGGGGCAAAAGTGTAATTTGCCTATTTAGGTGTTTTTGAGTGAATTGGATTGAATATTTGATTAAATAAGTTTAATTTATATTAATTTAGATCAAGAAAAGAGAAAATCGAATTCGGATCGGGGAAACACAAAAATAGACGAATAGTCAGTTTACGCTGTTCGACGATATTCAAGGTAAGTCTATAAGCAATTTAAACATATTTATTTGAATGAAAATTAGTTAAATGTTAAATTTGATTATATATATATATATATGTAAATATGGTTGGCCGAATATGACTTTATAGATTTGTATATTAAATTGAATTGAATTATGATGTGATTTTTGAAAGGTTGAACAAAAAATGAGTTACCATTAAAGTTGTTATAAAATAATTATGAATAACATGAATGTGTGATATAGATACTCGGGCTTCAAGCCTAGCAAGCATTATGCTGGTGAAGTTAAATCGAGCTTAATGCCTAGCAGGCTTGTTGCCGGTGAACAGAAATCGGGCTTAATGCCTAGCAGGCTTATTGCCGGTGAATATAATTCGGGCTATATGCCTAGCAGGTTGTGTGTGCCGGTGCGAATTCAGATTTATACCTAGCAGGCTTATTGTCGGTGAGCTATTAAAAATCTAAGCTTATGAGACTTTGTGCGAATAAGGTAATTGAATTCGATAAATGAATGAAGGCGTTTAGGTATGTGTTAGTTGGCCATCTAGGTCTTAACAAGGTGAAGTGATTTCTTAATAGATGATGAAAAGTAAATTTTGCGAGGTTGAATTAATATGTGAGCTAGATAAGTATATCCGGCCTTGTGAATAGCATTGAATGAGCCTTAATTGTATGCATATGTGATAATGTGTATTCGGTTATGTAACTTATTTAAGTATATGAATATATATAGTGTTACATGAACTTATATACTTGAATGTGTGTGAACTAGGTTTTAATGTCTATTTGGCTTTAGAAGTTAAACCATAATATGTGAATATGGCCACATGAACATTCGACCCCTGCTATAAATGTGCATATGATATTATAATGTGAGTAATAAGTATAAGTACATGTGTTTTATAATGGTATTTAACCTTGAAATTAAAAGATATATTTTACTTACATGCATATGTGCATTTGACTATATATATATATATACCTATATACATATATGGTTATTATTCTTTGACTTATGAACTTATTCTTTTATGAATACATGTACCAGTTATGGTGAAGATAATTTAGTTTTGGAATTGAGCAATATATGTTAGAAAAACTATGTGAGTATCCAACCTGGGTAAGCATTTGTGAAGTATATTCAGTTATAAGTTAAGTATAGTATATTCAGTTATAAGTTAAGTATAATTACGTGGTATAAAGGTTTGATACGTGAGTTTATGTATCTTGTGTGCATGTGGATTTGGTTTGTAATGATTACTTGATTTTGGAAATTATATGACAATATATCAAAATGGTTATGTGGGCATTCGACCAAGGTGACATTCATGAATGAATATGTATATGTATTTAGAAAATGAGCTTTTACATGTGGGTTTTAGATGTGTTATAATAATATAACTTTGGCCTAGTTTAATTAAGTTGATAATAGTATTCAATTGTTTATTTGCTTATGACTTACTAAGCTATGATAGCTTACTGTGTGTATAATTGTCTCTGTCTTATAGATTTTGAATCTAAGTTAGGAGCTCAGAAATCGTTAGAGAAGCTTATCACACTATCAATCGCTTTCGGTATTTTTTTTAGATCGCATTTTGGAACTATGGCATGTACGAGCTAGAATATGTTATGTTTGGTGTGAGTTGTAAATTAAATAGCCATGCGAAAATGGCTTTACTTTTTAGTTTGAGTTCTGTTATGTTAAATGTTAGTCCAAATTGTTTGGTGATGATGCTATGTGTCGTGAATGAAGGGCCTAGGTAATATATGATATATGTTTTAAAAAAATGGTTGAGTAGTGGCACGTGTTTGAGCATGGAAATTGATTAATGATTTAATAGAAGTGTCAACTTATTGGTCGTAAAATATATGCATGTATCCTTAGGTTTGTTTAATCATTTTAAATGTGATTCATAATAGAATAAAGATTGAATGAAAAGTCGGTTGACATGCTATTAAGTATTGATATGTGGTATGTATGAATGTGATGTTATATTTTTATTTGTGATTATACATATATGGGTGAAAATATATGTATTCTATTAAATGTGGATTTGATGAACAGTATTATGATAATTTGTCTTGATTGGTTTAGTTATAAATACAATTCATGCGTATTTTGGGAATGTATGGATGTTATGTACTTGATTTGTGGTTCATAAAATTGGATAATCAAATAAATTTATTTGTTTGAGTATGTGCGCATGTTTATTTTTATATGTTTATTATTTTGCTTATGAAATATGTGACTAATTACATGTTCGCTTTATGTTATAAAATGACTCGTAAAGTGAGTATGATTGTTATGCGCTTTTAATAAGATTAGTTTAAAAGTTGAACATGTATACGTATATGATGATCGTATTTGGGTCTTTCCTTCGGTAATACCTCATAGCCCCAAATCCAGCAACCGGATGCGGTTTAGGGGTGTTACATTTTATTGGTATCAAAGCTATGGTTTAGTCGGTTCTAGGACTACAATAGCATATGTGAGTCTAGCTATACATGCCATATTTAACCTGCGATAGTGTGATATCTCCTATCTCTGACAAAAATTGTTCTGTTGAAACAGATAAATTTTTCAGCCGAGCTAATTTTGATAGTACAGAATGTGTATTCAAATGCTTAAATGGAAATGTGTTGATGATGAGTTGATTCTTATAAAGGTATGGATCAGAGAGTATGATATATTGATATTGATAAAAGTTACAATTATATAAGCATATAGATTATGATATTTGAGTTATGATTGCTATCTGAAATGTTTTGATTGTGAATTAATGATTTGAGTTGGTATATAAATTAAGTATTAAGAACAAAAGTGATCGAGAGTAAATTTTTATTAATGATTGGATAATGTGAAATTATTAGCGAATTGACTATTTGTGAAAGTGTATGTTATGTGTATTTATGTGTAAGTCAAATTTGAGGCTTTATTACCCTCACACCCTTATTAGTAAAATATTACTATGAATCCTAAAAGATCTGGGTTGAATAAGCTCACGAGGGTGAAGTTAGAGAAGTCTGTGTTCGGAAGATTCATATTGCAGTAAAAAAAAGGGTGAATGAATAAGCAAAAGAAGACAGTATTGAAAGAGATGCTAGGTAGTTCCAAAGATTATTCAGATTATGTGACCTTATTATTATAGAAGAAGTTATCTCCGATCAAATGACCTAATCAGGTATGTTATCTAAGGAAAATATTAGTTGAACGCTTTTCTGAATAAATTTCTGTCAGCAAAAGGGTAATGTTCAAATTTTATTGGAGGTTGAGTATAATGGTTATAGCCGGGTAGTTATTACGAATTCTTTTGGGCATTCTATGTATACATTTATTCTCAGAGGTATCTATGACTGTTTAATTTCGAAAGGAATTCTTATTGTAGACGAAAGTATCGTTGGTCTACTTGGGCTATGTTTGATGTTGCTTTGTCTTTCTTTGTTATTTATTTCATGGTGTAGATATTAAAATCAACGGTAAAATCTGTATAATGTTAATATTCTGTATCTACTGGATATGGTTATGTGGAAAATATGCAAAAATTATATCGCTTCTGTTATTGTAGATTCCAGTATTTACGAGTGACATTGTTCTTTCTGGACATTTTTGGGATATCATCAGAGCTGATATCATTCTATATAGGTTATAATTTTTGATATTCTATATAGCTTCAGACATTAAAATTTCGTTATTCCGGTCTTCTTATGATCCCATGTGATTATCTGTAAAAGATTTCTATCTGACAGAAATGGCTATATCTGTTATAATTATAATTTATGTTCTGAAAATTTGAGAAGCACTGCAGCATTGTTATTAGAGTTATAAAAGTTGTGTTTCTGCATTGGTTGTTGTTCCAATCATATCTGGTTTCTTCTGGGTTCAGATACTTTGATAACGACCAGGATATTATCTATTATTTCAGGTAAGATGTCAGTCTCATTATGATATTATGATTTCTATTTGGTGACTGTGGCTTTTGTATAATGATATGTTTGAGTTATTCTTTTAGCGGGAAGGAATATTTTCTTTGAAAGGACTAATCTAGTGGTTTAGTCTGATCTGAATTATTTGATTTAAAAAAAAGAGAGAAGAGAGTGGGTTATATGTGTTTGAATCTATTCACTGGAAATTTGAATATACATGTGTTATTTGAGGAATATTCTGGAAGGAGAAATTTGTACTCTTGAGAATTCGATACAGAATTATGTTTATCGAAACAATTCTATTCGAGAAATGTGATGGAAAAATTTAAAATTAGCTATTGAAGCTTCCCTTATGATTTGAATGTTGAATCAGAGTTCTAGATTGATGTTGAAGGCTGTCTGAAGTTTAGAATTGAATATGTATCCCAAGAAACTCAAGGTTAATTCAAATGATTTTGAGCAAAATTTACAGCAGTCGGTTATCTGTTCATCCGAGTAGCACGAAGACGTGCAATGATCTAAAATAGTTTTAATGGTGGTATGGTATAAAATGAGACATCTTCTACTTTGCTTTAAAATATTTAGTTGTCAGCAAGTAAAAGTCAAGCATCAGGTACCTTCTGGGTTGTTTCAGCCAATTATGATACCCGAGTGGAAATAGGACAGAGTCACAATGGATTTTGTATCTAGATTTCTATTGATCTCAATGAAGAAAGATGCAATCAAGATTATTGTGGATAGATTGGCTAAATCAGCTCGTTTTGTTCCAGTTTGCACAGATTATTCATTTCACATGCTAGCTAAATTATATGCTTCTCAGATTGTTTGATTACACGATGTGTCTATTTTTATTGCCTTGGATAGAGATCTGAAGTTTGTTAGGCCGTATGAGATAATTGAGCGTATCGGGCCGGTTGCTTATAAACTGTTATTACCTGAGTTAGAAAAGATCCACAATGTATTCCATATTTCGATGCTTCGTAGATATCAATTTGATCCTTTACATGTAATTAGTTTGTTTGAGATGGAGATTCAGCTCGGTATGACGTACGAGGAAGAACTAATTCGTATTTTGGCTCATAAGACTAGAGAACTACGGAATAAGAAAATTTTGTTAGTTAAAGTAATGTGGAATAAACACGGAGTTGAGGAAGCAATTTGGGAACCAGAGGAAGCAATTAGAGAGCGTCATTCGAACTTATTCGCCGATAAGGTTTTTGGGGATGAAAATCCCTAAGGGGGGAGAGTTGTGACAGCCCGATTTAGACCCTAATTGGAATGGTGGTTTCGGGACCATGAATCCGAGTCAAAAAAATATTTTTTATTATTAATTTCTGTGTTTATTATGTCTGAATTTATATTTATGAAATTTTCGTAATTTAATTTTGTCGTTTGGGTGTCCGAGTTAATAAAAGGACTTAAAACACATAAATTGAAAATTTGATAGTTTAATTGTAAGGACCAAATTGATAATGGCTTTTTAAATGAAGGCCTTTAAGTTGTAAATAGCCCGTGCACATATTAATGGGATGGTGGTAGGTATAAGTTATATGGTTTTTATGTTATTTTATTAAAGTTATACATATATGTGAATTAAGCTTTATTTTATAATATGAAATTATATATATTTTTATATACATATTATAATACATGAAGTTGAAAGCCAACTCATGTCCATTAATTTATGGAAGAGACGAGAAAGGGCATTATATATTAAAGCTTGGTTATATTTTTTTAAATGGGTAAATTAGGAAATTTAAAATTATAAACTTTAAAATATAAAATATATGTTATAAAATAAAACATGAGTGCTTATAATTTATTACTTTCCATTGCCAAAACTAAACAAAAGAAGAAGAAAAGAGGAGAAGCTAGGTTCGGCCATCTCCAAGCTCAAATCTAAGGTTTGTTTTTAGCCGGTTTTCGATAATTTTTACGTTTTTGAGATCGTTGCTTCGAGTACTACAAAACCCAAGCTTTAATTTTTGATTTTGATGAATATTTGAGTTATGCCATTGATGAGAGCTTGTGATTTTGTTGTTGTTTGATGATGAATTTTGGAAGATATGGAGTGGGTTAACATGATAGGTAAAGGAATTTTTGATGATTTTAAGTAACTAGGGCTTAATTGTAAAAATGGTAAATAGATGGACCAAATTGTGTAATAAATTAAATGTGAGGAATTATAAGGGCTTGAGGAGTATTCAGCCCTAGCTTATTGTAAACAAATTACATTTATCTTGTGTTTTGTGAATTTTGGACTAAATTGTTAAAAGTGTAAAGTTTATGGGGCAAAAGTGTAATTTGCCCATTTAAGTGTTTCTTTGAGTGAATTGGATTGAATATTTGATTAAATAAGTTTAATTTATATTAATTTAGATCAAGAAAAGAGAAAATCATATTCGGATCGGGGAAAAACAAAAATAGACGAATAGTCGGTTTATGCTGTTCGACGATATCCAAGGTAAGTCTATAAGCAATTTAAACATATTTATTTGAATAAAAATTAGTTAAATGTTAAATTTGATTATATATATATATGTAAATGTGGTTGGCTGAATATGACTTTATAGATTTATATATTAAATTGAATTGAATTATGATGTGATTTTTGAAAGGTTGAATAAAGAATGAGTTACCATTAAAGTTGTTATAAAATAATTATGAATAAAATGGATGAGTGATATATATACTCGGGCTTCAAGCCTAGCAAGCATTATGTTGGTGAAGTTAAATCGGGCTTAATGCCTAGCAGGCTTGTTGCCGGTGAACAGAAATCAGGCTTAATACCTAGCAGGCTTATTGCCGGTGAATATAATTCGGGCTATATGCCTAGCAGGCTGTGTGTGCCGGTGTGAATTCAGGTTTATACCTAGCAGGCTTATCGCTGGTGAGCTATTAAAAATCTAAGCTTATGAGACTTTGTGCGAATGAGGTAATTGAATTCGATAAATGAATGAAGGCATTCAGGTATGTGTTAGTTGGCCATCTAGGTCTTAACAAGGTGAAGTGATTTCTTAATGGATGATGAAAAGTAAATTTTGTGAGGTTGAATTGATATGTCAACTAGATAAGTATATCTGGCCTTGTGAATAGCATTGAATAAGCCTTAATTGTATGCATATGTGATAATGTGTATTCGGTTATGTAACTTATTTAAGTATATGAAGATATATAGTGTTACATGAACTTATATACTTGAATGTGTGTGAACTAGGTTTTAATGTCTATTTGGCTTTAGAAGTTAAACCATAATATGTGAATATGGCCACATGAACATTCGACCCTTGCTATAAATGTGCATATGATATTATAATGTGAGTAATAAGTATAAGTACATGTGTTTTATAATGGTATTTAACCTTGAAATTAAAAGATATATTTTACTTACATCTATATGTGCGTTTGACTATATATATACCTATATACATATATGGTTATTATTCTTTGACTTATGAACTTATGCTTAAATGAAGATACGTACCAGTTATGATGAAGATAATTTAGTTTTGGAATTGAGCAATATATGTTAGAAAAACTATGTGAGTATCCAACCTGGGTAAGCATTTGTGAAGTATATTTAGTTATAAGTTAAGTATAATTACGTGGGATAAAGGTTTGATACGTGAGTTTATGTATCTTGTGTGCATGAGGATTTGGTTTGTAATATTACTCGATTTTGGAAATTATATGACAATATATCAAAATGTTTATGTGGGCATTCGACCAAGGTGACATTCATGAATGAATATGTATATGTATTTAGAAAATGAGCTTTTACATGTGGGTTTTAGATGTGTTATAATAATATAACTTTGGCCTAGTTTAATTAAGTTGATAATAGTATTCAATTGTTTATTTGCTTATGACTTGTTAATCTATGATAGCTTACTGTGTATATAATTGTCTCTGTCTTATAGATTTTGAATCCAAGTTAAGAGCTCAGAAATCGTCAAAGAAGCTTATCACACTATCGACCGCTTTCGGTATTTTTTTTAGATCACATTTTGAAACTATGGCATGTACGAGCTAGAATATGTTATGTTTGGTGTGAGTTGTAAATTAAATGGCCATGCGAAAATGGCTTTACTTCTTAGTTTGAGTTCAGTTATGTTAAATATTAGTCCAAATTGTTTGGTGATGATGCTATGTGTCGTGAATGAAGGGCCTAGGTAATATATGATAAATGTTTTAAAAAAAATAGTTGAGTAGTGGCACGTGTTTGAGCATGGAAATTGATTAATGACTTAAAAGAAGTGTCAACATATTGGTCGTAAAATATATGCATATATCCTTAGGTATGTTTAATTATTTTAAATGTGATTCATAATAATATAAAAATTGAATGAAAAGTCGGTTGACATGCTATTAAGGTATTGATATGTGGTATGTATGAATGTGATGTTATATTTTGATTCGTGATTATACGTATATGGGTGAAAATATATGTATTCTATTAAATGTGGATTTGATGAACAGTATTATGATAATTTGTCTTGATTGGTTTAGTTATAAATACAATTCATGCGTATTTTGGGAATGTATGGATGTTATGTACTTGATTTGTGGTTCATAAAATTTGGGTAATCAAATAAATTTATTTGTTTGAGTATGTGCGCATGTTTATTTTTATATGTTTATTATTTTGCTTATGAAATATGTGACTAATTACATGTTCGCTTTATGTTATAAAATGACTCGTAAAGTGAGTATGATTGTTATGCGCTTTTAATAAGATTAGTTTAAGAGTTGAACATGTATACGTATATGATGATTCATATTTGGGTCTTTCCTCCGGTAATACCTCGTAACCCCAAATTCGGTGACCGAATACGGGTTAGGGGTGTTACATGACTCATATCTCACACAAGTCACCCCTAAAAGGCCATACCCATATTCGGCCACTTACTAATCCAAACTTAGAAATGAATACACTTACTCCTTGATAGCGATCCTTACCACGAATGGGATCCCTGAAACCTACCCTTGTTAAGACAGGGTTGACGAAAAGAAAGAGTTAGATAAGCCCTCTAGCTTCTACCAAAACGCACTAAAGAAGGATTGACTTAGAACTTACCTGAACTTAAACTTTGATCCCGCGATCCAGATATCTTAAAAGTGATATTCAGCTGTATGAATCAAATAATAGTAGTAGAAGACAGGAATAGATTTGAGATGGAGGAAAAGCAACAACAGTTTGGCAAAGAGGTAGGGCTATTTGGTCCTAAGAGAATAGGGATAGTATTCAGCTTTTTGAGAGAAGAAAATGAAAGTAGATCAACCTTTAACACAACTGATTATAGAAGTATAAATCTGGATCTAAGAAACAAAGTAGTCGTTGTGGAAGAACAAGTAAAGAATTGGCACAAGCAAGGTGGTTTGAAAGCAAACGTTTGGCTATGAGATGATGTGAGGAGAAGTAAAGAAAAGAAGAAGTATTGAGAGGATTCGGCTCTTAGGGTTTGCAAGAATGAGTATGTGAAGGGAACAACAATGCCCCCTAATCAAATAAAGAAGGAAAAACCTGAAAACAAAACACACATATGCCAAAAGCAAGATGAACCAAGAGCATTCGGCTATACCCTAAAAGGAAATGCTCAAACCGGCACTAACCCCTACTCAAGTTGATTTCTCCCTTCCCCTAAAGTGCTATTCGGCTCCACTTCATCCAACAATTCTCTCCTTGATCACTTCCTATTATTTCTCCCCTTATCCTACCTAAATTTCCTCTTCAACATCCATCCAACCTCTTCACACTAGAGTTTTAAATCATCACCACCACTTACACGGCACAAGTGCAAAATAATACTCTTAATGCCGAAACTGACACTTGAACCTTGGACCTCCAAGTCTCCCAGCAATGCCACCTTCCTGTCCCCCAAGTGGCGTCACTTTGCCACTAGGCCACAGGCCCATCTGTGTCTTATTTCCTCTTAATTTGTTAAAAGGCCTAATACCTAAGATTAGGGTTCCACTAAGGTAAAAAATTAAAGTTTTCCCTATAGTCTACCTTAACCCTGAGACTTCAAAAAACCTTGTACTACCTTAAAATTAATACTCTAATAGTGCTAATCATACACGTCAACTACAACACACAAAATTAAAAGTTTCGAGATTTTGGGGCGTTACAGGGGTCAACGACAAACTCGTCACAAAATCCATAGCAATACGATCCCATTTCCATTTGGGAATCGCTATTGGCTGTAGTAGACCGGAACGCACCTGATCTTCAGGTTTCGCTTGTTGATAAACCAAGCACTTTGATACGAACTTGGAGACGTCTCTTTTCATTCTAGGCCACCAATAAGATTTCTTCAAATCACTATACATCTTTACACTACCCAGATGAATAAATAGACAGCCATTATGAGCTTCATATAAAATTTCTTGGATCAATTCAGCATCTTTCGGTACACATATTCTATCTCGAAACATCAAACAATCATTCTCATGAATTCAAAAATCTGTCTCATTATTCATTTGGCACTAAACTCTTTTTGCTTGCAACTCGCTATCACCCTTTTGAGCTTCATAAATTTGTTGAATAAAAGATGGCCTAGCTCGCAACTCGGCCAGAGTCGAACCATCATCAGATAAGGTCATTCTTGTATTCAAGGCTCTCAAAGCAAATAGATATTTTGTACTCAATGCATCAGCTACTACATTTGCCTTTCCTAGATGGTAGTCAATCACTAACTTGTAGTCTTTCAATAGCTCAAGCCATCTTCACTGTCGCAAGTTCAAATCCTTTTGTAACATCAAGTACTTCAGGCTTTTATGGTCGGTGAAGATGCGACATTTCTCACCATAAAGATAATGGCGCCAAATCTTCAAGGCAAAGACAATGGCGGCCAACTCTAAATATTGTGTCGAGTAGTTCCTCTCGTGTGGCTTCAATTGTCTTAAGGCATACGCTACCATTTTATCTTCTTTCATCAATACACATCCAAGACCATTTAGAGACGCATTACTATAAATCACGAATTCTTTTCCAGATTCAGGTTGCACTAGTACTGGTGCCTCGGTTAACGATGTCTTCAATTTTTCAAAACGTTGTTGACGTTTTTCTGTCCACTCGAACTTAACATCTTTTTACAACAACTTATTCATCGGAGAAGAGATTATCGAAAATCCGTTTACAAAGCGCTGATAGTAACTAGCCAAGCCCAGAAAACTTCTAACTTTCGATACATTTTTCGGCACTTTCCAATCTACTGTTGCCGAAATCTTACTCGGATCAACTCGAATGCCATCTCTCGAAATGATGTTACCCAAAAATCCAACTTTACTGAGCCAAATCTCACTTTTACTAAATTTTGCATACAATTGTTTATTCGTAAATTTGTAAAATTGTTCTCAAATGTTCAGCATGCTCGTTATCATCATGAGAATAAATCAAGATGTCATCAATGAAGACAACTATAAACTTATCCAAGTATGGTCTAAAAATCTAATTCATTAAGTCAATGAACACCGCTGGGGCGTTAGTCAAGCTGAAAGGCATTACAAGAAACTCATAGTGTCCGTACCTTGTTCTGAAAGCAGTTTTTGGCACATCGGACTCTTTCACCCTTAACTGTTAGTATCCAGATCTCAAGTCTATTTTGGAGAACACTGTAGCTCCTCTCAGCTAATCAAATAAATCGTTGATCCTTGTAAAGGGATACTTGTTCTTTATTGTCACTTTGTTGAGTTGCCTATAGTCGATACAAAGTCTCATCGATCCATCCTTTTTCTTTACGAATAACACGGGGGCACCCCAAGGAGAAAAACTAGGTCTCGCAAATCCTTTGTCCGTCAACTCTTGCAACTGCACTTTCAATTCCCTCAGCTTTGTTGGAGCCATTCTATACGGGGCTATCGATGTCGGGGTAGTCCCCGGCAACAAGTTGATGGTGAACTTTATCTCTCTAGTAGGAGGTATACCCGACAATTCCTCAGGAAATACATCCGTGAACTCACAAACCACTGGCACCGATTCCACTTTCAGCTCAGACTCTTTCGTATTCAATACATAAGCCAAATATACTTCGTACCCCTTTCTCAAACACTTCTGAGCAGTCATAGATAAAATCAAAATAGGCAACCCGCTAGACACATTTGTTTCAACCCGAAGACTTTCACCATTTTCACACTTTAATTCGATAACCTTCTATCTACAATTCACTTTAGCATCATGCATTGATAGCCAATCCATGCCCAAAATAGCATCAAACTCATCAAATGGAAATAGCATTCGATCGGCTAGGAAACAGTAGCCTCAGATCACTAAGGGACAATTCTTGCAAATTTTGTCAATTAGCACACTCCTACCTAGAGGGTTTGACACCTTAATCACAAAATCGGTTGACTCTATAGGCAATTTCATATCATTCACTAATTTTATGAAAACGTAAGAATGCGTGGACTCGGGATCAATCAGTGCAACTATATTAACATCATAAGGAGAGAATATACCAGTTATCACATTGAGGGATGACGCCTCTTCCCGAGCACGAATGGCATAGGTTCTTGTAGGTGCTCTGGCCTCCGATCTTGTAGCTAAATCTCTAGCTATGCCTCTGCTACTAGCTCCCTCTTTCACATTTCTGGTAGGCTGCCCTCTAACGGGTACATTGCTCAGTTTAATGCTCTGAGTAGTTTCTTTCACTACCATTTGTAGACAGTCTTTCATGAAGTGGTCTTGGGAGGCACATTTAAAGCATGCCCCGGTGACCATCCAACACTCATTGGGATGTCTCCTACCATAGTGTTGACATTTAGGGTTAATTGGCTTGACATTGCCAACACTAGCTACTGAAGTAGTCTGAGCCTTTGAACCTATATTTTGCCTCCCACGACTTCTGCTCAGATTTCCAGCTGAAACAGCCGAACGATTTGGCACATTCCTCACTTTATTTGATGACAGTTGGAAAAACTTACTCATCAATCTTTTCTTCACATCCCTAGCCTCCAATTCGGCTCTCCTCTTTTCTTTGAACAATCCCTCAACTTTGTATGCCCGATCAACTAACACAACAAATTCTTTTAATTCAAAAATCCCCACATATAACTTAATGTTTTCATTTAGGCCGTCCTTAAACCTTTTGCACATGATTTCTTTAGTGGAAACATATTCTCGAGCGCACTTGCTAAGTCAGAGAAATTCTCACTCATACTCGGACACTGTCATTCGGCCCTGTTTTAGCTATAAAATTTCCTTTCGCTTTTGGTCCATGAAGCGTTGGCTTATATACTTATTTCGAAACTCCACTTAGAAGAAGTCCAAAGTAACTCTTTCGATAGGCACTACCGAGACTAGCGTTTTCCACCACTAATACGCTGAGTCTCTCAAAAGGGATACGTCACACTTTAGACACTCATCAGGTGTGTAGGAGAGTTCATCAAATACTCCAATGGTGTTCTCTAACCAAAATTCCGCCCTCTCGGGGTTATCATCAACACTGGCTCTAAATTCTTCGGCCCCATACTTAAGAATCTTATCAACAGGGGGCTTACTCTGTCTTGTCATTTCCATACCTTGTGGGGCTACTAGGATTGGTTGAGGAATGGGAAAAGGTGGGGGAGGTTGCACATTTAGATTCGCTATAATAAACTCCATATACCATTCATTCATTCTGTGGAGAAAGGCTTCCCTACCCTCTTTTTCCTGAGTAGTTCCTACATTTCTACTTTCGGGTGGCTCTGTCCCTTAAGTGGGAGCTGACGAATTGCTTTCTGCGTCATCAGCTACTACGGGGTCAGGATCCATTTACTCTATGAAAATACAATTTAAAAAAATTAGGAACCATCACACTATCAATATTCACAATTATGGCATGTATAGCTAGACTCTCACACTTGCTATGGTAGTTCGAAGACCGACTAAACCATAGCTCTGATACTAATAAATGTAACACCCCTTACCCAAGTCCGATACTGGAACGAGGTATGAGGCATTACCAGACTTAAGAACACACAATCACTTATTCCCGACTCACAATTTCCACAAAGACTTAAAACTTTTTCAATCTTATTCAAAACACTCTTATTATAGGCTTACGAGGCCCAAGAGACTCATTGGGTACGATCCGGAAACAAACTGAAACTTTTCAATCACGTAGAAAAATACTAAGTGAAGGATCCTAGATGTTTTACCATACCTTGCAACATTGGAGCAACATATTGTGGTAAGGCACTATGTGACTTGTGTGAGTATCAATTTAATGCCTATGTCAATATTTAGGAAGTTAGGAATAGGTGAAGTTAGACCGACTACAGTTACACTTTAATTTGCAGATCGATCCTTAGCACATCCAGAAGGAAAAATTGATGACGTATTGGTACGTGTAGACAAATTTATCTTTCCTGCTGACTTTTTGGTTCTAGGTTTTGAAGTAGACAAAGAAGTTCCAATCATCCTAGGAAGGCCTTTCCTAGCAACCGGAAGGACCCTTATTGATGTGCAAAAGGGCGAGCTTACTATCCGTGTTCAGGATGACCAAGTAACATTTAATGTTTTTAAGTCTATGCGATTTCCTGACACAATTAATGATTGTTCTGAAGTATCCGATTTAGAGGATTTAATCGTGGAGAAGGAACTTAACCATATTGAGGATCCATTAGAACAAATTCTAAGATTAGACCCTCCAAATGATGAAGAAGAGGATGAATACTTAGCTTTGCTAGAAGCTAATCAAAGGGGATTTAATCCGCAATCCCATTTTAAAGCTTTGGAGTTAGAGAATAGGGAATAGACCCAACCAAAAGCGCCAATCGATGAGCCACCTAAATTAGAACTCAAGGTACTTTCTTCACATCTAAAATATGTTTATTTAGGTAACGCTTCTACTTTGCCTATGATTGTTTCAGCAGAATTAACCAATGAGCAAGAAGAGAAACTCATCTTAGTATTGAAACAATTCAAGAAGGCTATCGGATGGACCATAACCTATATTTGCGGTATTAGTCCATCTGTATGTATGCACAAGATCATCCTAGAAGATGTGAAAAAGGGATGATTGATGGACAACAAAGACTGAACCCCATCATGAAGGACGTGGTAAAGAAAGAAATCATCAAGTGGTTTGATACATGTATAATTTACCTCATCTCAGACAGTTTATGGGTAAGTCCAGTCTAGTGTGTACCAAAGTGAGGAGGTATTACAGTTATTGAGAATGAGAAAAATGAGTTGATACCAACTAGAATAGTTACGGGATGGAGAATTTGCATTGATTACCGGAAGCTAAACAAAGCAACTAGAAAAGATCACTTTCCTTTGCCGTTCTTGGACCAGATGCTGGATAGACTCGTGGGGTGAGACTATTACTGTTTCCTCGATGGATACTCGAGGTATAATCAGATTACAGTAGAGCTGGAAGATCAACACAAGACAATATTCACCTACCCGTACAGTACATTTGCATTTAGACGCATGCCATTTGGTTTATGTAATGCACTGCTACATTTCAAAGATGTATGATGTCTATTTTTACTGATATGGTTGAGAAATACTTGGAAGTCTTTATGGATGATTTTTCATTATTTGGAGATACATATGATGATTGCCTAGCCAATCTAGCCAATGTACTAAGGCGATGCGAGGAAACAAACCTTGTACTCAACAGGGAAAAGTGCCATTTTATGGTACAAGAAGGTATCGTTCTAGGGCATCGAATAACAAGACATGGAATCGAAGTAGATAAAACAAAGGTAGATGTTATTGAGAAACTCCCACCTCCAACATCTACAAAGGGTGTTAGGAGCTTTTTAGGCCACATCGGTTTTTATCAAAGATTTATCAATGACTTCTCCAAAATTTCTAAACCCTTCGGTAAATTATTGGAGAAGGACACAACGTTCAAATTTGATGAAGAGTGCTTAAGAGCTTTCAACAATCTAAAAAGTCGGTTAGTCTCAACACCTATAATTGTCACACCAGACTGGGATTTGTCATTTGAATTGATGTGTGACATGAGTGACTTCGCGATAGGAGCTGTCATGGGCCAGTGAAGGAACAAAGTTTTTCATCCCATCTACTATGCGAGTCAGACTCTAACAGGATCTCAATTGAATTACACGGTAACAGAGAAACAGTTACTTGCTATTGTGTTTACTTTTGACAAATATCGATCTTATCTTGTAGGTACCAAAGTGACTGTTTATACAGACCATCGACAATTAAGTATTTACTTGCTAAGAAAGACACTAAGCCGAGATTGATCCCATGGTACTTACTTCAAGAGTTCGATCTAGAAATTCAAGATCAAAAGGGAGTAGAAAATCAGGTAGGAGACCACTTGTCTAGGTTAGAGCCGCAAGAAGGGAATTCTCCTTTTATACCAATTTAGGGGACATTTCTAAATGAACACATACTAAATGTAAATCATGTCCATAATATCCCTTGGTTTGCTGATATTACTAACTATTTAGCTTACGGTTTGAGGCCAATTGATAAGATGTACCATCAAAAGAAAAAGTTTCTTCACGATGTAAAGTACTAGTTTTGGGAAGAGCCATATTTGTTTAAAAAGTATGCAAATCAAATGATCAGGAGATGCGTAGCAGAAGATGAAGTACATAAGATTCTTTACCAGTGCACTCAGCTCCGAATGGAGGACACTTCAGAGGTACGCATACTGTGGCCAAGGTAGTGCAAGCTGGATTCTTTTAACCAACAGAAATGAGATACCTCGAACAAACATCATTAAGGTAGAATTGTTTGATGTTTGGGGTATTGACTTTCTCGGTCCTTTCCCTTTATCTTTTGGTCACAAGTACATATTGGTAGCAGTAGACTATGTGTCTAAAATGGGTTGAGGCTGAAGCATATTTGACAAATAATGCTAAGGTTGTGATGAAGTTTTTGCAGAAGTATGTGTTCACAAGGTTTGGAGCCCCAAGAGCCATCATCAGTGATGAAGGGTCACATTTTGCGAACAAGTGGTTGAAATGGTTACTTGACAAACATGCAGTGAAGCACAAGGTCGCCACAACTTACCATTCGCAAATAAATAGGCAAGCTGAATTGGAAAATAAAGAGATCAAAGGCATACTTGAGAAGGTAGCTTGCTAGAACCAATGAGATTGGTCCAAAAGATTGGATGATGATTTATAGGCCTACAAGACAACATACAAGGCACCTTTAGGGATGTCACCCTATAGGTTAGTCTTTGGGAAAGCCTGTCATTTGCCTTTGGATTTAGAACACAAAGCTTACTGGGCTCTTAAACAACTCAACTTGGATCTCAAGCTTGCTAAAGAGAAATGGATGCTCCAACTCAACGAGTTAGAAGAATTCTGAATGTTCTCATATGAGAATGCCAAATTACTCTAGGAAAGACTTAAGAAATGGCATGAACAGCACATTTGAGTTCGAGAATTTGAAGCAGGTCAGTAAGTCTTATTATTCAATTCCAGATTAAGGTTGTAACACCCCCAAACACGGCCTGGACATTAGGGCCGAATCTAGGATGTCACATTTAAGTGTTTTTCGAAAACCATGTTCTTATTGTAAACCCTTCTCAAAGATTTAAAACTTCTAGCTATGAAAAACTAGAGTAAAACCTACGTTAGTTTATTTTCAAAATGTTGTTCATTGAAAAGTATTTCCTTTATTAAAACGTTGTTATTTATATTTCTAAAACATTGTTTGTTGCAGAAGCTTAATTTTAAAATAGCCGATTTACGAAGACGTGATGTTTAGAAATTGAGTCGCGAAATTATTCCAAAAATGTTGCGGAAACGTAGTGGTTTGTAAATAGATTTCTTTTAAAAACCATGTGCTACTTCTAGCAGATATAGTTCAAAATACATCGTAAATCCCTAATTAAAATCCAAAAATTTAGATATGCCTTATTACAACCTATCCAAAAAAAACACAATTAAAGCAATGTAATTAAAATTACGAGAATCAAATGTCCATAGTGTGGCCACCTCTGAGTTCTCCAATACGTCTAACCGCCCTTCAATGGGGATTACCTGAAAAATTAAAAGAGGGGTGAGTTTACGGAAAACTCAGTGTGCACTACCCCCAACAATCAAACAGCATACATCACATCAATTTGGGCCTAAGCTCATTACGATACAGTAGCAAATGGGCCTTAGCCCGCAATAGCCTCAGTTGGGCCTGAGCCCATAGCTAAATAAGAATCGATGTATGTAATGCATATAAGCCTCAACCAACCTTGCACTCTGTGTCCCGTCCAACCCTACACTCCCAATGTAGCACTGGTTGTGGCACTAACCAATATCGCAGCAGGGCTGCCAAAAGTATAAGTGTCTTTAAGCCATTGGTAGGTCCACAGTCGTCTTGGGTGACCCGTGTGACCAGGTCCACAGTCGTCTCGAATGACTCATTCGACCATGATAGATCAAATTAATAGGTCTACAGTCGTCTCGAGTGACTCGTACGACCCTAACAGAATAATCACTTCCTCCAAATACAAGATCCCATCCCCATGTAACATAATATTACATGCATGAATGCAGGTATATCATCAAATGGCATAAAAATCAGTCATATATCATATAAGGGCATTTCAGGCATTTTACCCTTCATAGGCATAATGGTCATTTCACAATACGGGGTCTAAATACACATACCGACCCATCAATAGGTTCACAGTCATCTCAGGGGACCTGTGCAACCTTTAGCAAACAAACAGTACGATTGGGCCCAAAGTCCATTAAGTCGACCCATGGGCCTACACGACTCAAAGGCCCACCAAGTCCAAATTCAACCTTGGCCATGTGAATGACACAGCCAGGTCCAATATTTCCACATATCCATGATAGAGACCCGTGTGGGCCCATGAGCCTATTGGGCCCACACATCCCGCTTTGGCCCAAAATCGGCCTAAACCCATGAGATCGCTCATGGTGGCCTCTGTCCTTGTATCAACTTTTCCACTCTTGCGTTCACACGCTTGTGTCATAATCGTTGCCGTAATTTCAGCTATTTGGCATTTCGACATTTCGGCTTTTGCTGACTACATTTTGAGTGGTGTGTGTACATACCTGGTTTATGAAGCGTACTACGAATCCTTTAGCAATGAACCTATATTCAGTCAAGAGGTATAGTTAGCCTTTTCATCATTAAAGATCATAAAACACTTATTCCCATATCATTTAACTATTACCTACCTTGACTAAATAACAAACGGCCTATCCTTTTCTTAGATCGCTTGGTTAAGAATCGTTTCCTCTCCTTATGGCTTATCTGAATTGCAAACGTAACCTATCAGTTAACAATATCTAATAACTAGAGTTAATCATATGCTAATCCAACGAAAACACATGCCCAAACAAGGATTTAACATTAGGCCTTACCCAAGATTCCTTGATCGAGTACTTACCTTGATCGAAAACTTAGAGTAGGAAGTCGGCTACTACCAATCACTCATCCTTTAATCACAACTTGAGGAGCCCTAAACAAACCAATCATCAGTCAATATAAGAAAAGGGAGTTTCGACAGAGAGAAGAGGAATACCATTAATACCGAAAACCATTAAAAGCAATCATCATCATTTACTATCACATTCGACAAAGAGGAGAGATTCCTAACTCGAATTCTCTAGATAAACAGTCGAAGATTTGGGATTAAGAGGATTGGAGATGAACGACGAAGACAAAGAAAATAGACGAAGTGTAGAAGCCGACTAGTGATCCCTAATAGACAAAGCGAAAGTATTCGACTTTATGAAAATAAATGAGAAACACTGAAGGAATTTGGAAAAGTAAGAAGAAGGGTTCAGTTTAGAGATAGAGCATTCGGTTTAGAGATGAAAAGGTCAGAAAGGAGGAAGAAAGAAATTGTGAAGAGAGGAAAAATGAGAAAGAAATCGGCCTAGGGTTGAATAAGTAGATTCGGCTAAATGATAATGCTATTTTGGCTAAAACAAAGTAAAACCAAAGGTAAAGATCTTGAGTTAAGTAGCCAAAATGGACAAAACGAAAAAGAAAATGAGAGAACTTACACAAGCAAAAATTAGCTATCACAAAATAACACTCCAAAACTCAAAACAAAATGGCCAAAACCAAACTCCCCAACTACCTATTGTCCATTTCGGCTCCAACTCCCCAACAAATCAAATCCCCTTGATTATCTCCCCTTGCCACTCCATCATCCACTCCTTAAATCACTCATTTGACCAATTCAAACCCTCTCCATCAGAGTTCAATTCCAACTCAACCACTAGCTGTTCAAAGGTGCAAAATAAATGCCCATAACACAATCCAAGACTCGAACCTCAGACTTTCTTACCACCCTTGTAACGCCACTTTGCCACTAGACTACATGCTTCCTTGCGACACATTTCAGGCTTAATTATTTAAAAGACTTACTACCAAGCAATTAGGGTTTTACTCACTTAAAACAAAAAATTTTGCTAAAGCCCAGGTTTGAACCCAGGACTTCTCCAACACTTCTCAGGGCCCTTAACCACTGAGACAAGCCTTCATTTATGTCACTTCTTGCACAGCAATTATTCACGTGCCGACTTCCAAACACTCCCCAAGCCCAAGGCCCATTTCTTCTAGGCCCAAAATTTGGGGCGTTACAAAGGTTCTTTCCAAGTAAGTTAAAATCACGTTAGTCCGATCCATTTATGATTCATCGAGTTTATCCATACAGAGTTGTCGAACTTCAAAGTAAGGGAGGCAATTTTTGAGTTAATGCTCAGTTCTTAAAACACTACAGAGGGATAAAATTGAACAGTATCAATCTCGCTTATTTTATTAGATGATTAAATTTTCTTGTTTTCCTTTTTAAATAAATGATTTAGGGTATATTTTCGGGATTGGTATGTTTAAATAAATTCTATCTAGGAGATTGGAGCTTAAGTGGGTCCGCTTGTGACCCCTCTAATCTTTCCTAAGAATTGATTTTAACATAATCTTCTGAGAAACTATCCCCTAAATGACAAACAAGTTTTTAGTTTTCAAATAAAAAGGGTCAATTTTGATCCAAGTTTTAAATTGCAATTCAATTTTGAATTTTTCTTTAGTCTAGGTACTTAATCGAATTATTTCCAAAATTTGGTTGCTCTTTTTGTAAATATTAAAAATTAGATGCTTCTTTCTGTAAATATTTTCAAAAAAATCTAGAATAAAAGTTTTTAGTTTAATAAAAAAAATGATAATCATTAATATATAATTATATCCATTATATTATATATGAATTATTATCAACTTTACATTAGGATTTATTTAAATTTAATCATATTTAATTTAATAAGATTTTGTTTTTAATAAATTAATAGCAAATAACAATTTAATGTGCATTTTATTAATTATTAATTGTTGTTATCTTTGTATAGGATTAGAACTTAGAATATTTTAACTATTAAATTGTTCTAAGAATTCTACTTTAACTCCTACTCCCCTCACTATAAATTTCACCCACCTTTTTCAAATTTTTTCACTCAAAAAACCTATCATCTAAACCTTACCCACTCTTAGTGCCGCAAGTTTCCAACATTGCCTAGCTATTAGGCATCCTCACCTAATCGGCCAGCAACCCCACACCCACCATGCACACCCAGCAATTGCTCCTTGGTGCCACACCTGTGCATGTCCAGCTCCAGTGCACATTAGGCCCGCTCGAAGCACCAACAAGTACCCGCGCGCTGCTACCTGCTCCCAGTCCCTTCCGCACGCTGCTGCTTGCTTCCAACTCTCGCTCGCGTGCTGTTGCCTACTCCCATGCACATCCGTGTAGCACACCAGCCTCCCACCAACATATTTAGGCAATAACCCTCCTGTAACACCCCTTACCTGAGTCCGACACTGGGACGGGGTACAAGGCGTTACTATACTTGAACATGCTTGATCATACTAAATCGAGCCTTACTTTTCACTCCAAATTAAAACCTTTCAAATAAACTCTTACTATCCTTATTATAACCTACAAGGCCCAAAACGTGCATTTGGTGCAGTCTTGTAACACCCCTTACCTGAGTCCGACACTGGGACGGGGTACGAGGTGTTACCGTACTTAATCATGATTGAACATGGAATTTCAGGTTATAAAATTTATTTCCTTATTAAAACTTTTCATTCATTCTCTTAATAACCTTATCATAGGCTTACGAGGGCCAAAACATACACCAAGTGCATTTCGGAACCAGTCTGAGAACTTTCGAGCACTTAGAAAAATTTCACCTAAAATAGGGCCACACGCCTGTGTTATTATCCCGTGGAGGACTCTGACTTAGAACACTATAACATCTTGGGTTCACACGGCCAATACACATGCCCGTGTGCTTAGCCCGTGTACAATTATGACTTAACCCAAAAAACAACTTGGGCTTAACACGGCCAAAGCACATGCCTGTGTGCTCTACCCGTGCTCAACACTGACTTAACTAAATTGGATGCGGGGATACATGGCCTACTAACATGCCCATGGAGGCTGATCGTGTGTCACATACGGCCTAGGCACACGTCCATGTGCCCATTCGTGTGGACAATTATAGGCTATTTTCCAAGCCTTTTTACCACCCTAAAACACATCCAACTCATACCAGCTTCAAACTCACAAAGCACGGTATACCATACATTAAAAACATTCATCATTGAGGCACTCACATGCCATCATGCATATCATGAATTCCATCCTCATTGCATAAAATATAACTTAGACAATATTAGCCAATTACAAAGGCCATTACACCTTGACTCAAGTGATAACAATAGCCAACACATTTGGCTGCTCAAAATAACACATACCAAAGTAACTAAATTCCTATACATGCCATACAACAAAAAGACTATCTTTACTATACCAAAATGAATTCCTTGATAGTGTGACTTCGAGCTCTGACTTCGAGTGATCCTCGAGCTAATTTGACAAATCTAATAGAAAGGGAACTAAGGGAGTAAGCATAAAATGCTTAGTAAGTAACTAAGGGAGTAAGCATAAAATGCTTAGTAAGTTGCATGAAATAAAATAGCAATAAATGTCATGGAAAGTCATTCAAACATGGCATCATGGGGTTTATATAACCTTTTACTCTTTCTCGTACTTTACTCATTCTTATAACATATTCATTCAAGACATACTTACTCTTGATACTTACTCTTTCCCATGGCTTACTCATTCACATGCTTTGCTTATTCTCATGCCGTACATTTTCATAATTTCTCATGACTTACTCAAATGTACCTGTAACACTCATCATGAAACTTTAGTCCCTATTGTTAGCTAAACAACTTAGATACATTCTTAATTAACATGCTTAGAATATCAAAGGATACCCATAGTGTCATTCTTATGGTAAGGTGCCAAAGCCGTATCCCAGACATAGTTTTACATAGGACCTCAACTTGATGTCGAAGCCATATCTCAGATATGGTCTTACACGGGATCGAATATCGATGTTGATGCTATGTCCCAGACATGGTCTTACACGAGATCATAGAATGAAGCCGATGCCATGTCCTAGACATGGTCTTATACAAGATCTCTCTCTTAGATGCCCATGCCTTGTCCTAGACATGGTCTTACAAGGGATCTACATCTTGTCTCGGTGCCGACGCCATGTATAACGTCCTAATTTTTGAGATTTTTGAGATTTCAATTGAATTTAATTTTTGCTTGTCTGGATGTGCTAAATTATGCTTTGAGTGTGTTAGTGGGCCTTTAGAAGGCCTAAGCTTAAGATAAAACCTGGTAGAATTTTAAAATTTTAGACCTAAGGGAGAAGGGGATTTGATTAAGGGGGCTTTTAAAAAAATGTTGGGGATTTAAGACACAAGAAAGCTTGTGTTAAAGTAGTAAGGTGGCACCACTTAAGACACAAGGGGTGGCATGTGGAGGCTATGTAAGAGCTAAGGTTCAAATCCCGTGGTAAGCAAGGTGTTGTTTTATTTTTAATGCATGTGTAAGGCATGTGGTGGACTCCAAGTGAAACTCTGTTTAGAGGAGTTTGAAGTGCTTATGGGATTGAATCAAGGAGGGATAAGGGGAGAAAATTTAGGAAATCTGAATGGGAAGCAATAGTTGGCTGAATAAGGGAGTGTGGAGTTGCATATTCGGCTAGGGGAGCTTAGAGTGGCATTTTCAGCATTTTTAGCGTTGAGTGTGTGCCGATTGCTTGTTGCCTACTCTTCAGGATTTGTTTGGGTCATTCTTTTGGTCACCGAATAGGTATAGGTTCTTTTGAGCTCCTTCATTCCATCTTTTTCTCCTCTTCTTTTTATTCAAAAAAGTCGAAAACATTATGCACATCTTATCCTCTGCCGATCTCTTTCTCTTGGCAAACTCTTTTCTTTTCCTCTTCTTTTCAAGCCGAACTCATCTCTTCTTCCTCCCCTCTCTTCTTCACTTCAAAGCCTGTCTAGAATCATTGAGAACCTCACCTAGCCGATTACTATAAAAGCTGAAATCTTGAAACCTTGAATCCTCCCTTGCTGTTTTCTACTTAAACCAAACCTCACTCACCCTTGTTTTGAAAAGCTGAAACCACCTGATAATCATTTCTCTTTTTTTTCACCTTCTTCCACCTTTCACTCAGAAACCGAAACCTCTCTACCTTCTAGTTTGGTATTGAAAGCTGAATTCTTTGGAGCTCTTCTCTTCTTGTGGTTTTGACTAGATTGAAAATAGATCTAGGTTAAGCTAGTAATTGGTGGTTATTTCGTGTAGCAAGGCTGTCAAACAGACAGTTTGGTAAGTAGCCTTCCTACTATATTCTTTCTTACGAATTAAGAAAAGTCAAAAACCCCATTGCCATGATAGTTATCGGTTTTGACTCTTTTCTGGGGTTAAAAACTAAATTGAGCCTTTTCTTTTGGATCTTGTATGTTGGTGAGGAAAAAGGGCGATCTAGTGAGGAGCAGCTCGAGACTTGGGGCATTGAAGCAATCTAGATCTAGATCTAGTTGTAGAATTGACAAAGATAAGTGATTAGTGGCTTTAGATGGGGTTGACCGAATATGTTAGGTTGTCAATTTCATTGATTTCGTTGGATTTTAGTGAACCATACGATTTAAACTATTGTAGGATATTCACGCAAGGGACTTCTAAGTATATCACAAAACAGGTGTGTATTCAACACCCTCTAGTAGACTAGATCGGCAAAAGCCGAAAAGCCAAAATGCCGAAATTCTAGCATTTCGAGGGCTTGCAAGCGTGTGAGTGCTTGTGGGTCAGTTGAAACGGTAAAGTTGGTAATTGTGAATGGTAAGACGGTTGTGTGCTCGATTGCGTGCATGTTGGTGGTTTTGGGCCTAGGAGGGCTGAATCTAGGCCCAATGGTCTTACGGGCCCATATGGGTGAAAATGGGCGGTAAGTATATTCTGGTAGTCTAATTGCTAAATCTGCTAAAAGGGGTGTAAAATTTGGACTTAGTGGGCCGTAGTAGCTAGTAGACACCGTTGGGCTTATCAAGGGTTTTGAGGCCCGATGACTCAGTAATAATTAAATGGTCTTAATAAGTAAATTGGACAGCAATAGGTCTATTAGTATACTGTAACGAGTATGAAACCCTAAAATTTGGAAAATTTACTGAAATACCCCTTAAGGGTGGAAATTACTGTTTTACCCCTAGGTGCTAAAAGACCATTTTACCCCTAGGGTTAAGTTGACTGATTTGCATGCTAAATTATATCTGTTCTCTGTATGCCATGTCACAATATACACTGTTGCATGGGATTGGGTTTTGATGGAGGAAGTGCTTAGTGGCAATGCCACGTATACTGTTAGAGGCTCTGCCTCGTATTACTATTTTAGTGGCTTGGCCACGTTATCTGATTAAGCAGCTATGCTGTGACTATGGTGTGTAGGGCCGGGTAGGTTGAGTTATTCTCCATATGGTGTGTAGGGCTGGTACGGGTGGTGTGTAGGGCTGGATTAGGCTTGGGCTTTGCATTCATGCATAATATACTGAATTGTTTCTGTAATGGGCCTAAGGCCCACACTGTTTCTGAATAGGGCTAAGGCCCAATAATCACTATTTTCTGAATAGGGCTAAGGCCCAGTTAACACTGTACCTAAATAGGGCCTCGGCCCAGTTTGAGCTTGAACTGATCTGGACTCTAGTAGGTTGAGCTTACGCACTGAGTTTTCAGAAACTCACGCTCTTTCCATTTCATCCATGCAGGTGAACCCCAACCTTAGAGGACTTGGAGCTAGAGGGATTTGGAGTGGCCACGTGGACTGCTTTCTAGTTTTATTATTATTTCCTATGTTATTTATTTTAGTATTCCGTAGTTTTGGGTTTTTAATCTGTAATAAGGCTGCACAATAATTATTTTATAAATCAAATAAACTTCTTTTTCTCAAAACACTTAAAATGGTTTTGCTAAGACATCTTAAACTCATTAATAGAGGAACGATGCGTAATTCACTATTCATGTGACACACCAGATCTGGCCATAACGTCTGGGCCGGGTTTGGGGTGTTACATTTAGTGGTATCAGACCCCGATTGCGACAACTCGGCTGTGGATCGGATCCAAAAATTTTTCTTAAAATTTAGATGCAGGCCCAAAAAGGTATTTTGAAAATCGGTTTTGAGAAATTTCTTAAGAAAACCTTTTTTTTTTCAATTAATTTTCTTCAAGACATACATATTTTACTAAAAGCTTAAGGTTCTACTTTAAAAACAAAGTTTATTCTTACTAAAATTTGGTTTACTGAAATCTAGTTTTTGAAGAGTGGCACACCGAATCTCCGGCACCAAGTTTGTAAGTATCTTTTACTATACTGTACTTTACTGAAATACTGTTATACTACTATAGATAGTACTAAGACCCTACTAAGATTCTGTAGTTAGGGCAACACTGAAACTGTAGAGACTGAGACAGTAGGAAAAACTGAAAACCCTAGAAGATTGAGACTGTAGCTAGGTTACGATTCTGCGAAAATAAAACTCTGAAATACTATCTGTACATAAGACATCTGTAATAAATACCGAAATACTAAACTAATTCATAAAATTCATAATCAGATAATACGATATGAGTACAAGGGCAGCTCGTAGAAGAGGCCGTGGACGTGGTCGAGGTAGTGTACAAGCTGGGTCGTCATCTTCAGGACATATGCGAGCTGAGGAGGCACGAGTGCCACCGGCAACTGAGACTGGGTCGTATGATTGGGCTGCAGGGGACGATGCTTTGTCCCAGGCGATGCTACAAGTTCTGGAAAGGATCGCTGCTGGGGATCTATTTTTGAGTGACTCTGAGATAACAGAGCGAAGATTTTCAGGGGCGTAGTTGGTGTAGCCCCAAATGTGTTCGAATACTGGTTGGAGGCCACGGAGTGGATGAGCAGAAACTGAAGGGAGTAGTATCTCTACTGCGAGATAAGGCCTAGCAGTGGTGGATCATTGTGAGGGATAGTACCCCAACTGAGCGGGTAACTCTAATAAGTCCACTGGGTCACTTGGTTAGGGTAGACAAACTCTTTAAAGATATGCCTTTAAGGACTCAAGGTAGGATTTTCTCTGCGGATTTAATGGAGCTACCCTTTGGAGAATTCAATCTCATCTTGGGAATGGACTAGCTTGTTAAGCATAGGGCGACTTTGGATTGCACTAGTAAGCGGATGGTGTTAAAGACTACGAAGGATGAGGAGGTGATGGTTATAGGGGAGCAAAAAGATTAGTTGTCTAATGTTGTCTTGGCTTTGAGAGTTGAAAAGTTGATTCGTAAGGGTTGCAAGGCATTTTTGGAGTTTGTGAGTCAGTCTGATGCTGAGAGTTTGACTGTAGGAGAGGTTAGAACAGTCAAGGAACTCCAAGATGTCTTTCCTGAGGAGCTGCATGGGTTGCCTCTAAATCGTGAAGTCGAATTTGGAATCGACTTGTTGCCTGGAATGGCTCCAGTGTCCATCGTACCTTATAGGATGCCACCAAATGAATTAGTGGAATTGAAAGCACAAATCCAAGAGCTGTTGGATAGAGGTTTTATTAGGCCAAGTGTGTCTCTATGGGGAGCACTGGTGCTGTTCGTGAAGAAGAAGGATGGGATGATGCAGATGTCCATCGATTATCGTCAGTTGAACAAATTGACGATGAAGAATAAGTACCCTTTCCCAAGGATTGACGACCTGTTTGACCAGTTAAGAGGAGCTTCGGTATTTTCCAAGATTGACATTCGATCTGGATATCACCAGTTAAGGGTCAAATAGGTAGATATTCATAAGACAGCATTCAGAACTCGGTATGGTCATTACAAGTTTCTGGTAATGCCATTTGGATTGACAAATGCAGCTGCGGCTTTCATGGATTTGATGAATCGGGTATTTTAACCCTACTTGGATCGATTCGTGGTCGTCTTCATAGATGATATTCCGGCGTATTCAGAAACTGAGAAGAAGCATGATGAGCATCTCTGTATCGTTCTGCAAGTGTTGAGGGAGAAGCAACTGTATGCAAAATTCAGCAAGTGTGAATTTTGGTTGCGAGAGGTGACGTTTTTAGGTCACGTTGCTTCTGCTAAGGGGATTAAGGTGGATCCTTGAAAAATTGAGGCAGTTCTGGAATAGAAACCGTCAAGATCTGTATAAAAAATTCAGAGTTTTCGAGGAAAGGATTTCATTGTGTACAGTGATTACTGCACTGTTAACGAAAATTTTGAGGAAATGAGCACCGTTTGTATAGACTGAGATATAGCAAGAGGCTTTCGAGAGGTTGAAAAAAGTTCTGATTGAGGTGCCAGTATTGATTCAGCCGGAGTCTGGGAAGGATTTCATTATGTACAGTGATGCATCGCATGTTGCTTTGGGCTGTGTGCTGATGTAAGAGGGTAAGGTGGTCGCTTATGCATCGCGATAGCTACGCATGATCTGGAGTTGGCAGCAGTGATTTTTGTGCTAAAGATTTGGGGACACTACTTGTATGGAGAAAAGTGTATTATATACACGGACCATAAGAGTCTCAAGTATTTGTTGACTCAGAAGGAGTTGAACCTTAGGCAACGAAGATGGATATAGTTGCTTAAGGATTACGACTGTTCTATTAAGTATCACCCAGGTGAAGCGGATATGGTGGCTGATGCACTGAGTAGGAGAGCTGTAACTGAGTTGAGAGCAATGTTTGCTCGTTTGAGTCTATATGAAGATGGTAGCTTGTTAGCGAAATTACAAGTGAGACCAACCTGGATAGAACAGATTAAGGGGAAGCAGTTAAAGGATGGGTCACTAGTTCCTCGATTTCAACAAGTTGAGAGTGGTGAGACTTCTGATTTTGGATTGAATAGTGAAAGAGTTATGTACTTTTGAGGAAGAGTTTGTATTCCGAAAGACTTTGACTTGAGGTAGTCAATTCTGAGAGAGGCTCATGGCAGACCTTGTGCCATGCATCCTGGAGGGAATAAGTTGTATCGAGACTTACGAAAGTTGTACTAGTGGCTTGGACTTAAGCGTGAAGTAACGAAAATTGTGGGTAAGTGTCTGACATGCTAGCAAGTGAAAGCTAAGCATCAACCGCCTTTTGGACTTCTGTAATCGGTGAAGATTCCACTTTGGAAGTGGGAGAGGGTAACCATGGACTTTGTGAGTGGGCTACCCTTGACGCCTACCAAAAAAGACTCGGTTTGGGTGATTGTGGATAGGTTGACCAAATCTGCTCATTTCATACCTGTTCGAATCGACTACTCACTTCAAAAGTTAGCCAAATTGTATGTGGCGGAGATAGTGCGACTTCATGGAGTGCCAGTTTCGATTATTTCTGATCGGGATCCTAGGTTTACATCTCGATTCTGGCAGAAGTTGCATGAGGTGTTGGGTACACGGTTAGATTTCAGCACTATTTTTCACCCCCAGACGGATGGACAATCGGAAAGGGTGATTCAAGTTCTAGAGGACATGTTGAGGGGATGTGTTATCGACTTCCGAGGTAGTTGGGAGGATTACTTGCCATTAGCAGAGTTTGCTTACAAAAATAACTATCAGGCGAGTATTCAAATGGCTCCATATGAGGCGCTATATGGACGAAGGTGTCGTACACCTACCTGTTGGACGGAGTTGGGAGAACGTCAGGTTCTTGGGCCAGAGTTGGTGGCAGATACAGAAGACAAGGTTAAGCTAATCAGGGATTAGTTAAAGGAAGCATCTGATAGGCAAAAATCTTATGCTAACTTGAAGCGTAAGGAAATTGAATACTCAGTGGGAGATATGGTTTTCTTGAAGGTCTTGCCTTGGAAGAAGATATTAAGGTTTGGTAAGAGCACATTGAGTCCACGGTTTATCGGGCCTTATCGAGTTCTTAAACGGGTAGGTCTGGTAGCTTACCAGCAGGAACTACCTCCAAAGCTGGATAGGATTCATGATGCCTTTCATGTTTCCATGTTAAGACAGTATCGATCTGATCCTTCTCATGTCATACCGGTAGAAGAGATGAAAGTGAAGGCTGACTTGACTTTTGAAGAAGAACCTGTGCAAATTTTGGACCGTGATATCAAAGTGTTAAGGAAAAAGTCAGTTCCGTTGGTGAAAGTACTTTGGCACAATCATGGCAGAGAAGGATCTACGTGGGAGCCAGAAGAGGCGATATGTTAGCAATACCCTCACTTGTTTGGACCAGGTAAATTTCGAGGGCGAAATTTCTTTAAGGGGGTAGAGTTGTAACGCCCTAATTTTTGGGATTTTTGAGATTTCGCTTGAATTTAATTTTTGCCTGTCTGGATGTGCTAAATTATGCTTTGAGTGTGTTAGTGGGCCTTTAGAAGGCCTAAGCTTAAGATAAAACCCGGTAGAATTTTAAAATTTTAGACCTAAGGGAGAGGCTTTGACTAAGTGGGCTTTTAAATAAATGTGGGATTTAAGACACAAGAAAGCTTGCGTTAAAGTGGCAAGGTGGCGCCACTTAAGACATAAGGGGTGGCATGTAGAGGCTATGTAAGAGCTAAGGTTCAAATCCCGTGGTAAGCAAGGTGTTGTTTTATTTTTAATACATGTGCAAAGTATGTGGTGGACTCCAAGTGAAACTCTGTTGGGAGGAGATTGAAGTGCTCATGGGATTAAATCAAGAAGGGATAAGGGGAGAAAATTTAGGAAATTTGAATGGGAAGTAAGAGTTGGCCGAATAAGGGAGTGTGGAGTTGCATATTCGGCTAAGGGAGCCTAGAGTAGCATTTTTAGCATTTTTGGCTTCAAGTGTGTCCTGATTGCTTGTTACCTACTCTTTGGGATTTGTTTGGGTCATTCTTTTGGTTGCCGAATAGGTATAGGTTCTTTTGAGCTCCTTCATTCCATCTTTTTCTCCTCTTCTCTCTGTTCAGAAAAGCCAAAAACATTATGCACATCTTGTCCTCTGCCGATTTCTTTCTCTTGGCCAATCTCTTTTCTTTTCTTCTTCTTCTCAAGCTGAACTCATCTCTTCTTTCTCCCTTCTCTTCTTCACTTCAAAGCCTGTCTAGAATCATTGAAAACCTCACCTAGTCGATTACCATAAAAGTCAAAATCCCGAAACCTTGAATCCTTCCTTATTGTTTTCTTCTTAAACCGAACCTTACTCACCCTTGTTTTGAAAAGCCGAAACCACCTGATAATTGTTTCTCTTTTTCTTTCATCTTTTTCCACCTTTCACTCAAAAACCCAAACCTCTCTACCTTTTAGTTTGGTATTGAAAGCCGAATCCTTTGGATCTCTTCTTTTCTTGCGATGTTGACTAGATCGACAATAGATCTAGGTTAAGCTAGTGATTGGTTGTTATTTCGTGTAGTGGGGCTGTCAAGTAGGCTGTTTCGTAAGTAGCCTTCCTACTGTATTCTTTCTTACGAATTAAGAAAAGCTGAAAACCCCATTTGTAACACCCTTAACTCGTATCCGTCGCTGGAATAGGGTCACAAGGTATTAACAAGCTAAACACAACTTTCGAGCTTTTATAGGCTAACCAATTTATAAACTTTGAACTAATTTAAAACTAATAGCATAGGATTTAACTAACTATAAATTCATAAACACAGGTTTTCAAGTATACTATTCAAATTCATTAATCGACACCAAATTCACATCAAATGTGTTTTCAGTACACTAATATACCATGAATTGTTTATAAGTCCTTAGCCAAATAATAGCAAATTAAAAACAATTACTATTCATTTGGTTAAATTCGAAACCTTAAACTTTAAAACAAAACACAAGTGATCATATCTATTACAAATCTAATACCTTAATGTCTAACCTATCATTTGATGCAATAATTAATATCAAAACCCAACTCAAGCATTTAGTGACAAAATATAGCCTAATCCACCGTATTACCAATAAGACCATATACGACTTAGAAAATTATCACACCGAGCAGCTATATAAATATAGATTCATATAAATATGTGTACACACGAAATCATACAAGCCAAAATTATATTCAATTAAACATAAATGTCAAATATGCAGCTATCAATTTACATGTCATACATTATCTTAACTATGTACTAAGGCCGATTCTTTTGTAACCATATACAATCGTCAATTAACCCAAAAACATAAAAAAAAATATATCATACAAATCAAATCGCCATTCAAATACAAGCATTATCATCCACTATTATTCAATCACTGCATACGCATAAGCATTACACAAACTAACTTCAACTTTAATACCAAATCTGCCATTACTTATCATAATACACTCATATATATATATATAACTCCAAAACATGATCACTTGAACCTAAACCCATCAATGATATGCCCGCGATATTAAGTAATAAAATTTATAAAAACTGATTACACCAAAACTAACTAATATCACTATATTAAAGGCAAGCGCACCTATCGAACAGTAGTATAGTTTAGCGACAAGACCGAGTTATCATACCCAAGGGAACCAAAAGTACTAATACTTGCTTCCTTTCTATTATCTACCCCAAAAATAAAAGAGGATTGATTGAAACTAATTCTAAAACTAACTAAAAGTGCACAAAAGTAAATTGGGGAAAACTTTACAAAAAAGCTGATTGATATGAGCAATACTTAAGGGAGAATCCACCTAGACTTCACTTGTTATTAACTTCTTGAACTAGATAATTTCTTTAGTTGACTTGATCTGTAGAGATCCCTAACCTATGTTAATACATCTTTCGAGGATAAGAACAACTAATCCTAGGTGGTTAATTAAAGTTTTCTTATTAATTAACACCCCTAGGTTGCATTAATTCGATCTATGGATCCCCCTATTAGGTTTGACCCTAATTCGGCAGATTTATGTCGCCTTATGTCTAGGGTTGCATGCAACTCCACTTAATTATGGTAGATCTACTCTTAAAACAGGGACTTTTGCTCCTCTTCCTAAGCACATCAAGTTCTTGAAGTAATACATAGGATTATTAAATCAAGAATGAAGAACACATAATTAAGAACAATCCAAGTATTCATCAAATAATTAAAGAATAAATAATAACAAGATCTGTCTTAGGTTTTATCCCCCTCAAGTATTTGAGGGGTTTAGTTCATAATAAAGAAAGAAAACATCTCAGAAGAAATAAGATAACAAAACATAAAGAACCCAAAAACCCCTGAAGGAATTTAGGGAGATCCTCTCTCTTGATGTAGAACTCTGGCTTCTGGGATGAATCAATCAGCTTCCCTTGGAGTAATCTCGTGCTTTCACTCCTTATGTTGGCAGAATTATGGCGCTCTTTCTTGAGAGAAAAGAGTATTCCCGTAGTGGGAAATAAGCACACCCTTGAAGTTGCCTCTTAGGGTCTTTATATAGAGTTTTAGAATGGCTTTCTTAGCCCCTAATTATCCTTTTTCGAGTAGAATTGAACTTTCTCACGATAGGGACACGCCCGTGTGCCACGCCTGTGTGGATCGATAAGAGGCCGTGTACAGGCCTGTTGATGGTGGCACAGCTGTGTGGTCTGGCCGTGCTTGTCGAGGTTGGACCATGTTAGACCTTGTGTGGCACGGCCGTGTGCCACGACCGTGTGGTGAATCCCTGGGCCGTGTCGTTTTCTCATTTTGGCCCATTTTCTCTATTTTTGGCCCGTTTCTCATTCTTTTCTCTTCCCTATGCTCTCCTGAGTATAAGACATGAAATAGAAGGATTAAGAGCACCAATTCTCACAAATCTAATGATAATTCATCCAAAATATAGGCTAAACATGAGGTAAAAATATGTATAATTTATCGTTTATCAAATACCCCCACACTTAAGCCTTTGCTTGTCCTCAAGCAAAATCTCAATCCATAATTAAGAATCATTCCTCTCAACTTACAATCTTTATCAATAATGTTTCAAGCAAATCCACAGGTAATCATACAATGATAATTCAATCAGAAGAACATTAAGGATTCAATTACTCTAAGTTGAGAATTTTATCATTGAAACATAAGTTTTCTCCCTTCTCCTAAGTAATTATCTTTCAATCAAAATCAACGAGAATTGACATCCTCACTAAGGGTTCACTCTATCCACTCAAAGTGTTTAGGGTTCAAGAATTAAGCACTCTCTAGTCAATTTGAAAAGTTATTACTATAGGCTTGCAAGAAAATCAAATCTCCACCACTATAGATTGATATGACACATCGATCAAAAGGTCTTTTAATGGTTGTAATGGGGCTTTGGTTAGGGATGTTGTCACAAGCTGAAAAATAGGGTTAGAATCGAGATTGAATTGAAAAATCATCTAGCCAAAGAAATCTCTATCATTGGAACATATTCCTAAAGCTAAGCCTTATGATGACATCGTTCTGGATTTGGAAGTTTGTAGAAATATGTAAAAACTATTGAACTATTACAGATTAGAACTGAATTAACTGTATATACACATTTTTTTTAAGATCAATTCAAATAAAATACTTTGAATATTGACAAACTTTACAACTGAAAAAGAGAACAAAGCTAGATAATAATTTAACTCAAATCTCGACAAAAATAGGGATCAAAATAATTGAATGGAATTCAACAAAAATAGGTTATGGGGTAATATTAGAGGTAAGTCAAAGAATGGGTTGTTAGGCTCAATGGGGTTTACTAGGGGTTAATTTATGGAGGTAGGCTTTTTATGGAGTAAGTGGGTTAAACCTAGGTGCCTTTATCATTTCGGTGTATTAAATCAATGATGTGGTCTTGACATGTATAATCGAAGCAAGTTCTAGAATAACAAATCAGTATTGACTCACTTAAAGCAATAATAAAAGTGAGCATGAAAGAATGTATGCTCAAAAGGCTCAAAAATCTCACCAGAATTATGGCTTTTGATGTCAATCCTGCGAATTTCAAATCTCAAGATAACACTTAAAATTCAGGAAAATAACTTATGAAAAAAAAATTTGGGTTCTCAAAAATTTCAACTTATCATGCTTGATTCCCTAATGTTTTAAAGTTTGAATAATCAAAGATAAACACCTATGTCTTAATTCTCAACACATCAATAAAAATCATAAATCAATCAGAATTAATTCCTAACAAGAGATTTGAAGATAATGCAGAGAATTAGAAATTTGAGAGCAATTTTCAGGGATTTCAAAGATAATAAGAATGAAAGTGAGTTTCCCCCCACACTTAAGATGTACATTGCCCTCAATGTACAAAGATTAACATTAATAGCAATAAAAGCACAAGATCATAAGTTAGGGAGAGAAGTAAAACTCCCTGAATATTGGATGGAACTGTTGAATTGTGAAAGTTGTCTTAGAGAAAGGAATACTTGAAGTTCATAGTTTTGGAACTGCAATAGCACTTAAGAGATTTTAGGTATTTCAGGATTAGAATAATTAGTCGTTAGGAAATACCGATATAAAATAATTGAAATAACATAAACTAGTTCTGAGAATACTCAAATTCAAATAAAGAAAAAGATAAAATAAAATAAAATGGAAAAACAAAAATCTCAAGGATTTTGGCGCGCCTGGCTTGAGACACACACCCGTGTTGCGAGGGCGTGTTGAGGTACACAGTCGGGTCCTTCGATGTTCGCTTCTCCAATGGTCGTGTATGGGGTTACATGCCCATGTTGGAATTGACAGTGTTGGCCACGGCTATATTGCACGGCCGTGGGTATTTATCGTAGCCCGTGCCTGAGGGAAAATTTTACCCTGCTTGTACACGGCCAAGTTGCACGACCGTGTCTCTGCTCAAAGTGTACACACGGCCTGAGGCACGCCAGTGGGCACGGTCGTGTGGCTCGAAAAATCCTACATTCAAAGGGTTAGTTGATGTATTGAGAAAGCTGAAATAAAATAATTTACTAAGTCAGTGCTCGGGTTACCTCCCGAGAAGCGTTTGTTTCTAGTCTAAGCTCGACTTTTCTCAAGTTTTTCGGTCACGGCAGCTTTAAGAGTTGATACTCTTCTATCCTGTTTAAAATTTTATTATCAATGTAAAATTTGAGTCGAGTGTGGTTTACCTTGAAAGTGCCGAGTGACTCATGTTTTATCTCTACTGTACCGTATGGAAAAATTTTCATTACTGCGAAGTAGGGTATGTCACTTGTATGTTCTTTTGAATTCAGGATTCGAGGACAATCTTCCCTTAATATTACCTTATCTCCTACCTTGATTTGATTCGTTTGTACCTGAGGGTCGTCTTGGTGATGCTCTGGGTTGGTCTGGCATATTTTGGGGTTTCATGATAGTGCAGCCACTCATCCAATTCCTCGATCTGAAGCATTCTCTTTTCAGGTGCATCTCCCTTGGATGGACTTGTTGTGATTGGGTTGCCTTTATGTAGAGTGTATCCTGCACAGAAGGTTGGGTGGTGAGTTCAGTGTTTTTACAAGGACTCGTGACTATATTATTATCAACAGTCTTAATCAAGTTTCGAGCTTGTAAAGTAACTTTGTCATCACCTACACGTAGTGTAAGTTCACCTGTTCCTAAATCAATTATTGTTCTGGCAGTTGCTAAAAAGGGTCGCCCTAGAATTAAGGGTACATTGCTATCCTCATCAATGTCTAAAACAACAAAGTCAACTGGGAATATAAATTTATCAATTTTGACAAGCACATCTTCAATTATTCCCTTAGGAGACCTAATAGTTTTATCAGCCAGTTGAATGCTCATCTTAGTTTGCTTAGGTTTTCCAAGACCTAGTTGTTTAAACAGTTTATAAGGCATGACATTTATACTAGCCTCTAAGTCAGCAAAAGCATTTTTGGTGTCTAGGCTACCAAATAAGCAAGGAATAGTAAAACTCCCTAGATCTTTCAGTTTGGTTGGCAGTTTATTTTGGAGAATAGCTGAGCATTCCTCGTTGAGTTCCACTGTGGACAGTTCTTCCATCTTCCTTTTATTTGTGAGAAGTTCCTTTAAAAATTTTGCGTATTCCGGCATCTATGTAATTGCTTCAACAAATGGTAATTTGATATGTAATTTCTTTAAGAGTTTAAGAAACTTATCGAATTGCTCATCTGTGTGGTCCTTGTTTAGCGTGGTTGGGTATGGGATACGAGGTTTAAATTCTTTGGTAATTTCATCTTTGTAACTTACCTCATTCTTTCCTTTACTTACCACAGGCTCCTTGCATGGCTCTGGGTTGGTTTTGGTTAACCCCTCATTATTTATCGTATCCACGGCATTAAGTTGCTCTTTGGGGTTAGTCTCAGTATTGCTTGATAACCCACCTTGCGGTCTTTCAGAGATTAGATTGGCAAGCTAGCCTATTTGAGTTTCAAGTCCTTGAATAGATGCTTGCTGGTTCTTAGTGCCGTTTCGGTATTTTGAAAATGGGTTTCTGACATGGCCGTAAATTTGGTGAACATCTCTTCCAGGTTCGGCTTTTTCTCTTTTGTGGTGGTGGCTGCTGAAATCCTAGAGGAAGCGGTTGTCTTTGATTTCCTTGTCCTTCCCATGAAAATTTGGGGTGACTCCGCCAACTTGCATTATAAGTATTACTATAAGGGTTATTTTGAGGTCTAGAATTGTTACCCATATAGTTGGCTTGCTCAGTTTCCATGCCATGTCCATAAGAGGAGTAATCTGGATTGAACATATTTCCCTGGTTTGAGTCACACTGTATTACTGGATGTGCCTACGTAGAACCAACAAAATTATCAAACTTTTTATTTAAAAGTTCTACTTGGTTAGTAAGCATGGTGACAGCATCAATATTATAAACTCCTACAGCTTTTGTCGGCTTTGTCCTCATGACTTGCCACTGATAGTTATTCAGTGACATCTCTTCTATAAACTCGTAAGCTACTTCTGGTGTTTTATTGTTAATTGTTCCTCCGGCGGCCGCATCGATCATCTGCCTTGTTGATGGATTCAAACCGCTGTGGAAGGTTTGAACTTGTAACCACAAAGGTAGTCCATGGTGAGGGCACCTTCTCAAAAGATCTTTGTATCTCTCCCAAGCATCGTAAAGTGTTTCTAAATCCATCTGCACAAAAGAAGAGATATCGTTTTGCAATTTGGCTGTTTTAGCTGGAGGAAAATATTTAAGTAAAAAATTTTTGGTCATTTGGTCCCAAGTAGTGATTGAGCCTCGTGGTAGAGAATTCAACCATTGTTTAGCCTTGTTTCTCAATGAGAATGGAAATAGCCTAAGACGAATGACATCATCAGAAACGCCATTTATTTTAAAGGTATCGCATAATTCCAAAAAGTTGGCTAAATGTGAGTTGGGATCTTCATCCTGTAAACCATCAAACTGCACAAATTGCTGAATCATCTGAATAGTGTTAGGTTTTAATTCAAAATTATTAGCAGCAATAGTAGGTCTAATAATACTAGTTTGAGTACCAGCCAAACTAGGTTTAGCATAATCATACATAGTACGAGGAGCTTCATCTTGATTCGCTGGTTGTGCGGCTATTGCGGGAGGTGGTGGAATGTTTTGGTTTGCTTCCATCTCTTCTGTAGGTTCTGGCCCTTGTTCTTGATTTTGTTCTGGATAATGTACGCTTCGTCTGATCTCTCTGCGAGTTCTGGGAACTGTCACTTCTAAATCTTGTCAAAAAGTAATGGTCCTGCTGGGTTGTTTCTAGTCATAAACTAGAAATACCTAGAGGGGAAAAGCAAAGAAAATTAAAATAGAATAAAATGAAAGAAAAATAAAAAACAAATAAAAATAATAATAAAAAATGAAAATAATATTTTAATATTTTAATTCCCCGGCAACGGCGCCAAAAACTTGATATGCTCGCGATATTAAGTAATAAAATTTATAAAAACTGATCACACCAAAACTAACTAATATCATGATATTAAAGGCAAGTGTACCTATCGAATAGCAGTATAGTTTAGTGGCAAGACCGAGTTATCGTACCCAAGGGAACCAAAAGTACTAATACTTACTTCCTTTCTATTATCTAGCCTAAAAATAAAAGAGGATTGATTGAAACTAATTCTAAAACTAACTAAAAGCGCACAAAAAGTAAATTGGGGAAAACTTTACGGAAAAGCTGATTGATATGAGCAATACTTAAGGGAGAATCCACCTAGACTTCACTTGTTATTAACTTCTTGAACTAGATAATTTCTTTACTTGACTTGATCCGTAGAGATCCCTAACCTATGTTAATACCTCTTTCCAGGATAAGAACAACTAATCCTAGGTGGTTAATTAAAGTTTTCTTATTAATTAACACCCCTAGGTTGCATTAATTCGATCTATGGATCCCCTATTAGGTTTGACCCTAATCCGACAGATTTATGTCACCCTATGTCTAGGGTTGCATGCAACTCCGCTTAATTATGGTAGATCTACTCTTAAAACAGGGACTTTTGCTCCTCTGCCTAAGCACATAAAGTTCTTGAAGTAATACCTAGGATTATTAAATCAAGAATGAAGAACACATAATTAAGAACAATTCAAGTATTTATCAAATAATTCAAGAATAAATAATAACAAGATCTGTCTTAGGTTTTATCCCCCTCAAGTATTTGAGGGGTTTAGTTCATAATAAAGAAAGAAAACATTTCAGAAGAAATAAGATAACAAAACATAAAGAGCCCAAAAACCCCTGAAGGAATTTAGGGAGATCCTCTACCTTGATGTAGAACTCTGGCTTTTGGGATGAATCAATCGGCTTCCCTTAGAGTAATCCCTTGCTTTCACTCCTTGTGTTGGCAGAATTATGGCGCTCTTTCTTGAGAGAAAAGAGTATTCCTGTAGCGGGAAATAAGCACACCCTTGAAGTTGCCTCCTAGGATCTTTATATAGAGTTTTAGAATGACTTTCTTAGCCCCTAAGTATCCTTTTTCGAGTAGAATTGAACTTCCTCAGGATAGGGACACGCCCGTGTGCCACGCTTGTGTGGATCAATAAGAGGCCGTGTGCGGGCCTGTTGATGGTGGCACGGCCTTGTGGTCTGGCCGTGCTTGTCGGGGTTGGGTCGTGTTGGACCTTGTGTGGCACAGCCGTGTGCCACGGCCGTGTGGTGAATCCCTGGGCCGTGTGGTTTTCTCATTTTAACCCATTTTCTCTGTTTTTGGCCCTTTTCTTGTTCTTTTCTCTTCCCTATGCTCTCCTGAGTATAAGACATGAAATAGAAGGATTAAGAGCAGCAATTCTCACAAATCCAATGATAATTCATCCAAAATATAGACTAAACATGAGGTAAAAATATGTATAATTTATCGTTTATGAATCAACCAAAGTAGACAGAACCATTAATAACAACGATATCAGCCATTTTCGCATGGCTTTCCAAGTTATTAAAAAATATACCAAATATATATGTACATATTTATCAGTATCGTCTAACCTATACATGCCATAAGTCAAGCTAAAAACATCAAAATACCAAGATAGTAGATAGTGCGATGAATTGTCTGATGATCCCTGAGCTTGAAGCTGGATTCTACAGTCTATAAAACAAAGAGACAAAGCATTCAAAGTAAGCTTTCATAAGCTTAGTAAGATTTAAGCAATTATATATTTCAACTAAAATAATTGGTATATTTCATATGTTCTAAAATGTATTATTTAAACTTTGTTTTAATTCAACTAAACCCTTTTATAGCCACATAGCCGCATATGCACTTTCTATTTAATTTCAACCAAAAACAAATATGCCTATTATATAAGCATAAACACTCACATTCAATCAGATATACTAAATCATATGAAGATCACATTCATTCAATATATCAAAACAATATAATTAATCAACTAATTAAGTCCCAAATTCTTAACATTCAATTATATTCATACGGACTAAGATCTCATAACTGAATGATCTATTCCACATATGCCTTATTAGCAATATATTATTCCAACTTCTTGTCTATTATTAAATGTTAACAATTACTTTTAAATAATATAATTGTATAGGTACACCTTCATGGAAATAAATTCCGGAAATTTATAAACATACCTGAAATTGGTATTAGCTAATCCGACTTACTCAAACCTTTAGATCTAAATTTATCTTTTTTTTGGAGTCACATAGGCACTATGCCTCTTAAGCATTAAGCTTGATATGGTTCACCAGCTTAAAGCCTGCTAGGCGTCAAGCCTGTTTTAAACTCACCAGCACAAGGCTTGCTAGGCGTAAAGCTTGATTCACAACACTGGCACAATGCCTGCTAGGCACAAAGCCTAATTTAAACTAAAACGCTTAGATTAATAATCTCCCAAACAAACTCACATTCGACATATTCAATATACACATCAATTTGATAAATTCTCCACTTCATACTTTAATTGGCACTTTCCATGATATCATAGCTATCACATTCCAACTATTTAAAGTCACACATGACACATCTAAGTACCATAACTAAAACACCACAATTAATTTCGATATCATTCATCTTTCGCATTAAAACATCGCACATATATTATTCACATTATAATTCACCTTGAACTACCTCAATATACAACAATTAAAACCATTCAAATCTTTATTTCATATTCGGCAACATTATAGCTATTAATAAATCAATTCGGCTATTATCATTACTATAGATGCAAATTTAGTACATAAATTAGCTTTAAAACTTACCTCGATACTTTTTGTACGATTATATCGGCTATTCGGCTAACTTAGCTTTTTCTCGATCCAAGTCTCGTTTATTCAAATCTTGAGCTAGAATTAAGAACAATTTCTTTATTCAATCAATTGATCCACTTATAATTACTCAAAGATTATACATATAAACGACACAACTAAAAAAAATTCCCACAACAGCCCTTACAAATTCAAACTTTAACAATTCGGCCCAATCATCCTCAATATGTAAATACTCAACATTTCTACCTAGTGTACTTCAGCCGAATATTCCCTTAGCATACAAGTCCTCCTAACTCATTATTCTACCAATTTAGTCACTTAAATTTATTGATTCATCAATTTCTCTACTCAACTTAAACAATTAACCAAATTCGACTCCAATTTCCTCTATGACCGAATATAAATCCCTCAACCAAATTCAAAATTACAACATGGGCTTTAGAAAAGATTAAACAAGGATTTTAAATACACCAAATTTAACAAGAATGAAGATGAATATCACCTTGAATTAGAGATTGCAAGTGGCCGAATGCTCAACAAGCTTTCTTCATTTCTTTTCTTTTGAGTTTCGGCAAAAACAAGAGTATAATGCCTTTATTTTCATGTTTGTTTTATTTAATAAACATTAATAAACCATTTCCAAATTTAACCTTATTAATTTCATTACCATTCCACTATCTCATGTCTAATAATGTCCATGCATTATTTTAGTGGTGTAATTACAAGTTAAGCACTCCACAATATAAAAACAATAGCAAAGTAGTACTTTAACAATTAGCTAATCACTTTTAAAATCTTCGCGATTAAATCCTTTTCATTAAATTTAGCAAACAAACGATAAAAATTTTATACGAAATTTTCACACATACTAATTCACATATAATAAGCACACAAAATAATATAAAAATATTTTTTTCTGACTCAGATTCGTGGTCTCGAAACCACCGTTCCAATTAGGGTCTAATACGGGCTGTCACAACTCTTCCCCCTTAGGAATTTTCGTCCTCGAAAATCTTAACAGTAAAAAGATTTGAATAGCATTCTTTTATCGAACTCTCAACCTCCTAAGTTGCTTCTTCAATCCCGTGTTTCTGCCTCAATACTTTTACTAATGAGATTTTCTTATTTTGCAATTCTTTCACTTCGTGAGCTAGAATGCGGATCGGTTCTTCCTCATAACTCAAATCAGGTTGAATCTCAATCTCAGACAAATTAATCACATGGGAAGGGTTAGATCTATATCGGCAAAGCATTAAAACGTGGAAGTCATTATGGATCGTTTCTAATTCAGGTGGCAACAACAATTGGTATGCAACCAGACCGATACACTCGATAATCTCAAATGGCCAATGAATCTCGGAGTTAACTTGCCTTTACGACCGAATCTGAGCACTTTTTTCCATGGTGAAACTTTTAGAAATACTTTATCACCGATTTGAAACTCTATATTTTTATGTTTCAAATCTGTATAAGATTTCTGACGATCCGATGCTGCTTTTAAACTTTCACGAATTATTCTCACCTTCTGCTCTGTCTCTTTAACTAAATCAACCCCGTGAATCTTGTTGTCACTAAGCTCATTCCAATACAAGGGTGTACGGCATTTATGACCGTACAAAGCTTCGTAAGGGGCCATTTTGATACTTGAGTGAAAACTATTATTATATGCAAATTCAACCAAAGAAAAGTATCGATCCCACGAAACTCTAAACTCAAGAATACAACATCTCAACATCTCTAGATTAAGCTATGAGGACTTCAAAAATATGAAGAACATGAAAAACGGGGCTTGGAGTTACTTACTTGGAGCTTGAAAATGAAAGAAAACCTAGCTATGGAGGACTCTTCAAATTCGACACAAGCATGGAGAAGATGGACACTTTTTGCTTTCTTTTTCCCTTTTTATTTCTTTAATTTACCAAATGACCAAAATGCCCTTATGGCATTTCTTTGAAATTTTACTCGTCCATGGGCATTTTTGTCCATAGTGCCAAAAATTGGTCTAATTGTCAAATAAGGACTCCTACTAATTTTTGTAATGCTATTTCATACTTAAACCTTCTAGAAATTCAATTTTGCAACTTTTGCAATTTAGTCCTAAAGGACAAATTAATCACTAATTCATAAAATTTTCTTCATGAAATTTTCTCACTTGTAACATCCCGAAATAGGGCCTAATTGGAATAGTGGTTTTGTGACCACAAATCTGAGATAGAAATAATTATTTTATTATTATGATGATGTTTATGATGTGATTGCAAGATGGTGTGAAAATTTCGTGAAGAAATTCTATGCATAAAGTGCTTAATTTGAAATTAGGGACTAAATCGAATAAGTTGTAAAATTTGCATTCTAGAAGTTTTTAGTATGAAATTGCTTTGGAATATTAATTAGAAGGTTTGAAATAGCAATTTGACCAATTTCTAAGTTTATGGACAAAAATTGGACATGGGTGGAATTTTTGAAAGTTTAGTAAGGAAGGGCATTTTGGTCATTTGGTTATTAACATGATTAAAAAGGGAAAAAGATGACAAAATTGCTATCATCTTCTTCATTAGCACGAAATTTCAAGGGTTCTCCATAGCTAGGGTTTGTTTCAAGCTTCCAAGCTCCATAGTAAGTGATTTCAAGCCCCGTTTTTAATGTTCTTTACGTTTTCAAAGTCCCGGTAGCTCGATAATGCTTATGCTAGCAATAATTTAAGTTAGGGTTCATATTTGGAAAAATACCCATAGGTGAAAAGTGTTTATTTTGATGTTTTATAATAGAATATGAGGTTTTAGATTATGTTAGACAACTTGTGCTACTCGGTTTTAGGTAAAAACGAGTAAAAGGGCTTAATAGGTAAAAATACCTATTATACATAAGTGTATGTTATAGTAGGAATTTGAAGATGTTGTTGGTAAATAAATGATCAGCATGTCTTAAAATACAAGAATTTGTGATAAATTTTGATTTCCGAGCCTTGGGGCAAAAGTGTAAATATGCAAAAGTTTATGGGCAAAAATGTAATTTTGCCAAAGTTTGGGTAAAGGACTGTTTTGATAAATGTGAATATTAAATAAGTTAAATTTTCTATTATAGATCAAGAAGAACGAAATTCGGGAGTAGATCGGGGAAAGGAAAAAGTAAAGGACTAAATTGTAAAGTTTAGTCACATTTTGTATCGAGGTAAGTTTACAGTAAATAAATGCAATATTCCTTTATTTTACATTAATATTTTCAATTTCCAGCATTTATATATTCATTTTATGAAAATATTCAAAGTTGAATTAAAGACGATGTAACAGAGAAAAGCATTAGAAAGCCCCGATTGAACCTTAGGAATGTTAGGATACGAAATGTCATGACATTTGGGGTTGACAGGACAGGACAAGACAGGAATGAGCCATGTAAGTCCATATCAGATATATGGCTTTGGAGACAGGAATGAGCCATGTAAGCCCATATTAGATATATGGCATTGGAGACAGGAATAATTCATGTAAGTCCATGTCAAGGACATGGCATTGGCAGGATATTGTTAGACAGGAAAGACCCTAGTATCCTTAGTATTCCGAGTGGTTCAACGGGCCATTGTACAAGTTAAATTACAGTGAATTATCAGCAAAGGAAAGGTAGATTGTATTTATGAATAATGAAACGTCAGGTAAGAAAGAAGGTAAGTGAATAAAGAAGAAGGTAGAAAATGAGATGTAAAGAAAGTTTATGATGCTAGGTGACATTATGCATAATTATCCTTTGTGATGAATGTTGTGATTTATTTGCTTGTAAACTTACTAAGCCTAGTGCTTACTCTCTTTATTTCCTTCTTCTTATAGTTCTTGCCAAGCCACTCGGGGATCGAAGGAAACGTCGGAGATCCGATCACACTATCAAAGGAATCACTTTGGTATAGTTAGACGTTTCGTTTCGTGTATGGCATGTATAGGAACTTGGCTTCTTTTGATATGATATGATTAATGAATGATGTGTAAATACTTGCTAGTGATTAGCTAATAGAATTGCTGATGATATATATATGTTTAATAGTATGTATGATTGAGTGGTAACTATTACATGGAAATTAAGGAAAATGTGAAAGTAGCTTAAAAACAGATTCAAGCAGCAGAAATGACGTGACTTTGAAAAATCACTAAAAATAGTAGAAACATGGTTTGGTGAATAATATATGAAATTAAAGCTTATTGTGTCTATGTTCATATGGAAAAAGCAAAGCAGGTAAATGTATTGTATTTTATGAGATATCTGAGTTTTAGTGAAATAGGACTAGAGCGATTTCTGGATCCCCTATTCCAACTTTGGAAATTCACCATAAATTGTAAAAAAACAATTAGGTGGTGTACTTTATATGTTCAGAGTCCTTATTAAGTCTAGTTTTAATAGAAATAAACGGCATAGTCATATAAATTTTGTATAGGAAGAAAAGTGGTTCGTAGTAAGTAGAGGTCAGTGCAGTCGAGTTATGAAACAGGGGTAACTTTAACTAATAAACTGTACTAATTGGCCCAGCAAAAAATTCTAGAAAAAACTTAGTAGATAGATATATGAATCTAGTTTTAGAGAAAATTTACGGATCTTAATTTCAAGTTTTGGAACTCGAGATATGAATTTTTAATCGAGTATGACACAGAATGGCAGCAAATTTCGAGAAGCTTAAATAAACGTTGTAAGGTTGCTTAAGTAATAGATTAAGTTTAGTAGCGCCTCGTGCTCGATTCCGGCGACGGTCTCGGGTAAGGGGTGTTACATCACTACCATGCAAGTATACCATAGACTTAATAATGACCATAAAATATACTTTTCTATTTTAGAATTGTGGTCTCGAAACCACTATTTTGACTAGGCCCTAGCTCGGGTTGTTACAAGTCTAGAATCAATTCGAAAATTTTCGGGCACTTAGAAAATTTTTACTTAAAACAGGGCCACACGCCCGTGTGGGTAGGCCGTGTGGTTACACACGCCCATGTCCCTGGCCTGTGCTAAATTTATTTTTATTTCAAACCTACAGGGGTTTTGACATGGCTTGAGCACACACCCGTGTCAATGGCCCGTGTCCCTCACACGGCATAGACACGCCCGTGTCCATAACCCGTGCTACAATCTGACTTCACTCAAAGAATAACTTGAATTTTCACACGGCCAGAGCACAAGCCCGTGTGCTCATCTTGTGTGCAACACTGACTTAGCTAATTTGAATGCAGGGGACACACTGTCTATCAACATGCCCATGGGGGCGACCGTGTGTCACACACGGCCTAGGCACACGCCTGTGTGCCCAACCGTGTGGACAATTATAGGCTATTTTCCAAGCTTTTGCCACTCTGAAACTTAACTAAACACAAGGGCAATTTAATACTGCAAACCATGGCGTAAATAAACATCCAAACATTCTCAAAATGACATTCATACAATGATCTCATATCACACTCGTCATGCATGGATTTTATTCATAAAACTTCATTAACACTAATTTATCATGCTTAACTAGTATTGGCCAAAATAATTTGCCATTTACAAGAGAAGTGTATATCAACTTTAGCCGACATACATATGGCTACTCAAAATGGCCTATCTCAAAATAACAAAGTTTTCCTATACATGCCATACTCAAAATAACTAACTTTACTATACCCAAAATGGATGACTTGATAGTGTGACTTCGATCTCAGACTTTAATGGATCCCGAGCTAATTCGGCAAATCTATAAGGAAGAAGGGAAAATGAAGGGGTAAGCATAAAATGCTCGGTAAGTTGCATGGAATAACATAGCAACATAAATCATGAAACATCATTCAAATTAATTAAATATCGTAAAATGTCATATACTTTCTTACTCCTTTTCAAAGCTTACTCAACTTCATGACTTACTCACTCTCACAACTTACTCGTTCTCATGGCTTACTCGTTCTCATAACTTACTTTTCATTTTTCTTGTAACTTACTCATGTGCACCTGTAACACTCATCATAAAACTTTAATCTTCTTGTTAACAAATCAACTTGATCACTTTCTTTGGTAGTATACTTAGAACATTGATGGATACCCATAATTTCAATCTTATGGTAAGATGCCAAAGCCATATCCCAGATATGGTCTTACACGGGATCTCAAGTCGATGCTGAAGCCATATCCCAAACATGATCTTACATGGGATCTTAGTTCAGTGCTGATGCCATATCCCAAATATGGTCTTACATGGGACCTACATAACTCATGACCATAATATCCATCGAATTCTTTAACACATAATCAAAATTACTCAACTATAGCTTCATCTTGTCTTGGTAAAATCATAATAATCTGTAACATCCCGATTTTGGGCCTAGTCAGAACAATGGTTTCGAGGCTACAAATTCCAACAAGAAAAACATTATTTTTATTATATTTTTATGATCTACAATTTCACAGAAAGATTTCATGAAAATTTCGTTCAAAAATTTTGACGTTTGGGCACTAAATTTAGTTAAAAGGGCTAAATTGTAAATAGTGTAAAAGTTGAGTTCCATATGTTAGAAGTGTCCAATTGTTATAAAGTTTTAAATTGAAGGTCCTTAAATAGTAATTAGACCATTGGTTAAATTGTTGGACAAATAGGGGCATGAATAAGACAAATTTGAAAGAAAAGTCTTTAAGGGCATTTTGGTCATTAGTAATTTAAAAGAATTAAAAAGGGAAAATGAAGCAAAAATTTGCTCATCTTCTTCTTCAAGGCCAAATATAGCATGGAGAAACAATGGCTAGGGTTTTTCAAGCTTCTGAGCTCGATTGTAAGTCCATTCTAGCCCCGTTTTTAAGGATTTTTACGTTTTTGAAATCTCAATAACATGATTTCTCTATTTCTACCATTTATTTGAGCTAGGGTTTGATTTCAAAATTTGACCCATGTTGAATAATTGCACATTTTGATGAATTATGGTAGATTATGCATGTTTATAGTTAGAGAAACGGTTTTTGCTGAATGATTTTAGACGAAAATGTTCGAAAGGACTAAATCGTAAAAGTTATAAAATTGTTCATAAGTGTGAGTTTTAATGAGAATTGTGGGCAGCTATATTTATGAAATGGTTCAGTTGGGCCTAAAATGCAAATAAATTGAATAAAAAATTATTTCTGAGGGCAAAAGTGTAAATATGCAAAAGTTTAGGGGCAAAAATGTAAATTTTGTAAAAATATGTTTTAGGTCCAAAATGATTAGTACATTGATTAAATAAGTGAAATATGATGTTTTAGATCCCAAAAACGAGATTTGGACCTAGAACGGGAGAAAAACTGAAAATCGAGAAAGTTGGTCAAAATGGCCATATTGGTATCGAGGTAAGTTATTGTGTTTAAGAAGTATTTAATTAAGCATGTTTGAATGCTAAATTGATATATTAGTTATAAATGTTTTAGTATTGATTTTTGAATATAATGATAATAATTGAGAAATGTTCAATAATGATTCGACACTAAAAGTAAGAATTCGAATAAGTTTACATATAAGACCATAGTGGTAATGTGGCTTTGTTAAGATCAAGAAAGTATCGAATAGCATAATTTGAGGAAAGTAAGATAAATTGAGGATATGATGAGATTAAGAATGTAAGTATGTAAGTTGAGTAGCATTTTATTATTATGAAATTGTTGCTATTATTATTATTAAATTATGTGACTGAAATTATGTGACTGACCTTGAGAATTTTGAGCAAGTATGTTTTAGCTATGAATTGCCAAGACATAAAGTCCATGTTTATAACATGGAAATTAAGGAAGAATTGAAGGAAAAAGACCATGGTTGACCCATGGCAACATAAGATAAGGATACCAAGTAAGACCATGCCAAGGCATGGCATTGGTGAATTTTACAAGGTAAGGAAATCATGTAAGACCATGGCAAGCCATGGCATTGATAAGTTACTATAAGGCAAAGATCCCATGTAAGACAATGCCAAGGCATGGCATTGGTGAGTATATAAGGCAAGGATCCCATGTAAGACCATGCCAAGGACTGTCATTGGTGAGTACATAAGGCAAGGATACCACGTAAGACGATGTCAAGACATGGCAATGGTAAATTTCAAAAGGAAAGGTACTTGAGTAATCCAAAGAGTAAGTCAAAGAGATGACAAGGTAAGATCACGAGGAAAGAGCATAGGTATGCCAATAAGGCTTATTAATATTGAGGTTATAAGTTGATGATATTAGAAGTATTTTAATGAGTATATTCAAGTATTAAGTAAGTGATAAGTTTTTAATTATACTTATGAAACTTTTGACATGGTTAGTAATATGCCTATATGTTATGAAAGAGTATTAATTTGTTAAATGAGATGTTGCAGGTACATAATCAAGCTATTAAGTAAGGTATTTTTTTATTAGTCCGAACCTTTGGTAAGGTTACCAATGAGTAAGATGGGAAAGTAAGAACTTAACATTATTTATGCAAATTATGAAAGCTTAATAATAAGCTAAATTTATTACTAATGCCTATTATTTACATGTGAACTTATTCCTTTCCCTTGTTCCAGAGTTTTATCAAACAAGCTCGGGTTGGAGGTCGTCAGAGATTGCTTCACACTTTCGACTATCAAGTTACCAAATGGGTATTTTCATTGAAGCATTTTCAGTTATGGCATGTATAGGGACTTGGTCATTTTGTGTGTATGTCCTTATCATATGGCTAAATAAGAACATGTGTTGATGTTATATATGCCTAAATGAGGTTTAATGCAAAGAAATTATGAAAGAGTAAAAGTTGGTTATGAAACAGTTTTAGGACAACAACAGCGACGTGATTTTGAAAAATCACTAAAAATTGTATAAATGAAATTAAAAGGTGAATGAGATATAAAATTAATCTTATCGAGTATATTTTCATAGGAAAGAAACAGAGCAAGCAAAGGAAGCCTATATTCTGATATATTTAAATTCTTGTGAGACTGGTTCAGGGTGACTTTGTGATCCCCTATTCCGATTTTATAATTTCACTAAAAATTGTACAAAAAGAATTATGAGTCATAATTTATATGTCTAGATTCCTTAGTGAGTCTATTTTTATTAGAAACAAATAGAAACATAATCTAAATTTTATATAATGAGATAATCAAGTTTTAGTGAAGAGGGGTCAGGTCTGCTAGACTGCGAAACAGGGGAGACTTTAACTAATAAACTGTACTAATTGGTCAGACACAAATTCTAGAAAAATTACGGTAAGAAGATATATGAATCTAGTTTTAGGGAAAATTTACAAATTTAAATTTTGAGTTTCATAACTCGAGTTATAATTAATTTAGTAACTATTACGGAGGTTGATAGTTTTATTATGAATAGTTAAATAAATTGTTTTGATTTGTGTAAGTAATCAGAAAATTTTTAATGTTTTCGGTTTGGTCCTGAACCATTTCAATTGCATGTTTTAGGGCCTCGAGGGCCCTTTTTAGGGATATATTGGATGAATGTGAGCGAATTAATTTTAAAAGTAATTTTTTATGCCCCAAACTAGTAAGATAAGTCTGGTAACGCCTCGTACTCGACTCTGGCGACGGTCTCGGGTAAGGGGTGTTACATAATCAATTCATGAACTATACAAATTTCATACAATGCCATATCAATGACTTCATGGAATTTCATGAATTGTTAGAAAATCATCACAATAAATTTTCATAAATCATACAAGGCTAAATCATCACATACAACTTACCTCGGGTCCAAAACAAGGGTGAATTTTGATTTAGTGCACTACTTTACTTTTTCCCCGGTTTCGATCTGGGCTTCGTGTTTCTTGATCTAGAACAACAAATTTAACTTATTTAGTACTCACATTGGCTAATTAGCCAAAAATTCATACTTTGGCAAAATTTATAATTTTGCCCCTAAACTTTTACATATCTGCAAAATGGTCCCTAGGGTTGTAAAATGAAATGCACTTATTTTCTTGACTACCCAAGCCAAGCCGAACCTTTCATGTGCTCATAACAATCCACATTTCTCATCAATTTGTACATTTACTACACTTTTTACTAAGTTTGCAATTTAGTCCCTATTTGGGACTTTCATGAAAAATCACCTAGAGAAAGGTGTTTACTACACTTTAAACTTTCATATTCTACCACTAGGCATCAAACTACTTGCATGTCATGAATGGTTATATTTTCTAGCATAAACCTTAGCTCAAATTAGTGGTAGAAATAGCTAGATTAAGCTACGAGGATTTCAAAAATATGAAGAGCATGAAAAATGGGGCTTGGAGTCACTTACTTGGAGCTTGAAAATGAAAGAAACCCTAGCTATGGAGGCTCTTCAAATTCGACACAATAGGAAAGAATATGATACCATTTTTGCTTTCTTTTTCCCTTTTTATTACTTAAGTTTACCAAATGACCAAAATGCCCTTAAGCCATTTCTTTAGAAAATTTTCCTTCCATGGGCATTTTTTTCCATCATGCTAATAAATGGTTTAATTGCTAAATAAGGACTTCCACTAATTTTCCTCATGCTATTTCATACCTAAACCTTCTAGAACCTCATATTTTGCAACTTTTGCAATTTAGCCCTTCAGGACAAATTAATCACTTTTTAATAAAAATTCCTTCATGGAATTTTATCACTATCATGCAATCATGTCATAAACTTAATAATAATCATAAAATATACTTTTCTACTTTAGATTTATGGTCTCGAAACCAATATTCTGACTAAGACCTAGTTCAGGCTACTCTCCAACCTACCCTAGTTTAACCTCTTCTGATTTTTTTCTTTTTCTTTTTAGGAGTTCTTAATTTATATAAAAAGGTGGTAAGACAATTCTTTTCTTAAATTTTAATTTTTTAATTAATTTTTAAAATCATTGAATTATTAATATTTTAGACTAATTAAATTTTTGAGAAAATATTTTTTTCCATCTAATATCTAGGTTAATCATGCCTCGCAAGAGAACTCGTGCCTCTACCCAAATCGACGAATCACAAAACAAATTCCATGTGAAGAAGCCAAAGCGAGATATGAAAGTATTTTCAAGAATCAACACATGCATCCAGAGAAGGGCTTTACACTGAAAGAAAGCAATTATATTGATTTCATGGTGCGCATTTGTCAGGTCGCTGAAGCTTTCAATTGGGATTTGTTTTGTGAGAAAACACCTACGTGGAAGATGAGGAGTTAGTTCGTGAATTTTATGCGAATTTAATCTCAAGCGAATTGACAGAAGTTTCTGTTCATGGAATCAAGGTACCAATAACCTCAAATGCTATTAATGAATTCTTTGAATTTCTTGATTTCGAAAACAACAAATATTTTTTCTTGATGAGCAATATTGAGTCTGAAAATCTGCAAGAAATTCTCGAGGAACTTACAGTTCAAGGTTCTAAGTGGAATGTGTCAAAACAAGGAATTCACACTTGTCAAAAAGAATATTTGACAACACTATCGAAGGTATGGTTCTATTTCATTCGATTCAGCCTTATGCCTATTTCACATGGGACTACAATTTCATTAGAGCGAATGGTCTTATTATACTTGATTTTAACTAGAAAGACCATTGAGACAAAATTAAATGATATGTATACATAAGTAGAATAAATATCAAATTGCTTGTTCTTGAGCTTATTATTTTTGCTATCATAAGAATGATTGAGACTAAATTAAGTGATATGTATACATAAGTAGCATAAATATCAAATTGCTTGTTCTTGAGCATAAGTATACTAAACTTATAATTGTTGGGAAGAATGTTGTTCTAAAGGAATTTTTCAAAGGTGTTTTCGAGAATTTCTTTTCAAATTTGTGCATTACTCGGGACGAGCAATGAATTAAGTTTAGGGGTGTGGAAACACGAAGATATACACTTTTTCATGCCCTTTTTAACTCAAATTCATGCAAATTCGGTAAAATTCTTATTATAAAATATATAATTATTATAAAATAATTATTTTGTACTTCAATTATTAACATAATGAATTTTACTTAATTGTATAAGTAATTTTGATTAATTTTGATTATTTTTGATAGATTTGCACAAAAGGCGAAAAACGGCTCTGCAAACACTACTAGAAGCACAAAATCGATAAATAATTTTTCGTATCAAGGTGAATTAATTTTTCAGTCTAAGACGGTCCAAATTATATGTATTAATTCATAATATAATTAATTTTAATTTATTTCCAATTTAAGTTGAGTTAAATAAATTATTATTAATTAATTATGAAAATTGGCCCAGTTGAGCTGAACCGAGTAAACCGAGTCGACCGAGTATTGGGCAGCCCAAAACCATCCCTTGTGCTGATCCAAATCAGCTTCTTGGCTGATTAATTAGCTTGCAAGATGGCCCTTGAAGACTTGTTCAAATTGCAAACAAACCCCCCAGAAATTGTGCCTTTCTAGATTTGCCCTAACCTAATTTAGCAAGTTTGAAGACATCAAACTTGCCACATGTGTGGCTAGCCAACGGAGGGCTCTTTGGCTACTAATTTTGGCTATTTTTAGCAGCCCTCTCTACCTATAAAAACCCCCTTAAGCTGATCATTTGAGACACACCTCAAACATTCTCATCTCTTCTTTTTTCTCTCAACTTTCTCTTTTCTTTTCCCTTCCAATTTCCTTTATTCTCTTGTCGATTTCTCCTCTAGGAAAAGAGGCATTCATCAACCATTTGGAGCAGCATTGAAGTGTTCATAGTAGCCTTGGTTCGACAAGAGCAAACAGAGAAGAAAGAGTGGAGCGAACCAGTCAAGCCATGGCGAAACACCAAATTTGATTCTTGTTCCTTATCCTTTTAATTTTTGTTGTTGTTATGATAAACATGTCTATGAATATGTTGTGCGGAAGAGTGTAAAAGAGTAAAGTTATTGTACTGAAAAATCACACTAAGTTTAATTCCTAAAAAAGAGAGGTGGATCACGATGATCACTTAAGTACCAGGTCTTTCCTAGCCAGAATATCCCGCTATCGTAATTTAATAGCACAATAAATCACTACAATCACACTCACAAAATATGCAAAATAAACAATAAAGAACACTAGAATTTTAACGAGGTTCAGCAAATTTTGCCTACGTCCTCGGGCACTACCAAATATATTTCACTCAAAAATACAAGTGAAAATTTAAAAATAAAGAGAGAGAATAATGCCTTAAGTAGAGAATGACAAATGTGAGATTATTAAAATAAGAAATGGTTGGGCCTATTTATAGTTGAGGTTCAGGGATCAACTTGCAACGTCACTATACAATTAGGGACCAAAAATTACAATTATCTCATGCCAAATTTCAATCCCACTTTCAGTACCTTAAATCTATGATTTCCAATGCCAACATTTTGATACCCATATCTTTGACTTTCCAAAATATGGATAGTTGCCAATAATCACCACCTTGAAGATTTGATTAGGATAATCTTATCTTCACACAATTCTTTCTGCCTTTGACAAGAATACTTGATAGTGCCTTCTTCAACTATTAAACTTGCAGGATATTGATCAAGTTCAAACAATGTTCGAACTTGGTTGTTGTTACCACCTTGGTCATCATATCTGCGGGATTATCTGCAGTCTTAATTTTTTGAAGATGAATTTTTCCTTCATTAATAATGTCCTGCACAAAATGGAACCGTACGTTGATATGCTTTGTACGTGCATGATAGACTTGATTCTTTGCTGAATGAATAGCACTTTGACTATCACAATACACGTTGATATGCTCTTGAACCAATCCCAAGGTTTTAACGATACCTTGTAACCAAATAGCTTCCTTTACAGCCGCTATTACAGCCATGTATTCGGCTTTTGTGGGTGACAATGCAACTATAAACTACATTGTAGACTTCCAACTTATTGGTCCTCCAGCAAGTGTAAACACATAACCGGTGGTTAATCTTCGTTTGTCCAAATCACTGGTATAGTCAGAATCAATATACCCAATAATACCTTAACCAAGTGTAGTATCCTGTTTGAACAGTAATCCAACATCCATGGTCTTCTGAATATACCGTAGAATCCATTTCACAATTTGCCAATGTCCATTTCCAAGAATGTGCATATACCTGCTCACTATACTAATTGCCTGTGAAATGTCAGGTCTTGTACACACCATTGCAAACATCAAGCTACCCACTGCATTAGAATACGGAACTTGTAACATGTATTCTTGTTCCGTATTCGTCAAAGGAGATGGTTGTGTAGAAAGCTTGAAATGAGAAGCCAACGGGGTACTTACAGCTTTTGTCTGCTCGTTCATGCCGAACTGCTGTAGTACCTTCTTCAAATATTGCTTTTGAGACAAGCTAACTCCGCCATGAGCTTTATCTCTACATATTTCCATGCCAAGAATCTTCTGAGCTTCACCTAGATCTTTCATCTCAAACTCAAGGTTCAGTTGAGTCTTCAATCTCTCAATTTCAACTTTGCTCTTAGATGCTATCAACATATCATCAACATATAAGAGCAAGTATATGAAAATTCCTTCTTGTAGCTTTTGAAAATACATGCAATGATCAAATTTACTTCTTGTGCACCTTTTCCCTTTCATGAGCTGATCAAATCGCTTGTACCATTGCCTCAGAGATTGTTTCAATCCATAAAGTGACTTTGTCAGTTTGTAAACCCAATTTTCTTTATCAGTAACCTTGAATCCATCTGGCTGAGTCATATAGATTTCCTCTTCCAAAATCACTGTGTAAAAATGTGGTCTTTACATTGAGCTAAACTAGTTCAAGATCATATTGCGCAACCAAGGCTAGCAAAATCTGAATAGATGAATGCTTCACAACCAGAGAAAACACTTCATTATAGTCTATTCCTTATTTCTGAGCATAACTCTTTGCTACCAATCTAGCCTTGTATCAAAATTTATTTTTACCAGGAAATCTTTCCATCTTTGTATATACCCATTTGCATCCAATTGCCATCTTTCCTTTGGGCAGTGTCACCAACTCCCAAGTCCTATTTTTATGAAGAGATTACATTTTTCATTCAAAGCTTGTTTTCGCTTTACACCATTAGGGTTACTTCTTCTTTCTGCGTAAGTAGAAGGAACATCATTATCTGCAATTGGAAGTGCATAGGCCATCATATCATCAAAGCGAGCAGGCTTACGAATCTCTCTTCTTGGCCTCCTATATGCAATTGAACCTTGTTGCTATAGAAGTTCTTAGGATGGAACTTCTTCATCATTTGTTCCTTCAATATTAGCTAGATCATCAGTAACCTTTTCAAGCTCCACCTGCTGCAAAGTACTACTGGTTTTGTCATCCTTTTGTGAATCACTGTACTTCATGATGATTGATTCATCAAAAGTCATATCTCTACTAAAAACAATCTTCCTTGTATTAGGACACTAGAGACGGTATCCTTTTACTCCATCAGTTATAGCTATAAATAATGCTTTCTTTGCTCTTGGGTCTAACTTAGATTCTTTTACATGATAATATGCAGTGGAACCAAAAACATGTAGAGAATCATAATCAGTAGCAGATTTACTAGTCCACATCTCCATAGGAGTTTTTTCCATTTATTGCAGCTGATGGCAACCGGTTAATTAGATGGCATGCATATGTAACTGCCTCAGCCCAAAATTCCTTATCCAATCCAGCATTGGACAACATACATCAAACTTTCTCTAGTATAGTCCAATTCAAACGTTCTACCACCCCATTCTACTATGGTGTATCCCAAACAAGCATGGTCAACTTTTACTCCATCATTTCTTTGTATAAACTATCATTTAGGCATACATAACATCAAAACATATTCTTAATTAGCCAGTTCAATAGCTAATAATTATCAAGTATTCCCATGCCATTCTTTAGTCATATCATAAGAACATACACATAAAATAGTCAAGTCCCTATACATGCCATAACTCGAAACATTTCAAACTACAAAATACCAAGATAGCCTTTGATAGTGTGAGAAAAACTCCGACGTCCTTTTGGTTCCCGAATTGGCTTGGCTACACTATAAAAGAGAGAAAGTAAAAGGAGTAAGCTACAATGATTAGTAAGTTTACAACTAAATAAATGACAACATTCACCAAGTATAAATATACTCATATTATACCATCAATTAACAAAATCTTTATTTTACTTCTCCACTTACTCTTTAACTTTCCTGATTATCATTCCTTTACTTGAACTTTCTTGTAACATAGCTTGTATATTAGCCCAATGAACCGTTTGGAATACTCAGGATACTTGGGCTTTCCTGCCTGATAATAGCTTACCAATGCCATGCTCTAGGCATGGTCTTACATGGGATGTTCCCTATCCTGCCGAAGCCATATATCTGATATGGACTTACATAGGATGTTCCTGAACTATCTCAACCTGCGAATGCCATATGTCTGATATGGACTTACATAGTATGTTCCTTAACTGTCTCAACCCAAAATGTCATGACATTTCGTATCCCATACATTCTTAAGGTTGAAATGGGCTTTCTGATACTTTTTCTCTGTTACCTCATCTTTGATTCAACTTGGAATATTCTCATAAAATATATGTATATATGCTAGAAATTAACAACATTAATATAAAATATCAAAATATTGCATTTATTTACCGTAAACCTACCTCGGTGTAAAATATGATCAACTTGACAACTTGATCTTCTACCTTTTTCTTTCCTTTGTCTACTCCTAAATTTCGTTCTTCTTGATCTATAATAGCAAATTTAGCTTATTTAATACTCACATTTATCAAAATAGTCCTTAACTCTAACTTTGGAAAATTTATGATTTTTCCCCTAAACTTTTGCATATTTACACTTTTGCCCCAAAGCTCAGAATTTAAAAATTTTCCCTAATTCTTATGTTTTAGGACATGTTGATCATTTTCCCTTAAAGGCAACATCAAATTCTCACTCTAACATGTACTTATGAACATTAGGTATTTTTACCGATTTTGTCGTTTTTCTCATTTTTACTTAAAACCGAGTAGCACAGGTTGTTTAACATAATTTAAAACCTCATATTATATCAGAAAACATCAAAATAAACACATTTCACCTATGTGTATTTTTCCCTTTTAATTCCTTTTAATTACCAAATGACTAAAATGCCCTTCATTAAAACTTTGGTTCTTTCTACCTATGTATGTCCATTTTTGTCCATGAAAACCTATGGTATAATTACCATTTAAAGACCTCTACTTCAATTATGCTCTTCAATTTAATCCTTTATTATCTAGAACTCATATTTATCAACTTTTGCAATTAAGCCCTAATAGGCAAATTAAACATGCAATTCATGAAATTTTCTATCAATATTCTAACACATGCATCTAATCACTTGGTAAATCATAAAAAATTATCGAAATAAACTTTTCCATCTCGGATTTGTGGTTTTGCAACCACTGTTCTGTTTAGGCCCTATTTCGAGATGTTACACTAAGTCTCCACCATCTTCTTCCATTTTAGAAATGCATCCAAAACTTCACTTTTTCTTTTTAGTAGATACACCCATACTTTTCTTTAATAATCATCAACAAAAGTAACAAAATAGTGCATACCTTCCAAAGAAGCCACTTTGGTAGGTCTGTAACACCTCAAAAATCCCAAAGTTTATTATTTTGAGTGTTGTACCTTGCTTGCATGATTAGCACAATTAGGGTGTTGATTTTGAAGTATTAAAGAGCTTCTGTGGGGTCTCCAGGTTTAGATTTAGTATAGGAAAATTTCTATTTTTGGGTTAATGGAACCCTAACCTCTGGAGTTATGGCTTTTAAATAAATAAAGAGCAAATAAGACACAAGAAGAGCTTGTGTTCTTGTGGCAAAGTGGTGCCACATAGGGAGTAGAAGGTGAGGGCACAGGGAGGTAAAGAGGTCCATGGTTTGAGTCGTGGCATGAGATGTGGATGAGTATTTATTTTGCAAATTTGGATAGCCAGTGGTGGACTTGGAGTTGAACTCTAAAGGTAGGAGTTTGAAGTGGTCAAATGAGAGATTTAAGGAGTGATAAGGGGAGGAAATCTTGGAAAAAATTAAGGAATTGGCATGTTGGATGAAGTGGAGTCGAAATGGGATATTAGGGGGCAAGGAATCAGTTTTGAAGGGAATTATTGAGTAAGTGTCGATTTTGGTATAGGAGATTTTAGTTTTTGGTACTTTTTGATTAGTTTCAGCATTTAGTTCATGTTGGTTCGATAGCTATTTTGGTGTTGGGTAATTCTCTTTTTTGGACAAATTACGTTTAGGCAATTAGGTATTTTTTTGTGCTTTCTTCTCTTGATTTCCAAAAGCCGTATAACCCCATTCACTTATTACCGAAATTACATCTAAGGTGACCTTTTTGTGCATCCTTTTACTCTCGTGTCACTATCTTTTTCTCTTTTTCACTCCATAGCCGTATATCTCTACTCCTTCCCTTTTTAATTCTTTCTTTCTTCTTTGATTCATAAAGCCGAATGCTACCTCTAGGTTTCCTTAGTCGATCCTTTCCATTTTTCTAAGGAGTGACTGATTATCTCTACCACTTTGCCAATTTATTCTTGTCTCTTCACTTTGTCGATTAACATAGCCGCATATATCAACTCTTTTTTCCTCTCCTTTTCTTCTACAAAGATCGAGTGTAAGTGGATCATTCAAGGTGTACGTAAAGGGCAGGGGTTAGTAGACAACTCTCCACTCCAAAATTTCAATTAAGATCTAGTCAAAGGAAGCGATCATCACGAATAGGTTGGTGAGGATTTAGCATAGATCGTTTGAGGAGTAGTGTTAGAGATTCGTATCGAGCCTTCATAATCAAAAAGGTGTGTACATACACCGCACACGACGAATCGGCAAAACCCGAAATCTCGAAAAGTTGGAATGCCAAAAAGCTAAAAAGTCGAAAGGTTGGCGCTGGTAACCATATGAGCAGGTGAACACTCGTGTGGAGGCACAGATACGATGATAAAGGCTCTGTGGGCAATTCCATAGACCTGGGGCACCGTTTGGCCAATTGGGCTAAAATGGGCCAAATGGGCCCAATGGGCCCATAGCCCTCGTGAGTAAAATTAACGGACTAGTAGGATTTGACGAGCCGGTTAGGCTAACCACATGGTTTTTAGGAGAATTGGGCCTATTGGGCCAAATAAGTGTATGGGCCCTTTATGGGCTATGAAATGGGCTTTTGGGCTCTAATGAACTGGTAAATCTAATTAAATGGGCTTAAAATGCATTGAATAAGGGGAAGTGTTAATGGGCCAGAATGTGTACCTAGGCCCACAATAAGATATAACCGATATGCCCTAAGTGTAAATGACTAATATGCCCCTATGGGCAAAAATGACATAGATGCCCTTGTTGATATATGTATGATTTGTATATGTATGATTTGATGCATTCATGAGATATTACGTTGCATATGGGTTGGGTTATGATATAGAAGTTGTTGGACCAGGAATTTATTAGACCGAGTGTGTCTCCATGGGGAGCACCGGTATTATTCGTGAAGAAGAAGGATGGGTCCATGCGTATGTGCATCGACTATCGACAATTAAACAAGCTAACTATTAAGAACAAGTACCCTCTACCGAGAATAGATGATCTTTTTGATCAACTCAGGGGAGTCTCGATTTTTTTTAAGATTGATTTATGTTCGGGATATCATCAACTGAGGGTTAAGGAGGCGGATGTTTATAAGACAGCATTCAGAACTCGTTATGGACACTATGAGTTTCTGGTAATGCCATTCGGGTTGACAAATACACCTGTTACTTTCGTGGACCTCATGAACTGGGTTTTCCAACCCTATCTGGACTAGTTCGTGGTGGTCTTTATAGATAATATTTTGGTGTATTCAAGAACAGAAGATGATCATGATGCGTACTTAAGGGTGGTGTTGCAAATTCTAAGGGAGAAACAGTTATATGCCAAGTTCAGTAAGTGCGAATTTTGTCTCAGGGAGGTCACTTTTCTAGGACATATGGTCTTAGCTAAGGGGATTAGGGTTGATCCTCAGAAAATTGAAGCAGTGTTGGACTAGAAACCACCTAGGACAGTGTCGAAAATTTAGAGTTTTCTAGGCCTGACAGGGTACTATAGACGGTTTTTCGAGGGGTTCTCAATGATTACTGCACCCACCCTTGAACAAGTTGCTATGAAAGGAGGTGCCATTTGTTTGGACAGATAGGCAGCAAGAAAGCTTTGAAAAGCTTAAGGTCTTAACGAAGGCCTCTTTTTTTATTCAGCCAGAGCCGGGGAAGGAATTTACGGTTTACATTGATGTATCGCACGTGGACTTGGGCTGTATACTAATGCAGGAAGGAAAAGTGGTTGCATATGCGTTGCGCCGGTTTAAGGCTCATGAGGGGAATTACCTAACCCATGATTTGGAGTTGGCGGTAGTGGTATTCATGCTTAAGATATGGAGGCATTACTTGTGTGGGGAGAAGTGCATTATTTATACAGATCACAAGAGTTTGAAATACCTCCTTACCTAGAAGGAGCTAAATTTGAGGCAGCGCAGATGGATTGAGCTGCTGAAAAATTATGATTGGACGATCAAATATCACCTTGGCAAAGCGAATGTGGTAGCTGACGCAGTGAGCCATAGGGCTATGTTGGATTTGAGGGCTATGTTCGCCCATTTGAGTTTATATGATGATGGCAGTTTGTAACACCCTGAATCTGGGCCTAGAAGTATTGGGCCTTGGGCCTGGGTGCAGGTGTGAGATAGTTCGAAATAAAATTATTGATGTGTTGAATTCTATTATGGAAGGTTATTATTAATGAATTAATGTGGTATTTCAGTGAACTGCGAAGGATTCATAGTGTGGGGAAAAGTCTTGGGCTAATTTCTGGGATTCCGAGATTTTTGTGATATTTGGTATAATGTTGAAATTTTGATATATTGATGTGTAATTCGTGTTTGGAGTGTGTTATTGGGCCTATGGAAGGCCCAAGTGTTGGTTAAAAACCTGGGGAATTCTTGGATTTTTGGACTTAAGGAATAGAGGACTTGGAAAAAAGGAGTTGTAAGGAATTATGTGTGTAATAAGACATAAAAAAGGAATATGGTGTAGTGGCAAAGTAGCGCCACTTAGGAGACAAGGAAGCAAGGGGTCCAAGGTTCAAGTCTTGGCTCTTGCAATTTATTTTGGTTTTTCTTTTAAATAAATCTGGAAGCAAGTAGGTGAGCTTTAAAGTTAAATGTGTTGGACTTATGACACAAAGGAGCTTGTGTCCGAGTGGTGATGGCATGACAGGGTTACTGAGAGGACTTTGGTTTGAATCCCGTTGCACGCAAAGGTTGATTATTTTGCTAATGCTTTAATTTTGGGGGGATTGATGGAGAATCCTACATCGGAAAGCTAACATGAGAGCAGGTGAGGAGCTAGCTTTAAATAGAGCAAACCAGGAGGAGAGTAGGCACAGCCTTCTTGGCTGATCCCTTTCGCTTTATGGCGTGCCCGTTTGGGTTGGGCATCGGCTAAGAGTGTTTGGGGCGCGGATTAACTTCAGTCTCCTATCAGGTGTGTATTTCTCACTACTCTAGCGGTAGGATGGCTACTTCGGGCTGCGATGGGCCGAAGGGGCCATGTTGGCCCAATGGGCCTACGGGGCCATTTGGACAAGTTGTTTAATTGTATAGTAAATATTGGACTAGACTAGGTGAATCGCATATCTGTAGCTAAATTTGGGCTAAAAGGGCCACACGAGCATGTGGGCCTATTTGGGCCGAGAATGGGCCTTAGGCCCATTTGCATTGTTATCTCTGTTTAGAATGCTTTAGTTTACCGAATTACTGAAATACCTTCGACTTGTAAAATTACTATTTTACCCCTGATTTGTAAAATTACTATTTTACCCCTGATTTGTAAAATTACCATTTTATCCCTGATTTGTAAAATTACTATTTTACCCCTGATTTGTAAAATTACCATTTTACCCCTGATTTGTAAAATTACCATTTTACCCCTGATTTGTAAAATTACCATTTTACCCCTGATTTGTAAAATTACCATTTTACCCCTGATTTGTAAAATTACCATTTTACCCTGATTTGTAAAATTACCATTTTACCCCTGATTTGTAAAATTACCATTTTACCCCTGATCTGATTTGTAAAATTACCATTTTACCCCTGATTTGTAAAATTACTATTTTACCCCTGATTTGTAAAATTACCATTTTACCCCTGATTTGTAAAATTACCATTTTGCCCCTAGGAGTTAAATGACTGTTTTGCCCTTCGTGGGTAAATGACTAACTTGTGTGATGGTTGGGCTAGTTTAGCCGTGGATATAAGTTGGTGATATGAATGACTTGACTGTGATCTATTCTTATTTTTGGGATTTGGAAAAGTTGGAATCCCTATGTGTTTAGGGAGGCTGTCGAAATAGTGCCTAAGGCTTTAAGGGGCTGTTACCAATTATTTTACTCTGTGCTTGTAAGGGTTAAAGGCTGCTGACTAAGGGCTTGGATCAGTGGAGCATTGGATCTAGATTTGGATATCAACTTCAGCAAAGGTAAGGATTTAGGGCCTTGTTCATGTATACCCGAATATGGTAAGAGTATGTTAAATTTAGTTATCATTGATTCGTAGTCTAATGTTTTAGTAATCGAATATAGGATTGAGTTAGAGCAGATATCATCATCGTTCGTCGTAATCAGGTGTGTATCGAACCCTTCTTTAGTCTAATTCAGCAAAGGCCAAGTAACCGAAAAGTTGGTATTATGTGGGCTTGTGAGGGTGCGAATGCTCACAAGATGATTGGAAATCCTGAGATCTGTAACTGTAAGTGGTAAGTTAGTTGAGTGTGCAATTTCGCGCACCTCGTAAGTTGGGTCTCGATGGGCCGAACATGGGCTCACGGGCTTTCGAGCCCATATAGGTAAAAATAGGAAATAAATGTGTTCTATTAGACTGTAGTATCGGAATTGCCAAACCTGGTAGCTAGATAGGAAATTTGGGCTGAATGGGCTTAATTTGCTAAATAGACACTGTAGGGCCCATTAGGAGTTTTAGGGCCCAGTGACTGAAATTGTTAAAATCTGTTAAATTGACTGCTAAGATGGAACTAAAGCTTATATGTGACTGTAACATGCATAAAACTCGTAATATTGGAACAAGTACTAAAATACCCCTAACTATGAAAAATTACCATTTTACCCCTAAGTGTAAAATGACCTTTATACCCCTAGGGTAAATTCTGTATGAAATGTATGATTTTCTATTTCTACATGTCATATCTCATAACATATGTATATATCTGATGCATGTGATTCTATATGTTATATGTCATAGCATGTATGCCTGCTGCATGGGTTTTGGGTTTATGATGGAGGAAGCGTTCTGGCAGCCTCGCTGCAATCTGGTGGCATTGCCACATATATATCTGTTCTGGTGGCCTCGCCACATATACATTTGTTCTGGTGGCCTCGCCACAATATCTGTATTTGGTGACCTCGTCACAATATCTGGCAGCCTCGCTGCAAATTTCTGTGGTATGTAGCGGTTGGGTGGGTCGAGTAGTCTCCCCACATGGTGTAAGGCTGGTACGGGGGTGTTATGGATGGATCTGGGTTGGGTTTTCTGTTTGCATATCATATCTGATCTGTATCACTGTTATCTAAAAAGGGCTAAGGCCCAGTTTACTGATATCTGAATAGGGTTTCGACCCAGTATTTGACTGTGATGGGTTAGGGCTTAGGCCCAATGGGCTTGAGTTGACTTGGGCTTTGGATGGGCTTCTGTACACACTGAGTTTTCCAAACTCACCCCTTTTTCCTTCCATCCTTGCAGGTGAGCCTTAGATTGGTGGACTTGGAGCTGGGAGGGATTCAGAGTGGCCACATGGACTGAACTATTGGATTTCTAATTAAGTTACCTATTTGAATTTAGATTTAATTATTTATTTCTGGTTTTGGGTTGTAAAAAGGGCCTCTTTAATTACTTTTATTTTGGGTTTTTATTCTTTACTTATTTAAATTGGTTTTAGCTTACGTAGGATATTATTTAAATCGAGTTGAAAATAAATGATTTTAAGACGCGGTTTTTATAAAAGTTACTTGTTTTCAAAATAACACGATAACCAAGCAAAGCTTCCGCAATTTTAAATGATCTTGTAGATAAATATTTCAAATAGTTAAAGTGTGGCAATGGTAGTGTGCATGTCTAGGAGTGGATCTAAGAAGAGCTTGGTACTTAAGCAGTCTATTCGACTCACTTCCTCTTTTCTGGAATCCTACCTGGTGCCCAGCTTCCATTCACTTTAAGTCTTAACGAAAAAGGTCAAATTTATTTGATACTTAAACCGTTTTCAAAATTAACATGTTTTTGCAAACTACAAGGGTTTATAAGCTTTCATAAAACTTTTACAAAGGTTTTTAACGATGTTTGCAAAGGGAGGATTATTTCAATAAATCACGTTTTGAAAAAAGACAAGCTAAGTTTAACGGTAAGAGTTTTTAAAACTTCAAGGGTTTTCAATGAAAGCACGGTTTTTGAAAAACACTTCAATGTGACACACCAGACTTGGCTGTAATGTCTGGGCCGGGTTTAGGGTGTTACATTTAGTGGTATCAGAGCCAAGTTGTAACAACTCGGCTGTGGAACGGGTCTAAAAATAGAAGTTTTTAGAGGGTAAAATAAAGATTTCCAAAAGTCGCTTTAAGAATTTGTTGTCGAAATTGTTTATAAGATTTTCTTTCTACAAATAAATAATTTAAAAATAATTTGGGAAATTTTAAGTTTAAGCCCAAAGAAGGGTATTTTTGGAAAAATAAGATTTTTGTAAAATTCTGTTTAAAAGAGAATTGTTTCAAACTTGTTTTCTCTAAAATTAACATGTTTTGAGAAGTTGATTTTAAAAGGCTTGAATCTTTCTGAGTTTTTCTTGAATCTGATAAATTGAGATGTGGCACACTGAATCCCCAGCACCAAGTCTGTAAGTATTTCTACTTTATATTCTGTAATGTACTGAACTGTACTGTAAATAGACTTGAGACTTTTCTATGATACTTAGATAGAGTAATACTGAAAAATTGTAGAGACTGAAACTATAGAGAAACTAAAAGATTGAGACTGTAGCTAGGATATGATCTTGAATAAAATAAAAGCTTTAAAATACTATCTCTGCATAAAACATAGGAATAAATAGTAGAAAATTTTGAGAACTCTGTAGTTATTTGATATGTGTACTGGTAATGTAGAGTATTGATATGGATTCTGAGGGTAAGCAAAGTTTGCCATTTCGGGTAACAGTAACTCGGAGCCTGGTACTGAGGCACTGGTCGAGCTAGTAAGGAAAGTGGTAGAAGAAGTTTTGGACACCAAAAATTAAGGAAATTAGGGAAATGCTTCAAGCAGGGTGCTTGGAGTGTAAGAAGAGGAAGGATCCTAGTTCGCAAAGGACAGAGTCTCGTTCAGTGAAACATGCTAGGGCACGACTAAGATCTCCGGTTTGCAACAACTGCAACAGACGTCATCTGGGTGAATGCGATAGGTAGAAAAGAGCGTGTTTTTTTTTGTGGGTCCCTCGAACATCAAGCTCTTGATTGCAAAGCTTATCTAGTTAGGAATGTGTGATGTTTGGTTACGAATTGTGTGCGCTAGTGTTAATGTTTATTAGATGTTCTGGGTCGTACTAAAATTATTTGGATCAGAGTGCGCAGCAGAAGAATAGTGGTTGGACTTGAGTAATACGGTTAGTTGATAGTTTAAAATTTCGAGGACGAAATTTCTTTAAGGAGGGTAGAGTTGTAACACCCTGAATCTGGGCCTAGAAGTATTGGGCCTTGGGCCTGGGTGCAGGTGTGAGATAGTTCGAAATAAAATTATTGATGTGTTGAATTCTGTTATGGAAGGTTATTATTAATGGGTTAATGTGGTATTTCAGTGAACTGCGAAGGATTCATAGTGTGTGGAAAAGTCTTGGGCTAATTTCTGTATGAAATGTATGATTTTCTATTTCTGCATGTCATATCTCATAACATATGTATATATCTGATGCATGTGATTCTATATGTTATATGTCATAGCATGTATGCCTGCTGCATGGGGTTTGGGTTTATGATGGAGGAAGCGTTCTGGCAGCCTCGCTGCAATTTGGTGGCCTCGCCACATATATATCTGTTCTGGCAGCCTCGCTGCAATCTGGTGGCATCGCCACGTATATATCTGTTCTGGTGGCCTCGCCACATATACATCTGTTCTGGTGGCCTCGCCACAATATCTGTATCTAGTGACCTCGTCACAATATCTGGCAGCCTCGCTGTAAATTTCTGCGGTATGTAGTGGTTGGGTGGGTCGAGTAGTCTCCCCACATGGTGTAAGGCTGGTACGGGGGTGTTATGGATGGATCTAGGTTGGGTTTTCTGTTTGCATATCATATCTGATCTGTATCTGTAATGGGCCTATGGGCCGTACTGTTATCTAAAAAGGGCTAAGGCCCAGTTTACTGATATCTGAATAGGGTTTCGACCCAGTATTTGACTGTGATGGGTTAGGGCTTAGGCCCAATGAGCTTGAGTTGACTTGGGCTTTGGATGGGCTTCTGTACACACTGAGTTTTCCAAACTCACCCCTTTTTCCTTCCATCCTTGCAGGTGAGCCTTAGATTGGTGGACTTGGAGTTGGGAGGGATTCAGAGTGGCCACATGGACTGAACTATTGGATTTCTAATCAAGTTACCTATTTGAATTTAGATTTAATTATTTATTTCTGGTTTTGGGTTGTAAAAAGGGCCTCTTTAATTACTTTTATTTTGGGTTTTTATTCTTTACTTATTTAAATTGGTTTTAGCTTACGTAGGATATTATTTAAATCGAGTTGAAAATAAATGATTTTAAGACGCGGTTTTTATAAAAGTTACTTGTTTTCAAAATAACACGATAACCAAGCAAAGCTTCCGCAATTTTAAATGATCTTGTAGATAAATATTTCAAATAGTTAAAGTGTGGCAATGGTAGTGTACATGTCTAGGAGTGGATCCAAGAAGAGCTTGGTACTTAAGCAGTCTATTCGACTCACCTCCTCTTTTCTGGAATCCTACCTGGTGCCCAGCTTCCATTCACTTTAAGTCTTAACGAAAAAGGTCAAATTTATTTGATACTTAAACCGTTTTCAAAATTAACATGTTTTTGCAAACTACAAGGGTTTATAAGCTTTCATAAAACTTTTACAAAGGTTTTTAACGATGTTTGCAAAGGGAGGATTATTTCAATAAATCACGTTTTGAAAAAAGACAAGCTAAGTTTAACGGTAAGAGTTTTTAAAACTTCAAGGGTTTTCAATGAAAGCACGGTTTTTGAAAAACACTTCAATGTGACACACCAAACTTGGCTGTAACGTCTGGGCCGGGTTTAGGGTGTTATACAGTTTGTTAGCTGAGTTGTAAGTGAAGCCATTATGGATTGAGCAGATAAAAGATAAGCAGGTATTGGATGAGACTTTGGGTCCTCGATTCAGACAAGTTGAGAAGGGGAAACATTGGATTTTGGGTTAAATGGTGATGGGTTGCTGTGTTTTCGTGGGAGAATTTGTGTACCGAAGGATAATGACCTAAGGTAGTCTATACTGCGAGAAGTGCATAGTAGTCTTTATGCGATGCATCCCAGTGGAAACAAAATTTATCAGGATTTGCGTGAGCTTTATTGGTGGCCGGGACTTAAGCGGGAGGTTACTGAGTTTGTGGGCAAGTGCTTGACATGTCAGTAGGTAAAGGCAAAACACCAGTTACCTTCAGGATTACTTCAGCCGGTTAAGATCCCAGTTTGGAAGTGGGAAAGGGTTACTATGGATTTTGTTAGTGGGCTACCCCTAATGCCTTCTAAGAAAGATTCGGTATGGGTTATTGTGGATCAGTTAACAAAGTCTGTCCATTTTATACCGGTCCACACTAACTATTCATTATAGAAGCTGGCCAAGTTGTATGTAGCGGAGATTGTAAGACTGCATGGAGTATCAGTCTCAATAATATCAGACAGAGATCCTCGATTTACGTCTAGATTTTGGAAAAAGCTGTACGAGGCACTGGGCACTAGATTGGACTTTAGTACAGCATTCCACCCTCAGACCGATAGTCAGTCAGAGAGGGTAATCCAAGTTCTAGAGGATATGTTAAGGGGATGTGTCATCGAATTTCGGGGTAGCTAGGAGGATTATTTGCCGTTAGCTGAATTTGGGTACAATAACAACTATCAGGCAAGTATTGGCATGGCACTGTATGAGGCACTATTGGGCGAAGGTGTTGTACTCCAACTTATTGGGTAGAGTTGGGAGAACGGTGAGTTTTGGGCCCTGAGCTGGTGGCGGATCTGAGGATAAGGTGAAATTGATACGGGATCGGTTGAAAGAGGCAACTGATAGGCAAAAGTCGTATGCTGACCTTAAGCAGTGAGAGATTGAGTATGTGATGGGAGACTTGGTATTTCTTAAGGTTTCCCCTTGAAAGAAGGTACTAAGGTTTAGGCGGAAGGGCAAGTTAAGCCCTAGATTCATTGGGCCATACCGTGTGCTAAAGCGGGTTGGGTCCGTTGCCTATCAATTGGAATTACCTTCTGAGTTGAGTCAGATACATGATGTGTTTCATGTGTCTATGCTAAGACGTTATCGTTCAGATCCCTCTCACATCATGCCCAGTCGAGAAGATCAAGGTTAGGCCGGACCTAACTTTCGAGGAGAAGCCTGTCCAAATAATTGATCAGGAGTTAAAGTGTTGAGGAGGAAGTCCGTCCAATTAGTTAAAGTTCTTTGGCATAACCACTATGCTAAGGAGGCTACATGGGAACCTAAGAAGGCAATGCGACATTAGTAACCTCAACTGTTTGAGTCAGGTAAATTTCGAGGCCGAAATTTCTTTTAGGAGGGTAGAGCTATAACGCCCCAAAAATCTTGAAGTTTATAATTTTGTGTGTTGTAGCATTGCTTGCATGATTAGCACTATTAGGGTGTTGATTTTGAAGTATTAAGAAGCTTTTGTGGGGTCTCCAGGTTTGAATTTAGTATAGGAAAATTTCTATTTTTGGGTTAATGGAACCCTAACCTCTAGAGTTATGGCTTTTAAATAAATAAAGAGGAAATAAGACACAAGAAGAGCTTGTGGTCTTGTGGCAAAGTGGCGCCACATAGGGAGCAGGAGGTGGCATCACAGGGAGGTAAGGAGGTCCATGGTTCGAGTGGTGGAATGAGATGTGGATGAGTATTTATTTTGCAAATTTGGATAGCCAGTGGTGGACTTGGAGTTGAACTCTGAAGGTAGGCGTTTAAAGTGGTCAAAGGAGAGATTTAAGGAGTGATAAGGGGAGCAAATCTTGGAGAAAATTAAGGGATTGGGATGTTGGATGAAGTGGAGCCAAAATGGGACACTTGGGGGGGCAAGGAATCGGTTTTGAAGGGAATTATTGAGTAAGTGCTGATTTTGGTATAGGAGATTTCAATTTTTGGCGCTTTTTGATTAGTTTCGGCATTTGGTTCCTGGTGTCGGGTAATTCTTTCTTTTGGACAATTTGCGTTTAGGCAATTCGATATTTTTCTTTTGCGCTCTCTTCTCTTGATTTCCAAAGCCATATAACTCATTCACTTATTGCTGAAATTGCATTTAAGGTGACCTTTTTGTGCATCCTTTTGCTCTCATGGCTCTATCTTTTTCTCTTTTTCACACCATAGCTATATATCTCTACTCATTCCCTTCTTAATTCTTTCTTTCTTCTTTGATTCATAAAGCCAAACGCTACCTCTGGGTTCCCTTAGTCAGTCCTTTCCATTTTTCTAAGGAGTGACCGATTATCTCTACCACTTTCCATTTTCGGCATTTTTCTAAGATTTAGCATAGATCGTTTGAGGAGCGGTGTTAGAGATTTATCTCGAGCCTTCGTAATCAAAAAGGTGTGTACATACACCGCACACATGACGAATTGGCAAAAGCTGAAATCCTAAAAAGCCAAAATACCGAAAAGCCAAAAAGTCGAAAGGTTGGCACTGGTGACCACACAAGCGTGCGAACACTCGTGTGGAGGCACTGATACAATGATGAAGGCTCTGTGGGTGATTCGATAGACCCAGGCCACCGTTTGGTGAATTGGGCCGAAATGGGCCAAAGGGGCCTAATGGGCCCGTTGCCCTCGTGAGTAAAATTTACGAACTAGTAGGATTTGACGAGCCAGGTAGGCTAACCACATAGTTTTTGGGAGAATTGGGCCTATTGGGCCAAATAAGTGTATGGGCCCTTTATGGGCTATGAAATGGGCTTTTGGGCACTAATGAACTGGTAACTCTAATGAAATGGGCTTAAAATGCATTGACTAATGGGGAGTGTTAGTGGGCCAGAATCTGTAACACCCTAAACCCGGCCCAGACGTTAGGGCCGAATCTAGCGTGTCACATTGAAGTGTTTTATCGAAAACCTTATTTTCATTGAAAACCCTTCCAAAAGAAATTTCAAATAAAATCCCAGTTTGTATTTGTTTCTAGAACGAGTTGTATTCAAAAGCTATTTCTTGATTACGTGTTAATAGTTACTTTGGAAAAATTCTCTTTAACTACAGAAGCTTAATTTAAAAAAAAAACAATAATTGATTTCAGGAAAGCTTGAAAGGTGTTTGAAATAAGTAAATCCATGTTCTGTGTCAAATATATATAAAGCTTAGTAACCAATAATGAAATAACAACCAGAAGGAAGGCCTTATTACAATCCGGACTAAGATGATAAAAAATACTTGAGATTTAATAAAAACAAGTCCAAATCATCTTGCTAGTTGACCACCTCTGAGTCCCTCCAACCGTCGAGCCGCCTACTGAGGTTCACCTGAGAAAAATAAAATAAAAGAGGGAGTGAGTTTTCGAAAACTCAGTGTGTACAACCCTCGGCAACAATATATATCATGCAACACAAGTCATCTTGGGCGTGAGCCCAATATAATAATAGCACAAAATTAGAACAATCAGATACGCAAAAATCCTACCCATCCATCCTCTACACAACATCTCCGTCCAACCGAAACATACCATGTGGGGATAACTATATCGACCCACCCATTTAGTACACTCAAAGGGTAGCGCCGGTTGCGGTACTAACTAGCGTTATAGCAAAGCTGCTAATCATATATTGGGCTTAAAAAGCCATTGGTGGATCCACGGTCATCAAGCAACCATGCGATCCTCAATTCTTCCTCAGTTCCATAATTCCCACCCACATGGAACATAAAATTATGTGAATGCAGCAGATATCCAAGTGTCATGCGTAAATCTTTCATGTTTCACATAGAGGTAGTTTAGTCATTTACCCTACAAGGGTGTTTTGGGTAATTCCTACCCTACAAGGGTATTTTGGTAATTTCTTAACAGTATGGGTCTTGATTACGAACTTTGGCCCGTCAATAAGTCCTTGTTGGCTAAAGTGAATAGACACTATGCACCAGGTAAGATTCCAGAGAAGAGGAGGTGGGTCATTAAGACCACTTAAGTACCAAGCTCTTCCTAGATCCAATCCTAGACATGTATATGCCCATTGCCACACTCTAACCTCATAACTTGTCCACAGACGCACTTGATAAATTAATTAGGTTTTATGCCCACTTAGGGATTCATTAGAAACTAAGCCTAAAAGTCTATTACAAAACCCTAGCAAGTCCACATGCTTTCGACATTCATATAGCCCATCAGGCCCAATCACATTTATATGGCCCATTAGGCCTAATCACAATTATACGGCCCATCAGGCCCAATCCATTCCAAACCATTCAACAAACTTTATCAGCTTGTCACTTATTATCAACGTATCAATTTTTGCTGATTTGGGCCCACGGGCCAGTCGGGCCCATTTAGCCCAGTCTGGCCCGGTTGGCCAAAACATGAGCCAAGTCTATGAGATCGCTCATGGGGCCTCTAATAATGTATCGATTACCCTCATACGAGTGTTCGCGCACTCACATGACTACCGTAGCCAAACTTTTAGCTTTTCAGCATTTCGAGATTTGCAGATTTATTTTGTGTGTGTAATGTATGTACACGCCTGGTAATAAAACGTGCTGTGATCTCCTTAGCCACGAACCTACACATGATGTCACTCATCGATTAATCACACACTTATCAAAAACTATCACCAAAAATCGAAATCTCACCTTTGCCTTACCTTGAACGACAAGCCTTAACAACCCTTCCATGATCACTAATCACGAGTACCTCCTAAATCTGCATCAATCTTAATCATTAAATCTGAACCATAAGTGACTTATATCAATCTTAAGTTCCCCCTTATAATACCTATAACTATTCGGCCATCACCCAATCCAAATATATATAGATGAGTTACTTACCCCAAAACCCGAAACATGTAAGGTAGAATCGGCAGAGGGTCTGGAGATCAGCGATTCAATTTCAATCCCCTACAAATCGACTAAGAGAGAGTGAGGAATATTAAAAGTTGGTTCTTAGCAAAACTAATTGAAAGAGTGAGGTTCTTACCCAAGAAGCAATCGGCCTAAGAAAGAGGAGTAGTGGCGGCACAGAGGAGGTTCGGCCAACAAGGTATTAAGCTTAGAGTTTAAAGTGATGTAACAAAAAAAAGAGAATATTCGGCACAAGGGAAACAACTAGCAGTAGAGAAAGAAGAATGGTTTTGATGAGAAGGAGAAGTCGATACTCACTGAGGAAAGAATAAGAGGTTTTCGATTTCTAAGTACTGAGGGAGAAAAGAATGATAAACCAAAAAGAATTTGGGAGGAGAAGGTTCAGCAATAGCAACAAAGAGAACCTTTTTCACGAAAAAGCACAAAGTGAATTTGGCACCCCCTATTTATTCCCAAAACCGAAACTTACCTACTCCTAAAGTCCCAATTAGCTCCTCTTCTTCCCCACACCAATCTCCTAATTTTCCTCCATGATAATTCCTTAATCCCTTCCTTAAAATTCTATTCTGATCACTCCCTTCAGCATCACATCCAACGCCACTACTAGTTTTTTAATGAGCAAAAAAATATACCCTTCTTTTGAGTAAGGAGGGATTCGAACCCCAGTCCTCCTTGCCATACCTGTGGCGCCACCTTGCCACTAGACCACAAGATAATTGTGTCCTATTTCTTTTCCATTTATTTAACAACCTAGTTACTCAAGATCAGGGTTCCTTTAATATTAATCTAAAAATTTCCCACTTTCAGGCTTGAACTCAAAACTTAATAAATGGCCCTTTAACACTAAAGCAGACATTTAATTGTGTCATTTCCTTGCACGATTAAATACTTATGAGCCGTCTCCTAACTGATCCCTCGCTCAAGGCGTAATACTTCTAGGCCCAAAAATTGGGGCGTTACAGAATGTGTACCTAGGCCCACGATAAGATATAATCGATATGCCCTAAGTGTAAATGACTAATATGCCCCTATGGTCAAAAATGACAAAGATGCCCCTGTTGATATATGTATGATTTGTATATGTATGATTTGATGCATTCATGAGATATTACGTTGCATATGGGTTGGGTTATGATACAGAGGAAGATATATGAGGGTCGCATGGTTGCTTGACAACCATGGATCCATTGACGGCTTTAAAAGCCCATCACATGATTAGCAGCTCTGCTACAATGATTGAGTTAGTGCCATAACCGGTGCTACCACTGGAGTGTAGGGATGGTTGGGTTGATATTTATATCCCCACAGGAGTGTAGGGTTGGAAGGGAAATTGGAGTGCAGGGTTGGATTAGGATGGGAACATTGCATACATACAACATTTATGTGATATGGGTTTAGGCCCAACTGAGGCCACTATAGGCTAAGGCCTAATGGCCACTATATATTGACTGAGGCCACTGTGGGCTAAGGCCCAAAGGCCACCGCTATTGATAGGGCTTAAGCCTAATTTGTTTAATTGTATGCTACTTTATTTGTTAAGGGTCGTACACACTGAATTTACAAAAACCCACACCCTCTTTTAATTTTTCTTTCAGGTAACCCACAGTAGTCAGCGTAGGAGAGGACTCAGAGGCGGCCACACTGCAAGTTGATTTGCGATTCAGTAGTTTTATTTATTTTATCTTTAAATATTTTTTATTGTGGTTGTAATAAGGCCTTTAATCTCCTGTGTGATTTTATATTTGATTTTATTATCATAACTGCTGGATTTTTAAAATTAAACATGCTTTCTAAATCAACATAAATATCTGTACGTTTTCCTTAAACATAAGCTTCCACCGTATTTAACAAGAACCTTAACAAGATATGTAAACTCGGGTTTTCAACTAACAAACTCAAAGCTTTTATTTAAACTTACCTTAACTTTTAATTAAGCAAACATTTTTTTAAACTAAAATTTTTTTCTAACGAAGCTGTTTTGAAAATAAACCCTTATCTGAACCACGAGCATACAAGTGTCTCAAAGTCTTCCTACGTATTCGATTTATACGAGTAACCCTTCAATGTGACACTGCTGGATTCAGCCATAACGCCTTGGCTGGATTTAGGGTGTTACAAGGTCCCTACACATCATTGTGAATGTAGTTTAGAATTCCTTTCGTATTATGAATTGCTGAACCAAATTGTACCCTCATCTGCTTGTCTAGAACACAATGTTCATAGAATTCCAATTTGCAAGAATTTGCACCTTTCAACAAGCCTTGCTTCGCCAAATTCTACAAAGCTTTTTCACCAGCATGTCCCAATCGCATGTGCCATAACCTGGTAGCCTCTAAATAAGCATCTTTCGCAAAAATTGTTGATGTTAATCCAATAACTGTATTTCCATTTAAATAGTACAGGTTATTCCTTCTTGTGCCTTTCATCACCATCAATACCCCAGTTGCTATCTTTAGTAATCCATCTCTCAAAGTGATTGTGAGCTTTTTATATTATAGGACCCCTAGTGAGATGAGATTTTTCTTCAAGCTAGGTATGTAGCGAACATCTGTTAAGACTTGGATTGAGCCATCGTAATTCTTTAATTGGATTGCACCTACTCCCATTGTCTTACAAGCACTGTCATTTCCCATAAAAATAACTCCACCTTCTAGTTCTTTAAGACTAGAAAACCAGTCCTTATTAGGACATAAATGGTAAGTATATTCTAAATCCAAAATCCACTTATTTGTATGACATGCCATTGCCATGCTAACCAAGCTAAAGTTTAACTCCTTATTATGCTCTGCTACACATGCATCAGAAATAGCCTTGCCCTTTTGTAACTTAGGACATTTCTTTTTCCAACGCCCTTTCTCATGACAAAAATCACATTCATCTTTGGCAGGTCTCCCTTTGGACTTACTCCTTCTTCCAGGTTTGTTGCTGTGTGTAACACTCGAAACTCGGCCTAGACATTATAGTCGAATCTGGTGTGTCACATTGAAGTGCTTTTCGAAAACCATGTTTTCATTGAAAACTCTTCTTACTATTTAAAACTTCAGCCATTCAAAACGGGTGTAAAACCTACAATAGTTTATTCTTAATACGTGATTCATTAAAAAGTTATTCTCTCATTAAACATTGTTATTTTTATTTCTAAAACATTGTTTGTAGCGAAAGCTTTATTCAAAATGGTTGATTTGTGAAAATGCGATCTTTAAAAATAGAGTTGCGAAACCATTTCGAAAATGTTGTGAAAATGTGTTGTTTTGAAAATAGTTATCGTTTTGGAAAAACTGCGTCCTAAAACTAGCAAATATAAAACTTAATACCGTAAAACCCCAAATTAAAGTTCAAAAGTTTAAGAGAGGCCTTGTTACAAACCAAACCAAAATTTAAGTACTCAAGAGTAAACTAAACAAAATAGGAAAGCATAAGCTATTGTGTGGCCATCTCCGAGTCCCTCGTAGCACCAATCCTCCTAATGTTGGGGATTACCTTAAAAATTAAAAAGAGGGGTGAGTTTACGAAAACTCAGTGTGTAATCCCCTACTATATAAAAATTGTCAGTCAGAACAGTAGAAATAAGATACAATTTGGGCTTGAGCCCTAGTTAGAAACAGAACAGTCCAGTTCATGGGACAAAGCCCAATACATTATCATTTGGGCCACCGCCCACAGCAGAATCAATTGGGCCTAGCCCATATCAGATCAGAATCATAATGAATGATGTATGATGCATGTAATGTGTTAACCCCATCCAACCCTGCACTTGCCTCCGTCCAACCCTGCACAGTCTATGGGGATAAAATCAACCCACCATCCCTACACTCCAAATGTTAGCACTTGTTGCGGCACGAACAAAAATCGCAGCAACGCTGCCTGAAATCAGAATGGCCAAAAGCCATAAACAGAATGGTTGTAAACCATAAATAGGATGGCACAAAGCCATACAAATATATGTGGCACAAAGCCATCGATAGAAGGGATAGCACTAAGCCATCGATAATGTACGTGGCGCAAAGCCATTGATAGAATGGATAGCACTAAGCCATCAATAATGTACGTGGCACAAAGCCATCAATAGAATGATCGACACTCAACCATCGGAACAAATGATTAGCACTAAGCCATTGACTAGTCCATAATCGGCTCAGGTGACCCATGCGACTTTATCAGATCAATACGAATGTATGGCTTTTAAGCCTTCGGTGGGTCCACAGTCATCTCCGGCGACCCGTACGACCCTAACAAATCAAATCTTCCTCTGTACAATATCCCAACCCTCATGCAATTTATGATGTCTGCAAAATGTCATGTTCTTAATCAGTCATACAATCACAATCAAATTAGTCCAATCATAGTCATACAATCACAGTCAAATTAGTCCAATCATAGCACAAGTCGATCATTTACCCTCGAGGGGCAAAACAATTACTTACCCTTCAAGGGTATTTTGGTCATTTTACCCTCTAGGGTCTCAGTACAGACAATCGACCTCTTGGAAGGTTTCCAGTCACCTCGAGTGACTTAAATAACCTAAATTGACATAACGATGCAAATGAGCCTAAGGCCCACTACTCGGCCCAAGTCGGCCCACACACTTGTGTGGCCCAATTAGACCCCGAGTTAGCCACAGCTATGCCCATGACACAACCCAATCCAAAACTTACCACATAACATACATTTTACTCGTATAGGCCTATAAGCCCATTGGGCCCACACGGCCCAGTCCTGCCCAACGTGGCCCATAATAGTCCAAACCTATGAGAACGCTCATGGCAGCCCCTTCAGCCTAACGCCCATGCTCATGGGCTCAATTCATACATGTGCGATCGTACGCTCGTGTGGTATCAAATGCCAAAGTTTTGGCTTTTCGGCTTTTGCCAATCTACAGCCAAATCAGAGTGAAGTACAGACACATTTGGCTTTTCAGCCCATTAACAAACATGATAAATGGTGACACACCTGATTACGAAAAGAACTAAAATCCACGAGCGCCTGAACCTATATTCAACAAGACATATCGTTAAATATCCAAACGATTAGGATTTACAACCCATAACTCTCAACTTAACAATCACACCTTACCTTGACTGAGTGAGTAAGACCTTAATCTTCTAAGATCATTAACCAAAGTTGCTTCCACGTTCCTGACAAACAACTGCATTACTAACGAATCCTATTAGACAAAGTGGTTTAAGAGAGTATGGCTCAAACTCCCTATATAAGGGTCATAAGTATTCGACCAAATACCACTTACCCCCAAAGCCAATTGATTTTCGACATACAAGATGTCCAAACACACTTGAAACCGTAGAGATGGGAGAATAGTTCGAACTCTTTACGAAATCCAAAGTCCCAATGACATCACTTTGATCGCTAAAACCACTTCCAAACTGAACTCAATTGAAGAAGAAGAAGAATAAAGTCAGTGACAAAGTCAAGACTAGAAGTTGAAGAAACACGGGAAGGAGAGGGTGAGGAGAAATGGCTACGAAAGAAACCGAAAAGAAAAGAAAAGTGGGAAAAAAAGAGGCAATATTTAGCCCATGTATCAGAAAGGGAAGAGGAAAACCGAATAGCTTCAAGTGCCTCTCTCGACTTCAGAGAACAAGAATTGAAAAATAGAAGAGAGAAATGAACAACACCTAGTCGGCACTAAAGGTAAACAAATGAATCCGAATGGTCAAATTATGATTTGGCTACCCAACACACAAAACACCAAAATGAGAGTAACAAAAGACTGAAGAGAAAAGCTACCAAACACAATAACTATACCAAATTGGCACTAAGGTGCCTAAAACCGAATTTGCACCAAAAAAAAGTACCCCAATCGGCTACAACTCTTCCCTCAAACTGAAAACCACGATTTTCTCCACTTCCTACTCCATAATATTCTCCCTGATTTGCTCTTAAAATCCCTCCATGACCAGTTCAAACTCCAACCTCTTCAGTAGAGTTCTAGTCCACCTTTACTTCTCCCCCAGCCATAGCAGCTAAATAAATTTCTCTTTACTCAAGGCGTGACTCGAACACCAACCTCCCTTGAAGCTCTATCATGCCACATACCATCAAGCCAATAGGCTCTTTGTGTCATAACTTATCCTCAATATTTAATAAAGCCTACATGCCAATGTCCAGGTTTATTTAATAAAAACCAAAAATTTTGCACATGCTAAGACTTGAACCTCAGACCTTCCAATTATAGAACACGCCACCTTGCTGCTAGACCACAAGATCTTTTGTGTCAAGATTCAACCATACTTAATTATAAAGCCTAACCGCCTGCGTCCAGATTCATTTATGACTAAAAATTAAAATTTCTGCAAAAGCCAGAACTTGAACCCAAGCTTCTCAAACACTCCCAAATATGCCCAAACACCTAGCCAATGAAGCAGACAATCAATTGTAATATTTCTTGCACACATAAACTTTTATGTGCAACCTCTTAATGGCTCCCACGCACAATGCCCAATACTTTTAGTCCCAGAAATTCAGGGCATTACACTGTGCGAACGGCCTCTTACTATTAGGACTTCTGCAGTTGTATCTTTGTGATATCTTTTATCTTTCTTTCGAGTCTCAAATCTATACAACACACTACAGACTGCATCAAATGTGATCGTATCCTTCCCATGAAGCAGTGTGGTGGTAAGATGATCATATTCATCAGGAAGAGAATTCAACAACAACAATGCCTTGTCTTCATCTTCAAATTTCTCATCCAAATTTTGCAAGTCTGCTAAAATTTTATTGAATGAGTTCACATGGTCATTCATCGACATACCGGGTGCATACGTGAATCGATAAAGTTTTTTTCTCATATAAAGCCTATTTTCAAGACTTTTTATTAGAAACTTTTCTTCTAGTGTATCACACAACTTTTTTGCTGATGTTTCCCTCATGACAGAGTACTTCTGCTCTTCGGCCAAACATAGGCAGATTGTACCACACGCCTGTCTATTGGTCTTTGCCCACTCCTTGTCATCCATCTTTTCAGGTTTTTCTTCAAGGGCTATATCCAGCTATTGCTGACAAAGACATCCAGGATCTCACATTGCCACATACCAAAATTATTGATACCATCAAATTTCCCTACTTCAAATTTTGCATTGGTCACAGTAGTCTTTGCTGATAACGATGCCTCTACCAATTTTCTATTCAATCCAAAATACTGTATACGTGAATAGTACCGTTAAAATGAATAGTGTCGTGGATGAACAATACCATATACACAAATAGTATCGTAAATGATCATATTCCCCAAGTATGAACATGGCTTTGATACCAATTGTTGTACAGAAGCGTGTAAAGGAGTAAAATTATTGTACTAAAAAATCACACTAAGTTCAATTCCTAGGAAAGAGAGGTGGATCACGAGGATCACTTAAGTACCAGGTCTTTCCTAGCCAGAATATCCCTCAATCTTAATTTAATAGCACAATAAATTACTACAATCACACTCACAAAATATGCAAAATAAACAATAAAGAACACTAGAATTTTAACGAGGTTCAACAAATTTTGCCTACGTCCTCGGGCACTACAAAATAATTTCACTCCAAAATACAAGTGAAAATTTACAAATAAATATAGAGAACAATGCCTTAAGTAGAGAATGACAAATGTGGGATTATGAAAATGAGAAATGGTTAGGCGTATTTATAGTTGAGACTTGCAAAGTCACTATATAATTAGGGACCAAAAATTGCAGTTATCTCATGCCAAATTTCAATCCAACTTTGAGTGCCTTAAATCTCTGATTTCCAATGCCAAGATTTTGATACCCATATCTTTGACTTTCCAAAATATGGATAGTTGCCAATAGAATATTTATGATGTCGAAATGTTTAATTTAATTAATTTGGCTTGAATTTAATTCGTGTTAGGTTGATTGCATTTTGCCTACTTAAATTATTAAAATTATGTTTGTGTTGTTATATGCCTCAGTAAGATGCTTGATTAAGTAAAATCATAACTAAGTTATTCTTGCATTACAATTGTAAGGTAACTAATGAATTAATTATTTAAATGGATTGAAATTGTAATTAATTGACATAATACTTAATTAGTGCATGTTTAATCTTCTAAGGTAGCTGAGGGTTAAATTAGCAACGGTATCTGGCGATACATTTGCCTTGTATAACTTGCAAAATTATTGTGATTAAGCTGTTTCAAGGTAGGAATACTTTGTTACCTCACGTAGTCTTTTTTGTGCTTATTCGATTGAATTCATTGTTGAACTGGCATAGGGATATGTATAAGAGATTATTTTAATTTTAGAAGTATGTATGTACATTAACACATTTGCTCATTAAAATCTATTTAATTGGTTGAATTGACATAGAGATATAGTCAATTGATGAATGAATTTTGGTAGGTAAGTATATTCATAAGTTAGCAAATTACCAAGTTACCGTGAATTTATTCGCAACAACATAAACATAAGTTTAATAATTCAAAGTTAAGAAATGTAATTAATCTAACACAAGTATGTCATCTTGATTAAAATCACCTTTTGAAATTGTGCAGTGGAACTTTAATTTTAATTTTATTTATTTTACATTGTTAAATCTTATTTTGTATTCACTTCATCAATTCAAAATATTTTTCTTCACAAAAGTGTTTTTAAAATTGCATTCATAAATAATTCTTTTCACAGTCCTTGTGGGTACGATAAATCGACAGTTACTTGTCACTTCATTACTTGTTGCGATTGTGTACACTTGCACATTTCTGTCATTCCAGTTTGCTAACAAGGAGAAAGTTTAACTGAGAATTGAAACTCCTGCTCCTTAGAAGCCAAATCCTAAAAAATCTGATAAGTTAAACCACAAACTAGTTAATTCTGATAAACTAACACCTTTTTCATATGAAGAAACATTACCTAGGAAGGATTGTCCAGTTCAAGCCAAGGTTCCACTAGCTCCTTACCCACAAAGGCTCAAGTAGTAGTAGGATAATCAATTTAAAGAAATTTTGGAGCTCAATTTTCTAGACTTCAATGCTATTAAATCCCCAGATGTAATCAAAGATTGATCTTCTATTTCCAAGATAGAATCACTAGCTCCTACAGAATTGGAACTTAATTCTCTAGACGACCCATTAGAACGTATTCTACCAGTGGATCTGCCAAGTGATAATGAAGACTAGGGATATTTGGCTTTGTTAGAAGCTAATTTGAAGGAATTCACTTAGGAAGATCCATTAAAAATATTAGAGTTATCATCTCATGAATAAATACACCAAAAGTGTTGATTAAAGAGCCAACTGAATTGGAATTAAAGATTTTCTATCCTTATTTGAAATATGATTATTTAGGTCTATCTTCAACTTTACCTGTCATAACTTCAATAGGGTTCATCAGGAATCAAGAAGAGGAGTCACTTGTGGTATTGGAAAGGTACAAGAAAGGTACTGGGTGGATTATTGCAAATATTCAAGTCACAAGTTGAAGGATTTCCATGGATTACAGGAAGTTAAACAAGGCCACCAGATAAGATCATTTCGATTTTCTTTCCCAAATCAAATGTTGGACAATTCTTTTGGGAAAGAATATGATTACTTCTTAGATGAGTATGGTTTGTACGATAGATGGCCTTTTGATACTGTCTTAGTCAGTGATGATTCCGAATAAAATGAGGGAGTTCTCTTAACTTTTCTCTGTCATTATTTTATAATTTTCAATTGTCATTTTTTCTCTTTTTTGCTATTTTACATTTTATGCATTATAAAGTTAAAAAAATTGCAATTCATGAATAAACTAAGCCAAAGCTCTTCTATTAATTTTGTTCTCTAGTAAAGAACATAGTAGTGTGGCAATGTAAATGTTCATGTCTAAGGATTGGATTTTTCAAGAAAGACTTGGTACTAAAGTAGTCTTCATGACTCACCTCTCTTTTTTGAGTCCTACCTGGTGTACAATTTTCATTCACTGCTTTGGTATTTCAGTAACACTCCTAACCCCTCTCTGTCATCGGATTAGGGTCACGAGCATTACTAACAAATCAAAACAATAATCAATCATAATCAACATGTAAGCTAACCTTTAACATTATAATATGCAGGGGCATGTCATGACAATCTAATATTTTCATACTAGAATCTTATACAATCGAATAACAAATCATGCTATCTAATGCTAAACTTGGTCTTCCACTGTCTACACTCTTATCACTATTTATCTCTTCTTGAATGCTAGAAGTTGGTTACATACAATACTATTCCAATTATTAGTATCAGAGTATTGGTCAATACTCTGACTATTTATGGTCCATACTCCGACTATTTATTTTCTTTATCTTTGATGATGTTAGTAGAATGCACTTAATTTAGGTTTGCTAATCCATTCCAATTCATAGAAAAATTTACTCTTACAGCCCCTATTTTGAGTCTACAAAACCCTAAAAATAGTTTAAAAATAGGCAAGGGCTAATTTGGAACAATTCTAAAAGTTTAAGGTCATTTTTGAAAATTCATAAAGGTAGAGGACACATGGCCATGAGGCCAAGCTGTGTGACTTTCGAAGTTGAGACAACAGCCATGTCCCAGCCCATGTCTGTGCCCGTGTAACTCACTGACTTGAGACACATGATTGTGTCCCAGCCTATGTTTTGTCCCATGTAGCATACTAAATTGGGTCACACGCCTGTGTGTGTTGCTCGTGCGCGATAGACGGTTGTGTGCCAGGCTGTGTGCACCTAAAAGTACCTTAAAACTCAAGTTTACCATTTCTTACTTGCTTGAGCACTAAGCAACTCAATTACCAACCATTTAACATACCCAAAACATAATTAAACATATTCAAAATATGGCAAAAAAATCATCCAATATGCCTAACCAATATGCCCTCATTGATACCACATTTTATATGTTCAAACATTTCAACAATGCATCCACCATTCAAGAATTTCGTTCATATCATATTTACCATGATGAGACTAACATTCAACTCCCAAAATTACCAAATTTGAAGCTAAGAACATACCAAGCATTAGGCTAAACTACCATACCAACATTGCCTCAACTATAACCACATATATATAATTAGCCATCATTTAACTAAGAAACCAACATACCATCATCATGAACACAACAACAAGGACTCCCTAGGTACACACCATTAAATAACATATCACCACACTTGAGCTTGAGATTCATTGTTGGATGCTGAGTCAGCGATAAGTTGAAAGCTAACTAGCCTGCATATGGAAAACAACACTGCCCGTTGAATATAACTTAGTTGTTTTTCTATAATTTGACCAATTTAACTTAATATGAGTAATCAAAATGTGATAATGCAACAAGAGATATTATGCAATTATGCTTCAAATTAATAATACAAAATTTTCTCATTCTTTATTACATTCTCTAAATTTCACATGTTCAAGTATATACACATCAATGGCATTTCATATATTTGAATACTTCAACTCATGCAATGGAATGATTCATCTCTTTGATATATACTTCAATTCATTTCAAATTTCACATCTCATTTCATCATTTCATTTTTCATTTCCTATCTCATATTCATTTCTCATCTTTGCCATTTCAATATTTTCTCATCTCATTTTCATTTCTCATCTTTTTATTTCAATACCAAACACATAAATTATTATTTTACATTCCCTATTAACACAGTTCAGACTTGGATGGATACATGGATCCAACCAACACACTAGTTTGGCACCCAGTGCCTCATCAACTCGAAGTCAAATAATCCCTAAACTCCTCCTATCCTATGACGTGCCATCTATATTCGACTCATCCCAATACAATTAATAGGGTTTCATTTCACTTTTACAATACAACCATGTTTCAATTTCACATATATACACATTATAACATATAAACATATATTCAATTCAATCTCCATATGTATTCAATAAATTCATAATTTACCAAATCAATCCATTTCAATCGACTATGAATTCAATTCAATTTCAAAGTACAAAAGTACTCACCTCAAATGCTTATCATATGCAACAATTCAAAATGCAATAATTTATAACTTAGTTCGGATTATACAAACACAAACTGTGAATTTCGAGCTATTCGACGTCAATTTTATCCTTCCCCTTTTTACTCGAGGATTTTAGTATGACGTTAGCTACTGGATAAAACAATTAAAATACATTAATATTACACATTTCAATTTCACATTAAATTTCAATTTTCAGACTATATTTTACTTATTCTTCAATTTAGTCCCTAAATCGAGACTAGTTTTTAACATTCACATTTATCTTTATATTTTTATACTAATTTCACTTTAAACTATATTTAGCTTCCTCTTTCCCAATTTGACCCCTTAATTTTGAATTTTTTACAATTTAGTCCCTATTACTCAAAATTAACAATTTATTCCAAAATTTAGTCCTTCTCCATTTCCAACTTAAAAATCTATCTATCTAATCCCTAGTACTTAAACTATTCAACAATATCAACATCTAAAATTTTGAACAATACTAAAAATTACAACATGCGTCGGGTAGCCTTAGGTACTGTATTCCAAAAACGTAAAATAAGAAAAGGACTAAATTGCACTAACCAAATGAAGTTGAAAAGTTCTAAAACCCCTTAGGTTGTTGTCGGCCACTTGTTCTTTCTCTTTTTTTTTTCTTTTAATTTCATTTGCATGCATTCATCCCTTTCTTTCCACTTTTTTTTATCTATTTTATTAGTTATTATTAACTTTATAATATAACATATATTAAATATATATGCACGCATTACACTTAACCATAACCGGCCACCTATACACAACCATTTATTAAATGGTATAATTGCTACTTTATCCCATTTAGTTCATTTCAATCTATAATTCAACTTTTAACTTTAATGCAATTTAGTCCTTGTACGTTAATAACTCCCAATTCATAAAAATTAGCTATCCAAAATTTAATTCATCTCTTAACTAACCTCGAAAATATTTAATAAAAATATTCACGAGTTTGTTTTATAGGAATGGAGTCCCAAACCCCATTTTCTGACACCTTTGACTATCTAGTCATTACAATTTTGCAATGAGGACATTACTTCTTTTTAATGGGGTAAGGGTCAATCTTTTAGGTTTATGTTTTTTTTTTTTCAATTTTCACACACAAGCATGCTAAAATAAACAAGTGCTCAAAGAAAATTTTGTTTATAAATTAGCCCATATAAAATTATAATTGCTAATTTTGTTCAATTTTGTTTTTGAATTTATGTTAGCATAATCATGATTTAGTAATGTTTTATAAGTTTCATGCGAAATTTTTTCGTGAATTTTTTTCTTTCTCTTTGAATTAGACATGCATGAAGGCCCAAGTTTTTAGAATTGGGTTAGTAATTTTCTTGAGGCGAAATCCTAGGAGACATAAGAATCTAAAATTGATATAAGCACATTTTGTTTGGACCGTTTGAGCTTTTCAAGCTTACCATAATCAGAGTTAACCCTTGAAACCTTAATTTGAGCTATATAGCCTATTTATTTGATCTTCCTACATTATAAGCTAGTTTACTATCTTTTCATAAATGTTTTCTTAATTTTTGTGTCATGGGTTGCGCAAGGGAGCTCACAACCATGACACATTTGTACGATCTATCAAGTGGGAAGGAGGTCATTGGGCCCGATCGAATTGGCTTATTGCTTGAAGAGATTGAAGGTCCATCTACAAGCTTGACACATATGGAAACATAATTTTAGAGGATATGCAATTGTAGATATGATATGTAATCTTAAAAGATATGATTTTTATAATCTTAGAGATTTGATTTGTAAATACCTTTTAATATTAGTTGTTGATGTACTTGATCTGTACCGTTGGATTTGGGGAGGCTCAACTATAAATAGAGGCCTCTCCCCTCATTATAAATCACTTTAGTTTTGAGCAATAAGAATTCTTGAGAGCATTCACTCAAATTTCACTCCCTTTTGTGTTCTTATTTTTCTGTAGCTTGTTCTTATTTCATTTGGCTTTGAGTTGCTTTCGTTTGAGTTGGTTTCTGTGGAGATGTTTTGTTGAATCCTCATATTGTGAGAGTCAGTGTAATAGCTCGATTTTAGCTAAATCAGAATAGTGGTTTCAAAAACACAAATTTGAGGTTAGAAAATTATTTTAATATTATTTTTAGTGTTAACAGCATGTGGTTATATATGTGTGAAAGTTTTGTGGAGTAATTTTATCGTTTGTGTGGTTAATTTGATAAAAGGACTAAATCGCATATGATGCAAAATTGATGTTCTATTTGATTAAATGCTTAATTGCTATGGTTTATTAAATCAAAGGTCCTTATAATGATATTAGACCATGATTAGAGTAAGTGGACATTTATATGCATAATATATGTGATTTTATAATGTTTTAACTAAGGTTAATTGTAATTTTGTAATAAAGATTAATAAATTAAAAAAAAAACTTAAATAGTGTTCATCTAATTGTTCATCAACCGAAATTGAGAAAGAAAATTAAGGTTGGGGGCTTTAAACATTTCGGCAACTTTGAAGCTTGATTGAGATCAAGAAAAATGGAATTCGGATCTAGATCGGGGGAAAACCAAGGTTATCAACTAATCAACTTAATTTGTCATTCTACATATGAGGTAAGTTTGTATGTGATAATTTTATTATAAGGGTTTGTTAAATGCTTGATATCACATAAATTGTTATTACAGGAATTATGTGTAATGTTGAACTGCGAATATGACTCTATGAATGCATTTGACGATAGAAGTGACAAGCGTGAAATCTTGATTGAACCTTAGGAATAGATTTGGATGCTAGTGACATGTCATTAGAAAGTACGTTGAGATGGTTTCAAGCCATGATATTTGCACTTCGGGTGCATGTTATACCAATTTGGCTTCGGGCCATGGATATCGAATGATTTGGCTTTGGGCCATGATAACAATTTTTCGAAAAAAATTACCTTGATTTGGCTATGGGCCATGATATAAGTGCTTATCGTACGAGATTTCTGAGTATCCAAATTATATTCCGAATGGTTCAATGGGTAAACAAGTGATATGGTTGAGAAAGAGGTTGATACGAGATGGTACATGTATGTACAAAACCTACTCGGGTTACAAATGATGATAATTTGATGAGTTCATGTTTGATCATGTCATGAGACATAAGAAAGGTTTGTGGTTGATGTGTATATTGCCATGTTATGTTAAATTGGTTGAAGTGCATTTATTTGATGAATTATATTGTTATCATATGTGTACCAAAATAACTCAAAGTCCCTATACATGCCATCGTCAGCGACTCTATCACACTATCGAGCCTCAAATTGGTACTTTTGAGATTATGTTTTGAGTATATGGCATGTATAGGGACTTTGAGTTATTTTGGTACACATAGCAATGAAATTTAGCTTGTAAATGATGTATATATTTTGGTCTGTATATATAGCCATGTGCGATGACTTATTTTGAGTTGTTTTGGTTGGTTTGATAATGTATTAATGCACAATGTATATAATGCCTTGTGGTGTGCTTTGATTGGTATGTTTAGCTTGATGGCCTTGATGATAAATTAGTTAGTTGAATTGAGGAGTATAGATGCTTGGGAAATACTTGTTATGGCATGAACCTAGATGTAAAATTGGTTGATTACTTGGTAAGCTATGTATGTATGAATAATGGTAGATGAATCATATTATTTTGGCATGTAATAGGTTTGGTAAGTAGTAGTGAATTGAGATTTGGAATTGATGGGATTGTAATGGTATGAATTATGCAATGGGTTGATGATTTTGGTTGCTCATTTGTGTATGGAATTAGTACTATGTGACTTATTGTAGGTGTACACATTATGGGTGAGAAATGTGGCTTAAAAATAGCCTATTTTCATCCAAATTGCTGAGTACACGGGCGTGTGGCTTGACCGTGTGTGATACACGGCCTTGGTACATAGCTGTGTGTCCCTTGATGATGTTTTAAAAATCATGGCAGTGAGTTACATGACCTAGACACACGAGCGTCTGGTCCGTCGTGTGGCCAAGTCAGTATAGCCTCCAGTTTTCACATGGCCTGGCACATGGGTGTGTCCTCGGCCGTGTGATGCAAGTCAGTATGTATGCCCTATTTCTACACAGCCTAGACACAGGTGTATCTGGTGGTCGTGTGAGGCACACGGCCTGGTCACACAGGCGTGTGACCCTTGTTTGTATGAAAATTTTTAAAATTCCTAAAGTTCTCATTTGTTATCGGTTTAGTCCCAAACCACTTCTAAGCATGTTTTAAGGCCTCGTAGGCTGTTTTAAGGGACATTGTGATATTTTTGGATGATGAATGATTAATGATTGACAAATGTATATTAGATGATGTGAATTGGTCGGTAATACCCCGTAACCCTATTCCGGCAATGGATATGGGTTAGGGGTGTTACAGTTAGGCTAACTTAGGCATTTTTGGAGCAAGAAACTGCCTAAGGCTGCACAGATTGTGACGTGAAAATTCTAAGTCTGTGATAGTTGGTATCCGAGCCAAGTTTGCAAAAGCACTGTTGAAGGATGTCGAAAGAAGTTGGTGAGAATGAGCCAATAGAGACCCATGAGCGGGCCACAAAGGCTACTTGATCGAGGGACATGCTGTCGAGCTTGGAAAATTGAGTGGTCAATCTTGAAGAGTCTGTTGGTGACATGAAGGAGCCACTCGAAATGGTCCTAATTTGTATAGAGGAACTGAGCGAAGATAGCAAGGAATTTGTGTTGGATACTCTCAGATCCACTTCGGACAAATTGATGGTAAGGGATGAAGCTCTTTAGGCCTTGCTGACTGCCATGAAAGAGGAGATTGCTGAGCTTAAGGGGGAGCTCACTATCTGTAAGGTTGCGTTGGGAAGTGGGATGTTGGCTTCTAGACTATAGCAATGTCATGTGGATGTTCCAAAACCGAAGAAGTTCAAGGGGGCTAGGTCCGTGAGAGAAGTGGAGAACTTCCTATGGGAATTGCATTAAAATTTTTGAGCAATGGGCATTGAGGATGATGACACCAAGGTAAACACTGCTTCAATTTACTTTACTGATGTTGCTCTCTTGTAGTGGTGACGTAGGTCTACGGATGAGAAACATGGAGGAACGACTATTGGGACTTGGGAGGAGTTCCAAAGAGAGTTGAACAGACAGTTTTATCCGCAGCATGCTGAACAAGAGGCTCGTGCTAAGTTGCATTAGCGTACACAACAAGGCACCGTTCAAGATTATGTTCGGGAATTTAACGAGTTGATGCTTTAGATCTCAGACATGAACGAGAAGGAAGCATTTTATTGGTTCGAGGATGGGTTAAAAATGTGGGCTAAGCAAGAGTTGTGTCACCTAGGTATCACTAAATTGACAATAGCCATAGCTGAGGCAAAAAATTTCTACAAATGTTAGGGGAAGAAAGTTTGATAATAGTGAGTCTTCCAAGCCCAAGTCGATACCCAAAGGCAATGGTGGGGGATACAAGGATCATGTAGAAAGGAATGGCAAAGGCCCAAGAGCTAATCAAGGTAAGCCTTGGGATAAAAAAGGGACAATGAGATGCTGTCTTTGTCAAGGCCCACATAGGATGAGTGTTTATCTGAAAAAAGCCACTTTCCATGCCACGGAGGCGTGAGAGGAATCCAAAGACCACACCAAAAGCTTTAGTTTGATATTGGGTGTTGAAGACAAGGCAAGAAATTGGCTGATGTTTGTAGACATCATCGTAGCTGGCAGAGGATTGAATGCACTTGTCAATACTAGTGCATCCAATTTTTTCATGTCTGAAGAAATGGCGAAGGAACTTGGCCTTAACATTGAGGAAGATTCGGGCAGAATCAAAATGGTGAACTCGGAAAGCATTCCTATAACACCCCTAACCCGTATCCGTCGCCAGAACAGTGTTAAGAGGCATTACTAAACTTATTGCACAACTACACATTCATTTTACATACATTTTGCATACATAAACATATCTCAATCAAACGAAATCACATTGTCCCTTAAATCAACCTACAACCTAAACATGCAATAGGAGTGGTTCGGGACTAAATTGATAACTTAGGAAAACTTGGTAAGACATAGAAAATTTCTCAAAAACAGGGGACACACGTCAGTGTGAACAGACACACAGCCACCAGACACGCCCGTGTCACAGGCTGTGTAGACATTCGATATGGGACCACATGGTGGTGTCCCAGCCCGTGTCCTAGCCAATGTAACTCTTTGTCTTAGGCCACATGGCCGACCACAAGCCCGTGTGTCTAGCCCTTGTGCCTAATCGAAATGGCCACACACGCCTATTTGTTAGGCCGTGTGCTAGATTGTGTCAAAACTGTAGGGTATACTGACTTATGCCACACGGCCAGTCACACGTCCGTGTATGAGGCTATGTGCAGCATACTGACTTGCTTCTAAATGCAACACCAGGGGACACACGACCGTGTACCATGACTGTGTGTCACATACGACTGAGACACCTGCCCGTGTCTCTACCCATGTGGACAAAAATAGGCTATTTACAATGTCATTTTGCCACCCAATTTGCACATGCCTACACAAGCTCCATTTGCACCAATTCAAGACACAATAGGCAGCCAAATATCATAATCCAATGCATAAATCATGCCATATCTATTTAAACCATTTCAATATTCAATTTAGTACCATTTACCTATTCAAAACACATACCAAACTAACATGCTTTACTAACCATAAATCTTATAAACCATATATCACATATTCTAACCATATAGCCAACCAAATTTACATCCAAGTATCAAATCACAATCAAGCATTTCCAAACCCAACTACATACCGCATATCAAAATGGTCAATTGCTCATTATAACCACATTACCAAGCACATAAAATAAGCCAACTTATTATTGGAACGCCGGTACCCCAAGGCACAAAAAAAAAATATTTTGGCGATCCAAACCATGGATCCATGTACGAGGAACGAATCGGGGTGAAAAAGGTTTCAAAATTACCAAAACTTTAATCTGAGTAGACAGTGATGCCTCGACAATGAGAATATTGTTTTACTATCGAATCCAAGCCGCAATCTTTATGATCTTGACCTCTACGTAGTCCACCCAGTTGACGATGAACGGAAGAAATCCCCAAAACTATTTCAGAGATATTTTGCTTAATGGCTACTAGACCTAGTAGCAAAAATTCGGGTTTGTATATATATTCACTTTCTAGTTCTTTTTTTCTCCCTTTCTATATATAACTCCCCTTTTAATTGGTATGTATATAATGAATTCTTAATTCATTAAATATTAATCTGAACATAATAATCATAATTAAAATAAATAAATATAATAATGTTTTAATCGAAAATTATAATTACATTAATTATAATAAAGATTTCGGTGAACTTTATTTATTTAAATTTATATACGAGCCAAATTCATATATTAATAGAATTATGTTCTCATTATGTGTACAACATCCTTGTACATATAATATGTTCGATATTTGATTGCCTAATTAAATAAATTCTATAATTAATTTAATTCATGTGACAACCAAACACAATACCAACTATGTTCTATTCCGTTCATTTCAACCATATGGTGTGACCCTGTAGGTTCTTGTAACGTTACCAGTTATACTAGAACGATTCTAATGTTGCAAACAATGAGTGGCATCTAGCAATGCATCATTTCTACCTAAGTTACAAGAAGTCATGATTCGACATAACCTTTTATGTGATTAACCTTTTCATGTATTAATCCTTAAGTCATTTATCTCTGGAATGGACACAAGTCATGGAATAGTCACACTTGATACCTTGAGTAGACTATGATACACAAATAAGTATGACATCTCATATCAACTTATTTGAGCATGGCCATGCATTTCTAGTCTCACTCAATCAAGTGGCCTAAGATATTACTCCCATTATGTAGGAGGGACTTATCCTATATTGATCAGCCATATCCCTCTACATAGATTGTGGTATATCCAACATCAGCCTTTATAGAACAAGTAGTTACGGTGTACGTTTGATTGTATCAAAATATACAACTCACGATGTTGGGATAATGATGATATCAAGTCTGAGGATCATATACATATTAATCACTATGAGTAATGTTGTGACAATTATATACTATTCCAAGAAACATACTCATAGCGGGTCAGTCCAATATGTTGTTCTCTAAAACACATATTCATGTATTGATTCTGACACTCCATATTAGTGACAACTCTTTATCATTAATCAACTACATGTTAGTCTTAATGCATTATTGTCGTCCTAACCAACAAGAATACTTAACTAAGGATCTTTTAAGAATAATCATATTATTCTTAGGACATTATTATAAAATAGTTTATTTATACACACAGAAAAGAAACTGAAATAATAATGACAATGGCTTATATTAATAAACATGGTAAATCAAGTATGTTATTACAACCATCTCATGATTGATCTTTGGGCATACTCTTACACTTATATGGCTATATACATATCAAACCTTATATCATCTAAAAGCCAAATCACATAGCAAAAATTCATACTATCACATATCAAAAAGATCACATAGCCTATACATGCCATATCACCATTTTCACAAATTCAAAAGTACCAAAATAGATGTCCGATAGTACGATGAAGTCTCTAACAATCCCCAAATCCGAGCTAGCTTCGATTTCACTATAAAAGATAGGAAATAATAACAAAGTAAGCTTTATAGCTTTGTGAGCTTGTTTGATAATAAACTTAACATATTAACTAAACACAATTCAACTGAATGAACATAGCAAACATTAATCATATTGAATCACAAACCTTTCACATGTTTAATCCATGATTAAGCATGAATTTCATAAGCTATCTCAATTCAATCCTGGTATAGGTTCCATAAGTACCCGTACCACTTAAATCGGTCTTACTTTTATTCACGTCTCGATTATGCCCGTAGAACCATTCAAAATTACTATAGGATACTCAAGAACACATCGCACCTAAGTGCTACACCCATAGCCGAAGCTATCTCATATTACATATATGCTCGCTCTTGAGCTAACAACGGGCCTACTCACACAAGCTGTCGGTCAAGACGTAGCTACACGGTGCTGCTCACACAAGTTGTCAGTCAAAACGTAGCTACATAGTGCTGCTCACACAAGCTGTTAGGAACTGCAACACATGCTGGAACCCAGCCACTGGTAAGACGTACAAGACTAGCAGTCAGATCACATTATCATCAGTAAACTCAGATGTCATGACATTCATTCCTAAACTATTCCTAAGGTTCGAACAGGACTTTCCAATGTCGAATCTCTGTCGAGAATGTCCATAAACTCATTTCTAACCATTATCATAGTTTAATTTAATAATAATACATTTATAACACAATTTAACAGCATTTATTAGCATACGAACTTACCTCGTATACAGAAACGATAAAACGAATTGACTAGTCAGATATTTTGTTTATCCCCGATCTAAGTATAAATTCTTCCTTTCTTGATCTATATAAATCAAATTCAGCTTACTTACTCATCTACTTATTCAATTTAATCCAAAATATAAATTTAAGCACTTTTACACATTTGCCCTAAAAAATTCACATTTTTTACAATTTAGTCCTTACTTCACAAAATCATAAATTCATGCAAAATTTAAAGCACCCATGCTTCGCTGAATTACCATTATACCCCTAACAGCCCATATTTATTAAATTTTCACACATTTACCCACACACTTTACATATTTCACAAATTAATCCCTATTTTGCATTTTTACTCAAAATCACTTTACAAAACTTCTAAATCTAACAACAAAGTTTCATATTTCATCATCAAACTTCAAAGAACACATATTCATCAATGGAAACTCTCAAAACATTTAATAGTTTTGCAAAATAGTACTTGGGCTAGCTAGACCTAGTTGCAACGATCACAAAAACATAGAAATCATCAAAAACGAGATGAAAACGGGCTTACATGCACCAAAGATAGATGGCCAAACCTTTGAATGGACAAAAATGGTGTTTCCTTTCTTATTTTCGGTTCATGAGGAAGAAGATGGACAAAATGTGGCATTTGTTTTATTTAATTACGACTTATTTCATAATTTACCATTTTAACCTTGGTTATAAAACATTAAAATCATATAATTAATGTCCATATTTGTCCACTTATATAGACAATGGTATATTTACCACATAAGGACCTCCACTATTTAATTTCATAACCATTTAACACCTTAAACTATTAGAACACCACTTTTACGCTTTATGTGATTTAGTCCTCTTTACCGAATTAAACATTCAAATGATAAAATTACTTCACGAAAATTTACAAAATCATACTATCATCCCAAAGACCTCAAAATAATAATAAAATAAATTTTTCAATGTCAGATTTGTTGTCCCGAAACCATTTTTCCAATTTTGCTAAAAATGGGCTGTTACAACTCTTCCCCTTAGGGATTTTCGTCCCCAAAAATCTTACCAATGAAGAGGTTGGGATACTGTTTTATCATAGCATCCTCGAGTTCCCACGTAGCTTCTTCAATCCTGTGCTAATGCTAATGTTATTCTTTTATTTCTTAGCTCTTTGATTTCACGTGCCAGAATTCTGATATGTTCTTTATTGTATGTCATATTAGACTGAATCTCTACTTCGGTCGGAGAAATGATATGTGAAAGGTCTAATTAGAATCGTTATCACATCGATACGTGGAATACATTATGAATCTTTTCTAACTCAAACAGTAATGCTAATTAATATGCCACTGGCCCAATTTGCTCGATAATCTCATATAGTCTGATGAATTGCAGACTCAATTTTCCTTTTCAGCCAAATCGAAGTATCTTTTTCCATGGTGACACTTTCAAGAATACTTTTATCTCCAATCTGAAGCGTAATGTCTTTTCATTTCAAATCAGCCAAATCAAAGTATCTTTTTCCATGGTGACACTTTCAAGAATATTTTTATCTCCAATCTGAAACGTAATGTCTTTTCATTTCAAATCCGTGTTCGATTTTTGTCAATCTGAAGCTGCTTTCAAAATGTCACAAATTATTTTCACTTTTTCTTCAGTCTCTCTAATCAAATCAACCCGTGAATCTTTTTCTCATTCAACTCGGTCTAGTATAATGGAGTTAGAAATTTACACCCATATAGAGCTTCGTACGATGCCATTTTAATACTCGATTGAAAGCTATTATTATAATCAAATTCAATCAATGGTAAGTATTTCTATCAACTGCCTTCAAACTCTAAAATGCAACAACGCAACATGTCCTCGAGAATCTGAATAACTCTCTCAGATTGGCCATCAGTTTGGGGGTGAAATGCAGTACAAAAGTGCAACTTTGTACCCAAAGCTCCTTGCAATTTCTTCCAAAATTGTGACGTAAACCTTGGATCTTTGTTCGAAACAATAGACATTGGTACCCTGTGCAATCTAACAATCTCGGAGATATATAACTAAGCAAGTCTATCAAGCTAAAAGTCTATACGTTCCATTACGAAATGTGCAGATTTCGTCAATCTATCAACAATAACCCAGATCACATCTTTCTTTTTTGGAGACAGGGACAAACCTGATACGAAATCCATAGTCAGTCTATACCATTTCCACTCAGGTATCATTACAGGCTGCAATAATCTCGATCGTACTTGATGTTTAGCTTTGACTTGTTGGCAAGTCAAACATTTCGATACAAACTCAGAGATATCTTGCTTCATGCCATACCAACAATATAGTGGTTTCAAATCGTTATACATTTTAGTGCTTCCCAGATGTACGAATAAACAACTACTGTGTGCTTCATTTAGAATCTTCTGCATAAGCTTGAAATTTCTTGGTATACAAATTCTACCTCTAAACATCAAACAATCATCAGATCCGATTTGAAATTCTGAATCAGGAGTTGACTCGCATCAAACTCATTTAGCCTGTATTTTACTATCAAATTTCTGGGCTTCACAGATTTACTGAATAAATAATGATCTAGCTCTCAACTCAGCTAAAATCAAGCCATCATTAGACAAAGCTAACTAGGTATTCATAGCTCTCAAACCAAATAAGGACTTTCTACTCAAAGCATTAGCAACTACGTTCACTTTCCCCAGATGATAGTCAATTACTAATTTATAGTCTTTTAACAATTCGAGCCATCTTTATTGTCGCAAGTTCAAGTTTTTCCGAGTCATTAAATACTTTAAGCTCTTATGATCTGTATAGATGTGGCACTTCTCACCAGACAAGTGATGTCGCCAAATTTTCAATGCGAACACAATCGTAACCAACTCTAAATTGTGCATCAGATAATTCTTTTCATGCAGCTATAACTGTCTAGAGGTATAAGCTATTACTTTGCCTCCTTGCATCAAAACATGACCTAGACCATTTAAAGACACATCACTGAAAATCACGAATTCTTTACTCGACTCAGGCTGTATTAAGACCGGTGCTTCAGTTAACAATGCTTTCAACTGATCAAAGCTCTACTGAGATTTCTCAAAACATTCAAACTTTACATCTTTCTGAAGCAATCGTGTCATCGGTGTCCAATATATAATTACAAGAACCTTACTCGGGTTAACTCTAATACTTCAGCTGAAACGATATGCCCCAGAAATCCAAACTCTCGAAGCCAAAACTCACATTGCTGAATTTAGCAAACAATTCATTGTCTCTCAAAGTTTGCAAAACTATTCTCAAATGCTCGGCATGCTCAAATTCATCTCGAGAATAGATCAAAATATTTCTATGAATATAAAAACAAATCTATCTAAATACAGTCTGAATATCCGATTCATCTAATACATAAAAACTGTAAGAGCGTTAGTTAATCCGAAAGGCATAATAAGAAATTTGTAACGTTTGTACCTCGTTCTGAATGCATTCTTCGGCACATCTGAATCTTTAACTCGAACTAATAATAGCCTGATCTCAAATTGATCTTCGAAAATACTATTGCTCCTTTCAGCTGGTCAAATAAATCATCTATTCGTGGCAGACGATATTTGTTCTTAATTGTCACTTTATTGAGCTGTCGATAATCTATACACATTCTCATTGTGCCATCTTTCCTCTTTACAAATAATTTTGGTGCACCCAAGGGTGAGAAACTCCATCGTGTAAATCCTCTATCGGTTAATTCTTGCAACTGAACTTTCAACTCTTTTAACTTTGTCAGAGCCATTCTGTATGGAGCTATCGATATCGGTGAAGTTCTTGGCACTAAATCAATCGCAAATTCAACCTCTCTGATCGATGTCAAACCTGGTAATTCTTCAGGAAACACATCTGGATACTCGCAAATAACTGGTATGGATTCAACCTTTGATTCAGATACTTTTGTATCAAGTGCGTATGCAAGATAAGCATCACATCCCTTTCTCACATATCTATAAGCTAACATCGACGAAATCACAGCTAGTAAACCACTAAGATCATTTGATTCAATTTGGAGAGTCTCATTATTCTGACATTTCAATTTAATTGTCTTTCGTCTACAATTCACTACTGCATCATGCAACATCAACCAGTCCATTCCTGGAATTACATCGGATTCATCAAACGGTAACAACATCAAATCAGCCAGAAAACAGTAACCCCGAGTCATTAAAGGACAATTCTTGCAAACTTAGTCAACCAGGACATATTTGCCTAAGGGGTTTGATCCTTTTATCACGAACTCAGTAGACTCAACAGGTAATTTCTTACTAGACACTAAATTCACACATATATATGAATGAGTTTATCCAGGATCTATCAATGCAATCACATTAATGTCATAGAGAGAAAATATACCAGTGATAACATATGGTGATGACGCTTCTTCACAAGTGTGAATAGCGTAAACTCTAGCAGGTGCTCTAGCCTTAGATCTCACAACGGAGTCCTTTGTCCCTCCTCTACTACCACTTACATTTCTAACATTTCTAGGTGGTCTTCCTCTAGTTAACATGTTGCTTGGTCTTGCATTCTGAGGTTTGTCTTTCTTAGCTATCTCAGGATAGTCTCTCATAAAATGATGTACTGAACCATATTTAAGACAGGGCTGATAATTCATTCTACATTCACCAGGATGTCATCTCTCACACTGTCTACATTCAAGTCTATTAGATCTTGCACTACCAATGCTCGCTATCGATGTAGCTTGAGCTTTAGAACTCGAACGTTGCTTTTCACGATCTTTGCTAGAATACCCCACTGATACATTCTGACGACTACATGACTCTCTTAATTTCTTTGATGAAGAATGATAAGGTTTACTCATCAATCTCTTTCTCGAATCTCTAGCCTCAGAATTAGCTTTTTTCTTTTCTTTGCCAAGTTCTTCAGTCTTGCAAGCACGATCAACAAGTACTACAAATTTTCTCAACTCTAGAATCCTGACTAATAGTCTGATATATTTGTTCAATCCATCTTCAAATCTTATACACATAATAGCCTCTGTTGAAACACATTCACAAGCAAATTTACATAGTCTCACGAATTCTCGCTCGTATTCCGTCACAGACATACGACCTTATTTCAATTCAAGAAACTGTTTACGTTTCTAATCAATAAATCTCTGACTGATGTATTTTTTTAAATTCAGATTGGAAGAATTCCCATATGACCTGTTCTTTCGGTACCACTGATGTCAAAGTATTCCACCATTGATATGCAGAGTCTCTTAGGAGCGATACAACACATATAATGCATTTTTTGGGTGTACACAATAATTCATCGAATACTCAGATTGTATTTTCGAGCCAGAATTCAGCTCTCTCGAGATCATCGTCAACTGTCGCCCCGAACTCTTTAGCCCTATACTTACGAACCCTATCAACAGGAGGCTTGTTCAAACATATAGGTTCAATAACTTGAGGAGCTACAGGGATTGATTGAGGAATTGGCGGGGGTGGAAGTTGTTGAGTAGTCAGAATCTTTTGAACGAACTCTGTGAACCACTCACTCATCATTTGGAAGAAGGCTTCTTTTTGCCTTTCCTCCTTGACTACTTGTAACGGGCCTGGATTCAGATTGCCCAGCTCCGTGTACGAAGGCCGATGCATTACTTTCAACATCGTCAGCTACAACTCAATCAGGATCCATTTACTATACAAAAACATATTTTAAGTTGTCAGGAGACATCACACTATCGCGGTTATATATGGCATCTATAGCTAGAATCTTACACACACTACATTAGTTTGAGAATCGACTAAACCGTAGCTCTGATACCAATTAAAATGTAACACCCCTAACCCATATCCATCGTTGGATGTAACACCCTTACCCGAGTCTGACGCTGGGACGAGGTACGAGGCGTTACCGTACTTGAACATGTTTGAATACACAAAAATTGAGCCTTACTTTTCACTTTAATTTAAAACCTTTTCAGAAGAACTCTATTACGAGCCTACGAGGTCAGAACATACACCGGAAGTGGTTTGGAACTAATTCAGGGACTTTAAAACTCTTTGAAAATTCTACTTGAAACAGGGCCACACGCCCGTGTGAGGTGGGACACGCCCATGTGGGCTGGCCATGTGGTCACACACGCCCATGTCCCTCGCCCGTGCTGAATTTATTTCTTATTTCAAACCTACAGGTTTGGACACGGTTTGGGCACATGCCAATGTCTGTGGCCCGTGTCCCTTACACGGCCTAGACACGTCCGTGTCTATAACCCGTGGACCACTATGACTTAAATACTATGAACATTAAGGGTTCACACGGCTAAGGCACACACCCGTGTGCTCAACCCGTGTGCAATTCTGACTTACCTACCTAGGATGCAGGGGACACACAGTCTACTACGATGCCCACGGAGGCCGACCGTGTGTCACACACGGCCTAGGCACACGCCTATGTGCCCATTCGTGTGGACAATTATAGGCTATTTTCCAAGCCTTTTTGCCACCCTAAAACAAATCCAAGTCATACCAGCTTCAAGCTCACAAATTAATGTATAACATACATTAAAAACATTCATAATTGAGGCACTCACATGCCACCATACATATCATTAATTTCATCCTCATTGTATAAAACATAACTTAATCAACATTAGCCCATTTACAAGGCTATTACAATGCCACATGAGCAATATTACTAGCTAATACTTTTGACTACACAAAAAGACACTTATCGAAATAATCAACATCATATACATGCCATACAACAAAGCGACTAACTTTACTATACCAAAATGAATTCCTTGATAGTATGATTTCGAGCTTTGACTTTGACCGATCCTCGAGCTAATTCGCAAATCTACATGAAAGGGAAATAAAGGAGTAAGCATAAAATGCTTAGTAAGTTACATGAAATAAAATATGAATAAGTGTCATGGAAAGTAATTCAAATATGGCATCATGGAATTCATATAACTTCTTACTCTTTCTTGTATCTTACTCATTCTTATAACATATCCATTCTCATGACTTACTTAATCTCGTGACTTGCTCTTTCCCATTCCTTACATTTTCATATTTTTCTCATGACTTACTCAAGTGTACCTGTAACATTCATCATGAAACTTTAGTCTCCCTCGTTAGCTAATCAACTTGGATACATTCCCTATTAACATGCTTATAATATCGAAGAATACCTGTACTGTCATTCTCGTGGCAAGGTGCCAAAGCCATATCCCAGACATGGTCTTACATTAGACCTCAAACTGATGCCAAAGCCATATCCCCAGTTTGGTCTTACACGAGATCATGGAATGATGCCGATGCCATGTCCCAGACATGGTCTTATACTGGATCTCTCCCTTAGATGCTCAAGCCATGTCCTAGACATGGTCTTACAGGGGATCTACATCTCATCTCAGTGCTGACGCCATGTCCCAGACATGGTCTTACAAAGGATCCCAGTTCGGTGCTGATGCCATGTCCCAGACATGGTCCTACACGGGACCTACAATACTCATGACATCATTACGGTATCCTTCATATCTTTGATACTTATATGTAATTTTTCTTTCATGTTTCCATCATGTATTGGTAAAATTCATTTCAATAAATTTCATGGAATTTTACATAGCTTATAAATTGGCTTAGCAATAAGTCTCATGAAACTTCATGGATTCATTACATTTAAACGTTCATAAAATATAAGGCTAGATTATTACATACAACTTACCTCGGGTCCAAACGAGGGCAATTGTTCGATTTAGTCCACTATCTTACTTTTTCCCCAATTTCGGTCCGGGCTTCGTGTTTCTTGATATAAAACAAAAAATTAAGATAATTTAATACACTTACTGGCTAAATAGCCCATAATTTACACTTTGGAAAAATTTATAATTTTGCCATTAAACTTTTGCATATAATGGTCCCTAGGCTCGTATAATGAAATGCACTTATTTTCTAAGTTACCCAAGCCTAGCCGAACCTTTCATGTGCTCATAGCAGCCCACATTTCTCATCAATTTGTACATTTGGTCCCTATTAGGGACTTTCATGAAAAATCACATAAAGAAAGGTGTTTACTACACTTTAAACGTTTATATTCTACCACTAGACATCAAAATACTTGCTAGTCATGCATCAGTTTATTTTTTAGCATAAACCCTAACTCAAATTAGTGGTAGAAATAGCTAGATTAAGCTACGAGGACTTCAAAAATATGAAGAACATGAAAAAACAAGGCTTGGAGTCACTTACTTGGAGCTTGAAAATGAAGGAAACCCTAATTATGGAGTCCCTTGAAATTTCGGCACACAAGGAAGAAGATGGACACTTTTTAGCTTTCTTTTTCCCATTTTATTTCTTTAATTTACCAAATGACCAAAATGCACTTATGAGCTTTCTTCAAAATTTTACCCTTCTAAGGGTATTTTTGTCCATAGTGCCAAAAATTGGTCTAATTGCTAGATAAGGTGTAACACCTCTATCCCGTAATCGTTGCCAGAATAGGTAAGAGGTGTCACTAGATATTCAGAACAGATCAGAATAGAATATTCACAGATTATAGCAAGATTCAAACATAAAGTCCCTTTTTGGAGATCTACAAGACCTCAAACATGTAATGAGATAGGGTCGGGACTAAACCAAACACATTCATAAACTTCAGAACACTTACAAAATTTTCCAAATTGAGATAGGGTTGGGTGTGTGACTAAGCCGTGTGCCTCACACAAAACTCAGGCACGCCCATGCACCCAAGCCATGCCAAAATACAGCAAGTATACTGACTTTTTGCCACGGCCACAAGACAAGCCCGCGTGTCTTGGCCATGTGAGTTTTTGTGCCATTACTGGAAAATTAGCACAGTCATAGAGCACGCCCGTGTGCCATAGCCGTGTGGCACTAAATAGACTTGGTTTAAGTCATAATTTTCACCCAATTGAGTCAATTTCACAAATGTGCTTAAAAAATAATTTAGCCAAAACAAAAACCAACCAATTCAAGACCTAAAACATATATCTTTACGATCATAACATTCATACACCAACCTCATGCCAAAGAACAACCATTTCATAGGTGATATCCATACTTAAAACTCATGATTTATATCTCGTTCAAACACCAATCAAACTTACCTTTCATCACCTAAATTTTAGAACAAGATATCCATTTCTATAAAGACATTCATTCATCAATTTCATGCCACCTTCTGCACCATTCAAGATACCAAAACAAAGCATATTCCCATGCCTTTACCACATCACATGACAATATACTTACAACTCAAAATCATAACTTAGTCATTCTAGCCTATACATGCCATACTTAAACTTTATACATTCAAAAGGTACCAAAATCGAGCTCGATAGTGTGATGACGATCCTTGACTATCCCCAAGCCCACAGTAGCTACGATATTTGTAGCACAGTTGAAAGAATAAATAGAGTAAGCTACATTGAGCTTAGTAAGCCAAATACAACAATATGCAATTCATAAATGCAATACAATAACCATTTTGCATAGATAATTCACAAATCAGATTTACTCTTTTAATACATACTTCTACTTTACACAGTTAGCACACCTTCTATACTCAAAAATTCAACAGATGCACCTGAGTCAGACACATAAGGTATGCATTCATTCATTTCTCGAAATTTCTCCTCAAATCATTCAAAAATGTTATAGAACTTATAAATCTTATACAATGCCGATGTCCCCAACGTGGTCTTATATGTCATTCGATATCGATGCCACTATCCCGGACAGGGTCTTACACGAAACATATATGATGCTAGTGTCCCGGACACTGTCTTACACATAATTCCCTAATCAATGCCTACGTCTTGGACGAGGCCTTACATGATATCATTTTACCATTACTAAATCAGAATTGACTCAGAAGTAATACATCAGGCTCTCATGGCCATCCAAATACAGTATATAATTCAAGAATTTAGAACAAACATTAATATAACATATATTTGTAAATTGACTTACCTCGTACTGATTTAGGCAATTTTAAACTTACTATTCAACAATTTTGGACTTCCCTCGATCTAAGTCTGTTTTTCTTTGTTCTTGATCTAAATCAATTCAAATCCAACCATTCACTTATACATTTCATTCAATTCAATCCATGAATACATATTGTAATGCCCCAAAATCCCAAAACTCTAAATTCTATGCACTGAAGTTGGCATGTATAGGTAGCACAGTTAGAATATTAATTTTAGGGTAATACAAGGATTATTTGAAGTCTTAGGGAAAGGGAAGACCATAGGGAAAATTTTAATTTTTTGCATTAGTGGAACCCTAGTCTCAGGTATTAGGCCTCTTAAATAAATTAAGAGGAAAATAAGACACAAATGGGCCTGTGGCTCAATGGCAAGGTAGCACTACTTTAGGGAGCTATAGGTGGCGACACTGTCAGGTAAGAGATCCAAGGTTCGAGGCTTAGAGTGGTAAATTTGGGGACTTTATTTTTGCACCATGAAAGGAATGTAGTGGCGCTACAGTAGACTCTGGGAGGGAGTGTTCAGGAGAGAAATTTAAGGTCAGAATAATGGAGAGAATATAGGAGATTGAGAGAGGGGAGTTGTTGGTACCGAATGGGACTTTAAGTGAAGCTAGGTTCGGCTTGTGATCTTTTTAATTGTGTGCCAAATTCTCTTAAGGGGTTCTTTTGCTTTGCCAAATTCTTCCATTGTCGAATTCTCTTCTCCCTCTCATTCTATTGCCGAATAACCCACCACCCTTGTGCCAAAATTTCCATTAGTGTTGTGCTATTCTTTTTCTAAAAAGCCGAATACCATTCTTAACCTCTTGGAGCCGAAATAGCCATATCTAATTTTCGATCTCTTTTTTGTTTTCCTCCATCACAAAATGGGTTCTGTTATCTACTACCCTTACTCAAGATTTAAAAGCTGGATCTCACTCAATTGCTATCTAGGTCGTAAGATCAAAGGCTAGTTTTGGTACTTAGTCAACCATCTTTTAGCGTGTTTTGGTAAAAGCCGGAGGGCTATCTAACTTTTTCTTATCATGAACCCTGTACTAACGAGGGTAGGATTCAAAGATCGCAAGTGTGGTAAGGATCTCTAGCAAGTGGTAAGTGTACTTGTTCTTAATTTTTGATTAGAAAGTGACCGAATATAAGTGTGGCTTATGGGGGTGACTCGTGTGGAATATGAGTCACTTGATTTTTGATAGTATATGTGTTGATGCAGATTTAGGGGATATTCGTGAATAGTAGCTAAGGAAGGGCTATTAGGACTGGTGGCAAACGGTAAGGTTACGGTAAGGCTTCAATTTTTGGTAAATGTTGTGGTTAAGTGTGTGATTGATTGGAGGTTGGTATTGGTTGTAGGTTCAAGGATGAGGATAGTGTAAACGTCTCATTTACCAGGTGTGTACATACACTTCACACACGACAAATCGGTAAAAGCTGAAATCCTAAAATGCCAGAATGCCGAAAAGTCGAAAACCTGAAAAGGTGGCATCGATAATCACACAAGCGTGCAAAACTTTGTGTCAAGATCCCAATACAGTTACCAGGGCCAAGAGAGTGATGTCATGGTCTCGGGCCACTATTTGGCCAACTGGGCCAGACGGGGCAAATGGGCTTGCCGAGCTCATGGGGCCAAATCGGCAAAAGTTGTTATGTGAAATTGAATGATGGACTGAAATGGATGGTTGAATGATTTGATTATGATCGGGCCTAATGGACTACATAAACATGATTGGGCTTAATGGGCCATGTGGACATGATTGGGCTTAGTGGGCCATATGTGACTTTAGGAATGCATGCTAGGGTTTTAATGGACTCTAGGTTTAGAGTTGATGAATTCTCAAACAAGCATTAAATTTAATTAATTAATCAAACATGCCTGTGGACAAGTCACAAGGTTAGAGTGTGGAAATGGGCTTGTGCATGTCTAAGATTGGATGTAGGGGGAGCTTGGTACTTAAGCGGTCCTAGTGACCCACCTCCCCTCCTCTAGAATCCTACCTGGTGCATAGTGTCTGTTCATTTTGGCCGCGAGGACTTGTTGATGGGCCGAAGTTCATAACTAAAACCCAAAATGATAAGAATTACGAAAATGCCCTTGTAAGGTAAAATTAAGAAAATACCCCTACAGGATAGAAGTACGAAAATATCCCTGCAAGGTAGAATTATGAAAATGCCCCTGTAGGGTGAACTACAAAAATACCCCTATAGGGTAGAATTACAAAAATACCCCCAAGTAGTGAAATGACTAAAATACCTCTAGGTGCTTAATGTGTGAAAATATGCATGTTGAATTCATGAGATGTATGTTGCACTTGGGTGGTTTGATGGTACGGAGGGAGATTAATGACCGTGGATCCACCGGTGGCTTTAAGCCTATTGTATGATTAGCAGCCTTGCTGCAACAATTGAGTAGTGCCATTGTTGGTGCTACCATTAGAGTGTAGGGATGGGTGGGTTGATATTTTTATCCTCACAGGAGTGTCGGGTTGGAAGGGAAATGGAGTACAGGGTTGGATTTGGGATGGGAGCATTACATTCATGTGATACTAATGCGATATGAGGTTATTATGGGCTAAGGCCCAAGACCACCGATATTGATAGGGCTTAGGCCTAATGTGATAAATGCATGTTGTTTTGATTGCCAAGGGTTGGACACACTGAGTTTCGAAACTCACACCCTTTTTATTTAATGTTTCAGATGACCCTCAGTAGACGGCTCTATGTGGGAAAGGACTCAGAGGTGGCCACACTGCAAGCTACTTAAAAGTTTTAAAATAGTTCTAAATTACTTTATTTTAATTACTTTATTTTTTTCATTGGGTTGTAATAAGGCCTTGTACCTTCGATTTGACTTTACATTTGGGTTTTATTATTGTTTCAACTGCCAAGTTCTCAAACATTAATGAGTTTCTAAAGTTGAATTTGCTTTCTAAATAACATAAACATTTGGACATTATATTAAAATATGGGCTTTCATCATATTATAACAAGTTACAAGCAATTGGGTTTCTAAATCATAAACCTAAGTTTTTAACCAAGCAAAATTTCTAACTAAACAAAGCCGTTTTGAGAATAAATCCTTCAATATGACATTACCGGATTCGGCCATAACATCTGGGCCAGGTCTGGGGTGTTACATTTAATGGTATCAAAGCTTGGTTGCAAAGCTCAGGCTGTGAAATGGGCTTTAGATATTGGGTTTTTAAACAAGTAGATTAAAAAGTTTTTGCAGGATTTTTGAAGTGTGGTTCACCGAGCCCTCAACGTCGAGCCAAGTATGTTTTTCTGTTATTGAACTTGTTTAAATTATTGAACTGTATTTAGATATTGGGCTACTTTAGACAATAGGTTCTTAGAGACTAAAGGCCGTAGGAAACTTAAGCCTGTAGTGGATTTACGACTACGAAACAACTTTTAAATTGTTACTTACATAAGACATGTTCTTTAAACAGTGGAATTATGAACTAATTTCATAAAAATTCTAATCTAGAGATACGTACACAGCGATGAGTGCTAGAGGAGGTGCAAGAGGTCGCGGCAGAGGCTGTGGAAGTGCTAAGGCTGGATCGTCGGCATCGGGCCATATGCCTAACGTTGGAGTAAAGGAGCTCCGGCCTCACCAGTAGCTGAAATAGGAGCCTACGATCGGGTTGTCGTGACAGAAGATATGGTATCGCAGGCCATGCTAAGGATTTTAGAAAGGGTCGTTGGGCCTAATAATGGTACGGGAAGTCGTGGGTCGACCTCGGAGTGACTTCAAGCTAATGGGGCAGAGATTTTTAAAGGAGTAGCTGGGGTGGCCCTGAATGTGTTGGAGTACTAGTTGGAAGCGACGGAGAAAATAATGGATGACCTAGACTACACGGCGGAACAAAAATTAAAAGTGGCGATATCCTTACTTAGGGAGGAAGCTTATCAGTGGTGGCTTACTGTGAAGGAGGGCAACCAACCGGAGTAGATCACCTGGGAGTTCTTCAAATCGACATTCCAAGGGAAGTACATTGGGGTGGGCTATGTGGATGCCCGAAGGAAGGAGTTTTTGAATCTGACTCAGGGAGACAAGTAGGTAGCAGAGTATGAGGCTGAGTTTTTACACCTTAGTTGATATGCCAAAGGAATAGCTGCAACTGAGTATGAGTGATGCGTATGGTTCGAGGATGATTTAAGAGACAACCTTAAGGTACTTATAACTCCACAGAGGGAGCGAGACTTTACGACCTTAGTGGAGAAAGCAAAAATAGCAGAGGAATTAAAGTGTACAGAGCAACTCAACCGAGAGAAGGAGAAAGGAAAAAACAAATGGAACTCGGAAGCTATGGCGGCTGGACAGAGGCCTACGAGGAGGGCCAGAGTGAATGGGCCGGTTAAAGCTGGGGCCCTTATTGCTGCTTTGAATACTGGATACCCCCTTATGCTGTGTCTGAAAAAGGGCATACGAGCAAATGTTGAAGGACAATAGGAGCTTGTTTGAGTTGCGAATCTATGGAAAATAGGATTAGAGAGTGCCTGAGAAGGCTAAATCAGATACAAGCCAATGGCAGAGGTAATTTCCAGCTGCAGAGAGGCGGTCAACAACCACCAAGGGGTCGTCAACAAGCCAGAAGTGGCAATGGCGCAGGACAGGGACGTGGAGCACCAAGCAGAGGTGCAAGACAGGCAAAGGCGAGGCAACCAGCTTTAGTCTATGCTGCTCGTTGCAGAGAGAAAGGAGATGCTCCAGATATGATAACGGGTACGTTTCTTATTCGTGAGCTGCCTTATATTGTGCTAATTGATGTAGGGGCAACACATTCGTACATTGCATGCAATAGGACTGAAACTTTAGGGGATGTGTTTGAAATCATTGTGAATGAAATGACTATGTTAAGTCCTTTAGGGTAGTCGGTGAAAGTTAACAAGTTGTTTAACAATGTACCATTGGTAGTTCAAGGAGTTACTTTCTTAGCGGACTTGATGGAATTACCATATGGTGAATTTGACCACATCTTAGGCATGGATTGGTTGATGAGGCACCGGGAAACTTTAAATTGTATTGCAAAGTGGATGATGTTAGGAACTGTGGAAGATGGTGAAGTAGTAGTGATCGGGGAACGATGTGATTACCTGTCGAACGTGATTTCAGCTTTAAGGGCAGAAAAGTTAGTGAGGAAGGGTTGTGAAGCTTACTTAACTTATGTTAGTGATGTGGAACCTAAGAGTTTTACCGTTAAGGATTTAAGAACAGTAAAAGAATTCCCTGATGTTTTTCCGGAGGAATTGTCTAGGTTACCTCCCAATAGAGAGGTGGAGTTTGGAATATAATTGTTACTTGGTACGGCTCTAGTGTCCATCGCACCTTATAGGATGGCACCGAAGGAGCTGGTGGAGTTGAAGGCCCAGATTCAGGAGTTATTGGACTGCGGGTTTATTAGACCAAGTGTGTCTCCATGGAGAGCACTGGTATTGTTCGTGAAGAAGAAGGATGGGTCCATGAGGATGTGCATCGATTATCGGCAGTTAAACAAGTTAACCATTAAGAATAAGTACAATCCACCTAGGATAGCTGATCTTTTCGATCAACTTAGGGGAGGCTCAGTTTTCTTGAAGATTGACTTACGTTCAGGGTACCATCAACTGAGGGTTAAGGAAGCAAACGTGTATAAGAAAGCTTTCAGAACTCGTTATGGACATTACAAGTTTTTGGTGATGCCTTTTGGGCTAACGAATGCAACTGTTGCTTTTATGGATCTTATGAACCGAGTTTTTCAACCATATCTAGATTAGTTTTTAGTAGTTTTTATAGATGACATTTTAGTTTACTTGAGAACTGAGGATGATCATGATGCACACTTAAGGATTGTGTTGCATATTTTGAGGGAGAAGCAACTATATGATAAGTTTAGCAAGTGCGAATTCTGGCTAAGGGAAGTCACTTTCTTAAGACATGTGGTCTCAGCTAGGGGGATTAGATTTGATCCTCAGAAAGTGGAAGCAATGTTGGATTGGAAACCACCTAAGACGTCGTCAAAAATTTGGAGTTTTCTAAGCCTGGCAGGGTACTATAAGCGGTTTGTTAAAGGGTGCTCCCTAATTGCTACAACATTAACCAAGCTGCTACGGAAGGGGATGTCGTTTGTGTAGACTGATAAACAGCAAGAAAGCTTTGAGAAGCTTAAGAAGGTTTTGACGGAGGCCCTTGTTCTGATTCAGCCGGAGCCTGGGAAGGAGTTTACAGTTTATAGCGACGCGTCACATGTGGGCTTGTGTTGTGTTTTGATGCAGGAAGGGAAGGTGGTTGCATATGCGTCGCGCTAGCTTAAGGTTCACGAGGTGAATTACCCAACCCATGATTTGGAGTTCGTAGCAGTGTTATTTTTACTTAAGATTTGGAGGCATTACTTGTATAGAGAGAAGTGCACCATCTACACGGATCACAAGAGTCTGAAGTACCTCTTAACTCAAAATGAGTTAAACTTGAGGCAGCGCAGATGGATTAAGCTGTTAAAGGATTATGATTGCACGATCGAATATCACCCGGGCAAATCAAATGTGGTGGCAGATGCCCTAAGTCGTAGGGCTATGTTGGACTTGAGGGTGATGGTTGCTCGATTAAGTTTGTATGATGAGGGTAGTTTGTTAGCGAAGTTACAAGTGAAGCCACTGTGGGTTGAGCAGATCAAGGTTAAGCAGCCATTTGAAGAAACTCTGGGTTCTCGATTCAAGCAAGTTGAGAATAGGGAAACAACGGATTTTGGGTTAAATAGTGATGGGTTGTTGTGTTTCCATGGTAGAATTTGTGTGCCTAGGGACGATGAGCTAAGGAAGTTTATTCTGCGAAAAGTGCGTGGTAGTCCCTATGCTATGCACCCCGGAGGTAAGAAGATGTGTCGGGATTTACGAGAGCTTTATTAGTGGCCGGGGCTAAAACGGTGAGGTTATGGAGTTTGTGGGCAAATGTTTAGTATGTCAGCAAGTGAAAGTAGAACATCTGCTACCATCAAGGTTACTCCAACCAGTTAAGATCCCACTCTGGAAGTGGGAGCAGGTGATTATGGATTTCGTTAGTGGGTCACCCCAGACACCTACTAAGAAAGACTCTATGTGGGTGATTGTGGATCGGTTGACTAAGTTTACCCATTTTATACCGGTCCGCACTGACTACTCATTACAGAAGTTGGCAAGGTTGTATGTGGCGGAGATTGTGAGATTGCATGGGGTGCCAGTCTCTATTATATCTAATAGAGACCCTCGATTTACGTCTCGCTTTTGGAAGAAGTTGTATGAAGCACTGGGTATGAGATTGGATTTTAGTACAGCATTTCACCCTCAGACTGATGGTGAGTCAGAGAGGGTAATTCAAGTTTTGGAGGATATGCTGAGAGGGTGTGTAATTGAGTTTTGAGGTAGTTAGGAGGATTACTTGCTGTTAGCTGAATTTTCTTATAACAATAGTTATTAGGAAAGTATTGGAATGGCACCATATGAAGCGCTATATGGGCGAAGATGTCAAAGTATTGGAATGGCACCATATGAAGCACTATATGGGCGAAGATGTCATACTCTGACTTGTTGGATTGAGTTGGGTGAGCGGTGAGTATTGGGTCTGGAGTTCGTAGCAGACACCAAGGATAACGTAAAGTTGATTCGGGATTGGTTGAAAGAGGCGGCGAATAGGCAGAAGTCGTATCTAACCACAAGCAGAGAGAGATTGAGTATGCGGTGGGAGACTTGGTTTTTCTCAAGGTTTCCCCTTGGAAGAAGGTGTTAAGGTTTGGTCGGAGGGGCAAGTTAAGCCTAGATTCATTAGGCTATACCGGGTGCTGAAGCGTATTGGGCCAGTTGCTTATTAGCTGGAATTGCCTTTTAAACTGAGCCAAATACACGATGTGTTCCATAAGTCAATGCTAAGGCGTTATCGCTCAAACCATTCTCACATCATGTCAGTCGAGGAGATCAAGGTTAGACCATACCTAACTTTTGAAGAGGAACTAGTTCAAATAATTGATCCAGATGTTACGGTGCTAAGAAAGAAATCTGTTCTATTGGTCAAGGGGCTTTGGCGTAACCATAGTGCCGAGGAGGCTACATGGGAACCTGAGGAGGCTATGCGACGACAATACCCTCACTTGTTTCAATTAGGTAAATTTCAAGGTCAAAATTTCTTTTAGGGGGTAGAGATGTAATGCCTTAAAATCTCGAAACTCTAAATTTTGTGCACTCAAATTGGCATGTATAGGTAGCACTATTAGAATATTAATTTTAGGGTATTACAAGGATTATTTAAAGTCTTAGCGATAAGGAAGACCATAGGGAAAAATTTAATTTCTGCCTTAGTGGAACCCTAGTCTCAGGTATTAGGCCTCTTAAACAAATTAAGGGGAAAATAAGCCACAAATGGGCCTGTGGCTCAGTGGCAAGGTAGCGCCACTTAGGGAACTATAGGCGGCGACACTGTTAAGTAAGAGATCCAAGATTCGAGGCTTGGAGTGGTAAATTTGGGGACTTTATTTTTGCACCATGAAAGGAAGGTAGTGGTGCTGGAGTGGACTCTGGGAAGGAGTGTTTAAGAGAGAAATTTAAGGTAAGAATAATGGAGAGAAAATAGGAGATTGAGAGAGGGGAGGTGTTGGTGTCGAATGGGACTTTAGGTGAAGCTAGGTTTGGCTTGTGGTCTTTTTAAGGGTGTGCCAAATTCTCTTGAGGGGTTCTTTCGCTTTGCCGAATTCTTCTATTGCCGAATTCTCTTCTCCCTCTCATTATATTACCGAATAACCTACCACTCTTTTTCTGAAATTTCCATTAGTGTTGTGTTCTTCTTTCTCTAAAAAGCTAAATACAATTCTTAAACTCTTGGAGCCGAATTAGCCATATCTAATTGCCAAACTCTTTTTTGTTTTCCTCCATCACAAAATGGGTTCTGTTATCTACTAAGCTTACTCAAGATTTAAAAGCCGGATCTCACTCAGTAGTTATCTAGGCTACAAGATCAGAGGCTAGCTTCAATAAGTACTTAGTCAACCATCCTTTAGTGCGTTTTGGTAAAAGCTGGAGGGCTATCTAAATTTTTCTTGTCATTAACCATGTATTAACGAGGGTAGGATTCAAAGATTGCAAGCGTGGTAAGGATCTCTAGCAAGTGGTAAGTGTACTCGTTCTCAATTTTGGATTAGTAAGTGGCCGAATATAAGTGTGGCTTATGGGGGTGACTCGCGTGGAATATGAGTCACCTGATTTTTGATAGTATATGTGTTGATGCAGATCTAGGGGATATTCGTGAGTAGTAGCTAAGGAAGGGCTATTAGGACTAGTGGCACACGGTAAGGTTACGGTAAGGCTTCGGTTTTTGGTAAATGTTGTGGTTAAGTGTGTGATTGATTAGAGGTTGGTATTGGTTGTAGGTTCAAGGCTGAGGATAGTGTAAACGTCTCATTCACCAGGTGTGTACATACAGTTCACACACGACAAATCTGCATAAGCAGAAATCCCAAAATGCCAGAATATCGAAAAGCCGACAGGGTGGCGCCGGCAATTAGACAAGCATGCAAAACTTCGTGTGGAGATACCGATATGATTACCGGGACCAAGAGAGTGATCTCATTGTCTCGGGCCACTGTTTGGCCTAAATGGGCCTGCCGAACTCGTGGGCCCAAATCGGCAAAAGTTGTTATGTCAAATTGAATGATGGATTGAAATGGATGGTTGAATGATTTGATTATGATCGGGCCTAATGGACTACATAAACATGATTGGGCTTAATGGGCCATATGGACATGATTGGGCTTAGTGGGCCATATGTGACTTTAGGAATGCATCTAGGGTTTTAATGGACTCTAGGTCTAGTGCTGATGAATTCTCAAACAAGCATAAATTTTAACAAACATGTCTATGGACAAGTCGCAAGGTCAGAGTGTGGCAATGGGCATGTACATGTCTAGGATTAGATCTAGGGGGAGCTTGGTACTTAAACGGTCCTTGTGACCCACCTCCCCTCCTCTGGAATCCTACCTGGTGCATAGTGTGTGTTCACTTTAGCTGCGAGGACTTGTTGATGGGCCAAAGTTCATAACTAAAACCCAAAATGTTAAGAATTACGAAAATACCCCTGCAATGTAGAATTATGAAAATGCCCCTGTAGGGTAGAATTACGAAAATACCCCTGGGTAGTGAAATGACTAAAATACCCCTAGGTGCTTAATGTGTGAAAATATGTATGTTGCATTCATGAGATGTATGTTGCACTTGGGTGAGTTTGATGGTACGGAGGAAGATATGTGAGGATCGCATAGTCGCTTGACGACCGTGGATCCACCGGTGGCTTTAAGCCCATTAGATGATTAGTAACCTTGCTACAACGATTAGGTAGTGCCGCTGTTGGTGCTACCATTGGAGTGTAGGGATGGTTGGGTTGATATTTATATCCCCACAGGAGTGTAAGGTTGGAAGGGAAATGGTGTACATGGTTGGATTTGGGATGGAAGCATTGCATTCATGTGATACTGATGTGATATGAGGTCATTGTGGGCTAAGGCCCAAGACCACCGATATTGATAGGGCTTAGGCCCAATGTGATAAATGCATGTTGTTTTGATTGCCAAGGGTCGTAGACGCTGAGTTTCGAAACTCACACCCTTTTTATTTAATGTTTCAGGTGACCCTCAGTAGACGGCTCGACGTGCGAAAGGACTCGAAGGTGGCCACATTGCAAGCTACTGAAAAGTTTTAAAATTGTTCCAAATTACTTTATTTTAATTACTTTATTTATTTCATTGGGTTGTAATAAGGCCTTGTACCTCCGATTTGACTTTACATTTGGGTTTTATTATTGTTTCAACTACCGAGTTCTCAAACTTTAATGAATTTCTAAAGTTGAATTTGCTTTTTAAATAACATAAACATTTGGACGTTATCTTAAAATATGGGCTTTCGTCATATTATAACAAGTTACAAGCAATTGGGCTTCTAAATCATAAACCTAAGTTTTTAACCAAGCAAAATTTCTAACTAAACAAAGCCGTTTTGAGAATAAATCCTTCAATGTGACATTACCAGATTCGGCCATAACGTCTGGGCCGGGTCTGGGGTGTTACACATATTTAGGGCATTTTGCATTTTAGCCCTCATAGATTCATACTTTGACAATCCAGTCCCTAATTCACACAAAATCATCAAATGCAACAAGTTTAACCATATTTAAACATAGCCAAATTTCAATGCTATTCAATAAAGCCCATATAACACATTTATTTCACAAATTAGTCCTCCCAAAGTATTATTTTCACTATTTAGCCCAAATTGCTTAATTTCATCAAAAATTCAAGGCAACGCACATTTATTCAACACCTATCCATCATAATTTAACCAAATTCATCACAAAGCTTCAAAAATCATCAATGTCACTATTCATAATCTTCATCAAAAATAGAAATTGAGACATGGGCTTGAAAGATTTTGAAGCAACGATCACAGAAATGTGGAAATTATCAAAAACCGAAGCAAAACATACATTGAATCAAGCCAAAATGCTAGCCGAAACCTAGGATTGTTTTTTTTCTTTTATTTCTTTGTATTTTCGGCAAACCATGGATGATAATGGTAATTTTCATTCAATTATTGATCATGATCTGATGAAGTAATAAAATTAATCGTACCTAGAAACTAACTATTATCATGATAAAAGGCACGCGCACCTATCAAATAGTAGTATAGTTAGTGGCAAGACCGGAATATCAAATCCAAGAAACTAAAAGTACTAGTAATGACTTTCTTCCTATTATCTAGCCTAAAAATAAAGAGGGGGTTTGTGTAAACTAATTAACTCTAAACTAAACTAAAGACACGACAAATAATAAATTGGGGAAATTACTTTGGGAAAGCTGAATGATTAAGGCAATACCTAAGGAAGAATCCACCTAGACTTCACTTGTTATCTAACTCTGAACTAGACGATTTCTTCATTTGACTTGATCCGTAGAGATCCCTAAATTATGTTAATAGCTCTGTCGAGAATAAGAACAACTAATCCTAGGTTGATTAATTGATATCTCTTTCTAATTAAAACCTCTAGTCTTGCATTAACTCGATCTATGGATCCCCCGATTAGATTTGACTCTAATCCGGTAGATTTTCGTCGTCCTATGTCTAGGATTGCGATCAACTCCGCTTAATGTGTTGGATCTACTCTTAAACAGGGACTTTTACTCCTCTGCCTAAGCACATTTGACTTAAATTAATATCCCGAAAATATCAATTCAAGAGTTAAAAACACAATTAAGAACAAATCAAATATTTATCATATAGTTCAGATAACAATAACAAGATTCGTCTTAGGTTTCATCCCCCTCAAGTGTTTAGAGGTTTAGTTCATAATTATTAAAAAAAACATCTTAGACGAAAGAGAACAACAAAACATAAAGAAAACCCAAAACTCTTGAAAAATTTTAAGGGAGATCCTCAGTCTTGATGTTGATCCTTGCTTCTGAGATGGATCAATCGACTTTCCTTTGAGTAATTCCCTGTCTTCTACTCTTAGTCTTGGCGGGGACATTGTACAACCATTAGTTACCTCCTAGTGTCTTTATATAGAGTTGGGAATGTCTTTCTTTGCCCCCAAATAGCCTTTTCCGCGAGAAATTGAACTTCATCATGATAGGGACACGATCGTGTGAGTTAAGTTTAGGCCGTGTTCAAGCCTGTTAATGTAGCACGGCCGTGTGGTTCACCCGTGTGACGAATTCTAGGCCATGTTGATTCCTTGCTTCGGCCCATTTTCTCTATTTTCGGCCTGTTTCTTGTTCTTTTCACTCTTCTATGTTCTCCTAAGTATAAAACATGAAATTAAAGGATTAGGAGCATCAAATTCCACAAATTCAATGATAATTCATCCATAAATGTGCTAAATGTGGGATAGAAATATGTATAATTAATATTTTATCAAATGCTCCCACACTTAAGCCGTTGCTTGTCCTCAAGCAAAATCTCAACTCACAATTAAAAATCATTCTTCTCAACTTATAATCCTTATCAATAATATTTCAAAGTAATCCATAGGTAATCATACATTGAGAATTCAATCGAAAGTTGAGAATTTTATCACAGAAACATAGGTTTCCTCCCCTCTTTTAGGTAATTTACCTTTCATTCAAAACATAGGTTTCCTCCCCTCTTCTAGGTATTTTACCTTTCATTCAAAATCAACAAAAGTTAACATCCTCACTAAAGATTCACTCTATCCACTCGAAGTGTTTAGGGTTAAGAAATTAAGCACTCATTAGTCAACATGAAAAGTTATTACCATAAGCTCGCAGGAAAATCAAATCTCCACCACTATGTATTGACATGATACATCAATCAAAAGGTCTTTAGAGGGTTGTAACATGGCTTTGGTTAGGGGTGTGGTCATAAGCTGAAAAAGAGGGTTAGAATCTAGAGCAAACTAAAAAATCTTCTAACTAGAAAAATCTCTATCACTGAAACATATTCCTTGAATAAAGTCTTTTTTCTTTTGGATAACATCGTTTAAGAACAAAAGCTCAGAATTACATGGAAATATGTGAAACATTGAATTACAACTGAAATATACATACGTTTTTTAAGAAAAAATCGAATACTTTACAAACTTAACTAACTAAAAAGGGAGAACGTAGCTAGAAAATTATTCAATTCAAATCTCGACAAAAATAGGGATCAAAGAAATTAGGGGAATTTTAACAAAAAAAAAATAGGTTATAGGTTAACATTGAGGGAAAATAAAAAGAATGGCTTGTTAGGCTCAAGGGAGTTTACTAGGGGTTAATTGTGGAGTTAGGCTTTTAATGGAGTAAGTGGGTTAAAATCTAGGTGCCTTTATCATCTTAGTATATCAAATCAATGATGTGGTCTCGACATGTATAATCGGAGCAAGTTCTAGAATAACAGATCAATATTGACTCACTCAAAGCAACAATAAAAGTGAGCACGAAAGGATGTATGCTCAAAAGGCTCAAAAATCTCACCAAAATTATGGCTTTTGATGTCAATCCTGCGAATTTCAAATTTCAAGATAATACTTAAAATTGGGAAAACAACCTATAAAAATTTTGAATTCTCAAAAATTTCAACTTATTATGCTTGATTCTCTAATGTCTTAAAGTTTGACTAATCAAAGCACAATTACCAGTATCTTAATCCTAAATATATCAATAAAAATCATAAATCAATCGAAATTCATTCTAATTGTTAAGGCCAAGATTCAAGGATTTGAGAATAATGCAATAAGTGAAAGTAAAATTCAGGGATTTTCTAATAAAACTTAATACTCCCCCCACACTTAAGATGTACATTACCCTCGATGTACAAAATTAAATTTACTAACAATATAAGCAAAAATCTTAAGATAGGGAGAGAAGTGAAACTCCTTGAATATTGTATGAATTCCTTGAGTAGTGAAAGCTGAATTGGAGAAAGGATTGTTTAAAGTTCATGATTCTAGGTGACTGAAGAGAATAAGCACAATTGTGTGGAGAATTCAAGTATTACTCAATAAGATATGAAGTGCAAAATAAAAGGAGAAGGAAAAATATAAAGAAAATTGAAACTAAAAATAAAATAATAGGGGATTGGTCACACAGCCGTGGCACACGCCCCTGTGGCCTGGGTCTAGCCCGTATGTTTCATGGGCTTATGGTGTGACCACAGGTGATAGGCACAGGCGTGTCACATGCCCATGCTAATCTCTCAGTTTCAACCACGGCTTATGGGCATGGGCGTGGTGCTGATTCAGTATCTTCGCCTACGGCCATGTCGCACGGTCATGGTGATTTGTCAAAACCCGTGTTTTGGGAAAAATTTTTGCTCTATTTTCACACTGTCGTGTTGCACGGCCGTGTCTCCACCCATTGTGTGACCACCACCTTAGGCACACCCGTGTGCCTGGCCGTGTGGCTCTCAAAATCTACGTTTTAAGGACTTAGTTAGTTATTTAGATGTTATAAACTGAATTTAAAGAAATCAACAATGTTAGAGCTCGGGTTACCTTCCGAGAAGTGCTTATTTATAGTCTAAGCTCGACTTTTCTCAAGCTTATTCAGTCACAGTGGTTTAAGGAGTTCAAACTCCTCTCTCCTGTTATAAAATTTAATATCAAAATAAGGTTTAAGTTGAGTATAGTTTACCTTAAAAGTGCCAAATGTCTTATGTGTTATCTCGACTGTACCATAGGGAAAGATTTTTATTACCGTAAAGGGAGGTGTGTCACCTGTAAGAAACTTTGCACTCAAAATTTGAGGATCCTCCTCCTCTAATAATACCCTATCCCCTATCTTAAATTGATTTTGTTTATCTGTGGGCTTATTATGATGGTGCTCTATTTCGGTGTGGCATATCTTAGATTTCTCCTGGCGATAGTTCAGCCACTCGTCTAGTTCTTCAATTTGTAGCATTCTTTCTTTATGGATGGTTCCTTTATTATTGTATGGGTTTGAATGTGGCTCAGTTGTTTAAACAATTTGTAGGGAATTACATTAATACTGGCCCCTAAATCTACTAAAGCATTTTTAACATCTAAGCTACCAAGTAAACAAGGAATTGTAAAACTGCCTGGATCTTTTAGTTTGTTGGATAGCTTATTATGCAAAATGGTTGAGCAGACTGCATTCAGCTCTACATGCAATGACTCATCCAACTTCCGTTTGTTTGTCAGAAGCCCTCTTAAAAACTTAACAGCGTTTGGCATCTGCGAAAGAGCTTCAATAAACGATAAGTTAATGTGTAATTTCTTTAATAGTTTAAGAAATTTACCAAATTGCTCATCTGTGTTGTCTTTCCTCATCGCATCAGGATATGGTACACTAGGCTTTTACTCCTTGACTACTGGTTCTTTGTAACTTACCTCACCCTTACCTTTATCTACCATAGTGTCCTAACTTGGCTTTGATTTGGTTTTTGCTAACCCTCCTTCATCAATTGTGTCGATGGCATGGAGTTGCTCCTTAGGGTTAGTCTCAGTGTTGCTTGGTAAACCTCGTTGTGGCCTTTTAAAGATCAACTTAGCTAGCTGGCCTATTTCAGTTTCAAGTCCTTTAATGGATGCTTGCTGGTTTTTAAGTGCCGTCTTTATGTTCTGGAAACGGGTTTCTGACACGGCGATAAATTTTGTGAGCATCTCTTTAAGGTTCGGCTTTTTCTCTTGTTGGAATAGTGGTTGTTGAAATCCCAGAAAAGGGTGGTTGCCTTTGATTTCCTTGTCCTCCCCATGAAAAATTGGGGTGGTTCCTCCAACCTGCATTGTAAGTATTACTATAAGGGTTATTTTGAGATCTAGAATTATTACCCATATAGTTGGCTTGCTCATTTTCCATGCCATATCCATAGGTGGGGTACTCAGAATTGCTCATGTTTCCTTGAATTGAGTCACACTGTATCACTGGATGTATCTACGTAGAACTAATGAAATTATCAACCTTTTTATTAAGAAGTTCTACTTGATTAGAAAGCATGGTGACCGCATCAACATTAAAAAATCCGGCAGCTTTTTTGCAGTTTTGTTCTCATGACTTGCCACTGATAGTTATTCAGTGACATCTCTTCTATAAACTCATAAGCTGCTTCTGGTGTTTTGTTATTGATTGTTCCACCAGCGGCTGAATCGATCATCTGCCTCGTTGAGGGGTTCAAACAATTGTGAAAAGTTTGAACTTGTAACCATAAAGGTAACCCATGGTGAGGGCACCTTTTCAAGTCCTTGTATCTCTCCCAAGCATCGTAGAGTGTCTCTAAATCCATCTACACAAAAGAAGATATATCATTCCTTAATTTAGCCATTTTAGCTGGCAGAAAATATTTGAGTAAACATTTTTCAGTCATTTGTTCCCATGTAGTGATAGACCCTCGTGGTAGAGAATTTAACCACTGTTTAGCTTTGTTCCTCAAGGAAAATGGGAATAACCGAAGACGAATAGCATCATCAGAAATGCCATTTATTTTGAATGTGTCACAGAATTCCAAAAAATTGGCTAAATGTGAGTTCGGATCCTCATCCTACAAACCATCAAACTGAACAAACTGTTGTATCATATGAATAGTGTTAGGTTTCAGATCAAAATTATTTGCAACAATAGTAGGCCTAACAATACTAGATTCAGTGCCAGCTAAATTAGGTTTAGCATAATCATACATAGTACGAGAAATAGGATTTTGCTCGACAGGATTTGCGGCTACTATAGGAGGTAGCTGATTATCTTGATTTGCCTCTATCTCTTTAGTAGATTCAGGTTCTTCTTCTTGTCCCTATTCTGGGTATTTTAAGCTTCTTCTTATCTCTCTTTGATTTCTGTGAATTGTGGCTTCTAAATCATCGTAAAAAAATAAAGGTCCTGATGGATTTCTTCTAGTCATAAACTAGAGATACCTGTCAGGGAAAAGCAAAATAAAGAAGAAAAATTTAGTAAATAAAACCTAAGAAGAAAATAGTAAATAAATTGAAATAAAAGGATAGATGGCTAAAGTAATAGAAATCGAGTGTTCTTAATATCTTAGTTCCCCGGCAACGGCGCCAAAAACTTGATCGTGATCTGATGAAGTAATAAAATTGATCGTTGATAAACGATAAATTATACATATTTTTACCTCATGTTTAGCCTATAGTTTGGATGGATTATCATTAATTTTGTGAGAATTGGTGCTCTTAATCTTTCTTTTTCATATCTTATACTCAAGAGAGCATAGGGAAAAGAAAAGAACAGAAAATGGACCAAAAACGGAGAAAATGGGCCAAATTCTGAAAATGACACCGCCTAAGAAGTCACCACACGGCCGTGGCACACGGCCATGCCACATGAAGATCACACAGTCCAACCCCCGACAAGCTCGGCCAAGCAACACGGCCGTGCCTCCATCGACAGACTGTCACACGGCCTCTTGTCGCGGCACACGGGCGTGGCACACCGGCGTGTCCCTGTCGTGAGGAAGAGGAATTTCACTCGGATTTGGATACTTCGAGGCTAAGAAAGTCATTCTAAACTCTATATAAAGACCCTAAGAGGCAACTCTAAAGATATACTCTTTTCTCTCAAGAAAGAGCACCATATTTCTGCCAACACAAGGAGTGAAAGCAAGGAATTACTCCAATGGAAGCCGATTGATTCATCCCAGAAGCCAGAATTCTACATCAAGACAGAAGATCTCCCTAAATTCCTTCAGGGGTTTTTGGTTTCTTTATGTTTTGTTATCTTATTTCTTCTGAGATGTTTTCTTTATTAATTATGAACTAAACCCCTCAAATACTTGAGGGGGATGAAACCTATGACAGATCTTGTTATTATTTATTCTTGAATTATATGATAAATACTTGAATTGTTCCTAATTATGTGTTCTTCATTCTTGATTTAATAATCCTAGGTATTACTTCAAGAACTTGATGTGCTTAGGCAGAGGAGCAAAAGTCCCTGTTTTAAGAGTAGATCTACTATAATTAAGTGGAGTTGCATGCAACCCTAGACATAGGGGGACATAAATCTGCCGGATTAGGGTCAAACCTAATAGCGGGATCCATGGATCGAATTAATGCAACTTAGGGTGTTAATTAATAAAGAAACTTTAGTTAACAGCCTAGGCCTAGTTGTTCTTAGCCTCGACGGGGGGATTAACATAAGTTAGGGATCTCTACAGATCAAGTCAAGTGAATAAATCATCCAGTTCAAGAAGTTAATAACAAGTGAAGTGTAGGTGGATTCTCCCTTAAGTATTGCTCATATCAATCAGCTTTTCCCTAAGGTTTTCCCCAATTTACTTTTTGTGCACTTTTAGTTAGTTTTAGAATTAGTTTCAATTATTCCTCTTTTTATTTTTAGGCTAGATAATAGAAAGGAAGTAAGTATTAGTACTTTTGGTTCCCTTGGGTACGATAACTCGGTCTTGCCGCTAAACTATAGTACTGTTCGATAGGTGTGCTTGCCTTTAATATCGTGATATTAGTTAGTTTTGGTGTGATCAGTTTTTATAAATTTTATTACTTAATATCGCGAGCATATCAAGTTTTTGGCGTCGTTGCCGGGGAATCTAAACTGGATTTCTATTACATTAGCCATTACTATATTTATTTATTTTTAGTTTTTATTTATTTTTATTTTTATTTTTATTTATTTTTCTTATTATTTATTTTATTTTTCTTTTATTTTTCCTTCTAGGCATTTCTAGTTTATGACTAGAAACAACCTAGTAGGACCATTACTTTTTGACGAAGATTTAGAAGCGACAGTTCGCAGAAATCGCAGAGAGATCAGACGAAGCCTACAGTATCCAGAACAAGATCAAGAACAAAGGCCAGAACCTACAGAAGAGATGGAAGCAAATCCAAACATTCCACTACCACCCGCAATAGTTGCGCCACCAGTAAATCAGGAAGTAGCTCCTCGTACTATGTATGATTATGCTAAACCTAGTTTTGTTGGTACCCAAACTAGCATTCTTAGACCTACTATTACTGCTAATAATTTTGAGTTAAAGCCAAACACTATTCAGATGATACAACAATTGGTGTAGTTTGATGGTTTACAGGATGAAGATCCAAATTCACACATAGCCAATTTTTTGGAACTTTGTGATACTTTTAAAATTAATGGCGTTTCTGATGATGCCATTCGTTTAAGGCTATTTCCATTCTCTTTGAGAAACAAAGCAAAACAGTGGTTAAACTCTTTACCACGAGGCTCAATCACCACATGGGAACAGATGACCGAAAATTTTTTACTTAAATATTTTCCTCCAGCAAAAACAGCTAAATTACGAAACGATATCTCTTCTTTTGTGCAGATGGATTTCGAAACACTCTACGATGCCTGGGAGAGATACAAAGATCTTTTGAGAAGATGCCCTCATCATGGCCTACCTTTATGGCTCCAAGTTCAAACCTTTCACAACAGTTTGAATCCATCAACAAGGCAAATGATCGAGGCAGCTGCCGGAGGAACGATCAATAGTAAAACACCCGAAGCAGCTTATGAATTTATTGAAGAGATGTCACTGAATAACTATCAGTGGCAAGTCATGAGGACAAAGCCGACAAAAGCTACAGGAGTTTATAATATTTATGCTGTCGCTATGCTTACTAACCAAGTAGAACTATTAAATAAAAAGTTTGATCATTTTGTTGGTTCTACGCAGGCACAGCCAGTGATGCAGTGTGACACAACTCCAGTAAATATGTTCAATCCAGACTACTCATCCTCAGGACACAGCATGGAAATTGAGCAAGCCAACTATATGGGTAACAATTCTAGACCTCAAAATAACCCTTATAGTAATACTTACAATGCAGGTTGGAGAAATCACCCCAATTTTTCATAGGGAGGACAAGGAAATCAAAGACAACAACCTCCTCTGGGATTCCAGCAGCCACCACCACAACAAGAGAAAAAGCTGAATCTTTAAGAGATGTTCACCAAATTTATGGCCGCATCACAAACCCATTTCCAAAACATGAAAATGGCACTAAAGAACCAGTAAGCATCAATTCAAGGGCTTGAGAATCAAATCGGTCAGCTTGCAAAATTAATTCCAGAAAGACCACAAGGTGGACTACCAAGTAATACTGAGCCAAATCCCAGAGAACATGTCAAATCAATTACTTTATTAGATGGGAAAGTACTAGCTGAACCAGAAAAGAGATCTACTCTAGAATCTTCAGGAGACAAGGTAGAGGAATCCAAGGAAAACACTTAACCAACACTCAAGGAATACAAACCGCCCATTCCATATCTGGCAAAGTTGAAGAAAGACTGTACAGACGCCCAATTTGGTAAATTTCTTGAACTTTTTAAACAATTACACATTAACTTACCTTTTGTTGAAGCAATTTCGCAGATGCCGAAGTACGCGAAGTTCTTTAAGGAACTTCTGACAAATAAAAGAAAGTTGGAAGAAATAGCCACAGTAGAACTCAACGAAGAATGCTCAGCTATTCTCCAGAATAAACTGCCAACAAAACTGAAAGATCCAGGGAGTTTTACTATTCCTTGTTTAATTGGTAGTTTACTTATTGATAAAGCCTTAGCTGATTTAGGTGCTAGCATTAATCTCATGCCTTACAAAATGTTCAAGCAACTAGGTCTAGGGGAACCAAAGCCCACTAGGATGAGTATTCAATTAGCTGATAGATTTGTTAAATATCCTAGGGGAATCATAGAAGATGTGCCAATAAATATGGATAAATTTATATTCCCTGTTAATTTTGTTGTGCTTGATATGGATGAGGACATTGAGGTACCTTTAATTTTAGGACGTCCATTCTTAGCCACTGCTAGAGCTATTATTGATGTAGGGGCTGGTAAATTAGTACTTAGAGTTGGTGTGGAAGAAGTCGTTTTTAAAATCTACGATGCTATGAAATTTTCTAAAGAACAGGATGATTCCTGTTATTTTGTTGATATTATTGATTACTTTGTTCAAGATAAGTTTCAGGAACTTTCTATCGTAGACACGTTGGAACTATGTCTTGTTCAAAGTGGCGGAGAAGACGAAGTCACCACTGAAATTGAGGAAGTAAGAAAGGAGTTAGATTCTAATGAAATCATCACAAGACACATAAGTTATGAAAGTATAAAGATGAATGATGAGTTGAGGCAGAAGCCTTCCATTGATGAACCCCTCAAAGTAGAGTTGAAGCACCTACCAGATCATTTAGAATATGCCTTTTTAGGGGAAGATTCAACTCTACCAATCATTATCGCATCAGATTTGAGCATTGTAGAAAAAGAGGAACTACTCCATGTGTTAAAGGAACACAAGCAGGCTATAGCCTGGAAAATTTCAGATATTAAGGGAATTAATCCTTCTTTTTGTACCTACAAAATTTTAATGGAAGATGAATATAAACCATTGTTGCAAGCTCAGAGATGATTGAATCCCAACATGAAGGAATTCGTAAAAGCTGAGGTAATTAAACTTCTAGATGCAGGCATTATGTATCCTATTTCTGACAGTTCTTGGGTAAGTCCTATGTAGGTTGTTCCTAAAGAGGGAGGCATGACTGTGGTGTCTAATGACAAGAAAGAGTCAATACCTACAAGAACAGTTACTGGATGGAGAGTTTGCATTGATTATAGGAAGCTGAATGACGCCACTCGAAAAGATCACTTTCCTTTACCTTTTATTGATCAGATGTTGGAAATATTATCAGGTCACATGTATTATTGCTTCCTAGATGGCCTCTCGGGTTACTTCCAAATCCCGATAGCTCCAGAAGATCAGGAGAAAATGATATTCACATGCCCATACGGCACGTTTACTTATCGTAGAATGCCTTTTGGTTTATGTAACGCTCCTGCTACTTTTTAGTGATGCATGCTAGCTATCTTCAATGAATTCATGGTAGATATCATGGAGGTATTTATGGATGATTTTTTAGTTTTCGGTAATTCTTTCCAACTTTGTCTTAATAATCTAAAACGTGTTTTGATAAGATGTGAAGAGACAAATTTAGTGCTAAACTGGGAAAAATGCCACTTTATGGTTCAAAAGGGTATTGTATTAGGACATAAAATTTCTAGTAAAGGGATAGAGGTAGATAAAGCAAAAATTGAAACAATTGAAAAATTACCTCCCCCTAACTCAGTTAAGGCTATAAGAAGCTTTTTAGGACATGCCGGTTTTTATCACAGATTTATTAAAGATTTTTCTAAAATAGCTAAGCCTTTAACAAAGTTGCTGGAAAAAGACATGCTTTTCAACTTTGACCAAGAATGTTTAGACTCTTTTAACGCTCTTAAGGAAAAGTTAGTCAATGCCCCGATTATGATTTCACCTGATTGGAATCTACCTTTTGAACTAATGTGCGATGCAAGTGATTTTGAAGTAGGTGCAGTTTTGGGACAACGAAGAGACAAGCACTTTCAATCAATCTACTATGCTAGCAGAACTTTGACAGCTGCTCAAGCAAATTATACTACCACAGAAAAAGAATTGCTAGCCATTATTTTCGCATTTGATAAATTCAGATCTTATTTGATTTTGTCAAAAGTCATCATTTATACTGCCATTCTACTATTCGTTACCTTTTAACTAAAACTGATGCAAAGCCTCGATTAATAAGATGGATTCTATTGTTACAGGAGTTCGATTTAGAAATAAAGGACAAGAAAGGAGCTAAAAACCTGGCAGTAGATCACCTTTCAAGATTAGAAAACACGCAACCCAAGTACCTCGACAAAATAAATGACTTGTTTCCTGAAGAACAACTCCTATCCTTAGCAGATGCAACAGTTCCTTGGTTTGCTGATTTTGCAAATTATTTAGCAGCTAACATAACCCAAAAGGGTTGACCCATCAGCAAAAGAAGCGATTCTTCGTTGATGTGAAAAACTACTTTTGGGAAGATCCTTTTCTTTTTCGAATTTGTGTAGCTCAGGATATTCGAAGATGCGTTACTGAAACAGACGCATACCAAATTTTAAATCACTGCCATTTAGGACCCACAGAGGACATCACAGTGGAGCTAGAACTGCTCATAAGGTACTCGAATCAGGCTTTTACTGGCCTACACTATTCAGAGATGCCAACAGGTATGTGACTTCTTGTGATAAATGTCAACGAACAGGTAATATCTCTCAACATAATGAAATGCCTCAGAATTATATACTTTCATGTGAAATATTTGATGTATAGGGTATTGATTTCATGGGTCCATTCCCCACTTCATTTGGGAATAAGTACATACTAGTAGCAGTAGATTATAAGTCGAAATGGGTGAAAGGCCAAGCCTTGCCTACTAATGATGCTAGAATGGTAGTACGATTTTTGAAGAAACTTTTCTCAATTTAGAACACCTAGGATAATTATTAGTGACAGGGGCACACATTTTTGCAATGCCTAGTTTGAAAAAGTCTTAAAAAGGTATGGAGTACACCATAGAACAACTACCCCTTATCACCCACAAACCAGTGCTCAAGTCGAAGTGACAAATAGGGAACTAAAATGCATCCTAGAGAAAACAATAAAAACAAATAGAAAGGATTGGTCAAGGAAAATAGACGATGCTTTATGGGCTTATAGAACTACTTTTAAAACACCCATAGGTACATCTCCTTATAAGCTTGTCTATGGAAAAAGTTGTCATTTGCCATTTGAACTTGAACATAAAGCATTTTGGGCTATCAAATTTTTAAACCTTGATTTCAAGCTTGTAGGTGAGAAGAGATTAATGCAGTTAAATGAACTCAATGAATGGCGTTGCAATGCATACGAGAGCTCACGACTATATAAGGAAGCCATCAAGCGACGTCATGACAAACAACTGAAACAACCTAAGAAGTTCAAAACAGGTGATCTTGTCTTACTTTACAACTCAAGGCTGAAACTACTTCCTAGAAAACTCAAGTCAAGGTGGTCAGGTCCATTCACTGTTCAAACTGTCTTCCCATACAGCACAATTGAGGTAACTCACCCCAACTACGGTACGTTCAAGGTAAATGACCATAGGCTTAAACACTACAAATGAGAATTTTAAAGATTACAGGGAGGAGCTTCAGCTCCACGAAATCCCTTCGTGATACATCCAGGAAGAGTTGAGCTTAGACTCTAAATAAGCGCTTCTCGAGAGGCAACCCGAGCACTAACTTAGTAATTTTTCGTCTATTTTGATTTTAGTATTTTTCATTGATCAACTAACCCTTTTTAATGTAGAGATTTAGGACCACACGGCCAGTCCCACGGGCGTGCCCCAGGCCGTGTGAACACTTCAAATAGAGACACGGTCGTGTACAGAGGCTGTGTATAAATAGAGCACAAATTTTTCCAAAACACGAGCCACCGATAAATAGCCACGGTCATGCGACATGGCCATGGTGACCTTTCGAGTTCAACACCGGCTACCTGCAACACCCTACAACTGTGCGACATGGCCGTGGCAACCCTGCAGTATCAACACGGGCTTGCACAAAACCCCACGCCCGTGTCCCCAGCCCGTGGAAGACACTATCAAATTTCACACGGCCATGGAACTTATCACACGACCGTGTGAAACAGGAACACGATCGCACACGGCCGTGTATACTATCACACGACGGTGTGAGTGACAAAGAACTGATCTCCCACAGCCGTGGAAAACATTCCCACGGGCGTGTACTTCGAACCAGGCACGCCAAAACCATCGGATTACGAAAGACACGGGCAAAACACGACTCACACGGGCGTGTGACATGCTCGTGTGACCCAAAAACTATAAAAAGGAAGCCACTATTCATTTTTTTCACTCAAACCCTAAAATCCTCCCTCCCCAACCACCATAAGGCCGCCACAGCCCTCAAAACACCACCACCCTCGAAATGAGCCGACCCATGCTCGTGCATACCCGACCCACGATTGTGCAACCTTATATTTGGTTCTATTTTCTCATTTTTTCTCATTTTTCTCATTTATTTTTCAGTTATATTTCATTTTTTCTATTTAGTTAAATTTTACTTTATTCTAATTGTTAATTTAAGCATGGAATTAGTTATATTAGGATGAATAATCTAGAATAGTATAGAATATATTAGGATTGCACGCCATTTAAATTCATTTATTGTATGCCACTTAAATTCATATTTGCATGCCATTTTTTCTCATATATTTAGTATAAATACATACTTATATTTCTTAGCTTTGATACAAATTTCAAAATGATTAATTTCTACTATTCAGGTTAACCTTTATTTTATGTTCTCTTAGGAACATTTTAATTATTATCTATCTATTCTACTCTTTAGAACTAATGCTTGTTATTTTATTTTAGATACCATGTCATCATCATGCGGTAGGAAGACTGCTGTCCCCGTCTCCAAGAAATGTAAGGGGCTAGGGAGTTCATCATCGAGGCCCACCTTCGAGGTTCGCCATCCATTCATCACGTTCGCCCAAGCCTCGTAGGAGGAACATTATCAACTACTCCGAGCCTGCCCTATATACACGGGTCGCCGCATAGATTAGGGCGACCTCGAGCAGATACACCTAATGGATGACGTCTGGGCCCTATTGATGATTGAGCCATGGGAGCAGTTCTTCCAGATTATCGAGCCCACCTAGTTGGAATTCACTTTAAAGTCCTACTCCACATTCCACCTCCAGACTATGATGACCAGATTTGACGATCCAGGGACAGCCCAGTTCCGTTTGGGAGGACTCGTGCGACACCTCAACGTGCCAGAGTTTGGCTCAGCACTCGGGCTCTACACAGAGCAATTTATGGCAGACAAGGACTTTCCAACCTTTCTTGTCGCATCCGTATACGGCCTGTCGACTGCTGGCACGAGATCACCCCAGGTTGTCAAGTCTATAACCCCAGCGTCAGTAAGGCGACTGCTCTCATTCCATCTCTGAGGTATATTCATACTCTTCTTGCTCACACTCTTACAGGTAGACGAGAGAGCACAGGCGTCGTCAACACTCACGACATCTACTTCCTGTGGTGTATGGCAAACAGACACGTCATCGATTTAGCATACTTCATCGCGCACGCAGTGCAGCACCAGATAGAGAGGCACCGTAGAGGCGTCTTATCCATGGGGCCCTACATCACACGTCTGGCTTGTCACTTCGGGCTCCTCAACACTTTAGCCCAGACATCCTCATACACCTTGATCGATCAGATGTCTCCCCAAGGCATCATGACTATGCTACACATGAGGATGATCGAGCGGAGGCCGGGAGGCACCCCCTTCAATTTTGCCTTATTCAGGAGGACGAGGAGCCAGAGGACATTACTGATGATGTCCCACCACCACCACTAGAGGAGGACACACCCACCGAGCCACCACCCCCTTGCCGCCCATCTCATGCAGCAGCCAGCCATGCTGACCTATCTGAGTGCTTCTCACAATTCGAGCAGCAACACTTCCGGCGCCTCGATTATATCGATGCCACATTAGAGCAGATATGCCAACACCTCTGCAGCACTCCACCGCCGCGTGATCCATCTGAGGATTAGATTTATCTATTCCTCTTCACTTTTTTTTTACTTTCCTTTATTTTATTTTATTCTAACTTTTAAACACTGATCTCTATTTTCACCTTTTCTTCTAACTTTATTTTCCTTTTTATGTTTATTTTTATTTTCTTTCATTTCATCTTTTTCATTATTTAAATATTAGTATTTTTAGTATTTTGTTTTATTTTATTTCTTTTCCTAACGGCCAACCCCTAACAAGTAATTTCCATTGCTCCAAATTCCCCACGACTAATAAATTCTTTCACAGTTTCAAAGGAGCTTTACAGCTCCAATCTCTACGAAAAGGGGAGCACCCTGCCCCAACTGGCGTCTCTCCTAAATCCAATCTCCGTCTCACTACTCTATCCAAAGCACAGGGAGTTTCAATTCTCTCCCTATCTTATGATATTATGCTTCTATTGCTACTAATGTTATCTTTGTACATTGAGGGCAATGTACATCTTAAGTGTGGGGGAAAAACTTACTTTAAATCTTTGTATTATATATGAAAACCCTGAAATCTGATGCTTTGTTCTTAATTACATTATCTTCAATCTCCTATTAGGAATATATTCAGATTGATTTGTAATTTCTATTGATAAGTTGAGAATTAAGAAATAGGTGCTTGTACTTTGAATATTCAAACTCTAAAAACAATAGGGAATCAAGCATGATAAGTTGAAATTTTTGAGAACCCCAATTTTTACATAACTTATTTCTTTAATTCTAAATATTATCTTGAAATTTGAAATTCACAGGATTGACATCAAAAGCCATAATTCTGGTGAGATTTTGAGCCTTTTGAGCATACATTCTTTCATGCTCACTTTTATTATTGCTTTAAGTGAGTCAATACTGATTTGTTATTCTAGAACTTGCTTTGATTATACATGTCAAGACCACATCATTGATTTGATATACTGAGATGATAAAGGCACTTAGGATTTAACCCACTTACTCCACAAAGGCCTAGTTCCATAATTTAACCCCTAGTGAACCTCATTGAGCCTAACAACCTTTTCTTTGACTTACCCCTAATTATTAACCAATAACCCAATTTTTGTTGAATTTCATTCAATTATTTTGACCCCTATTTTTTTCGAAATTTGAACTAAACCCCTAAATACCTGAGGGGGATGAAACCTAACACGAATCTTGTTATTGTTATCTGAACTATATGATAAATATTTGATTTGTTCTTAATTGTATTTTTAACTCTTGAATTCATATTTTCGGGAAATTAATTTAAGTCGAATGTGCTTAGGTAGATGAGCAAAAGTCCCTGTTTAAGAGTAGATCCAACACAATTAAGCAGAGTTGATCGCAATCCTAGACATAGGACGACGAAAATCCACCGGATTAGAGTTAAAACTAATAGAGGGATCTATAGATCGAGTTAATGCAAGACTAGGGGATTTAATTAGAAAGAGATTTCAATTAATCAACCTAGGATTAGTTGTTCTTATTCTCGATGGATATATTAACATAATTTAGGGATCTCTACGGATCAAGTCGAATGAAGAAATCGTCTAGTTCAGAGTTAGATAACAAGTGAAGTCTAGGTGGATTCTTCCTTAGGTATTGCCTTAATCATTCAGCTCTCCCAAAGTAATTTCCCTAATTTATTCTTTGTCGTGTCTTTAGTTTAGTTTAGAGTTAAATAGTTTACACAAACCCCCTCTTTATTTTTAGGCTAGATAATAGGAAGAAAGTCATTACTAGTACTTTAGTTCCTTGGATTCGATATTCCGGTCTTGCCACTAACTATACTACTATTCAATAGGTGTGCTTGCCTTTTATCATGATAATAGTTAGTTTGTAGGTACGATTGATATGCTCGCGATATTAAGTAATAAAATTTATAAAAACTGATCACACCAAAACTAACTAATATCACAATATTAAAGGCAAGCACACCTATCGAACAGTAGTATAGTTTAGCGGCAAGACCGAGTTATCGTACCCAAGGGAACCAAAAGTACTAATACTTACTTCCTTTCTATTATCTAGCCTAAAAATAAAAGAAGATTGATTGAAACTAATTCTAAAACTAACTAAAAGTGCACAAAAAGTAAATTGGGGAAAACCTTAGGGAAAAGCTGATTGATATGAGCAATACTTAAGGGAGAATCCACCTAGACTTCACTTGTTATTAACTTCTTGAACTAAACGATTTATTCACTTTACTTGATCCGTAGGGATCCCTAACTTATGTTAATCCCTCCATCGAGGCTAAGAACAACTAGGCCTAGGCTGTTAACTAAAGTTTCTTTATTAATTAACACCCTAAGTTGCATTAATTCGATCCATGGATCCCGCTATTAGGTTTGACCCTAATCCGGCAGATTTATGTCCCCCTATGGCTAGGGTTGCATGCAACTCCGCTTAATTATGGTAGATCTACTCTTAAAACAGGGACTTTTGCTCCTCTACCTAAGCACATCAAGTTCTTGAAGTAATACCTAGGATTATTAAATCAAGAATGAAGAATACATAATTAAGAACAATTCAAGTATTTATCATATAATTCAAGAATAAATAATAACAAGATCTATCTTAGGTTTCATCCCCCTCAAGTATTTGAGGGGTTTAGTTCATAATTAATAAAGAAAACATCTCAAAAGAAATAAGATAACAAAACACAAAGAAACCAAAAACCCCTGAAGGAATTTAGGGAGATCTTCTGCTCTTAAGACCCCATAGGACTATCCTCGGATAGGCATTGTAGAGGTGCTGTAACATTCCCCACACGTAATCGTCCTCTCGAACTCGAAATTTGGTGATGAGATCGAGTCTAAATTTTTGGGATTTTTTGGTAGTATTAATTCTAGATTTTTAGATGATAGGTGGCTAAGCAACCTAGCCCTAATTGGTTACTGGCAACTCTACGTAATTTAGTCTCTTTGTGTCTAGTTTTGCTTACTAGGCTTGCATACTTTTATGTAGGCAACGTTTTGACAATTATAATCAAATTTTTACGGATTTATTATATAAAAAAGATATAAAAAAACTTCAATAAAAATATAACTTAATTTATATACGAACCCGAGGGTAGAGCGCCAGCAAGGATGTATGCCATTCGCGCTCACGAAGAGGAATCTTCACCCAATGTGATAACGGGTACATTTTCTCTTTACGAATTTTCTGTTATTGCTTTGATAGACCTGGGATCTACCCACTCTTATACTTGCATGAAACTAGTCTCTAGCATGAGTATACCTGTAGAATCTATGGAACTTGTGATACAAGTCTCCATCCTCTAGGCAAGAGTGTGCTAGTAGACAAAGTTTGTCAAGATTGTCCTTTGGTGATTAAGGGTCATTGTTTCCTTGCTAACCTCATGCTCTTGCCATTTGATGAATTTGACGTGATCCTTGGTATGGATTGGCTAACCACTCATGACATAACAGTGAACTGTAGTAGAAAGTTTATTGAACTGAAATATGAGAATGGTGAAACTTTTTGAGTTGAGTTAGATGAATCCGAGAGGGTACCTACAGTGATTTCCTCCTTAGTTGCTCCAAAGTGTGTAAGAATAGGGTATGAAGCTTATCTTGCTTTTTTGATGAACAAAAGAGAGTCGGAGTTGAAAATTGAGTCGGTGCTAGTTGTTTTGCAAGTATCCAGATGTTCCTTATAGAATGGCTCCAATCGAGCTAAATGAGTTGAAAGCTCAGCTACAAGAATTAACAGACCAAGGTTTTGCAAGACCGGGTCATTCTCTATGGGGTGCTCCCGAATTTTCGTGAAAAAGAAAGATGGTTCTATAAGGTTGTGCATAGATTATCAGCAACTTAACAAGGTGACCATAAAGAACAAGTACCCTTTGCCAAGAATCAATGATTTATTTGACCAGTTGAGAGGGGCCACAGTGTTCTGTAAGGTAGATTTGAGATCTGGGTATTATCAGTTAAGAGTTAAGGATTCGATGTGCCAAAGACTACATTTCTGATGAGATACAACCATTATGAATTTCTTGTCATGCCATTTGGATTAACAAATGCTCCTACATTCTTCTTGGATTTAATGAACCGTATCTTTCAGCCATACCTAGATAAGTTCGTTGTGGTTTTTATTGACGACATCCTAGTATCTGATCGTCAGAAATCATATGCAAATCTGAAATAGAAAGATATTGAATTTGAGGTTGGTGACAAGGTATTTCTGAAAGTATCTCCGTGGAAGAAACTATTCCGATTTGGCAAAAAGGGCAAATTGAGTCCGAAATTTATTGGGCCGTATGAAATTATTGAACGAGTTGGGCCGGTTGCTTATAAACTTATGTTACCACCTGAGTTAGAAAAGATCCACAATGTGTTTCACGTATCGATGCTTCATCGTTATAGATCTGATCCGTGCCATGTGATATCCCCTTCTGAAATTGAATTAAAGTCTAATATGTCTTATGATGAAAAGGTGATCCATATTTTAACTCAAGAAATAAAAGAATTGAGATGTAAGAAAATTCCTCTAGTAAAAGTGCTGTGGCATCGTCACAGATTAGAAGAGGCTACGTGGGAGCACACCAACACGGTCGTGCCGTACTAGACACACCCGTGCAATCAAATCGTGGGCAACACTGCCAAACCACACACGGTCACTAGACACGCCCGTGTGTCTAGTCCGTGGCTAACACTGTCAAATACCACACGGCTACCAGACACGCCCGTGGGTCTAGGCCATATGCAAGACTGCCTAAAATCTATTAGGTGCAGAGGTTACATGTAACACCCTATAACCCTTATCCGTCGTCGGAATAGAGTCACAAGGTATTACCTAACGAAACACAACTTCCAGACATACAAGGATACACATAGAAATCATTATCAAGTGTACGAATATAAGCAAGGTAATAATACATCTCATAATCTAACATTCAACAATGAAAATACATGCAACTCTACTATATACATTGGCTCGTCAAGCTTATTTAAGATAATGCATTTAAGCAATTTAGGAAGTCATATAACAAATACTTACCATTTAAAGTGTAATTATTAAACCACTTACCCATCTAGCATCAAATCATCTTATTTGGCAAATACGGATATTACTATTCATATAATCACTTTTAAACATTAGCCGAATACAAGTGTGCTTAAACTGTTTAATTCATTAGGTGACCATTTCATAACTAAACTAAATTCTTATTTTGCAAATATGTTTTGCATGTACTATGTTCAATGAATCAAAATTTCATAATTAACCATTTTGCAATTTTCTACTAACACATATATTAATCAACCACATCACTAAGTCAACCACAGAATCATACTTAGCGAAATGAATGAGCTATTAACGGGTCTGCTCACACAAGCTGACGGTGTATTCGATTCTACTCAGTACTGCTCACACAAGTTGACAAGTATCTGCAACAAATGCAGGATTACCTAGCCATTGGTAGTTGACTAGACCAGCACCCGGAATCACATAAACAATCAATAACAGTCGATGGTTTCCTAGTGACATGTCACTCATATCCTAATGATTCCTAAGGTTCAACCGGGACTTTTCTTTACTTATTGGTTTATCACATTCCATAATCAATATTTTGATATAAAATTTCAAATTTTCAAATTAATAAACTAGTTAAACATAATGACTAAAAATAACTCATTATTTACATATAGGACTTACCTTGGTATAAATATGCTATTCTTTTCGATTTTAATCCAACACTTTGCCTTTCCCTCGGTCAAGGTCATTTTCACGTCGTTCTTAATCTATAACACCACAATTAACTCGTTCAATACATACATTACTCAATTAGGCCCAAATTTATCCTATGGAAAATTTTACCATTTTACCCCTAACTTTGTCAATTTTTACAATTTAGTCCCTAGGCTCGTAAAATGAAATGTATAAATTTTTCTACATTCCCAAGCCTAGCCGAACATATTTCTCTTCTATAGAAGACCAAAATTTTCAATGTTTCACAATTTATGCACATATTTTACAACTTTTGCATTTTAGTCCTCTAATTGCATTTTAATGAAATATCACCTAGCAAAAGTTGTTTACTACACTTCAAGCTTTTATTTTCTACCAATAAACATCAAAATGTTTCCATGTCATATATGGGTAAATTTTTAAACATGAACCACAGCTTGAAATAGTGGTATAGAAAGCTAGGTCAAGGTATGAGGATCTTAAAAATACAAAGAACATGAAAATCAGGGCTAGGAATTACTTACTATCAAGCTTGAAAGATGAAAAACCCTAGTTATGGTGTGTCCTTTGATATTCGGCCAAGGGTAGGAGAAGATGGACACTTTTTGGCCTTTTTTCCCTTTTTATTTCATTTAATAACCAAATGACCAAAATGCCTCTAATGGCCTTCTTTGCAAAATTTTCCTTCCAAGGGTATTTTTGTCCATAATGCCCAAAAATGGTCTAATTACTAAATAAGGACCTCTAATTTATAATTTCATTTCAATTTCACACTAAAAGCTTCTAGAACACATACTTTGAAACTTTTGCAATTTAGTCCTATTACTCAATCAGGCAATTCATCGATAAAATTTATTTACTAAAATTTTCATTCATGCATTCAATCACACAATAAACCTTAAAACTTAATCGAAATAAATTTTCTATGTCTGATTTATGGTTCGAAACTACCATTCCATTTAGGCCCTATTTCAGGCTGTTACAAAAACTTTGGGAAAACATAAAAAATTTCTCAAAACAGAAGACACACGCCAATGTGAACAAGCTGTGTTTTTCACACGGCCACCAGATGCCCCAGTCATAGGCCTTGTAATAGCCCGATATAGGGCCTAAACAGAATAGTGGTTACGAAACCACAAATCTGAGCTCAAAATATTTATTACGATTGAGTTTTAAAATTTATTTTGTGCTTTCAATATTTTGTGAAATTTTCGTTACAAAATTTTATTGTTTGTGTGTCCAATTTGATAAATTGGACTAAATTGCAAAAGTAGTAAAATGTGAATTCTAGAAGGTAAAGATGTTCAATTGAAGTGTTTTTATTTATATTTTTATGGTTTACATTTTTATGAAATTATTTTGTAAAAATTTCGTACGAAAATTTTGACGTTTGGGCACTCAATTTAGTTAAAAGGACTAAATTGTAAAAAGTGCAATAGTTGAGTTCTACATGTTAGAGGTGTCCAATTGTTATGAAATTTTAAATTGAAGGTCCTTAAATGGTAATTAGACCATTGGTTAATTTATTGGACAAAAACAGATATGAAATGGGTGAAAAAAGAATATTTTTAAGTTTGGGGCATTTTGGTCATTTAGTGATTAAATGAATTAAAAATCAAATTAAAAGTCAATTTTTGCTCATCTTCTTCCTCAAGGCCGAAACAGCATGGAGAAACCATGGCTAGGGATTTTCAAGCTTCCAAGCTTTATTGTAAGTCCGTTCTAGCCCCATTTTTAATATTATTTACGTTTTTGGGGTCCCGGTAACTTGATTTAGCTTATTCTAGCAATAATTTAACCTAGGGTTCATATTTGGAAAAATACCCATAGGTGAAATGTGTTTATTTTGATGTTTTATGATAGAATATGAGGTTTTAAATTACGCTAAACAACTTGTGCTACCCGGTTTTAAGTAAAAACGAGTAAAATGACATAATCGGTAAAAATACCTAATGTTCATAAGTATATGTTAGAGTGGGAATTTGATGTTGCTGTTGGTAAATAAATGATTAGCATGTTCTAAAACATAAGAATTATGGATAAAGTTTAATTTTCGAGCCTTGGGGTAAAAGTGTAAATATGCAAAAGTTTATGGGCGAAATCATAATTTTTCCAAAGTTAGAGTTAAGGATTGTTTTGATAAATGTGAGTATTAAATAAGCTAACTGTGTTATTTTAGATCAATAAAGATGTGGAATTGACCTTGATCGGGGAAAGGAAAAGATTATGGACTAAATTGCAAATTTTCTATATTTTGCACTGAGGTAAGTTTGTATGTAAATAATATATCGTTTTGCTTATGTTATAATATTTTGTTATTATATGAGTCATGGTTGCATATTGAATGCTCACTTGAGGCAAATTATGAATTGAAATTGAGTATGGATGAATTGGTAAAATGTTGAAAAGTGAAGAATTTCCCGATTGAACCTTCAGAATAGAAAAGATATGAATGATCCATTGTGAGAACACGTGTGTAGTACTAAGTGTAGGCTACTACTGTAACACCTTTAACCTGAGACCGTTACCGGCAGGGCTACAAGGTATTACAGAACTAACTCGAAATCATTTTAAACAATCCAAAGGTTGAAATTTGAAAATACATTTTTATGTTTAAAATAATAATAATAATAAATCACTATTCATATGGTAAACTACCTATAAAAAAAAACGAATGCACATAGGTAATACTAAGTGAACACGTAAAACTTGTTTTACCCAAAATACAAACGCATTCATTTCATAGCTATAAGATCTTAATTCATGGTTAAAACAATGTACCAATGTTTCTTAGGTAACCGATCATGTAAGCATAATATTTATATACATAAGCATCATCGAAAAGAGCTAGCATATATTTTATAAATTCATTGTCACAACTGAAAGTGTATGGATAAGCATAACCATTCTTTAACATAGAATTTAGGCCACATTCGCATGGCCCTATATACATTGCTATTAAAATAACCATCATTCCAAAACGTAATCTATACATGCCATAGTGTTAAACATAAAGCTTTTACAAATATACCAAAAGTTTTGGAGATATGTGTGATGACTTCAAAAGGAACGGCTCCCAAGTTTCCAACGGATTTTAATCTAATCAAAATAAATAAACACACGAAATGAGCTATTAACTCAGTAAGTCATAAGCAATAATATATAATAATTCATCCTATAAAAGAATTTGGAATCGATAATAGTTAATGTTAAGTCTAACTTTCCAAAGTAGTACATATACTTGTACTCTTCTTATAAATTTTACTTCCCATAAAGCTAGTATACTCAATATCATTAATCGTCTTTAAACATAATCATCAAACCATACATATTACACATTTCTCTACTAACATGAAATTATACTTTTCCACATTTCCATATCTCACTTGTTCATTTAAAATAACCTCAATTTATACTACTCAAACTGCATATATCAAACTTAACTTCCTTTGCACACGATGCGCCTTTACCTCTCTTACAATTTACTCACACATATGGCTGTTTTATTTTCCACATTCACACACACATAGTGCTATCTCAGCTTAGAAATGTACTCACACATAGTGCCATTTTAAGCTTGTAAACATACGCACACATAGTACCATATCGTATATAGAAATGACCGCACACATAGTGCCATTTCAAGTTTATAAGTGTACGCACACATAGTGCCATTTCGTGCTTAGAAATGTCTGCACACATAGTGCGATTTCAATAATGATAGTACACTAAAGCTATTCAATCGGATTTAAAGAATTCTTTTATACTCCCCATCATATGCATATCATACATGTACGCATATATCTAACATAGCAAATTTAGTATCCTACAATTATTTATTTGAATTTATATATGTACTAACCATAGTCTTAATTGCTTTAAGACTTACCTTGTGTTAGATGAACAACTCCGATCGGCTACTCAACCACCTTTGTTTTGCCATTCGCCGAACTTTGCTTCTTATGATCTTGAGCTTAAATTAACCAAATAAAAACAATTCAATTCCTTCTGAATTAAAATGTATTTTAACTATTATGCTTTAAAAATTAGGATGCATTCGGCATTGGCCTAATTAAATCCAACTTCACATTCTATTTCTTCTTAGAAAATATACTACCACCGAATATCCTCCCAAAACCATCCACATATTAATTTAGAACTCAAAGCATCGAACATTTAAAGATTATCTATATAACTACATAACCGATTACTAATTTTACCATTCAATTAGATTTCATAAACTCCGTGCTCATAATACTTATCAAATGGTACGCACACACATATATATATAAGTACTTATAAAATATACAAATATACCTCAATTATAATCCCTACTCACAAGTTCAAATTGCAAAACACTTAACATGATTCATTTATATAAATTCATGGCCGAATGTGACCTTTATCCCATACACATATATCCTTATAACATCCAACTTTTGATCGTTGTACAATGGAACCATAACCGTATGCTCTTCTTGGTTAATTTCGCCATACAAGGCAACATTTACATTATTAGGCCTTATTTCAAAACTCTTATAATCAATTAGAACTAAATCACAACACATATTAAGATTTTAAATTCCCATTCGGCAATGTGAGCATTCTTTATCACCTAACCAATTTCCAAAGTTTCATATCACTTTCCTATATGCACAATTAATCTACTTATACCTCAACCTTCCTCCATTACAAATTTAAAGCATAAAATAACCACCATTTCGTAACTCTTTCTCTAATGGCCGAAAGCATGAATCATTACCAAACTAAAAATTTACACATGGGCAATGTTTAAAGCTTCAAAATCAATCTAATATCACAAAATTACTAGAAACGACATTCAATTCATACCTTAAATTTACATGAGAAGGTGTCGAATGCCTTGGAGTTTATTTTCTTTTTCTTTCCCTAATGTTTCGGCTAAAGATGAACATAAAAGAACAACCTTGTCCTTTTCACCCTTTATTCCTTATTATAATATGTTTAATAATATAAAACCATTTCCTTTTTGTTTTTCTAATATAAAATGCATATATTTTTCTTACAAAACAATATCATGGCCAGCCACTCATTTCAAATTGGGCAATTTGACATGCAAAGTCTTCTATTTTCAACTCATTCATTTTTCAGTCATCCCTATTCTTCCTAGCACACTTTTAACTTTTATCACATAAGTCCTTTTTCCATAATTCCACATTCAAATGATAAAATTAAATCATGAAAATTATTTTCATGCATTCTTACTAATAATAGACATGGAATATAGCGTTAAATTATTTTCGTGACTCAGTTTTATGGTCCCGAAACCATTTCCTGACTAGGGTCAAATTAGGGCTGTCACAACTCTCCCCCACTTTAGGGATTTTTCGTCCCCGAAAATTCTTACCAGTAAACAGGTTTGAGTAATGTTCTCTCATTGAGTCCTCGAGTTCCCAAGTCGCTTCCTCGATTTCGTGCTTGATCCACAGAACTTTAACTAGCAAAATTTTCTTATTTCGTAGTTATTTCACTTCGTGAGCTAAAATACCGATCGGTTCTTCCTCATAGCTTAAATTCGATTGAATCTCGATTTTCGACAAATTAACCAATGTGAAGGATTAGATCTATACCGCCTGAGCGTCGAAACATGGAACACATTATGAATCTTTTCGAGTTCAGGTGGCAGAATCAATCTATAGGCAACCGGCCTAATCCGTTTTGATATCTCGTACGGTTTGATAAATCTCGGGCTCAATTTGCCTTTACGGCCAAATCGGAATACTTTTTCCAGGGTGAGACTTTCAAGAATACCTTATCACCAATCTGATACTCAATATCTTTGCGTTTCAAATTCGCATAAGATTTCTGACGATTTGATGCCGCTTTCAAACTATCACAAATTACTTTCACTTTTTCCTCCGCTTCTCTAATCAAATCAACCCCGTATATCTTATTTTCATTGAGTTCAATCCAAAACAGTGGTGTACGACATCTACGACCGTATAAAGCCTCGTATGGTGCCATTTTGATACTTGATTGAAAACTATTGTTGTAAGCGAATTCAATCAAAGGTAAGTATCTCTCCCATGACCCACTAAACTCGAGGATGCAACATCTTAACATATCCTCGAATATCTGGATAACTCACTCGGATTGACCATCGGTCTGGGGATGGAAAGCAGTGCTAAAATGCAATTTGGTGCCTAACGCATCTTGTAATTTCTTCCAAAATTGCGACGTAAATCTCGAATATCTATCCGAAATAATAGAAGTGGGTACCCCGTGTAATCTCACAATTTGGGAAATATACAAGTCAGCTAGCTTATCGATTGAGTAATCGGTACGAATGGGAATAAAATGAGCAGACTTCATCAATCTATTAACAATAACCCAGATTGAATCTTTCTTGCTCGGAGTCAACGGTAGACTAGATACGAAGTCCATCGTGACTCGATCCCATTTCCACTCAGGTATCAAGATCGGTTGTAGTAATCCTGAAGGCACTTGATGCTCCGTTTTTACTTGCTGGCATATCAAACAATTAGTAGCAAAATCTGAGATGTCTCGTTTCATACTGTGCCAAAAATATTGGCGTTTCAGGTCGTTGTACATTTTTGTACTATCCGGATGAACAGACATTCAGCTATTATGAGCCTCATTCAAAATGATCAAGATAATCTCTGAATTTTTCAGAACACATAATCGTCCTCTAAACCTCAAGCAATCGAAATCGTCAATCCGAAATTCTGAGTCCATATTCGACTTACATTGAGCCCGTTTAACAACCAAATCATCATCAGTTTTCTGAGCTTCGCATATTTGCCAACTTAACACTGGTTCCGCTTTTAATTCCGCTATTACCACATCATCAGAAGATAGAGACAAGTGTACATTCATCGCTCTCAATGTAAACAGTGATTTTCGACTGAGAGTATCGGCAACTATGTTAGCCTTCCCAAGATGATAGTCAATGACAAGTTCATAATCTTTTAGTAGCTCTAGCCACCGTCGTTGTCTCAAATTCAAGTCCTTCTGAGTCATTAAGTATTTGAGGCTTTTGTGATCTGAGTAAACGTTACATTTTTCTCCGTACAAGTAGTGACGCCAAATTTTCAAAGCGAACACAATAGCAGCTAACTCGAGATCATGCGTCGGATAATTTCTCTCATGAGGCTTAAGTTGTCTCAAAGCATACGCGACTACTCTTCCCTCTTGCATCAACACGCAACCCAAACTGTTTAGAGAAGCATCACTATAAACTACGAACTCCTTACCGGACTTTGGCTGAACTAACACAGGGGTTTCCATCAAAAGGGTTTTTAGCTGGTCGAAACTTGTCTGGCACTTCTCAGACCACTCAAACTTGGTATCTTTCTGAAGTAATCTCATCAACGGTGTCACAATCATTGAGAAACCTTGAACGAATCGTCGATAATACCCGGCGAGTCCGAAAAAGCTACGAACTTTAGAAACATTCCTTGGAGGCTTCCAGTCAAGAATGGCTAAAATTTTGTTCAGATCGACTCTAATACCCGAAGCGGACACAACATGTCCCAGAAAACTGATCTCGTGCAACCAGAACTCACATTTACTAAATTTTGCATACAGCTGATGATCTCGTAAAGTCTGAAGCATTAGTCTCAAGTGTTCGGCATGCTCGGACTCGTCGTGAGAATAAATTAAAATATCATCTATGAACATAACCACAAATCGATCCAAATACTGTCTGAACACCCGATTCATTAGATCCATGAAAATCGCAGGGGCATTAGTGAGTCCAAACGACATCACTAAAAACTCATAGTGTCTGTACCGCGTTCGAAAGGCAATCTTAGGCACGTCGGAATCTCTGATTCGTAACTGATAATAGCCAGATCGCAAATCAATCTTCGAAAACACTGAAGCCCCTTTCAATTGGTCAAACAACTCATCTATTCGTGGCAACGGATATTTATTCTTTATCGTAACTTTATTGAGTTGACGATAATCGATGCACATTCGAATAGTTCCGTCCTTCTTCTTCATGAACAGGACTGGAGCACCCCAGGGTGAGTAACTAGGTCACGCAAAACATCTGTCGATCAACTCTTGCAATTGAGATTTCAATTCTTTGAACTCGGTTGGTGCCATACGATACGGAGCAATCGAAATTGGAGTCGTACCCGAAACCAACTCTATGCTGAACTCAACCTCTCTAACAGGTGGCAATCTCGGTAATTCCTCAGGAAACACATCCGAATACTCACAAACCACGGGCACATTCTCAAGCTTCCGTTCTGATATCTTGCTGTCCAGTACATATGCAAGATAAGCTTCACAGCCCTTTTTCACATATTTCCGAGCCAACACAGAAGATATCACCGTCGGTAATCCGCTCCGATCATTAGATTCAACTCGAATCATTTCGCAACTCGAACATCGCAAATCTATTGTTTTTCATTTGCAATTCACCACCGTGTCATGTACGGTTAACCAGTCCATTCCGAGAATAATGTTGAACTCATCAGAGGGTAGTAACATCAAATTAGCCGGAAAACAGGAATTTCAGATTATTAAGGGACATTTCTTGCACACCATGTCAACTAACACGTATCGGCCCAAAGGATTTGACACCCGTATTACGAACTTAATAGACTTATCAGGTAGAGTCTTACTGGATACTAATGTTTCACACACATAAGAGTGAGTCGAACCAGGATCAATCAAAGCAAGCACATTAGTATTATAGAGAGTGAATGTACCAGTGATAACATTAGGGGAGGATGCCTCCTCACGTGCGCGAATGGCATACGCTCTGGCAGGTGCACGAGCCTCGGATCGAACTGCTGCATCAAAATTTCCTTTCTGGTTACTACTCCTGCCTCTTACATTTCTTGGTGGCCTACCCCTAGCTGTTGCACCACTCGATCTTGCACTCTGCATCTTATTTTTCTTATCCGGTTCCGTGCAATCTCAAACGAGATGGTCTTGCGAACCACATCTATAACAAGCTCTGTTGATAGACCTACCCCAGCATTCACCCACATGTCATCTACCACACTATAGACACTCAGGTTTATCTTGTCGATTGCTACCAACACTGGCTACTGAGGTGGGTCGAGAATCCACGGGAGGTCGTTCTCGAATAGAAATCCCCGCAGACATTTTTGATCTATTACTGTCATCTCTGAACCTCTTCACAGCCGAGAAAGAAGCTTTACTCGCTGTTCTTTTACGAAAATCTTTAGCTTCAAATTCAGCTCTCCTTTTCTCTTTTCTGAGCTCTTCAACCTTGCAAGCTCGTTCAACTAGTATTACGAACGCTTTTATTTCAAGAATACCCACAAGCAACTTTAAATCTTCATTCAATCCTTCTTCAAACCTTTTACACATGGCAACTTCATCAGCAACACATTCCCGTACATAATGACTGAGTCTCACAAACTCAAGTTCGTATTTGGATACAGTCATACGGCCTTGTTTAAGTTCAAGAAATTTTTTACGCTTTCGATCAATGAATCTCTGGCTGATATATTTCTTATAAAACTCCACCTGAAAGAAATCCCACGTAATCCACTCTTTCAGAACCATCAAACTCAGAGTTCTCCACTAGTAATAGGCTAAATCTCGCAATAAGGATATAGCGCATTTCAAACACTCGTTGGGTGTGCAAGATAGCTCGTCAAAGACACATATCGTATTATCGAGCTAGAATTTAGCTTTTTCAGCATCGTCGGTAGCTGTGGCTCTAAACTCCTCGGCACTATACTTCCTGATCTTATCCACAGGGGGTTTGCTTAATCTCATCGGACCAGTGGTCGTAGGCATTACAAGCATTGCTTGAAACAATCCAAAGGTTGAAATTTGAAAATACATTTTTATGTTTAAAAATAATAATAATAAATCGCTATTCATATGGTAAACTACCTATAAAAAAAACGAATGCACATAGGTAATACTAAGTGAACACGTAAAACTTGTTTTACCCAAAATACAAACGCATTTATTTCATAGCTATAAGATCTTAATTCATGGCTAAAACAATGTACCGATGTTTCTTAGGTAACCGATCATGTAAGCATAATATTTATATACATAAGCATCATCGAAAAGAGCTAGCATATATTTTATAAATTCATTGTCACAACTGAAAGGGTATGGATAAGCATAACCATTCTTTAACATAGAATTTAGGCCACATTCGCATGGCCCTATATACATTGCTATTAAAATAACCATCATTCCAAAACGTAATCTATACATGCCATAGTGTTAAACATAAATCTTTTACAAAGATACCAAAAGTTTTGGAGATAGGTGCGATGACTTCAAAAGGAACGGCTCCCAAGTTTCCAACGGATTTTAATCTAATCAAAATAAATAAACACACAAAATGAGCTATTAACTCAGTAAGTCATAAGCAATAATATATAATAATTCATCCTATAAAAGAATTTGGAATCGATAATAGTTAATGTTAAGTCTAACATTCCAAAGTAGTACATATACTTGTACTCTTCTTATAAATTTTACTTCCCATAAAGCTAGCATACTCAATATCATTAATCCTCTTTAAACATAATCATCAAACCATACATATTACACATTTCTCTACTAACATGAAATTATACTTTTCCACATTTCCATATCTCACTTGTTCATTTAAAATAACCTCAATTTATACTACTCAAACCGCATATATCAAACTTAACTTCCTTTGCACACGATGCACACTTAACTCTCTTACAATTTACTCACACATATGGCTGTTTTATTTTCCACGTTCACGTACACATAGTGCTATCTCGGCTTAGAAATGTACACACACATAGTGCCATTTCAAGCTTATAAACATACGCACACATAGTGCCATATCGTATATAGAAATGTACGCACACATAGTGCCATTTCAAGTTTATAAGCGTACGCACACATAGTGCCATTTCGTGCTTAGAAATGTCCGCACACATAGTGCCATTTCAAGCTCATAAACATACACACACATAGTGCCATATCTTATATAGAAATGTCTACACACATAGTGCCATTTCAATAATGATAGTACACTAAAACTATTCAATCGGCTCTAAAGAATTCTTTTATACTCCCCATCATACGCATATCATACATGTACGCATATATCTAACATAGTAAATTTAGTATCCTACAATTATTTATTTGAATTTATATATGTACTAACCATAGTCTTAATTACTTTAAGACTTACCTTGTGTTAGATGAACAACTCCGATCGGCTACTCAACCACCTTTGCTTTGCCTTTGGCCGAACTTTGCTCCTTATGATCTTGGGCTTAAATTAACCAAATAAAAACAACTTAATTCCTTCTGCATTAAAATGTATTTTAACTATTATGCTTTAAAAATTAGGATGCATTCGGCATTGGCCTAATTAAATCCAACTTCACATTCTATTTCTTCTTAGAAAATATACTACCACCGAATATCCTCCCAAAACCATCCACATATTAATTTAGAACTCAAAGCATCGAACATTTAAAGATTATGTATGTGACCACATAACCGATTACTAATTTTACCATTCATTGAGATTTCATAAACTCCATGCTCATAATACTTATCAAATGGTACGCACACATATATATAGGTACTTATAAAATATACCTCAATTATAATCCCTACTCACAAGTTTAAATTCCAAAACACTTAACATGATTCATTTATATAAATTCATGGTCGAATGTGACCCTTATCCCATACACATATATCCTTATAACATCCAACTTTTGATCTTTGTACAATAGAACCATAACCGTATGCTCTTCTTGGTTAATTTCGCCATACAAAGCAACATTTACATTATTAGGCCTTATTTCAAAACTCTTATAATCAATTAGAACTAAATCACAACAAATATTAAGATTTTAAATTCCCATTCGGCAATGTGAGCATTCTTTATCACCTAACCAATTTCCAAAGTTTCATATCACTTTCCTATATGCACAATTAATCTACTTATACCTCAACCTTCCTCCATTAATGGCCGAAAGCATGAATCATTACCAAAGTAAAAATTTACACATTGGCAATGTTTAAAGCTTCAAAATCAATCTAATATCACAAAATTACTAGAAGCAACATTCAATTCATACCTTAGATTTACATGAGAAGGTGCCGAATGCCTTGGAGCTTATTTTCTTTTTCTTTCCCTAATGTTTCGGCTAAAGATGAACATAAAAGAACAACCTTGTTCTCTTCACCCTTTATTCTTTATTATAATATGTTTAATAATATAAAACCATTTCCTTTTTATTTTTTCTAATATAAAATGCATATATTTTTCTTACAAAACAATATCATGGCCAGCCACTTATTTCAAATTGGGCAATTTGACATACAAAGTCTTCTATTTTCAACTCGTGCATTTTTCGGTCATCCCTATTCTTCCTATCACACTTTTAACTTTTATCACATAAGTCCTTTTTCCATAATTCCAAATTCAAATGATAAAATTAAATCATGAAAATTATTTTCATGCATTCTTACTAATAATAGACATGGAATATAGCATTAAATTATTTTCGTGACTCGGTTTTGTGGTCACAAAACCACTTCCCGACTAGGGTCAAATTAGGGCTGTCACAACTACGTGTACCAAATGGTTGGGTCGCATGTGTAGTACTATGTGCAGGCTACTATGTATACTCAATTATTTCGATCACATGTGTGATACTAAGTGCAAGCCACTATGTGTAAGAAATAGTTTTGGTCACATCTGTAGTACTAAGTGCAGGCTACTATGTGCACCAATTAGCTTCAGCTACCAGGATGGTACTATGTGTAGCCCACCGAATATCTGTCACCATTCCAATGTGTTCAACGGGAAAACCTATTAATTGCAATTTCATATGAAAATATGGTGATAAGTATAGAGATATGAATATATGTGTTGTGAGTAATGTGCTCGATCAGTAATCAAACTTTGGTAAGATTGATATGGTTAAGTGTTACTATGAAAAATTGATACAAGGAAATTTATGAAAAAGGTGAAACTTGAAATATAACAGTTTTGGGCAGCAGCAGTTAGGTAATTTTGAAAAATCACCAAAAATGGTAGAAATTGAATCAACGATTGAATGAGATATGGGATTAAATATTATTTAGTCTATTTTCATATAAAAGCAACAGAGAAAGCAAAGAAATTCTGTATTTTGATATATTTATATTTTTGTAAGACTGGTTAGATTGATTTTGTGATCCCCTATTTTGATTTGTAAAAATCATTAAAAATTGTACAAAAATATTTGGGGAACATAATTTATATGTGTGGATTCCTTATTGAGCTTATTTTTAGTAGAAACAAACGTGAACATCTTTCAAATTTTGTATAAAGAGAAATTGAAATTTTAGTGAAGAGTGGTTAGGATTGTCAAGTAGCAAAATAGGGGAAGTTTTAATGAATAAACTGTACTAATTGGCCCAACAAAAAATTCTAAAATTTTTATAGTAAGAAGATATATGAGTCTAGGTTCTGGTAAAGTTGACAGATCTTAATTTTGAGTTTCATAGCTCTAGATAAAAATAATTTAGTGACTATTACTCGAGTAAACAGCTTGAAAAGGGCTTAAGTAAATGGTGGGACTATGTGTATTTGTAATTATACTATTATGAGAACATGTTATGAAATTTTATAAAAGCTTGTAATAAATTAATTATTATTTACATATTTACTTACTAAGCTATAATGCTTACTCCCTTCCCTTCCTTTTTCTTATAGAGTTTCAAATTCTAGCTCAAGTTGGAGGTCATCGGAGATACTATCACACTATCAGGCTGAGGTTAGTATTAAAAGATTCCGAAATATTTAAAAGTTTATGGCATGTATAAGGACTTGAATATATGTATATATGTTACTAAGTTAGCCTAGAATGTTGGCCTAAATTAATGGAAATTTTATTATTGTATAAGACCATGTGATATAACTAGAAGTAGCTATGTTATGAGGCATAATGGTACAATACATGAACGAGTATGCTTGCATCTTAGTAAATGAATTAATGTATATATGATAAGAATGTGATTAGATTCTAAATTGAAAGAAATTTTATAACCGGTTTTGTGTATTTGTAAGTGTAAAAAATCTAGTGATGCTTTGTACCCTGTTCCGGCATTGAACACGCGTAAGAGGTGTTACATTTAGTGGAATTAGAGCTATGATTTAGTCGATTCTCAGACTACCGTAGCGTCTGTAAAGAGTCTAGCTATACATGCCATATGTGGACGTGATAGTGTGATATCTCCCATCCCCGATGAGATTATTTTGTTTAGTAGAGATGTTTTCCAATTGAGCTACCATCGATAATGCAGAAAGGGAATAAGTAAGTATGTATAACTTAGTGAATATATTAATTTATTGAGGTGGACCTTTATGGTTCGAGTTGATATACATGTGTGTTAATGGTGTGTAATGGATTAATTAATGGTGGTGGAATATGGATAAGATGCTACTGTTCCAATTGAGTATTATAAATCGATCAATAAGATTGAATCTTTGTAGTGGATAAATGTGATGGGCTTATTATGAATGATAGATACTTATACATGATAATGATGAATGTGTTACCAAAAAGCTTGAAAGTGTGTTCATGATGAGTTGAAAATTTGAGATGTATAAATCAAATGTCTGATATTTATTATTTTGATATGAAATGCTATACTATATATGTGTACGTATGAAAGTCAAAATTTTTAAAGGCTTTACAATATTCACTCCCCTTTGTCGGTATAGTGTCATATGACAAAGTTCATCAAATTTACATTGAATAAGCTCGTAAGTGAGAAATAAAGAGTTTAGTGGTGGAATAGTTAATAATGTAATTAGAGAGGGGAAATGGCTTAGTAAGTAAAGATGATTATGACTGAAATATCAGATGATTTTTCTGAAGATTATTCAGAATACTCAATGTTACTATTAAAAAAAAAAGAAGAAGCTATTCATGAGTAATCAATTTATTCAGGTATGATATCTACAAAAATAATTTACTAGATATTTCTTCTAAATTAGTTCTATTAGTGAATTGAATAATGTGGAATTATTGGTGACTTTAGTAGTTAGTTGCACAGTGGTAAAATGGAAAAGATACATGACTGCAACTATTATGATTATATATCTTACAGTAATATTTTTTTTGGGTATTTCACATGATTTGTTATATACAAAAATATATGTAATTATTCATTTTCAAATGTGATTACAATTTTATAGAAAAGTTGGCTAATCATGATGTTAAATGGAATTGTTGAAAGTCTGATTAAAATATGAGCGGTATTGCTTTATCTCTTTTCTGGTTTTCTAATCAATTATGCTTGAGAGAAAATTTGATAAAAACATTCATATGATGTGGTTTTCTACTTCTATGGGTTGAAGCTCTGAATTATAAATATAATATAATATAATATATATTCGAGAAAGATATTCATTAGTTAGAGACCATTATATTTACTGTTATAACTCCTGATTCGAATATAGGAGTTTAGTAATATGAATCACATATAGTGGATATCATGTTATTATACTGGTTGTTATTAGGACTATTTTCAATATTTTCTCTTCTGTTTGGGAAGTATTATTGATATTGAAGTATTATTTTATTTATAAGGTTGAGACATTGATCTTATTATGGTACTATGGTTTCATTTAGTATGATGGTTACAATTTTCAAAATTTTAAAGCTTCGGTATTGATAATTGATAGCTATACTGATGATACAATTATTACAGAAAGATGTTTAAACATGACAGTTACAGTTGAGTAATCTATGAAAATTTTTCAGGGCATTTTATGTATCTAGACATTACCAGAAGTAAATGTGGTTGCTTGTTTTCTGATGAAAGTATCGTTGATCTGATTGATTTATGATCATTGTTCTTTTATTTTCCATTGGTATTCTATTATGTTACGTTAGAGATAAGAAGCTGACAGTGAATTCATATGAAATTACTCTTCTGTTTCTTCTGGCTGTTGTCCTATTTACATCTACATGGAAAATGTATTATTCTGTTACAATTGACTATAGAATGAATGAACAGTGCATTTTTTTCTGGTTTTTCTGAAGAGTCGTTAGGTTCCTTATTATTTCGTGTGAATGGTGTTTCTGAATATACTGTATGGTTTTGTATCTTAAATTTCCTTATCTCAATTTTTTTATCATTCTTATGGGTTATTTTATCATGTATGGCATATCTTTAAGGTAAATATTGACAAAGGTGAGGATTATGACAGTTCAAGTTCAGATTGTATATTGATTTCCTTTCCCCAGGTAATCTTGGCTATTATCAGTGACTTCGAAAAAAATGTTATGTTTCATCTGAGCTAATACAGTTAGTAAGTATTTGTGGCTGGTATGTTGAAAGAAATATGAGAAATTGTATGTTTGATCTGTTCTAACGATATAAAGAAGTGATCACTGTGGAATGCTAATAAATAGTTAGGATCAACTCAGTAATTTCAATCAGAGTGAGCTATTCAATTAGAAAATAAATTAAACTATGTGTATTTATGTGCTTCATCTGGTCTGGAAATGATGTTGTGCATACATAAATTTATAGACGAACAGTTTGAAGGAAGAATTTATATTCCTGATAGTATGACACGGAGACATATCGATTGGGTTTTTCCTTAACTAAAAGAATGTGTGTGAATACCAACAAATCTATGGGAAAGGTTAAAATATTGCAAGTGCTTGAATGAAAATTTTTATTTACCTTGTGAGTATTGGTTTCAACTATTTACCTTGTTGATAGATTTTTATTCTAATTAAACCGACGTTTTTGTTATAAATTGGAAAAGCTCAGAATTGGATTGTTAAGTGTTAAGTTAAATAAACGTAGCATGAGCTGACTTTTGATTCTGAATTTTAAATTAGATCTGATTACTGATACTATTATTCCAAGACAAAATTGGTGTATTAAGAAACACAGGGTCTGCAGAGAGTTCTCGTTTAGAGCTCACTATAGTATTTTATCTATTCATTTAAAAAGAAATAAAAAGTAGAGTGATTTGAAGTAAATGTTTGGGTATACAGATATGAAATTCGATATTTCTAATTTTTGAGTTCAGATGTCATTTTGTTATCAGAGATAAGTTGAATGACAAAATGCAATCAGGACTGTTATAGTCAATGATGAGTCAGGTGTGATATTGAAACAAAGATAATATGAGTTCCATATCGGAATTTCTCTTATTCCTAGAAAATGAAAGCTATTATTGGGATTGTGATTGATCGATGCCTAGAGCATGGCATTGGCACTGACAGGCTATTATCAGGCAGGAAAACCCAAGTATCCTGAGTATTCCAAATGGTTCATTGGAATATACAGGCTATGTTACAAGAAAGTTCAGGTAAGGAATGATAAACAGGATAGTTAAAGAGTAAGTGGAGAAGTAAAATAAAGATTTTGTTAGTTGATGGTATAATATGAGTATATTTATACTTGGTGAATGTTGTTATTAATTTACTTTTAAACTTACTAAGCATTGTAGCTTACTCCTTTTCCTTTCTCTCTTTTATAGTGTAGCCAAGCCAATTCAGGGATCATAAGGACATCGGAGTTCGTCTCACACTATTAAAGGCTATCTCAGTATTTTGTAGTTTGAAATGTTTTAAGTTATGGCATGTACAGAGACTTGGCTATTTTGTGTGTATGTTCTTATGATACAATTAAAGAATGGCATGTGAAAACTTGATAGTGATTAGCTATTGAATGGCTAATTAAGAACATGATTTGATGTTATGTATGCCTAAATGATAGTTTATGCAAAGAAATTCTGAAAGAGTAAAAGTTGGCCATGAAATAGTTTTGGAAGAGCAGTAGTGACGTGAATTTGAAAAATAATTAAAAATTATAGAAATGGAATTAAATGGTAAATGAGATTTAGTATTAAAGATTATTGAGTCTATTTTCATAAGAAATAAACAGAACAAGCAAAAGAAGTCTATATTTTGATATATTTAAATTCTTGTAAGACTGGTCAAAGGGATTTTGTGATCCCCTATTTTGAATTTAGAAATTCACTAAAAATTTTACAACAATAATTATGAGTCATAATTTATATGTATAGATTCCTTAGTGACTCTATTTTCTGTAGAAACAAGTAGAAACACTATATGAAAACTGTACTAAGAGATAATTGAATTTCAGAGAAGAGAGGTCAGGTTCGCTGGGCTGCGAAACAGGGGAACATTTAACTAATAAACTGTACTAATTGGCCTCACCAAAAATTCTGCAAAAATTATGGTAAGAAGATATATGAGTCTATTTTCAGAGAAAATTTATAGATTTAAATTTTGAGTTTCGTAACTCGATTTATAATTAATTTAGTGATTGTTACGCAGGTGGATAGTTTTATTATGAATAGTGAAATAAATTATTTTACCTCGGTTAGGTCTCGAAGCATTCCAATTGCATGTTTAGGGCCTCGAGGGCCCATTTTTGGGATATATTGGATGAATATGAACGAATTAATTTTAAAAGCAAATTTTTATGCCCTGAACTAGTAAGGTAAGTCTGGTAATGCCTCGTGCTCGACTTCTACGACGGTCTCGGGTAAGGGGTTTTACATTTATTGGTATCAGAGCAAGAGTTTAGTTGATTCTCAAAATATTCAATATGAGTAAAAGTCTAGCTATACATGCCATACTTATATTTTGATAGTGTGACAACACCTGACAATTTTAAAATGCTTTTCTTTTATAGTTATGGATCCCGAACTAGTTGGTGCAGATGATGTAGAAAGTAACATGCCCACTCCCGTAGAAGGGATGGTGCCACCAGATAGTGGTGAAAGGCTCGTTACAGTTAGTTAAGGAGGAGGGGCTCAAGAAGCCTTCTTCCAAGCTATGAATAAATGGTTTGCCAAGTTCGTTCGTAGAATCCGGCTATCAGAACTCCACCCCCTCATAATCCTCAGACTACCCATATAGCTTCCTCAGTCACAGATACAGTCAGATGAGAGAAGCCACTAGTTGATAAAATTAGAAAACAAGGGGCCGAAAAGTTTCAGGCTACTAAAAATGATGACGCAGAGAAAGCTAAATTTTGGCTCGAGAATACTATCAGGGTCTTTGATGAGTTATCTTGCACACTTGAAGAGTGCATGAAGTGTGTTGTATCACTTTCACGAGATTCGACCTACCATTAGTGGAAGACACTTGTATCAGTAGTATCAAAAGAAAAGGTTACTTGGGATTTCTTTCAGGAGGAGTTCCGTAAGAAATACATTAGTCAGAGGTTTATCGACCAGAAAAGAAAAAACTTCCTTAAACTAAAGTAGGGTAAGATGATAGTGACTAAATATGAACGCGAATTTGTTAGACTCAGTAATTGTGCTCGAGAGTGTGTGTCAACCAAAGCTATTCTGTGCAAGAGTTTTGAAGATGGACTTGATGATATCCGACTATCAGTTGGTGTTCTAGATATAAAAGAGTTTGTTGTTCTAGTTGATAGAGCCTGTAAGGCAAATGAGTTGCTAAAAGAAAAAGAAAAAGGCAAAGCTAAAATTTAGATACAAGATACGAAGAAAAGACAGATGAGAAAGTCGTTTCAGTCTACATCCAAGAGGCCTAGAGAGTTCTCTACTAGATCAAACTTTTCAGCTGGGTATTCGAGCAGAAACAGAGATAACAGAAATATGGGTTTGAAAGCTCAGACTACCTCGATTGCGAGTGTAGGTAGTGTCTGACCGGGCAAACCAAAGTGTCCATGGTGCGGTAGACGTCATTTTTTCCAGTGTCGAGCAGATGAGAGTGGTTGTTACAAGTGTGGTGCTCCAAATCATTTTATGCGAGAGTGTTCAGAAATGGTAAAAAGGAAGAATTACGGAGTGCTAGGTCCGGGAATGTTCCAGTCCGAGGTAGACCACAGAGAAACCCGAGAATAAAGGCGGGTAATATAGGTGTGTTTAGAGATTCAGTAGTGAGACCAGATGTTAGAACACCCACAAGGACCTATGCTATTCGTGCTCGTGAAGAGGCATCCTCCCCTGACGTAATTACGGGTACATTTTCTCCTCATGATGTTAATGTTATTACTTTGATTGATCCGAGTTCGACCCATTCCTATGTTTACATAAAATTGATGCCTAGTATGAACATGTCCATAGAGTCCACGAGATTTGTGATTAAAGTATGGAACCCATTGGGTCAACATGTATTAGTAGACAAAGTATGTAAAAATTGCCCTTTGATGATTAGATGTTATTATTTTCTGGCCGATCTCATGCTATTGCCATTTGATGAGTTTGATGTGATTCTTGGTATAGATTGGTTGACTGCGCATGATGTGATAGTGAATTGTGCAAAGAAATTCATTGAGATGAAATGTGAAAAATGGTGAAATCGGGTTAATTCAGATGAGTCAAATAGTTCAATTACCATGATTTATGTTATCTCTATTCAGAAATGTTTGAGGAAAGGATATGAAGCTTATCTTGCTTTTGTGTTGAATACTAAAGATCCAGAGTTAAAAATTGAATTAGTGCCTGTGGTATGTGAGTTTCCTGATGTGTTTCCAGAAGAACTACTAGGTGTCCCTCCAATCAGAGAAGTTGAGTTCGGTATTGATTTGGTTCTGGGTACAGCACCCATTTCTATAAGTCCTTATAGAATGGCACCAATGGAATTGAAAGTTCAGTTGCAGGAATTAACAGATAAAGGCTTTGCAAGACCTCGTTGTTCACCATGGGGTGCACCAATACTCTTTATGAAAAATTAAAGATAGTTCAATGAGATTGTGCATAGATTATCGGCAGCTTAACAAGGTAACTATTAAGAACAAGTATCCACTGCCTAGAACTAATGATTTGTTTGATCAATTGAAGGGAGCTATTATGTTTTCCAAGATAGATTTGAGATCCAGATATTATTAGTTGCGAGAACAGTTAAATGTTCCGAAAACTGCTTTCCGGACTAGGTATGGCCATTATGAGCTCCTCGTGATGCCATTTGGCTTAACTAATGCTCCTGCCATTTTCATGGACTTAATTAACTGAATTTTTAAACCTTACTTGGATAAATTTGTAGTTGTGTTCATTGATGATATCTTGATTTTGTGACAGCCCTATTTTGGCCCTATTCGAAAAAGTGGTTTCAGAACCACAAAACCGAGTCAGAAAATTTTTAAAATATTATCTTCAGTGTTTTTATTATGTGAATTAACATATGTGAAAGTTTGGTGTCTTAATTTTGTCATTTGGATGCTAAATTATTAAATAAGGATTTGATTGCATAAAGGAAAAATTAGATGGTTATAATCTAAGTGCCGAATTGTGGTTGAAATTTAATGTTAGAGGGTTTATGAAGTAAATAAACTAATAAAATTAGGCATGGACATAATCAGCCATCACTTAGTGGGAAGGAAATGTTTTCAAAAGGGCTAGTTTTGTAAGTTAGCAACTAAAGCTCATGCATGTAATAGTAACCCATGGATTAGTTGCTCGTTTTCCCTTGGTTGTGCCGAAAACTAAAGAAAAAGAAAGGAGAAAGGCTAAGTGTGTTCGGCCATGAAAGTAGTGTGATTGAGGTATGTTTTCCATCCATTTTTCTTTAAATTTTGTGAAATTGAGTTGTTTGGAAAGCTCTTGATATAATACATTCGGCCCTGACTATTATGTGTCAAATTGGTTGTATTTTGAATTTTTTTTTTTTAATGATGAGGTATGAAGATGGTTGATTTTGAGCTATGAAACAAAGGAATTAAGTGTTTAATAAAATAATTGAATGTGAGTGTGTGTGAAATAGCAAACGATGAGTCTTGGTAGCTTCATGAAGCGTTCGGCATTGTGTTGAAATGTTAAACTTGTGTTTAATTTTGGAATTTGATAGTTAAATGGTTAGTATGTATATATATGTGGCCGAATGTGGACATGAATTTTAATGTGAATAGATTGTTGTTAGTTAATGGCTGTTTGAATGATTTTAATTGAGGTTTATTGCTGATTAAACACAATTTTAATGTTTTCAATTATATATGGATATAACCAAATATTTGGTTGAGTGTTATTGAGTTAAATTGTAGTAAATGATTTTGGTTTACTGGTATACCTTGATAGAATATTCGGCTGAGGATAAAAAGGGTATGAAATTGATGTTTGATGTTAAAGAATGGTTTAATTTGAGTACATGGTGAGATAAGTGGAATTGAGTCTTATGATGTGTATGATTTGATTCTTAAGTTATATTTTATAATGCCGAATGTGGCTTGTTGTGGGAAATGGTTTGATTTGTTGATAATAAGGAGATCAATGATGATTTAAAATGTGTACAATTTCTACTATGATTTATGTGTGTTAGTCGAAAGTGACTTAAGATATAGTGAATGATATTTCTATGATTTAATTTGTAATTGCCGAATGCGACCTAGAAATAGTAAGTGGTATTTGTTGTGATTTGAGGGTAATGGCCGATTGTGATCAATGATAAGTAGATGATATTAAAAGTTGGTTAAATGTGGCTAATACGGCCTAATTAGTTTTCTTGTTGCTTTCGACCAAGCGCATGAACAATTGAGTAGTAACAAGTTAAAAAATTTGTTTAATTTAGCTCAAGAACTCAAGGGAATAAATTCAGATCGTGGGAAAGAGAAATTGGTCGAATAGTCAAAATTGACGTACGATAGCCATCGAGGTAAGTTTTAAGTAATTAAACATGCCTTGTATCTTGAGCAATTGATGTTATTTGTATGAATGTTCATAACCGAATGTGAAAGTTGAGATGTAAGAGACATAAATAGAAATGTTTTATAGTCTAATAGTACGCGTAAGATTAAGGTAAGAGTTCATTATGTGCTAATATGTGTTAAAGCCGAATGGCTAAATTGTGTGATAAAAATGAGATCTTGGTATGTGATAAAGCTGAATGGTAAATTGTAAAATGCAAATTGTTGGTTGCTATGTGTTATGTTTGAATGGTGCAACTCCCTTATGATGTGATTATATCATGTGAGATTTAGAGACATATGCATTAAAGCATGAAAAAAATTTAATGTTTTGGCAATTAGACTGTGTCATTTGGGTCTATGACCTAGCAAGCTGTGAGCTGGTGTTTATTATCGTGCTTCTAGCTCAGCAGGCGTAAATGCCGGTGAAGGAGAATCGAACCTAAATGTCTAGTAGGCTTTGAGCCGGTGATAACTTTGGGTTTATACCCAGCAGACTAAATGCCAGTGAAATAATAAAAAGTCCAAAACTATGAAGCTTATGCTATACAGCATCCGAATCTGTTCACTAGATTAAGTTGTTCAGGTACGTAAAAGTTATTTATGCATATGAGAAACGGTTATATGTCTATGTATTCAGTCTCGTAGAACTATATGCATGAAAGTATATGTGATACTTATGCGAATTCGATCATTGAAAGTATTTGTGGATATGGTGCCTTAAATGAACCTTATTAAGTTGAATCAAAGAATGACTTTGGGGTATTTAATGATGTGATTACGTGACTTCGAATTTTTAAACAAATGATATGTCAATGGAAATGAGTACAATGTGACTATGTATATTCGGCCAAATGATGTACTAGTAGATCATGTATATGTGAATAATTTGTTTATCTAAGTTAAGTTGTTTAAATTTACTTAAGACTTACTAAGCTAATTAGCTTACTTCAAGTGTCTTTGTTACTCTGTCTTATAGATCTCGTTTGAAAGCTACGAGCCTGGGGATCCAAGTTCAAAGTCATCCACACTATCGCCACTATTTTGGTATTTTGATAATCTATATTTTGAAAGATGGCATGTATAAGCTTAATTCCCTTTTGAATCAAATGACATTTTGAAATTGTATATATTAAGCCATGTGAAAATGACATGTTATTATGATAAATGTGTTTAAAAGGTTAAGTAAGTTAAAAATCATATTACTCGTATATGGTTGAATGAATTAGTTGTAAGCTTTTAAATGACGACTAGTATGTATTATGCTTTGATGATAGATTGCTTGGTTATTAAAAGTTTTGAAAATACTTTTGTGAATAGACATTCTTGAATATTTGGATAGGTTGCTATATGGTAAATTAAGGAGATATGTTGTATTAAATATTTTATACCACTAAGTTAGTACATTCGGCCATTGGCCATATGAATAAGATCACTATTTGCTAAATATCCCATGTTTAAGTAAAATTATGAAAGACTCATAGTTGTTTCTATTAACTGAAAAGTATATAATTTCAGATATCATGTCTATAGTTACAATTATCGATTGACTATGTAACACCCCTATAACCCATATCCGTCGCCGGAGTGGGTTATGAAGCATTACCAAACCAAAGCACCACCTTTGTACAATTACATAGACTTAAGACCATCAACATTTATATACATACTGAACATAACCAAAGATCAAATTTAAAAGATATAAAAGTAAACATCCAAAAGATGCCATATTTGTATGGCTTATAGACAATAGTCAAAATATCATTCTACTTATAGTCTATCCTATACATACCATAAGCTAAGTCTGAATCATATGGTTACCACAACAGTAGATAGTGTGACGAAATACTGACAATCCCCAAGCTGGTAGTAAGAGTCAACAATCTATAAAACAGAGAAACATAACATTCAAAGTAAGCTTTCATAAGCTTAGTAAGTCTTAAGCAATTTTAAACAATTGAACTTAAAAACAAACCAAATGATCGAAATCACATAACATTTTCTAAGTATAATACCATTTGGCTGATTATGCACATTCACATATAACATTTTACTCTAATTAAATTCAAACGCATATAGACATAAGCATTTACATATTTCAAGATTAACTTTAATTCTATCGAATTCAACTAGTTTACCATTTCTTAACCACACTTAATTTAAACATTCATAGTTAAATGGTATATCGAATACTTACATGTAAATTTGCATAATGACTGAATGCACACATACACACATATACATATGAATTTACAACATCTTTACATATGCTTCTCAATACACATTCTTAATTCCCTTCAGGTCAATCTCACATATATAATATATATATCATACCTGGCCAACTTATTATCTTGAACTCATTTTATTACCAATTTAGCATAAGGTCGCATAATCTCTGACTTTAATTAGTTCACCGGCATTTAGTCCATTTAACGGACTTTCTCTTCGAGTCATTCAGAAATGTGTAGAATTCAAATAGGCCTTATACAATGCTGACGTCCCGGACGTGGTCTTACATGTTATTCAAGGTCAATGCCACTATCCCGACAGGGTCTTACACGAAACATAAGTGATGCCAGTGTCCCAGACACGGTCTTACACACTATCTCAAATCAATGCCTTTGTCCCGGACGAGGTCTTACATGATATCATTTTACCATTTCTCCATCGAATATGATTCTGAATTTCTCAATCATTTCGTACACTTAGTGCCCCAACAACCGATCTCGTACACATAGTACTCGATTAAAGGAATTCGTACACATAGTGCCTCTACAACCGATCTCGTACACATAGTACTCGATTAAAGGAATTCGCACACATAGTGCCTCTACAACCGATCTCGTACACATAGTACCCGGTTAAAGGAATTCGCACACATAGTGCCTCTATTCATTCGCACACACAATGCAGTTAACCAAGTCTATAAAACATCATACATATATAATAGTATCAAAGCATATACTGCACCTCAAATCCATCTCTAATAGATTACATATATTTCGCCCATACACATAAAATCATGAATCAAAATATAACCTCTCATGTTTACACATCACAAATATCCGAATACACTTCACCAAATTTTATTACACAACACATTCGGCAAATCACATTACATATTAGTACTCCAAATGTATTTCATACCTCTATTCGGCTATATAAACACACACATATATATATGTAACATTTACTCACATACATAATTACAGTTTGACCGAATATATATAAATATATAACCATTTCTCATATGCTTTTCACTTCACATCCACAATTCGATCCACCATTATCTTCATAAGCATAAATAATTAACACGTACCTGGATAACTTAATGCCTTATACGAATTCACATGTTATCTCATACTTTCATGACTTATACTACAACCACATATAATTGAAACCCATATCTTTGTTCAAAGGTTATCATCGTTACATAATGCATAGGGCATAAATTTCATATCAAAACACATATCTTGGCACATCAATTTCATCATATCAAATTCAACTAAATATGCTAGTCATATATGTCTTCTAACCTCGTTTCAATATTAATTTGGTACTTTGAATACAAATATTTAATCTAACATTTTCTTAATTACAAATTATTCAACTGATAAGCATACAATTTAATAAAGTTCAAACACTTAAGAACTTACCTCGAATGTCGTTGAACGACTACGGATTAGCTATTCAGTTAGTTTAGCTTTTCCCCTATCCGAATTTGGCTCTATTTGCCCTAAAGCTTCGATTAAACAAATTTTATTCCCCTATCCGAATTTGGCTCTCTTTGCCCTAAAGCTTCAATTAAACAAATTTTAACTTGTTACTACTCAATTGTTCATACCCTTGGTCGAATGCAGCAAGAAAATGAATTGGGTCTTATTAACCACATTTAACTAACTTTTAATATCATCTACTTTTCATTAGTCACAAATGGCCATTACCCTCAAATCACAACAATTACCACTTGCTATGTCTAGGTCACATTCGGCAATTACCAATTAAAGTATAACAACATCATTCACTTTATTTTAAGTCATTTCCGACTAACACACATAAATCATAGTAGAAGTTATACACATTATAAATCATTATCGACCTCCTTATTAACATCATATTAAACCATTTCATTAACAAATTTGTGACACACAACTTTACTTATTTCTTCTTATGAAGCATCATTCACACATAAATATAGATACATATTAATCACCTTAGTCAACTACTATTTGCCATACCCGAATATCACTTTAGATATTTACACACTCAAATGTATTATAAATCCCAAAACACAAGAAAACACTTATCAAGGTCATGTACTTATAAGTTTCACATATCACAACTATATTCATTAAGCTTTGATTTCTTTCGATAATATGATATAGTATAAAAGTTAACATCCAAGCATTCTTTTCCAATATAAAGTATCATTCGAATGTTTATACATATCTAAATACATATTAATCACTTTTGCCGATTATCAAATCTCATTTAAAACACATATATCAATTTACAAGATAACACATTAGTCATGATCACAATTATTTTAAAATGCAAACATTACTCATTTCATTCACTAAAATATCATTCGGCCAATTATACTAGCATAGATTAACATTCAAATCTCATTTTCTAGCATTTAGCTAAATGTTTTACATCAATCCATCTTAACCAAATGCATATACTTATAATTTATCCTTTAAAGTATCCAACTCCAATTTTACATGCATACAAGCTAGGATCGAATCCCCTTTTTCACTACCAAAAGCATAGTATTAAACATAATCTCAAATGTACATTTCAAATCCCCCTAATTACTAATTAAAACACAACCACTACTTAGCTATCACCAAGCTCACATTCGACAATCAAGGACATTTCAAGCTCACAAACCGATCCTTATTTAACTTCTAATTCACATATGCTTTTTATCACCAATTTTCATCAAATCAAAGCTCAATTTAATAAGAACATGCTTAATTTATGTAAAAACAAATTTATTTTCCCAAAAGTGTATATATATATATACGGAAACTTCAACTTCATATCTCTTAACAAAGGATTTAACTTAATCATTCATTAACAATACATTCATTCGGCCATCATATAAACAAATTTAGCATCAAAACAACACCTTCCAAAAGCTATCAAATTATCAGAATTTAACAAATTGCCGAATGCACACATGTTCAATAATTCATGAATTTAAACCATGGGTCTTGAGAAGAGCTTTTAAACCAACTCAATTTCAAAAATAACTTGCAAAATTTCACATGAACTTACCTTCAATTCAGCCCAACCATGGCCGAATGCCTTGCTCTTCTTCTTTAGTTAAGTTTCGACAAAAACAAACATAAGAACAAAGTGGTTTTGGCTTTATTTTTATCACCCCCACTAACTTTTATTATAACATATTTTATATAATTCATAATATAAAACCATTACCTATTATATATTATTAATATAAAATACATATATTTTGCACAAGCAATAATCATGGCTGGCCACTATGTTTAAAATGGGAAATTTGACATGCAAATCCCCTATTTTTAAACCATGCAATAATTTGGCCATTTTAAAATCACCTCTCACATTTTCAAGTTTTATCACTTGAGTCCTCTTTAATAATTTCACATTCAGATGACAAAAACAAAGCATGAAATTTTCACACATGCAATTTCACATATAATAGACATAAAATATAACATTTAATTATTTTTGTGACTCGATTTTGTGGTCCCGAAACCACTTTCTGACTAGGGTCAAATTAGGGCTGTCACAGACTAACTATTGTTATAAGCTTAATTACAAATGATTATTATCATTGAAGGAATTTGGTCATTCTATGAATGTGTGGAATTGAGTATTATTCGTTAGTTATGTTTTGTAATGCCTCGTAACCCTACTCCGACGACGAAAATAGGTTAGGGGCGTTACATTTTATTGGTATCAAAGCTACGGTTTTGTCGATTTTAGGACTAACGTAGCGTGTGTGACTCTAGCTATACATGCCATAATGTGTTACTACGATAGTGTGATGACTTCTGACAATCAAAATGTAACACCCCAAACCCGGTGTAGACGTTATGACTAGATCTAGTGTGTCACATGAACCTAAAACTAAGTTTACGGCCTTTTGTCTATTGTGATTTAAGTGTGATTTTCAGTAAAGCAGTAAGCTTGTGAAAAAGTCAGTCTGTTACTCTTTTAAGTTGTCCAAATTTTAAACTTGTTGAGTTGTGAAAATGTTCTTAAGAATTTGAAAACCCGCGCAGCCTATACTAGCAGTTTTGACCAAATACGATTTAAACCATCAAAGAAAATAAAACCCACAAAGAAAATTTAAACAACGGCCTTATTACAATTAAAACCCAAAAATAATAGCAAAATAAAATTACTAAAAATAATATGAAAACCCGAACTTGCAAATGTTGTGGCCACTCCGAATCTCTCGCAGCTCCAAGCCCACTATGGTTGAGAGTTACCTGCAGAGATGAAATAAAAGGGGGTGAGTTTGACAACTCAGTGTGCAACGTTATCTCAACCATAGGCCAAAACAGATCAAGCCTCAGAATCAGATTAATTGGGCCTTGGCCCATTACAGAAATCAGGTTAAGCCCATAGGCCCATAACAGATACAGATCAGAAATAATATGCAAACAGAAACCCAACTCAGATCTATCCATAACACCCCCGTACCAGCCTTACACCATGTGGGGAGACTACTCGACCCACCCAACCGCTACACACCACAGATAATTGTAGCGAAGCTGCCAGATATAATTTGCAGCGAGGCTGTCAGATATTGTGACTAGGTCACCAGATATAGATATTGTGGCGAGGCCACCAGAACAGATGTATATATGTGGCGAAGCCACCAGATTGCAGCGAGGCTGCCAGAACGCTTCCTCCATCATAAACCCATACCCCATGCAACAGATATATACATACTAGCATGCAACATATAGCATCTCATGCATCAGATATGTTCACATTAAATGGTAACTCATGCAGATACATAAAATCATACATTTCATATAGAATTGACCCTAGGGGTATAATAGTCTTTTTGCACCTAGGGGTATTTTGGTAATTTTCCATATTCAGGGGCATTTTAGTCCTTTATAATATTTTTAGAGTTTTTATGCACGTTCGATTAATTATTAGTCCATAAATTACCACGGAAGTCCATTTAAACCAAATTTCCAGTTTTACCCTTTTTAACTTAAAACCCCTAATGGGCCTTACTAAGTCCATTATCATCTCAAACCTGTTAAGTCTAATTTTTAGGTTTAGTTTACCAACATAACCATGTTTTTATTAACCGTGTCACCAAAAATCCTATAATAGTCATTTTACCGATTTGGGCTCGGAAGCCCATTGGGCCCACCTTGGCCCATCGAAGCCCAACTTACCAAACGTTCAGAATTGCACCTTCTGCAATCCCTTCACCACCAAATTCGTGGTTAGCCCCAACGGAGTAAATGATTACTCTTAAGTTTTACACGAGTGCACTTTCGATCACTTTCCACCAGTTGTCGGTCACTTTATGGCCATTTCGGATTTTACCACTTTAGTCTAAAAGTTGGGATTAGTTACACACCTATTAGCTACTAAAACGTTGATGAAACCCAAGTACGAAGAGCCTACAATCGAACGCTAACTTTTAGTCTAATAATCGATAACCAAAGAACTATAGAACCCCTTACCATAATCGGCCTACATGGCCTGAGTCATTAAAATCTTACCCTTTATATCGGTTATGAACTAGATCCCAATGTCCAACTGCGTTAATCTACAACTGCCCCTTTTGCTGTACGTCTTTTGTCCACACTAGCGCATATAAACCAAAGAGATAAGCCAATAGGCCTTTAGACCAAATCGTTAGCCTCCCCTAAGGGATTTCGGCTTCTTGCCTTAACACATAACTGTTGAAAGAAAAAGAGAATCTGCATACTTACCCCAACACGTTAAACTACTAGAGGAGAATTCTCGATAACGTACAATCCCGATCTACGATAGCTTCTAGCACGAACAAGAGAGGAGAAGGGAGTATAACCAATAGATTCGGCTATGAAGAGATTGGCAAGTTATAAAGGAGGTTTCGGTCAATAGGAGATTTGGCAATGAAGTGTTTGCTTTCGGCTTTTTGAGAAAGAATAGCAACGGCGACAAAAGTTGTCTAAAAAGGATTTGAGGGGAAGAGAATAAGAAGGAAAAGAAAGGGTGATGGTGAGAAGAGGAAATCGGCACAGAGGTATTTGGTCAAGATAGGTTCGGCAATGAGAATTACAATAGGTTTCGGCTACCAACAAAAAAAAGAAGAATTATGGAAGCTAAGCAAAAAGAATCGGCACAATCATCACCAAAAGAACCTAAAGGAAAACGGCACTAATAGCACCTAATAGCCGAATACTTCCTATGCAAAAATGCCGAAAATGCACCACTAAGAGTCCTCTTGGCCGGCCACCTTACTTCAAATTCAAAAACACCTTAATCCGCTCCTTGATTCTCTCCACAATATCCTCTCATGACCGATTCAAACACTCCTCAAGCAGAGTTTTATTCTGCTTCAAATTCCTGCCTGCTCCCTGCATAAAAATAACGCCTTCCTTGCATAACCTAGGACTTGAACCTTGGCCTTCCCATTCATTTAGGCGCCACTTTTGTAGCTCCTAAGTGGCGTTACACAACCATTTTACCAGGAGCTCCCTTGTGCTTCATTTTAGCCAAATTTATTTAAGACCCCTACTTCCAAAAGTCCCCTATCTCCCTAATGAAAAATTTAAAAATTTTCCCGAGTTTTTAACCAACACTTGGGCCTTCCATAGGCCCAATAACATTCCCAAAACACGAATTTCACAACCAAATACTAGAGTTCAGACATTTTACTAGATGAACAATAATTCAAGAAAGACCAAAATTTTAGGGCGTTACAACTCTACCCTCCTTAAAGAAATTTCGTCCTCGAAATTTACCTTACCCAAACAAATGGGGATATTGCTGACGCATTGCCTCCTCTGGTTCCCAAGTAGCTTCCTCTCTGCCATGATTACGCCAAAGTACCTTTACCAACGGAACTAACTTCCTTCTTAAAACCTTCACATCACGATCCAAAATCTGTACAGGTTCTTCCTCGAAAGTCAAATCAGGTTGTACTTTTATTTCTGCAACTGGCACGACATGAGTAGGGTCAGAACGATATCGCCTTAACATGGATACATGGAACACATCATGGATTCTATTTAACTCTGGAGGTAATTCCAACTGATATGCTACCGGACCTACTCGCTTAAGAACCCGATAAGGCCCAATAAACCGCGGACTTAGCTTGCCTTTCTTACCAAATCTTAGTATCTTCTTCCAAGGCGAAACCTTCAGAAAGACCATGTCACCCACTGAATACTCAATCTCCTTATGCTTCAAATCCGCGTAAGACTTCTGTCGATCAGATGCCTCTTTTAACCGATCCCTTATTATTTTGACCTTCTCTTCAGTCTCTGCTACCAACTCAGGTCCAAGAACTTGCCGCTCGCCCAGCTCAGTCCAACAACTAGGTGAATGACACCTACGCCTATACAGTGCCTCATAAGGTACCATACGGATACTAGCCTGATAACTGTTATTATACGCAAACTCTGCTAAGGGTAGATAATCCTTCCAGCTACCTCGAAAATCGATAACACAACCCCTCAACATATCTTCCAGAATCTGAATAACCCTTTCTGACTGACCATCAGTCTGAGGATGAAAAGCCGTGCTAAAGTTCAGTCGTGTTCCTAACGCCTCATGCAACCTTTGCCAGAACCGAGATGTGAATCTAGGATCTCGATCTGAAATAATAGACACTGGCACCCCATGCAGTCGCACAATCTCTGCCACATACAATTTGGCTAACTTCTGAAGTGAATAATCAGTACGTACAGGAATGAAATGAGTAGATTTAGTCAACCTATCCACAATCACCCAAATCGAGTCCTTCTTTGATGACGTTAAGGGCAACCCACTTACAAAATCCATGGTCACCCTCTCCCATTTCCAAAGTGGTACCTTTACTGGTTGCAGAAGTCCAGAAGGTAACTGATGTTTAGCTTTCACATGCGGACAAGTCAGACACTTTCCAACAAATTTCGTTACCTCTCGCTTCAGTCCAAGCCACCAATACAACTCCTTTAAGTCATGATACATCTTATTACCTCCAGGATGCATAGCACACAGTCCTTTATGAGCTTCATTCAGAATTGCTTGCCTCAAATTGGAATCCTTAGGCATACAGATTCTACCGTGGAAACATAGAACACCCTCACTATTAAGTCCAAACTCAGAAGTACTCCCATCCTTAACCTGCTGAAATCGAGAAACCAGCGACTCATTCTTCGACTGCTTTTCCTTAATCTCATCCACCCAGGTCGGTCTTACTTGCAATTCTGCTAACAGACTACCATCATCATACAGACTCAAACGAGCAAACATAGCTCTCAGGTCAGATACAGTTCTACGACTTAGGGCATCAGCCACCACATTAGCTTTGCCTGGATGATACTCAATCGCACAATCATAATCCTTAAGCAACTCAATCCATCTCCGTTGCCTAAGATTCAGTTCCTTCTGAGTCAACAAGTACTTGAGACTCTTGTGATCTGTGTATATGATACACCTTTCCCCATACAGATAATGTCGCCAAATCTTAAGTGCGAAGATTACTGCTGCCAACTCCAGATCATGGGTAGGGTAGTTCACTTCATGAGGTTTAAGCTGTCGCGATGCATAAGCAACCACTTTACCCTCTTGCATCAACACACAGCCCAACCCAACATGTGATGCATCACTGTACACGGTAAAATTTTTTCCAGACTCTAGTTGAATCAGTACAGGTGCCTCGGTCAGAACCTTCTTTAGTTTCTCAAAAGCTTCTTGCTGCTGCTCGGTCCAAATAAATGGCACTCCTTTCCTTACGAGTTTTGTCAATGGCGCTGCCATCACAGAAAATCCTTCTACAAACCTTCTATAGTATCCAGCTAAACCCAGAAAACTTCGAATTTCTGCCACTGACCTCGGTGGTTTCCACTCCAGAATTGCTTCAATCTTTCGAGGGTCTACCTTTATCCCCTCAGCAGATACAACCTGACCCAAGAAGGTTACCTCTCTCAACCAGAACTCACACTTACTGAATTTCGCATAAAGCTCCTTTTCCCTTAACACTTGCAGCACAATACGGAGATGTTCATCATGTTTCTCCTCAGATTCAGAATAAACCAGAATATCGTCGATAAAGACGACCACGAATCGATCCAAGTATGGCTGGAACACTCGATTCATCAAATCCATAAATGCTGCAGGTGCATTGGTCAACCCAAATGGCATAACCAAGAACTTATAGTGACCATAGCGAGTTCTGAATGCTGTCTTGTGTATATCCACCTCTTTCACCCTTAATTGATGGTACCCAGATCGAAGGTCAATCTTGGAGAATACTGAAGCTCCTCTAAGCTGGTCGAACAGATCATTGATTCTTGGCAACGGGTACTTATTCTTAATCGTCAGTTTGTTCAACTACCAATAATCGATGCACATTCGCATTGACCCATCTTTCTTCTTTACGAACAGCACTGGTGCTGCCCACAGAGACACACTTGGCCTAATGAAGCCTCTATCCAACAGTTCTTGAATCTGTGCTTTCAACTCCACCAACTCCTTTGGTGCCATCTTATACGGTGCAATAGACACTGGTGCCGTACCAGGCAACAAGTCAATCCCAAACTCAACCTCTCGATTCGGAGGTAGCCTTGGAAACTCTTCTGGAAAAACATCTTGAAAATCCTTAACGGTTCTAACTTGATCCACAGTTAGTTCCTCAGTTTCTACTTGACCTACGAATGCCAAATAAGCCGTACATCCTTTATGAATCCACTTCTCAGCTCTTAATGCTAACACCACATTGGATAAATAATCTCTACGTTCACCTATCACCATAACTTCCTCATCCTCTACAGTCTTTAGCCTCATTCGTTTTGCAGCACAATCCAAAGTAGCCCTATGCTTTACAAGCCAATCCATTCCCAAGATGAGATCAAATTCTCCGAAAGGTAGCTCCATCAAGTCTCCAGAAAAGATTTTTCCTTGAGGTTCTATAGGCACGTCTCTATACAGTTTGTCTACCCTAACCGAGTGACCTAAAGGACTTAGTACAGTTACCCCACTCACTGTCTCCTCAGAATGCACTCCCAGCGACCCAGATATAGCACATGCAACATAAGAATGGGTAGATCCAACATCTATCAACGCAGTGTATGGCATACTAGAAATCAAAAACGTACCAGTTATGACGTCGGGGGGCATCACCCTCCTCTCGGCGACGAGCTGCATAAACTAATGATGGTTGACGAGCCTCAGCAAAACCAGCACCCCTACCAGGTGCTCCTCGCCCTCGACCATTACCATTTTCGCCTCTACCTTGTCCACGACCTCTCAAAACTGGTGGTCCACCCCTCACTAGTTGGACAACCCTTTGAGCCATAACTTGTCCTTGATCTGGTTCTTCAGGAAAGTCCTTAATCCTATGCTCCATCGACCCATATCAAAAACAGGCTCCAATACGTTTCTGACACTCGCCCATATGTATCTTACCACAATTCCTACAACCCTGCAGTCTAACAGCATTCATTGACACTACTCGCACTGGTTCCACCACTCTTGCCCTCTTAGCATTCCTATTAGCCCCACCTGATGGTCTAGAATCCCTCCGGAAGCGGTTTCTATCCTTTTCATGATTTTGCCTCTCGGTACGCTTTACTTCCTCAGCTATCTTAGCTTTCTCAACCAATGCAGCAAAGTTACGCTCCCTCTGCGGAGCAATCAGTACCCTTAGTTCATCTCTCAGACCATCCTTGAAACATACGCTACGCTCATATTCAGTAGCAACTATCCCAGAAGCATATCGACTCAGCCTCAGAAATTTAGCCTCATACTCAGATACTGTCCTACTTCCCTGAACCAAATCCAAGAACTCTTTCCTACTGGCGTCCACATAGCTAGCCCCAACGTATTTTCCTTTAAAGGCTTTCTTAAATAGCTCCCATGTTACCTCACCATCTGAAGTTCCATCTCTTACCGTAAGCCACCACTGATAAGCTTCATCTCTCAGCAACGACACGGCTCCTTTCAGCTTTTGCTCCATAGAGCAATCCAGATCATCCATAATCCGCTCTGTGGCCTCCAACCAATACTCGACCACATTCGGGGCTACACCAGACACGCCCCTAAAGAATTTTGCCCCATTAGCTTAGAGTCACTCAGAAATGGATCCCCGAAATCCATTACCAGTACTTGCCCCAGCAACCCTTTCCAGAACTCGAAGCATCGCTTGTGATAGGGCATCGTCCCCAACACCTCGATCATGGGACTCCACCTCGATTGTCGGTGGTATCGGTATATCAGCTGCTGGCGCATGGCCCGAAGATGAAGTCTCAGCTCGTGCACTACCTCAGCCACATCCACGGCCCCTACCACGAGCTGCTCGCGTACTCATTTCGTACTTTCTATTTTAGAAATTTTATGAGTCAGATTAATATTTCAGTGTTTATTACAGATGTCTTATGAATAAGTAGCATTTCAGAGGTTATCTTCTTTTGCGGTAACCTAACTACAGTCTCAGTTCACCTATCAGAGTCTCTATAGTTTCAATAATACCCTAGCTAAAGTATCATAATAGGGTCTTAGTCAGGCATATAATCAGAAATTCAGAATTAACCAGAAAAGTTCAGAAAACTTACAGGCTTGGGCCGGAGATTCGGTGTGCCACTCTTTAGAAAGATTACATAGGAAAACTTAATTTATTCTTTGAAAATAAATCATTTATATACGAAAGAAGTTCATCAAAACAAGTTCCAATTAATTTTGAAAACAATGTTAAAAACATGATTTTTCAAAAATCTTTGTTTTGATTGTTTGAAAGCTCCCATTTTTAGACCCGATCCACAGCCGAGTTATTGCAACCTGGCTCTGATACCACTAAATGTAACACCCCAAACCCGGTCTAGACGTTATGACCAGATCTGGTGTGTCACATGAACCTAAAACTAAGTTTACGGCCTTTTGTCTATTGTGATTTAAGTGTGATTTTCAGTAAGTAGTAAGCTTGTGAAAAAGTCAGTTTGTTACTCTTTTAAGTTGTCCAAATTTTAAACTTGTTGAGTTGTGAAAACGTTCTTAAGAATTTGAAAACCCGCGCAGCCTATACTAGCAGTTTCGACCAAATACGATTTAAACCATCAAAGAAAATAAAACCCACAAAGAAAATTTAAACAACGGCCTTATTACAATTAAAACCCAAAAATAATAGCAAAATAAAATTACTAAAAATAATATGAAAACCCGAACTTGCAAATGTTGTGGCCACTCCGAATCTCTCGCAGCTCCAAGCCCACTATGGTTGAGAGTTACCTGCAGAGATGAAATAAAAGGGCGTGAGTTTGACAACTCAGTGTGTAACGTTATCTCAACCATAGGCCAAAACAGATCAAGCCTCAGAATCAGATTAATTGGGCCTTGGCCCATTACATAAATCAGGTTAAGCCCATAGGCCCATAACAGATACAGATCAGAAATAATATGCAAACAGAAACCCAACCCAGATCCATCCATAACACCCCCGTACCAGCCTTACACCATGTGGGGAGACTACTCGACCCACCCAACCGCTACACACCACAGATAATTACAGCGAAGCTGCTAGATATAATTTGCAGCGAGGCTGCCAGATATTGTGACGAGGTCACCAGATACAGATATTATGGCGAGGCCACCAGAATAGATGTATATATGTGGCGAAGCCACCAGATTGCAGCGAGGCTGCCAGAACGCTTCCTCCATCATAAACCCATACCCCATGCAACAGATATATACATACTAGCATGCAACATATAGCATCTCATGCATCAGATATGTTCACATTAAATGGTAACTCATGCAGATACATAAAATCATACATTTCATATAGAATTGACCCTAGGGGTATAATAGTCTTTTTACACCTAGAGGTATTTTGGTAATTTTCCATATTCAGGGGCATTTTAGTCCTTTATCATATTTTCAGAGTTTTTATGCACGTTCGATTAATTATTAGTCCATAAATTACCACGGAAGTCCATTTAAACCAAATTTCTAGTTTTACCCTTTTTAACTTAAAACCCCTAATGGGCCTTACTAAGTCCATTATCATCTCAAACCTCTTAAGTCTAATTTCTAGGTTTAGTTTACCAACTTAACCATATTTTTATTAACCATGTCACCAAAAAGCCTATAATAGTCATTTTACCGATTTGGGCTCGTAAGCCCATTGGGCCCACCTTGGCCCATCAAAGCCCAACTTACCAAACGTTCAGAATTGCACCTTCTGCAATCCCTTCACCACCAAATTCATGGTTAGCCCCAACGGAGTAAACGATTACTCTTAAGTTTTACACGAGTGCACTTTCGATCACTTTCCACCAGTTGTCGGTCACTTTATGGCCATTTCGGCTTTTACCACTTTAGTCTAAAAGTTGGGATTAGTTACACACCTGTTAGCTGCTAAAACGTTGATGAAACCCATGTACGAAGAGCCTACAATCGAATGCTAACTTTTAGTCTAATAATCGATAACCAAAGAGCTATAGAACCCCTTACCATAATCGGCCTATATGGCCTGAGTCATTAAAATCTTACCCTTTATATCGGTTATGAACTAGATCCCAATGTCCAACTGCGTTAATCTACAACTGCCCCTTTTGCTGTACGTCTCTTGTCCACACTAGCACATATAAACCAAAGAGATAAGCCAATAGGCCTTTAGACCAAATCGTTAGCCTCCCCTAAGGGATTTCGGCTTCTTGCCTTAACGCATAACTGTTGAAAGAAAAAGAGAATCTGCATACTTACCCCAACACGTTAAACTGCTAGAGGAGAATTCTCGATAATGTACAATCTCGATCTACGATAGCTTCTAACACGAACAAGAGAGGAGAAGGGAGTATAACCAATAGATTCGGCTATGAAAAGATTGGCAAGTTATAAAGGAGGTTTCGGTCAATAGGAGATTTGGCAATGAAGTGTTTGCTTTCGACTTTTTGAGAAAGAATAGCAACGGTGACAAAAGTTGTCTAAAAAGGATTTGAGGGGAAGAGAATGAGAAGGAAAAGAAAGGGTGATGGTGAGAAGAGGAAATCGGCACAGAGGTATTTGGTCAAGATAGGTTCGGTAATGAGGATTACAATAGGTTTCGGCTACCAACAAAAAAAAGAAGAATTATGGAAGCTAAGCAAAAAGAATCGGCACAATCATCACCAAAAGAACTTAAAGGAAAACGGCACTAATAGCACCTAATAGCTGAATACTTCCTATGCAAAAATGCCGAAAATGCACCACTAAGAGTCCTCTTGGCCGGCCACCTTACTTCAAATTCAAAAACACCTTAATCTACTCCTTGATTCACTCCACAATATCCTCTCATGACCGATTCAAACACTCCTCAAGCAGAGTTTTATTCTGCTTCAAATTCCTGCCTGCTCCCTGCATAAAAATAACGCCTTCCTTGCATAACCTGGGACTTGAACCTTGGCCTTCCCATTCATTTAGGCGCCACTTTTGTAGCTCGTAAGTGGCGTCACACAACCATTTTACCAGGAGCTCCCTTGTGCTTCATTTTAGCCAAATTTATTTAAGACCCCTACTTCCAAAAGTCCCCTATCTCCCTAGTGAAAAATTTAAAAATTTTCCCGAGTTTTTAACCAATACTTGGGCCTTCCATAGGCCCAATAACATTCCCAAAACACGAATTTCACAACCAAATACCAGAGTTCAGACATTTTACGAGATGAACAATAATTCAAGAAAGACCAGAATTTTAGGGCGTTACACGAAATGTGTTTTTCGTATAGTAAATGGATCCCGATCTTGACCGAGCCGTAGCTGACGATGTTGAGAGCGTAGCGCCTACTCTTGCTCAAGGGACAGTGCCGAATGACTCTCAGCCAAATGCGAGTAACCAAGATGAGGAGGCGAAACAAGCCTTCTATGCTATGATGAGTGATTGGTTCACTCAATTTATTCAAACTAATCCGGCTGTTCCATAAACCCCACCCTCGAATACTCTACTTCCGACACCTGTAGTACCTCCCGTGACTGATCCGTTGAGATCAAGTAAGCCCCGGTTGATAAAATTAGAAAATATAGGGCTGAAGAGTTCAGAGCCACTGTTAGTAATGATGCGGAGAAAGCGGAATTCTGGCTTGACAATACTATACGTGTCTTCGATGAATTATCATGTACACCCGATGAAAGCTTGAAATGTGTCGTGTCTTTACTACGTGATGCTACCTATCACTGGTGGAATACTTTACTTTCGGTCGTTCCGAGACAGCGGGTTACCAGGGAATTCTTTTTGACGGAGTTCCGTAAAAAGTATATCAGCCAAAGATTTATCGACCATAAGCGTAAAGAGTTTCTTGAGCTTAAATAGGGCTGAATCTCAGTTGCAGAATATGATCGGGAATTTGTAAGACTCAGCAGATATGCCCGTGAATGTATCTCTTCCGAAGCTATCATGTGTAAACGCTTCAAGGATGGGTTGAACGAAGACATCAAACTGCTAGCAGGCATTTTAGAAATTAAAGAATTCGTGGTATTTGTTGAGCGAGCTTGTAAAGTCGAAGAGCTCGAAATTGAGCAAAGAAAAGCCAAAGCTGGAGCTAGAGAGTTTCGTAAAAAATCTTCGGGGAAACACTTTCAACAGTCCTCGAAGAAATTTTGAGATGAATCGGGCCGATCCAATACTACTTCAGGATTTTCCAGACGAGACCGCGATCAACCTTCTGTGAGTACTCGAGCTACCTCTGTGGCTATTGTTGGCAATGATCATCAAAATAGATCTGAGTGTAAGCATTATGGTAAATAGCATTCGGGGAGCTGTAGATTGCATGACCGCTCCTGTTTTAAGTGTGGGTCAGCCGATCATTTTATCCAAGACTGTCCGAAATTAGCCGAGCGGAATACTTATTCGAGTGGGAGACCTAGTAACATTACATCACGAGGCAGACCACCTAGACATATGGGTAGTGGTAGCACCAGTCAAAGAGGGACCAAAGATACTGCTGTCCGATCTGAGGCTCGTGCACTTACCAGAGCTTATGCTATACGTACTTGTGAGGAGGCTTCTTCCCCAAACTTTATCACTGGTACCTTCACTCTTTTTGATACTGATGTTATTGCTTTGATTGACCCCGAATCAACTCATTCCTATATGTGTGAAACTCTGGCATCCAGTAAGACTCTACCTATTGAGTCTATTGAATTTATGATTCGAGTGTCAAACCCTTTGGGCCGGTGTGTGTTAGTTAACAAAGTATGCAAGAACTGTCCCCTAATGATTCGAAATTCTTATTTCCGGGCTGATTTGATGCTATTGCCATTTGACGAGTTCGATATTATCCTCGGTATGGATTGGTTAACCATGCACGATGCTGTGGTGAATTTTAAAAGAAAAATAAGTGACTTGTGATGTTCGAATGGTGAAATAATTCGAGTTGAGTCTACTGATTTGAATGGGTTACTGACACTGATATCTTCGATACTGGCTCAGAAGTATATGAAAAAGGGATATGAAGCTTACCTTGCATATGTACTGGATAGTAAAGTATCAGAAAGAAAGCTTGAAATCGTACCTGTGGTTTGTGAATATCCGGATGTATTTCCTGAAGAATTACCTAGTTTGCCACCTGTTCGAGAAGTAGTGCCTGGTATAGAGTTAGTACCTGGAACGACTCCGATTTCGATAGCTCCAAATCGTATGGCACCGATTGAATTAAAAGAATTGAAATCTCAGTTGTAAGAATTGACAGATAGAGGTTTTGCTCGACCGAGTTTCTCTCCCTGGGGTGCACCAGTATTGTTTGTGAAAAAGAAAGACGGAACTATGCGAATGTGCATCGATTATCGTCAGCTTAATAAAGCCACGATAAAGAATAAATACCCGTTACCGCGACTTGATGATTTATTTGACCAGCTAAAGGGAGCTTCAGTATTTTCGAAGATAGACTTGAGATTGGGCTATTATCAGTTACGAGTTAGAGACTCTGATGTGCCTAAAACTGCTTTCAGAATGAGGTACGGACAGTACAAGTTATTGGTGACGCCATTTGGGCTCACTAATGCCCCTGCAGTTTTTATGGATTTAATGAACCGGATTTTTCAACAGTATTTAGATCGGTTTGTAGTCGTGTTTATAGATGACATTTTAATCTATTCACACGATGAAACTGAGCATGCTGAACACTTGAGATTAATGTTACAGCTTTTACGAGACAAACAGCTTTACGTGAAGTTTAGTAAATGTGAGTTCTGGTTACGTGAAGTTAGCTTTTTCGGACATGTTGTATCCGCATCGGGTATTCGGGTTGATCCGAGTAAAATTTCAGCTATACTTGATTGGAAGTCTCCGAGGAATGTTTCGGAATTTCGGAGCTTTTTCGGACTTGCTGGGTATTATAGACAGTTCATGAAAGGCTTCTCAATGATAGCAACACCGTTGACAAAATTGCTTCAGAAAGATATCAAATTCGAGTGGTCAGAGAAATGTTAGGAAAGTTTTGATCAGCTGAAAACTCTTTTGAACGAAGCTCCAGTGTTAGTTCAGCCGGAATCCAGTAAAGAATTTGTGATCTACAGTGATACCTCTTTGAACGGTTTAGGCTGTGTTTTGATGCAACAAGGTAGAGTGGTTGCTTATGCCTCGAGACAGTTAAAGCCTCACGAGAAAAATTATCCGACGGATGATCTTGAGCTAGCTACCATCATTTTCACTTTAAAAATTTAGCGTCATTACTTGTTCAGAGAGAAATGCCATGTTTATTCCGATCATAAAAGCCTTAAATATTTGATGACTCAGAAAGACTTGAATTTGAGACAATGATGGTGGCTAGAATTATTGAAAGATTACGAGCTTGTCATTGATTATCATCCGGGAAAAGCAAACGTGGTTGCTAATGCCCTAAGTCGAAGATCCCTATTTGCTCTTCGAGCAATGAATGTACATTTGTCTATGTCCACTGATGATGTGTTAGTAGTGGAATTAAAAGCAAGACCAATGTTGATGCAACTAATTTGTAAAGCTGAGAGAGTTGATGATGATTTGATTGATAAACGGGCTCAATGTGATTTGAAAGAGGATTCAGAGTTTCTGATTGATGAAAATGATTGTTTGAGGTACAGAAACTGATTGTGTGTTCCGAGAAATTTGAGATTATTTCGATGATTTTGAATGAAGCTCATAGTAGCCGAGTGTCAGTTCATCCGGGTGCTAAAAAATGTACAATGATTTGAAACGCCAATATTGGTGGCACGGTATGAAACGAGACATTTCTAACTTTGTTTTGAAATGTTTGATATCCCAACAAGTGAAAGCAGAACATCAAGTGCCTTCGGGATTACTCCAGCCGATTATGATACTTGAGTGGAAATAGGATCGTGTCACGATAGATTTTGTATCTGGGTTGCCATTGTCACCGAGCAAGAAAGATGCGATCTAGGTTGTGATTGATAGATTGACAAAGTCAGCTCATTTTATTCCCGTTCATACAGATTATTCACTTGATAAGTTAACCGAATTGTATGTTTCTCAGATCGTAAGATTACATGGGGTACCTACTTTTATTGTGTCGGATAGAGATCCGAGATTCACCTCGCGATTTTGGAAGAAATTACAAGAAGCATTGGGTACCAAGTTGCATTTTAGCACTATTTTTCATCCCCGGACCGATGGTCAATCCGAGCGAATTATTTAGATACTTGAGGATATGTTGAGATGTTGCATCCTTGAGTTTAGTGGCTCGTGAGAACGATACTTGCCGTTGGTTGAATTCCCATACAATAATAGTTTTCAATCGAGTATCAAGATGGCACCCTACGAGGCTCTGTATGGTCGTAAATGTCGTACACCGTTGTTTTGGACCCTCAGTGAAAATAAGATTTACGGAGTTGATTTGATTAAAGAGGCCGAACAAAAAGTGAAAGTGATTCGTAAAAGTCTAAAAGCACCATCAGATCATCAAAAATCGTATGCAGACTTGAAACGTAAAGAAATAGAGTATCAGATAGGGGATAAAGTGTTTCTAAAAGTTTCATCGTGGAAAAAGGTGCTCAGATTCAGCTGTAAAGGCAAATTGAGTCTGAGATTTATCGGATCGTATGAGATTTCAGAACGAATTGGGCCGATTGCATACAGATTAAATTTGCCACCTGAACTTGAAAAGATTCATAATGTTTTTCATGTTTCGATGCTTATACGGTATAAATCTGATCCTTCACATGTGATTTGTCCGTCAGAGATTGAAATTCAGTCCGATTTGATTTACGAGGAAGAACCGGTTCGAATTTTATCTCACGAAGTAAAAAAACTACGGAATAAGAAAATATCGTTAGTAAAAGTATTATGGCTCAAACACGGGGTTACAGAAGCGACTTTGTTATGTCACATTGAAATGTTTTTCAGAAACCATGTTTTCATTGGAAAACCCTTCTTAATGTTTAGAAACTTTTACCGTCAAACTCATATAAAACCTTAGCTTGTGTTTGTTTATTTTTCCAAAACGTGATTTATTGTAATAATCATTCCTTTCTCAAACATTGTTAACAACTTTGTAAAATTTTACGAAAAATTGTGAAAGCTTGAAAACCTTTGTAGCTTGCAAAAACATGTTATTTTTAAAACAGTGTAAGTATCAGAAAATCAGATCTTCTTTGTTATGGCTTAAAGTGAATGGATGCTATGCACCAGGTAGGACTCAAGAGAAGAGGAGGTGAGTCAATTAGACTGCTTAAGTACCAAGCTCTTCCATGATCCAATCCTAGACATGCACACACCCATTGCCACACTTTAACCTTATGACTTGTCCATGAACAACAAATTAGTTTAAGTCTATTTAAAATATTTATTTATGAAAATGTTTACGTTGCGGAAGCTTTACTCTATTATCGTGATATTTTGAAAACAAGTAACTTTTATAAAAATGCATCTTAGAGCTAATCGATTTCAAAACGATTTAAACAATATCATACTTAACCTAAAAAAAAATTAAAAATAATTAGACCGGCCATATTGCAAACCCAAAATCAGAATAAAAAAATTAAGACTAAATTGAAATAAATAACTTAATAGAAAACCAACATTCCAGTCCATGTGGCCACCCTGAATCCCTCCCAGCTCCAAGTCTACCAGTCTAAGGCTCACTTGCGAGGATGGAAGGAAAAAGGGTGAGTTTGGAAACTCAGTGTGTGCAGAAAGCCCATCCAAAGCCCAAGTCAGCTTAAGCCCACTGGGCCTAAGCCCTATCTAGTCTCAATGTCAACTGGGTTGAAGCCCTATTCAGTGCTTAGTTATAGGGTCGAAGCCCTATTCAGTGCTCAGTTACTGGGCTGAAGCTCTATTCAGTTACAGTAATTTGGGCCGAAGCCCTATCCAGATAACAGTATGGCCCATAGGCCCAATACAGAAACAGAACAGATAATAAGCATGAATGCAAGCCCAAAAATGTGGGGAAGCTACTCAACCAACCCAACCGCTACTCTCCACCCTTACCAACCAAACTCTCCATGTGGGGAAAACTACTCAACCCACCCAACCGCTACTCTCCACAGTGGTAGCATAGCTGCATAATCATATAGTGTGGTCGAACCACTAGAACGGTAATACGAGGCATTGCCTCTTTCGGTAAACTAGGGCAAAGCCCTTTTCAGTATTCGTGGCATTGCCACTTAGCACTTCCTCCAACCATATAACCCAGTCCCCATGCATCATATAAACATGTCATGGCATATAATAAACAGAATCAGTAAAGCATGCAAATCAGTCCAACTAAACCCTAGGGGTATAACAGTCATTTTGCACCTAGGGGTAAAATAGTAATTCCACACCTTTAAGGGTATTTTAGTAGTTATTCCACTTTTTAGGGTTTTTACCTATTTCAGTCGGTAATAGTTTCATTTTCATTTCAAAAACTTAACTAACCCATTTTAACAGTCTTAAGCTATTGGGCCCTAAACCCCTAATGGAGCCTACAGTATCTATTAGCTACTTAAGCCCATTCAGTCCAGATTTTACGATCAATTTACCAGGTTAAACAGTTTTGAACCTACAGTCTATCAGTACACATTTATTGCCCATTTTCACCCATATGGGCTCGTAAGCCTATTGGGCCCCTATTCAGCCCATCGAAGCCAAATTAACCGATGTCCACGAAATTGCACATTCAACTAACTTGCCACATGCGATTACAGATCCATCAAATTCCAACCGAATCATGAGTGTTCGCACGCTTACAAGCCCATGAAATGCCAGAACTTTGGCATTTCAGCTTTTCGGCTTTTGCCGATTTGAACTATGGAAGGGTGTTTGATACACACACCTATTTTTGTGATATTCCCCGTCGATATCTCCCACGTGATTATCCTTCGTTGACCTTTAACAACTAGATCTAGATGCTCCAATGGTGTTATCCTTCAATACTCCTCGATTGCGAGCCTTTTGTCCACACAAAGATCTACTTGCCAAAAACGTTCCCAAGTACCTCCTTTTTCCAGATCTGTTGTAGATCTAATCCCCAAAATTACGAGTACAGAACAGATCTCACTATTTCGGCATTTAAATCTATCCTAGAGTATGTCTATTTGGTTTAAGAAACAAATAGGAGAAGGAACTGAAGAAAAAGGGTGTTACGAAATAACAGGGATAATCGATAGAGGGATGAGAAGTTTAAGGTTCGATTTTTGAAAGGCTCAAATCTTGATTGATGAGGAAATCGGCAATGGTAGATTGGTTTCGGCTTTTGTAGAAGTCGAATACTAGGTGTTGAGAAAAGAGAAGGATAAAAAAGAAGGTTCGGCTTCATGAAAAATAGAAGAGAAATAAAAGAAGAAAACAACTTAAAGAACAAGTGGGTTCGGCCTTGAGAAACCAAAGAAAGAAGTCAAGAATATGTACAAAAGAGTTTAGGAAAAGAAGATGAGCTAAAAAGATAAAAATAAAATAAAGAAAAAGAAAAGTAAAAACTGATTGAAACGAAAAATCGGCTAATGCTTATCACTTGCAACGTTTGAATTTAATTCAAACTCCCCACCGATTTAGCAGTATCCCTTATCCATCGCTTGACCTGCTTCAGCACGCTGCTAGGAAGAGTTCCAATCCCGAACGGCTCCTTCTTGCGCGCGCACAGCAAAAAGGCCATCCTCCTGCGCGCTCCTCAGCTCGAACACGGGACCATCAGATAGCCTAGCCCGCTGCTGGCCACTGCACCGCAGCTTCTTCTTTACCCTATAATAGCCGCGTCTAATTTTAAACCTTACCTGCTGAAGTCCCTGCCGCTTTTAAAAAAATAAAACTAAAGTTTGCCTGTGCCTAGACTCGAACCCGGGTCCCCTTGGAGTGCCTAACGCGCTGCTGCCACTGTACCACAGGCGCTCTTGTGGCATAATCCGACGCAGCTTCTCTTAAACCTTATTTCATCACAACCTGCTTATTTTAAAAAAACACAAAGCCTCTTGCGGGCCGTGCCTCGAACCCCAACCCTTTCCAGCTGCATAGCGCGCCTCACCACTAGGCCAAATGTTTCCTTATGCCCAGATTTTGCCCAATTAACTTATAAGGCCTTAAGCCCAGATTTCCCTAAGAATGCAAAAATTAAGAATTTTTGCTAGAGTTTTGGATCGAACCGAAGACTTTTCCCGCACTATAAATCATTCAAAATTTATTTAAACACTAAATTTAAAAACCAAATTAATAATACTATTATTATATATATATTTATCTAATAATAATTATAATTTTCATAAAAATTTAAAACATCAATAATAATAATAGTAATATTTTATTAATAATAATTTAATTTAATCTTTTTTTATAACTATAATATTTAAAACTTCAATTATTCAGGTTTTCTTTTATCTGAACCCAGACTCAAGCCCAATACTTCTAGGCCCAAATTCAGGGTGTTACAGACTTGGGAGCTTGGGGACTCAATGAAAGAACGTTACCATAACCTATTCGTCGGTAAGATTTTCGGGGATGAAAATCCCTAAGGGGGAGAGTTGTGACAGCCCTATTTTGGCCCTATTCAGAAAAGTGGTTTCAGAACCACAAAACCGAGTCAAAAAATTTTTAAAATATTATCTTCAGTGTTTTTATTATGTGAATTAACATGTGTGAAAGTTTGGTGTCTTAATTTTGTCATTTAGATGCTAAATTATTAAATAAGGATTTGATTGCATAAAAGAAAAATTAGATGGTTATAATCTAAGTGCCGAATTATGGTTGAAATTTAATGTTGGAGGGTTTAAGAAGCAAATAGACCAATAGAATTAGGCATGGACATAATCGGCCATCACTTAGTGGGAAGGAAATGTTTTCAAAAGGGCTAGTTTGGTAAATTAGCAACTAAAGCTTATACATGTAATAGTAACTCATGGATTAGTTCCTCATTTTCCCTTGGTTGTGCCGAAAACTAAAGAAAAATAAAGGAGAAAGGCTAAGTGTGTTTGGCCATGAATGTAGTGTGATTGAGGTATGTTTTCCATGCATTTTTCTTTAAATTTTGTGAAATTGAGTTGTTTGGAAAGCTCTTGATATAATCCATGTGAAAATTTTTGAAATTGTGTAAATAATACATTCGGCCATGACTATTATGTGTCAAATTGGTTGTATTTTGATTTTTTTTTTTTTTTGTGATGAGGCATGAAGATGGTTGATTTTGAGCTATGAAACAAAGGAATAAAGTGTTTAATGAAAAATTGAATATGAGTGTGTGTGAAATAGCAAACGATGAGTCTTGGTAGCTTCCTGAAGCGTTCGGCCATTGTGTTGAAATGTTAAACTTGTGTTTAATTTTGGAATTTGATATTTAAATGGTTAGTATGTATATATATGTGGCCGAATGTGGACATAAATTTTGATGTGAATAGATTGTTGTTAATTAATGGCCGAAGGTGCTTAAATCAATACAAGGTCTAGTTTGTTAGTAATTTGAGATGAATAGAATGAAATTACCGTTTGTGAATCATTAAAATGAGCTTTGAATTTAGTAAATTAGGTGGTAATTAAAAAGGTTTGAGTTGTGTAAATAGGAATGGAACAAATGAAAAGCTTATGATAATTTAATGGACATTCGGCTTGTGCATGTTAATAAAATGAATAAACCATGGAAAAGGGGTGTTCGGCTATGGCTGTTTGAACGATTTTAATTGAGGTTTATTGTTGATTAAACACGATTTTAATGTTTTCAATTATATATGGATATAACCAAATATTTGGTTGAGTGTTAATGAGTTAAATTGGAGTAAATGATTTTGGTTTACTGGTATACCTTGATAGAATATTCGGCTGAGGATAAAAAGGGTATGAAATTGATGTTTAATGTTAAAGAATGGTTTAATTTGAGTACATGGTGAGATAAGTGGAATTGAGGCTTATGATGTGTATGATTTGATTCTTGAGTTATACTTTATAATGCCAAATGTGGCTCATTGTGGGAAATGGTTTGATTTGTTGTTAATAAGGAGATCAATGATGATTTAAAATGTGTACAATTTCTACTATGATTTATGTGTGTTAGTCGAAAGTGACTTAAGATATAGTGAATGATGTTGCTATGATTTAATTTGTAATTGCCGAATGTGACCTAGAAATAGTAAGTGGTATTTGTTGTGATTTGAGGGTAATGGCCGATTGTGATCAATGATAAGTAGATGATATTAAAAGTTGGTTAAATGTGGCTAATACGGCCTAATTAGTTTTCTTGTTGCTTTCGACCAATGGTATGAACAATTGAGTAGTAAGAAGTTAAAAATTTGTTTAATTTAGCTCAAGAACTCAAGGGAACAAATTCGGATCGTGGGAAAGAGAAATTGGTCGAATAGTCGAAATTGACGTACGATAGCCATCGAGGTAAGTTTTAAGTAATTAAACATGCCTTGTATCTTGAGCAATTGATGTTATTTGTATGAATGTTCATAATCGAATGTGAAAGTTGAGATGTAAGAGACATAAATAGAAATGTTTTATAGTGTAATAGTATGCAGAAGATTAAGGTAAGAGTTCATTATGTTCTAATATGTGTTAAAGCCGAATGGCTAAATTGTGTGATAAAAATGAGATCTTGGTATGTGATAAAGCCGAATGGTAAATTGTAAAATGCAAATTGTTGGTTGCTATGTGTTATGTTCGAATGGTGCAACTCCCTTATGATGTGATTATATGATGTGGGATTTAAAGACATATGCGTTCAAGCATGAAAAAAATTTAATGTTTTGGCAATTAAACTGTGTTATTCGGGTCTATGACCTAGCAAGCTGTGAGCTGGTGTTTATTATCGAGCTTTTAGCTCTGCAAGCGTAAATGCCGGTGAATGAGAATCAGACCTAAATGTCCAATAGGCTTTGAGCCGGTGATAACATTGGGTTTATACCCAGCAGGCTAAATTCCGGTGAAATAATAAAAAGTCCAAAACTATGAAGCTTATGCTATACGGCATCTGAATCTGTTCACTAGATTAAGTTGTTCAGATATGTAAAAGTTATTTATGCATATGAGAAACGGTTATATGTCTATGTATTTGGTCTCGTGGAACTATATGCATGAAAGTATATGTGATACTTATGTGAATTCGATCATTGAAAGTATTTGTGGATATGGTGCCTTAAATGAACCTTATTAAGTTGAATCAAAGAATGACTTTGAGGTATTTAATGATGTGATTACGTGACGTCGAATTTTTAAACAAATGATATGTTAATGGAAATGAGTACAATGTGACTATGTATATTCGGCCAAATGATGTACTAGTAGATCGTGTATATGTGAATAATTTGTTTATCTAAGTTAAGTTGTTTAAATTTACTTAAGACTTACTAAGCTAATTAGCTTACTTCGAGTGTCTTTGTTACTCTATCTTATAGATCTCGTTTGAAAGCTACGAGCTTGGGGATCCAAGTTCAAAGTCATCCACACTATTGCCACTGTTTTGGTATTTTGATAATCTATATTTTGAAAGATGGCATGTATAGGCTTAATTCCCTTTTGAATCAAATGACATTTTGAAATTGTATATATTAAGCCATGGGAAAATGGCTTGTTATTATGATAAATGTGTTTAAAAGGTTAAGTTAAAAATCATATTACTCGTATATGGTTGAATGAATTAGTTGTAAGCTTTTAAATGATGACTAGTATGTAATATGCTTTGATGATAGATTGCTTGGTTATTAAAAGTTTCGAAAATACTTTTGTGAATAGACATACTTGAATATTTGGATTGGTTGCTATATGGTAGATTAAGGAGATATGTTGTATTAAATATTTTATACCACTAAGTTAGTACATTCGACCATTGGCCATATGAAGAAGATAACTATTTGCTAAATATCCCATGTTTAAGTAAAATGATGAAAGACTCATAGTTGTTTCTATTAACTAAAAAGTATATAATTTCGGATATCATGTCTATAGTTACAATTATCGATTGGCTAACTATTGTTATAAGCTTAATTACAAATGATTATTATCATTGAAGGAATTTGGTCATTCTATGAATGTGTGGAATTGAGTATTATTCGTTAGTTGTGTTTTGTAATGCCTTGTAACCCTACTCCGGCGACGAAAACGGGTTAGGCGTGTTACATTTTATTGGAATCGGAGCTACGATTTTGTCGATTCTAGGACTAACGTAGCGTGTGTGAGTCTAGCTATACATGCCATAATGTGTTAATACGATAGTGTGATGACTTTTGACAATTGGAATGTGTTTTTCGTATAGTAAATGGATCCCGATCCCGATCGAGCCGTAGCTGACGATGTTGAGAGCGCAGCGCCTGCTCCCACTCAAGGGACAGTGCCAAATGACTCTAAGCCAAATGCGAGTAACCGAGATGAGAAGGCGAAACAAGCCTTTTATGCTATGATAAGTGATTGGTTCACTCAATTTATTCAAATAAATCCGGCTGTTCCATAACCTCCGCCCCCGAATACTCCACTTTCGACACCTATAGTGCCTCCCGTGACCGTTCCGTTGAGATCGAGTAAGCCTCCGGTTGATAAAATTAGAAAATATAGGGCTAAAGATTTCAGAGCCACTGTTAGCGATGATGCGGGGAAAGCGGAATTCTGACTTGACAATACTATACGTGTCTTGGATGAATTATCGTGTACACCCGATGAAAGCTTAAAATATCCTGTGTCTTTGCTACGTGATACTGCCTATCACTGGTTGAATACTTTAGTTTCGGTCGTTCTAAGACAGCGGGTTACCTGGGAATTCTTTTTGACGGAGTTCCGTAAAAAGTATACCAGTCAGAGATTTATCGACCAGAAGCGTAAAAAGTTTCTTGAGCTTAAACAGGGGCGAATGTCAGTTACAGAATATGAACGGGAATTTGTAAGACTCAGCAGATATGCCCGTGAATGTATCTCTTCCGAAGCTATGATGTGTAAACGCTTCGAGGATGGGTTGAACCAAGACATCAAACAGCTAGCAGGCATTCTGGAAATTAAAGAATTCGTGGTACTTGTTGAGCGAGCTTGTAAAGCCAAAGAGCTTAGAATTGAAAAAAGAAAAGCCAAAGCTGGAGCTAGAGAGTTTCGTCAAAGATCTTTAGGGAAAAACTTTCAATAGTCCTCAAAGAAATTTCAAGATGAATCGGGCCAATCCAAGACTACTTTGGGATTTTCCAAACGAGACCGCGATCAACCTCCTGTGAGTACTCGAGCTACCTCTATGGCTACTATTGGCAATGATCGTCAGAATAGATCTGAGTGCAAGCATTGTGGTAAATGGCATTCGGGGAGCTGCAGATTGCATGATCGCTCTTGTTTTAAGTGTGGGTCAGCCGATCATTTTATCCGAGACTGTCCGAAATTAGCCGAGCGGAATACTTATCCGAGTGGGAGACCTAGTAACATTACAGCATGAGGTAGACCACCTAGACATATGGGTAATGGTAGCGGCAGTCAAAGAGGGACCAAAGATACTGCTGTTCGATCTGAGGCTTGTGCACCTGCCAGAGCTTATGCTATACGTACTCGTGATGAGGCTTCTTCCTCAGACGTTATCACTGGTACCTTCACTCTTTTTGATACTGATGTTATTGCTCTGATTGACCCCGAATCAACTCATTCCTATGTATGTGAAACTCTGGCATCCAGTAAGACTCTACCTGTTGAGTCTATTGAATTTGTGATTCGAGTGTCAAACCCTTTGGGCCGGTGTGTGTTAGTTGACAAAGTATGCAAGAACTGTCCCCTAATGATTCCAAATTCTTGTTTCCGTGCCGATTTGATGCTATTGCCATTTGACGAGTTCGATATTATCCTCGGTATGGATTGGTTAACCATGCACGATGCTGTGGTGAATTGTAAAAGAAAAATAATTGACTTGCGATGTTCGAATGGTGAAATAATTCGAGTTGAGTCAACTCATTTGAATGGGTTACCGGCACTGATATCTTCGATACTGGCTCAGAAGTATATGAAAAAGGGATATGAAGCTTACCTTGCATATGTACTGGATAGTAAAGTATCAGAAAGAAAGCTTGAAACCGTACTTGTGGTTTGTGAATATCCAGATGTATTTCCCAAAGAATTACCTAGTTTGCCACCTGTTCGAAAAGTAGAGTTTGGTATAGAGTTAGTACCTGGAACGACTCTGATTTCGATAGCTCCGTATCGTATGGCACCGACCCAATTAAAAAATTGAAATCTCAGTTGTAAGAATTGATAGATAGAGGTTTCGCTCGACCGAGTTTCTCTCCCTGGGGTGCACCAGTACTATTTGTGAAAAAGAAAGATGGAACTATGCGAATGTGCGTTGATTATCGTCAGCTTAATAAAGCCACGATAAATAATAAATACCCATTACCACGACTTGATGATTTATTTAACCAGCTAAAGGGAGCTTCAGTATTTTTGAAGATAGACTTGAGATTGGGCTGTTATCAGTTACGAGTTAGAGACTTCGATGTGCCTAAAACTACTTTCAGAACGAGGTACGGACAGTACGAGTTGTTGGTGATGCCTTTTAGGCTCACTAATGCCCCTGCGGTTTTTATGGATTTAATGAACCGGATTTTTCGACAATATTTAGATCGGTTTGTAGTCGTGTTTATAGATGACATTTTAATCTATTCACGCGATGAAACTGAGCATGCCGAACACTTGAGATTAGTGTTATAGATTTTGCGAGACAAACAACTTTACGCGAAGTTTAGTAAATGTGAGTTCTGGTTACGTGAAGTTAGCTTTTTGGGACATGCTGTATCCGTATCGGGTATTCAGATTGATCCGAGTAAAATTTCAGCTATACTTGATTGGAAGCCTCCGAGGAATGTTTTGGAAGTTCGAAGCTTTTTGGGACTTGCCGGGTATAGACGGTTCGTGAAAGGCTTCTCAATGATAGCAACACCGTTGACAAAATTGCTTCAGAAAGATATCAAATTCGAGTGGTTAGAGAAATGTCAGAAAAGATTTGATCAGCTGAAAACTCTTTTGGCCGAAGCTCCAGTGTTAGTTCAGCCGGAATCCGGTAAAGAATTTGTGATCTATAGTTATGCCTCTTTGAACGGTTTAGGCTGTGTTTTGATGCAAGAAGGTAGAGTGGTTGCTTATGCCTCGAGACAGTTAAAGCCTCACGAGAAAAATTATTCGACGCATGATCTCGAGTTAGCTGCCATCGTTTTCGCTTTAAAAATTTGGCGCCATTACTTATTCGGAGAGAAATGCCATGTTCATTCCGATCATAAAAGCCTCAAATATTTGATGACTCAGAAAGACTTGAATTTGAGACAATGACGGTGGCTAGAATTATTGAAAGATTACGAGCTTGTCTTCGATTATCATCCTGGAAAAGCTAACGTGGTTGCTAATGCCCTAAGTCGAAAATCCCTATTTTCTCTTCGAGCAATGAATGTACATTTGTCTATGTCTGTTGATGATGTGTTAGTAGCGGAATTAAAAGCAAGACCAATGTTGATGCAACAAATCCGTGAAGCTTAGAGAGTTGATGATGATTTGATTGATAAACGGGCTCAATGTGATTTGAAAGAGGATTCAGAGTTTTTGATTGATGAAAATGATTGTTTGAGGTACAGAAACCGATTGTGTGTTCTGAGAAATTCGAAGATTATTTCGGTGATTTTGAATGAAGCTCATAGTAGCCGAGTGTTAGTTCATCCGGGTAGCTTGAAAATGTACAATGATTTGAAATGCCAATATTGGTGGCAAGGTATGAAACGAGACATTTCTAACTTTGTTTCGAAATGTTTGATATGCCAACAAGTGAAAGCAGAACATGAAGTGCCTTCGGGATTGCTCCAGCTGATTATGAGAACTGAGTGGAAATAAGATCATGTCACGATGGATTTTGTATCCGGGTTGCCATTGTCACCGAGCAAGAAAGATGCGATCTGGGTTGTGGTTGATAGATTGACAAATTCGGCTCATTTTATTCTCGTTTGTACAGATTATTCACTTGATAAGTTAACCGAATTGTATGTTTCTCAGATCGTAAGATTACACGGGGTACCTACCTCTATTGTGTCGGATAGAGATCCGAGATTCACTTCACGATTTTGGAAGAAATTACAAGAAGCATTGGGTACCAAGTTGCATTTTGGCACCGTTTCTCATCCCCAGACCGATGGTCAATCCGAGCGAATTATTCAGATACTCGAGGATATGTTGAGATGTTGCATCTTTGAGTTTAGTGGCTCGTGGAAACGATACTTGCCTTTGGTTGAATTCCCATACAATAATAGTTTTCAATCGATTATCAAGATGGCACCCTACGAGGCTTTGTATGGTCGTAAATGTCGTACATTGTTGTTTTGGACCGAGCTCAGTGAAAATCTGATTTACGGAGTTGATTTGATTAAAGAGGCCGAACAAAAAGTGAAAGTGATTTGTGAAAGTCTAAAAGCACCATCAGATCGTCAAAAATCGTATGCAGACTTGAAACGTAAAGAAATAGAGCATCAGATAGGGGATAAAGTGTTTCTAACAGTTTCACCGTGGAAAAAGGTGCTCAGATTCGGCCGTAAAGGCAAATTGAGTCTGAGATCTATCAGATCGTATGAGAGTTCAGAACGAATTGGGCCGATTGCATACAGATTAAATTTGCCACCTGAACTTGAAAAGATTCATAATGTTTTTCATGTTTCGATGCTTAGACGGTATAGATCTGATCCTTTACATGTGATTTGTCCGTCAGAGATTGAAATTCAGTCCGATTTGAGTTACGAAGAAGAACCGGTTCGAATTTTGGCTCACGAAGTAAAAAAACTATAGAATAAGAAAATATCGTTAGTAAAAGTATTATGGCTCAAACACGGGGTTGAAGAAGCGACTTTGTAACACCCCAAACCCGGCCCAGATGTTACGACCAAGTCTGGTGTGTCACATTGCAGTGTTTTTCGAAAACCATGTTTTCATTAGAAAACCCTTCTTAATTTTTGAAAGGCTCAAATCTTGATTGATGAGGAAATCGGCAATAGTAGATTGGTTTCGACTTTTGTAGAAGTCGAATACTAGGCGTTGAGAAAAGAGAAGAACAAAGAAGAAGGTTCAGCTTGATGAAATATAGAAGAGAAATAAAAGAAGAAAACAACTTAAAGAGCATGTGGGTTCGGCCTTGAGAAACCAAAGAAAGAAATCAAGAATATGTGCAAAAGAGTTTATGAAAAAAAGATGAACTAAAAAGATAAAAATAATATAAAGAAAAACAAAAGTAAAAACCGATTGAAAGGAAAAATCGGCTAATGCTTATAACTTGCAACGTTTGAATTTAATTCAAACTCCCCACTGATTTAGCAGCAGCCCTTATCCATCGCTTGACTTGCTTCAGCATGCTGCTAGGAAGAGTTCCAATCCCGTACGGCTCCTTCCTACGCGCGCACAGCAAAAAGGCCATCCTCCTGCGCACTCCTCAGCTCGAACACGGGACCTCCAGGTAGCCTAGCACGCTGCTAGCCACTGCGCCACAGCTTCTTCTTTACCCTATAATAGACGCGTTTAATTTTAAACCTTACCTGCTGAAGTCCCTACTGCTTTTAAAAGAATAAAACTAAAGTTTACCTGCGCCTGGACTCGAACCCGCGTCCCCTTGGAGTGCCTAACGCGCTACTGCCACTGTGCCACAGGCGCTCCTGTGGCATAATTCAGACGCAGCTTCTCTTAAACCTTATTTCATCACAACCTGCTTATTTTAAAAAAAACACAGAGCCTCTTGCGCGGGCTGTGCCTCGATCCCCACCCCTCTTCCAGCTGCATAGCGTGCCTCACCACTGGGCCAAACGTTTCCTTATGCCCAGTTTTTGCCCAATTACCTTACAAGGCCTTAAGCCCAGATTTCCCTAAGAATGCAAAAATTAAGAATTTTTGCTAGAGTCTTGGATCGAACCCAAAACTTTTCCCGCACTATAAATCATTCAAAATTTATTTAAACACTAAATTTAAACACCAAATTAATAATAATATTGTTATATGTATATATATATTTTTATCTAACAATAATAATTATAATTTTCATAAAAATTTAAAACATCAATATTAATAACAGTAATATTTTATTAATAATAATTTAATTTAATTGTTTTTTATAACTATAATATTTAAAGCTTCAATTATTCAGGTTTTCTTTTATCCGAACCCAGACTCAAGCCCAATACTTCTAGGCCCAAATTCAGGGTTTTACAACTCTACCCCCTTAAAGAAATTTCGTCCTTAAAATTTCAAACATCAACTAACCGTATTACTCAAGTCCAACCACTATACTTCTGCTGCACACTCCAACTCTAATTGCGAATGAAGTACATAGACCATTATGAGAATTTCACATACCAGCATTCGCATCTGAAGCATTTTTGTCCTCTTGGCGATGTGCCGCATAGACCAAAGTTGGCTGCCTTGCCTCAGCATAACCCGCACCTCCGCCTGGGGCTCCACGACCGCGTTCATTACCATTTTCGCCCCTAGCCTGACCTCTGCCCCTTGGTGGTTGTGGTCCACCTCGCACTGGTTGAGCAACCCTTTGATCAGTAACTTGATTCTGAGTTGGTCCTCGAGGACACTCATTGAACTTATGTACTTTGGATCCGCATCGAAAACATGCCCCAGTACGCTTCCAACACTCTTCCAAATGCGCTCTACCACAATCCCCACAAGCCTGCGGTCTAACAGCATTTATCGAAACTGCTCGAACCGGTTCCTCCTCTCTAGCTCTTTTGATGTTCCTATTTGTAGCACCCTAGGGTCCAGGATCCCTCCTAAATCTATCTTGATCCTTCTCGCGCTTCTGTCATTCAGCTCGTTTCACCTCCTAGGCTATCTTAGCCTTCTCCACCAAAGCAGCAAAATCACGTTCCCTCTGTGGAGCTATCAGCACCCTAAGCTCATCTCAGAGGCCATCCTCAAATCGAACACTACGCTCGAATTTACTCACAACTATCCTGCTAGCATACAGGCTCTACCTCAAAAATTCTGCTTTATATTCAGCAACAGACTTGTTACCCTGGATCAGGTTCAGAACTTTCTTCCTACGAGCATCAACATAACTTGCTCCAATGTACTTCCCTTTGAAAGCAGTCCTAAACAGTTCCCAGGTTACCCGCTCAGTCGGGGTACCCTCCTTCACAGTGAGCCACCACTGATATGCCTCATCCCGTAACAATGATATGGCTTCTTTCAGCTTCTGCTCCATGGAGCAAACCAGGTCGTACATAATCCGTTCCGTAGCTTCCAGCCAATACTCAACTACATTTGGGGCTACTCCAGATATACCCTGCTAGCATACCAGCTCTACCTCAAAAATTCTGCTTCATATTCAGCAACAGACTTGTTACCCTGGATCAGGTTCAGAACTTCCTTCCTACGAGCATCAACATAACTTGCTCCAATATACTTCCCTTTGAAAGCAGTCCTAAACAGTTCCCAGGTTACCCGCTCAGTCGGGATACCCTCATTCATAGTGAGCCACCACTGATATGCCTTATCCCGTAACAATGATATGGCTCCTTTCAGCTTCTGCTCTACGGAGCAATCCAGGTCGTCCATAATCCGTTCCATAGCTTCTGGCCAATACTCAGCTACATTTGGGGCTGCTCCAGATATACCCCTCAAAACCTCCGCTCCGTTAGCCCGGAGTCGCTCAGGAATGGATCCCCTATTCGTTGGCCCAACATTAGCTCCAGCTATCCTTTCCAGAACCCTTAACATCGCCTGGGATAAGGCATCATCCCCTGCGGCCCGACTGTACGGCCCATTTTCAGCTACTGGTGGCGGTCGCGCCTCACCAGTTGGCATGTGTTCTGAAGACGAAGACCCAGCTTGAACCAGCTGGCATATAATAAATAGAATCAGTAAAGCATGCAAATCAGTCCAACTAAACCCTAGGGGTATAACAGTCATTTTGCACCTAGGGGGTAAAATAGTAATTTCACACCTTTAAGGGTATTTTAGTAGTTATTCCACTTTTTAGGGTTTTTACCTATTTCAGTTAGTAAAAGTATTATGGCTCAAACACGGGGTTGAAGAATTGACTTTGTAACACCCCAAACCCGGCCCAGACGTTACGACCAAGTCTAGTGTGTCACATTGCAGTGTTTTTCGAAAACCATGTTTTTATTGGAAAACCTTTCTTAATTTTTGAAAGGCTCAAATCTTGATTGATGAGGAAATCGGCAATGGTAGATTGGTTTCGACTTTTGTATAAGTCGAATACTAGGCGTTGAGAAAATAGAAGAATAAAGAAGAATGTTCGGCTTGATAAAAAATAGAAGAGAAATAAAAAAAGAAAACAACTTAAAGAGCAAGTGGGTTCGGCCTTGACAAACCAAAGAAAGAAATCAAGAATATGTGCAAAAGAGTTTATGAAAATAAGATGAGCTAAAAAGATAAAAATAAAATAAAGAAAAAGAAAAGCAAAAACCGATTGAAAGGAAAAATCAACTAATGCTTATCACTTGCAACGTTTGAATTTAATTCAAACTCCTTACCGATTTAGCAGCAGCCCTTATCCATCTATTGACCTGCTTCAGCACGCTGCTAGGAAGAGTTCCAATCCCACACGTCTCTTTCCTGCGCGTGCACAGCAAAAAGGCCATCCTCCTGTGCACTCCTCAACTTGAACACGGGACCTCTAGGTAGCCTAGCACGCTGCTGGCCACTGTGTCGCAGCTTCTTCTTTACCCTATAATAGCCGCGTTTAATTTTAAACCTTACCTGCTAAAGTCCCTGCTGCTTTTAAAAAATAAAACTAAAGTTTGCCTGCGCCTGGACTCGAACCCGCGTCCCCTTGGAGTGCCTAACGCGCTGCTGCCACTGCGCCACAGGCGCACTTGTGGCATAATCTGGACGCAGCTTCTCTTAAACCTTATTTCATCACAACCTACTTATTTTAAAAAAACACAAAGCCTCTTGCGCGGGCCGTGCCTCGAACCCCAGCCCTCTTCCAGCTGCATAGTGCGCCTCACCACTGGGCCAAACGTTTCCTTATGCCCAGTTTTTGCCCAATTAACTTATAAGGCCTTAAGCCCAGATTTCCCTAAGAATGCAAAAATTAAGAATTTTTGCTAGAGTCTTGGATCGAACCCAAGACTTTTCCTGCACTATAAATCATTCAAAATTTATTTAAACACTAAATTTAAACACCAAATTAATAATAATATTATTATATATATTTATCTAATAATAATTATAATTTTCATAAAAATTTAAAACATCAATAATAATAGTAATATTTTATTAATAAGAATTTAATTTAATCTTTTTTTTAAAACTATAATATTTAAAACTTCAATTATTCAGGTTTTCTTTTATCTAAACCCAGACTCAAGCCCAATACTTCTAGGCCCAAATTCAGGGTGTTACAGACTTGGGAGCTTGACGACTCAATGAAAGAACGTTACCCTAACCTATTCGCCGGTAAGATTTTTGGGGATGAAAATCCCTAAGGGGGGAGAGTTGTGACAGCCCTATTTTGGCCCTATTCGGAAAAGTGGTTTCAGAACCACAAAACCGAGTCAAAAAATTTTTAAAATATTATCTTCAGTGTTTTTATTATGTGAATTAACATGTGTGAAAGTTTGGTGTCTTAATTTTGTCATTTGGATGCTAAATTATTAAATAAGGATTTGATTGCATAAAAGAAAAATTAGATGGTTATAATCTAAGTGCCGAATTGTGGTTGAAATTTAATGTTGGAGGGTTTAAGAAGTAAATAGACCAATAGAATTAGGCATGGACATAATCGGCCATCACTTAGTGGGAAGGAAATGTTTTCAAAAGGGCTAGTTTGGTAAATTAGCAACTAAAGCTCATGCATGTAATAGTAACTCATGGATTAGTTCCTCATTTTCCCTTGGTTGTGCCGAAAACTAAAGAAAAATAAAGGAGAAAGGCTAAGTGTGTTCGGCCATGAATGTAGTGTGATTGAGGTATGTTTTCCATGCATTTTTCTTTAAATTTTGTGAAATTGAGTTGTTTGAAAAGCTCTTGATATAATCCATGTGAAAATTTTTGAAATTGTGTAAATAATACATTCGGCCATGACTATTATGTGTCAAATTGGTTGTATTTTGATGTTTTTTTTTTTTTTTTTTTTTGTGATGAGGCATGAAGATGGTTGATTTTGAGCTATGAAACAAAGGAATTAAATGTTTAATGAAAAATTGAATATGAGTGTGTGTGAAATAGCAAACGATGAGTCTTGGTAGCTTCATGAAGCGTTCGGCCATTGTGTTGAAATGTTAAACTTGTGTTTAATTTTGGAATTTGATATTTAAATGGTTAGTATGTATATATATGTGGCCGAATGTGGACATGAATTTTGATGTGAATAGATTGTTGTTAATTAATGGCCGAAGGTGCTTAAATCAATACAAGGTCTAGTTTGTTAGTAATTTGAGATGAATAGAATGAAATTACCGTTTGTGAATCATTAAAATGGGCTTTGAATTTAGTAAATTAGGTGGTAATTAAAAAGGTTTGAGTTGTGTAAATAGGAATGGAACAAATGAAAAGCTTATGATAGTTTAATGGACATCCGGATTGTGCATGTTAATAGAATGAATAAACCGTGGAAGAGGGGTGTTCGGCTATGGCTGTTTGAACGATTTTAATTGAGGTTTATTGCCGATTAAACACGATTTTAATGTTTTCAATAATATATGGATATAACCAAATATTTGGTTGAGTGTTAATGAGTTAAATTAGAGTAAATGATTTTGGTTTACTGGAATACCTTGATAGAATATTTGGCTGAGGATAAAAAGGGTATGAAATTGATGTTTAATGTTAAAGAATGGTTTAATTTGAGTACATGGTGAGACAAGTGGAATTGAGGCTTATGATGTGTATGATTTGAATCTTGAGTTATATTTTATAATGCCGAATGTGGCTTGTTGTGGGAAATGGTTTGATTTGTTGATAATAAGGAGATCAATGATGATTTAAAATGTGTACAATTTCTATTATGATTTATGTGTGTTAGTCGAAAGTGACTTAAGATATAGTGAATGATGTTGCTATGATTTAGTTTTTAATTGCCAAATGTGACCTAGAAATAGTAAGTGGTATTTGTTGTGATTTGAGGGTAATGGCCGATTGTGATCAATGATAAGTAGATGATATTAAAAGTTGGTTAAATGTGCCTAATACGGCCAAATTTGTTTTCTTGTTGCTTTTGACCAAGGGTATGAACAATTGAGTAGTAACAAGTTAAAAATTTGTTTAATTTAGCTCAAGAACTCAAGGGAACAAATTCGGATCATGGGAAAAAGAAATTGGTTGAATAGTCGAAATTGACGTACGATAGCCATCGAGGTAAGTTTTAAGTAATTAAACATGCCTTGTATCTTGAGCAATTGATGTTATTTGTATGACTGTTCATAACCGAATGTGAAAGTTGAGATGTGAGAGACATAAATAGAAATGTTTTATAGCCTAATAGTACGCATAAGATTAAGGTAGGAGTTCATTATGTGCTAATATGTGTTAAAGTTGAATGGCTAAATTGTGTGATAAAGATGAGATCTTGGTATGTGATAAAGCCGAATGGTAAATTGTAAAATACAAATTGTTGGTTGCTATGTGTTATGTTCGAATTGTGCAACTCCCTTATGATGTGATTATATCATGTGAGATTTAGAGACATATGCGTTAAAGCATGAAAAAAATTTAATGTTTTGGCAATTAGACTGTGTTATTCGGGTCTATGACCTAGCAAGCTGTGAGCTGGTGTTTATTATCGAGCATCTAGCTCAGCAGGTGTAAATGCCGGTGGATGAGAATCGGACCTAAATGTCCAGTAGGCTTTGAGCCGGTGATAAGTTTGGGTTTATACCCTGCAGGCTAAATGTCAGTGAAATAATAAAAAGTCCAAAACTATGAAGCTTATGCTATACGGCATCCGAATCCGTTCACTAGATTAAGTTGTTCAGGTATGTAAAAGTTATTTATGCATATGAGAAATGGTTATATGTCTATGTATTCGGTCTCGTGGAACTATATGCTTGAAAGTATATGTGATACTTATGTGAATTCGATCATTGAAAGTATTTGTGGATATAATGCATTAAATGAACATTATTAAGTTGAATCAAAGAATGACTTTGAGGTATTTAATGATGTGATTACGTGACTTCGAATTTTTAAATAAATGATATGTCAATGAAAATGAGTACAATGTGGCTATGTATATTCGGCCAAATGATGTACTAGTAGATCATGTATATGTGATTAATTTGTTTATCTAAGTTAAGTTGTTTAAATTTACTTAAGACTTACTAAGCTAATTAGCTTACTTCAAGTGTCTTTGTTACTCTGTCTTATAGATCTCGTTTGAAAGCTACGAGCTCGAGGATCTAAGTTCAAAGTCATCCACACTATCGCCACTGTTTTGGTATTTTGATAATCTATATTTTGAAAGATGGCATGTATAGGCTTAATTCCCTTTTGAATCAAATGACATTTTGAAATTGTATATATTAAGCCATGCGAAAATGGCTTGTTATTATGATAAATGTGTTTAAAAGGTTAAGTAAGTTAAAAATCATATTACTCATATATGGTTGAATGAATTAGTTGTAAGCTTTTAAATGATGACTAGTATGTAATATGCTTTGATGATAGATTGCTTGGTTATTAAAAGTTTCAAAAATACTTTTGTGAATAGACATACTTGAATATTTGGATAGGTTGCTATATGGTAAATTAACGAGATATGTTGTATTAAATATTTTATACCACTAAGTTAGTACATTCGATCATTGGCCATATGAATAAGATCACTATATGCTAAATATCCCATGTTTAAGTAAAATGATGAAAGACTTGTTTCCATTAACTGAAAAGTATATAATTTTAGATATCATGTCTATAGTTACAATTATCGATTGACTAACTATTGTTATAAGCTTAATTACAAATGATTATTATCATTGAAGGAATTTGGTCATTCTATGAATGTGTGGAATTGAGTATTATTCGTTAGTTGTGTTTTGTAATGCCTCGTAACCCTACTCTGGCGATGAAAACGGGTTAGGGGTGTTACAAATTTATTCTCATGATGAGACTGAGCATTCAAAGCATTTGAGAACAATTTTACAGACTTTGAGAGATAGCCAGCTTTATGCCAAGTTTAGCAAAAGTGAGTTCTGGTTACGAGAAGTCAGTTTTCTTAGACATATAGTCTCAGGTGAAGGTATTAGAGTTGATCCGAGCAAGATTTCAGCCATTGTTGATTGGAAGCCTCCTCAGGAATATATCAAAGGTTAGAAGTTTTCTTGGTCTCGCCGGTTATTATAGACGAATTGTAGAGGGATTTTCCATGATAGCTACCCCATTGACAAGATTGCTACAGAAAGATGTCAAGTTTGAATGGACTAAAAAGTGTCAGCACAGTTTTGACAAGTTAAAGGCATTGTTGACTGAAGCTCCTGTCTTAGTTGAACCAGAACCGGGTAAAGAGTTTGTGATTTATAGTGATGGGTTCTTGAATGAACTAGGCTGTGTACTTATGTAGGAAGGGAATGTAATTGCTTATGCCTCTAGATAGCTAAAGCTGCATGAGGAAAATTATCCGACACTTGATTTAGAACTAGCCATTGTATTTGAGTTGAAAACCTGGAGACATCACTTGTCTGGTGAGAAATGTTGAATATTTACTGATCATAAAAGTTTGAAATACTTGATGACTTAGAAAGATTTGAACTTGAGGCAAAGAAGATGGCTAGAGTTGATTAAATATTATGAACTAGTGATCGATTATCACCCGGGTAAGGCAAATGTAGTTGCTAATGCTTTGAGTAGAAAATCTTGTGCATTAAGAGCTTTGAACACTAGTTTAACCTTATTAGATTATGGTTCTATCTTAGCCGAATTAAGAGCTAAGCCAATGTTTCTTGAAGGAATTTGTGAAGTTTAGAAAGATGGTAGTGAGTTGCAAGCCAAAAGAGCTCAGTGTGAGTCGGGTATAGAGTCAGATTTTCAGTTCAGTTCTGACAATTATTTAATGTTCAGAAATCAGATATGTGTACCAAAGAATGATGAGCTTATTCGAAAGATCTTAGAGGAAGCACATAGCAGTTCCTTGTCTATTCATCCAAGTAGTACAAAGATGTATAATAATTTGAAGAAAATGTACTAGTGGGTAGGAATGAAGAGAGATATCTCAGAGTTTGTTTCTAGATGCTTGATCTGTCAGCAAGAAAAAGCCAAACATTAGGTACCTTCAGGTTTATTGCAGCCTGTGTTAGTTCCTGAGTGGAAATGGGACCAAGTTGCTATGGATTTTATGACAGGATTACCGTTGACATTGAGAAAGAAAGATGCAGTATGGGTTGTGATTGATAAGCTAATAAAGTCGGCTCATTTTATTCTAGTTCGTATGGATTATTCACTTGACAAGTTGCTCGAGTTATATATTTCAGAGATAGTCAGACTACATGGAGTATCATTATCGATTATCTCAAATAGAGACCCGAGATTCACTTCGCAATTTTAAAAGAAGTTACAGGAAGCTTTAGGCACAAAGTTGAGTTTTAGTACAGCTTTCCATCCTTAGACCGATGGTCAGTTAGAGAGAGTTATTCAGATACTTGAGGATATGCTTAGATGTTGTGTCTTAGAATTTCAAGGTAGTTGGGAGAAATATTTTTCGTTGGAAGAGTTTGCCTATAATAATAGTTACCAGTAGAGTTTGAAGATGGCACCTTATGAAGCTTTGTATGGATGTAAATGTCGCACACCTTTGTATTGGACAGAGCTTAAAGAAAATCAGATTTACGAGGTTGATTTAGTAAAAGAAACTGAAGAGAAAGTGAAAGTTATCAGAGATTGCTTGAAAGTAGCTTCAGATAGACAGAAGTCTTTTGTAGATTTGAAAAGAAAAGAGATTGAGTATCAAGTTGGTGACAAAGTGTTCTTGAAAGTATCTCCGTCGAAGAAAGTCTTTAGATTTGGCAAGAAAGGTGCTAAGTCCATGTTTTATTGGACTGTTTGAGGTAACTGAAAGAGTTGGGCCATTTGCATATCGGTTAGCTTTGCTAAAAAAGTCAGAGAAGATTCATGATGTGTTCCATGTGTCCATGTTATGTCGTTATCGTTCGGATCCGTCAGATGTGATTTCACAGACAGAGGTTGAGATTCAGCCAGATATGACTTACATTGAAGAACCGGTAAAGATTCTAGCTCGAGAGGTCAAGCAACTAAGGAACAAAAGTATTGCACTTGTGAAAGTATTATGGAATAGACATGGGATAGACGAGGCTACATGGAAGCCCAAGGAGGCTATGCGAAAATAGTATCCAAACCTATTCACAGGTAAGATTTTCGGGGACGAAAATCCCTAAAGGGGGAGAAATGTAACATCTCGAAATAGGGCCTAAATGGAACAGTGGTTGCGAAACCATGAATTCAAGATAGAAAATGTTATTCCGATAAATTTTTATGATTTACCGAGTGAATAGATGCATGTGTTAGAATATTGATAGAAAATTCCATGAATTGCATGTTTAATTTGCCTATTAGGGCTTAATTGCAAAAGTTGATAAATATGAGTTCTAGATAGGAAAGGATTAAATTGAAGAGCATAATTGAAGTAGAGGTCCTTAAATGGGAATTATACCATTAGGTTTTCATGGACAAAAATGGACATACATAAGTAGAAATAACCAAAGTTTTGATGAAAGGCATTTTAGTCATTTGGTAATTAAAAAGATTAAAAAAGGAAAAAGATGGCAAAATGTTATCATCTTCTTCATTAGGCCGAATGTCAAGGGTTTTCCATAGCTAGGGTTGTTTTCAAGCTTCCAAGCTCCATAGTAAGTGATTCTAAGCCTTGTTTTTAATGTTCTTTACGTTTTTGGAGTCCTGGTAACTTGATTTAGCTTATTCTAGCAATAATTTAACCTAAGGTTCATATTTGGAAAAACACCCATAGGTGAAATGTGTTTATTTTGATGTTTTATGATAAAATATAAGGTTTTAAATTATGTTAAACAACTTGTGCTTCTCGGTTTTAAGTAAAAACGAGTAAAAAGACATAATTGGTAAAAATACCAAATGTTCATAAGTACATGTTAGAGTGAGAATTTGATGTTGCCATTAAGGGAAAATGATCAGCATGTCCTAAAACATAAGAATTAGGGATAAAGTTTAATTTCCGAGCTTTGGGGAAAAGTGTAAATATGCAAAATTTAGGGGTAAAATCGTAATTTTTCCAAAGTTAGAGTTAAGGATTGTTTTGATAAATGTGAGTATTAAATAAGCTAAAATTTCTAATTATAGATTAAGAAGAACAAAATTTGGGGATAGCCGAGGAAAGAAAAAGGTAGAAGATTAAGTTGTCAAGTTGATCGTATTTTTGCACTGAGGTAAGTTTACGGTAAATAAATGCAATATTTCGAAATTTTATATTAATGTAGTTAATTTCCAGCATATATACATTTATTTTATGAGAATATTCCAAGTTGAATCAAAGATGAGGTAATAGAGAAAAAGTATTAGAAAGCCCGTTTGAACTTTAGGAATGTATGAGATACGGAATGTCATGACATTTTGGATTAAGACAGTTGAGGAACATGCCATGTAAATCCATATCAGACCTATGGCATTGGTAGGTTGAGACAGTTCAGGAACATCCCATGTAAGTCCATATCAGATATATGGCTTTGACAGGACAGGGAACATCCCATGTAAGACCATGCCTAGAGCATGACATTGGTAGGCTATTATCGGGTAGGAAAATCCAAGTATCCTGAGTATTCCAAATGGTTCATTGGGCTAATATACAGGCTATGTTACAAGAAAGTTCAAGTAAAAGAATGATAATAAGTGGAGAAGTAAAATAAAGATTTTGTTAGTTGATGGTATAATATGAGAATATTTATACTTGGTGAATGTTGTTATTTATTTACTAGTAAATTTACTAAGCATTGTAGCTTTCTCCTTTTCCTTTCTCTCTTTTATAGTGTAGCCAAGCCAATTTTGGGATCGTAAGGACGTTGAAGTTCGTATCACACTATCAAAGGCTATCTCGGTATTTTGTAGTTTGAAATGTTTTGAGTTGTGGCATGTATAGAGACCTGGCTATTTTCTGTGTATGTTCTTATGATACGATTAAAGAATGGCATGTGAATAATTGATAGTGATTATCTATTGAATGGCTAATTAAGAACATGATTTGATGTTATGTATGCCTAGATGATAATTTATGCAAAGAAATTATGAAAGAGTAAAAGTTGGCCATGAAACAGTTTTGGAATAGCAGCAGTGACGTGAATTTGAAAAATCATTAAAATTTGTAGAAATGGAATTAAATGGTGAATGAGATTTATTATTAAATCTTATTGAGCCTATTTTTATAGGAAATAAATAGAGAAAGCAAAGGAAGTCTATATTTTTAGATATTTAAATTCTCATGAGACTGGTTCAAAGGGATTTCGTGATCCCCTATTCTGATTTTAGAAATTCACTAAAAATTGTAAAAAAATAGTTATGAGTCATAATTTATATTTATAGATTCCTTATTAATTCTATTTTCATTAGAAATAAGCGGAAACACTATATGAAAACTGTACTAAGCGATAATTGATTTTTAGTGAAGAGAGGTCAGGTTCGCTGGGCTGCAAAACAAGGGAACTTTTAACTAATAAACTGTACTAATTGGCCACACCAAAAATTCTGGAAAAATTACGGTAAGAAGATATATGAGTCTAGTTTCAGGGAAAATTTACGGATTTAAATATTGAGTTTCATAACCCGAGTTATAATTAATTTAGTGACTATTACGCAGGTGGGCAGTTTTATTATGAACAGTGAAATAAATTGTTTTAATTTGTGTAAGTAATTGGAAAATTTTTAATGTTCTTGGTTTGGTCTTGAACCATTCCAATTGCATGTTTAGGGCCTCGAGGGTCCATTTTAGAGATATATTAGATGAATATAAATGAATTAATTTTAAAAGTAAATTTTTATGCCCCAAACTAGTAAGGTAAGTCTGGTAATGCCTCGTGCTCGACTCCGGCGACGATCTCCAGTAAGGGGTGTTACATATGCCTGTGTGCCAGGCCGTGTGCTAGGCCATGTCAATCCTGTAGTGTATACTGACTTATGCCACACGGTCAGTCACACACCTGTGTATGAGGCCATGTGTAGCATACTGACTTGCTTCCAAATGCAACACCAAAGGAGACACGACCGTGTACCAAGACCGTGTGTCACACATGGCTGAGACACACGCCCATGTCTCTGCTCGTGTCGACAAAAATAGGCTAGTTACAAAGCCATTTTTCCACCCAATTTGTACACACCTACACAAGCTCAATTTACACCAATTCAAAACATAATAGGTAGCCAAATATCATCATCCAATGGACAAATCATGCCATATCTATTTTAACCATTTCAATATTCAATTCAATACCACTTACCTATTCAAAACACATACCAAACTAACATGCTTTACTAACCATAAATCTTATACATCACATATCACATATTCTAACCATATAGACAACCAAATTTACATCCAAGTATCAAACCACAATCAAGCATTACCAAACCAAACTGCGTACCACGTATCAAAATGGTCAATTGTTCATTATAACCATTACCAAGCAAATAAAATAAGCCAGCTTATATAGCTATATACACATCAAATCTTGTATCATTTACAAGCCAAATCACATGGAAAAATTCATACTATCACATATGAAAAAGATCACATAGCCTATACATGCCATATCACAATATTCACAAATTCAAAAGTACCAAAATAGAAGTCCGATAGTGCGATGAAGTTTCTAACGATCCCCAGATCCGAGCTAGCTTCGATTTTACTATAAACATAGGAAATAAAAATGAAGTTAGCTTTATAACTTAGTGAGCTCGTATGAGAACAAACTTAACATATTAACTAAACACAATCCAACCAAATGAAAATAGCAAACATTAATAATATTGAATCAAAAACCTTTCACATGTTTAATACATGATTAAGCATGAATCTCATAAGCTATCTTAATTCAATGCCCGTATAGGTTCCATACGTACATGTACCAGTTAAATCGGTCTTTTTTTCATTCACGTCTTGATTATGCCCGTAGAACCATTCAGAATTATTATGGGATACTCGGGAACACATCGCACCTAAGTGCCACACCTATAGCCGAAGCTATCTCATATCACATATATGCTCACTCTCGAGCGAACAACAAGCCTATTCACACAAGCTGTCAGTTAAGATGTAGCTACACGATGCTGCTCACACAAGCTGTCAAGAACCGCAACATATGCCGGAACCCAGCCACCGGTAGTACGTACAAGACCAGCACCCGGATCACATCATTATCGGTAAACCCCAATGTCTTGACATTCGTATCCTAAACTATTCCTAATGTTCGAGTGGGATTTTCCACTGTCGAATCTCTACCGATCATGTTTGTAAACTCATTTCCAACCATTATCACAGTTCAGTTCAATAATAATACATTTATAACACAATTTAACAACATTTATTAGCATACGAACTTACCTCGTATACGGAAACGATGAAACGGATTGACTAGTCAGATATTTTATTTTTTCCCTGATCTAAGTCTGAATTCTTCCTTTCTTGATCTATATAAATCAAATTCAGCTTATTTATTCATCTACTTATTCAATTTAATCCAAACTATACATTTAAGCACTTTTACACATTTGCCTCTAAAAGTTCACATTTTTTACAATTTAGTTCTTACTTCAAAAAATCACAAATTCATGCAAATTTCAAAGCACCCATGCTTTGCCAAATTACCATTATACACCTAGTAGCCCATATTTATTAATTTTGCATACATTTACCCACACACTTTACATATTTCACAAATTAATCCCTATTTTGCATTTTTACTCAAAATCACTTTACAAAACTTGTAAATCTAACAACAAAGTTTCATATTACATAATCAAACATCAAAGAACACATGTATTCATCAATGGAAACTCTCAAAACATTTAATAGTTTTGCCAAATAGTCCCTGGGCTAGCTAGACCTAGTTGCAACGATCACAAAAACGTAGAAATCATCAAAACGGGATGAAAATGGACTTACATGCACCAAGGATAGATGATCGAACCTTTGAATGCACAAAAATGGTGTTTCCTTTCTTATTTTCAATTCATGAGGAAGAAGATGGACAAAATATGGCATTTTTTTATTTAATTATAATTTATTTCATAATTTACCATTTTAACCTTGGTTATAAAACATTAAAATCATATAATTAATGTCCATATTTGTCCAATCATATATAAAATGGTATATTTACCACATAAGGACCTCCACTATTTAATTTCATAACCATTTAATACCTTAAACCATTAGAACACCAATTTTACGCTTTATGCGATTTAGTCCTTTTTACCGAATTAAACATTCAAACGATAAAATTTACTTCATGAAAATTTCAAAAAATCATACTATCATCCCAAAGACCTCAAAGTAATAATAAAATAAATTTTTTGACGTCAGATTTGTTGTTCCAAAACCACTTTTCCAATTTAGCTAAAAACGAGTTGTTACGATTCCTATAACGGGTGTGGCAAAAAGGGTGGAACTCAAACTTCGCGAGTGGACTGGCAAAGCAACTATTAAGGTAATCACACTTGATGATTATAATTTTGTGGTTGGATTAAGCTTACTTGACCGAGTTAATGCGGGTATTCATCCTTCTGAAAATTACATGACGATCACTGATTCAAACCGTCATTATATGGTGTGAATAAAAAGAAAGGGAAGCATGGAGGGAAAAACATTATCGGCAATCCAATTTTCTAAGGGATTACATAGAAATGAAGTCTCCTATTTAGCCACCTTGAGGGACAATGTGGATGAGAAATTCGAGGGGGAAATTCTAAAGGAAGTGAAACAGTTATTGAAGTCATTTCAAGATGTAATGCCCATGGAGTTTCCCAAAAAGTTGCCACCTAATCGGGGGGTGGATCATAAGATTGAGTTGTTACCCAATACTGAACTACAAGAAAGGGCACTATATCAGATGTCTCCATTCGAGGTGGAGCAATTGTAGAAGTAGTTGATGGAGCTTTTAGATGCCAGGTTCATTAGACCATCTAAAGCCCCATTTGGTGTGCCAGTGTTGTTCCAAAAGAAACATGATGGGTCCTTGAGATTGCACATCGACAATAGGGCCTTAAACAAGATTACTGTGAAGAACAGGTATCCCATTCCTCTTATTGTAGATTTGTTCGATCAACTTGGTAGTGCGAGATGGTTTACTAAGTTGGATTTGCGATCAGGGTACCACCAAGACAGCCTGTAACTCAGTACGGGTCTTTTAAATTCCTTACGATACCGTTCAGGTTGACAAATGCTATAGCCATGTTTTGTACCCTAATGAATAAGGTATTGCAACCCTTCTTAGATCATTTTGTGGTTGTTTATCTTGACAACATTGTAGTGTATAGTAAAACGCTTGAGAAGCATGTAGTGTAACACCCTATGACCCCTGTCCGTCGCCGGATTAGGGTTACTAGGTATTTTCTAACGAAACACAACCTTAACACATTCAATTAAAGACATATGCATATTTGATTACTAGACCGATTATAAACATAGGAATGATACAATTCATTTCTCAAATCAATCTAATTTGTACATTATCAACCAAATAAGTATTAAGAACCACATTTCAATTCATGATTATAAGCAACAGTGGTCTAAGGTACCATACAAGAATTACGCAGCCAAAGAAATAATTTTCATACTTAGCAAATTGATAGTCTTAACTACAACCAAACATGCATATGAATAATTATACATCATAATCGAATTTATGATTCATCATCAAAACATTTTGGAAGCATTAATCAACTATGAGTATTTGCTAATCAAAGGGTATAAGCCATCTTCGTATGGCCACTATATATATATACATAGCAAAACATATAACTAGTTTTAAAACAAAAGGGTCAAGCCTATACATGCCATTAACCGAAAATAAAGTCTTTATGTAACGCCCTAATTTTCGGGTTTTTCTTAGATTGATCCTTATCTGATAAAATGGTTAAATGATGGTATTTGGGTGTGTAATGCATGTTTGGAGTATGATAATGGGCCTATGGAAGGCCCATGTGTTGGCTAAAAGCTCAGCAAAAGTTTTGTATTCTTGACTTAGGAGATAGGGGACCATTGAAAGTAAGGGTCTTAAGAAATTGTGTGCGAAATATAACACAAATGGATCAGTGGTAAAGTGGCAAGGGGGACGCCACTAGGCTCCTTAAAAAGTGGCGCCTAAGTGTGCTTGGAGGTCCAAGGTTCAAGCTCCAGAGGTGGCAAAGAAGGCATTTTATTTTTCAGCTTGGGCAGGTAAGAGTTTGAGGCAGAATTGAACTCTGCTTGGGAGAATTTGAATCTATCAAGGAGCAAATCGTGGAGGAGGTTGAGGAATAAATCAAGGAACTTTTGAATTTCAAAAGAGGTGGCCGGTTTTGGGACTCTGTATGTGCCATTCGGCTAGGGAGTTTGGTGTTGGTGATTTCGGCAATTAGGGGCTTAGTATGCCGATTTTCTAAAGGTCCTCTCTAGGTTTTTTAGCCGATTCCTTTAGGTTAGAAAAACTCCCATTCTTTTGTCGATTTCTTCATAGTCTATTAGGTATTTCTTTTAGCCACTTTGTTTCTCCTATCACACCAAGTAGCCGAACCTTATTCCACCCTTGTGCCATATTTTCTTCTGTAAAACCGATTGCTCACCTCCTTCCCTACTCAATCGCAAATCTTTGGTCTTTTCTTCTTTCATTCTCTTCCATTTCTCCTCTTCTATTATTCGTACCTCTTTGTTTCTCATTTTGCTTCGGAAGTCACAAAAGCTAGCAACCCCATTGCTGATTCTTGTATTGACCGAAACCCCTCTGCACTGTACCGATTTCTCAATAGCCATATACTTCTCTTCTCCCTCTTCTCTGTCGATATCATCTACCATAACCCCTTGGCTGAATCATCTCATCAACTCTCTCACTCTTTCTTCTTCATCCATTTCAAAAAAACCTCTTGTCTCTTGTCGAACCGAATACCTTGAGGACCAAAACCTTATCTCTTCTTTTGGGAACTGAAAGCCTCCATACCTTGTGGTGTTTTAAAGCCGAATTCTAAGTCATCTTTTATCCCCTCTGGCGGTGGCAAGTGGAGCTGTTGTAGATCGTGGTTAGATTGGTAAGTACCTTAAGACTTATTTCGTTAGTTCTTCAGGTTTTAAAGCTGTAAGCTGAAACCCCTTTATGGGGAGGCTAACGTTAGTGTCTAAGGGCTTGTTGGCCGCTCTCTTTTGGGTTGATTTTGTTAGTGCGATCAAGAGACTGTGCAACTAAGGACTTGGAAGGCTAAACGCTACGGGACAGTAGGATCTGGTCCACTTTCGACAAGAAGGTAAGGGGTTTTAAGGACTTAGGCCATGTAGGTCAATTATGGTGAGGGGTCATAGTTCTTTGGTTATTGTTTATTAGACTGAAGTTAGCGTTCGATTGTAGGTTTTTCGTACATGGATTTCTTCAACGGTTTCGACAGTAACAGGTGTGTAACTAATCCCAACTTTTAGTCTGAAATGGTAAAAGCCGAAATGGCCATAAAGTGACCGACGACTGGTGGAAAGTGACCGAAAACGCACTCGTTTAATAATCAAGAGTAATCGTTTACTCCGTTGGGGTTAACCATGAGTTCGGTGGTGAAGGAATTGCAGAGGGTACAATTCTGAACGTTTTGGTAAGATGGGCTTCAATGGGCCAAAGACGAGCCCAATGGGCTTCCGAGCCCAAAATTGATAAAGTGACTATTATAGGCTTTCTGCCAACATGGTTAATAATAACATGGTTAGATTGGTAAATTAAACCTAAAATTGGGCTTAACGGGCTTGAGACGATATTGGACTTAGTAAGGCCCATTAGGGGTTTTAGGCTAAAAAGGGCAAAAGTGGAAATTAAGCTTAAAATGGACTTCTGTGGATATCTATGGACTGATAACCAATTGAGCATGCATAAAATCTCTGAAAATGTGATAAAGGACTAATATATCCCTGAACCTGGAAAAAATTACCAAAATACCCTTAGGTGTAAAAAACTATTATACCCCTAGGGTCAATTCTGTATGAAATGTATGATTTTATGTATCTGCATGAGTTACCATTTAATGTGAGCATATCTGATGCTTGAGATGCTATATGTTGCATGCTAGTATGTATATATCTGTTGCATGGGGTATGGGTTTATGATGGAGGAAGCGTTCTGGCAGCCTCGCTGCAATCTGGTGACTTTGTCACATTATTATCTGGCAGCCTCGCTGCAATCTGGTGGCCTCGCCACAATATCTGTACCTGGTGACCTCGTCACAATATCTGGCAGCCTCGCTGCAAATTATATCTGGCAGCCTCGCTGCAATTATCTGTGGTGTGTAGCGGTTAGGTGGGTCGAGTAGTCTCCCCACATGGTGTAAGGCTAGTACGGGGGTGTTATAGATGGATCTGGGTTGGGTTTCTGTATGCATATTATATCTGATCTGTATCTGTTATGGGCCTATGGGCTTAACCTGATTTCTGTAATGGGCCAAGGCCCAACTAATCTGATTCTGAGGCTTGATCTGTTTTGGCCTATGGTTGAGATAATGTTGCATACTGAGTTGTCAAACTCACCCCCTTTTTATTTAATCTCTGCAGGTAACACTCAACCATAGTGGGCTTGGAGCTGCGAGAGATTCGGAGTGGCCACAACATCTGCAGAACTGGTTTTCATTTTGTTTAAAGTATTTTATTATTAAGTTATTTTTGGGTTTTATTTTGTAATAAGGCCGCTATCTAAGTTTTTATTTGGTTTAATTTTTAAGGATTAATAAACTGGTTTTAACAAACTTACTCTTTTGATTCAAACCTCACTTAAGACACAACAAGACTAAAAGGGTCGTAAACTTAGTTTTAGGATCGTGTGACACACCAAGATCTGGTCGTAACGCCTAGGCCGGGTTTGGGGTGTTACACTTTAAAGATACCAAAAGTCAAGTTTAGATAGTATGGATGACTTCGACTGAATCCCCGAGCTCATAGTTGGAGACAAAGATCTATAAAACAGAGAAACGAACAAACGGAGTAAGCTTTTATAAGCTTAGTAAGTTTAAGCAATGCAGACAATTAAACTCAACCCTCAAATAATCATTCAACTTCCCACATAAGCCAAGTTCCCAAATACATCACCTTTTTGGCCGAATTTCACATTATCAACTATAACTACTTTAACATGTTAATATCACTTGAATCAAAATTCATATAACATAGTTAAATCAAAGACTTTCACATAACCTCTCACACATGGACCCAATGTGTCACAATCACATTTATACACATATAACTCGGTTCAAATCAAAACCACCTACGGTAAGTGGTACATACCTGGCCAACTTATCTTATTGCATATATTTGTTTGTTGTTCTATTACGAAGTTTCATAGTCTTAGGTCTTGATCAAATCACCGGCATTAAGCCTGCTAGGTTTTAAAACCTGAAATTATCACTGGCACGAAGCCTGCTAGGCACAAAAGCCTGAAATAATCCCACTGCTAGGCTCGAAGCCCGATATCAACCACCAGCTCAAAAGCTTGCTAGGTCATAGACCCAAATGTCACAGCACAATAGTTCAAGCATAAAGTTTCACATGTCTTAATACACATACTTCTAAATCCCACATAATATAACATGTCATATACACTATTTCATTATGCGAACATTGCATATGGCAATGAGCTAATTACATCTTAATCTTATCATTTGGCCTTAGAATATATCATGGCCTCATTTTACTTCACAAATTAGCTATTCGGCTTTATCACATATAATAATCTCATACTTTAAATATCACACTAACGAATAGACCATAAAATATTTCTAACTATAATTCTTTCCTCTCAACTTTCAATTGGGATATAAGCCTTTCTTACGAATAGTATCAACTAATCAAGATACAAAATAGTTTTAGTTACTTAAAGAACTTACTTTTATTATCGACGGTTGATTACAGATCCTCTATTCCACCACCTTAGCCTTTTCGTTATCCGAATGTAGCTCTAGAGCTTAATTCAACAAAACTTAAACTAGTTTAATCATTTTATCAACTCATTACTTTCATTAAATAACTTATAAGTAAATTAACATCCACATACACAAAAGCAATCCTTGTGTGTTACACAATATGATCGAATACCTTTCCCTTTATGCAACATAGAACACGTATGAATATATTCAAATAATATCAAACAAAATATCAAATTCATCACTAATTTTATATGGTCAATTCATGCCAAATTCCATTCCCGAAAATTCAAGCTTAATAATTTCACATTCGGTCATCCCATATAACATTCACTTATTAATATACATTTATAAAAAAAAAACTATGATCTAAATCTTATGCTTATTATTTAAGTTCACATTAGGTAATTGTATATATACATATACTATGAATCGATCATTCAACCTTTATACCAAATTCTCTCAAGGCCGAATGTCACATAAAGCATTTTAAACATTTGTTCTAATGGACATAACCAAATTGCCCCACTTAGCTAAATGAGTCATACAAATCACAAATAACCAACTTAAATTCATTATTAATTTCTCTTATAACAAAAATTCATCAAAACTCAAGAAGGAATACATCAAATTCCTTGACCGAATATGCATTTACAACCAAATAAAATCCTTACATCTCACCAGCATGACCTAATGCAAAATTTGCTTAATTAATCACCTAAAGCAACATATAACTCAATTATAATCACACATATTCATTCCTTATCACCAACATCCAACTATCAATGATTTTGCAAATCTCAAACAAATGGCCGAATGCTCCATCCTCAACCAAAACTAAGAATTTAACATGGCTAGGTAGGAAACTAAGTAACTAACTCAATTTAGCTAATCTTTTCAACATTTAACCATTTAAACATACTTTTAATCATTTTCCATAGACAACCACAATTTAACAACAAAAAGGGCATATAAATAATTTGGCCGAAAGCATCATTCATCACCATTACAAAAATTAATACATGGGCCATGATAAACACTTCACATTTAACTAAATTTCACCAAATCAAAGGAAAATAACATGATTTCTTACCTTCAAATGGACACAAAAATGGCTGAATGTCTTGTTCTCTCCTACCCCTTTTTCTTTTGATGATTTTCGGCAAAGAAGAACAAAAGTAAGTAAACTTTGTTCTTTTCACCTTTTGATTATTTTATTATGCTTATTTTATTATTATAAAACCATTATGCCATCTTTTAACTTAAAAAGAAATGTATATATAATACATATTAATCACAACATAACCAGTCACAAAAGTCAAAATGGTTATTTTGACATGCAAACCCCTCCTATTTAGACCACACTACAATCGGCCACTATAGCAATTTAATCTATCACATTTTAAAGTTTTTCACATAAGCCCTATTGAATCAATTCACATTCAAATGACAAAAATCAAAGCATCAAAATTTCACACATACACTTTTCAAATATAATAGGCAATAAAAAAAATTTAACATTTAATTATGTTTGTAACTCAGTTTACTGGTCCCGAAACCACTTCCCGACTAGGGTCAAATTAGGGTTGTCACAACTCTCCCCCCTCTATAGGGATTTTCGTCCCCGAAAATTCTTACCAACGAATAGATTAGGGTAACGTTCTTTCATCGAGTCTTCAAGCTCCCAAGTCGCTTGGGTTGTGGTCTTTCCTTGGGTTAGCAAATTACTACCGTCACTTCATTGAAGGATATTCCAAGATCACTGCACCCTTGATGGACTTGTTGAAAAAGGGTAAAGTGTGGGATTGGGACCCTCGGTGTGCGAAAGCCTTCAACCAAGTGAAGCAAGCAATGATGCGTGAGCCTGTACTTACTTTACCAAACTTTTCAAAGGCGTATAAGGTACACACAGATGCTTCAAATTATGCGATTGGGGGAGTATCGATGCAATATGGGCATCCAATTACTTTTGAGAGTCGAAAGCTTAATGAGACGGAACGAAGATACATGGTCCAAGAAAAAGAGATGATTGTTGTGGTGCATTGTTTGCGCACATGAAGGCATTATTTGCTGGGTTCCAGGTTCATGGTATTCACTGATGATGTTGCAAATAGTTATTTCCTAACCCAGAAAAAGTTGTCCCCCAAGTAGGCTCGTTGGCAGGTTTTCCTAACAGAGTTTGATTTTAACATAGAATACAAGCCGGGGAGTGCTAACACTGTAGCTGACATGCTTAGCCGAAAAATGGAATTTGCAACCATAAGCCAGCTCGATAGTCCCTTATTGGAATGCATTTAAGGAGGATTTTTCCACAATCCCACATCCAAGAATTTGATTGAGCTTGCCAAAGATGGAAAAACGAGGCGGTTTTGGCTCGAGGGAAAATTACTTCACATTCAGAGGCAACGTCTATATATGCCTCAACATGGGAATTTGCAAAATGAGGTCATGAAAGAATGTCATGATTCAAAATAGGCTAGTCATCTAGGTATGCACCGCACTTTGGCTCTTTTAGAGAATCAGTTTTAATGGCTTCACATGAGTGATGATGTGGAGACTTATGTGAAAACTTGTTTGGTGTGCCAACAAGATAAGGTCAAGTTAAAGGCTCTTGCTGGTTTGTTACAACCTTTGCCCATTTTGGAGTGCCCATGGGAGAGTTTATCCATGGACTTTATTATGGGTTTGCCTAAATCTAATGGATTTGCAAGTATTTTTGTTTTGGTGGACAGGTTTTCAAAGTATGTAACTTTTATCCCCGCAACCAAAGAGTGTCCTACTGAGGAGGCAGCTCGTTTGTTTCTTAGACATGTGGTGAAATATTGGGGACTACCACAATCTATCATCAGTGATCGAGATGGGCGATTCACGGGCCATTTTTGGACTGAGTTGTTCAAGTTAATGGGCTCAGACTTGAAGTTTGTCACTAGTATGCATCCACAAACCGATGGGCAAACTGAACGAGTGAATGCATTATTTGAGACGTATCTTCAGTGAATGCGACACAAAAAGACTAGCTATAGTTGTTAGATGTGGCTCAATTTTCATACAACTTACAATGAAGTGGGGCAAAGAACCAGAGTCTGTTCGAGATAGTGATGGTGCAACAGCCACGTACATCCAATGCTATTGCAACTTGTTATGCGAGATTGAATCCAGCAGCTTATTGATTTGCAAGAGATTGGCAAGAGCAAAACAATCTAGCTAGAGCTTGCCTACACAAGGCAAGTAAGTGCAACAAGAAGTGGATGAATCAAAATCGAAGGGATGTACAATTTCAGGTTGGTGACCCAGTCCTTGCTAAACTACACCTAATTTTGTGACATAATGGTTTGCCTAAGGGGCTTGTGTAATGATATAAGGGACCATTTCGAGTTGAGAAGAAAATAGGTAAGGTGGCCTACAAGCTTGAATTGCCTGAAAAGCTCAAAGTCCATCCAGTATTCCATGTAAGTATGCTTAAGCCATTCCATGAAGATGGAGAAGACGCAAACTGTAGCAAGTCCAAACAAGCAACAATAGGGGTAACAGTCGCCTATGATCGAGAGGTTGAAAACACCGAGGCAGATTGTGTGATCTGACAGAAGTACTATTGATTGCGACATGAATACCTAGTCTGATGGAAGTGATTTATCGATAGTGAGACAAGTTGTGAACCCGCCGAAGCCTTGTGGCAATTCTAAGACAAGATAGATCGGTACCATGCAGAGTTCGCGACGAGGACGTCGCTAGAATTAATTGGGGAGAATGTCATGGGTTGCGCATGGGAGCCCCAACCATGACACATTTGTATGATCCATCAAGTGGGAAGGAGGTCATCTGGCCTGATTGGACTGGCTCGTTGCTTGAAGAGATTAAAGGTCCATCTACAAGCTTGACACTATACAATCGTAGATATGCTATGTAATCTTAGAAGATATGATTTTTTTTTTTAATCTTAGAGATTTGATTTGTAGATACCTTTTAATCTTAGCCACTGATGTACTTGATCTGTATCGTTGGATTTGAGGAGGCTCAACTATAAATAGAGGCCTCTCCTCTCTTTGTAAATCACTCTTGAGAATATTCACTCAAATTTCTCCCTCTCTTGTGTTCTTATTTTTCTATGGCTTATTCTTATTTCGTTCTTCCTTCATCCTTGTTTGGCTTTGAGTTTCTTTCGTTTGAGTTGGTTTTTGTAGAGGAGTTCTATTGAATCCTCATATTATGGGAGTAAGGCTAACTTAGGCATTTTTGGAGAAAGAAACTGCCTAAGGCTGCATAGATTGTGATGCGAAAATTCTAAGTCCGTGGCATTTGCACCAACCTCTACTTACTTTGGTGAATAAATTTTGGGAAGAAGTCAAAAGAAGGTATTTGATGTGACTAAAAAAAAGATCAAATGTTGAAAATTTTGATAAAATAATGTATGATAAAATGATGAGAAATATGAGCTTCAAAATTAAGTTTGGGGATGTTAACCCTAAGGAGAAAGGTGAATTGTGTTGTGCAAGGTCCAAGGTAAGTTTAAGGCTATTTTAGCCTAAAAATCACTTCTCTTAATCCGTAACTTAAGCCTAGCCCCATTAAAATACTATGAAAGACCTATTGATTTTGATCATTATGTCAACTACATTAGTGGAGATAAATTACTAAGTTTACATATGAAGACCACTATTAAACCTTAAGATTGCTTTGTCAAAAAAACAATAAGCAAGAATAATTGAATTGTAGGATTTACGTATAACTTTGAAAAGTATATGAATGAAGATTATTGCTAACATATTCTTTTACTTGATATGAAAATTTGGAATTATACATTGCATATGAGCAATTTATTAACACGAAGAGTTTGTGAGCATAAAATTTGTTGCATCATGATTATGTGAAAGGTTGATTCTATGTAAATATTATACAAGATTGCTCTAAACTTTTTCTTTGCATGAAACATTACTCGAGACGAGCAATGGATTAAGTTTGGGGTGTGTAAACTCTAAATTATATAGATTTTTTATAGTTGTTTATATCACCTTTTTACTTAGAATTTATGTTAATCTCGAGTATTTGGAAATTTAACTGGGTGATTTTTGTTCATATTGAGACAATGGGCATAATTTTAGTAAAGTATGCAATTTTATGAATTTATATATTAAAATTTGCATAATTTAACTATCTTATGTTACATAGTAATTTATGTGTTTTAATTGTTGCAATGGGACCATTGAATTAATAAGTGTGGGAGCTTATTTAAATCATACATGGACATGAGTTATACTTCACCTCAATTGGATGACAAATACAATAAATTGAGTCAAGAGAAGTCAATTTGATCCAGTTGAAGTTGTCTTGTTGAGAAGAGCAAGTCTGATAATTATTTGGGTTACCAAACAGTCCAAGTAAGGGGAAAGTAGTCCAATTTGGATAAGGCATCAAGAGCAGCCCAAATTAGCTTTGGGGTAATTAATTTAGAGGTCCCTACACTTGTCAAAAAATTAGAAATCAACCCTCAACTAATGCCTAAGAAACCGTCCAACCCCTTGCATGATTCATGTACGAAATCAAGCATGAATCAAGCAACCACCAACCTTTTCCTCCATATTTCATGGCCGGCCAAACAACATAGCATTTCTAAGGGATCTCCATACTATTTTTAGCAAACTCCCTAACCATTCCTCTACTATAAATACCACCCCTCATTTTCCATTTGAATCATCCCTCAACTTACATTCCTCTCATTTTTCTTTCATCTTTTCCATGCACAAGCCATCCATTTCCCCACTTCCCTTTAGCTAGCATTTTCCTTGAGAAGAACTTTCTTGGCCAGCCACTTTGAGGAGCAGTTTGCGAAGGAGCAATCACAAGAATTGGAGAAAGCCACCACAATCGACCTTCGGAGAATCACTGAAATCATCAAGAGTTTCTTCTTTCCTATTCTTTAGTTTTGTTCTTAGTTATTAAACATGTTTGCAAATTGTTTTGATGTTTTTCCATTAACAATGATGACTTAATTTTGTTTTGGCTAGAATGATTACATTAATTTGATCAAATTCATTTGGTTCATGCTTATGATTTTTTGTGCCTCGATCGTTCATGCTTTCAATTAAAATCATTTATGTATTTCATGCATTAAAATATTTTTGAATGCATTAGAATTAGTTGATCGATCCTAATCAGATGGCAGTTAATGGACGTAATAATTGGAAGGTGCATGCTTAATTTAGATCCTAATCCGATTAAATTAAAGGTTCGTAATAACTCGAAAAAGCTCTATTACCTTGCATAACTTTTTGGCTTGTGTGACTAAATTATTTCAAACCTAATCCACCCCTGTTACTTCACATAAATTCTAAGGAATCCTTAGTTAAATATGAACATAGAAATATACATGTTTTTCTAAGTATAAGGTTTCAAAAGAACTTATATCAGATTCCGAGTTAATGAATGATTAATTGCCATGAAATTTTTCTAGAACATTATTAAGCATGATGAAAAATGAATTGAGTCAAATGTTGTAATTATTCTAGTGTATTCATGTTATTGTTGTTAAACTTGTGAAATTGTTGCTAAACCATCAACTTGCATATTTCATCTCATTTGCATTTAGTTAATTAATTTAATCTTAATATCTATCACCCCAAATTATTGTGTTTTCTTTACCAACTTGTAAATTCATAATTTTACAATTATTTGATTAACAACACAGTCCATGTCGAGACGATAACTCTTATATTTACTTATTACTTCATAACAACTATGTACACTTGCACAAACCTATGCATTACATGTCGCAGGGTAGGGATTTGCATGTCTAAGTTTTCTAAAACATGGTTCTACATGCCCAAGTTCGTAAGGCGTGGAGTCACACGTAAAAGTCCATCAATCAAGAATTCACAAAAATTATCTTTCAAGTGTGAGTCTGTTGGGATTAATCTTTACGTATAAATCTACAAAGGAATCATATGTCAAGACTCTCGACATATCCTTGGGATATGATTATAAGAAATCTTTAACTATGATAGTGCCAATTTGCAAGATGTGTCAGCTGGCAAGTTGAGATATCGTACGGGTGATGTCAATGAAAGCCCTATGTTAAGGAACGACCTGCCTTTTCCAGCAGTGATAAGTATTTAATTCAGCTAGCCTAGTAGAAATTTATCAAACTTAATATCATGATAGAGTATTTAGCATTCACAAACTCACTAAGTTTACTTGAATTTACCCTATTTCCTCATTTTTACTTTTAAGTATACTAAGCTAAATGATACTCAGAAGAGGAACGAAGCCAAGATCCTTAAGGGTAGAGTGATCTTGATTCCCTTGATGGTAACATGCATACATTTGGGATGAATTGTAAGATTTAAGCTCAGGGTTATAATTGGCCATGTAATTGAACTACAGGACGTTGTGTGGGTCAAATGCTATAAGAATTTCATTTCATATTGATTGATTTTTGGTTAACTCACTCAGGAATATGAAATTCTTTTAACTCATCCTTATGGATATGTGGATGGTGCATTTTAGCTTGCAAGTAAGTAGAAATCACACAGTAACATATTAAGTTGTCTTCAGTCTATGAGTATCATCCCTGTTTGGTTGATCGTTCGACTAAACAATTGGGGTGTTACACAACTACTACTTGAAAGAGATGAGAAGATATTTCTCATCTTTTAATATATTTTAACAATATAAAATACATAGTAAATGGTCAACAAGTCAAAGGTTATTAAACATGTGATAAAATGGCTTTTTTTACCACTTAAATATAAATAAAAAGGCTTCATCATCATCATCATCGTCATCATCATCATCATCATCATCATCATCATCATCTCAGCACCACAAGTCTAATTATACTCTAATATTTAATTCTATACAAATTTGAAATGACCAAACTACCCCCAATGCCCTAGTCTCATATTTTCACCCAACTGGGTCATATATAGTTCAGTTGGCATAAATTACCTTCTAATGGTTTCTTAATAATTTAAAAAAAATTATTTAATAAAAAAATTAAATTTCTCGTATCATAATTCTAATAAATTTCTCAGCATAACAATGTATAGTGAAGCAAAATTTTTTTGGGCGTTACAGATGTCACTGCCTGAAGGGTGGATAAAGATTAATTCTGATGGTGTGGTTAGTTAAAGTCTTGGTGACGCTATTGCAATCAGTGTGCTAAGATTATGGTGGCAACTGGCTTTTAAGCTATTGTAGAAAAATCGAGGGGTGTTCAACGGTCCATGCAGAGCTTTGGGCCATTCATGATAGCCTATCAATAGCTTGGAGAGAAGGTTACAAGAAGGTTTTGTTGGAAAGTAATAACTTACTAGCTGTTAACATGATCAAAATAGGGTAGAGGAAGGGCCACACAAGGCACAGGTTCATAGGATAATGCTCCTTTGTAGTGGAGAATGGGATGTCCATGTAAATCATATTTTAAGAAAAGAAAGCTTTGCAACTGACATTACGGTGAAGATGGCTACAGGAGAGGATTTATTTATGCAAGAATTTAGTTTATCACTAGTAGGAACAACTTCACACTTTGCTAACTAATAAGTTGGGTGTAACTAGTGGGAGACTCTATAGGATTTAGTTTTTAATGCCTAGCCTTCTCTTTATTTACCAAAAAAAATCAAAATTTAATATTGTAACACCCCTTACCCATGTTCAGCGTCGAAACAAGATACGAGGCATTACCGGAACACAGATACATGCACATGTACTAAATCGAGTCGTAAAATCACATTTAAATTAAAACCATTCATATTTCACCTTAAAGTCCCTTAAATGGGTCTACGAAGCCCAAAGCATACTTCGGGAACAGTCTGAGACTAAACTGAGAACTTTCGAGAACGCCGAATATTTTTCATGTAAAACAGGGCACACGCCCATGTGGATTGGAACATGTCCGTGTGGGCAGGCCGTGTCCATCACACAGCCGAGACACACGCTTATGTCTTAAGCTGTGTGGATGCAATTGAGGCTATTCACCAAGCCCTTTGCCATCCAAATTCACATGCTTACTTATACCATTTTCATCATCACTCAACATAACATTATTAAACATCCACATAGCCCCAATCAAGATATCAATTCATCATTCAAATGACACGTTCCTCGTGTACAACATCACACTCACTTTGCCAATAACCACATAGAACTTATGCAACCACTCTTATGCCACATTTATCACATCAACATCATGCACTAATTCATGTACACACATATACAAGCATGCTCATTCATGATTTGCATCATTTTAACTTATAACATAACCAAATATGGCCACACTAAAGGGCCTTATACACAAGGCCTTCACATAACATAGGCCAATATTTTAGGCCAACTCATAATAACATAAACAATTAACCAACTCCCTATACATGCCATAGACTTATAAATACTTGAAAACCTTTTTACATCAACCAATAGCTCGATAGTCTGATTGAGTCTTCGGCAACCTCCAACTCGAGCTAGCATCTGTGACACTATATGAAAAGGGAAAGGAGTAAGCTTACAGCTTAGTAAGTAAGTATGCAAATAAAATGTAATTCATTAACATGCTATTATAAATCTTCAAAATATGCTCTCAAAATAATATACTCATTACTACACATAAATCCACTATTTACTCAATTTCAAAACAAGCTATCTATTTGAGTCATAGTCACTAAATTATTTATATCTAGAGCTACGGAACTCCAAATTAAGATCCAATTTTTTTCTCAGAACCTAGACTCATATATATTCTTACCCTAAAATTTTTGGAATTTTTGGTTCAGCCAATAAATACAGTTTATTCTTTAAAGTTTCCCCTATTCTGCTATCTGATAGTTTCAAACCTTCTTCACTAAAATTTAATTATCTTCTTGTACAAGATTCAAATGATGTTCCTGTTTATATCCCTTGAACATAGACTCATTCAGGATTCTAAAAATATAAATTATAACCCATAATATTTTTATACAATTTTTAATAATTTTCCAAATTTGTAATAAGGGATTCCAAAATCAATCTGACCCTATTCCACAAGAATTCAAATTCTCATAATATGAATTTTTTTTCTTACACTGTTTCTTTTATATGAAAATAGACTCAATAAGATTTAATTTTGTATCTTATTCAACATCTAATTCAATTTCTACCATTTTTGGTGATTTTTCAAAGTTATATAATTATTGTTGTCCAAAACTATTTCATTGCTAATTTTACTCTTTCATAAATTTCTTTATATTAACTTTCATAGTAACTATTACCCATATCAACCTTACCAAAGTTCGATCACATATTGAGCATATTGCTCATAAGTTTACACACACATACCTATACTTATTCATCACTTAGTCAAATTCGTTTACAATTAGTCATTTCCCGTTGAACACATCGGAGTATGAATGGATACCTCGAGATATTTAACATAGTGTCATGCTTGTAGCCAGAGCTACTTCATTCCACAAAGTTTCACTTAGGCTCATTCTTGAGCTAATCACACTTAACACAATGCCATGGACTTATTTCACTTAGGTGCCATGGATTTATTTCACTTAGCACAATGCCATGGACTTATTTCACTTAGGTGCCATGGACTTGTTTCACTTAACACAATACCATGGACTTATTTCACTTAGGTGCCATGGATTTATTTCACTTAGCACAATGCATGGACTTATTTCACTTAGGTGCCATAGACTTATTTCACTTAGATCCTTAGTGGCATGTCACTTGTATCCATTTATATTCCTAAGGTTCAACCAGGAAATTTCTCACTTATTGCCATTTTATCGAATATATCAAATAGTCATTCAATATTCAGCCATACATCATAAATATATCAAAATATTAAAACGTAAATAAAACGATGCATTATTTACATACAAACTTACGTCGACGTAAAAACGACAAATGGACATATTTGACATGTTCTTTGATTTTCTCCCATTCTAAGTTCGAATCTCATTTTTCTCAATCTATCACAAAAAATTTAACTCATTTATTCTATATACAACTTAAATTAACCTAAATTCACATTTTAGCAAAAATTATATTTTTGCCCCTAAACTTTGTTATAATTACACTTTTGCCTCTAGGCTCGTAAAATGATTTTTATTCAATTTCCTTGCACTTTAGACCTAGTTGAACCACTTTCATAACTGTAGCAGTCCACATTTCCCACTTAATCAGACATTTACACACATTTTTACAACTTTTAAAAACTAGTCCTTTTTAACAATTTTATCTAAAATCACTTAGTAAAAGTCGTTTATTACACTTCGAACATTCATATTCTACCATTAGACATCAAAACACAAAAATTTCACATATGGGTAAATTTTTAAATCTCAACTTTAGCTCAAAATAATGGTAGAAATAGAGAGTTCATGTTACAAGGATTTCAAAAACGTAACGAACATTAAAAACAGGACAAAGACGGGCTTACTATGAAGCTTGGAAGCTTGAAAACCCTAGCCATGGCTTCCCCCATAGTAGATTCAGCCATATGAAGAAGATGGACAAGAGTTTGGCTTGTTTGGTCTTTTTAATTCATTTTAATTACTAAATGACCAAAATGCCCTTAATGAAAAACTTTAGTATTTTATCTTATTATGCCCATTATTGTCCATCTTGAAATATAATGGTCTAATTGCCATTTAAGGACCTCCCATTTAAAAACCCATTCCAATCAAGTACCTTTATGAACAAGAACACACATTTTTCATCTATTTCAATGTAGTCCTAATTATCAAATTAGACACCCAATCAAAAAAATTTCTTAACGAAAATTTCACACAACATTTCAAACACACATTAAATTTTAAAACTCAATCGGAATAAATATTTTGAACTCAGATTTATGGTTTCATAACGGAATAAATATTTTGACCTCAGATTTATGGTTTCATAACCACTATTCCATTTAGGCCTTATATCGGGCTATTACAAAGATCGGGTTATTTGTTACATTTCAAAATTGCTATATGTGCTCAAATTTTGAAGGGGCATTTACAAAAGAATAATTTTTTGGGCTAATTACAAAATATCTTATCTCTAATTAATATAAAGTGATAAATAATGATGATTTATATTATCATTAATTAAATTCAATAAGTGATAATTGTAAATGATTATTTTATATCTATTTCATTAAATTAAAATGAGATAAATAATAAATAAATGAGTTTAAATATTTGTAGACATTCAAGTGAAGAGTTTATATTCTATAAGAACTCTTCTTTTTTTTTTTTTAATGCTTTCAGAACTAGACTAGTGGTCAAACTAATTAAGCCATCTGTTTCTGATCCAATCCATTTGTCTGGTTTAATTAAATAAATTATTAAAAACTTTTAAAAAATAAAAAATCAATTTAACTGGTTCGATCATCAGTTGACCTGATATGACTGGCCGATTCAACCAATTCACGAGACAACTAATACAATCCCTTATTCGAGAAAAGTACCCTGATCGGATCGATTCGATTTTAAAAATAATGACTTTTACTTGAAGGATTTACACTGTAAAAGGAAGTAATCTCCAAGCCATTTTACACATTTAACAGTTACAAAAAACCAATTTTTTTAAAGGAAGATTTTATAGACTCAAAAGTCTCTAAAATATCAAGAAATTTCTGAAAAAAATTTGAACTTGAAGAAATCTTGATGAACACCATATCGATTTTAAAGAAATATGCAAATCGGCTTTATTCAATTCAATAAATATCTCAATCCATTTCAAAAGCAAGTTTCTACCTCACTTGAAACAAGTTAAAACACATTTTAAAAACAAATATAACACTTGAAAAAACTCACTCTTCTAATATCAATTCTAAAAAGCAAAATATACAAGTTAGACCGCAAAGAGGATTTAGAGGAATTTTTTTACAATCAAGAAGATTTCAATTTCCTTCCAAGTTCGTAAATAGACCATTTTACTAAGAAAGAACCATTTCCTACTTTATTTATGGAAATGGGTTACTTTATTTATATTTACTAGAATTGGTCAAAAATACAAAAACGTGTCCACGTAGGAGCATTTTAAGGGGAAATTCTAAAAAGGAACATCCTTGAGGGAGCACTTTTTCCATGTCAGCAAAAAACATGCTGATGTGGATGCACTTTCCACTCCCTCAAGTACACGCTTTAGCCCGTATTTTTCTGGGGTTAAGGCTATTTGCATGTTTAATGCCTAGGGTTTATGGGTTTAGGGTTTTAGTGGTTTAGGGTTAGGGTTAGGTTTTTGTTCAAATAATTTAAGAATTTATTTGTTTAGGGTTTAGAGATTTTAAAAAATAAATCAAGGTTTAGGGATTTAAGAAAATAAATTAGGGTTTAGGTATTTTAAAAAATAATTATGGTTTAGGATATTTAAAAAATTAATTAAATTAAGTTTAGGGTTTTTAAGAAGATTAATTAAATTAGGGTTTAGGGTTTTTAAAAAATAATTTTATGTTTAGGTTTTAGGGTTTTTGTAAAAGGGTTTAGGGTTGAGTCTTGAAAAAATTATATTGATAAGATGGATTTTGTTTTTTTTTTTTTCTACAACAGTTTCTAAAAATTATTTTTGAGAAGACGATTTTCAAAAAATTGTAACAAAGACGCTTCAACTGGATGTACTGTCAACAAAAGTACTAAAACAGGCTGCCACGTAGATGCTCTTTTTCTACAGTATTTTCTGAAAAAATAACTTTGAGAAGATGATTCTGAAAAAATAATGTCAAAAACGCTTCAAGCAGGATACACTGTCAGCAAAATTACTGAAAAAAGCTCCCATATAGATGCTATTTTTCTACAGTAGTTCCTGAGAAATAATTTTTGAGAAGACAATTCTAAAAAAATAGTGTAAAAAATGCTTCAAGTAGGATGCACTGTCAGCAAAATTACTAAAAAAGCTCCCACGTGGACGCTTTTTTTCTACAGTAGTTCTACTCGGCCTTAAGCTATAAATGAGTCAAATTTTATTCTCATGTTGCATAAGTTAAAGTAAGAAAAATTAGAGAAGTTTAGAAGAATAGAAATTGAAGATGCGTGAACATATTAGTGTTGTTATTTACTATGATGGTGAGGTCTGTGACACTGAGAACAGCATTGTTTTTTATCAAAGAACACAACGCTACTGGTTTTTAACCAGAACATAGATTTGACAGAACTTTGTAAAATAATTAGGTGCAAAATATTTGGAATGACGCTAATGAGAGTTTTGTCTATTAAGTATCAATTTTGTGCTTCAGTTGATCCCATGACATATGACTCATTTGATATCAAAGGTGATTATAGCTTGGAGGCGATGGTGCAGACTCATCTCGCTTATGGATCACCCTATCTTGAGTTATATGTACCATTTTCATCATCAAATGAAACATTTGCAACTTCAACATCTACTACTATTCGCTATAAGTGGGAATGTATATGGGTGTTTCACTCGAGGACATAAAAATGGAAAGCAAAATCGAGCCCATGTTTGTAGTAGTGATAGGCAACCTTCGATTTTGGCTTTATTTGGTTTTGTCGCCTTGTACATCTCCCAGTACAATGTTGCCAACATGATAGACCCCCCAACTAAGTTCACCAGCTGCTCTAAAATCAAAGAGTTTCAGCATCCACCTCAAATGTACGACGATTCATGATAAGTCCGACATCAGATAACCTCCATTGGTTTCAAGGATGTATGCCCGAGCATATCGTATTCTTTCTACTTTAGTCGAATCATCGTCCAACTCTGGGAATGTGTCTCGTAACTAGCCCATCTCAATTCTACCTCCGTAAATATTATCTGGAATCGCCCCCAAAAGATCGTAGCATATGGCTCCCCAATCAACAGATTGAATGAACTCGGTGAGTACAGGTGTAACACCCCTAACCCGTATCCATCGCCGGGGGTGTTGAGATGTTACCAAACATTTACCATTCATATGAATCATAGAACAGAGTCACTTTGCACTTGATATCATTTTCTAAATACACCCATAAACATATGTGCATATTTCAAGTAAGCATTTCATCTAACACTATATCTAACCAAAATCTGAATTTCCTATATTAAAGCAAAACGATACATAATAAATGAAACATGTACATGCGCATGAATAAGTAAACATGCCTTATTGATTACAAAACCACAATAATATTCCATATCATTTCGTTTCTAACCTTATCAATTATGCTTAACAAAATATATTGCATAACTCAATAATTGTAGTAGTGCATAAGTAATATATTTCATAGCTCCATTTTTCATGCTAATAATCAAACAGATCCACACGCTCATTATTTAGGTACACACACACCGAATTAGCAAATTCATTTAACTCAAAATATACAATTAAGATTTTTGCCTAAATTAAAAGAACATATCTTATATCAATACTTATATTGCCTCCAACTATACGCATATAAATATTCAACTATGCAAAAATCAAGACATTAGTAAGTATACTAAGCTCAAACATAGGTGAAAGCCTAAAACAGTAAAAAGAATTTAAAGAAGCCATATTCACATGGCTTACATTTATATACATAACCAAAATATCATTCATTCAAAAGTTGTCCAACTTATACATTTTCGACATACCTTACTCTCAAAAGAGTTAAGCCTATACATGCCATAAGTTCAGAATTATAAACTTGTTAATAGTACCGCAGATAGATGATAGTATGGATGACTTTGAACTTGAATCCCTCGAGCTCATAACTTTCAACCGAGATCTAAAAAAATGGAACAAAACACAAATATTCACAGTAAGCAATTTAGCTTAGTAAATCTTAAGTAATTTAAACAATTAAACTCACTTATGCACATTATTCACATGTGCCTTTAATCCTTTATACTAGCTCACAAATCAAGATTTCACTTATAAACAAATACCGCATATATAGCCAAATACCCAAAAACCACATATAACATTAGCCACGTATACCACTATTTGGTCGAATATGTATAGTCATATGTGTGCACATATTAAAATGATATTTCATTTAAAATCAAAGTCATATAACCATAAGCATCTAAATACTTCAATGCCATCTTTAACTCAACTTAATCGAACTAGTTTATAACACCATATCCACATTTAATATCTAGGTTCATAATCACCTATATAACACATACTTCCATATACAAATCCACAATGGCCAAATATGTGTGTGTATATATATATATATATCACAGCTTCACAAATGCTTCTCATTACACATCCATAAATTCAATCCACTTTATTCTCACATACATAAATGAATAACACATACCTGAACAACTTAACTCATTGAACGAATTCAATTGCCATTTTAGCATAAGGTACCATGGTCTTAGAGTTTCATCAATTCATCGGCAATTAGCCTGCTAGGTATAATCTTGAGCTCATCAGTGGCACGAAGCCTACTAGACTTTATAAGTCCGTTATTCTTTCACCGGCATTACACCTACTAGGCTCAAAGCCCGATGATAACACCAGCTTATAGCTTGCTAGGCCAAAGGCCCGAACAACACATTACGATAACTAAGTCACAAAGTTTCACATACTTCATAACATATATCTCTGATTTCCATATAGTACAAACATATATATACAAAGTTTAACATCATTTGAACATAACACTTGTCAAACATTTAATTTCATTCCACCACTTACCACTTAACCTTAATACGGCCCAAAGTCTTATTTTCGATTCAAAACATCCATTCGATTTAAACACATATCAAAGTCCCATTTCTCTTATAAAATTTCCATTTGATGATAAACTTACATACAAGGGACATAGATTTTCAAGATATAATGCATGTTTAATTACTTAAAACTTACCTAAGATGTTGTCGAACAACTACAGATCCACTATTCAACTAGTTTCGCTTTCCCCCTATTCGAATTTGGCTCTCTTTGCTCTTGAGCATCAATTAAACAAATTTAACTTATTACAACTCAATTATTCATACCTATGGCCGAATATAGCAAGAAAACTAAATAGGCTTTACTAGCCACACTTGGGTCAATTATAATATAATCTTACTTACCATTAATTACATTCGGCAACTTTAACAACTAAATCAACATTAAGGTACTATCTTCTAACATTTAACACAATGTTTTATGCTAGATGTACTCATGCCGAATTTGCTCCATTTACTATTATATTCATCAATTACTTAAATTAACAATTCAGCTCCTCACAACTAACTATTTAAGCATATAAACAACAAAGACATTTTTCCCTCAAACAAAGATAATTTCTTAATTAAAAGTACACATACGGCAAACCTCATTTCTATCCAACTCAAATTACACTCAAACTAAACCGTTCCTTGACATTAAGCACATTCGGCCATTGGTATAAGCTAATTTAACAATCAAACATTATCTTCTATCAACTAACATGAAGTTTTACAAGTTAACATCCATACTTGAATACCATTTTAGACATTTAAGCACTCTTTTCTCAAATCTATTAAAACTCCACATCAAACCACATTAGCCGAGTACCAATTATTCTTAAAACCTCATTTATTAAAATTTAACAAACTTAGTACTCATCTAACAACCATTTACACTTCAAAACATCAAAAACTCAAAATCTAACACATAACAATTCATGGTCGAACACATAATACACAATTATTTTTCGAATGATAGTTTAGGCTGGTTATAATACTAGTTAACAACTCAAAATATGCAAAAATTACAAAGAATTAACACCAAACTTACCTTTAATTAAACTCTTCAAATTGCCGAATGTTTAAGCTCTTTTAACCTATGTTTTTTCTTTTGTTTCGGTCAAACCAATGAAGAATAAAAATATTTGTTTTATTTTTATGTTTTATAAAATTAATAAACATTAATTATTTTACCAAAACAACCTTTATAATCTAATTCATACACATTATAAGGTATGTCCATTACCGTCCATAAGTCTTATTATGGATTAATTTCCACTTAAAAGCCTCCAATTACAAAGCCATTAACAATTTGACTCTTTATGCTTTTATCCATCAAAATTTCAACTTATGCAATTAAGACCTTTTTATTTAATTAAGCACACAAACAATCAAATTCCCATACGAACTTTTCACATACACTAATTCACATATAATAAACACAGAATATAGCATTTAATTATTTTTCTGACTCGGTTTCGTGGTCCTGAAACCACTATTCCGATTAAGGTCAAAATAGGGCTATCACAACAGGTTTGTCCACCAGCAATCCCAATTGTAATTGCAATTCCTCCAAAGCGATGGTACACTCCCCGCATGGAAGATAGAATGTGTATGTCTCGGGTCTCCACCTCTCTATGAACGCGCTGATGAGTTTTGGGTCCAACTTGCACCTCTGACCTATATTGGCTACGTGCCAAAATCTTGCTTCACTCAAATAATTTTCTATCAACGGTGATAGAGAACTAGACAAATTACGAATATATCATTGTAACACCCAATCTACAGACTATTATAAAAAATTATAAAATAAAAATTAATTAAAATTGCATAAATAAAAAATAAATAATATTCAAAAATTAAAATTAACCCTTACCATTTTCATTTATTCGATGGAGATATGTTTATGATCGAGACGAATTAATTCCCCGGCCATTGCTAACACGATAAAATATCTTAGAAATTATAAAAAATAATACTAATTTAGAAAAAAATTAAAGAAAATAGTTAATTAAAGAGAGTTTTGAGAAATTTAGGGAGAAATTTGAGAGATTTTTTGAGAATTTTGGAAGAAATGTTTATGTGAAAAAAAATAGGAGGGGGTTTATGGTTTTTTTTTATTGTTGGACCCCCAACGGTCAAAATTTTAAATGACCATTGGAGGTCAAAAACACTGGCTAAAGCGTGTCCTTGATGGAGCGCTTTTGCCATGTCAACAAAGTAGGTAAGACCCCTATCCCGTAACCGTCACTAGAATAGGTAAGGGGCATTACTGGACTTGCAACACATATTAAAACAGTGAAATTTTAAACTTTTATCAAACATTAACTCACTTCAGCAGTATCGCTCATACATAATCTTAATATGCTTAAAACAAACATATAAAGCTTCAATCATACAATAGGGACTAATTTGTTAACATATAAAAGATATAAGAAAACTTAAGAAAATTTTTGGAATAGGATCACACGGCCGTGTGCCCAGGCCGTGTGCCTCACACGGTTGCCAGACATGCCCATGTGTCCAGGCCGTATGGAAACAAGGCATACATACTGACTTATGCACATGGCCACAAGACACGCCCATGTGTCTCGGCCGTGTGAAATTTAGGGAGCTACTGACTTGCACCCACGGCCATATGACACGCCCATGCGTTTTGTCCATGTGGCATCCTGTCCATTATAACTAAGGTGTAAGGGTCACAAGGTCGAGTCACATGTCCGTGTGCTCTAGCCTTGTGGCACGAAATAGGCTTGATTTAAGCAATTTTCACACCCCAATTGATCTTCTAACACCTCAGACCCGGCCCAGACGTTACAGTCAAATCCGGCAATGTCACATGGAAGTGTTTTGAAAATGTGGCCTTATTCGTCTTATTGTAAAACCTTTTTAGTTTAGTAGAAATGTAACAGTTTGAATTTGACCCTAATTGGAACGGTGGTTTCGGGACCACGAATCCGAGTCTAAAAATTTTCTAAATATTATTTTCTATGTTCATTATGTGTGAATTTATGTGTGTGAAATTTTAGTAAATTAATTTAGTCGTCTGAATGTCCGATTAAATAAATGGACTTAATCGCGTAAAGTAAAAATCTGGTGGTCAAATGCCTAAGTGCAGAATTGATGATGGTTTTATAATTAGAAATGTTGAAAGTGCAATTTATCCATAATTTAAGTTAGTGGCCGGTTTTGGTGTGCATGTAATAGTATTTAAATTGTTTAGTATTTTCCTAATGGCATTTGTGTAAAATTTGAAATAAACGATTTATGAATTAAACAAAAGATGAAAAGTGTTCATCTTTCTCTCATTTTTGTGACCGAAACTAAGAGAGAAAAGAAAGTTGTAAGCTTTGGGCATATTCGGCCATTTCAAGCTCAATTTAAAAGTATGTTTGAGTTTAAATTTTAGTAATTCGTTCATATTTGGGATGGTTGATAAGTTACCAGCTAGCCCATAGTTTAATTTTTTTTTTTTGGAATTTGTAAGGAAATGGTATTTGGCCATGGATAAAGGTTTGAGAAAAATTATGTTTGAGGTTGGAAAATGGAAGAGACGTGATAGATTATTAAGTTTTATATTAGAAATTTCCATGAAATAAATTAAATAGAAGGACTTGTTTAAGTATATAGGGCATTTGGCATAAGTGTGTTAAATTGAGATTCTTGATATTTTTGTGTTTATGTTATATTGGATTAAAATGTAAAAATGTACAATGTGAAAGGCAAACTAGTAATTTGCTAAACTTGAGGTTGGGATTTAATTGAATAAGATTTATCTTTGAATGAGCTCAAAGTGAATTTGATTAGATCAAGAGCAAAAAGGATCGGGTTTGGATCAGGGGAAAGCAAAAATAGTCAAATAGTTGAAAGGATTGTCCATAGATAGTCGAGGTAAGTTATTAAGCAAATATTAGTTGTTGATTTAATTTAAATCAATTTTAATATATGTGTCGGATTGAATACTTGAATGATTGATGTTGTCACATTCAAAAGAAATTGATGAGTATGTATTGATGTGCATTGAGCAATGAAAAATAAGCACTAAGTGTGCGAATTTAAATATCAAACGCTAAGTGTGTGAAATCGATACATATTTTGCAAGAAAGCATACATTAAGTGTGCGGCATAAGTGAGTGTGGTGATAGTTTGACTAATTAAGCTCAAAATTTTCTTAAAGAATGTATATGTTTTTTTTTTTAAGTTGAAATTGTATAGGTGAGCATTGAAAATTATGTGATTGATATTATGGATTAATTTCTATGTGATTGATAGTAGTAAAAATGATTACATGATGGATGTATAAATTGAAGGTGTGAGATGATTCGTGGATATATGTATAAATCTATATATATATATATATATATACCATTTAGTAATGTTATGAGAAAATGCTAATGGGGATTCGACTATGGTGGTTTTAAAATAATAAGTGTGCAACATAGCCTTATGATTGGTGATATTATTAATTTGAACAAATGGATATTGGTACTGGGATATGAGATGAATGAAAGAAATGTCATGTATATTTATGTTATAGTGAATAAGTAGTAGTAATAAATACAAGTGAATATACGGCTTGTGCAAATTTGTAATATTTGAAACAAATAAAGCTTTTTGCTCAATTATATTGATTTTGGGATGAATGAAAATTATGTTTGAAAATTTGTTATTAACTTAATTTATAGAATGGGGAAGATTTCTGCGACTTTGGTATAAGTATTGATTACCTAAATTGAATTATTAATATACATTTTTTTTTAAAATGTTTTAAATGCTTATAACTTACTGAGTTAAATTAGCTCACTCTGTGTGTTTGCTCATCTCTATGTTATAGATTACGAAGTTCGTTATGTGCTCAGGATCATCAGTGGAGTTCATCGCACTATCCTTTATAATTTAGTACTTTTGAGGAAGTTTAAGATTGATACTTATGGCATGTATAAGCTATGTTATCCTTGGAATTTATTTTGTTGAATTTGTATATATAAAAAGCCATGCAAAAAATGGCTTGCTTCCTTTGATGAATGTGATTAAAATTTTATGAGTGGATGATATGATGACATACTTGCTTGATGGATATGTTATAAATTAAAGATATATATGTATATGTGAACTGGTTTTGATACGTTTTAAAATAAGATAGGGATGAATTTTGACATGGATATGTTAGATAGACGATTTGACTAAATTATAGATTTAATAATGAGCTATGAATTATTGGTTTAATTTGATATTTGGAGGGAATGGTCGATTATATATATATAGCTTTAAAGTTGGAATATGATTGGTATTAATAGTTGATGTCGGTATGGTTATAAATATGTGATCGCATGTTATGATGTATTGCTAAATGAATAGTAATATACCTTTGTGGTGTATAATATGTTCATGACATATTGGTCAATTATGTGTATATATATATATGCATGTATAGATGGTGCCTTAACTCTAATTACAAACTCATTTTATGTTTGGGTGCATTCTATAGGTAAGCGATGATTTGTAAGCTATGAAATGATTTGATAGTCATGAGTTGGAAGCAAATGTACTTTCAGCTTTAGTAGAAAAATATATGATCATATGAATTCTCTGTATGTTCTTGCATAAATGATTAGTTAAAATGCTTTAATTGTGGTGAGATACTAGTTATAATGTGATTTTATTTTCGTGGTTAGACAAATATGTTCATATGCTTATTTATGTTACATTTGATTGGTGAATATTAATTTGATGGTCGAGTATCAGTTTCTGATGCTCCGTAATCCTTTCCGGTGACGGATACGGATTAGGGGTGTTACAAGAAACCAATAACTCAATTGATTCATTTAATCTTGGTTATATAAGTAGTTACTTCGAAAACTTGTTTATCGCGGAAGCTTTGCTTTAACCCTCATTTGTTATGTAATCGTGATTTTTGAAAAACATATATCTCTTAAAAACCGTGCCCTAGAGCTAACATATTTAAATGAAACAAGTAAACCCAGATTTTAAGTTTACAAGTTATGTAATGGCCCTATTAAAATCCATAATTAAAATAATAACCAAAGTAAATAAAAACCAAAAATAGTTTAAGGTGTGGCCGTCTCCAAGTCCCACGCTGCATTAAATCGTTTAAGTTTAGGGATTACCTGTACAGTAAAAATAGTTAGGTGAGTTTATGAAAACTCAATGTATAATCCCAACAAAAACAAATAGAGTTACAAAACCAGTCTGGGCCCAAACCCATTTTGCACAGATCAAAACTAGTGGCCTAAGCCCAATACAGTGACAGTGTAGCATGCATACAGAGTCCTACCCAACCATCTTCTTCACTCCATCTTTGTCCAACCCATCACTCCACGTGGGGATATGATCCACCCACCCAACCTTACACTTAATAGTGTAATACTGATGCGGCACTATCAATAATATGCAGTAGTGCTACCAAAATATTAGGCCGTAAGCCATCAGAATAATGCAGCAAAACTGCCAGAACAGAACACTTCCTCCAATATACATATACCCAACCCCCATGCAATGCAACATAAACAGCGGCATGCTATATCATGATGCAGCTTATAAACTCATAACTATAATATCTCATAGCATACATAATCATCCAAATATTATACAGGGTCAAATGAACATTTACTAATGAGGGGTATTTTGGTCAATTTGCCTTTTAGGGGCATTTTAGTCATTTTTACCAGTGCGGGCCTAAGTACTCTAAGGCCCATCAGTAAGCCCACGGTTGTCTAGTGACACATGTGACCAAATCAGTGCGAAAATTTGTTTACGACCCAAGGCCCATTAAGCATGCCCATGTGGGCCCACATAGTAGTGTGGTCCACTTAGCCCAGGATTGCCCTAAGCCAAGCGTGTATCATAACTGGAACAGTAATACCCATACATTACAACTTTTATTCATACGGGACCCGACGGGCCCATTCAGCCCATTTGGCCAAAGCAATCATTCATGATGACCGTTTTGTGATATAGGCCCACAATCCGTGGGCTCAGCCGATCACATGTGGGTCCACTTGCCCATGTGGCCATAAGTCCAACTTTTGGCTTTTTGACATTTCGGTATTTTGGCATTTTGTTGTTGTAGTCGAACAGTGTGAAAAAACACACCTGTAACAAGGTAGTTGCTAACTGCTTCCGAAATCTAAGCACCAAAGATAACAACAATTTCACCGTCAGTCACCTTCCATGATTAATCCAAAGCCATGGTATGAACAATAACCTAACCAAACTATCATCACTTACCAAAAGATGAATCGTAAGACCTTCTCTTGCTTCAACACGAATGCTCTCCTCAAAGCTTTAACCTTCACATGCAAACAAAAATCAATTCATGAATATCTATAATACCACAAACCAAATCGCAAAACTTGAACCCTTACCAACCGAGGAAGTGATAACTTGAAAAAGATGAGGAATCGGCCCAACACTAACCTTAATGAAATCAAACCCCAATATCACCACGACCCAAGACTAGAAATCGCCCAAAACAAAGAGTGATTAATAAGCCAAGAATAGAAGAAAGCCAGAAGGAAAGCGGAATCAAAGTTTCGGCTTTAAAAACCAAGAACCTTAGATTCGGCCGTCAGATAATGAAGATGAGCAGGAAAGGACCTTGATGATCCCGAAAATCGAAAAGAATAATTGGTATAGTTGGTCAAGTGAAAAGAGGAGAGGGAGGGTGAGCAATGACAATGTATTCGGCCAAGAGAGGTAACGCAAAAGAAAGAAGAAAGGGAGAAATTAACGACAAAAAACGACTAGCAAAAGAAAAATCGAAGAGTAAAGGGAAGAGAAGAGATTCGGTCAAGTAACAAATGAGAGCAAGAGAGGGGAAGTTCGGTTAAAGAAAGAGAAATTAAGGTTGAAGGATCCAAAACAAGGTTCGACTATCAAGGCAAATGGGCATTCGGCTTAACCGATATAAGAGGAAAAACTAGAGAAGGAGAGAAAAATGACACTCGCCACAAGTCGTACTTGGCTATCAACACAACAACAAAAATTGAGAGAAATAGAAAGAAAGTAGAAAAGAAGTAAAACCCATAACTTGATAGCACCCACAACCAAAAGCAAAAGTTCGGCAGTTTTTTGCCTAACATCCAAAAACTGAATGTCCTAGGAGAGTCCTCTAATGGCACCACTACTACCCCAACCCATAAATCCCTTGATCTTCTTCTAATTTTCATCACTATGACTGATTCAAACCCTTCAAAATTTCCCCGAACAATCGACCACACACCGCTCTCCCCCCAAACTCTCCAACTATTAGAATTTCTGCCAACACCAATTACCTTCCTCACGTGAGCAGCAAAAACAATACCCATTAGCGCATGAGGTAGCTCAAACCTAAGACCCCTAGATGCACATCACTCTCTGCCTTGCCATCTGAATAGATGCCTTTCATGGCTTGCAACATACATGTTAACTTAAAAGTCTATGATCAATAAACAAGGGTTTTCTCAAGGCAAAAATTAAAAGTTCTACAAGAGACAAGATTCGAACCCTGGCTTCCCAAGCACCCCCTAACACATACAAAACACCTTGGTAGCACACCAAACATGAAATTTGTGACCGAACATGCACAATCAAAATTCAACCAACTTGGGGCATTACAACTCTACCCCCTTAAAGAAATTTCGGCCTCGAAATTCACCTAGTCAGAAAAGGTGAGGGTATTGTCGTCGCATCGCCTCCTCAGGTTCCCATGTGGCTTCCTCAGAATTATGATTTTTCCACAACACCTTAACCAATGGAACTGATGTAGCACCCCTAACCCGTACCCGTCGACGGAGGATTAAAAGGCGTTACAGAACAAAAACGTAATAGTCCCAAGATAATTTGCATAAGGTTTCCGGCATTCGTAACCCGAATACACTGTCCACATATATATATATAGATATAACATTTATAGATGGGACTAGAATTTAACTTTAATTAATGCTCATCATATGTATAAAAGAAATCTCATGCAAGTTAGCCTAAACCTTATCTTAGTGTCTGGCCGAATAAGCAAGTTTGTGTATAGAAAATTAACTTCTCAAGCACTTACACTTACACATTTCTAAAGTTAATAATAACTATCACCTCGATTCATACTATTAACACTTACCTCAATTATACGACTAGATAGATATAATACATACCACATTTATAACCATATGCATAGTTTTTTTTCTTTCATATTCATCCATATTCAACCATAACATACTCCATTCATGAACATTTATAAGGTGATTTGATAAGCCATTTTCGCATGGCTATTCGGATATACACAACAAAATGGGTTTTGTAAAGTTAAAGTAGAGAATTTGAGTCTATACATGCCATTGTTTGAAAAAGGAAGTTTAAACCTTTGAAAGTACCAAAGAAAATTCTATTGACGATAGTGAGAGTGACTTGGACTTGAATCCCTTGAACCGTAGCTTCAATTGCGATCTATAAAACAGAAGGGAACATATAAACAGAGTAAGCTTCTAAGAGCTTAGTAAGTTTTGAATAAAATAAATAAAAAGAAATAACTCATGCCTTAAATCATCTACTATAATATAGAACAAGCTCAATTCCAACAAGACTATTTATTTGGCCGAAAGCATCTTTACACAAAAAGGAAATTTGACTTTATTTCTATCATGCTTCCTTATCTCCCATTGTTATCAAACTTCATTGTCACATATAAGTATCATCCATGACCGAATATGTGTACCCCATACTATACATGGACAAAGCTCTCATTCATAAACCAACAGATTTAATACATAAGGCACATATCAATTTAAATTTCACACATAAGTACAGGGTACATACCTGACTCTTTTTTTAATACAATGTTCGTACTTACAAAAATCTCATTAAAATTCCTCATAGTCTCGCATGTACTCAAATCACCGGCGCTAAGCTTGCTAGGCACACGGGCCTGAATTTATCACCAGCACAAAGCCTGCTAGGCACACGGGCCTGAATTTATCACCGGCACAAAGCCTGCTTGGCACTAAGGCCCGAATTTATCACCGGCACAAAGCCTGCTAGGCACTAAGGCCCGAATTTATCACTGGCACAAAGCCTGCTAGGCACTAAGGCCCGAATTTATCACCGGCACAAAGCCTGCTAGGCACGAAGGCTTGAAATTATCATAATTCAATTCCCGGGCAATATTTGTTCACATTCACATGTGTTGTACCAGACATATCATCTTTACAAATCATTAGATACGTTTAACATAAATAAAACATCCACATATAACATCTTTCCAAAATCAATTTGCCAAATACTTATGACATCTTATTCCATAGCCATTCGGTCTTATGGAATTTACTATAAAAATTTCACATGCATAAGCTAATCACATTTTCCTTAATTCCAATATGCGTTCGGCTACCCAAATCATACCATCATATTCCATAATTGTATTTTCATCAAAATGAAGTGAACCAATTATAAGGCCTACAACTTAAATGTATCATATCATATTCGGGTATATATATGTATATGCAAAGAGGATACATTCAAAACTTACCTCGATATATTCGAACAGTTGTAGCTCGGCTACTCCACTACTTTCTCCTTTCCCTTATCCGACTTTGATCCTTTTTGTTCTTGAGCTTAAATTAAACAATTTGAAACTTATCAAGACTTAATTGTTCATCCTTTTGAATGAATGTAACAAGAGCTAATTATGTATTGTCAATCTTTAATAGCTCACTTAGTTTCTTTTTTTTTAATCTATGATAAAATTTCACTCTGCACCTACTAATAGAGCATAGCATAATAATTTAATTTTTTTATATCACAAGCCACATTCAAACTAGTACATCACAATAGCACTTAACTCGAACACACATGGACATAAAACCGAAAGCATGGACACTATAATTAATTTAGCACTATGCTTCAATGAAAATTATCTCACATAGTTATGGCCAAAAACAACCTATGCACTTCAAGGTATAACCTTAGTCACAATTATAATTACTCTCTTCACATCCTCCCTTTCTTTATTACTTAACTATATGCCACATTCACGATCATCTCCACATACCTTTACTAAGCTTATATCCACTTATACCATTGATACTACACTATTATTCTTTTCCAAGGTTGCCGCAATCTTCATAGGACTAAACATACATGTGCATATAAACGTTTTAGTCCAAAATTGGCAATCATTTACACAAACACACTAGCTGTTTGCTGCCTAACATCTAATTCTCATTTTCCATCATCTCACTTTGTAAGCAATTACTCGTTTTATTCCCTAAAATGTCGTTCGGAAATCATCTAGGCAAGGATTATCATTTAAGCATTATTTTGCTAACATTTAACCAATTTTACTTGCTTTAACACAATAACCGATTACCATTTTTTAACTTAAAACACACTTACATTTCGTATTAGCACAAATCACCGTAACCAAATGCATTCATCTTCTATTTTATTCATTCAACTAAATCATTCCTTGTCCAATTAACACATTCGACCGTGGAAATAGGATAATTTAACAAATGAACACTTCCTTTCATCAATTAACATATTAGCCAAAGCAATCACTCACATAAGTTATAAAAACCAATTTTTTTCTAGCTCAAAACCATCTTACAACCATTACCAACATAAAACATCAAAGCATTCATAAATCTAAATTCTTCCTTCAAGACCGAATGCATATAACACCATCAACTTCAAAATTTAAACCGTGGGTAGAATAAACTAGGTAACAACCATCTCAATTGCATAAATAAATTGTAAAAATTTCATTCAAACATACCTTAAATTAGATAAAAACCATGGCCTAATGTCTTGAGTTTTTCCTACCTCCTCTTTTCTTTAATTTCGGCAAAAACAAGGACAAAATAAGGCCAAATTTTTTTTATTATGTTTATGACATGCATGCCTTTAATTATTAGATTACCTAATTGCCCCTTTTAATATTCCACCTTTTCCATTAAGCCATGGACGATAATGTCCATGCAAATTATGCATGGTTTATTAGCAAGTTAAGCCCTCTTTACCCTACAAGATATTAAATTCGGCACTTACACCTATGCCCAACTATATTACCTTTCATGCAATTAAGTCATAGTTTCAAATTTTAACTCAAAATCAACCAAAAATAAAAATTTAAGGCACCACATAAATCCACGTATATAATCACACAACAATTCAAACTTAGATCATATTTCTGACTCGGTCTAATGGTCACGAAACCATTTCCCGACTAGGGTCAAAATAGGGCTGTCACAACTCTCCCCCCTTTTTAAATTTTCGTCCTCGAAAATCTTACCGATAAATAAGTTTGGGTAACGTTCTTTCATAGATGTCTCGGCTTCCCAAGTTGCTTCTTCAATCCCGTGTTTGAGCCATAACACCTTGACCAACGGAACCTTTTTATTTCGTAACTCTTTCACCTCACGAGCTAAGATTCGAATTGGCTCCTCTTCATAACTCAAATCAGGATGAATTTCAACTTCCGACGGTTCAATCACATGCGAGGGATCAGATCTGTAACGACGAAGCATTGACACATGAAAAACGTTGTGGATTTTCTCAAGTTCAGGAGGTAAAACTAGCTTATAAGCAACTAGCCCAATCCGTTCTGATATCTCGAACTGTCTGATGTATCTCGGACTCAACTTGCCCTTTCGGCCAAAACGAAGTATCTTTTTCCATGGCGAGACTTTCAGAAACACCCTATCACCAATCTGATACTCGATGTCTTTTCGTTTCAAATCCGCATACGATTTCTGATGGTCTGATGCTATTTTCAAATTGTCACGAATTGTCTTTACTTTCTGTTCAGCTTCTTTGATTAAATCAACCCCGAGAATTTTATTCTCACTAAGCTCGGTCCAAAACAAAGGTGTACGACATCTTCGACCGTAAAGAGCTTCGTAGGGCACCATTTGAATACTCGATTGATAACTATTGTTGTACGCGAATTCGACTAAAGGCAAATATTTCTCCCAAGAGCCGCTAAACTCAAGAACGCAACATCTCAACATGTCCTCGAGTATTTGAATAACTCGTTGGGATTGTTCGTCAGTTTGGGGATGAAAAGCAGTGTTAAAATGTAGTTTGGTACCTAGAGCTTCTTGTAATTTCTTCCAAAATCTCGAAGTGAATCTAGGATCTCTATCAGAAACAATAGAAACGGGCACTCCGTGTAACTTCACTATCTGTAAAATGTACAATTCAGCTAACTTTTCAAGCGTATAGTCCGTACGAACAGGGATGAAATGAGCCGATTTAGTCAGTCGGTCAACTATAACCCAAATGGAGTCTTTCTTGCTCGGGGTGAGTGGTAAACCAGACACAAAATCCATTATAACTCGATCCCACTTCCATTCAGGTATTAAGATCAGCTAAAGTAATCCCGAAGGCACCTGATGCTCTGCTTTCACTTACTGACAAATCAAACATTTGGAGACATAGTCAGAGATGTCTCGTTTCATACCGTGCCACCAATACTTAAATTTCAGGTCATTATACATTTTTGTGCCACCCGGATGAACTGACATTCGACTCTCATGAGCCTCTTTCAAAATTATCGGAACAAGTTCAGAATCTCTCGGAATACATAACTGGTTTTTGAACCTCAAGCAATCATTTTCATCAACCCGGAAGTCTGAATCTACATTCGAAGTGCACTGAGTCCGTTTTGCAATCAATTCTTCGTCGTTTTTCTGAGCTTCACATATCTGTTGAAACAACACGGGTTCTGCCTTTAATTCTGCTATCAATGAATTTTCTGTAGATACCGATAGGTGAACATTCATAGCTCGCAACGTAAACAGGGATTTCCGACTGAGGGCATCCGCAACTACGTTAGCCTTACCCAGATGATAATCAATGACTAGCTCATAGTCTTTTAATAGTTCCAACCATCGTCTTTGTCTCAAATTCAGCTCTTTTTGAGTCATTAGGTACTTCAAACTTTTATGGTCAGAAAAGACATGGCATTTTTCTCCGAACAAATAGTGACACCAAATTTTTAAGGCGAAAACAATAGCAGCAAGCTCAAGATCATGTGTCGAATAGTTCTTCTCATGAGGTTTCAGTTGCCTCGAGGCATACGCAACCACTCGGCCTTCTTGCATTAGGACGCAACCTAAGCCGTTCTGAGAGGCATCACTAAAAACAACATATTCTTTACTGAACTCGGGCTGGACCAAAACAGGCGCTTCCGTCAAAAGAATTTTTAGCTGATCGAAACTTCTTTGACACGATTCTGACCACTCGAACTTGACATCTTTTTGTAGCAGTCTTGTCATCAGTTTTGCGATCATTGAGAACCCTTTTACAAATCGTCGATAGTACCCGGCAAGCCCCAAAAAGCTTCAAACTTCAGTGACGTTCCTCGGAGGCTTCCAGCCCAGAATAGTTGAAATTTTACTTGGATCCACCCGAATACCTGATGCGGATATTTCGTGACCCAAAAAGCTAACTTCTCTTAACCAGAACTCACACTTACTAAACTTAGCATACAGTTGATTGTCCCGCAAAAGCTGTAATACTAGCCTCAAATGTTTGGCATGCTCGGTTTCATCCCGCGAATAGATCAAAATATCGTCAATAAACACAACTACGAATCGATCTAGATATTGTCTAAAAATTCGATTCATCAGATCCATGAATACCGCAGGGGCATTAGTAAGTCCAAATGGCATCACTAAGAATTCATAGTGACCGTATCTCGTTTTGAATGCAGTTTTCGGCACATCTGAGTCCCGAACTCGCAGCTGATAGTAACCCGACCTCAAATCTATTTTCAAAAACACTGAGGCTCCTTTCAGTTGGTCGAATAAATCGTCAATGCGTGGTAACGGGTACTTGTTCTTTATCGTCACTTTATTTAATTGACGATAGTCGATGCACATTCTCAACGTTCCATCCTTCTTTTTCACGAATAAAACTGGTGCACCCCAAGGTGAAAAGCTTGGTCGATCGAAACCTCTATCCGTTAATTCTTGCAACTGAATTTTTAATTCTTTCAATTCGGATGGAGCCATACGATATGGAGCTATCGAAATCGGGGTCGTCCCGGGTAGAAGTTCAATGCTAAACTCTACTTCCCGATCAGATGGTAATCCCGGTAGTTCTTCGGGAAATACTTTCGGATACTCACAGACTACTGGCACAGACTTAAGCTTCTTTTCTGACTCCTTATTATCAATCACAAACGCGAGATATGCCTCACATCCCTTCTTTACATATTTCTGAGCTTGTATCGAAGATATCACAGTTGGTAACCCGCTCAAATCAGAGGATTCAATCCGAATTACTTTACCGTCCGAACATCTCAGATTAATAACCTTCCGTTTACAGTTTACTACTGCGTCATACACAGTCAACCAATCCATCCCGAGGATAACGTAGAATTCATCAAATGGTAATAGCATCAAATCAGCCGGAAGATAAGAATCTCGAAACATTAGAGGGCATCTCTTGCACACTTTATCAACCAACACACTCCGACCCAAAGGGTTTGACACTCGAATCGTGAACTCAGTAGACTCAACAGGTAGAGTCTTACTGGATGCTAAATTTTCACATACATAAGAATGGGTTGAACCCGGATCAATCAGAGCTATAACATCAGTGTCAAGGAGAGTGAAAATACCAGTAATAACGTCAGGGGAAGAAGCCTCCTCACGGGCACGGATGGCATAAGCTCGAGCAGGTGCACGAGCCTCGGATCTGACTGCAGTGTCTCGAGTCCCTCTCTGGCTGCCACTAATATTACCTCCCCATCTGGATGGTCGTCCATGCACTGCCGTGCTACCCAGCCTTTCACTAGGATCAGTATTGCGCTCAATCTGCCTCGGACAATCTTTTATGAAATGATTAGTAGCCCCACATTTAAAACAGGAGCGGTCACGCAATCTGCAACTCCCCGGATGCCATTTCCCACAATGCTTGCAAACTGTTCTATCTCCGCGGTCATTGCCTACACTAGCAACTGAGGTGACTCGCGTACTTGCTGGAGGTGGATCCCGATCTCGTCTGGAATAACTCGAATTAATCTTAGATTTACTCATCTCATCTCGGAATTTTTTCGAGGATTGTTGAAAAGATTTTCCCGATGATCTTTTATGAGTTTCTCTGACTCCATCCTCAGCCTTTTTCTTCTCGATACTGAGCTCTTCGGCTTTACAAGCCCGCTCAACAAGTACTACGAACTCTTTGATTTCTAGAATGCCGACCAACAGCTTGATATCTTCATTTAAGCCATCCTCAAAGCATTTACACATTGTAGCCTCGGTTGATACATACTCACGAGCATACCGACTGAGCCGTACGAACTCTCTCTCATACTCGGTTACGGACATTCGGCCCTATTTCAATTCAAGAAACTCCTTCCGTTTTTGATCAATAAATCTCTGACTAATATACTTTTTCCGGAACTCAGTTTGGAAGAATTCCCAGGTGACCCGTTCTTTCGGCACAACAGAGACCAACGTATTCCACCAATAGTAAGCGGAATCACGTAACAGAGATATAGCACACTTCAAGCATTCATCGGTTGAACACGATAATTCATCAAAAACTCGAATTGTATTATCGAGCCAAAACTCGGCCCGCTCAGCATCGTCACTGACTGTAGCCCGGAATTCTTCAGCCCCGTATTTTCTAATTTTATCAACCGGAGGCCTACTCGATCTCAAAGGATCGGTCACAGGAGGAGTTACGTATGTCGGGAGAGGAGTATTTAGGGGTGGGGGTTGCGGAGCAGCTGGATTTGTTCGAATAAACTGAGTGAACCAGTCACTCATCATCGCATAGAAAGCTTGTCTAGTGTCATCATTTTGATGACTGGCATTCGGTTGAGAGTCATTAGGCGTAGTCCCTTGCGCGGGAGCCGGTGCTACACTCTCTACATTATCTGCTACAGCTCGTTCAGGATCGGGATTCATTACTATACAAAGAAAATCACAATTTCGAAAGTCAGAAGTCACCACACTATCGTATTTATTCACAATGGCATGTATAGCTATATTCATATACGCTACGTCAGTCCGAGAACCGACTAAACCGTACTCTGATACCAATAAAATGTAGCACCCCTAACCCGTACCCGTCGACGGAGGATTAAAAGGCGTTACAGAACAAAAACGTAATAATCCCAAGATAATTTGCATAAGGTTTCCGGCATTCCTAACCTGAATACACTGTCCACATATATATATATAGATATAACATTTATAGATGGGACTAGAATTTAACTTTAATTAATGCTCATCATATGTATAAAAGAAATCTCATGCAAGTTAGCCTAAACCTTATCTTAGTGTCTAGCCGAATAAGCAAGTTTGTGTATAGACAATTAACTTCTCAAGCACTTACACTTACACATTTCTAAAGTTAATAATAACTATCACCTCGATTCATACTATTAACACTTACCTCAATTATACGACTAGATAGATATAATACATACCACATTTATAACCATATGCATAGTTTTTTTTTTCTTTCATATTCATCCATATTCAACTATAACATACTCCATTCATGAACATTTATAAGGTGATTTGATAAGCCATTTTCGCATGGCTATTCAGATATACACAACAAAATGGGTTTTGTAAAGTTAAAGTAGAGAATTTGAGTCTATACATGCCATTGTTTGAAAAAGGAAGTTTAAACCTTTGAAAGTACCAAAGAAAATTCTATTGACGATAGTGAGAGTGACTTGGACTTGAATCCCTTGAACCGTAGCTTCAATTGCGATCTATAAAACAGAAGGGAACATATAAACAGAGTAAGCTTCTAAGAGCTTAGTAAGTTTTGAATAAAATAAATAAAAAGAAATAACTCATGCCTTAAATCATCTACTATAATATAGAACAAGCTCAATTCCAACAAGACTATTTATTTGGCCGAAAGCATCTTTACACAAAAAGGAAATTTGACTTTATTTCTATCATGCTTCCTTATCTCCCATTGTCATTAAACTTCATTGTCACATATAAGTATCATCCATGACCGAATATGTGTACCCCATACTATACATAAACAAAGCTCTCATTCATAAACCAACAGATTTAATACATAAGGCACATATCAATTTAAATCTCACACATAAGTACAGGGTACATACCTGACTCTTTTTTTAATACAATGTTCGTACTTACAAAAATCTCATTAAAATTCCTCATAGTCTCGCATGTACTCAAATCATTGGTGCTAAGCCTGCTAGGCACACGGGCCTGAATTTATCACCGGCGCAAAGCCTGCTAGGCACACGGGCCTAAATTTATCACCGGGACAAAGCCTGCTAGGCATTAAGGCCCGAATTTATCACCGGTACAAAGCCTGCTAGGCACTAAGGCCCGAATTTATCACCGGCACAAAGCCTGCTAGGCACTAAGGCCCGAATTTATCATCGGCACAAAGCCTGCTAGGCACGAAGGCCTGAAATTATCATAATTCAATTCCCGGGCAATATTTGTTCACATTCGCATGTGTTGTACCAGACATATCATCTTTACAAATCATTAGATACGTTTAACATAAATAAAACATCCACATATAACATCTTTCCAAAATCAATTTGCCAAATACTTATGACATCTTATTCCATAGCCATTCGGTCTTATGGAATTTACTATAAAAATTTCACATGCATAAGCTAATCACATTTTTCCTTAATTCCAATATGCGTTCGGCTACCCAAATCATACCATCATATTCCATAATTGTATTTTCATCAAAATGAAGTGAACCAATTATAAGGCCTACAACTTAAATGTATCATATCATATTCGGGTATATATATATATATGCAAAGAGGATACATTCAAAACTTACCTCGATATATTCGAACGATTGTAGCTCGGCTACTCTACTACTTTCTCCTTTCCCTTATCCGACTTTGATCCTTTTTGTTCTTGAGCTTAAATTAAACAATTTGAAACTTATCAAGACTTAATTGTTCATCCTTTTGAATGAATGTAACAAGAGCTAATTATGTATTGTCAATCTTTAATAGCTCACTTAGTTCCTTTTTTTTTAATCTATGATAAAATTTCACTCTGCACCTACTAATAGAGCATAGCATAATAATTTAATTTTTTTATATCACAAGCCACATTCAAACTAGTACATCACAATAGCACTTAACTCGAACACACATGGACATAAAACCGAAAGCATGGACACTATAATTAATTTAGCACTATGCTTCAATGAAAATTATCTCACATAGTTATGGCCGAAAACAACCTATGCACTTCAAGGTATAACCTTAGTCACAATTATAATTACTCTCTTCACATCCTCCCTTTCTTTATTACTTAACTATATGCCACATTCACGATCATCTCCACATACCTTTACTAAGCTTATATCCACTTATACCATTGATACTACACTATTATTCTTTTCCAAGGTTGCCGCAATCTTCATAGGACTAAACATACATGTGCATATAAACGTTTTAGTCCAAAATTGGCAATCATTTACACAAACACACTAGCTGTTTGCTGCCTAACATCTAATTCTCATTTTCCATCATCTTACTTTGTAAGCAATTACTCGTTTTATTCCCTAAAATGTCGTTCGGAAATCATCTAGGCAAGGATTATCATTTAAGCATTATTTTGCTAACATTTAACCAATTTTACTTACTTTAACACAATAACCGATTACCATTTTTTAACTTAAAACACACTTACATTTCGTATTAGCACAAATCACCGTAACCAAATGCATTCATCTTCTATTTTATTCATTCAACTAAATCATTCCTTGTCCAATTAACACATTCGACCGTGGAAATAGGCTAATTTAACAAATGAACACTTTCTTTCATCAACTAACATATTAGCCAAAGCAATCACTCACATAAGTTATAAAAACCAATTTTTTGCTAGCTCAAAACCATCTTACAACCATTACCAACGTAAAACATCAAAGCATTCATAAATTTAAATTCTTCCTTCAAGACCGAATGCATATAACACCATCAACTTCAAAATTTAAACCGTGGGTAGAATAAACTAGGTAACAACCATCTCAATTGCATAAATAAATTGTAAAAATTTCATTCAAACATACCTTAAATTAGATAAAAACCATGGCCTAATGTCTTGAGTTTTTCCTACCTCCTCTTTTCTTTAATTTCGGCAAAAACAAGGACAAAATAAGGCCAAATTTTTTTATTATGTTTATGACATGCATGCCTTTAATTATTAGATTACCTAATTGCCCCTTTTAATATTCCACCTTTTCCACTAAGCCATGGATGATAATGTCCATGCAAATTATGCATGGTTTATTAGCAAGTTAAGCCCTCTTTACCCTACAAGATATTAAATTCGGCACTTACACCTATGCCCAACTAAATTACCTTTCATGCAATTAAGTCATAGTTTCAAATTTTAACTCAAAATCAACCAAAAATAAAAATTTAAGGCACCACATAAATCCACGTATATAATCACACAACAATTCAAACTTAGATCATATTTCTGACTCGGTCTAATGGTCACGAAACCATTTCCCGACTAGGGTCAAAATAGGGCTGTCACAACTGACTTCTTCCTCAGAACTTTCACATCGCGGTCTAAAATCTGAATCGGTTCCTTCTCAAAGGTTAGATCAAGCCCAACTTCAATCTCTTCTTCCATGGGGAAACCTAGAGAAAGACTATGTCCCCTACAGAATATTCAATCTCACGATGCTTAAGATCTGTGTAAAACTTTTTCCTGTCAAAAGCTTCCTTCAACTAGTCTCGAATCAGTTTCACCTTATCTTTAGTATCAGATACCAACTCAGTCCCTAAATTTGCCGGTCGCCCAACTTAGTCCAACACATAGGAGTACAACACCTACGACCATATAACACTTCGTATGGTGACATCTGAATGCAAGACTGATAACTATTATTATAAGCGAACTCTACCAACGGTAAGTAATCCTCCTAGCTACCTTGGAAATCAATTATACAACCCCTTAACATGTCTTTTAGAATTTGAATCACTCTTTCTGACTGTCCATCCATCTGGGCGTGAAGTGCGGTACTAAAATCCAACCTTGTACCCAGTGCTTCAAGCAACTTCTTCCAAAAATGAGACTTGAATCGAGGGTCTCTATTAGATATGATGAACAATGACACCCTATGTAGTCTCACAATTTATGCCATATATAATTTAGCCAACTTCCGCAAGGAATAGTCAGTCTGAACTGGTATAAAATGGGCAGATTTAGTCAAACGGTCTACTATAACCCATATCGAGTCTTTCTTAGTAGGCGCCAAGGGCAGCCCACTAACAAAGTCCATGGTTACCCTTTCCTATTTCCAGAGAGGAATCTTTACTGGTTGCAATAATCCTGAAGGCAGTTGATGCTCAGCTTTAACTTGTTGACATGTTAGACATTTACTTACAAACTCAATAACCTCGCGCTTCAGTCCTAGCCACCAGTACAATTCATGTAGATCTCGGTACATCTTGTTTCCACCAGGGTGCACAGTGTATAGGCTACTATGCACCTCTTGCAGTAAAGACTACCTCAGTTCAGAATCCTTCGATATACAAACTCTTCCACAGAAACATAATATCCCTTCATTATTCAGCCTAAAATCAGAAGTTACCCCATTCTCAATCTGTTGGAAACGATGAACCATCGTTTCATCCACCAACTGCTTACCCCTAATATGTTCAGTCCACACTGGTTTACCTTGTAGCTCCGCTAATAACCCACCATCATCGACCAAACTTCGGTGAGCAAACATCATCCTTAGGTCAGACATAGCCCTACGGCTCAGTGCATCAGCTACCAGGTTAGCCTTACGAGGATGATATTCGATTGAGCAATCATAATCCTTCAGTAACTCTATCCAACTTCGTTGTCTCAGATTAAGCTCCTTCTCGGTGAGAAGGTATTTGAGGCTCTTGTGATCCGTGTAAATGATATACTTCTCACCATATAAGTAATGCCTCCAAGTTTTAAGTGTGAATACCACCACGGCCAACTACAGATCATGGGTGCGGTAATTCGCCTCATGAGTTTTAAGTTGGTGAGATGCATAAGCTACCACCTCACCTTCTTGCATCAACACACAACCTAACCCAATGCACGATACATCACTGTAATGGTAAATTCTTTTCCAGACTCTGGCTGTATTAAGACAGGGGCTTGAGTCAAAATTTTCTTCAATTTCTTAAAACTTTCCTGTTGCTTCTCAGTCTACACAAAAGGCACTCCCTTACGCAACAACTTGGTTAAAGGTGCAGCAATCAAAGAAAACCCCTTCAGAAAGCGCCTATATTACCCTGCCAATCCCAGAAAACTTCGAATCTCAGATACACTTTTAGGTGGTGTCCAATTTAGAACAGCCTCGATTTTTTTAGGGTCAACCCTAATCCCTTCAGCAGACACGACATGGCCCAAAATCGTCACTTCTTGCAGCCAAAATTTGCACTTGCTAAATTTGGCATACAACTGTTTTTCCCTCAGTACATGCAAAATGACTCAAAGGTCCGCGTCATGTTCTTCCTCAGTTTTCGAGTACACCATAATGTCATCTATAAACACTACCACGAACCGGTCCAGATAGGGTTGGAATACACGGTTCATAAGATACAGAAAAGCATCTGGTGCATTCGTTAACCTAAACGGAAAAACTAAAAACTCATAATGCCCATCACGAGTCCTAAACACTGTCTTGTACACATCCGGCTCCTTCACTTTTAGTTGGTGATATCTAGAATAGAGATCTATTTTGGAAAAGACCGAGGCTCCTCAAAGTTGATCAAATAGATCATCAATCCTTAGTAGAGGGTACTTGTTTTTTATGGTTAGTTTGTTTAACTGCCGATAATTAATGCACATGCGCATACTCCCATCCTTCTTCTTCACCAAATAAGATTGGTGCTTCCCATGGAGACACACTAGGTCATATAAAACCTCGATCCAGCAGTTCTTTACTTTAAGCTTTGAGTTCAACCAGCTCCTTCGGTGTCATTCTATAAGGGGCAATGGACACCGGATGTAACGCCCCGAATTTTGGGCCAAGAAGTATTGGGCCTTGAGTTTTGGATCGGTGATAAACGCTAAATTATACATATTTTTACCTCATGTTTAGCCTATATTTTGGATGAATTATTATCAATTTTGTGAGAATTCATGCTCTTAACCTATCTTTTTCATATCTTATACTCAGGGGAGCATAGGGAAGAGAAAAGAATAGAAAATGGACAGAAAATGAAGAAAATGGGCCAAAAATGACATAACACACGGCCCAAGGAGTCGCCATACGGTCGTGCCACACGGCCGTGCAACATGAAGATCACACGGTCCAGCCCTCGACAAGCACGGCCAGGCCACATGGCCGTGCCTCCACTGATAAATGTCGAAATCACACGGGCGTGGCACACGGGCGTGTTCTAGTCATGAGGAAGGGGAATTTCACTCAAATTGGGATGCTTAGAGGCTAAGAAAGGCCACCCAAAAGCTCTATATAAAGACCCTATGAGGCAACAACTTGGAGATACTTTTTTAGATACGAATAGAAGCAAGGGATTACTCCAAAGGAGAAAGCCGATTGATTCATCTCAGAAGTTGGAATTCTGTAGTAACATAGAGGATCTCCCTAAATTCCTTCAAGGGTTTTTGGTTTCTTTTATGTTTTATTATTTTATATCTTCTATGGTGTTTCTTTTCTTTATTATGAACTAAACCTCTCAAATACTTGAGGGGGATGAAACCTAAGACAGATCTTGTTATTTATTCTTGATTTATTTGATAAATACTTTAATTGTTCTTAATTATGCGTTCTTCATTCTTGATTTAATAATCCTAGGTATTATTTCAAGAAATAGATGTGCTTAGAGCAGAGGAGCAAAAGTCCCTGTGATAAGAGTAAATATACCAAAATTAAGCGGAGTTGCATGCAACACTAGACATAGGGCGACATAAATTTACCGGATTAGGGTCAAACCTAATATGGGGAGCCATAGATCGAATTAATGCAACTTAGGGAGATAAAGGGAACTTTAATTAACAACTTAGGCCTAGTTGCTCTACGCCTCGACGGAGGGTTTAGCATAAGTTAGGGATCTCGACGGATCAAGTCAAGTAAAGAAATCACATAGTTCAAGAAAATAATAACAAGTGAAGTCTGGGTGGATTCTCCCTTGAGTATTGCCCATATCAATCAGCTTTTACCAAAAGTTTTCCCAATTTACTCTTTACACTTTCTCAGTTAGTTTTAGAATTAGTTTAAACAACCCTCTTTTATTTTTAGGCTAGATAATAGAAAGGAAGTAAGTACTAGTACTTTTGGTTCCCTTGGGTACGATACTCAGTCTTGCCACTAAGTTATACTACTGTTCGACAGGTGCACTTACCTCAACGTCGTGATATTAGTTAGTTTTGGTGTGATCAAGTTCTTTATAAATTTCATTACTTCATATCACACATATCAATCGGTTAAAAGGTGGCTTAAATAATTCAAATGTGTGATTTTGGAGTGTTTAGAGGGTACAATGAACTCCCGGGTTCAAGTTAGGCCATAAAAAAATTTTTGATTTTTAGCCTTACTGGAAACCTGATCTCAAGTGGTATGACTCTTAAATAAATCAGGGTAAAATAAGGCACAAGGAGTGTGACATAGTGATATGCTCGCGATATTAAGTAATAAAATTTATAAAAACTGATCACACCAAAACTAACTAATATCACGATATTAAAGGCAAGCGCACCTATCGAACAGTAGTATAGTTTAGCGGCAAGATCGAGTTATCATACCTAAGGGAACCAAAAGTACTAATACTTACTTCCTTTCTATTATCTAGCCTAAAAATAAAAGAGGATTGATTGAAACTAATTCTAAAACTAACTAAAAGTGCACAAAAAGTAAATTGGGGAAAACTTTAGGGAAAAGCTGATCGATATGAGCAATACTTAAGGGAGAATTCACCTAGACTTCACTTGCTATTAACTTCTTGAACTAGATGATTTCTTTACTTAACTTGATCCGTAGAGATCCCTAACCTATGTTAATACCTCTTTCGAGGATAAGAACAATTAGGCCTAGGTTGTTAACTAAAGTTTCTTTATTAATTAACACCCTAGGTTGCATTAATTCGATCTGTGGATCCCCCTATTAGGTTTGACCCTAATCTGGTAGATTTATGTTGCCCTATGTCTAGGGATGCATGCAACTCCGCTTAATTATGGTAGATCTACTCGTAAAACAGGGACTTTTGCTCCTCTGTCTAAGCACATCAGTTTCTTGAAATAATACCTAGGATTATTAAATCAAGAATGAAGAACGTATAATTAAGAACAATTCAAGTATTTATCATATAATTTAAGAATAAATAATAACAAGATCTGTCTTAGGTTTCATCCCCCTCAAGTATTTGAGGGGTTTAGTTCATAATAAAGAAAGAAAACATCTTAGAAGAAATAATATAACAAAACATAAAGAAACCAAAAACCCTGAAGGAATTTAGGGAGATCCTCTGTCTTCATGTAGAATTCTGGCTTCTAGGATGAATCAATCGGCTCCCTTGGAGTAATCCCTTGCTTTCGCTCCTTGTGTTGGCAAAGTTATGGTGCTCTATCTTGAGAGAGAAGAGAATATCTTTAGAGTTGCCTCTTGGGTCTTTATATAGAGTTTAGAATGGCTTTCTTAACCCCTAAGTATCCAAATCTGAGTGAAATTCCTCTTCCTCACGACAGGGACACGCCCGTGTGCCACACCCGTGTGCCACGACAAGAGGCCATGTGAGATTCTGTCGATAGAGGCATGGCTGTGTGGCTTGGCAGTGCTTGTCGGGGGCTGGACTGTGTGATCTTCATGTGGCACGGCCGTGTGCCACGGCTGTGTGGTGACTTCTTGGGCCGTGTCATTTTCACAATTTGGCCCATTTTCTCCGTTTTTGGTCCATTTTCTGTTCTTTTCTCTTCCCTATCCTCTCCTGAGTATAAGATATGAAAAAGAAAGATTAAGAGCACCAATTCTCACAAAATTAATGATAATCCATCCAAAATATAGGCTAAACATGAGGTAAAAATATGTATAATTTATCGTTTATCAAATACCCCCACACTTAAGCCTTTGCTTGTCCTCAAGCAAAATCTCAATCCTTAATTAAGAATCATTCCTCTTAATTTACAATCGTTATTAATAATGTTTCAAACTAATCCACAGGTAATCACACAATGAAAATTCAATAAGAAGAATGTTAAAGATTCAATCATTCTAAGTTGAGAATTTTATCATTGAAACATAAGTTTCTTCCTTCCTCCTAAGTAATTATCTCTCCATCTTAATTAACAGAAGTTGACATCCTCACTAAGGATTCACTTTATCCACTCAAAGTGTTTAGGGTTCAAGGTTTAAGCACTCTCTAGTCAATCTGAAAAGTTATTGTCATAGGCTTGCAAGAAAATCACATCTCCACTGCTATAGATTGATATGACATATCAATCAAAAGGTCTTGTAATGGTTGTAACGGGGCTTGGTTAGGGGTGTTGTTACAGGCTGCAAAAGAGGGTTAGAATCGAGATTGAACTAAAAATTTTTCTGGCTAGAAAAATCTCTATCACTGGAACATATTTCTCGAGCTAATTCTTGTAATAACATCATTTCTGCCTAGGTAGCCTTAAAATTGAAATAAGCAAACAACTATTTGAACTATTACAAATTACAACTGAATTAGTATATACATTTTTTTATCAAATACAATAAGTTGAATAAAACTTTACTATCTGGAAAAGAGAATAAAGCTAGATAAAAATTTCAACTCAAATCTCAACAAAAATAGGGATCAAAGTAATTGAATGGAATTCAACAAAAATGGGTTATAGGTTAATATTAGAGGTAAGTCAAAGAAAAGGTTGTTAGGCTCAATGGGGTTCACTAGGGGTTAATTTATGGAGGTAGGCTTTTGTAGAGTAAGTGGGTTAAATCCTAAGTGCCTTTATCATCTCAGTGTATCAAATCAATGATGTGGTCTTGACATATATAATCGCAGCAAGTTCTAGAATAACAAATCAGTATTGACTCACTCAAAGCAATATTAAAAGTGAGCACGAAAGAATGTATGCTCAAAAAGGCTCAAAATCACACTAGAATTATGGCTTTTGATGTCAATTCTTCGAATTTCAAATCTCAAGATAACATTTAGAATTAAGGAAAAGAACTTATGCAAAAATTGGAGTTCTCAAAAATTTCAACTTATCATGCTTGATTCCCTAATGTTTTAGAGTTTGAATAATCAAAGTACAAGCACCTATGTCTTAATTCTCACATATCAATAAAAATCATAAATCAATCAAAATATATTCTTAATAGGAAGTTGAAGATAATGCAAGGAATGAAAGTTAGAAAAGTTCAGGGATTTCAAAGAAAGTGTAAAGACTGAAAATAGGTCCCCCCCACACTTAAGATGTACATTGCCCTCAATGTACAAAGATAGCACTAGTAGCAATAAAAGCACAAGATCATAAGATAGGGAGAGGTATGAAACTCCCTGCTTTGATTGGATTAGTGAGACAGAGATTGGAAGAGTTGGCAGTTGTAGCAAGGTGTTCCCTTTTTTGTAGAGATTTGAGTTGTAAAGCTCCTTTGAAACTGCGAAAGTATTTATTAGTCGTGGGAATTTGGATCAATTGAAATTACTCGTTAGGGGTTGGCCGTTATGAAAAAGAAATAAAATAAAATAAAGAAAAATATTAAAAATATTAATAATGAAAAAGATGAAATAGAAAAATAAAAATAAACGTAAAAAGGAAAATAAAGTTAGAAGAAAAGGTAAAAATAAAGATCAGTGTTAGACTAAAAATTAAAATAAAAAATAGAGTTAAGAGGAATAGAAAGCTCTAATCCTCAGATGGATCACGTGGCGGTGGAGTGATGCGGAGGTGCTGGCATATCTGCTCTAAGGTGGCATCGATATAATCGAGGCGCCGAAAGCATTGCTGCTCAAATTGTGAAAAGCACTCAGATAGGTCAGCGTGGGCGTCTGTCGTATGTGTAACAGCCCACTTTAGACCCTAGTCAGAACGAGTGGTTTCAGGACCACTTAACCGAGTCAAATTATTATTTTCATTACTTTAATATGTTTTACAGCATGATAGAATTACCATGTGAAAGTTTCGTTTAGAAATTTATCGTTTGACCGGTTAATTTGAGAAAAAGGACTAAATCGCATAAAGCGATAAACTTGAGTTCTATTTCATTAATGGCTTATTTGATGATGGCTTTTTAAGTGGAAGGCCTTAAATGGTTATTTTACCATTTTAAGTGGTAGTGGACTTTTATGTCCTTATTATTATTGATTTTTAATGGTTTTATTAAAAGGTTAAAATGGTCATTTGGCTTTATTATATGTTTTAATTAATAAAACATGAAAATTCTTTCATATTTGCTTCTTCTTCACCAATTCTTCAACAAAACAAAAAGGGTTTTAAGCTTTTAAATTTCGGCAAGCTTGATTCTTCAATTGAGGTATGTTTTGACTTCGGTTTTTAGTGATTTTTACGTTTTTTAGATCGTTGCTTCATATACTAGCCGACCCGTACCTCAATTTCTAATTTTGTGAATGTCTTTGAAAAATGCCATTGATGAATCTATGATATTTTAGAAGATTTTGATGAATTATTGTATATTATGTGAGAAAATACAAGAATTTTCAAGTAAATTTTGATGAAAATGAGTTTAAGAATTTATTTGTAAAAAGGTAGAATTTTTGAGGTTAAATTTGTGATTAATTGAAAGATATGTACTTGTACAAGTCCCTTGAATATTCGGCTAAGGGAAATTTAGGGATTATTTGTGTAATTTGTCATTTTGTGATAAAAGGACTATTTTGCAAAGTGTTGAAATCATAGGGCCTAAATTGCAAATATGCCAAAATACATGTTTTGGACTAAATTGAATAAGTTAGTGATTAAATAGCTAAATTTGTATTAATATAGATAAAGACGACCGAATTCCGGAACTTGATCGGGGAAAACAGAAAATAGATGAGTAGATACAGGATTACGAGGTAAGTTTGTATAATGAAATTTAATGTGTTTATGTTTATAATTGTTGTTAATGGAATATATGACATATTAGTTGATTGAATAGCCTATTTGGATGTACACATATGAAATTGAAATGAAATTGTTACAAGTGAGAAATGAATACCGAGCCCCGTTAGAACCGTAGAAGTCGATAGGATACAAGTGACATGTCACTAGGGCTACAGGGTGGTTCGAGCTCCTGCATTTGTTGCGGACTCACCACGTGCTCATGAGCTACAGGTTTATCCTTCGGGATCACATGTTTAGTCTTCGGACTCACCGTTAGCCTACGGGCTTACCGTTCATCCTTCGAGATCACATGTTCAGCCTTCGAGCATACCGATACAGGCTCGAAAGAGCATACATGATGCATTGATGGATTACAGGTTATATGTATATACACTGTGTGTGTATCACCCGAGTATCCCTCGATGTTCTTAAAGGTTTAACAGGAAATTACCGATACATGTTACAGGAAGATTGAATGATATATGTATTACATGTTATATGAGACATGAGAATTACATGGATTATATGGTATAAGTTATATGAAATACATTTACAAGTATTTGAGCAATGATATGATACATGAATGTTGTGGTTGGTACATGAATGAATTTATAGGTTACATGAACTAACAAGTGTATACTTGTGAAATAGGCAACTTGAGTATATGAATTGAATTGGGATTGTTGTTGTAATTATCGCATTGGTTCGGTAAGGTTTAATTTCTATATTATACGGACTTACTAAGCTTTAGAAGCTTACTCTGTTCATTTCTTGCACTGTCTTATAGATTCGGAAGCTAGCTCGATAATCGGATGAGTCAGAGATCGCCATCACACTATCTATCAAACTTTGGTACTTTTGAAACTTTTGTAAATGAAATGGTCATGGCATGTATAGGCTAGATGGTTAGTGAATATGGCATAATTTGGTAAGTGATCAAGCTATGAGATGTGGCTTGGGTCACATATGTTTATAATCAAGTATTTTGGGATTGATTTTTTGGTTAAATGTGTTATGGCAAATTACGTGATTTTGATGAGTTCTTTGTGCTTGAGGATGATGATGATTTTGGGGTTCATAATATGCTTGAATTGGTATGTTTGTAGATGGTAAATTAGCTTGAAATGTTGCATATTCTTGGCTTGTAAGAATGACCCTTGTTGGGTGGCAATTTGGCTTAAACCGAGCCTATATTGTGCCACACGGCCAGGGAACATGGGCGTGTACTTCGACCTTGTGTCACCTGCACCTTAAACGTTTTGGTCAGTTTTGGTACACGCCTAGACACACGGGCGTGTCTGGTAACTTGTAGCTGTGTGAAATTTGGTAGTATAGTCACACGGTCTGCTCTGTTTTGTACACGGGCGTGTTTGGTAGCCGTGTGTCAATTGACAGTTTCGGCTACGAGGTAAGGGCACGGGTGTGCTTAGGCCGTGGGCGACACACGGCCTAACCCCATGGGCGTGTTAGACAGCCGTGTGGGAAGTCAGAATCGACCACGGGCTGAGAGGTTTGGGCGTGTCTGGAGGGACACGACCGTGTGAGAGGAACACGGGCAAGGGGCACGGCCGTGTGTCCCTAACTTGAAAATTTATGATTATTTTCCTACCTTTTTGCTATGTTTTCAATTTGACCCTCAATAGTTATATGCATCATTTTACGATCATTTGAAGTATGCTTTGCTGATTGAAAATACATGTTGGATTTTGACTAAAAAGTTTAAAATTTTTACTATTTTGACATGAGATGCAAGTCCGGTAATGTCCCTTACCTATTCCGGTGACGGTCATGGGATAAGGGTGTTACAGTATGGGCTGGTCATCGGGGTCGTGGTGGCTCAACCGGCGCATCCTCCTCTGGTGGTGGGACATCATTAGGAATGTCCTCTGGCCCTCGCCTTCCTGAATGAGGCAGAACTGAAAGTGGCTACCTCCTTGCCTGCGCTCGATCATCCTCATATGCAGCATAGTCTGGATGCCTTGAGGAGACATCTGACCGATGAGTGTTTAGGAGGGTGTCTGGGTTGAACTGTTGAGGAGCCCAAAGTAACGGGCCAAGTGTGTAATGTAGGGCCCCATGGATAAGACGCCTCTGTGGTGCCTCTCCGTCTGATGCTGCATAGCGTGCGCGATAAAGTATGCCAAGTCGATGATGTGTCCATTCACCATGCACCATAGGAAGTAGACGTCGTGAGTGTTGACGACGCATGTGCTCTCCCGTCTACCTGTCTGTAACAGCCCACTTTATACCCTAGCCGGAACGAGTGGTTTTGGGACCACTTAACCGAGTCAAAATATTATTTTAAATGCTTTAATATGTTTTATGGCATGATAGGTATATGGTGTGAAAGTTTCGTATTGAAATTTTTCTGTCTGATTGGTTAATTTGATAAAAAGGATTAAATCGCATAAAGCGATAAATAGGAGTTCTATTTCATAAATGGCTTATTTGATGATGGCTTTTTAAATGGAAGGCCTTAAATGGTTATTTTACCTTTTCTAAAGCTAATGGACACATATGTCCTTATTATTATGGTTTTATAAATGATATTATAAAGGTTAGTTTGGTTTTTAATTAATATATGTTATAATAGATTAAATAAAATAAAATAATACTCATTTTCATTTATTTCTTTACCAATTCTTCATCAAAATATTAAGGGTTTTCAAGCTTTTAACATTCGGTCACTTTGAGCTTCAATACAAGGTTTGTTTTTGTTCCGTTTTCGATAATTTTTACGTTTTTGTGATCGTTGCTTCGTATACTAGTCGACCCGTACTTCAATTTTTGATTTTGAACATGTCTTTGAAAAAGGCCATTGATGAATTCATGTTATTTTGATGGATTTTGATGAATTATATAATATTATGTGGAAATATACAAGAATTTTTAAAGTAAGTTTTGATGAAAATGAGTTTTGAGGATTTGAATATAAAAAGGTAGAATTTTTTGTGGTTAAATTGTGATTAATTGAAAGATATATGCTTGTATAAGTCCCTTGAATATTCGGCTATGGTGAATTGGGGGATTGATTGTGTAATTTGTCATTTTTGTGATAGAAGGACTAAATTGCAAAGTGTCAAAAATCTAGGGGCTAAATTGCAAATATATCAAAATATATGTTTTTGGGATTGAATTGAATAAGTGAGATAGTAAATAGCTGAATTTTGCATTAATTTAGATAAAGACGATCGAATCCCGGAACTTGATCGGGGAAAACAGAAAATAGACGAGTAGATATTGTGATTACGAGGTAAGTTCGTAGAATTTGAATTTTCCTTATAAATGCTTATAAATGTTGTTTAATGATTATGTGGATGTATAAAGTTCCTGAATTAGATTGCCTATTGAGTATATACATGTGATTTGGAATGGAAATGTTAAATGTTACAAGTGATACATGGATACCAAGCCCCGTTAGAACAGTAGAAGTCGTAGGGATACAAGTGACATGTCACTAGGGCTATAGGGTAGTTTGAGCTCCTGCATTTGTTGCGGACTCACCACTTGCTCATGAGCTACACGTTCATTCTTTGGGATCACATGTTTAGTCTTCGGACTCACCGTTTAGCCTACGGGCTTACCGTTCATCCTTCGGGATTACATGTTCAGCCTTTGAGGCTTACCGTACAGGCTCGTAAGACCATACATGACGTATTGACGGATTTCAGGTTAAATGTATATACACTGTGTGTGTATCACCCGGGTATCCTCGATATTCTTATAGGTTCAACGGGTAATACTGATATAAGTTACATGAATTACAAGATGATATAGATATAAGTATATATGATATCTGTTATATGAACTACATGAAAGGTATGATCCAACTCATATGATTTATATGTTACATGAGATATATGAAAGTGAATGCATTATATGTCATATGAATTATGATGTTTATATGTGCTAATGGATATGAATTATATGGTAAACTCTTGTATAAGATGGTATACAAAGTCTTATAAACTAACTTGTGTGAGCTTGTGAAATAGGCTATAAGAGCATATGAATAGAATTGGCCTTACTTGTATATGTAGGGATTACCTTAATGAATTGGTAAGTTAAATTCTAAGTTACGAGCTTACTAAGCTTTAGAAGCTTACTTCGTTTATTTCTTTCACTGTCTTATAGATTCGGAAGCTAGCTTGATAATCGGACGAGTCGGAGATCATCATCACACTATCTATCAAGCTTTGGTACTTTTGAACCTTTTGTAAATGAAATGGTCATGGCATGTATAGACTAGTTATTTAGTGAATATGATAGGTTTGGGTAGATGATCAAGCTATGAGATGTGGCTTGGCTTATACATATGTAATTAAGTATTTTGAGATTGTTTCTTTTTGATTATATGTGCATATGGTAAACTATATGATCAAGATGGATATATGAGCTGATATGGTAAGAAATGAAATGTTGATAAATGAGCTCATTAATGAGGTTGTTAGCCGTTGAATTATAATGCTTAGTTGATGCAAGATATCATGATGATTATAGGTTCATATTATGCTTGAACTTGTATGTTTTGGTTGCCAATATTGGTATGAAATGTGGTGGTTATTGACTTGTAGGGAATGACTCATTTTGGGTGACAAATTGGCTTAAATCAAGCCTATATTTATGCCACATAGGCAGGGGACACGGGCGTGTATTTCGACCATGTGTCCCCTACACCTTAAATGTTTTTGGACAATCTTGCACACAGCCTAAACACACGGGTGTTTCTGGTAGCCGTGTGGTTAGGACAGTTTCAACCACGGCCTAGACACACGGGCGTGTTTAGTAGCCGTGTGAGGTAAGTCAGATTCAACCACGAGTTATGTGATTTGGGTGTGTTAGATAACCACGACTGTGTGAGAGAACACGGGCAAAGGGGAACGACCGTGTGTCCCTAACTAGAAAATTTATGATTATTTTCCTATCTTTTACTATGTTTTCAATTTGATCCTCAATAGTTATATGCATCATTTTACGATCATTTCAAGTATGCTTTAATGATTGAAAATACATGATGGTTAAAGATTAAAAAGTTCAAAATTTTACTGGTTCAGTATGAGTACATGTCCGATAACGCTCCTTTCCTGTTTCGGCGACGGTTACGAGAAAGGGGTGTTACATTTGGTTGGTATCAGAGCTACGGTTTAGTCGATTCTAAGACTACCGTAGTGGTATAAGTCTAGCTATACATGCCATGTACATGAAATGTGATAGTGTGATATCTCCTGACATCCTCTGAAATCTGTTTTATATAGTAATGGATCTGAATCGAGCTTTAGCTGATGATGTTGAAAGTATTGCGCCAGCACCCGCTCAAGGGGCTGTGCCTTCTGAATCGGGCCCTGCTGCAGCTAATCAGGAAGAAATTAAACAAGCTTTCTTCCAAATGATGTCTCAATGGTTTAGTGAGTTTGTGCGAGCAAACCCGGCTGCTCCACAACCTCCACCCCCTCAAGTCCCTCAATCGACCCTTGAAAATGTGCGAGTTATGGATCCTCTGAGATTGAACAGACCTCCTGTTGACAAGATACGGAAATATGGTGCAGAAGAGTGCAGAGCTTCAGCAAATAATGATGCTGAGAGGGCCGAATTCTGGCTTGAGAATACGATCAGAGTTTTTAACGAACTGGCCTGTACTCCTGATGAGTGTTTGAGATGTGTTATTTCTTTGCTTCGGGATTCAGCATATCAATAGTGGAATACATTGACCTCGGTTGTACCACGAGAACGAGTCGATTGGAATTTCTTTCAGACGAAATTCTGTAACCGGGTCGAATGTCTGTAACCGGATACGAGAGAGAGTTTTTGCGACTCAGCAAATATGCTCGCGATTGTGTTTCTACCGAAGCAATAATGTGTAAAAGGTTCGAAGATGCGCTAAATGAAGAAATTCGACTATTAGTTGGAATACTTGAGCTGAAAGAGTTTGTAGTTCTCGTTGACCGGACCTGTAAAGCCGAAGAGCTTGCTAAAGAAAAGAGAAAAGCATATTTCGAATTCAGAGAGGCTAGAAAGAGGTTTGCGGGTAAACCGTATCAATCTGGATCCAAGAGATCAAAGGATTTTCATCCTCGTTCTACTACTTCTACAGGCATATCTATCCGAGAGAAAAGTGTTAAGTCTTCTCATTCAAAACCTCAGACGACTTCTGTAGCTAGTGCGGGTAGTGTGAGGACCCCCAGACCAGAGTGCAAGCATTGAAACAGAAGGCATTTCAGAGAGTGTCGACTAATAAACGGGGCCTGTTTTTGATGTGGATTGTTAGATCACTACTTGTGTGATTGTCCTGAAAGATCTGTAGCTGATAAAGAACAATCGACTAAGACAAAATGATGCATCGAGGGGTAGACCGTCTCGAAATGTTGGGAATCAAAGTGGAAATCGCAATGTGGCGAGAGATGCTAATATGAAATCTGAGATGCGTACTCCTACGAGAGCTTATACAATACGTGCACGCGAGGAAGCCTCATCACCTGATGTTATTACCGGTACTTTTTCTCTCTATAACACTGATATTGTTGCATTGATAGATCCTGGATCAACTCATTCATATATCTGTATGAAATTAGTGTTTGAAAAGAATTTACATGTTGAGTCTACTGAATATGTAGTTAAAGTATCAAATCCGTTAGGAAAGTCTGTGTTAGTTGATAAAATATGTAAGAAATGTCTGTTGATGACTCGGGGATATTGTCTTCCGGCTGATCTGATGCTCCTCCCTTTTTACGAGTTCGATGTAATATTGGGTATGGATTGGCTAAATGCGCATGAGGCTATTGTGAATTATCAAAGTAAGATCATAGAATTGAAATGTCAGAATGGTGAGATTCTTCAAATTGAATTAAATGATTCGAATGAATTACCGATAGTGATTTCTGCTATGAGAGCTCAGAAGTATGTTAGAAAAGGCTACGATGCATGTCTAGCGTATGTTATGAATTCTAGCATGTCAGAATCGAAAATTGAGTCTATACCAATTGTTTGTGAGTTTTTAGATATTTTTCCGGAAGAATTACCGGGTTTACCGCCGATTAGAGAAGTTGAATTCGGTATTGAATTGTTACTAGGCACTACACCGATATTGATAGCTCCGTACAGAATGGCACCGGCTGAATTAAAAGAGCTGAAAGCACAGTTACAAGAATTGACAGATAGAGGTTTCACGAGACCGAGCTTTTCACCTTAGGGTGCTCCCGTATTATTTGTGAAAAAGAAAGACGGATCAATGAGAATGTGTATTGATTACCGATAGTTGAATAAAGTAACCGTGAAGAATAAATATCCTCTTCCACGAATTGATGATTTGTTTGATCAGTTAAAAGGAGCTACTGTATTTTCAAAGATTGATTTGAGATCTGGTTATTACCAGTTACGAATGAAAGATTTAGATATATCAAAAACTTCTTTCAGAACACGATACGGACATTATGAGTTTCTGGACATGCCTTTCGGTTTAACAAATGCACCTACAGTGTTCATGGACTTGATGAACCGTGTATTCAGACCGTATTTAGACAGATTCATTGTCGTATTCATTGATGACATTCTGATCTATTCACGTGATGAAGTAGAGCATACTGAACATCTGAGAATTGTGTTACAGATTCTAAGAGATAAACAGTTGTTTGCCAAATTCAGCAAATGTGAATTCTAGCTTCGAGAAGTCAGATTTTTGGGTCACATTGTTTCTGCAGAAGGCATCAGGGTAGATCTGAGTAAAATATCTGCTATTATAGACTGGAAACCCCCGAGAAATGTATCTGAGATTAGAAGTTTTCTGGGATTAGCGGGATATTACCGAAGATTTGTTAAAGGATTCTCGATGATTGTAGTACCATTGACTCGAATGCTACAAAAAGATATGAAGTTCGAGTGGACTGATAAATGTCAGCAAAGTTTCGAACAGTTGAAGCCATGTTAACAGAAGCTCTGGTTTTAGTTCAACCTGAGCCTGGTAAAGAATTTGTTATATACAGTGATGCATCTATTATCAGACTGGGTTGTGTATTGATGTAAGATGGGAAAGTCATAGCTTATGCCCCCCGACAGTTAAAACCGCACGAGAAGGATTACCTGACGCATGATCTTGAGTTAGCTGCTATAGTTTTTGCATTAAAGATTTGGTGGCATTACTTATACGGAGAAAAATATAGAATTTTTACCGATCAGAAAAGTCTGAAGTATCTGATGTCACAGAAAGAATTGAATATGTGACAAAGAAGATGGCTTGAATTACTAAAAGACTATGATTTTGTAATTGATTATCATCCAGAAAAATCAAATGTTGTAGCTGATGCGTTAAGTCGAAAATCTCTGTTTGCTTTACGGGTTTTAGGTACTCAAATGACGTCATGTGATGATGGATCTATATTAGCCGAGCTAAAGGCTAAACCGTTAATTCTGCAGCAAATCTGTAAAGCTCAAAGGACTGGTTCCGAACTACAAGCTAAACGACTTCACTGTGAGTCTAATTCTGATTTTCACTTTTCTATAAGGAATGATGATTGTTTAATGTTCCGACATAGAATCTGTATACCGAAAGATAGTGAACTCATTCAGAAAGTTTTGCATGAAGCTCATGACAGTCAATTTTCAGTTCATCCAGGTAGCACTAAGATGTATAACGATTTGAAATAGCAATACTGGTGGTCAGGAATGAAACGTGACATATCAGAATTCGTATCAAAATTTTGATCTGTTAGCAAGTTAAAGCTGAACATCAGGTACCGTCAGGTTTATTACAGCCTATTATCATTCCGGAGTGGAAATGGGACAGAGTCACTATGGATTTTGTATCTGGACTACCTCTGTCTCCGAAGAAGAAAAATGCAATTTGGGTTATCGTTGACAGATTGACGAAGTCTGCACATTTTATACCGGTACGTACGGACTATTCTCTGGATAGATTAGCGGAATTATATTTATCTAAGATTGTGCGATTGCATGGTATACCATTATCCATTGTGTCTGATAGAGATCCGAGGTTTACCTCGAGATTCTGGAAGAAGTTTCAAGGGGCTTTGGGAACGAAATCGAGTTTTGGTACAGCATTCCATCCCCAGACCGACGGTCAGTCTGAAAGAGTTATTTAGATTCTGGAAGACATGTTACGGTGTTGTATTCTTGAATTTGACAGTAATTGGGAGAAATACTTACCTCTGATAGAGTTTGCATACAATAACAGTTTTCAGATGAGTTTAAAAATGGCTCCATACGAAGCATTATACGGTCGTAAATGTTGAACACCGCTGTATTGGACAGAATTGAGTGAGAGAAAGTTGCACGGGGTTGATTTAATCCGAGATACAGAAGAAAAAGTGAAAGTGATACGCGACAGTTTGAAAGCAGCTTCAGACAGACAGAAATCATATGCTGATTTGAAACGAAAAGAAATAGAGTTTCAGGTCAGAGATAGAGTATTTCTAAAAGTATCACCGTGGAAGAAAATTATTCGTTTCGGCAGAAAAGGAAAGCTAAGTCCTCGTTTTATCAGGCCGTATTTCACATTTCAATGCTTCGTCGATACCGATCTGATCATCTCATATCATTTCTCCCACTGATGTAGAGATACAGTCCGATTTATCGTATAGTAAAGAACCGATTAAAATTCTGGCTCGAGAAATCCAAGAGTTGAGAAATAAGCGTATAGCACTTGTAAAAGGTCTCTGGTGTAAACACGGAATAGAGGAAGCTACATGGGAACTCGAGGAATCTATGCGAAAGCAATATCCTAACCTGTTCACTGGTAAGATTTTCGAGGACGAAAATCCCCAAAGGGGGGAGAGTTGTAACAGCCCACTTTATACCCTAGCTGGAACGAGTGGTTTCGAGACCACTTAACCGAGTCAAAATATTATTTTAAATGCTTTAAAATGTTTTAGGGCATGATAGGTATATGGTGTGAAAGTTTCGTATTGAAATTTTACTGTCTGATCAGTTAATTTGATAAAAAGGATTAAACCGCATAAAGCGATAAATAGGAGTTCTATTTCATAAATGGCTTATTTGATGATGGCTTTTTAAATGGAAGGCCTTAAATGGTTATTTTACCTTTTCTAAAGCTAATGGACACATATGTCCTTATTATTATGGTTTTATAAATGATATTATAAAGGTTAGCTTTGGTTTTTAATTAATATATGTTATAATAGATTAAATAAAATAAAATAATACTCATTTTCATTTGTTCCTTTACCGATTCTTCATCAAAATATTAAGGGTTTTCAAGCTTTTAACATTCGGTCACTTTGAGCTTCAATTCAAAGTTCATTTTTGTTTCGTTTTCGATAATTTTTATGTTTTTGTGATCGTTTCTTTGTATACTAGTCGACCCGTACCTCAATTTCTGATTTTGAACATGTCTTTGAAAAATGCCATTGATGAATTCCTGCTATTTTGATGGATTTTGATGAATTATAGAATATCATGTGGAAATATACAAGAATTTTTAAAGTAAGTTTTGATGAAAATGAGTTTTGAGGATTTGAATATAAAAAGGTAGAATTTTTTGTGGTTAAATTTTGATTAATTGAAAGATATATGCTTGTATAAGTCCCTTGAATATTCAGCTATGGTGAATTGGGGGATTGATTGTGTAATTTTTCATTTTTGTGATAGAAGGACTAAATTGCAAAGTGTCAAAAATCTAGGGGCTAAATTGCAAATATATCAAAATATATGTTTTTGGGATTGAATTGAATAAGTGAGATAGTAAATAGCTAAATTTTGCGTTAATTTACATAAAGACGATCGAATCCTGGAACTTGATCAGGGAAAACGGAAAATAGTCGAGTAGATATCGTGATTACGAGGTAAGTTCGTAGAATTTGAATTTACCTTATAAATGCTTATAAATGTTGTTTAATGATTATGTGGATGTAAAAAGTTGCTGAATTGGATTGCCTATTGAGTATATACATCTAATTTGGAATGGAAATGTTAAATGTTACAAGTGATACATGGATACCGAGCCCCGTTAGAACCGTAGAAGTCGTAGGGATACAAGTGACATGTCACTAGGGCTACAGGGTGGTTTGAGCTCCTGCATTTGTTGCGGACTAACCACGTGCTCATGAGCTACACGTTCATTCTTTGGGATCACATGTTTAGTCTTCGGACCCACCGTTCAGCTTACGGGCTTACCGTTCATCCTTCAGGATTACATGTTCAGCCTTTGAGACTTACCGTACAGGCTCGTAAGAGCATACATGACGTATTGACGAATTTCAGGTTATATGTATATACACTGTGTGTGTATCACCCGGATATTCTCGATATTCTTATAGGTTCAACGGGTAATACTGATATAAGTTACATGAATTACAAGATGATATAGATATAAGTATATATGATATCTGTTATATGAACTACATGAAAGGTATGATCCAACTCATATGATTTATATGTTACATGAGATATATGAAAGTGAATGCATTATATGTCATATGAATTATGATGTTTATATGTGCTAATGGATACGAATTATATGGTAAACTCTTGTATAAGATGGTATACGAAGTCTTATAAACTAACTAGTGTGAGCTTGTGAAATAGGCTACAAGAGCATATGAATAGAATTGGCCTTACTTGTATATGTAGGGATTACCTTAATGAATTGGTAAGTTAAATTCTAAGTTTTACGAGCTTACTAAGCTTTAGAAGCTTACTTCGTTTATTTCTTTCACTGTCTTATAGATTCGGAAGCTAGCTTGATAATCGGACGAGTCGGAGATCGTCATCACACTATCTATCAAGCTTTGGTACTTTTAAACCTTTTGTAAATGAAATGGTCATGGCATGTATAGACTAGTTATTTAGTGAATATGGTAGGTTTGGGTAGATGATCAAGCTATGAGATGTGGCTTGGCTTATACATATGTAATTAAGTATTTTGATATTGTTTCTTTTTGATTATATGTGCATATGGTAAACTATATGATCAAGATGGATATATGAGCTAATATGGTAAGAAATGAAATGTTGAGAAATGAGCTCATTAATGAGGTTGTTAGCCTTTGAATTATAATGCTTAGTTGATACAAGATATCATGATGATTATAGGTTCATATTATGCTTGAACTTGTATGTTTTGGTTGCCAATATTGGTATGAAATGTGGTGGTTATTAACTTGTAGGGAATGACTCATTTTGGGTGACAAATTGGCTTAAATCAAGCCTATATTTGTGCCACATGGCCAGGGGACACGAGTGTGTATTTCGACTGTGTGTCCCCTGCACCTTAAATGTTTTTGGACAGTCTTGCACACGGCCTAGACACACGGGCATGTCTGGTAGCTGTGTGGTTAGGACAGTTTCGACCACGGCCTAGACACACGGGCGTGTTTAGTAGCCGTGTGAGGTAAGTCTGATTCGACCACGGGTTATGTGATTTTGGCGTGTTAGATAACCACGATTGTGTGAGAGAACACGGGTTAAGGGGCACGACCGTGTGTCCCTAACTTGAAAATTTATGATTATTTTCCTATCTTTTACTATGTTTTCAATTTGATCCTTAATAGTTATACGCATCATTTTACGATCATTTGAAGTATGCTTTGATGATTGAAAATACATGATGGTTAAAGATTAAAAAGTTCAAAATTTTACTGGTTCAGTATGAGTACATGTCCGGTAACGCTCCTTTCCTGTTCCGGCGACGGTTACAGGAAAGGGGTGTTACACTGTCAGAGTGTGAGCAAGGAGAGCATGAATGTACCTCAGCGAGGGAACGAGGGCGGTCGCCTTGCTGACACTGGGGTTATATGTTTGACGCCCTGGGGCTATTTCATTCCAACAGTCGATTAGCCAAATGTGGACGCGACAGGAAAGGTTGGGGAAGTCTTCATCTGCCATGAATTGCTCTGTGTAGAGCCCGGGTGTTGAGCCGAACTATGGCACGCTAAGGCGTCGCACGAGTCCCCCCAGACGGAACTAGACCGTCACTAGGTCGTCGAATCTGGTCATCACAGTCTGGAGGTGGAAGGTGGAGCAGAACTCTAAAGTGAGTTCCAAGTAGGTGGGCTCGATAATCTGGAAGAACTGCTCCCATGGCTCGGTCATCAATAGGGCCTAGACGTCGTCCATTAGATGTATCTACTCAAGGTCACCCCAATCTATGCAGCGGCCCGTGGATATAGGGCGGGCTCAGAGTAGTTGATAATGTTCCTCCTGCGAGGCTTGGGAAAAAGTGATGAACGGGTGTCGAGCATCGGAGGTGGGCCTCGATGATGAACTTCCTGGCCCTTTTCATTTCTTGGAGACGAGGACCGCAGTTTTCCTACCCCGTGATGACAACATAGTATCTGAAATAAAATAACAAGCATTAGTCTTAATATTGAAATTAAACTAGATAGATAGTAATTAAAATTACGATGACAATGTTTCTCAGAAAACATAAAATGAGGATTAACCTAAATAGTAAAAATTAATCATTTTGAAACTTGTAACAAAACTAAGAAATATGGTTATGTATTTATACTAAATTTATGAGATAAATAGCAGGAAAATATGAGTTTAAGTGGCAAATAAAAATAAAATTAAGTGGCATGCAGTCCTAATGTGTTCTATACTATTCTAGATTATTCATCCTAATTTTCCCTAATTCCATGCTTGATTTAACATCTAAAATAAAGTAAAATTAAATAATTAGACAATAAAGAAATGAAATATAAATAAATAAATGAGAAAAATGAGAGAATAGAACCAAAAATGATGTTGCACGGTCGTGGGTTGAGGGTGAACGGTCGTGGGGTGGGTTTACACGGGCGTGGGTCGGCTGATTTCAAGGGTGGTGGTGTTTTGAGGGCTGTGGCGGCGCTTATGGTGGTTGGGAAGTGAGGATTTTAGGGTTTGAGTGAAAAAAATGAATAGTGGCTTCCTTTTTATAGTTTTTGGGTCACATGGGCATGTCACACGCCCGTGTGAGTCGTGTTTTGCCCGTGTGTTTCGAAATTCGGTGGTTTTGGCGTGCCTGGTTCGCAGTACACGCCCATGGGAATGTTTTACACGGCTGTGGGAGATTGGTTCTTCGTCACTCACACAGTCATGTGATGGTATACACGGCCGTGTGCGGTCGTGTTCGTGTTTCACACGGTCGTGTGATAAGTTCCACAGTCGTGTGAAATTTGACAGTGTCTTCCGCGGGCTAGGGACACGGGGCATGGGGTTTTCTGCAAGCTCGTGTTGATACTGGAAGGTTGCCATGGCCATGTCACACGGCCGTGGCTATTTATCAGTGGCCCGTGTTTTGTGAAAATTTGCACTCTGTTTATACACGGCCTTGGTACACGACCGTGTCTCTGTTTAAAGTGTTCACACGGCCTGTGGCATGCCTGTGGGACTGGCCGTGTGGTCCTAAATCTCTGCATTAAAAAGGGTTAGTTGATGCATGAAAAATACTAAAATCAAAATAGACGAAAAATTACTAAGTTAGTGCTCGGGTTGCCTCCCGAGAAGTGCTTATTTTGAGTCTAAGCTCGACGCTTCTTGGATGTATCACGAAGGGGTTTCGTGGAGCTGAAGCTCCTTCCTGTAATCTTTAAAATTCTTACATTTGTAGTGTTTAAGCCTATGGCCGTTTACCTTGAACATATCGTAGTTGGGGTGAGTTACCTCAATTGTGCCGTATGGGAAGACAGTTTGAACAGTGAATGGACCTGACCACCTTGACTTGAGTTTTCCAGGAAATAGTTTCAGCCTTGAGTTGTAGAGTAAGACAAGATCACCTATTTTGAACTTCTTAGGTTGTTTCAGTTGTTTGTCATGACGTCGCTTCATGGCTTCCTTATATAGTCGTGAGCTCTCGTATGCATTGCAACGCCATTCATTGAGTTCATTTAACTGCATTAATCTCTTCTCACCTGCAAGCTTGAAATCAAGGTTTAAAAATTTGATAGCCCAAAATGCTTTATGTTCAAGTTCAAATGGAAAATGACAACTTTTTCCATAGACAAGCTTATAAGGAGATGTACCTATGGGTGTTTTAAAAGCAGCTCTATAAGCCCATAAAGAATCATCTATTTTCCTTGACCAATCCTTTCTATTTGTTTCTATTGTTTTCTCTAAGATGCGTTTAAGTTCCCTATTTGTCACTTCGACTTGACCACTGGTTTGTGGGTGATAAGGGGTAGTTGTTCTATGGTGTACTCCATACCTTTTTAAGACTTTTTCAAATTGGGCATTGCAAAAACGTGTGCCCCTATCACTAATGATTATCCTAGGTGTTCCAAATTGAGAGAAAAGTTTCTTCAAAAATTGTACTACCATTATAGCATCATTAGTAGGTAAGGCTTGGGCTTCCACCAATTTTGACATATAATCTACCGCTACTAGGATGTACTTATTTCCAAATGAAGTAGGGAATGGACCCATGAAATCAATACCCCATACATCAAATATTTCGATTGAAAGTATATAGTTCTAAGGCATTTCATTATGCTGAGAAATATTACCTGTTCGCTGACATTTATCACAAGAGGTCACATACCTATTGGCATCCCTGAAAAGTATAGGCTAGTAAAAGCCTGAATCGAGTACCTTATGAGCAGTTCTAGCTCCACTATGATGTCCTCCTGTGGGTCGAATGGCAGTGATTTAAAATTTGGTATGCGTCTATTTCAGTAACACATCTTCGAATAACCTGATCTGCATAAATCGGAAAAGAAAAGGATCCTCCCAAAAGTAGTTTTTCACATCGGCGAAGAATCGCTTTTTTTGCTGATGGGTCAACCCTTTTGGGGTTATGTTAGCTGCTAAATAATTTGCAAAATCAGCAAACCAAGGATCTGTTGCATCTGCTAAGGATAGGAGTTGTTCTTCAGGAAACAAATCATTTATTTTGTCGAGGTACTTGGGTTGCGTGCTTTCTAATCTTGAAAAGTGATCTGCCGCCAAGTTTTCAGCTCCCTTCTTGTCCTTTATTTCTAAATTGAACTCCTGTAACAATAGAATCCATCTTATTAATCGAGGTTTTGCATCAGTTTTAGTTACAAGGTAACAAAGAGCAGAATGGTCAGTATAAACTTTTGACAAAATCAAATAAGATCTGAATTTATCAAATACAAAAATAACGACTAGCAATTCTTTTTCTGTGGTAGTATAATTTGCTTGAGCGGCTGTCAAAGTTCTGCTAGCATAATAGATCTATTGAAAGTGTTTATCTCTTCATTGTCCCAAAACTGCACCTATTGCAAAATCACTTCCATCGCACATTAGTTCAAAAGGTAGATTCCAATCAGGTGAAATCATAATCGGGGCATTGACTAACTTTTCCTTAAGAGCGTTAAAAGAGTCTAAACATTCTTGGTCAAATTTGAAAGGCACGTCTATTTCTAGCAACTTTGTTAAAGGCTTAGCTATTTTAGAAAAATCTTTAATAAATTTACGATAAAAACCGGCATGTCCTAAAAAGCTTCTTATAGCCTTAATTGAGTTAGGGGGAGGTAATTTTTCAATTGTTTCAATTTTTCCTTTATCTACCTCTATCCCCTTACTAGAAATTTTATGCCCTAATACAATACCCTCTTGAACCATAAAGTGGCATTTTTCCCAGTTTAGCACTAAATTTATCTCTTCACATCTTATCAAAACACGTTTTAGATTATTAAGACAAAGTTGGAAAGAATTACCGAAAATTGAAAAATCATCCATAAATACCTCCATGATGTCTTCCACGAATTCATTGAAGATAGCTATCATGCATCGCTGAAAAGTAGCAAAAGCGTTACATAAACCAAAAGGCATTCTACGATAAGCAAACGTACCGTATGGGCATGTAAATATCGTTTTCTCCTAATCTTCTGGAGCTATCGGGATTTGGAAGTAACCCGAGAGGCCATCTAGGAAACAATAATACATATGACTTGATAATCTTTCCAACATCTGATCAATAAAAGGTAAGGGAAAATGATCTTTTCGAGTGGCATCATTCAGCTTCCTATAATCAATGCAAACTCTCCATCCAGTGACTGTTCTTGTAGGTGTTGACTCTTTTTTATCATTAGACACCACAGTCATGCCTCCCTCTTTAGGAACAACCTGCACAGGACTTACCCAAGAACTGTCAGAAATAGGATAAATAATGCCTGCATCTAGAAGTTTAGTTACCTCGGCTTTTACGACTTCCTTCATGTTGGGATTCAATCGTCTCTGAGCTTGCACCGATGGTTTATATTCATCTTCCATTAAAATTTTTTGGGTGCAAAAAGAAGGATTAATTCCCTTAATATCTGAAATTTTCCAGGCTATAGCCTGCTTGTGTTCCCTTAACACATGAAGTAGTTCCTCTTTTTCTGCAATGCTCAAATCTGATGCGATAATGACTGGTAGAGTTGAATCTTCCCCTAAAAAGGCATATTCTAGATGATCTGGTAGTTGCTTCAACTCTAATTTGGGGGGTTCATCAATGGAAGGTTTCTGTCTCAACTCATCATTCATCTTTATACTTTCACAACTTATGTGTCTTGTGATGATTTCATTAGAACCTAACTCCTTTCTTACTTCCTCAATTTCAGTGGTGACTTCATCTTCTCCCCCACTTTGAACAAGACACAGTTCCAACGTGTCTGCGATAGAAAGTTCCTGAAACTTATCTTGAACAAAGTAATCAATAATATCAACAAAATAACAGGAATCATCCTGTTCTTTAGAAAGTTTCATAACATCATAGATTTTAAAAACGACTTCTTCCTCACCAACTCTAAGTACTAATTTACCATCCCCTACATCAATAATAGCTCTAGTAGTGGCTAAGAATGGATGTCCCAAAATTAAAGGTACCTCAATTTCCTCATCCATATCAAGCACAACAAAATCAACAGGGAATATAAATTTATCTACCTTTACTAGCACATCTTCTATGATTCCCCTAAAATATTTAACAGATCTATCAGCTAGTTGAATACTAATCCTAATGGGCTTTGGTTCCCCTAGACCTAATTGCTTGAACATTTTGTAAGGCATGAGATTAATGCTAGCACCTAAATCATCTAAGGCTTTATCAATAAGTAAACTACCAATTAAACAAGGAATAGTAAAACTCCTTGGATCTTTCAGTTTTGCCAGCAGTTTATTCTGGAGAATAGCTGAGCATTCTTCGTTGAGTTCCACTGTGGCTATTTCTTCCAACTTCCTTTTATTTGTCAGAAGTTCCTTAAGGAACTTTTCGTACTTCGGCATCTACGAAATTGCTTCAACAAAAGGTAAGTTAATGTGTAATTGTTTAAAAAGTTCAAGAAATTTACCGAACTGGGCGTCTGTACGGTCTTTCTTCAACTTTGCTGGATATGGAATGGGCGGTTTGTATTCCTTGAGTGTTGGTTGAGTGTTTTCCTTGGATTCCTCTGCCTTGTCTTCCGAAGATTCTAGAGTAGATCTCTTTTCTGGTTCAGCTAGGACTTTCCCATCTCTTAGAGTAATTGCTTTGACATGTTCTCTGGGATTTGGCTCAATATTACTTGGTAGTCCACCTTGTGGTCTTTCTGAAATTAATTTTGCAAGCTGACCGATTTGATTTTCAAGCCCTTGAATTGATGCTTGCTGGTTCTTTAATGCTGTTTTAGTGTTTTGGAAATGGGTTTCTGATGCAGCCATAACTTTGGTGAACATCTCTTCAAGATTCGGCTTTTTCTCTTATTGTGGTGGTGGCTGCTAGAATCCCGGAGGAGGTTGTTGTCTTTGATTTTCTTGTCCTCCCCATGAAAAATTGGGGTGATTTCTCCAACCTGCATTGTAAGTATTACTATAAGGGTTATTTTGAGGTCTAGAATTATTACCCATATAGTTGGCTTACTCAGTTTCCATGCTATGTCCTGAGGATGAGTAGTCTGGATTGAACATATTTACTGGAGTTGTGTCACACTACATCACTGGCTGTGCCTGCGTAGAACCAACAAAATGATCAAACTTTTTATTTAACAATTCTACTTGGTTAGTAAGCATAGCGACAGTATCAATATTATAAACTCCTGCAGCTTTTGTCGGCTTTGTTTTCATGACTTGCCACTGATAGTTATTCAGTGACATCTCTTTAATAAGTTCATAAGCTGCTTCGGGTGTTTTGTTATTGATCGTTCCTCCTGCAGCTGCATCGATCATTTGCCTTGTTGATGGGTTCAAATCGTTGTGAAAGGTTTGAACTTGTAGCCATAAAGGTAGGCCATGATGAGAGCATCTTCTCAAAAGATCTTTGTATCTCTCCCAGGCATCGTAGAGTATTTCTAAATCCATCTGCACAAAAAAAGAGATATCGTTTCATAATTTAGCCGTTTTTACTGGAGGAAAATATTTAAATAAAAATTTTTTGGTCATCTGTTCCCATGTGGTGATTGAGCCTCATGGTAAAGAGTTTAACCACTGTTTGGCTTTGTTTCTCAAAGAGATTGGAAATAGCCTTAAACGAATGGCATCATCAGAAATGCCATTAATTTTAAAATTATCACAAAGTTCCGAAAAATTGGCTATGTGTGAATTTGGATCTTCATCCTGTAAACCATCAAACTGCACCAATTGTTGTATCATCTGAATAGTGTTAGGTTTTAACTCAAAATTATTAGCAGCAATAGTAGGTTTAAGAATGCTAGTTTTGGTACCAACCAAACTAGGTTTAGCATAATCATACATAGTGCGAGGAGCTGCTTCCTGATTTGCTGGTGGTGCGGCTATTGCGGGCGGTGGTGGAATGTTTGGATCTGCTTCCATCTCTTCTGTAGGTTCTGGCCTTTGTTCTTGATCTTGTTCTGGATACTGTAGGCTTCGTCTGATCTCTCTGCGATTTCTGCAAACTGTCGCTTCTAAATCTTCGTCAAAAAGTAATGGTCCTGCTGGGTTGTTTCTAGTCATAAACTAGAAATACCTAGAAGGAAAAAGCAAAGAAAAATAATAAATAATAATAATAAAAGAAAAATAAAAATAAATAAAAATTGAAAATAAATAAATATAGTAATGGCTAAAGTAATAGAAATCGAGTTTTCTTAATATTTTAGATCCTATCAAAAAGTAGTATAGTTTAGCGAACCTATTATAGTTTAGCGATATTAAAGGCAAGCGCACCTATCGAACAGTAGTATAGTTTAGTGGCAAGACCGAGTTATCATACCCAAGGGAACCAAAAGCACTAATACTTACTTCTTTTCTATTATCTAGCCTAAAAATAAAAGAGGATTGATTGAAACTAATTCTAAAACTAACTAAAAGTGCACAAAAAGTAAATTGGGGAAAACTTTAGGGAAAAGCTGATTGATATGAGCAATACTTAAGGGAGAATCCACCTAGACTTCACTTGCTATTAACTTCTTGAACTAGATGATTTCTTCACTTAACTTGATCCGTAGAGATCCCTAACCTATGTTAATACCTCTTTCGAGGATAAGAACAACTAGGCCTAGGCTGTTAACTAAAGTTTCTTTATTAATTAACACCCTAGGTTGCATTCATTTGATCTATTGATCCCCCTATTAGGTTTGACCCTAATCTGGCAGATTTATGTCGCCCTATGTCTAGGGTTGCATGCAACTCCGCTTAATTATGGTAGATCTACTCTTAAAATAGGGACTTTTGCTCCTCTGCCTAAGCACATCAGTTTCTTGAAGTAATACCTAGGATTATTAAATCAAGAATGAAGAACGCATAATTAAGAACAATTCAAGTATTTATCAAATAATTTAAGAATAAATAATAACAAGATTTGTCTTAGGTTTCATCCCCCTCAAGTATTTGAGGGGTTTAGTTCATAATAAAGAAAGAAAACATCTTAGAAGAAATAATATAACAAAACATAAAGAAACCAAAAACCCCTGAAGGAATTTAGGGAGATCCTCTGTCTTCATGTAGAATTCTGGCTTCTGGGATGAATCAATCGGCTCCCTTGGACTAATCCCTTACTTTCACTCCTTGTGTTGGTAGAATTATGGCGCTCTTTCTTGAGAGAGAAGAGTATATCTTTAGAGTTGCCTCTTGGAGTCTTTATATAGAGTTTAGAATAGCTTTCTTAGCCCCTAAGTATCCAAATCCGAGTGACATTCCTCTTCCTCATGACAAGGACACGCCCGTATGCCATGATAAGAGGCCGTGTGAGATTCTGTTGATGGAGGCACGGCCGTGTGGCCTGGCCGTGCTTGTTAGGGGATAGACCGTGTGATCTTCATGTGGCACGGCCGTGTGCCACGGCCATGTGGTGACTTCTTGGGCCGTGTCATTTTCACAATTTGGCCCATTTTCTCTGTTTTTGGTCCATTTTCCGTTCTTTTCTCTTCCCTATGCTCTCCTGAGTATAAGATATGAAAAAGAAAGATTAAGAGCACATATTCTCACAAAATTAATGATAATCCATCCAAAATATAGGCTAAACATGAGGTAAAAATATGTATAATTTATCGTTTATCATGTAGTGGCAAAGTGGCGCCACTTAGGGGACAAGGAAGTGACGCCATAAAGGAAGCGAGGGGGTCCAAGGTTAAGTCTTGGCTCTTGCAATTTATTTTGGTTTTTCTTTTAAATAAATTTGGAAGCGAGTAGGCAGGCTTTAAAGTTAAATGTGTTGGACTTATGACACAAAGGAGCTTGTGTCCTAGTGGTGGTAGCGTGACATGGTTATGGAGAGGACTATGGTTCGAATCTCTTTACATGTAAAGGTTGATTATTTTGCTAATAATTTACTTTTGGGGGATTGATGGAGAATCCCATATCGGGAAGCTAACATGAGAATAGGTGATGAGCTGGCTTTAAATGGAGCAAACCATGAGGAAGGTAGGCATACGTTTCTTGGCTTATCCTTTTCACGTTGTGGCATGTTCGTTTGGGTTAGGCGTTGGATCAGTCGTTGATCTGTATGCCGTTGGGTCACGGTGGTGATGACCGTAGTTGATCGACACCCCCCAGGGAGTCAAAGGTGCGATTATTGTTGGCTTCTAGGCATAGCAGCGTTCAGAGCGTGGGTTAACTTCAGATACCTATCAGGTGTGTACTTCACCCTACTCTAGCTGTAGAACGGCAAATGTCGGAATGCCCTGTGGCTAGTTTTGGGCTAAAGGGCCACACGAGCGTGTGGGCCCCCCTGGGCCTAGAACGGGCCTTAGGCCCATTCGCAACGTTATCTTTGTTTAGAATACTTGAGTCGCTCAAGGCGACAGTAGACTTTCTAAGGGATTGATAAAATTACTGAAATACCCTTAAAGGGTAGAATTACTGTAATACCTTCGATTTGTAAAATAACAGAAATACCCTCAATTTGCAAAATTACAGAATTACCCCCGATTTGTAAAATTAAAGAAATACCCCCGATTTGTAAAATTACAAAAATACCCCTGATTTGTAAAAGAACTATTTTACCCCTAATTTACAAAACTATCGTTTTACCGCTAATTTGTAAAGTTACCGTTTTACCGCTGATTTGTAAAGTTGTCATTTTACCCCTGATATGAAAGTTACCATTTTACCCCTGATTTGTTAGAATTACTGTTTTACCCTCAATTTACAAAATTATAGAAATACCCTAATTTACAAATTACGGAAATACCGTAATTTACAAATTACGAAAATACCCTGAATTTCAAAATTATCGAAATACCCCTAATTTACAAAATTACCAAAATAACCTTGGTTTATGAAATTATCGAAATACCCCTGGTTTATGAAATTACTGAAATACCCCTGGGTTGCAAAATTACCGAAATAGCCCTATAGGGTAAAATTATCGAAATACCCCTTTAGAGTAGAATTACTGAAATACCTCTGTAGGGTAGAATTACCAAAATACCCCTGTAGGGTAGAATTACAGAGATACCCCTGTGGGGTAAAATTACCATTTTGCCCCTAGGGTGTTAAATGACTGTTTTGCCCTTGTGGGCAAGTGACTAACTTGGACTGTGTGTTTGATGGATTTGACTGTGTTTGTATGACAGTGATTTGACTGACGTGACAGTGGTTGTGTGATTGATATATTTTAATATGTGTTTAAATGACTGATACTGAACATGGCCATTTTGCATACATGTATGATGATTGAGCATAGCATACATGACATATTAGGTTGGGACATTGATGTGGAGGAAGTTCTGTTCTGATAGGATCGCACGAGTCGCTCGAGACGACAGTGGATCCAGTAATAATCTGATAAGGTCGCACGGGTCGCACGAGACGACTGTGGACCGACTAAGGGCTTAAAGCCAGTTATTCTGAGTATGGCTCTATGCCAACCAACATATGGCTCTGTGCTATCGGGATCATGGCTTTGTGCCGATTATATTTGCCTAAGGCTATGTACCTATCTTATTTATTGATGACTGTATGTCGATCACATTTACCCTGGCTGTGTGCTGGTTATATTACCTTAATTGATGGCTATTTGCCAATCCTATTACAGTTACTGATGGCTTTGTGCCAGTTATGATACTGCTACTAAAGGCTTAAAGCCACATTTAAATTAGCAGCGTGCCTGTGTCATTGGTGTGTAGGGTTGGGTGGGTTGAGTTATTCCCCACATGGTGTTTTGGGTTGGTACGGGTGGTGTGATGGCTGGACTGGGTTGGGATTGCATTCGCATATTGTTCTGATTCTGCTATGGGCTTGGCCCATACTGTTCTGTATAGGGCTAAAGCCCAGACTGATCTGTTCTGTATAGGGCTTCGGCCCAGTCTATTTGCGTATCTGTATTACTGTTACTGATGTTGTTTTGGGCTTAGGCCCACCTGATTCTGATTCTAATTTTGATTCTATTTCTGATAATGTTTCTGGTTCTGTAATGGGCTAAGGCCCATCAGGTACAGTTTGTTATAGTGGGCTAAGGCCCAATTGATACTAGAATTGTAGCAGGGTTGGGGCCCAAACTTTTAACTTTTTTGTATGACTAACTATTCGTTTTATATGGTAGGGGATTACACACTGAATTTTCATAAAACTCACCCCGTTTAATAATTGTGTAGGTAATCCCTAGCTTTAGGAGGATCGGTGCTGCGAGGGACTCGGAGAAGGCCACACATTGCTTATGCTCTGTATTAATTTACTTTTAAGTACTATATTCCGGTTTGGGTTGTAATAAGGCCTTCTAAACTTTCTGGTTTTTACATTTGGGATTTTATTTATTGTTTTATAATTGCTAGAAGTCGGACACGGTTTTTCCAAAACAATAACTATTTTTCAAAATCTCACGTTTCTGCAACTATTTCAAATTAGGCTTCCATAATAATTAAGGTTTTAAAAGTAATAACATTTTACAAGAGAATGTCTTTTAATAAACCACGTTTTAAAAATATGCATACGAAATTCGAGATTTTACACAAGTTTTAAATGGCAACAAGTTTTAATAAGAAGGGTTTTCAATGGAAACAAAATTTTCGAAATACACCTCAATGTGACATGCCAGATTCGGGCCTAACTTCTAGGCCGAGTTTGGGGTATTACACCAGAGCTGTACTAGGCAACAACTCAATCTCGAATTCAACTTCACGGTTCGGCGATAATCCCGGTAGTTCATTAGGGAATACATTAGGAAAATCTTTAACCGCTCTTAAATCCTTGACAGAGGGACTCTTGGAATTCGAATTACTAACATAAACTAGATATGCTTCACACCCCTTACGACTAGTTTCTTGGCCCTTAACGCAGAGATCACATTGGATAAGTAATCACAGCACTCCCCAATAACCATTTGTTCACCCTAACTGACTGTCCTAAAGGACTTAATACTATAACCTCACTAGCAGTAGTTTCACACATCACACCCAAAGTCTAGGATACAGTACATGCAACAGATAAGTGCGTGGACCCCACATCAATTAATGTAGTGTAACGCAAGCCATGAATAAGGAACGTACCAGTTATCACATCTGAAGCATCCCCATCCTTCTAACGACGTGCAGCATATACCAAAGCTGGTTACCTCGCCTCCGTAATACCAGTACCTCTACCAGGTTCTCCACGACCACAGCCTATGCCAGTGCCGCCTCTGGCTTGACCACGACCCCTCGGTGATTGCTAACCACCCCTCGGTGGTTGCACATTACCCATACCAGTCGCTTTCATCAGCTCTAGCCACCATGGACAATCTCTGATACGATGCCCCACCGATCCATATCTTAGACAGGCTCCAGTCCTCTTCCAACAATTCTCATAGTGGCTTTTGCCACAATCAGCACACGCTTGTAACCCAGTAGTAGCGGTAGAGAGCCCCACTTTGATTGGCCCATCATACCTGGCCTTCTTCATAGGCCTCTGAACAGCATTGGGGTGCTCCACACCCCTCTTGTTTTTCCTCTTGTCCTTTTCATGGTTTTGGTACTCTGTGCGTTTTACTTCCTCAGCAATTTTGGCCTTATCCACTAGTACCGCAAAGTTTCGCTCCCTCTGTGGAGCTATCAATACTCGGAGGCTATCTCTGAAACTGTCCTTAAACCAAACACAACACTCATATTCTATAGCTACAATCCCGCAAGCATACGACTGAGTCGCAAAAATTCTGCCATGTACTCAGATACCGATCTATCCCCTTGAACCAAGTTCAAAAATTCCTTCCTTCTGGCATCCACATAATTTGCGCCTACGTATTTCCCTTGGAACCCAGACTTGAAAAACTCCCATGTCAACTGATTCGGCTGAGCTCCTTCTTTCACAGTAAGCCACCACTGGTAGGTTTCACCCCGCAACAAGGACACGGCACCCTTCAGTTTTTATTTTGGGGTGCAATCAAGATCATCCATTATTTGTTCTGTGGCTTCTAGCCAATATTCGGCCATATTAGGGGCCACCCCAACAATGCCCCTGAAGACCTCTGCCCGTTTGACCAAAGTCGTTTCGTAACTGACCTACAGCCCATAGCACCATTATTGGGCCCAACGACCCTTTCCAGTATTTGCAGCATAGCTTGGGATAGTGCGTCGTTCCCAACCGCACGATCGAATGACCCTGCCTCCATTACCTGTGAGGTCAGTGCCTCCCTAGCTTCATCATTTGGCATGTAGCCCAATGCCAAAAACCCAGCCCTAGCACTAGCACAGCCTCTACCACGGCCTCGTGCAGCCCTTCCACCTCTGGTACTCATATCGATTTGCGTATTATCTGTTTAGGAATTTTATGAATCAGCTTATAGTTTCAGTAATTATTAGCAATGTCTTATGATAACAGAGATTTACAAGTTTGTTTTCGTCGATCGAGGTCTCACTATAATTTTTTATTTTCTAAAGTTTCAGTCTACTCTATCTAGGGTGTCTCATGCATACAATAATATCAGTATTTCAGTTTTTAAACAAACAACTGTATTTAGAACACTTACAGATTCGGCGCCGGAGACTTGGTGACCCACACTTCTAGTAGCAATATTTCAAAATACCCTCAATCCTTTGAAAAAAGATTTATAGAAGTTCAAATTCAAAGTTCCATTCCACAGCCAAGTTTTGCAACCTGGCTCTGAAACCACTAAATGTAACACCCCAAACCCGCCCAGATGTTATGGCCGAATCTGGCAATATCACATTGAAGTGTTTTGAAAATGTGGCCTTATTCAGTCTTGTTGTAAAACCTTTTTAGTTTAGTAGAAACCAATAACTCAATTGATTCATTTAATCTAGGTTATATAAGTAGTTACTTTGAAAACTTGCTTATCACGGAAGCTTTGCTTAACCCTCGTTTGTTATGTAATTGTGATTTTTGAAAAATAGATATCTCTTAAAAACCGCACCTTAGAGCTAACAGATGTAAATGAAACAACTAAACCCAGATTTTAAGTTTAAAAGTTATGTAATGGCCTTATTACAATCAATAATTAAAATAATAACCAAAGTAAATAAAAACCAAAAATAGTTTCAGGTGTGGCCGTTTCCAAGTCCCACGCTGCACCCAACCATTTAAGCCTGGGGATTACCTGTACAGTAAAAATAGTTGGGTGAGTTTACGAAAACTCAGTATGTAATCCCAAGAAAAACATACAGAGTTACAAAACTAGTTTGGGCCCAATTCCATTTCAGTACAGATCAGAACCAGTGGCCTAAGCCTAATACAGTGACAGTGTAGCATGCATACAGAGTCCTACCCAACCATTCTCTACACTCCATCTCCGTCTAACCCATCACTCCACGTGGGGATATGATCGACCCACCCAACCCTACATTCTACAGTCTAGTACCAATGCGACACTATCAATAATGTACAGCAGTGCTGCTAGAATATTAGGCTGTAAGCCATCAGAATAATGCAGCGAAATTGCCAGAACATAACACTTCATGATGCATCGTATAAACACATAACTATAATATCTCATAGCATACCTAATCATCCAAATATTATATAGGGTCAAACGAACATTTACTAATGAGGGGTATTTTGATCAATTTACCCTTTAGGGGCATTTTATTCATTTTTACCAGTGCGGGCCTAAGTACTCTAAGGCACATCAATAAGCCCACAGTCGTCTAGCGACACACGTGACCAAATCAGTACGAAAATTTTGTTTACGGCCCGAGGCCCATTAAGCAGGCCCGTGTGGGCCCACACAATAGTGTGGTCCACTTAGCCCAGGATTGGCCTAAGCCAAGCGTGTATCATAACCGGAATAGTAATACCCATCTATTACAGCTTTTACTCATGAGGGGCCCATAGGCCCATTCGGCCCAAGTAATCATTCATGATAATCGTTTTGCGATATAAGCCCACAATTCATGGGCTCGGCCGATCACATGTGCGTTCGCACGCCCATGTGGCCATAAGCCCAACTTCTGGCTTTTCGACATTTTGGTATTTCGGCATTTTCCTTTTGTAGTCTAACAGTGTGAAAATACACACCTGTAACGAAGTAGTTGCTAATTGCTTCTGAAATCTGAGCACCAAAGATAACAACAATTTCACCATCAGTCACCTTCCATGGTTAATCCAAAGCCATGGTATGAACAATACACTAACCAAACTATCATCACTTACCAAAAGATGAATTGTAAGACCTTCTCTTGCTTCAACACGAATGCTTTCCTCAAAGCTTTAACCTTCACATGCAAACGAAAATCAATTCATGAATATCTATAATACCACAAACCAAATCGTAAAACTTGAACCCTTACCAACCGAGGAAGTGATCACTTGAAAAAGATAGGGAATCCACCCAACACCTACCTTAATGAAATCGAACCCCAATGTCACCAAGACCCAAGACTAGAAATCACCCAAAACGAGGAGGGATTAATCAGCCAAGAGGAGAAGAAAGCCAGAAGAAAAGTGGAATCAAAGTTTCGACTTTAAAAACCAAGAACCTTAGATTCGACTGTCAGATAAAGAAGATGAACAGGAAAGAACCTTGATGATCCCAAAAATCAAAAGGAATAATTGGTATAGTCGGTCAAGTGAAAAGAGGAGAGGGAGGTTGAACAATGACAATGTATTCGGCCAAGAGAGGTAACGCAAAAGAGAGAAGAAAGGGAGAAATCGACGACCAAAAATGAGTAGCAAAAGAAAAACCCAAGAATAGAGGAAGAGAAGAGATTCAGCCAAGTAACAGATCAGAGCAAGAGAGGGAAGTTTGGTTAGAGAAAGAGAAATAGAGGTCGAATGATCCAAAACGAGGTTCTGCTATCAAGGCAAACGGGCATTTGGTTTAACCGATAGAAGACGAAAAACTTGAGAATGAGAGAAAAATGACACTCGCCACAAGTCGTACTTGGCTATCAACACAACACCAAAAATCGAGAGAAATAGAAAGAAAGCAGAAAAGAAGTAAAACCCACAACTTGATAGCACCCACAACCAAAAGCAAAAATTCAGCAGTCTTTTGCCTAACATCCAAAGATCAAATGGCCTAGGAAAGTCCTCCAACGGCACCACTACTACCCCAACCCACAAATCCCTTGATCTTCTCCTAATTTTCCTCACTGTGATGAATTCAAACCCTTTCAAAATTTCCTCGAACAACCGGCCACACACCACTCTCCAACTATTAGAATTTCTGTCAACACCACACGTGACTAGCAAAAATAATACCCATTAGCACATGAGATAGCTCGAACTTGAGACCCCTAGACACACATCACTCTCTGCCTTGCCACCTGAATAACATGCCTTTCATGTCTTGCAACATACACATTAACTTAAAAGGTCTATGATCAATAAACAAGGGTTCACTCAGGACAAAAATTAAAAGTTTTACAAGAACCAAGATTCAAACCCTGGCTTTCCAAACACCCCCTAACAGATACAAAACACCTTGCCAGCACGCCAAACATGAAATTTGTGATCGACCATGCAAAATTAAAATTCAACCAACTTGGGGCGTTATAGATCAAGTACCTAAAACATCAATTTCACAACATTTAAAACATCAATTTCACAACATTTAGAAACATAAACCATCGACCAATTCAGCCAATTCAAAAACACATCATATACCATTCTTGACCAACCAATTTCAATGTCACATAAATGACACAAACATGTATACATTTCAAGTATCCATTTCAAGTCCATACCTACATTTCATATCTTAATCTTATCAATTCCATACATAGCATAATTTTCTCTTAATATACAAGTAATCTTATACCAAAATGACCATTTCATTCTCTCCCAAAACATGCCATATAACAATTCATTTAAGGCCATAATACAACTAATTCTATATCAATCAAAGTCAATCATTTACCACAAGCATGTATTATCTTATCATTCCAAACATTCACCTACTAAATATAGGACATATCAAATAAGTCTTCCTACCAAAACATTCATTTCAAAATCAAGCCATATCACATAGCTTGAGTATATGCCAAAATCATACCTCATTAAAAACATGGATAACCATATACATCAACTTATAAACTAGCCTATACATGTCACATTTACAGCATACAAATATCCAAAAGTACCAAAAGCTTGTTTGGATAGTGTGATAGCAAATCTCTAACTTTGTCCAAAATCGAGCTAGCTTCTGAGTCTATAAAACACTGGAAAAATAAATGGAGTAAGCTTTAAAAGCTTAGTAAGCCCGAATAATATAGAATTTAACTTAATGAATCAACAACAAAAGTGTAAATAACATAATCAAACAAAGTCATATGTCCTTAATGCCTATTCAACCATTATACACATGTTAGTCATATAGTAACCATGTATTCGTCCATTTCAAAAATGAAACAAACATATAACATCCATGCAACCATAATTCAAGTATCAATTCAATCATTTATCATATACTCATATAGCATATAATCATATAGCCATGTAACAATTTATTTATACATATCATATATCTCATGTAACATGTAAATCATGTCAAGCATGTACTTATAACATAAAATCAATGTAATCATGAACTTCTTATATCTCTTATAACATGTATTTCATAAATACATATCGGTAAATTACCCCTTAAACCTTTGGAAACATCGACGGATACTCAGGTGATACACACACAGTGTATATATGTAAACCTATAAATCTGTCAATTCATCGTATATGTTATTTCGAGCCATGTAATCTATGCTCTTCCTGAACTGATAACAGTAAGCCCAAAGGCTGAACATGTAAGCCCGAAGGCTGAACGGTAAGCCCGAAGGCTGAACATGTAAGCTCGAAGGCTGAACATGTAAGCCCAAAGGCTAAACGGTAAGCCCGTAGGCTGAACATGTAAGTTCATGAGCTATGGTGAGTCCGCAAAGAATGCAGGAGCTTAACCAAATGGTAGCCCTAGTGACATGTCACTTGTATCCTACGACTTTTTACAGTTTAAACGGGACTTCATACTTAATCAGAGCATGTAACTAATAGGTATTTCTACCCATTATTTTATATATATATACATTCATACGATATGCAATTCTATTATTTTCAATTATAAACATAATTCAATTCTAATTATACGAACTGTAACACCCCAAACCCAGCCCAGACGTTATGGCCAAATCTGGTGTGTCACATCACCTACATCTAACCATGTTACCTAGTTACTAAGATTAGGGTGAGCTCTGCCAAAACCGTGTTTGTTATTTTAAGAGAAATTCCCGATTGGCTTAATAAATGTCCTATTTACTACTGATCATGAAAGGTTTATTTAAAAACGTGATTTTTGATACTCTTTGGAAAGTGCATTTGGTTTTGAAACCGTTCGTTTATCGTGTTATTTTGAAAACAAGTAAATTCGATTTCAAAAACAATTTAAACAATATTATTCTTAAGTTAAAACAAATTAAATACGTAAAGAATTAAAAACACAAAATAAAATAAATAGAGCGGCCTTATTACAACCCAGAAGCGAAAATAAAAATAATCTAAAAAATGGAATAAATATTTGAAAACCAGAAATTTAATCTTCGTGGCCACTCTGAATCCCTCCCAGCTCCAAGTCCACCAACTAGGGCTCACCTGCATGGATGGAAAGAAAGGGGGTGAGTTTGGAAAACTCAGTGTGTATAGAATGCCTATCCTGAGCCCAAATCAACTCAAGCCCCCTGGGACGAAGCCTTATCCAGTCACAGTGTTAACTGGGCTGAAGCCCTATCCAGATACAGTAAATTTGGCTTAGCCTTTTTCAGATAACAGTACGGCCCATAGGCCCATTTCAGAACAGAACAGATATTAACATGTATGCAAGCCCAATCCAGCCTAAATCCAACTGCTACACTCCACCCTACCAGCCCTACACACCATGTGGGGAATAACTCAACCCACCCAGCCCTACACGTATTTTGGTCACACTTAGCCCTAAGAGTATAACAGTTATTTTGCTCTTAGGGGTAAAACAGTAATTTTCCACCTATAAAAGTATTTCAATAATTTTATCAGTTTCCTAGGGTTTTATATAGATTTCAGTCATTATTAACCCAATTTTCATCTCAGCAGTTTAATTAACTCGTTCTAACAATTTTTAGCCATCGGGCCCTAAAACTCCTAATGGGCCCTACAGTTTCTATTAGCTATTTAAGCCCATTTAGTCTAGATTTTAAGATTAATTTATCAGTTTAGGCAGTTTTGAACCTACAATCTATCAGTACAACTTAATTACCCGTTTTCACCCATATGGGCTCGTAAGCCCATTGGGCCTATTTGTAGCCCATCGAGGCCCATTTACCGAAGTATACAAAATTCCAAACGCGACTAGCTTACCACTTTGCGATTTCAGATCTAATGATTTCTAAACGTCTTGTGAGCATTCGCACACTCACAAGCCCACGAAATGCCAGAATTTTGGTATTTCGGCATTTGCCGAATTGAACTATGAGAGGGTGTTCGATACACACCTGATTCGCAACAACTGCTAATGAGATCCCCAACGATATCCTACAATCAATTACCACAACTTTTAGTTTACAAATCCTTATAACCAATCTCAATGTTCATTTACCATATTCAGCCAATGCCCCTAAGGCCCTCAAAATCTTACCTTTACCGAAAACCAATGACTAAATCTAGATCTAGTCGTTCCAAAGATCCAAGCCCTCGTCAGTAGTCTCTGAATCACACTGACACCAAAAGAAACTGATTAATACGACCCCTTAGGGTCTAAAGCCCCAATCGACAACCTCCCTAAACTCTAAGGACTTCGGCTTTTTCTAAATTGCAAAATAAGAATAGATCTAAGGTGATGAGCACTTAGCACTAATTCCCCTTTTGTTTCTACTCAGATCTGATGCAGATCTAGCCCCTAAACGATAGTAGAACTCGAATCCAGGAGATCTAAAGTTTCAGCTATTGACTCCTAAGGATGTGGCATTTTCGACTTTTCTGACTGGTGAAGAAGATGATAATTTGGGGTAGTAGTTTTGGAGTGGTGTTGCCGATAAGTACTAAGGGTTTAGGGAAGGTAAAAATTGGTCAAAAGGGATGAAAAGAATGGAGGGTTTTTGGCTTGGAGAAATCGACACAAGAAGTAATGATTTCGGGATTTCGGCTTTTATGGCATTCGGCTATGATAGCTTGAAAAAGAATAGGATCGACAAAGGGAGCGAGGTGAGTGGTAGGGATGTTCGGCTAGAGAAGAAACAAAAAGGAAAAGAAAAGAATGAAGGAGAGGGGAAGAAGAAGAAGAAATCGGCACAGAGGGGGGTGTACTTTGCGTTTCGGCTTTTTGCTACACTAAGAGGTGAAAGAAAGAAAAAGATGAACACTCTAGGTGGCTAACCCTAATTCTCCAAGACAGAAAAGAAAAGAAACTAACCCTAATTATCACTAAAGCAATTGGCCCAACCTCCCCAAGGCCCTAGCCGATTCTACTTAAGTCAATCACATGCCTGGCACATGCCTAAAAATTAAAAGTAACCATACGCTTACCTTGTGACTTGAACTCAAGCTCTCTACCCTCATCCACAAGCCACTTTTTTAGGAGTTTAGTGGCGCCACCTTGCCACTTTACCAAGGCCCTATTTGTGTCATATTTTACGAAGTTTTTCTTAAAAGCCCACTTAACCAAGTCTCCTATTCACTTAAAATCCAAACTTAATATTTTACCGGGTTTTAACTTAGGCTTGGGCCTTCTAAAGGCCCACTAACACATTTATACACAATTCCAGTATCCAAAATACCAAAACTTTAAAATTCACCAAAAATCATAGAAACCCGAAAAATCCCGAAAATCAGGGCGTTACATAAACTTACCTCGATTTAGCTCATATACCCGATATCTACTCGTCTACCTTTCGTTTCCCCTGATCAAGTTCCAGGATTTATTTGTATTGATCTATATTAATTCAAATTTAACTCAATTATTCACTAACACATTCAATTTAGTTCAAAAACAAGTATTTTAGCCATTTTGCAAAATAGCCATTGTATTTCACATTTTGACACTTTAGTCCCTAATTCATAAATACCCAAAGTACTTAAAATCATAATATACATGTAGATAGCGGAATTCTCCTATGCCCCATACAAGCTCATATCTTTCACTTAATTACAATTCTAACCACAAAATTTCCACCTTTTTCAATTATATCCCTAATTCACATTTTTGACAAAAATTCACTTTATAAAACTTGTATATCTATAACAACCATTCATAATCAATAAAGAAACATCAAAACAACCAAGCATTCAACAATGGCATAACTTAAAAACATCACCAATTTTAGAAATTGAGGCATAAGCTAGCTATACCGAGCTGCGTCGAGCTCAAAAACATAGAAATCATTAAAAACCTGAGTAAAAACCGTACCTTAATCAAGACTTTTGCCTTAGCCAAATGAAAACCTAAAAATGGTGTTCTTTTTTGTTTACAAATTGATGAAGAAGAAACAAATTATAAACATTTTGGCATTTTGTTTTATTAAACACATAAAAATAAACTAATTATCATAATAATCTTTACTAAATCATTTGAAAGCCATATAATATATGGACATAAATGTCCACTAACTTAACAAAGGGATAATATCCTTTTAAGGACTTCCTTTAATAAAACCGTAATCAATTAAGCCATTTTACTAATTAAACTCATATTTATCGCTTTACAGGATTTAGTCCTTTTTACTGAATTAGCTATTCAAACGGTAAAACTTCTTTACAAAACTTTTGTATGGTAATTCTATCATGTTGTAAACAGAAATAAAATAATAAAAATAATATTTTAACTCGGTTAAGTGCTCCCTAAACCACCTATTCCGATCAGACTCAAAATTGGGCTGTTACAAAGTGTGTCCATATCAGCGAGTTTTTGTATTTTGTGGCCCATTCTGGTAAATAATAAATAAAGTGGTCTATTTCTGTAAATAAAATAAGAAATGAGCCTTTCTTAGTAAAATGGTCTCATAAATAAAATAGTTCTCCAAATAACTGTAGGGCACATTTGGTTCGCTGTAATGGAATAGAGTTGTAATGGAATAGAGCTGTAATCAGTAATTCAATTGCTTGGTTGAATGGAATGGAATAGAACTGTAATAGTATTCTTGTGTTTGCTTAAATGGAACGAAGCTGTAATAGTATAAGAAAAAAGGCTAAAATGTATAGTATTTTACTAAGATTGTTATTAAAATAATAAATAATTTAATCATATTTTAATATAATTATTACAAAATATATTTAAATGAAAATAAAAATATATAATTTAATAATATTCTTAATATATTTTTTATTAAAATAAGAATTAATAAAAATCATAACATAATCTCATGAGATCATAGTTGCCAAAATTACAAATGTTAATCCAAAAGCAATAATTATTCTCATTTTTATATATATGAAAAATATCAAACATTTATATACCAAACAAACTCATGTTTTTTCTCCATGAGATTAACCTAGCCAACCAAAAATTTGTACACCAAATCAAAAGCCACGCAAAATGGATTCCACCATAAAGTGTTGGAGACATAGGAGATATAAATTCCATTGGCAAACAACCAAGTCATCACCAAAGTTAGATCAACCAATGTATAAATGAACACTAACAAAGCATAATAAACGGTAGTCTAATTGAAGTAGGCACATAAGGAGTAGGAGCATATGGGAGAATTGCTTTTTAAAGTCTCAGTAGTGGATAAATATTTGAATTATTAAACATCAATGGATTAATTTACACAAACGTCCATCGAAAGTAATGACAAAAAGGGGTATGTACAAATTTTTCCACATGTTCCCTAGTTTTTTCGCGTTCGAATTTTCCTAGAGCTGAACATCATGTACAACACAAGACAATTTTCGTAGCAATTATGCAGGCCATAATATGTGCCTAAAGATCTATTTTTTTGGTGATTTCATCATCATCCGAGGCAGCATATTCATCTTCATTCAGTTTTTCATCACTTCACTTCACTTCTTCTACTCCTACAACATATTTAGGCTTGACATATTTCTGACAGTATTCGGGTACACGAAAAGAGTCATAACTTATAAGCATTCTAGGAATAAGAAAAAAGGCATCCTTAAAATGCCATTGCTAAAAGAAGACATAAAATGTATGCAGCAGATCGATTAGAACCAGATTTTGAAAGAGCATTTGCCATAACTTGATCTAATGTTTCCCTGGCCACAGTTTCTGTTATGTATATAACATTAACATATAAAACAATGGCATGAACTAACAGTACGTCTATTTTAGAGCAAAAAATATAAGATATAAACAACAAAAACTAAAAAGCTATCTTAACAAGATTAAAAAATGAGTAGCAGGTAGTGTAAATGTGTAACACCCACAACTCGTATCCGTCGCAGGAATAGGGTTACGAGGCATTACTGGAGTTTACAGAATATTTTTGGATGTTTCTAGTTATTTACTATTCACTTCCCGAGATTAGTCGTGACGTCCTTAAATGGACCCTCGAGGCTCAAAACATGCAATAGAATCGAGTCGAGACTAAATCGAGGTCACGAGAAATATTTTGCAAAATCCCAAAATTTTTCTCACATATAGGAGTCACATGCCCGTGTGGTATGGGACATGCCCATGTGGTCAGTCTGTATGGTTCACACGCCCATGTCGCTAACCCGTGTAACTCTTTAACCTGTAACTCATGAAAAAATTAGGGTCACACGCCTTGGCACATGCCCGTGTTGCTAGGCCGTGTAGTTAATTTATTTTTTCAAAAATTAGGTGCAGGTTTCACACGGCCGTATCACACGCCCGTGTATCCAGGCCGTGTACCTCACACGAGTGAGGCACATGCCCTTTTTTAGCCTGTGTGCTCAATTCAGGGCATTCTGTTTCTTAATTTTTGGATGCAGGGGACACACGGCCTGGCTACACGGCCTGGACACACACCCGTGGAGACAAAATAAAGCTATTTTCCAAGTCTTATTTCTCACACATTTGGTCTTTCGTTTACACTAACTTTTAAAACACATCCCAGCATCAATTTAAGACATTTAGCCAAGTCTTAACTAAGTCTTATTTTGATATATTAATTCATATGGTTAAGTATCCAGACTTATCAATCAACCATTGATACACATATAGGCATATTCACAAGTTTAATCACATCCTTAACTATCATCCTTATTCCTATACCCTTTTATCATTTAACCATTTCAGTTACATATACCAAATATGTTAAAACCATATTTATATGTAACTCAAAAACATGCCAAATATAAGTCATACCATTGGCTAAATACAATTAAAACATTTATAAACCGACATTGACAAATCAATTTATACATGCCATTATAACCATAATTTGTTTATATTATATATATGCCAAAATAGGCTGATGGATAGTGTGAGTGATCTCTACCAAGCTTTTCAATCCAGCGAGCTTCCAATTTATATTCATTCATTTTCAATATAAACATGCATGACACATTCAATCCTTTTGATCACAAGCCCTAACACATATCCTTACCATCATAGTTAGTCATATATTTCACATATACATCATGAAATATATTTGGGCCCAATAACAATCAGATTTCCATGTACACATATACTTTCCATATATTGTATCCTTATAATATTTTCAATACATATCTCTATATTTCAAGTACAATTTCATATAAATTCGTCTCAAGTTCAGTATATACTTTCCGTTAGCTTTGTTCATTAATTGTGACAGCCTTAAAACGACCCTAGTCGGAATGTGGTTTCGGGACCACAAAACCGAGGCATAAAAATAATTAAATATTCACTTTGATGCCTATTATATATACAAATTCATGTGTGACCTCTTAGGAGCTTCAATTTAGTATTATAATTATGAATTGCACCTAAAAGGGCTAAATTAAGAACTTTGGGAATATGCTAGACAAATGTGAGATGACTAGTTAATGCATGCATGCAAATTGAGGGAGTTGCATGTCAAATTTACCATTTTTATGTGAGTGGATGGTGATGATGAGTGTGTTTGGCATTTTGTGCTTTGTATGTTAGTAAATAATGATGAAATTAAATTTGTTTATATTAAATAAAATTTGTTGACATAAAATAGAAATATTATGATTAATAAAATAAGAAAAGGGTGTAAAAACAATGTTTTGTTCATCTTTCTTCTCCCCATTGCCGAAATTAACTAAGGAAGAAGAGAGCTAGGGCTCAAGCTATCGGTTGGGAGAAACTTTGATTAAGGTACACTTTCTAGGTGATTTTCTTTTAATCTCATGAAATTTTGTTGGTCTTGAAGCTCTCTTCTTTGTCCATGTTTGAATTTCATGAAATCTTTGTGTGATAAGCATTCGGCCATGGATGCATGCTCTCTTTGGTGATGTTTTGAAGGTTTTGTTAAGAGATTTGAGCTTGAGAACATGAAATCTTTGTGTGATAAGCAAGATAGGTGTTCGGCCATACCAAGTTTTGGTTAAGGGACTTGTTTTGAATTTATGAGCTTATTAAAGCTTGTTAATTTTTCTTTGTGATTATTTTTGAAGAAGCATTCGGTTATGGGTTCAAGTATTGAGTTGTTGATGTCTTGATGATATATGTTAATAAGTGAATTTGAGCTTGCTAAATGCACATTTGTGAATTGATTGTTAATAGGGATCAATTAAAGAGCTTAAATATGCCCATGATTGCCGAATATGAAGTTGAAAATAACTATGAAGTAATTGAGTTTCAAGTTGTTAGAAGAGGGTTTGAGATGTGCAATAATGCATATGTTTAATATTATGTTTTTGGGTGATTCAAAGGGGTATTCGGCCATTGTAAATTTTGATGGTTGAGGTAGTGATTCATATGTTAGATAGCATTCGGCTAGTGTATTTTTGTGCCAATGATTGTCAATTTTGGACTTAAGCATTTAGTTGTAAATTTGTTAAATGAACTAAGGTAAATGAAGATGCTAAATGCATTATGTGTATATGCATGCATTCGGCTAACTTGGTGATATTGGTTTGATTGGTAACTTTAAAAAGGTTCTATTAAGGGGTGTTTGATAGATTTTATGATGTCAAACTATAGGAAGATATAGGTTTATAAGTTAAAATGTGGAATTAGAACCGTGTATATGGCTCAATTGTTGCAAGGACATTCGGCCATGGTAAGAAATGTATAAGGTTTAGTAATAGGTAATTTAATTGATTCATATGACTTTAAATTGAGCTTGAAGCTTGGAAAATTTTGGTTTTAAGAATGAAAGCAAAGACTATGAGGCATTCGGTCATTTGTATTAATTTTTGTTAACATATTAGTTTAAAAATTCATTAGATAATGAATCGAATAATTGTGTGAAAATGAGGTGTTATTTGGTAGTTGGCAAAATGTGTTCTCTTGTGTAAATTTTGCCGATTATAGACTTTAGCTTGAAATTCCATTATGTTAATGATTTAAGAAGTTGTTAAGGAGTATTTGGTTATAGTTACTAATGATAGATCATATTCTAGAAATTAAAAGACAATGTATTAGTATTAAAATGATTTTTGTGACTCATGAGTACTAGTGGATAGTAACGAATGTGCCTTTGATGTTGCTTTTGGATGTTTTGGGTGTTAAATTGATAAGTGGTTTGGTTTGTGTTGTATGGAGAAATCTGATTGTGGATGGAATAAATATGAATTACGCATAATTTAAGGTCAATGACTACTCTAAATGGTACCTTAGGAAATGATATGTTTTAAGTATGTGCATGAGAACACTAAAGAGTGAATTTGGTATAAAATTCTGCTTGGTACAGCAGCAGTAACGTGTTTTAGAAAAATCACCATAAATTGTGCAAGTTGAATTAGAGGCTGAATAAATTGTGTAATTGAAGCTTAGCGAGTCTAGTTTCTTATAAAAGAAACGTTGCAAGCAAAGGAATTCCCGATAAATAGATTTTTAGAGTAGAGTGAGACAGTGTCAGATTGACTTCGAAGTCCCCTGCTCTGTTTTTGGAAAATCACTAAAAATTGTATAAAAATTGTTATGAGACCACATTTATATTCTTAGACTCCTTAATGAGTCTAGTTTCAAATGAAATAGGTGAGAACATATTTGGAACTCTGTGCAAGGAGAAATTCGGTTCGTAGTATAGAGTGGTCAGTCTAATCAAGCAATGAAATAGGGAAACTTTAAGAAAATTCTGGTATTGATTGACCAAACCAAAAATTATGAAAATTTTATGGATTAAAGATAAATGAGTCTATTTTCATGAAAAATTTACAGCACTACATTTGGAGTTTCGTAGATCCAGTTATGAGTAAATTATTGAATGCTGCTCAGAAAATCAGCTTGTTGTGACTTATGATATGTATGTGAAATGCTCCAATGTGCATGTGTGTTTGCAATGAGAAGAATATGCATGTATGATTTGACTATGACTGAAAATGATTCATTGAGGTGCTTGAATAAGAATTAATAGAATTAAATGTTTTATTTAGCTCAAGAGCATAGAGGGACGAGTTCGGATAAAGGGAAGGCTAAAGTGGTCGAATAGCCAACTTGTAATTCCTCGTAAAAGTTCAAGGTAAGTTTTGAGTAATCGAAATTGGTAATTAAGTTAAAATGCCATGACATACATGCTGATATTCGGACAATGTCCCATTGAGAAAGACACCTTATTCATGTTTGATCATTTGGCCGAAAGTCTAGGAAAGAAAAGTATACGTGTATGAATTTTGAATTATATGTACAGTTACGATATAAAGTCGAGAAGCATGTTATATGTTTGTATGCATATGAACTGATTGAATTGTAAGTGAAATCTTGCTATGTGAAACTTGACTACATGCGAATATATATATATATATGAGAATTTGTGATGCAAATCCGGGATTTAAGTCCCACTGACTATATGTGGAGACTATGTCCGGGTTAAGACCCGAAGGCTATATGCAGAGATTATGTCCGGGTTAAGACCCGAAGGCTATATGCGGAGATTATGTCCGGGCTATAGACCCGATGGCTATGTATAGAGTTCACCCGAGCTAAAGACCTTGATGATGATGAGAATAAAGCCTAAGACTAATGGTCTTCAAGGTAACGATCGCTAATGAATTGCGCTGAAAGTGTTAAACTATACAGGTATGTACCCTTGGCTTATATACAAGATGGATTTTGGACCGAATACTAAAGTCATTATGTGATTTCATATGTGTACTTGAAATGAGATTATTAAAATGATCAAAGTACAATTGGCCTATGTGAAATGTTATGTGACTTCTTGTGACATGTATATGTTATGTGAACTTACTATGAGTGGAAGCTATCCATTTTCGTATGTGATGTGAATGTCTATGTTTGGAAAAAGGGTGACATACCCAAAAAGGAGAGGGAAAAAAAGATATGATCAATTATGCTATAATTTGATGATCTATTTAATGTCATTGCTTAAAACTTACTAAGCATTGTAATGCTTAAACTTACTAAGCATTGTAATGCTTACTCCGTTTCCCTTGTTTCCTCTGTTCTATAGATCTCTTTTTAGAAGCTACGGACTCGGGGATTGAAGCCTTAATCACCTACACTATCGCTGTTATTTTGGTACATTTGATGGCTATATTTTGGGTCAATGGCATGTATAGGCTATTTTCCTTCGGTTGAATCAAACTTCATTTTGAATTGTAATTATTCTAGCCATGCGAAAATGGCTTGCTTAGTCTCCAAGTTGAATATTTATGTTAATGATACTTGTATGGTTTAACGTTGTGGCATGTTGTTCAATTAGTAACCAATATGCGATGAATTTCTAACATGATGATCGGTCATTGAATGTTCGGTTTAGCCCAATTATTAGTAGCCTCAAGGTATAGTTTTGCTAGCATGCTTGTAGAACTCAATGAATTCACGTCTAACTTGTAACTAAGAACCTCGATAGGCTGTATCTAGATATGTAATGCCTTAATACCCTAGTCCGGCGACGGACGGGGGTGTAGGGTGTTACATTAATCAATTGAAATATCGATAATCACACAAGTAGTACAATCGAGGTGTACAAACATATACTCATAGATGAACATATTCATTAAACAAATTATATGTTCATATATCATCATCTCATATTTCCATATTTCATATAACACCATTTTCATGTATTTCAGACAGATACATATAAAAATCTTTTCTTTTCATGTCAAAATTTTGCCTATTGAATTTATCAGAATATCGGTGGATACTCCCATATAGTACACTTAAAGTGTACAAAACTCTCAAGCCACCTTTTCAAGTCATTTGGGCAATTCATGTACAAAACTCTATACTAAGATTTAGGGGCATTTTGGTAAGTTTTCATTTTCTCTGATTTCACTCGATCTTGATCTAAATTAATAATTTTTTGATTTATTGATTTAGATAATAAACAATTCATTTCCTCCAATTTGTTCATTTTTGACAATTTTTACAAAATTGCCCCTAAAGTTTTACTTTTACTCAATTTAATCTCTGAGCCTAAAATATACAAATTAGCCATTTTTAACGTAAACCTATGTGAGCTGAATATTCATATATTTTCCTCCTTCTCCTCTCCATTCCACATCCTTAATGTATATAACATGCTTATAGTAACATTATCTTTAATTTCACTATTTACTTGTATGTTTATTCAAAGTTTTCCATTTCAGTCATAGTCACTAAATTATTTATTTATCAGCATCCAAATTAATTATAATTCAATTCACAATTTATGTCCCTCAATTTTCAAAATTACACATTTACCCGAAATTTTATAGTTTTTACACTTAAGTCCCTAATCAATTCACCTATTAATTGAACTTATTTTTCTCAATTAACACTTTATTTTTATCATTTTAAACCACTTCACAACCTTTGATAATTATAATTTCATCATCAAACCCTAATTCCAAACTTTTTCACAATTAGGTCTTAAAAATCAATTTCTGCTAAAATCACTTAATAAAACCATCATCTAGCAAAATTAAAGCTTCAATCCCATGTTTATTCATCATAAAATCCAGCACTCATCAATGGTAACTTTCAAAATCACCCATGAAATCAAAAACTAATGAAATAGATAGTTGGACCTAATTGTAAAAGTCCCAAAAAAATAGAAATTTCAAGGAAAAAGTAAGAATTAAACTTACATGAAGTTAGAATAAGAAAAAAAGTCTTAAGAGCTCTTCCATGGTGTTTTTGCATAGAAAATTGAAGAAGAAATGGTCTAGAAACTATTAAAATCAACTTTGGCCATGTAACTTTTGTTGTAATTCCAATTTTGTCCTTATCACATAAAAATCCTTGATTTTTTTCACGTTGTGCCCCCTCAGCCATTTAAAATGGTCCATTTGCCTTTTTAGTCCTTCATTATTTAATTTTTAATTTATTTAATCACTTTAGAAAGTTTTGTACCTTTTTCAATTTAGTCCTTTTTATTTAATTGACTGCCGAAATGTTAAAATTTTCTAACGAAACTTTAATACAACCTTATTGACACTCTCTAAATATTTATAAAAATATTTATGGCTCAATTTATAACATTGAGGTCTCGATACCTCTTTTTCTCAATTACTTAACCTATATAAAACACAATTTACTATTTCAAAAATCTTTTAAAACTATATTTAACTCGTAAATATTAAATAATATAATTTACGAACTCATTTGTCAGATTTAGTGGCCTCGAACCACTGTTTCTGACATTACTGAAAATTGAGCTATTACAACTCTCTCCCCCTAAGAATTTTCGTCCTCGAAAATTTCACCGGTAAAGAGGTTCCAATATTTCTTTTTCATAGTTTTTCTCTGATTCTCAGGTAGTTTCTTCTATATCATGTCATTACTAGAAAACTTTTACTAAAGCTACCTTTTTATTTTATTTCTTTCACTACACATACCAAAATTTTCAGTCAATCTTTCAATAAAAGTCATGTCATGTTAAATTTCAATATCTATCAGTAAAATATCATATGATGGATTTGATTGATACTATAGTAACATATACACATGAATAACTCTAGCAATAATACTAATCGGTACTCAACAAATTCAATTCTCTTTAATAATTTCATGTAACCCAATAAACTACGAACTTGATTTATCTTTACAGTCAAACTGGAGAACTTTTTCCATTGTGAAATTTTCAGAAATACTTTGTCACTAATTCAGATCATATTTCTTTTCTAATTTCTTTCAAATTTTAAAATACGGTACCAAAACATATGTTTAAGAATCTGATTCACACATTCAGATTGACCATTCATCTAAAGCTAAAATGAAGTACTAAAATGTAACCACATACCTAGAGCTTCTTGTAACTCGTTTCAGAATTAGAATGTAAACCATGTATCTCAATCAGAAATAATGAAAACTGGCATACTACGAAATCTGACAATCTCAAAAACATAAAATTCAAATAATCTATCAAAGAAAAAAATCCATTCATACCAGGACAGCATATGCAGTCTTTGGCAAATGATCGATAATTATTCGAATGGTATCTTTCTTTTTTAGAAATAGAGGCAATTCTGATACAAAACATGTAATAGCTTAGCCCATTTTCATTTTGGTATCATCACTAACTATATCAATCCCAAAGGTATTAGTACCAGATATTCAGCTTTGACTTACAGTTATATCAAACATCTTAATATAATTTCAGAAGTAGTGCATTTCATTTCTGGCCACCAGCACTCCTTTTCTAATCATTATACAAATTTTACTTTCCTTGAATGGTGAACATATTTTTATTATAAACTTCATGCAAAATTTCCTGTACAACCTCTAAACCTTTCAGTACTCAGGCTCTGCCTTTGATTAACAAACAATTATCAAATCCATTCTGAAATTTTGAATAAAAAAATTAATTCACACTATACTCATTTATCTTGTAACTCATTATAATTCTTTTTTCTAAGCCTCACAAATCTTTTGTAGAAGCATTGGTTTAGCTTTAAGCTCTGTTAAAAATTAAGCTATCATCAAACAATATTAATCAGGTATTCATTGCTTATTATACACACAGAAATGTTCTATTTAGAATATCAGCAAATTCCACTTACTTTCGCTATCCTTTTTTTACGACATTAAATGATGTAAACTTTTTTAATCAGTAAATATTTAACATTTTTCACTAACAGATAATGTTACCAATCTTCAGTACAAATATAATGGTTACAACTTCTAAATCATGTATCAGGTAATTCTTTTCATATGATCTTTAACTGTCTGAAAGTATAGACTATTACTTTGTCTTGCTGCATTAAAACACAATTTTAACTCATTCAATGATGTATCACTGTAAGTCACAAATTTCTTACCTGATTTAGACTGAACCAGAACTGATGCTTCAGTCCACAAAACCTTCATCTGATCAAAACTTTGCTAACAGTTATCAGGCCATTCAAGTTTTACATCTTTCTGTAATAACTGCATCATCAATATAGCTATTAATTATCAATACAGTAACTTTGAATTTTCTGAACTTATAACCATCATATTGATTGAAACCATAATACTATAATAGGATCGGCATTTCAACCATATAAATGAAATAATATCACAATCAATACAGTAATATAATATCTACATTCTGAAATTCATATTACTGAACTCCCATAATCGAGTCAAAATTTATAAAAGTAAATGTAATTACCTTCACCTAATGTATATGTTTTATGAATAAATCAAATTTGAAATTCAAAGCTTTAACCAGTAGTAGTAGAAAACAATACCTTATAAATCTTTTCGTGAAGTCTTCTCTCAAGCATAATTGATTAGGGAACCAGAGAAGGATAAGGCAATACCGTTCATGAATTAGTCAGACTTTCAATAATTCTGTCTAAGATCATGATTAGTCAACCTTTCTATGTAATAAGAATCACATCTAAAAATAACCATTTACATTTAACTCTGTAAATAACAGAACATGTAAAATTGTAATATCCCGAATTAGGGCCTAATTAGAATAGTGGTTTCGTGACCACAAATCCGAGGTAGAAATAATTATTTTATAATTATTTTTATGTTTATGATATGATTTTATGATGGTGTGAAAATTTCGTGAAGAAATTCTAAGCGTAAAGTGCTTGATTTGAAATTAGGGACTAAATCGAATAAGTTGCAAAACTTGCATTCTAGAAGTTTCTAGTATGAAATTGCTTTGGAATATTAATTAGGAGGTCTTAAATAGAAATTTGACTAATTTTAAGTTCATGGAAAAAATTTGGACATGGCTGGAATTTTTGAAAGTTTAGTAAAGAGGGGCATTTTGGTCATTTGGATATTAACATGAAATAAAAAGGGAAAAATAACACAAAATTGGTCATCTTCTTCATTACCACGAAATTTCAAGGGTTATCCATAGCTAGGGTTTGTTTCAAGCTTCCAAGCTTCATAGTAAGTGATTCCAAGCCCCGTTTTTAATGTTCTTTACGTTTTCGTAGTCCCGGTAACTCGATAAAGCTTATGTTAGCAATAATTTAAGTTAGGGTTCAAATTTGGAAAAATACCCATAGGTGAAACTTGTGTATTTTGATGTTTTATGATAGAATATGAGGTTTTAAATTATGTTAGACAACTTGTGCTACTCCGTTTTAAGTAAAAACGAGTAAAACGGCTTAATCGGTAAAAGTACATATTGTTCATAAGTATGTGTTTTAGTGGGAATTTGAGCTTGCTAATGGTAAATAAATGATCAGCATGTCCTAAAACATAAGAATTTGTGATAAAATTTAATTTCCGAACTTTGGGGCAAAAGTGTAAATATGCAAAAGTTTAGGGGAAAAATTATAATTTTGCCAAAATTTGAATTTAGGACTATTTTGATAATGTGAGTATTAAATAAGCTAAATGTGTTATTTTAGATCAAGAAATACGTGGAATCAACCTTGATCGAGGAAAAGAAAAGATTTTGGACTAAATCGCAAAATTGCTATATTTTGTACCGAGGTAAGTTCATGTGTAAATAATGTAACATGATTGCTATTTTAAGTGATTTAATGCTATTTATACGATATGATACTTGTTATTATGAATATTATGCTTTGTGAAATATTATGTATTGGTATGAAAAGTATGTGATTAAATTGATAAGTATGAGATGCAAGCAACGTATTGGTTCCAATATTCCGAGGAGAACGACTGGGAAATGTGTGATTGAGGAAAATCCCATTTGAACCTTGGGAATAGATTAGGATACAAGTGACATGTCACTAGGATGGTTGGGCATCTGAGCTCGTTGAGTTGAGTCCGAGTTCACTTATGGATGCAAATGTCCGAACTCGTTGAGTTGAGTCCGAGTTCGTGAGATGTAACTAGGCATCTGAGCTCATTGAGTTGAGTACGAGTTCACTTATGGATGCGAACGCCCGAGCTCGTTGAGTTGAGTCCGAGTTCGCTTATGGGCGGGTTACATGATTGATTGATTACATATGTGGCACTTATGTGCAAATGATCCGTGTATCCGAGTTATATTCCAATGTGTTCAACTGGTAAAATTCTAGAGGAATGGAAGAATACTCAAGATGAAAATGATATTTTGGTAAGTGGTGAAATGGACAATTTGGACAGGTATGTACTTAACCCTCGGGTTGAAACTTGATACAACAGAAATAAGGTGGTAAGATGATACACGATAGCTAGAAATGTGGTTTGTATCTTGGTGATATCATGCTATTGTTGTTGATATAATTGCTTTGTTATGTTACTTGTTATTTGCATGTGAACTTACTAAGCATTTATGCTTACTCCCTCCTTTACATTCATTGTAGTTTTTAGCGAGCCAACTTGGATATCGGGAAGGTCGAAGAAACGCTCACACTATCCGAGGAAGAATTGGTATATTGGTTTGTATGTTTTGATGTATGGCATGTATAGCAATATACTTGTTTTGTGTAAATAATCTTGTGATATGGTTGTGGTTTGGTTGAGAAAATGCTTGATAATGATTAGTCATTGGTATGGCAAGCCTAGATAATGTTGGATGCCTTGTGAGTTTAATATGGTATATAGTTCATGAGAATTCATAAAAAGATGAAACTTGCCATAAAACAGAACACTACAGCAACAACGACGTGAGTTTGAAAAATCACCAAAAATAGTAGAAAATGAATTAGGTAAAGAATTAACTATGAAATTGAATCTTATTGTGTCTAATTTCAAATAGAAAAATCAAAATAGGTAAAGGAGTTATATGTTATATGATATTTGAGTTTTAGTGAAACAGGGCCAGAGCGATTTCTGGATCCCCTGTTCCAAATTTGAAAATTCACTATAAATTGTAAAAAAATAATTAGGAGGTGTAATTTATATAATCAGAATCCTTATTGAATCTAATTTTAAGAGAAATAAACGGTATAGTTATATGAATTTTGTACAGGGAGAAAAGTGGTTCGTAGTAAGTAGAGGTCAGTGCAGTCAAGTCCTAAAACAGGGGTAACTTTAACTAATAAACTGTACTAATTGGCCCAACCAAAAATTTTAGAAAAAAATTAGTATATAGATATGTGAGTCTAGATTCAGGGAAAATTTATGGATCTTGATTTTGAGTTTCGTAACTCGAGATATGATTTTTTTTAGCGACCATGATGCAGAAAAACTGCTTATTTCGAAAATCAAAATAAATGATGTAAAGTTGTTTAAATGATAAATTATGTTCGGTAACACCTCAAGCTCGACTCCGGCGACGGTCTCGGGCGTGGGGGTGTTACAAAAATACCCAGAAAGAATTGTTGTAAGATATACAATTATAAGAGCTGCATTTAGATATCTTTTCCATTTAATCACTGTTCACTGACTACTAAAATCATTAATGATTCCATATTATTCAGTTCAATAAAAAAACTAATTCGGAAGAAATCTCCAGTTAATCCAGTTTGTATATACTATAACTAAATAAATCGATTATTCATGAATAACATCTTTTTTAACAGTAACATTGTATATTCTGAATAATCGTCAGAAAAATATTTGATCTTTTCGATAAAATTGTCTTTACTTATTAACCATTCTCAGCTCTAACTGCATTATTAATCATTTAGCCACTGAACTCTTCAATTTCACACTTGTAAACTTAATCAATATAAATCTAGTAAATTTCACTGTATAAGACTGTACTGGTAAAGGGGTGGAGATCATAAAGACTCAAAATTTGTCTTTTATATATATACATATAACATGACTTTTATCATCAATATGTTCATTACAAACATTTATTTCATACCTTTATAAGTCTTTACTCATCATAACACCCCTTTTTAATCTGGTACTTGAGTATCACTTTCATCATAAGCAAAATCACAAAATTTTTCTCACATATAGGAGTCACATGCTTGTGTGGTATGGAACATGCCAGTGTGGTCAGGCCGTGTGGTTCACACGCCTGTGTCTCTAACCCGTGTAACTCTCTGACTTATAACTCATGAAAAAATTAGGGTCACGCGGCCTTGGCACAAGCCCGTGTCGCTCGGCCATGTGGTTAATTTATTTTTTCAAAAATTAGGTACAGGTTTCGCACGGCAGTATCACACGCCCGTGTATCTAGGCCGTGTACCTCACACGAGCGAGGCACACGCCCGTGTTCTAGCCTGTGTGCTCAATTCAGGGCATTCTATTTCTCAATTTTTAGATGCAGGGGACACATGGCCAGGCTACACGCCCATGTACCAAGTCGTGTGTCACACATGGCTTGGACACACGCCCGTGTGGACAAAGCCTTATTTCTCACCCATTTGGTCTTTCATTTACACTAACTTTTAAAACACATCCCAGCATCAATTTAAGACATTTAGCCAAGCCTTAACTAAGTCTTATTTTGATATATTAATTTATATGATTAAGTATCTAGACTTACCAATCAACCATTCATACACGTATAGGCATATTCACCAGTTTTATAACATCCTTAACTATCATCCTTATTTCTATACCCTTTCATCATTTAACCATTTCAGTTACATATATCAAATATGTTAAAACCATATTTATATGTAACTCAAAAACATGCCAAATATAAGTCATACCATTGGCTAAATACAATTAAAACATTTATAAACCAACATTGACTAATCAATTTATACATGCCATTATAACCATAATTTATTTATTATATATATATACCAAATAGGCTGATGGATAATGTGAGTGATCTCCTTCAAGCTTTCCAATCCAACGAGCTTCCAATTTATATTCATTCCTTTTCAATATAAACATGCATGACACATTCAATCCTTTTGATCACAAGCCTTAACACATATCCTTACCATCATAGTTAGTCATATATTTCACATATACATCATGAGATATATTTGGGCTCAATAACAATCAGATTTCCATGTAGACATATACTTTCCATATATTGTATCCTTATAATATTTTCAATACATATCTCTATATTTCAAGTATGATTTCATATTAATTCGTCTCAAGTTTAATATATACTTTATGTCAGCTTTGTTTATTAATCAATTGAAATATCGATAATCACATAGGTAGTACAATCGAGGTGTACAAACTTATACTCATAGATGAACATATTCATTAAACAAATTCTATGTTCATATATCATCATCTCTGTAACACCCTTACACTTATTCATCGCTGAAATAGGGTACGAGGCGTTACCTCACTTGAACACACACAATCATACCAACTCGAGTCATAAATTTCTATTCAAATTTAAAACTTTTCATACGTAATCATATTGTCCCTATTTTAGGCCTATGAGACTCAAAACATACATTGAGAGCGGTTTAGGACTAAATTGAGATCTTTAGAACACGTAGAAAAATTTCATGCTTTGGAGAGTTACACGCCCGTGTGGATAGGCCGTGTGGTAACACACGCCTGTGTCCTCAACCCGTGTAACTCTTTTTTTTTGACGTCATGCACCCAAAAGGAGTCACACGCCCGTGTGCCAGGTCGTGTGGTGAAATTAATTTCTGAAAAATAGGTGCAGACTTCACACGCCCTGGACACACGCCCTTGTCCCAAGGTTGTGTCGTTCACACGGCTGAGACACACGGCCGTGTCTCTGCCCATGTGTTTACTACTGGACATTTTGTTTTACTAAATTAGGGTGCAAAGGACACACGGCTGGACTACATGCCTATGGTGCAGACCGTGTGTCACACACGGCCTAGACACACGCCCGTGTATCTACCTTGTGGACAAATATAAGGCTATTTACCAAGCCATTTGCCACCCTGAAACTCAAGCACACTTACACCACTTTAAAGGCACATAACATAACATAAGTAAGCTATCCAACATCCCAAAATCAAGTCTTCTACACATCATTCGCATACCACATCCATCATGCATATATCTCACACACTTAGCAACTTAAACATGCAAACTAGCTCGATCATGCCTAACATCATCATATGCATATACCAAGTATCAATATTGGCCAAATTTTAATGGCCTTATACAAAATGATCATTCATCAAAATAAGCCAACATTCTTGGCCCAATCAAATATGACACATATAACAAAATAACCAAGTCTCCTATACATGCCATAACTCAAAATGCCAATAGCTACGTGTACCAAAAGAGTAATTTGACAGTGTGAGACGATCCTCCGACGTTCTTCTAATCCGAGTTAGCTTGGTGACACTATAAGACAAGGGAAAAAAGAGAGGAGAGTGAGCTAAATAGCGTAGTAAGTTTATATGCAAATAATGAGCATTATAAACACACATTTAACATATAATTGAAACTATAACAATTTTGTATATACTATCAAAACCTTACAATCACAACTTACTCATTCACAACCTTACCAATAGTCATCACATAACGAACTCATCTTTTAGGAGTTTCACATACGTACCTGTGTTAGCCCTTACATAATCACTTGCATTCACACTTCGTTATTTCGCTAAATCATCTATTGAACCACTTGGAATTCTAAAGGATACTCGGAAGTCTTGCACATAAGTGCCGCACTTATTTGTAGCCAAAGCTACCACTTATCACTTGTAGCCGAAGCTACCACTTATCATTTGTAGTCGAAGCCACCACTTATCATTTATCACTTAAACACTTAGTTTCCTAGCGACATGTCACTTGTATCCTATTCGATTCCTAAGGTTCAATCAGGATCTTTCTCACTTGTTGAAGCTTGGTTGGTATACACATTCAAATAGTTATTCACAAAGCGTATTGATGTTTAAGTATTCAAAAACATAATACAACAAAGCCTTATTTACATACAAACTTACCTCGGTCCAAAATGACAAGTTATTCGATTTAGTCCAAAATCTTTTCTTTTCCCCGATCAAGGTCGATTCCTCGTCTTTCTTGATCTATAATACCAAATTTAACTCATTTAATTGTCACGTTACTCAATTCGGTCCAAAAATACTCTGGAAAAATTATATTTATGCCCCTAAAGTTTGACATATTTACACTTTAGTCCCTAGGCTCGTCTAACGAAATGTACTCATTTTTTTTGTTTCCCTAGCCTAACCAATGCATATACATACTCGTAACAGCCCATATTTTACACTAAATCACCCTTTATACACATGTTTTACAACTTTTACAAATAAGTCCTTTTTATGCATTTTCATCAAAAACCACCTAATAAAAGTTGTTTATCACACATCAAAATTTCATTTTCTACTATTAATCATCAAATTATAAGTATGTCACACATGGGTAAATTTTTAAACATGAACCCTACTTCAAAATAATGGTAGAAATAGGTAAATTAGGCTACAAGAACTTAAAAAATGTAAAGAAAATTAAAAACGGGGCTTGGAGGCACTTACTATGAAGCTTAGAAATTGAAGAAACCCTAGCTATGGTGTCCTTAGGGATTTTCGACCAATGTGTGAGAAGATGGACACAATTTTGACTTCATTTTCCCTTTTTATTCTTTTATTAACCAAATGACCGAAATGCCCTTCACTTAAAACTTTGATATTTTATCCATCCATGTCCATTTTTGTCCAAACTAAATTATTTTGGTCTAATTACCACATAAGGACTTCTAATTTAAAAACTCATCATAATCAAATCCCTTTAGCAATTAAAACACACATTTTATGATTTTTGCAAATTAGTCCTAAAAATCAAATTGGACACTTAATCAACAAAATGTCTTAACCAAATTTTCACACATGCATTCAATCATATAATAAACCTCAAAAATTTATTGCAATAATTGTTTCTACTTTAGATTTGTGGTTCCAAAACCACTATTCTGTTTAGGCCCTAAAATGGGCTGTTACAATATCATATTTCCATATTTCATGTAACATTATTTTCATGTATTTCATACAGATACATATAAAAACTATTTCTTTTCATGTCAAAAATTTTCCCATTGACTTTATCGAAATATCAATGGATACTCTCATATAATACACTTAAAGTGTACAAAACTCTCAAGCCACCTTTTCAAGTCATTTGGGCAATTCATTACTTTGATGCTGACACAGAGCTATGGTAGCCCACAACATATGTAGAATTACTACCAATCTTCAATGCTCACATAGAGCTACGGTAGTCCACAACTTATGTGGAGTTTGTAACACCCTAAACCCGACCTAGAAGTTAGGCCCGAATCTAGCGTGTCATATTGAAGTGTTTTTCGAAAACCTTGTTTCCATTGAAAACCCTTCTTATTAAAGCTTGTTGCCATTTAAAACTTGTGTAAAATCTCGAATTATGTATGCATATTTTTAAAACGTGGTTTATTAAAAGACATTCTCTTGTAAAATGTTTTTTCTTTTAAAACCTTAACTGTTACAGAAGCCTAATTTAAACCAGTTGCGAAAACGTGATATTTTGAAAAGTAGTTGTTATTTTGGAAAAACCATGTTTGACTTCTAGCAATTATAAAACAACAAATAAAATCCAAATATAAAAACCAGAAAGTTTACAAAAAAGGCTTATTACAACCCAAACCGGAATAAAGTACTTAAAAGTAAATCAAGACAGATCATAAGCAATGTGTGGCCTTCCTCGAGTCCCTTGCAGCACCGATCCTCCTAAAGCAAGGGATTACCTGCACAGTTATTAAACGGGGTGAATTTTATAAAAACTCAGTGTGTAATCCCCTACTATATAAAAGGAACAGTTAGTCATATAAAAGAATTAAAAGTATGGGCCCCAGCCCAACTACAGTTTCAATATCAATTGAGCCTTAGCCAACTATAATAGACAGTACCAGATGGACCTTAGCCCATTACAGAATCAGAAACATTGTGACAGCCCTATTTTGGCCCTAATCAAAAAAGTGGTTTCGGGACCACTAAATCGACTCAGAAAATTTTTAAAATATTTTTAGTGTTTTTATTATGTGAATTGTCATATGTGAAAGTTTCGTGTTTCAATTTTGTCATTTGGATGTCAAATTATTAATTAATGACTCAATTGCATAAAAGAGAAATTAGTGGGACAATGTGCAAGTGCCAAATTGTAGATGTTCTTTTAATATAAAGGACTTAAGATGAATTAGACCATGCATAAATTGCATGGACATAATGGGCCATGTGATAGTGGAGAAGCAATGATAATAAAAGGGCTAAGTTGGTAATTTAATAATTAATATTCATGCATGTAATAGTAAAATAGAAAACCATGCTCATCCTTTCTTGTTTGGCCGAAACCATCAAAGGAAAAAGAAATAGGAAAGAATAAAGACATTCAGCCATTCTAGTGTCAAATTTAAGTTCAAGAACAAAGAGAGCTAAACTCAGATAGGGGGAAGGCGAAATTAATCGAATAGCTGTTTGTAATCGTTCGACAACATCCGGGGTAAGTTTTAAGTGATTAAACATGTGTTATAATCGGTTGTGAAAATGGTACAATGTGGAAAAGAAATAATCTTTATTGCATATATATCTATATATGTGTACAAGGTCGAATGTGATGGGGAATAAAAATAGATGATATGTTATATAGTCAAATAGAATATATAAAATGTGAGATGAAATGTTATTATGTGTTAAGGCCGAATGGCATTGTATGAGAGGTATAAGATATAGATAAGTACTATGATGGGATGATGTTAAGCTCTTGTTATATATTTGTATGATATGGGAATTCGAAAGTAAATGTTTAAATGTAAGCGAAAACTTGATTTGCAATCTATAAGTTGTGTTCGGGCATTTTGCCTAGCAAGCTAAAAGCTGGTGGTTAATCTCAGGCTACGAGCCTAGCAGGCTTAATGCCGGTGATTTGGAATCGGACCCAAAGTCCAGCAGGCCAAGTGCCAGTGATGAATTTCGGGCTTTAAGCCTAGTAGGCAATGTGCCAGTGCAATCAAATCAATTTGGTACTTAGCAAACAATATGTCGGGTTGTTATTTCGAGACCTCGAATAGATGTATTATTACCTAAGTTAATACGAATAGAAAAGCTAAGTATGAGCTACAATTTTGTTAGCTCGTAATAAGGTACGTATGTGTTTTTCTCATAAGACTTTGAAGCATGTTAAAATGTGTTTGAATTTATGGTTATATATCCGAATGTGATCGAGCAAGTTGTGCTTCATGAAATTAGGTTATGAATTGATGTATATATATTTATGGTGCAACTTTCGGCCAAACAGGGCATGAGTAAATATACATGTTAAATGGAACTAGTGTATTCGGTTGAATGTAAGTTTATTTTGAAATTTGTATCTATATGATCAAATGTGAAATAATATGTGAGATTGTTTTGAATGTGTATATTCGATCATAAGAAAGGTTTAGTTTAATGTGAAAATCAATTAAATGTGATGAGGTATTTGACTTTGGATATTCGGCTTAGATAAGTTATGTGTGATAAAGTATATGTAATGGTATTATTTGATCCATAAGAAATGATATGATTATTTAATGGTGTTGTTTAATTACTTAAGACTTACTAAGCTTAATTGCTTACTGTGAATATTTTTGTGTTCTTCTCTATTTTTAGATCTTGGTTGAAAGCTACGAGCTCGGGGATTCAAGTTCAAAGTCATTTATACTATCGTCACTATTTTGGTACTTTTAAAAGTCGATATTTTGAAAGATGGAATGTATAGGCTTACTCTCTTTTGAAACAAGTTTACTTTGGGTTATGTAAATGTATTTAAGCCATACGAAAATGGCTTGTTCATTTTGCTAAGTATGATTCCATGGTTGACTTAGTGATGTGGTTGATTAATATATGTGTTAGTAGAAAATTGCAAAACGGTTAATTATGAAATTTTGATCCATTGAACAGAGTACATGCAAAACACATTTGCAAAATAAGAATTTAGTTTAGTTATGAAATGGTCACCTAATGAATTAAACAGTTTAAGCACACTTGTATTCAGCTAACATTTAAAAGTGATTATGTAACACCCCAAACCCGGCCCAGAAATTTTGGCCAAATCTGGTGTGTCACATCACCTACATCTAACAATGTTACCTAGTTACTAACATTAGGGTGAGCTCTGCCAAAACCATGCTTGTTCTTTTAAGAGAAATTCCCGATTTGCTTAATAAATGTCCTATTTACTACTGATCGTGAAAGGTTTATTTAAAAACGTGACTTTTGATACTCTTTGAAAAGTGCATTTGGTTTTGAAACCATTTGTTTATCGTGTTATTTTGAAAACAAGTAAATCCGATCCCAAAAAAAAACAATTTAAACAATATTATTCTTAAGTTAAAACAAATTAAACACGTAAAGAATTAAAAACCCAAAATAAAATAAATAGAGCGGCCTTATTACAACCCAGAAACCATAATAAAAATAATCTAAATAATGGAATAAAAAAATTGAAAACCAGAAATTTAATCTTCGTGGCCACTCTGAATCCCTCCCAGCTCCAAGTCCACCAACTAGGGCTCACCGACATGGATGGAAAGAAAGGGGGTGAGTTTGGAAAACTCAGTGTGTATAAAATGCCCATCCCAAGCCCAAATCAGTAAACTGGGCCTTAGCCTTTTTCAGATAACAGTACGGCCCATAGGCCTATTTTAGAAAAAAAACAGATATTAACATGTATGCAAGCCCAACCCAGCCTAGATCCAACCGCTACACTCCACCCGTAGCAGCCCTACACACCATGTGGGAAATAACTCAACCCACCCAGCCCTACACTTCGCAGTTGCAGCATAGCTGCTCAGATATCAGTAAGTTGAGGCAAAGCCTCCAGTACGTGGTCAAGCCACTTTCAGTACTTCCTCCATCAATATCTCAGTCCTATGCAACAGATAATAATGACATGGCATGTAGTAAACAGTAACAGTAAAACATGTATTTTGGTCACACTTAGCCCTAGGGGTATAACAGTCATTTTGCTCCTAGGGGTAAAACAGTAATTTTCCACCTATAAAAGTATTTCAGTAATTTTACTAGTTTCCTAGGGTTTTATACAGATTTTAGTCATTATTAACCCAATTTTCATCTCAGCAGTTTAATTAACTCATTCTAACAATTTTTAACCATCGGGCCCTAAAACCCCTAATGGGCCCTACAGTTTCTATTAGCTATTTAAGCCCATTTAGCCCAGATTTTAAGATCAATTTATCAGGTTAGGCAGTTTTGAACCTACAATCTATCAGTACACCTTAATTACTCGTTTTTACCCATATGGGCCCGTAAGCCCATTGGGCCTATTTGTAGCCCATCGAGGCCCAATTACCAAAGTATACGAAATTCCACACGCGACTAGCTTACCACTTTGAGATTTCATATCTAACGATTTCTAAACGTCTTGTGAGCATTCGCACACTCACAAGCCCTCGAAATGCCAGAATTTTGGCATTTCGGCTTTTGTCGAATTGAACCATGAGAGGGTGTTCGATACATACCTGATTCGCGACGACTGCTAATGAGATCCCCCACGATATCCTACAATTGATTACCACAACTTTTAGTTTACAAATCCGTATAACCAATCTCAATGTTCACTTACCATATTCGGCCAATGCCCCTAAGGCCCTTAAAATCTTACCTTTGCCGAAAACCGATGACTAGATCTAGATCTAGTCATTCCAAAGATCCAAGCCCTCGTCAATAGTCTCTGAATCACACTAACACCAAAAGAAATCAATTAATACAACCTCTTAGGGTCTTAAGCCCCAATCGACAGCCTCCCCAAACTCTAGGGACTTTGGCTTTTTCTAAATCGTAAAATAAGAATAGATCTGAGGTGATGAGCACTTACCACTGATTCCCCTTCTGTTTCTACTCAGATCTGATGTAGATCTAGCCCCTAAATGATAGTAGAACTCAAATCCAGGAGATTTAAAGTTTCGGCTATGAGCTCCTAAGAATGTGGCATTTTTGGCTTTTCTAACTGGTGAAGAAGATGATGATTTGGGGTTATAATTTTGGAGTGGTGTTGCCGACAAGCACTAAGGGTTTAAAGAAGGTGAAAATCAGTCAAAAGGGATGGAATGAATTGAGGGATTTTGTCTTGGAGAAATCAGTACAAGAAGTAAGTTTTTGGGATTTCAGCTTTTATAGCAATCGGCTATGGTGGTTTTTAGAAGGTTGGAATTGAAAGAGAGAATGAATGGAGTGGTAGGGAGGTTTCAGCTAGAGAAGATAAGAAGAAGAATGAAAATAAAGGGAGAAAAGAGAAGAGAAGAATCGAGAAAGAAAAGAATAAAGGAGAAGAGGAGAGGAAGAAGAAATCGGTACAGGCAAAAGGAAATCTATGTTTTTGGTCACCCTGGTGGCTAACCCTAATTTGTCTTGACAGAAAAAGAAAAGAGACTAACCCTAATGACCATTAGAGCAATCGGCCCAACCTCCCTAAGGCCCTAGCCAAAATTTCCACATAAGTTCTGTCACATGCCCAGAACATGCCCAAAAATTAAAAGTATCACTTGCTTACCTTGCAACTTGAACTCAAGATCTCAACCCTCATCCACACGCCACTTTTTTAGGAGTTTAGTGGTACCACCTTGCCACTTTACCAAGGCCCTACTTGTGTCATACTTTACGAAGTTTTTCTTAAAAGCCTACTTAACCAAGTCTCCTATTCACTTAAAATCCAAACTTGATATTTTACCAGGTTTTAACTTAGGCTTGGGCCTTCTAAAGTCCCACTAACACATTTAAACACAATTCCAGTATCTAAAACACCAAAATTTTAAAATTCACAAAAAATCACAGAAACCCAAAAAATCCCGAAAATCAGGGTGTTATAGATTATATGAATAGTAATATATGTATTTGCCAAATAAGATGATTTGATGCTAGATGGGTAAGTGGTTTAATAATTATACTTTAAATGGTAAGTATTTGTTATATGACTTCCTAAATTGCTTAAATGCATTATCTTAAGTAAGCTTGACTAGCCAATGTATGTAGTAGAGTTGCATGTATTTTCAATGTTGAATGTTTGATTATGAGCTGTATTCTTACCATGCTTATATTCGTACACTTGATAATGATTTCTATGTGTATCCTTGTATGTCCGGAAGTTGTGTTTCATTAGGTAATACCTTGTGACTCTATTCTGGTGACGGATAAGGGTTATAGGGTGTTACATTTTATTGGTATCAGAGCTATGATTTAGTCGATTCTAGGACTAACGTAGCATGTGTGAGTCTAGCTATACATGCCATAATGTGTTAATACGATAGTGTGATGACTTTTGACAGTTGAAATGTATTTTTCATATAGTAAATGAATCTCGATCCTGATCGAGCTGTAACAGATGATGTTAAGAGTGTAACGCTTACTCCCGCGCAAGGGACAGCGCTGAATGACTCTCAGCCAAATGCGAGTAATCAAGATGAGGAGGCGAAACAAGCCTTCTATGCTATGATGAGTGATTGGTTCACTCAATATATTCGAACTAATCCGGCTGTTCCACAACCCCCACCCCCGAATAATCCGCTTCCGATACCTGTGGTGCCTCTTGTGACTGATCTGTTGAGATGAGTAAGCCCTCGGTTGATAAAATTAGAAAATACGGGGCTGAAGAGTTTAGAGCTACAGTTACTGATGATGCTGAGAGAGCAGAATTTTGGCTTGACAATCTATACGCGTCTTCAATAAATTATCGTGTACACCTGACAAATGCTTGAAATGTGCCTATCTCTATTACGTGATGCTGCCTATCATTGGTGGAATACTCTGATTTCAATTGTGCCAAGAGAACGAGTTACTTGGGAATTCTTTCTGACAGAATTTCGTAAAAAGTATATCAGCCAGAGATTTATTGATCAAAAGCGCAAAGAGTTTCTTGAGCTTAAACAGGGTTGAATGACAGTTACCGAATATAAACGGGAATTTGTAAAACTTAGTAGATATGCCAGTGAGTGTATCTCGTCCGAAGCCATCATGTGTAAACGCTTCGAGGATGGATTGAATGAAGATATAAAACTGTTAGTAGGCATTCTAGAAATTAAAGAGTTCGTAGTACTTGTTGAGCGAGCTTGTAAAGTCGAAGAGCTCGGAATTGAGAAAAGAAAAGTTGAAGCTAGAGCTAGAGAGTTTCGTAAAAGATCTTTGGGAAAAACATCTAAACAATCATCAAAGAAATTTTGAGATGACTCGGGCCGATACAAGAATACTTCAGGCTTTTCCAGACGAGATCGCGATCAACTTCCTGTGAGTACACGAGCTACCTCCGTTGCTAGTGTTGGCAATGACCATCAGAATAGATCCGAGTGCAAGCATTGTGGTAAATGGCATTCGGGGAGCTGCAGATTGTATGATCGCTCCTGTTTCAAGTGTGGGTCAGTTGATCATTTTATCCGAGACTGTCCGAAATTAGCTGAACAGAATACTGATCCAAGTGGGAGTCCTAGTAATACTGTAGCACGAGGTAGACCACCTAGACATACGGGTAACACTAGTGGTAGTCAAAAAAGGACTAGAGATATGGCTGTTCATTCTGAGGCTCGCGTACCTACCAGAGCTTATGCCATACGCGCTCGCGAGGAGGCTTCTTCTCTAGATGTTATTACCGGTACTTTCACCCTTTTTGATACTGATGTTATTGCTTTGATTGATCCCGGGTCGACTCATTCCTATGTGTGTGAAACTTTGGCATCCAGTAAGACTCTACCTGTTGAGTCTACTGAATTTGTGATTTGAGTGTCATATCCTTTGGGCTGGTGTGCGTTAGTTGACAAGGTATGTAAGAATTGTCCCCTAATAATTCGAGATTTTTGTTTCCGACCGATTTGATGTTATTACCATTTGACGAGTTCGATATCATCCTCGGTATGGATTGGTTAACTGTGCACGATGTTGTAGTGAATTGCAAAAGAAAAGCAATTGACTTGCGATGTTTGAATGATGAAATAATTCGAGTTGAGTCTACTAATTTGAACGGGTTATCGGCAATGATATCTTCAATATTGGCTCAGAAGTATATGAAAAAGGGATGTGAAGCTTATCTTGCGTATGTACTGGATAGTAAAGTGTCAAAAAGGAAGCTTGAAACCATACCTGTGGTTTGTGAATATCCGGATGTATTTCTCGAAGAATTACCTGGTTGGCCACCTGTTAGAGAAGTAGAGTTTGGTATAGAGTTAGTACCTGGAACGACTCCGATTTCGATAGCTCCGTATCGTTTGGCACTGATCGAATTCAAAGAATTGAAATCTCAGTTGCAAAAATTGACAGAAAGAGGTTTTGCTTGATCGAGTTTCTCTCCCTAGGGTGCACCAGTGCTGTTTGTGAAAAAGAAAGACGGAACCATGAGAATGTGCATCAATTATCGTCAACTTAATAAAGTCACGATAAAGAATAAATATCTGTTGCCGGGAATTGATGATTTATTTGACCAGCTAAAAGGAGCTTCAGTATTTTCGAAGATAGACTGGAGATCTGGCTATTATCAGTTGCAAGTTAGAGACTCCGATGTGCCTAAAACTACTTTCAGAACGAGGTACGGACATTACGAGTTCTTGGTGATGCCTTTTGGGCTCACTAATGCCCCTACGATTTTCATGGATTTAATGAATCGGGTTTTCAGACACTATTTGGATCGGTTTGTAGTCATGTTTATAGATGACATTTTAATTTATTCACGCGATGAAACTGAGCATGCCGAACACTTGAGATTGGTGTTACAGATTTTGCGAGACAAACAGCTTTATGCGAAGTTCAGTAAATGTGAGTTCTGGTTACGTGAAGTTAGCTTTTTGGGACATGTTGTATCCGCATCGGGTATCTGGGTTGATCCGAGTAAAATTTCAACTATACTTGATCGGAAGCCTTCGAGGAATGTTTCGGAAGTTTGGAGCTTTTTGGGACTTGCTGGGTATTATAGACGGTTCGTGAAAGGCTTCTCGATGATAGCAACACCGTTAACAAAGTTACTTCAGAAAGATGTCAAATTTGAGTGGTCAGAAAATGTCAGAAAAGTTTTGATCAGTTGAAAGCCCTTTTGACCGAAGCTCCAGTACTAATTCAGTCAGAATCAGGTAAAAAATTTGTGATCTATAGCGATGCATCTCTGAACGATTTGGGCTATGTTTTGATGCAAGAAGGTAGAGTTGTTGCATATGCTTCGAGACAATTAAAACCTCATGAGCGAAACTATCCTACTCATGATCTTGAATTAGCTGTGTAACACCCTGAATTTGGGTCTGGGATTGAATAAATGGAAACCTGAATAATTGAAAAGTTTTAAATATTATCGTTTAAGAAAAATTTATTTTGAATTACTATTAGAAAATTCTTACTGAATTTATTTTTACTGATTTATGAAAATTATAACTATTATTATTATTGAGAAAAAAATTACTGTATTTGAAATTTTTATAAAAATATATTTATAAAATTATTATTCTTATTATTTTTATTTTTATTACTTATATAAAAATATATATGACATTAGTACTAATTTTGTGTTTAAATTCAGTTTTTAAATGAATTTGGAAGTATTTAAAGTGTGGGAAAAATTTTGGTCCAATCTAAGACTTTAGCAAAGAAATTAGTTTTTTGTTTGTTAGGGGAACTGGTCAATAAGGCTTTTAAAATAAATTGTGCAAGTTTAGGCACAAAGGAACGTGCCTGGCTCAGTGGCTAAACGCGCTAGGGGTTGTAGGAGTACCTGGGTTCAAGGCACGGTGCGCGCGGGGGTTTCTTTTTATTTTTAGAAGCCAGGCCACGCTAAGGTAAGGCTTAAGTATAGTCGTGACCGATGTATGCCACAAGAGCGCCTGTGGCGCAGTGGCAGCATTGTGCTAGGAGTTCCAAAAGGAGCACGGGTTCAAGTCCAGGTAGGCACAGGTTTTGTTTTATTTTTAATGGACCCAGGTCTGCGGCAGGTAAGCTTTAAGAATTAGCGCGGCGCTATTATATCAAAGAGGAACGCGCGTCCCAGTGGCCAGCAGTGTGTTGGGCAACCTGCAGGTTCCAGGTTCAAGTAGCGTTGCGCGCGAGGAGAGCCCGTTTTTACTGCGCGCGCGTGGGAGGTGCCGTGCGGGACTGGGGCGCTCCCTAGCAGCGTGCTGAAGCAGGTCAGTCGGTGGATGCTGCTGCTGATCGGTTAGAGATAAGGATAAAGTTAATTTGAATGGGTGGCTGCAGCTGGTAGGAAGAATTTGAATTTAAATCAAATTCGGTGGGTGGCTAAAAACAAGGAGATAGGCACGAGATTTAATTTGGAAATTATTTTTAGTCAATTAGCTGAATTTGTTCTGGCATTCAAACTATTTTGTTTTGTTTTATTTTTGTTGCTTATTTTCTCTCTACCCAAAATCATTTGCATTGATTCTTTCAATTTGTTTCCCTTGATTTCTTTCCCTATTAGCCGAGGTTGGTTCTCATGCAAACGATTCTTGTTCTACTATTTTGCTCTTTTTCTCTTCTATTTCTCATCAAGGCCGAACCTTCTCCCCTACTTCTATTCTTTTTTATTTTCTTCTCAGTAGAACCGACTACAGGGTCTATTTTCTTATAATTAAATCACAACTTACATCCCTTTTATCCGTTCAAATACTTCTTCCTCTCTACTCATAAATATTAAAAACCAAAATCTCCATATTTCAGTGATTCGGGAGTTAGTATTTAAATCTGTTCTCTACTCGTATTTTGGGGATTAGATCTACAACAGAGCTGGTAAGAAAGTGGTGCGTGGGAACGTTTTTGGCGAATAAATCTTTGGTAAGTAACTAAACTCCTTCTCATTCGTTATTTTGGAAATTAAGAGTAGCTGAAATCCCTGTATACATGTAGGAAAGCTGTCGACATGGCCTAAGGGTGTTTTAACGATATATTTCGGTTCTTATATGTGTTATTTAGCGAAGAAGGTGATCTAGCGAGGAACTGAAGGAATCTATTCAACCAGATCTAGATCTAGTAGATCCAAATCAATAGAGGTAAGGTTTCATGACCATTAAAGGTGTGGCCGAATATGGTAAGGAATCTTAGCATCGGTTTTCGTAGTTTCTTTGGTTAATCATTTAAATAATGGATTGTAGGAGAAATCGCATAGGAGATCTCGTCAACGTTTCGACATAAATCAGGTGTGTATCGAACCCTTCCTTAGTCTAATTCGGCAAGGCCAATTAACACAAAAGTTGGTATTATGTGGGCTTGTGAGTGTGCGAATACTCACAAAATGGTTGGAAATCGTGGATTCTGTAACCGTAAGTGGTAAGATTAGTTGAGTGTGCAATTTCGCGCACTCGGTAAGTTGGGTCTCGATGGGCCGAATATGGGCTCATGGGCTTTTGGGCCTATTTGGGTAAAAATAGGTAATAAGTATATTCTGTTAGACTGTAGGATTGAAACTGCTAAAATCAGTAACTGAATATGAAACTTGGACAAAATGGGCTTAATTTGTTAATAGGTGCTATAGGGCCCATTAAGGGTTTTGGGCCTAAAAAGGGCAAAAATGGTAAATAAGTTAAAATGAACTTCTGAAGTCACATATGGACTAATAGTCACTTGATATTCATAAAATCCCTGAGAATCGGTAAAATGACTAAAATACCCCTAAGTATGGAAATTACCATTTTACCCCTAAGTGTAAAATGACCTTTATACCCCTATGGTAAATTCTGTATGAAAATGATTTTCTGTTTCTGCATGTCATATCTCATAATATATGTATATATCTGATGCATGAGATTCTGTATGTTATATGTCATAACATGTATGCCTGTTGCATGGGGTTTGGGTTTATGATGGAGGAAGCGTCCTGGCAGCCTCGCTGCAATCTGGTGGCCTCGCCACATATATATCTGTTCTGGTAGCCTTGCCACATATATCTGTTCTGGTGGCTTCGCCACAATATCTATATCTGGTGACTCTGTCACAATATCTGGCAGCCTCGCTGCAAATTCTGTGGTGTGTAGCGGTTGGGTGGGTCGAGTAGCTTCCCCATATGGTGTGATGGTTGGTACGAGTGGTGTGTAGCGGTTGGATGGGTTGAGTAGTCTCCCCACATGGATCATGGGCTTACATTCATGCATTGTTATCATTAATACTGTTCTGTTACTGTTATGGGCCTATGGGTCGTACTGCTATCTGAAAAGGGCTAAGGCCCAGTTTACTGTTATCTGAATAGGGCTTCGGCCCAGTATCTGACTGAGATTGGTTTAGGCTTAGGCCCAATGGGCTTGAGTTGACTTGGGCTTTGGATGGGCTTCTGTATACACTGAGTTTTCCAAACTCACCCCTTCTTTTTCCATCCTCGCAGGTGAACTTAGATTGGTGGACTTGGAGCTGGGAGGGATTTAGAGTGGCCACTTAAACTGGACTGATGGTTTAAATCAAGTTAATTATTTCAGTTTAATCATAATTACTTTTATTTTGATTTTGGGTTTGTAATAAGGGCCTTTTATAATTTTTAATTTGTTTTAGCTTAAGTAAGTTATTATATAAATTGTTCTTAATGGGTTAGCTTTAGGGCACGGTTTTATAAACGCTACTTGTTTTCAAAATATCTCGATAAGTAGAGCAAAGCTTTCGCAACGTAAATGTTTTTCACAAATGTATATCTTCAATACATTTAAACTTAATTTGTTCGTAGACAAATCACAAGGTTAAAGTGTGGCAATGGATGTGTGCATGTCTAGGAGTGGATCTAAGAAGAGCTTGGTACTTAAGCAGTCTAAATGACTCACCTCCTCTTCTCTTGAATCCTACCTGGTGTATAGTATCCATTCACTTTCAACCATGACAAAGAGGATCTGATTTTCTGATAACCTAAACTATTTTTAAAATAACATATTTTCCGCAAGTACAGATGTTTACGAGTTTTGAAAATTTCCCATAAGATTTAATAAGGTTGTTTACAATGTTTTGATTATTACAATGTATCACGTTTTGATAAAGCTAAGATTTTATGCAAATTTTCCGATAAAAGTTTCTAAACATTACGAAGGGTTTTCAATGAAAACATGGTTTTCAAAAAACACTTCAATGTGACACACCAGACTTGGCCGTAACGTCTGGGCCGGGTTTGGGGTGTTACAAGCTGCTATTGTTTTCACTTTGAAAATTTGGCGTCACTACTTGTTCGGAGAGAAATGTCATGTTTGTTCTGATCATAAAAGCCTCAAATACTTGATGACCCAGAAAGACTTGAACTTGAGACAACGACAGTGGCTAGAATTATTGAAAGATTACGAGCTTGTCATTGATTATCATCCGGGAAAGGCTAATGTGGTTGCTGATGCTCTAAGTTGAAAATCACTGTTTGCTCTACGAGCAATGAATATGCATTTGTCTATGTCCACTGATGATGTGTTAGTGGCGGAATTAAAAGCAAGACCAATGTTGATGCAGCAAATTCATGAAGCTCAGAAAGTTGATGATGATTTGATCACTAAACGGGTTCAATGTAATTCGAAAGAGGATTCAGAGTTTCGGATTGACGGCAATGATTGTTTGAGATTCAGAAATCGATTGTGTGTTCCAAGAAATTCAGAGCTTGTTCTGATGATTTTGAACAAATCTCATACTAGCCGAATGTCAGTTCATCCGGTAGCACAAAAATGTACAATGATCTGAAACGTCAATATTGGTGGTACGGTATGAAACGAGACATTTCTAACTTTGTTTCAAAATGTTTGATATGCCAACAAGTGAAAGCCGAGCATCAGGTTCCTTCAGGATTACTTTAGCCGATCATGATACCTGAATGGAAATGGGATCGAGTCATGATGGATTTTGTATCTGGGTTGCCATTGTCACCGAGTAAGAAAGATGCGATCTGGGTTGTTGTTGATAGATTGACAAAGTCAGCTCATTTTATTCCCGTTCGTACCGATTATTCACTCGATAAGTTAGCTAAATTATACGTTTCTCAGATTGTGAAATTGCACGGGGTACTTACTTCTATCATTTCGGATAGAGATCCCAGATTTACATCGCGATTTTGCAAGAAATTGCAAGATGCGTTGGGCACCAAGTTGCATTTCAGCATCGCTTTCCATCCCCAGACAGCTGGTCAATCTGAGCGAGTTATTCAGATACTCGAGGATATGTTGAGATGTTGCATCCTTGAGTTTAGTGGCTCGTGGGAACAATACTTACCTCTGATTGAATTCGCATACAATAATAGTTTTCAATCAAGTATCAAGATGGCACCTTGCGAGGCTTTGTACGGTCGTAAATGCCGTACACCGTTGTTTTGGACCGAGCTTAGTGAGAATAAGATTTACGGAGTTGATTTAATTAAAGAGGCCGAACAGAAAGTAAAAAAAATTTGTGAAAGTCTGAAAGCAGCATCGGATCGTCAAAAATCGTATGCAGACTTGAAACGTAAAGAAATAGAGTATCAGATTGAGGATAAAGTGTTTTTAAAAGTTTCACCGTGGAAAAAGGTACTCAGATTCGGCCGTAAAGGCAAATTGAGCTCGAGATTTATTGGACCATATGAGATTTCAGAACGAATTAGGCCAGTTGCGTACAGGTTAAATTTGCCTCCCGAACTTGAAAAGATTCACAATGTTTTTCATGTTTCGATGCTTAGACGATATAGATCCGATCCCTTACATGTGATTAGTCCGTCAAAGATTGAAATTCAGTCTGATTTGAGTTATGAGGAGGAACCGTTACGTATTCTAGCTCATGAGGTGAAAGAATTGCGGAATAAGAAAATCTTGTTAGTGAAAGTGTTGTGGTTCAAACACGGGGTTGAAGAAGCGACTTGGGAGCTTGAGGATTCAATGAAAGAACGTTACCCTAAGCTATTCACCGGTAAGATTTTCGGGGACGAAAATCCCTAAGGGGGAGAGTTGTGACAACCCTATTTTGGCCCTAATCAAAAAAGTCGTTTCGGGACCACTAAACCAAGTCAGAAAATTTTTAAAATATTTTTAGTGTTTTTATTATGTGAATTGTCATATGTGAAAGTTTCGTGTTTCAATTTTGTCATTTGGATTTTAGATTATTAATTAATGACTCAATTGCATAAAAGAAAAATTAGTAGGACAATGTGCAAGTGTCGAATTGTAGATGTTCTTTTAATATAAAGGACTTAAGATGCAATTAGACCATGCATAAATTGCATGGACATAATCGGCCATGTGGTAGTGGAGAAGCAATGATAATAAAAGGGCTAAGTTGGTAATTTAATAATTAATATTCATGCATGTAATAGTAAAATAGAAAACCATGCTCATTCTCTCTTGTTTGGCCAAAACCGTCAAAGGAAAATGAAATAGGAAAGAACAAAGACATTCGGCCATTCTAGTGTCAAATTTAAGCTCAAGAACAAAGAGAGCTAAACTAGGATAGGGGGAAGGCGAAATTAATCAAATAGCCGTTTGTAATCGTTCGACAACATCCAAGGTAAGTTTTAAGTGATTAAACATGTGTTATAATCGGTTGTGAACATGGTACAATGTGGAAAAGAAATAATCTTTATTGCATATATATCTATATATGTGTACAAGGCCGAATGTAATGGGGAACAAAAATAGATGATATGTTATATAGTTAAATAGAATATATAAAATGTGAGATGAAATGTTATTATGTGTTAAGGCCGAATGGCATTGTATGAGAGGTATAAGATATGGATAAGTATTATGATGGGATGATGTTAAGCTCTTGTTATATATTCATATGATATAGGGATTCGAAAGTAAATGTTTAAATGTAAGCGAAAGCTTGATTTGCAATCTATAAGTTGTGTTCGGGCATTTTGCCTAGCAAGCTAAAAGCTGGTGGTTAATCTCGGGCTATGAGCCTAGCAGGCTTAATGCCGGTGATTTGGAATCAGACTCAAAGTCTAGCAGGCCAAGTGCCGGTGATGAATTTCGAGCTTTAAGCCTAGCAGGCGATGTGCCGGTGTAATCAAATCAATTTGGTACTTAGCGAACAATATGCCGGGTTGTTATTTCGAGACCTCGGATTGATGTATTATTACCTAAGTTAGTACGAATGGAAAAGCTAAGTAGGAGCTACAATTTTGTTAGCTCGTAATAAGGTACGTATGTGTTTTTATCATGAGACTTTGAAGCATGTTAAAATGTGTTTGAATTTATAGTTATATATCCGAATGTGATCGAGCAAGTTGTGCTTCATGAAATTAGGTTATGAATTGATGTATATATATTTATGGTGCAACTTTCGGCCAAACAGGGCATGAGTAAATATACATGTTAAATGGAACTAGTGTATTCGGTTGAATGTAAGTTTATTTTGAAATTTGTATCTATATGATCAAATGTGAAATGATATGTGAGATTGTTTTGAAAGTGTATATTCGGTCATAAGAAAGGTTTAGTTTAATGTGAAAATTAATTAAATGTGATGAGGTATTTGACTTTGGATATTCGGCTTAGATAAGTTATGTGTGATAAAGTATATGTAATGGTATTATTTGATCCATAAGAAATGATATGATTATTTAATGGGGTTGTTTAATTATTTAAGACTTACTAAGCTTAATTGCTTACTGTGAATATTTTTGTGTTCTTCTCTATTTTTAGATCTTGGTTGAAAGCTACGAGCTCGGGGATTCAAGTTCAAAGTCATCTACACTATCGTCACTATTTTGGTACTTTTAAAAGTCGATATTTTGAAAGATGGCATGTATAGGCTTACTCTCTTTTGAAACAAGTTTACTTTGGGTTATGTAAATGTATTTAAGCCATGCGAAAATGGCTTGTTCATTTTGCTAAGTATGATTCCATGGTTGACTTAGTGATGTGGTTGATTAATATATGTGTTAGTAGAAAATTGCAAAACGGTTAATTATGAAATTTTGATCCATTGAACAGAGTACATGCAAAACACATTTGCAAAATAAGAATTTAGTTTAGTTATGAAATGGTCATCTAATGAATTAAACAGTTTAAGCACACTTGTATTCGGCTAACATTTAAAAGTGATTATATGAATAGTAATATCTGTATTTGCCAAATAAGATGATTTGATGCTAGATGGGTAAGTGGTTTAATAATTATACTTTAAATGGTAAGTATTTGTTATATGACTTCCTAAATTGCTTAAATGCATTATCTTAAGTAAGCTTGACTAGCCAATGTATATAGTAGAGTTGTAGGTATTTTCAATGTTGAATGTTAGATTATAAGCTGTATTATTACCATGCTTATATTCGTACACTTGATAATGATTTCTATGTGTATCCTTGTATGTCCGGAAGTTGTGTTTCATTAGGTAATACCTTGTGACTCTATTCCGGCAACAGATAAGGGTTATAAGGTGTTACAAACATTGTCTGAACTAGAATCAAAATTAGAATCAGAATCAGAATCAGAATCAGAATCAGAATCAGTATCAGTATCAGTATCAGTATCAGTTAACAGAATCAGAATTAGAATCAGGTAACAGAATCAAAATCTGAATGTGAATGCAATGCCCAAGCCCAGCCTAATCCAACCGCTACACTCCACCCGTACTAACCATATACACACCATGTGGGGAAACAACTTGACCCACCCAGCAACTACACTCCACAGACGCAGCAAAGTTGCTAATACAGATATCGTGGCAAAGCCACCAGAATCAGATAATGTGGCAAAGCCACTTAACAGAATACGTGGCACAAGCCATCAATAACGGGTCTATAATCAGCACAAGGCCTTCGGTAATGGCACAAAACCCATAATAACGGCACGAAGCCCACAATATTGATACGAAGCCCACAATAACTACACACAGCCTTCGGTAACGTCACAAAGCCCATAATAACGGCACGAAGCCCACAATATCGATACGAAGCCCACAATAACAGCACACAGCCTTCGGTAACATGATCAGTACTCAGCCATCAATCGGTCCATAGTCGTCTCGAGCGACCCGTGCGACCTTATTAAATCAGTACGAATATACGGCTCTTAAGCCTTCGGTGGACCCACAGTCGTCAAACAACCATATGATCCTAACAGATCAGATCTTCCTCTGTACAAAATCCCAACCCACGCAACATGTCATGTATGCAGAATGTCATGCCCATATTTGAATCAAACAATCACTGTCAAGTCATCCATATCACCAACATATATTCACAATCAAATCCGTCAAACACGCAGTCCAAGTCAGTCACTTGCCCACAAGGGCAACACAGTCATTTAACACCCTAGGGGCAAAATGGTAATTTTACCCCACAGGGATATCTCGGTAATTTTAACCTATAGGGGTATTTCAGTAATTTCACAAATCAAGGGTAAAACGATAATTTTACAAATTAGGAGTAAAACGATAATTTTACAAATTAAGGGTAAAACGATAATTTTACAAATCAGGGGTAAAACAGTAATTTTACAAATTAGGGGTAAAACGGTAATTTTACAAATTAGGGGTAAAATAATAATTTTACAAATTAGGGGTAAAACGGTAATTTTGTAAATTAGGGGTAAAACGGTAATTTTACAAATTAGGGGTAAAACGGTAATTTTACAAATTAGAGGTAAAACAGTAATTTTTACTAATTAGGGGTAAAACGATAATTTTGCAAATTAGAGGTAAAACGGTAATTTTACAATTTAGGGGTAAAACGGTAATTTTGCAAATTAGGGGTAAAACGGTACTTTTACAAATCGAGGGTATTTCTGTAATTTTGTAAATCGGGGGTATTTCTGTAATTTTACAAATCGAGGGTAATTTGATAATTTTACAAATCGACGGTATTTCTGTAATTTTGTAAACCAAAGGTATTTCAGTAATTTTGTAAACTAAGGGTATTTCAGTAATTTTGTAAATCAAGGGTATTTTAGTAATTTTGTAAATCGAGGGTAAAACGGTAATTCTGTAAATCGGGGGTACTTTGGTAATTTTACAAGTCGAGGGTATTTCAGTAATTTGGTAAACTAAAGTATTCTAAACAGAGATAACAATACGAATGGGCCTAGGGCCCATTCTCGGCCCAAATGGGCCCACACGCTCGTGTGACCCTTTTAGCCCAAATCTAGCCACAAATATGCGATTCACCTAGTCTAGTCCAAATTTACTGCACAATCAAACAACTTATCCAATTGGACCCGTAGGCCTATTGGGCCCACATGGCCCCTTTCAGCCCATCGCGGCTCGAAGTAGCCGTCTTACAGCTAGAGTAGTGAGAAATACACACCTGATAGGAATCTAGAGTTAATCCGTGCTTCGAGCACTCCTATGCCCAAACGCCAACCAAGGTATGCTTACTCTCCTCATGGTTTGCTCTATTTAAAGTTAGCTCCTCATCTATTCCCATGCTAGCTTCTCGATGTGGGATCCCTCTGTCAATCCTCCAAAATAAACTCATTAGCAAAATAACCAACCTTTGCATGCAAAGGGATTCGAACCATAGTCCTCCCAATAGCCATGCCACTCCACAACCACTAGGACACAAGCTCCTCTGTGTCATAAGTCCACCACATTTAACTTTAAAGCCCACTTACTCGCTTCCAGATTTATTTAAAAGAAAAACCAAAATAAATTGCAAGAGCCAAGACTTGAACCTTGGACCCCTTGCTTCATTGTCCCCTAAGTGGCGCTACTTTGCCACTACACCACTCTTATTTGTGTCATGCTTTCACCAAAAATATTCTTATAGCCTACCCACTAACGTCAAAGCTCCCACAAGAAAAACATAAATTTTTGCTAAGGCCCAGGTTTGAACCCAGGACTTCTCCAACACTTCCAAACCTCTTAGCCATCACACCAACACGTCATTCAGTGAATATGGGCCCGGGGCCCATTACGCAACCCAAGTGGGGCACACATGTTTGCATGCCTCGTTAAGCCAGATTTGTCCATAGCCACGTGTATGACACAGTTGGTCCACTAATTCTCGTAAGTCCAAAGACAACGACCTGTGTGGGCCCACAAGCCCATTGGGCCCACACGGCCCATTCTTACAGGCCCAATTTCAGGGCGTTACAGAGTTACTACCAATCATTATAATACCTCAATGCTCACATAGAGCTACAGCAATCCACATCATATGTGGAATTACCACTCACTATATTCGGAGAACTTTGTCTCATATTGCTCAAGAGATTTATTAGGATTACTCGGCCGAGCTAAATCCTGTCTGCAACACATGTAGAATCATCTTTACACTAATCCATTGAATTTCCTTCATTCAACTGGGACTTATCCCTTTTCTCAAATAATATCAAACATATTATTACATTTTTATACATTCAACATTTACATAACATTCATAACAAATATCATATAATTCAAACATTTCAATATTCACAATTAGGTTACACGAACTTACCTGGCTAAATTACAAGGATACCAAGATTTAGGGGTATTTTGGTAATTTTCTATTTTCTCCGATTTCTCACCCGATCTTAATCTAAATTAATAATTTTATTTGATTTATTGATTTAGACAATAAACAATTCATTTCCTTCAATTTGGTCATTTTTGACAATTTTAACAAAATTGCCCCTAAAGTTTTACTTTTACTCAATTTAATATCTAAGCCTAAAATATGCAAATTAGCCATTTTTAACGCAAACCTATGTGAGATGAATATTCATATATTTTCTGCCTATTCCTCTCCATTCCACATCCTTAATGTATATAACATGCTTATAAGTAACATTATCTTTAATTTCACTATTTACTTGTATGTTTATTCAAAGTTGTCCATTTGAGTCATATTCACTAAATTATTTATTTATCAGCATCTAAATTAATTCTAATTCACTTCACAATTTATGTCCCTCAATTTTTGAAATTGCACATTTACCCCAAATTTTAAAAATTTTTACACTTTAGTCCCTAATCAATTCACCTATTAATTGAACTTATTTTTCTCAATTAACACTTTATTTTATTATTTTAAACTTTTAAAACCTTTGAAAATTAGAATTTCAACATCAAACCCTAATTCCAAGCTTTTTTACAATTAGGTTTTAAAAATCAATTTCTACTAAAATCACTTAATAAAACCATCATCCAACAAAATTAAAGCTTTAATTCAATGTTTATTAATCATAAATATCCAACACTCATCAATGGTAACTTTTAAAATCACCCATGAAATCAAAAACTAATGAAATAGATAGTTGGACCTAATTGTAAAAGTCCCAAAACATATAAATTTCAAGGAAAAAGTAAGAAATAAACTTACATGAAGCTCAAATAAGAAAACCAGCCTTTAGAGCTCTTCCATGGTGTTTTTGCACAGAAAATTGAAGAAGAAATGGTTTAGAAACTATTAAAATTAACTCTGGCCATGTAACTTTTATTGTAATTCCAATTTTGTCCTTATCACATAAAAATCCTTTATTTTTTTCATGCTATGCCACCTCAGCCATTTAAAATGGTCCATTTTCCCTTTTAGTCCTTCCTCATTTAATTGTTAAGCTATTTAATCACTTTAGCAAGTTTTACACCTTTTTTAATTTAGTCCTTTTTTTATTTCATTGACTACCGAAACGTTAGAAGTTTCTGACGAAACTTTAATACAACCTTATTGAAACTCTGTAAATATTTATAAAAATATTTATGGCTCGATTTATAACACCAAGGTCTCAATACCTCTTTTTCTCAATTACTTGACCTATATAAAACAGAATTTACTATTTCAAAAATATTTTAAAACTATATTTATCTCGTAAATATTAAATAATATAATTTACAAAGTTATTTGCTGGATTTAGTGGCCTCAAACTACTATTTCCGACATTACTGAAAATCAAGCTATTACAAAATGGGTCATGCGCACGAGTGGAAAGGAGCAAGCTCCCTCAAAATATGACCCAATTAAAGCTTTAAAAAAACACCTAATCTGGTTCTAATCAATCTGCAACTTCATCAAAACATCATAAACATCATAAATTGACAACTTCATCAAACAAACATAGACAGTTCAATTCCACATCCACTCCTCATAAATAAAATTTAAGTTTTCTTTATTTTCATGGGGAAAATGAAATTAATTAGTGTCCAAAAATAAACCTAAAAGTTGAACCATACAAAACCATAATTTAATTTTAATCCATTTCATAATCATAGCTTAAATATTGTTCATATCTAATTATTATTCTAATTCGCTTTGCAGATACCTTATGTTAAGACTTATAGTTTGATTAACTTTTATAGATTATAACTTTGATTTTCCATAAAGTATGAAATTGTCTTTCATAGGAGCCATTAACGTTCTTTCCATTGCTTCCTTTCTGCCACATTCTAACCATATTAAAAAATAAACAACAAAAACTAAATGGTAAAGTGCTGCTTTTATCTTATCCAGCAAATGAATGATAATTCATGTAACCACAATCAAATATCAAATGCATTTCATGCACTATCTAATCCTCTTTTTCACTAGTTCTTTAGAATTTTTTAGTGAAGAGACAACTTCAGTATTTCACATAATCATGCTGCCAATAAAAGCAAAATAATGCCTTTGTTTTTTTTTTCTTAACAAAATGTTAATATTCGTTGCTTTAATTATTTGAATTTGAAACTATTTCTGTTAAATGCATGAAAAGTTTGTTGTCTTTGGCTTCCAACTAAGAAAAATAAAGATGAGAACCCTAAGCTTAAAAATAGCAATAAACAGAAAAAATTCAGAGAGAGGAAGTGAAATTACCGTCGATGCTACCACCGCCACATCATGCTCGAAGTCTCAAATTTCCCCATTCCAATATCTCTTGATTCCTTTTTGATGACTCTAACTACCAAAGAGTTCAAATAGGAGAAATCAGAAATGCAGTGAAAAAGCCAAAAAAAAAATGAAGAAAAAAAAGGGTTGCAACTCTACAACAAAAGGGTTTTATTGGCTTAAAAGGTGAAGAAAAAGAAGAAAGAACGAAGAATAGATTGACCTAGGTCTTTTTTGCAATCAAAGGGAAAAGGAGAAACATAGAGATGAGAAAAAAAAAGAAAGTTACTAGTGAATTGAGAGAGAAGATGATGGTTCTGGTGCTTCTTTATTCTCTGGGTAGAGGTGAGGGCAAAAATTAAAAAGGAGAAAAATTTTTTACTTCACACACGAGAATTAACAACTATTCAATGGTGAGGGAAGGGAAAGGCTATTTAGCCTTTCCCTGTAATACAATCTGAATAAATTCGGGCTGTAATAACATTACAGCTAACCAAACTAATGTTTAGTGATGGCACGCTGAATTGAGCTGGAATCATTCATAAACATACTCTTAAAATTAATTTTAGGTTTGAATTTTGTGTATATCTGCCACTCCACCCCTCTCCAACCGCCTTCATGATTGCCCCCACCCCACCCATCTCTGTCTTTCTTTGCTTTCAAAAATAGTTGGGTTCTTTAATTTCATAATACCTCTTTTTTAAGTTCTAAATATAATTATGCGTCTTTCAAAAATTTTATAATCATAATTACAATTACTATATTTGAATAAATATGGCTAGGAATAACTATTATAAAATATGTTTGAATTAATAACATAAATCTAAAAGAATGTACGCATAATCAAATTCAAATATAATATCTCAAAACTTTCAATAATTTTAACATCATAATACACGTAGATATTTTTTTTATGGGAGTGATAGAGAGTGAATGATTATTTCTTTTCAAATATTGTTTTAGATGTAATTTTCTTAAATAAAATCAGTTAAAGAATATAAATTACTTTTGAAATAAAATAAATTAGCATCCATAATCAATGTCGGATTTTACAGAAACACAGCATGCAAATAAATTAAACCGTTATTGTTATTATTATTAATTAAATAAAATAAAATGTATTTTACTTTCGAAATAAAAATACAAGTCTAGATATTAGAAATGATATTATTAAAAGTGATATCTACAAATTCAGATTATGAATAGCAAAATATATAAAAGATAAAAACAAAAAAATAATACTTATATATTTATTTTTAGTAACAAATACCAATTAAGTTTTAATTTAATTAGTGAAATTTTTACAAATCCCCAAGTAATTTTGAACACAAATATGGAGAGATTTTAAACATACATTTCAAGTAAAACTAGATATCTATAAAATCATATAAATATTTTACAAATAATTTTAGCTTCAATGACAAAAGGTAAGAAAAAAACACACAAAATTGAGCTTATTACAGACAGTAACATACAAAATGGTTAAAAGATTTGAACATACAAAAGAATTGGTTAAAAAGAACACATCCACGGCTGCAAGTAGTCTGCAGTGGGAGGCACAAAACCACCCGTGCTGCGAGAATCATTCGTGCCGTGTCGCAATCCCAATAAGGGATTAAACGACACCGACACCCACACAGCGAGCGTGCCAAGACTGCGACTACTCACGGTGTGTGTCCCACAGCACTGAGGCAGTCGGCAAAAAAGTAAGAAAGGGGAAGACTATTTGAAAAAAGAGCAATGAATTTAAATTATAAGCTATAGCAAAATATGAAAACTTTACTTACAAAGAAAAAAAAAGAACTGACAAGCAATACCGGGGCCAAGTGTTTTTTTCACTGCTCCCCCATGAAAAGAATACGTAAGCCTCATCTTTCTCTTGTTTTTAACTTGCGGTTCCTTCGGTTTTCCCTTTACCTTCTATTTCATTCTAATGGGAAACCAAGAAAATCCTTACATTTAAAACCAAAAATAAATTTTATTGTAGACCTTTGCGGTTGTTATAACCATAATAAGATAAATACCATCTAACAAACTTCTTCAACCCGGTTTGCAAATCGGTTGTGGGCTTGTACCCGAATTCTCTTTGGGCCAAACTGATATTCGCATGAGTGAATGGAACGTCACCGTTTCCAGGCATATCTACGATATTCCTTTTGGCTTTCACCTTCAAATGTCTCTCCAGGATGTTCACCAGCTCCGGCACCTTAACCGGCGACGTATTCCCCAAATTAAAAATCCTATATGGAGCATTCCCCTTTTTCTTCCCACCAGAACCGGTGCTTTTCCCGGATGTATCCAACGATCCCAAACAGCCTTTCACGATATCGTCAATGTAGGTAAAATCTCGTGCCAAATCAACCCGATTCTTTCCCCGATAAATGGTGATGGGCTTCCCCTGCAGAATATTTCTCGTAAACGAAAAATACGCCATATCAGGCCTTCCCCATGGACCGTACACGGTGAAAAATCTTAATCCAGTAATTGAAAGACCGTAGATATGATTGTAAGTGTGGGTTATTTCTTCGCCTGCCTTCTTGGTGGCGGCATACAAACTAGCCGGCTGGTCGGTCCTGTCGGCCTCAGAGAAAGGAACCTTCTCGTTGAGACCGTAAACGGAACTGGAGGAGGCCCAGACAACGGCTGGCTGGGGATTAGCGGATTTGCAAATTTCGAGAAGCGTGACAAGACCGGCGATGTTGCTGTGAACATAAGAGTTGGGGTTTTCCATGGCGTACCTGACTCCAGCTTGAGCCGCCAAATGCATCACGTGAGTAAAAGCCACCACGTCGAAAAGCTTAGCCAACAACTTGGCGTCGTTCAAATCGCCTTCAACCACCAAAATGCCGTGGCTGTTAAGCAGGGATTTCCTCGCCTTTTTCAACGAAGGGTCGTAATAGTTGTTGAAATTGTCAAGCCCAACGACTCCATCTCCGCGTTTTTTGAGGGCAAGGGAAACGTGTGTACCGACGAAACCAGCCGCTCCAGTAACCAGAACGGACATGCCTCCGGAACGATGGATCTGAGCAGAGTTACGGACTTGTTTTTCCCATTGGATACCACCCCATGAAGCACTGAAATATCGGCTACCAGAATCAACGAAACTCTGGAAGCTCAAATACGACGCCGTCAATGCGATCAAGAAAAGAGCCCATAAAAACATGGTGCTGGTTGAAGCGAAGCAACGATGGAATTGACGGTTCATATTGTGTGCTCTGTCGACCTTGAACTTCCCTGGCGTCGACGGAAACAGCTCATCCTCCAAGGACGGCATTGTCCTACTATTTTTCTTTTTCTTGTTCAGAAAAAAAAATCTTGAAATGACTTGATTAGCAGATCGAAAGGATAAGGAAGAAAGAGATTTTATTTGATTTATATAATTTTGAGCTGCAAAGAAATAAAAGCAGATGCAGAAAAAAAGGGGGGGGGGGAGTTTTTATTTTTTCCTGCACCTGCTAATCGAGGGAAGATGAGAATGGGATTTATATATAGGGGTCAGCCACAAGGAAGCGACAAGTATACGCGTGAACGCGTTGAAGGACGGCCAGATTGGATGAGACTTGTGAGACACGGAGAGAGAGATATATCAATTTTTATACAACTCAACGTCATACTTCCCCTCTACTATTAACTCTATGCAGTAAAGTAGAAAACGAAAATATTTTTTAATAATAAGTGGGCTAATTTCAATTTATGGTACGCGGAACATGTATGATTGATTATTGACTGTCTGTTTTCTAAAGTAAAGTTTTTGGCTTTTTGCACGATCATTGCATTAAATTATTAGTCGTAATGTATAATAATTTATTAAGCAAGGACTAAGGAGACAAAAGGTTTTAGTGGAGGTAGTTTGGGGACTTGGTAGTGAGAACATGGGGGCCATAATGCATATGCCCTTTAAATAAATAATCAAAATTTTAGGTTTTTGTGGAAATAAACCGGTTACCGGAAGAAGCGGTCGTGACTGGAAGTGTAGAGTTAGGTTAGCAAAACAACGACAGTAGACTGGCCAAAATAATTATAATAATTGAACAGCGGGGGATTAGCAATGCCCGGCGTATCCGGCTGTCTGGTCTTCAATAGTCATGTGGGAATTGGGCGGTGCCCCTTCTTTTTTCTTTTCAATCTATTTTGGATTTCTTTCAATTTGATCACTAGTTTTTATTTGAAATAAATTCATCAATTTGGGCTTCACAATTTCATCGTTGAGAAATAATTAAAAGCTTGTATAATTTCTGTCAATTTGAGAGGCAATTTCATCATTTTAAGATTATAATATTTTTAAAAATTAAATTATGAGGGCTAAATTGACATGAGTGTAAAGGTTGAGCATTATTCCTAAATATATTTAAAAAAGGGTCTTCCTTTTTCAGATTCTTTGTTTCTATGTGTGGGTTTAGGACAAGCTTGGTTGGCAAATTGCGGTGGTGGGGATCCACTTGAGAGGAAAAAGAAATGCCATTTCTCAAATTATGTGCTAAAGATTTCTTAAATTTTAAAATATTTTAATTAATGCAGTATTATTTCATTAATTTTTAATTTGAAGAGAATAGTTTTAAAATATAAAGATGTGTAATGAAATTATCTAAAAAAAAGAGTGAAAAAGTTATAAGAGTAAAAGATGGGATATATTTAATTGATCAATGAATGGATGTTGGCAGAGGATGAGTGGTCTCATCTTTCGTTAAATGCGAATGCCCTTTCTGTGAGATGGATGATGGGTGGAACTTTCCTAGATACTTGCAATTTTCCTTGTTTGATAAATTTCCCGACTGGATTACATACTTGTAAAGTAATTTACGATCTTTTTATATTCTTTAGCGTATTAGTTGTTGATAATTTAGGCCTACTTATTTAGATTGTGGATTCGAGGTTAAAATACAAAATAAAAAATCTTGGTTTTTCACCTAATTATATTAAAAAAATTAAATACTAAAATAAATTATTAATTAGATTATTTATTAAAATGGAATATTTTCTTGGATCGTGCCTATTTGACAGGTACAACCTTTTTTATATTAAAAAAATATATTTTTATTAATAAAATATTATTATTTTATTTTTATTAAAAATATTTAAATTTATATACAGGTAAAAAAACGTCAACGGGTCAAAATACGGGTAAATATCAGAAACAGGTCGCGCTTGTCAACTAGTCGCTCCTAACTGGTAGGCGCAATTGCCAAGTCAGCTCCCCCCTACGCCCCACGTGGTGCCTCTGCTGCTGCCCCCTCTGCATGCATAAGTCTTGTCCCTTCAAGGGAAAAAAAATGGTAAATGGGGACCTTATAAGCATGGTCCCCCAAGTTGATGAAGCAGCCACCGAAAGAGAGAAATAAAGGAGAGAAATGAGAAGAAAAGAAGAAGAAGAAGAAAGAAAGAAAGAAAGAAAGAAAGAAAAAATGTGATGTATTATTTTAGTAAATAATTTTGTTTATAATTTAAATAGTTTAATTAAAATGTTCTAAATTTTTTTTGTTATTATTTATTATTTATAAATTATTTATGTTTAGTATTTATGGTTTTGGGTTAATATTTTGTATGAATGTAATTTTTTATAATTATTTTAAAATTAATTTGTTAGTAATTTAGGATTATGTTATAAATTTTTGCGTTTATAATTATTTTAAAATTAATTTATTAGTAATTTAGGATTATGTTATAAATTGTTGTGTTTAGTTTAGTATATGATGAGTTTTTAGTAATGTAAACTTATTTTGTTAAATATTTTGTTAGTAATTTATTATAAATTGTTGTGTTTTATGAGTTTCTAGTAATGTAAAATTTTTTAAAAAATAATTGTATAGTTATTTTGTTAGTAGTTTATGATTAGGTTATAAATTGTTAGTGTTTTGTGTTTTGTTATAGTTATTTATTTTGTTAATAATTTATGAGATTAGGTTACTATTTGTTAGTGTTTAGTGGTTTAGAGTATTGTGATTTTTTAGTAATGTAATTTTTTTTAAAAATAATTTTATAGTTATTTTGTTAGTAATTTATTATTAGGTTATAAAAATTGTTAGTGTTTAGTGGTTTAGTTATTGTAATTTTTTAGTAATGTATTTTAAAAAAAATAATTTTATAGTTATTTTATTAGTAATTTATGATTAGGTTATATAAATTGTTAGTGTTTAGTGGTTTAGTGTATTGAGATTTTTTAGTAATGTATTTAAAAAAAATAAATTTATAGTTATTTTGTTAGTAATTTATGATTAGGTTATATAAATTGTTAGTGTTTAGTTTAATATTTTGTGGTTTTTTTAATGTAATTTTTATATAATGTAATTTTATATTATTATTTATTTATTTGATAATTTTTATTGATTTATTAACATGTGGATTAAATTTATTGTTATATAATTTTATAGGTTGTTTGAAAAAAAGTAGTTAGGTATGTTTCTATTTTTATTTTTTTTTAATTCGTATGTTTTTTATATTTAGATAGTTTATATTTATTTTAATTATATTATTATTGTAATCTAACATAAATTTTTTATTGTAGGTAAATTATGGGAAATTATGAGATATTTACCGTGTTTTGTTTCTAAAATTTGAAATAATTTATTGTATTTTTTGAAACAAATTAAATGAATTCATTTTTTTTTAATTACAAATTTGCAACAAATGGGTTCTTTGATTAATAAAAATCACATATCAAGTACTATTAATGAGATGGTAATGAAATTTTTATTTGATACTCATGTTATTTGCTGAATTAAATTATATTGTAATAATTATTTTGCTAATTTAATAATGTCAGGGCCCGTACTGCGTATTGAGGGGCCATGTTAATAGTGTAGGGTTTCTGCCAGATGAATGCCTAATACCGTACTTGGAGTTAGCCGAGTTTGGATCAGCAGCATTGATCTGGACTTTTGATCTACGATACGACTTGATTTCCGATTTAGTCGAGCGATGGTATCCGGAGACCTACACATTTCATTTGCCGTACGGGGAGTGCACTATCACTTTAGAGAATGTTGCACTACAGCTCGAGCTCCCCAGTGACGGGAATGTGGTCACGGGCGTAAGTTCGATCTCTAGGCCGGCTACTCTTTGCTATGAATTACTTGGACGCTCGCTAAGTGAGGGGAAATTTGTCAGTTTGAGGTTTTCATGGCTAAAGGCCAATTTTGAGTATTTGCCGAGTACTGCCAATGAATGGGAGGTGATGCAGGTCGTTCGAGCTTACATTATGCACCTTATAGGGGGTGTACTCATGCCGGATGCAAACGACAGTACGATCCACTTGATGTACTTACCCCTATTATCCAATTTGCATAACACATGTTCATACAGTTGGGGGTTCGTAATGTTAGCCATGTTGTATCGTGAGCTTTGTCAGACGACAAATCCTTCTGCGATAGACATAGGTGGATGCCTCATACTGTTATAGTCGTGGGCATTTTACCGAATGCCATTTTTGGCATCCATTAGTCACCAGTCATATATATTTTTACTCGTTCATAGGTGATGAATTTTTACTCGTTATAACAATTAGTTAACTCTTTTCGGATTATATTATTCTAACAATTTGTTTTCATAGATGGAGCACTAATCCGGGTATCGGGAGGTCATACACGGTTCCGATATACCGTCTGATGTTTGAGAATTATGCTGGAGAGGGGGTAAGTTTTCCGATATCAACTTAATTTTATTATTTTATCTCACTCGACCTGCGTTAATATAACAGTATTATTAATCGTGTAGTTCATTTGGATGCCGTATTCTGTTCTAGAAATTATGGCGGTTATTCCCTCGTCTGCCCACGTTTACTCAAACCTATAGTGCATTAGCGCACTCGTTATCAATTTTCAGATAGTGGAGTGGTATCATGGCGATCGAGTACTCCGGCAGTTCGGTTGCATACAGTATATCCCGACACTGCCAGTACGATTGAGGGAGATCCATGGGATGAACATGAGGGGGAAGCATGGAAATGATTGGAGAGAAGTGCATGAGGAATATATTACGATATGGAACAACCAGTTGGGGAAGGTACCTCAGATGGATCGTGCTTTGGATCTGCAGCCCTTGTTAGAGTACATATAGTGATACTATGAGATAGGGAAACCATTTTTGTTTGGTGGGCGGTCGATGGTAGTCCCCCCGCATACGATATGAATTGGGCAACCCCTTCCAGATCCACATCATGCATCAGAGTCGGAACTACACTCTGGGGGTAGTTCTTATCATCCAGATTTGGGGGGATGACTATTCCCGAGCTTTTCAGGCCATGGATATCATTTAGAGTTTGTTATCTTCAGCCCACTACCACCTCACTACTCCAGTCATCTCGGCTTATATCCACCTTAGTACTCCGCTTTTTTCAGCCCGTATCCACCGCCGTACTCCACTCCTCTCGGCTCGTAACCATCGCCTTACTCTACTCCTCCCTGCTCAAGTTCATAGATGGCATTTGAGACATATGATTTTTCGTCTATATTTTACACACCCCCACATACGGACGAAGAAAACGTTGATCACCGCAATCGCCTGCAACGTGAATGTCAAGCTCCACAAAAATATACCCCTAGAACCACACCATCAAACCATCAATTTTAGGGGTGGACTAACAATGTTTAATTGAAGCTTACCATGGAGTAGATTGCTTGTGACGAAGGTATGTAGCTTGTGTAAATTAATTGGTGTTTGTTAAGCGTGTAATTGGGTGTTAAATTTTGATTAATTGGTGCATATTTGTTGTAAATAAATTAAATTGGAGATGTGTGAATGTTTATGGTAATTAATTGTTGCTATTTTAAGTTTAATGGGTAAGTAAAATATGTAAAATCGAGAAACTAAAATGAATTTTTTTGACAAAATAGGTGTAGTGGTTTGCACACAGGCATGTGGGTTTTTAGGGGTTTGATTTTTGGTTTTTGTAATCTAGTATTCTAATTTGTTTAATTTATTATTTAGTATTAAAACTTGATTAGATTAATTGAAACCCTTATTAATAGGGAAACTTGGTAATATTTTAGGATTAGATTTGTAACTGTTAATATTTGGCAGAAACACTCTGAATTTTTAATTTGGGAAATGTACTAGAAGTTTGTAAAAGTTACAATTTGGTCCCTAATAATAAAACTTGAATTAGACATAGTAAATGAACTCAAACTAAGCTGAAATTTTTAGGGCTTACATAATTTGACTAAAAGAAGGTCTATAATATTTAGAAATAAAATCGAGATAGTTTAACCATAGGTGGTAAAATAACCAAAATACCCTTAGGTTTAAATACATAGAAAAAGTTTAAAAATGGTTCACAAATTAGTTCTGTATTAAAAAATGATAGTTAATTAGTCATAAATAAGGTGTTATAAGGTTGAGGTATGCGTCGAGCGGTCGTTAGCTAGAGAGTCATTTCGGTGGCTGATGTAACGCTTCGAATTCGATATAATCCATCTCGGTCGAGTTTGGGGTGCCACAATGTGGTTTTCTCAAAATAGAAATGGAAATGAAAATGAGAAATGATTTATTTGCAAATGTAGATGAATTAGTTAAAAATGATTGGGAGAATGAATTTATGTTTTTTATCTATTTTAACGTCCGGAAATGAAAATAAACCATGCGATAATAGTGATCAAGTTAAATTGTGAAATATTAAATATATTTTTCTAGAAATATTACCAAGGGTAAAATCATCATAATTTTACTAGGGGTAAAATTGGGATAAGAAAATTATTTAAAATAAATGTATTGAACTTTATTTTGGGAAATAGAAAAACAAAATTGGGTTGGATCAAATTACAAAGTACTAGGTCGAAAAGTTCAGGAAGTACTCGTAATTGAACCCGATGTGAGAGAGGCTCAAAATCCCCTCATGGAATATGAAGGGGTGACAACGCTAGTAGGAATACTAGGGGATGCCGTCCACCCTACTCCTACTCTAAGTAGGAAGTTGTTTCTCTTGTTGAAATAAACCTCTACAATTCAAAAAAGGTTCTACCTTCTCTTCCTATAAATAGATGGAACCATTAGGGCTATAAAAAAAATAACTTTGAGAGATTGTTACTTTATCGAAAAATAGAAAGAATTTATTCTCAACTATTCAATACATTTTTCCAAAATAATAATTCTACTAGTTTCAATTAAGGAAGAAAGAATTTTTGTTTTCACCCCAAAAGAAAAAGAAAACCTTTTCTAGTTCTCTATTTTGATTCAATTGGTTTTAGCCCACACCCGAAGCAATTCATGGTACGAGAACAGTAGAGAAGATCATTTGGTTGAAAGCTGAAAAACATCATATCAAATCCAAAAAATCGAGTTGGTAGAAATTGGGTTAATAAACTGAGAGAGTGGTCACCGGAATTTTATTTATTTATTTTAAATAATCTTTTGATATTAATAAATATCAAGTATAGTGGTTGAGTAGTGGTGGTGATACGATCATGGTCCAAGACCCTTCCAAAGCTGCCGTAGAACCCATGGAGCTACCAACGGGCTCGATTACTCATGCTCAAGCTAAGAGGTTCAAGGAAACTCTTGCAGGCCTTATTGATCGAATTTAGGGTGAAGTCGTTGCGAGGTTTATTAATCAATCATGGACATGCACTCCATGTGTGCCATGCAACCTGATTCAAGCTCAATTATAGCTCTTTAGCTTATGAAGTTATTTGCTGGAATAAAGAAATTAATTTAGTTTTAGTTATTTAGTTAAATTAGTGTAAGTCTTAATTATGTCATAATTTGAACATCATTAATATGAGCTTTAATTATGTCATAATCTGAACATTTTTAATAAGGGTCTTAATTATGTCTTAGTTTAAGACATATTAAATATATGTTTTAAATATAGACATCTTAAATACATGTCTCTAGTTTAGACCAATTAAATTGAGTTTAAGCAATGTTTAATGTGTTTTGTAGGGTGTGAGTGGATGGCATTTAAGAGGGAGCTGCTGGTTGCTTTCTTCCATACAACCTTTTGTGGAATGTAATGGACACAAGTGTTTTCACACTTGTTCAATCTGCTGGAAGCTATGTTCACACCAAGTGACTATCCAATTTTGAGTTTTCACACCTTGAAGGCTGTTCGAGTGCCCTATGCACATTAAAAAAGAGTTTGCTCATTCAGCTTCCCAAGAAGGCACCAACCATGTTCACACCAACCAGAAAACTGATCAAGTACTTGAACCATTAGCTCACATTAAGGCTACATATTTTTAGCTGTTTGGAGAGTGCAAATGTCATGGCTGTTGGCGTCACCAATGCATGGGAGTCCTCAAGAGTCATGTGGGATAGCTCAATGGTTATTCAGCTCAATTAATCTGAATTAATTAAGTCCATTCGACTGGACCTTTGTAGAGCTATAAATATTAAGCTCAAATATTGTATTTCAGACTTTTTGAACCTTTTATGAGTAATATATCTTTTGTGATTTATTCAATTCTTTTTGTTTCTTTTGTGACTCAAATTGACTTATCTAAGTAAGTCTAATGGTGTCAATCTGAATCCCTTTAAGAACTTATCACTCCAATGAGTGTGGCATTCCAATTATACCGTTTGGTTCCTATCTCCAATAGATAGTGGGTCATGGTTCAATCTATCAGCCATTTTTAGCTTAAGAGCATCATAAGAATCGGGTCAATATTCCATTTTAATATTGGTTCATTCTTCAAATTTTAAATCGACCCTTCATTTTTTCCTTTCCTAAATAACCAAATAAGCCCTTGTTAAACCTATCTTTGTCTGAATTCAGCCCTTTGGCAAACTAGATCGGATACTACTTAATTTTACAATTGAGAACACAAGTGACTCGAATCAACCAACGAGTACAAGATCACATCATTTGGTATCAAAGCTGGTTAAAATTGGGTAAGTATCGACGTTCTATCATTTCAGGGTTGAGATTTTGAAGAGAAAAAAATTCGAAAAAAATTCTTTCGTTTAAAAAAGAGAGAGAATATATAGTATATTAGAAGTGAAAATTTTGAAAATATCTATATAAAAAAGAGATTCAAATTATTAAAAAAAAAAAAGAAAAGAAAGCTAGTTTGAAAGTGTTTGATTTTGCTTGATCTCTAAATTTTCCTTTACATACATTTTGGCCACACTTAAGTACCCCATTCTTTTCTTTTAGCCTACCCTACACCAATATCAATTCCAACCATTTGCAACACTTTTTGAAGCCGACCCACGAAGATTTGCTGTTAAGTCTAAGGCAATCACTTACGAACTTAGAAAGACGAACAAGAGTGCTAAAAGGCAAGAGTGTGTGAGAGCAATAGGGTGATAAAAGCCAAGGTCGAGTGCAAACACGTGTGTAGTGCATATTTTTCTCTTTATTTTTGAGAGAACTAGTGAGGATTTTGTGGTGAGGAAAAACATCACGTCAGAAGTCCCAAAAGGAATGTTACTGCTAGTGGTGGTACGCCTAATTTAGCATACAAACCTTCATTCGTGAGATGGATCGAATGCTACAATGCCAGTTGGAGCCAATGCAAGAAAAATTGAACCAATTGAAGGAAAGAGCCCAATGGGAATGAGCTCCTCAAAATCAAAGGATGGAAGCAAGATCATCAAGAAGTCGAGCGTCGAATGACTTCTTGAGAAGATATCCATGTCATGATTCCTATTTGACGAGGAATTTGAATTAGAGTAAAGCAAAACACAAGTTTGAAGCCTTTCAAGGTAACAAACAAGAAGGCACAAGTATCTCTTCGACTGCACCAAAGTACTCATCCACGGAGGCTTACTCACGAAGAGTTGATTGTTTCTCATATGATTTCAAAGATGTATTTCTAGAAGACGTCCCTAGTGTTTTACCACCTATTCAAGGGATTGAGCATCAAATTGACTTCATACCCGGAGCTACAATTCCAAACCATCCAGCCTATCGAAGTAACCCCAAAGAAACCAAGAAACTTTAAAGGCAAGTAGTTGAGTTGATGGAGAAGAGGTACATTTGAGAGAGCTTAAGCCATTGTGTTGTGCCTATACTCTTGGTGCTAAAAAAGGATAGATCTTGGCGCATGTACGTGGACTACCAAGCAATCAACAAGATCACAATCAAGTATAGACATCCAATTCTGCGCCTCAATGACATGTTGGATGAATTAATTGGCACACAACTCTTCTCCAAAATAGATCTTAAAAGTGGATATCATCAGATACAAATGAGAGAAGGAGATGAGTGGAAAATAGTGTTTAAGACAAAGCATAGATTCGTGGTTAGTTTCGAAAGACTTGAAGTTGATCAAGATAAAGTGAAGGCGATTCGAGAATGGCCATGACTTATGAGTATAAGCTAAATAAGAAGTTTTCATGGCTTGGCAAGCTTCTATAGACGATTTGTTCCTAACTTCAGCACTTTGGCTGCTCTGTTAACGGGTATCATTAAGAAAAATTCTACTTTTCATTGGAGTGAGGAATAAGAGGAGTCTTTTAATTTAATTAAAGATTGTTTAACAAATGCTCCGTTACTTTCCTTACCTGATTTTAACAAAACGTTCGAGATTGAGTGTGAAGTTTTAGGTATAGGTACTGGAGTTGTGCTAACTCAAGATGGGCGTCCCATAGCTTATTTTAGCAAGAACTTGAATGGTGCCACCCTGAATTACCTAACCTACGGTAAGAAAGTGTATGCATTGATCCGAGCATTGGAAAAGTGGCAGCATTACTTGTGGCCCAAAAAAATTGTTATTTACACTGATCACGAGGCGTTGAAACACCTCAAGGGCCAAAACAAGTTAAACAAGAGACACGCCAAGTGGGTAGAGTTCCTTGAGTCATTTTTGCATGTAATCAAATATAAAAAAGGTAAAGAAAATGTCGTAGCAGATGCGTTGTCAAGGAGGTATGCACTTCTTAACCATTTAGATTCAAAATTACTTGGTTTTGTGCATTTGAAAGAACTTTATGAAGATTTTGATTTTGGTGAATTGTATAAGGCTTGTGAACATGGAGCCTTTGAAAAATTTTATAAACATGATAACCACCTTTTTTGAGAAGGTAAGCTTTGCATTCCTTAAGGATCTGTTCGAGATATGTTGGTGAACAAGGCATATAGCGGAGGCCTCATGGGACATTTTGGAGTCACAAAGACATTAGACATGCTCCACGAGCATTTCTTTTAGCCAAGGATGAAGCGTGACGTTGAGAGAGTGTGCAATCAATGTATCACTTATAAAAGGGCCAAATCGAGAATCAAACCTCATGGATTGTACATGCCCTTACTCATTCTAGAGGAGCCTTGGGTCGACATCTCAATGGACTTTGTTTTAGGTCTTCTTCAAACTAAAAATGGAAAAGACTCGATATTTGTAGTGGTTGACCAATTTTCCAAAATGGAAAATATTATTGCTTGTAATAAAATTGACGATGCTTTACATGTTGTAAATTTGTTTTTCAGAGAAGTCGTAAGTTTACATGGAGTTTCGAGAACTATAGTATCCGATTGATATGTGAAGTTCCTTGCCACTTTTGGAGAATATTGTGGGGGAAACTTGGCACAAAACTATTATTTTCTATGACATGCCAGTCGCAAATGGACAGACAAACAGAAGTGGTGAACTGAGTCTTGTCAACATTGTTGAGGGCCATTATAAGGAAGAATCTCACAACATGGGAAGAGTGCTTGCCGCACATTGAGTTTGCATATAAATGATATATTCATTCGACAACTAAACATTCTCCCTTCGAAATTGTTTATGGTTTTAATCCTTTAACTCCCTTTGATTTGATTCCTTTACCTAATGATCAACTTATACATGTAGATGCTAAACAGAAGGCTGAGTACATGAAGCAGCTAAACCAAATGGTGAGGAAGAATATAGAAGAGAGATCCGAACAATATGCACACAAAGCCAATAAGGGAAGAAAATGTATAATCTGTAAACCCGGAGATTAGGTTTTGATGCATATGAGAAAAGAAATGTTTCTAGGCCAGTGAAGGTCTAAATAACTAGCAAGAGGCAATGATCCTTTCTATGTATTGGAAAGGATCAATGATAATTCATACAAACTCGACCTTCCAGGTGAGTACAATGTAAGTGCAAGTTTTAATGTATCTGACCTATCTCTGTAACACCCTGAATTTGGGCCTAGAAGGATTGGGCCTTGAGCAAGGGAATAATTAGGAGGCTGTACATAAATATTTAGTTGTGCAGGAATGTGACACAAATGCATGTCTGCTTCAGTGGTTAAGTGTTCTGGGAGTGTCTGAGAAGTCTTGGGTTCAAGTTGTAGCTTGGGCAAAACTTTTGTTTTTATTGAGTAAATCCTTAGCTTTAGGCCAACAGGCTTATAATTTAATGTGGGTAAACTATGACACAAAGGAGTTGTTGGTCTGGTGGTAAGTGGCGTGTGGAGTGCGGTTAGGGTCTAAGGTTCGAGTCGTGGCATTGCAAGAGGAGTATTTATTTTACTTTTCTTGCCATGTGAGAAGCAAAATTGGACTAAAATACTGCTGAATGGAGTTTGAATTAGTCATGAAGAGATTTCAGGAGAGATTTTAGGAGATAATCAGGGAAGTTAAGGGGAGAGAAGGTAGTGTGTCATTTTGAAAGTCTAGGCACCTTCTTTTCACTTTTTACGTTTTCTTTATTTTGGAAAAAGAGGTTTTCGGGTTTTGGTGAATTTTCTGTATATTTTCCTTACTGTTTTTCGGCTCCTACTTTGTTTCGGTGCTTTCCATTCATTGTTTAGGGGTAGTCGAATTTTGGCTTTTGAGCATTTAGGTGTTGTTCCATTCAATCTTCTTTTACTATCTCTTGGCCGAATACTTTTTTTCCTCCCTTAGTCTTTGTTAACAGTTTTTTTGCTCCCCATCATTATGACCGAATTCATCTTATTCTCCTCTCTATTCTACTTCGGCTTTCTTCCTGTAGTAGCCGAAATCCTTACTACTCTCTCTCCCATTCTCGATTCGTTTGGTTTGTAACAACTCTTTTCTTTTGATTTGGTCGAATGCTTCATCCCTCCTTCCTCATTATTTCAGCTTTGACAATTGATTCTTTGATCAACCAGGTGTGTATTCTCACGATTTTATCTTCTATTTTCTCTCCGCCACAATAAACTTTCGTTTAACATGTTTTATTCTTCTTGCTACTGATTGTTTCAAGGGGTGTGTTTAGGCTAGGCCTTGTCTCCGCCGCATTGTGTGAGCATTCTAGGGTTAGGCCAATTGTCCTTTTCTCTTAATCTGGACTCTACATTTTGGTAAGCGATTTCTCTTCAAGTTCAAACTGTTCAATTGGTGGATTGTTATTAAGAAATTGCACTTGTAATGCAGATAATCGATAAGGAATGTGTGATCGATTCTAGCTAGTAATCTAAGAGAAATAAGCCGATTATTATTCAATCAAGGTGGGTAGGAATTAACAATTTCGGGTTAAATGGTTGTTAACTCTATTGGTTATAAGACTGATTGTGTAACACCCCCTTACCCGAGTTCGACACCGAGACGGGGTACGAGGCGTTACCTTACTGAGTCATACTATAACTTGAAATCTCAGGCTATAAAATTTCTTTTCTTTTAAAAACTTATCAGTCATTCTCTTAATAACCTTATCATGGGCTTACAAGGCCCATAACATACATTAGATACGTTCTAGAACTGATCTGAAAAATTTTGGGCATTTAGAAAATTTTTCCCTAAAATAGGGCCACACACTCGTGTGGGATGGGACACGCCCGTGTGGGTAGGCCGTGTGGTTTCACACCCCCATATCCCTATCCCGTGTGTAATTTATTTTTATTTTCAACCTGCAGGGGTTTTGACATGGCTTGGGCACATGCCCATGTCCCTCACATGTCCTAGACACGCCTGTGTCAACATCCCGTGGGGTATTCTGACTTGAATACCACAATCATCAGAATTGCATACGGTCAAGGCATACGCCCATGTGCTTAACCTGTATTCTATATTGAACTAACTAAATTGGATGTAGGGGACAGACTGCCTATTAACACGCCCTTGAGGATGATTGTGTGTCACACACAACCTAGGCACACACCCGTGTGCCTAACTGTGTGGACAACAATAGGCTATTTTCCAAGCCTTATGCCACCCTAAAACATAACCAAACACAAGCCAATTCCATAACACATAACAAGGCATAACATATTCTCTAAATACTCTTAATTAAGACATCCCAATGCCAACATACATATCATTCTCAAACACTTTCTATACTTAAACATGCAAGATTGCATATTCATGAATTTCATCTTCAATGTATAAAATATGAGTTAGGCAATATTAGGCCATTTCCAATGGCCATTACAACACTACTAGAGTAATACCAAAGCCAATGCCTATGGCTACACAAAATGACACTTAGTAAAATGATCATTCTTCCTATACATGCCGTACTTCAAAATAACTAATTTTGCTATACCAAAATGAATGTCTTGATAGTGTGGCTTCGATCCCCAACTTTAACGATCCCTGATCTAGTATGAAAAATCTACACGGGAGAGGGAAAAAGAAAGAGTAAGCATATAAATGCTTAGTAAGCTACATGAATAAAATATCAACTAAAATTATGAGACATTACTCAAATAAGTTATCATAAACCTCATATAATTTCTTACTCATCTTCATGACTTACTCGATCATATGCTTACTCATGCTTTTCATGTTGTATTTCTCATAACATTATACTCTCAATATCTCATACTTACTCGTTTATACCTGCAACACTCAACATGAAACTTTAACCTTTATCTTGAAACCTATCAACCTGAATACTTTTTTCGTTTATAATTCTTTTAAAAATATACTGAAGGATATCCATATGTCAATCTCATGAAATGATGCCAATGCCATGTCCTAGACATGGTCTTATATGGGACCACATATCGATGTCGATGCCATGTCACAGACATGGTCTTACATGAGGTCGTACTCTGATGCCAACGCTATATCCCAGACATGGTCTTACACGGGATTTTATATCGGACGCCCATGCCATGCCCCCAGACATGGTCTTACAGGGGATCCTTAACTCCTCTCAATGTCAAAGCCATGTCCCAGACATGGTCTTCCACGAGACGTTATCTCGGATGCCCATGCCATGCCCCAAACATGGTCTTATAGGGAATCACATCTCGATGCCAATACCATGTCCCAGACATGGTCTTACATGGGATCTTAGTTCGGTGCCAATGCCATGTCCCAGAAATGGTCTTATACGAGACCTACAATACTCATGACATGATTACGGTATACTTCATATTAATTAGACTTGCATGTAAGTTTTCTTTTCATGATTTTCCTTATTTCTTGGTAGTATTACACATCAACAATATCATGAATCTCATACATTTCCTCAACATATCCATATCATAAAAATTTAACATAACTCATAAAAAATCATATACATGTCTTCAAGGAATACACAATTTCATAGAAGTCATAGTAATGAATTCATATATCATAGGAGCTAAATTATTACATACAACTTACCTTGAGTCCAAAATGTGGGCAAATGCTCAATTTAGTCCACTACTTTACTTTTTCCCCGGTTTCGGTCTGGGCTTCGTGTTTCTTGATCTAAAAGTGCAAATTTGACTTATTGAGTACCCACATTGACTAAATAGTCCTTAATTCCTACTTTGGAAAATTTATAATTTTGCCTTTAAACTTTTACATATTTGCAAAATAGTCCCTAGGTTCGTATAATGAAATGTGTCTATTCTCTTGGCTACCTAAGCCTAGCTGACACCTACTAGAGTCCATACAAGCCCACATTGCTCATACTTCTTACACTTTTACTACTCATTTTACTAACTTTGCAATTTGGTCACTATTAGGGACTTTCATGAAAAATCACCTAGAGAAAGGTGTTTACTACACTTTAATCTTCCATTTTTCTACACTAGGCATCAAATTACTTGCATGTCATGCATGGGTATATTTTTGAATATAAACCCTAGCTCAAATTAGTGGTAGAAATAGTTAGATTAAGTTACGAGGATTTCAAAAATACGAAGAGAATGAAAAATGGGGCTTGGAGTCACTTACTTGGAGCTTGAAAATGAAAGAAACCCTAGCTATGGAGTTCCTAGGGAATCGACACTTGCATGGAGAAGATGTGTCAAATTTTTGACTTATTTTCCCTTTTTATTTTATTAATTAACCAAATGACCAAAATGCCCTTATGCCATTTCTTTGATATTTTTCCCTTCCATGGGCATTTTTGTCCATCATGCTAAAAATTGGTCTAATTGCCAAATAAGGACTCCTAATAATTTATCTTATGCTATTTCATACTTAAACCTTCTGGAAACTCAATTTTGTAACTTTTACAATTTAGTCCTAAAGGACAAATTAGTCACTAACTCATAAAATTTCCTTCATGAGATTTTCTCAATATCATGCAAGCATGCCATACTCTAAAAAATAATCATGAAATAAAATTGTCTACTTCGGATTTGTGGTCTCAAAACCACTATTCTGATTAGGCCCTAATTCGGGCTGTTACAATTCTCCCCCTTAGGGATTTTCGTCCCCATAAAATCTTACCGGTGAACAAGTCGGATATTGGTTCCTCATGTTCTGCTCAAGTTCCCATGTTGCCTCTTCTACCCCATGTCTTTGCCATAGTACTTTCACAAGGGATATACTTTTATTTCTTAACTGCTTAACTTATCGGGCTAAAATCTTAATTGGTTCTTCAGCATATGTCATGTTCGGTTGAATCTCAATTTCTACCAGGGTAATCACATGTGAAGGGTCCGATCGATAGCGTCATAGCATGGAAACATGGAATACATCATGAATCTTTTCCAATTCAGGCGGTAAAGCTAGCCGATAGGCTACCGGCCTTATCCTCTCAATGATCTCATAAGGTCCAATAAAGTGCGGACTTAAATTGCCTTTTTGGCCAAATCTAAGAACTTTTTTCCACAGAGAAATTTTCAAAAACACTCTGTCACCGACTCAAAATTCTATCTCCTTTCATTTCAAATCGGTATACGACTTTTGTCTATCGAAAGTCGCCTTCAAGCAGTCGCGAATCACTTTTACTTTCTCCTCTGTTTCCTTGACTAGATCAACCCTGTGAATCTAATTTTCCTTGAGTTCTATCCAATACAAAAGTGTCCTACACTTACGCCCGTATAAAGCCTCATAAGGCGGTATTTTCAAACTCAATTGGAAACTATTATTGTATATAAATTCGACCAAAGGTAAGTACTTTTCCCAACTACCTTGGAATTCCAACACACAACATCTAAGCATGTCCTCAAGCACCTGTATCACTCTTTCCAACTGACCATCAGTCTGTGGATGAAAAGCGATACTGAAATTTAGCTTTGTGACCAAAGCTTCTTGTAGCTTCCTCCAAAATCGTGACATGAATCTCAGATCTCTATCCGAAATGATCGACAACGGTACTCCTTGTAATCTCACAATCTCAGAAATGTACAAGTCGACCAACTTATCGAGTGAATAATCCCTACGCACAGGTATAAAATGAGCTGACTTTGTAAGCTTATCAATCATAACCCAAACAGAGTCTTTCTTCTTCAGAGTTGTCAGTAAACCCGTTACGAAGTCCATGGTAACACGACCGTATTTCCACTTGGGGACCATGATAGGCTATAATAATCCAAAGGGTACTTGGTGCTCTACCTTCACTTGTTGACAAATCAATCATTTCACCACATAGTCGAAAATATTGTGACAGCCCGATTTAGGGCCTAAACAGAATAGTGGTTTTGAAACCACAAATCCAAAGTAGAAAAATTTATTGCGATTAAGTTTTAATATTTACAGTGTGATTGAATGACTATGTGAAAATCTCTTTGCGAAATTTTATTGTTTGGGTGCTTAATTTGATATTTAGGACTAAATTGAAATAGGTGAAAAATGTGTGTTCTAGTTCATAAAGGTATTTGTGAGTAATGGGTTTTTAAAGTAGAGGTCCTTATATGGTAATTAGTCCATCTGTTAAATTGTTGGACAAAAATAGACATGGAATAGGTGAGGTAGGATATGTTTTTTAGTAAGGGCATTTTAGTCATTTTGTAAATAAAAGAATAAAAAGGGAAAATAAGCCAAAATTTGTTCCTAATCTCCTACCTCTTGGCCGAATATTGGTAGTTCTCCATAGCTAAGGTTTTGTCATCTTTCAAGCTTGATCGTAAGTGCATCTTGCCCTGTTTTTAATGTTCTTCGTATTTTTGAAATCCTCGTAGCTCAGTTTACCTATTTCTATCATTATTTTGAGTTAGGGTTTATGTTTAAAAATTTACCCATGAATGATATGCATGTATTTTGATGTTTTATGAAATAATATGAATGTTTGGAAGGTGATAAACGTCTTTTACCAAGCGATTTTTGACGAAATCGCGTAAAAGGACTAGTTTGTAACAAGTTGTGAAATGTGTGTAAATGTATGATTTAGTGAGAATTATGGGCTGCTATTAGAGGGAAAAGGTTCAGCTAGGCTTAAAATGTAAGAAAATTGAATAAAAATTATTTTACGAGCCTAGGGGCAAAATGGAAATTTTGTGAAATTTAGGGGGCAAAATTTTAATTTTGCCATAATGTGATTTTTGGATCAAATTAAATAGTGTGAATATTAAATGAGCTAAATGTGTTATTATTAGATCAAGAAAGACGTGGAATCGACTTGGATTGAAGAAAAGAAGAAGTGGTGGATTAGAGTATAAACTCGTCATATTTTGCATCAAGGTAAGTTAATATGTGAATAAAGCATTGTTTTTATTTATGTGATAATATTTTATCATATTTTATGAGATGGTATTTGACATGGAATAATTATTCGATGTAAATTATGAATTGTATTTGAATAAGAATGAATTGGTAAAGTGAGTAATTCTCTATTAAACTTGAGTAATTCTCTATTAAACTTTAGGAATAGAAAAGATATGAATGATTCGGGGTGAGAACACATGTGTAGTACTATGTGCAGGCTACTATGTGTTCAAGATGGTTTAGGTCACGTGTGTAGTACTAAGTGCAGAGTACTACGTGTACCATATGGTTGGGGTCGCATGTGTAGTACTATGTGTAGGCTACTATGCGTACTTGATAACTTTGATCACATGTGTGGTATTAAGTGCAAGTCAATATGTCTAAGGGATGATTTTGGTCACATGTGTAGTACTAAATGAAGGCTACTATGTGCACCAATTAACTTCAACTTCAAAGGTAATACTATGTGCAGGTCACCAAATATTCATTATTGTTCTATTCTGATGTGTTCAATGGGAAAGTAACCAAGTGAAAATGAGTGCGATTGTGTAAAGATTAAGTGTAGATATATGTTTATATAAGTATGTGAGTAATGTGTTCAATAAATGATGGAACTTCGGTAAATTTGATGTGAAAAAATGCTATTGGAAAATTTATGTAGCAGTGGGTTGACTTTGAAAAATCACCAAAAATAGTAGACATTGAGTTAGAGGTTGAGTGAGATATGGAATTAAATATTATTGAGTTTATTTTCAAATAAAAGAAATAGAGCCAGTAAAAGCTTTCTATATTCTGAGATATTTAAATTCTTGTGAGACTGGTTCAGAATGATTTCATGATCCCCTGTTTTGATTTGGAAAAATCATTAAAATTTGTAAAAAAAATAATTATGGAACATAATTTATATGGTTAGATTCTTTATTGAGTCTATTTTTAGACGAAAGAAACTTGAACATCTTTTAAATTCTGTATAAAGAGAAATTAAAATGTTAGTGAAGAGTGGTTTGGACTATTGGGCAGCGAAATAGGGGAGGTTTTAATGAATAAAATGTATTAATTGGACAAACAAAAAATTTTGAAAACTTTATGGTAAGAATAAATATGAGTCTAGTTTCTAGCAAAATTAATGGATCTTAATTTGGAGTTTTTTAGCTCTGGATAAAAATAATTTAGTGACTGGGACTCAAATGGACAACTTGTACTGAATTTAAGTAAATAGTAAATTTATGTGAGATTAAGATTGTATAATTGTGGAAACATATTTTGGTAATTATAAATACCATAAATAGTTTATTATTTTTATTATTTACATATTACTTACTAAGCTATAAGCTTACTTTATTTTCTTTTTCTTTCTTGTCTTATTTTATAGTGTAATTGAGTTTGTTTGTGATTTGGAAAAATTGTCGGGGGCTCACCAACACTATCCATCCTTCCTTTTGGTATTTTGTAAACATATTTTGAAACGATGGCATGTATAGAAGACTTGAGTATTTTTTGTATATTATAGTAATATTACTTGAAATACTGATCACTAATATTTGATATATCACTTGTATTATGCTATTGATGTGGTTTGATACTAGTTAAGTTACCGATTTATGATCTATATGAACTCAGTGACTAAAAGATGAATGAATAGTTGAAGGGTTTTAATTTAAATGATCATTTTATGACTCAGTTTATTATGATTACATGTGTGCTATTCTGGTAATACCTCGTAAACTGTTCCGGTGTTAACACGGGTAAGCGGTGTTACATTTTAGTGGTATCAGAGCTGTGGTTTAGTCAGTTCTCAGACCAGTATAGTGAGTGTGAAAGTCTATCTATACATGCCATAAATATATTGTGATAGTGTGGTGACTCCTAACATTACTAAACTGTGTTTTGTTTTTATATAGCAATGGATCTTGATCGAGCAACGGCTGATGATGCTACAAGTAACGCGCCGGCTCCTGCGCAAGGGACCACGCATGTAGAAAGTAGACATGAGACATCGGGTCAGGAAGACGAAGCTAGGAATGCTTTTCTTCAAATGATGAATGACTGGTATACTAATTTTATTAGAGTAAACCCTAATGCTCAACCTCCTCCTCCCCCACCTATACCACAACTGGTTCTCACAGCTCCACAGAGTATTGATATGGTACGGTCGACAAAACCTCCGGCTGATAAGATTTGTAATCAAGGGGCTGAAGAATTTAGAGCAAACATTGATGATGATCCAGAAAAAGTAGAGTTCTGGCTCGAGAATTTTATGCGGATATTTGATGAATTATCTTACACACCTGAGGAGTGTTTAAAATGTGATGTATCATTACTGAAAGATTCGGCCTATCGTTGGTGGAAGACTTTGATATCCATAGTTCCAAAGGAAAAAGTAACCTCGGATTTCTTCTTGGAAGAGTTTTGAAAGAAATATATTAGCCAGCGATTTATTGATCAGAAACAGAAGGATTTTCTTGAGTTGGAACAAGGTAAGATGACAGTGGCTGATATGAACGCGAGTTTGTAAGGCTCAGTAAATATGCACAAGAATGTGTTTCTACCGAAGCAATGATGTGTAGAAGGTTTGAAGATGGGCTTAATGAAGACATCAAGGTGTTAGTGAGACTTCTAGAATTAAAAGAAATGGTGGTACTGGTTGACAGACCTTGTAAAGCTGAGGAGTTGAATAAAGAAAAGAGAAAAGTGCTATTGAAGCCCGAGATCAAAGAAAGAGGCTGATGAACAAGTTATTTCAATCCCAAACAAAGAGGTCTAGAGAGATAAATCCTCGAAAGACAACTTTAGTTGATTATTCACGCCATGATCGTAGGAAATCCTATTCGGGTTCTAGAACTCCAGCTACGTCAATGGCGAGTGTGGGTAATGTGAGATCTAATAGACCAGAATGCCAGCATTTGGTAGACAATACTTCGATGAGTGTTATATGTGGGAAACCCTCTCGTGAGCTCGACATTCTCCAAGGTGACGTCTATCGCACTGAGGGCACTCAAGTCTAGTTGGTCGAGTGTTACCCATGCTCGCAACTGAGGTGGTCTGAGCTTTGAAGGCTGAATGCTGTTTACCTTTGCCTTTACTTGAAAACCCGGTTGAAGTAGCTGATCGTGTAGAAAATTTTTTGATTTCTTGGAAGAGGATTGAAACGACTTACCAAACGGTCTCTTCCTCGAGTCACGAGACTCCATCTCAGCTTTCCTCTTTTCTTTGGCCAACTCCTCGGCCTTACAAGCTCTATCCACTAGCACCACAAACTCTTTTATCTCAAGAATACCAACAAACATTTTAATTCCTCGTTTAGTCCATCCTCAAACCTTTTGCACATGATGGCTTCGGTGGATACACACTCTCGAGTGTATTTACTGAGTCTCACAAACTCATGCTCATATTCAGTCACGGTCATCTGACCTTATTTTAACTCCAAGAATTCCTAGCATTTCTGATTGATAAACCTCGGACTAATATACTTCTTGCGAAAGTCCTCTTGGAAGAATTCCCAATTAACTTTCTCCCTTGGTACAACTAACACAAATGTATTCTATCATTGGTAGGCAGAGTCTAGTAAGAGAGATAGCACACACTTCATGCACTCTTCAGGGGTGCCTGATAACTCGTCAAAAACCCTGATGGTATTTTTTAGCCAAAACTTGGCTCTTTTCGGGTCATCATCCTTAGTAGCCTGAAACTCTTCTGCCCCTTGTTTCTTGATTCTATCAATTGGAGGCTTTTCTCGCCTCACTACCTCTACTATCTGGGGAGCTGCTGGGGTAGATTGAGGAAATTGAGGGGGTGGAGCCTGGTGTTGAGTGGCCGAATTCATTCGAATGAACTCAGTGAACAAGTCGTTCATCATTTGGAAGAAGGCTTTCCGAGCGTCTCCTCTCTAACTTACAGTAGCTGGCCTATTCTTGGTTCTAGCTAGCACCGTCCCTTCTGCAGGAGGTGGCGCATTGCTTTCTATATCATCTACCGTAACTCGTTCGGGATCTACATACTATAATAAAACACATTTAAAATGTCAAGAGTCATCACATTATCATTTCTGATAAATACATAAGTATGGCATGTATAGCTGGACTCATACATGTTCTAAGGTAGTCCTAGAATCGACTAAATACTAACTCTGATACCACTAAATATAACACCTCCTTACCTGAGTCTGATGCCGGGACAGGGTACGAGGCGTTACCTTACTGAGTCAAACTATAACTTGAAATACCGGGCTATAAAATTTCTTTTCCTTTAAAACCATATCATTCATTCTCTTAATAACCTTATCATTGGCTTACAAGGCCCATAACATACATTAGATACGTTTCGAAACTAATCCCGAAACTTTCGGGCACTTAGAAAATTTTTACCTAAAATAGGGCCACACACCCATGTGGGCAGGCCGTGTGGTCTCACACGCACATGTCTCTAGCCCGTGTCTAATTTATTTTTATTTTCAACCTACAGGGGTTTTGACACGGCTTGGGCACATGCCTGTGTCTAGACACGCCCGTGTCTGTCACATGGCCTAGACACGCCCATGTCAACATCCAGTGGAGTATTTTGACTTGAATACCAGAATCATCAGAATTGCACATGATCAAGGCACATGCCCGTGTAATCAACCTGTGTTCTATACTGACTTAACAAAATTGGATGCAGGGGACACACTGCCTATTAACACGCCCTTGAGGCAGACAGTGTGTCACACACGGCCTAGGCACATGCCCATGTGCCCAACCGTGTGGACAACAATAGGCTATTTTCCAAGCCTTATGCCACCCTGAAACATAACCAAACACAAGCCAATTCCATAACACATAACAAGGCATAACATATTCTCTAAATACTCTTAATTAAGACATCCCAATGCCAACATACATATCATTCTCAAACACTTTACTATACTTAAACATGCAAGATTGCACATTCATGAATTTAATTTTCAATGCATAAAATATGAGTTAGGCAATATTAGGCCAATTCCAAAGGCCATTACAACACTACTAGAGTAATACCAAAGCCAATGCTTATGGCTACACAAAATGACTCTTAGTAAAATGATCATTCTTCTTATAAATGTGATATGCGTGATATGAAGTAATAAAATTTATAAAGAACTTGATCACACCAAAACTAACTAATATCACGACGTTGAGGCAAGCGCACCTGTCGAACAGTAGTATAGCTTAGTGGCAAGACCGAGTTATCATACCCAAGGGAACCAAAAGTACTAGTACTTACTTCCTTTCTATTATCTAGCCTAAAAATAAAAGAGGGTTGTTTAAACTAATTCTAAAACTAACTAAGAAAGTGTAAAGAGTAAATTGGGAAAACTTTTAGGGAAAAGCTGATTGATATGGGCAATACTCAAGGGAGAATCCACCTAGACTTCACTTGTTATTATTTTCTTGAACTATATGATTTCTTTACTTGACTTGATCCGTAGAGATCCCTAACTTATGCTAAACCCTTCGTCGAGGCATAGAGCAACTAGGCCTAAGTTGTCAATTAAAGTTCCCTTATTAATTAACTCCCTAGGTTGCATTAATTCGATCTATGGCTCCTTATATTAGGTTTGACCCTAATCCGGCAGATTTATGTCACCCTATGTCTAGGGTTGCATGCAATTCCGCTTAATTATGGTAGATCTACTCTTGTCACAGGGACTTTTGCGTCTCTGCTCTAAGCACATCTATTTCTTGAAATAATACCTAGGATTATTAAATCAAGAATGAAGAACGTATAATTAAGAACAATTCAAGTATTTATCAAACAAATCAAGAATAAATAACAAGATCTGTCTTAGGTTTCATCCCCTTCAAGTATTTGAGAGGTTTAGTTCATAATAAAGAAAAGAAACATCAAATAAGATATAAAATAACAAAACATACAAGAAACCAAAAACCCCTGAAGGAATTTAGGGAGATCCTCTATGTTGCTGTAGAATTCCAACTTCTGAGATGAATCAATCGGCTTTCTCCTTTGGAGTAATCCCTTACTTCTATTCATATCTTAAAAAGTATATAAAAGTTGTTGCCTTATGGGGTTTTTATATAGAGCTTTTGGGGGGCCTTTCTTAGCCTCTAAGCATCCCAATTTGAGTGAAATTCCCCTTCCTCACGACTAGAACACGCCCGTGTGCCACGCCCGTGTGATTTCGACAGAGGCCGTGTGATTTTATCAGTGGAGGCACTGCCGTGTGGCCTGCCCGTGCTTGTCAGGGGCTTGACCGTGTGATCTTTATGTGGTACGCCCGTGTGGCACGGTCGTGTGGCATTTCTTTGCCCATGTTTCATTGTTTTTGGCCCGTTTTCCATTCTTTCTTCTTCCCTATGCTCTCCTGAGTATAAGATATAAAAAGAAAGGATTAAAAGCACCAATTCTCACAAAATTGATAAGAATCCATCCAAAATATAGGTTAAACATGGGGCAAAAATATGTATAATTTAATGTTTATCAACATGCCATACTTCAAAATAACTTATTTTGCTATTCCAAAATGAATGTCCTGATAGTGTGACTTCAAGCCCTGACTTTAACGATCCCTGAGCTAGTACGACAAATCTACATGGAAGAGGGAAAAGGAAAGAGTAAGCACATAAATGCTTAGTAAGCTGCATGAATAAAATAGCAACTAAAATTATGAGACATTACTCAAATAAGTTATCATAAACCTCATATAATTTCTTACTCATCTTCATGACTTACTCGATCATATACTTACACATGCTTTTCATGCTGTATTTCTCATAACATTAAACTCTTAATATCTCATACTTACTCGTATATACTTGCAACACTCAACATGAAACTTTAACCTTTCTCTTGAAACTTCTCAATCTGAATACTTTTCTCATTTAAAATTCTTTTAAAAATATACCAAAGGATATCTGTAAGTCAATCTCATGAAATGATGCCAATGCCTTGTCCCAGACATGGTCTTACATGGGACCACACATTGATGTCGATGCCATGTCCCAGGCATGGTCTTACATGAGATCGTACTCTGATGCCGACACCATATCCTAGACATGGTCTTACACGGTATCTCATATCGCACACCCATGCCATGCCCCAAACATGGTCTTACAGGGGATCCTTATCTCCTCTTGGTGCCAAAGCCATGTCCCAGACATGGTTTTTATACGGGACCTATAATACTCATGACATGATTACGGTATCCTTCATATTAATAAAACTTGCATGTAATTTCTCTTTTCATGATTTTCCTCATTTCTTGGAAGTATTTTACATCAACAATATCATGAATCTCATACATTTCCTCAACATATCAATATCATGAAAATTGAACAAAACTCATACAAAATCATATACATGTCTTCAAGGAATTCCACAATTTCATAAAAGTCATAGTAATGAATTCATAAAACATAGGAGTAAATTATTACATACGACTTACCTCGAGTCCAAAACGTGGGCAAATGCTCGGTTTAGTCTACTACTTTACTTTTTCTCCAGTTTTGGTCCGGGCTTCATGTTTCTTGATCTAAAAGGACAAATTTGACTTATTTAGTACCCACATTGACTAAATAGTCCTTAATTCATACTTTGGAAAAATTTGTAATTTTGCCTTTGCATATTTACGAAATAGTCCCTAGGTTCGTATAATGAAATGTGTCTATTGTCTTGGCTACCCAAGCCTAGTAGACACCTACTTGAGTCCATACAAGCCTACATTGCTCATAATTTTTACACTTTTACTACTCATTTTACTAACTTTGCAATTTGGTCCCTATTAGGGACTTTCATGAAAAATCACCTCGAGAAAGGTGTTTACTATACTTTAATCTTTCATTTTCTACCACTAGGCATCAAATTTCTTACATGTCATGCATGGGTATATTTTTAAATATAAACCCTAGCTCAAATTAGTGGTAGAAATAGCTAGATTAAGCTACAAGGATTTCAAAAATACGAAGAGCATGAAAAACCAGGCTTGAAGTCACTTACTTGGAGCTTGAAAATGAAAGAAACCCTAGCTATGGAGTCCTTAGGGAATTCAGAACTTGCATGGAGAAGATGATTCAAATTTTTGACTTATTTTCCCTGTTTATTTTATTAATTAACCAAATGACCAAAATGCCCTTATGTCATTTCTTTGATATTTTTCCCTTCCATGGGCATTTTTGTCCATCATGCTAAAAATTGGTCTAATTGCCAAATAAAGACTCCTAATAATTTCTCTTATGCTATTTCATACTTAAACCTTCTAGAAACTCAATTTTGCAACTTTTACAATTTAGTCCTAAAAGGCAAATTAGTCACTAACTCATAAAATTTCCTTCATGAGATTTTCTCAATATCATGCAAGCATGCCAGACTCTCAAAAATAATCATGAAATAAAATTGTCTACTTCGAATTTGTAGTCTCGAAACCACTATTCTGACTAGGCCCTAATTCGGGTTGCTACAGATTATGTATCTTGATTGAATATAGGTCCGGAGCTCATGGATTTTAGCACGTTTTTGCAAATAGGTGTGTACTCACACTGTTTTAATTGCAGGACAGAAAAATCTGAAAACTAAAAAATGTGGCATTTGATGCCACACAAGGGTGCGAAAGCACATGTGGTAATTTGAGCCCACGAAACATGGGCGCATGATGGTAGAGGCCACCATGATCGATCTCGTGGGTTCAGGTCATTTTCGGCCATGTTGGGTCGAAATGGACCTTGTGGGCCCAATGGGCATGTGGGCCCCACAAGGGTAAATCTCACGGACATGTGGGAAATATTGGACCCAGCTGTGTCATTCACTTGGTTGAGGTCATTTTTGGTCTTAGTGGGCCACACTGGCATGTGGGCTCACATGGGCTGCATAGTGGGCCTTGGGTCCATGTACACTATTTTGATCGTTAAGGTAAAATGACTGTTTTACCCCTATAGGTAAAATGACTGATTTGCCCTATGATATGTATGACTGTATTGAGCATGATATTTTGCATACACGTATGATATTATGACATGACACATTACATGGGGATCAGTTTTTGTATTTGGAGGAAGTGCACTGTACTGATAAGGTCACACGAGTCGCCCTAGACGACTGTGGACCTACTATGGCTTTAAGCTGTTTATATTACTGGCAGCTTTGCTGCGATACCGTTTAGTGCCGCAACGGGTGCTAACCTTGGTATGTCTGGCTAGGTGGTTCGATTTTATCCACATATGGTGTGATTGGCGAGACGGAGTGGTGTGTCTGGCTAGATTGGGTGGGGTTTTTTTGATTGCATTATTGTACTGCTACTGTCACTGTAATGGGCTAAGGCCCACATTGATACTATCACTGTAATGGGCTCAGGCCTAGACTGTTACTGCATACTGTTTGATAAGGGATTACACACTGAGTTTTCGTAAACTCACCCTTCTGTTTATCTGTACAGGTAATCCCTAGCCATAGATAGATTGGTGCCATGAGGGACTCGAAGGTGGCCATACGACTGATTCTTTTATATATTTTGATTCTTATTTACTATTAATTTTTATTTAGGTAATTTTTATGTAATAAGGCCTCTTTAAGGTTTTAACTGTTAATTTGGGATTTTTACTTATTTTGTTATAAGCTGCTAGATGTAGGAAAGAGACGGGTTTTTAAAAGATAAATGCTTTTCAAAACACTATGCTTACGTAAAATATTTTTAAAGCTTCTGCTATGAAATGAGTTTTTGAATAATAAACTACGTTTTGAAAATGAGCGTACCATTTCAATTTAGTGAAAGATAAATAAAAGTGGATTAAAGAGTAAAGAGAGTTTTTAAATATTAACAATCCAATGCGATCAACAAATTTCTTGATAATATCACAAAGAGGTTTAATACTGAACGGGTTTCAATGAGAACATGTTTTCAAAAAACACTTCAATGTGGCCAAATATGGCCATAACGTCTAGGCCAGGTTTAGGGTGTTACAATCTGCTTATGATATAGGCGATGATTTGAGGACAAATAGCTTTGAAGAGTGAGGGATGATACGATTATGGTCCAAGACCCTTCCAAAGCTGTTGTAGAACCCATGGAGCTACCAACGGGGCCAATTACTCGTGCTCGAGCTAAGAGGTTCAAAGAAGCTGTTGTGGGCCTTATTGACCGAACTTGGGGTGAAGCCATTGTAAGGTTTATTGATTAATCATGGACATGCACTCCATGCGTGCTATGCAACCTGATTCAAGCTCAATTTTAGCTCTTTAGCTTATAAAATTATTTATTGGAATTAAGAAATTAATTTAATTTTATTTATTTAGTTAAATTAGTTTGAGTCTTAATTATGCCATAATTTGAACATCATTAATATGATTTTTAATTATGTCATAATCTAAACATTTTTAATAAGGGTCTTAACTATGTCTTAGTTTAGGACATCTTAAATACATGTCTTTAGTTCAGACTAATTAAATTGAGTTTAAGCTATGTTTAATGTGTCTTGTAGGGTGTGAATGGACGAGATTTAAGAGGGAGCTGTTGGTTGCTCTCTTCCATGCAACCTTTTATGGAATACAATGGACATAAGTGTTTTCACACTTGTTCAATCTATTAGAAGCTATGTTCACACCAAGTGACTATCTAATTTTGAGTTTTCACACCTTGAAGGCTATTCGAGTGCCCTATGCACATTAAGAAGGAGTTTGCTCATTCGACTTCCTAAGAAGGCACTAGCCATGTTCACACCAACTAGAAAATTGATCAACTACTTGAACCATTAGCTCACAGTAAGGCTATACGTGTTTGGCTATTTGGAGAGTGCAAATACCATGTCTGTTGGCATCACCAATGCGTGGGAGTCTCAAGTGTCATGTGGGATAGCTCAATGGTTATTCAGCTCAATTAATCTGAATTAATTAATTCCATTCGACTAGACCTTTTTAGAGCTATAAATATTAAGCTCAAATCTTGTATTTTAGACTTTTTGAACCTTTTATGAACAATATATCGTTTGTGAGTTATTCAACTCTCTTTGTTTCTTTTGTGACTCAAATTGACTTATCTAACTAATTCTAGTGGCGTCAATCTGAATCCCTTTGAGAACTAATCACTCCAATTAGTGTGGCATTCCAATTATACCATTCGATTCCTATCTCCAATAGATAGTGGGTCACAGTTCAATCTATCAACCATTTCCACCTTAAGAACATCATAAGAATCAAGTCAATATCCCTTTTTAATACTGGTTCATTCTTTAGATTTTAAACCAACCCTTCATCTGTTCCTCTCTTAAACAACCAAATAAGCAATTGTTAAACTTATCTTTGTCCAAATTCAACCATTTGGCAAACTAGACTGGATGTTACTTAATTTTACGATCGGGAACACAAGTGACTCAAATCAACAAATGAGTACGAGATCACATTAGGTGGAGTTGTCCATGATGACTTGTGTTCAAATCCCTTCACTCACACTATTTTCTATGTGGTGCAATGTTGCCTCAAACATTAGCAAAGGTCACACCTTGGTTTTAAATAAATGTGGTTGGAATTAAAACAATGAATTGAAGTGGTCAAGTGCTCCTTACCTATCTTAGAGGTCCTAAGTTCAAGTCCCCTTGTTGTCATCTTTTTATTTAATTTTTTAACACAATTTCCATGTGCATAATGTGCTTTCCATCCACCCTATTGTTACCATGTTTAGGAGGATTACTTTCCCTCTTTATGAGTCAAACTTACCATATGTTGAGGGGTAACTTGATCCCTTTTTCACTCCATGTCTCCCTCATTTTCCAAAACATCGTATCTTCCTTTTTTCTGTGGTTCAGTGAACCTGGTCACAGTTGACCAATCTTACCCCACCTCCTTACCATCCATACCACTATTTGCTCCCATTTTCTCTTTTTTTTTTTCCCTTTTTTCCTTTTTCATTTTCTCTCATTTTGGACAAACAACCACCTTCAACCTGTAACACCCTTTACCTGAGTCTGAAGCCGGGACGAGGTACGAGGCATTGCTATACTTAATCATACTGAACGTATAAAATTGGGCTATAAAATTTTATTTCCAATTAAAAATTTTCATTTGTTCCCTTATTGTCCTTATTATGGGCCTATGAGGCCCAAAACATGTATTGAGTATGTTTCAGAATAAATCTAAAAACTTTCGAACACTTGGAAAATTTTTGCTTAAAACATGGCCACACGCCCGTGTGGGATAGGACACACCCATCTGGGCAGGCTGTGTGGTCACACACGCCCATGTCCCTAGTCTGTGTCAAATTTATTTCTATTTTGAACCTATAGGGGTTTTTACACGGTTGTACCACACACCCGTGTCTACAGTCCGTGTCCTTCACACGGCTTAGACACGCCCATGTTCTCAACCGTGCTACAATCTGACTTCACTTAAAGCTTACATTGGAATTCACACGGCCAATTCACACGCCCATGTGGAACACTGACTGAGCTAATTTAAATGCAGGGGACACACGATCTATAAACATTCCCATGGGGGTGACCGTGTGTCACACACGGCCTAGGCACATGCCCGTGTGCCCACCTGTGTTGACAATTACATGCTATTTTCCAAGCCTTTTGCCACCCTAAAACATAACCAACACAATGCCAACTCCAATAGGGCATTATAAAACATTTATAAACATCCAAAACTCACAATTTAAGGCATTAATGTAATAACCTGAATTAGGACCTAAATGGAATGGTGGTTTCGAGATGACGAATCCGACATAGAAAAATTTATTTCGATCAAGTTCTAAGGTTTATTGTGTGATTGAATGCATGAGTGAAATTTTAGTAAATAAATTTTACCGATAAAGTGCCCGATTAAACGATAGGACTAAATTGCAAGAAACTCAAAATATGTGTTCTAGAAGCTTTTAGTGTGAAATTGAAATGAAATTATAAAGTAGGGGTCCTTATTTAGCGATTAGACCATTTTTGAGCATAATGGACAAAAATACCCATGGAAGGAAAATTTTACAAAGAAGGCCATTAAGGGCATTTTGGTCATTTGGATATTAAAAGAAATAAAAAGGGAAAATAAGGCCAAAAAGTGTCCATCTTTCTCCTACCTTGATCGAATATCAAAGGGGACTCCATAGCTAGGTTTTTCATCTTTTCAAGCTTGATTGTAAGTGACTCCTGGCCTCGTTTTTCATGTTTTTATTTTGTGTTTTTGAGATCCTTGTACCTAGACCTAGCTTTCTATACCACTATTTTGAGCTAGGGTTCATGTGTAAAAATTTACCCAAATGTGACCTGGAATTATTTGGAAGTCTTTTGGTACAAAATGATAGTTTGAAGTGTAGTAAAAACCTTTTTCCAGGTGATTTTTCTTGAAAGTCCCTAATGGGGACCAAATTGCAAAGATAGTAAAATGTGTAGTAAAAGTATAAATTGATGAGAAATATGAGCTGTTATGAGCCCTATTAAGGTTCGGCTAGGCCTGGGTTGCTAAGAAAATAGATACATTTCATTTTACAAGCCTAGGGACTAAATTGTAAAAATTGACAAAGTTAGGGGCAAAATGGTAAAATTTATCGTAGGATGAATTTGTGTCCACTTGAGTAATGTTGATATTAAGTGAGCTAAATTTGATGTTATAGATTGAGAACGACGTGAAATCGACCTTGATCGTGGAAAAGGCAAGGTATCAGATTAAATCGAAAAGAATTGCATTTTGGCCCCAAGTAAGTCTTATATGTAAATAATGAGTTGTTTTAATTATTTTGTTCAATTATTTAATTATTTATAAACTTTGAAATTTATATCGAAATATTGAATATGCAATGTAATAGAATTAGCAAGTAAAGAAAAGTCTCGGTTGAACCTTAAGAATCCTTAGGATACAAGTGACATGTCACTAGGAAACCATCGATCGTTACTGATTATTGATGTAATTCTTGGTGCTGGTCTAGTTCGACTACCAGTGGCTAGGTAATCCTGCATTTGTTGCAAATGCCTGTTAGCGTGTTTGAGCAGCACTGAGTAGTATCGACTACACCGTCAGCTTGTGTAAGCAGACCTGAGAATAGCTCATTATTGAGCCTTATGTGATAAGTGGTAGTTTCGACTACATTATATGTGTGTGGCACTTGTGCCTTATTCCATGTATCTTTTAGTATTCCATGTGGTTTAATGGGTTATTTGAATCGATTTGATAAAGTGTAACAACATGCAAAAAGATTTGACCGTGTGTTTAAGATTGTGTATGTGCAAGTTATATGAAAATATTGCATGTGCTAAATGCAAATTATATGTATTGTGACTTGTGGTAAGGCTATTGAGTAAGTGATAATCAAACCTTGTGTGCTCATAATGAAACTTATTTCTATCACATGAATTATTGTTTAAATGCTTATTAGCTTACGTACAGGCTTACTAAGCTTTAAAGCTTACCCCTTTTCTTTTCCCTTCCCCTTATAGGTTCACAAGCTAATCTGAGGTTCGGTGATCGACGGGATTCCATCAACACTATCAACAACCATTTTGGTATTTGATTATGAACTTTGAAGGTTACGATATGTATAGGTGGTCTAACATTTGAGTTTTGTGTCATAGTCTTTTGTGTCTAATATTGTTGGTAATGTTTTGGGCAATTAGCCATTTGAAATGAGCCAAAAATTGGTCATGTTATATTTTGTTAAAGTATTGTATTATGTTAATACAAATTCTCTAAGTATATATAGAATGTGGAATGGATGTCTATGCATGCTTGTGGTAGGTAGAATTGGTTGGTTGATAGCCATATTTTGTATGCTTGAACGTTTTAATGTGCCATATTGATCAATCACAAAATTGATTGGAATTGGTTTGTGTTTTAGGGTGGCAATTGCCTTGGAAAATAGCCTATAATTGTCCACACGGGTAGGCACACGGGTGTGTGTTTAGACCGTGTGCGACACACGGCCAGCCCTATGGGCATGTTATAAGCCGTGTGTCCCTTGCACTTCAATGCATGAAAAATTAATTGCACAGTAGTAAGCACACGGGTGGAGACACGCCTGTATGTCTCAACCGTGTGATAGACAAGGCCTAGAACACGAGCATGTGGCTTGGCCATGTGACGAGAATTGCATGACGATGTCATAAATAGAATACCCCCAATTTTTCACACGGGCTAAGACACGGGCGTGTGACTGGCAGTGTGAAGGACACAGGCATGAAGGACGGGCGTGTGCTTGGCTTTGTGAAAATCCCTGTAGGTTGAAATTGAAAAATAATTTTGCACGGGCAAGGGACATGGGCGTGTATGACCACACGGCTTGCCCACACGAGCGTGTCCCTGTCCCACACGGGCGTGTGCCTTGTATAAGTTAAAATTTTTTGTAAAGGTTCAAAAAGTTTCAGTTTATTTTTATATCACCCTAAATGTATCATTTAGGCCTTGTAGGCCCATAATATGGAAGTTACACATATGAATTAAAAGGTTTTAAATTTTATGTGACAATTGGGAATTAAATCAAATGTTCGAGTGAGCGAGAGCCTGGTAACACCTCGTAACTGGTTTCGACCTCGGACTCGGGTGAGGGGTGTTACAATTTATCCTCATTCACTTTTCCTATTAAAACATGCAACTTACACTTTTGTTACTTTATCATCATTGCATAAAAGTAACATTAGACAAGATTAGCATATTTCCAAAGGCTATTACAACATGATTTGAGTAATACCACTAGCAAACACATTTGGCTACCCCAAAATGACTGTTACTAAGTTATCAAATTTCTCTGTACATGCCATAATCAAAATAGCTAACTATACTATACCCAAAATGGACGGCTTGATAGTGTGACTTTGAGCTCCGACTTTAACGATCCCCAAGCTAATTTGGTAAGACTACAAGGAAGAGGGAAAGAAAGGGAGTAAGCATAATCACTTAGTAAGTTGCATGAAATAAAATAGCAACATAGATAAAGAAACATCATCCAAATCAAAAAGTCATGAAATATCATATGAGGACTCATTCATTCTCATGACTTACTCATCGTTTTGACTTACTCAATCTCATGATTTATAAAATCTTGTAACTTACTCGTGCTTTTCTTGCTGTATTACTCATCATCATATATTTCCAATTTTTCGTGACATACTCATGTGCACCTGTAACACTCATCATAAAAATTTAGTCTTTTTCATTAAAATAATAAACTTAAATACTTTACCCATTAATTCATTTAGAATATCGAAGGATACCCATATGTCAACCTCATGATAGAATTCCAAAGCCATATCCCAGATATGGTCTTATATGGAATCACATGTCGATGCCAATGCCATGTCCCAGACATGGTTTTACATAGCATCTCATCCCGATGTCGATGCCATGTCTCAGACATGGTCTTGTACGAGATCGTAAACTGATGCTGATGCCATATCCCAGACATGGTCTTATACAGGATCTCTCTTAGATGCCAACGCCATGTCCCAGACATGGTCTTGTACGAGATCCTAAACTAATGCCGATGACAAGGGATCTAAGTTTTATCTCAGTGCCGATGGCATGTCCTAGACATGGTCTTATACGGGACGTCATATCGATGCCAATGCCATGTCCCAGACATGGTCTTACATGGGATCTCAGTTCGGTGTCGAAGCCATGTCCTAGACATGGTATTACATGGGACCTATATATCTCATGTCATGACTACGATACCCTTCGTATTCTTTAACATTTAATTGAAATTTCTCTTTTATTTCATCATCATTTCTTCGTAACATTCATGTCAATATATTTCATGGAAATACATAGAATTGATAAAATATCATCATAATAATTTTCATTATACAAAAAAGTTAATTCATTACATGCAACTTACCTCGAATCTAAAATGCGTATGGATGCTCAGTTTAATCCACCACCTTACTTTTTCCCCAATTTTGATCCGGGCTTCGTGTGTCTTGATCTAAAATGACAAATTAAACTTATTTAATACTCACATTGGCTAAATAGCCCATAATTGACACTTTGGCAAAATTTATGATTTTTCCCTAAACTTTTGCATATTTGCAAAATAGTCCCTAGGCTCGTAATATGAAATGCACTTATTTTCTTGGTTACCCAAGCCTCGCCAAACTTTATTAATGCTCTTAACAGCCCCTATTTCTCATCAATTCATACTTTTACTACACATTTTACTAACTTTACAATTTGGTCCCTATTAGGGACTTTCATGAAAAATCTCTTAGAAAAAGATGTTTACTACACTTTAAACTTTCATATTCTACCACTAGGCATAAAAATACTTGCATTTCATGCAGGGGTATATTATTGAATATAAACCCTAGCTCAAATTAGTGGTAGAATTAGCTAGATTAAGCTACGAGGATTTTGAAAATACGAAGAACATGAGCAACGAGGCTAGGAGTCACTTACTTGGAGCTTGAAAATAAAAGAAACCCTAGCTTTGGAGGGCTTGGAAATTTTGGCACACTTGGGGAAGAAGATGGACACTTTTTTCTTCTTTTTCCCTTTTTTATTTCTTTAATTTAGCAAATGACCAAAATGCCCCTATGGCCTTCCTTTAAAATTTTACCCTTCTATGGGCATTTTTGTCCAAAATACCAAAAATTGGTCTAATTGGACTCCTAATAATTTTTCTAATGCTATTTCATCCTTAAAGCTTCTAGAAACTCAATTTTGCAACTTTTGTAATTTAGTCTTAAAGGACAATTTAACCACTATTTCATTAAAGTTCATTAATGAAATCTTCTCACTATCATGCAATCGTATCAATAGCTTAATAATAATAATCATGAAATATATTTTTCTACTTTGGATTTGTGGTCTCGAAACCACTATTCCGACTAGGCCCTAATTGTTGAGTAGTATTGTTGAGTAGTGACCAAACAACGCCAATCCAAGAGATCTTTAGTGTGGTAACAAAGGCATTGAATCTAAGTCTCGATTTAAGCATTCATCTACCAGGTTTAGATTCAAGTGAAACCTTTCCTAATAGGATTGTGGTAATTGGATCTTCGATATAAGGTGTGGGATCTAAATATTTGATTTTAGTATAATATGCTACTTTTATTTTTAATAAAATGCTATTAAATAATTATTTGAGAGTACACTAAGTACTTAAAGCGGAGTTGAAAAAAACTCATCACAGTGAAATTCCAAGTGTACCTAAAATTATTAGTTTATGAAAACTATGATTTGTGATGTGTTAATGTATGTGACAATGATGTGTAAACAAATTTCATCTTTATGTTATGTGATACATGGCTTCATTGATATGTGATGATCTAAATATGTGTTATATATATGTGTGTGATGATATCCATGATTTAATATGAAAATATATTAAAGAATGCTAAAGTGAATAAAAAGAGAATATTATGTGATATAGGAACATATGAGCATGTTTACATGAAAATGTGTAAAATTGAGAAATATGCAACTATGAGCATGACAACATGAGAAATACGAAAAGTGATTATATGTGTTAAATTTGAAAATGGCCATATCACATGCATAGGTTAGGTGTTGTGAAAAGTGGAAGTTATGTGGCAGTTTATCTACGATTATGTGACCGTTATCGATAATTATGTGGTGGCTTGTCCACAATGTGTTATTATCGGAATTTATGTGGTGGCTTCTCCAAGAAATAGGATGTTATGGGATGGACGAGTTCTGGGGAAACTTGATACTAATGTGTAGTGGAGATGGGTAGGAAATTTTATAATATGTGTATTGTTTTAAAATATGCATCGACATGTTCATGCAGAAGTATCAGTATTATAATTTATGAATATTATGATGATTGATATGTTGAGATTGATATTCTGTTATGTATGTGATTATGTTTGTGTTGATCTCACGTTGGGATTTTTGAAGCTCACCCACTTTACTTATGTGTTTCAGATAATCCTCGTGGTTGAGACATGGATGTGGTTGTCGATGATGCTCTCGAAAATGGTTTTTAGATAAATATGGACTTTTATTGATGATTTGGATTTTTATGGACTTTATTGCTATTTGGAACTTTTTATGTTAAATTATGGTACTATGACATGGGACTTTACTTTGGGGATTTTATTCTGATTTGCATGACTTGATTTCATGACATTAAGTTTTAAGAACTGCATAAGTAAGTATTTGATAAAATTTCGTATGAAACTCGATTTTTTAAAATAAAATCTATCAATAATATATTTTTCCACTGCATTTCAGAAAAATGTGTTTTTAATAAAATTAGACTTAGTTTTCAACATTATAAATGTTTACAAATGAGAATTCAATAGGCATTTGATTTCTAAAGTTAATATACAAATAACTTAGAAGTATGATTAAAAATATGAAATAGTTTTAAATAAAAGATTGGATGTCTACGCTTGAGCTATTAATTATTTCGATTCCTGAAATTTGCATGGTTTTTACAAAATTAAAATAAACACTGTACTTCATTTGTTTTGAATTGATAAGCCAATTACCTTTAAGATATTTTTTTTTCAAAATTCCAAAAGATTATTTTGGCCAATTTCATGGACAAATGGATTTGAAATGTGATTGAAAATAAAGTTGAACATTCGATTTTACTAGTTTGGAATGATCTGCACAGTTAGTTTACAAAGTACGTTTGAAATTACAAAGGTTTTTTTTTGGGCCATTTCGGCGGCCAATGTAGCTTTTGAAATTCGGCCATAACGACTGGGTTGGGTTTGTGGTGTTACACATCATGGATCTGCTTATTCAAAAATACAATTATGATTTCGGTCTAAGGCTTATTACTATAAATATCACAAATTTGATCAATTTTCAAAATTTTAATTTTCTGCTGTGCAAGAAAACTATTTCCAAACCGGATTTTTTTCTAACAACATGTGATAAAGTCATCTAAGACTTGATACCATATTGATAAAATTTTGGTCAAATTTTATCAGAAGCTACTTAGGGGTTACATCACCTTTGACTCATAATTTGACACGTACACTTAGACTTAACTCACATGCTTAGTTTAGTCTTATAACCAACTAAACCTTAACTCTGATACCACTAAATGTAACACCCTTCACCTATCTCAATGGTCAATACGAATGAGAGATGCCACTGGTGTAACGCCCTGAATTTTGGGCTTAGGAGAAATGGGCTTCGTATATTGGAGAAATTTAGATTTTTGGTCAAGAAAAATTTAGCAATTTCATGTTTGGTTTGTTGGTTAAGTGATTTGGAGTGCTTGGGGATGTTTGAGAAGTCCTGGGTTCAAAAAGGGACTTTAAGAAAAATTTTAGTTTTTCTCATTATATGGAAATTGGCGTCACGAAGAAAGGCTTATAAATATTTTTGGTTAAAGCTTGACGTATAGGAGCAGGTGGTCTGGTGGTTAGGAGCGTTGGGTAGCAAGGAGTGGTCCAAGGTTCAAGTCCTGGCCTTAGCCTAATTTTTATTTTCGCATATATGGGCATGGGAGCTTGCGTTTAAATCTTATAGTTATTTAGGAGTGATTTATGACACAAAAAAAGATTGTGGAAGGGTGGCAAACAACGTGTTGGGTATTTAGAAAGGGCGTAGGTTCGAGTCTCTTGGCAGGCAGAATTTTCATTTTTTTTACTCTTGAATAACCGTGGCTTCAGCAGGTAAGTGTTATAAATAGTGGTGACCATATTATAGTGTAAGAAGTGTTGCGGTGCAGTGGCCAGCAACGTGTTGGAGAACTGGAAGGGCTGGAGTTTGAGCTTTACCTTGTGCTAATGAGGTTTAATTTTTGCTGCTTGTGCAAGAAGAATTGAGGCTGGCTGAAAATGGTAAGATTGTTTTGGTCAAGTGGTGAAGTCAAGTGGTGGAGGGGGCATTGATTTGGAATTGGGTTGATGGTAGCTAAAATCAAGCTGCTAATTAAGGATTGTATTTGGGAGGATTCGGTTGAATATGGTACTTTGATGGTCCTTTCGGTCAATTGAGTTTTTGTTGACAAATTAGTGATTTTGTTGCCGAATGAGGGAGATTAGGCTAAAGATTTTTGGCTGTTGATTAAGGATTTTGATTTGCTTTGCTTTTTGTTTTCTAGTTTTGACCGAAGGAATCATTTTCTGTACTCAACACAAAAGTCACTTTTTCTGATTTTGGTCTTTCTCCCCTCTTGGTTATTTCTATTCTTTTGAATCCCAATCAAATACATAGTCACTCCATTTGTTTGAACTAACACTTACATATTCTTTCTTATTCCTTTCAAGCATATTTTCTTTTCTTTTGATTTTGCAAAAGCCGAATGCACCATTGGCCACTTTCTTTTCTCTTCTGACTTTTCCTTAGCCGATTGCAATTTGCTTCACATGTTGTGTCAAAGCTAACTTCTCATAAATTGATTCTTCCTTCTCTTGGTTGGCCGACCGATACTTTCTTTCTCCTATCTCTTCTTATTTTCTCTTTGGCCGAATCATCTTATTATCGTAGGGTGAAAGGGTACATTTCGGTATGTGTTCCCATCTCTTTTTCTTATCATTGTTTTTTTTTATATATACGAGGGCCAAATATCCCTTCTTGTCGTCACTACTCCTTTTTAGTTATCAATAATGGCCGATTGCACCTTTGTTCTTCATCTTAATCTTTTTCTTTGCTCTATAATGGTGTAGGCCGAATCTAGGGGCCTTGGTTAGAGCCAAGCTTTGAATCCTTTTCTTCAGGGACGTCTTCTAATCTTGGGTAAGATTTTTAAATCACGTGTATCGATTATGCTAAGATTTTGCATTCTCGTACGTGATCAATTATTTCCATCTAAGTGATAACACCGTGTTATGATCGATTATGATTAGGGGATCGATTTGTTTAAAGGGAGCAAGGGACAAATTTAGGAGTAACTCCTAACAATATTGTACCTACCGAATCTTGTTAGTGGTTTATCGATCGAACCGTGGGTAAGTGTTGTTGGCCGAATACTCCATAGGTCTATATATTGGGATTGTAAGGCATGTTTTCATAAATGATGGGGTCTAATAAGATGTACATCGTTTCAGGTATTCGACCAACTAGTGATATTGATTGTAGTTAATTTTCCCTTCTGCTCCTTTTTGAACCGATTGTACCCTTCTTCTTCTCGATTCTTGATTTCGATATTAATCAAGCGGCCGAGACTTGAATTCCTTTCCATTATGAATGTTTTCTAGTTTTGGGTAAGTACCTTAATCGCAAGTGTTGCTTATGTTATTTGGAAGATTACGTGTACCCTTATGTGATTAATTGCTTTCATCTAAGTGTTGGTTTTGTGGCTTTTTGAAAATATCATGGAGGCAAGCGATAATTGGACTGAGGGAGGTTGTAGAAGAGTATCTACTGGAAGTGCACTCGCGGTTTCTACTCCCAAGTTCAAGCAACATAGAGTGTCGGTAGTTAGGGACTTTTCACTGGGATGCGGAAGGGTGACCGCGTCAAACTACGGTTTGACTGTGTCTGCAGTTAGGGACTTTCCACCGGGATGTAAAAGGGTGATCGCGTTAAACTACGGTTTGACTAGGCAAGTCGCAATTGATCACTCTAGTGAAGGCAAGTGATAGCAAATACTTTGGCTAAATGTTTGGATTAGAATTTCCTTAAATCGTTAGATAAGTGGTTTAATTGTATGTTATGTTAATTTAGGTGGCGGCGCTCAGAATTATTTAGTACTCTACGATAAGGTGTTTAACTGTATACACTACTTTGACTATCAGTCGGCTAAAAGCCTAAGGATGGGCTGATGGCCACATGGACGTGCGAACGCTTATGTGATTGATTGAGGCCATGGATTGTTACCCTACATCGGAAAGCGAGTTTGATGAACGATTTCATGAGTTGGGTCAAAACAGGCCGAATGGGCCGAATGGGCCCGTGAGCCCACTAGAAGGGCTTTAGGCCGTATTCGAATCTCTAGACAGTTTGGCTGCATGTGCTGCTAGATGACCATGGGACTACTGATGGGCCTTCACATACTTAGGCCCACACTGATAAATGACTGAAATGCCCCTAAGGGCGAAATGACCAAAATACCCCTCGTGGGTAAAATGTCCGTTTTGACCCTATATGATGTTTGAATGATTATGCATGCTCTGTTATATATATTTATATCTGTAATACGACATAACATGACACTGAGTATGTTACATTACATGGGGGATGGGTATATGTTTATGGAGGAAGTGTACTGTTCTGGCAGCCCTGTTGCATATTTATCGACAATGCCGCATCGGTACTACACTGTGTTGGCTTCTAGCCTAATATTCTGGCAGCACTGCTGCATTTTATCGATAGTGCCACATCGGTACTACACTGTGGAGTGTAGGGTTGGGTGGGTTGATTATATACCCACATGGAGTGATGGGTTGGATGGAGATAGAGTGTAGCGGATGGTTGGGTAGGACTCTGATTGCATGCTATACTGTTACTGTAATGGTTAGGCCCACTGATTGTGATATGTTACTGTAATAGGCTCTAGCCAAGTCTGATTCTATTATATTGTTATTGCCGGGGTTACACACTGAGTATTCGTATACTCACCTTTTTATTTTACTGTACAGGTAATTCCGAGGCATAGGCGATTCGGTGCTTTGTGGACTTGGAGATGGCCACACTTTGCTTTTACACTACTTTCGGTTTTCATTTACTTTAATTATGGTATTTATTTTGGGTTTGTAATAAGGCTGCTATTTAAGTTTCCTTAAATATTGGGTTTATTTCATTTAAAAATCTATTAGCTCTAGGGCGCGTTTTACAAAATGATATCTGTTTTCCAAAAACCACATTTTCACAACAAATGAGAAATCAAACAAAGCTTCCGCAATCATTATGTTTTGTTTTAGTTAACTAATTTCATAATTTGAGTAATCAAGGATAAACGAAATGACGTTTTTTGCAAACCTTGAAGAACAAGGGGTTTTTACAACAAATCTAGTTATAGTGAAACACGATTTCGAGACACTTCAATGTGACACTACCAAATACGACCATAACATCTAGGCCGGGTTTGGGGTGTTACAACTGGAGCATGTATGAGTAAGAAATCTTATTTTTATTTAAGAATTAAAGTCTTAAATAATTTGTTTAAAATAATTAAAATATATTTTAGTCAATTTTTTTTAAAATAGTTTAAAAACATTTAGAATTGATGTGGAGTTGATTAGGGGTGATTAAAACTCAAAACAGACCATAGAACGTCAAAATGACATAAAATAGGGTAGGGTTGCTATAGGAGTGTGACATCATGATGTGATTGACTAAGTTAATATGGTTGCGATGATGAGAATGCAAATTTTTGACGTTATGTAACACCCGATTATCATTATTGACTCAAAATTTAAGGATAGTTAGAATTAAAATGAAAGGATTAGCAAATTGTTGAACTCCACTGGGAAATTTAGAGATTTTAGTGGCTGAATTATGATTAGTTGTATTTCAATTCTAGTTTAGTTAGGATGGAATAGGCCAATTCCATCGTAGGGGACAAAATGATTAAGGATGAATGGTTGAGATGGCCGGTGAGGATTGTGTGTAAGGAGTGTATATATAATTGTGTGCGTAGACAAAATTTTCTCAATTCTATTCACGACTCTTTTTCTCTCTTTAGCATCATCTTCTTCAATCATTTTGAGGAAGACGTGAGTGCAGGTGATGGAAGCTCTGTAACACCCCTAACCCGTATCTGTCGCCAGACTAGGGTTAAGAGGCATTACCGAACATTTAATAACATATTACATACATATCGTACACATCATCAAATCACAATCATTCATAATCACAAAGTCCCTCTAGAAGGTCTACAAGACCTTAATCTTGCTTCAGAATAGGTTTAGGACTAAACTGATCTCGTATAAATTTTTTCGAAAAACTTTAACTTTGTCAAAGTAATAGAGGTCACACGCCCGTATGAACAAGCAATGTGCCTCACACGGCATTAGACACGCCCGAGTGTCTAGGCTATGGTGAAACTGGGCATACATACTGACTTAACCACATAGCCTCAAAACATGCCTGTATGCCAGGCCATGTGAAAATTAGGGAGGTTATTAACTTGTTCACACAACCAGTCACGCGCCTGTGTGTCCAGTCTTTGTGGCTATTAGAAATGGCTTCACATGCCCGTGTGTGGATCGTGTGCTCAGCCATGTCAAAACCTGTAGGGTATACTGACTTGGCCACATGGCCTGCCACACACCCGTGTGTGAGGTCGTGTGGAGCGCCCAAGCTCAATTCGAACTGGCCTTCGAACATGTAACACCCCAAACCCGGCCCAGACGTTATGGCCGTATCTGGCGGGGTCACATTGAAATGTATTTTGAAATCGTGACTTTAATCAGTTTTGTTGCGTAAAACCTTTTCTTAGTTTAGTAAAACAATAATTCCAAATAGTTCATTCTATCCGATTATACAAAAGAATAGATTCTTTAGAAAACTCATTTATTGCGGAAGCTTTGCTTAAAATCCATTTGTTGTGTTATCACTAGATTTTAGAAAACAGATATCTTTTATAAAATCTTGCCCTAAAGCTAACAAGTTCAAAAGATAAACAAACAACCCCAAATTAAGTTTAAAAGTAAAATTAGTAATGGCCTTATTACAAACCCAGAATAAATTGATAATAAATGTGAATTTAAAATTTAATGCAACTAAAAAGGAAAGGGTGGTCGAGTCTAAGTCCCCTCCCGCAGCACCGAATCGTCTAAGCCTATAGATTACCTGTACAGTGAGCAGATGGGTGAGTTTACAAAAACTCAGTGTGTAACCCTAGAATTAATCAGTATAATAGAATCAGACTAGGCCAGAGTCCATTACAGTAGCATATCACAATCAGTGGGCCTAAGCCCATTACAATAACAGTATAGCATGCAATCTGAATCCTACCCAACCATCTTCTACACTCTCCGTCCAAGCCATAACTCCATATGGGGATGTAATCAACCCACCCAACCCTACACTCCATAGTGTAGTACCGATGCAGCACTATCAATAAAAATTGCAGCAGTGCTTCCAGAATATTAGGCCCGAAACCACCAGAACAATGCATCGTAGCTGCCAGAACAGAACACTTCCTCCATAAGCATATACCCAACCCCATGCAATGCAACATAATCAATGTCAAGTCATATCATAATGCAGGGTATAAACACATATAAATATTATTACATAGCAGGCGTAATCATCCAATAAATATACAGGGTCAAACGGACCTTTTACCCCTAAGGGGTATTTTGGTCATTTTACCCCTTAGGGCATTTTAGTCATTTATCAGTGTGGACCTAAGTATGTGAAGGCCCATCAATAGGCCCATGGTCTTCTAGTGACGTATACAATGAAACAGTCTAAAATTTCGTATATGGGCTGAAGCCCATTTAGCGGGCCCACAGGCCCATTGGGCCCATTTGGCCTAACTCACGAAACTGTTCGCGATGGCCGTTGTTCAACGTAGGGCCACAATCTGTGGCCTTAGCCGATCACATGAACATTCGCATGCCCATGTGGCCAACCGCTTGATTCGTCGGCTCTTCGGCATTTTGATATTTCGGCATTTTGCCTTCGTAATTTAACAGTGTGATTAACACACCTGTAATGAGGTAGTTGCTGAATGCTTCCGAAATCTGAGCACCAACGAAACAGATGACTACTAGAAAAAGATAGAGATTTGGCCTATACCCTCCTTAAAGAAATCGAACCCCAAAACTCCAATCTTGCAGTCGCCTTAAAATGAGAAGGGACTAATCAACCAAGGAGTATAAGATTCGGCCTATACAGAAATGAAACAAAGAAGAGATTAGAGAGGAAGGCAAGGCAAGGCTTGGTTATGGCCAAGAATTCGGCAAGTAAAGAAATACTTAATCGGCCCCTTTGCAATGACAGAGTTCCTACCACCTGATAATTGATGAACTCGAGAATCGAAGGGAAGAACAATAAAATTGGTTCAATGAGAAAGAGAGAGGAAAAATGGTTATGGTGTAACTAGTTACTGTTAAAAAAAAAAGAACAGAGTAGAAGAGATAAAGAAAAGAAAAAGAAAGATCAATTTAGAGGGGAAAATTGATTGAGATAGGAGGAAAAGAACTTGAACACGAAAGCAGAAGAAAGAAGTAAATGATGGCTAGAGAATCAAAACAAGATTCGGCTCTCAAGATAAAGGCATTCGGCTTTGTCAAAAGAAGAGAAAAGGAAGAGGGGAAAAGTAGATGATACTAGAGTGTTTGACCAAGAGAGTTAAGCTAAAAGAATGTAATATTCGGCCAAAGCCTCAAACTTAGAAGAAAAGAAAAGGGGAAAGAGAGAAATTGGTGACTAAAATGTCCACAGAGAGCAATTTCAGAGACCGAAAATGACCAAAGCTAGAGACCAAAACCCCAAAATTGGCAAAGAAAAACAAGAACAACAAAAATCTGACTAATTAGCTCCTAGCTGAACCTCCCTTCACAAACATACCAATTTGGTACCCCAAGGAGTTCAATTTCGGTCCACCACCTTTCCCACACCAAAATCCTTGATTTACTCCTTGATTCAAGCCACCTATCAAATTTGAATCCCATTCAAATTCCCTCAACCGGTTTTCCTTCCACCAAACACTCTATGACTAATTCCACCCTCTCACTTGAGGAGTTTCGGTCAAACTCACCCACTCCTACGGCTTAGGAGCAAAAAAAAAAAAAAACAAACTTCATTTACTCCTCCTAAGCCTCCAACTCCAGTCCACTAACAACTGATGAGGCGCTACTTGCCTCTTGAGCCAGCAAGCTCTTTGCTGTCATGCTTCGCGAACAAAAACTTAAAAGGCATACAACCGAAAGTCAAGATCCCTTTAAGTGCCCAAAATAAAAAATTCTCCATAGCTCGAGGCTCGAACCCAAGCTTTCCCAAAGACTCCCAAACACCTCTAAACTAACTAGCCAACAAAGCAAACACGTAATTACCACTTCATGCATAAACCAAAATCTCCAAAAATATTAGGGCGTTACAGAACTACACGGCAGAGACACACGCCCATGTCCCTATTTGTTTGGGCAAAAATAGGCTATTTGTAAAGCCATAATGCCACCCATTTTGGGTCATCCCTACAAGCATCAAGTGACACATATTTCAAAACCAAAATGTAGCCAAATTAATACCAAATCAAGCATCATTCATGCTACAACATCATCATTCATTTCCATACATAATTCCAACTCAAATTGCATCCATTTCATGATCCAAAATCATACTAAAATCATATGTTTCATACTTCATTTTAATCCATTCCAAAACATACCATATCCACAACTTAAACTCATAACAAACTTACCAAAAATGACCATTTCACTAGGCCATAAATGAACACATTATAACACCATAATTCATCACATAACTTATGGTAAAAATCAATTCATAGTCTAAACTATAACCAAGCCATATCACATGGCAAGATTTTCATAACTCAAAACATCTCACAACATCACTACCCTATACAAGCCATACATTATTATTTACAACATCAAAGTTCGAAAATATCAGTTGATAGTGTGATGACGATCCTCAACGATCCCAAGCTCACGGTAGCTTCAATAATCTATAAAACAATGAAAACACACACAAAGTAAGCTTTCAAAAGCTTTGTAAGCCATATACAAATAATATTAACATATAAAGCAATTATAAGCCATATTATCCATGGAATCCATAGCAAAGCACATACACAAGCTTCATAGTTCACATCTAAATCACTTGTTCTCAAATCACTTGTATATAACCTCCTTCTTTCTCATACAATTCACATGTCATCTTTTGTAAACATACTCACCTTTCATTCTTGCATATCATATACATTTCATACATACCTAAATCGGATGTTCATTTAAATCCTCGTTCATTTCCTGATAATGCCTGTTGAACCATTTGGAATTGACAAGGATACTCAGATAGCTCGTAAAGCTCATACAATGCCATATCCCAGATATGGTCTTACATGTTATCAAATATCGATACCACTGTCCCAGACAGGGTCTTACACGAAATCATATACGATGTCGATGTCCCAAACATGGTCTTACACGTAATCTCTGATAGATGCCAACGTCCTAGATGTGGTCTTATACGATACCACATCTTGGAATCCTATGTCATGACATATGTATCCTATACTATTCCTATGGTTCGTATTGGGCTTTCGAATGTCGTAACACTGTCGATACTTTCTCAATTTCACGTATTTATCTTTCATAGCCATTCAATACATTTCAATATCATAGAAGCATTAATAATTCAATTCAAATACATTTATTTGCATATGAACTTACCTCGGAAATGAGAGCGGCAATAGGAGTCGATTACTCGTTAGCCTTTGACTTCCTTCGATCTAATTCTGATTTCTTTCGTTCTTGATCTAAATAAATTCAAATTTAACTAATTTAATCACACACTCATTCAATGAAATCCACAAATACATAATTAGGCCTTTTTGCATTTTAGCCTTTAAACTTTCATATTTTTACATTTTAGTCCCTATTTCACAAATACACAAAATACACAAAATTCCCACATGCTCATGCTTGGCCGAATGTTCCATTAATCCTTAGAAACCTATATATTTCATTTATTTCACTTTTTTAACCCCACATTTTGTAAATTTCACAATTTAGTACCTTAATAGCATCTTCTTCCAAAATCATTTAACAAAACATATAAATCAAACATATATCTTTCATTTTTCATCAACAATCAACATAAAGCTTGAATATTCATCAATGGAACTTTTCAAAAGCACTAAAAGTTTCAAAAATCATGATATCGGCTAGCTAGAAAGCATAGCAACAATCTCAAAAACGTAAAAATTAGCAAAAACCGAGCAAAACTCATACCTTAATTAAGCTAGATGTTGCCCAAACCCTAGAAAACTCTCTTTCACTCTTTTTCTTTCAATTTTTTGCAAAACAAGATTATAATGCATGAATTTTCATGTTTGTTTTAATTAATCTATACTTATTTAGCTAACTACTAAATTAGCCTTTTTAATATCATTTAAATTCCACTATCTCATGTCCAACAATGTCCATTCATCAATTCAATGGTATATTATTAACATAAGGACCTTGCATTTATTAAGACATAACAATTCGATACTTAATCAAATAGAACCCAAATTTTACATTTTATGTGATTAGATCATTTTATCAAATCGAGCACATAAACGATAAAATTTTCACATGAAATTTTTACACGCTCATATATCATGCTATAAACATTGAAAATAATATTAAAATATTTTTTTCCAATCTTAGATGTGTGGTTCTAAAACTACTGTTCTGACTAGGGTCTAAACCAAGCTGTTACAAGCTCTACATGTCATAATAGTTGTGTGAATTGAAGTTTGGTAGTAGAAAAATTGAGGAACTAATAGGCTTCCTTATATCTCTGTAATTATGGATTGAAGAGAGAAGTAGAGTAAAACTCTTAAAGCTTTTGTATATAAGATTCTGGGTTTTTAAGGACAGTCCACCATTAGATTAACTAATAAATAGTCGTCATGCTTAGCTGCAAGGATAAATGAGGTTCTAGTGTTTGGATAAACTAAGTTGGCAATGATAGGGAAACAATGTGAGTTTCTGTACTTTACTTCTTGAGTGAACTAAGATGATGTGCTTTTAGACCAAAATACCTTCTTAACTGTTACGTAGTGTGTCTAGAAACTTTATTTTGAATGTTGTAAGAATGATTGCTGTTTGCTTGTGGATTCTTCTCAATGTTTGAATTTTTAGCATATTGTGTGTGGGGTATATAGTGTCTTGGAGTGTTTTAAAACGCATGATTTGTATGTTTATAATGGCAGAGTATGGAGGGGAAATTACTGATGGGTTAGACGAAGTTAGGAATTGGGAAATGAGATTTTTGTTTACTACCATACAGTGTTACTGGGTACAAAACGTGATGTCTGAAGCTGTAGGCCTTATGGAAGGGACAATACAATGTTCGAGCATTAATGTTTTGCAATCCGACGTTGTTTAGCACAAATCGTGATGTGTGAAACTCTAGGCCTAGCAGAAGAGATACTATGGTGTTCAAGCATGAATATTAAATAAGAAATGGAAATGATATTGACTGGTCCTTCGGGGCGGCACTGTGATGATGATAATTAAGTTCTATAGAGAAACATCGTGACTGTGGTCAACAAGCTCTATGGGGTTGTTCCACGATGACAGTAAGGTCCTTCAAGGCGACACCTCAAAGAGGTATTAGGTGTAAGACCATAGCTCAACTATGGCATCCAATGGAGTCCGTCAGGATAGAAAACATGGGAAATGATGTGTAAGACCTTTGCATGGCCATGACAGCAAAGAGAGTCCACTAGGATAATAAACATGAGGTAGTCCACTGGAAAAATAAACACGAGGAAGTTCGCCAGGATGTAAAACATGGGGTTACACTTGGGAAATTCCCAGATCAATATACCAAGAGAGACGCCAAGGGTTAAACTAGAGTACGCTGTGTGACTGGTGTAATAAGTCACAAGAACGAATGAGCTTGGTGTGTTTGAGGGGCATAGGCCATCGAGATAACAAGACGGTTTGCTAAAGACGGTGAAGAGAGAGCTCAAGGTAGTGCCTCAACGTAGTTAGGGTGGAAAGAGAAAGAGGCTCCTTAGATAAAGGGGTAGTCAAGAGATTGGTGGATCGATTAGAGTCTTTCTGGGGAGGAAATTCTAACTCAATGCTGAATGATTAATCTAGTCCACCAGAGAAGGGTGAAAAGTAGAAGTTCGTTAGGACTATAAAACACAGAAAAGTTCTTATGAATCCACCAAGGTGGAAACCTTCATATAATACCTGAGTAGGAGATAGTAGGTTGGGCACCACATGTCATATGAAGCTTCTTAAAAAGGATATGTTGAACGTGTCAAATGGATAACTTAATGACAAAGACTAGCAATTAAGATCTTTTAAAAAGTAAACTCAAAACTGATAGTGAATAGGATTTTTATAAATTAAATAACCTTCTATTTTCTCAAAACGCATGAAATGGTTTTGCTAAGTCAACTGAAAGTTATGAAACGAAGAACGAGGTGTAGTTAACTGTCCATGTGACTTATAAGATCTGGCCATAACGTCTGAGCCGGGTTTAGGGTGTTACATTTAGTGGTATTAGAGCCCGGTTGCAACAACTCGGCTGTGGATCGGGTCTAAAAAGTTTTTTTAAAATTTAAATTAAGGCCCAAAATGGTATTTTGAAAAATCAGTTTTGAAAACCTTTTTGGGAAAACCATTTTTAAATTGATTTTTTCTTCAAGATGTTTGTATTTTACTAAGAGTCTAAGGTTTTATTTAGGAAACAAAGTTTATTCAAAGGATTTAGTATTACTAAAACTTGGTTTTTCCAAAATCTGGTTTTTGAGGAGTGGCACACCGAATTTCTGGCACCAAGTCTATAAGTGTCTTTTGTTATACTGTACTTTACTATAATACTGTTACACTACTGTAGATAGCACTAAGACCCAACTGAGACTCTATAGTTAGGGCAACACTGAAACTGTAGGGACTGAGACAATAGGGAAACTGAAAACCCTAGGAGATTGAGACTGTAGCTAGGCTGCAATTCTGCGAAAACAAAATTCTGAAATACTATCTATGCATAAAATATCTGTAATAAACACTAAAATATTGAACTAATTCATAAAATTCGTAACTAGATAATACGATATGTGTATGAGGGTAGCACGTGGGAGAGGCCGTGGACGTGGCCGAGATAGTGCGCAAGCTGGGTCTTCATCCTCGGGACATATGCCTGCTGAAGAGGCACGAACGCCACTGACAACTGAGACTGGGTCGTATGATCAGGTTAAAGGGGATGATGCTTTGTCCCAGGTGATGTTACGGGTTCTGGAAAGGGTCGTTGGAGTGAGTACGGGGACTGTGAATCAGGGATCTATTCCTGAGCGACTCTGAGCTAACGGAGCAGAGATTTTTAGGGGTATATTTGGTATAGCCCCAAATGTGGCCGAATACTGGTTGGAGGCCACGGAGTAGATCATGGACGACTTGGACTGCTCAATGGAGTAGAAGCTGAAGGGAACAGTATCTCCGCTGTGAGACGAGGCTTACCAGTGGTAGATTACTGTGAAGGATAGTACCCCAATTGAGCGGGTAACTTGGGAGGTTTTTAAGATGACCTTCAAAGGGAAGTCGTCGGGGCGAGCTATGTAAGCGCTCGAAGGAAGGAATTCCTAAATCTGACTCAGGGCAATAAGACTGTCACGGAGTATAAGGCCGAGTTCCTAAGGTTAAGCCGGTATGCTAGTGGGATAGTCACTATGGAGTATGAACGAAGCGTACGGTTCGAGGATTGCCTCAGAGATGAGCTAAGGGTGTTGATTGCTCCGCAGAGGGAGTGCGACTTTGTGGCTCTAGTGGAAAAGGCTAATATAGTCGAGGAGGTGAAATGCACGGAGTAGCAGAACCGTGAGAAGGATCGAAATCCATTCAAGAGGGATTCTTGACCCTCGGGTGCTGCCGGTAGGAATGTCAAAAGGGCTACAGTGGACGAGCCGATTCGAGCAGTTTTGGTGAACGTGGCTAGACCACAAGCTTGCGAGGATTGTGGTAGAGTGCATTTGGGTGAGTGTTGGAAGCGTACTGGGGCATGTTTCCAGTGTCGGTCCAAGGAGCATAGAGTCAAAGATTGTCCTCAAAGGCCAGCTCAGACGCAAGCTGCTAATCAAAGGGTTGCTCAACCAGTGTGAGGTGGAGCACAACTACCGAGAGGCCATGGTCAAGGTAAGGGCGGCAATGGAAATGGTCGTGGACGTGGAGTAGCGGGCAGGGGTGCTGGATATGCTAAGGCTTATCAGCCAGTATTGGTTTATGCTGCTTGTCACTGAGAGGAGGGTGACGCACCTGACGTCATAGCTGGTACGTTTTTTATTTTTAGCATGCCATACACTGCCTTGATTGATATTGGTTCTACCCATTCATACGTTGCATGTGATGTATCTGGGGTATTGGGTGTGCACTCTAAGGAAACTGTGAATGGGGTAACTGTGATAAGTCCCTTGGGTCACTCGGTTATGGTAGACAAACTCTTTAGAGATGTACCTTTAGAGACTCAAGGTATGATTTTCTCTGTGAATTTAATGGAGTTACCATTTGGAGAGTTCGATCTCATCTTGGGAATGGACTGGCTTGCTAAGCATCGAGCAACTTTGAATTGTGCTGCTAAGCAGATGGTGTTAAAGACAGTCGAGGATGAGGAGATGATTGTTATAGGGGAGCGAAGAAATTACTTGTCCAATGTTGTGTCGGCTTTGAGAGCTGAGAAGCTGATTCGCAAGGGTTGAGAGGCATTTTTGGCATATGTGAGTTAGTCTGACGCTGAGGGTTTGACCGTAGGAGAGGTTAGAACCGTCAAGGAATTTCAAGATGTCTTTCCTGATAAGCTTCCTGGGTTGCCTCCGAATCGTGAAGTCAAATTTGGAATCGACTTGCTGCCTGGAACGACTCCCATGTCCATCGCTCCTTACAAGATAGCACCAAAGGAGTTAGTGGAGTTGAAAGCGCAAATCCAAGAGCTGTTGGATAGAGGCTTTATTAGGTCAAGTGTGTCTCTGTGGGGAGCACCGGTACTATTCGTGAAGAAGAAGGATGGGACGATGTGTATGTGCATCGATTATCATTAGTTGAACAAACTGACGATTGAGAACAACTACCCTCTGCCAAGGATTGACGACCTATTTGATTAGCTAAGAGGAGCTTCAGTATTTTCCAAGATTGACCTTTGATCTGGATATCACCAATTAAGGGTCAAAGAGGTGGATATGCATAAGACAGCATTCAGAACTCGGTATGGTCATTACGAGTTTCTGGTGATGCCGTTTGGATTGACGAATGCACCAGCGGCTTTCATGAATTTGATGAATCAGGTATATCAGCCCTACTTGGACCGATTCGTGGTCATTTTCATAGATGATATTCTGGTGTATTCGATGACTGAGGAGCAACGTGATGAGCATTTCCGTATAGTTCTGCAAGTGTTGAGGGAGAAGCAACTATATGTGAAATTCAGCAAGTGTGAATTCTGGTTGCAAGAGGTGACGTTTGTAGGTCACGTTGTTTCTGCTGAGGGGATTAGAGTGGATCCTCAAAAAATTGAGGCGGTTCTGGAATAGAAGCCGCCGAGATCTGTATCAGAAATTTGGAGTTTTCTGGGTTTGGTAGGGTACTACAGAAGGTTTGTGGAAGGGTTTTCTTTGATTGCGGCACCATTAACGACACTGTTGAGGAAAGGAGTACCGTTCGTATGGACTTAGAAAAGGTTGAAGAAAGTTTTGACTGAGCTGCCAGTATTGATTCAGCTGGAGTCTGGGAAGGATTTCACTGTGTACAGTGATGCATCGCATGTTGGTTTGGGCTGTGTGCTGATGCAAGAGGGTAAGGTGGTCACTTATGTATCGCAATAGCTTAAGCCTCACGAAGCGAACTACCCTACGCATGATCTGGAGTTGGCAGCGGTGATCTTTACTTAAAAGATCTGGAGGCACTACTTGTATGGAGAAAAGTGTTTTATATACACGGACCATAAGAGTCTCAAGTATTTGTTGACTCAGAAGAAGTTGAACCTTAGGCAACAAAGGTGGATAGAGTTGCTTAAGGACTATGACTATTCTATTGAGAATCACCCAAGCAAAGTGAATGTTGTGGCTGATGCACTGAGTCGAAAAGCTGTAACTGAGTTGAGAGTAATGTTTGCTCGTCTGAGTCTATATGACGATGGCAGCTTGTTGGCAGAATTACAAGTGAGACCAACCTGGATAGAGCAGATTAAGGAAAAGCGGTTAGATGATCAGTCACTGGTTGCTTGGTTCCAACAAGTTGAGAGTGGTGAGACTTCTAATTTTGGATTGAACAGTGAAAGAGTTCTATACTTTTGAGGAAGAATTTGTATTCCGAAGGACTCTGACTTGAGACAGTCAATTCTGAGAGAGGCTCATGGCGGACCTTGTGCCATGCATCCTAGACGGAATAAGTTGTATCAGAATTTACGAGAGTTGTATTGGTGGCCTAGACTTAAGCTTGAAGTAACTGAATTCATTGGTAAGTGTCTAACATGCTAGCAGGTGAAAGCTGAGCATCAACTACCTTCTAGACCTCTGCAACCGGTGAAGATTCCACTTTGGAAGTGGGAAACGGTAACCATGGACTTTGTGAGTGGGCTACCCTTGACGCCTACCAAGAAAGACTCAGTTTGGGTGGTTGTGGATAGGCTAACTAAATCTGCTCATTTCATACCTGTTCGAACCGACTACTCACTTCAAAAGTTGGCCAAGTTGTATATGGCGGAGATAGTGCGACTTCATGGAGTGCTAATTTCGATTATTTCTGATCGGGATCCTAGGTTTACATCTTGATTTTGGCAGAAGTTGCATGAGGCGTTGGGTACACGGTTAGATTTCAGCACTACTTTTCACCCCAAGACGGATGGACAATTGGAAAGGGTGATTCAAGTTTTGGAGGACATGTTGAGAGGATGTGTTATTGACTTCCGAGGTAGTTGGGAAGATTACTTGCCGTTAGCAGAATTTGCTTACAACAAAAGTTATAAGGCAAGTATTCGAATGGCACCATATGAGGCACTGTATGGTCGAAGGTTTCGTACGCCTACTTGGTGGACGAAGTTGGGAGAACGTCAAGTTCTTGGACCAAAGTTGGTGGTAGATACAGAAGACAAGGTTAAGCTAATCAGGGATCGGTTAAAGGAAGCATCTGATAGGCAGAAATCTTACGCAGACTTGAAGCGTAAGGAAGTTGAATACTTAGTGGGAGATATGGTTTTCCTAAAGGTCTCGTCTTGGAAGAAGATATTGAGGTTTGGAAAGAAGGGAAAGTTGAGTCTGCGATTTATCAGGCCCTATCGAGTTCTTAATCAGGTGGGTCCGGTAGCATATCAGCTGGAACTACCTCCGGAGTTGGACCGAATACATGATGACTTTCATGTCTCCATGCTAAGGCGGTATTGGTCTGATGCTTCTCACATCATACTGGTTGAGGAAATTGAGGTTAAAGTTGATTTGACTTTTGAAGAAGAACCTTTGCAGATTTTGGACTGTGATGTCAAGGTACTAAGAAAGAAGTTAGTTCCTTTGGTGAAAGTGCTTTGGTGAAATCATGGTAGAAAGGAAGCTACGTGGGAGCCAGAAGAGGTGATTTGCCAATAATACCCTCACCTGTTTGAGCTAGGTAAAATTTCAAGGCCGAAATTTCTTTAAGGGGGTAGAGTTGTAACGCTCTAATTTTTGGGTTTTGAGATTTTTGCTTGAATTTATTTTTGCTTGTCTGGATGTGCTAAATTATGCTTTGAGTGTGTTTAGTGGACCTTTAGAAGGCTTAAGTTTAAGTTGAAGCCTGATAGAATTTTTAAATTTTAGACTTAAAGGAGGAGGGGCATTGACTAAGTGGGTTTTTAAATAAATATTGGTAATTTAAAACATAAGAAGACCTGTGGTAAAGTGGCAAGTTGGCACCACTTAGAGCCTAAGGAGGTGGCGTGTAGAGGCTGTGCAAGAGCTAAGGTTTAAATCTCGTGGTAAGCAAGGTGTTGTTTTATTTTTATTGCATGTGCAAGGTATGTGGTGGACTCCAAGTGAAACTCTGAAGGGAGAAGTTTGAAGTGCTCATAAGATTGAATCAAGGAGGGATAAGGGGAGAATATTTACGAATTTTGAATGGCTTAGGGAGCATTTTCGGCTAGGGTCTATTGGTTTTGGCATAATCAGTAAGAGGAGTAAAGGGTGCTAGCCGAATGCATCTTGTGGTTCTTTTAGGGTTTTAGTTTCTGTATTTTTGGTAGGCAAGTGCCAATTAGGTAAGTCCCTAGGGTCTTTTCTTCTTTTCTCTTCTCCTCCCTTTGTTCTAAAAGTCGAAAACGCATACACACACCTATTGGTGCCGATTTGTTCAAAGAGCCAAACCTATTTTCTTTTCTTCTTTTCTCCTCAAACCGAAACTACTCTCTTTTTCTCCTCTTTCTTCTTTGTTTCATAGCCTAAAGCGATTCACTGGGAACCTCACTTAGTCGACTTCTCAAAAGCCAAAAATCCTGAAATGTTTAGTTATTGTGCAGATTTCTTCTTGGCCGAACCCCTCTATTCTTTTTCTTCTCTTTTAGCCGAACCATCTATTCTTCTCTTCTCTGGTTCTCTTTATTTTTTCTTTGGCACTCCTTAATAATCGAACCCTCTCATCCATTTGCAAACAACCACCCTTTGGCCGAATACTTTAGGCATTTTTTACACCTTTGGGCTTTAGGCTAGACCTAGTAGAGATCAAGTTCAATATTGGTAGAAAACGACTTTGGTGGTGGCTAGAGGATGAAGTGAATCACTGGGTAAGAATTTCAATCTCCTTTTACTTTTGGTTAAGAGAAAAGCCGAAAACCCCTAACTCCTTAGGGTGACTATCGGTTTTGGTAAGAACTTATGTTAGCCTTTTTCCTTTGATTCTCATGTGTTCCAGTGTGGTAAAGAGACGATCTAGCGAGGAGCAATTGGAGGCTAGGGCTGTGGGAGGAATCTAGATCTAGATCTAGTTGTAGATTTCGGCAAAGGTAAATGGTTAATGGCTTTGGATAGTGTTAGCCGAATATGGTAGGATGTCGATTTCGTTGATTTCATGGGTTTATAGTTTAACACTGTGATTAAAACGATTGTAGGTTAATCATTTGAGGGACTTCTAAGTATATCGCAAACATGTGTGTAATCAACACCCTCTAGTAGCTTAGATCGACAAAAACCGAAAAGCTAAAATGCCGAAACTCCAGCATTTCAAGGGCTTGCGAGCGTGCGAGCGCTCGTGGGCCAGTTAAAATAGTAAAGTTGGTAATCGCGAATGGTAAGACGGTTGTGTGCGCGATTTTGTGCACATTGGTGGTTTTTGGCCTCGAAGGGCCGAATTCGGGCCCAATGGGCTTACCGGCCCATATGGGTGAAATCGAGCGGTAAGTATATTCTGGCAATCTGAGTGAGAAATCTGCTTTAACGAGGCCGTAGTAGCTAGTGGACTCCGTCGGGCCCATTAGGGGTTTTAGGGCCGATGACTCTGTAATAATGAAATGGCAATCTCTGACTTTGTCCGAATCGAGCTAGCTTCCAAAATCTATAAAACACGGGAAATAAATAAAGTAAGCTTTAAAAGCTTAGTAAGCCCATATAATAAAGAATTGAACTTACCGAATCAACATTTAACACATAAACAACATTACCAAACCAAGTCATCTATTCCCAATGCCTATTCAACCATTATACATATGTTAGTCATGTAACAACCATTTATTTATCCATTCCAAAGATGTAAAAAATATACAACATCCATGTAACCACAATTCATGGGTCAATCCATTCATTTACCTTATACTCATATAGAATACAATCATGTAATCATGTAACATGTGTTTCTTATATTACACATTGGTATAATGCCCGTTGAACCTTTAGAAACATTAAGGGATACTCGGGTGATAAACACACATTGTATATATGTAAACCTGTATATCTGTCAATTCATTACATATGCTCTTTCGAGCTATGTACAGTATGCTCCTCCTGAGCCGATAACGGTAAGCCTAAAGGCTGAACATGTAAGCCCCAAGGCTGAATGGTAAGCCCAAAGGCTGAACATGTAAGCCCAAAGGTTGAACGGTAAGCTCGAAGGCTGAACATGTAAGCTCATGAGCTATGGTGAGTCCGTAACGAATGCAAGAGCTCAACCAACCTGTAGCCCTAGTAACATGTCACTTGTATCCTACGACTTTCTACGATTCAAATGGGACTCGGTAATCACTTTACACATAAAATAAATAGGCATTTCTATCCTTTACTTCATTTATACAATCATTCAATATTCAAGACAACAATTTCAATGATAAATATAATTAAATTCTAATTATATGAGCTTACCTCTATTTAGCTCGTATACTCGATACCTACTCGCCTACCTTTCGTTTCTCCTGATCAAGTTCTGAGATTTGTTTGTCTTGATCTATATTAATTCCGATGTAACTCCATTATTCACTAACACATTCAATTTAGTCCAAATACATGTATTTTAGCCATTTTGCAAAATAGCCCTTGTATTTTCATAACTTGACATTTTAGTCTTTAATACATAATATAACAAATTACACACTATGAACTAAAATTCATCATAGCCGAATACTCATGTAGTCCATATAAGCCCATATTTCCATTTTATTCACATTTCTAACTACCACATTTCAATCTTTTTTCAATTTAATCCCTAATTTACATTTTTGTCAAAATTCACTTTATAAAACTTGTAAATCTCTAAAAAACCATTCATAATCTATAAAGAAACATCAAAACACAATGGCACATTTCAAAAACATTACCTATTTTAGAAATCAGGGTACGGGTCAGCTATATTGAGCTGCAACGAGCTCAAAAACATAAAAATCATTAAAAACATATTAAAAACCATACCTTAATTGAGTAACTAAGCTTGGCCGAATGGAGGACTCAACAATGGTGTTTTTACACCTTAGTTTTAGTGGTAAGTGATGAATATATCACTTATTTCTATTTTGTTTTACTTAATAAACGTATAAGATAATAAGTTTACTATATTATCCATGGTAAATAATAATAAAATACATGCATTTTAAGGCCACCACCGTCCATTCAAATAGGAAATGGTATAATTGCCATGCAAGGACTCCCACAAATAGAGACAAAGTCATTTAAGCCATTTATGCAATAAAACTCATTTTTATCGCTTTACGCAATTTAGTCCTTTTTACCGAATTAACTATTTAAACAGTAAAATTTCTATACGAAACTTTAGCATAGTAACTGTATCATGCTGTAAGACATAATAAAATAATAAAATAAATATTTTAAGTCGGTTAAGTGGTCCCAAAACCAGCTGTTCTGATTAGACTCGAAATTGGGCTGTTGCAGGGACTAAATTACAAGTATGTGAACATTAGAGGCAAAAGTCTAAAGTTTCCCTAATGTGAATTTTAGACTAAATTGTATGAATTGATGACTAAATAAGTAAAAGTGGGTATTTTTAGATTGGGGGAAATAAGATTTGGACAGAGAACGCAGGAGAACAAAGTATCAGATTAGCCAACTTAGTTCGTCCTTTCTGCAAATAAGGTAAGTTCATATGATGGATTTATGATGATTAATTATTAAATTCAAGACGAGATGCTATAATAATGTTGTTATCTAACCATGATATTGTACAAGTATGAGATGGATCGAAAGATCCACCAGGAGAATGGTTTTGTCAAGTACCATCATAATATGACTCGTAATGGTTTGACAGAAAAAGACCATGGTTGGACCATGGCATTGTACGAGTGTCAGTGTAAGACCATGTCTGGGACATGGCATCGACACCAAGATGGAAGAGCTAGTGTAAGACCATGTCTGAGACATGGCATCGGCAGGGGTAGATATGAGCCAGTGTAAGGCCATGTTTGGGACATGGCATTGGCAGACGACCCCCACGTAAGACCATATCTGAGGTGTGGCTGTGGTACCGTACATACGTAATTTTTGATGCATTCGTTGGTGTTCTGAATGACTAAGTGGGTAAAACAGAAATTGTGGAATTCATATCTAGTTTTCTAAATGAGATATAAAAGATTTATGAATTTATGAAATTTGTTAATAATGACTTGAGATAACGTATCGTTGCTGATGTGTAAGTGAATTAATGGACAAGGTCAAGAAGACAGTGAAAACATAATCGAATTAAGTAAGACTGGTTTGTATGAAATTCATGTGAATATCGAGTGGTAGTAACTTAAAGGTGTAAAATAAATCCATATTGTAAAAACGAGAGAGGTCAGGGTTAGTCATGCAAGATAATATTTTCAGCTTATGAAATGATCAAATAATTGAATGTGAAATATTTCATATTGTTATCTATAAGAAATGGTAAGTGATTTCATAAGTATGAAATCCTTTCACACGATAATTGAAACGAATAAGTTCTCAAAAGTCATGGTAAACCCTATAAGGGAGTAAATGATTGAACGGTGAGACCATATAAACTCTTTATGGTTGTGTACTTACTTAAAATATATTTGATAGTTAACATAAATCAAATAATCATATGAGCTTACTGAACTTTAATCATTACCCCGTTTATTCTCTCATGTTGTAGGATTTTAGAAGTCTGCTCGGGTTGGAAAGTGATGGAGCTCTCAACACACTATCTCATCATAGTTTGGTAGTTAAAGCTTTGCAAATTTTAGTTATATGGCATGTATAGCCTAGTTGTCGTATTAAGTGTAAATTATGTTTAACCATGGTCACCTTAGTGTTCAATGTATGTTTAGCCATGAATTTGACTTAGTAATTATGTGAAGATATTGTATGGATAAAGAAGCATTAGAATGATGTATTGAAGTATTGATTATGAATGTTTAGGATGCATGCATGTGTTGGGAAGGTAGTTTGTAATGTTGTATAGGATGGTACGAGAAAGGGCCACAAATAGGCTCGAAAATAGTCTTGTTTTGTCCACACGGGTGGACACACGGGCATGTGTCTAGACAGTGTGTGAGACACGGTTTGCCCCACGAGTGTGTGGCTTGATCGTGTGTCCCTTACACCTTAAGTTGCCTAAGTCAGTGTTGCAGACGGGCTGAGCACACGGGCATGTGCCACGGCCATGTATCAGCTGACGTCAGAAATAGAATACCTATGTTTTTGCACATGGGCCACGACACGGGTATGTCAAGGCCGTGTGATGGACACGGTCGAGGGGCACAAGTGTATCCCTAGGTGCTTAGGCCATTTAAATCACACGAGCCATAAGCACGGCCATGTCTAGAGGCCAAACGGGCGTGTTGTCCTTCCACACGGGCGTGTGCCCTATTTGTAATGGATTCTTTTGAAAGATTTCTAAGTGCCCGAAATGGTCCCAAATCATTTGTAAACCAGGTGTTAGGCTTCGTAGGCCCTTATAAAGGTCTGTAGGATATTGTTTGAAAAAGTTTTAAATTAGGACACTTTTCAATGAGTGTAAGTTGAAGGATTGTTTGTGTTTTTATAAGGTAACACCTTGTATCCTATCCCGGTGTCAGATACAGGTAAGGGGTGTTACAGGCATCCTAAAAATTGTAAATAGACATTGAAACCAAGGTCATAAAAATTATTCACCAATTTGTACGAGTTTTTAATAGTAGTTAGATTTTCAAACTTCAAGTTCTTAAAGTATGTAATTAAATTAGAAACAGAAGAATCGATTAAGTCATTCAAGTTAATGTAGCATTTGTTACCCCATCTTGACGATCAGTTCGGGTAAGGTGTTACACATTGGGCTTCATAGTCGCAACATTGCACCTTCATAGTCGTGATGTCACTCACTGAGTGTCCCCAAAACATTTCAAAAAAACTCTAAAACATCCTAAAATAACATCAAATCATATCTCATGGTTCTAAAGAATTTAAAAACATTTCTAAATCATATTTAAACATAATTCCAAGTGAGAAACATGTTCAAACCAATTTATAATTCAAAAACTTGTCTTAACCTTTTAAGGAGGTTACAACAACATTTTATTTTACAAATCCACACACTTATAAACACTTATGATAGTCTAAGTATCTATGAACATGCCAATAACCTATACAAATATCATTTAATAATTAAATAATAACCTTAAAAACTTAATTGGGTGGTGCGATGCTCACGAACAAAGCTTCAAGCTTCTTGTACGAGGTCTTTTAGGTATGTCTTTTTAAAAAATAACACATGATCTTTAAAAGCTCAGTAAGTAGCCAAGGGTAAACTTACTTATACTACTCTTTATGAATGTTAAGCCCTTTTAAGCATGTCATTAAGATTCACTTAAGCTACATTCTAGTGTCACTAATCAATTCATTTAAATTAATCAAATTATGGGGCTCAACTTACAATTTAATGATTCCTTATGAAATGTTCGTATGGGGATTACTCTCCTTCATACTTCTTTAAACTATTATTTCTTAGCTTTTCAAAACATGTATATACATTTATTTCTCATTTATGGTGCTTATTTTCTATTGAAGCCATCCATTTCATTTTCATTTCCTTAACTAGGACATACACTTTTATAGTACCATATTAATTTAAATTCTCATTTGCTTATTTGTTTATTTACCCTATTTTCATCCATTACAGTTGTAAGACATTTTGTTCATGACCCTTAGTCTTACTTTAACCATCTATAGTCATATTTAAAGTTTATCATCAACATTTGATCCATTTTCACCCATACTAAACTCTAGTAAAACTAACTTGGATATACGGGACTCCTCGACCACACCAAGAGCATTGAAGTGCTAAACTATAAAATAGCGTAGAACATAACTCCACTACACCAAAAAGCCATTAAGAGCATAAGCTACACCACACCAAGATGCACATAATTGCAAGGCCAGAAGGTAATATAAAGGGCGTATAAGTGCAAAACCTCCGGCATAGCTCCAACACGCTATAGACCCAAATTGGCATGTCAACTATATCCTAACACTTCACTAAGTTTACTAGGGCACATTACAATTATAATGACATATATCCATCTAGGCCATTTACACATACATATACATATTTCATATAAGGGCACTTTAAGTGCTTTCACATATTTATGATCAAATCTGTAATAGCTCATTTTCAGTGGTACTAGAAATAGTGGTTTTAGAACCCCTTTTTTAATAATCGAGTCAATAAATATTAATTATAAATATTTAAGAGTCTAATGTAGAATTATATTAAATTTTGGTTTTGTATCTTGGTTGATTGAGTGGTTAATTAGGATATAAGGACTAAATCATAAAAATCATAAAACTTAATCACTATTAATTTTTATTAGTTAAAAAGCTTAAATTGTAATAGCTCGTTTCCAGTGAAATTGGACCAGTGGTTTTGGGACCACAAATTCATTGTCGTAAAATTTATTTATTGTTATTTTAATATCTGTAGCATAATAATAGCATCATATAAAAATATCGTGAAGAAATTTTATCGTTTGTATGCTTAATGTGATAAAAAAGACTAAACCGCATAAAGTGCAAAACTTGTGTTTTATTAGAAAAATGTGTTAAATTACTATGAAATTTAATTATGAGTGGCCTTAAATGGTAATTAGACCATTAACATATTTAGTGGATAATTATGGACTTTAGTTATAAAATTATAGAGGTTAAAAGTAAGGTTAAAATTGTAATTAAGCTAATTAGTACAATGAAACACAAAGAAAATTTAAAATGTCATATTCCTTAACAAGAAAGACCACTGAAATTGAAGATTAGGAAGCCATAGCTAGGGCTTGAAGCATTCGACCAACATTTCTAGTGCATGTAAGTGCATTTTTGTTCGGGTTTTTAATGATCTCTATGTTTTTAGAGTCGTTGTAGCTTAATCTAGCTAGCTTAGGGACCAATTTGCAAAATTGTTACAAGTCTCAGGTTTTACCATGAATGTATGTTAGTTGTTTTTTATGCTTGATGGATGAAAATGAAAGTTTTGTGATAGTTGAACTTTTGTAAAGGAAATTTTGATGAATTTGTCAATTAGGGATTAAATTGAAAAATTGAAAATAATTCATGGTGAAATTGTGAAATAAATGAAGTATAGGGTTTGCTAAAGGGCTAGGTGATATTTGACCATAATGGGTTGGTACTAAATTGTATGAATTTCCAATTTTTTGAGTTAGGGACTAAATTGTAATGAATTCAAAATTATAGGGCCAAAGTGTAATTTTACCTAAATATGATTTTTGGATTAAATTAAATAGAAAGAAGTTTGAATGTGTTAAATCTGATTATATAGATCAAGAAAAGCAACATACGGATTTAGAGGGTAAAAGAAAAAGTATTGGATTGATCTATCGTATTTCTTCGTTCATGTCTAAGGTAAGTTTGTTAGTTTAAAAAAGATTGAATTATGTTTGAATTAAATGCTTACGTGTTATATATATTGATATTACAACTCTACAAAAATATCCAACGAAGTTTTGGTGACTTTTAGATCCCATTTGAACCTTAAGAAGATATAGGATACAAATGACATGTCATTAGGGGTTACTGTGTTTCGGGTGCTAGTCTTGTACGTCCTACCGGTGGCTGAGTTTCGGCATGTGTTGGAGTTACTTGACAGCTTGTGTGAGCAACACCATATAGTTACGTCTTGACTGATAGCTTGTGTGAGCAAACCCACTGATAGTGCTTGAAAGAACACATGTTTTCTCTGTACTTATTGGTTAATTGGTACCCATTTAGTTATCTTTAGCACATATTTTAGTATTTTTAGTTTAGTAAATTAGATTTTATTACTCAGTGGATTTCAACCTATTTATCCTTAATTTTGTCATATTTTGATACTGATGTCGCTGCAAGAGTAATTTTAGATTGTGCCCAGAATTGTCGCCACACCTGACAACTGTCTAGATAGGAACAAAAATGCGTGAGTTGTCTAGTCTAGTACAACTAACTTGTATGTACAGAGGCAACATGACTCTGATGAAAGGACACGTGGTCTATTTTGGGGAAATATATATAAATATTCACAAAAGGAAAAAGAAAAAAAAAAGAAGGGGAGAGCTTTTTGGATCATCTTCTTCAACTTACCTCTCGAAGCTTTCTGCTATGTCGGCTTAAGCTCTGAAGGGTGAACCGACGTGAAAAAGATGCAGACCAGCTCTTAACGAGGAGCCCTTAGTGTGACACAAGAGGGAATAGATAGATTCAAGTCGAGTTGTTAAGGAATAGTATTCTCTACTTGTTTCTTTTATTTTTCTTTTCTAGCACTGGTGATTACTTTTGAATTAATGTTAGGATGGAAGTACACATGATTTCTAGGTTAAATGTTATTTTATTCAATCTTGCTTCTACGGTTTAATCTTTGGGTTTGAATGTTTTTAGCATGGAAGTGTTATTGATGGCCTATTCCATCAATAATAAGTATATTAGGCTTTTCGCTACAATAGAGGTGTAACACCCCTAACCTGAAACCATCGTTGGAACAGGTTAAGAGGCATTACTAGACTATCAACTCAGTTCAGAACATTCAATCATCAAATATTCATCCCATTTCAGTAATTATTAATCATTCAAATTCCTATCATGCTTAACTCGAGCATACAAAGCTTAGATCAAGCATTTGGGACTAATTTGATAACATATAAAAGATTTGAGAGAACTTAGAAAAAGATTTCGAACAAGGGTCACATGGCCGTGTGCCTCACACGGCCACCAGACACTCTCGTGTGTCCAGTCCATGTGAAATCTAGAGGAGTTACTGATTTGGGTCACACGGCCGACCACACGCCTGTGTGCCAGCTTGTGTGCCACACACGGCGAATAGACACACTCGTGTGTCTAGGTCGTGTAACTCACTGACTTAATTTAATTAAGCTATAGTAGACACACGGTCGAGTTACAAGCCCGTGTGCTCAATCATGTGGACAAGAAATAGGCTTGTTTAAGCCACTTTTCCTCACCCAAATTTCATGTACTTGAAATCAATCAAATGGTACCATTTCCACATTCAATTTAGCATCCAAAACAACCATTTCTATACACATTATATGCTATCACAATTTCACGCATTTGTAAACTTAACTCACCACCATTAGCATTGATATTCATAAATCAAATCAATGCCCATATGAACTAATAATCATATACATATAATGATCTATAATTCAACTTTACAAACGCTCAATTACCAACTATTATTCAAACATTTCCAACTCTTTTACTTATCTCATAATAATATGTCATATGCATCATTTCATCCATTAATAAACTTGCCAAAAACATATTAATTTATATACATTCAAACATTATGCCCATTAAGCCAAATCTCATGGCTTAAACACACCAAAACACATATATGCTTTATAAGCTAAAATGACCAAAACATCATCATATTAGTTAGCCTATACATGCCATATTTCCATGTTTCACAAAGTTCAAAAGTACCAAACCATCAATTGTAATGCCTTGATTTTCGGGATTTTTTGAGATTTATAAGATTTTGGTGAAATCTAGAAATTTTGGTGCTTTGATTATTAAATTTGTGTTTAAATGTGTTAGTGGGCCTTTAGAAGGTCAAAGCCTAAGTTAAAACCAGGCAGAAATATCAAAAGTTGGATTGAAGAGAAGGGGACTTGGTTAAGCTAGCCTTTAAGAAAAACTGGGTAAAATAGGACACAAAAAGTGTATTGGTAAAGTGGCAATGTGGCGCCACTAATCTCCTAAAAAAGTGGCGTGTGGATTGAGAGCTAGGGCCAGGGTTCTAGCTGCGGGATAAGCAGAATGGTGTTTTTATTTTTGAGCATGTGCTAGTCATGTGGTTGTGGGCTTTTGGCTAGGGCTTTAAGGGTTTCAATTTCGGCAAAGTGAGGGGAGGTTGCGCCGAATTAGGGTTACCCACTTAGGGTTTCTGCTCTTAATCTATTTTTGATATTTGGTTCCAAAAAACCAAAAGCATAGCTGTAGTTCCCTTATGCCGTTTCTTTCCATAGCCGAACCTATTCTCCTTTCTTCGTCTCTTTTTCTCTCTTTTTCCCTCTCCTTCTTTTCTTTTTCCATTCCCTTCCTCTTAACCTTCACAGAAGCTGAAACTACTTCTTCTCTTCTCTTTCTCCCTAAGTTTAGTCGAGACTACTACTAAAAGTTGAAATCCTGAAAGATTGCTGCTGTGCCGATTTGTCTATAGCTCTTTTCTTGTTCATCTCTTTTAGCCAAATTTCACACTCTCCAAACCCTTAGGCTCTGTCGAGAAACACCTTTCAAACCATAGTCTCAAATGATCTATTTTTCCATCACTTCAAAAGCCAAAAACACCATAGTCATAGGGACTTAGTGGTTGAATCTTTAGATAGCTAGATTCGTTCTTTGCTTACGTTCGAGGTTAGATCTACGTTAGATCTAGATTAAAGAAGGGTTAGAAGCATTCTTGGGTAGTGGATCTTTGGTAAGTACTCAAATCTTTTATGTCCATTCATTATTTGGGATTTAAGAAAAGCCGAAACCCCTATAAGTAGGGGGTGGCTGTCAACTAAGGTTAAAGATTCATTGGTTATCATTGTTTTATGAGTAGGGTGGACTTAGAGCTATCAATCTAGGAGCAGTGAAAGCAAGGGTTTTGAAACGACTGGTAGATCTAGATCTAGTAGTCTAGATCGGTAAGGATAAAAGGCTAGGAACACCCTATCATAGCCGAATGTGGTAAGGAGTTTTAAGATTTGTTGGTAATGTTTTGAAATCTAAATATGTTGGTGACCAATTGTAGGTTAATCGTGAGGGAGATCTCGTTAGCATTCGTCATAAATCTGGTGTGTATCGAACACCCTCTTGTAGTTCAAATTGGCAGAAGCCGAAAAGCTGAAATGCCAAAATTCTGGCATTTCGTGGACTAACAAGCGTGCGAGTGCTCGTGGGTCAGTTGGAAGTGATAGATCTGTAACCGAACTCGGTAAAGTTGGTGTGTACGCAATTTCGTGCATTTCGGTAAGTTTGGGCTTCGATGGGCTGAAGTGGGCCCAATGGGTTTACTGGCCCATATGGGTAAAAATAGGCAATAAATGCGTACTGATAGGCTGTAGGTCCAAAACTGCTAAAACTAGTAAATTGATCGTAAAAATTGGACTAAATGGGCATAATTAGCTTATAGACACTGTAGGGCCCATTAGGGGTTTTAGGGCCCAGTAACTAAAAACTGTTAAAACGAGTTAAATAGACTACTGAGACGAAATTTGGATTATTAGTGACTGAAATATGCGTAAAACCCTAAAAACTGGAATAATTACTGAAATACCCCTTAAGGGTGAGAAATTACTATTTTACCCCTAAGTGCAAACTGACCGTTATACCCCTAGGGCTAAATTGGACTGAAATGCATGCTTTACTATTTCTGTTTACTGTATGCCATATCATGATTATTTGTTGCATGGGATTTGGGATTATTGATGGAGGAAGTGCAAGTGGCATTGCCACGATTACTGAAAGAGGCTTTGCCTCGTACTGATTACTGAAAAGGGCTTTGCCCATACTGTTTGCTGAAAGAGGCTTTGCCTCGTATTACTGTTAGTGGCTTGGTCATCTTATCTGAGTAGCGATGCTGCGACTATAGAGTGTAGCAGTTGGGTGGGTCGAGTTGTTTCCCCACATGGAGTGTTTATGGTTGGTACGGGTGGAGTGTAGTGGCTGGATTTAGGCTAGGTTTGGGCATACATGCATATTTATTGATCTGTTACTGTAATGGGCCAACGGGTCATACTGTTGACTAAAAAAGGGCTAAGGCCCAGTTTTATATCTGGATAGGGCTTCTGCCCAATTATTACTGAGACTGGATAGGGCTTAGGCCCAGTGGGCTTGAGCTGATTTGGGCTCTAGATGGGCTTTTCTTACACACTGAGTTCCCAAACTCACCTTTTTTCTCCATACATGCAGGTGAGCCCTATATTAGTGGACTTGGAGCTGGGAGGGATTCAGAGTGGCCACGAAGACTGCATTTTCTGGTTTAAATAATTTATTTATTTTATTACTCGTTTCAATCATTTTATTTTCAATTGGGTTGTAATAAGGCCGCTCTAATTATTTCTACTTGGGTTTTTGATTGCTTATTATTATACCCTAATTATTTTGAATATGGTTGCACGAGTTTTCTCAAAATTAATCAAATGGTTTTAAAATCAGTCACGCTATTTATTCGAGTAACATAGTCAAATTATATAATAAATTTCTTAATAAACTTTAGTGGATGGGATGTTCACCAATAATCGGGAATTTTTTCTTAAAACTTAAATAACAGTTTTGCAAGGCTCACCCTGATATTAGTAACTAGGTAATGTGGTTAGTTGTAGGTGATGTGACATACCGGACTTGGCCGTAACGTCTGGGCCGAGTTTGGGGTGTTACATTAATTGAATAGTGTGATGAAATCTCCAATGACTTCCGATCCGACCAAGCTTCCGATCCACTGTAAAATACAGAAAGTATAAAGAGTAAGCTATAAATCTTAGTAAGCTCGTATAATTAACGGTAATAGACATGATATAATAATTAATTTACAATTTAAAGAAACATATATACATATAATCCAATTTCGTCTAAATCAATAATTATTGCATTTCCAACCATGTAATTCATGCATAATTTATCAACTTCCACTTACATGTCATATGAATTTATCAAATATTACTTGTCGAGCATTTCACGTATACCTGTACTGATTCACATCATCACTTCTATTTCTATATCATCATCTTTTCCGTCGAACCATTGAGATTAACATCGAATATTCGGTATCTTGTGCACTAATTTCCATATACATGGATAAACCATCTATATTTTATATCACATATATATATATTACCTATCCATATATCAATATAACACATGTAATATCATTTCAATACAATCCAACCAATTTTCCAAATGTCTAAACATGTAAAACTTTCAATGAAATAGTACCACAATGTCCATATTACATCTGATCATCATAAGTGAAAGCAATAAGCATTTAAGCTCAAGCACGTATAATTCTCGTTTCATACTTTAGCTCTCTATATATCATCAATACTATAATATTCACATATCATTTACACCAATTCATTTCTATTCATATAACCTATAATTCATTCATATAAATGGTAGTTCATCAATAATAATAGTAATTCATCAGTATCAACAATAAATTATCCATGTAAACACATATATTATTCATATGATTAATAACGGTAATTATGCCTGCTGAACCTATTAGAATCTTGGAGAATACTCGGGTGATACACACTAAGTGTATTAATTGGTAATTCGTCAATTCATTATCATTCTGCTCTTTCAAGCCATGATTGGTAAGCTCCTCTTGAGCTGATAAACTGTAAGCTCTATTGAGCTGGAATGGTAAGCTCATAAGAGTTGAAACATCGGTAAGCTCATAAGAGCTGAAATATAGGTAAGCTGATAAGAGCTGAAATATCGGTAAGCTCAGAAGAGCTGAAATATCGGTAAGCTCATACGAGTTGTGATGAGTCCGCAACAAATGCTGGATCTCAACCAAAATGGTAACCCTAGTGACATGTCACTTGTATTCTATGATTTTCTAAAGTTCGAACGGGGCTTGGTATTATGGATCTCAACCAAAATGGTAACCCTAGTAACATGTCACTTGTATTCTATGATTTTCTAAAGTTCGAACGGGGCTTGGTATTGTCCAACTTCATCATTTAAGAATTCAATGATCAATAATTCAATTTATGAAAACATGTACATTTAATTCCATCAAATATATAACACTTACATACTTAATGCCTATTATCATACCTAATCCATGTATGTATATATCATTTATAACATTTTCCTTTCATTCATGTAAACAGTAATATAATTATATAGCCAGAAATTCAAATTTCAAGTGAATTATTCATTCAACTTATATACATTCAATTTAAATAATTATTAATATTTAATAGTTCGATTCTAGCTATACGAACTTTCCTCGAGTCGCTTGGATGATAAATATCAATTATTCGTCCATTTTTCCTTTTTCCCCTATCTAAGCTCGATCTCAAATTATCTTGATCTAAATATAATGTCAAATTCAGTATATTATCTTCCAAAGTATTCAATTTGACACTTTATACACATGTTGGAAAAATTACGCTTTTGCCCCTAGTGTCTAACATTTTTACAATTTAGTCCTTATCACATAAAATTGCAAGTTCATGCAATCTAAGGACAACTTATGCTAGCCAAACCATAACAGCCCATTTTTCTCTTTAATTCACATTTACCCATGGATTTTACAAACTTCTCAATTAAATCCTTAATTGATATTTTTGTCAAAAATCACTTTATAAAACTTGTTAGTCTAGCTTCAAACTTTAATAATTTATCATAAAACATCTAAACAACCAAGCGTTCAACAATGGCATCATTCAAAATCTATAATAGTTTCGAAAATGGAGATATGGGCTAGCTAGATTAAGCTGCCACGAGCTCAAAAACGTAGAAATCATTAAAAATAGAGCAAAAACTACTCACCAATTTGTCTTCAAAGTTTGGCCGAATAACAAGCTCTCCCATGGCTGATTTTAGATTGAAATTTCGGTGAAGATGGATAGTGGAAGAAGATGACACAAACTATTTTATTTAATTTAACATATAATGCCTTTTTACTTATTTAACTTTTAACAACTTTAATAACTACACCAAATGTAACACCCCTTCCCCGAATCCGACGCTGGGATAGGGTAAGAGGCATTACTTTATTAAAATCCACACAACCAATCAACAATACTCATTGAAATGTATCCCAATTTAAAACTTTTCCATTCATTGTCCAACTAGCCTTTTATAGGCATACGAGGACTAATTCGTGGGTTGGAAATGAACAAGAACTATTTTGTGCACTTGAGAAAATTTCTTCAAAAACTAGCATAAACAGGGCACACGCCCGTGTGAAAAGGGCAACATGCCCGTGTGGCCTCTAAACTTGGTCGTCCTGATGTCCCGTGTACCTCACACGACCTGTACTATCGAGGGACACTCCTGTGCCCCTCACCCATGCGGATTTATTTTCTAACACCAACCTACAGGGGTTTTCACATGGCTTGGCACACGCCCGTGTGTCTAGCTTGTGTCCTTCACACGGCCATGAAATGCCTGTGTCGCGACCTGTGCGCAAAAACCTAAACATTTCATTTCTGACGTCATCATTCACACGACTGTGGCACACGCCTGTATGCTGGCCGTGTCCTCCACACGGTTGAGATACATGGCCTTGTCTCATGCCCATGGGAGAGCTTGATGGCATTTAATGCTATTCATGCAAGGTGCAGGGGACACACTGTAATACCCCTAACCCGTATCCGTCGTCGAAATAGGGTTAAAGGCATTACTAGACAGATCAGAACTTTCACAGACAATATACAATCAATCATCTCAAACCTAATCAAACATAATCAAATAGTCCCTTATGAAGGTCTAAAAGACCTTCAACATGTTTTAGAAGAAGGTCAGGACTAAACCGAACACTAAATAAATTTTTCGAAACTTTAACAATTTTTCAATGCTGCAAAGGTCACATGCCCGTGTGACCATGCCGTGTGCCTCACAGAGCTAATAGATATGCCCATATGTCTACACCATGGCAAAGTAGGGCATAAATACTGACTTATTCACACGGCCACAAGATACACCTGTGTGTCTAGGACGTGTAAATTTTTGGGAGCTACTGACTTGCAAAGACGGCCACAAGGCATGCCCATATGTCTAGCTCGTGTGACATCCTGACCAATTCGATTAAGGTACAAGAGTCACACGATTGAGACACACACCCGTGTGGCACAAATTGGGCCTTGTTTAAGCCATATTTTCCCATCCAAAAGCAAAGTACCTAGAAACCAACTTGTATGACATTCAATATGCATAAATGATCAACCAATTTAGCCAATTATCAAGCCAAAACATAGTTTAATTCATCATCATCCAATTCATATTCATCATCCAAACCAAATCATACCAAAATCTCAAACACAAAAACATACCAATGTTCAATTACCTTAACCAAATAGCATCATATTAAGTCACTTATTAAACTTACCAAAATCAGAACATTTGTCATACCAAATTAACCATTATTATAGGACATACTTGCATCACATAAAGCTTACCAAAACAAGCATATTCATATCCATTTGTTAGCCAAATCTCATGGCATAACTTATAAACATCTCAAAATATAACCCAAATATATCTACCCTATACATGCCATAACTTAACATTTGTACTTTCAAAATGTACCAAAATAAGATTAGATAGTGTGGTGATGATCCTTGATGATCATCGAGTTTTCAGTAGCAAAGATATTTGTAAAACAGTTGAAAATCACATAGAGTAAGCTACAAAGAGCTTAGTAAGCCAAATAAAAATACATTTAAATAAAGATTCATATAATTCAATCTATTAATAAAACTTATCACCAAATCACATGGATAACATATTTCCTTGTCTCATATATTAATATCTATTCTATATAATATGCTTATACTACAATTCATTCTCATGAATTCTTACATACCAAATACATATTCTTTCACATAGATAAGCTTCTAATGCTCAGAACATTAGTACAACTTAACGTACTTGAATTAAATACAATACCATTCATTCATTAAATTCTCGAAATTATTCACTAACACATTCAGAAGCTATTTGAAATGCTGAAACTCAAATGTTCATACAAAGCCAAAGTCCCAAACGTTGTCTTACATGTAATTAGTATCGATGCCACTGTCCGAGACAGGGTCTTACACGAACGCAGATACGATGCCAATGTCCTGGACATGGTCTTATATGTAATCTCTAATTGATGCCCGTGTCCCAGACACGGTCTTACATGATATCTCAGATCGATGCCAACGTCCCAGACGTGGTCTTATACTAAATAATATCTCAGAGTTCTCTAATTCAAACAAAGCTTTTCATAGACTGTCATATTATCAGAAATATTTTTTTTCAAATTACATTCAATTGGCTCTCATAGCCATTCAATAGCATTTAAAATCATACATAAATATAATTCAATCAATAATACACTTATTTGTATATTGACTTACTTCGTTCGGATTCGGATGATTACGATCGGCTATTTGACGATTGTAGACTTCCCCCGATCTAAATTCGATTTTCTTTGTTCTTGATCTAAATCAATTCAAATTCAACCATTCAATTATTCATTTCATTCTATTCAAACCATGAATACATATTTAGGGCAATTTGCATTTTAGCCCTTACCTTTTCTTACTTTAACAAATTAGTCCCTAACTCATAAAATAATCAAATTCACAAAATCTTACTTTAACGAATTTTCATGGCTTTTACATAAGCCCATTTATCACTTTTATTTCACCATCTAGTCCTCTAGAATTTTTATTTTCACAAATTAGCCCAATAGTTCAAATTCATCGAAAATTCAAAGACAAAATATGTTTATCAACACCTATCTATCATAATTCATCCAAATACATCACAAAGCTTCAAATTTCATCAATGACATTTCATGAAATCTTCAACAGAAAAAGAAATTTAAACATGGTATTTGAAGAACTTTTAGCAACGATCACAGAAACTTAGAAATTATCAAAAACAGACAAAAAGTCATACCTTAATTATCCAAAACAATAGCTGAACCCTAAGAAGACTTTGTTCTTTTCTTTTTCTTTGATTTTCAGCAAGAAGATGGACAACATGGCTTGTTTTATGTTTTGGTTTTATTAAATCAACATTAATTAATAATTTACCATATTATCCATCCATTATAAATTCATAACACACTTATATTAACGTCATTTATGACCACTCAAACATACAATGGTATAATTGCCACATTAATCCATATTAATTCAAAGCCATTTCAAATCCACACATAACATGTAGCATACTAATTTTAACACTTATGCACTTTAAACCTTTTTCAGAATTCAGCACAGAAACAGAAAAATTAAATCACGAAAATTTCACAGAAGCTAATTTAGATAACTCAGACACAGAAAATAATAATAAAATATTTTTCAGACTCGAAAATGTGGTCCCAAAACCACTATTCTGACTAGGGTCCAAACCGGGTTGTTACACACACGGTCGCGGCACACGCCCGCCCGTGTGCAGCACGTGTGTCTCACACGGCCTAGACACACGCCTGTGTGTCTACCTATGTGGGCAATATAAGACTACTTACCAAGCCCTTAGCCACCTTGAAACACATACAAACAAGACCCCGATCCACATATATTATAACCTAGAACCAATAGTTATCTAGATGCTCCTAAATAGGTATTCACACACTAACTAACTCATAACCAAAATGCATGCTTAAACTACTATGCAACTTTGCACAAGTTCAATGTAAATTCATCTCATTTTATTAAGCAAATAGAATAATTTTAGGCCAATTCCAAAGGCCATTTACAAAATGAACTTCATAAGACAAATGGCCAACACAATTGGCAAATTAGAGTATAATACACAAGATGACCATATGACCTATAAATGCCATTACTCAAACCATATTTCATAGCTATACCGCGTGCTTCGGTTGATAGTGTGTACGATATTTCTGGCATCCTTAGATCCTCGAATTACTTAGGCGACACTATAAGAAATGGAAATGAGAGGGGTAAGCAATAAGCTTAGTAAGTCTATATTCAAACATTTAGTACCAAAATCATACATTAAACAATTAACTGTCACATCAACTGTACAAATACTTTCAAACATGGATTTACTTACTCTTCCCATAACTCATCTAACTTTCCCAACACAATTTCACGCACAAAGCTCAAATTATTAGCACATACATTCCCTGCACTTATTCATCACCACATCACATATAAATTTCACTCGAGTGATTCCGCAATAAACACATCCATGCAAGAAAAATTCGTATCTAGCCATTCATAATGACATTAACAATAATAGGATGGTTCCGTACTTAGCTCACCATCATCAATAATTCACGGTGGTCTTGCACATAGCCCACCTTCATAAGTATGTTACGGTGGTATCGCACTTAGCCCACCCTTATCAATATGTTCTCGATGGTATCGCACTTAGCCCATCGATATTAATCACCACTTAGGAAAATTGCACTTAGCTCGCTAATTTCAACTCTTAACTAGTGGTTTTGCACATAGGTCACCTTAACTCATAATTTATGGAAATTTACCCATGCTTTCTGTAACAGCCCATTTTAGACCCTAATCAGAACGAGTGGTTTCGGGACCACTTAATTGAGTCGAATTATTATTTTTATTGCTTTAATATGTGTTATAGCATGATAGATGTATTGTGTGAAAGTTTCGTGTAGAAATTTTATTGTTTTATTGGCTAATTTGGTAAAAAGGATTAAATCGCATAAAGCGATAAATAGGAGTTCTATTTCATAAATGACTTACTTTATCATGGCTTTATAAATGAGAGTCCTTGCATGATAAATTTTCCATTTCTAAATTGAGTGGACATCCATGTCCATATATTTATGGCTTTTAAATGATTTATATCAAAGGTTAAAATAGTCATTTGGTTTTATAATAGGTTTTAATTAAATAAAACATGAAAATAGCTTCATAATTCTTCTCTCCACCGATTCTTCAAGCAAAAATAAGGGTTTTTAAGCTTTTTTCCATTTGGCTATCATTTTGTTTAATTAAGGTATGGTTTTGTCTCGATTTTTAGTAATTTTTACGTTTTTGAGATCGTTGCTTTGTATACTAGCCGACCCGTACCTCAATTTCTGAAATTGGTTGTGTCTTTGAAAAATGCCATTGATGAATCCATGTTATTTTAATATTTTTTGATGAATTATTGATAAATGTCTTGAAATATACAAGTTTTATAAAGTAATTTTTAATGAAAATGAGTTTTAAGGAATTAATTGAAAAGAAATAGAAATTGTATAGTTGGAAATGTGATTAAATACAAGATATGTGCTTGTATAGGGTTTAGAAATATTCAGCTTTGATAATTTGAAGGTCTTATTGTGCAATTGGCTATGTTGTGTTAAAAGGACTAAATTGTAAGGTGTTGAAAATATAGGGGCTAAATTGTAAATATGTCAAAATATATGTTTTTGGATTAAGTTGAATATGTTAGTGATTAAATAGCTAAATTTGCATTAATGTAGATCAAGATAATCAAATCCTGGAACTTGATCGGGGAAAGAGAAAGGTAGACGAATAGACTCGAGATTTGACTAAACCGAGGTAAGTTCGTATAATTAGAATTGAATTTGAATATGTTTATAACTATTGCTTAATTGTCAAGTGGATGTATGAGATTATTGGATTGAATTGCATATTGATTATACATATATGAAATGACATGGAAATGTTTAAAGATTACAAATACGATCTGAGTACCGAGTCCCGTTTGAACCGTAGAAAGTCATAGGATACGAGTAACATGTCACTAGGGCTACAGGGTGGTTTGAGCTCTTGCATTTTTTGCGAACTCACCACAGCTCATGAGCTATATGTTCATCCTTCGAGATTACATGTTTAGTCTTCGGACTTACCGTTCAGCCTACGGGCTTACCGATCATCCTACGGGATTACATGTTTATCCTTCGGGCTTACTTTTTCAGGCTCGAAAGAGCATATATGATGCATTGATGGATTACAGGTTATACGTATATACACTATGTATGTATCACCTGAGTATCCCTCGATGTTTTTAAAGGTTCAACGGGCAATTACCGATACAGGTTACATGAAGTTCTAGAGATATATGTATTACATGTTATATAAGATTTACATGGATTATATGAATTGATTTACATGAATTACATGTTATAAGTATTGAAGTTATGCTTATGATACATGAATGTTATATCTTATACATGAATGGTTATGAAATTACATGGACGAACAAGTGTATGCTTGTGAAATAGGCAATATGAGTATATGAATTGAATTGGCATTATTTATGTGTCTATCTTATCGATTCAGTAAGTTTAATTTCTATGTTATACGGGCTTGTTGAGCTTCTGAAGCTTACTTCATTTATTTATTCCTCTGTTTTATAGATTCGAAAGCTAGCTTGATTTTTGGACGTGTCAAAGATTGCCATCACAATATCCAAATAGCTTTTTGGTACTTTTGGACCTTTGTTTTGAAAGGGGTCATGGCATGTATAGGCTAGTTACTAAGTTTATGTCTATGGTTAGCTTGTTAATGAATATGGTATGTTTTGATACTAATTTAAGCTATGAGATATGGCTTGCTTTGTGAATGTTTACTTCATTTTGAATGTCCAATTTCATGTGTTCTATATGGCAATGTTTGAGATGAGTGATGTTGGTAGAATTGGTAATTGTCATGTTTGGATTGGTTAGCTAAGAAAATGATGCATACTTGGTACATGTTTAGATGATGAATAATGTTTGGAAATTGTGTTTGAAATGGTTTATTATATGTCTATATGGTGTTGAATGGTTGTCAATTATGCATGAAATGTTGTGGTTATATGGTTATGTTTTGCTTGTAGGGATTGACCCATTTTGGGTGGCAAGAATGGCTTAAACCAAGCCTACCTTGTGCCACACGGGCGGAGCACACAGGCGTGTGACTCAGTCGTGTAACCCCTGTACCTTAAATGTTTTAGGTAATTTTACACACGGCCTAGACACGGGCGTGTCCGGTAGTCATGTGGTAATTGACAGTGTTGGCCACGGGTTGGACACACGGGCATGTCTAGTGACCGTGTGGGGTTAGACAGGTTCAACCACGGGTTTAATGTGTGGGGCGTGTCTAGTAGGGCACGATCGTGTTGGTGTACACGGACTAGGGACAAGGCCATATGTCCCTAACTTGAAAATTTTCTCAATGTTCTCCCTATCTTTCACATGTTTTCAATCTAATCCTAAATGAATGTGTGTATGGGTTGTATGAGCTTAAAAGCATGATTGGATGAATGATTATAGAATTGTATTGTGTGTGTAAAGTTCAAAATTTTACTGATTTTGATCTGAGTTACAAGTCTGGTAATGCCCCTTACCTATTCCGGCAACGGTTACGGGATAGGGGTGTTACACTCTCAATTCTCATGATTTTATTCAATATCCATATGATTAACCTCATATCATATAAGTCATTTATGAGAAAAAACATTAATAAAGAAGGTATCGTTTACATATAAACTTACATCGGCATGCAAAATACGAAAATGTGGAATTTACTCCGAAGCTTTTCGTTTGCCTCAGTCAATGTTGACTGCACATTCTCCTTGATCTAAATGAATACAAATTCATCCATTTAATCATGAATTTAATCAAAACAATCCAAAAATCACAATTAGGCAAAATGACCGTTTTGCCCTTATTCTCTTGGCAAAATGCCTTGTCTGCCCCTAGGCTCAAAAATTGATTTTTAGTGAGTTCGCTCTTTAACCAAGCCTAACTGACTCTTTTTATTCCCATTGCTACCCCAATTTCTCATTATTTCCAACACTTACCTCTTTATTTTGCAACTTTTATGACTAAGCCCTCTCTAGGTGTTTTCATACAATTTCCCTCACCTATTTGTTTACTTAACAACAATAGCTCATTTTCTTCTCAAAAATTTCCAGCAACCATCACTTATTCATTCATGAGAAAATCTTAAACCTTCAACCAAAATGCAAGATATACCCCTCATGATGTAGCTCATGTTATAAGGGTTCAAAAAATGCAAAAAATTCAAGAAAAAACCTTAGAAATCACTTACTAATGTGTGCTCAAAGTTGCTGCAAAATTTAAGCTCCTAAAACCCCCAAGAATAGTTGGAAAAATTAGTGAGAGAGAAGGCTAAAATGAGGAAGTAAAGAATGCTAGGCAAACTAGGTACTATTTTTACCAATTTAGTCGCCTAACCCAACTAAGCCTTTGACTTTTTCTCATCTTTTTGTCTAACCTCCTCTCTTTGGCCAGCCATACTGATACAAATGGGCTTATTTTCCCTTTAAAACCTTCCAATTTTTATCCTCTAGCTATCTAACTCAATATACTAGCAAATCACCACTTTTGACTTTTATGCGTTTTAGTCCTTTTTCGCAATTAAGTCTTCAATCGCGTAAATTAATTCTCCAAAATTTTCATGCATACTTATAAAAATACAACAATGCATAGTTTTACACTAAAATAATTTTCTCACTCCCCGGGAAGTGATTTCAAAATCACTATTCTAACTAAGTCCGGTTTAGGGCTGTTAAAATTCTCCCACCCTTAGGGATTTTCGTCCTCGAAAATCTTACTATTGAAAAGGTTCGAGTACTAATCTCCCATAATCTCTTCTGGTTCTCATATAGCTTTTTTGACTCCATGTCAATGCCATAACACCTTCACTAATGCTATACTCTTGTTTCTCAATTGCTTGACCTCTCGAGCCAAAATCTTAATCGGCTCTTCACCATAGGTCATATTCGGTTGAATCTCCACCTCGGTTGGTGCAATCACGTATGAAGGGTCTGAACGATAACAGCGCAACATGGATACATGGACAACGTCGTGAATCTTCTCTAGCTCAGGTGGTAAGGCTAATCGGTAAGTTACGGGTCTAATTTTCTCAGTTATCTCATAAATTCCAATAAATCGTGGACTTAACTTACCTTTCCTAAGAGACTTTTAAGAACACTTTATCTCCGACTTGAAATTTGATCTCTTTTCTTTTCGAGTCTGCATAGGACTTCTGTCTATCCAAGATGGCTCTCAAGCAATTCCAAATTACCTTAACTCTCTATTATGTCTCCTTGACCAAATCAACCCCGTGTATCTGCTTTTCTTTAAGCTCTGACCAATATAAGGGCGTTCTACACTTGCGCCCATACAAAGCCTCATAAGGCGCCATCTTAAGACTTGACTGATAACTGTTGTTGTAGGTAAATTCGATAAGCGGTAAATGCTTTTCCTAACTTCCTTGGAACTTGAGGACGAAACATCTGAACATGTCCTCAAGAATTTGAACAACTCTCTCTGATTGGCCATCTATCTGCAGGTGAAATGTAGTACTAAATTCAACTTTGACCCCAATGCCTCTTATAACTTTTTCCAAAACCAAGATGTAAATCTCGAATCCTTATTTGAAATTATCGACGAGGGCACTCCATGAAATCTTACTATCTCAGAGATATATAGCACGGCTAGCTTCTCAAGTGAATAATTTGTGCGAACTGGTATGAAATGAGTTGACTTTGTGAGTCTATCCAGGACGACCCACACTACATCACTCTTCTTTGGCGACAAAGGCAGTCCGGAACAAAGTCCATAGTAATGCGGTCCCATTTCCTCTCAGGAACCAATATGGGCTAAAGTAATCCCGAGCGTAGTTGGTGTTCAACTTTTACTTGCTGGCATACTAGGCACCTTGAGAACAAACTCCAAAATGTCCCTCTTCGCCCCCAACCACCAATACATTTTCTTCAAGTCATTATACATTTTCACATTACCAGGGTGAATTGAAAAGCGACTACTATGTGCCTTTGCACAATTCTATGAATGAGCTCATCATCCTTAGGTACACAGATCCGGTCTCGATACATCAAGCAACCACCGACCCTAACTCTGAAGTCTAATCCATTTCTCGTCTCGCATTAAGCCGTTTTAGCCTGTAAATCTTTGTCATTTTTTTGAGCTTTGACGATCTCTTGTAAGAACACCGGTCTAACCCTCATCTCGACTAAAATCGACCCATCGTCAACAATGGTCAGCTAAGCAGTCATAGCCCTCAAGGCAAATAACAATTTTCTGCTTAAAGCATCAGCGACTACATTCACCTTTTCTAGGTGGTAGTCGATTACCAACTCATAGTCTTTGAGTAGCTCTAGCCATCTTTGTTGCCATAAATTCAACTCTATTTGTGTACTCAAATACTTTAAACTTTTGTGGTCCGTGAAAACTCGGCATCTCTCGCCATACAAGTAATGCCTCTAAATTTTCAAAGCGAACACTACAGTGGCTAACTCCAAATCATGGGTTGGGTAATTTTTCTCATGTTGCTTTAGCTGTCTCAAGGAATAAGCTATCACATTGCCTTCTTGCATGAGCAACACCCCAATCCATTTAAAGAAGCATCGCTAAACACCACAAATTCCTTTTCTGATTCCGGTTGTACCAACACCGGAGCTTCGGTCAATAAGGCGTTTAACTTATCAAAACTCTGCTGGCATTCATTGGTCCACTCGAACTTGACATCCTTTTGTAGTAGTCTCATCATAGGGGTGGCAATTATTGAAAACCACTTGACAAAGCGTATATAGTTGCCTGCTAGTCCCAAGAAACTCCTAACCTCTGTTGCATTCCTCAACGGCTTCCACTACATAATTGCTAATATCTTACTCGGATCAACTCTAATTCCATCTCCTGACACAATGTGTCCCAAGAATCAGACCTCTTGTAACCAAAATTCACTCTTGCTAAATTTGGCGTATAACCGCTTATCTCTTAAAGTCTGCAAAACAGTTCTTAAATGCTCTACATGCTCACCCTCGTTACGAGAATATACAAGTATATCATCAATAAAGACGATAACAAACTTGTCCAGGTAGGGTCGAAAGATGCGGTTCATCAAATCCGGGCTTATTTGTCAAGCTAAACGGCATGACTAGGAACTCATAGTGGTCGTACCTCATCTAAAAGGCAATTTTCAGTACATCTTGTTCCTTAACCCTCAATTGGTAATACCCCAATCTTAGATCAATTTTAGAAAACCGGTTGCTCCTCTCAACTAATCAAACAAATCGTCAATTCTTGGTAAAGGGTACTTATTCTTCACTGTAGCTTTGTTGAGATGGCGGTAGTCTATGCACAATCTCATTGAACCATCTTTTTTCTTAACAAATAAAATTAGCGCTCCCCATGAAGAATAACTCGGCCTCGCAAAACCCTTATCCATTAACTCTTGTAACTGGATCTTCAATTCCTTAAGTTTCGTCGGAGCCATTCTATAAGGAACGATCGAGATAGCTGTTGTGCCTGGAACCAACTCGATACCAAACTCTACCTCTATCTCTAGAGATAATCCAGGTAACTCCTATGGGAACACATCCGAGTACTCGTATACCACTGGCACTGAATCAATCTTTGCCTCCGAAACTTGAGTGTTCAACACAAAAGTGAGACAAGCTTCATACCCTTTTCTCAAATATTTTTCTGCAGTTAAACACGAAACTATTCCCAGCAAGTTGTTAGGTCCACTAGCCTCTACCTGAAGGTTATCTCCATTCCCACATCTCAATTTAATAATTTTCTTTCCACAATCCACTACTACACTATGGATAGATAACCAATCCATGCTAAGGATCACATCAAACTCTTCGAACGACAATATCATAAGATTGACTGGAAAATAATGACCCCTAACTGTTAAGGGACAATTTCTACATACTTGGTTGACTAACACGTGCTTGCCTAGTAGATTAGTCACTTTTACTACAAATTTCGTAGACTCAACTAGCACATTCACACAAGGTACCAAATTCATGCAAATGTTAGAATGGGTAGAACCCGGACCAATTAGAGTAAGAACAGATATATCGTGGATAGAAAAGGTACCCGTAATAACATCTGGGGATAAGCTTCCTTGTGAGCGCGAATGTCATAATCCTTACCGGTGCTTGGCCCTCAGATCTCGTGGCTAAGTCTCTGGGCATACTCTTGCTGCCAACCCCACTCCCTAGGCTCTTCTGCGGTCTACCCCTCGATGGAGCACTACTCGATCGGACATCCTGGAATCCTTCTTCTTCAACTCTCTTAAGACAGTTTTTAATACAGTGGTCTTGAGAACCACACTTGTAACAGGCTAGACTATATCCCCAACACTCACCATAATGTTGTCTACCACATTGCGAGCACTTAGGTTTATCTAATCGAGTACTGCCAACACTCGCAACAGAGGTAGTCTAAGCTCTAGGTGCCGCGTGTTGCTTATTCTTGCTTTTGCCCGAGTATCCCACTGAAGCAGTCAATCGTGTAGGAAACTCCATCGATCTTTTTGATGAGGATTGATGTGATTTCCCCATCTGTCTCTTCTTGGAGTCGCAAGACTCTATATCCACCTTTCTCTTCTCTTTGGCCAACTTTTCGGCGTTACATGCTCTCTCAACAAGCATCACAAACTCTCGGATCTCTAGTACCCCCACTAGTAACCGGATGTCCTCATTTAATCCATCTTCAATCTGCTTACACATGGTGCCTTCAGAAGACACACACTCCCGAGCATACTTGCTAAGTCTTAGGATTTTGTTAGTGGGTTGCCCCTAACGCATAAGAAGGACTCTGTATGGGTTATTGTGGATCGGTTAACTAAGTCTGCCCATTTTATACTGGTCCGCACTGACTACTCCTTATAGAAGTTGGCAAAGTTGTATGTGGCGGAGATTGTGAGATTGCATAGGGTGTCAGTCTCTATTATATCTAATAAAGATCCTCGATTTATGTCTTGCTTTTGGAAGAAGCTGCATGAGGTACTGGGCACGAGATTGGATTTTTGTACAGCATTTCACCCTCAGACTGATGGTTAGTCAGAGAGGGTAATTCAAGTTTTAGAGGATGCTGGGAGGATGTGTAATTGAGTTTCAGGGTAGTTGGGTGGATTACTTGCCGTTAGTTGAATTTGCATATAATAACAGTTATTAGGAAAGTATTGGAATAGCACCATATGAAGCACTATATGGGCGCAAATGTAGTACTCCGACTTGTTGGACTGAGTTGGGTGAACGGTGAGTGTTGGGTCAGGAGTTGGTAGCAGACACTGAAGATAAAGTAAAGCTGATTCAAGATCGATTGAAAGAGGCGTTAGATAGGCAAAAGTCATATGCTAACCTTAAATGGAGAGAGAATGAGTATGCAGTGGGAGACTTGGTTTTTCTCAAGGTTTTCCCTTGGAAGAAGGTCTGAAGATTTGGACGGAAGGGCAAGTTAAGCCCTAGATTCATTAAGCCATACCGAGTACTAAAGCAAATTGGGCTAGTTGCTTATCAGCTAGAATTGCCTTCTGAACTGAGTCAAATACACGCTGTGTTCCATGTTTCTATGTTAAGGCGTTATCGCTCAGACCCTTCTCACATCGTGCCAATTGAGGAGATCAAGGTTAGGCCAGACCTAACTTTCGAGGCGGAACCAGTCCAAATAATTGATCAAGATGTTAAGTTGCTAATAAGGAAATCTGTCCCATTGGTCAAGGTACTTTGGCGTAACCACAATGTCGAGGAGGCTACATGGGAACCTAAGGAGGCCATGCGACGACAATACCCTATTCTATTTCAATCAGGTAAATTTTGAGGCTGAAATTTCTTTTAGGGGGTAGAGTTGTTGTAGGAACGCCGGTGCCTCCAAGGCACAGCGGAAAATTAGAATAATAAAATTTTTTCGACGATCCATACCATGGATCCATGTGTAAGGAACGAATCGAGGTGATAAAGGTTTCAAAATGACCGAAACTTCAATCTGAGTAGACTGCGACGCCAAGGGAACAGGAATCCTGAAGCACTATCGAACCAAGCCGCAACCTTTTTCGATGTCGGCCTCTACGTAGTCCACCCAATTAACAACGAACGGTAATATTCCAGAAAACTGTTTTCAGAGATATATTGTTTTGATGGCTGCTAGACCTATATTTAACATTGTTTCGGGATTGCCTATATATTAGCACTTTAGGGTTTTTTACCCTTGCCATATATATAACTCTGTATTAATTGGTATATATTCATAACGAATATTTATTACCATATATAATCCGAATCATAATAGTCATCATTAAAATAAATATAATAACGTTTAACCGAAAATTATAATTACGTTAATTATAATAAAAATTTCGGTAAACTATATTTATTTAAATTTATATATATATGAACCAAAATCATATATTAGAAAATTATGTTCTTGATTATGTGTACAACATCCTTGTACATACAGTATGTTCAATAGTCTGATTGCCCAATTAAATTAATTCTATAATTAATTTAATTCATGTGACAACCAGACACAATACCAACTATGTTTTACACCGTTCATTTCAATCGTAGGGTGTGACCCTATAGGTTCTTGTAACGTTAGCAATAATATTAGAACTATTCTAATATTACAAACAATGAGTGGCATCTAGCAATGCATCATTGCTACCTAAGTTACAAGAAGTCATGATTCGACATAACCTTTTGTGATTAACTCTTCATGCATTAATCCTTAAGTCCAATATCTTTGGAATGGACACAAGTCATGGAATAGTCACACTTGCATAGTCCATCCCATGTTTCTTGATACCTTGAGTAGACTATGATATACAAATAAGTATGACATCTCATATCAACTTATTTGAGCATGGCCATGCATTTCTAGTCTCACTCAATCAAGTGGCCTGAGATATTACTCCTATTATGTATGAGGGACTTATCCTATATTGATCAACCATATCCCTCTACATAGATTGTGGTATATCCAACATTAGTCTTAATAGAACAACCAATTACGGTGTTTGTTTGACTATATCAAAATATACAACTCACGATGTTGGAATGATGATGATCTCAAGTATGAGGATCATATACATATTAATCACTATGAGTAATATTGTGACAATTACATAATAATCCAAGAAACATACTCATAGTGGGTCAGTCCAATATGTTGTTCTCTAACACACACATTCATGCATTGATTCTGGTACTCCATATCAATGACAACTCTTTATCATCAATCAACTACATGTTAGTCTTAATGCATTATTATTGTCCTAGCCAACAATAATACTTGACTAAGGATCTTTTAAGAATACTCATATTATTCTTAGGACATTATTATAAAACAGTTTATTTATGTACACAGAAATGAACCTGAAATAATAATGGCAAAGCTTATATTAATAAACATGATAAATCATGTATGTTATCACAACCATCTCGTGATTGATCTTTGGGCATACTCTTACAGTTTTAACGCCTCAAAATCCCAAAACTTATTCTTCTTGTGATGAAGCTTTGATTGCATGGCTAGAGCTAGTAGGGAGCGAATTGTGAGTATTATAGGGTTTTTATGAAGTTTCGGGTTTAGGTTAGACCATAGGGAAAATTTAATTTTTGGCCTGAGGAACCTTGACTTCAGGAGCTAGGGCTCTTAATTTAAATAAAGAGGAAAGAAGTCACCAATGGGCTGGTGGCCTTGTGGCATAATAGCGCCAGTTTGGGGAGTAGAGGGTGACAATATATGTGGAGCAGGGAAGTTTAAGGTTCAAGTGTCGGCTTGGGCATTAAGAGTATTATTTTGCACTTGTGCTGTGCAAGTGGTGGTGATGGTTTTAAACTCTGGTATGAAGAGATTTGGATGGGTGTTGGGGAGTAGATTAAAGCATGATAAAGGGATAAAATTTAGGGATTGAGGTGTGTGGTTGAGTTTTAGCTAAAGTGGTAAGTGTTGAAGGTAAATTCAGCTACGGTGGGAGATTGGAGCCGATTTTAGTCACTTTGGGTGTGTGCTGATTTCACTTTTGGGCATAGTGTGTCTTTAACGCGTAGCTTTTCTTTGTTTCTAAAAGCCGATTAATTTCACTTTCTTTTTCCTGAAATTTCCTTATGTGCCAAATCTACTTGGGTCTTTTCGTAGCCGATTTCCCTCATCCCTCTTTCTCCTAAACCTTTCTTTTTCTCTGTTACTTCTTCGTTGTTCATGACCCTCACTGAATTCACTTAGGGCCCTAGTCGAATAGGTTTTCTTCTCCATCAAGAAAGCAAAACCAAATTTTTCTTCTTCAAACCATACCCTTCCTGATTCGATTTCCTGTGGCAAATGATTGCACAATTGGTAAGTGAACTAGATCTCTTTCTATTCTTTTTGATCTCTTTCGAGGTTGCCGATTCCCTTTACTCTTTGATAGGGTGGCGTTAGCAAGGCTAGGAGTGCTACATAGGATATTTCACCCATTGATCGGTTAAAGGTAGGGAGTCGGCCAAGGTGTATTGGTAAGGCCGAATATTGGATCTTAGCGTGGGGCTTAAGTTTTGTTATTATAATCCTTGATTAACGACAGTTATTCGATATTAACAACTGAGAGATTACATTTATGATTCAGATCTTTCGCAAGGAGTTGGGGGTTTGTCGTAATCTATGACTTACGAAGGATCAACCCAATTGGTCAATGTAGGTATTGATTAGTGATTTGGGAATAAGTTTTTAAGGTTGTTATTGATGGCTAATGTTGACTCTTGAGTGGTTATAGGGTTGTGACTCGTGGACTTAAGTGCAGTATCTCAAAAAGGTGTGTACATACACAGCACACACGACGAATCGGCAAAAGCAAAAATCCCGAAAAGCTGGGATGCCGAAAAGCTGAAAAGCTAAAAGGTTGGCACTGGTAACCACACAAGCATGTGAACACTCGTGTGGAGATACCGATACAACGACCGGAGCCAAAGGAGTGATCTTATGGTCTCAAGCCACTTTTTGGCCAATCGGGCCAGAATGGGCTAAATGGGTCGACGGGCTCGTGGGCCCAAATCGGCAAAAGTTGATAAGTGATAGTAAGTGATAAGTTGATATCGTTGGTTGAATGTTTAGAACGAATTGGGCATAATGGGCCGTATATTTGTGGTTGGGCCTAATGGGCCATATAATTATGATTGGGCCTGATGAGCCATATGTGATTTTAGGAAAGCATGTAGACTTGCTAGGGTTTTATAATGGACTTTAGGCCTAGTTTCCAATATATCCTTAAGCATCATAAAACTTAATTAACATATCAAGTGTGTCCGTGGGCAAGTCAGAAGGTTAGAGTGTGGCAATGGGCATATGCATGTCTAGGATTGGATCTAGGGAGAGCTTGGTACTTAAACGGTCTTAATGACCCACCTCATCTTCTTTGGAGTCCTACCTGGTGCATAGTGTTTGTTCACTTTAGCCAACGAGAACTTGTTGTTGGGAAAAAGTTCGTAATTAAAACCCATACTATATGAATTACTGAAATACCCCTGTAGGATAGAATTATTAAAATACCGCTGTAGGTAGAAATACCGAATGAAATGACTAAAATGCTCTCTTTAGGTAGAAATACCGAATGAAATGACTAAAATGCTCTCTTTGTATAAAGGACTAAAATACCCCTAGGTGCTAAATATGTGGAAATGTGTATGTTACATTCATGTGATGTATGTTGCACTTGGGTGGGTTTGGTCATATGGAGGAAGATATGTGAGGATCGCATAGTCTCTTGACGACCGTATCCATCGATGGCTTTAATCCCATTACATGTTTAGCAGCCTTACTGCAACGATTGAGTAGTACCGCAACCGGTGCTACATTGGAGTGCAGGAATGGGTGGGTTGATATTTATATCCCCACAGGAGTGTAGGGTTGGTAGGGAAAATGGAGTGCAAGGTTGGATTTGGATGGGAGCATTGCATACATGTGATATTGATGTGATATGGGCTAAGGCCCAACTGAGGCCATAGTGGGCTAAGGCCCAAAGGCCACCGATAATGATAGGGCTGAGGCCTAATGTGTTAATTGCATGTTGATATGATTGCCGAAGGTTGTACACATTGAGTTTTCAAAAACTCACACCCTCTTTTATTTTTTTAAGTGATCCACAGTAGGCGGCTTGACGTAGGAGGTGACTCAGAGGTGGCCACACTGCAAGTTAATTAGAATTTTAATAGTTTCAAATTACTTTATCTTTGATTTTTTTTCTTATTGGGATGTAATAAGGCCTATCATCTCCGGTACGAATTTACATTGGGATTGCTTTATTGTTATGATTACTGTTGAATTATTGGTTTTTCTTAAAAATATAAACATGTTCTCAAAATCAACATAATTAAATTATTGTTTTTCTTAAACATGGGTTTTTTCTCCCAAAATCAAAGCTTTTAACTAACTCACCTGAACTTTTAAAACAAGCGAAGGTTCACATGGAATTTATCTGTAAATATTTTTCCAGTAAAGTCGATTTGAAAATAACCATTGATCTGAACCAAAACAAACTGTAGCTTTAGTCTTTCAATGTTTCGGATTTGTGCGAGTTACACTGTAATGTGACATCACTCGATTTGGCCATAACGTCTGGGTCGGGTTTGGGGTGTTACATTGTGAATTCTGTAGAACTCTGATAATAATACCAATCAATACACAATAGGTTTAATTCTTTTCAATAATCTTATGTGACTCGATAATCCACAGACTTAATTTGCCTTTATGGCGAAACCAGGGAACTTTCTCCCATGGAGAAACTTTCAAAAATATTTTATTGCCAATTTGAAACTCTATTTCTTTTACTTTTTTTAATTCACATTGGATTTCTGACAATCAAATACTGCTTTTAAACTGTCTCAGATTACTTTCATATTTCTTCGGCTTCAAAGAATTAAATCAACTACATGTATCTTTTCTTACTAAACTCAGTCCAAAACACCGGAGTTCTTATGACCATAAAAGACCTCGTACGTTTCAATTTTATACTTGACTGTTAACTTTTATAAGAAGCAAATTCAGTCAGAGGTAAATACTTTTCCCAGTTACGCTCAAATTCAAGTACAGAACATCTAAGCATATCTTCCAAATTCTGAATCATATGTTCTGATTGATCATCCATCTGAGATTGAAATAATGTGCTAAAATGTGACCATATACCCAGAATTTCTTGTAACTAGCTTCAGAATTGGAATATAAACTGTAGATCTCTATTAGAATTAACAGGAACCAGCACATCATATAATCTAACAATCTCAAAAATAGATAATTCAAGCAGTCTATCAAGTGTAAAATCCACTCATTCTTGAATGGAATGTGTAGGCTTCGTCAAACAATCGACAACTACTCAAATAGTATCTTACTTTTTCATAGACAGGAATAATCTTAATATAAAATTCATAGTAACTTCGTCTCATTTCCATCTCGGTATTTTCACTGACTATAACCATCTCAAAAGATCATCTCTATCTTGCTAATACATCCAACATTTAAAATATAGATTTAGAAAAACTATATTTCATTCCGGCTACCAGTACATCTTTTTCAAATCGTTGTGCATTTTATCATTTCCCAGATAAACAGACATGGTACCACTATCATCATTCATGTAAAATTTTATGTATAAACTCAAAATTCTTACGTACACAAACTCTATTTTAGAACAATAGGAATTTATGAAATTTACTCTGAAATTTAGAACTAGAAATTATTTCACACTGTACTCATTTAACTTACAACTCATTATCACTTTTCTGTGCTATACAGATCTGTTGTAGAAACATCAACTTAGCTTTAAACTCAGTTAAAATTATTCCTTCATCAGACAATAACAATCGAGTATTTATTGCTCATAAAGTAAACCAAGAATTATCTACTCAAAATATCAGCAACTATATTTACTTTTCTTGAATGATAATCAATCACCACATCAAGGTCTTTCAATAATTCAAACCGTTTGTGTCAGATTCAAATCTTTCTATACCATCGGGTGTTTTAAAATTTTATGATTAGTACACAAATGATATTTTCACCATACAGATATTGTTACCACATTCTCAATGCATACAAAATAATTGTCAATTCAAGATCATATATCGGGTAATTCTTCTCCTGTAACTTTATCTAACTGGAGGTATAGACTATTACTTTGTCTTTCTTCATCAAAATGTAGTCTATTCCATTCAATAATATATCACTTGGGATAATAAATTTCTTACTCGATTTAGACTGAACCAAAACTGATGCCTCGATCATCAGGGCTTCCAACTAATCAAGACTTTACTAACACTTGTCAGTTCATTCAAATCCTACATCTTTCTGTGATATCCATATCATTGATGTAGCTATTATAGAAAACACTTTCACAAAAATTAAAAAGGGTATCAAAGCTTTGAATTTTTCCATGATCACAATCATCAGATAGGTTAAAACCATAATACTATAATAGATCTGACGTTTCCACAATATAAATGGGACAATACCTCAACTTCAACAATATTTTTCAAATAAAAGAGGAAAACCAAGAGTGGCTCTAATATCAACCAGTGTAATAATACAATTCCTATAATTTGTGTTCCATATTACCAAATTCCTATTATCAAGTTAGAATTCATAGTGGTAATAAATATAATTACCATTGACCAATGAATATCTTCTACAGATAAACCATGTTTGAATAACAAAGAGATTGATGATATCTGAAAGAAAATTTAGAAGAGTAATATCTTACATACTTAGTAGAAAAAAACTGTGATAAAAACAATATAACTTGCACATTCAGAATCCAGGGCTTCAATTAGTAGAAATAGAAAATAACATCATATGAGTCTTATCCTCAAATCTAATATCAATCATGATGAATTAGAAAACCCAAGTAAGGTAAAACAATGTTGCTCATAAATTAACCTGACTTACAATAGTTCCATCTATCATGATTTACTAGCCTTTCAATATGACAAATATTGCATCTGAACATAAACAATTTCATATGCCTCTGAGAATAAGAGAACTTATAGAGCACCCGGTAGATGTTGCTGTAATATACTCAATTATAACAACTGTCTTGAAATATCTTTGCAATTTCATCACTATTCTACTATCTAATTAAGTCATCAATAATCTTACATTATCTAGTTCATTGAAAAAACAATTTAGATGAATTTTTGGCTAATCCATTCTATAAATATCATATCTGGATAAGTCGATTACTCATGAATAACTTATTCTTTAACAATGGCATCACATATTTAGGATAATCCTCAGAAAAATCTGATATCTCTTTTAATACCTGCTATACTTATTAACCCATTCTCAATTTTGACTACATTATTAATCATTCAACCTTTGAACCCTTCTTTCACACCTATGAACTTAATCAATATAAATCTTGTGAATTTCATTGTATAACACTATACTGGTAAAGGGTGGAGATCATAAGCCTCAAAATTTAACTTTCATAAATACACATATATCACTTAACATTTATCATTAACATGTCCATTATAAAACATTTATTTCATACCTTTAGGAATCTCGTTTCATCATAAATAACATTTTTACTCAAGCACGTGAGTATCACTCCTACAGTATCGAAATTAGCTCAGTTGGAAAGCATCTCTGTCTATTTGCAAAACAATTTTCATTAGAGTCGGGAGATATCACACTATCACAGGTTATATAATGGCATGTATTTCTAAACTTCACACATGCTACATTCAGTCTGAGAACTAACTAAATCGTAGCTCTGATATAACTAAATGTAACACCTCTAACCTATATCCGTTGCTGGAATAGGGTTTCGGAGCATTACTGAAACTTTCAGGATATTTTTAGATAATTCATGTAAATTACTATTCATATCTCGAAATCATTCATAACGTCCCTTATAAGGACCCTCAAGGCCCAAAATAATTTTTGGTATCGAATCGGGACTAATTTGGGAACTCAGGGAATTTTTCGCAAAATTCCACAATTTTTCTCACTATTAACAGTCACATGCCCATGTGGTATGGGACATGCCAGTGTGGTTAGGATGTGTGGATTCACACGCTCGTGTCCCTAAACTATGTAACACTCTAACTTGCAACTCAAAACAAATTGATGTCACACGGCCAAGTTACACGCCCATGTGCTAGGCCGTGTGGTTAATTTGAATTCTCGAAAAATAGATACAGGATTCAAACGACCAAGAGACACACTCATGTTCTAGGTCGTGTGCCTCATACAGTTGAGACACACGCCTGTGTCTCTGCTGGTGTGCTCAATTCTGAGCATTCTGTTTCTCAAAATTTAGGGTGTAGGGGACACACGGCCTAACTACACGCCCATGTACGTGTGTCACACACAGTTTAGACATATACCCGTGTGTTTGCCCATGTGGATGAAATAAAGCCATTCATAGCTTCATTTCTCACCCAAAATCACACCCATGACCTGCACTTGAATCATACATCCATATACCAACCATTTTAAGCATTCGAATTAAGCAAATTCTATCATTCATCATTGCATATCATTCCATGCATACATGTCTATAATTTTACTTTAATTAAGACCTTGATTTAGACATAGTTTGATCAACTACATAACATACATGTTGGTACAATAGTTAGACATTACAAGTATGTTAGAACAAACTATTACTAGCCATTCCAATGGCTAGATTACAAGCATCATTTATAATTACTTGCCAATATGACCAATATTTCCTATACATGCCATTACAACCATAATTGATTTACCATATTGTATCGATATAGGCCGATGGATAGTGTGAGTGATCTCCACCAAGGTTCCAATGCAACGAGCTTCTGATTTACTATAAAACAGGGAAATAAGAGTAAGTATGCATAAAATGCTTAGTAAGTTTATATAACATGGTACTTAACTTACCATTCATTCTCTTTTGAGGTAACTAGGTAAGGCATATTCAATCAATTTGACCTTAAGCCCTACACATATTCTCATTGCCCTTGTTAGTCATATATCCCATAATAACATCAAAAGATATATGGGCTCAACAACAATCAAGTTTCCACGTACATATGCTATCCAGAACATGTATTCATTCAACATGCATAATTCATCTTATTGTTACAAGTATAATTCCATAATAATTCATTTCGAGTTCAAATCATTTCACATCAGAACTTTACTCATATTACTCAGAATATCACGGTCACGATTAATACACTTAAGGCATACAAGTTTATAGTCTAGAATGGACATATATTCATCAAATAAAGTCCATGTACAAATATCATCATCTCGTGTTTTCATATATCATTTGTCACGTGTCATCATTTTCATGTATTTCAAGCCATATGTGCAATAACTCATTTCTTATTCACATCTTCTGAAATATCGATGGATACACAAGTAGTACACTCATTGTGTACACATCAAGATTCGTCAATTCATATTCAATGGTACCCATAAGATACTATTTTAGAAAGTACAATCTCCAGCCACATATATATAAACAACGGGATTACCAATCCAAGCTAAATCATTTTCATTACATATGCTCTAAGGAGCTTGATTTGGATTATCCGTCCAGGCTAAATCCATTCCATAACATATGCTGTAACACCCCAAACCCCGCCCAGCCATTATGGCCAAATCTGGTCTGCCACATCAACGATAAGTGAAAACACATTCCTTAGTTGTTACGATTAAGGTGAGTTTGCAAAACCATTGTTGGAAGCTTGGAGAGAAAACTAGGTTTTTAATTTGGCGAAAGTCCTATCCACTACTGGTTTATAGTTTATTTTAATTTAAAAGTCTTGTTTGTCTTTATGCTATCCATTTGATACGTGTGGTATACTTGGCAATCTTTACTTAATTTTATAAAAACTTGCACAGCCTAAGTTTATCCATTTTAAGCAACTTATAATAAAAGAAATGAAAACCAGAATAAAATACTTAAGAGAGGCCTTATTACAAAACAAAAACTGAATAGAAAATAATTTAAATAAAATGCTGAAAATAAAATAACTTAAGAAAGAGAAACCAACTGTAGCTCACGTGGCCACTCCGAATCCTTCTAGCTCCAAGTCTACTAGTTTAGGGCTCACCTGCATAGATGATAGGGAAGGGGTGAGTTTGGAAAACTCAGGGTGTAAAGTAAACCCAACCAGAGCCCAAATTAGTTCAAGCTTTACTAGGCCTTAGCCCTATCCAGATTTAGTATTAACTGGGCTTTAGCCCTATCCAGTAAACAGTATTAACTAGGGCTTAGCCTTATTCAGAATTTAGTACGGCCTTAGGCCCATTACAGTAAAAGAACAGAAATTATGCATGTATGCAAAGCCCAGCCCAAATCCAGCCCTACACACCACCCGTACCAGCCCTACACACCATGTGGGGAATAACTCAACCCACCCAGCCCTACACACCACCGTTGCAGCTGAGCTGCTTAATCAGATAATGTGGCCAAGCCACTAACAGTAAAACGAGGCAAAGCCCCTAACAGTAAACGTGGCATTGCCACTTAGCACTTCCTCCATCAAAACCCAATCTCATGAACAGTATAACATGTCATGGCATACAGTGAACAGATTTAGCATGCATTTCAGTCAATTTAACCCTAGGGGTATAATGGTCATTTTGCACAAAAAGGTTAAATAGTAATTTTCCACCCTTAAGGGGTATTTCAGTAAATATACCAATTTTTAGGGTTTCATGCTTATTTCAGTTTATTAACAGTCTAGTTTTCATCTAAGTAGCTTATCTAGCCCATTTACCAACTTTAGAGTTATCGGGCCTAGATCCCCTAATGGCCTACGGTGTCCACCAACTATTACGGCCCACTAAGCCCAAATTTTTTATGTCCATTTTAGTAGACTTGTTACCAAGTCTATCAGAATGAACTTACCACTCGTTTTCACCCATATGGGCCCATAAGCCCATTGGGCCCAAATTTATCCCCTCGAGGCCCAAATTCACCTATGGGCACGAAATCGTGCAGACATCATTCTTACCGTTAGCGATAACCCATTTTACTATTTTTAACCGACCCACGAGTGCTCGTACACTCACAAGCCCACGAAATGCTGGAATTTCAGCATTTTGGCTTTTTAGCTTTTGCCGATCTAACCTACTAGTGGGTGTCGTTTACACACCTGATTTGCGATTGCTACGACGAGATCTCCCACGCGATTAACCTACAATTGTCCATTATGATGTTAGACCATGAGCCAACGATAACTAAAGTAACAACCATCACCATATTCGGCCAACACCCTTTAAGGCCCTTGAATCCTTACCTTGCCGAAATCAATGACTAGATCTAGATCTAGCTCGCCTCCACGACTTTAGCCTCTACTGCTCCTGGCTAGAACACCCCTTCGTGAACTAAAGCACATAAAATCGAATAAAAAGACCAACATTAATCTTAACCAAAACCGACAGCCTCCCTAAGGAGTTTAGGGGTTTTCAACTTTTCTTGAATCATAAGAAAGAATAAGAGGAGTTTTGAACACTTACCAAAGATCTACTTGCCAAAAACGTTCTCAAGTACCTTTCTATTCCAGATCTATTGTGGATCTAACTTAAAGTGCGAGTAGAGAATAGATCTAGAGGTTCAGTTCCCAAATCACCATAAATACTGAGGTTTCAACTTTTGATATACTGAAGGAGAAGAAAGATAGAAGTTTTATAAAGGTGAAGAGAATATGTCGACAAGGGTTAAGGAAGTTGTGATATTTGGCTAATTGGATTAAAGAAGGAATGGGGTTTCGGCTAATATGAAAAATCGACACAGGCTTATATCTCGAGATTTCAGCTTTTAAGAAATTGGCTAGCTAAGGTTCCAAAGAAGTCTAAACTGAGTATGAAGTGAAGAAGAAAGAAAAGAAATGAGAATAGCTTTCAGTTTGAGAAGAAAAGAAAAGAGAGAAAAGAAGTTTGGCTTACTTGCACAAATCAACAGAAGAAAAAAAAAGGTGTGGTTCACATTTTCGGCTTTTAGAGCGAGGGAGGAGAAAAGAAAAGAACCTACTCAAGCAATCGGCGCAAGTGACTTGTGTCTATGGTTTTGGCTTCTAGAACAAGGGAGGAGAAAAGAAAAGGAAGAGGACCCTAAAAACTTACCTAGTCAGCACACACTTACCTAATGTACTGAACCAAGACCCCAAGAAGGACCCAAAAAGCATTCGGCTAACTTTCTGAACTCCCCTTTATTGAATATGCCAAAACCAATAGCCAAAACCCAATGACCAAACTGACAATGCTTCCTCAAGAGCCCCATATTCGGCCATCACTTGCTCCTCTTTCAAATTCCCTAAGTTTTCTCCCCTTATCCCTTCTTAACCCAATCACATGAGTATCTCAAACTCTTCCCAACAAAGTTTCACTTGGAGTCCATCACATGGCTTACACATGCCTAAAAAAATAAAACACCAAACTACTTACCATAAGACTTGAACCTTGGCCCTTGCATAGCTTCCACACGCCACTTCCTTTCCCCTAAGTGGCGTTACATTGCCATCTTACCACTGGCTCATTGTGTCTTAAGTTACCCACTTTTTCTTAAAAGCCCACATACTCAAGACCCCTTCTCTTTAAGTCTAAAATCTTAAAATTCTACCAAGTTTTAACTTAGGCTTGGGCCTTCTAAAGGCCCACTAACACACTTAAAGCATAAATTAACATAACCAGACAACAAAATTTTAAGTTCACATCAAAATCGCAAAGATCCCGAAAATCCCAAAAATTAGGGTGTTACAACTGTAACCCCCTTAAAGAAATTTCAGCCTCGAAATTTACCTGATCCAAATAGGTGAGGGTATTATTGACGCATCGCCTCCTCTGGCTCCCAAGTAGCTTCTTCTCTAACATGATTGCGCCAAGGTACCTTTACCAAAGGAACTGATTTCTTCCGTAACACTTTGACCTCTCGATCCAGTATTTGCACAAGTTCTTCGTCAAAAGTCAAGTTAGTTTTCACCTCAATCTCTTCAACTGGCACGACATGAGAAGGATTTGATCGATACCTTCTCAGAATGGAAACATGAAAAACGTCATGAATTTGGTCTAACTCCGGCGGTAATTTTAGCTAATATGCCACAGGACCTACCCGCTTAAGAACTCGGTAAGGCCAGATAAACCGCAGACTCAACTTGCCTTTCTTACCAAACCTTAATATCTTTTTCCAAGGCGAGACCTTTAAGAAGACCATATCCCCTACTGAGTACTCAATTTCCTTTCGCTTTAAGTCAGCATAAGATTTCTGCCTATCAGATGCTTCCTTTAACCGATCTCTGATTAACTTAACCTTTTCTTCAGTATCTGCCACTAGTTCTGGCCCATGAACCTGGCGTTCTCCCAACTCCATCCAACAAGTAGGCGTACGAAACCTTCTCCCATATAGCGCCTCATATGGAGCCATTCGAATACTTGCCTGATAGCTATTGTTATAAGCAAACTCTGCCAATGGCTAGTAATTCTCTCAACTACCACAGAAGTCTATAACACAACCCCTCAACATGTCCTCTAGAACCTGAATAACCCTTTCCAACTGTCCATCCGTTTGGGATGAAAAGTAGTGCTGAAATCAAATCGCGTACCCAACGCCTCATGCAACTTCTGCCAGAATCGTGATGGAAACCTAAGATCCCGATCAGAAATAATCGAAACTGACACCCCATACAGTCACACTGTCTCTGCCACATACAACTTAGCCAACATCTGAAGTAAGTAGTTGATTCAGACAGGTATAAAATGAGCAGATTTCGTTAACCTATCTATAATTACCCACACTGAGTCCTTTCTGGATGGTGTCAAAGGTATCCCACTCACAAAATCCATGGTTACCCTTTCCCACTTCCAAAGTGGAATCTTCACTGGCTGCAGAAGTCCAGAAGGCAGTTGATGCTTAGCCTTCACTTGCTGGCATTTCAGACACTTCCCCACCAATTCCGTCACCTCTCGCTTAAGTCCAGGCCACTAGTATAACTCTCGTAAGTCTTGATACAACTTATTCCCTCCAGGGTGCATGGCACAAGGTCTGCCATGAGCCTCTTTCAGAATTGACTACCTCAAGTCAGAGTCCTCCGGAATACAAACTTGTCCTTAAAAGCACAGAACTCCTTCACCATTCAGTCTAAAAATAGAAGTCCCATCATTCTCAGCTTGCTGAAATCGAGGAATTAGTGACTCACCTCTAACTGTTTCTCCTTAATCTGTTCAATCCAAGTTGGTCTCACTTGTAACTCTGCTAACAAGCTACCATTGTCATATAGACTTAGATGCGCAAACATTGCTCTCAACTCAGTTACAACCTTCGACTCAGTGCATCATCTACCACATTTGCCTTACCCGGGTGATATTCAATCAAACAATCATAATGTTTAAGTAACTCTATCAATCTTCATTGCCTAAGATTCAACTCCTTCTGAGTCAACAAATACTTGAGACTCTTATGGTCCATGTATATAATACACATTTCTCCTTATAGATACTGTCTCCAGATCTTCTGCACAAAGATTACTGCTACCAACCTCAGATCATGCATAGGGTAGTTCGCTTCATGAGGCTTAACCTATCGCGAAGCATAAGCGACCACCATACCCCCTTGCATCAGTACACAGCCTAAACCCACATGCGACGCATCACTATACACAGTGAAATCCCTCCCAGACTCTGCCTGAATCAGCACTGGCACCTCAGTTAAGACTTTTTTCAACTTATCAAAAGCCTTTTGTTGTTTCTCAATCCAAACAAAGGGCACTCCTTTCCTCAAAGTTTTTGTTAACGGTACAGCGATTAAAGAGAATCCTTCTACAAACCTTCTGTAGTACCCTGCTAAACTCAGAAAACCCCGAATTTTTTATACCGACCTCGGTAGCTTCCACTTCAGAACCACCTCAATTTTCCAAGGGTCCACCCTAATCCCCTCAGCAGAAACAGCGTGACCTAGAAATGTTACTTCTTGCAACCAAAATTCACACTTGCTGAACTTTGCATAGAGTTGCTTCTTTCTCAACACTTGCAGAACAATACGGAGATGCTCATCATGTTTATCCTCAGTTTTTGAATACACCAGAATATCATCGATGAAGACGACTAGTAATCAATCCAAGTAAGGTTGGAATACTCGATTCATTAGATCCATGAAAGCCGCACGTACATTCGTCAATCCAAATGGCAACACCAGAAACTCGTAATGACCATATCGAGTTCTGAATGCTGTCTTCTTAATATCCACCTCCTTGACCCTTAACTGATGATATCTAGATAGTAGATCGATCTTGGAAAATATTGAAGCTCCTCTAAGCTGGTCAAAAAAATCATCGATCCTTGGCAGATGGTACTTATTCTTAATTGTCAGTTTGTTCAACTGGCGATAATCAATGCACATACTCATCGTCCCATCCTTCTTCTTCACGAACAGTATTGATGCTCCCCATGGAGACACACTAGGCCTAATGAAACCTCTATCCAACAACTCTTGGATTTGTGCTTTCAGTTCCACTAACTCCTTTGGTGCCATCCTGTAAGGTGCGATGGACACTGGAACCACTCCAGGCAACAGCTCGATTCCAAACTCGACTTCACGATTCAGAGGCAATCAAGGAAGCTCATTAGGAAAGACATCTTGAAACTGGTTGACGATTCTAACCTTCTCTACAGTCAAACTCTGAGATTCTGTTTAGCTCACAAATACCAAATAGGCCTCGCAACCCTTGCGAATCAGCTTCTTAGCCCTTAAGGTCGAAACAATATTGGACAAGTAGTCCCTTTATTCCCCTATAACCATCACCTCCTCATCGTCTGTAGTCCTTAATACCATCTGCTTAGCCACAGAATACAAAGTCGCCCTATGCTTAGCAAGCCAGTCAATTTCATGAGATCGAATTCTCCAAACGGTAGCTCTATTAAGTCCCAGAGAAAATCGTACCTTGAGTCTCTAAAGGCACATTTCTATAGAGTTTGTTTACCCTAACCGAGTGACCCAGTGGAATTATCACAGTTACCCCATTCACCATTTTCTTAGAGTGCACCCCTAATGACCCAGATATATCACATGCAACATACAAATGGGTAGAACCAACATCTATCAAGGCATTGTATGGCATGCTAAAGATAAAAAACGTACCAGTTATGATGTTAGGTGCGTCACCCTACTCTCGATGACAGTCGCATACACTAATGCTGGCTGACGAGCCTCAGTATTTCCAGTACCCCTGCCAGGTGCTCCACGTCCACGACCATTTCTGTTGCTGCCCCTACCTTGGCCACGGCCTCTCGGCGGTTGTGGTCTACCTGGCACTGGTTGAGCAACCCTCTGTTCAGCAACTTGCGTCTGAGCTGGCCTCTGAGGCCAATCCTTGACTCTGTGCTCCTTTGATCTGCATCAAAAACAACCCCCAGTACGCTTCCAGCACTCTCCCAGATTAACTCTACCACAGTCCCCACAAGCCTGCGGTCTAACTGTATTCATCGGAACTGCTCGGACCGGTTCATCCACTCTAGCTCTTTTGAGATTCCTGCTTGCAGCACCAAAGGGTCCAGAATCCCTCCTGAATCGATTTTGGTCCTTCTTACAATTTTGTCGTTCAGTTCGCTTCACCTTCTCAGCTATCTTAGCCTTTTCCACCAATGCAGCAAAGTGACGTTCCCTCTGCGGAGCTATCAGCACGCTAAGCTCATCCCTGAGGCCATCCTCAAATCGAATGCTATGTTCGTATTTAGTAGCAACTATTCCACTGGCATACTGGCTCAACATTAAAAACTCTACCTCATACTGAGCAACAGACTTGTTACCCTGGGTCAGATTCAGAAATTCCTTCCTCCGGGTGTCCACATAGCTCGACCTGACGTACTTTCCCTTGAAAGCCATCTTATACAGTTCCCAGGTGACCCGCTCAGCTGGGGTACTATCCTTCACCGTAATCCACCACTGATACGCCTCATCTCGCAACAGAGACACCGCTCCTTTCAGCTTCTGCTCCACTGAGTAGTCCAGATTGTCCATGATCCGCTCCGTGGCCTCCAACCAGTACTTAGCCACATTTGGGGCTACTCTAGATATGTCATTGAAAACCTCTGCTCTGTTGACTTAGAGTCGCTTAGAAATGGATCCTCTATTCATAGTCTCGGTACTTGCTCTAGCAACTCTTTCTAGAACCCCTAAAACTACCTGGGACAAAGCATCGTCCCCTACAGCCAGATCAGACGGCCCATTCTCAGCTACTGGCAGTACTCGTGCCCCTCAGCTGGCATATGTCTCGAACAGGAAGACCCAACTTGTACACTACCTCAGCTACGTCCGCGGCCTCGTCTACGAGCTACTCTCGTACTCATATCGACTTATTTGATTACAAATTTTATGAAATTAGTTTAGTATTTTAGTGTTTATTACTAATGTCTTATGCACATATAGCTTTTCAGAGTTTGTTTTCGCAGAATCGTAGCCTAGCTACAGTCTCAGTCTTCTAGGGTTTAGTTTCCCTACTGTCTCAGTCTCTACAGTTTCAGTATTGCCCTGACTACAGTATCTTGGTAGGGTCTTAGTACTATCTACAATAGCGTTTCAACATAGTACAGTATAGAGACAAAGAAGTACTTATAGACTTGGTGCCGAGGATTCGGTGTGCTACTCTTTAGAAAGCAGAGTTCAGAAAACCCAATTTTAGATAAAATTCTAGTAGAACTTAAACTTTGTTTCTGAAATAAACCTTAAAGAAGTATGTCTAGAAGAAAATAAGTTTGAAACAAAAATTTCCTTAAAGATTTCCCAAAACCGTTTTCAAAATACCCTTCTTGGGCCTCAATTTTTAAAATTTTATGAAAAACTTTTGGACCTGATCCACAACCGAGTTGTTGCAACTAGACTCTGATACCACTAAATGTAACACCACAAACTCGGCCTAGACGTTATGGCCAAACCTAGTGTGTCACATCGACGATGAGTGAAAACACATTTATTAGTTGTTACGATTAGGATGAGTTTGCAAAACCGTTGTTGGAAGCTTGGAGAGAAAACTAGGTTTTTAATTTGGCAAAAGTCCTATCCACTACCGGTTTATAGTTTATTTTCATTTAGAAGTCTTGTTTATCTTTACGCTATCCATTTGATGTATGGTATACTTGGAAATCGTTACTTAATTTTATAAAAACTCTCACAGCCTAAGTTTATCTATTTTAAGCAAGTTATAATAAAAGAAATGAAAACCATAACAAAATACTTAAGAGCGACCTTATTACAAAACAAAAACTGAAAAGAAAATAATTTAAATAAAATGCTAAAAATAAAATAACTTAGGAAAGAGAAACCAACTGTAGCTGACGTGGCTACTCCGACTCCCTCCAGCTCTATGTCCACTAGTTTAGGGTTCACCTACATAGATGAAAGGGAACGGGTGAGTTTGGAAAACTTAGTTTGTAAAGTAAACCCAACCAAAGCCCAAATTAATTCAAGCTTTACTAGGCCTTAGACCCATCCAGATTCAGTATTAACTGGGCCTTAGCCCTATTCAGTAAACAGTATTATTGGGCCTTAGCCCTATTCAAAATTCAGTACGGCCCTTAAGCCCATTACAGTAACAGAACAGAAATTATGCATGTATGCAAAGCCAGCCCAAATCTAGCCCTACACACCACCCATACTAGCCCTACACACCGTGTGGGGAAAAACTCAACCCACCCAGCCCTACACACCATAGTCACAGCTGAGCTTCTTAATCAGATAACGTGGCCAAGCCTTTAACAGTAAAACGAGACAAAGCCCCCAACAGTAAGCGCGGCATTGCCACTTAGCACTTCCTCCATCAAAACCCAATCCCATGCAACAGTATAACATGTCATGGTATACAGTGAACAGATTTAGAATGCATTTCAGTCAATTTAACCTTGGGGGTATAATGGTCATTTTGCACCTAGAGGTTAAATAGTAATTTTCCACCCTTAAGGGGTATTTCAGTAAATATACCAATTTTTAGGGTTTCATGCTTATTTCAGTTTATTAACAGTCTAGTTTTCATCTAAGTAGCTTATCTAGCCCATTTACCAACTTTAGAGTTATTGGGCCCTAGATCCCCTAATGGCCCTACGGTGTCCACCAACTATTATATCCCACTAAGCCCAAATATTTTATGTCCATTTTAGCAGATTTGTTACCCAGTCTATTAGAATGAGCTTACCACTCATTTTCACCCATATGGGTGCAAAAGCCCATGGGCCCAAGTTCACCCATCGTGGCCCAAATTCACCCACGGGCATGAAATCATGCACACATCATTCTTACCCTTAGCGATAACTGATTTTACTATTTTTAACTGACCCAAATGCCGCAAGCCCACGAAATGCCAGAATTTCAGCATTTCAGCTTTTTGGCTATTGCCGATCTAGCCTACTAGCGGGTGTCATTTACACACCTGATTTGCGATTACTACGACAAGATCTCTCACACGATTAACCTACAATCGTCCAATATGATGTTAGACCATGAGCCAATGATAACTAAAGTAACAATCGTCACCATATTCAGCCAACACCCTTTAAAGCCCTTGAATCCTTACCTTGCCAAAATCAATGACTAGATCTAGATCTAGCTCGCCTCTACGACTCTAGCCTCTACTGCTCCTTGTTAGAACACCCCTTTTGGGAACTAAAGCACATAAAATAGAATAAAAAGACCAGCATTAATCTTAACCAAAACTGACAGCCTCTCTAAGGAGTTTAGGGGTGTTCGGCTTTTCTTAAATCATAAGAAAGAATGATAGGATTTTTGAACACTTACGAAAGATACTTGCCAAAAATATTCCCAAGTACCATTCTATTCCAGATCTGTTGTGGATCTAACTTAAAGTGCGAGTAGAGAATAGATCTAGAGGTTCAGTTCCCAAATTACCATAAATATGGAGGATTCGACTTTTGATATACTGAAGGAGAAGAAAGATAGAAGTTTTTTAAGGGTGAAGAGAAGATGTCGACAAGGGTTAAGGAAGTTGTGAGATTCGGTTAATTGGATTAAAGAAGGAATGGGGTTTCAGCTAATATAGAAAATCAACACAGGCTTATATCTCTGGATTTTGGCTTTTAAGAAATCGGCTAGTTAAGGTTCCAAATAAGTCTAAACTGATTATGAAGTGAAGAAGAAAGAAAAGAAAAGAGAATAGCTTTCAGTTTGAGAATAAAAGAAAAGAGAGAAAAGAAGTTTGGCTTACTTGCACAAATCGGTAGAAGAAAAAGAGGTGTGGTTCACATTTTTGGCTTTTAGAGCGAGGGAGGAGAAAAGAAAAGAACCTACTCAAGTAATCCGCACAAGTGACTTGTGTCTATGGTTTCGGCTTCTAGAATAAGGGAGGAGAAAAGAAAAGGAAGAGAACCCTAAAAACTGACCTAGTCGGCACACACTTACCTAATGTACCGAACTAAGACCCCAAGAAGAACCCAAAAAGCATTTGGCTAACTCTCTAAACTCGCTCTTACTGAATATGACAAAACCGATAGCCAAAACCGATAGCCAAAACCCAAATGACCAAACTGACAATGCTTCCTCAAGAGCCCCATATTCGGCCATCACTTGCTCATCTTTCAAATTCCCTAAATTTTCTCCCCTTATCCCTCCTTAACTCAATCACATGAGCATCTCAAACTCTTCCCAATAGAGTTTCACTTGGAGTCCATCACATGCCTTGCACATGCCTAAAAAAAATAAAACACCACACTGCTTACCATAAGACTTGAACCTTGGCCCTTGCATAGCTTCCACACGCCACTTCCTTGCCTCTAAGTGGCGTTACATTGCCATCTTACCATTGGCTCATTTGTGTCTTAAATTACCCACTTTTTCTTAAAAGCCCACATACTCAAGACCCCTTATCTTTTAAGTCTAAAATCTTAAAATTCTACCAGGTTTTAGCTTAGGCTTGGGCCTTCTAAAGGCCCACTAACACACTTAAAGCATAAATTAACATAACCAGACAACAAAATTTTAAGTTCACACCAAAATCGCAAAGATCCCAAAAATCCCGAAAATTAAGGCGTTACATATGCTCGAGAGGACTTATATCTAGATTACCCATCCGGGCTAAATCATTTTCTATAATAAGGTCAATAGGATTACTCATCCGAGCTAAATCTCGTCATCAAAAAATGCAAGACCTCATTCATTTTGGGATTTCACATAACCACTGATTTTCATTTATTTAAATAAGATTTGAAATTTTCTGTACATAATTACCCATGTGGATATTTCATCTACTTATCACAATTGTATCCAATAATTCCTTTACATCACATTCACTATTCAACCCAAATACAAGAATAACATTTTATCCTTTAAATTAGGCATTATCATTTATCTATTATTTCTCGGATATGTTTACAGGGCTTAACTTTTGATCAGTATTATTGATCATGTAACAAAGTTTATATGTGACAGCCCGATTTAGGGCCTAAATGGAATAGTGGTTTCGAAACCACAAATCTGAAATAGAAAAATTTATTGCGATAAATTTTTAATATTTACTATTTGATTGAATGACTGTGTGAAATTTTCGTTACGAACTTTTATTGTTTGGGTGCCTAATTTGGTGTTTAGGACTAAATTAAAATAGGTGAAAAATGAGTATTTTAATTCATAAAGGTACTTGATTGAAATGGGTTTTTAAAGTAGAGGTTCTTAAATGGTAATTAGTCCATTTGTTAAATTGTTGGACAAAAATGGACATGGAAGGTATTTTAGTCATTTTGTAAATAAAAGAATCAAAAAGGGAAATAAGGTAAAATTTTGTTCATAATCTCCTACCTTGGCCGAATATGGTATGTCCTCCATAGCTAGGGTTTTGCCAAATTTCAAGCTTGATTGTAAGTGCATCCTAGCCCCGTTTTTAATGTTTTTTGTATTTTTAAAATCCTTTTAGCTCGGTTTCCCTATTTCTATCATTATTTTGAGTTAGTTTATGTTTAAAAATTTACCCATGAATGATATGCATGTATTTTGATGTTTTATGAAAGAATATGAATGTTTGGAGTGTGATAAACATCTTTTACTAAGTGATTTTCGATGAAATTGCGTAAAAGGACTAGTTTGTAACAAGTTGTGAAATATGTGTAAGTGTGTGATTTAGTGAGAATTGTAGGCTACTATAAGAGGGAGAAAGGTTCAGCTAGGCTTAAAATGCAAGGAAATTTAATAAAAGTTATTTTACGAGCCTAGGGGCAAAATCATAATTTTGTGAAATTTAGGGGCCAAAAATGAAATTTTGCCATAATGTGATTTTTGGTTCAAATTGAATAGTATGAGTATTAACTGAGCTAAATGTGTTATTATAGATCAAGAAAGACGTGGAATCGACTTGGATCGGTGAAAAGAAAATATGGTGGATTAGAGTATAAATTCGTCATAATTTGCATCAAGGTAAGCTAATATGTAAATAAACCATTGTTTTTATTTATGTTATAATATTTTGTCATATTATAAGAGATGAGGTTGGACATTGAATAATTATTTGATGTAAATTATGAATTGTAGTTGATTAAGAATGAATTGGTTAAATGAATAATTCTCGGTTGAACTTTCAGAATAGAAATGTTACAAATGATCCAGGATGAGAACATATGTGTAGTACTATGTTTCAAGATGGTATAGGTCACGTGTGTAGTACTAAGTGTAGGCTACTACGTGTATCATATGGTTGGGGTCGCATGTGTAGTACTATGTGGAGGCTACTATGTGTACCCGATAACTTCGATCACATATGCAGTACTAAGTGCAAGACACTATGTGTAAAGGATGATTTTGGTCACATGTGTAGTATTAAGTGCATGCTACTATGTGCACCAATTAACTTCAAATACAAAGGTGGTACTATGTGCAGGCCACCGAATATTTGTTATTATTCCATTCCGATGTGTTCAATGGGAAAGTAGCTAAGTGAAAATGAATGTGATTATGAAATCGCCAAGTGAAAATGAGTGTGATTATGTAAAGAATAAGTGCAGATATATGTGTATGGAAGTACATGAGTAATGTGTTCGATAAATGATTGAACTTCGGTAAGTTCGATGTAGACAAGTGTTATTTGGAAAATTGATATGAGGAAATTTATGGAAAAGATGAAATTTGAAATAAAACAGTTTATGACAACAAAGTGGGGTGAATTTGAAAAATCATCAAAAATAGTAGACATTGAATTAGAGGTTGAATGAGATATGAATTAAAGACTATTGGGCCTATTTTCATATAAAAGAAACAGAGCCAGTAAAAGTTTTCTATATCTTGAGATATTTAAATTCTTGTAAGACTAGTTCAGAATGATTACGAGATCCCCTGTTCTGATTTGGAAAAATCATTTAAAATTATAAAAAAATAATTATGGAACATTGTTTATATGGTTAGATTCCTTAATGAGTCTGTTCTTAGAACAAAGAAACAAGAATATCATTTGAATTCTGTATAAAGAGAAATCCAAATTTTAGTGAAGAGTTGCTAGGACTGTCAGGTAGCAAAATAGGGGAGGCTTTAATGAATAAACTGTACTAATTGGCCAAATTAAAAATTCTAAAATTTTTATCTTAAGAAGATATTTGAGTGTAGTTTCTAGGAAAATTATCAGATCTTAATTTGGAGCTCTGTAGTTCCGGATAAAAATAATTTAGTGACTATAATTCGAATAGACAACTTGTACTGAACTTAAGTAAATGGTAAATTCGTGTGTGATTAAGGTTGTATAATTGTGGAAACATATTTTTGGGATTTATAAATGTCATTAATAGTTTGTTATGATTTACATATTACTTGCTAAGTTGTAAGCTTACTTTGCTTTCTTTTGTTTTCTATCTTGTCTTATTTTATAGTGTGATCAAGTTCGTTCATGACTTGGGAAAATTGTCAGAGGATCACCAACACTATCTATCCTTCCTTTTGGTATTTTGTGAACATATTTTGGAACTATGGCATGTATAGAAGACTTGAATATTTTGTTGTAAATTATGTTAGTATTACTTGAAATATTGATCTTTAATATTTGATATATCACTTGTATTATGCTATCGATGTGGTTTAATATTAGTTAAGTTCTAGGTTTATAATATATACGATTTCAATGTCTAAATGAATGATAAATAGTTGAAGGGTTTTAAATTAGATGGTCTTTTTATGTCTCTATTTAGTACGATTACATGTGTACTATTCTGGTAATGCCTCGTATCCTATTCTTGTGGTAAACACGAGTAAGGGGAGTTACATTTTAGTGGTATCAGAGCTGTGGTTTAGTCAGTTCTCGGACCAATATAGTGAGTGTGAAAGTCTATCTATACATGCCATAAATATAATGTGATAGTGTGGTGACTCCTGACATTACTAAACTGTGTTTTGTTTTTATTTAGTAATGGATCCTGACCGAGTAGCGGCTGATGATGCTGCAAGTAACGCACCGGCTCCCGTGCAAGGGACTGCACCTGTAGAAAGTAGACATGAGACATCGAGTCAATAAGACGAAGCTAGGAATGCTTTTCTTCAAATGATGAATGGTTGGTATACTATTTTTATTAGAGCAAACCTTGTGATGCCCCAAAAATCCCAAAACTTTTAATTTTGTGTGTTGTATCTTAGCGTGTAGGATTACGACTATTAGAGTGTTAATTTTGGGGTATTATAGGGTTTTTTGAAGTCTCGGGTTTAGGGTAGACCATAGGGAAAATTTAATTTTTGCTATAGTGGAACCCTGATTTCAAGCATTAGGCCTTCTAAGCAAATTAAGAGGAAATAAGTCACAAATGGGCTCGTGGCCTAGTGGTAAAGTGACACCACTTGGGGGAGCAGGAAGGTGGCGTTTCTGGGAGGCTAGGAGGTCTAAGGTTCAAGGGTTGGTTGGCATAGAGATGGGGATTTCATTTTGTATCTTTTGATAACCAGTGCTAGAGTTAAAGTTGAACTCTAATGGGAGGAGTGTGAAGTGGTCAGAGGAGGGTTCCAAGGAGTGATAAAAGGAGGAAATCTTGGAGAAAACTTAGGGATTGGGTTGTTGGATGAAGTGGAGCTGAATGGGACTTTAAGGGTAGGGAGAAATCGGCATGGGTAGGCGTTGAGTGCCGATTTCGTCATTTTTTGAGGGTGTAGTCGAATGTTCTTGGCCTTTTTGCTTTCGGCATATGTGTGATTTGATTTTTCAGGTTATTTCTTTCTTTATCCGATTAGAGAGCATTGTTGTTCCCTTCGCATATTCATTCTCTGAAACTCTAAAAGCCGAATCCTCTCAATACTCCTTCTTTTCTCTACTCTTTCTCGTATCACCTTATAGTCGAGCATTTGCTTCAAACTTTCTTTCTTGTGCCGGTTCTTTACTTGTTCTCTCATAACTCCAAAATGACTATTTTGTTTCTTAGATCCAGATCTACACTTCCACAGTCAGTTGTGTTAAAAGTCGATTGACTCTATTTTTCTGCTCCTAAAAGCTGAATGCTATTCCTAGTTCTCTTATGACCGATTAGCCCTACCACTTAGCCGATTTATTGTTGCTTCTCCTCCATCTCAAATCTATTCTTGGTGTCTGCTACTCTTATTCGATTCTTTGAAGTAGGATCTCACCTATAAGCAATCTAGGCTGCGGGATTAAAGATCAAGTTTTGGTAAGCACATATTCGTTCTTGTTCCTCCTGTGCCTTAGTGAAGACCAAATGACTTATCTAATCTTTCTCTTCTCGTTGAATCTATATATCTCTTAATCAACCAGTGAAGGATACAACCGGAAGGAGGGGAGATCGTTTTGAAACCAAGCTTCTTAAGGGGGTGTAAGTCGATTCTATTAAGGTAAGGGTTGTCTTAGGTTCAGTTTTGATATTGGGAATTGCAAAGATCTTATAAGTGGCTAATTGAGTTCTCTAAATAAAATATAGGTCCCACGTGTGTGAGCTATTACGGTTCTCTTCAATAAGGTGTGTGCATACACCACACATACGATGAATCGGCAAAAGCCAAAATCTCGAAAAGCCAGAATGTTGAAAAGCCGAAAAGCTAAAAGGTTGGCGCTGGCAACCACACGAGCATGCGAACACTCGAGTAGAGATACCGCTTCAACGATCGGGGCCAAGGGAGTGATCTCGTGGTCTTGGGCCACTTTTTGGCCAACTAGGCTGAAATGGGCCAAATTGGCCCGTAGGCCCATCGTGAGAAAAATTAATGATCTAGAAGGTTTTGATGAGCCAGGTAGGCTAAATACGTGATTTTTGGTAGAATTGGGCCTAATGGGCCAAGTAGGTATACGATCCCTTCTTGGGCTATGAAATGGGCTTTTGGGCCCTAATGAACTGGAAGCCCTAATGGAATTGGCTTTAAATGCATAGAATAATGGGATTGTGTTAATGGGCCAACTTGTGTACTTAGGCCTACGATATGATATGATTTGTATGTTTAAGCGGAAATAAATGACTAAATTTCCCTAAATGCATAAATGATTCAAATACCCCTAGGTGCTAAACTTATGAAAATGTATGTGTTGCATTCATATGATGTATGTTGCATTTGGGTGGGTTTTATGTTACAGAGGAAGATAAGTGAAGATCGCATGGTTGCTTGACGACCGTGGATCCACCGGTGGCTTTTAAGCCAATTATATGATTAGCAGCTCTATTGCAACGATTGAGTTAGTGCCGCAACTAGTGCTACCACTAGAGTGTAGAGATAGGTGGGTTGATATTTATATCCCCAAAGGAGTGTAGGGTTGGAAGGGAAAATGGAGTGCAGGGTTGGATTGTGATGAGTTCATTGCATACATATGATATTGTTGAGATATGGGCTAAGGCCCAACTGAGGCCACTATGGGCTAAGGCCCAAAGGCCACCGATATTAATAGGGCTTAGGCCCAATTTAACTTTTGCATGTCAATATATTTGCCGAGGGTTGTACACACTGAGTTTTCAAAAACTCACACCCTCCTTTAATTTTTAGGTGATCCCCAATAGGCAACTCGACGTAAGAGAGGACTCGGAGATGGCCACACTGCAAGTTGATTACTAATTCAATAGCTAATTTCTTTTATTTATTTTAAATCATTTTTATTAGGTTGTAATAAGGTCTGTTATCTCCAGTAGGTTTCTATATTTGGTTTTATTATTTCCATGCTTGTTTGACTTCCAATTTAAACACGTTTTCCAATTCAAATAACATTTTGAAATCAACATAAATACCTAAACGTTCTTTTAAAACATGAGCTTCCGCTGTAATTTAACAAGAAACCTAACAAGATTTGCAAACTCGGGTTTTCAACTGGCAAACTCAAAGTTTTTATTTAAACTCACTTGAACTTTTAAATAAGCAAACATTCAAAGGGATTTGCTTTAAAACAAAATATTTTTTCTAACAAAGCGATTTTGAAAATAGATCCTCATTTGAACTACAAGCGGACGATTATCTCGAAGTTCTCCAACATATTCGATTTATACGAGTCACCCTCTAATGTGACACCACCATATTTAGCCATAACGTCTGGGCCGAGTTTGGGGTGTTACAAACCCTAAAGCTTAACCTCTTTCTCTGTAACACCCTAAATTTTAGGCCTAGATGAAATTGGCCTTCAGCTTAGGGATCATTTGGAGATCGGCACATGAATTTTTGCTATGCAAGAAGTGGAATAAGAGAAGGCTTGTTTCAGTGGTTAAGGGTCCTGAGAGGTGTAGGAGAAGTCCTGGGTTCAAACCTAGGCTTTAGCATAATTTTTGGTTTAAAGTGAATAAAACCCTTGGAGCTTGGAAGTAGGCCTTATAATTAATTAAGGATAAAATTGGACACAAAAAGAGATGTGGCCTAGTGGCAAAGTGGAGCCACAACAGAGGTAAGGAAGTGGTATCATGAGGGAAGCAAGGAGGTCCAGGGTTCGAGTGTTGACAAGGTATACTAACTGGTATTTATTTTGCATCTTTGGACAGCCAGTGGTTGAGTTGGAATTGAACCCTAGATGAGGGATTTGAATTGGTCAAATGAGGAAATCAAGGAGTAGATCATGGAGGAAATTAAGGAGTGGATTATGGAGTGACAAGGGGAGAAAATCAAGGGAGGATGAGGTGAGGTAGGGGTGTGACGTTTTTGAATTGTATAGCACTCAGGAAATTCAGTTTCTGAGTGTTTTTGAGGATATCATTTTGGCGTTTTTCTTTTTCGTATTAGTGTGCTTAAAAAAATCCCCAAAGTACCAAAATTGCCTTCTTTTCTGCTCTTTTATGCTTAGCCGAATTGCCTTTTCTCTCATTTGGAAGTTGCACTTCTTTTCTCCAAGATCAAAATGTCACTTTTTTCTTTTCTTCAAACTTTCTGTTCATCTTCTCTATCTTTCTTGAAACCGAATATTCATTTACCCTTACACTGGTGCAATTGATCCATTCCTTCTCTTCTTTTTCTCCTCTTATTCCATTTCTAGAACATCTGTCGAATTCATTTAAAGCCTTAACCGGATAGGCTTTTTCTTCCTCTGATTTCTAGACACTTGAAGCGGAATCCTTGGTTTTCTTTTCTTCTTCTCTCGATTACTTATAATTCGAACCTCTCCGTTGGGCAAACTAGATCGCGGGGTCAAGGTTAGATCTTCGTAGGTGCTTATCTTTTCCTTTTATCATTTTTGGGTAAAAGCTGAATGTGTTTATCATTCAAGTACTAACTATGAATCTATTCTTTTTGCGTTGGGTTTGAGGTACTTTTAAAGAAGTAAAGAGACACTTACGTGTGGGAAACAATCACAACCCAAAGTTGCTTGGCGCAATAGGTAAGTGGTTACCTACATTCCTTTGAGATTAGGCTGAATATGCTATTGTTCCAAATCATAGTTTATGTGGTTTTAAATCACATTGGAAAATGGTTAATCTTGTGAGATCTGTTACATTATAGATTTGTGTTAAGGGCTTGAACCGATTAGGGTCAGTGATCTTGGAGGGATCAAGACCGTTCGTGTAGATAAGGGAAAGAGAGAGTATCTGTGACAGCCCTATTTTGACCCTAATCAAAATTGTTGTTTCGGAACCACGAAACCGAGTCAGAAAATTTATTAAATGCTATAACTTGTATGTATTATATGTAAATTAGTATATGTGAAAAGTTAATATGAGAATTTGATCCTTTAAATGTTTAATTAGTTAATAAGGGCTTAGTTGTGAAACTCTAAAAATGCGGTGGGTAAATCTCAAGTGGCTGAAAGTTGTCAATTAACAATGTGGGTATTTGCATGGTTATTAAACCATTTTTATTCAAGCATACGGTAGTGGGAGTTGGTATAAGGCATTATATGCTTTATAAAATAATTAAAAAGAAACTAAACATATGTTATAATATAGAATATGATTAAATAAAAGAGAATTGGGTGATAAAAACAAAGTGAAGCTTCATAGTTCTTATTTTTTTTAGCCGAAACTAAAGAAAACTAAAAGGAAGAGGAGCTCTTGGATATTCGGTCACTTGAGGGTCTAAAATTCATGGTAAATTCATGATAATTTGAGTTTTATTTTGATGTTTTGAGTTTTTATACCCTCCTAGACCTATGATTTTAATCTTTGAATTTGGTGTTATTTGGATGTTCGGTCATGAGGGAAAGGTTTTGAATTTCGAATTTGATGTTTAAAATCAATGAATGAATGTTAGATGGACCTTATAATGATAAAATTTATGTGATCAAAGGCTGGTGAGTTTAATTGTGGAATGTGTGCATAGTGTGGCTTATTGGTGATAAGGGCATTCGGCCATGGGGTGGTTTTTGCATGAGAAAAGAATTTGTGGTAGATGTTTTAAATTATAAGGTATAAATTAGAGTTTGAAGCTTGAAAAATTGTGTTGAGGATGAATGTAAAAGCTATGTGCATACGGTCAATAAGTATATGTGCTAAATTTCAAGGTTTTTAGTTTTGTATACATTCGGTAATGAAAGAAATGTATAGAATGGTTGGTGCTTTGATGTTTTTGATTGGTAATGGTAGAAAGGTGAGGGTTGAGCTAGTTAAATACATCCATGTGTATTAGATGATAATTGATAATCGGCTAATGTGTCCATTTGTGTATATTTTGCCGAATATAGACTGAAGCAAATATTTAAGTAATGTTGGTGTTTTAAAAAGTTGATAAGGGGGTCTTGAAATGTGTACTTGTGTTTATAACAAATGTAAAGCTTTTGGTAGTTTTAAAGGGTATTCGGCTATAGTTGATTAATGAGAAAACATATGCTAGATGTTAAAAGACAATGCATCGGTATTAAAATCATTGTTAAGAGTTTTCGAATTGGTATAATAATGGAGAATGATCTTATGTGATACATGTATATTAATAGATGGAAATGAAGTGCCGTATGTTTTTGTGTATGAGATTATTTGCACTTTTATTATAAGTGATGTTAGATAAATTTTAAAAGAGAGCGCCGAATGTGATTTGTTGTGTGGAATGATTCAAATTGAACAAAATAGAAAGGTCAAACATGAATTATAATGTGCATGATTATCACTATGTTTTATACGTATGAAAACCGAACATGCTTGAGATAATGTTTAAATAGTTAAGTTATAATAAGTTAAATTTTTGTTTAATTTAGCTTAAGAGCAAAGAGAGCCAAACTCGAATAGAGGAAAGGCGAAAATAGTGGAATAACCGATCCGTAGTTGTTCGACGACCATCGAGGTAAGTTTTAAGTGATTAAACATGGGTTATTATAATCGTATATTAACATGGTATATGAAGGAAAGTATGTAATCTTTATTTTATATGTAAATGGGTACATTGCCGAATGTGATAGGGAATAAGGATAGATGATATGTTATAGAGTAGCATAGTATTTACATAATGTGAGGTGAAGCGTAATTATGTGATAAGGCCGAATGGCAATGCATGAAATGCAATAAGATATTGATGAGTACTATGTTTGAATAGTGTTAAGCTCTTGATACATGTTCGTATGATACGTAAATTTAGAATTAAATGTTTAAATGTGAGCGAGAACTTTATTGTAATTTTATAAGTTGAGCCCGGGCATTCAGCCTAGCAAGCTTCAAGTTAATGATCATTTTCAGGCTACGAGCCTAACAGACGTAAGGCCGGTGAATTGAAATCAGACTCAAAGTCCAGCCGGCCATGTGCCGGTGAGAAATCTCGGGCTTTAAGCCTAGCAGGCATAATGCCGGTGTATTCAAATCATTTCTATGCTTAATGAGCTATGTACCGGGATATTATCTCGAGACCTTGGATTGATGCTATATCATCTAAGCTAATATGAATGGAAAGGCTAAGTATGAGCTGGAATTTTTATTAGCTCGTGATCAGGTATGTATGTGTTTTATCATAAGATTTAAGGCATATTAAAATATGTATGAATGAGAGTTAAGTATCCGATTGGGATCGAGCAATGTGTGCTTCTTGAAATTTGGTTATATATATATATTTATTTATAGTATAACTCTCGGCTAACCATAACATGAGTAAATAAATATATTAAATGGAGTTTGTACATTCGGTGGAATAATAGCATGTATTGAATTGGTTTATATATGTGTTGTAAAGGTGAAGTTATATGTGAAATTATTAAATGTGCATATTCTGCCATATGAAGTGAAATGTTTAACATGATTATTGACAAGTATGTGATGGGATAAACGAATCTTGAAGATTCGATCTATATAAATTGTGTGAGCCAAAGTACATTAATGTTTGATTCTTTTAATTAAGCTGTTTAATTACTTAAGACTTACTAAGCTAATTAGCTTACTCGAATGTCTTTCTTACTCTATTTTTATAGATCTCGTTTGAAGGTTACGAGCTCGAGGATTCAAGTTCAAAGTTATCCACCCTATCGTCACTGTTTTGGTACTTATTAAAGTCTATATTTTGAAAGTTGGCATGTGTAGGCTTAACTTCCCTTTCGAAACAAGTTATATTTTGCTTTGTATATATTAAAGCCATACGAAGATGGCTTAATAGGTTTGTTTAGTACAGTCACATAGTTGTACTAATGTTTGTGAAACATTTTGGTTTTGATGGTATATTCGGTTATAGTATATTCATATATGCATCTTCGGTAGTTATACTTATTCATTTATCAAGTATGATAAGTGGTTCTATCGTCTTGTAATTATTGTTTGATATGGTAAGATACCTTTGTGTCTAAGCTTAAGAGAAAACTTGATTTGTTAATGCTTATATTAATGTTATATGTATAAGTTAAGTTGAATTGAATGTCCGAAGGTTGTACTTCGTTAGGTAATACCTAAGAGCCTTATTCCAGCGACGGATCAGAGTTATAGGGTGTTACATTTTTATTATTATCAGAGCTACGGTTTAGTCGATTCTAGGACTAACGTGGCATGTGTGAGTCTAGCTATACATGCCAAAATGTGTTAATACAATAGTGTGATGACTTCTGACAATTGAAATGCATTTTTCGTATAGTAAATGGATCCAAACCCGATCGAGCCGTAGCCGATGATGTTGAGAGCATAGCGCCTGCTCCCGCTCAAGGGACAGCGCCGAATGACTCTTAGCTGAATGCGAGTAACCGAGATGAGGAGGCGAGGCAAGCCTTCTATGCTATGATGAGTGATTGGTTCACTCAATTTATTCGAACTAATCCGGCTGTTCCACAACCCCCACCCCTGAATACTCTACTCCCAACATCTGTAGTGCCTCCTGTGACTGATCCGTTGAGATCGAGTAAGCCCCGATTGATAAATTAGGAAAGATGGGGCTGAAGAGTTTCGAGCTATAGTTAGTGATGAGCGGGCTAAGTTTTGGCTCGACAATGCTATACGTGTCTTTGATGAATTATCGTGTACCCCTGACGAGTGTTTGAAATGTGCTGTGTCTTTGCTTCGTGATACTGCCTATCACTGGTGGAATACCTTAGTTTTAGTTGTTCCGAGAGAGTGGGTTACTTGGGAATTCTTTCTAGCGGAGTTTCGTAAAAAGTATATCAGCTAGAGATTTATCGATCAAAAGCGCAAAGAGTTTCTTGAGCTTAAACAGGGCCGAATGACAGTTACCGAATATGAACAGGAATTTGTGAGACTCAGTAGATATACCCGTGAGTGTATCTCTTCTGAAGCTATCATGTGTAAACGCTTCGAGGATGGGTTGAACGAATACATCAAATTGCTAGTAGGCATTCTTGAGATTAAAGAATTCGTGGTGCTTGTTGAGTGAGCTTGTAAAGCTGAAGAGCTCGAGATTGAGAAAAGAAAAGCTGAAACTGGAGCTAGAGAGTTTCGTAAAAGATCTTCGGGGAAAAACTTTCAATAGTCCTCGAAGAAGTTTTGAGACGAATCGGGCCGATCCAAGACTACTTTGGGATTTTCTAGACGAGATCGCGATCGACCTCCTGTGAGTACACGAGCTACCTCTGTTGCTAGTGTTGGCAATGATTGTCAGGATAGATCCGAGTGCAAACATTGTGGTAAATGGCATTCAGGGAGCTGCAGATTGCGTGACCGCTCCTGTTTCAAGTGTGGGTCAGCCGAACATTTTATCCGAGATTGTCCAAAATTAGTTGAGCAGAACACTGATCCGAGTGAGAGACCTAGTAACATTGCAACACGAGGTAGACCACCTAGACATGCGGGTAGTGCTAGCAGCAGTCAGAGAGGGACTAGAGATACGGCTGCTCGATCCGAGGCTCGTGCACCTGCCAGAGCTTATGCCATACGCGCTCGTGAGGAGGCTTCTTCTCCAAATGTTATTACCGGTATTTTCATTTTTTTCGATACTGATGTTATTGCATTGATTGACCTTGGATCAACTCATTCCTATGTGTGTGAAACTTTGGCATCCAGTAAGACTCTACCTGTTGAGTCTATTGAATTTGTGATTCGAGTGTCAAACCCTTTAGGCCGGTGTGTGCTAGTAGACAAAGTGTGCAAGAACTGTCCCCTAATGATTTAGAATTCTTGTTTTTGGGCTGATTTGATGCTATTTCCATTTGACGAGTTCGATATTATCCTCGGTATGGATTGGTTAACCGTGCACGACGCTGTAGTAAATTGCAAAAGAAAAGTAATTGATTTGCAATGTTCGAGTGGTGTAATAATTTGAGTTGAGTCTACCGAATTGAACGGGTTACCGGCAATGATATCCTCGATGTTGGCTCAGAAGTACGTGAAAAAGGGATATGAAGCTTATTTGGCGTATGTTCTGGATAGTAAAGTATCAGAAAGAAGAATTGAAACCGTGCCTGTGATTTGTGAATATTTGGATGTATTCCCTGAGGAATTACCTGGTTTGCCACCTGTTCGAGAAGTAGAGTTTGGTATAGATTTAGTACCTGGAACGACTCCAATTTCGATAGCTCCATATCGTATGGCACCTACCGAATTAAAAGAGTTGAAATCTCAGCTGCAAGAATTGACCGATAGAGGTTTCGCTCAACCGAGTTTCTCTCCCTGGGGTGCACCAGTTTTGTTTGTGAAAAAGAAAGACGGAACCATGAGAATGTGCATCAATTATCATCAACTTAATAAAGTCACGATAAAGAATAAATACTCGTTGCCACGAATTGATGATTTATTCGATCAACTAAATGGAGCCTCAGTATTTTTCGAAGATAGATTTGAGATCCGGCTATTATCAGTTGCGAGTTAGAGACTCCGATGTGCCCAAGACTGCTTTCAGAACAAGGTACGGACACTACGAGTTCTTGGTGATGCCGTTTGGGCTCACTAATGTCCCTGTAGTTTTCATGGATTTAATGAACGTAATTTTTTGACAGTACTTTGATCGGTTTGTAGTTGTGTTTATAGATGACATTTTGATTTATTCACACGATGAAACTGAGCATGCCAAACACTTGATATTGGTGTTACAAATTTTGCGAGACAAATAGCTTTATGAGAAGTTCAGTAAATGTGAATTTTGGTTGCGTGAAGTTAGCTTTTCGGGACATGTTGTATCCGCATCGGGTATCTGGGTTGATCCGAGTAAAATTTCAGCTAGATTGAAAACCTCCGAGGAATGTTTTTGAAGGTCGGAGCTTTTTGGGACTTGCCGGATATTATAGATGGTTCGTGAAAGGCTTCTCGATGATAGCAACACCGTTGACAAAGTTGCTTCAGAAAGATGTCAAATTCGAGTGGTCAGAAAAGTGTCAGAAAAGTTTTGATCAGTTGAAAGCTCTTTTGACCGAAGCTCCCATGTTAGTTTAGCCAGAATCGGGTAAAGAATTTGTGATCTACAGTGATACATCTCTGAACGGTTTAGGCTGTGTTTTGATGCAAGAAGGTAGAGTTGTTGCATATGCTTCGAGACAATTAAAACCTCATGAGCGAAACTATCTGACTCATGATCTTGAATTAGCTGCTATTGTCTTTGCTTTGAAAATTTTGCGCCACTACTTGTTTGGAGAGAAATGCCATGTTTATTCCATCATAAAAGCCTCAAATATTTGATGACTCAGAAAGACTTGAATTTGAGATAACGACAATGGTTAGAATTATTGAAAGATTACGAGCTTGTCATCGACTATCATCCGGGAAAAGCTAACGTGGTTGCTGATGCCCTAAGTCGAAAATCCCTATTTGCTCTTCGAGCAATGAATGTACATTTGTCTATGTCTGCTGATGATGTGTTAGTAGCAGAATTAAAAGCAAAACCAGTGTTAATGCAACAAATCCGTGAAGCTCAGAAGGTTGATGATGATTTGATCGCTAAACGGACTCATTGTGGTTCGAACGAGGATTCAGAATTTCAGATTGATGATAATGATTGTTTGAGATTCAGAAATCGATTGTGTGTTCTGAGAAATTCAGAGATTATTTTAAAGATTTTGAACGAAGCTCATAGTAGTCGAATGTCAGTTCATCCGGGTAGTACGAAAATGTAAAATGATCTGGAACGTCAATATTGGTGGCGCGATATGAAACGAGACATTTGTGACTTTGTTTCGAAATGTTTGATATGTCAACAAGTGAAAGCGGAACATCAAGTGCCTTCAGGAATGCTTCAGCCAATTATGATACCTAAGTGGAAATGGGATCGCGTCACGATGGATTTTGTATCCGAGTCGTCATTGTCACCGAGCAAGAAAGATGCGATCTGGGTTGTGGTAGATAGATTGACAAAGTCGGCTCATTTTATTCCAATTCGTACCGATTATTCACTTGATAAGTTAGCTGAATTGTACATTTCTCAGACCGTGAGATTGCACGGGGTGCCTACTTCTATTGTTTCTGATAGAGATCCGAGATTCACCTCACGGTTTTGGAAGAAATTGCAAGAAGCATTGGGTACCAATTTGCATTTTAGCACCGCTTTCCATCCCCAAACCGATGGTCAATCTGAACGAGTAATTCAGATACTTGAGGATATGTTGAGATGTTGTATCCTTGAGTTTAGTGGCTCGTGGGAACGATACTTGCCTTTGATTGAATTTGCATACAATAATATTTTTCAATCGAGTATTAAGATGGCACCTTACGAGGCTTTGTACGATCGTAAATGCCGTACACCATTATTTTGGACCGAGCTCAGTGAGAATAAGATCTACGGAGTTGATTTGATTAAAGAGGCCGAACAAAAAGTAAAAATGATCCGTGATAGTTTGAAAGCAGCATCAGATCGTCAGAAATCATATGAAGACTTGAAACGTAAAGAAATAGAGTATCAGATCATCAGAAATCTAATGCAGATTTGAAACGGAAAGATATAGAGTATCAAGTCAGAGACAAAGTGTTTCTTAAGGTTTCACCGTGGAAAAAGGTGCTCAGGTTCGGCCATAAAGGCAAATTGAGTCTGAGATTTATCGGACCGTATGAGATTTCAGAATGAATTGGGCCGGTTGCCTACAGATTAAATTTGTCACCCGAACTCGAAAAGATTCATAATATATTTCATGTTTCGATGCTTAGACGGTATAGATCCGATCCTTCACATGTGATTAGCCCGTCAGAGATTGATATTTAGTCTGATTTAAGTTACGAGGAAGAATCGGTTCGCATTTTAGCTCACTAGGTGAAAGAATTGAGGAATAAGAAAATTTCATTAGTAAAAGTATTGTGGCTCAAACACGGGGTTGAAGAAGTAACATGGGAACTTGAGGACTCGATGAAAGAACGTTATCCTAACCTATTCACCGGTAAGATTTTCGGGGACGAAAATTCCTAAGTGGGAGAGAATTGTGACAACCCTATTTTGACCCTAATCGAAATTGTGGTTTCAGAACCACAAAACCGAATCAGAAAATTTATTAACTGCTATAACTTGTATGTATTATATGTGAATTAGTATATGTAAAAAGTTAATATGGGAATTCGATCCTTTAAATGTTTAATTAGTTAATAAGGGCTTAGTTGTGAAACTCTAAAAATGCGGTGGGTAAATCTTAAGTAGCCGAAAGTTGTGAATTAACAATGTGGGTATTTGCATGGTTATTAAACCATTTTTATTCAAGCATACGGTAGTGGGAGTTGGTATAAGGCATTATATACTTTAAAATAATTAAAAAGAAACTAAATATATCTTATAATATAGAATATGATTAAATAAAAGAGAATTGGGTGATAAAAACAAAGTGAAGCCTCATAATTCTTATTGTTTTTAGCCGAAACTAAAGAAAACTAAAAGGAAGAGGAGCTCTTGGATATTCGGTCACTTAAGGGTCTAAAATTCAAGGTAAATTCATGATAATTTGGGTTTTATTTTGATGTTTTGAGTTTTTTTGTTTTATGCCCTCCTAGACCCATGATTTTAATCTTTGAATTTGGTGTTATTTGGATGTTCGGTCATGAGGGAAAGGTTTTGAATTTCGAATTTGATGTTTAAAATCAATGAATGAATGTTAGATGGACCTTATAATGATAAAATTTATGTGATCAAAGGCTTGTGAGTTTAATTGTGGAATGTGTGCATAGTGTGGCTTATTGGTGATAAGGGCATTCGGCCATGGGGTGGTTTTTGCATGAGAAAAGAATTTGTGGTAGATGTTTTAAATTATAAGGTATAAATTAGAGTTTGAAGCTTGAAAAATTGTGTTGAGGATGAATGTAAAAGCTATGTGCATACGGTCAATAAGTATATATGCTAAATTTCAAGGTTTTTGGTTTTGTATACATTCGGTAATGAAATAAATGTATAGAATGGTTGGTGCTTTGATGTTTTTGATTGGTAATGGTAGAAAGGTGAGGGTTGAGCTAGTTAAATACATCCATGTGTATTAGATGCTAATTGATAATCGGCTAATGTGTCCATTTGTGAATATTTTGCCGAATATAGACTTAAGTAAATATTTAAGTAATGTTGGTGTTTTAAAAAGTTGATAAGGGGGTCTTGAAATGTGTACTTGTGTTTATAACAAATGTAAAGCTTTTGGTAGTTTCAAAGGGTATTCGGCTATAGGTGATTAATGAGAAAACATATGCTAGATGTTAAAAGACAATGCATCGGTATTAAAATTGTTGTTAAGAGTTTTCGAATTGGTATAATAATGGAGAATGATCTTATGTGATACATGTATATTAGTAGATGGAAATGAAGTGCCATATGTTTTTGTGTATGAGATTATTTGCACTTTTATTATAAGTGATGTTAGATAAATTATAGAAGAGAGTGCCGAATGTGATTTGTTGTGTGGAATGATTCAAATTGAGCAAAATAGAAAGGTCAAACATGAATTATAATGTGCATGATTATTGCTATGTTTTATATGTGTGAAAACCGAACATGCTTGATATAATGTTTAAATAGTTGAGTTATAATAAATAAAAAATTTGTTTAATTTAGTTCAAGAGCAAAGAGAGCCAAACTCAAATAGAGGAAAGGCGAAAATAGTGGAATAGCCGATCCGTAGTTGTTCGACGACCATCGAGGTAAGTTTTAAGTGATTAAACATGGGTTATAATCGTATATTAACACGGTATATTAAGGAAAGTATGTAATCTTTATTTTATATGTAAATGGGTACATTGCCGAATGTGATGGGGAATAAGGATAGATGATATGTTATAGAGTAGCATAGTATTTACATAATGTGAGGTGAAACGTAATTATGTGATAAGGCCGAATGGCAATGAATGAAATGCAATAAGATATTGACGAGTACTATGTTTGAATAGTGTTAAGCTCTTGATACATGTTCGTATGATACGGAAATTTAGAATTAAATGCTTAAATGTGAGCGAGAGCTTGATTGTGATTTTATAAGTTGAGTCCGGGCATTTAGCCTAGCAAGCTTCTAGTTGGTGATCATTTTCAGGCTACGAGCCTAGCAGGCGTAAGGCCGGTGAATTGAAATCAGACTCAAAGTCCAACCGGCTATGTGCCGGTGATAAATCTCGGGCTTTAAGCCTAGCAGGCATAATGCCGGTGTATTCAAATCATTTCTACGCTTAATGAGCTATGTACCGGGATATTATTTCAAGACCTTGGATTGATGCTATATCATCTAAGCTAATATGAATGGAAAGGCTAAGTATGAGCTGAAAGTTTTATTAGCTTGAGATCAGGTATGTATGTGTTTTATCATAAGATTTAAGGCATATTAAAACATGTATGAATGAGAGTTAAGTATCCAATTGGGATCGAGTAATGTGTACTTCTTGAAATTTTGTTATATATAAATATTTATTTATAGTATAACTCTCGGCTAACCATAACATGAGTAAATAAATATATTAAATGGAGTTTGTACATTTGGTTGAATAATAGCATGTATTGAATTAGTTTATATATGTGTTGTAAAGGTGAAGTTATATGTGAAATTATTAAATGTGCATATTCTGCCATATGAAGTGAAATGTTTAACATGATTATTGAGAAGTACGTGATGGGATAAAAAAATCTTAAAGATTCGATCTATATAAATTGTGTGAGCCAAAGTACATTAATGTTTGATTCTTTTAATTAAGCTGTTTAATTACTTAAGACTTACTAAGCTAATTAGCTTACTTGAGTGTCTTTGTTACTTTGTTTTTATAGATCTCGTTTGAAGGTTACAAGCTCGGCAATTCAAGTTCAAAGTTATCCACACTATCGTCACTGTTTTGGTACTTATTAAAGTCTATATTTTGAAAGTTGGCATGTATAGGCTTAACTCCCATTTTGAAACAAGTTATATTTTGCTTTGTATATATTAAAGCCATGCGAAGATGGCTTAATCGATTTGTTTAGTAAAGTCACATAGTTGTACTAATGTTTGTGAAACATTTTGGTTATGATGGTATATTCGGTTATAGTATATTCATATATGCATCTTTGGTAGTTATACTTATTCATTTATCAAGTATGATAAGTGGTTCTATCTCTTGTAATTATTGTTTGATATGGTAAGATACCTTTGTGTCTAAGCTTAAGAGAAAACTTGATTTGTTAATGCTTATATTAATGTTATATGTATAAGTTAAGTTGAATTGAATGTCCGAAGGTTGTACTTCGTTGGGTAATACCTAGTAGCCTTATTCCAACGACGGATGAGGGTTGTAGGGTGTTACAGTATGTAGGACTATGTGATTAAGTGATTAACCTTTTTTGGATAAGCGAACTAACGGGTTATTCTGATTGGACTATAGGTTCGGTACAAGTGGGTTAATCGCACGTTCCACAATCAAGTGTGTACACACACCATACACACTACAGATCGGCAAAAGTCTAAATCCCAAAAAGTCGAAATGCCGAAATGCCAAAAGTTTGGCTACGGTAACCACATGAGTGCGCAAACACTCGTGTGGAAAGATCGATACGATGATAAAAGCCCCATGAATGATCACATGATCTTGGGTCGTGTTTTGGCCAAATGGGTCGAAATGGGCCAAATGGGCCCGATAGGCCTATGGGCTCGACATAAGCAAAATTGATGGATAGGTAAGAATTGATGAGCCGGGCATGTTGACTACATGGCCAATGGCTGATTTGGGCTTAATGGGCCACATGAGAGTGTGGGCCCCATTTGGGCTACACATTGGGCATATGGGCCCTAGTGTAGTTGTAATTGCTAAAAGTGACATAAAATGCGCTAAATGAATGTGGGCTTGTTTGTGTATTTAGGCTCAAAATGCAAAATGACTGTCATGCCCTTAAAGGGCAAAATGACTAAAATGGCCCTATATGCTATATGATTGATTTTGTATGCCGTGTTATGATGTGTTTGCATTCATGTGATATTATGCTGCATAGGGATGGGAACATTGTTGAAGGAAGTGGTTGATTTCTTATGATTGCACGGGTCGCCCAAGATGATTATGGACCTGGTCGCACGAGTTGCCCGAGATGACTATGGACCTAGTCACGTAAGATCGCACGGGTTGCCCGAGACGACTGTTGATCGACCGACGACTTTAAGGCCATTATATGATTGGTAGCTCTGCTACAATATTGGTTAATTCCGCAACCGGTGCTACATTGGGAGTGCAGGGATGGGTGGGTCAATTAAATCCCCACAGGAGTGTAGGGTTGGAAGGATTCAGAGTGTAGGGTTGGATTGGGCTATTTGTGCATTGCATATTCTGATTCTGATTGTGATATGGGCTTAGGCCTAAAGGCCACTGTTATTGTAATATGGGCTCCGGCCCGACTGAGGCGATTTGGGCTAAGACCCAAATGTTGTAATACCCATTTAACCCAAGTCCGTCGCTGGAGAGGGTCACAAGACATTTCGAATTTAACGCACAATATTTGATCAATTCACCGTCATACGAACAAGTTTCATAAATCAATTAAATACAAACTCATACAATAATTATAACTCATTACAAAATATTTATTCGTTATACACGATTTTATAAGTAAATTAAATCATCATGTCACTGCTAATTATGAAAGTAAACTACCATTTAAACTTAAAATAAAATTTCTATATAAATAGTCATTTTGAAGTGATGTAATCGAATATGCAATAATTTTCTTACCTAATTAATTTCTACTTTACTATACTACTAAGTTACCAATGGTTTACTCATGAGGTTATCATAATGTGATACAATTCACACTATCATATAAAGGTCACAATCAGACAAAATATACATATTCACATAAATGACCAAAAATACCATATTTGTTATGCATTTACTTATTATGCAACACATCGATACATAAAGCTCAAAATAATATTTTCCATTCACATGTATATATATATATATATAAAAGCCTATTTAAAAACTTTCCCATTACAAGATATAAATCACCATTCGTTTGGTCTTTATAAATAAGACCAAGCCAAACCTAGCACCAATTAGTTTCAATCATGATAACACGAGCTCAAAAGTTCCATTACAAAATTAAAATAACTTAGCAATCTACATTCATAGATATTAAATATATCTGTTCAAGTAAGATCATCAACTTACTCAAATTATCAAAACATGTGAATACACATAACAAACAAGAACAATGGACCAAATCTTAAAACGAACCAAACACATTAAAGAAAGCCATATTTGCATGGCTTCTATATACATGACAAAATAAACCTTTGCAACTTGTCTATCTAATACATGCCATAAGTCAAGTTAAAAACATAGTAATACCAAAACAGTGGATAGTGTGATGAGCTAACTAACGATCCCCGAACTTGAAGATAGTTCAACGGTCTAAAAAAAATACAAAAATAAAACTCTCAAAGTAAGCATAATTAGCTTAGTAAGTCTTAAGTACATAAACAAATTCATTTAAACATTCAAAACATTTAAACTAGCCAAATCATACTATTAAAAGCAAGCAGTATCTTTATTAAATGAGTTTAGCCAAATATCAACCATTTTATACAAATTCATTTAAGCTTGAACATACCATTACAATGAGCTTACATTTAGTTCAAGATGTTATTTCAATAAATACTCACATAACCGAACACATTAATAATGTATAAATACATATATACAAATATACCGTTTCCATATAACTTGCGTATAACCAAATATCTATATAATCCATATAAGCTTACCTTGTCTTACCTAAGTGGCCAAATGAAGAAAACATTTAGACCACATTATTTGCTCACACTCCACTTCAGTAAGAAAGCACATAGATATAACCTATACTAAATCACCGGTATAAACTTGCTGAGCATAGGCTCGAATCAAACACACTAGCACAAGGCCTGCTAGACTCGAGGTCCAATATTCATTCACCGGTAATAAACCTGCTAGGCAATAGCCCGAATAAATTCAACAGCACTCAACTTGTTAGGCTATTAGCCTAATTTACATTTCACCGGCCCTAGGCCTGTTAGGCACGAAGCCTGAATAAATTCAATATAAAATGCATTAGAACACTTATTTATCACATTATCAGCTTCTCTTACATATGAAATTAGATGATCTTCCACACACTCATGCATCAAGAAAATACTATCAACATAATTTAATACTCTCCTTCTCATTCGGCTAACACAAATAACCATAGATATAATGTTTCAAGAATCCATCTCACAATCGGCAACATATACATATATATTCATCACAAGATCACATTAACATTTCACATCCATTCGGTATTAGCTCATGAAACTCAAACTGTAACACTTCTTCAATTTCCCATTCGGCACATTGTATTACCATATCAATTCCAACTCAACATTCTAGTCACCTTAGGCATAATTCATTATTCAAAAATTTAATCAATTTATCCTTTTACACCCACAGCAGTAATTACTCAATAATATAAGCACCACAACTCAAATATTTAAGAATAATATTCGGTAAGGATATATAAATTCCTAATATTTCAATTCAGCTCTTGTATCTAACATTTATTCAATTTTAGCACAAAACATAGCTTAAGAACTTACCTCGAATTTTAATGTATGGTGGAATAGGTTACAGGGCTATCTTGGTTTTTCCCCGATCCGAACCCGATGGCTTTAATTCTTGAGCTTCAATTTTCAAAATAAAATCTACTTAAACTTCATCTCAATCTAATTAATCTACATTTACTTATTTCGATAATTAACCTTTTTCCCCACTAATTTACAAATTTTTGCACAATAGCCCCTTTAAACTTCGAACCTTAACAATTTGATCCAACATTTTACAACACTCAAATAATCCACATTTATTTACACCTTAGCATGGCCAAATACTCATGAAGCCTATTCAAGATCCTTCATTTCATAATTTTAGCTATTCATCCCTTAAATTTTCTATTTTCACAATATAGTCAAGTTTAATAAAATTCACTAAAGCTCATAATTCATCTTGCATTCATCTTTCATTTTTAAACAACAAACACAAATATCTCATGAATCTCTTCCATGGCCGAATGAACATTTAGCTATAAATTCAAAGATTAGCACTTGGGCTATGAATATAACTTAGCAACTAACTCAAAGACATAAAATTTAATGAAAACTAAGTTGAAAACATACCTTAATTTGCTTGAACAAAGGACCGAATGCTTAACTCTTTTTCGCCATTCTCCTTGATTTTATTTCGGCAATTACAAAAGATGAATGCATATCTTTCTTATGTTATTATTTTCATGCTTTAATATATTATAAGTTGACTTTTAATTTGTTTTACTTAATTAACCTTACCAATATAAAAAGCATACACATAAACTTTATGGGTACATTCGGCCATCACTAAAAATAAGGGATTATTTGCAACATAAATGCCCCATATTAAAAAGCCACTATCAATTCAACCTTTATGAATTAAACTATCAAGTTTTTAACTTACCCAATTAAATCCTTTCTATCGAATAAAGCACACAAAAATCGAATTTTTGTACGAAATTTTTACACATGCAAATTCACATATAATAAACCCGAAAAATAATATTTAAAATATTATTCTGACTCGGATTCGTGGTCCCAAAACCACCATTCCAATTAGGGTCAGTTCGGGCTGCACAACTCTCCCCTTTAGGAATTTTCGTCCTCGAAAATCTTACCAATAAAGAGGTTTGGATAACGTTCTTTCATCAAATCTTCTAATTCCCAAGTGGCTTCTTCGATTCCGTGCTTGTGCCAAAGCACCTTTACCGACGAAATTTTCTTATTTCGCAATTCTTTCACCTTGTGAGCTAGAATACGAATCGGTTCCTCTTCATAACTCAAGTCAGACTGAATTTCAATCTCAGACGGGCTAATCACATGCGAAGGGTCGGATCTGTATCGACGAAGCATCGAAACGTGAAAAACGTTGTGAATCTTTTCTAGTTTAGGAGGCAACAACAATCTATATGCGACTGGTTCGATACGTTCAACTATCTTATACGGCCCAATGAATCTCAGACTTAACTTGCCTTTACGACCGTATCTGAGTACCTTCTTCCACGGTGAAACTTTCAAAAACACTCTATCACCGATTTGGAATTTTATATCTTTGCGTTTCAAATTTGCATACGATTTTTTACGATCCGATGTTGCTTTCAAACTTTCACGGATCATTTTTACTTTCTGTTCCGTTTCTTTGACTAAATCAACCCCGTGAATCTTGCTTTCGCTGAGCTCATTCCAATATAAGGGTGTACGACATTTACGACCATACAATGCCTCGTAAGGTGCCATTTTAATACTAGATTGAAAACTATTGTTGTATGCAAATTCAATCAAAGGTAAGTATTGATCCCACGAACCTCTAAATTTAAGAATGCAGCATCTCAACATATCTTCAAGTATCTGAATAACTCGTTCAGACTGACTGTCTGTCTGGGGATGGAAAGCGGTCTAAAATGCAGTTTGGTAGCAAGCCCATCTTGCAATTTCTTCCAAAATCGTGATGTAAATCTTGGATCCCTATCTGAAACAACAGAAACAAGTACCCCGTGCAATCCTACTACCTGAGAAATATACATTTTCGCTAATTTATTAAACGAGTAATCTGTACGGACTGGAATAAAGTGAGCGGACTTTATCAATCTATCAACTACAACCCAAATGGCATCTTTCTTACTCGATGTCAACAGTAAGCCCGATACGAAGTCCATAGTGACTCGGTCCCATTTCCACTCAGGTATCATGATCGGCTGAAGCAATCCCGAAGGCACCTGATGCTTGGCTTTCGCTTATTGACATATTAAACATTTTGAAACACAGTCAGAAATGTCTCGTTTCATACCATGCCACCAATAATGCTGTATACATTTTCGTGCTACCCTGGTGAACAAACATTCGACCATTATGAGCTTCACTCAAAATCATCTGTAAGAGCTCAGAATTTCTCGAAACACATAATCGATCTTGAAATCTTAAACAATCATCCGCGTCTATTTGGAATTCTGAATCAACTCTCGAATCACATTGAGTTCGTTTCGCAGCTAAATCATCATCACTTTTCTGAGCATTGCAAATCTATTACACAAGTAACGGTTTTGCTTTTAATTCAGCTACTAATCCACCATCATTGGTTATAGCCAAATGCGCATTCATCGCATGCAAAGCAAACAATGATTTTCCACTTAAAGCATCAGCAACCTAATTAGCCTTTCATGGATGATAATGAATTACAATTTCATAATCTTTTAGTAACTCTAACCATCGTCGCTGTCTCAAATTCAAATCCTTCTGAGTCATCAAGTATTTAAGGCTTTTATGATTGGAGTAAATGTGACATTTTTCACCGAACAAGTAGTGGCGCCAAATCTTTAAAGCGAAAACAATAGCAGCCAATTCTAGATCGTGCGTCGGATAATTTTTCTCATGAGGCTTTAACTGTCTCGAGGCATAAGCTACAACTTTACATTCCTGCATTAAGACACAGCCAAGTCCATTTAGAGATGCATCGTTGTAAATCATGAATTCTTTACCTGATTCTTGCTGAACTAATACCGGAGCTTCGGTCAAAAGGGCTTTCAATTGATCAAAGCTTTTCTGACATCTTTCTGACCATTCGAACTTGACGTCTTTCTAAAGTAACTTGGTCATTGGCGTCGCAATCATAGAAAAACCTTTTACAAATCGTCTGTAGTAACCAGCAAGTCCCAAAAAGCTCCAAACTTTTGAAACATTCCTCGGAGGTTTCCAATCAAGTATAGCTAAAATTTTGCTCGAATCAACCCAGATACTTGATGCTGAAACAACATGCCCCAGAAAACTGACTTCACGTAACCAAAATTTGCATTTATTAAACTTTGCGTACAACTATTTATCCCGCAAAATTTGTAAAACAAGCCTCAAGTGTTCGGCATGCTCAGTCTCGTGGCATGAATAGATTAAAATGCCATCTATAAACACGACTATGAACCGATCCAAATACTGTCTGAATACCCAGTTCATCAAATCCATGAAAACTGCAAGGGCATTAGTGAGCCCAAACGGTATCACCAAAGACTCGTAATGTCCATACCTCGTCCAGAAAGAAGTCTTAGGCACATCTGAGTCTCTAACTCGTAACTGATAATATCCCGATCGCAAATCTATCTTTGAAAACACTGAAGCTCCCTTTAGCTGATCAAACAAATCATCAATTCGCGGTAACAGATATTTGTTCTTTATAGTTACTTTATTGAGCTGTCGATAGTCGACACACATTCTCATAATTCCGTCTTTCTTTTTCACGAATAACACTGGTGCACCCCAAGGAGAGAAACTCGATCGAACAAAACCCCTATCCATCAACTCTTGCAACTGAGATTTCAATTCTTTTAATTCGGTTGCTGCCATACGATACAGAGCTATCAAAATCGGAGTCGTTCCAGGTACCAATTCTATACCAAACCCGGTAATTCTTTAGGAAATACATCCGGATACTCGCATACAACTGGCATAGTCTCGAGCTTCCTTTTGGATACTTTACTATCCAGCACATATGCGAAATAAGCTTCGCAACCCTTTGCATATATTTCTGAGTCGACATCAAAGATATTATTGCCGGTAACCCATTTAGATCAGTAGACTCAATTCAATTGATCTCATCATTTTGACATCGCAAATCAATGGTCTTTAGTTTGCAATTCACCATAACATCGTGCAAGGTTAACCAATCTATACCGAAGATGATATCAAACTCGTCAAATGGCAAAAGCATCAAATCAGCCAGAAAACATGAATCTCGAATCATCAAAGGACAATTCTTGCACACTTTGTCGACTAACACAAACAGACCTAGGGGGTTCAATACCTGAATTACAAACTCAGTAGACTCAACAGGCAAAGTCTTACTGGATACTAATGTTTCACACACATAGGAATGAGTCGAACTGGGATCAATCAAAGCAATTACACTAGTGCTGTAAAGAGTGAATGTACCAGTGATAACATCTGGAGATGAAGCTTCCTCATGAGCACGAATAGCATAGGCTCTGGCAGGAGCACGAGCCTCAGATCTAACGGTTGTATCTTTTGTCCCTCTCTGACTACCACTAGTATTACCCACATGTCTAGGTGGTCTACCCCGTGCTGGCATATTACTCGGCCACGCACTCTAAACGGTATTCTACTCAGCTAGCATCGGACACTCTCGAATAAAATGATCTGGCGATCCACATTTAAAACACGAGTGATTACGCAGTCTAAAATCTCCCAAATGCCATTTACTGCAGTGTTTACACTCAGCTCTATGCTGTCAAACGTTGCCCACACTAGCAACAGATGTAGCTCGCGAACTTACAGGAGGTCGGTCTCAATCTCGTCTAGAATGGCTCACATCAGCTTTAGATCGACTAGTATCTTCTTTAAGCTTCTTTGAAGATGACTGAAAGGTTTTACTCACGGATCTTTTATGGAAATCTCTATCTTCAAAATCAGCCTTTCTCTTTTCCTTTTCCAGCTCTTCGGCTTTACAAGCTCGCTCAACAAGTACTACGAACTCTTTAATTTCAAGTATGCCGACCAACAATTTGATATTTTCATTCAACCCGTCTTCAAAGCATTTACACATGATAGCTTCGGTCGAGATACATTCCCGAGCATATCTGCTGAGCCTTACAAACTCTCGTTCATATTCGGTAACTGTCATTTGGCCCTGCTTAAGTTCGAGAAATTCTTTACGTTTCTGATCGATAAACCTCTGGCTGATGTACTTTCTACGAAACTCTGTCAAAAATAATTCCCAAGAAATTCACTCTCTTGGCACCACCGAAACCAAAGTATTCCACCAATGGAAAGCAGTATCGCGTAACAGAGACACACCACACTTCAAACACTCGTCGGGAGTACATAATAGCTCATCGAATACGTGGATAGTATTATTGAGCCAAAACTCGGCCTTCTCAGCATCATCACTAACTGTGGCTCTGAACTCTTCGGCCTCGTTATTTTCTTATTTTATCAACTGGGGGCTTATTCAACCTCAATGGATGAATCACTAGAGGTACCACAGGTATCGGGAGTGGATTATTTGAAGGCAAAGGTGGTTGTGTAGCTGGATTATTTCGTACGAATTCAGAGAACCATTCGTTCATCATGTTATGAAAAGCTTGCCTAGCCTCTCCCTCATTACCAGAGATCGGTCGAGATTCAGCAGGCGCTGTCCCTTGCGTGGGAGCAGGTGCTACACTCTCTACAACATTAGCTAAAGCTCGATCGGGATCCATTCGCTATATAAAACACATTTTAAACGTTAGAAATCATCACACTATCGTATTATCACTTTATGACATGTATAGCTCGACTCACACACGCGACGTTAGTCCTAGAATCGACTAAACCGTAGCTCTGATACCAATAAAATGTAACACCCATTTGACCCACGTCTGTCGCTAGAGAGGGTCACAAGACATTTCGAATTTAACGCACAATATTTGATCAATTCACCGTCATACGAACAAGTGTCATAAATCAATTAAATACAAACTCATACAATAATTATAACTCATTACAAAATATTTATTCCTTATACATGATTTTATAAGTAAACTAAATCATCATGTCACTGCTAATTATGAAAGTAAACTACCATTTAAACTTAAAATAAAATTTCTATATAAATAGTCATTTTGAAGTGATGTAACTGAATATGCAATAATTTTCTTACCTAATTAATTTCTACTTTACTATACTACTAAGTTACCAATGGTTTACTCATGAGGTTATCATAATGTGATACAATTCATACTATCATATAAAGGTCACAATCACACAAAATAAACATATTTACATAAATTACCGAAAATACCATATTTGTTATGTATTTACTTATTGTGCAACACATCGATACATAAAGCTCAAAATAATATTTTCCATTCACATGTATATATATATAAGCCTATTTAAAAACTTTCCCATTACAAGATATAAATCACCATTCGTTTGGTCTTTATAAATAAGAGAAAGCCGAACCTAGCACCAATTAGTTTCAATAATGATAACACGAGCTCAAAAGTTCCATTACAAAATTAAAATAACTTAGCAATCCATATTCATAGATATTAAATATATCTGTTCAAGTAAGATCATCAACTTACTCAAATTATCAAAACATGTGAATACACATAACAAACAAGAACATTGAACCAAATCTTAAAACCAACCAAACACATTAAAGAAAGCCATATTCGCATGGCTTCTATATACATGACAAAATAAACCTTTGCAACTTGTCTATCTAATACATGCCATAAGTCAAGTTAAAAACATAGTAATACCAAAATAGTGGATAGTGTGATAAGCTGACTAACGATCCCCGAACTTGAAGATGGTTCAACGGTCTAAAAAATACAAAAATAAAACACTGAAAGTAAGCATAATTAGCCTAGTAAGTCTTAAGTACATAAACAAATTCATTTAAACATTCAAAACATTTAAACTAGCCAAATCATACTATTAAAAGTAAACAGTATCATTATTAAATGAGTTTAGCCAGATATACACCGTTTTATACGAATTCATTTAAACTTGAACATACCATTACAATGAGCTTACATTTAATTCAAGATGTTATTTCATATAAATACTCACATAACCGAACACATTAATCTCGTATAAATACATATATACAAATATATCGTTTCCATATAACTTGCGTATAACTGAATATCTATATAATCCACATAAGCTTACCTTGTCTTACCTAAGTGGTCAAATGAAGAAAACATTTAGAACACATTATTTGCTTACACTCCACTTCGGTAAGAAAGCACATAGATATAACCTATACTAAATCACCGGTATAAACCTGTTGAGCATAGGCTTGAATCAAAAACACCGGCACAAGGCCTGCTAGACTCAAGGTCTGATATTCATTCACCGGTAATAAACCTGCTAGGCAATAGCCCGAATAAATTCAACAGCACTCAACTTGTTAGGCTATTAGCCTAATTTACATTTCACCGGCCCTAGGCCTGCTAGGCACGAAGCCTGAATAAATTCAATATAAAATTCATTAGAACACTTATTTATCACATTATCAGCTTCTCTTACATATGAACTTAGATGATCTTCCACACACTCATGCATCAAGAAAATACTATCAACATAATTTAATACTCTCCTTCTCATTCGGCTAACACAAATAACCATAGATATAATGTTTCAAGAATCCATCTTCATTTTTAAACATCAAACACAAATATCTCATGAATCTCTTCCATGGCCGAATGAACATTTAGCTATAAATTCAAACATTAACACTTGGGCTATGAATATAACTTAGCAACTAACTCAAAGACATAAAATTTAATGAAAACTAAGTTGAAAACATACCTTAATTTGCTTGAACAAAGGACCGAATGCTTCACTCTTTTACTCCATTCTCCTTGACTTTATTTCGGCAATTACAAGAGATGAATGCATGTCTTTCTTATTTTATTATTTTCATGCTTTAATATATTATAAGTTGACTTTTAATTTGTTTTACTTAATTAACCTTACCAATATAAAAAGCATATACATAAACTTTATGGGTACATTCGGCCATCACTAAAAATAAGGGATTATTTGCAACATAAATGCCCCATATTAAAAAGCCACTATCAATTCAACCTTTATGAATTAAACTATCAAGTTTACAACTTACCCGATTAAATCCTTTCTATCAAATTAAGCACACAAAAATTGAATTTTTGTACGAAATTTTCACACATACAAATTCACAAATAATAAACCCAAAAATAATATTTAAAATATTATTCTGACTCAGATTCATGGTCCCGAAACCACCATTCCGATTAGGTTCAGTTTGGGCTGTCACAAATGCCACTAGTAATGAAATGGGTTTAGGCCCAAATTGATTGATGCTTGTTTGATAATCGTTGAGGGTTGTACACACTGAGTTTGAGAAAACTCACCCCCTCGTTTAAATTTTTCAGGTAATCCTCAGTAAGGCGGTTCGACGTATGGGAGGACTCGGAGGTGGTCACACTGCGAGCAACTTTAAACATTAGTATTTTATTTTACATTATATTTATTTACTTTCTTATGGGTTTTTATTGTAATAAGGCCATTCTCCGGTTTTGATTTGGTTTTTGGATTTTATACGTTAGTTGCATAACTTCCAAATTAAGACTTGTTTTTCAAAAAAGAAATAACATTTTTTTTTAAATCAAACTAAAAGGATAAACATTTTTCAAAGATAGAGCTTCTGCTTAAACTAAGTAATGAAGAAAAGACTGAGGTTTCCAAACAAAAACTTAAAGTTCTAATCAATCCTTAATTTATAAGTTTTCAACATTAATCATTTTAAACTAAAGTAGTTCTCGTACGAGGCTGGTCTTGACATATAGAGATGCATCATGTAAACACTGTTTTAAACCACGAACAACCAAATGTTTTTTAAGGTTTTCCAACATCATCAATTTGTACAATGTACCTTTCAATGTGACACTGGCAAATTCGGCCATAACGTTCGGGCTGGGTTTGGGGTGTTACATCCTCCCCCACCTGTACCACAATCGGTCCCCGCAGTTCCACAGAGTATTGATATCGTACGACCAACAAAACCTCTAATGGATAAGATTCGTAAACAAGGGGCTGAAGAATTTAAAGCTAACATTGATGATGATCCAGAAAAAAGCAGAGTTCTGGCTCGAGAATTCTATACGGATATTTGATGAATTATCTTGCACACTTGAGGAGTGTTTAAAATGTGCTGTATCATTACTGAAAGATTTGGCCTATTGTTGGTGGAAGACTTTGATATCTGTAGTTCCAAAGGAAAAAGTAACTTGGGATTTCTTCTTAGAAGAGTTTCGGAAGAAATATGTTATTTAGTGATTTATCGATTAGAAACAGAAGGAATTTCTTGAGTTGAAACAAGGTAAGATGATAGTGGCTGAATATGAACGTGAGTTTGTAAGGCTCAGTAAATATGCACAAGAATGTGTTTCTACTGAAGCAATGATGTGCAGAAGGTTTGAAGATGGACTAAATGTAGACATCAATGTGTTAGTGGGGATTATAGAATTAAAAGAAATAGTGGTACTAGTTGACGAAGCTTGTAAAGCTGAGGAGTTGAATAAAGAAAAGAGAAAAGTTGTTATTGAAGCCCGAGATCAAAGGAAGAGGCTGATGAACAAGTCATTTCAATCCCAGACAAAGAGGTCCAGAGAGATAAATCCTCGAAAGACAACTTCAGTTGAGTATTCAAGCCAAGATCATGGGAAATCCTATTCGGGTCCTTGAACTCCAGCTACATCAATGGAAAGCATGGGTAATGTGAGATCTAATAGACCTGAATGCCAGCATTGTAGTAGACGACACTTCAGTGAGTGTTATATGGTTAGTCGTGCATGTTACAGATATGGCTCCAGAGAACATTTTATTAAAGACTATCCCGAGAAAGTGGAAGAAGAGAAAGCTCAGAGTGTTAGGCAGAGTAATACTACTGGCAGAGGTAGACCCCCACGGAATATCAGAGGTGGGACTAGTAGTAAAGGCATGGTAAAAGACTCAACTGCAAGGTTAGAAACAAGAACACCTGCTCGAGCTTATGAAATACAAGTTCGTGAAGAGGCATCATCTCCCGATGTGATCACTGGTACATCCTCACTTTATGATACTGACATTATTGTATTGATTGACCCCAGGTCCACTCATTCTTGTATTTGTGTAAATTTAGTACATAGTAAGAAATTGGCTGTTGAATTAACTGAATTTGTGGTTAAAGTATCAAACCCGTTAGGCAAATATGTGCTACTAGATAAGGTTTACAGGAATTGTCCTGTGATGATTCAAGACTACTATTTTCTGGCTAATCTGATGTTGTTGCCATTTGACGAGTTTGATGTTATTTTGGGTATAGATTGGCTAACTTAGCATGATGCAGGAGTAAACTATAGACAGAAATATATTTTGTTAAAATGTCAGAATGGTGAGTTACTTCGGGTTAAATCTGATCAGACAGAGGGATTATTCGATGTGATTTTAGTTATTACTACTTAGAGGTACATCAAAAAGGGGTATAGTGCTTTTCTTGCTTATGTATTAGACACTAAGGTATCTGAGTGAAAGATTCAGGCAATACCGATGGTATGTGAATTTTCTGATGTGTTTCCAGAGGAATTACCAGGTTTACCACTAGAAAGAGAAGTGGAATTTTCTATAGACTTGATTCCGGGAACTACTCCGATTTCCATAGCTCCATACCGAATGGCTCCTACAGAATTGAATGAGTTAAAGATACAGTTACAGGAACTTATTGATAGGTGTTTTGTTTGACCAAGTCATTCACCTTAGGGAGCTCCGGTTTGGTTTGTGAAATAGATAGACAGGTCTTTGAGATATGTATCGACTATCGGCAGCTTAATAAGGTAACTATAAAGAATAAGTACCCGTTGCCCCGAATTGATGATTTATTCAATCAGCTGAAAGGTACCACAATATTCTCGAAGATTGATCTCTGATTAGGGTATTAACAACTACAGGTAAAGGAGTCAGATGTGTCAAAGACAGCCTTCAGAACCAGGTACGGGCATTATAAGTTTCTGGTTACGCCGTTTAGGCTAACTAATGCACCTGCAGTATTTATGGATTTGATGAACCGAATATTTATACCGTACTTAGACAAATTTGTGATAGTATTCATTGATGATATTCTAGTTTATTCTCGAGATGAAAATGAGCATGCAAAACATTTGAGAATAGTGTTGCAAATTCTGCGTGAAAAACAGCTTTATGCTAAATTCAGTAAATGTGAATTCTGGCTCCGAAAAGTGGGTTTTCTTGGACATATCTTATTTACTGAAGGCATTAGGGTAGACCCGAGTAAAATCTCAGCTATTGTAAATTGGAGTCCACCAAAAAATGTATCTGAAGTTAGAAGTTTCTTGGGTTTAGCTAGTTATTATTGGAGATTTGTACAGGGCTTCTCTATGATAGCTTCTTCGATAACCCGTTTATTGCAGAAAGATGTTAAATTCAAGTGGACTGAAGAATGTCAGCAGAGTTTTGATCGATTGAAAGAATTGTTAACAAAAGCACCTGTGTTGGTACAGCCTGAACCAGGTAAAGAATTTATTATTTATAGTGATGCATCATTAAATGGTTTAGGTTGTGTCTTGATGCAAGAAGGTAAAGTAATAGCCTATGCTTCAAGACAACTTAAGCTACATGAAAGAAATTACCCGGTACATGATATTGAATTAGCTGCTATTGTATTTGCGCTGAAGATATGGTGGCATTACTTGTACGGTGAGAAATGTCATATTTATACTGATCATAAAAGCCTGAAATATTTGATGACGCAGAAATATTTGAATTTGAGTCAGCGCAGGTGGCTTGAACTGATAAAGGATTATGGTTTCATTATTGATTACCATCCGGGTAAGGCTAATGTTGTAGCTGATGCTTTGAGCCGAAAATCTTTATTTACTTTGCGAGCTATGAATACCCGGCTATCATTGTTTGATGATGGTTTAGTTATAGCTGAAATGAAAGCCAGACCAGTGTTTCTACAGTAGATCTATGAGGCTTAGAAAAATGATGAAAAGTTACAAGCCAAACGAGAACAATGTGAGTTGGGTACTGATTCTAAATTTTAGGTTGGGATCGATGGTTGTGTAATGCCTTAATTTAAGGCCTGGAAGTATTGGGCCTTGAGCAAGGAAACGGTTAGGAAACTATGCATAAAAGTTTATGTGAGCTAGGAAATGACATACTTAAATGTCTGCTTTAGTGGTTAAGGGTCCTGAGAAGTGTTGGAGAACTCCTGGGTTCAAACTTGGGCTTTGGTAAAAATTTTGGAAAAAAATGAATTAAACCCTAGATGCGTGGAAGTAGGCCTTTTAAATTATTATGTTAATGAAATGATACAAGGAAGCATGTGGTCTAGTGGTTGTGGCGTCATTAAGGTTGCAAGGGACCAAGGGTTCAAGTCTTGGCTCTTGCAATTTATTTTGTTTTTCTTTTGAAGGAACCTGGACTTTGGTCTATAGACTTTATAAGTAATTGTGGATAAAATGGGACACAAAGAGAGCTTGTAGCTTGGTGGCAAAGTGGCGTATGGAGCATGTGAGAGGGTAAGGGTTCAAATCCTACTGTAGGCAATGGACTTCTATTTTGCTACATAGGGGCAGCAAGTGGTTGTGTTGGATTCAAATTTTATGGAGTTGTTGTGGACTTGGTAAAAGGAGGAGAAAATTAAGGATGTGATGAGGGTGGTTGGGGAGTGATTTATAGAGCAATATGTGGGATTTTCAAAGAATTTGATTTGTTAGAGGAGTGGTAGCAGAATTGGGGGAGCTTGAGTAGGGGAAATCGGCTAAGGGCCTTTTGAGTGTGCATATTCGGCATTTTGTGTAAAAGTATGTGCCGAGTTTCCCTTTTGTGTTTTGAGTTTTGTTAAGTGTAAGTTCTTGTGCCAAAACCCCTTTTTCTTAGCCTCTCTCTTCCACTTTCACCAAATCACATTATTTTTATTCACTCTTCCTTTTCTAAGCCTTTAGCCAAACATTATCTCTCTCGAATATTCCATTTTCTTTTATTTCCCACAAATTTCTTTAGCCAGAATTGTAACAGGCTGAAATAGGGCCTAGTTGGAATAGTGGTTTCGAGACCACAAAATCTGAAGTAGAAAATTTTATTCCTAAGATTTATTATAAGATTTGACATGCTTGCATGATATTGAGAAAATTCCATGAATGAACTTTCATGAAATAATGAATAAATTGTCCTTTAGGACTAAATCACAAAGGATGTAAATTATAAGTTTTTAGAAGGTTTAAGAATAAAATAGCATAAAAGAAATTATTAGGAGTCGTTATTTGGCAATTAGACCAATTTTTGGCCTTATGGACAAAAATGCCCATGGAAGGGAAAATTTTCAAAGAAAGGACAAAAAGGCATTTTGGTCGTTTAGTAAACTAATGAAATAAAAAAGGAAAAAGAAGCCAACTATTTTGGTACAGTTAGTAGACCTTTTGTTGTATGGCATGCATAAGAAGTTAGATACTTTGTAAATTGCCACTTTAATGGCTATATGTGTTGGCGCAATGGCCCATGGATATGGCCTAAATTTGCCTATTTTGATTTTATACAATGGTGGATATTTTCATGTTTGCTAAGTTCTAAATTGTGAAATGATGTTGGTGAGGATTGGTACTGTATTTAATCATGTCTCAGAGTGGCTTAAGGCTTGGAAAATAGCCTATTACTGTTCACATGAGCATGTGTCTAGGCCGTATGTCCCCTATGTCTAAATTACCTAAGTCAGTATAGTAGACGAGCTAAGCACACGGGCGTGTGCTTTGGCCATGCTAGAAAAACAGAATACCCCGGTTCTTGCACACAGGCTATAGACACGAGCGTGTGTCTAGGCCATGTCAAAACCCCTGTAGGTGGAAATTAAAATAAATTCAGCATGGGCTAGGGACATGGGCGTGTGAGACTACACGGGCTGCTCAAACGGCTGTGTAACCATGTTTTAGATAAAATCTTCTAAGTGTTCAGAAGTTCTAGGATCAATTTCGAAACACCTTTGATGTATGATTAGGGTCTCAAGGGCCCATGTTAGAGTTAATACGAGATTAAATCAAGAGTTTTAAAGGAAAAGGGATTTTATTGCCGAACTCATGAGTTTCAGAATGTCCAAGTCCGATAATGCCTCATACCCATTCCGGTGTCGGACTCAGGTAAGGGGTGTTATAGAAACCTGTTTCTTTATTTTTTTATTTATTTGTTTCTTCTCTCTTTTTTGACTTTCTCTTGCTAAAACCGAATATCTATTTTGATTACTCAAGTGACGTATAGATTGGAGCCTAGGCTGAATACTGGGACGCAATCTCCATAGTCAAGGGGGTTAGGCCGATTGCTCTTTTACAATAAGTAATCCTGTCGCTTGTGATTGAAGTTTTGTAGAGAGTTCGTTGGACGTGGAGCGAGGAGGGTCAGACGATTGGTAGATTGGTGCTTTGATCTTGGAAGTGGTGCGACAACAGTTTTGTTATAGGCGTGTAATTACACCCTCTTTATTTTACTGCAAATCGGCAAAAGCCGAAAGGCAAAATGCCGAAACCTCGGCATTCAAGGCCCCACGAGCATGGGAGTGCACGTAAGGCAAACCGAGCCCACAAAAATGGGCGATAGGCGATAGAGGCCACCACGGGTGTCCTCGCGATCTTGGGCCAAAATAGGCCGTGTGGGCCCAATGGGCTCGTAGGCCCCACACGGGCGGAATTCTTGATAAGTGGCAAACATTGAACTAGGTCTTGTAAATCACATGGCAATGGTTGATTTGGGCCAGAATGGGCCGAATGGGCCCAATTGGCCCGCGGGCCTGTTGGTGTAAATCTGACTATTAGGTGGAAAATAGTGAGGATTGTCATGTCGCGTACATGGCATAGGCCGTTTTAGGCCTTACCAGGCTAAAATGGGCCGTATGGGCCCAATGGGCTTGTGGGCCCCACATAGATAAAATTCATGTTATGTGGTAATTTTTGGATTAGGCCATGGCATTCGCATAACGGTGGCTAATACGGGGTAGAATAGGTCAAATAAGCGTGTGGGCCCACTTGGGCCGAGTAGTGGGCCTAAGGCCCATTTGCACTATCGTGACTACATAAGTCATCTGAGTTGTTCAAGACGATGGCAGACCTTTTTAAGGGTCGATATCTGTACCGAGATCCCAATATTGGTAAAATAACCAAAATACCCTTAGGGGGTAAAATTGCCGTTTTACCCCTTACTGACGAAATGACCGATATACCCCTGACTGACGAAATGACAGATATACCCCTGTAGGGCAGAATGATCGATATACCCTTGTAGGGTAGAATGACCGATATACCTCTATAGGGCAGAATGACCAATATACCCCTGTTGGGGAGAATGACCGATATACCCCTGTCGGGCAGAATGACCAATATCCCCCTATAAGGTAGAATGACCAATATACCCCTGTAGGGCAGAATGACCGATATACCCCTGTAGAGCAAAATGACTGAATTACCCTCGAATGTAAAGTGTTTGAATTACCCCCATCTGGTAAAGTGACTATAATACCCCCGTGGGGTGAAATGACTATAATATCCCTGTAGGGTAAAATGTTTGTTGTGCTTTATGATATGAATGACTGATTTGTTCTGTGATGTGTGTGACTATGATTGAGCATGACATTATGCATATACGACATACTGCATGAGGGTTGGGATTCTATTATGGAGGAAGTTTTGTGCTAGTGGCTTCGCCGTGTATTTCTGTTATTAGTGACTACGCCACGTATTCTGATTCTTGTGGCTTCGCCATGTTTTTTGTTATTAGAAGCCTTGTTGCGTTATTGGTGTGTTGGTTGGGTGGGTTGATTTAATCCCCACATGGTGTGTTGGATGGTATGGGTGGTGAGTTGGATGGATTGGGTTGTGTTACATATCTACTCTGTTCTATTTCTGTTTTGGGCTTAGGCTCACCTAATTCTGTTACTGTTTCTGTATGGGCTAAGGCCCACTTGATTTTGTTGATGGGCTCTGGCCCGGTCTGATTCTATATTCTGTATGACTGATTGCTTGCTAATTAAGGGATTACACACTGAGTTTTCGTAACTCACCCTTCTGGCTAACTGTGCAGGTAATCCCCAACATTAGGAGGATCAGTGCTGCGAGGGACTCAGAGGTGGCCACATGATCGCTGATGTTTTGCTTTAGTTATTTAAATTCCATTTTAGACTATTTTTTTGTAATAAGGCCATTTGTGGTTTAAGTTTTCATTGGGTTTGTACTTTTCTATTTTAAATTTGCTAGTTAGGAAAAGACGAGATTTTCAAGATAACAATTGTTTTTAAAAACATACGTTTTAAACTTTTTAATTTCACATTAGCTTCTGCAACTATAAAAGATTTTCAACGGGATTGATAACGTTTTTAAAGGTGATTAACTTTTAAATAAACCACATTTTAAAATTCAACAAACACAAACTAAGTCTTTACAAAAGTTCTTAAATGCCAAGAAGGGTTTCAATGAGAACATGGTTTTCGAAAAACACTTCAATGTGACACGCCAGATTTGCTCCTAACTTCTAGGTCGGGTTTGGGTGTTACAGGTTATTTCTTATTCAGGGATAGGGTATGTGTACCTCAGAATTCAGAGCTCATACAGAAGATTCTACACGAGGCTCACAGCGATACTATGTCTGTACATTCGAGGAGTAATAAAATGTATAATGATTTGAAAAGGATATACTAGTGGCCAGGCATGAAACGTGATATCTCTAAGTTTATATCAAATTGTTTGGTATGTCAGTAGGTTAAAGCTGAACATCAGGTACCTTCGGGTTTACTTCAGCCAATCACTACACCAGAATGGAAATGGGAAAGAATTACTATAGATTTTGTATCTGGGTTACCGTTGTCTCTGAGAAAGAAAGATGGTATTTGGGTGATTGTTGACCGATTGACAAATTCAGCGCACTTTATTCTAGTACGTATGGATTATTCTTTAGATAAACTGGTTGAATTGTTCATATCTAAGATTGTCAGGCTACATGGTGCCTGCCTCCATTATATCAGATAGAGATCCCCGATTTACGTCTCATTTTTAGGACAAATTGCAAGATGCCTAAAGTACTTAGTTGTATTTCAGCATTGCATTTGATCCTCAGATAGATGGCCAGTCTGAACATGTAATTCAGGTATTGGAAGATACACTCCGATGTTGTATACTAGAGTTTAAAGGTAATTGGGAGAGGTATCTAACTTTGATTTAATTTGCTTACAGTAACAGTTATCAGTCCAGTGTTAAAATGGCTCCATATAAAGCTTTGTATGGTAGAAAATGTAGAACACCGTTATATTGGATAGAGCTCAGTGACAAGAAGATACATTGGGTTAATTTGATCTAGGAAACAGAAGAAAAAGTAAAGGTGATTCAAGATAGTCTAAAAGTAACTTCCGATCGTCAGAAGTCATATGCTGATCTTAAATGAAAAGAGATTGAATTTCAAGCTGGTGACAAGGTATTCCTAAAAGTGTCTCCTTGGAAGAAAGTCCTTTGGTTCGGTCGAAAGGGCAAATTGAGTCCAAGATTTATCGGGCCATATGAAATCATAGAAAAAATTGAACCGGTCGCTTATTGATTAGCATTACCACTGGAGCTTGATAGAAGCCATAGTGTTTTTTATGTGTCTATGCTACGATGGTATCGATCATATCCTTCACATGTTATTTCTCCAACAGAAGTGGAGATTCAACTAGATATGAGTTACAGTGAAGAACCAGTTAAAATATTGGCACAAGAGACCAAGTGACTCAGAAATAAAAAGAAAAAGTTAGTAAAAGTATTGTGGCAAAAACATGGAGTAGAAGAGGCAACATGGGAACCGGAGAAAGCTATGAGAAAACAATACCCAAACCTTTTTAAAGGTAGATTTTCAGGGACGAAAATCTCTAAAGGGGGAGAGTTGTTATAGCCCGATTTAGGGCTTAAATAGAATAGTGGTTTCGAAACCAGAAATTTGAAATAGAAAAATTTATTGTGATTAATTTTTAATGTTTACTATGTGATTGAATGATTGTGTGAAAATTTCGTTACGAAATTTTATTGTTTGGGTGCCTAATTTGGTGTTTAGGACTAAATTGAAATAGGTGGAAAATGTGTGTTTTAATTTATAAAGGTAATTGATTAAAATGGGTTTTTAAAGTAGAGGTTCTTAAATGGTAATTAGTTCATTTGTTAAATTGTTGGACAAAAATGGACATGGAATAGGTGAGATAAGATATTTTTTAGTAAGGGCATTTTAGTCAATTTGTAAATAAAAGAATTAAAAAGGGAAATAAAGCCAATATTTTGTTCATAATCCCCTACCTTGACCAAATGTGGTATGTCCTTCATAGCCAGGGTTTTGCCAACTTTCAAGCTTGATTGTAAGTGCATCCTAGCCCCGTTTTTAATGTTCTTCGTATTTTTGAAATCCTTGTAGCTCAGTTTACCTATTTCTATCATTATTTTGAGTTACGATTTATGTTTAAAAATTTACCCATGAATGATATGCATGTATTTTGATGTTTTATGAAAGAATATGAATGTTTGGAGTGTGATAAACATCTTTTACCAAGTGATTTTCGATGAATTCGCGTAAAAGGACTAGTTTGTAACAAGTTATGAAATTTGTGTAAGTGTGTGATTTAGTGAGAATTGTGGCCCGCTATAAGAGGGAAAAGGGTTCAGCTAGGCTCAAAATTCAAGGAAATTGAATAAAAATTATTTTATGAACCTAGGGGAAAAATCGTAATTTTGTGAAATTTAGGGTGCAAAAATGAAATTTTGCCATAATGTGATTTTTGGTTCAATTTGAATAGTATGAGTATTAAATGAGCTAAATTAATTATTATAGATCAAGAAAGACATGGAATCGACTTGGATCGGGAAAAAGAAAATGTGGTGGATTAGAGTATAAATTCGTCATATTTTGCATCGAGGTAAGTTAATATATAAATAAATCATTGTTTTTATTTATGTTATAATATTTTTTCATATTATATGAGATGAGGTTGGACATTGAATGGTTATTTGATGTAAATTATGAATTGTAGTTGATTAAGAATGAATTGGTAAAATGAATAATTCTCGGTTGAACTTTTGGAATAGAAAAGATACAAATGATCTGGGATGAGAACACATGTGTAGTACTATGTGCAGGCTACTATGTGTTCAAGAAGGTTTAGGTCACATGTGTAGTACTTAGTGCAGGCTACTATGTGTACCTGATAACTTCGACCGCATGTGTGGTACTAAGTGTAAGCCACTATGTGTAAAGGATGATTTTGGTCACATATGTAGTATTAAGTGCAGGCTATTATGTGCACCAATTAACTTCAGCTACAAGGTGGTACTATTGGCAGGCCACCGAATATATGTTATTATTCCATTCCAATGTGTTCAATGGGAAAGTGGCTAAGTGAAAATGAATGTGATTATGAAATGGCCAAGTGAAGATGAGTGTGATTATGTAAAGACTAAGTAATGTGTTCTATAAATGATTGAACTTCGATAAGTTTGATGTGGACAAGTGTTATTTGGAAAATTGATATGAGGAAATTTATGGAAAAGGTGAAATTTGAAATAAAATAGTCTGTGACAGCAGCATTAGGGTGAATTTGAAAAATCACCAAAAATAGTAGACATCAAATTAGAGGTTGAATGAGATATAGAATTAAAGCTTATTGAGTCTTTTTTAATATAAAAGAAACAGAGCCCCAAGAAGTTTTCTATATCCTAAGATATTTAAATTCTTGTGAGATTGGGTTGGAATGATTATGAGATCCCCTATTCTGATTTGGAAAAATCATTAAAAATTATAAAAAAAGTAATTATGGAACATAATTTATATGGTTAGATTCCATAATGATTATATTTTTATAAGAACCAAATGAGAACATCATTTGAATTCTTTATAAAGAGAAATCTAAATTTTAGTGAAGAGTCATGAGGACTGATGGGCAGTAAAACAGGGGAGGATTTAATGAATAAACTGTACTAATTGACCAAACTAAAAATTCTGAAATTTTTATGGTAAGAAGAAATATGAGTCTAGTCTTTTGGAAATTATTGGATCTTAATTTGGAGCTCCGTAGCTCCGGATAAATATAATATAGTGACTGTGACACGAATAGACAACTTGTACTAAACTTAAGTAAATGGTAAATTCGTGTGTGATTAAGGTTGTATAATTGTGGAAACATATTTTTGGGATTTATAAATGTCATTAATAGTTTGTTATTATTTACATATTACTTGCTAAGCTATAAGTGTACTTTGTTTTCTTTTGTTTTCTTTCTTGTCTTATTTTATAGTGTGATCAAGTTTGTTCATGACTCGGGAAAATTGTCGGAGGATCACCAACACTATCCATCCTTCCTTTTGGTATTTTGTAAACATATTTTGGAACTATGGAATGTATAGAAGACTTGAATATTTTGTTGTAAATTATGTTAGTATTACTTGAAATATTGATCTTTAATATTTGATATATCACTTGTATTATGCTATCGATGTGGTTTAATATTAGTTAAGTTACAAGTTTATAATATATATGATTTCAATGTCTAAATGAATGATAATTAGTTGAAGGGTTTTAAATTGGATGTTCTTTTTATGTCTCTATTTAGTGCGATTACATGTGTACTATTATGGTAATGCCTTGTATCCTGTTTTGGTGTTAAACACAGGTAAGGGGTGTTACATCATATTTATATCATTCAAATATTTTGCACATATTCTCTTTCAATACAAGCATATGAATATACATAATTTAATTACACAAACCTACCTCGACAATGTTCGTGCACGTAAAATCTACTAATCTAATATTTTCCTTTTTCCTCATTCTAGCTCCAAATTTGGTCTATCTGGATCTATACGAGTAAATTTTACATCAATTTTTCATATTTCACATTCAAGTAGTCTCAATTTTCATCCTAGGCAAAATTACTATTTTGCCCCTAACTTTTCCATAAATTTCCATTTCATCCCTAGGCTCGAAAAATGAAACTTGTGCAATTTACTCCCTATTCCAAGCCTAACCAAAATCTCATTACAAAATTTACAGCACATGTATTCATAAAAATTTAGAATTTTTCATCAAATTTCACAACTTTGCATTTTAGTCCCTAAATCATGTTTTCATTGAAAATCACTTTGTACAAGTTGTTTATCTATCAAAAACTTTTCATTTTCTACCATAACTTTCAACTTTTCAACATATACATCCATGACCTATTTTCCATACTTTGATAACTTTACAAATTGATCCCACAAATAGATATATTAAGTTATCATGGTTTCAAAAATATCAAAATTGCTAAAAACGGGACAAGGAAACTTACCCAATTTGGCCATGAAAGGTTCTTCTCTCTCTCCTAGGGTTTCTATGTATTTTTGAGGAAGAAAATGATAAAATAAGATGATATTTCTTTTTTATCATCTTTTAATTAATTAAAATTTTCACTTTCCAATTTAGTCCATTCCCTTTTCTAAATTTCTATGGATGAGTCACCTTAAAATATCTATTGTAACAGCCTGAGTTAGGGCCAAGTCAAAATAGTGGTTTTGAGACCATAAATCCAAAGTAGAAAAATTTACTGTGATAAAGTTTTAAGGTTTACAATATGATTGAATGCACGTGTGAGAATTTCGATAAGAAATTTTATCGATAAGGTGTCCAATTAGACTAGTAGGACTAAATTGCAAAAAATGCAATATAAGTGTTCTAGAAGCATTGAGTGCTTAATTGAAATGAATTCATAAACTAGAGGTCCTTATGTTGTAATTAGACCATTATATGTCTAGATGGACAAAAATGGACATGGAAGGGTAAAATTTCAAAGAAAGGTAAAAGGGGCATTTTGATCATTTGGTTAATTAAAGAATAAAAAGGGAAAAATCAAGTCAAAATTGTGTCCATCGTCTTCCCCTTGTGCCAAAAATTGAAGAGAAGGTATAGCTAGGATTTCTCCACTTTTCAAGATCAATAGTAAGTGCATCCTAGCCCTGTTTTTAATTTTTTTTTTACATTTTTGAAACACTCGTAACCTGATTTACCTATTTCTAGCCATATTTTGAGCTAGGGTTCATGTTCAAAAATTTACCCATGTGTGACATGCATGTAATTTGATGTTTAGTGAAGGAATATGAAAGTTTGATGTGTGATAAACAACTTTTACAGGTGAATTTTAATGAAAATGCATAAAAGGACCTATTTGTAAAAGTTGTAAAACATGTGTAAAAAATGTGATTTAGTGAAAAATGTGGGCTGATATGAGCATGTATGTGTGTTGGCTAGGCTTGGGAAATAAAGAAAATGAGTACATTTCGTTATAGGAGCCTAGAGACTAAAGCGTAAATAAGTTAAACTTTAGGGGTAAAAATGTAATATTCTCATAGTGGGATTTTTGGACAGAATTGAGTAATGTGATAGTTAAATGAGTTAAATTTGGTAATATAGATCAAAAAATACTAGGATTCGACCTTGATCGGGGAAAAAAAGATTTTAGACTAAATTGAATAATTTGTCATTTTAGACCGAGATAAGTTTGTATGTAAATAATGCATCATTTTATTTTACTTTAATGCCTTAATGTTGTATGAAATGTGTGAATTGTATTATGTGACACAATCGACAAGTTTTGACAAGTGATAAATGTGAATGGAAAATCCTAGTTGAACCTTATGAATAGAGTCGGATACAAGTGACAGGTCACTAGGAACGCATGTATATGATTGTATGATTATGTGATGTCCGGGTGTTGGTCTTGTACGTCTAATAGTGGCTAGGTAATCCTGTATATGTTGCGGATACTTGTCAGCTTGTGTGAGTAGCACTGAGTAATTACGTCTCGACCGTCAGCTTGTGTGAGCAGACCTATGACTAGCTCAAGAACGAGCGTATATGTGATAAGTGATAGCTTCGGCTACATATATGTGGCACTTATGTGTAAGTTTCCTAGTATCCAATAGTATTTTGATATGTTCAAAGGGAATAACAAAAGATGTGAAAATATGTGTGTTTTGATGAAGATGTGATACAAGTGTGTACGAGAAATTTGCAAGTACGAACATTATAAGTGATGATATCGTGGTAAGTTGTGCTTGAGTAAGTTTAGCATGTGTGAGTTCAATAGTAAATGTATCAACTCTCCTTATATTAATTTGCATGGTTAAGATGCTATTTATTTGCACATAAACTTACTAAGTTATATAGCTTACCCCTCCTTTCTTTTCTTTTGTCTTATAGTGTCACCAAGCTAGCTCGAAATTGAAACTTGTCAGAGGCTCGCATCACACTATCAGAATTGTTGTTTTGGGTATTTGATATTTGTGATCTTTTTGTAAGTATGGCATGTATAAGGACTTGGTCTTTTGTTATATGGTGATGACTTTTATGGATGTGTGGAAATGCATGATTTGAATGGTTGAATAGGTGAAATTTATGCATGGCAGTTGTGCCATGAAAATGATAAATTGGTGTATTGGTTGTGGACATTTGGTTGTTTAAGTGTGCCATGTACATGTTTGTGAATTGGTATAGGTGTGTATGCGTATCAGGGTGGCAAATGGCTTGGTAAATGGCCTATAATTTGTCCACATGGGTAGACACACGGGCATGTGTCTGGGTCATGTGTGACACACGGTCAGCCTTTTGGGCATGTGAACAAGCCGTGTGTCCTCTGCAACTTAAGTTGTAAGAAACAGACTGCTTAGTATGGAGCACACGGGTAGAGACACGGGCATGTGTCTCATCCGTGTGGATGGCACGGCCTTGAGCACTGGTGTGGGCCAAGGGCGTGTGAAGTCTGCACCTAATATACGACAATTTAATTCGTCACTCGGCGTAGCACACGGGCGTGTGGCTTGGCCCTGTGGTTTCATTTAGTTGATGATTTCATAAATAGAGAGTTACACGAGGTATGGACACGGGCGTGTTTGACCACATGGTCTACCCACACGAGCGTGTCTTATATCTATACAGGCGTGTGCCCCCTGTTTTGATGAAAAATTTTCCAAGTTTTCCAAAGTTTTCGGTTTATCCAATTTGAATCTCGTAGGCTTACTTAAGGGATGATGTGCATGTGTTTGAATGATTTTTAAAGATGAACGAAATTTTATTGCCCGATTTTGAATGGATATTTATGTATAAGTACGGTAATGCCTCGAACCCTGTCCTGGCATCGGATATGAGTAAGGGGTGTTACATTTAGTGGTATTAGAGCTATGAGTTAGTCGATTCTCTAACTAACCTAGCATATGTTTGAGTCTAGCTATACATGCCATATATGAATTGTGATAGTGTGACGACTCTTGACAATTTAAATTCTGCTTTTGTGTAGTAAATAGATCCCAATTGAGCCATAGCCAATGAGCAGAAAGTGACGCACGGACTCCTGCCCAAGGGACTGTGCCGCCCGATAGTAAAAATGTGACAACTAGTCATGGAGGAGAGTCTCGAAAAGCCTTTCTCTATATGATGAATGACTGGTACACAGAGTTCATTCGGGTGAATCCGAATGCTCAACCACCTCCACCCCCTACTATTCCTCAATCGATTCCTATAGTGCCCTAAGGTATAAATATGATAAGAACGAGTAATGTAACACCCTACACCCCCGTCCGTCGCCGGAATAGGGTATTAAGGCATTACTTAACTAGATACATCCTACCGAGGTTCGTAGATACAAAGCTAGACGTGAGTTCATTGAGTTCTAAAGTTGAATATGAAACTTATAGGTCGGTTCGGCAGAACATTATAACTCATTAAAATCATTCTATAAGCAAGTTAGCAAATCTCTACCTTGTGGCTACTAACAAAATGGCTAAATCGAACAATTTAATTTCCAAACATCATAGAAGAAAAGTCATTGCACATTGGGTACTAACTAAATATCATGCCACAACATCGAATCGTACGAGAATCATTTCAACACATATAATCAAACTTAAAGACTAAGCAAGCCATTTTCGCATGACTAGAAATATTTACAACTCAAAATGAAGTTTGATTCAACCGAAGGAAAATAGCCTATACATGCCATTGACCCAAAATAACCATCAAAAGTACCAAAATAACAGCGATAGTGTTGGTGATTAAGGCTTCAATCCCCGAGTCCGTAGCTTCCAAATGAGATCTATAAAACAGAGGAAACAAGGCAAACGAAGTAAGCATTACAATGCTTAGTAAGTTTTAAGCGGTGTCACAGATAAAGCATTCAATCCTAAAATAGTTATTCGTAACTATGTTTCCCTCTTCCTTTGGGTAAGTCACCCTTTTTTTTTTTTCCAACATATACAATCACATTACATATGAAAATGGAGGGCTTTCACTCGTAGTAAGTTCACGTAAACATATACATGTCTCATTAATTCACATAACATTTCACATAGGCCAATTGTACTTAGACTATATTAATAATCTCATTTCATAAACACATATGAAATCATATAACGACCTTAATATTTGGCCCAAAAATCCAGCTAGCATGTAAGCCAAAGGTACATACCTGTATAACTTAACACTTTCAGCGCAATTCATTAGCGTTCGTTACCTTGAAGACCAGTAGTCTTAGGTTTTTCTCGCATCATCTTCGAGATCTCTATCTCGGGTAATTTCTATACATAGCCATCGGGTCTTTTCCTAATCTCCGCATATAGCCTTCGGGTCTTAACCCGGACATCATCTCTGCATATAGCCTTCGGGTCTTACCCCGGACATAGTCTCCACATATAGTCGGCGGGAATTAACCCCGGATTCACATTACAAATTCTCATACACATATATATTCACATGTAGCCAAGTTTCACATAGCAAGATTTCATTTGCCATTCAATCAATTCATGTGCATACCAACATGTAACATGCTTCTCGACTTTATATCATAATTATACATATAATTCAAACTTATACACATATACTCTTCTTTTCTAAACTTTCGGCCCAATGATCAAAAATACATAGGCAAATGCATTTCAAAGCTCAATTTCGGTCCTTTTCTCTATGAGCCATTCGGCCATATAACAAACATGAATAAGGCTTCTTTCTCAATGGAACATCGTTCAAATATCAGCATGTATATCATGGCATTTTAACTTAAATACCAAATTCGATTACTCAAAACTTACCTTGAACTTCCCCGATAATTTACGAGTTGGCTATTCGACCACTTTGGCCTTCCCTTTATCCGAACTCGTCCCTCTATGCTCTTGAGCTAAATAAAACGTTTAATTTTTATTAATCCTTATTCAAGCATCTCAATGGATCATTTTCACTTATAGTCAAATAATACATGCATATTTTTCTCATTGCAAACACATACACACATTCGATCATTTCACATACATATCATAAGTCTCAACAAGCTGATTTTCTGAGCAGCATTCAATAATTTACTCATAACTGGAGTTACGAAACTCCAATTGAAGTGCCGTTAATTTTGTATGAAAATAGACTCATTTATCTTCCATCCATAAAAATTTCATAATTTTTGGTTTGGCCAATCAATACCAGAATTTTCTCAAAGTTTCCCTATTTCACTGTTTGAGTAAACTGACCACTCTATACTACGAACCAAATTTCTCCTTGTACAGAATTCCAAATATGTCCTTACTTATTTCATTCGAAACTAGACTCATTAAGGAGTCTAAGCATATAAATTTTGTCTCATAACAATTTTTATACCATTTATAGTGATTTTCCAAAAACAGAGCAGGGGACTTCAAAGTCAATCTGACACTGTCTCACTCTACTCTAAAAATCTATTTATCAAAAATTCCTTTTCTTGCAAAGTTTATTTTATAAGAAACTAGACTCATTAAGCTTCAATTACACAATTTATTCAGCCTCTAATTCAACTCGTACAATTTATGGTGATTTTTCCAAAACACGTTACTGCTGCTGTACCAAGCAGATTTTATACCAAATTCACTCTTTAGTGTTCTTATGCACATGCTTAAAACATAGCAATTCCTAAGGCACCATTTAGAGTAGTCATTGACCTTAACACAATGTACATATTTCATGTTCATTTTAACCATTATACCACTCTTAAGACACCAATTATCAAAACAAACATCGAAGATTGTAAGCACATGGCCGAATAGGTCATTTCTTTAACCAAGAAGCTCCCACAAGCATAAATTGACCAATTAGTTTTATTACTCTTTCTAATGCATACACACTAAGGCCATTCGGCCATATCCAAGCATGGTCCTTTATTCAATCCATCACATCCAAATCAATCAAATTAACATATACTAAGTTCATGTACAATCTTTCCCATAGCCGAATACTTAGTGAAATTATGAGCAATGTTCATCAAGCTCATTTTACAAAATATGTGTCACAATTTGCATAATCAATTTATCAAATTCAAGATCAAAATACAATCAAAAGCACAGAAACTCAATCATTCAAAGAACCGAAGGTCCCTTAGGCTTTAATCCTCTCTAAAATTTTAATCTTACTAATTTGAACTCACAAATCCAACTCTTATGAATTTTAACATCATAGAGTCTATTAACAAGCTTTAACAAGCTCTTAAATGCAAAACAAAACTCCCTAACCACAACTTGACAAGGCCGAATGCCCTCATCCCCAAGGCTCAAGAAATTTTTCACTTTAAACAAAGGAGAGGACCCTAAGACAAGCTCAAACAACACCCATATTCCATTATTAAACACAAGCATTAGGGAAAGCACAATTTCTCCACCTTTACTCACATGGCCGAACATCACATCTTGTCTATCACACAAGGATTTTATGTTATGAAGCTCAAATTCCCTTAGAAATCACCTTCAAAACAAGGAAAATCTAACAAAACATCACCCAAGAAGACATGCACCATGGCCGATTTTCCCCATGGCACAACCAACTCAAATTTCATTCAAAACAAAGCAAATAACTTAGCATCCATCTTTATTTCACCAAATTTCAAAAGCAAAAATCATGAACATACCTCCAATTTGCCTAAGTGGTGACCAAATCAACTAGGAAGAATTTCCACTCTCCTTCACTTGAGGTTCAGCTATGGTGAAGAGAAGAAGATGAACTCTTTTTTTTTTTTTTCAACAATCCTTATTTTATTTGTTGTATCAATTAAATTTTATGACAACTAATTTCCCTTTTTTTTTTTATTTCTATTATTATTAATTAGCCACAAACAAAATACAAAATGACAAACTAGGTCATCATTACCATCCACTATCATAAAAGTGGGTAATTTGACATGCAAATCCCCTATTTTGCATGCATGCATTTATTAGTCATCACACATCTAGCTAGTTTACCTTCAAAGTTCACAACTAAGTCCTTTTTAATGAAATTCAAATTTATAACTCTAAATTGGCACACCAAACATGTCACACATGAATTAACACATATTATAGGCATCTAAATGAACATTAAATATATTTTATGCCTCGGTTTTGTGGTCCCAAAACCACATTCCGACTAGGGTCATTTTAAGGCTGTCACAAGTAAGCCTTTTGTGGATAAGATCTGATTGTATGGAGCCGAAGAACTCCTTGCTACCGTAGATGATGACCCCAAGAGGGAAGAATTTTGGCTCGAAAACACTATTCGGGTCTTCAATGAGCTTTCTTGTACTCCAGAGGAGTGTCTAAAGTGTGCTATTTCACTTTTGAGGGATTCGGCATTTCATTGGTGGAAAACTCTAATATCGGTTGTATCTAGAGAGAGGGTTACATGGGATTTCTTCCAAGAGGAGTTCCAAAAGAAGTACATAAGTTAGCGATTTATCGATCAAAAGTGTAAGTAGTTTTTGGAGTTGAAGTAAGGCCGAATGACTGTATCTGAATACGAGCGAGAGTTTATTAGACTTAGTAAGTACGCTCAGGAATGTGTGTCTACAGAAGCTATTATGTGTAAGAGGTTCAAGGATGGATTGAATAAAAATATTAGAATGTTTGCTGGAATTTTGAAACTGAAAGAATTTGTTGTGATAGTCGAACGAGCTTGTAAGGTAGAAAAGCTGTGCAAAGAAAAGAGAAAAGTTGAGCTCGATGCCAGAGACTCGAGGAAGAGGCTAATGAGTAAGTCCTTTCAGTCCTCATCTAAGAAGTCAAGGGATATGCCCCTTGTAACAACCCGAATTAGAGGCTAAACTGAATAGTGGTTTCGAAACCATGAATCCGAGGTCTAAAATATTTTTCTGATTGAGTCTTGATATTTATTGGGTGATTGAATGTTTGTGTGAAATGTTGGTAGGTAAACTTTATTGTTTGCATGACCAATTTGATAGGTTGGACTAAATTGCAATAAGGGAAAGATATGTGTTTTAATTCATAAAAGTACTTGATTGAAATGAGGTTTTAAATCTAAGGTCCTTATATGGTAATTAGGCCATTTTAACTTAGTTTGGACAAAAATGCCTAAGGAAGGATAAAATAACAAAGGTTTTAATGAAAGGCATTTTGGTCATTTGGTTAATAAAAGGAATAAAAAGGGAAAATGAACCAAAATTTAGTCCATCTTCTTCACGTGTTGGCCGAAACTTGCAAGCACCATAGCTAGGGTTTTATTTCAACTTTCAAGTTTGATTGTAAGTGAATTCTAGTCTTGTTTTTAATGTTTTTCATATTTTTGAAATCCTTGTAACTTGCTCTAGCTATTTCTACCACTAATTTGAGCTAGGGTTCATTTTTAATATTTTACCCATGGATGACCTATATGCATTTTGATGTCTAGAGGTAGAATATGAAAGTTTAAAGTGTGGTGAACAATTTTTACCAGGTGATTTTGGTGAAAAATTGTTGAAATGACTTATTGGTAAAAGGTGAAATATTGTATGCAGAAATTGTGAAATGATGGAAATTGTGGACTATTATAAGAGAAAAAATGGTTCGACTAGGCTTAAAATACAAAAAAATTGAATAGAAATCATTTGCTGAGCCTAGGTACTAAATTGTAAAATTTAGAAAGTTAGGGGTCAAATTCTAAAATTTGCTATAGGAAGATTTTGGATTGATTTGAGTAATGTGAATATTGAATGGGTTAAATGTGTCATTATAGATCGAGAGGAACGTGGAATCGACCTTGACAGAGGTAAAGACAAGGTTTCGGACTAAACCACAAATTTAACCTATTTTGTATCGAGGTAAGTTTATATGTAAGTAATACATTAAATTTATTAATGTCATTATACATGGTTGTATATTATGAAGAATGCGTAAGTGATATTTCTATTGGAGAGTTGTGGGAAAGTGAAATTCCCGGTTGAACCTTCGAAAACTGGAAGATACAGATAAAATATAGCTAGGTCACATGGGTGGTTCTGAGGATAGGACACCATGTAGACAAGAGAGCTACGAGATGTTATATGATTGTTAGATCACATGTGTATATACCATGTGTACACGAGAGCTACGGGTTAAAGATAGCTAGGTGACATGAATGTTATCGAGACTATGTGGGTTAGGTCACATGTATGGTACTAAAAGTACATCTGTGCACACGAGAGCTAGATTTCATGGGAGGTGGAGCTTTGCGCTGAAACCACCAAGTATCGATTGATATTCCGAAGGGTTCAACCGGGAAGATTGACTAAAAGGTGTTTTGTGTGAACATATGATGTATAGATCCAGGGATGTAAGCAACTACTTATGTGAGCAAGTGTATATGTGAGCAAGGGTGCATGAGAGTATGTGTATGGGTAAACAAATTACATGTAGTGTATGTGAATATTGGTAAGGTTAAAGTGAGTAAGTGAAATCATGATGAGTAATAAAAGTTTGTTATGTTAAATTTTTTAGCTTTGAATTGAGAATGTTAATATAATCCTAATTATTTGCATATAGACTCACTAAGCTTAAAGCTTACCCCTTTTCTTTCCCCCTTGTCTTATAGTATTGCCAAACCAGCTTGGAATTCGGGAAGCGTTGGAGGATCATCCACACTATCAAAGGCTGTTTTGGTATATTGAAATGTATTTTTGAATTATGGCATGTAAAGAGACTTGGTTGTTTTATAAGTATCAAAGTAGTTTGGCTACCATGTGAAGTTAATGTCTCTTGATAAATCATTTTATACTAAGGCCATGCGATATGGCAAATGATGTTATTGGTTTGTATATCTATATGAGGTAATTCTTGAAATGGTATGTTTGCTTGTGCGTGGATGAATTGATATGTGATGATTAAATGTTAAATGTGGCTATAATGAGTGTCTAAAAGTGTTATGGTGTGTTATGATAAAAATGGTATAGGTTTATATGTGTTTTGGGGTATGAAATGGCTTGGAAAATAGTCTAACTTAGGGCTACACGGTCGGCAACCACGGACATGTTAGTAGGGCGTGTGTAATCTACATGAAGTTTTTGGGGAATAAGTACGTCACACGGCTTGCCCACACGGGTGCTTCGTGGCCGTGTGACCAAATTTGCATGCTGACGTCATAAACAAAATACCCATGTTTTTGCACATGGGGTAAGAATATGGGTGTGTCGAGGCCGTGTGAGAGACACAGGCCAAGGACACGGGCGTGTGCTCGGCCGTATGAAAACCCTTATTAGTTCAAAAGGAAAGATAAATTCCTAATAATTCCACACGGACTGGGGACATGGGCGTGTGTGATCACACGGCTTGCCCACACGGGTGTGTCCCTGTCTCATACAGGCGTATACCCTGTTTTTAGTCAAATTTTCCAAAATTTTCATAAGTTTTTGGTTTGGTCTTGGACCACTCCCAAATTATGTTTTGGGCCCCATAGGCCCATTTTAAAGATGGTATGACATATTAAGAATAAGTTTTAATTTGGAACAAAATTTTATGGTCTGACTTTGAGTGATTGGTTATGCCATTTTCCTATAATGCCTCGTATCCAGTTCCGGTGTCGAACTCGGGTAAGGGGTGTTACACCCCTCCATTCGAATGTGTCAGCTGGAAATCTTAGCAGAAATCATGGGAAGCAATATTCAGGTTCTAAGGCCCAGACTACATCTATAGCAAGCGTCAGTAATGTCAGATCTAAAAGGCTCGAATGCCAACACTGTGGTAGTACACATCCTGGGGAATGTTGGATGATCACCCGGGCTTGTTTTAATTGTGGTTCCCAGGATAATTTCATTAAGGATTGCCCTGAGATGATTGAAAAAGATAACTCTCCGAATGTTAGATCGAGTAATACAGTTGCTAGGGGGAGACCAATGAAAAATACAGGACATGGGGCTAGTAGTAAGGGTGTATCCAAGGACTCAACTGTGACATTGAAAGTTAGAGCACTCGTGAGGACTTATGCCATCCGTGCTCGAGAAGATGCGTCATCCCCTGATGTGATCACTAGTACATTTTCTCTTTATGATACTACTATTGTTGCATTAATTGATCTCGTATCGATGCATTCTTATATTTACATGAATTTGGTAACTAATATGAATTTGCCTATTGAGTCTATTGAGTTCGTGATTAAAGTGTCAAACCCTTTAGGCAAGTATATGTTAGTGGATAAAGTTTGCACGAATTGTCCTTTTGACAATTCGAGGTCACTGTTTTCTGGCTAACTTAATGTTGTTTCCATTTGATGAGTTTGATGCTACATTGGGTATGGATTGGTTAAAATTTCATGATACCAAGGTAAATTGTAGGCAGAAAACTATTGAATTAAAATGTGAAAATAGTGAGGTTCTTCAGGTCGAAACAGATGAATCTAGTGAACTGCCCAATGTGATTTCATTTATGATAGCTTAAAAGTATGTAAGAAAAGGTTATGAAACATTTCTTGTGTACGTGTTGAACATAAAAGTGTCTGAATTGAAGATTGAATTGGTACCAGTAGTTTGTGAATTTCCAAATGTGTTCCCAAAAGAATTGTTGAGATTGCCACCAGAGAGAGAGGTGGAGTTTACTATTGATTTGTTACCGAGGACTGCCCCAATATCGATTGCTCCGTATAGAATGGCTCTGTCCGAATTGAAAGAGTTGAAGGCTAAGTTTCAAGAGTTGACTGATAAGGGATTTGTGAGACCGAGCTTTTCTCCCCGGGGTGCCCCCATACTATTTGTTAAAAAGAAAGATAGGTCCATGAGACTTTGCATTGACTACCGACAACTCAACAAAGTAACCATAAAGAATAAGTATCCTTTGTCGAGGATTGACGATTTGTTCGACTAGTTGAAAGGGGCAACAGTATTTTTAAAGATAGACTTGAGATTTGGCTACTATCAATTGAGGGTTAAAGACTCGAATGTGCCAAAAACTGCGATCAAAACGAGGATGGACATTACGAGTTTCTTGTCATGCCATTTGGACTTACTAATGCTCCGATAGTATTTATGGATTTGATGAATCAAATTTTCTGACTGTACTTGGATAAGTTTGTGGTTCTGTTCATAGATGATATTTTGATTTATTCTCGAGATGAGTCCGAGCATCCCGAGCACTTGAGAACTGTATTACAAACTTTGAGAGATAAGAAATTGTTTACTAAGTTTAGTAAGAGTGAGTTTTGGCTCTGAGAAGTCAGATTTTTGGGACACATTATTTTTGTAGAAGGTATAAGAGTCGACCCGGATAAGATTTCGGCAATTGTTGATTGGAAACAGCCAAAGTTATAAGCTTTTTGGGCTTAGCTGGATATTATAGACGTTTTGTTAAAGGATTTTTGATGATTGCTACTCCGATGACAAGGTTGTTACATAAAGATATTAAGTTTGAATGGTCCGAAAAATGCCAAAAGAGCCTTCAGAACAACATTTTTCCCAAAATTACGAATTTGATATACTCATGCTCAAAAATAAGAAAGTTGATAGTCATGCTACTTAAGTATATATATCGTTCAAATTAAATTCAACAATTATTACAATAGCAAAATTAGACTAAATGCTTCTTTAACAAAGACATGTTAACCCTTACCAATTTGATTTTTATTCCCTTATTCAAGACTAAGCTGCAATCATTAAGTTAAACTTATGTCCTCATATGTTGATCTTAGCAATTTCTCTCCACTAATGTAGGTAGCATAGAAACTTGAATCAATAGGTCTTCATTAAGGTTGTAACGTGGCTAGGCTAGGGGTAGGTAAAAGATAGATAATTTTTTGCTTAAAACCCTAGACTCAGCATCAATTGGACCTTTGGACTCTTTACCTTCGATACACCAACTTACTTTACTTTCACATGCTCTTTTGTACATCTATTCTCTTTCAAGTACATGTGCTCTCTCTTTTTTCACACGAGCACTCGACTTATGTACTATAATTTTTGAGCATTTGATACTTCTTTTCAACTCCCCCAAACTTATTTTCAAACGATATTCTGAATAGTACTGAGTCTAGTGTTTGGGACAATTTTAAAGATAATTAAGAGAAAAGTGATGGCTAAATATTGCAAAGGTCCAAATAAAATTAGTGCATATAGGCTCAAAGCTGGGTTTCAAAGGATAAATTTATCATGGTTGGCTTGAAAGTCTCAAATGGTCCAAACAATAGTTGCCTAAATCTTTTTCAATGTTCCATGCTTCATAGGATTTCACCTCAAGAAACTACTAAGTCAATTCTAAAGACTTAAACTTTCATGCATGCCTAATTTTCGTAAGGAACTAAAAATTTATGGTACGATTCACATGCTTTATTGAAAATACATTCATATCATTATTAAGCTAACATAATAACTTATTGAAATAATAGAACTTTATTCATACTGAAGTTTAGCATATTTAATAAAATTTCAAATTATTGAACAAAATATATCCTAATCGTAATTAAAAGAAAAATTAATTTTGAGTGGAAATAATTCAATTTTTCAGTCCCTCTACTTAAAGTGAACCATGTCCTCATTGTTTAAAGTGAATATATACTATAGACCAGGTAGGATTTTAGAAAAAAGGAGGTGAGTCAATTTGACTGCTTAAGTACCAAGCTCTCTCTAAATCCAATCCTAGACATGTATATATCTATTGCCACACTTTATACTTTGTGACTTGTTAAAATTTTATTAATGATTCTCCTCTCCTATTTTATTATGCAAGAATAAATATTCCTAATTAACCTAATCCTAAATAACCTAAAAACAAAAATAAGATAAAGCCGAGATCCTCCCTTTTTATTTATTTACTGATCCTTCCGAGTTTGACTCATCTTTTGCTTTATCATTATTGCATTTGCACGAATTGCTTCGTTCCTTCTTCAATAATGGACTACATGGTTCGAATATGAAATCTGGAAACTCAGGCACAAAAATAAATGGGACATTGTAAATTTTCTTAAGGGCACTTCTAATTGAGTCATCCCTTATTTTTTAGTATCTCCAGTAGGCTTGTTGATGCCATTGCATATGTTGCATTATGTCCATTAACTTTGACAGCTCATCTCGAAGATCTGGGCTACGCGATGGAGTTTTAAACATTGAAGTTTCGATATCAGGTTCAGCTTCTGGTTCCATTGGTTTTGCCTCATCAGGGACTTCAACTTCTTGCGTTGGCTCGATCTCTGTGGGGTCATCTTCTTCTTCTTCTTCAAGATCCTCACTTTCTTTAACTCGTTGCTGTAGAACAAAATCTCCAGCTACTCGATAGAGGTCCCAATCGGTGATTGTGCCCTGACTATACCCTGTCTTCTTTACGTTTGCAAGTATTTTAGGTTTTAAGCACAGGATTGTTATCGTAAAGGGAAAATAAGCTAGGCCAAACCATCTAACGGCACAATTCTGCATTTCTCTCCGCATGATTTTTCTAACATCAATGGTCTTTCCAGTTAAAATTGAGTATAATAGGACCATTCGCTCTAATAAGATTGTAGTCCTATGCGAACTAGGCATAAGGCTGAAACGGATGAAATAGAACCATAACTTCACAAGTGGTGTCAAATACTCCCTTAGACAAGTGTGGATTCCTTGTTTTGACACAGTTCACTTAGAATCTAGAACTGTAAGTTCCTTGAGAATTTGTTGCAGATTTTCAGGCTTAATGTTGCTCAACAAAGAAGAATATTCATCATTTTCGAAATTAGGTAATTCAAAGAACTCATTAATATCATTTGAATTTATTGGTACCTTGATTCTGCAAACTAGAACTTCGGTCAACTCGCTTGAGGTTAAGTTCACATATAATTCACGAACTAGTTCCTCATCCACACTTGGTCTTTTCTCACAAAACAACTCCCAATTGAGGGTTTTAGCAACTTGACGAATACGCGCCATAAAGTCTTTGTAGTCGCTTTCTTTTAATGTGAAGCCTTTCTCTAGATACATCTATTATTTTTGAAGATGCTTTCATATCTTACTTTGGCTTCTTCATAGTGGAACTTGTTTTGTGTTTCGTCGATTTGGGTGAAGGCACCAGTTCTCTTGCGAGGCATAATTGACCACCTTTTTTAAAGAACTCCTAAAAAAACAATAATTTAGAAGCAAAAAGAATTGATTTAAGGAGGGTTGGAAGGTTTGTGGCTTAGGATGGGTGAAGGAAATGTGCTACACAAGTGCTTTAGACGGCAGCTAGGACGTGTGACCTTGGTGCGTGCGTTGTGGCCTAGAGCAGCAAGGTATGCGTGCGTGCGCGGGTTGGAAGTAGGTAGAGCACGGGACCTTGTCGAGTAGGCCTAGTGTGCTAGAGCAGGACGCAGCCTGGGCAACTATTGGGGTAGCAAACGTGCGATGTAGTGCGCGACAAGCAGGCATGCAGCCGGAGCCTGGAGCGTCTGCTGGACAACTGTTGTGGCTAAGGGTTGCGGCACTTTAAGGGTTTGGTGCTTTGGGGTTTAATTGATACATGAATGGTGGAGGAATATGGTGGAATTTATAGCATGAGAAATAGGAATTAAAGTAGAACTCTTAGTATAATTTAATAACTAAAATAAGAGTCTAATTCTAATTCTACTCAAAATTTACAACAACTAATAATTAAATATATGCATATGAAATTATCAATTGCTATTAAATTATTAAGATAATAATAAAATATAATTAAAATATAATTAATCCTAATTCTAACCTAAATTGATAAAAATTGATATATAAATTATATATTAAAGTTTATCATATTATTATTATATAAATATATAATATTAAGTAAAAATATTTATTCTAGATGCCTTTTGAAAATATTTACAAAGAGAGGCACCTAGTTTTTATTATTTACAAGAACAGCAACCAAATTTTAAAAATAATTCAATTAAGTCCCTAACCTTAATGAAAATTTAAAATTGAGTTGCAAATTAAAATTGGATAAAAAATTGACCCTTTTATTTGAAAAACCAAAAATTTATTTTGTTATTTAGGGAATAATTTCTCAAAAATTATGTAGAAATCAATTCCCAGGAAAGATTGGAGGGGTCACAAACGGTCCTACTTAAGTTCCAATCTCCTAGACAAAATTTATTTAAACATAATAAACCCGAAAATATACCCTAAATAATTTATTTGAGAGGAAAACAAAGGGAAATAAAAAATCTGATAAAATAAACGTGATTTTATCACGTTCAATTTTATCACCCTAGTAATGTTTCAAGCGTTGAGCGTTAACACGAAAATTACCTCCCTTACCTTAGAGTTCTACAACTCCGTATGGATAAACTTGGTGAATCATAAATGAACTAGACCAACGTGATTTTAGCTTACCTAGAAAGAACTTTAATCTGGAGTTGAACAACAAAACTTGCTGAGCTACTTCAAATTCTCGAACTCAGATGTGCTTGTCATGCAATTTCTTGAGTCTCTCCTTGAGTAATTTGACATTTTCATATGAGAACACTCAGAATTCCTCTAGCTCATTGAGTTGGAGCATCTGTTTCTTTTTACCAAGCTTAAGATCGAAGTTGAGTTGTTGAAGAGCCCAATAAGCTTTGTGCTCTAACTCCAAAGGCAAATGGCAGGCTTTCCCAAAAACCAACCTATAGGTTGACATCCCAAAAGGTGTCCTATATGCTGTTCTGTAAGCCCATAGAGCATCATCCAGTCTTTTGGACCAATCTCGTCGGTTCGGGCAAACTACCTTCTCAAGTATGCCTTTGATCTCTTTATTTGCTAGCTCAGCTTGCCCATTTGTCTACGGATGGTAAGCTGTAGCAACCTTGTGTTTCACTCCATATTTATCTAACAACCATTTTAACCACTTGTTCACAAAATAAGACCCTTCATCACTGATAACAGCTCTTGGGGTTCCAAACCTTATGAACACGTATTTCTGCAAGAACTTCATCACAACCTTAGCATCATTTGTCAGATAAGCTTCAGCCTCGACCCACTTGCACACATAATCTACTACTACCAATATGTACTTGTGACCACAGGATGGGGGGAAAGGACCAAAAGAGTCAATACCTCAAACATCAAATAATTCTACCTCAATGATGTTTGTTAAAGGCATCTCATTTCTGTTGGTGGCATTTCCGACACTTTGACATCAATCACAACTCTTTACGTAAGCGTATGCATCCTTGAATAGTGTGGGCCAAAAGAATTCAGCTTGTAATACTTTGGTCGTAGTCCTCCAAAGTGTCCCCCACTTGGAGCTGAGTGACAGCGGTATAAAATCTTCGGTATTTTATCTTCTGCCACGCATCTCTTGATCATCTGATTCGTACACTTTTTAAACACATATGGCTCTTCCCAAAAATAGTACTTCACATCGTGAAGAAACTTTTTCCTTTGTTGATACATCTTATCAATTAGCATCAAACCACAAGCTAAATAGTTAGCAATATCAGCAAACCAATGGGTGGTATGGACATGATTTACCTTCAGTATGTGTTCATCTGGAAAGGTCTCCTGAATTTGTACAAGTGGAGAATTTCCCTCTTGCGGCTCCAATCTAGACAAGTGATCTACTACTTGGTTTTCTACTCCCTTTCGATCTTGAGTTTCTAGATCGAACTCTTGAAGTAGAAGTACCCACCAGATCTATCTCTGTTTATCATCTTTCTTGGCAAGTAAATACTTAATTTTCGAGTGGTCTGAATAGACAGTCACTTTGGTACCTGCAAGATAAGATCGAAACTTGTCGAAAGCAAACACAATTGCAAGTAACTCTTTTTCTGTTATCGTGTAATTCAGTTGAGCTCCTATTAGAGTTTTACTTGCATAATAGATGGGATGAAAAACTTAGTTCCTTCGTTGGCCCATGACAACTTCAATTGCGAAGTCACTTGCGCCACACGTTAATTCAAATGGCAAATCCCAGTTTGGTGTGACAATTATGGGTGCCGTAACTAATCGATTCTTCAAATCCTTGAATGCTCTTAAACATTCCTCATCAAACTTGAACACTGTATCCTTCTCTAATAATTTGCACAAAGGTTTCACAATTTTGGAAGTCTCTAATAAATCTTCGATAAAAGCCGGCGTGGCTCAAAAAGCTCCTAACACCCTTTACAGATGTTGGAGGTGGGAGCTTCTCAATAACATCTACCTTTGCTTTATCTACTTCAATTCCATGTCTCGATATCCGATGCCCTAGAATAATACCTTCTTGCACCATGAAATGGCACTTTTCCCAGTTGAGTACTAGGTTTGATTCTTCTCATCTCCTTAGTACCTTAGCTAGATTGGCTAGGCAGTCATCATAAGTATCTCCAAATACTGAAAAATCATCCATAAAAACTTCCAAATACTTCTCAACCATGTTAGTAAAAATAGACATCATACATCTTTGAAATGTAGCAGGTGCATTACATAAACCAAATGGCATGTGTCTAAATGCAAACGTATCGTACGAGCAGTTGAATGTTGTCTTATGTTGATCTTTTAGTGCTACTGTAATCTGATTATACCCTGAGTATCCATCGAGAAAACAATAATAGTCTCGCCTTGCGAGTCTATCTAGCATCTGGTCCAAGAACAGCAAAGGAAAGTGATCTTTCCTAGTCGCCTTGTTCAACTTCCGGTAATCTATGCATATTCTCCATCTCGTAACCGTTCTAGTAGGTATCAATTTGTTATTCTCATTTTCAATGATCATGATACTGCCTTTCTTCGGTACGCACTGGACTAGACTTACCCATGAACTGTCTGAGATGGGGTAAATTACACCCGCATCTAATCATTTGATAATTTCCATCTTTACTACATCTTTCATGATAGGGTTCAGTCTCCATTGTCCATCAATCGTTCCTTTCTTGCCATCTTCTAGTATGATCTTGTGCATGCATATAGATGGACTAAAACTGCGAATATTAGCTATGGTCCATCTGATAGCCTTCTTGAATTGCTTTAATACTATGATAAGTTTCTCCTCTTGCTCACTAGTTAATTTTGCTGAAACAATCACAGGCAGAGTAGAAGCGTTACCTAAATAAACATATTTTAAATGTGAAGGTAATACCTTGAGTTCTAACTTAGGTGGCTCATCGATTGACGCTTTCAGTTGGGTGTAATCCCTTTTCTCTAATTCCAAAGATTCAAAATGGGATTGCGAATTAAATCCCTTTTGATTAGCTTCTAGCAAAGCTAAGTATTCATCCTTCTCTTCATCATTTAGAGGCTCTGATGCCAAAATTCATTCCAATAGATCCTCAACATAGTTGAGTTCCTTCTCCACTATTAATTCCTCTAAATCGGACACTGCAGAACAATCATCAATTGTGTCAGGAAATTGCATAAACATAAAAACATTAAATGTGACCTTATCATCTTGAACACGCATAGTAAGCTTGCCCTTCTGCACATCAATAAGGGTTCTTCTAATTGTTAAGAATGGTCTTCCTAAGATAATTGGCACTTCTTTGTCTGCTTCAAAGTCTAGAATTACAAAGTCAGCAGGAAAAATAAATTTATCTACACGCATCAATACATCCTCAATTTTTCCCTCTAGATGTGCTATGGATTGATATGCTAATTGAAGTGTAACCGTAGTAGGTCTAACTTCACCTATCCCAAATTTTCTAAATATTGACATAGACATCAAGTTGATACTCGCACCTACATCACATAATGCCTTACCACAATATGTTGCTCCAATATTACAAGGTATAATAAAACATCCAAGATCCTTCAACTTTGGGGGTAGTTTGTTCTGAAGATGCACACTGCATTCCTTCGTTAGAGCTATTGTCTCAAATTCTCCAAGTCTTCGTTTCTTAGACAGGATATCCTTCATGTACTTGATGTAATTCGGCATTTGCTCAAGTGCTTCAACCAATGGGATGTTGATATAAAGTTGCTTCAGTAAGTCTAAGAACTTCTTGAATTGAATCTTCTGCTTCTACTTTTGAAGTCTTAGAGGGTAGGGTGGTGGTGGTTTCTTTACTGGAACTAGTAATGGTTGATTCATCTTCTGTGGCAATTTTGCATCTAACAAAGTTGTTAGTTGTTCAGAACCGGCTAGTTCTAAAGTTACCTTGTTGAGTTTTCCAAGTTCTGGTTCTGGTGAAATTGGAATTTCAATACTCGGTTGAACTTCCTCTGAGTCTTGAGCATTAGCTTGCTCCTTTTTAGCTTCGATGGTGTTAGGTTCTACTGTCTTTCCACTCCTCAATGTCAACGCTTTGCAATGCTCCTTCCCCAGATTTCTTGGATTCTCTGTATCACTAAGTAAAGCACCTAGTGGTCGGTTTCTAAATTCAGTTGCAAGCTGGCCCATTTGGTTTTCCAGATTCTTCAATGTAGTTGCTTGGCTTTGGATTAAGGCATCATTCTTCGCCATGTATGCCTTCAATAGATTCTCTAAGCTATTGGATGGTTCAGCTTGGGCTAGTTTCTAAACTTGTTTAGGGAAACTAGACGGTTGGGTTGGTCTAGGTTGGGCATAAGTGTTATTAGTTCCAGCCCCTTGGTTACTCTAGGAAAAATTTGGGTGATTTCACCACGATGGGTTATAATAATTTCATTGCAGCCCTTGCCTTCCTCAATTTTGGTTCTAGTTACCTATGTAATACATAGATTCTGGGTTTGACCTTTCCCATAATGGATTCTGGGTTTGATAGACATTCTCAAACTATTAAACCCATTAGTAGTAAGATTTTTAAGCATTGAGGGTATTGATGATACCTAAGATGCGAGTGAAGTAAGAGCGTTAACTTCATGTATTCCAGCAACTCGTCTTCTAGACGCTACTCGATTGCTTGGCCATTGATAATTGTTACTGACAATCCTCTCGATGATTTCATAAGCCTCATTATAAGACTTAGAATGGAGAGTATTGTTAGCAGAAGCGTCCACTACCATCCTTTTGTGAGCGTTAAGACCGTTATAAAACGTCTCAAGTTGAATGCAATGTGGAATTCCATGATGAGGGCACTTCCGTAATAACTCTTTATATCTTTCCCATGCCTCGTACAAGGATTCATCATCCATTTGTTGGAAGGCACTGATCTCATTCCTCAACTTAGCATTCTTGCTAGGCGGGAAATATTTCATAAGAAATCTTTCTGCTAACTCTTACCATGTGGAAATTGAGTTTCGTGGCAATGAGTTCAACCAAGCTCGAGCTTTGTCCCTTAGCGAATATAGGAACAGCTTCAATCATAATGCATCTTCAGGTACTCCAGCTAATTTGAAAGGGTCGCTCACCTCCATGAACAGTCTCAAGTGCAAGTGAGGGTCTTTGGTTGGCATTCCCCTAAATTGGCCCACTATCTTAAGCATCTGGAACATGACTGGCTTCAGCTCAAATTGTTGTGCCTTAATTTCAAGTCTCCTAATACCTGGATTAAGATCATTAAACATTGGCACGACATATTGTATTCAAGCTCTATCCCTATCAATAGCAATAAGGATAGGATTTTGAGCAAGGTTTGCTCTGTTTCTTTGATTCATATTGTCGAAATTCATCTCTTCGGTCCTTCTCTAATTTGCTTGTCTTTTACGCTGTCAAAAGGTCCATTCTATCTAAGGGTCTACAAGGAGTAAATCGATAATTCGGTCAATACTCATAAACACCTGAAATAATCACAGAGAAATTAATTAAGTTAAAAATTAAACAGAAAAATAAACCAAAATGCAAAACTAACAAATTCACAAATAATGACTTTTTTTAAAACAGTCTCCGGCAATGGCGCCAATAATTAATTACACTTCTTAACTTAGAATTATTAAACTCATGCTTATGTTGTTACGAACAAATTCACGGCAACTCGATAATTTGCTAACTACTGCTCATACATACTTATTAAATTAACTAATCTCTTGAGCAATTTTCAATGTCAATTCAGACAATTAGTCAATCTTCATAACCATATAAAAGATTAATTGAGGTAACAAAGTATTCCTACCTTGAAACAGTTTAATCACAATAATCTTGCAAGTTATGCAAGGCACTAATATCGGCAGATATAATGCTAAGTTAACCATTAGCTACCTTACATGATTAAACATGCACTGATTAAGTATTGTGTCAATTAATTATAATTTCAATACGGTTAAATAATTAATTCTTTAGCAATCTCACATTTATAATGCAAGAATAACTTAGGCATGATTTTACTTAATCAAGCATTTTACTGAGGCCTATAATAGCATAAACACAATTTTAATAATTTAAGCAGACGAAATGCAATCAACCCAACACGAATTAAATTCAAGATAAATTAATTAGATTAATCATTTCAATAGCATAAATATTCATAAACATGTTCATCAAAACAACAATGAAAAATTAAAAAGTTAGGGAACAAGAATCAAATCTAGTGTTTCTCTGTGGCTTGATTGGTTGCTCCGTTCTTTATTCTCTGTTGCCCTCAGCGACCAAGGTGGCTATGAACACCTAATTTCTACTCCAAAATGGTGGAATAAAAACCTCTTTTCCAAGAGAAGAAATCGGCACAAGAACAAGGGGAAATGAGTAGAAATGGAGAGAAAAAGTGAGAGAGAAGAGGAGAGTTGTGAGAGAATGAGAGATGAATGAGGGATGCCTTGAATGATCAGCAAAGGGGGCCTTTTATAGCTGAATGTAGCAGCTAAAAATAGCAAAAATAATCAGCCAAAGAGACCTCCGTTGGCCGGCCACACACATGGCAAAGTTGAAAGTTTCAACTTTGCTATTTTAGGCTTAGGGCAAGTCCATAAAGCCACAATTAGTGGAGGGGCTTGAATGCAACTTTGACAAGTCTTCAAGGGCTTCTTTCCAACTTAATTATTGAACTAATGAGCTGAATTGGGTGATCATTTGGACGGTGTTGGGCTGTCCAATTTGTGGCCAGTTCGGTTCAACTGGACCCCTTTCTTTCATAATTTAATTAATATTAATTTATTAACCCAAATTAATTGAGTATAAATTAAAATTAATTAATTTATGAATTAATGCCCATATTTCTGGACCATATTAGGCTGAAAATTAATTTGCCTTGATACTCCAAATTGCTTCTCGGTTTTGTTCTTCTAGCAGTGTCTGCCAAGCTAATTTTCGCCATTTGGTCGATTCTGTCGAAAATAATCAAAATTCACCAAAAATAATTATAAAATGGACTAAAATTTGATATGTTCATATTTTAATACAATCTAATTATTTTAATAAAATTAATTATTTTTCGACAAGAATTTAACTTGATTTGCATGAATTTAAGTAAAAATGGGTATGAAAAAGTAATAAAAAAATTTGTTTCCACTATACAATAGTTCGAGGAGTAAGAAACTTTTTGGGATACGCAAGATTCTACAAGCATTTATTAAAAGATTTTGCTCACATATTTAAGATGTTGAATCAACTCATTTTAAAAGAGACACCTTTTATATTCAATCAGGACTGCATTAAGGTTTTTGAGGTAGTAAAAGGAAACTTATCTTTGCACCTATAATTATTACTCCTAACTGGTCAAAACCTTTTATTGTTATGTGCGATGCTAATGATTATTCTATAGGAGCAGTGTTGGGAGAAAAGAGAAACAACATATTTAGAGCTATTTATTATGCAAGTAAGACACTCAATTCAATGCAATGCACCTATACCACTACCAAAAAGGAGATGCTTGTTATCGTATTTGCTTGTGAAAAATTTCACCTGCATTTGATGGCTAATAGAGTTTATGTTTACACTGACTATTCAACACTAAAACATGTCATGAAGAAAAAGGAAACAAAATCTAGATTAATGAGATGGGTATTATTGCTTCAAGAATTCGACCTATGGATAATGGACAAAAAAAAGGAACAGAAAATCAAATCGCAGACTTTATCCAAAATAGAAAATAATCTAGAGGAGTAGAATTCTGAAGAAATCAAGGAGACATTTATAGATGAATAGTTATTTAGGGTAGACATCCATCAGATGAGGTTCAAAACCAGTAGTGTAACACCCTAAATTTGGGCCTAGAAGTATTGGGCCTTGAGCATAAGTATTTAATTGTGCAAGAAAATGACACAATTGATTGTCTACTCTAATGGTTAAGTGATTTAGGAATGTTTAGGAGTGTCTAAGAAGTCCTGGGTTCAAACCTGGGCTTTAGCAAAAAAAATTATTTTTAGTGTATAAATCCTTGGGATCTAGATTAGAAGGCTTTTAAATTGTTTTGATTAAATCATGACATAAGAAGAGCTTGTAGTCCAGTGGTAGGTGCCGTGTCAGTATGTTTAAGGGACTGGAGTTCAAGTTATGTTATGGGCACAAGGATATTTATTTTGCTACTCTGCCATGTGAGAAGTAGAGGTGGACTGAAACTCTGCAAAGTGAAGTTTAAATGAGTCATGGAGTAATCCAAGAAGGAAAAAGAGGGATTTGGATAGATGGTTGGTGAGTGAATTGAGGAGTAAAGTAGGGAGAAAAACTAGGAGGATGGTGGTGCATTTTGAATTGGTGGGTTGTGGAGAGATTTAGGGAGTTGGTGGCATTTTGGAACTCTAAAGTTTCCCTTGAGAATTTGGCTAGGGGAAAATATTGAGCACTTTCAGTTTTAGTGGTGTTCTCTCGACATTTCTTTTCGATTTTGGCAAGTGAGTGTTCTTTTCGGGTTGTAACATTTTCTTTTAGTTCCCTAGAAGTCGATTGGGGCAAAAAAGAGTTTCTGATAGTTCCGTTCACTTTTGCTGGTTTCGATTTACAGATATCTTCAAGTTTCTCGACTCCCATCTTTCTGTCTTTTCTACTCTCCTCCTTCTAAAACTATTTCTTTTTCATTCTCCATAAACTAAACACATACTTCCTCCCTTACTTAAACGTTATCCCGATTGTTTTGACCTTTTTTTCCCATCTCAACATTTCTAATTTTGAGAAGTTTTCTCTTAGCCAAATATTGTTGGTGCCTCTGTGGAAGTCCTTCTTTTCCTTTTCTTTTGATTCTTTTCCCTTTACATTGATACCTTGGCTGAACTTTTATTTTCTCTCCCTCTTTACTTGAACAGCCTTATTCAAGTTCTTCATCTATTGTGTTAAGGCCAATTACTCTTTTTGACATTCAATCAAGGTAAGCCGTCCTTTCTGTGGGGTTCACAATTGGTTTCTTCATTTTCTATTAAAATAATCTTCCTTTAACAGCCTTTAACTCTAATGACTCTGTTGGGGGTGTTTGTATCTCTCGTGTCTAGAGTAGCCTTTATAGGTCAATTATTGCTATCCATCATTTGATGGACTATATCCGGTTAAGTTATCTTTTGTTTGGTTTAGGTGATTCACGTTTGACTATGTTTAACAAGAATGGATGGTAATACAGATTTTTGCCAAGAATTGTGAAGTTATCCTTGACCAATAGTTTAGGGGGGCTAAATCACATTCGTTTTGTGAGGGTAAGTGTTGGTGAATATTATGGAATAAGTGCAAGAGGGGCTTTAACCCTATGGTCAAGCGACTAATAGAAATCTTGCATGAATGTAGGTTTTTGCACTCGAGGATCGTTAGCACTTTTCGCTTACAGGTGTGTAATAGTACCCTGTAATCGATAGTTAGTGAAAGGCCGAAATGTGTGTACTCACATTGTTCTGACCGTAGATCGGTAAAAGCCAAAAAGTTGAAAAGTTGACGATTGATGCCACACGGGCGTGCGATCGTACGTGTGGTGAACCGAGCCCACGAGACATAGGCATAAGACTATAGAGGCCACCATGAGCGATCGCATGGGCATAGGCCGTTATGGGCCACGTTGGGCCAAGATGGGCCATGTAGGCCCATAGGTTCGTAGGCCCCACATGGGTAAATCTGACGGACATGTGGGAATATTAGACCCGATTGTGTCGCACACATGGCTAAGGTTGTTTCTAGGCTTAATGGGCAATACGGGCGTGTGGGCCCACATGGGCCGCATGTTGGGCCTTGGACCCATTCACACTGTTATGTATGTTGAGGTTACACGAGTAGCCCGAGATAACTATTGACCTTCTGATGGGTCAGTAAGCGTGTCTAGACCCATTCTGATGAAAATGACCATTATACCCCTAGAGGTAACTTGACTGATTTGCCTATGATATGTATGACTATGTTTGGAGCATGACATGTTGCATTCACGTATGTTATTATGACAGGACATTTTGCATGGGGGTTGGGTTATTATTGACAGATGAAGTGTTATGGCTTTTAGCCATCCTGCTTATGACGTTCTGCTATCCTGATTATGGCATTCTGCCATCTTAATTATGGCTTTTAACCATCCTGCTTATGGCGTTTTGCCATCCTGATCATGGCTTCTAGCCATCCTGTTTACTAGCAGCTTTGCTGCAATATCGATTAGTGTTGCAACCAGTTTTAATCTTGGTATGTTTGGCTGGGTAGGTCAATTTTATCCTCACATGGTGTGACTGGTGAGATGGAGTGGTGTGTTGGCTAGATTGGGGTGGGATTTCTGTTGCATTTTTGCTACATTTTTGTTCTGATTCTGCTACTGTATTGGGCTAAAGCCCATCTGAAATGTTTACCGTATTGGGCTAAGGCCTACCTGATACTGTTACTGCATACTATTTTATAAGGGATTACATACTGAGTTTTCATAAACTCACCCTTCTGTTTACCTGTACCGGTGATCCCAAGCGTTAGGCGATTCGGTGCTGCGAGGAGCTCGAAGGTGGCCATACACCCGTACTGGTTAATATTAGCTTTTGATTTATAAATATTTCATTTGGATTTTGTTGTGCAATAAGGTCTGTTCTGTTTTTATTTTTAGTTGTGGATTTTTATTTCGCTTTGAATATAACTGCTAGCATAACACTTGAGTTTTAAATAGTAACAGTGTTTTTACGAAACAAACGCAACTGTTTTTAGAAGACATGCTCCACTCAAAAAAAATGGTTTTGAAATTTAATAACATTTTAAAGGAAGTAACTTTTGATAATAATGCGAGGTTTTTAAATCAACCTTTGATGCATACAGAGAGGTTAAATCAAGTCGGGGTTCTCAAACGAAGTACGATTTTAAGCAAATAACTCAACAAATGACGCACAAATTGAAAATGAATAACCCATTTTAAGTCACTATTTCATCATAAAATGATTACTTGGTTTTGAGGTTTCCAATGACAATGAGTTTTACGTTTCACTTCAATGTGACACTGCCAGATTCGGCCATAATGTCTAGGCCGGGTTTGGGGTGTTACAAGTAGTACACCATAGTATGCAGATTATGTGTGCTATATTGCTAATGGCATTTTCCATCAAAAGTATCGTGGCAACAAAAGAAGAGGATCATGCACGAATCAAAAAGATTATATTTGGGAAGACCCGTATGTATTTCGACAATGCGCATATAAATTAGTATGAAGATGTGTTGTAGAAGAAGAAATAAATGATATTTTAAAGCCATACGTCTCCATGTGGGGGACATTTTGGCGGAAAAAGAACAGCTTAGAAAGTATTAGAATAAGGATTTTATTGGCCAACTATGAATAGAGATGTTTATGAATTTGTACAAGTATACAATAGATGCCATAGAACTAAGAGTATATCAAAAAGGGATGAAAAGCCACAAACAGGAATACTCAAAGTAGAGGTATTTGATGTTTGGGGAATTGATTTCATGGGACCCTTCCCAAGTTCTTTTGGGAACCAATACATCTTACTAGCTGTTGATTATGTCTACAAATAGGTGGAAGCAGTGGCATTACCTACCAATGATACAAAAGTAGTACTTAGACTCTTAAGGAAGAACATCTTTTCCAGATTTGGAACACCACACTCATTGGTAAATGATGAAGGACCCCATTTTTGTAGTAAACAGTTTGAAGCCGCATTTAGCCAAGTACAACTATTAGCCAAGTAGAGGTGTCCAACTGAGAGATTAAATGAATTCTAGAAAAAAATGGTAAATCCAAGTTGAAAATATTGGGCAGCAACACTACATAATGCCTTATGGCCTTACAAAATAGCATATGAAACTACGTTAGGTATGTCTCCTTAGAAATTAGTTTATGGAAAAAATTTCCATCTACTGATTGAGTTACAAAAGAAAACATATTGGGAAACTAAGGAATTAAATCTAGATCTAGAGTTATCCAAAAAGGAAAGTCTATTTCAATTACAAGAAATTAAAGAATTTTGCTTCATTGGCTACAAAATACTAAGTTGTACAAGATAATTAGTAGACTTCGGCATGATACAAAGATTCAGAAACGAGAACTTTTGCCTAGACAAAAAGTTTTGTTATTTAACTCGAGATTAAAATTATTTCTTGGAAAACTGAAATCATGATGGATTAGGCCATACATCATAAACTAGGTGACACCTTGTAGGGTGATAAAGCTCATTGGAAAGGGAGTGTAACACCCCCACGCCCGAGACCGTCGCCGGAGTCGAGCTTGAGGTGTTACTGAACATAATTTATCATTTAAACAACTTTACATCATTTATTTTGACTTTCGGAATAAGCAGTTTTTCTGCATCATGGTCGCTAAAAAAATCATATCTCGAGTTACGAAACTCGAAATCAAGATCCGTAAATTTTCGCTGAATCTAGACTCACATATCTATCTACTAATTTTTTTCTAAAATTTTTGGTTGGGCCAATTAGTACAGTTTATTAGTTAAAGTTACCCCTTTTTCAGGACTTGACTGCACTGACCTCTACTTACTACGAACCACTTTTATCCATGTACAAAATTCATATAACTATACGTTTATTTCTCTTAAAATTAGATTCAATAAGGATTCTGAGCATATAAATTAAACCTCCTAATTATTTTTTTACAATTTATAGTGAATTTTCAAAGTTGGAACAGGGGATCCAGAAATCGCTCTGGTCCTGTTTCACTAAAACTCAAATATCTTATAACATATAACTCCTTTACCTATTTCACTTTTTCCATTTGAAAGTAGACACAATAAGCTTCAATTTCATAGTTAATTCTTCACATAATTAGTTTTCTACTATTTTTGGTGATTTTTCAAACTCACGTCGTTGTTGCTGTAGTGTTCTGTTTTATGGCAAGTTTCATCTTTTTATGAATTCTCATGAACTATATAACATATTAAACTCACAAGGCATCCAACATTATCTAGGCTAGCCATACCAATTACTAATCATTATCAAGCATTTTCTCAACCAAACCACAACCATATCACAAGATTATTTAGACAAAACATGTATATTGCTATACATGCCATACATCAAAACATACAAACCAATATACCAATTCTTCCTCGGATAGTGTGAGCGTTTCTTCGACCTTCCCGATATCCAAGTTGGCTCGCTAAAACTACAATGAATGAAAAGGAGGGAGTAGGCATAAATGCTTAGTAAGTTCACATGCAAATAACAAGTAACATAACAAAGCAATTATATCAACAACAATAGCATGATATCACCAAGATACAAACCACATTTCTAGCTATCGTGTATCATCTTACCACCTTATTTCTGTTATATCAAGTTTCAACCCGAGGGTTAAGAACATACCTGTCCAAATTGTCCATTTCACAACACTTACCAAAATATCATTTTCATCTTGAGTATTCTTCCATTCCGCTAGAATTTTACCCGTTGAACACATCGGAATATAACTCGGATACACGGATCATTTGCACATAAGGGCCACATATGTAATCAATCAATCATGTAACCCGCCCATAAGCGAACTCAAACTCAACTCAACGAGCTTAGGCGTTCGCATCCATAAGTGAACTCGGACTCAACTCAATGAGCTCGGATGCCTAGTTACATCTCACGAACTCGGACTCAACTCAACGAGTTTGGACATTTGCATCCATAAGTGAACTCGGACTCAACTCAACGAGTTCGGATGCCCAACCATCCTAGTGACATGTCACTTGTATCCAAATCTATTCCCAAGGTTCAAACGGGATTTTCCTCAATCACACATTTCCCAGTTGTTCTCCTCGGAATATTGGAACCAATACGTTGCTTGCATCTCATACTTATCAATTTAATCACATACTTTTCATACCAATACATAATATTTCACAAAGCATAATATTCATAATAACAAGTATCATATCATATAAATAGCATTAAATCACTTAAAATAGTAATTATGTTACATTATTTACACATGAACTTACCTCGGTACAAAATATAGCAATTTTGCAATTTAGTCCAAAATCTTTTCTTTTCCTCGATCAAGGTTGATTCCACGTCTTTCTTGATCTAAAATAACACATTTAGCTTATTTAATACTCTCATTATCAAAATAGTCCTAAATTCAAATTTTGACAAAATTACAATTTTGCCCCTAAAATTTTGCATATTTACACTTTTGCCCCAAAGTTCAGAAATTAAATTTTATCACAAATTCTTATGTTTTAGGACATGCTGATCATTTATTTACCATTAACAAGCTCAAATTCCCACTAAAACACATACTTATGAACAATATATACTTTTACCGATTAAGCCGTTTTACTCGTTTTTACTTAAAACCGAGTAGCACAAGTTGTCTAACATAATTTAAAACCTCATATTCTATCATAAAACATCAAAATACACAAATTTCACCTATGGGTATTTTTCCAAATATGAACCCTAACTTAAATTATTACTAACATAAGCTTTATCGAGTTACCGGGACTACGAAAACATAAAGAACATTAAAAACGGGGCTTGGAATCACTTACTATGAAGCTTGGAAGCTTGAAACAAACCCTAGCTATGGAGAACCCTTGAAATTTCGTGGTAATGAAGAAGATGACCAATTTTGTGTTATTTTTCCCTTTTTATTTCATGTTAATATCCAAATGACCAAAATGCCCCTCCTTACTAAACTTTCAAAAATTCCATCCATGTCCAAATTTTGTCCATGAACTTAAAATTGGTCAAATTGCTATTTAAGACCTCCTAATTAATATTCCAAAGCAATTTCATACTAGAAACTTCTAGAATGCAAGTTTTGCAACTTATTCGATTTAGTCCCTAATTTAAATTTAAGCACTTTACGCTTAGAATTTCTTCACGAAATTTTCACACCATCATAAAATCATATCATAAACATCAAAATAATTATAAAATAATTATTTCTACCTCGAATTTGTGGTCACGAAACCACTATTCCGATTAGGCCCTAATTCGGGATATTACAGGGAGGACATTTTTTTCTTGTAAATGGGCAGAGAATAAAACATTATTTTTGAGGGAAAACAAAGGATGTAATTAAAAGACAAGCCATACAATGCAAAACTTTATGAAGTCAAGATAAAAATGAGAACATAATGGAAATAGAACGGGAAACTGATGACGAAAGTGACGTAACAAATGACCTTGAGGCACGAAAAGAACATGACATAAACTAGCCTCTGTGTCGCGACAGTAGAACTTCATGCCGTGACATTGAACGAAATTCAGCACAGATAAACTTTCTTCAACATTGCAACTATCCTTAAGGATGTCACGACACTCCTACGTAAATTATCGTTCAAATTTTAACTAACCTCTGACGTCTATATAGCTAAATTCCAGTAGGTTTAGGACTCTTTCACCCTTTACTGATTAGGAATAGGTTATCTAATATAATTATAACTCTTAAGTGTATAAATTATAACTCTTAAGTGTATAATTATATTCTTCAAAGATAAATAGTTCACATCACTCTTCTTATCACCTACAACTATTAGGGAAGGAACAAGATTTCCCTATCGCTGATAAAAAGCTCCATAATTTTGAAGAGTAATACTATAGTCCATCCACATCTGAAAGGTTGAAAATTCTAGTATAATATCCTTAATCCATCTGTTGAATTCCAAGAAAATAGCAAGACAAGCATCTATAACAACTGCATCCCTACACATTCATCCAAGAATAAGAATTTGATCCATTAATGAGAAATTGTAAAAGAGTATGAGAAATTGCAACAGAAAGAGAATGACTAATTTTTTTTGCCAGATGAAGAACCAACAATAATACTCGTGGTGTAGGGATTCTATATTGCGTTGAAAGAGAGGGAAGCGACAAGATTATTCTATAAGCTGCAAACATTTGTCAAAGTTAGAGGGGTCAACGTCTTGGTAACTGAAAGAAGTATATGTCAATTTCATGAGGCCCCATATTATTATCGCGATTACTTATACAAAATAGATCTCAAAGAGCTTATAACTATAGACATGGAAGAGATTTTTAAGATTTTTAATAGAGGGAAAAGAAGTTTGGACGTATCAAATAGGAACAGCAATACCTGAGACATTCAACCAAACGCTAATGACTCTAAAAGCAAAAATATGGATGAAATTTGTGTCTTCAAGAATTTGGCCTACAATCGATCTTTCTAATATTAGCTTAGTCCAAGCCATTCTAGTTATGTGGATATATCGAAACATGATTTACTGTGTACGAAACCAGAAAAAGAAACAGTCGATCCACATCCAATCACAAAGTTATGTAAAAGAGCAGGAGTGCCTATAGAGCTACTAAGTAAAGAGATGAATTCTTCAAAGAAACTCCTAGGAGTTGATGTTTATAAGTAGTACGTAATATTATAGGGAAAACAAAAGGAGAAGGGAGAAAAAGAGGACTCTAAGAGGAAGATGAATAATACATTAAGATAATATATACATTTAGTAAGATATTTTTTAGGTTCAAATTCTATTCCGAAAGTTAAGTTAATTTTTAGGATATTATAATTAGTCATATTTGATGCACTACTAAAATTTAATTTATATATTTATGAATTTTTGTACAAAATCCCCACATAGCAGAAACACAAACATTGCAAACTTTCAACGATTAAAATAGGAGGCTGTAACACCCCAAACCGGCCTAAAAGCTAGGCCCGAATCTGGCGTGTCACATTGAAGTGTTTTTCGAAAACCATGTTCTCATTGAAACCCTCCTTGATATTTAAGAACTTGTGTAAAGACTTAGTTTGTGTTCGTTGAATTTCAAAACGTGGTTCATTGAAAAATTAATCACCTTTAAAAATGTTATTGATCTCGTTGAAAATCTTTTATAGTTGCAGAAGCTAATTTGAAGTAAAGAAGTTTAAAACGTATGTTTTTTAAAACAGTTACTATCTTGAAAATCTCGCCTTTTCCTAACTAGCAAATTTAAAATAGAAAAAGTAAAAACCCAATGAAAAATTAAACCACAAATGGCCTTATTACAAAACAATAGCCCAAAATGGAATTTAAATAATTAAGTCTAAAGCAGAACATCAACGATCGTGTGACCACCTCCGAGTCCCTCGCAACACCGATCCTCCTAACGCTGGGGATTACCTGCACAGTTAGTCAGAAGGGTGAGTTTACAAAAACTCAGTGTGTAATCCCTTAATTAGCAAGCAATCAGTTATACAAATATAGTATCAGACTAGGCCAGAGCCCATCAGTAGAATCAGGTGGGCCTTAGCCCATACAGAAACAGTAATAGAATCAGGGGGCCTAAGCCCAAAAAAGAAACCGAACAGAATCAAGTGGGCCTAAGCCCAAAACAGAAACAGAATAGAGTAGATATGTAACCCAACCCAATCCATCCTAACTCACCATCCGTAGCATCCAACACACCATGTGGGGATTAAATCAACCCACCCAGCCAACACACCAATAACGCAGCATGGCTGCTGATAACAGAAAACGTGGCGGAGCCACCAGAATCAGAATACGTGGCGAAGCCACTAATAACAGAAATACGTGGCAAAGCCACTAGCACAGAACTTCCTCCATAACAGAATCCCAACCCTCATGCAGTAAGTCGTATATGCAAAATGTCATGCTCAATCATAGTCACACACATCACAGAACAAATTAGTCATTCATATCATAATGCACAACAACCATTTTACCCTACAGGGATATTATAGTCATTTCACCCAACGGGGGTATTACAGTCACTTTACCTGACGGGGTAATTCAGTCACTCTGCCCTACAAGGGTATATCGGTCATTTCGTCAGTCTGGGGTAAAACGGTAATTTTACCCTCTAGGGGTATTTTGGTCATTTGACCAATATTGGGGTCTCGGTATAGATATTGACCCATCAGAAGGTCTACCATCGTCTTAAACGACTCAGATGACCTACGTAGTCAAGACAGTGTGAATGGGCCTTAGGCCCACTACTCGGCCCAAGTGAGGCCACACACTCATTTGACCTATTCTACCCAATATTCGCCACGGTTATGTGAATGCCATAGCCCAATCCAAAAATTACCACATAACATGAATGTTATCTGTGTGGGGCTCACAAGCCCATTGGGCCCACACGGCCCATTTCAGCCCAGTGAAGCCCGAAACGGCCTATGCCATGTACGTGACATGACAAGCCTCACTATTTTTCACCTAACAGTCAGATTCATACCAACAGGCCCACAGACCCATTTAGCCCATTTCGACCCAAATCAACCACGGCCATGAGATTTACAAGGCCCAGTTCAATATTTGCCACTTATCAAGAATTTCGCCCGTGTGGGGCCCACGAGCCCATTGGGCCCACACGGCTCATTCCGGTTGAAGACCGCGAGGACTCTCGTGGTGACCTCTACCACCTATCGCCCATTTTTGTGGGCTCGGTTCACCTCATGTGCGCTCAAACGCTTGTGGGGCCTAAATTGTCGAGGTTTTAGCATTTGGCCCTTTGGCTTTTGCCGATTCATAGTTAAACAAGGGTGTGAATACACACCTTTTGACTTACTACGATAGCAAGATAGTGGACAGTTACACACATTGCTTTGTGAAAACGAGAGAATCTTCTACGCCCAAAGCCTACAATCGATCTATCAAACCATCAGTCTTTTGTCTATTAGAGCTAAAACCCTTACTCAAAATGACAATATTACCTACCTTGCTTGTGTAATTTGCGATTTACTCCCCCCTAAACTGCAGGTTAGAAATGATTAAACACCACTACTAACTTGTTGTAATACAACAAACCTCATTAGCAAAATCAGATTTCGAATGTGGCTTTAAGCCACAACATTCGGCTATAGAAATAAAGATACATTCGGCCTCCTTCCAATAAGGTAATGCACTTTACCTTAACCGAAGAGTAGAATAAAGGACTTGATTGGATGAACCTTTGTGCTTTCACCCCCCAGAAACATCTAGGAAGCCCATCGAAAATAGACCATGAACAAAGGTTGAGCATTCGGCCTAAAAAGGAAAACCATACTTGGATTGAAAGAAAAAGAAGTAAGAGTTCCTACTCTTAAATAGATCACTTACAGAACTGTGCGCTAACCCAACGATGGGAAGGAAGATGACACGCAAGAGAAAGGGAAAGGGTTCAGCTATGAAGAAGAATCCCAATAGAGAAGATGGTCGGCTCAGAGAACAATGAGGGAGATTAAAATAATTAGAGAAAAGAAGACTATAATCAGCTACAAGGGAATAGTGAAGAAGAATTAACAGAAAGAGATTAATTAAAAAGTAAAGGGAATATGGTAATGAAAAAAAAGAAAGAGAGATTCAGCACTTGGCACCAATCGGCAGAATAAGAGTAGAAGAGAAAAAAGTGGAAAAAGGTATAGAACAGAGAAGACTTTCGGTTTAGAGAGGTGCTTGACTTACCCGAAAATGAGAAAATGCAAATATGACCCTAGCAAACTCGGCACTATTGAGAGAAGAAATCAAAGAACCAATAAGAGAAACAAAAAGAACCCCGAATTAGTTTACGAAAGCAAATTCGGCACTTAAACACCCCAAATGCCGAAAAATGCAAATTCCCCCATTGCACAAAATTCAAATTCAGCTACATCTTCCCCCCTCTCCAACTCCTTAAAAATCTCCCCAAATCACTCCACATACTGCTCCTTGATTCACTCCAACTCCTCCCAATTCAAATTCAATTCAACAACCTTGACCAGTTCAAACTTTACCTTTTACCAAGTCCACAACAACCTCCCACAAGAGTTTGAACCAACGCCACCTCTTGTCGCCCCCATATAGCAAAATAATTACATTTTGCTTGCAAGGGGATTCGAACTCCAACTCACCCCACACTCAAACACGCCACAAGCCACCAGGCTCACTTTGTACCCCATTTTGTCCACAATTACTTATAAAGTATATAGACCAAAGTCCAGGTTCCTTTAAAAGAAAAATAAAATAAATTGCAAGAGCCAAGACTTGAACCCTTGCTCCCTTGCAACCTTAATGACGCCACAACCACTAGACCACATGCTTCCTTGTGTCATTTCTTTAACACAATAATTTAAAAGGCCTACTTCCATGCATCCAGGGTTTAATTCATTTTTTTCCAAAATTTTTGCCAAAGCCCAGGTTTGAACCCAAGACTTTTCCAACACTTCTTAGGACCCTTAACCACTTGAGCAAACATTTAATTGTGTCATTTCCTAGCTCACATAAAATTTTATGCATAGTTTCCTAATCATTCCCTCGCTCAAGGCCCAATACTTTAAGCCCAAGATCAGGGTGTTAAAAAGGCACCAATAAATAGTCTATAGAACTACCACATCAATAGGGTAATTTCTTTTCGTATCTTTTTAGGGGTACACGTTGAGGACAATGTGTTTTCTAAAGTGTGGGGAGGTAACATAGGAAAATATTTTTAATTTTTACACTTTTCTTTTATTTTTATTGTCGATTGTGTGTCTGAGCTTGTAAAAATACAAGTGATTGGTTAAGAGCATGTATATAGGTTGATTATATTTACTATAAATTTGACATGATAGTAGATGATTTTAATTTTTTTATAATTAGACTACTAAGTTATATATATAACAATTTAAATAGGCATTGAGCAATTGAATGTACCATATGACATAGGAAATATAGGGAAACGAGCATATTAGTATGCATGATAAATTGTTGAATTTGTGATTATTTGGTTGATTAAATTTGTGAATATTGAGATACCAAGGGATGATCTAAGGCGTTGTTTGGTATACATCAGAAGCCAAAAAGCTAACCCTATTTATTCATCCTTAGTACCTATATTTGAGCCAAAAAACACTTCTTAACGAACCATTATGCAAAATCTAAGCCAAAAATGTTATTTTGTATTTTCCCTTTTTCTTTGATTTTAAATTGCACGACGATAGATGTCTAGCCATATGTATTGAGGGTTAAGTAGATACATTATGGTGGAATTTTCTAAAAATAGAGAGAAATTGGAAATATAAGTGTGATAAAGTAATTATAAGTTAGCCAATTTGTGCAGCAAAAGGAAAAAATTTTGAATAGAAAATAAAAAAATGAGTAGAAACAGTTTGTAAATGTAAAAGCATTTGTGAATGAGAAATGTAACACCCTAACCCGTATTCGTCGCCAGAATAGGGTTACAAAGCATTATCGAAGTTTACAATTCAAATGGACAAAAAATTTAAACATTTCATAACATATCAATAAACATATTAAAACCATTTCAAAACATACAAATTGTCTCTTATACGAGTCCTCGAGGCCCAAAATACACATTAGAAACAAGGCAAGACAAAATTGAGATCTTAGAGAAATTTTCAGAAAACATTGAAATTTTTCAATACTGCAAGGGTCACACGGCCGTGTGGCGAGGCCGTATGACTCACACAGTCAAGAGACACGCCCGTGTGGGCATTCAAAGTAAGGACACACGGCCGTGTCCCAGCCCGTGTAACTTACTAACTTGGGTCACACGGCCAAACCACACGCTTGTGTGCCAGACCATGTGTTAGGCCATGTAATAGCCTGACTTGCAACCCTTTGAAAGCTATAGGGGATACACTGTCATGTCACCTGGCCGTGTGTCACACATAGCTGAGACACATGCCCGTGTCTCTTCCCGTGTGGACAAAAATAGGCAATTTTACAAGCCATTTTTCTCACCTAATTTGGCATGTACCTACACACAACATTGCACATACTTGCAAGACATTACCAAGCATCCAAATTATGCATAAACAAGTCTTATACATATGGTATAAAATCATACAACCAATATGCCCTTAGGCACCTCAATTAACAATATATAAACATGCCTAACCATGTATTCAATTTGACCAAATAAGCAACTAACTTGCATGCATATTTGCACCAATACATACCAAATTATTTTTTTACCAAAACACAACCATTTGGTACCAAAATGCCATTCAATAATTAGCATTAATAACCATTTATGCTACTCTAACCAAAATTAAATATCCACAAGTACCAAAAGAGCCAGTGGATAGTGTACATAGCTCTAACAAGCTTCCAACCAGAACGAGCTTCCGATTCACTATAAAACACAGAAAATAACACTAATAAGCATTTAAGCTTAGTAAGTTCATATAACTTAGAATTTAACTTACCATTTAATCAAGTAATAGGTAAGTAAAAAAGCATATCCCAACACAATTTGGGCAATTGCCTAAGCACATATACACCAACCAATATTAGCCAAGTAAATACATATTGATACAATACTCATGTATAAGCTCAACAATTAATCAAATTCCATATACATGTATCATCGCTTTCATATATATATATATATATCATGTAACATCATTTCCATGTATTTCATGTGTATACCTTTAATAGTTCGTATCGAACTCATACCATTTCGTATCAGAACATTGCCCATTGAACCGTTTAGAATACAATTGGATACCGGGGATAGCTCACACATAGTGTGCTAGCTCTTATAACTATAATCTGTCAATTCATGTACATGTATGCTCATAGTAGCTGTGAATCGGTATGCTCATTTGAGTTGAAGATCGATATGCTCTCATGAGCTTAAATCAGTATGCTCTCACGAGCTATAAATCAGAATGCTTTCACGAGCTATAAATCAGTATGTCATATGTATCCTACAATTCCCAAAGTTCAAACGGGACTCAGTATTATGTCAAACTTTGTTGGATATGCAATCATGTAAATTTATAAAAATTCACAATTCATAAATAATTCAATATAAATCATATAAACACAATTTAATCACACGAACTTACCTCAACGAGTATATGTAGATACGGAGGCGATTAATCTGAGACTTTCTCTTTGACCCGATCTAACTCCATATGAGGTCTAATTGGATCTATATGGATAAATTTAAAAAAATGTAACATATAATTCATTCAATTTAATCCAAAACATTTTTTAAAAAATTACCATTTTGTCCCTATACTTTTAAATACTTTGCAATTTTATCCCTAGCTCATAAAATGAAAATTCATGCAATTCATGCTTAACCCACTATAGCCAAAATTTATATAGGTCCTTAACAAGCCCTATATTTCATTTATTTTACAAATTTACCATGTCTAATTTCTATTTTTTTTTCCAATTTAATCCTTATTTTGACAATTTCATTAAAAATCACTTAACGAAAGTTGTTTATCTATTAACAACTAACCATTTTCTTCCATAAATCATCAAAACTCATACACATTCATCTTGGTAAAACTTTAATAGTTTAACAGTTTTATAAATTAGTACCTAGGTTAGCTAGATTCAGCTACAACGGTCCTAGAAATGTAGAAATTATCAAAAACAGGACAAAAACACATACCTAATCAAGCATGCATGATTACCGAATGCCACAACTCAAAAATGGCTTCCCAAGCTTTAACTTTCAGTTGAAAATGATGAAAGAAAGATGATAGCCTAATTTTTTATTTTAATTTAACTTTAATTACTTAATTACTAATTAACCTTTAAACACATTAAAATTTACACAATTGCCAAGCCATGTACATCCACTAACACCATTAATAGTCTATTTACCATATAAAGGCTTCCACTTTAAAGTTCTATAGCTATTTAATACCTTTAGCTATTAGAACTCAACTTTGGCAGTTTACGTGATTTAATCCTTTTTATCAATTGAACATGTAAAAGGTAAAATTTCTTAACAAAATTTTTATATGGTATTACTATCATGCTTTAGATAATAAAATAATATTCAAATAAATTTTTTGACTTCAAATTTGTGGTCTCAAAACCACTGTTTCGATTTCACTGAAAACGGGTTGTTACAACTCTTCCCCTAAAGGGATTTTCATCCCCGAAAATCTTACCAGAAAAGAGGTTCGGATATTTTTTTCTCATAGCTTCCTCAGGTTCCCAGGTGGCTTCTTCTATTCTGTGTCATTGCCAGAGAACTTTTACTAAACCTATGTTCTTGTTTCTCAATTCCTTCACCTCACATGCCAGAATTCTAATTGGTTCTTCACTGTACGACATATCAGGCTAAATCTCAACATCCATCGGAGAGATAACATGACTGGTACTGTCGTAACATAGGCACGTGAAAGGCATTATGAATCCTTTCTAGTTCAGACGTTAAAGCTAATTAATATGCAACATGTCTGATTCTTTCAGTAATCTTTTATGGCCTGGTAAATCATAAACTCAGCTTTCCTTTGTGACTGAACTGAAGGACTTTATTCTAAGGCGATACTTTCAGAAACGCTTTATCATTGACTTGAAATTTTATGTCTTTATGCTTAAGATCCGCATATGATTTCTGACAATCTAAAGCTGCTTTCAATCTATCTCGGATAACTTTTACTTTTTCTTTAGTCTCGCAAATCAAATCAACCCCGTGTATCTTTTTCATATTGACTCAGTCTAGTATAATGGAGTTTGACATTTACGACCATACAGAGCCTCATGCGGTGCCAGTTTTATGCTCGATTCAAAACTGTTATTATACGCAAATTTGACCAACAATAAATATTTCTCCCAGTTGCCTTCAAACTCTAAAACAAAACAACGGAGCATATCCTTGAGAATCTAAATTACTCGCTTGGATTGACCATCAATCTGAGGATAAAATGCAGTGTTAAAATGCAACTGTGTACCAAGAGCTTCTTGTAACTTTCTCCAAAATTGTGATGTAAACCGCGGATCTCTATCTGAAATAATAGATACTGGCACTCCGTATAATATGGCAATCTTTAAAACTTATAACTCAGCTAATCTGTCAAAGGAAAAATCTGTACGTACCAGAATAAAATGTGTAGATTTCATCAAACGGTCAACAATAACCTAGATGGCATCTTTCTTTCTCTGTGATAAGGGGTAAACTCGATACAAAATCCATAGTAACTATATCCCATTTCCACTCGGTATCATCATTGGTTGTAATAGTCTTGAAGGTACTTGATGTTTAGCTTTAACCTGCTAACATATCAAACATCTCGATACAAAATCAGTAATCTCAGTTTCATTCCTAGCCATCAATACATCTATCTCAAATCACTGTACATTTTATTGCTTCTTGGATAAACAGACAAGCTACCAGTTTAAGCTTCGTGTAAGATTTTCTAAATGAGTTCTAAACTTTTCGGTACACAAATTCTACCAATAAACAATAAGCAACCATCAGATACTACCTAAAATTCTAAATCAGAAGCCGACTTACACTTTGCCCGTTTAGCTAACAAATCGCCATCACATTTCTATGCTTCACAGTTCTGTTGTAAAAACATCGGTCTAGCTTTCAACTCGACTAAGATCGAACCATCATCAGACAATGTTATTCGTGTATTCATCGCTCACAAAGAAAATAAAGATTTTCTACTCAGTGCGTCAATAACTACATTCACATTTCTTGGGTGATAATTAATGATCAACTCATAATCTGTTAATAGTTCAAACCATCTACGTTGTCTCAAATTCAAATCTTTCTATGACATTAGATATTTCAAAATTTTATGATCGATAAATATATGAAATTTGTAACACCCCTATCCTGTAACCGTCGCCGGAGTAGGACGAGGTGTTACCAGAAATTAGGAAAAACGGATCAGAACAGTAAAATTTTGAACATTTTCTTGAATAAAAGATCACTTATTTATAAAAATGATGTACACAAACAAAGATCAAATTTAAACTTATATAAGTAAATATTCAAAAGATGCCATATTCGCATGGCTTAAATACATTAACCAAAACATCCTTCCACTATTAATCTATTCTATACATGCCATAAGTTAACCTAAAACATAGCAATACCAAACAGTGGATAGTGTGACGACTGCTGACGATCCCCGAACTAATAGTAAGAGTCAATGCTCTTCAAATTTGCCTCCAATTGACCAAACGGTCCCAAAACCATCCTTCACTCTTCTTCTTTTTATGAATTTCGGCTAGGTGAAGAAACAAAGATGAGTTCTTGTTTTCTTCACTAAATTCTTATTTTATTTTTATCAATAAACTATATAATAATGAATATATCAATAAACTACTTAATAAAAAAATAATTCATTATTATACATATAAAATATGCTTATTTTGCTCACCAAAACCATCATGGCCGGCCACTAACATTAAAAGTGGCAAATTGACATGCAAACCCACTTATTTGTATCATTCAATAATTAATCACTTAAAATAAGCCACACATATATTCAAAGCTTCTCACATAAGTCCTTTTTATTTATAAACACATTCAAATTGATAAAAATCAAAGCATTCAAATTTAACACATGCAAGATCACATATTTTAGACATAAAATATTATATTCAATTATTTCTACGACTCGGTTTAGCGGTCCCGAAACCACTTCCCGACTAGGGTCAGAATAGGGCTGTCACAAAATTTTTCGCCAAACAAATGGTGTAACTGGTGCTTCAATCAATAGTACTTTCAATTGATTGAAACTTTGCTGACATTTCTTAAACCATTCAAATTTCACATCTTTCTATAAAAGTCGTGTCACTGGTGTAGCTATCATCGAGAACCCTTTAACGAACCTTAGTAATAACCAACTAATCCCAAAAAACTTTTGACTTCGAATACGTTTATCGATGGTTTCCAATCAACAATTGCTAAGATTTTAATTGGGTCAACTCTGATGCCTTCATCAATAGTATATGTCCCATAAAATTAACCTCTCAGGGCCAAAACTCTCATTTTCTAAATTTAGTAAAGAGTTGTTTATCTCGCAGGGTTTTAAAACAATTCTCAAGTGTTCATCATGCTCAGACTCATCTCGTGGATACAACAACAAATCTGTCCAAATACGGTCTAAAGATTCTATTCATCAAATCCATAAATATTGCATATGCTTTAGTTAAACCAAATGGCATCACCAAAAATTCATAGTGTCCGTACCTAGTTCTAAACGTAGTTTTCGGCACATCTAAATCTTTCACTCATAGCTGATAATAACCAGAATGAAGATCGATCTTTGAGAATACTGTGGCACCTTTCAATTGATCGAATAAATCGTCAATACGATGCAGTGGATATTTGTTCTTGATTGTAACTTTGGTTGAGGTGACGGTGGTCTGTACGCAATCTTATCGATCCGTCCTTTTTCTTAACGAACAGAATTGGTGCATCCTAAGGTGAAAAACTGGGTTGAGCAAAACCTCTATTTTTCAACTCTTGCAGCTATGCTTTCAACTCTTTTAACTCAGTAGGAGCCATTCTGTAAGGTGCTATTAATGTTGGTGATGTCCCCGAAACTAGTTCAACAGCAAATTCAACCTCTCTGACCGGCGAATCCAGGTAACTCCTCCGAAAATACATCAAGATACTCGCAAACTACTGGCACTAACTCAAGCTTTGATTTAGACAGTTTAGTATCTAGTACATATACAAGGATTTCAACCTTTGCTCACATATTTCTATGCCAACATGGCTGATATGACCATAGGAAATTCACTCGGACTATCTAATGCAATACAAAGTGTCTCACCATTCTAACATTTCAATACAATAAACTTTCATCTACAATTTACAATCGCACCGTGTAAAGGTAGACAATCCATGCCCAAAATCACATCTAATTCATCAAACGGTAACAACATCAAATTTGCTGGAAAATTGTAACCTCGAGTCATCAAAGGAAATTCTTGTAAACTTTATCAACTAGTACATACCAACCTAGGGGGTTCGATACTTTAACCATGAATTCAGTAGACTCGACAGGTAAATTCTTACTAGACATTAAATTCCTACACACATACGAATGAGTGGATCTCAGATCAATCAAAGTAGTAATATCAATATCAAAAATAGAGAAAGTACCGGTAATAACATCTAGCGTAAAAGTATCCTCTCATGCATGAATAGCATAAGCCATAGCTGGTGCTCGTACCTCGGATCTCACAATAGAATCTTTTGTAACACCACAGCTACCACTCACATTTTTGGGATTACGAGGTGGTTTACCTCTTGTAGCAGTATTGCTCGGCCTCGTGGTTTGAGCTTTCTCTTTCTTTGATTTCTCTAGGCAATCTCTAATATAGTGGTCTAAGGAACCGCACTTGAAACACACTTCATTCTTTAATCGATAAGTGCCATAATGTGGTATCTTGCAGTGCTTGCACTCAGGCCAAAAATCTCTGACACTACCCACACTTGCTACAAATATAGCCTGAGGTTTTGGACTGGAGCATCGGGTACGTTTGTCTCTACTAGAATAATTCACAGAAGCTATAGAACGGTTGTGATATTCTTTTGATTTTTTTGATACTGAGTTATAAAACGTCCTATGTAATGCCCTGAATTTTGGGCCTAGAAGTACTAGGCCTTGAACTGGGCATCAGTTAGAAGGTGGCTTATAATATTTTCTTATGCATGGAAATATCACAAATTTCATGTTTGGTTGCTTGGCTAGATGATTTGGGGGTTTTTGGAAGTGTTGGAGAAATCATGGGTTCAAACCTGGGCTTTAGTAAAATTTTTTATTTTAAGTGAGTAAAATCCTAGATGCTTGGAAGTAGGCCTTATAAGTTATTGTGTTAAAAAAATGACATAAGGAAGCATATGGTCTAGTGGTTGTAGCGTCATTAGGGTTGCAAGGAAGCAAGGGTTCAAGTCTTGGCTCTTGCAATTTATTTTGGTTTTTCTTTTAAATGAACTTGGACGTTAGTCTATAGACCTTATAATTAGCCGAGGATAAAATGTGACAAAAAGAGACTTGTGGTGTAGTGGCAAGGTGGCGACACAAGTGTGGCAAGGAGGTGGCGTCACAAGGGGCAAGGAGGTTAGAGGTTTGAGTCCCACTGTATGCAAATAGGGTTATTTATTTTGCTCATGGAAAGGCAAGAGTTGGTGTTTGAATTGAACTTTATGAATTGAGAATTTGAATGAGTCAAATGAGAGATTTAAGGAATGGTTCATGGAGGAAATTAAGGAGATAATCAAGGGTTTTGAAATGGAGGATGTTGTAACCGATTTTGTGGTGGTTGATTATGCAAATTCGGCTTTGGTAGGGTAAGAGTGTCGATTTTGGTCATTCTGAGGGGTGTTGCTGAATTCCCACTTCCATTTTGGCATTTTCTTTGCATAGTTTTGGTTCTCTTTTGTAAAGTTAGTTATTGTGCTTTCTTTTCTAAATCGTGACCTGTTTTTTTCCTTTCAAAACCCGAACATAGCAACCACTATATCAGGTTTGTATTCGAAGTACCTCTCCTCTTGGCTTTGTTGTTTGTAGAATCTATTGGTGTCAATCAGTGGCCGATTACTCTCTCTTTTCTCTTCTCTTAAATTCTCTTCTTTTTTGTTCTTTGACCCCTCTATCTCTAAGCCGCACCTCCGTTCTAACTCTGTCGAAGTTTTCTTCTCTCATAACAAAAATTGATTGCCTTCTTCTAAATTGGCCAAATAGTACTCTCTTGTATTTGGTTTCCATCTCTTCAAAGTGTGGGCCGATTTCACCTTGATCAACTCTTCTTTTTCTTTTTTCTCAAATCCTCTTATTTGAATCTCTGCTAAAGTAATGATTTAACCTTTCTATTATGGTTCTGCAAGGAGTTGACAAATAGTATGTGGTTGTTCCTTATGATTTTGTTTGTCAATCATTCTTCTTTCGATTTCACCTCTTGTATTCGGTTTCCATCTCTTCAAAGTGTGGGCCGATTTCACCTTGATCGAATGTTTGTCTCCTTTTGTTTTCTGAATATAAAACTCGTTCTTCTCTGTATTATGTTCACAAAGGGGATTAAGGTTTTTTAAGAAGTGTGAAGGATAGCGAATAGTAGAGCAATCAACCTTTATTATTGGCATCGTGCAACCAAGGTAAGGAAGGATTATTATAAACATGGGTTTGGCCGAATGTATTACATATGTATGAGTTGTGGCATATATGGATTTAGGCCACACTTATGAGCATCTTGGGTCTAATGGGATTTGCTACTTTACAGATTGTTGTTGAAATCATAAAACCAATTGTGTTCCAGGATCTTGGCGATTAAGGGGCTGTTCGTTCATCAAGGTTCAATTCGGGTAGTAAATTACGCGTCTCGAAACCAGGTGTGTAACCATATATCCTATTTTTGTGGATCGGTATAAGCCAAAAGTGTGTGTAGTAGTGTCATCTCTGATAATCAGCTGAAAAGCTGAAAGTGTGTTCTTCACACCCTACTATGACTGTGGATCGGCAAAATGCTGATAAAGCCAAAATATCGACAAATTTGGGTCGAAATGGGCTCGTAGGCCCCCACGGACAGAATTCTTGATAGGTGACAAATATTAAACTGGGCCTTGTTAATCACATGGCTGTGGTTGATTTGGGCCAGAATAGGCCGAATAGGCCGATGGGCCCGTAGGCCCGTTGGTGTAAACTTGACTGCTAGGTGAGAAATAGTGAGGCTTGTCATGTCGTGTACATGGCATAGGCCATTCTGGGCCTCTCTGGGCTGAAATGGGTCATGTGGGCCCATGGGCTTATGGGCCCCACATGATTGAAATGTATGTTATATGGCTACTGTTGGTTTGGAGTATATAGTTCGTGTAGTTGAGGTTATTTCTAGGATAATTGGGCCACATGAGCGTGTGGGCCCTCTTAGGCTGGATAGTAGGCCTTAGGCCCAATTACCCCGTTTTGTCTATTTAGGCTACAAAAGTCACTCGAGGAGACGAGGGACCCTCAGTTTTTAAAATTACTGAAATACCCCTGGTTTGTAAAATTATTGAAATACTTCTGGTTTGTGAAATAACCGAAATGCCCCTGGTTTGTGAAATCATAGACATACCTCTATTTACAAAACTATAGAAATACCCCTGATTTACGAAATTACCGAAATACCCCTAGTTTGTGAAATTACAGAAATACCCCTGATTTATGAAATTACTAAAATACCCATAGTTTGTAAAATTACTGAAATACCCCTGGTTTGTAAAATTACTGAAATACCCCTAGTTTGTGAAATTATCGAAATACCCCTGGTTTGTGAAATTACAAAAATACCCCGATTTACAAAATTACAAAAATACCCATGATTTGTGAAATTACCGAAATACCCTTGGTTTGTGAAATTACTGAAATATCCTTGTAGGGTAGAATTTCTGAAATACCTCTGTAGGGTTGAATTATCGAGATACCCTTGTGGGGTAAAATGACCGTTTTGCCCTTAGGGTGTAAAATAACTATTTTGCCCTTGTGGGCAAGTGTCTGACTTGGACTGTGTATTTGACTATGATCGTATGATAGTGATTTGACTGACATGATCGTGGTTGCGTGATTGATATGTTTTTAATATATGGTTAAATGACTGATATTGAAGATGGCCATTCTGCATATACGTATGATGATTGAGCATAATATACAAGACATATTGCATGGGGTTGGGACATTGATTTGGAGGAAGTTCTATGCTAGTGGCTTTGCCGCGTAATCTAATTCTGGTGGCTCTGCCACGCTTTCTGTTTTTAGCAGCATGGCTGCATATGGGTGTATGGGCTGGATGGGTCGAGTTATTCCCCAAATGGTGTGTTGGGTTGGTACGGGTGGTGTGATGGTTGGACTGGGTTGGGATTGCATTCATATTCTGTGCTGATTCTGATTCTAATTCTGATTCTAATTCTGATTCTAATCCTGATTTTGATCCTAATAATGTTTCTGATTCTGTAAGGGATAAGGTCTATCTGGTACAATTAGTTATAATGCGCTAAGGCCTATTTGATACGGGAACTGTAGTAGGGCTGGAGCCCAGACTTTTAATTCTTTTGTATGTCTGACTGCTCATTTTTTATAGTAGGGGATTACACACTGAGTTTTTAAAAAACTCACCCTGTTTATTAACTGTGCAAGAAATCCCTAGCTTTTGGAGGATCGGTGCTGCGAGGGACTCGGAGAAGGCCACACACTGCTAATGTTTTCAGTTTTGATTATTTACATTCAAGTATTTTGGTTTGGGTTGTAATAAGGCCTTAATAATTTCTGGATTTTAAATTTGGACTTTTATCTATTGGTTCAAAATTTTTAGGAGTAGAACTCGGGTTTTTCCAAAACAACTATTTTTCAGAATATCAAGTTTCCGCAATTGACTTAGATTATGCTTCCGCAACAAATAAGGTTTTAAAGGTAATAGCGTTTTATAAGAGAACGTCTTTTAATAAACCACGTTTTATAATAAGCAAACGAAATTCGAGATTTTACACAAGTTTTACATGGCAACAAGTTTTAAATAAGAAGGGTTTTCGATGAAAATAAGGTTTTCAAAAAAACACTTCAATGTGACATGCCAGATTCGGGCCTAACTTCTAAGTCAGGTTTGGGGTGTTACATCTTAGTCGATCTCTTTCTCAAGTCTTTGGCCTCAAAATCAGCACATCTTTTCTTTTTACTCTACTCCTCGGCTTTACGTGCTCGATCAACAAATGCAACAAATTCATTCAGCTCAAGAATTCCAACCAAAAGCTTAATGTCTTAGTTTAACCCTTCTTTGAATCTTTTACACATGGCAGTCTCGGTCGGAATACACTTTCGAGCATATTTCCTCTGTCTAACAAATTACCGCTCATACTCTGACACAGCCATACGACCCTGTTTGAGCTCAAGAAACTTTTAACTAATACATTTCTTTTGGAACTCAGTCTGGAAGAATTCCTAAGTGACCCTCTCGCTCGGCACAATAGAAGTCAACGTATTCCACCATTGGTAAGCCGAATCTTTCAATAATGACATCGCGCATTTAACGTACTCGACTGGTGAACAAGATAGCTCATGAAAAACCCTAATTGTATTCTTTAACTAGAATTTAGTTCTCTCAAGATCATCTTCAGCAGTAACTCGAAATTCTTCAGCCCTGTACTTACGAATCTTATCGACAAGTGGCTTACTAACTCAAATTGGTTACATTCCTTGAGGAATAAAGACAACTGGTTGGGGAGCAGAAGGGTGTGGAGGTTGTTAACCAGCAGGGTTCATTTAGAAGAAGGTTTCTTTAGCCTCACCTCCTTGGCCCTCAGATACTGGCCTCATATTGCCCGATGCTACTTCCTAAATAGAGGCTTAAGTGTTACTCTCAATTTCATCAGAGTCAACTCAATTGGACATCATTTCCATATGAAAACATGTTTTAAACAGTCGGGAGATATCATATTATCATAGGTTATATAATGGTATCTATAATTATGCTCGTACACGCTATGTTCAGTATGAGAATCGACTAAACCGTGCTTTGATACCAATAAATGTAACACCCCTAACCCGTATCCATCACCAAAATAGGGTTACGAGGCATTACCAGAGTTTACAATTCAAATGGACAGAAAATTTAAACATTTCATAACATATCATTAAACATATTAAAACCAATTCAAAATATACAAATTGTCCCTTATACGAGTCCTCGGGGCCCAAAATACACATTAGAAACATGTCGTGTGCCAACCCATGTAACTCACTGACTTGGATACACGACCAAGCCACACGTCCGTGTGCTAGGCCATGTACCCTTCGAAGAAACCCCAGACGCTTGTGTGCCAAGCTGTGTAATAGTCTGACTTGCAACCCTTTGAAAGCTACAGAGGACACACGGTTGAGACACACGCCCATGTCTCTGCTCGTGTGGATGAAAGTAGGCCATTTTAAAAGCCATTTTTCTTACCCAATTTGGCATGTACCTACATACAACATTTCACATACTTGCAAGACATTACCAAGCATCCAAACCATGCATAAACAAGTCTTATACATGTGGTATAATATCATACAACCAATATGCCCTCATATAAACATGCCTGACCATGTATTCAATTTGACCAAATAATCAACTAACTTGTATGCATATTTGCTCCAATACATACCAAATAATTTTTTTACCAAAACACAACCATTTGGTACCAAAATGCCATTCAATAATTAGCATCAATAGTCATTTATGCTACTCAAACAAAGTACTAATTCTCAACAAGTCACAAGCCATATAAATTATGCAAATTCATCTTTCATTTCATCTTCCATCATTCAAGCACATTAAAACTAAAATTTACATGCCAGAAACAAACTCATACTATCATCAAAATACCAAAACACAAGCCAAACAAATGGCCTTTTCAACAACTAAACATATAGGCCAACATAAGCCACAATACCTATACATGCCATTATAACCAAAATTAAATATCCACAAGTACCAAAAGAGCCAGTGGATAGTGTGATATAGCTCCAACACGCTTCCAACCCGAACGAGCTTCCAATTCACTATAAAACACGGGAAATAACATTGAGCAAACATTTAAGCTTAGTAAGTTTGTATAACTTAGAATTTAACTTACCATTTAATCAAGCAATAGGTAAGTAATAAAGCATATCCCAACACATTTCGGCCAAATCCCTAAACACATATACATCAACCAGTATTAGCCATGTAAATACATATATGAACCAATACTCATGTATAAGCTCAACAATTAGTCAAATTCCACATACATGTGTCATCCATTTCATATATCTATATATATCATGTAACATCATTTCCATGTATTTCATGTTTATACCTGTAATAGTTCGTATCGAACTTATACCATTTCGTATCAAAACATTGCTCGTTGAACCGTTTAGAATACAGTTAGATACTTGGGATAGCTCACACATAGTGTGCTAGCTCTTATAACTATAATCTATTAATTCATGTACATGTATGCTTATATGATCTTTGAATCAGTATGCTCATTTGGGCTAAAGATCGTTATGCTCTCACGAGCTATAAATCAGTAACCCTAATTACATGTCATTTGTATCCTATAGATTCTTAAGGTTCAAACAGGACGCAGTATTTTGTCGAACTTCATTGGATATGCAATCATGTAAATTTATAACAATTCACAATTCGTACTTAAGTCAATATAAATCATATAAACACAATTTAATCACACGAACTTACCTCGACGAGTATACGTAGACACAGAGGCGATTAATCTGAGACTTTCTCTTTGCCCCAATCTAACTTTATACGAGGTCTAACTGGATCTATATAGATAAATTTAATTAAATTTGACATAGACTTCATTAAATATAATCCAAAACATTTTTGGCAAAATTACTATTTTGCCCTTGTACTTTTAAATTCTTTGCAATTTAGTCCCTAGCTCATAAAATGAAAATTCATACATTTCATGCTTAACCCACTATATTTCATTTATTTCACAAATTTACCATGTATAATTTCTATTTTTTTTAATTTATTCCCTATTTGACAATTTCATCAAAAATCACTTAACAAAAGTTGTTTATCTATTAACAACTAACCATTTTCTTCCATAAATCATCAAAACTCATACACATTCATTCATGGAAAGACTTTAATAGTTTAACAGCTTCACAAATTAGTCCCCGGGCTAGCTAGATTAAGCTAAAACGATCCCAAAAACGTAGAAATTATCAAAAATAGGACAAAAATACATACCTAATCAAGTATGCAAGATTTCCGAATGCCAAAACTCAAAAATGGCTTCCCAAGCTTCCACTTTCGATTGAAAATGATGAAAGAAAGATGATAACCTAATTTGTTTTATTTTAATTTAACTTTCATTACTTAATTACTAATTAACTTTTAAAAACATTAAAATTTACACAATTGCCAAGCCATGTACCTCCACTAACACCATTAATTGTTTATTTACCATATAAGGACTTCCACTTTAAAGTTCTATAGCAATTTAATACCTTTAGTTATTAGAACTCAACTTTTTCACTTTACGAGATTTAGTCCTTTTTATCAAATTGAACGTGTAAACGGTAAAACTTCTTAACAAAATTTTTATATGGTATTACTATCATGCTATAGAAAATAAAATAATAATAAAATAATTTTTTTGACTTTGAATTTGTTGTCCCGAAACCACTATTCTAATTTCACTGAAAATAGATTGTTACAAGAAATGTATAGAAAAGGAAAGAATAGTGACAAAGTCACCAAAAATAGAGAAACTCATTCATTAGTGCACACAAACTCTTGAGATAGCCATAGTTGTTATATTATGTTGTGATTTCCTATGGAGAAATATAGAAGGTGAGGGAAGGATAAATATGGCAGTGAGTGGGTAGGGGTCGCTAAGGGGGAAGAATAGGTAACAGTACGATGTGCTAAACTATTTTCGTACTTGAAACTATCCAATGCTTATTGTTCTTGAATTCATACCTATCATATGCCTCTAAAAATTAGGAGCCGAAAAGCCTTATGTGATCTAGGTAGACTTATTACGAATTGGCATCATACTAAGTAATTGTATTTATGATAGTTTGTATTCTGCTAGGATAATAAAATTACACGTATAACTTATTGATGGATCCCTGCATTTGAAACCCTTAATGCTTATATGCTTTGTAATATACTGAACTTAGATTTTTTATATTAAAACTGGTAAGGCAGTTATATACCATGCCAAGATTTTGTGTGAATATGAGACACTTAGTCATGTGCATCAAAGCTAGCAGTTGTACTATATTTGCTCAAGGGTCATCTTCTCATTTACTGCTTTTGTTTGCCTTGCTCGAGGACAAGCAATGACTTAATTGTATGGAATTTCATTTGTCGTAATTCGGTGTAGCATATTAAACTAGTTTTCATTACTTTATTTAAATTTAATAAATTGTGTAATTTGAGTCTTTTATTGACCTTAGGGGTCGATTGAGGCCTAAGGGTGAGCCAATATGCTTTTTGAGTGTGTAGGAGACCATTAGAAAGTGTGCTAACTCGATACTGGTCACTGTGTTGCAACACAGAGAGATGGATGTCACAACATAAGGGGCAGAATAGAAGAATTTTAAGACTACCTTTGGTGCCGCGACACCCCTGAAGATACCTTGAAAATAAGCATATTGCCTTTGATGTCGTGACATAAGACATGATGTGTCGCGACATCGAATTTGTACAAGAAATAATTACAAGCTAGGGGCGTTTTGGCCCACACAAGCAAACATTAAAGCATGAGAATGATAGCTGACCTCGGGTTAAGGATGATGACGACCTATCTAATTCTATAAATAGGCTCATTTAACACATGTTAGGGACAATTTTTCATATTGTATAACTTTTTTCTTAGTTTTAGTCATTAGTTTTCTCTTTTCTTAGGCGTTAGGACTATTTTGATTTTTGATATTTGTTTTTTGTTGAGAGATCCGATCTGTGGAACTCAATCAAGTCTGTGTGGATTTAACATTATTTTCAATACGATTCAAGATTCTTTTAAACTTTATTTTCTTGATTTGTTATTCATGTTTATTTTTTATATCATGTAAGACCCCTAGACCCGTACCCATCACAGGAGTCAAGAGGCATCACCAACCATCATTTAACTAAACGTGAACTCACTCGCATAATTTCTGTCATGATTCAATAAAAATTTTGACACACCAAAATCGGACCAACAATTACACATGACCATTAAAGAAAAGACCGCTTTTGCATACAATAAGACCATTACTATTCATATGGTAAAAAGAATGTCAAAGATTAGCAAAAAGAGGTAAATTCAAAATCAACTAAGCTAGCTTACCATGCTCGAATTATTGTATAACATAGCATACCACCTTGTTAAACCTCAAACGAGCGGTTCCAAATTCTATTGCTTGCTTTTCGTATAATTCCATGAATATTTGATCTCCCATGCAAATTTTAAACATTTAAACAACTTCACTCCTAGTTCTAAGTTTATACTACCGAACCCCTTTCAATGAATCTCATATAAACTCCATTCATACCTCACAACCAAGTTTAACACTATTGACATAGAAGTAAGACATTGAGGAAGCCATTTTCGCATGGCTACACTTAATTACAACTTCAAAATATATTTGCTTAAGAACAAAATGTCAAGCCTATACATGCCATATTTAGGGTTTAATTACAAAATACCAAAAGGTGTTTGTGATAGTGTGGATGACTTCAACCCCGAAACTCTCGAGACCGTAGCTGATCAAAGAGGTCTACAAAACAGAAGATCAAAAGTGGCAGAATAAGCAATTATGTGCCTAGTAAGTTTTTAAGTAACTAAATCATAAAAGAAAGTGCACTAAATTTTTCTAAACTCTTTTATTTAACCTTTGGCCGAATGGGGGCATACTATGGTAACACTTCTTTCATTCATGTCATAAAGATAAATTCAAATTATCCAACTAAATCAACTTAACCGAATACATCCATCTCAAAAATCCAGCAGAATTCAAGCATATAAGCATACATTCCATATTCGAATAGTTGAACTCCTCCAGTTCAGAACACATACGTCATAATCAAGTCATAGACATTCGGAAACTTTTTACAAAGAAAAGAAAAGAAAATCAAGCATTCCTACCGAATCCCAAAATTTCAAAACATAGGCAATAAAATTCTCGAACACAGGTGAGATGCATACCTGGCTAACTTACGGTTGGTAACACAATTATTAGAATTGATTCTACACGTATTTTACATCGTTGGCACAGATTCCCTTTGGGATCGAGCCCGGTTTCAACACTGGCTCATAGCCCTTCGGAACTACGTCCGGTTGTAACATTGGCTTAACAGCCCTTCGAGACTAAGCTCGGATCATTCCACTGGCTCGAAAGCCCTTCGAGACTAAGCTCGGATCGTTCCCCTGGCTCGGAAGCCCTTCGAGACTAAGCTCGGATCATTCCACTGGCTCGAAAGCCCTTCGAGACTAAGCTCGGATTAAAATCCCCACTTACGTTCACCATGTTTACATATATGTACCATATCACATTTAAATCACCAGTCAATAACAAAAGGGTACCATCTCATTTCGAATATAACAAAATTCAAAGTTCACCTGCCACTTCCAACAATTTGAAATTTTATCTTTGCCATAACAACATTCAAGTATAGCTCTTTAGGTTTGAATTTATAAAATATACATATGTACTATGGTCCCGTCATGTCATGAATTAAAATTTGTTACTCAAAAACTTACCTCGTATCTTTCTAAGAAGTCTTGACTTGGCTATTCCGTAGCCTTTGCTTTTCCCTTATTCGATGCTTCACCTCTAAGCTCTTGAGCTCAATTTTGGACTACAATGGCCGAAAATCTCTCAAGTCTCCACCCCCTTCTTCTTATTCAAAATCGGCAAATATGGAAGATGAAAACAAAAGCAAAATTTTATTTTTCCCACTTTCTTTTGTTATTTAATTAAGCCATTATTGTCTTTTTACTAAATCATGATTATAAAATACATATTTTAATGCCATGAAATCATCATGGCCGGCCACTAAAATAACAATTGGGAAGTTTGACATGCAACTCCCATACTTTACCCCATGCATCAATTCGGTCCTCTTCCAATTTACCATATCTTCTTTCTCCTTTTTACACATGAGTCCAAATCAATAATTCCCACGTTCGAATGCACTAAATTAAAAATCAATTATTCACACAATCAATTTCTCATAAGTTAGTCAAGGAATTTAGCATTAATTTAATATAGTGACTCGATTTTGTGGTTCCGAAACCACTTCCCGACTAGGGTCGAATTAAGGCTGTCACATATCAAGTTTGTGATGTTATGAGATCCATGAGGAACTAATCCTTTTATAGGGAATTAATGAGTGGAAGTATGATTAATTAACTATTTTGTAGGGTTTTCTTAATAGATCAGCTATTTGGGAGAGGAAGAACATAAACCCTAGGCTTGACAGCCTTAGGAAGTTTTTTAGGTGAGAATTAACCCAAATTTGGTATAGCCTATCCGTGAACACCTTAGCCTCGAACTGGTCTAGACTGTAAGGTCAAGAGATAAGTAGTTCTTGACGACTCATTATTCTAGTGGAAGATCGAACGATCATGTTGGAGTAACAACTAGTTGCTTGAACAGGAAGCCCAAAGCAACAGTTGGTTATGATTACTGAAGCAAGCTAATTACCCATACTCATATTTAATAATTGTTTACTTATCGTTTTCCCAATGCTTCTTTATTTATGTTATTGTTTTTATTATTATAAATACCACAAAAATTTTTATTTATGTTTATTCGTAATTTAATTTATTAAAATACTAATTAGATCTTTTTGTGTTTAGATTAGGATTAATTTAGTGCTCGCCTCCCTTGGGTATGATCCTTGGAGTACTCACCTACTTCATTATAACTATATTACAACTTGACCCGTATACTTGCGGACACCACCCATTTAACATATTTTGTGTAGAATTTCTACTCTAGATGCTGGTACGTCTAGGGGTGGTCAGACATTCATTAACCAACATTCATATCTATTCAAAAGGTGCCAAAACATGCCAAATTATACCAATTCACAAATAACCAAAGTACCTAACCAATATGCCCTCATTGGCACAACAATTTAAACATAAACATCAATCAATCAAACCAAAGCCATATTCAACATGTTAATCTCTCCCAAACATCAACAATGTACCAGATACCACATATCTTAGAATATAATAAAATTTGCCATATATGTCTCAAACAAATCGCCAGTATTATACATATAAATGCATTCAAACTTTGACTTTCAAAATATCATTATTTACCATATATGCATAGCAATCATCAAAACATTTCCATATAGCTTTTAAGAACAACATTACAATATAATCATATTGAAACTTTATAATTCCATTACTTAACTTCAAAACATATATTCTTAAGACATACTTATACATATTCAAAGCTTACAATATTAACAAAACAACTTAAACCAATAAATGCATATACCACAACCATCAACTAACATATATACCATATATATCATTCAAGTTTTACTATTTCCCCAAAAATTTCATGAACCGAGATCAAGCATACCATCATCACACAAGCTATCATCATAGACTATTAAGCATGGCATAAGAATCATTAATTTTAGCCTTATACAAAACAACCATTATAACACATTACATTTTCAGTTCATAACTTCAAACTACTAACCCAAGATAACCTATATACATGCCACAATACTAGGATAAATGAGTCAAAATCTACCAAGATTGAAGCTTGATAGTTTGAGCCTTAAAGTTGATCCAACTGCCTAGTTCTGCAAAAAACCAACTACGAAAAATAGGAAAAGAAACAAAGTAAGCTTATAAATCTTACTAAGTTCATAGGTGTTTAGACAAACTCTTACTTTAGTTTACAACTAAGTAAATATATATAATTAAAAGATCACCTGTCAAGACATTTACAAAAATAAGGAGAGTGATAGCTTTTGGAAAGATTTATATTTCATGCCTTTAAATCTAGTCAATTGCTTGTACTTAGGTACATTTAGTAGCATTTTCGGATATTTCACTAGTATTTTTATCATTGCATGAGGAACTTGGATTGTGTTTAAATATTAGGTATTTTTAATTGCTTGTGGTAGGGTTGTGCTTAACAGTTTGCCAGGTGCAGGTTCGGGAATGAGAAATAAATGAGTGAAGGTTTGTTGAGGCAAAATGTTGGTCATGTAACACCCTAAACTAGGCCTAGACGTTACGGCCAAGTCTGGTGTGTCACATTGAAGTGTTTTTCGAAAACCATGTTTTCATTGAAAACCCTTCTTAATGTTTAGAAACTTTTACCAGTAAACTTGTATAAAACCTTTATTTATTTTTTTTCCAAAACGTGATTCATTGTAATAATCGAAACAACTTTGTAAAATCTTATGGAAAAATTGTGAAAGCTTGTAAACCTTTGTAGTTGCGAAAACATGTTATTATAAAAATAGTTTAAGCATCGGAAAAGCAGACTTTCTTTGTTATGGCTTCAAGTGAATGGATACTACGCACCAGGTAGGATTCAAGAGAAGAGGAGGTGAGTCATTTAGACTGCTTAAGTACCAAGCTCTTCTTAGATCCAATCCTAGACATGCACACATCCATTGCCACACTTTAACCTTATGACTTGTCCACGAACAACAAATTAAGTTTAAACGTATTTAAGATGTTTATTTATGAAAACATTTATGTTGCAGAAGCTTTGCTCTATTTTCGAAATATTTTGAAAACAAGTAACTTTTACAAAAACGCGCCGTAGAGCTAACCGATTTCAAAACGATTTAAACAATGTCCTACTTAAGCTAAAAACAATTAAATAATTAAAGAACTAAAAACCCAAAATAAAATAAATAGAGCGGCCTTATTACAACCCAGAAACCAAAATAAAAATAATCTCAATAAATAATGAAATAAAATATTTGAAAACTAGAATTTAATCTTCGTGGCCACTCTGAATCCCTCCTAGCTCCAAGTCCACCAACTAGGTCTCACCTGCATGGATGGAAAGAAATGGGGTGAGTTTGGAAAACTCAGTGTGTATAAAATGCCCATCCAGAGTCCAAGTCAGCTCAAGCCCACTGGCTTAAGCCCTAATCAGTCTCAGTTTTAACTGGGCCAAAGCCCTATTTAGTTACAATAAACTAGTCCTTAGCCCTTTCAGTTAACAGTATGGCCCATAGGCCCATTTCAGAATAGAACAGATAATATCATGCATGCAAGCCCGACCCAGCCGAAATCCATCCGCTACACTCCACCTGTACCAGTCCTACACACCATGTGGGGAATAACTCAACCCACCCAGCCCTACACTCCACAGTTGCAACATAGCTGCTCAGATATCAGTAAGTTGAGGCAAAGCCTCCAGTACATGGTCAAGCCACTTTCAGTACTTCCTCCATCAATATCCCAGTCCCATACAACAGATAAAAATGACATGGCATGCAGAAAACAGTAATAGTATAATCATGATTTTTGCTCAAACTTAGCCCTAGGGGTATAACAGTCATTTTGCTCTTAGGGGTAAAATAGTAATTTTCCACCTCTAAGGGTATTTTAGTAATTCTATCAATTTTTAGGGTTTTCATGCATATTACAATCACTAATAATCCATCCGTCATTTCAAAAGTCTATTTAACTTAGTTTATCAGTTTTAGCTATTGGGCCCTAAACCCCTAATAGGCCCTACAGTGTCTATTTAGCAAATTAAGCCTATTTAGTTTAAATTTTATGATCAATTTATTAGTTTAAATGATTTTGAACCTACAGTCTATCAGTATACATTATTTGCCTATTTTCACCCATACGGGCCCGTAAGCCCATTGGGCCCATTTTCAGCCCATCGAGGCCCAATTACCGAAGTGCACAAAATTTCACACACGACTAACTTACCACTTTGCAATTTCAGATCTAACATTTCCTAAACATCTTGTCAGCATTTGCACACTCACAAGCCCACAAAATGCCAGAATTTTAGCATTTCGGCTTTTGCAGAAATAGACTAAAGAAGGGTTCGATACACACCTGTTTCACAACAACTACTACTGAGATCCCCCACGATGTCCTACAATTGATTACCATAATTCTTAGATTGCAAATCACCAACAAACAATCCCAATATTCACTTACCCATATTCGGCCAATGCCCCTGAAGCTTTCAAAATCTTACCTTTACCGAAAACCGATGACTAGATCTAAGTCTAGTTGTTCCAAAGATCCAAGCCTTCGATCAATCACCTCTAGTATACACTAATCACCAAAAGAAATCATTGGTTAATGACACTTAAGGCCTTATGCCCCAAACGACAGCCACCCTAGATTTTAGGGACTTTGGCTTTTTCTAAATTGTAAAATAACTTATAGATCTGGGTTAATGAGCACTTACCACTGATTTCCCTTCTGTTTCTACTCAAATCTGATGTAGATCTAGCCCCTAAATGATAGTAGAACTTGAATCCAGGAGATCTAAAGTTTCGGCTATAAGTCCCTAAATCTATGGTATTTTGGCTTTTTAAGTGATGAAGAAGATGATGATTTGAGGCTATAACTTTGGAGTAGTGTTGCCGACAGATCCTAAGGGTTTAGAGAAGATGAAATTCAATCAAAAGGAATGAAAAGAATAGAAGGAATTGGCTTGGAGAAATCGGCACAAGAAGTAAGTTTTCGGGATTTCGGCTTTTATGGCAATCGGCTATGGTGGTTTTGTGGAGGATGAGATCGACAGAGAAGGTGAGTAAGGTGATAAGAAGGTTTTGGCTAGAAGAGAAAGAAAAAAGGAAGAAAATAATAGAGGAGAAGAAGAGGAAGAAGAAATTGGCACAAAGGAGAAGGAATTTTGCGTTTTCGGCTTTTGTGAAAACTTAGAAAAGGATGGATGAAAGTGAAAGCTTTCAGGTGGCTAACCCTAATTTGTCATGACAGAAAAAGAAAAGAACCTAAACCTAATGTCAACTAAAACATTCGGCCCAACCTCCCTAAGGCCCTTGCCGAAATTCATTTAAGTGATCACATGCCCGGCACATGCCTAAAAACTAAAAAGTAACAATACGCTTACCTTGCAACTTGAACCCTGGACCTTTAATTCCTTCCCAGGCGCCACTTTTTTAGGAACTTAGTGGCGCCACCTTGCCACTTTGCCAAAGCTCTTCTTGTATCATAATTTACGAAGTTTTTCTTAAAAGCCCACTTAACCAAGTCTCCTATTCACTTAAAATCCAAGCTTGATATTTTACCGCGTTTTAACTTAAGCTTGGGCCTTCTAAAGGCCCACTAACACACTTAAACACAATTCCAATATTCAGAACACCAAAATTTCAAAATTTTACCAAAATCTCATAAATCCCGAAAAATCTCGAAAATGAGGATGTTACACAAGCCCAACACTTCTAGGCCCAAATTTAGGGTGTTCCAGGTCATTTTGTCAACACGAGTGTCATGGCAATTCCAAGAAAATCAATTCAACACTCAATGCATACCAGTTTCAGCCTAACTGTACTTGTAACAGAAAAATCTACTTAAAAAGAGGAAAAGATAATCTTGGATGTTGGTTTTTATCCTAGAAAAAAGGAATTTAAAAAGAGAATATAATCTTGGGTTGTTGAAAAACAAATTTAAAAAGAGAAGAAGATAAACATGGGTTCTTCAATTTACCCTAAAGAAAAGTTAAACAAAGCCGAAGGAGGAAACCCTAAAGTATTAACAAGAGAGGGAGATCCTTCGGCAAGAATAGAGGGTAGCGACTGAGCAATGACAGGAAGAAGAAGATGAAGGCAATCCCTCTCAGCCATCGCAAGACACAGTGCTGCTAGAGTGTGAACTGGATACGCAAAAGCAATCTTCTTGAAGTCTTTAGTATTTCTTACTTTGTTCTTCCATGAATTGAATGATGAAAATGGTGTTGGATGTTATTTTGGTTTTGAATTTTATGTGCCAACCTATGAGCTAAATCTCATCGAGTTAGGATTACATGATGAACCTTTTATTTTCTTTAATGGTTGAAGCATAAATCCAAATCAATTTACTATTTCATTCAATAGTTTGATTTTTACTTGTATAAGTGTAATCCCTATAAATAAATGATTGTTCAGCATGCCCATAAACTAAATCTAATTCTGAAAAGGTTGGATTAGTTGGATTGAAATTGAATGATATGAGCAAGTACTTGACTGATACTTGCAGTAGACTTTAGACATAGAGCAGTGTTCATACAGAAGGAAAAAAAAATGAAGGGTACCACATTAATGCCTATAGACACGAGCAAGGTAACCTGAGGTTTTTACTTTTGAAAGAAGTAGACCACTTTAGAACTTTTCTAAGTAGTAAACTGAGTATGATTTTGCTAAGGCATTATTAATAGTAAGCGTAGATTCTTAGTAATCCCGACCTTCCAAATTAACATCATATATCCTTTATTCTTTTCCACCGTATCTTACCATGCCATTCTTAGTTATTTACTTGATCTTTTGCATAATATTCACATAGTAATTCTTATAATTGCCATTACATTTCTACTCTCGTTTTGCCATAGCATTTTCGAGTATTCATTAATTCGAAATATTGAATACATCATTATTCCTTTTAATTGCCACTGCACACTTACCCTAGCTTTACCATAGCATTAATTGCATTTTATTATAATAAGTTGACCACTTTTGTGCCTGAATCTAATCCTCGTGGAAACCATACTCACTTATCACTTTATTACTTTATTTGACGTGTATACTTGGACAAGTCACATATCATTTCACACACGACAAGTTTTTGACGCCGTTGCTAGGGATAACCAATTTGGTGAAAATTGGTTTTATTATTTTACTTAGTTCCATTAGCTTTTTTTACTTAGTTATATTTAATTTCTATAGGTTTGCAATCAGTGCGTGAGAAGAGTCATTTCTGCTAACAAAGCATATTCTTATGACCTAGAGATTGTAAGAACTTTACGAAGAAGGAAAAAAGAATTGCCAAAAGTGGCTAGGAATGGGAATGATCCCGATCTAAATGATAATTTCAATGGTCAATATGTTAATCCTCCTGTTTGCAGGGTGATAACTGGTTTGAATGAGAACCTGAATGGTCAAGATGTCAATCCTCCTATTTGTAGGGTGATACCTAGTTTGCATGATAATTTGAATGGTCAGGACGCTAATCCTCCTATTCATAGGGTGATAGATAATAGAGACAGACCAATTCAAGAGCATGTTGTCCAAATTTATAATGATTTGAATCCAAGGATAGTCAAACCACACATACAAGCTTAGCAATTCGAGTTGAAAAAGATAATGTTCCACATGTTGTAAATATTAGGATAGTTTAGTGGAGTACCTACTGAAGATCCAAGACTGCATTTAAGACTTTTTCTAGAAGTTTGTGACTCATTTAGATAACAAGGTGTTCCTGAAGATGTCATAGGACTTAAATTGTTTCCATATTCCTTGAGAGACCAAGCAAGAGCACGGTTGTAACGCCCCAATTTTTTGGGATTTTGAATTTTTGCTAAAATTTATTTCTGCATGACTGGATGTGTTATATTGTTGTGTTGGGTGTTTTCAGTGGGCCTTTGGAAGGCCTAAGTTTAAGTTAAAGCCTGGTGGAATTTTTAAATTTTAAACTTAAAGGAGAAGGGGCATTGACTTAGTGGGTTTTTAAATAAATGTTGGTAATTTAAGACACAAGAAGACCTATGGTAAAGTGGCAAGGTAGCGCCACTTAGAGCTTAAGGAGGCGGCGTGTAGAGGCTATGAAAAAGCTAAGGTTCAAATCCCTTGATAAGGGAGTGTTGTTTTATTTTTATGCTTGTGCATGGTAAGTGATGGAACTCAAGTTGAATTCTGAAGGGAGGTGTATGAACTACTCATGGGATTGAATCAAGGAGTGATAAGGGGAGAAAATTGAGGAATTTTGAACGGGTGAAGAAGTTTACCGATTGTGGGAGTCTTAGGTGAGTAAATTCAGCTAGGTCCTTAGAAGGGGGCACTTTCAGCTATTGGGGTATGAGACTGTGCCGAATCCTTATGTTGTTTCTTTCGGGATTTGCTTTGGGCTAGTCTTAGTGCCGAATAGGTAAGTTTCAAGGAGTGCTTCCATTCTTTTCATCCTTTTCTCTCCTTTTCGTTCTTGTTCTAAAAGCTGAAATCCCGAAGTTGGTTAGTTTTTCCCCTTGTCGATTTACTTAAAGGCCAAACCCTTCATCTCTTGTCTTCCAAAAGCTGAATCTAGTATCTTCTTTATCCCTTCTTCTTTTCTTTCTTTCTTCTTCTCCTCTGCTCCACCGATTAAGTTAACCTCTCTTAAAGTCTTACTAGCCGGTTACTCTCAAAAGCCGAAAGCTGAACCATTTGTTAACCGAATCTTCTTCTTTGGCTACATCTCTTATTTCTATTTCATCTCTTTTCTTTCAAAAGCCAAACCCCTCAATCCTCTTATCCCTCTATCGACCATCTCCTCTCTTTTTCATAGACTTCTTTTCTCCTTCCTATTTCTACAAAAGCCAAAACCTCCACACTCTCTAATGATTTCAAAAACTAAATCTTTAGATCACTTCTCTTCTCGCATTCTGACTAGATCTATAATAGATCGGGACTAGGCTAGTGTTTAGGGACTCTCTTTTGGCGAGACAAAGCGGTGGTAAGTACTCGAATCCCTTCTTTCGTAACCTTGTGATTCAAGAAAAGCCGAAAACCCCTAACTCTTCAGGGTGGCTGCCAGTTTTGATTTATTTTGGATAAACATCTATGTTAGCCTTTTTCTTTTGGTTCTCATGTGTTCTAGTGTGGTAAAGAGGCGATCTAACGAGGAGTAATTGGAGGCTAGGACTGTTGAAGTGATCTAGATCTAGATCTAGTAGTTAGATTTCGGCAAGGTAAGTGTTGGTTATGCTTGAATGGTTCTGAATGGGTAAGACAATGTGGTGTTAAGTTTTATGGAATGATGAGTTAACAGTGTGATTGAAACAATTGCAGGATTAATCGTTCGAGGGATTTAAGCATATATCACAAACAGGTGTGTAATCGACACCCTCTGGTAGACTAGATCGGCAAAAGCTAAAAAGCCAAAATGCCGAAATGCTGACATTTCGAGGGCTTGCAAGCGTGTGAACGCTCGTGGGTCGATTTGAAATGGTAAAGTTGGTATTTATGAATGGTAAGATTGTTGTGCACATTTTCATGCAATTGGGTGGTTTTGGGCCTCGATGGCCGAATTTGGGCCTAATGGGCTTACGGGCCCATATGGGTGAAATCAAGCGGTAAGTACTCTCTGTTAAACTGGAGGTTGGATCTGCTAAGATATGTGTAGAATTTGGACTTAATGGGCCACAGTAGCTTGTGGGCTCCGTCGGGCCCATTAGGGGTTTTATGCCCGATGACACTGTATTAATGAAATGGGCCATCTAAGTCACACGGACGACGTTAAATCTGTTAGTAGACTGTAATAAGCATAAACCCTTAAAACCTAGCAAAATTACTGAAATACCCCTAAAGGGTGAAAAATTATCGTTTTACCTCTAGGTGCTAAAAGACCATTTTACCCCTAGGGTTTAGTTGACTGATTTGCATGCTACTATATCTGATATTTTGTATGCCATGTCATATTGTATTCTGCTTGCATAGGGTTGGGTTATTGTGACGGAGGAAGTGCTAAGTGGCAATGCCACGTATTCTGCTTAAAGGCTCTGCCTCGTATTACTGTTCTGGTGGCTTGGCCACAATATCTGTTTAAGCAGCTATGCTGCGACTGTGGTGTGTAGGGCTGGGTGGGTTGAGTTATTCCCCACATGGTGTGTAGGGCTGGTACAAGTGGTATGTAGGGCTGGATTGGGCTTGGGCTTTGCATACATGCATATAATACTGAAATCTGATCTGTTACTGTAATGGGCCCAAGGCCACACTGTTTTCTGAATAGGGCCAAGGCCCAGTTTAAACTGTATCTGAATAGGGCTTCGGCCCAGTTTATGCTTGAACTGATCTCTTATACTGGTTGGGTTATATTTTGTCATTCTTGGTGGGTAGCCAATTTTGCTAAGGGGGAATTTGAGGTTCTCTTTTCATTTGAGGTTCTCTTTTCATTCATTTTGGCATTTCTCGTTTTGGCATTCTAATTGCATTCTTTTTTCTCTAAGCCGAAACTACAAACCATTTAGGTCATTTATTGGCGAATATTTCATCTTCTTATTCTCCCCTCTCAACATTGTTTGTGCCAAATTTCCTAATCTCCAACACTAGTTTCTTAAGCCGATTACCTCCATCCCCTTTCTTTACCGAAGTCCCGGTGGTGCGTCATTGTTTCTTCATCCTACAAGTCATCTAAACTAAAATCTCCCTCTGCCGAATCTTGTGTGTGTCGTCACCATCTCCTTTTTCTTCTTTAAAATACTTAATCGGATCTCTTTCTTTTCTTAATCTCTTGTTTTCTTTTTGCTTCGATTGATGCTCTTTTCTTGTTGAAAACTGAATGTTCTTGTGCTAATTGAGTTGCTTCAGTTGGCATCTACACTATTCTTCCATCATGGATTTCTCTCGATTTTTAACTAATCAATCAATTCTTTACTCCTTGGTCTGGCATCCTTTGATTATCCAACTCACTTTAGGCAAGTGATCTATAGATTTGGTAAGGGCACTCGACTTTTTCCTAGATCTTATTAATCTAACCAAGTATCATTTTCTTCTACTTTTGGGGAAAAGTCGATTGTGATTGTACTTGAGAAATGGTGGGCCTATGTAGTTACTTTATTTTGGAGTAAGAGGGTTGGATAATGGTAACTAATAGCCTTGGTAATTGCAGATCTATTGACAGGGAGGTGAGATTGATACGTAGATCATCGTTTTGGACAAGGTAAGTCGTTTTGGTCAAGGTAGACTTTAGGGTGAGATTCGATTCCTATGTTTGGAAGATTTGTTAATCTTATGGATGACTAATCGAATGCTTTAATCAATTATAGGTTTCACGATAGAAGGCTATTGCGTGTCTCTCCATCAAGGTGTGTACATACACCACACCCATGACGAATTGGCAAAAGCTGAAATCTCGAAAAGCCGAAATGCCGAAAAGCTGAAAAGCTGAAAGGTTGGCACTGGCAACCACACGAGCGTGCTAACACTCGTGTGGAGATACTGATATGACGGTAGAGGCTCCATGGGCGATTCCATGGACTCAGGCCACCTTTTGGCCAACTGGGCCGAAATGGGCCAAATGGGCCCGTGGGCCCATCGTGAGTAAGATGGATAGATTAGTAGGTTTTGACGAGCCGGATAGGCTAACTGCATGGCTTAAGGTAGATTTGGTCCTAATGGGCCGTATGAGTATGTAGGCCCTACTTGGGCTAAGTATTGGGCTTTTGGGCCCTAGTAAAATTTGTGACTCTAATGAAACAACTCTAATCGCATAGAATAATTGTGAAATTGGTTAATGGGCTAGAATACATACCTAGGCCCACAATAAAATTATGACCGATATGCCTAAGTGCAAAATGACTAAAATGCCCTGATGGATGTATGTACAATTTGTGTGCCACATGTATATTATGATGCATTCATGAGATATTATGCTACATATGGGCTGGGTTATGTTGGAGGAAGAGCATGTAAGGGTCGCACGGTCAATTGACGACTGTGGATCCAACGAAGGCTTTTAAGCCATATTATGACTAGAAGCTCTACTGCAACACTGAGTAGTACCACAACCGGTCTTACAACAGATACTATAATTAGCAGCTCTGCTGCAATGATGAGTGGTGCCGTAACTCGTGCTACAACGGGTGTATAAGGATGGGTGGGTCAAGTATCTCCCCACAAGAGTGTAAGGTTGGAAGGGGGTGTACAGGCTGAATGGGGGTTTATATGCATTGCATGTTCACATTGATATTTTTGATATGGGCTCGGGCCTAACCGAGGCTATTATGGGCTAAGGCCTACAGGCCACTATTAATATGAAATGCGCTGAGGCCCAACCCAAGCCGCTATGGGCTAAGGCCAAAAGGCCACTGTTATTGAATGGGGTTTAGGCCCAAACTGTTTATTACTTGATTTGTATTCTCGAGGGTCGTACACACTGAGTTTCAAAAACTCACTCCCTCTTTTAATTTTACAGGTGACCCTCAGTAGGTGGCTCGACGTAGGAGAGGACTCGAAGGTGGCCACACTGCAAGCTATTTATCGATTTAGTAGCTTCTTTTATTTTATCTTTAGTTTTATTACTGGGTTGTAATAAGGCCTTTTATCTCTGGTTGTTTTTATATTTGGGTTTTTATTTTTATTTCCAAACTTAAACATGCTTTCTAAACCAAGTGGCATCTTGAAGTCAACATAAATATCTGAACGTTTTCTTAAAACATGACTTCCCCTATATTTAACATGTAACTTAGCAAGATGTGCAAACTCGGGTTTTCAACTAACAAACTCAAAGCGTTTATTTAAACCCACCCAAACTTTTAATTAAGCAAACATTTAAAGGGATTCGTTTTAAACTAAAATATTTTTCTAACAAAGTTGTTTTGAAAACAAACCCTTACTTGAACCATGAGCGGATGATTATTTTCAAAGTCTTCCAACGTATTCGATTTATACGAGTCACCCTTTAATGTGACACCACCAGATTCAGCCATAACGTCTGGGCCAGGTTTGGCGTGTTACATAATCATCCATTCAAAAGAATGAAACCAAGCATGAAATGTTCATATAACACCTAATTCATCTCACATTTCATCTATACATTCCATATAAATCAGGTCACATTTCATCTCTATAATTCATATAACACATATCACATTTCATTTCTATAATTCATATGGTATAATGCCCGTTGAACCTAATGAAATATCAAGGGGTACTCGGGTGATACTCACTAAGTGTATAAATTGGTAATCCATCAATTCATCATCATTCCCACTCTTTCGAGCCATGATCGGTAAGCTCCTCTTGAGCTGGTAAACGGTAAGCTCTATTGAGCTAAATGGTAAGCTCCGAAAAGCTAAAACAGTAAGCTCCGAAGAGCTGAATCAGTAAGCTCATAAGAGCTGAATCGGTAGGCTCATATGATGTGGTGAGTCAGCGACAAATGCAGGAGCTCAACCAAAACGGTAACCCTAGTGACATGTCACTTGTATCCTACAAATTTCTACGGTTCAAACGGGACTCAGTATTATTCAATTCCATCATTAAGGCATCCAATGATCACATATATGTCAATTTCTCAACTCACAAGTATTCAATACAATTGAGTACAAATATTTAAAGGTTCAGTTCTAATTCTACGAACTTACCTCGTATTGCTCAGATAATCAGTGGTCTACTCATCTGCCTTTCGTTTCCCCCGATCTAATTCTGATATTTGTTTATTTTGATCTATATAATATCAAATTCAATACATTCAGCATTCAATCTAATCAATTTAGTCCATAATTCATATTTTGGAAAATTTACACATTTGCCCTTATACTTTAACTACTTTGCAATTTAGTCCTTAACACATAAAAATGCAAATTTGCACAATTAAGCCCTAACCCACAGTAGCCAAATTTCATATAGCCTTATAGCAGCCTATATTTTCATTTTATTCATACTTTTAACCACCATATTTTACATTTTCACAATTTAATACCTATTTCGCATTTTTGTCAAAAATCACTTTACAAAACTAGTTTAACTATTAACAAATATTCAATATCCATCATCAATCATTTAAAAGCTCAAGCATTCAAAAATGGAACTTCATGAAATCATTAACAAATTCAAAAATTAGGGCATGGCCTAGCTAGAATATGAAGCAACGATTACAAAAACGTAAAATCATCAAAAAGGGACAGAGCGGACCTTCAATTGAGCATCAACATAGCTGAACCCTAGCAAGCTCTCTTCCATGGTTTTTCATCTCAATATTCGGTGCATGAAGATGAGAATAAAGCTTTAATTTGTTTTGATTTATTTTATTTGACTAAATTAACCATTTTACCATTTTAACCCTTCTAATTAAACATAAAAATCAAGTAATTTAAGTCCATTTGTAACATCCCAATTTTGGACCTAGTCGGAATAGTGGTTTTGAGGCCACAAATCTGACAAGGAAAATATTATTTTTATTATATTTTTATGATCTACGATTTCACGGAAAGATTTCGTGAAAATTTCGTTCAAAAATTTCGACGTTTGGGCACTCATTTAGTCAAAAGGACTAAATTGTAAATAGTGCAAAAGCTGAGTTCTATATGTTAGAAGTGTCCAATTGTTTTGAAGTTTTAAATTGAAGGTCCTGAAATAGTAATTAGACCATTGGTTAAATTGTTGGACAAAAATGGGCATGAATAAGACAACTTTGAAAGAAAAGTCTTTAAGGGCATTTTGGTCATTTAGTAATTTAAAAGAATTAAAAAGGGAAAATGAAGCAAAAATTTGCTCATCTTCTTCCTCAAGGCCGAATCTAGCATGGAGAAACCATGTCTAGGGTTTTTCAAGCTTCCAAGCTTAATTGTAAATCCATTCTAGCCCTGTTTTTAATGATTTTTACATTTTTGAAATCCCGGTAACATGATTTCTCTATTTCTACCATTTATTTGAGCTAGGGTTTGATTTCAAAAATTGACCTATAATGCCCTAATTTTTGGGAATTTCGAAATTTTATGTGATTTTGGTGTGAACTTAAAACTTTGTTGTCTGGTTGTATAATTTATGCTTTGCGTATGTTAGTGGGCCCTTAGAAGGCCTAAGCCTAAGTTAAAACCCGGTAGAATTTTAAAATTCTAGACTTAAAGAGAAGGGAGCCTTGAGTATGTGGGCTTTTAGGAAAAAGTGGGTAATTTAAGACTCAAATGAGCCAGTGGTAAGGTGGCAATGTAACGCTATTTAGAGGACAAGGGTGGCGTGTGAAAGCTATGCAAGGGCCAAGGTTCAAGTCCCATGGTAAGCAAGGTGTTATTTTTATTTTTAATACATGTGCAAGGCATGTGATGGACTCCAAGTGAAACTCTGTTGGGAAGAGTTTGAGATGCTCATGAGATTGAGTCAAGGAGGGATAAGGGGAGAAATTTTAGGACTTCTGAATAGGGGAGTGTGTTGGCCAATTGGAGGGTTGAAGGTGCATTTTCAGCTAGGGCTTTTAGGAGGTTATGTTTTCGGCAATTAGGAGTGGTATGTGCCGACACCTTAAGGGGCTAGTTTTCGGGTTCTGGCTAGATTGCTCTCTCTTTTGTGCCGATTAGGTATAGAACTCTTAGGGCTTCTTGCCCTTTCTTTTGCCTCCCTCCCATTTATCTAAAAGCTGAAACTGCAAGCACCAATCATTTGTGCCGAATGGTCTAGAACCAAATTCTCTTCTCTTCTCTTCTTTCTATTATTTCTAAAAGACGAATTCACTTCTCTTCTCTTCTCTTCTTTCTATTGTTTCTAAAAGTCAAAACCTCTATATTCATAGTGATTCGGGAACTGAACCTTTAGATCTCTTAGATCTGTTCTCTACTTGTATCTTGGGGTTAGATCTACATCAGATCTAGGATAGGAAAGGCTTGGAAGCGTTCTTTGTCAAGTAAATCTTCGTGTGGACTGGAGGCTGTCAATCAAGAGGTATTGGAGGCTAGGACCATTAGAGCAACTAGATCTAAATCTAGTCACTGTTTTCGGCAAAGGTAAGGGACTAAGGGCCTTAGTTGGTGTTGGCTGAATAGGTATGTTGTATTGATGTTGATTAATCTATTAGATTTTAGTGACATGTGGATTGAAATGATTATAGGTGAATCGCGTGGGAGATCTCCTCAACGTATATCGCAAATCAGGTGTGTAAACGACACCCACTAGTAGACTAGATCGGCAAAAGCTAAAATGTCGAAATTCTGGCATTTCATGGGCTTGCGAGTGTGTGAGCGCTCGTGGGTAGGTTAAAACAGTAAAATTGGTTATTGCAAATAGTAAGAATGATGGGTGCGCGATTTTATGCACATCGGTGAATTTGGGCCTCGATAGGCTGAATTTGGGCCCAATGGGCTTACAAGCCCATATGGTGAAAACAAGTGGTAACTGCATTCTGATAGACTGAGTAACAAATCTGCTAAAACAGACATAAAACTTGGGCTTAGTGGGCCGTAATAGTTAGTGGACACCGTATGGCCCATTAGGGGTTTTAGGGCCCAATAACTCTAAGTTGACTAAATGGGCTAAATAAGTTGCTTAGATGATTTTTGGACTGTTAACAACTGAAATGTGCATAAAACCCTAAAAATTGGTAAATTACTGAAATACCCCTTAAGGGTGGGAAATTACTATTTTACCCTAGGTGCAAAATAACCATTATACCCCTAGGGTTAAATTTGACTGAAATACATGCTAAATTAAATCTGTTCACTCTATGCCATGACATGTTATACTGTTGCATGGGATTGGGTTTATGATGCAGGAAGTGTTAAGTGGCAATGCCAAATTTACTGTTAGGGGCTTTGCCTCGTTTTACTGTTAGTGGCTTGGCCACGTTATCTAATTAAGCAGCCATGCTGTGACTGTGGTGTGTAGGGCTGGGTGGCTCGAGTTATTCCCCATATGGTGTGTAGGGCTGGTACGGGTGGTGTGTAGGGCTGGATTCAGGATGGGCTTTGCATACATGCATAATTTCTGTTCTATTACTGTAATGGGCCTAAGGGCTACACTGATTTCTGAATAGGGCTAAGGCCCAGTTAATACTGAATCTGAATAGGGCTTTGGCCTAGTAAAGCTTAAACTGATTTGGGCTCTAGTTGGGTTTACTTTACACACTGAGTTTTCCAAACTTACCCCCTTCCCTTTCATCTATGCAGGTGAGCCCTAAACTAGTGGACTTGGAGTTGGAGGGATTCAGAGTGGCCACGTGGACTGCATTTGGTTAATTTTCCTTAAGTTGTTTCGTTTAAGTATTTTATTCACATTATTCTCTTTTTGGTTTTGTTTGTAATAAGGCCGCTCTTAAGTATTTTATTTTGGGTTTTCAATTCTTTTATTATAACTTGCCTGAAATGGATAGACTTAGGCTGCGCGGGTTTTTATACAAAATTAAATAACTGTTTCAAAATATAACACACGTACCATATGAATAACGTAAAGTCAAACAAGACATTGAGATAAAATAAACTTTAAACTGGTAGTGGATAGGACTTTCACAAATTAAAACCTAGATTTTTTTCCAAACTTTAATAACGGTTATGCAAACTCACCCTAATAATAATACATAAAGAATGTGTTTCAATCCATCGTTGATGTGACACACCAGACTTGACTATAACGTCTGGGTCAAGTTTGGAGTGTTACATTTAGTGGTATCAGAGCCAGGTTGCAACAACTCAGCTATGGATCGGGTCCAAAAGTTTTCATAAAATTTTAAAACTAAGGCCCAAGAAGGGTATTTTGAAAGTAGTTTTAGGGAAATCTTTAAGGAAAACCCTTTTTCAAACCTATTTTGGCCCAACATGTTTTATTTAAGGTTTATTTTAAAAAAGTTTTACTAGAATTTTATTGGGCTTTCTGAAATCTGGTTTCTGAAGAGTGGCGCACTGAATCCTCGGTACCAAGTCTGTAAGTACTCTTTTTTCTATACTGTACTGAAACACTACTGTAGATGGTACTGAGACCCTACTAAGATATTATAGTTAGGGCAATACTGAAACTGTAGAGACTGAGACAGTAGGGAAACTAAACCCTAAAAGACTGAGACTGTAGCTAGGCTACGATTTCGAGAAAACAAACTCTGAAAAGCTATCTGTGCATAAGATATTAGTAATAAACACTAAAATACTAAACTAATTTCATAAAAATTTGTAATCAAATAAGTTAATATGAGTACGAGAGCAGTTCGTAGACGAGGCTGTGGACGCGGTCGAAGTAGTGTATAAGCTGGGTCTTCATGTTCAGGATATATGCCAACTAAGAAGGCACGAGTACCGCCAGTAGCTGAGAATGGGCCGTATGATCGGGCTGCAGGGGACGATGCTTTGTCCTAGGCAATGTTAAGGGTTCTAGAGAGGGTTGCTGGAGCAAGTACTAGGACTGTGAATGGAGGATCCATTTCTGAGTAACTCTAGGCTAACGGAGCAGAGGTCTTCAAGGGCATATCTGGAGTAGCACCAAATGTGGCTGAGTACTGGTTGGAGGCCACGGAGTGGATCATGGACAATCTAGATTGCTTAGTGGAGCAGAAGCTGAAAGGAGCGGTATCTCTACAACGAGATGAGGCATATCAATGGTGGATCATGGTGAGGGATAGTACCCCAGTTGAGCGAGTAACCGGGGAACTATTTAAGATAGCTTTCAAGGGGAAGTACGTTGGGGCGAGATGTGGATGCCCGAAGGAAGGAATTTCTGAATCTGACCCAAGTTAACAAGTCTGTTGCTGAGTATGGGGCCGAGTTTTTAAGGTTGAGCCAGTATGCCAGCGGAATATTTGCTACTGAGTATTAACGCAGCGTTCGATCTGAGGATGGCCTCAGGGATGAGTTTAGGGTGTTGATAGCTCCGCAGAGGGAGCGTGAATTTACTGCTTTGGTAGAAAAGGCTAAGATAGCCGAGGAGGTGAAACGAACTGAACGGCAGAACCGTGAGAAGGACCGAAATTGATTTAGGAGGGATTCTAGACCCTCTAGTGCCGCAAACAGGAACGTCAAAAAAGCTAGAGTGGACGAACCGGTTTGAGCAGTTTCGGTGAATACAGTTAGACCGCAGGCTTGTGGGGATTGTGGTAGAGTGCATTTGGGGAGTACTGGAAGCATACTCGGGCTTGTTTTCTATACGGATCCAAGGAGCACAGAGTTAAGGATTGTCCTCAGAGGCTAGCTCAAATGCAAGTTGCTGAACAGAGGGTTGCTTAACCAGTGCAAGGTGGACCACAACTACCGAGAGGCCGTAGTTAAGGTAGGGGCGGCAACGAAAATGTTCATAGACGTGGAGTACTTGGTAGGGGTGCTGGAAATGCTGAGGCTCATCAGCCAGCATTGGTGTATGCTGCTCGTCGTTGAGAGGAGGGCGATGCACCTGACGTTATAACTGGTACATTTTTTATCTCTAGCATGCCATACACTGCCTTGATAGATGTTGGTTCTACCTATTTGTATGTTGCATGTGATATATCTGGGTCGTTAGGTATGCACTCTGAGGAAACTGTGAGTGGGGTAACTGTGATAAGTCCACTGGGTCACTCGGTTAGGGTAGACAAACTCTATAGAAATGTGCCTTTAGAGACTCAAGGTAGGATTTTCTTTGGGGATTTAATGGAGCTACCGTTTGGAGAATTCAATCTCATCTTGGGAATGGACTGGCTTGCTAAGCATAGGGTGACTCTGGATTGTGCGGCTAAGCAGATGGTGTTAAGGACTACCGAGGATGAGGAGGTGATGGTTATAGGGGAGCGAAGGGACTACTTGTCCAATGTTGTTTCAGCCTTGAGGGTTGAGAAGCTGATTCGCAAGTGTTGTGAGGCATATTGGACATTTGTGAGTTAGACAGAGGCTGAGGGTTTGACAGTAGAGAAGGTTAGAACCGTCAAGGAGTTTCAAGATGTCTTTCCTGAAGAGCTTCCTAGATTGCCTCCGAATCCTGAAGTCGAGTTTAGAGTTAACTTGTTACCTAGAACGGCTCCAGTGTCTATCGCACCTTACAGGATGGCACCGAAGGAGTTAGTGGAGTTGAAAGCACAAATCCAAGAGTTGTTGGACAGAGGTTTTATTAGGCCTAGTGTGTCTCCGTGGGGAGCACCAATACTGTTCGTGAAGAAAGATGGGACAATGCGTATATGCATCGATTATCGCCAATTGAATAAATTGACAAAAAAGAATAAGTACACTCTGCCAAGGATCAATGATCTGTTTGACCAACTTAGAGGAGCTTCGGTATTTTCTAAGATCGATATTTGATCTAGATATCATCAGCTACGGGTCAAGGAGGTAGACATTCATAAGACAGCATTCAGAACTCGATATGGTCATTACGAGTTTCTCATGATGCCGTTTAGATTGACGAATGCACCTACGGGTTTCATGGATCTGATGAATCGGTATTCCAATCTTACTTGGATCGATTCATAGTCATCTTCATCGACGATATTCTGGTATATTCGGAAACTGAAGAGAAGCATGATGAGCATCTCCGTATTGTTCTGCAAGTGTTGAGAGAGAAGCAACTCTATGCAAAGTTCAGCAAGTGTGAATTTTGGTTGCGAGAAGTGACATTTCTAGGTCACATTGTTTCTACTGAGGGGATTAGGGTGGATCCTCGAAAAATTGAGGTGGTTTTGGAGTGGAAGCCGCCGAGGTCGATATCAGAAATTTGGAGTTTTCTGGGTTTAGCAGGGTACTACAGAAGGTTTGTGAATGGATTCTCTTTAATCGCTGCACCGTTAACGAAACTCTTGAGGAAGGGAGTGCCCTTTATTTGGACTGAGAAACAGCAAGAAGCTTTCGATAAGTTGAAGAAAGTCTTAATTGAGGCGCCAGTGTTGATTCAGCCAGAATCTGGAAAGGATTTCACTGCATATAGTGATACGTCGCATGTGGGTTTAGGCTGTGTACTGATGCAAGAGGCTAAGGTGGTCGCTTATGCTTCATGACAACTTCAGCCTCATGAAGCGAACTACCTTACGTATGATCTGGAGTTGGCAGCGGCTTTACGCTAAAAATCTAGAGACACTATTTGTATGGAGAAAAGCGTATTATATACACGAATCATAAGAGTCTCAAGCATCTGTTGACTCAGAAGGAGTTGAATCTTAGCCAATGAAGATGGATAGAGTTGCTTAAGGATTACGATTGTTCGATTGAATATCACCCAGGTAATGCAAATGTGGTGGCAGATGCACTGAGTCGAAGGGTTGTAACTGAGTTGAGAGTAATGTTTGCTCGTCTAAGTCTGTATGACGATGGTAGCCTGTTAGCGATATTACAAGTGAGACCAACTTGGATTAAGCAGATTAAGGAGAAACAATTAGAGGATGGGTCGCTAGTTTCTTGATTCTAGCAAGCTGTAAGTGATGAGACTTCTGATTTTGGACTAAATAGTGAAAGAGTTCTGTACTTTCGAGGTCGAGTTTGTATTTCGAAGGACTCTGACTTGAGGCAGTCAATTTTGAAAGAGGCTTATGGTGGACCCTGTGTCATGCATCCTAGAGGGAATAAGTTGTATCGAGACTTGCAAGAGTTGTATTGGTGGCCTGAACTTAAGCGGGAAGTAACTGAATTCGTGGGGAAGTGTCTGACATGCCAGCAAGTGAAGGCTAAGCATCAACTACCTTCTGGACTTCTACAGCCGGTGAAGATTCCTCTTTGGAAGTAGGAGAGGGTAACCATGAATTTTGTGAGTGGGCTACCTTTGACACCTTCCAAAAAGGACTCAGTCTGGGTAATTGTTGATAGGTTAACGAAATCTCCTTATTTCATACATGTTCGAACCAACTACTCACTTTAGAAGTTGGCCAAGTTGTATGTGGCGGAGATAGTGTGACTGCATGGGGTGCCAATTTCAATTATTTCTAATCGGGATCCTAGGTTTACATATCGATTCTTGCAAAAGTTGCATCAGATGTTGGGTACGCGATTGGATTTTAGCACTGCTTTTCACCCCCAAACGGATGGACAGTCGGAAAGGGTTATTCAAGTTCTGGAGGACATGTTGAGGGGTTGTATTATCGACTTCCGAGGTAGTTGGGAGGATTACTTGCCATTGGCGAAGTTTGCTTATAATAATAGCTATCAGGAGAGTATTCGAATGGCTCCATATGAGGTGTTGTATGGGCAAATGTGTCGTACGCCTACTTGTTAGACAGAGTTGGGAGAATGTTAAGTTCTTGAGCCAGAGTTGGTGACAGATACTGAAGAAAAGGTTAAGTTGATTAGAGATCAGTTAAAGGAAGCATTTGATAGGCAGAAATCTTATGCTGACTTAAAGCGGAAGGAAATTGAGTACTCAGTAGGGGATATGGTATTCTTAAATGTCTCACCTTGGAAGAAGATATTAAGGTTTGGTAAGAAGGGCAAGTTGAGTCTGCGATTTATTGGGCCTTACCTAGTTCTTAAGGGGGTAGGCCCGGTGGTGTATTAGCTGGAATTACCACCGAAGTTAGACCAAATTCATGATGTTTTTCATGTTTCCATGCTGAGAAGGTATCGATCGGATCCTTTTCATGTCGTGCCAGTGGAAGAGATTGAGGTAAAAATCGACTTGACTTTTGACGAAGAACTTGTGCAAATACTGGATCGAGAGGTCAAAGTGTTAAGGAAGAAGTCAGTTCCTTTGGTAAAGGTACTTTGGCGCAATCATGGTAGAGAAGAAGCTACTTAGGAGCCAGAGGAGACGATGCGTCAGCAATACCCTTACCTATTTGGATCAGGTAAATTTCGAGGCCGAAATTTCTTTCAAGGGGTTAAAATTGTAACGCCCTAATTTTCGGGACCTTTGGGATTTTATGCGATTTTGGTGTGAACTTAAAATTTTGTTGTCTGGTTGTATAATTTATGCTTGGGTATGTTAGTAGGCCTTTAGAAGGCCCAAGCCTAAGTTCAAACCCAGTAGAATTTTAAGATTTTAGACTTAAAGAGAAGGGGGTCTTGAGTATGTGGACTTTTAAGAAAAAGTGGGTAGTTTAAGACTCAAATGAGCCAGTGATAAGGTGGCAATGTAACGCCACTTAAAGGACAAGGGTGGCGTGTGGAAGCTATGCAAGGGCCAAGGTTCAAGTCCCATGGTAAGTAAGGTGCTATTTTTATTTTTAATACATGTGCAAGGTATGTGATGGACTCCAAGTGAAACTCTGTTGGGAAGAGTTTGAGATGCTCATGAGATTGAGTCAAGGAGGGATAAGGAGAGAAATTTTAGGAATTTTGAATAGGGGAGTGTGTTGACCGATTGGAGGGTTAAAGGTGCACTTTCGGCTAGGGCTTTTAGGAGGTTATGTTTTCGGAAATTAGGAGTGGTATGTGCCGATACCTTGAGGGGCTAGTTTTCGGGTTCTGGCTAGATTGCTCTCTCTTTTGTGCCGATTAGGTATAGAACTCTTAGGGCTTCTTGCTCTTTATTTTGCCTCCCTCCCATTGATCTAGAAGCCAAAACCGCAAGCACTAATCATTTGTGCCGAATGGTCTAGAACCAAATTCTCTTCTCTTCTCTTCTTTCTATTGTTTCTAAAAGACGAATTCACTTCTTCTTGTGTCACATTTATCTTCTTTTCTTCTTCATCTCTTCGTCATCGTTTAAAATAACCCCATTCTCAAGCCTATTAGTCGACTATCACCAAAAGCTGAAACCGAAGTTGTTGTTGCCGTTTTATCCCTTGACCAAAACTCCATTCTTTTCTTCAACCCAACTTCTTCCAAAGCTGAACCTTGCAACCACCCTAACCTCTATCGATATCACCTCTCCAATCCATAAGTTTTGAATCATCTTCTTCTTCTCATATCAAAGCTGAAACCTCCATATTCATAGTGATTTGGGAACTGAACCTTTAGATCTCTTAGATCTATTCTCTACTTGTATCTTAGGGTTAGATCTACGTCAGATCTGCGATAGAAAAGGATAGGAAGCATTCTTTGTCAAGTAAATTTTTGTGTGGACTGGAGGCTGCCAATCAAGAGGTATTGGAGGCTAGGACCATTGGAGCAACTAGATTTAGATCTAGTCACTGTTTTCGACAAAGGTAAGGGACTAAGGGCCTTAGTTGGTGTTGGCCGAATAGGTATGTTATATTGATGTTGGTTAATCAATTAGATTTTAGTGACATGTTGATTGAAACGATTGTAGGTGAACCGCGTGGGAGATCTCGTCAACGTATATCGCAAACCAGGTGTGTAAACGACACCCACTAGTAGACTAGATCGGCGAAAGCCGAAAAGCTGAAATGTAAAAATTCCAGCATTTCGTGGGCTTGCGAGCGCGTGAGCCCTCGTGGGTAGGTTAAAAACGATAAAATCAGTTATCGGAAATGGTAAGAATGATGGGTGCACGATTTCGTGCACGTCGGTGAATTTGGGCCTCGAGGGGCTAAATTTGAGCCCAATTGGCTTACGGGCCCATATGGGTGAAAACGAGCGGTAAGTTCATTCTGATAGAATGAGTAACAAATCTGCTAAAACGGACATAAAAATTAGGCTTAGTGGGCAGTTATAGTTAATGGACATCATATGGCCCATTAGGGGTTTTAGGGCCCGAAAACTCTAAGTTGACTAAATGGGCTAAATAAGTTGCCTAGATGATTTTTGGACTGTTAACAACTGAAATCTGCATAAAACCCTAAAAACTGGTAAATTATTGAAATACCCCTTAAGGGTGGGAAATTACTATTTTACCCTTAGGTGCAAAATGACCATTATACCCCTAGGGTTAAATTTGACTGAAATACATGCTAAATTTAATCTGTTCACTGTATGCCATGACATGTTATACTGTTGCATAAGATTGGGTTTATGATGGAGGAAGTGTTAAGTGGCAATGCCACGTTTACTGTTAGGGGCTTCGCCTCGTTTTATTGTTAGTGGTTTGGCCACGTTATCTGATTAAGCAGCCATGGTGCGACTGTGGTGTGTAGGGCTGGGCGGGTTGAGTTATTCCCCATATGGTGCGTAGGGCTGGTATGGGTAGTGTGTAGGGCTAGATTCGGGCTGGGCTTTGTATACATGCATAATTTATATTCTGTTACTATAATGGGCCTAAGGGCTACACTGATTTCTGAATAGGGCTAAGGCCCAGTTAATACTGAATCTGAATAGGGCTTAGGCCCAGTAAAGCTTGAACTGATTTGGGCTCTAGTTGGGTTTACTTTACACACTGAGTTTTCCAAACTCACCCCCTTCCTTTTCATCTATGCAGGTGAGCCCTAAACTAGTGGACTTGAAGTTGGAGGGATTCAGAGTGGCCACGTGGACTGCATTTGGTTAATTTTCCTTAAGTTGTTTTATTTAAGTATTTTATTCAAATTATTCTCTTTTCGATTTTGTTTGTAATAGGGCCACTCTTAAGTATTTTATTTTGGGTTTTCAATTCTTTTATTATAACTTTCTTGAAATGGATAGACTTAGGATGCGCGGGTTTTTATACAAAATTAAATAACGTTTTCAAAATATAACACACGTATCATATGGATAACGTAAAGTCAAACAAGACCTTGAGATAAAATAAACTTTAAACTAGTAGTGGATAGGACTTTCACAAATTAAAACCTGGATTTCTTTCCAAACTTTAATAACGGTTATGCAAACTCACCCTAATAATAATACCTAAAGAATGTGTTTCAATCCATTGTTGATGTGACACACCAGACTTGACCATAACGTCTGGGCCGGGTTTGGGGTGTTACATGACCCATGTTGAATAATTGTGCATTTTGATGAATTATGGTAGATTATGCATGTTTATGGTTAGAGAAACAGTTTTTACCGAGCAATTTTCGACGAAAACGTTTGAAAGGACTAAATCATAAAAGTTATAAAATTGGTTATAAGTGTGAGTTTTAATAAGAATTGTGGGCTGCCATATTTATGAATTGCTTCAACTAGGCCTAAAATGCAAAGAAATTGAATAAAAAAATATTTCCGAGCTTTGGGGAAAAAGTGTAAATATGCAAAAGTTTAGGTGCAAAAATGTAAATTTTGTAAAAATTAGGTCTGAAATGATTAGTACATTGATTAAATATGTGAAATATGATGTTTTAGATCCCAAAAAACGAGATTTGAACCTAGAACGGGAGAAAAATCAAAAATTGGGAAAGTTGGTCAAAATGGCCGTATTGGTATCGAGGTAAGTTCATGTGTTTAATAAGCATTTAATTAAGCATGTTTGAATGCTAAATTGATATATTAGTTATAAATGTTTTAGTATTGATTTTTGAATATAATGATAATAACTAAGAAATGTTCGATAATGATTCGACATGAAAAGTGAGAATTCGGATAAGTTTACATATAAGACCATAGTGGTAATGTGGTTTTGTATAAGATCAAGAAAGTATTGAATAGCATAATTTGAGGAAAGTAAGATAAATTGAAGATATGATGAGATTGAGAATGAAAGTATGTAAGTTGAGTAGTATTTTATTATTATGCAATTGTTGCTATTATTATTGAGTTATGTGACTGACCTTGAGAATTTTGAGCAACCATGTTTTAGCTATGAGTTGCCAAGGCATTGATATTTCAAAATCCATGTTTATAACATGGCAACTAAGGAAGAATTGACGGAAAAAGACCATGGTTACCCATGGCAACATAAGATAAGGATACCAAGAAAGATTATGCCAAGGCATGGCATTGGTAAGTTTTACAAGGCAAGGAAATCATGTAAGACCATGTTAAGACATGGCATTGATAAGTTACTATAAGGCAAGGATCCTATGTAAAACCATGCCAAGGCATGACATTGGTGAGCATATATGGCAAGGATCCCATGTAAGACCACGCCAAGGCATGGCATTGGTGAGTACATAAGGCTAGGATCCTATGTAAGACCATGCCAAGGCATGGTATTGGTGAGTACATAAGGCAAGGATACCACGTAAGACCATGTCAAGACATGGCAATGGTAAATTTCAAAAGGAAAGGTACTTGTATAATCCAAAGAGTAAGTCAAAGAGATGACAAGGTAAGATCACGAGGAAAAAGCACAGGTATGTACATAAGGCTTATTGGTATTGAGGTTATAAGTTGATGATATTAAAAGTATTTTAATGAGTATATTCAAGTATTAAGTAAGTGATAAGTTTTCAATTATACTTATGACACTTTGTGACATGATTAGTAATATGTCTATATATTATGAGAGAGTATTAATGTGTTAAGTGAGATGTTGCAGGTACATAAGCAAGCTATTAAGTAAGGTATTTTTTTTATTTCGAGCTTTTGGTAAGGTTACCAATGAGTAAGATGGGAAAGTAAGAACTTAATATTATTTATGCAAGTTATGAAAGCTTAATAATAAGCTAAATTCATTACTAATGCCTATTATTTTACATGTGAGCTTACCAAGCTTTATAAGCTTACTTCTTTCATTTCCTCTGTTCCAGAGTTTTATCAAACAAGCTTGGGTTGGAGGTCTTCGGAGATCGCTTCACATTTTGACTATCAAGTTACCAATTGGGTATTTTCATTGAAACGTTTTCAGTTATGGCATGTATAGGGACTTGTCCATTTTGTGTGTATGTCCTATGATATGGCTAAATAAGAACATGTGTTGATGTTATGTATGCCTAAATGAGGTTTAACGTAAAGAAATTATAAAAGTTGGTTATGAAATAGTTTTGGGACAACAGTAGTGACGTGATTTTGAAAAATCACTAAAAATTGTAGAAATGGAATTAAATGGTGAATGAGATATAGAATTAAAGCTTGTTGAGTCTATTTGCATAGGAAAGAAACAGAGCAAGTAAAGGAAGGTTGTATTTTGAGATATTTAAACTCTTACGAGACTGGTTTAGAGTGACTTCATTATCCCCTGTTCTGATTTTAGAATTTAACTAAAACTTGTACAAAAATAATTATGAGTCATAATTTATATGTCTAGATTTGTTAGAAACAAACAGAAATATTATCCGAAGTCTGTATAATGAGATAATTGATTTTTAGTGAAGAGAGGTTAGGTCCGCTGGACTGCGAAACAGGGGAACCTTTAATGAATAAACTGTACTAATTGGCCAAACCAAAAATTCTAGAAAAATTATGGTAAGAAGATATATGAGTCTAATTTCAGGAAAAATTTACAAATTTAAATTTCAAGTTTCATAACTCGAGTTATGATTAATTTAGTGATTGTTTCACAGGTGAACAATTTTATTATGAATAGTGAAATAAATTGTTTTGATTTGTGTAAGTAATCAGAAAAACAAATTTTAATATTCTCGGTTTGGTCCCGAACTGTTTCAATTGCACGTTTTAGGCCTTGAAGGCCCTTTTTAGGGATGTATTGGATGAATGTGAGTGAATTAATTTTAAAAGTAAATTTTTTTATGCCCCGAACTAGTAAGATAAGTCTGGTAACACCTCGTGCTCGACTCTGACGATGGTCTTGGGTAAGGGGTGTTACACCATTACTGTCCACTCATGTTATTAGTGGGCTAATTTCAAACCAAGTACTCATACATTTTGATTCTATAGCTATTTAATAAATTTAAACAATAGAACTCAACTTCTACGTGTTACGCGATTTAGTCCTTTTTACCGAATTAAGCATTTAAACTAAAAAATTTCTTAACGAATTTTTTATACTATCATCCTATCATGCTGTAAAACTTATTAAATATAATAAAAATAAATATTTTGACTCGGTTCTGTTGTCCCAAACCAGTATTCTGATCTGACTCAAAAACAAGTTGTTACAGAATTTTTAAATTGGAAGTCTTTTAATGGTAATTAGACCATTATATCACAGGATCGACAAAAATGGTCATGGTTAGGTGAAATTTCAAAATTAGGTATTAAGGGCATTTTGGTCATTTGGCAAATAAAGAAAAATTAAACAAATAAAAGATATCATCTTCCCCAATTTAGTCCCTTAGTGCCGAAATTTCAAGGGTCTCCATAGCTAGGGTTTTGGCCAAGCTTTCCAAGCTCAATTATCAAGAGAAACGAGGTTCGGACCTAGATCGAGGGAAAAATAAAGTGTTTGATGATTAGGTCCCATTTCAACTATTTTTTGTACCGAGGTAAGTTTGTATGTAAATAATGCATCGTTATATTATGTTTTAATACTTTACTATTGTATAAATTGTGTGGTTGACTCTTTGGTCATATTCGACAAAGTTTCGACGAGTGAGAAATCCCGGTTGAACCTTAGGGATAGAATAGGATACAAGTGACATGTCACTAGGAACCTATGTGTATATGTACATGTTATTGTAATTCCAGGTGCAGGTCTCGTATGTTCTACCAGTGGCTGGGTACTCCGGCATTTGTTGTAGATACCTAACAGCTTGTGTGAGCAGCACTGTGTAGCTACGCTTGACCAACAGATTGTGTGAACAGGCCCATGAATAGCTTGAGAGCGAGCTTATATGTGTTATAAGATATGTGGTAGCTTTGGCTATATATGTGGCACTTAGGTGCATAATTTTCAAGTATCTGTTAATATTCTAAGTGTTCAATAGGAAATGTCAAAGATGTGAAAGTGTGTGTGCTTATGTTACGATTTGGTACAGGTATGTACGTAAAACTCACAAGTATGAACACTATAAGTGATGAACTTTTGGTAAAATTGTGGTTGAGTAAGTAATGCCTATGGGATCTTAATGACAATTATGTTATCTCTCATTATATGAATTGTACGATAATTGTGTAGTTATGATGCTTATTATTTGCATATGAACTTACTAATCTATATAGCTTACTCCACTCTTTTCTTTCCCTTGTCTTATAGTGTCACCAAGCTAGCTCAGGATCGGAGATCGTCAGAGATTCAAATCACACTATCAACCTTCATTTTGGGTATTGATGATCTTAGTATTTTTTAGAGTATGGCATGTATAGGGACTTGGTCATTTTGTTATATGTGTCATAATTGGTTTGGACAAATGTGTTGGCTTTTAATGGCTAGATATTCATTTTGTATAAGGCCATTAGAAATGTGCCAATATTGGTTATAAGTATATTCGTATGATGATGCCCTTCACGAATGATGTGTTGATATCTTGATTGTGGATGTTTGGTTGTTTGCATAAGCTTGGATTGATGTTATGATATGTTGTGTAGGTGTGTGCATTAAAGGGTGGAAAATGGCTTGGTAAATTGCCTTTTTTTGTCCACACGAGTAGACACACGAGCGTGTGTCTAGGCCGTGTGTCCCACAGGCATGTATTTAGGCCGTATGTCCCCTACACCTTAATTTTGGAAAACAAAATGCTTAAAATTGAGCACATGGGCAGAGACACAAGCATGTGTCTCAGCCGTGTGAATGGCACGGCCTCGAACACTGGTGTGTGCCCTGGCCGTGTGAAGTTTGCATCTATTTTTGTGAAAATTAATTTTCCACACGGCCTAGCACACGGGCATCTGACTTGGTCGTGTGATCTCAATTTGGTCATGAGGTACAAGTTAGAGAGATACACGGGGTAGAGACATAGGCGTGTATGACCACACGGCCTGCCCACATGAGCATGTCCTATTTCCACACGAGCGTGTCCTATGTCTACACAGGTGTGTGACCCCAGTTTAGTGGAAAATTTTCTAAGTTTTGTAAAATTTTCTAAAGTTCTCGATTTAGTCCCAAATCACTTCCAACGTACATTTCGGGCCTCGTAGGCTCATATCAGGGACTTTATTATTAAATGCAAATGGTTTTAATTTGAACGCAAATTTATGACTCGAAATTGTATGTTTGTTCGTGTGATAAGTCCAGTAATGCTCCGTACCCTATTCCAGCATTGAATACGGGTAAGGGGTGTTACAAGGGCCCTACCAAGGGACGATATGAATGATTTTAGTAAGTGAATAGTAATTTACATGAATTATCTGAAAATGTTCTTAAAGTTCTAGTATTGCTCTGAAACCCTATTTCGGTGATGGATACGGGTTAGGGGTGTTACAACCCCAATACTTAACCACTAAACCAACTTAAATTACTTGACATGATTTAATATTCCATATTTAAAAAATTTTGGGGAGTTATAACTCTTCCCTTAAAGAAATTTTGGCATCAAAATTTACCTGACTAAAAATGATAAGGATACTCTTAACGGATTGAGTCCTTAGGCTCCTAAGTGGCCTCCTCCGAACCATGATTTCGCTACAACACATTAACTAACGAAATGGTCTTCCTCTTCAAGACCTTAACCTCACGATCTAAGATCTGAACCAACTCCTCCTAAAAAGACAAATCCAACATTAACTCAATTTCCTCCATTGAAACCATATGTAAATGATCAGATCGATAACGCTTCAAAATAGATACGTGAAAAACGTCATGAATGCCATCCAACTCATGAGGTAGCTCTAATTGATAAGCAAACAGTCAAACACACTTCAAAATCCGATACAACCCAATGAATCGGGGACTTAATTTACCCTTATGGCCAAACATGAGTACTTTCTTCTAAAGAGATACCTTAAGGAGAACATGATCCCCCACCTCAAACTCAATATCTCGCCTCTTAAGGTCTACATAAGACTTTTGTCTATCAGAAGCAGCCTTTGTAAGAGTATGCCCAAAGATCAATCATGAGATGGTTGTAATAACATACTTGATTTACCGTGTTTATTAAAATAAGGCATTGCCATTATTATTTCAGTTTCTTTTCTGTGTGTATAAATAAACTATTTTATAATAATGTCCTGAGAATAATATGATTATTCTTAAAAGATCCTTAGTCAAGTATTATTGTTGACTAGGACAACAATAATGCATTAAGACTAACATGTAGTTGATTGATGATAAAGAGTTGTCATTGATATGGAGTGTCAAAATCAATGCATGAATATGTGTGTTAGAGAACAACATATTGGACTGACCCGCTACGAGTGTGTTTCTTGGATTATTATGTAATTGTCACAACATTACTCATAGTGATTAATATGTATATGATCCTCAGACTTGAAATCATCATTATCCTAACATCGTGAGTTGTATATTTTGATACAGTCAAATGTACACTGTAACTGGTTGTTCTATAAAGGCTGATGTTGGATATACCATAATCTATGTAGAGGGATATGGTTGATCAATATAGGATAAGTTCTTCCTACATAATGGGAGTAATATCTTAGGCCACTTGATTGAATGAAACTAGAAATGCATGGCCATGCTCAAATAAGTTGATATGAGATGTCATACTTATTTGTGTATCATAGTCTACTCAAGATATCAAGAAACATGAGATGGACTATGCAAGTGTTATTATTCCATGACTTGTGTCCATTCTAGAGATAAAGGGCTTAAGGATTAATGCATGAAAGGTTAATCACAAAAAAGGTTATGTGGAATCATGACTTCTTGTAACTTAGGTAGCAGTGATGCATTGCTAGATGCCACTCATTGTTTGTAACATTAGAATCGTTCTAGTATTACTGCTAACGTTACAAGAACCTATAGGGTCACACCCTATGGTTGAAATGAACAGAATAGAAGATAGTTGGTATTGTGTTTGGTTGTCACATGAATTAAATTAATTGGGCAATCAAATATCGAACATATTATATTTACAAGGATGTTGTACACATAATGAGAACATAGTTCTATTAATATATGAATTTGGTTCGTATATAAATTTAAATAAATATAGTTTATCGAAATCCGTGTTATAATTAATGTAATTATAATTTTCGATTAAAACATTATTATATTTATTTATTTTTAATTATGGTTATTATGTTCGGATAAAAATTTTATGAATTATGATTCAATATATATATACCATTTATAAAAGGTGAAATATATAGAGTTATTTTTAGGGAAAACCCTAAAATAAAAATCCTAAAAATTTTGCTTGTGAGGTCTAGCAACCGTCAAGCAAAGAAATCTCTAAAATTGTTTTGGAGATTTATTCCTTTCATCGTCAAACCAGGTGCATTACGTAGAGGCCGGCATCATCAAGGTTGCGGCTTGACTCGATAATAAATTAAAATTCTCGTTGCCGAGACGTCGCTATCTACTCATATTGGAGTTTCGGTAATTTCGAAACCATTATTTCACCCCGATTTGTTCCTCACACATGGATCCATGGTTTGGATCGCTGGAATTATTTTATTTTGCTATGCCATGGGGGTACCGGTATTCCAACAACCTTAAGTTGATCTCGAATTATATGAATCTTATCCTTAGTCTTAGCCACCAACTCTAGACCCAAAACCTTCTTCTCACCCCACTCAGTCCAACAAAGCGAAGTGCGACATTTCCAACCATACAAAGCCTCATAAGGCCCCATTTGAATGCTAGACTGAAAACTATTATTGTAAGCGAATTCAGCTAGCGGCAAAAACTCCTCCCAACTACCTAGGAAGTCAATAACACAACTCCAAAGCATATCCTACAAAACTTGGATTACCCTCTCAACTTGACCATCAATCTACGGATGAAATGTTGTATTGAACTCCAGTCAGGTGCCTAGAGCCTTATTTAACTTCTTTCAAAAACAAGAAGTAAATCAAGGATCCCGGTTTGAAATAATTTATACCAGAACCCCATGAAGCCTAACAATCTCAGAAACATAGAGCTTTCCTAACTTCTATTATAAGTAATCAGTCTTAACCGGGATGAAGTGAGTAAACTTAGTTAACCGGTCTACAATAACCCAAACTGAGTCCTTCTTAGTAGGTGTCAAAAGTAACCCACTAAAACAGTCCATAGTTACCCATTCCCATGTCCACAATGGAATCTTAACGGGTTGAAGTAATCTAGAAGGAAGTTGGTGCTCAGCCCTAACTTTCTAGCACGTCAAACAATGGGATACAAAATCGGTTACCTCACGTTTTAGCCCAAACCACAACTCTCGGAGGTTACGGTACATCTTATTACAACCAGGATACATAGCATAGAGCTACTATGTACTTCCCGCAAAATAGATTGACTCAAATCCACATCACTAGGCACACAAATTTGACCTCGAAAACACAAAATACCATCATAGTTAAACCCAAAGTCTGTAGTCTTACCGTCATCAATTTGTTGAATCCGACTGATCAAAAACTCATCTAGAAGCTGTTTACTCTTAATCTCATCCAACCAAGGCAGTTTAACTTATATTCATTTGAACATACGTGTATATTTGTATATCTAGGTAATACTTTATATGGATGAAATTGAGTCGAGTTTTGATTCTTTTACCATATATATTCATTTGAACATACGTGTATATTTGTATACCTATTTTGATGGAAACCTATACTTAACATTCTTTTATTTGTTTGCTTAGTAATTTATTGAACTAACCCGTCTAACTTTAGAAATTGTGAGTTAATTGTATATCATTCTAAACTTTTATATTTATTTACACTATCTTGTTAATATATTTCTACCCAGTTTCCTATATCAAGATAGGTTGAGTACATTTTCTTTTCTTGGCATGTTTATTTATCGTTTTCAAATTAGTTTATTTTCGGTTTTTGTTTTGTTTTGTTCAGTTTGCTTGAGGACAAGCAAAGACTTAAGTGTGGGGGGTATTTAAACTGTCGTCAAATGCAGTAGTTAATTCGGGTTATTTCTGAACTTAAGGAGCTTGTTTTGTAGGCAATTTTGTATTTAATATTATATTTTTGATGTTTAGTACTTAAGATTAAATATTAGTAAAATAAGTGCTTTTTAACACAATTTGTGTGTGTTGTGACCTATTATGCCGACAGGAGCATTAGGTAGTGCTAATATGTGTACTTGAGTGTGTAGGATGAAAACTTATAGACCCAATTGATGTGGGAGCAAGGGACAAGTGATGCACAAGCTTCTCGGGATGTCAAGGCATGAAATGAACCATACAAGGTAGAAATTGCATGTCGTGTCGCGCCATAGACATTGTATGTTGCGACATAGGTCTACTTGCTACCCAAGTATATTGGGTTATTTTCATCCACACAATAGACTTTATGGAAGACTTAGGACGTGCTGAAGACCTAATTTGGGCTTCCAGCACTCCTACAAATAAGACATTAGGGGTTTGATGTAACTAAGTTGCCCTAGACACAATCAAAAACCCTAATAGTTTAGGAGTAGGATTGGATTAGTTTTCTTTTGACTTTTCTAAACTATTTATTTTTCCTCTTGGAATCGATTTTGATCCGAGGGTTATCTTATATTTTTGAAGTATTTAGTTTATTTATTCTTTGCAATCAACATATTTTATTATTCCAATCAATCGATTTACTATTTCATTCTCATTCAATGTCAATCCACGATTATTTTAATCTCATTTCTCTTATGATTCAGTCGTGTTCTTTACATGATTAATTCAATTGAGTTAGAGATTATAAATAACATGAGTGGCTAAATCCCTTAGGGGAGATTAACAAGTGGATGGGGACATGATTAACGGAGGATTTAGGGTTTCCCAATAGCATTAGTTTGTATAGATTATGTGTTCTTAAACCCCATGTTCGACAACCCTAGAAAGTTATTATAGGTTAGATGAGATCGGAAGATAAGTTGAACTGAGTAAATCATAGTTTATCTTGGTTGAAAAAGTGAGGTCGAGAGATAAACGAGTATCAACCAATCGAGTAATTAGTTAGAGGTCGAAAGGTAATAATTGGTTAATCGGTATCTAATCCACCCTAAAACCCTAATCTAAAGTTAATTACAAACCCTGGAGCAAGTTAATCTTACTGATTGGTTTTATTGATTTAAGTCATTTGTTATTTTTCTTGTTCATTTATTTTAGTTATTTAATTTCTATCATTAATCTATTTTATGGTTGTCCTAATGTATAATTTAATTACTACTATTTAGACTTATTATTGTAATTTTTTTTATAGATTTATTTCATCCTCCTTTGTGTATGATCCTTGGAATACTTCCAAGTGTTTCCTTATAAACTATACTATATTACAATTTGACCTATGCACTTACAGACACCACCGATTTAATTTATATATATTTGGTGTGTTATTTTTATTATAAATGATAACTCGTTTATAAGTGGTCACAGACTTGCCTAGAGGTTTTAAATCTATTAGTAATAAATGGGCCTTTAGAAAGAAACTTAGACTAGATGTGTCAATATAGAGGTATAAGATAGGACTAGTTGTAAAAGAGTTCACTCGGAAATTTGGAATAGATTCTTTTGATACATACTCTATTGTGATTAAGATCTCGACCATTTGTGTTTTGTTTATAACATGACATGATTACATATCGAATATAATAACATGTGTAAATAATTGAATTAAATTGGAATTGAAATCGTAGTTGCTTTAACAACGAATGTGGCATTCCGTAGCTTAAATCTGGTGATTAGATCGGATATGAGGTGTTATAGAATTCCAATTGACAAATTGTATTATATGGCATTTTTCTAAATAAATTTCTCACTTAGTCAATATTACATGTTTGGAAGGCTACATAAGCAAATAAAAATATTAAGTTTAGGGTTGTAAGTTTCTTGATTTTGGAATGAGATTGTAAGATTCTTTAGCAATATTTCAAAAAGTAATGTAAAAGTTGATATACATTTGCTTACATGGCTTCCACGCGGATTTATATTACTCAAGTAAACAAGTATTTTTTTATTAAAAAAATCCATATAATCTAATTTATGAAACTCTTATGAGGAATCATGAAATGAATTTCAATTATTGAATCAAAAGAATAAAATAACTAAAGTCCTAAAAGGGATAATGCAACATTAGTCTATGAACTTGTAATTCTTTTCAATTTGGTCCTTAAACTTCTTTTTTATCCACATTGACTCTTGAACTTGACACCTTTCTTAATTTTTATCTTTATGATGATATGGAATTCTGAGATTATCCACGACATCACCTAAATTTTTATAAAAAAACATAATTGTTTGGGGGGTTAATATATATTTTGCTCCCTTCAGTTGTCCATTTGTACCTAGTTGGTACCTAATTTTTTTAGACCTAGTTGATACTTGAACTTGTATTTCGTCAACCATTGTGCTACCTCGACGCTAACATTGTTAGTTTGTGCTAACATGGCACTGATAGTCAATCGAGTAATGACACGTGGTAGCATTTTAGTATCTCATGTGGCAAACATAAAATTAAAAATTAAATATATTTAAAAATATATAAATTAATAAAATATAATTTTTAATTTATATTTGCCATATGGCATACTAAGAAGCTATCACCTGTTATTGTCGGACTAGCTATTAGCATCACTTCGACACATACGAGTAGTGTTAGTGCGAATGTACCATAGAATATAAATTTAGGAACTAATTAGGTAAAATAAATAAATAGGTACAAACTAGATACAATTGGACAAGTTCAAGAGGTGAAATATATGTTAACATTATTTTTAGGTGAAAATAAGTTACAATATCAAAGTGCCATGACATCACATGGACCAAAACTAGGAAATCCTGTCAAGTTCGAGGACTAATGTGGAAAAAAAATTTAGGCGCTAAGTTGAGAAAATTGTCATGTCTAAGGACCAAATGTTGCTTTATCCCTTCCAAAAATTTAAAATGGAGGGATTAAATGTAAAATGTGAGATGAGTGCAGGGACTGATAGCATAATTAGAGCGTAATGGGAGGAACCTGGGAGAGTATTTATTGGCTATTCGATTCTAATCAATTTTAAAATCCGTCAGGGAAAAATATCAGCGATTCACCGTCTTGGCATTCGCCGGATCAGTAATGGTAAACGAGGTAACCTCCCGCTTTCTCTTCATTCCCCCCCCCCCCGTCCCCGAATATTTTACAAGGTTCAGATATGAAAAAGAAAACCAAAGAAATATCTGTATAGAGATTCAATTTTGGATAGAGATTTCCTCCATTGATCTCAAATATGTTCGTTGTTTTCATGTTTACCTAAGATGGGCCAATTACTTTGGTCTTTTAATGACACCCTCTTTTTACATTTCTAGGTTTTATTGTGACTTTTTCATTCCCTGCAGATGCTGAAGAAATAGGGGCATACTAAAAATTTTGAAAGTCATATGAATCTGAAAGTTTATTGCTTTAGGGGAAAAAGTGTTTTACATGTGTTACTTGACATAACTTTTAAGCGGAATGTTCTAGAAGTTTAGTACCATACGTTAAGAGTTGTCTCAGTCAAGAAGGGGTCAACCATCATTGTTGGGAATTGCATTAGGCTCCACATCAAATAAAGAATTTGTGCGTAGAATACTGCATTGGTTCGCATAATAGGATGGATTGTTTATCTTTGTAGCCTAGTGAATCTTTTTGTATATTACAAGGCTAAAATAGTAAAGAGAACCTTGAACTATTTTGATTTTTCTAAGCCCTTTTGTTGTACCCAAATAATCTTTTGCCTTCTGATTTATACCCAAAGAAGACTTTATTTCAGATGAAAAATTGATTTATGTGAAGGGTTTATTTGTTACAAATTAACGGTTAAGGTCTTTACAAATTAAAGGTTAAAGGATTCATCTGCGAATTTAATAGTTAAACATTTATTTGAGTATAATAAAAGTATAGAGGCTTTACTTTGGTAAACTGGTACATATGTGTTTTGTTTTGTTATTTAGTCAAATTTTCTAGGAATACGCAATTGTAGTTTCACTGTGAGGTTTGTTTTGCCTAACAAAAACTTAATCTAAAACTAGGATATAATTTGAAAGGCAACTTTAATAGTCACTGTTCACATTATACGAATGGTTTCTCTTGTCACCCTTCCTCGCCTTTCTATGAATGATAAGTTATAGCGTAAGTTTATCTTGTTGCAAAGACCAATGCATTTTCTTCTCTTAATAGCAATTATGAATTATTTTGTTTAAAGTAACTTAATAAGACACCGAGGGAGATTATATTATTCTTACTTACATAGAGAGCGAAGCATGTTGACATCGAAGGTCGTACTGTAAGAAGCATTATGCCATTTGATCTATAAATTCAGACATACTTTAAAGACATTTGTGGAAGGCTTTTTTGTCTAAGCAGAGGAAATATCCAACTTACAATGCAATGTTGTGTGAGAAGGTGGAGAGAAGCTTAGAATAGATCCTAAAGAGCAAGTTCATGGCAAGTAAAGGTGATGAAGTAAGAAGGTGCCTTAGGATGGTGAAAAAGTATGGCTATAGGAATGATTCAGACAGAAAACTACAGAGAAATTCTTGAGAGACCAAAGTTAGTCTAATTATTGAATGATCTAATAATATGTAATCTTTGTAACCTTGAGTATATTTCCACCAATAAAAATTACAGAAGAGATTGGGAAGTTATGAAGATGACAACTGTGGCAAAAAACATGGGTTAATGGGTTACAATGAGTTAAAAATTGTCATGGGAGAATTCCAGGTGATAGATGATATAAAGGTTGATCACATGAGATCGCAACATTCAGGAATGCATTACCTATGCGAAGGGAGAAGGAAAATATCGCTAAGGTTAAGGAGGTATCTTAAGGATTTCCATATCCGTGACTCCAAAATATACTCTCTAGGACATCTCAAAAGTGGAGAAGAGTCCTGTGCCCATTTCCAGATTAGCTCCACTGGTTTTTATGTAGTGATGCATGCTGGTTAGCTGTTCCACGTGATGCTATAGTTCTTTTCGTGCAAAGTCCACTACCAGCTTTGATAGGCAAGTAGTGTCAAGCAAGCTTTGCCAAGCTGTGCTATTAGCAAGTTTTACCACCTTGCTTTGCTCCAGGGAGAGTTTCTCCTAGGTGCAGAACTTCGAGGTGCATTGCTCGAAGTTAAAATTTTAACTTATTTCTTGGTGTCTTTTCTATTCTGACCTTGAATTGATAGAAGATAAAAATACTTAGTGTTTCCTCATCTAATGACTTAATGAAGTTAACTTTCATGTGGTTCTTGGATGATTTATGGAATTTGTGATGCTGTACAACTTTCTTGTTCTAAGTCCGCTATTGTATTGTGAATTATGTCTGTGAACATCAATTGATGGTTTGGTGTGGGAATTTTGAAACATGTCTGTGAACATTAATTTGAAATCTTTTCTTTCCTAAACGAAAAGTTTGTTAAATGACCATTCTTTGGTGAATTAGCTTGGAGCTGGTTCTTAATTTTTGAAAGTAATAATAAGAAATCATATGATATTTGACCTTAGGAATCACACCATAGGTTTATTTTCTCAAATGATAAACCGAGCAATAATGCTGGAAATTTTCTCAAGTAGTTCTACCTTCCAATGAAGATTTCTTTTATAGAATCATAGCACTCATGTTCAAATAAGAACTAGGACACGTAGTACAATTATGACTTTAGCAAATACTCCAGAGTCTAATTAGGAAGCTAGCCATTTAACAAATTAACAAATGTGACTTAAATGATGGTACCTAAACTATACACATAATCCAATAATGTAAGGGGACGCCCAAAATAAGACTCTTAGAGAGTCATGAAAATTTCTTCCGACATAAAAAGCTAGAAGAAGGAATGAAATAAAAAAAACCTTCAGTTTTAACACAAGTGAACTTAAAGCTAGGATTATTTGACCAAAAAGAAAAAGGAAAAACATAAAGCTAGGTCTCAACAACAAAAGATAAAGCCTACTCAAACTCCCAATTATGCTCTCATAATTGGATTGTAAATGTATTTAAACATCTTTGGCGGCTGCTTTTGTTATCCGCCAACTTCTTTTGAACTATGAATCACGATGCTTTGATTATGCAGTAAGAAGTTTCAGATGCCTTTTCTGTGGCTTCATGAAACTGTAGTAGCTTTTCTTTCATCTGTTTCTCATGGAAGGCTGTTTAGCTGCTATAAATGTTATGCGCGCGCGCATGCATACTGAACTTATAGATGTGTGTATTTCTTCTACTTTATATTTCCTTTGGTAAATTAATCTGGACTGTCATGATTGAATTTTTGCTGAGCTGGCAAGAAACAAATTCACTTCAAGTTATATCTTTTAGTTCTCACATTTCCTCCATACTATCTCTTTTTCTTGTATTGCCACAGATTGAACTGAAAACAGCCCCAGCTGACTTTCGTTCCCCTACAACAAATCAAACTAGACATTGTTTCACCCGTTACATTGAGTTCCACAGGTATATTGATTGTTAATTTTCAAATTCTGCTTGTTAGGAAACTAGCAAATGTAATTTTCCTTTTTATTTTTTGAAATCAACTACAGGTGCTTGGCTGCAAAAGGAGAATCTAATGAATGTGAGAGATTTGCCAAATACTATCGTTCTCTTTGTCCTGGTGAATGGGTCGGTATACCTTTTTCTTTTTGTTTAATTTTTTAAATCATAACTGAGCTAGAGTTCATCCTGTTGTAGAGAATGTAGGCTTTATCATATGAAATTATCATTGTGTGCTTGTTTTCTGACTTTCTAGTACCAATTTCTGTTGTTCACAAGCTTAGGTCATCATGGAGAAATCTTTTGGCATAATTTGTGGTTTTAGATACCAACTGATTCATACACAGCTTAATAGTTGTAAATATGAGTTATCCTTCAATATTCAAGGGCATAAGCAAGTTCCAGGTTCTTGTTTTTCTCACCAAACGTCTATAGTGTTTAGTTGATTATACTAAAGACTTTTGTGCTGGTATATTTGCCTACTGAATCAGCAGAAGTTTCATATCACAGTAGTATACTACAATATTTAATTGTCCTATGTGATGTCTTGATAGGATCATGATTAATAGTGCTGTGATAATAATTAGAAACAAAAAAGAGGAAATACCTACTAAGAATTAGATTGTCATTGAATGGTTTTTGTAGTCATAAATCTTCCTATATTAGTGTTGTTTAGATGCGTAGACGCGCGGATAAGGTGATGAAACTAATTTGTGAATATATGTAGATTATGTTTAGGATATTTTGGAACCAGGTATATTGGTAAGTGGTGAATGCTTTGTTAATTATTGAGATTTTATTTACTTCACTAGTCATTGTGCTGTAATGTATTATTTCACATGTTCCCTGCTATTGGTTAGCTGGTTGATCAATGAATGACAGAATAACCATCCCAGTCTTCACTATTTACATTCTACATGTTCTAAAATGTTTTGTTCATTTTCTCTAGTTGCTTGTATGAGCAGCTACTTGTAAAGGAAACAGAAAATGAATAAGTTTGGCAATTATATTTAACTTGTTTTTTGTATTTTAATATTTTATATTGCCCAAAATGTTGTAGGTTGAGAGGTGGAATGAGCAGAGGGAGAATGGTACTTTCCCAGGTCCTCTGTGATTGCACATTGAAAATAAGGTGACCCTTCTCTGGCATGGGAGTTCATATTCTTCTCTTTATCTTATATTTGGCTAGTTTCAATGTCTATCCTAGAATTCTTTGAATTAATAAGCTACAAATGGAGATTTATTTGATTTATTGAGCATTAATGCACTATAGTTGATTAATCGGTCCAAAACTGGAGTATGACGTTTGATGTTTTCCCGATGTCTTAATTCATGAACCTGCAAATTTAGCCGATTGTTTCAGAGCATTGTCAGGTCCAAAAGAAGTGTCAAGGTTAAACATTATTTTAACCAATCTCTTTTGAGCTTTTGTTCTTTAAACCAGAATCAAATACATGCTTGAGATTGTTTATTCGGATGCTTATTTGAGACTTGAGATTTTTGCATCGTACATGTATAGGGATGGCAAAAAATACTGAAACCGACTGTTTCCAATCTGGTCTGACTCCATAGGGTGGGTTTGTTTGTTTTTACTAAAATCGGGTTAGAGTCGGGTTACATTTAAAAACTACTCGGGTGAGGGTTGGTTTTAGGATAAATCTGCCCCACCTTGCCCCAGGATATTTGCCAAATTACCCCTATTGCTATTTTTAATTACAATTTTACCCCTCAATGAAAACTCTCTTAACCCGTCAACTGTGACTTTTAATTATTTTATGTGTCATGTCCATTTGTCTTCATGGTATATTAATTTTGTTTACTGATCACAAAGGGTTGATAATTTTAGTGTTATTTGAGGTGTGGTTTTTGGATTTTCTCTTGTTTCTATAAATTTCTGCAACACTTCGTCTACCAAAGCTTGGATGATGTATGTGTTTTCCTATAAAATTTTCCTCTTTTGGTTAATGAAAGAAATGTTTAGAAGGGGCAAAAAGTCAGGTTCTAATCTTTGTAAACAATATGCAATTTACATTTTCTTTTTATACTTGCCAGTGATGTTCTGTTGAACCTCATATTTTGTGTTGGTTGATGGTTAAAAAAAAGTCCGCAAAAGAGTTCAAACATACCTGTAATCATAAATGATGCATCAAACTATATTTTATAATTAAAAAAAAGGGTATATCAAACTAATTGATTTAATTATTTTATGATTACAAAATTTGTTTGATGCAATAAAATAAGTACGGGGTCAGTTTTTTCATAAAATTTTGGGTCGGGGTGGATTTTTTCACTCAATTTCGGGGTGGGGTCGGGGGTTGAGTATATAATTTCGGGATGGGTTTGGGGTCGAGGTGGGCAAAAATCTTACCCGTTTTGCCCTGTTGCCATCTCTATAAATGTACAGGTGAAATAGCACAACAAAAAGAGTTTTCGCGGCAGCAGCAACAATTGATCGAAATCTGAAGCTCAGTTTATGTAAATCTCTTTGTGAATTTGTATTTTATTTTACCATTTTAGACCGTATTAAAAGTAATGAGTTTGGAGCTGGAGGAAGATCATGCAAATAAGACGACTGGCATCTCAGTTCATGTGCCAGAGAGATGGACGGCTTTCGTGGAAATTTTGGGTCCGTAGTAAAAGTAGGTTGAGACAGGTAGGTTGGTGTGGCATGGTTGCCATAGCTCAAAGATTTCTAAATCACATGGCAATTTTAAATAGGATCCTAACCGAGGACAAACTAAGGGATGAGGGGTTGACTTGATGCCACTCCTGTTCTCTGTAATCCACGACAAGAAACACGTATGGGACCACCCCAGACTTAAATGTGAAATTTCCAAGGCAGTACAGAATGGAATTAGGGTAGAAGCCAGGACTTTAGTATTAGAGGGGATAAAATTTTGAAGTACAAAGGTAAAAAAACTGTCTAAAAATGACTTAAATTAAGTACATAACAATTAAGAAGAACTAAAACGCTATTTAACCAAGGGACTGAGGTCCTGCTCTCCCTTTGCAATGCCCTTGAAGGAAATTGAAGTTTTTAATAGACAGGCATAAGGGCGACTGCCGAAGTAAATAGGCAATTACACTCGGCATGGTTTTGAGCAGTTCTTTGAATCCCGTTTAAGTTTATATCGGTGTAAGTTGTATTGTTCTTTGAGCGGATACGGCTACGATGATCACTGATTTTTTTTTTTTTTGTATAATATAAAGATATGAGTTTGGAAAAAATTAAACTCACAAGAATATTATTTATTATTAATGATATTATATGACTGACATTAGAAAAATAATTTATCAATATATTACTAATTATTATGTGATAATAATAGGTAATTGGAAAAATCATGAGTTTAAAAGTTTTACCCAAAAAAATAAATCATAAAACCATCTTCATATATATTTTTAATTAGTAAATATTCTAAATATATATTTTAATATAATTGGAAAAATTAAAAGTAATAAAAATGTAGATTCTTTTTCATTTTTTTGTAACATATTATTAATATAAAATTAATAATAATATTTATTTTATTAACAATAATTTAATTATTAATGTTATAGTTATTAATAAAATAACTAAAATATTATTAAAATATTTTCAAATGATTAATTTAATATTATTTGTATGGATGTCCTAAGTATTTTTTTATATAAAACAAAATGTATAAAAAGATATTGACTCATTAATTATTTAGTGTTTCTTGTAATTTTTTAAATTAGGATAAGTCTTTCAAACTGTAAATTAATCAAGGATAATTTTAATTTTCTCATAAATAAAAATTTGAGTGTAAATTGTTTTCTGCGAATTATTTTCATGGTGTAGAGTATATATGATAGGAAGAAATCAGAGAAATAGATTTTGATTAGTTGCTTTAGATTCAAATCTTTGTTGCATGAGGTTTGTTTGAAATCTCTTTACTTTCTATTATAACCTTTGGGTGTAATAGATTAGATTTACACTTCATTTTAGTAGTGTTTTTAGATTTTCATTCTAATCTCAACCTGGAAAAATGGACTATAAAGTGTTGGTGTATGGGGATAAAATGAACTTATGAAAAATTAATGAAGGCTTCAAGGCATGTATCAATGTTATTTTTTTTAAGGTTCTATATGCTTTCACTTATATTATGGTGTGCAAAAGAGTTAGTAACAAATAAACTTCGAGGATACAATGAAACCCAATAACTATCAACGTTTTGCATTGATGGAAATAGTCCATTGAGCGAAGCATAACAATAATATCAATTTCTTTAAAGAATTTCTACAGTAATTTTTTATAGAACGACCTAAGCATATAAAAGATGGAGGAAAATAGAAAGAAACTTTGTTTCTATGTTTTTGGGTGTGTCCAACATATGAAATTTGATTTTTATTTATAGTTCTCATGTCTCTTCATAGGAACACAACTATCTAAATGGATAGTTACATCTTTTAACAACAAACATAGATATTCAATAAATGTATCCATGAATAATCATTGATTCATTGTTAACAATAAAGTGATATAATTTTTTGAACTTAAGAGACATAATTCATCACCATGAAATGTGATGACTCTTGGTTAATAACTAAGTGGTATAACTTTTGGTTACTTACAACTTTTCATTTGTCACTATTGGGACATTGTATATTATTTTGAAAATGTTCCAACGATCTTCCCCAATATTCAAAATATTCTAGATTTTTATAATTTTGGAAATCAATTGCATAAATGAAGGTGTCTTATGATTAAACTTTCATTTAGTGAAAACATGTTAATGTTAATTGAAATGGCATGGTAGACTATACTTTGAACCAACTATTCCATTTGATTAACCGAATACATCTCATACAATGATTTCAACACCAGTCAATGCACAATATCCAGGGGCACTATTCTTGTAATAGCTCGGTTTGGACCCTAGTCAGAATAGTGATTTTGGGACCACATATCTAAGTCTAAAATATTTTAATATTATTTTCTGTGCTTATTTTATGTAAATTAGCATGTGTGAAAGTTTCGTATGAAAATTTGTCCGTTTGAGTGCTTAATTTGCAAAAAAGACTAAATTGCATAAAAAGTAAAATTGGCTAATTATTTGATTATATGCTGAATTGAGTGTGGTCTTTAAATATAAGGGCCTTAAATGGTTATTTAACCATTTGATTTAGTGGTGGACAATAATGCCCTTAATATGATATGTTTTATATGTTATTAATCATGGACATTTTGGTAAATGGTTTATTATTATGAATTAAAATAAAACCAAAACATGAATTAATGGTCATTTGTGTCCATCTTTGCCGAAAATCAAAAGAAAAAGAAAAGAAAAAGGTTAGCTAGGGTTCGACCATGTAATATCCCGAATTAGGGCCTAATCGGAATAGTGGTTTCGTGACCACAAATCCGAGGTAGAAATAATTATTTTATAATTATTTTGGTGTTTATGATATGATTTTATGATGGTGTGAAAATTTCGTGAAGAAATTCCAAGCGTAAAGCGCTTAATTTGAAGTTAGGGATTAAATCGAATAAGTTGCAAAACTTGCATTCTAGAAGTTTTTAGTATGAAATTGCTTTGAAATATTAATTAGGAGGTCTTAAATGGCAATTAGACCAATTTTAAGTTCATGGACAAAATTAGGACATGGAAGGAATTTTTGAAAGTTTAGTAAGGAGGGGCATTTTGGTCATTTGGTTATTAACATGAATTAAAAGGGAAAAATAACACAAAATTCATCATCTCCTTCATTTAGTTGCTGCCGAATTTTGCTCTCTCCATAGCTAGGGTCTCTTCAACTTTCAAGCTTCATAGTAAGTGCATCTAAGCCCCGTTTTTAATGATTTTTACGTTTTTGAGATCCCGGTAGCTCGATAAAGCTTATGTTAGCAATATTTTAAGTTAGAGTTCATATTTGGAAAAATACCCATAGGTGAAATTTGTGTATTTTTATGTTTTATGATAGAATATGAGGTTTTAAATTATGTTAGACAACTTGTGCTACTCGGTTTTAAGTAAAAACGAGTAAAACGGCTTAATCGGTAAAAATACATATTGTTCATAAGTATGTGTTTTAGTGGGAATTTGAGCTTGCTAATGGTAAATAAACGATCAGCATGTCCTAAAACATAAGAATTTGTGATAAAATTAAATTTCCGAGCTTTGGGGAAAAAGTGTAAATATGCAAAAGTTTAGGGGCAAAATTGTAATTTTTCCAAAATTTGAATTAAGGACTAATTTGAAAATGTGAGTATTAAACAAGCTAAATGTGTTATTTTAGATCAAGAAAGACGTGGAATCGACCTCAATCGAGGAAAAGAAAAGATTGCGGACTAAATTGCAAAATCTTTGTATTTTGGTACTAAGGTAAGTTCATGTGTAAATAATGTAACATAATTGTTATTTTTAGGTTAATTGATGTTATTTATATGATATGCTGATTTTTATCATGAAATATATGCTTTGTGGTTATTATCGAATAATATGCAAATTATGTGTGCTACTTGTTAAATATAAATTGCTACCGAGTATTGGTTTCGGTATTCTGTGGAAGACGGCAAGGATATGTGATTGAGGAAAATCTCGTTTGAACCTTGGGAATAGATTAGGATACAAGTGACATGTCACTAGGATGGTTGGGCATCCGAGCTCGTTGAGTTGAGTCCGAGTTCACTTATGGATGCGAATGTCCGAACTCGTTGAGTTGAGTCCGAGTTTGTGAGATGTAACTAGGCATCCGAGCTCGTTGAGTTGAGTCCGAGTTCACTTATGGATGCGAACGCCCGAGCTCGTTGAGTTGAGTCCGAGTTCGCTTATGGGCGGGTTACAGAATTGATTGATTACATATAGGGCACTTATGTGCAAATGATCCGTGTATCCGAGTTGTATTCCAATGTGTTCAACGGGTAAAATTCAAGTGAAATGGAAAAGCACTCAAGATGTAAGTGACAATTCGGTAATGCTGAGAAATGGCCATATTGGACAGGTATGTACTTAACCCTCGGGTTGAAACTCGACACAACAACAAAAATGTGGTAAGATGAAGTATGATGATTAGAATTGTGACCTATGTTTTGGTGATACTATGCTAATGTTGTTTGGCATAATGACTTTGTTATGTTACTTGTTATTTGCATGTGAACTTACTAAGCATTTATGCTTACTCCCTCCTTTTCATTCATTGTAGTTTTGGACAAGCCGGCTCGAGAATCGGGATAGGTCGAAGGCTCGATCACACTATCCGAAGGACTTTTTGGTAACTGGCTTGTAAAACTCAGTATGGCATGTATAGCACTATACCTACTTTGTGTAAATAATCTTGTGATATGGTGGTGTTTTGGTTGAGGAAATGCTTGACAATGATGAGTCATTGAAATGGCTAATATAGACTATGTTTGATGTCATGGAAGGATAATAGATTATCTAGTACATGAAAGCTTTTATGAAAATGAAATCAACCATAAAACAGAGCATTGCAGCAACACTGATGTGAGTTTGAAATTTTACTAAAAATCATAGAAATCGAATTTGGTGATGGATTAGTTATGAAATTGAAGCTTATTGTGTCTACTTTCATATGGAAGAAGCGAAATAGGTAAAGGAGTTACATGTTATGAGATATTTGAGTTTTAGTGAGACAGGGCCAGAACGATTTCTTGATCCCCTGTTCCAGCTTTGAAAATCCACCATAAATTGTACAAAAATAATTAGGAGGTATACTTTATATGGTTAGAATCCTTATTGAGTCTAGTTTTAAGAGAAACAAACATAAAATTCATGTGAATTTTTTACAGAGAGAAAAGTGGTTCGTAGTGAGTAGAAGTCAGACCAGTCGAGATCTGCAACAGGGGTAACTTTAACTAATAAACTGTACTAATTGGCCCAGCCAAAAATTCTGGAAAAAAATTAGTGAATAGATATATGAGTCTAGATTCAGGGAAAATTTACGGATCTTGATTTTGAGTTTTGTAACTCGAGATATGATTTTTTTGAGCGACCATGACGCAGAAAATAATTTATTCCGAAAATGAAAATAGATTTTGTAAAGTTGTTTAAAATGGTAAATTGTGTTTAGTAACACCTCAAGCTCGACTCCGGTGACGGTTTCGGGCGTGGGGGCGTTACAGACCATAAGTTCGCTTGATTAAGGTATGTGTTTTGGTCCGTTTTTGATAATTTCTACGTTTCTGTGATCGTTGCTTCGTGTTCTACAATGCCCATGTCACAATTTCTGTTTCTGTTAAAGATTTCATGAGATGCCATTGTTGATTTTAAGAGCTTTGAAGTGTTAGTGGATGAATTATAGAAGCTTGTTGTGAAATTAATATGTTTTGCCATGAATTTTTGATGATTATAAGATATTGGGCTAAATTGTGAAATATGAAATTTTTTAGGACTAATTTATGAAATAAATGAAATGTGAGAGCTTGTATTAGCATGGTAAGAATTCGGCTAAGTATATGTGTAGTGGGATTTTGTGAATTTGATGATTTTATGAATTAGGGACTAAATCGTTAAAATGTGCAAATGTGAGGGCTAAATTGTAAAATACCATAATTATATGTTTTTGTATTAAATTGAATGATTTAGTGAATAAAAGAATTTAATTTGAATTTATTTAGATCAAGAACTAAAGAAAATGGAATTGGATCGGGGAAAGTCAAAAATCGTTGAATAGCCGTTTTTGTCCGTTCACATTCGTACGATGTAAGTCGATATACAAATAAATGTGTTAAATTGAATTATAATTTTTATTACGTTGATTGAATTGTATTATATGGCTATGAGAGCTGAATATGTGAAATTCGAATTAAATTATGAGCATGTGATCAAGTCCAAAAAGCCCCGTCTAAACCTTAGGAATAGTTAGGATACATATGTCATGACATAGGATTTGATATGTGTTTTTATGTAAGACCACGTCTGGGACGTTGGCATCGATATGAGATTAACGTGTAAGACCATGTCTGGGACATTGGCATCGTATTGATTTGAGTAAGACCCTGTCTGGGACAGTGGCATCGATATCCGTTTACATGTAAGACCACGTCTGGGACGTCGGCATTGTATGAGTTTTTTGAGCTATCCACGTATCCTATTTAATTCCGTTTGGTTCAACGAGCACTTTGAGAAAGTGAATGAGTATACGAACGCGCATCTGAACTCCGGTACTGTAACGCCCTAAAAATCTTGAAACTTTTAACTTTGTGTGCTATAGTTGATGTGCATGATTAGCATTATTAGAGTGTTAATTTTGGGGTTTTATAGGGTATCTTTGAAGTCTCGGGTTTAAAGTAGATTATAGGAAAATTTTAATTTTTTCCTTAGCAGAACCCTGATCTCAGGCATTATGACTTTTAAGTAAATAAAGAGGAAATAAGACACAAATAGGCCTGTGGCTTAGTGGCAAAGTGGTGCCACTTTAGGAGTATGGGAGTGACGCCATAATGGAAGCTTAGAGGTCCAAGGTTCGAGTCGGGTTTAGCGCATGGAAGGGTAATTATTTTTACATTGGTGCCGTGTAGATAGTAATGTTGGACTTAAACTCTGTAAAGGATTGGTCTGGAAGTTTGAATTGGTGTGGAAGAGAAAATCAAGACATAATAAGGGGAGAAAATTTAGGAGATGAGATGTGTGAGAGTGTTGGAGCTAGTGTGGGAACTGTGAAGGAAGGCAAAGGGCGGCTAGGGTAAGAGAGGTAGGCCGAATTTGGGTCATTCTTAGCTATAGCCGAATGCATTTAGGTATTTCGGCACTTTGGGAAAAAATTGTTCTGCCTGAAATCGAAGTTCTTTTTCTTATTTCACTTTTGTTCTCTTTAAGCCAAAAGCCGAATACTCTCTTTTCCTCTCCCAATCTCCTCTTTGTTCATACCGATTTCTTCCTTCTCTTCTATTTCTTTACTCCTCCTTTTGTCATCCCATAGCCAAACATCTTATTCAAAACCTTTCTTTTGTGCTGATTCTTTTCTTGTTCTCTTATAACCATAGCTGATTTGTTCTTTGCTCACAAAATCAGATGCACTCCCTTTTGCCAACCTCAAACAGATCTTATTGTTCTTATGGAAAGTAGGCCGAATACTCTCTTCTGTTAAAAATCAATTCATACTCTTTCGGGATTCAAATTCTTGTGGACAAACGATTTTGGGATTGGTAAGCAAACTAGATCTTTCATTGACTCATGTCTATCATGTTCATGTTCTTTTCTTTTACGGTTTTTAAGGGGAAAAGCCGAAGGTTAATCAAGTTTCATATTCGTTAGTTCTCTAGTGCCAAATCTATTCTTTCCTTAGGGTTGGACGGTCTCCGATCGATTTGTTGACTGTTTGTCAAAGGTAAGTGATGGTGTTTTAAGTGTGGCTGACTAGGGATCTGTGGGATGGATGCACGGGTCTAGAGTGGCATTTGCTTAGTTTTGTATTGGATGCATTGACTAATAAGAGCTATGGCACAGAAAAGTCGCAAGGAGAAAGGATCGATCCTTAAATAATCGATTTAGGAGTTATCAGTCGAGACGATCAAGGTTTTCATGCACGTGGAGTTTTACACTCATTTCAATAAGGTGTGTACACACACTTCACACAGAATAGATCGGCAAATCCTGAACTACCTAAATCCCAAAATCCCGAAAAGCCGAAATGCTGAAATGCCGAGGGTTTGGCTACGATAGTCTTGCGAGTGCGCGAACACTTCTATGAGGGTAATCGATGCGATATTAGAGACCCCATGAGCGAAATCATGGACTTAGGTCACGTTTTGGCCAATTGGGCCAGAATGGGCCTAATGTGCCCGACGGGTTCGTGGGCCCAGATAAGTAAAAATTAATTAATTGGTAATAAGTGACGAGCTATTTATGTTGGTTGTATGGTTTGGAAAAGATTTAGGCCTGATGGGCCGTATAGCTGTGACTAGGCCTTGTGGGCCATATAAAGGTGATTGAGACTAATGGGCTATATGAAAGTATGTGGACTTGTAGGGTTATGTAATGGACTTTCAGGCCTAGCAACTAGTAACTGCTTAAACAAATATAATACTTAATTAACCAAGTAAGTGTAACTGTGGACAAGTCATAGGGTTAAATTATGGCAATGGGTATATGCATGTCTAGGATTTGATCTAGGGAGAGCTTGGTATTTAAACAGTTTTAATGACCCACCTCCTCTTATCTGGAATCCTACCTGGTGCATAGTGTCCGTTCACTTTAAGCCAACGAGGACTTCTTGACGGGTCAAGGTGCATAATTAGACTCATCGTGATAAGAAATTACTGAAATACCCCTGTAAGGTAGAAATTCCTAAAATACCCCTGTAGGGTAGAATTACTGAAATACCCCTGTAGGGTAGAATTACCGAATGACATGACTAAAATGCCCTCATTGTATAAAGGACTAAAATACCCATAGGTGTTGAATATGTGGAAATGTGTATGATGCATTCATGTGATGTATGTTGCACTTGGGTGGGTTTTATGATACGGAGGAAGATATGTGAGGATCGCATAGTCGCTTGACGACTGTGGATCCATCGGTGGCTTAAAGCCCATTATACGATTAGTAGCTTTGCTACAACGATTGAGTTAGTGCCGCAACTGGTGCTACAACTGGAGTGTAGGGATGGGTGGGTTGATATTTATATCCCCACAAGAGTGTAGGGTTGGAAGGGAAAATGGAGTGTAGGGTTGGATTGGGATGGGAGTATTGTATACATTGTATTTTGTGATATGGGCTTAGGCCCAACTAAGGCCACTAAGGGCTTAGGCCCGGAGGCCACTGTATATTGTGATATGGGCTCAAGCCCACCTGAGGCCATTGTGGGCTAAGGCCCAAAGACCACCGATATTGATAGGGCTTAGGCCCAATGTGTTAATTGCATGTAATATGTTTGCTGAGGGTTGTACCCACTGAGTTTTCGAAAACTCACATCCTCTTTTAATTTTTTTAGGTGACCCTCAGTAGGCGGCTTGGCATAGGAAAGGACTCGGAGGTAGCCACACTGTAAGTTAATTAGAAATTTTAATAGTTACAAATTTACTTTATTTTTAATTATTATTCATTGGGATGTAATAAGGCCTTTCATCTCCAGTATGATTTTATATTTGGGTGTTATTATTACTGTTGAGCTTTGTTTTAAAATTTAAACATGTTTACTAAATTAATATAAATAACTGATCATTTTTCTTAAAGCATAAGCTTCCGCCACATTTAACAAATAACATGACAAGGGGTGAAACTTGGGCTTTTCTTTCCAAAATCAAAGCTTTTATCTAAACTCACCTGAACTTTTAAAATATACAAATGTTCGAATGGATTTTATCTTTAAACATTTTTCTAATGAAGTTGATTTGAAAATAACCATTGATTTGAACCACAAACGAACGATAGTTTTAAGTTTTTCAATGTATCGGATTTGTGCGAGTTATCTTGCAATGTGACATCACCCGATTCGGCCATAACGTCTAGGCCGGGTTTGGGGTGTTACATTTAGTGGTATCAAAGCCCGGTTGCAAAGCTCGGGCTGTGAAGTGGGCCTAGATTTTGGGTTTTAAAAACAAGTTAATCAAAAAGTTTTGTAGGATTTTTGGAAGTGTAGCACACCGAGCCTTCGACATCGAGCCAAGTAAGTCCCTCTAATACCAAGCTTGTCTTAAGCTACTGTACTGTCGATAGATACTGGGCTACTTTAGGTGATAGGCTCTTAGGTAGAAAATGACTAAAGCCCATAGGAAACTAAAGCCTGTAGTTGATTTATGACTGCGAAAAAAGCTCCTAAATTACTACTTACATAAGACACTCACTTTAAACAGTGGAACTATGAACTAATTCCATAAAATTTTTAATTCAGAAAATGTGCAAGCAACGATGAGCGCTAGAAGAGGTGCAAGAGGCCGCGACAGAGACAGTGGAAGCTTTAGGGCTGGGTCGTCGGCGTCGAGCCACATGCCCAACGTTAGAGTAGAGGAGGCTCTGGCCTCACTAGTAGCACAAACGAGACTATACGAATAGGCTACCGCTATAGATGATGCGTTGTCGCAGGCTATGTTAAGTATTTTAGAAAGGGTCGCTGGGCTCAATAATGGTATGGGAAGTCGTGGGTCGATCTCGGAGTGACTTTGATCTAATGCGGCGGAGATCTTCAAAGGCATGGCTTATGTGGCTCCAAATGTGGCTGAATACTGGTTGGAAGCCACTGAAAGAATAATGGATGACCTGGATTGCACAGTTGAACAGAAGGTGAAAGGGGCAGTGTCACTACTTAGAGAAGAAGCCTATCAATGGTGGCTGACCGTTAAAGAGGGTAACCAACCGGAGTAAATCACCTGGGAATTCTTTAAATCTGCATTACAGGGGAAATACATTGGAGCAGGCTATGTGGATGCTCGAAGGAAAGAGTTCTTGAACCTGACCCAAGGCGATAGATTGGTGGCAGAGTATGAAGCTGAGTTCCTGCGCCGTAGTCGTTACGCAAAAGGAATAGTTGCAACAGAGTATGAGCGTTGCGTGCGATTTGAGGATGGGTAAAGGGACAACCTTAGGGTGTTGATAGCTCCGCAGGGGGAGCGAGACTTTACGGCTTTAGTGGAAAAAGCAAAGATAGCGGAGGAAGTAAAGTACACAGAGTGCCTCAACCAAGAAAAGGAAAAAGGAAAAAAACAAATAGAATGTAAAAGCTACGGGGGTTGGACAGAGGCCTGCGAGGAGGGCCAGAGTGAATGGGACGGTTAGAGTTGGGGCCCTTATTGCTGCTGCTAATACTGGAATAGCACCATGTGCAGTTTGTGGAAAAGGGCATTTGGGTGAGTGTTGGAGGAGAACAGTGCTTGTTTGAGCTGCGGATCTATGGAACATAGGATTAGAGAGTGCCTGAGAAGGCCAAATCAGGTGCAAGTCGGTGGCAGGGGTAACTTTTTGCCACAGAAAGGTGGTCAACAAAGGCCAAGGGGCTGTGGGCAGGCCAAAGGAGGCAATGGCGTAGGACGTGGACATGGAGCACTGGGCAGAGGTGCAGGACAAATAGAGGTGAGGCAACCAACATTAGTTTATGCTGCTCGTAGTAGAGAGGATTGGAATGCTCCAGATGTGATAACGGGTACGTTCTCTATTCATGAGCTACCTTATATTGCACTAATTGATGTTGGGTCGACACATTCATACGTTGCGTACAACATGACTAAAACTTTGTGTGATGTGTTTGAAATCATTGTGAATGAAATTACTGTGTTTAGTCCTTTAGGTCAGTCGGTGAAAGTTGATAAGTTGTTTAGGGATGTACCTTTGGTAGTCCAAGGGGTTACTTTCTTAGCAGATTTGATAGAACTGTCGTTTGACAAGTTTAATCTCATCTTAGGCATGGATTGGTTGGTGAGACATCGAGAAACTTTATATTGTACTGCAAAACGAATGGTATTGAAAACTACAGAGGAGGAAGAGGTAATAGTGATCGGGGTTCGACAGAATTACCTGTCAAATGTGATATCAGCTTTAAGAGTAGAGAAGTTGGTACGGAAGGGTTGTAAAGCTTATTTAGCCTATATTAATGATGTGGAATCTAAGAGCCTTACTGTTAAGGAGTTGAGAATAGTAAAGGAATTCCCTGATATTTTTCCCGATGAATTGCCTGGGTTACTTCCCAATAGAGAGGTGGAGTTTGGAATAGAATTGTTACCTAGTACGGCTCTGGTGTCCATCGCTCCTTACAGGATGGCATCAAGGAGCTTGTGGAATTAAAGCTCAGATTCAGGAGTTATTGGACCGCGGATTTATCAAACCAAGTGTGTCTCCAAGGGGAACACCGGTATTATTCGTGAAGAAGAAGGATGGGTCCATGAGGATGTACATCGATATCTGCAGCTTAACAAGCTAACCATGAAGAATAAGTATCATCTGCCGAGAATAGATGATCTTTTCGATCAGATTAGGGAAGCTTCAGTGTTATCAAAGATTGATTTGCGTTCGAGGTACCATCAATTGAGGGTTAAGGAGGCAGATGTTTATAAAACCGCTTTCAAAACTCGTTATGGGCATTACGAGTTTCTGGTGATGCTATTTGGGCTGATGAATGCACCTGCTACTTTCATGAATCTTATGAACTGGGTTTTTGAACCTTATCTAGACCGATTCGTAGTAGTTTTCATAGATGACATCTTAGTGTATTCAGGAACTGAAGATGATCACGATCCACACTAAAGGATTGTGTTACAGATTTTAAAAGAGAAGCAACTATATGCTAAGTTTAGCAATTGCGAATTCTGGCTAAAGGAAGTCACTTTTTTAAGACATGTGGTCTCAGCTGAGGGGATTAGGGTTGATCCTTAAAAAATTGAAGTAGTGTTGGATTGGAAACTGCCTAAAACGGTGTCAGAAATTCAAAGTTTTCTAGGCCTGGCGGGGTATTATAGGCGGTTTGTTGAGGGGTTCTCATTAATTGCTACACCCTTGACCAAGCTACTATGGAAAGGGGTGCCGTTTGTGTGGACTGATAAGCAGGAAGAAAGCTTCGAGAAGCTTAAAAAAAATTTTGACGGAGGCTCCTGTTTTGATTCAGCTAGAGCCTTGGAAGGAGTTTACGATTTATAGTGATGCGTCACACGTGGGCTTGGGCTGTGTTTTGATGCAGGAAGGCAAGGTGGGCTGCATATGTGTCGCGCCAGCTTAAGGCTCACGAGGGAAATTACCCAACCCATAATTTGGAGTTGGCGGCGGTGGTATTCGCGTTTAAGATTTGGAGACATTACTTGTATGGAGAGAAGTGCACCATTTATACAGATCACAAGAGTTTGAAGTACCTCCTAACTTAGAAGGAGTTGAATTTGAGGCAGCGCAGATGGATTGAGCTGCTAAAGGATTATGATTGCACGATTGAATATCACCCGGGCAGAGCAAATGTGGTGGCTGATGCACTAAGTCGTAGGGCTATGTTGGATTTGAGGGCTATGTTTGCTCGATTGAGTTTGTATGATGATGGCAGTTTGTTAGCTGAGTTACAACTGAAGCCACTGTGGGTTGAGCAGATCAAGGTTCAGTTGCCATTGGATGAGACTCTGGGGTCTCGATTCAAGCAACTTGAGAATGGGGAAACGAAAAATTTTGGGTTAAATGGTGATGGATTGCTGTGTTTCCGTAGGAGAATTTACTTGCCATAGGATGATGATCTAAGGAAGTCCATACTGCGGGAAGCGCATAGTGGTCCCTATGCTATGCATCTTGGAGATAACAAGATGTATCAGGATTTGCGAGAACTTTATTGGTGGCAAGGGCTTAAACGCGAGATTACGGAGTTTGTGGGCAAGTGCCTGATATGTCAGCAAGTGAAGGCGGAACATCAGCTACCTGCAGGGTTACTCCAGCCGGTTAAGATCCCACTCTAGATGTAGGAGAGGGTTACTATGGATTTTTTTAGTGGATTGCCCCTGACGCCTGCTAAGAGGGACTCTGTGTGGGTTATTGTGGATCAATTAACTAAATCTGCCCATTTTATACTGGTCCGCACTGACTATTCATTACAGAAGTTGGAAAGGTTGTATGTGGCTAAGATTGTGAGACTGCGTGGGGTGCCAATCTATATAATATCTGATAGGGATTCTCAATTTATGTTTTACTTTTGGAAGAAACTGCACGAGGCACTGGGCACGAGATTGGATTTTAGTACAACATTTCACCCTCAGACTGATAGTCAGTCGGAGAAGGTAATCCAAGTTTTGGAAGATATGTTGAGAGGGTGTGTAATTGAGTTTCAGGGCAGTTGGGAGGATTACTTTGTAACGCCCCAAAAATCCCGAAACTATGAAATTTGGTACTTGACTTTGGTAAGTTTAGGTAGCACTGTAAAATATTAATTTTAAGATGCTACAAGGTTATTTGAAGTCTTAGCGATAGGGTTGTCCATGGAAAAAAATTAATTTCTTGCTTTAGTGGAACCCTAGTCTTTGGTAATAGGCCTCTTAAACGAATTTAGGGGAAATAGGACACAGTAGGGCCTATGGCCCAGTAGCAAGGTGGCGTTACTTAGGAGCTACAAGGTGGCATTTCATGTAGGGAATAAGGTCTAAGGTTCGAGGCTCAAGTGTGGTGGTTTTGGGACTTTATTTTTGCTCATGGAAAGGAAGGTGGTGGCGCAAAAGGGGACTCTAGAGGGGAGTGTTCAGGAGAGAATTTTAAGGTAGAGATAATGGAGAGAAAATAGGAGATTGAGAGAGAGAGAGAGTTGGTACCGAATGGGGTTGTAAGGGAGGCTAGAATCGGCTTGTGCCTATTTAAAGGAATGCTGAATGTAACACACCTGACCCGTATCCGTCACCGGAATGGGTTACAAGGCATTACGAGACCAATGTCACATTTGAACATTTCATATACATATGAACGAGTCTCTTAAATCAAGCAAATTTTAAAAATATACTGAACCTAGTCTCTTTACAATTCATTTCGTATCATATAACAACCATAAACAATATCGCAACTGTGACAGCCCTAATTTGACCCTAGTCGGGAAGTGGTTTCGGGACCACAAAACTGAGACACAAAAAAATTAAATTCTATATTCTATGTCTAATATATGTGAAAATGCATGTGTGAATTTTGAATGCCTTGATTTTATCTACTAGATATTAAATTATAAGAAAGGACTCATGTGACAAAATTTAAAAATGTGATAGGTGATTTTTAAAGAGGCTAAATAATGCAGAATTATTAACATGGGGGACTTACATGTCAAAGGGACCATTTTTTTTATAGTAGACGGCATGATGATTGTAACATGACATTTATACACCTTTTATTTTATTAATGAAATAATAGTAATGGCTTTATATTAGTAAATGGTTATAAAACATGAAAAAAAGAAAAAAAAAAGATGTTTCTTCATTCTCACTTAGCCGAAACTAAAGAAAAGAAAGAAGGGGAAAAGAGATAGCATTCGACATTTTCATATCTTGAGTTTAGGTATGTTTTTCTTAAAATTTTCCTTGCATTTTATGAATATTGAGGTTGTTGATAGGTCCATGGCATAGCCCATGTATTAAATTTTAAGACCTTGCTTAGTTGAACTTTTGGCCATGGATGTGAGAACGGGATTTGATCATGTTTTGATGTTTTTTTTTATGGGAAACAGTTGAATTATATGAATGAGCTAATAAAATTTGGTTTTGTGTTTTAAAATGAGTGTTACATTCAATTTTGCTATGTTTCATGAAGGATTGGTAAATTATGTTAAAATGGTACATAATTTTTATGTTAAGAGATTTAATTTTGGTTAAAAGTACTAAGGGCAAGTTTGTTATGTGAATTGGGTACTCTTGGTTTGAATCGAAATAAATTAGTGTTGTTGGGGGAGTAGTGGGCTTAATTGTTTTTAGAGAGTTGTTTAATATTATTTGTGACAGAGGATAGGACCGAATTGTGTAACATTGGCTTTGTGTGGGTTGTTATGTGACTTATGTTTTAGTTTTTATTGAGAATGAAAGATTTGGGTGAAAAGTATGCCTAGTGTAGTTTGATGTTATTAAAAGTATTTGGCCATTGTATTTTAAGAGGGAAGACTTTTATTAATGAAGGGTGTTTATAGGTGAAATTGAGCTAGTTGAATTTTGTTAATGTGGATTCTATGATATGCTAGAATCAGCTTAAGTGTTTAAGTATTTAAACCCCTTTTTCCCTTGATTATAATATGTCATATTACAATGTTAATTGTTCGTTGTAAGGTTTACATTTATTTGAAAAGGTTATCATAAAATTGAAGTAAGATATTTATTTATACTATGGTCTCATGAATTTGAATATTGACAATGTGATTTGTGTTAAGCTTATGTGACCGAGTGATATGTATAAAAAGGAAACAAAGTGTTTATTAGGTGGTTGTATTCGAAAGATGATAAAGATAATTTAGCCTTTTCTATAACCGAATGTGGTATTTTAGTCAAGGAATAATTTAATTGAATTATTATAAAAGCTATGAGCATTTGGTCAATTAGTATATATGTTATATATATATATGTACTAAGATTTGGTTATGTGAATATATTCAGTCATGATAGAAATGTATTGGATGATTGGTGTTTTGATGTAGTAATTGGCTAATGTGTCTACATGAGTTAGATGTTGAATGTGGATTTAAGATTGGAGCAGTGGTTAATTGTTAAATTGCTTAATTTAATGGCTGAATGATATTAAAATCGATGCCTGACTTAATTTGGTTGTAATAATGATTGAATGAGGTGATTGTTAAGGTTAGTGTAGTTTGTATGAATAATTGCGATGAATGGTATTTATAAATAAAGGTATGGCAATGAAATACCATTTTTCCTTATAGAATTTTGTTATTGAAGATGAAATTTGGAATTGCCGTGATTGAGTGGATGCCGAATGTGAATTTAAGTAAAGGTTAAGTTAATGTTTGTGTTTTGAATTGTTGATATGAAATTTGAATTGTGCATGGGTAGTAATTATTAATGAGATGACTTTTTAATTTTAAGTGTTAATCGGCCAAGGTTAATTGGTGAAGTTAAGTTAGATACCGAATGTGATAGTGACTAAATAATTGAGTATTGATTGTGATGTTAAAATGTTTAATGCTTGAATATATGTGTGATCAAAGGTCCAAAGGTTTGGCCCTATGCATGTTGATAAGGTTCTATAATTATAAGGCACTTTGGTTTAGGCATATATGCATATGGTTATTTAGAACATCTTGAGATGGCCGAATAAGGCTAAGGATGGGTATGTTTTGATTTTCTAAAGTTACATAGTAAATTGTTTAATGTGATTAAAGATGTGTATGATTATTTTATAATTGAGCTAAAAATAGCTATATGGCCTACTAAATTTCTTGTTATATTCGACCATAAGCAAACACATTGGGATTTTAATAAATTTAATTTATTTGAAATAGCTAAAGAGCTTAGGGGACCAAAGTTGGATAAGGGAAAGGAAAAAGTGGTTGAATAACCGATCTGAGACTGTTTGAAAATAACCGAGGTAAGTTTTAAGTATTTAAATATAAATAGTTGTGAAAGTGTCATAATATACCTTATTACTAAATATTTTGCATTATATAAGTGCCTTGCCGAATTATAATTTCGTATTGAGTGGAAGATGCATATTAGATATGTGTATAAGTTTGAATGAGATGGTGAACAAGAATAGAATATATATAATGTGATTTGCCAAATATGTTATAAGATAAAAAAAGATGAAGTATATTCGGACTTTGGTGATGTGTATGTATGAGATGTTACAATTTGATTCATGATTTCATAAATATGAGCGAAATATATATGTAATCTATTAAAGATGGATTTAATGTGCAGTAGATACTTTGATAATGTTATATATGTACGCTGTTTTATAGATTTGGTTAAGTCATTTCAATGTGTAATATCAAATGAAAATCGACACTATGTGTGTGAATGAATGTGGGCACTATGTATGCGAATGAAAAGAGGCATTATGTGTGCGAATGAAAAGACGCACTATGTGTGCGAGTTATTTAACCGAGCACTATGTCTGCAGGATCGGTCGTTGGGCACTAAGTGTGTGAAAGGAGATTATGTAAGACCGTGTCTAGGACACTGGCATCACTTGTGTTTCATGTAAGACCTCATCTGGGACGAAGGCATTGATTTGTGATAGTGTGTAAGACCGTGGCTAGGACACTGGCATCACTTGTGTTTCATGTAAGACCTCGTCTGGGACGAAGGCATTGATTTGTGATAGTGTGTAAGACCGTGTCTAGGACACTGGCATCACTTGTGTTTCATGTAAGACCTCGTCTAGGACGAAGGCATTGATAACGTTGGCATTGTATAAGGTGTATCTGAAAGCTGTACACTTCTGAATGATTTGAAGAGAAAGTCTATTAAACGGACTAAAGGCCGGTGAACAAATTTAAGTCAAAGAGTTTGCAACCTTGTGCTAAATTGTTAATAAAACGAGTTCCAAACGATAAGTTGGCCAGGTATGCAATATATGTATATATATATAGATTATATATGTGAGATTAAGCTTACGGGAATTAAGAATGTGTAATGGGAAGCATATGTAATGATGCTGTAACATTCATATGTATATGTGTATATGTGTGCATTTCAGTCAGTATACAAAGTTACTTGAAAGTATTCGATATGCCATTCAACTATGAACGTTGAAAGCAAAATGATACACTAATTGAATTTGATAGAATTAAAGTTAATCTTGAAGCATATAAATGCTAATGTCTATATGAGATTGAAAATAATTGGAATAAATGATATATGTGATTGTGCATAATCGGCCAAATGGTATTGTACTCAGAAAATGTTATATGATTACGATTATTTGGTTTGTTATATATATATTTTTAGTTCAATTGTTTAAATTGCTTAAGACTTACTAAGCTTATGAAAGCTTACTTTGAATGTTATGTTTCTCTGTTTTGTAGATCGTTGACTCTTACTATCAGCTCGGGGATCGTCAGCAGTCGTCACACTATCCACTGTTTGGTACTGTTATGTTTTGGATTAACTTATGGCATGTATAGAATAGACTAATAGTGGAAGGATATTATGGTCAATGTATATAAGCCATGCGAATATGACATCTTTTGGATATCAACTTTTATAAGTTTTAAATTCGATCTCTGGTTGTGTCCAGCATTTACATAAATAAATGATCTTTATTTCAAGAGAATGTTCAAAAATTTTTCTATTCTGATATGTTTTTCTAATTTCTGTTAATGCCTTGTCCTATTCCGGTGACGGTTATGGGATAGGGGTGTTACATTTGATTGGTATCAGAGCTACGGTTTAGTCGATTCTAGGACTAACGTAGCGCGTGTGAGTTTAGCTATACATGCCAGAAAGTGATAAAATGGTAGTGTGATGATTTCTAATGTTTAAATGTGTTTTTTGTATAGCAATGAATCCCGATCCCGATCGAGCTGTAGTAGATGATGTTGAGAGTGTTGCGCCTGCTCCTGCGCAAAGGGCAGCGCCGGATGACACTCATCCGAATTTGAATAATCAAAATGATGACATGAAACAAACCATTTATGCTATGATGAATGAATGGTTCTCTGAATTTGTGAGAAATAATCTGGCTACACAACCTCCTCTGCCCCCGAATAATCCCCTTTCGATACTTGCTGTACGTCCTGTGACTGATCCATTGAGATCGAGTAAGCCTCTGGTTGACAAAACTAGAAAACACGGAACTGAAGAACTGGGTAAAAGAAATAGGAAAGTCGATTCCGAGGTTAGAGACTCTCACAAACGATCAACGAGTGAAACCTTTCAGTCATCTACAAATATGCTCAGAGAAGATAGTAGCCGATTTAAAGCTAGTGCAGGTTATTCGAGACGAGATCGAGATCGACCTTCCGTAAAGTTGCAAGATGCATCAGTTGCCAGCATGAATAATATTCGACCACAAAGAATGAAATGTAGGCATTGCAGTAAATGGCATTCGGGGAGCTGTAGATTACACGACCGCACTTGTTTTAAATGTGGATCTGCTGATCACTTTGTAAAAGATTGTCCGATGCGAGTTGAGTGTAATACTGATTCGAGCGAGAGACCTGGTAGCACGGCAGCACGAGGTAGACCACCGAGACGTGGGGTTAATACTGGTGGTAGTTAGAGGGCGGCCAAAAACACTACGGTTACATCTGAGGCTTGTGCACCTACCGAAGCATATGCTATCCGCACCCGTGAGGAATCTACTTCTCCGGATGTTATTACTGGTACTTTTACTCTCTCTGACTCTAATGTTATTGCTCTGATTAATCCCGGTTCAACTCATTCATATGTATGTAAAACATTGGCATCCAGTGAGACTCTATCTGTTGAATTTACTGAATTTGTGATTTGAGTGTTGAAATTTGGGGTGGTTACTTGTTAAATAATATGTTATTACCATTCGGTGAGTTCGATATTATTATTAGTATGGATTGGTTAATCGAGCATATTGTGTAAGTGAATTGCAAAAGAAAGAAAGTTGAATTGTGATGATTCGAGTTAAGTTACTTATTTGAACAGGTTACCATCAGTGGTAACTTCAATGCTGGCACATAGTTATGTGAAAAAGAATTGTAAAGCTTATCATACGTATGAGCTAGATGATAAATTATCAGAAAGAATGTTTCCTGAACCTATTCATTGGTAAGATTTTCAAGGACGAAAATCCCTAAACGGGGGGAGAGTTGTGATAGCCCTAATTTGACCCTAGTCGGGAAGTGGTTTCGGGACCACAAAACCGAGACACAAAAAAATTAAATACTATATTCTATGTCTAATATATGTGAAAATGCATGTGTGAATTTTGAATGCCTTGATTTTATCAACTAGATATTAAATTATAAGAATAGACTCATGTGATAAAATTTGAAAATGTGATAGGTGATTTTTAAAGAGGCTAAATAATGCAGGATTATTGACATGGGGGACATGCATGTCAAAGGGACCATTTTTTTTATAGTGGACGGCATGATGATTGTAACATGACATTTATACACCTTTTATTTTATGAATGAAGTAATAGTAATGGCTTTATATTAGTAAATGGTTATAAAACATGAAAAAAAGAAAAAAGATGTTTCTTGATTCTCACTTAGCCGAAACTAAAGAAAAGAAAGAAGGGGAAAAGAGATAGCATTCGGCATTTTCATATCTTGAGTTTAGGTATGTTTTTCTTGAAATTTTCCTTGCATTTTATGAATATTGAGGTTGTTGATAGGTCCATAGCATAGCCCATGTACTAAATTTTAAGACCTTGCTTAGTTGAACTTTCGGCCATGGATGTGAGAACGGGATTTGGTCATGTTTTGATGGTTTTTTTATGGGAAACGGTTGAATTATATGACTGAGCTAATAAAATTTGGTTTTGTGTTTTAAAATGAGTGTTACATTCGATTTTGCTATGTTTCATGAAGGATTGGTCAATTGTGTTAAAATGGTACATAATTTTTATGTTAAGAGATTTAATTTTGGTTTAAAAGTACTAAGGGCAAGTTTGTTATGTGAATTGGGTACTCTTGGTTTGAATCGATAATAAATTAGTGTTGTTGGGGGAGTAGTGGGCTTAATTGCTTTTAGAGAGTTGTTTAATATTATTTGTGATAGAGGATAGGACCGAATTGTGTAACATTGGCTTTGTGTGGGTTGTTATGTGACTTATGTTTTAGTTTTTATTGAGAATGAAAGATTTGGGTGAAAAGTATGCCTAGTGTTGTTTGATATTATTAAAAGTATTTGGCCATTGTATTTTAAGAGGGAAGACTTTTATTAATGAAGGATGTTTATAGGTGAAATTGAGCTAGTTGAATTTTGTTAATGTGGATTCTATGATATGCTAGAATCGGCTTAAGTGTTTAAGTATTAAAACCCCTTTTTCCCTTGATTATAATATGTCATATTACAATGTTAATTGTTCGTTGTAAGGTTTACATTTATTCGAAAAGGTTATTACAAAATTGAAGTAAGATATTTATTTATACTATGGTCTCATGAATTTGAATATTGACAATGTGATTTGTGTTAAGCTTATGTGACCGAGTGATACGTATAAAAAGGAAACAAAGTGTTTATTAGGTGGTTGTATTCGAAAGATGATAAAGATAATTTAGCCTATTCTATAACCGAATGTGGTATTTTAGTCAAGGAACAATTTAATTGAATTATTATAAAAGCTATGAGCATTTGGTCAATTAGTATATATGTTATATATATATATATACACTAAGATTTGGTTATGTGAATATATTCAGTCATGATAGAAATGTATTGGATGATTGGTGTTTTGATGTAGTAATTGGCTAATGTGTCTACATGAGTTAGATGTTGAATGTGGATTTAAGATTGGAGCAGTGGTTGATTGTTAAGTTGCTTAATTTAATGGCCGAATGATATTAAAATCGATGCTTGACTTAATTTGGTTGTAATAATGATTGAATGAGGTGATTGTTAAGGTTAGTGTAGTTTGTATGAATAATTGCGATGAATGGTATTTATAAATAAAGGTACGGCAATGAAATACCATTTTTCCTTATAGACTTTGGTTATTGAAGATGAAATTGGGACTTGCCGTGATTGAGTGGATGCCGAGTGTGAATTTAAGTAAAGGTTAAGTTAATGTTTGTGTTTTGAATTGTTGATATGAAATTCGAATTGTGCATGGGTAGTAATTATTAATGAGATAACTTGTTAATTTTAAGTGTTAATCGGCCAAGGTTAATTGGTGAAGTTAAGTTAGATACCGAATGTGATAGTGACTAAATAATTGAGCATTGATTGTGATGTTAAAATGTTTAATCCTTGAATATATGTGTGATGAAAGGTCAAAAGGTTCGGCCCTATGCATGTTGATGAGGTTCTATAATTATAAGGCACTTTGGTTTAGGCATATATACATATGGTTATTTAGAACATCTTGAGATGGCCGAATAAGGCTAAGGATGGGTATGTTTTGATTTTCTAAAGTTACATAGTAAATTGTTTAATGTGATGAAAGATGTGTATGATTATTTTATAATTGAGCTAAAAGTAGCCATATGGCCTACTAAATTTCTTGTTATATTCGACCATAAGCAAACACATTGGGAATTTAATAAATTTAATTTATTTGAAATAGCTCAAGAGCTTAGGGGACCAAAGTTGGATAAGGGAAAGGAAAAAGTGGTTGAATAACCGATCTGAGACTGTTTGAAAATAACCGAGGTAAGTTTTAAGTATTTAAATATAAATAGTTGTGAAAGTGTTATAATATACCTTATTACTAAATATTTTGCATTATATAAGTGCCTTGCCGAATTATAATCTCGTATTGAGTGGAAGATGCATATTAGATATGTGTATAAGTTTGAATGAGATGGTGAACAAGAATAGAATCTATATAATGTGATTTGCCAAATATGTTATAAGATAAAAGAAGATGAAGTATATTTGGACTTTTGTGATGTGTATGTATGAGATGTTACAATTTGATTCATGATTTCATAAATATGAGCGAAATATATATGTAATCTATTAAAGATGGATTTAATGTGCAGTAGATGCTTTGATAATGTTATATATGTACGATGTTTTATAGATTTGGTTAAGTCATTTCAATGTGTAATATCAAATGAAAATAGACACTATGTGTGTGAATGAACGTGGGCACTATGTGTGGGAATGAAAAGAGACACTATGTGTGCGAATGAAAAGAGGCACTATGTGTGCGAGTTATTTAACCGAGCACTATGTGTGCGAGATTGGTCGTTGGGCACTAAGTGTGTGAAATGAGATTGTGTAAGACCGTGTCTAGGACACTGGCATCACTTGTGTTTCATGTAAGACCTCGTCTGAGACGAAGGCATTGATTTGTGATAGTGTGTAAGACCGTGTCTAGGACACTGGCATCACTTGTGTTTCATGTAAGACCTCGTCTAGGACAAAGGCATTGATTTGTGATAGTGTGTAAGACCGTGTCTAGGACACTGGCATCACTTGTGTTTCATGTAAGACCTCGCCTGGGAAGAAGGCATTGGTTTGTGATAGTGTGTAAGACCGTGTCTAGGACACTGGCATCACTTTTGTTTCATGTAAGACCTCGTCTGGGACGAAGGCATTGATTTGTGATAGTGTGTAAGACCGTGTCTAGGACACTGGCATCACTTGTGTTTCATGTAAGACCTCGTCTAGGACGAAGGCATTGATTTATGATAGTGTGTATGACCGTGTCTAGGACACTCGCATCACTTGTGCTTTATGTAAGACCTCGTCTGGGACGAAGGCATTGATTTGTGATAGTGTGTAAGACCGTGTCTAGGAGACTGGCATCACTTGTGTTTCATGTAAGACCTCGGCTGGGACGAAGGCTTTGATAACGTTGGCATTGTATAAGGACTATCTGAAAGCTGTACACTTCTGAATGATTTTAAGAGAAAGTCTATTAAATGGACTAAAGGCCGGTGAACAAATTTAAGTCAAAGAGTATGCAACCTTGTGCTAAATTGTTAATAAAACGAGTTCCAAACGATTAGTTGGCCAGGTATGTGATATATGTGTGTATATATATATATATATATATATATATATATAGATTATATATGTGAGATTAAGCTTACGGGAATTAAGAATGTGTAATGGGAAGCATATGTAATGATGCTGTAACATTCATATGTATATGTGTATATGTGTGCATTCAGTCAGTATACAAAGTTACTTGAAAGTATTCGATATGCCATTCAACTATGAACGTTGAAAGCAAAATGATACACTAATTGAATTTGATAGAATTAAAGTTAATCTTGAAGCATATAAATGCTAATGTCTAGATGAGATTAAAAATAATCGGAATAAATGATATATGTGATTGTGCATAATCGGCCAAATGGTATTGTACTCAGAAAATGTTATATGATTACGATTATTTGGTTTGTTATATATATATTTTTAGTTCAACTGTTTAAATTGCTTCAGACTTACTAAGCTTATGAAAGCTTACTTTGAATGTTATGTTTCTCTGTTTTGTAGATCGTTGACTCTTACTATCAGCTCGGGGATCGTCAGCAGTCATCACACTATCCACTGTTTGGTACTGTTATGTTTTGGATTAACTTATGGCATGTATAGAATAGACTAATAGTGGAAGGATATTATGGTCAATGTATATAAGCCATGCGAATATGGCATCTTTTGGATATCTACTTTTATAAGTTTTAAATTCGATCTCTGGTTGTGTCTAGCGTTTACATAAATAAATGATCTTTATTTCAAGAGAATGTTCAAAATTTTTACTATTCTGATATGTTTTTCTGATTTCCGGTAATGCCTTGTCTTATTCCGGCGACGGTTATGGTATAGGGGTGTTACATTTTATTGGTATCAGAGCTGCGGTTTAGTCGATTCTAGGACTAACGTAGCGCGTGTGCGTTTAGCTATACATGCCAGAAAGTGATAAAATAATAGTGCGATGATTTCTGATGTTTAAATGTGTTTTTTGTATAGCAATGAATCCTGATCCCGATCGAGCTGTAGTAGATGATGTTGAGAGTGTTGCGCCTGCTCCTGCGCAAAGGGTTGCGCCGTATGACACTAATCCAAATTTGAATAATCAAAATGATGAGATGAAACAAACCATTTATGCTATGATGAATGAATGGTTCTCTGAATTTGTGAGATATAATCTGGCTACACAACCTCCTCTGCCCCCGAATAATCCCCTGTCGATACCTGTTGTACATCCTGTGACCGATCCATTGAGATCGAGTAAGCCTCTGGTTGACAAAACTAGAAAACACGAAACTGAAGAACTGGGTAAAAGAAATAGGAAAGTCGATTCCGAGGTTAGAGACTCTCACAAACGATCAACGAGTGAAACCTTTCAGTCATCTACAAATATGCTCAGAGAAGATAGTAGTCGATTTAAAGCTAGTGCAGGTTATTCGAGACGGGATCGAGATCGACCTTCCGTAAAGTTGCAAGATGCATCAGTTGCCAGCATGAATAATATTCGACCACAAAGAATGAAATGTAGGCATTGCAGTAAATGGCATTCGGGGAGCTGTCGATTACACGACCGCACTTGTTTTAAATGTGGATCTGCTGATCACTTTGTAAAAGATTGTCCGATACGTGTTGAGTGTAATACTGATTCGAGCGAGAGACTTGGTAGCACGGCAGCACGAGGTAGACCACCGAGACGTGGGGGTAATACTGGCGGCAGTCAGAGGGGACCAAAAACACTACGGTTACACCTGAGGCTCGTGCACCTGCCGAAGCATATGCTATCCGCACCCGTGAGGAAGCTCCTTCTCCGGATGTTATTACTGGTACTTTTACTCTCTCTGACTCTGATGTTATTGCTCTGATTAATCCCGGTTCAGCTCATTCATATGTATGTGAAACATTGGCATCCAGTGAGACTCTATCTGTTGAATTTACTAAATTTGTGATTTGAGTGTTGAAATTTGGGGTGGTCACTTGTTAAATAATATGTTATTACCATTCGGTGAGTTCGATATTATTATTAGTATGGATTGGTTAATCGAGCATATTGTTGAAGTGAATTGCAAAAGAAAGAAAGTTGAATTGTGATGATTCGAGTTAAGTTACTTATTTGAACAGGTTACCATCAGTGGTAATTTCGATGCTGGCACATAGTTATGTGAGAAAGAATTGTAAAGCTTATCATACGTATGAGCTAGATGATAAATTATCAGAAAGAATGTTTCCTGAACCTATTCATTGGTAAGATTTTTGGGGACGAAAATCCCTAAACGGGGGGAGAGTTGTGATAGCCCTAATTTGACCCTAGTCGGGAAGTGGTTTCGGGACCACAAAACTGAGACACAAAAAAAAATTAAATATTATATTCTATGTCTAATATATGTGAAAATGCGTTTGTAAATTTTGAATGCCTTGATTTTATCAACTAGATATTAAATTATAAGAAAGGACTCATGTGATAAAATTTGAAAATGTGATAGGTGGTTTTTAAAGAGGCTAAATAATGCAGGATTATTGACATGGGGGACTTGCATGTCAAAGGGACCATTTTTTTTATAGTGGACGGCATGATGATTGTAACATGACATTTATACACCTTTTATTTTATTAATGAAATAATAGTAATGGCTTTATATTAGCAAATGGTTATAAAACATGAAAAAAAGAAAAAAGATGTTTCTTCATTCTCACTTAGCTGAAACTAAAGAAAAGAAAGAAGGGGAAAAGAGATAGCATTCGGCATTTGCATATCTTGAGTTTAGGTATGTTTTTCTTGAAATTGTCCTTGCATTTTATGAATATTGAGGTTGTTGATAGGTCCATGGCATAGCCCATGTACTAAATTTTAAGACCTTGCTTAGTTGAACTTTCGGCCATGGATGTGAGAACGGGATTTGGTCATGTTTTGATGGTTTTTTTATGGGAAACGGTTGAATTATATGAAGGAGCTAATAAAATTTGGTTTTGTGTTTTAAAATGAGTGTTACATTCGATTTTGCTATGTTTCATGAAGGATTAGTAAATTTTGTTAAAATGGTACATAATTTTTATGTTAAGAGATTTAATTTTGGTTTAAAAGTACTAAGGGCAAGTTTGTTATGTGAATTGGGTACTCTTGGTTTGAATCGAAAGAAATTAGTGTTGTTGGTGGAGTAGTGGGCTTAATTGTTTTTAAAGAGTTGTTAAATATTATTTGTGATAGAGGATAGGACCAAATTGTGTAACATTGGCTTTGTGTGGGTTGTTATGTGACTTATGTTTTAGTTTTTATTGAGAATGAAAGATTTGGGTGAAAAGTATGCCTAGTGTGGTTTGATGTTATTAAAAGTATTTGGCCATTGTATTTCAAGAGGGAAGACTTTTATTAATGAAGGATGTTTATAGGTGAAATTGAGCTAGTTGAATTTTGTTAATGTGGATTCTATGATATGCAAGAATTGGCTTAAGTGTTTAAGTATTTAAACCCCTTTTTCCCTTGATTATAATATGTCATATTACAATGTTAATTGTTCGTTGTAAGGTTTACATTTATTCGAAAAGGTTATTATGAAATTGAAGTAAGATATTTATTTATACTATGGTCTCATGAATTTGAATATTGACAATGTGATTTGTGTTGAGCTTATGTGACCGAGTGATATGTATAAAAAGGAAACAAAGTGTTTATTAGGTTGTTGTATTCGAAAGATGATAAAGATAATTTAGCCTATTCTATAACCGAATGTGGTATTTTAGTCAAGGAACAATTTAATTGAATTATTATAAAAGCTATGAGCATTTGGTCAATTAGTATATATGTTATATATATATATACACTAAGATTTGGTTATGTGAATATATTCAGTCATGATAGAAATGTATTGGATGATTGGTGTTTTGATGTAGTAATTGGCTAATGTGTCTACATGAGTTAGATGTTGAATGTGGATTTAAGATTGGAGCAGTGGTTGATTGTTAAGTTGCTTAATTTAATGGCCGAATGATATTAAAATCGATGCATGACTTAATTTGGTTGTAATAATGATTGAATGAGGTGATTGTTAAGGTTAGTGTAGTTTGTATGAATAATTGCGATGAATGGTATTTATAAATAAAGGTACAGCAATGAAATACCATTTTTCCTTATAGACTTTGGTTATTGAAGATGAAATTGGGACTTGCCGTGATTGAGTGGATGCCGAGTGTGAATTTAAGTAAAGGTTAAGTTAATGTTTGTGTTTTGAATTGTTGATATGAAATTCGAATTGTGCATGGGTAGTAATTATTAATGAGATAACTTGTTAATTTTAAGTGTTAATCGGCCAAGGTTAATTGGTGAAGTTCAGTTAGATACCGAATGTGATAGTGACTAAATAATTGAGCATTGATTGTGATGTTAAAATGTTTAATGCTTGAATATATGTGTGATGAAAGGTCAAAAGGTTCGGCCCTATGCATGTTGATGAGGTTCTATAATTATAAGGCACTTTGGTTTAGGCATATATACATATGGTTATTTAGAACATCTTGAGATAGCCGAATAAGGCTAAGGATGGGTATGTTTTGTTTTTCTAAAGTTACATAGTAAATTGTTTAATGTGATTAAAGATGTGTATGATTATTTTATAATTGAGCTAAAAGTAGCTATATGTCCTACTAAATTTCTTGTTATATTCGACCATAAGCAAACACATTGGGATTTTAATAAATTTAATTTATTTGAAATAGCTCAAGAGCTCAGGGGACCAAAGTTGGATAAGGGAAAGGAAAAAGTGGTTGAATAACCGATCTGAGACTGTTTGAAAATAACCGAGGTAAGTTTTAAGTATTTAAATATAAATAGTTGTGAAAGTGCCATAATATACCTTATTACTAAATATTTTGCATTATATAAGTGCCTTGCCTAATTATAATCTCGTATTAAGTGGAAGATGCATATTAGATATGTGTATAAGTTTGAATGAGATGGTGAACAAGAATAGAATCTATATAATGTGATTTGCCAAATATGTTATAAGATAAAAAAAGATGAAGTATATTCGGACTTTGGTGATGTGTATGTATGAGATGTTATAATTTGATTCATGATTTCATAAATATGAGCGAAATATATATGTAATCTATTAAAGATGGATTTAATGTGTAGTAGATGCTTTGATAATGTTATATATGTACTATGTTTTATAGATTTGGTTAAGTCATTTCAATGTGTAATATCAAATGAAAATAGACACTATGTGTATGAATGAACGTGGGCACTATGTGTGCGAATGAAAAGGGGCACTATGTGTGCGAATGAAAAGAGGCACTATGTGTGCGAGTTATTTAACCGAGCACTATGTGTACGAAATCGGTCGTTGGGCACTGAGTGTGTGAAATGAGATTGTGTAAGACCGTGTCTAGGACACTGGCATCACTTGTGTTTCATGTAAGACCTCGTCTGGGACGAAGGCATTGATTTGTGATAGTGTGTAAGACCGTGTCTAGGACATTGGCATTACTTGTGTTTCATGTAAGACCTCGTCTGGGATGAAGGCATTGATTTGTGATAGTGTGTAAGACCATGTCTAGGACACTGGCATCACTTGTGTTTCATGTAAGACCTCATCTGGGACGAAGGCGTTGATTTGTGATAGTGTGTAAGACCGTGTCTAGGACACTGGCATCACTTGTGTTTCATGTAAGACCTCGTCTGGGACGAAGGCATTGATTTGTGATAGTGTGTAAGACCGCGTATAGGACACTGGCATCACTTGTGTTTCATGTAAGACCTCATTTGGGACAAAGGCATTGATTTGTGATAGTGTGTAAGACCGTGTCTAGGACACTGGCAACACTTGTGTTTCATGTAAGACCTCGTCTGGGACGAAGGCGTTGATAACGTTGGCATTGTATAAGGACTATCTGAAAGCTGTACACTTCTGAATGATTTGAAGAGAAAGTCTATTAAACGGACTAAAGGCCGGTAAACAAATGTAAGTCAAAGGGTATGCAACCTTGTGCTAAATTGTTAATAAAACGAGTTCCAAACGATAAGTTGGCCAGGTATGTGATATATGTATATATATATATATAGATTATATATGTGAGATTAAGCTTACGGGAATTAAGAATGTGTAATGGGAAGCATATGTAATGATGCTGTAACATTCATATGTATATGTGTATATGTGTGCATTTCAGTCAGTATACAAAGTTACTTGAAAGTATTTGATATGCCAGTCAACTATGAATGTTGAAAGCAAAATGATACACTAATTGAATTTGATAGAATTAAAGTTAATCTTGAAGCATATAAACGCTAATGTCTATATGAGAATGAAAATAATCGAAATAAATGATATATGTGATTGTGCATAATCGGCCAAATGGTATTGTACTCAGAAAATGTTATATGATTACGATTATTTGGTTTGTTATATATTTTTTTTTAGTTCAACTGTTTAAATTGCTTAAAACTTACTAAGCTTATGAAAGCTTACTTTGAATGTTATGTTTCTCTGTTTTGTAGATCATTGACTCTGACTATCAGCTCGGGGATCGTCAGCAGTCGTCACACTATCCACTGTTTGGTACTGTTATGTTTTGGATTAACTTATGTCATGTATAGAATAGACTAATAGTGGAAGGATATTATGGTCAATGTATATAAGCCATGCGAATATGGTATCTTTTGGATATCTACTTTTATAAGTTTTAAATTCGATCTCTGGTTGTGTCTAGCATTTACATAAATAAATGATCTTTATTTCAAGAGAAAGTTCAAAAATTTTACCATTCTGATATGTTTTTCTGATTTCCGGTAATGCCTTGTCCTATTCCGGCGACGGTTATGGGATAGGGTGTTACAGCAATAATTCCAATACAAAAGTATCAATTATCTCGTATTGACCATATTGATAATCGACAATCATGTTTTTATTCTAGAATAAAACAAGCCAAACATCATCATTCAATACATGTATATGCGCATGAATGAGTAACTAAGTCTTAGACCAAATATACATCTTATAAAATGTTACTATTCATTTGGTAATTTTTATTTGTTTAACCGAATGTATGCAAGCCTATCACCATTTCATTTCCACTTTATTTACATCCTTTAAACCAATATGTAATTGCACATGGAAGAATTTAAGGCTTACGGTAATTTGCATATAAAATCAATATACATCTTACTTAAATCAACCTAAAATATATATCTAGTATTATACATGTCATGATCAAAACCATTAAATCAATTTAACCACGATTAAACCTCATCCATCTCAAGCATTTATAAACACAACCAAGCATTTATTTTTTCTAATTTATAACTGATTCAATATAGACTAATCTATCCATCTATTAATCCAAAAGCATAAACACCAAGCTTAGCATCATAACTAGCCATTTTCACATGGCTTATATAAACATATACAAAATGTAACTTTTATACCTTATCTAACCTATACATGCCATAAGTCAAGTTTAGAACATCAAAATACCAAAATAGTAGATAGTGTGATGAGTCGTCTGACGATCCCTGAGCTTGTAGCTGGATTCAACGGTTTATAAAACAAAGAGACATAACATTCAAAGTAAGCTTTCATAAGTTTAGTAAGACTTAAGCAATTTAAAACAAGTCAATCACCTAATCATTTTGTTTCATATTAGCCGAAAGTTCCATTAAAATCTACTTTAATTCCATTAAGCCATCTTGACCGAATATGCAATTTCTTTATAATCTTATAATCAACCAAATAAACCAAATCAATATAAGTTTCCATTCAATCAAAATATACCAATTCACTATATATCCTCATTCCACTGAAGATACAAATTCAATATAACATTACATAAGTATATACTTAAGCCATAAGTGGCCGAACACTATGCTATTTAATCATTTGTTTGTAAAATATCTTCTTGAAATTCAAACTTCTTCAATCTCATTCGAATTATAACCATTATTCAAATACATATCATATACTATAAATCTCATAACAAAACATATGTGTACCTTATGACGAGTTATCAAATATTTAACTCATACTTGGCTTTTCACTTGTTTTAACTCGTTTAATGGCACATCAATTCAGAGATTCGAATATCACACCGGCACATAGCCTGCTAGGTGTCAACCTCATTTAGATACAACGGCACTATGCCTGATAGGCTTTTAGCCTGAAATCATAACAGTGGCACTAGGCCTACTAGGATTATAACCTGAATCATAACACCGGCACTATGCCTGCTAGGCTTTTTGCTCGAATAACTCAAATACTTAAATTGTACTATAATTCATTAGCCGAAATTATAACAATATCCTTGATTTATGACTTCCCAATCAACTCACACTCAACGATTTCAATAATCAATAATTTGACCAATTCCATACTTCATATCTCAATCGACAATCATAAAATACCGTAGCTTTCACAACTCAACCATCGAAATAACATTCGGTACACTTAAATACTATAGCTAGAGCACATCAAGCAATTACATTGACATTCGACAAATTATAACTCCATGTTTATTTCCATTCCAAGCATTTTAGCCACATTCAACTTAATTCACTCTTCTACTAGAATACTATTCTATATAAAATCAAACATGCCCTTTACTATATTTATTAAATCATTTAAATCACTAAGCATACAAAATTTAGCTTAACTACTTAAGAACTTACCTCGGTTAGCAATGTACGACCAGCTCGACTACTCAACTAGCTTTGACTTTCCCCAATCCAAGTTCGGTTCCTTGTGCTCTTGAGCTTGATTAAAACAAGTTGAATTTGCTTAATCACTTAGCCAACTTTTTTTTTCACGAATAAAAAGAATCACATAAACATATAATTTACACTATTGTCCCTTACAAAATACTCTTTAACAATTTGAACCAAAAATTCATAAAATACAAATCTATAAGAATTTACTCAAGTTATGATTAAGCCGAATATGCCCCTTTCTCATTTAAGTTCTCCTATATCATTTATTTAGAGATTTAGCCACTAAAATTACTAATTTACAAATTAGCTCTATGTAAGCTCAAAATCATATAAAATTACAACATAAATGATATTAATCTAACACTTGCATTTTAAATTTCTAAAATCTATCACAAATTCATCAACTTCCATCAATGGCCGAATATAAATTTATCAACCATCTTAAAAATTACCACATGGGTTTCATAGGCAATCAAACCAGGATTTCAAATTCATCTAAATTTATAAAAACTAACATGAAATTTTACCTTGATTTTGCTTATAACAATGCCGAAATGCCCAAAGGATGTTTCTTCTTTATTTTCTTCAATATACGGGTTAACAAAGATGAACCATTTGTATGGCTTTATTTTTGTTATAAAAGTTCATTTATTAATTTGCTCATTTGACCTTAATTTTAACATAATAAAGCTTTAATATTTCTATCCCTTACCGTCCATGCATTTTACTAATGGCATATTTGCCATTTAAAGCCCCAACACTAAAAAGACATGGCAATTCCATATTTCTATATTAGCATGCAATAATTAAATTTGATGCAATTTAATCCCTTCATGGTAATCAAGCATTTAAACCTCAAAATTTAATTATGAAAATTTAGCACATAGTAGGACACACATTCAAGACACAGAAAATGATATTTAAACTTTCTACTGACTCAGATTCGTGGTCCTAAAACCGCCGTTCCGATTAGGGCCAAATTCGGGCTGTCGCACCGAATATGCATGAGGGTTTTTGGTTTCTTTTGCCGAATTCACTTGTTAGCTAAACTTTTCTTCTTTTCTTTTCTTTCCCCTTCCATTGTTACCGAAGCTTCACTTAAAATTTTCATCTCTCAAAGCCGAACACCATCCCTGAATCCTTAAAAGTAGAAAGTCACCTTTGTTTCCTTAAAAGTCGAATACCTATACTCTCTTACCGACTTCTTCCCTTAAAACTCCTAAAAGCCGAATATTCATCTTCTCTTACCAATTCCTTCTATTTTTTTGTATCACAAACCAGTTTCTATTACTTGCAACCCTTAGTCAAGTGGTTCAAAGCCGATTGTACATTTAGTAAGGATCTAGGCGGCAAGTTGAAGATCAGTTTCGGTAAGTGCCTAGTTAATCATTTTTAGTGTGTTTGGTAAAGCCGAAGGGGCTAACTAATCCTCTCTTTTCTTGTCGATTAACCCTGTTATAACTAGAGGTACGATTCTAAGATTCCAAGTAAGGAAAAGATCTCTAGCGGATGGTAAGTGTACTCACTCTCAATTTCAGTTTCATAAGTGGCCGAATGTAAATATGGTTAGTAGGGGTGACTCGTGTGGAATACGAGTCACTTGACGTTGATAATATGTGTGGATTGGTGCAGATCTAAGAATATTCAGAAGTAATAGCGAAGGAGAGACTATTTAAACTGGTAGTACACTGTAAGGTTACGGTAAGGCTTCAGGATTTGATAAAGTTGTAGTTAAGATATAGAATTTATTCGAAAGTGGTTTTGGTTGTAGGTTGAGGCTGAGAATAGAGTAGTGTGGGTCGTCAATCAGGTGTGTACATACACTACACAAACAACAATCGGCAAAAGTCGAAATCCCGAAATCCCAAATAGGCCTGACGAACTTGTGGGCCCAAAGTGGCAAAATGGTGATATGAAACTGTATGATGGATTGACATGCATGATTGTGTGATTGCATGATTAGATTATGATTGGGCCTAATGGGCTACTTAAGCATGATTGGGGCTTAATGGGTTTTAATGAATATGATTGGGCCTAGTGGGCCTAATGGGATCATAGAAATGCATGTTAGGGTTTTTTTTGGACTATAGGCCTAGTTTTGATCTTTCAAATTTTACATAAGACTTAATTAAATAATTAAACAAATATGTGGGCAAGTCGCTAGACGAAGGTGTGGCAATGGATGTGTGCATGTCTAGGATTGGATCTAGGAAGCGCTTGGTACTTAAGCGGTCCGAGTGACCCATCTCCTTTTCTCTTGATCCTACCTGATGCATAGTGTCCGTTCACTTTAGTCGCGAGGACTTGTTGATGGGCCAAAACCACAATTAAAATCTATACCTTTAGGAAATTACGAAAATACCCCTCTAGGTTAGAATTACGAAAATACCTCTGTAAGGTAAAATTATGAAAATACCCTCTAAGGTAGAATTACTATAATGCCCTGTAGGGTAGAATTACAAAAATACCCTCTAAGGTAGAATTACTATAATGCCCTGTAGAGTATAATTACTAGAGCACCCTTATAGGGTAGAAGTACTAAAACACCCTTGTAGGGTAGAAAATTTCTGAAATACCCCTAGGTAGTGAAATGACTAAAATACCCCTAAATACTTAATGTATGGAAAAACTTGTATGTGCACTCATAAAATGTTGTATGTGCATTCATAATATGTATGTTGCATTTGGGGGGATAATTGGACAGGGGAAGATATGAGGATCGCATAGTCGGTTGACGACTGTGGATCCACCGGAGGCTTTAAGCCTATTTTATAGTAGGCACGCTGCAACGTTTGAGTAGTGCCACAACCGGTGCTACCCTTGGAGTGTAGGGATGGGTGGGTTGATATTTATATCCCCACAAGAGTGTAGGGTTGGTATGGGTGGTGTGTATGGTTGGATTTGGGTGGGAGCATTGTATTCATGTGATTTTGATATGATATAGGGTCAATGTGGGCCAAGGCCCAGACCACCGATACTGTTAGGGCTTAGGCCCAAAGTGATATGTGTTTATTAAAATGATTTGGTTGCCAAGGGTCGTACACACTGAGTTTCGAAACTCACACCCTTAAATTAAATGTTTCAGGTAACCCCCAGTAGGTGGCTCGATGTGGGAGAGGACTCGGAGGTGGCCACACTGCAAGTTACTTAGGGATTTTAAATAAATTATTTCCTTCAATTACTTTAGTTTTGTTATTTTATTTTCAGTTGATGTAATAAGGCCTGTGTCTCCGATGTGACTCTATTTAGGGTTTTTAATGTTTTGACTGCTTAGTTTTATTTTTACTTAGACAAATTTCTCAAATTAAACGTGGTTTTTAAATAACTTTATTATTTGAGAGTTTTTATTTAAATATGGGCTTTCCTTTTGGGCTTAACATAAACTTGAATTTCTAAATCCCAAACTTAAGTTTTAACCAAGTAAATTTTCTATCAAACATATTCTCAAATGAATAAAATCATTTTGGAAACAATCTCTTTGATATGACATAGCCAGATTCGGCCATAGCGTCTGGGCCGGGTCGGGGGTGTTACATATTTACCATTAGCTGAATTTGCATATAATAACAGTTATCAGGCAAGTATTGGAATGGCACCATATGAAGCACTATATGGGCGAAGATGTCGTACTCTGACTTGTTGGACTGAGTTGGGTGAACGGCTTGTGTTGGGTTCGGAGTTAGTGGTAGACACTAAGATAAGGTGAAGTTGATTCGAGATCGGTTGAAAGAGGCATCAGGTAGGCAAAAGTCTGATGCTGACCTTAAACGGTGAGAGATTGAGTATGCTGTGGGAGACTTAGTATTTCTCAAGGTTTCCCCTTGAAGAAGGTGTTAAGATTTGGACGAAAGGGCAGGTTAGCCCTAGATTCATTGGGCCATACCACGTACTGAAGCGAATTGGGCCAATTGCTTATCAGCTGGAATTACCTTCTGAACTGAGTTAGATACACGATGTGTTTCTTGTGTTAATGCTAAGGCATTATCGCTCAGACCCTTCTCACATCATGCTGATCGAGGAGATTGAGGTTAGGCCAGACCTAACTTTCGAGGAGGAACCAGTCCAAATAATCGATTAGGAGATTAAGGTGTTAAGAAGAAAATCTCACCCATTAGTCAAAATGCATTGGCGTAACCACAATGCTAAAGAGGCTACATGGGAACTTGAGGAGGCAATGCAACGACAATATCCCCAACTGTTTGAATCGGGTAAATTTCGAGGCTGAAATTTCTTTTAGGGGATAGAGTTGTAACGCCCTAAAAATCCCAAAACTTTTAACTTTGTGTGTAGTAGTTGACGTGCATGATTAGCACTATTAGAGTGTTAATTTTGGGGTTTTATAGGGTTTCTTTAAAGTCTCGGGTTTAAGGTAGACTATAGGAAAATTTTAATTTTTGCCTTAGTGGAACCCTTATCTCAGGCATTATGACTTTTAAGCAAATAAAGAAGAAATAAGACACAAATAGGCCAGTGGCCTAGTGGCAAAGTGGCAAAACTTTGGGAGTATGGGAGTGACGTCAGAATGGAATCTTGAAGGTCCAAGGTTCAAGTAGGGTTTAACACATGGAAGGGTAATTATTTTTACATTGGTGCCGTGTAGATAGTGGTGCTGGACTTAAACTTTGTGAAGGATTGGTCTGGAAGTTTGAATGGGTGTGGAAGAGAAAATCAAGGCATGATAAGGGGAGAAAATTTAGGAGATGAGATGTGTGAGAGTGTTGGAGCTAGTATGGTAACTGTAAAGGAAGGCAAAGGGCGGCTAGGGTAAGAGAGTTAGGCCGAATTTGGGTCATTCTTAGCTATAGCCGAATGCATTTAGGTATTTCGGCACTTGGGGAAAAATTGTTCTGCCTAAAACTGAAAATCTTTTTCTTATTTCACTTTTTTTCTCTTTAAGCCAAAAGCCGAATACTCTCATTTCCTCTCCCAATCTCCTCTTTGTTCATACCGATTTCTTCCTTCTCTTCTATTTCTCTATTCCTTCTTTTGTCATCCCATAGTCGAACATCTTCTTCAAAACCTTTCTCTTGTGCTGATTCTTTTCTTGTTCTCTAATAACCCATCACCGATTTGTTCTTTGCTCACAAAATCAGATGCACTCCCTTTTGCAAACCTCAAACAAATCTTATTGTTCTTATGGAAAGTAGGCCGAATACTCTCCTCCGCTAAAAATTGATTCATACTCTTTCGGGATTCAAGTTCTTGTGGACAAGCGATTTTACGATTGGTAAGTAAACTAGATCTTTCATTGACTCATGTCTATCATGTCCATGTTCTTTTCTTTTACGGTTTTTAAGGGGAAAAATCGAAGGTTAATCAAGTTTCGGATTCGTTTGTTCTCAAGTGCCGAATCTATTCTTTCCTTAAGGGTAGATGATGTCTGATCGATTTGTTGACCGTTTGTCAGATGTAAGTGATGGTGTTTTAAGTGTGGCCGAATAGGGATCTGTGGGATGGATGCACGGGTCTAGAGTGGCATTTGCTTAGTTTTGTACTAGATGTATTGACTAATAAGAGCTATGGCGCAGAGAAGTCACAAGGAGAAAGGATCAATCCTTAAATAATCAGTTTTGGAGTTATCAGACGAGACAATCAAGGTTTTCGTACACGTGGAGTTTTGCACTCATTTTAATAAGGTGTGTACACACACTTCTTACACAATAGATTAACAAATCCCAAACTGCCAAAATCCTAAAATCTCGAAAAGCCAAAATGCTAAAAAGTCGAAGGTTTGGCTACGATAGTCTTGTGATTACCGAACACTCGTATGAGGGTAATCGATGCGATATCAGAGACCCCATGAGTGAACTCATGGACTTGGGTCATGTTTTGGCCAACTGGGCTGGAATAGGCCAAATGGGCCCGACGGGTTCGTGGGGGCTAGATAAGCAGAAATTGATTAATTGGTAATAAGTGACGAGCTGTTTTTGTTGGTTGTATGGTTTGGAAAAGATTTGGTGGGCCTGATGGGCCGTACAACTATGACGGGGACTAGTGGGCCAAATAAAGGTGATTGAGACTAATGAGCTATATGAAAGTTTGTGGACTTGTAGGGTTATGTAATGGACTTTTAGGCCTAGCAACTAGTAACTACTTAAACAAACATAAGAATTAACCAACTGAGTGTAACTGTCGAAAAGTCATAAGGTTAAAGTGTGGCAACGAGTATATGCATTTCTAGGATTGGATCTAGGGAGAGCGTGGTACTTAAGCGGTCTTAATGACCCACCTGCTCTTCTCTAGAATCCTACCTAATGCATAGTGTCTGTTCACTTTAAGCCAACGAGGACTTGTTGACGGGCCAAGGTGCATAATTGGACCCATAGTGATAAGAAATTACTAAAATACACCTGTAGGGTAGAAATTACTGAAACACCCCTGTAGGGTAGAATTACAGAAATACCCCTGTAGGATAGAATTACTGAAATACCCCTGTAGGGTAGAATTACTGAAATACCCCGGTAGGGTAGAATTACCGAATGACATGACTAAAATGCCCTCATTATATAAAGGACTAAAATACCCCTAGGTGCTAAATATGTGGAAATGTGTACGATGCATTGATGTGATGTATGTTGCACTTGGGTGGGTTTTATGATACGGAGGAAGATATGTGAGGATCACATAGTTGCTTGATGACCATGGATCCACGGGTGGCTTAAAGCCCATTATACGATTTGTAGCTTTGTTGCAACAATTGAGTTAGTGCCGCAACCGATGCTACCACTGGAGTGTAAGGATGGGTGGGTTGATATTTATATCCCCATAAGAGTGTAAGGTTGGAAGGAAAAATGGAGTGCAGGGTTGGATTGGGATGGGAGCATTGCATACATTGTATTTTGTGATACGGGCTCAGGCTCAACTGAGGCCACCGAGGGCTTAGGCCCGGAGGCCACTGTATATTGTGATATGGGCTCGAGCCCTCCTGAGGCCATTGTGGGCTAAGGCCCAAAGGCCACGATATTGATAGGGCTGAGGACCAATGTGTTAATTACATGTGATATGTTTGCTGAGGGTTGTACGCACTGAGTTTTCGAAAACTCACACCCTCCTTTAATTATTTTTTTAGGTGACTCGGTGGCTCGGTGTAAGAGAGGACTCAGAGATGGCCACATTGCAAGTTAATTAGAAAGTTTAATAGTTATAAATTTACTTTATTTTTAATTATTATTCATTGATATGTAATAAGGCCTTTCATCTCTAGTATGATTTTATATTTGGGTGTTATTATTACTGTTGAACTTTGTTTTAAAATTTAAACATGTTTACTAAATCAATATAAATAACTGATCATTTTTCTTAAAGCATAAGCTTCCGCCACATTTAACAAATAACATGACAATGGGTGAAACTTGGGCTTTTCTTTCCAAAATCAAAGCTTTTATCTAAACTCACATGAACTTTTAAAATATGCAAATGTTCGAATGGATTTTATCGTTAAACATTTTTCTAGTGAAGCCAATTTGAAAATAACTGTTGATTTGAACCACAAACGAATGATAGGTTTAAGTCTTGTAATGTATCGGATTTGTGCAAGTTACCTTGCAATGTGGCATCACCCGATTCGACCATAACGTCTGGGCCGGGTTTGGGGTGTTACAGGTACATATGAATGTATAAGAAATTTAGAGAATAAGAGGTATGTATGTATATGATCTTTTGATATGTGAGCTTTATGGATATGTTATGTGAATTGGAGTAAGTGAATTTTATTAGTTGAGATCTATGAGAAATATGACTTGTGATTATGTTATGCCCTAATTCATGTGTTTTAAAATGATTTTTAATTGTTATTTGTTATGGATTTAATTGTATATGGCTTACTAAGCTACTTGTAGCTTACTTTGTGTTTGTTTACTCTGTTTTATAGATATTGAAGCTACCGAAAGCTCGGGGATCGTCAAGGATCATCGCCAGACTATCAATCTTTATTTGGTATATTTTGTAAGTGAATATGTTAAGATATGGCAGGTATAGGGTAGATGTCTTTAGGATATGTTTTGAAATGTTTATAAGTTATGCCATGAGATATGGCTAACAAATGTTTAAGAATATGCTTGTTTTGGTAAATTTATGTGATGCAATGGCCTTGAGTAATGGTCATTTTGGTATGAAAAATGTTTTGATTTTGGTAAGTTTAATAAGTGAGTAAATATGATGCTAATAAATGAAGATAAACGTACATTGGTATGCTATTGTGTTTGAGATTTTGGTATGGTTTAGTTTGGATGATGAGTATGAACTAGATGATAATGAATTGAGCTATGTTTTGGTTTGGTAATTGGCTGAAATGGTTGATCATTGTTGCATCTTGAATACTATATAATTTGTATTGTCGGCATTTGGCAATTGGACGGGAAAATGTGGCTTAAACCAAGACCATTTTGTGCCACACGGCCAAAGAACATGGGCGTGTGTCTCAACCGTGTGATCCCTGTACCTTAGCCGAATTGATCAGGATGTCACACAGGCTTGACACACTGGTGTGCCTTGTGGCCGTGTATGTAAGTTAGTAGCCTTCTTAATTTGCACACGGGCGTGTCTTATGGCCATGTGAGCAAGTCAGTATGTATGCCCTATTTTGCCATGGCCTAGACATATGGGTGTGTTTGTAGCTGTGTGAGGCACACAGCCTAGTCACACGGGCGTGTGACCTCTACAGTAATAAAAAAATGTTAAAGTTTAAGGTCTCAAAGATCTTCATAAGGGACTATATGATTATGTTTGATTATGTTTTATGATGAATGATTGTATAATGTCTGTGAAAGTTTAGATCGGTCTGATAATGCCTTTAACGCTAATCTGACGATGGATACGGGTTAGGGGTGTTACAATTATGGCCAAGTGTTTGTAACCTTTTTTCACGAGTGCTGTTGAGCCAAGTCCTTGAGCTCCTAGAAGCGGTGACACTTCAACTCACATAGACAGAGCCTATTAAGAGTGTTCCTATAATTTTAATGTTCTAACATATTTATGTTTGGGGTCTATAAAGAGTGTATTGTCCATCCTTCACTTTATCATTATGGGTACCTAGAACCTTTCATCCCGTGATGATATTATATATTTTTTTAATGCTAGCAGTCACATATTAATGATGCATTTTATCTCATTGAACTCAAGACTTGACATTATATCAAGCATTGAGTTAAGTTTCCATCATGGGTTAATCAAATATTATACGCTTGTACCTCATCCTAAATTTCAAAATTTTCAACATAGCTATGTTAATTATATATATCACACGGTGAATGTCACACACCAACATCGGAGAATCCGAGAAAAAAGGCTGGTAGGCATGCATGTTACCTGTTTTGGTGCACTATGATATCATAGTCCGCCATTTTATAGACTTCTGGAAAACTAAATTTTGGCTTATAAAGTATCCACTTGTGAGAATATCTAAGGATTTCATCTAAGGGTATTTTTCAATTGAAGAAACAGTACAAGAAATAAGAAATACACCACAGAGTTTGGCTGGGCATGAATTGTCTACTAAGTATATAAGAAAGCCATAGGGGAGTAAAGTGTCTTTAAGACTTTGCCACATACGAGTTATCTGTAGGAGTATGGTATGCTTAGTTTGCTCGAAAATTGTGCAAATAGGTCTTGCAATAAGATTGGTTAAGAGTCAACTAAATGGACTTGATTAGTCAAACAATATCTGCATTTGGATTTCCTTTTTATATTTTTCTCACTTTGATAGGGCATTTAAGAGACAATTTCAATATGCATTTGACACTTTTCAAGATCCACTAAAAGGGAAACTAAGTATATAAAATAGAAAGGGAACATTTTAGATAGTCTTTCTTTCCTTTTGCTTTATGTTCTAGTTATTCCTCCTAAACCTAAATAATCTCTTCTTCTTTGTTAGGACTGGAAGCTAAGATGTTTGGTCTAATAAGTGGATGTTTCAATCTACTAGTAAGTTCTATAATTTTGCATGTTGAGATTTTTGAAGAATAGGGATGTTATAATGTGTAATAATAGTAGAGTGTGGGTGGGAGGCCCTACATGGGGGTCATATGAAATTTATATGTTGGAAATCTGTTTGTAAATGGAGTTTTAATAGAAGTTCCATGATCTTTTAAGCAGTTGCTACTGCTAGTTTGGGTAGGACTATCAGAACAAGAATTCCAAACTGAAGTAAAAGTGAGTTTTAGGTGAGTCTTTGACTTGACTCAAGCATGTTAATTTACAATGGCTATTCATACGTTGATGTCTTCTCGGATAACTGAAGAGTGTATGTGTGTTAAGTATTGTAAAGTTCTATATGTTCACAAATAAGGTATATTATCTAATGTATGAATAAGATGATGTGTAGTGTGTATGCATGTGAAATTAGGAATTGGAAAGTATGAATCTATTAGAAGTATGAATGAAAACTAAGTAAGTGTGTTCAATGTTAAATGAGAAATGCCTAACAATTTTGAGTTATGTAAAAAGGTGAGAAAGAGATCCATTTGTGTTGCCTCCAGTAGAGCAAGTACATTGTTAACCAGATAAACAGATCACAGTGAAATAAAGATTTATTGTGTAGCCTCCAGTGGGATAGCTATAATGCTAACCGGACTGACAAATCATGAAAAAAATCTGTGGAAAGACCATGGCCATGACACTTTTTGGAAAAATAAATATGATAAGATCTATTCTATTATGCCTTTACGGTGTATTTTGTAATGACTTTATAGTGTATTTTGTAATGCTCTTAAGGCAAAATACGGTTAACCGCCTTTGTGGTGAGACCTGGGTAAGTTTTGAGATATCTCTTCTAGTTGAATCTACAATAGAGATTTGGGTAAGTTTGAAGATATTTCTGTTTGGATAGCCTAGCGGCAAAATTCAAATTTGCCCTAGGGGCATTTCTTGAAAAGAGTTCTCAATAGTGTTTCTAAAGAGTGAATCGACCATAGTAGCTCATTAGTATAGAGAAATTGGCGTAATCATAATTATGGGTGGTCTAAGTATTCGCTAGACTTGAGTTTTGTCTATGTTATGTATAAAAGTTATCTAAATTTCATCGTATCTACCAAATTCGAGTTTTTTCATGGTATGTATAAAGGTTATCTGGAGTCTAAGATATTCGCCAACCCTGGGCATTTTCTTGATACTAACATGGTTGTTTAGGATTTCATAGGATGACTTAGATTGTTCCATCCATCAGGATAAGTTGTCGTTTGGGTTGATTTCAGTTATAATTTAACTAGTATCTTGATAGTTGTTAAATTCAATATGAGAATTTGCCAAAGGTAGGAGTCATATGAAGTTCATCTTAAAAGATTAGTTAGTATAAGTATCCGCCAAGAAGTACACCATCCTGGGTAAAGTGTTCAACATTTTTCTGTGTGAGAATCTATCGAAGGTAGATTTTGTATGAATATCCTTCTGAGGTATGCATTTGTTTTTCTAAAAAGAAAATGAGATCAACTAATCTGCATAATGAATGAATTGTGCATATGGTAGTCAAGTGTGGAACTTGGCATATATGTATGCGTTCGATATTAGAAAAGTATTCGCTAAAGATTGAAAAGATATCAAGAATCTTCAAGTCAATGAATTCAAAAATAAATGTTCAAAGGTAATTTGGATTAAAAGTCACTAAGTTTGTTTGAACTTACAAGCGTCTGTTTGTGATGCAGGTTCCTATTAAAGAGTTGGTACGCTAGGAGGGACCAAGCCAGGAATGTGCCAAGGTGGTAGTTTGAGGTACGATATTATGCATACACAAGACACTATAAGAATATGACGTTTAGTACTCTATGCCATGAAGAAGTCTTTTTTTAACAAAATTTTAAGTTGAAATGTCTTACACTCTTTTATTAATCTTTTGTCTTAAGAACAGTAAATAAAGGAATAAGAAGTATGTTTTAGAATGACTTTATGCTTGTCGTAAAATTTTTGCAAAATGTTTAAGTCTGTAACATCCAATATCAAAATTTGGTAATTTAGGTTAGGTATAGCGTGCTATAGTTAAATTTTATATTTATTTGTAACACCCTAAATTTGGGCCTAGAAGATTTGGGCTTTGAGTCTGGGTTCGGATGGAAGACAGCTTGAGTAATTTAGATGACGTCCTGACTTTCAGGATTTTTCTGGTTTTTGTGATTTTGGTGAAATCTTGAAATTTTGGTGTTCTGAATATTGGGATTGAGTTTAAAAGTGTTAGTGGGCCTTTAAAAGGCCCAAGCCTAAGTTAAAACCTGATAAAATATCAAGTTTGGATTTCAAGTGAATAAGAGACTTGGTTAAGTGGGCTTTTAAGAAAAAACTTCGTAAATTGTGATGCAAGAAGAGCTTTGGCAAAGTGGCAAGGTGGCGCCACTAAGTTCCTAAAAAAGTGGCGCCTGGGAAGGAATTAAAGGTCCAGGGTTCAAGTTGCAAGGTAAGCGTATTGTTACTTTTTAGTTTTTAGGCATGTGCCGGGCATGTGATCACTTAAATGAATTTTGGCTAGGGCCTTAGAAAGGTTGGGCCGATTGCTTTGTTAGTAATTAGGGTTTGTTTCTTTTCTTTTTCTGTCATGACAAATTAGGGTTAGCCACCTAAAAGCTTTCACTTTCATTTATCCTTCTCTAAGTTTTCACAAAAGCCGAAAACATAGATTCCTTCTCCTCTGTGTCAATTTCTTCTTCCTCTCCTTCTCCTCTATTCTTTTCTTCAATTTTGCTTTCTCTTGTAGCCGAAACCTTCTTATCACCTTACTCACCTTCTCTATCGATCCCATCCTCCACAAAACCACCATAGCCGATTGCCATAAAAGCCGAAATCCTGAAAACTTACTTCTTGTGCCGATTTCTCCAAGCCAATTCCTTCTTTTCTTTTCATTCCTTTTGACTAATTTTCATCTTCTTTAAAACCTTAGTATCTGTCAGCAACACTACTCCAAAGTTATAACCTCAAATCACCCTCTTCTTCACCAGTTAAAAAGTTGAAACTGCCATAACCATAGGAGCTCATAGCCAAATCTTTAGATCTCTAAGATTCGAGTTCTGCTAGCGTTTAGGGGATGGATCTGCATCAGATCTAAGTAGGAACATAAGAAGAAACTGTGGTAAGTACTCGTTATCCCAGATCTACATTATTGTGCGATTTAGAAACAGTCGAAGTCCTTAAAATCTAGGGAGGCTGTTGATTGGGGCTTAGGGCTCTAAGGGTCATTAACCAATGATTTCTTTTGGTGATTAATGTGTTCTAGAGGTGATTGATCGAAAGCTTGGATCTTTGGAACGACTAGATCTAGATCTAGTCATCAATTTCGGTAAAAGTAAGATTTTGAGGCTTAGGGGCATTAGCCGAATATGGGTAAGTGAATATTGGAATTGTTTGTTGTAGATTTGCAATCTAAGAATTGTGGTAATCGATAGTAGGACATCATGGGGGATCTCAGTAGCAGTCGTTGCGAAACAAGTGTGTATCGAACCCCTTCTTTAGTCTAATTCGGTAAAAGCTGAAATACTGAAATTCCTTCATTTTGTGGGCTTGTGAGTGTGCGAATGCTCACAAGACGTTAGAAATCGTTAGATCTGAAATCGCAAGGTGGTAAGCTAGTCGCGTGTGGAATTTCGTATACTTCAGTAATTGGGCCTCAATGGGCTACAAATGGGCCCAATGGGCTTACGGGCCCATATGGGTAAAAATAGGCAATAAGTATGTTCTGTTAGACTGAAGGATCGAAGCTGCTAAAACTAGAAAGTTGGTTATGAAACTTGGACTAAATGGGCTTAATTTGCTAATAGACACCGTAGGGCCCATTAGGGGTTTTAGGGGCCAATAGCTAAAATTGTTAAACTAAGCTAAATAGACTACCGTGAAGTCAAATGGATTAGTAGTGACTGTATTATGCACGAAAACCATAAAAACTGATAAAATTACTGAAATATCTTTATAGGTGGTAAATTACGGTTTTACCCCTAGGAGTAAAATGGTTGTTATACCCCTAGGGTTAAGTGTAACCAAAATACATGTTTTACTGTTACTGTTTACTGCATGCCATGTCATTAGTATCTACTGCATGAGACTGGAATATTGATGGAGGAAGTACTGAAAGTGGCTTGACCACGTACTGGAGGCTTTGCCTCAACTTACTGATATCTGAGCAGCTATGCTGCAACTGTGGAGTGTAAGGCTGGGTGGGTTAAGCTATTCCCCACATGGTGTGTAGGGCTGGTACGGGTGGAGTGTAGCGGTTGGATTTAGGCTAGGTTGGGTTTGCATAATGTTTATATCTATTCTGTTCTAAAATGGGCCTATGGGCCATACTGTTATCTGAAAAGGGCTAAGGCCCAGTTTACTGTATCTAGATAGGGCTTTAGTCCAGTTACCACTGTCACTGGATAGGGCTTCTGCCCAATGGGCTTGAGTTGATTTGGGCTCTGGATGGGCATTCTTTACACACTGAGTTTTCCAAACTCACCCCCTTTCTTTCCATCCATGCAGGTGAGCCCTAGTTAGTGAACTTGGAGCTGGGAGGGATTTAGAGTGGCCATGAAGATTTAAATTTCTGGTTTTCAATTATTTCATTTTATTATTTATTTAGATTACTTAATTTTGGTTTCTGGATTGTAATAAGGCCGCTCTATTTATTTTATTTTGGGTTTTTAATTCTTTAATTCTTTAATTGTTTTTAGCTTAAGTAGGACATCATTTAAATCGTTTTGAAATCGGTTAGCTCTACGGCGCGTTTTTATAAAAGTTACTTGTTTTCAAAATATTTCGAAAATAGATTAAAGCTTCCGTAACATAAATGTTTTCATAAATAAATATCTTAAATACGTTTAAACTTAATTTGTTGTTCGTGGACAAGTCAGAAGGGTAAAGTGTGGCAATGGATGTGTGCATGTCTAGGATTGGATCTAGGAATAGCTTGGTACTTAAGCAGTCTAAATGACTCACCTCCTCTTTTCTTGAATCCTACCTGGTGCTAGTATCCATTCACTTTAAGCCATAACAAAGAAAGTCTGATTTTCCAATGCTTAAATTGTTTTTATAATACCATGTTTCCGCAACTACAAAGGTTTACAAGCTTTCGCAACTTTTCCATAAGGTTTTATACAAGTTTATTGGTACAAGTTTCTAAACATTAAGAAGGGTTTTCAATGAAAACATGGTTTTCGAAAAACACTTCAATGTGACACGCTAGACTTGGCCGTAACGTCTAGGCTGGGTTTGGGGTGTTACATTATTTGTGTCTTGAAAATTTACAAGACCAACATCCCCACCATGTTCAATTACCCATTCTTTCGCAAAAGAATGTTATCAAGGTTATCCTTTCTATTATTGTCAGATTACAATGATCACTTTGTCTTTTTTTATCATGACAATTTCATATTTGGCTAATTTATTTATTTCTTGATATTTAAGAAATTAATTTCACAATCACCATATATACGAAACCATACATCATGTCTTTTTCACCAAGTAAGTCGTTCTAAAAAGGCCTTGAATCCTTTGGTGAAACTAGACAACATATTTACCATTTGTCATAGTTTATTTTCAAAAGTTAATACATGATTTTAAAACTTTTTTTTTTTTTTTTTTGCATTTTTAGTCAAATAACATTATTTTTCTTAACATACCATATATATACTAGGGTGTAACATATATGGTCATATTAAAGGACCATAACTTGTTGGAAAAAATTTCGTTCGAAAATAGTATTCTTGCACAACAAATTTTTTAAAACCAAACCGATTTGTGATATTTATAACAATAAACTTTTTTTCCCAAAATAACACCTGTGCTTTGAGCGAGATGAATCCTAGATGCTTATGGATTTCAACCGAACGGTCTTCGCTATTTTCGTACCACGAGTTGCTTTGAGTATGGGCTCGAACAATTACAAATCAAACACAACCAGAAATAATTTTCTTCCTTTCAGTAGTAAAGTAAATCTTTCTCTCATAGAAACTGGAAGAATTGTTATTCCCAAATAGAATTTATACTTAGAAATAAATTCTCACTATTTTCAGGTAGAATAGCAATATCTCAAAAGTTGTGTCTAACTTATTGTGTTTTTAGCCTTACTGATGCCATCTATTTATAGAGAGAGGAAGTGAAACGGTTAAACTACTTTTATTTGATAAATTGTTTTGATATAACAAATAAAATATTTTTTTAATAGAGTTTGTTTTTAGACAAAGAAATTATAAAGTTCAAAGCATAAAAATCATTTCAAGACTTCCAAGCATCTTAGATAATGTTTTGAACACTAAGAAAAAATTTGGACAAAGTTAAAAAATGGATTAAACTCTTTTAACGTAATTGAAACATTTTTAAATCAACTGAAAAAATGCTCCCTACAAAAAGTATCCATACCTATTGTATTGTTTATTGATACCATCTTTCATATTGATATCGTTTTAAACTTTGAAGTTCAAAAATATTGAGCAAAAATCAAAAGTATCGATAGCTAGAGTTTTTCTATCGATACCTTGGTTGGTACTGATACAGATTTTGTATTCTAACTTCGGGATTTCTAAACAATCACAAAAAATATTGATGCGTTTTACTAGATATTAATAAAATATCTTTGGTATCATTATAAACTAACTTTAATGATCATTGGATTAGGCATTAAATGCTAATAGTATTGATACTCGTAGAAAAAGTATCGATACTTTTTGTTGTAGGTGAATTTAATGATCTAGTATTTTTATCCCCAATGCCTCTAGCCAATTCGTCAACAACCACAATGGTTAGGAATCAATTAAAGGGTATAAATACCAACTTCCAAAGGCCCTACAACAACAAGTGAGATTACAATAGATCAAGTGCTTCAAGATACATAAAAAATCTATTAGTAATCACTTTATGTTTCAATTCTTTATCTTTTTCTTGTAAATACTTGTTAGCATTCATTTTATTTTCTATTAGCTCTAGTGTTTTCCTTGTATTTGTGCTTAATTGGAAAATATCCTAACCTTGTGAGGATTATTCTTTGTTTGCTTATTTGTTTCTTTTTGAGAGAGCTTGTGTCTTATGATTTGGGAAGAAATCTTAAGGGAGTTGTAAGGTTAAACCTTATCCTCAAAAGTTAATAAAATTAAAGAATTTGGGAAAATCCTTAGTTATGGAGAGATAAGGTAGTGGAGTAGACAATTGGGGTCGAACCACTACAAATCATTGTGTTCAATTGTTCTATCTTTTCTTTCAAGTTTTTACAAAATTTTTAAAAGGCCAATTCACTTTCTCTTGGCTATTTTTGGTGATCAATTGAGTTAACAATTGGTATCAGAGCTAGTCTATAAAGATAATTTAATAACCATGTAAAGATCCTTAGAGAAGCTCAAACGATCATCAACACATTCTACAATAATGACATCCACTTTTGGATTAGATTTCTATGAAGAATATCAATCCATCACAAAGCCTCCATACTTAAATGGAGAAAATTACTTTTATTGGAAGGCAAGAATGATGCTCTTCATTCAAGCGAATCATCTTGTGGCTTGGGACATCATCATGGATGGTCCTTCCACTTTTAAAAATCAAGGAGAGCAATTAATGTCAATATCTAAGAGATAAGGGAGAAGAAGATAAAAGAAATGTTCAACTCAATGCTACAACCATGCACATTCTATTTTTTGCACTTGGTTTGGATTTGTACAATAGGGTATCATCTTGTTCCAATGCCAAGAAAATATGAGACAAGCTTGAGGTCACTCATGAAGAATAAGAAGAAACCTACCTTTTCCTTATGGCCATTGTTGCACATAATGTATAACGCAAATGTGCAAGTATACACGTCAAATCAAGTAATAAAATGATGAGTGAGTATCGTCTCCATAGGGATCAAAATTGATTTAAATAATTTGTTATGCTATTTCTATGAATTTGACTAATGAAATTGTGCAAAAGAAACATAAACAAAATTGATGAAGAGAATTAATGAATGGATTAATAAAATCAATTATGAATAAAAGAAATGCTAGGGTAATTGAAATGATGTGGCAATTCTCAAAGAATAAGTGGAGAGGATTTGTACTATTGAATGATAAAGGTTAAAATTACTCAGGTTTTATCTTTATATCATAATAATGCCATGGCAAAATCTTGACCAGTGTACTGCTCAGGGATTCACTACTGCAATATGCTTTTTTAAAGAGCTAGACTTTAAGATATCAATTTGAGTTTTTGTATGTCTACAGAACTCAAGAATGATATAAAACTATTCTTCCGTTCTGTATACAGATCACATCTTCTACATCTAGAGTGCTACGGACATTGTTTCAAATGCCAGCCTGTATCAACCAATAATAGTCCAATCTATTTAACCTTTTCAGAATTAAATTAAATCTAACCATTCCATACAATTATCAATGTCTAGAGCTTGCATGCATGCATTTAAAATAATCACAAATCGAATGGAATAGTAATCTATTCAAAATCAGACCATGGGCATTAAAGATTGTAAAAATTCACCCAAATAATTCCAACCGAATAAGATTTAGCTCATGGATTGGGCATTCAAATCCAAGAAAAAAAAAACCATTCAACATCATCATTCAAATTACAAATCACAAAGTTCAAATCAGAAAATAAAGGCAAAACTATAGGAAGCTCTTACTAGTCTAGCTTTCACTTTAATACTAAGATTTGATGCAAAACCCAGGGCAAATTTCTCTTCCCCTTCCTTGCGTATGTGATTTTTCTACTTTGTAAGCTGCTACCTTCCCCTCTCTTTTCTTTAAGATTTTTCACAAGAATTTGATGCAGAAAGAAAATTTGCTCTCTAGTTCTTCTCGCTCCAAAAAATCCTTTTTTCTTTTCTTTTCTCTTCCTACATTTATAACGTAGGTCCTTCCCTCTCAACACACACCTTTTGGTTCCTGTTTTTCTCAAGGTGGTTTATTTGGTACAAGTACATCTGGTTGGGAGTGACATGGACTGAGTGCTGCATCATCTTCCTAGAATGGCCATGGCATTCTTGTTGGTAATCTAACCAACATTTTGCCATGACAATATTTCACTTCCTGCATTTTCCTACTCTTTTCTCTCTTCTCTTCTTCATCTTGCACCTGTTGCAAACCAAAACCAACAGCTTTCTTCCTCAATAGTAAAAGTAACAAATAATAACATTTATAGCACAATCCAAGCTTTGTTATACAATGTTCTAAAAATTTCCTAAAAATTTAGACATATCTACTTAATTACAAATAAATAGTTAAGTTTAGATGCCTAAAATATAACTCTTTTCAATAGTTATCACACCCCTAAACCTGAATTATTGCGTGCCCTTAAGCAAATATGTATTAGTATGCATGAATTTGACAAAACACACAGTTACCATTTGCACTGTTAAACCATATGCAGTATATTTAATACCTCCATTCTCTGCAGTCTTTTATTAAAAAAAAATTGGTTCAAGTTTTATAGGCTTGTTTAGCAAATGAAGTGAAAAATGTTTTCTAAAAATGAAAGTTCCTAAATAATTATGCAATTTTGACTATAATGGACCTCTTTTAATGTATTTAGGTTATCTTATTTCTAAAATCAGTTTCTCTATTCTCATTTATTCCGTCATTTAAAAAATTTATTTATAAATATTATTTTTTTAGGGAATTCAACCTGTCATATGGTTTCTTTACTTGACAATCTCAATGCAGCATACACTAGATTTCCAGGTAGTATATCATGCCCCAATTTGAATTTAGTTCACTCATGGAGCTAAGGCTTTTAGCTTAGAAGATGGATAGAGCAAACAATTACTTCCTTAGCTGCTCAGCTAGAACAACAATGGATTGTCCCTAAATTATTATTAATACATTTTTTACTCACTCTTATTTGAGCTTTTTTTTTTGATCAATAATACAATGGAGCAAACAAAACATTGCTGACCTACTCAATAGTTTTAAACATTGCAGTGTAAAACTATTGCCATGGTATTCCTTATTATTCATAACCAAATTATTGAATTTAGGTTCAATAAATTTTAAATGCATTAAAAGAACCCTACTATAGATTTAATTGCATTGATTCTTAAGTTATTCTACTTTTAGGAATCAATATATGATTTTGTGAGGTCATCAATTAGTTGATGAACCACACGCTCTTGCTTGGTCATAGGTGTAGTGGATTTTGGTTTAGTGGCAGGTGTAGCAGGTGTAGAAGTTTGAACTATATCAGCTTCATCCTTATCAGATTCAACATGCATGGATTCAATTTTCTCCACATCTCCCTCTTTTTCTATGTGCTTCGTCTTTGCTGTGGCTTCTTCTCCATCTTCATCATCATCTTCTAGCTCTAACAACAATTCTTTACGAAAAAAGGAATGTAGTCACAAGTTAGGAAAATTTCTTTTGAAAAAATTTCTTAATGGCTTTGTCCCGTCGTCTGACATATCCATAAAATAGAGCCATTTGTTCTTGAGCTCAGCCAAGATCAATGACTATCCTCAGTTGTTTTTCTATAACGCCCCAAATTTTAGGGGTTTTGAATTTTCACGTGAATTTAGTTTGCATGGCTTGATGTGTTGTATTACTGTGTTGGGTGTAATTAGTGGACCTTTAGAAGGTCTAGGTTTAAGTCTAAAGCCTGGCAGAATTTTAAATTTTTACTTTATGTGAGAATGGACTTTAGCTGTAACACCCCTCGACCCGCTCCCATCGCAGGAGGGTCAAGAGACATCACCAGACCATTTCTTTTTAAAACCACATATTACTAAAAAGGAAGATTTTTACTAAACATAAAGATATAAATTTCACTAATTGGCAAATGCTCATCAACTGAAATCAACTATACCGATTGAACATGTTCAAAACAGTGTGTATCAAAATCGTCTCGAGTCACATTCACCACATATTTTTCATAGATCAAAATTATATAGATATGGCATACTTCGAAACTAGCTTACAAACGTGCATATTTCATCCATTCATATACATATAAACTAATCAAGTTAACACCATAACCATAAAAGTGAAAAATTTAAGTGAGCCATTTTCGCATGGCCTAATTTAATTACAAAATCCTAAGGTATTTGTTAACCACAAAATGTCAAACCTATACATGCCATTTCAAGATTTAGTTACCAATACCAAAAGATGGGTGATAGTGTAGATGACTTCAATTCTGAAATTCCCGAGACCGTAGCTAACGAACAAAGTCTACAAAACAGAGAAATAAGGTAACAGAGTAAGCTTTCATGAGCTTAGTAAGCTTTTAAGCCATAACAACACATTCAGAGATTAATACCGGATACTTCTATTACATTAACAAGATTTGACCTTAACCGAATGCATATTAAAATAAATTTACCCTTCCTATCCATACATATAAAACATCTTTCCTTAACTAAATTCAGAATCATAAGAGTAATTTCCACATACTAAATCGAACTCACTTTCTAAGTCAATATATATATATATATATATCAAGTTCGGTTGCAAAGCTAAGTCTTTATTGCGTATATAAAACATATACATTTTTTTTTCCATAAGCTTTAAGTCACAACACATTCTTATAGCCAAATCCATTTTAACACTTTCCTAACGATCGAGATTTTCAAATACGATATTAAGCGTCAAGCCTTCATACTATTCAGAAACAAAGGTCAAATTCAATATCACCTGGATTACATGGCATAATTTAAACAGGAGCACGAATCACAATTTAATTGAAGTACTTACCTAACCAATTTATGTTGAGAGCTTAATTATTAAGGTTAGTAAAGCCCGAATATGTTTTTGTATTTCTAACATAATTGTCTTTGGCCTCGCCCGGATTGTAAAGTTCTAGCGTTAAGGCTTTTCGAGACTTGGCCCGAATGAATCACTGGCACAAATGCCCTTCAGGACTTATCCTGGATACAACATTGGCACATATGCCCTTCGAGATTCATCCCGGTTTAACTCTGGCACGTATGCCCTTCGGGATTCAACCCGGTTTAACTCTGGCACGTATGCCCTTTGGGATATAACCTGGATTAACTCTAATTGCATCATTCACACATTAAGGCGAAATATGTGAGTCTTACTACATACTCAGACATTAGACATATAAAGACACTTAATTCTCACATCAAATGGGTTCCAAAGGCATCACATGTCTAATACGTTTTCGCTATATGGTCATTTCGCCATTACTTACATCGACCATAATTTGTACACTTTATACTACTTTTCACATGCATAACCAAACATTTATCTCATGTTAAAATCAAGTTATAAGCTCGGTTATCTCACTCAAAACTTACCTTGATTATCGTCCAACAAGAATAAACCGGCTAATCCACCATCTTTGATTTTCCTTTATCCGAATGTGGTTCCTTTTGTTCTTGAGCTATTGAAGAAAAACAAGTAAGCTATTTTAATTGCTTTTCCATTTCATCTAAATCGTAATGCCAATACTCTAAATCAAATTAAACAGGCAGTATTACTCTTTTCTAATCATACACGTAAATCAACTTAAGCATATCGATTTATGCCACATACACACATATATAATATCTATTCGGCCTTCATACAAATACAAATATTTTCCCAATTTAAAAATACCAAGGTACCTTACATTGGCATATAACTATCAAGACTTTAACAACAACAAAATTTTCACTTATTTGATCAAATTCACATCCGGCACTATTTGCACCTAATCCATTAACCGTTTACCACTCATCAATTTAATCACACCTTCAATCATGTAAAAAAAATTACAGAAATTTACACAATTCATTCTCTAATGGACCATTCGGCAATCAAAATAAAAACATAGTTCAATACGTGAGCTATGTATATATTTTCAAATTTTATCAAAATTAATTTTTTTTTTTAGAGCAAACCACATTGACCAAATGGAAATACTCTCCTATACCAAAGAAATCCAAGTTTAACAAGCTCAATTCCATCTACTCTTTAAAATCCATACAAACATCAAATTTTGCTATCAAGGAAATATAAGCACCCATAGCCGAATTTCATAGTTTGCCTAACTCTTCCTCTCCTTATCACAATTTAGCTAGTTTCCCATGATTACCACCTTAATTCATCATCTTTAAACTTAAAACACAAAATCTCTCAAGATGTGGCCATGACCGAAACATATACACATCAAAACATTGACAAAAATTTAACTCATGGGTTGAATGAACATTCACATGACCATTTCAACCATCCAAAAATTCATTAAAATTATCAAAGAAATTTACCTATTGAAGGGTATCAAAGTGCCGAAATATTCAACTTCTTTTTTCTCCTTTCTTAAGCACTCTCGGCCATGAAACAAAGAAGAAAAGAACTTTGTTCTTTTCACCCTTTTGTGTAACACCCCAAACCTGGTCTGGACGTTATGACCAGATCTGGTGTGTCACATGATCCTAAACTACGATTGTAACCTTTTAATACGCGTTGAGACTTAGGAGATATTTTATAAAACTAGCAAGGTGAAAAAAAAAGTTCTGGTTAAAACTACTTTAAGTTGTCATTATTCAAGATTGTTTAAATTTTATAAACGTCATTTTGAAAACGTTATTAAGGTTTTGAAAACCCGCGCAGCCTATATCTAGCAGTTTCGATAAAGTACGAACCAAATCCTTTAGAAAGTTAAAACCCAAAAAGAAAATTTAATAGCGGCCTTATTACACATTAAAACCCAAAAGTTAACATAAAATTAAAATACTAAAACATAAATGAAAACCAGTTTTATTGCAGTCGCTGTGGCCACTCCGAACCTCTCGCAGCACCAAGCCCACTATGGTTGAGGGTTACCTGCAGAGATTAATTAAAAGGGGTGAGTTTGACAACTCAGTGTGCAACATTATCTCAACCATAGGCCAAAATAGATCAAGCCTCAAAAACAGATTTAATTGGGCCTTGGCCCATTACAGGAATCAGGTTAAGCCCAAAAGGCTCATAACAGAAACAGATCAGATATAAGCATTATGCAAACAGAAACCCAACCCAGATCCATCCTTAACACCCCCGTACCAGCCTTACACCATGTGGGGAGACTACTCGACCCACCCAACCGCTACACACCACAGATATTTGCAGCGAGGCTGCCAGATATAATTTGCAGTGAGACTGCCAGATAACATTTGCAGCGAGGCTGCCAGATATATTTGCAGCGTGGCTGCCAGATATTGTGACAAGGTCACCAGATACAGATATTGTAGTGAGGCCACCAGATTGCAGCGAGGCTGCCAGAAAATATGTGGCGAGGCCACCAGATTGCAGTGAGGCTGCCAGAACGCTTCCTCCATCATAAACCCATACCCCATGCAACAGATAATCATACTAGCATGCAATATATAGCATCTCATGCATCAGATATATTCATATTAATAATTCACTCATGCAGATACATAACATCATACATTTCATACAGAATTGACCCTAGGGGTATAATAGTCTTTTTACACCTAGGGGTATTTTGGTAATTTTCCATATTTAAGGGTATTTTAGTCCTTTTTCATATTTTCAGTGACTTTATGCAAGTCTGATAAATTAACAGTCCCTAAATAACCACGGAAGTCCACTTAAGCCAAATTTCCTATTTTGCCCTTTTTAACCTAAAACCCCTAATGGGCCTTACTATGTCCAATATCGTCGATAAGTCTGTTAAGCCCAATTTTAGGTTTTAGTTTACCGACTTTACCAAGTTTTTTATTATTCAAGTTACCAGAAAGTCTTTTATGAACATATTCAAATTTGGGCTCGGAAGCCCATTGGGCCCGCCTTGGCCCATTGAAGCCCAACTTACCAAAACGCTCGAAACTGCACCTTCTGCAATTTCGCCATCGCCAATTCCCAATGTGACCACAACAGAGTATTCGGTTACTCTTATTTCCTTCCAAGACTGATTTTTCGGTCACTTTTGATCGGTCACCTAGCACAGTTTCGATTGTTTCGGCTTTTAGCCTTCCTAGTCTATGATGGAGATACGTTACACACCTGTTACTGATGAAACGTTGACGAAATCCACATACGAAAAACCTACAATCGAACGCTAACTATTAGCCTAATAATCGATAATCAAAGAGTTATAAACCCCTTACCAAAATCGGCCTACATGGCCTAAGCATCGAAGTCTTACCCCTTTCGGTTATGGACTAGATCACTGTGTTCAACCGCGTTAATCTACAATAGCCTCCTTTGCTGAACGTCTCTTGTCCGCTCTAGCGCACATAAATCAAAGAGATAAGCCATAAGGCCCTTAGTCTAAAAACGTTAACCTTTCCCCCCTAAGGGGTTTTCGACATCCAATCTTAATCTTAAAGATAGACGAGATAATACCACGAAATACTTACCGAACTTAGTTCCAAACCACAGCCGTTCCCTTTGAAACAACGAGGAAGAAAGGGTGTCGGAGGGTTACGATTTTAAAAGAGAAAGAAATAAAGTCTTAGGCACCAGAGGGATCGGCTAACAAGAGAATCGGGAAGAAGAAGAAGTGATAGGTTTCGGTCACTAGATAAACAAAGGAGGTGTGGTTTCGGTCATACAAGGTATTCAGCCATGGGGTTTTTGATCAAATGAACATTCGGTTTTAGGGGTTTGAAGAAGAAGGAAAGAATGAGAATGTATAGAAAGTGTTTCGACAAGGTGGGTGTTTGTTTTCGGCTTTCTTCTTGAAGTTGTCGACAGAGGTTTAGAGAAGAGGGAAAGAAGATTGTATCTGGCTAGAAGAAAAATGGTGGTGAAGGGGATCGGTTTAAGGTTTGAGAAGAAGAGAAGAAGAAAAGCCAATAGATGAGAATAGAAAGCAAAAAGGAAGTGCTTAAGTCGACTGAAGATTCGGCAACAAAGGGAAATGGGGTTCGGCTACAAGGTTGATGAGAGAAACGAAATGGCAAAAGAGAGGTACCTAATACGCTATGCGAAAATTGACAGAAAAAGGGAAGCTTTTCTTACTTAAGGAAAATCGGCACCAAAACATAAGAACTAAAAGAAGAATTTGGCACACAAAACCACCTATTTGCCGAAAGTGCTAACACTATTTCCCCCTAGCCGAATTGCACTTGCAAAGCCCCACAATCGGTTACCTCCTTTCAAAATTCAAAATTCCTAGATTTGCTCCTCAACCTCCTCCACGATCTGCTCCCCTTGACCGATTCAAATCCCTTCCAAGCAGAGTTCAATTCGGCTTCAACCTCTTACCTGCTCAAGCTCAAAAATAAAACACCACATTGCAACCTCTGGCGCTTGAACCCTTGACCTCTAAGCTCACTTAGGCGCCACCTTTTAAGGATCCTAGTGGCGTCTCCCTTGCCACTTTACCACTGGTTCAATTGTGCTACATTTCGCACACAATTTCTTAAGACCCTTATTTTCACTGATCCCCTATCTCCCAAGTCAAAAATACAAAATTTTGCCGAGCTTCCAACCAACTCATGGGCCTTCCATAGGCCCATTAACACATCCCAAACATGCATTACACACCTAATTACTAGCATTTACACATTTTATCAGATAAAGATAAATCTAAGAAAAACCCAAAAATTAGGGCATTATATTTTGTCTTTATTATTTAATGATAAAACATGTTAACCATCAATCAAAATTTCTTTAATAATATAATACACCCAAAATGATCATTAAAGAAAATACATGACCAGCCACTATCCATAAAAAAAGATAATTGACATGCAAAACCAACTATTTTAAAACCTTTCCTATTTTGTCTTTTTAATTTGTCCATCTAAAATTCTAAGTTTCTCTACTAAGTCCTTGTTAATAAATTCTCATCTAAAAATTGTTAAGTTTCAAACATTAAAATTCACACATACCTTCAGCACATATAATAGACGTAAGAAATTAAAATCAACGATTTCATTGACTCGGTTTAGTGGTTCCAAAACCACTTCTCGGCTAGGGTCGAAATAGGGCTGTCACATTAGCAGAGTGGGATTTTAAAATAAATGTTTGGGTTTTATGGCACAAGTAAGCCTTTGGTAAAGTTGCAAGGTGGTACCACTTAAAGCTCAGGGAGGTGGCGTGTGGTAGCATGTGAGGGAGCTAAGGATCGAGTCCCTTTGTGAGCAAGGTATTCATTTTATTTTGCTGCATGGACAAGGTAAGAGTTGGATTTGGAGTGGAATATTGAGGGAAGGAGTTTAAGCTGCTCATGGAATTAGATTGAGGAGTGGTAAGGGGAGACTATCAAGGAGAAAGTTTAGGAATTTGAATGAGGAGCAAGAGTTGGCCGATTGTGGGATTGTTGGAGGGCAAAATTCAGCTTCTAGCCATTGGTGTGTGTATTTTTGGCAAATTAGGCAGTGTGGGTAACTTTTTTTCCTTTTTGGTTTTTGGAATTGATGTTTTGGGAACACTTTGTGCATTCTGGTTAGTGAGTAGGAAGTGTGCCGAAAATTCTTCTCCTCCTCTTTTCTGTCTCCAAAAGTCGAAAGTCCCTAAACTCTCAATCTCCTCTTGCTCGATTGACTAAAGAGCCAGACCTACTCTCTTCTTTCTTTTCTCCTTTCTCTTCTTCTTCTTCTTCTCGTTTTCTCCATTGATTGAATTGGTCTCCCTAAAACATTTCTGGTCTATTGCTTCAAAACCTAAAACCCAAAAATTTAGTCTTATTCTAGCTGATTTCTTCTTGGTTAATTTCTTTCAAAGATGAAATCCCGAAACAGTTAGTCTCTTTTACCGATTTGTTCAAGAAGCTAAACCCTACCACTCTTTTCTCTTAAACACTTCTTGGCTTAACCCTCTCTAGTGTTCTCTTCTCAAAACTGAATCCTTCTCCTTTCGCTGTTGTTCTTCTAACCCCTTTGATCTATTCTTTTTCTTCCCTTGTGTTTCAATTAGATCGAGTGTAGATTTGGGCTTAGAGTGGTGGAAATAACTCCTAGCGATATCAAATCAATCTAGCAAACCCCTATGGTAAGTACTCTAATCTTTTCTTTCATATTCTTGTGAATTAAGAAAAGTCGAAAACCCTATCTTTCCATGGTTGCTATCGATTTTGACCCCTTTGTTGAACATCCATTTTAGTCCCTTTCCTTTTGGTTCTTGTGTGTATTAGTGTGGTAAAGGGTGATCTAGCGAGGAGCGGTTGGAGGCTAGAGGCATCGTAGCAATCTAGATCTATTTGTTAGATCTCGGCAAAGGTGAGTGATGGTGATATTTTAGTGGTTGCCGAATAAGTAAGTTAAGGTGATGTTGATTGATTTGATTGGATTGTGGTTTCACATGTGGTTAAACGATTGTATGTTAATCGTTCATGGGATCTCGACGTAGTTTGCAAACAGGTGTGCAACGACGCCCTCTAGTAGCTTAGATCGGCAAAAGCCGAAAAGCTAAACTGTCAAAATACCGGCATTTCGTGGACATGCGAGCATGCGAACGCTCGTGGGTCAGTCTGAAAGCATGAATCTAGAATAATGGATGGTAAGGGCTACTGTGCGTGTTTTCGTCCATTTAGGCTGTTTTGGGCCACGATGGGTCGAAATTGGGCCCAATGGGCTTACGGGCCCATTTGGGTAAAAGAATGCGGTAAGTAAATTCTGGTAAACTGGACATTAAATTTGAGATAATATGTGTAAAATTAGACTGAGTGGGCCACAGTAGCGTGTGGGCTCCCTCGGGCCCATTAGGGGTTTTAGGGTTCGATGGCACTATTTGAATGAATGGGCTAGTTGAGTCGCTCGGAGCGATGTTAGACCTGCTAGAAGGTCGTATTAAGCATATAACCTAAAAACGTAGCTAAATGACCAAAATACCCCTGAAAGATGAAAATTACCATTTTACCCTTAAATGCTAAATGACTGTTTTACCCTTAGATATAGCTAACTGATTTGCATGTTACTGTATCTAATATTCTGTATGCCATGTCATGTAGAACTCTAATTTGCATGGGGTTGGGTTATGGATATGGAGGAAGTGCTAAAAGTGGCATTGCCACGTAATCTGCTTAGAGGCTCTACCTCGTATTTCTGCTTTGGTGGCTTTGCCACGATTTCTGTATTAGCAGCTCTGCTGCGACTATGGTGTGTAGGGCTAGATGGGTTGCGTTATTCCCCACATGGTGTGTAGGGCTGGTACGGGTGGTGTGTAGGGCTGGACTAGGCTTGGGCTTTGCATACATGCATATATATATACCCTGATCTGTTTCTGTAATGGGCCCAAGGCCTACTCTGTTTCTGAAAGGGGCCAAGGCCCAGTTTGATCTGTATCTGAATAGGGCTTTGGCCCAGACTGAGTTTTGACTGGTTTTTGACACTTGTTGGCTTACTTTACACACTGAGTTTTCACAAACTCACCATTTCATTTCCATCCATTCAGGTGATCCCCAACCATAGTGGACTTGGAGCTGCGAGGGATTCGGGGTGGCCACGTGATTCATGCTTCCAATTTTTAGTTTTCCTAAATTTAATTTATTTTAATTTTTCTTTAATTTTGGAGTTAAGTTGTAATAAGGCCGCTCGGGTATTTTGTTTTGGGTTTTCTTTATTACTTGCTTTACAATGGTAGACTAGTTTATGCAGGCTTTTCAAACTTAATCAAATGTTTTTAAAGGTGCATTATGTAACGATTCGATAACTTAACAACGATAACATAACAATAAGATGGTTTTAAAAGGTGAATTTTACTCCGTAATCGCTACGATTTTAAAACTGAAGATGATTCTTATTTACGAGCTATTAAACATGGTTCTACTACAAACAACATAATGTTTTATTAAAAGAAGACCATAGCTTAGTCAATCGTCCATATGACACACCAGATCTGGCCATAACATCAGGGCCGGGTTTGGGGTGTTACTGTAACACCTCGAACCCGGCCTAGACATTATGGCCATGTCCGGTGTGCTACATCACCTAGACTATCCTACACCGCCCTATTTACAAAGTCCGATGGTGAGTTTTGAAAAGCAATGCTTGATTTTTAGAAATTCCCGTTTTAATAATTATTCAACTTAATCTCTATTCCATTTGATAAGCGATTCATTTTAACCTTATTATCCTACTTAGCCATTTATATTGTTAGGTTGGTTGAGAAAACATTTGTTAAATTTTCGAAAAATGGTGTGTAGTTGTGGTTGAAAAAAAATAGTTGAAAATCCCAAATAAAAAACAGTCATAGTAGCCTTATTACAACCCATTAACAAATTTAAAAGTAGAAACCGATAATTAGAAATATAAAGTAGTAAAACTTATTTAAACCGTGCTCAGTCCTCGTGGCCACTCTGAATCCCTCCCAGTAACCAAGTCACGAGCTAGGGCTCACCTGCAAGGATGGAATGAAAAGGGTGAGTTTGGGAAAACTCAGTGTGTGCAGAACCTATCCAAAGCCCACATCAGCTCGAGCCCACTGGGCCTGAGCCCTAACCAATCTCAGTCAGATACTGGGCCGAAGCCCTATTCAGATTACAGATACTGGACCAAAGCCCTATAACAGATATTGGGCCGAAGCCCTATTCAGATAACAGTTTGGCCCATAGGCCCATAACAGTACAGTACAGTATAACAGTATGAATGCAACCCAATTGGGGAGACTACTCAACCCACCAACCGCTACACACCACCCGTACCAGCCAACACACCATGTGGGGAATAACTCGACCCACCTAGCCCACACACCACAGTCGTAGCATGGCTGCTCAGATAAACAGTATACGAGGCAAAGCCCCTTTCGGAAACAGTAGGAGGCATAGCCCCTTTCAGTAACGTGGCAGTGCCATTCACACTTCCTCCAATATAAAACCCAACCCATGCAACAGATACATATCATGGTATGCAGTAACAGTAACACTCATATCAAGCAGTACAGTCGATTTCAGCCCTAGGGGTATAATGGTAATTTTATACTTAGGGGTAAATCAGTAATTTCTCACCCTAAGGGTATTTCAGTAATTTTGTTCTCTTATTACAATTTTTATTATTATTACAGCCTCTACTATTATAGTGGTTGTTACAGAAACTCATTTAATTCAGTTTATCAGTTTTAGCACTTAGGCCCTAAAACCCCTAATGGGCCCTTCCATGCCATTTTAGCCCATTAGGCCCATTTAAGCCTTAATTTCCAATCTATTATCTTGTTTTAACAGTTTTTATGCCTGTAATCCATATTATTGCCTTTAAACCTATTTTTACCCAACTGGGCCCAAATTGCCCATTGGGCCCATATTTGGCCCACCAAGGCCCAACTTACCGTAGCGCCCAAAATTTCGCGGTCAGCCCGCTTGACAGTGCCGATTCCAAAACCAACCTTCTCCTACCAACTTGAGAGCGTTCGCATGCTCTCAAGTTCTCGAAATGCCAGAATTTCGGCATTTCGGCTTTTTGGCTTTTGCCGATTTGAGCATTGAAGGATGTTCGAAACACACACCTGTTTTGCAGTTCGACTGACGAGATTTCCTATGCGTCCGTTCCTACAATCCATTATCTAAGTGACTAATCAGTAGATCTATGAAAAACTACAACCAAAATCCCTTACCACATTCGACCACACCCTTAATGGCCATGAAAACTTACCTCTGTCGATTTAGATGCACTAGATCTAGATCTGATGATACCGATGCCTTCCACTCCTTGCTTGATCACCTTCCTTACTAACTAACATCCAAAAAGGAACCAAAATATTACTTTAAATCACTAATAAACTAAATCGACAACCTCCCTAACTTTAGGGACTTTCGGCTTTTCCAAAGTATGAAATATCTTAAATATCTGAGTTGATAACCACTTACCACTGCTTTTACCTTGCCTCTAACTCAGATCTGAAGTAGATCTAACCCTTAAATATTAGTAGAACCCTTATCTCTGAGATCTGAAATTTTTGGCTATCTCCCTAAACTAATGGTGATTTCGGCTTTTAAAATGGTAAGGAAGAAGATGATTCGGTGTGGGGAGTTTAGTAGAGGTGTTGTCGACAGGGATTTAGAGTGTAGAAGGAGTGAGATTTGGCCAAAAGAACAAAAGAAAGCTGAGGAATCTTGGCTTAGGAAATTCGGCGCAAAGGTGAGTTCTTTTCAGGATTTTGGCTTTTTAAGGAAATTGATTATGGTGATTTTATAGAGGGTGTGATCAAAAGAGAAGATGAATGAGGGGATGAGGGGGTTTCGGCTAAAGAATGAATCAAAGAGGAAGAAGAAAAGTGAAGAAAAGTAATGGTAGAGGTGGAGAGAAAGAATTCGGCTATGAGCTTCCTAGGGAGGCAAATTTCGGCTTTTCTGACAGTAAAAGAGAGAAATAATTCCTAAGGTGGCTAACCCTAATTCTTATGACAGAAAATAGGAAAAGATATGACCCTAATATCACACTTGAGTAATCGGCTCAAGTCCCTAAAAGCCCTTACCGAAATTCCTACTTAAAATAGTCACATGCCCGGCGCATGCTTAAAAATTAAAAAGAACACTACGCTTACCTTGCAACTCGAACCCTTGTCCTTGAATACCCACTTAGGCGTCATTTTTTTAGGAGCTTAGTGGCGCCACCTTGCCACTCTACCAAGGCTCCCTTTGTGACATATTTTACACGGTTTTTCTTAAAGGCCCACTTAACCAAGTCCCCTTTCACTTGAAAATCCAACTTAATATTTTACCGGGTTTTAACCTAAGCTTGGGCCTTCTAAAGGCCCACTAACACATGTACATACATTTTCAACCTTCAGAACACCAAAATTTTAAAACTTCACTAAAATTCACAACACCTAAAAAATCCTGAAAATCAGGGCTTTACAACTCTACCCCTTAAAGAAATTTCGGCCTCGAAATTTACCTGATCCAAATAACTGAGGGTATTGTTGACGCATAGTCTCCTCTGGTTCCCAAGTAGCTTCTTCTCTACCATGATTACGCCATACCACCTTTACCAATGGAACAGACTTCCTCCTTAAGACTTTGACTTCACGATCTAAGATCTCCACAAGTTCCTCTTCGAAGGTCAAATCGGTATTTACTGCAATCTTCTCTACTGGTACAATATGCGAAGGGTCCGACTGGTACCGTCTTAGCATAGACACGTGAAAAACGTCATGGATATGATCCAACTCTGGTGGCAACTCCAACTGATATGTTACTGGCCCAATCCGCTTGAAAATCCTATAAGGCCCAATAAACTGCGGACTTAGCTTACCCTTTCTACCGAATCTCAAGATCTTCTTCCACGGCGACACCTTTAGGAACACCATATCCCCAACAGTGAACTCAATCTCCTTACACTTAAGGTCAGCATATGACTTTTGCCGATCAGACGCCTCCTTTAATCGATCTCGAATCAGCTTAACCTTACTTTCAGTATTTGCCACTAACTTTGGTCCAAGCACTTCACGTTCTCCTAACTCTATCCAACACGTAGGAGTACGACACCTCCGCCCATAAAGTGCCTTATATGGAGCCATCTGAATACTCGCTTGATAGCTATTGTTGTATGCAAATTTCGCCAATGGCAAATAGTCTTCCCAACTACCACAGAAGTCAATCAGACATCCTCTCAACATGTCATCCAACACTTGAATAACCCTCTCAGACTGACCATCTGTCTGAGGGTGAAATGCAGTACAAAAGTCCAATTGCGTACCTAACGCCTCATGCAACTTCTTCCAGAATCGAGATGTAAATCTAGGGTCTCGATCAGAAATTATCGAAACTGGCACCCCATGCAAACGCACAATTTCTGCTACATACAATTTGGCCAACTTCTGCAGTGAGTAATCGGTTCTGACCGGTACAAAATGAGCAGACTTCGTCATCCGATCCACGATTACCCATACAGAGTCTTTCTTTGAAGATGTCAAAGGTAACCCACTCACAAAATCCATTGTTACTCCTTCCCATTTCCACTGCGGAATCTTCACTGGCTACAACAATCCAGAAGGCAATTGGTACTCAGCTTTAACTTGCTGGCACGTCAAACATTTCCCAATGAACTCAGTCACCTCTCACTTCAGTCCAGGCCACCAATAAACCTCTCGCAAGTCTTTATACAACTTATTACCTCCAGGGTGCATAGCACAAGGTCTACCATGAGCCTCACCCAAAATCAACTGCCTTAAATCAGAGTCCTTAGGAACGCAAATTCTCCCACGGAAACAAAGAACCCCATCAGAATTCAGTTTAAAATCCTCACTCTCACCATTCTTGACTTGCTGAAATCGAGGAATCAATAAATTATCCTTCAACTGTAACTCTTTGATTCTCTCAGTCCAAGTCAGTCTTACTTGCAACTCTGCTAGCAAGCTCCCATCATCATACAAACTCAAACGAGCAACCATGGCCTTTAACTCAGCAATGGTCCTTCGACTCAGTACGTCAGCCACTACATTAGCCTTGCCAGGGTGGTATTCAATCGAACAATCATAGTCCTTAAGCAACTCTATCCATCTCCGTTGCCTAAGATTCAACTCCTTCTGAGTTAACAGATATTTGAGACTTTTATGGTCAGTGTATATAATACACTTTTCCCCATAAAGGTAGTGTCTCCAGATTTTCAATGCAAATACCACCGCTGCCAACTCCGAATCATGCGTAGGGTAATTTGCCTTGTGAGGCTTAAGCTGTCGCGAAGCATAAGCAACCACCTTACCCTCTTGCATCAGTACACAACCTAATCCCACATACGAAGCATCCCTATAAACCGTAAAGTCTTTCCCAGATTCCGGCTGAATCAACACTGGCGCCTCAGTCAACACCTTTTTCAGGTTGTCAAAAGCTTCTTGCTGCCTCTCAGTCCAATTAAAGGCTACTCCCTTCCTTAACAATTTCGTTAACAGAGCCGCAATGATAGAAAACCCCTCAACAAACCTTCTATAATAGCCTGCCAAACCTAGAAAACTACGAATTTCTGATACAGACCTTGGCGGCTTCCAGTCCAAAACTGCCTCAATCTAGCGAGGATCTACCCTAATCCCCTCAGCAGAAACAACATGACCCAGAAAAGTCACTTCTCGAAGCCAGAATTCGCACTTGCTAAATTTCGCATACAGCTGCTTTTCCCTCAAAACTTGTAGAACAATTCGAATATGCTCATCATGCTTCTCCTCTGTTTCCGAATACACCAATATATTGTCAATAAAGACAACCACGAAACGATCCAAGTACGGCTAAAATACTCGATTCATTAAGTCCATAAAAGCTGCTGGTGCATTCGTCAATCCAAATGGCATAACCAAAAACTCGTAGTGACCATAGCGAGTTCTAAATGCCGTCTTATGCACATCTACCTCCTTTACCCTTAACTGATGATATCCAGATCGAAGGTCGATCTTGGAAAACACAGAAGCTCCTTGAATTTGGTCGAACAAATCGTCTATTCTCGACAGAGGGTACTTGTTCTTTATCGTCAGTTTGTTCAACTGGCGATAATCGATGCACATACTCATAGTTCCATCATTCTTTTTCACGAACAGCACCAATGCTCCCCACGGAGACACACTCGGTCTAATGAAGCCCCTATCTAACAACTCTTGAATCTGGGCTTTCAATTTCAGTAACTCATTTGGTGCCATTCTGTAAGGCGCAATGGACACTGGAGCTGTTCAAGGCAGCAGATCGATCCCAAATTCCACTTCTCGGTTAGGAGGTAATTTAGGAAACTCCTCAGGAAATACATCTTGAAATTCATTAACAGTCCTCACTGGCTCCACTGTCATCCCTTCGGGTTCAGTTTGACTTACGAACGCCAAGTATGCTTCACAACCTTTGCGCATCAACCTTTCAGCCCTTAAGACAGAAACCACATTGGACAAATAGTCCCTACATTCACCAATCACCATCACCTCCTCACCTTCGGTTGTTTTCAATACCATTCTTTTGGCCGCGCAATCCAGCATTGCCTTGTGCTTGGTTAACCAGTCCAAGCCCAAAATCAAGTCGAATTCTCCAAAAGGTAGCTCCATTAAATCTCCAGTAAAGATCCAACCCTGAGTCTCTAAAGGCACTTCCCTAAATAGTTTGTCTACTTTAACAGAGTGACCTAAAGGACTAACTACTGTGACCCCACTCACAGTCTCCTCAGAATGCACACCCAACGACCCAGAAATTTCACAAGCAACATACGAATGCGTCGAACCCACATCAATTAAAGCAGTATATGGTGTATGAGATATTAAGAACGTACCAGTTATATCATCAGGTGCATCACCCTCCTCGCGACGGCGAGCAGCATACACTAAGGCTGGTTGACGAGCCTCAGCATTACCAGCACCCTTGCCAGGTGCTTCACGACCACGTCCATAACCATTGCCTCCTCTACCTTGACCACGGCCCCTTAGCGGTGGCAGTCCTCCTCGCGCAGGCTGAGCAACCCTCTGATCAACAGCTTGAGCCTGAGCTGGCTTCTGTGGGTAGTCCTTAACCTGATGATCCTTAGACCCACAACGAAAACAAGCTCCAGTGCGTTTCCAGCATTCTCCTCGATGAACTCTGCCACAGTCTCCATAAGCCTGTGGTTTAACAACATTCACTGGCACAGCTCGCACTGGTTCTTATACTCTAGCCCTCTTAAAATTTCGGTTTGCAGCTCCTAATGTTCCAGAATCTCTCTTAAAACGGTTGCGATCCCTATCGCGATTCCGCCTTTCAGCTTGCTTCTCTTCTTCGGCTATCTTAGCCTTCTCCACCAGTGCAGCAAAGTCGGGCTCCCTCTGCGGCGCTATCAAAACTCTCAGCTCATCTCTGAGGCCATCCTCAAACTGAACACTGTGCTCATACTCGGTGGAAACAATGCCACTAGCATACCGACTTAATCGCAGAAATTCTGCCTCATATTCAGCCACAGTCTTACTACCCTGGGTCAGGTTCAGAAATTCCTTCCTTCGTGCGTCCACATAACTAGCCCCAACATATTTCGCCTTGTAAGACTGCTTGAACAATTCCCAGGTTACCCTCTCAGCTGGGGTACCCTCTCTCACGGTGATCCACCATTGATACGCCTCGTCCCTCAACAACGATACCGCTCCTTTTAACTTCTGCTCCACTGAGCAGTCCAAGTCATCCATAATTCACTCCGTGGCTTCCAGCCAGTACTCAGCCACATTCGGGGCCACTCCAGATATGCCCCTAAAAACTTCTGCTCCATTGGCCCGGAGTTGCTCAGAAAGGGACCCCCTATTCATGGGCCCGACATTGGCTCCGGCCACCCTTTCCAGAACCCTCATCATGGCCTAGGATAGAGCGTCGTCCCCTGCGGCCCGATCGTACTGCCCATTATCCTCAATCGATGGTCGTGCCTCTCCAGCTGGCATATGCTCAGAAGACGACGATCCAGCTTGAGCACTAACTCGGCCTCGTCCACGGCTTCGTCCATGAGCAGCTCTTGTACTCATATCGATGATCTGTTTTACGAATTTTATGACATCAGTTAATGTTTCAGTTGTTTATTACAGAATATCTTATGAACAGATAAAGTTTCAGAGTTGTGTTCGCGCGATCGTAGCCTAGCTACTGTCTCAGTTTCCTAGGGTTTAGTTTACCCTACAGTTTCAGTTTTATAGCCTTAATACTACCTCACCTATAGTATCATATCCAAGGCTCAGTACTATCTACGGCTTTATTTTCGGTACAGTACAGAATTTAAGGTAGGAAATACTTACAACTTGGTACCGGGGATTCAGTGTGCCACCTCTCGAAGTACCAGATTCCAAAAATAAAAATTTTAGACCTTAAAAAAATAATTCTTGAAACATATTTTAGAAAAGACAAGTTTGAAAAAAAATCACTTCGAAAACAAAAATTCTTCCAGAAAATCTGATTTTCCAAAAATACCCCTTATGAGCTTAAAAATTTTGAAAACCCTTTTTAGACCCGATCCACAGCCGAGTTGTTGCAACCTGGCTCTGATACTACTAAATGTAACACCCCGAACCCGGCCCAGAGGTTATGGCCATGTCTGGTGTGCTACATCACCTAGACTATCCTACGCCGCCCTATTTACTAAGTCCGATGGTGAGTTTTGAAAAGCAATGCTTGATTTTTGGAAATTCCCGTTTTAATAACTATTCAACTTAATCTCTATTCCATTTGATAAGCGATTCATTTTAACCTTATTATCCTACTTAGCCATTTGTATTGTCAGGTTGGTTGAGAAAACATTTGTTAAATTTTTGAAAAATGGTGTGTAGTTGTGGTTGAAAAAAAACAGTTGAAAATCCCAAATAAAAAATAGTCATAGTAGCCTTATTACAACCCATTAACAAATTTAAAAGTAGAAACCGATAATTAGAAATATAAAGTAGTAAAACTTATTTAAACCGTGCTCAGTCCTCGTGGCCACTCTGAATCCCTCCCAGCAACCAAGTCACGAGCTAGGGCTCACCTGCAAGGATGGAATGAGAAGGGTGAGTTTGGGAAAACTCAATGTGTGCAGAACCCATCCAAAGCCCACATCGGCTCGAGCCCACTGGGCCTTAGCCGTAACCAGTCTCAGTCAGATACTAGGCCGAAGCCCTATTCAGATTACGGATACTGGGCCAAAGCCCTATAATAGATATTGGGCCGAAGCCCTATTCAGATAACAGTTTGGCCCATAGGCCTATAACAGTACAATACAGTATAACAGTATGAATGCAACCCAATTAGGGAGACTACTCAACCCACCAACCGCTACACACCACCCGTACAAGCCAACACACCATGTAGGGAATAACTCGACCCACCCAGCCCACACACCACAATTGCAGCATGGCTGCTCAGATAAACAGTATACGAGGCAAAGCCCCTTTCAGAAACAATACGAGGCATAGCCCCTTTCTGTAACGTGGCAGTGCCACTCACACTTCCTCCAATATAAAACCCAACCCATGCAACAGATACATATCATGGTATGCAGTAACAGTAACAATCATATGAAGCAGTACAGTCGATTTTAGCCCTAGGGGTATAATGGTAATTTTATACTTAGTGGTAAATCAGTACTTTCTCACCTAAGGGTATTTCAGTAATTTTGTTCTCTTATTACAATTTTTATTATTATTACAGCCTCTACTATTACAGTGGTTGTTACAGAAACTCATTTAATTCAGTTTATCAGTTTTAGCACTTAGGCCCTAAAACCCCTAATGGGCTCTTCCATGCCATTTTAGCCCATTAGGCCCATTTAAACCTTAATTTCCACTCCATTATCTTGTTTTAACAGTTTTTATTCCTGTAATCCATATTATTACCTTTAAACCTATTTTTACCCAACTGGGCCCAAATTGCCCATTGGGCCCATATTCGGCCCACCGAGGCCCAACTTACCGTAGCGCCCAAAATTTCGCTGTCAGCCCGCCTGACAGTGTCGATTGCAAAACCAACCTTCTCCTACCAACTTGAGAGCGTTCGCACGCTCACAATCTCCCGAAATGCCAGAATTTTGGCATTTCAGCTTTTCGGCTTTTGCCGATTTGAGCATTAAAGGGTGTTCGAAACACACACCTATTTTGCAGTTCCACTAACTAGATTTCCTACGCGTCCGTTCCTACAATCCATTATCTAAGTGACTAATCAATAGATCTATGAAAAACTACAACCAAAATCCCTTACCACATTCGGCCACACCCTTAATGGCCATGAAAACTTACCTCTGTCGATTTAGATGCACTAGATCTAGATCTGATGATACTGATGCCTTCCACTCCTTGCTTGATCACCTTCCTTGCTAACTAACATCCAAAAAGGAACCAAAATACTACTTTAAATCACTAATAGACTAAATCGACAACCTCCCTAACTTTAGGGACTTTCGGCTTTTCCAAAGTATGAAATATCTTAAAGATCTGAGTTGATAACCATTTACCACTGCTTTTACCTTGCCTCTAACTCAGATCTAAAGTAGATCTAACCCTTAAACATTAGTAAAACCCTTATCTCTGAGATCTGAAATTTTTGGCTATCTCCCTAAACTAATGGTGATTTCGGCTTTTAGAAAGGTAAGGAAGAAGATGATTCGGTGTGGGGAGTTTAGTATAGTGTTGTCGACAGGGATTTAGAGTGTAGAAGGAGTGATATTTGGCCAAAAGAACAAAAGAAAGTTGAGGAATCTTGGCTTAGGAAATTCGGCTCAAAGGTGAGTTCTTTTCGGGATTTTGGCTTTTTAAGGAAATTGATTATGGTGATTTTATGGAGGGTGTGATCAAAAGAGAAGATGAATGAGGGGATGAGGGGGTTTCGACTAAGGAATGAATCAAAGAGGAAGAAGAAAAGTGAAGAAAAGTAATGGTAGAGGTGGAGAGAAAGAATTTGGCTATGAGCTTCCTAAGGAGGCAAATTTCGGCTTTTCTGACAGTAGAAGAGAGAAATAATTCCTAAGGCGGCTAACCCTAATTCTTATGACAAAAAATAGGAAAAGATATAACCCTAATATCACACTTGAGTAATCAGCCCAAGTCCCTAAAAGCCCTTGCCGAAATTCCTACTTAAAATAGTCACATGCCCGGCTCATGCTTAAAAATTAAAAAGAACACTATGCTTACCTTGCAACTCGAACCCTTGTCCTTGAATACCCGCTTAGGCGCCACTTTTTTAGGAGCTTAGTGGCGCCACCTTGCCACTCTACCAAGGCTCCCTTTGTGACATATTTTACACGGTTTTTCTTAAAGGCCCACTTAACCAAGTCCCCTTTCACTTGAAAATCCAACTTAATATTTTACCGGGTTTTAACTTAAGCTTGGGCCTTCTAAAGGCCCACTAACACATGTACATACATTTTCAACCTTCAGAACATGAAAATTTTAAAACTTCATTAAAATTCATAAAACCTGAAAAATCCCGAAAATCAGGGCGTTACAGTTACATTTTCAGCATCCATAATTATTATTGCAACATGCCAAGAGCATCAATCACTTTCTACTCAAAGTCACTGTGAGATGTTGATGGGGTAGCCTCAAAAGTCATAGGTGGAGAGACTGTAGATGTAGAGCCTAATGCCTTGGCATTTCCTCCCTAGAAAATCTCAGGGCAATTTGCTTGGCTATGGCTCCTTTGTTGGGGATTGTGTCTTCATTCGCTAGAATAGGAACCTTCACCCTCTGACAAAGTGTTATAATGAGTGACGAAAAATTTAAGGTACCAGCATTTTTTAGGAGCAACGGTGAACTTCTCTAAAGATAATGTTTCCAACATTTATCTTTTTCTCTGTCATAATCGAATGAAATAATAACAGGCCTTTTTTTTGAAATTGTTGTGTTGTGAGTAGAAGGGATGAGACGAGTTTTAAAGAAATGATACCAGACCTACATTGAGGCTTCAACGATACATGGTCAATGGTGTAGCAATTATTTCGAGAAATTGTTCGCTTTTTTCCCTCTACAAATAAATATGTCAGAACTTGGTTGAGTCCTTTAGTTGTCATGGTCTTGCTAAATTGGAAGTGCTTATCAAGGGTGTCAGATAACCCATATTGTGCATTGATTGAGTCCTGATCGAATAGCATTGAGACACCACACACATATATAAAAGCATTATTAGGAGAAGTGAGATGAGTATAAAATTCTTTCACTACCTTGGTAAGGACGTCATCGAGGTGGGGATAGAAGATTTGCCACCCATGTTTCTTCATGACAGAAGAGATCACTTCAGAGTAGCCCATAAATGGGGGCATCTTGGAAAATGAAACCTTTTTCCATACAAAATGGCCTCTTTGATATGTTTGGGGTATATTTTTCTTTCGTGATTTTGCTAAAAAATGTCCGTAGATGCACATAGGTGGAAAAGGATGGTGTTTGGTGAGCCATTTGAGAGAAAATAGGGATTGGAAAATGAAAAAGGTGAGACATTTATAGTTTTATGGAGTACAAATAGAGAAGGGTGAAGAAGATGAAACAAAAATTAAGTTAGAAAAGAAGTGAATCGACTAGTGTAAAACATGAGAGATGATATAGTAGTAACGTGGGGGGTACGATTAACTTGGAATTGTGCCCTGACACATAAAAAATAAAAATTGTGGGGAAAAGAAAAAGAATAGAAAAAAATATTAAACAAAATTTAACTAATACATTAAATGGGTTGATTTCTACAAACTTGGGCCGTAATGTGCCTGTAACAAAAGAAAACAACAGTTAAGTAAACTTATTGAAGAAATTAAACAAAGAAATTAAAAGCAAAGTAAATGAATAAAACAATGCAAGAGAGAAATATTAAGTAGTTTGAAAAGTGATGGAATTTTTATCATGAATTATAGTAGCTCCAAAGTAATGCTTTAATCATTGGCCATTGAATTTGAAAGTAGAACTAGTCTTGTTGTCTTTGACTTCTATAGCTCCATGAGAATAGACATACACTATCTCGAATGGGCCAGACCAGTGTGATTTTAATTTGCTAGGAAACAATTTAATCCTGGAATTAAATAACAAGACTTGTTGTCCATGTGTAAATTGCAGTGGCAAAATCTTGTTGTCATTCCATCGTTTGATCTTTTCTTTGTACAGCTTGGCATTCTCATAAGCTTGTGCTCTGAATTCTTCCATCTCATTCAACTCCAATAGGCTATTAGTACTAGCAACACTGCAATCCATATTCAATTTCTTAAATTCCCAATATGTCTTATGTTCAAGTTCAACGGGCAAATGACAGGGTTTCCCATAAACAAGCTTGAAAAGTGACATCCATAATGGTGTCTTGAATGTAATGCAATATGCCCACAAAGCTTCATCCAATCTGGATGACCAATCTTTGCGGGTGGGATTGACTACCTTTTCTAGGATTTGTTTAATCTCTCTATTAGAGACTTCCATTTATCCATTTATTTGGGGATGGTATGCCATGGTAATTTTATGTTTAACTCCATATTTGTTCAGAGAATTAGCAACTAATTTGTAGTTAAAGTGTGAACCTTTATCACTAATCAGAGCACGAGGGGTACAAAACCTGGTAAAAATATTCTTATGTTGAAATTTTAGTAATGATTTAGCATCATTCGTTGGTAGAGCGACAACCTCAACCCACTTGGAGAATAATCAATAGCTACAAGTATGTACACATTGCCTTAAGAAGGTGGAAATGGCCCCATAAAACCAATTCCCCACATGCTAAATAGTTCCACTTCTAAAATAGTTTGTAAGCATATTTCATACATCCTCGATAGATTTCCAGTTCTTTGACAGCGATTGTAAGCTTGACAAAATTCATGAGCATATTTAAACATGTTTGACCAATAAAAACCAGATTGGAGAAATTTTAATGTAGTTCTCATGTCCCCAAAGTGTCCTCCATATAGTGCTAAACGAAAGTGATATAAAATACTCTGAACCTCGTCATCTGGAACACACCTCTGAATTATCTGGTTTGCATAATGTTTGAATAAAAATGGCTCATCCTAGTAATGCTGCTTGGCATCATGGATAAACTTCCTTCATCTTTGATTGATGAGCTCAAGTGGTAGCAATTCACTAAGAAAAAAATTTAAGATATTTGCATACCACTGTAATGCCATGGCAATTAACAACTGCTTATATGGGAAATCATCGTGAATGTGCTGAATATTACCATATTCATTTCCTACTTCAATTTAAGACAAGTGATTAGCCAGTTGATTTTCTGTGCCTTTCCTATCTCTAATTTCAATATCAAATTCCTGCAATAGTATTATCCATCGAATTACTCTAGGCTTGGTATCTTCTTTGGTCACCAAGTACTTAATAGCAGAGTGGTTTGTATAAACCGTAACTTTGGTGCCCACTAAATAAGCTCTAAATTTGTCAAAGGCAAATACCATAGCCAATAGCTCCATCTTAGTGGTGGTATAATTTAGCTGTGAATCTATTAACATACCATTTGCATAGTAGATAGCATGAAATACCTTGTCCTTTCTTTGCCCAAGCACTGCCCCTACTATAAAATCACTAGCATCATACATAAGTTTGAAAGGTAAATTGTGATCTAGTGCTACGACTATTGGGGCTGTGACTAGTCACTTTTTCAATACCTTAAATGCTTGTAAGCACGACTCATCAAAATTGAAAGATTGTTATGTTCTAACAATGTATAAAAGGGTTTGGCTATTTTTGAAAAATGTTTGATAAGTCATCGATAGAATCCTAAATGGCCAAGAAAATCGCGAATACCTTTAACTGTGAAGGGTGATGGAAATTTCTCAATAACCTCAATTTTTGATTTGTCAACATCAACCCCTTGCTACAAAATTTGATGTCCCAAAATAATGCCTTCATAAACCATGAAGTGGAATTTCTCCCAATTGAGAACAAGGTTGGTTTCTTTACACTGACAAAGAACTAACTCCAGATTTTTTAAATAGTCTTCAAAAGTATCCCTAAACATCGAGAAGTCATCCATAAAAACTTATAAAAATTTGTCCACCGTGTCAAAAAATATTGCCATCATGTAACACTGAAATATTTTAGTGGTATTGTATAATCCAAACGACATTCGTCGGAATGCAAAAGTTCGATAAGGACATGTGAATATGGTCTTCTCTTGATCAATAGGAGTTATGGCAATCTGATTGTACCCTGAATAACCATCTGGAAAATAATATATGGCTTTCCCCCTAATCTATCTAACATTTGGTCGATAAATGATAGAGGAAAATGGTTCTTCCTTGTTGCTTTGTTAAGTTTCTAATAGTCCATACAAACCCTCCATCCCGTGGCAGTACGAGTTGGAATGGGTTCATTGTTATCATTACTTACCATGGTGGCACCCTCTTTTTAGGTACACATTAAACAGGGGTCACCTGTAACGCCCCGATTTTTGGGCTTCGGAGAAAATAGGCTTCGTGTATTGGAGAAATTTGGATTTTTGTGTTCAAGAAAAAAATCCAGCAATTTCATGTTTGGTTTGTTAATTAAATGATTTGGAGCATTTGGAGATGTCCGAGAAGTCCTGGACTTATAAAGGGACTTAATGAATTTTTCCTTTAAGTGGACATTGGTGTCACAAGGAAGGGTTCAAAAATATTTTTGGTTAAGACTTGACACATGGAAGCTTGTGGTCTGGTGACTAGGAGTGTTGGTAGCATGTAGGAAGCCCAAGGTTCGAATCCTGGCCATTGGTTAAATCTTTTAATTTTCGCTTTTGGGCATGGAAGCTGACGTGTAAACTTTATATTTAATTGGGGGTGATATTCGACACAAAAGAAACTATGGAAGAGTGGCAAGGAGGCAAGCATAGGGTGTTGAGGTCAGGGGTTTGAAATTGCATAGTGGATTTTTTTTTTTTAGTGCAGCGCGACATTCTAGACGAAATGTTAATAATTTGTTGCATAGGGTTATTGGCATGAAAGTTGATTCAGTATAGTGGCAAAGGCGTGTGTGTATAAGGGGTATGTTTTGGAGGCGCGGGTTTGAGTTGCATAGCAGGGGAAATTTTCTTTTTATACTAGAATAAAACCGTGACTCCAGCAGGTATAGGTTATAATTATTTGCAACCATATTATAGTGTAAAGAGAAACGTGGTGCAATGGCCAGTAGCATGTTTGTGAGGCACATGCAAGGGGGTGAGGTTTGGAGTTCGAGCTTTCCCTTGCGCAATCGAGGTTGATTTTTGCTGCTCATGCATGAAGACTGGGTCAAGCAATGTAAGGCTGCTGTCGGTGAAATGGTCAAGCGGTGGGAAGACATTGATGGAATTGGATTGGTGGAAGCTTATTTTAAGCTACTATTAAAGGCTTGAATATGGGAAATTTTGACCGAATGTGGGATTATTTTAAGTGATATTCGGTCATAGGTGATACAGCTAATTAAGGATTTAAATTGCTTCCCTTTTTGTTCTTACTTTTGACCGAATGGGAAGGGAATCTATCGTTGCCAAATTAAGGTGTTTTTAGCTAGGATATCTCGGTATTTGATGGAAGTTTTGAATTTATTTCTTTTTGGTGAAGCTTTGACTGATTGGGGGAGCCTTTGTGTGCCAACAATGAGTGTTCTTGAGTGTCAAAATCGGCTAGAGGTATTTTAGTGCCGAAAGAGGAGTGTGGTTATTCTTTTTCTCGTTTTTTCTTGGCACTTCTTTATTTGTTTCTTTTCCACATTTGTTTCTCTATTCTTCTCTTCTAAATTTCAATAGTCGTAACCCTTTTGATCCTAGTCGATTGTCTCTCATATTTTTTAAGCCGATTACCTTTGTGTTGATAGCCGAGTAGTTTCACTTGATTTTTCTTTACTCTTCTCCTTTGTTGGCCGAATAGTTCCTGGCCAATTACCCCCTTTTTGATGCATTTTGGGCAAATGCAAGGTTCAGGACTGGGCTAGATATTTTTGGGTTCAGATTCATTGAAGAAGGCATGGAGAAGATATCCCATCGACTTTTTCTACTCCTTTCACTACTCTATAGTAGTCGAATTTACTATAGCCAAGTTGTACCCTTCTCCTTCTCAATTCTCGATTTTGATTGTGACCAAGCGTTCGAGACTTGAAGTCCTTTCCACTGTGAATGTTCTTTAGTTTTGGGGTAAGTACCTTAATCGCAAGTGTTGACTTTGAAATATTACGTATACCTTTTGGGATAGATTGTTTCTTTCTAAGCGTTGGTTTTGTGACTTTTCGAAGATATCATGGAGGCAAGTGATAATCAGATTGAGGGAGGTCGTGGAAGAGTAACTACGGGAAGTGCACTCACAGTTTTTACTCCCAAGTTCAAGCAGTGTAGTGTGTCGGCGATTAGGGACTTTTTGCCGGGATGCAGAAGAATGACCGCGTCAAACTACAGTTTGACTGTACCAGCAGTTAGGGACTTTCCACTAGGATGCAGAAGGGTGACCGCGTCAAACTACGGTTTGACTAGGCAAATCGCAATTCATCACTCTAGTGAAGGCAAGTGATAGCAAATATTTTGGCTAAGTGTTTGGTTTAGTATTTTCTTATTTTTTTTAGATAAGTGGTTTAACTGTGTGTTATGTTTAATTTAGGTGACGGCGCTCAGGATTATTTAATACTCTACGTGATAAGGTGCGTGTTATCGAAACGGCAAGAGCCGAAAAGCTGACAAATCAATTGTTGGCCACATGGGCATGCGAACATTCATGTGTTTGATTGAGGCCGCGGATTGTGGCCTTACATCAAAAAATGGCTATCATGAGTGATTTCATGAGTTGGGCCGAATCGGCCCAACGGGCCGTGGGCTCGCTAGATGGGCTTTAGGCCATAATCGAACTTCAGGACTGTTTGGCTGCATGTGTAGCTTACTAATAGGCCTTCACATACGAAGGACCACACTGACAAATGACTAAAATGCCTCTAAGGATAAATTGACCAAAATACCCCTCATGGGTAAATTAACCGTTCTGACCCTTTATAATGTTTGAATTATCATGTATGCTCTGATATATATGTATGTGTGTATATTCTGTAATTTGACATTACATGACATTAAGTATGTTGCATTGCATGGGGGTTGGGTGTATATATTTTTGGAGGAGGTGTACTGTTTTGGCAGCTTCGCTGCATTATTCCCATGGCTTATAGCCTATTATACTGGCAGCTCTACTATATTTTATCGATAGTGCCGCATCGGTACTATACTGTGGAGTGTAGGGTTGGGTGGGTTGATTATATCCCCATATAGAGTGATGGGTTGGAAGGAGATGGAGTGTAGCGGATGGATGGGTAGGATTCTAATTGCATGCCATACTGATACTATATTTGGATTCTAATTGCATGCCATACTGATATTGTATTTGGATTCTGATTGCATGCCAAACTGATACTGTATTTGGATTCTAATTGCATGCCATACTGATATTGTATTTGGATTCTGATTGCATGCCATACTGATACTATATTGGGCTTAGGCCCACTGATTGTGCTATACTGATACTGTAATGGGCTCTAGCCTATTCTGATTCTGTTATATTCTTATTGCCGGGATTACACACTGAGTATTCATATATTCACCCATTTATTTTAACTATACAGGTAATTCCAAGGCATAGGTGATTCAGTGCTATGTGGACTTGGAGGTGGCCACACTCTACTTTTATATTGTTTTTGGCTTTTATTTATTTTAATTATGGTTTTTATTTTGGGTTTGTAATAAGGCCGTTATTTAATTTTTTCTTAAGTTTTGGGATTATTTATCGACATGTTATTATTCTGCTAGATCTAAGGCGCATTTTACAAAATGATTTCTGTTTTCCAAAAACCACGTTTCCACAACAAATCTGAATTCAAACAAAGCTTCCACAACAACTATGTTTTTCCGAAGTAAACTTTTTTCATAACCTGATTAATCAAAGATAGACGGAATGGTGATTCCTTTAAAAATTTCTTTAAGAAGGGTTTTCAATGAAAACACATTTTTCTAAAAACACTACAATGTAACACACCGGACTCGGGTCTAACTTTTAGACCGGGTTTGGGGTGTTACATCACCCAAGAACTATCATAAATTGGGTATATAATTCCAGCATCCAGCCATTTGATAATCTCCATTTTGAAAACTTCCTTCATAAATGGATCCAGTTTTCTCTGTTACTCGATAGATTTGCCATGGCAATCCTCTAGTAATATCTTATGCATGTAGATTACTGGACTGATTTCTTTGATATCCACAATCATCCATCCCGATGCCTTCATATATTTCTTTAAAACTTTCAGCAATTGAGCCTCTTGATCTAATGTCAATGTTGCAGAGTTAAGAACTGGCAATGTGCTGTTATCTTCTAAGTTAGCATACTTTAGATGTACTAGCAAAGGCTTCAATTCCAATGTAGGAGGATCTTCTATGGATGGTCAATGAGGTTTAAATAATAGTCTGATAAATTTTATGATTCAAAACTTCCCCTTGATCCATTCTCAATTTGTTTAGCTTCCATCAGTTCACCAAGCTCTTTAATCACGGCTGCTCCAATTAATAGAAAGGAGTCTAGATCATCATTAAAATTATTGTGATAAAATTTTGCAAATTCTTCCTGAACTATTGTGTCAACAATCTCAACAGTGTGACATTCTTCATCTGTATCTGCACAATTCATAGCATTGAAAACATTAAAGGTTATTTGCTAATCATTCTACCAATTGCTAGAAAAGGTCTCCCTAGTATGATTGGAACCTCTTTATTAGCCTCACATTCCAGAATAATAAATATGCTAGAAAAATAAATTTGTCAACTCTTACCAACACGTCTTCTATTTTACCTTTTGGATGCGCATAAGAATGATTAGCTAATTGTAATGTGATAGTTGTAGGTGTCGCCTTCCTTATTCCCAGCTTCCTGAAAACAAACATAGGCATTAGATTTATATTTGGACTTAAGGCGCATAATGCTTTTCCTACATAATGATTTCCAATAGAGCAAGGTATAGTAAAACTCCCTAGATCCTTCAGTTTTGGTGCCAATTTGTTTCTCAACATTACTGTGCATCTTTTAGTGAGAGCAACAGTTTCAAACTCCCCTAACCTTCTATTCTTTGATAAGATATCTTCCATGAATTTCACATAGTTAGGTGTAGAAACCATTTTTTTTGGAAAAAGACGTCGACTTTTATTAAAAAAAGAAAATGGGATCACCACCAATCCTTTTTTATGAGGTGTGATTGGATCACCTCAAAATTTGATCGTTTTAATAAAATGTTATGATTTACTAAAACAATGATTTTGGTCCACAAAATTCGAGAAAAAAGGGGTTCGGGAGTCAGTTACGTTCGAGGAAGGATTAGCACCCTCATAATGCCCAAAATTGGTACCTAATTGATTAATTAATGTCCTAATGTCGAAAGTTAAAACTCGAAAAGAATTTAAAATATGATCCCTCTTTTTATTAATCTTAATTTTTTTAAAAAATTTTACTTGAATAAATCGAAATGAATGTTAAAGACCCTTTCGTTTTGAGAAAACAAAATGTCATGTCCCGTAAGTTAGGACATGACACATTAAACCTTTGAGAATGAGCTTGCTTTTATTTTTATTATTTAAAACTTGTATATTTTAATTTTAAAGGATATTCAACCATTTAGGTTCAACGAGAAAATTGAAACCCCGTAAGTTAGGGTACGACTTCTTAAAGCTCCAAATATGGAATATTGCCTTTATTTTCAAAATTTTCCTTTTTTACGAATTTGGGTAAGAATTAATGAAATATTTTTAAAAATGAGTTCAATTTATTCGAGTATGGTATAAAAATGATTAAAATGTAAGAAACATGTCTTGTTTAATGAATAACGATAATGCAACACAATTTTGTAATAATACAATAAAACATAAAAAAATAATAGATCATGATACCAATATACATAATAAGACAACAATAATGTAACACCCCATACATGTATCCAACGCTGGGACAGGGTTTGAGGTGTTACCGTGCTTGAACATACTTAAACTTCTTAAATCGGGCTGTAAAATATCTTTCAAAATTAAAACTTTTCAATTTCCATTTTAAAGTCCCTTACACGGGCCTACGAGGCCCAAAATGTATGCCAATAAAGGTTTGGGACTAAACTAAAAACTTTTAAAACTTTTGAGACACAATTAAAATTTCCAAATTTTGGAGAGTCACAAGTCTGTGTGGGCAGGTAGTGTGGTCTCACACGCCCGTGTGGCTCAGGACATGCCCGTGTCCTCCACCCATGTAACTTTCTATTTGTGACATCATCAAACGAATAGGGGCACATGGCCAAATCACACTCCCATGTGCTAGGTCGGGTCATCCACACAGTTGAGACACGCGGCTATGTCTCTGCCCGTGTGGCCAATACTTAGGCTATTTTCCAAGCCCTTTATGTTGCCCTTAATTCTTTACATTCGTGTACACTTCATAGACATGTATAATATCCTCAAATATTTTCAATTTAATCATCAAACACATATAATATATGTACATATTTCACTAACCATTTATGATAAACATGCGTGATCATATCAAAACATTTCCATATGCATACATATGTAGGCATACATATTCTTAGCCAATAGGAGCCATATCTGAAGGCGATATACAATGTAGCAATATAAGCCAATACATTGGCCATTTCACAAGACTACTTATTACAAACAGCTAAGTCTCTATACATGCCACATCACTCATACATATTTAAACTTTACTCTTACTTCAAACGACAATTCGATAGTGTGACGTCACCTCCTACAATCTCCAACCACGAGCTAACCTGATAACACTAAGAGAAATTGAAAGGAGGGAGTAAGCTTCATAGCTTAGTAAGTTGGCATATAATCATAATCAATTTATCAACATGATCTATCCAATCCTCATAATGTGTTTTAAAAAAAGAATCAATATTTTACAAGTTTCCACTTTTTACTAATATTCAACTTAGGATATCTTCCCGAGTCATAGTCGCCAAATTAATTATCTCTTAAGCTACTAAACACCAAATTAATTTCTGTCAAATTTTCCTAAAACTAGACTCACATATATTCTTACCATAAAGTTTCCAGAACTTTTTATTTTTCCAATAGGTACATTGTATTCTTTAAAGTCTCCCCTATTTTGCTATCCGATAGTGATGACCTCTCTTCACTAAGAATTAATTATCTCATTATACAAAATTCAGATAACATTTCTATTTATTTCTCTTGAAAGTAGACTCATTGAGGAGTTTAATAATATAAAGTATATTCCACAAACATTTTCATACAATTTTTGGTGATTTTCTAAATTCGAAATAGGGGATTTCAAAATTCTTTCTAACCCTGTCTCATAAAACTTTAAATATCTCATAATATAAAACTCCTTTGCTTACTCTGTTTCTTCTATAAGAAAATAGACTAAATAAGATTTCATTTCATATCTCATTCATTCTCTAATTGGATTCACACTATTTTTGGTGATTTTTCAAAATCACGTAACTGTTGCTGTCCAATACTATTTGACAGCAAATTTCACTCTTTCATGATTTCATTATTTTAACTTCTTTTTAGACATACATATCATCAATCAAACTTGTCACATTCTCATACATCATAGATATTGATCTATAATTACAAGGTCATCATAAGATCATCTTAATATGCATTACTTACTCATTTATAATCTCACCAAAATTCATTCATACATCGAGCATATTGCTCATGAGTTTGCGTACAAACCTGTACTATCACATAACATTTCATTCATAAAATTATAACATTATCTTCATAATGTATAATGCTGATTTACTACATACAACTTGCATACTTTTCCCGTTAAAGTACTTAGAATACTGAAGGATACTAGATTGCCATTCTCATGATACGATACCAATGCCATATCCCAGATATGGTCTTACATTGGATCACATATTGATGTCGAAGCCATATCCCAGACATGGTCTTACACGGGATCTCATATCGATGTTGATTCCATGTCCCAGACATGGTCTTACACGAGATCGTAAACTGATGCTGACGCCATGTCCTAGACATGGTCTTATACGGGATCATAGTCTGATGCCGATGCCATGTCCCAAACAAGGTCTTATACGGGATCACTCTTAGATGCCAACACCATGCCCCGGACATGGTCTTACAGGGGATCTAAGTCTCAGCTTGGTGTCGATGCCATGTCCCAGACATGGTCTTATACGGGACCTCATGTCGATGCCAATGCCATGTCCTAGACATGGTCTTACATGGGATCTCAGTTCGGTGCCAAAGCCATGTGCCAGACATGGTCTTACATAGGACCTACAAATGCTCATGTCATGACTACAGTATCATTCATATTCTTTAACATATGTTTAGGATTTCTCGATAATAACATTATCATTTCTCTATAGAAATCATCTCAATATATCTCATGGAAAATAACATGAATTTCGATTTATTATAATGTAGTAAAGTCATAGACAATGTTCCTAACTCAATTCATATACATAGTAATTTAACATATAATTTGACATAATCGAATTAATACACCAATTTAAGCTTTAAACTTAAACTACAACAATGTTGCATTATTATTATCACACTAACTTACCTCGGACGCGAAAGTAGCTAATTTTCTCGATTTGGTCCATAACTTTGTTCTTTCCCGATCTAAGCCCAAATCTCGTTCTCCATGATCTATAATATCACATTTAGATCAATTATTAGTCAAATTATTCAATGTGACCCAAAAATCAAATTATGGAAATTTTATATTTTTGCCCCTAAACTTTCACATAATTACACATTTGCCCTTAGGGTTGTAAAATAATTTTTGTTCAATTTCCTTGTATTTTGGACTTAGCCGAACCATTTTCATAACTATGGCAGTCCACATTTGTAACGCCTCTACGCCCGAGACTATCGTCGGAGTCGAGCTTGAGGTGTTACTGAACATAATTTTCCATTTTAAGAACTTTGAAACATTTAATTCTACATTCACAGCATACTGTCTACCTGCGTTACGGCTACAAAAAAATCATATCTTGAGTTACAAAACTCAAAATCAAGATCCGTAAATTTTCCATGAAACTAGACTCATATATCTATATACTAATTATTTTCTAGAATTTTTGGTCGGGCCAATTAGTACAGTTTATTAGTTAAAGTTACCCCTATTTTAGGACTCGATTGCACTGACCTCTGCTTACTACGAACCACTTTTCTATCTCTAAAAAGTTCATATGACTATGCCATTTGTTTCTATTAAAACTAGACTCAATAAGGATTTTGAAAATATAAAGCATACCTCTTAATTAGTTTTGTACAATTTATGGTCAATTCCCAAATTTGGAACAGGGGATCCAGAAATAGCTTTGACCCTATTTCACTAAAACTCAAATATCTCATAACATATAACTCCTTTACCTGCTTCGCTTCTTCCATATAAAAGTAGACACATTAAGCTTCAATTTCATATTTAATTCATCACTAGTTAAGTTTCTACTATTTTTAGTGATTTTTCAAACTCACATCACTGCTGTTACAACATTCTGTTTTATGACAAATTTTCACTTTTCTATGGAAATTCATGAACTATTAACACTTCGAACATACATGGTCTCATACATGATCTAAATTAACCATTCCAAGGACTAATCATTATCAGGCATTTTCTCAACCAAACCACAACCATATCGCAAGATTAATTACACAAAACAAGTATATTGCTATACATGCCATACTTGAGTTATACAAGCCATTTTACCAAAATAGTTCTTCGGATAGTGTGATTGAGCCTTCGACCTATCCCGATTCCTGAGCCGGCTTGTCCAACACTACAATGAATGGAAAAGAGGGAGTAAGCATAAATGCTTAGTAAGTCCATATGCAAATAACGAGTAACATAACAAAGCAATTATACCAAACAGCAATAGCATGTTACCACGAAGACATATTCCACATTTCTAGCCATCGTGTATCAAGTTTCAACCCGAGGGTTAAGTACATACTCATCCAAAGTGTGCCTTTCGTGACACTTACCAAAATATCATTTGCATCTCAAGCATTCTTCCATTTCGCTAAAATTTTACCCGTTGAACACATCGGAATATGACTCGGATACATGGATAATTTGCACATAAGTGCCACATATGTAATCAAGCGACCATGTAACCCGCCCATAAGCGAACTCGGACTCAACTCAACGAGCTCAGGCATTCGCATCCATAAGTGAACTTAGACTCAACTCAACGAGCTCGGATGCCTAGTTACATCTCACGAACTCGGACTCAACTCAACGAGTTCGGATGCCCAACCATCCTAGTGACATGTCACTTGTATCCTAATCTATTCCCAAGGTTCAAACGGGATTTTTCTCAATCACACATTTCCCAATCGTTCTCTTCGGAATATCGAAACCAATACGTTGCTTACATCTCATACTTATCAATTTAATCACATACTTTTCATACCAATACATAATATTTCACAAAGCATAATATTCATAATAACAAGTATCATATCATATAAATAGCATTAAATCACTTAAAATAGCAATTATGTTACATTACTTACACATGAACTTACCTCGGTACAAAATATAGCAATTTTGCAATTTAGTCCACAATCTTTTCTTTTTCTCAATGAAGGTTGATTGCACGTCTTTCTTGATCTAAAATAACACATTTAACTTATTTAATACTCACATTTATCAAAATAGTCTTAAATTCAAATTTTGGAAAAATTACAATTTTGCCCCTAAACTTTTATATATTTACACTTTTGCCCCAAAGCTCGGAAATTAAATTTTATTTCAAATTCATATGTTTTAGGACATGCTGATCATTTATTTTCTATTAGCAAGCTCAAATTCCCACTATAACACATACTTATGAACAATATGTACTTTTACCGATTAAGCCGTTTTGTTCGTTTTTACTTAAAATCGAGTAGCACAAGTTGTCTAACATAATTTAAAACCTCATATTCTATCATAAAACATCAAAATACACAAATTTCACCAATGGGTATTTTTCCAAATATGAACCCTAACTTAAATTATTGCTAACATAAGCTTTATCGAGTTACCGGGACTACGAAAACGTAAAAATCATTAAAAACGGGGCTTGGAATCACTTACTATGGAGCTTGGAAGCTTGAAACAAACCCTAGCTATGGAGAACCCTTGAAATTTCGTGGTAATGAAGAAGATGATCAATTTTGTGTTATTTTTCCCTTTTTATTTCATGTTAATATCCAAATGACCAAAATGCCCCTCCTTACTAAACTTTCAAAAATTCCATCCATGTCCAAATTTTGTCCATGAACTTAAAATTGGCCAAATTAATATTTAAGACCTCCTAATTAATATTTCAAAGCAATTTCATACTAGAAACTTCTAGAATGCAAGTTTTGCAGCTTATTCGATTTAGTCCCTAATTTTAAATTAAGCACTTTACGCATAGAATTTCTTCACGAAATTTTCACACAATCATGCAATCATATCATAAACCTCAAAATAATTATAAAATAATTATTTCTACCTCAGATTTGTGGTCACGAAACCACTATTCTAAATAGGCCCTAATTCGGGATATTACAACTCTCCCCCCTTTAAGAATTTTCGTCCTCGAAAATCTTACCGGTAAACAGGTGTGGGTATTGATTTCTCATAGTTTCCTCAGGCTCCCATGTAGCCTCTTTTACTCCATGCTTTTGCCACAACACTTTTACAAGTGCAATACTTTTATTCTTTAGTTGTTTAACTTCTCGAGCTAAAATCTTTATCGGCTCTTCTTCATAGGTCATGTCTGGTTGTAGTTCAATTTCTGTCGGTGAAACCACATGTGAAGGGTCCGAACGATACCGACGTAACATAGACACATGGAACACATCATGAATCTTCTTCAATTCAGATGGCAATTCTAACCGATAAGCTACCGGTCCAACTCTTTCAATTATTTCATACGGCCTAATAAAACGCAGACTTAATTTGCCCTTCCGTCCAAATCTAAGAACGTTTTTCCACGGAGACACCTTTAAAAATACTTTATCACCAACTTGAAACTCAATTTCTTTTTGTTTCAAATCTGCGTAAGATTTCTGTCTATCTGATGCAGCTTTCAAACAATCTCGAATTATCTTCACTTTTTCTTCGATTTCTTTTATTAGATCAACTCCATAGATCCGATTTTCCTTGAGTTCAGTCCAATACAATGGCGTTCGACACTTACGACCATACAATGCTTCATAAGGTGCCATCTTCCAGCTCGTTTGATAACTATTATTGTAAGCAAATTCCACCAATGGTAGATATCTTTCCCAACTTCCTTGAAATTCTAATACACAACATCTGAGCATTTCTTCAAGAATCTGAATTACTCTCTCTGATTGCCCATCAGTTTGTGGATGAAAAGTAGTACTGAAATTTAACTTTGTACCTAACGCGTCTTGCAACTTTTGCCAAAACTGTGAGGTAAATCTCGGATCTCTATCCGAAATGATCGACAATGGTATTCCATGTAGTCTAACAATTTCTCTGACATACAATTCAGCGAACTTGTTAAGAGAATAATCTATACGTACCGAAATAAAATGAGCCGACTTAGTTAATCTGTCAACTATTACCCAGATGGCATCTTTCTTTCATAGAGTCAATGGCAACCCTGAGACAAAATCCATAGTAATCCGATCCCATTTCCATTTAGGAACCATAATAGGCTGAAGTAATCCCGAAGGCACTTGGCTGTTGACAAATTAAGCATTTGGAGACAAACTCCGATATATCCCTTTTCATTCCATTACACCAATACATTTTCTTCAAGTCATTATACATTTTCGTACTGCCCGGATGAATCAAGAGACAACCACTATGTGCTTCTTGCAGGATCTTTTAAATCAATTCCTCGTTCTTCGTACAAAAATCCAATCTTTAAACATCAAATACTCATCAGAACCGATTCTAAAATCTGACTTTGTATCAAGTTCGTATTGCTTTCTTTTGGCTTGCAAGTCTATATCGCTTTTCTGAGCTTCACAAATCTCTTGTAAAAACATCGATCTTGCTTTCAACTCAGCTAGAATCGAACCATCATCTGACATTTCCAACTGAGTGTTCATAGCTCTCAAAGCAAACAACAACTTTCTGCTCAAAGCATCAGCAACTACATTTGCTTTTCCTAGATGGTAGTCAATCACAAGCTCGTAATCTTTCAATAACTCCAACCATCTTCGCTGTCTCAAGTTCAAGTCTTTTTGTGACATCAAATATTTAAGACTTTTGTGGTCGGTATATACTCGACACTTTTCTCCATATAGATAATGTCGCCAAATCTTCAAAGCAAACACCACCGCAGCCAATTCCAAATCATGAGTCGGATAATTCCTCTCGTGAGGTTTTAACTGCCTCGAAGCATAAGCCACAACCTTTCCTTCTTGCATCAGTACACATCCCAAACCATTTAGAGAAGCATCACTATATACCACAAATTCTTTACCTGACTCAGGCTGTACTAATACTGGTGCCTCTGTTAATAACTTTTTCAATTCTTCGAAACTTCGTTGACATTCCTCCGTCCACTCAAATTTAACATCCTTGCGGAGTAATCTAGTCATATGAGCAGCAATTATAGAAAATCCATTTACAAACCGTCGATAATATCCAGCTAACCCTAAGAAACTTCTAACCTCGATTACATTCTTCGGTGGTTTCCAATCAACAATAGCTGAAATTTTACTGGGATCAACCCGTATACCATCACCTGAAAAAATATGACCCAAAAATCCAACTTCCCGAAGCCAAAATTCACTTTTACTAAACTTGGCATACAACTGCTTACTTTTAAAGTCTGCAAAACTATTTTCAAATGCTCGGCATACTCGGTCTCATCTTTTGAATAAATTAAAATATCATCTATAAATACCACAACAAACTTGTCCAAGTATGGTCGAAATATGCGATTCATCAAATCCATAAACACAGCAGGAGCATTTGTCAACCCAAATGGCATAACTAAAAATTCATAATGACCATACCTTGTTCTAAAAGCAGTTTTAGGCACATCTGACTCTTTTACTCGCAGCTGGTAGTACCCAGATCTCAAGTCAATCTTTGAAAACCACGTCGCTCCTTTCAGCTGATCAAACAAATCATCAATTCTCGGCAACGAATACTTGTTCTTGATTGTCACTTTGTTTAGCTGCCTATAGTCGACACATAGTCTCACTGAACCATCCTTCTTTTTCACAAACAATACAGGAGCACCCCAAGGCGAAAAACTCGGTCTCACGAAGCCTTTGTCTGTCAACTCTTGCAACTGCGACTTTAATTCCTTCAATTCCGTTGGTGCCATTCTATACAGAGCAATCGAGATCGGAGCTATTCCCGGCAACTCTATACCAAATTCTACTTCCCTGACTGGAGGCAAACCCGACAATTCTTCTGGAAATACATCCGCGAATTCACATACAATCGGCACTAATTCTACTTTCTTTTCAATTTCTTTTGTATTCAACACATATGCTAAATAAGATTCATAACCTTTTCTCAAATATCTCTGAGCCGACATTGAAGAAATCACACTAGACAATGCCTCTGATTTATCTGATTCAACCCGCAGAGTTTCGCCATTTTCACACTTTAATTCAATAACTTTCTGTTTACAACTTACTATAGCATCATGCAATGTCAACCAATCCATGCCCAAAATAACATCAAATTCATCAAACGGCAACAACATCAAGTCGGCCAGAAAGTAATAACCCCAAATCATTACAGGACATTTCTTGCATACTTTATCAACTATAGCACATTTGCCTAACGGGTTTGACACTTTAATCATAAATTCTGTATTCTCAATAGGTATATTCATTCTAGACACCAATTTCATGCACACATATGAATGAGTAGAACCGGGATCAATTAAAGCAGTAACATTAACATCATAGAGAGAAAATATACCGGTGATCACATCGGGTGAGGAAGCATCTTCACACGCTTTAATAGCATAAGTTCTAGCCGGAGCCCTTCTTTCAGATCTAACTGCTGCATCTCTGGCTACATTCTTGCTGCTTGCTTCACTTCTAGCTTTTCTTGGATACCTTCCCCTCGAATCCGCACCACCTGCTTTTGTACTCTGAAATTTTTCTTTTTCAATCCTCTCTGGGCAGTCTCTAATAAAATTATCCGGAAACCACATCGAAAACATTCATTTACTCTGCATGGACCAAAATGATTTCTGCCACACCGCAGGCACTCAGGCTTAACAAATCTCGAGTTCCCTACACTGGCTGCCGAAGTAGTCTGGGACTTAAGACCCACATTTTGCTTCTTAAAATTCCCATATGACTGTCCAGCTAAAACTTGGGAACGAGGATTCATATTTCTTGATTTTCTGGGTTGCTGTGAGGGTGCATCGCCCATCGGTCTTTTCTTCCAATTGCGTGTCTCAAATTCTACTTTTTTCTTCTCTTTAAGTAGTTCTTCAGCCTTGCAAGCTCGATCGACAAGTACCACCATTTCTTTTAATTCAAGAATCCCAACAAATACCTTAATGTCTTCATTGAGCCCATCTTCAAATCGCCTACACATTTTGGCCTCTGTAGGAACATATTCTCTGGCGTACTTGCTCAATCTGATGAACTCTCTTTTGTATTCAGTGACTGTCATATTACCTTGCTTTAGCTCAAGAAACTCTTTACGTTTCTGGTCAATAAATCTTTCACTGATGTATTTCTTCCGAAACTCTTCTTGAAAGAATTCCCAAGTTACTCTCTCTTTCGGTACCACCAAAATCAATGTCTTCCACCAATTGTAGGCTGAATCCCTCAACAAAGATATAGCACATTTCAAGCATTCTTCAGGCGTACAAGACAGTTCATCAAATACCCGGATAGAATTCTCAAGTTAGAACTCTGCTTTCTCGGCATCATCATCTACATTAGCTCTGAATTCTTCAGCCCCTAGCTTATTGATTTTATCAACTGGAGTTCTTTGGAATTTCATCATATCCACACCCTGAGGCATCAGGGGTATAGGTTGAGGAATTAGGGGTGGTGGGGGAGGTTGTACATTCGGGTTCGTACGAACGAACTCAGTATACCAAGCACTCATCATCTGGAGAAAGGCTTCTCGACCCCTTACTCCTCCTCCTTGACCAATAGTGGAAGGTGGATTTTCAGTCGACACCGCCCCTTCAGTCGGAGCTGGTGCATTACTTTCTATATCATCGGCCACAGTTGGATCGGAATCCATTTACTATAAAAAAATCATTTAAAAGGTCAGAAGTCGTCACACTATCACAATATACACATATGGCATGTATAGAAAAATCCGTACATAAAACACGTTAGTCTGAGAACTGAATAAACCTACTCTGATGCCACCAAATGTAACGCCCCACGCCCGAGACCGTTGCCAGAGTCGAGCTTGAGGTGTTACTGAACATAATTTTCCATTTTAAGAACTTTGAAACATTTAATTCTACATTCATAGCATACTGTCCACCTGCATTACGGTTACAAAAAAAATCATATCTCGAGTTACGAAACTCGAAATCAAGATCCGTAATTTTTTTTTGAAACGAGACTCATATATCTATATACTATTTATTTTCTAGAATTTTTGGTCAGGCCAATTAGTATAGTTTATTAGTGAAAGTTACCCCTATTTTAGGACTCAACTGCACTGACCTCTACTTACTACAAGCCACTTTTCTATCTCTACAAAATTCATATGACTATGCCGTTTATATCCATTAAAACTAGACTCAATAAGGATTTTGAAACTATAAAGCATACCTCCTAATTATTTTTGTACAATTTATGGTGAATTCCCAAAGTTGGAACAGGGGATCCAAAAATCGCTCTGACCCTGTATCACTAAAACTCAACTATCTCATAACATATAACTCCTTTACCTGTTCTGCTTCTTCCATATAAAAGTAGACACATTAAGCTTCAATTTCATAGTTAATTAATCACCTAGTTAAGTTTCTATTATTTTTAGTGATTTTTCAAACTCACGTTACTGCTGTTACAACATTCTATTTTATGGCAAATTTTCACTTTTCTATGGAAATTCATGAACTATTAACACTTTGAACATACATGGTCTCATACATGATCTAAATTAACCATTCCAAGGACTAATCATTATCAGGCATTTTCTCAACCAAACCACAACCATATCGCAAGATTAATTACACAAAACAAGTATATTGCTATACATGCCATATTTGAGTTATACAAGCCATTTTACCAAAGTAGTTCTTCGGATAGTGTGATCGAGCCTTCGACCTATCCCGATTCCTGAGCCGGCTTGTCCAACACTACAATGAATGAAAAAGAGGGAGTAAGCATAAATGCTTAGTAAGTCCATATGCAAATAACGAGTAACATAACAAAGGAATTATACCAAACAGCAATAGCATGTTATCACCAAGACATATTCCACATTTCTAGCCATCGTGTATCAAGTTTCAACCCGAGGGTTAAGTACATACCAATCCAAAGTGTGCCTTTCGTGACACTTACCAAAATATCATTTGCGTCTCAAGCATTCTTTCATTTCGCTAAAATTTTACCCGTTGAACACATCGGAATATAACTCGGATACATGGATAATTTGCACATAAGTGCCACATATGTAATCGAGCGACCATGTAACCCGCCCATAAGCGAACTCGGACTCAACTCAACAAGCTCGGGCGTTCGCATCCATAAGTGAACTCGGACTCAACTCAACAAGCTCGGATGCCTAGTTACATCTCACGAACTCGGACTCAACTCAACGAGTTCGGACATTCGCATTCATAAGTGAACTTGGACTCAACTCAATGAGTTCGGATGCCCAACAATCCTAGTGACATTTCACTTGTATCCTAATCTATTCCCAAGGTTCAAACGGTATTTTTCTCAATCACACATTTCCCAATCGTTCTCCTCGGAATATTGGAACCAATACGTTGCTTACATCTCATACTTATCAATTTAATCACATACTTTTCATACCAATACATAATATTTCACAAAGCATAATATTCATAATAACAAGTATCATATCATATAAATAGCATTAAATCACTTAAAATAGCAATTATGTTGCATTACTTACACATGAACTTACCTCGGTACAGAATATAGCAATTTTGCAATTTAGTCCACAATCTTTTCTTTTCCTCGATCAAGGTTGATTCCACGTCTTTCTTGATCTAAAATAACACATTTAACTTATTCAATACTCACATTTATCAAAATAGTCCTAAATTCAAATTTTGCCAAAATTACAATTTTGCCCCTAAACTTTTACATATTTACACTTTTTCCCCAAAGCTCGAAAATTAAATTTTATTTCAAATTCTTATGTTTTAGGACATGCTGATCATTTATTTTCTATTAGCAAGCTCAAATTCCCACTATAACACATACTTATGAACAATATGTCCTTTTACCGATTAAGCTGTTTTGTTCGTTTTTACTTAAAATCGAGTAGCACAAGTTGTCTAACATAATTTAAAACCTCATATTCTATCATAAAACATTAAAATACACAAATTTCACCTATGGGTATTTTCCCAAATATGAACCCTAACTTAAATTATTGCTAACATAAGCTTTATCGAGTTATCGGGACTATGAAAACGTAAAAATCATTAAAAACGGGGCTTGGAATCACTTACTATGGAGCTTGGAAGCTTGAAACAAACCCTAGCTGTGGAGAACCCTTGAAATTTCGTGGTAATGAAGAAGATGATCAATTTTGTGTTATTTTTCCCTTTTTATTTCATGTTAATATCCAAATGACCAAAATGCCCCTCCTTACTAAACTTTCAAAAATTCCATCCATGTCCAAATTTTGTCCATGAACTTAAAATTTTCCAAATCACTATTTAATACCTCCTAATTAATATTTCAAAGCAATTTCATACTAGAAACTTCTAGAATGCAAGTTTTGCAGCTTATTCGATTTAGTCCCTAATTTTAAATTAAGCACTTTACGCATAGAATTTCTTCACGAAATTTTCACACAATCTTGCAATCATATTGTAACACCCAAACCCAGCCTAGACGTTACGGCCAAGTCTGATGTGTCACATTGAAGTGTTTTTCGAAAACCGTGTTTTCATTGAAAACCCTTTTTTAATGTTTAAAAACTCTTACCGTTAAACTTGTATAAAACCTTAGTTTGTGTTTATTTTTTTTTCCAAAACGGGATTTATTGAAATGATCATCCCTTTTCAAACATCGTTGAAACCTTTGTAAAAGTTTTATGAAAGCTTATGAACCCTTGTAGTTTGCAAAAACATGTTATTTTAAAAATAGATAAAATATCAAAAAATCAGATTTGTAACCTTTATAAAACATGTTATCTTGAAAACGGTTTAAGTATCAAATAAATTTGACCTTTTTTGTTAAGACTTAAAGTGAATAGAAGCTGGGCACCAGGTAGAATTCCAGAAAAGAGGAGGTGAGTCGAATAGACTGCTTAAGTACCAAGCTCTTCTTGGATCCACTCCTAGACATGCACACTACCATTGCCACACTTTAACTATTTGAAATATTTATCTACAAGATCATTTAAAAATTGCGGAAGCTTTGCTTGGTTATCGTGTTATTTTGAAAACAAGTAACTTTTATAAAAATCACGTCTTAAAACATTTATTTTCAACTCGATTTAAATAATATCCTACGTAAGCTAAAACCAATTTAAATAAGTAAAGAATAAAAACCCAAAATAAAAATAATTAAAGAGGCCCTTTTTACAACCCAAAACCAGAAATAAAAAATTAAATCTAAATTCAAATAGGTAACTTAATTAGAAATCCAATAGTCCAATCCCTGTGGCCACTCTGAATCCCTCCCAGCTCCAAGTCCACCAATCTAAGGCTCACCTGCAAGGATGGAAGGAAAAAGGGTGAGTTTGGAAAACTCAGTGTGCAACAAGCCACTTACAGAGCCCAAATCAATATACTAGGCCTAAGCGCCCAAATCAGTCTCAACATATAATTGGGCCGAAGCCCTTTTCAAATATCGGTTACTGGGTCTTAGCCCTTTTTCATAAATCAATTCACTGGGCCGAAGCCTTTTCTGTAAACGGTATGGCCCAAAAGCCCATTTTAACAACACATATAATATCAGTGTATGTGTGCAAAGCCCATTTCAGTATCACATGTAATGTCAATGTATGTATGCAAAGCTCAGTTGGGGAGACTACTCAACCCACCATCCGCTACTCTCCACCCGTACCAACCAAGCTCTCCATGTGGGGAATAACTCAACCCACCCAACCAAACTCTCCACTGGCAGTATAGCTGCTTTATCATATAACTGGAGGCCTAGCCTCTTTTAATAACTGGGGCAGAAGCCCATTCGGTAAACTGGGGCAAAAGCCCTTTTCGGTATACTGGGGCAAAGCCTTTTAACACTTCCTCCAATCATATAAACCCAACCCATGCATGTAATGATTATAACATGGCATATCGTATACATATCGTAGCATATCATGTGCATATCATGTGCATATCATATCATTTCAAGAAAAATATCAATATCACCATCAACATAATCATTTTACAACCCTAGGGGTATAATGGTCATTTCTACCTAGGGGTAAAATCATCATTTTTAAGCTATAAGGGTAATTACGTAATTTTAACACTTATTAGGGTTTTTCATACTTATTCAACATTCCAGAGTATTAAAACAGAAATTTTTAGCCTATTTTAGCAACATCAAGTTATTAAGCCCAAAACCCCTAATGGGCCTAACGAGTAACGATTTAGCCTTCTAAGTCCATTTAGCCTAAATACTACTATCGTTCTATCTGGGTTAACCATACATTTATCACAATTCTGTTTTAGCAATTTTTACTCCAAATGGGCCCGTAAGCCCATTGGGCCTAGTTTAGCCCATCGAGGCCCAACTTACCAACATACTCAAAATCGTAATCTTACCTGTTCCATCAATTTCGTTAACCGAGCCCATTGTATTCTAACCTATTCACTGTTTATCTCATTACCAGAAATTTAACGATGCCGGGATTCGGCATTTCGGCTTTTCAGCCGACATTAATCTAAGCTACTACAAGGGGTAAGTTACACACCTGATTACGAAGAACGATGATGAGATCTGCTCCAACTCAATCCTACATTCGTTTAAATCACATTAATATCTAAAAACAAGGTCAAATGCTCACTATTATCATAATATACATTTTCGGCCAACCTCCTTAAATGGCCTTAACCCACTTACCTTTGCCAAAATGGGTAAGAAGGCAATATGCGAAAAGGGCCGAGGTCGAGGCCGAGAGAGTGCTCGAACAGGGTCTTCATCGTCAGAACATATGCCAGCAAGGGAGGCGCAAGCGCCGCCAGCAACTGAGACAGAGGTTGCAATGAGCCCACTAACTTGCGGTAATGGTAACTCAGAACTCGGTATTGATGTACTAACTCAGTTGGTAAAGGAAGTGCTGTTGGAGGTTAAAGAGATTAGTGAATCACTTCGGGTTAGGTGCGTGGATTGTAAAAAGAAAGGGAATCGCAGTTCGTTAGACTTGCAGCATCATTCTGTGAAGCATGTTAAGGTGCGTCCGAACTTTCCAGCTTGCAAGCATTGCAAAAGACGTCATCCGGGCAAATGCTGGAGGAAGTCAGGAGCGTGTCTCAGATGTGGGTCTAAGGGGCATCGGGCTCGGGATTGCCTAGGTTATTCGATTTAGGTGGGTGTGATGTTTAGTTACGAATGGAGTGCGCTAGTGGTAAACTTTATTTACTTCAGTAATTAGAGTATTGGGTCGTACTAAAATTATTTAGATCAGAGTGCGCAGCGGTAGCGTAGTAGCATAAGTGTTGCACGACTATTTTAGTTTTGAAAAAATTTCGAGGACGAAATTTCTTTAAGAAGGCTAGAGTTGTAACACCCTGAATTTGGGTCTAGAAGAATTGGGTTTCGAAGTCTAGGTTGAATAAATGGAAACCTGAGTAATTAAGAAGTTTTAAATATTATCGTTCAAGAAAAATTTATTTTGAATTACTATTAGAAAATTCTTACTAAATTTATTATTACTGATATTTTAAATTCTTACTGTATCTATTGATGTTTTTAAATTTCTATGAAAATGATAAATTATTATTATTTTTTATATAATTATTAGATAATTATTGTTGTTAATTTAATGTTTGAATTAAATTATTAAACATTTTTACTGTATTTATTTTTACTAATTTATGGAAATTATAATTATTATTATGAGATAAAATTTTTACTGTATTTGAAAAAAATTATTATTATTATTTATGGTATTAATATTTGAAATTTTTATTAGATAAAAATATATTTATTATTATTGATATTATTATTTGTTTTATTTAAAAAAATATATATGTATAATATTTGGTGTTTAAACTCTACTAAAATAATAAGAATAAAAAAAGAAATTGTTTTAATTTTTCTTAATAGAGGAATCTGGGCATAAGGGTTGTTAAAGAGTTGGGTTAAAACAGGACATAAGGAGGAGATTGGCCCAGTGGTTAGGCAGTAGGAAGGGAGCAGAGGTTCAACTCCCAGCATGCGCACAGGTGGGTATTATTTTTATTTAGTAAGCAGGGTTGCGGCTAGATAAGGTTTAAGTAAAGTTGCAAGCAGAGACTAACACATTGAGCGCCTTGGGTGCAGTGGCACCAGCGCGTTAGAAGGACCGTGGGGGGCGCGAGTTTGAGTCCAAGCGCTGGCGAGATTTTGATTTCTTTTTAATGAAGCGGGAACTGCAGCAGGTAAGGTTTAAATTTAAACGTAACGCTAGTATATCAAAGAGGAACGCATGTCCCAGTGGCCAGCAGCGTGCTGGGCAACGAGGAGGTCCCAGGTTCGAGCTTGGGCGCGCGCGAGAGGATGCTCCTTTTTGCTGTGCGTATGCGAGAGGAGACGTACTGGGCTGGAGGACCGTAGCAGCGAGCCGTGCGGGAGTGAGCTTCTAAGCAACAGATTCAAGCGGTGGGGCTGCTATCAAACGGTGGAAAAGTTTGAATCCCATTCAAACTTTTGTTTTTGTTTTATTTAGCTAAAATTAAGGGATTGAAAGTAATTCAAATCAGTTTGGAATTTAAATTAAGTAGGTAGAAAATTCAGGAGCAAGGCATGGTATTTGAAATTGGGAGGAAATCTGTTATATATTTTATTTGAAATTGGGTTGAAAGAACAATATGTACTTTTATCGATTAAGCCGTTTTGTTTGTTTTTACTTAAAAGCGAGTAGCGCAAGTTGCCTAACATAATTTAAAACCTCATATCCTATCATAAAACATCAAAATACAAAAATTTCACCTATGGGTATTTTTCCAAATATGAACCCTAACTTAAATTATTGCTAACATAAGCTTTATCGAGTTACCGGGACTACGAAAACGTAAAAATCATTAAAAACGGGGCTTGGAATCACTTACTATGGAGCTTGGAAGCTTGAAACAAACCCTAGCTATGGAGCACCCTTGAAATTTCGTGGTAATGAAGAAGATGATCAATTTTGTGTTATTTTTCCCTTTTTATTTCATGTTAATATCCAAATGACCAAAATGCCCCTCCTTACTAAACTTTCAAAAATTCCATCCATGTCCAAATTTTGTCCATGAACTTAAAATTGGCCAAATTACTATTTAAGACCTCCTAATTAATATTTCAAAGCAATTTCATACTAGAAACTTCTAGAATGCAAGTTTTGCAGCTTATTCGATTTAGTCCCTAATTTTAAATTAAGCACTTTACGCATAGAATTTCTTCACAAAATTTTCACACAATCATGCAATCATATCATAAACCTCAAAATAATTATAAAATAATTATTTCTACCTCAGATTTGTGGTCACAAAACCACTATTCCGATTAGGCCCTAATTCGGGATATTACAACATTTCTCATTAAATCACATACTGATGACAAATTTATAACTTTTACAATTCGGTCCTTTTAGATGTTTTAGTCGAATATCATTTAGTAAAACTTGTTTGTCTCATCATAGACAAGCATAATCTACCATTAATCATCAAAATAAAAAATTACTCATCATGGGAAAATTTTTAAACTTAAACCCTAGCTCAAAATAATGGTAGAAATAGCTAAAGCAAGTTATGAGGATTTCAAAAATATGATGAACATTAAAAACGGGGCTAGGAATCACTTACTACTAAGCTTGGAAAGCTTGAACAAACCCTAGCCATGAAGTTCGTGTTATATTCAGCCAGCATATGAAGAAGATGACAACATTTTTGCTTGATTTTGGCTTTTTAATTCTTTTAAATAACAAATGACAAAAATGCCCTTTTGTCCTTTCTTGAGACTTTTTTCTACTCATGCCCATTTTTTCCAAATCAAAGTATAATGGTCTAATTACCATTTAAGGACCTTCAATTTAAAACTTCATAACAATTAGACACTTCTAACTTGTAGAACTCAACTTTTGCACTATTTACAATTTAGTCCTTTTGAATAAATTGAGTGCCCAAACGTCGAAATTTTCGAACGAAAATTTCGTGACTTCTTTCCGTGAAATTGTAGGCCATAAAAATATAATAAAAATTAAATTTTCTTCGTCGGATTTGTGGTCCCAAAACCACTGTTCTGACTAGGCCCTAATTCGAGTTGTTACAATTCTCTCATCCTTTAGGGATTTTTGTGTAACACTCCAAAATTAGCCTGGACATTAGGCCCGAATCTGGCGTGTCACATTGAAGCGTTTTTCGAAAACCATGTTCTCATTGAAACCCTTCTTGATATTTAAGAACTTGTGCAAAGACTTAGTTTATGTTCGTTGAATTTCAAAACTTGGTTCATTGAAAAGTTAATTACCTTTAAAATCATTATTAATCTCATTGAAAATCTTTTATAGTTATGGAAGCTAATTCTGCCCTATAGGTGTAGATCGTCATTTTGCCCTATAGGGGTATATCGGTCACTCTACCCTACAGGGGTAGATCGGTTATTCTGCTCTAGAGGGGTATATCGGTCATTCTGCCCTATAGTGGTATATCGGTCATTCTCAAACTGGAGATATTTCGGTAATTATACAGTTTGGGTCTTAACGACCCAACAGAAGATCTATCGTCACCTCGAGCGACTAATGTAACCTAAACCTATATAACAGTGTAGATGGGCCTAAGGCCCATAACTCATCCCAAGTGGGCCCACACGCTCGTGTGACCCATCTAGCCCAAAATCAGATAAGGTTATGTGAAAACCATAGCCCAGATCAAATCTTACCACATAACATACACTTTGTCCGTGTAGCCTACAAGCCCATTGGGCCCACATGGCCCAACTTAGCCCATAGAAGCCCAGAACGGCCTATGCCATGTACGCGACATGACAAGCCTCACTATTTCCCACCTAATAGTTAGATTTACACCAACGGGTCCACAGGCCCATCGGTCCCGTTCAGCCCATTCTGGCCCATTTGCCTGAAAAGTTGCCCAAGTCCATGAGATCGCTCATGGGGCCTCTGTTGTCGTATCAGATTCTCCACACGTGCGTTCGTACGCTCGTGTGGTGACCATTGCTAAACTTTCAGCTTTCTAGCTAATGAACAACAGAGCACAAAGTTACACACTTTCAGCTAAGCAGCCGATAATCATGTATGGCAAATCATTGTTACACACACCTTTGGCTTCTAAGCCGATCAACAGGACTAAGGTTTGGTATACACTTTATCGACTTATACCGATCCATAGAAACAGGGTATACGGTTAAACTACTACACATCCTTTTGGCTCTTTCGCCGACTATTAGATATAGGTAGAGTTACAAACCTGATTGGAAGCTTTCGCAAAACTCTAGAACACCAACCTTGACTGCGTACCAAGCGATCTATTGCCCTTATATTGTTGACTAAGAATTGATCACGCCTTACCGAATTACTACATCAACAATAGATCCTTGTGAAGACAATACTGATCAAAGATGTGGTCTACATTCCAAAAAGCAGGGTAATATTTACCTTAATTGAATAACAAGGAAAAGAGTTTGATCGCTTCCAAAATACTTGCACTCCACCACTTCTTGTAGAAACCTAGAAACCCAATGATCAACCTAGGGAACTAACAATCGGTAATCAAAGAATCAGAAGGAGGAGTATTCGGCTTTCTAGAGTTGTAGACATAATAAATATTAAAGAAACAGAAGGGAAATGAATATGCGTACTTACTAGTTGTCAAAAGTTCTTGCCGAACCGCAAATGAATACTAACAGTAGAGCACGACCATTACCAGCCAGAATAGGAGAAGAAGAAGAAGGCTATGAACATTCAGTCTATCAATCAAAAGGGAGGTAAAAAGAATAGAGAAAAGATAGAGAAGGAGCGAACGGCTAGGGGAGAAACCGCAAGAAGAAAAGAAATCGTGGGTGAAGGAAAGAGAAAACGAGTGATTTAGTAGTCAAATAAATTAAAAAAAAGGCAATACCAAAGGCAGCAAAGTAAAGAGATACCCCTAGTCTCTACAAGGTTTCGGTACAAAAGCCAATAAGTATAACAAAGTTAACAAAACTGAAGTGGAGAGATAACCAATCCCTAAAACAGCACAAAAGGACAATTGCCGAAAGACAACCATACCAAAAGCCAAAGTCCCAAGCCTAGAGACCAATTCGACATACACCTCCCCCACATTCAGATTCCCTGATTCACTCCCCAAACCCTTCCTAAAATCTCTCTATTATCTCCTCTATCCAATTCAAATTCAATCCAACCACCTCATGACCAAGTCAACCATAGTGTTCCAGTCCAACTCCACCTCCTGCTCAGCTTGGCCAGCAAAATAAATAATTCTTTACCTATGCCACGAATTAAACCTTAGACCTCTTGCCACTTTTACAACGTCACTTCCACTAGACCACAAGGCTTCTTGTGTCACTTTTTAACCATAATTAACTATAAGGTCTACTTCTAATCACCGAGGGTTCACTTAAGAGCAAAAATTCAATAATTTACAAATGTCAGGGCTTGAACCCCAGACCTCCTATACCACCCTTGACGTCACTTACCACTAGATCCTAAGCTCCTTTGTGTCACAATTCCACTTCAAATATTCTTAAGGCCTACCCACTATCATTAAGGTTCCTTAAAGAGCAAAACACAAATTTTTGCTAGAGCCAAGGTAACGTAGGACTTCTCAAACAATCCCAAATACTCCCAAATCCCTTAGCCACTAAAGCAAACCATAATTTGTGCTATTCCTTGCGCACCTATGCTTTTATGTGCAACCTCCTAACGACTCCAATGCGCAGGGCCCAATCCTAATAGGCCCAAATTCAGGGCGTTACATTTTGTCACTAAAAATCTCACTAGAAGGAGTTGCTTTCAACCTCAATGAAACACTTTCACTATCTTTCTAGAATCACAAATCAATTTAACCTCTTATGTCTCTTTCCAATAACTTTTGAACTTTAACACACAGTGCTGAAACACCTCATTAGAATCCAAATTACTCACCTCAGAATATATATACTCAGTAATCCGTCAAATAAAAACTTTGCACATACCAGAATGATCATATGGATCCTTGCTAAACAATCAATCACAATTCAGATAACATCTCCCTTTTCGGCGATTTATGACAATTCAGATTTTGAAACTTATGATAACTCTATCTTGCCATCACTCCCATTCAATCACTGATTGCATTAGTCCTAAATACACTTTATTTTGGCTTACTTGCCAACAATTAGACATCTGAACATAAACTCAAATATATCGGGATACATACTCAATCACTAGAACATCTATTCATATAACTACATATTTTATTATTCTTGGATGAACTAACGTACTACTATTGAGCCTTGTACCAAAACTTCTACATAAGTTCTGGATTTATCAATATGCATATTCTACCTCGACCTATCTATAACAACATGTATCATGCCCGACCTGGAATTTAAAATCAGAAGTAAACTCACTCTAAACTCATTTAGACTGTCTTTCACTATCACATTTTTGAGTTTCTCAGCTTCGCAAGGAAAATCTCGCTTTAGCATTTTATATAATTAGAATCTAGACCATCACCAATTACAATTTGCCAAGTACCTAGTACTCAAAAAAATATATAAAATTTTCTCATCCAAGTTTCTGTAACTATAATTGCCTTCTTAAAGATTGTTCGAAAATTTTCTCGTAATCTCTCGTTATCTTAATCCACTGACAAGGTCTTAAACTTCAAATCTTTTTCTGTAGCATTAGACAATTTAAGCCATCAGGATCGGGGAGTATATGACATTTTTCCGTCGAACACATGATATTATCGAACTTCCAACACAGGCATTAAAGTAGTCATCTTGAAGTCACTTAGGCTAACAATTCTTTCTAATACGACTCTAATCGTCTGAACATACAAACCATCATCTTATATTTTTCTAATAAGACTTATTCCAATTTTTTCAATAATACCACACTGAAAGATCGCAATTTCTTCACTCAATTCAAACTGAACTTAAAACTAGGGTTTCAGTGAATAGTACTCTCATATGCTTAGATCCTTGTAACCATGCATAAATCATTTTGATTTTCATAGTGTGATGATTTTATCAATCAATACAACTTTAATTCACAATAACATCGTTAGATTAAAACAATCCAATAGGCATACATCTGAATTTAAATTTCAAGAATTTAATTTCATTAATCAGGCTATCCTTCAATATCTATATATATACTCGTGAGTGCACAGAATTTACTTTCTTAGTTGAGGACAAGCCTAAGTACATATAATTGTATTTACATCTCAATAAACTAGCTTACTTCGATGAGATCAATTGGGCTGATTTCAACCATCGAATGGTAACATGTCAAAACACCTCTTTTACTCATACTACTACCATAACCAAAATACATACATTCATTCACAATCCTCCCAACATGTAAATTGAAGGTCTTACAACCATACTAACTCAAGGAAACAAATATCCTTATTGGAGTTATCAACTTTAATCAAACTCATGATAGGGAAGAAATCTATCATATAATATTGAGTTTATGCTCTCATCTTTTACACCTTACCATTGTCAAATTCTTTCATGAAAGTTATAGAAATCCATATACCAAAATCACCACATTCTCATTATCAAATCTAGAAATACATCAACCCTGGCCTTCCTTTGTATAGAAGATAATACACATTCCAAACTATTCTTATCTCTATATGCAATAGTAATTATTTCACCATTGAACTCTTTAGATCATACTTATGAACTTATTCAACAGTATTTTTGCAAAATTTTCGTCATAGGGCAACACCGGTAAGGGTGAGGTCATGAAGCCTCTAACTTGACTCTCTTAAGTACACACATATATGACTTACCTTTCATCACTGATGTGATATCATCAAAATCACATAGTTCATTTTAAGGAAATTAACACGCTTATTTATTATACAAATGTTTTCGGTCATCTACAATTTCAAACAATGGGCTTACTTACTCAAGCTCAATATTAATATCTAATTAAACTTCCAACACTTAGCTTTAATTTCCTTACCATATTTGTCAAATTAGAGAACGCCTTACGGATTTGAGTACATCGTTCACTCGATGCCATAGTTCAACTATGGTCTTACACAAGATTTCATATCAATGCCATGTCCCTGACATGGTCTTACACATCTCACAATACCATAGCCCAGCTATGGTCTTACATGTCATAACATGCCGTAGCCCAGCTATGGTCTTACACATGCTTTCATGTATTGCCATGGTCTAACCATGGTCTTATACGTCAATTCCTCATTGAACGATCATACTCATTTCCTGCGGTTTACTTAATTTGATCTTCCAATTCAACTTTCATACCACAATAATATTCATGGCTCAATAATAATGATATAAAACAAAACATCGTATTATTTCTACTTTAGCTGTAACGCCCCAAAAATTGAACTCCCTAATTTATGCATGTTGTGGCACAATTGCATGTTTGCTTTAACGGTTAAGTAATTTAGGAGTGTTTGCGTAACACCTCTTACCCGTGTTGGATGCCAAAACAGGGTACGAGGCATCATTGGATTTTTACACTTACAAATACACAAAACCGGCTATAAAATTTCTTTCAATTTAGAATCTAATCACATTCTTATCATATATAAATTAATTCATTTACTAACATGCAAGCATACTCGTTCATGTATTGTATCATTATGACTCCTAACATAGCTACTATTAGTCATATCACATGGTCTTATATAGCAATAAAATTTCCATTAATTTAGGCCAACATTCTAGGCCAACTCATGAACATATATACATATATTCAAGTCCTTATACATGCCATAAACTTATAAATATTTTAGAATCTTTTAATATTAACATCAGCTGATAGTGTGATAGTATCTCCGACGACCTCCAACTCAAGATAGCATCTGAAACTCTATAAGAAAAAGGAAGGGAAGGGAGTAAGCATTATAGCTTAGTAAGTAAATATGTAAATAATAATCAATTTATTACAAGCTTTTATAAAACTTCATAACATGTTCTCGTAATGGTATAATTACAAATACACATAGTCCCACCATTTACTTAAGCCCTTTTCAAGCTATTTACTCGAGTAATAGTCACTAAATTATTTTTATCTAGAGCTACAGAACTTTAAATTAAGATTTGTCAATTTTCCCATAAACTAAAATCATATATCTTCTTACCATAAAAAATTCAGAATTTTTGATTGCTCCAATTAATACATTTTATTCATTAAATTTTCCCCTATTTGGCTACCCGATAGTCCTGATCACTCTTCACTAATATTTTGATTTCTCTTTATACAGAATTCAAAAGATGTTCTCATTTGTTTATTCTTAAAACATACTTAATAAGGAATCTAACCATATTAATAATGTTCCATAACTATTTTTTTACGATTTTTAATGATTTTTCCAAATTAGAATAGGGGATCACAAAATCAATCTAAACTAGTCTTACAAAAATTTAAATAACTCAGAATATAGAATTATTTTACTTTCCCTATTTCTTTTATATGAAAATGGACTCAATAAGCTTTAATTACATATCTCATTCAACTTCTAATTCAATTTCTACTATTTTTGGTAATTTTTCAAAGTCAATCATCTGCTACTGTTTTAAGCTATTTATCCTAAATTTTACCTCTTTCACTAAAATTCGTTATTATCAACTTGGAAAATAACACTTTTCCATATTTATCTTGTCAAAGTTCAATCATTTATCTAACTCATGTTTGAAAACCCATAAATTTATATCCTGGTATATATTTCCACATTTTTCGCATAAATTTCCATTTAACAAACTTGTTTCTCCCATTGAACACTTCGGAACGTAATAATATCCAGTGGTTGTAGCACAGAACTCTACCCTCTATAATTGTTGCCCAACTTCGTGGTATACACACATAGCACCAGACTATTAGGCTAACATATGTATTCGTGGCATACGCACTTAGCGCCACTTTTCGAATCAACATGTATAACTGTGGCATATCCACTTAGCACCACGTTAATGAATCAACATGTGTAACCATGATATATCCACTTAGCACCACGTTACACGTATAACCGTGGTATATCCACTTAGCACCACGTTTTTCCATTCCGAAGGTTCAACCGAGATTTCTTCATTTAATCCCTATTTCATCAACCACAATTCACCATTTATATCCATTAATTGTACAATAATAAAACTTATTTCACATGTCATACAATAAAATATCATAACATAATAAAAACAATACATTATTTACATATAAACTTACCTCGGTGCAAAATATAAAAATTTTGCAATTTAGTCCACAATCTTTTCCTTTCCCCGATCAAGGTCGATTCCACATCTTTTTTGATCTAAAATAACACATTTAGCTTATTTAATACTCACATTTATCAAAACAATCCTTAACTCTAACTTTGGCAAAATTACAATTTTGCCCTAAGGCTCGGAAATTAAACTTTATCCCTAATTCATATGTTTTAGAACATGCGGATCATTTATTCACCAACAACAACATCAAATTCCCACTCTAACATATACTTATGAACATTAGGTATTTTTGCCGATTATGTCGTTTTACTCGTTTTTACTTAAAACCGAGTAGCACAAGTTGTTTAGCATAATTTAAAACATCAGTCTATCATAAAACATCAAAATAAACATATTTTACCTATGGCTATTGTTCCAAATATGAACCCTAGGTTAAATTATTGCTAGAATAAGCTAAATCAAGTTACCGAGACTCTAAAAACGTAAAGAACATTAAAAACGGGGCTAGAACAGATTTAGAATTGAGCTTGAAAGCTTGAAAAACCCTAGCCATGGTTTCTCCATGCTATATTCGGCCTTGAGGAAGAAGATGAGCAAAAATTGGCTTTTAATTTGATTTTTAATTCATTTAATCACTAAATGACCAGAATGCCCCTAACTTAAAAATATTCTTTTTCACCCATTTCATGTCCATTTTTGTCCAATAAATTAACCAATGGTATAATTACAATTTAAGGATCTCCAATTTAAAATTTCATAACAATTAGACACCTCTAACATGTAGAACTCAATTTTGCACTTTTTACAATTTAATCCTTTTGACTAAATTGAGTGCCCACACGTCGAAATTTTCGTACGAAATTTTTACAAAATAATTTCATAAAAATCTAAACCATAAATTATAAATAAAACACATTTCAATTAAACACCTTTACCTTCTAGAATGCATATTTTACTACTTTTGCAAGTTAGTCCGCTTTATCAAATTGGACACACAAACAATAAAAGTTTGTAACGAAAAGTTCACAAAATATTTCAAATAGAAAATAAATTTTAAAAATCAATTGGAATAGATATTTTGACATCAGATTTGTGGTTTCATAACCATTATTCTGTTTAGGCCCTGTATCTGGCTATTACAGTTTGGGGTCTCTGAGAAGCCCTGGGTTCAAGTCTTGGCTTATGGAAATTTTTTGTTTTTCTTACTTGATTGAACTCAGACTCTGGCAGGTGGTCTTTTAGATTATTATGGCTAAAATATGTCATAAAAAGAGTTGTTGGTATGTTGATAAGTGGTGTGAGGAGTGCTTCTTGGGGTCAGAGGTTCGAGGCTTGGCAATGCAAAAAGGAGCATTTTATTTTGCTGCAAATGCCGTTAAGTGTCCTATGTTGATCAAAACTGAGAAGTTTGAATGGATTTTGAATTGAGTGGTTGTGAAGGGAGTGGGCGGCATGGAGTAATTGAAGGAGAAAATAGTGGGATTAGATTGACGGGTGTTGGAGTTGAGTGTTTTGTGGAGTGATTTGGGGAGGTGATCATGGGAAGTTGAGGGAGAATGAGTGTTGTGTCGAATGGGGATTCAAGGTACTCATTGGTTTTGATTTTGGAGAGTGTTAGCACTCTATTTTGGTTGCTGACTATAGTTTTGAGGAATTGTTTTCTTTGGGGACCAATTGGTGTTAGGGAATTTGGTTGTATTTCTGTAACGCCCTAATTTTCGGGTTTCTCTTAGATTTTTCTCCATCTGATAAAATGTTTAAATTCTAGTATGTGGGTGTGTAATGCATGTTTGGAGTGTGTTAATGGGCCTATGGAAGGCCCAGGTGTTGGTTAGAAGCTCGGCAAAATTTTGTATTTTTAACTTAGGAGTTAGGGGTCTCTTGGAGGTAGGTGATATAAGAAAATATCTGTGAAATAAGGCATAAGTTGGCCAGTGGTGGAGTGGCAACATGACGCCACTTAGGAGCAATAAAGGTGGCGCCTAAGTGAGCTTGGAGGTCCAAGATTCAAGCCCCAGAGTATGCAAGGATGGTGTATATTTTTATGCTTGAGTAGGTAAGAGTTTGAAGCAGAGTAAAACTCTACTTGGGGGAAGGTTTGAATCGGTCATAGGAGTGATTCAAGGAGTGGGTTGAGGAATTCAAATTTTAAGTGGAAGTGGCCGGCAATTGGGACTCTTTATGAGGCAAATCGGTCAGCAATATTGGATTTAGCACAATCGGCATAGGGGGTTTTTGTGCCGATTTCATTTAGGGTCTTTTAGAGGTTCTTGAGCCGATTGTGTATAGAGCACGAGGGTCTTCTTTAATTTTTTTCTTTTTGTTACTCAACCTCCCGTTTCCTCCTAATACCCGCAACCTACCCTTACCCTAAGCCATATTGCCGAATCCTCTAGTTGCCGAAATCACTCCCTAGTTTCTATTCTTCTCTCGTTCTTCTTCATTGCTCTTGCACCCCACACCGATCCCATTCTACCCTATTTCCCTTCAAGACTGAAGCCACCTTCCTCCTTCTCATTTTCTTCAAGCTTCAATCGACAGCATTAAAAGCCGAGACACTCTTGTTTTGCCGAAACCGAATTCTCCTTCTTTCCTTAATTGTTTTGGTAAGCCGAACTCTTCAAGCCACTCTGATTGTCGTTAGAGCTACTATAGATTTAGTATAGGTTCCGTTGAGTAGAAGCGGGTAAGTAGGGTTGTTCGTGCGTAGAGTTTTGGTAAGTATTCGAAACATTGAATACATTCGTTATTGGTATATTAAAGTGAAGCCGAAATCCCTGGACCTTTAGGGGAGTTGTCGACATGGCTTTTAATGATCTAATGCTATGGTTTGATTCTTTTGTGTTTTGGATCGTAAGGAAAGGTGACCAAACGAGGAGTTTTGGGGACTAACGCAGTTGAGCACTTAGATCTAATACATAATGGACAAAAAGGTAAGGGCTTTTAGGGACTTAGGCCATGTTGGCCGATTTTGGTAAAGGACTTAGGGTCTAATGATTATTGATTATTAAACTAACACTAAGGTGATTGACGATAGGTTTCATACGTGGATTTCGTCAACTGTTTCAACGGTTAACAGGTGTGTATCTAATCCCAATTTTAGACTGAATGGAAAAGGCCGTAAAGACTGAAAAGTGACCGACAACTAGTTGGAAGTGACCGAAAATGCATTCTTGCGATATCTAGGAGTAGTCGTTTACTCCGTTGGGTTAACCATGAATTCAGTAGTGGTGGAATTGCAGAAGGTGCAATTCCGAACGTTTTGGTAAGTTGGGCTTCGATGGGCCAACATGGGCCCAATGGGCTTCCGAGCCTAAATTGGTAAAATGACTGTTAAAGGCTTTCTGGTAACGTGGTTATTAATAATATGGTTAAATTGGTAATCTGAACCTAAAAATTGGACTTAACGGGCTTAAGACACTAGTGGACACAATAGGGCCCATTAGGGGTTTTAGGCTAAAAAGGGCAAAATTGGAAATTAAGCTTAAAATGGACTTCAGTGGATATCTATGGACTGGTAATCAATTGAACATGCATAAAATCTCTGAAAATATGGAAAAGGACTAAAATACCCTTAGGTAGGGAAAATTACCAGAATACCCCTAGGTGTAAAAAGACTATTATACCCTTAGAACCAATTCTGTACGAAATGTATAATATTATATATCTGCATGATTTATCACTTAATCTGAATATGTTTGATGCATGAGATGTTGTATGTTGCATGCTATAGTATGTTACATCTATTGCATGGGGTTATGGGCTTTTATGATGGAGGAAGCGTTCTGGCAGCCTCGCTGCAATCTGGTGGCCTCGCCACATATATATCTGTTCTGGCAGCCTCGCTGTAATCTGGTGGCATCGCCACGTATATACATCTGTTCTGGTGGCCTCGCCACAATATCTGTATCTGGTGACCTCGTCACAATATCTGGCAGCCTCGCTGCAAATTTTATCTGGCAGCCTCGCTGCAAATTTCTGTGGTGTGTAGCGGTTGGGTGGGTTGAGTAGTCTCCCCACATGGTGTAAGGCTGGTACGGGGGCGTTATGGATGGATCTGGGTTGGGTTTTCTGTCTGCATATTATATCTGATCTGTATCTGTTATGGGCCTATGGGCTTAACCGGATTTCTGTAATGGGCCAAGGCCCAATTAATCTGATTCTGAGGCTTGATCTTTTTGGCCTATGGTTGAGATTATGTTACACACTGAGTTGTCAAACTCACCCCCCTCTAATTTCATCTCTGCAGGTAACCCTCAACCATAGTGGGCTTGGAGCTGGGAGAGATTTGGAGTGGCCACAGCATCTGAAATTTCGGTTTTCTTTTCATTTTAAGTATTTAATTATTCTATTTTGGGTTTTAATTGTAATAAGGCCGTTGATTAAATTTCTTTATTGGTTTTATTTTCTTTTATGGTTTAATTCATATTTTATCGAGATTGCTAGTTATAGGCTGCGCGGGTTTTTCAAACTCCTAAAAAGGTTTTCAAAATTCAACAAATTCAAATATGGATAACCTAAAGGCTTATCAAAATGATTTTTCACAATCATGCTGTTTTACTAAAAATATCACCTAAGACACAACAAGCAGAAGGTCGTAAACTTAGTTATAGGTGCATGTGACACACCAAATCTGGTCATAACGTCCAGGCCAGGTTTGGGGTGTTACAATTTCTCTTTTCTTTTGGTTGTTCAGGTTTGCTTTTCAAGGTCTCATACTTCTCTTTTCTTCTTTACCTTTCTGGTGATTTGAATGTTTTTTTGTCCCTTCCTCTCAATTTTCTTGAGTCCATTATTTCCCTTTTTTTGCTTAATTATTACTTTGACCGTTTCTCTCCCCTTCTTCCTCTCAATACTTTTCCCCTTTTACCTTATTACATAGGTCGAATATCCTCTTCTTTCCCTCTTCCCAAATCTTTCAAGTATCGACATCTCCCTCTCCTTGCACTATGATACTATTGCTGAATATTTACTCCTCCTTTATTTCCTTCGGTTTTCATCTCTTTTCACTTTCTGTGTGTTAGCCAATTACTCCATCTCAGGTTTGTGTGCACTGTTTTTGTTTTCTTTCCTCTGTCTGTTGTGCTAGCCTATTTTCTAACACCCTTCTATGTGCTAAACTTTTCTAGGAGTGTGGTTGTCTTAACCTTTGCTTCTATCGATCGTGTGCTCTTAGCTTCTGTTGGGGGTGTTGACCAATTTGCTTCTTCTACTTTTCTGAGTTGGCACTTTCGGTAAGATACTATACTTTTGATTCAATGGCTTACGGGTGTGGTGTTAGTTAACAAGTTGGAAAGGGATGCAGGTAGTCTTTAAAGGATTGTAAACAATCTCTTACAACGGTTTTAGTGTGATCAATCAAGGCGAATGATAGGTAATCTTTAGAACAAGAGTTGGCTAGGGTTCTTTTCAATCAGTTTGACAAAGGATTAACTTAAGTTTTTAATTGTATTAGGTTTGGAGTGCTCACGGTTGAGTAGCCCAATTTCGCATACAAGGTGTGTACTTACACTGTTTTAACTGTAGGACAGCAAAAGCCGAAAACTCGGAAACATGGCATTTGATGCCACGCGAGCGTGCGAATGCACGTGTGGTAAATTGAGCCCATGAAACATGGGCACATGACGATAGAGGCCACCATGAGCGATCCTATGGGTTTAGGCTGTTTTGGGCCACGTTGGGCCAAAATGGGCTGTGTGGGCCCAATGGACTCATGGGCCCCACACGGGTAAATCTTACAGATAGGTGGGAAATATTGGACCCAGCTGTGTCGTTTACATGGTTGAGGTCAATTCTGGGCTTAGTGAGCCACACTGGCGTGTGGGCCCACATGGGTCGCTTAATGGGCTTTGGGCCCATACACACTGTTCTGACCATTAAGGTAAAATAACTGTTTTACCCCTGTAGGTAAAAATGACTGATTTGCCCTATGATATGTATGACTGTATTGAGCATGACATTTGTATACACGTACGATATTATGACATGACACATTGCATAGGGTTTTTGTATCAATAGGAAGTGTACTGTACTGTTAAGGTCACACGAGTCGCCCAAGATGACTGTGGACCTACTGACAGCTTTAAGTAGTGTATATTACTGGCAGCTTCGCTGCGATACTGTTAGTGCCGCAACCGTTGCTAACCTTGGTGTGATTGGTTGGGTGGGTCGATTATATCCCCACATGATGGATTGGCGGGATGGAATGGTGTGTTTGGCTAGATCGGGTGGGGTTTTTCTGATTGCATTACTGTACTGCTACTCTCACTGTAATGGGCTAAGGCCCACATTGATACTGTCACTGTAATGGGCTCAAGCCTGGACTGTTATTGCATACTGTTTGATAAGGGATTACACACAGAGTTTTAGTAAACTCACCCTTCTATTTATCTGTACATGTAATCCCTAGCCATAGATGGATTGGTGCCGTGTGGGACTCGGAGGTGGCCACACGACTACTGCTTTTATATATTTTTATTCTTATTTACAATTAATTTTGATTTGGGTAATTTTTATATAATAAGGCCTCTTTAAGGTGTTAACTATTAATTTGGGGATTTTTACTTGTTTTGTTATAAACGGCTAGTTGTAGGAAAGAGACGGGTTTTTAAAAGATAAATACTTTTCAAAACACCACACTTATGTAAAATATTTTTAAAGCTTCTGCTATTAAATGAGTTTTTGACAAGGTGTAACGATTTTAAAAGTAAATGGTTTTGAATAATAAACTATGTTTTGAAAATGAACGTACCGTTTCAATTCAGTGAAAGATAAATAAAAGTGGATTGAAGAGTATAGAGAGTTTTTAAAGTATGAACAATCCAATAAGATCAACAAATTTTTCGATAATATCACAAAGAGGTTTAATATTGAAAGGGTTTCATTGAGAACATGTTTTCCAAAAACACTTCAATGTGGCATCGCCAGATACAGCTGTAACGTCTAGGCCAGGTTTGTGGTGTTACATTAGCACTTAAACATAAGATTCTACCATATGAACATATAGTTTACTCTTATTCTAGCAAGTGTACATAATATCATATGCATGCCAAGTAATCACAGAAAGGCTTATGACCATATAAACTTTCACTTTATTTAACTTTTCCATATTTCTCAACTCATGGTTATTTCACCTCGTACCTTAAAGCATACATATCATAAAATTATATTCATACCTTTCTAAGTTTCATCTTATCATAGCTACATTTGATTAAATACTATAATATCGCTATCAACATGATCGGATGTAGCTCGGTTGGAGAGTACCTTTGTCTAAACAAGGTAGTTCTCATTTGTGTCGGAAGACATCACACTATCACAGATTTGCATGTATAGCGAGACTCTCACACATGCTAGGTTAGTTTGAGAACTGACTAAACCATAGCTCTAATACCACTAAATGTAACATGCCTTGCCCATATCCAATGCCGGAACAGGGTTCGAGGCGTTACCGTGCTTGAACATACTTAAACTTCTTAAACCGGGCCGTAAAATTTCTTTCAAAATTAAAACTTTTCAATTTCCATCTTAAAATCCCTTACACGGGCCTACGTGGCCCAAAACGTATACCAATGATGGTTTGGGACTAAACCAAAAAGTTTTAAAACTTTTGAGACACAATTAAAATTTCTAAATTTTAGAGAGTTACATGCCCGTAAGGGCAGGCCGTGTGGTCTCACATGCCCGTGTGGCTTAAGACATACCCGTGTCCTCCACTCATGAACTCTCTGTTTGTGACGTCATCAAACGAATAGGGGCACATGGCCAAATCACATGCCCATATGCTAGGCCATGTCATGCACACAGTTGAGAGACACGGCCGTATCTCTGCCCGTGTGGCCAACACTTAGGCTATTTTCCAAGCCCTTTATGTTGCCCTTAATTCTTTACATTCTTGTACACTTTATACATATGTATAATAACCTCTAATATTTTCAATTTAATCATGAAACACATATAATATACATACATATTTCACTAACCATTTATGATAAACATGCATGATCATATGAAAACATTTCCACATGCATACATATGTAGGCATACATATTCTTAGCTAATAGGAGCCATATCTCATGGCTATATACAATGTAGCAATATAAGCCAATACATTAGCCATTTCACAAGACTACTTACTACTAATAGCTAAGTCTCTATACATGCCACATCACTCAAATGTATTTAAACTTTATTCTGACTTCGAAACGACAACTCGATACTGTGATGTTGCCTCTGACGATCTCCAACCCCAAGCTAACCTGATAACACTAAGAGAAATGGAAAGGAGGGAGTAAGCATCATAGCTTAGTAAGCTGGCATATAATAATAAGCAATTTATCAACATGATCTATCCAATCCTCATAATGTGTTCTAAAAAAAGTATCGTTATTTTACAAGTTTCCACTTTTTACTAATATTCAACTTAGGCCATCTTCCTGAGTCACAATCGCTAAATTAATTATATCTTAAGCTACGAAACTCCAAATTAAGTTTCATAAATTTTTCCTAAAGCTAGACTCACATATCTTCTTACCATAAAATTTCTAGAATTTTTGGTTTTTCCAATAAGTACAGTTTATTCTTTAAATTCTCCCCTATTTCATTATCTGACAGTTTTAACCTCTCTTCACTAAGAAACAATTATCTCATGATAAAAATTTTGGATAACATTTCCATTTGTTTCTCTTGAAAGTAGACTCATTGAAGAGTTTAAGAATATAAATTATATACCATAAAAAGTTTTATACTATTTTTGGTGATTTTCTGAAGTTGGAATAGGGGATTTCCAAATTCATTCTAATCCTGTCTCGTAAAACTTTAAATATCTCATAATATAAAACTATTTTGCTTACTATGTTTTTTTTATAAGAAAATAGAGTCAATAAGATTTCATTTAATATCTCATTAATTCTCTAATTTAATTCATGCTATTTTTGGTGATTTTTCAAATTCATGTAACTGTTGCTGTCCAATACTGTTTGACAGCAAATTTCACTCTTTTATGATTTCATTGTTTTAACTTCTTTTTAGACAGACATATCATAAATCAAACTTGTCACGTTCTCACACATCATAGATATTGATCTATAATTACAAGGTCATCATAAGATCATATTAATATGCATTACTTACTCGTTTATAATCTCACCAAAATTCATTCATACATCAAGCATATTGCTCATGAGTTTGCGTACGAACCTGTACTGTCTCATGACACTTCATTCATAAAATCATAACATTATCTTCATAATGCATAATGCTGATTTACGACATACAACTTGCATACTTTTCCCGTTAAAGTACTTAGAATACTGAAGGATACTCGATTGCCATTCCCATGATATGATGCCAATGCCATATCCCAGATATGGTCTTACATGGGATCACATGTCGATGCCGAAGCCATATCCCCGATATGGTCTTACACGGGATCTCATATCGATGTTGATGCCATGTCCCAAACATGGTCTTACACGAGATTGTAAACCAATACTGACGCCATGTCCTAGACATGGTCCTATACGTGATCGTAGTGATGCCGATGCCATGTCCCAGACATGGTCTTATACGAGATCACTCTTAGATGCCAACGCCATGCCCAAGACATGGTCTTAAAGGGGATCTAAGTCTCATCTTGGTGCCGATGCCATGTCCCAGACATGGTCTTATACGGGACCTCATGTCGATGCCAATGACATGTCCTAGACATGGTTTTACATTGGATCCCAGTTCGGTGCCGAAGCCATGTCTCAGATGTGACAGCCTTAAATTGACCCTAGTTAGAATTGTGGTTTTGGGACCACAAAACCGAGTCATTAAAATAATTTAATATTTATTTTTAAGCCTATTATATGTGTCAATTCATGTGTGACATCTTTTGTGATTTAATTTAGTCTTATCATAGTGAATTGCACCTAAAAGGGCTTAGTTGTGAACTTTAAAAGTGTGATGGGTAAATGTGTGATGACTAATTAATGCATGCACGTGAAATAATGGAGTTGCATGTCAATTTGACCACTTTTATGATAGTGGACGGTAATGATGAGTTCTTTTGGCATTTTGTGTGTTGTAATTTAGTTAAATAATAATAATATGAATTAGTAAATTGTTATCATAAAATTGGGAAATAAAATTATAATATGGGTGAAAATAACAAGGTGATCTCCTTATTCTTCATTTGGCCGAAAATAAGAAAGAAGAAAGGAAGATAAGGGCTCAACCATTTGGCTAGGAGAGGACATTGATTAAGGTAGGTTTTCTTGATGAAATTCTTTAATTTATTTGAATTTGAGCTAGTCTTGGGGTTCTCTCCTTTGCCTATTATGGAATTTCTTGAGCTTTGAAAGATTGAAGCATTCGGCGATGACAAATTTTGGCTAAGGATTGTTGAGTTGAAGCTATGAACTTATTAGAGCTTGTTAATGAACCTTATGGTGTTATATGCATGAAATTTTAAGTTGAACTTAGAAATTTTGTTTTGATTGATGATACCGAACCTTAAGAGCATTCGGTTCTTTGAGTTATATGATTTTTTTTTTTTTTGTTTAGCAATTTGGTTTTTAGCATGATATTTGGTTTATTGATATTGATTTGGGGTGAATAGATGTTAATTGGATGTGGTGAGCTTCTTATTTTGTTTGACCGAAACCCACTTGTAATTTGAAATTAGTGAAGCATGTTAGTTTCGGTTAATTAGTAATATGATAGCATTGAGAGGATGATGAATTGAGTCGTTAAAAAGGGGTTGTTGTTAGGTTAAAGAGCATTGAAAAATATAATTCTTGGTATTAGGTCTATAATGCCGAACTTAAGCTAATTATGTATGTGATATTATTTCAGTATTGGATTATTATATATAGTTAAATGGTTGACAAATTACATGTTTGATTTAGCTCATTGTTGCATTCGGCTAAATAGGGTGAAGTGTCATCTTTGTCCATGAAGTTTTGAAAATGAAAGGCTTTAAGTGAATTGTGGTTAAATGTTGAATTAAATTTGATAATGATTGAGTAATATGAATTTTGAGAGTTAAAGCATTCGGTCATAGGGGGATAATTGTTGAAGTTATGAATAAATAAAAATATGAACCAATGCATTATATGCATATACATGTCATTCGGCCTTAGGAAGCTTTACTTATAAATTTATAAGTTGAAGTTATGACATGTATGTGTTGCTAACGTATTTATGAGTATATGTATATATATGCACTTAAAATGTGATTGATAGCCGAATGTTGGGTACTTGGTAAAGTGAATGTCTTAGTATAGAATAATTATACATGTGTTTCATGGTATTCAACCAATATGAGATATGGATAAAATTGTGTCGTAGACAGTATAAGAGAGTGATTAAAGGTTATTATGATATATATGTATTTGGCCAAATGTGTGTATGTGCCAAGGGAAGTATATGTGTTTCTTATTTTTTTAAAATGAAAGTGTAATAACCAAATGAGATGTATGAATAAGGTTTAACAATAGTTAAATTGTTCAATTTAGCTCACGAGCTCAAGAAACCAAATTCGGATAGGGGATAGCTAAACTAATCGAGTAAACGATCTGTAGTCATTCAACGACCGTCGAGGTAAGTTCTTGAGGGTTTAAATTAAAATGCTTATGTTAAATGATGGAAGAAATGAAATGAACCTTTATAATATGAGCATAGAATAATAATTTCTGAATGTAAATTAATTAAGTAGCGTATGTGATTGATAAAGTTACGATATGTTACATGCATATTTAAGTGAAAATATGTGTATTATTGAATGATACGTGCATATGGAGTAAAAACTATATAGTTGACATGAGTAAAGCATCAAACGGTGAGTGTGATGTGGAAATGCCATAATGGTTGTGTTTTTTTTGTCAAATGGTCAAGATGGAAAGAAATGTATAAGATATGTGTATGTAGGGTGGCCGAAATGGCTAATGTTGAATGTGTGTATGATATATATATAAATGTGTGTACTTAGTGAGGTCAAATGACTAATGAGAATGTTGAATGGCCTAATGGTTATTATAAAATGAAAACAAATTATGTGTTATATGAGTAAGTGAGAATAAAAGTATCATCCTAATTAAAACATTTGTGTTATGTGAATATTAAAAGTATATGAAATAATACGTGGATAACTTTGTGGATTGACTATCATACGATATTATTCGGGTCTATAATCGAGTAAATCTCGTGCTGGTATTATATCCAGGTTTAAAGTCCCGCAGGTTTAATGCTGGTGAATTAAGTAAGATTATGATTTTGAATGTTCGCAGTAAACTACCATCAAGTAAGTACTATACATTTAAGATGTTCAGGTATGTATTACCTCCTCATTTGTAAGTTTACCTCAAAGTGAATCATTAGAATTAAAGATAAATGTATATGTGATTGATGATTATATTGCGAAAATGAGGATGACCTAATCGGTCTTGGTATGTTTGTATAATGTAGTATATGCTAAGTTTTCATGTATGTACTCGTGTACATTTAGCTAACGATTCCGTGAATTATTAGTATTAAAGAACGATACATATGTGGGAATGATTATTATATCTTTGAATAAAGGAATAATATATTCGGTCAATGGTTGTTAGTATGAGAAAGTATTTGATTTAAATTTATCGTATGAGCTTTAAGTAAAGAAAAGCATGTGCTGAGATATCTATATGTAATTGTGCATATTCGGAAAAAAGGCCTTATGAATTGAGAATGAATTGTATCCGGCTAGATGTACAAATACAAGGTAAGGATTGTATTCTATCAACCTACGTATATGTGATAAGGATTATGTTTGGTTCTTTGCGTACCTATACGGTAATTCAATACATGCCATGTTGAAATACTCGAAAGTCTTGATGCGATTATGAACTAAGGAATTAAGTTTTTATATACACATATATATATATATATTCATGAATGTGCATGAAACGAGTACATTTGAGCAAGTGATTATGATTATTGAAAGAGTTATATGTTATGCTAAATGAGTAGTGACTCTATGAACCTATTCATGATAGATTATGATATTACTATGTGCTTCCAAATATGGAAACTAAATGTGGTTAAAGTATTATGTTTTAGTTTGATTGATTGAATTAGAAGTAGCAATGAAGCTTTTAGATGCGGAAGAATATATGATCTCAATTTGGATGAAATAGTTAAATTATATGCGCGTGCATGAGGTTTGAACTATTTGACCGGACGATGAAATCTTTTAGTATTGTTAAATGCGATTTGTACAAGGTTTAAAACGATGAGTCCTAGTAATGATCAACAATTAAAGATGTTCAGTACATTAAGTTAGCCAGGTATGTATCATGGACTCATATATGATTTTAATTTGATTGAATTAAAAGCATATAAAGTAATGCATATGCGAATATTCGACCATCTTGGTTATTATTGTGAAAGTATATATGTGCTAGCTAGGTGGTGCGTTTATTGAAATTATAGTTTGATATGAAGCTTAGATTAATTGCATCGAATAGACGAAATGAATGACCAATGATATTGAATGAAAACATTTTGTGACATTAAACTCAAGGCCAAAGAAATGTAAATTAAACTATGCGAAATTCTGGTTAGGTATATTCGGTCAAATGGGATCTTACTTAGATATAAGGACATGAGATAATCGTATTTGATTCAGTAAAGTTATTGTTTTGCTTAAGACTTACTAAGCTTATGAAAGCTTACTCTGTTTGTTTCGTGTCTGTGTTTTATAGATTATGGACTCTATCTACCAGCTCGGGGATCGTCAGCGCTTCGTCACACTATCTACTATTACAGTAACCATGTGATTAGACTTAGCTTATGACATATATAGGATAGATGCTAAGCAAAAATGATATTATGACTTTTATATATAAGTCACGCGAATGTGGCATCTTATGGAACTTACTTGTGTAAGTCTTAAATTCGAACTTTGATTGTGTATAGTAATTAGTAAATTAATGATCTTTATTCAAGAAAATGTTCAAAATTTTTCTGTCCTGATCCGATTCCTAGTTTCTGGTAACGCCTCTTCCTATTTCGACGATGGTTACGGGATAGGGGTGTTACATCAGACATGGTCTTACACGGGACCTACAAATGCTCATGTCATGACTACGGTATCCTTCGTATTCTTTATTATTTCTTTATAGAAATCATCTTAATATATCTCATCGAAAATAACATGAATTTCGATTTATTATAATGTCATCAAGTCATAGACAATGTTCTTAACTCAATTCATATACATAGTACTTTAACATATAATTCGACATAATCGAATTAATACACCAATTTAAGCTTTAAACATAAACTACAACAATGTTGCATTATTACTATCACACCAACTTACCTCGGAGGCGAAAGTAGCTAATTTTCTCGATTTGGTCCATAACTTTGTTCTTTCCCGATCTAAGCCCGAATCTCGTTTTCCATGATCTATAATATCACATTTAGCTCAATTATTAGTCACATGATTCAATGTGACCCAAAAAACATATTATGGAAAATTTACATTTTACCCCTAAACTTTTACATAATTACACTTTTGCCCCTAGGCTCGTAAAATAATTTTTATTCAATTTTCCTATATTTTGGACTTAGCCGAACCATTTTCATAACTATGGCAGTCCACATTTCTCATTAAATCACATACTGATGACAAATTTATAACTTCGACAATTCGGTCCTTTTAGAAGTTTTCGTTGAAAATCACTTAGTAAAACTTGTTCCTCTCATCATAGACAAGCATAATCTACCATTAATCATCAAAATACACAATTTTTCATCATTGGTAATTTTCTAAACTTAAACTCTAGCACAAAATAATGGTAGAAATAGCTAAAGCAAGTTACGAGGATTTCAAAAATACGATGAACATTAAAAACGGGGCTAGGAATCATTTACTATTGAGCTTGGAAAGCTTGAACAAATCCTAGCCATGGAGTTCATGGTATATTAGGCCAGCATATGAAGAAGATGACAACATTTTTGATTGATTTTGGCTTTTTACTTCTTTTAATTAACAAATGACAAAAATGCCCTTTTGTCCTTTCTTGAGAATTTTTTCTACTCATGCCCATTTTTGCCCAAATCAAAGTATAATGGTCTAATTACCATTTAAGGACCTTCAATTTAAAACTTCATAATAATTAGGCACTTCTAACATGTAGAACTCAACTTTTGCACTATTTATAATTTAGTCCTTTTGACTAAATTGAGTGCCCAAACATCGAAATTTTCAAACGAAATTTTCGCGAAATCTTTTTGTGAAATTGTAGATGATAAAAAGATAATAAAAATAAAATTTTCCTCATCGGATTTGTGGTTCCAAAACCACTGTTCCGACTAGGCCCTAATTCGGGCTGTTACAAATAATAATGAAAATAATAATTGTACCAACAATAAAAAAATACTAATAAATAACAACATCAACAATAATGATAATGATGACCATAATAATGAAAGCATAAAATGCACCACAAATATAAAAACAAATCGATAATAATAAAAAAATACAATAAAAATAAATAAATTAATAAGTAAAATAACGTAGACATAAAAAAATCAAAGAGTCCAAATTAAATAAATATGAACTTGATTGCTGTAAAATAAAATTTAGAATCTAAATTTAAATAAAATAAATGCAAAGACATAAAAAGGATTAAATTGAAACCTAAATAAAATTTGGGGGTGAAATTCGGATAGAAAAATGAGGTAAGAGATTGATTTGAAACGTGCGGAAAAGTGTAAAGACTAAATAGGCAATTATTCCCAGTCCGCATGCACACCGTTTTACACATGACCAAAATGAAACAAATGCAAAAACCACGGGGCAAAATTAAAAAAAAAAGAAGGGATAGGACCAAATTGAAAAAGGCAAAAAAGTGGAAGGACCAGGGGCATAAATAGCCCAAAAGATGAAAACACGCGGATCCCCCTGGAGCGGGTCAGGTCATGTGCAGGTGAAGCTCAAAACGACGCCATTTTGGCATCTAAGCATTAGCCCTAAACGACGCCGTTTCGAACACTTATAAAAGTAAAAAAAAAAATTTGCAACAAAAATCATTTTATCCCTGAAGCAAAAAAAAATCTGAAAATGGCTCTCCCCTTCCTCTCTGAAAACCCTCTGCTTAGGCTTGAGCTCCGGCCATCGTCTACCGTGCTGGCGCCCATCCGCTAGCGACGGCGCAACCGTCCATGGTGGCTGGAAAATTCAAAAAGGCCATTTTTTTTGTTTTTCAAGTCTCAGAGCCTACAAATAAGCAGTTTGTTATCAGAAACGACGAACCTCGGCATTCGTAAGGGGCCGAATACGAAAGGTCAGGTGATTTCTACACCCTTTTTCGTATTTTCTTATTTATTTCTTTTAAAATACTAGCAAAAATAATGCGAAACAGAAAGAATAAAAATAAGAAGGCAACCTTTTTTTGAAAGAATAAAAATAAGAAGGCAACCTTTTTTTGTTCTTGAACTGATTTTGTTTCTTTATATTTTATTGTTTTTCTTTGTAAAAAAGGAAGAAGAAGACATTGATGTTGTCGTGGCTATTTTATAGCCAAAATACAAACTGTCCATTACAAATATTTTTTTCTTCATTGCCTTCTTTGCTTTGCCTGTCTGTTGTGTGTTGCTTATTTTTTTTTTTTGCAGGTGACTGCAGAGTGGCTGATGGCAGTAGTGGCAGAGGCATGCGCAGGGTAGTGCCGACGTAGCATGTGGCTAGGGTTTCAGTTTTTTTACTCAAACTGAGTGTAGGTTGTACACCATTTGGTCTGTCTAGGGTTTTTAGATTTTGGGCCGGTAATTGGGTCATTTTTTGTAATGGACTTTTTTTATTGGGCCTGGGCAAAATTGGGCTTCTATAGTTGCCCCTCTTTGCTCATTGTTCTGTAACAAGAATGAAGCAAAGACTTTAAGAAGGCCAATTTTGCCTGGTCTTTCCAAATCTCGACTTCCTTGGTGCCTCTCTTCTTCAAGTAGCCTCATCCCAATCCACTGCATCTTCAGGAGTATAGGAATTTTTGCTTCGATCCACTCCACTGCAACTTTAGGGAGATAAGACTAATAGCTTCAATCTGCTTCACTGCAACTTTAGGGATATAAGATCTGTGGCTTTAGTGCACTCCACTGTAACTTTAGAGAGGTAAGACTTGCTATCTTAATCTGCTCCACTGTAACTACAGGGAGATAGGATTTGTAACTTCAATCTACTCCACTACAACTTTAGGGAGATAAGATTTGCTATTTTTAACCTGCTCCACTGCAACATCAAGGAGATAAGGTTTGTGACTTCAATCTACTCCATTGGAACTTCAGGGAGATAAGATTCATCATAACTTCAATCTATCCCACTACAACTTCAGGGGTATGGGATTTGTAACTTCAATATACTGCACTGCAACTTCAGCAAGACAAGATTTGTTATTTTTAACCTGCTCTATTGCAACTTCAAGGAGATAAGACTTGCTATGGTAGATTTAATCCAACTTACTGCAACTTCAGAGGTATAGGATTTATCATTTCAATCTGCTCCACTGCAACTTCAGTGAGATAAGATTTGTGGCTTCATATTGCCCCACTACAACTTTAGGGAGATAAGATTCGCCATGGTAGATTTGATCCGACCTACTGCAACTTTAGTGGTATAGGATTTGCTATCTTCGATCTACTCAACTGTAACTTTTTGGAGATAATATCTACAACTTCAATCTGCTCCACTGCAACTTTAAGGAGATAAGACTAATAACTTCAACCTGTTCCACTGCAACTTCATGGAGATAAGGTTTATAGCTTTAATTTACTCTACCGTAACTTTAGAGAGATAAGATTCGCTATCTTCAGTCTGTTCCACTATAACATCAGGGAGATAAGACTTGTAACTTCAACTTGCTCCACTGCAACTTTAGGGAGAAAGGTTTATAGCTTTAATCTGCTCTACTACAACTTTAGAGAGATAAGATTCACTATCTTCAGTCTATTCCACTGCAACTTCAAGGAGATAAGACTTGTAACTTCAACCTGCTACACTGCAACTTCAGAGAGATAAGGTTTGTGACTTCAATCAGCTCCACTGCAACTTTAGGGAGATAAGATTCATTTATTTTTAACTTGGTCCATTGTAAATTTTGGGAGATAAGGTTTGTAAGTTGTAACTTTAATCTGTTCCACTGTAACTTCAGGGAAATAAGATCTGCTATCTTTAGTCTACTCCACTGCAACTTTAGGGAGATAAGACGTGTAACATCAACCTGCTCTACTGCAATTTTAGAGAGATAAGGTTTGTGGCTTTAATCTTCTCCACTGTAACTTCAAAGAGATAAGATTTGCCATTTTCAATCTGCTCTATTGCAACTTCAGGGAGATAAGATTAGTAGCTTCAATTTGCTCTACAGGGTTCAATCTGCTCCACTACAACTTTAGGGAGATAAGATTCGACAAGGTAACTTCAATTTGTCCCACTACAACTTCAAGGGTATGGAATCTGTGGATTCACTAATCTTGTTACACTGTCCTCTGGGGAACATGACCTGTAGAATCCATTTCACGGACCTATATTTATGCCAAGTGATTAGGATGTCATGATCAGAATGAATCAAATACTACTATTTGGATGTTTATGGATGATATTTGCATGAATGCATAATGTCATTTTTAGAGAATGATCCATTTTTAATGCTTAGGTTGACATCGCTCATTGTTCATTGAGGTTTTATCACTGACGTATTACGTTGCCTTCTTGCTCAGCTGGTATCTTTGATAGGAAACCCGAAGAAATAATCGCAATTTGGGCAATTTTTCCCAAATTGTTCCAACCCTTAAATTTGGTTAGTTCTGATTAGTGGTCCCATTTAGATTCTTGTACTATTTAGAAGCTTTTTAGAGTAATATACATAACTCCTTTTACTTGAATATTATCAGTACATTAATCATTATTTTAATGTAAAATGCTTGAAAAAATCACAATAGTGGACAAGATTGAAATTTATTGAAAGCAAAGCTCAAAACAAATTTATTAGAATAGCAAATTTTGCTAGAATACAAATTGAATAAGAAGAAAATTGGTGCCCCAGATATCGTAGCATGAGCTTCTCCGCGTAAACTCTTCGAGGACCTTTTGAACTTGATATGTGTTTAGAAGACCTAGAGTACTTTGTTAATGCCCCAAGATGTAGCATCCATCCTTCTTGTTAATTCGGAGAGGAAAAGACTACCACATGTCCCATCTTTGATCAAAATTTGACTCGCCCATTCCTGGTTTTCAACTCAAAACCCTTTTGGTCTTAAGGAGCCCTTTGAGGGTTTTTGCCTTGGCCTATTTTTTTCTTTTTTACTTTTCTTTTCTTTTTTGTTTTTTCTTTTTTTTTCTTTTGTTTTTTTCCTTTCTTTACTTTTTTTTTAAAGTGAATTATTTCTTGATTGAATCAGAATTCATAGGATTAGGTAGGTTCTTGCCATCCATCTTGGTCAGCATCGACGCTCCTCTAAAGAAGGCCTTCTTTACCACATAAGATCCTTTCCAATTTGGCATCCATTTTCCTTTGAAATCCTTTTGTATGAGAAGGATCTTTTTGAAAACTAAGTCCCCCTATGGAATTCTCTAGGACGAATCTTTTTGTTGTAAGCTCGCATCATTCGTTTTTGGTACATTTGACCATGACAGATAGCTCTCAGTCTCTTCTCTTTAATCAAGCTCAGCTGATCATATCAAGATTGGATCCATTCTACTTCATCCAACTTCAATTCTTATAAAACTCAGAGAGAAGGAATCTTGACTTCAATGGGAAAAACTTTTTCCATTCCATAAACCAATGAGAAAGGCGTTGCCCTAGTGGAGGTCCTGACAGACATTCAATAAGTGCTAATTTCTTATACCAATCTTAATGTGTCTCAATCATTTTCCCCATAATCTTTTTAATGTTCTTATTGGTTGCCTCCACTGCACCGTTCATTTTTGGGCGATATGGTGTTTGATCTTGAACAGATTGCAAACTTCTGATATCGTGCTATTGTTCAAATTTAGTGCATTGTCAGATATGATCCTTTTTGGCATTCCATACCGACATATGATCTTTTTTTTAAGAACTTGCTGACTGCCGACTTTGTGACATTGGTGTACGAAGTAGCTTCCACCCACTTAGTGAAGTAATCAACAATACAAAGATGAATCAATGCCTGTTAGAATTATTTTTTTGCGAGATCGGCCTAATAACATCCATGCCCCACATAGAGAAAGGCCATAGAGAAGTCATGACATGAAGAGGTGAAGGAGGTAAATGAATTTTATCTCCATAAATTTGGCATTTATGGTACTTCTTGGCATAATTGTTACAGTCTCCTTCCATGGTGGACCAATAATACCCAAATCTCATGATTTCCTTGGCCATTGTGAAACCATTGGCATGTGTTCCGCAAACACCCTCATGTATTTCTTCTAAGATTTTCTTAGCCTCGAAAGTGTCTACACATTTTAATAGCATTTGGTCATTTCTTTTTTTATATAGGATCTCCCCATCTAAGACGTAGTCACTGGCCAGTCTTCTCAAAGTCCTTTTATCATTTTCATTTGCTTGGTCAGGGCATTCACGATTCTTCACATACCGCAGTATGTCATGATACTAAGGGTGATCATCTTTTTCTTCTTCTTCGTCGATGTTGTAGTAATGAGCTAGAGCCTCATAAATACTCATCTAGATAGGTTTTACATCTTTCTATTTGTTCACCTTGACCATAGAAGCTAGAGTAGCAAGGGAATCAAACATCTGATTTTCATCTTGTGAAAGGTAGCAGAAGGTGATGTCATCAAACTCCGCAATTAACTCCAGAACAAGACTTCGATAATTAATCAATTTGTGGTCTCTTGTCTCCCATTCAACTTTGAGTTGATAGATCACTACTGTAGAATCCCCATATACCTCTAACACTTGGATTTTGCGTTCTATGGCTACACGGATTCTGATGATGCATTCTTCGTATTCTACCATGTTATTTGTGCAGTCAAAATCCAATTTGCTAGTAAATAGATAATGATCTCTGTTTGGGGACACCAGGACTGCCCCAATTCTGTTACCCATAGCCTTTGATGTTCCGTCAAAGTTTAGTTTCCAAGTATAGCCTTCTTCACTGTCTTCATCAGTGGTTGCCACGTACAATAGATCTTCATTTGGGAAATCAAAGTTCAATAGCTCGTAATCTTCTAGAGCTCTACTGGCTAGAAAATCTGCTATTGTACATCATTTTACTACCTTCTAGTTTACATAGACTATATCAAATTCAGAAAGTAGAATTTGCCATTGAGATTAGCCAAGTGGTATGGTATAACATGTACTGTCTCAGTTTCTAAGTTGTCCAGATTAAGACACAACACAACTTCTCAATTGGCAAGTATCTCGTCTCACACTCAGTGAATTTCTTACTGAGGTAGTATATCGCCTTTTCTTTCCTTCCTGACTCATCGTGTTGGCCAGGCGCACATCCCATAGAATTCTCAAATACTGCAAAATAAAGCATCAGTGGCTTATTTAGACTAAGTGGCGTCAGCACTAGGGCATTGGACAGGTATTGCTTAACCTTGTCAAAATTTTTCTAGCATTCGTCATCCTATACACCTAGATCGTGTGTCTTAAGAAGATGGAATAGGGGTCGTATTTCTCGGTCAGTTACGAAATGAACCAGGCTATGTAATTTAATCTCCTTAAGAAAACCCAAACCTCTTTTTGAGTGCATGGCAGAGGCAACTCTTGTATAGCCTTGACTTTGTCTGGGTCGATCTCAATCTCTTTTTCACTAACAACGAATCCTAGCAGCTTTCTTGACCTAGCCCCGAAGGTACATTTTGCTGGATTGAGATTTAGCTGGAATGTTCTCAACCTTAAGAACAATTTCTTCAAGACTTGCACATGCTCCTTCTCTGTTCTAGATTTGGCAATCATATCGTCAACATAAACTTTGATTTCTTTATGCATCATATCATGGAACAAGGTTACCATAGCTCTCTGATATGTTGCTCCCACGTTTTTCAATCCAAATGGCATCACCTTATAGCAAAATGTTCCCCATATGGTTATGAATGTGGTCTTTTCCATGTTTTCAAGATGCATCTTTATCTGGTTATATCCGGGGAAGCAATCCATAAAGGAGAATAGTGAGTAACCTGCAGTATTGTCCACTAAGGTGTCAATGTGAGGCAACAAAAAATTGTCTTTCAGGCTGGCTTTGTTCAAATCCCTATAGTCTATGCATATTTGTATGTTCCCATCTTTTTTAGGGACGGGGACGATATTGGCTACCCATTCTAAGTATTACTTCTTGACCTCCTCTTTTATTTTCAACAAAACATCAGTCCTCATGCTTCGGAGCTTCTGTTTAACCGGCTTACACTCTTCCTTTATGGGGAGCCGGTGTACTATGATATCAGTACTTAACCCGAGCATGTCTTGATATGACCATGTGAAGACATACTTGAATTCTTGGAGTAACTCAGTGAGGTCTCGCTTTGTCTCAATGGTAATGCAAGCTTCGACCTTTACTTTTTTTTCTTATTCGCCTCCCAAGTTCACAATTTCTACTGACTTTTTTTGAGGTATGATATGTTTCTCCTCTTGTTCTACTGTCCTTAACAAATCAGGAGATAAGTTACAATATCTGTCATCTTCAGAGTCTTGAGGTTCCTCTAGACACATATCTTGTTTAAAAGGAGATTCTAGGTCAACAATAGTGCCACTTATGTCATTTGTGACAGCCCGATTTAGACCCTATTTGGAATGGTGGTTCCGGGACCACGAATTCGAGTTAGAAAAATATTTTAAAATTATTGTTTGTGTTTATTATGTGTGAATTTATATCTGTGAAATTTTCGTGTTTTAATTTTGATGTTTGAGTGCTCGATTAATTAAAATGACTTAATTGCAATAAATGAAAAATAAGCATGATAATTAATAAGATGCCTAATTCCTATGTTTTTATTATGTGGGGGGTTTTATGTTGCAATTAGGCTATGTGATTTGGTGATGGACGGCTATAGCCATGAATTATAATGGTTATATATTTTATTATAAAGGTTAAATATGTAAATTGTTAAATAAAATATGTTAATATAAAACATAAAATAATGATCATGAATTCATAATGTTTTGTTTCATCAATAAATACTAAGAAAAGAAAAAGAAAAAGAGTTTCACGCATTCGACCATTCTTGGATCTAATTCAAGGTTAGTTTTCTTTTAGTTTTTAATAATTTTTACATTTTTGAGATCATTGCAGTGTAATATACAACGCCCATGCTTAAATTTCTGATTTTTCTGAATATTTTGAGTTATGCCATTGATGAATAATTGTTTTTAATGATGTTTGATGATGAAATATGAAAGATAGGTTTTGGATTAATATGTTTTGTATTGGAAGTTTTGATGAATTTGAGTAATTAGGGCTAAATTGCAAAAATAATAATTTGAGGGACTAAAATGTGAAATAAATGAAATGTGAGGACTTGTATGAGTATAAGGAAGATTCAACCTAAGCATGGTATGTACAAATTTTGCATGTTTTGTGTTTTGTGCAAATTGGACTAAATTGTAAAAAGTGTGAAATGTCAGGGGTAAAATGCTAATTTGCCCATTTATGTGTTTTTGGATTAAATTGAATGAAATTGTGTTTGAATGAGCTGAATTTGAAATTTTATAGATCAAGAACAAAAGAAACCAGACTTGGATCAGGGGAAAACAAAAATAGTTGAATAGTCGTTCTATATCATCCGTCGATATCCGAGGTAAGTCTTTAGGCAAATAAATGCTATTAATTTTGAAATATATGTGAACCTTATATGCTAAAATGAATTATATGAAAGTATACATATGATAGCCGAATGTATATATGCTTAGGAGATTTGTTTACGAATTCAATTCGATCGAGATACGACGTCTGAAAGCCCCGTACGAACCTTAGGAATAACTAGGATACATATGTCATGACATAGGACTTTCGATGTGTTCTCGTGTAAGACCACGTCTAGGACATTGGCGTCAATATGTGATTTCGTGTAAGACCATGTCTGGGACATCAACATCATATTTGTGATCCATGTAAGACCCTATGGTGGCATCGATATGTGATTACATGTAAGACCACGTCTGAGACGTTGGTATTGTACTATATGTGTGATTATCCAAGTATCTTATTCAGTTCTGAATGGTTCAATGGGAAATGATAAGTTATGATCAAATGAGTAATCGAGCTAAAATGATCAGGCATGTGATAATTAGTTATTTATGTGATAATAAGGTAAGTTGATATTGAATTGGTTATATTTGTTTATAAGTGAGAAGGTTAATTAAAATGTTGAATTGAATATATGTATATTCGGCCAAATTAAGGTACCTATAATATTAAAGATGAAAGTTGAATTTTTGAGTAGACTTGTGTATATGCAAAAGATGCAAATTATGAGTTTCTAGAAAATTTAAGTATGAAATAGCACAAGAAAAATTATTAAGAGTCCTTATTTAGCAATTAGACCAATTTTTGGAACTATAGACAAAAATGCCCATAGAAGGGTAAAATTCTAAAGAAAGGGTACAAAGGCATTTTGGTCATCTTGTTAAGTAATAAAAAGGGAAAATAAGCCAAAAATTGGTTCATCTTCTCCACATACAAGCCCTCCATAGCTAGGGTCTTTTTCAATTTGAAGCTCCAAGTAAGTGTCTCCAAGCCCCATTTTTTATGCTCTTCATATTTTTGAAATCCTCGTAGCTTAATCTAGCTATTTCCACCACTAATTTGAGCTAGAGTTCATATTAAAAAATATATCGATGCATGTCATGCAAGTAATTTGATGTCTAGTGGTAGAAAATAAAGGTTTAAAGTGTAGTAAACATCTTTTTCTAAGATATTTTGCATGGAAGTCCCTAATAGGGACCAAGTGTAAATTATGAACTATTTAGTCAATGTGGGTGCTAAGTAAGTTAAATTTATCGTTTTAGATCAAGAGACACGAAGTGTGGCACCCCCTTACCCAAGTCGAACTACGGGACAGGGTACAAGGCGTTACCGTACTTGAACATAGATGGATACATAAATCGGCTATAAAATTTCTTTCCATATTAAAACTCTTCATTCATTCTCTTCATGACCTTATCATAGGCCTAGGAGGCCAACAGCCTATATCGAGTATGTTTCGGAACCGATCCGAGAACTTTCGAGTGCTTAGAAAATTTTTGCTTAAAACAGGGCCACACGCACATGTGAGATGGGACACGCTTGTGTGGGCAATCTGTGTGGTCTCACACACCCATGTCCCTAACCCGTGACTGATTTATTTTTATTTCAACCTACATGGGTTTTGACACGGCTTGGGCACACGCCCGTGTCTAGCACCTGTGTCCCTCACACGGCCCAGACACGCCCATGTCAAAATCTCGTGGAGTATTCTGACTTCCAATGCTATAACCAACAGTATTGAACACGGCCAAGGCACACGCCCATGTGCTTAGCCCGTGTTCTATACTGACTTAAGTAAATTAGATGCAGGGGACACACAGCCTATTAACGTACCCATAGGGGCTGACCATGTGTCACACATGACCTAGGCACACGTCCGTGTGCCCAACCATGTGGACAGTAATAGGTTATTTTCCAAGCCTTATGCCACCCCGAAACATGATCAAACAAAATATAAATTTCATGACATACATTAAGGCATAATATACCCTTTGACTACTCATCACTAAGACCTTCAAAGGTCATCATTCATATCACTTTCATCCATAACTAGACCACTAAATCATGCAACATTTATCATTCAAAAACCTTATCACATTGCATAAAATATAAGTTAGACAACATTAGGCCATTCCTAATGCCATTGCAGCTCTGTTCGGTTACACAAAATAATACTTAACAAAATATTGACACTTTGTATACATGCCATACACCAAAAGTGATTAACTTTACTATACCAAAAGAATGGCCTAATAGTGTGATCACGAGCTTCGACTTTAACGATCCTCGAACTGGTACGGTAAATCTACAAGGACGAGGGAAAAGAAAGAGTAAGCACATATAATGCTTAGTAAGTTGCATGAATAAAATGGCAACATAGTCATAGGATGTCAATTGAATAATTATCATAATTTTCATGTAGTAGTTTCTTACTCATTCTCATGGATTACTCATTCTCATACTAAATACTTTCAATTTCTCATACTTATTCACATGTAAACCTGCAACACTCGACATAAAACTTTACCCTTTCTCTTGGAATTTATAAACTTGAATACTTTTCTCATTTAAGTCTCTACTAAACATACCGAATGATACCTGTAAGCCAATCTCATGAAATGATGCCAATGCCATGTCCTCAGACATGGTCTTACATGGGATCATATTCCAATGTCGATGTCATGTCCCAGACATGTTCTTACACGATATGATACTCAGATGCCGATGCCATGTCTTAAACATGGTCTTACACAGAATCTCACATCAGATGCCCAAGCCATGTCCCAGGCGTGGTCTTACAAGGATCCTTATCTTCTCTCGGTACTGAAGCCATGTCCCAAACATGGTCTTATACGGGACCTCATCTCGGATGCCTATGCAATGTCCCAGACATGGTCTTACAAGGGATCTCAGTTCGGTGCCGATGCCATGTCCCAAACATGGTCTTATATGGGACCTATAATACTCATGACATGATTACGATATTGTTCGTATCATTTAAGCTAGTATAAAATTTCTCTTTTCATGTTTTCATCATTTCTTGATTAAATTTCACATCAATAATCTCATGAATCTCATACACTTGCTCAACAAGTCAATATCATTGAATTTATCATCATCTCATACCAAAATTATGAAAATGTCTTCACGAAATACCACATTTTCATAAAAAGTCATATTAATGAATTTACATAACATACATGCCAAATTATTACATACAACTTACCCCGAGTCCAAAATGTGGGAATTTCTCAACTTAGTCCACAACTTTTCCTTTTCCCCGATTTAGGTCTGGGCTTCGCGTTTCTTGATCTAAAATGATAAATTTGACTCATTTAGTACCCACATTGATTAATATCTCATAATTGACACTTTGGAAAAAATTATAATTTTGCCCCTAAACTTTTGTATATTTGCAAAATGGTTCCTAGGCTCATAAAATGAAATGTATCTATTCTCTTGGCTACTCAACCTAGCCAAAACTCACTAGTGCCCATACAAGCCCACATTACTCACAATTTTATACTTTTACTATGCAATTTGATAACTTTGCAATTTGGTCCCTATTAAGGACTTTCATGAAAAATCACCTAGGGGTAGGTGTTTACTACATATTAATCTTTCATTTTTCTACCACTAGGAATCAAATTACTTGCATGTCATGCATGAGTATATTTTTGAATATAAACCTTAGCTCAAATTAGTGGTAGAAATAGCTAGATTAGACTTTAAGGATTTCAAAAATACGAAGAGCTTGAAAAATAGGGCTTAGAGACACTTACATGAAGCTTGAAAATGAAGAAAACCCTAGCTATGGAGTCCTTTATTTCATTAATTAACCATTTTTGGCACTTACACCGAACTTTCGGCACAACAAGGAGGAAGATGATATAATTTTTCTTTCTTTTTCCCTTTTTATTTCATTAATTAACCAAATGACCAAAATACCCTTAGGTCCTTTCTTTGATATTTTTCCCTTCCATAGGCATTTTTTCCATCATGCTAAAAATTGGTCTAATTGCCAAATAAGGACTCCTAATAATTTCTCATATGCTATTTCATTCTTAAACCTTCTAGAAACTCATAAGTTGCATCCTTTGCAATTTAGTCTTAAAGGACAAATTAATCACTATTTCATAAAATTTCCTTATGAAATTTTCTTAATATCATGCAAGCATATCAATGACTCAAAAAAACATGGAGTAAAATTTTCTACTTCAGATTGGTGGTCTCGAAACCACTAATTCAACTAGATCCTAATTCGGGCTGTTACACGAAGCCCAGACTGAAATCGGGGAAAGAGTAAAGTTGTAGACTAAACCGAGCATCCACCCACCTTTTGGACTCGAGGTAAGTTGTGTGTAATAAATTAGCTTATATACTATGTAAATTCATTATGATGATATTTTATGAAATTATGATGTTCAATGAAGTCTTGTTGTGAAGCTTATATGGAACATGTATAAGTTTCATGATAATGAGTTTTGAGATAATGTAATAATGCCATGAGACTTAGTGAAATGAATTTCCATTAAGAAATGATGATAGCATGGAAATAGAACTTACATTCAAGTTTGAATGATATGAAGGATACCGTAATCATATCATGAGAATTTGGAGGATCCGTAGAAGACTATGTCTGGGAGATGCCATCGGCACCGAACAAAGATCCCACGTAAGAACATGTCTGGGACATGGCATTGGCATTAAGATGTGATACCCTGTAACACCATGTCTGGAACATGGCATGGGCATCCGAGATAAGGTCTCGTATAAGACCATGTCTGGGACATGGCTTCGGCACTACGACGAGATAAAGATCCCCTGTAAGACCATGTCTGGGACATGGCATTGGCATCATTTCATGAGAATTGACTTACGGGTATCCTTTGATATTCTAAATAATTTTAGAAGAAAGTTTACAAGTTAATAAATTCCAGGAGTTAGACTAAGGTTTCTTGTTAAGTGTTCCAGGTATATATATATATTCAAGTAAGTATGAAAAAACTAAAAGTACATTGTCATGAGAAATGCAACATGAAAAGTATGAGTAGTATGCAATTGAGTAAGCCACGAGAATGAGTAAGAAATTATGTGAAACTCTTGATAATCCAATTACATAATGTTTCATGATTATGCTACTATTTTATTCATGCAACTTACTAAGCATTATATGTGCTTACCCCCTTCCTTTTTCCTCTTCCATGTAGGTTTGCTGAACTAGCTCGGTGATCATTAAAGTCAGATCTCGAAGTCACAATATCAAGCCATCCATTTTGGTATAGTAAAAACTAGTTATTTTGATGTATGACATGTATAGGATGTTTGATTATTTTGTTAAATATCATTTTGTGTGGCCAAATGTGTTGACTAATGTTACTCAAGTCAAGTTGAAATGGCCTATTGAAAATGGCCTAATATTGCTTAAAGTACATCTTATGCATTAATGTTGAAGTTTATGAAATGTGTGTCATGGTATGTTTAAGTAGAGTAAAGATGGATGAGAATGGAAGGCATTTGAATACCTTAATTGTGGGATATTATAGAGTATCTCATGCCTTGATGATTGCCTTATAATTGGCCTTATGTTTGATCATGTTTCAGGGTAGCAAAAAAGGCTTGGAAAATAGCCTATTATTGTCCACACAGTCAACCTTAAAGGTGTGTTAATAGGCCTTGTGCCCTCTGCATCCAAATTGGCTAAGTCAGTATAAAACACGGGCTGAACACACGGGCGTGTGCTTTGGCCGTGTGCGTCTTTGAAGTTTTAAGTGTTTAAGTTAGGATACTCCACAAGAAATTGACACGGGCGTGTCTAGGCCCTGTGAGGGACACGAGCCATAGACATGGGCATTTTCCCATGTCGTGTCAAAACCCCTATAGGTTGGAATTAAAAATAAATCGGCAAGGGCCAAGGACATGGACATGTGAGATTACACAGCTAGCCCACACGGGCATGTCCCATCTTACACGGGTGTGTGGCCCTGTTTTTGGCAAAAAGATTTTTTCTAAGTGCTTGAAAGTTCTCAGATCAGTTCCAGAACACGCCCAATGTATGATTTGGGCCTCGTAGTCCTATAATAAGGCTATTAAGAGAATGAATGAATAGTTCTAAAAACAGAAGAAATTTTATAGCCCAAGTTTATGAGCTTAAGCATGTTCAAGTACGGTATTACCTCGTACTCCATCCTAGTATTGAACTCGGGTAAGGGTTGTTACATTTAGTGGTATCAGGGCTAGTGTTTAGTCGATTCTAAGACTAACGTAGCACGAGTCTAGCTATACATGCCATACTTATGTATATATGTGAATTGATAATGTGACGACTCCTGACAATCTAAATGTGTTTTATTATAGTAAATGGATCCTGAACAAGCTACGCCAGACGATGTAGAAAGTAATGCACCAGCTCCCGCTGAAGGGATGGTGCCAACTGGAACCGAGGATAGGCCGGCTACTGTAAGTCAGCAGGGAAAGGCTTGGGACTCCTTCTTCCAAATGATGAATGAGTGGTTCACTGAGTTCATTCGAACGAACTCGGCCACTCATCACCAAGCTCCATGCCTTCAATTTCCCCAATCTACCTAGTAGCTCCTAAGATAGTGGAAGTAGTAAGACATGAAAAGCCCCCGGTTGATAGGATCCGGAAGTAAGAGGCAGAGGAATTTCAGGCCACTAAAAATGATAACCCAGAGAGAGCGAAATTCTACCCAGAGAATACCATCACGGTATTCGATGAGTTATCGTGCACCCTGAAGAGTGCATGAAATTTGTAGTATCTCTTCTACGAGATTCCGCCTATCAGTGGTGGAACACCTTTATGTTAGTTGTACCAAGGGAAAGAGTTAATTAGGAGTTCTTCTAAGAGGAGTTTCACAAGAAGTATATCAGTCCCAGTTCATTGATCAGAAGCATAAAGAATTTCTAGAGTTGAAACAAGCTCGAATGACCGTAAGTGAGCATGAGAGGTTGTTTGTGAGGCTCAGCAAGTACGCTCAAGAATGTGTTTCCACTGAGGCCATCATGTGCAAGAGGTTTGAAGATGGATTAAATGAAGATATTAAGATGTTTGTTGGTATACTAGAGATAAAAAAGTTTGTAGTGCTCATAGATAGAGCTTGTAAGGCCGAAGAATTCACCAAAGAGAAAAGGAAAGCTGAAATGAAGTCTCGTGACTCGAGAAAGAGACCATTTAGTAAGTCATTCCAAACCTCCTCTAAGAAGTCAAAAGAATTCTCTACCTAGTTAGCTACTTCGAAAGAGACCATTTAGTAAGTCGTTCCAAACCTCCTCTAAGAAGTCAAAAGAATTCTCTACCCAGTTAGCTACTTCGGTAAGGTTTTCAAGCAAAGGCAAGAATAAACAGTATTCAACTTCCAAGGCTCAGACCACTTCAGTTGCGAGTGTGGGTAATACTCGGCCCAATAGACCTAAGTGCCCCCAGTGTTGTAAACACGTCCTCAATGAATGCCGGGCACATGAGAGAGCTTGCTTCAAATGTGGTTCTTAAGACCACTTCATTAGAGAGTGTCTAGAGATGGTAGAAAAAGATAGAGACTAGAGTGCAAGATCGAGTAATGCTCCCTCTAGAGGCAGACCTCAGAGAAACCCGGGCATGGGAGGCGAGTAGTAGAAGCACACCAAAGGAACAGACTATGAGACCTGAGGGTAGAGCCCCAACAAGGACATACGCCATTCGCGCTCGTGAAGAGGTGTCATCTTCCGATGTAATCACAGGTACATTTTCTCTCCATGAAACTTCTATTATTGCTTTGATTGATCCAAGATGTACCCACTTGTATATTTGCATGAAATTAGTCTCTAGTATGAGTATGTCCATAGAGTCTATGGAATTTGTGATAGAGGTATCCAACCCCCTAGGCAAATGTGTGCTAGTAGGCAAAGTGTGTAGAGATTGTCCTTTGATGATTAAGGGTCATTGCTTCCTAGCTAACCTTATGCTTGTACCATTTGAAAAATTTGATGTGATCCTCGGTATGGATTGCCTGACTTCACATGTCGTGATAGTGAACTGTAGTGGGAAATTTATTGAATTGAAATGTGAAAATGGTGAAACTCTCCGTGTGGAGTCAAATGAACCTAAGTGCTTGCCTATAGTGATTTCTTCCATGGTTGCTCAGAAATGTGTTAGAAAAGAGATATCTCTGAGTATGTTTCGAGATGCTTAATCTGCCAGCAAGTAAAAGCAGACCACCAAGTACCCTTTGGATTACTGCAGCCTATCATGGTTCCCGAGTGGAAATGGGACTTTATCACCATGGACATCGTAATGGGTTTACTGACGACTCCAAAAAAGAAAGACTCTGTTTGGGTTGTGAATAATAAGGTTACAAAGTTGGGCCATTTTATACCTGTACATATGGACTATTCACTTCATAAGTTAGTTGACTTGTACATTTCTGAAATGGTGAGATTACACGGGGTACCATTGTCGATCATTTTAGTTAGAGATCTGAGATTCATGTCGCGATTTTGGAGAAAGCTACAAGAAGCTTTGGGCACAAAGCTAAATTTCAGCACTGCCTTTCATATTGTAACATCCCATTTTGACCCTAGTCGGGAAGTGGTTTCGGGACCGCTAAACCCAGTCATGGAAAAATTTAAAAAAATAAAAAAAAATTTTGATAAAATATTTCGTGTCAAAATATGAGCTCATGCATGTGTGAATATTTAATGCTTTGAAATTTTGCCAATTGAATGTGTTTTAATATGAGAAGGACTTATGTGGAAGATTAGATAAATGTGTGTGTTAATTTATGAGAGTGATGTTAGAAGGTTGCAAATTGAATGGATTTGCATGTCAAATATCCATTTTCCATCATAGTGGCCGGCCATGCAAATGGTTTCATTGGTTGCCTTATTTTTTTTTTTATTTGTTAAATTTGGTAAGTGGAAAATGTTATCATATTAAAAAATAAATAAAATAATGAATTAGTAAAGGAGAGAGAATTTTTGGTTGTTTTTTTGTTCATCTTTGCCGAAACTAAAGAAAACAAATGGGAGAAGAAGCTATTTGATATTCGGTCTATAGAAGGGCTAAATTCAAGGTAAATTTTTGTTAATTTGATATTAAATTTGATGTTTTAAGTTTCTAGCTTGATGCTACTTTAAACCCATGGATTTATTCTCTTGATTTGGTTGTGTGGTATGTTCGGTGTTGGATAGGAAATGTCAAATTTTGATAGTTAAAAGAGAATTTGATTAAGGAATGTTTAATAAGCTTAGAAGATGAAGGCGTGAGTGATTATGAGCTTATAGTCTTAATTAGTGAAATTTTTGCTAAATAAGACTTAATTGCTTAGGAAGGCAATTGGCCATGGGATTGAGCATGGGAGAATCGGGTGTGAGATGTTCTTATTGTTTCATGAAGTTGAAAATGTAGTTGGAAATTCAGTAATTGTGTTAAAAATGAACATTAAACCTTTATGCTTTATGGTCATGCAAGTTAGGTGTAAAACCAATAGCATATTAATACTTGGCAAGGAATTTGTTGTTAAACGAATTATGAACCTTTTGTTTTTAAATTTGAAAATGTATGATTTTAAGGATGAATGGCATTCGGCAATAGTGGTTAAAGTGTTAAACCTAACATTAGTGAATTGAAGTAAAATTCGATTCTTTATAGGATTAAAGAACCTATGACCGAATGTGATGAATTTGTCAAGAAATAAGTTTAGTTAAATGAGATTTAGTTGATGATGTGTGTATGGGATAATCGAATGCTAATGCGATTAACACTCTAATGGCCAAGTGTGTTAAACCTTGAAGCATGATTTAGTTTAACTAAGGGAGATTTGGATCATGCTATTTTGTTTCTTATGAGCTTGAATTTTTTTAGGCAAGAACTCGTTGAATTAAATGGTAATGCCGAATGTGAATTTGGTGAAATTGTAATCTGGTGTATTCGGCCATTTTGGTATTGTAACAATGATGAGATGTTAATTCTTGTGGAAGAACATATGTGCGTCTAGGTATTAGAAATTTCATGATTTTTTTTAATTGAATTCATGAAGATGCTGTATGGATGAAATTCTAAGAAAAACTATATTCAGTTTAAGGATTATTATTTATGCTAATATCATTGTTCAAAGTACCGAAAATGATAGTTGTGAGAAAGGACTTTTAGTCATATATATGTGAGTACCGAATGGTTTAATTTAAGACCATGCATATTTGGTAAAATAAATGATTTAGTTGAGAGTTATGGTGAATACATATACATGTTTATATATTTGACTGAATATGTGTGGGTGGCTTAGAGAGGATAGTTGCATTCTTTGTTTTGATCTAGTGAAGTGTATGAAAATTTATATATTCGAATTGTTTGATTAAGCTCAAGAGCTTAGAGGTGAAGCATCGAATAAGGGAAAGGCTAAAGTCACGGAATAATTAACCCGAGATTTGTTTAGAAAGATACGAGGTAAGTTCTTAAGTATTTGAGTTTGATTCCTTTGTAAGTTTTAAGTATTTAAATGGAATGAATATGAATTATGTATATATGTTAAGGTCAATGACTTTTCTAAATGATGGCATATATAATGTTTTGTTATAATATGTGAATAAGAACTTTAAACAGTAAATTTGTATAGACCTGCTTGGTACAGCAGCAGTAACGTGTTTTGGAAAAATCACCATAAATTGTTAGAGTTGAATTAGAGGCTGAATAAATCATGTAATTAAAGCTTAATGAGTCTAGTTTCTTATAAAAAAAACCTTGTAAGTAAAGGAATTACCGATAAAGAGATATTTAAAGTAGTATGAGACAGTGTCAGAATGACTCCAAAATCCCCTGTTCTATTTTTAGAAAATCATTATAAATTGTACAAAAATTTTTATAAGACATAATTTATATGCTTAGACTCCTTAATGAGTCTAGTTTCAAATGTATTAAACAAGAACATATTTTGAATTATGTACAATGGGGAATTTGATTCGTAGTGAAGAGTGGTCATTATAGTCAAACAGTGAAATAGGGGAAACTTTAAGAAAAATCTGGTATTGATTGGATAAACTAAAAATTCTGAAAATATTATGAATAAAATATATATGAATCTATCTTCAGGAAAAATTAACGACGCTTCATTTGGAGTTTCGTAGCTCCAGTTACGAATAATTTAATATTGTAAACATTGATAAAACTGTTTGAGTTGCTTATAAACTATTGATTAAATATTGTAATCGAAGTACCGAATCCGTATTAAAGTGAGGCTATAAGCCGTAAATGACTAGTATACCTAGTCAAATTTGTTATGATGAAATTGATGTACAAGATATGTATGTGTGGTGAGGCCGAAATGGCTAATATCAAATGTGTGTAAGTTATCTAAATGGCCTTTATGAAATGTGTGCTATCTTTATTGTATAGTGAGGCCGAATGGTTATTTAGAAGTGTAATATGTCTGAGTGGTTATTTAAATAAAAGCAAAATATGTGATGTATTACCAAGTGATGATAAAAATATCATCTTATATATGTGCTTGCATATGTGGTAAAGCCAAATGGCTAATGTGAAATATGTATGAGATGTGTATATTGTGGCCGAATGACTAAATTGTTTGATAAGGATGAGACTAAAATATGTATTAAGACCGAATGTGTAAGTGTATGTATATGTGATAAGGCCGTATGGCAAATATGATGAATGCGCATGAGTATGTGTGATAAGGCCGAAGGGCCAATGTGAGATAAGCGTAAGTATGTATATTTGATAAGGCCGAATGGCCAATTTGAGATATGTGTAAGATGTGTATCGTTATTTGCATAAAAAGTGTGAACGAAAAACTTATGAGATATGGGGCACGGCCGAATGACTATTAAAAATATGAAAGTAAATCAGGTGAATTATGAGATAGTCTGAATGGAAGCATTATTTTGTTAATATGTTGTGATATGTAAATACTACTAGCGTATATCATAAAGTGTGATAAACCTTCTGAATGGGCCATGGTACGAAATCATTCGGGACATTGACTTAGTAAGCTTCAAAACTGGTGATTCTAGTCGAGTTTTATACCTAGCTGGCCAAGTGCATTCGATTACAAGATCCCACAATAGGATGTCAAATGAAGCTCGTAGTATACATTAAATGACTCAGGTATGTGATACTTATCTTTTGATGTAAGAATGACTCGGATTGGATTTGATTATGTTTAATTGTGAAACTATGTATTTGAAGGTATAAGATTTATGCATATGTGTCTTCAGTCATTGAAACTTAATGATGATGGAATAACTTAAGTTGGCCAGGTATGTATTCTACTCTCATAATTAAATCTGTGCTCCAAGTAAGTGTTCCCAAGCCCCATTTATCATGCTCTTCGTATTTTTGAAATCCTCGTAGCTTAATCTAGCTATTTTTACCACTAATTTGAGCTAGAGTTCATAGTCAAAAATATACCCATGCATGTCATGCAAGTAATTTAATGTCTAGTGGTAGAAGATAAAGGTTTAAAGTGTAGTAAACACCTTTCTCTAGGTGATTTTGCATGAAAGTCCCTAATAGGGGCCAAGTTGTAAGTTATTAAAATATGTAGTAGAAGTATGAATTGATGAGCAATGTGGGCTTCTATGGACACTAGTGAGTGTTGGCTAGGCTTGGGTAGCCAAAAGAATAAATACATTTCATTATATGAGCCTAGGGACTATTTTGCAAATATGCAAAAGTTTAGGGGCAAAATTGTAAATTTTGCTCAAGTGTCAAGTATGAGCTATTTAGTCAATGTGGGTGCTAAGTAGGTTAAATTTATCATTTTAGATAAAGAGACACGAAGCCCTGACCGAAACCGGGGAAAGGTAAGGTTGTAGACTAAACCGAGCATCCACCCACCTTTTGGACTCGAGGTAAATTGTGTGTAATAAATTTACTTATATACTATGTAAATTCATTATGATGGTATTCTATGAATTATGATGTTCAATGAAGTCTTGTTATGATGCTTATATGGAACATGTATAAGTTTCATGATGAAGAGTTTTGAGATAATGAAATAATGCAATAAGACTTAATAAAATGAATTTCCATTAAGAAATGATGATAGCATGAAAAGAGTACTTACATTCAAGTTTGAATAATACGAGGGATACCATAATCATATCATGGGAATTCATAGGTCCCGTATAAGACCATGTCTGGGACATGGCATCGGCACTGAACTGAGATCGCATGTAAGACCATGTTTATGACATGGCATTGGCATTGAGATATGATCCTCTGTAAGACCATATCTGGGACAGGGCATGGGCATCCAAGATAAGGTCTCATGTAAGACCATGTTTGGGACACGCCTTAGGCACCGAGACGAGATAAGGATCCCCTGTAAGACCATGTCTGGGACATGGCATTGACATCCGATAAGAGATTTCGCGTAAGACCATATGGCATTGGCATCAGATTACAATCTCGTGTAAGACCATGTCTGGGACATGGCATCGACATCGATGTGTGATCCCATGTATGACCATGTCTGGGACATGGCATTGGCATCATTTCATAAGAATTGACTGACGGGTATCCTTCGATATTCTAAAAAATTTTAGAAGAAAGTTTACAAGTGACTAAATTCCATGAGTAAGACTAAAGTTTCATGTGAACTATTGCAGGTATATATATATTCGAGTAAGTATGAGAAAACTGAAATTACATTGTCATGAGAAATACAACATGAAAAGTATGAGTAAGTATGCAATTGAGTAAGCCACGAGAATGAGTAAGAAATTATGTGAAACTCTTGATAATCCAATTACATAATGTTTCATGATTATGTTTTTATTTTTTTCATGCAACTTACTAAGCATTATATGTGCTTACGCCTTCCTTTTTCCTCTTCCATGTAGGTTTATCGAACTAGCTCGGGGATCGTTAAAGTCGGAGCTCGAAGTCACACTATCAAGCTGTCCATTTTGGTATAGTAAATATTAGTTATTTTGATGTATGGCATGTATAGGATGTTTGATTATTTTGTTAAGTGTCATTTTGTGTGGCCAAATGTGTTGACTAATGTTACTCAAGTCAAGTTAAAATGGCCTATTGAAAATGGCCTAATATTGCTTAAAGTACATCTTATGCATTAATGTTGAAGTTTATGAAATGTGTGTCATGGTATGTTTAAGTAGAGTAAATATGGATGAGAATGGAAGGATGTTGGCATGTGAATGCCTTAATTGTGGGAAATTATAGAGTATCTCATACCTTGATGTTTGCCTTAGGATTGGCCTTCTGTTTGATCATGTTTTAGGGTGGCAAAAAGGCTTGGAATATAGCCTATTATTGTCCACACGGTTGGGCACACAAGTGTGTGCCTAGGCCATGTGTGACACACTGTCAGCCTTAAGGGAGTGTTAATAGGCCGTGTGTCCCTTGCATCCAAATTGGCTAAGTTAGTATAGAGCACGGGCTGAGCACATGGGCGTGTGCTTTGGCCGTGTGCATCTCTAAAATTTTAAGTGTTTAAGTAAGGATACTCCACAAGAAATTGACACGAGCGTGTCTAGGCCGTGTGAGGCACACGGGCCATAGACACGGGCGTGTGCCCATGCTATGTTAAAACCCCTGTAGGTTGGAGTTAAAAATAAATTCAGCACGGGCTAGGGACATGGGCATGTGTGATTACACGGCCAACCCACACAGGCGTGTCCCATCTCACACTGGCGTGTGGCCCTGTTTTAGGCAAAAAAAATTTGTAAGTGCTTGAAACTTCTCGGATTGGTTTCGGAACACGCCCAATGTATGATTCGGGCCACTAAGAGAATGAATTAATAGCTCTAAAAAGAAAAGAAATTTTATAGCCCAAGTTTATGAGCTTAAGCATGTTCAAGTACAGTAATGCCTTGTACTCTATCCCGGTGTTGGACTCGAGTAAGGTGTACAAGACAAGCTCGTGTTTCTCTCCCTGTGGCATCTTGACTAAAATAACTAAGGTACAAGGGTCACACTGTCAAGTCACATGCTCGTGTGCTCTGGCCGTATGGCATGATATAGGCTTAGTTTAAGCCATTTTCACACCCCATTAGATCATGAACCAAAACATTAACTACATAACACTTTCATATACTCAATACACAACCAATTCAGCCAATTTCAAACATCAAATAGACCATTTCATAACAACCATTTCAATGTCACCTAACAACACTTCATATATCAATTTCATCGATCCTATACATAGCATAGTATCATTTTAATTCACAATTAACTTCATACCAAAAATGACCATTTCATCTTCTCCAAGCATACCATTTATAACACAACTCAAATATCAATATCTATGGATCCTTTTCCTATCAATCTTACTAAAACATCATTCATCAAAGTTATCAAATAATAAGCATATCATATAATAGTTTCATACCAAAACATCCATATCAAGATAAAGCCATATCACATAGCTTGATTATGTGCCAAAAACACACCACATTCTTTAACATAGATAGCCATATACATCAACCTCTAAACTAGCATATACATGCCATATTTACAACTTTTACAAAGATCCAAAAGTTCCAAAAACTTGCTTAGATAGTGTGATTGCAATCTCTGACTTCGTCCGAAATCGAGCTAGCTTCCAAATCTATAAATCACAGGAAAATAAACAAAGTAAGCTTTTAAAGCTTAGTATGTAACACCCCAAACCCAACCTAGAAGTTAGGCCCGAATCTGGCGTGTCACATTAAAGTGTTTTTCGAAAACCATGTTCTTATTGAAACCCTTCTTGATATTTAAGAGCTTGTGTAAAGACTTAATTTGTGTTTGTTGAATTCCAAAACGTGGTTCATTGAAAAGTTAATCACCTTTAAAATTGTTATTAATCTCGTTAAAAGTCTTTTATAGTTGCGGAAGCTAATTTGAAGTCAAGAAGTTTAAAATGTATGTTTTTGAAAAGAGTTATTATCTTGAAAATCTCACTTTTTCCTAACTAGCAAATTTAAAATAGAAAAGGTAGAAACCCAATGAAAAATTAAACCACAAATGGCCTTATTACAAAACAATAGCCCAGAATGATATTTAAATAATTAAGTCTAAAGTAGAACATCAGTGATCGTGTGGCCACCTTCGAGTCCCTTGCAGCACCTATCCTCCTAACGCTAGGGATTACCTGTACAGTTTGTCAGAAGGGTGAGTTTACGAAAATTTAGTGTGTAATCCCTTAATTAGCAAGCATCAGTCATATAGAATACAGTATCAGACTGGGCTAGAGCCCATCAGCAGAATTAGATGGGCTTAGCCCATACAGAAACAGAAATAGAAATAGAATCAGGTGGGCCAAAGCCCAAAACAGAAATAGAACAGAGCAGATATGTAACCCAACCCAATCCATCCAACTCACCACCCGTACCATCCAACACACTATGTGGGGATTAAATCGACCCACCCAGCCAAGACACTAATAACATAGCATGGCTATTAATAACAAAAAAAGTGGCAGAGCCACCAGAATCAGTATACGTGGCGAAGCCACTAATAACAGAAATGCGTGGCAAAGCCACTAGCACAGAACTTCCTCCATAATAGAATCCCAACCTCATGCAGTATGTCGTATATGCAAAATGTCATGCTCAATCATAGTCACACACATCATAGAACAAATCAGTCATTCATATCATAAAGCATAACAAACATTTTGCCCTACAGGGATATTACAATCATTTCAACCCACGGGGTATTACCGTCACTTTACCCGACAGGGGTAATTCAGACACTTTACCCTTCGGGGGTAATTCAGTCATTCTGCCCTACAAGGGTATATCGGTCATTCTGCCTTACAGGGGTATATCGATCATTCTACCCTATAGGGGTATATCAGTCATTCTGCCCTATAGGGGTATATCAGTTTGAGATTCAAATACTGAATATGTGTTTCGAGAAATTCAAAGTTGATTCAGTTGATTTTAAATGAAGCTCATAATAGTCGGGTAGTACGAAAATGTATAATGATCTGAAACAACACTATTGGTGGTACAGTATGAAACGAGACATTTTTGACTTTGTTTCGAAATGTTTAATATGTTAGCAAGTAAAAGTCGAGCATCAGGTACCTTTTATATTGCTTCAGCTTGATCATGATACCTGAGTGGAAATGGGACCGAGTTACGATGGATTTTGTATCTGGTTTACCGTTGACACCGAGTAAGAAAGATGCAATTTGGGTTATTTTTGATAGATTGACAAAATTAGCTCACCTTGTTTTGGTTTGTACTGATTACTCGCTTGATAAGCTTACTAAGTTATATGTTTCTCAGATCGTGAGATTACATGCGATACCTATTTCTATTGTTTCGAATAGAGATCTGAGGTTTACATCGTGGTTTTGGAAGAAACTGCAAGATGCACTAGGTACTAAACTGCATTTTAGCACTGCTTTCCATCCTCAAACAGATGGTCAGTCTAAACGAATCATTCAAATACTTGAGGATATGTTGAGATGTTGCATTTTGGAGTTCAAAGGTCTGTGGGAACGATACATGCCTCTGATTAAATTTGCATACAATAATAGCTTTCAATCAAGTATCAAAATGGCACCTTACGAGGCTATGTACGGTCACAAATGCCGTACACCTTTGTATTGGATTGATCTTAGTGAAAATAAGATACACGGGGTTGATTCGATTAAAGAGACTGAACAAAAAGTGAAAGTGATTTACGAAAGTCTTAAAATAATGTCAGATCGTCAAAAATCATATACGGATTTGAAACATAAAGATATAGAGTTTCAGATCGAAGACAAGGTGTTTTTGAAAGTCTCACTGTGGAAGAAAATACTCAGATTCGGTCGTACAGGCAAATTGAGTCTGAGATTTATTGGGCCGTATGAGATTATAGAGTAGATTGGGTCGATTACGTACAGACTGTTGTTGCCACTTGAGTTAGAAGAGATCCATAATGTATTTCATGTTTCGATGCTTCGATGGTACAGATCCGACCCTTCACATGTGATTAGTCCATCAGAGATTGAGATTCAGTCCGATTTGACTTATAAGGAAGAATCGATTTGTATTCTAGCTCGCAAAGTTAAAGAATTGCGAAATAAGAAAATTTCGTTAGTGAAAATATTGTGGCATAAGCATGGGGTTGAAGAAACAACTTGGGAGCCAGAAGATTTTATGAAAGAACGTTATCCGAATCTATTCACCAGTAAGATTTTCGAGGACGAAAATCCCTAAGGGGGGATAGTTGTGACAGTCCGAGTTAGACCCTATTCGGAATGGTGGTTTCAGGACCATGGATTCGAGTTAGAAAAATATTTAATATTGTTTTATGTGTTTATTATGTGTGAATTTATATCTATGAATTTTTTTTTAATTTTGATGTTTGAGTGCTCAATTAATTAAAAGGTCTTAATTGAAATAAATGAAAAATAAGCATGCTAATTAATAAGATGCCTAATTGCTATGTTTTTATTATGTGGGGGTTTTATGTTACAATTGGGCCATGTGATTTGCTGATGGACGGTTATAGTTATGAATTATAATGGTTGTATATTTTATTATAAAGGTTAAATAAGTAAATTGTTAAATAAAATATGTTGAGATAAAACATAAATAATTATCATGCATTCATAATGTTTTGTTTCATCACCAAATACTAAGAAAAGAAAAAGAAAAAGAGTTTCACACATTCAGCCATTGTCGGATCTAATTCAAGGTTAGTTTTATTTTGGTTTTTGACAATTTTTACGTTTTTGAGATCGTTGCAGTGTAATATACAAAGCCCATGCTTGAATTTTTGAATTTTATGAATATTTTGAGTTATGGCATTGATGAATAACTGTGTTTAATGATTTTTGATGATGAAATATGAAAGATAGGTTTTGGATTAATATGTTTTGTATTAGAAGTTTTGATGAATTTGAGTAATTAGGGCTAAATTGCAAAAATAATAATTTGAGGAACTAAAATGTGAAATAAATTAAATGTGAGGACGTGTATGAGTATAAAAAAGATTCAGCCTAAGCATGGTATGTGCAAATTTTGCATGTTTTGTGTTTTGTGCAAATTGGACTAAATTGTAAAAAATGTGAAATGTCAGGGATAAAATGGTATATTGAATTGGTGATATATGTTTATAAGTGATAAGGTTAATTAAAATGTTGAATTGAATATATGTATATTCAGCCAAATTAAGGTATCTATAATGTTAAAGATGAAAGTTGAATTTGTGAGTAGACTTGTGTATATTCAGCCTATGACAAGTATATGAGATATTATATTCATGATCTATGTGTTTATGTATATATGAATGATACATGTGGCCATGAATGAAGATATGATTTTAAAGGTGGATTATAATTATGTTATTAACTAAAAGTGTATTCGTTCAATTGGAATTGATGGATAATGATATGGTTAATAAAGGCATTTTTTAAGTTTAGAAATGTATATGAATGTAATAGCATGTTTTGATCTTGTTGAGTTGAATTATAGATACTATTGAGTTGTTTATTTGCTTAAGACTTACTAAGCTAAGTTAGCTTACTTTGTGTGTATACAATTGTCTCATTTTATAGATTTTGGAGGTTAGTTACGGACTCAGGGATCATTAGTGAAGTCAATCACACTATCGTCTGTTTATCGGTACTTTTAAAAGTTAAAGTTGAAACTTATGGCATGTATAGGCTATATTATCCTTTGGACATGTTTGATTTTGGTATGTATATATTTAAAAGCCAAGCAAAAATAGCTTGTTCATTTTGCTAAGTATGGTTTCATGGTTTGATTAAATGATGTGGTTGATATATTGATTGTGGTTCGTATATTCGGCTATGATATATATACTTAGATGTGAATTTTGCTTAATGTGGATGGTTAAAAGTGAATGACTTGTGGTTTTCAATTAGGAGACATAGAATAAATATTATTATGTTTGAATGATCTTTGAGATTTGGTAATTATGTATATTTGATCTTGGTAAAGAATTAAGTGATGCTAAAATGACCTATTAATATTGAAAGTTGGTTTTTTTGAATATGAATGATGGATATATATATATATATTTGGTGTTTGAGATTGAGATTAAATCATTATGTGATATGTTTGTTTTAGGTAAGGAAAATGTGTGATTGATATTTGACCAAGTCTTGTTCAGATTGTGGATCTTATTAAAATGCACATTGTATGCGTAAGATGTTTTGGAAACCATGGATGTAGGTATTCGGCTTTTGGCATGAAATTTGATTAATATATGTTATTAGATAATTACTAAATGATTAATCATGAATATGCGATTTATTGAATATATTACATGCAAAAAGGGATTAGTAAAATTTGGTTTAGTTATAAAATGGTTTTGAATGAATTATATTGTAACACCCTTCGCCCGTATCTGACACCGGGATAGGGTTCGAGGTGCTACCGGACTTAAACTCAACCAATCATATAAAATCCATAGCACATGCATGTATATATAATCAGATTTACAGCCACAATAGCTAATATAAGTCATTACATTTGGCTAAAACAGAAGTCACACACTTAATCATTTAGACTCCTATTTATGTCATAAACTCATAGTACTGAAAATCACTTACTTGCTGAGCTCATATTACTCCGTATTACTATTTGTCCTCGTATTACCATATTTTTCCATTGAATTAATACAAATATATTGGATATTTATATTAGTCTCATTCTCATTCTTATGCTAAATTTATACGTTGAATCATTTCAACGTCGAAGAGTACACAAACATCAGAATCAATGCCAATAATAATCACATATCACTTACCAAACTTTAAATGTCAATTCACAAACCTGTAATTCACTAGCTATTGTTCCAATCATGATTTAAAATGATAAATCATTTATTAAGCCTAATCTCAGTGCTCAATTAAATTCTATTGCATAATTTCAAATGATACTTACCAAAACTTTACCGATTTGGAAATCGTCATTTTTCACTGATGCCATAGTCTCATCCAACTATGGTCTTTTACTTATTCACTTTCTGCCCAATACAATCATAGTCTCGCGTTCTTTGATGTGCACCGATACGCATTGAATTTCACTGATGATCACTGATACCATAGCATAGCTATGGTCTTTTCATTTATCCGTCAATTCATCACTTTCGATAGAATGCCATAACCCAGCTATGGTCTTACATCTTCAATATCACTATGCCATAGTAAAACCACAGACTTAACCGTCAATTCATCACTTTTCATTAGAATGCCATAGCCCAGCTATGGTCTTACATCTTAAGCACGTATCACACCGATGCCATATCCCAGATATGGTCTTACACGGATCACATATATCACTGATGCCATATCCCAGATATGGTCTTACTCAGAAGCACTTATCACTCCGATGCCATAAACCAGATATGGTCTTACACGGATCACTTATCATCTTATTCCGATGCCATAGCCCAGCTATGGTCTTATACGAAAATCACTTATCACTTTCTTCCGATGCCATAGCCCAGCTATGGTCTTATACGGAAGTCACTTTGCACTTGTAGCCGAAGCTACCACTTTCACTTGATCAGGTAGCCGAAGCTACCACTTTTCACTTGTTGCCATGGTCCGACCATGGTCTTTTCCGTCAATTCATCTTGTCATTGAGCTGGAATCGCTCAAGTTGATTTCTGCAAAACATATTCAGCCATTCTGCTCATGAAATCCTAATATACATTCTCAATATCTCCGTTAGTCACATAATTCATATAAATATCAAGAAATAAAACATTATTCCACTTCTGATTCAACATTTATTGATTACAATTAGGCATATGATTAATCTAAATACAAATCATTCATATATTTTTCCTCCTCCTCCACTCCATTCCACATCCTTAGTATAAATAACACACTTGTAAGTAACATTATCTATAACTTTTACTATTTACTTGTACATTTTCAAGCTGTCCATCCGTGTCATAGTCAATAAATTATTTTTATATTGAGCTACAGAACTCAAAATTAAGATCCATAAATTTTCCTTGAAACTAGATTCACATATCTTCTTATCATAATTTTTCCAGAATTTTTGGTGTGTCCAATTTGTACATTTTATTCATTAAAATCTCCCCTGTTACACAGTCCGACAGCTCTGACCTCTCTTCACTAAAATTTCAATTTCTCTTTATTCCGGATTGAAAAGATGTTCATGTTTATTTCTTATAAAAATAGACTCAATAAGGATTCCAACCATATAAATCATGTTCCATAACTATTTTTGTACGATTTTTACTGATTTTTACAAATCAGAACAGGGGATCACGAAATCAATCTAAACCAGTCTCACAAAAATGTAAATATCTCAAGATACAGAATTCCTTTGCTTCCTATGTTTCTTTTATATGAAAATAGACTCAATAAGATTTAATTACATATCTTATTCAACTTCTAATTCAATTCCTACCATTTTTGGTGATTTTCCAAAGTTAGAAAATTGCTGCTGTCAAATACTGCTTTAGTGTGACATCTTAATTTCCAATTTGTCCCAATTTCCACAATTCATACAATTCAGTCCTTGCTTAATTAACCCCTCCATTGAGTTAATTTTCTCATTTAACATCTTTCTCCATCATTTTAAAACACTTCATAACCTTTGAAGATCAGAATTTTAACACTAAGCCTTGATTTCAACCATTTCACAATTAGGTCCTAAAACCAATTTCCATCAATTTCACTTGATAAAATCATCATATAACAAAATTAAAGCTTCAATTCAATATTTATTCATCACATGCTTTCAACACTAATCCACATCAACTTTAAAAATTAGCCATGGAATCAAAAACTAATGAATTAATAAGTTGGACCCAATTGTAAAAGTCCAAAAACATAGAAATTTCAAGGAGAGAGCAAGAATTAAACTTACATGAAGCTAGAATATGAAAAACCAGCTTGAATCCTCTTCCATGGCTGTTTCTCAGCTGATGAAAATGAGAAAAATGAAGAGAATTCTAGAGAATTCTCAATTTGGTCCCATTTTTATTTAACTAATTTTGGCAATTTTCTAATTTTGCCCTTATTTTACTCATTTCCTGATTTTTCTCAGCTATTGCCGCCCAAAATATCTCCTTTGGGCTTATTTGCACTTTAAATCCTTCCTTATTTGACAATTGAGTTATTTCATCACTTTTCACAATTTTGCACTTTATTCAATTTAGTCCTTTTTACTCAATTGACCACCAAAACCTTAGAATTTCTTAACGAAACTTTAATATTACCTTATTGACACTCCTTAAATATTCATAAAAATATTTATGGCTCGGTTTATGACACCGAGATCTCAATACCTCTTTTTCTCGATATCTTGACCAAATAAATCTTTACAAACATAATTTACTTTTTCAAAAATCTTTTAAAAACTACATTCGGCTCGTAAATAGTAAATAATATTATATACGAGTTCATTTATCGAATTCGGTGGTCTCGAACCACAATTCCCGACATTACTGAAATTTGGGCTATTACATATATAGTCTAAGCATGAGTGTATTTGGCCAAAGCATTATAAAATGACCAAATGAATAGTGTTTTTAGTTTTATAAAGTCATGATGGCTTGCATGCAAATTGGTTCATGTGCAAAGTTATATGTACTTTGAGAAACTACCTTTATATGTTCTTTTAAAATTGGTCTAAATGGATAGTGCACTTAATAGTGTGGCGCATAACTTCTATAATTGAGGTCACATGTAGTAATGGATCTTTTTATAACAATATTGATTTGTTTAGGTGGTTTTTATATATATATTTACATATCTATATCATGGTGCCGAATGCATATGTCAATAATGATAAATGTTTAAAATAGGTGCTCGTTTTCTAATTCATGCTTGTATTAATTGATTTGGATTATTGGTAATGACTTTGATATGTAACATCCCAAACCCTGCCTAGATGCTACGGTCGAATCTGGCGTGTCACATTGAAGTGCTTTCCAAAATTGGTCTTGTTGATAAAAATCCATAGTCAAATTAATTTAAAACCCATCTAGTTTTTATTGCTTGAGAAAAATTCAGCAAATTACATTATTATGAGTTGAAAACATCGTAGCAAAACAATTGCCATATTTGTTATCGTTGATTTCTTAGACTGATCAAAACCGCAGAAGCTTTTCTATTTAAAAAAAACTTAAAGTTTAAAATGCATGTTTTTCTTTAAAAACAGTTATTATTTTGAAAAACCCATTTTTCCTAGTCTAGCAGTTTCAAATAAGAAATCAAAACCCAATCAAAAAGTAAATCCACCAAAATGGCCTTATTACATAACCAAAAATCCAATATGAAAATTTAAATAAGTAAAGTCAAAAAGCAAAACATCTACGATCGTGTGGCCACCTCCAAGTCCCTCGTGGCTCCAAATTGCCTAAGGTTGGGGATTACCTGTACAGTTAAAAGAAAGGGGTGAGTTTGCAAAAACTCAGTGTGTAATCCCTTATCATTCAAATAGTGAATAATGCATGCAGAAACAGTCTGGGCCTAAGCCCTATTCAGTAACAGAACAGTCTGGGCCTTAGCTCGATACAGTAATAGTGTCGGCCTAAGCCCAGTACAAAATCATTACAGTGCAGATATGCAGCCCATCCCAGTCCAACCAACACACCACCTGTACCAACTAGCACACCATGTGGGGATTAAATCGACCCACCCAGCCAGCTCACCAGTATCACAGCAAAGCTGCTAGTAACAGTAAACGTGGGATAGCCACCAGTATCAATATGTGGCAAAGCCATCAGTACAGTAAAAACGTGGCAGAGCCACTAGTACTTCCTCCGTAACAATATCTCAACCGCATGCAGTATGACGTGCCATAAATATTACGTGTATGCAGTATGTCACCCTCAGTATCAATAATATAAATTTCATATTCTCATCAGTCAACCTACTACTAGGGGTATAACGGTCATTTTGTTAGCTAGGGGTAAAACGATAATTTTACCCCTCAGGGGTATTTTGGTCATTTACCAAATTATGGGGTCTCGATACAGATAACAACCCTTTAAAAGGTCTATAGTCATCTCGAATGACTCAAATAACCTAAGTGGTCATAACAGTATAATTGGGCGTAATGCCTGCCCACTTAGCCCAAATTCAGTCACTGCTATGCGAATTTTATAGCCCAATCCATTATTTGTCAGTCACTGTGGAATTTGTCCATATGGGCCCACAAGCCCATCGGGTCTACACAGCCCATTGGGCCCACACAGCCCATTTTAGCCCAACTAGGCCCAAATGGCCCAAGCCCACGAAAAAGCTCGTGAAGGTCTGTACAGTCTGTCGCCCATGATTGGTGGGCTTGGTTTACCTCACGAGTGATTGCATGCTCGCAAGACCGCAAATGCCAAAGTTTCAACATTTCGGCTTTTTAGCTTTTGCCGATTCATAGTAAAACAAGGGTGAGATTACACACCTGATTATGAAAACTTGCGAGAACCCTTGAGCACCAACCTACGTTTATTCAAACATTCAATTAGTCTCTTAATACATTAGTGTTCATTAGCACTTAAACCTCAAATCAATAATCACCACTACTTTGACAGAAAGAAACGCGATTTATTCCTCCTAGATCGCTGGCCCAAAAATAATCACGCACACCTTAACAACTAACTGCACCAAGTCTAGCCCTTGTTAGACAGAATCGATTAAACATGTGACTTAACTCCAAATATATTACCTTACAGGGACATAGGCATGTTCGGCCTATGCCCGAAAAGAAAGGTAATGTATTTACCTTAAGCGAAAAAGAGGAGAATAGCTTGGACGGCTTGAATAACACCCACGCTCCTTCACTTCTCGAGGGAATTTACGAATTAACCGAATAGCACACTGAGAACAAAAGTGAAAATACCACAATAAGAAGAGAAAGAATTTTCAGTTGAAGTCGTTATAAGGAAAGAAAGCAACATTATCGGTAGCTGAATCACTTCTTGAATCGACAAAGAAATACAGAAGAACGGCACAGAGACGGATGGTAGATGAACTATGTTCGGTTGCTAAGACAGACCATCACAAGCCAAGAACTGACAGGGATAATAGAACAATTGTTTGGGGAATCCAAAATCAAAAAGCTGAAAGAAAAGGCCGAGAGAGGAGGAGAGTAATTTTCAGCTTAAACAAATGGATACAAAAGAGGATAACAGAGGTTCGACTATGGGAAAGAAACGAAAGAAGAAATGGAGAGAGAGATTATGAAAGAAACTAAAATGTGAAGATTGGTGAGGAAGAAAAGAAACAATATTCAGCCAAAAAAAAGAGGAGTAGAAGAGATAAGATGCAATCGGTCACAGTTGCATAATAGAGAGGAGAAAATTGTTGACAAAAAAGATTGAGGGAGGGAGAGAAATGTAATCGGCCTCTGGATGGAAAAGAGAAAAGAAACAAGCCCCGATGCTCACACTTGCACTATACGGTCTCAAAGAACAAAAGCACAAACACAAACCAAAAGGAATAGCAAGAATTGTCAAAAAGAACAAATACAAAAACCAAAGTTGAAAAACACTCCCCAAAATCGACTCCCCTAGTGTCTCTAGAACAAACTCGACACAACCAACAAAAAGATATCCCTAAAATCTCCCCAACTTGCCGAATGCACACAAGGAGACCCTAGCCAAATTTGCACCCAAAACTCTCCCAAATCGGCTACAACTCTCCAAGCTTTCAAATTCCTTGATTCTCTCGATAATTCCCTCCCCTTATCCCTCCTTGATATCCTTTACAACTTACTCCAAGACCAATTCAAACTCTCACTCCATAGAGTACGAATCCACTTCAAACACCTGTCGCCCCATGTAACAAAATAATTATCCCTTGCCTGCCATGGGATTCGAACCCCAGTTCTCTCAGTTGCCAAGTCACACCACTTGCCACAAAGCCACAAAGATTTTTGTGACATAAAACATGTGCTATTATTTATAAGGTCTATGTGCTAGTGTCCAGGTTCTTTTAAGATCAAAAACTAAATTTTTTTCCAAAGCCAAGGCTTCAACCCAGGCTTCTCAAACATTCCCAAACATACCCAAATCACCTAGCTAGCACGCCAAACATGCATTTTATGTCAAATCATGCAAAATCACAACCCCTATATTTTTGAGGCATTACATGATATACGCTTATGCTATGTGGCAAAATGATATATTTGACACTATTTGCTTATGGTTTTATATTGGACATATGTTGAATAAAATGTTATGACATGATTGGTAAAGATGTTAAATTGATTACTTATGTTTAAAATTGTTTAGTATTCGAGTTTTAAGCATGAGTATGCCTGTGAATGCATAGAAGTTGTGTCTCGTCTGGTAATACCTCATAACCCCATTCTGACGACGGATACGGGTTAGAGGTGTTACATCACTGATATCCGGAGACCTATTGCAGGCATGAGGAAGATCCGAAGAGTAAATGAATCTAAGGATGAAATAAAGATGCATTTTATTGAGATAAAGATGTTGGACATAAGCCTATTTCACAAAAGGATTCTTATTCCTCCAAGGCTTAAAGCAATAAGCGTGTGTTGAACATTACTTTGAATTAGCTCTAAAAACTATAGGAATTGTAACACCTTTGAGAAGTCTTGGGTTCAAGCTTGGGCGTGTGCAAAAGGTTTTGTTTTTAAGGAATAAACCCTTGCCTATAGTTAGTAGGTTTCTTAAATTAATGGGAGCATATTATAACAGAGAGAGCCTGCTGGTCAAGGGGTAAGTGGCGTGCCATTGCTACTAAAGGTCTGTAGTTCGAGTCCTATAAAGCGTAAGGGAGTGTTTTATTTTGCTATGAGTACAGAGGAGTGCCCTAGGTTAACCGAAACTCTTAAGAATTTGAAGGGAGTTCAAACTAGTGGGTGGAGAGATTAGAGGAGAGTTTAAGGAGTGGATCAAGGAATTTGGTAAATGGTTGGAGAGATTTTAGGAGAGATTTAAGGGAGGAAAAAGTGGAGTTTGAAGTGTAGTAGAGTTGTGCCAAAATTGCATAGTGGGTACACAGAAATTTTTGGCTGAATTACTATTCTGTCAAATTTTTGGTTTTGTATGCTTATTCTCTTTTGCGTTTTGGTTCTTTATGCCTTTGGTACCAAAAATTGGCTTCTGCTACCTTTTCTCTCTATTTCTCATATTGGCTTTCTCCCTTATTCACTATTTTAATTTTACTTCTTCCCTTTCCTCTCTCAATTATCTCTCTTGGTCCGAATACTTTTTCCTCTTCCCTCTATAACCATTTGGCCAATTCTTTTGTAGCTGAATCTCTCTCCGTATTCAATTAAGGTAACTTGGTTTCCTTTTGGGTTGTTGAATCCTTGACTTATGGCCTATCCTTGCTATAGCCGCCATCTTTGTTTGGGTTCACGGTTGTCTTTTTCCCTTTTATTTCTTTTTGTCGAAATAATTTTTCCCTCTAACATATTCTTTTCTCTGCCGATACTACTAGTAGTGTGATTGTACCATCTCGTACCTCGGGGTTAGGGTGTGCTTTCGTAGGTCAATTACTTCTATCTACCATTCTTAGTTCTTTGGTAAGTTGTTATTCGATTGATTCAAGATTAGGTTGTAATGTAGATGTTTGCCAAGGATCTTGAAGTCAATCTTAGTCAGCAGTCTAAGAGGACTAAGCCACATTTGTTTAACCAAGGCAGGTATTAAAGATAAGTGGGAATTGTATTAGGGGAGGTTGTTAACCCCATTGTTAGTCTACTAATAGAATACCTTGATTAAATGTAGGTTTGGTGCTTATGGGCTATTTGCACGTTTTTGCAAAAAGGTGAGTAACAACATTGCCTTAATCATAAATCGGAAAAAGCCGAAATAGGTGACCGTTGACTTTACATGAGCATGTGCTCACTCGTGTGGTAACCCAAATGCCTAAACGTGGGCATAAGATCGTTAAGGCCGACCACGAGCGATTTCATGGTCTGAAGCCGAATTGGGCCATGGTAGGCTGAAATGGGCCGTGTGAGCTACACAGGCATGTGGGCTCTACACGATAAACCACACAGACGTGTGGAGAATGTTGGGCCAGGTTGTGTAATCCATACGACTAAAGACATTTCTAGGCTATGCGGGCCACACGGGGGTGTGGGCCCACATGGGTCCATAATGTAGGCCATGGGCCCATTTCCACTGTTTGACAGTTAAGGTTGCACGAGTTGCCTGAGACGACTGTGGACCTAGTGTTGGGTCGGTAAGTGTGCCTAGAACCCTAATTGACAAAATGACTGTTTTGCCCTTATTTTGTAAAATGATTATTTTGCCCTTATGTGGTAAAAAGATTGTTTTGCCCTTTTGTGGTAAAATGACTATTTTGCCCCTATATGGTAAGATGACTGTTATGCCACTATGTGAGGTATATATATATATTTCTGCATGTATGACCGTATTTTAGCATGTTATTTTAATTCTAATGGATACATGTATGATTCTTTGATATGACATGACATGATTGTAACACCCCAAATCCAGCCCAGATGCAATGGCCAAATCTGGCGTGTCACACCAAAGTGTCATTTAAAAGCTGGGTTTGTCGATAAACATTCATTTCTATGTTCAAATCCTTTTGGTTTAGATTAGCAAAAGAACCAGTCAAAAAGCTTTCCAAAAATTTGTTTTGTTGATAAAAACCAATAATTAAGTTGAAACCATTTAGTTTTATTGCATTAGAGAACTCAGTGAAATTTATTATTATACTTTTAAACCAATTGCTAGGAAAGTAGTTGCCATATTATTATTGTTGTTGGTTACTTAACTTGAATAAAACTACGGAAGCCTTTTTAGTTAAAAATCTTAAGGTTAAAAATGTGTGTTTTCTTTGAAACCGTTTATTGTTTTGAAAACTTGATTTTCCTACACTAACAGTTTAAAATATTAAATCAAATGTCCAAATAAAAATTTAAGACTCTCCAAATGGCCTTATTACATAATTTAAACCCAATAAACAATTTAAGAGAATAGAAAAACAAAAGCAGACTAGCAGTGATCGTATGGCCACTTCTAAGTCCCCCTGGCTCCAAATAACCTAAGACTGGGGATTACTTGTAAAATTAAAAGAAAGGGTGAGTTTGTGAAAACTAAGTGTGTAATCCCCTATCGATAAAACAGTGAACAGTGCATGCAAAGCACTCTGGGCCTAAGCCCTATTTAGTGTCAGAGCAGTCTGGGCTTTAGCCCTATACAGTAACAGTGTGGGCCTAAGCCCATTAAAGCAACAATATAGTATATATATGCAACCCATCCTAATCCAGCAACACACCACCCGTACCATCCAGTACACCATCCAGAATAGTACGTATATGCAACCCATCCTCTCGTGTGGCCCAATTAGCTCGTATTTAGTTACACTATGCAACCTTCATAGCCTAATCCATTATTTATCACTTACCATGCATTTTCTCCATGTGAGACCCGTAAGCCCAGTGGGACCACACGCTCCATATCGGCCCAATGAGGCCCACAAGTGCATGAGAACACTTGCGGTGGCCTCTTTAGCCTATCACCCACGTTTTGTGGGCTTGGTTTGCCCTACGCACGTTCGCACGCTCGTGAGGCCTCAAATGCTGAAGTTCTGACATTTCAGCTTTTCAGCTTTTGTCGATTCACAGTAATATAGGGGTGCAATTACACACTTTAGTTTACGAAATATGCCACGAATTCTTTAGCACCAAACCCACATTAAACAAGACCAACAGTTAGTCACCCGCTCAATAGTGTTATCCTCTTTTTCCAAAGCATGAACCCACACATATACATACCTTAATCGATCGAGTTTTACTAAGTCTCCTTTAACTATTAGCAAGGGTCCAAGCCCCTTGATGGATTCCGTGTTACCTCAAAACCTTATTAATAGTGATTGCAATAACATGTGGTTAAGTCCACCCTTGACAAATACAGAACCCACAAGAATATTCAGTCCCCAAACCAAACACAAAGTGAGAGTGCTTACTTGATCAAGAACTAAAAGTAGGGTATCATTTGCCTCCGGTTGCCCACTTTGAGAAACCTAAGTAACAACCAATGTCAGTTTAAAAGAAAAGAGGGAAGATTCGACATGAGGGAAAAGAATAAAATTCGTAACCGAACCAATTAAAAGAAGTCATTACTCTTACACTCAAATTCGGCAAGAACAAGTTTCTTTGAGTAAAAGGGATAAACGCACACGGCCACAAAGATAAAAATATAATAGAAGCATTCTAATATAATCAACATATTTTTGTTAATATCACAAAGAGGTTTAATGAAAACATGTTTTCATTGAAAACCCATTCTATATTAAAAATACACTTCAATGTGACACCACCAGATTCGACCATAATGTCTAGGCCGGGTTTAGGGTGTTACAGGAATCTCTTCTACAGTCTAATTATTCAGAACACTTCCAGGTACCTAAGGGAAAATGCTTGATAGGATTTCCCCAATTTCTTCTTCGGATATAGCATTGATGCTCCAATTTCCCAACATTTCTTCTAGGCCTTTGACCTCTTCAAAGAATTCTAACCCTTTTTGATTAATTAGGGTCTTTTTTACAGAATTTAATGCATATGATGCAATATAACGTATGATGCAATGTAATGCAGATGGATGAAATGAATGCAAAAAGAGGCGTTGACTTTGATTCAATTCTATTAGAACAACTTTACTAGAAGACATCGATTCCTTTCTTCATATCCAGATGTTAAGATCAAATCCCACAAACTTTTCCAAATGATGCCTACTATCTCCTTTTTTACTTGATCTAGGCCGCGACCCAATGCTCACTCATCCCCGTGATGCTCGTTAGTTTCTTCAAGAAAATAGGGACGTTGATGGCTCTTGAATAATTTTTTGTCGGTTTGAATCCTCGGGCAACGAAGCAAAGTTGTGTATTCCTCCGTTAGACTATCACCCTTCTCTCATTGTGTTTTCTCAGACCATATTCAAACGACGGCATTGTCTTCTACTTTATCAAAAAATCCATTTTCCATGACAAGCTCTCTATTCAGCAACTGAACGTAAATAAACACATCTTTTCTATGATGAAAATGCAATGCAATCATAACCAAAATTGAAGAAAACACGTCAGTAAAAAAAAAAAAAAATAGAGCACCTATTTGGATGACCACTAAGGGTTTGGTGTGGATCTACCTAGGGTAGGCTCTTAGGGCTCACTATATATGGTTTGGTTCTAAAGGAAAAGTACCTGATCCGGTAGATTCCTAAATCCTCACCCATTATAGGCTCATACAGACTGAGTTCACTTCAGGGAATACATTTTCCTATGGTTATACGGAGATGAAAAGCTCACGAAAACATAGGTAGGACGTATCCCAAAAGTGATCCACTATCATATACGGAGGTGAAGACCTCATGAAGGAATAGTTTCTCACTCCTACTAAAAGGGTAAGATCGGACAGTCGTGCAATGCAATATGCAGAAATAAACCAAAAGACTCGGACCCATTAAAGCAAACATGAACAAAGTGATGAAGGTTATAACAAAGTCAGATAAAATGCACCGAAAGGATTATAAATTTAAAACAGATTTTCAATTTTTCATAAAAAGATAGAAAATAATCAATTTGCAGCTTGACTCTATTATTTTTAATCCCGAGCGGAGTCGCCAAGCTATCGAAACCAATTTTTTTGAAAAGGTCATCAACTTTTATCAAAAAAATGAAAATGGGAGTAGCTACCAATCCTTTTTTATGAGGTGTGATTGGATCACCTCTTAATTTGATCATTTTAATAAAATGTTTTGATTTACTAAAACAACAATTTTGGTCCACAAAATTTGAGAAAAAAGGGGTTCAGGAGTCGGTTACGTGCGAGGAAGAATTAGCGCCCTTGTAACGCCCAAAATTGGTACCTAATTGATTAATTAATATCTTAATGTCAAAAGTTAGAAACTCCAAAAGAATTTAAAATACAATCCCTCTTTTTATTAATGTTAATTTTTTTTAAAAAATCTGCTTGAATAAATCGAAACGAATGTTAAAGACCCTCTCGTCTCGAGATAACAAAATGTCACGTCCCATAAGTTAGGACACGACACATTGAGCCTTTGCGAATGAGCTTGCCTTTATGTTTATTATTTAAAACTTGTATATTTTAATTTTAAAGGATATTCAGCCATTTAGGTTCAACGAGAAAATCGAAACCTCGTAAGTTAGGGTATGACTTCTCGAAGCTCCAAATATGAAATATTGCCTTTATTTTCAAAATTTTCCTTTTTTTACGAATTTAGGTAAGAATTAATGAAATATTTATTAAAAAGGGTTTAATTTATTCGGGTATGGTATAAAAATGATTAAAATGTAAGAAATATGTCGTGTTTAATGAATAACGATAATACGACACAATTTTATAATAATACAATAAAACATAAAAAATAAAATATCATGATACCAATAGACATAATAGGACAACAATAATAATGAAAGTAATAATTGTAGCAATAATAAAAAAAATACTAATAAATAACAACACCAACAATAATGATAATGATGACCATAGTAATGAAATGATAAAATGCAGCATAAATATAAAAATAAATTGATAATAATAAAAAAATACAATAAAAATAAATAAATAAATAAGTAAAATAAAGTAGAAATAAAAAAATCAAAGAGTCCAAAATAAAGTAGAAATAAAAAAAATCAAAGAGTCCAAAATAAATAAATAAGGACTTGATTGCCGTAAAATAAAATTTAGAATCTTAATTTATATAAAATAAATGCAAAGACATAAAAAGGATTAAATTGAAACCTAATTAAAATTTGGGGGTGAAATTCAGATAGAAAAATTTTAACACCCCTATCCCGTAACCATCGCCGGAATAGGTAAGGGGCATTACCGGACTTGTAACTCAGATCAGATCAATAAAAATTTTGAACTTTTTAATCACAATACAGTTCAATAATCATTCATCCAATCATGCTTTAAAAATTCATATAATCATATACTCATTCATACAGGATCAAATTGAAATCATGTGAAAGATAGGGAGAACATTGAGAAAACTTTCAAGTTAGGGACACATGGCCGTGTCCCTAGCCCGTGCACACCCACACAGCAGTGTCCTACTAGACACGCCCTAATCACTCAGCCGGTGGTTGAAACTGTCTAACCCTACAGGGTCACTAGACACGCCCGTGTGTCCAGTCCGTGGCCAACACTGTCAATTACCACACGGCTACAAGACACGCCCGTGTCTAGGCCGTGTGTAAATTTGCTCAAAACATTCAAGATGCAGGGTTCACATGGTCTAGTCACATGCCCGTGTGCTCCGACCGTGTGGCACAAGGTAGGCTTGGTTTAAGCCATTCTTGCCACCCAAAATGGGTCAATCCCTACAAACAAAACATAGCCATTTAACCACAATATTTCATGCATAATTTGTAAACATTCAACACCATATATGTGCATATACCAAATACATAACATTCCATACCAAAACATTTTCACAACTTATTAGCTAACAGTACTAATTAAACCACATCATTGCACTTACCATTTAAACATATTATCTAAGGCAACTAAAATAACTTAAACTTTTACAAAACAAGCCATATCTCATTGCTTAAATTAGTACCAAAACATACTATGTTCATTAACAAGCTAACCATAAACATAAACTTAGTAACTAGCCTATACATGCCATGACCATTTCAAAACAAAGTTCCAAAAGTACCAGAAAGCTAGATGGATAGTGTGATGGTGATCTCTGACACGTCCGAATATCGAGCTAGCTTCCGAATCTATAAAACAAGGAATAAATAAACTGTGACGGCCCTAATTTGACCCTAATCGGAAAAGCGGTTTCGAAACCACAAAACTGAGTCAGAATTTTTTTTAAATATTATTTTCTATGTTTTTATTTTGTGAATTGATATGTGTGAAAATTTGGTGATTTAATTTTGTCATTTGGATGTGAAATTAGCTAAAAGGGACTTGTTTGAGAAACTTTGAAAATAGGGTAGGTAAATGTCCAAGTGATTAATATGTTGAATTACTAAAGTGGTGGATTTGCATGTCTATTTTACCTTTTTAATTAAGGGCACGGTAATGGGGTTGGTATAAAACAATTATATGTTTTTTTAGAATAATAGATTATATATTTAAAATATGTTATAATATAAAACATGTTATAATTTATTTAGTGGGGTGATAAAAACAAGAAAATACAATGTTCCTTTCCCATTTTCATTGCCGAAAACACAAGTGAAAGAAGAAGGAAAATGTCAAGGGCATTCGGCCATCTTAAGGGTTAATTAAGGTAGGATTTCATGTTATCTCTTCTAAATTTTGAGAAATTGATTTAGTAGCTAAGTTCTTATCATGACCCATTTGTTAATTTTTAAGTTGATGATGAACTATCCATTTGGCCATGGTTGATTTTTGTTAAAGGATAGTGTTTTGATGTATTTGGATAGAAATGGTAGCAAGATGAGTTTTGAGCTAGCTAAATCTATATATATATATATTTATATGTGTGGCTTAGATGATTAATGGTAATTAGCTATAGTGGTACCGAGTGGAATTTTTGCTAAATGCTAAACATGAATGCTTAATTTTCTAGAAATTCTATGTGTGGCCAAATGTGAGTTTAAGTGATGATTTGAGCAAATGTTATGCTTTTGGTAATCTTAGAAGGTAATCGGCTATGGGAAAATTTAGAGACTAGAAGTACAAAATAATGTTTTGAAAATTTAACTTATGAATGACCTTGCCAAATGCACTTGTTATTAAAGCATGGGTTTAATTGATGAATAAGAATCGGATTGTATGCTTGATTAAGTCCAAGTTACCGAATGTGAATCTAGGAAGGGATTTTAGTGACGTTGATAAAGATTTGTTAATTTGGTAATGGTAAAGCCGAAAATACACATGTGCTAAGGAAATTTGTCTTAAATATTATATACTTGAAGATGAGTTCATGGTAGATAAGTTTAGGTAAAGGGTAAGTTAAGAGCTTCTTACTTATATAAAGATGTACTCGGTCATATAGGAAATTAAATGAAATTGAGTGTGATTTTACTAATTGGGAAATGGATGAATTTACTATAATTATTATAGTGAATGCCAAATGACCCTTTTTGTGGATGCAATGTGTGATTGTATATAAATTGAGATGATTGAAGATATGACTTTGATAATGAGTGATAATCAACTAGAGTATTTATTTGTACATAGTTGCCGTATGTGAGTATTGAGTTAGAAGTGTCCATATGTATATGTTTTTAATGAGAAAAGAATGAATTGGAAATCTAATTAAATGAAATGTCTTGATTCCATTAAGCTTAAGAGTATCAAAGGGGAGAGTCGGGCAAAGGAAAGACTAAGATTATCGAGTAGCCATAGAAGCCGATCCATCGGACCATAAGGTAAGTCCATAAGCAATTATGAGTTTAGTTATTTTATGAATAAATGGTGTGCACATATCATGAAAGAACTATTCTTATACATATATATATTTAATTTTCTGATAGATATGTGGTAGTATATACAAATTGGATTAAGCCAGTTGATTGGTTTATAATGAAATGACATTGACACTATGTGTGCGGGTTTGAATGGCACTATGTGTGCGGATTTGAATGGCCCCACGTGGTTGATTGGCTTATAATGAAATGACATTGACACTATGTGTGCGGGTTTGAATGGCACTATGTGGGTGGATTTGAATGGCACTATGTGTGCAGATTTGAATAGCACTATGTGTGCGGATTTGAATGGCACTATGTGTACGGATTTGAATGGCACTATGTGTGCAGGTTTGAATGGCACTATGTGTGCAGATTTGAATGGCACTATGTGTGTAGGTTTGAATGGCACTATGTGTGCGGATTTGAATGGCACTATGTGGGAGAATAGCAACGCACTATGTGTGCGGGTTAGCATGGCACTATGTGTGCGAATTTCCTTAACTGAGCACTATGTATGCGAAATTGGTTGTTGATACAACAAGTGCAGGAACTGAATGAAGAAATAGAGCTATTGAGTGAAATAGAAAATTGGACATGTGATTCGTATATGCATGAATTCATCTATTTCGTCATTGTTTAATACTTTGAGGAAAAGATTTAAGGCATTTGGTTGTATGTTACTTTGATTGAATAGTATGACTTGACTTGTAGTTAAATTAATAATATAAGTGATATATGGCATAGAATGGTACGGCTATGATAGTTGATTTTGTAAAAGAATATTATAATGAGTAGATGACTATCAGAGTGAAATAAAAAGGAATTAAATGTTACTTTGAAGCGTAAATTGTATTGTTGACTATTCTAGTTTCTATTTGATATATCAAGTTAATTGTTTGAATTATATTGCTTATAACTTACTGAGTTGAAGACTCATTGGTGTGTTTACTTGCCTCTTATTTAGATTTTCTTTTGATCCGTTGTGAGCTCGGGACCATCATCGAAGTCATCGTACCTGCCTGCAACGTTTTGGTACCATTTTTATTAGTCTTAGGTTTAATATTATGGCATGTATAGGCTTTAAATTTGGGATGTCGATGTCGTAATGTTTCTTTTTGTAATCATGGCCATGCGAATATGGCCTAAATAAGATTTCAAAAGTGGTTATGTTTGCTTTTATAATGCAACTCTTTTGATTAAGTGAAACGATACTAAATGGATGGGTTATTTATTGAATTAGATAGGTTACTTAAAATTTACTTAGAAGTTAGGCCTATGGGATGTATTTGTTATTTATATGAATGAGCTAAGTATTATGTGTATTCAAAAAAAAAAAATGGTTATGCATTCGGCTATAATGGTAAACTACCAAATGAATAGTGGTCCTCTTTTTTTTTTTTATGATACCTATATAAGTGCAAGGCATGTTGTAAATCATATGTACGTACATGTTGTAATATTGTTTACACATGATAAATTAATAGCTTGTGAATTCAGTTTTGTCTAGTTGCAAAGATCGATAAGATGATTATTTTGTATCATGTATTGTTTGACTGTTCGCACATGAATTATTTCAGTAATACTCCGTAACCCTTCTGGCGATGGATACGTGTTAGGGGTGTTACATAAACAGAGTAAGCTTCGAAAGCTTAGTAAGCCCGTATAATATAGAGTTTAAACTTACCAAATCAAGAAGTTAACACATAACTAATGCCAAGTCAATTCATATGTTCAAGTTGCCTATCTCACAAGCATACACTTGTTAGTACATGCAATTTCATAAACCATTCATGTACAAGATACAACATTCATGTATCATAAGCATAACCTCAATACTTATAACATGTAATTTATGTAATCAATTCATATAGTCCATGTAAATCTTGTATAACATGTAATTCATATATCTCTAGCACTTCATGTAACTTGTATCGATAATTGCCCGTTGAACCTTTAAGAACATCGAGGGATACTCAGGTGATACACACAGTGTATGTACATATAACTTGTAATCCGTCAATGCATCATGTATGCTCTTTCGAGCCTGTATCGGTAAGCCCGAAGGCTGAACATGTGATCCCGAAGGATAAACAGTAAGCCCGTAGGCTGAACGGTAAGTCCAAAGACTAAACATGTAATCCCGAAGGATGAACTTATAGCTCATGAGCTATGGTGAGTCCACAACAAATGCAGGAGCTCAAACCACCCTGTAGCCCTAGTGACATGTCACTTGTATCCTACGACTTCTACGGTTCTAACGGGACTCAGTAATTATATTGAACTTGTAATCTTTAAACATTTCCATATCAATTCATATACATAAAATCAATAGGCAAATTCCATTTCTATTAATTATCATACATTTACATGACAATTTAAACCACAATTAAATATTTACAATTCAATTCTAATTATAGGAACTTACCTCAGTTTAAGTCGAACCTCGAGCCTATTCGTCTACCTTTCTTTTTCCCCGATCAAGTTCCGGGATTAGATTATCTTGATCTATATTAATGCAAATTCAGCTATTTTAATCACCAATATATTCAATTAAATCCAAGAACATGTATTTTGGCATATTTGCAAATTAGCCCTATATTTTCAACTGCTTTACAAATTAGTTCTTTAAACATAAAATAGCAAATTGCACAATGATACTCTCAATTTACCATAGCTGAATATTCATAATGCTCATACAAGTACATAACTTTCATTTAATCGCATTTCTAACCACACAAATTCTATTTATTTTCAATTAAATCCTTAAAACTCATTTTCATCAAAAATTACTTTGTAAAACTTGTATATTTTAAAACATCTATCAATAATTCATCAAAAATGTAATAGCCCACTTTATACCCTAGTCAGAACGAGTGGTTTCGGGACCACTTAACCGAGTCGAATTATTAATTTTATGGCTTTAATATGTTTTACAGCATGATAGAATTACCGTGTGAAAGTTTCGTTTAGAAATTTTATTGTTTGACTAGTTAATTTGATAAAAAGGATTAAATCGCGTAAAGCGATAAATTAGAGTTCTATTTTATAAATGGCTTATTTGAGCATGGCTTTATAAAAGGATGTACTTGCATGGCAATTATGCCATTTTTATTTGGAGTGGTTGGTGATGGACCATTATGTCCATATTTTATAAGGTTTTATAATAATTTTACAAAGGGTAAAATGGTCAAATGGCTTTATAATATTTTTAATTAAATAAAACAAGAAAAATGGCTTCATATTTCTTCTCTTCCACCGATTCTTCAAACAAAACAAGGGTTTTAAAGCCTTCAAACATTCGGCTACTATTTTGCTAAATTGAGGTATGTTTTGACTTCGGTTTTTAGTGATTTTTACGTTTTTGAGATCGTTGCTTCGTATATTAGTCGACTCGTACCTCAATTTCTGATTTTGTGAATATCCTTGAAAAATGCCATTGATGAATCCTTGATATATTGATAGATTTTGATGAATTATTGTATATTATGTGGAAATATACAAGAATTTTAAAGTGATTTTTGAAGAAAATGGGTTTTGAGGATTTGATTGTAAAAAGGTAGAATTTTTAAGGTTAAATTTGTGATTAATTGAAAGATATATGCTTGTATAAGTCCCTTGAATATTCAGCTATAGTGAATTAGGGGATTGATTGTGTAATTTGTCATTTTTGTGATGAGAGGACTAAATTGCAAAGTATTGAAAATATAGGGGCTAAATTGCAAATATGTCAAATTATATGTTTTTGGATTGAAATGAATATGTGAGTTAGTAAATAGCTGAATTTTACATTAATTGAGATAAAGACAATCGAATCCCGGAACTTGATCGGGGAAAACAGAAAATAGACGAGTAGATACGGGATTACGAGGTAAGTTCGTATAACAAATTTAATGTATTTATATATGTTCATACGTATTGTTATTTGAAAATATGAAATGCTAGGTGATTAAATAGCCTAATGGAACGATTATATATGAGATTGAAATAGAAATGTTAAATTGTTACAAGTGATAAATTGAATACCGAGCCCCGTTAGAACCGTAGAAGTCGATAGGATACGAGTGACATGTCACTAGGGCTACAGGGTGGTTCGAGCTCCTGCATTTGTTGCGGACTCACCACGTGCTCATGAGCTACAGGTTTATCCTTCGGGATTACATGTTCAGCCTACGGGCTTACTGATTATCCTTCGGGATTATATGTTCAGCCTCCGGGCTTACCGTACAGGCTCGAAAGAGCATATATGACGCATTGACGGATTACAGGTTATATGTATATACACTGTGTGTGTATCACCTGAGTATCTTTCGATGTTCTTATAGGTTCAACAGGCAATACCGATACATGTTACAGGAAAGGTTAATTGATATTTGAATATATGAGAAAGATGTTATGTGAATACATGAATGGTATAAGGTACATGTTATAAGAGTTATGTGCTATACATGAGATAATGAAGTATATGAAATACATGCCATATGATTTACAAGATTTGTATATGTTACATGAAATGAAGTATTTGATAAGCTTTTATATATGATATGTTATGAAACTACATGAACTAATGAGTGTGAGTTTGTGCAATAGGCTATAAGATCATATGTTTGTAATGGCCTTATTTATGGATACCTCATTGAAATGGTAAGTTTCATTTCATGTTATATGGACTTACTAAGCTTTCAAAGCTTACTTCATTTACTTTTCCCTTGTTTTAGATTTGGAAGCTAGCTCGATAATCGGACGTGTCGGAGATCACCATCACACTATCTATTAAGCTTTGGTACTTTTAAACCTTTTGTAAATGAAATGGTCATGGCATGTATAGGCTAGATATTTTGTGAGCATGATATAATTTGGTAAATGATCATGCTATGAGATGTGGCTTGGGTCTTATATGTATATAATCAAGTATTTGAGTTGTTATTTGGCTATATGTGCTTATGGAAAGATATGTGATTTTGATGAGACTATAAGCTTGCATAGTTAATATGTTTATTATGTTATATGTACAAGATATGTGCATTGTTAGCTTAGGTGAAAGGTAAGGAATGGTTATGTATATTTATGTGTGGATGAGTTCATGAATGTGGCTATTTTAGCTATTGAATTGTTATGCTTAGTGAGTGCAAGATTTATGATGATTTTGGTCAATTATATGCTTGAATTGGTTTGTTTTTGGGTGGCAATTTGGCTTAAACCGAGCCTATAACGTGCCACACGGCTAGGGAACACGAGCGTGCGCTTCGACCGTGTGTCCCCTGCACCTTGATGTTTTGGTCAGTTTTGGTACACGGCCCAGACACACGGGCGTGTCTGGTAACTTGTAGCCGTGTGAAATTTGGCAGTATAGTCACACGGTCTGCTCTGTTTTGTACACGAGTGTGTCTGGCAGCCGTGTGATATTTGACAGTTTCGACCACGGGCTGAAAGGTTTGGGCATGTCTGGGGGGACACGGCCGTGTGAGAAGAACACGGGCAAGAGGCACGGCTGTGTGTCCCTAACTTAAAAATTTCGCAAATTTTCCCTATCTTTTAGCATGTTTCCAATTAGATTTCCAATAGTTATATGCATCATTTTATAACCAATTGAAGCATGCTCTGATGATTGATGATACGTGTTGGATCTTGATTAAAAAGTTTAAAATTTTACTGCTCCGATATATGTTACAAGTCCGGTAATGCCCCTTACCTATTCTGGCGACGGTTACGGGACAGGAGTGTTACATTTGGTTGGTATCAGAGCCAGGTTTAGTCGATTCTAGGACTACCGTAGTGAGTATTAGTCTAGCTATACATGCTATGTACATGAAATGTGATAGTGTGATATCTCCTGACATCCTTTGAAATCTGTTTTATATAGTAATGGATCCGAATCGAGCTTTAGCTGATGATGTTGAAAGTATTGCGCCAGCACCCGTTCAAGGAGCTGTGCCTTCTAAATCGGGCCCTGCTGTGGCCAATCAGGAAGAAATTAAACAAACTTTCTTCCAAATGATGTCTGGATGGTTTAGTGAGTTTGTGCGAGCAAACCCGGCTGCTCCGCAACCTCCACCCCCTCCCGTCCCACAACCTAACCCTGATAATGTACGAGTTGTGGATCCTTTGAGATTGAACAGACCTCCTATCGATAAGATACGGAAGTATGGTGCTGAGGAATTCTGAGCTTCAGCAAGTGATGATACTGAGAGGGCAAAATTTTGGCTTGAGAATACAATCAGAGTTTTTAATGAACTAGCCTGTACTCCTGATGAGTGCCTGAGATGTGCTATTTCTTTGCTTCGAGATTCAACATATCAATGGTGGAATACATTGACCTCGGTTGTACCACGAGAACGAGTCAATTGGGATTTCTTCCAGATGGAATTCAGAAAGAAATACATCAGTCAACGATTCATCGATCAGAAAAGAAAAGAGTTTTTAGAGCTGAAACAGGGTCGAATGTCTGTAACTGAATACGAGAGAGAGTTCGTTCGACTCAGCAAATATGCTCGCGAATGTGTTTCTACCGAAGCAACAATGTGCAAAAGGTTCGAAGATGGGCTAAATGAAGAAATTCGACTATTAGTCAAAATACTTGAGCTGAGAGAGTTTGTAGTTCTCGTTGATCGAGCCTGTAAAGCCGAAGAGCTTGCTAAAGAAAAGAGAAAAGCTGATTCTGAATTCAGAGAAGCTAGAAAAAGGTTTGCAGGAAAACCGTATCAGTCTGGATCCAAAAGATCAAAGGATTTTCATTCTCATCCTGCTACTTCTACGGGCACATCTATCCGAGAGAAAAGTGTTAAGACTTCTCATTCGAGACCTTAGACGACTTCTGTAGCTAGTGCGGGTAGTGTGAGAATTCACGGATCAGAGTGCAAGCATTGTAATAGAAGGCATTTTGGAGAGTGTCGACTGATGAGTGGGGCATGTTTTCGATGTGGATCGTTAGATCATTACTTGCGTGATTGTCCTGAAAGATCTGTACCTGATAGAGAACAGTCGACTAAGACAAATAATGTTGCATCGAGAGGTAGACTGTCGCGAAGTGTTGGGAACCAAAGTGGAAATCGTAATGTGGCGAGAGATGCTAATGTGAGATCTGAGATGCGTACTCCTGCGAGAGCTTATGCAATACGTGCACGCGAGGAAGCCTCCTCGCCTGATGTTATTACTGGTACTTTTTCTCTCTGTAACACTGATATTGTTGCATTGATAGATCCTGGATCAACTCATTCATATATCTGTATGAAATTAGTGTATGAAAAGAATTTAAGTGTTGAGTCTACGGAATATGTAGTTAAAGCATCGAATCCATTAGGAAACTCTGTGTTAGTTGATAAGATAAGTAAGAAATGTCCGTTGATGACTCGGAGATATTGTTTTCCGGCTGATCTGATGCTCTTCCCTTTTGACAAATTCGATGTAATACTGGGCATGGACGGGCTAAATGCGCATGAGGCTACTGTGAATTGTCGAAGTAAGAGTATAGAATTGAAATGTCAGAATGGTGAGATTCTTCGGATTGAATCAAATGATTCGAATGAATTACTAATAGTGATTTCTGCCATGAAGGCTAAAAAGTATGTTAGAAAAGGCTATGATGCGTATTTAGCGTATGTGATGAATTCTAGCAAGACAGAATTAAAAATTGAGTCTGTACCAGTTGTTTGTGAGTTTTCAGATGTTTTTCCAGAAGAATTACCGGGTTTACCGCCGATTAGAGAAGTTGAATTCGGTATTGAATTGTTACCGGGCACTACTCCGATATCGATAGCTCCATACAGAATGGCACCGACGGAATTAAAAGAGTTGAAAGCACAATTACAAGAATTGATGGATAGAGGTTTCGCGAGACCGAGCTTTTCACCTTGGGGTGCTCCCGTATTATTTGTGAAAACGATGAGAATGTGTATTGATTACCGACAGTTGAACAAGGTAACAGTGAAGAATAAATACCCTCTTCCGCGGATAGATGATTTATTCGATCAGTTAAAAGGAGCTACTGTATTTTCAAAGATTGATTTGAGATCGGGTTATTACCAGTTGCGAGTTAAAGATTCAGATATACCGAAAACTGCTTTCAGAACACGATACGGACATTATGAGTTTCTGGTCATGCCTTTCGGGTTGACAAATGCACCTGTAGTGTTCATGGACTTGTTGAACCGTGTATTCAAACTGTATTTAGATAGATTCGTTTTCGTGTTCATTGATGACATTCTGATCTATTCACATGATGAGGTAGAGCATACTGAGCATCTGAGAATTGTGTTGCAAATTTTGAGAGATAAGCAGTTGTTTGCCAAATTCAGCAAATGTGAATTTTGGCTTCGAGAAGTCAGATTTTTGGGTCATATTGTTTCTGCGGAAGGCATCAGAGTAGATCCGAGTAAAATATCTGCTATCATAGACTGGAAACCCCCGAGAAATGTATCTGAGATTAGAAGTTTTCTGGGATTACCGGGATATTACCGAAGATTTGTTAAAGGATTCTCGATGATTATAGTGCCGCTGACTCGATTGTTGCAGAAAGATGTGAAATTCGAGTGGACTGATAAATGTCAGCAGAGTTTCGAACAGTTGAAAGCCCTGTTAACAGAAGCTCCAGTTTTAGTTCAACCCGAATCGGGGAAAGAATTTGTTATATAGAGTGATGCATCTATTATCGGACTAGGCTGTGTATTGATGCAAGACGGGAAAGTCATAGCTTATGCCTTCCGACAGTTAAAGCCGCATGAGAAGAATTACCCGACGCATGATCTTGAGTTAGCTGCTATAGTATTTGCATTAAAGATTTGGCGGCATTACTTATATGGTGAGAAATGTAGAATTTTTTGCCGATCATAAGAGTCTGAAGTATCTGATGTCACAGAAAGATTTGAATATGAGACAGCGGAGATGGCTCGAACTACTAAAAGACTATGAATTTGTAATTGATTATCATCCAGGGAAAGCTAATGTTGTAGCTGATGCGTTAAGTCGAAAGTCTCTATTTGCTTTGTGAGCTCTGAATGCTCAAATGACGTTATCTGATGATGGATCTGTTTTAGCTGAGCTAAAGGCTAAACCGTTGATTCTGCAGCAAATTTTCGAAGCTCAAGGGACTGATCCCGATCTGCAAGCTAAACGACTTCACTGTGAGTCTAATTCTGATTCTGACTTTTCTATAAGGAACGATGATTGTTTAATGTTTCGAAATAGAATTTGCATACCGAAAAATAGTGAACTCATTCAGAAAGTTCTACACGAGGCACATGACAGCCGATTTTCAGTTCATCCGGGTAGCACTAAGTTGTATAACGATTTGAAACAGCAATACTAGTGGTCAGGAATGAAACATGACATATCAGAATTCGTATCGAAATGTTTGATCTGTCAGCAAGTTAAAGCTGAACATCAGGTATTATGATTCCGGAATGGAAATGGGATAGAGTCACTATGGATTTTGTATCTGGACTACCTCTTACTCTGAAAAAGAAAAATGCAATCTGGGTTATCATTGACAGATTGATGAAATCTGCACATTTTATACCGGTACGTACTGATTATTCTCTGGATAAATTAGCAGAACTATATGTATCTGAAATTGTGCGATTACATGGTATACCGTTATCCATTGTGTCTGATAGAGATCCGAGGTTTACCTCGAGATTCTGGAAGAAGTTTCAAGAGGCTTTGGGAATGAAATTGAGTTTCAGTACAGCATTTCATCCCCAGACCGACGGTCACTTTGAAAGAGTTATTCAGATTCTAGAAGACATGTTACGGTGTTGTATTCTTGAATTCGAAAGTAATTGGGAGAAATACTTACCTCTGATAGAGTTTGCATACAATAACAGTTTTTAGACGAGTTTAAAGATGGCTCCATATGAAGCATTATATGGTCGTAAATGTCGAACACTGCTATACTGGACGGAATTGAGTGAGAGAAAGTTACACGGGGTTGATCTAATCCGAGATACAGAAGAAAAAGTAAAAGTAATACACGATAATTTAAAAGCAGCTTCAGATAGACAGAAATCATACGCAGTTTGAAATGGAAAGAAATAGAGTTTCAGGTCAGAGACAGAGTATTTCTGAAAGTATCACCATGGAAGAAAATTCTTCGTTTTGGCAGAAAAGGAAAGTTAAGTCCTCGTTTTATCGGGCCGTATGAAATTGTGGAACGAATTGGACCTATAGCTTACTGGTTACCGTTACCATCTGAGCTTGAAAAGATTCACAACGTATTTCATGTTTCAATGCTTCGACGATACCGATCTGATCCGTCTCATGTCATTTCTCCCATAGATGTGGAATTACAGTCTGATCTATCTACAGCGAAGAACCGATTAGAATTCTGGCCCGAGAAATGAAAAAGTTGAGAAATAAGCGTATAGCACTTGTAAAAGTTCCCTGGTGTAAACACGGAATAGAAGAAGCTCCGTGGGAACTCGAGGAAACTATGCGAAAATAATACCCTAACTTGTTTACTGGCAAGATTTTCGGGGACGAAAATCCCTAAAGGGGGGAGAGTTGTAACAGCCTACTTTATACCCTAGTCGGAACGAGTGGTTTCGAGACCACTTAATCGAGTCGAATTATTAATTTTATGGCTTTAATATGTTTTACAGCATGATAGAATTACCGTGTGAAAGTTTCGTTTAGAAATTTTATTGTTTGACTAGTTAATTTGATAGAAAGGATTAAATCGCGTAAAGCGATAAATTAGAGTTCTATTTTATAAATGGCTTATTTGAGCATGGCTTTATAAAAGGAGGTACTTGCATGGTAATTATGCCATTTTTATTTGGAGTGGTTGGTGATGGACCATTATGTCCATATTTTATAAGGTTTTATAATAATTTTACAAAGGGTAAAATGGTCAAATGGCTTTATAATATGTTTTAATTAAATAAAACAAGAAAAATGGCTTCATAATTCTTCTATTCCACCGATTCTTCAAACAAAACAAGGGTTTTAAAGCCTTCAAACATTCAGCTACTATTTTGCTAAATTAGGGTTGTTTTGACTTCGGTTTTTAGTGATTTTTACGTTTTTGAGATCGTTGCTTCGCATATTAGTCGACCCGTACCTCAATTTCTGATTTTGTGAATATCCTTGAAAAATGCCATTGGTGAATCCTTGATATATTAATAGATTTTGATGAATTATTGTATATTATGTGGAAATATACAAGAATTTTAAAGTGATTTTTGAAGAAAATGGGTTTTGAGGATTTGATTGTAAAAAGGTAGAATTTTTAAGGTTAAATTTGTGATTAATTGAAAGATATATGCTTGTATAAGTCCCTTGAATATTCGGCTATAGTGAATTGGGGGATTGATTGTGTAATTTGTCATTTTTGTGATGAGAGGACTAAATTGCAAAGTATTGAAAATATAGGGGCTAAATTGCAAATATGTCAAATTATATGTTTTTGGATTGAATTGAATATGTGAGTTAGTAAATAGCAGAATTTTGCTTTAATTGAGATAAAGACAATCGAATCCCGAAACTTGATCGGGGAAAACGGAAAATAGACGAGTAGATACGGGATTACGAGGTAAGTTCGTATAACGAATTTAATGTATTTATGTTCATACGTATTGTTATTTGAAAATATGAAATGCTAGATGATTAAATAGCCTAATGGAACGATTATATATGAGATTGAAATAGAAATGTTAAATTGTTACAAGTGATAAATTGAATACCGAGCCCCGTTAGAACCGTAGAAGTCGATAGGATACGAGTGACATGTCACTAGGGCTACAGGGTGGTTCGAACTCCTATATTTGTTGCGGACTCACCATATGCTCATGAGCTACAGGTTTATCCTTCAGGATTACATGTTCAGCCTACGGGCTTACCGATTATCCTTCGGGATTATATGTTCAGCCTCCGGGCTTACCGTACAGGCTCGAAAGAGCATATATGACGCATTGACGGATTACAGATTATATGAATATACACTGTGTGTGTATCACCCGAGTATCTTTCGATGTTCTTATAGGTTTAACGAGCAATACCGATACATGTTACAGGAAAGGTTAATTGATATTTGAATATATGAGAAAGATGTTATGTGAATACATGAATGGTATAAGGTACATGTTATAAGAGTTATGTGCTATACATGAGATAATGAAGTATATGAAATACATGCCATATGATTTACAAGGTTTGTATATGTTACATGAAATGAAGTATTTGATAAGCTTTTATATATGATATGTTATGAAACTACATGAACTAATGAGTGTGAGCTTGTGCAATAGGCTATAAGATCATATGTTTGTAATGGCCTTATTTATGGATACCTCATTGAAATGGTAAGTTTCATTTCATGTTATATGGACTTACTAATCTTTCAAAGCTTACTTCGTTTACTTTTCCCTTGTTTTAGATTCGGAAGCTAGCTCGATAATCAGACGTGTTGGAGATCACCATCACACTATCTATTAAGCTTTGGTACTTTTAAACCTTTTGTAAATGAAATGGTCATGGCATGTATAGGCTAGATATTTTGTGAGCATGATATAATTTGGTAAATGATCAAGCTATGAGATGTGGCTTGGGTCTTATATGTATATAATCAAGTATATGAGCTGTTCTTTGGCTATATGTGCTTATGGAAAGATATGTGATTTTGATGAGACTATAAGCTTGCATAGTTAATATGTTTATTATGTTATATGTACAAGATATGTGCATTGTTAGCTTAGGTGAAAGGTAAGGAATGATTATGTATATTTATGCGTGGATGAGTTCATGAATGTGGCTATTTTAGCTATTGAATTGTTATGCTTAGTGAGTGCAAGATTTATGATGATTTTGGTCAATTATATGCTTGAATTGGTTTGTTTTTGGGTGGCAATTTGGCTTAAACCGAGCCTATAACGTGCCACACAGTCAGGGAACACGGGCATGCGCTTCGACCGTGTGTCCCCTGCACCTTGATGTTTTGGTCAGTTTTGGTACACGGCCTAGACACACGGGCGTGTCTGGTAACTTGTAGCCGTGTGAAATTTGGCAGTATAGTCACACGGTCTGCTCTGTTTTGTACACGGGCGTGTCTGGCAGCCGTGTGATATTTGACAGTTTCGACCACGGGCTGAAAGGTTTGGGTGTGTCTGGAGGGACACGGCCGTGTGAGAAGAACACTGGCAAGGGGCACGGCCGTGTGTCCCTAACTTAAAAATTTTGCAAATTTTCCCTATCTTTTAGCATGTTTCCAATTAGATTTCCAATAGTTTTATGCATCATTTTATAATCAATTGAAGCATGCTCTGATGATTGATGATACGTGTTGGATCTTGATTAAAACGTTTAAAATTTTACTGCTCCGATATATGTTACAAGTCCGGTAATGCCCCTTACCTATTCCGGCGACGGTTACAGGATAGGGGTGTTACAAAAAACTATCAAAATAACATGGATTCATCAATGGCATTTTTCAAAGACACAACCAATTTCAGAAATTAAGGTACAGGTCAGCTAGAATATGAAGCAATGATCTAAAAAATGTAAAAATCATTAAAAACTGAAGCCAAAACATACCTCAATTGATGGATTAAGCTTGCCAAAAGTTGAAAGCTTAAAAACCCTATGTTTTTGCTTGAAGAATCGGTGGAGAATAATGAAAATTAAAGCCATTTTGTATTTTAATTAACTAATATAACATATAATAACCAAATGACAACTTTAACCTTTATAAAACCATTATAAAACCATATAATATATGGACATGAATGTCCACCAACAATTAAAATGGTAAAATAACCATTTAAGGCGTTTCATTTAGAAAACCAAAGCCATTTAATCCCTTTACGTAATAAAACTCCTATTTATCGCTTTATGAGATTTAGTCCTTTTTACTGAATTAACTATTTAAACGATTAGATTTCTGAATGAAACTTCCACACCATAAATCTATCATGCTATAAAACATATTAAAGTAATAAAAATAATATTTCGACTCGGTTAAGTGATCCCAAAACCACTCATTTTGACTAGTGTCTAAAATGGGCTATTACAAAAATAAGGTAACAGATTGATTTGAAAAGCGCGGAAAGGTGTAGGAATTGAATATGCAATTATTCCCTATTCGCATGCACACCGTTTCACATAGGACATAAATGAAACAAATGCAAAAACCACGGGGCAAAATTAAAAAAAGAAGGGATAGGAAGAAATTGAAAAAGGGCAAAAAAGTAGAAGGACTAGGGGCATAAGTAGCTCAAAAGACAAAAACGTACGGATCCTCCTGGAGCAGGTCGTGTCATGCGCGGGTCAAGCTCAAAACGACACCATTTTTGTGTCTAAGCATTGGCCCTAAATGGCACCATTTCACAGAAGTAAAAAATTTTACAAAAAAAAATCATTTTATCCTTTGAAACAAAAGAATTTTGAAAATGGTTATCCCCTTTCTCTCTCAAAGCCCTCTACCTAGACCTGAGCTCTGGCCATCGGCCGCCGGTGCCGTCACCGGTGGTTGAAAAATTCAAAAAGGCCTTTTTTTATTTTTCATGTCTTAGAGCCCGCAAAGAAGTCATTTTTCATCAGAAATGGTGAACCTTAGTCGCTGTAGGTAGCCAAATACCAAAGTCAGGTGATTTCTACACCCTTTTTTGAATTTTCTTATTTATTTCTTTTAAAGTACTAGCAAAAATAATGCGAAAAAAGAAAGAATACAAATAAAAAGGCAGCCTTTTTTGTTCTTGAATTGATTCTTTTTCTTTATATTTTCTTATTTTTCTTTGTAAAAAAGGAAGAAGAAGACATTGATGTTGTCATGGCTCTTTTATAATCAAAATACAAACTATCCATTACAAATATTTTGATTTTTTCTTTGTTGTCTTCTTTGTTTTGCGTGTCTGTTGCGTGCTGCTGCTTCTTTTTTTTTTTTGCAGGTGAATGCAGAGTGGCTGATGGAAGTGGTGGCAGAGGCATGCACAGGGGAGCGCCGATGTGGCATGTGGTTATGGTTTCAGTTTTTTACTAAAATTAGTTTAGGTTATGGGCCATTTGGGCTATCTAAGGTTTTTAGGTTTTGGGCTGGTACTTGGGTCATTTTTTTAATGGACTGCTTTTTATTGGACCTAGGCAAAATTGGGCTTCTACATCAGGCATTTGTTCTAATCCTTCCACCAATGGTATGTTGATATGTAATTGCTTTAGGAAATCCAAGAATTTCTTAAATTAAAAATCTTGCTTGGATTTTTAAAAACGTTGAGGAAAAGGTGGCGGTGGCCTTTCTTTGATTTGTTAAGGTTGTGTTGCCGTGGCATTATTACTGGCAATACAAGATAATCTGCTTTAATATTTTTCTAGTTGCTCTTTTCTTTTATAGCTTTCTCCACTACTGATTTTAATTTCTTGTTATTTGTGAAATTTGAACTATTTTCTTCAATAGTGGTGTCATTAACAACTCCTAGTAGCTATGTACCATTTTTGAGTGTAATGGCTTTGCAATGTTCTTTCCCATTAGATCATGAATTTTCGGTATCATTTGACAGTGCTCTTTGTGGTCTTGAGCTTAATGCTTTGGCAATTTGCCCCATTTGATTTTCTGAAGCTCTTAAAGATGCAACTTGACTTTAAATGATAGCATCGTTCTTAGCCATGTATTCCTTCAATAGTTCTTCCATAGATAAAGAACTAAAAGCTGAATTTTTTTAAACATTTTGCCGTGGCTTGGGTTGATTGTATCCAGGTGGTGCACTCGTAACATTCTGTCGAATAGCATTGCTAGAATTTCCTTCTCCTTGGTTACTCTAACTGAAATCGGGGTGTTTCTTTCACCCCAGATTATATGTGTTGGAATATGGGTTGTTGTTGTTACGATTAAAATTTTCCATATAAAAAATGGATGGTGGGTTCAATGGGCATTTATAAAAAAGATGATCTACTCCGTAATAAACACATGCTAACTCAACTGCTTTCATTTCGTACACTGCAGCTGGTCTTTTTAGTGTTTTAATCATATTTGTTAAAGATGATACATGAGCTGTTACGGAGGTAATCACATCAAGTTCCCTTGCTCCCGCAACTCTTTTACAAATTCCTACTCTTGTAGTAGGGTATTGATAATTGTTGTTTGCTATCCTTTGTAGAATTTCATATGCCTCATTATATGATTTATTGAGCAAAGTCCCATTGGCAAGCGCATCAACCACCATCCTTGTATGCTCATTCAATCCATTGTAAAACATTTCCATTTGTGTCTAGTGTTGAAAACCTTGCGTTGGTCATTTTCTAATTAACTACTTGAATCGCTCCCATGTTTCATATAATGTTTCATCATCCTCAGATTGCTGAAAGAACATAATATCGTTCCTCAATTTGGCATTCATGTTTGGAGGATTATATCTTAGCAGAAACCTCTAACAAAGTTCATTGCAAGATGCCACCGTACCTGACGAAAATGTATTTCACCATGCTTTGACATGATCTCGCAATGAAGAAAGGAATAACTTCAGTCTCAGGAACACCCTGCTACCTGAATGAATCGTAGACTTCCAAAAAAAGTCTTAAGTGCAACCATGGATCCTCAGTAGGCAATCCACTAAACTACCCTATAGTTTGTAACATTTGAATCATCACCGGCTTTAACTCGAAATGTTAAGCATGAATATGCAGCCTGACAATTCTTGGATTCAGATTATCCAAGGCACTACATGTTCACTAATAGGTCTATCATTGTCATCTATTATTCGAGGAATATCAACATCCCTTCCATTTTGATCTAATGACTCTTCTCTAACTTGATAATTTCTAATTTTTTCCATTTCTCGCAATTCTTTTCTCCTTCTTCTTAAGGTTCTCTTAATTTCTGTATAAAAAGAATACTCCTCAAGTGTAGAAATATCTCTACTCAGGCACCAACAAAAAAAAATCCTAAAAAAAAAAATCAAAATAACTAATTAAGCAAAATTAACAAAATTAAAGAGGTAATAACAAACCAAATTTTCACTAATATTGTAGATCCCCAGCAATGGTGCCAAAAACTTGTAGCGTATGAATGTGTAATGTAAATGTGCAAGTATACATGTCGAATCAAGTAATAAAGTGATGAGTGAGTATCATGTCCACATGGATAGGAATTGATTAAAATAATTGGTGATGCTATTACTATGAATTTGACTAATTAAATTGTGAAAAAGAAACAGATAACAAATTGATGAGGAGGATTAATGAATGGATTAATAAAATAAATTATGAATAAAAAAATACTAGGACAATTAAAATGCTGTGGCAATTCTCAAAGAATAAGTGGATAGGATTTGTACAGTTGAGTTATAACAGCTTGTTTTCAGTTAAATTGGAATAGTGGTTTTGGAACCACAAGTCCGAAGTCAAAATATTTATTTTATTATTTTAATAAGGTTTACAGTATGATAGAATTATTATGTGAAAGTTTTGTAAAGAAATTTTACCGATTTAGTGCTTAATTTGGTAAAAAAGACTAAATCGCGTAAAGTGTATAATGCATGTTCTATTAGTTTAAGGTTTCAAATAGCTTTGGTTTTAAATATGATGGCCTTAAATGGCAATTAAACCATTTGAAAGATGAGTGGACAATTTTGGACAACCATTAAATGAATTTTAAGTTATATTACTAGGGTTAAATTTGTAACTAAATAATAATGATTAATAAAACAAAACAAAACCAAAATTGCTTCATCTTTTTGGCATTACCGAAAATACAAAGCTTGAGAAGCCTTGGAAGCTCTCTAGGGTTCAGTTAATACATTCCTTGATTGTAAGTCCGTTTTTACTCTATTTTTAATGAGTTTTATGTTTTGCCTTGCCTGGGTGGTACTCAATCGAACAGTCGTAATCCTTAAGCAATTCTATCCATCTTTGTTGCCTAAGATTCAACTCCTTCTGAGTCAACAGATACTTGAGACTTTTATGGTCTGTGTATATGATACACTTTTCCCCATATAGATAGTGTCTCAAGATTTTCAATGCAAAGATCACCGCTGCCAACTCTAGATTGTGCGTAGGGTAATTCGCTTCGTGAGGCTTAAGCTATCGGGAAGCATAAGCAACCATTTTACCCTCTTGCATCAGTACACAGCCTAATCCCACATGCGAAGCATCACTATACACAGTGAAATCTTTCCCAGACTCTGGCTGTATCAACACTGGTGCCTCACTTAATACCTTTTTCAACATGTCAAAAGCCTCTTGTTGTTTCTCAGTCCATACAAATGCTACTCCCTTCCTCAACAGTTTCGTCAACAGTGTAGCAATCAGGGAGAATCCTTCTACAAATCTCTGTAGTAGTCTGCCAGACCCAGAAAACTCTGAATTTCCAATACTGTCCTCGGTGGCTTCTATTCCAAAATTGCCTTAATTTTTCGAGGGTCTACCCTAATCCCCTCAGCAGAAACCACGTGACTCAAAAAAGTCACCTCTCGAAGCCAAAATTCACAGTTACTAAATTTTGCATAGAGTAGCTTCTCTCTCAGCACTTGTAGCACTATACGGAGATGCTCATCATGCTTCTCCCCAGTTTCTGAATATACCAGAATATCATTGATAAAGACGACTACAAATCGGTCCAAGTAAGGTTGAAACACTCGATTCATCAGATCCATTAAAGCTGCAGGTGCATTCGTCAGTCCAAATGGCATAACCAGAAACTCATAATGACCATACCGAGTTCTGAATGCTGTCTTATGAATAGCCACTTCCTTTACCCTTAACTGATGGTATCCAGATCGTAGATCTATCTTGGAAAAAACTGAAGCTCCTCTAAGCTGGTCAAATAGATCGTCGATTCTTGGCAGAGGATACTTGTTCTTTATTGTCAGTTTGTTCAACTAGCGATAATCGATGCACATACACATCGTCCCATCCTTCTTCTTCACGAACAGTACCGGTGCTCCCTACGGAGACACACTTGGTCTTATGAAACTTCTATCTAACAACTCTTGGATTTGTGCTTTTAGTTCCACCAACGCCTTCGGTGCCATCCTATAGGGCGCGATGGACACTAGAGCCGTTCCAGGCAGCAAGTCGATTCCAAACTCGACTTCTCGATTTGGAGGTAATCCAGGAAGCTCTTCTGGAAAAACACCTTGGAATTCCTTAACAGTTCTAATCGTCTCTACAATCAAGTCCTCAGTCTTAGTCTGACTTACAAAAGCCAAGTACGCTTCGCAACCTTTTCGAATTAGCTTCTCAGCTCTTAAGACCGAAACCACACGGACAAGTAGTCCCTTCGCTCCCCAATAGCCATTGCCTCCTCATCCTTGGTAGTCCTTAACACCATTCTATTAGCCGTACAATCCAGAGTCACCTTATGCTTAGTCAACCAGTCTATACCCAAGGTTAGATCAAACTCTTTGAATGGTAGCTCCATTAAGTCTCCAGTAAATATTCTACCTTGAGTCTCTAAATGCACCTCCCTATAGAGTTTATCTACCTTAACTAAGTGACCCAATGGACTTATCACAGTTACCCCACTTACAGTTTCCTCCGAGTGCACACCCAACAACCAAAAATGTCACATGCAACATATGAATGAGTTGATCCCACATTTATAAGAGCAGTGTATGGCATGCTAGAGATCAAAAACATACCAGTTATGATGTCAGGTGCATCACCCTCCTCTCTGCAACGAGCAGTATAAACCATTACTGGCTAGCGAGCCTCAGCATTACCATAACCCCTACCAGGTGCTCCACATTCACGTCCATTTCCATTGCCACCTCTAACTTGTCCACGGCCCCTCGGCGGTAGCGGTCCACCACGTACAGGTTAAGCAACCCTCTGTTCTACAACTTGAGTCTGAGCTAGCCTCCGCGGACAGTCCTTGATCATATGCTCTTTAGACTCCTAGATGCACTATACCACAGTCCCCACAAGGCTGCAGTCTAATCGTATTTGCCAGAACTGCTCGAACCGGTTCCTCCACTCTCGCCCTCTTGACATTTTGATTTGTAGATCTAGATGGTCCAGTATCCCTCCTAAAGCTGTTTCGATTCTTATCACGGTTCTGTCATTCAGTTCGCTTTACCTCCTCGGATATTTTAGCCTTCTCCACTACAGCAAAATCACGCTCCTCTGCGGAGCTATCAACACCCTTAGCTCATCCCTAAGGCCATCCTCGAAACAGACACTACGTTTGTACTCAGTAGAAACTCTCCCGCTGGCATACCACTCAACCTTAGAAATTCCGCTTCATACTCAACAATGGACTTATTGCCCTAGGTCAGGTTCAGAAACTCTTTCCTACGCGCATCCACATAAGTCACTCCGACGTACTTTCCCTTGAAAGACATCTTAAATACTTCCCAGGTTACCCATTCAGCTGGGGCACTCTCCCTCACAGTGATCCACCATTGATATGCCTCGTCTTGCAATAGAGACACCGCACCTTTTAGCTTTTGCTCCACCGAGCAATCCAGGTTGTCCATAATCCGTTTCGTAGCTTCTAGCCAATACTCAGCTACATTTGGGGCTACTCCAGATATGCCCCTAAAAACCTCTACTCCGTTAGCCTGGAGTCGCTCAGAGATGGATCCCCTATTCACCGACCCAACATTAGCTCCAGCAACCCTTTCCAGTACTCTTAACATTGCCTGTGACAAGGCATCATCCCCTGCGGCCCGATCATACGGCCCATTTTCAGCTACAGGTGGCGGTCGTGCCCCCTTAGCTGGCAACTGTTCCAAAGATGAAGACCCAGCTTGAACACTGCCTCGGCCACGTCCACGGCCTCGTCCACGAGCAGCCCTCGTACTTATAGAGTTTTATCTAATTACAAAATTTATGAAATTAGTTTAATATTTCAGTTGTTTATTACAAAATGTCTTATGTACAAATAGAGTTTCTGAGTGAGTTTTGCGATTCCGTAGCCTAACTACCGTCTCAGTTTTCTAGGGTTTTTAGTTTCCCTACAGTCTCAGTCTTACAGTTTTTAGTACTACCCTATCTATAGTTTCATAATAGAGTCTCAGTTCTATCTACAGTGATATCTCGGTACAGGATAGTATAAGAAATAGAAATACTTATAGACTTGGTGCCGGAGATTTAGTGTGCCACCTCTTCAGTTATTAGATTTTAGAACCCGAAAAACTTAAACCTTTTTAAATTAAACCTTAAAACATGTATATTTGAAGAAAATGAGTTTGAAAAGGGTTTCCTAAATTTCCCAAAAATTGATTTCCAAAAACACCCTTCTTTAAATTTTAAAATTTTTGAAAACTTTTTGTACATGATCCATAGCCGAGTTGTTACAACTTGGCTCTGATACAACTAAATGTAACACCCCAAACCCGGCCCAGACGTTACGGCCAAGTCTGGTGTGTCACAATACCTACAACTAACCATGTTACCTAGTTACTAATATTAGGGTGAGCTTTGCAAAATCGGTAGTGAAGTTTTAAGAGAAATTCCCAATTAATTGGTGAACGTCCTATTCATTTTTAGTTATTAAGAGTATCATGTTAAAACTTAACGTTGTTACTCGTTTGAAACGTGTGATTGATTTTGAAAATGATTGAATACATTTTAAGAAACTCGCACAGCTTTGTTCATAGCATTAGAGGTAAAGTATAAATAAAAAGTTGAAAACCCAAAATAATTAAAGCGGCTTTATTACAACCCAAAACCATAATGAAAATAAATTTAAAACAAATAGAAATAAAATCAAAATAACATAAAACTTAATTAATAAATTGCAGTCCATACGGCCACTCTGAATCCCTCCCAGCTCCAAGTCCACCAATCTAGAGCTCACCTGCATGGATGGAAGGAAAAGGGGGTGAGTTTCGAAACTCAGTGTACAAAGAAACCCATCCAGAACCTAAATCAGCTCAAGCCCACTAGGCCTAAGCCTTATCCAATCTCAGTAATAATTGGGCCGGAGCCCTATTCAGATACAGTAATAATTGGGCCGAAGCCCTATTCAGATAACAGTACAGCTCATAGGCCCAAATTAGTAATAGAATTGGAATGAATGCAAGCCCAACCCAACCTAAGTCCAACCGCTACACTCCACCCGTACTAGTCCTGCACTCCATGTGGGGAATAACTCAACCCACCCAGCCCTACACTCCACAGTTGCAGCATAGCTGCTCATATAACAGTAAAATTAGGCAAAGCCTCTAATACGTGGTCAAGCCACTTTCAATACTTCCTCCATCAATAACCTAGTCCCATGCAACAGATAATCATGTAGTGAATAGAAATAGTAAAACATGCATCTCAGTCAAATTTAGCCTTAGGGGTATAACGGTCATTTTACACCTAGGAGTAAAATAGTGATTTCACCTATAAGGGGTATTTCAATAATTATTCCAGTTTTTAGGGTTTTATGCACTTTACAGTCATTAATCGTCCAACTTTTGGTACACTAAGGGGAGAATAGAACAAAAGTAGAAAACCCTAAGTGGCAAAACCCAAATTCGGCAAGACAGAAAAAGAAATTAGAACTTACCCTAAAGGCTATTCAAACAAACGGCACAACCTCCCTATATTTGCCAAAATTGCAACCCCTAAAGCCCTAGCCGAATGCCCCTGTCAACATGACCAAAAATTAAAAGTATCATCTGCTTACCTTGCAACTAGAACCTTGGCCCTAGCACTCAGTCCACACACCACTTTTTTAGGAGCTTACTGGCACCACATTGCCTGTAACAGCCCACTTTAGACCCTAGCAGAACAAGTGGTTTCGGGACCACTTAACCGAGTCAAATTATTATTTTTATTGCTTTAATATGTTTTACAGCATGATAGAATTACTGTGTGAAAGTTTCGTTTAGAAATTTTATCGTTTGACCGGTTAAATTGAGAAAAAGGACTAAATCGCATAAAGCGATAAACTTGAGTTCTATTTCATTAATGGCTTATTTGATGATGGCTTTTTAAGTGGAAGGCCTTAAATGGTTATTTTACCATTTTAAGTGGTAGTGGACTTTTATGTCCTTATTATTATTGATTTTTAATGGTTTTATTAAAAGGTTAAAATGGTCATTTGGCTTTATTATATGTTTTAATTAATAAAACATGAAAATTCTTTCATATTTGCTTCTTCTTCACCGATTCTTCAAAAAAACAAAAAGGGTTTTAAGCTTTTAAATTTCGGCAAGCTTGATTCTTCAATTGAGGTATGTTTTGACGTCGATTTTTAGTGATTTTTACGTTTTTAAGATCGTTGCTTCGTATACTAGCCGACCCATACCTCAATTTCTAATTTTGTGAATGTCTTTGAAAAATGCCATTGATGAATCTATGATATTTTATAAGATTTTGATGAATTATTGTATATTATGTGAGAAAATACAAGAATTTTCAAGTAAATTTTGATGAAAATGAGTTTAAGAATTTATTTGTAAAAAGGTAGAATTTTTTAGGTTAAATTTGTGATTAATTGAAAGATATGTACTTGTACAAGTCCCTTGAATATTTAGCTAAGGGAAATTTTGGGATTATTTGTGTAATTTGTCATTTTGTGATAAAAGGACTATTTTGCAAAGTGTTGAAATCATAGGGGCTAAATTACAAATATGCCAAAATACATGTTTTGGACTAAATTGAATAAGTTAGTGATTAAATAGCTAAATTTGTATTAATATAGATAAAGACGACCGAATTCCGAAACTTGATCGGGGAAAACGGAAAATAGACGAGTAGATACAAGATTACGAGGTAAGTTCGTATAATGAAATTTAATGTGTTTATGTTTATAATTGTTGTTAATGGAATATATGACATATTAGTTGATTGAATAACCTATTTGGATGTATACATATGAAATTGAAATGAAATTGTTACAAGTGAAAAATGAATACCGAGCCCCGTTAGAACCGTAGAAGTTGATAGGATACAAGTGACATGTCACTAGGGCTACAGGGTGGTTCGAGCTCCTGCACTTTTTGCGGACTCACCACGTGCTCATGAGCTACAGGTTTGTCCTTCAGGATCACATGTTTAGTCTTCGGACTCATCGTTAGCCTACGAGCTTACCGTTCATCCTTCGGGATCACATGTTCAGCCTTCGGGCATACCGATACAGGCTCGAAAGAGCATACATGATGCATTGACGGATTACAGGTTATATGTATATACACTGTGTGTGTATCACCCGAGTATCCCTCGATGTTCTTAAAGGTTTAACAGGCAATTACCAATACATGTTACATGAAGATTGAATGATATATGTATTACATGTTATATGAGACATGAGAATTACATGGATTATATGGTATAAGTTATATGAAATACATGTACAAGTATTTGAGCAATGATATTATACATGAATGTTGTGGATGGTACATGAATGAATTTATATGTTACATGAACTAACAAGTGTATACTTGTGAAATAGGCAACTTGAGTATATGAATTGAATTGGCATTGTTGTTGTAATTATCGTATTGATTTGGTAAGGTTTAATTTCTATATTATACGGACTTACTAAGCTTTAGAAGCTTATTAGAAGCTTACTCTGTTAATTTCTTTCACTGTCTTATAGATTCGGAAGCTAGGTCGATAATCTGACGAGTCGGAGATCGCCATCACACTATCTATCAAACTTTGGTACTTTTGAAACTTTTGTAAATGAAATGGTCATGGCATGTATAGGCTAGATGGTTAGTGAATATGGCATAATTTGGAAAGTGATCAAGCTATGAGATGTGGCTTGGGTCACATATGTTTATAATCAAGTATTTTGGGATGGATTTTTTTGGTTAAATGTGTTATGGCAAATTACGTGATTTTGATGAGTTCTTTGTGCTTGAGGATGATGATGATTTTGGGGTTCATAATATGCTTGAATTGGTATGTTTGTAGATGGTAAATTGGCTTGAAATGTTGCATATTCTTGGCTTGTAAGAATGACCCTTGTTGGGTGGCAATTTGGCTTAAAGCAAGCCTATATTGTGCCACACGACTAGGGAACACGGACATGTACTTCGACCGCGTGTCACCTGCACCTTAAACGTTTTGGTCAGTTTTGGTACAAGGCCTAGACACACGGGCGTGTCTGGTAACTTGTAGCCATGTGAAATTTGGCAGTATAGTCACACGGTCTGCTTTATTTTGTACACGGGCGTGTCTGGTAGCCGTGTGTCAATTGACAGTTTCAACCACGGGGTAAGGGCACGGGTGTCCTTAGGCCGTGGGCGACACACGGCCTAACCCTATGGGCGCTTTAGACAGCTGTGTGGGAAGTCAGAATCGACCACGGGCTGAGAGGCTTGGGCGTGTCTAGAGGGACACGATCGTGTGAGAGGAACACTGGCAAGGGGCACGGCCGTGTCCCTAACTTGAAAATTTATGATTATTTTCCTACCTTTTTGCTATGTTTTCAATTTGACCCTCAATAGTTATATGCATCATTTTATGATCATTTGAAGTATGCTTTGCTGATTGAAAATACATGTTGGATTTTGACTAAAAAGTTCAAAATTTTTACTATTCTGACATGAGATGCAAGTCCGGTAATGCCCCTTACCTATTCCGGTGACGGTCACGGGATAGGGGTGTTACATTGCCACTTTACCAAAAGCCTCTTTGTGTCCCATTTCATTAACTTTTTCTTAAAGGCCCACTTAACCAAGTCCCCTTCACTTTAAATCCAAAGTTGATATTTCTGTCGGGTTTTAACTTAGGATTGGGCCTTCTAAAGGCCCACTAACACACTTAAACACAATTTCAATAACCAAAACACCACAATTCCAAGATTTCACCAAAATCACAAAAATCCCAGAAAAACTCGAAAATTAGGGCGTTACAAGATTATGGAGTGATATGGGGAGGAAATCAAGAAGGATATAATGGAGAGGTGTGAGGAGCGGTAGTGGTTGCCGAAATTGGGATTCTTTGGGGTGCCTATTCGGTCATAGGCACTTAGTGCCGAATTTGGTCAAAAGAAACTAGGGGAGTCAGTTTTAGGATGTTTTTCTATCTTTTGAGTAGATTTTTGGCATTGGTTTCTCCATTTCTTATTTTTTTATTTCTTTTCTTCTTTGGTTATTCATTTTTCCTTTTCTTGCACTTTGGGGCTGTTATGGCCAAATTGTAACACCCCAAACCAGGCCTAAAAGTTAGGCCCGGATCTGGCGTGTCACACTAAAGTGTTTTTCGACAACCTTGTTTCTATTGAAAACCCATCTTAAGGAAATATAATACTTATTGCTATTTAAAACCATAGATTTCATTTGGTTATTGGTAAAACGTGGTCTATTAAAGGTCATTCTCTTGTAAAACATTATTACCTTAAAAACCTTCGTTGTTGTGGAAGCTTAACTTAAAACAGTTATTTTGCAAAAACGTAGTGTTATTTTGGAAACAGATAACATTTTTAGAAAATAGTGGTCAACCTTTAGTAGTTATAAATCAAAATAAGTAAAAACCTGAGAATTAAAAATACAGAAACTTTAAGACGCCTTATTACAACCCAAATCAAAAGTACTAAAAACAAATAATCAAATTCGGAAGCATAAACAGTGTATGGCTATCTTTGAGTCCCTCGCAACACCGATCCTTCTAATGTTGGGAATTATTTGCATAGTTAATAAACGGGGTGAATTTATGAAAACTCAGTGTGTAATCCCGTACTATACAAAACGAGCAGCCAGACATGCAAAAGAATTAAAAGTCAATGCCTCAGCCCTACTACAGTTCTAGTATCAATTGGGCCTTAGCCCATTATAACAGACCGTACTAGATAGGACTTAGCTCATTACAAAATTAGAAACATTATCAAAATCAGAACCATGTGGTCTTAAGCCCAAAGCCGAATCAGTAACGGTATAATATAAATATGCAGAACAAGCTGGGCCGAAGCCTTATATAGAACAGATCAGTCTGGGCCTAAGCCCTATACAGAACAGTGTGGACCAAGTCCATAACAGAATCAAAACAAAATGTGAATGAATCCCAACCTAGTCTAGCCATCACGCCACCTGTACCAACCCAGCACACCATGTAGGGAATAACTCGACCCACCCAGCCCTATACACCAATGATGCAGCCATGCTACTAATAATAGATAACGTGGCGAAGCTACTAGAATCAGAATACATGGTAAAGCCACTAGCATAGAACTTCCCCCAAATCGATGTCCCAACCCAATATGTCGTGTATGCTATGCTCAATCATCACACATGTATGTAGAATGGCCATGTTTAGTATCAGCCATTTAAACACATATTAAAACATATCAATGACACAACCACGGTCACGTCAGTCAAATCATTGTCATATGAACACATTCAAATCCGTCAAATACACAGTCAAAGTCAATCACTTGCCCACACGGGCAAAACAATCATTTAACACCCTAGGGGCAAAATGGTAATTTTACCCTACAAGGGTATCTCAGTAATTCTACCCTACAGGGGTATTTTAGTAATTCTACCGTACAGGAGTATTTCGATAATTCTAACCTATATGGGTATTTTGGTAATTCTACTTTACAGTGGTATTTCGATAATTTTGCAAACCAGGGATATTTTGATATTTCACAAACCAGGGGTAGTTCGGTAATTTTCCATCCCCGAGGTATTTTGGTAATTTCACAAACCAGGGGTATTTCGTTAATTTTGCAACCCAGGGGTATTTCGGTAATTTCACAATCAAAGAGTATTTCAGTAATTTTGCAAATCAATGGTATTTCCATAATTTTGAAATCAATGGTATTTTCATAATTTGCAAAATAGGGTATTTCTGTAATTTTGTAAATCGAGGGTAAAATGGTAATTTTATGATTCAGGGGTAAAATAGTAATTTACAAATCAGGGGTAAAATGGTAACTTTACAAATCAGGGGTAAAACAGTAACTTTACAAATTAGGGGTAAAATGGTAATTTTATAAATCAGGGGTAAAATAGTACTTTTACAAATCGAGGGTATTTCTGTACTTTTGCAAATCGAGGGTATTTCTATAATTTTACAAATCGAGGGTAATTCGATAATTTTAGAAATCGGGGGTATTACAGTAATTCTACCTAATAAGGGTATTTCAATAATTTTATCAATCCCTTAGAAAGTTTACAGTTGCCTCAGGCGACTCAAGTATTCTAAACAGAGATAACGTTACAAATGGGCCTAAGGCTCGTTCTCGGCCCAAGTGGGCCCATACACTCGTGTGACCCTTTAGCCCAAAACTAGACACAAATATGTGATTTACCTAGTCTAGTCCAATTTTACTACACAATCAAACAATTTGCCCGATTGGGCCCACGGGCCCATTGGCCCACATGGCCCATTTTGGTGTTCTGACATTTGCCGTTCTACAGCTAGAGTAGGGTGAAGTACACACCTAATAGGTATCTGAAGTTAATCCACGCTCTGAACGATGCTATGCCCAGAAGCCAACAATAATCGCACCCTTGACTCCCAAAGGGTGTGTCGATCAACTACAGTCACCACCACTGTGACCCAACCTCATACAGATCAACGAATGATCTAATGCCTAACCCAAACGAACACGCCATAATGTGAAATGGATAAGCCAAGAAAGGTATGTTTACTCTCCTCATGGTTTGCTCTATTTAAAGCCAGCTTCTCGCCTATTCTCATGTTAGCTTTCCGATGTGGGATTCTCCATCAATCCCCCAAAACCAACTTATTAGCAAAATAATCAACCTTTGCATACAAAGGGATTCGAACACTAGGACATTCCATGCCATGCCATGCCATGCCACCACCACTAGGACACAAGCTCCTTTGTGTCACAAGTCCGACATATTTAACTTTAAAGCCCGTCTACTCGCTTGCAGATTTATTTAAAAGAGAAACCAAAATAAGTTGTAAGAGCCAAGACTTGAAACTTGGACCCTTGTTTCCCCTATGGCATCACTTCCTTGCCACTAGACCACATGTCTTTTTGTGTCTCATTTTAGCCCCTTTTATTTACAAGCTATCCCACTTGAGCTCAGGTTCCCTTAAGGCCAAAACTAAGATTTTTCCTATAGCCAAGCTTGAACCCAGAACTTCATAAAAACCCTATAACATTTCAAAATCACTAACCTAATAATTCTAACAGGCAAATTAAGTCGATCTCTTACACTCAAGAATTTTAAACGCACCCAAGCCCAAGGTTCAATTCTTCTAGGCCCAAAATTTGGGGCATTACAACTCTACCCCCTTAAAAAAATTTTATCCTCGAAATTTCCAGCTAACCAGGTAGTCCTGTAACAATTACCCCTCTACGCTACCGCTGTGCACTCTAATCCCAGTAGCTTTAACACACACCCAGAACATCCACTTGCCGTAGCAGATAAATTACAATTCCATATTCTGAACATCACATCCAAACATTTCCAAACACACAGAATAAATACCAAATCTAAATACAGTCCAATATCTAATGAATCAAAATATTTAAATTTCTAAACAGACAAAAGTATTTAGAAACTTACGGATTCGGCGCTGGAGACTCGATTTGCCACACTTCTAGGAAAACATTTAGTAAAACATTCCACATACCTCAAATCATTTGAAATAGTTTTCTTTTTAGAAATTCAGATTTAAAAGCCCAATCCATAGCTGACTTTTGCAACCTGGCTCTGATATCACTAAATGTAACACCCCAAACCCGGCCAAAAAAGTTAGGCCTAAATCTGGCGTGTCACACTGAAGTGTTTTTCGAAAGCCTTGTTTCCATTAGAAACCCTTCTCAAGGAAATATACTACTTCCTGTTATTTAAAACCACAAATTTCATTCTCTTATTGTTAAAACGTGGTCTATTAAAGGTCATTCTATTGTAAAACGTTATTACCTTAAAAACCTTAATTGTTGTGGAAGATTAACTTAATACAGTTGTTTTGCAAAAACGTAGTGTTATTTTAGAAACAGATAACATTTTTAGAAAACCGCGGTCAACCTTTAGCAGCTATCAATCAAAATAAGTAAAAACCTGAGAATTAAAAATCGGGAAACTTTAAGACGCCTTATTACAACCCAAATCAAAAGTACTAAAAACAAATAATCAAATCCAGAAGCGTAAATAGTGTGTGACTATCTCTGAGTCCCTCACAGCACAGATCCTCCTAATGTTGGGAATTACTTGCACAGTTAATAAACGGGGTGAGTTTATGAAAACTCAGAGTGTAATCCCCTACTATACAAAATGAGCAGTCAGACATGTAAAAGAATTAAAAGTCCGGGCCTCAACCCTACTATAGTTCCAGTATCAATTTGGCCTTAGCCTATTATGACAGACCGTGCCTTAGCCCATTACAGAATTAGAAACATTATCAGAATTAGAATCAAGTGGTCCTAAGCCCAAAGCCAAATCAGTAATAGTATAATACAGTTATCTAGAATAGACTGGGTCGAAGCCCCATATAGAATAGATCAGTCTAGGCCTTGGGCCCAGCCCATAATAGAATCAAAACAAAATGTGAATGCAATCCCAACCGAGTCTAGCCATCATACGACCCCTACCAACCCAACACACCATGTGGGGAATAACTCGACCCACCCAGCCCTACACACTAATGACGCAGCCATGCTGCTAATAACAGATAACGTGGCGAAGCCACTAGAATCAGAATATGTGGCAAAGCCACTAGCACAGAACTTCCTCCAAATCGATGTCCCAACCCAATATGCCGTGTATGCTATGCTAAATCATCACACATGTATGTAGAATGGCCATATTCTGTATCAGTCATTTAAACACATATTAAAACATATCAATGACACAACCACAGTCACATCAATCAAATCACTGTCATACGAACATAGTCAAATCTGTCAAATAAACAATCCAAGTCAATCACTTGCCCACAAGGGCAAAACAATCATTTAACACCCTAGGGGTAAAATGGTAATTTTACCCCACAGGGGTATCCCGGTAATTCTACCCTATAGGGGTATTTCGATAATTCTACCCTATAGGGGTATTTCAGTAATTCTACCCTATAGGGCTATTTCGATAATTCTACCCTATAGGGGTATTTCGATAATTTTTCAACACAGGGGTATTTCAGTAATTTCATAAACTAGGGGTATTTTGGTAATTTTGCAAGCCAGGGGTATTTCAGTAATTTCACAAACTAGGGGTATTTCGGTAATTTTACAAATCAAGGGTATTTTGATAATTTCGCAAATTAGGGGTATTTTGGTAATTTTGAAATTTAGGGTATTTTCGTAATTTGTAAACTGGGGCATTTCTGTAATTTTGTAAATCGAGGGTAAAACAATAATTTTACAATTCAGGGGTAAAATAGTAATTTTACAAATCAGGGGTAAAACGGTAACTTTACAAATTAGGGGTAAAACAGTAATTTTACAAATCAGGGGTAAACTAGTACTTTTACAAATCGGGGGTATTTCTGTAATTTTGCAAATCGGGGGTACTTTTGTAATTTTACAAATTGAGGGTAATTCGGTAATTTTACAAATCAAGGGTATTTCTGTAATTTTGCAAATAGGGGGTATTACAGTAATTCTACCCTATAAGGGTATTTCGGTAATTTTGTCAATCCCTTAAAAAGTCTACAGTCGCTTCGGGCGACTCAAGTATTCTAAACAGAGATGACGTTACGAATGGGCCTAAGGTGGGCCCACATGCTCGTCTGGCCCTTTAGCCCAAAACTAGCCACAGATATGAGATCACCTAGTCTAGTTCAATATTTACAACACAATCATACAATTTGCCAGATTGGGCCCACGGGCCAATTGGGCCCACATGGCCAATCTCGATGTTCCGGCATTTGCCGTTCTACAACTAGAGTAGGGTGAAGTACACACTTGATAGGTATCTGAAGTTAATCCGCGCTCTGAACGCTGCTATGCCCAGAAGCCAATAAGAATCGCACCTTTGACTACCCAGGGGGTGTGTCGATCAACTACAATCACCACCACCGTGACCTAATCGCATGCAGATCAACGAATGATCCAACGCCTAAGCCAAACGAACACGCCACAACATGAAAGCGATAAGCCAAGAAAGGTATGCTTACTCTCCTTATGGTTTGCTCTATTTAAAGCCAGCTTCTCGCCTATTCTCATGTTAGCTTTCCGATGTGGGATTCTCTATCAATCCCCCAAAACAAATTTATTAGCAAAATAATCAACCTTTGCATACAAAGGGATTCAAACCAAAGTCCTCTCGATAACCATGCCATGCCACCACCACTAGGACACCAGCTCTTTTGTGTCACGAGTCCAACACATTTAACTTTAAAGCCCGTCTATTCACTTCCAGAATTATTTAAAAGAGAAACCAAAATAAATTGTAAGAGTCAAGACTTGAACCTTGGACCCCTTGCTTCCCCTATGGCATCACTTCCTTGCCACTAGACCACATCTCTTTTTTTTTTTTGCATTATTTTAGCCCCTTTTATTTATAAGCTATCCCACTTGAGCTCAGGGTTCCCTTAAGGCCAAAACCAAGATTTTTCCTATACCCAAGCTGGAACCCAGGACTTCATAAAACCTTCTAACATTCTAAAATCATTAACCTAACAATTCTAACTTGCAAATTGAGTCGATGTCTTACATTCAAGAATTTTAAATGCACCCAAGCCTAAGGCCAAATTCTTCTAGGCCCAACATTTGAGGCGTTACACGAATCTTCGATTCTCTTTTTCTTAATTCTCTTCCTTGACGGAATGCGCTCTCTTCTTGATATCTTCTTTCTTTCCTTCTATTTTCCCCCAACCTTGGCTGAATATCCTCCTCATTCCTTTTGATTCAATGGTTGTTTGTTACTAGCCGAACCCAACATTTCTTCCATCTCTTCTTCTTTTCTTTTGGCTTCCTATTAGCTTTTGAAATCAAATATTTTCTCTTGATTATTTCTATGGTGACCAAATTCTCAGCTTTCTTTTCCTCTTTGTTCTAGTTCTGTAAATGTTCCTGAATTTGGTAGGTGTCTATATTCTTCACTTATTTGATTAAACTTGTTCTCCCTTACTCTTTTCTTTAGGGGTCGAATGTTCTTCTTCTCATATCTTCTGTTCACAATACTCGTTCCATCTTAGTAATAGGATGCTTGTTGGGTTCTAGGTGCATTGGTGGAGTAAGGGAGTGTAGGGGATTTGGAAACAATCAAGAGCCCTTCTTTCTTCATTCATTAAGGTAATATGCTACCTTACTTTTGGGTATAAACCGATTATGCTTATGATTTTGTAAATTGATGTTTGTGGATATTGAAGCCACTTTTATGAGGGATTTTAGTTAATAAGATCTATTGTAATATAGATATTTGACAAAGGGGTGTGAACAGTTTCGGTTAGCGATTGTAGAGGATTAAGTCAAATTTTGTCAGACAAGGTAAGAGGGATTGACGATTTAGGGCTTAGTGTTGGTAAATCCTAATGTATATTGACTTTAGTCCTTGAATGAATGTAGGCTTGGCATAGTGGATTGTTCACTTGGCTTCGTAACAGGTGTGTAGCAATACCCTGCAACTAATAGTCGACTGAAAAGCCAGAAGAGTGTATACGAACACACTGAATAGATTGTAAATCGACAAAAGCTGAAAACTGAGAAACTGGCGATTGATGCCACACAAGCGTAAGATTGCACATGTGGTGAACCGAGCCCACAATCATGGGCCATTATTTGTGATGGCCTATGTGCGATCTCATGGGTTTAGTCCGTTTAGGGGCCATGTAGAACCGAATCACGCCCGTACGATAAAATAACTAGATTACCCCTAGAGGGTAAAATGGTCGAATTACCCCTAGAGGGTAAAATGACCGAATTATCCTCGTAGGGTAAAATGACCGAATTACACTAGGAGGGTAAAATGATCGAATTACCCCTAGAGGGTAAAATAACCATAATACCCCTATAAGGTAGAATGACCAAATACCCCTGTTAGGTAGAATGACCGTAACACCCATATAGGGTACAATGACAAAATACCCCTATAGGGTAGAATGATCGTAATACCCTTGTAGGGGAAAATGACCATAATACCCCTATAGGGTAAAATAATCGTAATACCCTTATAGGGTATAATGACCGTAATACCCTTGTAGGGCAAAATGACCGTAATACCCCTATAGGGTAGAATAACTGTAATAGCCCTTTAGGATAAAATGACCGTAATACCCCTATAGGGTAAAATAACCGTAATACCCCTGTAGGTTAAAATGACCGTAATACCCCTGTAGGGTAGAATGACTATTATGCCTTATATGATGTTTGATTGATTGAGTATGTTATGTGATATTTATGTGTTTTGCATACATGCACGACATGCTGCATGGGTTGGGTTATTGTTATGAAAGAAGCACTAATCTGTTAAGGTCGCAGGGGTCGCACGAGACGACTGTGGACCCACCAAAGGCTTAAAGTTGTATATTCGTACTGATCTGTTAAGGTTGCATGGATCAAACGAGGCCACTGTGGACTGACTGATGGCTTTGTGCCGTTCATACTATCGATGGTTTAGTGCTGTCCATTTTACCGATGGCTTTGTGCCACGCATATTATCGATGGCTTAGTGCTCTCCATTTTACCGATGGCTTTATGCCACGCATATTATCGATGACTTAGTTCTGTTCATTTTACTGATGGCTTTGTACCACGCATACTATTGATGGCTTAGTATTGTCCACTTTCCCGATGGCTTTGTGCCACACATATTATCGGTGGCTTAGTGTCTTTCATTTTACTGAAAGTAGGTTGTATTGATGGCTTAAAGCCACTTATCTTATTGGCAGCTATGTTGCGACTCTGATTACGGGCAGTTAAGCTACGATTCTGTTGTCTGGTAGTCTTGCTACGATATTGGTGTGCTAGCTGGGTGGGTTGATGTTATCCCTAAATGGTGTGTTGGTGGTACGAAGTGAGATGTGTTGGCTAGATTAGGTTGGGATAACATGCATCATGCATCATACATACTACATTCTGATTTTGTTTCTATTTGGGTTAGACCTACATATGTTCTGCTTCTGATTTTGCTACTGTAATGTGCTAAGGCCCATCTGATACTGTCTACTATACTGGGCTCAGGCCCAGATTACTTCTGCTTTTTGTATGTTTGACTGACTGATTTTTTTTTACTAGGGGATTACACACTGAGTTTTCGTAAACTCACCCCATTTTTAATTGTGTAGGTAATCCCCAGCATTAGTTGGACCAGTGCTACGAGGGACTTCAGGGTGGCCACACAACTGCATTTTCTTTATAATCAATTTTTTATTTTTTAGTAACTTAAGTTTGGGTATTTATATGTAATAAGGCCTCTCTAGATTTTATTTTAAATTTGGGGTTTTAATTTGCTTCCGTTTTAACTGCCAATATTAGAACGCGTTTTTCCAAAACATTAACTGTTTTCTAAACTTCACGTTTCTGCAACACGATTTTTTTAAGCTTTCGCTACAAACATTATTTTTAAAGTGCAATAATGTTTGAATTTGATTAACATATTTTCGATTAAGCCGTAATAATGTTTTAATATAAAGCAAGTTTCCAAACAAAATCACATTTTTTGAAAAAACACTCCAATGTGACACCGCTAGATTTGGGCCTAGCCTCTAGGCCGGGTTTGAGGTGTTACATTTAGTGGTATTAGAGTCAAGTTGCAAAACTCGGCCGTGGAATGGGTTTTTAGATTTTAAATTTCGGTAAGTTGTTTTCAAATATGAAAGTGGTTTGAGACATTTCTTCGAAAAAGTGTGGTACACCGAGTCTTCGGCACCAATTCTGTATGTCATTCTAAAACTGTTGCTTATTTGCACTGAAATATAGTTGATGGAAATACTGTAATTTCGTTAGATATTAAATCGTATTGAAGTTTTTTTATTTATACGGTGCGTGTTTTGGAAATGTAGAAATTGTTTGCGTGTGATATTTATCCACTGCGATGAATAGATGTAACATCCCTATGCTGACCCTAGTCGGGAAGTGGTTTCGGGACCACTAAACCGAGTCAAAAAATTTATTAAATGTTATAACTTGTGCCTATTATATGTGCAATTGTATGTGTGAAATTTTGATTTATTGATTTGTGACATTTGGATGTGAATTTAATTAATAAGGGCTTATGTGTGAAATAGTGAAAATAGGTGAGGTTAATTAAAAAGGGGCCAAGTATTGCATGGCTTGAAACATGGGGATTTCCATGTCAAATTCCCCATTATTTTTAGTAGTGGACGGCATAATGATGATAGAATGAATTTGAATACATCTTGTTTTATTGATAAAATAATAAATAAGTGTTTTATAATATAAATTATAATATATATTTTAATATAAAAGTTTTATATTAAGAAAACTTTTGAAAAAAAAAAATGGGAGAAGGAATCATAATGACTTAGGACCAATTGTAACATGGTTTTGCAAATGGAAGGACTTGCATGTTAATTATGCAAATTCTTCAATAGTGGCCGGTCATGTGATGTATAATATATATTATGTGTGAAATTTATTTAGATAAAATAATGGTGGGTGGTGCTTTAATATTAAAAAAGTAATTTTATAATAAAAGGGAAGGGTGAAAAAAAAAATAAAGTTTTCCATGTTTTGTTCTCCATTGTCGATTGTAAAAGAAAAATAAGCTAAGGAGAAAAACCATCTTCGGTCATTGTGGTTTTCCAATTTAAGGTAAGAATTTTGTTAATTCCCTTTGAATGTTGTGGATTTTAGTTGATAGTTAAGCTCCTAGCATAACCCATAGAGCAATTTTCGTTTTGATGCTGATAGTTACATTCGGCCATTGTTGAATTATGGGAGAAAAATTCAAGCTTGTGAGTTTTGATGTTAAGTTGCATTTTAAAATGCTTGGGGGTGAATATGAGGTTAAATCCGTGTTAATGTGTCTTAATATGTTAAATTATGCTATGTGTGCTACTTGAACAAAATTTGGGCATTCGGTCATGCCCTTTGTGAGATAAGAATTTATGTTTGATGTTTGATTAAGGTCTTTATAAAGTTAAGCTAAGATTTGAGGTTAAATGTGTTGAAGACAATATAATTTTGATGAATAATGATATATATATATATATATTAAGTTTGAATTTTGATGAGGTCAGATTCAAGATGAATTAGTAGCATTCGGTCACTATAAGGAAACATAAAATTCTTGCTAGCTTCATGAAGACTTGTAAAATATTTACAATGTGTGAGAGTTATGTTTTTATAGCCAAATGGGCACTTGGTGTTGGTAAGTTAAAGAAACAAGGGGTTTCGGCCTAAGCTATGCTAATGGGATTTTGGATGTTGGTTATTTAAAAAGGAATAAGTTATATGAAAGTGGTAAAATGTTAGTTTAAGTATGGAAGATGGACTTGAATTATAGTCCATGCTTGGACACATGGCCGAATGGCCTAAATGTGTATGTGTTGAGAAGAGTTGAATTTTAATGTACTTATAGTGATGGTTAATAAAATGTATTATGGATTATGTGTAATACTCATGTATCTATAAGTGTGAGAATGAATATGCTATAATACTTTAAAGATATTCGGTCTTATAATTGATAATAAGGTGAATCTTTGTTTTATTATTAAGCTCAAGAAGGGCATCAATCTCGGATAAGGAAAAGCGAAAGTAAACGAGTAGTCGAGTACAATCGTTTGAAAGCTTTGAGGTAAGTTTTAGGTAATTTAGACACATTGTCTAATAGGCCGTATGTGACAGCCCCAAATTGACCCTAGTCGAGAAGTGGTTTCGGGACCACTAAACTGAATCGAAAATTTTATTAAATGTTATGTTCGATGTCTAATATATGTGAAAATGCATGTGTGAATTTTTAATTCTTTGATTTAGTTAATTTGAATGTGAATCGAATTAAAAATGACTTATATGTAAGACATTATAAATGTGATGGATGAATTGTTATTGTGGATGTTTGTTATATGAAAAATTAAGAGGGGTTTGCATGTCAAATTGACCACTTTAATATTAGTGGTCGGCCAACTTATGGTATGTTATTATATTGTTTTGATTTTTGTTACTTTTGTGAAAAAACAAAAGTAAGTGGTGTGTCAAATTATAAAAGGATAATAAAACAAATAAGCTAAGGGGAGGAGAAACCAAGGTGGTTTATCTCTTTCTTCTTTTTTTTGCCGTAGCTAGTGAAAGAGGAGAAGAATGAAGCTCATGTATTCGGCCATTAAAACAACTTAATTCTAAGGTTAGATTTTGATGTTGTTCCTTAAATTTTGTGAATTAGAGATACTTGTTAAGGGGTTTACATAGCCCATGATGGAATTTTGGTATTATTGGGGGTATGTACTTTCGGCCATAGCTTGATAATGAGTTATATGTGGTTGTTTTTTATAATTAGAAGAGAAGGTGAAGAAACCATGTTTATAAGTGATTTAATTTAATAAAATGAGTTGAGTTGATAAATTATGGATGAGAAATGTGAGATTGATACTCAATTAGCATTCGGCCTTTAGCTTAGCTTGCATTCAAGGTATACTTTCATGTGCTTTATTTTATGTTTTTGTGAAATTAGCATGGCTATAGCATTGTTTAGATGGCCCATGTTTAAATTTTTGAATTTGATGTGTCATGGGTATTCGGCCATGAAAGGAATTTAAGAAATGGATGTGATTTCCATGCTTTGAAGTAGAAATGGTGGTAATAGATGTGATAGACTTGTTATTTTTGTTTTTATGTGTGATTTTGAGTTATTGGGTTGTACGGTCCTTAAGGACAATTAGAGAAATTGTGGTTAGATAGCCGAGTGTTGGTGAGTAAAATGTTCAATGTCCTTTGGTAAGTTAATCGGCAATTGTAATTTTGGGATTTTGGTTGAATGTTAAAATTTTGCATTTGAATGAGAGATTGTTTAAATATCAAGATGTGGCATTCGGATATAAATTGCTAATGAAAAGATTCATATTAGTCAATACTAACTAAGATTTGAATGTTAAACTAGTTACTTCTTATATGGTTTATTAAACTAAGGCTAATTGTCAAATTATGTTTGTGAGGGTCGAATGACTCTCTTGAAAATTTAATTGTCAATGTGATTCATATGTTAAATAACATCCGGCTTGTGCTTCCTTGTATCAAAGAATTGCCGAATGTGGACTTAGGTAACAAGTGTGAAATTTTCGATCTAATAAGTGATTATTCACTTAGTAAATGTATATTGAGATACTTGTGAATGAGTTGTATTTATATATATATGTATATATATATATTCGGTTGTGCATAGATTGGTTAAATAATAACCTTGTGATTTTAGCAATGGATTATTGAATGGTAAACTTTGTTTAATCTAGCTCAAGAACCAACGACACCAAATTCAGATAGGGGGAAAAGCTAAAGTGCTCGAATAGCTGTTTTCAATCATACAACAACTTTTGAGGTAAGTTTTAAGTATATAAATGGAATGAATATAAATTACGTATATACGTTAAGGTCAATGACTTTTCTAAATGATGGCATATATGATGTTATGTTTAAATATATGAATGAGAACTTTAAAGAGTAAATTTTATAAATCTGCTTCGGACAGTAGCAGTAACATGTTTTGGAAAAATCACCATAAATTGTGGGAGTTGAGTTAAAGGCTGAATAGATATGTAATTAAAGCTTGATGCATCTAGTTTCTTATAAAAGAAACCGTGTAAGTAAAGGAGTTACCGATAATAAGATATTTAAAGTTGTGTGAGACAGAGTCAGAATGACTCCGAAAGCCCCTGTTTTGTCTTTAGAAAATCATTATAATTTGTACAAAAATGATTATAAGATAAGATTTATACGCTTAGACTCCTTAATGAGTATAGTTTCAAATGAAATAAACGAAAACATATTTTGAATTCTGTACAATGACAAATTTGATTCATAGTGAAGAGTGGTCAGAATCGTCAAACAGTAAAATAAGGGAAACTTTAAGAAAAATCTGGTATTGATTGGCCAAACAAAAAATTCTGAAAATTTTTTGAATAAAAGATATATGAGTCTATTTTTATGGAAAATTTACGGCACTCGATTTGGAATTTCGTAGCTCCAGTTACAAATAAATTAATGACTATTGCTCAGGAAGACAGCTTGTAATGAATCGGTGATTTTGTTGTAAACATTGACAAAACTGTTTGAGTTGCTTATAAGCTATTGCTGAAATGGATGTACAAGAGATGTATATGTGGTGAGGCCAAAATGGCTATCTTATAAATGTAAGCTATGTATTTGTAATATGTGTTGATAGTTTTATAAATTGAAGGTGAAGTGACATATATGTTGTTTAGCCGAATGGTTGTTATGAGAAGAACGTAAGTTTTAAGTAGTCAAACGTAAATAACATTTTATTATAACTTGATCTATTATGTGAAATAGATATTCCATGTAATGATTAGTTGATATGTGTATATAATCAAATGGTAGGCACGATATAATGATAAGTGTGAAATGAATATGAGTGAGATGATATGTACAACCATTGAATTGTAAGTGTAAAAGATGAAATGAAAGAAAAGTGATTGAGATGTTTGATGGTATATTTATTTGAACGATGTTAGTACCTAAGTGTATGATAAATATTTGAATATATGGTTTATAGCCGATTGGTCATTATGATTTAAGCTTAAATGGTGAATTGGATATGTGATGTTGTGTGTGACTTTTGAACCAAAATTTAAATGATGGTGTCTATGTGGTGTTATATCCGGGCTTAGTCCCGAAGGGCATACGTGCCGGTGTTATATCCGGGCTTAGTCCCGAAGGGCATACGTACCAGTGTTATATCCGGGCTTAGTCCTGAAGGGCATACGTGCCAGTGTTTTATCCGGGCTTAGTCCCGAAGGGCATACGTGCCAGTGTTATATCCGAGCTTAGTCCTGAAAGGCATACGTGCCGGTGTTATATCTGGGCTTAGTCCCAAAGGGCATACGTACCGGTGTTATATCCGGACTTAGTCCGAAGGGCATACGTGCCGGTGTTATATCCGAGTTAAATCCTGAAGAGCATTCGTGCTAGTGATATATATTTGGATTAAAATTCCACAGACTTTATGTGAGAATACTATCCAAACTTAATGGCCGCAGGCTTTGTGCTCGTATTACATTCGAGTTTAAAGACCCGAAGGCTAAATGCTGGGATTCAAGTAAGATTATGATATTGAGTAATCGTAGTGAATTACCATCAAGTAAGTATTATATATTTATGGTGTTCAGGTACGTATTACCTCCTCTTTTTGTAAATTGACTACACATGAATCATTAGCATCAAAGAAGAATATATATGTGTGTGATTGATGATTTTATATCTATGAATAAAGGAATGAACTATTCGGTAAATGGTTATTAGTATATGAAAGTATTTGATTTAAATTTGTTGTATGAACTTCAAATAAAGAAAATTATGTGCTGAAATATCTATTAGTGTTTGTGCACATTCAGCAAAAAGACCTTATAATTTGAGAATGAGTTGTATACAGATATATGTGCAAATACAAAGTAAGGATTATAATCCGTCAACTTAAGTATATATGATAAGGAATATGCCTATTTCTTTATGTATCTATACGGTAAAATTTATATTTGTCATGCTGAAATACTCAATGACATTGAGTGTAACACCCTAAACCCGGCCTGGACGTTATGGCTAGATCTGGTGTGTCACATGGACCTACATCTAAGTTTATGACCTTTTTGCTAGTTGTGGCTTGAGTGAGAGTTTCATTAAAACAGCGAGTTTGTGAAAAGTCATATTGTTAAGCCTTTAGGCTATCCATATTTTGAACTAGTTGAGTTTTGAAAACGTTCTTAAGAATTTGAAAACCCGTGCAGCCTATGACCAGCAATTTCGATAAAGTATGAATTAAACCATTATTAAAAACAAAACCAATAAAGAAATTTAAATAGCGGCCTTATTACAATTTAAACCCCAAAAATAGCATAATAAAATACTTAAAATGAAAAGAAACCGAATTTGCAGATGCTGTAGCCACTCCGAATCTCTCACAGCTCCAAGCCCATGATGGTTGAGGGTTACCTGCAGAGATGAAATTAAGGGGTGAGTTTGACAACTCAGTGTGTAACATAATCTCAACCATAGGCCAAAACAGATCAAGCCTCAGATTCATATTTAATTGAGCCTTGGCCCATTACAGAAATCAGGTTAAGCCCATAGGCCCATAACAGATACAGATCAAATATAATATGCAAACAGAAAGCCCAACCCAGATCCATCCATAACACCCCCGTACCAGCCTTACACCATGTGGGGAGACTACTCGACCACCCAATCGCTACACACCACAGAAATTTGCAGCGAGGCTGCCAGATATTGTGACGAGGTCACCAGATACAGATATTGTGGCGAGGCCACCAGAACAGATGTATATGTGGCGAGGCCACCAGAATAGATGTATATGTGGCGATGCCACCAGATTGCAGCGAGGCTGCCAGAACAGATATATATGTGGCGAGGCCACCATATTGCAGCGAGGCTGCTAGAACGCTTCCTCCATCATAAACCCAAACCCCATGCAACAGATATCATGATATGGCATATAACATACAGAATCTCATGCATCAGATATATTCATATATTGTAAGACAAGATATACAGAAACAGACAGTCATACATTTCATACAGAGTTCGCCCTAGGGGTATAAAGGTCATTTTGCACCTAGGGGTAAAATGGTAATTTTCTATACTTAGGGGTATTTTAGTCATTTTACCGATTGTCAGGGATCTATGCATGTACAAGTAATTATTAGTCCATTAGTGATTGCGAAAGTCCTTTTAACTTAGTTTCCAATTTTACCCCTTTTTAGCCCAAAACCCCTAATGGGCCTCACAAAGTCCATTAACGTCTTAAGCCCGTTAAATCAAATTTTATGCTCAGATTACCAACTTCAACCGTATCATTATTAGCCACGTCACCAGAAGGCCTTTAACAGTCATTTTACAGATTTGGGCTCGGAAGCCCATTGGGCCCATCTTTGGCCCATCGAAGCCCATCTTACCGAAATGCTCGAAATTGCACCTTCTGCAATTTCGGCATCGTCAATTCCTAGTTTGACCATAACAGAGTATTCGGCTACTCTTAGATCCTTCCAAGACCGATTGTCGATCACTTTTGGATAGTCACTTTAGAACAGTTTTCGGTCATTTCGGCTTTTGCCGTCCTAGTCTATGAGGGAGATGCGTTACACACCTGTTTTTGCGGTCCTACCAACGAATCCTCCACGTGCTTAATCCTACAATCCATTTCCTACTCGGTTAGCCAATAGATTACAAAAACCAATGACAAACAAAATCCCTTGCCATGCTTGGCCATACCCTTAATGGCCGTACAACCTTACCTTAACATTTTAGATCTTGGTCTGAATGAATCGTAGCCTTCAACTCCTCGCTTTGAACACCTTTCCTTGCTATCCAAAGCACAAAAGAATCAACCATAGCATTAGAATCTTAGAAGCAATGTCGACATGCCCCTAAAGATCTAGGGGTTTTGGCTTTTCTTTATGATGTTGATAAACGAATGTACTTAATGATTAGATCGCTTACCGATGCTTCCGCTCGAAGAGTATCGCTTCCACGCTTCCACTAACTCGAGACTATATTAGATTTACAGGAAATCTGGCTCTAACGAAATAAGAGTGGCTCTAGAGATATTCGACTTGAATGGCTAGAAGGAGATGCGCTCGGCTTTTGAATAAGTGGTATGGTGACCTTATCATTGCAACCAAAACTGGGTGAGATGATTCGGTACTAAGGGAGATGCCAGGCAAGAAATCGGCTTATAGAAGAAATCAAAGGAAGAATGAGAAGTTGGTTTCGGCAAGAAGGGGTGTTTCGGCTTTTGAAACTGTCGACAAAGGCTTACGGGAAAGAAGAAGAAGAAGGTGAAAGATTCGGCAGAGAGAGGTTTGCAGGAAAGATGAAATCAGCTAGAGATGTAAAGAGAAGAGAAGAATGGTGAAAAGATTAGAGAAGTGGCTTTTGTTACAGAGAAATCGGTAGTAGGGTTTCTGGGGTAGGGGATTCGGCTACTAGGTTTAGAAAAGCAGAAAAAGTGACCCCTAATTTACTAAATAGAATCGGCAGAAGAGGGGACTTACTCAACTAAGAAAATTAGCACCAAAGAGACCCCAAATGCCGATTGTGCCTTACCTATGCTACTTGCCGAATTGCCCCATAAAGAGTCCCTTGGCCGGCCACTTCATTCAAAATTTGAAATATCCTTGATTTGCTCCTCAACCTCCTCCTTGATTAACTCATATGACCATTTCAAACTCCTCCAACCAGAGTTTAACTTGAAGCCTACCACTTACCTTTTCCATTCATAAAAAATAAGACACCTTAATACATACCTGAGACTTGAACCCTTGACCTCCACTCTCCTTTAGGCGCCACTTTTATAGCTCCTAAGTGGCGTCATATTGCCACTCCACCACTAGCCAGTTTATGCTTTATTTCACAGATATTTTCTTATAACACCTACCTTCCAGAGACCCTTATCTCCTAAGTCAAAAATACAAAATTTTGCTGAGCTTCTAACCAATACCTGGGCCTTCCATAGGCCCATTAACACTCCCCAAACATGCATTACATACCCAAACACTAGAGTTAAACATTTTATCTGATAAAGAACAATCTAAGAGTAACCTGAAAATTAGGGCGTTACAACTCTACCCTCCTTAAAGAAATTTCGTCCTCGAAATTTACCTTATCCAAACAAATGGGGATATTGCTGACGCATTGCCTCCTCTGGTTCCCAAGTAGCTTCCTCTCTGCCATGATTATGCCAAAGTACCTTTACCAAGGGGACTGATTTTCTCCTTAGAACCTTCATGTCTCGATCCAGAATCTGCATAGGCTCCTCCTCGAAAGTCAAATCAGGCTGTACTTCCACCTCTGTAACTGGTAGAATATGGGTAGGGTCAGAACGATATCGTCTTAGCATGGATACGTGAAACACATCATGGATTCTATTTAGCTCTGGAGGTAATTCCAACTAATATGCTACCAGACCTGCTCGCTTAAGAACTCGATAAGGCCCTATAAACCCTAGACTTAGCTTGCCTTTCCTACCAAATCTTAGTATCTTCTTCCAAGGCGAAACCTTCAGAAAGACCATGTCACCCACTGAGTATTCAATCGCCTTACGCTTCAAATCTGCGTAAGACTTCTACAGATCAGATGCCTCTTTTAACCAATCCCTATTCACCTTGACCTTCTCTTCAGTCTCTGCTACCAATTCTGGTCCAAGAACTTGCCGCTCGCCCAATTCGGTCCAACAGCTAGGTGAACGACACTTACGCCCATACAGTGCCTCATAAGGTTCCATACGGATGCTAGCCTGATAACTGTTATTATACGCAAACTCTGCTAACGGAAGATAATCCTCCCAACTGCCTCGAAAGTCGATAACACATCCCCTCAACATGTCTTCCTGAATCTGAATAACCCTTTCTGATTGACCATCTGTCTGAGGATGAAAAGCTATGTTAAAATTTAGTCGCGTTCCCAACGCCTCATGCAACTTTTGCCAGAACCGAGATGTGAATCTAGGATCCCGATCAGAAATAATAAACACTGGCACCCCATGCGGTCGCACAATCTCCGCGACATATAATTTGGCTAACTTCTGAAGCGAATAATCAGTGCGTACATGGATGAAATGAGTAGATTTAGTTAACCTATCCACAATCACCCAAATCGAGTCCTTCTTCGACGGCGTCAAGGGTAACCCACTTACAAAATCCATGGTCACCATCTCCCACTTCCAAAGTGGTACTTTCACTGGTTGCAGAAGTCCAGAAGGTAACTGATGTTCAGCTTTCACCTGCTGACAAGTCAGACATTTCCCCACAAATTCTGTTACCTCTCGCTTCAGCCCAGGCCACCAATATAGTTCCTTTAAGCCATGGTACATCTTATTACCTCCAGGATGCATAGCACATAGTCCCTTACGGGCCTCAGTTAAAATTGCTTACCTCAACTCAGAGTCCTTAGGAATACAAACACTACCTCGAAAACATAGTACTCCTTCATTGTTAAGTCCAAACTCAGAAGTATTCCCATCCTTAATCTGCTGAAATCGAGAACCCAGATACTCATCCCTTAACTACTTTTCTTTAATCTCCTCCATCCAGGTTGGCCTTACTTGCAGTTCTGCTAACAGACTACCGTCATCATACAAACTCAATCGGCCAAACATCGCTCTCAGATCAGATACAGTTCTACAGCTTAGGGCATCAGCCACCACATTAGCTTTACCTGGATGAAACTCGATCGCACAATCATAATCCTTAAGCAACTCTAACCATCTCCGTTGCCTAAGGTTCAGCTCCTTCTGAGTCAGCAAGTACTTAAGACTCTTATGATCTGTGTATATAATACACATTTCTCCATACAGGTAATGTCTCCAAATCCTAAAGGCAAAGATTACTGCCGCCAACTCCAGATCATGGGTAGGATAGTTCATTTCATGAGGTTTAAGCTGCCGCGATACATATGCAACCACTTTACCTTCTTGCATCAGCACACAGCCTAACCTAACATGTGATGCGTCACTGTACACGGTAAAATCCTTTCCAGACTCTGGCTGAATCAATACAGGTGCCTCGGTTAGAACCTTCTTCAGTTTCTCAAAAGCTTCCTGCTGCTGCTCGGTCCAAATAAATGGTACTCCTTTCCTTATGAGTTTCGTTAATGGCGCTGCCATCACAGAAAATCCTTCCACGAACCTTCTATAGTACCTAGTTAAACCCAGAAAACTTTGAATTTTCACCACTAATTTTGGTGGTTTCCATTCCAGAATTGCTTCAATCTTTTGAGGGTCCACCTTAATCCCCTCAGCAGAAACAACATGCCCCAAGAAAGTTACCTCCCTTAACTAGAACTCACACTTACTGAATTTCGCATAAAGCTCCTTTTCCCTTAACACTTGCAGCACCACACGGAGATGCTCATCATGCTTCTCCTCAGATTCATAATAGACCAAAATATCGTCAATAAAGACGACTACAAAACGATCCAAGTATGGCTGGAATACTCGATTCATCAGGTCCATAAATGCTACAGGTGCATTGGTCAGCCCAAATGGCTTAACCAAGAACTCATAGTGCCCATATCGAGTTCTGAATGCTGTCTTGTGAATATCCACCTCTTTCACCCTTAACTGATGATATCCAGATCGAAGGTCAATTTTAGAAAATACTGAAGCTCCTCTAAGTTGGTCAAACAAGTCATCGATTCTTGGCAACGAGTACTTATTCTTAATTGTCAATTTGTTCAACTGCCGATAATCGATGCACATTCGCATTGACCCATCTTTCTTCTTCACGAACAACACTGGTGCTCCCCACGAAGACACACTTGGCCTAATAAAGCCTCTATCCAACAGTTCTTGAATTTGAGCTTTCAGCTCGACCAACTCCTTCGGTGCCATTCTATAAGGTGCAATGGACACCGGTGCCATACCAGGCAACAAGTCGATCCCAAACTCAACCTCTAGATTCGGAGGTAATCCTGGAAGCTCTTCAGGAAACACATCTTGAAAATCCTTAACGGTTCTAACTCTATCCACAGTCAGTTCCTCTGTTTCTACTTGACTTATGAATGCCAAATAAGCCTCGCATCCTTTTCGAATCCACTTCTCGGCTCTCAAAGCCGACACCACATTAGACAGATAATCTCTATGCTCAACTATCACCATAACCTCCTCATCCTCTGCGGTCTTTAACCCCATTCACTTTGCAGCACAATCCAGAGTAGCCCTATGCTTAACAAGCCAATCCATTCCCAAGATAAGGTCAAATTCCCTGAAAAGTAGCTCCATCAAGTCTCCAGAAAAGATTTTTCCTTGAGTCTCTATAGGCACATCTCTATACAGTTTGTCTACCCTAACCGAGTGACCCAAAGGGCTTAGTACAGATACCCCACTCACTGTCTCCTCAGAGTGCACACCCAGCAACCCAGATATAGCACATGCAACATAAGAATGGGTGGATCCAACATCTATCAACGCAGTGTATGGCATACTAGAAATCAAAAACGTACCGGTTATGACGTCAGGAGCATCACCCTCCTCTTGGCGACGAGCTGCATACACCAACGCTGGCTGACGAGCCTCAGCAAAACTAGCACCCCTACCAGGTGCTCCTCGTCCCCGACCATTACCATTTCTACCTCTACCTTGTCCACAGCCTCTCGGAGCTGGTAGTCCACCCCTCACTGGTTGAGCAACCCTCTGATCCATAACTTGTCCCTGATCTGGTTCTTCGGGACAGTCCTTAACCCTATGTTCCATCGATCCACATCGAAAACAAGCTCCAGAACATTTTCGACACTCGCCCATATGTATCTTACTACAACTTCTACAACCCTACGGTCTAACAGTGTTCATGGGTACTGCTCGCACTGGCTTTGCCACTCGTGCTCTCTTAACATTCTGGTTGGCCCCACCTGATGGTTCGGAATCCCTCCGGAAGCGGTTCCTATCCTTTTCGCGATTCTGTCTTTCTGTCTGTTTTACTTCTTCAGCTATTTTAGCTTTCTCAACCAAAGCAGCAAAGTTACGCTCCTTCTGCGGAGCAATCAGCACCCTCAGTTCATCCCTCAGACCATCTTCGAAGCGCACGCTACGCTCATACTCAGTAGCAACTATCCCAGAACATACCGGCTCAGCCTCAGAAATTTAGCCTCGTACTCAGATACTGTCCTACCTCCCTAAACCAAATTCAAGAATTTTTTCTGGTGGGCGTCCACATAGCTAGCCCCAACATATTTCCCTTTAAAGGCTGTCTTAAATAGCTCCCAAGTTACCTCACCAGCTGAAGTTCCATCTCTCACTGTGAGCCACCACTGATAGGCTTCATCTTAAGCAACGATACAGCTCCCTTCAGCTTCTGCTCCACGGAGCAATTCAGATCATCCATGATTCGCTCTGTGGCCTCCAACCAATACTTGGCCACATTTGGGGCTACACTAGATACGCCCCTAAAGAATTCCGCTCCATTAGCCCGGAGTTGTTCAGAGATAGATCCCCGAAATCCATTACCGGTACTTGCCCCAGCAACCCTTTCCAGAACTCGTAGCATTGCTTGCGATAGGGCGTCATCCCCTACACCCCAATCATGCGACTCCACCTCCATTGCCGGTAGTATCGGTACATCAGCTACTGGCGCATGACCCAAAGATGAAGATTCAGCTCGTGTACTACCTCGGCCACGTCCACGGCCCTTACCACGATCTACTCGCGTACTCATTTCGTATTATCTGTTTTTGAAATTTTATGAGTCAGATTAATATTCCAGTGTTTATTACAGATGTCTTATGAATAAGTAGGATTTCAGAGTTTATTTTCTTTCGCGGTCGCCTAACTACAATCTCAGTCTACTTATCAAGGTTTCTATAGTTTCAGTAATATCCTAACTAAAGTATCATAACAGAGTCTTAGTCAGGCATATAATCAGAATTGTAGAATTATTCAGAAAAGTTCAGAAAACTTACAGGCTTGGTCCAGAGATTCGGTGTGCCACTCTTTCGAAAGATTACAAAGGAAACTTTATTGTTTGAAAATAAATCAGTTATGCACGAAAGAAGTTCATCAAAACAAATTTCAACTAATTTTGAAAACACTTGTTAAAACATGATCTTTCAAAAATCTTTGTTCTTATCATTTGGAAACTTCCATTTTTAGACCCAATCCATAGCCGAGTTGTTGCAAACTGGCTCTGATACCACTAAATGTAACACCCCAAACTCGGCATGGACGTTATGGCTAGATCTGGTGTGTCACATGGACCTACATCTAAGTTTATGACCTTTTTTGTTGGTTGTGGCTTGAGTGAGAGTTTCATTAAAACAGCGAGTTTGTGAAAAGTCATATTGTTAAGCCTTTAGGTTATCCATATTTTGAACTAGTTGAGTTTTGAAAACATTCTTAAGAATTTGAAAACCCGCGCAGCTTATGACTAGCAGTTTCGATAAAGTATGAATTAAACCATTATTAAAAACAAAACCAATAAAGAAATTTAAATAGCAGCCTTATTACAATTTAAACCCCAAAAATAGCATAATAAAATACTTAAAATGAAAAGAAACCAAATTTACAGATGCTGTGGCCACTCCAAATCTCTCACAGCTCCAAGCCCACTATGGTTGAGGGTTACCTGCAGAGATGAAATTAAGGGGTGAGTTTGACAACTCAGTGTGTAACATAATCTCAACCATAGGCCAAAACAGATCAAGCCTCAGATTCATATTTAATTGGGCCTTGGCCCATTATAGAAATCAGGTTAAACCCGTAGGCCCATAACAGATACAGATCAGATATAATATGCAAACAGAAATCCCAACCCAGATCCATCCATAACACCCCCGTACCAGCCTTACACCATGTGGGGAGACTACTCGACCCACCCAACCGCTACACACTACAGAAATTTGCAGCGAGGCTACCAGATATTGTGAGGAGGTCACTAGATACAGATATTGTGACGAGGCCACCAGAACAGATGTATATGTGGCGAGGCCACCAGAACAGATGTATATGTGGCGATGCCACTAGATTACAACAAGGCTGCTAGAACAGATATATATGTGGCGAGGCCACCAGATTGCAGCGAGGCTGCCAGAACGCTTCCTCCATCATAAACCCAAACCCCATGCAATAGATATCATGATATGGCATATAACATACAGAATCTCATGCATCAGATATATTCATATATTATAAGACAAGATATACAGAAATAGACAATCATACATTTCATACAGAGTTCGCCCTAGGGGTATAAAGGTCATTTTGCACCTAGGGGTAAAATGGTAATTTTCTATACTTAGGCGTATTTTAGTCATTTTACCGATTTTCAGGGATCTATGCTTGTACAAGTAATTATTAGTCCATTAGTGATTACGGAAGTCCTTTTAACTTAGTTTCCAATTTTACCCATTTTTAGCCCAAAACCCCTAATGGGCCTTACTAAGTCCATTAACGTCTTAAGCTCGTTAAATCAAATTTTATTCTCAGATTACCAACTTCAACCGTATCATTATTAGCCACGTCGCCAGAAGGCCTTTAACAGTCATTTTACTGATTTGGGCTCGGAAGCCCATTGGGCCCATCTTTGGCCCATCGAAGCCCATCTTACCGAAATGCTCGAAATTGTACCTTCTGTAATTTTGCCATCGTCAATTCCTAGTTTGACCATAACAGAGTATTCGGCTACTCTTAGATCCTTCCAAGACCAATTGTCGATCACTTTTGGACCGTCACTTTAGAATAGTTTTCGGTCATTTCGGCTTTTGCCGTCCTAGTCTATGAGGGAGATGCGTTACACACCTATTTTTTCGGTCCTACCAACAAATCCTCCACGTGCTTAATCCTACAATCCATTTCCTACTCGATTAGCCAACAGATTACAAAAACCAATGCCAAAAAAATCCCTTGCCACGATTGGCCATACCCTTAATGGCTGTATAACCTTACCTTAACGTTTTAGATCTTGGTCTGAATGAATCGTAGCCTTCAACTCCTCGCTTTGAACACCTTTCCTTGCTATCCAAAGCACAAAAGAATCAACCATAGCATTAGAATCTTATAAGCAATGTCGACATGCCCCTAAAGATCTAGGGGTTTCAGCTTTTCTTTATGATGTTGATAAACGAATGTACTTAATGATTAGATCACTTACCGATGCTTCCGCTCAAAGAGTATCGCTTCCACGCTTCCACTAACTCGAGACTATATTAGATTTACAGGAAATCTGGCTCTAACGAAACAAGAGTGGCTCTAGAGATATTCGACTTGAATGGCTAGAAGGAGATGCGCTCGAATTTTGAATAAGTGGTATGGAGATCTTATCGTTACAACCAAAAATGGGTGAGATGATTCGGCACTAAGGGAGATGCCAGGCAAGAAATCGGCTTATAGAAGAAATCAAGGGAAGAATGAGAAGTTGGTTTCAGTAAAAAGAGGTGTTTCGGCTTTTGAAACTGTCGACAAAGGCTTACGAGAAAGAAGAAGAAGAAGGTGAAAGATTCGGCAGAGAGAGGTTTGCAGGAAAGATGAAATCGGCTAGAGATGTAAAGAGAAGAGAAGAATGTTGAAAAGATTAGAGAAGTGGCTTTTGTTACAGAGAAATCGGTAGTAGGGTTTCTGAGGTAGGGAATTCGGCTACTAGGTTTAGAAAAGTAGAAAAAGTGTGTAACGCCCTAATTTTCGGGTTTTTCTTAGATTTATCTTTATCTGATAAAATGTGTAAATGCTAGTAATTAGGTGTGTAATGCATGTTTGGGATGTGTTAATGGGCCTATGGAAGGCCCATGAGTTGGTTGGAAGCTCGGCAAAATTTTGTATTTTTGACTTGGGAGATAGGGGATCAGTGAAAATAAGGGTCTTAAGAAATTGTGTGCGAAATGTAGCACAATTGAACCAGTGGTAAAGTGGCAAGGGAGACGCCACTAGGCTCCTTAAAAGGTGGCGCCTAAGTGAGCTTAGAGGTCAAGGGTTCAAGTGCCAGAGGTTGCAAGGTAGTGTTTTATTTTTGAGCTTGAGCAGGTAAGAGTTTGAAGCCGAATTAAACTCTGCTTGGAAGGGATTTGAATCGGTCAAGGGGAGCAAATCGTGGAGGAGGTTGAGGAGCAAATCTAGGAATTTTGAATTTTGAAAGGAGGTAGCCGATTGTGGGACTTTGCTAGTGCAATTCGGCTAGGGGGATAGAGTGTGAACATTTCGGCAAATAGGTGTTGAGGGTGCCGAATTCTTCTTTAGTTTGTATGATTTTGGTGCCGATTTTTCTTAAGTAAGAAAAGCTTCCCTTTTTCTGTCAATTTTGCATAGTGTATTAGGTACCTTTCTTTTGCCATTTTGTTCTTCTCATCAACCTAATAGCCGAACCCTTAACCCACTCTTGAGCCGAATCTTCATTCGACTAAACACCTCCCTTGTTCTCTCTTCTACTCTCATCTTCTTCTCGTCTTGCTTTCTCAAAACCGAAACCTATATTGTTACCTCCTTTCTGGCCGAAATGAATAAGCTTTCTCCTACTTCTTCTCTTCAAGCCCTAAACCGAGTGCTCATTTGATCAAAATCCCCATGGCCGAATACCTTCTATGACCGAAACCGCACTTTATTTGTTACCGATTGATCAAAATCTTCTTCTTCTTCTTCTTGATTCTTTAGCAAGCCGAACCTTATTCTTCTATCTCTTCTAGTTGCCGATTTACCCCACCTGCTTTGTTGATTAAAACAACTAGAGCCCCATATCACTTCCTCAAAAGCCGAAAGCACCTCTTTCTAACCCTTCTAAAGCCGAATACCTCTAGAGATATTCTTGTGGTGCTAGCGTTAGATCTATGGTGGATTTAGATTAGACCAGAGATAGTAAAAGCGTGGAAGCGATACTCTGCAAGTGGTGGTATTGGTAAGTGATCTAATCACTGCGTATCTTTGTCTATTAAATATCTTAAAGGGAGACCGAAACCTATAGAGGGCATGTCGGCATTTCGTGTAAGATTCTAATTCATGGGTTGTTTCTTTTGCGCATGGTATAGCAAGGAGAGGTGATCAAGCGAGGAGTTTTAGAGACTAACATCAAGATTTAGTCTCTAATCAACAAAAAGGGGTAAGACTTCGATGCTTAGGCCATGTAGGCCGATTTTGGTAAGGGGTTTACAACTCTTTGATTATCGATTATTAGGCTAATAGTTAGCGTTCGATTGTAGGTTCTTCGTACGTGGATTTCGTCAACGTTTCATCAGTAACAGGTGTGTAACGTATCTCCATCATAGACTAGGAAGGCTAAAAGCCGAAACAATCGAAACTGTGCTAAGTGACCGATCAAAAGTGACCGAAAAATCAGTCTTGGAAGGAAATAAGAGTAACCGAATACTCTGTTGTGGTCACATTGGGAATTGGCGATGGCGAAATTGCAGAAGGTGCAATTTCGAGCGTTTTGGTAAGTTGGGCTTCAATGGGCCAAAGCGGGCCCAATGGGCTTCCGAGCCCAAATTTGAATATGTTCATAAAAGACTTTCTGGTAACTTGAATAATAAAAACTTGGTTAAGGTGGTAAACTGGAACCTAAAATTGGGCTTAACGGACTTATCGACAATATTGGACATAGTAAGGCCCATTAGGGGATTTAGGCTAAAAAGGGCAAAATTGGAAATTTGGCTTAAGTGGACTTCCGTGGTTATTTAGGGACTGTTAATTTATCAGACTTGCATAAAGTCACTGAAAATATGAAAAAGGACTAAAATACCCTTAAATATGGAAAAATTACCAAAATACCCCTAGGTGTAAAAAGACTATTATACCCCTAGGGTCAATTCTGTATGAAATGTATGATGTTATGTATCTGCATGAGTGAATTATTAATATGAATATATCTGATGCATGAGATGCTATATATTGCATGCTAGTATGATTATCTATTGCATGGGGTATGGGTTTATGATGGAGGAAGCGTTCTGGCAGCCTCGCTGCAATCTGGTGGCCTCGCCACAATATGTATATCTGGTGACCTCGTCATAATATCTGGCAGCCTCGCTGCAAATATATCTGGCAGCCTCGCTGCAAATGTTATCTGGCAGTCTCACTGCAAATTATATCTGGCAGCCTCGCTGCAAATATCTGTGGTGTGTAGCGATTGGGTGGGTCGAGTAGTCTCCCCACATGGTGTAAGGCTGGTACGGGGGTGTTAAGGATGGATCTGGGTTGGGTTTCTGTTTGCATAATGCTTAAATCTGATCTGTTTCTATTATGAGCCTTTTGGGCTTAACCTGATTCCTGTAATGGGCCAAGGCCCAATTAAATCTGTTTCTGAGGCTTGATCTGTTTTGGCCTATGGTTGAGATAATGCTGCACACTGAGTTGTCAAACTCACCCCTTTTTAATTAATCTCTGCAGGTAACCCTCAACCATAGTGGGCTTGGAGCTGCGAGAGGTTCGAAGTGGCCACAGCGACTGCAATAAAACTGGTTTCCATTTATGTTTTAGTATTTTAAATTTTATGTTAATTTTTGGGTTTTAATGTGTAATAAGGCCGCTATTAAATTTTCTTTTTGGGTTTTAACTTTCTAAAGGGTTTGGTTCGTACTTTATCGAAATTGCTAGATGCAGGCTGCGCGGGTTTTCAAAACCTTAATAACGTTTTCAAAATAACGTTTATAAAATTTAAACAATCTTGAATAATGACAACTTAAAGTAGTTTTAACAAGAACTTTTCTCACCTTGCTAGTTTTATAAAATATCACCTAAGTCTCAACGCGTATTAAAAGGTTACATTCGTAGTTTAGGATCATGTGACACACCAGATCTGGTCATAGAGTCCAGACTGGGTTTGGGGTGTTACAAAGTGACCCCTAATTTACTAAATAGAATTGGCAGAAGAAGGGACTTACTCAACTAAGGAAATCGGCACCAAAGAGACCCCAAATGCCGATTGTGCCTTACCTATGCTACTTGCCGAATTGCCCTATAAAGAGTCCCTTGGCCGGCCACTTCATTCAAAAATTGAAATATCCTTGATTTGCTCCACAACCTCCTCCTTGGCTAACTCATATGACCATTTCAAACTCCTCCAACCAGAGTTTAACTTGAAGTCTACCACTTACCTTTTCTATTCATAAAAAATAAAACACCTTAATACATACCTAGGACTCGAACCCTTGACCTCCACTCTCCTTTAGGCGCCACTTTTATAGCTCCTAAGTGGCGTCATATTTCCACTCCACCACTAGCCAATTTATGCTTTATTTCATAGATATTTTCTTATAACACCTACCTTCCAGAGCCCCTATCTTCTAAGTCAAAAATACAAAATTTTGCGGAGCTTCTAACCAATACCTGGGCCTTCCATAGGCCCATTAACACTCCCCAAACATGCATTACATACCCAAACACTAGAGTTAAACATTTTATCTAATAAAGAACTATCTAAGAGAAACCCAAAAATTAGGGCGTTACATTGAGGTGATTATGAACTAAAGAAATTAAGTTTCTATATACGTATAGACATTCATGTAGGTGCACAAGATGAATACATATTAGCAAGTGACTGGGATTATTGAAAGACTTAAATTGAATTAAGTGGTAATTATGGAAATTGTAAGTGTACCAAGATTTAGTGTTATGTGTGTGATATGTACTTACCATGTGTATCCAACTTCGATTGATGAATAGTGTGTTTTAGGAATCAATCATGAAAGGGTTGTATGCTATGCTTAATGAGTAGTGACTCCACGAAACTACTCACGATATATTATGATATGACTATGTGATTACAAATATAGAAATAACATGTGGTTAAAGTAATATGTTTTCACTTGATTGAATGAAAAGCATATAAAGTAGTGCATATGCAAATCTTCGACCATCTTGGTCAATATTATGAAAGTATATATGTATTTGTTAAGTGATGCGGTTATTGAAACTTATAGTTTGAGAGGAAACTCTAGGTTAACTTCATCGAATGAAATAAATGAATAACCAATGATATCGAATGAAAACGTTTTGTGACTTTAAACTCAAGATTAAAGATATGTCAATTAAATTATGTGAAATTTGGTTAGATATATTAGGTCAAATGAGACCTTACTTAGATTTAAATATACGAGATAATCATCTTTGATTCAACAAGATTAATGTTTTGCTTAAGACTTACTAAGCTTATGAAAGCTTACTCTATTTGTTTTGTGTCTTTGTTTTATAGATCGTGGATTCTGACTACCAGCTCGGGGATCGTCAGCACTTCGTCACACTATCTGCTATTACAGTAACCATGTAATTGGAATTAGCTTATGGCATGTATAGGATAGATAACGAGTAGAATGTTACTTCGACCTTCGTATATAAGTCATGTGAATATGGTATCTTGTGGAACTTGCTTGTAAAAGTTTTAAACTCGAACTTTGTTTGCATCTAGTAATTTAGTAAATAAATGATCTTTATTCAAGAAAATGTTCAAAATTTTACTGTTCTGATATGAGTTACAGGTCCGGTAATGCCCCTTACCTATTTCGGCGACGGTTATTGGATAGGGGTGTTACACCGTATGTGGTATATCTCTATAATGATATAAAGGTTAGGTTGTGGTATTAAACTTATGAATTTTGGCATATAAAGAACTAGAGAAATTTGGTATTTAATTTTGGAAATGTAGGTGATGTGAAGATGGACAATTCGTATGAAATATATATATATGTGCTTAACTATGTGTGATTAAATGCAATATGGCCGATTTGGGCATATAATTATGCATGTTGTTGTAATAAGGCCAAATGGGCAAATGTGAAATGATGCTTATGCTTTCGTACAAAGTGAGTGGTCTAAGAATCTTTGCCCAATTTATGGATCATGAGAATGGTGAAAAAGAGTAGATGTGTTTAGATGAAATCTTTGAGCTATGTGTGTGAGGTAAGACGGAAAGGTCTCTATCTAGTTAAGTGGAAATAAATTTCATGATACCAATTTATGAAATAAATTATGACGTAACTTTATCAGGCCTAGAGCCTAGCAGGCTATAAAGCCGGTGACAGTGATTAATGTGGAAGTATAGTAGGAAATGAGTCATTGCCGAATTTAGTTGATAAATACTCAAACCTCAAGGTAAATGGTAAGTGAAATATCTTATTACCATGAAATATTCAGGTATGTATTTTGTGCCTATCCGTAAGCTTGATTGGTATTGAACAAGATATGTGATGTCTTGATCATATGGATTTATGTATTTGAGCTTAAGGCATACGGTCAAAGTGACCACTAGTGTAAAAATATCCCATCTACTTATATTATACGAAAGTTAAGATGAAAGAATTATAATTAAAAATGTTCTATGGTCTATTCGTAAGGATGAGATTTAAGATACGAGTTTATTATATGTGCTAAAGCCAAATGGCTAAATTGTAAAATATGATGTGGCCATGATATGTTCTAAGACCGAATGGAAAATTTTAAGTATATGAATTAATTTACTAATGTGATTTTGTACCTAAGACGAAATAAAATGACAAGGTGTGATATCTAGCTTAAGATCGAATGACACATAGAAGCTTTAAGTAAGGATTGTATTATGATTTTGAAATGAATGGGAAATACATATATTTATATGTGTTGAGGACAAGTATGAGATAGAATAAAATGTGAGTAATTCTTATATATGTGAGGAATGTGAAAGTGTGTACATGTGATAAGGCGAATGGCCAATGTGATGAGTGTGTAAGTGTATATATATGATAAGGCCGAATGGCCAATTTGAGATAGGTGTAAGATGTGTATCATTATATGTTTATAAAATGAGAACGAATAACTTATGGGATGTGTAGCGTGGCCGAATGGCTATTATAAAAATGAAAGTAAATCATGTGTTTTATGAGTTGGTCTGATTGAAAGCATTGTCTTGTTAAAATGTTGTGATATGCGAATACTACAAGCGTATAATATAAAGTGTGATAAACTTTCTGAATGGTCTATCGTACGAAATCATTCGGGACATTGACCTAATAAGCTTTGAAGCTGGTAATTAGAATTGGGTTTTATACCTGGTCGACCAAGTGCCGGTGAATTTAAATAAACAACAAATATATATATATGAATACAAAATCCCACATTAAGATGACAAATGGAGCTCGTACTATACATTAAATGACTCAGGTATGTGATACTTACCTTTTGATGTAAGAATGACTCGGACTGGATTTGATTATATTCAATTGCGAAATTTTGTATTTGAAAGTATAAGATTTAGGTATATGTGATTTTCAGTCACTGGGATTAAATGATGATGGAATACCTTCAGTTGGCTAGGTATGTGTCCTACACTTATAATTAAATCTGCTCTGGATTGAATTACAAGTATGAAATGATTTATATATATCTATGGGAATAAGTATTAAGACTACTATGCGATTAAGCCATGTTCGACTGATGTGAGAAGTCATGTGAAGTTATTGAATTACTCTATCGTTTGAGTTTGAAGTTAAGTGACTTATATTTATAAATGGTGCATTGTGTGCTTATTTATATAATTGGTCATTTATGAAATTATCATGGAAGTGGATATAGCCCTGAGAAATTTGATTGTGGTTGAGTACCTCTACAATTGGCCACTGTGGCAATTTATTAAGGAAGTGGTTATGTGATATCAATTTCTAAGTAAATGAAATGATGAGTAAAGTATGTGCAGTTGTGATTAGGTTCATTCATTAAATGATTTTTACATATACCAACTTGAATAGGAAATTATGTTTTTAAAATTTAGTAAAGTTAATTGTATTACTTAAGGCTTACTAAGCTTAGGAAAGCTTACTCTGTTGTTATGTCTTCTGTTTTATAGATTGTTGACTCTAGCCAATTGCTCGGGGATCGTCAGCAACTCATCACACTATCACTATCTAACATTTTGGTATTGTTATATTTTAGAAATGTATGGTATGTATAGAGTAGACTAAAGTGAATAATATTTCGAATCATGTAAATATTCCAGCCATGTGAATATGGCATCTTATGGAAGTTCATTCTCTTTTAAGTTCTTAAATTGATCTTTAGATTGTGCTTAGCAACATCATTTGAAAAGAAATAATCTTTTATCCAAGGAAATGTTCAAAATCTTACTGTATTTATTTGCTTCCAAATTTTCTGGTAACGCCTCGTCTTATTCCGGCAACGGTTATGGGATAGGGGTGTTACAATAGATGTTTTGGATGTGTGTTAGTATTATTAGGATCGGAGTGCGCAACAGAAGTGTAGTGGTATAGTCTAGGAGTTGGAAATTTTGAGTACGAAATTTCTTTAAGGAGTAGTGAATTGTAACGCACTGATTTTGGGCCTAGAAGTATTTAGCCTTGAGTAAGGGAACAGTTAGGAGGCTACACATAAGCATTTAATTGTGCAAGGAAATGGAACAATTAAATGTTTTCTTTAGTGGTTAAGGGCTTTGAGAAGTGTTGGAGAAATCTTGGGTTCAAACTAGGTTTTAGTAAAAATTTTATTTTATGAGTAAATCCCTAGCTTTGGGCCAATAGGCTTATAGTTAAATTTGGGTAGACCATGACACAAAAAGCCTAATGGTCTAGTGGTAAGTGGCATGTGGAGTGTTCATGGGGTCAAAGGTTCAAGTCTTGGCGTAAGTAGAATTTTTGTTTTATTTATTTAAGTGAACTCAGACTTTGGCTTGTAGGCTTTATAAATAATTGTAGGAGGAAGGTATCACAAGATGAGCTTGTAGTCTAGTAGTGGTGGCATGACATGGCTAATGTGAGAGCTTGGGTTCAAATCCCATAAAATGCAAAGTGATATTTATTTTATTTCTTTATGGTGAAAGAGGTGGAGTTTGACTGAAACTCTGATGGATGAGATTTAAAATGGTCATGGAGGAGTTGTTGGAGTGGTTTGTGGAGTGATATGGGGAGGAAATCAAGGAGGATATCATGGAGAGGTTTGAGGAGTGTTAGTGGTTGCCAAAAGTGGGATTCTTTGGGGTGCCTATTCGGTCATAGGCACTTAGTGCAGAATTTGGTCAAAAAACATTAGGGGAGTTAGTTTTGGGATTTTTCTCTCTTTTGAGTTGATTTTCGGCATTGGTTTCTCCATTTATTATTTTTCTTTTATTTTCTTCTTTGGTTATTTGTTTTTCCTTTTTGTGTACTTTGGGGCTGTTATGGCCGAATCTTTAATTCTCTTTTTCTCAATTCTCTTCCTAGACCGAATACACTCTCTTCTTCACATCTTCTTTCTTTCCTTCTGTTTTCCCCCAACCTTGGCCAAATATCCTCCTCATTCCTTTTGATTCAATGGTTGTTTGTTACTAGCCGAACCCAACATTTCTTCCTTCTCTTCTTCTTTTCTTTCGGCTTCCTCCTAGCCTGTGAAATCAAATCTTTTCTCTTGATTATTTCAGTGGTGACCAAATTCTCTGCTTTCTTTTACTCTCTGTTCCAGTTCTGCGAACGTTCTTGAAATCTGTAGGTGTCTATATTCTTCACTTCTTTGATTAAACTTGTTCTCTCTTACTCTTTTCTTTAGGGGTCGAATATTCTTCTTCTCATATCTTCTGTTCACAATACTCGTTCCATCTCAGTAATAGGATGCTTGTTGGGTTTTAGGTGCGTCGATGGAGTAAGGGAGTGTAGGGGATCTGGAAGCAATCAAGAGCCCTTCTTTCTTCGTTCATTAAGGTAATACGCTACCTTACTTTTGGGTATAGGCAGATTATGCCTATGATTCTGTAGATTGATGTTTGTGGATTAAAGCAACTTTTATGAGAGATTTTAATTAATAAGATCCGTTGTAATATAGATATTTGACAAGGGTACGTGAACAATTCCGGTCAGCGATTGTAAAGGATTAAGTTAAACTTTTTCAGAGTCGGTTGAAAAGTCTAAGAAGTGTGTACGAACACACTGAACAGATTGTAAATCGACAAAAGCCGAAAAGCTAGGAAACTGGCGGTTGATGCCACACGAGCGTACGATCGCACATGTGGTGAACTAAGCCCGCAATCAGGGGTGAATGTCTGTGAGTGTCCATGTGCAATCTCATGGGCTTAGGCCGTTTAGGGGCTATATGGGATCGAATTACCCCTGTAAGGTAAAATGATCGAATTATCCCTAGAGGGTAAAATGACAGAATTACCCCTGAGGGTAAAATGACCGAATTACCCCTAGAGGGTAAAATGACCAAATTACCCCTGGAGGGTAAAATGATCGAATTACCCCTAGAGAGCAAAATGACTGAATTACCCTCGTAGGGTAAAATGATCGAATTACCCCTTGATTGTAAAATGACCGAGTTACACATGGAGGGTAAAATGACCGTAATACCCCTATAGGGTAGAATGACTGAATTCCCTTGTAGGGTAGAATGACCGTAATACCCCTGTAGGGTAGAATGACCGTAATACCCCTGTAGGGTTAAATGACCATAATACCCTTGTAGGGTAGAATGATCGTAATACCCTTGTAGGGTAAAATGAATGCAATACGCGTTGTAGGGTAAAATGACCGTAATACCCCTATAGAGCAAAACGAGCGTAATACCCCTGTAGGGTAGAATGACTGTTATGTCTTATATGATGTTTGATTGATTAAGTATGTTATGTGATATTTATGTGTTGTGCATACATGCACGACATGCTGCATGGGTTAGGTTATTGGTGTGGAGGAAGTACTGATCTGTTAGTGTAACGGCCCATTTTAGACCCTAGTCGAAACGAGTGATTTCGGGATCACTTAACCGAGTCAAAATATTATTTTTATTACTTTGATATGTTTTATGGCATCATAGATATGTGGTGTGGAAGTTTCGTTCAGAAATTTTATCATTTAAATAGTTAATTCAGTAAAACGGACGAAATCGCATAAAGCGATAAATAGGAGTTCTAATGTGTAAAGGGATTAAATGGCTTTGGTTTTCTAAATTTAAGGCCCTAAATGGTTATTTTACCATTTTAATTGTTGGTGGACATTCATGTCCATATTTTATATGGTTTTATAAAGGTTAAAGTTGTCATTTGGTTATCATATGTTATATTAGTTAATTAAAATACAAAATGGCTTTAATTTACATTATTCTCCACCGATTCTTGAAGCAAAAACATAGGGTTTTTAAGCTTTCAACTTTCGGCAAGCTTCCATCAATTGAGGTATGTTTTGGCTTGGGTTTTTAATGATTTTTACGTTTTTAAGATCATTGCTTCGTATTCTAGCTGACCCATACCTCTATTTCTGAAATTGGTTGTGTCTTTGAAAAATGCCATTGATGAATCCATGTTATTTTGATAGTTGTTGATGAATTATTGATAGATGTTTTGAAATATACAAGTTTTACAAAGTAATTTTGGATGAAAATGAGTTTTAAGGATTTAATTGAAAATAAATAGAATTTGTGTGGTTAGAAATATGATTAAATGAAAGTTATGCACTTGTATGAGCATTATGAATATTCGGCTATAGTAAATTGAGAGTATTATTGTGCAATTTGCTATTTTATGTTTAAAGGACTAATTTGTAAAGCAGTTGAAAATATAGGGCTAATTTGCAAATATGCCAAAATACATGTTCTTGGATTTAATTGAATATATTGGTGATTAAAATAGCTGAATTTGCATTAATATAGATTAGGATAATCAAATCCCGAAACTTAATCGGGGAAAAAGAAAGGTAAACGAATAAGCTTGAGGTTCAACTTAAACCGAAGTAAGTTTGTATAATTAGAATTGAATTGTAAATATTTAATTGTGGTTTAAATTGTCATGTGAATGTATGATAATTAATAGAAAGGGAATTTGCCTATTGATTTTATGTATATGAATTGATATGGAAATGTTTAAAGATTACAAGTTCAATATGATTACCGAGTCCCGCTAGAACCCTAGAAGTCGTAGGATACAAGTGACATGTCACTCAGGCTACAGGGTGGTTTGAGCTCCTGTATTTGCTGCGGACTCACCACAGCTCATGAGCTATATGTTCATTAGTTATGTGTTAACTTATTGATTTGGTAAGTTTAAATTCTATATTATACGGGCTTACTAAGCTTTTAAAGCTTACTCTGTTTATTTATTCCTTGTTTTATAGATTCGAAAGCTAGCTCGATATTCAGACGTGTCGGAGATCGCCATTACACTATCCATCTAGCTTTTTGGTACTTTTGGAACTTTGTTTTGAAATGGTCATGGCATGTATAGGCTAGCTACTAAGCTTATGTTTACGGTTAGCTTGTTAATGAACATAGTATGTTTTTGTACTAATTCAAGCTATGAGATATGGCTAGTTTTGTAAATGTTTAATCCATTTTTGAATGCATTATACGATGTTTTTATATGGCAAAGTTCATGATGTTTTGTGTAGCTTGGTTAAGATTTGACTTGATGAATGAATTGGTTTAAATTGATGCATATTTGGTACATGTTTAGATGATGAATAATGTTTGGAAATTGTGTGTTGAAATGGTTGTTTTGGTTGCCAATTTGTTTATGAAATGGTATGGCTATGTGATGCTTGTAGGGATGACCCATTTGGGTGGCAAAATGGCTTAAACCAAGCCTACATTGTGCCACACAGTTTGAGCACATGGGGCGTGACTCAGCCGTGTAACCCCTGCACCTAATAGATTTTAGTTAGAATTGCACACAGCCTAGACACACGGTCGTGTCTGGTAGCCGTGTGGTAATTGACAGCGTTGGCCACGGCCTGGACACACGGGCGTGTGTAGTGACCGTGTGGGGTTTGGGAATTTCAACCACGGGCTGAGTGATTAAGGCGTGTCTAGTAGGACACGGCCGTATGGGTGTACACGGGCTAGGGACATGGTCGTGTGTCCCTAACTTGAATGTTTTCTCAATATTCTCCCTATGTTTCATATGATTTCAATTTCATCCTGTATGAATGAGTATATGATTATATGAATTTTTAAAGCATGATTGGATGAATGATTATTGAACTGTATTGTGATTGAAAAGTTCAAAATTTTTACTGATCTGATCTGAGTTACAAGTCTAGTAATGCCATTTACCTATTCCGGCGACAGTTATGGGATAAGGGTGTTACATTTTATTGATATTAGAGCTACGATTTAGTCGATTCTAGGACTACCGTAGTAGTATGAGTCTAGCTATACATGCCATGTACATGAAATGTGATAGTGTGATATCTCCTGACATCCTCTGAAATTTGTTTTATATAGTAATAGATCCGAATCGAGCAATAGCCGATGGTGTTGAAAGTATTGCGCCAGCACCTGCTCAAGGGGCTGTGCCTTCCAAATCGGGCCCTGCTGCAGGCAATCAGGAAGAAGCTAAGCAAGCTTTCTTTCATATGATGTCTGAATGGTTTAGCGAGTTTGTGCGAGCAAAGCCGGCTACTCTACAACCTCCACCCCCTCCTGTCCCTCAACCTAACCCTGAAAATATACGGGTTATAGATCTTTTGAGAATGAATAGACCTCCGGTTGACAAGATACGGAAGTATGGGGCTGAAGAATTCAGCTTCAGCAAGTGATGATGCTAAGAGGGCTGAGTTCTGGCTGAAGAATACGATCAGGGTTTTTAATGAATTAGATTGTACGCCTGATGAATGTTTGAGATGTGTTATTTCCTTACTGCGGGATTCGACATACCAGTGGTGGAATACCTTGATATCGGTTGTACCGCGGGAACGAGTGAATTGGGATTTCTTTCAAACAGAGTTCAGAAAGAAGTACATCAGTCAACGATTTATAGATTAGAAAAGAAAGGAGTTCCTAGAGCTGAAACAGGGGCGAATATCAGTGACTGAGTACGAGAGAGAGTTTGTACGACTCAGTAAATATGCTCTTGAATGTGTTTCTACCGAAGCAATTATGTGTAAACAATTCAAAGATGGGTTAAATGAAGAAATTCGATTGTTAGTCAGGATACTTGAGTTGAAAGAGTTTGTAGTTCTAGTTGATCGACCTTGTAAAGCCGAAGAACTTGCTAAAGAAAAATAGAAAGCTGATTTTGAGTCTAGAGAATTCAAAAAGAGAATTACGAATAAGTCGCACTAATCTGGATCCAAGAGATCAAAAGACTTTCATCTTCGTTTTGCTGCTTCTACGGGCATATCCATCAAAGAAAAATGTTAGATCTTTTCATTCAAGACTTCAGACCACTTCTGTGGCTAGTGCGGGTAGTGTAAGAACTCCCGAGCCTGATTGTAAGCACTATAACCGAAAACATTTTGGAGAATATCGATTGAAAAGCGGAGCTTGTTTCAGATGTAGATCGTTGGAGCACTATTTACGAGACTGTCCTGAAAGATCTGTACCTGATAAAGAATAATCGACTAAGGCAAATAATGTTGTATCGAGAGGTAGACCATCCTGAAAGATTGGGAATCAAAGTGGGAATCGCAATGCTTCACGAGATACTAATGTGAGATCCGAGACACACACTCCTGCTAGAGCCTATGCAATACGTGCACACGAGGAAGCCTTGTCGCCTGATGTTATCACCGGTACTTTTTCTCTTTATAACATTGATATTGTTGCGTTGATAGATCCTGGATCAACTCATTCATATATCTATATGGAATTAGTGCTTAAAAAGAGTCTACATGTAGAGTCTACTAAATTTGTAATTAAAGTATCGAATCCATTAGGCAAGTCTGTGTTAGTTGATAACATATGTTTGGGGGATATTATTTTCCGGCTGACTTGATGCTCCTCCCATTTAATGAGTTTGATGCGATACTGGGTATGGATTGGTTAAATGAACATGAGGCAGTTGTGAATTGCTGACGAAAGAGTACAGAGTTGAAATGTCAGAATGGTGAGATTCTTCAGATCGAGTCCAATGTTTTAAATAAATTACCGATTGTAATATCTGCTCTGCGAGCTCAAAAATATGTGAGAAAGGGTTGTAATGCGTATTTAGCGTACGTTCTGGATACTAAGGTATCAGAATCAAAGATTGAATCTGTACCTGTTGTTCGTGAATTTCCAGATGTATTTCCAGAAGAATTACCGGGTTTACCACCGATCAGAGAAGTGGAATTTGGTATTGAGTTGTTACCGGGTACTACACCGATATCGATAGCTCCGTATAGAATGGCACTGACTGAATTGAAAGTTGAAAGCACAGTTACAAGAATTAACCGATAGAGGCTTTGCAAGACCGAGGTTTTCACCTTGGGGTGCTCCAGTATTGTTTGTGAAAAAGAAAGACGGGTCAATGAGAATGTGTATAGATTATCGGCAGCTGAATAAAGTAACCGTGAAGAATAAATATCCTCTTCTGCGAATTGATGATTTGTTTGATCAGTTAAAATGGGCTACGGTATTCTCAAAGATTGATTTGAGATCGTGTTATTACCAGTTACGAGTTAAAGAGTCAGACATACCAATGACTGCTTTCAGAACACGGTACAGTCATTATGAATTTTTAGTTATGCCTTTTGGGTTAACTAACGCTCCTGCAGTGTTTACGGATTTGATGAACTGTATTTTCAGACCGTATCTAGACAGATTTGTTGTTGTATTTATTGATGACATTCTAATCTACTCACGAGATGAGACAAAACATACTAAACATTTGAAAATTGTGTTACAGACTTTGAGAGATAAACAGTTATTCACCAAATTTAGCTAATGTGAATTTTGGCTTCGATAAGTTGGTTTTCTGGGTCACATTGTTTCTGCGGAAGGCATCAGAGTTGATTCGAGCAAAATATCTGCAATTATAAACTGGAAACCACTGAGAAATGTCTCTGAGATTAGAAGATTTCTGGGATTAGCGAGTTATTACTGAAGATTTGTGAAAGGATTTTCGATGATTACGACACCGTTGATTCGAATGCTCCAAAAAGATGTAAAGTTTGAGTGGACAGATAAATGTTAGCAGGGTTTTGAACAGTTGAAAACTTTATTAACAGAAGCACCAGTTTTAGTTCAACCTGAATCGGGCAAAGAATTCGTGATTTATAGTGACGCCTCGATAACCCGACTAGGTTGTGTATTGATGCAAGACGGGAAAGTTATAGCTTATGCCTCCCGACAGTTGAAACCACACGAGAAGAATTATCCGACGCATGATCTTGAATCAGCTGATTTAGTCTTTGCATTAAAAATTTGGCGACATTATTTATACGGGGAGAAATGTTGAATCTTTACGAATCATAAAAGTCTAAAATACCTGATGTCCCAAAAAGACTTGAATATACGACAACGTAGATGGCTTGAATTACTAAAAGATTATGAGTTTGTGATTGACTATCATCCGGGAAAAGCTAATGTTGTAGCTGATGCATTAAGTCGGAAATCTTTAATTGCTTTGCGAGCTTTAAACACTTATATGAAGTTATGTGCTGATGGATCTCTTATAGTCGAGTTACAGGCTAAACAGATGATTCTGCAACAAATCTACGAGGCTCAGAAAAATGATCATGAACTGTAAGCTAAGTGACTTCACTATGAGTTAAATTCTGATTCTGAATTTTCTATTGGCACTGATGATTGTTTAATGTTCCGAAATAGAATTTGCATACTGAAAGATAGTGAACTCATTCAGAAAGTTTTACACGAAGCACATGATAGTCGTTTTTCAGTTCATCCGGGTAGCACTAAAATGTTTAATGATTTGAAGCAACTATACTGGTGGTCGGGAATGAAAAGAGATATATCAGAATTTGTATTGAAATGTCTGATCTGTCAACAAGTTAAGGCCAAACATTAAGTACCGTCAGGTTTACTACAGCCTATTCTGATTCCGGAATGGAAGTGGGACAGAGTTACAATGGATTTTGTATCAGGGTTGCCCCTGACTCCGAAAAAGAAAAATACAATCTGGGTCATCGTTGATAAATTGACCAAATCTGCTCATTGTATACCGGTACGTACAGACTATTCTCTAGATAGATTAGCTTAATTGTATTTATCAGAGATTGTTCGATTGCGCGGTGTACCATTGTCTATTATTTCTGATCGAGATCCGAGGTTTACTTTGAGATTCTAGAGAAAGTTACAAGAAGCTCTGGGAACAAAACTGAATTTCAGCACATCATTTCATCCCCAAACTGACGGTTAGTCTGAAAGAGTTATTCAGATTCTGGAAGATATGCTGCGATGTTGTATTCTTGAATTTGAAAATGGCTGGGAGAAATATCTACCCCTAATTGAATTCGCGTATAACAACAATTTTCAAACGAGTTTGAAAATGGCCCCGTATGAAGCACTATACGGTCGTAAATGTCAAACACCGTTATACTGGACTGAATTGAGTGAGAAAAAGTTACACGGCGTTGATTTGATCTAAGAAACCGAAGAAAAAGTAAAAGTGATACGTGACAACTTGAAAGCAGCATCTGATAGACAGAAATCATATGCAAATTTGAAACGAAAAGAAATAGAGTTTCAGGTCGGAGACTAAATATTTCTGAAAGTATCACCATGGAAGAAAATTCTTCGTTTTGGTCGGAAAGGAAAGCTAAGTCCTTGTTTTACTGGGCTGTATGAAATTGTGGAAAGAATTAAACCGATAGCTTATCGACTATCATTACCGATTGAACTCGAGAAGATTCATAATGTATTCCATGTTTTGATGCTTCTTCGATACAGATCTGATCCATCTGATGTCATTTCTCCTACCGATGTAGAAATATAGTCTGATTTGTCGTATACTAAAGAACCGATCAAAATTCTAGCTCAAGAAATCAAAGAATTGAGAAATAAACGTATAGCACTTGTAAAAGTTCTCTGATGTAAACATGGAATAAAGGAAGCTACGTGGGAAACCGAAGAAGCTATGCGACAACAATACCCTAACCTGTTTACCGGTAAGATATTCGGGGACGAAAATACCTAAAGGGGGAGAGAGTTGTAACAGCGCATTTTAGACCCTAGTCGGAACGAGTGGTTTCAGGATCAGTTAACCGAGTTGAAATATTATTTTTATTGATTTAATATGTTTTATAGCATGATAGATTTGTGGTGTAGAAGTTTCGTTCAGAAATTTTATCATTTAAATAGTTAATTCAGTAAAACGGACTAAATCGCATAGAGCGATAAATATGAGTTTTATTACGTAAAGGGATTAAATGGCTTTGGTTTTCTAAATGAAAGGCCTTAAATGGTTATTTTACCATTTTAATTGTTGGTGGACATTCATGTCCATATTTTATATGGTTTTATAATGGTTTTATAAAGGTTAAAGTTGTCATTTGGTTATTATATGTTATATTAGTTAATTAAAATACAAAATGGCTTTAATTTTCATTATTCTCCACCGATTCTTGAAGCAAAAACATAGGGTTTTGAAGCTTTCAACTTTCGACAAGCTTAATCCATCAATTGAGGTATGTTTTGGCTTGGGTTTTTAATGATTTTTACGTTTTTGAGATCATTGCTTCGTATTCTAGCTGACCCGTACCTCAATTTCTGAAATTGGTTGTGTCTTTGAAAAATGACATTGATAAATCCATGTTATTTTGATAGTTTTTGATGAATTATTGATAGATGTTTTGAAATATACAAGTTTTACAAAGTAATTTTTGATGAAAATGAGTTTTAAGGATTTAATTGAAAATAAGTAGAATTTGTGTGGTTAGAAATGCGATTAAATGAAAGTATGTACTTGTACGAGCATTATGAATATTCGGCTATGGTAAATTGAGAGTATTATTGTGCAATTTGCTATTTTATGTTTAAAGGACTAATTTGTAAAGCAGTTGAAAATATAGAGCTAATTTGCATATATGCCAAAATACATGTTCTTGGATTTAATTGAATATATTGGTGATTACAATAGCTGAGTTTGCATTAATATAGATCAAGATAATTGAATCCCGGAACTTGATCGGGGAAACAGAAAGGTAGACGAATAGGCTCTAGGTTCGACTTAAACCGAGATAAGTTCGTACTGTTAGAATTGAATTATAAATATTTAATTGTGGTTTAAATTGTCATGTGAATGTATGATAATTAATAGAAATGGAATTTGCCTATTGATTTTATGTATATGAATTGATATGGAAATGTTTAAAGATTACAAGTTCAATATGATTACCAAGTCCCGTTGAACCGTAGAAGTCGTAGGATACAAGTGACATGTCACTAGGGCTACAGGGTGGTTTATGCTCCTGCATTTGTTGCGGACTCACCACAGCTCATAAGCTATATACTCATCCTTCAGGATTACATGTTCAGTCTTGGACTTAGCGTTCAGTTTACGGGCTTACCGTTCATCCTTCGGGATCACATGTTCAGCCTTCGGGCTTACCGATACAGGATTGAAAGAGCATACATGATACATTGAAGGACTATAGGTTATATGTACATACACTGTGTGTGTATCACCCAAGTATCCCTCGATGTTCTTAAAGGTTCAACGGGCAATTACCGATACAAGTTACATGAAGTTATAGAGATATATGAATTACATGTTATACGAGATTTACATGGACTATATGAATTGATTACATGAATTACATGTTATAAGTATTGAGGTTATGCTTATGATACATGAATGTTGTATCTTGTACATGAATGGTTTATGAAATTACATTTACTAACAAGTGTATGCTTGTGAGATAGGCAACTTGAACATATGAATTGACTTGGCATTAGTTATGTGTTAACTTATTGGCTTGGTAAGTTTAAATTCTATATTATACGGGCTTACTAAGCTTTTAAAGCTTACCCTATTTATTTATTCCTTATTTTATAGATTCGAAAGCTAGCTCGATATTCGGACGTGTTGGAGATCACCATCACACTATCCATCTAGCTTTTTGGTACTTTTGGAACTTTGTTTTGAAATGGTCATGGCATGTATAGGCTAGCTACTAAGTTTATGTTTATGGTTAGCTTGTTAATGAACATAGTATGTTTTGGTACTAATTCAAGCTATGAGATATGGCTGGTTTTGTAAATGTTTAATCTATTTTTGAATGTATTATATGATGTTTTTATATGGCAAACTTCATGATGTTTTGTGTAGCTTGGTTAAGATTTGACTTGATTAATGAATTGGTTTAAATTGATGCATATTTGGTACATGTTTAGATGATGAATAATGTTTGGAAATTGTGTTTTGAAATGGTTGTTTTGGTTGCCAATTTGTTTATGAAATGGTATGGCTATGTGATGCTTGTAGGGATGACCCATTTGGGTGGCAAAATGGCTTAAACCAAGTTGTGCCACACGGTCTGAGCACACGGGCATGTGACTCAGCCGTGTAACTACTGCACCTAATAGCTTTTAGTTAGAATTGCACACAGCCTAGACACACGGGCATGTCTGGTAGTCGTGTGGTAATTGACAGCGTTGGCCATGGCCTGGACACACGAGCGTGTCTAGTGACTGTGTGGGGTTTGGTAGTTTCAACCACGGGCTAAGTGATTAGGGCGTGTCTAGTAGGACACAGCCGTGTGGGTGTACACGGGCTAGGGACACAGGCATGTGTCCCTAACTTGAAAGTTTTCTCAATGTTCTCCCTACCTTTCACATGATTTTAATTTCATCCTGTATGAATGAGTATATGATTATATGAATGAGTACATGATTATATGAATTTTTAAAGCATGATTGGATGAATAATTATTGAATTGTATTGTGCTTGAAAAGTTCAAAATTTTTACTGATCTAATCTGAGTTACAAGTTTGGTAATTCCCATTACCTATTTCGGCAATAGTTACGGGATAGGGGTGTTACAGTTAGGGTCGCACGGGTCAGATGACATGACAGTGGACCCACCGGAGGCTTAAAGCTATATATTCGTAATGATTTGTTAAGGTCGCACGGGTCACACGAGACCGATGGCTTTGTGTCATTCATACTATCGGTGGTTTAGTCCTGTCCATGTTACCGATGGCTTTGTGCCACGTATATTATCGATGGCTTAGTATTGTCCATTTTACTTATGGGTTTGTGCCATGCATATTATCAATGGCTTAGTGCTGTCCATTTTACCGATGGCTTTGTGCCACGCATATTATCGATGGCTTCGTGCTGTCCACTTTACCAATGGCTTTGTGCAACGCATATTATCGATGGCTTAGTGTCGTTCATTTTACCGAAAGTAGGTTGTATTGATGGCTTAAAGCCACTTATCTTATTGGCAGCTATGCTGTAATTTTGATTATGGGCAGCTAAACTGCAATTCTATTGTCTGGCAACCTTGCTACAATATTAGTGTGCTGGCTGGTTGGGTTCATGTTATCCCCACATGGTGTGTTGGTGGTTCGGAGTGAGGTGTGTTGGTTGGATTGGGGTGGAGTGGGATAACATGCATCATGCATCATACATACTGCATTCTGATTCTGTTTTTGTCTGGGCTTAGACCCGCATATGTTGTGCTTTTGATTTTGCTATTGTAATGGGCTAAGGCCCATCTGATACTGTCTGCTATACTAGGCTCAGGCTGAGACTACTTCTATATTCTTTATATTTGATTGATTGTTTTCTTAGTAGGGGATTACACACTGATTTTTTTAAACTCACCCTATTTTTAATTGTGTAGGTAATCCCCAACATTAGTTGGACTGGTACTGCAAGGGACACGAGGGTGGCCACACAACTATATCTGTTTTACGGTCAACTTTTTATTTTTCAGTAGCTTAATTTAGAGTATTTATATGTAATAAGGACTCTCTGAATTTTATTTTAAATTTGGGTTTTCAATCTGCTTCCATTTTAACTGCCAGTATTAGAATGCATTTTTCCAAAACATTAACTGTTTTCTAAACTTCAACTTTCTGCAACATGATTTCTTTTTAATCTTTTGCAACAAACATTATTTTTAAAGTGCAAAAACATTTGAATTTGATTAACATATTTTCAATTAAGTCGTAATAAGGTTTTAATATAAAGCAAGTTTCCAAACGAAATCACGTTTCTGAAAAAACAATCCAATGTGACACCGCCAGGTTTGGGCCCAACGTCTAGGCCGAGTTTGGGGGTGGTACAATAATAACATATATAATTCAATTTAACACAATTATTTGTATAATGACTTACCTCGTACAGATTCGGACAATTACAAACGACTATTCAACTACTTTTGACTTTCCTCGATCTAATTTTGTTCTCTTTAGTTGTTGATCTAAATAAGTTCACTTAAGCTCTTTTATTCAACAATTCATCCAATTCAATCCAAAAACACATAATTAGGGCATTTTACAGATTAGCCCTCACAATCGCACATTTTGACAATTTAGTCCCTAATTCACAAAATTATCAAATTCATCAAATTTAATCACATTTAAGCATAGTCGAATTTCAATGCTATTCAACTAAGCCCATATAACACAATTATGTCACAAACTAGTCCTCCCAATTCTCATTTTCTCAATTTAGCCTAAATAGCACAAATTCATCAAAAATTCATGGCAAAACATATTAATCTCACAACAAGCTTCCATAATTCATCAATTGACATCATAAGTTATCAAAAATCACCAATGGCATTTCATGAAATCTTCAATAGAAACTGAAATTAAGACATGGGTTTTGTAGTATAAGAATCAACGATTACAAAAACATAGAAATTATCGAAAGCGAAAGATAATTCATACCTTAATTGATCAAATTTTTAGCCGAAACCTAAAGCACACTCTTCCCTCTTTTATTTTGCGATATTCGGCCAGCTAAAAGAAAATATGCATTTATTTTATGCCTTTATTTTATTATAAACACATTAAAAATAAATTACCAGTTTTAGCCTTAATTAACCTAACAACTTAAACATTTCATCAAGGCTATAAATGTCAACTACTAATTCAAAATGTTTAATAACCATTTAAGGCCAAGATTTAATAAGCCACATTCAAATTAACACTAAATCAATTTATTAGCCACTTTTAATTTTTATGTGATTTAACACTTTTTCATAATTCGGCAAAGAAATAGACAAATCAAATCATAGATATAAATTCACATATCAAGGACACAAAAAATAATATTAAAATATTTTTCATACTCGGATAAGTGGTCCCGAAACCACTATTTTGAATAGGGTCTAAACCGAGTTGTTACGACTCTTCCCCTAAGGGATTTTCGTCACCAAAAATCTTACCATTAAATAGATTTGGATATTGTTGTCTCACCGCATCTTCAAGCTACCATGTAGCCTCTTCTAAACCGTGATGATGCAATAATACCTTTACTAACAAAATTTTCTTATTTCGGAATTCCTTCACTTCACAAGCTAAGATACAGATTGATTTTTCTTCATAAGTCATATCAGGCTGTATTTCTATCTCAGATGGACTAATCATATGAGATGGATCAAATCTATACCGTCTAAGTATCGATACGTGAAAAACATCGTGAATCTTTTCAGGTTCAGGTGGCATAAGTAATCTATAAGCAACCAGCCCGACTCTCTTAATGATTTCATATGGTCCGATGAACCTCGGACTCAATTTTCCATTTCTACTGAAACAAAGCACTTTTTTCGATGGAAAAACTTTTTAAAAGACTTTGTCACCAATCTCAAATTTGATATATTTACGTTTCAAATCAGCATATGATTTCTGACGATCAGAAGCTGCTTTCAGACTATCTCGGATTACTTTCACTTTCTGCTCAGTGTCTTTAATCAAATAAACCCGTGTATCTTGTTTTCATGAAGTTCAAACTAATATAACGAAGTACGACACTTCCTACCATACAAAGCTTTGTATGGTGCCATTGTAATCCTCGATTGAAAACTGTTATTGTACGCAAATTCAATCAATGACAAATATTGTTCCCATGTACCTTCAAACTCAATAATGTAACATTTCAACATATCCTCGAGTATCAGAATGATCCGCTCAGATTGACCATCTGTTTGCGGGTGAAAAATGGTGCTAGAATGTAATTTCGTACCTAAAGCCTCTTTGAATTTCTTCCAGAATCACAAAGTGAACCTTGGATCTCGATCTAACACAATAGACAATGGCACCCCGTGCAATCTCACAATATCAGAAATATAAAGTTCAGCTAACTTTTCAAGTGTGTAACCGGATCGTACTGGAATAAAATGATCTGATTTCATCAATCTGTCAACTACAACCCAGATTGCATCTTTCTTTCTCAGAGATAAGGGTAAACCAAAAACAAAATCCATCGTCACCTAATCCCATTTCCATTTTGGTATCATGATCGGTTGTAATAAATCGGAGGGCACCTGATGTTCAACTTTGATTTGTTGGCATACTAAACATTTCAAAACAAAATTAGAGATGTCTCTTTTCATTCCTGGCCACCAGTATAGTTGTTTCAAGTCATTATTGTAACACCTTGAGTTTGGGCCTAGAAGAATTGGGCTTTGAGTCTGGGTTCGGATGGAAGACAGCCTGAGTAATTTAGATGACGTCCTAATTTTCAGAATTTTTTGGGTTTTTGTGATTTTGGTGAAATTTTGAAATTTTGGTGTTTTGGATACTGAAATTGTGCTTAAATGTGTTAGTGGGCCTTTAGGAGGCCCAAGCCTAAGTTAAAACCCGGCAGAAATATCAACTTCGATTTTTAAGTGAAAGGGGCTTGGTTAAGTGGGCATTTAAGAAAAAGTTAGTAAGTTGAGACACAAAGAGGGCCTTGGTAAGGTGGCAAGGTGGCGCCACTAAGTTCCTAAAAATGTGGTGTGTGGACTGAGTTTAAGGGCCAGAGTTCAACTCGTAAGGTAAGCAGATGGCACTTTTATTTTTGTGCATGTGCCGGGCATGTGATAGAGCTTAAATAGCATTCGGCTGGCAAGTTTTATTTTCTTTTTGTCTTGCCGAATTAGGGTTAGCCACCTAGAGCCTTCACTTTCATTCTATTCTCTTCTCAGTGTTGCAAAAAGCCGAAAACGCAAAGTTAGATATCCTAAGTGCCGAATTCTTCCTTCTCTTCTCCTCTCTTCCATTCTTTCTTTTTCTTTTCCTCTCTAGCCGAAATCACCTCTCTCCTCCCTCATCTTTCATTTTCTTCTCTTCAGAAACTGAAATTGCCACTCTTTTCTTCTCAAACTCATCAACTACTAAAAGCTGAAATCCCGAAAGGTTGCTTCCTGTGCCGATTTGCCTATAGCCGAACCCCCTTTGTTTTTCCTCACTTGTAGCCAAATTTCATACTCTCCAAACCCTTAGGCTCTGTCAACAAACACCCCTCCAACCATAGTCTCAAATCATATCTTCTTCCGCCACTTAAAAGGCCGAAAACACCATAGTTTTTAGGGATATATAGCCGAATCCTTAGATCTCTAAGATTCGAATTCTGCTAGTGTTTACGGGCTAGATCTACATCAGATTTGAGTAGAAAAATCACCTTGATTAAGGAAAACCTGTGGTAAGTACTCGACATCTCAGATCTACTTGTTACCTTTGAAATTAAGAAAAGCTGAAATCCCTAAACTCTTTAGGGAGGCTGCCGAATGTGATGATAGGTAAAGACAGTTCTTTTAATTGGTTTTATGTGTACTTGTTTTGGAAGGGGTGATCTAGCAAGGTGCATAAGAGGCTTGGACCTTTGGAACGACTAGATCTAGATCTAGTCACTAGTTTCGGCAAAGGTAAGATCTCAAGGGCCTTAGGTGGTGATGGCCGATTATGGTAAGTAGAATTATGGAGATTGTCATTGTATTTTGGATCTGATGTGTCTAGTAATTGATTGTAGGATATCGTGGGAGATCTCGTTAGCAGTCATCGCAAATCAGGTGTGTATCGAACACCCTCTTTTAGTTCAATTCGGCAAATGTCGAAATGCCAAATTTTCCGTATTTTGTGGGCTTGTGAGCGTGCGAACGCTCATAAGTCGTTTGGGAATCGTTGGATCCGTAATCGCGAGTGGTAAGTTAGTTGAATGTGCAATTTCGTGCACTTTAGTAAATTGGGCCTTGATGGGGTGAAACTAGGCCCAACGGGTTTACAGGGCCATATGGGTAAAAATAGGTAATAAATGCGTACTGGTAGATTGTAGGTCTAAAACTACTAAAACGGGTAAATCAATCGAAAAATTTGGACTAGATGGGCTAAATTAGCTAATTGGCGTTGTAGGGCCCATTAGGGGTTTTAGGGCCCAATGACTATAAACTGCTAAAATGGGCTAAGTAAGCTACTGAGATAAAAGTTGGACGATTAATGATTGTAAAATGCATAAAACCCTAAAAGGTGGAATAATTACTGAATTACCCTCATAGGTGAGAAATTACAGTTTTACCCCTAGGTGCAAAAATGATTGTTATACCCCTAGGGGTGAATTTGACTGAATGCATGATTTGCTGTTTTTGTTTACTGTATGTCATGACATGATTATCTGTTGCATGGGACTGTGATTATTTGATGGAGGAAGTACTAAAAAGAGGCTTTGCCTCAGTTTACTGAAAAAGGGGCTTTGCCCTAGTTTACCGTTCTGGTGGCTCGGCCACACTATCTGATTATGCAGCTATGTTGCCACCGTGAAGAGTAGCGGTTGGGTGGGTTGAGTAGTTTTCCCCACATAGAGAGTTTGGTTGGTACGGGTGGAGAGTAGCGGTTGGGTGGGTTGAGTAGCTTCCCCACATACTGATATGGGTTTTGCATTCATACATCGATATTACTGTTCTGCTACTGAATTGAGCCTATGGGCTGTATTAATATCTGAAAAGGGGCTAAGGCCTAGATAAACCGTACTGAATAGGGCTACGGCCCAGTAACCAAATACTGAATTGGGCTTCGGCCTCTTTGATACTGAAATTGGATAAGGGCTTAGGCCCAGTGAGCCTGAGCTGATTTGGGGCTCTAAATGGGCTTTCTTTACACACTAAGTTTTCCAAACTCACCCCTTCCTTTCATCCATGTAGGTGAGCCCTAAACTAGTGGACTTGGAGCTGGAGGGATTCAGAGTGGCCATGCGGGCTGCAAACGGACTGTCTATTTTAAGCATTAAATTATTTTTAATGAATTTACTTTATTTCGTTTTGGGTTTTGTAATAAGGCCGCTCTAAATATTTTAATTTTTTTTAGCCTAGGTATGATATTGTTTAAATTCTTTTGAAATCGGTTAGCTCTAGTGGCGCGCTTTTATAAAAGTTACTTGTTTTCAAAATATCACGATAACGGAGCAAAGCTTCCGCAATGTAAACGTTTTCAAAGGAAATAAATATGTTAAAGAGACTTGAACCTAATTTGTGTTCCGTGGACAAGTTTTAAGGTTAAATTGTGGCAATGGGTGTGTGCATATGTCTAGGATTAGATCTAGGAAGAGCTTGGTACTTAAGCAGTCTAATTGACTCACCTCCTCTTCTCTTGAATCCTACCTGGTGCATAGTTCCCATTCACTTTAACAAAGAAGATCTGATTTTCCGATACTTAAACTGTTTTAAAAAAAAACCATGTTTCTGCAAGCTACAAAGGTTTACAAGCTTTCACAATTTTTCATAAAATTTTACAAAGTTGTTAATGTTTGAAAAGGGAATGATTATTTCAAGGAACCACGTTTTGAAAAATAAACAAACACAAGCTGAGGTTTTATACAAGTTTTACGGATAAGTTTCTAAACACTAAGAAGGGTTTTTAATGAAAACATGGTTTTCGAAAGACACTTCAATGTGAGACACCAGACTTGGCCGTAATGCCTAGGCCGAGTTTAGAGTGTTACAATTATACATTTTTGTACTACCTGGATGTACAGAGAATTTACTACTATGTGCTTCACCCAAAATCATCTGAATCAACTCAAAATTTCTCAGAACGCAAATTCGATCTTGAAATCTCAAAAAATCATTAACATCAACACAAAATTCAGAATCTGAATCAGAATTACACTGAGTTCGCTTGGCTAACAATTCATTATCCAATTTCTGAGCATCAATAATTTGTTACAAAAACAAAGGTTTCGCCTTTAATTCAACTAATATCGAACCATTGACGGATAGATCTAAACTAGCATTCATAGCACGCGATGCAGATAGTGATTTTTGACTCAAAGCATCAGCTACAACATTCACTTTACTCAGATGATAATCAATGACAAGTGCATAATCTTTAACAGTTCCAACCATATTTGTTGTCGCAGATTCAAATCTTTTTGACTCATCAGGTATTTCAGACTTTTGTGATCTGAAAACACGTGACATTTTTCACCGAATAGATAGTGGCGCCAAATCTTTAAAGCAAATACAATCGAATTTAGCTCAAGATCGTGTGTCAGATAATTCTTTTCGTATGGCTTTAACTGCCTAGAGCCATATGCTCTAACCTTACCTTGTTGCATTAAAACACAACCGAGGCCGCTTAATGAAGCATCACTGTATATCACATATTCTTTACTCGATTTAGGCTATACAAGTACCGGAGCTTCCGTTAACATAGCTTTCAACTGATCAAAACTGTGCTGACATTTATCTAACCATTCAAATTTCACGTCTTTTTGTAGAAATCTCGTCAATGGAGTTTTGTTCATAGAGAAACCTTTCACAAATCGACAATAATACCCGACGAGTCACAGAAAACTACGAACCTCAAAAACATTCCTCAGAGGCTTCCAATCTAGAATAGCTGAGATTTTACTCAAATCTACTCGCCGGATGCTGCTGTAATATAACCCAGAAAGCCAACTTCACGTAACCAGAATTCACATTAATTGAATTTTTCATACAGGTGCTTATCCCACAGAGCCTGAAGCACAATTCTTAAATGCTCAGTATGTTCACTTTCATCTCGTGAATAAATCAAAATGTCGTCAACGAATACAATAACAGATTGATCCAAATACGGTCTAAAAATTCTGCTCATCAAATCCATAAACATAGTAGTAGCATTTGTTATTCCAAAAGGTATAACTAAGAATTCATAATGTTCGTACCTCGTTTGGAAAGTTGTTTTTGGAATATCTGCATCTTTCACTCTTAATTGATAATAACCTGATCTCAAATTTATTTTCGAAAACACAGAGGCACCTTTCAACTGATTGAACAGATCATCAATTTTCGGTAGAGGATATTTATTCTTTATGGTTACCTTGTTCACCTGATGGTAATCAATACACATTCTCAATGAGCCGTCTTTCTTTTTCACAAATAGAACCGGAGCACCCCATGGTGAGAAACTCGGTCTAGCAAATCCTTTTTCAATCAATTCTTGCCACTGAGACTTTAGTTCTTTTAATTCAATTGGAGCCATTCTATTCAGAGATATTGAAATTGGAGTAGTACCTGGTACCAATTCTATACCAAATTCAACTTCTCTAATTGGAGGTAATCCCAGAAGTTCCTCAGGAAACACATCAGAAACTCGTAGACAACAGGCACTAATTCAACTTCCTTTTTAGACATTTTTGAATAAATCATATAGGCAAAGTAAGCTTTACAACACTTATTCACATATTTCAGAGCTTTCATTGTAGATATCACAGCAGGCAACCCACTTAGATCACTTGACTCAATCCGAACTATCTCACTATTCTTGCATCTCAAATTAATAGTTTTCTATTTGTAATTCACAATAGCATCATGCAAAGTTAACCAGTCCATACCTAGAATTATATCAAATTAATCAAAGGGTAAAAGCATTAGATCAGATGAAAAACACACATCTCGAAACATCAATGGGCAGTTCTTACAAACTTTGTCAACTAGGACGCTTTTGCCTAGGGGGTTCAATACCCTAATTATGAATTCAGTAGACTCTACAGGCAAAGTCTTACTGTGCACTAACTTCATACATATATACAAATGAGTAGATCCTAGATCTATTAATGCAATCATAGAAGTATCATATAGAGTAAAAGTACCCGTTATCACATCTAAAGATGAAGCTTCTTCTCGAGCTCAGATAGCATAGGCTTTGGCTGGTGCTCTGGCCTTAGATGGAATAATAATGTCTCTCGTAGCTCTCTGGCTACCACCACATTTCCCATATTATTGAGGGGTCTTCCTCTTGTTGAATTATTACTCGATTTTGGATTCTGTGCAATTTCTGGTTCTACAAACTTATGACAATATCGGATGAAATAATCCATAGATCCACATCTAAAACAAGCTCGATCATTCAATCTACAACTTCCCGGATGTCTTTTACCACAATGCTTACATTTAGGCCGCTCAGATCGAACATTTCCAACACTAGGAACAGAAGTAGCAGGAGTTTTCAAACTCCAGTGCGATCTAGCTCTAACCCTACTCGTATGTCCCACATTAGACTTTGAACGGCTACAATCATCTCAGAATTTCTTTGACACAGACTGAAATGATTTGCTTGCAGATCTTTTTCTCACTTCTCTTGCTTTAGAATCAGCTTTTCTTTTCTCCTTACTAAGTTTTTCAAATTTACATGCTCGATCAACAAGTACAACAAACTCTTTAATCTCGAGAATACCAACTAACAGTCGAATATCTTCATTTAAACCATCTTCAAATCTCTTGCATAATGTTACTTCAATCGAGTTACACTCTTGAGTGTATCGGCTCAATCGAACAAATTCTCTCTCGTATTCTATAACAGACATATGGCCTTGTTTAAGTTCCAAAAACTCTTTCCTTTTCTGATCGATGAATCTCTAACTGATGTATTTCTTACGAAATTCAGGTTGAAAGAAATCCCACAATATTCGTTCTTTTAGAACAATGGAAGTTAGAGTTTTCCACCACTAATAAAAAGAAACCGCACATTTCACACACTTATCAGGAGTACATGACATTTCATCAAAAACCCGAATGGTATTCTCGAGCCAAAACTCGGCTCTCTCAGCATCATCATGACTTGGAGGCCTGAACTCTTTGCCTCCATATTTTTTAAATTTATCCACAGGAGGCTTATTCAATAGAATTAGATTCATTACTAGAGGTACACCAGATGTCTAAGGGGAATAGGTGGGGGCGGAGGTTGTTGAGCAGCTGAATTAGTGTGAACTTATTCTGTAAACCACTCACTCATCATTTGGAAGAAGGCTTGTTTTGCCTCTCCCCCGTGGCTACTAGATAGGTTTTGCGAATCCGAAGGCACTGCCCCTTGTGTAGGAGCTGGTGCATTACTTTTAACATCATCGGCTACCGCTCGCTCGGGATCCATTACTATATGAAAAACACATTTTAGATGTCAGGATTCATCACACTATCACTTTTCAGATATATGGCATGTATAGCTAGACTCACATACACTATGGTAGTCCTAGAATTGACTGAACCATAGCTCTGATACTGACCAAATGTAACACCCCTAACCCGTATCCGTCACCAGACTAGGGTTAAAGGCATTACTGGACAGTTCAAAACTTTTACAGACATTATACCAACATTCATCTTAAAACATTATCAAAAGTAATCATATAGTCCCTTATGAAGGTCTTTAAGACCTTCAACATGCATTATAAGTAGGTCAAGACTAAACCGAAAACTTAGAAAAATTTTCAAAACTTTAACATTTTTCAATACTACATAGGTCACACACGCATGTGACTAGGCCGTGTGCCTCACACGGCTACCATACACGCCCATGTGTATAGGCTGCGTCAAAACAGGGCATACATACTAACTTTTGCACATGGCCACAAGACACGCCTTTGTGTCTTAGCCGTGTGAAATTTTGGGAGCTACTGACTTGCAGCATGGCCACAAGGAATGCCCGTGTGACACAAAATGGGCTTAGTTTAAGCCACATTTCCTAACCAATGCCAAGTACTTACACAACATCCAAGTATGCCGTTCCATATGCAACAATGATCAACCATTTCAGCCAATTACCAAATCAAAACATAGCTTAGTTCATCATCATTCAATTCATACTCACCATTTAAACCAATTCATATCCAATCCTTAAAATAAAAACAACCAAAGTACACCTTACCTAACTCAATACATCATACGTATAGTCACATGATAAACTTACCAAATTCACAACAATTCACATAACAAGATGACCAATTCACATTTGGCCATATTTGAATCATAAAGCTTACCAAAACAAGCATTACCACAACCATTTGGTTAGCCACATCTCATGGCAAAACTTAAGAACATTTCAAAACATAATTCAAAGACATCTAGCCTATACATGCCATAATTCAACATATTCACTTACTAAATATACCAAATAAAGATTGATAGTATGGTGATGATCCTTGATGATCCCCGAGCTTTCGGTAGCTTCGATAACTATAAAACAGAGTAAATAAACACAAAGTAAGCGATAAAGATCTTAGTAAGCCATATACAAATAAATTCATAACATAGTACAATTTTAAATCGTTATTAACATATGATCTATTGCATGACATAATCACAAGTTATATTTCTCATTGATCTCAACTAATCAAATTCACATATCATATTCATGTAACTCACATATCGAATGATCATGTACATACATACCGCTTTTTCTCCAAATTTCATATACATTCATATGTATCAGAGTTCAGATGCACATTCGTATACTCATTCACTTTCTCAGAGTGCCCGTTGAACCATTTGGAATTAATAAGGATACACGAAAAACTCAGAAAAGATCGTACAATGCCAACGTCCTAGACGTGGTCTTACATGTAATCGCATATTGATACCACTATCCCAGACAGGGTCTGACACGAATCAAATACGATGCCTATGTCCCAGACATGGTCTTACACGTAAATCTCAAATCGATGCCAACATCCCAGATGTGGTCTTACACATAAACAGATATCGGATCTTATGTCATGACATATGTATCCTAACTATTCCTAAGGATCGGATGGGGCTTTTCAGACTTGATCACATGCTCGAAACTTATTTCGGATTTCACATATTCAGCTCTTATAGCCATATAACATAATTCAATCAACATAATAACATATATAATTCAATTTAACACAATTATTTGTATAATGACTTACCTCGTATGAATTTGGACAATTACGAACGGTTATTCAACTACATTTGACTTTCCCCAATCTAATTCTGTTCTCTTTGGTTCTTGATCTAAATAAGTTCAAATTAAGTATTTTATTCAGCAATTCATCCAATTCAATCCAAAAACACATAATTAGGGCATTTTACAAATTAGCCTCACATTTGCACATTTTGACAATTTAGTCCCTAATTCACAAAATTATCAAATTCATCAAATTTAATTGCATTTAAGCATAGATGAATTTCAATGCTATTCAATTAAGCCCATATAACACAATTATTTCACAAACTAGTCCTCCCAAATCTCATTTTCTCAATTTAGCCCAAATAGCTCAATTTATTAAAAATTCATGGCAAAACATATTAATCTCACAACAAGCTTCCATAATTCATCAATTAACATCATAGGCTCACAAAAGTCATCAATGGCATTTCATGAAATCTTTAACAGAATTAGAAATTAAGACATGGGCTTTGTAGTATACGAAGCAACAATTACAAAAACATAGAAGTTATCAAAAACAGAAGAAAATTAATACCTTAATTAAGCAAATTTCTAGCCAAAACCTAAAGAACATTCTTCCCTCTTTTATTTTGAGATATTTGGCCAACTAAAAGAAAAATATGCATGTATTTTATGCCTTTATTTGATTATAAACACATTAAAAATAAATTACCACTTTTAGCCTTAATTAAGCTAACAAATAAAACATATCATCAAGGCTATAAATGTCCACTACTAATTCAAATGGTTTAATAACCATTTAAGGCCATCATTTAATAAGCCACATTCAAATTAACACTAAATCAATTTATTAGCCACTTTTACTTTTTATGCGATTTAATCTTTTTTCATAACTCAGCACCGAAACAGACAAATCAAATCAGAGATATAAATTCACATATCAAGGACACAGAAATAATATTAAAATATTTTTCATACTCGGATATGTGGTCTCGAAACCACTATTCTGAGTAGGGTCTAATCCAGGCCATTACAGGTTTTCATGGACAAAAATGGACATACATAGGTAGAAATAACCAAAGATGGCAAAATGTTATCATCTTCTTCATTAGGTTGAATGTCAAGGGTTCTCCATAGATAGGGTTCGTTTCAAGCTTCCAAGCTCCATAGTAAGTGATTCCAAGCCCCGTTTTTAATGTTCTTTACATTTTTAGAGTCCTGGTAACTTGATTTAGCTTATTCTAGCAATAATTTGAACTAGGGTTCATATTTGGAAAAATACCCATAGGTGAAATGTGTTTATTTTGATGTTTTATGATAGAATATGAGGTCTTAAATTATGTTAAACAACTTGTGCTACTCGGTTTTAAGTAAAAATGAGTAAAACGGCATAATCGGTAAAAATACCTAATGTTCATAAGTATATGTTAGAGTGAGAATTTGATGTTTCCTTTAAGGGAAAATGATTAGCATGTCATAAAACATAAGAATTAGGGATAAATTTTAATTTTTGAGCTTTGGGGCAAAAGTGTAAATATGCAAAAGTTTAGGGGTAAAATTATAATTTTACGAAAGATAGAGTTAAGGACTATTTTGATAAATGTGAGTATAAATAAGCTAAATTTGCTATTATAGATCAAGAAGAATGAAATTTGGGAGTAGATAAAGGAATGAAAAAGGTAGAAGATTAAGTTGTCAAGTTGATTGTATTTTGCACCGAGGTAAGTTTATGGAAAATAAATGTAATATTTTGATATTTTATATTAATGTTGTTAATTTCTAGCATATATAAATTTATTTTATGAGAATATTCCAATTTGAATCAATGATGAGGCAACAAAGAAAAGTATCAGAAAGCTCATTTGAACCTTAAGAATGTGTGGGATACGGAATGTCATGACATTTTGGGTTGAGACACTTGAGGAACATCCCATGTAAGTCCATATCGGACATATAGCATTGGCAAGTTGAGATAGTTGAGGAACATCTCATGTAAGTCCATATCAAATATATGGCTTTGGCAGGACAGGGAACATCCCATATAAGACCATGCTTAGAGCATGGCATTAACAGGCTATTATCAGGTAGGAAAACCCAAGTATTCTGAGTAATCCAAATGGTTCACTGGGCTAATATACAGGCTATGTTACAAGAAAGTTCAAGTAAAGGAATGATAAATAGAAAAGTTAAAGAGTAAGTAGAGAAGTAAAATAAAAATTTTGTTAGTTGATGGTATAATATGAGTATATTTGTACTTGGTGAATATTTTCATTTATTTACTTGTAAACTTACTAAGCATTGTAGCTTACTTCTTTTCCTTTCTTTCTTTTATAGTGTAGCCAAGCCAATTCGGGAACCAAAAGGACGTCGGAGTTTGTCTCACACTATCAAAGGCTATCTTAGAATTTTGTAACCTGAAATGTTTTGAATTATGGCATGTATAGGGACTTGGTCATTTTGTGTGTATGTCCTTATGATACAATTAAAGAATGGCATGTGAATACTTAACAATGATTAGCTATTGTATGGCTAATTAAGAACATGATTTGATGTTATGTATGCCTAAATGATAGTTTATGCAAAGAAATTATGAAAGAGTAAAAGTTGGCCATGAAACAGTTTTGGAATAACAGCAGTGATGTGAATTTGAAAAATCACTAAAAATTGTAGAATTGGAATTAAATGTGAATGAGAGATAGAATTAAAGCTTACTGAGTTTGTTTTCATAGTAACAAAATAGAGCAAGCAAAAGAAGTCTATATTCTGAGATATTTAAATTCTTGTGAGACTTGTTTAGAGGGATTTTGTGATCCCTTGTTCTGATTTTAGAAATTCACTAAAAATTGTACAAAAAGAATTATGAGTTATAATTCATATGTATGGATTCCTTATTGAGTCTATTTTCATTATGAAGAAGCAGAAACACTAAATGAACACTGTACTATGAGATAATTGATTTTTAGTGAAGAGAGGTCAGGTTAGCTGGGCTGCAAAATAGGGGAACATTTAACTAATAAACTGTACTAATTGGCCACACGAAAAATTTTGGAAAAATTATGGTAAGAGGATATATGAGTCTAGTTTCAGGGAAAATTTATAGATTTAAATTTTCAATTTTGTAACTCTAGTTATAATCAATTTAGTGACTATTACGTAGGTGGACAGTTTTCTTATGAATAGTGAAACAAATTGTTTTAATTTGTGTAAGTAATCGTAAAATTTTTAATGTTCCCGGTTCGGTCCCGAATCATTTCAATTGCATGTTTTAGGGACTCGAGGGCCCTTTTTAGGGATATTGGATGAATGTGAGAAAATTAATTTTAAAAGTAATTTTTTATGCCCCAAATTAGTAAGATAAGTCTAGTAACGCCTCGTGCTCGACTACAGCGACGATCTCGGGTAAGGGGTGTGACCAAGACATGCCCATGTGACCAGGCTATGTGACTTCCTTAGTCTCTAAAAATTCCATACAACTTTCCCATGCCCTACACACATGGTCGTGGGGCCTAGTCGTGTGTCCTTAAGTTAGGCTATTTTCCAAGCCATTCTTTGTCCAAAAACACATGCTAACTTTATCACTTTTAGTACCACATGACTTACACATTTTTAAGCATCTAAATAGCTTCATGTAACCATCAATCATCCATTTCAACTTAACCACACACAAACACACCAATCCTTCTATGAAATGCCTCATAAGGATAGATAAGTAAAACAACATCATCATTGGCCATATCACATGGCCTTAACTACAAAATAACACAAAAAGAGACACATAGCCACATGGTTATCAATCCTACTCCCCATTTACAACACCATTAAGCCCCTATACATGCCATAGTCTAAGCAATTCATTTCAATGTTCCAAAAGATAATGTTGATAGTGTGGGTGATCCTCCGACATTTCCCAATCCCAATCTGGCTCAACTGAATCTATAAAACAAGGGAAAAGAGAAAAGAGTAAGCTTTAAAAGCTTAGTAAGTCTATATGTAAATAATTAACATCATAGCAACATTTCCGAATCCCAACTTATCTTTCACACACCAACTTACCACCTAATCTTACCAACATTCCCATACAAATCATGCACATTATTTTCACCTGCACAAGTCTACATGCACCCTTGCACTCATGTGCAATTACCCATAATCACACTTGCTCAAAAGAATGTACCTACACTCATATATCAAATTACCACACCAAATTGCTTTAGTGAACTTTCCTGTTGAACTATTCATATTAACATTCGATACTTGGTGGTTTTCTGCACATTGCTCCACCAACCCATAACTCGGCTCACATGTACACATGGTGAAGTTCACCTTATCACCCATGTGACCTAGCCAATAAGCCCTGTAGCTCTTGTGTATACATGGTGTCCAGTCCCTTAGATCTACCCATGTGACTTAGCTATATATAATATAGCTCTCGGGTGCACATGGTGATGCACACCTTATCACACATGTGACCTATCTATCTTTGATCCGTAGCTCTCGTGTACACATGGTGTCCAGTCCCTCGGATCTACCCATGTGACTTAGCTACATATAATATAGCTCTCGGGTGCACATGGTTAAGCTCACCTTATCACACATGTGACCTATCTATCTTTGACTCGTAGCTCTCGTGTACACATGGTGAAGTTCACCTTATCACCCATGTAACCTAGGTACATTTTATCCGTATCTCTCGTTTTTCCAAAGGTTCAACTAGGAACTCCCATTTCCCAAAACTTTCAACATCATAAAAAATTTTCCAATATTAATATCTCATAGCATACATCAAATTTCTTAACATACAAATAAAATTGACGTATTACTTATATATAGACCTACCTCGACAACAAAAAGCAACACTTTGCAATTTAATCCGAAACCTTGCCCTTGCCCCGGTCAAGGTTGATTCCTCGATCTTCTTGATCTATAATGACACATTTAACTTGTTTAATACAGACATTGCTCAATTTAGTCCAAAATCATTCTATGAAAATTTTTAACATGTTACCCCTAACTTTGTCAATTTTTACAACTGAGTCCCTAGGCTCATAAATTGAAATGTATCCATTTTCTAGGCTACCCAAGCATAGCCGAATCTTAATGGCACCCAAAATAGCCCACATTTCTCATAAATTCATACTTCTACCACACAATTTAGTAACTTTACAATTTGGTCCCTATTAGGGGATTTCATGAAAAATCACCTATTAATCATAGTTTACCACACCTTAAACTTTCATATTACAGCACTAGACATCAAAATACTTGCATGTCATATATGGGTAAAATTTTAAACATCAACCCTAGCTTGAAATAATGGTAGAAATAGCTGGAGCAAGCTATGAGGACTCCAAAAACAAGAACATTAAAAACAGGGCTAGAAATCACTTACTATGAGCTTGAGAAGTTGTCAAAACCCTAGCTATGGTGACTCTTCGTATTCAGCCAAGGGGAGAAGATTATGAACACATTTTGGCCTTACTTTCCCTTTTTATTTCTTTTATTAACTAATAACCAAAATGCCCTTCATTAAAAACCTTTGATATTCCATCCTTCCTTGGACATTTTTGTCCAAATTAAGTTAAAATGGTTTAATTACCATATAAGGACTTCTAATTTAAAAACCTATTTCATTCAAGTACCTTTATGGATTAAAACCCATATTTTTCACCTATTGAAATTTAGTCCAACCTATCAAATCGGACATGTAACCAATAAAATCCACACACCAAAATTTCACATAACTATTCAAACACTCAATAAACATCAAAACTAAATCAGAATAATATTTTAAACCTCGAATTCATGGTTTTCGAAACCACTTTTCTGTTTACCCCCTAATTTGGGCTGTTACAAGCTCAGACATCGGGGATCATCGGGAACCATCATCACACTATCGACTACTTGTTCGTATTTTTTGGATGGTTGTAAATATGGTATATGGCATGTATAGGGTATTGTGTTGATGATATGTTTTGAGATATGGTATAGCCATGAGACTTGGCTTGTTTTTTTTTTTTTTTAATGTTGGATAAGTGTTATATGTGATGTATATAATGTCTTGTGTTTTAGCATTGTTTGCCATGATTGTAGATATGACTAAATGGTTGCTCATTTGGTTAGTTATTAATGCTTGACGAATGGTATATTATGGTATGATTTATAGATGATGAATTGATATGTTTGAGAGGCATAATTTAGTTGATGGAAAGCTGATGAAAGTACACAATTAAAAGTTATATGAGTTTGATGATTGTGGCATATTGATTTGGTAAGTTTTTGGCTATGGATTATGTATTTAAGAGCATGGTTTCTAAATGGCATAATATGTGTTTGGAATAGCATGTTTTGATTGCTTATATATGTGTTGTAATGGTACCAATTTGGTTGCTTTGTGTGCATGAGCAAAATGGTGGCAAATTGGCCTTACAAATGGCCTATTTTTGTCCACACGAACATGTGTCTCAGCCGTGTACGACACACGGTCATGTTACACGGCCGTGTGACCCCTGGGGTACCCTTTTAAATTAAAGTAGTATACCCTACAGGTTTGACACGGTCGAGACACACGAGTGTGACTACTGGTCATGTGTAATACACGAGCTGGCACATGGGTGTGTGGTCGGTCGTGTGACACAAGTCAATAACCCCTCTAGTTTTTCTATAGTTATGGCACACGGGTGTGTCTTCGATTGTGTGGTGCAACTTAGAATGTATGCCCTGTTTTCACACGACCTGTGACACGGGCGTGTTGTTCACACGGGCGTGTGACCCTGAAATGTTGTAAAATTTTATAAGTTTCTCAAAGTTTGCATAAGTTATTGGTTTAGTCCCAAACCACTTCTAAGCATGTTTTACGGTCTCATAAAGCCTTATGAGGGACACTATGGATGTTTTAAATAAATTTTGATTATGAATGCAGACATGTATTTGAATAAGATGTATTATCCGGTAATGCCTCGAAACCTTATTTCGGTGACAGATATAGGTTAAGGGTGTTACATTTAGTTGGTATTAGAGCTACGATTTAGTCGATTCTAGGACTAACGTAGTGAGTCAAGGTCTAGCTATACATGCCATATATATTAACTGCGATAGTGTGATGAATCCTGACATCTAAAATGTGTTTTTCGTGTAGTAATAGATCCTAAATGAGCCGTAGCTGATGATGTTAAGAGAGATGCGCCTCCTCCCACTTAAGAAGCAACGTCGGGTAAATCAAAGCTGATTTCTAGTGACCATGAGGGAGAGCCAAAGCAAACCTTTTTCCAAATGATGAAGGAGTGGTTCATGAAATTCGTTTGAATGAAGCCGACTGCTCAACAACCTCCATCCTTACCTAATTCCGCACAAGTATCTATTGTGCCACAAGTAATAGATCCGATTCGATTAAATAAGCCACCTGTAGATAAAATTAGAAAATATGGGGCTAAAAATTCAGAGCTAGTGTTGATGATGATGCTGAGAGACCTGAGTTCTGGCTCGATAATACAATTTGAGTGTTCGATGAAAAGTCATGTCCTCCTGATGAATATCTTTAATGTGCTATTTTACTATTGAGAGATACGACGTGTAACACTCCTTACCCAAATCTGTCGCCGGAATAGGGTTGTGAGGTATTAACTACCAGAACACAACTTCCGGACATTCGAGGATACATTTAAAAATAATTATTTTACACACATAAATCATTATCAAGTGACCAAATGTAAGCATAGAAATAATGCAACTCATAACTTCAATTCAACCTAACTTATACATAACAAAAGAACCACTTACCGTACTTGATAATTCAATAATTATACCAACCACCGAATACGTATATATGTGTATATATATATCATAATCGAATATGCCATCCATAACCAAATATCACACATAACATTAATTCAAACTATGAAACATTACTTAACAAAATGAATAAGCCATCTTCGCATGGCTTTAATATATATGATAAACACCAAATTATACATATTTTTACCTCACATTTAGCCTACATTTTGGATGGTTTCTTATCAATTTTGTGAGAACTGGTGCTCTTAACCCCATTTTTTCATATTTATACTCAGGAGAGCATAGGGAAGATGAAAGAATACAAAACGGGCCTAAAACGGTGAAAAATAGACCAAAAAGCACGAACCACACGGGCCAAGAGATGCCACACGGCCGTGCCACACGGGCGTGCTTCACGAAGATCACACGGACAAAGCCCCGACAAGCACGGCCACTACACACGGGCATGCTAAATCACACGGCCTCTATCGAACCCACATGGGCGTGGCACACGGGCGTGTTCTAGTCATGGAAAAGACGAATTTCACTCAAATTGGGATGCTTAGGGGCTAAGAAAGAGTCCCCAAAAGTTCTCTATATAAAGATCCCATAAGGCAACATTGAGGGGGGGCTCCTTCCACCTCTATACACATTCTATATTCTTCCCCTCTCACATTTCTACCACACCACAGGTAGAAGCAAGGGATTACTCGAAGGGAGAAGCCGATTGGTTCATCTCAGAAGCTGAAGGTCTGCATCAACATAGAGGATTTCCCTAAATTCCTTCAGGGGTTTTTGGTTTCTTTTATGATTTGTTATTTTATAACTTTTGAGATGTTTTCTTTTATCTTTATGAACTAAACCCCTTAGATACTTGAGGGGGATGAAACCTAAGATAGATCTTGTTATTTATTCTTGATTTTTATGAGAATTACTTGAATTGTTCTTAATTATGTGTTATTCATCCTTGATTTAATAGTCCTAGGTATTAATTCAAGAATTAGATGTGCTTAGAGCAGAGGAGCAAAAGTCTCTGTGATAAGAGTAGATCTACCATAATTAAGCGGAGTTGCATGCAACCCTAGACATAGGGCGACATAAATCTGCCGGATTAGGGTCAAACCTAATATGGGGAACCATATATCGAATTAATGCAACCTAGGGAGTTAATTAATAAGGGAATTTTAATTAACAACTTAGGCCTAGTTGCTCTTCACCTCGACGGAAGGTTTAGCATAAATTAGGGATCTCTACAGATCAAGTCAAGCAAATAACTCGTATAATTCAAGAAAATAATAACAAGTGAAGTCTAGGTGGATTCTCCCTTAAGTATTAATCATACCAATCAGCTTTCCCCAAAAAGTCTTCCCAATTTACTTTTTCTGTTTTTCTTAGTTTAGATATTAGAAAGTAGTTTTAAACAAACCCTCATTTAATTTTTAGGTTAAATAATAGAAAGGAAATGAGTAATAGTACTTTTGGCTCCCTTGGGTACGATACTCGATCTTATCACTAGACTATACTACTGTCGACAGGTGCACCTGCCTTAAACGTCGTGATATTAGTTAGTTTGGGTTTGATCAAGTTCTTTATAAATTTTATTACTTTATATCACGCGATATCAAGTTTTTGGCGCCGTTGCCGGGGAACTTAAATTGAAATATTACGAAAGCTCAATTTCTATTACTTTTGCCATTATTATTTATAATATTTATATATTACTCTAGTTACTTTATTTTTTATTTTTATTTTTTATTTTATTTTATTCTCTTTTTAGGTTTTTCTAGTTTATGACTAGAAACAACCCGACAGGACCACTAGTTTATGACGTAGAGAGATCAGACGAAGTCTACATTATCCAGAACAAGAACTTGAGCAAGAGCCAGAACCTACTGAAGAGATGGCTGCAAATCCAAATATTCACCAACCCCCAGCACTACCCGCTGAACCAGAAGAAGCTCCGCGTACTATGTATGATTATGCTAAACCTAGTGTGATTGGTACTCAAACTAGTATTGTTAGACCTGCTATTGATGCTAATAATTTTGAATTAAAACCTAGTACTATTCAGATGATTCAGTAATTTGTGCAGTTTGACAGTTTACAGGATGAAGATCCCAACTCACATCTAGCCAAGTTTTTGGAACTGTGCGACACTTTTAAAATCAATGGCGTTACTGATGATGCCATTTTTCTAAGGCTATTTCCTTTTTCTTTAAGAAATAAGGCAAAACAGTGGTTAAACTCTTTACCACGAGGCTCAATTACTACATGGGACCAGATGTCCGAAAATTTTTTGCTTAAATATTTTCCTCCTGCTAAAACTGCTAAATTACGAAATGATATTTCTTCTTTTGTGCAGATGGATTTAGAAACGCTCTATGATGCCTGGGAAAGGTACAAGGATCTTTTAAGAAGATTCCCTCATCACGGATTACCTTTATGGTTACAGGTTCAAACTTTCCATAATGGGTTAAACCTGTCAACTAGGCAAATGATCGATACAGCCGCGGGTGGAACCATCAATAATAAAACACCTGACGCAGCTTACGAATTTATTGAAGAGATGTCACTGAATAACTATCAATGGCAAGTCATGAGGACAAAGCCGACGAAAGCTACAGGAGTCTATAATCTTGATGCTGTTACTATGCTTACTAACCAAGTAGAACTTTTAAATAAGAAATTTGACAATTTTGTTGGTTCTACGCAGGCACAACCAGTGATGCAATGTGATGCAGCTCCAGGGAATCTGTTTAATTCAGACCATCTACACAACATGCAAGCCGAACAAGCCAATTATATGGGTAATAATTCTCGACCTCCAAATAATCCCTATAGTAACACTTATAATGCAGGTTGGAGAAATCACCCAAATTTTTCATGGGGAGGACAAAGAAATCAAAGACAACAGCCTCCGGTATTCCAGCAGCCACCACCACAACAGGAAAAGAAGCTGAATCTTGAAGATATGTTCACAAAATTCATGGCCGCTTCAGAAACTCATTTCCAAAGCACTGAACTAGCATTAAAGAATCAACAGGCCTCGATTCAAGGACTCGAGAACCAAATTGGTCAACTTGCAAAATTAATCTCAGAAAGACCTCAGGGCGGGCTTCCAAGCAACACTGAACCAAATCCCAGAGAATATGTTAAAGCGATCACTCTAAGAGATGGTAAAGTGCTAGCAGAACCACAAAAGAAGCATGTTCACGAACCGCCAAAAGACAAAATAGAGGAATCTAAGGATGACGCTCCTCCAACACTCAAGGAATACAAACCTCGCATCCCATACCCAGCAAGGTTAAAAAAGGACCAGACAGACACCCAATTTGGTAAGTTTCTTGAACTCTTCAAACGAGTACATATTAACTTACCCTTTGTTGAAGCAATTTCATAGATGCCGAAATACGCAAAATTCCTAAAAGAACTCTTGATAAACAAAAGGAAGCTGGAAGAATTAGCTACAGTGGAACTCAACGAGGAGTGTTTAGCCATTCTCCAAAATAAACTGCCAACAAAGCTAAAAGATCCAGGGAGTTTTACTATTCTTTGTTTGATTGGTAGCTTAATTATTAATAAAGCATTGGCTGATTTAGGTGCAAGTATTAATCTCATGCCTTATAAAATGTTCAAGCAACTACGTCTATGGGAACCTACACCCACTAGAATGAGCATTCAATTAGCCGATAGATCTATTAAGTATCCTAGGGGAATCATTGAAGATGTGCTAGTAAAGGTCGATAAATTTATATTCCCTGTTGACTTTGTTGTGCTTGACATGGATGAAGACATTGACGTACCTTTGATTTTAGGACACCTATTTTTAGCCACTGCTATAGCTATTATTGATGTAGGAGATGGTAAATTAGTTCTTACAGTTGGTGAAGAGGAAGTCATTTTTAAAATCTATGATGCCATGAAATTTTCTAAGGAACAAAATGATTCTTTTTATTTTGTTGATATGATTGATCACTTTGTTCAAGATAATTTTCAGGAAATCTCTATCACCGACACACTGGAACTGTGTCTTGTTCAGGGGGAGGGTGAAACCACCGTAGAAGTCGAGAAGGTAAGAAAAGAATTAGATTCTAGCGAAACTATCATTAGACATATAAGCTATGAGAATTTAAAGATGAATGATAAGCTAAGACAGAAACCTTCCATTGAAGAGCCCCCTAAATTAGAATTAAAACAACTGCCAGAACACTTAGAATATGCCTTTTTAGGGGAGAACTCAACTTTGCCGGTCATTATTGCATCAAATTTAAGCTCTAAAGAAAAGGAAGAACTGCTCCAGGTACTAAGAAAACATAGGCAGGCCATAGCTTGGAAAATTTCGGATATCAAGGGAATTAATCCCTCTTTTTGTACTCACAAGATTTTGATGGAAGACAAATATAAACCAGCAGTGCAAGCCCAGAGACGATTAAATCCTAACATGAAGGAAGTCGTAAAGGTCGAGGTAATTAAACTTCTTGATGCTGGTATCATTTATCCTATTTCTGACAGTTCTTGGGTAAGCCCTGTGCAGGTTGTTCCTAAGAAAGGTGGGCTAACCGTGGTAACCAATGACAAAGAAGAGCTCGTACCAATACGAACAATCATAGGATGGAGAGTATGCATCGATTACCGAAAGCTGAATGACGCCACTCGAAAAGATCATTTTCCTTTGCCCTTTATTGATCAAATGTTAGAAAGATTAGCCGGTCACATGTATTATTGCTTCATAGATGGCCTCTCCGGTTACTTCCAAATTCCAATAGCTCCAGAAGATCAGGAAAAAACAACGTTCACATGCCCATACGGTACGTTCGCATATCGAAGAATGCCTTTTGGTTTATATAACGCTCCTGCTACCTTTCAGCGATGCATGCTAGCTATATTTAACGAATTTGTGGAAGATATCATGGAGGTATTCATGGATGATTTCTCCGTTTTTGGTAATTCTTTCCAACACTGTCTAAATAATTTAAAACTTGTTCTAATAAGATGTGAAGAGACAAATCTAGTGCTAAATTGGGAAAAATGTCATTTCATGGTCCAGGAAGGTATTGTACTAGGACATAAAATTTCTAATAAAGGAATAGAGGTAGACAAAGTGAAAATTGAAACCATTGAAAACCTACCCCCTCCTAGTTTAATTAAGGCTATAAGAAGTTTTTTAGGACATGCCGATTTTTATCGTAGATTCATTAAGGACTTTTCTAAAATAGCTAAGCCTTTAACTAAATTGCTAGAGAAAAACATACCTTTCAACTTCGACCAAAAATGCTTAGAGTCCTTTAGCACCCTTAAAGACAAGTTAGTCAACACCCCAATTATGATTTCACCTGATTGGAATATGCCTTTTGAACTAATGTGCGATGCAAGTGATTTTGCCGTACGTGCAGTTTTAGGACAGCGAAGGGACAAACACTTCCAACCGATGTACTATGCTAGCAGAACATTGACAGCTACTCAAGCCAACTACACCACCATGGAGAAAGAATTACTAGCTGTTATCCTTGCTTTTGATAAATTCAGATCTTATTTAATCTTGTCAAAAGTGATCATTTTCACTGATCATTCAGCTCTTCGTTATCTCTTAGCCAAACCTGAAGCAAAACCTCGGTTAATAAGATGGATTTTACTTTTATAGGAATTCGACTTGGAAATTAAAGACAAGAAAGGAGCTAAAAATTTAGCAGCAGATCACCTTTCGAGACTAGAGAATACACAGCCCAAGTACCTCGAGAAGATAAACGATATGTTCCCTGAGGAACAACTCCTAACTTTAGCAGGTACGACACTTCCTTGGTTTGCTGATTTTGCAAATTATTTAGCAGCCAACATAACCCCAAAAGGGGTAACCCATCAGCAAAAGAAACGATTCTTTGCTAATATGAAAAACTACTTTTGGGAAGACCCTTTTCTTTTTCGAATTTGCACAGATCAGGTTATACGAAAATGCGTTGATGACATAAAAGCGTATCAAATTTTGGAACACTGCCACTGAGGACCCACAGAGGACATCACAGCGAAACCAGAACCGCTCATAAGGTACTCAAATCAGGTTTTACTGGCCTACACTTTTCAGAGATGCCAACAGGTAGGTGAGCGCTTGTGATAAATGCCAACGAGCAGGTAATATCTCCCAACTTAATGAAATGCCTCAGAACTATATACTTTCATGTGAAATATTTGATGTATGGGGTATAGATTTCATGGGACCATTCCCTAATTCATTTGGAAATAAGTACATACTAGTAGTAGTGGATTACATGTCAAAATGGGTAGAGGCTCAAGCTTTACCTACAAATGATGCTAGAATGGTAGTATGATTTTTGAAATAAAAATTTCTCGATTTGGAACACCTAGGATAATCATAAGTGATAGGGGCATACATTTTTGCAATACCCAATTTGGAAAGATCTTAAGAAGGTATGGAGTATACCACAAAACAGCTGCCCCTTACCACCCACAAACTAGCGGCCAAGACGAAGTGACAAACAGAGAACTGAAGCGCATCCTAGAAAAAATAATAGAATCAAATAGGAAAGACTGGTCTAGAAAATTAGATGATGCATTATGGGCCTATAGAACTGCTTTTAAAACACCCATAGGAACATCTCCATATAAACTCATTTATGGAAAAAACTGTCATTTACCATTTGAACTCGAACATAAAGCATTCTGGGCTATAAAATTTCTAAACTTTGATCTTAAAAGTGCAGGTGAAAAGAGGCTCATGCAGTTGAATGAACTAGATGAATGGTGCTACAACGCGTACGAAAACTCAAAACTGTATAAAGAAGCCATGAAGCGACGTCATGACAAAAGGTTGAAACAACCCAAGCAGTTCAAAACAGGTGATCTCGTCCTACTCTACAACTCAAGATTAAAACTATTCCCTGGAAAACTTAAATCAAGGTGGTCAGGTCCGTTCACCGTTCTCAATGTCTTTCCATACGGCACTATCAAGGTAACTCACCCCAACCACAGTACTTTCAAGGTAAATGGCCATAGGCTAAAACATTATAAAAGTGAGAATTTTACAGCAAACAAGGAGGAGCTTAGGCTCCACCCCATTTCTTCTTGACATCTCTAGGAAGGGTCGAGCTTAGACTCTAAATAAGCACTTCTCGGGAGGCAACCCGAGCACTAATATAGTAACTTCCCTTTCTTTTAAAATTTTTAGTGTTTTATTACATAAACTAACATTTTTTTGTAGAAAATATGGACCACAGGGCCAGGCACACAGGTGTGCCTAAGGCCTTGTGCTTACCTAAAAAATAGAGACACGGTCATATGGACAGACTGTGCACGAACAGAGCAACTTTTCCCCAAAACACGGGCTACCGATAAAACCCCACGGCCGTGCGACATGGCCGTGGCAACTCTTCAACATCCATACGGGCAAGCAAGGAACACACACGCCTGTGCTTTATGGCCGTGGCAACCCTTCACCTTCAACATGGGCAAATATAGAGACACATGCCCGTGCCATAAGCCCGTGGAAGCTACTGTCAATTCAGACACGCCCGTGCACTTTATTACACGCATGTCCGTTTAACGAAGGACAAATATCCACGGCCGTGCACTTTATTACATGCCTGTGCGTTTAACGAAGGACCAATCTCCACGGACGTGCTCAAAATCGACACGGGCGTGCTCATCGAACGTGGCACGCTAAAACCTCCAATTTTCAAAAAACACGGGCTAAACACGACTCACATGGGCGTGTGATATGCCCGTGTGACCCAAAATGTATAAATATGGGGCCATTTTTCACTTCCCCTTTCATCCAAAACCCTAAGATTTCACACTCAAAACCTCCCCAAGCCTCCACAAACACCACCACAGTCCTCTAAACGCCACCATACTAGATTTTCTGATTCCCACGCCCGTGCATCAGTACCCACGACTGTGTAACACCAAATTTGGTTCCATTTTCTCTCTTTTTCTCATTTATTTTACTTTTACTGCATTTCCTGCATATTTATTTATTTTATTAGTTGATTTATGCAATTATGGAACTAGGAAATAGAGAACAATCTAGAATAATGTGGAATTGTGATTTTGTTAGCCATTTTGATTCCATATGCCAATTTTGTGCCATTTAAACCCATAGCTAGTTGCCACCTAATACCCATTGTAAATATGCCACTTAAACACACATTAGCATGCCATTTGCTATATAGTTCAGTATATATACACACATTCATGAAAAGAATTCTTATACAAATTCTTAAAATGATTAGATTCTACTACTAAGGTTAATTCCCACTCATGTTAAGGAACATTTTTATTTTATTCAGTCCTTTTTTTTAAATATTTGCATTTCCAATTTTAAATTCATTTTCTTTCTTTTCTATTTTTTTTTGTAGATCCCATGTCATCCTCCTGAGCCAGGAAAGCTGCCGTCCTCGCCTCTAAGAAACGAAAGGGGCCAGGAAGTTCTTCGACTAGGCCCACTTCCGAGATACGTCACCCTTTTCTTACATTCTCACAAGACTTCTAGGAGGAGCGCTACCAGTTGCTACGCGCTCGCAATATCACGATGGGCCGATGCATTGACTGGAGGGCCCTCGAACAAGTACGCCTGTTAGACGATGTCTGAGCCCTGCTCGCCACCAACCTTTGGGACCAGTTCTTTCAAATCGTGGAACCCACATATCTTGAACTCACTCTCGAGTTCTGTGCTACATTCCACCTCCAGACGGTGATGACTCGATTCGATGATCCAGGGACGGTCCAGTTTCATTTGGGAGGGCTCGTACGACAACTCAATGTTCCAGAATTTGGTGTGGCACTCGGGCTTTATACCGAGCAGTTTATGGCAAAGGAGAGCTTTCCCACTCTTTCAAGGCGCATCCATATCCAACCCCTTGATTGCTGGAAAGAGATTGCCCCAGGAAGACAGATATACAACCCTAGCGTCAGCAAGGCCTCCGCTCTTCCTCCCTCTCTCAGGTATATCCACGCACTCCTCGCTCATACTATTACAGGTCGTCGAGAGAGCACAGGCGTCGTCAACACGCACGACGTCTACTTCCTATGGTGCATGGCGAATGGCTGCCCCATTGACCTTGCATATTTCATCGCACTCGCCATGCAACATCAGACGTAGAGACACCGCAAGGGAGTCATATCCATGGGCTCATACATCACACGACTAGGCCGTTACTTCGGCCTGTTCAACACTACAGCCCAGACCTCCTCCTATACCTTACTTGGCCAGATGTCCTCCCAGGGCATCCAGAGCATGCTTTCTATGAGGATGGTCGAACGACGTCTAGGTGGCGACCACTATCACTTCCGCCTTGTCCAAGAAGGCGAGGACCAAGAGGATCAAGAGGACATTCCTGATGATGTCCCACCGCCACCACCAGCAGAGGATGCACCCGCCGAGCCATCACGCCCCAGACGACCAACCCAGACAGCAGCCCCATATGGTAACATACATGAGCGCCTAGACCGATTTGAGCAGCAATACTTCCAGCGCTTCGATTATATCGACGCCACTTTAGCACAGATATGTCAGCACCCGAGCATAGCCCCACCGCCACGAGACCCATCAGAGGATTAGATCCTCTTTTATCTTTTATTTTTTATTTTATTTTTATTTTTATCATTTATCTTTTTTTTCTCTAACTAGTAAACACTGATCTTAATTTTAACCTTTTTCCTTTAACTTTCTTTTCCTTTTCTTTTTCAGATTTAATTACTTTTATTTTAGCTTTTGCCTAATTTGAATATTAGTATTTTTCGTATTTTGTTTTTGTTTTTTCATAACAGCTACCTCCTAACAAAGTAATCCCTCTTCATCTTAACCTCCCACGACTAATAAATCCTTTCGCAGTTTCGAAGGAGCTCTACAGCTCAAATCTCTACGAAAAAGGGAATACCGCGCCGCAACTCCCGTCTCGCAAACCCATCCAAATTTCATGGAGTTTCATACCTTTCCCTAACTTTTGATCTTGTGCTTCTATTGCTATTAATGTTTTCTTTGTACATTAAGGACAATCTACATCTTAAGTGTGGGGGGGTACAGTACTTTTAATTTTATACCCTCTTTGAAACCCTTGAAATGGTTCTAACTAATTGCACTATCCTCAATAGCATAATTTTTAGTTTCCTATTAGGAATTATTTCTAATTGATTTATGATTTGTATTGATATGTTGAGAATTAAGAAATAGGCGATTGTACTTTAAAAATTCAAACTTAAAAACATTAAGGAATCAAGAATGATAAGTTGAAATTTTTGAGAACTCCATTTTTTTTGCATAAGTTATCTTCTCTAATTTTAGGTACTATCTTGAAATTTGAAATTTGTAGGATTGACATCAAAAGCCATAATTTTGTGAGATTTTGAGCCTTTTGAGCATACATTCTTTCGTGCTCACTAATATTATTGCTTTGAGTGAGTCAACATTGAATAGTTATTCTAGAACTTGCTTCGATTATACATGTTGAGACCACATCATTGATTTGATATATCGAAATGATAAAGGCACTTAGGATTTAACCCACTTACTCCACAAAAAGCCTACCTCCATGAATTAACCCCTAGTAAACCCCATTGAGCCTAACAACCTTTTCCTTGACTCACCCTCTAATTATTAACCAATAACCCATTTTTGTTGAATTTCATTCAATTATTTTGATCCCTATTTTTGTCGAGATTTGAGTTGAATTTTTCATCTAGCTTTATTCTTTTTTCCAGATTGTAAAATTTATTGTATTAGTTGAATTCTTAAAAAAAGTACATACAATAAAATTCGATTGTAAATTGTAAATAGTTCGATAAATTTTTGGATATTTCTATTTTTCAAGCTATGAAGCCAGAAACGATATTATCATAAGAATTAGCTCTAGAAATATATTTCAAAGTGATAGAGATTTTTCTAGCCAGATAATTTTTCAAATTCAATCTCGATTCTAACCCTCTTTTGCAGCCTGTGACAACACTATAACCAAGCCCCGTTACAACTAGTAAAGACCTTTTGATCGATGTATCATATCAATCTATAGTGGTGGAGATGTGATTTTCTTGCAAGCCTATGGTAATAACTTTTCAGATTGACTAGAGAGTGCTTAATTCTTGAACCCTAAACACTTCGAGTGGATAGAGTGAACCTTTAGTGAGGATGTCAACTTCTGTTAATTAAGATGGAAAGATAATTACTTAAGAGAGGAGAGAAAGCTTATGTTTCAATGATAAAATTCTCAACTTAGATTGATTGAATCTTTAATGTTCTTCTGATTGAATTATTCATTGTATGACTACCTGTGGATTAGTTTGAAACATTATTGATAAAGGTTGTAAGTTGAGAAGAATGATTCTTATTTAGGGATTGAGATTTTGCTTGAGGGTAAGCAAAGATTTAACTGTGGGGGTATTTCATAAACACCAAATTATACATATTTTTACCTCACATTTAGCCTACATTTTGGATGGTTTCTTATCAATTTTGTGAGAACTGGTGCTCTTAACCCCTCTTATTCATATCTTATACTCAGGAGAGCATAGGGAAGATGAAAGAACAGAAAATGGGCCTAAAACGGTGAAAAATAGACCAAAAAGCACGAACCACACGGGCCAAGAGATGCCACACGGCCGTGCCACACGGGCGTGCTTCACGAAGATCACACGGACAAAGCCCCGACAAGCACAGCCACTACACACGGGTGTGCTAAATCACACAGCCTCTATCGAACCCACACGGGCGTGGCACACTGGCGTGTTCTAGTCGTGGGAAGGACGAATTTCTCTCAAATTGGGATGCTTAGAGGCTAAGAAAGAGTCCCCAAAAGTTCTCTATATAAAGATCCCATAAGGAAACATTGAGGGGGGCTCCTTCCACCTCTATACACATTCTATATTCTTTCCCTCTCACCTTTCTGCCACACCACAAGTAGAAGCAAGGGATTACTCGAAGGGAGAAGCCGATTGGTTAATCTCAGAAGCCGAAGTTCTGCATCAACATAGAGGATTTCCCTAAATTCCTTCAGTGGTTTTTGGTTTCTTTTATGATTTGTTATTTTATAACTTCTGAGATGTTTTCTTTTATCTTTATGAACTAAACCCCTCAGATACTTGAAGGGGATGAAACCTAAGACAGATCTTGTTATTTATTCTTGATTTTTATGAGAATTACTTGAATTGTTCTTAATTATGTGTTATTCATTCTTGATTTAATAGTCCTAGGTATTAATTCAAGAATTAGATGTGCTTAGAGCAGAGGAGCAAAAGTCCCTGTGATAAGAGTAGATCTACCATAATTAAGCGAAGTTGCATGCAACCCTAGACATAGGGCGACATAAATCTGCCGGATTAGGGTCAAACCTAATATGGGGAACCATAGATAGAATTAATGCAACCTAGGGAGTTAATTAATAAGGGAATTTTAATTAACAACTTAGGCCTAGTTGCTCTTCACCTCGACGGAGGGTTTAGCATAAATTAGGGATCTCTACGGATCAAGTCAAGCAAATAACTCGTATAATTCAAGAAAATAATAACAAGTGAAGTCTAGGTGGATTCTCCCTTAAGTATTAATCATACCAATCAGCTTTCCCCAAAAAGTCTTCCCAATTTACTTTTTCTATTTTTCTTAGTTTAAATCTTAGAAAGTAGTTTTAAACAAACCCTCATTTAATTTTTAGGTTAAATAATAGAAAGGAAGTGAGTAATAGTACTTTCGGTTCCCTTGGGTACGATACTCAATCTTATCACTAGACTATACTACTGTTGACAGGTGCGCTTGCCTTAAACGTCGTGATATTAGTTAGTTTGGGTTTGATCAAGTTCCTTATAAATTTTATTACTTTATATCACACGATATCAATATACATAGTTAAAATATAACTTGTTTTCAAAAGAGGGAGTTAAGCCTATACATGCCATCTTCCAAAATGTAAACTTTTAAAAGTACCAAAATAGTGATGATAGTATGGATGACTTTGAACTTGAATCCCCGAGCTCGTAGCTTTTAACTAAGATCTATAAAATAGAATAGAACACAAATATTCACAGTAAGCAATTAAGCTTAGTAAGTCTTAAGTAATTTAAACAACTAAACTTATTCATGCACATTATTCACGTATAACATAATCTAAATGTATCACCATTTGGCCAAATATGCATAACCACATTATATACATTTTCATTGACAGATCATTTCTTAAAATTCGAAGTCACATAATCACATCATCTAAATACCTCGATGTCATTCTTTGATTCAACTTAATAGAGTTAATTTATGGCACCATATCCACATATAATTTCAATAATCGTAATCACCTATATAACATATACTTTCACGTATATAATTTCACAATGATCGAATATAAAAATACACATCCACTTCTCAAATACTTTTTCGTTTCACCTCCATAATTCAATCCACATTATCCTCATATGTAAAAATAACTTATATGTGCCTGGATAATTTAATCAATTAAACGAATTAAAATGCCATATAGCACAAGTCTCATAATCTTAGACTTTTATTATTTCACCGGCATTTAGCCTGCTGGGTGTAAACCCGAACTTATCACCGGCACAAGGCCTGCTGGACATTGGGTCCGATACTCATTCAATGGCATTACGCCTGCTAGGCTCGTGGCTCGAAACATATTCACCAACTAAAAGCTTACTGAGCCAAAGGCCCGAATAACAATTCGAAGATAAACTTCACAAAATCATAATCATATCCACATCATGTACTTATGCATTTCACACAAGGCAACCACATTAGTCGACTTTGACTTCATTCGAATATGAACACATAATATCCATCACATTATCATTTCTTAACTTACCATTCAGCAATATAACATAATATCCATCACATTTCAATTTCATGTTTACCATTCGACAATATTTCTATATCAACTGCGTATCTTCCATTTCATGTATATAACTTTCGGCAAATAATCATAAAAATTACTTTATTTCACTGTCATGCATATTAATCGGCAATATGCATGCATATATGTATATTAGAATAAAAGATACCAAATTTTCATGACATATCATGACATATTCACAAGTAACTTATGTTTAAATACTTAAAACTTACCTCAGATGTCGTCAAACAACTACGGATTGGCTATTCAACTATCTTTGTTTTCCCCCTATCCGAATTTGGCTCTGTTTATTCTTAAGCTAAATTTAAACAAATTTAACTTATCACTAATCCATTATTCATGCAACTTATTCGGTTATAACATATTTCATTCAAAACATGAAATACAACTATTTATTTAACAATATATTCGGCAAATATATATATATATTTCAAAAATCAAGTCATACACATTATTTAGTCACCTAAACCTATCAAAATTTTATTTTCAACAATCAATGTCCATACGGTAATATGGTATTTTACTACCATACCTCAATTCAAGCTACCAATTGACCGAATGCCATAGTCTTTCTTCTTTTCTTTCTTTATTCAGCCATGCAAGAAAGGATGAACAAAAAGGAAATGGCTTTCTCATTTTCTATGTTTTTATTTTTTTTACCTATAATTTAATCTTTATAAAAACAATATAAAGCTATCATAGTGCTCCACTACCATCCATTATAATAATAATGGGTAATTTGCAATTTAAATGACTCCCCTAACAAAACCATTATCAATTAAACCCTTTATCAAAATTTAATCTTATAAATTGCCCCAATAGTACAAATTATCAAACAAATCTCATTTCTATCCATGAATACACTAAACCTGAATGTTTCACAAAGTTACAAAGTGCTATTCATTTGTTATTTTCACACATACGCACAATTTAAACATAACTCCTATTTAATCTACACATTGCTAATCAAATCCAAAGTTCATGAAGTATTTAATAATAAGGATTTATACAAGATATATTTGAACCGATTTTGCTCCATTCATTATTAAATAATTCTATTTCTTAATTTAACAAATTTAATCCCTCAAAATCAATTATTCAAGAACTACATTCAGCCATGACCTTTTCGTTCAAAGCAAAGTTTAATTCCTTACTTGTTAACACATACAACAACTCTCACTTCCAGCCACCTCAATATATATATCAAACCAAATCATTCATTTCTTTAAATCATATTTGGCAATTTCATAAACCGATTCTAGCAATTAAACATTATTTTCTAATATCTATAACAAATTTCATCACTTATCTCAATGATCGAATGCAAACAAAATACTCATCAACTCAAGAACTTAAACCATAGGCGTATAAACATTTTGCAAAAATTTACTCAAACATACCTTGAATTTTTAGCTTGTAAGTTGCCGAATCCCTAGCTTGTTTCTTCCTTCTTCTTTTTAATGTTTTCGGCCAAGTAAAAAGAAATGAAGAAAATACTTTACTTTCATTATGTTTTTGTTATAATATAAGTTATAATTATTTTACCAATATAACCTTGACACCTAACAATAAACTATATAATATACAAGGCTATTACCGTCCATATACATGCAATCACTTTGTTTTTATCACCCCTTTTTATTCATTATTTTATTCATGTTTCATATTATGACAAAAACTAAAATTTCATATCATCATTATACTAACATGCATTTAACAACACATACTTACTACCACCGTCCACTTCCTTGCAAATGGACTTATTTCTTTTTAAGGACTCCTCCTTTAAAAGACAATAGTAAATTAGCACTTACTAAATAGTTATCAACTTTTATAATTTACACAATTAAGTCCTTTTTCTAAATTAAACATCCAATGAAAAAAATTAAGTCACAAGATTTTCACACATGCTAATTCACATAAATTAAACACGTAAAATAATATTATGAAATTTTTCTAACTCAGATTTGTGGTCCCGAAACTACTATTCCATTTAGGGCCAAAATAGGACTGTCACATGACGTTTCAATGGTGGAAAACTTTGACATCTGTGGTTCCAAGAGAATGAGTCACCTTGTATTTCTTCCAAACTGAGTTTCGAATGAAATATATCAGTCAGAGATTCATAGACTAGAAACGTAATGAGTTTCTTGAGCTAAAACAAGGTTGTATGTCTATTATGGAATACGAGCGAGAATTTATGAGATTGAGCCAATATGCATGAGAATACGTCTCGACTGAAGTAATTATGTGTAAAAGATTGAAAGATGGCTTAAATGAAGATATTCGATTGTTAGTCGAGATTTTAGAGATAAAAGAATTTGATGTGCTTGTTGACTGAGCTTGTAAAGTCGAAGAACTCAGGAAAGAGAAAAGAAAAGCTAATTCAAAAGCCAGAGATGTAAGAAAAAGATCATCGAATAAGACAATTCAATTGGCATCAAAGGAATTTCGAGATGATTATAGCTGTTCAAGGACTAATGTGAGTTATTTGAGTAGAGATCGTGCAAAGCCACATTCTAACTTTAAAGCTGCAGCTATGTCAATAGCTAGTGTTTGGAGTGTGAGATCTGATCAACCTGAGTGTATTCATTATGGTTATAGACATCCTGACAATTGAAGACTAAATAATCGAGCTTGTTTTAATTGTGGATCTTTAGATCATTTTATCCGTGATTGTCTCGAGTTAGTTGAGTAAGAGATCGTTCAGAATCCGAGGCCGAGTAGCACTATAACTAGAGGTAGACCACATAGAAACACTAGAAATGTGAGTGGTAGTCAAAGAGTAACTAAATATATAGCTGTGAGATTCGAGAGTACCTGCTAGAGCCTATGCTATTTGCACTCGCAAAGAAGCTTCGTCTCCAGATGTCATTACTGTACTTTTACTCTTTATGATACTTCTGTGATTGCATTGATAGATCCAGGATCAACACACTCGTATATATGCTTGAACTTAGTATCTAGCAAGAGTCTTGTAGAGTCTACTGAATATGTGATTAGAGTATCAAACCCCTCAGGCAAGTTTGTCTTGGTTAACAAAGTGTGCAAGAACTTTCTGTTAATGTTTCGAGATATCTATTTTCTGGCTGATATGATGTTATTACCCTTTGATGAATTCGATATAATTCTGGGTATGGATTAGTTAACATTGCATGATGCTATTGTAAATTATGAATGGAAGACTATTGATTTGGGATGTCAGAATGATAAGATAATTCAGATTGAATCTAATGACTTGAATAGGTTACCGGCTATGATTTCATCGATGAAAGCTTTGAATTATGTGAAAAAAGGTTACGAAGCTTATTTCACTTATATGATCAACACAAAAGTGACAAAAAAGAAGATTGAATTAGTGCCTGTTGTTTATAAGTATCCATGAAGAATTATCGAGATTTCTACCAATTCGAGTGGTTGAGTTTGGCAATGAGTTACTACTGGGAACGACCCCTATCTCGAAAGCTCCATATATAATAGCTCTGACAGAATTAAAAGAATTAAAGTCTCAGTTGCGAGAATTGATAGACAGAGGTTTTGCACGACCGAGTTGTATTTGTTGATGACATATTGATTTATTCACGAGATGAAACTGAGCATGCCGAGCACTTGTGAATTGTGTTACAGACCCTGCGTGATAAGAAGCTGTTTGCTAAGTTTAGTAAATGTGAATTCTGGTTATGTGAAGTTGGTTTTCTGGGCATATTTGTGTCAGCATCTTGTATACGAATTGATCAAAGCAATATTTCAACAATTTTAGATTGGAAGCCTCTGAGAAATGTGTCTGAAGTCCACAGTTTTCTCGGACTTGCTGGTTATTACAGACAGACTGTAAAAGGCTTTTCAATGATTATGACTCCGTTGACGAGATTGCTTCAGAAAGACGTAAAGTTCGAATAGTCTGAGAAGTGTCAAAAAAGCTTTGATCAGTTAAAAACCCTATTGATTGAAGCTCCAATGTTAGTATAGCCAGAATCAGGTAAGGTGTTTGTGATTTATAGTGATGCATCGTTGAATGCTCTAGGATGTGTTTTGATGCAAGAAGGCAAAGTCATAGCTTATGCCCCGAGACAATTAAACCTGCATGAAAAGAATTACCCGACGTGTGACCTTGACTTAGCAGCTATCTTGTTTGCACTAAAGATTTGGCGCCACTATTTGTTCGGCGAAAAATATCATATGTATTCAGGTCAGAAGAGTTTGAAATATTTGATGACTGAGAAAGATTTGAATTGGTGATAGAGAAGATGGCTAGAATTGTTAGAAGACTACGAGTGGGATGTGGCACAGTTCTTTTATTAAACAACAACACTATCTGACTTTCTTTGAACTCACTAGGTTGAATACGACTATCATGCCATCTCCTATATTTTTCTTTACACGTCTTGGCATTCTTGTATGAAAATAACCCCAACTATTCCAACTCATCAAGTTATAACATCCTTGTCTCACCGGCTTGCTTAAGATCCAAATTTAATTACTTCAAAGCCTACTGAGCTTTATTCTCTAATTCGAGCGATAATGACATGCCTTTCCAAAAACTAGCCGATAGGGAGTCATTCCCAATGGCATTTAAAGAGCAGTTCGATAAGCCCATAAAGAATCATTGAGCCTTCGAGACCAATCTTTTTTGTTTGGGCACACTATTCTTTCAAGGATACCTTTGATTTCTCGATTCACCCTTTCAACTTGCCCATTTGACTATGGGTGATAGGCAGTATCAATTTTATGTTTCATGTCGTAGTTGTCAAGCAACCACTTAAGCCACTTATTTACAAAGTGAGATCCTTCATCGTTAATTATAGCTTTATGAGTCCCAATTTGTGTGAATATGTGCTTATGTAGGAATTCCATTGCTACCTTAACATAATTAGTTGGGTAGGCCTCGGCTTCAACCCACTTGAATACATAGTCCACAGCTACTAAAATATATTTGTTACCATATGAAGAAGGAAACTGTAAGGCTTTGAAAATAGGTCTAGTAGTTTTGAGTAAGTTTACCAGGTTCTGAGTGAAAATTGGGAATTAATCGGGTTAATTAGCAATTTGTATTCTTAATTAGTTAGCTTAATTTCATCTAAAAATCGGTAAATAATATTCCAAAAATTAAAAAGAATATATAGAAAAATTAAATTTATGGTTTTAAATATTTTTGGGTAAAAATAAATATTTTAGGTTAAATTGGGATTTGAAATAATTTAAAATGGAGGTTTAATTGGGTGATTTAAAATATTAATCTATAATAGGTTTTACAGCAAATAAACCATATTTTCAAAATTTGGGAGGGAAAGGAGCAAATTGTAAAACAAGGGGAAAGGGGGAGTCGCCTGATGGCAAATTCCCCAAATTTTGAAATTCATATGGGGGTTTTCAGTTTTAAAAATTCTGCAACTACCTCACTTTTTACTCATTTTTCACCCGAATTAAGAGCTTTTACTCTCTATTTTTTTTATTCTTTTCATAAACAAAATATTAGAGAATAGATCTAAACCTTTTCTCTCCAAAAATTTTGTCTAAAATCTCTTGAGATAATTTTTAAAGTTGGGCAAAAAGCAATCATTTGAGTTCAATTCAAGGAAATCTCATCTCTAAACTTGTTTTTAGGTTAATTTCAATCATTATTTGTTAATTAAAGTGACTATAATGGATTTCTAGCTTTAATTTCTTCTTTCTTGAACTTGAGGGCCAACACTGGTGGATCTTTAATTTTGAGTTAGAATCCAAATATTAGTGGATATCTAAGCTCAAAATATGTCTAAAAAGAGATTTTTAATCTTAAACCAAAAGATCAGACACGTTTTATGGATCAATTTTGAGAAATTCGAATTTCATCAAGAACATGGATGATTTATTTCAAAAAATTATGAAACGGATTAAATAATAAAACTAACACTTAGAATGCATGTTATTGGGCTAGGAATGAAGATTAGAAGTGGTTTGAGGTACTGAAAATGGAGTTTTGTTGAGGAACTCCATATTTTGGCTTAGTTGTGGAACATTGGTAAGGTAGTTTAGAGCAATGATTTAGACTCGTATGCTTTATCAAATTTTATGGTTTTTGTTTCTATTGTTAGTTTGTAATGCATACTCTATCTCTGTTAAAGCTCCACATCAAAAGGAGGAATTTGCAAATTACAAATGAAGCTCAAACTTGCTTTTTTGAACACATTTTTGCTTAAAGAGCTAAGTGTGTGGATTAGTGGTATTAAGGGTAATTTGGTAAATTGGTCTGATTATGTGTTAAATTAAAGGTTTAATTGGTGTGTTATTAATTACTTATTTGCATTTTGGATGGCTGGATTTGCAAAAATAGATTTTATTTTATAAAAGAGTAAAATGGAAATTGGTTTGGTAAGTTGTGTATTATGCTTTTAGCATGATTAAATTATATGGAATAAATTGATATTTGGAGCATAAATTGCTGATTTATTGAACATTTGATAAAGGTGTTCTAATTGGTATATGAATATTGGGAAAATGATATTTGATATGTTTAATTTTATTGAGGTTAAAATTGCTTAGCAACATGCTTTTACTTGCATTTTTAACATCCTAAATTAAGTGATTAAACAACAGATTTTATGTCTTGTATGTATGATTATATTCGCAAAATTGCAAGGTGGATCCATTGGATATAGTTGGCATGCTATAGGATTTGTGAGTATTCACCATTATTTGTGATATTGTGAGCATATGGCTCTTGGTGGACTGATTTGTTTAGAGCAGATAAGGGAGTGTTGAGCTTAAGTCTCTACTCATTGGGTTATTTGAGGTGCTATAAGGGAGTACGTGGCTTCGACCTACTCAATTTAAAGGACTGTATTTGATTTGTGGGAGTTCGAAGATTTGTTTATCCAATGTATGATCACACGTTTACTTATTGCCATGGATGTATTTTGCAAATATAATTGATTGGTTGTGCCAATATAATTAAATATTTATGTGTTAAAAGATTATTTTACATGCCATGGAAAAATTGATTCTTAATTATTGAAATAGGATATGATGTTATGGTGAAATGTTAACATGTAATGGCTTTGATTTATGCATGATTGTCTACAAATTACTTGATGTTTTTACTATCATTCACTGAGCTTTTTAAACTCATACCCTCACATTTCGTGCAGAGAATTTTTGGGTTTAAGGAGTTCAGAAATGAGTGCAAGGGTGATCCAAGAATAAGGCTTGATAGTGGCTTAAGAAATTTACTTGAAAGACTATATAGAGGCATTGTGATGCTTTTGGGACTAGTGTTATTTTACTTTTAATGGAAATTGGACATTAAATTTTGGACATTAATTTTGGTGATTTTATAATTACTTTAATACATGATTTTCTGTCTATTTGATGTTTGATTTATGGTATGTTGATGAGTTTTCATATGGTGATGGATAACACGGTGTATGATGCATGTATTTTATACTAACAATGTTTAATTGAAGCTTACCATGGACTGGATTGCTTGCAACAACGGTATGTAGCTTGTGTGAATTAATTGGTGTTTTCCAAGCATGTAATTGGATGTTAAAATTTGATTAATTGTTTCATATTTACTTTAAAGAAATTAAATTAGAGATGTGTGGATGTTTATGGTAATTAATTGTAGTTATTTCAAGTTTATGGAGTAAGTAAAATATGTAAAATCGAGTAATTAAAACAAATTTTTCACAAAATATGTGAAGTGATTTGTACATAGGCATGGGTCCTTTCGCACGGGTGTATGGACTTTTGGGGGTTTGATTTTTTGTTTTTGTAATATAGTATTCTAAGTTGCTTAGTTTATAATTTAGTCCTAAAGCATGATTATATTAATTAAAGCCTTTAATGATAGGGAAACTTAGTAATATTTTAGGGTTAGAATTGTAACTGTTAATATTTGGTAGAAACACTCTTAATTTTTATTTTGGAAAACGTACTAAAAGTTTGTAAAAGTTACAATTTAGTCCCTAATAATAAAACTTGAATTAGACATAATAAATGAACTCAAATTAAGTTGAAATTTTTATGCCTTGCATAATTTGACTAAAAGAAGGTCAGTAACTATTTAGAAATAAAATCAGGATAGTTTAACCTTAGGTGGTAAAATGGCTAAAATATCCTTAGGTTTAAATACTTAGAAAAAGTTTAAAAATGGTTCACAAATTGATTTCGCATTAATATATGATAGTTAATTAGTCATAAATGAGGTGTTATAAGGTTGGGGTGTGTGCCGGGTGGTCATTAGTTTGAGAGTTGCTTTGATGTCTAATGTAATGCTTTGAATTTGGGTTGGTCTGTCTCGGTCGGGTTTGGGGTGTCACATTTGGTGGTATTAAAGCTACAGTTTTTACTTTAGGTTAGCCTAGATTTGTTAAACATGAGAGATCTTGGATTATGTAATATTGAAGTCTAGCTTATCTGTAAATATTAATTGAAATTGTATGTTTTGCCTATGCATGTTCTTTCTAATATACACTGTTTTGTGGTGTAGGATTTGGGAACACAATGTCTTATAGGAAATTATGCTTAGTTAAGTCTTGGATCACTTCTGATAATCACTCTTTGTTCATTTTCTCTACTTTTTCTTTTGTATATGATTTATGTTATGCCTCCGAGATAGGAGCATGGTAGTCTAGATGATGATGCGTAGTCCCAGCCACGTGATGATGCTCAAATGAATTGAGCTGAGCATTTTATGTGAGAGATAGTCAGGGGATTGCAGCGTATCACTAGTGTCAATGTTGCTCCTATTCATGAGATATTACCATTAGAGCATTTGCGAGCTCTAGGTGGTAAGGAATTCTGAGAAGTTAGGGGTGGAGACCTTACACGTGCTAAATATTTGTTAGAAGGTGTTGTTTGTATCCTTGGTCAGATGGGTTGTTCTGACGAGGATAAGATTGGATGTGTCATTTGTAAATGAAGCTCATCATTGGTAGATGACTGTCGAGCGTGGTATTACACCCGAGAGAGTGCCTTGGGAAAGTTTCTTGGAGTCTTTCTGGAGGAAGTTTATGGGAGAGCAGTATTTGGAGGCAAGGATGTAAGAGCATGGATTTAGTCTAGGGTACTTTTTTGTGGATGAGTACGAAGTTGAGTTTCTGAGTTTGAGCCAATATGCGCCTGAGTTGGTGGCTCACGAAGAGAATCATTGTAAGAGGTTTAGGTTTAGAGTGAACCATGAGATTAAGTTGTACCTGGTAGCATAGTCTACTAATGCCATTGATAAGTTGGTTGAGAAGGCCTGTGCTTTAGAGGAAACTTTGGGGAAGGAGCCCAAAGCTATTTTTGCTGGTGCTGTTTAGAGGACGTCCAAGTCTATTCATTGATCTAGGCCAGAAGGGCAAGAGAGATCATTTATTCTGAGTGATGTATTTAGAGAGTTAGGTATTCCTATAGGGACATTTAGGTTGAGTGTTACTGTTAAGAGCCCTTTAGGTGATAGTGTAGTGGTGGATAAGGTTTACCGTCGTTGTCCTCTAATGGTTCATGGACAAGTGTTTCTTGTAGATCTTTTAGAATTGTTGTTCTGGGGGTTTGATGTTATCCTTGGGATGGATTGGTTGATTAAGCATCGACAGAAGGTTGATTGTGAGGTGAAGATAGTGACTTTGTGTTGCGTTGAGGGTTTCAAAGTTGTTGTTAGAGATTGAGTTACTTTCTAAGGTGATTTCTTCGCTTAGAGCCGAGAAGTTGGTCTAGAAAGGTTACAAAACTTATTGAGCCTATGTCCTGAATGTCGAAAGTAATGAGTTGAGGTTGGATGAGATTTGAGATGTTTGTGATTTTACGGATGTGTTTCCTGAAGAGTTGCCTAGTTTATCACCGGATAGAGAAGTTGAGTTCGGTATTAAGCTCTATCTCGATACAACTCCGGTATCAATTACGCTCTATAGCACGGCACCTAAGGAATTGAAAAAGCTAAAGATTCAGTTGCAAGAGTTATTGGACCAAGGTTTTATTCAACCGAGTGTGTCGTCATGTGGAGCGTCGGTTCTGTTTGTGAAGAAGAAGGATGAGACTTTGAGGTTGTGCATTGATTATCGTCAATTGAATAAGTTGACCATTACGAATAAGTATCCACTTCTGAGGATTGATGACCTTTTTGACTACTTTTAGGGAACTTCAGTTTTCTCGAAGATTGATCTGAGGTCTAGGTACTATTAGTTGGAGGTGAATGATGCGAATGTTATGAAGACGACTTTTAGGACTCGTTGTAATAGCCTATTTTTTGTCAACTCAAAATAATGGTTTCGAACCCACAAATCTGAGGTCAAAAAATTATTTTAATATTATTTTAAGTGCTTACAGTATGTTAGTATGATGGTGTGAAATTTTCATGAAGTAATTTTATTGTTTGAATGCTTAATTCGGTAAAAAAGACTAAATCCCATAATATGCAAAAGTGATATTTTATAATTTAAAGTGCATAATTAATATGAATTATTAAATTAAAAGTCCTTACGATGAAATTATGCCATTAATATGGTAATTGGACAATAATGGGCATATACTTGATGATTTATATGTTTATTAACTAAGGTTAATATAGTAATTTGTGAATTAATGTATAATTAAATAAAACAAAGTTAATTTTTAGTTCATCTTCTTCCTTTTACCACCGAAAATACAAAAAGAAAGAAAAGCTATGGATGTTTTAGGGTTTAGCCAATGCATGGACTAACTGATAAGTGATTTTGACTCAATTTTTGATGATTTCTATGTTTTTGTGATTGTTGCAACTAGTTCTAGCTAACCGAGGGACTATTTTGCAAAACTGTTAAATGTTTTGATAGTTGCCATTATTGAATACATGAGTTCTTGGATGTTTGATGATGAAATATGAATATTGGTTGATAGTTTTACAAGTTTTATAAAGTGATTTTGAGTAAAAATGCAAAATAGGGATTAATTTGTGAAATGTGTAAAATGTGTGGTTAAATGTGTGAAATTTTGATAAATATGGGCTGCTAGGGCCATTATAGTAATTCGGCTATCATGGTTATTAAAGGAATTTCGTGAATTTGTAATTTTTTAAAATAAGTACTAAATTGTAAAAATGAGTAAGTTTAGGGGATAATGTGTAAAATAACTCAAATTCATAATTTGATTAAATTGAATAATTATAATATTAAATAAGCTTATTTTGATTACATATAGATCAAGAAAAGAGAAATTTGGACTTAGGTCAGGGGAAAACAAAGTGATTGAATAGTCGGTCCGTTTCGTCATTTACGTATATGAGGTAAGTTTGTATGCTAATTATTATTATTAAATTGTGTTATGAATGCATTATTATTATTGAGTTGAATTGTGAAAATGGTTGATATGAGTTTACGATACATGATCGACAAAGAATTGACAGATGAAAGTCCCATATGAACCTTAGGAATAGCTTAGGATACAAATGTCATGACATTAGGGTTACTAAGATTATGTGTAAGATGATATCTGGGATATGGCATTGATATGAGACTTTGTGTAAGACCATAGCTGGGCTATGGCATCAATACGAGATTACATGTACGACTATATCTAGGATACGTCATTGGTACTATATAAATGTGATTCTCGAGTATCCTTTAGAGATTTCAAATGGTTCAACGGGCATAATCGAGACAAGGATGAAAGTAAGATTGACTTAAGTGATAAAGGTATGTACGGAATCTATATGAATATCGATTGGAGGTAAGTTGATGAATTCATGTTTGATCATGTTTATAACATGATAAAGGTTTGGGAATTGATATGTGTTATACCATACTATATTTATTTGATTAAACTGCACTTATTTGATATGTTAAGTTTGTTATCATACGAGCTTACTAAGATGCAAAGCTTACATCATTTCATTTCTCCTTGTTTTATAGTGTTTCGAAGCTAGTTTGAATCTGGGGATCGTCGGAGACTTCATCACACTATCAGACATCTATTTTGGTACTTTTAAAATTCTATATATTTGGTATATGGCATGTATAGGCTATGGTCTTTTGATAAGTGTGTTGGAGATATATTTGGTCCTTTGGTATGGCATAGTAATGACTTATAGTTTGATGTATATATTACCTTGTCGTATGGCATATTTTGGTATCGTTGTTGTTGTGGTTTTATTTTGCAAATGATTAGGGTGGTATGTGGTGTATAATTTGTTGAGAATTGCTTGGTTATGGTTCAGTTTTGAATGATAAATTGGTTGATTATAGGATAAGTCATATATGTGAATTATGGCTAGTAAAGCATGTTGATTTGGTATGTAATTGGAATAGGGATCAAGATTCACATCATGATTTTGGAAGAAATTGCAAGAAGCTTTGGGTATAAAGCTGCATTTCAGTACAGTGTTTCATCCCTGATTGACGGTCAATCTAAGAGACTTATTCAGATACTCGAAGACATGTTGCAATGTCGCATTCTAGAGTTTGAAGGCAGTTGGTAGAAATACTTACCTTTGATTGAATTTGCTTATAACAACAACTTTCAATTGAGTATTAAAATGGCACTGTACGAAGCATTATACGATCGTAAATGTTGATGGACTGAGCTTAGCGAGAAAAAGATTCACGGGGTTGATTTGATTAGAGAAAAAGAAGAGAAAGTGAAAGTAATTTGCGATAGCTTGAAAGCAACTTCAGATCAACAAAAATCATACGCTGATTTGAAACAAAAAGACATTGAGTTTTAGATCAGAGATAAAGTATTCTTGAAGGTGTCGCCGTGGAAAATAATATTTTTATTTGGATGAAAAGGGAAGTTGAGCCCGCGATTCATCTGACCGTATGAAATTATTGAGCGAACCAGACCAGTAGTAAATCGGTTAGTATTACCGTTTGAGATAGACAAGATTCATAATGAATTTCATATATTGATGTTAAGACAATACTGATCAGACCCTTCTCATATTATTTCTCCTATAGAAGTAGAGATTCAGCGAAATATGTCGTATAGCGAAGAATCGATCCAAATTATAGCTAAAGAGATCAAAGAATTGAGAAATAAAAGAATAACATTAGTGATAGCCTTATGGCATCGGCATGGGATCGAAAAAGCTACGTGGGAACTCGAGGATGTTATTAGAAAATAGTACCCTAGCCTATTCACTGGTAAGATTTTCGGGGACGAAAATCTCTAAGCGGGAGAGTTGTAATAGCCCTTTTTAGCTAAATCAGAATAGTGGTTTTGGAACCACAAATTCGAGGTTAGAAATTTTTTTAATATTATTCTAAGTGTTTACAGCATGTTAGTATGGCTGTGAAATTTTCGTAAAGTAATTTTATTGTTTGAATGCTTACTTCTGTAAAAAAAAGACTAAATTGCATAAAATGAAAAAGTGGTGTTCTAACTATTAAAGGTACTAAATACTATGAATTTTAAATATGAATGGACTTATGTGGTTATTAAACAATTAATAATGGTAATGGACAATTATGGACACCATTAATTTGGTTTATTAAGGTTATATTAGTAAATTAGTAAATGAAAACTAAGATTAATAAAACAAAATTCAAATTTTTGTCCATCTTCTTCCTATTGTCATTTTTCTAAGGAGAAAACACCATAATTTTAAGGTTTAAACACTTGGCTAGCTTGGGAGGGTGCATGGTATGTATTTTTAACTTGGTTTTTTTACTGATTGTTATATTTTTGTGATCGTTGCAACTAGTTCTAGCTAGCCTAGGGACTATTTTGCAAAACTATTAAATGTTTTGAGAGTTGCCATTAATGGATATATGTTTTCTTTGATGTTTTATGATGGATTATGAATAATTGATGTTAGTTATACAAGTTTTGTTAAGTGATTTTGGGTAAAAATACAAAATAGAGATTTATTTGTGAAAAAGAGAAAAAGTGTGCTTAAATGTATGAAAATTTGATAAATATGGGCTGCTAGGGGTATAACGGTAATTCGACAAGCATGGGTATGAAAGCAATTTCATGAATTTGTGATTTTGTGAAATAAGGACTAAATTGCAAAAATGTGAAAGTTTAGGGGGTAATGTGTAAAAGTGCCTAAATGTGTATTTTGGACTTAATTGAATAAATAGATTATTAAACAAGTTGAATTTGATTACGTATAGATCAAGAAAGGAAGAATTCAGACTCATATCGAGGGAAAAGTGAAGTGGTTGAATAATCGGTCTATTTCGTCATTTTTGTATACGAGGTAAGTTTATATGCTAATAAATGTTGTTAAATTGTGTTATAAATGCATTATTATTTTTGAATTGAATTAAAAATGGTTGATATGTGTTTAGGAGGCATGATTGGCAGGGAATCGACAGATGAAATTCCAGCATGAGCCTTAGGAATAGTTTAGGATACAAATGTCATGACATTAGGGGTACTGATATTACGTGTAAGACCATATCTGGGATATGGCATCGATTTGAGATTTTGTGTAAGACCATAGCTGGGCTATGGCATCGATACGAGATTACATGTAAGACCATTTCTGGGATATGGCATTGGTAATGTATATGGGTGATTCCCGAGTATCCTTTAACAAATTCCAAAGGGTTCAACGGGCATAATCGAGTCGAAGGTGAAAATAAGATCGATCTAAGTGATACAAGTACCCTGGAATGTATATGAGAATCAAAAGAAGGTAACTTATGGAAATTCATGTGTAACCAGGTTTTTGAAATATGAGAAAAGTTTGTGGTTTGATATGTGTTACGCTATATTATGTTTAATTGATTGAATTGCATTTATTTGATAAATTAAATTTATTACCATATGATCTTACTAAGCTATAAAGCTTACTTCATTTTTATTTTCCATGTTTTAAAGTGAAATCGAGCTAGATCAGATCTGGGGATCGTTAGAGACTTCATCGTACTATTGGACATCTATTTTGGTACTTTTGAAATTGTATATATACGATACATGGCATGTATAGGCTTTGGTCATTTTGGTATGTTTGATGATAATGTGTTTGGCCTTAAGAAATGGCTTGATAATGATATAAAGTTTAATGTATATATTGCCTTGTGATATGGCATATTTTGGTATGGTTGATCAAATGGCTATTTGGTATGTGGTTTATAAATTGCTTGAGAAATGCCTTGTTGTGGTTTGGTATTGGACGATGAGTTGGTTGATTATAGGAGAAGTCATATATGTGAATTATGGTTAGTAAAGCATTTTGATTTGGTATGTTGTTTGAATAGGTAAATAGGTATGAATTGAGTGTTGAAATGGTTGGAATGGATATGGCATGATTTGTGCATTGGATGAGGGTGTTTGGCTACTCATTTGTGTTTTGAAAATGGTATCATTTGTGCCTCTATGGGTATGCCTAAATTGGATGGCAAAATGGCATTGTAAATGGCCTATTTTTGTCCACACGGGCAGAGACAGGGGCATGTGTCTCAGCCGTGTGTGACACGCGGCCATAGTACACGGCCATGTGTCCCCTTGGTGTTGCAATTAAATGCAAGTCAGTATGTACCACACGGCCTCCCACACGGGCGTGTGTGTAATGCCCTAATTTTGGGCCTAGAAGTATTGGGCCTTGAGCAAGGGATCAGTTAGGAAATGGCTTATAAGTATTTAATTATGCAAGGAAATGACACAATTGAGTGTCTGCTTTAGTGGTTAAGTGATTTAGGAGTGTTTGGGAGTGTTGGAGAAGTCTTGGTTTCAAACCTGGGCTTTAGTAAAATTTTTGGTTTTAAGTAAATAAAACCCTGGGTGCTTGAAGTAGGCCTTATAATTAATTGGGGATCAGTTATGACACAAGGTAGCTTGTGGTTAAGTGGTTGGGGCATCATTATGGTGGCAAGGGATCGTGAGTTCGAATCCTATGAGTTGCAAGGTGCATTTATTTTGTTTCGATGAGGTGAAGGGGTACAGTTGAGCTAAAACTCTATTGAGTGGTTGTGGACTTGGTAAAAGAGGAGAGGATCAAGGGATCAGGATAGTGTTTGTTGGGGATTTGAAGGAGTGGATCAAGGAGGATATCATGGAGAAGATTATGGAGCATTTTGTGGAGAAAAATTAGGTGTTTTAAGTGGGAGTGGAAGGCTGAACGAAATTAGGGAGCCCTTTTGGGAAAAGTCAACTTTGTAGTGGTAATTGGTCATTTATTTTCGGGTTTTGGTCACTTGAGTTGTAAAAGTCGAAATCACTTTTGACCTTTCGGGTTTATTCTCTTTTCTTCTTTTCTTCTGGTTTTCTACTAGTTGTTAAACCGAATCCCTCCTCTTGCATAATTCTATGGTGATCGAATCTTGGTAATCTTTTCCCTTCTCATTCTCATACCCTTCCACTGAAACTACTCTTGCACTCATTCTCAATTCTTATTCTTTCTCATTAGCCGATTGTGTTCCTTTTCTCTTCCCATCTCTTTCTCTTTTCTTTATATATTCTTCTCTTGATTACTCATAAGTCGAATCTCTCTTTTAGGCAATCTAGTTCGTGGGGTCGAAGGTTAAATCCTAATAAGTGTTTGTTTTCCTTTTTTCTTTTGGCCTTTTTGGTAAAGCCAAATGTCTCATTTTGATTCTTCTTAAGATTGGGTCGACATTTTGGAAGTTTCTCTTTGGTTGAATGAGAGTTTCTCATGATTTCTCGATCACTTTGATTGATTCCATAGGTGTTCTTTGACAAACAGGTTCTCAAGGGATAGGATCCCTCTTTCGGTAGTCAATTTGTTTTGGAGTGTAAGTAATGTTGATCGCATGACTTCCTTAGTCAGTATTGGGTCAAACTTGGATTATGCTATGTGATAGTTAATAATGGTTGTAGTACAGATAAACCACAAAGAAGGAAGGTCGGTTCTTAATCAATCGATTTAGGAAACACAAGTCGAATCCATCAAGGTGAGTGTTAGGACTTGGGTTTGGTTTCCGTATTAGGTAAATTTGTTAGGTCTTATGAAATGCCTAACCGAGTTCTCTAATAAACATAGGTTCTACGCTCGCGGATTACTGCGTTTCTCTCCGTCAAGGTGTGTACACACACCGCACCACTATAGATCGGCAAAAGTCGAAATCCTGAAATCTCGAAATGCCGAAAAGCTAAAAAACTGAAAGTTTGGCTACGGTAACCACACGAGTGCGAGAACACTCGTATGGGGATATCGATATGATGACAGAGGCCCCATAAGCGATCTCATGGGCTTGGCCCACTGTTTGGCCAACTGGGTCGAAATTAGCCAAATGGGTACGATGGGCCCGTGGGCCTGACATGAGCAAAATTTATGGATTGTAAGAAATGACGAGTCGGTCATGTTGACTACATGGCCAATGGTAAATTTGGGCTCAGCGGACCTCACGAGGGTGTAGGCCCTACTTGGGCCACATATTGGGTTTTTGGGCCCTAGTGTATTAATGATTGCTAAAAGTGACGTAAGTCGCGTTGAATGACTGTGGGCTTAGTAATGGGCCGATTTGTGTACTTAAGCCCATAATAAAAAATGATCATTATGCCCCTTAAGGGCGAAATGACTAAAATGCCCCTACTCATTATATGATTGATTTCGTATGCCATATATGATATGTTACATTCATGTATTGTTATGTTGCATGTGGGATGTGATTGTGGATTGGAGGAAGAATATGATCTGTTAGGGTCGCACAGGTCGCCCGAGACGACTGTGGACCTACCGACGGCTTTAAGCCCATTATGTGATTGGTAGCTCTGCTACAATATTGGTTAGTGGTGCAACTGGTGCTACATTGAGAGTGCAGGGGTGGGTGGGTCGATTAAATCCCAACGGGAGTGTAGGGTTGGAAGGGATACGGAGTGCTGGGTTAGATTGGGCTGTTTGTGCATTGTATATATGGATTGTGTATGTGATAGGGGCAGAGGCCCAACTGGGCTATTATGGGCTAAGGCCCAAATGCCACCGTTACTGTGATGGGCTTAGGCCAAATTGATTGATGCATGCTATATGTTCGATGAGGGTTGTACACACTGAGTTTTCGCAAACTCACCCCCTCTTTATTTTAATTTTTCAGGTGATCTACAGTAGGTGGTTCGACGTATGGAAGGACTCGAAGGTGGCCACACTACGAGCAGCTTTAAACTTTAGTATTTAATTTTACATTATTTTAATTACTTTCTATTGGGTTTTGTTGTAATAAGGCCATTATCCGGTTTTGATTTGCTTTTGGATTTTATTACGTTGCTCGCTTAATTTTTAAATTTAACACTAGTTTTCTAAAAAGGAAAATAACATTTTCAAACCAAATGTAAAAACCTGAACATTTTTTACAGAAAGAGCTTCTGCTATAATTAAAACATGCGAAAGTAATAATGGATTTAAGAACTGAGGTTTTCAAATAACAACTTAAAGTTTTAATCAATTCTTTGTACATACAAGTTTTCACTGGCTTTCGCTTTAAACTAAAGTACTCCTTTTATGAGGCGGGTGTTGGAAATAGAAATACGACATTAAACACTATTTTAAACCACGATCAATCTAATGTTTTAAGGTTTTCCAATAACTTCGATTTGTACGAATCCCCTTCAATGTGACACCGCCATATTCGACCATAATGTTTGGGTCGGGTTTGGGGTGTTACAGTGTGACTGGCCATGTAGCATAAGTCAATATACGCTATAGGTTTTACATGCCCTACCGCATGGCATAGCACACGGGCTAGACACACGGGTGTGTGATCAGTTGTAACAACCCTAACCCGTGCCAGTTGCCGGAGGGTTATGAGGCATTACAAGACAAACACATAATAACACTAAATTCTATTTGCATAAAGTTTCAAGCACTCTTAATCTACAACATTTGTGCAAACATAACAATTATACATTGAACTAGTTATGCCTTAATTAACGGTTAATATTCATGGCAAAAATTTTAAATTTAACCAAGGCACCATTTTAACCACTTAGCCGAAAATGCAAATACAAACATGTCATCCCAAAGGTACTTAAACTCAAGTCATTTTAAGTATTCGTATATCATATTTCACTGCCTTTTTACCATAACCTTTTTGACCTAGACAAACGATCACAACCGACTACAGTTATCTAACATTTCAAGCATTCATGTCCAACATTGGAATGAGGAATGCCGAATGCCATCTTAATCTCATACAACCAATATTTACTCTCAAAACATCAATTTCAATAGACCCAAAATATCAAGCATTAAAACCATATACACATAACTTTCACATTCATTTACAACTGACCTCATCAACCATAAAACTATATGTGAATATGAAGTAACTTAGCAAGCCATTTTCGCATGGCTATACACGTATATATACATATCATCAAAAGATATTAATTCATAAACCAAAAGTCAAGCCTATACATGCCATTTTCAAAGTTTAGCTACTAAGTACCGAAAGAGCTTTGATAGTGTGGATGACTTCGATCTTGAGATTCCCGAGACCGTAGCTAACGAACGAGATCTAAAAAAACAAAGAATTAAGAGCAACATAGTAAGCATTTCTATGCTTAGTAAGTCTTAAGCAATAAAGTCAAAAAAAAAAAAAATCTAAGCATAATAGTCTTAAAGCTTGTCATCTCCTCTTTGGTCGAATGTAATCATAACTAAATATACTACCATTGATCATTTCATATCATTTCAATTTTTTTTTCTTTACAAACAATTTCATATCACATAGATAATTCTTTTTATCTAACAAGCTTCATCATTTGGCCGAATACATTCAATGCAATTACTTGGCTAAATTATTACATAAATGCATTTTCACATATACATGTTACTTCACACTTCAACCATATATACTCACATGCTCAAAGCCAATCTCATCGTAATACCACTAGAATTGAAGTTCATATATCGTATGTAGATTATAGACTTTCATATAATCTCAAACAATAGCTAGAGCATCACTATCCAAATGTATATTCACAATCTAAAACGAATCGAATTCACAAACAAGTGTGAAGTACTTACCTGAATAACTTAGGGTAGTAAGCACATTAGTTAAGATTATTACGGTAGAAATCAAGTATTTCCAACATAAATGCCTTCGGGGCTTAGCCCGGTTATAACACTAGCACTAAAGCCCTTCGGGACTTAGTCCGGATACAACACTAGCACGAATGCCCTTCGGGACTAAGCCCGGATACATCACTGGCACAAATGCCCTTCGGGACTAAGCCCAGATACAACACTAGCACAAATGCCCTTCGGGACTAGGCCCGGATACATCACTGGCACAAATGCCCTTCGGGACTAAGCCCGGATGCATCACTGAATCTTTTTGCACATTTATAGATCAAGTATACATATCCAAATTTCATATCACAATAGCATTTCATTTGCTCAATTCGCATATGAGCACATACTATATCTATATATATAACTTTCATTTAGCATCTGGTCTATATGCACACAAGGACCACGTATCCATCTAAATTTTCCTAACTTATTTTCTAGAGATATTTCGGCTATATGCTTACACATAACTCATATTACAAACAAATTTAAAGAAATTAAGGTCATTGAGCCGTGACTCATTTCATACACTTCTAACATGCCATCCTACTTTTTTTTTTATGCTAACTTAATTACTTAAAACTTACCTCAAAAGTTTTCAAATGATTGTACCCGATTATTCGTTTACTTTCGCTTTTCCCCTATCCGAGATTGATGCCCTTTGTTCTTGAGCTAAATATTAAAACAAAGATTTACCTTATTAACAATTATGCGACCGAATATCCTTAAAGTATTAAAGCATATTCAGTCTCACATTTATAAACACATCAGTATCACACATAATCCTTAAAACATCATATTAATCATAACTACACGTACATTAAAATTCAACCCCTCTCAATGCATACACATTTAGGCCATTCGGCCATATGTCCAAGCATGGACTAGTATTCAAAGTCTGTCTTCTAAACTTAAGCTAAACATTTTACCACATTCCGTCTTATACATAACACATTCATATAACTTATCTCTTTTATACAACCAACAACCAAAATTTTATCAGCAAAGCTAGGGCTGAAACCCCTTTTTCTTTTAACTTACCAAAACCAAATTTCCATTCGGCTATAAGAACATAACCCTCACACATTATAGATATTTTACAAGTCTTCATGAAAGCTAGCAAGAATTTTATGTTTCTCTATAGTGATCGAATGCTACTAATTCATCTTGAATCTAATCTCATAAAAATCCAAACTTAATATCTATTATTACTCAACTAACTTAACTTGTCTTCAACACATTTAACCCCAAACCTTAGCTTAACTTTATAAAAAAAACCTTCAATCAAACATCAAACGTATATTTTTATCATTCAAAGGACATGGCCGAATGTCCATAAGTTTGTTCAAGAAGCACACATAGCATAATCTAAGGTATTAAGACAAATCAACATGAATTTAACCTCATATCCACCCCCAAGTACTCTAAAATGTAAACTTTAACATCAAAACTCAAAAGCTTAATTTTTTTTCTCCCTTAATTCAACAATGGTCGAATACAACTATCACCATCAAAACAAAAAAAATAATCCATGGGTTATGCTATGAGCTTAACTATCAACCAAAATCCACAACAATCAAAGGGAATTAACAAAAATCCTTACCTTAATTTGAAAACTATAATGACCGAAGATGGTTCTTCTCCCTAGGTCATTTTTCTCTTACAAACGGCAATGAAGAACAAACCAAGGTTACTTTGGTTTTTTTCACCATTCTTTTTTTTATTAATTTATTAACTTTATTATTATAAAAGTATCACCAATTATTATTTTATCTAAATAAACCACACGTATAATATAAATTATGCATCACATAACTGGCCACTTATGCTAATTTGGTGAAATTAACATGCAAGCCCATCCTAAAGAAAACATGTTACAATCGGTCATCACAATTCCTTCACCCCATTTTTTTATTATTTTTTTTTCACATAAGTCCTTTATCAAAATTTTTACATGCAAATAATAAAATTAAAGCATCAACACTTCACATACGCTACTTCACATACGATGGGCATAGAATTTATTACTAAATTTCTTTTATGACTCGATTTAGTGGTCCCAAAACCACTTCCCGAGCAGGGTCAAATTAGGGCTGTCACAACTCTCCCCCCTTATTAGGGATTTTCGTCCCCGAAAATCTTACCAGTGAATAAGTTTGGGTATCATTCTTTCATAGATTCCTCGGTTTCCCAAGTCGCTTCTTCAATCCCGAGCTTGAGCCACAACACCTTTACTAACGGAACCTTTTTGTTTCGCAACTCTTTCACCTCATGAGCTAGAGTATGAATCGGTTCTTCTTCATAAGTCAAATCAGGCTGAATTTCAATTTTCGACGGACAAATCACATGAGAGGGATCGGATCTATAACGACGGGGCATTGAAACATGAAAATCGTTGTGGATCTTTTCAAGTTCAGGGGTAGAATTAATTTATAAGCAACCGGCCCAATCCTCTCTAAAATCTCATATGGTTCGATAAATCTCGGACTCAATTTGCCTTTACGGCCAAAACGGAGTATCTTTTTCCACGGCGAGACTTTCAGAAATACCCTTTCTCCAATCTGAAATTCTATGTCTTTATGCTTTAAATCTGCATAAGATTTTTGATGATCCGATGCTGCTTTCAGGCTACTCGAATTATTTTCACTTACTGTTCAGCTTCTTTAATTAAATCGACCTCGTATAACTTATTCTCGCTGAGCTTGGTCCAAAACAGAGGTGTACAGCATTTACGACCGTATAAAGACTCGTAAGGGGCCATCTTGATACTCGTTTGAAAATTATTATTGTAGGCAAATTCGATCAACCGTACATATTTCTCCTACGAGCCACTAAACTCGAGAATGCAACATCTTAACATATCCTCGAGTATTTGAATTGTTCTTTCGGACTAACCATCGGTCTGGGGGTGAAAGGCAGTGCTAAATTGGAGTTTAGTACCCAATGCATCATGTAATTTATGCCAAAACCGTGAAGTAAAACGGGAATCTTGGTCTGAGACAATAGAAGTCGGCACCCCATGCAATCGTACAATCTGGGAGACGTACAATTCCACTAGCTTATCAAGTGAAAAGTCCGTACGAACAGGGATGAAATGAGCTGACTTCGTTAATCTATCAACAATAACCCAAATGGAATCTTTCTTGCTCGGCGTCAGCGGTAAACTGGACACAAAATCCATCGTAACTCAATCCCACTTCCACTTGGGTATTAGGATCGGCTGAAGTAATCCTGAGGGTACCTGATGTTCTGCTTTTACTTGTTGACATATCAGACACTTAGATAAGAAATCAGAGATGTCCCGTTTCATACCGTGCCACCAATATTGATGTTTCAAGTCGTTATACATTTTCGTGCTACCCGGATGAACCAACATTTGGCTATTATGGGCTTCATTCAGAATCGTTGGAACCAGCTCAAAATTTCTCGGAACACACACTTGATCCCTGAATCTCAAACAATCGTTATCGTCAATTCAAAATTTCGTATCCACACTGGAATCACACTGAGCTCGCTTAGCAACCAAGTCATCGTCGACTTTCTGAGCTTCACAAATTTTCCGTATTAACACTGGTTTTGCTTTTAACTCGGCTATCAACACATCATCTGCCGACAAGGTCAAATGCACGTTCATTGTTCGCAAGGAAAATAATGATTTTCGGCTAAGAGCGTCTGCAACTATATTAGCTTTTCCCGGCTGATAGTCAATGACAAGTTCGTAGTCTTTAAGTAACTTTAACCACCATCTTTGTCCCAGATTCAAATCTCTTTGAGTCATTAGGTACTTCAAACTTTTATGATTGGAAAAGACATGGCATTTTTCTCCAAATAGGTAGTGACGCCAAATTTTTAAAGCGAAAACAATAGCAGCTAGCTCAAGATCATGAGTCGGATAGTTCCGCTCGTGAAGCTTTAACTGCCTTAAAGCATAAGCGACCACTCGACCTTCTTGCATCAGGACGCAGCCTAAACCATTCAAAGATGCATCACTATAAATGACGAATTCTTTGCCAGATTCTGGCTGAACTAGCACTGGAGCTTCCGTCAAATGGGTTTTCAGCTGATCGAAACTTTTCTAACACCTTTCAGACCACTCAAACTTGACGTCTTTTTAAAGCAGTTTTGTCAACGGTGTCATAATCCTTGAGAAACCCTTTACAAATGTCGATAGTACCCGGCAAGTCCCAAAAATCTCTGAACTTTAGTAACATTTTTTGGAGGCTTCCAGTCAAGTATGGCTGATATTTTACTCGGATCAACCCGAATACCCAAAGCAGACGCTATATGTCCCAAAAAACTGACCTCGCGCAACCAGAACTCACACTTACTGAATTTCGCATACAATTGATTATCACGTAAAGTCTGAAGTACAAGTCTCAAATGCTCAGCATGCTCGATCTCATCGCGAGAGTAAATCAAGATGTCATCGATGAACACCACCACAAATCAATCCAGATACTGTCTAAACACCCGCTTCATCAAGTCCATGAAAACCGCAGGGGCATTTGTGAGCCTGAATGGCATCACTAAAAATTTGTAGTGTCCGTACCTCATTCTGAAAACGGTCTTTGGCACGTCAGAATCTCTAACTCTCAATTGGTAATAACCGGATCGCAGATCAATCTTTGAAAACACTGAAGCTCCTTTCAACTGATCAAACAAGTCGTCGATTCGGGGGAACGGATATTTATTCTTTATAGTGGCTTTATTCAGCTGTCTATAGTCGATACACATTCTCAGAGTCCCGTCTTTCTTTTTCACAAACAAGACGGGTGCGCCCAAGGGTGAGAAAATCGATCGTGCGAAACCTCTGCTTGTCAACTCTTATAGCTGAGATTTCAATTCTTTCCACTCGGTAGGTGCCATATGGTACGGGGCAATCGAAATCAGAGTCGTACCCAGAACCAACTCTATGCCGAATTCAACTTCTCTAACAGGGAGCAATCCCAGTAATTCTTCAGGGAACAAATCCGGATACTCGCAAACTACAGGCACAGTCTCAAGCTTTTGTTCAGATACCTGGCTATCCAGGACATAAGCAAGATAAGCTTCACACCCCTTTTTCATATATTTCTGATATGAAACAGGAGATATCACTGCCGGTAGCCCGTTTAAATCAGTAGACTTAATCCGAATTATCTCATTATTCAAACATCGCAAATCAATAGTCTTTCTCTTGCAATTCACTACAGCGTCATGCACAGTTAACCAATCCATCCCGAGAATAATGTCAAATTCATCGAATGGCAATAGAATCAGATCGGCCGAGAAACAGAAATCTCGAATCATTAGGGGACATTTCTTGCACACTTTATCAACTAAAACACAACGACCCAAAGGATTGGATACTCAAATCACAAACTCAGTAGACTCAACAGGAAGAGTCTTACTGGATGCTAAAGTTTCACACACATAAGAATGAGCTGAACCGGGATCTATCAGAGCAATAATATCAGTGTCAAAAAGAGTAAAAGTACCAGTAATAATATCCAGAGAAGAAGCCTCCTCCCAGGCACGAATGGCGTACGCTCTGGTAGGTGCACGGGCCTCGGATCTGACTGCGGTGTCTCGGGTCCCTCTCTGACTACCGCTAGTATTTCCCCCACACCTTGGTGGTCTACCTCGTGCTACCATACCACTCGGTCTCTAACTCAGATCGGTATTGCGTTCATCCAATTTCGGACAATCCTTAATAAAGTGATCAGCGGACCCACACTTGAAATAGGAGAGATCATGAAATCTACAGCTTCCCGGGTGCCATTTACCATAATATTTACAATCAGATCTGTCCCAACGTTCATTGCCAACACTGGCGACTGAAGTAGCTCACGAACTCACGGGGGGTCGATGATGATCACGTCTAGAAAACCTGATGTATTTTTGGATCAGCCTAAATCATCTCTGATTTTCTTAGATGATTGCTGAATAGACTTTCCCGCAGACCTCTTTCGACACTCTCTGGCTCCATCTTCGGCTTTTCTTTTTTCATTACCGAGCTCCTCAGCCTTACAAGCTCGCTCGACTAGTACGACGAACTCTTTGATTTCTAGGATTCCCACCAGCAATCTGAGATCTTTATTTAATCGGTCCTCGAAACATTTACACATGATAGCCTTGGATGATACACACTCGCGAGCATATCGGCTAAGCCGTACAAATTCTCTCTCATATTCGGTTACCGACATCCAACCTTGTTTAAGCTCAAGAAATTCCTTTCGTTTCTGATCGACGAATCTCTGACTGATATACTTCTTGCGGAATTCAGTTTGGAAAAACTCCCAGGTGATCCTCTCTCTGGGGACAACAGAAACCAAAATGTTCCACCAGTAGTAGGCAGACTCGCGTAACAAAGATACCGCACTTTTCAGACACTCCTCGGGCGTACATGACAGTTCATCGAACACTCGGATTGTATTATCGAGCCAAAACTTGGCTCGCTCAGCATCATCACTAGGTGTAGCCCAGAACTCTTCAGCCTCGTATTTTCTAATTTTGTCGACCGGGGGCCCACTCGATCTCAACGGATTAGTCATAGGAGGGGCTACATATGTTGGAAGCGGAGTATTCAGGGGAGAGGGTTGTGGAACAGCTGGATTAGTTTGAAGAAATTGAGTGAACCAATCACTCATCATTGCATAGAAGGCTTGCCTCGTGTCATCATCTTGATGACTGGTATTCGATTGAGAGTTATTCGGGGCTGTCCCTTGCACGAGAGCAGGCGCTACGCTCTCGACATCGTCCGCTACGACTCGATCAGGATCGGGATTCATTTCTATACAAAAAATCATATTTCAATTGTCAGAAGTCCTCACACTACCGCATTAACACAAAATGGCATGTATAGTTAGACTCACACGCGCTACGTTAGTTTGAGAATCGACTAAACCGTAGCTCTGATACCAATAAAATGTAACACCCCTAACCCGTGCCAGTTGCCGGAGGATTATGAGGCATTACAAGACAAACACATAATAACACTAAATTCTATTTGCATAAAGTTTCAAGCACTCTTAATCTACAACATTTGTGTAGACATAACAATTATACATTGAACTAGTTATGCCTTAATTAACGGTTACTATTCATGGTAAAAATTTTAAATTTAACCAAGGCACCATTTTAACCACTTAGCCGAAAATGCAAATACAAACATGTCATCCCAAAGGTACTTAAACTCAAGTCATTTTAAGAATTCGTATATCATATTTCAATGCCTTTTTACCACAACCTTTTTGACCTAGACAAACGATCACAACCGGCTACAGTTATCTAACATTTCAAGCATTCATGTCCAACATTGGAATGAGGAATGCCGAATACCATCTTAATCTCATACAACCAATATTTACTCTCAAAACATCAATTTCAATAGACCCAAAATATCAAGCATTAAAACCATATACACATAACTTTCACATTCATTTACAACCGACCTCATCAACCATAAAACTATATGTGAATATGAAGTAACTTAGCAAGCCATTTTCGCATGGCTATACACGTATATATACATATCATCAAAAGATATTAATTCATAAACCAAAAGTCAAGCCTATACATGCCATTTTCAAAGTTTAGCTACTAAGTACCGAAAGAGCTTTGATAGTGTGGATAACTTCGATCTTGAGATTCCCGAGACCGTAGCTAACGAACGAGATCTAAAAAAACAAAGAATTAAGAGCAACATAGTAAGCATTTCTATGCTTAGTAAGTCTTAAGCAATAAAGTCAAAAAAAAAAAAAAATCAAAGCGTAATAGTCTTAAAGCTTGTCATCTCCTCTTTGGCCGAATGTAATCATAACTAAATATACTACCATTGATCATTTCATATCATTTCAATTTTTTTTTCTTTACAAACAATTTCATATCACATAGATAATTCTTTTTATCTAACAAGCTTTATCATTTGGCCGAATACATTCAATGCAATTACTTGGCTAAATTATTACATAAATGCATTTTCACATATACATGTTACTTCACACTTCAACCATATATACTCACATGCTCAAAGCCAATCTCATCGTAATACCACTAGAATCGAAGTTCATATATCGTATGTAGATTATAGACTTTCATATAATCTCAAACAATGGCTAGAGCATCACTATCCAAATGTATATTCACAATCTAAAACGAATCGAATTCACAAACAAGTGTGAAGTACTTACCTGAATAACTTAGGGTAGTAAGCACATTAGTTAAGATTATTACGGTAGAAATCAAGTATTTCCAACATAAATGCCTTCGGTGGTTAGCCCGGTTATAACATTAGCACTAAAGCCCTTCGGGACTTAGTCCGGATACAACACTAGCACGAATGCCCTTCGGGACTAAGCCCGGATACATCACTAGCACAAATGCCCTTCGGGACTAAGCCCAGATACAACACTAGCACAAATGCCCTTCGGGACTAGGCCCGGATACATCACTGGCACAAATGCCCTTCGGGACTAAGCCCGGATCCATCACTGAATCTTTATGCACATTTATAGATCAAGTATACATATCCAAATTTCATATCACAATAGCATTTCATTTGCTCAATTCGCATATGAGCACATACTATATATATATATATAACTTTCATTTAGCATTTGGTCTATATGCACACAAGGACCACATATCCATCTAATTTTTCCTAACTTATTTTCTAGAGATCTTTCGGCTATATGCTTACACATAACTCATATTACAAACAAATTTAAAGAAATTAAGGTCATTGAGCCGTGACTCATTTCATACACTTCTAACATGCCATACTACTTTTTTTTATGCTAACTTAATTACTTAAAACTTACCTCAAAAGTTTTCGAACGATTGTACCCGATTATTCCCTTTGTTCTTGAGCTAAATATTAAAACAAAGATTTACCTTATTAACAATTATGTGACCGAATATCCTTAAAGTATTAAAGCATATTCATTCTCACATTTATAAACACATCAGTATCACACATAATCCTTAAAACATCATATTAATCATAACTACACGTACATTAAAATTCAACCCCTCTCAATGCATACACATTTAGGCCATTCGGCCACATGTCCAAGCATGGACTATTATTCAAAGTCCGTCTTCTAAACTTAAGCTAACCATTCTACCACATTCCGTTTTATACATAACACGTTCATATAACTTATCTCTTTTATACAACCAACATCCAAAATTTTATCAGCAAAGCTAGGGCCGAAACCCCTTTTTCTTTTAACTTACCAAAACCAAATTTCCATTCGGCTATAAGAACATAACCCTCACATATTATAGATATTTTACAAGTCTTCATGAAAACTAGCAAGAATTTCATATTTCTCTATAGTGACCGAATGCTACTAATTCATCTTGAATCTAATCTCATAAAAATCCAAACTTAATATCTATTATTACTCAACTAACTTAACTTGTCTTCAACACATTTAACCCCAAACCTTAGCTTAACTTTATAAAAAAAAAACTTCAATCAAACATCAAACGTATATTTTTATCATTCAAAGGACATGGCCAAATGTCCATAGTTTTGTTCAAGAAGCATACATAGCATAATCTAAAATATTAAGACAATCAACATGAATTTAACCTCATATCCACCCCCAAGTACTCTAAAATGCAAACTTTAACATCAAAACTCAAAAGCTTAATTTTTTTCTCCCTTAATTCAACAATGGCTGAATACAACTATCACCATCAAAACAAAAAAATAATCCATGGGTTATGCTATGAGCTTAACTATCAACTAAAATCCACAACAGTCAAAGGGAACTAACAAAAATCCTTACCTTAATTTGAAAACTACAATGACCGAAATGGTTCTTCTCCCTAGCTTATTTTTCTCTTACAAACGGCAATGAAGAACAAACCAAGGTGACTTTGGTTTTTTCACCATTCTTTTTTTTTTTATTAATTTGTTAACTTTATTATTATAAAAGTATCACTAATTATTATTTTATCTAAATAAACCACACATATAATATAAATTATGCATCACATGACCGGCCACTTATGCTAATTTGGTGAAATTAACATGCAAGCCCTTCCTAAAGAAAACATGTTACAATCGGTCATCACAATTCCTTCACCCTATTTTTTTATTTATTTTTTTCACATAAGTCCTTTATCAAAATTTTTACATGCAAATAATAAAATTAAAGCATCAACACTTCACATACGCTACTTCACATACGATGGGCATAGAATTTGTTACTAAATTTCTTTTATGACTCGGTTTAGTGGTCTCGAAACCACTTCCTGACCAGGGTCAAATTAGGGCTGTCACATCAGCCGTGTGACCCAAGTCAGTGAGTTACACGGGGTAGGACACAGTTTGGGACATGGTCATGTGCTCCCATTTCAAATGTCCACACATCATGTGACATGGACGTGTCTGGTGGCTGTGTGAGACACATGGCCTGTTCACATGGCCGTGTGTCCCCTATTTTGAGAAATTTTGCTAAGTTTTTGTAAAGTGGCCCTCAGTTATCAATTTATTCCCAACCACTTCTATTGTATATTTAGGGCCTCGTTGGCTCATTTAAGGGACAATATTTTTTTTGAATGTGGAATGTTTTTGAATGATTAAGATATGAATGTGTATTTGTGTGATAACCCCAAACCCAGCCCAGACGTTACGGCCAAGTCTGGTGTGTCACATCAACGACTGACTAATCATGTTTCCTAGTTATTATGATTAGGGTGAGTTTTGTAAAACCGTAATGAAAGTTTAAAGAAAGAAAGTCTAGGTTTAGTTGTGAATGTCCTATCCACTATCAGATTTTAGAGTTATTTGCTACGAGATCTTGTTATCCATTTGTTACGAGTGCTTTATTTTGAAAACATTGGTTAATTTTATAAAAAGCCCGCGCATCCCTAATCTATCCATTTGACCAATTTACAAGTAAAGAATTAAAACCCAAATTAAAAATACTTAAAGTAGCCTTATTACAACCCAAGACTATAATAAAAAATATTTTAAAAGTAAATAAGAAAATAAATAACTTAATTAAAAACAGCAATGCAGTCTATGTGGCCACTCTGAATCCCTCCAGCTCCAAGTCCACCAATCTAGGGCTCACCTGCATGGATGGAAGAAAAGGGGCGAGGTTGGAAACTCAATGTGTAAAGGAAGCCCATCCAAAGCCCAAATCAGGTTAAGCCCACTGGGCCTAAACACTATCTAGTCTCAGTAATAACTGGGCCGAAGCCCTATGCAGTATTCAGAGAACTGGGCTTTAGCCCTATTCAGTAACCAGTTTAACTGGGCCTTAGCCCTTTTCAGATAACTGTACGGCCCTTAGGCCCATTTGAATAACAGAACATATATCATACATGTATGCAAAGCCCATAGCCCATCTATGTCCAACCGCTACACTCCACCCGTACCAGCCCTACACACCATGTGGGGAATAACCCAACCCACCCAACCCTACACTCCACAATTGCAGCATAGCTACTCAAAAAACGTGGCCAAGCCACTAGCAGTATAACGAGGCAAAGCCCCTTTTAAGTAATACGAGGTAAAGCCCCTTTTCAATAGACGTGGCCATGCCACTTAGCACTTCCTCCATCAATAAACCCAGTCCCATGCAACAGATAATCATGTCATGGCATACAGTGAACAGAAATAGTAAAGCATGCATTTCAGTTAAATTTAGCACTAGGGGTATATCGGTCATTTTGCACCTAGGGATAAAATAGTAATTTCACACCCATAAGGGGTATTCCAGTAAATATACCAGTTTTTAGGGTTTTAAGCATATTTCAGTTATTAACAGTCTTATTTTCATCTCAGTAACTTATCTAGCCCATTTTAGCAGTTTAAAGTTATTGGGCCCTAAAACCCCTAATGGGCCCTACAGTGTCACTTAGCTATACTGGCCCGTTTAGCCCAAATTCTATGTCTAGTTGAACAGTTTTAACATACAAATCACTAGAACCCACTTACCACTAGTTTTCACCCAGATGGGCCCACAAGCCCATTGGGCCCAAATTTAGCCCATTGAGGCCCAAATTTACCGAATTGAACGAAATCGCGCACTTACCAACTTTACCAATTTGGGTTATCGAATCTTACCACTTCCAACTGACCCACGAGCGCTCGCACGCTCATAAACCTATGAAATGCCAAAATTTTGGCATTTCAGCTTTTCAGCTTTTGCCGATTTAGACTACTAGAGGGTGTTCGTTTACACTCCTGATTTGTGATTACTACAACGAGATCTTCCATGCGTTTCCTAAAATCGGTCACTATGATGTCTGATTACAAATCGACGATAATCAACATAATATTCACTTACTACATTTGGCCAACATCCCCTAAGGCCTTAGAACGCTTACCTTTGCCAAAAACAGTGATTAGATCTAGATCTAGTCGTTCCAAGGATCCCAGCCTTCAATACTCCTCGTTTGATCACCTTAATCCACCCAACACATAACAATCCAAATAATAAGATTTATAGAGCCTTTAGCCCCAGTCGATAGTCACCCCTTATAGGGGGTTTCGGCTGTTCCTTAAGTCCCGAAATAACCAAATAGGGAAGAGATCTGAGTACTTATCCAAGATCTACTAATCATGAATGCTTCTAATCCTATTCTAATCTAGATCTGATGTAGATCAAATCCCCAAACACGAGCAGAGAATGGATCTAACAAATTTAAGGGTTCAATTCTCGAAATAACTTGAATATGGAGGTTTCGGCTCTTAAGTGAAAAGAAGAAGAAGATTTGTACAATGGGTTGAAGAAGTGATGTCGATAGGGTTGTGGTAATAGATTTCAGTTTTTGAGAAGATCGGATGGAAGAGAAGAGTAGGGTATTCAACTAAGGGAAAATCGGCACAACCTAAAACCTTTCGGGATTTCGACTTTTAGGAGTATTCAGCTAAGAGAAGTCTGGCTAAAGAAAAGATTCGGGTTTTGGTTTTGAAATATTTGTCTAACTAAGATTTAAGAGTGTCAAAGAAGAAGATGAAGAAAAGAATAGATGATACCAATCAAGAGGTAATCGGCCAAGGGAAAATGACAACCCCTTTGATTCGGCTTTTAGTGTTGTGACACCCTATAACCCTCATCCGTCGCCGGAATAGGTCATCGGCATCAACCATCTAAAACAAATCCTCAAGGCAAACACGAATTAACATAGGAACCCTTTTTAGAAGACTAATGTGAACAAATAAGTAGTACAAATCTCTCCTAAAAAGATTTCAATAAAGCTTATGCATATAAGTAATGGCCGTAACATTGTTCATTTAAGCTATCATTTTAGTTCATGCACACTAGTGGTTTACAAAAAAAAAAAATATACAATAAGTACATAAACAAAAATGACCGTTAGGCATCATGTGTAATCCAACAAAAATAGAACCACCATCGAATATGCACACATGTATGTATATAGGTCTTAACCGAATATGCCATCCAACTTGATTATTTCACAAGCAGTGATTCAATTACGAGACTGTACTATTCAAAAGAACCAGCCACATTCGCATGGCTTTAATATTTATACAACCAAAATATAACTTGTTTCAAAAGGAGAGTTAAACCTATACATGCCATTCACTAAAGTCTAATTAATTAGGTACCAAACGTGGCTTTGATAGTAGAGATGACTTCAAGCTTGAGATTCCCGAGACCCGTAGCTGACGAACAAAATCTATAAAAAAAAATCCAGAGCAACAAAGTAAGCATTTCTATGCTTAGTAAGTTCAAGTAAAAAGTAAAACAATCTACCAAAGTAAAGCCATTTTTAATATGCTCATTTTAAAGGGTTTCACCCTAACCGAATATGTGTTTAAACCAAAAATAAATTCATTCCCCTTTTTTCTATTCGAATATGCTAGTAGTCCACAAAAGTACATGCTCATTAGTTGTATACTATCACACATAAGGCAAAGAAGTCACAGATTAATCACAAACTCCTTAAGATCATCGTTAGCACTAAACATCGCTTCCTTTGTAAGACAATTCAGTAGGAATTCGTTCAAAATTATGTAATTCACGTACCTGGTCGTTTTATGGTATATGTCTCATTAATAGAGGTTGATCTAACCAAATTCTTTTCGTTAGCCTTACAGCTCTTCGGGATTTATCCCGGCTTTGAACTCTAGCCCTGAGGCTCTTCGGGATTTAAACCGGCTTTGAACTCTAGCCCTGAGGCTCTTCGGGATTTAACCCGGCTTTGAACTCTAGCCCTGAGGCTCTTCGGGATTTAACCCGGCTTTGAACTCTAGCCCTGAGGCTCTTCGGGATTTAACCCGGCTTTGAACTCTAGCCCTGAGGCTCTTCGGGATTTAACCCGGCTTTGAACTCTAGCCTTGAGGCTCTTCGGGATTTAACCCGGCTTTGAAATACAGTTACTCATAAGTCAAATTCAGCACATGAACTTATCACAAAAAAAAAATAATTTCAGAACATCATTCTTTTGTTCACTTCACACATTACACATATCATGACACTTTCAAGAGGTACACTCGGCCTAAATACATATAAACAAATATCAAACCAATTCGATTTATTAAAGGGTTAAATACTTAAACTTACCTCGATGGTCGATAATTATTTACGAACTGACTATTCCACCACCTTTGCCTTTCCTTTGTCTGAGGGTGGTTCTCTTAATTCTTGAGCTAAAATACACAAATTTGAACATATAAGTTTCGTATCCGGCACTAAATCAATCAAAGAATGAAATTATTCCTTCTAAGCCACATCAGACATATCCGATTAAAAGTGTAAATATGCTTGTATTTTTCTCTCTCAAATTATACTTGGTATTTCAAAATGCCGAATGCTATAATTAACTAATCAAACATACTCATGTGCAGCCACAATCATTCGTGCGAAAATTTCTATGATCAATTCGGCTATCGCATCAACTCTAACCCTATAGTTTTCTATTATGCTATTTCTTAGTAGCACATAGATGATACACATTGCATATTAACATCGCATTACTAGAACAATTTACACCAAAACAAGGTCACAAATTTTGGCTTTCCCTAAATCAACTACATGATCACATAAGATGTTCATTCAACACAACTATACATAAATCTTTTAACCAACTCATCACCTTATATGCAGCAATCACCAATGGCCGAACAAATCATATTCAAAAGATGCGATTACAAGTCATTATCTAGCCATTCAAGTATATTCAAAAATTATACACTTAATTAATTTCCCATTCGGCTAAGCTCAAAACAATAGACAAAACTTAAAAGTTTCTTAACACTCTTAATAAACGTATCCTCGTGTGAACTCCAATATCATTATGTCTAAGGACAAACTAAAATTCAGCCATCAAATACACAAAAGCATGATCCTATTTTAGCACTATCCATTAGCCGAATATAATTTACCTCATACCCTACTAAAAAATTTACCAAATTTTTGCTCAATTTATTGGATCAACTATTTGTTCTCACCTTGAGTATCATTCGGCAGCTCCTCAATGAGGTTAGCTAAATTCATATCCTAACCTTACGAATTCAAGTACTTACAAAATTCAATTTTTCACAAATTATACATAGGATCTCTATTCAACAAGTTTCGGCATTTCAACCTCTCCTCCCCCACACACTCTCACGGTTCACCTCAAGATCTTACTTCTAGGTTTTGAAAATTCATGGTTTCCACCATCAAAGAACCTCATAGCCACCGTTAAAATTCCAGCAAGAAATTCAACAAATTTCGGCATCTCTAAAGCTTAGACCGAAAGCTCCCAACATCCAAAAAAAATCAAAATTTACAAGTGGGTTGTTTTAAAGACCTAAGAGACAACCACATCTTAAAATTTCTATAAGAAAGGATCCATAAACAAACCTCAATTCTTCAATGTCCAGCCGAGAGCTTAAACTTCAACTCCCTTCTTCCTTCTTTGAAATTCGGCAATAGTAGAGAAATAAACACTCCTTTCTTATTTTTATTTTTCTTTTATGCAATATCTTCTTTTTCACATAAAAAAAAACATATAAAATATTATTAAACACCATCATTACCGTCCACTAAGGTGGAAATGGTTAATTAGACATGCAAAGACATCATTTTGTAAGTTTATACTTTTTAGTCATTTTGATTTTTTTTCTACCAAAATTCCAAAGTTCAACACTTAAGCCCTCTTTAAGAAATTAATCATTTTAAAGGTCAATTTTCACAAATTTTTTTTTTAACCTCTACCAAAACTCATATCAACAATCCAACTAACATCATCAATTAAAATTTCTGACTCGGTTTAGCAGTCCCGAAACCGCTTCCCGACTAAGGTCGAACTAGGGCTGTCACAAGTGTAGTCGATTAGTGAACTTAAGAAGAAAGTAGAACAAAAAGGAAGTGGGTTTGGCTTTGTGAAAGTTAAAGAGGAAGGAGATGAAAGAAAGAAAAGGAGTAGAGGAGAGGAGAATGAAGATCAAAGATGAGAGGAGAGGTAGAGTATGGCCAAGTCGGCACAAAGGATGAATGCTTGTGGCTTCAGCTTCTAATTCTACGAGAAAAACAAAGGCGAACTAATCCCTAAGGGTTCTATACCTAGTCGGCACACATACACACTCAAATGCCGAATTAAGACCCCAAAGAAGACCCTAAACATGCTCGGCTATCATCCAACCCCTAGCCGATTATGTCACAAAACCAATAAGCCAAAACCGATTATGCTCCCTCTAGAGTCCCTTGTTCGGCCACCACATGCTCCCATTCAAACTTCCTATAGTTTCTCCCCCTTATCTACCTTGATCTAATCTCATGAGCCACTCAAACTCTCCTCAGTAGAGTTTTACTTGGAGTCCATCACATGACTGTCACATGCACAAAAATAATTAAAACACACAATGCTTACCTTGTGTCTTGAACTCTGGCCCTTGCACTCACATCCACATGCCACTTTTTAGGCACTTAAGTGGCCCCACACTGCCAGTTTACCAAGGGCTCACTTGTGTCTAATTTCACCTACTTTTTCTTAAAAGCCCACATAGCCAGGACCCCTTCTCTTTAAATCCAACATTTGATATTTTTGCCAGGTTTTATCCTTGGCTTGGGCCTTCTAAAGGCCAACTAACATACTTAAAACATAAATTCCATATTCTAACCACAAAATTCCAAAATTTCACCAAAAATGCAAAAATCCTAAAAAATCCCGAAAATTAAGGCGTTATATAACGCCTCTAAACCCTATTTCGGTTGCAATTACGGGATAGGGTACTTAATCAGTGCATGTTTAATCATCTAAGGTAGTTGAAGGTTAAATTAGCAACTGTATTTAGCGATACATTAGCCTTGCATAACTTTCAAAATTATGGTGATTAAACTCTGTCACGGTAGAAATACATTGTTACCTCACGTAATCTTTTATGTGCTTATGAGATTGAATTAATTGTTTGAATTGGCTTAGAGATATGTACAAAAGATTATTTTAATTTCATAAGTATGTATGTGCATTAACACATTTGCGTATTAAAATTTATTTAATCGGTTAAATTGACATAGAGATATAATCAATAGATAAATGGATTTTTGTAGGTGAGTATGTTCATAAATTAGCAAATTACCGAGTTGCCGTGAATTTATTCGTAACAACATAAACATGAGTTTAATAATTCTAAGTTAAGAAATGTAATTAATCTAACACAATTATGCCATCTTGATTAAAATCATTTTTTGAAATCGTGCATTGGAACTTTTATTTTATCTTTTTTACTTTCTGAAATCGTAGCTTTTAATCACTTCTTCAAATCAAAATATTTTTTTCCTCACCAAAGTGTTTTTAAATTTGAATTCATAAATAATGTTTTTGCAGTCCCTGTGGGAAAGATAACTGGACATTTTCTTGTCACTTTATTACTTGTTGTGATTGTGTACACTTGCACATGTCTATAGTTCCAGATAATTGAATTTTCTTGTTTTCCTTTTTAAATAGATGATATAGGGTATATTTTGGGATTAGTATGTTTAAATAAATTCTGTCTAGGAGATTGGAAGGTAAGTGGGACCACTAGTGACCCCTCCAATCTTTCTTTGGAATTGATTTTAACATAATTTTCTGAGAGATTATTCCATAAATAAAAAAATAATTTTTTAGCTTTTCAAATAAAATGGTCAATTTTGATCCAAGTTTTAAATTGCAACTCAATTTCAAATTTTCTTTAAGTTTAGGTACTTAATTGAATCGTCTTCAAAATTTAGTTGCTCTTTTTGTAAATATTAAAAATTAGATCTCTTATTGTAAATATTTTCAAAATGCATCTAGAATAAATGTTTTTAATTTAATAAATAAGATGATAATCATTAATATATAATTATATCCATTATAATATATATTAATTATTATCAACTTTGCATAGAATTAGGATTAGTTTAAATTTAATCATATTTTATTTCATAAGTTTTATTTTAAAAAATTAATAACAAATAATAAATTAATATGCATTTTATTAATTATTAATTGTTGTTAACTTTGTGTAGAATTGGAACTTAGAATATTTGAAGTATTAAATTGATCTAAGAATTCTAATTAAACTCCTACTCCTCTCAATATAAATTTCACCCACATTTTCCATTTTTTTCGCTCATCCCCTAATCAACTCTGGCATCCAAAACCCACCAAAACACCTAGAGTCGCAGCTCTCGACTCCCTAGCCACAACACCGCTTGGTAGCCCCATTCGGCCAGCAGCTCATGCGTACACCAGTAGCTCACACTGCGACTCTCATTCGCGGCAGACTGACTCCCACACACCTACTTGGCACGCGAACACACCAGCGCAGTTGTTCGCACGATAGTGCCGCTTGCTACCTCCTTGCTATCGATCCACATGGCACACGCATATTCTACTACTCCCTAGAGTGCTGCTACCTTGCTACTCGCACCACACCATCAAGACACCCTACAAACATCCCTAAACCAACCTCTTTTGCTTTAAATTTATTTTCTTTGAGTTTTGAACTTTAATAAAAAGGTGGTAAGACAAAATTTTCTCCTAAATTTTAATTTTATTTAATTATTTATTTTTCTAATTTTTTGAGTTATTAATATTTTATATTGATTAAATTTTTGAGAAAATATTTGTTTTTCATCTTATGTTCAGGTTAATCATGCCTCGCAAGAGAACTCGTGCTTCGGCTCAAATTGACGAATCACAAAATAAATTCCACTATGAGGAAGCCAAAGCGGGATACGAAAGTATTTCCAAGAATCAACAGATACATCCATAGACAGGCTTTACACTGAAAGCAATAAACTATATTGATTTCATGGCGTGCATTCTACAAGTTGTTAAAGCTATCAATTAGGAATTTTTTTGTGAGAAAAGACCTAGTGTAGATGAGGAGTTAGTTCGTGAATTTTATGCCAATTTGATCTCAAGCGAATTAATGGAAGTCTCTGTTTGCAGAATCAAGGTACCAATAACCTCAAACGCTATTAATGAATTCTTTGAATTACCTGATTTCGAAAACGGTGAATATTCCTCCTTGATAAGCAATATTGAGTCTGAAATTCTACAAGAAATTCTCGAGAAACTTACAGTTCCAGATTCTAAGTGGTCCGTGTCAAAGCAAGGAATTCACACTTGTTGCAAAGAATATTTGATGCCACTAACGAAGGTATGGTTCTATTTCATTCAATTTAGTCTTATGCCTATTTCAGATGAGACTACAATTTCATTAGAGCGAGTGGTCTTATTATACTCAATTTAACTGGAAAGACATTGATGTGGGAAAAATCACCCTGAGAGAAATGTGAAATTGTGCCACTAGACTTTCTGGCCCAGCTTACTTTCCTTTTACAAGAACAATTTTGTGCTTGGAAGGTAAAATTCTTGCAAACGTAAAGAAAATAGGGTATAGCTAGGGTACAATCACAAATTGGGACCTTTATTGGATAGCCAGAGACTATGTTCTGAAGTAATGAGTTGAAGAAAGTGAGGATCCCAAAGAAGACGAAGAAGATCCCACAGAGATTGAACCGATGCGATCAGTTGAAATTCCTGGTAAGGCAAAACCAATGAAACCAGTAATCAAACCTGACATTACATCTTCAATATTTAAGACTGAATCACCTCGCTCAGATGTTCGAGATGAGCTGTCAAAGTTGATGGACATAATGCAACATATGCAATGGCAGGCACAAGCTTACTGGAGATATTCAAAAATACGGGATGATTCAATGACAAGTGCTCTTACAAAAATATACAATGACCTGTTTATCTTTGTGCCTGAGTTTCTAGATTTCATATTTGAACCATGGAGTCCACAATTGAATAGGGAGCAAAGCGATTCATGCAAAAACAAAGACGATAGAGCGAAGGATGCGTTGAAATTGAAAAGATATGTAAATAAATTAAAAAGGGGATATTGACTTTATTTTATTTCTGTTCTTAGGTTATTTAATATTTTAGGATTAAGTTTTACTAGGAATTTTTATTTTTGCATAATAAAACAAGAGGTGGAATTCATAAAAGAAAAATAAACAAGTCACAAAGTGCAAAGTGTGGCATTAGATATATACATGTCTAGGATTGGATCTAGAGAGAGTTTGGTACTTAAGAAGTCAAATTAACTCACCTCATCTTTTCTAGAATCCTACCCGGTGTATAGTATTTATTCACTTTTAAACAATGAGGACATTGCTCATCTTAAGTAGGGGGATCGAAAAAATTGAAAAAATGAAATTATTTCCACTTAGAATAAAAATTTCTTACAATTATGATTAGGTTATATTTTGTTCAAAAATTTGAAATTTTTTAAGTATGGATAAAGTTCGTTTTTTTAATAATTGTTATGTTAATTGAAATATGACATAAATGTATTTTTAAGAAAGCATGCAAATCGTACGATAAAATTTTTAGTTCCTTGGGAAAGTTAGGCATGCATGAAAGTTTAAGTCTCTAGAATTGACTTAGTAGTTTCTTGAGACGAAATACTAGGAAGCATGGGAAGATGGAAATGATTTAGGCAACTTTTGTTTGGACCGCTTGAGCCTTTCAAGCCAACCATGATGAATTTTTATCCCTTGAAACCCAACTTTGAGACTATATGACCTAATTTTATTCTGACCCTTGAAATATTTAGCAATCACTTTTCTCTTAATTATCTTTAAATTGTCCCAAACACTAGATTCAGTACTATTCAGATGTTCTTTGAAAATAAGTTTGGGGGAGTTAAAAAGAAGTATCAAGTGCTCAAAAAAATGTAGTACGTACAGTAAAGTGCTCATGCACAAAAAGAAAGAACAAAAGAAGAGCATATGTAATTGAAAGAAAATAGATGTACAAAAGAGCATGTGAAAGCAAAGTAAGTTGGTGTATTGAAGGTAATTATTCTGAAGGTCCGATTGAAGCTGAGTCTCGGGTTTTTAGCCCAAACTTATCTATCATTTACTTACCCCTAACCTAGCCACATTACAACCTTTTTAAAGACCTATTGATTCAAGTTTCTATGCTACCTACAGTAGTGGAGAGAAATTGCTATGTTCAACATATGGAGGCATAAGTTAAACTTAATGATTACAGCTTAATCTTGAACAAGGGAATAAAATCAAATTAGTGGGAATTTAGCATGTCTTTATTAAGGAATCATTCAGTTTTTTTTTTGCTACCATAATAGTTGTTGAGATTATTTTGAATGATATGTATACTTAAGTAGCATAATTATCAAATTTCTTATTTTGAGCATAAGTATACTAAAATCATAATTTTGGGAAGAATATTGTTCTGAAGAAATTTTTCAAAGGTGTTTCTGAGAAATTATTTTTAACTTTGTGCATTACTCGAAACGAGCAATGAATTAAGTTTTGGGGTGTGGAAACACGAAATTATACACACTTTTTCATTCCCTTTTTAACTCAAATTCAAGCAATTTCGATAAAATTCTTGTCGAAAAATATTTAATTATTATAAAAATAATTAAATTGTACTTAAATTATGAAAATTTTGAATTTTAATTAATTTTATAATATATTCTGATTAATTTATTATTATTTTCGATAGATTTGCACGAAGGGCAAAAAATAGCTCGGCAGACACTACTAGATGTTCAAAATCGAGAAGCAATTTTAACCATCAAGGCAAATTAATTTTTCACCCTAAGACGATCCAAATTATGTGCATTAATTCATAATATAATTATTTTAATTTTGATCCAATTTAATTTGGGTTAAATAATTTATTATTAATTAATTATTAAAAGTGGCCTAGTTGAACTAAACCGAGAAATTTGATCCAACCGAGCACTGGGCGGCCCAAAACCTTCCCACATCTAACCTAATAAGCTTGCTTGGCTATTATTTGGCTAGCAAAATGGTCTCTGAAGAATCCTTCAAATTGCATTCAAACCCTTTCACTATTTATGCCTTTCTAGATTTGCCCCTACCTTAAATAGCATGTTTGAGATCATCAAGCATGCCACATGTGTGGCCGACCATGAGTGGAGTCTTTGGCTACTGATTTTGGCTATTTTTAGTAGCCTTCTCAACCTATAAATACCCCTTGGCTGCTCACTTGAACATCATTTCAAACCTTCTCATCTCTTCACTTCTCTCTTATTTTTCTCTCTTCATTCCCTTCCATTGTTATCATTTTCTTTCCCTATTCCCTTGCCGATTTCAACTCTTGAAAAAGAGTCAATCAACCACCATTTGGAGCAGTATTCAGGTGTTCGTAGAAGCCTCGACTTGACAAGAACAAGTAGAGAAGGAGGAGTGGAACAAACTAGTCAATCCACGGAGAAACACTGGATTTGATTCTTATTCCCTATCCTTTTAATTTTGTCGTTGTTATGATAAACATGTCTATGAATATTTATTATTTTGATATGTTTAATTTAATTAATATGGCTTAAATTTAATTTATGTTAGGTTTATTGCATTTCGTCTACTCAATTTATTAAAATTGTATGTGTTGTTATAGGCCTCGGCAAGATGTTTGATTAAAACCATGACTAAGTTATTCTTGCATTACAATTGTAAAGTAAACAATGAATTAATTATTTAAACGGATTGAAATTGTAATTAATTGACACGATACTTAATCAGTGCATGTTTAATCATCTACGGTAGTTGAGGGTTAAATTGGCAACGGTATCTAGCGATACATTAGCCTTGCATAACTTGCAAGATTATGGTGATTAAACTGTTTCACGATAGAAATACATTGTTACCTCATGTAATCTTTTATGTGCTTATGAGATTGAATTAATTGTTTGAATTGGCATAGAGATATGTACAAGAGATTATTTTAATTTCATAAGCATGTATGTGCATTGACACATTTGCTTATTAAAATTTGGTTAATCGATTGAATTAACATAAAGATATAGTTAAGAGATAAATGGAATTTTGAAGGTAAGTATGTTCATAATTTAGCAAATTATCGAGTTACCATGAATTTATTCGTAACAACATAGACATGGGTTTAATAATTCTAAGTTAAGAAATGTAATTAATCTAACACGATTATGTCATCTTGATTAAAATCATCTTTTAAAATTGTGCATTGGAACTTTTACTTTATTTTATTTTACTTTGTTCAATCCTAGTTTTTAATCACTTCTTCAAAAAAAAATATTTTTTTCACTGAAGTGTTTTTAAAATTGCATTCATAAAGAATTTTTTTCAGTCCCTGTGGGTACGATAACTCGACATTTACTTGTCACTTTATAACTTGTGGCGATTGTGTACACTTGTACATTTTTGTCATTCTAGCCGTCAAGGACTGTGTCTAGGGTCAAGAGTTTCTTGGGCTTTGGTGGATACTATTGTCGTTTCGTTGAAGGTTTTTCAAATATTGCTGCTCTATTTACGAAGTTGCTTCAAAAGAACTCTGCCATTAAGTGCACTTATGAGAGACAAAAGAGTTTTGAGAAGCTTAAGTCAGTTTTGACTGAAGCGCTGATAACGACTCGTGATATTAAGTAATAAAATTTATAAAACTGATCACACCAAAACTAACTAATATCACGATGTTAAAGGCAAGCGTACCTATTGAACAGGAGTATAGTTTAGTGGCAAGACCGAGTTATCGTACCCAAGAGAACTAAAAGTACTAATACTTACTTCCTTTCTATTATCTAGCCTAAAAATAAAAGAGGTTTGGTTGAAACTAATTCTAAAACTAACTAAAAGTGCACAAAAAGTAAATTGGGGAAAACTTTAGGGAAAAGCTGATTGATATAAGCAATACTTAAAGGAGAATCCACCTAGACTTCACTTCTTATTGGTTCTTGAGCTAGACGATTTATTCACTTGACTTGATCCGTAGAGATCCTGAATTTATGTTAAACCCTCCGTCGAGGCGAAGGGCAACTAGGCCTAGGTTGTTAACTAAAGTTCCTTTATTAATTAACACCCTAGGTTGCATTAATTCGATCTATGGTTCCCCATATTAGGTTTGACCCTAATCCGGTAGATTTATGTCGCCCTATGTCTAGGGTTGCATGCAACTCCACTTAATTATGGTAGATCTATTCTTATCACAGGGACTTTTGCTCCTCTGCTTTAAGCACATCCGTTTCTTGAATTAATACCTAGGCTTATTAACACAAGAATTAAGCACACAAAATTAAGAACAACTCAAGTATTTATCATATAACTCAAGAATAAATAATAACAAGATTCGTCTTAGGTTTCATCCCCCTCAAGTATTTGAGGGGTTTAGTTCATAATAAAGAAAGAAAACATATCAGAAGAATTAAGATAACAAAACATAAAGAACCCGAAAACCCCTGAAGGAATTTAGGGAGATCCACTGTCTTGATGTAGAATTTTGGCTTCTGGGATGAATCAATCGGCTTCCCTTGGAGTAATCCCTTGCTTTTACTCTTTGCGTTGGTAGAAATATGGCGCTCTTTCCTGAGAGAAAAGAGTATTCCCTTAGCGGGAAATAAGCACACCCTAGAAGTTGCCTCCTAGGGTCTTTATATAGAGTTTAGAATGGCTTTCTTAGCCCCTAAGTATCCAAATCCGAGTGAAATTCCTCTTCCTCACGCATAGAACACGCCCATGTGCCACGCCCGTGTGCCACGACAAGAGGCCGTGTGAGAGTCTGTCGATGGAGGCACGGCCGTGTGGCTTGGCTGGCTAGACCGTGTGATCTTCGTGTGGCATGGCCATGTGCCACGACCGTGCGATGATCCTTGGGCCGTGTCAGTTACACATTTTGGCCCATTTTCTCCATTTTTGGTCCATTTTCCCTTCTTTTCTCTTCCCTATGCTCTCCTAAGTGTAAGATATGAAAAAGAAAGATTAAGAGCACCAATTCTCACTAATTTGATAATAATTTATCCAAAATAAAGGCTAAACATGGGGTAAAAATATGTATAATTTATCATTTATCAAATACCCCCACACTTAAGCCTTTGCTTATCCTCAAGCAAAATCTCAATCCCTAATTAAGAATCATTCCTCCCAACTTACAATCTTTATCAATAATGTTTCAAACTAATTCACAAGTAGTCATACAATGAAAATTCAATCAGAAGAATATTAAAGATTCAATCACTCTAAGTTGAGAATTTTATCATTGGAACGTAAGTTTCTTCTATTCTTCTAAGTAATCATCTCTCAATTGAAATCAATAGGTTTTGACATCCTCACTAAGGGTTAACTCTGTCCACTCAAAGTGTTTAGGGTTCAAGAATTAAGTACTCTCTAGTCAATCTGAAAAGTTATTGCCATAGGCTTGCAAGAAAATCAAATCTCCACCACTATAGATTGATACGACACATCGATCAAAAGGTCTTTCAATGGTTGTAATGGGGTTTTGGTTAGGGGTGCTGTCACAAGCTGAAAAAGAGGGTTAGAATCGAGATTGAATTAAAAAATCATCTAGCTAGAGAAATCTCTATCACTGGAACATATTCCTAGAGCTAAGCCTTATGATGACATCGTTCTGGATTTGGAAGCTTGTAGAAATATGCAAAAACTATTGAACTATTACAGATTACAATTGAATTAACTGTATATACATTTTTTTATTTTTATTTTTTTTAGAACAATTCAAGTACAATACTTTGAATATTGACAAACTTTACAATTGAAAAAGAAAGAAAGAACAAAGCTAGATAATAATTTTAACTCAAATCTCGACAAAAATAGGGATCAAAATAATTGAATGGAATTTAACAAAAATGGGTTATGGGTTAATATTAGAGGTAAGTCAAAAAATGGGTTGTTAGGCTCAATGGAGTTTACTAGGGGTTAATTTATGGAGGTAGGCTTTTTATGGAGTAAGTGGGTTAAACCTAGGTGCCTTTATCATTTCGATGTATCAAATCAATGATGTGGTCTTGACATGTATAATCGAAGCAAGTTCTAGAAATACAAATCAGTATTGACTCACTCAAAGCAATAATAAAAGTGAGCACGAAAGCATTTATGCTCAAAAGGCTCAAAAATCTCACCAGAATTATGGCTTTTGTTGTCAATCCTGTGAATTTCAAATCTCAAGATAATACTTAAAATTAGGGAAAATAACCTAGAAAAAATTTAAATTCTTAAAAATTTCAACTTATCATGTTTGATTCCCTAGTGTTTTAAAGTTTGAATAATCAAAGCATAAGCACCTATGTCTTAATTCTCAACACATCAATAAAAATTATAAATCAATCAGAATTAATTCCTAACAAGAGATTTGAAGATAATGAGAGAATTCAAAATTTGAGAGCAATTTTTAGGGATTTCAAAGATACTATAAAGAATGAAAGTGAGCTTCCCCCCACACTTAAGATGTACATTGCCCTCAATGTACAAAGATATAGATAGCAAGAGAAGTATAATATCATGAGATAGGGAGAGGATTGAAACTCCCTGAATTTAGGATGAACTTGTGAGGAAGAGTTGGCAACTGTGGTAGGGTGTTCCCATTTTCAGTTGAATAAGAGCTGTAGAGCTCCTTTTTGAAACTGTGAAAATATTAATTAGTCGTGGGACTTTTGGATTAATAGAGATTGCTCGTTAGGAATTGGCTGATATGAAAGATAGAAAAATAAATAATAGAAAAATAATAAACTAAGTTAAAAATACTAATAATGTAATGATTAAAAGGAGTTAACATAATAAAAATAAAATTCGAAATAAAATGAGACTAAGAAAGAAAAAAAATGAAAAATGAGAAAGGTAGAAATGAAAGGGAGAATAGAGGCACACGCCCATGTGTCTCGAGTGTAGCCCATGTTGGCCAGATTGCATGGCTGTTTGCGAACATGTTCGCTCTTCACACGGTAGTGTAAGTGGTCCCACGGTCGTTTGCGATGATGCTTCGCTACTCCCACGGTAGTGTGGGAGGTCACACGGCTGTGTCTAAATTGACAGTGTTGGCCACGATTTGGGGACACGGGCGTGTGGCGATATGCAAGCCCGTGGCTAAACTGCAGGGTTGCCACGGCCATGTCGTACGGCCGTGGGGTGTTGTTGGTAGCCCATGTTTTGGGAAAATTTGTGCTCTATTTATACACGGCATCAGTACACGACCGTGTCTCTGTTTGAAGTGTTCACACGGCCTAGGGCATGCCTGTGGGACTGGCCGTGTGGTTCTAAATCTCTGCATGAAAAGGGTTAGTTGATGAATAAAAAAAAATACTAAAATCAAAATAGACGAAAAATTACTAAGTTAGTGCTCGAGTTGCCTCCCGAGAAGCGCTTATTTATAGTCTAAGCTCGACTTTGCTCGAGCTTGTACGTTCACGGTGGTTTGATGAGTTGATACTCTTCTATCCTGCTTACAATTTCATTATCAACGTAAGAATTGAGTCGAGTATGATTTACCTTGAAAGTGCTGAGTGACTCATGTTTTATCTCAACTGTACCATAGGGAAAGATTTTCATTATCGTGAAGTAAGGTGTATCACTTGTATGCTCTTTTGAATTCAAGATTCGAGGATCATCTTCCCCTAAGATTACCTTATCTCCTACCTTAAGTTCATTCGTTTGTACCTGAGGGTCGTCTTGGTGATGCTCTAGGTTGGTGTGGCATATTTTGGGCTTTTCGTGATAGTTCAGCCACTCATCTAGTTCCTCAATCTGAAGCATTCGTTTTCCAGGTGCTTCTCCTTTGGATGGACTTGTCTGTGATTGAGTTGCCTTTATGTAGAGTGTATCCTGCACAGAAGGTTGGATGGTGAGATTATTCTTTTCACAAGGACTCGTGACTATATTATTATCAATAGTCTTGATCGAGTTTCGAGCTTGTAAGGTAACTTGGTCATCACCTACACGTAGTGTAAGTTCACTTGTTCTTAAATCAATTATTGTTCTGGCAGATGCTAAAAAGGGTCGCCCTAAAATTAAGGGTACATTGCTAGCCTCGTCAATGTCTAAAACAACAAAGTCAACTGGGAATATAAATTTATCAATTTTGACAAGCACATCTTCAATTATTCCCTTAGGTGCCCTAATAGTTTTATCAGCTAGTTGAATGCTCATCTTGGTTTTCTTAGGGGTTCCAAGACCTAGTTGTTTAAATAGGTTATAAGGCATGACTTTTATGCTTGCCCCTAAATCAGCTAAAGCATTTTTTTCCTCTAAGCTACCAAGTAAACAAGGGATAGTAAAACTCGCTGGATCTTTTAGTTTGTTCAGTAGTCTATTTTGTAGAATAGCTGAGCAGACTGCATTTAGTTCCACATGAGATTTCTCCTCTAGCTTCCGCTTGTTTGTCAAGAGTTCTTTTAAAAATTTAACCGCGTCTGGCATCTGCAAAATTGCTTCAACAAATGGTAAGTTAATGTGTAAATTTTTTAAGAGTTTAAGAAACTTACCAAATTGTTCATCTGTGCGGTCTTTCTGTAGCGCTTTTGGGTATGGTATACGAGGCTTGTGTTCGTTGACGTCTGGCTTGTTGTTGCTTGCCTCTACCTTACCTTTACTCACCTTAGGTTCCTCGCTTAACTTTGGGTCGTCTTTGGTTAACGCCTCCTCATCTGTTATATTTATGGCATGAAGTTGGTCTTTAGGATTGGTCTCAGTGTTGCTTGGAAGTCCACCTTGCGGTCTTTCTGATATTAACTTGGCCAGTTGACCGATTTGATTCTCAAGGCCTTTGATTGATGCTTGCTGATTCTTTAATTCCATTTCAGTGTTTTGAAAGCGGGTCTCTAACATGGCCATGAAATTGGTAAACATCTCTTCAAGGTTGGGCTTTTTCTCCTGTTGCGGCGGTGGCTACTGAAATCCCTGAGGGGGTTGTTGTCTTTGATTCCCTTGGCCTCCCCAAGAAAAATTGGGATGGGTTCTCCAACCTGCATTATATGTGTTACTATATGGATTATTTTGAGATCTAAAATTGTTACCCATATAATTGGCCTGCTCGATTTCTATGCCATTGGCAGAAGCTGAGTGGTCTGGAGTGAACATATTTGCCTGAGTTGTGTCGCACTGCATTACTGCTTGTGCCTGCGTAGAACCAACAAAATTATCAAACTTTTTATTTAAAAGTTCTACTTGGTTGGAAAGCATAGCGACAGCATCAATATTATAAACTCCTGCAGCTTTCGTCGGCGTTGTCCTCATGACTTGCCACTGATAATTATCCAGTGACATCTCTTCAATAAATTCATAAGCTGCTTTTGGTGTTTTGTTATTGATTGTTCCTCCTGCAGCTGCATCGATCATTTGTCTCATCGATGGGTTCAAACCGCTGTGAAAGGTTTGAACTTGTGACCATAAAGGTAGGCCGTGATGAGGGCATCTTCTCAAAAGATCTTTGTATCTCTCCCAGGCACCATAAAGTGTTTCTAAATCCATTTGCACAAAAGAAGAAATATCGTTTCGTAATTTGGCTGTTTTAGCTGGAGGAAAATATTTAAGTAAAAAATTTTCGGTCATCTGCTCCCATGTGGTGATTGAGCCTCGTGGTAAAGAATTTAACCACTGTTTGGCTTTATTTCTCAGAGAGAATGGAAATAGCCTTAAGCGAATGGCATCGTCAGAAACGCCATTTATTTTAAAAGTATCACAAAATTCCAAGAAATTTGCTAAATGTGAATTTGGATCTTCGTCCTGCAAACCATCAAACTGCACAAACTACTGAATCATCTGAATAGTGTTAGGTTTCAATTCAAAATTATTAGCAGCAATAGCAGGTCGAATAATGCTAGTTTGGGTACCAATCAAACTAGGTTTAGCATAATCATACATAGTACGAGGAGCTGCATCCTGGTTTGCTAGTTCTACTGGTAGTGCTGGAGGTGGTGGAACGTTTTGATTCGCGTCCATCTCTTCTGTAGGTTCTGGCTCTTGCTCAAGTTCTTGTTCTGGATAATATAAACTGCGTCTAGTTTTTCTGCGATTTCTGCGAACTGTCGCTTCTAGATCTTCGTCAAAAAGTAGTGGTCCTGTTGGGTTGTTTCTAGTCATAAACTAAAAATACCTAAAAAGAAAAGCAAAGAAAATTCAAAAATTTAAAAGAAAATAAAAATAAATAAATAAAAACTGAAAATAAAAATAAAAGAGAAATAAATAAATATATATAAATATAGTAATGGCTAAAGTAATAGAAATCAAGTTTTCTTAATATTTCAGTTCCCCGGCAATGGCGCCAAAAACTTGATAACGACTCGCGATATTAAGTAATAAAATTTATAAAACTGATCACACCAAAACTAACTAATATCACTATGTTAAAGGCAAGCGCACCTATCGAACAGTAGTATAGTTTAGTGGCAAGACCGAGTTATCGTACCCAAGGGAACTAAAAGTACTAATACTTACTTCCTTTCTATTATCTAGCCTAAAAATAACAGAGGTTTGGTTGAAACTAATTCTAAAGTAAACTAAAAGTGCACAAAAAGTTAATTGGGAAAAACTTTAGGGAAAAGCTGATTGATATAAGCAATACTTAAGGGAGAATCCACCTAGACTTCACTTCTTATTGGTTCTTGAGCTAGACGATTTATTCACTTGACTTGATCCGTAGAGATCCTTAATGCTAAACCCTCCGTCGAGGCGAAGAGCAACTAGGCCTAGGTTGTTAACTAAAGTTCCTTATTAATTAAAACCCTAGGTTGCATTAATTCGATCTATGGTTCCCCGTATTAGGTTTGACCCTAATCCGGTAGATTTATGTCGCCCTATGTCTAGGGTTGCATGCAACTTCGCTTAATTATAGTAGATCTACTCTTATCACAGGGACTTTTGCTCCTCTGCTTTAAACACATCCGTTTCTTGAATTAGCACCTAGGCTTATTAACACAAGAATTAAGCACACATAATTAAGAAAAACTCAAGTATTTATGATATAACTCAAGAATTAATAATAACAAGATTCGTCTTAGGTTTCATCCCCCTTAAGTATTTGAGGGGTTTAGTTCATAATAAAGAAAGAAAACATCTCAGAAGAATTAAGATAACAAAACAAAAAGAACCTGAAAACCCCTGAAGGAATTTAGGGAGATCCTCTGTCTTGATGTAGAATTCTGGCTTCTGGGACGAATCAATTGACTTCCCTTGGAGTAATCCCTTGCTTTCACTCTTTGTGTTGGCAGAAATATGGCGCTCTTTCCTGAGAGAAAAGAGTATTCCTTTAGCGGGAAATAAGCACACCCTAGAAGTTGCCTCCTAGGGTCTTTCTATAGAGTTTAGAATGGCTTTCTTAGCACCTAAGTATCCAAATCCGAGTGAAATTCCTCTTCCTCAGGCATAGAACACTCCCGTGTGCCACGCCCGTGTGCCACGACAAGAGGCCGTGTGAGAGTCTGTCGATAGAGGCATGGCCGTGTGGCCTGGCTGTGCTTGTCGGGGGCTGGACCGTATGATCTTCGTGTGGCACGGCCATGTGCCATGGCCGTGCGATGATCCTTGGGACGTGTCAATTACACATTTTGGCCCATTTTCTCTATTTTTGGTCCATTTTCTGTTCTTTTCTCTTCCCTATGCTCTCCTGAGTGTAAGATATGAAAAAGAAATATTAAGAGCACCAATTCTCACTAATTTGATAATAATTCATCCAAAATAAAGGCTAAACATGGGGTAAAAATATGTATAATTTATCATTTATCAAGCGCCTATATTCACACAACTAGAATTTGGTAAGGAGTATGTTGTTTTGAATAATGCTTCTTGCACAGGATTAGGTTGTGTGCTGATACATGAGGGAAATATAGTAGCTTATGTGTCGAGATAGTTGAGACCGCATGAGTGTAACTACCCGACCCATGATCTAGAGTTGGTTGCTATAGTCTTTCCACTCGAGATTTTGTGTCACTATCTATATGGTGAGAGGTGTGTGATTTATACTAATCACGAAAGTCTCAAGTATCTTCTTACCCAAAAGGAGTTGAACTGAGATAGAGGTGTTGGATTGAGTTGCTAAAAGACTATGACTTTGTGATTTTGTATCATCCAGGAAAGCTAAATTTTTTCACTTACGCCTTGAGTTAGAAGTCTTTAGTTGACTTAAGGGAAATGTTCGTGAAGTTGTCGGTTTCTAGACGTGGTGTTTTGTCGGCTGAGCTTCAATTGAAGCTGGCCCTTGTGTAGAAATATTGAGAGAGGTAACCATTTGATAAGAGTTTAGCATGTCGTATCTATCAGGTTAAGTTGGGTGTTCTTGGAGATTTTAATCTCAATTCTTATGGTGTTCTTTGGAAATCAGATGTGTGTTTCGATGGACGAGGACCTAAAACACTTGATTCTTACCGGGGTTCATAACTATCCATATGCTATGCATCCTGGTGGGAACAAGATGTATCAGGATTTTCAAGTTTTGTATTGGTGGTTAGGGTTGAAAGACGTAGCTGATTTTGTTGCTAAATGTTTAGTTTGCCAGATGGTTAAAGCTGAGCATCAATTCCATATGGGTTACTTTAGTCGTTTAGGATTCTAGAGTGGAAATGGGAGCAGATCATGATAGATTTGGTTTCGGGTTTACCATTGACTCCATTTCTGAAGGAATTAGCTTGGGTGCTAATGGATCGATTTATGAAGTGTGTGCCAGTGTGTACGACCTTTGGTTTGCAATAGTTGGTCAAGCTTTACATTAGGGAGATTGTTAAATTGCATGGTGTTCCAGTTTCTATCATATAGGATCGAGATCCATGATTTACATCGAGATTGTAGAAGACATTGCAAGAGGCTTTAGGTTTGAAGCTTCACTTCAGTACCGTGTATCATCCACAATCAGTTGGTCAGTCTCAGAGAGAGGTCTAGATTCTCGAGGATATGCTTTGGAGTTGTGCTATTGATTTTTGTGGCAATTGGGATAGTCATTTGCTATTGGTTGAGGTCTAACATGGACGAGAAGAGGAATTTGGGTCCTAATTTGGTTTGTAAGATCGAGGATAAGGAAAAACTTATTTATGAGCTGTTGAAAGCTACTTCAGATAAGAAGAACTCTTGTGCTGACTTGAGACGTCGAGATACCGAGTATCAGGTTGGTGATGAGCTGCTTTTCAAGGTTTCGCCCTAGAAGAAGGTTTTGAGATTTGGGTGGAAGGGTGAGTGTAACACCCCTAACCCGTATCCGTCGCCGGACTAGGGTCACGAGGCATTACTGAATAAAAACATAATTCTGAGCATTCACATATTCATATATATATATATATAAAGCACATGGTTAATTAATTATTAAACATATATTAATAATCATATTGCATATATGAATCATACCTCAAAATTTAGCCGAATCTATACCATGCATATAGTCATATTTTTAAACCAATGAACACACTTCAAAGCCATACATCATATGCCTTATAAAAACATAGCTCAATTCACATGGTTATCACTTTGATGATATTTGAATACTTTAAAAAATATAAACATTATACTTCTTAGTTCTATACATGCGTATATTAAACCAAATAATATTATCATAAAGCATTTGTTCTTTAGCAAGTATATAGATACACATACACTTTCATTATAAACCAAACCATAATGGCAAGCTTCATTCAAATACACTAACATATACTTATATATATATAATTAATGTATTTCTATAATTCATATAATTCTTATAGTATACTATTACATAAATCACTATTCATTTGGTAATTTATCTTTGTTTCATTTACAATCCATATTAGAAAATAATCTCAATAAATAATCTTTATTTAACTTTATTAACCAAATAAAACTATGCATATTCGAACATACACATACTTTATTAACATTTTTAAACTATCAATAACCAAATCAAGTTCATTAATCATTTTCAAACTATTTCCAAAACATAAAACACCCATCACATATACTTTTCATTCATTTCACATAACATTAAAATCAAAATGGAATAAACCATTGCCAAACATAACCACATCCAAACGTTGAAGTTAAGCCATATTCGCATGGCTAAGTTTATACATATCTAAGGTTGAACAAAATTCATATTAGCCTATACATGCCATAAGTTCAAAAATAAACTTTTAAAAGTACCGAAAGTTGACGATAGTGTGGATGACTTCTATAACGATCCCTGAGCTTGTGGCTTATAACCAAAATCTTTAAAACAAAGTAACAAAAAAGAAAACACACAGAGTAAGCTGACTTAGCTTTGTAAGTATTAAGCAAATTAAACAACTCAAATAAATAATCAAATCATTTCATACAAGTCGAATTATACCATTAAAGATATATTTTAAGTCAAACAAGTTAACTTGGCCGAATATTCAAGGTCCATTATAACACCACATAAATACTTACCTATATAACCGAGTACATATATAAAATCCAATATATCAACTCAAAAAAACTTACCTATATGGCCAAATTCACAAGGTTTATTATATTATTTCATATGGCCGATTATATAAGTTCAATATAACCTCACATGTTACCGAATATACAAGTTCCATATAGGCTCACATGTAATTGAATACACAAGTTCAATATAACCTCACATGCAGCCGAATATACAAGTTCAATATAACCTTACATATACTTACCTATTTGGTCAAATATAGAAATCATTTAGATCAACTTACTTGATCACTTTCCACATCAATATGAAGTCTTATAGACATAAACTTGAAATAAATCACCGGCATAAAACCTACTAGGCATAAGCCTGAATCACACACCGGCACAAGGCTTGCTAGACTCAAAGTCTGATATTTTTCACCGGCAATTAGCCTGATAGGAATAAAGCCCGAATTCACCAGCATAAAGCTTGCTAGGCTCAAAGCCCGAATATCACTATTATAAGGTTGTAACACCCCAAACCCGGCCCAGACGTTATGGCCAGATCTGATGTGTCACATTGGAATATTTTCGAAAACACATGATCTGCTCTTAAACCCTTGGCTAAAAGAAATTATTATTTCGATAATTTTAAAAGACTAAAGTGAATGGAAGCTGTGCACCAGGTAGGTATCCGAAATAGAGGAGGTGAGCCATGAAGGCTGCTTAAGTACCAGGCTCTTGATGGGATCCAATCCTCGACATGCCCACAACCATTGCCACACTTTAGGTTGTTGATAATTTTGAAAATATCTTGAGATGGAGTTTGTTCAAAGTGATGTTTTAGTTAAAACGTTATAATTTATCTTTGTATGAGTTGGAAACCAAGAGTTATTTAAAACGTAACCTAGGTCTAGCCCATTTTAAAACATTATTAGTAGCCCAAAATATAAAGTTTTAACTCAAACAATTCGAAAAAGAAAATAATTAAAATGGCCTTATTACAACCCAAAAAAAAACTGATAATAATAATATGTAAATAAAACTCATTTAAAAGAAAATCCAACTGAACATCATGGCCACTCTGAATTCCCACAGGCTCCAAGTCTCCCCATCAAGTCTCACCTGCAAGGTTTAGAATAAGGGGTGAGTTTAGAAAACTCAGTGTATAGCAGGCCCTTTCAGAGCCCAAATCCATACATGCACAACTCAATTTCAACATATACTGGGCCGAAGCCTTTACTTTTTGCAATAACTGGGCCGAAGCCTTTCATAAATCATATCACTGGGCCGAAGCCTTTTTTTCTGTAAACGGTATAGCCCTTAGGCCCGTTTCAATATCACAACTGTCAAGACATACATATATGCAGAAAACCCATTTGGGGAGACTACTCAACCCACCAACTGCTACTCTCCACCCGTACTATCCAACACACCATGTGGGGAATAACTCAACCCACCCAACCAACACACCACTGGCAGCATAGCTGCTTAATCATATAACTGGAGGCCAAGCCTCTTTCGGTAACTGGGGCAAAAGCCCTTTTCGGTAAACTGGGGCAAAAGCCCTTTTCGGTATACTGGGGCAAAAGCCCTTTTGCACTTCCTCCAATCATATAAACCCAACCCATGCATGTAATGATTATAAGATGGCATACCGTATACATATCATAGCATATCATGTGCATATCATGTGCATATCATATCATAGCATAAAATATCAATATCACAATCATCATATCCAGAATGAAACCCTAGGGGTATAATGGTCATTTTCACCTAGGGGCAAAATAGTCATTTTCCATGTTTAGGGGTAATTTCGTAATTGTATCATTTATTAGGGTTTTCCATGTTATTTATCCATTCCACGTGTTTAAACAAAAATTTTTAGCCTATTTTAGTGCAACCAAGTTATTGGGCCTAAAACCCCTAATGGGCCCTATGTGGCCAATTTAGTCATTTAGGCTCTTTTAGCCTATGTTACGCAACGGTTCTAACAGTTTTAACTAGCAATCTAACCGGTTCCCATTTTTACCAAATTTACCCAAATGAGCCCGAAAGTCCATTGGGCCCTAATTTAGCCCAACGAGGCCCCAACTTTCCAAATTTGCCCGAAGTCGTGCTCTTACCTGTTACATCAACTTTGTTCACCACATCCATCGCAATCGTACTCATCCACATACCATCTCGTGTTTACCAGTTACAACAACAACATAATTCGATATGTCGGCTTTTAAGCAATATGGATCTAAGCTATTACGGGGATATGTTACACACCTGATTGACTACGGTTGCTCTCCTCACTCTACCACGTACTTGCCCTCTGCAAGATTCGACGATTCGAACCTAGTCTATTCAATACCGATTCTCCAAACCTTGTTGCTCCTCTAAAGTAGTCCCCTTTGCGAATCATCTATTGTTGCGAACGTTTCCAGGGATCTCCTTGCTTAGAACCGCCCCCTAACACGAACTACGAATAAACCCAATAGTCTAATGATATTCGGCTATCAACTATATATTAGAGGTGATTTTCGGCTTTTAATCAAAGTAGAAAGAAGGTAGAACTTTGTAAGAAGAGGATGAAAGATTCTGCTTTTCTATAGATTTGAGAGGTGAAAAGAGGAGTAGAGGTGAGAAGAATGAACGAAAAGAAAGAGTGGGATGTTGGTTTAGATGGAATCGGTACACTCAACCTCAGGGATTTCGGCTTTTGGTGGTCATTCGACAAAGGTGATGAAAAGGGAAGAAACTAGTGGTTCGGTTTTGGCAAATGAGGAGAAGAAGATGGATAGAAGAAGTGATGATTTCGGCTGAAGAAGAAAAGAAGGTGAAGAAAAGATCCTAGGGTGCTTTAACCAAAAAGAAAACGGCACACTAAAATCCCTAATGCTGAAATACTAACACCCACACCCCCAGCCGATTTTTGCCTCCTAAACTCCTATATTCGGCCAACACTTAGCCCTCATCAAATCCCAAAAATCTCTCCCCTTATTACTCATAGGATCTAGCTTATGACCAATTCAAACCTCAATCCAATAGAGTTCCATTCAACTTCAAACTCTTGCATACACAAGACATAAAAATAAATGCCATTGGTACTTGCTCCATGATTCGAACCTTGGCCTTCTTTCCTCACTTACACGCCACATTTTTAGGAGACTAGTGGCGTCACTTAGCCACTCTACCAAGGCTCCTTTTGTGATACATTTTACCCACATATTTTGATAAGGCCTCCTAACCAGAGCCCCTAATTCTTTAAGTCCAAAATTCAAAAATTCCACCGGGTTTTGGCCAACTCATGGGCCTTCCATAGGCCCATTTACACACTCTAAACATGAATTTCACAACCAAATACCAACATTTAAAATTTCACCAAATATCTCACAAAATTACTAAGCCCAAAAAATTAGGATGTTACAACTCTACCCTCCTTAAAGAAATTTCGGCCTCGAAATTTACCTTATCAGAACAGTTGAGGATATTGTTGACGCATCGCTTCCTCGGGCTCCCAAGGAGCCTCCTCTGTGCCGTGGTTTCTCCAAAGTACCTTTACCAATAGGACAGATTTTCTTCTCAGCACTTTAATGTCGCGATCAAGTATCTGCACAGGTTCTTCTTCGAAGGTTAAATCCGCTTGTACCTCAATGTCTGCAACTGGCACGATATGAGTAGGGTCAGAACGATATCGCCTTAGCATTAACACATGAAAGACATCGTGAATGCGATCCAACTCCGGTGGTAACTCTAGCTGATAAGCGACCGGTCCTATTCGTTTTACAATTCGATAAGGCCCAATGAATCGCGGACTCAACTTGCCCTTCTTACCAAATCTCAATATCTTCTTCCAAGGCGAAACCTTAAGAAAAACCATGTCTCCTACAGCATACTCAATATCCTTACGCTTAAGATCCGCATAAGACTTATGTCGATCTGCTGCCTCTTTCAAACGGTCTTTGATTACCTTAACTTTGTCTTCTGTATCAGCCACTAACTCTGGTCCAAGTACTCGTCTCTCTCCCAACTCAGTCCAACAAGTAGGCGAACGGCATTTCCTCCCATACAATGCCTCATATGGGGCCATCTGAATACTCGCTTGATAACTGTTATTATAAGCGAATTCTGCCAATGGCAAGTAATCCTCCCAGCTGCCCCTAAAATCGATCACACAACCCCTCAACATGTCCTCTAAAATCTGAATAACTCTCTCTGACTGCCCATCTGACTGAGGGTGAAAAGCTGTGCTAAAATCCAGTCGCGTTCCTAGCGCCTCATGCAATTTCCTCCAAAACTGAGATGTGAATCTTGGGTCTCGATTAGAAATTATTGATACTGGCACCCCATGCAATCGCACTATCTCTGCTACGTACAACTTGGCTAACCTCTGAAGTGAATAGTCGGTTCGAACAGGTATGAAATGGGCAGATTTCGTCAGCCTATCCACAATCACCCAAACCGAATCTTTCTTGGAAGGTGTCAAAGGCAACCCACTTACGAAATCCATGGTTACTCTTTCCCACTTCCAAAGTGGTATTTTCACTGGCTGCAACAAACCTGAAGGCAGTTGATGCTCGGCTTTTACTTGTTGACACGTTAAACATTTTCCCACAAACTCGGTCACTTCCCTCTTCAGTCCAGGCCACCAATATAACTCTCGCAAGTCTCGATACAACTTATTTCCTCCTGGATGCATGGCACAAGGTCCACTATGAGCCTCTTTCAAAATCATCAATCTTAGATCAGAGTCCTTCGGCATACAAATTCTTCCTCGAAAACAGAGAACCCCATCACTATTTAATCTAAAGTCTGAATTCTCCTCTTTCTCGACTTGCTGAAATCGAGAATCCAACGACTCATCCAACAGCTACTGCCTCTTAATCTGTTCTACCCAAGTCGGTTTCACTTGTAACTCTGCCAATAAGCTCCCATCGTCATACAAGCTTAAACGAGCAAACATTGCTTTCAACTCTGCTATAGTCCTACGACTCAACGCATCAGCCACCACATTTGCCTTGCCTGGATGGTACTCAATCGAACAATCATAATCTTTCAACAACTCTATCCACCTTCTCTGTCTAAGATTCAGCTCCTTTTGAGTTAATAGATACTTAAGACTTTTATGATCTGTATAGATGATGCACTTCTCCCCATACAAGTAATGCCAACAAATTTTAAGCGCGAAAATCACCGCCGCCAGCTCTAAATCATGAGTAGGATAGTTCACCTCGTGAGGCTTAAGCTGCATGGAAGCATACGCAACCACCTTTCCCTCTTGCATCAACACACAACCCAAACCTACATGTGATGCATCGTTATACACGGTGAAATCTTTACCGGACTCTGGCTGTATCAACACTGGTGCCTCGGTCAAAACTTTCTTTAACTTCTCAAAAGCCTCTTGTTGCTTCTCAGTCCAAACAAACGGTACTCCTTTCCTTATGAGTTTCGTCAACGGTGCCGCTAGTACAGAGAACCCTTCCACAAACCTTCTATAATAACCTGCCAACCCCAGAAAACTTCGAATTTCCGACACTGACCTCGGTGGCTTCCATTCCAGAATTGCCTTAATTTTTCGAGGGTCCACCTTAATCCCCTCAGCAAAAACAACATGTCCTAAGAAAGTCACTTCATTCAACCAAAATTCGCACTTACTGAACTTCGCATAGAGCTGCTTTTCTCTTAGTACTTACAGAACGGTACGAAGATGCTCATCATGTTTCTCTTCCGTTTCTGAGTCTACCAAAATGTCGTCAATGAACACAACTACGAACTGATCCAAATATGGCTGGAATACTCGATTCATCAAGTCCATGAAAGCTGCTGGTGCGTTTGTCAGTCCAAAGGGCATAACCAAGAACTCGTAATGACCATATCGAGTTTTGAATGCTGTCTTATGAATATCCACCTCTTTGACTCTCAACTGATGATATCCTGACCGAAGGTCGATTTTTGAAAATACTGACGCTCCCCTTAGCTGATCGAATAGGTTGTCGATCCTTGGCAAGGGATATTTATTCTTGATCGTCAGTTTGTTCAACTGTCGATAGTCGATACACATTCGCATGGTTCCATCCTTTTTCTTAACAAAGAACACTGGTGCGCCCCACGGAGAAACACTTGGTCTTATAAATCCCTTGTCCAATAGTTCTTGTATCTGAGCTTTCAATTCCACCAACTCCTTTAGTGCCATCCTATAAGGTGCAATGGACACTGGAGCCGTTCCAGGTAGCAGGTCAATTCCAAATTCAACTTCGTGATTTGGAGGTAATCCAGGAAGCTCCTTAGGAAAGACATCTTGAAACTCCTTGATAGTCTTAAATGTCTCCACGGTCACTTTCTCAGGCTCAGCTTGACTTACAAAAGCCAAATACGCCTCGCCACCTTTCTGAATCAACTTCTCAGCTTTCAAGGCTGAATCCACATTAGACAAATAATTCCTTCGCTCCCCTATAACCAATACCTCCTCATCTTCGACAGTTCTCAGCACCATCCTCTTGGCAGCACAATCCAATGTCGCCCTATGCTTAGTTAACCAGTCCATTCCCAAGATAAGATCAAATTCTCCAAATGGCAGCTCCATTAAATCTCCTACGAATACCCTATCCTGAGTCTCTAAAGGCACCTCCCTAAAGAGTTTATCTATCTTAACCGAGTGTCCCAAAGGACTTATCACTGATACCCCACTTACAGTTTCATCAGGAAGCACACCCAACGCCCCAGATACATTACAGGCAACATACGAATGAGTGGAGCCAACATCTATTAAAGCAGTATAAGGCGTGCTATGAATGAAGAACGTACCGGTTATAACATCAGGAGCATCACCCTCTTCACGACGTCGTGCAGCATAAACCAACGCTGGCTGACGAGCTTCAGCATGACCAGCACCCCTGCCAGGTGCCCCACGTCCTCGTCCATTACCGTTACCACCTCTACCTTGCCCACGGCTTCTCTGTGGTGGTGGTCCTCCTCGCACTGGTGGAACAACCCTTGGCTCAGCAACTCTATCCTGAGCTGCTCTCCTAGGACACTCTCTGAACTGATGTTCCTTGGACCCACATCGAAAGCATCGCCCAGTTTTTCTCCAACACTCTCCCAAATGTACTCTCCCACAGTCTCTGCAAGTCTGTGGTCGAGCGGTGTTCACTGGAACTGCTCGAATTGGCTCCTCCACTCTGGCTCGCTTAACATTTCGGTATGCAGCACCTGAGGGTCCAGAATCCCTCCTAAATCTAGGTCGATCCCTCTGACGATTCTGCTGTTCAACCCGTTTTACCTCCTCAGCTATCTTAGCCTTTTCTACCAACGCAGCAAAGTCACGCTCCCTCTGTCGAGCTATCAGCACCCTAAGCTCATCTCAAAGGCCATCCTCAAACCGAACCTATGCTCGTATTTTGTCGCAACTATCCCACTAGCGTATCGGCTCAACCTCAAAAATTCTGCCTCATACTCAGCGACAGTCTTATTACCCTGGGTTAAATTCAGGAATTCCTTACGACGAGCATCCACATAACTAGCTCCAACATACCTGCCTTTAAAAGCAGTCTTAAATAGATCCCAAGTTACCCGCTCAGTCGGGGTACTCTCCCTTACAGTGATCCACCATTGGTAAGCCTCGTCTCGCAGCAACGATACAGCCCCTTTCAGCTTTTGCTCCACAGAGCAATCCAAGTCGTCCATAATCCGTTCTGTTGCCTCAAGCCAATATTCAGCCACATTCGGGGCTACTGGGCTACTCTAGATACGCCCCTAAAAACCTCTGCTCCGTTGGCCCGCAGTCGCTCAGAGATAGATCCTCTATTCACTGTCCCAGTACTAGCCCCAGCAACCCTCTCTAAGACCCTCAACATTGCTTGCGACAAAGTATCGTCCCCTATAGCCCGATCATGTGCCCCAGTCTCTGTTGCTTGTGGCACAGATGCCTCTTTAACTAGCCTATGCCCTGAAGATGATGATTCAGCTCACGCTCTACCGCGACCACGTCCACGGCCTTGTCCACGAGTTCCTCTGGGACTCATATCGAATTATCTGATTACAAATTTTATGACATTAGCTTAATATTTCTGTTTGTTTATTACGAGATGTCTTATGAAAGTATAGTAGTTCAGAAGTTGTTTCCGCGACGTTGTATCCTAACTACAGTCTCGTTCCTAAATGTTTTTGGCTTTATCTAAAGTGACATAGAAGGGTCTTGATTCCATCTAGAGCATCATATCAATATCAATGATCATATCATTCTCAAACATTATATTAATGTCAAACGGTAAAGAAAGTACACTTACAGACTTGGTGCCGGGAATTCAGTGTGCCACTTCTTTCTTCAAATCATTTAAAATATATATTTAGCCACAAAAATGAGTAATTTAGAAATTCTTGAATTTGATTAAAAAGTCGTTATTTGATGTTTTGAAAAGCCCGTTAAAAACCCACAGTCGAGTTGTTACAACTTGGCTCTGGTACCACTAAAGGTAACACCCCAAACCCGGCCCAGACGTTATGGCTAGATCTGATGTGTCACATTGGAACATTTTTGAAAACACATGATCTGCTCCTAAACCCTTGGCTAAAAGAAATTATTATTTCGATAATTTTAAAAGACTAAAGTGAATGGAAGCTGTGCACCAGGTAGGTATCCGAAACAGATGAGGTGAGCCATGAAGGCTGCTTAAGTACCAGGCTCTTGATGGGATCTAATCCTCGACATGCCCACAACCATTGCCACACTTTAGGTTGTTGATAATTTTGAAAATATCTTGAGATGGAGTTTGTTCAAAGTGATGTTTTAGTTAAAACGTTATAATTTATCTTTGTATGAGTTGGAAACCAAGAGTTATTTAAAATGTAACCTAGGTTTAGCCCATATTAAAACATTATTAGTAGCCCATAATATAAAGTTTTAACTCAAACAATTCGAAAAAGAAAATAATTAAAATGGCCTTATTAGAACCCAAAAAAAATAGATAATAATAATATGTAAATAAAACTCATTTAAAAGAAAATCCAACTGAACATCATGGCCACTCTGAATTCCCACCGGCTCTAAGTCTCCCCATCAAGTCTCACCTGCAAGGTTTAGAATAAGGGGTGAGTTTGGAAAACTGAGTGTATAACAAGCCCTTTCAGAGCCCAAATCCATACATGCACAACTCAATTTCAACATATACTGGGCCGAAGCCTTTACTTTTTACAATAACTGGGCCGAAGCCTTTCATAAATCATATCACTGGGCCGAAGCCTTTTTTTCTGTAAACGGTATGGCCCTTAGGCCCATTTCAATATCACAACTGTCAAGACATACATATATTCAGAAAACCCATTTGGGGAGACTACTCAACCCACTAACCGCTACTCTCCACCCGTACCATCTAACACACCATGTGGGGAATAACTCAGCCCACCCAACCAACACACCACTGGCAGCATAGCTGCTTAATCATATAACTAGAAGCCAAGCCTCTTTCGGTAACTGGGGCAAAAGCCCTTTTCGGTAAACTAGGGCAAAAGCCCTTTTCGGTATACTGGGGCAAAAGCCCTTTTACACTTCCTCCAATCATATAAACCCAACCCATGCATGTAATGATTATAACATGGCATACCGTATACATATCGTAGCATATCATGTGCATATCATGTGCATATCATATCATAGCATAAAATATCAATATCACAATCATTATATCCAGAATGAAACCCTAGGGGTATAATGGTCATTTTCACCTAGGGGCAAAATAGTCATTTTCCATGTTTAGGGGTAATTTCGTAATTGTATCATTTATTAGGGCTTTCCATGTTATTTATCCATTCCACGTGTTTAAACAGAAATTTTCAGCCTATTTTAGTGCAACCAAGTTATTGGGCCTAAAACCCCTAATGGGCCCTATGTGGCCAATTTAGTCATTTAAGCTCTTTTAGCCTATGTTACGCAACGGTTCTAACAGTTTTAACTAGCAATCTAACCGGTTCCCATTTTTACCAAATTTACCCAAATGAGCCCGAAAGTCCATTGGGCCCTACTTTAGCCAAACGAGGCCCCAACTTTCCAAATTTGCCCGAAGTCGTGCTCTTACCTGTTCCATCAACTTTGTTTACCACATCCATCGCAATCGTACTCATCCACATACCATCTCGTGTTTACCAGTTACAACAACAACAGAATTCGATATGTCGGCTTTTAAGCAATATGGATCTAAGCTATTACGGGGATATGTTACACACCTGATTGACTACGGTTGCTCTCCTCACTTTACAACGTACTTGCCCTCTGCAAGATTCGATGATTCAAACCTAGTCTATTCAATACCGATTCTCCAAACCTTGCTGCTTCTCCAAAGTAGTCCCCTTTACGAATCATCTATTGTTGCGAACGTTCCCAGGGATCTCCTTGCTTAGAACCGCCCCCTAACACGAACTACGAATAAACCCAATAGTCTAATGATATTCGGCTATCAACTATATATTAGAGGTGATTTTCGGCTTTTAATCAAAGTAGAAAGAAGGTAGAACTTTGTTAGAAGAGGATGAAAGATTCGGCTTTTCTATAGATTTGAGAGGTGAAAAGAGGAGTAGAGGTGAGAAGAATGAATGAAAAGAAAGAGTGGGATGTTGGTTTAGATGGAATCGACACACTCAACCTCAGGGATTTCGGCTTTTGGTGGTCATTTGACAAAGGTGATGAAAAGGGAAGAAACTAGTGGTTCGGTTTTGGCAAATGAGGAGAAGAAGATGGATAGAAGAAGTGATGATTTCGGCTGAAGAAGAAAAGAAGGTGAAGAAAAAATCCTAGGGTGCTTTAACCAAAAAGAAAATGGCACACTAAAAGCCCCTAATGCCGAAATACTAACACCCACACCCCCAGCCGATTTTTGCCCCCTAAACTCCTACATTCGGCCAACTCTTAGCTCTAATCAAATCCCAAAAATCTCTCCCCTTATCACTCCTAGGATCTAGCTTATGACCAATTCAAACCTCAATCCAATAGAGTTCCATTCAACTTCAAACTCTTGCATACACAAGACATAAAAATAAACGCCACTGGTACTTGCTCCATGATTCGAACCTTGGCCTTCTTTCCTCACTTACACGCCACATTTTTAGGAGACTAGTGGCGTCACTTAGCCACTCTAGCAAGGCTCCTTTTGTGATACATTTTACCCACATATTTTGATAAGGCCTCCTAACCAGAGCCCCTAATTCTTTAAGTCCAAAATTCAAAAATTCCACCGGGTTTTGGCCAACTCATGGGCCTTCCATAGGCCCATTTACACACTCTAAACATGAATTTCACAACCAAATACCAACATTTAAAATTTCACCAAACATCTCACAAAATTACTAAGCCCCAAAAATCAGGATGTTACAAAGGTTGTCTCATATACAATCCATGTAACAAAAATTCCATAGATTCCTCATAAATCATACGAACTTTTAAACTCTATAACCTTGTCAAATTAAATTCAAAAATAGTATTTTAGTTTCTATACAAAACACATTCAGCTAGCTTTTTATGAATCTAAAGATTCCATAACAACATATTAAACTAAGTTACAATCAATATAAATGATGTCTAATTGCTTAAAGACTTACCTCGGATATCAACGAACGGTATTGATCGACTATTTGACTATTTTGGCTTTTCCTAGATCCGAATCCAATTTTCTCTTTTCTTGATCTAAATTGATATAAATTAAACTTATTTAATCAAATATTCAATCCAATTCACTCAAAAACACATAAATGGGCAAATTACACTTTTCCCATATACATTTTACTCCTTTAGCAATTTAGTCCAAAATTCACAAAACACAAATAAGCACAATTTGATTGCACTAGGCTAAGGCCGAATACTCCCCATGCCTCTATAGGTCCTCACATTTAACTTATTTCACAATCTAGTCCCTCTATTTAATTTTTTTACAATTAAGCCCTATTTACTTAATTTTCATGAAAATTTCCAATACAAACTTAATAATCTAACACATATATTTTATTTAACAATTTCAAACTCAAATTTCACCAAAGTGTCAATAATGGTAACTCAAGAATACATCATCAAAATTAAAAATTCGGACATGGGTCGAGTAGTACTCAAAGCAACGATTTCAAAAATGTAAAAATCATCAAAAATCGAAACCAAACTAGCCTTGAATTTGTATCAACAATGGCCAAATATCATGAGCTTTTCTTGTAACACCCCTAAATCGTATCCGTCACTAGAAGGGTTATGAGGCATTACCGAAAATTCCTCTACTTTCATACTTTCACAAGTTCTTTAATTCACATCCCTTAAACCAAATTAAATCGTAATATCACGAAGTTGAATAATCACATGCGAATAATTGGAAATCATATAACCAATATGTATAACTAATCATTAAATTTAATTTCACAAATATCCAACTCGTAAAATTTCTATGAGTATATGCGCATACTAAGTTCACAAAATAAACCATTACATAAATTTCATTAAATAAATAATTCCAATATTTATTATATAAAACTATCACAATCGACAATTAACCACTTATACATATGAATATGCACATTTATAATGTGAGTTTATATTAAAACAAAATAATACATCATCACAAAAATATGCATAAGCGCATGAACAACCAATATACCTTAATCAAAATTACCATCATAATAAGGAGTTGCTATTCATTTGGTTCATTTTCATAGCATTAGCCGAATCTCCTCAATCATTTCATGGAGAACATTTCAAATACTACTAATATATATAATTACATATTTCATCTATCATGCTAGTCACGTATTCATAAATAAACATATTAACCAAACTAATTAAACACATTTCAATCTCATTCTTCTTACCACAAAACATATCTCACACTTAACAACAATATAAGCCATTTTCGCATAGCCTTTAAAGTCATTTACAAAATATAACACTTAAACATCATCCATCCTATACATGCCATAAGTCAAGTTTAAAACATAAAAAAAAAAATACCAAGACAGTAGATAGTGTGACGAGATGCTGACGATCCCTGACTTTGTAGCTAGATTCAACGGTCTAAAAAAAACAAAGAAACATAACACTCAAAGTAAGCATTTCTAGCTTAGTAAGTCTTAAACGATTATATACAATTTATAATCATAGATCCACTCAAATTTTCAAATGAAATTCATAAATACAAAATCATCTAAGATTATTAATCAAGGACATAAGTAATGCCATTTAACATTCAATCCCCAAATAGACCGAATGCTCTCTTCTTTATTACAACCTCGTAATTCACTTTCAAGACAATTTATCAAGAATATCATCCATATATCCACTCGTATACTTAAGTCCCGAACTCTTATCACAAAATCACAAACGTATAAACATAACTCACATGGTCAAATGCCTTAATTTATATATGCCCTATTAGCCACATATGTTCCACGTTTTTGCCAAATTTTCAATGATAAACGAATACATTTACATACTATGTTTGATAGATGCACCTTTTGGCAATATATTTCGAACATATACATACCTGAATTCGGTAATTGTTAATCCAATTCACTCAAACTTTCAAGTCTCATTTAACACTTTAAATTCACATAGGCATTGGGCCCCTTAAGCATAAAGCTTGATATGGTTCACTGGTTCAAGGCCTGCTAGGCATAAAGCCTGATTTAACTCGCTGGCATAAGGCTTGCTAGGCGAAAAGCCCGATTTAACTCATTGGCACACGGCCTGCTAGGCCTTTAGCTTGTATAAATCAAATAATTAGAATGTACCATAAATCAATAATAGAAATACTAACAATATATTTGATTTATTACTTCCCAATCAAACTCATAATTGGCAACTTCAATATACAATAATTAAGTCATTTCACCGCTTCATACCACATTCGGCAAATACACTGATACCATACCTACCATAATTCAACCATCCAAAATCACATTCGGCAACACTTAAAAACCAATCCTAGAACACATCAAGAATTTTCATTTCCATACGACATTAGTTTATATAAGATCAACATTTCAATTTACTACTTTCATTTCTATCTCTAAGCAAAATTAATTTCATTTGATGACTGATGAACTTACCTCAGTTTTTAGCACGCAATAAAATCGACTACTCGAATAACTCTGCCTTTCCCCGATCCAAATCCGATCTCTTTTGTTCTTGAGCTAATTTAAAAACAAGTTGAATTTATTTAATCAATTAACCAACTAATTTTCACTCAAAAATCACATAAATATGTAATTTACACTATCGCCCCTTACAAAATACTCTTTAACAAATTGGTCTAAAATTCATAAAATACAAATCAATATGAATTTACTCAAGCTATGCTTAGGCTGAATATGCCCCTCTCTCATACAAGTCCTCCTATATCATTTATTTTGAGATTTAGCCACTCAAATCACTATCTTTACAAATTAGCTATATGTAAGCTCAAAATCATATAAAATCACAACATAAAAGATATTTTTCTAACACTTATATTTTAATTTCTAACATCTAGCATAAAATTCATCAACTTCCATTAATGGCTGAATATTAATTTCTCAACCATCTCAAAAATTACCACATGGGTTTTATAGACAATCAAACAAGGATTTCAAATTCATCTAAATTTATAAAAAACTAATATGTTATTTTACCTTGATTTTGCTTGTAACAATGCCGAAATGCTCAAGGTATATTTCTTCTTTGTTTTATCCAGTATTCAATTCAACAAGGATGAACCATTTGCATGGCTTTGTTTTGTTATAATAGTTTATTTATTAATTTACTCATTTGACCTTAATCATAACGTAACAAAACTTTAAAATTTCTATCCCTTACCGTCCATGCATTTTACTAATGGCATATTTGCCATTTAAAACCCCAACACTAAAAAGACATGGCAATTTAATATTTTCATGATAGCATGCATATAGATCAATTGATGCAATTTAATCCCTTCTTGGTAATCAGGCACTCAAACCTCGAAATTTAATCGTGAAACTTCAGCACACATAAGTACACACATTCAAAACACAAAAAATAATATTGGTTTCAATGATTTACCTTGTTGATAGATTTTTTATTCTAGTTAAATCGACGTTTCTGTTATAATTTGGAAAAGCTCATAATTGGATTGGTAAGTGTTAAGTTAAATGAACGCAGTGTGAGCTGACTTTTGATTCTAAATTTTTAATTAGATCTAATTATTGATACTATTATTTCGAGACAGAATTGGTGTATTGAGAAACACAGGGTATGCAGAGAGTTTTCATTTAGAGCTCACCGCAAATTGTATCTGTTCATTTAAAAAGGAATAAAAAGTAAAGTGATTTGAAGTAAATGTTCGGGTATACAGATATGAAATTCGATATTGTTGATTTTTGAGTTCAAATGTCATTTTGTTATTAGAGTTAAGTTGAATGACAAAATGCAACCAGGACTGTTATAGTCAATGTTGAGTCGGGTGTGATATTGAAACAAAGATAATATGAGTCCCATATTGAAATTTCTCTTATTCCTGGAAAATGAAACCTGTTATTTGGATTGTGATTGATCAATGATGAAAATTCTTATGATTATTTTAGAATTTGAGGATTATATTATTGATTATGGAAATAGCTATAGGAAACTTTGTGTACGAGACTGAATCAAATTGTGATTATGATAAAAAGTGAAAGCAATTATGAAAATTGGAAATAGTTTTGACTAACATAGAAGTATACAGAATGGACACTTAGTTATACTTGATTTCAGTTTGATGATAAAGTATTTCTGAAATTATTATTTTGAAGAGGATTGGTTGTGAATGTTTAAGAAATTTTGAGAAAAGATATTGTATCTGTTTACCAATAAGATTTTCAAGGACGAAAATCCCTAAAGGGGGAAAATTGTAATAGCCTGATCAGGGCCTAAATGGAATAGTGGTTACAAAACCACAAATCTGAGGTCAAAATAATTATTTCGATTAAGTTTTAAAATTTATTTTGTGTTTGCAATATTTTGTGAAATTTTCATTACAAAATTTTATTGTTTGTGTGTCCAATTTGATAAATTGGACTAAATTGCAACAGTAGTAAAATGTGCATTCTAGAAGGTAAAGGTGTTTAATTGAATGTGTTTTATTTATATTTTTATGGTTTACATTTTTATGAAATTATTTTTTACAAATTTCAAAAATTTAGACGTTTGGGCACTCAATTTAATCAAAATGACTAAATTGTAAAAATTACAAAAGTTGAGTTCTACATGTTAGAGGTGTTCAATTGTTATGAAAATTTTCAATTGGAGGTCCTTAAATGGTAATTAGACCATTGGTTAATTTATTGGACAGAATAGTACATGAAATGGGTGAAAAAGAATATTTTTCAGTTAGGGGCATTTTGGTTATTTAGTGATTAAATGAATTAAAAAATCAAATTAAAAGCCAATTTTTTCTCCTCTTCTTCGTCAAGGCCGAATATAGCATGGAGAAACCATGGGTAGGGTTTTTCAAGCTTCCAAGCTAAATTATATTTCCGTTCTAGCCCTATTTTTAACATTCTTTACGTTGTTGGAGTCCCGGTAACTTGATTTAGCTTATTCTAGTAACAATTTAACCTAGGGTTCATATTTGGAAAAATACCCATAGGTGAAATGTGTTTATTTTAATGTTTTATGATAGAATATGAGATTTTAAATTATGCTAAACAACTTGTGCTACTCGGTTTTAAGTAAAAACGACTAAAATGACATAATCGGTAAAAATACCTAATGTTCATAAGTATATGTTAGAGTGGGAATTTGATGTTTCTGTTGGTAAATAAATGATCAGTATGTCCTAAAACAGAAGAATTAGGGATAAAGTTCAATTTTCGAGCCTTGGGGAAAAAGTGTATATATGCAAAAGTTTAAGGGTAAAATCGTAATTTTGCCAAAGTTAGAGTTAAGGACTGTTCTGAGAAATGTGAGTATTAAATAAGCTAAATGTGTTATTTTAGATCAAGAAAGATGTGGAATCGACCTTGATCGGGGAAAAGAAAAGATTGTGGACTAAATTGTAAAATTTTTATATTTTACACCAAGGTGAGTTTATGTGACAGCCGTAATTCGACCCTAGTCGGGAAATGGTTTCTTAACCATTAGACCGAGTCTCAATATTAATTAAATGCTAAATTTCATGTCTAATATATGTGAATTTGTTGTGTGAATAATTGATTAATAATTTGGTGCCGTTTGAATGTGAAATTTATTGAATTGGACTTATGTGTAAAATTTTGAAAATGTGTGTGGAATATTGTAAGGGAACCGAATTGTTGCATGGCTTAAAGGTTAGGAGTTGCATGTCAATTCTCCATTTTGTTGACTTAATGGCCGGCCATGATGATTTCATGGCATAAAATATGTGTTTTATATTATAATAATAATGAATTATGAAATAACAAAAATGGGGGAAAAAGAACAAATTATATTTTTATCCTATTTTGTTCTTCATTTGCCGAAATTGGGAAAGAAAAAGGGAGAAGAAGAAAGCCTAACATTCGGCCATTTTAGTTCTTAATCTAAGGTATGTTTGAATGGATTTTTGGCAATTCTTTATGCATTTGAGATGGTTGTTACCTAGATTACTCTACCCATGGTCTAAATTTTGAATTTGGAGGTATTATGTGCATTCGGCCATGAAAAAAGTAATTGAATTTATGAATGCTTTGATGATTTGCGGTGGTGATGGTTGTAAGTTGGGTTTTGAGCTAGTAGAAACTTTGTTTTGAGGCTTATGTGAGTAATTACATTCGGCTATTGTGTTAATTGATTAAAGGAGGTAGTTATTAGTTAAAATTAGCTCATTTCCATGGTCGAATGTTGAAATTGTTCAAGGAATGGTTTAGTTGAATGAATAAATAGTAGATGAGAGCTTTTGGTTATGGTGATTTGTAATAATATGATATGTATGTGTTTTATCTTGTATTCTTGTGAATTAAGCTTGGCTAGAGCAATTCCTAGTTGGTCCATGTCAAAATTTAAGTTTGGTTGTGTTTTGAGTATACGGTCATGAAGGGAACTTGAAGTAATGGTTGTGGGCTGCATGTCTTAAATTAGGAAATAATGCTAGACACTTATCCATACATTATAGGTTCGTTAAATGATCCTTTAGTTAATGAATAGAATAACGTGAGTTAATGAAGATGTTTGGAGGTGTGAAATTGTTGTTTGTGATAATTGAATTTGAAATGCTTTGGATAACTTTAGAAGAGCATTCGGCTATGGTCATTTGCTATGAGTCCTATAAGTGCAAATTGGAGAAACTATGTACAAGTGATAATTATAACTATGTTGTAATTAAATCTTAGGTGTATTAAGTTAATTCCTATATAGGTATAGGATCCATATGTACTTTGATTTCCTTAAAAAGTCATTCGGCTATAAACTATACTAGTAAGATTAATTAAATATCAAGGGTGCTGAGTTTATGTTCTAATGATGGATAATTTTATTTAATATGTGCTTGTTTAGTCATTGATGAAATGCCATGTACTACCTGTGTTAGACTAAATAAAATTTGACTTTTGATAAATGGAAAGAATGATTAAATCACTTTATTTGTTTACATCAAAGCTCAAGAGCAAAGAGGATCAAAATCAGATAAGGGAAAGGAGAAACTAATAGAGTAGCCGGTCTACAACCATTCGGACATACCGAGGTAAGTTTTGAGTGTATTCCCTTTTGCACATATCCGAATATGATAGGATGCATTTAAGTTGTTAGCCTTACAACTAGTTTCATTTCACTTTGTTAATGATATAATTATGGAATTTGATGGTATGGATGAGTAGCCGAATGCATATGGTGAACCTAAGGAAAAATGTGATTAGCTTTTGCATGTGGAAATCTTATAATAAGCTCTATAAGACCAAATTGTGTATAGAATAGAGTGCCATAGGTATTTGGCAAATTGATTATGGAGAGATGCTATATGTGGATGTTTTATCTATGTGGAATGTATTTAATGAATTGTAAGGATGATGTGTCTAATATGACACATGCGAATATAAACAAATATTACCCGGGAATCCAAATATGATAAATTTCAGGCCTTCGTGCCTAGCAGGCTTATGCTGGTGATAGTTTCAGGCCTTCGTGCCTAGCAGGCCTTGTGCCGGTGATACTTTCAGGCCTTTGCGCCTAGCAGGCTTCGTGCCGGTGATTTTTAGTATATGTAAGATTATGGGGAATTTCGATTTAACAGTGGTAAGGTAAAGTATGAGTGTAGTACTAAGAATGCCAGGTATGTACATTTGTATTAATGTAATATATTAAGTTAATATGTAACCGAGTATGTTATGAGATATTTAAGTCCGATACTCCTTAAATGATTTACTTCGCTTTGGTATGGTCCAAATACGAAATTTGATGGTATGTTTCCCCCTATATTGCTACGGTATACATACATTCTGCTATGAATGATGCCTTTAGGGTAACGGAAAATTAGAGTCATTAAATGGTAAGAAATCAATTGAAGTTAATTGTTGATATTTTTACTTTTATTTACTCATGTAAATAATTGTGTATTCGGCCAAGTAGAAGGATTTTAAGATTGAGCCTTATTATGTGACATATTATGTGTTTTGAAGCATAAATTGCTTAGTTTACTCAAAACTTACTAAGCTCGTTGAAGCTTACTCTATTTACTTTTATGTTTCTTTTGTTTATAGACCTTAACTGAAGCTGCGGTTCGAGGGATTCAAGTCCAAGTCACTCTCACTTTCGTCAATAGATTTTTCTCTTTGGTACCTTCGAAGGTTTAAACTTAACTTTCCAAACAATGGCATGTATAGACTCAAATTCTTTATTTTGACTTTTCAACCCATTTTGATGCGTGTACCCGAATAGCCATGCGAAAATGGCTTATCAAATTGCCTTATAAATGTTCATGAATGGAGCACGTTATGGTTGAAGATGGATGAGTATAAAAGAATTATGCATATGGTTATAAATGTGGTGTGTATTTTATCTATCTAGAGGTATAATTGAGGTAAGTGTTAATAGCATGAATCAAGGTGACAATTATTATTAACCTTAGAAATTTTTAAGTGTAAGTGTTGAAAATTAATTGCCTATAAATAAACTTACATATTCGACTAGATACTAAGATAAGGTTTCGGCTAACTTGTATGTGATACCTTCTGTATGTTTAATGTGTATTAGTTAGAGTTAAATTCTAGTTCAATGTATGAATATATATATATGTGGGCAATGTATTCGGGTTAGGAATGCTTGAAATCTTAGTAAATTCATTTTTTGACTAACGCGTGTTTATTCTGTAACGCCTCTTAACCCTCCGTCGACGGGTAAGGGTTTTGGGTTGTTACATTTTTATTGGTATCAGAGCTACGGTTTAGTCGGTTCTCGAACTGACGTAGCGTGTAAGAATATAACTATACATGCCATTGTGAATAAATACGATAGTGTGGTGACTTCTGACTTTCGAAATTGTGATTTTTGTATAGAAATGAATCCCGATCTAGAACGAACTGTAGCGGATGACGTGGAGAGTGTAGCGCCAGCTCCCGCGCAAGGGACTGCGCCCAATGACTCTCAACCGTATGCCAGTCATCAAAATGATGACACTAGACAAGCTTTCTATACGATGATGAGTGATTGGTTCACTCAGTTTATTCGAACAAATCCGGCTGCTCCACAACCTCCACCCCTGAATACTCCTCTTCCGACACACGTGGCTCCTCCTGTGACCGGTCCTTTGAGATCGAGTAGGCCTCCGGTTGATAAAATTAGAAAATACGGGCCCGAAGAATTTCGGGCTGCAGTCAATGACGATGCTGAGCGGGCTGAATTTTGGCTCGATAATACAATTCGAGTTTTTGATGAATTATCGTGTTCGCCAGATGAATGCTTGAAGTATGCTATATCTTTATTACGTGATTCCGCTTACAATTGGTGGAATACACTGGTCTCTATTGTGCCGAAAGAACGGGTCACCTGGGAATTCTTCCAAACCGAGTTCCGAAAAAAGTATATTAGTCAGAGATTTATTGATCAAAAACGGAAGGAGTTTCTTAAATTGAAACAGGGCCGAATGTCCGTAACCGAGTATGAGAGAGAGTTCGTACGGCTCAGTCAGTATGCTCATGAGTGTGTATCATCTGAGGCTATTATGTGTAAACGCTTTGAGGATGGCTTAAATGAAGATATCAAGCTGTTGGTCAGCATTCTAGAAATCAAAGAGTTCGTAGTACTTGTTGAGCGGGCTTGTAAAGCCGAAGAGCTCAGTATCGAAAAGAAAAAGGCTGAGGATGGAGTCAGAGAAATCCGTAAAAGATCATCGTTAAAATCTTTTTAGCAATCCTCGAAGAAATTCCAAGATGAGATGAGTAAATCTAAGATTAATTCGAGTTATTCCAGACGAGATCGGGATCGACCTCTAGTAAGTACGCAAGCCACTTTAGTTGCTAGTGTAGGCAATGACCGAGGAGATAGAACAGTTTGCAAGCATTATGGGAAATGGCATCCAAGGAGTTGCAGATTGTATGACCGCTCCTGTTTTAAATGCGGGGCTACTGATCACTTCATAAAAGATTGTCCGAGGCAGGTTGAGCGCAATACCGATCCTAGAGAAAGGCTGGGTAGCACGGCAGTGCGTGGACAACCACCAAGACGGGGAGGTAATATTACTGCAGCCAGAGAGGGACTCGGGACACTGCAGCCAGATTCGAGGCTCGTGCACCTGCTCGAGCCAATGCCATCCGTGCCCGTGAGGAGGCTTATTCCTCTGACGTTATTACTGGTATTTTCACTCTCCTTGACACTGATGTTATAGCTCTGATTGATCCGGGTTCAACCCATTCTTATGTGTGTGAAGCCTTAGCATCCAGTAAGACTCTACCTGTTGACTCTACTGAGTTCACAATTCGAGTGTCAAACCCTCTGGGTTGGTGTGTGTTGGTTGATAAAGTGTGTAAGAGATGCCCTCTAATGTTTCGAGACTCTTATCTTCCGGCTGATTTGATGCTATTACCATTTGATGAATTCGACGTTATCCTCGGGATGGATTGGTTGACTGTGTATGACGCAGTAGTAAACTGTAAGCGGAAGGTTATTGATCTGAGATGTTCGAACGGTAAAGTAATTCGGATTGAATCCTCCGATTTGAGCGGGTTACCAACTGTGATATCTTCGATACAAGCTCAGAAATATGTAAAGAAGGGATGTGAGGCATACCTTGCGTTTGTGATTGATAATAAAGAGTCAGAAGAAAAGCTTAAGTCTGTGCCAGTAGTCTGTGAGTATTCGCAAGTATGTCCTGAAGAATTACCGGGATTACCACCTGTTCAGGAAGTAGAGTTTGGCATTGAACTTCTACCCGGGATGACCCCGATCTCGATAGCTCCATATCGTATGGCACCATCCGAATTGAAAGAACTAAAAATTCAGCTGCAAGAATTGACGGATAGAGGTTTCGCTCGACCAAGCTTTTCACCTTGGGGTGCGCCAGTTTTATTCGTGAAAAAGAAAGATGGAACGTTGAGAATGTGCATCGACTATCGTCAATTAAATAAAGTGACGATAAAGAACAAGTACCCATTACCACGCATTGACGATTTGTTCGACCAACTGAAAGGAGCCTCAGTGTTTTCGAAAATAGATTTGAGGTCGGGTTACTATCAGCTGCGAGTTCGAGATTCAGATGTCCCGAAAACTGCATTCAGAACGAGATACGGTCACTATGAATTCTTAGTGATGCCATTTGGACTTACTAATGCCCCTGCGGTATTCATGGATCTGATGAATCGAATTTTCAGACAATATCTGGATCGATTCGTAGTTGTGTTTATTAACGACATCTTGATCTATTCACGGGATGAAACCAAGCATGCCGAGCATTTGAGGCTAGTATTACAGCTTTTGCGAGACAAGCAACTGTATGCTAAGTTTAGTAAATGTGAGTTCTGGTTAAGAGAAGTTAGCTTTTTGTGTCACGTAATATCCGCATCAGGTATTCGGGTGGATCCGAGTAAAATTTTAGCTATTCTGGGGTGGAAGCCTCCAAGAAACGTCACTGAAGTTCGAAGCTTTTTGGGGCTTACCGGGTACTATCGACGATTTGTGAAAGGGTTCTCGATGATTGCAGAACCGTTGACAAGACTGCTACAAAAGGATGTCAAGTTCGAGTGGTCAGAAATTTGTCAGAAAAGTTTTGATCAGCTGAAAATTCTTTTGACGGAAGCGCCTGTATTGGTCCAGCCCGAGTCCGGTAAAGAGTATGTTATTTTTAGGGACGCCTCTCAGAACGGCTTAGGTTGCGTCCTAATGCAAGAAGGCCGAGTAGTCGCGTATGCCTCGAGGCAACTGAAACCTCATGAGAAGAACTATCCAACTCATGATCTTGAGCTTGCTGCTATTGTTTTTGCCTTAAAAATTTGGCGTCACTACTTGTTCGGAGAAAAATGCCATGTCTTTTCCGATCATAAAAGTTTGAAGTACTTAATGACTCAAAAAGATCTAAATTTGAGACAAAGACGATGGTTGGAATTACTAAAAGATTACAAGCTAGTCATTGATTATCATCCGGGTAAGGCTAATGTAGTTGCGGATGCCCTCAGTAGGAAATCCCTATTTGCGTTGTGAGCTATGAACGTCCACTTATCAGTGTCTGCGGATAATTTGTTGATAGCAAAATTAAAGGCTGAACCAGTGTTGTTACAACAGATATGTGAAGCTCAGAAAAATGATGACGATTTGACTGCAAAACGGACTCAGTGCATTTCCAATGTAGATTCAGACTTCTGGGTTGATGACAATGATTGTTTGAGGTTCAGAAACCGATTGTGTATTTTGAAGAATTCTGAACTTGTTCCGATGATTTTGAAAGAGGCTCATGAGAGTCGAATGGCAGTTCATCCGGGTAGTACAAAAATGTATAATGATCTGAGATCGAAGTACTAGTGGCACAATATGAAGCGAGACATCTCTGATTATGTTTCTAAATGTTTGATTTGTCAGCAAGTGAAAGCGGAGCATCAGGTGCCTTCGGGACTACTTCAACCGATCTTAATACCTGAATGGAAGTGGGATCGGGTTACAATGGATTTTGTGTCTGGTTTACCACTCACCCCGAGCAAGAAAGACTCAATTTGGATTATAGTTGACCGACTGACTAAATCGGCTCATTTCATCCCTGTTCGTACGGACTATATGCTGGAAAAGCTAGCTGAATTATACATTTCGCAGATCGTGAGGCTGCATGGAGTGCCTGCTTCTATTGTTTCAGATAGAGATCCTAGATTTACTTTGAGATTTTGGAAGAGATTACACGAAGCCTTAGGTACCAAACTACATTTTAGCACTGCTTTTCATCCATAAACTGACGGACAATCGGAACGAGTTATTCAAATACTCGAGGACATGTTGAGATGTTGCATTCTTGAGTTTAGCGGCTCTTTGGAAAAAAATTTGCCTTTAGTTGAATTCGCGTACAATAATAGTTTTCAATCAAGTATTCAAATGGCGCCCTACGAAGCTCTCTACGGTCGAAAATGCCGTACACCTTTGTTTTGGACCGAGCTTAGTGAGAATAAGATTCTCGGGGTTGATTTAATCAAAGAGGCCGAACAGAAAGTAAGGACAATTCGTGACAATTTGAAAATAGCATCAGATCGTCAGAAATCATACGCGGATTTGAAACGTAAAGATATCGAGTATCAGATTGGTGATAGGGTGTTCCTGAAAGTCTCGCCATGGAAAAAGATATTTTGATTTGGCCGTAAAGGCAAGTTGAGTCCGAGATCCATCGGACCGTTCGAGATATCAGAACGGATTGGGCCAGTTGCTTATAAGATAATTTTACCTCCTGAACTTGAGAAGATCCACAACGTTTTTCATGTGTCAATGCTTTGTCGTTATAGATCCGATCCCTCGCATGTGATTAAACCGTCAGAAGTTGAAATTCAACCCAATTTGAGTTATGAAGAGGAGCCAATTCGAATCTTAGCTCGTGAGGTGAAAGAGTTACGAAATAAAAAGGTTCCGTTGGTAAAGGTGCTATGGCTGAAGCACGGGATTGAAGAAGCAACATGGGAACCCGAGACATCTATGAAAGAACGATACCCAAAGTTATTCATTGGTAAGATTTTCGAGGACGAAAATTTCAAAAGGGGGGAGAGTTGTGACAGCTGTAATTCGACCCTAGTCGGGAAATGGTTTTGTAACCATTAGACCGAGTCTCAATATTAATTAAATGCTAAATTTCATGTCTAATATATGTGAATTTGTTCTGTGAATAATTGATTAATAATTTGGTGCCGTTTGAATGTGAAATTTATTGAATTGGACTTATGTGTAAAATTTTGAAAATGTATGGGGAATATTGTAAGGGAACCGAATTGTTGCATGGCTTAAAGGTTAGGAGTTGCATGTCAATTCTCCATTTTGTTGACTTAGTGGCCGGCCATGATGATTTCATGGCATAAAATATGTGTTTTATATAATAATAATAATGAATTATGAAATAACAAAAATGGGGGAAAAAGAACAAATTATATTTTTATCCTATTTTGTTCTTCATTTGCCGAAATTGGGAAAGAAAAAGGGAGAAGAAGAAAGCCTAACATTCGGCCATTTTAGTTCTTAATCTAAGGTATGTTTGAATGGATTTTTGGCAATTCTTTATGCATTTGAGATGGTTGTTACCTAGATTACTCTACCCATGGTCTAAATTTTGAATTTGGAGGTACTATGTGCATTCGGCCATGAAGGAAGTAATTGAATTTATGAATGCTTTGATGATTTGCGGTGGTGATGGTTGTAAGTTGGGTTTTGAGCTAGTAGAAACTTTGTTTTGAGGCTTATGTGAGTAATTACATTCGGCTATTGTGTTAATTGATTAAAGGAGGTAGTTATTAGTTAAAATTAGCTCATTTCCATGGTCGAATGTTGAAATTGTTCAAGGAATGGTTTAGTTGAATGAATAATAGTAGATGAGAGCTTTTGGTTACGGTGATTTGTAATAATATGATATGTATGTGTTTTATCTTGTATTCTTGTGAATTAAGCTTGGCTAGAGCAATTCCTAGTTGGTCCATGTCAAAATTTAAGTTTGGTTGTGTTTTGAGTATACGGTCATGAAGGGAACTTGAAGTAATGGTTGTGGGCTTCATGTCTTAAATTAGGAAATAATGCTAGACACTTATCCATGCATTATAGGTTCGTTAAATGATCCTTTGGTTAATGAATAGAATAACGTGAGTTAATGAAGATGTTTGGAGGTGTGAAATTGTTGTTTGTGATAATTGAATTTGAAATGCTTTGGATAACTTTAGAAGAGCATTCGGCTATGGTCATTTGCTATGAGTCCTATAAGTGCAAATTGGAGAAACTATGTACAAGTGATAATTATAACTATGTTGTAATTAAATCTTAGGTGTATTAAGTTAATTCCTATATAGGCATAGGATCCATATGTACTTTGATTTCCTTAAAAAGTCATTCGGCTATAAACTATACTAGTAAGATTAATTAAATATCAAGGGTGCCGAGTTTATGTTCTAATGATGGATAATTTTATTTAATATGTGCTTGTTTAGTCATTGATGAAATGCCGTGTACTACTTGTGTTAGACTAAATAAAATTTGACTTTTGATAAATAGAAAGAATGATTAAATCACTTTATTTGTTTACATCAAAGCTCAAGAGCAAAGAGGATCAAAATCAGATAAGGGAAAGGAGAAACTAATAGAGTAGCCGGTCTACAACCATTCAGACATACCGAGGTAAGTTTTGAGTGTATTCCCTTTTACACATATCCGAATATGATAGGATGCATTTAAGTTGTTAGCCTTACAACTAGTTTCATTTCACTTTGTTAATGATATAATTATGGAATTTGATGGTATAGATGAGTAGCCGAATGCATATGGTGAACCTAAGGAAAAATGTGATTAGCTTTTGCATGTGGAAATCTTATAATAAGCTCTATAAGACCAAATTGTGTATAGAATAGAGTGCCATAGGTATTTGGCAAATTGATTATGGAGAGATGCTATATGTGGATGTTTTATCTATGTGGAATGTATTTAATGAATTGTAAGGATGATGTGTTTAATACGACACATGCGAATATAAACAAATATTACCCGGGAATCCAAATATGATAAATTTTAGGCCTTCGTGCCTAGCAGGCTTATGCCAGTGATACTTTCAGGCCTTCGTGCCTAGCAGGCCTTGTGCCGGTGATACTTTCAGGCCTTTGCGCCTAGCAGGCTTCGTGCCGGTGATTTTTAGTATATGTAAGATTATGGGGAATTTCGATTTAACAGTGGTAAGGTAAAGTATGAGTGTAGTACTAAGAATGCCAGGTATGTACATTTGTATTAATGTAATATATTAAGTTAATATGTAACCGAGTATGTTATGAGATATTTAAGTCTGATACTCCTTAAATGATTTACTTCGCCTTGGTATGGTCCAAATACGAAATTTGATGGTATGTTTCCCCCTATATTGCTACGGTATACATACATTCTGCTATGAATGATGCCTTTAGGGTAATGGAAAATTAGAGTCATTAAATGGTAAGAAATCAATTGAAGATAATTGTGTATTCGGCCAAGTAGAAGGATTTTAAGATTGAGCCTTATTATGTGACATATTATGTGTTTTGAAGCATAAATTGCTTAGTTTACTCAAAACTTACTAAGCTCGTTGAAGCTTACTCTATTTACTTTTATGTTTCTTTTGTTTATAGACCTTAACTGAAGCTGCGGTTCGAGGGATTCAAGTCCAAGTCACTCTCACTTTCGTTAATAGATTTTTCTCTTTGGTACCTTCGAAGGTTTAAACTTAACTTTCCAAACAATGGCATGTATAGACTCAAATTCTTTTTTTTTGACTTTTCAACCCATTTTGATGCGTGTATCCGAATAGCCATGCGAAAACGGCTTATCAAATTGCCTTATAAATGTTCATGAATGGAGCATGTTATGGTTGAAAATGGATGAGTATAAAAGAATTATGCATATGGTTATAAATGTGGTGTGTATTTTATCTATCTAGAGGTATAATTGAGGTAAGTGTTAATAGCATGAATCAAGGTGACAATTATTATTAACCTTAGAAATTTTTAAGTGTAAGTGTTGAAAATTAATTGCTTATAAATAAACTTACATATTCGACTAGATACTAAGATAAGGTTTCGGCTAACTTGTATGTGATACCTTCTGTATGTTTAATGTGTATTAGTTAAAGTTAAATTCTAGTTCAATGTATGAATATATATATATATATATGTGGGCAATGTATTCGGGTTAGGAATGCTTGAAATCTTAGTAAATTCATTTTTGGACTAACGTGTGTTTATTCTGTAACGCCTCTTAACCCTCCGTCGACGGGTAAGGGTTTTGGGTTGTTACAGTTTATATGTAAATAATGTATTGTTTTTATTATGTTATGATATTTTATTATGTGACAAGTGAAATAAGTTTTAGTATTGTACAATTAATGGATATAAATGCTGAGTTATGGTTGATGAATTGGGATTAAATGAGGAAATCTCAATTGAACCTTCGGAATGGATAAACATGGTGCTAAGTGAATATACCAGAGTTATACGTGTAATGTGGTGCTAAATGGATATGCCATGGTTACGCATATTGATTCATTAACATGGTGCCAAGTAGATATGCTACAGTTATACATGTTGCTTTGAAAAGTGGCACTAAGTGCGTATGCCACAAATACATATGTTAGCCCAATAGTGTGGTGCTATGTGCGTATACCATGAAGTTGGACATCAATTATAGCGGGTGGAGTTATGTGCTAAAACCACTAGATACTGTTACATTCTGAAGTGTTCAATGGGAGAAACAAGTTTGTTAAATGGAAATTAATGCAAAAAATGTGGAAATACATATCGAGATATGAATATATGGGTTTTGACCATGAGTTCGATACGTGATTGAACTTTGATAAGATAAATATGGAAAAGTGTTATTTTGCAAGTTGATAATAAGGAATTTTAATGAAAGAGGTAAAATTTGCGATAAACAGCTTAAAACAACAGTAGAGGAGTGATTTTGAAAAATCACCAAAAATGGTGGAAATTGAATTAGAAGTTGAATGAGATATGGAATTAAAGCTTATTGAGCCTATTTTCATATAAAAGAAATACGGCAAGTAAAAGAAACTGGTTCATATTGATTTCGTGATCCCCTATTCTAATTTGGAAAAATTATTAAAAATTGTACAAAAATAGTTATGGAATATAATTTATATGGTTAGATTCCTTATTGAGTTTATTTTTAAAAGAAACAAACGGGAACATCTTTTGGATTCTGTATAATGTGAAAATGAAATATTAGTGAAGAGTGGTTAGGACTGTCGAGTAGCGAAACAGGGGAGGCTTTAATAAATAAACTATATTAATTGGCCCAGCCAAAAAAATCTGAAATTTATATGGTAAGAAGATATATGAGTCTAGTTTCTGGGAAAATTGACGGATTTTAATTTGGAGTTTCGTAGCTCTAGATAAAAATAATTTAGTGACTATTACTCGAGTAAATAGCTTGAAAAGGGCTTAAGTAAATTGTGGGACTATATGTATTTGTAATTATACTATTATGAGAACATGTTATGAAGTTTTATAAAAGGTTATAATAAATTGATTATTATTTACATATTTACTTACTAAGCTATAATGCTTACTCCCTTCCCTTCTTTTTTCTTATAGAGTTTTAGATGCTAGCTCCAGTTGGAGGTCGCCGGAGATACTATCACACTATCAGGCTAAGGTTAGTATTAAAAGATTCTGAAATATTTATAAGTTTATGGCATGTATAAGGACTTGAATATATGTATATATGTTACTGAGTTGGCCTAGAATGTTGGCCTAAATTAATGGGAATTTTATTGTTGTATAAGACCATGTGATATGACTAAAAGTAGCTATGTTATGAGTCATAATGATACAATACATGAACGAGTATGCTTGCATGTTAGTAAATGAATTAATGTATATATGATAAGAATGTGATTAGATTCTAAATTGAAAGAAATTTTATGGCCGATTTTGTGTATATGTAAGTGTAAAAATCCAGTGATGCCTCATACCCTGTTTTGGCATTGAACACGGGTAAGAGGTGTTACAATTATCGTCGAATAGAGAGGTTGAGTTTGCTATTTAATTGATGCGGGGAACATCTCTGGTATTGATAGCTCCGTACAGAATGGCACCTAAAGAATTGAAAGAGTTGAAAGCATAGTTAGAAGAGTTGACAAATAGGGGCTTTGCTTAGCTCAGCTTTTCTCCTTGGAGTGCTCTTATGTTGTTTGTTAAGAAAAAGAACGGGTCAATGCGATTATGTACCAATTATTGATAGCTCAACAAAGTCACGATCAAGAATAAGTATCCATTGTTGCATATTGATGATTTTTTTGATTAGTTGAAAGGTGCGACGATATTCTCAAGGATCGATCTTCGTTCTATTACTATCAGCTACGGGTTAAAGACTCAGGTGTGCCAAAAACTACGTGCAGAACCAGGTATAGACATTATGAGTTTCTTGTGATGCCATTTAGTTTTACTAATGCACCTATTGTGTTTATGGAATTCATGAATAGAATTTTTAGACAGTATTTAGACAGATTTGTTGTTATATTGATTGATGACATTTTGATCTATACACGAGATGAGACAGATCATGACTAGCATTTGAGAATTATTTTGCAAACCTTATGCAAAAACAATTGTTCGTTAAGTTTAGAAAATATGAGTTCTAGCTCCGAGAAGTCGGGTTTTTGGGACATGTAGTGTCAGCAGATGGTATTAGGGTCAATAAAATCTCAGTTGTGGTGAACTAGAAACCTCTAAGAAATACGTCTAAAATTAGAAGTTTTCTGGGTTTAGTTGGATATTACAGAATATTTGTCTAGGGACTCTTGATGATTGATACACCATTGATGAGTTGGATATTACAGAATATTTGTCTAGGGACTCTAAAATAAATGTCAGCAAATATTTAATAAGTTGAAAGCTCTATTAATCAAGGAACCTGTGTTAGTTCAGCCATAGTCCAGTAAAGAATTTGTGATTTATAGTGATGCTTCATTAAATGGTTTGGGTTGTGTTTTGATGCAAGAGGGAAAAGTGATAGCGTATGCTTCTAAACTGTTGAAACCGCATAAAAATAATTATTGGGCTCACGATTGAGAGCTGGGAGCTATTGTATTTGCTTTAAAAATTTGGCAACATCATTTGTACAGAGAAAAATGTCATATCTTCACGGATCATAAAAGCCTGAAGTATTTGATGTTATAGAAAGCTTTGAATTTTGAGGCAAAGGAGATGGCTTGAATTGTTCAAAGATTATGATTTGATTATTGACTATCATCTTAGGAAGGCTAATGTAGTTGCTGATACTTTGAGTAGAAAATTCTATTTGCTTTGCAAGCTTTGAACACACGATTGACATTGATTAATGATGGTTCATTTTTAACTGAGTTAAAAGCTAGATAGATGTTTCTGCAACAGATTTGTGAAGCTCGAAAATTTGAAGATGTTTTGATCGCTAAATGGAAACAGATTGAAACGACATCTAATTTAGATTTTCATGTTGGTTCCGATGATAGTTTGTACTTTAATGTAGAATTTGTGTTCCGAGAAATTCTGATCTCATGCTGGTAGCAATAAAATGTACGGTGATTTGAAACAGATTTATTGCAGGCTAGGTATGAAAGGGAGATGTCAGAGTTCCTATCAAAATGTTTTGTTTGTCAGCAAGTTAAACTTGAGCATCAGGTACTTACTAGTTTGTTATAATTTGTGATAATTCTAGAGTGGAAATGGGAATGTGTCATGATGGATTATGTATCGGGATTGCCTCTATCTCCAAGAAAGAAAGATGTTATGTGGGTCATTGTATATCGTTTAACAAAATTCATGCATTTCATTCTAGTGAGTACAAGTTACTCACTTGAGAGATTGGCAGAGTTGGATGTTGCTGAGATTGTTAGATTGCACGGTGTGCTAGTTTCTATTATCTCTAACAGGGATCCACGGTTTACATCTTGATGTTGGAGCTATTTACATGAAGCTCTAGGCACTCAACTTCATTTTAGTACAATATTTCATCAACAGACTCATGGTCAATCTGAGAGAGTAATTTAGGTACTCGAAGATATGATTTGATGCTCTATTTTTGGAGTTCGAAGGTAACTGGGAGAAGTTTCAACCGTTGGTTGAATTTGCATAAAACAATAGTTATAAAGCGAGTATTAAAATGGCAATGTATGAAGCTTTGTATGGTCGAAAGTGTCAAACTTCGTTATACTGGATTAAGCTCAATGAGAAAAAGTTATTCGGTGTTAATTTGATACGAGAAATTGAAGAAAATGTCAAAGTGATACGTGACAGTTTGAAAGTAGCTTCGAATTAACAAAAATCCTACGCAAATTTGAAAAGAAAAGAAATTTAATTCTAAGTCAGTGACAGAGTATTTCTAAAAGTATTGCCTTAGAAGAAAGTTCTTCAGTTTGGCCAGAAGGGAAAGCTTAGTCACTAGTTTATTGGGCCGTACGAGATCATTGAGAGGATTGGGCTAGTAGCTTACAGATTCACTTTGCTGTCAGAGTTAGAAAAGATACATAATTTATTTCATGTATCGATGTTATGATGGTATCATTCATATCCTTCGCACGTGATATTCCCAGTTGAAGTTGAGATACAACCAAATATGACGTATAGTGAAAAATTGATCAGAATTCTTGCTTGAAATTTAAAGAATTAAGAAATAAAAGAATTGCTTTAGTAAAAGTTCTTTAGCAACGTCACAAAATAGAATAAGCTACATGGGAACCGAAAGAAGCTATTAAAGTGCAATACCCGAACTTATTTTTTGGTAAGATTTTCGAGGACGAAATTCCTTTAGGGGAGAGTTGTAACAACCCGTTTTTAGTGAAATCAAAACAGTGGTTTTTGGACAACAAATCCAATGAGTAAATATTTATTTTATTATTATTTTAATATTTATGGGATTTTAGTAAGGTCGGATTAAATTTTAGTTAAGAAATTTTGATGTTTACATGATTAATTAACTAACGAGGACTAAATCGTAAATAGTACAAAAGTAGAGTTCTATTAGTTAATTGTGTTAAATAGCTATCAAATTTTTATCTAAGGGACTTGGATGTTAAATAGACCAATTGAGTTGATAGTGGATATTTATGGACTTGGTTTGGTTCAAATTATGAATGCTTCTGAAGGATAAAATGGTAAATAAGTATTAAAGTTAAAATAATTTAAAGAAAATGCATCCATCTTCTTCATTTTACACATCCCTCAACCAATTTCACAATTGAAGACATTGCTAGGGTTTGGCCAACCCTAGTTCACTTTCATATTAAGATAGATAATGTAAGGATCTAGATCAGGGAAAAGTTAAAGCCTCAGATTAGTCGATTACATTCTTATGCGCTAGTCGTCGAAGTAAGTTCGTATGTACGGATTACTATATTCACATTATTCAATTGTATGTTCTTATGTATTTATAATGCTACTAATCAATGTATATACAAAGAAAAGCCATGACGGTGATTGAGTCACAGTTGAACCTTAGGAATTCGTAGGATATAAATGACATGTCATTAGGGTTTTCATGATTCGGGTGCTGGTCTTAAATGTCCTACCAATGGCTGAGGTCCTATATTTGTTACGGATACTCAACAGTTCGTATGAGCAGCATTGTGTAGCTTATATTTTCACCCATAGCTCGTGTGAGTAGGTGTAACACCCCAGACCCGGCCCAGACGTTATGACCATGTCCGGCGTGCTACATCACCTAGACTATGCTACGCCGTCCTATATACTAAGTCTGATGTTTGAGATTTTTGAAAAGTAATACTTGTTTTTCTTGAAATTCCCGATTTAATTATTATTCAACCTAATTCCTATCTCATTTGTAAATCGTTTCATTTTAGTCTTATTGTCCTCCTTAGTCTTCAGTAAAGTCAGGTTGGTTAATAAAATGTTTGTTTAATTTTGAAAACGGTGTAGGTTTGTGTTTGAAATAAAACGGTAGAGAAATCACGAATAACAGTTATAGCGGCCTTATTACAACCCATGTCAAAATAAAACCAATAAAAGGTAATTAAATAATAAAAAAAACCAACTATGATGAAAGTTCAGTCCTCGTGGCCACTCTGAATCCCTCCCAGCGTCCAAGTCACGATCTAGGGCTCACCTGCAAGGATGGAAAGAAAGGGTGAGTTTGGGAAAACTCAGTGTGTGCAGAACCCATCCAAAGCCCAAATTGGCTCAAGCCCACTGGGCCTAAACCCTAACCAGTCTCAGTCAGATACTGGGCCGAAGCCCTATTCAGGGAACAGTAATCTGGGCCAAGGCCCTATAACAGATACTGGGCTGAAGCCCTATTCAGATAACAGATTGGCCCATAGGCCCAGAACAGTACAGTACAGTAATACAGTATAAATGCAAACCCAATTGGGGAGACTACTCAACCCACCAACCGCTACAAACCACCCGTACCAGCCAACACACCATGTGGGGAATAACTCGACCCACCCAGCCCACACACCACAGTCGCAGCATGGCTGCTCAGTTAAACAATATACGAGGCAAAGCCCCTTTCAGAAACAGTACGAGGCATAGCCCCTTTTCAGTAACGTGGCTGTGCCACTCACACTTCCTCCATTATCAAAATCCAACCCATGCAATAGATACATATCATGGCATGCAATAACAGTAACAGTCATGTCAAACAGTACAGTCAATTTTAGCCCTAGGGGTATAACGGTAATTTTCTACCTAGGGGCAAAACAGTAATTTCCTACCCTAAGGGTATTTCAGTAATTTTGCTCTCATGTTACAGATTTTATGCTTATTACAGTATTTATTAATCACATAGTTGTCACAGAAGTCTGGTTAACTCAGTTTTTCAGTCTTAGCATTCAAGCCCTAAAACCCCTAATAAGCCCTATTACGTCGATTGGCCCATTAGGCCCATTTAGTCCCAATTTCATAATCAGTTATCTTGTTTTAACTGTTTTCACGCCTACAATTCATAATATTACCTTTAAACCCACTTTTACTCACATGGACCCAAATCGCCCATTAGGCCCATATTTGGGTCACCGAGGCCCAACTTACCATAATGTCCAAAATTTAGCGGTCAACACGCCTAACAGTGCCGATTCCAAAACTAACCTTCTCCTACTAACTTGAGAAAGTTCGCACGCTCACAAGCTCTCGAAATACCGAAACTTCGGCATTTCGGCTTTTCGGCTTTTGCCGATTTCCGCATTGAAGGGCATTCGAAACACACACCTGTTTTGCAGTTTCTCCTACGAGATCTCCTATGCGTTAATCCCTACAATCCAATACTTAATTGATTAGACCATATTAACACTTAATCTGAATTGAAAACTTACCCAAAGCCTTACTTACACATTCGGCCAACACCTCCAATGGCCTTAATGTTCTTACCTTGCCGATTTAGATCCCTTTAGATCTAGATCTGATGTTCCAATGTCTTCAACTCCTTGTTTGATCACCTTCTTCTTTAACTAACACAGAAAAAGAACAAAGAAAACACCACTTGATTTACCAAAAGTCCAAAACGACAAAATCCTTAACTTTAGGGACTTTCGGCTTTTCCAAATATGAAATATTGAACAGATCTGAAGTATTAAACACTTACCAACGATTTCCCTTCAGTTCCTATGCAGATCTGATGTAAATCTGACCCTTAAACGTCAGTAGAAACCTTATCTCTGAGATTTGCAATTTCGGCTATCTCCCTACAACTATGGTGATTTCGGCTTTTCAACAAGAGAAGAGGATGGCGTTTTGGGTGTAGATTTTGGGTGATGGTGTCGACAATGGTGTGATTCAAGGGAGTGTAGTAATCGGCCACAACAAGTGAAAGGAATAGGGGTGATTCGGCTTACAAGAAATCGGTAAGAAAGGAAGCAGTTTTCGGGATTTCTGGCACTTTGAGCAATCGGTTATGGTTGATTTTAAGAGGAATGAAAGCAAAAGAAAGAGTGGATCTGTGCAAGGTGGGTATTCGGCTAGGGAAGAGATCAAAGGGGAAGAAGAAAAATGAAAATAAACAATGGTAGGGGTGGAGAGGAAGAATTCGGCTATGAGCTTTCCATGGAGGCAACTTTTGGCTTTTCTGACAGTAGAACAGAGAAAAATTCCTAAGGTGGCTAACCCTAATTGTCATGACAGAAAAAAGAAAATGATATAACCCTAGTAGTCCCTCTAAAGCAATCGGCCCCAGTCTCTAAAGCCCACTTGCCGAAATTCACTTAAGTTAGGCACATGCTCGGCACATGCTTAAAAATTAAAAAGAACTCTACGCTTACCTTGTAACTCGAACCCTTGTCCTTGAATATCCACTTAGGCGCCACTTTTCTAGGAGCTTAGTGGCTCCACCTTGCCACTTTACCAAGAGCTCACTTGTGACATATTTTACACGGTTTTTCTTAAAAGCCCACTTAACCAAGTCCCCTTTCACTTGAAAATCCAACTTAATATTTTACCGGGTTTTAACCTAAACTTGGGCCTTCTATAGGCCCACTAACACATGTACATACATTATCAACCTTTAGAACACCAAAATTTTAAAAATTTCACTAAAATTCACAAAACCCGAAAAATCCCGAAAATCAGGGCGTTACAACTCTACCCCCTCAAAGAAATTTCGGCCTCGAAATTTACCTGATCCAAATAACTGAGGGTATTGTTGACGCATCGCTTCCTCTGGCTCCCAAGAACTTTACGTTCCCCTAACTCTGTCCAACAAGTAGGAGTACGACATCTCCGCCCATAAAGTGCCTCATATGGAGCCATCTGAATGCTTGCTTGATAGCTGTTGTTGTATGCAAACTCTGCCAACGGTAAATAATCTTCCCAACTACCACGAAAGTCGACAACACATCCTCTTAACATGTCTTCCAACACTTGAATGACCCTTTCAGACTGACCATCTGTCTGAGGGTGAAATGCAGTACTAAAGTTCAAACGCGTACACAACGCCTCGTGCAGCTTCTTCCAAAATCGAGAAGTAAATCTAGGGTCTCGATCAGAAATTATCAAAACTGGCACCCCATGCAAACGCACCATCTCTGCTACATACAACTTGGCTAACTTCTGAAGTGAGTAATCAGTTCTAACTGGTATAAAATGAGCAGACTTCGTTAATCTATCCACAACTACCCAAACAGAGTCTTTCTTTGAAGGTCTCAAAGGCAATCCACTCACAAAATCCATCGTTACTCTTTCCCATTTCCACTGCGGAATCCTCACTGGCTGCAACAATCCAGAAGGTAACTGGTGTTCAGCTTTAACTTGCTGACACGTCAAACATTTCCTCACGAAATCAGTCACCTCTCGCTTAAGTCCAGGCCACCAATACACCTCTCGCAAATCCCTATACAACTTATTACTGCCAGGGTGCATCGCATAGGCTCCACCATGAGCCTCACTCAATAACAACTTCCTTAAGTCGGAGTCCTTAGGAATACAAATTCTTCCTCGAAAGCATAGGACTCCATCAGAATTCAGTCCAAAATCATCACTCTTACCCTCCTTGACTTCCTGAAATCGAGGAGTCAACGAATCATCCTTCCATTGCAACTCTTTAATCTTCTCAGTCCAAGTTGGTCTCACTTGTAGTTCTGCTAGCAAACTCCCCTCATCATACAAACTCAAACGAGCGAACATCACCTTTAACTCAGTAACAGTTCTTCGGCTCAGTGCATCAGCCACTACATTAGCTTTGCCAGGGTGATACTCAATCGAACGATCATAGTCCTTAAGCAACTCTATCCATCTCCGTTGCCTAAGGTTCAACTCTTTCTGAGTTAACAGATACTTGAGACTTTTATGGTCAGTGTATATAATACACTTTTCTCCATAAAGGTAGTGTCTCCAGATTTTCAACGCAAATATCACTGCCGCCAATTCCAAATCATACGTAGGGTAGTTCGCCTCGTGAGGCTTAAGCTGTCGCGAAGCATAAGCAACCACCTTACCCTCTTGCATCAGTACACAACCCAATCCCACATGCGAAGCATCACTATAAACCGTAAAGTTTTTCCCAGATTCTGGCTGAATCAGTACTGGCGCCTCAGTCAACACCTTTTTCAGCTTCTCAAAAGCTTCTTGCTGTTTCTCAGTCCATACAAATGCTACTCCCTTCCTTAACAATTTCGTCAGTGGTGCCGCGATTAACGAAAATCCCTCAACAAATCTTCTATTATAACCTGCTAGGCCCAGAAAACTGCGAATTTCTAAAAGTGATCTTGGAGACTTCCAATCCAGAACTGCCTCAATTTTACGAGGATCTACCCTAATCCCCTCAGCAGAAACAACATGACCTAGAAAAGTCACTTCGCGAAGCCAAAATTCGCACTTGCTAAATTTCGCATACAGTTGCCTTTCCCTCAATACTTGCAGAACGATTCGAAGATGCTTGCCATGCTTCTCCTCTGTTTTTGAATACACCAATATATCATCAATAAAGACGACCACGAAACGATCCAAGTACGGCTGAAATACTCGGTTCATTAAATCCATAAAAGCTGCCGGTGCATTCGTCAATCCAAAGGGCATAACCAAAAACTCGTAGTGACCATAACGAGTTCTGAATGCGGTCTTACGCACGTCCACCTCCTTTACCCTTAACTGATGGTATCCAGATCGAAGGTCAATTTTGGAAAACACTGAAGCTCCTTTAAGCTGGTCAAACAGATCGTCAATTCTCGGCAAAGGATACTTATTCTTGATCGTCAGTTTGTTCAACTGGCGATAATCAATGCACATACGCATCGTCCCATCCTTCTTTTTCACAAACAGCACCGGTGCTCCCCATGGAGACACACTCGGTCTAATGAAACCCCTATCGAGCAACTCTTGAATCTGGGCTTTCAATTCCACTAGCTCCTTTGGTGCCATTCTGTAGGGCGCAATAGACACTGGAGCCGTTCCAGGCAACAGATCGATCCCAAATTCAACTTCGCGGTTAGGAGGTAAACCAGGAAGCTCCTCAGGAAAAACGTCTTGAAACTCATTAACAGTCCTCACTGTCTCTACTGTCACCCCTTCGGGTTCAGTTTGACTTATGAACGCCAAGTATGCTTCACAACCTTTACGCATCAATCTTTCAGCCCTTAAGGCAGAGATCACATTAGACAAATAGTCCCTACGTTCACCAATAATCATCACCTCCTCACGTTCAATTGTTCTCAGTACCATCCTTTTGGCCGCGCAATCCAGCATTGCCTTGTGCTTGGTTAACCAGTCCATACCCAAAATCAAATTGAAATCACCAAAAGGTAGCTCCATTAAATCTTCAGTAAAGATCCTACCTTGAGTCTTTAAAGGCACTTCCCTAAATAGTTTGTCTACTGTAACAGAGTGACCTAAAGGACTAACTACTGTGAGACCCCTCACAGTCTCCTCAGAATGCACACCCAATAACCCAGAAATCTTACAAGCAACGTATGAATGTGTTGAACCCACGTCAATCAAAGCAGTGTATGGTATACTAGATATCAAGAACGTACCAGTTATAACATCAGGGGCATCACCCTCCTCGCGGCGACGAGCAGCATACACCAAGGCTGGCTGACGAGCCTCAGCATTACCAACACCCCTTCTAGGTGCTCCACGTCCACGTCCATTACCATTGCCTCCTCTACCTTGACCACGGCCCCTTGGCGGTGGCGGTCCTCCTCGCACAGGCTGAGCAACCCTCTGATCAACAGCTTGAGCCTGAGCTGGCTTCTGTGGATAGTCTTTGACTTGATGATCCTTTGACCCACAACGAAAACAAGCTCCAATGCGTTTCCAGTATTCTCCTCGATGAACTCTGCCACAATCTCTACAAGCTTGCGGTCTAACAACATTCACTGGCACAGCTCGCACTGGTTCCTCCACTCTTGCTTTCTTAAAGTTTCTGCTCGCAGCACTAGTCGATCCAGAATCTCTCTTGAAGCGATTACGATCTCTATCGCGGTTCTGACGCTCATCTCGCTTCACTTCCTCAGCTATCTTAGCCTTCTCCACTAGTGCAGCAAAGTCACGCTCTCTCTGTGGCGCTATCAACACTCTCAGCTCATCTCTGAGGCCATCCTCAAAACGAACACTGCGTTCATATTCCGTGGAAACAATACCGCTAGCATACCAACTTAATCGCAGAAATTCCGCCTCATATTCAGCCACAGTCTTACTACCCTGGGTCAGGTTCAGAAATTCCTTCCTTCGTGCGTCCACATAACTAGCCCCAACATATTTCGCCTTGAAAGACTGCTTAAACAATTCCTAGGTTACTCTCTCAGCTGGGGTACCCTCTCTCACGGTGATCCACCATTGATACGCCTCGTCCCTCAGCAATGATACTGTTCCTTTCAGCTTCTGCTCCACTGAGCAATCCAAGTCATCCATAATTCGCTCTGTGGCTTCTAACCAATACTCAGCCACGTTCGGGGCCACTCCAGATATGCCCCTAAAAACTTCCGCTCCATTGGCCCGAAGTCGCTCAGAAATGGACCCCCTATTCACCGGCCCAACATTAGCTCTGGCCACCCTTTCCAGAACTCTCAGCATGGCCTGGGACAGAGCGTCGTCCCCTGCGGCCCGATCGTACGGCCCATTTTCCTCAACCGGTGGTCGTGCCTCTCCTGCTGGCCTATGCTCAGAAGACGACGATCCAGCTTGAGCACTAACTCGGCCTCGTCCACGGCCTCGTCCACGAGTAGCCTTTGTACTCATATCGATTATCTGATTTACAAAGTTTTATGACATTAGCTCAATGTTTCAGTTTTTATTACGGAACATCTTATGAACAGGTAGAATTTCAGAGTTGTTCTCGCGCAACGTAGTCTAATTACTGTCTCAGTTTCCTAGGGTTTAGTTTACCCTACCGTCTCAGTGCTACAGCCTTAATACTACCTCATCCATAGTATTCTATCTAAGGCTCAGTGCTATCTACAGTTTTATTATCAGTACAGTACAGAATTTAAGGCAGAACATACTTACAACTTGGAGCCGGGGATTTAGTGTGCCACTTTCCGGTTTAGTAGTTCAAATACTTTGAGGCCTCAAAAACAATGTTTAAAAACTACAAGTTTGTTTAAAACCAAAAGAAAATTTTCAAAAAATTCGATTTTCCAAAGATACCCTTCTGGACTTTTAGATTTTTGAAACCCTTTTGTTTTTGGACCCGATCCACAGCCGAGTTGTTGTAACTTGGCTCTGATACCACTAAATGTAACACCCTAGACCCGGCCCAGACGTTATGACCATGTCCGGTGTGCTACATCACCTAGACTATGCTACGCCGTCCTATATACTAAGTCTGATGTTTGAGATTTTTGAAAAGTAATACTTGTTTTTCTTGAAATTCCCGATTTAATTATTATTCAACCTAATTCCTATCTCATTTGTAAATCGTTTCATTTTAGTCTTATTGTCCTCCTTAGTCTTTAGTAAAGTCAGGTTGGTTAATAAAATGTTTGTTTAATTTTGAAAACGGTGTAGGTTTGTGTTTGAAATAAAACGGTAGAGAAATCCCGAATAACAGTTATAGCGGCCTTATTACAACCCATGTCAAAATAAAACCAATAAAAGGTAATTAAATAATAAAAAAAACCAACTATGATGAAAGTTCAGTCCTCGTGGCCACTCTGAATCCCTCCCAGCGTCCAAGTCACGATCTAGGGCTCACCTGCAAGGATGGAAAGAAAGGGTGAGTTTGGGAAAACTCAGTGTGTGCAGAACCCATCCAAAGCCCAAATTGGCTCAAGCCCACTGGGCCTAAACCCTAACCAGTCTCAGTCAGATACTGGGCCGAAGCCCTATTCAGGGAACAGTAATCTTGGCCAAGGCCCTATAACAGATACTGGGCTGAAGCCCTATTCAGATAACAGATTGGCCCATAGGCCCAGAACAGTACAGTACAGTAATACAGTATAAATGCAAACCCAATTGGGGAGACTACTCAACCCACCAACCGCTACAAACCACCCGTACCAGCCAACACACCATGTGGGGAATAACTCGACCCACCCAGCCCACACACCACAGTCGCAGCATGGCTGCTCAGTTAAACAATATACGAGGCAAAGCCCCTTTCAGAAACAGTACGAGGCATAGCCCCTTTTCAGTAACGTGGCTGTGCCACTCACACTTCCTCCATTATCAAAACCCAACCCATGCAATAGATACATATCATGGCATGCAATAACAGTAACAGTCATGTCAAACAGTACAGTCAATTTTAGCCCTAGGGGTATAACGGTAATTTTCTACCTAGGGGCAAAACAGTAATTTCCTACCCTAAGGGTATTTCAGTAATTTTGCTCTCATGTTACAGATTTTATGCTTATTACAGTATTTATTAATCACATAGTTGTCACAGAAGTCTGGTTAACTCAGTTTTTCAGTCTTAGCATTCAAGCCCTAAAACCCCTAATAAGCCCTATTACGTCGATTGGCCCATTAGGCCCATTTAGTCCCAATTTCATAATCAGTTATCTTGTTTTAACTGTTTTCACGCCTACAGTTCATAATATTACCTTTAAACCCACTTTTACTCACATGGACCCAAATCGCCCATTAGGCCCATATTTGGGTCACCGAGGCCCAACTTACCATAATGTCCAAAATTTAGCGGTCAACACGCCTAACAGTGCCGATTCCAAAACTAACCTTCTCCTATTAACTTGAGAACGTTCGCACGCTCACAAGCTCTCGAAATACCGAAACTTCGGCATTTCGGCTTTTCGGCTTTTGCCGATTTGCGCATTGAAGGGCATTCGAAACACACACCTGTTTTGCAGTTTCTCCTACGAGATCTCCTATGCGTTAATCCCTACAATCCAATACTTAATTGATTAGACCATATTAACACTTAATCTGAATTGAAAACTTACCCAAAGCCTTACTTACACATTCGGCCAACACCTCCAATGGCCTTAATGTTCTTACCTTGCCGATTTAGATCCCTTTAGATCTAGATCTGATGTTCCAATGTCTTCAACTCCTTGTTTGATCACCTTCTTCTTTAACTAACACACAAAAAGAACAAAGAAAACACCACTTGATTTACCAAAAGTCCAAAACGACAAAATCCTTAACTTTAGGGACTTTCGGCTTTTCCAAATATGAAATATTGAACAGATCTGAAGTATTAAACACTTACCAATGATTTCCCTTCACTTCCTATGCAGATCTGATGTAAATCTGACCCTTAAACGTCAGTAGAAACCTTATCTCTGAGATTTGCAATTTCGGCTATCTCCCTACAACTATGGTGATTTCGGCTTTTCAACAAGAGAAGAGGATGGCGTTTTGGGTGTAGATTTTGGGTGATGGTGTCGACAATGGTGTGATTCAAGGGAGTGTAGTAATCGGCCACAACAAGTGAAAGGAATAGGGGTGATTCGGCTTACAAGAAATCGGTAAGAAAGGAAGCAGTTTTCGGGATTTCTGGCACTTTGAGCAATCGGTTATGGTTGATTTTAAGAGGAATGAAAGCAAAAGAAAGAGTGGATCTGTGCAAGGTGGGTATTCGGCTAGGGAAGAGATCAAAGGGGAAGAAGAAAAATGAAAAAAAACAATGGTAGGGGTGGAGAGGAAGAATTCGGCTATGAGCTTTCCATGGAGGCAACTTTTGGCTTTTCTGACAGTAGAACAGAGAAAAATTCCTAAGGTGGCTAACCCTAATTGTCATGACAGAAAAAAGAAAATGATATAACCCTAGTAGTCCCTCTAAAGCAATCGGCCCAAGTCTCTAAAGCCCACTTGCCGAAATTCACTTAAGTTAGGCACATGCTCGGCACATGCTTAAAAATTAAAAAGAACTCTACGCTTACCTTGTAACTCGAACCCTTGTCCTTGAATATCCACTTAGGGGCAATTTTTTTAGGAGCTTAGTGGCTCCACCTTGCCACTTTACCAAGAGCTCACTTGTGACATATTTTACACGGTTTTTCTTAAAAGCCCACTTAACCAAGTCCCCTTTCACTTGAAAATCCAACTTAATATTTTACCGGGTTTTAACTTAAACTTGGGCCTTCTATAGGCCCACTAACACATGTACATACATTATCAACCTTTAGAACACCAAAATTTTAAAAATTTCACTAAAATTCACAAAACCCGAAAAATCCCGAAAATCAGGGCGTTACAGTAGGCCTATTTCACAGCTCATATGATGTAACACCCTAAACCCGGCCTGGACGTTATGGCCTGATCTAGTGTGCTACATGGAAATTACAAACGAAATCAAAACATTCAATAAAAAGTTTCCCTTTGTTTTAAAGACTCATCTAGATTTGAAATGTTGAACGATTTCAGGTTAAAACCGTTTTTTTATAAGTTTGAAAATATGCAGCAGAAATGGGTGTTATACTCAAAGTGTTTAATTACCTGACGTTATGAAAACTCTTATCCCTTTTAAAACATTACGTATAGATTTTCTTAAAACCGTCAATTTTTAGTTTAGTTTTTTTTTAAGACCCGTTTTAATTACTTTACCAATTGTAATGATAAATCAACCCAAATAAAGAAAAAATTAAACAAAAACCTCATAATGGCCTTATTACATAATAGAAACCCAAAATAATAATTATTTAAAATTAAAGCAAAACCAAAAGCAGAAAGCACGTGGCAATCACGAGTCCCTCGCAGCTCCAAATCGCCTATGGCTGGGTGCTACCTGTAGATATAAAAATAAAAGGTGAGTTTATGAAAGCTTAATGTATAACTTCCCCAACCAATAATAGAGATCAGACATACAAATCAGATTGGGCCGAAGCCCTATTCAGAAGCAGATTAGTCTGGGCCTTGGCCCTATTCAGAAATAGAGTAGGCGCAAGCCCGTTATAGATACAGAACAGGACAGTATGAAACCCATCCCAGTCCAACCCTCACACCACCCGTAGTAGCCCATCACACCATGTGGGGAATAACTCGACCCACTCAGCCCACACACCAGTTCGCAGCCATGCTGCTAAAATCATATACCGTGGCAGAGCCACTAGAAACAGATTATGTGGCGGAGCCACTATTCAGAATTACGTGGTAGAGCCATATTACAGATCTTCCTTTATTATCAAACCCAACCCCATGCACACTAACAAAACTAAATATGGCATGCATACAGATTAATAGATACAGATACAATCATACATACATCGAACACCCTATTTATAAGGGTATAACAGTTTTTTGGGCAGTCAGGGGTAAAATGGTAATTTGACCCTTTAGGGGTTTTTTGGTCATTTTCTGAAGTTTCGGTGTCTCGACATCTAATACAACCTCATAACAGGTCTAACGTCGCTCCAAGCGACTCAGAAAATCTATATGATCAAACAGGGTTTACGGGCCCAAAACACATATTGGGCCCAGGTGGGCCCACACACTTGTGTGGCTCGTTCAACAAATTCCACGTACGGCATAATTTACCCATATGGGCTCGTAGGCCCATTGGGCCCATTTTGGCCCTTCGTGGCCCATAATGACCCAAGTGCACGAATATGTGCACCATGGCCTTCACAGCCAATCACCCATGGTTTGTGGGTTCAGATCGGCCCACAAACATTCGCAAGCTCGTAAGACCTCAAAATGTCGACATTTCGACATTTCAGCTTTTGCCGATCTACGCTACTGGTGGGTGTAGTTACACACCATTTTATGAAGACGCTTCCAAATCTACGAACACCGACCCTACAGCCATTCCAATTTACAATCAGTCTTTCGCTTAACAAGAAATAGTTAGCAGCTTACACCCGAAATGGCCACACCAAATACCTTGCACAATATGCAATTTGCTTCCCTCCTTAAACTGTCGATTAGAAGTGATTCGCACCACTACTGATTCACTGTAATATCATAACCTTATTAGCATAACTAGATCCCGAATGTGGTTTGAAGCCACAACATTCAGTTATAACATAAGGATACATTCCGCTCAAGCCTAGAAACAAGAGGGGTTACCCTTGCCTTAATTGAATAATAGGATAACCATCTGACTCACGCTTGAGTACCTTTCACTATTCGAAAATTCCTACATACCATTGTGCCACACAACACGAAAGGGTTGAAACGATCATTAGTATAGAACTAATGGCTAATCGCATCAATAATAGAGAAAGAAGGTGAGTTGCTCGGGTTCTACTACCTAAGGCAGCCATAGAAGAGAGAATATACTTACTTAATTCAGGCTTTGCCCTTTAGAAGAGAGATCCTTTGCAAGATGCGATATCCGACTATGGAAGGTCAAACGAAAGGACAATGGATGAGAAGAAACTTAGCAGGATTCAGCTATTAAGATTATGAAAAATAGCAAATGGGGTTCGGTAATGAATAATTCGGCAACCAAGGTTGAAAAATATAATGGAGAAACAAGAAGTTGGAGAGAGGAAGGAAATAAGAGAATAGAGAAGAACAATGTGAGATTCGGCTAATGGTGAAATAACAAGACAAAGAAGAGAAACTGTGAAAGCAGAATTTGGTGTAATATGAGTATATTTATATTTGGTGAATGTTGTCATTTACTTATTTGTAAACTTACTAAGAGTTGTGACTTACTCCTTGTATTTTCTCTCTTTTATAGTGTAGCCAAGCCAATTCAGGGATCAAAAGGAAGTTGGAGTTCGTTTCACACTATCAAGGGCTATCTCAGTATTTTATAGTTTGAATGTTTTGAGTTATGACATGTATAGGGACTTGGCCATTTGGTGTGTATGTCTTCATGATATGATTTAAGTATGGTATGTGCTAAGCGATAAATTATACATATTTTCACCCCATGTTTAGCCCAATTTCTGGACGAATTAGCCGTTGATGTGTAAATTGATACTCTTAAACCTTTAATTTCATGTTTTATACTCAGGTGAGCATAGAGAAGTGAAAACAACGAGAAACGGGTCAAAAACAGAAAAAATGGGCCAAAGAATGCAAACAACACGGCCTGGAGATTTGCCACACGGCTGTGAACACGACCCAACCCCGACTCGCATGGCCAAACCACACGGCCGTGCCACCTTAACAGGCCCGAGCACGGCCTGGGCCTCGATTCACACGGGTGTGGCACACGGGCGTGTCCCTATCATGAGGAAGTTCAATTTCACTTAGAAAAGGCTACTTAAGGGCTAAAAAAGGCATTCCAAAACTCTATATAAAGACCCTAGGAGGTAACTTAAAGGGTGTGCTTGATTCCCCACTAAGGGTGCTATTTTCCTACCAACACAGGGAGTAGAAGCAAGGAATTACTCCAAAGAAAGTCGATTTATTCATCTTAGAAGCCGAATTCTCCTTCAAAACTGAAGATCTCCCTTCAAATTCTACAGGGGTTTTCGGGTTCTTTATGTTTTGTTATCATTATTCTTCTGAGATGTTTTCTTTTATAATTATGAACTAAATCCCCCAAATACTTGAGGGGGATGAAACCTAAGATAGATCTTGTTATTATTTTCTGTTGAATTATATGATAAATATTTGATTTGTTCTTAATTGTGTTTTTAACTCTTAAATTGATATTTTCGGGATATTGATTTAAGTCGAATGTGCTTATGTAGAGGAGCAAAAGTCCCTGCATAGGAGTAGATCCAACACAATTAAGCGGAGTTGATTGCAATCCTAGAGATAGGACGACGAAAATCTGCCGGATTAGGGTCAAACCTAATAAGGGAGTCCATAGAACGAGTGAAGGCAATAGTAGGGGTTTTAATTAGAAAGAGATTTCAATTAATCAACCTAGGGTTAGTTGTTTTTAGTCTCAAGAGAGATATTAACATAAGTTAGGGATTTCGACGAATCAAGTCAAGTGAATAAATTGTCTAGCTCAAGAGTTGATAACAAGTGAAGTCTAGGTGGATTCTCCCTTAAGTATTGTCCAAGTCAATCAGTTTTCCTAAGAGTTTTTCCCCAATTCACTTTTTGTGCATTCTTAGCTTAGTCTAATAATTAGTTTAGTTTAATAAAAATCCCCTTTTATTTCTAGGTTAATTAATAGAAAGAAAGTTAGTACTAGTACTTTTGGTTCCTTTGGGTACGATATCTTGGTCTTGCCACTAAGCTATACTACTGGTCGATAGGTGCGCTTGCCTTAAATCATGATAATAGTTAGTTTTGGGTACGATCATAGTTTATAAATTTTATTACTTCATATCACGCATATCAAGTTTTTGGCGCCGTTGCCGGGGAGCTAAGATATTAGGAACACTCTATTTCTATTACTTTAGCCATTACTATTTTTATTTATTTTCAAGCTTTATTTTTATTTTTTATTTTAATTTTATTTGCCTTTTCCCTTCCAGGTACTCTAGTTTATGACTAGAAGAAACCCGGGAGGACCACTACTTTTTGACGAGGATCTAGAAGCCACAGTTCGTAGAACTCGTAGAGAGATTAGACAAAGCTTATAGTATCCAGAGCAGGAACAAGAACCTGAGTCTACTGAAGAGATGGAACCAAATCAGGATATTTTAGCACCTCCTGCGATAGCCGTAGGACCGGTGAACCAAAATAATGCTCCTCGTACTATGTATGGTTATGCTAAACCTAATTTGGCTGGTACTGAATCTAGTATTGTTAGGACTACTATTGCTGTGAATAATTTTGAATTAAAACCTAACACTATTCAGATGATTCAGCAATTTGTTCAGTTTGATGGTTTACAAGATGAGGATCCTAACTCACACTTAGCCAATTTCTTGGAATTTTGTGACACTTTTAAAATAAATGGTGCTTCTGACGATGCCATTTGCCTTCGACTATTCCTATTCTCCTTGAGAAACAAGGCTAAACAATGGTTAAATTCTTTACCACAAGGGTCTATCACTACATGGGAACAAATGACCGAAAAATTTTTACTTAAGTATTTTCCTCTAGGTAAAATGGCTAAATTGCGGAATGATATCTCTTCTTTTGTACAGATGGATTTAGAGACGCTTTACGATGCCTAGGAGAGATATAAGGACTTATTGAGAAGGTGCCCTCACCATGGGTTACCTTTGTGGCTACAAGTTCAAACCTTTCACAACAGTTTGAATCCCTCAACAAGGCAGATGATTGATGCAGCTGCCGGAGGAACAAACAAGAACAAAACATCCGAAGAAGCTTATGAGTTTATAGAGGAAATGTCACTGAATAACTATCAGTGGCAAGTCATGAAGACAAAGCCAACGAAAGCAGCAGGAGTTTTTAATATTTATGCAGTCACAATGCTTTCCACTCAGGTAGAACTTTTAAATAAAAAGATTGATGGTTTTATTGGTTCTATGCAGGTACATCCAGTCAAGTAGTGTGACTCACACCTAGGAGGAGTGCAGAACCCAGAATACCATCCCTATGGACATAGCACAGAAAACGGACAAATAAATTACATGGGTAAGAATTCTCAACCTCAAAATAATCCTTACAGCAATATTTACAATGCAGGTTGGAAGAATCACCGTAATTTTTCATGGGGGGTCAAGGCAATCAAAGACCACCACCACCCCCTCCGGGAGTTCAACAACCACCGTATCGGCAAGAAAAGAAACCAAACCTTGAGGAAATGTTGGAAAAGTTCATATCAGTTTCCAAAACTCATTTTCAAAACACCAAAATAGCACTTAAGAACCAACAAGCTTCTATTCAAGGGCTCAAAAATCAGATTGGTTAACTTGCAAAGATGATATCTGATAGACCACAAGATAGTTTACCGAGTAATACTGAACCTAATCCTAGGGAACATGTGAAAGTGGTTGCCTTAAGGGATGGAAAAGTACTAGCTGAACCTGAAAAGAAGCCTGTTCAAGAATCTGAAAAGAAAAAGGTAGAGGAAGCAGAACCTAAAGAACGTGCTACATCAGTACTTAAAGAATATAAACCATCCATACCATATCTAGCAAAGTTAAAGAAAGACCGCATGGATGCTTAATTCGGTAAATTTCTTGAACTTTTTAAACAGCTACATATTAACTTACCTTTTGTTGAAGCAATTTCGCAGATGCCGAAGTACGCAAAATTTTTAAAGGAACTTCTCACAAATAAAAGGAAGTTGGAAGAACTATCCGCAGTGGAACTCAACGAGGAATGCTCAGCTATTCTCCAAAATAAACTGCCAACCAAACTGAAAGATCCAAGAAGTTTTACTATTCCTTGCTTAATTGGCAGTTTAAACATTGAAAAAGCCTTAGCTGATTTTGGCATTAGTATTAACCTAGTGCCTTACTAAATGTTCAAGCAACTAGGTCTAGGGGAACCGAAACCCACTAGGATGAGTATACAATTAACTGATAGACCTGTTAAATATCCTAGGGGAATCATTAAAGATGTATTAGTAAAAGTAGATAAATTTATATTCCCTGTTGATTTTGTTGTGCTTGACATGGATGAAGACATTGAGGTACCTTTAAATTTAGGATGCCCATTCTTAGCTACTGCTAGAGCTGTTATTGACGTAGGGGATGGTAAACTAGTGCTTAGGGTTGGTGAGGAAGAAGTTGTTTTGAAAATTTATGATGCTATGCGATTATATAGGGAACAAGATGATTCATGTTATTTTATTGATTCTATTGATTACTTTGTTCAAGACACTTTTCAAGAAATCACTCTTAAAGACACGTTGGAACTGTGTCTTGTCCAAGGTGGGGAGCAAGATGAAGCTACCACTGAAGTAAAGAAACTAATAAAGGATTTGAACTCTAATGAACTTGCCACAAGGCACATAAGTTATGAAGGTATTAAGATAAATGACAAACTGAGACAAAAACCCTCGATTGATGAATCTCCTAAGTTGGAACTAAAACAATTGTCTGAACACTTGGAATATGCATTTTTGGGAGATGATTCTACGCTACCAGTAATTATCGCATCAGATTTGAGCGCTGAGGTGAAAGAGGAATTACTTCAAGTATTAAGAGAACCCAAAAAAGCTATAGCATGGAAGATTTCTAACATTAAAGGAATTAGCCCTTCGTTTTTGCACCCACAAAATTTTAATGGAGAGTGAATAGAAGCCAGATGTGCAAACTCAGGGACGATTAAATCCCAACATGAAGGAAGTCGTAAAAGCTGAGGTAATTAAACTTCTAGATGCAGGAATTATTTATCATATTTTTTACGGTTCTTGGGTAAGTCCTGTGCAGGTTGTTCCTAAAAAGGGAGGCATGACTGTGGTGACTAATGAAAAAAAAGGAATCAATACCTACAAGAACAGCCACTGGATGGAGAGTTTGTATTGATTATAGAAAGTTGAATGATGCAACTAGAAAAGATCATTTTCCCCTACCCTTTATCGATCAAATGTTGGAAAAACTGTCAGGACATATGTATTACTACTTCTTGGATGGCCTCTCTGGTTACTTCCAAATCCTGATAGCTCTAGAAGATCAAGCAAAGACAACGTTCACATGCCCATACGGTACATTTGCTTATCGTAGAATGCCTTTTGGATTATGTAATGCCCCTGCTACTTTTTAGCGATGCATGTTAGCTATCTTTGAAGAACTCGTGGAAGACATCATGGAGGTATTTATGGATGACTTTTCGATTTTCGGTAATTCTTTTCAACTTTGCTTTAATAATGTAAAACGTGTTCTAATAAGATGTGAAGAGACGAATCTAGTGCTCAATTGGGAAAAATGTCACTTTATGGTTCAAGAAGGTATTGTATTAGGACATAAAGTTTCTAGTAAAAGGATAGAGGTTGATAAAGCAAAAATTGAAACTATTGAAAAATTACCTCCCCCTAATTCGATTAAGGCTATAAGAAGCTTTTTAGGACATGCTGGCTTTTATCGAAGATTTATTAAAGACTTTTCTAAAATAGCCAAGCCTTTAACAAATTTACTAGAAAAAGATGTGCTTTTCAATTTTGATCAAGAATGTTTAGAGGCTTTTAACACTCTCAAAGAAAAATTAGTTAATGCCCCAATTATAATTGCACCTGATTGGAATTTACCTTTTGAACTAATGTGTGATGCTAGTGATTTTGTAGTAGGTGTAGTTCTAGGACAACGAAGAGACAAGCACTTTCAACCAATTTATTATGATAGCAAAACTTTGACGGCCGCGCAAGAGAACTATACCACCACGGAAAAGGAATTACTAGCTGTTCTTTTTGCGCTTGACAAATTTAGATCATATCTAATACTGTCTAAAGTCATCGTTTATACTGATCATTCTGCACTTCGTTATCTTTTAACTAAAACTGATGCAAAACCTCGATTAATAAGATGGATTCTATTGTTATAGGAATTCGACTTAGAGATACAAGACAAGAGAGGAGCTGAAAATTTGGCAGCAGATCACCTTTCAAGATTGAAAAATCCACACCTCAAGGACTTCGACAAAGCCAAAATAAATGACTCGTTTTCTGAAGAACAACTCCTAGTCGTAATAAAAATTAAAGACCCTTGGTTTGCCAATTTCGTAAATTATTTAGCAGCTAACATAACCCCAAAAGGGTTGACCCATCAGCAAAAGAAACGATTCTTCGCTGATGTGAAAAATTACTTTTGGGAAGACCCTTTCCTTTTTCGTATTTGCACAGATCAAGTCATTCAAAGATGCGTTACTAAGACGGAACCATATAAAATTCTAGATCACTGCCATTCTGGACCAACAGGAGGATACCACAGTGGAACTAGAACTGCTCACAAAGTACTCGAATTAGGTTTTTACTGGCCCATGCTTTTCAAGGATGCCAACAGGTATGTAACCTCTTATTATAAATGCCAGAGGACAGGTAATATCTCTCAGCTTAATGAAATGGCTCAAATGTATATACTCTCATGTGAAATATTTGATGTATGGGGTATTGATTTCATAGGTCCCTTCCCTACTTCGTTTGGGAATAAATACATACTAGTAGCAGTAGAATACATGTCAAAATGGGTGGAAGCCCAAGCTTTACCTTCTAGTGATGCTAGAATGGTGGTACGTTTTCTAAAAAAACTTTTCTCCTAATTTGGAACACCTAGGATAATTATCAATGATAGGGGTACTCATTTTTGCAATGCTCAATTTTGATAAAGTGTGAAAAATATGGAGTGCACCATAGAACAGCTACCCCTTATCATCCACAAACCAGTGGACAAGTTGAAGTAACAAATAGATTATTAAAACGCATACTAAAGAAACTGGTAGAAACAAACAAGAAAGATTGGTCAAGAAAAGTAGGTGACGCTTTATGGCCTATAGAACTACATTCAAAACTCCCACGGAACATCTCCTTATAGACTTGTTTACGGAAAAAGTTGTCATCTACCATTTGAAATTGAACATAAAGCATTTTGGGCTATCAAATTCCTAAATCTTGATTTTAAACTTGCACGTGAGAAATGTCAATGCAATTAAATGAGCTGGATGAATGGCGCTGCAATGCATACAAAAACTCACAATTATATAAGGAAGCTAAAAGCGACGCCATGACAATCGTTTAAGACAACCTAAGCAGTTTAAAACTACCGATCTTGTCTTGCTATACAACTCAAGGCTTAAACTATTCCCTGAAAAACTTAAATCAAGATGGTCAGGCCCATTCACTGTTCAAACTATCTTCCCAAACAGCACAGTCGAGGTAACTCATCCAAACCAAGGCACTTTCAAGGTAAACGGTCATCGGCTCAAACACTATAAAGGTGAGGATTTTAAGAATATTAGGGAGGAGCTTCAGCTCCATGAACCCTCGTGATGACACACGCAAGCAGAGTCGAGCTTAGACTCTAAATAAGCACTTCTCGGGAGGCAATCCGAGCACTGACTTAAGTTCAATTCTTTTATTCTCTAATTCATCAACTAACCCTCTGAATGCAAGATTTTCAACCCACACGGGCCTTGACATGGTCGTGCCAAAGACCGTGTGACATTATAAACAGAGACATAGGCTGCGACACCAAGCCACGACCGTGCGATATGGCCTTGGTCAAGCCTAACAAATCGACACAGGCACGCAACACGCCCGTGTCCCACAACCGTGGCCAAACTTATTTATGCAACACGGGCTTTCGACATGCTCGTGCCCCAAGGGCGTGATCGAACCTGCAATTCAAGACAATGGTGTGTGACCATTGACACGGCTGTGGGAGACGCGAACATTGAAGGAGACAGCCGTGTCTAGGAACATGGGCATGTGTCTCGAACTAGGCGCCCCAAAATCCCCAAATTTCAAACCACACGGGCAAAACCCCATGCCCGTGTGACCTAAAATCCTATTTAAACCCTTACTATTCATCTTCTTCTTGATCAAAAACCCTAAAAACCTCTCAACCGAACTCCAATACCCACCATTCCTAGCGCCGCTACTGGCCTCAACAGCACCTCCACGCCCGTGCAACCTTGCCACGACCGTGTTCCTCCTCATAATCACCCATTCGGTTCCCTTTTTCTTACTTTTCTCTTTATTTTTTTATATCCTTTATCTATTTATTTGTTTATTATCTCATTCATTTAGATATATTTCTTTATTGTTGATAGAAGATTCATTCATTTAGCATGATCATTCTAGAAAAGATTTGTAACACCCCAAACCTGGCCTAGACGTTACGGCCAAGTCTGGTGTGTCACATTGAAGTGTTTTTTGAAAGCCATGTTTTCATTGAAAACCCTTCTTAGTGTTTAGAAACTTCTATCGTTAAACTTGTATAAAACCTTAGCTTGTGTTTGTTTATTTTTTTCAAAACGTGGTTCATTGAAATAATCATTCCCTTTTTAAACATTGTTAACAACTTTGTAAAATTTTATGGAAAATTGTGAAAGGTGGAAAACCTTTGTAGTTTGCGGAAACATGTTATTTTTAAAACAGTTTAAGTATCAAAAAATCAGACCTTGTTCGTCATGGCTTAAAGTGAATGGATACAATGCACCAGGTAGGATTCCAGAAAAGAGGAGGTGAGTCAATTAAACTGCTTAAGTACCAAGCTCTCCCTAGATCCAATCCTAGACATGCACACACCCATTGCCACACTTTAACCTTATGACTTGTCCACGAACAACAAATTAGGTTTAAGCCAATTTCAAATATATATTTATGAAAACGTTTATGTTGCGGAAGCTTTGCTCTATTATCGTGTTATTTTGAAAACAAGTAACTTTTATAAAAGCGCGCCTTAGAGCTATCCGATTTCGAAATGATTTAAACAATATCATACTTCAGCTAAAAACAAATTAAATAGAGGCCTTATTACAGATTTAAACCCAAAAGAAGATACATTAAGAAAATACTGAAATAAATAATTTTTAGAAAATATAACCAAAGGCAACTCTCGTGGGCACTCTGAATCCCTCCCAGCTCCAAGTCCACCAGTCTAGGCTCACCTACATGGATGGCAGGAAAAGGGTGAGTTTGGAAACTCAGTGTGTAAAGAGAGCCCATCTGGAGCCCAAACTAGCTCAAGCTTACTGGGCCTAAGCCCTATCCAGTCTCAATAAATACTGGGCCAAAGCGCTATCCAGATATAGTAAACTGGGCCTTATCCCTTTTTCAGTCAACAGTACGGCCTGTAGGCCCATTACAGTAACAGATTAGTGATTATGCATGTATGAATGCAAAGCCCAAACCCCATCCTATGTCCATCCGCTACACTCCACCCGTACCAACCATAAACACTCCATGTGGGGAAACAACTCAACCCACCCAGCCGCTACACTCCACAATCGCAGCCTAGCTGCTCAGATAATGTGGCCAAGCCACTAACAGTATAACGAGGCAAAGCCCCTTTCAGTAAATAGTACGAGGCAAAGCCTTTTTCAGTAATGAGTATGAGGAAAAGCCTCTTTCAGTAATCAGTACGAGGTAAAGCCTCTTTCAGTAAACAGTAAGAGGCATAGCCCTTTTGAGTAATCAGTACGAGGCAAAGCCTCTTTCAGTAATCGTGGCAATGCCACTTGCACTTCCTCCATCAATAAACCCAGTCCCATGTAACAGATAATCATGTCATCGCTTACATTGAACAGAAACAATAAAACATGCATTTCAGTCAAATTTAGCCCTAGGGGTATAACGGTCATTTTGCACCTAGGGGTAAAATAGTAATTTCTCACCCTTAAGGGGTATTTCAGTAAATATTTTAGTTTTTAGGGTTTTATGCATATTTCAGTTATTAATAGTTCAACTTTCATCTCAGTAGCTTACTTAGCCTATTTTAGCAGTTTAAAGTTCTTGGGCCCTAAAACCCCTAATGGACCCTATAGTGTCACTTAGCCATATTGGCCCGTTTAGCCCAAATTCTAAGTCTAGTTTAACAGATTTAACCTACAGTATACCAGAACACACTTACCGCTTACTTTTACCCATATGGGCCCATAAGCCCATAGGGCCCAATTTCAGCCCATCAAGGCCCAAATTTACCGAAGTGCATGAAATCGCACACTCACCCACTTTATCGATTTTGGTTATAGATCAATCACTTCCAACCGACCCATGAGTGCTCGCACGCTCGCAAGCCCACGAAATGCCAGAATTTTGGCATTTCAGCTTTTACCGATTTAGACTACAATAGGATGGTCGTTTACACACCGATTTTGCGACGATCCCTACTGAGATCTCCCACGATATCCTACAATCGATCACTATGATATTAGTTTACAAACTGATGATAATCAATATAACAGTACCTACCCTATTCGGCCAACACCACCTTAGGCCTTTGAGTACTTGCCTCTATTGCCGAAACTATGACTAGGTCTATATCTAGTCACCCAAATGGTCCTAGCCCTCCAAAGCTCCCTGATCGACAGTCTCTAACACATAAAAATACGATTAATAAGATTTATAGAGCCTTTAGCCCCAATCGATAGCCACTTTTCATAGGGGATTTCGACTTTTGCTTAAATCTCGAAATAACGAATGGAAGGGTTTCCGGATACTTACCGAAGCTTTACCTGACAAAGAATGCTTCCAATCCTTTTTGCGTGCGCCGTGCCTTGAACCTAGGCCCCCTTCTTGCTTCCTTGCGTCACTAGCCACTTGGCCAGGCACTTTCTTCGTGCGTAAACTTAGCCCAAATTATTAATAAGGCCTAATGCCCAGATTTTCTTAAGGAAGCAAATTTTTTTTTTTTTTGCTAGAGCCCTGGGCTGAGCCCAGGACTTTTCCCACACTATAAGTCCCTCTTAATTTATTTAATTGCTACACTAAATACCAAATTAATAACAATAATTTTTTAGTACAATAATAATTAAAAAATCTAAATTATTCAGGCCATTTTCTATCCGAACCCAGACTCAAGGCCCAAAACTTCTAGGCCCAAATTCAGGGTGTTACAATTCACCCCTCCTAAAAAGAATTTCGTCCTTGAAATTTCTAAATAAGATAGTCATGCATCAACTACTCTACTACGCTAGTACGACCCAAAACATCTAATCACCGAAGTAAATAAACATTTATCTAGCATGCATACGAAATAACTACAAAGATCTTAATTCAAAATATTAGTATTTTATTCATATATTTTATGCAGAGAAAGGATTTCAAAGTTTTTATTTTTACTGAATCATAACCTAGCTATAGTCTCAGTCTTCTAGGGTTTTTGGTTTCCCTACAGTCTCAGTCTCTACAGTTTTCAGTATTGCCCTAGCTACAGTATCATAGTATGGTCTCAGTTCTATCTACAGCAACATTTTACTACAGTACATCATAAGAGGAGAAATACTTACAGACTTGGTGCCGAGGATTAAGTGTGCCACCACTTCAACTATCAGATTTCAGAAACCCAGAAAAACTTAAACATTTTTAAATCAAACCTTAAAACATGTAATCTTGAAAAAAACGAGTTTGAAAGGGTTTCCTAAATTTTTGAAAAATTGATTTCCAAAAATACCCTTGTTGGGCCTTGATTTAAAATTTTTTGAAAACGTTTTAGACCCGATCCACAGCGGAGTTGTTGCAATTAGGCTTTGATACCACTAAATATAACACCCCAAACCCGGCCCAGACATTACGGCCAAGTCTGGTGTGTCACATTGAAGTGTTTTTTGAAAACCATGTTTTTATTGAAAACCCTTCTTAGTATTTAGAAACTTCTATCGTTAAACTTGTATAAAACCTCAGCTTGTGTTTGTTTATTTTTTTCAAAACGTGGTTCATTGAAATAATCATTCCCTTTTTAAACATTGTTAGCAACTTTGTAAAATTTTAGGAAAATTGTGAAAGGTGGTAAACCTTTGTAGTTTGCGAAAACATGTTATTTTTAAAACAGTTTAAGTAACGGAAAATTAAACCTTCTTCGTTATGGCTTAAAGTGAACGGATACAATGCACCAGGTAGGATTCTAGAAAAGAGGAGGTGAGTCAATTAGACTGCTTAAGTACTAAGATCTCCCTAGATCCAATCCTAGACATGCACTCACCCATTGCCACACTTTAACCTTATGACTTGTCCACGAACAACAAATTAGGTTTAAGTCTATTTCAAATATTTATTTATGAAAACGTTTACGTTGCGGAAGCTTTGCTCTGTTATCGTGTTATTTTGAAAACAAGTAACTTTTATAAAAGCGCGCCTTAGAGCTATCTGATTTCGAAACGATTTAAACAATATCATACTTAAGCTAAAAACAAATTAAATAGAGGCCTTATTACAGATTAAAACCCAAAAGAAGATAAATTAAGAAAATACTGAAATAAATAATTTTTAGAAAATATAACCAAAGGCAATTCTCGTGGGCACTTTGAATCCCTTCCAAGTCCACCAGTCTAGGGCTCACCTGCATGGATGGCAGGAAAAAGGGTGAGTTTAGAGAGACCATCTGGAGCCCAAACCAGCTCAAGCTTACTGGGCCTAAGCCCTATCCAGTCTCAGTAAATTCTGGGTCCAAGCCCTATCCAGATACAGTAAACTGGGCCTTAGCCCTTTTTCAGTCAACAGTACGGCTCGTAGGCCCATTACAGTAACAAATTAGTGATTATGCATGCATGAATGCAAAGACCAAAGCAATCCTATGTCCATCCGCTACACTCCACCAGTACCAACCATGAGCACTCCATGTGGGGAAACAACTCAACCCACCTAGCCGCTACACTCCACAGTCGAAGCATAGCTGCTCAGATAATGTGGCCAAGTCACTAACAGTATAACGAGGGAAAGCCCCTTTCAGTAAATAGTACGAGGCAAAGCCTCTTTCAGTAATCAATACGAGGCAAAGCCTCTTTCAGTAAGCTGTACAAGGCATAGCCCCTTTGAGTAATCAGTACGAGGCAAAGCCTCTTTTAGTAATCGTGGCAATGCCACTTGCACTTCCTCCATCAATAAACCCAGTCCCATGCAACAGATAATCATGTCATGGCATACAGTGAACAAAAATAGTAAAACATGCATTTTACTCAAATTTAGCCTTAGGTGTATAACGGTCATTTTGCACCTAGGGGTAAAATAGTAATTTCTCACCCTTAAGGGGTATTTCAGTAAATATTTTAGTTTTTATGGTTTATGTATATTTTAGTTATTAATAGTCCAACTTTCATCTCAGTAGCTTACTTAGCCCATTTTAGCAGTTTAAAGTTATTGGGCCCTAAAACCCCTAATGGACCCTACAGTGTCACTTAGCCACATTGGCCTGTTTAGCCCAAATTTTAAGTCTAGTTTAATAGATTTAACATACAGTATACCAAAACACACTTACCACTTACATTTACCTATATGGGCCCGTAAGCCCATGGGGCCCAATTTCAGCCCATCAAGGCACAAATTTACAGAAGTGCACGAAATCGCACACTCACCAACTTTACCGATTTCAGTTATAGATCTATCACTTCCAACCGACCCACGAGCGCTCGCATGCTCGCAAGCCCACAAAATGCCAGAATTTTGGCATTTCAGCTTTTTAGCTTTTGCCGATTTAGACTAAAATAGGGTGTTCATTTACACACTTGTTTTGCAACTATCCCTATCGAGATCCCCAATATCCTACAATCGATCACTACGATATTAATTTACAAACCAATGATAATCAATATAACACTACCTACCCTATTTGACCAACACCACCTTAGGCCTTTGAGTACTTACCTCTCTTGCCGAAACTATGACTAGGTCTAGATCTAGTCACCGAAATGGTCCTAGCCCTCCAAAGCTCCCTGATCGGCAGTCTCTAACACATAACAATATGATTAATAAGATTTATAGAGCCTTTAGCTCCAATTAACAGCCACTTTTCATAGGGGATTTCGGCTTTTGCTTAAATCTCAAAATAACAAATGGAAGGGTTTCCGAATACTTACCGAAGCTCTACTTGAGGAAGAATGCTTCTAATCCTTTTTGCGCGCGCCGTGCCTTGAACCTAGGCCCCCTTCTTGCTTCCTTGCTTCCCTAGCCACTGGGCTAGGCACTTTCTTTGTGCCTAAACTTAGCCCAAATTATTAATAATGCCTAATGCCCAGATTCCCTTAAGGAAGCAAAAATTAAATTTTTTTTTTTGCTAGAGCCCTGAGCCGAGCCCAGGACTTTTCCCACACTATAAGTCCCTCTTAATTTATTTAATTTCTACACTAAATGCGAAATTAATAACAATAATTTTTTAATACAATAATAATTAAAACATCTAAATTATTCATGCCATTTTCTATCCAAACCTAGACTCAAGGCCCAATACTTCTAAGCCCAAATTCAGGGTGTTACAAGATTCATTATGTCATTTAAACTCTCCTCTAGCTGCCACTTTTACCTATCTAGAGTAGTTGTCATTTAGTATAAAATCTATGCATCCAACATTTGATATCATGCTTAGACTGAATTGATTATATTAGTAGGTTAGTGAAATCAACATTTCAATACTATACTTAATAATGTTTTGCTTTGTTTAAATTGTCATTTAATCTTTAGAACTTATTAATATTCATATTTTTAGTTTAAATTTTTAGGACTAATGCATACCTTTTTCCGTTTTGTATTTTAGGTACAACGTCGTCTTTTTGCGAAAAGAAAGTTACCGTCCTTACCTCCAAAAAATGCAAGGGACCCGGTGGTTCCTCTTCGAGACCCACTGCTAAAGTTCGCCATCCTTTCCTCCAATTCCCGTAGAACTCACAAGAAGAACTATTTCAGATATTACGGGCGAGACCTCTTAGAGTTGAAAGGTGCATTAATTGGGCCACTTTAGAGTAGATCCACCTAGCTGATGAGGTCCAGGCCTTATTAACGACGGACCCCTGGGACCAGTCTTTCAAAATTGTGGAGCCCACCTATCTCAAACTTACTCTCAAGTTCTGCTTCAGATTTAACCTCTAGACAGTGATGAGCCGACACGTTGATCCAGGAACGATACAATTTTGGCTAGGAGGCCTCGTTCGTCAGCTTAGTGTACCGGAGTTCGGTAAAGCACTAAGCCTCTACACTGAGCAGTTTTTAGAGGAGGAGAACCTTTCTGAGCTCGACCGCCACATCCATCTATCACCATGTAAGTGTTGGGAGGCCTTAGTCCCTGGCCAGCCCACAGACGACCCCAGTCGCTCCAAAGTAACCAATCTCGCCCCATCTCTGCGGTACCTTCACGCCTTACTCGTACACACATTGATGGGCAGACGAGAGAGCACCGGCGTCATCAACACCCACGACGCCTACTTTCTATGGAGCATGGCGCACATACATGTGATCTATCTTGTAAACTTCATCACCCATGCCATCCAGGATCAGACGGAGCGACACCGTAGGGGCCTAATCTCCATGGGCCCATACATCACATGATTGGCCCGTCACTTCGGCCTACTTAACACCACGGCCCAAACATCCTCCTACACCCTCGTTGGCCAGATGTCCCTACAGGGCATCCAAACTATGTTACATATGAGGATGATTTAGAGCCGATGGGGGATCGATCCTCCACAATACCGTCTACTCAAAGATGCCAAGCAGGAGGACCCCAAGGACATTACTGATGATTTCCCACCAACAGAGGAGCCACCAACTAAACTACCACCTCCTCCCCGCCCAGTTCATGCAGGAGCTTCATATGTTGACATATCCGAGCGCCTCACACGATTTGAGCAGCAGTACTTTCAACACTTCGACCACATCGACGCTACTCTTCAGCAGATATGCCAGCACCTACACATCTCATCACCGTTCCCACCTCACGAACCATCTGAGGATTATGACTTCTGAATCCTCTTTTCTTCTTCTTTATTTTTATTTTTATTTTTCCTTTTTCTTTTCTTTCATCTCATCTTTTTCATTATTTGAATTTTCATATTTTGAGAACTTAGTTTATTTTTTCCTTTATTTCAATTATTTCATATTGGCCATTTCCTAACGAGTACACTTTGCTAATCCAAATTCCCTAAAACTGATAAATGCCTTCGTAGTTTCAAAGGAGCTCTACAGCTCAAATCCAAAAATCTAATGGGAACCTTGGCCACCTAATACCGACAAACATACCCTCTCAGCATAGCAGCTGTGGACAAACAACCGCTACCACCACCGGAGTATTCACCTCTACCTTTACTTTGTCCCAGACACTCTGCAGCCACAACCACCTCACAAAATTCATCCAATTCAGGGAGTTTCAATTCTTTCCCTATCTTATGATATTATGCTGCTATTGCTAGTAATGTATCTTTGTACATTGAGGGCAATGTACATCTTAAGTGTAGGGGGACTTACTTTCAGTCATTGCATTCTCTTCGAACCCCTAAAAATTTTTACAACTAACATTTTGCATTGTTCTCAAAATTTCAAATTCTCACTTTCATTCTCTAAATTATCTTCAATCTCATATTAGGAATTAATTCTAATTGATTTATGATTTTTATTGATATGTTGAGAATTAAGACATATGTACTCATGCTTTGATTATTCAAACTTTAAGACATTAGGGAATCAAGCATAATAAGTTGAAATTTTTGAGAATTTAAATTTTTGCTAGGTTATTTCCCCTAATTTTAAGTGTTATCTTGAGATTTGAAACTCGCATAATTGACATCAAAAAGCCATAATTCTGGTGAGATTTTTAAGCCTTTTGAGCATACATTCTTTCGTGCTCACTTTTATTGTTGCTTTGAATGAGTCAATACTGATTTGTTATTCTAGAACTTGCTCCGATTATACATGTCGAGACCACATCATTGATTTGATATACCAAAATGATAAAGGCACTTAGGTTTAACCCACTTACTCTAAAAAAACCTACCTCCATAAATTAACCCCTGGTAAACCCCATTGAGCCTAACAACCCATTCCTTTGACTTACCTCTAATATTAACCTATATCCCAATTTTTTGAATTCCATTCAATTATTTTGACCACTATTTTTGTCGTGATTTGAGTTGAAATTATTATCTAGCTTTGTTCTCTTGCTCAGTTTATAAAGTTTGCAAACATTCAAAGTATTGTATTTGATTTGTTCTTAAAAAATATATATACAGTTAATTAATTTGTAATTCATATTTCAGTTATAGTTTAATATTTTTGCATATTTTTACTATAAGCTATCGAATCCAGAACGATGTCATCATAAGGCTTAGCTCGAGGAATATGTTCTGGTGATAGAAATTTTTCTATCTAGATCATTTTTCAATTTAATCTCAATTCTAACCCTCTTTTTCAGCTTGTGACAACACCCCTAACCAAAGCCCCATTACAACCATTGAAAGACCTTTTGATCGATGTGTCATATCAATCTATAGTGGTGGAGATTTGATTTTCTTACAAGCTTATGGTAATAACTTTTCAGATTGACTAAAGAGTGCTTAATTTTTGAACCCTAAACACTTTGAGTGGATAGAGGGAATCTTTAGTGAGGATGTCAACCCTTGTTGATTTCGATTGAAAGGTGATTACTTAAGAGAAGGGAGAAAACCTATGTTTCTGTGATAAAATTATCAACTTAGAGTGTTTGAAACTTTAATGTTCTTCTGGTTGAATTCTCATTGTATGATTACTTGTGGATTAGTTTGAAACATTGTTGATAAGGATTATAAGTTGAGAAGAATGATTTTTAATTATGAGTTGAGATTTTGCTTGAGGACAAGTGAAGGCTTAAGTGTGGGGGTATTTGATAAGCGATAAATTATACATATTTTTACCCCATGTTTAGCCCAATTTCTGGATGAATTGCCACTTGATTTGTGTAAATTGATGCTCTTAAACATTTAATTTCATGTTTAATACTCAGGTGAGCATAGGGAAGTGCAAAGAACGAGAAACGGGCCGAAAATGGAGAAAATGGGCCAAATAATGAAAACAACATGGCCTGGAGATTCGCCACACAGTCGTGCCACACGGCCGTGCCACCTTGAACTCGAACACAGCCCAACCCCGACTCGCACGGCCAAACCACACGGTCGTGCCACCTTAACAGGCTCGAGCATGGCCTGGGCCTCGATTCACTCAGGCGTGGCACACGGGCGTGTCCCTATCGTGAGGAAGTTCAATTTCACTTGGAAAAGGCTACTTAGTGGCTAAGAAAGGCATTCCAAAACTCTATATAAAGGCCCTAGGAGGCAACTTCAAGCGTGTGCTTGATTCCCCACTAAGGGTGCTATTTTCCTACCAACACAAAGAGTAAAAGCAAGGAATTACTCCAAAGAAAGCCAATTGATCCATCTCAAAAGCCGAATTCTCCTTCAATAATAAAAGTTCTCCCTTCAAATTCCTACAGGGGTTTTTGAGTTCTTTATGTTTTTTTATCATTATTCTTCTAAGATGTTTTCTTTTATAATTATGAACTAAATCCCCCAAATACTTGAGGGGGATGAAACCTAAGGCAGATCTTGCTAGTATTTTCTCTTGAATTATATGATAAATATTTGATTTGTTCTTAATTGTGTTTTTAACTCTAAAATTGATATTTTGGGGATATTGATTTAAGTCGAATGTGCTTATGTAGAGGAGCAAAAGTCCCTGCATAGGAGTAGATCCAACACAATTTAGCAGAGATGATTGCAATCGTAGAGATAGGACGACGAAAATCTACTAGATTAGGATCAAACCTAATAAGAGAGTCCATAGAATGAGTTAAGGCAACAATAGGGGTTTTAATTAGAAAGAGATTTCAATTAATCAACCTAGGGTTAGCTGTTTTTATTCTCGAGAGAGATATTAACATAAGTTAGGGATTTCTAAGGATCAAGTCAAGTGAATAAATCGTCTAGTTCAATAGTTGGTAACAAGTGAAGTCTAGGTAGAGTCTCCCTTGAGTATTGTCCAAGTCAATCAGTTTTCCTAAGAGTTTTTCCCCAATTCACTTTTTGCGCATTCTTAGCTTAGTCTAGTAATTAGTTTAGTTTAATAAAAATCCCCATTTATTTCTAGGTTAAATAATAGAAAGAAAGTTAGTACTAGTACTTTTGGTTCCTTTGGGTACGATATCTCTATCTTGCCACTAAGCTATACTACTATTCGACAGGCGCGCTTACCTTAAATCGTGATAATAGCTAGTTTTGTGTACGATCATAGTTTATAAATTTTATTATTTCATATCACGCATATCAGTATGTGAATGCTTGATGATGATTACCTATTAAAATGGCTAATTAAGAACATGTTTTGATGTTATGTATGCCTAAATTATAGTTTATGCAAAGCGATGATGAAGGAGGTAAAGTTGGCCATGAAACAATTTTGTAACAGCAGCAATGACGTGAATTTGAAAAATCATTAAAAATTTGTATAAATTGATCTAAATGTTGAATGAGATATATAATTAAATCTTATTGAGTGCATTTTTATAGGAAAGAAATAGGGCAAGCAAAGGAAGTCGGTATTGTGAGATATTTAAATTCTTGTAAGGCTGGTCCAGATGGATTTTGTGATCCCCTGTTCTGATTTTAGAAATTCACTCAGTATTGTACAAAAAGACTTATGAGTCATAATTTATATGTATAGATTTTTTAGTGAGTTTGTTTTCATTATAAATAATTGGAATCACTATATGAAAATTGTCCTAATAGATAATTGACTTTTAGGTAGGAGAGATTAGAACTCTTAGACTGTGAAATAGGGGAAACTTTAACTAATAAACTGTACTAATTGGCCTCACGAAAAATTCTGGAAAAATTATGATAAGATGATATATGAGCCTAGTTTGAGATAAAATTTACAGATTTAAATTTTGAGTTTTTTAACTCAAGTTAAAATTAATTTAGTGACCATTACGCAGGTGGACAGTTTTATTAAGAACAGTGCAAATGAATTGTTTTGATTTGCGTAAGTAATTGGAAAATTTTTAATGTTCTTGGTTTGGTCCAGAACAATTCCAATTGCATGTTTTGGTCCTCGAGGGCCCATTTTAGGGATATATTGGATGAATGTGAATGAATTAATTTTAAAAGTAAATTTTTATGCCCCAAACTAGTAAGGTAAGTCTGGTAATGCCTCATTCTCGACTCCGGCGACGATCTCGGGTAAGGGGTGTTACATTGGTAACAAAAGTTACTTTGCCAAATCAGAATGGAGATGGAGAGAAAGAGTTCGGGAAAAAAGAATAGATTTAACTAGAAGTGGAAATTATAATCACCTATAAATACAAGGTATTCGGCTATGAGAAACAAACGAGAAAGGGAGAGGATGGAGAGGTTCGGCTTTAAGATAAAAGAAAAGAAAAGATGAAGGGATTAGAATGAGAAGAGAAGGATTCAGTTCTAGAGAAAAGGAAGTAAAAATCAAAAGTAACCAGAGGCAATTTGGCAAAATCAAAGAAGCGAGAGCAATTCGGTACTTTAAGATCTTAAGTGAAAGACTAAAGGAACACCAGAGAAGAGCCCAAACGTGATTCCCGTTATTATTACCCTAATTGCCGTAAGCACAACCCTAAAGACTTCCTTAGCCGAATTTTTTCCTTCACCAACCCAATCAGTTACAACTCTTCTCTATGCTGAACTCCTAGATTTTCTCCCCCTAATTCTCCTCCTCAATTTAAACAACCACATTATCCCCTAAATCTCTCTTTCTTGATCACTCCAAACCTCATCCATTAGAACTTTACTACAATACAAACTCTAACCATCCATGCTGTAAAATAACACCTCCCCCTGCTCCTTCTAAGACTTGAACCTCTGACCTCTTGCCACACTTGTAACGCCACATACCACTACACCACAACTCTTTTTGTGCAACAATTCCAACCCAGTTTCTTTTAAAGCTTACCTACTAACACCAAGGTTTCTTTAAAAGAAAACCAATTTTTTTGCTAAAGCCTATATTTGAACCCAGGACTTCTCCGACACTTTTAAAAACACCTAATCACACAAGAAGGCATTTACTTATGCAATTTTCTTGCGCACATATATCTTTATGTGTTCCCCTTCTCAATGCCCAATTCTTCTAGGCCCAAATTTGGGATGTTACAGTTCACTCTTCCTTAAAAAAATTTTGTCCCCAAAATTTCCCACTAACAGGGTAGTTCTATAACAACTACCCCATTACGCTACCGCTGTGCACTCTAATCCCAAACATTACCGTCTACGTACGCCCGCAACACCTAACCACTGGAGCCGATAGATATCACACGAATAAAATTCCTATCCAATCATCATACAGGAAAATTTTGAAATTCTAGACCCAAGTGTTTCAATTTACTAGAGTGTTTAATACCATCTAATATCTTGGGAAATCTTAGTGCCTCCTATTGTATCACAATCATAAGTAGTTAACAGTTAAAGACAACTTGGTATCAAGGGAACTTACTTGGCTCGACGTCGGAGACTCAGTGTGCCACACAATAAAATCCTTCAAAATGTTTTGATTCACTTGTAGGCAATTTTTAAATCTAAAACTAAGCCCATTTTAGATCCCGAGTTTGCAAACTTGCTCTGATACCACTAAATGTAACACCCCTAAACCCGGCCCTAACATTATAGCCGGATCCAGCGGTGTCACATTGAAGGGTGAATAAAAAATCTGATGTCGTTGAAATGCCTTGGAAACCTTTTGTTCGCAGTTTAAAATAGTGTTTACACAATGTATCTCTATATTTTCAAAACCATCCTCGTACGAGAAGTACTTTAGTTAAAACGGGAACTAGAGAAAACTTCCATATTTGTAAGTTTGGAGTAAAACCTTGAGTTGTCAATTGCAAACCTTAGTTTTTATATTCAACGTTAATTTCTTATATTTTTGTTATAGCGGAAGCTCTATCTTTGAAAAATGCTCACGTTTTAATTTGGTTGGTAAAATGTTATTTTAGTTTCTTTTCAAAAATAAGTCTTAAATTTAGAGATTAAGCAACTGTTGTGTAACACCCTATACCCGAGACCGTCACCGGAATCAAGTACAGAGTGTTACCGGACTTAACGGACCTTTACAGAACTTAATCGGCCCCAATTAAGAAATTTCATGTCAATAATCACAAAAAGGTTCATAGGAGATATTTTCGGATCAAAAACATTCATCTCGGATAGTTAGGATTCGAATCCCACTGCATCGGAAGCTCAGAAAAATTTTCATTTTTGAAACAACGTCACACGCCCGTGTGACTCGAAGCACGGCCGTGTTGTTAAACCGTATGGCTTTCACAGGCCAATGTTAGGCACCCGTGGAACATTCTGACTTACTCAACACGGTCACAAGTTAATTTCACACGCCCGTGGAGTAGGGCCGTGTGCTTCCCACGGCTAAGGCACGCCCGTGTGCTTACCCCGTGGTCGAAACTGTCAAATTATTTAAGGTGCAGGGGATACACGGTTGAAGCACACGCCCGTGTCCCCTGGCCATGTGGCACAATATAGGCTTGGTTTAAGCCAAATTGCCACCCAACAAGGGTCATTCCTACAAGCCAAGAGCATGCAACATTTCAAGCCAATTTACCATCTACAAACATACCAATTCAAGCATATAATGAACCCCAATTTCATCATAAAAATCACATATCTTTCCATGAGCACATTTAGCCAAAGAACAACTCAAAATCTTGATTATACACAAATATGACTCAAGCCACATCTCATAGCTTGATCATTTACCCAAATACATCATATTCACAAAACATCTAGCCTATACATGCCATGACCATTTCATTTACAAAAGATTCAAAAATACCAAAGCTTGATGGATAGTGTGATGGCGATCTCCGACACGTCTGATGATCAAGCTAGCTTCCGAATCTATAAGACATTGACAGAAATAAACGGAGTAAGCTTCTAAAGCTTAGTAAGTCCGTAATACAGAAATTAAACCTTACCAAATCAATGCGGTAATTACACAACAATGCCAATTCAATTCATATACTCAAGTTGCCTATTTCACAAGTATAAACTTGTTAGTCCATGTAATCTCGTAAATCATTCATGTACCAACCACATCATTCACGTATCATATCATAATTCAATCATTTATACATGTATTTGCATATAATATACTCCATGTAAATCTTATATCTCATTTAACATGTAATACTTATAACATGTAATTCATGTAAATCAACTTATAAAATCCATGTGAACCTTGTACAACATGTAATTCATGTATCTTTAAGCATTCATATAACTTATACCATATAATCCATGTAATTCTCATATCTCATATAACATGTATCGGTAGTTGCCCGTTGAACCTTTAAGAACATCGAGGGATACTCGGGTGATACACACACAGTGTACATATATGTAACCTATAATCCGTCAATGCGTCATGTATGCTCTTTCGAGCCTGTATCGGTAAGCCCGAAGGCTGAACATGTAATCCCAAAGGATGAACGGTAAGCCCGAAGGCTGAACAGAGAGTCCGAAGACTAAACATGTAATCCTGAAGGATAAAACTGTAGCTCATGAGCACGTGGTGAGTCCGCAACAAATGCAGGAGCTCGAACCACCCTGTAGCCCTAGTGACATGTCACTTGTATCCTATCGACTTCTACGGTTCTAACGGGGCTCGGTATTCATTCTTCTCTTGTAACAATTTCATTTGAATTTCACATGTATGCATCCAAATAGGCTATTCAATCAAATAGTACTTCATACATTCAATTAACAACAAATATAAGCGTATACACATTAAATTTCATTATACGGACTTACCTCGTAATCCCGTATCTACTCGTCTATTTTCCATTTTCCCCGATCAAGTTCCGGGATTCGATCGTCTTTATCTATATTAATACAAATTTAGCTATTTAATCACTAGCTCATTCAATTTAGTCCAAAACATGTATTTTGGCAAATTAGCAATTTAACTCTTATATTTTCAACACATTGCAATTTAGTCCTTTTATCACAAAATGACAAATTGCACAATAAATCCTCCAATTCACCACAGCCGAATATTCAAGGGATTTATACAAGCATATATCTTTCAATTAATCACAATTTTAACTTCAAAATTTCTACCTTTTTACAAATAAATCCTCAAAACCCATTTTCTTTAAAAAAAATCACTTCAAAATTCTTGTATATTTCCACATGATATACAATAATTCATCAAAATCTATCAATATATCAAGGATTCATCAATGGCACTTTTCAAAGACATGTTCAAAATCAGAAATTGAGGTATGGGTTGACTAGTATTCGAAGCAACGACCTCAAAAACGTAAAAATTATCGAAACGGAACAAAAACGAACCTCCAAATGATGCTCAAGTAGCCGAATGAAGCAAAGCATAAAAACCCTTCTTTTTCTTTTGTAGAATCGGTGAAGAAGAAGATAAAAATGGGTGTTTTCATGTTATATTTATCTAATATAACATATAATAATTAAAGGACCATTTTGCCCTTAAAAAAATAATTATAAAGCCTTATAAAATATGGACATAATTGTCCACCACCAGCCACTCCAACTAAAGATGGTATAATTACCATACAAGTACCTCACTTTATAAAGCCATGCTCAAATGAGCCATTTATGAAATAGAACTCTAATTTATCGTTTTACGCGATTTAATCCTTTTTATCAAATTAACCGGTCAAACAATAAAATTTCTAAACGAAACTGTCACACGGTAATTTCTATCATGTTGTAAAACATATTAAAGCAATAAAAATAATAACTTGACTCGATTAAGTGGTCCCGAAACCACTCGTTTCGACTAGGGTATAAAGTGGGCTGTTACATGTTATAATAAAATCCAAAAGCCAAATCAAAATGGGAATGGCCTTGTAACACCCCAAACCCGGCCTTGACGTTATGTCCTAATCTGCCTGTGTCACATGGGAGGCTGACTCCTACAAATAAAAAATGTTGGAAGCCTTCAAAAACATTCGTTGGCCTGTGGTTCAAAATAGTGGTTACATTACGTGTGTTTAATGTCAAAACTGGTCTCATTAGAAAAACACTTTGGTTTAAAACGAGATCCATTGAATGCTTGCTTAATTGAAAATTCAGATGAGTTAACCAAAAGCCTAGAGTTTGTGTCATTTGAAAACTCGAGTTTTCTTATCCTGTTAAGTTACTTGTCAAATTACAGTGAAAGCTCATGTTTTAAAAAAAGTTCAGATATTTATGTCGACTTTAAAAGTGTCATTTGATTTAGAAAAAATGTTTAAGTTTGGGAATCAACCAGGTATGGAAATAATAAAAACAAAAACCCAAATATAAAATCAACCGGAGATAAAAGGCCTTATTACAACCCATTAACAAAAGTTAAGGATAGAATAAAAGAAGCTACTAAATCGATAAGTAACTTGCAGTGTGGCCACCTCTGAGTCCTCTCCTACTTCGAGCCGCCTACTAAAGGTCACCTAAAAAATTACAAGGAGTGAGATTTTGAAAACTCAGTGTGTACGTCCCTCGATAGAACATGCAATAAACAATTTTGGCCTAAGCCCAATTCAATAACCACGGCCTTTGGGCCTAAGCCCTTAGTGGCCTCAGTTGGGCCTGAGCCCGTATCACAAAAATCAATATGAACATGCAATGCACAATTCCCATCCAACCCTGCACACCCCCTTCTAACCATACACTCATGTGCGGAGTTACTCGACCTACCCATCCTTATACACCGGTTGTAGCACCAGTTACGACACTACTCATCGTTGTAATAGAGCTGCTAATTGTAATATCCGTTGTAGCAATGGTTGCGGCACTACTCAGCGTTGTAACAGAGCTGCTAATCATAATATGGCCTTAAAAGCCTTCGTTGGATCCGCGACCGTCAAGCGACTATGCAATTCTCATATAGCACTTCCTCCAATACAAACCCATCCCACATGCAACATAATATCGTATGAACGCAGCAAATAACGTATGGCATACTTAAACATACATACAACGAGTAAGGACATTTTAGTTATTTTGCCCTTAAGGCATATTAATAATTTTACCCTTAGGGGCATATCGTTCGTAACTTATCATGGGCCTAGGTACACATTCTGGCCCATTAACACACTTATTCATTGCATCTTTATTAAATTTTATGGAAGTTACAAGTTCACTGGCCCCAAAAGCCCAATACATAGCCTAATTAGGGCCCATACCCTCATATGGCCCATTAGGCCTAATCTACCATAAGTCACGTAATTAGCCTAACTGGCTCATCAAGTCCCACTATTCCATCAATTTTACCCATGATGGGTCTACGTGCCATTCGGGCCCATTTGGTCCATTTCGGCCCGATTGGCCAGAAAGTGGCCTAAGACCATGAGATCGCTCATGGGGCCTATGTCGTCATGTCAATCCATCCACATGACCATTCGCACGCTTATGTGGTTGTCGGCGCCAAACTTTTAGCTTTTCAGCTTTTCAGGATTTCGACTTTTGCCTATTCGTTGTGTGTGCGGTGTATGTACACACCTTAACGGAAAGAACATAATAGTCCACGTGCGTAAAAACCTACATTTGAATAGGATACTTCGTTAGCCCTTTAATCCATAAGATTTAACAAGCCTTTATAAAACCAAAAACGTACCCAAGACTAATACTTACCTTGATGGATTCGATTCATAACTCCCAAATCGATTGATTAAAAATCAATATGTAACGCCCTAATTTTTGGGATTTTTGCAATTTTGGTGAAATTTTGAAATTTTGTTGTTAGATAATGGAATGTATGTTTTAACTGTGTTAGTGGGCCTTTAGAAGGCCCAAGCCCAAGTTAAAACCCGGCAAAAATAGCAAGTTTTGGATTTAAAGTGAAGGGGATTTGGTTAAGTGGGCTTTTAAGAAAAAGTAGGGAAATAAGACACAAGTAAGCCCTTCATAAAGTGGCAATCAGGCACCACTTAAGTGCCTAAAAAAGGGGCATATGGACAGGTGTTCAAGGGCCAGTGTTCAAGTCGCAAGGTAAGCATTGTGTGTTTTAATTATTTTTGTGCATGTGCCAGTCATGTGATGGAACTTAAGTGAACTACTGATGAGAGAAGTTTGAGTTCCTCATGGAATTGGATGAGGAGTGATCAGGAGAGATTATCTAGGAATTTTGAATAGGGAGTAAGTGATGGCCGGCAAAGGGACTTGTGGTGTTACAATTTCGGCATTTGAATTGAGGTTTAGCATTTTTAGCATTTTGGCTTTGTGTGCCAATTTCCTTTAGGTGGCTGAGCCTTCGGGATTTAGTAATTGCAGGTCCATTCCTTTCTTTTGCCGAATAGGTATAGAACATTAGGGTTTCTTGTTATTCTTTTGACTTCTTTTCTTTTGTTTCAAAAGCCAAAAAGGCAATCCCCCTCCACTTGTGCCGATTGTTCAAGACTAAACCCTCTCCTCTTCTTTGCTTTCTTCTCTTCTCATTCTCATCTAGCTTATTGGTGCATCATTTCTCTTCATTCATCTCTTTTTTTTCTTTTTTTCTTCTCAAGTCTAGCCGAATACTCATAAAAGCTGACATCCCGAAAGGTATTAGTATTATGCTGATTTCTTCTTGATTGAGTACCCTATTCTTTTTCTTCTCCGTTAGCCGAATTTCACACTCTCAAAATCTCTAACCTCTGTCGACATCACCTCTTCAATCCATAACTTCAAATCACCTTATTCTTCATCATATCAAAAGCTGAAATCACCATACTCATAAGGATTTGGGAGCCAAACCCTTAGGTCTCTAGATTCACTCTTTTCTCGTGTTTAGAGACTAGATTTACGTCAGATCTAAGTTAAAAATGGGATTGGAATTATTCCGATTTAGTGAACTCTCGGTAAGTACTCAAATTCTCTGTTTCATTCATTATTTCAGGATTTAAGAAAAGCCAAAACCCCTATGTGCATAGGAGGCTATCGATTTGGGCTTAAATCTCTATGGGTCTTACCAATTGATTTATTTTGTGTTAGTGTGATCTAAAGGCTATTGATTGAGGGCTTGGACAAGTGGAACGACTAGATTTAGATCTAGTCACTAATTTCGGCAAAGGTAAGAACTCAAGGGCCTTAGGTGATGATTGGCCGATTATGGTAAGCAAGATTATATTGGTTGTCATTGAATCTTGGATCTAATATGTCAAGTGATGATTGTAGGACACCCTGTGGGCGATCTTGGTAGCGTTCGTCGCAAATTAGGTGTGTAAACGAACACCCTCTTGTAGTCTAAATCGGTAAAGGCCGAAAAGCCAAAATGCTGAAATTCTAGCTTTCCGTGGGCTTGCGAGCGTGCGAGCGCTTGTGGGTTAGTTGGAAGTGATAAGATTTAGTAACCGAAATCGGTTTAGTTGGTAAGTGCGCAATTTCATGCACCTCGGTAATTTGAGCCTCGATGGGCTAAAATTGGGCCCAATGGGCTTACAGGCCCATATGGGTAAAAGTAAGCGGTAAGTGTGTCTAGTATACTGTAGGTTAAAACTGCTAAACTAGACTTAGAATTTGGGCTAAACGGGCCAAAGTTGCTAAATGACACTGTAGGGCCCATTAGGGGTTTTAGGGTCCAATAACTAAAAACTGCTTAAATGTGCTAAATAAATTACTGAGATGTGAGTTGGACTATTAGGGACTGAAATATGCATAAAACCCTAAAAATTGGTATAATTACTGAAATACCCCTTAAGGGTGAGAAATTACTATTGTACCCCTAGGTGCGAAATGACCGTATGCCCCTAGGGCTAAATTTGACTGAAATGTATGTTTTACTGTTTCTATTCACTGTATGCCATGACATGATTATATGTTGCATGGGACTGGGTTTATTGATGGAGGAAGTGCAAGTGGCATTACCACGATTACTAAAAGAGGCTTTGCCTCGTACTGATTACTGACAGGGGCTATGCCTCGTACTGTTTATTGAAAGGGGCTTTGCCTCGTATTACTGTTAGTGGCTTGGCCACGTTATCTGAGCAGCTATGTTGTAACTATGGAGTGTAGCAGCTGGGTGGGTTGAGTTGTTTCCCTACATGGAGTGTTGGGCTGGTACGGGTGGAGTGTAGCGGTTGGACATAGGATGGGCTTTGGGCTTTGCGTACATGCTTTATTCTATTCTGTTACTGAAATTGGCCTATGGGCCGTACTGTTATCTGAAAAGGGCTAAGGCCCAGTTTACTATATCTGAATAGGGCTTCGGCCCAGTTATTACTGAGACTAGATAGGGCTTAGGCCTAGTGGGCTTGAGCTGATTTGGGCTCTGAATGGGCTTTCTTTACACACTAAGTTTCCCAAACTTACCCCTTTTTCTTCCATCCATGTAGGTAAGCCCTAGACTAGTGGACTTGGAGCTGAGAGGGATTCAGAGTGGCCACGTGGACTGCTTTTAGTTGTTTTCAATTAAGTCTTTTCTTTCTTTATCTAATTTTTAATTATTTTCCATTATGGTTTTGGATTTGTAATAAGGTCGCCTTAATTATTTCATTTTGGGTTTTCAATTATTTATTTACATTATACTGCAAACGATTTGAATAAGGCTGCGGAGTTTTCTCAAAATTAATCAAACGTTTTCAAAATCAAACACACGTAGCAAATGAGTAACAAAAGCTAAGTCCTATAAAAAGAAATCTTTTAACAATCAATAGTGGATAGGACGTTCACAAATAACTCAGGATTTTCTCTTAAAACTTTAAAAACGATTTTGCAAAACTCACCTTAATCATAGTAACTAGGTAACATGGTTAGTCCGTCGTTGATGTGACACACCAGACTTGGCTGTAATGTCTAGGCCGGGTTTGGAGTGTTACATTTAGTGGAATTAGAGCCAAGTTGCTACAACTCAGCTATGGATCGGGTCTAAAAAGTTTTTGTAAAGTTTTAAAGTCAAGGCCCAAGAAGGGTATTTTGAAATCGATTTTGGAAAAATTCTTACGAAAACCCTTTTCAAACTCATTTCCTTTTAAACATACTTTTTTAAGGTTTTCTTAAAAGGCTTAAGTTTTAAATGGGCTTTCTAAAATCTGGATCTGAAGGAGTGGCACACTAAATCCCTGGCACCAAGTTTGTAAGTGTTCTTCTCTTATATTATATTGTACTAAGACATTACTGTAGATAGAACTAATACCCTACTATAATACTATAGATAGGGTAGTACTGAAAACTATAGAGACTAAGAATGTAGAGAAACTAAACCCTAGAAGACTAAGACTGTAGCTAGGCTACGACTTCGCGAAAACAAACTCTAAAGCTTTATTTGTACATAACACATTTTGTAGTAAACAATTGAAATATTAAACTAATTTCATAAAATTCGTAATCAGATAAGAAGATATGAGTACGAAAGCTGTTCGTGGACAAGGCCGTGGACGTGGCCGAGGTAGTGTGCAAGCTGGATGGTCGTCTTTCAGACATATGCCAGCTGAGGAGGTGCGAGCTCCGCCAGCGACTGAGACTGGATCGTATGGACGATGCTCTGTCCCAGGCAATGTTAAGGGTTTTAGAGAGGGTCGCTAGGGCAGCAATAGAACTGTGAATAGGGGATCTATTTCTGAGCAACTTCGGGCTAACGGAGCAGAGGTCTTTAGGGGCATATCTAGAGTGGCCCCAAATGTAGCTGAGTATTGGTTGGAAGCTACAAAACGCTGGATTGCTCAGTGGAGCAAAAGCTGAAAGGATCGGTGTCTCTGCTACGAGACGAAGCGTATCAGTGGTGGATCACTGTAAAGGAGAGTACCCCAACTGAGCGGGTAACCTGGGAACTGTTTAAGACTGCTTTCAAGGGAAAGTACGTCGGAGCAAGCTGTGTGAATGCTCGTAAGAAGGAATTTTTGAACCTGACCTAGGGGAATAAGTCTGTTGCTGAGTATGAGGCAGAGTTTTTAAGGTTGAGCCGGTATGCCAGCGGTATAGTTGCTACTGAGTACGAGCGTAGCATTCGTTTTGAGGATAGCCTCAGGGATGAACTAAGGGTGCTGATAGCTCCGCAGAGGGAGCGCGATTTTGCTACATTGGTGGAGAAGGCTAAGATAGTCGATGAGGTGAAGCGAACTGAATGGTAGAATTGTGATAAGGATAAGAATCGAATCAGGAGGGATTCCGGACCCTCTGGTGTTGCACACCGAAATGTTAAGAGAGCGAGAGTGGAGGAATCGGTTCGAGCAGTTCTGGTGAATACGGTTAGACCACAGGCTTGTGGGGACTGTGGTAGGGTGCATTTTGGGGACTGCAGGAAGCGTACTGGGGCATGTCTCCGATATGGGTCCAAAGAACATAAGATCAAGGATTGTCCTTGGAGGCCAGCTCAGGCTCAAGCCAGTGATTAGAGGGTTGCTCAACCGGTGCGAGGTGGACCAGTACCGCTAAGAGGCCATGGTCAAGGTAGAGGTGGCAATGGTAATGGTTGTGGACGTGGAGTGCCTAGTAAGGGTACTGGAAATGTTGAGGCTTGACAGCCAGTACTGGTGTATGCTGCTCGTCCCAAGAGGAGGGTGATGCACCTGATGTCATAACTGGTACTTTTTTTATCTCTAGCATGCCTTGCATTGCTCTGATTTATGTGGGTTCAACTTATTCGTATGTTGCATGTGATGTTTCTGGGTCGTTGGGTGTGCACTCTGAGGATACTGTGAGTAGGGTAACTATGATAAGTCCACTGGGTCACTCGGTTAGGGTAGACAAACTCTTTAGGGAGGTGCCTTTAGAGACTTAAGGTAGGATTTTCTCTGGAGACTTGATGGAGCTACCATTCGGAGAGTTCGATCTTATATTGGGGATGGATTGGTTGACTAAGCACAAGGCGACTCTGGATTGTGCTGCTAAGAGGATGGTGTTAAGGACTACTGAGGATGAGGAGGTAATGGTTATTGGGGAGCGAAGGGACTACTTTCCAACATTATTTCGGCTCTAAGGGCTGAGAAGCTGATTCGCAAGGGTTGCGAGGCATACTTGGATTTTATAAGTCAGACGAAGACTGAGAATGTGACTATGGAGAGAGTGAGAACTGTTAAGGAATTTCAAGATGTCTTTCCTGAGGAGCTTCCTGGATTACCTCCGAACCGAGAAGTCGAGTTTGGAATCGACTTGCTGCCTGGAACGGCTCTAATGTCCATCGCACCCTATAGGATGGCACCGAAGGAGTTGGTGGAACTGAAGTCACAAATCCAGGAATTGTTGGATAGAGGTTTTATTAGACTGAGTGTGTCGCCATAGGGAGCACCAGTATTGTTCGTGAAGAAGAAGGATGGAACGATGCGTATGTGCATCAATTATCGCCAGTTGAACAAACTGACGATAAAGAACAAGTATCCTTTGCCTAGGATCGACGATCTATTTGACCAGCTTAGAGGAGCTTCGGTATTTTCCAAGATCGATCTTCGATCTGGATACCATCAGTTGAGGGTAAAGGAGGTGGATATTCATAAGACAGCATTCAGAACTCGGTATGGTCATTTCGAGTTTTTGGTTATGCCAGTTGGACTGATGAATGCACCTGCGGCATTCATGGATCTGATGAATCGAGTATTTCAACTGTATTTGGATCGATTTGTAGTCGTCTTTATCGACAATATTCTGGTATATTCGAAAACTGAGGAGAAGCATGATAAGCAACTCCGTATTGTTCTGCAAGTGTTGAGAGAGAAGCAACTCTATGCAAAATTCAGTAAGTGTGAATTTTGGTTGCGAGAAGTGACTTTTCTGGGCCATGTTGTCTCTACTGAGGGGATTAGGGTGGATCCTCGAAAAATTGAGGCAGTTCTGGAATGGAAGCCACCGAGGTTAGTATCAAAAAATAGGAGTTTTCTGGGTCTGACAGGGTACTATAGAAGATTTGTAGAGGGATTCTCTCTTATTGCTGCACTGTTAACGAAACTGTTAAGGAAAGGAGTAGCATTTGTATGAATTGAGAAACAGCAAGAAACCTTTGATAAGTTGAAAAAGGTATTGACTGAGGCGCCAATTTTGATACAGCCAGAGTCTGGGAAGGATTTTACTGTGTACAGTGATGCGTCGCATGTGGGACTAGGCTGTGTACTGATGCAAGAGGGTAAGGTGGTCGCTTATGCTTCGCAACAGCTTAAGCCTCAGGAAGCGAATTACCCTACGCATGATTTAGAGTTGGCAATGGTAATCTTCACGTTAAAAATCTGGAGACATTATCTATTGGAGAAAAGTGTATTATATACGCAGATCATAAGAGTCTCAAGTATCTGTTGACTCAGAAGGAGTTGAATCTTAGGCAACAGAGATGGATAGAATTGCTAAAGGATTATGACTATTCGATTGAGTATCACCCAAGCAAGGCAAATGTGGTGGCTAATGCACTGCGCCGAAGGGCTATGGCCGAGTTAAGAACAATGTTTGCTCGTTTTAGTCTATATGATGATGGGAGCTTGTTAGCAGAGTTGCAAGTAAGCCCAAGTTGGACCGAGCAGATTAAAAAGAAGCAGTTAAAGGATGATTCGGTTGCTCCTCGGTTTTAGCAAGCTGAGAATGAGGGGAATTTAGATTTTGGACTAAATATGGAGGGAGTTTTGTGCTTTCGTGGAAGAGTTTGTATTCCAAAGGACTCTGACTTGAGGCAGTTAATCCTGAAAGAGGCTCATGGTGGACCTTGTGCCATGTATCTTGGAGGGAATAAGTTATATTAAGATTTGAGGGAGTTGTATTGGTGGCTTGGACTTAGGCGAGAGGTGACTGAATTTGTGGGAAAATGTCTGACGTGCCAGCAAGTAAAAGTTGAGCATAGACTGCCTTCCGGACCGTTGCAGCCAGTACAGATTCCACTCTGGAAGTGGGAGAGAGTTACCATGGATTTTGTGGGTGGGCTATCATTGACACCCTCTAAGAAAGACTCTGTATGGGTAATCGTGGATAGGTTAACGAAATCTGCCCATTTCATACCTGTCTGAACCAACTACTCACTTCAGAAGTTAGCCAAGTTGTATGTGGCAGAGATAGTGCCACTGCATAGGGTGCCAGTTTTGATTATTTCTTATCAGGATCTTAGGTTTACATCTCGATTTTGGCAAAAGTTGCATGAGGCGTTAGGTACACGATTGGATTTCAGCACTGCTTTTCACCCTCAGACAAAAGGATAGTCGGAAAGGGTTATTCAAGTTCTGGAGGACATGCTAAGGGGTTGTGTTATCGACTTTCGAGGTAGTTGGGAGGACTACTTGCCATTGGCGGAATTTGCCTATAATAATAGTTATCAGGCAAGTATCCAAATGGCCCCATATGAGGCACTTTAGGGGCGAAGGTGTCGTACGCCTACGTGTTGGATAGAATTGGGAGAACGATAGGTTCTTAGACCAGAGTTAGTGGTATATACTGAGAATAAGGTTAAGTTAATCAGAGATTGGTTAAAGGAGGCATCTGATAGGCAAAAGCCGTATGCTGATTTCAAGCGTAAAGAAATTGAGTTCTCTGTAGGAGATATGGTCGTTTTGAAAGTCTTGCCTTGGAAGAAGATTTTAAGGCTTGGCAAGAAGGGCAAGTTGAGTTCGTGATTTATTGGGCCTTATCTGGTCCTTAAACGGATAGGGCCAGTAGCTTATCAGCTGGAGTTGCCGCCGGAGCTGGACCGTATTCATGACGTCTTTCATATGCTAAGACGGTATTGATCGTCTAACAGACTTTCTAAATAAACATCAATTAGCTTCTTAACCTAGCTAGACTTATAGTCTGATAAATCACTAATACAAAATTTATTCTAGCACATAACTCACATATCCAAAATCATAAGTATTCATCATAATTCATACAGATTTTCAAATGTCGAAACTCAATCGAAGTAATTTTCTTAAACATGATTAACAAGGTATCACCCATTCGGCAATATCACATATAACTTTATATATTTCATTTTAACATGAATACTTGCATTTAATTAAAATTTAATACATCTAATTACTTATAAACTTACTACATGGTATCATATATAGATATATAAAATCATATCATTTTACTCATCCAATTCATACATCTATCATGCAACCTTCTTTACCATTATCAATCACACAAATTTACGATCAATAATATTAACCCTAGAGGTTTGATTCTCACCTACTCAATTTCAAATTTATAAATCATAAATACTTCTCAAGAAATTCAAGGTAAAAATACATTTGACTATTACTTATAAACTTACTACATGGTATCGTATATAGATATATAAAATCATATCATTTTACTCATCCAATTCGTACATCTATCATGCAACCTTCTTTACCATTATCAATCACACAAATTTACGATCAATAATATTAACCCTAGAGGTTTGATTCTCACCTACTCAATTTCAAATTTATAAATCATAAATACTTATCAAGAAATTCAAGGTAAAAATACATTTGACTATTCCCGATTACTCAAAAAGTCGCACACTTAGTGCCAATAGTTATTCAACATTATATATCAAATTCGCACACTTAGTGCTCGATACTTAAGCTTGTACACTTAGTGCTCAATGATCAGGCTCGCACACTTAGTGCAATTTTTACATCCATAACCTTTTTTACTCACACTCAGTGCCGAAATTTAATTAGTCAATATTCATCAATTCAAATTTATCAACTCTATTTTCATTTGACAACCTCAACTTTTTATACATTTCAAATCGGCACATATATGTATATATATAGTATTTAATTTAATCAACAACAATTATTTTCTTAGTAACTTACCACATACAAGGCGTTTAATTTATCATATACTAGAACTCAATTAACTCCAATATACATTTACTCAACCCCAAAGTACTTCATTACTTCCAAACACAAGACCAAATATATTATGGCATTCCATCATCATGTAATATTAATATAATCAAGTACAAAGCCATTTAACATATCTACCATTACATACTCACAATTTGGCCGATTATCCATCATTTCTTATAACATATAATTTTTGTATCAATTTAATCATATAATTCAGTGACGGCAACACATATTCATAGAGCTAATAATTTTAGTAAATTATTCATTATGTATACAATTACCATCAATTAAAAGCAATTTTAGTAGCTAATAATTTGATTTTTAACCATACGAACTTACCTTGTGTATCCGTCGACTATGCGTCTACTTTCTGATTTTCCTTGACCAAAATCTTGAATTCGTTTGTCTTGATCTTGATCTAATTTAACTAAATCTAACTCAATTATTCACTAACATAATCAATTAAATACATATACAAGTATTTTGGCCATTTTGCAAAATAGCCCTTGTATTTTCATACTTTAACAATTTAATCCTTAATGCATAATTATGCAAAAATACACAAAATCCCATTATACATGTATTTAGCCGAATTTTCTATAGTATTTAAACAGCCCATATTTTCATTTTATTCACATTTCTAACCACAAAAATTCTATCTTTTTTCAATTTAATCCCAAATACTCAATTTCATCAAAAATCTCTTTATAAAACTTGTATATCTATAAACAACCATCAATAATTTATCAAGAAATATTAAAACAAACATGTACTCATCAATGGCACATTTCAAAAACACAACCAATTTCAGAAATTGAGGTACGGGTCAGCTATACCTAGCTGCAACGAGCTCAAAAACATAAAAAAATCATTAAAAACCGAGACAAAACCGTACCTTGATTGAGCAAAATGCCTTAGCCAAATGTAAAAACTTCCAAAACCCTTTCTTTGTTTAGTTACTCGGTTCAAGATGATGAAACGTAATAAAAATATCATATGGTTTTATTTTATTAAGCATTATTCCATAATTTACCAAAATACCCATGTTTAATAACCATATAAATTATGTAATTCAAGGTCCACTACCATCCACTCAAATTTTGCAATGGTATAATTACCATACAAAGACTCTCATTTATAAAGCCATGATCAAATAAGTCATTTTACTAATGGCACACATAGTTTTCACTTTATGCGATTTAATCCTTTTTACTGAATTAACTATTTAATCGGTAAAATTTCTTTACGAAACTTTCACACAATAATACTACCACACTATAAACATTATTAAAATAATAAAAATAGAATTTTAACTTGGTTACGTGGTCTCAAAACCACTCGTTCTGATTAGGGTCTAAACCGGGCTGTTACATTCTGAATTAGATCTGATCCGATAATTATAATTCTGTTTTATATCTTCTAGAATATGATTTCTTCATTCAGACTACCTGTCTATTCACCTGTAAGCGTACAAGATTTATTTTCTGAACCTACGGATAAACTCAAGTACACAAAATTTAAGTACCCTTCAAATGAATAACTCAATCAGATTAAACAAATGGTTCGATCTGTCTGTCCATAATGTAGTTTGAAATAAAAATGAAAATCAAATATACTTCCAATAACAACCAGTAATCACAATCCCTATAGATCCAAAATTGGTATAACCAAAGTGAATATAACTATATCCATTCTATAAATATATTTCGCATGTAACCATATAGAATCATAAGTAAATTGAGATACTGTAATCCCAAATATAATACTATACTGAACTTTTTGGAGAGAACAGCCATATCAAAAGATAAATATCTCGATGATGTCTCAAAGAAAATCCAAAATTAAAGCATCACTCATATGCACTGGAATCAACGGTAACAGAAGCAATATGATCTTCATGTAAATTCAATAGAAAAATCAAGAGAAACAGAATACTAACATCATATAGATTTTACAATCGACTTCTATCAACACAATATAATAGAATACTGGAGAAAATAGAATAATGCCAATCATAACCCGAATAGCCCAACAATGCTTTCATATATCAGTATAATTAAATAATGTTCTCATATAATAAGAATTTCATCTGAAGATATACAACTTCACATACCTCTAAAAATAGATGAACACATGGAATACCCGTAAGAAATCATAACAATTTGTTTCAACTAAAATCATTGCACTCAGTTATCAATACAATTTAGACATTAATTCATTATCTAGTCCTGTCATCACTATTGCTACATTATCTCATCCATTGCTTAAAATCAATTCAAAAGAGATTCCCGTAATACATTCTTTAATTATCATACCTGTATAATTTAGCTAACTGAAGTAAAATTTCTTCTTCAACAGTGGCATTGCGTAATTCGAATGATCTCTTGAGTAATCTATCATCTTTTTCTAGGACAATCTTTAGTCGTGAATCCATTCTCGTATCTGATCACGTTATAAATCATTTAACACTTGAGCTCTTTAATTTCACACTTGAGATCTTATTCAATCCAAATCTGATGAATTTCATTATAAATCAATACCAGTAATGGGGTGAAGGTTGTAAAGCCTCTTAATTTGACTCTCATATATATTCGTATATGACATAACGTTTATCAATGACAAAATATTGTATACTCTTATTCATATGTTTATGAGTTTCAGTTCATTACCAACACATTTTACTCAGGTATTCGAGATCACAATTAGTACTATGAGAATTAGTTCGGTTGGAAAGTACATCTGTCTAATTAAAACCATTTTCGTCAGAATCAGAAGACATCACACTATCATAGGTTTCATATGGCATGTATAGCTAGACTTGAATACACCACAGTAGTCCTAGAATCGACTAAACTGTAGCTCTAATACCAATAAAATGTAACACCCCTATCTCGTAACCATCACCGGAATAGGTAAGGGCATTACCGGAGTTGTAACTTAGATCAGAACAATGTAACATCAAACATATAACATATAACATCAAAATCCAATAGCTTTCAGTCATTCATAATCAAATCATATTATAAACAAACTTATAAAACTCTAATCATATCATAGGGACTAATTTAATATCATATAAAAGTTGTAAGAAAACTCAAGAAAAATTTTCCGCTTAGGGTCACACGGCCGTGTGCTCCAGCCGTGTGCCTTACACGGGCACCAGACATGCCCATGTGTCTAGGCCATGTGAAAACAAGGCATACATACTAACTTTACCACACCGTTACCAGACACGCCCGTGTGTCTAGACCCTGTGTCATCCTGACTAAGCTACATAGGTACCAGACACATCCGTACGCTAACTTGATTCAACTACATGATCACCAGACACGCCTGTGTGTCCAGCCCATGTACTACACTGATTAACTATTCAAAAATAGGGGTCACATGGTCGAGACACACGGCCGTGTGCTCTGACCGTGTGGCACGAAATAGGCTTGGTTTAAGCCATTTTCACACCACAAGTGGTCAAGTTCCTATAAGCATCATTTGCACAACCTTATACTAGCATAATTGAACAACACTGTAACAATCCGATTTAGACCCAAATCGAAACGGTAGTTTTGGGACCACGAATCCAAGTCAAAAAAATATTTTAAAATTATTTTCTATGTTATTTTTGTGTGAATTTATATTTTTGAAATTCTCGTGATTTAATTTTATCGTTTGAGTGCTCGATTAAATAAAAGGACTTAATCACGTAAAATGAAAATTTGGTAGTTAAATTTGAAAGTGCTTAATTGTTGTTGTCTTTATTAGTGGAGGCATTTGTAATGCAAATATACCATTGGTTTCATAGGTGGACAGTAATAGGCATGTTATATATGTTTTATAATTAAAATTATTAAGGTTATAATGGTAAAATATATAATAATATTTATATAATAAAACATAAATTAATAAGCCATAGTTTATATTTTTTCTTCCATGACTGAATTGCTAAATAAGAAAGACAAAAATAAAGTTTAGGTTCGGCCACGTTCCAAGCTTGATTCAAGGTTCATTTTTACTTGGTTTTTGATAATTTCTACATTTTTTAGATCATTGCTTCGAGTACTATAAAGACCCATGCTTGAATTTTTCTATTTTGATGAATATTTTGAGTTATGCCATTGATGAGAGCTTGTGATTTTTATTGTCTGATTTTGAAATAGGAAAGATATGTTTTAGATTAACATGTTTTGTATTGGAGTTCTTGATGATTTTGAGTAATTAGGAGTAAATTGTAAAAAATAATAATTTAATGGACAAAAATGTGAAATAAATGAAACATATGGACTTGTATGACTACTAGGAATATTTGGCCAAACATGGGTATAGGGAAATTTTGCATATTTTGTGTTTTGTGTAATAGGGACTAAATTGTAAAAATTGTAAATGTCAGGGTAAATTTGTAATTTTCCCTTTTATGTGTTTTTGAACTAAATTGAACCAAAATATGTTTGAATGAGCTTAATTTGAATATTTTTAGATCAAGAACCAAAGAAATCAGATTTGGATCGGGGGAAAATGAAAGTTATTGACTAGTTGTCTCGTTCCGTTTTACATTATCCGAGGTAAGTTTTTAAGCAAATAGTCATATTCAATTTTAAATTAATGCAAAGTGTATATGCTGAATTGATATTTCTGAATTATTATATGTTATAGCCAAATGTGAATAAGCTTGATTACCATGTTTTCGAATTCGTTTCGATCGAGTTACGACGTCCGAAAGCCCCGTATGAACCTTAGGAATAGTTAAGGTACATATGTCATGACATTGGATACCGATTTATGTGTGCGAGTAAGACCATGGCATCGATATGTGATTTAGATATATGTGTGCGAGTAAGACCCTGTTTGGGACAGTGGCATCGATATGTGATTACATGTAAGATCACGTCTGGGACGTTAGCATTGTACGATATGTGTGATTATCTGAGTGCCCTATCCAATTCTGAATGGTTCAACGGACAAAGATAAGTCGTGTTCAAATGTGTAAAATGATTTATATGCCATGTATGAATTAACTTGTTACTTATTTGAGGTAAGGTAAATATGTACCTTGGTTATTTGTTGCAAATCCTGTAAGATGCAAATGAAGAATATATGTGTATGTGATATTTGGCTTTGTGAATGAGTAACTTGTATATCATGAATAATCCTTAAATATGTGCATATATGATTAGGTATATTGGGTCACATAATTAATATATGTATAGGAAGTATTATTTTGACATGTGAGCTTATGTACTTGAGTATATATATGGACTATCTTTTACAACAACTATTTGGCTTTGGAAATTTGAAAGTTAATATGTTAATTTGACCATGTGAATATTCGGCCAAGGTGATTTATATATATGAAAACATATCAATTATGAAAATTGTATGTTTGAGATTAAATGTTGTAACAATAATATGATTTGGTTTAGTTTAATTGAGTTAATAATATCATTGAGTTGTTTATTTGCTTATGACTTACTAAGCTAAGATAGCTTACTATGTGTATTTCTGCTTCTGTTTTATAGACTTTTGGATTCCAGTTATGAGCTCGGGGATTGTCAACAAAGTCTATCACACTATCGACTACCTTCGATATTTTTATAAGCGAATTTTTGAATCTATGGCATGTATAGGCTGGGATATACTTTTGAAATGCTGGATTTTGGTTATGTATAATTCAAGCCATGCGAAAATGGCTTGACTCCTAAGCTTGAATTTGGTTTTGTTTGATTATAGTTTAAGTTCATTTTGGGTTATAATGCTATGTGTTATGAATGAGTGGTATTTATGATATGTGATTTATGCATAGAAGTTGGTTAATGATCTTGGACTTGATTTGATGGAAATGGTCATAAAATATACATAGGTATGTTTGGTTGTTTGAACGTGGTTCATACTAAGATAAAATACATGTGAGAATTTGGTTATTAAATTGATTATGTTATTATTATGTGAAATTGGATAAGAATTGTTTAACAATACTTGACTTGTTATTCGATAATTGTTCTTATTAATATGTTTAATCAATGAGTTTTGTTGATCATGCCTAAAAGTGATGTATATTTTGTTGATATAAGATATGTGTATGAAATGCATGATATCATGGATGGATGTATTCGGCATTTTGGATTGAAAAAGAATTAATATGTGTGATATGCAGTGCATGTTTTGATAAGCTATGTGATGGCTTTGCCTATATAATAAATTTGGTTATTTAGTATCGACAAAAAATTTGATATAAAATTTAACCTGTAAAAATGTGCTTGGAATTGGTAAATGTCACACAAGCATATTCGGCTAATATTAATTATATTAAATATGTATGCATATAATACTTGTGTAGGTGAGTTAGTTGGAAATAATGAATTATGTGTATAAGTGTTTTTGGCTTGGTGAATACGTGGTATGGTATATGATATAATTACATTTATAATGTATTGAAGATAATACAACTGACCGAATAACAATTTAACTTATTGGTTATGCGTATGTGTTTTAAGTATGGTAATTTGGCATGCAAAATGAATATACTTATAGTTATTATTTGTGCTCAAGATAGCTTAAATTGTTATGGCTTTGTGCCCACAGCTTTATGATGAATTTTACAACTAGGTAAGGCATGGCTTGAATATTGAATATACGGATTAGATGCTGTAAAATGTTTTATGCGTGTATAATAATAATAAAGTTGGTGTAACACCCCAAACCTGGCCCAAACGTTATGGCCAAATCTGACGTGTCACATTGAAAACATTAAAAACACAAGTTCTGATCTTAAACCTTTCTTAAAGAATTTGATGATAACTTTTAAAAGACTAAAGTGAATGGAAGCTGTGCACCAGGTAGGTATCTGAAACAGAGGAGGTGAGCCATGAAGGCTGCTTAAATACCAAGCTCTTGATTGGATCCAATCCTCGACATGCCCACAACCATTGCCACACTTTAGGTTATCAGAAATTTTGAAAATGTCTCGAGATGGTGTTTGTTCAAAGTGATGCCTTAGTTAAAATGTTATATTTTATCTTTGTAAGATTTGAAAAGTGAGAGTTGTTTAAAAACGTAACCTAGATCTAGCCCATTTTAAGATATAAATAATAACGCAGAATTCAAAGTTCAAAACCAACCAAATCCAGAAAGAAATTAGTTAAAATGGCCTTATTACAACCCCAAAAATAAATAATAAAATTTATTTAAAACTTTTAAAAGAAAGTCCAACTGCACATCATGGCCACTCTGAATTCCCACCGGCTCCAAGTCTCCACATCAAGGCTCACCTGCAAGGTTGAAGAAAGGGGGTGAGTTGAAAACTTAGTGTGCAACAAGCCCTTTCAGAGCCCAACTCCACACTTGCACAAATTTTAATTTTTCATCATATACTGGGCCGTAGCCTTTCGGTTAACTGTTACTGGGCCGAAGCCTTTCAATTTCATATTTCTAGGCCAAAGCCTTTCTGTACACGGTATGGCCCTTAGGCCCATTTCAATATCACATATGACAAAACATGTAAGTATGCAAAACCCGTTTGGGGAGACTACTGGACCCACCATCCTCTACTCTCCACCCGTACCAACCAAACTCTCCATGTGGGGAATAACTCAACCCACCCAGCCAAACTCTCCACTGGCAGCATAGCTGCTTAATCATATAACTGGAGGCCAAGCCTCTTTTAATAACTGGGGCAAAAACCCTTTCGGTAAATTGGGGCAAAAGCCCTTTCGGTAAACTGGGGCAAAAGCCCTTTAACACTTCCTCCATCGAATAATCCCAACCCATGTATGTAATGAGTAAAAACATGGCATATCGTGCATGTGTCATAGCATATCATGTGCATATCATGTCATAGCATGTAAAATAACAATATCACAATCATCATATTCAGAATGAAACCCTAAGGGTAAAATAGACATTTTCATATAGGGGCAAAATAGTCATTTCCCATGCTTAGGGGTAATTTCGTAATTTTACTAACTATTATGGTTTTCCCACGCTTATTTATCAATTCCAAGTGTTTAACAACCGTTTTTAGCCTATTATAGTGCATTCAAGTTATTGGGCCCAAAACCCCTAATGGGCCATTCGTAGCCGATTTAGTCATTTAGGCCCTTTTTAGCCCAAGTTACGTAACGGTAAGAAAAATTTAACATGCATTTCAATCAGATTCCATTTTTACCCATCTTTACCCAAATGGGCCCACAAGCCCATTGGGCCCTATTTTAGCCCATCGAGGCCCAACGTACCAAACTGTACGAAACTGTACTCTTACCTGTTCCTTCCCTTTCGTTTACTGTGTTCATCGCAATTGAACTCATCCACACATCATCTCGTATTTACAGGTTACATCAACAACATAATCCGATGTTTCGGCTTTTATACAATATGAACCTAGGCTATTACGGGGTATGTTACACACCTGTTAAATGACGGTCGATTCCTCAAAGTCGTCCACGCACCCGTCCTATATTCATTTACTTGATGTATTAGAACCTTAAAATCTAAAAGAATAATCACTATTTATTAACACCATTCGACCCCTATGCCCATAACCGTAGATAGCTTACCTTCGCAATCTCGATTATTGATCCAAACTTATCCAACACCGCTTCACCAACCTATTGCTCCCTCAAGGTTTGTTTGCTTCGCTACAAGAGACCCTAAAACGAAAGAATAAGGCTTAATATAGCCTAGACTACAAATCGGCAATCTCCCTAAACTTTAGGAGATTTCGGCTTTTCTTAACATCTATAACATCAAAATATAACTAAGGTTTCGAACTCTTACCGAGGGTTCACTTACACCAATGGTTCAATCCTGTATTGGCTCAGATTCGACACAACTCCAAGCTCCTAAACACCAGTAGAAGTCGCCCCAAAAAGATCCTAAGATTCGGCCACCAAGACTCCACAAGTGCTGCGCTTTCGGCTTTTAATCTAAGAGAGAAGAAGTTGTTTTGGGATGGAACTTTTATGATGATTTAATCAGTATGGGTTGAAGGCTCAGAGGTTGAAAGATTCGGCTACAAGAGATGAAGAGATCGTGAAGAGTTTAGCTTACAAGAAATCGGCACAAGGTGATTTATTTCGGGATTTGGCTTGTTTTAGAGTGTTCGACTAACAAGAAGGAGTAGGGAGGGGATATGGTTCGGCTTTTACCAGAAATCAATGGAAGAAAAAAAATAAGAGGAAGAAAGTTTGTGGGAGAAAGAAATGGAAGAAAAATGAAAAAGTTTGGCTTATGGGCAATCGGCACAAGTGAAAGAGAAAGAAAATGAGTCAATCAACACCTAACCGCCGAATTAACACTCAAACTCTCCCTTGGCCGGCCACACTCTTTTCCCAATTCAAAAACTCCTAAAATCCATCCTAGATATGCTCCCCCTTATCTCTCCACTATCCATGCACTTGACCGATTCAAACCTTTAACCAATAGAGTTCCATTCAGCTTCAAATTCTTGCATACACAAAACATAAAAATAACTATCCAATTGTCCACCCAGAGAATCGATCCTTGGCCCTCTCTCCTCAATTACACGCCACCTTTTTAGGAGACTAGTGGCGTTACTTAGCCACTTTACCAATGCTCCGTTTGTGATACATTTTATCCACATATTTTAATAAGGCCTTCTAACCAGAGCCCCTAATTCTTTAAGTCCAAAATTCAAAAATTCTACCGGGTTTTGGCCAACTCATGGGCCTTCCGTAGGCCCACTTATACACTCTAAACATGAATTCCACAACCACATCTCAACATTTTAAAATTTTACAAAACATCACACAAAATTACTAAGCCCCCAAAAATTAGGATGTTACAGTTGGCATGGAAAATAGCATATATAATTAACATGTTTTTAATATTCAGATTTTGTATTGAGAATTATCATATGAAAAGTAGTTTTGTTATAAGATACTAAAATGGATGTATGAGAGTTTAATAAAGTTGATTTGTGCTTTATGTATTAATAATTCAAAATTTGATAAACTAAGGTTACCAATGTATATTTCTGAGTATGGTTTGATAGATTATGTGAATGTGTGAGAGCTCTATCTTTTTTTGTAATGCCCTAATTTTTGGGATTTTTTTGGATTTTTGTGATTTTGGTGTAAGAATGAAATTTTGTTGCTTGGCTATGAAATTTATGTTTTAAGTCTGCTAGTAGGCCTTTAGAAGGCCCAAGCCTAAGTTAAAACCCGATAGAATTATCAAAAATTTGGACTTAACGAGAAGGGGTCTTGGTTATGTGGGCTTTTAAGAGAAAGTGAGTAAAATAAGACACAAGTGAGCCCTTGGTAAAGTGGCAATGTGGCGCCACTTAGAGCCTAAGGAAGTGGCGTGTGGATGTGTGCAAGGGCCAAGGTTCAAGCCTCAAAGTAAGCCGTGTGTATTTTATTTTTGTTGCTCATGTAAGGTAAGTATTGGAATTCAAAGTAAATTCTAAAGAAGAGAGTTTGAAGTGTTTAGGGGATTGAGTTAAGGAGGGATAAGGGGAGAAATTTTAAGAGGTTGAATGGGAGAGTATGTTGGCCGAATGGAGGGTGGAAAGTACACAATCGACTAGGGTTTTGGGAGGTTGTAGTTTCGGCATGAGGAGCTAGTGTGTATGCAAACATTAGGAGGGGTTAAACCTTCGGGATTTGGCACTTAGGGGGCTGTTTCTTGTGGCCGAATAGGTATAGTGCCTTAGGGTTCAATTCTACCTCCTTCTTTTACCTAAAAACCAAAACCTAAGTTCTCAACATTCTCCTAGTGCTGAGTTGTCCAAGAAAACCATCATCTCTTTTCTTCAAAGCCAAATCTGTCATCTTTTTCCTCTCCTCTTCTCTTCTTACCCACTTCTCCATCTTCTTTACATCACCAATCATAAAACCTCTTCTATTAAACCTTGTTAGTCGAATACTCTTAAAAGTTGGAAATCTGAACTTGAATCTCCTCCTTAGTCGATTACCACTAAAAGCTGAAACCTAATTCTTTCTTCAATCTACTCAGTAGAATCTCACAACTCCTAAAACCCTTATTGAAATCTTCTCTTTTCACACAACTTCTATCTTTCTCTTATTCATTATACCAGAAGTCGAAACCTCCATATTTATCTGATTCAGGAATTGAAATCTTCAAATCATTTAGATTAGCTCTCTGCTCGTGTTTTGAGGTTAGAGTTGTATCAGATTTGAGTTAGAAAGGATTGTAAGCATTCTTGTCTAGTAGATCTTGGGTAAGTGCTCAGATTCTTTCTTTCTATTCATTATTTTGGGATTTAAGGAACCGAAAACCTTTATGTAGGGTGACTGTCGATTGGGGTTAGAGGCTCTATTAGTCTGATCATTAGGTTTGCTATGTGCTAGAGTGGACGAAAGGTTATCAATCGAGGAGTGTTGGAGGCTAGGATCATTAGAGTGGTTGGATCTAAGGTTAATCAGTGTTTGCGACAAAGGTAAGCATTCTAAGGCCTTAAGAGATGTTGGCTGAATATGGTAAGCATGGTTACCTTAGTTGTCATTGTCTCATAAGTCTAATATTGTAGTGGTCGATTGTAGGATAATCGTGTGGGAGATCTCGCTGTGGTAATCGCAAATCAGGTGTGTAAACAAACACCCTCTAGTAGACTAAATTGGCAAAAGCCGTAAAGCCAAAATGCCAAAATTCTGACATTTCGTGGGCTTCCGAGCGTGCAAGCGCTCGTGGGTTGGTTGGAAGTGGCAAGATCTGTAATCGCAATTGGTTAAGTTGGTGAATGTGCGATTTCGTGCACCTTGGTAAATTTGGGCCACGAGGAGCTGAATTTGGGCCCAATGTGCCTACGGTCCTATATGGATGAAAATGAGCGGTAAGTAGGTTTTGGTATTTTGTATGATAAAAGTTTTAAAACAACTGTGAAATTTGGGCTAAGTGGGCCAAAATAGCTAGTAGACACTGTATGACCCATTAGAGGTTTTAGGGCCCAATAACTCTAAGTTGCTAAAATGGGCTAGAAACGCTTCTTAGATGATAACTGGACTATTAAAAACCTTAGTAAGCATGGAACCCTAAAAACTGGTATAGTTACTAAAATACCCCTTATGGGTGGAAAATTACTGTTTTACCTCTAGGTGCACAATGACCATTATACCCCTAGGGTTGATTTTGACTGAAATGCATGCTGTACTTTATCTGTTCACTGTATGCCATGACATGTTTAACTGTTGCATGGGACTGGGTTATTGATGGAGGAAGTGTTAAGTGGTAATGCGACGTTTACTAAAAGGGGCTTTGCCTCGTTTTACTAAAAGGGGCTAGGCCTTGTTTTACTGTTAGTGGCTTGGCCACGTTGTCTGATTAAGCAGCTATGCTACGATTATGGTGTGTAGGGTCGGCTGGGTTGAGTTATACCCCACATGGTATGTAGGGTTGGTATGAGTGGCGTGTAGGGCTGGACATGGGCTGGGCTTTGCATTCATGCATTATTTTTGTTCTGATACTGTAATGGGCTTATGAGCCGCACTGATATCTGAATAGGGCTAAGGCCCAGTTAACTGATTACTGAATAGGGCTTCGACCTAGTTGTTACTAAAACTGAATAGGGCCTCAGCCCAGTTGTTACTAAAACTGGATAGGGCTTGGGCCCGCTAAGCTTGAGCTGATTTGGGCTTTGGTTGGGCTTTCTTTGCACACTGAGTTTCCAAACTCACCCCCTTCCCTTCATCTTTGCAGGTGAGCCTTAAGTTATTTTCTTATCTGTTTAAATTACTTTTCATTTTGGTTTTGGGTTTATAATAAGGCCGTTTTAAGTATTTTAATTTGGGTTTTAATTCTTTATTTATAATTTGATTTAAATGAGTAGACTAAGGTTGCGCGGGTTTTTCTTAAAGTTAATCAACGTTTTTCAAAATAAACCACATGTATCAAATAAATAACAAAAAGACGACTAAGATCCCGTAATAAAATAAATTTTAAACTGGTAGTGGATAGGATAATCACAAACTAAACCTGGAATTTTCTTATCAAACTTTAATAACGGTTTTGCAAAACTCACACTAATCGTAATAACTAAAGAACATGATTAATCCGTTGTTGATGTGACACACCAGACTTGGCCGTAATGTCTGGGCCGGGTTTGAGGTGTTACCTTTAGTGGTATCAGAGCCTGGTTGCAACAACTCGGTTGTGGAGCAGGTCCAAAAAGTTTTCGTAAAATTTATAAAAAAATTAAAAATAAAAAAATCAAGGCCCAATGTAATATCCCGAATTAGGGCCTAATCTGAATAGTGGTTTCGTGACCACAAATCTGAGATAGAAATAATCATTTTATAATTATTTTGAGGTTTATGACATGATTCCATGATTGTGTGAAAATTTCGTGAAGAAATTCTATGCATAAAGTGCTTAATTTGAAATTAAGGACTAAATCGAATAGGTTGCAAAACTTGCATTCTAGAAGCTTTTAGTATGAAATTGCTTTGGAATATTAATTAGGAGGTCTTAAATAGAAATTTGACCAATTTCTAAAATTTTGGATAAAAATGGGCTTGTACATGAAAAATTACAAAGAAAGGCATTAAGGGCATTTTTGTCAAATGGTAAAGGTGTTAAATTGAAATGTGTTTTATTTATATTTTTATAGTTTACATTTTTATGGAATTATTTTGTAAAAAAATTTTGTACAAAAATTTTGACGTTTGGGCACTCAATTTAGTCAAAAGGACTAAATTGTAAAAAGTGCAAAAGTTGAGTTCTATATGTTAAAGGTGTCCAATTGTTATGAAAATTTAAATTGGAGATCCTTAAATGGTAATTATACCATTGGTTAACTTATTGGACAAAAATGGACATGAAATGGGTGGAAAAAAATATTTTTAAGTTTAGGGCATTTTGGTCATTTAGTGATTAAATGAATTAAAAATCAAATTAAAAGCCAATTTTTGCTCATCTTCTTCCTCAAGGCCAAAAATAGCATGGAGAAACCATGGCTAGGGTTTTTCAAGCTTCCAAGCTCGATTGTAAGTCCGTTCTAGCCCCGTTTTTAATGATTTTTATGTTTTTGAAATCCCGGTAACATGATTTCTCTATTTCTACCATTTATTTGAGGTAGGGTTTGATTTCAAAAATTGACCCATGTTGAATAATTGTGTATTTTGATGTTTTATGATAGAATATGAAGTTTTAAATTATGTTAAACAACTTGTGCTCCTCGGTTTTAAGTAAAAACGAGTAAAACGGCTTAATCAGTAAAAATACCTATTGTTCATAAGTACATGATATAGTGGGAATTTGAGGTTTTTGTTAGTAAATAATTGATCAGCATGTCCTAAAACATAAGAATTATGGAAAAATTTTAATTTTAGAGCTTTGGGGCAAAAGTGTAAATATGCAAAAGTTTAGGGGCAAAATCGTAATTTTTCCAAAGTTAGAGTTGAGGACTATTGTGATAAATGTGAGTATTAAATAAGCCAAATGTGTTATTTTAGATCAAGAAAGCCTTGGAATCGACCTTAATCAAGGAAAAGAAAAGATTGTGGACTAAATTGCAAAATTTCTATATCTTGTACCGAGGTAAGTTCATGTGTAAATAAGGTAACATATTTGTTATTTTAAGTGATTTAATGTTATTTATATGATATAATACTTATTATCATGAAATGTTATGCTTTGTGAATTATTATTTAGTAATATGCAAATTATGTGAGCTATTTGATAAATGTGAAATGCTACCAAGTATGGGTTCTGACATTTCGAGGAAGACGACAGAGATGTGTGATTGAAGAAAATTCCGTTTGAACATTAGAAATAGATTAGGATACAAGTGACATGTCACTAGGATGGTTAAGTTCCGATCTCGTTGAGTTGAGTCTGAGTTCATTTATGGATGCGAATGCCCGAGCTCGTTGAGTTGAGTCCGAGTTCGCTTATGGGCGGGTTACGTGGTAGCTTGGCTACGTAAATTCCATAGGCTATTGAGTTGTCTAGCTATGGATATGACACTTATGTATGTGAAATCCGTGTATCCGAGTTATATTTCGATGTGTTCAACGGGTAGATTTTTAAATGAATAGTGAGAACTCCTAAACGAACGAGGTATGTTGGAAAGTAAGATGAAAGAGGAAATTGAACAGGTATGATCTTAAACTTCAAGTGGAGAACTTGGTAAGATAAGATTGTGGAAATATAGTAAGTATACTTGTGCCATGAATGTTTTAATGATACTTATACAATTGGTGTTTATGTTGATTTGCATAGTCATGTTACTTGTTATTTACATGTGAATTTACTAAGCATTTATGCTTACTCCTTCCTTTCATTCATTGTAATTTTGACAAGCCAGCTTGGAAATCGGGAAGGGTCGAAGGAATGATCACACTATCCGGGACAATTTGGTATAATGGATTGTATTTTGAATGTGGCATGTATAGCATTATAATCATTTTGTGTGAATAACCTTATGATATGGTGATGGTTTGATAAGGAAGTGCTTGGAAATGATTAGCCATTGGAATGGCCAATCTAGATCATATTTGGTGTCATGTATGTTTAATGTGCTACTTAGTCCATGAAAATCCATAAAAAGGTGAACTTTGTTATAAAACAGAATTTTTCAACAGCAGTGACGTGAGTTTGAAAAATCACTAAAAATAGTAGAGACACGATTTGATGGTGAATAAAATATGAAATTGAATCTTATTGTATCTATTTTCATATGGAAGAAACTAAACAGGTAAAAGAGTTGTATTTTATGAGATATTTGGGTTTTAGTGGAACAGGATCAGAGCGATTTTTGAATCCCCTGTTCTGACTTTAAAAATTCACTAAAAATTGTAAAAACATAATTAGGAGTCATACTTTATACTCACAGATTCCTTATTGAGTCTAGTTTTAGGAAAAATAAATTGCATAGTCATTAGAATATTGTAGAGGGAGAAAAGTGATTAGTAGTTAGCAGAGGTCAAAGCAGTCAAATAGTGAAACAGGGGAAATTTTAACTAATAAACTGTACTAATTGGCCAAATAAAAAATTCAAAAAAAATATTTGTAGATAGATATATGAGTCTAGTTTCATTGAAAATTTACGGATCTTAATTTCAAGCTCTAAAACTCAAGATATGAATATTTTAGCGACTGTGACGCGGATGAACAGCTTATTACGAAAGTTAGAAAAATGATTTAAAGTTCTTTAAGTGATAAATTAAGTTTAGTAACACCTCAAGCTCGACTTCGGTGACGGTCTAGGGTAAGAAGGCGTTACACCCAATAGGGGTATTTTTGAAATCAGTTTTTGGAAAATTTTTAACAAAACCCTCTTAAAACTTATTTCTTCAAGAGATACTCATTTAAGGTGTTACTTTGAAAGTTTTAATTGGGCTTTCTGAAAGATGGTTTCTGAAGAGTGGCACACCGAATCCCCGGCACCAAGTCTGTAAGTATTCTCCTCTTATACTGTACTATTCTAAAATGTGACTATAGACAAAATTGAGACCCTACTATGATACTGTAGATAGGTTAGTACTGAAACTGTAGAGACTGAGACAGTAGGGAAACTAAACCCTAGAAGGCTGAGACTATAGCTAGGCCACGATTTTGCGAAAACAAACTTTGAAACTCTATCTGCACATAAGACATATTGTAATAAACACTGAAATATTAAACTAATGTCATAAAATTCGTAATCAGATAAGTCGATATGAGTACGAGGGCAGCTCATGGACGTGGCCGAGGTAGTGTGCAAGCTGGGTCTTCGTCTTTGGAACACATGCTAGCTAAGGAGGCACGACCGCCACTGGTAGCTGAGAATGGGCTGTATGATCGGGCTGCAGGGGACGATGCCTTGTCCTAGGAAATGTTAAGGGTTCTAAAGAGGGTCGCTGAAGCTAATGTCGGGTCTGTGAATAGGGGATCCATTTCTGAGCCACTCCGGGCTAATGGAGTGGAGGTCTTCAGGGGCATATCGGGAGCGGCCCCAAATGTGGCTGAAAACTAGTTGGAGGCCACGGAGCCGATTATGGACGACTTGGATTGCATAGTGGAGCAAAAGCTGAAAGGAGCGGTGTCTCTGCTGCGCGATGAGGCGTATCAATGGTGGATCACTGTGAAGGAGTGTACCTCAGCTGAGCGGGTAACCTGGGAACTGTTTAAGACTGCTTTCAAAGGAAAGTACGTCGGGGCAAGCTATGTGGATGCTCAGAGGAAAGAATTTCTGAACCTGACCCAGGGTAATAAGTTTGCTGCTGAATATGAGGCGGAGTTTCTAAGATTGAGTCGGTATGCCAGCGAAATAGTTGCCACGGAGTACGAGTGTAGCATTCGATTTGAGGATGGGTGCTGATAGCTCCGCAGAGGGAGCGTGACTTTGCTGTATTGGTGGAAAAGGCTAAGATAGCCGAGGAGGTGAAGCAAACTGAACGGCAGAACTGTGAGAAGGACCGAAACCAATTCAGGAGGGATGCTAGACCCTCGGGTGCTACAAACAAGAATGCCAAGTGAGCTAGAGTGGATGAACCGGCCTGAGCAGTTCCAGTGAATACAGTTAGACCACAGGCTTGTGGGGACTGTGGTAGAGTACATCTAAGAGAGTGTTGGAAGTGTACTAGGGCATGTCTCCGGTGTGGGTGTAAGGAGCATAGGGTCAAGGACTGTCCTCGGAGGCCAACTCAGACTCAAGTTGCTGAACAGAGGGTTCCTCTACCAGTGCGAGGTGGACCACAACCGCTGAGGGGCCATGGTCAAGGTAGGGGTGGCAACGGAAATGGTCGTGGATGGGGAGCACCTAGTAGGGGTGTCAGAAATGTAAAGGCTCGTCAGCTAGCATTGGTGTATGCTGCTCGTCGCTGAGAGGAGGGTGACGCACCTGACGTTATAACTGGTACATTTTTTATCTCTACCGTGCCATATACTGCATTGATAGATGTGGGTTCTACTCATTCGTATGTTGCATGTGACATATCTGGGTCGTTGGGTGTGCACTCTGAGGAAACTGTGAGTGGGGTAACTGTGATAAGTCCACTGGGTCACTCGGTTAGGGTAGATAAACTATTTAGGGAGGTGCCTTTAGAGACTCAAGGTAGGATTTTCTCTGGAGACTTAATGGAGCTATCGTTCGGAGAATTCGATCTTATCTTGGGAATGGACTGGCTTGCTAAGCATAAGGCGACTATAGACTGTGCTACTAAACGGATGGTGTTAAGGACTACTGAGGATGAGGAGGTGATGGTTATAGGGGAGCGAAGGGATTATTTGTGTAATATGGTCTCAACTTTGAGGGCTGAGAAGCTGATTTGCAAGGGTTACTAAGTGTTATTGGCTTTTGTAAGTCAGGCAAAGATTGAGGGTTTGACTGTGGAGAAGGTTAGAACTATTAAGGAATTCCAAGATGTTTTTCCTAAGGAGCTTCCTAAACTACCTCCGAATCGTGAAGTCAAATTTTGAATCGACTTTCTGCCTGGAACGGCTCCAGTTTCCATTGCACCCTTTAGGATGGCACCGAAGGAGTTAGTGGAAATGAAAGCAGAAATCTAAGAGTTGTTGGATAGAGGTTTTATTAGACCGAGTGTGTCCCTATGGGGAGCACCAGTGCTGTTCGTGAAGAAGAAGGATGGGATGATGTGTATGTGCATCGATTAACACCAGTTGAAGAAACTGACAATAAAGAATAAGTACCCTTGGCCTAGGATTGATGATTTGTTTGACCAGCTTAGAGGAGCTTCAGTATTTTTCATGATCGATCTTTGGTCTAGATACCATCAGTTAAGGGTAAATGAGGTGGATATTCATAAGATAGCATTCAGAACTCGGTATGGTCATTACGAGTTTTTGGTAATGCCATTTGGACTGACGAATGCACCTGCGGCTTTCATGGATCTGATGAATCAGGTATTCCAACCATACTTAAATCGATTCGTAGTCGTCTCTATTGAAAATATTCTGATGTATTCGAAAACTGAGGAAAAGCATGATGAGCATCTCCGTATTGTTCTGCAAGTGTTAAGAGAGAAGCAGCTCTATGCAAAATTCAGTGAGTGTGAATTTTGGTTACGAGAAGTGACATTTTTGGGTCATGTTGTCTCTATTGAGGGGACTAGGGTGGATCCTCAAAAAATTGAGGCGGTTCTGGATTGGAAGCCACCGAGGTCAGTATCCAAAATTTAGAGTTTTTTGGGTTTAGCAGGGTACGACAGAAGGTTTGTGGAAGGATTCTCTTTGATTGCTGCACCATTAACGAAACTGCTAAGGAAAGGAGTACTTTTTGTATGGGTTGAGAGACAACAAGAAGCTTTTGATAAGCTGAAGAAGGTATTGACTGAGGCATGTGGGAAGGACTTCACTGTGTACAGTGATGCGTCGCATGTGGGGTTAGGCTGTGTGTTGATGCAAGAGGGTAACGTAGTCGCTTATGCTTCGCGCCAGCTTAAGCCTCATGAGGCAAACTACCCTACACATGATTTGGAGTTGGCAGCGGTGATCTTTGCGTTAAAGCTCTGGAGACACTATCTGTATGGGGAAAAGTGTATTATGTACACGGATCATAAGAGTCTCAAGTATTTGTTGACTCAGAAGGACTTAAACCTTAGGCAACGAAGATGGATAGAGTTGCTTAAGGATTACGACTGTTCTATTGAGTATCACCCAGGCAAGGCAAATGTTGTAGCTGATGCACTAAGCCGAATGGCTGTAAATGAGTTGAGAGCAATGTTTGCTTGTCTGAGTCTTTATGACGATGGAAGCTTGTTAGCGGAGTTACAAGTGAGACCAACTTGGATTGAGCTGATTAAGGAAAAATAGTTAGAGGATAAGTCGTTAGTTCCTCGCTTTAAGCAAGCTGGGAGATGAGAATTTTGATTTTGGACTGAATAGTGAAGTAGTTCTATGCTTTCGAGGAAGAGTTTGTATTCTGAGGGACTCTGACTTGAGGCAGTCAATTCCAAAAGAGGCTCATGGTGGACCTTGTGCCATGCATTCTGGAGGGAATAAGCTATATCGAGACTTGCGAGAGCTGTACTGGTGGCCTAGACTTAAGCAAGAAGTGACCGAATTTGTAGGAAAATGTCTGACATGCCAGCAAGTAAAAGCTGAGCATTAACTGCCTTCTAGACTACTGCAGCCAATGAAGATTCTACTTTGGAAGCGGGAGAGGGTAACTATGGATTTTGTGAGTGGGCTACCTTTGACACCCTCCAAGAAAGACTCTATATGGGTAATTGTGAATTGGTTAACAAAATCTGTCCATTTCATACCTATTTGGACTGATTACTCACTTCAGAAGTTAGCTAAGTTGTATGTGGCAGAGATAGTGCGACTGCATGGGGTGCCAGTTTCGATAATTTCTGATCGGGATCCTGGGTTTACATCTCGATTCTGGTAAAATTTGCATGAGGCGTTGGGTACGCGATTGGATTGCAGCACTGCATTTCACTCTCAGACAAATGGACAGTCGGAAAGGGTTATTCAGGTTCTGGAACACATGTTGAGGGGTTGTGTTATCGACTTCCGAGGTAGTTGGGAGGATTACTTGCCATTGGCGGAGTTTGCTTATAACAACAATTATCAGGAAAGTATTCAAATGGCTCCATATGAGGCATTATATAGGCGAAGGTGTCATACGCCTTCGTGTTGGACAGAGTTAGGGGAACGACAAGTTCTATGGCAAGAGTTGGTGGCAGATACAGAGAATAAGCTAAGTTGATCAGAGATCAGTTAAAGGAAGCGTCCGATAGACAGAAATCTTATGCTAATTTAAAGCGTAAAGAAATTGAGTTCTTAGTAGGGGATATGGTCTTCTTAAAGGTCTCGCATTGGAAGAAGATATTGAGGTTTGGCAAGAAGGGCAAGTTGAGTCCACGATTTATAGGGCCTTATCAAGTACTTAAAAGGGTAGGGCCAGTAGCTTATTAGCTGGAGTTATCGCTAGAGCTGGATCGAATTCACGATGTTTTTTACCTGTCCATGTTAAGATGATATCGATCAGATCCTTCCCATGTAGTACCAGTGGACGAGATTGAGGTAAAGACTGACTTGACTTTTGAAGAGGAGCCTGTGCAGATAATAGATCGAGAGGTCAAAGTGTTCAGGAAGAAGTCAGTTCCGTTGGTAAAGGTGCTTTGGCACAACTGTGGCAGAGAAGAGGCTACTTTGGAGCCCGAGGAGGCGATGTGTCAACAATACCTCACCTATTTGAATCAGGTAAATTTCGAGGTCGAAATTGTTTTAAGGCGGATAGAGTTGTAACGCCCTAATTTTTGGGATTTTTTGGGATTTTTACGATTTTCGTGTAAGCATGAAATTTTGTTGCTTGGCTATGAAATTTATGTTTTAAGTGTGTTAGTGGGCCTTTAGAAGGCCCAAGCCTAAGTTAAAACTCAGTAGAATTATCGAAATTTTGGACTTAAAGAGAAGAGGTATTGGTTATGTGGGCTTTTAAGAGAAAGTCAGTAAAATAAGACACAAGTGAGCCCTTGGTAAAGTGGCAATGTGGCGCCACTTAGAGCCTAAGGTAGTGGCGTGTGGATGTGTGCAATTGCCAAGGTTTAAGCCTCAAAGTAAGCCATGTGTATTTTATTTTTGTTGCTCATGTAAGGCAAGTGTTGGAATTCAAAGTAAATTCTGAAGAAGAAAGTTTGAAGTGTTTAGGGGATTGAGTTAAGGAGGGATAACGGGAGAAATTTTAGGAGTTTGAATAGAGTATGTTGGCCGAATGGAGGGTGGAAAGTACACAATCGACTAGGGCTTTGGGAGGTTGTAGTTTCGGCATGAGGAGCTAGTGTGTCGGCCGACATTAGGAGGGGTTAAACCTTCAGGATTTGGCACTTAGGGGCTGTTTCTTGTGGCTGAAGAGGTATAGTGCCTTAGGGTTCAATTCTTCCTCCTTCTCTTGCCTAAAACCCAATACCTAAGTTCTCAACATTCTCCTAGTGCCGACTTGTACAAGAAAACCATCATGTCTTTTCTTCAAAGCCAAATTTGTCATCTTTTACCTCTCCTCTCCTCTTCTCACCCTCTTCTCCATCTTCTTTACATCGCCAATAATAAAACCTCTTCTATTCAACCTTGTTAGCCGAATACTCTTAAAAGTTAGAAATCTGAACTTGAATCTCCTCTTTAGTCGATTACCACCAAAAGCCGAAACCGTATTCTTTCTTCAATCTACTCAGCCGAATCTCACAACTCCTAAAACCCTTATCGAAATCTTCTCTTTTCACAAATCTTTCTATCTTTCTCTTATTCATTATACCAGAAGCTGAAACCTCCATATTTATACTGATTCGGGAATTGAAATATTCAATCATTTAGATTAGCTCTCTGCTCATGTTTTGAGGTTAGATTTGTATCAGATCTAAGTTAGAAAAAGATTGGAAGCATTCTTGTCTAGTAGATCTGAGTGGTGTGTAGGGCTGGACATGGGCTGGGCTTTGCATTCATGCATTATTTTTTTCTGATACTGTAATGGGCCTATGAGCCGCACTGATATCTAAATAGGGCTAAGGCCTAGTTAACTGATTACTGAATAGGGCTTTGACCCAGTTGTTACTAAAACTGAATAGGGCCTTGGCCCAGTTGTTACTAAAACTGGATAGGGCTTGGGCCCGGTAAGCTTGAGCTGATTTGTGCTCTGGTTGGGCTTTCTTTCCACACTGAGTTTCCAAACTCACCCCCTTCCCTTCATCTTTGCAGGTGAACCTTAAGCTAGTGGGCTTGGAGCTGGAGGGATTCAAAGTGCCCACGTAGACTGCACATGGTGTTTTTTTAAGTTATTTTCTTATCTATTTAAATTACATTTCATTTTGGTTTTGGGTTGTAATAAGGCCACTTGATGTATTTTAATTTGGGTTTTAATTCTTTATTTATAATTTGATTTAAACGAGTAAACTAAGGCTGTGCGGGTTTTTCTTAAAGTTAATCAACGTTTTTCAAAATAAACCACACGTATCAAATGAATAACAAAAAGACGACTAAGATCCCATAATAAAATAAATTTTAAACTGGCAGTGGATCGGATGATCACAAACTAAACTTGGAATTTTCTTATCAAACTTTAATAATGATTTTGCAAAACTCACACTAATCGTAATAACTAAAGAACAATATTAATCCATTGTTGATGTGACACACCAGTCTTGACCGTAACGTCTGGGCTGGGTTTGGGGTGTTACATTTCTGGTAATTCCTCGTAACCCCAATCTAGCGACGGATACAGGTTACAGGTGTTACAAACCCAATCAGCCATCGCAAGCCATCAAATAGACCATTTCATAATCAACCAATTCAATGATATATATATCACAAACATGGACCAACTATGTCATATCCATTTCAAGCCAAATATCTATCATTTATAACTCATTTCCATTCAACTCAAACTTGGCATTATCCTACTAATTCAATTAGGAAACTTACTATTTCTACTCAACATCATTTAAGCCAGTTCAAGTCAAAGCTCAAACCTCATCCATCACAAAATGAACTTATCAAATGAAACTTTCATGCCAAATTAACCATTTTCAACCCAAGCCATATCACATAGCTTGGACATAAGCCAAAAGTCATACCATATTCAATAGCATATGTGACCAAAATATTCAACTTATAAACTAGCCTATACATGCCATATTTACACATTTCAAAAGAGCTTAATATTACCAATCATCTCCTGGATAGTGTGATGAAATCTTCAATGACTTCCAACTCGAGCGTGCATTCAAATCACTGAAAAATACAGAGAATAAACTGAGTAAGGTAATAAGCTTAGTAAGCTCATATAATTAACAGTACTATATATGGTTTAACAAATATTTCACCATTTAAAATAAAATTGAATACATATAAACCAACATACCAAATTCAATGTCTCTTACTTGTCAAGCTTACCACATATAGCTGTACTGATTCATATCATCATTTCTATTCTCGTAACATCATCTTTTCTGTTGAACCATTGAAATCAACATCGAATACCCAGTATCTTACACACTAAGTGCCATATATGTGATTAAACCATTTATATCTCATATCACCTATATAACATCAATATCATATAGTTCACATAGCACTTGTGCCAATTTATTTCAATATGTATGACTTCTAACGCATTCATCCAACTGATAGCAGAATTACGCCCATATAAACATTAACTCATCAGTAACACAGTAATTCATTTTCAAATTAGTCACTTAACAACAATATATTCATCCATTCATAAGCATGAAACCAATATGTAATGTCTATATAACATTCAATTCATTTCTCATTTCAATTACACATTTTATATAAATCATGCTACATTTCATAACATTATTTCATTTAAACCATGTACTAATTCATCTATATAAATCATTAATCTAATGCAACATTTCAGTACGCGTTTCATTTCATCTATCTTTTATATATACGATATCACATATCATCATTCATTTACAGGATTCACATATATATATCATGCAACCTTTCATTTATACAAGCCAAACATCTCATATAGCATATAATTCATGCAACCATGTAACCATTTATTCATACATATCATACATCCTAAATAACATGTAATTCATATAACATATGTCAAGTAAACATATGCTTGCAACATGTAATTCATATAAACCATGTAACATTTATCATGTAATCATATACTTGTAACGTATCATTCTTGTAATTCATGTAATCCATGTCATTCATATAACATATATACCATGCACATCTTCAATCTTTATAACATGTATTCCTTATTTTCATATCGATATAATGCCCATTGAACCTTTGGAAACATCGAGGGATAATTGGGTGAGACACACACAGTGTATATATGTAAACCTGTAAATCCATCAATTCATCATATATGCTCTTTCAAGCCATGTACTGTATGCTCCTCCTGAGCCGGTAACGATAAGCCTGAAGGCTGAACATGTAAGCCCGAAGGCTGAATGGTAAGCCTGAAGGCTGAATGGTAAGCCCGAAGGCTGAACGGTAAGCCTGAAGGCTAAACATGTAAGCCCAAAGGTTGAACAGTAAGCCTGAAGGCTGAACATGTAAGCTCATGATCTGTGGTGAGTCCGCAACGAATGCTGGAGCTCAACCAACCTGTAGCCCTAGTGACATGTCACTTGTATCCTACAACTTTCTATGGTTCGAACGGGGCTCGGTAATCAATTTTAAACATATATTCAATAGGAAATTTGAAACCATATTTCATTTATAAGATTCATATAAGTTATATCACTAACTACTTATGTGATTCACATAAGTCATGTCCCTTTTCATATATATACATCATGCATCTCATGTAACATTTTCTTTTATAATACATATATTCATGTACTATATAATTTATTTAACTTTTGTAACATGTAATCTTTATAATACATATCATATAATTTATAATATTTTTCCATGCTATATCATGTAACTTCGGTGGCAGCAATATATTCATAGAGCCGATAATTCTAGTAATTTATTCATTCCACATACATATACATTCAATTTAAACAATTACAATAACTAATAGTTCGATTCTAACTATACGAACTTACCTCAAGTAGTTCGGATGATAATTATCGGTTATTCGTCTATTTCCCTTTTTCCCGATCTAAGCTCAATCTCAGCTTATCAAGATCAAAATAATAACAAATTCAGTATATTATGCTCCTAATTCATCAATTTGACACTTATACACATTTTTGGCAAATTTATGCTTTTGCCTCTAAAGTTTCACATTCTTACAAATTAGTCCGTATCACGTAAAATTGAAAATTCATTCAATTAAGGACAAACCCATGCTAGCCAAATTTTACCCATACTGCTAGCAACACACAATTTCACTTTATTTATACTTTTATCCACAACATTTTACAGATTCACAAACTAATCCCTTTTTGAGATTTTTGCCAAAAATCACTTTGCAAAAGTAGATAATCTAACAATAATCATTCATAATCTAACATAAATCATCAAATTACTCACATACTCATCAATGGTAATATCTCAATACTTTAGCAGTTTTGAAAACAGAGACACGGGCTAGCTAGATTGAGTTGCAACGAGCTCAAAAACGTAAAAATATTAAAACGGAGCAAAATTGTAACATCCCAAACCCAACCCAGATGTTATGGCCAAGTCTAGTATGTCACATGGACGATGGCTTACACTTCATTCTTTAATTAATACGGTTAGGTCGAGTTTTCAAAATCGTTTTTAAGAGTTTAGAGAAACCAAGTTATTTGCTTTGTGAAAGTCCTATCCACTATCAATTGGTGTTTATTCTTTCAGAAGGTCTTATCTTGTTATTAGGTGCTCTAGTTGAAACGTACGATGTGTTTTGAAAATGTTGATTAATTTTAAATAAAAACCCTCGCAGCCTTAGTCTATTCGTTATACGCAATTTATAAATAAATGAATAAAAATAAGAATAAAATACTTAATGAGCAGCCTTATTACAAATTAAAACCCAAAAGAAAATGAATTTGAAAAGAATACTAAAATAAGTAATTTAAGAAAGTATTTTAACCAAGTGCAATTCACGTGGCGGCTCCGAATCCCTCCAGCTCCAAGTCCACTAAGGTTGGGACTCACCTACATGGATGAAAAGAAAGGGGTGAGTTTGGAAAACTAAGTGTGTAAGCTAAACCCAATCAGAGCCCAAATCAGTTCAAGCTTAACTGGGCCTAAGCCCTATCCAAATACAGTATTAACTGGGCCTTAGCCCTATTCAGTAAGCAGTGATTAACTGGGCCTTAGCCCTACTCAGAAACCAATGTAGCCCTTAGGCCCGTTACAGTAACAAAATAGTAATTATGCATGTATGCAAAGCCCAACCCAATCCAACCCTACACACCACCCGTACCAGCCCTACACACCAAGTGGGGAATAGCTCAACCCACCCAGCCCTACACACCACAGTCGCAGCATGGCTGCTTAATCAGATAACGTGGCGAAGCCACTAATAGTAAAACGAGGCAAAGCCCCTCACAGTAAATGTGGCATTGCCACTTAGCACTTCCTCCATCAAAACCCAATCCCATGCAACAGTATGAAATGTCATAGCATATAGTGAACATATAAAATTTAGCATGCATTTCAGTTAATTTAACCCTAAGGGTATAATGGTCTTTTTGCACTTAGGGGTAAAACAGTAATTTTCCACCCTTAAAGGGTATTTCAATAAATTTACCAATTTTTAGGGTTTAATGCTCATACAGTTGCTATCAGTCCAAATGTCATCTATGTAACTTATTTAGCCCATTTTATCAACTTAGAGTTATCGAGCCCTAAATCCCCTAATGGGCCCTACAGTGTCCACTAACTATTATGGCCCACTAAGTCCATATTTTATGTCCATTTTAGCAGATTTATTACTCAGATTATTAGAATGCTCCTACCGCTCATTTTCACCCTTATGGGCCCGTAAGCCCATTGGGCCCAAATTCAGCCCTCCGAGGCCCAAAACCATCAACGTGCACGAAAATGCGAACATCGCACTCTTACCGCTTGCGATTATCAATTTTACCATTTTAATCGACCCACAAGCGTTCGCACGCTCGCAAGCCCTCGAAATGCCAGAATTTCAGCATTTCAGCTTTTCGGCTTTTGCCGATCTAGTCCACAAGTAGGTGTCGGTTACACACCTGATTTGCGATATTCTATGACGAGATCTCCCATGCGATTAACCTACAATCATCCACTATGATATTAGACCATGAACCAATGATAACCAATGTAACAACTATCACCATATTCGGCCAACAGTATCTAAGGCCCTTGAGTACTTACCTTTGCCGAAACTATAACTAGATCTAGATCTAGATTGTCCCACGGTCCTAGCCTTCAACGCTCCTTGTTAGATTGCCTTCTATCCACACTAAACACAAAGAATCAAAAGAAAGAGGCTAATTAAGCCCTTAGTCTAGAATGACAGCCACCCTAAGTACTTAGGGATTTTCGCCTTTTCTTGAATCATAAGGTAAAGAATGAGAAGAGTTTCGAATACTTACCACAGGTTTACTTGCCAGAGAAATGTCCCAAAATCCCTTCCTATTCCAGATCTGGTATAGATCTAATCAAAACTTAAAAGAGAACGAAACCAAAAGATCTAGAGGCTCAGTTCCCGAATCACTATGTGTAGAGAGGCTTCGGATTTTGTGTAATGAAGGAGAAGAAGATTAGAAGTTTTTTTTTGTAATGGAGAGGAGAAGATGTCGACGGAGGTTAAGATGGTGGTGAGGTTCGGCTTTTAAAGAAGTTGGTTTGAAGAAAAGAATGGAGATTCGGCCAATGGAGAAATCAGCAACACTAGCTTCAGTTTCAGCTTTTATGGTAATCGACTAGAAGGTTTTGAGAGTGGAGAGAATACTTGATTCAACTTTTAGAAGAAAAGTAAAGAAGTAGGAGGAGTTGGTCTTCTCGCACAAATCGGCACAAAGGGAAAATGTATGGACCTTGTTTTCAGCTTTTAGACCATAAGAGAGGAGAAAAAAAAGAATGAAAGAACCTAACCCTTATACCAATTCGACAACCAAGAAAATAGGTCAAAACAAATCTCAAAAGAAAACACTCAAGGAATCAACACACGCATACAACAAAAGCTAAAATTGCTACACTAAGCTCTCCTAGTCGAAAATGTAACTCCAAAGTCCTTTGGCCGGCCACCTCTTGCTCTCATTTGAAATTCCTAAACTTTCTCCTCCTTATCCTCTTTGATTCAATCCCATGAGCACCTCAAACTCTTCCCAGCAAAATTTCACTTGGAGTCGATCACATGCCTTGCATATGCATTAAATATAAAATAGCACCTTGCTTACCATAAGCCTTGAACCTTGGCTCTTGTATAGCTTCCACACGCCTCCCTTGTCTCCTAAGTGGCGTTACATGGCCACCTTACCATAGGCCATCTTGAGTCTTAAATTGCCAATATTTTTTTAAAAGCCCACCTAATCAGAGCCCCTTCTCCCTTCAGTCCAAGATTTTAAAATTCTATCGGGTTTTAACTTAAGCTTGGGCCTTCTAAAGGCCTACTAACACACCCAAACATAATTTAACATATCCCGATAAGTAAAATTTTAAGTTCACACAAAATCACAAAAATCTCGAAAATTAGGGCATTAAAAAACTGTACCTTAATCAAGCAAAAATAGCAAGGCCGAATGTTGAAGCTAAAAAAATGGCTTCTTTCTCATGTAATTCGGCAAGATGAAGATGACCATGAATACACAAAATAAATTTTGTTTTAATATAATAACCTTTAACAACCAAATACCAAAATTAACCTAAAAATAATTTAAAACTACACCATTTGCAATTCCATGAAACTCCACTATTTCATAAGTGGATTAAATACCATTTAAGGACTCCCATAATTAATACAAAAGCCAAATGAGTCATTTATCAAATAGAACTCATGCTTTTCGCTTTACGTGATTTAATCTTTTTTACCGAATTAACCGTTTAATCGGTAAAATTTCTTTACGAAACTTTTACACAGTAATACTATCATGCTGAAAAAATTATTAAAATAATAAAATAAATATTTTGACTTGATTAAGTGGTCCCGAAACCACTCGTTTTGATCAGGCTCAAATTTGTGCTATTAGATAGATGCCATATTAACATCATTTATACAAGTTCCAATAGTACCAAAAGACAGTTCGGATAGTGTGATAGCAATCTCCGACCTCGTCTGAACCGTGCTAGCTTCCGAAATCTATAGGACACTGGAAAAACTAAATGGAGTAAGCTTAAAAAGCTTAATAAGCCCGTATAATATAGAAGCAGACTTACCAAAGTGTCATTAAGCATTTAAAGCAATATAAATTAACTCATTTGCTCACAATGCCTATTCACATCATTCAACCACAAGCTCGTCACTTATCAACCATATATTCATCCATTCAAAAAGATGAAATCCAGCATATATCATTTATATCTCATTACAATACATGTAACATATCATATATCATTTCTCAATTATAGAACTCATTTAAACCATGTAACATTTCATCTATATATATCATATAACTCATCTAACAATTCATCTTATAGCACATATACTCTTGTACCATATAAATCATATAATTCATGTACCATATATCATATAAATCATGTACCTCTTGTAACATATAGACCATTTAATCATGTAATTCGTATAACATATAATTCATATACATATTGTATCTCTTCTAGCATGTATTCATATGTTTTATATTGGTATAATGCTCGTTGAACCTTCGAAAACATCGAGGGATACTAAGGTGATATACACTAGGTGTATAAATCGGTAATCCATCAATTCATCATCATTATGCTCTTTCGAGCCATAATTGGTATGCTCCTCCTGAGCGGTAAACTGTAAGCTATATTGAGCTGAACGGTAAGCTCCATAGAGTTGAAACAGTAAGCCCTAAAGGACTGAAATGGTAACCTCCGAAAAGCTAAACAGTAAGCTCATAGGAGCTGAAACGATAAGCTCATATGAGCTGTGGTGAGTTCGTAACAAATGCAGGAGCTCGACCAAAATAGTAACCCTAGTGACATGTCACTCGTATCCTACGACTTTCTACGGTTCAAACGGGACTAGGTAATCAATTTGAGCATGTAACGAATAGGTATTTCAATTCATTAACTCATATATACATTCATACAATATTCAAGATAACAATTTCAATTATAAATATATGTTCAATTCTAATTATACAAACTTACCTCGTATTAGCTCGTATATTCAACGTCTACTCGTCTACCTTTCATTTCCCCCAATAAAGTTTCGATATTTGTTTATCTTGTTCTATATGAATTCAAATTCATACCATTTATTCACAAATCATTCAATTAAATCCATATACATATATTTTAGCCCTTTTTACAAAATAGCCCTTGTATTTTCATACTTTGACACTTTAGTCCTTAATACACAAATGCAATTTACACATTTTCAAGTACAACCCACCATAGCCGAATTCTATATGGCATCATAGTAGCCCATATTTTCCCGTATTTCACATTTCTAACCATAATATTTCAATCTTTTCCAATTTAACCCATAATGCACATTTTTGTCAAAATTCACTTTATAAAACTTGTACATCTATTAACAACCATCAATAATCTATCAAGAAACTTCAAAATATACATGTATTCAGCAATGGCATATTTCAAAATCATCAATAATTTAAGAAATTAAGGTACAGGCTAGCTATACCAAGCTACAACGAGCTCAAAAGCATAGAAATCATTAAAAACAGATCAAAAACCGTACCTTAATTGAGAATTAAAGCTTGGCCAAATAAAAACCTAATGAAAATGGCTTTTCTTTCTTTCTCAAATCGGTAATGGATGAAGATGAAGCCAAATTTTGGCTTTTGTTTAATTAATAATAACTTAATATGCTAATTACCATTATAACCTTATAAATTCAACATGAAAATCAAATTTTATAAACCCATAACCGTCCATCAATATTTCTCATGGTGTATTTACCATGCAAGGACTCTCACTATTATTTCAAAAGCCAATTGAGTCATTTAATTAATAGAACCCAAATTTTACGCGTTACGCAATTTAGTCATTTTTACCGAATTAACTATTCAATCGATAAAATTTCTCTACAAAATTTTCACACGGTAATTCTATCATGCTGTAAACATTATTAAAATAATAAAATAAGTTTTTTGACTTGGTTAAGTGGTCCCGAAACCACCTTGTAACACCCCAAACCTAGCCTAAAAGTTAGGACCGAGTTTGGTGGGTCACATTGAAGTATTTTTTGTAACACCCCAAACCCGGCCTGGACGTTACGGCCAAGTCTGATGTGTCATATTGAAGTGTTTTTCGAAAACCGTGCTTTCATTGAAAACCCTTAAAGTTTTAAAAACTCTTACCGTTAAACTTAGCTTGTCTTTTTCCAAAACGTGATTCATTGAAATAATCATGCCTTTGCAAACATCGTTAAAACCTTTGTAAAAGTTTTATGAAAGCTTAAAAACCCTTGTAGTTTGCAAAACCATGTTAATTTTGAAAACGGTTTAAGTATCAAAAAAAAAATTTTTTTGACCTTTTTCGTTAAGACTTAAAGTGAATGGAAGCTGGGCACTAGGTAGGATTCCAGAAAAAAGGAGGTGAGACGAATAGACTGCTTAAGTACCAAGCTCTTCTTGGATCCACTCCTAGACATGCACACTACCATTGCCACACTTTAACTATTTCAAATATTTATCTACAAGATCATTTAAAATTGCAGAAGCTTTGCTTGGTTATCGTGTTATTTTGAAAACAAGTAACTTTTATAAAAACTGCGTCTTAAAATCATTTATTTTCAACTCGATTTAAATAATATCCTACATAAGCTAAAACCAATTTAAATAAGTAAAGAATAAAAACCCAAAATAAAAGTAATTAAAGAGGCCCTTTTTACAACCCAAAACCAGAAATAAATAATTAAATCTAAATTCAAATAGGTAACTTAATTAGAAATCCAATAGTCCAGTCCATGTGGCCACTCTGAATCCCTCTCAGCTCCCAGTCCACCAATCTAAGGCTCACCTGCAAGGATGGAAGGAAAAAGGGGTAAGTTTGGAAAACTCAGTATGTACAGAAGCCCATCCAAAGCCCAAGTCAACTCAAGCCCATTGGGCCTAAGCCCTAACCCATCACAGTCAAATACTGGGCCGAAACCCTATTCAGATAACAGTAAACTGGGCCTTAGCCCTTTTCAGATAGCAGTACGGCCTATAGGCCCATTACAGTAACAGAACAGTATTAATGATAACAATGCATGAATGCAAGCCCATGATCCATGTGGGGAGACTACTCAACCCATCCAACCGCTACACACCACCCATACCAACCATCACACCATGTGGGGAAGCTACTCGACCCACCCAACCGCTACACACCACAGAATTTGCAACGAGGCTGCTAGATATTGTGACAGAGTCACCAGATACAGATATTGTGGCGAGGCCACCAGAACAGATATATGTGGCAAGCCCACCAGAACAGATATATATGTGGCGAGGCCACCAGATTGCAGCGAGGCTGCCAGAACAGATATATATGTGGCGAGGCCACTAGATTGCAGCGAGGCTGCCAGAACGCTTCCTCCATCATAAACCCAAACCCCATGCAACAAGCATACATGCTATGACATATAACATACAGAATCACATGCATCAGATATATACATATGTTATGAGATATGACATGCAGAAACAGAAAATCATACATTTCATACAGAATTTACCCTAGGGGTATAAAGGTCATTTTACACTTAGGGGTAAAATGGTAATTTTCCATACTTAGGGGTATTTTAGTACTTGTTCCAATATTACGAGTTTTATGCATGTTACAGTCACATATAAGCTTTAGTTCCATCTTAGCAGTCAATTTAACAGATTTTAACAATTTCAGTACTGGGCCCTAAAACTCCTAATGGGCCCTATAGTGTCTATTTAGCAAATTAAGCCCATTCAGCCCAAATTTCCTATCTAGCTACCAGTTTTAGCAGTTCCGATACTACAGTCTAATAGAACACATTTATTTCCTATTTTTACCTACATGGGCCCGAAAGCCCGTGAGCCCATGTTCGACCCATTGAGACCCAACTTACCGAGGTGCGCGAAATTGCACACTCAACTAACTTACCACTTACGGTTACAGATCTCAGGATTTCGAATCATCTTGTGAGAATTTGCACACTCACAAGCCCACATAATACCAACTTTTCGATTACTTGGCCTTTGCCGAATTAGACTAAAGAAGGGTTCGATACACACCTGATTACGACGAACGATGATGATATCTGCTCCAACTCAATCCTATATTCGATTACTAAAACATTAGACCACGAATCAATGATAACTAAATTCAACATACTCTTACCATATTCGGGCATCCATGAACAAGGCCCTAAATCCTTACCTTTGCTGAAGTTGATATCCAAATCTGGATCCGAACGCTCCACTGATCCAAGCCCTTAGTCAGCAGCCTTTAACCCTTACAAGCACAGAGTAAAATAATTGGTAACAGCCCCTTAAAGCCTTAGGCACTATTTCGATAGCCTCCCTAAACACATAGGGATTCCAACTTTTCCAAATCCTAAAAATAAGAATAGATCACAGTCAAGTCATTCATATCACCAACTTATATCCACGGTCAAAATAGCCCAATCATCACACAAGTTAGTCATTTACCCACGAAGGGCAAAACAGTCATTTAACACCTAGGGGCAAAATGGTAATTTTACCCCACAGGGGTATCTCGGTAATTCTACCCTACAGGGATATTTTAGTAATTCTACCCTAAAGGGGCATTTCAGTAATTTCACAAATCAAGGGTAAAACAGTAATTTTACAGATCAGGGGTAAAATAGTAATTTTACAAATCAGGGGTAAAATGGTAATTTTACAAATCAGGGGTAAAATGGTAATTTTACAAGTCGAGGGTATTTCAGTAATTTAGTAAACTAAAGCATTCTAAATAGAGATAACAATGCAAATGGGCCTAGGGCCCATTCTCGGCCCAAATAGGCCCACACGCTCGTGTGGCCCTTTTAGCCCAAATTTAGCTACAGATATGCGATTCACCTAGTCTAGTCCAATATTTACTATACAATTAAACAACTTGTCTAAATGGCCCCGTAGGCCCATTGGGCCCACATGGCCCCTTCGGCCCATCGCAGCCCGAAGTAGCCGTCCTACCGCTAGAGTAGTGAGAAATACACACCTAATAGGAGACTGAAGTTAATCCGCGCTCCAAACACTCTTAGCCGATGCCCAACCCAAACGGGCACGTCATAAAGCGAAAGGGATCAACCAAGAAGGCTGTGCCTACTCTCCTCCTGGTTTGCTCTATTTAAAGCTAGCTCCTCACCTGCTCTCATGTTAGCTTTCCGATGTGGGATTCTCCATCAATCCCCCCAAAATTAAAGCATTAGCAAAATAATCAACCTTTGCGTGCAACGGGATTCGAACCAAAGTCTTCTCAGTAACCCTGTCATGCCATCACCACTCGGACACAAGCTCCTTTGTGTCATAAGTCCAACACATTTAACTTTAAAGCTCACTTACTTGCTTCCAGATTTATTTAAAAGAAAAACGAAAATAAATTGCAAGAGCCAAGACTTGAACCTTGGACCCTTGGCTTCCTTGTCCCCTAAGTGGCGCTACTTTGCCACTACACCACATTACTTTTTTGTGTCTTATTACACACATAATTCCTTACAACTCCTCTTTTCCAAGTCCTCTATTCCTTAAGTCCAAAAATCCAAGAATTCCCCGGGTTTTTAACCAACACTTGGGCCTTCCATAGGCCCAATAACACACTCCAAACATGAATTACACGTCCATATATCAAAATTTCAACATTACACCAAATATCACAAAAATCCCGGAATCCCAAAAATTAGCCCAAGACTTTTCCCCACACTATGAATCTTTCGCAGTTCACTAAAATACCACATTAACCCATTAATAATAACCTTCCATAATAGAATTCAACACATCAATAATTTTATTTCGAACTTTCTCACACCCGCACCCAGGCCCAAGGCCCAATACTTCTAGGCCCAAATTCAGGGTGTTACATTTTTAGAAAACATTATTTTCATTGAAAACCCTTCTTAGAGAAATTTTAAAGAAATCACCATTTCGTCTATCTTTGCTTAATCACATTTTGAAAAGTAGTTTACTTTGGAAAAAACATATTGATTGTGAAAGCTTTGTTTTAAATTCTCGTTTGTTATGTAAACGTGGTTTTTGGAAAACATATATCATTTTTGTAAATGGAACTCTAAAGTAACAGACTATAAACATGTAGATAAATAAACCCAATATTTAAAAGAAATTAAAGAGCGGCCTTATTGCAACCCAAAACAAATACCATAAATAAAATAACTGAAAACCGAAAGTAATGTAAAAGCAAAGTGTAACAGCAAAGTGTAGCCGCCTCCAAGTCCACGTAGCACCGAATCACCTATGCCTTGGAATTACCTGAACAGTTAGAATAATTGGGTGAGTATACGAATACTCAGTGTGTAATACAGTCAGTTTGGGCTAGAGCCCGTTACAGTAACATATCACATTCGGTAAATAGTATAGCATGCATCTCAGAGTCCATATCACAATCAGTGGCATAGAATCAGAAATATCACAGTAACAGTATAGCATACAATCAGAATCCTACCCATCCATCCGCTACACTCCATCTCCTTCCAACCCTACACTCCATGTGGGGATATAATCAACCCACCCAACCCTACACTCCACAGTGTAGTACCGATGCGGCACTATCGATAAATTACAGCAGAGCTGCCAGTATATTAGGCTATAAGCCTCAGAATAATGCAGCGAAGCTGCCAGAACAGTACACTTCCTCTAAAAATTTATATCCCACCCCCCACGCAATGCAACATACTCAATGTCATGAACTGTCACAATACAAAATATACACACATACATATATATAACAGAATATACATAACCATTCAAACATTACATAGGGTCAAAATAGATAACTTACCCACGAGGGGTATTTTGGTCATTTTGCCCATAGGGGCATTTCAGTCATTTGTCAGTGTGGTCCCTCGATAGTGAAGGCCTATTAGTAAGCCCATGGTAGTCTAGTGACACATGCAGCCAAATAGCCCAGAGATTCGATAACGGGTTTTAAACCCATCTAGCGGGTCTACGGGCCCATTGGGCCCGTTTTGGCCCAACTCATGAAATCGCTCATGAAAGTAATTTTCGATGTAAGGCCACAATTCGTGGCCTCAATCAACACATGAACGTTCGTACATCCATGTGGCCAACAATCGATTCATCAGCTTTTCGGCACTTGCCGATTCAGTATTTCGCCATCGAGATCTAAAGAGTGGTTAACACACCTGAATACGTGTTGTGCAATTAACTCCCTCGTACAAAACCTACAAATCCATCAATGCCTTATTATTCAACAGTCACAAGGGTTAAACATTTCCAACCCTTAATCCAAAATACACACCGCCTCATCTTATGCGCACAAATGATCGTGAATCTCTTAAATCAATCGACTACAATCAATAACACTACTTAGTCGAATACCTGAAATAACATACATCTTATTAGACCCCATCACTTAAGAAAACAAGTCTTACAATCCCAATATATAAACCTATAGAGTATTCGGCCAACAACACTTACGGCCAACAACATTTACCCCCAGTTCGATCGATAAACCACTGACAATATTCGATAGGTACAAGGTTGTTAGGGGTTTCTCCTATATCTGGCCCATGCTCCCCCAATCCGATTATCACTTGCCTCCATGATATTTTCCAAAAGTCATAATCCTTATTCAGCTACCAAAAAGGCAACAAACAATATTAACCGCTTAGAAGAAATCAAATGATCCCATAAGGGTTCTCGTAAACTTTCAAATAACATTATCAACTCTTGTGATTAAGGTACTTACCCAAAACTTGTAAACGTTCACAGAGGAAAGGAATTCGAGTCGAATACCCTAATCGAACCCCTAGCCAAAACAGTCAATACAAAGTGTTACTAGACCATTACTAAAGCGAAACAATCAAAAGCATGAGGGCACAAATAGCCCTCAAATATCGAAATCAACCCTTGTAATCGAAAACTTACCCATATCCACACGATCACGAATAAGAGAAAGTAAGACATCAAATAGAAATCAAAGTTTTGGCTTTCAAGAATCAAGAACCGATTAATCAATAATGAAAACGAGAAACAAGAAGGAGAAAGGTATAATCGGTTCAAAAAGAAGAAGAAGGAACAAATTTGCCATAGTATAATCGGTTACTATGGAGAACAGAAGAGGAGTAGAAAAATTGATGGAAACCTAGTCCAAAGGTGCATTAGGCCTAAAAGGTATCTAAGCAAAACCGAAAGAAAGGAGAACACAAGGAATCTCGAAATCCATACTCACATTCGGCACAAAAGAAAATTAAGAAGAAGGAAATTTGCCAAAACCAAATAATTTGGCACACAAAGGCTTTTGTGTGAGAAAGGAGAAGGTATCGGTCAATGCTAAGAAGAACAAAAAGGAGAGTAATCAGAATTCCTCATCAACAGCCAAAAAATCCAATCATATACACCTTAATATGGCATCAAAAAGTTTCCCTCCCATTCGGTCAATAATTAGAACAATATGGAAAGCAAATTTTAGACCTTCAATAGCTAAAAATGCCATGACCAAATATTACTAAAATTAGTCCTACATTGGTCAAAATTTCCCATAATAAATCCTTTAAAAGCAGCCTAAAATCAGCCAGCATTCAATTAAAAAATTTACTCCACCGCTTGACTCTTTTGTCCACCGATAACAGCTTCAAGCTCCCACTGCTTGACCATCAGCACTTACCAAAATTCGGCCAACCTTGCACGAGCAGCAAAAATGAACTTTAAACCTCACCAGTGCCCATGCTCCTCACCATACCCTGCTTGCCAGTATGCCGTTACTTCTTTTGCACTATAATAGGGTCACAATTAATTATAAACCTTACCTACTGGAGCCACGGTTTAATTCACAAATAAAAAGAAAATTTTGCCTACTATGCAACTCGAACCCGTGACCTCCAAAACACGCCCCTTATACACACGCACTCCGCCACCGCACCACTTCGACTTTCATGTCAAATTTCCCCGCAACAACTTATAAATCTTCCTTCCCGTATGCCATGTTCCCTTTAAACCTTTTTTTAAAAACAATTCTATTCCCTTATGCCAACTCGAACCTACTCCCTTCAAACTACCCAGCACGCTGCTAGCCACCCTTGCACGTTCTCTTTTTGTGTCGCAAAACACTCCAAAATATCTATAAGATTTACATGCTTGCTATCATGACCTTTTATGCCAAAAAAAGAAAATATGCAATGGCCAAGATTCGAACAATGGACCGCCTACAAGCTACAAGCGCCCCTAGCCACTAGACCACCTGCTTCTTTACGTCTAACTTGAACCAAAAATTATTTATAAACCCTTCCTTGAGACGCCAACTTCACTTAATGATGAAAACTAAAATTTTTCTTAAAGTCCCTATATGAGTCCAAGACTTCCCAAACATCCCCAAACGCTCTAAATCATTTAATTAACAATCCAAACATGAAATTTTGAAAAAAAATTTCTTGAACAGAAAAATTCAAATTTTCACCGATACACGAAGCCCATTTCTCCTAAAGCCCAAAATCAGGGTGTTACACACCTGTTTTGAGTAAGGTCTAAACTGGGTTGTTACAACTCTCCCCCATTTAGTAATTTTCGTCCCCAAAAATCTTACCGGTAAATAGGTTAGGGTACTATTTTTGCATAGCTTCCACAGGTTCTCACGTAGCTTCCTCTATCCTATGTTTACATCGAAGAACTTTCACAAGTGCTATACGTTTATTTCTTAACTCCTTGATTTCTCAGGCCAGAATCCTAATCAGTTCTTCATTGTATGATAAATCTGACTATATTTCCACATCAACGGGAAAGATCACATGTGATGGATCGGATCGATTTTGACGTAACATCGTAGCATGAAAAATATTATGTATCTTTTCAAGCTCAGACGGTAACAATAGTCAATATGCTTCAGGCCCTATTCTTTCAACAATTTCATATGGCCCGATGACTCGCATACTTAACTTTCCTTTACGGCCCAAAGGGAGAATTTTCTTCCACGGTGACACTTTCATGAATACCTAATCTCCGACTTGAAATTCTATTTCTTTATGTTTTAAATCCGCGTATGATTTCTGTCTATCCGAAGCTGCTTTAAGGCTGTTACAGATCACTTTCACTTTTTTTCTGTTTCTCTAATCAATTCAACCCCGTGTATTTTTTTCTCACTCTATTTAGTCCAGTATAATGGTGTTCAACATTTACGGTCGTATAGAGCTTCGTATGCAGCCATTTTCAAACTCGTCTAGAACCTGTTATGTAACACCCCTAACCCGGATCTGACGACGGAGGGTTAAGAGACATTACGAAACAAATACTTAGAAGCATAAAAAGGAAAATCGCAAAGTGATTCGAGAATTCTTATTCTAAAAACATATGTATACATTACCCAATACCAAGTGAACATGTAATATACTTTAAAAGATGTTTGCCGCTCAAATACGAGACTTTATAAACGATTCTAACCAAAGCCCTATTTAGGCACATGGCCGAAAATGCAAGTTCATAAGTGACATTTAATTATTATTCTAATAGGTAAAACACATACAGCATTAACACTATAGGCACACTTCTTTCAGATTCATTAACAACCGACCAAGAGCATGCATATTATAAGTATATACGATATGAACATAAGTGGATAGGCAAGCCATTTTCGCATGGCTATTCATATTTACAAATCAAAATGAAATTCAACTCCAAAATATAAGTTTTAGCCAATACATGCCATTGTTTAAGTGAAGTAAACTTCAAAGGTACCAAAATATGACGACGATAGAGTGTGTGACTTTGACTTGAATCCCTCGAACCGTAGCTTCAAAAGAAATCTATAAAACAGAATAAACATAACAGATAGAGTAAGCTAATGTAAGCTTAGTAAGTTTCAAGTTATCAAACTAATAAAACCTATCATAGATCGCACATTTACTTCACAACCTGATTTTTTTATAAAAAGAAAATTCTTGAGCCGAATATATATATATTTATATATTAGGGACATTTCACATATATTTTCACTTGCCTCAAAATTTTATTCATGAAAATAAAATCTCATACTTTCACATAATAGAACACATTAGCTAAATGGATCACCAAATTTATGCATAAACATTCATATACAGTTAACACACTTTCCACATATACGTTATTCCTTGTCATTCATCATTACTTTCAAACAAATTCAAATTGGAATACATAGTACGTACCTGGCCGATTTGAGGTATTATTTGTCTCAAATCACAGTTTATCGTAGTAATCGAAGCTATTATCATATTTTTATTTTCATCACCGGCCTTAAGCCTGCGAAGTTTTAAAACCTAAATTCAATCACCGGCCCGAGGCCTGCTGAGCATAAAGCTCAGATATATCACTGGCTTATAGCCTGCTAGGCACGAAGGCCCGAATAAAGAACACCGGCACGAAGCCTGCTAGGCACGAAGGCCTGAATGTAACACCGGCATATAGGCTGCTAGGCACGAAGCCTGAACATAACACCGGCATATAACCTGCTAGGCACGAAGCCTGAACATGCGATACCCCAAATCATTTTAATTTCAAACACATTCAATCACATAATATTAGTTTCCACATAGTATAATTTACTCATGACTCATTTTACACCTTCGGCAATAGACATATACAAAAAAAATCTGATCACACCTTATTTTATTCATATATATATATACTTGCTGCGACATATAATGTACATAGTGCATTTTATCCTAGACCATCATTCTGCAATATCATGTACTAAACATGATTCAATTTCTATCTTCCAAATATCCATTCGGCTATATCACTTAGTGGTGATTTATTTTATATAGATAATCACATCAACTTATACTTCTAACTTAACACATGTTCCATATCATTCCTCATTTTAACTAAATTTAAACACTTGAAACTTACCTCGTTGGTCGATACTTATCTACGAACCGACTATTCCACCACCTTCGTTTTTCCTTTATCCGAGTGTGGCTCTCTTAGCTCTTGAGCTAGATTAAACAAGTTTACCGTTCAATAATCTAATACTAAAATCACATAATTATCATTCACTTAATCTATGCATAACCGAAAACATATATATATATACACAAATTCATTCACAAGTATCTCAATATACCATTACTAAGTGTATTCACTCACAAGGTCGGAACTTTTCGTATAAGCCGAACACATTTGCCATAACCCTTAAATTTATACATCCCATCTAACTTATCACAAAACATGCTTCCAACTCATAAATCGATTTACCTACCGTAACACATGTTCACTATATGCTCAATATACAATTACCTCTATGGCCGAATTCACAAGACAAATTATTTAATATAAATATAATTTGCAAAAACAAGATTACAATAGCTCAAGGTAAACCTAATCAACCATTTTAAAGTAACTGTAAACTCAAGACTTTAACATTATAAGACATAGCACATACATAGGGCACCTAAACTCCACTCATTTACAAGTTCAAAATTGGTAAATATTCATTCAAAATACATAATTTAGCACTTAACTAAAAGCAGTTTTCATGGCCGATTGTCATACTAAGAGTATTAAACATTTTACTCATCAATATTCGGCTATCACTTAAATTCCTCACATGGCCGAACATTCAAAGCACATACAACAGCTTAGAATTTAGTTATGACCAACTAGACAATGCTTTAACCAAGCCAAAGTCACAAGATCACAAGATAAAAACACATACATATCATATTATAACCTATTACCGTAACCAATGTCCTAATCTACTACCTATTCATTCAAGTGAACCATTCCTTGGACAACTACCTCATTTGGCTATGGTATAGACTAATTTTAACAATTAAATATCTTTTCTCATCAATTTAACCCAATAACCGAATGTAAGCACTCATATAAGCCACAAAAATCAAATTCTACTAACTCAAACCAACTTGCAACCATTTCAAAAGTAATACATCAAAACATCCATAACTCCAATGGCTTCCTTCATAACCGAATGCACATAACACCATGAATTTGAAAATTTGAATCATGGGTAAAGTAGGCCATGTAACAACCCTCCCAATTGTATATATAATTAGCAAAAATTCATACAAACATACCTCAAATTAAAAGGAAAGCATGGCCGAATGACTTGAGCTTTTTCTTTTCCTACTTTTTTTTCTTTATTTTCGGTCGAACAAGGAGAACATTCAAGCTCATTCTTCTATTACTTTCATAACATGCATGGTCATAATTATTAGATTACCTAATTGCCCCTTTTAATAATCAAGCTCTTCCACTAAGCCATGGACGGTAATGTCCATGCAAATTATGCATGGTTTATTAGCAATTTAAGTCTCTTTACCTTATAAGACATTGGATTCGACACTTACACATATGCCCAACTAAATTATCTTTCATGCAATTAAGTCATAGTTTCAAATTTTAACCCAAAATCAACCAAAAATCAAAAATTAAGGCACCACATATTTCCACACATATAATTCACATAACAATCCAAACTGTACCAGATGTAAATCAATTATTCACCCAAATAACTTCACATAAAAATTTAATATGGAAATTAACATTTATTAAATTATTGTGACTCGGTCTAATGGTCACGAAACTATTTCCCGACTAGGGTCGAATTAGGGCTGCCACATGTTACTATACACAAATTCAATCAGAGGTAAATGTTTCTCCCAACTACCGTCAAATTCAATAATAAAACAATGCAACATATCCTCTAATATCTGTATAACTCTTTCAGACTGACCATCAGTCTAAGGATGAAAAGTTGTATTGAAATTCAATTTTGTTCCCAGAGCTTCTTGCAATTTCTTCTAGAATCTCGACGTAAATCTCGAGTCTTTATCGAAGATAATAGATAGTGGTACACCATGTAATTGTACAATTTCAGACAATCACAATTTAACTAGTCTATCCAGAGAATAATCTATACATACCGGTATGAAATGAGCAGATTTTTGTCAATTGATCTACAGTAACCCAGATTGCGTCTTTCATTTTTAGAGTCAGGGGCAATCCTGATACAAAACCCATAGTAACTCTGTCCCATTTCCATTCCAGAATCATCACTAGCTGTAATAAACCTGACAGTACTTGATGTTTAGCTTTTACTTGCTGACAGATCAAACATCTCATACAAACTTTGATATATCTCGTTTCATTCATGACTGCCAATACAACTGTTTCAAATCATTATACATTTTAGTGCTACCCGAATGAACAAAAAAGCGACTACTATGTGCTTCGTGTAAGATCTTTTAAACAAGTTTAGTATCTTTTGATATCTTTCGGTATACAAATTCTATTCTAGAGCATTGAAGTTGTGACAGCCCTATTTCGACCCTAGTCAGGAAACAGTTTCGGGGCCACTAAACCGAGCCATAGAAATAATTGAATATGATATCCTATGTCTAATGTGTGTGATGTATGTATGTATGAATTTAAAATGTTTGAATTTGGCATGTTGAATGTGATTACTAAACTGAAGGAGTTATGTGATAAGAACTATGATTTATGTGGCTAGAATTAAGAAAGAAGTTGTATAAGGTTACAAATTAAGGGACTTGCATGTCAAATTAACCATTTGACATTAGTGGCTGGCCATGCATGATGATTGTGCTAATAAATTATATTTTCTTTTATGGTTGTGATTAAATAAAGAAAAATTATGCCTAATAGGAAAAGATTATAATAAAATAAATGGTGAAAGAACAATGTGTCTTTCATTTGTTCTTCTTGCCGTAACTTGAAGAGGAGAAGGGGAGGAAGTTTTAAGCCACCATTCGATCATTCTTTGCTTCAATTAAAGGTAAGAAATCATGTTAGTTTGTTTAGATTTTATGAATTTAAGTTGATAGACAAGCTTATGGTTTAGCCCAAGCATTAATGTTTGATTTGGTTGTAAATGCTCCATTCGGTCATAGTAGAACCGTATAGGACTTGGTTGCTCTTGAGTTTTATTATATATGTAGGGTATTATGGAGTCTTGGGAGGTGTTTTGAGATTAAAATTTCAAGAATTCATGAAGGCATGTTTAAATTCTATCAATTTTTGCTTTGAATGGTTTTTGAATCAAGTAGGAGCATTCGGCCATGGAAGTCGTGTTGTTTTGATGTTTGGGAAGGATATTTCTTTGTTTAATTGAGGAGAAGAACGCATTATATTGGGGTTGTAAGTTAACATTTTGGTGGTATGCCTTTATGATAACCGAATGGAAATGTGGATGTTGAGTAATAATGCATTCGGTCTTAATATATATATATACACATTATATATGTGATTCTTAAATAATATTGTTTTGATAGTGTCTTTGGATGATAATGGAATAAAAAGGTAGTTTAGTTAAATAAATAGAAGAAAGTTCAGAAGCGAAGTACATTCGGCCATTGAGGTGATGGTTCAAAATATGCTTAAATTTAGAAATTTATATTTGTGTGTATCTTGTAAAGTATGGCATTGAATTTGTAATAATGTTATTATAGGTATTTTGGGTTATGGCCGAATGGGATTTAAAAATCTATTAAAGGGAGAGGTGCTTTTTATAAGTACATATACTTGTGACCAAATAAGGCACTTTTTTAATTTTGAAGGGATGCATTCGGTATGTGGATTGGTGGTTATGCTTGTGAACCGGATAAATATAGATGTATATATATATGTAATGTATAGGTGAGTGCCTAATGATATCAACTGTGATGTGCATATTTACCTAACTATGATTTAGCTATAATGTAAGATGAATATGCATTGGGCCAAATGTAGATATATATATGTGTGTGTATGTGTAATAAAGAGATTGTCTTTATATCCCTTGTCTTGATCAAGTAAAGAGGATGAGTGTTTAATGAAATTCAATTTTTGTCACTCAATTTTGAAGCTCAAGAACATAGAGAAATGGCACCGGATAAGGGAAAGGCTAAGGTGACGGAATAGTCAACCCGTAACTACTTAGAAAGATACGAGGTAAGTTCTCGAGTAATGAATTTCAACTTATGACAAGATGAAGTTATAGTACACATGTATAACATATGAGCTTAAAAGTAAAGGTTATGCTTGAATATCATTTTGGGAATGAAAATTTAGGGCAATTATTTGAAAGCCGAATGTTAGTATTTGATATTATTATATTTTGATATGAAATTGTGTTCTCTGATTACAAATATTGAACCGAATGATGTATGGTTGGTAGCATGCTGAGATTTGCATTTTAGTATCCAGAATGTTATCAAAATGTGACATGATATGTATGCTTATATGTGCGGGTATAAATCAAAGGGCTTACGAGCCAGTGTTAAGATCCGAGCTTAGTCTCGAAGGGCTTACGAGCCAGTGTTAAGATCTGAGCTTAGTCTCGAAGGGCTTACGAGCCAGTGTTAAGATCCGAGCTTAGTCTCGAATGGCTTACGAGCTAGTGTTAAGATCTGAGCTTAGTCTCGAAGGGCTTACGAGCCAGTGTTAAGATCCGAGTTTAGTCTCGAAGGGCTTTTGAGCCAATGTTAAGAATCGGGTTTGGTCCCGAAGACCATCCAGGGGGCATCATATCTGGGTTGAAACCCTGTATATATTCGTATGAGAATTCATATACTAAAGGTTGGAAATAATTTCAAATAAATGTGCTATTTACTGTAAGACAGCCAGGTAGGCATTTTTACTCTTGTTGAGAATTTAATTATCTTTGAATTGTGATTTCGAAATTCGGTAAGAATGTATAGATCATTGTTAATCATTCGAATGTTTATGATCCGTTTATGATGCATGAGTTTTGATTTTAGAGAGTTCAACCTCATAAATATGAGATACTTGTGAACAGGTAAGGGATTGATATGGAAATTTGGAATGAACGTATTTGGTTATGTGTTGAGCTTAGTGGGACACATTGACCTTTTCTTTGTGTTAGGAATGATATAGGTGGTATTTTAGTTATGTCCTTACTCGGCCATTGAATAAACCTAACAAATTTAGAAGTTACCATGCCATCTCTTTTTTCTTTAAAATGATTTTATTACTTAAAGAACTTACTAAGCAAATGATTGCTTACTCCGTTGCTCTTACTTTCTATTTTATAGATATCTCTTGATAGCTACAGTCTCGGGAGTTCTAGGGTTAAAGCCATCCACACTATCAAAACATATTTCGGTATTTTGTAGCTTAACCTTGAAAATGGCATGTATAGACTTGACATTTTGTTGTAAATCAAAGATGATCTTGAAGTTGTAATTAAGTTGGCCATACGAAAATGGCCTACCAAATGTCTTTCGTTCATATCCATGGTTTAATACTTGATTAAGTTATATGTGAATGGAAGTTCAAGTATGCATTGTGTGAAATATGCTCGAAATATCTCATTATCTTGATATCTATGTTTTATGAAACATGTGAGGTTTAAATGTGATCGAAATTAATATTGAATGTAACCTTTTTGATATGCTTATAAGGACTATATGAAGTTACATGAAATTATGGTTATGGTACATTATATGTTGTTTTGAATTTGGTAATCTGCTTAGTTGATTTCAATTTTGAGTCTTACTAAACTTTGACGTTCTTCTTATCATCCTAGTACAAATAGTCTTGAATGAAATGGTTAGGTGTGATCTTTGATCCGGTATATGAGTGTTAGGATATGAATGTGATAATGACATGAATTGTTCATGTGAGATATTGCTAAGTTAAATGAAGGTCGGGTGATGCCTCTTGACTCTCCTGTGACGGGTACGGGTCTAGGGGTGTTACATTTTATTGGTATCAGAGCTACGATTTAGTCTGTTCTCGGACTACCGTAGTAAGTATGAATCTAGCTATACAAGCTATTTTATGTTAAAGCGATGGTGTGATGACTTCTGACATCTGAAATGTGATTATTGGTATCAAATGGATCCCGAACCCGATCGAACTGTAGCGGATGATGTCGAGAGCGTAGTGCTTGCTCCCACACAAGGGACAGCGCCGAATGATTCTCAGCCGAATAATAGTCATCGGGACGATGACACGAGACAAGCCTTTTACATGATGATGAGTGACTGGTTGCTCAATTTCTTAGATCGAATCCGGCTGTTCCACAACCCTCACCTCCGAATGCTCCGCTCCCAACCTATGTGGCCCCTCCTATGACCGACCCGGTGAGATCAAGTAGGCCCCCAGTCGGCAAAATTAAAAAATATGGGGCTGAAGAGTTCCGGGCTGCCCCTAGTGATGATGCTGAGCGGGCCGAGTTTTGGCTCGATAATACCATTCGAGTATTCGATGAGTTATCCTGTACGCCCGAGGAATGTCTAAAATGTGCGGTATCTCTGTTACGTGACTCTGCATATTACTGGTGGAATACTCTGGTTTTTGTGGTCCCAAAAGAGCGAGTCACCTAGGAATTTTTCCAAATCGAGCCCGTAAGAAATATATCAGTCAGAGGTTCATTGATCAGAAACAGAAAGAATTTCTTGAGCTTCAACAAGGTCAGATGTTAGTAACCAAATACAAGAGAGAGTTCGTACGTCTTAGCCGATATGCTCGTGAATGTGTATCCTCCGAAGTTATTATGTGTAAGCGTTTCGAGGATGGGTTAAACGAAGAAATCAGACTGCTAGTAGGAATTCTAGAAATAAAAGAATTTGTTGTGTTAGTCGAGCGAGCTTGCAAAGCCGAAGAGCTCGGTAATGAGAAAAGAAAAGCCGAGGAGGGAGCTAGAGAGTTCCGTAAGAGATCCGCGGGAAAATTTGTTCAGCAATCGTCCAAAAAGATTAGAGATAACTCGGGCCGATCCAAGTGTAGTTCAGGTTTTTCTAGACGTGATCATCATCGACCCCCTGTGAGTTCGTGAGCTACTTTCGTTGCTAGTGTTGGCAATGAACGTCGGGACAGATTTGAATGTAAACATTGTGGTAAATGGCACCCAGGGAGCTATAGACATCATGACCGCTCCTACTTCCGATGTGGATCTGCCGATCATTTTATCAAAGAATGTCCGAAAGCTGATGAACACACTCCCGATCCGAGTCAGAGACCTAGTGGCATAGCTGCACGGGGTAGACCACCACGACGAGGAGGTAATAACAGTGGTAGTTAGAGAGGGACTAGAGATACTGCAGTTAGATCCGAGGCTCGAGCACCTGCTAGAGCATATGCTATTCAAACCCGTGAGGAGGCTTCTTCTCCGGATGTTATTACCGGTACTTTCACACTTTTTAACACTGATGTTATCGCTCTGATTGATCCCGGTTCAACCCATTCATATGTGTGTGAAACCTTAGCTTCCAGTAAGACTCTTCCTGTTGAGTCTACTGAGTTCGTAATTCGAGTGTCAAATCCTTTGGGTCGTTGTGTTTTGATTGATAAAGTATGCAAGAAATGTCCCCTAATGGTTCGAGATTTTTGTTTTCCAGTCGATCTGATTCTATTACCCTTTGATGAATTCGATATTATTCTCGGAATGGATTGGTTGACTGTACACAACGCGATAGTGAATTACAAGCGAAAGACTATTGATCTGCGGTGTTCGAATAATGAAATAATTTGAATTGAGTCCATTGATTTAAACGGGCTACCTGCCGTAATCACGACCCTATCAGCTCAGAGATACATGAGAAAGGGCTATGAAGCGTATCTGGCTTATGTATTAGATGACAAAGTATCCGAGTGAGAACTTGAGAATGTGCCAGTAGTATGTGAGTTTTCAGATGTGTTTCCGGAAGAATTGCCAGGATTGCCGCCAGTAAGGGAGGTCGAGTTTGGCATAGAGTTGGTTCCGGGTATGACTCCAATTTCGATTGCCCCGTACTGTATAGCACCTACTGAGTTAAAAGAATTGAAATCTCAGTTGCAAGAGTTGATAGACAGAGGTTTCACGCGACCGAGTTTCTCACCTTGGGGTGCGCCAGTTGTATTTGTAAAAAAGAAAGACGGAACCATGAGAATGTGCATCGACCATCGACAGCTAAATAAAGCCATTGTAAAGAATAAGTACCCATTGCCCCGAATTGACGACTTGTTTGATCAGATGAAAGGAGCTTCGGTGTTTTCGAAGATTGATTTACGATCTAGTTATTACCAGTTGAGAGTTAGAGATTCAGACGTGCCGAAGACCGCATTCAGAACGAGATACGGACACTACGAATTCTTAGTGATGCCGTTTGGGCTCACTAATGCCCCTGCGGTTTTCATGGATTTGATGAACTGGGTGTTTAGGCCGTTTTTGGACCGTTTTGTAGTAGTGTTCATCGATGATATTTTGATTTACTCTCTCGATGAGATCGAGCATGCCGAACATTTGAGACTAGTAATTCAGACATTACGTGAAAATCAATTGTATGCGAAATACAGCAAGTGCGAATTCTGGTTGCGTGAGGTTGACTTCTTGGGGCATATAGTGTCTGCTTCGGGTATTCGAGTCGATCCGAATAAAATTTCAGCTATTCTCGACTAGAAACCCTCTAAAAATGTTTCTGAGGTTCGAAGCTTCTTAGGACTCACTAGTTATTACCGATAATTCGTCAAAGGTTTTTCGATTATTGCGACTACATTGACGAGACTGCTGTAAAAAGATGTCAAGTTCGAGTGGACCGATAAATGTCAGCAAAGTTTCGACCAGCTAAAAACCATTTTGATGGAAGCTCCAGTGTTAGTTCAGCCAGAGCCCGGTAAAGAGTTTGTAGTCTATAGCGACGCAAGTCTGAACGGTTTAGGTTGCGTTTTGATGCAAGAAGGCCGAGTTGTCACCTATGCTTCGAGACAGTTGAAGCCTCACGAACGAAATTATCTAACTCACGATCTTGAATTAGCTACTATCGTTTTGGCCCTGAAGATTTGGCGACATTACCTGTTCGGAGAGAAATGTTACATCTTTTCTGATCACAAAAGTCTCAAGTATCTAATGTCTCAAAGAGATTTAAATTTGAGACAAAGGAGGTGGCTAGAATTACTAAAAGACTATGAGCTTGTCATCGATTATCACCCGGGGAAAGCTAATGTAGTTGCTGATGCTCTTAGCCGAAAATCCCTATTTTTCCTTGTGAGCTTTGAATGTGAAGTTACCGTTGTCGGCAAATGATGTGTTGATTGTCGAATTAAAAGCAAGACCCGTGTTACTTCGACCGATTTGTGAAGCTCAGAAAGTCGACGATGATTTAGTTGCTAAATGAGTTCAGTGTGATTCAAGTGTAAATTCAGAGTTTCAGGTTAATGGTAATGATTGTTTGAGGTTTAGGGATCGTGTGTGTATTCCAAGGAGTTCAGAGCTTATTTCGATAATTCTAAACGAGGCCCATAATAGCCGAATGTCTATTCATCTGGGCAGCACTAAAATGTATAACGACTTAAAACGTCAATATTGGTGGCATGGTATGAAGCGGGACATCTCTGATTTTGTATCTAAGTGTCTGATATGTCAACAAGTAAAAGCGGAACATCAGGTGCCTTCGGGATTGCTTCAGCCGATTTTAATACCTGAGTGGAAGTGGGATCGAGTTACAATCAACTTTGTGTTTGGGTTGCCACTAACACCGAGCAAGAAAGACTCCATTTGGGTTATTGTTGATAGATTAACGAAGTCAGCTCATTTCATTCCCATTCGCACAGATTTTTCACTTGATAAGTTAGCGAATTTATATGTTTCTTAGATTGTGTGATTGCACGGAGTGCCGACTTCGATTATTTCAGATCGAGATCCCCATTTTACTTCATAATTCTGGAATAAATTACATGAGGCATTGGGTACTAAACTCCATTTTAGCACCGCTTTTCATCCGCAGACTAACGGCAAATCTGAACGGGTTATTCAGATACTCGAGGATATGTTGAGATGTTGCATTCTCGAGTTTAGTGGTTCGTGGGAAAAATACGTGCCCCTGATTGAATTTTCGTATAATAACAGTATTCAATCGAGTATTCAAATGGCACCCTACGAAGCTCTTTACGGTCGAAGGTGCTGTACACCTCAGTTTTGGTCTGAGCTTAGTGAGAATAAGATTCTCGGGGTTGATTTAGTAAGAGAAGCAGAACAAAAAGTGAAAATGATCCGTGACAGCTTGAAAATGGCATCCGATCGTCAGAAATCATACACAGATCTGAAACGTAAAAATATCGAGTATCAAGTTGGCGATAAAGTGTTTCTAAAAGTCTCACCGTGGAAGAAGACACTCCATTTTGGCCGTAGAGGAAAGTTGAGTCCAGGATTCATTGGACCGTATGAAATTTCTGAACGAATCGGACCAGTTGCTTATCGACTAACTTTACCCCCTAAACTTGAAAAGATCCATAATGTTTTTCACGTTTTGATGCTTCGACGTTATAGATCCGACCCTTCCCATGTGATTAGTCCTTTCGATATTGAAATTCAGCCTGATTTGAGTTATGAGAGGAACCGATTCATATTTTAGCTCGCGAGATAAAAGAATTGCGAAACAAAAAGGTTCTGTTAGTTAAGGTGTTGTGGCTCAAGCATGGGACCGAAGAAGCGACTTGGGAACCCGAGAATACTATGAAAGAACGATATCCAAACCTATTTTCTGGTAAGATTTTCGGGGACGAAAATCCCTAAAGGGGGAGAGTTGTGATAGCCCTATTTCGACCCTAGTCGGGAAGCAGTTTCGGGGCCGCTAAACCGAGCCATAGAAATAATTGAATATGATATCCTATGTCTAATGTGTGTGATGTATGTACGTATGAATTTAAAATGTTTGAATTTGGCATGTTGAATGTGATTACTAAACTAAAGGACTTATGTGTTAAGAACTATGATTTATGTGGCTAGAATTAAGAAAGAAGTTGTATAAGGTTGCAAATTAAGGGACTTGCATGTCAAATTAACCATTTGACATTAGTGGCCGGCCATGCATGATGATTATGCTAATAAATTATATTTTCTTTTACGGTTGTGATTAAATAAAGAAAAATTATGCCTAATAGGAAAAGATTATAATAAAATAAATGGTGAAAAGAACAATGTGTCTTTCATTTGTTCTTCTTGTCGTAACTTGAAGAGGAGAAGGGGAGGAAGTTTTAAGCCACCATTCGGTCATTCTTTGCTTCAATTAAAGGTAAGAAATCGTGTTAGTTTGTTTAGATTTTATAAATTCAAGTTGATAGACAAGCTTATGGTTTAGCCCAAGCATTAATGTTTGATTTGGTTGTAAATGCTCCATTCGGTCATAGTAGAACCGTATAGGACTTGGTTGCTCTTGAGTTTTATTGTATATGTAGGGTATTATGGAGTCTTGGGAGGTGTTTTGAGATTAAAATTTCAAGAATTCATGAAGGCATGTTTAAATTCTATCAATTTTTGCTTTGAATGGTTTTTGAATCAAGTAAGAGCATTCGGCCATGGAAGTTGTGATGTTTTGATGTTTGGGAAGGATATTTCTTTGTTTAATTGAGGAGAAGAACACATTATATTGGGGTTGTAAGTTAACATTTTGGTGGTATGCCTTTATGATAGCCGAATGGAAATGTGGATGTTGAGTAATTGAGCATTCGGTCTTAATATATATATACACACATTAATATATGTGATTCTTAAATAATATTGTTTTGATAGTGTCTTTGGAAGATAATGGAATAAAAAGGTAGTTTAGTTAAATAAATAGAAGAAAGTTCAGAAGTGAAGTACATTCGGCCATTGAGGTGATGGTTCAAAATGTGCTTAAATTTAGAAATTTATATATGTGTGTATCTTGTAAAGTATGGCATTGAATTTGTAATAATGTTATTATAGGTATTTTGGGTTATGGCCGAATGGGATTTAGAAATCTATTAAAGGGAGAGGTGCTTTTGATAAGTACATATACTTGTGACCAAATAAGGCATTAATGTAATTTTGAAGGGATGCATTTGGTATGTGGATTGAAGGTTATGCTTGTGAACCGGACAAATATGGATGTATATATATATGTGTAATGTATAGGTGAGTACCGAATGATATCAACTGTGATGTGCATATTTACCTAACTATGATTTAGCTATAATGTAAGATGAATATGCATTGGGCCGAATGTGGATATATGTATGTGTGTGTATGTGTAATAAAGAGATTGTATTTATATCCCTTGTCTTGATCAAGGAAAGAGGATGAGTGTTTAATGAAATTCAAATTTTGTCATTCAATTTTGAAGCTCAAGAACATAGAGAAACGGCACCGGATAAGGGAAAGGCTAAGGTGACAGAATAGTCAACCCGTAACTACTTAGAAAGTACGAGGTAAGTTCTCGAGTAACGAATTTCAACTTATGACAAGATGAACTTATAATACACATGTATAACATATGAGCTTAAATGTAAAGGTTATGCTTGAATGTCATTTTGGGAATGAAAATTTGGCGCAATTATTTGAAAGCCGAATGTTAGTATTGGATCTTATTACATTTTGATATGAAATTGTGTTATCTAATTACAAATATTGAACCAAATGATGTATGGTTGGTAGCATGCTGAGATTTTCATTTTAGTATCCGGAATGTTATCAAAATGTGACATGATATGTATGCTTATATGTACGGGTATAAACCGAAGGGCTTACGAGCCAGTGTTAAGATCCGAGCTTAGTCTCGAAGGGCTTACGAGCCAGTGTTAAGATCCGAGCTTAGTCTCGAAGGGCTTACGAGCCAGTGATAAGATCCGAGCTTAGTCTCGAAGGGCTTACGAGCCAGTGTTAAGATCCGAGTTGTGACAGCCCTAGTTCGACTCAAGTCGGGAAGCGGTTTCGTGACTGCTAAACCGAGTCTTTGAAATAGTTAATATTGATTTTCAATGCTTAAATTATGTGTTAATTGCATGTGTGGAAGTTATGGATTTGAATTTTGACAAATTTAATATGAATTTATTAAAAAGGATTTAGTTGAAAAGCTTAGAAATTTAGCTAGACAATTTTGGAATGACTAAAATAAAATAAGCTAAAAACAAATGGATTTGCATGTCAATAATTCCCTTAAAAGAAAGTGGCCGGCCATGCATTAGTTTCCATTGGTTGCTTCTTTATTTTTATATTTTTTTTAGTTAGTGGGATGTTAATGATGGAAAATAATAATAAAGAAATGAAATAAGAGATTTGGAAAGAAAATTTTTTTTTTAGCTCTTCTTGTCGTGAGTTGAAGAAGGTAGAAAAGAGAAGATTTTAGGCTAACATTCGGTCATTTTGATCCATATCAAGGGTAAGAAATCTTTGCTATTTTTCTTTGAATTTCAAAAATAAGGTGTATGAGTAAGTGTTTAGTCTAGCCCATGTTGAAATTTCAACTTCCTTGGTGATTAGGGCATTCGGCTAAGGCTAAATCAATAGGAAAGGGGTTGTTGTTTTATGCCATTATGAATAAGGATTGAAGGGTGAGTTTTGAACTTCTTGAAAGTGCATAATTATGATCTAAGTAGTTTGTGGAAATTCTTAGCTAGTGTAGTTGTGTTTGCCGAATTTCAATTTGAAGTATTAAGCACAATTCGTGTGTCTTGTGAGGTAAATACTTGAGTGTTCGGTAAATGGCTTGTTAAGGGAAGAAGTCATGTTTTTGTGTTATACCTTGCTTGTGAGCTTTCGGTTTTGCTTTTATTGGAGGAGTGAAATTTTGATAATTGTTGAATGAGCTCTAGTTTAGCCATGTCTCTTTTACGTAGATGAGAAATGCGTAAGTTGACCTTGATAGGCCGAATGGGAAATATGGTTTTGAGTCAAAAATTTTAAGATGAGGAATTTAGTTAAATCTTGAGCTAAACTATATGTGCTTCCATGTGATTTTTATGTTAGTATAGGAATAGTTAAATTATGACGAATTATTGCTTGCGGTTAGCCAAATTCTTGAAATTTGAAATGTATTGATGGAATTCCTATGTCTATAGTAAATCTCGTTAAGGATGATTTAAATGTTTTGAACATTCGGATAGAGTAGCAATGTGCCATGTTTATGATGTTTGGTGGTTTGATTTGAAAATGTATATGTGTTATAAAATTCATGTGGGTCGAAGGAATCGGTAAGTAAAACTATGAGATGGCATGAGAGCTTCTAAAGTGGTTGTTAATGGTTGAGCCTAAACCGATGGTGAACTTAATCGAGTGGGGGAGTTATAAGCTAAAGATGTTAGAAAATGACTTATGGCTAAGGCATTTAAGTGCTAACCTTTTCGGCATTTGTTAATTAGGGAGACATGAGTACTAAATTGGATTAAAAGACTTTATCTTCTACTTTTGATCAATGAATTTGATTGTAATTTAATGTAATTATGCTTGGCCGAATGTAGATGTTATAAGGGAATTTCATTGTATGTCTTGTTTTTAATGAAAGAGTAGTTATCAATAGAGATGTATGAATGAAGTTGATATGATCGTGTTGTTTATTTAAGCTCAAGAGCTTAGAGGGACAACTTCGGACAAAGGGAAGGCAAAGGTCATGGAATGGTCAATTCGAAATTCCTCGGAAAGATTCGAGGTAAGTTCTTGGGTAACAAATTCTTAATTATGGTAGAGTGAAATTATAATTTATGTATGCATAATATGCGAATTCAAATGGCAAATGATATGTCCGAATGCAAAAATTTTGGGAATGAGAGTATGTGTAAATATGAGAAACCGAATGCTAAATTGGAATCTTAATGTATTTAAATATGAATTTGTATTCTTTGCTTACAAGTAATCAAACCGTATGTAAAATAGTCAGTAGCACCCCGGGGTGGTTGTGTTTATGTATTTGAAAAAGGTGACAGGATATGTAAGCTGATAAAAGTAAGTATAAATTTTGTTAAAGCCGAGCTTAGTCTCGAAGGGCTTTCGAGCCAGAGTTAAAGCCGAGCTTAGTCTCGAAGGGCTTTCGAGCCAGAGTTAAAGCCGAGCTTAGTCTCGAAGGGCTTTCGAGCCAGAGTTAAAGCCGAGCTTAGTCTCGAAGGGCTTAAAGCCAGTGATAAGATTCGGATTGGGCCTTGAGGTTCATTCGCGGTGGAAATTGGATAGGAGTTAAATGTTTGAGCTCATGTACAAATATTTATATAAATAATATTGCCTTGACAAAACAAATGCGCTACTTAACGTAAGGAAGGCAGGTATGCATTCTATGCCCTTAATGATTTAGCAGGCCATTGAAATTGTTTAGTTAGCCGTTCAGGAATTGTGAACTACTGTTTGATAGCGTGAGTATATATATAAAACAATTTGATGTTGAGGTGTATAATTTTGCACTCGATTGATTGTGCGAATAAGAAATCTGAAATACTCGATTTTCAGTGAATAACTCTTTGAATGCATTTGAATTTATTTTGTGATACATATGTGAGTGAATTAGTAGTATGGTTATGCTCATTTTCGGCCAAAGAAGGTTTTAATCATAAGTTGTTAATATTACGCCCTTTACTTATTTTGATTTAATTATTTAAGTACTTACTAGGCAAGAAATTGCTTACTCTATTGTCCCTGCTTTCAATTTTGTAGATATTGATCGGAAGCTACGGTCTCGGGAGATCCAGTATTGAAGTCATCTACACTATCACTCATCTTTTGGTACTGGTAACTAAATCTAGGAATGGCATGTATAGGTTGACTTTTGGTGTTCAAGCAAACATCTTTTGAATTTTTTTTTTTAGGCCATGCGAAAATGGCTCTCTTAAGATTTTCACTTTGATAGTTATGGTAATAATTCGATTAAGTTATACATGAATGGTTGTGAATGCATGTTGTGCAACTTTTGTAAATTTATTCGATAGGTTTAGTAAAAGATCTTCTTCATATTCATGCGGCTTTCCAAAGAAATAGTCTGGTGACACCTCTCGACCCTCCTGCGATGGGACCGGGTCTAGGGGTGTTACACGAGTTTAGTCTCGAAGGGCTTTTGAGCCAGTGTTAAGAACTGGGTTTGGTCCCAATGACCATCCACAGGGTATCATATCTGGGTTGAAACCCCGTATGTATTCGTACGAGAATTCATATACTAAAAGTTGGAAATAATTTCAAATAAATGTGCTATTTACTGTAAGATAGCCAGGTAGGCATTTTTACTCTTGTTAAGAATTTGATTATCTTTGAATTGTGATTTCGAAATTCGGTAAGAAAGATCATTGTTAATCATTCGAATGTTTATGATCCGTTTATGATGCATGAGTCTTGATTTTAGAGAGTTCAACCTCATAAATATGAGATACTTGTGAATAGGTAAGGGATTGATATGGAAATTTGGAATGAACGTATTCGGTTATGTGTTGAGATTAGTGGGACACATTGACCTTTTTTTTTTTTTGTTAGGAATGATATAGGTGGTATTTTATTTATGTCCTTACTCAGCCATTGAATGAACCTAACAAATTTAGAAGTTACTATGCCATCTCTTTTTTTTAAATGATTTTGTTACTTAAAGAACTTACTAAGCAAATGATTGCTTACTCCGTTGCTCTTACTTTCTGTTTTATAGATATCTCTTGATAGCTACGGTCTCGAGAGTTCTAGGGTTGAAGTCATCCACACTATCAAAACATCTTTCGGTATTTTGTAGCTTAACCTTGAAAATGGCATGTATAGACTTGACATTTTGTTGTAAATCAAAGATGATCTTGAAGTTGTAATTAAGTTGGCCATGCTAAAATGGCCTACCGAATGTCTTTCGTCCATATCCATGGTTTAATACTTGATTAAGTTATATGTGAATGGAAGTTCAAGTATGCATTGTGTGAAATATGCTCGAAATATCTCATTATCTTGATATCTATGTTTTATGAAACATGTGAGGTTTAAATGTGATCGAAATTAATATTGAATGTAACCTTTTTGATATGCTTATAAGGACTATATGAAGTTACATGAAATTGTGGTTATGGTACATTATACGTTGTTTTAAATTTGGTAATCTGCCTAGTTGATTTCGATTTTGAGTCTTACTAAACTTTGACATTCTTCTTATCATCCGAGTAGAAATAGTCTTGAATGAAATGGTTAGGTGTGATCTTTGATCCGGCATATGAGTGTTAGGATATGAATGTGATAATGACATGAATTGTTCGTGTGAGATATTGCTAAGTTAAATGTAGGTCGGGTGATGCCTCTTGACTCTCCTGCGACAGGTACGGGTCTAGGGGTGTTACAGAACAATCATCAGTTCTAATACAAAAGTCAGAATCAGAATTAGACTCACATTGAGGTTGTTTAGCTTGTAATTCATGATCACCTTTCTAAGCCTCTCATATTTGTTGCAGAAATACTGGTTTAGCTTTTAACTCAGCTAAAATAGATTCGTCATCACATAATATCATCTGAGTGTTCATAGCCTGCAAAGAAAATAGAGATTTCTGACTCAAAGCATCTGCTACAACATTTGCTTTTTTCAGATGATAATCGATTACAAACTCATAATCTTTCAATAGCTCAAGCCATCTCCGTTGATTTGATTCAAATCACTTAGTGACATCAAACATTTCAAACTTTTATGATCTGTAAATATTTGGCATTTATCACCGTATAGATAGTGACGCTAAATCTTTAATGCGAACACTATTTCGGCTAATTCAAGATCATGTGTTAGGTATTCCTCTCATGTGGTTTCAACTGTCGGGAAGCATAAGTTATAACTTTTCCGTCTTGCATCAATACGCAACCAAGTTCGTTTAATGACGCATCACTGTAAATCACAAACTCTTTACCTGATTTAGGTTGAACTAAAACTGGTGCCTCTATTAGTAGTGCTTTCAACTTTTCGAAGCTCTGTTGACACTTCTTGGTCCACTCAAATTGCACACCTTTTTGAAGTAATCGAGTTAACGGTACTACAATCATCGAGAATCCTTTCACAAATCTCCGGCAATAGCCAGCTAAACCTAAAAAACTTCTAATCTCAGATACATTTTTCGATGGTTTCCAATCTATAATTGTAGATATTTTGCTCGGATCAACTTTGATGCCTTTTGCTGAAACAATATGTCTTAGAAATCCAACTTCCCGAAGCCAAAATTCACATTTGTTGAATTTGGCATATAACTACTTATAACTTAAAGTTTGAAGCACGATTCTCAAATGATCGGTATGCTTTGTCTCATCATGAGAATAGCTCAAAATGTCGTCAATAAACACAACAACAAATCTGTCTAAATACGATCTGAATATACGATTCATTAAATTCATAAACACCGCAGGAGCGTTAGTTAAACAAAAAGGCATAACTAAAAATTCATAGTGACCGTACCATATTCTGAAAGCAGTCTTTGGTATATCTGAGTCTTTAACTCGCAACTGGTAATGGCTTGATCTTAAATCGATCTTTGAAAATACTATAGCCCCTTATAACTGGTCAAATAGGTCATCAATTCGTGGTAGAGGATATTTGTTCTTTAGAGTTACTTTATTCAACTGCCTGTAACCAATACACATTCTCATTGACCTGTAGCAGCCCTAATTTGACCTTAGTCAGAATGTGGTTTCAGGACCACAAAACCGAGTCGAAAAATTTTCTAAATGCTCATTTCTATGTCTATTATATGTGTTAAATCATGTGTGAAATTTTTTATGTTTTGATGTAGTCAATTGATGTAAAATTTTCCAAATAGGACTTGGTTGTGAAACATAGAAATTTTAATGGGTAAATTCGTGAGGACTAATAACTGCACGCAATTAAAGATGTGTAGTTGCATGTCAAATTGCCCAAAATGAAGTTAGTGGCCGGCCAATGTCATGATTAAAAGCATTATACACATTGTTTAATATTATTAAATTACATAGTGTGTGTAATATGAAATAAAAAAAATAATTAAGATAATAGAAAAGATGAATAAAACAAATAAAATAAAGATGAGTGTTCATCTTTTGTGCTTTGCCGAAAATTGAGAAAAGAAAAAGAAAGAACTTTGTTGGAAGCCTTTGATTTTCGGATGCTTATAGGTTAATTGAAGGTATGTTTGCTACTAAATTTTTGTAGTTTTTTATAATGAGATGTTGTCTTCTTACATTTAAAATAATCCATGGTTTAAATTGGTTAAAAGATGTGTTTGAGCTTTCGGTTATGGAAGAAATTGGTGTGTTTGATGTGTATTTTAGTGAGTTGTATTTACTAAGCTAGGAACTTCTTATTTTGCTTTCACCGAAACGACTCATTGATGTTGGGTTAATGAGTATATTAGATTCGGCAATGGATATGATGTAAGAAGAGATTGTTTTGGTTTTAAAATTTTGGTTGTACATCCATTCGGCTATGGAAGAAATTTATGAACTTTCAAATGCTTTTGATGTTAAAAAAATTTCTTTAATGGCCGAGTGAATTTTTAAGCTATGAAAGTATGGTTATTAGCATTTTTTTTTAAATGAATAATTTGAGGTGGCCGATTGTAAGGTTTTTAACCTATTCATAATCTAAATTTTAATTTATATGATAAATAAATATTCGGCTATGATCAATTTGTTTAAAGGTTAGTATTAAAATGTTGAAAAGAGAAGTTACCGTATATGCGTTAATAAGAAAGGAAATTTTCTTTGTCGAATTAATCATGTCATTATTAAAATGAGCTATGAAACAATGAAATTAGGTATCAAATAAAAGAATTTAGTCGTGTGTGTGAAATGGGAAAATGGTGAGCTTTGGTAGCTTTATGAAGTATACGGCATTGGTACGTTCATGAATTAATTCATGGAATTAGTGTTTTAAAGTTCATAAATATGTTTCAAGGGCTTAATGATATTTGGCTAATGTGGTTGAAGTGTGAATTTATGTATGCATATGAGAAGGTATACATTCGGATCGAGAAAAGAAAAACAAAGGCGGCTGAGTAGTTGAAATTGTCGTATGATTACAGTCGAGGTAAGTTCTTAAATGATTAAGTTGATTCTATGTGTTTAAAGATTTAATGAATATAGAAATTAGGATGTTAAGTTTATGTGATATATATATGTAAACGAATAATTATCAATGTTAATGTTACAAGCCGAAAATGACTAGCTTGTTCAATTGAATTGTGGATGGCAATGAAGCATATACTAAGAGTTTTATAAAGAAGGATAATTGATATATGTATTTCGGATAAGAAAGGGTGAATAGGATGAACATGAATTTAGTAATGGCTATGTGTGATAGCCGAATGTGTTATGATCTATTATATGTGAATTGTATTTTGAATATATGTTATGTGATGTAGTCACCGATTTGATATATGAATAAATGATATAAAGTAAATGAAATTTCTATGAGTGGTATTCAGGCCACAATGCCTAGTAGGCCAGTAGCCATTGAAACAAATTAGGCCAAGTACCGTTGAACTATTCCGAGCATGAGATTAATGGTATACCTGTTACAATTTGCTATTTGAAGGCCTATCAAACTAAGTTGCAGTCAATCAAATATGCAAGTGCAAGGTATGGAGTATATTCAGTTACTTTATATGTGTGACAAGAATATGCGTGATTTCTTATGTTTTTATACGGAAATCTAATAGTTGTCTGAATGATTCTTTTGATGATAAAGAAATATTAATGAACTAAAGAATTAAATTACTATATGCACATATGTTTATGTATATATGTGTATGAAAGGAGTGCATCGGACAAGTGATTAGAAGTATTGATATGTTAAATGCAATTATAAAAATGTGATGAGGTTGATTGGTGATATACATGTTTAAATAATATGATTGCAAGGAATGTGTTAACGAGTGAATCTTCTTGGGACAGCAGCAGTAATGTGATTTTTAGAAAATCACTATAAATTGTTGGAGTTGAGTTAGAGGATGAATAAATTATTTAATTAAAGCTTAATGAGTCTAGTTTCTTATAAAAAAACCGTGTAAGAAAAAGAATTTCCAATAATGAGATATTTGCTGTGGCATTGGACAGAGTCAAAATGACTTCGAGATCCCCTGCTCTATCTTTAGAAAATCACTATAAATTGTAAAAAAATGGTTATAAGATAAAATTTATATGCTTAGACTCCTTAATGAGTTTAGTTTCAAATGAAATAAACGAGAAAACATTTTGAATTCTGTACAATGAGAAATCTGATTCGCAAAGAAGAGTGTTCAGGATAGTCAAATAGTAAAACAGGGGAAACTTTAAGAAAAATCTGGTATTGCTTGGCCAAACCAAAAATTCTGAAAATTTATTGGATAGAATATATATGAGTGTATTTTCAGGGAAAATTTACGGCACTTGATTTGGAGATTCGTAGCTCTAGTTATAAATAAATTAGTAACTGTTGCTCAGGAAGACAGCTTGCAGTGAATTTGGGAAAGCTCATGCTATACGGTATCCGAATTCGTTCACTAAATTAAGTTGTTCAGGTATGTAAAAGTTATTTATGCAATGCATATGAGAAGTGGTGGTATATCTATGTATTCGGCTTCTGTGGAATTTATATACATAGAAGTATATGTGATATCTATGTGATTTCAGATATATTTTGAATCAAGATATATTTTGAGTTTGTATAAGCTTAACTTGTCATTTGAATCAAGATATCTTTTGAGTTTGTATTACAAACATATGAATAGTACATGATTATGTTAGGCTACATAATAATGATTAATGATTTTGAGTGGTGATGTTAAATAAAATTTAAATGTTTTTAATTTCTTTAATGTTCATTACTATAGAGTGAATAAAGATTTACTTTAAATATGTATTTTTGAAAGTCTGAAAGTAGTTTCAGTTGGTAATACCTTGTAACCCTATTCCAGCGATGGACAGGGGTTAAGGGTGTTACATGACCCGTCTTTCTTTTTCACTAATAACACCGGACCACCCTAAGGTGAGAAGCTCGATCGTTGGAATGACGGAAATGTGCAAGTGTACACAATCGCAACAAGTAACAAAGTGACAAGTCAATGTCTAGTTATCGTACCCAGAGGGACTATAAAAAAGATTATTTATGAAATTAGTTGTAAAACACTCAAGTGATGAAAAAATACTTTAGTTTTAAAAAGATGATTAAAACCTAAGGGTTAAAAACTATGTAAAATAATTAAACTAAAACAAAGACATTCTAATGCATGATTTAAAAAAAGGTTTAATCAAGATGACATAATTGTGTTCGATTAATTACACTTCTTAACTTAGAATTATTCAACTCATGCATATGTTGTTACGAATAAATTCATGACAACTCGGTAATTTAGAGGAAAAGTGAGAGAGGAGAAGAGAATTGTGAGAGAATGAGTGAGTGTTGAGGGATGCTTTGAATGGGCAGCAAATGGGGGTTTATATAGCTGAGGATGGCTGCTAAAAATAGCAAATTCAATAGCCAAAGAACCCCCTCTTGGCTGGCTACACACATGGTAAAGTTACTGGCTTTCAACTTTGCTAAAAATAGCCTGCGGCAAATCCGAAAAGCCATAATTAAAGGAGGACTCTGAATGCAATTCGGAAGTCTTTCAAGGGTCTTTTTGCAAGCTCATTTAATCAGTTAAAATACTGATTTCGATCAGCATATGGACAGTTTTGGGTTGCCCAATTGATGGCTAGTTTGGTTCACTTAATTCGATTCTACCAGTGCGGTTCAACTGGACCCCTTTCTTTCATAATTTAAGTAGTAATAATTTTTTAACGCCCCAGATTTTGGGCCTAGAAGTATTTGGGCCTTGAGCAAGGGAACATTTAGGAAACTGTGAATAAAAGTTTATGTGTGCTAGGAAATGATATAATTAAATGGCTATTCAAGTGGTTAAGGGTCCTGAGAAGTGTTGGAGAAGTCCTAGGTTCAAACCTGGGCTTTGGCAAAATTTTGGTTTTAAGTGAATTAAATCCTGGATGCTTGGAAGTAGGCCTTTTAAGTTATTTTGTTCAAAAAAATTACACAAGAAGGCATGTGGTCTAGTGGTTGTGGCGTCATTAAGGTTACAAAGGAGCAAGGGTTCAAGTCTTGGCTTTGGCAATTTGTTTTGGTTTTCTTTTAAATTAACCTAGATGTTAGCTTGTAGGCTTTAAAATGTGGGGAATTATGTCACACAAGGAGCTTGTGGCTTAGTGGCAACTAGCGTGTGGCACAGCTAAGAGGTCTGAGGTTCAAGTCACGAGATAAGCAATAGTATGTTTATTTTGATGCTTGAGCTAGGGAGGTGCTGGAATGGGAGGTTGGACTGGATCAAGGAGGGATATTGGGGGGATATTATGGAGAGGAAGAAGGGATTTTTGTGTGAGAAGACTTTGTGCCGAATTGGTAATTGAGAAATAGGGATTCCACTTTGAGTGTGGTCTTGGTTGTTTCTACTTTGTTTTGAGTATTTTCGTTTTGGTTATTTGTGGTTTTGGGAGAAAAACTTGCTTTCTTTTGCGGTTTTCGTTGATCCCTTAAGTGCCGAAACTATTTTTCTCTAAGATACGAAACTGACCATTATGGAGTGCTAGTTTGGGTTACCGAATGCATCTTTCAATCTGTGCCGAATTGCTCTCTTCTTTCACCTTCTCTATTCTTTTTTCTCTTGACCGATTATAGCTTCACTCCTCCCTCACTATTTCTTTCCCACTCGATTTCTCTTTTGGTCAAATCTTTTCTCCATTCTACTTCCCTCTTGATACTTCCATTTCACATTGGCTGATTACCCTTGCCTTTTTGCTAACCATTCCATTGACTCTGTTTCTTGGTTGGCACGAATATTTTATTACTCTGCCATTATTACACTGTCTCCTCTTTTTAAAGAGGAATTCGTGACAATCCATAAAGGTTAAGTTGTGATTTCTTGGTTTTATCTAAGCCGAAATGCCCTCGGTTTGTAAAATTAACAAAATACCCCTGGTTTGTAAAATTACCGAAATAACCCTAGTTTGTAAAATTATCGAAATACCCCCGATTTGTAAAATTACGAAAATACCCCTAGTTTGTAAAATTAATGAAATACCCCTGGTTTGTAAAATTATTGAAATACCCCCAGACTCTAAAATTACCAAAAGTACCCCTGATTTGTAAAATTACCAAAATACCCCTAATTTGTAAAATTATTGAAATACCCCCAGTTTGTAAAATTACTGAAATACCCCCAATTTGTAAAATTACCAAAATACCCCCAGTTTGTAAAATTACAGAAATACCCCCGGTTTGTAAAATTTCTGAAATACCACCAATTTGTAAAATTATGAAAATAACCCTGTAGGGCAGCATGACCGGTATACCCCTGTAGGGCAGAATGACCGATATACCCCTATAGGGCAGAATGACCAATATACCCTTGTAGGGTAGAAGGACCGATATACCCCTGTAGGGCAAAATGACCGATATACCCCTGTACGACAGAATGACCGCTATACCCCTATAGGGCAGAATGACTAAATTACCCCCGAAGGGTAAAGTGTCTGAATTACCCCTATCAGGTAGCATGACTGTAATACCCCCGTGAGGTGAAATGACTGTAATATCCCTATAGGGTAAAATTTTTGTTGTGCTTTATGATATGAATGACTGACTTGTTCTGTGATGTGTGTGACTATTATTGAGCATGACATTTTGCATATACGACATAGTATATGAGGGTTGGGATTCTGTTATGGAGGGACTTCTGTGCTAGTGGCTTCGCCACGTATTTCTGTTATTAGTGGCTACGCGACGTATTCTGATTCTGGTGACTCTGCCACGTTTTCTGTTATTAGCAGCCAGGCTGCATTATTTTGTGTTGGCTGTGTGGGTCGAGTTAATACCCACATGGTGTGTTGGATGGTGCGGGTGGTGAGTTGGATGGATTGGGCTGGGTTACATATCTGCTCTGTTCTATTTCTGTTTTGGGCTTAGGACCACCTGATTCTGTTACTATTTCTGTATGGGCTAAGTTCCACCTGATTCTGCTAATGGGCTCTGGCCTAGTCTAATATTGTATTCTGAATGACTGATTGCTTGCTAATTAAGGGATTACACACTGAGTTTTTCATAAACTTACCTTTCTGACTAATTGTGCAGGTAATCCCCAATGTTAAGAGGATCGATGCTTCGAGGGACTCGGAGGTGGACACATGATCGCTGATGTTCTACTTTAGACTTAATTATTTAAATTCCATTTTGGGCTATTGTTTTGTAATAAGGCCATTTGTAGTTTAATTTTTCATTAGGTTTCTACTTTTTCAATTTTAAATGTGCTGGTTACGAAAAGGAGAGATTTTCAAGATAATAACTGTTTTCAAAAACATATGTTTTAAACTTCTTTACTTCAAATTAGCTTCCGCAACTATAAAAGATTTTCAATGAGATTAATAACATTTTTAAAAATGATTAACTTTTCAAATGAACCACATTTTGAAATTCAACAAGCACAAACTAAGTCTTTACACAAGTTCTTAAATATCAAGAAGCATTTCAATAAGAACATGGTTTTCAAAAAATAGTTCAATGTGACATGCTAGATTAGAGCCTAACTTCTAGGCCGGGTTTGGGCTGTTACATTTAGTGGTATCAGAGCCAGGTTGTAAAACTCAGCTGTGGAATGGGTTTTCTAGATTTTGTGTTTCAACAGGTTGGTTTCAGAGATGTAAAGTGTAACACCCTGAATTTGGGTCTAGAAGAATTGGGTTTCGAAGTCTGGGTTGAATAAATGGAAACCTGAGTAATTGAGAAGTTTTAAATATTATCGTTCAAGAAAAATTTATTTTGAATTACTATTAGAAAATTCTTACTAAATTTATTATTACTGATATTTTAAATTCTTACTGTATCTATTGATGTTTTTAAATTTCTATGAAAATGATAATTTTTTTTTTATATTTGATCTGTCTTTAAAATAACAGGTTTTTGCAAACTACAAGGGTGTACAAGCTTTCATAAAACTTTTGCAAAGGTTTTAACGATGTTTGCAAATGGATGATTATTTCAATGAATCACATTTTGGAAAAAGACAAGCTAAGGTTTTATACAAGTTTAACGGTAAAAGTTTTTAAAAAAACTTCAAGGGTTTTCAATGAAAGCACGGTTTTCGAAAACACTTCAATGTGACACATCAGACTTGGCCGTAACGTCTAGGCCGGGTTTGGGGTGTTACATTTAGTGGTATCAGAGCCAGGTTGCAACAACTCGGCTGTGGATCGGGTCCAAAAAGACTTTCCAAATTCTTAAGCTCAAAAAGGGTATGTTTGGAAAAAATCAGATTTTCTGTTTTAAAAGTGATTTTTCAAATCTGTTTTGCTTAAAATTAATATGTTTTGAGAAAAAAATTTCAAAAGTCAAAATTGTTAAGAATATTTCTGGAATCTGATAATTTGGGAGGTGGCACGCTGAATCCTCGGCACCACGTCTGTAAGTATTTTTACTTTATATTTTGTACTGTACGGTAATAACACGGTAGATAGTACTGAGACTTTATTATGATTCTGCAGTTAGGGTAATATTGAAAACTGTAGAGATTGGAACGGTAGGAAACCCTAGAAAACTGAAACTGTAGCAGACTATTATTTTTACCGAAAACAAATTCTAAAACTGTACTTGTTCATAAGACATCGGTGATAAATACTAAAACTCTTAACTAACTCATAAAAATTCGTAATTAGATAAATCGAAATGGGTAAGAAGGTAGTATGCGAAAAGGGCCGAGGTCGAGGCCGAGAGAGTGCTCGAACAGGGTCTTCATCGTCAGAACATATGCCAGCGAGGGAGGCGCAAGCGCCGCCAGCAACTGAGACAGAGGTCGCAATGAGCCCACTAACTTGCGGTAATGGTAACTCGGAGCCTAGTGCTGAGGCATTGGCCGAGTTAGTAAGGAAAGTAGTAGAAGAAGTATTGGATACCAAAATTAAGGAAATTAGGGAAACGCTTCAAGCAGGGTGCTTGGAGTGTAAGAAGGGGAAGGATCCTAGTTCGCAAAGGACAGAGTCTTGTTCGGTGAAACATGCTAGGGCACGACTAAGACCTCCAGTTTGCAACAACTGCAATATGCGTCATCTGGGTGAATGCGATGGGGAGAAAAGAGCGTGCTTTTTATGTGGGTCCCTGGAACATCGAGCTCTTGATTGTAAAGCTTATTCTAGTTAAGAATGTGGGATGTTTGGTTACGAATTGTGTGCGCTAGTGTTAATTTTGATTTACTTCAGTAATTAGAGTCTTGGGTCGTACTAAAATTATTTAGATCAGAGTGTGCAGCGGTAGCGTAGTAGCATAAGGGTTGCACGACTATTTTAGTTTTGAAAAAATTTCGAGGATGAAATTTCTTTAAGAAGGGTAGAGTTGTAACACCCTGAATTTGGGTCTAGAAGAATTGGGTTTCGAAGTCTGGGTTGAATAAATGGAAACCTGAGTAATTGAGAAGTTTTAAATATTATCGTTCAAGAAAAATTTATTTTGAATTACTATTAGAAAATTCTTACTAAATTTATTATTACTGATATTTTAAATTCTTACTGTATCTATTGATGTTTTTAAATTTCTATGAAAATGATAAACTATTTTTTTTTTATATTTGATCTGTCTTTAAAATAACAGGTTTTTGCAAACTACAAGGGTGTATAAGCTTTCATAAAACTTTTACAAAGGTTTTAACGATGTTTGCAAAGGGATGATTATTTCAATGAATCACGTTTTGGAAAAAGACAAGCTAAGGTTTTATACAAGTTTAACGGTAAGAGTTTTTAAAAAAACTTCAAGGGTTTTCAATGAAAGCACGGTTTTCAAAAAATACTTCAATGTGACACATCAGATTTGGCCGTAACGTCCAGGCTGTGTTTGGGATGTTACATTTAGTGGTATCAGAGCCAAGTTGCAACAACTCGGCTGTGGATCGGGTCTAAAAAGACTTTCCAAATTCTTAAGCTCAAAAAGGGTATTTTTGGAAAAAATCAGATTTTCTGTTTTAAAAGTGATTTTTCAAATCTGTTTTGCTTAAAATTAATATGTTTTGAGAAAAAGATTTCAAAGGTCAAAATCGTTAAGAATATTTCTGGAATCTGATAATTTGAGAGGTGGCACACTGAATCCCCGGCACCACGTCTGTAAGTATTTTTACTTTATATTTTGTACTGTACGGTAATAACACGGTAGATAGTACTGAGACTTTATTATGATTCTACAGTTAGGGTAATATTGAAAACTGTAGAGATTGGAACGGTAGGAAACCCTAGAAAACTGAAACTGTAGCAGACTATTATTTTTGCCGAAAACAAATTCTCAAATTGTACTTGTTCGTAAGACATCGGTGATAAATACTAAAACTCTTAACTAACTCATAAAAATTTGTAATTAGATAAATCGAAATGGGTAAGAAGGTAGTATGCGAAAAGGGCCGAGGTCGAGGCCGAGAGAGTGCTCGAACAGGGTCTTCATTGTCAGAACATATGCTAGCGAGGGAGGCGCAAGTGCCGCCAGCAACTGAGACAGAGGTCGCAATGAGCCCACTAACTTGCGGTAATGGTAACTCGGAGCCTGGTGCTGAGGCATTGGCCGAGTTAGTAAGGAAAGTAGTAAAAGAAGTATTGGATACCAAAATTAAGGAAATTAGGGAAACGCTTCAAGCAGGGTGCTTGGAGTGTAAGAAGAGGAAGGATCCTAGTTCGCAAAGGACAGAGTCTCGTTCGGTGAAACATGCTAGGGCACGACTAAGACCTCCGGTTTGCAACAACTGCAATAGACGTCATCTGGGTGAATGCGATGGGGAGAAATGAGCGTGCTTTTTATGTGGGTCCCTGGAACATCGAGCTCTTGATTACAAAGCTTATTCTAGTTAAGAATGTGGGATGTTTGGTTACGAATTGTGTGCGCTAGTGTTAATTTTGATTTACTTCAGTAATTAGAGTCTTGGGTCGTACTAAAATTATTTAGATTAGAGTGCGCAGCGGTAGCGTAGTAGCATAAGGGTTGCACGACTATTTTAGTTTTGAAAAAATTTCGAGGACGAAATTTCTTTAAGAAGGGTAGAGTTGTAACACCCTGAATTTGGGTCTAGATGAATTGGGTTTCAAAGTCTGGGTTGAATAAATGGAAACCTGAGTAATTGAGAAGTTTTAAATATTATCGTTCAAGAAAAATTTATTTTGAATTACTATTAGAAAATTCTTACTAAATTTATTATTGCTGATATTTTAAATTCTTACTGTATCTATTGATGTTTTTAAATTTCTATGAAAATGATAAATTATTTTTTATATATAATTATTAGATAATTATTGTTGTTAATTTAATGTTTGAATTAAATTATTAAAAATTTTTACTGTATTTATTTTTACTAATTTTATTTTTAATGTATTTGAAAAAAAATTATTATTATTATTTACGGTATTAATATTTGAAATTTTTAGTAGATAAAAATATATTTGTTATTATTGATATTATTATTTGTTTTATTTAAAGAATATATGTATAATATTTGGTGTTTAAACTCTACAAAAATAATAAAAAGAAATTGTTTTAATTTTTCTTAATAGAGGAATCTGGGCATAAGTGTTGTTAAAGAGTTGGGTTAAAACAGGACACAAAGAGGAGATTGGCCCAGTGGTTAGGCGTGTTAAGCAGTAGGAAGGGAGCAGAGGTTCGACTCCCAGCATGTGCAAAAGTGTTTTATTTTTCTTTATATCAGGGAATGACGCAGGAAAGCCTTATATAAAGTTAGGGTTAAAAGAGAAACAAAAAAGGAAGCTCGGTCCAGTGGCAGAGGCGCTGGGAGTGTGGTATAGTGCCTAGGTTCGAAGGTCGGTGCACGCAAAGGCTTGTTTTTATTTTAGAAGCCAGGTCGCACTAAAATAAGGTTTAAGAATAGTTGCGACCAAGTTATGCTACAAGGACGGTTGTGGCGCAGTGGTAACAAGGTGCTAGGAGTTCCACAAGGGCGCGAGTTCGAATCCAGGTGGTGGCGTTTTTGGTTTATTTTTAGGCGGACCAGGACTTCAGCAGGTATAGCTTAAGATTAATTGCGACCATATTATAGTAAAGAGAAAAGCTTGGTGCAGTGGCCAGCAGCGGGTTGTGGAGCGCAGCCATTGGAGTAGGTTTGGAGTTCGAATCTCGCCTCGCTCATGGAAGGTGGAATTTTTGCTGCATGCGTGGGGAAGGAGTTGGAGTCCGATCAGCACTGCTAGCAGCAAGATGGAGCGGTAGAAGCGGCATGGAATGCTGCTGATTCGGTGAAGGGATTTGGATTTCATCCGAATCCAATTATTGCTAAAATTAAGGAGCAAGGCAAGGTATTTGAAATTGGGGGGGGGGGGAAGTAATTTATTTATTTATTTATGTTTTTTTTAATGCCAAATACAGTCGGCTATGGGCATTAATGTGCGGGAAGAGTTCTCAAAAATTTTGGCATTATGGGGTTGCTCTTCTCTTGACTTTGTAGGAATCGGTTTTGTGTTCTTTTTATTATTTTTTCTTTTCACAAACCTTTTACCCTTGTTTTTGTTCTTTCTTATATTTTTCCCCTTTTGATTTTCTTTCCCAAAAGGCCGAAACCCCATTCTTTTACTTAGTCATATCGGGATCGTTCCTTTTTATTTTATCTTTTTCTTCGTCGCATCCAAAGTCGAAAACATCGTGCTCATAGGGATTTGGTAGCCGAATTTATAGATCCTTTAAGTTCACTCTTTGCTCGAATTTAGAGGCTGGATTTGCATTGGAATCGAGATAAGAATCGTTTTGGTTGAAAGAGCCTGTGGTAAGTATTCGGAATCGTTTATTTTTATTTGAGTTTGTAGGAAAGCTGAATAACCCCTAATCACTTAGGGAGGCTATCATTATAGACTAAAAGGGTTTTATTTGTGTTATATCATTCTATTAAGAGAAGGCAGAATAAAGGCTATCGATCAAAAGAGCTTTGGAAGGCGAGGACCACTTGGATGACGGATTTAGACTTAGTCATCAGTTTTGGCAAAGGTAAGTGGGTTAAGGCCATTTAAGAAGGTTGGTCGAAAATGTATATTGTGATAATAGTGAGCATTCGACTTTTTTTTTTAGATATTAATGTGATTTAAACGAATGTAGGATGGAGTTGGAGCAGATCTCGTCAACGTTCTTCATAATTAGGTGTGTAACTTACCCCTTGTAGTAGCTCAGATTAATGTCGGCTGAAAAGCCGAAATGCCGAATCCCGGCATCGTTAAATTTCTGGTAACAAGATAAACAGTGAATAGGTTAGAATACAATGGGCTCGGTTAACGAAATCGATGGAACAGATAAGATTACGATTTTAAGTATGTTGGTAAGTTGGGCCTCGATGGGCTGAATTAGGCCTAATGGGCTTACGGGCCCATTTGGAGTAAAAATTGCTAAAACGGAATTGTGATAAATGTATGATTAACCCAGATAGAACGGTAGTAGTATTTAGGCTAAATGGACTTAGAAGGCTAAATCGGTACTCGTTAGGCCCATTAGGGGTTTTGGGCTCAATAACTCGATTTTGCTAAAATAGGCTAAAAATTTCTGTTTTAAAACTCCGGAATGTTGAATAAGTATGAAAAATCCTAATAAGTGTTAAAATTACGTAATTACCCTTCAGTATGAAAATTACTATTTTACCCCTAGGTAGAAATGACCATTATACCCCTAGGGTTGTAAAATGATTATGTTGATTGTGATATTGATATTTTTCATGAAATGATATGATATGCACATGATATGCACATGATATGCTACGATATGTATATGATATGCCATGTTATAATCATTACATGCATGGGTTGGGTTTATATGATTGGAGGAAGTGTTAAAAGGCTTTGCTCCAGTATACCGAAAAGGGCTTTTGCCCCAGTTTACCGAAAGGGCTTCTGCCCCAGTTATTAAAAGAGGCTAGGCCTCCAGTTATATGATAAAGCAACTATGCAGCTAGTGGAGAGTAGCGGCGGGGTGGGTTGAGTAGCATCCCCACATGGTGTGTTGGTTGGTACGGGTGGAGAGTAGCGGATGGTGGGTTGAGTAGTCTCCCCAAATGGGCTTTGCATACATGCATTGACGTTTACATGTGTTACTAAAATGGGCCTATGGGCCATACCGTTTACAAAAAAAGGCTTCGGCCTAGTGATATGATTTATGAAAGGCTTCGGCCTAGTAACTGTTAAATGGAAAGGCTTCGGCCTAGTTATATGTTGAGACTGATTTGGGGGCTTAGGCCTAGTATGCTGATATTGATTTGGGCTCTGTAAGTGGCTTGTTGCACACTGAGTTTTCCAAACTCACCCTTTTTCCTTCCATCCTTGCAGGTGAGCCTTAGATTGGTGGACTTGGAGCTGGGAGGGATTCAGAGTGGCCACATAGACTGGACTATTGGATTTCTAATTAAGTTACCTATTTGCAGTTAGATTTAATTATTTATTTCTGGTTTTGGGTTGTAAAAAGGGCCTCTTTAATTATTTTTATTTTGGGTTTTTATTCTTTACTTATTTAAATTGGTTTTAGCTTACGTAGGATATTATTTAAATCGAGTTGAAAATAAATGATTTTAAGACGTGATTTTTATAAAAGTTACTTGTTTGCAAAATCACACGATAACCAAGCAAAGCTTCCCAATTTTAAATGATCTTGTAGATAAATATTTCAAATAGTTAAAGTGTGGCAATGGTAGTGTGCATGTCTAGGAGTGGATCTAAGAAGAGCTTGGTACTTAAGCAGTCTATTCGACGCACCTCCTCTTTTCTGGAATCCTACCTGGTGCCCAGCTTCCATTCACTTTAAGTCTTAACGAAAAAGGTCAAATTTATTTGATACTTAAACCGTTTTCAAGATAACATGTTTTATAAAGGTTACGAATCTGATTTTTTTTATATTTGATCTGTCTTTAAAATAACAGGTTTTTGCGAACTACAAGGGTGTATAAGCTTTCATAAAACTTTTACAAAGGTTTTAACAATGTTTGCAAAGGGATGATTATTTCAATGAATCACGTTTTGGAAAAAGACAAGCTAAGGTTTTATACAAGTTTAACGGTAAGAGTTTTTAAAAAAACTTCAAGGGTTTTCAATGAAAGCACGGTTTTTGAAAAACACTTCAATGTGACACATCAGACTTGGCCGTAACGTCCAGGCCGGGTTTGGGGTGTTACATAAAGTGTTTTGAAGTACTTTTCTAAAAAGTGTGGCACACCGAGTCTCCGGCACTGAATCCATAAGTTTTGGTATGCTTTTGTCTATTTAAAGTTGAAATGCAGTAGATAGAAATACTATGGTTTCTTTAGATATTAGACTGTATTGTAACATTTGAATTTAGATATGGTATTCATTCTATGTGTGTTTGGAAATGTCTGAATGTGATGACTTGGATATAGGAATTGTAATTTATCAGCTATGAAAAGTGGATATATTGAGTGTGTGTTAGAGTTATTGGGATCAGAGTGCGCAGCGGTAGCGTAGAGGGGTAGTTGTTACACGACTACCCGATTAGCTAGAAATTTCGAGGACGAAATTTCTTTAAGGGGGTAGAATTGTAATTGTAACGCCCCTAACATGTATCCGTCACCGGACTGGGTTTCGAGGCATTACAAGACCAATGTCATCATTTAAACAGGGCATATACACATGAACGAGATTCTTAATTTGAGCATATCTTAAAAAAAAATGTGACTACTATAATCTCTTTGCAACCATCCCTTAACATATAACAGATATAAACATAATCATATAATTCCAATGCAAAAGTATCAATATCTCATATAAAAAAAATCGACAATCAAGCATTTATACCAAAGAATGCACACAACCATAACGTAAGTTTCTTTTAAAACAAACAAATGAAAACATCATCATTAATTACTTGTATATACGCATGAAAGGCTAACCAAGTCTTAAGCCAATTATGCATTATGCATGTAAAAATCACTATTCATATGGTCATTTTATAAGCTTAGCCGAATGCAAGTAATGCTTAATACTAGTACATAACCAATGGTCACTTTCAATTCTATTTAATCCATTTATACGCATAAACATTTCAAAGAACCAAATCCAAACATTAAAACATGTTTTTATTACTTATCATACAAAGCAACAATGATCATGACCAAAACTAATTTCATAACCACATGTGAAACAAAAGTCACTAAACAATTGATATCATCTCTTAAGCTTATACGCATACATACATACACATTACATAAAAATCATTTTTAGGTAACGTTTTAGCTAACCAAAAAACCAAATTCATATATGCCAATACTACTTAACATTACCAAACATAACTTAAACATTTTAATTCATACATCAACTTAATAAGCCATATCCGCTTGGCATATTATATACATATCTTTCAAAATGCAATATTTACAAACTTGTTCCACCTATACATGCCATAAGTCAAGTTTAAATATTAAATACCAAACAGTAGATAGTGTGATAAGATGCTAACAATCCCCGAGCTTGTAGCTGGATTCAACGGTCTATAAAACAAAGAAACATAACATTCAAAGTAAGCTTACATAAGCTTAGTAAGACTTTAAGTAATTAAACAATTCAACCAACTAATCAATTTATTTGGTATGAATCGAAATGCACCATTTAAACTATACTTTAATCCAGTTAAACCATCTTGATCGAGTATACAATTTCTTTATAATATCACTCTCAACCAAATATACCACATCTATTTAAGATCTCCTTCAATTGAAATTACTAACTTAATACAAACTCTCATTCCACTAAGGATACAAGTTCAATTTAACATTTTATAGACAATTATTTACCTATGCCACAAATGGTCGAACATAAGCCATAAACTCTTCTATTCATAATATCTCTTTTTGAATTACAAACTAATTAAATCTCATTCGAATATACAACCATCATTCAAAATATCCATATATATGTATATATAGCACATACTCTAAATCTCTCATATAACCAAATATGCCAATATGTGATCGAATACACAACTTCATTATAACTTCACATTTAATCGAATACATAAATTCATTTCATCCTCAAACGTACTTACCTATATGGCAAAAAATGTAAATCATTTAATAACTTACTTAACCATTTCTATCTCATAGTGAAAGTTGATAACCATGGACTTGAAAATATTTCATCAGCTTATAGCCTGCTAGATTTAGAACCTGAATCAATTTCACCGTGTAATAGCCCATTTTAGACCCTAGTCAAATGAGTGGTTTTGGGACCACTTAAATGAGTTGAAATATTATTTTTATTATTTTAAATTATTTTATAGCATGATAAAATTATTGTGTGAAAGTTTCGTTTAGAAATTTTATCGTTTAAATAGTTAAATCGGTAAAAAGGATCGAATCGCATAAAGCAATAAACAAGAGTTTTATAGCATAAAGGGCTTAAATGACTTTGGCTTTATATTTAGAAGTCCTTAAAATGAAATTTTACCCTTATTATAATGCATGGACGGTAGTGGCCTTTAAATGCATGATTTTCAGATGGTTTTATAAAGGTTAAATTTGGTATTTTATAATTATATGTTATAATGGTTTAATAAAACATAATATGTTTCATTTTATTTCCCTCTTCCACCGATTATGCAAATAAAACAAAGGGGTTTGAAGCTTTTTCATTCGGCCAAGCTTCATTTAGCAATTAAGGTATGGATTTTGCTCGGTTTTTAATGATTTTTATGTTTGTGAGCTCGTTGCAGCTCAGTCTACCTGACCCATACCTCAATTTCTGAAATTGGTTGTGTTTTTGAAATATGCCATTGATGAATATATGTTTATTTTGATGAATAATGGTGAATTATTGATGGTTGTTTGAAAATATACAAGTTTTACAAAGTAATTTTTGATGAAAATGAGTTTTAATGATTAAATTGAAAAAGATAGAAATTTTGTGGTTAGAAGTGGAAATAAATGAATTATATGTGATGGTATGAGGTACTTGAATATTCGTCTATGAAGAATTGAGGGTCCTATTGTGTAATTTGTTATTTTGTGAATTTAAGACTAAAGTGTTAAAGTATGAAAAGTTAAGGGCTAATTTGTAAATAGGCCAAAATACATGTTTTTGGATTAAATTGAACATGTTAATGATTAAATAGCTGAATTTGTATTAGTATAGGTAAAGACAATCGAATCCCGGAACCTGATCGGGGAAAACAAAATGTAGACGAGTAGATATCAGGAAATCGAGGTAAGTTCGTATAATTAGAATTCAATTCGTATTATGTTTATAATAGTTGTATTAATGCCATATGATTGTGTAAATTATTATGGAATGAGATTGCCTATTGGATATATGTGAATTGGTATGGAATTGTATAAAGGTTATAAGAACGATTTGATTACCGAGTCCCGTTTGAACCATAGAAGTCGTAGGATATAAGTGACATGTCACTAGGGCTATAGGGTGGTTTGAGCTCCTGCATTTGTTGCGGACTCACCATAGCTCATGAGCTATATGTTAATCATTCGAGATTACATGTTCAGTCTTCGGACTTACCGTTCAGCCTACAGGCTTACCGTTCATCCTTCGGGATCATATGTTCAACATTTGGGCTTACCATTTTAGGCTCGAAAGAGCATATATGATGCATTGACGGATAACAGGTTATACGTATATACACTGTGTGTGTATCACCCGAGTATCCCTCGATGTTCTTAAAGGTTCAACAGGCAATTATCGATACATGTTACATGATGATCAAGGAGTATATGAGCTATAAGTCACATGAGTTATAAGATTTATATAAAATATATGATATGAACTACATGAGTTATTTGTCATAAGTATTTGATTTATGCTTATGATATGTAAATGTTTTACTTGGAGAATGAATGATTCATAAGGTTACAAAGACTAACATATGTGGATTTGTTAAATACGCAATATGGACATGTGAATTGGGTTGGTAATTATGGCATGCTTATTTCTATTGATTCGGTAAGTTAAATTCTATGTTATACGGGCTTACTAAGCTTTTAAAGCTTACCCTATTTACTTTCCCTTGTTTTATAGATTTGGAAGCTAGCTCGATTTTCGGACAAGTCGGAGACTTGCTATCACATCATCCATCAAGTTTTTGGTACTTTTGAATGTTTGTAAATGAGATGGTCATGGCATGTATAGGCTAGTTGTTAAGATAATGTTTATGGTTAGCTTTGATAATGACTGTGGTATGTTTTTGGGCACTTATTCAAGCTATGAGATATGGCATTGTTTTGTAAATGTTTAACTTATTTTGAATGCCTTATATGATGTGTTCTATATGGTAAAGTTTGTGATGAATGTGTGGGCATTGATATGATTTAGTATGTATGGTGTTGATAGAAATGGGATGACCTTTGGGTGGAGAAATGGCTTAAACCAAGCCTGCATTGTGCCACACAGTCAGAGCACACGGGCGTGTTACTCGACCGTGTAAAACCTGCATCTAAAATATTTTAGGCAGTCTTGCGCAAGGCCTAGACACATGGGTGTGTCTGGCATCCGTGTGGGGTATGGTAGTTTCACCCACGGTGTAAACACACGGGCGTGTCTGATGACCATGTGATGTATGACAATGTTGCCCACGGCTAAGGTAAGTTTGGAGCATGACCGTGTGAGGTGCACGGGCTAGGGACACGGCCGTGTGTCCCTAACTTGAAAATTTTCTCAAAGTTCCTTAGATCTTTCACATGTTTTCAAATTGATCCCCAATGAATGTATGTATCATTATATGAGCTTTTAAAGCATGTTTGATAAATGATTATAGAACTATATTGATGAACGTTGGATTCAAAATTTTACTATTCTGATATGAGTTACAAGTCTGGTAACGCCCCTTACCTATTCCGGCGACAGTTACGGTATAGGGGTGTTACACACTGGCAAATAGCCTGCCAGGTTTAGAACCCGAATCAATTTCTCCAGCACATAACCTGCTAGGTTTAGAACCCGAATCAATTTCACGGGCATATAGCCTACTAGGCTCAGAGCCCGAATATCTCAAACACATAGTTTATACTATCTATCATTAACCAAAATACTATCAAAGTGTTTGATTCATCACTTCCAACTCAAAATCACATTCGGCAATCTCATTTAATTCATGGTAAAGATTAATACTTTACTTCATAACACATTCAGCAATCACATTTATATCATAGCAAATATCATTCACCCTTATAAATCACATTCGACAACCTCAATATACATCAAAGAGAACCATTCATTACATTAAATTACATTCGAAAATGACATAACAATTTCTAATAGTTTAATTCAGCAATTATATCAAATAGTTATTAAAATACAATACATAACATAGCTTAAGAACTTACCTCGATTATTTTCGTACGATTATATGGATTGCTCAGCTACCTTCGATTTTCCCCGATCCAAGTACGGCCTCTTTTGATCTTGAGCTATTTAAAACAATTTGAAATTATTTAATCTATGGACCAATTTATTTTCACTCAAAGATCACATAATATGCTAATTTACATAATTGCCCCTTATAATTTGAAATTTAACAAATAGGTCCAAATTCTTAAAACATCAAACAATATATTTCATCCATGACACCCTTAAGCCGAATATACTTCCATCATTCAAAATATACATATCTAACATCTAAAATTTTCCTTCTAACATCAAACACAAGATTTCATAAATTTCATTAATGGCCGAACACACATTCCATAACAATTTCAAAAATGGTAGTTTGGGCTAGATGTATTACTAGACAAGAATCCAAAATATGCAAAATTTATAAAGAAACAACTCAAACTTACCTTGAATTTAGCTTTAATAAGGGCCGAATATGCAGAAGCTTATTTCTTTTTTTTTTTCTTTTAATTTTTGGCAAAGAAAACAAGATGATAATGGCTTTATTTTCATGTTTATTTTATTTAATAAACATTATTAAGCCATTTACTAGTTTAGCCTTATTATTTTCCTTATAATCCCACTATCTCATGTCCATTAATGTCCATGCATTATTTCAATGATATAATTACATCTTAAGGACTCCATAATATAAAAACAATAGCAATATAGTACTTTAACAATTAGCTAGTCACTTTTACATTTTTCGCAATTAGATCCTTTTTATTAAATCAAGCACAGAAACAATAAATTTTTCATACGAAATTTTCACACATACTAATTCACATATAATAAGCACAGAAAATAATATTGAAATATTTTTTTGACTCGGATTCATGGTCCTGAAACCACCATTCCGATTAGGGTCTAAAACGGGCTGTCACAACTCTCCCCCCTTAAGGATTTTCGTTCTCGAAAATAATTTGTGGGGAATTATGTCACAAGAGGAGCTTGTGGCTTAGTGGCAAGTGGCGTGTGGCACAGCTAAGAGGTCTGAGGTTCAAGTCACGGGATGAGCAATAGTACGTTTATTTTGCTGCTTGAGCTGCAGAGGTGTTAGAACTGGATTGAAACTCTATGGTTGAATTGGTCATAAGAGTTTGAATTGAATCTGAATGGGAGGTTGGAGTAGATCAAGGAGGGATATTGCGAGGAGATTATGGAAAGAATGAAGGGATTTTGGTGTGAGAAGAGCTTTGTGCCGAATTGGTAATAGGGAAATAAAGGATTCAACTTTGAGTGTGGTTTTGGGTTTTTCTGCTTTGTTTTGAGTATTTTCGTTTTGGTTATTTGTGGTTTTAGGAGAAAAACTTTCTTTCTTTTGCCGTTTTTGTTGATCCCTTAAGTCCTGAAACCATTTTTCTCTGAGATACGAAACTAACCATTTGGGAGTGCTAGTTTGGGTTATCGAATGCATCTTTCAATCTGTGCCAATTTGCTCTCTTCTTTCACCTTCTCTATTCTTTCTTCTCTTGACCAATTATAGCTTCACTCCTCCCTCACTGTTTCTTTCCCTCTCGATTTCTTTGTTGGTCAAATCTTTTCTCCATTCTGCTTCCCTCTTGATACTTCCATTTCATATTGGTTGATTACCCTTGCCTTTTTGCTAACCTTTTTGTTTACTCTATTTCTTGGTTGGGCCAAATATTTTGTTACTCTGCCATTGTTACACTATCTCGTTTTTTTAAAGAAGAATTCTCAACAATCGGTAAGGGTTAAGTTGTGTTTTCTTGCTTTCATCTAAGTCGAAATGCCCTCGTTTTGTAAAATTACCAAAATACTCCCAGTTTGTAAATTTACCAAAATAACCTCGGTTTGTAAAATGATCAAAATACCCTCGGTTTGTAGAATTACCGAAATACCCCAGACTTTAAATTACTAAAATACCCCCAGTTTGTAAAATTACCGAAATACTCCCAATTTGTAAAATTACCGGTATATAAAATTATCGAAATACCCTCGGTTTGTAAAACTACGGAAATACCCTCAATTTGTAAAATAATCGAAATACACCCGATTTGTAAAATTATCGAAATACCCCCAATTTGTAAAATTACGGAAATACCCCGAGATTGTAAAATTACCGAAATGCCCCTAGACTGTAAAGTTACCAAAATACTCCCGATTTGGAAAATTACTGAAATACCCCCAATTTATAAAATTAACGAAATACCCTCGGTTTGTAAAATTACTAAAATACCCATAGTTTGTAAAATTACCGACACACCCTTAGTTTGTAAAATCACAAAAATACGCCTAGTTTGTCAAATTACCGAAATACCCCCAGTTTGTAAAATTACCGAAATACCCCCGGACTGTAAAATTATCGAAATACCTGCAATTTGTAAAATTACCAAATTACCCCCAGTTTGTAAAATTACCGAAATACCTCTAGTTTGTAAAATTACCAAAATACCTTCAGTTTGAAAATTTACCAAAATAACCTCGGTTCGTAAAATTACCAAAATACCGTCGATTTGTAAAATTATCGAAATACCCCTGATTTGTAAAATTCTCGAAATACCCCCGATTCGTAAAATTCCTAAAATACCCCCAGTTTGTAAAATTACCAAAATACCCTCGATTTGTGAAATTACCAAAATACTCAGTTTGTAAAATTAATAAATACCCCTAGTTTGTAAAATTACCGAAATACCCCTGTTTTGTAAAATTATCGAAATACCCCAGGTAATAAAATTACCAAAATACCCTCGATTTGTAAAATTAATGAAATACCCTTGTTTGTAAAATTATCGAAATACCCCTGGTTTGTAAAATTACCGAAATACCCCTAGTTTGCAAAATTACTAAAATACCCCTAGTTTGTAAAATTACCGAAATACCCTCGGTTTATAAAATTACTAAAATACCCCTGGTGTGTAAAATTACTGAAATACCCTCAGACTATAAAATTAACGAAATACCCCCTGTTTGTAAAATTAATGAAATATCCTTGTTTGTAAAATTATCGAAATACCTCTGGTTTGTAAAATTGCCAAAATACGCCTGATTTGTAAAATTACTAAAATACCCCCAGTTTGTAAAATTACCGAAATACCCTCGGTTTGTAAAATTTCTAAAATACCATCGATTTGTAAAATTACTGAAATACCTTTGGTTTGTAAAATGACTGATATACCCCTATAGGGTAGAATGATCGATATACCCCTATAGGGCAGAATAACCGATATACCCGTGTAGGGCAGAATGACCGATATACCCGTGTAGGGCAGAATGACCGATATACCCCTGTAGGGTGAATGACTGAATTACCCCCGACGGGTAAAGTGTCTGAATTACCCCCGTCAGGTAGAGTGACTATAATACCCCCATGGGGTGAAATGACTATAATATCCCTGTAAGGTAAAATGTTTGTTATGCTTTATGATATGAATGACTAACTTGTTTTGTGATGTGTGTAACTATGATTGAGCATGACATTTTGCATATATGACATACTGCATGAGTGTTGGGATTCTGTTATTGAGGAAGTTCTCTACTGGTGGCTTCGCCACGTATTTCTGTTTTTAGTGGCTCCGCCATGTATTCTGATTTTGGTGGCTCTGCCATGTTTTCTGTTATTAGCAGCCAAGCTGCGTTATTGGTGTGTTGGCTGGGTGGTCGAGTTAATCCCCACATGGTGTGTGGGATGGTGTGGGTGGTGAGTTGGATGGATTGGGTTAGGTTACATATTTGTTCTGTTCTATTTCTCTTTTGGGCTTAGGCCCACTTGATTCTATTACTGTTTCTATATGGGCTAAGGCCCACTTGATTCTGCTGATGGGCTCTGGCCCAGTCTGCTACTGTATTATGAATGACTGATTGCTTGCTAATTAAGGGATTACACACTGAGTTTTTCGTAAACTTACCCTTTTGACTAACTGTGCAGGTAATCTCCAACATTAGGAGGATCAGTGCTACGAAGGACTCGGAGGTGGCCACATGATTGTTGATGTTCTGCTTCAGACTTAATTATTTAAATTCCATTTTGGGCAATTGTTTTGTAATAAGGCCATTTGTGGTTTAATTTTTCATTGGTTCCTACTTTTTTCTATTTTAAATTTGCTAGTTAGGAAAATACGAGATTTTCAAGATAGTAACTATTTTAAAAAACACGTGTTTTGAACTTCTTTACTTCAAATTAGCTTCCGTAACTATAAAAGGTTTTCATCCAGATTAATAATGTTTTTAAAAGTGATTTACTTTTCAGTAAACCAAGTTTTGAAATTCAACGAACACAAACTAAGTCTTTACACAAGTTCTTAAATATCAAGAAGGGTTTTAATGAGAACATGGTTTTGGAAAAACACTTCAATGTGACACGCCAGATTCGAGCCTAACTTCTAGGCCGGGTTTACGGTGTTTCTATTTTATTTACCCAAATTAATTGAGTATAAATTAAAATTAATTATTTTAGGAATTAATGCACATATTTGGACCGTCTTAGGCTGGAAATTAATTCACCTTGATACTTCAAATTTCTTCTCAGTTTTGTGCTTCTAGCGGTGTTTGCAAAGCCAATTTTCATCCTTTGCATGAATCTGTTGAAAATAATCAAAATTCACAAAAAATAATTATAAAATGGACTAAATTTTAATATGTTTATATTTTTAATACAATTTAATTATTTGAATAAAATTAATTTTTTTCGACAAGAATTTTACCAAAACTGCACTATTTTAATTAAAAACGGGTATAAAAAAGTATATACATTTTTGTGTTTCCACACCCCCAAGCTTAATTCATTGCTCGTCCCGACTAATGCACAAATTTTGAAAAGAATATCTGGGAAACACCTTTGAAAAACTTTTTGAAAAAACATTTTTCCCAAAATTATGAATTTAATATGCTTAGGGTCAAAAATAAGAAATTTGATAATTATGCTACTTAAGTATACATATCGTTCAAATTACATTCAACAACTATTATAGTAGCAAAATTAGACTAAATGCTTCTTTAACAAAGACATGATAACCCTTACCAATTTGATTTTTATTCCCTTATTCCAGACTAAGCTGCAATCATTAAGTTTAACTTATGTCTTCAGATGTTGATCTTAGCAATTTCTCTCGACTAATGTAGGTAGCATAGAAACTTGAATCAATAGGTCTTTATTAAGGTTGTAACATGGCTAGGCTATGGGTAAGTAAAAGATAGATAAATTTTGACTTAAAAACCCTAGCCTCAACGTAAATCAAACCTTTGAATTTTTACCTCCGATACACCAGCTTACTTAACTTTCTCATGCTCATTTGTACATCTCTTTTTCAAATGCACGTGCTCTTTTTTATGCTAACACGAGCACTCACTTTATGTACTAAAATTTTTAAACTTCTTTTCAACTTCCCCAAACTTATTTTCGAACTATATTTTGAATAGTACTGAGTCTATTGTTTGGGACAATTTTAAAGGAGATTAAGAGAAAAGTGATGGCTAAATATTGCAAAGGTCCAAATAAAATTAGGCCATATAGTCTCAAAGTTGTGTTTCAAAGGTTAAATTTATCATGGTTGGCTTGAAAGGCTCAAACGGTCCAAACAATAATTGCCTAAATCATTTTCAATATTCCATGCTTCCTAGGATTTCGCCTCAAGAAATTACTAAGTCAATTCTAAAGACTTAAACTTTCATGCAAGCCTAATTTTTTGTAAGGAACTAAAAATTTTATGGTATGAATTTGCATGCTTTATTAAAAATACATTCATATCATTATTAGGCTATATAATAATTTATTAAAATAATAGAACTTTATTCATATTAAAGTTTAGCATTTTCACAAAATTTCAAATTATTGAACAAAATATATCCTAACCATAATTAAAAGAAAATTTTATTCTGAGTGAAAATAATTCAAATTTTTGGTCCCCCTGCTTAACGTGAACAATGTCCTCATTGTTTTAAAGTGAATAGATACTATACACCAGGTAGGTTTTTAGAAAACAGGAGGTGAGTCAAATTGACTGCTTAAGTATCAAGCTCTCTCTAAATCTAATCCTAGACATGTATATACCTATTACCTCACTTTATACTTTGCGATTTGTTCAAATTTTATTCATGATTCCTACCTCTTTGTTTTATTATGAAAAATAGAAATTCCCAATTAACCTAATCCTAAATAACCTAAGAACAAAAATAAAATAAAGTTGAGGCCCTCCCTTTTTATTTGTTTGTCGATCCTTTCGAATTCGACTCATCTTTTGCTTCATCATTATTGCCTTTGCATGAATCGCTTCGCTTGCTCTTTGATAATAGACTCCATGGTTCAAATATGAAATCTAGAAACTCAGGCACAAAAATAAATGGGTCATTGTAAATTTTCCTAAGGGAACTTCTCATCGAGTCATCCCTTATTTTTTAGTATCTCCAATAAGCTTATTGCTGCCATTGCATGTGTTGCATTAAGTCCATCAACTTTGACAGCTCATCTAGGCTAGGTGGTAGAGTTCTAAACATCAGAGTTTCAGTATCAGGTTCAGCTTCTGGTTCTATTGGTTTTGTCTCATTAGGGACTTCAGCTGATTGCTCTGGCTCGATCTCTATGGGGTCATCTTCTGCTTCTTCGGGATCCTCACTCTCTTCAACTCGTTACTGTAGAACAGAATCTCAAACTACTCAGTAGAGGTCCCAATCGGTGGTTGTGCCTTGACTATACCTTGTTTTCTTTACGTTCGCAAGAATATTTCCTTTTAAGCAATAATTGTTATCGTAAAGGGAAAATAAGCTGGGCCAGAACGTCTAACAACACAATTCTGCATTTCTCTTAGGATGATTTTGCATGTTAATGGTCTTTACAGTTGAAATTGAGTACAATAGGACTATTTGCTCTAATGAGATTGTAGTCCCATGCGAACTAGGCATAAGGCTGAAACGGATGAAATAGAACCATGCCTTCGCAAGTGGTGTCCAATATTCTTTTTGACACGTCTGGATTCCTTGCTTTGACACAGTCCACTTAGAACCTAAAACTGTAAGTTCATTGAGAATCTCTTGTAGATTTTCAGGCTTAATGTTGCTTAACAAAGAAGAATATTCATTGTTTTCGAAATTAAGTAATTAAAAGAACTCATTAATAGCATTTGAATTTATTGGTACCTTGATTCTGCGAACTGGAACTTCGGCCAACTCGCTTGAGGTTAAATTCACATAGAATTTGCGAACTAGTTCCTCATCCACACTAGGTCTCTTTTCACAAAATAATTCCCAATTGAGGGCTTCGGCAACTTGACGGATACTTGCCATAAAGTCTCTGTAGTTGCTTTCCTTCAATGTGAAGCCTTTCTCTAGATGCATCTGTTGATTCTTGAAGATACTTTCGTATCTTACTTTGGCTTCTTCACAGTGGAACTTGTTTTGTGTTTCGTCAATTTGGGCAGAGGCAGGAGTTCTCTTGCAAGGCATAATTGACCTGAACATAAGATGGAAAATTTTATTCTCTCAAAAACATTAATTAATAAAAATTCTTAATAATTCAATAAATTGAAAAGTTAAATAATTTAACAAAATTAAAATTTAAAAGAAAATTAGGTTTTACCACCTTTTTGTAAAAATATAAGAACTCTTAAAACAATAATTTAAAAGTAAAAGATATAGGTTTAAGGTGGGTTAGAGGGTTTTTGGCTCAAAGGGCTTGGTGTGCAAAGCTGGTGTACCGCTCGAGTGTTTGGACGGCAGCTAGGGCATGCAGCATTGGTGCGTGTGGTAGCAGCGTCACGCAGCAGGCTGGGAGTAAGCAGCAGGCTGGGCCTTTGACAAACAACCTGGCGTGGGGTTCTAGAGCTGGATCTGTGTGCAAGGACTAGGCTCAAGCAATGGCGTGCGCAGGCTGGAAGCAGGTAGCATGCAGGAGCAGGTCGTGGCTTGGGCAGCTGCTGTGGCAGCAAGCGCACAAGGTTGTGCCTGAGGTAGGCGTGTGTTGAAGCTAGCTGCTGGCTGAATGGTTGTTGTGGCTAAATTGGCTAGGAGGTTTTGGCACTTAGGAGAATTGGTGCTTGAGGTTTTGGGTGATGCACGAATGGGGAGGAATAAGGTTGAATTTATAGCAAGAGGAATAGGAGTTAGAGTATAACTCTTAGTATAATTTAATAACTAAAATAAGAGTCTAATTCTAATTCTACTCGAAAATAACAACAGTTGATAATTAAATATATGCATATGAAATTATCAACTGCTATTAAATTATTAAGATAAACATAAAATATAATAAATAAAATCCATCCTAATTCTAAGCTAAGTTGATAAAAATTAATATATAAATTATAATGGATATAATTATATATTAAAGTTTATCAGATTATTAATATAAATATATACTATTAAGCAAAAATATTTATTTCTAGATGCCTTTTTAAAAATATTTACAAAGAGAGGAACCTAGTTTTTATTACTTATAAAAAGTGCAATCAAATTTTAAAAATAATTCAATTAAGTCCTAGACTTAATGAAAATTTAAAATTGAGTTGCAAATTAGAACTTGGATCAAAATTGACCCTTTTATTTGAAAAACTAAAAAATTATTTTGTCATTTAGGGAATAATTTTTCAGGAAATTATGTAAAAATCAATTCCCAGGAAAGATTGGAGGGGTCACAAGCAGTCCCGCTTAAGTTCGAATCTCCTCGACATAATTTATTTAAACATACTAAACCCTAAAATATACCCTAAATTATTTATTTGAAAAGAAAACAAAGGAAAATTAAATATCTGATAAAATGAACGAGACTTTATCACGTTCAATTTTATCTCCCCGGTAATGTTTCAAGCATTGAGTGTTAACTCGAAAATTACGTCCCTTACCTTGGAGTTCGACAACTCTGAATGGATGAACTTAGTGAATTGTAAAAGGACCACACCAACATGATTTTAGCTTACCTAGAAAGAACCTTAATCTGGAGTTGAATAACAAAACTTGCTAACCTGCTTCAAATTCTCGAACTCGAATGTACTTCTCATGCCATTTCTTGAGTATCTTCTTGAGTAATTTGGCATTTTCATACGAGAACATTCAAAATTCCTCTAGCTTAGTGAGTTGGAGCATCTGTTTCTCTTTAGCAAGCTTAATATCCAAGTTGAGTTGTTGAAGAGTCCAATAAGTTTTATGCTCTAACTCCAAGGGTAGATGACAGGCTTTCCTGAAGACCAACCTATAGGGTGACATCCCTAAAGGTGTGTTGTATGATGTTCTGTAAGTCCATAAAGCATCATCTAGTCTTTTGGCCCAGTCTCGTCGATTTGGGTGAACTACCTTCTCTTGTATACCTTTAATCTCCTTATTCACCAACTTAGCTTGCCCATTCGTCTGCGGATGGTAAGCTGTAACAACCTTATTTTTCACTCCGTGCTTATCTAATAACCATTTTAACCACTTGTTCAGAAAATACGAATCTTCATCGCTGATAACAGCACTTGAGGTTCCAAACCTTGTGAACAAGTGTTTCTGCAAGAACTTCATCACAACCTTAGCATCATTTGTCGAATAAGCTTCAGCCTTGACCCACTCGGACACATAATCTACTGCTACTAGTATGTACTTGTGACCAAAAAATGGAGGGAAAGGACCAAGAAAGTCAATATCCCAAACATCGAATAAGCCTACCTCAATGATGTTTGTTCGAGGCATCTCATTTCTGTTGGTGACATTTTTGACCCATTGACATCGATCACAATTCTTCACATAAGCATATACATCCTTGAATAGTGTTGGTCAAAAGAATCTGGCTTCTAATACTTTGGCCACAGTATGAGTATCTTCGAAGTGTCCCCCACTTGGAGCTGAGTGATAGCGGTATTTCATCTTCTGCCACGCATCTCCTGATCATCTGATCTGCACACTTTTTAAACAAATATGGCTCTTCCTAGAAATAGCACTTCACATCGTTAAGAAATGTTTTCCTTTGTTGATACGTCTTATTAATCGACATCAAACCACAAGCTAAATAGTTAGCAATATTAGCAAACCAAGGTGTATTACAAACAAGATTTACCTTTAGTATGTGTTCATCTGGAAATGTCTTCTGAATCGGTACATGTAACACCCCTATCCCATAACCATTGTTGGAATACGTAAGGGGCGTTACTAGATTTGTAACTCAGAACAGAACAGTAAAACTTTAAAATTTTATCAAACATTAATCCATTTCAGCAACATCAATCATATATAAACATATAATGCGTAAAACAAACATATAAGGCTTCAATCATACATTAGGGACTAATTTGATAACATATAAAAGATATGAGAAAACTCAAGAAAATTTTCAGAATGGGTCACACGGCTGTGTACCCAAGCTGTGTGCCTCACACGGTCGCCAAACATGCCTGTGTGTCCAGGCCGTGGCAAAATAAGGCATAGATACTGACTTGTGCACACGGTCACATAACATGCCCGTGTGTCTTAGCTCTGTGAAAATTATGAAGCTACTGACTTCCGCCCACGGTTACAAGACACGCCCGTGTGCCTATCCCATGTAGCCTCATGACCAAAATAACTAAGGTGCAAGGATCACACAGTCGAGTCACACACCCGTGTGCTCTAACTGTGTGGCACGAAATAGGCTTGGTTTAAGCCATTTTCACACCCCAATAGTTTATGTGCCTAAAACATCAATTGCATAACAATTACATATACTCAATATACAACCATTTCAACCAATTCTAAACATCAAAAAGACCATTTCATGTCAAATAATTCAATGTCACATAAATAACATAAACATGAATACATTTCAAGTACCCATTTCAAATCATCATCAATCTTTTATAATTCAATCTTAATTGACAAATAACCTCATACCAAATGACTATTTGAACTTCTCTAGGTCATACATATAGCAATTGATTCAAGACCATAAAGCATACTATTTCGACATTCGTCAAATTAAGGTCATTTACCAACTTACCATTTTAATGCATTCACATATCATATAAAAGAAATATCATATAAAGTCTTTATACCAAAACATCCATTTCAAGATCAAGCCATATCACATAGCTTGATTAGGTGCCAAAAATCATACCACATTCATTAACACAAAGATAACCATAAACATTAACTTATAAACTAGCTTATACATGCTATATTTACAATATTTACAAAGATCCAAAAGTAGCGAAAGTTTCTTGGATAGTGCGATTACAATCTCTGACTTTATCCGAAATCGAGCTAGCTTCTGAATCTATAAAACACGGGAAAAATAAACAGAGTAAGCTTTAAAAGCTTAGTAAGCCCGTATAATATAGAATAAAACATATCAAATCAACATTTAAAACGTAAAAAAACATTACCAACCAAGTCATATATTTCAAATGCCTATCCAACCAATATACACATGTTAGTCATGAATCAATCATGTACTTATCCATTCTGAAGGTAAAATAAATATATATATATAATCCATGTAACCTCAACTCATGTATCAATCTATTCATTCACTTTATAAGCATGTAACATACAATCAAATAATCATGTAACAATTCATCTATATATATCATATTTATCATATAACATGTAAGTGATGTAACATATATCTTGTAAACACATTATTGTAACATGTACTTTATGTAATCCATATAGTTCTGATACTAAACAATTCATTTGCATCTTGTATCTCTTGTACCATGTATTATGTAATCTTATACATATTGTATCTTCTTGTAACATGAATCATATAAGCATGTACTTCTTATATCTCATGTAACACGTATTTAAAGTATTACAAATTAGTAATTTTGCCAGTTGAACCTTTGGAAACATTAAGGGATACTCAGGTGATACACATACAATGTATATTTGTAACCTGTAGCTCCGTCAATTTATCATGTATGCTCTTTCGAGCCATGTATGGTATGCTCCTCCTAAGCCGATAACGGTAAGCCCGAAGGCTGAACATGTGAGCCCGAAGGCTAAATGGTAAGCCCGAAGCCTGAACATGTAAGCTCAGGAGCTGTGGTGAGTCCGCAACAAATGCAGGAGCTCAACCAACCTGTAGCCCTAGTGACATGCCACTTGTATCCTACGACTTTTTACGGTTCAAACGAGACTCGATACTCAATTTAAACATGTATTCAATAGGCATTTAAGTTCAACGATTCATTATACAATCAAATAACAATAAAATTAGCAATTATAAATATTATATATATAATACCCCTATCCCGTAACCGTCGCCGGAATAGGTAAGGGCAATGCCTGACTTGTAATATTGTTCTAAACAATATATTATCAACATAATCCAAAACATTTTAGGCACTCACAATCAATTCATGCTTTAATCAAACGTATAAAGCTAAAATAATAACATAGGGACTAATTTGAAAACATATAAAAGATAGAAGAAAAGTTAAGAAAATTTTTGGAATAGGGTCACACAGCCGTGTGCCTAGGCCGTGTGCCTCACATGGTCACCAGACACACCCATGTGTCCAGGTCGTGGCAAAACAGGGCATACATACTGACTTGTGCACACGACCACGAGACACTCCCGTGTATCTAGGCCATGTGAAAATTATGAAGCTGCTAGCTTGCACCCACAGGTACAAGACATGGCTGTGTGTCTAGCCCGTGTGGTATCCTGACCAATTCAACTACAATGTAGGGGTCACACGGTCGAGCCACATGCCCGTGTGGCACGAAATAGGCTTAGTACAAGCCATTTTCACACCCAAATGTTCATGTACCTACAAGTAATATTTTGTAACAATTCCATATTCCAAACGAGCAACCAATACAACCAATTCAACAACAAATAAACCATTTGATAATAACCAATTCTATGTCATCTAATTGACACAAACATGAATACACTTCAAGAATCCATTACAAGTCTAACATCTACATTCCATATACTAATCTCATCCTTTTCATAACCTTACCAAATCTCAAATAAACATATGTCAAAATGACCATTTCATTCACCCCCAAAAATAACCATTTCCACAAGCATTAACCAACTTACCAACTATCAAACATTCAACTATACCAAAACCTCATTCACATATTCATCACATGTAGACATATCATAACAAGCTTCCACATCAATTTAACCATTTTGAAACCAAGCCATATCACATAGCTTGGTCATATAGCGAAATCATACCACACACATTAGCACATAGATAGTCATAAACATTAATTTATAAACTAGCCTATACATGCCATATTTATAACATTTGCAAAGACCCAAAAGTACCTAAAGCTTGATTGGATAGTGTGTTTGCACTCTTCAACATTGTCTGAAATCGAGCTAGCTTCCGAATCTACAAAACACAGGAAAATAAACAAAGTAAGCTTTTAAAGCTTAGTAAGCCTGTATAATATAGAATTTAACTTATCGAATCAACATTTAAAAGTATAAATAACATTATCAAACCAATTCATAAGTCCTCAATGCTTATTCAACCATCACAACCATGTTAGTCATATAACAACCATGTATTCATCCAATCCAAAGATGAAATAAACATGTAACATTCATGTAATCATATTTCATGCAACAATTCATTCATTTACCACAAACGCATATAGCATTTAATTATATAACTATGTAACTATTTATTTAAACATATCATATACTTTATAAGCATGTACTTGTACCATGTACTTCATGTATTCTATGTCATTCATGTAAACGTATAATTGTAACATATAATCCATGTACTTATACCTCGTTTAACATATAATCTCATATTAATCATGTACATATTTATATATCATGTAATTTATGTAGTTCTTATACCTCTTGGAACATGTATTTCATATAATACAAATCGATAAATTGCCCGTTGAACCTCTGGAAATATCAAGGGATACCCAAGCGATACACACATAGTGTATATATGTAAACCTGTAAATTCGTCAATTCATCATGTATGCTCTTTCGAGCTATGTACGGTATGCTCCTCCTAAGTTGGTAACAGTACGCGCAAAGGCTGAACATGTAAGCCCGAAGGCTAAACGATAAGTCCAAAGACTAAACATGTAAGCTCGAAGGCTGAACGGTAAGTCTGAAGACTGAACATGTAAGCTCATGAGCTGGGGTGAGTCCGCAACGAATGCAGGAGCTCAACCAACTTGTAGCCCTAGTGACATGTCACTTGTATCCTACGACTTTCTACGGTTCAAATGAGACTTAATACTTCAGGTAAACATGTACTCAATAGGCATTTAAGTTCAATAATTTAATATACAATCAAATAACATTAAAATTCAGCAATTATAAATATAGTTGGAGGTGGGAGTTTCTCAATAACGTCTACTTTCATGTTATCTACCTCGATCCCATATCTCGATATCGAATGCCCTAGAACAATCCCTTCTTGTACCATGAAATGGCACTTTTCCCAATTGAGTACTAGGTTTGTTTCTTCGCATCGCCATAGTACCTTAGCTAGATTGGCTAAGTAGTCATCATAAGTATCTCCAAATACGAAGAAATCATCCATAAAAACTTCCAAATACTTCTCAACTATGTCAGTAAAAATAGACATCATACATCTTTGAAATGTAGCATGTGCATTACATAAACCAATGGCATGCGTCTAAATGCAAACGTACCGTACAGGCAGGTGAATGTTGTCTTGTGTTGATCTCCAGTGCTACTGTAATCTGATTATACCCCGAGTATCGATTGAGAAAATAGTATTAGTCTCAACCCGCGAGTCTATCCAGCATCTGGTCCAAGAACGGAAAAGGAAAGTGATCTTTCCTAGTCGCCTTGTTTAGTTTCCGATCCCGTAACCGTTCTAGTTGGTATCAACTCATTATTCTCATTTTCGATGACCGTGATACCTTCTTTCTTTGGCACGCACTGGACCGGACTTACCCATGAGCAGTTCGAGATGAAGTAAATTATTCCCACATCTAACCACTTGATAATTTCTTTTTTTACTACATCTTTCATGATGGGGTTCAGTCTCCGTTGTCCATCAATTGTTCCTTTCTCGCCATCTTCTAGTATGATCTTATGCATGCATATGGATGGACTAATACCGTGAATATCGGCTATGGTCCATCCGATAGCCTTCTTGAATTGTTTGAAAACTATGATAAGTTTCTCCTTTTGCTCACTAGTTAATTCTGCTGAAACAATTGCAGGCAGAGTAGAAGCGTTACCTAAATAAACATATTTTAAACGTGAAGGTAATACCTTGAGTTCTAACTTAGGTGGCTCATCGATTAACGCTTTCGGTTGGGTGTAATCCCCTTTCTCTAATTCGAAAGATTCAAAATGGGATTGCAGATTAAATCCCTTTTGATTAGCTTCTATCAAAGCCAAGTATTCATCCTCCTCTTCATCATTTGGAGGGTTTGATGTCAGAATTTGTTCCAACGGATCCTCAATATAGTTGAGTTCCTTCTCCACTATTAACTCCTCTAAATCAGATAATACAGAACAATCATCAATTGTGTCAAGAAGTCGCATTGAATTAAAAACGTTAAATGTTACATGATCATCCTGAACACGCATAGTAAGCTCACCCTTCTGCACATCAATAAGTGTCCTTCCGGTTAATGTGTCATTATGGCAAAGTATAGGGGCAAAAGTGTAAATTTTGCCAAAATGTGTCATTGGACTAATTGGATTAGTATATTGTTTTAATAGGTTAATGTGATGTTATAGATGATGAAAACAGAGATTCGGGCTTAGAACAAGGAAAAACGAGAGATAGATGTTTAGGCCTCTTTTACCAATTTAGTGTCGAGGTAAGTTCATATGATAATAATAAGGTGAATTTATGTTTGTATTGCATTCCTTATTAGTATTGCACATATTATATGATTTAATATATTGGAAGTTTGATGGAATATGATGTTCTTTGAAACGAGTAAAATTGTATGAAAGTAATTTATCAACTTCATTATCATGTGTTTAATACTTGATATTGTACAAATGTGGACATATTCCTTATTGGGATTTACTTGTCATGATTCAATGAAAATGTGATGATAGCTTTGTATCTTGGATATCCCGAGTGACTCTGAGGAATGCTTAGGATTTTAAGCATTAGGACACCACATTAATTGTGCGCCAGCGTAAGACCATGTCGAGGACATGGCATCAGCGATGATATGTGTGTTTGTATAAGACCATATCAGGGATACGGCAACGATATGTGGATCCATGTAAGACCATGTATGAGGCATAGCTTTGGTATTCTATTTGGTGTATGATAATTCTGAACATCCTTTAGCATCCCGAGTGCTCAACGTGTAATGAAAGTGATGATGTGATAAAAGGCCTAAGGAGATCATGTTAAAGAAGGTTTGATTATATACTTTAGCACGAGTTGGTACAGGTATGTAGACTAAACTGACGAGTAATACCATGTTATATGATGGCTTGTGATGAAGAGGTATATGAGGACAAGTAAGTCAAGGATTTTTAATGATGAATGAGCTCATGTTTATGTTTATTATGTCATCATATAAAAGTTATCATGATTTTTCACTAAAACAGTTTTCGGCTACTGTAGTGGTGTAACTTTTAAAATACACTACAAATAGTGGGAGATGAGTTATAGACTGAATAAAATATGGAATTAAAGCCCAATGAATCTAGTTTCATATAGAAGAAACAGTGGACGCAAAAGAGTTTTGTAGTATGAAATATTTAAATTGTTGTGAGGCAGGGTCTGGATGACTTCGAAATCCGCTGTTTTGATTTGAGAAAATAATTATAATTGGTATAAAAATATTTATGAGTTATAATTTATATGCTTACAATCCTTAATGAGTCTATTTTCAAGAGAAATTAACGATAACATTATTCGAGCCATGTTCTATGAGATAAGTAAACTTTAGTGCAAAAGGGTTTGGACTGTCAGGCAGTGAATAAGGGGTAGATTTGAGGAATAAACTGTAGCTTTTTGGTGAATCAAAAATTCTAGAAATTTTATGGTAAAAAGGTACATGAGTATATCTACAAGTAAAATTAATGGAACTTAATTTGGAGTTTCGTAGGTCAAGTTATAAATATTTTATTGACTGTTGCACAAGAAGATAGCTTATCATGAACTTGAGAATATGTTGGGACCATTGATTAAAACATGTTAATGAGTTGCTTATTGTTTTCATATGAACTTACTAAGCGTAAAGCTTACCCCCTTTCTTTTCCATGTTCTCTAGTGTTAGCAGGTTAGCTCGGGTTGGAGTTCGTCAGAGATATTATCACACTGTCAAGCTATCGCCATTGGTGTGAGTGATTTCAAGTGCTTGAGTCTATGGCATGTATAGGAGCTTAAATGCTTGAGTTTGTGACACTTGTTTTATCCAAATGTATTGACTTATATTAGCTATTGAGGTTCTAAATCTATTTATATATGCATGCATGTGCTAGGGTCTTATGTGATGAGTTTATAATGATTATGGCATGAATGTGGTAAAGATGTGAGTACAATCTATGATATCTATTGCATAAGAAATTGACATGATCATAACATGTTTATGGACGTTTAAGTGCCCATGTAAGCCTCGTTGTATGCTAATGTATAAGTATGTGTGCGTATGATGTGAGGGTGATAAAAGGGCTTGGTAAATAGCCCGACATTGTCCGCACGACTAAGCCCACGGGCGTGTGCCTTGGCCATGTGATTTTGACAGGATGCGGCACGAGATGTAGGCACAGGCGTGTCTAGGTCATGTGATGGAACACGGGTTATGGACACGGGCGGGTACTAAAGTCGTGCTAAAATCTCAGTAGCTCAAATTATAGACTTCATTCAACACGGGCTGTGGACACGGCCTTGTTAGTAGCTCACACGAGCGTGTGGAGCCCTAAAGCATGAATTTTCCAATGTTTTTCTAAAGTTCTAGGTTTGGTTCTGAACCACCCCGAATGTATGTTTTGGGCTTCGTAAGCCTGTCTAAAGGACAGTAGGCATGTGAAATGGAAAGTTTTAAATTTGAACAGAATTTTATGGCTGGTTTAGTATGAAAGTGTTGGCTTAAATCCGGTAACACCTTGAACCCTATCTCGGCTTCGGATACGGGCGAAGACTGTTACATTTAGTGGTCTCAGAGCTATTTTTTAGTCAGTTATTGGACTAACATAGTGTAAGTGAGTCTAGTTATACATGTCATAGTACTACCCGTGATAGTGTGATATCTCCCGGCGCTAACAAAAGTTTTTGCTAAGACAGAAAATACCACCAACTATGCAAATCTTGTTAATGATAGAAGTAATATTGAAAAGATTGAAAAGTGCTTGTGATATGTTGAAATTTAGAGAGGAATGAAAATAAAGTCATGATTTTTACATGAATTAATACTCAATATATGATAGTCATAAGTTAAAGAATGTGGAAAGGTCGAATGAAAGGTATGTTTTATGCAATAATTTAACTTTTATGCTTTATAAAATTTAGAATGATAACTCTTCCATGAAATTATGATATTCCATGATGCCATGAAAGTAATCTTGATTATATTGAGAATAAGATTCATGATATTGAACATTGAGATAATGTGTGAATTCTATACGATTGATGATGTGAGAACTTTACTAAGAAATGAAGAGTCATGAAAGAGAAATTATGTTAAGTAAAGAAAGGATATGAAGGGTACCGTGATTATGCTATGAACAATGTAGGTCCCGTATAAGACCATGTCTGGGACATGGCATCGGCACCATAATGAGATAGTGATCCCTTATAAGACCATGTCTAGGACATGGCGTGGGTATCCATTATGGGATCCAGCATAAGACCATGTCTGGGACATGGCTTTGGCATCATTTCACGAGGCTTGAATCATGGGTATCCTTCGGTATCTAAAAAGGAAATTACAGAAAATAAAGTGACCAAGCTGATAAATCTCAAGAGAAAGGCTAAAGCTCTATGTTGAGTGTTAGAGGTGCATGAATAAATGTGTTAAACATTTGAAAGTGCATAGCTATGAAGTGCCACTTGTTAAACCAAGTAAGGCATGAGAATGAGCTTAGCAATTAAATGAGTAAAACTTATGCATGATATAAACTCAAAGGCAAGTAAGTTATATGTGAATTTCTAGTATGTATTATTTAATATAGATCATTTGTTCATTATTATATGGTTGAATTGATAATTGTTTCATGAGATGATTGAGAATTGAACATGCCTTTATAATTATGGAAATGATGTATCGATTAAAAATCTCGGTTGAACAAGTAGGAATAGATATTGATATAAGTGACATTTTCAGTAGAGGGCCCTACTGTTTCTGACTGTTATAGTTACCTAGGTGCTAGGTGGTCTTGCATGTGTTGCAGACACCTGTCAGCTTATGTGAACAGGCTCGTGGCTAACTTCTATACTGTGACTGTTTGTAGCCTCAGCTACCCATTGTTAGTAGCTTTAGCTACCTCTTTGATTGTAGCTTTGGCTACCCCTCTGATCGTAGCGTCAGCTACCACTCTGTTAATAGTTTCGACTATTTCATGGCTTTGCCATGTCTGTAAGGTATTCATGTGCCAACCTCTAAATATTTGTTCATATTCCGAATTTGTTCAATAGGAATAGATTAAGTGTATTGTATGTGAAGTGGACATGCAGGTGAAATGATATAGTGCGGTAAACTGTGAATGATACTGTTAAGTTGTGTATGATTGGAAAATGGAAAGTACCCAAGGAGTAAGTAAAATAACGCTAAGTGTTGAAACTTGATTAGACATTAATGATGATTCAAGTAAAAAAAAAAAAAGAAATGAAAGTTTGTATTGTGATAAGTTCACTGATGTATGGCTAGTGTTCATATGAAATTAAGTTGCATGTGTTACTAAGATTTGTGAAAGTGTGTCCATAACAAGTTGGAAATTTGAAATTCTTGAATCAATGTGCATGATACCATGTTGTTGTTAAATGTGTATATGTGTGAGAGTTGAAAATTTAGAGGCTTTATAATCTTTACCCCCTTACCAGAATAGAGTTATATAACAAGATTCACGAGAGATGTATAGTATAAGCTTGCAGATGTGGAACTAAAGAGTGCAATAATGGAATATTACAGGATTAGTGAGGACAAAATTAATCAGAGGAAGGATGTTTGAGTATGACTAATCCAATTAAGTAAAAGCTAGGACTATCTATCTTTTTTGAATATTCTGTATTTTCCTTTATTCTTGGGATTATGTATGGTTGTTCATCCCTACTGAAAAATTTTATCGTATAAAGATGCTAGCAACTGTGATATTTGTCAAAAGCTCTGCTAATCCGGTTCGTTAGATCAACATTTCTTATATCTTGGAATTCTTTTCTGATATGCCGGAAGGAAGTCGATGGTGAAAATTCAGGTGAGACCATTCTGATGTTTCTATTTTTATGGTTTTGTATATATATATACGGGAAGTATATTATCTCTATTATGAGCTTCTTTCTGGTTTTCTTTGAGGGATTTTTTAGAGTTTCCTTATTTTTTTTTCGAGGTTATATTCTTGAATTTCTGGTATGGTTTTATATCTGGGATTCTTTATCTTGGTTTTCCCTATCGTTCTTATTTTGAGAATTATCAAACCTGGTTGTTCCTTAAGTGCATTCTTTGACTTGCAATAATAGTATCTACTATGATTATGGTTGTGGCTCGACTATAGAAGTATAGGGATTCTAGTACTTCGATCTCTCAAATCTTTCTATAAAGAATTGTTTTCAGCAAAGAGTAAGATTTGAGTACCGAGAAACTCTGGGTTATGTAGAGAATTGTGTAAAGAGTTCACAGTAGCATCTTGTCTGTCCTTCCAAAGGAAATTGAATTGTCTACAAGGTAAAGCCAGATATCAAATACACTCGAAACTATTATTGTCGGTGATGACAGTGAAAGAAAATGAGAAAGGGCTATTATAAATTTCGTATCGGGATATCTCTCATCCCTAGAAAAAAAAGGAGAAAGGCTAATTGGATTGTGATAGATTGATTATGAAAGTCCGTATGATTATTTTTGTATGCGCAGATATATTATTCAACAGGTTTGGCTAAGCTATATGTTTCTGAGTCCATAGTTCATAGGATGTTAGTCTCCAGTATTTCGATTTGTGCCCCGAGGTTTATATTGCAACTATGGAATGGCTACAGGAAATCTTGAATATGAGACAGAGTTGATTTGTAATTTTGAGAAAAGGATGAAAGTGACTCGTGAAAGTTGGAAGCAACTTCTTATTGTAAGATTTTTTAGGACGAAAATCCCTAAAGGGGGGAGAATTGTAATAGCCCGATTTTGGGCCTAGTCAGAACAGTGGTTTCGAAACCACTATTCTGAGGCCGGAGAAAATTATTTTGATATTATTTTATGTGATATAGCATGTTTATAAAGGAACATGAAAATTTTGGTAATTTTATTTTAGCGATTTCTAGCTTAATTTCGAAAAAGGGCTAAATCGCGTAACAGGTAAAAGTGGTGGTTTTTAGCAAAAGGCATGAAATAGGTAGAGCACCAAATTTGAGAGGCTTAAAAGGGCACTTAACGCTTCCCAAAATAGTTGGCCGGCTATGCCTAGTGTAAGGGGACAAAATTAGAGTTGAAAAGTCAAAAGTGATGGGGTAGGTGACTAAATTGGGTAATAAAATAAAATAAAGAAAAGGGTTGTCATTTTCATTCATTTTTCTCTTTCTCTTTCACCGAAAATGGCAGCAAAGAAAGGGTTTGAGAGCTAAAAATTTTCAGCAACATATTTCCCTTAGGGTTTTTCCATGAAAGCATATGCGTTGTTTGCTAAGTTTTTATGGAAGAATATGAGTCTTGGTAGTGTTATAGACAACCTTTATGAAAGAAATTGCATAAAGACACCTAAAATGGGGTATTTTGTAAAAGTTGTAAAACAAGTTGTAAATGTGTGAAATAGTTGAAATTATGAGTTGCTATAGTCATGAAATGGTCATCTAGGCATAAAGAGTAAATAAATTGAATAAAAATCATTTTACGAGCCTAGGGGCAATTTGGTAATTATGGCAAAGTATAGGGGCAAAATTGTAAATTTTGCCAAAATGTGTCATTGGACTAATTGGATTAGTATATTGTTTTAATAAGTTAATGTGATGTTATAGATGATGAAAAACGAGATTCGGGCTTAGAACGAGGAAGAACGAGAGATTGATCTTTAGGCCTCTTTTACCAATTTAGTGTCGAGGTAAGTTCATATGATAATAATAAGGCAAATTTACATTTGTATTGCATTCCTTACTAGTATTACACATATTATATGATTTAATATATTGGAAGTTTGATGGAATATGATGTTCTTTGAAACGAGTAAAATTGTATGAAAGTAATTTATCAACTTTGTTATCATGTGTTTAATACTATATATTGTACAAATGTGGACATATGCCTTATTGGGATTTACTTGTGATGATTCAATGAAAATGTTTGATAGCTTTGTATCTTGGATATCCCGAGTGACTCTGAGGAATGCTTAAGATTTCTAGTATCAGGACACCACATTAATTGTGTGCCAGTGTAAGACCATGTCGAGGACATGGCATCGGCGATGATATGTGTGTTTGTATAAGACCATATCAGGGATATGGCAACGATATGCGGATCTATGTAAGACCATGTATGAGGCATGGCTTTGGTATTCTATTTGGTGTATGATAATTCCGAACATCCTTTAGCATCCCGAGTGCTCAACGCGTAATGAAAGGGATGGCGTGATAAAAGCCCTAAGAAGAGCATGTTAAAGAAGGTTTGATTATATACTTTAGTATGAGTTGGTACAGGTATGTACACTAAACTGACGAGTAATACCATGATATATGATGGCCCGTGATGAAGAGGTATATGAGGACAAGTAAGTCAAGGATTTTGAATGATGAATGAGCTCATGTTTATGTTTATTATGTCATCATATAAAAGTTATCATGATTTTTCACTAAAATAGTTTTGGGCTATTGTAGTGGTGTAAATTTGAAAATACACAAAAAATAGTGGGAGATGAGTTATAGACTGAATAAAATATGGAATTAAAGCTTAATAAATATAATTTCACATAGAAGAAACAGTGGAAGCAAAAGAGTTTTGTTGTATGAAATATTTAAATTGTTGTGAGGTAGGGTCTAAATGACTTCGAATTCTGCTATTCTAATTGGAGAAAATCATTATAAATTGTATAAAAATAGTTATGAGTTATAATTTATATTCATAGAATTCTTAATGAGTCTATTTTCTAATGAAGTAGAGGAGAACATTATTTGAGTCCTGTGCTATGAGATAAGTAAACTTTAGTACAGAAGGGTTTGGACTGTCAGGCAGTGAATCAGGGGTAGCTTTGAGGAATAAACAATACTTTTTTGCTAAATAAAAAAATCTAGAAATTTTATGGTAAAAAGGTATATGAGTCTAGTTACAAAGAAAATTAACAAAACTTAATTTGGAGTTTCATAGGTCCATTTATAAATATTTTATTGACTGTTGCACAAGAAGACAACTTATCATGAACTTGAGAATATGTTGGGAACATTGATTAAAACATATTAATGAGGTGCTTATTATTTTCATATGAACTTACTAAGCATAAAGCTTACCCCCTTCCTTTCCCATGTTCTCTAGTGTTGGCATGTTAGCTTGGGTTGGAGTTCGTTGGAGATATTATCACACTGTCAAGCTATCGCCATTGGTGTAAGTGATTTCAAGTGCTTGAGTCTATGGCATGTATAGGAGCTTAAATGCTTGAGTGTGTGACATTTGTTTTAGACAAATGTATTGGCTTATATTATCTATTGAGGTTGTAAATCTATTTAGATATGCATGCATGTGCTAGGGTCTTATGTGATGAGTTTATAATGATTATGGCATGAATGTGGTAAAGATGTGAGTAAAATCTATGATATCTATTGCATGAGAAATTGACATGATCATAACATGTTTATGGACGTTTAAGTGCCCATGTATGCCTCGTTGTATGCTATTGTATAAGTATGCGTGCGTATGATGTGAGGGTGATAAAAGGGCTTGATAAATAGCCCGACATTGTCCACAGGGCCGAGAACACGGGCATGTGCCTTGGCCGTGTGATTTTGACAGGATGCGCCACAAGATGTAGACACGGGCGTGTCTAGGCTGTGTGATGGAATATGGGTCATAGACACGGGAGTGTACTAAAGCCATGCTAAAATCTTAGTAGCTCAAATTATAGACTTGATTCAACATGGGCTGTGGACACGACCGTGTTAGTAGCTCACACAGGCATGTAGAGCCCTGAGCATGAATTTTCCAATGTTTTTTTGAAGTTCTCGGTTTGGTTCTGAACCACCTTGAATGTATGTTTTGGGCTTCGTAAGCCCGTCTAAAGGACAGTAGGCATGTGAAAAGTTTTAAATTTGAACGAAATTTCATGGTGGTTTAGTATGTAAGTGTTGGCTTAAATTCGGTAACACCTTGAACCTTATCTTGGCGTCGGATACGGGCGAAGGGTGTTACATTTTATGTGTCCCTTTAGGAGCAAATGATTAAGAGGGGCTATAATGTAGTAATTATTGCTGCTGGAGTACGAGGGGAAGACGTTTCAATTTCCCCTAATGATATTATTGAAATTAATAACATTCCATTTTATGAAAAAGATTTTATTGATAATAAGGACTTAGAAAGATTTGAAACATTGACATGAAGATGTTGTAAAATATCTGACACAAGGTGAGGGCAGTTGGAATTACAACCTAGGTACTAAGCTTTCCACGAACATTAACCTGGCCATTATGTTTCCTATTGCTAACATGTGGATGCAATATATTTGCACTAGAATTGCATTTGCACTGAATGTGTCTAATTTTAATGTATTTTGATCAATTTTGCTATATGGTATTTTGTAGCGAAAAACAAATTTGTATAGCGCACTAGATCTTTTGAAATATGAAATGGTGTGTGAGAAGAAAAAAAACTGGAGTTTTATTCTCTCACCTTGTAACGGCACTATGCCATTAGGAAGAAGTGCCAATGAGCGATAACAAGTAGTTCATGAAACCTACGAGGAGTATCATTGGAGATACATGCTATAGACAGTATGTTGGGATTCGATGAAAGCAAATTACTAACTGGAATCAAAGTAGGAAGAAGAATATAGACGTACCAACATCAGTTAAATAGAAAGATTCAACGAAGGTAAAAAAAGGGAGCTAATGGTACCATTAAAGCAAAACTCGATAGGATTATTAGATGGATGCAGGAAACAGGCCCGATACTTCAAGAATTGGCAAGGATGAATGGGTTACGCGCTCTAAGTCACCCTCTAGATATGCTCAGGTTGACTCCAACTCATCAAAATGAGGGGCCGAATCTTGAAAAGGAATATGTTGCTCAAGAGTACCCTGAAACTGAGGACGAGTACAAAGAGACATTTCAGACATAATTTTCTACACAAAAAGGGCTTGTCATACAAAGCTCAACTCACTAGGCAACTTCAATCGGTAAGAGCTCCCACAAAACATATGTTAAAGGAAAGAGAAAAATCCCTATGGAGAAGTGGCATTCTCATTCCCTCGATGATTCGGAGGAGGATTGAGTTGGTTTTTTGTGTTTCATTCTAAAGGAATTGTATTAATCATTGGATGCTTTAATTTAGAATTTGTAAAAGTAGGATTAATCAATAGATTTTTCTTAGTATAGTCACATTTTGTTTAAGTTTGCTATATAGAAACCCAACACAAAGGAGACATGAGAAACTTCAAACTTTCAATGATCAAAGGAGGATTAATCAATAGGAGTTCAAGTAATCACGATCAATTGAGTAACTTGTTTCCTTTTCTTTTGATGGGCTACACATTAAGGAAAATGTGTCAACTAAAGCGTGAGGGTAGCATAGACAATTTGCTTCAAATTTCTTCATTGATTTTTCTTGTCTTTTATTGTGCTTGAGCTTGTAGAAATACAAGTGATTGGTTAGAAGCATGTACATAGGTTGCTTGTGTTTATGCATAAGTTTGACATGATGGTAGGAGACTTTAAATTTTTTATTATTAGAATCCTAAAGTTCTATATGTTACGTTGTAAATAGGTATTTTACAATGTAAGGAAACAAGCATGCTAGTATGAATGGTAAATGGTTGATTTGTGTTTGATTGGTTGATTAAATTTATGCGTGTTGAGATATTTAGGGATGACTTGGTTGATTAAATTTATGCATGTTGAGATAATTAGGGGTGACCTAAGGCATTGATTGGAACAAATGCAAAGCTATAAAGTTGTCCAATCTACACTTCACCTTTAGAACCAATTTTGAGCATTTTGACACTTATTGATGAACTGCAGTACAAACCCTGAGCCTTAAAATATTAATTTATATATTCCCTTTTTCTTTGGTTCTGTACCGCACAATTATAAACGTCTGGCCCATACGAATTGAGGATTAAATAGATACATCACGATGGAGTTTGTAAAACTAGAGTGAAATAGGAAAGATTAATGTGATATAGGAACTATAAGTTAGCCTAATGTGCGAAACAAAAAGAAAAATCCAAAAAGGAAACTAGTACAAATAGAAAAGGACCAAATTAGCGAAAAAGCACTCATGAGTGAGATATTGAAAAGGAGAAAAAGTCACAAAAGAAAAAAACTCGTTCATTAATGCACGAAAACTCGTAAGGCTAGCCATAGTTACTATGTCATGCTATGACTTCCTATATGTGGAGAGATAAGAAAGGTGAGAGAAGGCACAAAGGCGATGAGTAGGAAAGAGTCACTAAGGGGAACAATATGGATAAATGTGATGTGCCAAACCATTTTTGTGTTTGTAACCTTTTGATACATAATGTTTTTGAATTCTATACCTGTCCTAAACCTTAGAATGTTACGAGCCAAAAATCCCTGTATTACCTAAGTATCCTTATGCATGAATGAATATCATACTAAACATTCACATAAACGATTATTGTATTCTACTCTGATAATCAAAGTACTTGTATGATTATTTGATAGATTCCTATAGATGAGGACCTTAACACTAGTATATTTTGTAACATACCGAACTTAGATGTTTGTGATCAAAGATGGTAAGGCAACTACTCATCGTGTTGAAATTGTTAGTAACCGTGAAATGCTTAAGCCATATGCTCCGAGATTAGTACTTGTATAATACTTGCTGAAGGGTAGTCATTTTCATTTTATCATCTTTGTTTATGATTCTCGAGGACAAGCAATGACTTAAGTGTGGGGGAGTTTTATCTATCATCATTCGGTGTAGCAGATTAAACAAGTTTTCATATTTAAGGAGCTTCAATACAAGCATTTTTGTTATGTTTTAATTCAGTTTCTTTAGTTTTGTTTACATTCAATAAAATGTGCACATTGAGTCTTTTATTAACCTTAAGGGCCAAATGAGGCTAAAGGGAGAGCTAACATACTTTGTGAGTGTGCAGGAAACCATTAAAGGGCATTTCGGATTAATATCGGATGTTATGTCGTAGCATGGGGGATCCGATGTCGCAATACAAAAAGTGGAGTAGATAGTATGGAACTTCCTACAATGTTGACACACTGGCTTTGGGTGTCGCGACACACCCCTGAAGATTGCTATAGAGGAACATGTAGGCTGCTACGTTGCGATAGGTCCTGGTGTGTTATGACGTCAACTTCGTTTGAGAATAAAACACGAAGGAAGGCCATTTCGGTCCACACAATCTAACTTTAAGCTTGAGAATATTAGCTACCCTAGGATTAAGGACAACACCTACTTCAAGGTTATAAATAGGTCTCTCTCGCACACATTATGAACACCATTCCATTAGCTTAGATTCTTTCTTTATGTTTAGATTTGTTCTTTTACTTTCCTAGGTTTTTAGTTTATTTATTTTCTTCACAAGATCTGATTGTAAAGGAGATCAATTTCTATGGTTTCACTCTATTCATCAATATCAATCAGGCTTTCTTAAACTCTCTATTTCAATTCATTCCCTATGATTAATTCTTCCATTCTTTCCACGTTTATGAGAGCCATGAGTGACTAATCCTCATATAGGGGATTTTCGATTTGAGGCATGATCTCTTAACTGTTTTGTATGGTTACTCAACGGATCCACTATTTAGAAAAGGAAGAACGGGAAACAAACCCTAGGCCTGATAAACCCGGGAAGTCATCAAGGTGGAAATTAATCAAAATTGGTATTTCCTATTCATGAACACCTTTACCCCAAGAATGTATGGACTATGAGGTCGAAAGATAAGTAGTTATTGCTTACTCATTATGTTTGTAACATCCCGAATTAGGGCCTAGTCGGAATAGTGGTTTTGGGACCACAAATCCAATGAGAAAAAAATTATTTTTTTAAATTTTTATGATCTAAAAATTCACGGAAAGATTTCGCGAAAATTTCATTTGAAAATTTCGACGTTTGCGCACCCAATTTAGTCAAAAGGACTAAATTGTAAATAATGCAATAGTTGAGTTCAATATGTTAGAAGTATCTAATTGCTATGAAGTGTTAAATTGAAGGTCCTTAAATGGTATTTAGACCATTATACTTTGACTTGGTCAAAAATGGGCATGAGTAGATAAAAATCTCAAGAACAGACAAAAGGGCATTTTTGTCATTTGTTACTTAAAATAATTAAAAAGCCAAAATCAAGCAAAAATGTTGTCATCTTCTTCATATGCTGGCCGAATATACCATGAACTCCATGGCTAGGGTTTCTTCAAGCTTTCCAAGCTCAATAGTAAGTGATTCCTAGCCCCGTTTTTAATGTTCATCGTATTTTTGGAATCCTCGTAACTTGCTTTAGCTATATCTACCATTATTTTGAGCTAGGGTTTAAGTTTAAAAATTTACCCATGATGAATAATTATGTATTTTGATGATTAATGGTAGATTTTGCTTCTCTATGATGAGTGTAACGAGTTTTACTAAGTGATTTTCAACGAAAACGTCTGGAACGATCAAATTGTAAAAGTTATAAAATTGGACATAGTATTAATTAGTGAGAAATGGGGATTGCTATAGTTATGAACATGGTTTGGCCAAGTCCAAAATACAAGAAAATTGAATAAAAATCATTTTACGATCCTTGGGGCAAAAGTGTAAATATGTGAAAGTTTACGGGCAAAAATGTAAATTTTACATAATATGATTTTGGATCACGTTGAGTAATGTGACTAATAATTGAGCTAAATGTGATATTATAGATCATGGAAAATGAGATTCCGGTGTAGATTGGGAAAGAATGAAGTTATGGACCAAATCGAGAAAATTAACTACTTTCACGTCCGAGGTAAGTTGATGTGATAATAATAATAAAACATTGTTGTAGTTTATGTTTAAAGCTTAAATTGGTGTATTAATTCGATTATGTCAAATTAAATATTAAAGTACTATGTATATGAATTGAGTTAAGAACATTGTCTATGACTTGATAACATTATAATAAATCTAAATTCATGTTATTTTCTATGACTTATATTGAGATGATGTCTATAGAGAAATGATAAAGTTATTATCGAGAAATTCTAAACATATGTTAATGAATACAAAGGATACTGTAGTCATGACATGAGTATTTGTAGGTTCCGTGTAAGACCATGTCTGGGACATGGCAACGGCACCGAAAGACCATGTTTGGGACATGGCATTGGCATCTATATGTGGCGCCGTATAAGACCATGTCTGGGACAGGGCGTCAGCATCGAGATGAGACTAGATCCCCTGTAAGACCATGTCTGGGACATGGCATGGGCATCTAAGAGAGAGATCCCGTATATGACCTGTTTGGGACATGGCATCGACATCAGCTTATGATCTCATATAAGACCACGTCTGGGACATGGCATCGGCATCAGCCTTTGATCTCATGTAAGACCATGTCTGGGACATTGCATCGACATCGATATAAGATTTCGTATAAGACCATATTTGGGATATGGCTTCGACATTGACTTGAGATCCCACGTAAGACCATATCTGGGATATGGCTTTGGCATCTTATCATTAGAATGACATTTCAGGTTTCCTTCGGTGTTCTAAGTAAGTTAACGGGAAAAGTATTCAAGTTGATGAATTTAACTAGAAAGGAAAAACTTGCGTAATGATATAATTACATGATGGACCATCAGTAAGGTGGTGAATGAGTATATGTGAATATGAAGTGTTATGAAACAGTACATGTATTTACTCAAACTTATGTATAATGTGCTCGGTATGTGAATGAATTCTAGCGAGAATACAAACGAATAAGTAATGTATATGAAGATGATATTATGATGACCATGTGGTTATATGTTAATACCCATGATGTATGAGAATGTGATAAATTTGATTGATGATATGTATGTCTAAAAAGAAGTTAAACCATGAAATCACGAAAGAGTGAAATTAGTTGTCAAACAGTATTGGACAACAGCAGTTATGTGATTCATCAAAAAATAGTGTGAATTGAATTATAGAATGAATGAGATATGAAATAAAATCTTATTGAGTCTATTTTCTTATAAAAGAAATAGAGTAAGCGAAAGAGTTTAATATTATTAGATATTTAAAGTTTTGTGAGAGAGGGTTAGAGTGATTTCAAAAATCCCCTATTCTGAATTTGAAAATCACCAAAAATTGTATAAAAATGTTCATGGTGTATAATTTATATTCTTAATCTCCTCAATGAGTTTATTTTCAGGAGAAACAAATGGAAATGTTATTCGAGTTCTATATAATGAGAGAATCAATTTTTAGTGAAGAGAGGTCAAAACCGCAGATAGCAAAATAGGGGAGAATTTAATGAATAAACTGTACTTATTGGCGAAACCAAATATTCTAGAAATCTTATGACAAGTCGATATGTGAGTCTAGCTTTAGGGAAAATTTACAGAACTTAATTTCGAGTTCCGTAGCTGAAAGATAATTAATTTAGAGACTGTGACTCAGGAAGACAACCTAAGTTGAATATTAGTAAAAAGTGGAAACTTGTAAAATAATGATTTTTTTTTAAGAACACATTATGAGGATTAGATAGATCATGTTAGTAAATTTCTTATTATTATATGCCAACTTACTAAGCTATAATGCTTACTCCCTCCTTTCTATTTCTCTTAGTGTTGTCAGGTTGGCTCGGGGTTGGAGATTGTGGGAGACAGTATCACACTATCAAATGGTAAGTTTTGCGTAATGCCAAACCTTATGTGTTTACTAGTGAGTGGTGCAAAGCCCCAAAAACCTATGTTCTTAATTTTGTATGTTTATGACACAATTATCTGTCTGCTTGAGTGGTTATGTACCCCAGGAAGTGTCTAAGAAGTCTTGGGCTCAAGCCTTGGCTTGTGCAAAAACTTTTGTTTTTATTTGAGTGAACCCTGATTCTAGATTGTAGACTTCTTAAGTAATTGTCTATAAAACATGAAAGAAAAGAGCCTGCTGGCTTAGGGGATAAGTGGCGTGTTATAAGTGTCAAGAGGCTGGAGTTCGAGTCTTGGACTGTGCAATGGGGGGTTTTATTTTGCTTCATGACTGTGTGAGTGGTAAAGTTCGATTGGAATACTACAAAATTGAGGTGGTCGTTGAATTGGTCAATTGGAGAGACTGGTGGAGGGGACTTGGATGAGAATCGGTTTGGGAGATTAAAGGAGGGATTTTAAGAGATTTTTGTGGGATTTTGAAGGAAGTGGAAGTGGTAATGCCAAATTGGTATTCTAGCCACTCAAAAATTCGGCTGAGGTTTGCTTAGTGCCTTTCTGTTCCCCCTTATTTTGATTTTCTTTGTTTTTCCTTTTCTTAGGGCCATTTCTATTCTATCTGGTTTTCTCGTTTTGACTACATTCTATGACATTTTTCTCGAGTCTTCGAGTGATTGAGTGTTTTTGTAACACCCCAAACTTGGCCTAGAAGTTAGGCCCGAGTCCGGCGTGTCACATTAAAGTGTTTTTAGAAAATTGTGTTTTCATTAAAAACCCTTCTTACAAGTTTTAAAGAAATCACTATTCTGTCTATCTTTGATTAATCAGATTATGAAAGTTTTTTTCTTTAGAAAAACAAAATGATTGCGGAAGCTTTGTTTAAATTCTTGTTTGTTGCAAAAACGTGGTTTTTGGAAAACATATATCATTTTGTAAAACGCGCTCTAAAGCTAACAGATTATAAACATGCAAATAAATAAACCCAGTATTTAAAAAAAATTAACTAGCGGCCTTATTACAACCTCAAAAAAACCATAAAAAAATAAATGAAAATCGAAAGTAATGTAAAAGCAAAGTGAAACAACAAAGTGTGGCCGCCTCCAAGTCCACATAGCACTGAATCGCCTATGCCTCGGAATTACCTGTACAGTTTAAATAATTGGGTGAGTATACAAATACTTAGTGTGTAATCCCGGCAATCAATATAACAGAATCAGACTGGGCTAGAGCCCATTACAATATCAATATAGCATGCAATCAGAATCCAAATACAGTATCAGTATATCATGCAATCAGAATCCTACCCAACCATCCACTACACTCCATCTCCGTCCAACCCAACACTCTATGTGGGGATATAATCAACCCACCCAACCCTACACTCCACAGTGTAGTACCGATGCAGCACTATCTATAATATGCAGCAGAGTTGCTAGGATATTAGGCTATAAGCCTCAGAATAATGCAGCGAAGCTACCAGAACAGTACACTTCCTCCAAAAATATATACTCCAGCCTCATGCAATGCAACATACTCAATGTCATGTAATGTCAAATTACAGAATATACACACATACATATATATCAGAGCATACATAATAATTCAAAAATTATAAAGGGTCAAAACGGTTAATTTACCCACGAGGGGTATTTTGGTCAATTTGTCATTAGGGGAATTTCAGTCATTTATCAGTGTCATCCTTCGTATGTGAAGGCCCACTAGAAAGCCCATGGTCGTCTAGCGTACATACAGCCAAATAGTCCAGAAATTTGATTTTGGTCTAAAGCCCATCTAGCGAGCCCACGGGCCCATTGGGCTTATTCGGCCCCATCTTTCAACTTTTAGCCGACTGACAGTCAAAATAGGGTATACAGTTACACACCTCATCACGTAGAGTAGTAAATAATCCTGAGCGTCGTAACCTAAATTAAACATAACACATGGTTAAACTACTTATCTAAAAATAATTAAGGAAAAATTAATCCAACCACTTTGCCTAAGCATTTGCTACCAGTTGCCTTCATTAGAGTGAGCAATTACGATTTTCCTAGTCAAACTGTAGTTTCACGTGGTTACCTTTTCATATCCTGGTGAAAAGTCCCTAACTGTCGATACAGATAAATCGTAGTTTGATGCGGTCGCTCTTCTACATCCTGGCAGAAAGTCCCTAACTGCCGACACACTACATCTCTTGAGCTTGGGAGTAGAAACTGCGAGTACACTTCCCGTAGATACTCTTCCATGACCTCCCTCAATTAGATTATCACTTGCCTCCATGATATCTTCCAAAAGCCATAAAACCAACACTTAGAAGAGAACGATCTATCCCAAAGGGTGTACGTAATATTTCAAAGTCAACACTTACGATAAAGGTACTTACCCAAAACTAAAGGACATCCACAGTGGAAAGAAATTCGAGTCCAATACCCTAATCGAACTCCTAGCCAAAAATGGTTAATACAAAGTGTTACAGAACCATTACTTAAACGAAACAATTAAAAAGCATGTGGGTACGAACAACCCTCTAATAGTGAAATCAACCCTTGTGATCGAAAACTTACCAAAATGACACGTGCCAAGCCTAGCAATCGTCTAAAATAAAGAGTGATTTAATCGGCCAAGAAGAGAGAATAACTAGAAATAAAATCACAATTTCGGCTTACAGAACAAATTTAGATTCGGCCTACATAGAAGAAAAAGCGAAAAAGAAATTAAGGAGGAAGGCAATAACAAGAATCAGTAAGAAAGAAATACACACTCGGCTCTTTAGTATTGACTGAGCACCTACAGTTTGATTAAAGAAGATAAAGAGAAAAGCACCTTGTTAATCCCAAAAGTTGAAAGGGACAATTGATACAGTTGATTAAATGAAAAGAGGAGAGAAAGGGTGAATAACAATCAGTTTATGAGTAGGCCAAGATGACAAACAAAATCAAGAGAAGAAAAAGGATATACGAGTCGGCTAAAAAGAATTATGGGTTGATGGATTCAAAACCACATTTGGCTAAGAAGAGACAAGAAAAGATAGAAGGAAGTAGTCGACTATGACATTAGATATGAAACAAATGGTGAATAGCTAAAGCAAAGGCAAAAGGGAAGAGTGAGTGATCCAAAAGTGTATTCGGCTTAAGCAAAATCAATAGAATAGAGGGCCAATGCAAGGTAGTGTCGGTCATTTCTAAGAAATCTAAAGGTAAACAATCCTACTATCCCCCACAATAGCCGAAAAAATCCTTACCTACATGCCTTAATTTGGTAACAAAAGTATACCCCTTCCAATCGGTCAAAACTAAGAACAAAAAGGTAAGCAATTTAAGCATTTATTACCTATATCACCTATTCTTGAATATCACCAAAAATTAGTCGCACTTTGGTCAAAATTCCCTAAAAAAATAAAACCCTTATTAGTCAAAATTGCAATGACCGAATGGCACTTCCCAAAATATTTCATTTATTTGCAGCTTAAAAACAACCCAAATTGAAGCCCTTCCACTGCTTGACCAATTCACCAACAGCAGCCTTCCATCCACCGCTTGACCAAGTTAGCCAGCCTTAAATCTTCATGCACGGGCAGTAAAAAGAAATAAACCTTCCAAGCATAGGGTGAGGCTCGAACTTCAGACCTCATCCCATCACTGCGCCTTCAACCATGCTACTAGCCACTGCACCTCTTTTCTCTTTACATTATAATATGGTCGCAAATAATTATAACCTTTAACTGCTGAAGCCACGGTTTAATTAAATTTAAAACAAAAACTTTGCTTGCCCAGGAGGTTCAAACCTGCGCCCTCTAAATTCTCCTAGCACGCTCCATGCAACTGCACCATAGGCACTCTTGTGATATGATTCGGTCACAACAGGGTATAAGTCTTACCTGCTAAGGCCAGTGCTTATTGAAGAATAAGAATGAAATTTCTACCTGTGAAGAGACTCGAACATGTGTTCCTTCTAAAAGCCCAGTGCACCATTCGCCACTATTCTACAACTCCATTTGTGTCACGAAACACCCTCAAATAATTATAAGGTTTAACGCCAGCCTCCATTCTGTTAAACGAAAATTAAAAGAATTTATGCCATGGCCAGGATTCAAACCTTGGACCTTCTACATGCTACCAGTGCCCCCTTGCCACCAGACCAACTTCTTTTATACGTCCAACTTTAGCTAAAAATTATTTATAAACCCTTCCTTGTAATGCCAATATCCACTTAGTGATAAAAATTAATTTTTTTCTTCCCTTTTTGAACCCCAGACTTCTCTGACATCCCCAAGCACTCCAAATCACTTAATTAACAATCCAAACATGAAATTACGAAACATTTTTCTTGACCACAAAAAATTGAATTTCTCTGATACACGAAGACCATTTCTCCTAAGCCCAAAATTTAGGCCGTTACAGTTTTCTTCCCTCTTTCCTTTCTTTGGTTTGGTAAATCGAATACTTTTCTCTCTTTTCCACACTCTTTCCCAAGTAGTTTGTTTTGGGGCCTTTTTTCCATCTACTTTCGTAATACCCTTCTTCATCCATCTGGATTCTTTTCTTTGAACCGATTACTCTCTCCCTTTTTGGCACTCTTTGCTTTGGCCGATTATAACAGTGTTCCCTTCCACGTTATTTTTTAGTTTCCCTCAAGTTTTATTTTGGAAAGCCAAATCTCTCTCTGCATCCTATCAAGGTAAGCTACCATCTCTGCTTGTTTTCACGGACGCTTCTTTTTTCTATCTTCTCTCCTTCTATCTCTTACTAATCGTTTGGCTTCTAACAACTCTCTTTTTGATTTGACCGAATGCTCCGTCTCTCTTTTTCATCTATGTATACGGCTTTGGCAGTAGATTCTTTGATCGACCAAGGGGTGTGTAGGCTAGCCTTTGTCTCTGTTGTATCATGTAGGCACACTAAGGTGAGGCCAATTGCCTCATTTCCTTATATTTGGGTCACGTATTGGCAAGTGGACTAAGCCACATTTGTCTTTTGTGGGAAGTGTTAATGTTAATTTGGGGTAAGTGTGTAAAAGGGTTTGGTTCTATTGTTAGATGGCTAATGAGAAGCCATGTATGGATGTAGGTCCCGGTGTTCGTAAACATTTAGCATCTCCTGAAAACTAAGGGCGCGATTGTAGTTGTTTTGGTAAGGAGGCTGTAATCCACTTGGGATTCCGTTAGATCTCTTTATTGTCATAAGTTGGGTAGCCAATTAGTTATTATGCTGATTTGATTTAGGTACAGGAATATTTGGAGCACAGTTCGTTTTCGTAATCAGGTGTGTGTACTCACACTGTTTTAACCATACGACAGCAAGAGCCAGAAAGCCAAAAATATGGCATTCGATGCCACATGTGCGTGATAACGCACATGTGGTGATTCGAGCCCACGAAACATGGGTGCACGACTGTAAAGGCCACCATGAGTGATCTTATGGGTTTGGGTCGTTTTGGGCCACGTTGTGCCGAAATGGGCTGTGTGGGCCCAATTGACTTGTGGGCCCCACACGGGAAAGTCTCACGGAGATGTGGAAATTACTAGCCTGACTATGTCATACACATGGCTAAGGCCATTTCGGGGCTTAGTGGGCCACACAGGCATGTGGGCCCACATGGGTCGCATAATTGGCCTTGGGCCCATTTACACTGTTATGATTACTAAGGTTACACAAGTTGCCCGAAACGACTGTGGACCTTTTGATGGGTCGGTAAGTGTGTTTAGACCCCATTTCGATAGAAATGACTGTTTTACCCCTATAAGGTAAAAAAGACTATCATACCCCTAGAGGTAAAATGACTGATTTGTTTTATAATATGTATGACTGTAGTTGAGCATGACATGTTGCATACACACATATGATTTTATTACAAGACATACTGCATGGGGATTGGGTTGTTAATGTCTAAGGAAGTGTACTGTACTGATGGCTTTAAGCCACTCATATTACTAGTAGCTTTGCTGCAATACTGCTTACTGGCAGCTTTGCTGCGATGCTGATTACTGGCAGCTTTGCTGCGATGCTGATTACTGGCAGCTTTGCTACAATATTGATTAGTGCTACAACCGGTGCTAATCTTGGAGTGTTTGGCTTGGTGGGTCGATTTTATCCCCACATGGTGTGACTCGCGGTACGTAGTGGTGTGTCTGGTTGGATTAGATGGGATTTCTGTTTGCATTACTACTCTAGTACTAATACTGTACTGCACTTAGGCCTAAATTTTACTGTTACTATAATGGGCTCAGGCCCGGACTGTTACTGCATACTATTTTGATAAGGGATTACACACTGAGTTTTTGTAAACTCACCCTTCTGTTTATCCGTACATGTAATCCCCAACCATAGATGGATTGGTGCCGTGAGGGACTCGAAGGAGGCCACACTACTGCATTTGTTTTTTATTTGATCCTATGTACTATTAATTTCAATTTGGGTAATTTTTATGTAATAAGGCCTCTCTGGATTTTATTTTAATTTTGGGATTTTTACTAGCTTTGACATAAGCTGCTAGATGAAGGTAAAAGACGCGTTTTCAAAAGATAAAGGTTTTCTCAAAACACTACGCTTACGTAAAATGTTTCAAAAGTTGCCGCTATTAAATGAGATTTTGACAATATGAACGATTTTAAAAGTAAATGGTTTTGGATAATAAACTTTGATTTGAAATAAACGTTACGCTTTAATATGGTTAAAGATAAATAAAAGGTAGCTTAATGAACAAAGAGAGTTTTTAAAGTTTATATATGATTAACAAGGTTTTTTTAGAATGTCACGAAGAGGTCTAATAATGAACGGGTTTACAGTGGAAACATGTTTTCAAAAAACACTTCAATGTCACATCGCCAAATGCGGCCATAATGTCTAGGCCGGGTTTGGGGCGTTACAAGTGGCATGTATAGAGACTCAAATATTAGTAATATTTATTCTTAAGATTTGGCCATAAATATTGGCTTATATTGCCTCATTATATAAGGCTATGAGATGTGGCTCATATTGACCATGAATATATAAACTTATTTATGCATTCATGTGTTAAGATCTCGTGTGATATAATTATGTTTGTTTGTCATAAATGGTTTATATTTGAATGTGTGAATGTGAAAATAAATAAGGGTAACAAAAGGGCTTGGAAAATAGCCTAAGTGTTAGTCACACGGGCAGAGACACGGTCGTATGCCTCAGCCGTGTGAAGGACACGGCTTAGCACACGAGCGTGTGACTTCACTGTGTTCCCGAAATGTTTGATGATGGCATCAACAGAGAGTTACACGGGTGGAGGACACAGGTGTGTCCTGAGCCACACGGTCATGTGAGACCACACGGCCTGCCCACACGGGCGTGTGACTCTCCAAAATATCGAAATTATATTTGTGTCTCAATAGTTTCAAAAGTTATTAGTTTAGTCCCGAACTATTACCAATGTATGTTTTGGGCCTCGTAAGTCCATATACGGCTCTTTAAGATGGAAATTGAAAAGTTTTAAATTGGAACGAGAATTTATGGCCCAGTTTAATGAGTTGAAGTATGTTCAAGTCCGGTAATGCCTCGAACCCTATCCCAGCATCGAATACGGGCAAGGGGTGTTACATTTAGTGGTTTCAGAGCTATGGTTTAGTCAGTTCTTGGACTAACCTAGCATGTGTGGGAGTCTAGCTATACATGCCAGAAATCTGTGTTAGTGTGATGTCTTCCGACGTGAATGAGAACTATCTCGTTTAGACAGAGGTACTCTCAAACTCAGCTACATCTGATAATGTTGATAGCGATATTAAAGTATTTAAGCAAGTGCATGTGACAGCCCAAATTTGACCCTAGTCAGGAAGTGGTTTCGGGACCGCAAAACTGAGTCACGAAAATAATTAAGTGTTAAATTTCATGATTTTTATAAGTGATATTGCACGTATGAAATTTTGATGTGTTGAATTTTGTCAGTTGGTTATGAAATTTTCTATAAAGGACTTAGATGTGAAGTATCAAAATATGTGAGGCCAATTGAGGTGGCTAAATAAATTTATGGAGTAAAACATGGGGATTTGCATGTCAAATTCCCCATTTTTACTCATAGTGGCCGGTCATGATGATGTTTAAATTAAAATAATTGTATTTTATATGTATCATATTAGTTAATGGGTTTAATTATGTAATAAAGATTTAATAAAATAGAAATGGGTGTGAAAAACAAAGAAAAGCTTCATATTTTTGTTCTTAGCCGAAAACTAAAAGAAACTTGAAAGAAGAAGAGCTTTGGGCATTTGGTCACTTGAGAGTCAAAAATTCATGGTAAATCTTTGATATTTTGTGTTGAATTTGAAGATGTGAGTCCCTTGTCTTGTATCCTTTTAAACCCAAGTTAAAATTTTTAATTTTGGTAGAGTTATGAGCATACGGTCTTGGTTTAATTTGTAAGAAATGGTTGTTGTTTCATGTATTTAGAAGTAATGGTGGATAAGAGAAATAGAACTAAACAAATGCACTTATATATGGAGTAAATTGCTAGAAGGGATTCAGCTTGTATGTTTGTGTTTGTGCGATTTTCAAACGTTGTTTCTAATTTGAATTGTGAGTAAAGAGTGGTGTATAAAATGTCAATTTGGTTGGACGAATGCTTGGGAGATTGTACTAATTGTAGAAGCTATGAATGGGAAGTTGGACGAACAGATTTTTGTTATTCAAGCTCAAGAGCAAAGAGGTTCGAAGTTGGATAGGGGGAAAGAGAAAGCAATTGAGTAGTCGTTTTGCGATCGTTCAAATATATTTGAGGTAAGTTTTGAGTATTTAACCATAGTTTTAGTGAAAGAAAAATGACATGGAAAATGTACAAAAGTAGCAATGTGATTGAGTGTACTCATCTATAATAAATAGATGAGAAATATGTTATTTCTATAAGCCTTAACCGAATAGCTATTAGAAAAGGGAGATTGAAAGTATGATTTCGTATGTGATACTATGGTGTTTATTATATAAGATGAAATCTGTAATGGAAAATAGATGGTGTGGCAAGAAGGTAAGTATAGTCTAAAGAAATGTCAAAGTGTATGTATATGCTTATAGCCGAATGTGTTAAATGATACATAAGTGAATTTATGCTATGTGGAAGTTAATATAATGTGATGAATTATGCATGAATTTTTAATGAAATGGGGGATGATACATTCGGGCCCTCGTGCCTAGCAGGCTATAATACCGATGGTACATTCGGGCCCTCGTGCCTAGCAGGCTATAATGCCGGTGATACATTCTGGCCCTCGTGCCTAGTAGGCTATAATGTTAGTGATACATTCGGGCCCTCGTGCCTAGCAGGCTATAATGCCGGTGATACTTTCAGACTTTGCGCCTAGCAAGCTTAATGCCGGTGAATCGAGCATAGGTTAAGGTTATGAGAAATTGTAATACAACTCCAATAGAGTAGGTGCAATACATTAAGTTGGCCAGGTATGTATCATATATTCATATGTGAAATTAAATTGGATTGAATCTTAAGTATTAAGTTTGGTTGTATATGTGAATGAGAGTTATATCAAGGCATGTAATGGTGATACATTCGGCCATGTATGATGCTAGACGAAAGTGTGCAATTTTGCTATATCGTATGAGTATTAAATCAATTGAAAGCAACTGCTGAAATTTCCTTATGTATATAAGTGTATTCGGCCAAGTGGTTATGTATCTAGAAATTTAGTTTTATGATATTGAATGGTGGTGTGACTATAAGTTTTGAATTGTTAGTATTACTCAAAGCTTACTAAACTTTTGGAAGCTTATTCGTTGTTATATTTTTCCTCTGTTTTATAGATCTCTACTTTCAGCTACAAGCTCGAGGATTCAAGCTTTAACCACCCACACTATCGTTATTTTCTCTTAGTACCATTGTTAGTTTATTTTCTTTTGAACAATGGCATGTATAGGCTAAGTTCTTTTTTTTTTTGAAATTCGAATTTCCTTTTGATTTGTAAATATTTGAGCCATGCGAAAATGGCTTAATAGTTTCTATGCATGAATGAATGGCTTGATGGAATTGTATGGATAGTCATTTAGTACTTATGCCAAGTAGTGGAGGGTGCACATAGGATTATGTTATTCTTATATGTTTGAATGGAATTGCTTGAGTAACCAATATGGTTAATGAGAAATTTTAACTTATCATTGAACTTCCTTGCTATTATGTTGTTTCGACTATTCTTGTTAGTATGAAAACACTTTATGATTAATTATGATAGTGAATTGAAACCTATTTGGTTAAAGTCAATAAATTAAAGTAGTTTAATTTCGATATTATTGCACCCTTGAAATTATGTTTAGTATGTATTTCAAAAACTTCTGTAAGTCATGTTTAGTTAAGTAATACCTCGTAACCCTAATCTGGCGATGGACATGGGGTAGGGGTGTTACATTTTATTGGTATCAGGCTACGGTTTAGTCGATTCTAGGACTAACGTAGTGCGTGTAAGTCTAGCTATACATGCCATTTTTTGTTATTACGATAGTGCGATGACTCCTGACACTTGAAATGTGATTTGTGCATAGAAATGGATCTCGATCCCGAACGAGCTGTAGCAGATGACGTTGAGAGTGTAGCGCCGGCTCCCGCGCAAGGGACTGCGCCTAATGACTCTCAGCCGAATGCCAGTCATCGAGATGATGACACGAGACAAGCTTTCTATGCATTGATGAGTGATTGGTTCACTCAATTCCTTCGAACTAATCCGGCTGTTCCACAACCCCCGCCCCTGAATACTCTGCTTCCGACATATGTAGCTCCTCCTGTGACCGATCTGTTGAGATCGAATAGGCCCTCGATTGACAAAATAAGAAAGTTTTGGCCAGGTGCTGAAAAATTCTGGGCTATAGTCAGTGATGATGCTAAGCGGGCCGAGTTTTGGCTCGATACTACAATCTGAGTTTTTGATGAATTATCGTGTACGCCTGAGGAATGTTTGAAATGTACCATATCTCTGTTATGTGATTCTGCCTACTATTGGTGGAATACGTTGGTTTCTGTTGTGTCGAGAGAGCGGGTTACCTGGGAGTTTTTCCAAACTGAATTCCGAAAAAAGTATATCAGTCAGAGATTCATCGATTAGAAACGGAAGGAATTTCTTGAGCTTAAACAGGGCCGAATGACGGTGACCGAATATGAGAGAGAGTTCGTACGGCTCAGCCGATATGCTCACGAGTGTATATCAGCCGAGGCCATTACGTGTAAACGTTTTAAGGATGGATTAAATGAAGATATCAAATTGCTGGTCGGTATTCTAGAAATTAAAGAGTTCGTAGTACTTGTCGAGCGAGCTTGCAAGGCCGAAGAGCTTGGAATTGAAAAGAAAAAGGCTGAAGACAGAGTCAGAGAGTTTCGTAAGAGATCGTCGGGAAAATCTTTCCTGCAATCCTTGAAGAAATTTTGAGACGAATTGGGTAGATCTAAGGCTAATTCGGGTTATTCTAGACGAGATCGCGATTGACCTCCAGTGAGTACACGAGCCACCTCTATTGCTAGTGTAGGCAATGATCGTCGGGATAGATCAGAATGCAAGCATTGTGGAAAGTGGCATCTAGGTAATTGCAGAATGCATGATCGCTCTTGTTTTAAATGTGGATCTGCCGATCACTTTATTAAAGATTGTCCGAAACTAGTTGAACGCAATACTAATTCAAGTGAGAGACCCAGTAGCACGACAGCACGGGGTAGACCACCGAGGCGTGGAGGTAATACTACCGGTAGCCAGAGAGGGACCAGAGACACTGCGGTCAGATCTGAGGCTCGTGCACCTGCTAGAGCTTATGCTATCCGTGCCCGTGAGGAGGCTTATTCTCCTGATGTTATTATCGGTACCTTTACTCTCTTTGACACTGATGTTATTGCTCTAATTGATCCTGGTTCAACCTATTCATATGTGTGTGAAACTTTAGCATCCAGTAAGACTCTTCTTGTTGAGTCTACTGAGTTTGTGATTCGAGTATCAAATTCTTTGCGGCAATGTGTTCTAGTTAATAAAGTGTGCAAGAAATGTCCCCTAATGATTCGAGATTTCTGCTTCCCGGCCGACTTGATGCTTTTATCCTTCGATGAATTTGACATTATTCTTGGAATGGATTGGTTGACTGTGCACGATGCTGTAGTGAATTGCATGCGAAAGACTCTCGATTTGCGATGTTCAAATAATGAGATAATTCAGATTGAATCCACTGATTTAAACGGGCTATCTGCAGTAATAACTTCCATGTCAGCTCAGAAATACGTGAGAAAGGGCTGTGAAGCATATCTGGCCTATGTGCTAGATAGCAAAGCATCCGAACGAGAGCTTGAGACTGTACCTGTGGTTTATGAGTATTCGAATGTGTTTCTCGAAGAATTACCGGGATTGCCACCTATTAGAGAAGTTGAGTTCAGTATAGAGTTGGTTCCTAGTACGACTCCGATTTCCATTGCCCCGTACCATATGGCACCTACCGAGTTAAAAGAAATGAAATCCCAGTTACAAGAGTTGACGGACAGAGGTTTCGCACGACTGAGTTTCTCACCCTGGGGCGCACCAGTCTTGTTTGTGAAAAAGAAAGACGGAGCTATGAGATTGTGCATCGATTATAGACAGCTGAACAAAGTGACTATAAAGAATAAATATCCATTGCCCCAAATCGATGATTTATTTGATCAGTTGAAAGGAGCTTCAGTGTTTTCAAAGATTGATCTGCGATCCGGTTATTATCAGTTGAGAGTTAGAGATTCTGACGTGACGAAGACTGCTTTTTGAACCAGGTATGGACACAACGAATTTTTAGTGATGCCATTTGGGCTCACAAATGCCTCTGCAGTTTTCATGGACTTGATGAATCGGGTGTTTAAACAGTATCTGGATCGATTTGTGGTAGTGTTTATCGACGGCATTTTGATTTATTCTCATGACAAGATCGAACATGCTGAGCATTTGAGACTTGTGCTTCAGACTCTACGTGATAATCAGTTGTACATGAAATTCAGTAAATACGAGTTCTGGTTGCACGAGGTCAGCTTTTTGGGACATGTAGTATCTATTTTGGGTATTCGAGTCGATCCGAACAAAATTTCGGCCATTCTCGATTGGAAACCTCTGAGAAATGTTTCAGAAGTTCAGAGCTTTTTAGGACTTACCAGTTACTACCGACGATTCGTAAAAGTTTTTTCGATGATTGCAACACCTTTGATGAAGTTGTTGCAAAAAGACGTCAAATTCGAGTGGTCTGACAAATGTCAGAAAAGTTTCGACCAGTTGAAAACTCTTTTGACGGAAGCTCTAGTGTTAGTTCAGCCAGAATCCGGTAAAGAGTTCGTGGTTTATAGTGATGCATCTTTGAACAGTCTAGGTTGCGTTTTGATGCAAGAGGGCCGAGTTGTTGCATATGCCTCGAGACAGTTAAAGCCTCACGAGTAGAATTATCCGACTTATGATCTTGAGCTAGCTGCTATTGTTTTCCCTCTGAAGATTTGGCGTCACTATCTATTTGGGGAGAAATGCCACGTCTTTTCCAATCATAAGAGTCTCAAATATTTAATGACTTAAAGAGATTTAAATCTGAGACAAAGGCGGTGGTTGGAGTTACTTAAAGACTACGAGCTTGTCATTGACTATCACCCGGGAAAAGCTAATGTAGTTGCAGACGCTCTTAGTCGGAAGTCCTTATTTTCCTTACGAGTAATGAACGTACAATTGTCTTTGTCAGCAGATGATGTTTTGATAGCCAAGTTAAAAGCAAAACCAGTGTTAATACGGCAAATTCGTGAAGCTCAGAAGGTCGACGATGATTTAGTTGCTAAGCGAGCTCAGTGTGATTTTGGTATGGATTCAGAGTTTAGAACCGACAGAAGTGATTGTTTGAGGTTCAGAGATTGATTGTGCATTCCAAAAAATTTAGAGCTTATTTCGACAATTTTGAGTGAGGCTCATAATAGCCGAATGTCGATTCATCCGGGTAGCACAAAAATGTATAATGACCTGAAATGCCAACATCGATGGCACGGTATGAAACAAGACATCTCTGATTTTGTATCTAAATGTCTGGTATGTCAGTAAGTAAAAGCGGAACATCAAGTGCCTTCGGGATTACTTCAGCCGATCCTGATACCCGAGTGGAAGTGAGATCGAGTTACGATCGACTTTGTGTCAAGTTTACCGCAGACGCCGAGTAGGAAAGACTTCATCTAGGTTATCGTTGACAGATTGACAAAGTCAACTCACTTTGTCCCTGTTCGTACCGATTATACACTCAATAAGTTGGCTGAATTGTACATTTCTTAGATTGTGAGATTGCACGGGGTGCCTACTTCTATTGTTTCAGATATAGATCCCAGATTTACTTCACGATTCTGGAAGAAATTGCATGAGGCATTGGGTACTAAACTTCATTTCAACACTGCCTTTCATCCCCAGACAGACGGTCAGTTCAAGCAAGTGATTCAGATACTCGAGGATATGTTGAGATGCTGCATTCTCGAGTTTAGTGGCTCGTGGGAAAAATACTTGCCATTGATTGAATTTGCCTATAATAACAACTTTCAAACGAGTATCAAAATGGCACCTTACGAAGCTTTATATGGTCGTAAATGCTACACACCTTTGTTTTGGACCGAGTTTAGTGAGAATAAGTTATTCGGGTTTGATTTGATTAAAGAAGCCGAGCAGAAAGTGAAAGTAATACGTGATAGTCTGAAAGTAGCCTCTGATCGACAGAAATCATATGCGGATTTGAAATGCAAGAACATTGAGTTTCAGGTTGGTGAGAAAGTGTTTCTGAAAGTTTCGCCTTGGGAAAAGATAATTCGGTTGTAAAGGCAAATTGAGTCCGAGATTTATCGGACCGTACGAGATTTCAGAACGAATTGGGCCGGTTGCCTATAGGCTAACTCTGCCCCCTGAACTTGAAAAGATTCACAATGTTTTCCATGTTTCGATGCTTCGTCGTTATAAATCCGATCCCTCTCATGTGATTAGTCCATCGGAAATTGAAATTCAGTCCGATTTGAGTTATGAAGAAGAACCGATTCGTATCTTAGCTCGCGAAGTGAAAGAGTTGAGAAACAAAAAGGTTCCGTTAGTAAAAGTGTTGTGGCTCAAGCGCAGGATTGAAGAAGCAACTTGGGAACCCGAAACATCTATGAAAGATCGATACCCAAACCTATTTATTGGTAAGATTTTCGGGGATGAAAATCTCTAAAGGGGGAGAGTTGTGACAGCCCAAATCTGACCCTAGTCAGGAAGTGGTTTTGGGAGCACAAAATCGAGTCACGAAAATAATTAAGTGTTAAATTTCATGATTTTTATATGTGATATTACACGTATGAAATTTTGATGTGTTGAATTTTGTTAGTTGGTTGTGAAATTTTCTAAAAAGGACTTAGATGTGAAGTATCAAAATATGTGAGGCCAATTGAGGTGGCTAAATAAATTTATGGAGTAAAAGATGGGGATTTGCATGTCAAATTCCCCATTTTTACTCATAGTGGCTGGTCATGATGATGTTTAAATTAAAATAATTGTATTTTATATGTATCATATTAGTTAATGGGTTTAATTATGTAATAAAGATTTAATAAAATAGAAATGGGTGTGAAAAACAAAGAAGAGCTTCATATTTTTGTTCTTAGCCGAAAACTAAAAGAAACTTGAAAGAAGAAGAGCTTTGGGCATTCGGTCACTTGAGAGTAAAAAATTCAAGGTAAATCTTTGATATTTTGTGTTGAATTTGAATATGTGAGTTCCTTGTATTGTATCCTTTTAAACCCAAGTTAAAATTTTGAATTTTCGTAGAGTTATGAGCGTACGGTCTTGGTTTAATTTGTAAGAAATGGTTGTTGTTTCATGTATTTAGAAGTAATGGTGGATAAGAGAAATAGAACTAAACAAATACACTTATATGTGGAGTAAATTGTTAAAAGGGAATCAACTTGTATGCTTGTGTTTGTGCGATTTTCAAACGTTGTTTTTAATTTGAATTGTGAGGAAAGAGTGGTGTATAAAATGTCAATTTGGTTGTCGAATGCTTGGGAGATTGTACTAATTGTATAATCTATGAATGGGAAGTTAAGTCTAGTTTTGCTTAATGGCCGAATGAGCTCAATGATATGCATAAGTTGAATTAATGGAATTTTAGATTGAAGTAAGGCATTTGGTCATTTAGGCTAGATAAGAGTGTGTGTTTGGTAAAATTCTGTAAATTGAACTGTTAAATTCTATTATTGATGGCAAATTGAGGGCAATAAGTTCAGTCATGGTTGAAAAGGATGAGAAAATGGAAGATGAGCTAATTAAATTGCTTTTTAATGGTTTGAATTTGCTATTAAGAAAATTGGTGTTAATGACTATATTGTGTGATTAATGCCGAATGTACTTTGAAAGAATGTGGTGAATAACTTGTTGTTATATGAGTTGAATATGGTAGTTTAAGAATTTAAAAGTGAAGTTGTTGGTGTTGTGCATGTCTTTGCCGAATGTATATGGGACAAATTATATGTGTTTGAGATTTGTAAATTCATGAAATGAAGTTCCAATTTTGGTTTGTTAATATTAGGAATTATATGGAATTTTTGTGAGCTTATTTTAGTGATGGCCGAATGTAATTATATTAAGGAATAAGGTAAGTAAAAATGTGTTATGTGTTTATGCATGCATTCGGTTAAATGAATGACATGGTGATTATATGTTATATACCAATGTGTTGTTTGACATTCGGCTAATGAAAGTTATTAATAAGATTATAAATTTAGGTGCTATAAGATAATACTTGGAAATAAATGTGATTAATCAATAAATCATTTTGGTTAATTAATTAAACGAACATATTTTTGTTATTCAAGCTCAAGAGCAAAGAGGTTCGAAGTTGGATAGGGGGAAAGAGAAAGCAATTGAATAGCCATTTTGCAACCGTTCAAATATATTTGAGGTAAGTTTTGAGTATTTAAACTTAGTTTAATTGAAAGAAAAATGACATGGAAAATGTGCAAAAGTAGAAATGTGATTGAGTGTACTTATCTATAATAAATAGATGAGAAATATGTTATTTCTATAAGCCTTAGCCAAATAGCTATTAGAAAAGGGAGATTGAAAGTATGATTTCGTATGTGATACTATGGTGTTTATTATATAAGACGAAATGTGTAATGGAAAATAGATGGTGCGGTAAGAAGGCAAGTATAGTCTAAAGAAATGTCAAAGTGCATGTATATGCTTATAGCCGAATGTGTTAAATGATACATGAGTGAATTTATGCTATGTGGAAGTTAATATAATGTGATGAAGTATGCATGAATTTTTAATGAAATGGGGGATGATACATTCGGGCCCTCGTGTGTAGCAGGCTATAATGCCAGTGATACATTCGGGCCCTCGTGCCTAGCAGGCTAAAATGCCGGTGATACATTCGGGCCCTCGTGCCTAGTAGGCTATAATGCTGGTGATACTTGCGGACTTCGCGCCTAGCAAGCTTAATGTTGATGACTCGAGCATAGGTTAAGATTATGAGAAATTGTAATACAAATCCAATAAAGTAGGTGCAATACATTAAGTTGGCCAGGTATGTATCATATATTCATATGTGAAATTAAATTGGATTGAATCTTAAGTACAAAGTTTGGTTGTATATGTGAATGAAAGTTATATCAAGGCATATAATGGTGATACATTCGTCCATGTATGATGCTAGTGTGCAATTTTGCTATATCGTATGAGTATTAAATCAATTGAAAGCAAATGCTGAAATTTCCTTATGTATGTAAGTGTATTCGGCCAAGTGGTTATGTATCTAGAATTTTAGTTTTATGATATTGAATATTGGTGTGACTATAAGTTTTGAATTGTTAGTATTACTCAAAGCTTACTAAGCTTTTGGAAGCTTATTCATTGTTATGTTTTTCCTCTGTTTTATAGATCTCTGCTTTCAACTACAAGCTCGGGGATTCAAGCTTTAATCACCCACACTATCGTCATTTTCTCTTGGTACCTTTCTTAGTTTATTTTCTTTTGAAAAATGGCATGTATAGGCTAAGTTCTTTTTTTTTTTTGAAATTCAAATTTCCTTTTGATTTGTAAATATTTGAGCCATGCGAAAATGGCTTAATAGTTTCGATGCATGAATGAATGGCTTGATGGAATTGTATGGATAGTCATTTAGTACTTATGCCAAGTAGTGGAGGGTGCACATAGGATTATGTTATTCTTATATGTTTGAATGGAATTGCTTGAGTAACCAATATGGTTAATGAGAAAATTTTAACTTATCATTGAACTTCCTTGCTATTATGTTGTTTCGACTATTCTTGTTAGTATGAAAACACTTTATGATTAATTATGATAGTGAATTGAAACCTATTTGGTTAAAGTAAATAAATTAAAGTAGTTTAATTTCGATAGTATTGCACCCGTGAAATTATGTCTAGTATGTATTTCAAAAACTTCTGTAAGTCATGTTTAGTTAAGTAATACCTCGTAACCCTAATCCGGCGATGGACATGGGGTAGGGGTGTTACAGTGCAGCTGTGATGAGATGAAACTTAGAAAGGTATGAATAAAAGTTTATGATATGAATGCTTTAAAGTACGAGGTAAAATATGGAAAAGTTGAATGAAGTGAAAGTTTATATGGTGATAAGCCTTTCAATGTTTACTTGGCATGCATATGATATTATGTACACTTCCTAGAATAAGAGTAAATTGTACACTCATATGGTAGAATCTTGTGTTTAGGTGCTAAACTAGAAATAATACGATGTTTTGTTTTATATCATTGTTATTGAGCCATGAATATTATTATGGTATGAAAATTGAATTGGAAGATCAATTTAAGTAGAATGCAGGAAATGAGTACGATCGTTCAATGAAGGATTGATGGATGAGACTATTGTTAGACCATGGCAATATATGAAAGCACGTGTAAGACCATAGCTGGGCTACGACATCATGATGACATATAAGACCATAGCTGGGCTTTGGCATTGTGAGATGTGTAAGCCCATGTCGGGGACATGGCATCTATATGAGATCTTGTGTAAGACCATAGTTGAACTATGGCATTGAGTGAATGACGTACTCAAACCCATAAGGCGTTCTCTAATTTGAAAAATGTGGTATGGAAATTGAAGCCAAATGTTGGAAGTTTAATTAGATATTAATACTAAGCTCAAGTAAGTAACAACACTCTTTGAAATTATGGATGACAGAAAACATTTGTATAATAAATAATCGTGTTAATTTACTTGAAATAAACTATGTGATTTTGATGATATCACGTCAGTGATGAAAGCTAAGTCGTATATGTGTGCTTAAGAGAGTCAAGTTAGAGGCTTTAGGACCTCACCCTTACCGGCGTTGCCTTCTAACAAAAATTTTGCAAGAATCGTATTGAATAAGTTCATAAGTATGAGTGAATGAGTTTGGTAGTGAAATAATTAATAATGCATGCAGAAATGGGAATAGTTTAGAGAGTGTATAATCTTCGATACAAAAGAAGTCTAGAACTGATGTGTTTCTAGATTCGATAATGAGAATGTGGTGATTCTAATATCCGAATTTCTTTAACTTTCATGAAATCACTTGACAATGGTAGGGTATAAATGATAAGGGCATGAGCTTAAAATTTTGTGACGGATCTCTTTCCTCTCATAAGATTGATTAAAGTCGATGAGTTTAATCAAGATTATTATTTGTTTGAGCTCATATGGTTGCAAGACATTTGAATTGATAGTTACGAAAATTGTGAACAAATGTATGTACTTAAGTTGTGATAGTAGTATGGAGAAAAGAGTATTTTGACATGTTATCATTCGATGATTCAAATCCACCCGATTTTTCTCATCAAAGTAAGCTAGTTTATTGAGATTGGGTTACAATTATATGTATTTAAGCATGTCCTCAGCTAGGAAAAATAAATTTTGTGCACTCACGAGTATATATATAGATATTGATTGTAACAGCTCGGTTTAGACCCTAGTTGAAATAGTGGTTTCAAGACCACATATCCAAGTTAGAAAAATATTTTAAATTATTTTCCGTGTTTATTATATGTGAATTAGCATGTGTGAAAGTTTCATATGAAAATTTGTCCGTTTGAGTGCTTAATTTGCAAAAAGGATTAAATCGGATAACAATTAAAATTACCATGTTATATGATTAATGTGTATAATTGAAATGGCTTTGGATTATTATGGCCTTCAATGGTAATTATGCCATTGAATGTTTAAGAGGTCATAAATGACCTTAAAATATGTATTTGTATATGTCTAATAATATGGACATTTTAGTAATTGGTTAATAAATGTTCATTAAAGAAACAAAAACATGAAAATAGGCCATATTATCTTCCATTTTGCCGAATTCACAAAGGAAAGAAAAGAATAAAAGCAAAATAGGGTTCAGCCTTTCTATTATGAGTTTAAGGTATGTATTTTGATATGTTTTTAATAATTTCTATGATTCTGTGATCGTTGCTTAGTCTAGTACCGAGCCCATGCCTCAATTTCTAAATTTGAGTACGATTTTCAAATGTGCCATTGTTGATAATGTGAGTTTTATGAAGTTTGATAATATAACACCCATAACCCGTATCCGTCGATAGAATGGGGTTATGAGATATTACCAAATGAAACACAACTTTTAGTCAATCACACACATACAAATATTTAAACTTGAATATCAATCAATTAGTAATATAAAAATCTAGGCTTAAATTCTTTATTAATCATATTATAAGGTTTAAGAGAATATTTTCTTAATTACAAAATCATAAGCATATAATCTCGAAAATAACATTACATTACATATCCTATATGAATATCAAATGCATTACAAGTAATTCAATTCAATAATATAAACATAAATTATAACGAGAAAACATGTACAAAATACTTATAAATATTAACATAACATACTGTACTACATGAAATTTCAAATATATTAGATATACGTCACCTTACAAGTTTCACTGTCTATTTAAGTCAAAATTTCAAATCACATGAAGGAAATTTATTAAAGTACATATAATCATATACATGAACCAACTTTGCAAGCAAAGAATCTTGATTTTTTTTAGCTAAAATCACTATCATTTGGTCATTTTATAAAGTTTTGACCGGATACATTTGAGTTAGATTTATACGATTCATTTAACCACCATTTCCTTATTAATCCAAACTTCATACATATAACATTCCTTAGTATTATGTATAAGCCACTAACTTATTTTACAAGCATTCAATTCGGTAAATCACCAAGATGGATCAAACCTCAATTATATCATGTCCTATAATAGTTCTACTTTTCATACATTAAAACAATATAACACGCAAAAATTCGAATACATGTCACACCTAAAAATATAAATTTAAACTGAGTCCATATATACAAATTTTCAGTTATTCAAATCCTAATCATGTCTCATTCCATTTCACATAAATCACATAATGGCCTATTTTCAATCCCCATTACCGAAAATACATATCATTCAAAACTCAAACATACTAACCTCAAGCCTTATTAAACCATTATAGACTCATTTCTATTTTAATTATGCACCAATACAACATCAAATTATAACTAACCACATCAAGCATATTTTCCATCTATTTATATACCATAACTGAACAAGCAAAACATATCAAATTCATCAACCACATTCTTTAATCCAAACATACAAACATTTTTAACAAATTGATCAAGCCACATTCGCATGGCTTATACATTTATACATACCAAGATCCAAATGTTCACAAGAAAGTTTAGCTTATACATGCCATAAGATTTCATAAGTTTAATTTTTAAAATACCGATAATTTAATGATAACGTGGATGACTTCACTGACGATCCCCAAGCACGCACGACCTCCAAAATGAAACCTATAAAACAATTATAGTAACTAACATACAAGTAAGCTAATTTAGCTTAGTAAGCCTTTAGCAAATTAAACTATAAACAAGTTTACTAAAGTATCCGTATTTACAAATAAATTTAAACTTTCAAATCATTACATATAAAGCATATACTTTAATAAAGTCACATTATCTTAATCGAATAACCATGTTCATAATCAACATCACATATTTAATTTCATAACCAAACCAATTCATTTATCCAAACTCATGTATACCTTTATTAACTTATAATCATCACTCAAATGACATTTTGGTCATAGGCATTAATAAAACCGAACATATATATACATATCTCGCTTTAGCTCACTTATTAAATCATCCTTACATAATTTCCTTTTATCATCCATTAAGAAATCAATTCGCTTTGCTAACAAATAGATAACAAAATATCACACACCTAAATACCTTAATTAATTTACCGAATTCCATTACCTTATTCACACCAATTACATAAGTTTAAACTTTTAATAGCTCATCGGCAATAAGCCTGCTAGGTATAAACCTGAATTCACTCCCGCACATAGTCTACTAGGCATATAGCCTGAATTATATTCACTGGCAATAAACCTGGAAGGCGTTAAGCCCGATTTCTATTCACTAGCATTAAGCCTGCAAGGCATATAGCCCGATTTAACTTCACCAGCATAATGCTTGCTAGGCTTGAAGCCTGAACATCTATATCACACATTCATTTCATTCATGACTATTTTATAACAATTTCAATGATACTCATTCTTTGTTCAACATTTCAATATCATACCATAATTCCAATCAACTTAATATACAAATCTATAATATCACATTCGGCCAACCACATTTGCCTATGTAAATAAATATTCAAAATTTAACATTTAACCAACTTTTATTCAAATAAATATGTTTAAATTGCTTATAGGCCTACCTCAAGTATCGATGAACGACATAACCCGACTATCCGTCTGTTTTTGTTTTTCCCCAATCCGAATCTGATTTTCTCCTTTCTTGATCTAAATTATTTTAAATTAAACTTATTTAATCAATTATTCAATCCAATTTACTCAAAAATGCATAAATGGGAAAATTGAATTTTGCCCCAAACATTTTGTACATTTAGCAATTAAGTCCAAAATTCTCAAAACACAAAACAAACATGATTCATTCTGTAACACCTCGACCCGGCCCATACGTTATGGCCGAATTTGGTGATGTCATATCAAAAGATTGTTTCCAAAACGATTTTAAAAAATTGAGAATATGTTTGATAGGGAGTTTACTTGGTGAAAATTTAAGTTTGAGATTTAGAAATTGAAGTTCATGTTAAGCCCAAAATGGAAGCCTGTGTCTAACCAAAAACGCCCTAATAGTAATGTTATTTAAAATCCACATTAAATTTAAGAAAGTTATCTAAGTAAAAATAAAAACTAGGCAGTCAAAACATTTATAAACACTAAATTCAACCACATTGAGACACTAGGCCATATTACATCAAATGAAAACAAAATAACAAAACTAAAGTAATTGAAAGAAATAGTTTGTTTAAAATCCCAAAAAAAACTTGCAGTGTGGCCACTCCGAGTCCTCTCCCATGTTGAGCCGCCTACTGAGGGTTACCTAAAACATTTAATTTAAGGGTGTGAGTTTCGCAACTCAGTGTGTACGACCCTTGGCAATCAAATCAATTCAATATACACATATCACATTGGGTCTAAGCCCTAACAATATTGGTGGTCTGGGCCTTAGCCTACATTGACCTCATATCTTATCAGAATCACATGAATGCAATGCTCCCACCCCAAATCCAACCCTACACTCCAATTCCCTTCCAACCCTACACTCTTGTGGGGATATAAATATCAACCCACACATCCTTACACTCCAAAGGTAGCACCAGTTGCAGCACTAGTCAAACGTTGCAGCGAGGCTGCTATATAATGGGCTTAAAGCCTCTGGTGGATCCACGGTCGTCAAGTGACTATGCAATCCTCATATCTTCCTCCATTCAATTTATCCCCCCAAATGCAACATACATTTTATGAATGCATATACAACATTTTATGAGTGCACATACAAGTTTTTTCATATATTAATAGGGGTATTTCAGTCATTTCACTACCTAGGGGTATTTCGGTAATTTTCTACCCTACAAGGGTGTTTCAGTACTCTTACCCTATGAGGGTGTTTTAGTAATTCTACCCTATAGGGCATTATAGTAAGTCTACCTTAGAGGGTATTTTCGTAATTCTACCCCACAGGGGTATTTTCGTAATTCTACCCTAGAGGGGTATTTCTATATTTTCCTAAAGGTTCAGATTTTAATTATGGATTTTGGCCCATCAACAAGTCCTCGCGACTAAGGTGAATGGACACTATGCACCAAGTAGGATTCAAAAGAAGAGGAGGTGGGTCACTTGGACCGCTTAAGTACCAAGCTCTTCCTAGGTCCAATCCTAGACATGCACACATCCATTGCCACACCTTTGTCTAGCGACTTGCCTACGGGCATGTTTAACTATTTAATTAAGTCTTATGTAAAATTTGAGAGATCAGAACTAGGCTTATAGTCCATCAAAAACCCTAACATGCATTTCTACGATCCCATAAGGCCCACTAGGCCCAATCATATTCATTAAATCCACTAAGTCCCAAACATGCTTATGTAGCCCATTAGGCCCGATCACAATCCAATCATACAATCATGCATATCAATTCATCATACAATTTCATATCATAACTTTGCCACATTGGGCCCACAAGTTCGTCAGGTGCATTCGGGATTTCAAAATTTTGGCTTTTGCCGATTTTCATGTGTGTAATGTATGTACACACCTGATTGATGACCCACACTACTCTATTCTCAACCTCGACCTACAACCAAAACCATTTTCAAACCAATTCTATATCTTAAACTACAACCTTATCAAATCTCGAAGCCTTACCGTAACCTTACTGTATACCACCTGTAACATCCTAATTTTTGGGGCTTAGTGATTTTGTGTGATGTTTTGTAAAATTTTAAAATGTTGAGATGTGGTTGTGGAATTCATGTTTAGAGTGTATAAGTGGGCCTATGGAAGGCCCATGAGTTGGCCAAAACCCGGTAGAATTTTTGAATTTTGGACTTAAAGAATTAGGGGCTCTGGTTAGAAGGCCTTATTAAAATATGTGGATAAAATGTATCACAAACGGAGCATTGGTAAAGTGGCTAAGTAACGCCACTAGTCTCCTAAAAAGGTGGCGTGAAAATGAGGAGAGAAAGCCAAGGTTCGAATCTTGGGGTAGGTACCAGTGGCGTTTATTTTTATGTCTTGTGTATGCAAGAGTTTGAAGTTGAACGGAACTCTGTTGGCTAAGGTTTGAATTGGTCATGAGCTAGAATCAAGGAATGATAAGGGGGAGGATATTGGAGAGAGATTTTAGGAGAATTTGAAAGTAGAGAAGGGGTGGCCGGCCAAGGGGGGGTGTGGAGTGCTAAATCGGCATTAGAATTAAGTTTTTTTCAGTTTTTCCATTCATTTCCCTTGTGCCGTTTGATACACATCAGAAATTCCTCTCATTTTCTTTCTCTCTTCTCTTCTATACTTTCTATTCTCTTGTTTTTCCCTTTAACATCTAGAAAAGCCGAACCATATTCACCTCCCTCCTTCTCTTGGTAGCCGAACACTAAATAAGCCAAATCCCGAAAAAGTACTTTGTGCCGATTTTCTTGTAAGCTAAACTCTTCACGATCTCTTCATCTCTTGTAGCCGAATCTTTCAACCTCTGAGCCTTCAACCCATACCGATTAAATAATCATAAAAGTTCCATCCCAAAACAACTTCTTCTCTCTTAGGTTAAAAGCCGAAAGCGCAGCACTTGTGGAGTCTTGGTGGCCGAATCTTAGGATCTTTTTGGGCGACTTCTACTGGTGTTTAGGAGCTTGGAGTTGTGTCGAATCTGAGTCAATACAGGATTGAACCATTGGTGTAAGTGAACCCTCGGTAAGAGTTCGAAACCTTAGTTATATTTTGATGCTATGGATGCTTATAAAAGCCGAAACCCTCCCTAAAGTTTAGGGAGATTGCCGATTTCTAGCCTAGGCTTTATTAGGCCTTCTTCAATCGTTTTATGGCCTCTTGTAGGAAAGCAACAAATCGCGAAGGAATAGTAGGTTGGGTGAAGTGGTGTTAGAGAAGTCTGGACCATTAATCGGTCGTGCGAAGGTAAGTTATCTACGATTTTAGGCATAAGGGCCGAATGGTATTAATAAGACTATAGTGATTATTCTTTTAGATTTGGATCTAATACATCAATTAAATGAATATAGGACGAGTGCGTGGAGGACTTGGAAGAATCGGTCGTCTTTTAACAGGTGTGTAACATACCCCGTAATAGCCTAGGTTCATATTGCATAAAAGCCGAAACATCGGATTATGTTGTTGATGTAACCTGTAAATACGAGATGATGTGTGGATGAGTTCAATTACGATGAAAACAGTAAACGAGAGTGATGGAACAGGTAAGAGCACAGTTTCGTGCAGTTTGGTACGTTGGGCCTCGATGGGCTAAAATAGGGCCCAATGGGCTTGTGGGCCCATTTGGGTAAAAATTGGTAAAAAATGGAATCTGATTGAATTGCATGTTAAACTTTTAGTACCGTTGCGTAACTTAGGCTAAAAAGGACCTAAATGACTAAATCGGCTACGAAGGGCCCATTAGGGGTTTTGGGCCCAATAACTTGAATGCGCTATAATAGGCTAAAAACTGTTGTCTAAACACTTGGAATTGGTGGATAAACATGGAAAATCCTAATGATGGATAAAATTACGTAATTACCATTAAAACGTAAAAATGACTATTTTACCCCTAGGTAAAAAAGACTATTATACCCCTAGGGTTGTAATATGTTTATGATGACTTTGATACTGTTGTTTTACATGCTATGACATGATATGCACATGATATGCTATGACATGAACATGATATGCACTATTTGATTCATTATATGCATGGGTTGGGTTTTATATGATGGAGGAAGTGATAAAGGGCTTTGCCTCAGTTTACTGAAAAGGGCTTTTGCCCCAGTTATTAAAAGAGGCTTGGCCTCCAGTTATATGATTAAGCAGCTATGCTACCAGTGGAAAGTTTGGTTGGGTGGGTTGAGTTATTCCCCACATGGAGAGTTTGGTTGGTACGGGTGGAGAGTAGTGGATGGAGGGTTGAGTAGTCTCCCCAAATGGGTTTTTGCATACATGTATGGTTTGAGTTATGTAATATTGAAATGGGCCTATGGGCCATACCGTTTACAGAAAGGCTTTGGCCTAGCGATATGAGTAATATAAAGGCTTCGGCCCAGTAACAGTTAACCGAAAGGCTTCGGCCCAGTGTATGTTGAAAATTGAGCTTGTACATGTATGGATTTGGGCTCTGAAAGGGCTTGTTATACACTGAGTTCCAAACTCACCCCCCTTCTTCAACCTTGCAGGTGAACCTTAATGTGGAGACTTGGAGCCGGTGGGAATTCAGAGTGGCCATGATGTTCAGTTGGACTTTCTTTTAAAAGTTTTATTTAAATATTATTATCTATTTTTTGGTTGTAATAAAGCCATTTTAACTAATTTCTTTCTGGATTTGGTTGGTTTGAACTTTGAAATATGCGTTATTATTTATATCTTAAAATGGGCTAGATCTAGGTTACGTTTTAAACAACTCTCGGTTTTCAAATCATACAGAGATAAATATAACATTTTAACTAAGACATCACTTTGTACAAACTCCATCTCGAGATATTTTCAAAATTATCAATAACCTAAAGTGTGGCAATGGTTGTGGGCATGTCGAGGATTGGATCCAATCAAGAGCTTGGTACTTAAGCAGCCTTCATGGCTCACCTCCTCTGTTTCGGATACCTACCTGGTGCACAGCTTCCATTCACTTTAGTCTTTTAAAAATTATCATCAAATCCTTTAAGAGAGGTTTAAAATCAGAACTTGTGTTTTAATGTTTTCAATGTGACACGTCAGATTTGGCCATAACGTTTGGGCCGGGTTTGGGGTGTTACACCACCGATTTAAATAGCCTTTCCTTCGCTATTACTTCTGAATATCCTTCGATCTGCACCAATACACACATATTATCAACATCAAGTGACTCGTATTCCACACGAGTCACCACTATCAACCATATTTACATTCAGTAACATATGAAACCAAAATTTAGAGTGAATACACTTACCATCCACTAGAGATCTTTTCCTCGCTTAGAATCCTAGAACCCTACCCCTAGTTTAATAGGGTTAATCGACAAGAAAAGAGTGGATTAGATAGCCCCTTTGGCTTTACCAAACATTTTAAAAATGATTAACTAGGCACTTACCAAAACTGATCTCCAAACTTGCGGCCTAGATCCCTAGTGAATGTGCAATCAGCTTTTAACCACTTGATCAAGGGTTGTAAGTAACAGAACAGGTTTGTGATGCAAGAAAACAAAAGAAATCGGTAAAAGAAGATGAATATTCGGCTTTTAGGAGATTTAAGGGAAGAAGTCAGCAAGAGAGTATAGGTATTTGGCTTTTAAGGAAACAAAGGTGACTTTTGGCTTTTAAGAATTTAGGGACGGTGTTCAGCTTTGAGAGATGAAAATATTTAGTGGAACTTTGGTAACAATAAAAGGGAAAAGGAAAGAGAGAAGAAAGGTTGGCTAACAAGTGAACTCAGCAAAAACCCAAAGAACCCCCATGCATATTCGGCATTCCTTTAAATAGGCAGAAGCCGATTCTAGCCTCCCTTACAGTCCTATTCGGCACCAACACTTTCTCCCTCTCAATCTCCTATTTTCTCTCCATTATCTCCAACTTAAATTTCTCTCCTGAACACTCTCCTCTAGAGTCACCTTTTGTGCCACCACCTTCCTTCCGTGAGCAAAAATAAAGTCCCAAAACCACCACACTTGAGCCTCGAGCCTTGGACCTTATCCCCTACATGAAACGCCACCTTGTAGCTCCCATGTAACGCCACCTTGCCACTGGGCCATAGGTCCTACTGTGTCCTATTTTCCCTTCAATTCGTTTAAGAGGCCTATTACCAAAGTCTAGGGTTCCACTAAGGTAAAAGCTAATTTTTTTCCTATGGTCAACCCTATCGCTAAGGCTTCAAATAACCTTGTAGCATCTTAAAATTAATATTCTACACTACTACCTACACATACCAAAGTCAAGTACAGAATTTCATAGTTTTAGGATTTTTGGGGTGTTACACATTCACTTTAGGCTATAGCCGAATTCTCTCTATGCTCTTATAAGTCCTTATAATTAATTTATTTCACAATTTAGTCCCTCTATTTACCATTTTTGTAATTAAGCCCTATTTACTAAATATTCATGAAAGTTGTCATTAAAATTTAATAATCTAACACATATCTTCATTTTAACAACATCAAACACAAAATTCACCAAGATATCAGTAGTGGCAAAACTCAAAATATACATCAATATCAAAATTTTGAGTATGGATTGGATAGTGTACGAAGCAACGATCTGAAAATCATAAAAATTATCAAAAATCGAGCAAAGTCCATACCTTAATCAAGCTTCAAAGTTGTCAAATGCCTAAACTTTCTTTTTTTCTTTTCTTAAGGTTTCGACCACCAAGTATAAACAAATGCATGGCTTTATTTTTTTATGTTATTGTAACACCCCAAACCCGGCCCCAAACGTTATGGCCAAATCTGGTGTGTCACATCAATGATGAGTGAAAACACATTCCTTAGTTGTTACAATTAGGGTGAGTTTGCAAAATCGTTGTTGGAAGCTTGGAGAGAAAACCAGGTTTTTAATTTGGCAAAAGTTCTATCCACTACCAGTTTATATTTATTTTAATTCAAAAGTCTTGTTTGTCTTTACGCTATCTATTTGATACGTGTGGCATACTTGGAAATCGTTACTTAATTTTATAAAAACTCGCACAGCCTAAGTTTATCCATTCTATGAAAGTTATAATAAAAGAAATGAAAACTAGAATAAAATACTTAAGAGCGGCCTTATTACAAAAAAAAAATCGAATAGAAAATAATTTAAATAAGATGCTGAAAATAAAATAACTTAGGGAAGAGAAACCAACTGCAGCTCACATGGCCACTTCGAATCCCTCCAACTCCAAGCCCACTTGTTTAGGGCTTACCTGCATAGATGAAAGAGAAGGGGTGAGTTTGGAAAACTTAGTGTGTAAAGTAAACCCAACCAGAGACTAAATCAGTTCGAGCTTTACTAGGCCTCAGCCCTATCTAGATTCAGTATTAACTGGGCCTTAGCCCTGTTCAGAATTCAGTACAACCCTTAGGCCTATTACAATAACAGAACAGAAATTATGCATGTATGCAAAGCCCAGCCCAAATCTAGCCCTATACAACACCCGTACTAGCCCTACACACCATGTGGGGAATAACTCAACCCACCCAGCCCTACACACCACAGTCACAGCTGAGATGCTTAATCAGATAACGTGGCCAAGCCACTAACAGTAAAATGAGGCAAAACCCCTAACAGTAAATGTGGTATTGCTACTTAGCAATTCCTCCATCAAAATCCCAATCCCATGCAATAGTATAACATGCCATGGCATACAGTGAACAGATTTAGCATGCATTTCAGTCAATTTAACCCTAGGGGTATAATGGTCATTTTGCACTAGAGGTAAAATAGTAATTTTCCACCCGTAAGGTGTATTTCGGTAAATATACCAATTTTTAGGGTTTCATGCTTATTTCAATTTATTAACAGTCCAGTTTTCATCTAAGTAGCTTATCTAGCCCATTTACGAACTTTAGAGTTATTGGGCCCTAGATCCCCTAATGGCCCTATGGTGTCCACCAACTATTACGACCCACTAAGCCCAAATTTTTATGTCCAGTTTTAGCAGATTTGTTACCCAGTCTATCAGAATAAACTTACCACTCGTTTTCACCCATATGGGCCTGTAAGCCCATTGGCCCAAATTCAGCCCCTCGAGGCCCAAATTCACCCATGGGCACGAAATCGCACACACATCATTCTTACCATTAGCAATAACCAATTTTACCATTTTTAACTGACCCACGAGTGCTCGCACACTCATAAGCCCACTAAATGCCAAAATTTTAGCATTTCAGCTTTTCGGCTTTTGCCGATCTAGCCTACTAGTGGGTGTCGTTTACACACCTGATTTGCGATTACTACGATGAGATCTCCTATGCGATTAACCTACAATCATCCATTATGATGTTAGACCATGAGCCAACGATAACTAAAGTAACAACCATCACCATATTCGGCCAACACCCTTTAAGGCCCTTGAATCCTTATCTTGCCAAAATCAATGACTAGATCTAGATCTAGCTCACCTCCATGACTCTAGCCTCTACTGCTCCTTCCTAGAACACCCTTTTCATGAACTAAAGCACATAAAAATGAATAAAAAGACCAGCATTATTCTTAACCAAAACTGAAAGCCTCCCTAAGGAGTTTAGGGGTTTTCGGCTTTTCTTGAATCATAAGAAATAATGAGAGGAGTTTTGAACACTTACCAAAGATCTACTTGCCAAAAACGTTCCCAAGTACCATCCTATTCTAGATTTGTTGTGGATCTAACTTAAAGTGTGAGTAGAGAATAGATTTAGAGGTTCAGTTCCCAAATCACCATAAATATGGAGGTTTCGGCTTTTGATATACTGAAGGCGAAGAGAGATAAAAGTTTTGTAAGGGTGAAGAAAAGATGTCGACAAGGGTTAAGGAAGTTGTGAGATTTGGCTAATTAGATTAAAGAAGGAATGAGGTTTCGACTAATATGGAAAATTAACACAGGCTTATATCTCGAGATTTCAGCTTTTAAGAAATCGGCTAGCTAAGGTTCCAAACAAGTCTAAACTGATTATGAAGTGAAGAAGATAGAAAAGAAAGGAGAATAGCTTTCGGTTTGAGAAAAAAAGAAAGGAGAGAAAAGAAGTTTGGCTTACTTGCACAAATCAACAGAAGAAAAAAGGTGTGGTTTACGTTTTTGGCTTTTAGACTTGTGTCAGTGGTTTCGGCTTCTAGAATAAGAGAGGAGAAAAGAAAAGGAAGAGAACCCTAAAAACTTACCTAGTCAGCATACACTTACCTAATGTACCGAGGTAAGACCCCAAGAAGGACCCAAAAAATATCTGGCTAACTCTTTAAACTCCCCTTTACCGAATATGCCAAAACCGATAGTCAAAGCCCAAATGACCAAACTGACAATGCTTCCTCAAGAGCCCCATATTCAGCCATCACTTGCTCCTCTTTCAAATTCCCTAAGTTTTGTCCCCTTATCCCTCCTTAACTCAATCACATGAGCATCTCAAACTCTACCCAACAGAGTTTCACTTGGAGTCCATCACATGCCTTGCACATGCCTAAAAAAATAAAACACCACCATAAGACTTGAACCTTGGCCCTTGCATAGCTTCCACACGCCACTTCCTTGCCCCTATGTGGCATTACACTGCCATCTTACCACTGTCTCATTTGTGTCTTAAATTACCCACTTTCTCTTAAAAGCCCACATACTCAAGACCTCTTCTCTTTAAGTCTAAAATCTTAAAATTCTACCAGGTTTTAACTTAGGCTTGGGCCTTCTAAAGGCCCAATAACACACTTAAAGCATAAATTAACATAACCAGACAACAAAATTTTAAGTTCACACCAAAATTGCAAAGATCCCAAAAATCCCGAAAATTAAGGCGTTACAGTTATAATATATCATATATATCATTTATTACTTTATATTTTTAACCTAAAAATTTAATTATAAAACCATATAAACATGTCTTCAACTGTCCACTCATATAGCCAATGGCCTAATTACAACATAAGTACTCCATATTAAAAAGACACTAACACTACAGTCCTTATGTTTTAAACTATTAAGTTTTCATTTTATGTGATTAAGCCCTTTTTATTTAATCAAGCATACAAACAATCAAATTTCATACGAAACTTTCACACATACTAATTCACATATAATAAACACGAAAAATAAAATTTTAATATATTTTTTACTCAGATTCGTGGTCTCGAAACCATCATTCCAATTGGGGTCCAAATCGTACTGTTGTAGATAAAAGAAAATAAAAGATATGTGTTTGATTATTATGTTTTGTATTTGAATTTTTGATGAAATTGAGTATTTGGCCTAAATTGTGAAAAATAAAAATTTGGAGGGTTAAATTGTAAAATAAATGAAATGTGCAGACTAATATAGACTATGGGTATTTTCAGCCAAGCTTGTTTGCAAAGAGATTTTGTGAATTTGATGATTTTTAGAAATACGGACTAAAATGTCAAAATGTGCAAATGTGAGTGCTAATTTGTAAAATACCCTAATTATATGTTTTTGGATTCAATTGGATGATTTGTTGAATAAAAAAGTTAAATTTGAATTTTTTTTAGATCAATAATCAAATAAAACGAAATTAGATCGGGCAAAGTTGAAAGTAGTCGATTAGCCATTTTCATCTGTACAAATTCGAACGAGGTAAGTCGATATACAAATAAATGTGTTAAATTGAATTATATTTGCTATTATGATGCTTGAATTCTGTTGAATGGCTATGAGAGCCTAATATGTGAAATTTCAAGATAAATTTTGAATATGTGACGAAGTCTGAAAAGCCTCGTCTAAACCTTAGGAATAGCTAGGATACATATGTCATGACATAGGATCCAATATGAGTTTTCGTGTAAGACCATATCTGGGACATTGGCATCGATATGAGATTTATGTGTAAGACCATGTCCAGGATATTGGCATCGTATTAGATTTCATGTACGACCCTGTCTAGGACAGTGGCATCGATATTTGATTACATGGAAGACCACGTTAGGGACGTTGGAATTGTAGGAGCTTACTGAGCCATCCACGTATCCTATTTGATTTCGTACTATTCAATGGGCAATTCTGAGCAATGTATGACTATGTTAAAGTATATCCAAATCTTAAAGTATATCCGAATCAGATATGTTAATATGTGTTCAATATTCGATTATGAAAGGTAGGCATTTATGCCATTATTGATTTATGATATATGTATAAGCATATGAAAATGAAAAAGGTTATATATGAGCAAATGAGTATGAATTGGTTCATGAGATACCTATGTGAAATGAAAATGATATTCATGTTAATAAATTGATTTTATATATGATTCTTGAGTTGAATTTATTTGTATATGGCTTACTAAGCTCTTTGTTGCTTACTTTGTGTGTGTTTGTATTGTTTTATAGATATCGAAGCAACTGGAAGCTCGAGGATCATCAAGGATCATCACCACACGATCAAACCTTGTTTTGGTACATTTTGAAAGTGTAAATGTTAAATTATGGCATGTATAGGCTAGAAGTCTTTGGGATATGTTTTGAGATGTATATATGTTATGCCATGTGATATGGCTAGCTTTTGATTGAATTTGTGGTTTGTTTTGGTATGTGTTAAGCAAGGTAAGTTTTGTGTATTTATAATGCATATATTACCTAATGAGAAATGGTCATTTTGGTATGAAAATGTTATGAATTTGGTAAGTTTTGATATGAGATAAAATGAGGTATAAAATGGTTTATGTTTCAAAAGTTTTGGTAAGATTTTTACTTAGGTTTTGATATGAATTAGTTTGGTCATTAAGTATGATTTTGGATAAGGATTATATGGCATCATTTTTGTGTATTTTGGATGTGAATAGGCTGAGAAATGATGTTATAAAATGTGTTGATTTTGGCTTGTAGGAATGACCCAAAAAGGGTGGCAAATTTGGCTTTACGAATAGCTTATTTTTGTACACACGGGTAGAGACACGGGCGTGTGTCTCGACCGTATATGACACACGGTCATAGTACATAGCCGTGTGTCCCCTAGGGTACCCTTTCGAATTAAGTCAGTATACCCTACAGGATTGACACGGCCTAGACACATGGGCATGTCTAGTGGCCATGGGTGGCACACGAACTGGCACACGGGTGTGTTGTCGTCCGTGTGGCAAAGTCTGTAGCCTTCCTAATTTTCACACGGCCTGGCACACATGCGTGTCATGTGGTCGTGTGTGCAAGTCAGAATGTATGCCCTGTTTTGCCAGGCTTAGACATATAGGTGTGTCTAGTGGCCGTGTGCCTGACCACACGGGCGTGTGACCTCTGCAGCTTTGAAAAATGTTTAAGTATTGAAAAATTTTCTAAGTGTTTGGTTTAGTCCTCGCCTTCTTCTAATGCATGTTTAAGGGCTCGCAGACCTTTATAAGGGACTCATTGATGATGTATGATCATGAGAAGATGTTGATGATTATGAAATGTCTGAAAAAGTTCTAAATTGTCTGGTAATGCTTCTAACCCTAGTCCGGCGACGGATACGAGTTAGAGGTGTTACATTGATGGATAGTCTGAATGGATAAATTAGATTCTGAAGATTTACATACAGAATTATGCTTATTGGATTATTTCAATCGAATGATATTAATGTGAATTAAAGTTGTACAGATGTATAAAGTCATCACATCATGAAAATCAAAGTGATTTATGCATGGTTACAAGGATCTAAACATGTGAGAGTGTTGTTAACTGAAGCCCTAGTTTTAAGTTTAGTTTGAATTGAGTGAAGAATTTATAGTATTTCAATGTGGTATTATTGAACAGATTGGGGTATATCTTATTACAAAAATGTAAGATGATGGTTTGCTTGCTCAGATGATTAAGTCGTATTAAGAAGAATTGTTCGACTAAGTGATTTAAAGATGACCACTCTTATGTCTATATTGGGAGTTCGATAATATTATATGTTCGATGGAAGAATGTCATATACTCCTTGATCCTAAATGTCTGATGCAATGCAAAAGAATCCGAAGCTTAAAACTTTATCAATGGATTAAAGCAATTATAGTTATAGAAACTTGGATCAGAAAATTTTATACATTTTTTAAATACTGGGTCCTTGGCTGATTTTAATAGGTGACGGTCTAGATTCTAGCTTTATTAAATGCTAAAGCGGGGTTTTTCCTTGCGAAATGGAGAAACTCAAAAATGTGATAGCATTTGATAATCTAAATGAGTTCAAAGTGAGTTTACTGCTGATGTTAAATACCAAGTTGAACAGGATTTCTGTTGTTAAAGATATGTCGAGATAGAATAGGCAAACTGATGAATCTAGAACTTATGCAGAAGTCTTAGTACGAGGCTTAATAGTAGCACATCTGTTCATCCATGGATAATAAAACGTACAGTTATGTGAGTAGATATTATGGTAATTGAGTATGTATCATGATATATTTGAGTTTATGTTCAAATGTCTAATTGTTAGTAAGTAAGCCGAAATAAAGTGTATTCAGGACTAATGCAGTTAGTGACTGAACGAGACTGATGACGAGGTAGAGTTATCATAAGTCTCATATCGGAATTGTTATAACCTCCAAAAAGAAAGATGTTATCTAGATTACAGATGATTATTTGGTGAAGATCCTTATAATAATCTCAGTATGTGCAAAAATTCTTATTTGACGAATTACTAAACATATGTACTCCGGAGAGAGTGATTTTGATTTTGATGATGTATGCCAGCATTATGTGTTAAAGTTTAAAGGTTATTGGAAAGAGATATACGAGGTTACATCGATCTGTGATCCTAGAACGATTGTGAGAGTATCTCAGTAGGGTTGAGAAAAACTTCCCCTGGTAAGATTTTCGGGGACGAAAATCCCTAAAGGGGGGAGAGTTATAACATCCCGAATTAGGGCCTAGTCGGAATAGTGGTTTTGGGGCCACAAATCCAACGAAAAAATTTATTTTATTACATTTTTATGATCTAAAATTTCACAAATAGTTTTTTTTGAAAATTTTGTTTGAAAATTTTGATGTTTAGGCACTCAATTTAGTCAAAAGGACTAAATTATAAATAATGCAAAAGTTGAGTTCTACATGTTAGAAGTATCTAATTGCTATGAAGTTTTAAATTGAAGGTCCTTAAATGGTAATTAGACTATTATACTTTGAGTTGGACAAAAATGGGCACGAGTAGAAAAATATCTCAAGAAAGGACAAAAGGGCATTTTTGTCATTTGTTAATTAAAAGAATTAAAAAGCCAAAATCAAGCAAAAATGTTGTCATCTTCTTCATATGCTGGCCAAATATACCATGAACTCCATGGCTAGGGTTTCTTCAAGCTTCCCAAGCTCAATAGTAATTGATTCCTAGCCCCGTTTTGAGTGTTCATCTTATTTTTGAAATCCTCGTAACTTGCTTTAGCTATTTCTACCATTATTTTGAGCTAGGATTTAAGATTAAAAATTTACCCATGATGAATAATTGTGTATTTTGATGATTAATGGTAGATTACGCTTGTCTATGATGAGAGTAACGAGTTTTACTAAGTGATTTTCAACAAAAACATCTAAAAGGATCGAATTGTAAAAGTTGTAAAATAGGCCATAAGTGTATGAATTAGTGAGAAATGGGGACTACTATAGTAATGAAAATGGTTCGGCTAAGTCCAAACTACAAGAAAATTGAATAAAAATCATTTTACGAGCCTTGGGGCAAAAGTGTACATATGTGAAATTTTAGGGGCAAAAATGTAAATTTTCCATAATATGATTTTTGTATCACATTGAGTGACTAATAATTATGCTAAATATAATATTATAGACCATGGAAAATGAGATTTGGGCTTAGATCGGGAAAGAATGAAGTTATGGACCAAATCGAGAAAATTAGCTACTTTCTCGTCCGAGGTAAGTTGGTGTGATAATATGTAACACTCTGGTTTTCGGGATTTTGTGATTTTGATGAAATCGTGAAATTTTGGTGTTTCGGTTATTGAAATTATGTTTAAGTGTGTTAGTGGGCCTGTAGGAGGCCCAAGCCAAAGTTAAAACCCGGAAGAAATTTCAATTTTGGATTTTAAGTGAAAGGGACTTGGTTAAGTGGGCCTTTAAGAAAAAGTTAGTGAAATAGGACACAAAGAGGGCCTTGGTAAAGTGGCAAGGTGGTGCCACTAAGCTCCAAAAAAAAGTGGCATGTGGACTGAGTGCTAGGGCCAAGGTTCTAGTTGCAAGGTAAGCAGGTGATACTTTTAATTTTTGCTGATTTAGTCATGTGGATAGGGGCATCCGGCTAGGGCTTTAGGGCTTGCAATTTCAGAAATTAAAGGGAGGTTGTGCCATTTGCTTGATTAGCCATTAGGGTAAGTTCTAGTTTCTTTTTCTGTCTTGCTAAATTAGGGTTGGCCACATATGGTTTTCACTTTTGTTCTATTCTCCTCTTAGTGTACCAAAAAGCTAAAAAGCAAGAAAAGTTCTCCTCTTGTGCCGTTTTTCCATAGCTAAACCTATTATTCTCTTCTCCTTTCTTCTTCCATTCTTTTTCTTCTTTTTTTCTTCTCTAGCCAAAACAGCCTCATCACTCTACTCATCTCTTCTTTCATTCCCATTCTCTTCTAATCCTCTATAGTCGGTTGCCATAAAAGTCAAAATCCCGAAGGTTGAGCTTGGGTGCTGATTTCTTCAAGCCAAACTCCTCTTTTCTTCATCATCTCTTTTGGCCGATTTTCACATCCTCAAAACTCCTAACCTCTGTCGGCAAAACCACTTCAAATCCACAACACCAAATCATCTTCTACTTCACCATTCCAAAAGCCGAAAACAACATATTTTTAGGGACTTAGTAGCCAAATCCTTAGTTCTCAAGACTCTATCTCTGCTAGTGTTTAGGGGCTAGATCTGCATCAGATCTGAGTAGAAATGGTAGTGAAATCATTTTGATTGAGAGAACCTATGGTTAGTACTCGACATCTCAGATCTATTCTTTATTTCAGGATTTAGAAAAGCCAAAATCCCTAGAGGCATAGGGAGGCTATCGATTTGGGGCTTAAGGCTCTAAGTGTTTTTAACAATCGATTTATTTTGGTGTTAGTGTGATCTAGAGGCTGCTGATTGAGGGCTTGGATAAGTGGAACGACTAGATCTAGATCTAGTCACTAATTTCGGCAAAGGTAAGAACTTAAGGAATTTAAGTGATGATGGCCGATTATGGTAAGCAAGTTTACAATTAGTAGTATTGAAATCTTGGATCTGATATAGTGATAACCGATTGTAGGATATTGTGGGAGATCTTGTTAGCATTCATGGTAATCAGGTGTGTATCAAACACCCTTTTGTAGTTCAACTCGGCAAAAGCCGAACCGAAATGCCAAAATTCCAGCATTTCATGGGCTTGTGAGCATGCGAGCACGCGAGCACTCATAAGTCGGTTGGAAATCATTAGATCTATACTCACAAGTGGTAAGATGGATGAGTACACAATTTTGTGCACTTCGGTAAGTTTGGGCCTCAATGGGCTAAATGTGGGGCCAATAGGCTTACGCGCCCATATGGGTAAAAATAGGCAATAAATGTGTACTGATAGACTGTAGGTCTAAAACTGCTAAAACTGGTAAATCGATCATAAAATTTGGACTAAATGGGCTTAAGTAGCTAGTAGACACTGTAGGGCCCATTAGGGGTTTTACCACTAGAGCTAAATCTGACAAAGATGCATGTTTTACTGTTTCTGTTCACTACATGATTATCTGTTGCATGGGACTGGGTTATTGATGGAGGAAGTACTGAAAGTGGCTTGACCACGTACTGGAGGCTTTGCCTCATTTTACTATTATCGGAGCAGCTATGCTGCAACTGTGGAGTGTAGGGCTAGGTGGGTTGAGTTATTCCCTACATGGAGTGCATGGCTGGTACGAGTGGAGTGTAGCGGATGGACATAGGTTGGGTTTGGGCTTGCATTCATGATTGATATCTATTCTGTTACTGTAACGGGCCTATGGGCCATACTGTTATCTGAGAAGGGCTAAGGCCTAGTTTACTATATCTGAATAGGGCTGCGGCTCAGTAATTACTGAGACTGGATAGGGCTTAGGCTCAGTGGGCTTGAGCTGATTTGGGCTTTGGATGGGTTTCTTTACACACTGAGTTTTCCAAACTCACCCCTTTTTCTTCCATCCTTGCAGGTGAGCCCTGGACTGGGGACTTGGAGCTGGGAGGGAATCAGAATGGCCACGAAGACTGCATTTCTGGTTTTAAGTTCATTATTCCATTATTTTATTTAATTGTTTTTTGTTTAATTTGGGTTTGTAATAAGGCCGCTCTATTTATTTTTATTTTGGGTTTTAATTACTTATTCTTACATTACTTAAATTATTTTGACTATAGCTGCGCGAGTTTTTCCTAAAACTAATCAAACGTATTCCAAAACTAGTCACACGATTTAATCGAGTAACAAAGTAAATTTTATAATAATCTTTTAATAACTGGTAGTGGATAGGGCGTTCACCAATAATCAGGAATTTCCTCTTAAAAACTTTAAATAACGATTTTGCAAAGCTCACCCTAATATTAGTAACTAGGTAACATGCTTAGTTATGTGACACATCGGACTTGGCTGTAAGGTCTGGGCCGAGTTTGGGGTGTTACATAATAATAATGAGACCTTATCATAGTTTATTTTTAAAGCTTAAATTGGTGTATTAATTTGATTATGTCGAATTAAATGTTAAAGTACTATGTATATGAATTGAGTTAAGAACATTGTCTATGACTTGATGACATTATAATAAATCAAAATTCATGTTATTTTCCATGAGATATATTGAGATGGTTTCTATAGAGAAATGATAAAGTGATTATCGAGAAATCCTAAACATATGTTAGAGAATATGAAGGATACCGTAGTCATGACATGAGTATTTGTAGGTCCCGTGTAAGACCATGACTGTGGCATGGCATTGGCATCGATATGTGGTCCCATATAAAACCATGTCTGGGACATGGCATCGGCACCGAGATAAGACTTAGATTCCCTGTAAGACCATGCTTGGAACATGGCATGGGCATCTAAGAGAGAGATCCCATATAAGATCATGTCTGGGACATGGCATTGACATTAGTTTATGATCCCGTATAAGACCATGTTTGGGACATGGCATCGGCATCAGCCTTCGATCTCGTGTGAGACTATGTCTGGGCCATAGCATCGACATCAATATGAGATCTCGTATAAGACTATATCTGGGATATAGCTTCGGCATCGACTTGAGATCCCTTGTAAGACCATATTTGGGATATGGCTTTGGCATCTTATCATGAGAATGACATTTCGGGTATCCTTAGGTGTTCTAAGTAACTTAACGGGAAAAGTATTCAAGTTGATGAATTTAACTAGAAAGGCAAAAGTTGTGTAATGATATAAATACAAGATGGACCATCGGTAAGATGGTGAATGTGTAACACCACGAACCCGGCCCAAATGTTATGGCTAAATCTGGTGTGTCACATCACCTAGAACTAATCCACATTGCCTAGTTAGTAAGTTTAAGCTGAGCTTTGTAAAACTGATATTTAGGTTTTGGGAAAAATTCCTGGTTTATTTGATGAACACTCTAATCTCTACCAGTTATTAAATGATTTACTTTTTATCTTTAACTTTGTTAATCGATTGAATCATGTGATTGATTTTGAAAAGGTTGGATTAAGTTTGAAAACTAGTAGAACCGTATTCAAAACAATCAAGTGAAGTATTAATAAGCTAAAATAAACCCAAAAACATAATTAAAGCGGCCTTATTAAAAACCAAAAAATTAAAAACAAAAACGAGTAATTAAAAATAATGAAATGGATAAAATAAGCTTAGAACCATAAACACAGTCTTCGTGGCCACCCTGAATCCCGCCCAGCTCCAAGTCCACGAACTAGGGCTCACCTGCACGGATGGAAGGAAAAGTGTGAGTTTGGAAAACTCAGTGTGTACAGAAGCCCATCCAAAGCCCAAGTCACCTCTAGCCCACTAGGCCTGAGCCCTATCCAGTCTCAGTACCAACTGGGCCAAAGCCCTATTTAGTCATAGTTACTGGGCCGAGGCCCTCTTAAGTTACAGTAATCTAGGCCAAAGCCTTATCCAGATATCAATATGGCCCATAGGCCCAATACAGAAACAGAACAGATAAACAGCATGTATGCAAGCCCATAATATGTGGGTAGACTACTCAACCCACCCAACCACTACACACCACCCGTACCAACTAGCACACAATGTGGGGAATAACTCGACCCACCCAGCCCACACACCACAGTCGTAGCATGGCTGCTTAGATATCGAGGCCAAGCCACTAACAGTATAACGAGGCAAAGCCCCTTTTCAGTAATATGAGGCATAGCCCCTTTCAGTAAACGTGGCAATGCCACTCACACTTCCTCCATCAATAACCCAACCCATGCAACAAATAAATATAATATGGCATACAGTAACAGAAACAGTCAGTCATTCATTTCAGTCAAAATTCACCCCTAGGGGTATAACGGTCATTTTACACATAGGGGTAAAACAATAATTTTCCACCTATCAAGGTATTTCAGTAATTTATCAGTTTTTAGGGATTTCATGCATACTACAATCACTACTAATCCATTAGTTGTCATAGTACTCTATTTAACTTAGTTTATCAGTTTTAACTATTGGGCCTTAAAACCCCTAATGGGCCCTACAGTGTCTAGTAGCAACTTCAGCCCATTTAGTCCTAGTTTCATATTTAGGTACCAATTTTAGCAGTTTCAACCCTACAATCTATCAGAATACCCTTAATGCATATTTTTACCCATATGGGCTCGAAAGCCCATTGGACCCACATTCAGCCCATCGAGGCCTAACTTATCGAGACGCGCGAAATTGCGCACCTAATCAACTTACTACTCGCGATTACCTTGTACCAATTGGGCACGCTTACAAGCCCACGAAATAACAGAACTTCGGCATTTCGGCATTTCGGCTTTTACCGATTTTAACTGTGAAAGGGTGTTTGATACACACACTTGTTTTGTGATTCTGCCGGTGGGATCTCCTAAGCAATTCCTCCTACAATCGACCACTTAACCTGTTAGACCACGAATCCATGAAAAATCGATGTAGGAATTCTTACCATATTCGGCCAATGTCTCTAATGGCCATGAAGTCTTACCTTTGTCGACTAGATCTAGATCTGATTGTACCAACGTCTTCGATCTCCAATACTCTTTGCTTGATCACCTCCTTCACTAACTAACACGCATAAGAACCAAACACAACAACATTGAATCAGTCTTAAGCCAAGTCAACAGCCTCCCTAAATGGTTAGGGGGTGTTCGGCTTTTTCCAAAATTCCAAGAAAGTTTAAATAAAGGTTTCGATACTTACCAAGTGATCTATTCGCTTTCCAACCACCTATCTATCTCAGGTCTACCATCGATCTAATCCCAAACGCCACTAGAGAAAGGATCACCACGATTTCAGCTTTTGAATCTCTACCTAAGTACCGTTGTCGACTTAGCAAAGGAATAGATGAAGTGAACCAATAGAAAAAGAGAGAGACGATTAGGGATTCGGCTTTTTGAAAGCTTCAAGAAAAAGAATGGTTGATTTCGGTAAAAGAAGTAATCGGCAATTATATGGTTTCGGCTTTTAATGGTTGTCGACAGAAGTTTGAAAGAAAAGTGGAAGGAGTGGATCGATTCAACTTTGAAGAAAAGGTGATGGGATGGAATCGATTTAAGGGTGCAAGAAGAAAAGAAGAAGAATATTTGAAGAGAAAGGAGAGGAGAAGGCAGGAGTGGATTTGATTTTGGTAGAGAAATCGGCAATAGGGCTTATGGGTGGTATGTTTCAGCTTTGGGATAGAAAAGAGGAGAAAAGAATAAGAAAATAAGACCTAATGCTCAATACCCCAAATGGCAGAAGAAGGAGGCTTACTTACCTAAAGAAATCGGCACGAAAAGTCAAAATGCAGAAAATGTTAATCCTAAAGCTACGTGCTGAATTTACAATACCATAAGTCCCATAGCCGGCCATTGCTTCTCAAATTAAAACATTCCTTAAATCTATCCTTGATCTACTCTCATGAGCAATTCAAACTCTTCTCAGTAGAGTTTCACTGGAGTGCCACCACTTGACCAACTCATGCACACAAAAATAAAAGTACCATAAGCTTACCTTGAGACTTGAACCCTGGACCTTGAATACCATCCTACATGCCACTTTTTTAGGAGCTTAGTGGCGCCACCTTGCCACTTTGCCAATGCCCACTTTGTGACAAATTCTACCAAATTTTTCTTAAAAGCTCACTTAACCAAGTTCCCCCTTCACTTAAAATCTATACTTTGATAATTTTACCTAGTTTTAACCTACGTTTGGGCCTCCTAAAGGCCCACTAACATACTTAAACACATATTTAACAATCCCAACACTAAAAATTCAAGTTTTCACCAAAATCACAATAAACCCAAAAAAGTGCCAAAAATCAGGGCGTTACAACTCTACCCCCTTAAAGAAATTTTGGCCTCGAAATTTACCTGATCCAAAAAGTTGAGGGCATTGCTGACACATCGCCTCTTCTGGCTCCCAAGTTGCCTCTTCTCTTCCATGGTTGTACTACAGCACCTTTACTAATGGAACCGACTTCTTTCGTAAGACTTTAACTTCACGATCCAGAATTTGCACAGGCTCCTCCTCAAAGGTCAAATCAGTCTTTACTTCAATCTCCTCCACTGGTACAATTTGCGAAGGATCCGATCGATATTGTTTCAACATAGACACATGGAAAACATCATGGATGCGGTCTAACTCTGGTGGTAACTCCAACTGATATGCTACTGGCCGTATTCATTTAAGAATCTGATAAGGCCCAATGAACCGCAGACTCAACTTACCCTTCCTATCGAATCTCAAGATCTTCTTCCACAGCGAAACTTTTAGAAACACCATATCCCCAACAGTGAACTCGGTTTCTTTCCGCTTAAGGTCCGCATATGACTTCTACCTATCAAACGCCTCCTTTAACTGATCTCTGATCAGCTTAACCTTGCTCTCAGTATCTGCCACCAACTCTTGTCCAAGAACTTGTCGCTCCCCTAACTTTGTCCAACATGTAGGCGTACGACACCTTCTCCTATAAAGTGCCTCATACGGAGCCATCTGAATACTTGCTTGATAACTATTGTTGTATGCAAATTTCACCAATGGTAAGTAGTCCTCCCAACTTCCATGAAAGTAGATAACACAACCTCTTAGCATATCCTCCAGAACTTGAATAACCCTCTTTAACTGTCCATCTGTCTGAGGGTGAAACGCAGTACTAAAGTCTAATCACGCACCCAATGCCTCATGCAACTTTTGCCAGAATCAAGATGTAAATCTAGGATCTCGATCAGAAATTATCGAAATTGGCACCCCATGCAGACGCACTATCTTTGCCACATACAACTTGGCCAACATCTGAAGTGAGTAATCGGTTCTAATCAGTATGAAATGAGCGGACTTCGTCAATCTGTCCATGATTACCCAAACAGAATCTTTCTTCGAGGGTGTCAAAGGTAATCCACTCACAAAATCCATAGTTACTCTCTCCCACTTCCACTGTGGAATTTTCACTGGCTGCAACAGTCCAAAAGGCAACTGATGCTTAGCTTTTAGTTGCTGGCATGTTAGAAATTTCCCCACGAATTCAGTCACTTCTCGTTTAAGTCCAGGCCACCAGTACACCTCTCGTAAGTCTCGATACAACTTATTTGCTTCTAGATGCATAGCACAAGGTCCACCATGAGCCTCTTTCAGAATCATTTGCCTCAAATTAGAGTCATTCGAAATGCAAATCCTCCCATGGAAATAGTGAACTCCATCAGTATTTAATCCAAAGTCCTCATTCTCACCCTTCTCAGCTTGCTGAAATCGAGGAACCAATGAATCATCCTCCAACTGTTTCTCTTTAATCTGCTCAGTCCAAGTTGGTTTCACTTGTAACTCAGCTAACAGACTTCCATCGTCGTACAAACTCAGACGAGCAAATATAGCCCTCAACTCAGCAACAGTCCTTCGGCTTAGCGCATCAACCACCACGTTAGCCTTGCCTTGGTGATACTCAATCGAATAGTCAAAGTCCTTAAGCAACTCTATCCATCTTTGTTGCCTAAGGTTTAACTCTTTTTGAGTCAACATATACTTGAGACTTTTATGGTTGGTGTATATAATACACTTTTCCCCATATAGGTGATGTCTCCAAAATTTCAAGTGAAGACCACCGCAACTAACTCCAAATCATGCATAAGATAATTAGCTTCGTGAGGCTTAAGCTGTTGTGAGGCGTAAGCGACCATCTTACCCTTTTGCATCAGTACATAGCCTAATCCCACATACGAAGCATCACTGTACACAGTGAAATCCTTCCCAGACTTTGGCTGAATTAACACTGGTGCCTCAGTCAATACCTTTTTTAGCTTGTCAAAAGCTTCTTGTTTCTTCTTAGTCCATACAAATGCTACTCCCTTCCTTAGCAGTTTCGTTAATGGTGCGACGATTAGAGAAAACCCCTCTACAAATCTTTTTTAATAGCATGCCAGACCCAGAAAACTTCAAATTTTTTATACTGACCTTGGAGGCTTCCAATCCAGAACTGCCTCAATTTTTCGAGGATCTACCCTAATCCCCTCAGCTGAAACAACATGACCCAGAAAAGTCACTTCTCACAACTAGAATTCAGACTTACTAAATTTCGAATACAGTTGCCTTTCTCTCAACACTTGTAGAACAATTCGGAGGTGCCCATTATGTTTTTCCTCAGTTTTTGAATACATCAATATATCGTCAATAAAGACGACCACGAATCGATCCAGGTACGGCTGGAACACTTGATTTATTAAATCCATAAAAGCTACAGGTGTATTCATCAATCCGAATGGCATAACCAGGAACTCGTAATGACTATATCGAGTTCTGAATGCTATCTTGTGAATATCCACCTCCTTTACCCTTAGCTCATGATATCCAGATCAAAGATCAATCTTGGAAAACACTGAAGCTCCTTTAACCTGGTCAAACAGATCGTCGATTCTCGGCAGAGGATACTTATCTTTATCGTCAGTTTGTTCAACTGGCGATAATCGATGCACATACGCATCGTCCCATCTTTCTTTTTCACGAACAGCACTAGTGCTTCCCATGTAGACATGCTTGGTCTAATAAAGCCCCTATCCAAAAGCTTTTGAATTTGCGCTTTCAGCTTCACTAGCTCTTTTGGTGCCATCCTGTAAGGTGCGATGGACATTGGAGCCATTCCAGGTAGCAAATCAATCCCAAATTCGACTTCTCGGGTCGGAGGTAATCCAGGAAGCTTATCTGGAAAAACATCTTGAAATTCATTAACGGTTCTGACCTTCTCCACTGTCACATCCTCAGTCTCAGTTTGACTTACATACGCAAAATATGCTTCGCAACCCTTGTGAATCAGCTTTTCAGCCCTTATGGCCAAAACCACATTAGACAAGTAGTCCCTTCGCTCCCCAATGACCATTACCTCCTCACCCTCGATTGTTCTCAACACCATTCTCTTGGCCGCACAATCCAGAGTTGCCTTGTGCTTAGTTAGCTAGTCCATGCCCAAAATCAGATCGAATTCTCCGAATGGTAACTCTATTAAGTCTCTAGGAAAGGTCCTACCTTGAGTCTTTAAAGGTACATCTCTAAAGAGTTTATCTACCCTAACCGAGTGTCCTAGCGAACTAATTACAGGTACCCCACTCACAGTTTCCTCAGAGTGCACACCCAACGACCCAAAAATCTAACATGCAGCATACGAATATGTCAAACCCACATTAATCAGAGTAGTGTATGGTATGTTAGAAATCAAGAGCGTACCAGTTATGACATCAGGTGCATCACCCTCCTATCGACGACGAGCAGCATACACCAAGGCTGGCTGACGAGCCCCAGTATTACCAGCACCCCTGCTAGGTGGCCCACGTCCACGTCTATTTTAGTTACCGTCTCTACCTTGACCACGACCTCTCGGTGGTGGCGGTCCTCCTCGCACTGGTTGAGCAATCCTCTGGTCAATAGCTTGAGTTTGGGCTGGCCTTTGTGGACAATTCTTAACTTGGTGCTCCTTAGACCTGCATCTAAAACAAGCTCTAATACGTTTCCAACATTCACCCAGATGTACTCTACCACAGTCCTCACAAGGTTGTGGTCTCACAATATTCACCGGTACATCTCGAACTGGTTCCTCCACCCTAGCTCTCTTGAAATTTCAGTTTACAGCCCCTGCTGGTCCAGAATCCCTCCTAAATTGGTTGCGATCCCTATCGCGGTTCTGTCATTCAGCTCGCTTCACTTCCTCAGCTATCTTAGCCTTTTCCACTAGTGCAGCAAAATCATGCTCCCTCTGCGGAGCTATCAGTAATCTCAACTCATCTCTAAGGCCATCCTTAAAACGAACACTGAGCTCATATTCAGTAGCAACAATACTGCTGCCATATCAACTCAACCGTAGAAACTCTACCTCGTACTCAGCAATAGACTTACTGTCCTGGGTCAGATTCAGGAATTCCTTCCTATGCGCATCCATGTAGCTAGCTCCAACATATTTGGCCTTGAAGGTCGTCTTGAACAGTTCCCAAGTTACCCACTCAGATAGGGTATCCTCTCTCACGGTGATCCACCACTGATATGCCTTATCCCGCAGTAAAGACACCGCTCCTTTAAGCTTTTGTTCCATTACGCAATCCAGGTCGTCCATAATCTGCTATGTGGCTTCCAACCATTACTCAGCCACATTTGGGGTTACTCCAGATATGCCCTTGAAAACCTCTGCTCCGTTAGCCCAGAGTCGTTCAGAAATGGACCCTCTATTCACTGGGCCGACATTAGCTCTGGCAACCCTTTCCAGAACCCTTAACATTGCCTGGGATAAGTCATCATCCCCTACAGCCCGATCATAAGGCCCATTCTCAACCTCTAGTAGTGGTCGTGCCTCACCAGCTGGCATGTGTTTCGAAGACGAAGACCCAGCTTGTACACTACCACGTCCACGGCCTCGTCCACGAGCAGCTCTCGTACTCATAACAATTTATCTGATTTATGAATTTTATGACATCAGTTTAATGTTTCAATTCTTTATTAAGGAATGTTTTATGCACAAATAAAGTTTTAGATTTTATTTTTGTGTAATCTTAGTCTAACTACTGTCTCAATCTTCTAGGGTTTAGTTTTCCCTATAGTCTCAGTCTTGTAGTCTCAATACTACCCTCTCTACAGTATCATATCAAAGGCTTGTAGTCTCAATTGTTTCAGTACAGTACAGTATATAAAGCAAAAATACTTATAGACTTGGTGCTGGGGATTCAGTGTGCCACTTCTCCAGCTATCAGTCAAACTCAAAAAGATTAAGACTTTTCAAAATCAAATCTTTAAAATATGTGTATGTTAAAAGAAAAACAAGTTTGAAAAGAGTCTTTCCAAATTTTCCAGAAAATTTGATCTTCCAAAAATACCCTTATTGGGCTTAAAAATTTTGAAAGCCTTTTTGGACCCGATCCACAGCCAAGTTGTTGCAACCGGGCTCTGATACCACTAAATGTAACACCCCGAACCCGGCCCAAATGTTATGGCTAAATTTAGTGTGTCACATCACCTAGAACTAATCCACGTTGCCTAGTTACTAAGTTTAAGGTGAGATTTGTAAAAACGATATTTAGGCTTTGGGAAAAATTCCAGGTTTATTTGATGAACACTCTAGTCTCTACCAGTTATTAAATGATTTGCTTTTTATCTTTAACTTTGTTAATCAATTGAATCATGTGATTGATTTTGAAAAGGTTGGATTAAGTTTGAAAACTCGTATAACCGAATTCAAAACAATCAAGTGAAGTATTAATGAGTTAAAATAAACCCAAAAACATAATTAAAGCGGCCTTATTAAAAACTCAAAAATTAAAAACAAAACGAGTAATTAAAAATAATAAAATAGATAAAATAAGCTTAGAACCATAAACACAGTCTTCGTGGCCATCCTGAATCCCGCCCAGCTCCAAGTCCACGAACTAGGGCTCACCTACACGGATGGAAGGAAAGGTGTGAGTTTGGAAAACTCAATGCATGCAGAAGCCCATCCAAAGCCCAAGTCACCTCTAGCCCACTAGGCCGGAGCCCAATCCAGTCTCAGTACCAACTGGGCCGAAGCCTTATTCTGTCACAGTTATTGGGCCGAAGCCCTATTCAGTTACAGTAACCTGGGTCGAAGCCCTATCTAGATATTAGTACGGCCCATAGGCCCAATATAGAAATAGAATAGATAAACAGCATGTACAAACCACCCAACTGCTACACACCACCAGTACAAACCAGCACACCATGTGGGGAATAACTCGACCCACCTAGCCCACACAACACAGTTGTAACATGGATGCTCAGATATCATGGCCAAGCCACTAACAGTATAACGAGGCAAAGCCCTTTTTCAGTAATATGAGGCATAACCCTTTCAGTAAACGTGGCAATGCCACTCACACTTCCTCCATCAATAACCCAACCCATGCAATAGATAAATATAATATGGCATACAGTAACAGAAACAGTCAGTCATGCATTTCAGTCAAAATTTAGCCCTAGGGGTATAACACTCATTTTACACCTAGGGGTAAAACGGTAATTTTCCTCCTATCAAGGTATTTCAGTAATTTATCAGTTTTTAGGGATTTCATGCATACTACAGTCACTACTAATCCATTAGTCATCACAGTAGTCTATTTAACTTAGTTTATCAGTTTTAGCTATTAGGCCCTAAAACCCCTAATGGGCCATACATTGTCTACTAGCAACTTCAGCCCATTTAGTCCCAGTTTCATATTCAGGTACCAGTTTTAGCAGTTTTGACCCTACAATCTATCAGAATACCCTTAATGCATAGTTTTACCTATATGGGCTCGAAAGCCCATTGGACCCATATTCAGCCCATCGAGGCCCAATTTACCGAGACGCGCAAAATTGTGCACCCAACCAACTTACTACTTGCGATTACAGATCCATCAAATTTTGACCTACTTGTGAGCGTTCGCACGCTCACAAGCCCACAAAATACCAGAACTTCAGCATTTTGGCTTTTCAGCTTTTGCCGATTTGAAATGTGAAAGGGTGTTCCATACACACACCTGTTTTACGATTCTACCGGTGAGATCTCCTATGCGATTCCTCCTACAATCGACCACTTAACCCATTAGACCATGAATCCATGAAAAATCGATGTAGGAATTCTTACCATATTCGGCTAATGTCTCTTATGGCCATGAAGTCTTACCTTTGTTGACTAGATCTAGATCTGATTGTACCAACGTCTTCTACCTCCAATACTCTTTGCTTGATCACCTCCTTTGCTAACTAACGTGCATAAGAATCAAACACAACAACATTGAATCACTCTTAACCCAAGCCGACAGCCTCCCTAAAGGGTTAGGGGGTGTTCGACTTTTTCCAAAATTCCACGAAAGTTTAAATAAAGGTTTTGATACTTACCAAGTAATCTATTCACTTTCCAACCACCTCTCTATCTCAAGTCTACCATCGATTTAAACCCAAACGCCATATAGAAAGGATCACCAAGATTTTAGCTTTTGAATCTCTACCTAAGTACCGTTGTCGACTTAGTAAAGGAACAAATGAAGTGAACCGATAGAAAAATCGAGGGAAGATTAGGGATTCAGCTTTTTGAAAGCTTCAAGAAAAAGAATGGTTGATTTCAGTAAAAGAGGTAATCGGCAATGATATGGTTTCAGCTTTTAATGGTTGTCAACAGAAGTTTGAAATAAAAGTGGAAGGAGTGGATCGATTCGACTTTGAAGAAAAGATGATGGGACGGAATCAATTTAAGGGTGCAAGAAGAAAAGAAGAAGATTGGTTTATGAGTGAGTGGCATGTATAGGGACTCAGATATTGGTAATATGTATTCTTAAGATTTGGCCAAAGATATTGGTTTATATTGCCTCATTGTATAAGGCCATGAGATGCAGCTCATAGTGACCATGAATATGTAAACTTATTTATGCATCCATATGTTAGGATCTCTTATGATATAATTATGTTTATTTGTCATGAATGGTTAGAAATATATTGCATATATTTGTAACACTCCTAGACCCGCTCCCATTGCAGGAGGGTCAAGAGGCATTACCTGACAATCTCACAAGCATCAACCACCACTCATTCATACAATTCAAACATTTATAGTTCACACAATTCATATTATTCATAACTCAACCGAAAATACACATGTAACTAATATCAAGAAGTAACTTGACTATCGATACAAATGTCCGAATAATCCAACTTAGTAACATGTCTCATTCAAACTAAAACATATTTAATTTTTCAACTATTAAATTCATTCAACCAAAATTCAGAAGAGATCGCTTACTAAGGAAACACATAACCAAATTCCTTATTAACAAGGTAACTAGTGTTAAGTCATTTAAGCATTATCATCATTTAAAACTTATAACACTTCGTTCAGCAAAACATTCATAATTATAGGATGAGTAAGCCATTTGCGCATGGCTAAAATATATATATATATACATATTCAAAATAAAGGATCTTAATTCAACAACTACAAGGTACTTCCTATACATGCCATTCACGAGAGTTTAGCTAATTAGGTACCGAACAAGACTTTGATAGTAGAGATGACTTCGACTGCAAGATTCCCGAGACCGCAGCTAACGAAGAAGATCTATAAAACAGAGGAACATAGAGTAACAGAGTAAGCATTTATATGCTTAGAAAGCTTAAGTAGTAAAGTCAAATCAAATAACTAAAGTAAAGAAATTTCAAATGCTTATCAAGTTTACCCTTTAGCCGAATATGACTAACTAAATTTTTGCCACCATTTTTCAAATATACTAAGCATTCACTAATTACATGCCCATATAGATCATAAGTTCTCGAAGAGAAAAGAAATTACTGACAGTTATACACCTCGAAACCACTATTAGAACCGATATTGCTCATTTGCAAGCATAATATAACAGAAAATAGTTCACAAATTGTGTATCTCACATACCTGGCCAGCTTATAGAAGTAGGCTCATTAATAGAAATCATTAAAGACCGAAATTTCTAACTCTAGCCCTGAGGCTCTTCGGGATTATGCTCGGCCTTGAACACTAGCCCCAAGGCTCTTCGGGATTTGACCCGGCTTTGAACACTAGCCCTAAGGCTCTTCGGGATTTGGCCCGGCTTTGAACACTAGCCTTAAGGCTGTTCGAGATTTGACCCGGCTTTGAAGCACAGATGCACATATATTTGAATTCACCACATGAAATTTTCACTAAGTTAGTCATAATTCATCATTCATTCATTTACTTCACACATTACACATAGCATGGCACTTTCACGAAATAAATTCGGTCTAAGAGCATCTAAGCAAAATACAAATCAATTCGTTTACTAAATGCTTCATACGAAAAGGACTTTCGGCTATATTACTCTTCTCTTCCTCAATACACATGCCTTAGGTCACTTGAGTAAACTAATCATCTTCATGAGTAACCAAACGCATATGCCATGTTACATTGACTCACATGATAGAATTTAATACTTAAACTTACCTCGATGGTCGATAATTATTTACGAACCGACTATTCCACCACCTTTGCCTTTCCTTTGTCCGAGTGTGGTGCTCTTAGCTCTTGAGCTAAAATAAACAATTCGAGTATATAAATTTCGTATCCGTCATTAGATCAAACAAAGAAGGTAATCATCTTTTCTAAGCCACCCACACATTTTCGGTTAAAAGCGTGAATATGCTTGTATATTCATCCCTCAATTTAAAACTTTGAATTCCAAATGCCGAATGCTATTGACTACTAACCAAACATACTCATATGCAGCCACAATCATCCATGTATAATTCTATGACTAATTCGGCAACTTCATCAATTCAAATCATGGAATTTCATATTAACTTATTCCTTAGTAGCACATAGGTGAGTACATAATGCACATTAACAACCCAACACTATCAATAATTAAATCAAAAGTCTCATAATAATAATTCACACCAAAACAATGTTACAAAATTCGGCCCTACTCTTAAGTACACATATCATTTATAATTTACTAAAAACAATTAGGCCAAAACTTTCTCAACAAAACCAAAATCACTTCTAATTAATCTTATGATTAATATATATATATATAAAATAGAAATCAATGAGAAGCACCTAGTTCCTTAGCAAATTCCCTAAATTTCCAATTAGCAACCAAGCTACATTCGGCCTTTACAAATTTTCCCTTACAAAAATTCTATTAACCGAGCCTTAGACCGATTAAAACACTCAATTCAACAAAACAAAGATTTTCAAGTTCCTTCCTTAACTAGTCAACTTGGCCGAACGCTAGAGGGGCATACCTCTCATGATTCTTTCTCACAATTTAGCAACTTAGCTTATTTCCCTAATTTAGAACACATACACTCATGGTTTTCATCAATTTCTCTTCCAACTAATAAATCAACCCCTTATTGATTCCTTAATGTTCATGGCCGAAACACCTACCTCAACCATCACTAAAATTTCAACAAGGTTAACACAAGCTCAACCGAATGCTCACACATATGTATAAAGGCTTTCTATGCATATACGTACGGCATTAAGATATAAAGCCACCATTGAAGCATACCACTCTTTCAAAACATTTAACACAATTTAGTACATGATAGGCTTCATGACTAAATGAATTTCTTCAAATTTCAACTAAATGCAAACTATGGGCAAGGTAGAATACTAGTTAACAATCAAAATGCACCTAAAATTTCCAAAGGAAACAATCAACCTTACCTCAATTTTGCCTTAGCCGAAACCGATTTCAAGGAGTGTTTCTTTCCCCTTTTCTTTTCTTCAAGTCACGGCAAAGAAGAACAAAGGGATTTTCTTTGTTCTTTTCACCCTTTTCTTTATTATTTTATATATTATAAAATCCAATTTAGCATAATTTCATATAAATTTTATCCATAAACAATAAAATAATGTAATTTACTAACCCATTCATCATGCATGGTCGGCCACTAAAACAAAAAGGCTAATTTGACATGCAAATCCTTTAATTTGAAACCTTATACAACCTCCTTCTTGAATTTTAGCCACAAACATCATAGTACTTATCATTTTAGTCCTTTAGTTCGGCAATCACACCACCAAGTCAATTTCAAATATTTAAATTTCACACATACAATTATAACACAAATTAAACGTATGATATCATATTTAATTATTTTTGTGATTCGGTTTAGTGGTCCCGAAACCATTTCCCGACTAGGGTCGAAATAGGGCTGTCACAACTCTCCCCCTTTAGGGATTTTCGTCCCCGGAAATCTTACCAGAAAATAGGTTTGGATATCTTTCATAGCATTCTCGGGCTCCCAAGTCGCTTCTTCGATTCCATGCCTAAGCCACAATACTTTTACTAATGGAATCTTTTTATTTCGCAATTCTTTCACTTCTCGAGCCAAGATACGAACAGGTTCTTCTTCGTAACTTAAATTGGGTTGAATTTCAACTTCTGACAGACTTAACGTGTGCGAAGGATCGGATCTATACCAACGGAGCATCGATACATGGAAAACATTGTGGATCTTTTCAAGTTCAGGAGGCAAAATCAATCTATAAGCGACAGGCACAATCCGTTCTGATATCTCATACGGTCCAATGAATCTTGGGCTCAATTTGCCTTTACAGCCAAAACGGAGTATCTTTTTCCACGGTGAAACTTTCAGAAACACCTTATCACCAACTTGATACTCGATGTCTTTACGCTTTAAGTCCGCGTACGATTTCTGACGATCGGATGCCATTCTCAAACTGTCACGAATTATCTCCACTTTTTGCTCTGCTTCTCTAACTAAATCAACTCCGAGAATCTTATTCTTACTAAGTTCGGTCCAAAATAGAGTACGGCACTTACGACCGTAAAGAGCTTCGTAAAGTGCCATCTGAATACTCGACTGAAAGCTGTTATTATACGCGAACTCAGCCAAGGGTAAATAGTTTTCCCACGAGCCGACAAATTCGAGAATGCAACATCTCAACATGTCTTCGAGTATCTGAATAACCCGCTCGGATTGGCCGTCAGTCTGCGGATGAAAAGCGGTGCTGAAATGGAGCTTAGTACCCAAAGCCTCGTGTAATTTCTTCCAGAATTATGAAGTAAATCGAGGGTCCTGATCTGAAATAATCGAACTCGGCACTCCGTGTAATCGCACAATCTGAGAGACATATAATTCCGCTAACTTATCAAGCAAAAAATCTGTACGAACCGGGATGAAATGAGCTGATTTTGTCAGTCTGTCCACAATAATCCAAATAGAGTCTTTCTTGCTCGGTGTTAAAGGCAACCCTGACACAAAGTCCATCGTAACTCGGTCCCACTTCCACTCAGGTATCAAAATCGGTTGAAGCAAGCCCGAAGGCACCTGATGTTCCGCTTTTACTTGTTGACATATCAGACACTTAGATACAAATTCAAAGACATCCCGTTTCATACCGTGCCACCAATATTGTCGTTTCAAGTCGTTATACATTTTCGTACTACCCGGATGAACTGACATCGGACTATTATGGGCTTCATTCAAAATCATCGAAACTAGCTCAGACTTTTTCGGAACACACAATCGGTCCCTAAATCTCAAACAGTCTTTTGCATCAATTTGAAACTCGGAATCCTCTCCCGACATACGTTTACTCTTTTAGCTATCAAATCGTCGCTGATCTTTTGAGCCTCACAAATTTGTCGTACAAGCACAGGTTCTGCCTTTAGTTCGGCCACCAACACGGCGTTTCCCGATATAGTTAGTTCCGCATTCATAGCTCGCAATGAAACTAGAGACTTTCGGCTAAGAGCATCAGCGACTACATTCGCTTTACCGGGATGATAATCAATAGTAAGCTCGTAGTCTTTAAGCAATTCTAGCCACCTCCTTTGCCTCAAATTCAAATCCCTCTGAGTCATCAAATACTTGAGACTTTTGCGATCGGAAAAGATGCGACTTTTCTCACCAAACAGATAGTGTCGCCAAATCTTCAAAGCGAAAACAATATCGGCTAATTCAAGATCATGAGTCGGATAGTTTCACTCGTGAGGCTTCAACTGTCTTGAAGCATAAGCAATAACCCGGCCTTCTTACTTCAAGACGCAGCCTAAACCATTTAGGGATGCATCACTAAAAACTACAAACTCTTTGCCGGATTCTGGTTGAACTAACACTGGAGCTTCCGTCAAAAGAGTTTTTAGTCGGTCGAAACTTTGCTGATACTTATCCGACCACTCAAACTTGATATCTTTTTGCAGCAGTCTCGTTAATAGAGTCGCAATCATTGAAAAACCTTCGACGAACCGTCGGTAATATCCGGCAAGTCCTAAAAAGCTTCGAACCTCAGAGACATTCTTAGGGGGTTTCCAGTTGAGTATAGCTGAAATTTTATTCGGATCGACTCGAATACCTGAAGCAGACATTATATGTCCCAAGAAACCGATCTCACACAACCAGAATTTGCACTTACTGAACTTTGCATACAATTTGTTATCCCGCAAGGTCTGAAGTACGAGTCTCAAATGCTCTGTATGCTCAAACTCGTTATGAGAGTAAATTAAAATATCATCGATGAACACTACTACAAAACGGTCCAAAAACGGCCTAAATACACGATTCATCAAATCCATGAAGACCGCAGGGGCATTAGTGAGTCCAAACGGCATTACTAAGAACTCGTAGTGACCGTATCTCGTTCTGAATGCTGTTTTCGACACGTCAGAATCTCTAACTCTCAACTGATAATAGCCAGATCGCAAGTCAATCTTCAAAAACACTGAAGCTCCTCTCAACTGATCGAACAAGTCGTCAATTCGGGGCAATGGATACTTGTTCTTTACAGTGGCCTTATTCAACTGTCGATAGTCGATGCACATTCTCATAGACCCGTCTTTCTTTTTCACAAACAAAACAGGTGCACCCCAGGGTGAAAAGCTCGGTCGCGTGAAGCCTCTATCTGTCAACTCTTGCAGCTGAGATTTCAACTCTTTTAACTCAGTAGGTGCCATACTATACGGGGCAATCGAAATTGGCGTCGTACCTGGAATCAACTCTATACCGAACTCGGCTTCTCTTACCGGCGGCAATCCCGGTAATTCTTCGGGAAACACATCTGAAAACTCGCAAACTATAGGCACCGTCTCAATTTCTCATTCGGAAACTTTGTTATCTAACACATAAGCCAAATATGCTTCATACCCCTTTCTCACGTATTTCTGAGCTGACATGGTCGTAATTATGGCAGGTGGCCCATTTAGATCAACGGACTCAATTCGGATTACTTCATTATTCGAACATCGCAAATCAATAGTTTTTTACTTGCAATTCACTATTGCGTCATGAATGGTCAACCAGTCCATTTCGAGAATAATGTCAAATTCGTCAAATGGTAGAAGCATCAAGTTAGCCGAAAAACAGAAATCTCGAACCATTAGGGGACATTTCTTGCATACTTTATCAACCAGAACACAACGACCCAAAGGGTTCGACACCCGAATTACGAATTCAGTAGACTCAACAGGAAGAGTCTTACTAGAGGCTAAAGTTTCACACACATAAGAATGGGTCGAACCAGGATCAATCAGGGCAATAACATCAGTGTTAAAGAGGGTGAAAGTACCAGTAATAACATCCAGAGAAGAAGCTTCCTCGCGGGCACGAATAGCATATGCTCTGGCTGGTGCTCGAGCCTCGGATCTAACTGTAGTGTCCCTAGTCCCTCTCTGACTACCGCTAATATTTCCACCCCGTCGTGGTGGTCTACCCCGCGTAGCCGTGCCGCTAACTCTCTGACTCGGGTCGGGAGTGCGCTCGTCAACCTTCGGACAGTCTTTAATAAAATGATCGGCAGATCCACATCTGAAACAGGAGCGATCACGATGCCTTCAACTCCCCGGGTGCCATTTACCACAATAATTGCAATCAGATCTATCCCGACGTTCATTACCCACACTGGCAATAGAAGTAGCTCGCGAACTCACGGGAGGTCAATGGTGCTCGCGTCTAGAAAAACCCGATGTATATTTAGATCAGCCTGAGTCATCTCTAGTCTTTTTGGACGATTGTTGAACATATTTTCCCGTAGATCTCTTACGGAACTCTCTATTTCCATCTTCGGCTTTTCTTTTTTTCATTACTGAGCTCTTCAGCTTTACAAGCTCGCTCGACTAACACGACAAACTCCTTAATTTCTAGAATTCCCACCAATAGTTTGATATCTTCATTTAATCCGTCCTCAAAATGCTTACACATAATAGCCTCGGAGGATACACATTCTCGAGCATAACGGCTAAGTCGCACGAATTCTCTCTCGTACTCGGTTACTGACATCTGTCCTTGTTTGAGTTCTAGGAATTCTTTCCGTTTTTTATCGATGAATCTCTGGCTGATATATTTCTTACGGAACTCAGTTTGGAAGAACTCCCAGGTGACCCGTTCCTTCGGAACAACAGAAACCAGAGTATTCAACCGATAGTAGGCAGCGTCACGTAACAGAGACACCGCACATTTCAGACACTCCTCGGGTGTGCAGGACAGTTCATCGAACACTCGGATGGTATTGTCGAGCCAAAACTCAGCCCGCTCGGCATCGTCATTAGGGGTAGCCCGGAACTCTTCAACCCCATATTTTCTAATTTTGCCAACAGGGGGCCTACTCGACCTCACTAGATTGGTCACAGGAGGGGTCGTAAAAGTCAGAAACGGAGTATTCGGGGGCGGAGGTTGCAGAACAGCCGGATTTGATCTAACAAATTGAGTGAACCAGTCACTCATCATCGCATAAAAGGCTTGTCTAGTGTCATCATCCCGATGACTGATATTCGGTTGAGAGTCAGGCGGCGCTGTCCCTTGCGCGGGAGCAGGCGCCACGCTTTCAACATCGTCCGCTATAGCTCAGTCAGGTTCGGGATCCATTCTATACAAAGAATCACATTTCAGATGTTAGAAGTCATCTCACTATCAATATGACACTAAATGGCATGTATAGCTAGACTCATACTTACTACGGCAGTCCGAGAATCGACTAAACTGTAGCTCTGATACCAATAAAATGTAACACTCCTAGACCCGCTCCCATCGCAGGAGGGTCAAGAGGCATTACCTGACAATCTCACAAGCATCAACCACCACTCATTCATACAATTCAAACATTTATAGTTCACACAATTCATATTATTCATAACTCAACCAAAAATACACATGTAACTAATATCAAGAAGTAACTTGACTATCGATACAAATGTCCGAATAATCCAACTTAGTAACATGTCTCATTCAAACTAAAACATATTTAATTTTTCAACTATTAAATCTATTCAACCAAAATTCAGAAGAGATCGCTTACTAAGGAAACACATAATCGAATTCCTTATTGACAAGGTAACTAGTGTTAAGTCATTTAAGCATTATCATCATTTAAAACTTATAACACTTCGTTTAGCAAAACATTCGTAATTATAGGATGAGTAAGCCATTTGCGCATGGCTAAAATATATATATATACATATTCAAAATAAAGGATCTTAATTCAACAACTACAAGGTACTTCCTATACATGCCATTCACGAGAGTTTAGCTAATTAGGTACTGAATAAGACTTTGATAGTAGAGATGACTTCGACTGCAAGATTCCCGAGACCGCAGCTAATGAAAAAAATCTATAAAACAGAGGAACATAGAGTAACAGAGTAAGCATTTATATGCTTAGAAAGCTTAAGTAGTAAAGTCAAATCAAATAACTAAAGTAAAGAAATTTCAAATGCTTATCAAGTTTACCCTTTAGCCGAATATGACTAACTAAATTTTTGCCACCATTTTTCAAATATACTAAGCATTCACTAATTACATGCCCATATAGATCATAAGTTCTCGAAGAGAAAAGAAGTTACAGACAGTTATACACCTCGAAACCACTATTAGAACCGATATTGCTCATTTGCAAGCATAATATAACAGAAAATAGTTCACAAATTGTGTATCTCACATACCTGGCCAGCTTATAGAAGTAGGCTCATTAATAGAAATCATTAAAGACCGAAATTTCTAACTCTAGCCCTGAGGCTCTTCGGGATTATGCCCAGCCTTGAACACAAGCCCTAAGGCTCTTCGGGATTTGATCCGGCTTTGAACACTAGCCCAAGGCTCTTCGGGATTTGGCCCGGCTTTGAACACTAGCCTGAAGGCTCTTCGGGATTTGACCCGGCTTTGAAGCACAGATGTACATATATTTGAATTCACCACATGAAATTTTCACTAAGTTAGTCATATTTCATCATTCATTCATTTACTTCACACATTACACATAGCATGGCACTTTCACGACATAAATTCGGTCTAAGAGCATCTAAGCAAAATACAAATCAATTCGTTTACTAAAGGCTTCATACGAAAAGGACTTTCGGCTATATTACTCTTCTCTTCCTCAATACACATGCCTTAGGTCACTTGAGTAAACTAATCATCTTCATGAGTAACCAAACGCATATGCCATGTTACATTGACTCACATGATAGAATTTAATACTTAAACTTACCTCGATGGTCGATAATTATTTACGAACCGACTATTCCACCACCTTTGCCTTTCCTTTGTCCGAGTGTGGTGCTCTTAGCTCTTGAGCTAAAATAAACAATTCGAGTATATAAATTTCGTATCCGTCATTAGATCAAACAAAGAAGGTAATCATCTTTTCTAAGCCACCCACACATTTTCGGTTAAAAGCGTGAATATGCTTGTATATTCATCCCTCAATTTAAAACTTTGAATTCCAAATGCCGAATGCTATTGACTACTAACCAAACATACTCATATGCAGCCACAATCATCCATGTATAATTCTATGACTAATTCGGCAACTTCATCAATTCAAATCATAGAATTTCATATTAACTTATTCCTTAGTAGCACATAGGTGAGTACATAATGCACATTAACAACCCAACACTATCAATAATTAAATCAAAAGTCTCATAATAATAATTCACACCAAAACAATGTTACATAATTCGGCCCTACTCTTAAGTACACATATCATTTATAATTTACTAAAAACAATTAGGCCAAAACTTTCTCAACAAAACCAAAATCACTTCTAATTACTCTTATGATTAATATATATATAAAAAAAAATAGAAATCAATGAGAAGCACCTAGTTCCTTAGCAAATTTCTCTAAATTTCCAATTAGCAACCAAGCTACATTCGGCCTTTACACATTTTCCCTTACAAAAATTCTATTAACCGAGCCTTAGACCGATTGAAACACTCAATTCAACAAAACAAAGATTTTCAAGTTCCTTCCTTAACTAGTCAACTTGGCCGAAAGCTAGAGGGGCATACCTCTCACGATTCTTTCTCACAATTTAGCAACTTAGCTTATTTCCCTAATTTAGAACACATACATTCATGGTTTTCATCAATTTCTCCTCCAACTAATAAATCAACCCCTTATTGATTCCTTAATGTTCATGGCCGAAACACCTACCTCAACCATCACTAAAATTTCAACAAGGTTAACACAAGCTCAACCGAATGCTCACACATATGTATAAAGGCTTTCTGTGCATATACATACGGCATTAACATATAAAATCACCATTGAAGCATACCACTCTTTCAAAACATTTAACACAATTTAGTACATGATAGGCTTCATGACCAAATGAATTTCTTCAAATTTCAACTAAATGCAAACCATGGGCAAGGTAGAATACTAGTTAACAATCAAAATGCACCTAAAATTTCCAAAGGAAACAATCAACCTTACCTCAATTTTGCCTTAGCCGAAACCGATTTCAAGGAGTGTTTCTTTCCCCTTTTCTTTTCTTCAAGTCACGGCAAAGAAGAACAAGGGGATTTTCTTTGTTCTTTTCACCCTTTTCTTTATTATTTTATTTATTATAAAATCCAATTTAGCATAATTTCATATAATTTTTATCTATAAACAATAAAATAATGTAATTTACTAACCCATTCATCATGCATGGTCGGCCACTAAAACAAAAAGGCTAATTTGACATGCAAATCCTTTAATTTGAAACCTTATACAACCTCCTTCTTGAATTTTAGCCACAAACATCATAGTACTTATCATTTTAGTCCTTTAGTTCGGCAATCACACAACCAAGTCAATTTCAAATATTTAAATTTCACACATACAATTATAACACAAATTAAACGTATGATATCGTATTTAATTATTTTTGTGATTCGATTTAGTGGTCCCGAAACCACTTCCCTACTAGGGTCAAAATAGGGCTGTCACAATATTTAAATGTTTGAATGTGAAAATAAATAAGGGTAACAAAATGGATTGGAAAATAGCCTAAGTGTTAGCCACACGGGCAGAGACATGGTCGTGTGTCTCAACCATGTGGAGGACACGGCTTAGCACATGGGCGTGTAACTTAGCCGTGTTCCTCAAATGTTTGATGACATCATAAATAGAGAGTTACACAGCTGGAGGACACGTGCGTGTGAGATGTAACGCCCCAATTTTTTAGGTTTTTTAATTTTTGCATGAATTTATGTCTGCATGGCTGGATGTGCTATATTGATGTGTTGGGTGTATTTAGTGGACCTTTAAAACGCCTAAGTTTAAGATTAAAGCCTGGCATTTTTGGTCTGAGGTGGTGGTGGATTGGAGCTAAGTGAGCTTTTAAATTAAATTTGGGGTTTTAAGACAAAAGAAAGCCTGAGTTGAAATGGCAAGGTAGTGCCACTTAGAGCTCAAGGAGTTAGCGTGTAAAGGCTTGTGAGGGAGCTAAGGTTTGAATCCCTTGGTGAGCAAAGTGTTGTTTTATTTTTGTTACACATGCATAGTAAGATACGGAATCCAAGTTGAATTCTGAAGTGAGGAGTTTGAAATGCTCATGGGATTGGATTAAGGAGTGATAAGGGGAGAAAATTTAGGAGCTGATTGGGGAGCAAGGGTTGGCCGATTACGGATCTCTTGGAGAGCAATTTCGGCTAGGGTCCTAAGGAAGTAGCATTTTTGGCAATTGTGGTATGAGTGTGCCGAATTCCTTTTTGGTTCCTTTTAAGATTTTCTTTGGTCAATCAATTAGTGCCAAATAGGTAGATTGTAGGGGTTTTCATTCTTTCCATTCTTTCCATTCTTTTCTCTCCTTTCTACCTTGCATTCAACCATCAAAAATCATTAGGTCTTTAGCCACCCTCGCCGATTTCTTTTTCTGTCCGAACCCTGACCTTTCCTCTAAAGAGCTAAACCTACGCTCTTCTTCCTTCTTTTCTTTCTTTTCTTCTTCTTCTCCTTTCTCCATTGATTGAAGTGACCTCCTTAAAACTCTTTGGACCGATTGCTTCAAAAGTCGAAACCCGAAACTCTCATAGTCGATTGCTTCTCTAGCCGAACCCTTTTCAACTCTTCTTTATATTAGCCAAAACTTTCAAACTCTATCTCTCCATCGCTATCATCTTTATTTCTCTTAACCTATTTCTCTAAAAACTCGAAACCTCAAGACATATAGTTGTTCTCTTTAGCCGATTGTCCCTAAGCAATCATTCATCTCTTTTGTTACCTTAGTAGCCGAATACTTGGAGGCACTTCCCCTCTTATGATTCAGTTAGAATCAAGTGTAGATCTAGGGTTAGGTAATGGATTGGTGGTTCTCTTCTGTCAAGGCAAGCAAGTCAACTATTGGGTAAGTATGTCTCGAGATAGATTTTGGTTTTTATATTTCGACTTTTCTTTGAGTAAATATTCGGTTAGGGAGATTAACACTCTTTTATCTTTCATGTCTTGGATTTGATCTATCCATGGTTGTAGGTACTTAGATCTATTATCGCTCGATCCATCCCGAAGGGAAGCATTGGACTTAAGTGATCTTAAGCAATCTAGATCTGTGGACTAGATTTCGTCAAAGGTAAGTAATGGTGATGTTTTAATGGTGACCGAATAGATATGTTAAGGTGATATTGATTGTTCAATTGGATTATAGTTGACATGTGGTTAAACGGTTGTAGGTTAGTCATTCGATGGATCTCAACATATTTCGGAAACAGGTGTGTAATCGACACCCTCTAGTATATTAGATCGGCAAAAGTTGAAAAGCCGAAATGCCAAAATGTTGACATTTCGAGGGCTTACGAGCGTGCCAGTGCTCGTGGGCCGGTACTAAACTGTGAAATTAGCAATAATGGACGGTAAGGCTGCGTATGTGTTTTCGTGCACTTGGGTGGTTTTGGGCCTCGATGAGCTGAATTTGGGCCCAATGGGCTTGCGGGCCCAATGGGCTTGCGGGCCCATATGGGTGAAACACGCAGTTAGTGATTTCGGGTAAACTGGGGATTAAATCTATGGTAATATGTGTAAAAATTTAGACTTAGTGGGCCACAGTAGCTTGTGGGCTTCGTCGAGCCCATTAGGGGTTTTAAGGCTCGGTGACACTGTATGAATAAATGGGCTATTTGAGTCACTCGAAGTGACGTTAGACCTACTAGAAGGTCGAAGTAAGCGTAAAACCCTAAAATATAGAAAAAGTTACTGAAATACCCCTAAAAGGTGAAAATTACTATTTTACCCCTAGATGCTAAATGACAAATTTACCCCTATAGAAAAGTTGACTGATTTGCATGATTACTAGTTCTAATATTTTGTATGCCATGTCATATTATATTCTGAATTGCATGGGGTTGGGTTATTGATTCGAAGGAAGTGATAAAAGTGGCAATGCCACGTATTCTGCTTAGAGGCTTTGCCTTGTATTTCTGTTCTAGTGGCTCTGCCACAATATCTGTTTTAGCAGCACTGCAACTATGGTGTGTAGGGCTATGTGGGTTGAGTTATTCCCCACATGGTGTCTAGGGCTGGTACAGGTTGTGTGTAGGGCTGGATTGGGCTTGAGCTTTACATACATGCATATATGATAAGATAATCTGATCTGTTTCTGTAATGGGCCCAATGCCCACACTGTTTCTAAATAGGGCCAAGGCCGAGTTTAATTTGTGACTGAATAGGGATTCAGGCTAGATTATGCTTGAACTGGTCTATGACACTGGTCGGGTTTTTTTACACACTGAGTTTTCACAAACTCACCCCTTTTCTTTTCATCCATGTAGGAAATCCCTAACCTTAGAAGACTTGGATCTACAAGAGATTCGAAGTGGCCAAGTGAACTACTTTCTGGTTTATAGTTATCTAAGTTTACTTTATTAATACTTTATTTTAATCTGGGTTTTAAGTTGTAATAAGACCTCTTGGAGTATTTTGTTTTGGGTTTTTCGTTTATTATTTGTTTTCTTTATGGTAGACTAGTTCACGCGAGCTTTTCAAATCTAAGCAAATGTTTTCAAAACATACAACACATGATAAATGGATTACTTAACAACAATAACACAATAACAAGATTTGCCAAAAAATGAGATTTTACCTAACGGTAGCAAGAGTTTTTAAAAGTGAGAATAACTCTTATTTACAAGCTAATGAACACGGTTTTTACTACAAACGACCTAATGATTTATTAAAAGAAGATCAAGGTTTAGTCAAGTATACATGTGACACACCAGATCTGGCCATAACGTCTGGGCCGGGTTTGTGATGTTATATGAGACCACACGGCCTGTCCACACGGGTGTGTGACTCTCCAAAATATGGAAATTATATTTGTGTCTCAAGAGTTTCAAAAGTTATCGGTTTAGTCCCGAATTATTACTAGTGTATGTTTTGGGCCTCGTAAGTTTGTATATGGGACATTAAGATGAAAATTGAAAAGTTTTAAATTTGAATAAGAATTTATGGCCTGGTTTAATGAGTTTAAGTATGTTCAAGTGCAGTAACGCCTCAAACCCTGTCCTGGCGTCAGATACGGGTAAGAGGTGTTACAATGTTCGTGGAAGATCAAAAGATCCTACTATGCTAATGGCCTATTGATTGATGAGGAACTTGAAAAGATAGTTAAGTAAGATTATTGAAGTGAGTTGATCACCTATCTTTAGATTACATTCACTTTATCTATCTCTATCTCTTGCCATTTTAATGATTTGGTTTATTTTTTAAATTAATTTTACTATTTTACAAACCCTAAACATATTTCTTATTTTACTCTCATACTATAACTGACTTAAAGTATTAATTATATCTTTAATTGTTTAGGTTAAGATTGATTTAGTACTCGCCTCCCTAGGGTACGATACTCGAAGTACTTACCTACTCTATTGCAAAATCTATATTACAACTCGACCCGTATACTTGCGGATACCACCTTAGAACTCTCTATTCTATTGTAGTATTCACACTCTGGATGTTAGAACATTCGAAGGCAGTCATGGTTGTTGCTGATCTTCTTATATGATTTGCATCTGTGGCTATTATGAGTTTTTAAATTCATGCTCATGTGTGAAACTAGTGAATGGGTATGCTATAAATGGATAACCTTGCATAGGTATGTGTCTTATTGAAACAATGACTACTTGGTGTCAAAAGGTTGTGAATTGACATACTGTTAAATGGCGTACTGTGTTATGGTAATAAATATCGTGATTTGTATGGAATGCATGTTTTAGTATATGAAAAGTACAGAAGAAGTTACATCCGTGAATTAGTTAGAGTAGAAAATGGGTGTTTTGGAGGAACGGGTGATAACTATTGATAAGAGTTATATTTCAGGCCTCTATATTGAATTTTTTATTTTTAATTAAGTTAATATGTTTGCATTTTTAGGATATTTTTAGAACATTGTTATAAGAAAGCTTGGATTGTGCTATAAATGTCATTATCTGTTACTAGGGAAGAAAGGTGTTGGTTATTGTTGGCAGTCAGTGCAGGATGAAGAAGAGAAGAGTGAAATGAGAAAGAAAATGAAATGAAACATTGCCATGGCAAAATGTTGGTTAGATTGCCAACAATTCCAGTAAGATGACGCAACACTCAGTCCACATCACTCTTAGCCAACTATAATTGCAATAGATAAACCACATTGAAAAAGAGGAAGCAAAAGGTGTGTGTTGAGAGGGAGGGACCTACCCTGCAAAAGAGGAAAGAGAAAAGACGCAAATGGACGAGGATTTTGGGGAGAGAGGAATTGGAAAGGAGTTTTTCTCTACATCAAATTCTCCTGGAAAATTTCAGAGAAAAGAAAGGAGAGGGTAGTAGCTTATATAGCAAAAAAATCACAAATGCAAGGAAAGGGAAGAGAAATTTGCCTTGGGTTTTGCATCACCTTTCAATATTAAAGTGAAAGCTAGAGAATCAAGAGCTTCCTGTAGTTCTGCCTTTATTTTTTGATGGGAACTTTGTGATTTGTAAACTTGAATGATGATGTGGAATGGTTTTATTTTGGATTTGAATGTCCACTCCATGAGCTAAATCTCATCGAGTTCGAATTATTTGTGTGAAGTTTTACTATCTTTAATGCCCATGGTCTGATTTTGAGTAAATTATTGTTTCATTCAATTTGTGATTATTTTAAATGCATGCATGCAGGCTCTGGACATAGATAATTGTATGGTATGTTGTTAGATCTGATTTAATTCTAAAAATTTTAAATAGATTGGATTTTTTTCTGTTGATATAGGTGAGTATTTAAAAGAATATTCGCATCACTCTAAACGTAGAAGTTGCAATTTGTATCGGGAAAGGAAGAACAGTCTGGATATCATTCTTGAGTTTTGTAGACATACAAAAACATAGAATGATAGCTTAAAGTTTGGCTTTGAAAGAAACAAACTGTAGTAGTGAATCTTTGAGCAGTAGACTGGTCAAGATTTTTCCATGGTTTTATTAAGATATAAAAATAAAACCTGAGTAATTCCAACCTTTATCATTCAACATTACAAATCCTCCACACTTATTCTTTGAGAATTGCCATAGCATTTTAATTGCCCTAGCATTTTTTCATTCATAATTGATTTTATTAATCCATTCATTAATTCTCCTCATCAATTTGTCATATATTTCTTTTGCACAGTTTAATTAGTCAAATTCATAGTAATAGCATAACCAATTTTTTTAATCAATTTCGATCCCTATGGAGATGATACTCACTCATCACTCTATTACTTGATTCGACGTGTATACTTGTACATTCGTGTTACACATTCACACGAGACACGTTTTTGGCATCATTGCCAATGATCGACAATATTGTTGAAAATTTGGTTTGTTATTGCCTCTTTAATTTTATTAGTTTAGCTTAAATAGTTGTTTTGATTTTATTTTTTAGGATTATTGTTTATGCATGAGTACAGATATTTCTGCACTTAAAGCGTATTCTTTTGATCCAGAAATTGAGAGGACCTTGAGAAGACGGAGAAAGGGATTGGGGGAAATGGAAAGAATTAGAAATAATCAGGTTAAAGAAGAGCCATTAATTAGAATGAAAGGGATGCTGATATTCCTCGAATAATAGATGAAAAAGACAAACCCATCAAAGAACATGTAGTGTCGATCATGGATGATTTGAGACTAGGAATTACTAGGTCGCATATTAAATCTCAATATTTTGAGTTAAAACTGGTGATGTTTCAAATGTTACAAACTATAGGGTAGTTTAGTGGATTGCTTACTAAAGATCCACAGTTGCACTTAAGACTCTTTTTGGAAGTCTGCGATTCATTTAGGTAGCAGGGTGTTCCTAAAGATGCCCTAAGATTGAAGTTATTCCCTTATCCATTCCGAGGTCGTGCCAAAGCATGGTTAAATGCATTGTCATCAAGTAGGTTGGCATATTGGAATGAACTTTGTCAAAGGTTTTTCTGAAAATATAATCCGCCAAACATGAATGCCAAATTGAGGAATGATATTACGTCCTTTCGATAATCTAATGATGAAACATTATATGAAGCATAGGAGCGATTCAATGAGTTAATTAGAAAAATGGCCAATGCATGGTTTTCAACATTGGACGCAAATAGAAATATTTTACAATGGATGGAATGTGCATACAAGGATAGTGGTTGATGGATATGCCAATGGGACTTTGCTTGATAAATCATATAACGAGGTATATGAAATTCTGAAGAGGATAGATAACAACAATTATCAATACCCCACTACAAGAGTAGGGACCAATAGAAAGGTTTCTAGAGCAATGGAACTTGATGTGATTACTTCCCTAACAGCTCAGGTATCATCTTTAACGAATATGATTAAAACACTAAAAAGGCCAGCTACAACGCATGAAATGAAAGCAACGAAGTTATCATGTTTTTTATGAATGCCCATCAAACCTGGCTTCAATTTATTGTATGGGAAATTTGAATCACAACAACAACAACCCATATTCCAACACATATAACCTAGGGTGACAGCAACATCCCAATTTAAGTTGGCGTAACCAACTAAATGGGAAATTACAGTAATGCTATTCAACAAAATGTTGCGAGTGCACCACCTGGATACAACCAATACATTCTATGACAAAATGCTTAGCAAAATTCAACTTCGAGTTCTTCATCTATGGTAGCTCTATTGAAAGAATACATGGCCAAGAATGATGCTATGATTCAAAGTCAAGTTGCACCTTTAAGAGCTTTAGAAAATCAAGTGGGGCAAATTGCAAAAGCATTAAGCTCAAGACCGCACGAAGCACTGCTGAGTGATACCAAATATTCATGATCTCAAGGGAAGGAAAAGTGCAAAGCCATTACACTTGGAACTGGTACGCAACTACCAGGAGTTGTTAATGACACCAATATTGATAAAGGCAGTTTGGATTTCACAAATAAGAAGAATTCAGAACTAGTTGTGAAGTAGGCTACAAAAGAAAAAAATAGCTAGAAAAATGTTGAAGCTGATTCATCTTGTATTGCCAATAAAAATGCCACAGCAAATCAACCTCAACAAATGCAACGAAGGTGACCTCTACCTTTTTTCCAGCATTTCCACAAATCTATGCAAGATTTTCAACGTAACGCCCTAAATTTAGGCCTAGAAGTACTGGGCCTTGAAGGCAGCACATAACATTTTGTTGTGCATACAAATATCGCAAATTGCATGTTTCCTTATTGGCTAGGTAAATTGTAGTGTTTGGGGATGTCTGAGAAGTCCTGGGTTCAAACTAGGGTTTCATTTATATCATTTATTCTATTCGATTTTCGATTTCATCAAGGTTCTTTTCTACTCATCTTCCTAATCAAATGGCCGAATCTAAAGATCTTGGTTCTGGAAGCCGAAACTGTGATTTCATTTCTAGTTATCTTCTCTTCTTAGTCGATTAATCCATCTTCGTTTTGGACAATTGTTAAGCTTAGGTAGTGGTAATATTGGCAAGTCTCTTAATTACAAGTGTTGAATTCGCCACATGTGGGTAGCATGTGCCCTTATGTTTTCAATTATTATTGTCTTAATTGTGGTCTTGTAACACTGTGATGTGACCGAAAATGGCTAAGGGTTCGATTGTGTTAAAGAGGGAGTTGTGCCGAATGTTTATCTGTAACACCCCTAACCTGATCCGATCGCCGGAGGGGTTATGAGGTATTATAGAACCATTCCTTAGGCAGATTTCGATAATAAATTCATGATTTAAAAAAGTTATTCTATCGTAAATAAGACGTTATGAATTGGATCTTCGAACAAAGAATATTAGAGAATTTCTGTCTTATCTATCCTTACAAACCAATTTAAAACTGAATTCCTAAGCAAATACACTTCATGAACCCATCTTCTAAATGTAATTTGAGTATTTGATCTATATATATATAGTAGTGAATCATTCAATCAAAAAGTTGCTTTATAAAACATTCATGACTATGTTTTGATTTCTAGTACTTTGGCCATATTCGCAGGACCATTAATACAAAAGAGTATTTACAACATCAACATTTCCAAAATAAAGTATATACATGCCAAAATACCATGCTTAAAACTAACAAAACAAGGTACCAAAACGTTGATGAAGGGTGTGATGACTTTGATGACGGTTCCGAGCTTACAATGGATTAAAGAAACCTAATAAGAGACAATTAAACACACCAAATGAGTTCTTCAACTCAGTAAGTTATAAGCATTACGATACAACAATTTACTTGATATGATTTCAACAGATGCTAATAGACAACCATTATAATTAACACCTCAAAAGACATTTGGTTCTTCCACTCTTTGATAGGCAAACACTACTTATAACATTCATTCGTAACCATAAGGTGCTTAGTCAGGAAATTTGTACACATCATTGGTTCCAAACCGCACTCATAGTGCCCTTTAAACCCGCACGCATAATGCCATTCATACCCACACTCATGGTGCCATTTATATCCGAACATATGGTGCCATACATTCAGCATATATAGTGCTATTCAACCGCACATATAGTGCCATTTATTACGCACATATAGTGCCATTCAACCGCACGTATAGTGCCATTCATACCCACACTCATGGTGCCGTTTATGTAACACCCTATACCCCCGTCCGTCGCCGGAATAGGGTATTAAGGTATTACATAACTCATTAAATTCGTTTCATCAGTGTGCAAGCAAATTTCCACCATGTGGCTACTAACAATTTGGCCAAAGCAAACTTTTCAATAACCGAACACCATATTAAAACTCATTGCATATTGGGTACTAACTAAAATCATGCCATAAACATCGAACCATATGAGTATCATCCAAACATATAATCAAGCTAGAAGACTAGGCAAGCCATTTTCGCATGGCTAGAATAATTACAACTCAAAATATAATTTGGTTCAACAAAAGGAGATTAGCCTATACATGCCATTGATCCAAAATAACAATCAATGTACCAAAATAACAGCGAAAGTGTAGGTGATTAAGGCTTCAATCCTCGAGTCCGTAGCTTCCAAAATGAGATCTATAAACAGAGGAAACAAAGTAAATGGTGTAAGCATTACAATGCTTAGAAAGTTTTAAGCAATGACAACAGATAAAACTCAAATTATAACATAGCTGTTCGTATTTTTGTTTCCCTCTTTCTTTTAGGTACGTCACCCCTTAACCGAACATACACATTCTCATCATATACAAAAATAGATAACTTTCACTTATAGTAAGCTTATGTAAACGTAGACATGTCGCAGAATTTCACATAACATTTCGCATTGACCAATTGTATTTTGAGCATATTAATAGTCTCATTTCATGCACACATATGTAATCGCATAATGACCTTAGTATTTGGTCTAAAAACCAGCTTTCATATAAGCTTAGGGTATATACCTGTATAGCTTAACACTTCAAGCGCATTCATTAACAATTGTTACCATGAAGTCTTTTAGTCTTAGACTTTACTCGCATCATCATTGAGACCTTTAGCTCGGATAAACTCTCCATACATAGCCATCGGGCCTCTACCCCGGATAAAATCTCCGCATATAGCCTTCGGGTCTTAACCCGGACATCATCTGTGTATAGCCTTCGGGTCTTAACCCGGACATAGTCTCCACATATAGTCATCGGGACTTTAATCCCGGATTCACATCACAGAGTCTCATACATATGTATTCACATGTTGCCACATTTCACATAGCAAGATCACACTTGTAATTCAATCCATTCATTCGCATACAAACATATAACAAGCTCCTTGACTTTATATCATAATGTAAATCAAAACTTATACATGTATACACTTCTTTTCTAGACTTTCGGCCCAATGAGCAAACATACATAAGCAATACATTTCAAATCCCAATTTCAGTTTCTTTCTCTATGAGCCATTCGACTATATAGCAAAAATGAAATAGCTTTCTTTCTCAATGGAACATCGTTCAACTATCATGCATGTATATCATGGCATTTTAAATTAAATACCAAATTCAATTACTCAAAACTTACCTTGAGCTTTCCCGAGCAATTATGAGTTGGCTATTCGACCACTTTAGCCTTCCCTTTATCCGAACTTGTTCCTCTATGCTCTTGAGCTAAATAAGATATTTAATTTTTTTATTAATCCTTATTCAAACATCTCAATTAATCATTTTCACTCATAGACAAATAATACATGCATATACTTCTCATAGCAACACACACACATTCGGCCATTTCACATACATATCACAAGTCACAACAAGCTGATTTTCTGAGCAACATTCAATAAATTACTCATAACTGGAGCTACGAAACTCCAAATGAAGTGATATTAATTTTGGCTGAATATAGACTCATATATCTTCTATCCATAAAATTTTCAGAATTTTTTGTTTGGCCAATCACTACCAGAATTTTCTTAAAGTTTCCCCTATTTCACTGTTTGACTAAACTGACCACTCTTTACTACGAATTGAATTTCTCCTTCTACAGAATTCAAAATATGTCCTAGCCTATTTTATTCGAAACTAGACTCATTAAGGAGTCTAAGAATATAAATTTTATCTTATAAAAATTTTTGTACAATTTATAGTGATTTTCTAAAAACAGAACAGGGGATTTCGGAGTCATTCTGACACTGTCTCACACAACTTTAAAAATCTCTTTATCTACAGGTCCATTGCTTGTAAGGTTTCTTTTATAAGAAACTAGACTCATTAACCTTTAATCACATAATTTATTCAGCCTCTAATTCAACTCCAACAATTTATGGTGATTTTCTAAAATCACGCTACTGCTGCTGTCCTAAGCAGATTTATTACAGATTTACTTTAAAACATACCTATGTCAAATTACAAGCTTAAACCAAACACATAATCATTTACAAATCAAGACATTAAGCATTCATAATTTAGCTCATAACAACATGGCCGATTTCTAGCTTTGCCACCTAACCAAGATTTCGTGAATTTTAAGCTCAATATAACAAAGAGCATGCCTAATTTAAGCAAAACAATTTCCTTTCTTGTAATCACATATATATAAGGCAATTTCAACTTCATACCACTTAAGAATGGATTCAATTTAATCATCCATCACCAAGCACTCATTCGGCCATTTATTAAACAAAATTTTCAACAAAACAACATCTCCTAAAAATTATCAAATTCACATAAATTAGCAAAGTGCCGAAGGCACATATGTCCATTTATTCCATTCCCTAATTAGAACTAATTTGGCTAGCATATAGTAATTACTAATGGTTTGGAAATTGTTTCTATTATCAAACATTAATTCCATAACTTATCATGATAGCCGATTATCAAAAAGCATTTTAAGCTACCATGGCCGAACCCCCCCTTTATTCATACCATCCGCTTCCCAAATATCATCAAATCCATACATCAATGCATTTAGCTAGCTCAAAGCCCTCTTTACTACCATTTCTAAACAAAAACAGCAAAACATTCCAGCAACTAGCATAATATAGCTACTGCCGAATGCTCTCACAACCTATTGGCCACACAAAAATACAAGTTTTCACAAATTAACTTACCAATTCAATTTCACATGCATATAGGCATCACACAATCCATTAAGCACCCCTAATTTCATTTCTATCATCAAACTCAAAATTTATAATTTCCTACTCATGACCGAAACCTTCTACAACACCAAAATTCCAAAATTATAACGTGGGTTATGTAGGAGACCTAAAGACCATTTCAATTTCATCAAAAACCAAACTTAATATCTAGTATTACTCATCGATTTTAACTTATTTTCAAGCTATTTAACCCCACATCTTAGCTTGGCTTTACAAAAACCTTACCCAAACATCAAATGAAGATTTTTATCACCAAAATGGCATGGCCGAATGTCCATATTTTTGTTCAAGGTGCACATGTATCTTAATTTAAAAATGTTAAGACACACAAACATGCATTTAGCCTCATATCCACCCTCAAGCACTCTAATATGCAAAAAAATTTAGCATCAAAACTAAAAAGCCTAAATTTTTCTCACTTAATTCAACAATGACCGAATACAACTTTCATAATCAAACCAAAAAAAAAAAAAAATCAATCCATGGGTTTTGCTATGAGCTTAATTACCAACCAAAATTCATAACAATTAAAGGAATTTAACAAAAATCCTTACCTAAATTTTAAGAACCACCATGACCGAATATTGTTCTCCCCCTTAGCTTAATTTCTTTTTCAAACGGCAATGAAGAACAAAACAAGGTAGCTTTGTTCTTTTCACCATTCTTTTTATTATTTTATTAACTTTATTATTTTATGCACATAATAAACATGTATATTTACTAAAAGACAAAATAAAAGCAAACAAAACATCATTATTTGATAGGTTTGCCGGCCACTATTGATAAAAAGGAAATTTTGACATGCAAGGCCATGTTTTTACCACATGCTATTATTTGACCATTCCACATTCACCTAGCACATTTTAAAAAGTTCATAATTTAGCCCTTTTAGGTGCAATTCACAATTATAAGGCTAAATTAAAGCACCCAAAATTTCACACATGAATTTACACATACAATAGGCACCAAAATAATTATTAAAATATTTTTGTGCCTTGGTTTTGTGGTCCCGAAACCATATTCCGACTAAGGTCGTTTCAAGGCTGTCACAACTCTCCCCCACTTAAGGAATTTTCGTCCTCGAAAATCTTACCCGAAAATAAGTTTGGGTAACGTTCTTTTATCGAATCCTCAAGCTCCCAAGTAGCTTCTGCAACCCCGTGCTTGACCCACAACACTTTCACTAATGAAATCCTCTTATTCCGCAACTCTTTAACCTCGTGTGCCAGAATACGAATTGGTTCCTCCTCATAACTCATATCAGATTGAATCTCGATGTCAGATGGATTAATCACATGCGATGGGTCGAATCTATATCGTCGGAGCATCGAAACATGAAAAACGTTGTGGATCTTTTCAAGTTCGGGAGGCAAAATCAATCGATATGCTACCGGTCCAATCCGTTCAGATATTTCATATGGTCCGATGAACCTCGGACTCAATTTACCCTTACGGCCGAATCTGAGTACCTTTTTCCAAGGTGACACTTTAAGAAATACTTTGTCTCTGACCTGATACTCAATGTCTTTTCGCTTTAGATCCGTATATGACTTTTGACGATCTGAAGCTGCCTTAAGACTATCACGAATCACTTTTACTTTCTGCTCGGCATCTCTAATTAAATCGACTCCAAAGATCTTACTTTCACTGAGCTCGGTCCAAAACAACAGTGTACGGCATTTGCGACCGTACAAAGCCTCGTAAGGTGCCATCTTAATGCTCGATTGGAAACTGTTGTTGTAAGCGAATTCAATCAAAGGCAAATACTGTTCCCACGAACCACTAAACTCAAGGACACAACATCTCAACGTATCCTCAAGTATTTGAATTACTCGCTCGGATTGGCCGTCAGTCTGCGGATGAAAAGCGGTACTAAAATGGAGCTTAGTACCTAATGCTTCGTGTAATTTCTTCCAGAATCGCGAGGTAAATCTCGAGTCTCTATCCGATACGATAGAGATAGGCACCCCGTGCAATCTGACGATTTGAGAAACATACAGTTCTGCCAACTTATCAAGTGAGAAATCTGTTCGCACGGGAATAAAATGAGCCGATTTAGTTAATCGATCTACGATAACCCAAATCGCATCCTTCTTGCTCGGTGTCAACGGTAGCCCAGATACGAAATCCATTGTGACTTTATCCCATTTCCACTCGGGAATCAAGATCGGTTGCAACAAACCCGAAGGCACTTGATGTTCTGCTTTTACTTGTTGGCATATCAAACACTTTGACACAAAATTTGAGATGTCTCATTTCATACCATGCCACCAATACTGACATTTCAAATCGTTGTACATTTTTGTGCTTCCAGGATGAACCGACATTCGACTATTATGAGCTTCAATTAAAATTATCGAAACCAACTCTGAACTTCTCGGAATACATACTCGGCCTCGAAACCTCAAACAACCATTGTCATCAACTTGAAACTCAGAATTCACATTTAAATCACCTTGAGCTCGCTTGGCAATTAAATCATCATCAGCTTTCTGAGCCTCACAAACTTGTCGTAGAAACACCGGCTTCGCTTTTAATTCCGCTATCATCACACCATCATCAGATACCGATAAGTGCACTTTCATTGCTCGAAAAGCAAACAATGATTTCCGGCTAAGAGCGTCAGCAACTATATTCGCCTTTCTCGGATGATAGGCAATGACAAGCTCGTAATCCTTTAACAATTCAAGCCAATGTCTTTGTCTCAAATTCAAATCTCTTTGGGTCATCAAGTATTTGAGGCTTTTATGGTCAGAAAAGACATGACATTTCTCACCAAAAAGGTAGTGACGCCAAATCTTCAAAGCAAACACAATAGCAGCTAATTCAAGATCGTGAGTCGGATAGTTTTTCTCATGAGGCTTTAATTGCCTCGAAGCACATGCAACAACTCTGCCCTCTTGCATCAGAACACGCCCCAAGCCATTTAAAGACGCATCACTATATACTACAAGCACTTTACCGGGTTCAGGCTGAACTAAGACTGGAGCCTCCGTCAAAAAGGCTTTCAATTGGTCGAAACTTTTCTGGCACTTTTCAGACCATTCAAATTTAACATCTTTCTGCAATAGCTTTGTCAACGGGGTTGAGATCATCGAGAAGTCTTTCACAAACCGTCGGTAGTACCCGGCAAGTCCTAAAAAGCTTCGGACTTTTGAGACATTTTTAGGAGGCTTCCAATCAAGGATAGCAGATTTTTTATTCGGATCAACTCGGATACCTGCAGTAGATACAATATGTCCCAGAAAGCTAACCTCGCGCAACCAGAACTCACACTTGCTGAATTTCGCGTACAACTGGTTATCACGCAAAATCTGTAGCACAAGTCTTAAATGCTCGACATGCTCAATCTCGTCGCGAGAATAAACCAAAATGTCGTCAATAAACACAACCACGAATCGATCTAAGTACTGCTTAAACACCCGATTCATCAGATCCATGAAAACAGCGGGGGCATTAGTCAGCCCAAACGGCATCACTAAAAATTCGTAGTGTCCGTACCTCATTCTGAAAGTAGTCTTGGGCAAGTTTGAGTCTCGAACTCACAACTGATAATAGCCGGATCGCAAGTCAATCTTTGAAAACACCGAGGCTCCCTTTAACTGATCAAATAAGTCGTCGATACGAGGCAACGGATACTTATTCTTTATAGTCACCTTGTTCAGCTGCCGATAGTCAATACACATTCTCAAAGTCCTGTCTTTCTTTTTCACGAACAAGACTGGTGCACCCTAGGGTGAAAAGCTCGATCTTGCGAAACCTCTATCAGTCAACTCTTGCAACTGAGATTTCAACTCTTTCAACTCTGTCGGAGCCATACGATACGGAGCAATCGAAATCGGAGTTGTACCCGGAACTAGCTCAATGCCGAACTCAACCTCTCTAACATGCGGTAATCCTGGTAATTCTTCCGGAAATACGTCCGGATACTCACAAACCACAGGTACAGTCTCAAGCTTTAGTTCAGATATTTTGCTATCCAAAACATAAGCAAGATAAGCCTTGCAACCCTTTTTCATAAACTTTTCAGCCATAACAGAAGATATTACTGCCGGTAGCCCGTTTAGATCACACGACTCAACCCGAATTATCTCATTATTCGAACATCGCAAATCAATAGTCTTTCGCTTGCAATTCACTACCGCATCATGCACAGTCAACCAATCCATTTTGAGAATAACGTCGAATTCATCGAATGGCAAAAGCATCAAATCGGCCGGAAAACAGGAATTTCGAATCATAAGGGGACATTTCTTACACACTCTGTCAACTAGAACACAACGACCCAAGGGATTGGACACTCGAATCACAAACTCAGTAGACTCAATAGGGAGAGTCTTACTGGATGCCAAATTTTCACATACATATGAATGAGTTGAACCGGGGTCAATCAAGGCAATTACATCAGTATCAAAGAGAGTAAAAGTACCGGTAATAATATCTGGGGAAGAGGCATCCTCGCGTGCACGTATAGCGTAAGCTCTAGCAGGGGCACGAGTCTCAGATTTGGTCGTGGCGTCTTTAATTCTTCTCTGGCTGCCGCTAACATTCCCCAGATTTCTTGGTGGTCTACCTCGTGCTGAAGTAGTACTTGGTTTCCCACTCTGATTCACATTCTGCTCGGACCATCTGGGGCAATCTCTTATAAAGTGATCAGCTGACCCGCACTTATAACAGGAGCGATCATGAAATCTGCAGCTCCCCGAATGCCATTTTCCACAATACTTACACTCGGCTCTGTCTCGACGGTCGTTCCCAACACTAGCAGTGGAAGTGGCACGTGTACTCATAGGGGGTCGATCACGGTCTCGTCTAGAAAAACCCGAAGTGGCATTTGGTCCGTCCGACTCACTCCGAAATTTCTTTGATGATCTCTGAGTAGACCTCCCCGAATATCTCTTATGGAACTCTCTGGCTCCGCTATCAGCTTTTCTCTTTTCATTTCTGAGTTCTTCGGCCTTGCAGGCTCGCTCGACAAGAACAACGAACTCTTGAATTTCTAGAATGCCAACCAATAGTTTGATGTCTTCATTTAACCCGTCCTCGAAGCGTTTGCACATAATAGCTTCGGATGATATGCACTCGCGAGCATATCGGCTGAGCCGCACAAATTCTTTCTCATACTCGGTCACTGACATTCGGCCCTGCTTAAGCTCAAGAAATTCTTTCCGTTTCTGGTCGATAAATCTCTGGCTAATATACTTTTTGCGGAATTCAACTTGGAAAAACTCCCAAGAAACTCGTTCTCTCGGCACAACAGAAACCAAGGTGTTCACCAATAGTAGGCAGAATCACGTAACAAAGATACGGCACATTTCAAGCACTCCTCGGGCGTACATGATAATTCATTGAACACACGGATTACATTATCGAGCCAAAACTCAGCCCGCTCAGCATCATCATCAACTGTAGCCCGGAATTCTTCAGCCCCATATTTTTTAATTTTATCGACCGAGGGTTTACTCGACCTCACAGGATCGGTCTCAAGAGGAGCCACAGGGGTCGGAAGTGGGTTTTTCGGAGAAGGAGGTTGTGGAATAGCCGGATTAGTTCGAAGGAATTGAGTGAACCAATCACTCATCATTGCATAAAAATTCTGCCTCATGTCATCATCTCGATGACTGGTATTCGGCCGAGAGTCGTTTGGCGCGGTCCCTTGCGCGGGAGCAGCCGCTACACTCTCAATATCTTCCGCTACGGCTCGATCGGGATCGGGATCCATTACTATACGAAAAACACATTTCAAATGTCAAAAATCACCACACTATCGCATTATCACAAAATGGCATGTATAGCTATACTCACACGCGCTACGTTAGTCCGAGAATCGACTAAACCGTAGCTCTGATACCAATAAAAATGTAACACCCTATACCCCCGTCCGTCGCCGGAATAGGGTATTAAGGTATTACATAACTCATTAAATTCGTTTCATCAGTGTGCAAGCAAATTTCCACCATGTGGCTACTAACAATTTGGCCAAAGCAAACTTTTCAATAACCGAACACCATATTAAAACTCATTGCATATTGGGTACTAACTAAAATCATGCCATAAACATCGAACCATATGAGTATCATCCAAACATATAATCAAGCTAGAAGACTAGGCAAGCCATTTTCGCATGGCTAGAATAATTACAACTCAAAATATAATTTGGTTCAACAAAAAGAGATTAGCCTATACATGCCATTGATCCAAAATAACTATCAATGTACCAAAATAACAGCGAAAGTGTAGGTGATTAAGGCTTCAATCCTCGAGTCTGTAGCTTCCAAAATGAGATCTATAAACAGAGGAAACAAAGTAAACGGAGTAAGCATTACAATGCTTAGTAAGTTTTAAGCAATGACAACAGATAAAACTCAAATTATAACATAGCTGTTCGTATTTTTGTTTCCCTCTTTCTTTTAGGTACGTCACCCCTTAACCGAACATGCACATTCTCATCATATACAAAAATAGATAACTTTCGCTTATAGTAAGCTTATGTAAACGTAGACATGTCGCAGAATTTCACATAACATTTCGCATTGACCAATTGTATTTTGAGCATATTAATAGTCTCATTTCATGCACACATATGTAATTGCATAATGACCTTAGTATTTGGTCCAAAAACCAGCTTTCATATAAGCTTAGGGTACATACCTGTATAGCTTAACACTTCAAGCGCATTCATTAACAATCGTTACCATGAAGTCTTTTAGTCTTATACTTTACTCGCATTATCATCGAGACCTTTAGCTCGGATAAACTCTCCACACATAGCCATCGGGCCTCTACCCCGGATAAAATCTCCGCATATAGCCTTCGGGTCTTAACCCGGACATCATCTCTGCATAAAGCCTTCGGGTCTTAACCCGGACATAGTCTCCACATATAGTCATCGGGACTTTAATCCCAGATTCACATCACAGAGTCTCATACATATGTATTCACATGTTGCCATATTTCACATAGCAAGATCACACTTGTAATTCAATCCATTCATTCGCATACAAACATATAACATGCTCCTTGACTTTATATCGTAATGTAAATCAAAACTTATACATGTATACACTTCTTTTCTAGACTTTCGGCCCAATGAGCAAACATACATAAGCAATACATTTCAAATCTCAATTTCAGTTTCTTTCTCTATGAGCCATTCGGCTATATAGCAAACATGAAATAGGTTTCTTTCTCAATGGAACATCGTTCAACTATCATGCATGTATATCATGGCATTTTAAATTAAATACCAAATTCAATTACTCAAAACTTACCTTGAGCGTTCCCGAGCAATTATGAGTTGGCTATTCTACCACTTTAGCCTTCCCTTTATCCGAACTTGTTCCTCTATGCTCTTGAGCTAAATAAGATATTTAATTTTTTTTATTAATCCTTATTCAAACATCACAATTAATCATTTTCACTCATAGACAAATAATACATGCATATACTTCTCATAGCAACACACACACATTTGGCCGTTTCACATACATATCACAAGTCGCAACAAGCTGATTTTCTGAGCAACATTCAATAAATTACTCATAACTGGAGCTACGCAACTCCGAATGAAGTACCGTTAATTTTTACTGAAAATATACTCTTATATCTTCTATCCATAAAATTTTCAGAATTTTTGGTTTGGCCAATCACTACCAGAATTTTCTTAAAATTTCCCCTATTTCACTGTTTGACTAAACTGACCACTCTTTACTACGAATTGAATTTCTCCTTGTACAGAATTCAAAATATGTCCTAGCCTATTTTATTCGAAACTAGACTCATTAAGGAGTCTAAGCATGTAAATTTTATCTTATAACAATTTTTGTACAATTTATAGTGATTTTCTAAAAACAGAATAGGGGATTTCGGAGTCATTTTGACACTGTCTCACACAACTTTAAAAATCTCTTTATCGACAGGTCCATTGCTTGTAAGGTTTCTTTTATAAGAAACTAGACTCATTAACCTTTAATTACATAATTTATTCAGCCTCTAATTCAACTCCAACAATTTATGGTGATTTTCTAAAATCACGCTACTGCTGCTGTCCTAAGCAGATTTATTACAGATTTACTTTAAAACATACCTATGTCAAATTACAAGCTTAAACCAAACACATAATCATTTACAAATCAAGACATTAAGCATTCATAATTTAGCTCATAACAACATGGCCGATTTCTAGCTTTGCCACCTAACCAAGATTTCGTGAATTTTAAGCTCAATATAACAAAGAGCATGCCTAATTTAAGCAAAACAATTTCCTTTCTTGTAATCACATATATATAAGGCAATTTCAACTTCATACCACTTAAGAATGGATTCAATTTAATCATCCATCACCAAGCACTCATTCGGCCATTTATTAAACAAAATTTTCAACAAAACAACATCTCCTAAAAATTATCAAATTCACATAAATTAGCAAAGTGCCGAAGGCACATATGTCCATTTATTCCATTCCCTAATTAGAACTAATTTGGCTAGCATATAGTAATTACTAATGGTTTGGAAATTGTTTCTATTATCAAACATTAATTCCATAACTTATCATGATAGCCGATTATCAAAAAGCATTTTAAGCTACCATGGCCGAACCCCCCCTTTATTCATACCATCCGCTTCCCAAATATCATCAAATCCATACATCAATGCATTTAGCTAGCTCAAAGCCCTCTTTACTACCATTTCTAAACAAAAACAGCAAAACATTCCAGCAACTAGCATAATATAGCTACTGCCGAATGCTCTCACAACCTATTGGCCACACAAAAATACAAGTTTTCACAAATTAACTTACCAATTCAATTTCACATGCATATAGGCATCACACAATCCATTAAGCACCCCTAATTTCATTTCTATCATCAAACTCAAAATTTATAATTTCCTACTCATGACCGAAACCTTCTACAACACCAAAATTCCAAAATTATAACGTGGGTTATGTAGGAGACCTAAAGACCATTTCAATTTCATCAAAAACCAAACTTAATATCTAGTATTACTCATCGATTTTAACTTATTTTCAAGCTATTTAACCCCACATCTTAGCTTGGCTTTACAAAAACCTTACCCAAACATCAAATGAAGATTTTTATCACCAAAATGGCATGGCCGAATGTCCATATTTTTGTTCAAGGTGCACATGTATCTTAATTTAAAAATGTTAAGACACACAAACATGCATTTAGCCTCATATCCACCCTCAAGCACTCTAATATGCAAAAAAATTTAGCATCAAAACTAAAAAGCCTAAATTTTTCTCACTTAATTCAACAATGACCGAATACAACTTTCATAATCAAACCAAAAAAAAAAAAAATCAATCCATGGGTTTTGCTATGAGCTTAATTACCAACCAAAATTCATAACAATTAAAGGAATTTAACAAAAATCCTTACCTAAATTTTAAGAACCACCATGACCGAATATTGTTCTCCCCCTTAGCTTAATTTCTTTTTCAAACGGCAATGAAGAACAAAACAAGGTAGCTTTGTTCTTTTCACCATTCTTTTTATTATTTTATTAACTTTATTATTTTATGCACATAATAAACATGTATATTTACTAAAAGACAAAATAAAAGCAAACAAAACATCATTATTTGATAGGTTTGCCGGCCACTATTGATAAAAAGGAAATTTTGACATGCAAGGCCATGTTTTTACCACATGCTATTATTTGACCATTCCACATTCACCTAGCACATTTTAAAAAGTTCATAATTTAGCCCTTTTAGGTGCAATTCACAATTATAAGGCTAAATTAAAGCACCCAAAATTTCACACATGAATTTACACATACAATAGACATCAAAATAATTATTAAAATATTTTTGTGCCTCGATTTTGTGGTCCCGAAACCATATTCCGACTAAGGTCGTTTCAAGGTTGTCACAGTTTATATCCGCACATATGGTGCCATACATTCAGCACATATAGTGCTATTCAACCACACATATAGTGCTATTCAACCGCACGTATAGTTCCATTTATTCCGTCTACTAAACTAATCAAATTCGAATATATATACAATTACGAGTCTATCAAGCAAGCAAATATGTATATCTATATAAATTTCAAGGATAAGTCTTTCATGATAAGTGCACACCATTTAGGTATAAATAACTAAGTTCATAGTTGCTTATACACTTACTTAATGATCCGATGGATTTGTCTCTATGGCTACTCGATAACCTTAGTCTTTCCTTTGTCTGACTCTCCCCTTTGATGTTCTTGGGCTTAGAAAAATCAAGACATTTCATTTAATTAGATTTCCAAACCATTGTCCTTCCTCATTAAAACATATGCATATAGACATTTCTACTTCAATATTTATATACGGCAATAAGGCACCATTTCTTATTTATATTCTAGTTAATTTTCACTCAACACCAAATTCATACCTTCAATCATTTAAATTCACAACCAATCACACATTATAACCAAAAATTACAAAGATTATTCGACATTCACCATATTAATCATAGTAAATTTATTTTCAAGTATATAAGAAAATTAAGACAATCTTCCACAACACATGAGTATTTTCGCCCCTTTTTAACACCAATTTGGCAACCCTTTCAAGATTACAAAAATCCTTTTTCAAAATTCATTTTCAATAAATTTGGACTTACTCAAACAAGTAATCAAATTCTTATTCACCTACTAAACTCATGTTTCAATAATTTGTGCATTCGACAAGGTCACTCTACAAGTTAAATTTCAAGACATTATTTTTGTACTTCAAATTCCCTATTTGATCCCTAGCCGATTACCTTCAACTATTACCAAATGCACCATTTGATAATTTTAACTAAAATTATCATTCATCCTTTACAAGGTACAATTTGCTCTTGGCCGAATGCTTCTTTATCATTTAAGCCATCCAAGACTCAAATTTATTTACAAATTGAGCTTACAATTTCCATTCCTATACCTTAATCATTTTCTATGTTTCAAACATCAAAACTTAATCATTTCTCTCAACTCTTTCCATGGCCGAATATAAACACATAGCTACCCCCAAATATATCACATGAATACTAGTTGACCAAATATTCCTAGCTTTTATAACATTCAATTTAATTCATTCCTTAATTTAAACACCACATTCGACAACATCACCTAAATAAGCATGCTAACTTACTCCCCTTATCAAATTCGTCCACCTATATGCACATTCACTAATTCAACCCTTAACTATCCAATATTACTCCTAAAACATAAAAACCACAATTCATTTCATCCACTCTAATCCATGGCCGAATGTTCTTACTACCACCATTTTCAAAATTTTTATCATGCGCTAAGTTAGGGACCTAACCATTAATTTAATCCCACAAAAATCTAATGAAAATTTCAAGAATCATACCTTAGAATCAAGCTATTAGGAAGACCGAATGCTTGAGCTTCAATTCTTATTCTCCTTTCTTTCTCTATTCACGGCAATGGGGAAGAAAATGAATCCCACTTTGGTTTCTCCACCCATTATCTTTCATATTTTATTATATTTTATGTGTTTTATTTTTTTATAATTTCAACAATTGCATAAAACAAATACTAATGATCATTTCAAGCACATGTGACCGGCTATTAACCATTTATTGGTAATTTTAACATGCAAGCCCCTCATTTCAATAAGCCATTCATTATTTGGTCACCTAAATTGTACCTAGCACATTTTCAAGTTTATCACCTAAGTCCCTTTTCATAATTTTAGATTCAAATGGCAACAATTAAAACACCCAAATTTTCTCACATAACAATTTACTTAATAAAGACATAGAAAATAATATTAAAAAAAAATTTCTAACTCAGTTTAATGGTTACGAAACCACGTTCCCGATTAGGGCGAAATTACGACTGTCACATTATCTCATTCAACTCATGATGGATTGTTGGTAAGTGACGATAGGTTGGTAAGGTATTGTTTATACTTTGATTTTGGATTTAACCATGAAGGTTAACTAACAGTGGGATTATGGTTATTGTAGGGGCTCAAGTTTTAGAAGGGTTTAGCTGTTATCATGTTACAGGTGTGTTAATCACACTATTAAAATGCAATGGCAAAATGCCGATATGACAAATGCTGAAAAGCTGACGAATTGAATGTCGGCCACATAGGCATGCGACCGCTAATGTGATCAGCCGAGGTCACAGATTGTGGCCCTACATTGAAAAATGACCATCATGAGCGATTTCATGAGTTGGGTCAAAATGAGTCATGTGGGCCCAATGGGCCTGTGGGCCCCACACGGAATACATTTGTATATTGTGGTTAATATTAGACTGAGTCGTGTAGTCCATGTGGCTTGGGTTGTTTAGGTTAAATAGGTCATGTGGGCCTAATGGGCTTGTCGGCCCACACGGATAAAATGCATGTGATGTGATAAGTGACTGATTTGGGTTTTGTTGTTCGCATAACCGTATTTGGTTCTAGGCTAAATGGGCGACACGAGCATGTGGGCCCACTTGGGTTGAGAAATGGGCCTTAGGCCCATTTACACTATTATATTGTTTAGGTTACTTAAGTCACTCGAGGTGTCGGTGGACCATCTATTGGGTGCTAAGACCTCGATTTGTAAAATTATAGGAATACTATCGGTTTACAAAATTACAGAAAAATACCCTCAGTTTATAAAATTACTGAAATACCCCTTCTTTGTGAAATTACCAAAATACCCCTAGTTTGTAAAATTACCTAAATACTCCGCTGTATAAAATTACAGAAATACCCTTGATTTACAAAGTTACAGAAATACCCTCGATTTACAAAATTACAAAAATACCTTTTGATTACAAAATTATAGAAATACCCTCAATTTACAAAATTACAAAAATACCTCGATTTACAAAATTACAGAAATACCCTCGATTTACAAAATTACCAAAATACCCGTAGTTTGTGAAATTACTGAAATACCCCTAGTTTGTAAAATTACCGAAATACCCCGGTTTACAAAATTATCGAAATACCCCGATTTACAAAATTATAGAAATACGCTCGATTTACAATGTTATAGAAATACCCTCGGTTTACAAAATTATAGAAATACCCTCGGTTTACAAAATTATCGAAATACCCCTAGTTTGTGAAATTACCGAAATACCCCTACTTTGTGAAATTACCGAAATACCCCTAGTTTGTGAAATTACTGAAATACCCCAAATTATAAAATTACTGAAATACCCCCGATTTGTAATATTATCGAAATACCCTTGTAGGGTAGAATTACCGAAATACCTTTGTAGGGTAAGATGACCATTTTACCCCTAGGGTGTAAAATGACTATTTTGCCCTTATGGGCAAGTGACTGACTTGGATTGTGCATTTGACTGATTTGACTGTGATCGTATGACAGCGATTTGATTGATGTGACCGTGGTTGCAAGATTGATAGGTTTTTATATATGTTTAAGTGACTGTTACTGAGCATGGCCATTATGCATACACGTGTGATGATTGAGCATGACATACAAGATATTCTGCATTAGGTTAGGCTTGTTTTGGAGGAAGTTCTGTACTAGTGGCTTTGCCACGTAACCTGATTCTGGTGGCACTGTCAAGTTATTTGTTATTAGCAGCATGGCTGCGTATTGGTGTACGGGCAGGGTGGGTCGACTTATTCCCCACATGATGTGATGGTTGGTATAGGTGGTGTAATGCTTGGACTGGGTTGGGATTGCATTCACATTCTGTTATGATTCTGATTCTGTTCTAATTCTAATTCTGATTCTGATTCTAGTTCTAATTCCGTTTTGATTTTGATCCTGATTCTGGTTCTGTTTTGATTTTGATTATGATTCTGATCTGATTCTGATTCTGATTCTGATTCTAATTCTAATTCTAATTTTAATATTGTTTCTGATTTTGTATTGGGCTAAGGCCCATCTGGTATTGTCTGCTATAATGGGCTAAGGCCCACTTGATACTAGCACTATAGTAAGGTTGGGGCCCTGACTTTTAATTCTTTTGTATGACTGAGTGCTCGTTTTATATAGTAGGGAATTACACACTGAGTTTTTCATAAACTCACCCCGTTTAGTTAACTGTGCAGGTAATTTCTAGCATTAGGAGGATCAGTGTTGTGGGTGACTCGGAGATGGCCACACACATTTTATGCTTTCTATTTGATTATTTACTTTTAAGTATTTTGATTTAGGTTGTAATAAGGCCTTTATAATTCTGGATTTTAAATTTAGAATCTTAATTATTGCTTTATAAATGTTAGAAGTACGACACGGTTTTTCCAAAATAACAACTTCTTTTCAAAATAACACATTTTCACAACTATTTTAAATTAAGCTTCCACAACAATTAAAGTTTTAACGGTAATAACATTTTACAAAAGAATGATTTTTAATAAACCACGTTTTAATAATAAGCAATCAAAATATGTGGTTTTAATGGTAGAAAGGTTTAAATTTCTTTAAGAAGGGTTTTTCAATGGGAGCATGGTTTTCGAAAAACACTTCAGTGTAACACACCAGATTCGGGCCTCACTTCTAGGCCGGGTTTGGGGTGTTACATTCAATTCAAGAAATTCTTGGATGTCCTCAAATAATTACATATCAACATACTGTTGGTGGAAGCATTTGAATAAATGCCCAACTATGTGAAATTCATGAAAGATATCTAATCAAAGAATGGAAGGTTAGGGGAGGTCGAAAATGTCGCTCTCACTGAAGGGTTTACAACAATACTGAGAAACAAAATTGCCACTAAAACTGAAGGATCCAGGGAGTTTTACTATACCTTGCTCTATTAGAAATCATTATGTAGGCAACACATTATGCGACTTAGGTGAAAGTATAAATCTAATGCCTATGTCTATTTTCAGGAATCTGCGAATAAGGAAGGCAAGACTTACGACTTTCAAATTGCAATTTGTTGATCGTTCATATGCACATCCAAAACGTAAAATTGAAGATGTGTTGGTAAGAGTTGACAAACTTTTTTCCCAGCTGATTTTATTATACTAGAATATGAGGCTGATAAAGAGGCACTAATCATACTTGGGAGACCTTTTCTAGCAAATTGTAGAACATTAATTAATGTACAAAAAGGTGAATTAATAATGAGAGTTACTGATCAGTAGATAACCTTAAATGTTTTCGATGCCATGAAGTTTGGAGATATAGATGAAGAATGTCATGCTGCTGATATTGCTAACAAAATAGCTCAGGAAGAATTTTCATAATTTTATCACAACAATTCTAGTGATGATGTAGACTCATTTGAGTTAATTGAAGCAGAAATGATTGAAGAGTTTGGTGAACTGATGGAAGCTAAGCAAATTTAGAATGGATTAAAGAGAAGTTTTGAATCATTAAAATTTCCAGGTCCTTCTTTTAAACCTCCTGGAACATTCATAGAAGATTCTCCTACGTTGCAATTAAACTTTTGCTAGTACATCTGAAGTATGCTTACTTCAAAGATAACAACACATTGCCAGTAGTTATCTTTACGGCATTGACATTAGATCAATAAGCTCAATTGTTTAATGTTTAAAAGAAATCTAAGAAGGCATTGGGGTGGACAAGTTTGGATATTAAAGGAATCAGTCCAGCAATCTGCATACAAAATATATTACTGGAGGATTACCATGGCAAATCTATTGAGCAGCTAAGAAGACTGATCCCATTATGAAGGAAGTTGTTAAAAAGTAGATTATCAAATGGCTAGATGCTGGAATTATATACCCAATTTCTAATAGTTCTTGGATGAGCCCTATTAATTTGTACCTAAAAAAGGGGGGTGTCACCGTGGTAAGCAATGATAACAATAAACACATTCCTACTTGTACAGTTACGGGATGTAGGGTTTGTATTAACTATTGGAAACTCAACAAAGCAACAAGGAATGAGCATTTTCCTCTACCATTTATCAACCAAATGTTTTTCTCGAATTGAAGTAGGAAATGAAGATGGTAATATTCAAGGCATTCAGGATGAATACCTAAAAAAGGGGGTGTCACCGTGGTAAGTAATGATAATAACAAACACATTCCTACTCGTATTGTCACGGGATGGAGGGTTTGTATGGACTACTGGAAACTCAACAAAGCAACAATAAATGACCATTTTCCTCTACCATTTATCAACCAAATGTTTGTCTCAAATTGATGTACGAAATGAATATGGTAATATTCAACTCATTCAGGCTGATTTTCTAGATGAGCAACTGTTAGTTGCCATGGCAATACTATGGTATACCGATATCATAAATTTTTTGGTTAGTGGATCGCTGCCACCTGAGCTCACCAATCAAAGATAAAGAAATTTATCCATGATACCAAGCAGTATTATTGGGATGAGCCATTTTTATTCAAACATTGTGCAGCCTAGTTAATTCGGAGGTGTGTTTTGAGTGATGAGATTCAAAGTGTTTTATATCATGCCATTCAACACCGTATAGAGGACACTTTGGGGACATGAAAACTACTGCAAAAATTCTCTAATTTGGTTCTTATTGGCCAAACATGTTTAAAGATTATGAATTTTATCAAGCTTGTGATCGCTGTCAATGAACTGGAAATCTATCGAATAGGTATGAAATGCCCCTGCAAACTATTTTAGAAGTGGAACTATTTGAAATATGGGGGATTGGTTTTAAAGGTCCATTCCACCTTCTTGGGCCAATATATACATACTTGTCATAGTTGATTATATCTCCAACTAGGTTGAGGTTGTTGGTCTACCAACGAATGATGTCAAATTGGTATTGGAATTTCTACATAATAATATTTTGGTTAGAAAATTTTAACTTTTAGATAGCCAATTAAGTAAATATGACTAGATCATAAAAGTCACAAAAGTTAATCACTATTGAGTTAAATGTGTTAATTGGGCATAATTTTAAGATTTAAGGGATTTGGTAGGTAATTAGATCCTATATATTTTGAGTGGATGGTATAGTAAGCTATATTAAGTATGTTATGTTAAATGTTAAAAGTGTTAAAAGGTAAATTAATAATAAGTTAAACATAAACTAAATAAGAAACAAGTCATCATCTTCTTCCTTTTTATGAAGCAAAATCAAAACTCACTGGATGTTTAAGTCAAGTATTCGACCAAGTTTAGTTCACCTTGCATGACCAAGAAATGAATCAGTGGGTTGATAATTACAAGAAAGGAAAAGTCGTCGAGTAGTCGTCACTGAGTGTTGATAACTATCGTATTTTGGTAAGTTTGTATTCTGTTTATTACATTTATTAATGTCTTAATTAATTATGTGTTTGGTTATATGAATTTGAATGATGCTATGATCTATTAAATGGTAATAAAATGGAACGATTATGGTTTTTAAGGTAAAGTTGGAGCATGAAATGATATCGGTAAAATAGGATAAGCTCGAATGAACTTAGTGAATAGCTGGGGTACAAACGAGATGTCATTAGGGCATATCAGGTACATTGTATTGGTGTTGTAGTATCAGGAACTCTGTTCCTGTGTTATATTTATCAGGTACTATGTATCAATGATGGATATCATATCGATGGCTTGAGATCTTGTAACACCCCAAACCTGGCCCAAACGTTATGGCCAAATCTGACGTGTCACATTGAAAACATTAAAAACACAAGTTCTGATCTTAAACCTTTCTTAAAGAATTTGATGATAACTTTTAAAAGACTAAAGTGAATGGAAGCTGTGCACCAGGTAGGTATCCGAAACAGAGGAGGTGAGCCATGAAGGCTGCTTAAATACCAAGCTCTTGATTGGATCCAATCCTCGACATGCCCACAACCATTGCCACACTTTAGGTTATCGGAAATTTTGAAAATGTCTCGAGATGGTGTTTGTTCAAAGTGATGCCTTAGTTAAAATGTTATATTTTATCTTTGTAAGATTTGAAAAGTGAGAGTTGTTTAAAAACGTAACCTAGATCTAGCCCATTTTAAGATATAGATAATAACGCAGATTTCAAAGTTCAAAACCAACCAAATCCAGAAAGAAATTAGTTAAAATGGCCTTATTACAACCACAAAAATAAATAATAAAATTTATTTAAAACTTTTAAAAGAAAGTCCAACTGCACATCATGGCCACTCTGAATTCCCACCGGCTCCAAGTCTCCCCATCAAGGCTCACCTGCAAGGTTGAAGAAAGGGGGTGAGTTGAAAACTCAGTGTGCAACAAGCCCTTTCAGAGCCCAAATCCACACTTGCGCAAATTTTAATTTTTCATCATATACTGGGCCGTAGCCTTTCGGTTAACTGTTATTGGGCCGAAGCCTTTCAATTACTCATATTACTAGGCCAAAGCCTTTCTGTACACGGTATGGCCCTTAGGCCCATTTCAATATCACTTATGACAAAACATGTATGTATGCAAAACCCGTTTGGGGAGACTACTCAACCCACCATCCTCTACTCTCCACCCGTACCAACCAAACTCTCCATGTGGGGAATAACTCAACCCACCCAGCCAAACTCTCCACTGGCAGCATAGCTGCTTAATCATGTAACTGGAGGCCAAGCCTCTTTTAATAACTGGGGCAAAAGCCCTTTTCAGTAAACTAGGGCAAAAGCCCTTTCGGTAAACTGGGGCAAAGCCCTTTATCACTTCCTCCATCATATAAAACCCAACCCATGCATATAATGAATCAAATAGTGCATATCATGTCATAGCATGTAAAATAACAATACCACAATCATCATATTCAGAATGAAACCCTAAGGGTAAAATAGACATTTTCATATAGGGGCAAAATAGTCATTTTCCATGCTTAGGGGTAATTTCGTAATTTTACCAACTATTATGGTTTTCCATGTTTATTCATTAATTCCAAGTGTTTAAACAACAGTTTTTAGCCTATTATAGCGCATTCAAGTTATTGGGCCCAAAACCCCTAATGGGCCCTTCGTAGCCGATTTAGTCATTTAGGTCCTTTTTAGCCTAAGTTACGCAACGGTACTAAAAGTTTAACATGCAATTCAATCAGATTCCATTTTTACCAATTTTACCCAAATGGGCCCACAAGCCCATTGGGCCCTATTTTAGCCCATCGAGGCCCAACGTACCAACCTGCACGAAACCGTGCTCTTACCTCTTCCATCACTCTCGTTTACTGTGTTCATCGCAATTGAACTCATCCACACATCATCTCGTATTTACCGGTTACATCAACAACATAATCCGATGTTTCGACTTTTATGCAATATGGACCTAGGCTATTACAGGGTATGTTACACACCTGTTAATGACGATCGCTTCCGCAAAATCTACCGAGTACTTATCCTACATTCGTTATTTGACATGTCATGTTTCGAAAACCAAATAGAAGTTAATACAATCTTATCAATACTATTCGGCCACTACCCTTAATGCCATAGGTTGCTTACCTTCACAGGATTCGACGATTCGTAATAAGCTTATTCCAATGCTGCTTCCAAAACTTGCTGCTTCTCCGAAGTTATCTACCTTGCCATAATATAACCAAAGAAACGAATGAAAAAGCCCAATAAGGCCTAAAACTCCAATCGGCAACCTCCCTAATTTTGGGGAGTCTCCGGCCTAATTAACATCTAAAATACCGAATTGAATGGGGATGTAAGTACTTACCACGAATACCCTTCTGAACCACTCCTGTTTCGAAGCAACCCAAGTTCCCAATTGCTAGCCGAAACCTCCTCACAGCAATCCTAGAATTCGGCCACCCAACATGCCCTCCAAGGGTGATGTGCTTTTGGCTTTTGATTTAAGGAAGAAGAAAGTGTTTTGGGAGGGTTTAATCGGTATGGGTTGAAGGCTCAGAGGTTGAAAGATTCGGCTACAAGAGATGAAGAGATTGTGAAGAGTTTAGCTTACAAGAAAATCGGCACAAAATATCTTTTTCGGGATTTGGCTTATTTAGTGTTCGGCTACCAAGAGAAGGAGGGAGGTGAATATGGTTCGGCTTTTCTAGATGTTAAAGGGAAAAACAAGAGAATAGAAAGTATAGAAGAGAAGAGAGAAAGAAAATGAGAGGAATTTCTGATGTGTATCAAACGGCACAAGGGAAATGAATGGAAAAAAAATGAAAAACTTAATTCTAATGCCAATTTAGCACTCCACACCCCCCTTGGCCGGCCACCCCTTCTCTACTTTCAAATTCTCCTAAAATCTCTCCCCAATATCCTCCCCCTTATCATTCCTTGATTCTAGCTCATGACCAATTCAAACCTTAGCCAACAGAGCTCCGTTCAACTTCAAACTCTTGCATACACAAGACATAAAAATAAACGCCACTGGTACCTACCCCAAGATTCGAACCTTGGCTTTCTCTCCTCATTTTCACGCCACCTTTTTAGGAGACTAGTGGCGTTACTTAGCCACTTTACCAATGCTCCGTTTGTGATACATTTTCCCCATATATTTTAATAAAGCCTCCTAACCAGAGCCCCTAATTCTTTAAGTCCAAAATTCAAAAATTCTATCGGGTTTTGGCCAACTCATGGGCCTTCCATAGGCCCATTTATACCCTTTGAACATGAATTTCACAACCACATCTCGACATTTTAAAATTTTTACAAAACATCACACAAAATTACTAAGCCCCAAAAATTAGGATGTTACAACTCTACCCTCCTTAAAGAAATTTCGACATCGAAATTTACCTTATTAAAATAGTTGAGGATACTGTTGACGCATCGCCTCCTCGGGCTCCCAAGTAGCCTCCTCTCTGCCATGGTTCCTCCAAAGTACCTTTACCAATGGGACTGATTTTCTTCTCAACACTTTAACGTCACGATCAAGTATTTGCACTGGTTCTTCTTCGAAGGTTAAATCTGCTTGTACCTCAATGTCTGCAACTGGCACGATATGAGTAGGATCAGAATGATATCGCCTTAGCATTGAAACATGAAAGACATCGTGGATACGATCCAACTCCGGAGGTAATTCTAGCTGATAAGCAACCGGTCCTATTCGCTTTACAATTCGATAAGGCCCAATGAATCGCGGACTCAACTTGCCCTTTCTACCAAATCTCAATATCTTCTTCCAAGGCGAAACTTTAAGAAAGACCATGTCTCCTACTGCATACTCAATATCCTTACGCTTTATATCTGCATAGGACTTCTGTCGATCTGCTGCCTCCTTCAAGCGGTCTCTAATTACCCTAACCTTGTCTTCAGTATCAGCCACTAATTCTGGTCCAAGTACTCGTCTCTCTCCCAACTCAGTCCAACAAGTAGGCGAATGGCATCTTCTCCCATATAGTGCCTCATATGGAGCCATCTGAATACTCGTTTGATAACTGTTATTATAAGCAAATTCTGCCAACGGCAAGTAATCCTCCCAGCTGCCCCTAAATTCGATCACGCAACCCCTCAACATGTCTTCTAAAATCTGGATAACTCTTTCTGACTGCCCATCTGACTGAGGGTGAAATGCTGTGCTAAAATCCAATCGCGTCCCCAACGCCTCATGCAATTTCCTCCAAAACCGAGATGTAAATCTTGGGTCTCGGTCAGAAATTATTGACACTGGCACTCCATGCAACCGTACTATCTCTGCTACATATAGCTTGGCTAACTTCTGAAGTGAATAATCTGTTCGAACAGGTATGAAATGGGCAGATTTCGTCAGCCTATCCACAATCACCCAAATCGAATCTTTCTTGGAAGGCGTCAAAGGCAACCCACTTACGAAATCCATGGTTACCCTTTCCCACTTCCAAAGTGGTATTTTCACTGGCTGCAACAATCCCGAAGGCAGTTGATGCTCGGCCTTTACTTGTTGACACGTTAAACACTTTCCCACAAACTCGGTCACTTCTCTCTTTAGTCCAGGCCACCAATATAACTCTCGCAAGTCTCGATACAACTTATTTCCTCCTGGATGCATGGCACAAGGTCCACTATGAGCCTCTTTCAGAATCATCAGCCTTAGTTCAGAGTCCTTTGGCATACAAATTCTTCCTCGAAAACAAAGAATCCCATCACTATTTAACCCAAAGTCCGAATTCTCCTCTTTCTCGGCTTGCTGAAACTGAGAATCCAAAGACTCATCCAACAACTGCTGCCTCTTAATCTGTTCTACCCAAGTTGGTTTCACTTGTAACTCTGCCAACAGGCTCCCATCATTGTATAAGCTTAAACGAGCAAACATTGCTTTCAATTCTGCTATAGTCCTACGACTCAACGCGTCGGCCACCACATTTGCCATGCCTGGATGGTACTCAATCGAACAATCATAGTCTTTCAACAACTCTATCCACCTTCGCTGTCTAAGATTTAGCTCCTTTTGAGTCAATAAATACCTAAGACTCTTATGATCTGTATAGATGATGCACTTCTCCCCATATAAGTAATGCCTCCAAATTTTAAGCGCGAAGATCACCGCCGCCAGCTCCAAATCATGCGTAGGATAGTTCGTCTCGTGAGGCTTAAGTTGCCTTGAAGCATATGCCACCACCTTTCCCTCTTGCATAAACACACACCCCAAACCTACATGTGACGCATTGCTGTACACAGTGAAATCATTACCAGACTCTGGCTGACTCAACACTGGTGCCTCGGTCAAAACTTTCTTTAACTTCTCAAAAGCTTCTTGCTACTTCTCAGCCCAAACAAACGGTACTCCTTTCCTTATGAGTTTGGTCAACGGTGCAGCCAGTACAGAGAACCCTTCCACAAACCTTCTATAATAACCTGCCAACCCCAGAAAACTTCGAATTTCTGACACTGACCTTGGTGGCTTCCATTCCAGAATCGCCTCAATTTTCCGAGGATCTACCTTAATCCCCTCGGCAGAAACAACATGCCCTAAAAAGGTCACCTCACTCAACCAAAATTTGCACTTACTGAACTTAGCATAGAGTTGCTTCTCTCTTAATACTTGTAGAACGATACGAGATGCTCATCATGCTTTTCTTCTGTTTCCGAATACACTAAAATATCGTCGATGAACACAACTACGAACTGATCCAAGTATGGCTGGAATACACGATTCATCAGATCCATGAAGGCTGCAGGTGCGTTAGTCAGTCCAAAGGGCATAACCAGGAACTCGTAATGACCATATCGAGTTCTGAATGCCGTCTTATGAATATCCCCCTCTTTGACTCTCAGCTGATGATATCCGGACCGAAGGTCGATTTTTGAAAATACCGATGCTCCTCTCAACTGATCGAACAAATCATCGATTCTTGGCAAAGGGTACTTGTTCTTGATCGTCAGTTTGTTCAGCTACCGATAAACAATACACATTCGCATGGTTCCATCCTTCTTCTTTACAAACAAAACTGGTGCGCCCCACGGAGAAACACTTGGTCTTATAAATCCTCTGTCCAATAGTTCTTGTATCTGAGCTTTCAGTTCTACCAACTCCTTTGGTGCCATCCTATACGGTGCAATAGACACCGGAGCTGTTCCAAGTAACAGGTCAATTCCAAACTCAACCTCGCGGTTTGGAGGTAATCCAGGAAGCTCCTCAGGAAAGACATCTTGAAACTCTTTGATAGTCCTGACTGACTCTGCGGTCATCTTTTCAGGCTCAGCTTGGCTCACAAAGGCCAAATATGCCTCACCACCTTTTCGAATCAACTTCTCAGCTTTTAAGGCTGACACCATATTAGACAAATAATTTCTTCGCTCCCCTATAACTAATACCTCCTCATCCTCGTCAGTTCTTAATACCATCCTCTTAGCAGCACAATCCAATGTCGCCCTATGCTGAGTTAACCAATCCATTCCTAAGATAAGATCAAATTCTCCAAATGGCAATTCCATTAAGTCTCCCACGAATACTTTATCTTGAGTCTCTAGAGGCACTTCCCTAAAAAGTTTATCTACCTTAACCGAGTAACCCAAAGGACTTATCACTGATACCCCACTCACAGTCTTCTCAGAACGCACACCCAATGCCCCAGATACGTTACAGGCAACATACGAGTGAGTGGAACCAACATCTATCAAAGCAGTATAAGGCGTGCTATGAATGAAAAACGTACCGGTTATAACATCAGGAGCATCACCCTCCTCTCGACGTCGTGCAGCATAAACCAACGCCGGCTGACGAGCTTCAGCATGCCCAGCACCTCTGCCGGGTGCCCCACGTCCTCGTCCATTACCATTACCACCTCTACCTTGCCCACGGCCTCTCTGTGGTGGTAGTCCTCCTCGCACTGGTTGCACAACCCTTGGCTCAGCAACTTGGTCCTGAACTGCTCTCCTAGGACATTCCCTAAACTTGTGTTCCTTGGACCCACATCGAAAACAACCCCCAGTTCTTTTCCAACATTCACCCAAGTGTGCTCTACCACAATCCCTACAAACTTGAGGTCTGACGGTATTCACTGGCATGGCCCGAATCGGCTTCTCTACTCTGGTTCGTTTAACATTTCTGTATACAGCACCCGAGGGTCCAGAATCCCTCCTAAATCTAAGTCGATCCTTCTGACGATTCTGTTGCTCCACCCGCTTAACCTCTTCGGCTATCTTAGCCTTTTCTACCAACGCAGCAAAGTCACGCTCCCTTTGTGGAGCTATCAGCACTCTAAGCTCATCTCGAAGGCCATCCTCAAACCGAACGCTACGCTCGTATTCAGTCGCCACTATCCCACTAGCATATCGGCTCAATCTCAAGAATTCTGCCTCATATTCGGCAACAGTCTTATTACCCTGGGTTAGATTTAGGAATTCCTTACGACGAGCATCCACATAACTAGCTCCCACATACCTGCCCTTAAAAGCAGTCTTAAATAGATCCCAAGTTACCCGCTCAGCCGGGGTACTCTCTCTTGCTGTGATCCACCATTGGTAAGCCTCGTCTCGCAGCAACGATACAGCCCCTTTCAACTTTTGCTCCACAGAGCAATCCAAGTCGTCCATAATCCGTTCTGTTGCCTCAAGCCAATATTCAGCCACATTCGGAGCTACTCCAGATACGCCCCTAAAAACCTCTGCTCCGTTGGCCCGCAGTCGCTCAGAGATAGATCCTCTATTCACTGTCCCAGTACTAGCTCCAGCAACCCTTTCTAAGACCCTCAGCATTGCTTGGGACAAGGCATCGTCCCCTACAGCTCGATCATGTGACCCAGTCTCAGATGCTAGTGGCACCGATGCCTCTTCAGCTGGCCTATGCCCTGAAGATGAAGATTCGGCCCGCGCTCTACCGCGACCACGTCCGCGGCCTCGTCCATGAGTTCCTCTAGTACTCATACCGACTTATCTGATTACGAATTTTATGACATTAGTTAATATTTCAGTTGTTTATTACAAGATATCTTATGGAAGTATAGTAGTTCAGAAGTTGTTTCCACGACATTGTATCTAACTACAGTCTCGATCCTAAAATGTTTTTAGCTCTTCCCTAGCTAAAGTAACATAGTAAGGTCTTTAATTCTATCTATAGCATCACGTAAAGACCAACAATAATATCATATCATTCTCAAATATCATTTAAATATCAAATGATAAAGTAAGTATACTTACAGACTTGGGGCCGGGAATTCAGTGTGCCACCTCTTCCTTTGAATCCTTTAAAACATATATTTATCCACAAAAATGTGTTGAAAGATTTTATTTAAATTTGATTTAAAAAGAAAAATCATTATTTAAAATTTTTGGAAAAACCCGTTAAAAAGCCCGTAAAAAAGACCATTAAAATACCGTTAAAAACCCACAGCCGAGTTGTTGCAACCTGGCTCTGATACCACTAAATGTAACACCCCAAACCTGGCCCAAACGTTATGGCCAAATCTGACGTGTCACATTGAAAACATTAAAAACACAAGTTCTGATCTTAAACCTTTCTTAAAGAATTTGATGATAACTTTTAAAAGACTAAAGTGAATGGAAGCTGTGCACCAGGTAGGTATCCGAAACAGAGGAGGTGAGCCATGAAGGCTGCTTAAATACCAAGCTCTTGATTGGATCCAATCCTCGACATGCCCACAACCATTGCCACACTTTAGGTTATCGAAAATTTTGAAAATGTCTCGAGATGGTGTTTGTTCAAAGTGATGCCTTAGTTAAAATGTTATATTTTATCTTTGTAAGATTTGAAAAGTGAGAGTTGTTTAAAAACGTAACCTAGATCTAGCCCATTTTAAGATATAAATAATAACGCAGATTTCAAAGTTCAAAACCAACCAAATCCAGAAAGAAATTAGTTAAAATGGCCTTATTACAACCCCAAAAATAAATAATAAAATTTATTTAAAACTTTTAAAAGAAAGTCCAACTGCACATCATGGCCACTCTGAATTCCCACCGGCTCCAAGTCTCCCCATCAAGGCTCACCTGCAAGGTCGAAGAAAGGGGGTGAGTTGAAAACTCAGTGTGCAACAAGCCCTTTCAGAGCCCAAATCCACACTTGCGCAAATTTTAATTTTTCATCATATACTGGGCCATAGCCTTTCGGTTAACTGTTATTGGGCCGAAGCCTTTCAATTACTCATATTACTAGGCCAAAGCCTTTCTGTACACAGTATTGCCCTTAGGCCCATTTCAATATCACTTATGACAAAACATGTATGTATGCAAAACCCGTTTGGGGAGACTACTCAACCCACCATCCTCTACTCTTCACCCGTACCAACCAAACTCTCCATGTGGGGAATAACTCAACCCACCCAGCCAAACTCTCCATTGGCAGCATAGCTGCTTAATCATGTAACTGGAGGCCAAGCCTCTTTTAATAACTGGGGCAAAAGCCCTTTTCGGTAAACTGGGCCAAAAGCCCTTTCAGTAAATTGGGGCAAAGCCCTTTATCACTTCCTCCATCATATAAAACCCAACCCATGCATATAATGAATCAAATAGTGCATATCATGTCATAGCATGTAAAATAACAATACCACAATCATCATATTCAGAATGAAACCCTAAGGGTAAAATAGACATTTTCATATAGGGGCAAAATAGTCATTTTCCATGCTTAGGGGTAATTTCGTAATTTTACCAACTATTATGGTTTTCCATGTTTATTCATCAATTCCAAGTGTTTAAACAACAGTTTTTAGCCTATTATAGCGCATTCAAGTTATTGGGCCTAAAACCCCTAATGGGCCCTTCGTAGCCGATTTAGTCATTTAGGTCCTTTTTAGCCTAAGTTACGCAACGGTACTAAAAGTTTAACATGCAATTCAATCAGATTCCATTTTTACCAATTTTACGCAAATGGGCCCACAAGCCCATTGGGCCCTATTTTAGCCCATCGAGGCCCAACGTACCAACCTGCACGAAACCGTGCTCTTACCTGTTCCATCACTCTCGTTTACTGTGTTCATCGCAATTGAACTCATCCACACATCATCTCGTATTTACCGGTTACATCAACAACATAATCCGATGTTTCGACTTTTATCAATATGGACCTAGGCTATTACAGGGTATGTTACACACCTGTTAATGACGATCGCTTCCGCAAAATCTACCGAGCACTTATCCTACATTCGTTATTTGACATGTCAAGTTTCGAAAACCAAATAGAAGTTAATACAATCTTATCAATACTATTCGGCCACTACCCTTAATGCCATAGGTTGCTTACCTTCATAGGATTCGACGATTCGTACTAAGCTTATTCCAATGCTGCTTCCAAAACTTGCTGCTTCTCCGAAGTTATCTACCTTGCCATAATATAACCAAAGAAATGAATGAAAAAGCCCAATAAGGCCTAAAACTCCAATCGGCAACCTCCCTAATTTTGGGGAGTCTCCGGCCTAATTAACATCTAAAATACTGAATTGAATGGGGATGTAAGTACTTACCACGAATACCCTTCTGAACCACTCCTGTTTCGAAGCAACCCAAGTTCCCAATTGCTAGCCGAAACCTCCTCACCGCAATCCTAGAATTCAGCCACCCAACATGCCCTCCAAGGGTGATGTGCTTTTGGCTTTTGATTTAAGGAAGAAGAAAGTGTTTTGGGAGGGTTTAATCGGTATGGGTTGAAGGCTCAGAGGTTGAAAGATTCAGCTACAAGAGATGAAGAGATTGTGAAGAGTTTAGCTTACAAGAAAATCGGCACAAAGTATCTTTTTTGGGATTTGGCTTATTTAGTGTTCGGCTACCAAGAGAAGGAGGGAGGTGAATATGGTTCAGCTTTTCTAGATGTTAAAGGGAAAAACAAGAGAATAGAAAGTATAGAAGATAAGAGAGAAAGAAAATGGGAGGAATTTCTGATGTGTATCAAACGGCACAAGGGAAATGAAATGAAAAAAAATGAAAAACTTAATTCTAATGCCGATTTAGCACTCCACACCCCCCTTGGCTGGCCACCCCTTCTCTACTTTCAAATTCTCCTAAAATCTCTCCCCAATATCCTCCCCCTTATCATTCCTTGATTCTAGCTCATGACCAATTCAAACCTTAGCCAACAGAGTTCCGTTCAACTTCAAACTCTTGCATACACAAGACATAAAAATAAACGCCACTGGTACCTACCCCAAGATTCGAACCTTGGCTTTCTCTCCTCATTTTCACGCCACCTTTTTAGGAGACTAGTGGCGTTACTTAGCCACTTTACCAATGCTCCGTTTGTGATACATTTTCCCCACATATTTTAATAAAGCCTCCTAACCAGAGCCCCTAATTCTTTAAGTCCAAAATTCAAAAATTCTATCGGGTTTTGGCCAACTCATGGGCCTTCCATAGGCCCATTTATACACTTTGAACATGAATTTCACAACCACGTCTCGACATTTTAAAATTTTTACAAAACATCACACAAAATTACTAAGCCCCAAAAATTAGGATGTTACAGATCTTGTATGTGTTGCAGGTTCTCTGAAGCTTGAGCAGCATCGTGTATCAGTTAATGTCCTTTTTCTAGCTTGTGTGAGCATTACCCTCCAGCATATCTAAAGCTAATTTACTATTGTTCTCTGGCAAAATAGTTTATTATTTAAACAGAAATGGAATGATATTATATACTGGATTATAGTTGTTTGATTATATCTAGATATGTGATATTTAACATGATATGAATTATTCAGGTTTAGTCACTTCATATAGTTGAATGATGGGACAAGAAAAAGGAATGTTTAATGTATATAATGTATTTTATAAATTAAATTGATAGATATGTGATGATTTATTTTATGAACTTACTAAGCTTTATATAAGCTTACTCTATTTTATTTTTCTTCTTTCTAGATTATCAAACTTTTGTTGTCGATTGGAACATCATTGGAGATCACACTATTTGACAACTCTTTTGGTAGTTATTTGTTTATTTTGGCTCAATTATAAGTGGCATGTAAATAGGGTTTTGGTATGTTTATGTTATTAGGTAACCTGGTGATGACTTGTGTCATTTGGGATGTAATTTTGTATTAGGTGTTTTGGTATCTTGAAATGGTAGCTTTTCACTTCATGCCTTTGTTGATTGGATGTTGTTAGAGTGGTCATTTTTGTATTGGTACATTTTCAATAGGTTTATGTGATGGTAAATGCATGCCTTTGAATCTAAGATATCATGGGTGATTTGGCTTGTCCTTGAAAGTATTTTGGGCACACACAGCTTGCCATACGGTCGTGTGTCCCACATGGTTGCATGACACAATGGTGTGGTCTCTTTGATTTTTGGTGAAGTTACATAGTCTGGCGACATGACCATGTAACCCTGAATTGCACGGGCACAGGTTGTTACACGATTTGGCCACATGGCCATATTCTTGAGCCGTACGATGTGAGCTCTATCACATGACCTTGTGACCCCTACTTTCACTTTTTAGTCATATTTTTTGTAGAAGTTTTATTTTAATCCAGAATTGTTCTCAGTTATTTTAAATGCTTCGTGCGTTAGAATTAAGGCCTACTTTGATTGAATAACATGGAAAATTTATTGCAAATGAATTATTTGGTTAGTTTTTCTTAAATTTTGAATGATGTCAAAGTGTTATAGTTGTAATACCTTATAGATTAGGTTGGGGGACTGGACCAGGTATAGGGTGTTACATAGTGTGAGTCTTAACTTAAGTACAACGATAATTAAAACATACATTTAAGAAAATAATAGACAATATATAAGCATTCAAATTTCATAGATATCAATATGTATGATGATGCCGATATAAGCTGTTCAAAAATCATTATAGAATTTTTAGAAAATATTCCTACCCAACTCCGCTACACACCATAAAGAATTCCCCAGAACTCATCCACCCAATAACACACCAAAGTTGTGGACAAGACACCAGATAGTGATATATGTGAACAAACCACCAAAATGTGTAGATCATTAAATTGCCAGAATCTTTCTCCTTTCAATATTGTCCCAACCCTATACATGTGATATGGCATACAGAATAGAAATATTTCAAAGAGCATGTTAAACATGCGATTAGATTTAATTATAGAAATAGTACAATGAGCATGCTCAACATGTGAATTAGATGTTAACATAAATAGTAGGCATAGTTTAATTTTCATGTTTATCAAAACTGAATACAGTATTCACATAATTTCATCATGATATCAAATTGTTCTTAATCAAGTCGTGCCATTAAATCACAAAACATGAGTGTTGGAAAATATACAGATTTCATCAATCAACAGACAATTTAACAGAACATTAGAAGTTATAAAACATACCTTAGTCCATTTAAAATATTATATTGGTGTATTCAGCCAATCACAGGTTTAGGCCAAACGTTAGGGTTAATAATAATCACTTAAGCAAACTTCACCTTTTATAATTAAAGTTTTAATATAAGACACACACCTTTAATAACCGTCCCACTCGTAACACAACTAAACTGCAACCCTCATTTTCTGATCGAACTAAATTAATTTAGATTACTACCTAAAATATACAAATCAAAGTTGGAGACTTATTTTTTCTTTAATACCAAAAACATATAGCCAAAATTGAAAGAATACAAAACGTTATAATTATTTTAGGTGCTCAAAACATACTCTTCTTTTTCTACAATAAAAAAAGGACTATTATCATTAAAATTGCTAAAGATTCTCTCTAATTGGTTTTGATCCTTCAATGCAAAATAACTCATGAATATAATGATTACATATATTCCACCAACCCTGTAACAACTGGTTTACAAGTGGTGTCGAAAACGGTGGTTTCGGGGTCGCAAATCTGACGAGTGAGTTCGTAAATATTATTATTTAATATTTACAAGTGAAATATATAATTTCATTGAAATTTGATTTAATTAGTTTTGTTAACTGAAAGAATAATTAGGTTCAAGTCGTATGTCTATAAATTCAAGTCGTTTTAGAAAATGAGGTACCGAGACCTAATTTCTATAAACCAAACCTGTAAATATTTTATTAAATATTTACGAAGTGTTGTTAAGGTCATATTAAAATAGACTTAAGTGAATAAGGTGCAAAGGTTTATATATAATAGTTAAAAGGTTCAAATGGTCATGGAATCATCAATTAATGGCCTTATATGGTAATTATGCTATGTTATAAACTAATGGATGGTAATAGGTTTATGTTTTGGTTTATTAAAATATATTATTGAAAGGAAAATTGATAATTTAGTAATTAAAACTTTAAGAAATAAAAATAATGGCATCAAAATCTTCCAAAAGCTTCGGTTATTGAAACTGAAATTAAAGAACACCATTTTTAGTGTTTGAGGTTTGGCCAAGTATTGGATGCATGCATATAAAGATTTGATTCATATGGAAGATAACCAAGTAAAAGTAAAAAGTACGGAATAGTCCCTACGAGTCAACTGTTGGTATATAATAGGTACGTTCATTGTGTAAGTATGTGTATACGGATATTACCTTATACTTGTATTATTGATTTCTAGATAATTGTATTTAATGTGAAGTTTCATTGTTTACCTATAAATTATTTAATGTTGCGATTGAGCACAAATGGTAAGTGAATATTTTGAAGTGAAGAATTGTATTGTTGCACAAAATTGAAATGACTGTAATGGACTTATGGTATGTGCATAAAATAAGAAGTGCCTTCAAATGATTGATTGATCAATATTATGAACTTGATTATAATGCCTGGCTGAACGCAGTAAATGGTTAGGATACGATTGGCATGCCAATAGGGTTAGTAAGTGTGCTTGTACAGGATTGCACTTTGGTGCCTCTGTATACACTTTAGTGTTTTTGTTTGAACTATGGTGCCTCTGTTTGAACATTTACACCTTTTTCTACACTTTGTTGCCTCTATTATGCACCTATGATGCCTCTAGTATGGCATAGTTACCTGAGTATCTAAGTCAAGCTACTTAGTTCATCAGGCCATGTATTTATTGAATTACAACTTATTTATATGCGTGAATGATATTGCATATTCTTGGTAGCAATAAGTGAAAAATCTTTCAATGAATTTCACATTTACATGTGTGCTTAGCTAAATTGAGGAAATGTTCTTTATGAAAATGGTAAGTTCTTTGAGAAAGGGTTATTATGATATGTTTAGATATGTGATAAAAAAATGATGTGTGTTTAAAGAATTAAATGGCTTATGAGTATTTTTTTGAGTATTCGAGGTTGTTACATTTTGTGCAATGGGTAAATAAAACTTTAAAAGGGTATGTGATTACATGAAATGAACTATGATTTTGAAGTAATGGTATGGATTATGATAAAATGTGTAATTGAAAGGAAATGATGGTTTGGTATATATATGAGTGGTGAAATAAGAAAGTGAAATGTTGATATGTTTACGCCATCTTTTGAATGGAAATACATACACAACTAACCTTATGTGATGGTGTGTACAGGAAAGGAAAGTTGGCTTATGGCATAATGAAAATTATGCTTGGTTGTTTAACTTAAAATGTTTGGTAAGTTAAGGTTCCTTTATATGAGCTTACTAAGGTTTAGTTGCTTACGTAGTTATGGTTCTTTGCTCTATTTTGTAGATCATCAGAAGCATCACTAGGTGGAATCGTGTAAGAGCACAATCATAGTATCAATTTTTTCATATTGGTAGTTTTGGTTGTTTTGGATTTCTATTATAAATGGCATGTACTACCAGTTTTTATGTTATTTATCAATATGATGTGGTTTAAGTTTATTTGCATATATACCTTGATGTTGGCTTATAATTGTAAATATGTTAGTATATGTTTTGGTCACTTATAAATGCCTTGATATTTTTATTGCTTTTGGTTCATTGAAGTGTGAATGAAGTGGTTAAATGATAGATGTGTGATGTAAGTTTAAAGTATGAATTTATAGCATTGGATTTGAAATGATTAGGATGTTAAAATTGTGGTACCAAGGTGGGTTTATTGGATAGACATTTAGATTTAATGATATGAGTGTGTTTTAGCATGTAATAAGGCTTGAATGTTGACTTGATATATTGGTTTGTTTTGAGTTTGTGCCAAGCTTATATGTGTCGTAATGTCCTTAGTTGATAGATTGTAAATGAAAGTGTAAAAATATGGTATGTGACATTTATGTATGCTTATATGAAAGTAGGTACAATATGGTTGAATAGTATGCTTTGAAATGGTTATTTGATATATATGAATTATGCTTAATGAATGAACTTGAAATTTTGAATTGAGTCAAGTTGATGCATTGAATTGTAGTGTCAATTATTAGCATATTGGTTTGGAACCTAAGTCAATTCGTTTTGGTAATTTGAATGCTTGTGGAAATGGTGTCTCTAGGTGTACAAGATTTGAGATTGAAATGACTTGATTTAGAAACAAATTATGCTATACAGGATCTGGGACACGGGCTATTAAACGATCGTGTGTCACACACAGCCACCCCACATGTCCACATGTCATTATTATTTTAGGTATAGGTTTCAAACGATCTGAGACACGGCCTGCGACACAGTCATGTGGCCCTATTTCGATTACTCGAATGGGCAGAGACACGGCTGAGACACGACAGTGTGTCCAGACTTTTAATGTCCACACGGTCTAGGCTAAGTCACACAATCATGTGTTCCTTGTTATCAATATGTGCAAAAGTTTTTATTTTATTTCAAATTGATTCCAAAATGTCATCAAACTATTTTTAAAGCCCTATAGGTTAGGGTTAAGGCACATAAGTGTATGTTTGCTATAATTAAGTTTTGTTATTGAATATTATCAACTAAATCACATGAAAATTTTATTGTAAGTTAAGTGTTTCAAATTGTACTATAATGCTCCGTAACCCTAATTCAGTGATGGAGATGGGTTTGGGGTGTTACATTTAGTAGTATCAGAGGTACGGTTTAGTCGGTTCTTAGACTGAACGTAGCATGTATGGAGCCTAGAAATACATGCCATTTTTTAACTTGTGATAGTGTAATGTCTCCTAACTCTGGTGGATTTTATTTTTCACATATATAAAAGATGTCTTTCGATCGAGCTAATTCCGATGAAGCTAATTGTAATGCTCAAGCCTTCGATTAAGGGGGTGCTCATAATGTATTTAAAATCAAGAAGTCTAAAGAAAAGGTTCGCAAGACACCTCAAGTGTTTACCTATTATTAACATCATCTTTTCTACAGAAATGGGCATCGGAGTCTCGGACTTGATTTTCTTTGTAAAATATCATTTTCAAAATTCTTTATGGCTTGTTTTTCCCAAATTTCCCCTTTTTCATGTATGCATGCATGCAGACTTACTTAAGTGGACTTAAAAACTCAGTCCGAGGTTTTGAACCAAGGTTGTGATACTACTAAATGTAAACTCTCAAACTCGACCTAGACGTTATGGCTAGATTGAGAAGTCTACATTAGCCACTAGAATGGCTGAGCTAACTTACCTTACTTTTTAAGACTTTAAATAAACTCATGTTAGAGAAAACCATAGTTGTACTATGAGTTAGCTTAAAAGCATTCATTCTTTAGGTCGTGTATGCTTAGGATTGTTGACAATGTTATTTTGGAAAAAACCATTTGCTTGTCACTCTTTCTTAAAAAGAACTCAAAGTAATTTTGGAAAATTATTGCCTTATCGATTTTTTTTTTCAAAAATAGTTCCTTTGCAATGTAGTGGAAATTAGGGAATAGTATCAAATTTTACTTAAGCTCGACATCATGCATTCTTCAGTTATTATGCTTGAGTAATTCATGCATGCAAAAATCCCCAAAAGAATAGCTACCAAGCCACATACCAGAAATAATTAAAATTTACAAGCCAAAACCAATAAAGACTTAATAATACTTAATTAAATAATAATAATCTGATGTCTAAGTTGATTCTCCGAATGCCGAGTCCGGTCATAATTTTGAGGTTTACCTGAAAAGTTAAACACTATTGGGGGTGAGCTTATGAAAAGCTTAGTGTGAGTGGATTAATTATTTAAACGAGCAAAAAATCAAATACAATGAAACATCTTAGCCTTAACAAAAGAAAACAGAACCATCGTAGGAATTTCATGTCATTACATAACCATTACAAAATTGATGTCAAACAGTGTATGAGCATAGGTCATCATTCATTCGAGTAACAGTCATTAATTTCAATAACATTCAATACAAAAAAATACAATGCGTAGCATAAATCAATAACATTCAAATGTGTCGTGCACATGATGCAATGTGAAAAGGTTACTACCCATACTATCCGCTACATACCACGAGTTCCCCAGAACCCGTCTGCCAAACTCCAAAACATTATGATCATAGCTCGATGTAGTAAAACCACCGAATAATAATGTAGAAAATCTACCTAATATCAAATAATATGATACAATTGCCAATAACATATAATATGCAATAAAATCGCTAATCCCATCAGTACTCTAGGTGCAGTGCATTGAATATGAATAATGCGGACCTAATATGCATATTCATTTGACATGCTTAGCATGTCCTCAAGAATCACATACTTTCAGTAAATGGAAATAATGTTCCAATCTTTCAAATTACCATTGTGTTGGTAACAATCAATATCGTTTGATTTCACATGCTTTATAGATTTTCATTGTGCATAAATAGATCCCTTTACAGTACATAATATAATGAATATCTCATGCATTTAAATCATACATAAGCTTAATATCTCAACACATTATATCATTCAATCAAACATTCTCATATCTCATAACTCAAATATGCATTTTCAAACTCAATCAAACATCCATACTATGAAACTAGGTTTCTTTGCCAACATGTCACTCTTTTAAAGCTCGAAACATACCTGGTTTGGCCACTCACAAAATCAATAATTTGGCTAATAAGCCAAACCAATCAGCTAACTAATTTATCAAATATAACATGATATTTAACATTTTCAAACAATTTTATGAGTTTAGGACCCACACCTTATTTTTTGCTTCCTCGTAGCAAACTAGCAAATCTCCCAATTTTCCTTAATAATTCCTTAAATGAACTAAAACCAAAATTTAGTATAAATTCAATCAACTCACCATTAAACCAGGCCCAAACTGTAACAACTCAGTTTAGACCTTAGTCGGAATAGTGGTTTCAAAACCACATATCTGAGTCAGAAAAATATTTAAATATTATTTTTTATGCCTATGATATGTGAATTGATATCCATGAATCTTCTGCAAAATAATTTGTCTGTTTGAGTGCTTAATTTGTAAAAAGGACTAAATCGCATAAAAAGTAAAAGTAGTCAATTAAATGATTTTGTGCTAAATTGAATGTGGCTTTTAAATATGATGGCCTTAAATGGTTATTAAATCATTTGAATTAGTAGTGGACAAGAATGGCCTTCCACTATATGAAACTTTATGTTTTAATAAAAGGTTAATATTGGAATTTGTTCATTAATGTAAATTTAATTAAAACAAAAACATGAAACTGGCTATTTTATGTTCTTATTGCCGAAATTAAAGAAAAGAACTAGGGTTCATAAGCATTCAAGCATTCAAAATTATCTTTGGCTAAATTAGGTATGTTATTTGATCTGTTTTCGATGATTTTTATGTTTTTGTGATTGTTGCTTAACCATCTATGTAACAGCCTGATTTAGACCCTAATCGGAACGGTGGTTTCGGGACCACGAATCTGAGTTAGAAAAATATTTTTTAAAAAATTATTTTCTATGTTTATTATGTGTGAATTTATTTGTGTGAAATTTTCATGCTTTAATTTTGTCGTTTGACTGTCCGATTAAATAAAAGAACTTAATCGCGTAAAATGAAAATTTGATGGTTTATTTATAAAGGGTCGAATTGCATGTGTTTTTATTTAATGGAGCATATAAGATGCAATTTGACCATTATTTTTATTAATGGACGGTTAAGGTCTTGTTTTATAATGGTTTTATGTTATTTAATAAAGGTTAAATTAGTAAAATGATAAATACATTATATTATAATAAAACATAAACACAAAGCCATGCAAAAAGGTGTTCATCCTTGGCTGAAAGTTGAAGAAAAAGAAAGAAAATAAGCTTTTAGAAGTGCGGCCCTTGCATGTTTAATTAGATCAAGAACCAAAGAAATTGGATTTGGATAGGGGAAAAACTAAAATCGTCGATTAGTTGTCCCGCTTCGAATATCGTTGTCTGAGGTAAGTTTATAAGCATATATGTGTTGTTAATTATAAATAAACATGATATCTATATGCTGATTTGTAATATGCAAAATTATTGTACGTAAATGATAGTATGAAATATAGCACTAAGTGTGCAAGATGTTAATGTGACGGCACTAAGTGTGCGATACGTTACAAGGCTTTGGCACTAAGTGTGCAAGATGTTAATGTGATGGCACTAAGTCTGCGATACGTTACAAGGCTTTAGCACTAAGTGTACAAGATGCTAATGTGACGGCACTAAGTGTGCGATACGTTACAAGGCTTTGGCACTGAGTGTGCGAGTTTGCTGATCCTTTAAGTGTATTGACTAATGAATGTGTAATCGAGCTAAAATGATCAGGTATGTCGCAGTTGAATTTTTATGAAATAACGTAAGTTGGTTATTCAAGATATGAGATACATTTCGAATGCAATAAATGAAATAATACATGTATATATGTGAAAGATTGCATTCGGCATAATAGTAAATGTTGATAGAATGAGGTATGAAATTTATGTTTGTACCAAAGGTTTATAAGCATTTGGCTATTAGTATTTAAGTGTGAATTTAGGTACATTGAAAGGAGAATTACAAATATGTTTATGTAAAAGATTATATTCGGCCATGAATGTGATAATAATATTATAAGTGAAAAGTATATATGATGTTAATAGCTTGTATATTCAGTCAAAGGAAATTTGATACATAGGCACATGTTTATAAATACTTTTAGTAAGTTTAATTTATTATGTGAGTATAATGGTGTATTTTGAATCTTTCCTAATGATGATTAAATGCTATTAAGTTGAATATTTATTTATTACTTACTAAGCTAAGACAGCTTACTCAGTGAGTATTTGTTTGTCTTTGTTTTATAGATTTTGGAAACTAGTTATGGGCTCAGGGATCGTCAGTGAAGTTTATCACACTATCGATTGTTTTTGGTACTTTTATAAGCTGAATTTCAAACTTATGGCATGTATAGGCTATACTATATTCGAATATTTTTGAAGTTTTGTATAAATATAAACCATGTGAAAATGACTTTATTAAGATGTTAATGCTTGCGTGTTTTTTGTCATGGTTTAAGTTTACGTTTGGAAGTATGTTCATGGTATATAAGTTTGTGGTGTTAGTTATATGTTTTGGCAATGGTAAATGCTAAGTATGATTATGTAATTTGGCTTGATTAAGTAAGTAAAATGTTATGTATATATTATATGCGATAGTGGTTTTCGGTTTATGTGATGTAAAAAAAATAGGTATGGTTAAAAATTACTTGTGATTTGGAAATATTGATATAATTATGTGGTTAAATGTTTAATTATATGTTAATGTTGAATTTCGTTGTAATTATTATATGTGAATTATGTTATGCATTGGAAATTTGATTTTTGGACATGGTTAATTTAAGTCGGTTTGTAATGGTATGTTTGCATTGGCAAATTATTTTGGGAATGGTGAAAAATGTGTGTGTGCAAATTTTGCTAGGGTATTTGATTTATATTGTTAAGTATGAGATATGGTATATTGTATGATTATATATATGTTATATAATGTTGTATGCATTTGGTCACATCGATAGAAAGGTCTTATTGGATATATGATTAATGATACGAAGAGTGAAATTGGTGTAGTTAATAAGCAAATGTGGTGTGATTTGTTTGGTAAAAAAATAATAATTAAATAAATAAAAATGTAATTAAAATGGTTTATTTTAATTCATGAATATGCGCATAAAATTTGTCAAGTAAAAGAAGTATGGTAAATGGTCATGTTATAAAATTAAATATTATTTCTTACGCTAATGAGTTCTATGCCATTTGTTTTGGGATGATATGAATTATTATGCTATAATGCATATGTATTATGATATGATGTATGTTAGTGCATATGATTAAGTGTTCATATAGCTAATATAGATATGTTTTAAATTTTATTTTATAGACATGACTAACTTATGTATTATAATTTTCAGTGTTCAAATGTTGTATATCGTCTGGTAATACCTCGTTTCCCTATTCTAGTGACAGATACAGGTTAGGAGTGTCACATTTTATTGGTATCAGAGCTACAATTTAGTCGATTCTAGGACTAACGTAGCGTGTGTTAGTCTAGCTATACATGCCATATTTTATATTGTGATACTGTAATGACTTCTAACTTTTGAAAATATATTTTTGTATAGTAAATGGATCCCGACAGAGCCGTAGCTGATTATGTCGAGAGTATAGCGCCTGCTCCCTTTCAAGGGATAGCGCCAGTTGATTCTCGATAGACTTTGAGTAATTAAGAGGGAGAGGCTGAGCAGGCTTTTTATCAAATGATGAACAGCTGGTTTACTCAGTATATTTGGACGAATTTGGCTGTACACCAACCTCCACCCCTAATTAATCCTTCTTCGATACCTGTTATGCCTCAAGTGAGTGATCCGTTCAGATTACATAAGCCTCCTGTTGATAAAATCAGAAAACATAGGCTGAAGAATTCAAAGATGCTAATGAAGATGATGCTGAACGAGCTGAATTCTGGCTTGATAATACTATCCGCGTGTTTGAAGAGTTATCTAGTACCTCGGATGGGTGCTTAAAATGTGCCATATCTTTACTATGAGACACTGCATATCACTGGTGGAATACACTAGTATCAGTAACTTGGGACTTCTTTTAGATTGAGTTTCGTAAGTAATATATCAGCCAGAGATTTATTGATTTGAAGCGCAAGGAATTTCTTGAGCTAAAATAGGGTCGCATGACTGTGACAGAATATGAGCGAAAATTTGTGAGACTTAGTTGATATCCTGCGAGTGTGTTTCGACTGAAGCTATCATGTGTAAAAGATTTGAAGACGGGTTGAACAGAGACATTAAACTACTAGTTGGCAAACTTGAAATCAAAGAGTTCGTGATACTTGTCGAGGGAGCTTGTAAAGTCAAAGATCTTGGGAAAGAGAAAGGAAAAGCTGATTTTGAAGCTAGAGATTCACATAAAAGATCATCGGGTAGACTTTTCACTTAGCATTAAAGAAGTTCAAGGATGATTCTAGCCGACCTAAGGCTACTGCGGGCTTTTCCAAATGTGATCAAGACAGACTTCCTGTGAGTTCACGAGCCACCTTGATTATAACACTCGAAACACAGCCTAGACGTTATGGCCAGATCTCGTGTGTCACATGGATGATACATTTGAAATCGGACAATTCGATAAAGAGTTTCTTCTATTTTAAAAGCCTTGTTTAGAAATTAAAGCTGTTTTTACAAATTTAAGTATGTATATGTAAACATTATTAGGCGTATTTATTGTATTCCATCATTTGAAGTTATCTTAATAACTGAAAACATTATGCGAGATTTATTTCAAAACATTCGTTATTACTTTTGAAAACCCAAGTATCCTAATCTACCGGTTTAAAGCAGGTTAATAGTGCAACAAAATAAAGATAGTAAAAATACCCAAAATGGCCTTATTACAATAATACCCAAACTGAAATAGAAAAAAACGAGTTCAAAAGAAAAAGTCATGTGGCCACTCTGAGTCCTCGCAGCTCCAAATCATCTATGGCCGGGGGTTACTTGCGATTTAAGATAAAATGGTGAGTTTGCGAAAACTCAATGTGTAACACTTCCAACCAATGGCATAGACCATACATGCAGAATAGAATGGACCGTAGCCCTATTCAGAAACAGATTGGTCTGGGCCTTGGCCCTATTCAGAAATAGAGTGGGCCCAAGAATGGGCCCAAGCCCATTACAGATACAGGACAGTGCAACATGAAAAACCCAACCCAGTCCATCCATCACACCACCTGTACCAGCCCATCACACCATGTGGGGAATAACTCCACCCACCCAGTCCACACACCAATACGCAGTCAAGCTGCTAGTAACAGATATTGTGGCAGAGCCACTAAATACAGAATATGTCGCAAAGCCACTATATATAACTTCCTCCATAATCATACCCAAGTCCATGCAGAATCACACATCATAATCACATACAACATGCATGCTTATTAACCAACACAGATACAATAATATATCCCAGACAAGCTATCTTTAAGGGTAAAATAGTCTTTTAAGTAGTTAGGGGTAAAATGGTAATTTCACTCTCAAGGGTATTTTGATCATTATACTAAGTTTCGACGTCTCGGCACCTAGTACGACCCTATAATAGGTCTAACGTTGCTCCAAGCTACTCCGAAAGTCTATTTGGACAAGTAGTGTTTTCGTGCCCAGAACCCTTATTGGGCTCTAGTGGGCCCACACGCTCGTGTGGCCCAATTAGTCCAGTTTTATACATAGCATTACCGATCTCATTGTCCACCATACTTGTAACGCCCTGATTTTTGAGATTTTTCGGGTTTTGTGAATTTTAGTGAAGTTTTAAAATTTTGGTGTTCTGAAGGTTGAAAATGTATGTACATGTGTTAGTGGGCCTTTAGAAGGCCCAAGTTTTAGTTAAAACCCGGTAAAATATTAAGTTGAATTTTCAAGTGAAAGGGGACTTGGTTAAGTGGGCCTTTAAGAAAAACTGTGTAAAATATGTCACAAAGGGAGCCTTGGTAGAGTAGCAAGGTCGCGCCACTAAGCTCCTAAAAAAGTGGCGCCTAAGTGGGTATTCGAGGACAAGGGTTCGAGTAGCAAGGTAAGCGTAGTGTTCTTTTTAATTTCTAAGCATGTGCAGGGCATGTGACTAATTTAAGTAGGAATTTCGACAAGGGCTTTTAGGAACTTGGGCCGATTACTCGAGTGTGATGTTAGGGTTAGATCTTTTTCTATTTTCTGTCATAAGAATTAGTGTTAGCCACCTTAGGAATTATTTCTCTCTTCTACGATCAGAAAAGCCGAAATTTGCCTCCCTAGGAAGCTCATAGTTGAATTCTTTCTCTCCACCTCTAATATTACTTTTCTTCACTTTTCTTCTTCCTCTTTGATACATTCCTTAGCCGAAACCCCCTCATTCCCTCATTCATCTTCTCTTTTGATCACACCCTCCATAAAATCACCATAATCAATTTCCTTAAAAAGTCGAAATCCCGTAAAGAACTCACCTTTGTGCCGAATTTCCTAAGCCAAGATTCCTCAACTTTCTTTCGTTCTTTTGGCCAAATCTCACTACTTCTACACTCTAAATACCTGTTGACAACACCTATACTAAAGTCCCCACACCGAATCATCTTCTTCCTTACCTTTCTAAAAGCCGAAATCACCATTAGTTTAGGGAGATAGCCGAAAATTTCAGATCTCAGAGATAAGGGTTCTACTAACGTTTAAGGGTTAGATCTACTTCAGATCTGAGTTAGAGGAAAGGTAAAAGCAGTGGTAAGTGGTTATCTACTCAGATCTTTAAGATATTTCATACTTTGGAAAAGCCGAAAGTCCCTAAAGTTAAGGAGGTTGTCGATTTAGTCTATTAGTGATTTAAAGTAGTATTTTGGTTCTTTTTGGATGCTAGTTAGCAAGGAAGGTGATCAAGCAAGGAGTGGAAGGCATCGGTATCATCAGATCTAGATCTAGTGCATCTAAATCGACAGAGGTAAGTTTTCATGGCCATTAAGGGTGTGGCCGAATGTGGTAAGGGATTTTGGTTGTAGTTTTTCATAGATCTACTGATTAATCACTTAGATAATGGATTGTAGGAACGGGCGCATAGGAAATCTCGTCAGTGGAACTGCAAAACAGGTGTGTGTTTCGAACACCCTTTAATGCTTAAATCGGCAAAAATAGAAAAGCTGAAATGCCGAAATTCTGGCATTTCGAGAGCTTGTGAGCGTGCGAACGCTCTCAAGTTGGTAGGAGAAGGTTGGTTTTAGAATCGGCTCTGTCAGGCGGGCTGTCCGCGAAATTTTGGGCGCTACGGTAAGTTGGGCTTCGGTGGGCCGAATATGGGCCCAATGGGCAATTTGGGCCCATTTGGGTAAAAATAGGTTTAAAGGCAATAATATGGATTACAGGCATAAAAAATGTTAAAACAAGATAATGGATTGGAAATTAAGGCTTAAATGGGCCTAATGGGCTAAATTGGCATGGTAGAGCCATTAGGGGTTTTAGGGCCTAAGTGCTAAAACTGATAAATTGAATTAAATGAGTTTCTGTAACAACTACTGTAATAATAGAGGCTGTAATAATAATAAAAACTGTAATAAGAGAACAACATCACTGAAATACCTTTAGGGTGAGAAATTACTGATTTACCCCTAAGTATAAAATTACCATTATACCCCTAGGGCTAAAATCGACTGTACTGTTTGACATGACTGTTTCTGTTACTGCATATCATGATGTATGTATGTCTGATGCATGGGTTGGGTTTATATTGGAGGAAGTGTGAGTGGCACTGCCACGTTACTGAAAGGGGCTATGCCTCGTACTGTTTCTGAAAGGGGCTTTGCCTCGTATACTGTTTATTTGAGCAGCCATGCTACGACTGTGGTGTATGGGCTGGGTGGGTCGAGTTATTCCCTACATGGTGTGTTGGCTGGTACGGGTGGTGTGTAGCGGTTGGTGGGTTGAGTAGTCTCCCCAATTGGGTTGCATTCATACTGTTATACTGTACTGTAATGTGATGGGCCTATGGGCCAAACTGTTATCTGAATAGGGCTTCGCCCAGTATCTGTTATAGGGCTTTGGCCCAGTATCTGTAATCTGGATAGGGCTTCGGCCTAGTATCTGACTGAGACTGGTTAGGGCTCAGGCCCAGTGGGCTCGAGCCGATGTGGGCTTTGGATGGGTTCTGCACACACTGAGTTTTCCCAAACTCACCCTTCTCTTTCCATCCTTGCAGGTGAGCCCTAGATCGTGACTTGGTTGCTGGGAGGGATTCAGAGTGGCCACGAGGACTGAGCACGGTTTAAATAAGTTTTACTACTTTATATTTCTAATTATCGGTTTCTACTTTTAAATTTGTTAATGGGTTGTAATAAGGCCACTATTACTGTTTTTATTTGGGATTTTCAACTATTTTATTTCAACCATAACTACACACCATTTTTCGAAATTTTAACAAATGTTTTCTTAACCAACCTGACAATACTAATGGCTAAGTAGGATAATAAGGTTAAAATGAATCGCTTATCAAATGGAATAGAGATTAAGTTGAATGATTATTAAAATGGGAATTTCCAAAAATCAAGCATTGCTTTTCAAAACTCACCACCGGACTTAGTAAATAGGGTGGCGTACGATAGTCTAGGTGATGTAGCACACCAAACATGGCCATAACGTCTGGGCTGGGTTTGGGATGTTACATTTAGTGGTATCAGATCCCGGTTGCAACAACTCGGCTGTGGATTGGGTCCAAAAAGGGTTTTCAAAAAAAATTTTAGAGTTCAGAAGGGTATTTTTGGAAAATCAGATTTTCGAAAAATTTTTGGTTTTAAAAAGGTTTTTTTCCTTGAAATTGTAGCTTTTAAACAAGTTGTTTTGAAACATTGATTTTTAAGAGGCCTCAAACTATTTGATCTGATAAATCGGAAAGTGGCACACTGAATCCCCGGCACCAAGTTGTAAGTATTTTCTGCCTTAACTGCTGTACTGTACTGAAAATAAAACTTTAGATAGTATTGAGCCTTGGATGTGATACTATAGGTGAGGTAGTATTAAGGCTATAAAACTGAGACTGTAGGGTAAACTAAACCCTAGGAAACTGAGAGAGTAGCTAGGCTACGATCGCGCGAACACAACTCTGAAATTTTATCTGTTTATAAGATATTCTGTAATAAACAACTGAAACATTAACTGATGTCATAAAATTTGTAAATCAGATAATCGATATGAGTACAAGAGCTGCTCGTGGACGAGGCCGTGGATGAGGCCGAGTTAGTGCTCAAGCTGGATCATCGTCTTCTGAGCATATGCCAGTAGGAAAGGCACGACCACCGGTTAAGGATAATGGGCCGTACAATCGGGCCGCAGGGGGCAACGCTCTGTCCCAGGCCATGCTGAGAGTTCTGGAAAGGGTGGCTGGAGCCAATGTTGGGGCCATGAATAGGGGGTTCATTTCTGAGCGACTCCGGGCCAATGGAGCGGAAGTTTTTAGGGGCATATCTGGAGTGGCCCCGAATGTAGCTGAGTACTGGCTGGAAGCCACAGAGCGAATTATGGATGACTTGGACTGCTCAGTGGAGCAGAAGTTAAAAGGAGCGGTATCGTTGCTGAGAGACGAGGCGTATCAATGGTGGATCACCGTGAGAGAGGGTACCCCAGCTGAGAGGGTAACCTGGGAATTGTTCAAGCAGTCTTTCAAGGTAAAATATGTTGGGGCTAGTTATGTGGACGCACGAAGGAAGGAATTTCTGAACCTGACCCAGGGTAGTAAGACTGTGGCTGAATATGAGGCAAAATTTTTGCGACTAAGCCGGTATGCTAGCGGCATTGTTTCCACCGAATATGAACGCAGTGTTTGGTTTGAGGATGGCCTCAGAGATGAGCTGAGAGTTTTGATAGCATCGTAGAGGGAGTGCGACTTTGCTGCTCTGGTGGAGAAGGCTAAGATAGCTAAGGAAGTGAAGCAAGCTGAAAGGCAGAATCGCGATAAGGATCGCAACCGTTTTAAGAGAGATTCTGGAACATCAGGAGCTGCAAACTGAAATTTTAAGAGGGCTAGAGTAGAAGAACCAGTGCGAGCTGTGCCAGTGAATGTTGTTAGACCACAAGCTTGTGGAGACTGTGGCAGAGTTCATCGAGGAGAATGCTGGAAATGTAGTGGAGCTTGTTTTTGTTGTGGGTCTAAGGATCATCAGGTTAAGGACTGCCCACAGAAGCTAGCTCAGGCTCAAGCTGTTGATCAGAGGGTTGCTCAGCCTGCGCGATGAGGACAGCCACCGCCAAGGGGCCATGGTCAAGGTAGAGGAGGCAATGGTTATAGACGTAGTCGTGGAGCACCTGGCAGGGGTGCTGATAATGCTGAGGCTTGTCAACCAGCTTAGTGTATGCTGCTCACCGTCGCGAGGAGGGTGATGAACCTGACGTTATAACTGGTACGTTCTTAATATCTCATACACCATATACTACTTTAATTGATGTGGGTTCAACGCATTCGTATGTTGCTTGTGAAATTTCTGGGTCGTTGGGTGTGCATTCTGAGGAGACTGTGAGTGGGTCGCAGTAGTTAGTCCTTTAGGCCACTCTGTTAAAGTAGACAAACTATTTAGGGAAGTGCCTTTAGAGACTCAGGGTTGGATCTTTACTGGAGATTTAATGGAGCTACCTTTTGGAGAATTCAACTTGATTTTGGGCATGGACTGGTTAACCAAGCACAAGGCAACACTGGATTGCGCGGCCAAAAGAATGGTATTGAGAACAACTGAAGGCGAGGAGGTGATGGTTATTGGTGAACGTAGGGACTATTTGTCCAATGTGGTTTCTGCCTTAAGGGTTGAAAGGTTGATGCGCAAAGGTTGTGAAGCATACTTGGCGTTCGTGAGTCAAACTGAGCCCGAAGGGGTGACAGTGGAGACAGTGAGGACTGTTAATGAATTTCAAGATGTATTTCTTGAGGAGCTTCCTGGATTACCTCCTAACCGAGAAGTGGAATTTGGGATCGATCTGTTGGCTGGAACAGCTCCAGTGTCCATTGCGCCTTACAGAATGGCACCAAAGTAGTCAGTGGAATTGAAAGCCCAGATTCAAGAGTTGTTAGATAGGGGCTTCATTAGACCGAGTGTGTCTCCGTGGGGAGCACCGGTGCTGTTCGTGAAAAAGAAGGATGGAACGATGCGTATGTGCATTGATTATCGCCAGTTGAACAAACTGACGATAAAGAACAAGTACCCTCTGCCGAGAATAGACGATTTGTTCGACCAGCTTCAAAGAGCTTCTGTGTTTTCCAAGATTGACCTTCGATCTGGATATCATCAGTTAAGGGTAAAGGAGGTGGATGTGCATAAGACGGCATTTAGAACTCGCTATGGTCACTACGAGTTTTTGGTTATGCCATTTGGATTGACGAATGCACTAGCAGCTTTTATGGATTTAATGAACCGAGTATTTCAGCCATACTTGGATCATTTCGTGGTCGTCTTTATTGACAATATATTGGTGTATTCAGAAACAGAGGAGAAGCATGACGAGCATCTTAGAATTGTTCAGCAAGTTTTGAGGGAAAAGCAGCTGTATGCGAAATTTAGCAAGTGCGAATTCTGGCTTCGAGAAGTGACTTTTCTGGGTCATGTTGTTTCTGCTGAGGGGATTAGGGTAGATCCTAGCAAGATTAAGGCAGTCTTGGACTGGAAGCCGCCAAGGTCTGTATCAGAAATTCGTAGTTTTCTGGGTTTGGCAGGCTATTATAGAAGGTTTGTTGAGGGGTTTTCTATCATCGCGGCTCCGTTAACGAAATTGTTAAGTAAGGGAGTAGCCTTTAATTGGACTGAGAGGTAGCAAGAAGCTTTTGACAAGCTGAAAAAGGTGTTGACTGAGGCGCCAGTGTTGATTCAGTTAGAATCTGGGAAGGACTTTATGGTTTATAGCGATGCTTCGCATGCGGGATTAGGTTGTGTACTGATGCAAGAGGGTAAGGCGGTTGCTTATGCTTCGCGGCAACTTAAGCCTGACGAGGTGAATTACCCTACGCATGATTTGGAGTTGGCAGCGATGGTATTTGCATTGAAAATCTGGAGACACTACCTTTATGGGGAAAAGTGTATTATATACACTGACCATAAAAGTCTCAAATATTTGTTAACTCAGAAGGAGTTGAATCTTAGGCAACGGAGATGGATAGAGTTGCTTAAGGACTACGACTATTCGATTGAATACCACCCTGGCAAGGCTAATGTAGTGGCTGATGCACTGAGTCGAAGGACCGTTGCTGAGTTAAAGGCCATGTTTGCTCGTTTGAGTTTGTATGATGATGGGAGCTTGCTAGCAAAGTTGCAAGTAAGACCGACTTGGACTGAGAGAATCAAAGAGTTACAGTTGAAGGATGATTCGTTGATTCCTCGATTTCAGCAAGTCAAGAATGGTGAGAGTGAGGATTTTAGACTGAATTCTGATGAGGTTCTTTGTTTCCGTGGGAGAATTTGCATTCCTAAGGACTCTGATTTAAGGCAGTTGATTTTGGGCGAGGCTCATGGTGGACCTTGTGCTATGCACCCTGGAGGTAATAAATTGTATAAAGACTTGCGAGAGGTTTATTGGTGGCCTGGACTTAAGCGAGAGGTGACTGAGGTCGTTGGGAAATGTTTGACGTGTCAGCAAGTTAAAGCTGAGCACCAATTGCCTTCTGGATTGTTGCAGCTAGTGAAGATTCCGCAATGGAAATGGGAAAGAGTAACGATGGATTTTTTGAGTGGGTTGCCTTTGACATCTTCGAAGAAAGACTCTGTATGGGTAATCATGGATAGGTTGACGAAGTCTGCTCATTTTGTACCGGTCAGAACCGATTACTTACTGCAGAAGTTGGCCAAATTGTATGTAGCAGAAATTGTACGTTTGCATGGGGTGCCAGTTTCGATAATTTCTGATCGAGACCCTAGATTTACATCTCGATTCTGGAAGAAGTTGCATGAGGCGTTAGGTACGTGATTGGACTTTAGTACTGCATTTCACCCTCAGACAGATGGTCAGTCTGAGAGGGTTATTCAAGTGTTGGAGGACATGTTGAGAGGATGTGTGATTGACTTCTGTGGTAGTTGGGAAGACTATTTGCCATTGGCTGAATTTGCATACAACAATAGCTATCAAGGGAGTATCCAGATGGCTCAATATGAGGCACTTTATGGGTGGAGATGTCGTACTCCTACGTGTTGGACAGAGTTAGGAGAACGTAAAGTGCTTGGACCAGAGTTAGTGGTAGATACTGAAAGTAAGGTTAAGCTGATTCGAGATCGGTTGAAGGAGGCGTCTGTCGGAAAAAGTCATATGCTGACCTTAAGCGTAAGGAGATTGAGTTCGCTGTTGGGGATATGGTGTTCCTAAAGGTGTCGCCGTGGAAGAAGATCTTGAGATTCGGTAGAAAGGGCAAGCTAAGTCCGTGGTTTATTGGGCCTTTTAGGATTTTCAAATGGATTGGGCCAGTAGCATATCAGTTGGAGCTGCCACCAGAGTTGGATCGTATCCATGACGTTTTTCATGTGTCTATGCTAAGACGGTATCGGTCAGACCCTTCGCATGTTGTACCAGTAGAGGAGATTGCAGTAAATACCGATTTAACCTTCGAGGAGGAACCTGTGGAGATCTTAGATCATGAAGTCAAAGTCTTAAGGAGGAAGTCTGTTCCATTGGTAAAGGTGCTATGGCGTAATCATGGTAGAGAAGAAGCTACTTGGGAGCCAGAGGAGACTATGCGTCAACAATACCCTTAGTTATTTGGACCAGGTAAATTTCGAGGCCGAAATTTCTTTAAAGGGGTAGAGTTGTAACGCCCAGATTTTCGGGATTTTTCAGGTTTTGTGAATTTTAGTGAAGTTTCAAAATGTTGGTGTTCTGAAGGTTGAAAATGTATGTACATGTGTTAGTGGGCCTTTAGAAGACCCAAGCTTTAGTTAAAACCCGGTAAAATATTAAGTTGGATTTTCAAGTGAAAGGGGACTTGGTTAAGTGGGCCTTTAAGAAAAACCGTGTAAAATATGTCGCAAAGGGAGCCTTGGTCGAGTGGCAAGGTGGCGCCACTAAGCTCCTAAAAAAGTGGCGCCTAAGTGGGTATTCAAGGACAAGGGTTCGAGTAGCAAGGTAAGCGTAGTGTTCTTTTAAATTTTTAAGCATGTGCCAGGCATGTGACTAATTTAAGTAGGAATTTTGGCAAGGGCTTTTAGGGACTTGGGCCGATTACTCAAGTGTGATATTAGGGTTAGATCTTTTTCTATTTTCTATCATAAGAATTAGGGTTAGCCACCTTAGGAATTATTTCTCTCTTCTACTGTCAGAAAAGCCGAAATTTGCCTCCCTAGGAAGCTCATAGCCGAATTCTTTCTCTCTACCTCTACCATTACTTTTCTTCACTTTTCTTCTTCCTCTTTGATTCATTCCTTAGCCAAAACCCCCTCATTCCCTCATTCATCTTCTCTTTTGATCACACCCTCCATAAAATCACCATAATCAATTTCCTTAAAAAGCCGAAATCCCAAAAAGAACTCACCTTTGTGCCGAATTTCCTAAGCCAAGATTCCTCAACTTTTTTTCGTTCTTTTGGCCAAATCTCACTCCTTGTACACTCTAAATCCCTGTTGACAACACCTATACTAAACTCCCCACACCGAATCATCTTCTTCCTTACCTTTCTAAAAGCCGAAATCACCATTAGTTTAGGGAGATTGCCGAAAATTTTAGATCTCAGAGATAAGGGTTCTACTAACGTTTAAGGGTTAGATCTACTTCAGATCTGAGTTAGAGGCAAGGTAAAAGCAGTGGTAAGTGGTTATCAACTCAGATCTTTAAGATATTTCATACTTTGGAAAAGCCGAAAGTCCCTAAAGTTAGAGAGGTTGTCGATTTAGTCTATTAGTGATTTAAAGTAGTATTTTGGTTCTTTTTGGATGTTAGTTAGCAAGGAAGGTGATCAAGCAAGGAGTGGAAGGCATCGGTATCATCATATCTAGATCTAGTGCATCTAAATCGATAGAGGTAAGTTTTCATGGCCATTAAGGGTGTGGCCGAATGTGGTAAGGGATTTTGGTTGTAGTTTTTCGTAGATCTATTGATTAATCACTTAGATAATGGATTGTAGGAACGGGCGCATAGGAAATCTCGCCAGTGGAACTGCAAAACAGGTGTGTGTGTCGAACACCCTTCAATGCTTAAATCGACAAAAGTCGAAAAGCTGAAATGCCGAAATTCTGGCATTTCGAGAGCTTGTGAGCGTGCGAACGATCTCAAGTTGGTAGGAGAAGGTTGGTTTTGGAATCGGCTCTGTCAGGCGGGCTGTCCGTGGAATTTCGGGCTCTACGGTAAGTTGGGCCTCGGTGGGCCGAATATGGGCCCAATGGGCAATTTGGGCCCATTTGGGTAAAAATAGGTTTAAAGGCAATAATATGGATTACAGGCATAAAAAATGTTAAAACAAGATAATGGATTGGAAATTAAGGCTTAAATGGGCCTAATGGGCTAAATTGGCATGGTAGAGCCATTACGGGTTTTAGGGCCTAAGTGCTAAAACTGATAAACTGAATTAAATGAGTTTCTGTAACAACCACTGTAATAATAGAGGCTGTAATAATAATAAAAACTGTAATAAGAGAACAACATTACTGAAATACCCTTAGGGTGAGAAATTACTGATTTACCCCTAAGTATAAAATTACCATTATACCCCTAGGGCTAAAATCGACTGTACTGTTTGACATGACTGTTTCTGTTACTGCATATCATGATGTATGTATGTCTGATGCATGGGTTGGGTTTATATTGGAGGAAGTGTGAGTGGCACTGCCACGTTACTGAAAGGGGCTATGCCTCGTACTGTTTCTAAAAGGGGCTATGCCTCGTATACTGTTTATTTGAGCAGCCTTGCTGCGACTGTGGCGTGTGGGCTGGGTGGGTCTAGTTATTCCCCACATGGTGTGTTGGCTGGTACGGGTGGTGTGTAGCGGTTGGTGGGTTGAGTAGTCTCCCCAATTGGGTTGCATTCATACTGTTATACTGTACTGTACTGTGATGGGCCTATGGGCCAAACTGTTATCTGAATAGGGCTTCGGCCCAGTATCTATAATCTGGATAGGGCTTCGGTCCAGTATCTGACTGAGACTGGTTAGGGCTCAGGCCCAGTGGGCTCGAGCCGATGTGGGCTTTGGATGGGTTCTGCACACACTGAGTTTTCCCAAACTCACCCTTCTCTTTCCATCATTGCAGGTGAGCCCTAGATCGTGACTTGGTTGTTGGGAGGGATTCAGAGTGGCCACGAGGACTAAGCACGGTTTAAATAAGATTTACTACTTTATATTTCTAATTATCGGTCTCTACTTTTAAATTTGTTAATGGGTTGTAATAAGGCCACTATGATTGTTTTTATTTGGGATTTTCAACTGTTTTATTTCAACCACAACTACACACCATTTTTCGAAAATTTAACAAATGTTTTCTTAACCAACCTGACAATACTAATGGCTAAGTAGGATAATAAGGTTAAAATGAATCACTTATCAAATGGAATAGAGATTAAGTTGAATAATTATTAAAACGGGAATTTCCAAAAATCAAGCATTGCTTTTCAAAACTCACCACCGGACTTAGTAAATAGGGCGGCGTAGGATAGTCTAGGTGATCTAGCACACCGGACATGGCCATAACGTCTGGGCCGGGTTCGGGGTGTTACAATACTAAAGATCACTTACTGAGCATTTTATATATATGGGCCCATAGGCCCATGGGGCCTCTTTCGGTCCATCGGGGCCCATAACAGCCCAAGTGCACAAAATCATGCGTAAAGGCCTTAACAGTCTACTGTCCACCATCCATGGACTCGATTCGGCCCACAGGCATTCGCACGCTGGTAGGGCCCCGAAATGCCAGCATTTTGGTATTTCAGCTTTTCGACTTTTGCCGATCTACGCTACAGAAGGTTGTGGTTATGCACCTGTTTCGTGAAGTCGAATTCACCACTACGCCCAACACCTACATTCCAATTATACAGACAGTTAGCCTTTGATTTACTAATAATCTCTTCCCCAAATCCATTATTACAACTAACTTTGTGTGAATCGTACACCGATCTAATATCCCAGAGTCGATGATTGGAAACTGTTCGCCACCTCAATAGCTATAGTACGATAGATCCTATTAGCAAAGATTAACTAATGACGTAAATTAAACCACAATAACGCCCATTGGACACTCACCGCACAATTGGCTTCTACCTAAAATTGAGTATAGATATTACCTTAAATGGAGTTACAAAAAAAGCATGGAACCTGTCCCGACCTACTTGTATTCACCACACCTCATGAACCCTCAAGATAAAAACCCTTCGAGACGACCCCAAACATGATAGAATGAAGGACAAATGAAGGTTGTTCAAGGATTCGGCTTAGGCTTGGAAATAGAGGAGACAACGAAGAGAATAGAAGAACTTAGAGAGGAAAAGAAGCTACGAGAATGGAAACGAAAGTGTGAGATTCGGCTATTAGAGAGAAAGGTAGGGAAGAGTTAAATAGAATGGAGTAATTCGGGAACAAAAGAAACTATGGTAGCGAAAAGGGCAAGGAAAGGTTCGACAACACAAAGAGAAAGGGTCGAAGAAGAGAAATCTCTAAAAGAGAAAATTGAAGTTCAAATTGGTTGTAACAGAGTAGAAAGAAAAGTGCAAAAGAAGAAAAATAAGAAGAGAGGGTAAAAAAGATTGATAGGGTTCGACCAAAAGGGAGAATGAGAGGAAAAGAGTTTGCAAATTCAGCTATTTGAACAAAATGCCCAAATGGTCAAAACAATAAGAAAAGAAACTGATTATACTACAGGTTGCCGAACCAAACTAATGAAAGGCAAAAGAAAGGTTTTAACACTCTACACTAGATCGGCTATCAAAGTCCGAAATGCCGAACTTGCCTATACCAAAAGCACCATTCCGCCAACACTTCCCATTTGGCTACCACCTCATTCCATTTGAAATTCCACTATATTCTCCACTTTTCATCCTCCAAACCTAGCCCAGACGTTCTGGCCAGATCTGGTGTATCATATGGACGATACATTTGAAATCAGACAATTCGATAAAGAGTTTCTTCTATTTTAAAAGCCTTGTTTACAAAGTGGGATGTTTCAATGAAATCAGATTAAAGTTGTTTTTATAAATTTGAGTATGTATATGTAAAAATTATTAGTCGTATTTGTTGTATTCCATCATTTGAAGTTATCTTAATATCTGAAAACATTATACGAGATTTATTTGAGAACATTCATTATTACGTTTAAAAACCCGAGTATACTAATCTACCAATTTAAAACAGATTCATAATGCAACAAAATAAAGATAGCAAAAATATCCAAAATGGCCTTATTACAATAATACCCAAACTAAAATAGAAATAAAAACGAGTTCAAAAGCAGAAGTCATGTGGCCACTCCGAGTCCTCGCAGCTCCAAATCATCTATGGCTGGGGGTTACCTACAGATTTAAGATAAAATAGTGAGCATGCAAAAACTCAGTGTGTAAACTTCGGACCAATGGCATAGAACATACATGCAGAATAGACTGGGTCATAGCCCTATTCAAAAACAGATCGGTCTGGGCCTCGGCCCTATTTAGAATAAGAGTAAGCCTAAGAGTCAGCCCAAGCCCATTACAGATACAAGACAGTTCAAGCATGAAAAACCCAACCCAGTCCATCCATCACACCACCCGTATCAGCCCATCACATTATGTGGGGAATAACTCGACCCAACCAGCCCACACACCAATATGCAGTCACGCTGCTAGTAACAGATATCGTGGCAGAGCCACGAAATATAGAATACGTGGCGAAGCTACTATACAGAACTTCCTCCGTAATCATGCCCAAGCCGATATAGAATCACACATCATAATCACATACAACATGCATGCTTATTAACCAACACAGATACAATAATATATCTCAAACAACCTATCTTTAAGGGTAAAATAGTCTTTTAAGCTGTCAGGGGTAAAATGGTAATTTCACCTCTTAGGGGTATTTTGGTCATTATACTAATTTTCGGCTTCTCGGCACCTAATACGACCCCATAACAGGTCTAATGTTGCTTTAAGCGACACTGAAAGTCTATTTGGATAAGTAGTGTTTTCAGGCCTAAAACACCTTTTCTGCTCTGGTGGGCCAACAAGCTTGTGTGGCCCAATCAATCCAGTTTTACCTATAGCATTACCAATCTCGTCGTCCAGGATACTAAAGATCACTTACCGAGCCTTTTATCCATATGGGCTGTAGGCCCATCGGGCCCCTTTCGGCCCATCGAGGCCCACAACAGCCCAAGTGCACAAAATCACGTGTAAAGGCCTTAACAGTCTACTGCCCATAGGCATTCGTACGCCCGTAAGGCCCCGAAATACTGGCATTTTGGCATTTCTATGTTTCAGCTTTTGCCAATCTACGCTACAAAAGGGTGTGGTTACATACCTATTTCGTGAAGTCGAATTCACCACTATGCCTAACACATACATTCCAATTATACAGATAGTTAGCCTTCCATTTACAAACAATCTCTACTTAGAATCCCCAGATCAATTATTACAACTAACCTTGTCTGGATTGCATGCCGATCTAATATCCTAGAGTCAATGATGAGAAACTGTTCGCCACCCCAATAGCTGTAGTACTATATATCCTATTAGCAAGGATTAACTAACGATGAAAATTAAACCACAATAACACCCACTAGACACTCACTGCACAATCAGCTTCTACCTAAAACCGAGTATATTTATTACCTTAAATAGAGTTGTAAGTAAAGCCTGGAACGTGTACCGACCTACTTATATTCACCACACCTGGTGAACCGTCAAGATAGAACACCCCTCGAGATGACCCCAAACACGATAGAATGAAGGATAAATGAAGGTTGTTCAAGGATTCGGCTTAGGCTTGGAAATAGAGGAGACAACAAAGAGAAGAGAAGAACTTGGAGAGAAAAAGAAGCTACGAGAATAGAAACGGAAGTGTAAGATTCGGCTATTGGAGAGAAAGGTAGGGAAGAGTTAAAGAGAAGAGAGTAATTCGGGAACAAAAGAAACCATGGTAGTGAAGAGGGCAAGGAAAGGTTCGGCAACACAAAGAGCAAAGATCGAAGAAGAGAAGTCTTTGAAAGAGAAAATTAAAGTTCAATTCAGTTGGTAATAGAGTAGAAAGAAAAGTGCGAAAGAAGAAAACTAAGAAGAGAGGGTAAAGAAGATTGATAGGGTTCAGCCAAAAGGGAGAATGAGAGGAAAAGAGTTCCCAAATTCGGCTCTTTGAACAAAATGTCCAAATGGTCAAAGCAAGGAGAAAAAAAGGGTTATACTAAAGGCTACCAAACCAAACTAGAGAAAGGGAAATGAAAAGTTTTAAGACCCTACACTAGATCGGCTATCAAAGTCCCAAATGCTGAACTTGCCTATACCAAAAGCACCATTCGACCAACACTTCCAATTTGGCTACCACCTCCTTCCATTTGAAATTCCATAATATTCTCCAGTTTTTCTCCTCTAAATCCCCTCTAACCTTCATCCAAATCCTCTTTGACCAAATCCACAACAACCTTCATGAATTTGAACCCAATACAACTTCTTGCTGCACCTATGCAGCAAAATAGCAACTATTTACAAACAACTGGATCCAAACCCCCATACCTCCTTCCTTTTGCATGTGACGCCACCTCCCTGCAACCCAAGTGACGCCACTTTTCCACTCCATCAAAGGCTCCGTTTTGTCATGAAACCTCACAAACTTCACTTAAACCCTATGAGCTAACATCCATGCTCTTCTAAGCCCAATAACTAAAAATTTTGCAAAAGGTTTGGCTTTATCCCAAGCCTTCTAAAGTCCCCCAAACACACCCAAATCATTGATTTAGCACACCCTAACATGAAAATTCTAATTTATGCAAAAATTCAAAAACCCTAAAATTCTAGGTGTTACATGGGTTGCCAGTGTTGGCGATGTTTGACCAAATAAACTTGAGTGTCGACAATGTGGAAGGCGGCATGTTAGTGAATGTTGGGGAAAGTATAATAATCGAGTGCGTTACAAATGCAGTTCGCAAGATCATTTTATTCGAGATTGTCCGGAGCTACATGAGAAAGATAATGTACAAAGTGGGAAGTCGAATAGCGCGGCAGCCAGAGGTAGACCACCTAGAAACATGAAAGTTAGGAGTGGTACTCAGTAAGGGACTACAGACACTACAATTCGATCTGAGGCTCATGCACCTGCTAAAGCATATGCTATACGCGCTCGTGAGGAGGGTTCATCCCCAGGTGTTATCACCGGTACTTTTACTCTCTATGATACTAATGTTATTGCATTGATTGATCCTGGTTTGACTCATTCATATTTGTGTGAAACTTTAGTATCCAGTAAGACTTTGCCTGTTGAGTATTGAGTTTGCGATTAGAGTTTTGAACCCCCTAGGCCATTATGTTTTGGATGACAAAGTGTGTAAGAACTATCCATTAATGATTCGAGATTCATGTTTCTCGGCTGATCTGGTATTGTTGCCATTCGACGAGTTTGATATAATTTTGGGTATGGACTGGTTGACCTTGCACGATGCTATGGTTAATTGCAAAAGAAAGACTATTGATTTACTGTGTTAAAATGATATGATTATTCAGATTGAATCTAATGATCTGAAAGGGTTACCAGCAGTGATATCTTCGATGCTAGCTCGAAAATATGCGAGAAAGGGTTGCGAAGCCTACTTTGCATGTAATTCCCCCTTACCCGAAACTGTCGCCAGAGTCAAGTTTGAGGAGTTAGCAAACTTAATTTATCACTTAAACAATTTTAAACCATTTATTTCAGCCTTCGTAAGAAACTATGCATCTGTGTCATGGTCGCTAGAAAAAATCATATCTCAAGTTACGAAACTCAAAATTCAATTCCGTAAATTTTTCCTGAAACTAGACTCATATATATATTTACTAATTGTTTTCTAGAATTTTTGGTCTGGCCAATTAGTACAATTTATTAGTTAAACTTTCCCCTATTTCAGTGTTCGACTGCTTTGACCTCTGTTCACTACGAATCACTTTTCTCTCTGTATAGAATTCAGATAACTATGACGTTTGTTTCCCTGGAAAGTAGACTCAACAAGGAATCTTTAAATATATAGCATGACTTCTACTTATTTCTGTACAATTTTTAGTTAATTTCTAAATTCAGAACAGGGGATTCAGAAATCTCTTTGACCCTGTTCCACCAAAAATCAAATATCTTATAAAATAAAACTCCTTTACCTATTTTGTTTTGTCCATATAAAAATAGACACAATAAGCTTAAATTTCATATTTTATTCACCATCTAATTCTGTCTCTACTATTTTTAATGATTTTTTAAACTCACGTTATTGCTGCTATATGATACTATTTTATAACAAATTTCACCATTCTGTGAACTTCCATAGATTAAGTGGCACATTAAACATACATATCACCAAATATGATATTGATCGGCCATTCCAATGGCTAATCATTACCAAGCATTTCCTAATCACTCAATAACCATATCATAAGATCATATACACAAAATGATCATAATGCTATACATGCCATACTCAAAATACACAAGCCATTATACCAAATTGGTCCCCGGATAGTGTGAGCGATCCTTCAACCTTTCCCGATTTCCCAGCTGGCTTGGTAAAACTACAATGAATGAAAAGAAGGGAGTAAGCATAAATGCTTAGTAGATTCACATGCAAATAACAAGTAACATAATCATGCAATTTAACATTAACATCAATTGCATAAATATCACTAAGACATTCATGTTACAAGTATACTTGATATCTTACCACAATCTTGTCTTACCAAGTTCTCAACCCGAGGTTTAAGCTCATACCTGTCCAATTTCCTCTTTCACCACACTTACCACCATGTCACTTTCGTTCTAGGTATTCTCCTTGTTTGCTTAAAATTCACCCGCTGAACACATCGGAATATAATTCGGATACACTGATTGCATATACAGAAGTGTCATATTCATAGCTAGACAAACTCAATAGCCTACGGAACTTATGTATCCAAGCTACCATGTAACCCGCCCATAAGCGAACTCGGACTCAACTCAATGAGCTCGGATGCCTAGTTACATCTCACGAACTCGGACTCAACTGAACAAGTTCGGAACTTAACCATCCTAGTGACAAGTCACTTGTATCCTAATCTATTCACAAGGTTCAAACGGGATTTTCCTCAATCACACAATTTTTGTTGCCTTCCTCAGAATGTCGGGACCGATACTTGATAGCATTTCATATTTATCAAATAATAACAATTCACAAAGCATAATATTTCATGATAATAAACATCATATCATATAAATGAAATTGAATTACTTAAAATAACAATTATGTTACCACATTTACACATGAACTTACCTCGGTACAAAATATAGAAATTTTACAATTTAGTCCATAATCTTTTCTTTTCCTCGATCAAGGTCGATTCCACGTCTTTCTTGATCTAAAATAACACATTTAGCTTATTTCATACTCACATTTATCAAAATAGTCCTTAACTCTAACTTTGGCAAAATTATAATTTTGCCCCTAAACTTTTGCATATTTACACTTTTGCCCCAAAGCTCTGAAATTAAACTTTTTCCCTAATTCCTATGTTTTAAGACATGCTGATCATTTATTTCCCAATAGAAACATCAACTTCCCACTCTAACATGTACTTATGAACAATAGGTATTTTTACCGATTAAGCCGTTTTACTCGTTTTTACTTAAAACCGAGTAGCACAAGTTGTTTAGCATAATTTAAAGCCTCATATTCTATCATAAAACATTAAAATAAACATTTTTCACCTATGGGTGTTTTTCCAAATATGAACCCTAGATTAAATTATTGCTAGAATAAGCTTAATCAAGTTACCGGGACTCCGAAAACATAAAGAACATTAAAAAATGGGGCTTGGAATCAATTACTATAGAGCTTGGAAGCTTGAAACAAACCTTAGCTATGGAGAACCCTTGAAATTTCGTCCTAATGAAGAAGACGGACATATTTTGCCATCTTTGTCCCTTTTTTAATCTTTTAATTACTAAATGACTAAAATACCCTTCATTAAAAACTTTGGTTATTTCTACCTATGTATGTCCATTTTTGTCCAAAATTTTAGAAATTGGTCAAATTGCTATTTAAGACCTCCTAATTAATATTCCAAAGCAATTTCATACTAAAAGCTTGTAGAATGCAAGTTTTGCCACTCATTCGATTTAGTCCCTAATTTCAAATTAAGCACTTTATGCATAGAATTTCTTCATGAAATTTTCACACAATCATGCAATCATATCATAAACCTCAAAATAATTATAAAATAATTATTTCTATCTCAAATTTGTGGTCACGAAACCACTATTCTAATTAGGCCTAATTCGAGATATTACATTGCATATGTACATGATAGTAAAGTAACCGAAAAGAAGGTTGAATCTGTACCAATTGTGTATGAGTACCTGGATGTGTTTCCTGAAGAATTGTCAAGCTTACCACCTATCTGAAAGGTAGAGTTTTGTATCAAGTTAGCTCCGGGGACGACTCCGATTTCGATAGCTCCATACAGAATGTCACTCATCGAATTACAAGAGTTGAAAACACAATTGCAAGATTTAACAGATAGGGGTTTCACGTGATCGAGTGTCTCTCCTTGGGGTGCATCGATTTTGTTTGTGAAAAAGAAAGACGGGACTATGTGAATCTGCATCGATTACAGGTAGCTCAATAAAGTGACCATAAAGAATAAATATCCATTGCCACAGATTGATGATCTGTTCGATCAACTGGAAGGGGCTAAAGTGTTTTCAAAGATAGATTTGAGATCAGGCTAATATCAGCTATGAGTTAAAGACTCTGATGTGCCAAAAATTGCTTTCTGAACGAGGTATAGACATTCTGAGTATCTGATTATGCCTTTCGGACTTTCTAATGGACCAATTTTTTTCATCGATTTGATCAATCGAATTTTCAGACAGTATTTGGATCGGTTTGTGGTTGTCTTTATTGATGATATTCTAATCTACTCTCGTGATGAACCAAACATGCCGAGCATTTGCAAATTGTGTTATAAACTTCGCGAGATAAATAGTTGTATGCGAAGTTTAGTAGGTGTGGGTTCTGGTTGAAGGAAGTTAGCTTTTTGGGACATGTTTCAGCATCAGGTATCCGGGTTGATCCGAGTAAAATTTTAGCTATACTTAATTGGAAACCTCTGAGAAACGTTTCTGAAGTCTGAAGTTTTCTCTGACTTTTTGGTTACTACAAACAATTTGTGGAAGGTTTCTCCATGATTACGACCCCGATGACGAAGCTACTACAGAAAGATGTTAAATTCGAGAGGTTAGAAAAGTGCCAGAAAAGTTTTGATCAGTTGAAAGCCCTTTTGACTGAAGCTCTAGTGCTTGTTTAGCCAGAATCGGGTAAAAAGTTTGTTATTTATAGTGATGCATCCTTGAATGGTTTGGGTTGTGTTTTGATGCAAGAGGGTAAAGTTGTAGCTTATGCCTCAAAACAGTTAAAGCCGCATGAAAAGGACTATCCGACACACGATCTGAAATTGGCAGCTATTGTGTTTGCATTGAAAATATGGCGCCACTATTTGTTCAATGAAAAATGCCATGTGTATTCCGATCACAAAATTCTGAAAGATTTGATGACTTAAAAGGATCTTGTAACACCCCAAACCCGGTCTAGACGTTATGACTAGATCTGGTGTGTCACATGAACCTAAAACTAAGTCTACAGCCTTTTGTGTGATTTAAGTGTGATTTTCAGTAAAGTAGTAAGCTTGTGAAAAAGTCAGTTTGTTACTCCTCTTTAAGTTGTCCGGATTTTTAAACTTGTTGAGTTGTGAAAACATTCTTAAGGATTTGAAAACCCACGCAGCCTATACTAGCAGTTTCAACCAAATACGATTAAAACCATCCAAGAAAATAAAACCCATAAAGAAAATTTAAACAGCGGCCTTATTACAATTAAAACCCAAAATAATAGCAAAATAAAATTACTAAAAACAATATGAAAACCCGAACTTGCAAATGCTGTGGCCACTCCGAATCTCTCCCAGCTCCAAGCCCGCTATGGTTGAGGGTTACCTGCAGAGATGAAATAAGGGGTGAGTTTGACAACTCAGTGTATAACATAATCTCAACCATAGGCTAAAACAGATCAAGCCTCAGAATCAGATTAATTGGGCCTTGGCCCATTACAGAAATCAGGTTAAGCCCATAGGCCCATAACAGATACAGATCAGATATAATATGCAAACAGATACCCAGCCCAAATCCATCCATAACACCCCCGTACCAGCCTTACACCATGTGGGGAGACTACTCGACCCACCTAACCACTACACACCACAGATATTTGCAGCGAAGCTGCCAGATATAATTTGCAGCGAGGCTGCCAGATATTGTGACGAGGTCACCAGATACAGATATTGTAGCGAGGCCACCAGAATTGCAGCGAGGCTGCCAGATAATAATGTGACAAAGTCACCAGATTGCAGCGAGGCTGCCAGATAATAATGTGACAAAGTCACCAGATTGCAGCGAGGCTGCCAGAACGCTTCCTCCATCATAAACCCATACCCCATGCAACAGATGTAATCATACTAGCATGCAACATATAGCATCTCATGCATCAGATATATTCATAATAAAGATTACTCATGCATATACATAAAATTCTACATTTCATACAAACTTGACCCTAGGGGTATAATAGTCTTTCCACACCTAGGGGTATTTTGGTAATTTTTTCCAGTTTCAGGGGTATTTTAGTCCTTTATCATATTTTTAGCGTTTTTATGCAAGTTCAATAAATTATCAGTCCTCATATAACCACGGAAGTCCATTGAAGCCAAATTTCCAGTTTTGCCCTTTTAGCCTAGAACCCCTAATGGGCCTTACTATGTCCAATGTCGTCTCGAGCCCGTTAAACCCAATTTTTAGGTTTGGTTTACCAACTTAACCATGTTTTTACTATTCAAGTTACCAGAAGGTCTTTAATGATCATTTTTCAATTTGGGCTCGGAAGCCCATTGGGCCCATCTTGGCCCATCGTAGCCCAACTTACCAAAACGCTCGAAATTGCACCTTCTGCAATTTCGCCACCGTCAATTTCCAATGTGACCACAATAGAGTATTCGGCTACTCTTAGATCCCTCCAAGACTGATTTTCGGTCACTTTTGATCGGTCACTTTAGCACAGTTTACGGTTATTACAGCCTTTAGCCACCCTAGTCTATGATGGAGATACGTTACACACCTGTTAATGGATGAAACAACGACGGAATCCACGTACGAAGAGCCTACAATCGAACGATAATTTTTAGTCTAATAATCTATAACCAAAGAGCCATAAACCCTTACCATAATCGGCCTACGTGGCCTAAGCATCGAAATCTTACCCCTTTTTGTCGATTGTGGACTAAATCCCGAAGTCCAATCGCATTTAGCCTTCCAAGTCCTTAGTTGCACAACCTCTTGATCGCACTGACATAATCAAACCAAAAGAAAACGGCCAACAAGCCCTTAGTCATTAATGTTAGCCTCCCCATAAGGGGTTTCGCCTTTTCATGCCCTAAATATGAATGATTAATGAAAAAGGGTACTTACCACAATGATATCGGCCCAAGAAAGGTCTTAGATATGAGTATAATCTTGATTCACCACTACTCCTTCCATGAACCCCGCAAGAGAAAAGAGTGGGTTTGAGATTCAACCCCTACTGAAGGTTTTCGGCTTAACAAGGACAACTGAGATTCGGCCACAACAAGTATCTATTCGGTTGGTTTCTGAAGAGAAGAGGGGAGGGGATACAAGTAAAGTGGGTTCGGCTATGGAAGATAGCAATAGAAGAAGAAGAAAGGTATGATACTAACGAAAACCGACAAAGTGCATAGGGGTTTCGGTCAATAGGAGAATCGGCAATGGAGGGCAGTCTTTTGGTTTACAATGGTGAAGAAATAAGTGTGAGTGAAAGGAAGAGGTACGGTTGTCGAAAGAAAATAGAATGAGGGAAGGAAGATAAAAGATGAAGGTTAGAGAAGAGTGACAATCGGCTTTGCAAGGTTGAACTTCGGTCAAATAAGTGTACGGCACTAGGGGTTTAGAAGTAATGGAATTCGGCTCCTAAGGCAGTAACAAAAATAAAAACAAGGTGATCAAATGAGAAGCCTACTGCTAAGTACAAATCGACAAAAGAAGGGTGCCTTACCACCTAAAAGAAATCGGCAAAACTCACTCTAAAAGAGCCTTAAGAAGAATCGGCATACTAAGCCCCTAATTGCTGAAATCTCCAACACCAACTCCCTAGCCGAATGGCACTTGCAAAGTCCCAAAATCGGCTACTCCTTTTCAAAATTCAAAGTTCCTTGATTTGCTCCTCAACCTCCTCCACGATTTGCTCCCTTGACCAATTCAAATCTCCTCCAAGCAGAGTTCAATTCTGCTTCAAACTCTTACCTGCTCAAGCTCAAAAATAAAACACCACCTTGCAACCTCTGCAGCTTGAACCTTGGATCTCCAAGCACACTTAGGCGCCACCTTTTAAGGAGCCTAGTGGCGTCTCCCTTGCCACTTTACCATTGACCGATTTGTGCTATATTTCGCACACAATTCTTAAGACCCTTACTTTCAATGGTCCCCTATCTCCTAAGTCAAAATACAAAATTTTGCCGAGCCTTTAACCAACACATGGGCCTTCCATAGGCCCATTATCATACTCCAAACATGCATTACACACCCAAATACTAGCATTTCAACATTTTATCAGATAAGAATCAATCAAAGAAAAACCCGAAAATTAGGGCGTTACAACTCTACCCTCCTTAAAGAAATTTCGTCCTTGAAATTTACCTGGACCAAACAAATGAGGATATTGCTGATGCATCGCCTCCTCTGGTTCCCAAGTAGCTTCCTCTCTGCCATGGTTACGCCAAAGTACCTTTACCAATGGAACTGATTTTCTTCTTAGAACCTTCACGTCTCGATCTAGAATCTGCACCGGCTCTTCTTCGAAAGTTAAGTCAGGCTGTACCTCCACTTCTGCAACTGGTAGAATATGAGTAGGGTCAGAACGATATCGTCTTAACATGGATACGTGGAACACATCATGGATTCTATTTAACTCTGGAGGTAATTCCAACTGATACGCCACCAGACCTACTCGCTTAAGAACCTGATAAGGCCCCATAAACCGCAGACTTAGCTTGCCTTTCTTAGCAAATCTTAGTATCTTCTTCCAAGGCGAAACCTTCAGAAAGACCATGTCACCCACTGAATATTCAATCTCCTTACGCTTCAAATCCGCGTAAGACTTCTGTCGATCAGATGCCTCTTTTAACTGATCCCTTATTATTTTGACTTTCTCTTCAGTTTCTGCTACCAACTCAGGTCCAAGAACTTTCCGCTTGCCCAATTCGGTCCAACAACTAGGTGAACGACACTTACGCCCATACAGTGCCTCATAAGGTGCCATACGGATACTAGCCTGATAACTGTTATTATACGCAAACTCTGCCAACGGTAAGTAATCCTCCCAACTGCCTCGAAAGTCGATAACACATCCCCTCAACATATCTTCCAGAATCTGAATAACCCTTTCTGAGTGACCATCAATCTGAGGATGGAAGGCTGTGCTAAAATTCAGCCGCGTTCCCACCGCCTCATGCAACTTCTGCCAGAACCGAGATGTGAATCTAGGATCTCGATCAGAAATGATAGACACTGGCACCCCATGCAGTCGCACAATCTCTGCCACATACAACTTGGCTAACTTCTGAAGCGAATAATCAGTACGTACAGGGATGAAATGAGCAGATTTAGTCAACCTGTCTACAATCACCCAAATCGAGTCCTTCTTTGACGGCGTTAAGGGCAATCCACTTACGAAATCCATGGTCACCCTTTCCCACTTCCAGAGTGGTACCTTCACTGGTTGTAGAAGTCCGAAGGTAACTGATGTTCAGCTTTCACTTGCTGACAAGTTAGACACTTCCCAACAAATTCCGTTACCTCTCGCTTCAGTCCAGGCCACCAATACTGTAACAGCCAAAAAATTCGACCCGGTTGGAATGTGGTTTTGAAACCACAAAGCCAAATTATAAAATTTATTGGAATGTTAAATTGCATGTCTAATTATATGTGTAATTGTAAGTGTGCAACTTTGGTCTATTGATGTTTGACATTTAGAAGTGAATTTTAATTAAAGGACTTATGAGTAAAATAGTATGAATGTGTGTGGTAAATTCAAAAATGGGCAAGATGATGCATGCAACAAAAGTTTAGAGTTGCATGTCAAATTTGCCAATTCTAAACCTTAGTGGCCGGCCATAATGATTGAATGGCACTAATATTTATATTTTATATTAGAAATAATAATAACATAATGGTTAATAAAGAAAATAAAAGAATTAAAATAAGACAAGGGTGAAAAAAACGAAGCTTTCACCTTTCTTGTGCATCTTATGCCGAAAATTCAAAGGAGGAGAAAAGAAAAGTTTAGCTAAGGCATTCGGTCAAGAAGGTTTAAAAATCTAAGGTATGTTTGATACATTAAATGAAATTAATCTATGCTTTGAGTTGTTTAGTAAACTCCCTTCTTAATACGAGATGAATTTTTGAAAGAAAAGGTGTTGTGAGCATTCGGTTAAGCTACGAATGTATAAATGAAATCTTTGTTTTTGTTATTCAATTGAGAGGAGTTGATTAAAGGAAGATTAGTTGTTAAAAGTGCTTGTAGATAGCTTAGATTTCCTTGAGAAAATCGGCTATCATGGTTAGATTACCGAATATGTGTTGGATGATTCTTTGAAGGTGTTTTGGTGATTATGCTTCGGTCATGGGTGCTAAATTGTTTATATAGAATGCTTTAAAATGGTGTTAAAATTTTTATTATAAAAAGAGCAAGGGCCGAATGTGAAATTGGCTGAAATGTTTAGCTAAATTTTGTATATGTTTAAGCTATTGTCGAATATGCCTTGATGCTTGAGAAATGAGCTTGAGGATATATAAATTGAGGTTGATAGTCTTTGGGACTTTTTTTTTAGTAAAGTTTTGGTATATGTATATATATATATATATACACACACATTTGTATTGCCGAATCTAGAACTAAGATGATATTTTAATAAACATTCAGCCTTGGGCTATTAAATAGTTGGTAAATGGTTTGAATAGCATGAAAGTAAATTAATGGTACATAGTTATGTGGTGAAGGGAGTGATGAGCCGTATAAAGTTGTAATTGTTTAAGTGAACAATATAGATATGTTTTGTGGATTCGGCAATAAGGATAAATTATCTATAGGGGAGTATGAAATTAATGTATGAGCAATGTGTGTGTTATGGTGGATATACATATATGTGATTAAATTATGGGTAATTTCCAAATGACCTATTGGATAATGAATGAGATAAGTAGTTCATATTTGAAGTCTTCGAATGCTTGAATTAGAAAATAAATGGAAATTGACTATGATGTTTTTATAGTAGATGTCGAAGGTTGGGTTAAGAAGTCACTTGAGAAACATATGTATATTTGATAAGTATACTTATCTTGTGATTGAGTAGAAAGCCGGTTATATTAGTTGTTAAGTATATATATGCCTTTGTTCAGAAACATATTCGATTATGTGAATATTTGTGTGTGAATGATACTTCGTAAGAAGAAATAAGTAAAGTTGTATGTCATAAATTTGATAAAGAAATGATGGCTTGATTTTCAATATAGATGAAGTTAAAGGCTATGTGCATTCGGCCATTGTACATAAGTACAAATTTGAGAGTGCTTTGATGTTTTGAAATGAATAGAAAGGAAGTTGCTGTATATGTGTCTGGATATTAGAGAATAGATATAATTGTATAAGGGTTAACATGTTAATTGGCCGAGTGGCAACTCTTTGTAACAAAGATGAACTTTGATCCTTGATAAGGTCAGTACTGAAACTAATTACTAAATGGTAAATTTTTGTTAAAATCAAGCTCAAGAGCAAAAAGGAAACAAAGTCGGATTGAGGTAAAGCGAAGTTGGTCTAGTAATCAAGATCAATCGTACAAAATTGTTGAGGTAAGTTCTAAAGAGTTTGATTTGATTCATTATGCTAAGCCGTTAATATAAGTAGCTAAAAGAATGTTGTTGTTACTTAAATAAATAATCCGAATGAGATTGGAGTGGAAGCTATTATCCGAGGATAGTTATTAAATATAATTATATATATATATTGAATTGGATGTGAACAGTGAGGTGACTAACAAGTACTTTGATGGATATAAACATTATTATATGAGAGTTTATCACAAGTAGTGATTAGTTAAAAGTAAAAGGTAATTACACTTATACATGATATTAATCACTATGTGAGAAAGCCGGATGGGATATGAACTTCTAAATTTGGTAACTACTGAAAGCGAATGAATGTTGGCCATAAGTCGAATGTGTCCTATGCTTGTAATAAATTGGCCTATGGATTAAAAAGGGATTAAGGCCTTGTGAATTTGTGCTAAATTAATTATTGAGTTCGGTAATGTATTAAGTGACTCAGGTACGCACTATGTATTTTTGTTTATGAGGACAATGTGATTTTAATTAAAATTTTTTTTTAAAATGAAAAGTAAATGAGAATCCGTTGTATACTTTTATATTTCGGCCAAATGGAATTTAGTACGTGAATAACCGTTAGATATATATATAAGCATGTATTTACAACTTGAGTTTGAATAGTTGAATTAAGAATAGCATGGTAAGTTTTAAGTGATTAAAACGTGTATAATTATATATTTATTAATATAGTATGACATGAAATGAAGTGATCTATATCATCTATATATATATGTGTATATTATGCTGAACATGATGGTGGGATGTTAATAAGTGTTTTGACCGAATGGTAATGTATGGTGCGAAATAAAATATTATTTGTTTGTGTGCTTAAATAATATTAAGCTCTTATTATATATATATATGTTCGTATTATATTGGAAATTTGAAAATAAATGTTTAATTGTAAGCGGAAGCTTGTGGTACGATCTATATTTTGTGTTCGGGCAGTTGTTTAACAAGTTAAAAGCTGGTGGAAAATCTCGGGTTTTAAGCATAGCAAGCATAGTGCCGGAGGAATCAAATCGAATTGGTAATTAGTGAATAACAAGTCGGGTTGTTAACCCAAGACTTTGGAATTTTGTATTATTACCAAAGTTAATACGAGTAGCGAAGCAAGGTATGAGCTCTAATCTTACTAACTCGTATTAAGGTATGTATGCGTTTCCATCTTGAGACGTTGAATCACGTTCAAATGTGTTTGAATTATGGTCGTTTATCCGTTTGCAATTGAGCAAATTGTGCCTCGGGGAATTAAATTATGAATATGTGATAAAACTTTTGGTTATTTAAGGCATAAGTAAATAAGCATGATAAGTGGAAATTGAGTATTCAGTTAAGTGTAATTTTTGTACAGAATTGGTGACGACGATTAAATATGAATTTACATATCAGATGATACCGAGTATATATATTTTGCTATATGTAATATACCGTTTAGTAAGAGTATAAAAGTATATGTGATACCTATGTGATATGACCCTTAAAATTTTAAATTGTTATGGAGCTCTAGTTTAACTTTATTGAGTTGGGCAAATGAATGACTTCTTGATAGGAGATGATGTGATTTTGTAAATCTTAAGCCGACAAATGACAGGTGACTTGATAAAAGTCCAATGTTATGTGACTCCGCGATAAAATAATTAAATTAAAAGATTTAATACTTTAAGTCTGTAAGTTATGTATCCTACACTTAAAATTAAGTTTGCTTTGGATTGAACTTCAAGTATCGAATGAAATGTGTATAGGTGAATAAGTATTAAGATTCACTATGTGATTAAAATATGTTCGACAATTGTATGAAGTTATGTGACATTTATATGCAAATTGTACATTGTGTGATTATGTGTAATCGGCTCTTTTATGAAATTATCAAGGAAGTGGAGATAGCACTAGAGAATTTGAACGTGGTTGAACACATTTACATTTGGCCACATTATGTGATATTAAATTCTAAGCAAATGAGGTGATGAGTAAAGTTAATGTATTTAATTCAGTAAAGTTAAATTTTTTATTTAAGACTTACTAAGCTTATGAAGCTTACTCCGTTTGTTTCATTTCTCTGTTTTATAGATCTTTGGCTCCAATTGAAAGCTCGGGGATTCAGTCGAAGTCATCCACACTATCAAAACTTGATTTTGGTAATCTTAAAGACTTTATGTTTTGTTAATGGCATGTATAGGCTTAACTCCTTTCTTTTTGGAAACCAATCTGTTCTTTGTATATGGATATGAAATCAAGCTATGCGAGAATGGCTTATTTATTTGTTTAGTAAAGTCATATAGTTGAGTTATTGGTTGCGAAAGTTTTAGTGTTGATGATATATTTGGATTGGCATATCTATACATAATTTGCATATTTACTAGTTATAAGCATATTTAAATTATTAAATATGAGAAATGAATTTGATTTTTGTGGGGACTTTAGATAAAGTCTAAAGGTTTTAATATCATTGATTTTTCGTTTCATAGTGTGTGTAAGATCTGCTTTATATGTGTGTCTCAAAATGTTTGGCAGTAGTTTTCAGTTGAGTAATACTTTGTAGCCCTAATCTGGCGACGGACGTGGGTTAAGGGTGTTACATTTTATTTGGTATCAGAGCTACGGTTTAGTCGATTCTAGGACTAACGTAGCACGCGTAAGTCTAGTTATACATGCCATAAAGTGATAAAATGATAGTGTGATGATTTCTGATTATTAAAAGGTGTTTCTCGTATTGTAATGAATCTCGATCCCGATCGAGCTGTAGCAAGCTTCTGACTATGAGAATTTACAATATAACTTCACTTGAATATGCTCAAATTATTAAGTTGATCAGGTACGTATCATGTACCCCTATGTGAATTTAATATCGAATGAATCATAAGTATTAATATTGATGAATATGTGAATAAATGTTATAATTATGTATGAAATGTTGATACATTTGGCCAATGTAAGATGCTATGTGAAAAATGAGACGTAGCCACATTATATAAGTGTTAAATTAATAGAAAGCATGTGCTGAATTTTCTTTATGTATAGATGTGTATTTGGCCGGGTGGTTAGGTAATTAGAATTAAGTTGGATAGTGAAACAAAAATGTGATCTTTGTATGTGGCTATTGAATCGAAAGTTGAATGGTTGATAAGCATGTTGTGCTTGTATTCGAGTAATGTAAATGAGATACTAATGTGTATTGTTATATATGTATATGTGCATGAGAATTGAGAGATATATCCGAGCTAAGTCCCGAAGAGCATTCGTGCTGGTGTTATCTCCGGGCTAAGTCCCGAAGAGCATTCGTGCTAGTGTTATATCCGGGCTAAGTCCCAAAGAGCATTCGTGCTAGTGTTATATTCGGGCTAAGTCCCGAAGAGCATTCGTGCTAGTGTTATATCCGGGCTAAGTCCCGAAGAGCATTCGTGCTGGTGTTATATCCGGGCTAAGACCCGAAGAGCATTCGTGCTGGTGTTATATCCGGGCTAAGTCCCGAAGAGCATTCGTGCTAGTGTTATATCCGGGCTAAGTCCCGAAGAGCATTCGTGCTGGTGTTATATCCGGGCTAAGACCCGAAGAGCATTCGTGCTGGTGTTATATCCGGGCTAAGTCCCGAAGGGCATTCATGCCGGTGATGTGTTATCCGGGCCTTCGTGCCTAGCAGGCTTTGTGCCGGTGATGTGTTATCCGGGCCTTCGTGCCTAGCAGGCTTAGTGCCGGTGACGTGTTATCCGGGCCTTCGTGCCTAGCAGGCTTTGTGCCGGTGATGTGTTATCCAGGCCTTCGTGCCTAGCAGGTTTCGTGCCGGTGATATATATATTCGAACCTTCATGCCTAGACGGCTTAATGCCAACGATTCAAGCTTAGCAAGCTTAAAGCTGGTGATTAAAAGTTTCCAGTCACTTCAGATATGGAATAATGGAATTTGACTTGTATGGAGTAGTACAATTCGGCCACAAAGGTGAGTACCTACTGCCCTATATTACACTTGTGTAGTTAAGTCTTAAATGAACTAATTCGAATGTATGCTTACAGTTCTGTTAAAGATGCATTAAGCTTTAATGATTGTAAGACGAGATTATCTTGTTGGTGGTTATATTAAAATTATTGGAATATCCGAATCGTTAATATGTGATTGATATGTGCTAGAAGTGCAAGTATGAATTCAGAAAAGTGATTACTGCTAATGAAATCAAGAACATAAGATATGTGTGTATACTTGTATAAATGTATATGTGTAAAGACATAATTCCATAAGAGGAGGTTATCCTGACCTAGTCGTTAGTAAGAATTTTCGGGGACGAAAATCCCTAAAGGAGGGGAGAGTTGTAACAGCCAAAAAATTCGACCCGGTTAGAATGTGGTTTTGAAACCACAAAGCCAAATTATAAAATTTATTGGAATGTTAAATTGCATGTCTAATTATATGTGTAATTGTAGGTGTGCAACTTTGGTCTATTGATGTTTGACATTTAGAAGTGAATTTTAACTAAAGGACTTATGAGTAAAATAGTATGAATGTGTGTGGTAAATTCAAAAAGGGGCAAGATGATGCATGCAACAAAAGTTTAGAGTTGCATGTCAAATTTGCCAATTCTAAACCTTAGTGGCCGGCCATAATGATTGAATGGCACTAATATTTATATTTTATATTAGAAATAATAATAACATAATGGTTAATAAAGAAAATAAAAGAATTAAAATAAGACAAGGGTGAAAAAAATGAAGCTTTCACCTTTCTTGTGCATCTTATGCCGAAAATTCAAAGGAGGAGAAAAGAAAAGTTTAGCTAAGGCATTCGGTCAAGAAGGTTTAAAAATCTAAGGTATGTTTGATACATTAAATGAAATTAATCTATGCTTTGAGTTGTTTAGTAAACTCCCTTCTTAATACGAGATGAATTTTTGAAAGAAAAGGTGTTGTGAGCATTCGGTTAAGCTACGAATGTATAAATGAAATCTTTGTTTTTGTTATTCAATTGAGAGGAGTTGATTAAAGGAAGATTAGTTGTTAAAAGTGCTTGTAGATAGCTTAGATTTCCTTGAGAAAATTGGCTATCATGGTTAGATTACCGAATATGTGTTGGATGATTCTTTGAAGGTGTTTTGGTGATTATGCTTTGGTCATGGGTGCTAAATTGTTTATATAGAATGCTTTAAAATGGTGTTAAAATTTTTATTATAAAAAGAGCAAGGGCCGAATGTGAAATTGGCTCAAATGTTTAGCTAAATTTTGTATATGTTTAAGCTATTGTCGAATGTGCCTTGATGCTTGAGAAATGAGCTTGAGGATATATAAATTGAGGTTGATAGTCTTTGGGACTTTTTTTTTTTAGTAAAGGTTTGGTATATGTATATATATATATATACACACACATTTGTATTGCCGAATCTAGAACTAAGATGATATTTTAATAAACATTCAGCCTTGGGCTATTAAATTGTTGGTAAATGGTTTGAATAGCATGAAAGTAAATTAATGGTACATAGTTATGTGGTGAAGGGAGTGATGAGCCGTATAAAGTTGTAATTGTTTAAGTGAACAATATAGATATGTTTTGTGGATTCGGCAATAAGGATAAATTATCTATAGGGGAGTATGAAATTAATGTATGAGCAATGTGTGTGTTATGGTGGATATACATATATGTGATTAAATTATGGGTAATTGCCAAATGACCTATTGGATAATGAATGAGATAAGTAGTTCATATTTGAAGTCTTCGAATGCTTGAATTAGAAAATAAATGGAAATTGACTATGATGTTTTTATAGTAGATGTCGAAGGTTGGGTTAAGAAGTCACTTGAGAAACATATGTATATTTGATAAGTATACTTATCTTGTGATTGAGTAGAAAGCCGGTTATATTAGTTGTTAAGTATATATATGCCTTTGTTCAGAAACATATTCGATTATGTGAATATTTGCGTGTGAATGATACTTCGTAAGAAGAAATAAGTAAAGTTGTATGTCATAAATTTGATAAAGAAATGATGGCTTGATTTTCAATATAGATGAAGTTAAAGGCTATGTGCATTCGGCCATTGTACATAAGTACAAATTTGAGAGTGCTTTGATGTTTTGAAATGAACAGAAAGGAAGTTGCTGTATATGTGTCTGGATATTAGAGAATAGATATAATTGTATAAGGGTTAACATGTTAATTGGCCGAGTGGCAACTCTTTGTAACAAAGATGAACTTTGATCCTTGATAAAGTCATTACTGAAACTAATTACTAAATGGTAAATTTTTGTTAAAATCAAGCTCAAGAGCAAAAAGGAAACAAAGTCGGATTCAGGTAAAGCGAAGTTGGTCGAGTAATCAAGATCAATCGTACAAAATTGTTGAGGTAAGTTCTAAAGAGTTTGATTTGATTCATTATGCTAAGTCGTTAATATAAGTAGCTAAAAGAATGTTGTTGTTACTTAAATAAATAATCCGAATGAGATTGGAGTGGAAGCTATTATCCGAGGATAGTTATTAAATATAATTATATATATATTGAATTGGATGTGAACAGTGAGGTGACTAACAAGTACTTTGATGGATATAAACATTATTATATGAGAGTTTATCACAAGTAGTGATTAGTTAAAAGTAAAAGGTAATTACACTTATACATGATATTAATCACTATGTGAGAAAGCCGGATGGGATATGAACTTCTAAATTTGGTAACTACTGAAAGCGAATGAATGTTGGCCATAAGTCGAATGTGTCCTATGCTTGTAATAAATTGGCCTATGGATTAAAAAGGGATTAAGGCCTTGTGAATTTGTGCTAAATTAATTATTGAGTTTGGTAATGTATTAAGTGACTCAGGTACGCACTATGTATTTTTGTTTATGAGGACAATGTGATTTTAATTAAATTTTTTTTTTAAAATGAAAAGTAAATGAGAATCCGTTGTATACTTTTATATTTCGGCCAAATGGAATTTAGTACGTGAATAATCGTTAGATATATATATAAGCATGTATTTACAACTTGAGTTTGAATAGTTGAATTAAGAATAGCATGGTAAGTTTTAAGTGATTAAAACGTGTATAATTATATATATATTAATATAGTATGACATGAAATGAAGTGATCTATATCATCTATATATATATGTGTATATTATGCTGAACATGATGGTGGGATGTTAATAAGTGTTTTGACCGAATGGTAATGTATGGTGCGAAATAAAATATTATTTGTTTGTGTGCTTAAATAATATTAAGCTCTTATTATATATATATATGTTCGTATTATATTGGAAATTTGAAAATAAATGTTTAATTGTAAGCGGAAGCTTGTGGTACGATCTATATTTTGTGTTCGGGCAGTTGTTTAACAAGCTAAAAGCTGGTGGAAAATCTCGGGTTTTAAGCATAGCAAGCATAGTGCCGGAGGAATCAAATCGAATTGGTAATTAGTGAATAACAAGTCGGGTTGTTAACCCAAGACTTTGGAATTTTGTATTATTACCAAAGTTAATACGAGTAGCGAAGCAAGGTATGAGCTCTAATCTTACTAACTCGTATTAAGGTATGTATGCGTTTCCATCTTGAGACGTTGAATCACGTTCAAATGTGTTTGAATTATGGTCGTTTATCCGTTTGCAATTGAGCAAATTGTGCCTCGGGGAATTAAATTATGAATATGTGATAAAACTTTTGGTTATTTAAGGCATAAGTAAATAAGCATGATAAGTGGAAATTGAGTATTCAGTTAAGTGTAATTTTTGTACAGAATTGGTGACAACGATTAAATATGAATTTACATATCAGATGATACCGAGTATATATATTTTGCTATATGTAATATACCGTTTAGTAAGAGTATAAAAGTATATGTGATACCTATGTGATATGACCCTTAAAATTTTAAATTGTTATGGAGCTCTAGTTTAACTTTATTGAGTTGGGCAAATGAATGACTTCTTGATAGGAGATGATGTGATTTTGTAAATCTTAAGCCGACAAATGACAGGTGACTTGATAAAAGTCCAATGTTATGTGACTCTGCGATAAAATAATTAAACTAAAAGATTTAATACTTTAAGTCTGTAAGTTATGTATCCTACACTTAAAATTAAGTTTGCTTTGGATTGAACTTCAAGTATCGAATGAAATGTGTATAGGTGAATAAGTATTAAGATTCACTATGTGATTAAAATATGTTCGACAATTGTGTGAAGTTATGTGACATTTATATGCAAATTGTACATTGTGTGATTATGTGTAATCGGCTCTTTTATGAAATTATCAAGGAAGTGGAGATAGCACTAGAGAATTTGAACGTGGTTGAACACATTTACATTTGGCCACATTATGTGATATTAAATTCTAAGCAAATGAGGTGATGAGTAAAGTTAATGTATTTAATTCAGTAAAGTTAAATTTTTTATTTAAGACTTACTAAGCTTATGAAGCTTACTCCGTTTGTTTCATTTCTCTGTTTTATAGATCTTTGGCTCCAATTGAAAGCTCGGGGATTCAGTCGAAGTCATCCACACTATCAAAACTTGATTTTGTTAATCTTAAAGACTTTATGTTTTGTTAATGGCATGTATAGGCTTAACTCCTTTCTTTTTGGAAACCAATCTGTTCTTTGTATATGGATATGAAATCAAGCTATGCGAGAATGGCTTATTTATTTGTTTAGTAAAGTCATATAGTTGAGTTATTGGTTGCGAAAGTTTTAGTGTTGACGATATATTTGGATTGGCATATCTATACATAATTTGCATATTTACTAGTTATAAGCATATTTAAGTTATTAAATATGAGAAATGAATTTGATTTTTGTGGGGACTTTAGATAAAGTCTAAAGGTTTTAATATCACTGATTTTTCGTTTCATAGTGTGTGTAAGATCTGCTTTATATGTGTGTCTCAAAATGTTTGGCAGTAGTTTTCAGTTGAGTAATACTTTGTAGCCCTAATCTGGCGACGGACGTGGGTTAAGGGTGTTACAAATACAACTCCTTTAAGTCATGATACATCTTATTACCTCCAGGATGCATAGCACACCGTCCTTTATGAGCTTCATTCAGAATTGCTTGCCTCAAATTGGAATCCTTAGGCATACAAATTCTACCGTGGAAACATAGAACACCCTCACTGTTTAGTCCAAACTCAGAAGTACTCCCATCCTTAACCTACTGAAATCGAGAAACCAGCGACTCATCCTTCGACTGCTTCTCCTTAATCTCATCCACCATGTCGGGCTTACTTGCAATTCTGCTAACAGACTACCATCATCATACAGACTCAAACAAGCAAACATAGCTCTCAGATCAGATACAGTTCTATGACTTAGGGCATCAGCCACCACATTAGCTTTGCCTGGATGATACTCAATCGCACAATCATAATCCTTAATCAACTCAATCCATCTCCGTTGCCTAAGATTCAGCTCCTTCTGAGTCAACAAGTACTTAAGACTCTTATGGTCTGTGTATATAATACACCTCTCTCCATACAGATAATGTCACCAGATCTTAAGTGCAAAGATTACTGCTGCCAACTCCAGATCATGGGTAGGGTAGTTCACTTCATGAGGTTTAAGCTGTCGCGAAGCATAAGCAACCACTTTACCCTCTTGCATCAACACGCACCCCAACCCAACATGTGATGCATCACTGTACACGGTAAAATCTTTCCCAGACTCTGGTTGAATCAGTACAGGTGCTTCGGTCAGAACCTTCTTTAATTTCTCAAAAGCTTATTGCTGTTGCTCGGTCCAACTAAATGGCACTCCTTTCCTTACGAGTTTTGTCAATGGCACTGCCATCACAGAAAATCCTTCTACAAACCTTCTATAGTATCCAGCTAAACCCAGAAAACTTCGAATTTCTGCCACTGACCTTGGTGGTTTCCACTCCAGAATTGCTTCAATCTTTCGAGGGTCTACCTTAATCCCCTCAGCAGATACAACATGACCCAAGAAGGTTACCTCCCTCAACCAAAACTCACACTTACTGAATTTTGCATAAAGCTCCTTTTCCCTTAACACTTGCAGCACAATACGGAGATGCTCAGCATGTTTCTCCTCAGATTCAGAATAGACCAAAATATCATCGATAAAGACGACCACGAATCGATCCAAGTATGGCTGGAACACTCGATTCATCAGATCCATAAATGCTGCAGGTGCATTGGTCAGCCCAAATGGCATAACCAAGAATTCATAGTGACCATAGCGAGTTCTGAAGGCTGTCTTGTGAATATCCACTTCTTTCACCCTTAACTGATGGTACCCAGATCGAAGGTCAATCTTGGATAATACTGAAGCTCCTCTAAGCTGGTCGAACAGATCATCGATTCTTGGCAACGGATACTTATTCTTAATCGTCAGTTTGTTCAACTGCCGATAATCAATGCATATTCGCATTGACCCATCTTTCTTCCTCACGAACAGAACTGGTGCTCCCCATGGAGACACACTTGGCCTAATGAAACCTCTATCTAACAGCTCTTGAATCTGCGCTTTCAACTCTACCAACTCCTTTGGTGCCATCCTATAGGGTGCAATAGATACCGGTGCCGTACCAGGCAACAAATCAATCCCAAACTCGACCTCTCAATCCGGAGGCAAACCTGGAAGCTCTTCGGGAAAGACATCTTGAAAATCTTTAACAGTTCTAACTTGATCCACAGTTAGTTCCTCAGTTCCTACTTGACCCACGAATGCCAAATAAGCCGCACATCCTTTACAAATCCACTTCTCAGCTCTTAATGCTGACACCACATTAGATAAATAATCTCTACGTTCACCTATCACCATAACTTCCTCATCCTCTGCAGTCTTTAGCCTCATTCGTTTTGCAGCACAATCCAAAGTAGCCCTATGCTTTACAAGCCAATCCATTCCCAAGATGAGATCAAATTCTCCGAAAGGTAGCTCCATCAAGTCTCCAGAAAAGATTTTTCCTTGAGTCTCTATAGGTACGTCTCTATACAGTTTGTTTACCCTAACCGAGTGACCCAAAGGACTTAATACAGATACCCCACTCACTGTCTCCTCAGAACGCACTCCCAGCAACCCAGACATGGCACATGCAACATAAGAATGGGTAGATCCAACATCTATCAACGCAGTGTATGGCATACTAGAAATAAAAAACGTACCGGTTATGACGTCAGGAGCATCACCCTCCTCTCGGCGGCGAGCTGCATAAACTAGCACTGGCTGACGAGCCTCAGCGAAACCAGCACCCCTGCCAGGTGCTCCTCGTCCACGACCATTACCATTTCCGCCTCTACCTTGTCCACGACCCCTCGGAGCTGGTGGTCCACCCCTCACTGGTTGGACAACCCTTTGAGCCATAACTTGTCCTTGATCCGGTTCTTCGGGAAAGTCCTTAATCTTATGCTCCATCAACCCACATCGGAAACAGGCTCCAGAATGTTTCCGACACTCGCCCATATGTATCTTACCACAACTCCTACAACCCTGCGGTCTGACAGCATTCATTGGCACCGCTCGCACTGGTTCTGCCACTCTTGCTCTCTTAAAATTCCTTTTAGCCCCACCTGATGGTCCAGAATCCCTCCGGAAGCGGTTTCTATCCTTTTCACGATTCTGCTTCTCGGTATGCTTTACTTCCTCAGCTATCTTAGCTTTCTCAACCAAAGCAGCAAAGTTACGCTCCCACTGTGGAGCAATCAGTACCCTTAGTTCATCTCTCAGACCATCCTTGAAACGTATGCTACGCTCATATTCAGTAGCAACTATCCCAGAAGCATATCGGCTCAGCCTCAGAAATTCAGCCTCGTACTCATATACTGTCCTACTTCCCTGAACCAAATTCAAAAACTCTTTCCTACGGGCATCCACATAGCTAGCCCCAACATATTTTCCTTTAAAGGCTTTCTTAAACAGCTCCCATGTTACCTCACCATCGGAAGTTCCATCTCTTACTGTGAGCCACCACTGATAAGCTTCATCTCTAAGCAACGACACGGCTCCTTTCAGCCTCTGCTCCATAGAGCAATCCAGATCGTCCATGATTCGCTCTGTGGCCTCCAGCCAATATTTAGCCACATTTGGGGCTACACCAGACACACCCCTAAAGAACTCTGCCCCATTAGCTCGGAGTCGCTCAGAAATGGATCCCCGAAATCCATTACCGGTACTTGCCCCTGCAACCCTTTCCAGAACTCGAAGCATCGCTTGTGATAGGGCATCATCCCCTACACCCCTATCATGAGATTCCACCTCTGTTGCCGGTGGTATCGGTATATCAGCTGCTGGCGCATGACCCAAAGATGAAGTCTCAGCTCGTGCACTACCTCAGCCACGTCCACGGCCCCTACCACGAGCTGCTCGCGTACTCATTTCGTACTTTCTGTTTTAGAAATTTTATGAGTCAAATTAATATTTCAGTGTTTATTACAGATGTCTTATGAATAAATAGAGTTTCAGAGTTTATCTTCTTTCGCGGTAGCCTAGCTACAGTCTCAGTTTACCTATCGGAGTCTCTACAGTTTCAGTAATGCCCTAGCTAAAGTATCATAATAGAGTCTTTAGTCAGGCATATAATCAGAATTTTCAGAAACATCAGAAAAGTTTAGAAAACTTACAGGCTTGGGCCGGAGATTCGGTGTGCCACTATTTAGAAAGATTACTTAGGAAAACCTGATTTATTTTTTTGAAAATAAATCATTTATATACAAAAGAAGTTCATCAAAACAGGTTCCAATTAATTTTGAAAATAATTGTTGAAAACATGACCTTTCGAAAATCTTTGTTTTGATTGTTTGAAAACTTCCATTTTTAGACCCAATCCACAGCCGAGTAGTTGCAACTTGGCTCTGATACCACTAAATGTAACACCCCAAACCCGGTCTAGACGTTATGACTAGATCTGGTGTGTCACATGAACCTAAAACTAAGTCTACGGCCTTTTGTGTGATTTAAGTGTGATTTTCAGTAAAGCAGTAAGCTTGTGAAAAAGTCAGTTTGTTACTCCTCTTTAAGTTGTCCGGATTTTTAAACTTGTTGAGTTGTGAAAACATTCTTAAGGATTTGAAAACCCGCGCAGCCTATACTAGCAGTTTCAACCAAATACGATTAAAACCATCCAAGAAAATAAAACCCATAAAGAAAATTTAAACAGCGACCTTATTACAATTAAAACCCAAAATAATAGCAAAATAAAATTACTAAAAACAATATGAAAACCCGAACTTGCAAATGCTGTGGCCACTCTGAATCTCTCCCAGCTCCAAGCCCGCTATGGTTGAGGGTTACCTGCAGAGATGAAATAAGGGGTGAGTTTGACAACTCAGTGTATAACATAATATCAACCATAGGCTAAAACAGATCAAGCCTCAGAATCAGATTAATTGGGCCTTGGCCCATTACAGAAATCAGGTTAAGCCCATAGGCCCATAACAGATACAAATCAGATATAATATGCAAACAGATACCCAACCCAAATCCATCCATAACACCCCCGTACCAGCCTTACACCATGTGGGGAGACTACTTGACCCACCCAACCGCTACACACCACAGATATTTGCAGCGAGGCTGCCAGATATAATTTGCAGCGAGGCTGCCAGATATTGTGACGAGGTCACCAGATACAGATATTGTGGCGAGGCCACCAGAATTACAGCGAGGCTGCCAGATAATAATGTGACAAAGTCACCAGATTGCAGCGAGGCTGCCAGATAATAATGTGACAAAGTCACCAGATTGTAACGAGGCTGCCAGAACGCTTCCTCCATCATAAACCCATACCCCATGCAACAGATGTAATCATACTAGCATGCAACATATAGCATCTCATGCATCAGATATATTCATAATAAAGATTACCTATGCATATACATAAAATTATACATTTCATACAAACTTGACCCTAGGGGTATAATAGTCTTTCCACACCTAGGGGTATTTTGGTAATTTTTTCCAGTTTCAGGGGTATTTTAGTCCTTTATCATATTTTTAGCGTTTTTATGCAAGTTCAATAAATTATCAGTCCTCATATAACCACGGAAGTCCATTAAAGCCAAATTTCTAGTTTTGCCCTTTTAGCCTAGAACCCCTAATGGGCCTTACTATGTCCAATGTCGTCTCGAGCCCGTTAAACCCAATTTTTAGGTTTGGTTTACCAACTTAACCATGTTTTTACTATTCAAGTTACCAGAAGGTCTTTAATGATCATTTTTCAATTTGGGCTTGGAAGCCCATTGGGCCCATCTTGGCCCATCGCAGCCCAACTTACCAAAACGCTCGAAATTGCACCTTCTGCAATTTTGCCACCGTCAATTTCCAATGTGACCACAATAGAGTATTCGGCTACTCTTAGATCCCTCCAAGACTGATTTTCGGTCGCTTTCGATCGGTCACTTTAGCACAGTTTACGGTTATTACGGCCTTTAGCCACCCTAGTCTATGATGGAGATACGTTACACACCTGTTAATGGATGAAACAACAACGGAATCCACGTACGAAGAGCCTACAATCGAACGATAATTTTTAGTCTAATAATCTATAACCAAAGAGCCATAAACCCTTACTATAATCGGCCTACGTGGCCTAAGCATCGAAATCTTACCCCTTTTTTGTCGATTGTGGACTAAATCCCGAAGTCCAATCGCATTTAGCCTTCCAAGTCCTTAGTTGCACAACCTCTTGATCGCACTGACATAATCAAACCAAAAGAAAATGGCCAACAAGCCCTTAGTCATTAATGTTAGCCTCCCCATAAGGGGTTTTGGCTTTTCATGCCTTAAATATGAATGATTAACGAAAAAGGGTACTTACCACAATGATATCGGCCCAAGAAAGGTCTTAGATACGAGTATAATCTTGATTCACCACTACTCCTTCCACGAACCCCGTAAGAGAAAAGAGTGGGTTTGAGATTCAACCCCTACTGAAGGTTTTCGGCTTAACAAGGACAACTGAGATTCGGCCACAACAAGTATCTATTCGGTTGGTTTCTGAAGAGAAGAGGGGAGGGGATACAAGTAAAGTGGGTTCGGCTATGGAAGATAGCAATAGAAGAAGAAGAAAGGTATGATACTAATGAAAACTGACAAAGTGCATAGGGGTTTCAGTCAATAGGAGAATCGGCAATGGAGGGCAGTCTTTTGGTTTACAATGGTGAAGAAATAAGTGTGAGTGAAAGGAAGAGGTACGGTTGTCGAAAGAAAATAGAATTAGAGAAGGAAGATAAAAGATGAAGGTTAGAGAAGAGTGACAATCGGCTTTGCAAGGTTGAACTTCGGTCAAATAAGTGTGCGGCACTAGGGGTTTAGAAGTAATGGAATTCGGCTCCTAAGGCAGTAACAAAAATAAAAACAAGGTGATCAAATGAGAAGCCTATTGCTAAGTACAAATCGACAAAAGAAGGGTGCCTTACCACCTAAAAGAAATCGGCAAAACTCACTCTAAAAGAGCCTTAAGAAGAATCGGTATACTAAGCCCCTAATTGCCGAAATCTCCAACACCAACTCCCTAGCCGAATGGCACTTCAAAGTCCCAAAATTGGCTACTCCTTTTCAAAATTCGAAGTTCCTTGATTTGCTCCTCAACCTCCTCCACGATTTGCTCCCTTGACCAATTCAAATCTCCTCCAAGCAGAGTTCAATTCTGCTTCAAACTCTTACCTGCTCAAGCTCAAAAATAAAACACCACCTTGCAACCTCTGCAGCTTGAACCTTGGATCTCCAAGCACACTTAGGCGCCACCTTTTAAGGAGCCTAGGGGCGTCTCCCTTGCCACTTTACCATTGACCCATTTGTGCTATATTTCGCACACAATTTCTTAAGACCCTTACTTTCAATGGTCCCCTATCTCCTAAGTCAAAATACAAAATTTTGCCGAGCCTTTAACCAACACATGGGCCTTCCATAGGCCCATTATCATACTCCAAACATGCATTACACACCCAAATACTAGCATTTCAACATTTTATCAGATAAGAATCAATCTAAGAAAAACCCAAAAATTAGGGCGTTACAGATCTGAATTTGAGATAGCAACGGTGGTTAGAGTTGCTAAAAGATTACGATATTATGATTGATTATCATCCCAGAAAGGCTAATGTTGTTATTCATGCTCTAAGCCGAAAATCACTATTTGCTTTTCGTGCAATGAATACGCATATGGCTATGTCTGATGATGGTGTGATAATAGCCGAGTTAGAAGCAAGACCGTTATTTATTCTGTAGATTTGTGAAGCTCAAAAGGTTGATAATGATTTGATAGCAAAGAGGGCTCAATGTGATTTGAATGTTGATTCAGAAATTCAAATTGATGTTGAGTGATGTATGCGGTTTAGAAATCGAATATGTGTTCCAATAAATCTAGAGTTGATTCAAATAAATTTGAATGAATCTCATAACAGTCGGCTCTCTATTCACCCGAGTAGTACGAAGATGTATAATGATCTGAAACAAACTATTGATGGCACGGTATGAAGCGAGATATTTTTGAATTTGTTTCAAAATGTTTAGTCTATCAGCAAGTAAAAGCTGAGCATCGGGTACCTTCTGGATTGCTTCAGCCGATCATAATACTTGAATGGAAATGGGATAGAGTCATGATGGATTTTGTATGAAATTTACTGGTGACACCAAGCAAGAAAGATGGAATCTGGGTTATTATGGATAGATTGACTAAATCGGCTCACTTTGTTCTAGTTCATATAGATTATTCGCTTGATAAGCTTGCTAAGTTATACATTTCTCAGATTGTGAGACTGCGTGAAGTACCTATTTCTATTGTTTCGGATAGAGATCCGAAATTTACATCATGGTTTTGGAAGAAAGTTCAAGATGCGCTAGGTACCAAATTGCATTTTTAGCACTGCTTTTCATCCCCAGACGGATGGTCAGTCTGAGTGAGTCATTCAAATACTTGAGGATATGTGGAGATGTTGCATTCTTGAGTTTGAAGGTTTGTGGGAACGATATTTGCCTCTGGTTGAATTTGCATACAATAATAACTTTCAATCGAGTATCAAAATGGCACCTTACCAAGCTTGATATGGTCGTAAATGTCGTACACCATAATATTGGACTGAGCTTAGTGAAACAAGATACATGGGGTTGATTTCATCAAAGAAACTGAACAGAAAGTAAAACTAATCCGTGAACGTCTAAAAAGAGCGTCAGATTGTCAAAAATCATATGTGGACTTGAAACGTAAGGATATAGAGTTTCAAATCGGGGATAGAGTATTTTTCAAAGTCTCGCTATGATAGAAAATACTCAGATTCAGTCGTAAAGGCAAGTTAAGTCCGAGATTTATTGGACTATATGATATTATTGAGCATATTGGGCTGGTTGCATATCGACTATTGTTGCCACCTGAGCTAAAAAGATTCACAATGTATTTCATGTTTCAATGCTACGACAGTACAGATAGGATCCCCCTCATGTGATTAATCCGTCAGAGATTGAAATTAAGTCTGATATGACTTATGAGGAATAATCGATTTACATTCTACCTCGCGAAGTGAAAGAGTTACGAAACAAGAAAATTTCGTTAGTTAAGGTAATGTGGCATAAACACGGAGTTGAGGAAGCAACTTGGGAGCCAGAGGATGCAATGAGAGAGCGTTACTCGAATCTATTCACCAGTAACATTTTTAGGGACGAAAATCCCTAAGGGGAGAGTTGTAACAGCCTGATTTAGACCCTAATCAGAACGATAGTTTCGGGACCATGAATCCAAGTCAGAAAAATTTTTTTAAAAATATTTTTTGTGTTTATTATGTGTGAATTTATTTGGGTGAAATTTTCGTGCTTTATTTTGTCATTTTAGTGTTTGATTAAATAAAAGGACTTCATTGCGTAAAATGAAATTTTGTTGGTTTATTTGTAAAGGGCCGAATTGCATGTGTTTTTATTTAATGGAGTATTTAAGATGCAAATTGACCATTATTTTTATTGATGGATGGTTAAGGTATTGTTTTATAATGGTTTTATGTTATTTAATAAAGGTTAAATTAGTAAAATGATAAATACATTATATTATAATAAAACATAAACCAAAAGCCATACAAAAATGTGTTTATCCAAGGCCGAAAGTTGAAGAAAAAAAAGAAAAAAGGCTTTTAGAAGTGCGGCCCTCGCAAGTTTAATTAGATCAAGAACCAAATAAATTGGATTTGGATCGAGGAAAAACTAAAGTTGTCGATTAGTCGTCTCGCTTCGAATACTATTGTCCGAGGTAAGTTTATAAGCATATATGTGTTGTTAAATATAAATAAACATGATATCTATATGCTGATTTGTAATATGCAAAATTATTCTAAGTGTGCGATACGTTACAAGGCATTGGCACAAAGTGTGTGAGATGTTAATGCGACAACACTAAGTGTGTGACATGTTACAAGGCTTTGGTACTGAGTGTGCGAGTTTGCGGATCCTTTAAGTGTATTGATTAATGAATGTGTAATCGAGCTAAAATGATCAGGTATGCAGTAGTTTAATTTTTATGAAATAACATAAGTTGGTTATTCAATATATGAGATAAGTTCCGAATGCAATAAATGAAATAATACATGTATATATGTGAAAGATTACATTCGGCATAACAGTAAATGATTGACGAAATGAGGTATGAAATTTATGTTTGTACCAAAGGTTTATATGCATTTGGCTATTAGTATTTAAGTGTGAATATAGGTACATTGAAAGGAGAATTATAAATATGTTTATGTAAGAGATTATATTCGGCCATGAATGTGAGAAGGATACTATAAGTGAAAAGTATAAATGATGTTAATAGCTTGTATATTCAGTCAAAGGAAATTTGATATATAGGCACATGCTTATAAATACTTTTAGTAAGTTTAATTAATTATGTGAGTATAATGGTGTATTTTGAATCATTCCTATTGATGATTAAATGCTATTGAGTTGAATATTTGCTTATGACTTACTAAGCTAAGATAGCTTACTCGATGAGTATTTGTTTGTCTTTTTTTATAGATTTTGGAGACTAGTTACGGGCTCGGGGATTATCAGTGAAGTTTGTCACACTGTCGACTATTTTCGGTACTTTTATTAGCTAAAATTTGAACTTATGGCATGTATAAGCTATACTATATTCGGATATTTTTGAAGTTATGTATAAATATAAGCCATACGAAAATGGCTTTATTAAGATGTTAATGCTTATGTCTTTTTGGCCATGGTTTAAGTTTACGTTTGGAAGTATGTTCATGGTATATAAGTTTGTGGTGTTAGTTATATGTTCTGGCAATGGTAAATGCTAAGTATGATTATATAATTTGGCTTGATTAAGTAAGTAAAATGTTATGTGTATATTATATGTGGTAATGGTTTTCGGTTTATGTGACGTAAAAAAATAGGTGATGGTTATAAATTACTTGTGATTTGGAAATGGTCATATAATTATGTGGTTAAATGTTTAATTATACATTAATGTTGAATTTCATTTTAATTATTATATATGAATTATGTTATGCAATAGAAAATTGATTTTTGGATATGGTTAGTTTAAGTCGATTTGTAATCGTATGTTTGCATTGGCGAATTATTTTGGAAATGGTAAAAAATGTACGTATGAAAAATTGGTTAGGGTATTTGATTTATATTGATAAGTATGCGGCATGGTATGTGGTATGATTATATATATGTTATATATTGCTGTATGCATTTGGTCAAATTGATAGGAAGGTCTTATTGAATATATTATTAATTATACAAAGAGTGAAATTGGTGTAGTTAATATGCAAATGTGTGTGATTTGTTTGGCAAAAAATAATAATTAAATAAATAAAACTATAATTAAAATGGTTTATTTTAATTCATGAATATGGGCATAAAACGTGTCAAGTAAAAGAAGTATGTTAAATGGTCATGTTATAAAATTAAATATTATTTCTTATGCTAATGAGTTCTATGCCAATTGTTTTGGGATGATATGAATTATTATGCTATAATGCATATGTATTATGATATGATGTATATTAGTGCATATGATTAAGTGTTCATATAGCTATTATAGATATGTTTTAAATTTTATTTTATAGACATGACTAACTCATGTATTATAATTGATAAACTATGTTTGCTTTTAGTCGTTTAAAAGGTACCTATGTATAAGTGAAATTTTAAAGATTGAGTTGCTGGTTATGATTTAAGAATTCTGAATTAGTATAAGTGAATTTGTGGATAATTGGGTTTGGAAATTTTGTGAAAATGTAAATATTAGAATATGACTTATGTGATTATGTGATTGTTTGGATGTTGTATCTCGTCCGGTAATACCTCGAAACCCCATTCTGGCGATGGATATGGGTTAGGGGTGTTACAATCTATGAAGTCCATGTCCTAATTTCTAATTTTTGACGAAGATTAAGGAATGTGCCATTGTCGATAATGTGAGCTTTCTGATGATTTTTGGTGATAAATGAAAGATATGTGATAGTTTAATATGCTTTGTCTTTGGTATTTTTGATGAAATTGAGTATTTGGGCTAATTTGTGAAAATGAAATTTTGAGAGGACTGAATTGTAAAATAAATATGTTGTATGGGCTTAAATGAAAGCCATAAAGATTCGGCTAACCTATGATATTAATGAATTTGGAGTATTTTATGATTTTATGAAATAGGGACTAAAATGTCAAAATGTGCAAATGTGAGGGGTAAATTGTAAAATGCCTTAATTACGTGTTTTTGGATTGAATTGATTGATTTGGTGAATAAAAGAGCTAAATTTGAATTTATTTAGATCAAGAACAAAAGAAAATGGAATTAGATCAGGGGAAGTCGAAAGTGATTGAGTAATCGTTTCTGTCCGCCCAAACCTGAACGAGGTAAGTCTATAGAAAAATAAATGTGTTAAATTGAATTATTATCATTTATATGATGATTAAATTCTATTGAATGGATATGATAACCAAGTATGTGAAATCCAAGATAAATTTCGAGTTTATAGCAATGTCCGAAAAGCCCAGTTAGAACCTTAGGAATAGTTAGGATACATATGTCATGACATAGATCCGATAAGTGTTTTCATCTCACGTCTAGGACGTTGGCTTTGATCTGAGATTTACATGTACGACCATGTCTGGCACATCGGATACGTATTCGATTTCATGTAAGACCTTGTTTGGGACAGTGGGATCGATATTTGATTACATGTAAGACCACGTCTGGGACGTTGGCATTGTATGAGCTTTATGAGCATTCTGAGTATTCTATTTGATTTCCGAACGGTTCAACGGGCATTTCGAGAAAATGAATAAGTATACGAATGCGCTTCTGAATTCTGGTACATATAAATGTATATGAAATTTGGAGAATTAAAGGTATGTATGTATTTGATAATTTGATATGTGAGCTACATGAATTTGATATGGAAATATAAGTAAGTGAAATTGATTAATTAGGTTATAAGAGAAATATGACTTGTGATTATGTTATGCCATGAATCATATGTATAAAATGGTTTATAATTGATTTATGTGATGGATTTATCTGTGTATGGCTTACTAAACTCTTTGTAGCTTACTCTGTGTGTGTTTGCATTGTTTTATAGATATTGAAGCTACTGAAAACTCGGGGATCGTCAAGGATCATCACCACACGATCAAATCTTGTTTTGGTACATTTTGAAAGTGTAATATAATAGCCTGGCTTATACCCTAGTCGGAATAGTAGTTTCGGGACCACATATCCGAGTCTAAAAAAAATATTTTGAGATTATTTTTGTAACAGCCCTAATTTGACCCTAATCAAAAAAGTGGTTTCGGAACCATTATCCGAGTTAGAAATTTTTTAAAATGTTATTTTCTATGTTTATTAGATGTGAAAATGCATGTGTGAATCTTTGAATGTTTTGATTTTTGTCATTTGATGTGAATTAATCAAAAAGGGCTTAGTTGATAAACAATGAAATCTAGTTAGGCAAAATTAAAAAAAGTGGCCGAATAGTTGTAGTTACAAAAAGGGGGTCCTTGCATGTCAAATTGTCCACTTTTAGCACATAGTGGATGGAAATGATGTTATAATTTTGGCATTTTGTGGTTATAATATTAGTTAATAATATTTAATAGTTGTTAATGTGAAAACATGAATAAAATAATGGGAATGGTGATAAAAACAAAGTTGTCATCTTTTTCTTCTTCCATGCCCGAAACTAAGGCAAAGAATAAGAGAGTAGAAGAGCTTGTAAGCATTCGGCTATAGAGGTTCCTTGCTTTTAAAGGTATGCAATGAATTCCTTTGTAAATTGATTTTGGAATTGGGTTGTTGAGTGCATATTGTAGTTAACCCACGGTTTTGAATTATGGATTCATGAACATTTCCATATTCGGCAACTTGGGAAAAATGTGGAAGTATAGTTAAATTGTTAATGTGGAATCTTGAGTTGTTATAATCGTGTGTTAAATGCAAGAATTGGATTATATTTGTAAGAAATTTGAGTAGATGCTAATTTTGGCATTCGACTACTTTGGGTAAATGAGGAATTTGTGCTTAGTTTTGGAAATTTTGTAGTTGAGTTGCTAATATGTGCTTATATGATGTCCGAATGAGTAATTTGTATTTGTATAACTAAGTTGAATCTTTGTTTAGGAAGCCCACATTGAAGTTGCCCTATGAGTGCTAATTAGTAGATAATTTGATGTTGAGCAATGGGTAAGGAATATATGTGGTTTAATAACTAATTAAACTTGTTATATACAGCTAGAATGAGCATTGACATTTGGCTAAAATGACTTAGTGTAAACTTGTTACTAAATATTAGGAATACATGCTTAAATGCAAATCTTTGATAGTTTAATTGCCGAATGACCCTTCGTAGACAATGAATTGTATAATTGCTTGTAATTTGAGATGTTGAGGTTGTGAATTAGTTGATAAGTGATATTCAGCTATGGTTGATTTAGTTGAGAAATCTAAGCTAATGATAGAAGATGAAGTATTATTGCTAATAAGTTGTTAAAGTGCCGAATGTGTATCATAAGAGAAATATTTATTTTATTGATATGTATTTGTTTAGCTAAAAGAGAAAGTACAGTATGTTCTATTTGAACGAGATTGTTGGTATTTTTTATTAAGAAGAATTAGTAAGATGATTGAACTAGTTTACTTGTTTTTAAAGCCCAAGAACAAGGAATGTTAAACTCGGATAGAGGAAAATCAAAAACTGATCGAATAGTCGAGATTACATACGAAAACCACCCAAGTAAGTTCTTAAGAATTTAACTCGGTTTGATATGCTAAATGATTAGATGAAAGTAGCTTACAGAATATTATTTTTTATTTAGTCTAGATGCATAAGGAGATGGAATGGAAATTAATTAACCGAATATAGTTATTATATATATTTATTGAATTGGATGTGAAAAACGAGGTGTTTAATGAGTATGCAAATAGATAGATCATGTTATATGTGTGATAAAAGAGATTATCGCAAGTTTGTGATTAGTTGAGAACTAAAGTAATCATGATTATTTATGTTATTATTAATTATGTGAGAAAGCCGGGTATAATATGAAGTATTGTATTTTTTGGTATTTGCTGAAAGTGAATTAAATGCAGGCCATAAGTCGAATGAGATTTGTGTGTATAAATAAAGTCGATAAACTATGTGTTATGATGCCTAAATTATACCTGTATGATTTAATCGAATGAGAAAATGCCTTTGTGTAAATGTACATGTGATACGTCCATACGGGGAATGACAATGCGTACCAAATTGTGAATGTGAAATGTGACAGCCCTATTTTTTACCCTAGTCAGGAAGTGGCTTCGGAACCACAAAATCAAGTCACAAAAATATTTTAATAATTATTTTGATGCCTATTATAAGTGCCAATTCATGTGTGTCACATTTGGTGTTTTAATTTAGTCTTATAATAATGAATTTCACTTAAAAGGGCTTAGTTGTGAACTTCAAAAATGTGCTAGGTGAATGTGGGATGGTCAAATAATAGCATGTGGTAAAAACATGGCCTTGCATGTCAAAATTTCCTTTTTATCAATAGTGGCCGGCCAACCTACCAAATAATGATGTTTTGTTTGCTTTTATTTTGTATTTCAGTAAATATATATGTTTATTATGTGCATAAAATAATAAAGTTAATAAAATAATAAAAAGAATGGTGAAAAGAACAAAGCTACCTTGTTTTGATCTTTATTGCCGATTGTAAAAGAAAATAAACTAGGGAGAAGAACAACATTCGGTCATGGTGGTTCTTAAAATTTAGGTAAGGATTTATTTTAATTTCCTTTAATTGTTGTGAATTTTGGTTGATAGTTAAGCTCATGCAAAACCCATGGATTGATTTTTTTGGTTTGATGATGAAAGTTGTATTCGGTCATTGTTGAATTAAGTGAGAAAATTTTAGGCTTTTGAGTTTTGATGCTAAATTTTGCATATTAGAATGCTTGAGGGTGGATATGAGGTTAAATGCATGTTTGTGTGTCTTAACATTTTAAATTATGATACATGTGCACCTTGAACAGAATATGGACATTCAGCCATGCCATTTGAGTGATAAAAATTTTCGTTTGATGCTTGGTTAAGGTTTTTGTAAAGTTAAGCTAAGATGTGGGATTAAATAGCTTGAAGATAAGTTAAATTCGATGAGTAATACTAGATATTAAGTTTTGTTTTTGTTGAGATTAGATTTAAGTTGAAATTGTAGCATACGGTCACTATAAGGGAGCATGAAATTCTTGCTAGTGTTCATGAAGACTTGTAATATATCTATAATGTGTGAGGGCTATGTTCTTATAGCCAAATGAAAAACTTGGTATTGATTAGTAAGAGAAAAAGGGTTTCGGCCCTAGTAATGCTAATAAGATTTTATGTTAGTTGTTTAGTAAGATAAGTTATATGAATGTGTTATGTATAAGATGGAATGCTATAAAATGTTTAGTTAAAGTTTAGGAGATGGATTTTAAATAAAAAGTCCATGCTTGGACATATGGCCGAATGGCCTAAATATGTATGCATTTAGAAAGGTTGAATTTTAAATGTATGAGTGGTCATGATTAACAAGATTTTGTAAGGATCGTATGTGGCAATCATTTGTTTATAAGTGTGAAAATGAATGTGCTTGAATACTTAAGGAATTTCAGCCACATAATTGATGCTAAGGTGAATCTTTATTTTTAATATTTAGCTCAAGAACAAAGGGCATCAATCTCGGATAAGGGAAAAGTGAAAGTAAACGAATAGCCGGGTACGATCGTTCAAAAACTTTTGAGGTAAGTCTTAAGTAATTAAGTTAACAAAAAAAGTAGTATGACATGTTAGAAATGTATGAAATGAGTCACGGCTCAATGACCTTATTTTCCTGTAAAAATTTGGTTGTAATACGAATTATGTGTAAGCATGTAGCTGAATGATCTCTAGAGATTAAGCTAAGAAAAATTAATTAGATATGTGGTCCTTGCGTGCTTATAGACCAAATGCTAAATGAAAGTTATATACTTATATTATGTGCTCATATGCGAATTAAGCAAATGAAATGCTAATGTGATATGAGATTCGGGTATGTATTTTGATCTATAAATGTGCTTAAAGATTCAGCGTTGTATTCGGGCATAGTCTCGAAGGGCATATGTGCCAGCTTTGTATCCGGGCATAGTCCCGAAGGGCATTTGTGCCAGCGTTGTATCTGGGCATAGTCCCGAAGGGCATTTGTGCCAGCGTTGTATCCGGGCATAGTCCCGAAGGGCAATTGTGCCAGCGTTGTATCCGGGCATAGTCCTGAAGGGCATATGTGCCAGCGTTGTATCCGGGCATAGTCCCGAAGAGCCTTAATACTAGTGTTTATAACCGGGCAAAGCCCCGAGGACATCTATGTTGGAAATACTTGAACTTTACCGTGATAATCTAAACTAATATGCTTACTACTCTAAGTTATTCACGTACGTACCCCATACATGTTTATGAGATTGATTCGTTTTAGATTTTGAATACACAGTTGGATAGTGATGCTCTGGCCATTGTTTGAGATTATATGAAAATCTATAATCTACTTATGATAGATGAATTATGATTCTAGTGACATTGGGATGAGGTTGTTTGAACATGTGAGTGCATGTGGTTAAAGTGTGAAGTAACTTGTATTCGAAAAAGGCCTTTATGTAATAATTTAGCCGAGTAATTGCATTGAATGTGTTCAGTCAAATGGAGAGGCTTGTTAGATAAATAGAATTATTTATGTGATATGGATTAGTCGGTAAAGAAAATTGAAAAGATACGAATCGATCAATGGATGTATATTTAGTTATTATTACATTCAGCCAAAGAAAAGATGACAAGCCTTAAGATTATTATGCTTTGATCCTTTAATGATTTTATTGCTTAAGATTTACTAAGCATAGAAATGCTTACTCCGTTGCTCTTAATCCTTTGTTTTATAGATAAGATTTGTTAGCTACGGTCTCGGGAATCTTGCTTTCGAAGTCATCTCTACTATCAAAGCCCTGTTCGGTATTTAATTAACTAAACTTTTGCGAATGGCATGTATAGGATACATTTTGTGGTTGTTAATTAAGAAACTTTTATTTTGATGTTGTAATTAAGCATAGCCATGCGAAAATGGCTTCTTAAGATGCTTTATATCTACTTGTGGTTTTTAAGATGATGATATGTATTTTGAGTTATATGCATTGCTTGAATGGGAACGTGAAAATCTAAATGATGAAATTTTAGGGTTTGATGTTATCATTGAGTATGCTTATTTATATACATATATATATGAATAGATTCGGTTTAAACTTTTGAATTGCATGAATAGTTTTTATCCATGAAGCTAGGTGTTTTGAAATAGATGATGCACATATGGTTTTAATCTTATTCGTATAACTTGGATATGCAATCTGATATACCTTAAACCATTATCCATAAGCATGTATATATGCTTGTACGAGTGATGCTTTGTTAGCTTATGTGAATGTCGAGCAATACCTCTCGACCCTTCGGCGATGTGTGCGGGTCTTGGGGCGTTACATGAAATGAGAAGTAAATGAAAATGGATTGTATGATTATATATTCGGCCAAATGGAATTTAGTATGTGAATAAATGTTACATATAAGTATGTATTTACAAATTGAGTTTGAATAGTTGATTTAAGAACAGCATGGTAAGTTTTAAGTATTCGAATCAAATTACTTTTTAGACCTAATGTAATTTTGTACTTAAAATGAAATGAAATGACAAGGTACGATACCTAGCTTAAGACCGAAAGGCACATAGAAGTTTTAAGTAGGAATTGTGTTATGTTTTGGAAGGAGTGTGAATTTTATGTAAATATATGAGTTGAAGATAAGTAAGAGATAAAATGAAATGAGAGTAATTCATGTATATGTGATGTGATGTGGTGATATTAAGAAATAAAGTCCAAGTATGAGATATGTAAATATGACTTTATTGTATTTAGTTGTGTAAGGCCGAATGTGAAGTCTATTATGTATTTATATGCATGTGGTGAGGTCGAATGGCTAATGTGAATTGTGTGTAAGATATATACATGCAGTAAGGCCAAATGGTTAATGAGAAATGTTGTATGACTAAATGGTCATTATAAAAGGAAAGTAAATCATGTCACTTATGAGTAGGTTTGAATGAAGGCATTACCTTATTAATGTGTTTGTGCTTACTAAAAGTGTATGACAGGAAGTGTGATAAACTTTGTGAATTGACTATCTACGATAATATCCGGGCTTAAAGTCCCGCAGGCTTCATGCCGGTAATATATTTGGGTTTTATACCTAGCAGGCAGATTGCCGATGATCTGACAGTATATATGACAAAAAGGCTCAGTTATATATAAAAAGGACAAGTAAAATTTCATAAAGCATTAAGTAATCCAGGTATGTAATATTTATTTTCTAATATGTGAGAGTGATCTCAATACGATTCTTGGATTCAAAAATTGAAAAGTGCTTGGAAATTGTCATATGATCATAGATACTTATTTGTATTCAGCCATCTTAGAAAATATCTTGAAATTGATGTATTTTATAAGTAATAGAACATCAAAATTTGATTGGGATTAAGTACATGTATAATCGGCCATTGTGAGCTCTTATTTATGAAAGTATATAAATTTTAGGTGAATGATGATCATTTGAAAACTTTATATGAAATGTGATGCTTGAGATAGTTTTGTTGAATCAATGATATGTCAGTGATATAGTTATAATGAGGTTATGCATATTTGGTAAGTCGGCAGTTCTTTCGAATATGATAGAGATGAACTTTGAGCATAAATTTAGTTGTTGTTTAAGTACTTATTACTTACTAAGCTCATGCGCTTACCGTGAATTTGTTTTACTCAGTTTCTTGAATATGTTCAATACATTAAGTTGGCTAAGTATGTATCATGCACGTGTATGTGAATTTAATTCGAATTGGATCATGAATCTCTAAAGTGATGTGTATATGAATAGATGTTGTGTCTACAAGTGTGATAGTAATACATTCAGTCCATTTATGGGGCCATGGGAAAGTATGTGATACAACCTTGGGATATGAACGTTAGGTTAAGTAAAAGTATACGCTAAATTACCCTATGTCTATGCATATATCCGGCTAAGTGGTTAAGTACTTAAAAATAATTTCTAGTGTATTTGATTGATCGATTGATGATTAAGTTAAATTGTACATATATATATTGCTTAAGACTTACTAAGCTTATGAAAGCTTACTCCATTTGTTTCGTGTCTCTGTTTTATAGATTATGGACTCTTTCTACCAGCTCGGGGATCGTCAGCAGTTTGTCACACTATCTATTATTGCGGTAACCATATGAATCAGACTTAGCTTATGGCATGTATAGGATAGACTATAAGTAGAATGATATCTTGACTGTTGTATATAAGCCATGCAAATATGGCACCCTTGGAAGTTTACTTTTATAAGTTTTAAATTTGATCTTTGTTTGTACCTAGCATCTATATAAATAAATGATCTTTTATTGAAGAAAATGTTCAAAATTTTTACTACTTTGACCTGTTTCCAAATTTTCGGTAACGCTTCGTCCTATTCCGACGATAATTACAAGATAGGGGTGTTACATTTTATTGGTATCAGAGCTACAGTTTAGTCGATTCTAGGACTAACGTAGCACGCGTGAGTCTAGTTATACATGCCATATAGTGATAAAATGATGGTGTGATGATTTCTGACAGATAAAATGTGTTTTTTGTATGGTAATGAATCTCTATCCCTATCGAGCTGTAACAAGCATGATGGCTGGTAATGTGTTTCAGACTCAAGGTTGAACAGACTTGTGCCAGTGACAAGTTCAGGTTATACGTAGTGGGCTGAATGTCAGAAAACTATTAAAGAGACTAAAACTATGAAGCTTATGCTATACGGTATCCGAATCCGTTCACTAAATTAAGTTGTTCAGGTATGTGAATGTTATTTATGAAATGCATATGGGAAATGGTGGTATACCTATGTGTTCGGTTTCTATGGAAATTTATATACATAGAAGTGTACGTGACACCTATGTGATTCGACCATTGAAATTATAGAAATTAAGATTGGATAGTGAAACGAAAATGTGATCTTTGTATGTGGCTATTGAACCGAAAGTTGAATGGTTGATAAGTATATTATGCTTATATTCGAGTAATGTGAATGATATACTAATGTGTTATGTTATATATATGTGTATGAGAATTGAGAGTTATATCCGGGCTAAGTCCCGAAGGGCATTCGTGCCGGTGTTATATCCGGGCTAAGTCTCTAAGGGCATTCGTGCCGGTGTTATATCCGGGCTAAGTCTTGAAGGGCATTCGTGCTGCTGTTATATCCGGGCTAAGTCCCAATGGGCATTCGTGCCGGTGTTATATCCGGGCTAAGTCCCGAAGGGCATTCGTGCCGGTGTTATATCCGAGCTAAGTCCCGAAGGGTATTCATGCTGATGTTATATCCGGGTAAGTCCCAAAGGGCATTCGTGCCGGTGTTATATCCGGGCTAAGTCCCGAGGGGCATTCGTGCCGGTGTTATATCCGGGCTAAGTCCCGAAGGGCATTCGTGCTGGTGATGTGTTATTCGGGCCTTCGTGCCTAGCAGGCTTCGTGCCGTTGATGTGTTATTCGGGCCTTCGTGCCTAGCAGGCTTTGTGCCGGTGATATATATTCGGAGTTTCATGCCTAGACGGCTTAATGCCGGCGATTTGAGCTTAGCAAGCTTAAAGCTGGTGATTAAAAGTTTCCAGTCATTTCAGATATTGAATGATGGAATATGACTTGTATAAAGTAGTATAATTCCGCTACAAAGGTGAGTACCTATTGCCCTATATTACACTTGTGTAGTCAAGTCTTAAATGAATTTATTCGAATGTGCGTTTACAGCTCTGTTAAAGATGCATTAAGCTTTAATGCTTGTGGGACAAGATTATCTTGTTTGTGGTTATATTAAGATTATTGGAATATACGAATTGTTAATATGTTACAAGGTTGAGTTAAATTATATGTGATATATGAGGTTTCGGTTACCTATGACATTTGGTTTAGGTATTTTACCTCGTATGATTACTTAATATTTTATATCATTAAGGATTGGATTTGTGTTATAAATGTATTATGGACTTAGTCTATGAGATCCTCGGTATATGAAGTCATATGTGCTATTGCTGAATGACCCATATTTTGTTAATCATGTTCAAGAAATTATTTCGATTAAGTTTCGACCTTCGAAAGTCTGTAAGAATTTTTGATGGATTCTGATAATTTTGGATATATGAATTATGTGCTAAAATAAATCTCATGCCCGTGTAATATGTTAGGCTTTATGCCTAATAGACTGTATACAGGTAACGATAACTAGGACTGAATGTGTTAAATGAACTAAACGTTCAAGTACGAGGAAGTGGATTTTCTTTTCGAAATAAGTTAAGTGATTACCGCTTATGAAATCAAGAAAAATAAGATATATGTGTATACTTGTATAAATGTATATGTGTATGGACATAATTCAATAAGAGAACGTTATCCTCACTTAGTCGTTAGTAAGAATTTTCAGGGACGAAAATCCCTAAAGGAGGGGAGAGTTGTAAAAGCCCTAATTTGACCCTAATCGAAAAAGTGGTTTCGGAACCACTAATCGAGTCAGAAAATTTTTAAAATGTTATTTTCTATGTTTGTGAAAATGCATGTGTGAATCTTTCAATGTTTTTATTTTTGTCATTTGATATGAATTAATCAAAAAGGGCTTAGTTGATAAACATTGAAATCTTGCTAGGCAAAATTAAAAAAAGTGGTCGAATAGTTGTAGTTACAAAAAGGGGGTCCTTGCATGTCAAATTGTCCACTTTTAACACATAGTGGACGGAAATGATGTTATAATTTTGGCATTTTGTGGTTATAATATTAGTTAATAGTATTTAATAGTTATTAATGTGAAAACATGAATAAAATAATGGGAATGGTGATAAAAACTAAGTTATCATCTTTTTCTTCTTCCATGACCGAAACTAAGGCAAAGAATAAGAGAGTAGAAGAGGTTGTAAGCATTCGGCTATGGAGGTTCCTTGCTTTTAAAGGTATGCAATGAATTCCTTTGTAAATTGATTTTTGAATTGGGTTGTTGAGTGCATATTGTAGTTAACCCACGGTTTTGAATTATGGATTTATGAACATTTCCACATTCGGCAACTTGGGAAAAATGTGAGAGTATAATCATGTGTTAAATGCAAGAATTGGATTGTATTTGTAAGAAATTTGAGTAGATGCTAATTTTGGCATTCGGCTACTTTGGTTAAATGAGGAATTTGTGCTTAGTATCGGAAATTTTGTAGTTGAGTTGCTAATATGTGCTTATATGATGTCCGAATGAGTAATTTGTATTCGTATAACTAAGTTGAATCTTTGTTTAGGAAGCCCACATTGAAGTTGCCCTATGAGTGCTAATTAGTAGATAATTTGATGTTGAGCAATGGGTAAGGAATATATGTGGTTTAATAACTAATTAAACTTGTTATATATGGCTAGAATGAGCATTGACATTTGGCTAAAATGACTTAGTGTAAACTTGTTACTAAATATTAGGAATACATGCTTAAATGAAAATATTTGATAGTTTAATTACCGAATGACCCTCCTTAGACAATGAATTGTATAATTGCTGGTAATTTGAGATTTTGAGGTTGTGAATTAGTTGATAAGTGATATTCGGCTATGGTTGATTTAGTTGAGAAATCTAAGCTAATGATAGAAGATGAAGTATTATTGCTAATAAGTTGTTAAAGTGCCGAATGTGTATCATAAGAGAAATATTTATTTTATTGATATGTATTTGTTTAGCTAAAAGAGAAAGTACCGTATGTTCTATTTGAATGAGATTGTTGGCATTTTTTATTAAGAAGAATTAGTAAGATGATTGAACTAGTTTACTTGTTTTTAAAGCTCAAGAACAAGGAAAGTTAAACTCGGATAGAGGAAAATCAAAAACTGATCGAATAGTCGAGATTACGTACGAAAACCACCCAGGTAATTTCTTAAGAATTTAACTCGGTTTGATATGCTAAATGATTAGATGAAAGTAGCTTACAGAATATTGTTTCTTATTTAGTCTAGATGCATAAGGAGATGGAATGGAAATTAATTAACCGAATATAGTTATTATATATATTTATTGACTTGGATGTGAAAAACGAGGTGTTTAATGAGTATGCAAATAGATAGATCATGTTATATATGTGATAAAAGAGATTATCGCAAGTTTGTGATTAGTTGAGAACTAAAAGTAATCATGATTATTTATGTTATTATTAATTATGTGAGAAAGTCGGGTATAATATGAAGTATTGCATTTTTTGGTATTTGCTAAATGTGAATTAAATGCAGGCCATAAGTCGAATGAGATTTGTGTGTATAAATGAAGTCGATAAACTATGTGTTATGATGCCTAAATTATACCTATACGATTTAATTGAATGAGAAAATGCCTTTGTGTAAATGTACATGTGATACGTCCATACGGGGAATGACAATGCGTACCAAATTGTGAATGTGAAATGAGAAGTAACTGAAAATGGGTTGTATGCTTTTATATTAGGCCAAATGGAATTTAGTATGTGAATAAATGTTACATATAAGTATGTATTTACAAATTGAGTTTGAATAGTTGATTTAAGAACAGTATGGTAAGTTTTAAGTATTCGAATCAAATTACTTTTTAGACCTAATGTAATTTTGTACTTAAAATGAAATGAAATGACAAGGTACGATACCTACCTTAAGACCGAAAGGCACATAGAAATTTTAAGTAGGAATTTTGTTATGTTTTGGAAGAAGTGTGAATTTTATGTAAATATATGAGTTGAAGATAAGTAAGAGATAAAATGAAATGAGAGTAATTCATGTATATGTGATGTGATGTGGTGATATTAAGAAATAAAGTCAAAGTATGAGATATGTAAATATGACTTTATTGTATTTAGTTGTGTAAGGCCGAATGTGAAGTGTATTATGTATTTATATGCATGTGGTGAGGCCGAATGGCTAATGTGAATGTGTGTAAGATATATACATGCAGTAAGGCCAAATGGTTAATGAGAAATGTTGTATGACTAAATGGTCATTATAAAAGGAAAGTAAATCATGTCACTTATGAGTAGGTTTGAATGAAGGCATTACCTTATTAATGTGTTTGTGCTTACTAAAAGTGTATGACAGGAAGTGTGATAAACTTTGTGAATTGACTATCGTACGATAATATCCGGGCTTAAAGTTCTGTAGGCTTCATGCTGGTAATATATTCGGGTTTTATACCTAGACGCAGATTGCTGATGATCTGACAGTATATATGACAAAGAGGCTCAGTTATATATAAAAAGGACAAGTAAAATTTCATAAAGCATTAAGTAATCCCGGTATGTAATATTTATTTTCTAATATGCGAGAGTGATCTCAATACGATTCTTGGATTCAAAAATTGAAAAGTGCTTGGAAATTATCATATGATCATAGATACTTATTTGTATTCAGCCATCTTAGAAAGTATCTTGAAATTGATGCATTTTATAAGTAATAGAACCTCAAAATTTGATTGGGATTAAGTACATGTATAATCGGCCATTGTGAGCTCTTATGTATGAAAGTATATAAGTTTTAGGTGAATGATGATGATTTGAAAACTTTATATGAAATGTGATGCCTGAGTTAGTTTTGTTGAATCAATGATATGTCAGTGATATAGTTATAATGAGGCTATGCATATTCGGTAAGTCAGCAGTTCTTTCGAATATGATAGAGATGAACTTTGAGCATAAATTTAGTTGTTGTTTAAGTACTTATTACTTACTAAGCTCATGCGCTTACCGTGAATTTGTTTTACTCAGTTTCTTGAATATGTTCAATACATTAAGTTAGCTAGGTATGTATCATGCACGCGTATGTGAATTTAATTCGAATTGGATCATGAATCTCTGAAGTGATGTGTATATGAATAAATATTATGTCTACAAGTGTGATAGTAATACATTCAGTCCATTTATGGGGCCATGGGAAAGTATGTGATACAACCATGAGATATGAACGTTAGATTAAGTAAATGTATGCGCTAAATTGCCCTATGTCTATGCATATATCCGGCTAAGTGGTTAAGTACTTAAAAATAATTTCTAGTGTATTTGATTGATCGAATGATGATTAAGTTAAATTGTACATATATATATTGCTTAAGACTTACTAAGCTTATGAAAGCTTACTCCATTTGTTTCGTGTCTCTATTTTATAGATTATGGACTCTTACTACCTGCTCGAGGATCGTCAACAGTTCGTCACACTATCTATTATTGCGGTAACAATATGAATCAGACTTAGCTTATAGCATGTATAGGATAGACTATAAGTAGAATGATATCTTGACTGTTGTATATAAGCCATGCGAATATGGCACCCTTGGAAGTTTACTTTTATAAGTTTTAAATTTGATCTTTGTTTGTACCTAGCATCTATATAAATAAATGATCTTTTATTCAAGAAAATGTTCAAAATTTTTACTACTTTGACCTGTTTCTAAATTTTTGATAACGCTTCATCCTATTCCGACGACGGTTACAGGATAGGGGGTTACAATTTTCTATGTCTGTGATATATGAATTTGCAATTGTGAATTTTCTATGAATTAATTTGACTATTTTTGTGCTTAATTGTAGACAGGATGAGATTGAATAAAAGATGAAATATGCAGGCCACAATAGAATGTGTGCAATTTGAATGGCTTTTAATGATTGTGGCCTTATGTACAATTAAATCATTTGAAGTTTAGGTGGTCAAAAATAACCTTAAAGAATAGGTTGTATAATGGTTTATAAAAAGGGGCAAAATTGTCTTTTAGATTATTTGTTTAATAAAACAAAACAAAGGCATGAAATGATGGAATTTCATCTACCATTGTCGTGTATCCCAAAGAAAAAGAAGAAAGAAATAGCAAACTAGGTTCGGCTAGCATTTTGGGTGCTTAAGGTATGTACTTTGGTCCGTTTTTGATAATTTCTACGTTTCTGTGATTGTTACTTTGTGTTCTTCGAAACCCATGTCTTGATTTCTGTTTTTGATGAAGCCTGAGAATAGTGCCATTGATGATTCTTGAAGCTTTGTGATAGATTTGAGTGTATAAAGATGAGTAGATGTTGCTTTAACATGTTTTGCCATGAATTATTGATGAAATTGCGCTAGGTGGATTGATTTGTGAAAATAACACTTTGGAAGGACTAAATTGTGAAATAAATATGTTATATAGGCCTCTGTAAGAGCCTTGAAGATTGGCTAGGCCAATCTATTATAAAATTGTGTTTGTGTGGTGTTTTCTTAAATTAGGGACCTAAATATCAAAATATGAAAATGTGAGGGCTAAAATGTAAGTCGCCCTAATTGTGTGTTTATGGATCGAATTGAATGAAATGAATAATTGAATGGTTGAATTTGAATTGATTTAGATCAAGAACAAAGAAAAACGGACTTAGTTCGAGGGAAGTCCAAAATCGTCGAATAATCGATTCACATCCGTTAACTCCGTATGAGGTACGTCAATATACAAATATGTGTTATATTAACTGTCTGATAATATTACTTGAATTATAAACTGCATTGGATGGTCTTGAGAGCCTGATTAAGAAATTAAGAGTCATATCTGGCCGAGCAAGGGTAAAACAATATCATGTAAGACCTCGACTGGGACAAGGCATTGATTTGAGATAGTGTGTAAGACCGTGGCTGGGACACTGGCATCACTTATGTTCCATGTAAGACCCTGTCTGGGACAGTGGCATCGACATTGAATAACATGTAAGACCATGTCTGGGACGTCGGCATTATATAAGGCCTATCTGAACTCAGTGTGTTTCTAAATGATTGATGAGAAAGTCAGTTAAACAAATAAATGCTTACCTTATGTGTCTGATTCAGGTACGTTTATATTGTACTAGAATTCTGAGAATAGATATTTGTGTTATGTGATCTGTCATATGAGAAATATGTGCTGAAATGTGGAAATAAAGTATGATATATGTACGAAAAATGGATGATGGTTTGTCTCATGAACTAGTTTTGAAATGGCTAGGTTTATTTGCTTATGTTTGGTACATTATGTGACTTAATAGTTGAATTGTTGTATTTGACTTACTAAGCTCTTTGTAGCTTACTCAGTTTGTGTTTTCAACTATTTTACAGATATCGTAGCTACGAAGGCTCGGGATAAGTCGAGGATCGTCACACACTATCGAACTTGCTTTTGGTACTTTTGGATTTGTAAATTTTTAAATTATGGCATGTATAGGCTAGAAGGTCTTTTTGTTAAGCTTTGATATGTGTAATTGCTATATCATGGGAGATGCCTAACAAATGATGTCCTTGTGGTTAGTTATAAGCGTGATTGAAATAGTCATTTTGTAATATAGAATAGAGTCATTTTGGGTATGAGATTTGGAAGTATTTTGTTATGCAAGTATGCTTGTGATGGATGTTGATGAATTGGCTACTCAGCCGTGTAAACCCTGTACCTAAAATATTTTTGACAGTCTTGCACACGACCAAGACACATGGGTGTGTCTGGTAGCCGTGTGGTAATTGACAGTGTTGGCCATGGGCTGGACACACGGGCGTGTCTAGTGACCGTGTGGGGTTGGACAGTTTCAACCACGGGCTGAGTGTTTTGGGCGTGTCTAGCGGGCACGACCGTGTGAGGTGCATGGTCAAGCCGCACAGGCGTGTGCCCTGTTCAAAAATGAAAAATTTTCTGAGTTTCATTTAACCTCTGCTGTAACATCCCGAAACAGGGCCTAAATGGAATAGAGGTTGCGAAACCACAAATCTGAGATAGAAAAGTTTATTACGATGAATTATCATGACTTACCGATTGACAAGATGCATCTGCTAGACTACCGATAAGAAATTTTATAGATTGCATGTTTAATTTGCCTATTAGAGCTTATTTGTAAAAGTTACTGTAACAGCCTGATTTAGGGCCTAAGTGGAACGATAGTTTCAGAACCATGAATCCGAGGTCAAAAAAATTATTCCGATTTAGTTTTAAGGTTTATTTATTGATTGAGTAATTGTGTGAAAATTTTGCGAAGAAATTTTATGTATAGCTGCCTAATTTGATAATTAGGACTAAATTGTAAAAATTGTAAAATGTGAGTTCTAGATGTTAAAGGGGATTTAATTGAAATGAGTTCTTAAAGTGGAGGTCCTTATTTAGTAATTAGACCATTGGATAATTTGGTGGACAAAAATGGGTATGAATAGGACAAATTTGAACGAAAGGCCTTTAAGGGCATTTTTGTCATTTGGTAATTAAAAGAATTAAAAAGGGAAAATAAAGCCAAAATTGGTCCATCTTCTTCATGGAGGCTAAATATAGCATGGGGGAAGCCATGATTACGGTTTCCAAGCTTTCCAAGCTCAATAGTAAGCCCGTTCTAGCCCCGTTTTTAATGTTCTTTACGTTTTTGGAATCCCGGTAGCTCGATAAAGCTTATTCTAGCCATAATTTAGGCTAGGGTACATATTTGGAAAAATAACCATCGGTGAAAAGTGTTTATTTTGATGTTTTATGATAGAATATGAGGTTTTAAATTATGCTCGACAACTTGTGCTACTCGGTTTTAAGTAAAAACGAGTAAAAGGGCTTAATCGGTAAAAATACCTATTGTTCATAAGTACATGTTATAGTGGGAATTTGAGGTTGATATTGGTAAATAAATGATCAGCATGTCCTAAGACATAAGAATTTGGGATAAAGTTTAACTTCCGAAACTTGGGGCAAAAGTGTAAAATGAAAAGTTTAGAGGCAAAATTATAATTTTTCCAAAGTTTAAGTTAGGGACTGTTTTGAATAGTACATTAATTAAATAAGTGAAATATGATGTTTTAGGTCACGGAAAATGAGATTTGGACCTAAAACGGGAGAAAAATAAAAAATCGGGAAAGTGGGTAAAATGGTCGTTTTTGCATCGAGGTAAGTTCATATGTTTAATAAGAAATTAATGATGCATATTTGGATGTTAAATTGGTATTTTAGCTATAAATATTTTAGTAGTGAATTTTAGATAGAGTAAGTATTGTTCGATAATAATTCGACATTGAAAAGATAAATTATAAAAGGTTACATGTAAGCCTATATCTGAAATATGGCCTTGTATAATATTGAGAAAGTATAGAAAAACATAGTTTGAAGGGGATAAGTTGAATCGAAGAGGAGTCGATAGATAAAGAGTATTAGAAAGCCCCGTTTAAACCTTAGGAATGTTTGGGATATGAATGTCATGACATTTGGGGTTATCAGACAGGACAGGAGTAATCCATGTAAGTCCATTTCAGACATATGGCTTTGGAAAGACAGGAATAATCCATATAAGTCCATATTAGACATATGGCTTTGGAAAGACAAGAATATCTCATGTAAGTCCATGTCAAGAACATGGCATTGGCAGGCTATTATCAGGCAGGAAAACCCGAGTATCCTTAGTACTCTAAGTGGTTCAACGGGCTAATGTACATGTTAAATTACAGGAAGGTTCAGGTAAAGAAATGATAAACAGGTCCAAGTGAGTTTGTAAGAACACCATAGTTATTAGTTGAGGAAACTTTCAAGAAAGGAAAGGTAATTTATGTTTATGAGTTTTCAGTTTACACCATGAGAATGACATAAGTTGAAATATCTTAATATCAGGAAGGAATATGACTATGATCAGTGAGATGATGTAGGCATGCAAGGGAAATTAGTAAGTGATGAGCCTATAGTATATAGAGCCTTTGGTAAGGCCACAGATAAGTAAGTTGGAAAAGTAAGAATTTAGCAGTATTTATTCAAGCTGAAACAGCTTAGTAGTAAGCTAAATTTATTGTTACTACTTATTACTTTACATGTGAACTTACTAAGCTTTATAAGCTTACTTCTTTTCCTTTCCCATATTTCAGAGTACTTAAAAGCAAGCTTAGGTTGGAGGTCGTCGGAGATCGCTTCACACTATCGACTACCAAGTTACCAAATGGGTATCTTCATTTACAAATGTCCTAGTTTATGGCATGTATAGGGACTTAATATTTAGTAAGTGTCAATTATGATATGGCTAATGTATGGCAGGTAAATATTTGATAAGGATCAGATATTGAAATAGCTAATTAAGAATATGTTTTGATGTTATGTATGCCTAAATGAAAGTTAATACATGGAAATCATGAAAAAGTGAAGTTAGCATTAAAACAGTATTAGATAGCAGCTGTGATGTGAATTTGAAAAATTATTAGAAAATAGTATACATGGAATTAGATGGTGAGTAAGATATAAAATTAAAGCTTAATGAGTCTATTTCCATGTGAAAGAAACAGCTGAAGCAAAGGAGTTGTAAATAATGAGTTATAAGAATTTGAGTGAGACTGTTGCAGATTGATTTCACGATCCCCTATTTTGACTTTAAAAATTCACCATAAATTTTACATAAATAATTAAAATTATAGTTTATATTCCTAGATTCCTTATTCAGTCTAGTTTTTAATAAAATAAGCGGCATTGTTATTTCAATTTGGTACTGAGAGAAATCCATTTCGTAGTGAACAGAGGTCAGGGCAGTTGAGTAGTGAAACAGGGGAAACTTTAAATAATAAACTGTACAAATTGGCTGAGTTAAAAATTCTAGAAAAAAATTAGTAAGAACATATATGAGTCTAGTTTCAGAGAAAATTTACGGAATTGAATTTCGAGCTGTGAAACTCGAGTTATGATTTTTTTAGCTATAGTGATGCAATTGGACAACTTTATTATGGAACATGGAAATGATATGTTTTGTTCCATTTAAGTAATTGGGAAATTTTCATTAATCCTTGTTAGTCCCGAATCATTTCAATTGTATGATTTAGGGTCTCGATGACCCTTTTTAGGGACATATTGAATGAATGAAAATAAATTAATTTTAGTAGCAAAATTTATACCCAGGTTGAGTAAGTTAAGTCCGGTAATGCCTCGCGCTCGACTCTGGCAAAGGTCTCGGGTAAGGGGTGTTACATATGCATGTGATCGGTTTAGTCCTGAACCCTTCCTAATGCATGTTCGAGGTCTGGTAAGCTTTATAAGGGACTTAAAACCTGAATTCTGTTATAATGATTGTAAATTTTCTGTTCCGATATGATTTTTGATTTTTTGGTAACGCCCTGTCCTATTCCGGTAACGGTTATGGGATAGGGGCGTTACATTTTATTGGTATTAGAGCTATGGTTTAGTCGATTCTAGGACTAATGTAGCGTGTCTAAATCTAGCTATACATGCCATATATCTAAACTACGATAGTGTGATGAAATCCTAACGATTAAATGTGTTTTTCTTATAGCAATGGATCCCAAAAGAGCCGTAGTTGATGATGTCGAAAGTAATGCGCCTGCTCCCGCTCAAGGGACAGTGCCTGCTGAGTCTGTACCAAATGTTAGTGATCATAGTGGAGAGGCAAAGAGAGCTTTCTTCCACATGATGAGTGAGTGGTTTCCAGAATTTGCTCGTACGAATCCGGCTGCTCAACAGGCTCTACCCCTGCAAGCTCCAAATGTGCCAACTGTGAATGAGCCGATTCGAGTTAATAGACCTCCGGTAGATAAAATCTGTAAGTTTGGTGCCAAGGAGTTCAGGGCTACGACTGATGAAGATGAGAAACGAGTGGAATTCTAGCTTGAGAATACTGTGAGAGTATTTGATGAGTTATCATGTACTCCTGATGAGTGTCTGGAATGTGTATACGAATGCGCTTTTGAATTCTGGTGCGTATAAATGTATATGAAATTTGGAGAATTAAAGGTATGTATGTATTAGATAATTTGATATGTGAGCTACATGAATTTGATATGGAAATATGAGTAAGTGAATTTGATTAATTAGGTTATAAGAGAAATATGACTTGTGATTATGTTATGCCATGAATCATATGTATAAAATGGTTTATAATTGATTTATGTGATGGATTTATCTGTATATGGCTTATTGAACTCTTTGTAGCTTACTCTGTGTGTGTTTGCATTGTTTTATAGATATTGAAGCTACTGAAAGCTTAGGGATTGTCAAGGATCATCAGCACACTATCAAATCTTGTTTTGGTACATTTTGAAAGTGCAATATAACAGCCTGGTTTATACCCTAGCCGGAATAGTGGTTTCGGGACCACATATCCGAGTCTGAAAAAAATAAAAATATTTTGAGATTATTTTCTGTGTCTGTGATATATGAATTTGCAATTGTGAATTTTCTGTGAATTAATTTGACTGTTTTTATGCTTAATTGTGGAAAGGATGAGATTGACTAAAAGATGAAATATGCATGCCACAATAGAATATGTGCAATTGGAATGGCTTTTAATGATTGTGGCCTTATGTAGCAATTAAATCATTTGAAGTTTAGGTGGTAAAAAATAACCTTAAAGAATAGGTTGTATAATGGTTTATAAAAAAGGGCAAAATTGTCTTTTAGATTATTTGTTTAATAAAACAAAACAAAGGCATGAAATGTCATCCACCATTGCCATGTATACTAAAGAAAAAGAAGAAAGAAATAGAAAACTAGGTTTCAGCTAGCATTTTGGGTGCTTAAGGTATGTACTTTGGTCCGTTTTTGATAATTTCTAGGTTTCTGTGATCGTTGCTTCGTGTTCTTCAAAACCCATGTCTTAATTTCTATTTTTGATGAAGTCTGTGAATAGTGCCATTGATGATTCTTGAAGCTTTGTGATAGATTTGAGTGTATAAAGATGAGTAGATGTTGATTTAACATGTTTTGCCATGAATTCTTGATGAAATTAAGCTAGGTGGATTGATTTGTGAAAATAACACTTTGGAAGGACTAAATTGTGAAATAAATATGTTATATGGGCCTTTGTAAGAGCCTTGAAGATTCGGCTAGACCAATCTATAATAAAATTGTGTTTGTGTGGTGTTTTCGTGAATTAGGGACCTAAATGTCAAAATATTAAAATGTGAGGGTTAAAATGCAAATCGCCCTAATTGTGTGATTATGGATCGAATTGAATGAAACGAATAATTGAATGGTTGAATTTGAATTGATTTAGTTCAAGAACAAAGAAAAACAGACTTAGATCGAGGGAAGTCCAAAATCGTCGAATAGTCGATTCACATTCGTTAACTCCGTACGAGGTAAGTCAATAGGCAAATATGTGTTATATTAACTGTCTGATAATATTACTTGAATTATGGACTACGTTGGATGGCCTTGAGAGCCTGATTAAGAAATTAAGAGTCGTATCTAGCTGAGCAATGTAAAAACGATATCATGTAAAACCTCGTTCGGGACAAGGCATTGATTTGAGATAGTGTGTAAGACCGTGTCTGGGACACTGGCATCACTTATGTTTCGTGTAAGACCCTGTTTGGGACAGTGGCATCGACATTGAATGATATGTAAGACCACGTCTGGGACGTCGGCATTGTATAAGGCCTATCTGAACTCTGTGCGTTTCTGAACGATTGATGAGAAAGTCAGCTAAACGAATAAATGCTTACCTTATGTGTTTGATTCAGGTACGTTTATATCGTACTCGAATTTTGAGAATATATATTTGTGTTATGTGATCTGTCATATAAGAAATATGTACTGAAATGTGGAAATGAAGTATGATATACGTACGAAAAATGGATGATGGTTTGTCTCATGAACTAGTTTGGGAATGGCTAGGTTTATTTGCTTATGTTTGGTACATTATGTGACTTAATAGTTGAATTGTTGTATTTGACTTACTAAGCTCTTTGTAGCTTACTCAGTTTGTGTTTTCAACTATTTTACAAATATCGTAGCTACGAAGGCTCGGGATAAGTCGAGGATCGTCACACACTATCGAACTTGCTTTTGGTACTTTTGGATTTGTAAGTATTTGAATTATGGCATGTATAGGCTAGAAGGTCTTTTTGTTAAGCTTTGATATGTGTAATTGCTATATCATGAGAGATGCCTCACAAATGATGTCATTGTGGTTAGTTATAAGCTTGATTGAAATAGTCATTTTGTAATATAGAATAGAGTCATTTTGGGTATGAGATTTGGAAGTATTTTGTTATGCAAGTATGCTTGTAATGGATGTTGATGAATTAGCTACTCTATGGTATAAAATTGATGTTTGTTTAGTTGACATTGTAGTCCATTTGTGTTATGTATATGCTTGTAGGATTTGACCCATTTTGGGTGGCAAGAATGGCTTAAACAAAGCCTACATTATGCCACACGGTCTGTACACACGGACGTGTGACTCAGCCATGTAAATCCTGCACCTAAAATATTTTTGACAATCTTGCACACGACCAAGACACACGGGCATGTCTGGCAATCGTGTGGTAATTGACAGTGTTGGCCACGGGCTGGACACACGGGCATGTCTAGTGACCGTGTGGGGTTGGACAGTTTCAACCACGGGCTAAGTGTTTTGGGCGTGTCTAGCGTGCATGAATGTGTGAGGTGCACGGTCAAGCCACATGGGCGTGTGCCCTGTTCAAAAATGAAAACTTTTTTTAGTTTCGTTTAACCTTTTCGTGTGATCGGTTTAGCCCTGAACCCTTCCTAATACATGTTCGAGGTCTGGTAAGCTTTATAAGGGACTTAAAATCTGAATTCTGTTATAATGATTGTAAATTTTCTGTTCCGATATGATTTCTGATTTTCTGGTAACGCCCCATCCTATTCCGATAATGGTTACAAGATAGGGGTGTTACATTTTATTGGGATCAGAGCTACGATTTAGTCAGTTCTAGGACTGACTTAGCGTATCTAAATCTAGCTATACATGCCATATATCTAAACTGCGATAGTGTGATGAAATCCTAACGATTAAATGTGTTTTTCTTATAGCAATAGACCCCGAAAGAGCCATAGTTGATGATGTCGAAAGTAATGTGCCTGCTCCAGTTCAAGGGACAGTGCCTGCTGAGTCTGTACCGAATGTTAGCGATCATAGTGGAGAGGCAAAGAGAGCCTTCTTCCATATAATGAGTGAGTGGTTTTTGGAATTCGTTCGTACGAATCCTGCTGCTCAGCAAGCTCTACCCCCATAAGCTCTGAATGTGCCAACTGTGAATGAGCCGATTCGAGTTATAGACCTCCGGTAGATAAAATTCGTAAGTTTGGGGCTGAGGAGTTCAGGGCTACGACTGATGACGATGCAGAACGATCAGAATTCTGGCTTGAGAATACTGTGAGAGTATTTGATGAGTTATCATGTACTCCTGATGAGTGTCTGAAATGTGCTATTTCCTTGTAAAGAGACTCCGCGTATCACTGGTGGAAGACTTTAATTTCTATGGTTCCGAGTGAACAGGTTACTTGGGATTTCTTCCAATCCCAGTTCCGGAAGAAATACATAAGTCAACGGTTCATTGATTAGAAACGAAAGGAATTTCTGGACTTAAAGCAAGGAAACAAGTCTATTACTGAATATGAACGGGAATTCGTTCGAGTAAGTCAGTATGCTCGAGAATATGTTGCAACAGAGACTACTATGTGCAAAAGATTCGTAGAGGGCTTCAATGAAGATATAAAGCTTCTGGTTGGTATACTTGATCTGAACGAGTTTGTGGTGCTAGTCGAAAGAGCTTGCAAAGCCGAAGAACTTATTAGAGAAAAGAATAAAGTCGATTCTGAGACCAGAAAAGCCCGAAAGAGATCTTCTGGTAAATCAATTTAGAATCGAATCAAAAGTTAATTTGGGACAATCGAATCAAAACCGTGATAGATTGCGATCAAGCTTTAGAATCTCTGCTACTTCTGTTGCTAGTGTGGGTAACGTTCGATTTGATAGACCTGAGTGTAAGCATTGTGGAAAGAGGCATTCAGGAAATTGTAGAATGAATGATAGAGCCTATTTTTGATGTGGATCATTAGATCACTTTGTGAGAGACTGCCCTGAATCTGCTTATCAAGAAATGGTACCAAGTGCAAAACTGAGTAATGTTTCGACTTGTGGTAGACCTTCCCGAAACCCGAGTAATGTGAGTGGTGGTCAAAGAACCAATAGAGATACTACTGCTCGATTTGAGGCTCGTGTACTTGCCAGAGCCTATGCAATTCAAGCTCGGGAGGAAGCTTCATCACTAGATCTGATCACTGGTACTTTTATTCTTTACGATACCTCTGTAATTGCTTTGATTAATCCTGGATCAATGTATTCCTATATCTACATGAATTTAGCAATAGTAAGACTTTACCAGTAGAGTCTACAGAATTCGTAGTGAAAGTATCAAACCCCTTAGGTAAAAGTGTCCTAGTTGGCAAAGTCTGCAGAAACTATCCGTTAATGATTCGTGATAACTGTTTTCTGGCCGATTTAATGCTTCTGCCTTTTGATGAATTTGATATAATTTTGGGAATGGACTGGTTAACATTGCATGATGCGGTTGTGAATTGTAAGCGAAAAGTTATTGATTTGAGATGTAAGAATGGTGAGATAGTTAGAGTTGAATCTAGTGAATTGAATGGTTTATCGGTTGTAATATCCGCATTAAAAGCTCGGAAATATGTAAGAAAAGGTTGTAAAGCCTACTTAGCATATGTGATAGATTCAAAGGTGTCTAAAAAGAAAATTGAATCTGTGCTTGTAGTTTGTGAATTCTCTAATGTGTTCCCTGAAGAACTTCTGGGTTTACCTCCGATTAGTGAAGTCGAGTTTGGCATTGAGCTAGTTCCTGGAACCACTCCGATCTCTGTAGCTTAGTATAGAATGGCTCCGACAGAATTGAAAGAATTGACGACTCAGTTACAGGAGTTGATTGACAAAGGTCTTGCAAGATCGAGCTTTTCACCCTGGGGTGCTCCGGTTCTATTTGTGAAAAAGAAAGATGGCACGATGAGAATGTGTTTGACTACCGTCAGCTCAACAAAGTGACTGTGAAGAATAAATATCCTCTACCCCGAATTGATATTTGTTTGATCAATTGAAAGATGCTTTTGTATTTTTGAAAATAGATATGAGATCAGGTTATTATCAATTATGTGTGAAGGATTCTGGCATTCCGAAGAAAGTCTTCAGAACAAGGTATGGGCATTATGAATTTTTAGTTATGCCTTTCGTATTAACAAATGCTCCTACTGTGTTTATCAATCTGATCAATAGAATCTTCAAATTGTATTTAGATTAATTTGTTGTTGTTTTCATTCATGATATTTTGATTTATTCCCAGAATGAGAGTGAGCATGCTGAACATTTGAGAATCGTGCTTCAGACTCTGCGTGATAAATAGCTTTATGCAAAATTCAGCAAATGTGAACTCTAGTTACGCGAAGTAAGTTTTTTTGGTCATATTGTATCTGCATCTAGTGTACAAGAAGATCCGAGTAAAATCTCAGCTATTGTGGATTGGAAACCTCCAAGAAATGCTTCTAAAGTCCGTAGTTTTCTGGGACTTGTTGGTTATTACCGTCATTTTGTAAAAGATTTCTCTGTGATAGCAACTCCGTTAACAAAATTGCTTTAGAAAGAGGTGAAGTTTGAATGGTCTAAACAGTGTCAGAAAAGCTTTGATCAGTTGAAAACTCTGATAACTGAAGCTCCAGTACTTGTGCAACCTGAATCGGGAAAAGAATTTGTTGTGTATAGTGATGCTTCTTGAATGGATTAAGTTGTGTTTTAATGCAAGAAGGCAAAGTTATTGCATACGCTTCTAGACAGTTGAAACCGCATGAGAAGAACTATCTGCCGCACGATTTGGAATTAGCTACGATTGTTTTTGCATTGAAAATTTGGCGTCACTATCTGTTTGGCGAAAGTTGTCATGTGTTCTTGAATCACAAAAGTCTGAAATACTTAATGAAGCAAAAAGACTTGAATCTGTGACTGAGAAGGTTGTTAGAACTGCTAAAAGATTATGACTTGGTCATTGATTATCATCCAGGCAAAGCAAATGTGGTAGCAGATGCTCTGAGTCGGAAATCATTATTTGTATTGTGTGCTGAATTGAAAGAGAACCCTTGTTATTACAACAGATCTGCGAAGTTCAAAAGTCTGATAATGAGTTGTTAATGAAACGAACTCAATGTGATTCTGATTCTGCTTCTAAATTTCGAATTGATAATAGTTTGAGATTCAAAAATAGACTCTGTGTCCCGAGAAATATAGAATTAATTCGAACGATTCCGAATGAAGCTCACAGTAGCAATCTGTCTGTACATCCGGGAAGCACAAAAATGTATAATGATTTGAAACAACTATTTTGGTGGTCAGGAATGAAAAGAGATATTTCTGATTAAGAAATTAAGAGTCGTATCTGGCTGAGCAATGCAAAAATGATATCATGTAAGACCTTGTCCGGGACAAGGCATTAATTTGAGATAGTGTGTAAGACCGTGTCTAGGACACTAGCATCACTTATGTTTCGTGTAAGACCCTGTCTGGGACAGTGGCATCGACATTGAATAACATGTAAGACCACGTCTGGGACGTCGGCATTATATAAGGCCTATCTGAACTCTGTGTGTTTCTAAATGATTGAAGAGAAAGTCAGTTAAACGAATAAATGCTTACCTTATGTGTCTGATTCAGGTACGTTTATATCGTACTAGAATTCTGAGAATAGATATTTGTGTTATGTGATCTGTCATATGAGAAATACGTGCTGAAATATGGAAATGAAGTATGATATATGTACGAAAAATAGATGATGTTTTGTCTCATGAACTAGTTTTGAAAGGGCTAGGTTTATTTGCTTATGTTTGGTACATTATGTGACTTAATAGTTGAATTGTTGTATTTGACTTACTAAGCTCTTTGTAGCTTACTCAGTTTGTTTTTTTAACTGTTTTACAGATATCGTAGCTACGAAGGCTCGGGATAAGTCGAGGATCATCACACACTGTCGAACTTGCTTTTGGTACTTTTGGATTTGTAAATATTTGAATTATGGCATGTATAGGCTAGAAGGTCTTTTTGTTAAGCTTTGATATGTGGGATTGCTATATCCTGAGAGATGCCTAACAAATGATGTCCTTCTTGTTAGTTATAAGCTTGATTGAAATAGTCATTTTGTAATATAGAATAGAGTCATTTTGGGTATGAGATTTGGAAGTATTTTGTTATGCAAGTATACTTGTGATAGATGTTGATGAATTAGCTACTCTATGGTATAAAATTGATGCTTGTTTAGTTGACATTGTAGTCCATTTGTGTTATGTATATGCTTGTAGGATTTGACCCATTTTGGGTGGCAAGAATGGCTTAAACCAAGCCTACATTGTGCCACACGGTCTGAGCACACAGGGGTGTGACTCAGCTGTGTAAACCCTGCACCTAAAATATTTTTGACAGTCTTGCACATGACTAAGACACACGGGCGTGTTTGGTAGCAGTATGGTAATTGACAGTGTTGGCCACGGGTTAGACATGCCCGTGTGTGTCTAGTGATCGTGTAGGGTTGGACAGTTTCAACCACAGGCTGAGTGTTTTGGGCGTGTCTAGTGGGCACGACCGTATGAGGTGCACGGTCAAGCCGCAGGGACGTGTACCCTGTTCAAAAATGAAAATTTTTCTGAGTTTTGTTTAACCTCTGCATATGATCGGTTTAGTCCCGAACCATTCTTAATGCATGTTTGAGGTCTGGTAAGCTTTATAATGGACTTAAAATCTAGATTCTGTTGTAATAATTGTAAACTTCTGATATGAAATCTGATTTTTTGGTAACGCCCCGTCCTATTCCGGTAACGGTTAGGGATAGGGGTGTTACATGTAAATTTTAAGTTATGGCATCTATAAGTTAGATAAAATTGAATATGTTTTATGATGTCTATAAGTTATGCCGTGTGATATGGCTAACTAATGGATGTGTTTATAGTTGATTTTACTATATGGTTAAATGGTATGTTTGATGTCAATGAATGACCAAATGAATGTTCAATTTGATATAAGTTTGAAGGTGAAAATGGTAAGTTTTGATATGAAATTAAATATGGTATGAATAAGTTTTGTTTCATAAGATTTGGTATGAATTTGGCTTGTGTTTTGGTGTGAATTAGTAAGAAAATTGATTATGAATTTGCATGAGGAATATATGGCATGAATTGTATGTATTTTGGTTGTGAATTGGCTGAGAAATGATGTTTTAAAATGTGCCAATTTTGGCTTTTAGGGATAACCCAAAAAGGGTGGCAAAGTTGGCTTTTTGAATCGCCTTGTTTTGTCCACAAGGGTAGAGACACGGCCGTGTGTGACACACGGTCATAGTACATGGCTGTATGTCCCCTTAGGTACCCTTTTGAATTAAGTTAGTATACCCTACAAGATTGACACGGTCTTGACACATGGGCATGTCGTTGGCCGTGTGGCCAAGTCAAAATGTATGCCCTGGTTTGCCACGGCTTAGATACACGGGTGTGTCTAGTGGCCGTGTGCTGAGAACACGGGCGTGTGACCTCTATGGATTTGAAAATTGTTTAAGTTTTGAAGAATTTTCTAAGTGTTTAGTTAAGTCTCGACCTTCTTCTAATGTTTGTTTAAGGTCTCGTAGACCTTCATAAGGGGCTTATTGATGATGTATGTTTTTGATATGATGTTGATGATTGTGAAATGTTTGAAAAAGTGCTAAATTGTCTGGTAATGCTTCTAACCCTAGTTTGGCGACGGATACAGGTTAGAGGTGTTACACAAATACGCACTTATGAGTTCAAACCAATCATTGAAATTGTAACTATTATATGAATCTAAACTAGTTAATTTCCTTACACTGTATCAATGCAAACCGTACGTACAATTGTTCTTTGCCTTTATGGATGATTTGGGGTGTTTGGGTTAGAGCCTAATTCAATAATAGACTTGAAAATTAGTAGCTGACTAGAAGGGTTCAATAACTCAAATTAATGCTAGAAAAATATAGGCAAGAACTAAGAAACAAAACAACCCCTTTTCTTGCCCATAAGTACATGCACCACCACCCGCGGTGGCCAAAATTGGGTCTAAGTTTTAAAATAGTTTGAGATTTCAGTAAAATCTAGAAAAATATCTTTGAAATCATTTAAAATCCACCATATTCCAGATCTAGAAATTTATGTTTTTAATGGACAAGATTAATTAAGAAATTGAAGAGAGAAGAGACCTTACCCAAGCTAGTCTAGAGAAACAGCAATGACACTTTCTTAGCAATGTTTGGCATCGGTCTTGGAGTTCAAGATTTCAAATTTGGGGCTGATTTTAATGAGGAAAAATGACAAAAATATGGTGGAGAATATGTTAACAAATCTTGTGGCAAAAAGAAAAAGAAAATAAAAAGAAAGAGATGGTAAGACTAGGTGTAAGCGACAACAACAATGGAGGAAAGGAAAACAAACTTAAAATCAAAGAGAAGAAGAGGACGAGAGGATCAGCTAGGGCAATGAGGAGGAGTGTTAAAGGCTTATTATTAGTGAAAAATTAATATTTATACCTAGGTTAACTAGGCTTGGATGGCCCACATGTTAAAACAAGGGGTTTTTTGTCAAAAAATTTAATTATTTCCATGGGAAGGGAATTGAAGTTAGGACCTCAAGGATATATTCACTAATGTTTAACCATCAAACCAATAACCATTTCTTGATTTAATTTGAAATATTTATTTCAAAATACAAGGCATGTCACATACTAGGGTTTAATGCAAATTTTCCAAAATAATAAAAATGATGCAAGAAAAGGGATTTGAACTTGGCCTTCAAGAAATGTTACACTAGCACTTAACCAACAAACCAATACCTCATTTATTTCCTAAAAATACATATATAATCTCAAAAATTAATGCATCACAACTCTCTCTCAATTGACAAACCCAAATCTACTAACCCTTGATTTTTGGTTTATTTAAAGAAGGAAATGGTGTATGAGTATTTTCTGAGTATTTAAGGTTGTTCTGTTTTGTGCAATGGGTAAATAAAGCTTTAAAAGGGTATGTGAGTACATAAAATGAACTTACCATTTGTTATATTGGTAAGAACACAATCACACTATCCATTTTTCATATTGGTAGTTTTGGTTGTATTGGATTTCGGTTATAAATGGCATGTACTAGGAGTTTTTATGTCATTTATCAATAAGATGTGATTTAAGTTTATTTGCCTATATGCATTGATGTTGGCTTCTAATAGTAAATATCTAAGTATATATTTTGGTCACTTATGAATGCCTTGAGATTTATATGGCTTTTGTTTCCTTGAAGTGTGAATGAAGGGGTTAAATGGTAGATGTGCAATGTAAGTTTAATGTATGAACTTATAGCGTTGGATTTGAAATGATTAGGATGTTAAAATTGTGGTACTAATAAGGGTATGTTAGGTAGATATTTAGATTAAATGATATGAGTTTGTTTTGGCATGTAATAAGGCTTGAATGTTTATTTGATAATTTAATTTGTTTTAAATTTGTGCCAAGCTTATATGTGTCTTAATGTCCTTAGATGATATATTACAAATGAATATGTAAAATTACGGCGTGTGACATTTATGTATGCTCATATGAGAGTATGTAAAATATTGTTGAATTATTAGCTTTGAAATGGTTATTTGATATATATGAAAAGAATTGACTTGAAATGTTTATTTAAGTCAAGTTGATGTGTTGACTTGTGGTGTTAATTGTTGGCATATTGGTTAGGCACCTAAGTTGCTTGGTTAGGGTATGTTTTTTTATGTTTTAAAGTGTTCTGATAATTTGAATGTTTTTGGGAATGGTGTGTCTTGGTGTACAAGATTTGATATTGAAATGGCTTGATTTAGAAGTAACTTATGTTGCATATTACCTGGGACACGGGCTGTAACGCCCCAAAGTTTAGGGTTTTTGAATTTTTTTGCATAAATTGGCAATTGCATGTTTGGGTGTGTTGGATTGATGATTTGAGTGTGTTTGGGGGGCCTTTAGAAGGCCTGGGTTTAAGCCAAGGCTTTGGCAAAATTTTGATTTTTAGGCTTAAGGGAGTATGGATGTCAGCTCATAGGGTTTAAGTAAAGTTATTAGGGCTTGATGACACAAAAAGGTTTGTGGTGGAGTGGCCTGTGGCGTCTTTGAAAAGGGGAAGGAAGGGGGTTCAAATCTCCTTGCAAGCAAATGTATTTGCTTTGCTAGAAGTAGGCGGCAAGTGGTTCAAGTGGGTTCAAACTCTAGAAGTGTAATATCCCGAATTAGGGCTAATCGAAATAGTGGTTTCGTGACCACAAATCTGAGGTAGAAATAATTATTTTATAATTATTTTGATGTTTATGATATGATTTTATGATGGTGTGAAAATTTCGTGAAGAAATTCTAAGCGTAAAGTGCTTAATTTGAAATTAGGGACTAAATCGAATAAGTTACAAAACTTGCATTCTAGAAGTTTCTAGTATGAAATTGCTTTGGAATATTAATTAGGAGGTCTTAAATGGCAATTTGACCAATTTTAAGTTCATGGACAAAATTTGGACATGGATGGAATTTTTGAAAGTTTAGTAAGGAGGGGCACTTTGGTCATTTGGATATTAACAAGAAATAAAAAGGGAAAAATAACACAAAATTAGTCATCTTCTTCATTACCATGAAATTTCAAGGGTTCTCCATAGCTAGGGTTTGTTTCAAGCTTCCAAGCTCCATAGTAAGTGATTCCAAGCCCCGTTTTTAATGTTCTTTACGTGTTCGTAGTCCCGGTAACTCGATAAAGCTTATGTTAGCAATAATTTAAGTTAGAGTTCATATTTGGAAAAATACCCATAGGTGAAATTTGTGTATTTTGATGTTTTATGATAGAATATGAGGTTTTAAATTATGTTAGACAACTTGTGCTACTCGGTTTTAAGTAAAAACGAGTAAAACGGCTTAATCGGTAAAAGTACATATTGTTCATAAGTATGTGTTTTAGTGGGAATTTGAGCTTGCTAATGGTAAATAAATGATCAGCATGTCCTAAAACATAAGAATTTGTGATAAAATTAAATTTCCGAACTTTGGGGCAAAAGTGTAAATATGCAAAAGTTTAGGGGCAAAATTGTAATTTTTCCAAAATTTGAATTTAGGACTATTTTGATAATGTGAGTATTAAATAAGCTAAATGTGTTATTTTAGATCAAGAAAGACGTGGAATCAACCTTGATCGAGGAAAAGAAAAGATTTTGGACTAAATCGCAAAATTGCTATATTTTGTACCGAGGTAAGTTCATGTGTAAATAATGTAACATGATTGCTATTTTAAGTGATTTAATGCTATTTATACGATATGATACTTGTTATTTTGAATATTATGCTTTGTGAAATATTATGTATTGGTATGAAAAGTATGTGATTAAATTGATAAGTATGAGATGCACGCAACGTATTGGTTCCAATATTCCGAGGAGAACGACTGGGAAATGTGTGATTGAGGAAAATCCCGTTTGAACCTTGGGAATAGATTAGGATACGAGTGACATGTCACTAGGATGGTTGGGCATCCGAACTCGTTGAGTTGAGTCCGAGTTCACTTATGGATGCAAATGTCTGAACTCGTTGAGTTGAGTCCGAGTTCGTGAGATGTAACTAGGCATCCGAGCTCGTTGAGTTGAGTCCGAGTTCACTTATGGATGCGAATGCCCGAGCTCGTTGAGTTGAGTCCGAGTTCACTTATGGGCGGGTTACATGATCGATTGATTACATATGTGGCACTTATGTGCAAATGATCCGTGTATCCGAGTTATATTCCGATGTGTTCAACGGGTAAAATTCTAGCGGAATGGAAGAATACTCAAGATGAAAATGATATTCTGGTAAGTGTTGTGAAATGGACAATTTGGATAGGTATGTACTTAACCTTCGGGTTGAAACTTGATACAACAGAAATAAGGTGGTAAGATGATACACGATAGCTAGAAATGTGGTTTGTATTTTGGTGATATCATGCTATTGTTGTTGATATAATTGCTTTGTTATGTTACTTGTTATTTGCATGTGAACTTACTAAGCATTTATGCTTACTCCCTCCTTTACATTCATTGTAGTTTTTAGCGAGCCAACTTGGATATCGGGAAGGTCGAAGAAACGCTCACACTATTCGAGGAAGAATTGGTATATTGGTTTGTATGTTTTGATGTATGGCATGTATAGCAATATACTTGTTTTGTGTAAATAATCTTGTGATATGGTTGTAGTTTGGTTGAGAAAATGCTTGATAATGATTAGTCATTGGTATGGCTAGCCTAGATAATGTTGGATGCCTTGTGAGTTTAATATGTTATATAGTTCATGAGAATTCATAAAAAGATGAAACTTGCCATAAAATAGAACACTACAGCAACAACGACGTGAGTTTGAAAAATCACCAAAAATAGTAGAAAACGAATTAGGTGAAGAATTAACTATGAAATTGAATATTATTGTGTCTACTTTCAAATGGAAGAAGCAAAATAGGTAAAGGAGTTTTATGTTATAAGATATTTGAGTTTTAGTGAAACAGGGCCAGAGCAATTTTTGGATCCCCTGTTCCAAATTTAAAAATTCACTACAAATTTTACAAAAATAATTAGGAGCTGTAATTTATATTCTCAGAATCCTTATTGAATCTAATTTTAAGAGAAATAAACGGTATAGTTATATGAATTTTTTATAGGGATAAAATCGGTTCGTAGTAAGTAGAGGTCAGTGCAGTCAAGTCCTGAAACAGGGGTAACATTAACTAATAAACTGTACTAATTGGCCCAACCAAAAATTTTAGAAAAAAAATTAGTAAATAGATATGTGAGTCTAGATTCAGGGAAAATTTACAGATCTTGATTTCGAGTTTCATAACTCAAGATATGATTTTTTTAGCAACCATGATGCAGAAAAACTGCTTATTCCGAAAATCAAAATAAATGATGTAAAGTTGTTTAAATGATAAATTATGTTCGGTAACACCTCAAGCTCGACTCCGGCGACGGTCTCGGGCGTGGGGGTGTTACAAGAAGGTGGTTGAAGACTTGGTCTTGAGAATTTGAATTAGAATGCAAATTGGAAGGTTGAGTGAATCTAAGAGCAAGTCAAGGAGATTTTTAAGGGTTCTTTGAAAATTTTTCTCAAAATATGGGTTTTCGGAATGTTTTCAAAAAGTTTTGTTTAAAACTTGGGTGAAATAAATTTTTTGATAAAGACTTTGAATTATTCTAAAAAGTGTTACAGGAAGTGTGGCACACCGATTCTCCAGCACCAAATCTATAAGTATTCTGATATGCTTTATTGTTATATGACTAAATTATGATACTGAAAGACTACTATAGACATTAGTACTGTACTGAAACTCTGTAGTTAGGGCAAACTGAGACTGTAGGAAAACTGAAAACTGTAGAAGACTACAAACTATAGTTAGACTTTGATCTGCAAAAACAAAACTTTAAATTACTACTTCGTCATAAAACATCTGTTAATAACCACTGGAATTATGAACTAATTCATAAAATTCATAATCAGATAACATGCAAAATTGAAATGAGCATAAGAGCTACACCCGGAAGGGGCCGTGGTAAAGGCCGAGGAAATACCTGGGCTGGACTTCAGCGTCTGGTCATATGCCTGCTAGGGAGGCACTATCATCACCAGTGATTGAGATAGGGCCTCACGATCGAGCTGCAGGGGACGATGTTTTGTGTTAAGCGATGCTCTGAGTTTTAGAGAGGGTAACTGGAGCAAGTACTGGAGCAGTAGGTCGTGGATTGAATTCTGAGCAGCTTCGGGCTAATGGAATAGAGATCTTCAAGGGTGTCTCTGGTGTAGCCCTGAATGTGGCCGAGTATTGGTTAGAGACAACAGAATGGATAATGGATGATTTGGACTACTCGGTGGAGCAGAAGCTTAAGGGAGCAGTATCTTTACTATGTGATGAGGCCTACCACTGGTGGCTCACTATGAGAGATGGTACGACGATTGATAGATTGACATGGGACCTCTTCAAGATAGCCTTTCAGGGAAAGTACATCGAGGTGAGTTATGTGGATGCCCGAAGGGAGGAATTCTTAAATCTGACTCAGGGAACAAGTCCGTTGCGGAGTATGAGGTAGAGTTCTTAAGGTTAAGCTAATATGCCCATGGGATTGTTGCCACTAAAAATGAGCGCAGTGTGCAGTTTGAGGATAGCCTCCGAGATGAGCTACGGGTACTGATTGCTCCACAGAGGGAGTGTGATTTTGCCGCCCTGATTGAAAAGGCTAAGATAGCTGAAGATGTGAAGCGCTCAGAGCGCCAGAATCAGGGGAAGGATAGGGTCAGATTCAGGACAGATTCAGGGCCCTCGGGTTCTTCAGGGAGGCCCGTTAAGAGAGCTAGAGTAGATGAGCCGGTTCAAGCAGTTTTGGTAAAGATGGTCAGACTGCAGGCTTGTACAGATTGTGGGAAAGCACATCAAGGTGAATGTTGGAGGCGTTCTAATGCATGCTTTTGATGTGGGTCTAAGGATCACTGAGTCAGTGATTGCCCTCAGAGGCCAGTATGGATGTAAGCTATAGAGTAGAGGGTTACTCAGCCAGTGAGAGGTGGTCAGCAGCCATTGAGAGGCCGTGGCCAGGCCAGTGGCAGAAATGGGAATGGACGCAGCCGTGGAACACCGGGTATGTAACATGAAGGCACAACAGCCAGCTTTGGCCTACGCTGCTCGTCGCCGAGAGGATGGTGATGCACCTGACGTCATAACTAGTACGTTTTTAATTCATAACATGCCATACACTGCCTTGATTGATATTGGGTCTACACACTCATATGTCGCATGCAATGTGTCTGGGAAGTTGGGTATGCAATCTGATAACACTACTAGTGAGATATCTATAATTAGTCCACTAGGACACTCGGTTAGGGTAGACAAACTCTTTAGACATGTGCCCTTGGAAGTACAAGGTAGAACTTTTCCTGCGGATATGATGGAACTACCGTTTGGAGAATTCGATCTTATCTTGGCTGTGGACTGGCTTGTTAAGCACCGAGCGAACTTGTATTGCGCTGCTAAGTGAATTATTTTAAAGACTTTGGAGGATGAGGAGGTAGCTATGATAGGGGAGCGAAAAGATTATTTGTCTAACATTATCTTAGTGTTAAGGGCTGAAAAGTTGGTTCGCAAGGGTTGCGAGGCATTCTTGGCGTATGTGAGCATGTGTATCAACTATTGTCAGTTGAACAAACTGACAGTTAAGAATAAGTACCCCCTGCCAAGGATCGATAACCTTTTTGATCAACTTAGAGGAGCTTCGGTATTCTCTAAGATTGACCTTCGATCTGGATACCATCAATTAAGGGTGAAGGAGACTGACATTTATAATACGGTAATTAGAACGCGATATGGTCACTATGAGTTTTTGGAATACCGTTTCAACTTACGAATGTACCAGCGTCCTTGATGGATTTAATGAACCGGGTATTCCAACCCTATCTGGACCGGTTTGTGGTAGTCTTTATAGACGATATCCTGGTGTATTCAAAAATGGAGGAGGACTACGATGAGCATCTCCAAACTATTCTACAAATTTTGAGGGAGAGGAAACTTTATGCAAGATTTAGCAAGTGTCAATTTTGGCTGCGGGAAGTGACATTCTTGGGTCACGTTTCTACCAAGGGCATTAGAGTATATCCTTGGAAAATTGAAGCGGTATTGGATTGGAAATCACCGAGGACTGTGTCAAAAATTCAAAGTTTTCTGGGTCTGGCAGGGTATTATAAAAGATATGTGGAAGTGTTTTCTGTGATTGCGGCACCATTGACTAAGTTACTGAGAAAAGGGGTACCATTTATCTAGACTGACAAGCAACAAGAAAGTTTTGAGAAATTGAAAAAGGTTCTGACTGAAGCCTCTATTCTAATACAGCCGGAATCTAGGATGGCTAATGTGGTAACAGATGTATTGAGTCGCAGGATAGTATCTAATCTAAGAAAAATGTTCGCTCGTCTCAACCTCTTTGATGATGGTAGTTTATTGGCTGAGCTACAAGTGAGACCTACTTGGACTGAGCAAATTAAGGAGAAACAGTTATTGGATGAATCACTGGTTCCTCAGTTTCGATTGGTGGAGAATGGTGAGACATCTGATTTTGGACTGAACAGTGAAGGTGTTTTGTGTTTCCATAGGAGAGTTTGTGTTTCGAAGGACTCTGATCTGAGGCAGTCAATACTGTGGGAGGCGCATGGCAGCCCTTGTGCCATGCATCCTGGTGGAAATAAGTTATATCAAAATCTGCGTGAGTTATATTGGTTGCCTAGACTTAAGCGCAAAGTAACAAAATTTGTAGGTAAGTGTCTGACATGCCAGCAAGTGAAGGCTGAGCATCAACTGCCTTTTGGGCTTCTGCAACCGGTTAAGATTCCACTCTGGAAGTGGGAGAGGGTGACCATGGATTTTGTGAGTAGGCTACCCTTGACGCCTTCTAAGAAGGACTCAGTTTGGGTGATTGTGGATAGACTGACGAAATCTGCTCATTTTATACCGATCGGTACAGATTATTCGCTTCAGAAGTTAACTAAATTGTATGTAGCTTAGATAATGCGACTTTATGGGGTGTCAGTTTCAATAATTTCTGACAGAGACCCTAGGTTTACATCCTGGTTCTGGAAGAGGCTGCATGAAGCATTGGGTACAATGTTGGATTTCAGCACTGCCTTTCACCCTCAAATGGATGGACAGTCAGAAAAGATGATTCAAGTACTGGAGGATATGCTAAGAGGTTGCGTTATTAACTTCTGAGGTAGTTGGGAAAATTATTTACCGCTAGCAGAGTTTGTGTATAATAACACTTATCAGACAAGTTTTCAGATGGCACCATATGAGGCGCTGTATGGTCGTAGGTGTCGTACGCCTACTTGTTGGACTGAACTAGGTGAACGTCAGGTTTTGGGGCCAAAGTTGGTTGCAGATACTGAAGATAAAGTTAAGTTGATTAGGGATCGGTTAAAGGAAGCATCCGATAGGCAGAAGTCATATGCCAATTTGAACTGTAAAGAGGTTGAATACTCTGTGGGAGATTTTGTATTTCTAAAGGTCTCAGCTTGGAAGAAGATCTTAAGATTTGAAAGGAATGGCAAGTTGAGCCTTCGGTTTATTTGACCCTATAGGGTTCTGAAACGAGTGGGTCTGGCTGCATATCAGCTCGAACTGCCTCCTAAATTAGACCAGATTCATGATGTCTTTCATGTCTCAATTTTGAGGCGATACCGTTTTGATCCTTCACATATTGTACCAGTTAAGGACATTAAAATTAAGCCTGATTTGACCTTCGAGGAAGAACCAGTGCAAATTATGGATCATGACGTTAAAGTACTGAGGAGGAAATCCATTCTATTGGTTCAGGTGCTTTGGTGTAATCATGGTACAGAAGAAGCCACGTGGGAGCCTGAAGAGCCAACGAGACAACAATATAATCACTTATTCTGACCAGGTTCAAGGCTGAAATTTTTTTAAGAGGGTAGAGTTGTAACGCCCCAAATTTTAGGGTTTTTGAATTTTTTTGCATAAATTGACAATTGCATGTTTGGGTATGCCGGATTTATGATTTGGGTGTGTTTGTGGGGCCTTTAGAAGGCCTGGGTTTAGGCCAAGCCTTTGGAAAAATTTTAATTTGTAGGCTTAGGGGAGTATGGATGTAAGCTTATAGGGTTTAAGTTATTAGGGTTTGATGACATAAAAAGGTTTGTAGTGGAGTGGCCTGTAGCGTCTTTGACAAGGGGAAGGAAGGGGGTTCAAATCCCTTTACAAGCAAATGTATTCATTTTGCTAGAAGTGGGTGGCAAGTGGTTCAAGTGGTTTCAAACTCTGAAAGGTGGTTGAAGACTTGGTCTTGAGAATTTGAATTAGAATTCAAATTGGAAGGTTGAGTGAATCAATGAGCAAATCAAGGAAATTTTTAAGGGATTTGGTGTAAGGGATGAGGTTTAGCCGAATTGGGTAGCTAGGGGGCATTATTTCGGCTAAAGACTTTGGGAAGTAGCGTTTTTCAGCATTTTGGAAGCCTATGTGTGGAATGTTTTTGTGTCAACTTGGGGGGCATGTTATTTCGAGTTTATTTTTCTTTCTATACTTGGGGGATCAATTAGTTTTCCTCTTTTCTTGTACTCTTATTCGGTCATTAATACCAATTGCCGAACCCTAATTGTTTAATTAGTGACCGAGGCGTCTTGCATTTCTCTTTTACTCTTTCTAAAATCATTACCGAATTCTGCTTCTATATTTTCTCTTCTTTTCTTTTCATCTTGCCTTGGCCAAATTGAACCATCTCTTAGCCGAACCCTGCTCCTCATTTCTTTTCTTTTTGGAAGCCAATCTTGTTCCCTTTTCTCTACTGTTATCCTGTTGAATCTCATTCTTATTTTCCTCGCTGCTTTCATTTCTTCTCAAAGCCAAACCTCGTTCCTCCTTCTTTGCTAAAATACCCTTCATTGGTCGAATCCCACTACTCTTCACCCCCTTCATTTGTTCTTTCGAATAAGTCTTCAAAGTTGAACTTCATTCTTTTTCTCCATCGATTCTTAAGTACCTTCTCTTCCTTTTGATTGGTGTATTTCTCTTCGGGTTCAATCAGAAGCCGAAATTCATTGTTGACAATGATCTTTCTACATAAGGCAATTACTGAAATAGGTAAGGATGTTCTCTTTTCTCTTGTTGTGTTAACTGATTCGGAAGCCAATCATCTCGTCTTCTTTATGCAATTAGCCTTTAATGCTCTTGCTAATGACCGACTTCAAATCTTTTTCTTTCCAATCAACAATCAGGGATCTACAGTGTGTCGTGCGATTCATTCACTTAGTGTCTAAATGGAGTTAGGAACATTGGTTCAAGGGAGGCGTGGTAAGTAGCAATGAACTGCTTAAGGCATTTTTAATACTTAGATTTGGGTTACCAATTATATTTGACTAATGGTGGATTGTTATGTATTTTAGGTGCTGTGATCTAGAAGGGTTTTGTCAATAATATTAATCTAGGTGTGTAACCACACCCTACAGTAGTATAGATCGACAAAAGTCAAAAAGCCAGAATGCCGAAACGTCAGTATTCGAGGCCTTATGAGTGTGTGAATGCTTGTGGGCCAAACCAAGCCCACAAATCAAGGACAATAGACTGCGGAGGTCATTGTGCATGTTTTCATGCACTCGAGCCGTTATAGGCCTCAATGGGCCGAAATTGGCAAATGGGCCTACAGGCCCATATGGGTAAAATTACTCTAGTGATTGTTGGTGTATTGGCTGATAAGGCTGGTGACGCTATACGTAAAACTAGACTGAATAGGCCACACGAGCGTGTGGGCCCACCTGGGCCCAACAGGGGTTTTGGGCCCACAAACACTATTTGACCATATAGACTATTTGAGTCGCTCAAAGTGACGTTAGACCTATTAGGTCGTATTAGGTACCGAGACATCGAAATGTAGTAAAATGACCAGAATACCACTGAGGGGTAAAATTATCATTTTGCCCCTAACTCCCTGAAAGACATTTATACCCCTAAAGATAGGTTGTCTAACATATGTATGAATGAAATGGTGCCTGTTAATCTACATGCATAATATAAATTTAGGACATGATCCTCTGTATGGGGTTGGGTATGTTTATAGAGGTAGTTCTGTAATAGTGGCTCTGCCACGTAATTCTGTATAGTGGCTTTGCCACGTAATCCATTTTTTGGTGGCTATGCCACAATATCTGCTATTAGCAGCATGGCTGGGTATTGGTGTGTGGGCTGGGTAGGTCGAGTCCACATGGTGTGATGGGTCGGTACTAGTGGTGTGATGGTTGGATCGGGTTGGGCTTACATGCATTTATGGTTCTACCTCTGTAATGGGCTTGGGCCCGCACTGTTTTGTATAGGGCTAAGGCCCAGACTGATCTGTTCTCCACACCATCATGTGTCATTATTTTTTTAGGTGCAAGTTTTACACTGTTTGTGACACACTGTGTGGCCCTATTTTGGTTACTCACATGGGCAAACCACGAGCTAGGACATGGTTGTGCGTCCAAACTTCGAATGTCCACATGGGTTGGACTAAGTCACACAGCCCTGTGACTCTTATTTTCAGTAATTCCAAAGTTTTCTATTTAATTTCAAATTGATCCCAGAATGTCATCAAACTATTTTTAAGGCTTTTTAGGTTCAAATGAAGCCCCATAAAATGTTTGTTATAATTAAGTTGTGTTATTGAATGTTATTAACTAAATCGCTTGACAATTTTATTGTAATTTAAATGTTTTGAATTGTATTGTAATACTCTATAACCCTAATTTGATGACATATACGGGTTTCGGGGTGTTACATTCCTTGACAAATTGGAATCACAAATCAAAATTAGAACTTAACACTTTAATATCATTTACACTTTCTACTAATTGAGAGAGGAAAATCTATGATTCAATGGTGGTTCAATTAAGGAGGAAGGATGGAGACTAAATAAATGAAATAGGATGAAATATATTATTGAAAATGAGGAAATTAATTCTTTTCCCTTCGAAAATATAGATGTTAAAATGGATAGGATTCATTTATAATTAAAAAGAATGAGTGAGGAGGAGAATTGGAGAAAGAAGATGGAAGATAACAGTGGCCGCACGGCGGCGGTGCAATGATGGTGAGGCGAGGGCAAAAAAAGAAAGAGGTGGTGGAGGTTAAGTAGTAGTGGTGGTTTGGTGTTGAGGTGGTGGCTATTTGGTGGTGAAAAGTGGAAGAATTGCGGCTAAAGGAGGAGGAAAAGATAATTGAAGGGAGAGAATGGATGAGAAGGGAAAAAAATTATTTTTGTGTCTAGGTGTATTGGATAGCAAGGTCAGAGGGGGAAGAGAAAAATGAAAATTAATAGCTTAAGGGGAAGTAAAGGAAGGTGAGGGAAAAAGGGGAGCAAACTATAGGAAGAAAGAATCTCACCCATATGGCAAATAAGAGGGACATCCAAAGTGGTGTTGACTGAGGATTTATTGACAAAATTTTAAAAATATATATTAGGGAGTGGGAAATTAAACACATGACCTCGGGAAATTAATTATACTCTTAAGCACTATGCTAGATTAGTTCTTTGTTTATGAGCTAATAGAAATTAAATAAAGATAAGGAGCATGACACTCTTAATTAAAGATTCATGTTTGTTACTTGGTGTCGTGCACTACTTTCATTTTCTGGGTATTTTGGCTTCGAAGTTTAGTGTTGTAGCACCACTTCCCAATGTCATAGTGCTGCAATTGTCTCTCATATTCTGAGCTAGAAAATAGTGCCCTACACACTAGATAGAATTGTTAGATCATCTCTAGGACCATAGTTGCCCATTAGGTCATGCCATAACTCACATTGCGTAAAAACGCCTATTTTGCATAAATTAAACACGAAGTAATAATATCACATCCTATTTTTTTAAATAATTGTTGTTAAAATGAACACAATGAATAAAGTGCCAAGTGGTTAAGTGTTTAATTAATTTCCTAAGGGTCTTAGGTTTAAGTCTCCCCACTCTCATATTATTAATTAAATTTTTTAGTCAGCCTTGTCATGCTATATCCCCTTTTTCGTCCACTTGTTGCCACGCACGGGAGGATTTCTTTCCTTTCTTAACAAGTCAACATGCCATAAGTTGACAAACATGATCCCCTTTCTTATCCTCATCCCCTTTAGATGCCCTTTCTACATCCTTGCCTTATGAACCAAGTCATTGTACCTAGATAATTATTTTTCATCTATTGAACCATTTTTCCCATTCACCTCCTCCTATTGTTGTCCCTCTCTTTAGTTCTGCATTTTCTCTCCATTTTTCCTTGTTTTAGCCACATTTTACACCACCTTTACCTTAGTTTTTCTCCTCTATTTCACCACCCATCACAAATTGAACCACCATTGCAACACCACCTTGCCGCCACTCACTACACCTATTTTTGCTCTAACACAGCCTTTGTACCACCTTACACCATCTTGACCAGCACATTATGCCACCATTAGAAATATTTCTTTTTCCTATTTTGATTTTCTCTTCCTTCACTCTTGAGTCGTAACATCTCTCTCCCTTTGTCTCTTATTCATTGTGTTCTTCCGGGACCACCACCGCCGCGTCATCGCCCCTCCACTTGCGTTGGTAACCTTTCTATTTTTCTTCACTATTTTTATGACATCATTCATTCTCTTTAGTAATTAAAATCCTATATCCCTATTTTCCCTTAGTTTTGAATTATTTCATTAAAATGTTATATCTTTACTCACCCTTTCAAGTCATTTTTTGCTAGACTCAATCTCTTCTCCCACTTATGACTTTAATAATCAAACATCCCTTCTAGTTAAATTAAGTTAGGGTGACAATGGTAATAGAATGAAAAACTAGTCCTTCCTTTCCCATTTTCCTTGATACCAAATGTATTTAGAGGCCATATTATATTCTTTTTCATTCCAATGTTAACATATCATATATTATTTTCTGTTGAAGGTTCAATCGGAACGAACCCAAGAGTTACTAACATTGGGAATGAGATCATATTACGATTGACTTCTATAAGGGTGAATATTGGTTAGACTGTTACTAAATGGACTTATGCCATATAATGTTTAAAACGACCTCCCAATTTGAAAAATCGCTTTTGTTGATAAGTAGGTAACTTATTGAGTAAATCCAAGAGTGAGCATTTGTACAGTGGTGTTTTGCTTTAGATCTACAAACATGTATGGGTTAACTTACTAGAAAAATATACATAATATTTATTGATAGATAAAATATAATTATTTATGATCAAAACCTTGTTAAAAATCTCTATAACATAGGAAGTTGAGAATACATTATGTGTAACACCTTTAACCTATATCCGTCGTCGGAATAAGGTTACTAAACATTACCGTACAAATGGAACATTAAAACATACATTTCATACTTCAGTGAAAACATATTATAAAACATTTATTCATATACATATCATCACTAAATTGAGCCTTTGAGGCCCTAGAAAGACCTTAGAAATAATCTAAGACTAAATTGGAAACATTTGGAAAGTCTAAGAGAAAGTTAGAAAAATTTGTCTACAAGGGTCACACGGTCGTGTGGCCAGACCATGTGCCACACATGGCTGAGACACATGCCTGTGTCATAGGTGGTGCAACTTTTTTGTGTAGGGTCACACGGGTGTGTCATACGCCTGTGTGCTAGTCGTGTAACTTTCAAAATTTTCTCACACGCCCGTGTGCCAGGCCATGTGCTAGTTTATGTAACTAACTGACTTGCATACAAAGGAACCTATGGGAGACACACAACTGTGTCGCCAGGCTATGTGTCACACATGGCTGAGTCACACGTTGGTCTTGTGATGATGAAGTAATAAAAACTGATCGCACATATAAACTAACTAATATCATAATAAATGTAAGTGCACCTATCGAATAGCAGTATAGTTAGTGGCATGACCAGAATATCGAATCCAAGGAACTAAAAGTACTTGTAATGACTTTCTTCCGATTATGTAGCCTAAAAAAAGGAGGTGGTTTGTGTAAACTAATTAATGCAAAACTAAACTAAGGATGCGACAAAAGTAAATTGGGAAATTACTTTTGGGAAACTGTTTGATGAGGGCAATACCTAAGGAAGAATCCACCTAGACTTCACTTGTTATCTAACTCTGAACTAGATGATTTCTTTATTTGACTTGATCCGTAGAGATCCCTAAATTATGTTAATACCTCCATCGAGGATAAGAACAACTAATCCTAAGTTGATTAATTGAAATCTCTTTCTAATTAAAACCCTTAATCTTGCATTAACTCGATCTATGGCTCCTCATATTAGATTTTACTCTGATTCGGCAGATTTTCGTCGTCCTATGTCTAGGATTGCGACCAACTCCGCTTAATTGTGTTGGATCTACTCCTATACAGGGACTTTTGCTCCTCTGTATAAGCACATTCGACTTAAATTAATATCCCAGAAATATCAATTCAAGAGTTAAAAACACAATTAAGAACAAATCAAATATTTATCATATAGTTCAAATAACAATTACAAGATTCGTCTTACGTTTCATCCCCCTTAGATATTTAGGGTTTTAATTCATAATTATAAAAAGAAGCATCTCAGAATAAAGAAAATAACAAAACATAAGCAAGCCCAAAACTCCTAAAAGGATTGAAGGGAGATCCTCTGTCTTGATGTAGATCCTGGCTTCTGGGATAGATCAGTCAGCTTTCCGTCGAGTAATATCTTGCCTTTAGCTCTTCGTCTTGGTGGGAAGACTATACCCTTTGCGGGAATAATGCACACCCTTGTAGTTGCCTACTAGGGTCTTTATATAGAGTTTGGTGAGTCTTTCTTAGCCCCTAAGTAGCCTTTTTTGAGTGAAATTAAACTTCATCACAACAGGGACACGCCCGTGTGAATCGATGTTGGGCCATGTTCAAGCCTATTTATGTGGCATGGCCGTGTGACACACCCGTATGGTGAACTTCCAGGCTGTGTTGATTCCTTACTTTGGCCTATTTTCTCCATTTTCGGCCCGTTTCTTGTTCTTTTCACTCCCCTAAGCTCACCTGAGTATAAAACATGAAATTAAAGGTTTAGGAGCATCAAATTCCATAAACCAAGGAATAATTCATAAATGTGCTAAGCATGAGGTAAAAACATATATAATTTACAGTTTATCACACGTCCGTGTCTCAAGCCATGTGGACATAAATTTTCCCAAAATCAAGCCATTTCCAACACAAATTCATGCATACACCTATAAGCCTTTTGTACACATAATCAAGATATAAAAACCTTAACAAAGCATACATATAATGACCAATTCAAGTGTCCCAAGTCAACCGATCAATATGCATTTGAGGTACCTCGAATACATTCATCCAAAACTTACCTAAGCATGTATATGTTACCACATTTCAATCATCAACATATAGCTCAATACATTCCCTAAACATGCCATATGTTAACCAAAATCAAACCAACTTAACATATACCATTTGAGCCATTCAAATTGTAATGCCCTCAATTTGGGCCTAGAATTGTTGGGCCTTGAGCAAGGGAACTGTTAGGAGATTGCACATAAACTTTTAGTTGTGCAAGAAAGTGACATATATGAATGTCTGCTTCAATGGTTAAGTGATTTAGGAGTGTTTGGGAGTGTCTGAGAAGTCTTGGATTCAAGCCTTGGCTTGTGCAAAAATATTGCTTTTTAAGTAATTAACCTAATCTCTAGTAAGTAGGCTTCTTAAATATTTATGGTGAAAACATGAAACAAAGAGCCTGCTGGTAAAGGTGATTAATGGCATTTTTACAGCTACTGGGAGACTTGGGTTCGAGTCCCACTTTGCACAAAGAGTGTTTTATTTTGCTCTCTTGCCATGGGAGAAGTATAAGCTGACTGAAATACTACTGAGTGGAGTGGAGTTGGACTTGCTCATGGAGAAAAGTTAGGAGGATTTTGTAGATTTTGAAAGGGGAGGAGTTATAGCCGAATTTGAGGAGGAAAAAGGGGGATTTGGATTAGATCGGTTTGAGTTTGTTGTATGGTGAGATTATGGGAGGATGGAATTTTGAGTGGAGGGAGCGTTGGTGCCGATTTGAAACTCTAAGCACCTCTATGGATTCGGTTTGGGGAGAGAAATGAGTGCACAATTTTGAGAAGTTCTCTTCAGTCAGTTTTGGCCAATAATTGTATTTGTCAATTATCCTCTTCTCTCTTTACCGAACTATCTCGACTCTCTTCCAATTCATAAGTTTTTGGTTTAACATATTTCTCTCAACCATTGCCGAATTATTCTTCTCCTCTTGTCTCTCTTCTATTTTTCCAACTTTGGCCGAATAGTGTTGATCTTGCTTTTTGCCGAACCCATCATGTCTCCTCCCTCTCTTTTCTTTTTCAGCTTTCTACTAGTTTGTGAACCGATCTTCTTCCCTTGCTAATTCTTGTGTATGGATGAATATTCCTCTTCCTTTTTGCACAAACTTTTCTTTCTTCTTCTTTGTCGATTTTGGTGGTAATGACTGTAATTTGGTTCTCCTCTCACTGATTTCTTTCTATCATTTGAATAGTTGTTCTTCTGTATCCTCTTTCTAACACGTCCTTTTCCTGCTGGCATTTATTAGGGTGGTAGATGTGCTAGTTCTGTTTGGGTCACAGTGAATGGTTGTTGGGTGGTAGGAGGCCGATTGTTCTCTTCTTTACTCTTGGTCGTATTTTCGGTAAATGATTGTGTGCTTGGTTCAATCTATGTACATATACTGTGTTAGTTGTTAAGATTCAATTGGTATGCAGGTGGCTCTAAGGCTAGTAATCGGGTGTTTACAGCAATAGGAGTGTGCGAAATCTCAATCGTTCAATCATGGTAAATGTTGGTGACAATTTTTGGATTAAGTGTGTAAAAGAGGGTGATTAACCCGATTGACAAGTGATTAATGTATTACTCGATTGAAAGTAGGGTTTGGGCACTCATGGGTTGTTCACTCGATTCCTTAAACAGGTGTGTACTCACACTACTTTAACAATAGAACAGCAAAAGCCAAAAAGCCAAAAAGCTAAAAGGTGCAGCAACTGATTCCACATGAGCGTACGAACGCATGTGTGGAAATTTGATATGACTGCAGAGGCCACCGTGACCGATCTCATAGGCTTATGCCGTTTTGGACCATGTTGGGGCCGAAAATGGGCCGTGTGGGACAAACGGGCTTGTGGGCCCCACACGAGTAAATATCACGGACATGTTAGAAATATTGGAATGGGTTGTGTCATTCACATGGCTAAGGTCATTTCTAGGCTTAACGAGCCACACGGGCATGTGGGCCCCACATAGGCCGCATAATGGGCCTTGGGCCATTTTCACTGTTTATACTATTGGGTCAGTAAGATTACCTAGACCCCTAACTGGTGAAATAATTTAAATGCTCCTATAAGGTGAAATGACCGATATACCATTGTAGGGTAAAATTACTGATATACCCCCATTGGGTAAAATGACCAATATACCACCGTAGGGTAAAATGACCAATATACCCTCATAGGATAAAATGAGTGATATACACTCGTAGGGTAAAATGAATGATATACCCCTGTAGGGTAAAATGACCGATATACCTTTATTGGGTAAAATGACCGATATACCCCCATAGGGTAAAATGATCGATATACCCCCGTAGGGTAAAATGATCGATACACCCCGTAGGGTAAAATGACGGATATACTCTATAGGGTAAAATGACCGATATACCCTTGTAAGGTAAAATGACGGATATACCCCTGTAAGGCAAAATGACCGATATACCCCCATGGGGTAAAATGACCAATATACCCCCGTAGGGTAAAATGACCGATATACCCATGTAGGTAAAATGATTGATATACCCCCATAGGGTAAAATGACCGCTATACCCCTATAGGGTAAAATGACCGATATACTCCCATACAGTAAAATGACCGATATACCCCTATAAGGTTAAATGACTGAAATGCCCCTATAAAGTAAAGTGACTGTTTTGCTCTTACTTTGTGTATGACTGTATTTGAGCATGCCACGTTGTATGTATGTTGCATCCATGCATGATATTTTGATGCTACGCATCGCATGTTGTATGGGGATGGTATTATTGTAATTGGAGGAACTGTACTGATCTGTTAAGGTTGCACGGGTCGCATGAGACGACTGTGGACCTACTAATGCTTTGTGCCATTCATATTACTGATAAGGTCTCACGGGTCGCACGAGACGACTGTGGACCTACTGATGGCTTTGTGCCATTCATATAACTGATAAGGTCGCACGGGTCGCACGAGACGACTATGGACCTATTGATTGCTTTGTACCGTACGTATTACTGGCAGCTTTCCTGCAATATTGGTTAGTGCCACAACCGGTGCTAACATTGGAGTGTAGGGATGGGTGGGTCGATTTATTCCCCACAAGAGTACAGGGTTGGACAGCTGATGGTGTGCGGGGTTAGTTAGGATTATATGCATCATGCATTCTGATTTCTAGTACTATTATGGGCTAAAGCCCAACAAATACTATTATGGGCTAAGGCCCAACTGATACTGTAATGGGCTATGGCCCACATTGATATTGTATTGTAATGGGTTAAGGCCCACACTAACACTCTTTCTGAAAAGGGCTTTGGCCTAGACTGTTATTGCATACTGTATGTTAACTGTTTGATAAGGGATTACACATTGAGTTTTCGTAAACTCAGCCTTCTATTTAACTATATAGGTAATCCCCAGTTGTAGGCGGGTCCAGTGTTGCGAGGGTCTTGGAGGTGGCCACATAACCGCTTGGCTTTCATTACTTATTTTTTATTACTAAATTTCAATTTGGGCATTTATTTATGTAATACGGCCTCTTTAATTTTTTAACTATTAATTTGGGCTTTTACTTTAGTTCGTATCTGATAGTAGTAGGACGCGATTTTTTTCAAATGAATAATGCTTTACAACACATCACGTTTTTGTAATTTACTTTAAAAGCGTCTGCAAGAAACTTGGTTTTAAAGTGTAACAACAAATAATTCTAATTAACAAATTTTCGTTAAAGTTAGAATAAGGTTTTAATACATAATGGGCTTTTCAGTGACCCATGTTTGGGAAATGAACGACTTATTTTGGAACCACCTTTTAATAACTATTTGATTGACTGGTTTAAGGGTTTTCAATGATAACAAGTTTTACGTTTCAACACTCCAATGTGACACTGCCAGATTCGGCCATAACGTCTGGGCTGGGTTTGGGTTGTTACATAAACATGCAACAACATAGCCACATTGACACAAACTAGTATGGCATCAAACGTACCAAACCAAACAACTTATACATACCAAATCTTCATTTAAGCATTCAACTAAATATCTGTATAAGTCCACTTATAAATGCAATTATAACCCTGGCCAAAGCATCAAAAACTACATGTAATAGCCTGTTTTTAGTGGGAATCAGAATAGTGGTTTCAAAACCACAAATCTGAGGTCAAAATATTTATTTTAATATTATTTTGAGGTCTACAGTATGATAGTATGATTGCATAGAATATTTTCATTAAGAAATTTTATCATTTGTATGCTTAATTTGTGAAAAAGGACTAAATCATGTAAAGTGTAAAAGTTGTGTTCTATTAGCTAAAGGTGTTTAATAGCTATGGAACTTTAAAGTTGAAGTCCTTATGTGGTAATTATACCATTGTTTATGTTAGTGGACAAAGATGGACATTAAATAGTTGAATTTTAAGTTAAAATCAAATGTTAAAAATGTATGTTAAGAATTAAAAGATAATAAAATATAGTAAACAAAAGAAAAACCTTGCACGTTCATCTTTTCAACTGAAAATTTGAAGGAGAAGAAGCCATGGAAGCTTGAAACTTTCGGCCAACCCTATTTTGCTCACATGTGAGTATTGTTTGTCCTGATTTTAATGATTTTCATTTTTTTGGGAGTTTTTGGGATCGTTGTAGCTTAATCTAGCTAGCCTAGGGACTAATTTCCAAAACTGTTAAATAGTTAGAGTTTTTCCATTGTTGAATATGCATGTGTTTTGGTGTTTGATGAAAAATAAATAAATCTTGGTTGTTAGATAAACAAGTTTTGTAAAGTGTTTTTTAGTGAAAATGTCAATTAAAGATTAAATTGTTAAATATGCAAATTTTGTGGTAAAATGTGTGAATAAATGAAAAATATGGATTGTAATAAGCATTGAAGAAATTTGGCTAGCATGGGTTAAGGTTAAATTGCATAAATTTGCATTTTTATGAGATAGGGACTAAATTGAATAGAGTGATGCTTAAAATAGTTAAATTTGATTATATAGATCAAGGAAAACAAAGTACGAATCTAGGTCGAGGAAATGACAAAGTTATCGAATAAACAATCGTTTTCATCCGTACTGCATCGAGGTAAGTTCATATGTTTAATAAGCTTTGTGTTTCATGTGTTTAAATTGTTAAATTATGTATTTGTGATAAAACAACATTGTGGAAGTTATCGCAAGGCATCGACAAAGAATAGATCTCATTTGAACATTAGGAATTGATAAGATACAAATGACATGTCATTAAGGGTTACCGTGATTTATGTTATTTGGGTGCTGGTCCTGTACGTCCTACTGGTGGCTGAGTTTTTCAGCATGTGTTGTGATTACTCAACAGCTTGTGTGAGCAGCACTATGTAGCCCTGTCTTGGTCATCATCTTCTGTGAGCAGACCCAGTGATGGCTTGAGAGTGAGCATCTATATGAGATATGTGATAAAGGTGGTTTAACCATGTATATGGCACTTAGTGTGCGAGATACCCAAGTATCCGAAATTATTCCGAATGGTTCAATGGGCAAAAATGATGGTCCGAGGATAGAAGAGATGATATGGATCAGTTAAGGTACTCGTGATAATTTTAACAAGTAAGTGATAGTTGATGAATTCATACATGATAAATATGATTGAGTTAATGTACAAATCTTGGATTTGAATGAAATTTACCTATGTTTACTAATGTTTCTTTAGATTGTGAATGAATTGGTAGATTAAACCTTTTAGCCATACGAGCTTACTATGCTTCATAGCTTACTTTTTTTTTGTTTTTTGTGTTTTATAGTGAATCGAAAGCTCTCTCAGATTGGAAGTCATTAGAGATCTCATCGCACTATTCTACACTTGTTTTGGTGCATTCTGACTTAATGTATTTTGGTTATATGGCATGTATAGGTCTATTGGCAAATGAAGCCTATATAATTTAATATGTGATTAGCCATGTGATTTGGCTTAATTTGGCAAATATGTTGGTATATATATATATATATGAGTAGTTAGCTTATCTTGTATGGTTTATAATTGCCTTGAGTTTGCGTAATGGTTGACTTGGAAATTGCCTTGTGTGTGAATTGATAATTTGGTACCTATTGGATGAATTGCTGAAGTGGTTTACATGTCATGTTTTGGGCATTATGATGCATATAGCAAGAGATTATTTAGGTAACTTTTTGACGTGATTATGGCATGTTTATAATGGTCAATTGTGATACTTGTTATCATCTGGGTTAATGGTATCAAAATTGCATGTTTAGGTTTGATTTTGGGTTGGTTTGAATATTTATTTTTGTAAGTGCGGGATCTGTTAAAAGGCGGCCTATAAATATTTTGTTGTGCATGAAAATATCACAATTGATTGCTAGCTTTAGTGTTCTATTTGAGTGAATTAAGAGGAGTTTGGAGTGTTGGAGAAGTCCTGGGTTCAAACCTAGGCCTTAGCAAAAATTTATGTTTTTCTCTTAAAGGAGCCTTGACATTAGTGGGTAGGCCTTAAGAATATTTTCGGTGAAAGCGTGACACGAAAAGAGCAGGTGGTCTAGTGGCAAAGAGGCGTTAAGAGTATGCATGTGGTTCGAGGTTCAAGTCGTGGCATGAGTAGAACTTTTGGTTGTTTCTTAAATAAACCTGGATATTGGTAGGAAGGCTTTATAAATATTTGGAATAAAATGTGACTCAAGATGAGCTTGTGGTTTGGTGGTTGTGGCGTCATTATGATGGCAAGGGGTCTTGGGTTTGAGTTACCTTGTGCACAAATGAGTATTTATTTTACTCATTGGCTGTGAGGTGGTGGAATTCAAGTGAAACACTGCTGGAAGGAAGTTTGAATTGGTCTTAAGTTGTTGGGAGAAGATTATGGAACATATCAATAAGGGATTTATGGAGATTTCGAAGGATTTGAAAATTGAAGTGTGTTGTAGCCAAATTTGAATTCTAAGCAAGTAAGGAATCCATTTTTTTGGGGAATTTTGAGTGTGCATTTGGCTAAGGGGGTCTTGAGTGGTGTGCTTTTGGCAAAAGGGAGCTCTTAAGGTTTTTTTTATTTGAGTGGTGTCGAATGTGGTTTTCTTTTTGGTGGGGCATTCGTTTTGGTCTTTTGGTTTAGTTTTGGTATTCTTCTCAAAATCCCGAAGTGCCAGAATTGTTCTTTTCTTGGTCTCCTGTGTGTACCGAATGGTCCCTCCTTTTTACCTTTAGTTTTGTTTCTCTTTCTCTAAAAACTGAATACCATCTCCTCTTAAAATTCCTTACTCATATTTTCTTCAATCGATTTTCTCTTCTGTTCATACCTGGGCGGAATATTACTTGTTCTTTCTTTCGCAAACCCTTTTTTGGTTTAGCCTTGCTTATTGGTCGATTACTCCTCTTCTTTCTCTCACAACCTTTGTTCTTCTTGTGTTGGCCGAATTTGTTAATGTAACAACCCGATCCAGACCCTAGTTGAAATAGTAGTTTTGGGACCACATATTCGAGTCTAAAAATATTTTAATATTATTTTCTGTGTCTTTGTTATGTGAATTAACTTTTGTGAAATTTTTGTGATTTAATTTGTCTGATTCCGTGCTGAATTAGGAACAAGGATTAAAATGCATAAATGGTAAAATAGCATGCTACTTGTTCGATATGTCTATTTGAAATGGCTTTTATGGCTTTTATAATGGCCTTAATGGGTGAATAAACCAATTCATATAATGGTGGAATATTATAACCTTATTATATATGTTTTATGCATTAATTAATGAATGATAGATTGGTAATTCATGTTTAGACATGAAATATAGCAAAATAATGTGAAAATGTGTTCAGAAATTACTTGTATTGCTGAAAATCAAACAAAAAGAAAGGAACAAAGCCTTCTTAGGGTTCGGCTAGTGTATTGGATAATTAAGGTACGAAATTTGATCTGTTTTTGATAATTTTTACGTTTTTGTAATCGTTGCTTAGTATACTACAAAGCCCATCTCTCAATTTCTGTTTTTGTTGAAGATTTCATGAGATGCTATTGTTGATTTTATAAGTTTTAAAGTGTTAATGGATGAAAATAAAAGATATGTGATGGATTAAAGTATTTTTGTTTTTGAAATTTGATGAAATTGAGATATAGGGCTAAATTAAGAAAAATGAGAATTGGGATGACTAAATTATAAAATAAATGTGATTTATGGGCTTTTATGAACACTATATGAATTCTGCTAGATACATGTCTAAAGAGATTTTGTGAATTTGATGATTTTATGAATTAGGGACTAAATTATTAAAATGTGGAAATGTAAGGGTTAATTTGTAAAATGCCCTAATTATATGTTTTTGGATTAAATTGAATGAGTTAGTGAATAAAAGAGCATAATTTGAATTTATATAGATCAAGAACTAAAGAAAACAGAATTAGATCGGGGAAACTCGAAAGTCGTTGATTAGCAGTTCGTTATCGTCTGAATTTGTACGATGCAAGTCGATATACAAATAAATGCGTTAAATTGAATTATAATTGCTATTATGTTGATCGAATTGTATTATATGGTTATGAGAGCTGAATATGTGAAATCCGAATTGAATTACGAGCATGTTATCAAGTCCGAAAAGCCCCGTCCGAATCTTAGGAATAGTTAGGATACATATGTCATGACATAGGATATGATATGTGTTTTTGTGTAAGACCATGTCTGGGACGTTGGCATCGATATGAGATTAACGTGTAAGACCATGTCTGGGACATTGGCATCGTATTGATTCGAGTAAGACCCTGTCTAGGACGTCGGCATTGTATGAGATTTCTAAGCTATCCATGTATCCTAGTTAATTCCGATTGGTTCAACGGGCATTCTGAGAAAGTGAAGGAGAATACGAATGTGCATCTGAACTCTGGTACGTATGAATGTATCAGAAATTTGAGAATAAGAGGTATGTATGTATATGATCATTTGATATGTGAGCTATATGAATATGATATGTGAAGTTCAGTAAATAAATTTGATTAGTTGAGATCAATGTGAATTATATAGTCATGTATGTTTGTAGATTATTATGAACCGGTTAACGATTCTTGTAAAGGTTATAGCATGGGAAAGAATACATGATTTTGGGGCTTGAGGAGGTTGCAATTATTAATTGGTAAGTAGCATTAATTTGATTAATGTGTTTATAATATTATGGTGATGGATCAACGAGGGTTTGAGACTAATGATGGGGTTGATGTTATCATAGGAGTTCGATCTTGGAAGCATTTCAACTACAAATCCATAACAGGTGTGTAATCGTATACATGTTGTTAATCGGCTGAAAATCTGAAGGTGTGTATTTGCTTGTAGTATTCGATAATCGGTTAAAAGCAGAATGTATGTGTTGTTTTCATTTCTTTGGCTATAGACTAGCAAACTACTGAAAAGCTAAAACTTTGGCATTTGGTGGCACACGAGCGTGCGATCGTACATGTGGTGAATCGAGCCCATAAGTATGGGCATTAGATTGTAGAGTCTGTAATAGCCCGATACAGGGCCTAACGGAATAATGGTTACGAAACCACAAATTCGAGGTTAAAATATTTATTCTTGTTGATTTTTAAAATTTATTTTGTGTGTGCAATATTTTGTGAAATTTTCGTTAATAAATTTTATTGTTTGTGTGTCCAATGTGATAAATTGGACTAAATTGTAAAAGTAGTAAAATGTGCATTCTAGAAAGTAAAGGTGTTTGATTGAAATGTGTTTTCTTTTTATTTTATGGATTACATTTTCATGAATTTATTTTGTAAAAGTAGCGTACGAAAATTTCGACGTTTGGGCACTCAATTTAGCCAAAAGGACTAAATTGTAAAAGTGTAAAAGTTGAGTTCTACATGTTAGAAGTGTCCAATTGTTATGAAATTTTAAATTGGAGGCCCTTAAATGGTAATTATACCATTGGTTAATTTATTGGACAAAAATGGACATGAAATTGGTGAAAAATAATATTTTTAAGTTAGGGGCATTTTGGTCATTTAGTGATTAAATGAATTAAAAATGAAATTAAAACCAATTTCTGCTTATCTTCTTCCTCAAGGCCGAATATAGCATGGAGAAACCATGGCTAGGGTTTTTCAGGCTTCCAAGCTCGATTGTGAGTCCGTTCTAGCCCCGTTTTTATTGTTCTTTACGTTTTTTAAGTCCCCAATACTTAATTTAGCTTGTTCTAGCAATAATTTAACCTAGGTTTCATATTTGGAAAAATACCCATAGGTAAAATGTGTTTATTTTGATGGTATATGATAGAGTACGAGGTTTTAAATTATGCTAAACAACTTGTGTTACTCGGTTTTAAGTAAAAACGAGTAAAACAGCATAATCGGTAATAATACCTAATGTTCATAAGTATATGTTACAGTGGGAATTTGGTAAATAAATGATCAGCATGTTCTAAAACATAAGAATTAGGGATAAATTTTAATTTCCAAGCCCTAGGGCAAAGGTGTAAATATGAAAAAGTTTAGGGGCAAAATTATAATTTTGCCAAAGTTAGAGTTAAGGACTGTTTGGATAAATGTGAGTATTAAACAAGCTAAATGTGTTATTTTAGATCAAGAAAGATGTGGAATCGACCATAATCGGTGAAAGGAAAAGATTGCGGACTAACTTGCAAAATTTCTATATTTTGAACCGAGGTAAGTTTATATCTAAATAATGTATTGTTTTTATTATGTTATGATATTTTATTGTGTAACATGTGAAATAAGTTTTAGTATTGTACAATTAATGGATATAAACGGTGAATTGTGGTTGATGTGTAATATCCCCAATTAGGGCCTAATCGGAATAGTGGTTTTGTAACCACAAATTCGAGGTAGAAATAATCATTTTATAATTATTTTGAGGTTTATGATATGATTGCATGATTGTGTGAAAATTTCGTGAAGAAATTCTATGCATAAAGTGCTTAATTTGAAATTAGGGACTAAATTGAATAAGTTGGAAAACTTGCATTCTAGAAGCTTTTAGTATGAAATTGCTTTGGAATATTAATTAGGAGGTCTTAAATAGAAATTTGACCAATTTCTAAAATTTTGGACAAAAATGGGCTTGTACATGAAAAATTACAAAGAAAGACATTAAGGGCATTTTTGTAAAATGGTAAAGGTGTTAAATTGAAATGTGTTTTATTTATATTTTTATGGTTTAAATTTTTATGAAATTATTTTGTTAAAAAATTTCGTACGAAAATTTTGACGTTTGGGCACTCAATTTAGTCAAAAGGACTAAATTGTAAAAAATGCAAAAGTTGAGTTCTAAATGTTAGAGGTGTCCAATTGTTATGAAAATTTAAATTGGAGGTCCTTAAATGGTAATTAGACCATTGGTTAATTTACAGGACAAAAATGGACATGAAATGGGTGGAAAAAAATATTTTTAAGTTAGGGGCATTTTGGTCATTTAGTGATTAAATGAATTAAAAATCAAATTAAAAGCCAATTTTTTCTCATCTTCTTCCTCAAGGCCGAAAATAGCATGGAGAAACCATGGCTAGGGTTTTTCAAGCTTCCAAGCTCAATTGCAAGCCCGTTCTAGCCCCATTTTTAATGATTTTTACGTTTTTGAAATCCCGGTAACATGATTTCTCTATTTCTACCATTGATTTGAGCTAGGGTTTGATTTCAAAAATTGACCCATGTTGAATAATTGTGTATTTTGATGTTTTATGATAGAATATGAGGTTTTAAATTATGTTAGACAACTTGTGCTACTCGGTTTTAAGTAAAAACGAGTAAAACGGCTTAATTGGTAAAAATACCTATTGTTCATAAGTACATGTTATAGTGGGAATTTGAGGTTGCTGTTAGTAAATAAATGATCAGCATGTCCTAAAACATAAGAATTATGGAAAAAGTTTAATTTTCGAGCTTTGGGGCAAAAGTGTAAATATGCAAAATTTTAGGGGCAAAATCGCAAGTTTTCCAAAGTTAGAGTTAAGGACTATTTTGATAAATGTGAGTATTAAATAAGCTAAATGTGTTATTTTAGATCAAGAAAGACGTGGAATCGATCTTGATTGAGGAAAAGAAAAGATTGTGGACTAAATTGCAAAATTTCTATATTTTGTACCAAGGTAAGTTCATGTGTAAATAAGATAACATAATTGTTATTTTCAGTAATTTAATGTATTTATATGATTTGGTACTTATTATCATGAATATTATGCTTTGTGAATTATTATTTATTGATATGCAAAGTATGTGGTTAACTTGATAAGTATGAGATGCTAGCAAGTATTGGTTCCGACATTTCGAGGAAGACGATCAGAAATTTGTGATTGAGGAAAATCCCATTTGAACCTTGGGAATAGATTAGGATACAAGTGACATGTCACTAGGATGGTTGAGTTTCGAACTCGTTGAGTTGAGTCCGAGTTCGTGAGATGTAACTAGGCATCCGAGCTCGTTGAGTTGAGTCCGAGTTCACTTATGGATGCGAACGCCTGAGCTCGTTGAGTTGAGTCCGAGTTCGCTTATGGGTGGGTTACATGGTAGCTTGGCTACATAAATTCTGTAGGCTATTGAGTTGTCTAGCTACGGATATGACACTTATGTATGTGAAATCCGTGTATCCGAATTATATTCCGATGAGTTCAACGGGTTGATTTTTAAATGAATGACGAGAACGCCTAAACGAAAGAGGTATGTTGGAAAGTATGGTGAAAGAGGAAGTTGGACAGGTATGAGCCTAAATCTCGAGTTGAGAACTTGGTAAGACAAGATTGTGGTAAGATAGCAAGTATACTTGTAACACGAATGTCTTGGTGATATTAATGCAATTGATGTTAATGTTGAATTTCATGATTATGTTACTTGTCATTTGCATGTGAATTTACTAAGCATTTATGCTTACTCCCTTCTTTTCATTCATTGTAGTTTTGGACAAGCAGGCTTGGGAATCGAGATAGGTCGAAGGCTCGCTCACACTATCCGAAGAACTATTTTGGTAAAATGGCTTGTATGACTCGAATATGGCATGTATAGCAATATACTTGTTTTGTGTAATTAGTCTTGTGATATGGTTGTGGTTTGGTTGAGAAAATGCCTGATAATGATTAGTCCTTGGAATGGCTAATTTAGATCATGTACGAGACCATGTATGTTCAAAGTGAAAATAGTCCATGAATATTCATAGAAAAGTGAAATTTGTCATAAAACAGAATATTGTAACAGCAGTGAGGTGAGTTTAAAAAATCACTAAAAATAGTACAAAACTAATTAGGTGATGAATTAGTTATGAAATTGAATCCTGTTGTGTCTACTTTCATATGAAAGAAGCGAAACAGGTAAAGGAGTTATATGTTGTGAGATATTTGAGTTTTAGTGAAACAGGGCCAGAAGGATTTCTGGATCCCCTATTCCAAATTTGGAAATTCACCATAAATTGTAAAAAAAATAATTGGGAGGTGTACTTTATATTTTCAGAATCCTTATTGAGTCTAGCTTTAAGAGAAACAACCGGCATAGTTATATAAATTTTGTACAGGGAGAAAAGTGATTCGTAGTAAGTAGAGGTCAGTGCTATCGAGTTCTAAAATAGTGGTAAGTTTAACAAATAAACTGTACTAATTGGCCCAGCCAAAAATTCTAGAAACAAATTAGTAGATAGAATATGAGTCTAGTTTCAAGGAAAATTTACGGATCTTAATTTTGAGTTTCGTAACTCGAGATATGATATTTTTAGCGACCATGGCGCAAGAGGACAGCTTATTCCGAAAATAAAAAATAGTTGGTTTAAAATTTGTAAAGTGATGAATTAAGTTAAGTAACACCTCAAGCTCGACTCCGATGACGGTCTCGAGCGCGGGGGCGTTACATTTGGTGGTATCAGAGCTAGGTTTAGTCAGTTCTCGGACTGACATGTTGTATGTATGAATTTTGCTATACATGGCATATATACATATTGTGATAGTGTGATGACTTCTGACCTTTTAAATGATTTTTTTATAGCAAATGAATCCCGATCCAGCTACGGCTGATGATGTAGAGAGCAATGCACCAGCTTCGGCTGAAGGGGTGGTGCTGACTAAAAATCCACCTCCTACAGTTTGTTACGGAGGAGGAGAAGGGGTCGGGAAGCCTCTCTTCAGATGATGAATGCATGGTATACTGAGTTCGTTCGTACGAACCCGAATGCACAACCTCCCCCACCTTCCCCGATTCCTCAACCTGTACCCCGATGCCTCAAGGTATAGATATGATGAAATTACATAGGACTCCAGTTGAAAGAATTTGTAAGCAAGGGGCTGAAGAATTCAGGGCTAATGTAGATGATGATGCTGAGAAAGCAGAGTTCTGGCTTGAAACTTCTATCCGGGTATTTGATGAATTGTCTTGCACACCTGAAGAATGCTTGAAATGTGCTATATCTTTGCTGAGGGATTCAGCCTATAATTGGTGGAAGACATTGATTTCTGTGGCACCGAAAAAGAAGGTGACTTGGGAGTTCTTGCAAGAAGAATTTCGGAAGAAGTACATCAGTGAAAGATTTATTGATCAAAAGCGTAAGGAGTTTCTTGAATTGAAACAAGGCAACATGACAGTTACCAAATACGAAAGGGAGTTCGTTCGGTTGAGTAAGTACGCTAGAGAATGTGTTCCTTTAGAGGCTAAAATGTGTAGACGATTTGAAGATGGACTTAATGAAGACATAAAAGTATTTGTTGGAATTCTTGAATTAAAAGAAATGGTAGTACTTGTTGATCGAGCTTGTAAGGCTGAAGAACTACTTAAAGAGAAGAAAAAGATAGAGGCTGAGACTCGAAATTGGAAGAAAAGACCGATGAGCAGTTCATTCTCACAGCAATCTGGAAAATCTAGAAATATGAATTCTCGTTCTCAAGTTTCGACCGGACAATCATATGGAAATTCTAAGAAGCAAAATGTGAGTTCTAAGTCTCAAACTACTTCTGTGGCTAGTGTGGGAAACTCGAGATTTGTTAAGCCCAAGTGCCAGCGGTGTGGTAGAAATCATTTTAGTCCATGCAGAGCAAATGAATGTTTTTGATGTGGTTCTCCGGATCATTTTATTAGAGACTGCCCAGAGAAAATTGAAAAAGAAAAATTTCAGAGTGCAAAAACTAGTAGTGCAGACTCAAAAGGAAGGTATTCGAGAAAAGCTAGGAATGAAGTAAGCAGGAAGAATATAGTCAGAGATTCTGCGGGTAAACCTGAAGCAAGAGCTCTAGCTAGAACTTATGCCATAAAAGCACGTGAAGATGCTTCCTTACCCGATGTGATCACCGGTATATTTTCTCTCTATGATGTTAATGTTATTGCTTTAATTGACCCCGGTTCTACTCATTCATATGTGTGTATGAAATTGGTATCTAGCATGAATATATCTATTGAGAACACATAATTTATGATTAAAGTGTCAAATCCGTTAGGCAAATGTGTTATAGTTGATAAAGTATGCAAGAAATGTCTTTTAATGATTCAGGGTTATTACTTTCCGGCTGACTTGATGTTGCCGTTTGATGAATTTGATGTTATTTTGGGTATAGATTGGTTGACATTGCATGATGCTATAGTGAGTTGTAAACAGAAAGTTATTGAATTAAAGTGTGAAAATGGTGAAATTCTGCGGGTTGAATCAGACAAATCAAAGGCATTATCTAGTGTGATTTTTTCGATGTCAGCTCAAAGATATTTGAAAAAGGGTTATGAAGCTTATTTGGCGTATGTGTTGAATACAAGGGAAATTGAAAAGAAAGTTGAATTAGTCCGATTGTATGTGAATTCGCGGATGTATTTCCAGAAGAGTTGTTAGGTTTGCCTCCCGTCAGAGAAGTAGAATTTGGTATTGAGTTGATACCAAGAACAACTCCGATCTCGATTGCTCCATATAGAGTGGCACCAGCGGAGTTGAAAGAATTAAAGTCGCAGTTACAAGAGTTGACTGATAAAGGCTTTGTGAGACCGAGTTTTTCGCCTTGGGGTGCTCCTGTATTGTTTGTGAAAAAGAAAGATGGTTTAATGAGACTGTGTGTCGACTATCGGCAGTTGAACAAAGTGACAATCAAGAACAAGTATCCGTTGCTGAGAATTGATGATTTGTTTGATCAGCTGAAAGGAGCGACGTGGTTTTCAAAGATTGATTTGAGATCTGGGTACTATCAGCTGCGAGTAAAAGAGTCAGATGTGCCTAAAACTGCTTTTAGAACAAGGTACAGTCATTATGAATTTCTAGTTATGTCGTTTGGATTAACAAATGCTCCTGCTGTGTTTATGGATTTGATGAACCGTATATTTCGGCCATACTTGGAAAAGTTTTTTGTGGTATTTATAGATGATATATTAATCTATTCAAAAGATGAGACCGAGCATACTGAGCACTTGAGGATAGTTTTGCAAACCTTGCGAGATAAGCAGTTATATGCAAAGTTTAATAAAAGTGAATTTTGGCTTCGTGAAGTTGGATTTTTAGGTCATATTGTTTCAGGTGATGGTATACGGGTTGATCCCAGTAAAATTTTAGCTGTTGTTGATTGGAAACCACCGAAGAATGTAACCGAGGTTAGAAGTTTCTTGGGGCTAGCTAGGTATTATCGACGGTTTGTAAATGGATTTTCTATAATTGCTGCTCCTATGACTAGATTACTCCGAAAGGATGTTAAATTTGAGTGGACAGAAGAATGTCAACAGAGCTTCGAAGAATTGAAAAAGTTATTGACTGAAGCACCAGTGTTAGTACAACCCGAGTCAGGTAAGGAATTTGTGGTGTATAGTGATGCTTATCGAAATGGGTTGGGATATGTACTTATGCAAGAAGGAAAGGTTGTGGCTTATGCTTCCAGGCAGTTAAAATCTCACGAAAGGAATTATCCGACTGATGATTTGGAACTGGCTGCTATAGTGTTTGCTTTGAAGATTTGGCGACATTATCTATATGGTGAAAAGTGTCGAGTATATACCAACCACAAAAGTCTTAAATATTTGATGTTACAAAAAGACTTGAACTTAAGACAGCAAAGATGGTTGGAGTTATTGAAAGATTACGAGCTTGTGATTGACTACCATCCAGGAAAAGCAAATGTAGTTGTCGATGCCTTGAGGAGAAAGTTGTTGTTTGCTTTGAGAGCTATGAACACTCAGTTGGAAATGTTAGATGATGATTCAATTCTAGCCGAGTTGAAAGCAAGACCGATGTTTTTACAAGAGATTTGTGAAGCTTAGAAAAGCGATGAAGACTTGCAAGCCAAAAGAAAGCAATGTGAGGTTGATACAGAGTCAGATTTAAGAATCAATTCTGATAGGTGCTTGATGTTTAAAGATCAGATTTGTGTACCGAATAACGAGGAATTGATTCAAAAGATCTTGCTGGAAGCACATATTGGTTGTTTGTCGATTCATCCGGGCAGTACAGAAATGTATAATGACTTGAAGAAAATGTATTGGTGGAATGGAATGAAAATAGATATATCGGAGTTTGTATCGAAATGCCTAATTTGTTAACAAGTGAAAGTTGAACACCAAGTACCTTCGGGGTAGAAGAGATTACATGGGAGCCTGAGGAAACTATGAGGAATCAATACCCACATCTGTTTACCGGTAAGATTTTCGAGGACGAAAATCCCTAAAGGGGGAGAGTTGTAATATCCCGAATTAGGGCGTAATCGGAATAGTGGTTTCGTGACCACAAATCCGAGGTAGAAATAATCATTTTATAATTATTTTGAGGTTTATGATATGATTGCATGATTGTGTGAAAATTTCGTGAAAAAAATTCTATGCATAAAGTGCTTAATATGAAATTAGGGACTAAATCAAATAAGTTGCAAAACTTGCATTCTAGAAGCTTTTAGTATGAAATTGCTTTGGAATATTAATTAGGAGGTCTTAAATAGCAATTTGACCAATGTCTAAAATTTTGGACAAAAATGGGCTTGTACATGAAAAATTACAAAGAAAGGCATTAAGGGCATTTTTGTCAAATGGTAAAGGTGTTAAATTGAAATGTGTTTTATTTATATTTTTATGGTTTACATTTTTATGAGATTATTTTGTAAAAAAATTTCGTACGAAAATTTTGACGTTTGGGCACTCAATTTAGTCAAAAGAACTAAATTGTAAAAAGTGCAAAAGTTGAGTTCTATATGTTAGAGGTGTCCAATTGTTATGAAAATTTAAATTGGAGGTCCTTAAATGGTAATTAGACCATTGGTTAATTTATTGGACAAAATGGATATGAAATGGGTGGAAAAAAATATTTTTAAGTTAGGGGCATTTTGGTCATTTAGTGATTAAATGAATTAAAAATCAAATTAAAAGCCAATTTTTGCTCATCTTCTTCCTCAAGGCCAAAAATAGCATGGAGAAACCATGGCTAGGGTTTTTCAAGCTTCCAAGCTCGATTGTAAGTCTATTCTAGCCCCGTTTTTAATGATTTTTACGTTTTTGAAATCCCGGTAACATGATTTCTCTATTTCTACCATTTATTTGAGCTAGGGTTTGATTTCAAAAATTGACCCATGTTGAATAATTGTGTATTTTGATGTTTTATGATAGAATATGAGGTTTTAAATTATGTTAGACAACATGTGCTACTCGGTTTTAAGTAAAAACGAGTAAAACGGCTTAATTGGTAAAAATACCTATTGTTCATAAGTACATGTTATAGTGGGAATTTGAGGTTGCTGTTAGTAAATAAATGATCAGCATGTCCTAAAACATAAGAATTATGGAAAAAGTTTAATTTTCGAGCTTTGGGGCAAAAGTGTAAATATGCAAAAGAGTAGGGGCAAAATCGTAATTTTTCCAAAGTTAGAGTTAAGGACTATTTTGATAAATGTGAGTATTAAATAAGCTAAATGTGTTATTTTAGATCAAGAAAGACGTGGAATCGATCTTGATTGAGGAAAAGAAAAGATTGTGGACTAAATTGCAAAATTTCTATATTTTGTACCGAGGTAAGGTCATGTGTAAATAAGGTAACATAATTGTTATTTTAAGTAATTTAATGTATTTATATGATTTGGTACTTATTATCATGAATATTATGCTTTGTGAATTATTATTTATTGATATGCAAAGTATGTGGTTAACTTGATAAGCATGAGATGCTAGAAAGTATTGGTTTCGACATTTCGAGGAAGACGATCGGAAATTTGTGATTGAGGAAAATCCCGTTTGAACCTTGGGAATAGATTAGGATACAAGTGACATGTCACTAGGATGGTTGAGTTCCGAACTCATTGAGTTGAGTCCGAGTTCACTTATGGATGCGAACGCCCGAGCTCATTGAGTTGAGTCTGAGATCGCTTATGGGCGGGTTACATGGTAGCTTGGCTACGTAAATTTCGTAGGCTATTGAGTTGTCTAGCTACGGCTATGATACTTATGTATGTGAAATCCATGTATCCGAATTATATTCCGATGAGTTCAACGAGTAGATTTTTAAATGAATGATGAGAATGCCTAAACGAAAGAGGTATGTTGGAAAGTATGGTGAAAGAGGAAGTTGGACAGGTATGAGCCTAAATCTCGAGTTGAGAACTTGGTAAGACAAGATTGTGGTAAGATAGCAAGCATACTTCTAACATGAATGTCTTAGTGATATTAATGCAATTGATGTTAATGTTGAATTGCATGATTCTGTTACTTGTTATTTGCATGTGAATTTACTAAGCGTTTATACTTACTCCCTTCTCTTCATTCATTGTAGTTTTGGACAAGCCGGCTTGGGAATCTGGATAGGTCGAAGGCTCGCTCACACTATCCGAAGAACTATTTTGGTAAAATGGCTTGTATGACTCGAATATGGCATGTATAACAATATACTTGTTTTGTGTAATTAGTCTTGTGATATGGTTGTGGTTTGGTTGAGAAAATGCCTGATAATGATTAGTCCTTGGAATGGCTAATTTAGATCATGTATGAGACCATGTATGTTCAAAGTGAAAATAGTCCATGAATATTCATAGAAAAGGGAAATTTGTCATAAAACAGAAAAATGTAACAGCAGTGACGTGAGTTTGAAAAATAACTAAAAATAGTAGAAAAATAATTAGGTAATGGATTAAATATGAAATTGAAGCTTGTTGTGTCTACTTTCATATGGAAGAAGCAAAACAGGTAAAGGAGTTATATGTTGTGAGATATTTGAGTTGTAGTGAAACAGGGCCAGAGGGATTTCTGGATCCCCTGTTCCAAATTTGGAAATTCACCATAAATTGTACAAAAATAATTTGGAGGTTTACTTTATATTTTCAGAATTCTTATTGAGTCTAGTTTTAAGAGAAACAAACGGCATAGTTATATAAATTTTTTACAGGGAGAAAAGTGATTCGAAGTAAGTAGAGGTCAGTGCTGTTGAGTTCTGAAACAGGGGTAACTTTAACTAATAAACTGTACTAATTAGACCAGCCAAAAATTCTAGAAACAAAGTAGTAGATAGATATATGAGTCTAGTTTTAGGGAAAATTTACGGATCTTGATTTTGAGTTTTGTAACTCGAGATATGATTTTTTTAGCGACCATGACGCAGGAGGACAGCTTATTCCGAAAATAAAAATTAGTTGGTTTAAAATTTGTAAAGTGATGAATTAAGTTAAGTAACACCTCAAGCTCGACTCCGGTGACGGTCTCGGGCGTGGGGGCATTACATGATGAATTGGGACTAAAAGAAGAAATCTCGATTGAACATTTGGAATGGAAAAACATGGTGCTAAGTGGATATACCACGGTTATATGTGCAACGTCGTGCTAAGTGGATATGCCACGGTTATACATATAATGTGGTGCTAAATGGGTATGCCACGATTATACATGTTGATTCAAAAAGTGGCGCTAAGTGTGTACGCCTCGAATACATATGTTAGCCCAATAGTGTGATGCTATGTGCGTATACCACGAAGTTGAGCATCAATTGTAGAGGGTGGAGTTATGTGCTAAAACCAACGGATATTGTTACATTCCGATGTGTTCAACGGGAGAAACAAGTTTATTAAATCGAAATTTATGCGAAAAATGTTGAAATACATATTGGGATATGAATATATGGGTTTTGAACCATGAGTTAGATAAGTGCTTGAACTTTGATACGATAAATATGGAAAAGTGTTATTTTGCAAGTTGATAATAAGGAATTTTAGTGAAAGAGGTAAAATTTGGGATAAACAGCTTAAAACAGCAGCAGAGGAGTGACTTTGGAAAATCACCAAAAATGTTAGAAATTGAATTAGAAGTTGAATGAGCATGGAATTAAAGCTTATTGAGTCTATTTTCATATAAAAGAAACTGTGCAAGTAAAAGAATTCTATATTCTGAGTTATTTAAATTTTTGTAAGACTGGTTCAGATTGATTTCGTGATCCCCTTTTCTGATTTGAAAAAGTCATTAACAATTGTAAAAAAATAGTTATGGAACATAATTTATATGGTAAGTTTTCTTATTAAGTACATTTTTAGAAGAAACAAACGAGAACATATTTTGAAATTTTTATAAGGAGAAACCGTAATGTTAGTGAAGAGTGGTTAGGATTGTCGAGTAGCAAAATAGGGGAAGATTTTATAAATAAAATTTATTAATTGGCCCAACCAAAAATTCTGAAATTTTTATGGTAAGAAAATATACGAGTCTAGTTTCTGGGAAAATTGACGGATCTTAATTTGGAGTTTCATAGCTCAAGATAAAAATAATTTAGTGACTGTTACTCGAGTAAACAACTTGAAAAGGGCTTAAGTAAATGGTGGGACTATGTGTATTTGTAATTATACTATTACGAGAACATGTTATGAAGTTTTATAAAGCTTGTAATAAATTGATTATTATTTACATATTTACTTAAAAAGCTATAATGCTTACTGCCTTCCCTTCCTTTTTCTTATAGAGTTTTAGATGCTAGCTCGAGTTCGAGTTTGCTAGAGATACTATCACACTATCAGGCTGAGGTTAGTATTAAAAGGTTCCGAAATATTTATAAGTTTATGGCATGTATAAGGACTTGAATATATGTATATATGTTACTGAGTTGGCCTAGAATGTTGGCCTAAATGAATGGAAATTTTATTGTTGTATAAGACTATGTGATATGACTAAAAGTAGCTATGTTATGAGTCGTAATGATACAATATATGAATGAGTATGCTTGCATGTTAGTAAATGAATTAATGTATATATGAGAAGAATGTGATTAGATTCTAAATTGAAAGAAATTTTATAGCCGGTTTTGTGTATTTGTAAGTGTAAAAATCCAGTGATGCCTCGTACCCTGTTCCAGCACTGAACACGGGTAAGGGGTGTTACATTTAGTTGTATCAGAGCTATAGTTTAGTCAATTCTCGGACTACCGTAGCTTTTGTGAGAAAGTCTAGCTAAACATTCCATATGTGGACGTGATAGTGTGATATCTCCCGACCCCGATGAGATTATTTTGTTAAGTAGAGATGCTTTCCAACCGAGCTACAATCAATAATGCGGAAAGGGAATAAGTAAGTATGTATAACTTGGTGAATGTATTGATTTATTGAGATGGACCTTTATGGTTCGAGTTGATATACATGTGTGTTAATGGTGTGTAATGGATTAATTAATGGTGGTGGAATATGGATAAGATGCTACTGTTCCAATTGAATATTATAAATCGATCAATAAGATTGAATCTTTGTAGTGGATAAATGTGATGGGCTTATTATGAATGATAGATACTTATACATGCTAATGATGAATGTGTTACCAAAAAGCTTGAAAGTGTGTTCATGATGAGTTGAAAATTTGAGATGTATAAATCAAATGCTTGATATTATGTTGATGTGAAATGCTATACTATATATGTGTATGTATGAAAGTCAAAAATTTTAAAGGCTTTACAATATTCACTCCCCCTTGTCGGTATAGTGTCATATGACGAAGTTCACCAGATTTGCATTGAATAAGCTCGTAAGTGAGAAATAAAGAGTTTAGTGGTGGAATAGTTAATAATATGATTAGAGAGGGGAAATGGCTTAGTAAGGAAAGATGATTATAACTGAGATATCAGATGATTTTTCTAAAGATTATTTAGAATACGCAATGTTACTGTTAAGAAAAAAAGAATAAGCTATTCATGAGTAATCGATTTATTAAGGTATGATATCTACAAAAATAATTTACTGGATATTTCTTCTAAAATAGTTCTATTAGTGAATTGAATGATGTTGAATTATTGGTGACTTTAGTAGTTAGTTGCACAGTGGTAAAATGGAAAAGATATATGACTACAACTATTATGATTATATATCTTACAATAATTTTTTTTGGGTATTTCACATGTTTTGTTATATACAGAAATATATGTAATTATTCATTTTCAAATGTGATTACTATTTTTATAGAAAAGTTGGCTAATCTTGTGTAACGCCCCAAATTTTAGGGTTTTGGAATTTTTGCATAAATTGATTTTTGCATGGTTGGGTGTGCTAAATTGATGCTTTGGGTGTATTTAGGGGGCCTAGGAAGGCCTAGGTTAAAGCCTAACCCCTGGAAAAAAGTTTGATTTTTGGGCTTAGGAAGGTAGGGATGTTAGCTCACAAGGCTTAAGTTTAGTTATTGCTAGTTAATGTCACAAAAAGCCTAGATTTTTGGTGTGGCAAATGGAGCCACATGTGGGGCTTAGAGGTGGCGTGATTTAGCATGTGGGAGAGCTGAGGTTCGAATCCCCTTAAAGGCGTGATACATTTATTTTGTTAGTTGGGGTCGGTAAGTGGAGGAATTAGTTGCAAACTCTTCAGGTCGGTTGAGAGATAAGGATGACTTGGTCTTGTAGATTTGAATTAAATTCAAATTGTAAAGTTGACTAAATCATGGAGCAAATCAAGGAGAGAAATTTAAGGTGAAGATTGTGGAGTTGTTCAAGGGATTTGGTATGGGATAGTGTGGCCAATTGGGGTACCTTGAGTGCAATTTGGCTGGTGTGATGAAGGTTAGACATTTCAGCAATTTGTGAGAGTTGTAGGTGTCGAATCCCTTTCAATTGTTTTCGGGTTTTTGGCTCTTTTGACATTTCGTGCATTTTTCCTTCTACTCTCATTCCACCGAGTGGGGTCAATTGTTGAACCTCTCTTTGCGTTGGTTATCACCATAATCCCTCTTCTTGGCAATTAAACTCCCTCTCATAATTTCTTTTCACTCTTTTCCCTTATAGCTGATTATAGTGCCTTTTTCCAATTATTTTTAGTCTCTCTTTTGCTTGGTTCTCTAAGCTGACAGTGCCTTCTTCTTCTTTTTTGGGTTTCTTCATTTTCGAATCTTGTTTCCCCTAGCATCTCATTTTCTTTTCGTTTCATAAACTTCTTAAGATCGAACCTCCTTGCTAAGCTCTTGTGAGACTAACGTCTTCTTCAACCCTTTCTTTTATATTTGATCTTTGGCTAAATCTTCTGACTCTTGGGCCGAAACTCAAATCCATCTCCTCATATCATCTTTTGCTATTCTCTCTAAAAGATGAACTTTGTTCTTCTTTTTCTCCTTGTAAACCAAATCTTCTCTCCTCCATTATTCTTTCGATCGAATCGGCAAGAATACCAGGCATTGGCTAATGATCGACCGCTTTTAAGTTCTATCAATCAGATCAAGCAAAATTTTGGGGTAAGTACTCCTTGATATTTTTGGACTTTGGAATTCCATAGTTGGGCCTTCCTTCGGTTGGGGTAAGGTTTCAGTTTGGGGTTAATACCCCTCTAACTCTTCTCCTTTGTTGAGTTCTGAGTTATTCATAGGTGCCTAGATTCATTGACGGACGATCGATTATTGGGGGAGGCTCTTTAACCACTAGTGATAGTACTCGAGTAAGGCGGTGGTAGGTAATCATTGTACAAACTCTTGAGTATGGTTTTCTCAATACATTGGTTAAATAGTAATTAACATCGTTTTGATGATAGGTTGAGCGCATGTCAACGGTTGGAATTGCAAATTAGGTGTACAACCACCAGTAGCGTAGATCGAAAAATGTCGAAAAGCTGAAATGCCAAAACGACGGCATTTCGAGGTCTTACGGGCATGCGAACGCTTGTGGGCTGATCCAAACCCACGAACCATGGGCAATAGACTGTGAAGGCCATTGTGCGCGTCTATGGGCCGAAATGCGCCCAATGGGCCTACGGGCCCATATGGGTAAAATAGTCGATAAGTGATAATTGGTATGATAGATGTGAAGATTTGTGACACCCTGCGTAAAATTAGACTGAGCGGACCACACGAGCGTGTGGGCCCACCTAGGCCCATTAGGGATTTTGGGCCCGTAAACCCTATTTGACCCTTTAGACTTTTTAAGTCACTTAGGGCAACGTTCGACCAGTTATGAGGCATATTAGGTGCCGAGACATCGAAATTTAGTAAAATGACCGAAATACCTGTGGAGGATAAAATTACCATTTTACCCCTAACTGCCCAAAAGGCTGATATACCCTTAAAAATAGGTTGTTCGATATAGGTATGATTGTATCCGTATCTGTTAATATGTATTCATGTTATATGTAGTTCTGTTCGTCTGCATGGGGTTGGGTTTGATATCGGAGGAAGTTCTATATAGTGGCACTGCCACGTATTCTGTTTAGTGGCTTAGCCACGTGTTCTGTATCTAGTGGCTCTGCCACGATATATGTTACTAGCAGCTTGGCTGCGTATTGGTGTGTGGGCTGGGTGGGTTGAGTTATTCCCCACATGGTGTGATAGGCTGGTACGGGTGGTTTATTTGATGGACTGGATTAGGCTTATCATACTGTTCTGTTTTGCATCTGTGTGGGCTTGGGCCCACTTTTGGGCCACTTTGTTTCTGAATAGGGCCAAGTCCCAGATTGATCTGTTTCTGAATAAGGCTTCGGACCAGTCTAATTTGTATGTCTGATCTCTGTTATTGGTTGGCGAAATTATGCATTGAGTTTTTACGAACTCACCTTTTATTTTATATCTGCAGGTAACCCCCAGCCATAGACAATTTGGAGCTGCGAGGGATTCAGGGTGGCTACATGCTTTTTGCTTATGGTTTTGCATTAATTTTTAAATAATTATTATTTTGGGTTTATGTTATGTAATAAGGCCATTATGAGGTTTTTGTTTAATTTTCTTTATTTTGGTTAATTTATCATTACAATTGGTAAAGTAATTTAAAATGGGTTTTCAAAATTAATAACCAACGTTTTTGAGTAAAAATGTACGTAATGTTTTCAAAAAGGTCGAAGAGCTTTTATAGCTCTAAGTAATTGAACATAACAAATAAAGCAATCATTTCTTCTAAAATGTTCCAAAACAAAATGGGGCTTTTAAAATAGGATAAACTTTTAAATAGTCCGATCACGAATGCAACTTCCATGTGACACACCAAATCTGATCGTAATGTCTAGGTCGGGTTGTGCTACATCATGATGTTAAATGGAATTGTTGAAAGTCTAATTAAAATATGAGCGTACTGCTTCATCTCTTTTCTGGTTTTCTAATCAATTATTCTTGAGAAAAATTTTGATAAAAAGATTCATATGATGTGCTTTTCTACTTCTATTGGTTAAAGCTTTGAATTATAAATTTAACATAAAATAATATAATATATATTTGAGAAAGATATTCATTAGTTAGAGACCATTATATTTACTGTTATAACTCCTAATTTGAATATGGGAGTTTAGTAATATGAATCACAGATGGTGGATATCATGTTATTAGATTGGTTATTATTGGGACTATTTTCAATCTTTTCTCTTCTGTTTGGGAAGTATTATTGACATTGAAGTATTATTTTATTTATAATGTTGAGACGCTGATCTTGTACTATGGTTTCAATTAGTATGATGGTTACAATTTTGACAACTTTAAAGCTTCGGTATTGATAATTGATAACTATACTGATGATACAGTTATTACAGAAAGTTGTTTAAACATGACAGTTACAGTTGAGTAATCTATGAAAATTTTTCAAGGCATTTTATGTATCTAGAAATTATCAGAAGTAAATGTGGTTGCTTGTTTTCTGATGAAAGTATCGTTGATCTGATTGATTTATGATCTTTATTTTCCATTGGTATTCTATTCTGTTACGTTAGAGATAAGAAGCTAACAGTGAATTCATATGAAATTACTCTTCTGTTTCTTCTGGCTGTTGTCCTGTTTACATCTACATGGAAAATGTACTATCTCTATTACAATTGACTATAGAATGAATGAACAGTGCATAAGAGTCGTCAGGTTCCTTATTATTTCGTACGAATGGTGTTTCTGAATATATTGTATGGTTTTGTATCATGAATTTCCTTATCTTGGTTTTCTTATCATTCTTATGGGTTAATTTATCATGTATGGCATATCTTTAAGGTAAATATTGACAAAGGTGAGGATTATGACAGCTCAAGTTCAGATTGTATATTGATCTCCTTTACCCAGGTACTCTTGGCTATTATCAGTGACTTCGAACAAGATGTTATGTTTCATCTGAGTTAATAAGTTAGTAAGTATTTGTGACGGGTATGTTGAAAGAAATATGAGAAATTGTATGTTTGATCTGTTCTAACGATATGAAGAAGTGATCGCTATGGAATGCTAATAAATAGTTAGGATAAACTCAGTAATTTCAATCAGAGTGAGCTATTCAGTTAGAACATAAATTAAACTATGTGTATTTATGTGCATCCTCTGGTCCGGAAACGATGTTGTGCATGCATAAATTTATAGACGAATAGTCTGAAGGAAGAATTTATATTCCTGAAAGTATGCCACGGAGACATATCGATTGAGTTTTTCCTTAACTGAAAGAATATGTGTGAATACCAACAAATCAATGGGAAAGGTTAAAATATTACAAGTGCTTGAATGAAAATTTTTGTTTACCTTGTGAGTATTGGTTTCAATGATTTACCTTGTTGATGGAGTTTTGTTTCTAGTGAAACTGAAGTTTCTGTTATAAATTGGAGAAGCTCAGAATTGGATTGGTAAGTGTTAAGTTAAATGAATGCAGCTTGAGCTGACTTTTGATTCTGAATTTTAAATTAGATCTAATTACTGATACTATCATTCCGAGACAGAATTGGTGTATTGAAAAACATAGGGTATGGAAAGAGTTTTCATTTAGAGCTCACCATAGTATTTTATCTTTTCATTTAAAAAGAAATACAAAGTAGAGTGATTTGAAGTAAATGTTCGGGTATACAGATATGAAATTTGATATATATGATTTTTGAGTTCAGATGTCATTTTCTTATCAGAGTTAAGTTGAATGAAAAAATGCAATCAAGACTGTTATAGTCAATGATGAGTCGGGTGTGATATTGAAACAAAGATAATATGAGTTACATATCGGAATTTCTCTTATTCTTAGAAAATGAAAGCTATTATTTGGATTATTTCAGAATTTGGGGATTATATTATTGATTATGGAAATAGCTACACGAAACTTTGTGTACGAGACTGAATCGAATTGTGCTAGGTGGATATGCTAAACAACTTGTGCTACTCAGTTTTAAGCAAAAACAAGTAAAATAGCATAATCGGTAAAAATACCTAATGTTCATAAGTATATGTTAGATGGAAATTTGATGCTGCCATTGGTAAATAAATGATCAGCATGTTCTAAAACATAAGAATTAGGGATAAAGTTTAATTTCCAAGCCTTGGGGCAAAAGTGTAAATTTGCAAAAGTTTAGCGGTAAAATCGTAATTTTACCAAAGTTAGAGTTAAGGACTGTTTCGATAAATGTGACTATTAAATAAGCTAAATGTTTTATTTTAGATCAAGAAAGATGTGGAATCGACCTTGATCGGGGAAAGGAAAAGATTGTGGACTAAATTGCAAAATTTCTATATTTTGCTCTGAGGTAAGTTTATATGTAAATAATGTATTGTTTTTATTATGTTATTATATTTTATTGTGCGACAAGTGAAATAAGTTTTAGTATTCTACAATTAATGGATATAAATGGTGAATTGTGGTTGATGAATTGGGATTAAATGAGGAAATCTCGGTTGAACCTTCGAAATGGAAAAACGTGGTACTAAGTGGATATACCACGGTTATACATGTTACATGGTGCTAAGTGGATATGCCACGGTTGCACATATTGATTCATTAACGTGGTGCTAAATGGATATGCCGCGGTTATACATATAACGTGGTGCTAATTGGATATGCCACGGTTATACATGTTGATTCGAAAAGTGCCGCTAAGTGCGTATGTGACGAGTACATATGTTATCCCAATAGTGTGGTGCTATGTGCTATACCATGAAGTTGGGCATCAATTATAGAGGGTGGAGTTATGTGCTAAAACCACCAGATATTGTTACATTCCAAAGTGTTCAACGGGAGAAACAGGTTTGTTAAATGGAAATTTATGCGAAAAATGTGGAAATACATACCAGGATTTGAATATATGGGTTTTGAACCATGAGTTAGATAAGTGATTGAACTTTGATAAGATAAATATGGAAAAATGTTATTTTGCAAGTTGATAATAAGGAATTTTAGGGAAAGAGGTAAAATTTGGGATAAACAGCTTAAAACAGCAGTAGAGGATTGACTTTGAAAAATCACCAAAAATGGTAGAAATTGAATTAGAAGTCGAATGAGATATGGAATGAAAGCTTACTGAGACTATCTTCATATAAAAGAAACAGGGCAAGTAAAAGAATTCTATATTCTGAGTTATTTAAATTTTTCTAAGACTGATATAAATTGATTACGTGATCCCCTATTCTGATTTGGAAAAATAATTAAAACTTGTACAAAAATAGTTATGGAACATAATTTATATGGTTAGATTCCTTATTAAGCCTATTTTTAGAAGAAAGAAATGAGAACATATTTTGAATTTTGTATAAGGAGAAACGATAACATTAGTGAGGAGTGGTCAAGACTATCAAGTAGTAAAATAGGGGAAGATTTAATGAATAAACTGCATTAATTGGCCCAACCAAAAATTCTAAAATTTTATGGTAAGAAGATATATGAGCCTAGTTTCTAGGAAAATTTACGGATCTTAATTTGGAGTTTCATAGCTCTGGATAAAAATAATTTAGTGACTATTACTCGAGTAAATAGCTTGAAAAGGGCTAAAGTAAATGGTGGGACTATGTGTATTTGTAATTATACTATTATGAGAACATGTTATGAAGTTTTATAAAAGCTTATAATAAATTGATTACTATTTACATATTTACTTACTAAGCTATAATGCTTACTCCCTTGCCTTCCTTTTTTTTATAGAGTTTCAGATGCTAGCTCAAGTTGGAGGTCACCGGAGATAGTATCACACTATCAGGCTGAGGTTAGTACTAAAAGATTCAGAAATATTTATAAGTTTATGGCATGTATAAGGACTTGAATATATGTATATATGTTACTGAGTTGGCCTAAATTAATGGAAATTTTTTGTTGTATAAGACCATGTGATATGACTAAAAGTAGCTATGTTATGAGTCATAATGATACAATACATGAATGAGTATGCTTGCATGTTAGTAAATGAATTAATGTATATATGAGAAGAATGCGATTAGATTCTAAATTGAAATAAATTTTATAGCCGGTTTTGTGTATTTGGAAGTGTAAAAATCTAGTGATGTCTCGTACCCTGTTCCAACATTGAACACTGGTAAGAGGTGTTACAGAGGCCTCCATGAATGTTTTCATGGGTTCAGGCCGTTATGGGCCATTTGGGACAAGGTGGGCCAAATAGGCCCAATGGGCTGTGGGCCCGTTTGTGTAAATCTGACTATTAGGTGAAATATAGTGAGGCTTGTTATGCCGCGTGCATGGCATAGGCCTTTCTGGGCCTTGTGGGGCCGATATATGCGTGTGGGCTCATTGGGCTCACAGTGTAACACCCCAAACCCGACCCAGACGTTATGGCCAAGTCTGGTGTGTCACATGGACGATGGCATACACTTCATTCTTTAATTAATACGGTTAGGGTGAGTTTGCAAAATCGTTGTTTAAGAGTTTAACGAAACCAAGTTATTTGCTTCATGAAAGTGCTATCCACTATCAATTGGTGTTTATTCTTTTAGAAGGTCTTATCTTGTTATTAGGTGCTCTAGTTGAAACATACGATGTGTTTTGAAAACATTGATTAATTTTAAATAAAACCCGCGCAGCCTTAGTCTATTTGTTATAAGCAAATTATAAATAAATGAATAAAAATAAAAATAAAAATAAAAATAAAAATAAAATACTTAATGAGCGGCCTTATTACAAATTAAAACCCAAAAGAAAATGAATTTGAAAAGAATACTGAAATAAGTAATTTAAGAAAGTATTTTAACCAAGTGCAGTTTACGTGGCTGCTCCAAATCCCTCCAGCTCCAAGTCCACTATGGTTGGGGCTCACCTGCATGGATGAAAAGAAAGGGGTGAGTTTGGAAAACTCAGTGTGTAAGCTAAACCCAACCAGAGCCCAAATCAGTTCAAGCTTAACTGGGCCGAAGCCCTATCCAAATACAATATTAACTGGGCCTTAGCCCTATTCAGTAAGCAGTGATTAACTGGGCCTTAGCCCTATTCAGAAACTAGTGTAGCCCTTAGGCCCATTACAGTAACAGAACAGTAATTATGCATGTATGCAAAGCCCAACCCAATCCAGCCCTACACACCACTCGTACAAGCCCTACACACCATGTGGGGAATAACTCAACCCACCCTGCCCTACACACCACAGTCGCAGCATGGCTGCTTAATCAGATAACGTGGCCAAGCCACTAACAATAAAATGAGGCAAAGCCCCTAACAGTAAATGTGGCATTGCCACTAAGCACTTCCTCCATCCAAAACCCAATCCCATGCAACAGTATGAAATGTCATAGCATATAGTGAACAGATAAAATTTAGCATGCATTTCAGTCAATTTAACCCTAGGGGTATAATGGTCTTTTTGCACCTAGGGGTAAAATAGTAATTTTCCACCCTTAAGGGGTATTTCAGTAAACTTACCAAATTTTAGGGTTTTATGCTCATACAATTTTTATCAGTCCAAATGTCATATATGTAACTTATTTAGCCCTTTTTATCAACGTAGAGTTATCGGGCCCTAAATCCCCTAATGGGCCTACATTGTCCACTAGCTATTATGGTCCACTAAGTCCATATTTTATGTCCATTTTAGCAGATTTATTACTCAGGTTATCAGAATGCTCCTACCACTCATTTTCACCTTTATGGGCTCATAAGCCCATTGGGCCCAAATTCGGCCTTTCGAGGCCCAAAATCATCAACGTGCATGAAAACAAGCACACCGTAGTCTTAACGCTTGCGACTACTGATTTTACCATTTTAACCGACCCACGAGCATTCGCACGCTCGCCAGCCCTTGAAATGCTAAAATTTTGGCATTTCGGCTTTTCAGCTTTTGCCGATCTAGTCTACAAGTAGGTGTCGGTTACACACCTGATTTGCGATATACTACGATGACATCTCCCACACGATTAGCCTATAATCGTCCACTATGATATTAGACCATAAACTAATGATAACCAATGTAATAACTATCACCATATTCGGCCAACATCATCTAAGGCCCTTGAGTACTTACCTTTGCCGAAACTATAACTAGATATAGATCTAGATTGTCCCACAGTCCTAGCCTCCAACACTCCTTGTTAGATCTCCTTCTATCCACACTAAACACAAAGAATCGAAAGAAAGAGGATAATTAAACCCTTAGTCCAAAACGACAGCCACTCTCAGTAGTTAGGGGTTTTTGGCTTTTCTTGAATCACAAGGTAAAGAATGAGAAGAGTTTCGAATACTTACCAAATATCTAATTGCCAGAGAAACATCCCAAAATCCCTTCCAATTCCAGATCTGGTATAGATCTAATCAAAACTTAAAAGAGAACGAAACCAAGAGATCTAGAGGCTCAGTTCCTGAATCACTATGTGTAGGGAGGCTTTAGCTTTTGTGTAATGAAGGAGAAGGAGATTAGAAGTTTTTTTTTTTGTAATGGAGAGGAGAAGATGTCGACAGAGGTTAGGAGAGTGGTGAGGTTAAACTTTTGAAGAAGTTGGGTTAAAGAAAAGAATAGAGATTCAGCCAATGGAGAAATCGGCAACACTAGCTTCGGTTTTGGCTTTTATGGTAATCGACTAGAAGGTTTTGAGAAAAGGGGTTATCTTGATGGATAGGAGAAGAAGAAGAAAGAAGAGAGTGGAGAGAATACTTGATTCAACTTTTAGAAGAAAAGTAAAGAAGTAGGAGGAGTTGATTTTCTTGCACAAATCAGCACAAAAGGAAAATGTATAGACCTTGTTTTCGGCTTTTAGACCATAAGAGAGGAGAAAAGAAAGAATGAAAGAACCTAACCCCTATACCTATTCGGTAACCAAGAAAAGAGGTTAAAACAAATCCCGAATGAAAACACTAAAGGTAATCAGCACATACACACACACAACAAAAGTCGAAATTGCTACACTAAGCTCTCCTAGCCGAAAATGCAACTCTAAAGTCCCTTGGCCGGCCACCTCTTGCTCTCATTTGAAATCCCTAAATTTTCTCCTCCTTATCCTCTTTGATTCAAACCCATGAGCACCTCAAACTCTTCCCAGCAGAATTTCACTTGGAGTCCATCACATGCCTTGCACATGCATTAAAAATAAAATAGCACCTTGCTTACCATAAGACTTGAACCTTGGTTCTTGCATAGCTTCCACACGCCTCCCTTGTCTCCTAAGTGGCGTTACATGGCCACCTTACCACAGGCCATCTTGAGTCTTAAATTACCAATATTTTTTTTTAAAAGCTCACCTAATTAGAGCCCATTCTCCCTTAAGTCCAAGATTTTAAAATTCCATCAGGTTTTAACTTAAGCTTGGGCCTTCTAAATGCCCACTAACACACCTAAACATAATTTAACATATCCCGACAAGCAAAATTTTAAGTTCACACAAAATCACAAAAATCCCGAAAATTAAGGCGTTACACATGGGCCCCACACGGATGAAATCCTTGTTATGTGGTAAGCTTTGGATTAGGCTGTGTCGTGCAGATAGCCGTGGCTAAATCGGGGCTATTTGGGCCACACGAGTGTGTGGGCTCACTTGGGCCTACAATCAGCCTCGGGCCTATTTATGCTGTTATGACAGTTTGTGCTATTGAAGTCGTTCGAGGCAATTATAGACCTCCTTGGAGGTTGCGAAATTATCAAAATACCCCTATAGTGCAAAATTACTAAAATAACACTATAGTGGAAAATCACCAAATTACCCCGTAGTGCAAAATTATCGAAATACCCCTATAGTGCTAAATTACCGAAATACCCTTGTAGTGTAATTTGACTGTAATGGTATGACTATCAAATGAATGACTTGAATGTGATTGTATGACCGATTATAGGCATGACACACTGCATACATGTTGCATGGGTTGTGATATTGTACAGAGGAAGATCTGATCTGATAGGGTCGCATGTGTCACGCGAGACGATTGTGGACCCACTGAAGGCTTAGAGTCGTATATTTGTATTGAGTTGGTAAAGTTGCATGGGTCGCTCGAGACAACTGTGGACTTACCAATGGCTTTAAGCCAATTAAGCTGCTTATGGCTCTATGCCAACCTAATTAAGGCTTTGTGTCAATTGATGGCTTTGTGTCGAATATGTTACCATGATTGATGACTTTGTGCCAAATATGTCACGGTGATTGATGGCTTTGTGCCAAATATGTTACCGTGATTGATGGCTTTGTGTCGAATATGTTATCATGATTGATGGCTTTGTGCCAAATATGTTACCGTGACCGATGGCTTAGTGCTGTCCACTCTATTGATGGCTTTGTGCCACGCATATTATTATGGCTCTATGCCATTCTGTTTATGGCTACCGGCCATTCTGATTACATGCAGCATTTCTGCGATTTTGGTTAGTGCTGCAATTGGTACTAACATTTGGAGTGCAGGGATGGGTGGGTTGATTTTATCCCTAGAGTAAGTGCAGGGTTGGACGGAGGCAAGTGCAGGGTTGGATGGGGTTAACTCATAACATGCATCATACATAATTCATTTGATTCTGTTATGAGATGGGCTAGGCCTAATTGATTCTGCTATGGGTTTTGTCCCAAATGATAATGTATTGGGCTTAGGCTTACATGTGTTCTCTTCTGAATCTATAATGGGCTAAGGCCCATCTGTTATTGTTAGTTATATTGGGCTTAGCCCAATTTGTTATTGCATTTATGTATGACTGACTTTTTTTTAGTAGGGGATTACACACTGAGTTTTCGTAAACTCACCCGTTTATTAACTTTTAAGGTAATTCGCAGCATTGGGAGGATCAGTGCTGCGAGGGACTCGGAGATGGCCACACAGCTGCTTTTGGTTTTCTATTACGTATAGTTATTTTTAAGCACTTTGATTTTGGTTTTGTCTTTAATAAGGCCATTATTAATTTCTTATTTTTAATTTAGGGTTTTACAGTGGTAAGTTTTATACCTGTTAGTTATAGGACGTGGTTTTTTTTCCAAACGATATCTGTTTCCAAAGGATCACGTTTCCAGAAAATATCGCGAAAAGCTATCACAACTTCTTTGGTTTTCAAATATAACAACAAACAAAAAATGTTTTAGAAATAAAAATAACAACGTTTTTAATAAGGGAATAACTTTTCATTGAACTATGTTTTGAAAATAAACTAATGTAGCTTTTGCACCAGATTTACACAAGTAGAAGTTCTAATTTTCTAAGAAGGGTTTACAATTGGAAGATGGTTTTCAAAAGACACTTTAATGTGACACGCCAGATTCGGCCATAACGTCTAAGCCGGGTTTGGGGCGTTACATTTAGTGGTATCAGAGCCAGGTTGCAAAAACATGATTGTGGATTAGCTATTTTAAATTAAATTTCTGAAAGAATTATTTCAAAAAGGTTTGAAAGATTTGAATATTTTGACGTGTAATGACTATTTTCTGAAAGTGTGGTGTACTGAGTCTCTGATGCCGAATCTGTAAGTTTTTTAAATACTTTTGTCTGTTTAGATATTAGACTGTATTTAGATTTGGCATTTATTCTGGGTGTTTGAATATGATATGGTTATAGAAATTGTGACCTGTCTGCTACGATAGGTTAATGTTTGTATGAGTGCTAAAGATGTTAGGATTAGAGTGCACAGCGGTAGTGTAGTGATGTAGTTGTTATACAACTACCTTGTTAATTGGAAATTTCGGATGAAATTTTTTTTAGGAGGGGTGAATTGTAACACCCTGAAATTGGGCCTAAAAGTAGTGGGCCTTGAGTGTGGGATCGGTTAGAAGGCGGCTTATAAATATTTTGTTGTGCATGAAAATATCAGAATTGATTGCTAGCTTTAGTGGTCTGTTTGAGTGAATTAGGAGGAGTTGGGAGTGTTGGAGAAGTCTTAAGTTCAAACCTGGGCCTTAGCAAGAATTTATGTTTTTCTCTTAAAGGAGCCTTAACGTTAGTAGGTAGGCGTTAAGAATATTTTTGGTGAAAGCATGACACAAAGAGAGCATGTGGTCTAGTGGCAATGAGACGTTAAGAGCATGCAAGTGGTTCAAGGTTCAAGTCATGGCGTGAGCAGAATTTTTGGTTGTTTCTTGTATAAACCTGGATATTAGCAGGAAGGCTTTATAAATATTTGGGATAAAATGTGACACAAGATGAGCTTGCGGTCTGGTGGTTGTGGCGTCATTAGGATGGCAAGGGATCTTAGGTTCAAGTCACCCTGTGCACAAAGGAGTATTTATTTTACTCATTTGCCGTGAGGTGGTGGAATTCGAGTGAAAGACTGTTGGGAGGAAGTTTGAATTGGTCTTGAGTTATTGTGAGAAGATTATGGAGCATATCAATGAGGGATTTATGGAGATTTGAAAGGGATTTGAAAATTGAAGTGTGTTGTAGTCGAATTTGAATTCTAAGCAAGTAAGGAATCAGTTTTTTGGGGGAATTTTGAGTGTGCATTTGGCTAAGAGGGTCTTGAGTGGTGTGCTTTTGGCAAAAGGAAGCTCTTGAGGTTTTTTTTTTTGTTTGAGTGGTGTTGAATGTGGTTTTCTTTTTGGTGGGGCATTCGTTTTGGTCTTTTGGTTTCGTGTTTGTATTCTGCTCAAAATCTCGAAGTTCTAGAATTGGTTCTTTTCTTGCTCTCCTGTGTGTACCGGATGGGGTTAACTCATAACATGTTTCATACACCATTCATTTGATTCTGTTCTATTGTGTCCCAAATGATAATGTATTGGGCTTAGGCCCACATGGGTTCTGCTTCTGAATCTGTAATGGGATAAGGTCCATCTGCTATTGTCAGTTATATTGGGCTTAGGCCCAATTTGTTATTGTATTTATGTATGTTTGACTATTTTTTTAATAGGGGATTAGACATTGAGTTTTTGTAAACTTACCTCGTTTATTAACTTTTCAAGTAATCCCCAGCGTTAGGAGAATCGATGCTGCGAAGGACTCGAAGAAGGCCACACAACTGCTTTTGGTTTTCTATTACATATAGTTACTTTTAAGCACTTTGATTTTGGTTTGGTTTGTAATAAGGCCTCTCTTAATTTCTAGTTTTTAATTTGAGGTTTTACAGTGTTAAGTTTTATACCTATTAGTTATAGGACGTGGTTTTTTTTCCAAATGATATATGTTTCCAAAGGATCACGTTTTCGCAAGATATTACGAAAAGCTATCGCAACTTCTTTGGTTTTCAAATATAACAACAAATAAACAATGTTTTAGAAATAAAAATAATAACGTTTTTAATAAGGGAATAACTTTTCACTGAACTACATTTTGTAAATAAGCTAATGTAGGTTTTACTCCAGATTTACACATATAGAAGTTTAAAATTTCTAAGAAGGGTTTATAATAGGAACATGGTTTTTAAAAAACACTTCAATGTGACACGCTAGATTTGGCCATTACGTCTAGACTGGGTTTAGGATGCTACAATTTTTATTGTGGTTATATGTTATTGAAATGTGTAGGTTGGCTCTAAAATTGGGTGACAAATGTGGCTTGGAACATAGCCTATTTTTTTCCATACGGGCAGAGACACGGGCTTGTGTCTTAGCCGTGTGTGACGCACCGTTAGGTCACACGGCCATGTGTCCCCCATAGTTTTCAATAAAAACAAGTCAGTGAGTTACACAGGCTAGTCACACGGGCGTGTGGTTGCCTGTATGACCTAAGTCAGAGAGGTACAAGGGATCAAACACGGTTTAGGACACAGCCATGTGATCCCATTTCAAATGTCCACACGGGCGTGTGTTTGGCCGTGTGAAACACACGACCTGGCCACACGGGTGTGTGTCCCTTATACTTTGAAATTTTTATAGTTTTCTCAAAATTTTCGTAAGTTTACTTTTAAGTCCCAATTTGCTTTAAATGTTTGTTTTGGCTCTTGAAGGCTTTTGTTAGGGACTATATGGATGTATGTGAATGATTTATATTTGGATATGTGAAATGAATGTGAAATGTATGATTAATAATGTCATAAGTCCAATAATACTTTGTAACCCTATTCTGGCTACAGATATGGGTTAGAGGTGTTACATTTAATTGGTATCAGAGCTACAGTTTTGTCCATTCTAGGACTAACGTAGCGTATGTGAGTTTACCAATACATGCCATATTTAACATGTGATAGTGTGATATCGCTTGACAGTTTTTGAATCATGGTTTCATATAGTTAATGTATTCCAATCGAGTTGACTCTGATGATGTTGAAAATAATACGCTAGCCTCCGTTCATTGGGTAGCATCGTCTGAATCAAGACCCATATTTGAAGGTCAAGGAGGAGAGGACAAAGTAGCCTTCTTCTAAATGATGAATAAGTGGTTCTCTGAGTATGTTTGAATAAATTTGGCTGCGCAACAACTTCCACCCCCACCTATTCCCCAACTAACTCTCGTAGCTCCACAAGGTTTGAAACCTTTGCAAATGAATAAGCCGCCTGTTGATAAAATTTGAAAGTACAATTGAAGAGTTTAGAGCTAAAGTTGATGGTGATCTTGAGAGAGCCGAGTTCTGGCTTGAGAATACAATTCGAGTCTTTGATAAACTATCTTGTATGCCAGTAGCATGTGTTCAATGTGTCGTATCTCTTCTGAAAGATGCTGCATACCAGTGGTGGAGCACTTTGATATCTGTAGTGCCGAGAGACTGGGTTACATGGGAATTCTTTCAAACCAAATTCAGAAAGAAATATATAAGTTAATGGTTTCTTGATCAAAAGCTCAATGAATTCTTAGAACTGAAACAAGGTCGGATGACAGTATTTGAATATGAAAGAGAATTTGTTAGACTGAGCAAGTATGCTCGGGAATGCATCCTAATTGAAGAGATTATGTGTAAACGATTCAAAGATGGCTTGAATGAAGATATTAAACTTCTACTCGGTATTCTTGAACTAACAGAGTTTGTTGTGTTAGTCAACAGAGCACACAAGCTTAAAAGCTTAGCCAAGAAAAGAGAAAAGTCGACTCAGACGCCAGAGATTCGAGAAAGAGATTAATGGGTAAATCCTATTATTCATCATCAAAGAAATCAAGGGATTCATATAACCGTTCAACTGCTTCGAAGGAGTATTCAGATAGAGATCGTGGGAAGCAGCACACGAGTCCAAAGGCTCCAGCTACTTCAGTATCGAGTGTTGGTAGTGTCAAAGGCAACAAACTTGAGTGTCAACAGTGTAATAGACGACATTTTAGAGAGTGTTGGACGAATACTAAAGCCTATTTCAGATGCAGTTCACGAGAGCATTTTATTCGAGATTGTCTTGAGTTATCTGAGAAAGATAAGCTTCTAACTGGTTAACTGAATAATACAACTCAAGAGAGAGAACACCTCGAAATACTAGAAATGTGAATGGTAGTAGAGGTACAAAAAAGGATTTTGTTGGGAGATCTGAAGCTTGAGCACCAGCCAAAGCTTATACTATTCGAGCTCAAGAGGATGCATCAGCATCAGATGTTATCACCGGTACTTTTTATCTTTATGAGACTAATGTAAATGCTTTGATTAATCTTGGACCGACTCATTCATATGTCTGTATGAATTTAGTGCCTAGTAAGAGTTTACCTATTGAGTTCACTAAATTTGTGGTTAAAGTATCGAACCCTTAGGTAAGTATATCCTAGTTGATAAAGTTTGCAAGAACTGTCATTTGATGACACGGGGTTATTGTTTTTGGTGAATTTAACATTATTCTAGGTATGGATCGATTGACTTTGCATGATGCAGTTGTAAGTTGTAGATGAAAGACTATTGTGTTGAAATGCTAGAATGATGAAATTCTTCATATTGAGTCTGATGATTCTAGTGGATTGCCTATTGTGTTATTGTCTATGTTAGCTCAAAAATATGTGAGAAAGGGTTGTGATGCTTATATTGCTTATGTATTAGATACAAAAGTGTCTAAATCGAAGATTGAATCAATTCAAGTGGTTTGTGAATATCCAAATGTGTTTCTAGAAGAGTTACCTGGACTGCCACCAGTCAGAGAAGTTGAGTTTGCTATTGAATTAGTATGAAACATCACCGACATCAATAGCATCATACAAAATGGCTTTTACAGAGTTGAAAGAGTTGAAAGCATAGTTGCAGGAGTTAACAAATGGAGGTTTTGCACGACCTAGTTTTTCACCCTAGGGTGTGCTAGTTCTATTTGTGAAAAAGAAAGATGGATTAATGAGATAAAGTATCGATTATCGGCGGCTTAATAAAGTTACGGTTAAGAATCAGTATCCTCTACTGAGAATTTATGATTTTTTTGATCAGCTGAAAGGAGCAACAGTGTTTTCTAAGATTGATTTGCGATCTGGTTACTATTAAGTGAGAGTTAAAGATTCAGATATGCCGAAAACTGCATTCAGAACTAGGTACTGACATATGAGTTTCTTGTTATGCCATTTGGGTTAACTAACACTCCTGCAGTCTTTATAGACCTGATGAATAGAATCTTCAGACCGTATTTTGTTTTTGTATTCATTGATGACATTCTGATCTATTCCCAATATGAGTCAGAACATGTTAAGCATTTGAGGATTGTGCTGCAAATGTTGAGAGATAAGCAATTGTTTACTGAATTCAGTAAATGCGAGTTTTGGCTTCGAAGTTGGATTTCTGGGACACATTATTTCAGTGAAAGGTATCCGAGTTGATTCGACTAAGATTTTATCAGTTATTGACTGGAAACCACTACGGAACATATCTAAAGCCAGAAGTTTTCTAAGATTAGCTGGCTATTATTGAAGATTTGTAAAAGGATTCTAAATGATAGTTACACTGGTAACTCGTTTGTTACAAAAAGATGTGAAATTTGAGTGGTCTGTGAAATGTTAACAGAGGTTCGATCAGTTGAAAGCTTCGTTAACTGAAGCACCAGTATTAGTATAGTAAGTGATAATACCTGAGTGGAAGTGGGATAGAGTTATGATAGATTTCATATCAGGATTACACCTATCTCCTAAAAAGAAAGATGCTATATGGGTTATTGTTGATCGCTTGACAAAATTTGCTCATTTTATTCCAGTACATACAGATTAGAATTTTAGCCCAAGAGATCAAAGAGTTGAGAAATAAAAGCATCGCTTTGTTGAAAGTTCTCTGGCAACGTCACGGCATTGAAGAGGCTACATACGAACCCGAGGAAGCTATGAGAAAGTAATACCCTAACTTATTTTCTGGTAAGATTTCTGGGGATGAAAATCCCTAAGGGGGAGAGTGGTAATAGCTCGTTTTTAGTGAAATCGGAGCAGTGGTTTCAGAACCACAAATCTGAGGTCGAAATATTTATTTTAAAATTATTTTGAAGTCTACAGTATTTTAGTATGATTGCATAAAAAAATTCGTTAAGAAATTTTATCATTTGTATGCTTAATTTGTGAAAAAGTACTAAATCGCATAAAGTGTAAAAGTTGTGTTCTCTTAGCTAAATGTGTCTAATAGCTATGGAACTTTGAAGTGGAAATCCTTATGTGGTAATTATACCATTATTAATGTTAGTGGATGAAGATAGACATTAAATAGTCAAAATTTAAGTCAATATCATAGGTTAAAAATGCAAGTTAATAATTAAAAGATAATAAAATATACTAAACAAAAGCAAAACCTTGCATGTTCATCTTTTCAACTGAAAAATTCAAGGAGAAGAAACCATGGAAGCTTGAAACTTTCGGCTAACCCTATTTTGCTTGCATGTGAGCATTGATTGTCCCGTTTTTAATGATTTTTATGTTTTTAAGGTCGTTATAGCTTAATCTTGATAGCCTAGGGACTAATTTGCAAAATTGTTAAAGAGTTAAAGTTTTGCCATTATTGAATATTCATGTGTTTTGGTGTTTGATGAAAAACAATGAATCTTTGTTGTTAGATAAACAAGCTTTGTGCCCAGGCCGTGTACCTGACACGGTCACCAGACACGCCCATGTGTCCAGACTGGGGCAAAACAGGGCATACATACTGACTTGTGCACACAGCCAAAAGACACGCCCGTGTGCCTAGGCTGTGTGAAAATTAGTAAGCTACTGACTTGCACCCACGGGTACAAGACACTACCGTGTGTCAAGCCCGTGTGACATCCTGATCAATTTGACTATAATACAGGGGTTACACAATCCAGTCACATGCCTGTGTGCTTTGGCCATGTGGCACGAAGTAGGCTTGGTACAGGCCATTTTCATACCCCATTTGCTCATGTACCTACAAGCAATATTATGCAACAATTCATTTACCAATTGAGCAACCAATTCAGCCAAGTTAAGCACATTATACCAATTCATAATCAACCACATTTCATACCAATTTGCATCATCAAACATATACCAAATGAACCAATTATGTACCTATTTCAGCTTACCAATTCAATCCAAATAAATCTATCAACTAATCACATTTAAACATCACATATATCATGTATCATTCATCTAAAATACCAAATAAAGAGCATAACATATAATGCATTCATAACAAACTAACCGTTTCCATTTCAAGCCATGTCTCATAGCTTGAACAAGTATCCAAACATACCACATTTATTAACACATAGATAACCATAATGTTAGCTTATAAACTAGCCTATACATGCCATATTTACAACATTACAAAGATTCAAAAGTACTAAAAGCTTGTTGGGATAGTGTGATGACAATCTCTGAATTTGTCCGAAATTGAGCTAGCTTCCGAATCTATAAAACACGGGGAAATAATAAATGGAGTAAGCTTTAAAAGCTTAGCAAGCCTGTATAACAAAGAATTTCAATTACCAAATCAACATTTAAAATGTAAAAACATTATCAAACTAGGTCATAAGTCCTCAATGCCTATTCAACCATCACATACGCATGTTAGTCATGTAACAACCACAATTCATGTATCAACCTGTTCATTTACCTTATGCTAATATAGCATACAATCAAATAACCATGTAACAATTCATCGATACCTATCATATATCTCATATAACATATAAGTCATGTAACATATATCTTGTAAACATATTTTTGTAGCATGTAATACCTGTAAACATAAACTTTTACTTATAATTCATATCATTCATGTAGTCTATATTTCATATACCATGTAATCATATAATTCTCGTATCAAATAATCATATACATCTTGTTTCATTTAAAACATGTATTCATTTCAATATAATGCCCGTTGAACCTTTGCTAACATCGAGGGATACTTGGGTGATACACATACTGTGTATATATGTAAACCTGTAATCCATCAATTCATCTTGTATGCTCTTTTGAGCCATGTACGGTATGCTCCTTCTGAGCCGATAACGGTAAGCCCGAAGGCTGAACATGTGAGCTCATGAGCTGTGGCAAGTCTGCAACAAATGCAAGAGCTCAATCAACCTGTAGCCCTAGTGACATGTCACTTGTATCTTACGACTTTCTACGGTTCAATCAGGACCCGGTAATCATTTTACACATATAATCAATAGGCATTTGAATTTGTTATTTCATATACCTATTTATACATTATAAAGTTCAAATTTTCAATTAATAACATGGATTAATTTCTAATTATACGAACTTACCTCTTATTAGCTCGTATTCTCGATATCTACTTCTCTACCTTTCGTTTTCCCCGATCAAGTTTCGGGATTTGTTCGTCTTGATTTATAATAATTTCATTTAATCTATTTATTCACCAAATTACTCAATTCAATCCATAAACATATAAAATTGGCAAGTTACACATTTGCCCCTATACTTTCAACTACTTTGCAATTTAGTCCTTTATACGTAAAATGACAAATTACTCAATATTCTCCACAATTCAACTTAACTAAATATTCCTATGTTCCATACAAGCACATATCTTTCATTTATTCACAATTCTACCCACAAAATTTCTATTTTTTTCAATTTAATCCCAACTGCTTTATTTTATCAAAAATCACTATATAAAACTTGTATATCTATGGACAATCATCAATAATTCATCAAGAAACATCAAAATACATATATATATTCAACAATGGAACTTTCAAAAACATCATCAATTTCAAAAATCAGGGAATGGGTCAGCTATATCGAGCTGCAACGAGCTCAAAAACATAAAAATCATTAAAAACAGATTAAAAACTGTACCTATATAAGCTTAATAGGCTTGGCCGAATGGAAGCTACAACAATAGCTCCTTGTTGCCCTAACTTTCGGTGATTATGTCAATAAAATGGCCACCCAAATTTTTGTTTTAATTTAAAACACTATAAATACCAAATGACAAATTTGACCTTTAAAAACAAATTATGAAATCATGAAATATAATGCCACTACCGTCCATTCATACTATTAATGGGGAAATTTCATGTTAAGGCCTCCCAATTAAAAAGCCATAGCCATATAAGCAATTCAATTAATAGAACACATGTTTATTGCTTTACGCGATTTATTCCTTTTTACCGAATTAGCTATTTAAACGGTAATATTTCTTTATGAAACTTTCACACGGAAATTCTATCATACTGTAAAACTTATAAAGTAATATAATAAATATTTTGACTCGGTTCAGTGGTCTCGAAACCACCCGTTCTGATCAGACTAGAAATTGGGCTGTTACAACTCTCCTACCTTTAGGGATTTTCGTCCCCAAAAATCTTACTAGTAAACAGGTTAGGGTACTGTTTTTGCATAGCTTCCTTAGGTTCCCACGTAGCTTCCTCTATTTCATGTTTAGACCAAAGAACTTTCACAAGTGCTATACATTTATTTCTCAACTCTTTGATTTCTCAAGCTAAAATCCTGATCGGTTCTTCGTTGTACGATAAATCTGACTGTATTTCCTCATCAACAGGAGATATCACATATGACGGATTAGATCGGTATCGACGTAGCATCAAAACATGAAAAACATTATGTATCTTTTCAAGCTTAGTCGGTAATGACAGTTGATATGCTACAGGCTCTATTCTTTCAACTATTTCATACTGTCCAATAAATCACAGATTTAATTTTCCTTTTCGACCAAAATGAAGAATTTTCTTCCACGGTGATACTTTCAAGAATATACGATCTCTGACCTTAAACTATATCTCTTTATGTTTCAAATCTGCATATGATTTCTGTCTATCCGAAGCTGCTTTTAAGCTATCACGTATCACTTTCACTTTCTCTTCGGTTTCTTTGATCAATTCAACCTCGTGTATATTCTTCTCAATCAATTCTATCAGTATAACGATGTTCAACATTTACGACCCTATAAAGCTTCATACAGAGCCATTTTCAAACTCGTCTGAAACCTGTTATTATAAGCAAATTCAATTAGAGGTAAGTGTTTCTCCCAGCTACCTTTGAATTCAAAGATGCAACATCCTAACATATCCTCTAGAATCTGTATAACTTTTTTGGATTGCCTATCAGTCTGAGCATGAAATGCGACACTGAAATTCAATTTCATTCCCAGAGCCTCTTGTAATTTCTTTTAGAATCTCGATGTAAATCTCAGATCTCTATCGGATATAATAGATAATGGTACACTATGTAATTGTACAATTTCTGACATGTACAATTTGGCTAATCTATCCAAAGAATAGTCTGTACGTACCAGTATAAAATGAGCAGATTTCGTTAATCGTTCTATGATAACCCATATTGCATCTTTCTTTTTCAAAGTCAGGAATAATCCCGATACGAAATCCGTTGTAACTCTGTCCCATTTCCATCCTGGATCATCATTGGCTGTAATAAACCTGACGGTACCTGATGTTTGGCCTTTACTTGCTAATAGATCAAACATTTAGATATGAATTCAGATATATCACGTTTCATTCCCGACCACTAGTATAATTGTTTCAAATCATTATACATCTTAGTGCTACCCGGATGAATAGAAAAGTAACTATCACGTGCTTCATGTAAAACTTTCTGAATGAGTTTGGTATCTTTCGGTATGTAAATTCTACTTTGGAACATTAAACAATCATCAATTCCAATAGTACCTTTAGAATCAAAATTAGTCTCACATTGAAGTCGTTTAGCTTGCAACTTTGCATCACCTTTCTGAACTTCGTAGATTTGTTGCAGAAATACCTGTTTAGCTTTTAACTGAGCTAAAATAAATTAGTCATCACATAACATCATCTGAGTGTTCATAGCCTACAAAGCAAATAGAGATTTTCGGCTCAAAGCGTCAGCTACAACATTAACCTTCCCCAGATGATAATCAATCACAAACTCGTAGTCTTTCAATAATTCAAGCCACCTCCACTATCGCAAGTTCAAATCTGTTTGTGACATAAAGTAATTCAGGCTGTTATGATCTGTGAATATTCGACATTTTTCACCATACAGATAGTGACACCAAATCTTTAATTCAAATACTATAGCAGCTACCTCAAGATCATGTGTCAGGTAATTCTTCTTGTGTGGTTTCAACTGTCGGGAAGCATATGCTATGACTTTTCTGTATTGTATTAATACACAACCAAGTCTGTTTCATGACGCATCACTATAAATTACGAACTCTTTACTCGATTCAAGTTGTACTAAAACCAGTGCTTTTGTTAATAGTGCTTTCAACTGCTCGTAACTCTGTTGACACTTATCTTTCCATTCAAATTTCACATCTTTTTGGAGTAATCGAGTTAACAGAACTGCAACCACCGAGAATCCTTTAACAAACCTCCAGTAATATCCTGTTAATCCCATGAAACTTCTGATCTCAGATACAATTTTTGGTGGTTTCCAGTTTCATATTTTAGATATTTTGCTTGGATCAACTCTGATGCCTTCCGCTGAAACAATATGACCCAGAAATCTAACTTCTCCAAGCTAGAATTCACATTTGCTGAATTTAGCATAAAACTGCTTATCTCTTGAGGTCTGTAACACGATTCTCAAAAGTTTGGTATTCTAAATCTCATCACGTGAATAGATCAGAATGTCATCAATGAATACAACAACAAACCTGTCTAAATACGGTTTGAATATATGATTCATCAAATCTATAAACACCGCAGGAGCATTAGTCAAACCAAAAGGCATAACTAAAAATTCATAGTGATCGACCGTGTTCTGAAAGTAGTTTTCAGTATATCAAAATCTTTAACTCGCAACTTGTAGTAACCTGATCTTAGATCAATCTTTGAATGTAATAGCCCGGTTTAGACCCAAGTCAGAATAGTGGTTTCGAGACCAGATATCCGAGTCTGAAGAATATTTTTAATATTATTTTTTGTACTTATAATATGTGAATTAGCACGTGTAAAAGTCTCGTAAGAACATTTGGTTGTTTGTGTGTCTAATTTGAAAAAGAGGACTAGATCGCATAAATAGTAAAAGTGATTAATTATGTGATTATGTGCCGATTTGAATGTGGCTTTAAATTGTGAAGGCCTCAAATGGTTATTATGCCATTATAAGGTTAGTGGACATTTATGTCCATGGCTTAAATGATTATTATTTGTGATAAAACAAGGTTAAAATGGGAAATTATTTATTAAATTAATTATATTAAAACAAAAGCAAGAAATTAAGTCATATATGTTCATCTTTGCTGAAAATTAAAGGAAAAAGAAAAGAAAAATATCAAGCTAGGGTTTGGCACTTAATTTGCTCAATCAAGGTATGTTTTAAGCTCAGTTTTTGATGATTTCTATGTTTTTGTAATCGTTGCTTCATGTTCTCTTAAGCCAATGCCTTAATTTTAGAATTTGAGTATAATCTTGAGATGAGCCATTGATGAAATGATGAGCTTTGTGATGATTTTTGGTGTTAAATGAAAGGTATGAATTGAGTTGATATATTTGTATTGATTTTTTTATGAAATTAGCTAATTTGGGCTAATTTGTGAAAATGATTATATAGAGGGACTAAAATGGGAGATTTATGAAATACATGGGCTAGAATGGTATAGATAGAAATTTGCCTCAGCCTTGTTTAAAGAAATTGGGTGGATTCGATGATTTTATGAAATAGGGACTTAAATGTCAAAATGTGAAAATGTGAGCGCTAATTTGCAAAGTGCCCTAATTATGTGTTTATGGATTGAATTGTTCGAGTGTGTGATTGAATGAGTTATTTTTAATACGTATAGATCAAGAAAAGTGAAATTTAGACTTGGATTGCGGGAAATCAAAAGTTGTTGAGTAATCGACTAAATCGACAAACACACTCGAAGTAAGTTCTTAAGTAGTAATTTGGTTATAAATGTTGTTAATTGCATTATTTTAGATTGAATAGTGATGAATGAAATCTTAGACAAGATGAAGATAACGAAATGAATGATATGGCAGAGAAGATAAAGAAAATGAGATAGATAAAGCTCGGTTGAACTGTAGATTTAGTTTGGAAGTTAGTGACATGTCCCTAGGGTAAAGTGGTTAGCTTCAGGCCATAATATCGGCACTTCAAGTGTGAGAAACATGTTGAGTTGGCTACGGGCCATGGTATAGGTGCTCTGAGATAAGTTACCTTGAGTTGGCTACGGGCAATAGTATAGGTACTTATTGGATGTTAGGTTCGAATGTTCGACTCTTAAGCCAGATGGTTCAATGAATAAATTGAGGAAATACTTATTAAAGTAGTGGTATGAAATAGAACAGGTATGTACGAAGTGTTATTCGTAGAGATAAAGTACATAAGTGAGATGATATGAATTGAATTAAAGAGGTATGAATATCATCTAAATGAATAACCATGTGGTAGGACATGAAAAAAGGTTTATAATGCTTGTTCATGGTTCAAATTGATGGAATGTTAGTTTTATTATTATAATTATATGTTAAATTACTTGCTTATGACTTACTAAGCTTTAAAAGCTTACTTGGTCTATTTATTTCTATTTTATAGATCATCGAAGCTACTGAACGCTTAGGAATCATCGAGGATCATCATCGCACTATCTGAAATCATTTTGGCACTTTTAGTGTATTTGAATAGCTAAGTATGGCATGTATAAGCTAGGGAGGGTTACATGTATATTTTGAGTTATAAATAGGCTAAGCCATGTGATTTGGCTAGCTAAGTTGTGAATATGGTTAGTTTGGTATGTGATAGGTGATGTAATGTTGGTATGACTTAAAATGCATGAATGGTCTAACTTAATATGATCATTTTGGTATGAGTAAATGATGAACTTCGGTAATTTTAGTTATAAGTTGAAAGGATTCACGATGTGGTATAATAACAATAGATATGTTATGGTTTTGGCTTGATTGGAAAATGATTACTTAGTTAATGTGCATGAATTGGTTGGTGATATTCTTAGTCTTGTGAATGACTATTTTGGACATGTTTTGGTTGTAAATTTTGGTGTATTTTGGCTTCTAGAGGACCTAAATTGGGTGGCAAAGTTGCCTTTTCGAATGGCCTATTTTTGGCCACACGGGCTGAGACGTGGGAGTGTGTCTCAACCGTGTGCAACACATTGTAAGAGTACACGGATGTTCCTCCCTTGGGGTACTTGTTGGATTAAGTCAATATACCCTATAGGAATGACACATTCGAGGCACACGGGCGTGTTTAGTGGCTGTCTGTGCAAATCAATAACCTCCTTAATTTTCACACAGTCAAGCACACGGGCGTGTCTTGTGGCCGTGTGAACAAGTCAGTATGTATGCCATGTTTTGCAACAGCCTAGACACATGGGTGTGTCTGGTGGCAGTGTGAGGCACATGGCCTGACAATACGGGCGTGTGACCTTAACAGCTTTGAAAATGTTCAAGTTTTGGAAAAATTTTCTAAGTGTTCAGTTTAGTTTCGATCTTCTTCTAATGCATGTTTAAGGTCTCGTAGACCTTCATAAGGGACTCTTGATGATTTGTGATTATGTTATAATGTTAATGAATATGAAATGCCTATAAAAGTTTTGATTTGTCCGATAATGCTCCTAACCCTAGTCCAGTAACGGATATGGGTTAGGGGTGTTACATTGAAAATACTGTAGCCCCTTTCAACTGATCGAACAGGTCTTCGATTCACAATAGTGGATTCTTATTCTTTACGATTTACTTTATTCAATTGCCAGTAATTGATACACATTCTCATTGACCCTTCTTTCTTTTTCATGAACAACACCGGAGCACCCCAAGGTGAAAAGCTCGACCTCGCGAAGCCCCTATCAGTTAATTCTTGCAACTATGCTTCTAACTCTTTCAATTCAGTCGGTGCCATTCTGTACGGAGCTATCGATATCGGTGTAGTACCCGGTAACAACTCAATCCAAAATTTGACCTCTCTGATCGGTGGTAAACCTAGTAACTCTTTTGGAAATACATTTGGAAATTCACAAACAACTGGTACAGATTCAGGCTTCGGTTCTGATACTTTAGTATCCAATACATATGCCAAATATGCATCACAACCCTTTTTCACACATTTATGAGCTCCCATAGCGGATATCACAATTGGTAATTCATTCGAATCATTTTGGGAATCATCGAGGATCATCATCGCACTATCTGAAATCATTTTGGTACTTTTAGTGTTTTTGAATAGCTAAGTATGGCATGTATAAGCTAGGGAGGGTTACATGTATATTTTGAATTGTAAATAGGCTAAGCCATGTGATTTGGCTCGCTAAGTTGTGAATATGGTTGCTTTGGTATATGATAAGCGATGTAATGTTGGTATGACTTAAAATGCATGAATGGTCTAACTTAATATGATCATTTTAGTATGAGTAAATGATGAACTTTGGTAAGTTTAGTTATGAGTTGAAAGGATTCATGATGTGGTATAATAACAACAGATATGTTATGGTTTTAGCTTGATTGGAAAATGATTACTTAGTTAATATGCATGAATTGGTTGTTGATATTCTTAGTCTTGTGAATGACTATTTTGGACATGTTTTAGTTGTGAATTTTGGTGTATTTTGGCTTCAAGAGGACCCAAATTGGGTGGCAAAGTTGGCTTTTCGAATGGCCTATTTTTGTCCACATGAGCTGAGACGCGGGAGTGTGTCTCAGCCGTGTGTGACACACGGTAATTGTACACGGCTGTGTGTCCCCTGGGGTACCCGTTGTATTAAGTCAATATACCCTACAGGAATGATACAGTCGAGGCACACGGGCGTGTCTAGTGGCCATCGGTGCAAGTCAATAATCTCCCTAATTTTCACACGGTCAAGCACACGGGCGTGTCTCGTTGCCGTGTGAACAAGTTAGTATGTATGCCATGTCTTGCAACAGCCTAGAAACATAGGTGTGTCTGGTGGCTGTGTGAGGCACACGGCCTGACCAAACGGGCATGTGACCTTAACAGCTTTGAAAATGTTGAAGTTTTGGAAAAAAATTTTAAGTGTTTAGTTTAATTCCGATCTTCTTCTAATGCATGTTTAAGGTCTCGTAGACCTTCATAAGGGACTCTTGATGATGTGTGATTATGTTATGATGTTAATGAATGTGAAATGCCTATAAAAGTTCTGATTTGTCTGGTAATGCTGCTAACCCTAGTTCGGCAATGGATATGGGTTAGTGGTGTTACATTGAAAATACTGTAGCCCTTTTCAACTAATCGAACAGATCATCGATTCACAGTAGAGGATATTTATTCTTTATGATTATTTTATTCAATTGCCAGTAATCGATACACATTCTCATTGATCCGTCTTTCTTTTTCACGAACAACACTAGAGCACCCCAAGGTGAAAAGCTTGATCTCGCAAAGCCCCTATCAGTTAATTATTGCAACTATGCTTTTAACTCTTTCAATTCAGTCAGTGCTATTCTGTACGGACTATCGATATCAGTGTAGTACCCAGTAACAACTCAATGCCAAATTTGACCTCTCTGATCGACGGTAAACTTGGTAACTCTTTTGGAAAGACATCTGGAAATTGACAAACAACCGGTACAGATTCAGGTTTCGATTCCGATACTTTAGTATCCAATACATATGCCAGATACGCATCACAAACCTTTTTTCACACATTTCTGAGCTCCCATAGCGGATATCACAGTTGGTAATTCATTCGAATCATTTGATTCAATCCGAAGAATTTCACCATTTTGACATTTCAACTATATACTCTTTCATCTGCAATTAATAACCACTTCATGCGTATTAAACCAATCCATGCCCAATATCACATCAAACTCATCAAATGGTAGGAGCATCAAGTCAGCCAAAAAACAGTATCCTCGAGTCATCAATGGATAATTCTTTCAAATTTTATCAACTAAAACTGACTTGCCTAACGGATTCGATACTTTAACTTCAAATTTTGTAGACTCTACATGTAAATTCTTTTTAAACACTAGTTCCATATAGATATATGAATGAGTTGATCCAGGATCTACTAACACGACTATATCAGTGTTAAAAAGTGAACAAGTACCGGTGATAACATAAGGCGACGAGGCTTCCTCGCGGTTTGTGACTCAGATCTATAGGCTCAAGCAGGAGCGCGTGGCTCAGATCTAACATTTGAATCTCTTATAGCACTGCGGTTTCCACTTTGATTCCCAGTATTCTAGAGTGGTCTACCTCTGGTAACAGTATTGCTAACTTTGACGGATTACTCTCTAACAACAGTACATCTCTTTATACAATCCCGGAGGTAATAATTTAGTGACCCACATCTGACACATGCTCCACTTTTCAATCGACATTCACCAAAGTGCTTTCGATTGCAATGCTTCCAATCAGGTCCCAAATTTCTCAACCTACTCAGACCAGAAACAGATGTCATCTAAGGCTTTGGATTAAAGGATCTTGCATCTCTGTCTTTGCTAACTTTGATAGATTGCTGTCTAGCAGTAGTAGATCTCTCTGGACAATCCCGGAGGTAACAATCTAGTGGCCCACATCTGAAACATGCTCCACTTTTTAATCGGCATTGACAAAAGTGCTTTAGATTACTATGCTTGCAATCAGGTCCTGAATTTCTCACACCACTCAGACTAGAAACAGATGTCATCTGAATCTTTGGATTAAAGGATCTTGCATCTCTATCTCTAATCATTACACCCGCAGAAGCAGTGGAATGGCGATGGAAGTCTTTAGCTTTCTTTGATCTAGACAAATGCGACTTACTCGCAAATCTCTTTCTAGACTCTCTTGATTCAAAATCAGCTTTCTGTTTTTCTTTAGCAAGTTCCTCAACTTTACAAGCCCTATCAACCAGAACTACAAACTCTTTTAGCTCGAGAATCCCAACTAACAATCGAATATCTCCATTCAATCCATCCTCGAACCTTTCGCACATAATAGCTTTGGTAGAGGCACACTTGCAAGCATACTTACTAGGTCGTACGAACCCTCTTTCATATTTGGTTACCGTCATACAGCCCTGTTTCAAATCAAGAAACTCTTTTCTTTTCTGGTCAATGAATCGCTGGCCAATATATTTCTTTTGGAATTCAATCTGAAAGAAATCCCAGTTAACTCTTTCATGTAGAACAACTAATATAAGGGTATTCCACCACTTGTAACACCCCTTACCCGAGACCGTCGCCGGAGTCGACCAGAGGCCCTACCGGACTTTACTTACTCAAACGGGCATAAAAATTTGCTTTTTAAAATTAATTTATTTTCATTCATTCAATACATCCCTAAAAAAGGGTCATCTAAACCCTAAATCATGGTATTGAAATAGTTCGGGACCAAACCGGGATCAATCAAATATTATCGGTTACTTAAACGAGCCAAAATGAATTATTTCTCTATTCCATATAAAACTGTCCAACTGTATCACGGTTACAAAAAAATCATATCTCGAGTTACGAAACTCCAAATCAAGATCCATAAATTTTCCCTGAATCTAGACTCATACATCTATTTACTAATTGTTTTATAGAATTTTTGGTTTAGCCAATTAGTACAGTTTATTAGTTAAAGTCTCCCCTGTTGCACAGTTCGACTACTCTTACTCTGTTCACTAAAAATAAATTTTATCTCTGTACAAACTCAAATAGGGATGCCGTTTGTTTCATTAAAAACTTGACTCAATAAGAAATCTAGTCATATAAATTATAACACCTAATTATTTATGTAAATGTTATGGTAAATTTTTAAAGTCAGAACAGGGGATCATAGAGTCAGTTTAGAGCAGTCTCACTCAAGTGCGAATAACTCATAATATATTACTTTTTTGCTTACTATATTTCTTCTACATGAAAATAGACTCATTAAGATTTAATTTCATGCCTCATTCACCTTGTAATTCCATTTCTACTATTTTTAGTGATTTTTAAAACTCACGTCATTGCTGCTATTTGAATCTGTTTTTAAATTACTTTCACCTTTTTCATAGTTTCCTTGTAATGGTTACCATTCAAGCATACATACTATTAAACATGTGTATGATTAGCCATTCCATTAGCTATTCACTAACAAGTATTTACACACCATTCATTGAACTTATCATATCAAAAGAAGCCAAGTCCCTATACATGCCATACACGAAATGTGACATCTAACTGTACCAAAATGATTCCTTCGATAGTGTGACCGGATCTCCGACATTCCTTTCGATTCCTGAGTGAGCTTGGCAATAACTATAAAAAGAAAGATAATAAAGAAAGTAAGCACTAGGCTTAGTAAGTTTACAAGCAAATAAATTACAACATTCATCATAAACGATAATTATTCAATATATCACCTAGCATCATAAGTTTTCTTTACACCTCATTTCCTACTTTCTTCCTTATTCAATTGTCTTCTTTCTTACCTGATCTTTTTAGTACTCATGAATATAACTTAACTTTCCCTTGCTGATAAATTTTCCATAATTTAACTTGTACAATAGCCCGTTGAACCGCTCGAAATACTAGGGATATTCGGGTTTTCCTGTCTGATAATAATCTGCCATTGCCATGTCCTTGACATGGACTTACATGAAATTTTCCTGTCTTTCCAAAGCCATATATTTGATATGGACTTACATGGATTATTCCTTTCTCCAAAGCCATATATCTGATATGGGCTTACATGGCTCATTCCTGTCCTGTCCTGTCAACCCCAAACGTCATGACATTTGTATCCCTATATTTCTAAAGTTCAACGGGACCTTTCGATACTCTTTCTTTGTCATCTCGTCTATGATTCGACTTTGAATATTTTCGTAAAATAAATTTATAAATGCTGGAAATCAACAACATTAATGTAAAATAATAAAATATTGCATTTATTTACCGTAAACTTACCTCAATACAAAATATGACTAAACTTAACAATTTAGTCCTTTACTTTCTCTTTTCCCCTACCTACTCCCGAATTTCATTCTTCTTGATCTATAATAGCAAATTTAGCTTATTTAATACTCACATTTATCAAAACAGTCACTGACTCCAACTTTGGCAAAATTACATTTTTGCCCCTAAGCTTTTGCATATTTACACTTTTGCCCCAAGGCTCAGAAATGAAACTTTATCACAAATTCTTATGTTTTAAAACATGCTGATCATTTATTTACCAACAACAACCTCAAATTCCTACTGTAACATGTACTTATGAACAATAGGTATTTTTACCGATTAAGCCATTTTACTCATTTTTGCCTAAAACCGAGTAGCCCAAGTTGTCTAGCATAATTTAAAACATCATATTCTATCATAAAACATCAAAATAAACACTTTTCACCTATGGGTACTTTTCCAAATATGAACCCTAGCTTAAATTATAGCTAGCATAAGCTTTATCGAGCTACCGGGATTCCAAAAACGTAAAGAACATTAAAAACGGGGCTTGGAATCACTTACTATGGAGCTTGGAAGCCTGAAACAAACCCTACCTATAGAGAACCATTGAAATTTTGTGCTAATGAAGAAGATGGACATATTTTGCCATCTTTTTCCCTTTTTTAATCTTTTAATTACCAAATGACTAAAATACCCTTCATGCCTTTCTTTGAAAATTTTTCATGTACAAGCCCATTTTTGTCCAAAATTTTAGAAATTGTTCAAATTGCTATTTAAGACCTCCTAATTAATATTCCAAAGCAATTTCATACTAAAAGCTTCTAGAATGCAAGTTTTGCAACTTATTCAATTTAGTCCCTAATTTCAAATTAATCATTTTATGCATAGAATTTCTTCACGAAATCTTCACACCATCATGAAATCATATCATAAACATCAAAATAATTATAAAATAATTATTTCTATCTCGAATTTATGGTCACGAAACCACTGTTCCGTTTAGGCCCTATTTCGGGATGTTACCCCACTGATACGCCGCATCTCGCAACAATGAAATAGCACATTTCAAACATTTTTCCGGCGTACAAGCTAATTCATCAAAAACCCTGATCATATTTTCAAGCTAGAATTCAGCCCTCTCAGCATCATCACTAGCTGTAGCTTGAAATTTTTTAACGTCGTATTTCCATATCTTATCAACAGGAGGTCTATTAAATCTCAAAGGATCCGTACCTCGTATAATCTCAAGGTTTGGTTGGGGAACCGAAGGGGGTAGAGGTTGTTGAGCAGCCAAATTTGCTCGAACAAACTCAGAAAACAATTCAGACATCATTTGGAAAAAAGCTTATTTAGCTTCTCCTTGACTGCCCGTAGCAGGGCTGGATTTGGTAGGCACAGCCACTTGAGCAGGAGCTAGAGCATTGCTCTCAACATCGTCGGCTATTGCTCCATTTGGATCCATTTACTATGTAAAACAATATTCAAAAGTTGTCAGGAGATTATCACACTATCACATTTTATATATGGCATGTATAGCTAGACTCACATACTCTAGTCCTAGAATCGACTAAATTGTTGCTCTGATACCAATAAAATGTAACACACCTATCCTGTAACCGCTACTGAAATAGGTAAGGGGCATTATCGGACTTGTAACTTAGACCGGAACAGTAAAACTTAAACTTTTATCAAACATCAACCCAATTTCAACAAAATTAATCAGATATAAACATATCATGCTTAAAACACACATATGAAGATTCAATCATACAACAGGGACTAATTTGATAACATATAAAAGATATGAGAAAACTTAAGAAAATTTTTGGAATAGGGTTACACGGTCGTGTGCCCAGGCTGTGTACCTCACACAGTCACCAGCCACGCCCGTGTGTCTAGACCGTTGCAAAACAGGGCATACATACTAACTTGTGTACATGGCCACAAGGTATGCCCGTGAGTCTAGGCCGTGTGAAAATTAGTAAGCTACTAATTTGCGCCCACGGTACAAGACACAGCCATGTGTCTAGCGCGTGTGGCATTCTGACCAATTTGACTATAATACAGGGGTCACATGGTCGAGTCACACGCCTGTGTGCTTTGGCCGTGTGGCACGAAATAGACTTGGTACAAGACATTTTCATACCCCATTTGCTCATGTACCTACAAGTAATGCTATGCAACAATTCATTTACCTGTTGAGCAACCAATTCAGCCAAGATAAGCACATTATATCAATTCATAATCAACCACATTTCATGCCAATTTGCATCATCAAACAAATACCAAATCAACCAATTCCATATCTAATTCAACTTACCAATTCAATCCAAATAAATCTATCAACTAATCACATTTAAGCATGACATATATCATGTATCAATCATCCAAAATACCAAATAAAGAGCATAACATATAATGCATTCATAACAAACTAACCATTTCCATTTCAAGCCATGTCTCATAGCTTGAACAAGTATCCAAACATACCACATTCATTAACACATAGATAACCATAACATTAACTTATAAACTAGCCTATACATGCCATATTTACAACATTACAAAGATTCAAAAGTACCAAAAACTTATTGTGATAGTGTGATGACAATCTCCGACTTTGTCTGAAATCGAGCTAGGTTCTAAATCTATAAAACATGGGAAAATAATAAACGAAGTAAGCTTTAAAATCATAGTAAGCCTGTATAATATAGAATTTAACTTACTGAATCAGCATTTAAAACGTAAAAACATTATCACACCAAGTCATAAGTCCTTAATGCCTATTCAACCATCACATACACATGTTAGTCAGGTAACAACCATGTATTTAACCAATCCAAAGATGAAACAAATATACAACATCCATGTAACCACAATTCATGTATCAATTCGTTCATTTACCTTATGCTAATATAGAATACAATCATATAACCATGTAACAGTTCATCTATACATATCATATATCTCATTTAACATATAAGTCATGTAACATATATCTTGTAAGCATATTTTTGTCACATGTAATACATGTAAACTGTAACACCTTTAAACCAGTATCCGTCACCAGAATGGGTCGCGAGATATTACATGTAACAGCCCACTTTATACCCTAGTCGGAACGGGTGGTTATGGGACCACTTAACCGAGTCAAAATATTGTTTTTACTGCTTTAATATGTTTTGCAGCATGATAGAATTATAGTGTGAAAGTTTCATTTAGAAATTTTATCGTTTGTCTGGTTAATTTGAGAAAAATGACTAAATCGCATAAAGCGATAAATTAGAGTTCTATTTCATAAATGGCTTATTTGATAATGGCTTTATTAGTGGAAGGCCTTAAATGGTTATTTTACCTTTTCTAAAGCTAGTGGACATTTATGTCCTTAATGATACATGTTTTTAAATGGTTTTACAAAAGGGCAAAATTGGTATATGACTAATATATGTTATAATAGTTATAATAAAACAAAATACCTTTTATAATCAATTGTTCCTCACTGATTCTTCTTTAAAACATTAAGGGTTTTATACTTTCAAGCATTCGGTCACTTTAAGCTCCAAATTGAGGTTCGTTTTTATTCTGTTTTCGATAATTTTTACGTTTTTGTGATCGTTGCTTCGTATACTAGTCAACTCGTACCTCAATTTCTGATTTTAAACATGTCTTTGAAATATGCCATTGATGAATTCATGTTATTTTGATGGATTTTGATGAATTATAGAATATTATGTGGAAATATACAAGAATTTTAAAGTGATTTTTGAAAAAAATGGGTTTTGAGGATTTGAATGCAAAAAAGTAGAATATTTGTGGTTAAAATTGTGATTAAAGGAAAGATATGTACTTATAGGGACTATATGGATATTCGGCTAGGTGTATTAAGATCCTTGATGTGTTATTTGTCATTTTGTGATAAAAGAGCTACATTGAAAAATGTTGAAAATAAAGGGGTTAAATTGGAAATATGTCAAAATATATGTTTTTGGATTGAATTGAATATGTGAGTTAGTAAATAGGTGAATTTTGCATTAATTTAGATAAAGACGAACGAATCCCAAAACTTGATCATGGAAAACGAAAAATAGACGAGTAGATATCGGGATTACGAGGTAAGTTCGTAGAATTTGAATTTACCTTATAAATGCTTATAAATGTTGTCTAACGATTATGTGGATGTATAAAGTTGCTGAATTGGATTGCCTATTGAGTATATACATGTGACTTAGAATGGAAATGTCAAATGTTACAAGTGATACATGGATACCGAGCCCCGTTAGAACCGTAGAAGTCGTAGGGATACAAGTGACATGTCACTAGGGCTACAGGGTGGTTTGAGCTCCTGCATTTGTTGCGGACTCACCACGTGCTCATGAGCTACACGTTTATCCTTCGGAATCACATGCTTGGTCTTCGGACTTACCGCTCAGCCTACGGGCTCACCGTTCATCCTTTGAAATTACATGTTCAGCCTTTGAGGCTTACCGTACAGGCTCGTAAGAGCATACATGACGTATGGACGGTTTTCTAGTTATATGTATATACACTGTGTGTGTATCACCCAGGTATCCTCAATATTCTTATAGGTTCGACGGGCAATACCGATATAAGTACATGAATTATAAGATGGAATGGATATATGCATATATATGAACTACATGAAAGGTATGATCCAATACATAGGACTTATATGTTCCATGAGATACATGATAGTGAATGCATTATATGTCATATGAATTATATGTTAAACTCTTGTATAAGATTGTATATAAAATCATATAGACTAACATGTGTGAGCTTGTGAAATAGATTACAAGAGCATATGAATGGAATTGGCCTTACTTGTATATGTAGGGATTACCTTAATGAATTGGTAAGTTTAATTCTAAGTTTTACGAGCTTACTAAGCTTTAGAAGCTTATTCTGTTTATTTCTTACACTGTCTTATAGATTCAGAAGGTAGCTCGATAATCAGACGTGTTGGAGATCACCATCACACTATCTATCAAGCTTTGGTACTTTTGAACCTTTTGTAAATGAAATGGTCATGGCATGTATAGGCTAGTTGTTAATGAACATGATATATTTTGGTAAATTATATGATTAAGATATGTTTATGAGCTGAAATGGTAAGGAATGATTATGTATGTTTATGTGTGGATGAGTTGATGAATGTGGCTATTTTAGCTATTGAATTATTATGCGTAGTTGGTGCAAGATTTATAATGATATTGGGTCTATTATATGCTTGAATTGGTATGTTTTTGGTTGACAAATTAGCATGAGATGTTGCATAATTATGGCTAGTAGAAATGACCCAAATTTTGGGTGGCAATTTGGCTTAAACCGATCCTATATTGTGCCACACGGACAGGGAACACGGGCGTGTATTTCGACCGTGTGTCACCTACACCTTAAATGGTTTGGTCAGTTTTGGTACACGGCCTGGACACACGGGCGTGTTTGGTAACTTGTAGCCGTGTGAAATTTGGCAGTATAGTCACACGGTCTGCTCTATTTTGTACACGGGCGTGTCTAGTGGCCGTGTGAGGTAAGTCAGTTTCAACCACAGGTCATGCGATTTAGGCGTGTTGGATAGCCACGACCGTGCGAGAGTACACGGGCAAAGGGACGCGGCCGTGTGTCCCTAACTTGAAAATTTATGATTATTTTCATATCTTTTACTATGGTTTCAATTTGATCCTCAATAGTTATATGCATCATTTATGATCATTTAAAGCATGCTTTGATGTTTGAAAATACATAATGGGTAAAGGTTAAAAAGTTCAAAATTTTACTGATTCAGTCTGATTACATGTCTGGTAACGGTCCTTTCCTATTCTGGCAATGGTTACGAGATCGGGGTGTTACATTTGGTTGGTATCAGAGCTACAGTTTAGTCGATTCTAGGACTACCGTAGTGGTATGGGGGTAGCTATACATGCCATGTACATGAAATGTGATAGTGTGATATCTCCTGACATCCTCTGAAATCTGTTTTATATAGTAATGATTCCGAATCGAGCTTTAGCTGATGATGTTGAAAGTTTTGCGCCAGCACCCGCTCAAGGGGCTGTGCCTTCTGAATCGGGCCTTGCTACGGCCAATCAGGAAGAAATTAAACAAGCTTTCTTCCAAATGATGTCTAGATGGTTTAGTGAGTTTGTGCGGGCAAACTCGGCTGCTTCACAACCTCCACCCCCTCAAGTTCCTCAATCGAACCTTGAAAATGTGAGAGTTATGGATCCTCTAAGATTGAACAGACCTCCTGTTGACAAGATACGGAAATATGGTGCTGAAGAGTTTAGAGCTTCAGCTGCTGAGAAGGCCAAATTCTGGCTTGAGAATACGATCAGAGTTTTTAATGAACTGGCCTGTACTCCTGATGAGTGTTTGAGATGTGCTATTTCCTTGCTTCAGGATTCAACATATCAATGGTGGAATACATTGACCTCAGTTGTACCACAAGAACGAGTTGATTGGAATTTCTTCCAGACAGAATTCGGGAAGAAATACATTAGTCAACAATTCATCGATCATAAAAGAAAAGAGTTTCTAGAGCTAAAACAAGATCGAATGTCTGTAACTGAATACGAGAGAGATAGAGTTTGACTTAGCAAATATGCTCGTGAATGTGTATCTACCGAAGCCATAATGTGTAAAAGGTTCGAAGATGGGCTAAATGAAGAGATTCGACTATTAGTCGGAATACTCGAACGGAAAGAGTTTGTAGTTCTCGTTGATCGAGCCTGTAAAGCCGAAGAGCTTGCTAAAGAAAAGAGAAAAGAGGATTCTAAATTAAGAGAGGCTAGAAAGAGGTTTGTGGGTAAACCATATCAGCCTGGATCCAAAAGATCAAAGGATTTACATACTCATTCTGCTGCTTCTATGGGCATATCTATCCGAGAGAAAAGTGTTAAGTCTTCTCATTCGAGACCTCAGACGACTTCTGTAGTTAGTGCGGGTAGTGTGAGAACTCCCAGACCAGAGTGCAAGCATTGTAACAGAAGGCATTTTGAAGAGTGTCGATTGATAAGCGGGGCATGTTTTTGATGTGGATCGTTAGATCACTACTTGCGTGATTGTCTTGAAAGATCTGTACCTGATAAAGGACAATCGACTAAGACAAATAATGTTGCATCGAGTGGTAGACCGCCTCGGTTGGGAATCAAAGTGGAAATCGCAATGTGGCGAGAGATGCTAATATGAGATCTGAGATGCGTACTCCTGCGAGAGCTTATGCAATACGTGCACGCGAGGAAGCCTTGTCACCTGATGTTATTACCGGTACTTTTTCTCTCTATCACACTGATATTGTTGCGTTGATAGATCCTGGATCAACTCATTCATATATTTGTATGAAATTAGTGTTTGAAAAGAATTTACATGTCGAGTCTACTGAATATGTAGTTAAAGTATCGAATCCATTAGGAAAGTCTGTGTTAGTTGATAAAATATGTAAGAAATGTCCATTAATGACTCGAGGATATTGTTTTATGGCTGATCTGATGCTCCTCCCTTTTGGCGAGTTCGATGTAATACTAGGCATGGATTGGCTAAATGCACATAAGGCTATTGTGAATTGTCGAAGTAAGAGCATGGAATTGAAATGTCAGAATGGTGAGATTCTTCTGATTGAATCAAATGATTCGAATGAATTACCGATAGTGATTTCTGCTATGAGAGCTCAGAAGTATGTTAGAAAAGGCTATGATGCGTATCTAGCGTATGTGATGAATACTAGCATGTCAGAATCGAAAATTGAGTCTGTACCAGTTATTTGTGAGTTTTCAGATGTTTTTCCGGAAGAATTACCGGGTTTACCATCGATTAGAGAAGTTGAATTCGGTATTGAATTATTACCGGGCACTACTCCGAGATCGATAGCTCCGTATAGAATTGCACCAACTGAATTAAAAGAGCTGAAAGCATAGTTACAAGAATTGACAGATAGAGGTTTCGCGAGACCGAGCTTTTCACATTGGGGTGCTCCCGTATTATTTGTGAAAAAGAAAGACGGATCAATGAGAATGTGTATTGATTACCGACAGTTAAACAAGGTGACAGTGAAGAATAAATACCCTCTTCTGCGGATTGATGATTTATTTGATTAGTTGAAAGGAGCTACTGTATTTTCAAAGATTGATTTGAGATCGGGTTATTACCAGTTGCAAGTTAAAGATTCAGATATACCAAAAACTGCTTTCAGAATACGATACGGACATTATGAGTTTTTGGTCATGCCTTTCAGTTTAACAAATGCACCTGCAGTGTTCATGGACTTGATGAACCGTGTATTCAGACCGTATTTAGACAGATTCGTTGTTGTATTCATTGATGACATTCTGATCTATTCACGTGATGAAGTAGAGCATACTGAACATTTGAGAATTGTGTTACATATTCTGAGAGATAAACAGTTGTTTGCCAAATTCAGCAAACGTGAATTCTGGCTTCGAGAAGTCAGATTTTTGCGTCACATTGTTTCTGCGGAAGGCATCAGAGTAGATCTGAGTAAAATATCTGCTATTATAGACTAGAAACCCCCTAGAAATGTATCTGAGATTAGAAGTTTTCTGGGATTAGTGGGATATTACCGAAGATTTGTTAAAGGATTCTCGATGATTGCAGTACTGTTGACTCAAATGCTACAAAAAGATGTGAAATTTGAGTGGACTGACAAATGTCAGCAGAGTTTCGAGCAGTTGAAAGCCCTGCTAACGGAAGCTTTGGTTTTAGTTCAACCTGAATCAGGTAAAGAATTTATTATATACAGTGATGCATCTATTATCGGACTGGGTTATGTATTGATGCAAGACAGGAAAGTCATAGCTTATGCCTCTCGACAGTTAAAATCGCACAAGAAGAGTTACCCGACGTATGATCTTGAATTAGCTGCTATAGTCTTTGCATTAAAGATTTGGCGGCATTACTTATACGGTGAGAAATGCAGAATTCTTACCGATCATAAAAGTCTGAAGTATCTGATGTCACAGAAAGATTTGAATATGCGACAGCGGAGATGGCTCGAACTACTAAAAGACTATGAATTTGTAATTGATTATCATCCAGGGAAAGCTAATGTTGTAGCTGATGCATTAAGTCGAAAGTCTCTATTTGCTCTGTGAGCTTTGAATGCTCAAATGACGTTATCTGATGATGGATCTGTTTTAGAAGAAATAAAGGCTAAACCATTGATTCTGCAGCAAATCTGTGAAGCTCAAAGGACTGATTCTGATCTACAAGCTAAACGACTTCATTGTGAGTCTAATTCTGATTCTGACTTTTCTATAAGGAATGATGATTGTTTAATGTTCCGAAATAGAATATGTATACCGAAAAATAGTGAACTCATTCAGAAAGTTTTGCACGAGGCCCGTAACAGTCGATTTTCAGTTCATCCGGGTAGCACTAAGATGTATAACAATTTGAAACAGCAATACTGGTGGTCAGGAATGAAACGTGACATGTCAGAATTCGTATCAAAATGTTTGATCTGTCAGCAAGTTAAAGCTGAACATCAGGTACCGTCAGGTTTATTACAGCCTATTATGATTCCGGAGTGGAAATGGGATAGAATCACTATGGATTTTGTATCTGGACTACCTTTGTCTCCGAAGAAGAAAAATGCAATCTGGGTTATCGTTGACAGATTGACGAAGTCTGCACATTTTATATCGGTCCTTACTGATTATTCTTTTGATAGATTAGCGGTATTATATTTATCTGAAATTGTGTGATTTCATGGTATACCATTATCCATTGTGTCTGATAGAGATCCGAGGTTTACCTCGAGATTCTGGAAGAAGTTTCAAGAGGCTTTGGGAATGAAATTAAGTTTCAGTACAGCATTTTATCCCCAGACCGACGGTCAGTCTGAAAGAGTTATTCAGATTCTGGAAGACATGTTACGGTGTTGTATTCTTGAATTTGAAAGTAATTGGGAGAAATACTTACCTCTGATAAAGTTTGCATACAATAACAATTTCTAGACGAGTTTAAAAATGGCTCCATACAAAGCATTTTACGGTCATAACTGTTGAACACTACTGTATTGGACAGAATTGAGTAAGAGAAAGTTACATGGGGTTGATTTAATCTGAGATACAGAAGAAAAAGTGAAAGTGATACGCGACAGTTTGAAAGCAGCTTCAGACAGACAGAAATCATATGCTGATTTGAAACGAAAAGAAATAGAGTTCCAGGTCGGAGATAGAGTATTTCTGAAAGTATCACCGTAGAAAAAAATTCTTCATTTCGGTAGAAAAGGGAAGCTAAGTCCTCGTTTTATCGGGCCATATGAAATTGTTGAAAGAATTGGGCCTGTAGCTTATCGATTATCATTACCGTCTAAACTTGAAAAGATTCATAATGTATTTCACGTTTCAATGCTTCGCCGATACCGATCTGGTCCGTCTCATGTCATTTCTCCCACTGATGTGGAGATATAGTCCGATTTATCGTACAGTGAAGAACCAATTAGAATTTTGGCTCGGGAGATCAAAGAGTTGAGAAATAAACGTATAGAACTTGTAAAAGTTCTCTGGTGTAAACACGGAATAGAGGAAGCTACGTGGGAACTCGAGGAAACTATGCGAAGGCAATACCTAATCTGTTTACCGATAAGATTTTCGGGGACAAAAATCCCTAAAGGGGGGAGAGTTGTAACAGCACCCTAGTTAGAACGGGTCATTTCGGGACCACTTAACCGAGTTGAAATATTGTTTTTACTGCTTTAATATGTTTTACAGCATGATAGAATTACAGTGTGAAAGTTTCGTTTAGAAATTTTATCGTTTGTCTAGTTAATTTGGGAAAAAATGACTAAATCGCATAAAGCGATAAATTAGAGCTCTATTTCATAAATGGCTTATTTGATGATGGCTTTATAAGTGGAAGGCCTTAAATGGTTATTTTACCTTTTCTAAAGCTAGTGGACATTTATGTCCTTAATGATACATGTTTTTAAATGGTTTTACAAAAGGGCAAAATTGGTATATGACTAATATATGTTATAATAGTTATAATAAAACAAAATATCTTTTATAATCAACTGTTCCTCACCGATTCTTCATCAAAACATTAACGGTTTTATACTTTCAAGCATTCGGTCACTTTAGGCTCCAAATTGAGGTTCGTTTTTATTCCGTTTTTGATAATTTTTACATTTTTGTGATCATTGCTTCGTATACTAGTCGACCCGTACCTCTATTTCTAATTTTGAACATGTCTTTGAAATATGCCATTGATGAATTCATGTTATTTTGATGGATTTTGATGAATTATAGAATATTATGTGGAAATATACAAGAATTTTAAAGCGATTTTTGATGAAAATGGGTTTTGAGGATTTGAATGCAAAAATGTAGAATTTTTATGGTTAAAATTGTGATTAAAGGAAAGATATGTACTTATAGGGACTATATGGGTATTCGGCTAGGTGTATTGAGGTCCTTGATGTGTAATTTGTCATTTTGTGATAAAAGGGCTACATTGAAAAATACTGAAAATAAAGGGGTTAAATTGCAAATATGTCAAAATATATGTTTTTGGATTGAATTGAATATGTGAGTTAGTAAATAGCTAAATTTTGGATTAATTTAGATAAAGACAAACGAATCCCGGAACTTGATCGTGGAAAACAGAAAATAGACGAGTAGATATCGGGATTACGAGGTAAGTTCGTAGAATTTGAATTTACCTTATAAATGCTTATAAATGTTGTCTAATGATTATGTGGATATATAAAGTTGCTGAATTGGATTGCCTATTGAGTATATACTTGTGATTTAGAATGGAAATGTTAAATGTTACAAGTGATACATGGATACCGAGCCCCGTTAGAACCGTAGAAGTCGTAGGGATACAAGTGACATGTCACTAGGGCTACAGGGTGGTTTGAGCCCCTGCATTTGTTGCGGACTCACCACGTGCTCATGAGCTACAGTTTATCCTTCGGGATCACATTCTTGGTCTTTGGACTTACCGCTCAGCCTACGGGCTCACCGTTCATCCTTCAGGATTACATGTTCAGCCTTTGAGGCTTACCGTACAGGCTCGTAAGAGCATACATGACGTATTGACGGTTTTCAGGTTATATGTATATACACTGTGTGTGTATCACCCGGGTATCCTCAATATTCTTATAGGTTCAACGGGCAATACCGATATAAGTACATGAATTATAAGATGGAATGGATATATGCATATATATGAACTACATGAAAGGTATGATCCAATACATAGGACTTATATGTTCCATGAGATACATGATAGTGAATGCATTATATGTCATATGAATTATATGTTAAACTCTTGTATAAGATTTTATATGAAATCATATAGACTAACATGTGTGAGCTTGTGAAATAGATTACAAGAGCATATGAATACAATTGGCCTTACTTGTATATGTAGGGATTACCTTAATGAATTGGTAAGTTTAATTCTAAGTTTTACGAGCTTACTAAGCTTTAGAAGCTTATTCTGTTTATTTCTTACACTGTCTTATAGATTCGGAAGCTAGCTCGATAATCAGACGTGTCGGAGATTGCCATTACACTATCTATCAAGCTTTGGTACTTTTGAACCTTTTGTAAATGAAATGGTCATGGCATGTATAAGCTAGTTGTTAATGAACATGCTATATTTTGGTAAATTATATGATCAAGATGTGTTTATGAGCTGAAATAGTAAGGAATGATTATTTATATTTATGTGTGGATGAGTTCATGAATATGGCTATTTTAGCTATTGAATTATTATGCCTAGTTGGTGCAAGATTTATGATGATTTTGGGTCTATTATAAGCTTGAATTGGTATGTTTTTTGTTGACAAATTGGCATGAGATCTTGCATAATTATGGCTAGTAGAAATGACCCAAATTATGGGTGGCAATTTGGCTTAAACCGAGCCTATATTGTGCCACACAGCCAGGGAATACGAGCGTCTATTTCGACCGTGTGTCACCTGCACCTTAAATGGTTTGGTCAGTTTTGGTACACGGCCTAGACACACGGGCGTGTCTGGTAACTTGTAGCCGTGTGAAATTTGGCAGTATAGTCACACGGTCTGCTCTGTTTTGTACACGGGCGTGTCTAGTGGCCGTGTGAGGTAAGTTAGTTTCAACCACGGGTCATGCGATTCGGGTGTGTTGGATAGCCACAACCGTGCGAGAGTACACGAGCAAAAGGGCACGGCCGTGTGTCCCTAACTTGAAAATTTATGATTATTTTCATATCTTTTACTATGTTTTAAATTTGATCCTCAATAGTTATATGCATCATTTTATGATCATTTAAAGCATGCTTGGATGTTTGAAAATACTTAATGGTTAAAGATTAAAAATGTTCAAAATTTTACTGATTCAGTCTGATTACATGTCTGGTAACGCTCCTTTCCTGTTTCAACGATGGTTACGGGATAAGGGTGTTACATTACAGAACTAAACTCAACATTTTTAACATCTCACACACACACGAAGAAGTATTTAAGTTATAAAACACATCTCTTCTAAATTATTTTAATTCATTTAATATCTTAATAATCAATATAAATACTATTGTACCATACACATGTATAATTTGTTTTTAATTAATTAGGCTCAATTCTCTTCTCGGCAATCTTACAAAGACATGTATAAATTATTCGACCTTAATAAGGGTTGATGCCAAAATTATCATTGACCAATAATCCAATGTTCCATACACTAGCATATGCAAGAAAATATATATATTGCTAAGATCTCAGGAAACTATTTTAATACCATACTAACATGAATGTTACTATGCATTTGGTCAAAACTTATAACCTAAAACTTCTCACGTACATTCAATTTTATCTAAAACACTTTATCAATTATTCACTAAATGCCAAAATCATATACATACCGAGCTTAATAACATAGCATAGCTGAACCATCTAACATGCATAATTATGAAAACCACATCATAACCAAACCAATCAATTGCAATAACCTACTTTACTAAAACACTACTTCATATGTTAACAAGATTTCATGTACATAAATAACTATTCCTATCATGGCCGACTTATAAACTCTTAATCGTGTAACATAGATATAAATTAAAATCTATAATTCAAGACACAAATAACTACAATCTATTTTAAAAATACATATCACTACTAATTCAGGTTAATACGATTATTATAAAACTCATAACCATTTTATAAGCCATATTCGCATGGCATTATATACACATCAATTCAAAAGACATTAAAACCTCACTAGTCCAAACTATACATGCCATAAGTTCAGGTTTAGTAACACACATATAAATATACCGACGCAACAAATAGTGCGATGAGTCTTCTGTTGATCCCCGAGCCTTTAGCTATCTTCCAAAAATCTATAAAACATGGAAACATAAAACAAAAAGTAAGTTTTTACACTTAGTAAGTCATTAACTAAACAAATATATATGAATCTATGTCATATACGAAAATCATTAAATTTGTTAATCAATTTATTGTTTATCAACTTATAATACATCACCAATATGGACTATCATATATGCATGTATCCAATCCATTTATGAATTAATGGCTCACATTCTTATGTCATTGTTTAAGTTGAGACCAAGTGAATTTACATATCTATTACCCTTGATTGATTCACATATACTTATGTCTTAACTCAATTATGCATACTATAAGCATATAACAACTCATTACAAATACATATTATATTCACCAAATTAACTACTTAACTTTGAATACCAAATCACATTTATACGTACCTTCATAGCCTAAACTATTCAATCTTTAAACAATCGGGCACCCATACCTACCTATTTGGCTGAATATAATGTAAATTACTTAAAAATGACTACGAGCTGATCCAAATACTGTCTGAATACCCGATTCATTAAATCCATAAAAACTGCAGGGGCATTAGTGAGCCCAAACGGCATCACCAAGAACTCATAATGTTCATACCTCATTCGGAAAGCTATTTTTGGTACATCTGACTTTCTAACTTGTAACTGTTAGTAACCGATCATAAATCTATTTTCGAAAACACTGAAGCTCCCTTTAGCTGATCAAATAAATCATCAATTCGCGGTAACGGATATTTATTCTTCATAGTCACTTTGTTAAGTTGTCTATAGTCGATACACATTCTCATAGTTCCGTCTTTCTTCTTCACAAACAACACTGGTACACCACAGGAAGAAAACTCGGCCGAGCGAAACCTCTATCCGTCAACTCTTGCAACTGAGATTTCAATTCTTGTAATTCAGTCGGTGCCATACGATATAGAGCTATTGAAATCGGGGTCGTTCCAAGTACCAACTCTATACCAAACTTTACCTACCGAACAGGTGGCAAACCCAGTAATTCCTCACGGAATACATTCGGATACTCACATACTACTGGCATAGTTTCGAGCTTCTTTTCAGACACCTTACTATCCAATATATACGCGAGATAAGCGTCACAACCTTTTCGCACGTATTTCCCACACTAGCAACTGAAGTGGCTCGTGAATTAGTTGGAGATCTGCCTCGATCTCGTCTAGAAAAGTCCACAGCAGTCTTGGACCAGCTAGAATCCTCTCTAAACTTCTTCGACAATGTCTGATAGGTTTTACTCGTTGATCTTGTGCGAAAGTCTTTAGCTTCAAAATCAGTTTTTCTCTTTTCTTTTCCAAGCTCTTCGGCTTTACAAGCCCGCTCAACCAACACTACGAACTCCTTGATTTCTAGAATGCCAACCAGCAACTTAATATCCTCATTCAATCCATCTTCAAAGCGTTTACACATGATAGCTTCAGTCGAAATACACTCCCGGGCATATCTATTGAGTTTGACAAATTCTCGCTCGTATTTAGTAACAGTTCTATGACCCTGTTTAAGCTCGAGAAATTCCTTACGCTTCTGATCTATGAATCTCTGGCTGATATACTTTTTACGGAATTCAGTTTGAAAGAATTCCCACGTAACTTGCTCTCTCGGCACCATTGAAATCAAAGTATTCCACCAATGATAGGCAGCATCGCGTAACAGAGACACGACACATTTCAAACACTCGTCAGGAGTACATGTTAATTTGTTGAATACACGAATAGTATTATCGAGCCAGAACTCGGCCCACTCAGTATCATCACTAGCTATGGCTCAAAACTCTTCGGCCCTGTATTTTCTTGTTTTATCAACTGGGGGCCTATTCAATCTCAACGGATCGACTGCTGGAGGTACTACAGGTATCAGAGGTGGATTATTTGGGGGCGGAGGTGGTTGAGTAGCCGGATTATTCCGTATAAATTTAGAGAACCACCCAGTCATCATATTAAAGAAAACTTGTCTAGCCTCTCCCTCATTACCCAGGATCGGTTAAGATTCAGCAGGCACCGTCCCTTGCATAGGAGCAGGCGCTACACTCTTAACATAAAACTCGTTCGGGATCCATTTACTATATAAAAACACATTTCCAAACGTCAGAAGACATCACACTATCACAATGTCATTTTATGGCAGGTATAGCTAGAATCATACGGGCTACATTAGTCCTAGAATCGACTAAACCGTAGCTCTGATACCAATAAAAATGTAACACCCTTAAACCTGTATCTGTCACCGGAATGGGTCGCGAGATATTACAAAACTAAACTCAACATTTTAACATCTCACATACACATGAAGAAGTATTTAAGTTATAAAACACATCTCTTCTAAATTGTTTTAATTCATTTAATATCTTAATAATCAATAGAAATACTACTGTACCATACATATGTATAAATTATTCGACCTTAATAAGGTTTGACGCCAAAATTATCATCGACCAATAATCCAATGTTCCATACACTAGCATATGCAAGAAAATATATATATATTGCTAAGATCTCAGGAAACTATTTTAATACCATACTAACATGAATGTTACTATTTATTTGGTCAAAACTTATAACCTAAAACTTCTCAAGTCCATTCAATTTTATCTAAAACACTTTATCAATTATTCACTAAATGCCAAAATCATATACATGCCGAACTTAATAACATAGCATAGCTAAACCATCTAACATGCATAATTATGAAAACCACATCATAACCAAACCATTCAATTGCAATGACCTACTTTACTAAAACACTACTTCATATGTCAACAAGATTTCATGTACATAAATAGCTATGCCTATCATGGCTGACTTACCAACTCTTAATCGTGTAACATAGATATAAATTAAAACCTATCATTCAAGTCACAAACAACTACAATCTATTTTAAAAATACATATCACTACTAATTCAGGTTAATACGATTATTATAAAACTCATAACCATTTTATAAGCCATATTCGCATTGCATTCTATACACATCAATTCAAAAGACATCAAAACCTCACTAGTCCAAACTATACATGCCATAAGTTCAGGTTTAGTAACACACATATAAATATACCAAAACAACAGATAGTGTGATGAGTCTTTTGTTGATCCCAGAGCCTTTAGCTATCTTCCAAAAATCTATAAAACATGGAAACATAAAATAAAAAGTAAGTTTTTACACTTAGTAAGCCATTAACTAAACAAATGTATATGAATCTATGTCATATACGAAAATCATTAAATTTATTATCAACTTATTGTTTAACAACTTATAATACATCACCAAGATGGACTATCATATACGCAAATATCTAATCCATTTATGAATTAATAGCTCACATTCTTATGTCATTGTTTAAATTGAGACCAAGTGAATTTACATATCTATTACCCTTGATTGATTCACATATACTTATGTCTCAGCTCAATTATGCATACTATAAGCATATAACAACTCATTACAAATACATATTATATTCACCAAATTAACTACTTAACTTTGAATATCAAATCACATTTATACGTACCTTCATAGCCTAAACTATTCAATCTTTAAACAACCGGGCACCCATACATACCTATTTGGCCGAATATAATGTAGATTACTTGGCTAAACTTCTACTCAAATGCTTCTCTCATTACACTTGAATCCTTATAGTCATAATTTGGAATTTAGGTCACCGGCACTCAGCCTGTTAGGCACTAAGCCTGTACTAAACACTGGCAGAAAGCCTGCTAGGCAATAAGCCTGAATTAAACACCGGTATAAAGCCTGCTAGGCAATAAGCCTGAATATGTTCACTGGCACTAATCCTGCTAGGCAATAAGCCCAAATATATTCACCGGCACTAAGCCTGCTAGGCAATAAGCCCGAAGATGCTCAACTCTTAAAGTAAAGTAGGTATACTCTCATATTATTAAATCATTTATATCCATTCATTGTCAAACTAAATATACAAGGTTCATATATTGAAATACTAGTACCCACTATTTTAACATAAGTCTCCAACCAAAATTGTCAATACCGAATATAAGCACATATTTATTCATTCATTTCATAATTGGTAATCACATTTAACACATAATGCATATTAATATCAATTGAATTCTTATTCGGCAAACATGTAATAACCTTCTAAAAAATTCAATTAAATGCCTATATAAATTCATTAGTAAAATTTAGTACATAAATCAAGGTAATGACTTACCTCGGATATTCCCGAACAAAAATTTCGACTACTTGACTAATTTAGCTTTCCCCCTATCCGAATTGGATTTCTTTTCTTCTTGAGCTTTAAATTTCAAATGAGACCCAATTAAACTAAATTTTTATGCAATTAAATCCAATATATATATTTAAACAATTTGTCGAATTCACCCCTACTAATTGTCACATTTGGCAATTTAGTCCAATTGCACAAAACACCAAATTAATCATAATTTAATTACTTCAAGTTAAAGCCGAATACTCCTATACCAATATAAGCCCTCACATTTAGCACATTTCATAGTTTAGTCCCTCTTTTAACTAAATTTCATGAATTTTACAAATCTACCTATATTTTACAAATCACATAAAGTAGATGCAAATCTCTAGTAATCTAACATATAATCTTCATTTTCTAACATCATCAACAACCAAATAAAAGAAAACCTTCCATGGTCGAATACCATAATGCAAATAATTTCCAAAATTAATACATAGGCTATGTGTATTTCTTAACAACAAGCTCAAAAATACATATTTATCAAAATATACACAAAACTAACCTTGAATTTTAGTCTCCAAGTGACCGAATGTGAGGGAGCTTTTCTTTTTCTTATTTCTTTTACTTTCGACAATGAAGAAGAAGAACATGCAAATACCTTGTTCTTTTCACCCTTTTGCTTTAATTTATTGTTGTTTCATTAATATAAAATAATTTAATTTAACAACACCTTTATAAAATACATATAATATCATATATATAGCACTATTTCCGTCCACTAATTCAACAAATGGCTTATTTGCCATTTAAGACCTTAATACCAAAGAAACATGGCATTTAAGCATTTTCATGATAGTGTGCATATAATTCATTTGATGCAATTTAATCCCTTTTTTTTACTAATTAAGCACCTAAATCTCAAAATTTAAACACGAAACTTTAACACATCAAAGTTCACATATTCAAAACGCAGAAAAATAATTTTTGAATATTTTTCGACTTGGATTCGTGGTCCCGAAACCACTATTCCGACTAGGGTCAAATTCGGGCTGTCACATAAACATATACTTTTACTTATAATTCACATCATTCATGTAGTCCATATTTCAAATACCATGTAATCATATAATTCTCATCTCAAATAATCATATACATATTGTGTCATTTATAACATGTATTCATTTCGATATAATGCCCATTGACCTTTGGAAACATTGAGGGATACTAGGGTGATATTCACATAGTGTATATATGCAAACCTGTAATCCGGCAATTCATCCTGTATGCTCTTTCGAGACATGTACGGTATGCTCCTCTTGAGCCGGTAACGATAAGCTTGAAGGTTGAACATGTAAGCCTGAACGCTGAACATGTGAGCTCATGAGCTATGGTGAGTCCATAACAAAAGTAGGAGCTCAACCAACCTGTAGCCCTAGTGACATGTCACTTTTATCCTATGACTTTCTACGGTTCAATAAGGACCCGGTAATCATTTTACACATATAATCAATATGCATCTGGATTCATTATTTCATATATGTAACGACTTGAATTTAAGCCTAGAAGTAGTGGGCCTTGAGCGTGGAATCGGTTAAAAGATGGCTTATTAATATTTTATGGTGTAACGCCCTGAATTTGGGACTAGAAGTAGTGGGCCTTAAGCGTGGGAACACTTAGAAGGTGGCTTATTAATATTTTGTGGTGCATGAAAATATCACAAATTGGTTGTTTGTAGTAGCGATTAAATGAATTAGGAGGAGTTGGGAGTGTTGGAGAAGTCCGAGGTTCAAACCTGGGCTTTAGAAAAAAATTTGGTTTTAGGTGAATAAAACCCTTGATGTTAGTGGGTAGCCTTTAAGAATACTTTTGCTGAAAGCTTGACACAAGAAGCAAGGTGGTCTAGTGGAGGTGACACTACAAGAATGGCAAGGAGGTCCAAGGTTCAAGGCGTGGGGTGTTCAATAAAGGGATTTATTTTTATCATTCTGTGTGGTTGGAGTTTGAGGTGCAGTAGAACTCTGTTGAGTGAGGTTTGAATGAGTCTTAGAGAGATATGAGGCAAAAGTTGGGGGATAAGGTGGATTGTTGGGAGAAAATCAATGAAGGATTTGAAGGTTGAAGAGTTCCAGCCGAATATGGACTTTGGTTGTCGACAAGAGCTTCGACTAATAAGGGAATTTTGGGTCATTTTCGGCTTTTATGTGGTGTTTTGGGTAGTAGTCGATGGTTGCTAAGAGAATTTTCTCACTCACTCTTTCTTTTGTCCTTTTGCCATCTTGGTTTCAAGATTTTTACTCTCAGTTTCTATTTGCCTTTTAGCCGTATTTAGGCCATCTGTTATGCGAAACTTATTTTGAATTGACCATTCGTGCACTTTGTTTGTCTTTTCTTTGGGGTTTCAGTTCATCTTTGGCAAAGTGATAAGTCACTCTTTCAAGTTCATTCTTTTCTTTTTTCGGCATCAATCCTTGCCAAATCCCCTCTCTTTTACTTTCCTCTATTTCTTGCAAGTCTTGACCGATTACTCCTCTTCATTCCCCTTTCCTTATTTCACAATAAGCTTGCTTGGCTGACTCTTCGCACCTCACTCCTTTACTCAAGAAGTAGCCAAATACCCTCTTTCCTTGCTTTTTTCTTCTTGAGTTTTTTGCTTTTGGATATCATGATTGTTTTCTACATTTTTCTGTCTCCGTTAGGTTTCAATTTTGGAAGTAATGTTTGAACATTCGGATAGGGCCCAAATGCAAGGTTCTTTCTCCTTTTCATCACCCTATTTCTTTCTCCACTCTTTTGTATTGGCCGAAATAACTGTACTTATAGATTATCCTCTCTGAAGTTTTTTGTTAGGAAGCAGGATTATTAATCTCGTGTCTTGAAATTAAAAGGTGTTGTGAGTGTTGGTCCAATACTACTATCCTTCACTATTGGTCTTCACTTTTGGTAAGTATTCTAGTTTATGCAAACTTATGATTGTTTATCAAATAGATTTAGTTGTTGAGTCACTAGTGGTGTGCAGGATTTCGATAGAAGGGTGGTAGGCGACTAAGTATAAGGGTTTGGGTGTAAGATCCTCAATCGTTTGACCAAGGTAGGCTTTTTAGAACCCATTTTAGGCAATATATTGAAGGCGATCGTTAGAATTCTGTAGTCAATAGGCTAATGGCTTTTTGTGTTGTATTTAGGTTCAAAGCTCATGGTTATTATTTCGAATTCACAATAAGGTGTGTAACTCTATCTCTGTTGATGTTCGGCTGAAAAGCCGAAAATGTGTACTTATACTGTTCTGATTGTTGATCGGCTGAAAAGTTGATACTATGCATTTCACTAAATAGATTGTAGATCGACAAAAGCTGAAAAGTTAAAAAGCTGAAACTTCGAAACTTAATGCCACACGAGCGTGCGGTTGCACGTATGGTGAACTAAGCCCACAAACTTGGGCGTTAGGCTACAGGGGCTGCCATGAGCGTTCTCATGGGTTTGGGTCTTTATGGGCCACGTTAGGCCAAGATTGGCAATGCGGGCCCAATAGGCTTATAGGCCCATCTAGATAAAATGTATGTTAGGTGGTAAGCTTTGGACTAGGCTATGTCGTTCACATAGCCGGGGTTAGTTTTGGGCTAAATGGGCCATACAAGAGTGTGGGCCCACTTGGGCCGAGTAATGGGCCCTAGGCCCATTTATATCATTATGTCAATATAGGTTATTTAAGTCGCTCGAGATGACCAAAGACCTTCCAAAATAACCTTGAAGGGTAAAATGACTGTTTTGCCCCTCAAGGGTGATTGATCGACTTGCGCTTTGATTAGACTAATTTGACTGTGGTTGTAATATTATGATTGGACTAATTTGATTACGTTTGTATGACTGATTAAGAACATGACATTTTGCATACATGACATATTGTATGAGGGTTGGGTTATTGTATGGAGGAAGATTTGATCTGTTAGGGTCGCACAGGTCGCCCGAGACGACTGTGGACCCACCGAAGGCTTAAAAGCCGTACATTCGTATTGATCTGATAAAGTCACATGGGTTGCCTGAGACGACTGTGGACTGCTCGATGGCTTAGTGCCGATCACTTGTTCCGATGGCTGAGTGCCAATCATTCTTTCGATGGCCTTGGGCCACATATATTGTTGATGGCTTAAGTGTTGTCCATTCTATCGATTGCTTTGCAGCACGAACATTGTTGATGGATTAGTGCTATCCAATTTACCGATGGCTTTGCGCCACATACATTATCAACGGCTTTGTGCTGTCCACTCTATCGATGGCTTTGTGCCACGCATATTATTATGGCTCTATGCCATCCTGTTTATGGTTTATAACCATTCTGTTTATGGCCTCTGGCCATTCTAATTTCAAGCCTTGTTGCTGCAATTTTTGTTAGTGCCACAATCGGTGCTAACATTTGGAGTGCAAAGATGGGTGGGTTGATTTTATCCCCACAGACTATATAGGGTTGGACGGAGGCAAGTGCAGGGTTAGATGGGGTTAACACATAACATGCATCATACATCATTTATTATGATTCTATTTTGATATGGGCTAGGCCCAATTGATTCTACTATGGGTTGTGACCCAAATGATAATGTATTGGGCTTAGGCCTTCATGTGTTCTATTTCCGAATCTGTAATGGGCTTAGGCCCAGATTGTTATTACATCTATGTATGATTGACTGTTCTTTTTATAGTAGGGGATTACACATTGGGTTTTCATAAACTCACCCCGTTTATTTACTTTTTAGGTAATCCCCAGCCTTAGGAGGATCGGTGCTACGAGGGACTCGGAGAAGGCCACACACCTGCTTTAGTTTTCAGTTTTGTTTAGTTTACTTTTAAGTATTTAAATTTATGGTTTGGGTCATAATAAGGCCTCTCTTAATTTCTGGATTTTAATTTGGGTTTTATGATTTACTTTGAATCATAACTATTAGAAATAGGACATGGTTTTCCAGAAATGATAATTGTTTCAAAACATCACGTTTCCGCAAAATATCGCAAAGGCTTTCACAACTTCCTTGGTTTTCAAATATAACAACAATCAAACAATGTCTAGGGAATAAAAAAAAAAAAACAACATTTTAATAAGGGAATAACTTTTCAATGAACCACATTTTGAAAATAAACTATCGTAGGATTTACACCAGTTTTGAATGGCGAGAAGTTTTAAATAGTAGGAAGAGATTTCAATGAAAACATGGTTTTCGAAAAACACTTCAATATGACACGCCAGATTCGACTATAATGTCTAGGCCGGGTTTGGGGTGTTACAATATACATATTTATACATTACAAAGTTCAAACATTTCAATTAATAACATGGATTAAATTCTAACTATACGAACTTACCTTGTCTTAGCTCGTATTCTCGATATCTACACGTCTACCTTTCGTTTTCCCCGATCAAGTTCCGTGATTTATTTGTCTTGATCTATAATAATTCAATTTAATCTATTTATTCACCAAATTACTCAATTTAATCCATAAACATATAAATTTGACAAATTACACATTTGCCCCTATACTTTCAACTACTTTGCAATTTAGTCCTATATACACAAAATGGCAAATTACTCAGTATTATCCACAATTCAACTTAGCTGAATATTCCTATGTTCCATACAAGTACATATCTTTCATTTATTCACATTTCTACCCACAAAATTTCTATCTTTTTTAATTTAATCCCAACTACTCAATTTTATCAAAAATCACTTTATAAAACTTGTATATCTATGAACAACCATCAATAGTTCATCAAGAAACATCAAAATACATATATAGATTCAACAATGGAACTTTTCAAAAACATCATCTATTTCAGAAATCAAGGTACGGGTCAGCTATATCGAGCTGGAACGAGCTCAAAAACATAAAAATAATTAAAAACGGGTTAAAAATCGTACCTAAATAAGCTTAATAGGCTTGGCCAAATAGAAGCTACAAAAATGGCTTCTTGTTTCCCTAAATTTCGATGATGATGACAATAAAATGGCCACCCAAATGTTTGTTTTAATTAAAAACACTATAAATACCAAATGACAATTTTGACCTTTAAAAACAAATTATGAAATCTTGAAATATAATGCCACTACCACCCATTCATACTATTAATGGGTAAATTTCATGTTAAGGCCTTCTAATTAAAAAGCCATAGCCGTATAAGCCATTCAATTAATAGAACACATATTTATTACTTTACGCGATTGTCCTTTTTACCGAATTAGCAATTTAAACAATAAAATTTCTTTACGAAACTTTCACACCAAAATACTATCATGATGTACAACTTATAAAAGTAATAAAATAAATATTTGACTCGGTTAAGTGGTCCTGAAACCACCTATTCTGATCAGACTAGAAATATGGTTGTTACACTCGTGATAAGTTTGACAAGTAAGTGATAGTTGATGAATTCATACATGATTAATATGATTGAGTTCATGTGCAATTCTTGGATTTGAATGAAATTTACCTATGTTTACTTATGTTTCTTTAGATTGTGAATGAATTGGTAAATTGAACTTATTAGCCATACGAGCTTACTCAGTTTCATAGCTTACTTTGTTTTCTTTTTCGTATGTTACAGTGACTTGGAAGCTCGATCGGATTGGAAGTCATCGAAGATCTCATCAGACTTTTCAGCAGTTGTTTTGGTACTTTTAGACTTAATGTATTTTGGTTACATGGCATGTATAGGTCTATTGGCTAATGGAGCATATATAATTTGATATGTGATTAGACATGTGATTTGGCTTAATTTTCTATATGTGTTGGTAAGTATACATATGAGTAGTTGGCTTATCTTGTATAGTTTATAATTACCTTGAGTATGCTTAATGGTTGACTTGGAAATTATGTTGTCTTTGAATTGGTAATTTGGTACCTATTGGATGAATTGGTGAAGTGGTTTACATGTTATGTTTTAGGCATTATGATGCATATATGTAAGAGATTATCTAGGTAACTTTTGGAGGTGATAATGGCTTGTTTATAATGGTCAATTGTGATGCTTGTTATCATTTGGATTAATGGTTTTGAAATTACATGTTTCGGTTTGATTTTGGGTTGGTTTCAATGTCTATTTTGGTTCTGGTTATATTTTATTGAAATGTGTAGGTTGGCACTAAAATTGGGTGAGAAATGTGGCTTGGAACATAGCCTATTTTTGTCCACATGGGCAGAGACACGAGCGCGTGTCTCAGCCATGTCTGACACACGGTTAGGTGACACGACCATGTGACCCCTATAGTTTTCAATGAAAACAAGTCAGTGAGTTACACGTTCTAGTCACATGGGCACGTGGTTGGCCGTGTAACCCTAGTGAGAGAGTTACACGGGGTCAGACATGGTCTGAGGCACGACCATGTGATCCCATTTTGAATGCCCACACGGCCTATGACACGGGGGTGTCTTTGGCCGTGTGAGACACTGGCCTAGCCATACGAGCGTGCGTCCCCTATACTTTGAAATTTTCATAGTTTTCTCAAAAATTTCATAAGTTTAAAATTAAGTCCCGAATTGCTTTAAATGTTTGCTTTGGCCCTTGAAGGCTCGTGTTATGGACTATATGAATGTATGTGAATGATTTATATTTGGATATGTGAAGTGAATGTGAAATGTATGATTAATTATGTGATAAGTCTGGTAATGCCCCGTAACCCTATTCTGGCTACGGATACAGGATAGGGGTGTTACACTACTGATATTTATGTTAGATAGGTTGTTAGATCTCCGATGAGATTCGGAACCAATTGTTCTTCTGATAATCTATAAAACATATGAAAGAATACTACATATGCACATAATGCTTAGTAAGTTCGTAGAAAATGAAACACTGGAAACACAAAAATACACACACTATTTCATGCTATTTTAAACTAAAAGTCGTGCAAGTTCGTAGTAATTCTTGTCAAAAAAATATAATAATTATAAAATAATTAAACTGCACTTAAATTATAAATACGTTCAATTTTGATTAATTTTATAATAAATTATGATCATTTTCAACAGATTTGCACAAAAGGAAAATTTTGTCTTGGCAAACACTATGAGACGCGCAAAACCGAGAAGTGATTTTTGAAGCATTGAGGCGAATTAATTTTTTAGCTGAAGATGGTCCAAATTATGAATTTTAATTTTTTTATAAAATTTTAATGTGATTAATTTTTTTTTTGTGTTGTTTCATGTGTTTATGTGTATTGATTGAATTAGTATTTACTCCTCGTAGACCCTGAGATTGGAAGAACATTTTGACAGCAAAGAAGACAACCAAGTCAGAGAAGGACCAAAGAGATGAAATTTGAAAATCTGAATCAAGGAAATGATGTAAACCCAGCTTAAAATCATATCTTAATTACTAATGATAGGATAGAGCTCTACGGCAGTATGCCATGCCAGTGTTTCATGATCTTAATCTGGGTATTAGAAGACTAAAAATTGAGGCACAATGAGTTGAACTGAAGCTAGTCATGTTCCAGATGCTTAAGATAATGTGCCGATTCAGTGGAATGCCTATAGAAGATCCTCATGTTCACTTAAGATTATTTATAGAGGTGAGCAATTCTTTCAAGTTAGCTGGAGTACTCGAAGATGGGCTACGATTAAAGCTATTTCCATATTCTCTGAGGGAAAGAGCTCGAGCCTGGTTGAATTCATTGCCACCAAATTCCATTTCAACATGGCAAGAGTTAGTGGAAAGATTCCTCATGAAGTATTTCTCACCTAGAAAGAATGCTAAGTTGAGGAACGAGATCACTGCTTTCCAACAAGCAGATGATGACTCCTTATATGAGGCATGGGAATGGTACAAAGAATTATTTTGGAAGTTCCCTCATCATGGAACCCCTCATTGTATCCAACTTGAGACGTTTTATAACAGTCTCAATGCTCACACAATGATGGTAGTGGACACTTCTACCAATGGTGGTCTCCTTTCTAAGTCTTATAATGAGGTTTATGAAATCATTGAGAAAATTGCAAGCAACAATTATCAATGGCCAACCAATCAACGATCATCAGTAAAAAGAGTAGTTGGAATACATGAAGTGGATCCACTCACTTCACTCACATCTGAGGTATATTTGATTTCAATACTTAAAATTTTTACCACTAATGGGTTTAATAGTTTTGCAGCTTAGCCACCTAATCACTTTGAAAGTATACCATGTGTCTATTGTGGGGAATCGTATTTGTTCGAATAATGTCCATCAAACCCAGAATCTATGTATTACATGGGTAATTAGAACCAGAATTGAGGAACGCAAGGACTACAATCCAATTTTTATAACCCATCTTGGTAAAACCACCCTAATTTTTCCTGGAGTAACCAAAGGGCTAGACCTAGTAACACTTATGCCCAACCTAGACTGACTCAGCCACCTGTTTTTACATAACCAGTTTAGAAGCAACCTTAAGCTGTAATAGCCTGATTTTAGCTAAATCAAAATAGTGGTATCAGAACCACAAATCCAAGGGCGTAAAATTAATTTAATATTATTTTTAATGTTTACGGCATGTGATTTTTTATGTGTGAAAATTTCAAGAGCTAATTTTATCGATTGGTTTATTATTTTAACAAAATGACTAAATCAAATAAATGAAAAAGTTGCTTTCTAATTGATTAAGTGCTTATATGACATGGTTCATTAAATTAAAGGTCCTTATGATGAAATTAGACCATTTGATTAATGGATGGACAATAATGCCTACGGTTAGTGCATTTTTAATTTTTAATCATTTAGGTTAAAATGGTATTTATATAATTAAGTTAATTAAAACAAAACAAAGCCAAATTATGTTCATCTTTTCCAATTTTGGAACGAAAAGTTAGAGAAAAGAGTAGGGTTTGAAAGCTTAGACATTTCGGCATTCTTGATGTAGCACCCCTTACACGAGTTTGGATACGAGGCATTACGGCACAATTTCATAACCAATCATTCGAAGTTGAACCACAAAATTTTGTTTAAATTTAAAACTTATTCATGTTATGTCATACAAACCTTAAAATGGGTCTACAGGGCCCAAAACATAATTTGGGAGTGGTCTGGGACCAAATCAAGAACTTGGGAAATTTTAGTTAAAAACAGGGCACACGCCCGTGTGAGACAGGGATACACCCGTGTGGGCAGGTCGTGTGGTCACAGACGCCCGTGTCCCCAACCCGTGTGGAATTATTACAAAATTATTTTTCATTTTGAGCCTACAGGGGTTTTAACACGGCCAGCAGTGTCCTTGGCCCGTGTCCTTCACACGGACGAGCACACGCCCGTGTCCCGCACTGCCTCAACACGCCCGTGCGCAAAAACTTGGGTATTCTGTTTATGACGTCAACATGCATATTTGGTCACACGACCATGACACACGCCTGTGTGGGTAGGTCGTGGGATGTAACACCCTCATCAGTCACCGGAATAGGTCATCCATCATTAAACATCTAATAAAGTCCTCAAGGCAAACACGAAATTTACAAAGGAACCTTTTGTTGTTTTTTTTTTTTTTTTTTTTTAGACTAATGTAAACAAATATGTATAGTACAATTCTTGCCTTAACATTGGTAATTCAATAAATGTGACCACCATCGGGTGTGCACACATATATGTATATAAGTCTTAACCGAAAGTACCATCAAACTAGATCATTTCACAACCATTGATTGTAATTACGGGACTAAGCTAATTAAAATAACCAGCCACTTTCGCATGGCTTTAATATTTACACAATCAAAAAATATATATATATAACTTGTTTCAAAAGGAGAGTTAAGCCTATACATGCCATTCACTAGAGTTAAAAATAATTAAATACCGCACGAGACTTTGATAATAGAGATGACTTCAATACTGGAACTCCCGAGACCGTAGCTTCCGATCAAAATCTACAAAACCGAAAGCAGGGACAACAAGGTAAGCAATTAAGTGCTTAGTAAGTTCTTAAGTAACTCAGTCAATTACATATGAAGGATACAAATTAACTTCTCATTTCTATAACCTGTTTTGGCCGAAAATGAGCATATCATTTTACTAATTACTCACTGACATAATTCAAAGAGAACGCAAGGAACCCAAGGATTTTATAGATATATATATATACAGCTCAAGGTCGGATTTCTTAAGCATACGAATGATATTAAACGATGGTCCACAGACTCTTCACCAGGCTCAACCAAACCAACTCTAATGATATTCTAAACCATTAAGAGTCTAGAATGCGTACCTGCCTTTCTCACCTTACGTGCGCATATGTTATAACTAGAGCAATTATTATTTTCATGTGAGCTCATACATTAACTTATATCCGATTTCCACAACGACAAGTTCTCAGGATCACTAAAATCTTATCCTTGGCTTTAGGCCCTTCGAGACTAAGCTCGATTATAACTCTGGCTCGGAAGCCCTTCGAGACTAAGCTCGGCTTTAACTCTGGCTCGGAAGCCCTTCGAGACTAAGCTCGGCTTTAACTCTGGCTCGGAAGCCCTTCGAGACTAAGCTCGGCTTTAACTCTGGCTCGGAAGCCCTTCGAGACTAAGCTCGGCTTTAACTCTGGCTCAGAAGCCCTTCGAGACTAAGCTCGGCTTTAACTCTGGCTCGGAAGCCCTTCGAGACTAAGCTCGGCTTTAACTCTGGCTCGGAAGCCCTTCGAGACTAAGCTCGGCTTTAACTCTAATGAATATTCACACGTACATATGTAGCATATCATAGTTAAGTGTCATTTCCATGTCTTGAATGCAATCACGGCATATTTCCCAAACAATGCAACATTCGGTTCATTAATCATAGGAAAAGGGCAATATTTCGTATAATAACTGAATTCGAGTAATAATCAACATCCAACAATTTCATAGGTTTTCATTCTCACAACATCTTTCAAGTATGTACCTAAGTCTCAACCAATATATTACGCATACATACTATGGTTCCAACATGTCATGAAATAAAATTCATTACTCAAAAACTTACCTCGTATCTTTTTGAGAAATCTTGACTTGGCTATTCCGTGACCTTTGCTTTTCCCTTATCCGTTGCAGTCCCTTTAAGCTCTTGAGCTTGATTGAAGAAAATTTCTCTTATTAACCTCTTATTATGATAGCTTAAAACCGAATTTCATATATGAACAACAAGGCGTATATATATTTGTATGCAACTTATACACCCATATAATAAAAATCAAATTCTATTCTTACCATACACAAGCTTAATAATAATAATATATAATATATAAACCTCATATTGCTTCACTAATCAATTTAGCCGAATGTGATCAACTTATTTAGGCTTTACTTCGGACATTTAACCAACACACAAGTACCATGAAATCTTCCATTAGACACCTAGGCCATAAGCACTTATTTACCTCAAGTTCAAATCTCCTCTTTGTATACTTCTAATTTAGTCATCGATCCTCTAAACACTCGAAGCCGAATTTCAAGACTATTAAATCACATCCTTAGTTAACTCATTAACAAGCAATTCAAGACGCAAAATGGCTCACAACATCAATAGCTCTCATATCATATCATTCCTCATACTCATTTTTGAATATGACTCAAAGCTAGAATTAACATCCTTATTTGAAAATCATACAAAGACCGAATGTTCCCTTCTTAGCTAACATACATTTTTCATTAGTAAAAAAAATAAATACTTTATTTCTATTTCCACATTCGGCACATTTAGAGATACCAAATCACATTGGCCGATTGTTTCTTAACAACCAAAACACATACTCATCAATTAATCAAATTTCAAAGGTACAATTCATCAACATATTTTACCATCGTGACCGAGAAGGTCTTTTTAATACATTAAATACAACAAAATTAGAACATGATAAAATAAGTTCATGAGCTTCTAATTTCCATTCCTTCCACATCTCAATACCTATCTAATTGTTCAACCAATTTCTCAATACATGAATCAAAGCAACCTAATAGCCTAACGCCTTATATTTGGCTATCAACCACACTCATTCGGCATGAATAAAGCATTGACCGAATCACCTATCACTCAAACGAATCACATGTATAATGGTCTTAAATAATCTATAATGGACTCATTTAGCAATTTGTAGCCTCAAATCCCAACCTTGACACCATTCGAACGCATGCCTACAATTTACCGAATGCATCTTCCAAGTACAAAAATAGAAATTCAACATATGGGCCATGCTAGGTACTTAACTAACAACTATAATCCACCACCAATTCTCATGAGTTTACAAAAAAACATACCTTGATTGAAGCTAGAGTTTGGCCGATTGCCTAGCTCTTTTCTTTCCCCTTTTCTAAACTTTGAATTTCGGCAAACACAAAATCAAGAACACTCATTTTCTTTGTTATTTTCACCACCTTTTTCCTATTATTTTATTTCCATTATGCTAACCCCCCCAATAATATCATTTGCATGGCCGGCCACTAACAAAAATAGGGAGAATTGACATGCAAGTCCACTTATTATAATCCATGCATAATTTGGCCCTTTTCTAATTTGCCTAACAAAGTTTCTAAACTTTTCAACTAAACCCCTATTAATAAATTCCTATTGAATTTATCAATTTCAAAACCGAAACTTCCACACACGCATTTAACACCGTATTTAAACAATGAAATTTTATAATAACTATTTTCAAGACTCGGTTTAGCGGTCACGAAACCACTTCCCGACTAGGATCGGAATTAGGGCTGTCACAACTCTCCCCCCTTAAAAAGTTTTCGTCCTCGAAAATCTTACCCGAAAATAGATTTGGATATCGTTCTTTCCTTGCATTCTCGGGCTCCCAAGTTGCTTCCTCGATCCCATGCTTGAGCCATAATATTTTTACTAACCGGACTTTTTTGTTTCGTAATTCTCTAACCTCTCGAGCTAAAATACGGATAGGTTCTTCCTCATAACTCAAATTAGGTTGAATTTCAACCTCGGACGGATTTAGTACATGCGAAGGATCGGATCTATACCGACGGAGCATCGATACATGAAAAACATTGTGAATCTTCTCAAGTTCAGAAGGTAACATCAATCTATAAGCAACCGGCCCAACCCGCTCTGATATCTCATACGGTCCGATGAATCTCGGGCTCAGCTTGCCTTTACGGCCAAAACGGAGTATCTTTTTCCATGGGGAAACTTTTAAAAACACCTTATCCCCCACTTGATATTCGATGTCTTTTCGTTTTAAGTCTGCGTACGATTTCTGACGATCGGATGCCATTCTCAAACTGTCGCGAATTATCTTCACTTTCTGCTCGGCTTCTCTGACTAAATCAACTCCGATAATCTTATCTTCACTAAGCTCGTTCCAAAATAGAGGTGTACAGCACTTACGACCGTAAAGAGCTTCGTAAGGTGCCATCTGAATACTGGTCTGAAAGCTGTTATTATACGCGAATTCAACCAAAGGTATATATTTCTCCCACGAGCCGCTAAATTCGAGGATGCAACATCTCAACATGTCCTCGAGTATCTGAATAACTCGTTCAGATTGACCATCCGTTTGCGGATGAAAAGCGGTGCTGAAATGGAGCTTAGTACCCAGAGCTTCATGCAGCTTCCTCCAAAATCTAGAAGTAAACCGAGGGTCTCGATCAGAAACAATAGAAGTCGGCACCCCATGCAATCGCACAATCTGAGAGACGTATAATTCCGCTAACTTATCAAGCGAATAGTCAGTGCGAACAGGAATGAAATGGGCCGATTTCGTCAATCGATCAACAACAACCCAGATAGCGTCCTTCTTGCTCGGAGTCAACGGCAAACCTGACACAAAGTCCATCGTAACGCGATCCCATTTCCACTCGGGTATCAAAATTGGTTGAAGTAACCCCGACGGCACTTGATGTTCAGCTTTTACTTGCTGACATACTAAGAATTTAGATACAAAATCAGAGATGTCTCGTTTCATGCCGTGCCACCAATACTGATGCTTCAAGTCGTTATACATTTTCGTACTGCCCGGATAGATCGACATGCGGCTACTATGTGCTTCTTTTAAAATCATCGAAACTAACTCTGACTTTTTCGGCACACACACTCGGTCTTTAAACCTCAAACAATCATTTTCGTCGACCCGAAATGCGGAATCCACAGTTGACTCACACTGAACTCGTTTGGCAACTAAATCATCATCGGCTTTCTGGGCCTTACTAATCTGTTGAAGTAGCATAGGTCTTGCTACCAATTCGGCAATCAACGCACCCTCTCCTGACATCGCCAGCTTCACGTTCATAGCTCGCAAGGAAAATAAGGATTTTCGGCTAAGAGCATCTGCAACTACGTTAGCTTTCCCCGGGTGATAATCGATAACAAGCTCATAATCTTTTAGTAATTCTAGCCACCGCCTTTGTCTCAAGTTTAAATCTTTTTGAGTCATTAGATACTTAAGACTTTTGTGATCGGAAAAAATGTGACATTTCTCCCCAAACAAATAATGTCGCCAAATCTTCAAGGCAAAAACAATAGCGGCTAGTTCAAGGTCATGAGTCGGATAATTTCGTTCGTGCGGCTTCAACTGTCTCGAAGCATATGCAATAACCCGGCCTTCTTGCGTCAATACGCAGCCCAAACCGTTCAAAGACGCATCACTATAAACTACAAATTCTTTACCCGTTTCTGGCTGAACCAACACAGGCGCTTCCGTCAAAAGGGTTTTCAGCTGGTCGAAGCTTTCCTGACATTTATTCGACCACTCGAACTTGACATCCTTCTGCAGCAGTCTCGTCAATGGAGTCGCAATCATCGAAAAACCCTTGACGAAACGTCGATAATAACCAGCAAGTCCTAAAAAGCTTCGAACTTCGGTAATGTTTTTAGGGGGTTTCCAGTCGAGGATAGCTGAAATTTTGTTCGGATCCACTCGAATACCCGAAGCAGATACTATATGGCCCAAGAAACCGACTTCATGCAACCAAAATTCGCACTTATTAAACTTCGCATACAATTGGTTATCCCTCAAAGTCTGAAGTACCAGTCTTAAATGCTCGGTATGTTCTGACTTATCACGAGAATAGATCAAAATATCGTCGATGAACACTACTACGAAACGGTCCAAAAACGGCCTAAATACCCGATTCATTAAATCCATGAATACTGCGGGGGCATTGGTGAGTCCAAACGGCATCACTAGAAACTCATAATGACCGTATCTCGTTCTGAATGCTGTCTTCGGTACGTCCGAATCTCTAACTCTCAACTGATAATAGCCGGATCGTAAGTCAATCTTCGAAAATACTGAGGCTCCTCTCAACTGATCGAATAAGTCATCAATTCGGGGCAATGGATACTTATTCTTTACCGTGGCTTTATTCAGCTGTCGATAATCGATGCACATTCTCATAGTCCCGTCTTTCTTTTTCACAAACAAAACCGGTGCACCCCAAGGCGAAAAACTAGGTCACGCAAAGCCTCTATCTGTCAACTCTTGCAGCTGAGATTTTAATTCCCTTAATTCGGTAGGTGCCATACGATATGGGGCAATCGAAATCGGCGTCGTACCCGGAATCAACTCTATACAAAACTCGACCTCTCTTATAGGCGGCAATCCCGGTAATTCCTCGGGAAAGACATCTGAAAACTCGCAGACTACAGGCACCGTCTCAAGTTCTCTATCGGTAACTTTGTTATCTAACACATAGGCCATATACGCTTCATAACCCTTCCTCACATATTTATGAGCTGTCATGGTCGTAACTATTGCAGGTGGCCCACTTAGATCAATGGACTCGATTTGAATTAATTCATTATTCAAACATCGCAAATCAATAATTTTCCGTTTACAATATACTATTGCGTCATGAACGGTCAACCAGTCCATACCAAGAATAATGTCAAATTCGTCGAATGGTAAAAGCATCAAGTCAGCCGGAAAACAAAAATCTCGAACCATTAACGGACATTTCTTACATACTTTATCAACCAAAACACAACGGCCCAAAGGGTTCGACACTCGAATTACAAATTCAGTAGACTCAACAGGAAGAGTCTTACTGAAGGCTAACGTTTCGCATACATACGAATGGGTCGAACCAGGATCAATCAGAGCAATAACATCAGTATTAAAAAGTGTGAAAGTACCAGTAATAACATCCGGAGAAGAAGCTTCCTCACGGGCACGGATGGCGTACGCTCTGGCAGGTGCACGAGCCTCGGATCTAACCGCAGTGTCTCTAGTCCCTCTCTGACTGCCGCTAACGTTTCCACCTCGCCGCGGTGGTCTACCCCGTGAAACTGCGCCACTAGGTCTCTGAGTCGAATCAGGAGTGCGTTCATCATTTCTCGGACAATCTTTAATAAAATGGTCGGCAGAACCACAGCGGAAACAGGAGCGGTCACGGTGCCTACAACTCCCCGGATGCCATTTACCACAATAGTTGCAATCCAGTCTATCCCGACGTTCATTTCCGTCACTGGCAATAGAAGTGGCCCGCGAACTCACAGGAGGTCGAGTACGTTCAAATCTAGAAAAACTCGATGTATTTTTAGATCGGCCCATGTCATCTCTAGTCTTCTTGGACGCTTGTTGAACAGATTTCCCCGCGGACCTCTTACGAAACTCCCTATCTCCACCTTCGGCTTTTCTTTTCTCATTACTGAGTTCTTCAGCTTTACAAGCCCGCTCGACTAACACGACAAACTCCTTAATCTCCAGAATCCCCACCAGCAATCTGATATCTTCATTTAACCCATCCTCAAAACGCTTACACATGATGGCTTCAGAGGATACACATTCACGAGCATAGCGGCTGAGGCGTACAAACTCTCTCTCATAGTCGGCCACTGACATCTGACCTTGTTTGAGTTCTAGGAATTCTTTCCGTTTTTGATCAATGAATCTCTGGCTGATGTACTTCTTACGGAATTCGGTTTGGAAGAATTCCCAATTGACCCGTTCCTTCGGAACAACAGAAATCAGAGTATTCTACCAGTAGTAGGCAGCGTCACGTAACAGAGACACTGCACATTTAAGACACTCCTCGGGCGTGCAGGACAGTTCATCGAACACTCGGATGGTATTGTCGAGCCAAAACTCGGCCCGCTCGGCATCGTCACTGGGGGTAGCCCGAAACTCTTCAGCCCCATATTTTCTAATTTTGTCAACAGGGGGCCTACTTGATCTCATTGGATCAGTCACAGGAGGGGTTGTGAAAGTCGGAAACGGAGTATTCGGGGGCGGAGGTTGCGGAACAGCCGGATTTGATCTAGCAAATTGAGCGAACCAGTCACTCATCATTGCATAAAAAACTGGTCTAATATCATCACCTCGTTGACCCAAATTTGGCTGAGAGTCGGGTGGCGCTGTCCCTTGTGCGGGAGCAGGAGCTACACTCTCAACATCGTCCGCTACGGTTCGATCAGGTTCGGGATCCATTCTATACCAAAAATCACATTTTAAATATCAGAAGTCATCTCACTATCAAAATGACACCAGATGGCATGTATAGCTAGACTCATACTTACTACGGTAGTCCGAGAATCGACTAAACCGTAGCTCTGATACCAATAAAATGTAACACCCTCATCAGTCACCGGAATAGGTCATCCATCATTAAACATCTAATAAAGTCCTCAAGGCAAACACGAAATTTACAAAGGAACCTTTTGTTGTTTTTTTTTTTTTTTTAGAGACTAATGTAAACAAATATGTATAGTACAATTCTTGCCTTAACATTGGTAATTCAATAAATGTGACCACCATCGGGTATGCACACATATATGTATATAAGTCTTAACCGAAAGTACCATCAAACTAGATCATTTCACAACCATTGATTGTAATTACGGGACTAAGCTAATTAAAATAACCAGCCACTTTCGCATGGCTTTAATATTTACACAATCAAAAAATATATATATATAACTTGTTTCAAAAGGAGAGTTAAGCCTATACATGCCATTCACTAGAGTTAAAAATAATTAAATACCGCACGAGACTTTGATAATAGAGATGACTTCAATACTGGAACTCCCGAGACCGTAGCTTCCGATCAAAATCTACAAAACCGAAAGCAGGGACAACAATGTAAGCAATTAAGTGCTTAGTAAGTTCTTAAGTAACTCAGTCAATTACATATGAAGGATACAAATTAACTTCTCATTTCTATAACCTGTTTTGGCCGAAAATGAGCATATCATTTTACTAATTACTCACTGACATAATTCAAAGAGAACGCAAGGAACCCAAGGATTTTATAGATATATATATATACAGCTCAAGGTCGGATTTCTTAAGCATACGAATGATATTAAACGATGGTCCACAGACTCTTCACCAGGCTCAACCAAACCAACTCTAATGATATTCTAAACCATTAAGAGTCTAGAATGCGTACCTGCCTTTCTCACCTTACGTGCGCATATGTTATAACTAGAGCAATTATTATTTTCATGTGAGCTCATACATTAACTTATATCCGATTTCCACAACGACAAGTTCTCAGGATCACTAAAATCTTATCCTTGGCTTTAGGCCCTTCGAGACTAAGCTCGATTATAACTCTGGCTCGGAAGCCCTTCGAGACTAAGCTCGGCTTTAACTCTGGCTCGGAAGCCCTTCGAGACTAAGCTCGGCTTTAACTCTGGCTCGGAAGCCCTTCGAGACTAAGCTCGGCTTTAACTCTGGCTCGGAAGCCCTTCGAGACTAAGCTCGGCTTTAACTCTGGCTCGGAAGCCCTTCGAGACTAAGCTCGGCTTTAACTCTGGCTCGGAAGCCCTTCGAGACTAAGCTCGGCTTTAACTCTGGCTCGGAAGCCCTTCGAGACTAAGCTCGGCTTTAACTCTAATGAATATTCACACGTACATATGTAGCATATCATAGTTAAGTGTCATTTCCATGTCTTGAATGCAATCACGGCATATTTCCCAAACAATGCAACATTCGGTTCATTAATCATAGGAAAAGGGCAATATTTCGTATAATAACTGAATTCGAGTAATAATCAACATCCAACAATTTCATAGGTTTTCATTCTCACAACATCTTTCAAGTATGTACCTAAGTCTCAACCAATATATTACGCATACATACTATGGTTCCAACATGTCATGAAATAAAATTCATTACTCAAAAACTTACCTCGTATCTTTTTGAGAAATCTTGACTTGGCTATTCCGTGACCTTTGCTTTTCCCTTATCCGTTGCAGTCCCTTTAAGCTCTTGAGCTTGATTGAAGAAAATTTCTCTTATTAACCTCTTATTATGATAGCTTAAAACCGAATTTCATATATGAACAACAAGGCGTATATATATTTGTATGCAACTTATACACCCATATAATAAAAATCAAATTCTATTCTTACCATACACAAGCTTAATAATAATAATATATAATATATAAACCTCATATTGCTTCACTAATCAATTTAGCCGAATGTGATCAACTTATTTAGGCTTTACTTCGGACATTTAACCAACACACAAGTACCATGAAATCTTCCATTAGACACCTAGGCCATAAGCACTTATTTACCTCAAGTTCAAATCTCCTCTTTGTATACTTCTAATTTAGTCATCGATCCTCTAAACACTCGAAGCCGAATTTCAAGACTATTAAATCACATCCTTAGTTAACTCATTAACAAGCAATTCAAGACGCAAAATGGCTCACAACATCAATAGCTCTCATATCATATCATTCCTCATACTCATTTTTGAATATGACTCAAAGCTAGAATTAACATCCTTATTTGAAAATCATACAAAGACCGAATGTTCCCTTCTTAGCTAACATACATTTTTCATTAGTAAAAAAAATAAATACTTTATTTCTATTTCCACATTCGGCACATTTAGAGATACCAAATCACATTGGCCGATTGTTTCTTAACAACCAAAACACATACTCATCAATTAATCAAATTTCAAAGGTACAATTCATCAACATATTTTACCATCGTGACCGAGAAGGTCTTTTTAATACATTAAATACAACAAAATTAGAACATGATAAAATAAGTTCATGAGCTTCTAATTTCCATTCCTTCCACATCTCAATACCTATCTAATTGTTCAACCAATTTCTCAATACATGAATCAAAGCAACCTAATAGCCTAACGCCTTATATTTGGCTATCAACCACACTCATTCGGCATGAATAAAGCATTGACCGAATCACCTATCACTCAAACGAATCACATGTATAATGGTCTTAAATAATCTATAATGGACTCATTTAGCAATTTGTAGCCTCAAATCCCAACCTTGACACCATTCGAACGCATGCCTACAATTGACCGAATGCATCTTCCAAGTACAAAAATAGAAATTCAACATATGGGCCATGCTAGGTACTTAACTAACAACTATAATCCACCACCAATTCTCATGAGTTTACAAAAAAACAGACCTTGATTGAAGCTAGAGTTTGGCCGATTGCCTAGCTCTTTTCTTTCCCCTTTTCTAAACTTTGAATTTCGGCAAACACAAAATCAAGAACACTCATTTTCTTTGTTATTTTCACCACCTTTTTCCTATTATTTTATTTCATTATGCTAACCCCCCCGATAATATCATTTGCATGGCCGGCCACTAACAAAAATAGGGAGAATTGACATGCAAGTCCACCTATTATAATCCATGCATAATTTGGCCCTTTTCTAATTTGCCTAACAAAGTTTCTAAACTTTTCAACTAAACCCCTATTAATAAATTCCTATTGAATTTATCAATTTCAAAACCGAAACTTCCACACACGCATTTAACACCGTATTTAAACAATGAAATTTTATAATAACTATTTTCAAGACTCGGTTTAGCGGTCACGAAACCACTTCCCGACTAGGATCGGAATTAGGGCTGTCACATGGGATGTCCTGATTTTTCAAAAATTTCATGCAAGTTTCACACGCCCTACAGACATGGCCGTGGTGGCAGACTATGTGGCTCCAAGTTAGGCTATTTTCCAAGCTATTTCATACCCCAAAACACATATAAGCTTATACCTTTTTTATCACAACATACCATAACACTTTTAAACCATCATTATAGCCACATTCAATATTTAATCTACACATAACATTTCATCCACACAAGCAACCCAACCATTTTATGAATTACCACATATAGATATATATAAGCCAATAGCATTATTAGCCATACCACGTGGCCTTAATAAAAAATGACTTGTCAAGATGACATAAAACCCACATATAGCAAACTACTTAACTCCTATAAACAAACAAGTCCCTATAAATGCCATAATTTAGAAATACATTTCAATATACCAAAATGAGTCTTGATAGTGTGGGTGATCCTCTAACGCTTCTCAAATTTCGAGCTAGATTTGGCAACACTATAAGATAAAGGAAAAAGACGAGGAGTAATCTTTAAGCTTTGTAAGTCTATATGCAAATAAATAACATTATAACAATATACTCAATTCATGCTCAAATTTAACATAACAAAACTTTATTGCTCGTCAACCTCACTTACTCATTTTAACCTTACCAATTTTCACATACACCACATACAACTTGCTTATCCATACATATACTCACATATACCCTTGCTCACATATAGCCTTGCTTACACCCTGCATCTATACATCATATGTTCACACAAGACATCTTTTAGTAAATTTTGTCCCGTTGAACCCTTCGGAGCATCTATCGATCCTTGGTGGTTTCAGCACATAGCTCCACCTTCCATGTAATCTAGCTCTCATCTACACATGATGTACTTTTAGTACCATACATGTGACCTAGCCCACATTATGACGGCCCTAAATTGACCCTAGTTGGAAAGTGGTTTCTGGACCACAAAACCGAGTCGCGAAAATGATTAGATGTCATATTCTGTGATTTTTGTATGTGATAATAGTATATGTCAAAATTTCGTGCGTTGATTTTTAACGATTAGATGTAAATTTATAAGAAAGGACTCATGTGATAAAATTTTAAATTGTGATAGGTGAATTTATAAGTGGCTTATTAGTGCAAGATGTGTTAACATGGGGACTTGCATGTCAATTGGAGAAATTCTATTCTTAGTGGCCGACCATAATGATGATGTTTATAATATATGCATTTTTGTTTTATTTCATTTTTAAGTTATTATTAGTTAAAAAGGATTGGTTTGTGAAATCTTAAAAATGTGATAGGCAATTTTTGAAATAGCCGAATATGTTGGATTTTTAAATATGAGGGATTTGATTTGTTAATAAACCAATCTTGCCTTGCATGGACGGTAATGGCCTAACTCTTAAACAGTTGTATACTTGTGGTATGAGATTATTTTGGTAAAAGAAAAATTATATGTAGTGATGATACTTAAAATAATTAAGAACATGCAAATGTTCTCCTTTTTGGCCGATCCAAGTAGAAATAAAAGAAGAGAAGCTTTGGCTGTTCGGCAAAAATTGCTTGGCTTGTTTTGAGGTAGGAATTCATGAATTTTTCTATGAAAATTATGAATTTGAGCTTTCTTTTAGGTCTTTTACATAACCCATAATATAATTTTTTGTTGATTTTAGTACTATGGGAGGATTCGGCTATAGTAGAAAATTCATAGACTTTGTGTTTTATGTTTTAAATGAGTTTAGAAGTGTTTAAGGAGTTATGTGAAGTCAAAATGCATGAGTAGTGGAGTTATAAGCTTGGCTTGTGAATATTGTGTGGCATGGCTTAAATTTTCCAAGCATGAGCATTCGGCCTTGGTCTTTGGCTTTTGAATTGGAGCTAAAATTTCCCGAATGACTTCTTACTGAAGGAATTAAATGTTTGTCGACATTGATGGTTAGTAATTTTAGTAAATAAAAAACAAAAGATGAGCTAAAGCTTGTAAATTGATTTATGTGAATTAAGTGAAAATTTATGATCGGTTAAGTAGCTAAATAGCACTTTGATATATTTTACAGTGGTTGAATTTGGATTTGATTGTTGTTGTGAATTAATAGATTGATATGGAAATTTTAGCCGAATGTGTATATGGATTTTATGAAATGGTTTAGCTTAATGTAAATTAAGGTTCTTGGAAGCTAATTTCCGTGGATGGTCTAATAATAAATCTAAATTTTGTTATGTATGTGATGGCTTTGTCGATTGAAAATTGAGTAGTTAAATTGTTGAATTGAGCTCAAGAGCTTAAGGGGACAAACTCGGATCGAGGGAAAACAAAGGTAGTCAAATGGTCGATAAAGTCGTAAGATATCAGTCGAGGTGAGTTCTTAAGTGATTAAATTGATTCTATGTGTTTAATGATTAAATGAATATAGAAATTAGAATGTGAAGTTTATGTGATTAATATATTTATATGCATACGAATGAATAGCAATGTTAACGTTATGAGCCAAAAAGGCTAACATGTTTAATTGAATTTTGGATGGCAATGAATTATATGTTAAGAGTTCATAGAGAATGATAAATGACAATTGTATTTCAGAGAAGCAAGGGTAAATGATATGAGTATGAATCTAGTAATGGCTAAGTGTGATAGCTAAATGTGCTATGAATTAATATAAGTGAATGGTAACTTAAATATATTGTATGATGTAATGACCGAATGCATTATGAAATGGGATATTAGTTAATGCTATAAGGTGAATGAAATTACTATGTGTGATATTCAGGCTAAGAGCCTAGCAAGCTAGTTGCCGTTGAAATGAATTCGGGTTAAATCTAGCAGGCTAAGTGCCGTTGAATTATTCCGAGCATGATATTAATGATATACCTACAAGGTAAGGTTAAAATTTGCTAATTGAAGGCCTATCGAATTGAGTTGTTTTTAGCCAAATATGTAAATGTAAGGTATGGGTTATATTCGGTTACTTTATATGCGTGACAAGAATAAGAATATGCTTGATCTTTTACGTTCCTATATGGAAATCTATTAGTTGTTTAAATGATTCATTTAAAGATATGGAAGTAACAATGAACTAAAGAATTAACTACTATAAGCATATATGTTTATATGTACATGTATGAAAAGAGTGCATCGAATAAGTGATTTAGAAGTATTGATATGTTAAGTGCAATTATAAAAATGTGATGAAGTTGATTGGTGATATACATATTTAAATAATATGAATGCAAAGAATGTGTTAAAGAGTAAATTTGTAGTAAATCTGCTTGAGACAGCAGCAGTAACATGATTTTAGAAAATCACTATAAATTGTTGGAGTTGAGTTAGAGGCTGAATAAATTGTGTAATTAAAGCTTAATGAGTCTAGTTTCTTATAAAAGAAACTGTGTAAGAAAAAGAATTTCCAATAATGAGATATTTGATGTGGCGTGGGACGGAGTCAAAATGACTTCGAGATCCCCTGTCTGTCTTTATAAAATCACTATAAGTTGTACAAAAATGGTTATAAGATTAAATTTTTATGCTTAGACTCCTTAATGAGTCTAGTTTCAAATAAATAAACGAGAAAACATTTTGAATCTGTACAATGAGAAATCTGATTCGTAAAGAAGAGTGTTCAGGATAGTCAAATAGTGAAATAGGGGAAACTTTAAGAAAAATCTGGTATTGATTGGCCAAACCGAAAATTCTAAAAATTTATTTGATAGAAGATTTATGAGTCTATTCTCAGGGAAAACTTACGGCAATTGATTTGGAGATTTGTAGCTCTAGTTATAAATAAATTAGTAACTGTTGCTCAGGAAGATAGCTTGCAGTGAATTTGGGGAAGCTCATGCTACGCGGTATCCAAAGTTGTTCACTAAATTAAGTTGTTCAGGCATGTAAAAGTTATTTATGCAATGCATATGAGAAGTGGTGGTATATCTATGTATTCGGCTTCTATAGAATTTATATACATAGAAGTATATGTGATACCTATGTGATTTCAGATTCTGAACAAATGAGATGTCAATGAAAATGTGTACTATTGTGGTTAGGTCTATTCGGCCAAAGAATGTTATAATTAGATTATTTATACTTAATCAATGTGTTTAACTAAGTTAAGTTGTTTTATTTACGTAAGACTTACTAAGCTAATAAGCTTACTTCGAGTGTCTTTGTTACTCTATTTGATAGATCTCGTTTGAAAGCTACAAGCTCGAGGATTCAAGTCGAAGTCATCCACTATCTAAACTAAATTTTGGTACCTTTAAAGGTTTTACATTTTGTTAATGGCATGTATAGGCTTAACTCCTTTGATAATCAGTTATGTTTTGAATATGTATTTTAGCCATGCGAAAATGGCTTATTCAATTTGACAAATAGCGTCCCATGATTTTGTTAATGATGTTTGGATTCAACTATGGTTGACATATTTAGTTATGAGTATATTATACATAGAAATAATGTTTAAGTGAACGTGTATTCGGGTTAAAGCTTTAGAGATCAACCATAAGAACTTTGTATTACATGTTTATTTATACAATGATTTAATGTATGGCGATATAGCTTAGTTAGATGCTTAAATGCATTAGTTTATAAGTCAGGTCAAGAAGTAACAAACGAATTAAGCTTGCATGTTTATTTAATGCCAAATGTTAAACTATGAGTTGTATCATGCTTTAGAATAGATTCGGCTAATTGTTGATAATTTGAGATTACTTGTAATGATTATATATAAAGCCTAAACGTTTTAAATCTCTTTGATTTTGGTTTTATAGAGCGTATAAGATCTACTTTATATGTGTATCTCATAATGTCCGGTAGTAGTATTCAGTTGAGTAATACTTTGTAACCCTATTCCGACGATGGATGAATGTTACATGGTGTTACACACATAGTCTCATAGCTCTCATGTCAACATAGTGTCCTACACTTGGAACCACTCATGCGACCTAGCTACTTATCGTATAGCTCTCGTGTTAACAAGGTGTTCTCTTGGTAACATTCATGTAACCTAGCCATCTTTAACCGGTAGCTCTCATTTACGTGGTGTCCTATCCTCGGAACCCACATGTGACCTAGCTGTCTTTAACCTGTAGCTCTCGTGTACACATGGTATATACACATGTGACCTAGCTACCGTATAACATTTCGTAGCTCTCGTGTCTACATGATGTCCTATCCTCAGAACCACGCATGTGACCTAGCTACATTTTATCCATATCCCTTGGTTTCCGAAGGTTCATACAAGAATTTCACATTTCCACAACTCTCCAATAGAAACATCATTCAAACATTCTTCACAATATACAACCATACATAATGACATTACTAAATTCAATACATTATTTACATATAAACTTGCCTCGATTACAAAATAGGTCAAGTTTGTGGTTTAGTTTTAAACCTTGCCTTTTCCTCAGTCAAGGTCTATTCCACATTCTTCTCGATCTATAATGACACATTTAACCCATTCAATATTCACATTACTCAAATCAGTCCAAAATTTTCCAATAGTAAATTTTACAATTTGACCCCTAACTTTCCAAATTTTACAATTTAGTCTGTAGGCTCGATAAATGATTTTCATCCCATTTTCTTGTATTTTAAGCCTAGCCAAACCATTTTCCTCTTATAGCATCCCACAATTTCCATCATTTCACAATTTATGCACACAATATTTCACCTTTTTCAAATAAGTCCTTTTTACAATTTTCACCGAAGATCACCTACTAAAAGTTATTCACCAAACTTCAAACTTTCTTATTCTACCACTAGACATCAAAATACATATATGTCATCTATGGGTAAATTTTTAAACATAAACGTTAGCTCAAAATACTGGTAGAAATAGTATATCAAGTTATGAGAATATCAAAAATACGAAGAGCATTAAAAACGGGGTTAGGAGTCACTTACTATGAGCTTGAGAAGTTGTCAAAACCCTAGCTATGGTGACTCTTCAAAATCGACACAAGAGGGAGAAGATGGACACCAATTTTGACTTATATTCCCTTTTTATTTCTTTAATTATCCAAATGACCAAAATGCCCCTTATGCCTTTCTTTAAAATTTTTCCCTTCTATGGGTATTTCTATCCAAACTCAAACAAAATGGTCTAATTGCTACATAAGGACCTTAGATTTAAAATCCCGTTTCCATCAAGTGCTTTTATGATTACAACAAATACTTTTCACCAGTTGCAATTTGGTCCAACATATCAAATCAGACATGCAAACAATGAAACTTATCTACCAAACTTTCACACAAACATTCAGTCACCAATTAAATATTAAAACACAATTGGGAAAAATATTGTAGACCTCGGATTCATGATTTCGAAACCACTATTCTGTTTAGCCCCTAATTCGGGCTGTTACACTTGAAGTTTGATTAAGTTATGATTTTGATTCGATTTTTAGTGATTTCAATGTTTTTGTGATCGTTGCATCTAGTACTAGCTAGCCCGTGCCTTGATTTTTGAATTTGTTTATGATTTTTTGAAGTGCCATTAATGAATATTCAAGCTTTTTATTGTTTGATGATGGATTATAGAAGTTAGATGATAGATTTTCATGTTTTATTAAGTTATTGTCGAAGAAAATGCTATTTAGGGATTAAATTGTGAATTTTACAAATTGAGTGGTTGAAATGTGAAATATGGGCTGCTAGGGGTACTATGGTAATTCGGCCAAGCATCGGTATAGTGAAAGTTTGTATAATTTGTGTTTTTATGAAATAGGCACTAAATTGAGAAAATGTGAAATTATAGGGCTAATGTGTAAAATGCCTCATTTGTGTGATTTGGGTGAAATTGAATAAATGAGTGATTAAATTAGTTCAACTTGAATTTATATAGATAAAGAAAGAAAGAAATCAAATTTAGATGGGGGAAAATCGAAGGTTATTGAGTAGTCGATCCTATCTGTCCATCTCGATTACATGGTAAGTTCAATGCAAATAAATGTACTTAAATTGAGTTGTTTACATTTAATTATTTTTAAATTGTCTTAAATGCTAAATGGATGGAAACGAGCAAGAATCAACAAAGTCACGACGTCCAAAAGCCCCATACGAGCCTTAGGAATAGTGCAGGATACAAATGTCATGACACTAGGACTTTTGAGATGTGATTACCTGTAATACCATGTCTAGGACATTGGCATCGGTATATGATTTCGTGTAAGACCATAGCTAGGCTATTGGCATCGATATGTGATAACATGTAAGACCATATCTAGGATATGGCATTGTATGGGATATACGAGACTTCTGAGTATCCATATCATTTTTGAATGGTTCAACGGGCAAAGTCAATGCGAGAAGGAAAATGTAATTGAGTTAAACTATTCAGGTATGTTTGAAATTCGTATGAATATCAAAAATGAAGGTAAGTGATGAATTTGAATGTGGTTAAGTATATGAGATGAGAAAAGTTGTTACTTGTACATGTGTTTAGCCATGCTTTCCATAATTGAATTAATATGTAATTGCTTCATATGGAAAAGTTATTTGTATATGGCTTACTAAGCTTTTAAAGCTTACTTTGTGTGTTCTTTCCTTGTTTTATAAAGAATTAAAGCTAGCTTGGTCTCGGGGATCATCAAGAACCATCAGCACACTATCAATCATCTTGTTGGTACTTTTGGATGCTTGTAAATATGGTATATGGTATGTATAGGCTAGTGTCATGTGGCAATGTTGTTGGATGTGAATTTGGCTTATAGTATGTGTTCATATATGCTATGTGTTGTATATGTTATAACTTATCAATTTGGCCAAGTTTGTGTGGTTGTTATGATGGTGTATAATGGTTGTGTATTGGTATAATTTGGTATGAAAATAAGGTGTTGAATTGGTGTCATTTTGAGATTTGAGTTTGTCATTTGGATGTTGAATATATGAATATTGGAACTAGGTGGAATGGATGATACTGGTATGCGAATTTGGTATGTTTTGGAGTAGTAAATGTATATTGAATTGGTTAATATATTTGATATATGAAGTGTGCATATTTTGGACCTCTTTTGGCTATCCTTTGTGTATGAATTGGTGCCTTGTTTTGATCTTGCAGGGTAGACCATTATGGGTGGCCAATTTGTCTTTCAAATGGCCTATTTTTGTCTACATGAGCAAAGAAACGGGTCCGTGTCTCCGCCGTGTGTGTCACACAGTCATGGTACACGGTCGTGTGTCCTCTGGTGTAACACCCCTTACCCGAGACCATCGCTGGAGTCGAGCACGAGGCGTTACCAGACTTAACATACTCATTCGGGCATAGAAATTTGCTTTTAAAATTAATTTATTTTCATTCATTCAATATATCCCTAAAAATGGTCATCGAGACCCTACATCATGCAATTAAAACGAACCAAAATAAAACTATTTCTCTGTTCCTTATAAAGCTGTCCAACTGCATCACAGTCGCTAAATAAATCATAACTCGAGTTAAGAAACTCAAAATTTAATTCCGTAGATTTTTCCTAAAACTAGATCATATACCTTCTTCTAATTTTTTTATAGAATTTTTAGTCTAGCAAGTTAGTATAGTTTATTAGTTAAAGTCTCCCCTGTTACGCAGTTTGACTACTCTAACCTCTGTTCACTACAAATCAGTTTTCTCTCTGTAAAAAATTCAAATAGGCATGTTGTTTATTTCATTTAAAACTAGACTCAATTAGGAATCTAGGCATATAAACTATAACACCGAATTATTTATGTACAATTTATGGTGAATTTTTAAATTCAGAACAGGGGATCACGAAGTCCATCTGGAGCAGTCTCACTCAAATGAAAATAACTCATAATATACAACTCTTTTACTTACTCTACTTCTTCCACATGCAAATAGACTCATTAAGCTTTAATTTCATGTCTCACTCACTATTTAATTCCATTTCTACTATTTTTAGTGATTTTTCAAATTCACGTCACTGCTGTTGTTTGAATCTGTTTTTAAGTTATTTTCACCTTTTTCATGGTTTTCATGTGATAATTACAATTTAGGCATACATAGTATTAAACCTATGTTTGATTAGTCATTCCAATAGCTAATAATCAACAAGTATTTACATACCATTCATTAAACATATCCTAAGGACATTCATACCAAAAGAAGCCAAGTCCCTATACATGGCATACGCAAAATGAAACGTCTAGCTATACCAAAATGATCCTGTTGATAGTGTGACCGGATCTCCGACGTTCCTTGCGATTCCCGAGTTGGCTTGGTAAGAACTATAAGAAGAAGGAAAATAAAGAGAGTAAGCACTAAGCTTAGTAAGTTTACAAGTAAATAAATCACAACATTCACCCTAAATAATAGTTAATCATAGTATCATCAAGCATCATAAGCTTTCCTTACACTTCATTTCTTACCCTCTTCCTTATTTACTTACTTCTTTCTTACTTTATTATTCAATAAACTCATGAATATAAATTACCTTTCCTTTGCTAAAAGTTTCCTGTAATTTAACCATACAATAGCCTGTTGAACCACTCGGAATACTAAGGATACTCTGGTTTTCCTGCCTGATAATAACCTGTCAATGCCATATTCTAGGCATGGTCTTACATGAGATGTTCCCTGTCCTACCAAAGCCATATTTTTAATATGGAATTACATGGGATATTCTTGTCCTGTCTGATAACCCAAAATGTCATGACATTCCGTATCCCAACATTCCTAGAGTTCAAATGGGGCTTTTTGATATTTTTTTCTCTGTCATCTCGTCTTTGCTTCAACTTCGAATATTTTCATAAAGTAAATGTATATATGCTGAAAATTAACAACATTAATGTAAAATAATGAAATATTGCATTTATTTACCGTAAACTTACCTCGATACAAAATACGGTTAAACTTGACAATTTAGTCCTTTACTTTTTCCTTTCCCCGATCTACTCGCGAATTTCATTCTTCTTGATCTATAATAGCAATTTAGCTTATTTAATACTCACATTTATTAAATCAGCCCTTAACTCAAACTTTGACAAAAATTACATTTTTGCCCCTAAACTTTTGCATATTTACACTTTTGCCCCAAGGCTCGGAAATTAAACTTTATCCCAAATTTTTATGTTTTAGGCCATGCTGATCATTTTTTTACCAACAATAACCTCAAATTCCCACTATAACATGTATTTATGAACAATAGGTATTTTTATCGATTAAGCCCTTTTACTCGTTTTTACTTAAAACCGAGTAGCACAAGTTGTCTAGCATAATTTAAAACCTCATATTCTATCATAAAACATCAAAATAAACACTTTTCACCTATGGGTATTTTTCCAAATATGAACCCTAGGTTAAATTATTGCTAGAATAAGCTAAATCAAGTTACCGTGACTCCGAAAACGTAAAGAACATTACAAACGGGGCTTGGAATCACTTACTATGGAGCTTGGAAGCTTGAAACAAACCCTAGCTATGGAGAACCCTTGAAATTTCGTGCTAATGAAGAAGATGGACATATTTTGCCATCTTTTTCCCTTTTTCTAATCTTTTAATTACCAAATGATTAAAATACCCTTCATTAAAAACTTTGGTTATTTCTACTTATGTATGTCCATTTTTGTCAAATTTTTTAGAAATTAGTCAAACTGCTATTTAAGACCCTCTAACTAATATTCCAAGGCAATTTCATACTAAAAGCTTCTAGAATGCAAGTTTTACAACTTATTCGATTTAATCCCTAATTTCAAATTAAGCACTTTATGCAAAGAATTTCTTCACCAAATTTTCACAAAATCATGCACTCATATCATAAACCTCAAAATAATTATAAAATAACTATTTCTATCTTGGATTTGTCGTTTCACAACCATTGTTCCGTTCAGGCCTTACTTTGGGATGTTACATCTGGTGTGGCAATTCGGATTAAGTTAGGATGCTCCACACAGCCTCACACACAGGCATATGATTGGCCGTGTGGCATAAGTTAGTATACCTTCCAAGTTTGGTGCAGCTGAGCACGCGGCCTGGACACTGGCTTGTGAGGCCATTTAGAATAGGCACACAAGCTAAAAACACGGGTGTGGGATTGGCCGTGTGACCTAAGCCAGTATACCCTCCAATTTTCACGTGGCCAAGCACAGGGGTGTGTGGTCTACCGTGTGTACAAGTCAGTATGTATGCCCTATTTTCATATGGCTTGTGACACGGGCGTGTCTAAAGCCGTGCTAGTCACACAGCCTGTTCATATGGGCATGTGACCTTTATAAGTTAAAAAATTTTATAAGTTTCTGAAATTTTTGTAGGTGATTGGTTCAGTCTAGAACCTTCTCTAAAGCATGTTTAAGGTCTCGTAGACTTTCATAAGGGACATTGTGGTTATGAATGAATGTTATTTGATGATGATTGATTATTGTATGCGAGATGTTTGTATAATGATATGCATGTTTTGCAATGCCTCTTAACCCTTGTCTGGCGACGGATACGGCTTAGGGGTGTTATAGTTTATTGGTATAAGAGCTACAGTTTAGTTGATTCTAGAACTAACATAGCATGTAAGAGTCTAGCTATAAATGTGTTTTCATATAGTAAATGGATCACAATCAAGCTGTAGCTGACAATGTGGAAAGTAATGCACCCGCTCCCGCTCAAGGGGTAGCACTGGTTGATTCTAGGCAGACTACGAGTAGCCACAAGAGAGAGGCTAAGCAAGCCTTCTTCCAAATGATGAATGAGTGGTTCATAGAGTTTGTTCAAATGAATCTGGCTACTCAACAACCTCCACCCCTGCCTTTTCCTAAACAAGTCCCTATTGTGCCACAAGTAATAGATCCAATCCGATTGAGTAAGCCAGCTGTTGAAAAGATTCGTAAATATAGGGCTGAAGAGTTTCAAGCTATAGTTGATGATAATGCTGAGAGAGCTAAATTCTGGCTTGAAAATACTATCATTATTTTCTATGAAAAGTCATGTACTCCACAAGAATGCATTAAATTCTTTGCTAAGAGATTCTACGTACCAATGGTGGAACACATTAATATCTGCAATTCAGAGAGAATGAGTTACCTGGGAGTGCTTCCAAACCAAATTCTGAAAGAAGTACATTAGTCAGAGGTTTATTGACCAAAAATGCAAAGAATTTCTTGAGTTAAAGTAAGGCCGTATGACTGTGACAGAATATGAACGAGAATTCGCAAGATTTAGAAAGTATGCATGAGAATGTGTCTCAACTGAAGCTATTATGTGCAAGAGATTTGAAGACAAGCTAAACGAAGACATTAAACTTCCAATTAAGATTCTGGAAATTAAAGAATTAATAGTACTTATTGAACGTGCATGCAAGGGGAACTAGCTCGGCAAAAAAAAGAGAAAAGCTAACTTTGAAGCCAGAGACTCGAGAAAGAGATCGACTAGTAAATCTCATCAGTCTGCATCGAAGAAATTTTGAGACTCATTAAATCATTCTACTGCATCAGTGAGATATTCAAGAAGATTTTGTGAAAGGCAACTTGTGAGTTCTAAAGCTCAAGCTACATCTATTGCCAGTATTGGCAATATAAGACAAAACCGACCCTAGTGTAGACATTACAGTAAATGACATCCCAGTGATTTTAGTTTGAATGATCGGGCCTGTTTTATATGTGGATCATTGGATCATTTTATCCGTGACTACCCTGAGTTGGCTGAGCAAAATACCGTACAGAATATGAGGCCGAGTAACACAATAGCTAGTGGTAGACCACCCAAAAATATGGGAAATGTGAGTGGCAGCCAGAGAGAGACTAAAGACTCTGCCGTGTGATCAGAAGCTCGAGCACTTGCAAGAGCTTATGCTATTCACACTTGCAATGAAGCTTCGTCAGTAGACATTATTATTGGTACTTTCACTTTTTATGAAACTAATGTGATTGTATTAATAGATCCAGGATCAACTCATTCATATATATGTATCAACTTAGTATCTAGTAAGACTTTGCTTGTAGAGTCTACTAAATTTGTGATTAGAGTATGAAACCCCTTAGGCAGGTGTGTTTTAGTAGATAAAGTGTGCAAGAACTGTCCGTTAATGATTCGAGATTCTAATTTTTTGCCTGATCTGATGTTTTGCCATTTGATGAATTTGATATAATTCTGGGTACGGATAGGCTAATGCTTCATGATGATATAGTAAACTGCAAACAAAACACGTTTGATTTAAGATGTCAGAATAATGAGATTATCCGTATTGAGTCAGATGATTTGAATGGGTTACCGGCGGTGATTTCATTGATATCAACTAAGAGATATATGGGAAAGGGTTACAAAGCTTATTTTGCTTATGTGTTCGATATTAAAGTGATTGAAAAGAAGATTGAATCAGTGCCAGTTGTGTGTGAATATCCAGATGTGTTTCCTAAAGAGATACCTGGATTACCACCAATCCAAGAAGTTGAGTTTGGTATTGAGTTAGTGTCGGGAACAACTTCTATATCAATATCTCCGTAAAAAATGGCTCCGAGTGATTTAAAAGGGTTGAAAGCTCAATCAAAAGAATTGACAGATAGAGGTTTTGCTCGACCAAGTTATTCTCCCTGGGGTGCATCGGTTTTGTTTGTGAAAAAAGAAAGACAGGACTATGAGAATGTGAATAGATTAGAGGTAGCTTAAGAAAGTGACTATCAATAATAAATACCCTCTGCCGCGTATTAATGATTTGTTTGATCAGCTGAAAGGGGCAACTGTGTTTTTAAAGATAGAATTGAGATCGAGTTGTTATCACTTGAGAGTTAAAGATTTCGATGTGCTAAAAACTGCTTTTCAAACGAGGTATGAACATTATGAGTTTTTTGTTATGCCTTTCAGACTAACGAATGCTTCTGTACTCTTTATGGATTTGATGAACCAACTTTTCAGACCGTACCTAGATTGATTTGTTGTTGTATTCATTGATGTGTAACACCCCTATCCTGTAACTATCACTGGAATAGGTAAGGGGCATTACCGGACTTGTAAATCAAACGGGAACAGTATATTATCAACATAAACCAAAGGTTGTCAAACATTCACAATCACATCATGTTTTAATCAGACATATAAAACTCAAAACATATCATAGGGACTAATTTGATTACTATACAAGATATGAGAAAACTTAAGAAAAATTTTTGGATTAGGGTCACACGGCCGTGTGCCCAGGTCGTGTGCCTCACAAAGCCAACAGACACGCCTGTGTGTCTAGGCCGTGTGAAAACAAGGCATACATACTGACTTGTGCACATGGATACAAGACACGGCCGTGTGTCTTGGCTGTGTAAAAATTATAAAGCTACTAACTTGTGCCCACTGGTACAAGAGATGCCCGTGTGTATCTCCCGTGTGGCATCCTGACTAAAATAACTAAGGCACATGGGTCACACAGTCGACTCACACGCCCATGTGCTCTGGCCGTGTGGCACGATATAGGCTTAGTTTAAGCCATTTTCACACCCCATTAGATCATAAACCTAAAACATTAATTACATAACACTTTCATATACTCAATACAAAACCAATTCAGCCAATTTCAAACATCAAATAGACCATTTCATGACAACCAATTCAATGTCAGCTAACAACACAAACCATTTTCAGTGATTTTTCAAAATCACATCATTTCTGCTACTTGAATCTGTTTTTAAGCTACTTTCACATTTTCCTTAATTTCCATGTGATAATTACTACTCAATCATACATACTATTAAACATTTATATCATCAGCCATTCTATTAGCTAATCACTAGCAAGTATTTACACATCATTCATTGATCATATCATATCAAAAGAAGTCAAGTTCCTACACATGCCATACACGAAATGAAACGTCTAACTATACCAAAGTGATTCCTTCGATAGTGTGATCGGATCTTCGACGTTTCCTTCGATCCCCGAGTGGCTTGGCAAGAACTATAAGAAGAAGGAAATAAAGAGAGTAAGCACTAGGCTTAGTAAGTTTACAGGCAAATAAATCACAACATTCATCACAAAGGATAATTATGCATAATGCATCATAAACTTTCTTTACATCTCATTTTCTACCTTCTTCTTTATTCACTTGCCTTCTTTCTTACCTGACCTTTCATTATTCATAAATACAATCTACCTTTCCTTTGCTGATAATTCACTGTAATTTAACTTGTACAATGGCCCGTTGAACCACTCGGAATACTAAGGATTCTAGGGTCTTTCTTGTCTAACAATATCCTGCCAATGCCATGTCCTTGACATGGACTTACATGAATTATTCCTGTCTCCAATGCCATATATCTAATATGGGCTTACATGGCTCATTCCTGTCTCCAAAGCCATATATCTGATATGGACTTACATGGCTCATTCCTATCCTGTCCTGTCCTGTCAACCCCAAATGTCATGACATTTCGTATCCTAACATTCCTAAGGTTCAATCGGGGCTTTCTAATGCTTTTCTCTGTTGCATCGTCTTTAATTCAACTTTGAACATTTTCATAAAATGAATATATAAATGCTGGAAATTGAAAATATTAATGTAAAATAAAGGAATATTGCATTTATTTACTGTAAACTTACCTCGATACAAAATGTGACTAAACTTCACAATTTAGTCCTTTACTTTTTCCTTTCCCCGATCTACTCTCGAATTTCATTCTTCTTGATCTATAATAGCAAATTTAACTTATTTAATATTCACATTTATCAAAACAGGTCCTTTACTCAAACTTTGGCAAAATTATATTTTTGCCCCTAAACTTTTGCATATTTACACTTTTGCCCCAAGGCTCAGAAATCAAAATTTATCAAAAATTCTTGTATTTTAAGACATGCTGATCATTTATTTACCAACAACATCTTCAAATTCCTACTGTAACATACACTTACGTATAATAGGTATTTTTACCTATTAAGCCCTTTTACTCGTTTTTAACTAAAACCGAGTAGCACAAGTTGTCTAACATAATCTAAAACCTCATATTCTATTATAAAACATCAAAATAAACACTTTTCACGTATGGGTATTTTTCCAAATATGAACCCTAACTTAAATTATTGCTAGCATAAGCTTTATCGAGCTACCGGGACTCCGAAAACGTAAAGAACATTAAAAACGGGGCTTGGAATCACTTACTATGGACCTTGGAAGCTTGAAACAAACCCTAGCTATGGAGAACCCTTGAAATTTCGTGCTAATGAAGAAGATGATAGCAAATTTGTCATCTTTTTCCCTTTTTAATCATGTTAATAAACAAATGACCAAAATGCCTATCCTTACTAAACTTTCAAAAATTCCACCCATGTCCAATTTTTGTCCATAAACTTAGAAATTGGTCAAATTGCTATTTAAAACCTCATAATTAATATTCCAAAGCAATTTCATACTAAAAACTTCTAAAATGCAAATTTTGCAACTTATTCAATTTAGTCTCCAATTTCAAATTAAGCACTTTATGCATAGAATTTCTTCACGAAACTTTCACACCATCATGCAATCACATCATAAACATCATAATAATAAAATAATTATTTCTATCTCGGATTTGTTGTCACGAAATCACTATTCTGATTAGGCCCTATTTTGGGATGTTACATTTCTCCCCCTTTAGAATTTTCGTCCCTGAATATATTACCTGTGAAGAGATTTGGCTACTGTTTTCGCATGGCCTCTTCAGGTTCCCATGTAGCCTCATCCACCCCATGTCTATTCCATAAAACTTTCACAAGAGCAATACTTTTATTCCTTAATTGCTTTACCTCTCGAGCTAAAATCTTTACCGGTTCCTCACCATAAGTCATATCTGACTGAATCTCAACCTTTGTCAGAGAAATCACATGTAATGGATCTGACTGATAGCGTCGTAACATCGACACATGAAACACATCATGAATCTTCTCTAATTCAGTCGGCAAAGCTAATCGGTATGCTAATGGTCCAACTCTCTCAATTACTTCAAACGGTCCAATAAAACGAGGACTTAACTTGCCTTTCCTGCCAAATCTAAGAACTTTCTTCCACGGGGATACTTTCAAAAATACCTTGTCGCCAACCCGATACTCAATCTCTTTTCTTTTTAAATCTGCATATGACTTCTACCTGTCTGAAGCTGCTTTCAAACAATCTCTGATAACTTTCACTTTTTCTTCTATTTCTTTAACTAGATCAACCCCATAAATCTGGCTTTCTTTAAGCTCTATCCAATATAAAGGTGTACGACATTTGCGTCCATACAAAGCTTTATACGGTGCCATCTTCAAACTCGATTGGTAACTATTATTATAGGCAAACTCTACCAATGGTAAATATTTTTCCCAACTGCCTTGAAATTCCAATACATAACATCTAAGCATATCTTCAAGTACCTGAATAACTCTCTCTGACTGACCGTCGGTCTGAGGATGAAAAGCCGTACTAAAACTCAACTTGGTGCCTAAAGCTTATTATAACTTTTTCCAGAACCGTGAAGTAAATCTCAGATCCCTATCTGAAATGATCGATAATGGTACTCCATGTAGTCTGGCTATCTCTGAAATGTATAACTCAGCCAACTTGTCAAGTGAATAATCCATATGACCTGGGATGAAATGAGCCGACTTAGTTAGCTTATCAATCAAAATCCATACTGCATCTTTCTTTTTCGGTGTTAACGGCAACCCTGACACAAAATCCATAGTAACTCTGTCCCATTTCCACTCCGGAACTAGCACAGGCTGCAATAATCCTGAAGGTACCTGATGTTCTGCCTTTACCTGTTGACAAATCAAGCATCTGGAAACAAACTCTGAAATATCTCTTTTCATTCCTACCCACCAGTACAATTTCTTCAAATCATTATACATCTTTGTACTACCTGGATGCAAAGACAATGAACTGCTATGTGCTTTCTGTAAAATCTTTCGAATAAGCTCATCATTCTTTGGTACGCATATTCTGTCTCTAAACATCAAACAACCATCAGAACCAGTCCGAAAATCTGATTCTATGCCTGACTCACATTGAACTCTTTTAGCCTGCAACTCACTATCGCCTTTTTGAGCTTCCCAAATTTCTTCAAGAAATACCAGTTTAGCTCTCAATTCAGCTAAAATAGAACCATCATCCGACATGGCCAAATTGGTATTCAAAGTTCGCAATACAAATAAAGATTTTCTACTTAAAGCATCAGCAACTACATTGGCCTTACCTGGGTGATAATCAATCACTAACTCATAGTCTTTAAGCAATTCCAACCATCTTCTTTGCCTCAAATTCAAATCTTTTTGAGTCATCAAGTATTTCAAGCTTTTATGATTGGTGAATATCTGGCACCTTTCACCATACAAATAATGTCTCCAAATTCCAATGCAAATACAATATCAGCTAGCTCTAAATCATGTGTCGGATAATTTTTCCCATGTGGCTTCAATTGTCTAGAGGCATAAGCAATCACCTTTCCTTCCTGCATGAGTACGCAACCGAGCCCATTCAAAGATGCATCACTGTCAATAACGAATTCTTTACCCGGTTCTAGCTGTACTAAGATGGGAGCTTTAGTCAACAATGCCTTTAACTTGTCAAAACCCTGCTGGCACTTCTCAGTCCATTCAAACTTAACATCCTTTCGTAGCAATCTCGTCAACATGGTGGCTATCATAGAGAATCCCTTCACAAATCGTCTATAATAACTAGCTAATCCAAGAAAGCTTCTGACTTTTGAAATGTTCTTAGGAGGCTTCCAATCGACAATGGCTAAAATTTTGCTTGGATCAACTCTAATACCTTCACCTGAAATAATATGTCCAAGGAATCCAACTTCTCGGAGCCAAAAATCACTTTTACTGAACTTAGCATATAACTGATTATCTCTCAGAATCTGTAAAATTGTCCTCAAATGCTCTGCATGTTCAGTCTCATCATGAGAATAAATCAAGATGTCATCAATGAACACAATTACAAACTCGTCCAAATACAGCCTAAATATTTGGTTCATTAAGTCCATAAAAATGGTAGGAGCATTAGTTAAGCCAAACGGCATCACAAGAAACTCATAATGACCATACCTAGTTCGGAATGCAGTCTTCGGAACATCTAACTCCTTAACTCGCATCTGATAATATCCGGATCTCAAATCTATCTTAGAAAACATAGTGGCTCCTTTCAACTGATCAAAACAAATCATCAATTCTAGGCAATGGATATTTGTTCTTGATAGTTACCTTGTTAAGTTGCTGATAATCTATGCATAATCTCATTGAACCATCTTTCTTTTTCACAAATAGCACTGGTGCACCCAATGGCGAACTACTGGGTCTTACAAATCCTTTATCAGTTAATTCCTGCAGCTGAGCTTTCAATTCTTTCAATTCCGACGGGGCCATTCTATAAGGAGTAATAGAAATAGGTGTGGTACCTGGAATTAACTCAATACCAAACTCAACTTCTCTAACAGGAGGCAAATCTGGTAATTCTTCCGGAAATACATCTGGATACTCGCACACTATGGGCACTGATTCAACTTTCATTTCTGAATCTTTAGTATTCAATACAAAAGCAAGATAAGCCTCATACCCCTTTCTCAAATAGTTTTGAGTTGTCATAACAGAAATTATGGCAAATGAACTATCTGACTCATCTGAATTAACCCGAAGGATTTCACCATTTTCACATTTCATCTCAATGAATTTCCTTCCACAATTCACTACAACATCATGTGTAGTCAACCAATCCATGCCCAAAATAACATCAAACTCATCAAACGGCAATAACATGAGATCAGCTGAAGAACAGTGACCTCTAATCATTAAGGGGCAATTTCTACATACCTTATCTACCAATACACACTTGCCTAGTGGATTCGATACTTTAATCACAAATTCTGTGGATTCTATAGGCATACTCATATTAGGCATCAATTTCATACAAACATAGGAATGGGTCGAACCCGGATCAATCAAAGCAATGACATTAATATCATGTAGAGAAAATATACCCGTAATCACATCGGGGGAGGATGCCTCTTCGCGAGCACGAATAGCATAAGTCCTTGCAGGGGCTCTAACATCTGGTTTCAGCATCGAATCTCTAGATGTGCCTCTGTTACTTGCTCCTACTCCCGGTTGCCTCGGTGATCTGCCTCTAGTAGGAGCATTTCCGGATCTAGCACTCTGTGTTACTTCTCGGTTAGCCATCTCTGGACATTCTCGCACAAAATGATCTAGAGCACCACACTTATAACAAACATTTTCGCCTGCTCAACAAGGACCATAATGAAGTCTACCACACTGTGGACACCCTGATCTACCCGGTCTAGCATTATCCACACTTGCGGTCGAGGTGGTCTGAGCCTTCGGATCCTTAAATCTGCTACCTCTATTCTGACTGGAAGGCTCTGCCGAAAAGCTAGATCTGGTAGGAAACTCTTTGGGTCTCTTAGATGTAGCTGAAGTGATCTGCTCATCTGTCTTTTCTTCGTATCTCGCATCTGAGTTTCAACTTTGCATTTTCTTTTTAACAGCTCCTCCGCCTTACAGGCTCTCTCAACTAAAATAACGAACTCTTTTATTTCTAGAACACCCACTGATAGCCGGATATCATCATTTAACCCATCCTCAAACCTTTTACACATAATAGCCTCTGTAGACACACATTCTCGAGCATATTTACTAAGCCTGACAAAGTCACGCTCATAATCGGTCACTGTTATATTACATTGTTTCAACTCCAAGAATTCCTTTCTCTTCTGATCAATAAACCTCTGACTGATGTACTTTTTACGAAATTCTTCCTAAAAGAAATCCCAAGTGACCCTCTCTTTTGGTACAATTGATACAAGTGTCTTCCACCAGTGGTAGACTTAGTCTCTAAGAAGTGATACTACACATTTAATACATTCCTCAGGTGTACAAGATAATTCGTCAAAGGCTCTGATAGTATTTTCTAGCCAAAATTCTGCTCTTTCTGCGTCATCGTATTTTGTTGCTCAAAACTCTTCAGCCCCATACTTCCTGACTTTATCAACTGGTGGCCTTTCTCTTATCACTGCACCTGTGACTGAGGGAGCTTGAGCTACATGGGTAGCCTGAAAATCATGAGGGGGTGGAGGTCTAACTGCCGAATCCGTATGAACGAACTCGGCTAACCAATCATTCAAAGCTTGGAAGAGAGCTTCTCGAGTCACTCCTCCTTGATCAACTGTTACTGGCCTATTCTCAGATGGCACTGCCCCTTTCGCGGGAGTAGGCGCATTACTTTCCATATCATCATCACCAGCTCATTCGGGATCCATTACTATAAAACAAAATATTTAAAAATTTTCAAGAGTCGTCACACTATCAAAATATAAGTATGACATGTATAGCTAGACTCTTACTCGTGCTAACTATTCTGAGAATCAACTAAACCTGCTCTGATACCAATAAATGTAACACCCCTTACTCGAGACCGTTACCAGAATCGAGCACGAGGCGCTACTAAACTTAATCTATCACTTAAGCAACCTTAAATCGTTTATTTAAGCTTCTCGAAATTTGCTGCCATTCTGCATCATAGTCGCTTAAAAATTCATATCTCAAGTTTCAAAACTTGAAATTAAGATCTGTAAATTTTCCTTGAAACTAGATTCATATATCTATCTACTAATTGTTTTCTAGAATTTTTGGCTGGGCTAATTAGTAGAGTTTATTAGTTAAAGTTACCCCTGTTTCAGAACTCAACTGCACTGACCTCTACTTACTACGAACTACTTTTCTCCCTATACAAAATTCATATGACTATGCTGTTTGTTTCTATTAACACTAGACTCAATAAGGATTCTTAACATATAAAGTGCACCACCTAATTATCTTTGTACAATTTATGGTGAATTTCCAAAATTAGAACAGGGGATCCAGAAATTGCTCTGGCCCTGTTTCACTAAAACTCAGATATCTCATAAAATACAATACCTTTACCTGTTTTTCTTAGTCCATATCAAAATAAACACAATAAGATTTAATTTCATCTATTATTCACCATCAAACCATGTTTCTACCATTTTTAGTGATTTTTCAAAGTCATATCATTTCTGCTACTTGAATCTGTTTTTAATCTACTTTCACATTTTCCTTAATTTCCATGTGATAGTTACTACTCAATCATACATACTATTAAACATGTATATCATCAGCCATTCTATTAGCTAATCACTAGCAAGTATTTACACATCATTCATTGATCATATCATATCAAAAGAATTCAAGTTCCTATACATGTCATACACGAAACGAAACGTCTAACTATACCAAAGTGATTCCTTCGATAGTGTGATCGGATCTTCGACGTTTCCTTCAATCCCCGAGTGGCTTGGCAAGGACTATAAGAAGAAGGAAATAAAGAGAGTAACTAGGCTTAGTAAGTTTATAAGCAAATAAATCACAACATTCATCACAAAGGATAATTATGCATAATGTCACCTAGCATCATAAACTTTCTTTACATCTCATTTTCTACCTTCTTCTTTATTCACTGACCTTCTTTCTTACGTGACCTTTCATTATTCATAAATACAATCTACCTTTCCTTTGCTGATAATTCATTGTAATTTAACTTGTAAAATGGCCCGTTGAACCACTCGGAATACTAAGGATACTAGGGTCTTTCTTGTCTAACAATATGCTGCCAATGCCATGTCCTTGACATGGACTTACATGAATTATTCTTGTCTCCAATGCCATATATCTAATATGGGCTTACATGGCTCATTCCTGTCTCCAAAGCCATATATATGATATGGACTTACATGGCTCATTCCTGTCCTGTCCTGTCCTGTCAACCCCAAATGTCATGACATTTCGTATCCTAACATTCCTAAGGTTCAATCGGGGCTTTCTAATGCTTTTCTCTGTTGCATCGTCTTTAATTCAACTTTGAATATTTTCATAAAATGAATATATAAATGCTGGAAATTGAAAATATTAATGTAAAATAAATGAATATTGCATTTATTTATTGTAAACTTACCTCGATACAAAATGTGACTAAACTTTACAATTTAACTTATTTAATATTCACATTTATCAAAACAGTCCTTTACTCAAACTTTGGCAAAACTACATTTTTACCCCTAAACTTTTGCATATTTACACTTTTGCCCCAAGGCTCGGAAATCAAAATTTATCACAAATTCTTGTATTTTAAGACATGCTGATCATTTATTTACCAACAACATCTTCAAATTCCTACTATAACATACACTTACGTATAATAGGTATTGTTACCTATTAAGCCCTTTTACTCGTTTTTACCTAAAACCGAGTAGCACAAGTTGTCTAACATAATCTAAAACCTCATATTCTATTATAAAACATCAAAATAAACACTTTTCACCTATAGGTATTTTTCCAATTATGAACCCTAACTTAAATTATTGCTAGCATAAGCTTTATCGAGCTACCGGGACTTTGAAAACGTAAAGAACATTAAAAACGGGGCTTGGAATCACTTACTATGGAGCTTGGAAGCTGGAAACAAACCCTAGCTATGGAGAACCCTTGAAATTTCGTGCTAATGAAGAAGATGATAGCAAATTTGTCATATTTTTCCCTTTTTAATCATGTTAATAACCAAATGACCAAAATGCCCTTCCTTACTAAACTTTCAAAAATTCCACCCATGTCCAATTTTTGTCCATAAACTTTGAAATTGGTCAAATTGCTATTTAAAACCTCCTAATTAATATTCCAAAGCAATTTCATACTAAAAACTTCTAGAATGCAAATTTTGCAACTTATTCAATTTAGTCTCTAATTTCAAATTAAGCACTTTATGCATAGAATTTCTTCACGAAATTTTCACATCATCATGCAATCACATCATAAACATCATAATAATAATAAAATAATTATTTCTATCTCGAATTTGTGGTCACGAAACCACTATTCTGATTAGACCCTATTTCGGGATGTTATAATTACGTAAGAAATTTAAAAAATGGGGGTGAGTTTGCGAAAACTTAGTGTGTACAACCCTCAATGAACATAAAACATGAATTAATCAACTTGGGCCTAAGCCCATGTCAATAGCGGTGGCATTTGGGCCTTAGCCCAAAATAGCCTCAGTTGGGCCTAAGCCTATTTCACAGTCAATAGCACATATGCAAATGCCCAATTAACCCATCTAACCCTGCACTCCATATCCCTTCCAACCCTACACTCCTGTGGGGATTTAATCGACCCACCCATCCCTACACTCCTATTGCAGCACCGGTTGCGGCACTACTAAATAATACAGCAAAGCTGTCAATCACATATTAGGCTTAGAAGCCATTGGTGGATCCACAGTCGTTAAGCGACCATGCGACCCTCACATATCAAATTCTTCCTCCAATCCATATTCCCATCCCTCATGCAACATAACAATACATGGATGCAACATATCATATATGGCATGCAAAATCAATCATATGACATATAGGGGCATTTTAGTCATTTCGCCCTATAAGGGCATAACGATCATTTATCATTATGGGCCTAAGTACACAAATTGGCCCATTACTAAGCCTATAGTCATTCAGTGTGACTTATGTCACGTTTACCAATCATTAACACACTAGAGCCTAAAAGCCCAATATGTTGCCCAAGTGGGGCCCACACTCTCGTATGGCCCATTGAGCCCAAATCTGCCATTGGCCATGCAGACAACATGACCGGTTCATTATTTCTCATCTATCCATGAATTTTGCTAGTATCTGGTCCACGGTCCTTGGGCCCATATGGCCCATTTTGGCCCATTTGGCCAAATAGTGGCCTAAGTCCATGAGATCGCTCATAGGCCTCGGTTGTCGTATCGATCTTCTGACATGAGTGTTCGTACACTTGAGTGGTTATCGTTGCCAACCTTTCAGCTTTTCAGCTTTTTGGCATTTCGACTTTCTGGCATTTCAGCTTTTGCGAATCTATTGCTAATGTGGTGTGGGTACACACCTGATCTATGAAAACTCATTATGAATCCTTAGCACCGAACCTACAAAATTCAAGATCAACCATCAATCATTTGATCACTACTATTATCCTCTTTTTCCCAAATAAAGATCAAACTACACTAGCACTAGCCTCAAATGATCTAACTTACTAGATCCTTCCCAATCTGTTAACGATGATCACTCCCCTTGACAAGATTTGCATTACCAACACTTAGTTTATGAGATTGTAGAATATGTGGTTAGATCCACACTTATTTGCTTTTAGAGCCATCAAGGTATTCGACCCTTAACTTAAAAATAGAACAAGATTTCTTACCTTGATCGAGAGCTTGGAGTAGGGAGTCAACTACTACTAGTCCCTTATCCCTTACATAGACCTCAAGCGAACCTAAATATCATCCAACTTCAAATCAAAAGCAGAGAAAAGCAATTTAGCATAAAAGGCAAGAATCACACCCACCAAGCAATCAACTGAATTCCAAAGGGATAAGATTCGACATTTGGCTTTTACCCAAGTGCCAAAAAGGAAAAGAAAATAAACACTTATTGAGATTTTACCTTCGATCCTACGAACAAGATTACTTATAGGAGATTCGACTTATGAGAAAATAAGAGAGAAAGGTGGAAAACATGAATCGATTTGGTCGAAGATTTAGAGAGTACATCCAACGTAGATAGAGATGGAAAATGAAGAAAAGAACAATAAGGAGAAGGAGAATTCGGTTTAGGTAATTCTAAGAAAGGAGGTGCCGTTTTGGCAAGCAACAAGTAGGTTTTGAGAAAAGAAAAGAATTAAGAGTAGAGTAATGAGGAGTATTCAGCTTGATATATCGAAGAAGAAAGGAAGAATTTAGAAAATAAGAAGTAAAGATATTCGGCTTAAGAAAAGAAGAGAAAAGAGAAAGGTGTAATAAACCAAATTTGAAGAATACTTGAATGGTCCCAAAGATACCTACAAGGTCACACACATTCGGCTGTTGAGTAAGAATGAAAAGAAAGCCACGGTTTATCAAAGGAAAACCCAAAATTTGCCACAAAGGGCTACACAAAAATGCCAAAAATAAAGCTATTCGGCAAAACCCCCAAAAATGACCAAAATTGGCACCCAATTCTTACCTAATCCGAATTTGCATTCCTCTAATTCCCAAATCTGCACCAACTTCTCAACAACCAAATCCACTTAATTTTCTCCCCTTATCACTCCAAAATCCACTATTTGATTCCCTGACTTGACTCATTCAAACTCCCTCCTCTAGAATTCCATTGCAACTCAACCACTAGATATCCAAAGGTGCAAAATAAATCCTCCACATGATACCTTGCCAACCCTCGAACCCTGGACCTTCTTACCCCTCTGTGACACCACCTCACTGTCTTTATTGTGATGCCACTTTGCCACTAAGCTGCATGTAACACCCCAAACCCGGCCCAGACGTTATAGTCAAATCTGACGGTGTCACATTGAAGGGTGTCTCGTATAAATCGAATACGTTGAAAGACTTTGAAAATAATCATCCGTTCATGGTTCAAATAAGGGTTTATTTTCCAGACAGCTTCGTTAGAAAAAATATATTAGTTTAAAACTAGTCCCTTTGAATGTTTGCTTAACTAAAAGTTCAGGTGAGTTTAAGTAAAAGCTTTGAGTTTGTTAAGTGAAAACCCAAGTTTGCATACCTTGTTAGGTTACTTGTTAAATACAGTGGAAGCTCATGTTTTAAGAAAACGTTTAGATATTTATGTTGACCTCAAGATGTCATTTGATTTAGAAAGCATGTTTAAGTTTGGAAATAAAAATAAAAATCCAAATATAAAATCAACCAGAGATAAAATGCCTTATTACAACCCATAAAAAAAACTAAAGATAAAATAAAAGAAGCTATTAAACCGATAAATAGCTTGTAGTATGGCCACCTCCGAGTCCTTTCCTACGTCGAGCCGCCTACTGAGGGTCACCTTTAAAATTAAAGGAGGGAGTGAGTTTCAAAAACTCAGAGTGTACATCCCTCAAGAATACAAATCAAGCAATAAACAATTTGGGCCTAAACCCTATTAAATAACAGTGGCCTTTGGGCCTTAGCCCATAATAGCCTCAGTTAGGCCCGAGCTCATATCACAAATATCTGTATGAACCTACAATGCATATAAACCCCCATTCAGCTTGTACACCCCCTTCCAACCCTACACTCTTGTGGGGAGATACTCGACCCACCCATCCTTATACACCCGTTGTAGCACCGGTTGTGGCACCACTCATCGTTGTAGCAGAGCTTCTAATGATACTATAGCTTAAAAGCCTTCGTTGGATCCACAATCGTCAAGCGACCGTGTAACCCTCACATGCTCTTCCTCTAATCATAACCTAGCCTATATGTAGCATAATATCTCATGAATGCATCATAATATACATGTGCATACAAATTGTACATACATCCATCAGGGGCATTTTAGTCATTTTGCCCTTAGGGTCATTTTAGTCATTTTAGACTTAGGCATATCGGTCATAATTTTATCTTGTGCCTAGGTCCGTATTCTGGCCCATTAACTAATTTCACAATCATTCTATGCGATTAGAGTTGTTTCATTAGAATCACAAATTTTACTAAGGCCCAAAAGCCCAATACTTAGCCCAAGCAGGGCCTACATACTCATACGACCCATAAGGCCCAAATCTCTCTGGTAAACTGAAAAATATACATGTTTTTACCTCATGCTTAGCACATTTATGGATGAATTATTCTTTGATTTGTGGAATTTGATGCTCCTAAACCTTTAATTTCATATTTTATACTCAGGTGAGCTTAGGGGAGTGAAAAGAATAAGAAACGGGCCGAAAACAGAGAAAATGGGCCAAAGCAAGGAATCAAAACGGCCTGGAGGTTCACTACACGGGCGTGTCACACGGCCGTGCCACTTTAACAGGCTCGAGCATGGCCTCCATATCAACTCACACGGGCATGGCACACGGGCGTGTCCCTGCGTGAGGATGCTCAATTTCACTCAGAAAAGGCTACTTAAGGGCTAAGAAAGACATTTTAAACTCTATATAAAGACGCTAGGAGGCAACTACAATGTTGTATAGTATAAGGGAGAGTGCCAAGTACATTATTCCTGCCAAGACAGGGAGTTAAAGGTAGGGAATTACTCGAAGGATAGCCGATTGATCCATCTCAGAAGCCAGGATCTACATCAAGACAGAAGATCTTCCTTTTATCCTTTCAGGAATTTTGGGTTTTCTTATGTTTTGTTATTTTATTTATTTTGAGATGTTTCTTTTTATAATTATGAACTAAAACCCCAAATATCTAAGGGGGATAAAACCTAAGATGAATCTTGTTATTGTTATCTGAACTATATGATAAATATTTGATTTGTTCTTAATTGTGTTTTTCACTCTTGAATTGATATTTCTGGGATATTAATTTAAGTCGAATGTGCTTATACAGAGGAGCAAAAGTCCCTGTATATGAGTAGATCCAACACAATTAAGCGGAGTTGATCGCAATCCTAGACATAGGACGACGAAAATCTACTGGATTAGAGTCAAATCTAATATGGGGAGCCATATATGAAGTTAAGGCAAGACTAGGGGTTTTAATTAGAAAGAGATTTCAATTAATCAACCTAGGATTAGTTGTTCTTATCCTCGACGGAGGTATTAACATAATTTAGGGATCTCTATGGATCAAGTCAAATGAAGAAATTGTCTGGTTCAGAGTTAGATAACAAGTGAAGTCTAGGTGGATTCTTCCTTAGGTATTGCCCTCATCAATCAATTTTCCCAAAAGCAATTTCCCAATTTACTCTTTGTTGTTTCTTCTGTTTAGTTTAGAGTTAATTTGTTAACACAAACCACCTCTTTATTTTTAGGCTAGATAATAGGAAGGAAGTCATTAGTAGTACTTTTTGTTCCTCGGATTCGATATTCCGGTCTTGCCACTAACTATACTATTGTTCGATAGGTGCACTTACCTTTATCGTGATATTAGTTAGTTTCCAGGTACGATCGATTTTATTACTTCATCACATCACAATCAAGTTTTTGGCGCCCTTGCTGGGGAACTAAGATATTAGGAACACTCAATTCCTATTACTTTAGCTATTTTTATTTTTATTGAAAATTATTTTCTATTTTTTAATTTATTTTAGGATTTTAATTTCCTTTTTACCTTTCCCTTCTAGGTATCTCTAGCGTATGACTAGACGAAACCCAAGAGGACCATTATTGTTTGACAACGATTTAGAAGCTACAGTTACTCGAATAAGAAGAAGCTTGCAATATCTAGAACAAAGTCAAGAAGAAGAACTTGAACCTGCTAAAGAGATGGAGGCAAATCACGATAATCAACTACCACCTGTAGTAGCCGCAAATCTTGTTGAGCAAAATCATGCTATACGTACTATGTATGATTATGCTAAACCTAATTTGGCTGGTATTAAATCTAGTATTGTTAGACCTACAATTGCTGCAAATAATTTTGAACTGAAACCTAACACTATTCAGATGATACAATAGTTTGTTCAATTTGATGGTTTACAGGATGAGGATCCTAACGCTCATTTAGCTAATTTATTGGAATTCTACGACACATTTAAAATAAATGGCATTTCTGATGATTCCATTTGTCTTCGGTTATTCTCATTCTCCTTGAGAAATAAAGCTAAATAGTGGTTAAATTCTTTACCATGAGAGTCTATCACTACATGGGAACAAATGACCAAAAACTTTTTGCTCAAATTTTTTCTGTCGACTAAAACGGCTAAATTAAGGAATGATATCTCTTCTTTTGTGCAGATGGATTTAGAAACACTTTACGATGTCTGGGAGAGATACAAGGATCTATTGAGAAGGTGCCCCCACCATAGATTACCTCTATGGTTACAAGTTCCAACCTTTCACAACGGTTTGAATCCTTCAACGAGGCAAATGATCGATGCACCCGTCGGTGGAACAATCAACAATAAAACACCAGAAATAGCTTACGAGTTTATAGAAGAGATGTCACTGAATAACTATCAGTGGCAAGTCATGGGAACAAAGCCACAGAAAGCTGCTGGAGTTTTCAATATTGATGCAGTCACCATGCTTTCTAATCAGGTAGAACTCCTTAATAAAAAGATTGATAATTTTGTTGGTTCTATGCAGGTACACCCAGTGATGTAATGTGACTCAATCAAAGGAAACATGAGCAATTCTGATTACTCCTCCTATGGCCATGGCATGGAAACTGAGCAAGCCAACTATATGGGTAACAATCTTAGATCTTAAAATAACCCTTATCGTAACACTTACAATGCAGGTTGGAGGAATCACCCCAATTTCTCATGGGGAGGCAATCAAGGAAATCAAAGACCACCACCTCCTCCAGCATTTCAACAGCCATCGTTCCAACAAGAAAAAAGCCGAACCTTGAGGAGATGCTCACAAAATTTATTGCTGTGTCAGAAACCCGTTTCTAAAAAATCGAGGCGGCACTGAAGAACCAGCAAGCATCCATTCAAGGACTTAAAACTCAAATAGGACAGCTCACTAAGCTAATTTCTGAAAGACCACGAGATGGGTTACTAAGCAGCACCGAGGCTAACCTTAAGGAGCAACTTAATGCCGTGGATACAATAGATGAGGAAGGGTTAACCAAAACCAACCCAGAGCCATGCAAAGAGACTGCGATAAGTGAAGGTAAAGATGAGGTAGGTTCCAAATAAGCAATTATCAAAGAGTATAAGCCTCGTATCCCATACCCAAATGCACTAAGGAAAGACCGTACAGATGAATAATTCGGTAAATTCCTTAAACTCTTAAAGAAATTACATATTAACTTACCGTTTATTAAAGCTCTTTCGTAGATACCAAACGTCGTTAAGTTTTTAAAAGAGCTACTGACAAATAAACGAAAGTTAGATAAGACATCTCATGTGGAACTGAATGCAGTGTGTTCAGCTATTTTACAGAATAAGTTGCCCAACAAACTAAAAACATACAGGGAGTTTTACAATTCCTTGTTTACTTAGTAGTTTAGATGTCAAAAATGCTTTAGCTGATTTAAGGGCTAGTATTAATGTAATGCCTTATAAATTGTTTAAACAACTAGGTCTTGGGAAACCTAAACAAACTAAGATGAGCATCCAATTGGCTGATAAAACCATTAGATTTCCAAAGGGCATAATTGAAGACGTGCTTGTCAAAATTGATAAATTTATATTCCCAATCGACTTTGTTGTTCTAAACATTGATGAGGATAGAAATGTACCCTTAATTCTAGGGCGACCCTTTCTAGCAACTGCTAGAACCCTAATTGATGTAGGAACAGGCGAGCTTCCACTTTGTGTAGGTGATGATAAAGTTACTTTACAAGCCAGAAACTCGAATAAGATTGTTGATGATAAAAATATTGTTACGAGTCTTTGTAATAAGAATGATCTCACCATCCAACCTTCTTTACAGGATACACTTCACATAAGGGCGACCCAACCATAGATGAGTCCATCCAAGGGAAACGCACATGAAAAACGAATGCTCCAGATTGAGGAACTAGATGAGTGGCTAAACTATCAACAAGAAAAGCCTAAAATATGCCACACCAACCCAGAGCATCACCAAGATGACTATAAGATTAAAATGAATCAATTTAAGGTAGGAGATAAAGTATTCTTAGAGGAGGAAGATCCTCGAATTTTGAATGCAAAACTTCATTCGAGTGACATACCTCCCTTCACGGTAATGAAAAGCTTTCCTTATGGTACAGTCGAGATAACACACAAGACACTCGGCACTTTTAAGGTAAATCATACTCGACTCAAACCTTATGCTGATAATAAAATTGAAAGCAGGATAGAAGAGTTTCAACTCTTCAAACCACTATGACCGAACAAGCCTGAGAAAAGTCAAGCTTAGACTGTAAACGAGCACTTTTCGAGAGGTAACCCGAGCATTGACATAGTAAAGTTCTTTTATTTAAGCTCTCTAATCCATCAACTAACCCTTCGAATGTAGATTTTTCAAACCACAAGGCCATTCCCACAGGTGTGCCAAAGGTCGTGTGGACACCATGAGCAAAGACACGGCCATGCGATATGGCTGTGTATGAGCAGGGTAAGATTTCCCCAACACACGGGCTACGACAACTAGCCACAGCCGTGTAAGGTGGTCGTGGCCAACTTGACAAATCAACACAGGCGTGCGGCACGCCCGTGTCCCAAGGACGTGGTCGAACCTGTCATTTCATACACGGGCGTGTGAACCCTTACACGGCCGTGGGAGAAGCGAATCAAGTGCGCCAAAATCCCTAAATTTTGAACCACACAGACTAACCCCAAGTCACACGGGCATGTGACAGGCCCGTGTGCCCCAAATCCTATATAAAACCCCTACTATTCATCATCTTCTCCACTAAAACACTAAAAATTCCTCCACCCAAAACCCATACCAGCCCTCTCGCCGCTAACATCAGCCATGCCACCATGCTGGTACAACTCGCACCACGACTGTGCTCCGACCCTTCCAACTAACATTTGGTTTCCCTTTTTATCTTTCCTTTTTTATTTTAACTCTTATTTTTCTATTTTAGCTTTCATTTTCATAATGTTAATCATTCATTCATGCTCTATTTACTTTTAATGATTCTGTGATAGCCATACAATACCCATGACCTATTAACTTAGAAAAATGCCATTTAGAACCATTCTCTTGCTGCTATCTCTAGTTATCTGAGGCAATTAGTTTTTAGTGCAATTTGCTATTTAAACACTCACATTCCGTCCAAACCCCATGCTTAGATAAATCAAATTGCTTTATTAATGTTAACTTTTGCATTGAATTAGGTATTAGTCTTTGATTGAATAATTTTGATTATCATTAACCCTCACTTAGTTTCACATAATGACAATACATGCCCATTTTTGTTCTTTTCTGTTTTATTTTATTCCAGGAACAATGTTATCATCACGAGGGAAGAAAGCTGCCGTACCCGCTTCCAAAAAGCAAAAGGGACCCAGTGGTTCCTCTTCCAAACCCACTGCTAAAATTCGACATCTCTTCCTCCAATTCTCGCAAAACTCCCAAGAGGAACTATTCCAAATTTTATAGGCGAGACCACTCGGAGTGGGAAGATGCATCTATTGGGTCGCACTAGAGTAGGTCCAGCTAGCAGACGCGGTTCGGGCCTTGTTGATGACAGACCCATGGGACTAGTTTTTCCAAATCGTGGAGCCCACTTACCTCGAGCTCACCCTAAAGTTCTGCTCTACATTCCACCTCCAAATGGTCATGGCCCGACACAATGATTCAGGGCGATTCAATTCCGTCTAGGAGGCCTTGTTTGACAACTCAGTATATCAGAGTTTGGTACAACACTAGGCCTATACACCAAATAGTTTATGGAGGAGGAGAACTTTTCCAAGCTCCACCACCACATACATATATCTCCAGTCAAGTGTCAGCAGGCCTTAGTCCCAATTTCGGCCACATACGACCCCAGTCACTCCAAGGCGACAGCTCTTGCCCCTTCACTGAGGGACATTCACGCCTTACTCGCGCATACATTGATAGGAAGACGCGAGAGCACAGGCGTCATCAACACCCACGACACCTACTTTTTGTGGAGCATGGCGCACGTACACGTGATCGACCTCGCCTATTTCATCGCCCATGCCATCCAGCACCAGACGGAGTGACACCGTACTGGCATAATTTTGATGGGCTCATACATCACGCGATTGGCCCGCTATTTCGGCCTACTAAATACCACGACCCAAACATCCACCTATACTCCCGTTGGCCAGATGTCCCCACAGGGCATCCAGAGCATGCTTCATATGAGGATGATTCAGCGCCGACACGGGATCGATCCTCTACAATACTGCCTATTCCAGGATGCCGAACAGGAGGACCCAACAGATATTCCTGATGATGTCCCACCACAGGAGGAGCCACCGACTAAGCCACGACCTACTCGCCACCCAGTTCATTCGACAGCTTCAGGCTACGTCACTTTTGAGCAGTTTGCCCAAATCGAGCAACAATGTTTTCAACACTTTGATCACATTGACGCTACTTTAGCTCAGATTTGTCAGCATCTTCATCTTGAACCACAGTCCCCACCTCATGAGCCATCTGAAAATTAGGACTCATGAGTCCTCTTATCTTTTCCTTTATTTCCATTTTTTTCCTTCTTCTTTTATCTTATCTTTTTGATTATTTGAAATTTAGTATTTTTAGAACTTAGTTTATTTTATTTCAATTATTTCATATTGGCTATTTCTTAGCGAGTACATTTTGCCAATCCAAATTCCCTAAAATTGATAAATGCTATTGCAGTTTCGTAAGAGCTTTACAGCTCATATTCATACCTAATGGGAAAACCCTGCAACAACTGTTGGTTGCTACACGACCATGACCATAGCCACCACGACCTCGATCATCATATCCTTTTGGCATGGAAAGTCTGGATAAACACCCTTCTCTACAAATCTTTACACCCAGCTCAAAGAATTCATCCAATATTCAGGGAGTTTCACTTCTTTCCCTATCTTATGATTTTATGCTTCTATTGCTACTAATGTATCTTTGTACATTGAGGGCAATGTACATCTTAAGTGTTGGGGGGGAACTGACTTTCATTCTTTGTATTATCTTTGAAACCCCTGAAAATTTTTACCACTAACTTGTAGCATTGTTCTCAAATTTTGAATTCTCACTTTCACTCTCTGCATTATTCTTAATCCTCTATTAAGATGAATTCTGATTGATTTATTATTTTTATTGATATGTTGAGAATTAAGACATAGGTACTTATGCTTTGATTATTCAAACCTTAAGACATTCGAGAATCAAGTATGACAAGTTCAAATTTTTGAGAATTTAAATTTTTTCTAGGTTGTTTTCCCCAATTTTAAGTGTTATCTTGAAATTCGAAGTTTGCAGGCTTGACATCAAAAGCCATAATTCTAGTGAGATTCTTGAGCCTTTTGACCATACATCCTTTCGTGCTCACTTTTATTATTACTTTGAGTGAGTCAATATTGATTTGTTATTCTAGAAGTTGCTTCTATTATACATGTCGAGACCACATCATTGATTTGATAAACCAAAATGATAAAGGCAACTAGGTTTAACTTACTTACTCTATGAAAGCCTACCTTCATAAATTAACCCGTAGCGAACCTAATTGAGCCTAACAACCTAGTCCTTGACTTACTCTCAATATTAACCTATAATCTAGTTTTTGTTGAATTCTCTTTAATTATTTTAATCCCTATTTTTGTCGAGATTTGAATTGAATAATCATCTAGCTTTGTTCTCCTTTTCAGTTTGTAAAGTTTATAAATATTCAGCTTATTGTTAGTTGATTTGTTCTTAAAAAAATGTATATACATTTATTTTAGTTGTAAGTTAGTATTTTTGCATATTTCTATTATAAGCTTCTGAATCCAAAACGATGTCATCCAAAAGGCTTTAGTTCTAGGGATATGTTTAGTGATAGAGATTTTTCTAGTTAGATGATTTTTCAATTCAATCTCGATTCTAACCATCTTTTTCAGCTTGTGACCACACCCCTAACCAAAGCCCCATTACAACCATTTAAAGACCTTTTGATCGATGTGTCATATCAATACATAGTGGTAGAGATTTGATTTTCCTGCAAGCTTATGGTAATAACTTTTGAGGTTGACTACTGAGTGTTTAAATTTTTGAACCCTAAACACTTTGAGTGGATAGAGTGAATCTTCAGTGAGGATGTCAACTCTTATTGATTTTGAATTAAAAGATAACTACTGAGGAGAAGGGAGAAACACTTTAATTTCTTTCTCTTGAATTTTCAATGTATGATTACTTGTGGATTGGTTCGAAATATTATTGATAAGGGTTATAAGCTAAGAAGAATGATTTTTAATTATGAGTTGAGATTTTGCTTGAGGACAAGCAAAGGCGTAAGTGTGGGGGTATTTGATAAACCGAAAATTATACATGTTTTTATCTCATGCTTAGCACATTTATGGATGAATTATTCTTTGATTTGTGGAATCTGATGCTCCTAAACCTTTAATTTCATATCTTATAATTAGGTGAGCTTATGGGAGTGAAAAGAACAAGAAACGGGCCGAAAATAGAGAAAATTGGCCAAAGCAAGGAATCAACAAGGCCTGGAGGTTCACTACAAAGGCGTGTCACATGGCCGTGCCATTTTAACAGGCTTGAGCACAGCCTCTAGACACACGGGCGTGGCACACGGGCGTGTCCCTATCGTGAGGAAGTTTAATTTCACTCAGGAAAGGCTACTTAGGGGCTAAGAAAGACATTCTGAACTCTATATAAAGACGCTAGGAGGCAACTACAGGGTGTACAGTAGAGTGGAGAGGACAGGAAGTTAAAGGCAGGGAATTACTCGAAGGATAGCCAATTTATCCATCTTAGAAGCGAGGATCTACATAAAGACAGAGGATCTTCCTTCCATCCTTTCAGGAATTTTGGGTTTTCTTATGTTTTGTTATTTTATTTATTCTGATATGTTTCTTCTTACAATTATGAACTAAAAACCCAAATATCTAAGGGGGATGAAACCGAAGACAAATCTTGTTATTGTTATTTGAACTATATGATAAATATTTGATTTGTTCTTAATTATGTTTTTAACTCTTGAATTGATATTTTCGGGATATTAATTTAAGTCGAATGTGCTTATACAGAGGAGCAAAAGTCCCTGTATAGGAGTAGATCCAACATAATTAAGTAGAGTTGATCACAATCCTAGACATAGGACGACGAAAATCTGTCAGATTAGAGTCAAATCTAATATGGGGAGCCATAGATCGAGTTAATGCAAGACTAGGGTTTTAATTAGAAAGAGATTTCAATTAATCAACCTAGGATTAGTTGTTCTTATCCTCGATTGAGGTATTAACATAATTTAGGGATCTCTACGGATCAAGTCAAATGAAGAAATCGTCTAGTTCAGAGTTAGATAACAAGTGAAGTCTAGGTGGATTCGTCCTTAGGTATTGCCCTCATCAACCGATTTTCCCAAAAGTAATTTCCCAATTTACTCTTTGTCGTTTCTTCAGTTTAGTTTAGAGTTAATTAGTTTACACAAACCACCTCTTTATTTTTAGGCTAGATAAAAGGAAGAAAGTCATTACTAGTACTTTTAGTTCTTTGGATTCGATATTCCGGTCTTGCCACTAACTATACTACTGTTCAATAGGTGCACTTGCCTTTATCGTGATATTAGTTAGTTTCCAGGTACGATCGATTTTATTACCTCATCTCATCACGATCACTCCCCTAAACCATGTAGTTAGCCTATCCGGCTCGTCAAACCTACTAATCCATCCATCTTACTCACGATGGGCCTACGGGCCCATTTGGCCCATTTCGGCCCAATTGGCCAAAAGGTGGCTCGAGTCTATAGAATCACCTATGGAGCCTCTATCGTCGTATCGATCTCTCTACACGAGTGTTCGTATGCTCGTGTGGTGACCGGTGCCAACCTTTCAGGTTTTTGACATTCCGGCTTTTCAAGATTTTGGCTTTTGCCGAATCATGTGTGAGATGTATACCTTGATGGAAAGACACGTAATCGCCTTCTAGAGTGGAACCTATAATCAATTAAGGCACTTGGTTAGTCATTCATAGGATTAACAAATCTTCCAAACATAGGAACTAAATCTCACCCTAAAGTCTGCCTTGACCAAAATGACTTACCTTGTCCAAAACGATGATCTATGTGTCGATCTCACCTCCCTGTCAATAGATCTGCAATTACGAAGGCTATTAGTTACCATTGTCCAACCGTCCAGCGCCAAAATAAGGTAACTACATAAGCCCACCATTTCTCAAAAATAATCACAATCGGCTTTTCCCCGAAAGTACAAGAAAATGATAGTTGGTTAGATTAATAAGATTTAGGAAAAAGTTGAACGCCCTTACCAAAACTATAGATCGCTTGCCTAAAGTGAGTCAGATAATTAGAGGATGCCAGACCAAGAAGCAAAGAATTGATTGATTAGTCAAAAACTGAAAGAAATCCGTGATGGTAGAGTAGTGTAAATGGCGACTGAAGCAACTCAATTAGCAACAAGAACATTCAGTTTTCAACAAGAAAAGAGAATTTTTCAACGCAAAAAGAAATAAGAGATTTAGAAAAGAAAGAGATCTGATTAAGTATTTTGAAGAAGAAAAATGATATGGTGATGGAACACACAAGATTTGACAGAGGTAGATTTCAGTTTAGATGACTTGTAGGAGGAAGAAACAATGACAGCACCACCATGACTTCGGTAAAGAAAGGGGATGGAGGTAATCAGCTTAAGAGACTAGTGGTGGAGATTAGGAAATTCGACACAAACAATGTTGAGAGGAGAGAACTAGAAGATGAAATATTCGCCAATGAATGACCTAAATGGTTTGTAGTTTCGACTTAGAGAAAAAAAAGTGCAACTAGAAAGCCAAAATAAGAAATCCCAAAATGAATGAAAATAGAACCTCAAACACCCACTTAGCAAAATCGGCTACCCACCAAGAATGACCAAATTGACACCAACTCACTTACCATAGTCAAATTCGCCTTCATAATTACCCCACTAGCTCCAACTCTCCCACACATCTCATCTCTAAAATTTTCTCCCCTTATCATGCCTTTATTTACTCTTCAGCACTCATTCAAATTCGAAGACCAATTCAAATCTCTTCCATGAAGAGTTTAGATCCATATCCACCACTTACAAGACACAAGTGCAAAATAATAACCCTTTACTACATTAAGCCACACTCGAACCTTGGACCTCCTTGCTCTGCATGTAATGCGTCTTCCTAGCTTCTAGTGCGGCGTCACTTGCCTCTAGACCATTAGGGGCTTTCTATCATATGTTAAGCCCATTTATTTAAAAGGTATATCCTTTGAAGCCAAGGTTCTATTAACGCGAAAATAAATATTTTTCATATACTAGGTTCGAACTTAGGACTTCATAGGAACTTTTTAATACTTCAAAATCAACACCCTACGAAAGCTGATCATGCAAGCAAAGCTACAGCATGCAAAATTATAAACTTCGGGATTTTTGAGCGTTACAACTTTACCTCTAAAAGAAATTTTGGCCTCGAAATTTACCAGGCTGAAACAAATGAGGGTATTATTGTCGCATCACCTCCTCGGGCTCCCAAGTAACCTTATCGACAATGTGGTTACGCTAAAGCACCTTCACTAATGGGACGGATTTTCTTTTCAGTACCTTAACATCATAATCAATTATTTGGATAGGCTCCTCCTCAAAAGTTAGGTCTGGCCTAACCTCGATCTCCTTGACCAGCACAATGTGAGAAGGATCTGAGCAACAACACCTTAGCATAAACACATGAAACACATCGTGTATCTGACTCAGTTCAGAAGGTAATTCCAACTAATAGGCAACGGGCCCCACTTGATTTAGGACACGGTACGGCCCAATGAATCTAGGGCTTAACTTGCCCTTCCGCCCAAACCTTAGTACCTTCTTCCAAGGGGAAACCTTAAGAAATACCAAGTCTCCCACCGCATACTCAATCTCTCGTTGCCTAAGGTCAGGAAATTACTTTTGCCTATCTGATGCCTCTTTTAACCTATCGCGAATCAACTTCACCTTATCCTCAGTATCTGCCATTAACCCAGGGCCCAAAACTCGCCGTTCACCCAACTCTGTCTAAGAAGTCAGAGTACGACACCTTTTCCCATACAGCGCTTCATATGATGCCATCCCAATACTTGCCTGATAACTGTTATTGTATGCAAATTTGGCTAATGGCAAGTAGTCTTCCCAACTACCCCGAAACTCAATTACACATCCCCTCAACATATCTTCCAAAACTTGAATTACCCTTTTTGAGTGACCATCAGTCTGAGGATCGAACATTGTACTGAAATCCAATCTAGTGCCTAGCGCCTTATGCAGCTTCTTCCAGAACTGAGATGTAAATCTAAGGTCTCTGTTAGATATTATAGAGACTGACACCCCATGCAGTCTCACAATCTCAGCCACATACAACCTCGATAGCTTTTGTAATGAGTAGTCAGTGCGGACTGATATAAAATGGGTAGACTTAGTTAACATGTAATGCCCCGATTTTTGGGCTTAAGAGAAAATGGGTTTCGTGTATCGGAGAAATTTGGATTTTTTTGTTCAAGAAAAAAATTTAGCAATTTCATGTTTGGTTTGTTAACTAAATAATTTGGAGCGTTTGGGGATGGAAGTTGATGTGTAGACTTTATATTTAGCTGGGAGTGATATTCGACACAAAATAAACTGTGAAAGAGTCGCAAGGAGGCAAGCATAGGGTACTAAGGTCGGGTGTTCGAAACTGCATAGGGGAAAATTGTTTTTATTTTTTTTAGTGTAGCATGGCATTCTGGATGGAATGTTTATAATTAGTTGCATGGGGTTACTGGTGTGAAAGTCGGTTCGGTACAGTGGCAAGGCATGTGTTTATGTTTTGGAGGTCGCAGGTTCGAGTTGCATAGTAGGCAAAATTTTCTTTTTATTCTCAAATAAAACCGTGACTCCAGCAGGTATAGGTTATAATTATTTGTGACCATATTATAGTGTAAAGAGAAATACGGTGCAGTGGCCAGTAGCATGTTTGTGAGGCGCATGCAAGGGGGTGAGGTCTGGAGTTTGAGCTTTCCCTTGCGTAATTGAGGTTAATTTTTTCTGCTCATGCATGAAGACTGGGTCAAGCGGTGCAAGGCTACTGTCGGTGAAATGGTCAAGTGGTGGGAAGACATTGATGAAATTGGATTGATGGTAGCTTATTTTAAGCTACTATTAAAGGCTTGAATATGGGAAATTTTGACCGAATGTGGGATTATTTTAGGTGATATCCGGTTATAGGTGATATAGCTAATTAAGGATTTAAATTGCTTAGCTTTCTGTTCTTAATTTTGACCAAATGGGAAGAGAATTTATAGTTGCCAAATTAAGGTATTTTTAGCTAGGATATCTCGGCATTTGATGGAGGTTTTGAATTTCTTTCTTTTTGTGAAGCTTTGACCGATTGGGGGAGCCTTTGTGTGCCGACAATGAGTGTTCTTGAGTGTCAAAATCGGCTTGAAGTATTTTAGTGCCGAAAGAGGAGTGTGGTTATTCTTTTTCTCATTTTTTCTTGACACTTCTTTATTTGCTTCTTTTCCACATTTGTTTCTCTATCCTTCTCTTCTAAATTTCAATAGCCGTAATCCTTTTGATCCTAGTCGATTTTCTCTCATGTTTTTTAAGTCGATTACCTTTGTGTTGATAGCCGAGTAATTTCACTTGATTTTTCTTTGCTCTTCTCTTTTGTTGGCCGAATAGTTCTTGGCTGATTACCCCCTTTTTGATGCATTTTAGGCGAATGCAAGGTTCGAGACTTGGCTAAATATTTTTAGGTTCGGATTCGTTAAAGAATGCATGGAAAAGATATCCCATCGATTTTTTCTACTCCTTTCACTATTCTATAGTAGTCGAATTTGCTATAGCCAAGTTGTACCCTTCTCTTTCTCGATTCTCGATTTTCATTATGATCAAGCGTTCGAGACTTGAAGTCCTTTCCACTATGAACGTTCGTTAGTTCTGGGGTAAGTACCTTAATCGCAAGTGTTGACTTTGAAATATTAGGTATACCTTTTGGGATAGATTGTTTCTTTCTAAGCATTGGTTTCGTGGCTTTTGGAAGATATCATGAAGGCAAGTGATAATCAGATTGACGGAGGTCATGGAAGAGTAATTACAGGAAGTGCACTTGCGGTTTCTACTCTCAAGTTCAAGCAGCGTAGTGTGCCGGCAGTTAGGGATTTTCCGCCGAGATGCAGAAGGGTGACTACGTCAAACTACGGTATGACTAGGCAAATCGCAATTGATCACTCTAGTGAAGGCAAGTGATAGGAAATATTTTGGCTAAGCATTTGGATTAGTATTTTCTTATTTTTTTAGATAAGTGGTTCAGCTATGTGTTATGTTTAATTTAGGTGATGGTGCTCAGGATTATTTAATACTCTACGTGATAAGGTGTGTGTTATCGCACTTTTTGGTTACAAACGTGAAATGCCAAAGCGGTAAGAGCTGAAAAGCCAACTAATCAATTGTTGGCCATATGGGCGTGCGAACGTCCATGTGTTTGATTGAGGCCACGGATTGTGGCCCTACATCAAAAAAGGGCTATCATGAGTGATTTCATGAGTTGGGCCGAATGGGCCCAACGGGCCGTGGGCTTGCTAGATGGGCTTTAGGCCGTAATTGAACTTCAGGACTGTTTGGTTGCATGTGAGACGAACTTGGGCTTACTAATGGGCCTTGACATACGACAGACCACACTAACAAATGACTGAAATGCCCCTAAGGGCAAATTGACCAAAATACCCCTCGTGTGTAAATTAACTGTTTTAACCCTTTATAATGTTTGAATTATTATGTATGGTCTGATATATATGTATGTGTGTATATTCTGTAATTTGACATTACATGACATTAAGTATGTTGCATTGCATGGGGGTTGGGTATATATATTTTTGGAGGAAGTGTATTGTTCCGGTAGCTTCGCTACATTATTCCGATGGCTTATAGCCTATTATACTGGGAGCTCTGTTGCATTTTATCGATAGTGCCGAATCGGTACTATACTGTGGAGTGTAGGGTTGGTCAGTTGATTATATCCCAACATGGAGTGATGGGTTGGAAGGAGATGTAGTGTAGCGGGTGGATGGGTAGGATTCTGATTGCATGCCATACTGATATTGTATTTGGATTCTAATTGCATGCCATACTGATACTGTATTTGGAGTCGAGTTGCATGCCATACTGATATTATATTTGGATTCTGATTGCATGCCATACTAATACTGTATTGGGCTTAGGCCCACTGATTGTGCTATACTGATTCTATAATGGGCTTTAGCCCATTCTAATTCTATTATATTGTTATTTCCGGGATCACACACTGAGTATTCATATACTCACCCATTTATTTTAACTGTACAAGTAATTTCGAGGCATAGGCGATTCGGTGCTATGTGGACTTGGCGACGAACACACTCTGCTTTTATATTGTTTCTGGCTTTTATTTATTTTAATTATGGTTTTTATTTTGGGTTTGTAATAAGGCCGTTATTTAATTTTTCTTAAGTTTTGGGATGATTTATCTGCATGTTATTATTTTACTAGATCTAAAGTGCATTTTACAAAATGATTTCTGTTTTCCAAAAAGCACATTTCCACAACAAATGTGAATTCACACAAAGCATCCGCAACAAATATGTTTTTCTGAAGTAAACTATTTTCATAACCTGATTAATCAAAGATAGACGGAATGGTGATTTCTTTAAAAATTTCTTTAAGAAGGGTTTTCAATGAAAACACGATTTTCTAAAAACACTTCAATGTGACACACCAGACTCGGGTCTAACTTCTAGGCCAGGTTTGGGGTGTTACACAACCGATCCACAATAACCCATACGGAATGGTGATTTCTTTAAAATTTTCTTTAAGAAGGGTTTTAAATGAAAACACGATTTTCTAAAAACACTTCAATGTGACACACCAGACTCGGGTCTAACTTCTAGGCTAGGTTTGAGGTGTTTCACAACCGATCCACAATAACCCATATGGAGTCTTTCTTAGTAGGCATCAGAGGTAGCCCACTAACAAAATCCATAGTAACCTTTTCCTACTTCCAGAGTAGGATCTTAATCGGCTGAAGTAATCTTGAAGGTAATTGATGTTTTACTTGTTGACATGTCAAGCACTTGTCCAACTCAGTAACCTCACGCTTAAGTCCCGGCCACTAATAAAGCTCATGCAAATCCCAATACATTTTGTTTCCACCGGCATGCATAGCATAAGGACTACTATGTGCCTCCCGCAGTATAGACAGCAACCCATGACCACTTAACCCAAAGTCTGACGTTTCCCTATTCTCAACTTGTCTGAATCGGAGACCCATAGTCTCATCCAATACCTGTTTATATTTTATCTACTCAATCCATAATGGCTTCACTTGCAACTCAGCTAACAAACTGTCATCATCATAAAAACTCAACCGAGCGAACATAGCCCTCAAATCTGACATAGCCCTACGGCTCAGTGCGTCAGCTACCACATTCTCTTGCCAGAGTGATATTCGATTGTCCAATCATAATCTTTTAGCAGCTCAATCCATCTACGCTACCTCAAATTCAGCTCCTGCTGAGTAGGGAGGTATTTTAGACTCTTTTGATCTGTATAAATGATGCAGTTCTCCCCATACAAGTAATGTCTCCATACTCTAAATCATGGGTTGGGTAATTCCGCTTGTGAGTCTTAAGTTGGTGTGATGCATATGCAACCACTGTTCCATCCTGCATTAGTACACAGCCCAAGCTCACGTGTGACGCATCACTGTAAACCATAAACTCCTTCCTAGGCTCTGACTGAATCAAAACAGGGGCCTCCATTAAAACCTTTTTAAGCTTCTCAAAGCTTTCTTGCTGCTTATCAGTCCAAAAAAAATGGCACCCCTTTTCGCAATAACTTCGTCAAGGGTGCAACAATTAATGAGAACCCCTCGACAAACCGTCTATAGTATCCTTCCAGGCCTAGAAAACTTCAAATTTCTAACACAGTCCTAGGTGGTCTCCAGTCAACACTACTTTAATTTTCCAAGAATCAACCCTAATCCCATCAGCCGAGACCACATGTTTAAGAAAAATGACTTCCCTAAGCCAAAATTCGCACTTACTGAACTTGGCATATAACTGCTTCTCCCTCAAAATTTACAACACCACCCTTTAGTGCGCATCATGATCATCTTTCATTCTAAAATACACCAATATATCATCTATAAAGACCACCACGAACCGGTCTAGATAGGGTTGGAAAACTCAGTTCATGAGATCCATGAAAGCAACAGGTGCATTCATCAACCCAAATGGCATTACCAGGAACTCATAGTGTCCATAACAAGTTCTGAAAGTTATCTTATAAACGTCTGCCTCCTTAACACTTAGTTGATGGTACCCCAAACGCAAATCAATCTTTGAGAACATTAAGGCTCCCTTGAGTTGATCAAAAAGATCATCTATTCTCGGCAGAGGGTACTTATTCTTAATGGTTAGCTTGTTTAACTGGCGATAGTCGATGCACATATGCATGGACCCATGCTTCATTTTCACAAATAACACTGGTGCTCCCCTTTGAGACACACTCAGTCTAATAAATCCCCAGTCTAATAATTCCTGAATCTACGCCTTTAATTCAACCAGCTCTTTTAGTGCCATCCTGTAGTGAGCGATGACACTAGAGCCGTATCGGGTAAAACTTCGATTCCAAATTCCATTTCCTTGTTGGGAGGTAGCTCAAGCAGATCATTGGGAAACACATCAGGGAACTCCTTAGCTGCACACAAATCTTTAACAGTAAGACTCTTAGATTCCACATCACTCATATAGGCTAAATAAGCTTCATAGTCCTTCCGTACCAACCTATCCGCCCTTAAAGTTGAAATCACATTCAATAGGAAATCACGTCGTTCCCCGATTACCATTACTTTCTTATCCTCCATGGTTTTCAATACCATTCATTTTGTAGCACAATCCAAAGTTGCCCGATGTTTCACCAGCCAATCCATACCCAAGATTAGATCAAACTCACCAAAAGGCAATTCCATCAAGTCTACTAAGAAAGTAACCTCTTGGACTACTAAGGGTACATCCCTAAACATTTTATTCACTTTCACGGATTGGCCTCAAGGACTTAACACAGTAATCTCATTGGCAGTTGTTTCAAACACGTCACTAAAAGTTTCAGTCATGTTGCATGCAATGTATGAATGTGTTGACCCAATTTCAATCAATGCAGTGTAAGGTAGCTCATGGATAAAGAACGTACCTGCTATCACATCTGGGTGTCCTCGTCCTCTAGGCAATGAGTAGCATAGACCAAAGCTGGCTGCCTTGCCCCAGCTTGTCCTACACCTCTACCCAGTGCCCCACGTCCACGTCCTGCACCATTACTACCTCTAGCCTGACCTTGACCCCATGGTGGCTGCTGACCACCACTCTGAGGCTGCTCATAACCCCTACCACCTTGCATCTGACCAGACCTTTTTGGACACTCCCTGAAACGATGCTCTATTGAACCAAAACCCCAACAAGCTCCCGTCCTCCTCCAGCACTCACTCTGATGCCCTTTTCCATAAATGGCATAAGGTGGTATCCTAGTGCCAGCATTAGCAGCAGGAGGCCCAACTCTGACTGGCCCATCCACCCTGGCCCTCCTCTTAGGCCTCTGTCTAGCACCAGAAGACTTTGCCTCCTTTTTGTTCCTGCCCCTTTCCTTATCCTGGTTTAAGCGCTCAAGTGCTTCACCTTTTCAGCAATTTTAGCCTTCTCAACAAGTGCTGCAAAATCACACTCCCTCTGTGGAGCTATCAGTACCCTGAGACTGTCCCACATGCCTTCCTCAAACCGCACTCAATGCTTGTAGTCTGTTGCAATTATTCCCCTAGCATAACTATTCCCCTAGGTCAGGTTCAAGAACTCTTTCCTCTGGGCATCCACATAGCTTGCCCAAACATACTTCCCCTGAAATGCAGATTTGAAGAATTCCCAGGTGATCCGCTTAGGTTGGATGCCCTCCTTCACAATTAGCCACCACTGGTAGGCTTCTTCTCTAAGCAGCGACACTACTCATTTCAGCTTCTGCTCGGATGTGCAGTCTAAGTCGTCTTATTCTTTCAATGGCTTCCAACCAGTATTCAACCACATTTGAAGCCACACCCGTGATGCCTTTGAAGATCTCAGCCCCATTGGATCGAAGTCACTCCAAAATCGACCTACAGCTTCTAACACCATTGTTGGGCCCAGCGACCCTTTCTAAAATTCTTAACATTGCCTGCAATAGAGCATCATCCTCGTCAGCCTGGTCATATGGTCCTGTCTTAGCCATTGGCGAAGACGGGGCCTCCTCTGCTCCAACATTGGGCATATGGCCTGATGCCAATGACCCAGCCCTAATGTTTCCACGGCCTCTACCGCAGCCTCTCGCACCTCTTCTAGCGCTCATCGTTACTTTGCGTATTATCTGAATTAGAAATTTTATGAAATTTAGTTCATATTTTCAGTAATTAAATAGATATTTATGTCAATAGTAGTTCAAGAATTGTTTTCGCAGTCGTAAGTCTTTTACAGTTTCGGTTTTCTAGAGTTTTAGATTTCTTAAAGTTTCAGTCTTACTCTAACTAAGAGTATCTTAGTAGTTTCCTAACTAGAGTAATCCTAGTAGGTTTTCTATAGTATAACAGTTTCACATAATTTAATAGTAAGAGTACTTACTTGGCAGGGTGTCGGAGACTCAATGTGCCATACATCAAAATCCTTCAAAACTTTTTGATTATCTTGAAAACAATTTGAAAACCCAAAATCGAAGGCCCATTTCACAACCTTAGTTTTGCAACCGGGCTCTGATATCACTAAATGTAACACCCCAAACTGGGCCTAGACATTATAGCCGAATCTGGCTGTGTCACATTGAAGGGTGTCCCATATAAATCGAATACGTTGAAAGACTTTAAAAATAATTGTCCGCTCGTGGTTCAAATAAGGGTTTATTTTCCAAACAGCTTCATTAGAAAAATATATTAGTTTAAAATGAATCCCTTTGAATGTTTACTTAATTAAAAATTCAGGTGAATTTAAGTAAAAGCTTTGAGTTTGTTAGTTGAAATCCTGAGTTTGCATACCTTGTTAGGTTACTTGTTAAATACAACGGAAGCTCATGTTTTAAGAAAACATTCAGATATTTATGTTGACTTCAAGGTGTCATTTGATTTAGAATGCTTGTTTACGTTTGGAAATAAAAATAAAAATCCAAATATAAAATCAACTAGAGATAAAAGGCCTTATTACAACCCATAAAAAAAAAACTAAAGATAAAATAAAAGAAGCTACTAAACTGATAAATAGCTTGCAGTGTGGCCACCTCCAAGTCCTCTCCTACGTCGAGCCACCTACTGAGGCTCACCTGTAAAATTAAAGAAGGGAGTGAGTTTCAAAAACTCAGAGTGTATGACCCTCGAGAATACAAATCAAGTAATAAACAGTTTGGGCCTAAACCTCATTCAATAACAGTGGCCTTTGGGCATTAGCCCATAGCGGCCTTAGTTGGGCCTGAGCCCATTTCATATTAACAGTGGCCCTTGGGCCTTAGCCCATAATAGCCTCAGTTGGACCCGAGCCCATATCACAAATAACAATATGAACATGAAATGGATATAAACCCCCATTCAGCCTATACAACCCCTTCCAACCCTACACTCCTGTGGGAGATACTCGACCCACCCATCCTTATACACCCGTTGTAGCACTGGTTGTGGCACCACTCATCGTTGTAGTACAGCTACTAATTATAATATCCGTTGTAGCACCAGATGCGGTGCTACTCAGCGTTGTAGTAGAGCTACTAAGCATAATGTGGCTTAAAAGCCTTCGTTGGATCCATAGTCGTCAAGTGATCGTGTGAGCCTCACATGCTTTTCCTCCAATCATAACCTGGCCCATATGCATCATAATATCTCATGAATGCATCATAATATACATGTGGCGCACCAATTGTACATACATTCGTCAGGGGCATTTTAGTCATTTTACCCTTAGGGGTATTTTAGTCATTATGCACTTAGGCATGTCGGTCATAATTTTATCATGGGCCTAGGTACGTATTTTGGCCCATTAACCAATTTCACACTCGTTCTATGTGATTAGAGTTGTTTCATTAGAATCGCAAATTTTAGTAGCGCCCAAAAGCCCAATACTTACCCTAAGCAGGGCCTACATACTCATACGGCCCATAAGGCCCAAATCTCCCCTAAGCCATGTTGTTAGCCTATCCAGCTCATCAAACCTACTAATCCATCCATCTTACTCACAATGGGCCCATTGGCCCATTTGGCCCATTTCTACCCTGTCCAAAACGATGATCTACATATTGATCTCACCTCCGGTCAATAGATCTGCAATTACCAAGGTTATTAGTTACCATTGTCCAACCTTCTAGCGCCAAAATAAGGTAACTACATAAGCCTACCATTTCTCTAGAACAATCACAATAGGTTTTTCCCCAAAAGTACAAGAAAAGGATGGTTGGTTTTAATAATAAGATCTAGCAAAAGGTCGAGTGCCCTTACCAAAACTATAGATCGCTTGCCTAAAGTGAGTAGGATAATCAGAGGATGCCAAATTGAGGAGTAAAGAATTTATTGATCAGTCAAAAACCGAAAGAAATACCATGATGGGAGAGTAGTGTGGATGTCAACTGAAGTAACTCAATTAGCAACAACAACGTTCGGTTTTCAACAAGAAAATAGCATTGCTCGATGTAAAAAGAAAACAAGAGATTAAGAAAAGAAAGAGATCCGATTAAGTATTTTGAAGAAAAAAAAAAGGAGATGGTGACGACACACACAATATTCGGCAGAAGGAGATTTTGGTTTAGATGACTTGTAGGAGGAAGAAACAATGACGGCACCATCGGGACTTTGGTAAAGAGAGGGGATGGAGGTAATTGGCTTAAGAGATTAATGTTGGAGATTAGGAAATTCGGCACAAACATTGTTGAGAAGAGAGAACTAGAAGATGAAATATTCACCAATAACTGAGCTAAATGGTTTGTAGTTTCGGCTTAGAGAAAAAAAAGTGCAACAAGAAAGCCAAAATGAGGAATGCCAGAATGAATGAAAAGAGAACCTCAAACTCCACCTTAGCAAAATCGGCTGCCCACCAACAATGACTAAATCCACGGGTACTCACTTACGACAGCTAAATTTGCCTTCACAATTACCACACTAGCTCCAACTCTCCCACACATCTCATCTCCTAAGTTTTCTCCCCTTATCATGCCTTTATTTACTCTTCAACACTCATTCAAATTTGAAGACAAATTCAAACCTCCTCCATGAAGAGTTTAAATCCACCTCCACCACCTACATGGCACAAGTGTAACGCCTTTCTCTAGCTTGGACCTCCTTCCTCTGCTTGTAACGCCTCTCCCTAGCTTCCAGTGTGGCGCCACTTGCCACTAGACCATTAGAGTTTTTGTGTCATATTTTAACCCCATTTATTTAAAAGGTATATCCCTTGAAGCCAAGGTTCGATTAACACAAAAATAAATATTTTTCCTATACTAGATTCAAACTTAGGACTTCATAAAAACTCTTTAATACTTCAAAAATCAACACCCTACTAGAGCTAATCGTGCAAGCAAAGCTACAGCACGCAAAATTATAAACTTCAGGATTTTTGGGGCACAACACCACAAGGCTTTTTGTGTTATTTCTTAACCATATTTATTTAAAATGCTTAGTACTTGAAGTCAAGGTTCCACTAAAGCTAAAAAAAAAGAAAAATTTCCCTATACCAAAGCTAGACCTTAGAACTTCATACAGACCCTCTAACCCTTCAAAATCATTAACCCAACTGTAATATCCCGAATTAGGGCTTAATCAGAATAGTGGTTTCGTGACCACAAATCTGAGGTAGAAATAATTATTTTATAATTATTTTGATGTTTATGATATGATTTTATGATGGTGTGAAAATTTCGTGAAGAAATTCTAAGCGTAAAGTGCTTAATTTGAAATTAGGGACTAAATCGAATAAGTTGCAAAACTTTCATTCTAGAAATTTCTAGTATGAAATTGCTTTGGAATATTAATTAGGAGGTCTTAAATGGAAATTTGACCAATTTTAAGTTCACGGACAAAATTTGGACATGGATGGAATTTTTGAAAGTTTAGTAAGGAGGGGCATTTTGGTCATTTGGATATTAACATGAAATAAAAAGGGAAAAATAACACAAAATTAGTCATCTTCTTCATTACCACGAAATTTCAAGGGTTCTCCATAGCTAGGGTTTGTTTGAAGCTTCCAAGCTTCATAATCAAGAAAGACTGTGGAATCAACCTTGATCGAAGAAAAGAAAAGATTTTGGACTAAATTGCAAAATTGCTATATTTTGTACCGAGGTAAGTTCATGTGTAAATAATGTAACATAATTGCTATTTTAAGTGATTTAATGCTATTTATATGATATGATACTTGTTACTATGAATATTATGCTTTGAGAAATATTATGTATTGGTATGAAAAGTATATGATTAAATTGATAAGTATCAGATGCAAGCAACGTATTGGTTCTGATATTCCGAGGAGAACGACTGGGAAATGTGTGTGTAACGCCCTGATTTTCGGGATTTTTCGGGTTTTGTGAATTTTAGTGAAATTTTTAAAATTTTGGTGTTCTAAAGGTTGATAATGTATATACATGTGTTAATGGGTCTATAGAAGGTCCAAGCTTAAGTCAAAACCCGGTAAAATATTAAGTTGGATTTTCAAGTGAAAGGGGACTTGGTTAAGTGGGCTTTTAAGAAAAACCGTGTAAAAGATGTCACAAAGGGAGCCTTGGTTGAGTGGCAAGGTGGTGCCACTAAGCTCCTAAAAAAGTGGCGCCTAAATGAATGATCAAGGACAAGGGTTCGAGTTGCAAGGTATTCGTGGAGTTCTTTTTAATTTTCAAGCATGAGCCTAACTTAGGTGAATTTCGGCAAGGGGCTTTAGGGACTTGGGCCGATTGCTTTAGAGGGAATGCTAGGGTTATATTATTTTCTTTTTGTTGTCATGACAATTAGGGTTAGCCACCTTAGGGTTTTTTCCTCTCTTCTACTGTCAGAAAAGCCAAGAGTTGCCTCCCTGGAAAGTTCATAGCCGATTTCTCCTTCCCCATCTCCACCATTGTTTTTTTTCATTTTTCTTCTTCCCTTTGATCTCTTCCCTAGCCGAATACCTATCTTACATAGATCCACTCTTTCTTTTGCTTCCATTCTTCTTAAAATCAACCATAACCGATTGCTCAAAGTGCCAGAAATCCCGAAAACTGCTTCCTTTCTTACCGATTTCTTGTAAGCCGAATCACCTCTGTTTCTTTCACCTATTGTGGCCGATTACTACACTCCCTTTAATCACACCATTGTCGACACCATCACCCAAAAGCTACAGCCAAAACGCCATCTTCTTCTCTTATTAAAAAGCCAAAATCACCATAGTTGTAGGGAGATAGCCGAAATTACAAATCTCAGAGATAAGGTTTCTACTGACGTTTAAGGGTCAGATTTACATCAGATCTGCATAGGAACTGAAGAGAAATCGTTGGTAAATGTTTAATCATTCAGATCTGTTCGATATTTCATGTTTGGAAAAGCCGAAAGTCCCTAAAGTTAATGGTTGTGTCGTTTTGGATTTTTGGTAAATAAAAGGCCGTTTTCTTTGTTCTTTTGTGTGTTAGTTGGATGAAAAGGTGATCAAGCAAGGGGTTGAAGACTTTGGAACATCAGATCTAGATCTAAAAGGATCTAAATCGTCAAGGTAAGAACATTAAGGCCATTAAGGGTGTTGGCCGAATGTGTAAGTAAGGTTTTGGGTAAGTTTTCGATTCAGATTAAGTGTTGATATGGTGTAATCAGTTAAGTATTGGATTGTAGGGATTAACACATAGGAGATCTCGTAGGAGAAACTGCAAAACAAGTGTGTGTTTCGAACACCTTTCCATGCACAAATCGGTAAAAGTCGAAAAGCCGAAATACCGAAGTTTTGGTATTTCGAGAGCTTGCGAGCATGCGAATGCTCTCAAGTTGGAAGGAGAAGGTTAGTTTTGGAATCGGCACTGTTAGACGTGTTGACCGCTAAATTTTGGGCTTTTTGGTAAGTTGGGCCTCGGTGGGCCAAATATGGGCCCAATGGGCGATTTGGGCCCATGTGAGTTAAACTGGATTTAAAGGTAATATTATGGACTGTAGATGTGAAAACAGTTAAAACAAGATAACCGAATGTGAAATCGGGACTAAATGGGCCTAATGGGCCAATCGGCGTAATAGGGCTCATTAGGGGTTTTAGGGCCTTAATGCTAAAACTGAAAAACTGAGGTAACTGAACTTCTGTATAGCTGTGTGATTAATAAATACTGTAATAAGCATGAAATCTATAACATGAGAGCAAAATTACTGAAATACCCTTAGGGTAAGAAATTACTGTTTTGTCCCTAGGTAGAAAATTACCGTTATACCCCTAGGGCTAAAATTGACTATACTGTTTGACATGACTGTTACTGTTATTGCATGCCATGATATATATCTATTGCATGGGTTGGGTTTTGATAATGGAGGAAGTGTGAGTGGCACAGCCACGTTACTGAAAAGGGGCTATGCCTCGTACTGTTTCTGAAAGGGGCTTTGCCTCGTATACTGTTTATCTGAGCAGCCATGCTGCGACTGTGGTGTGTGGGCTGGGTGGGTCGAGTTATTCCCCACATGGTGTGTTGGTTGGTACGGGTGGTGTGTAGCGGTTGGTGGGTTGAGTAGTCTCCCCAATTGGGTTTGCATTTATACTGCATTACTGTACTGTACTGTTATGGGCCTATGGGCCAATCTGTTATCTGAATAGGGCTTCAGCCCAGTATCTGTTATAGGGCCTTGGCCCAGTTTACTGCTATCTGAATAGGGCTTTGGCCTAGTATCTGACTGAGACTGGTTAGGGTTTAGGCCTAGTGGGCTTGAGCCAATTTGGGCTTTGGATGGGTTCTGCACACACTGAGTTTTCCGAAACTCACCCCTCTCTTTCCATCCTTGCAGGTGAGCCCTAGATTGTGACTTGGACGCTGGGAGGGATTCAGAGTGGCCACGAGGACTGAACTTTCTTGGTTTAACTTAAATATTTCGTATTGGTTTTTACTTTGATATGGGTTGTAATAAGGCCGCTATAACTGCTATTTGGGATTTCTTTACGGTTTTATTTCAAACTTGAACATACACTGTTTTTGAAAATTAAATCAATATTTTCTTAAACAACCTGACTTTACTAAAAACTAAGAATGATGGTAAGACTAAAATGAAACAATTCACAAATGAGATAGAGATTAGGTCGAATAGTAATCAAATTGGGAATTTCAAGAAAAACAAATATTACTTTTCAAAAATCTCGAACATCAGACTTAGTACATAGGACGGCGTAGCATAGTCTAGGTGATGTGGCACACCGGACATGGCCATAACGTCTGGGCCGGGTCAGGGGTGTTACATTTAGTGGTATCAGAGCCAAGTTGCAACAACTCGGCTGTGGATCGGGTCCAAAAAGGGGTTTTCAAAATTTTTAAGCTCATAAAAGGTATTTTTGGAAAACCAGATTTTCTGAAAGAATTTTTGTTTTCGAAGTGATTTCTTTTAACTTGTCTTTTCTAAAATATGTTTAAAAAAAAAATATTTTTAGGTCTAAGATTTTATTGAAATCTGGTACTTCGAGAGGTGGCACACTGAATCCCCGGCACCAAGTTGTAAGTATTTTCTGCCTTAACTTCTATACTATACTAATAATAAAACTATAGATAGCACTGAGCCTTATATAGAATACTATGGATGAGGTAGTATTAAGGCTGTAGCACTGAGACGGTAGGGTAAACTAAACCCTAAGAAACTGAGACAGTAATTAGATTACGTTGCGCGAGAACAACTCTGAAATTCTACCTATTCATAAGATATTCCGTAATAAAAACTGAAACATTGAGCTAATGTCATAAAACTTTGTAAATCAGATAATCGATATGAGTACAAGGGCTACTCGTGGACGAGGCCGTGGACGAGGCCGAGTTAGTGCTCAAGCTGGATCGTCGTCTTCTGAGCATAGGCCAGCAGGAGAGGCACGACCACCGGTTGAGGAAAATGGGCCGTACGATCGGGCCGCAGGGGACGACGCTCTGTCCCAGGCCATGCTGAGAGTTCTGGAAAGGGTGGCCGGAGCTAATGTTGGGCCGGTGAATAGGGGGTCCATTTCTGAGCGACTTCGGGCCAATGGAGCGGAAGTTTTTAGGGGCATATCTGGAGTGGCCCCAAATGTGGCTGAGTACTGGTTGGAAGCCACAGAGCGAATTATGGACGACTTGGACTGCTCAGTGGAGCAGAAGCTGAAAGGAGCGGTATCGGTGCTGAGGGACGAGGCATATCAATGGTGGATCACCGTAAGAGAGGGTACCCCAGCTGAGAGGGTAACTTGGGAATTGTTCAAGCAGTCTTTCAAGGCGAAATATGTTGGGGCTAGTTATGTGGATGCACGAAGGAAGGAATTTCTGAACCTGACCCAGGGTAGTAAGACTGTGGCTGAATATGAGGCAGAATTTCTGCGATTAAGCCGGTATGCTAGTGGCATTGTTTCCACCGAGTATGAGCGTAGTGTTCGGTTCGAGGATGGCCTCAGAGATGAGCTGAGAGTATTGATAGCGCCACAGAGGGAGCGCGACTTTGCTGCACTGGTGGAGAAGGCTAAGATAGCCGAGGAAGTAAAGCAAGCTGAAAGGCGGAATCGCGATAGGGATCGCAACCGTTTTAAAAGAGACTCTGGAGTATCGGGAGCTGCAAACCGGAATTTTAAGAGGGCTAGAGTAGAAGAACCAGTGCGAGCTATGCCAGTGAATGTTGTTAGACCACAGGCTTATGGAGACTGTGGCAGAGTTCATCGAGGAGAATGCTGGAAACGTAGTGGAGCTTGTTTTCGTTGTGGGTCTAAGGACCATCAGGTTAAGGACTGCCCACAGAAGCCAGCTCAGGCTCAAGCTGTTGATCAGAGAGTTGCTCAGCCTGCGCGTGGGGGACTGCCACCGCCAAGGGGCCGTGGTCAAGGTAGAGGAGGCAATGGTAATGGACGTGGTCGTGGAGCACCTGGCAGGGGTGCTGGAAATGCTGAGGCTCGTCAGCCAGCCTTAGTGTATGCTACTCGCCGCCGCGAGGAGGGTGATGCACCTGATGTTATAACTGGTACGTTCTTAATAGATCATACACCATATACTGCTTTAATTGATGTGGGTTCGACTCATTCGTATGTTGCTTGTGAAATTTTTGGGTCGTTGGGTGTGCATTCTGAGGAGACTGTGAGTGGGGTAACTGTGATTAGTCCTTTAGGTCACTCTGTTAGGGTAGATAAACTCTTTAAAGATGTGCCTTTAGAGACTCAAGGTAGGATCTTTCTGGGAGACTTGATGGAGTTACCTTTTGGAGAATTTGACTTGATTCTGGGCATGGACTGGTTAACCAAGCACAAGGCAACGTTGGATTGCGCGGCCAAAAGAATGGTATTAAGAACAACCGAAGGTGAGGAGGTGATGGTTATTGGTGAACGAAGGGACTATTTGTCCAATGTGGTTTCTGCCCTAAGGGCTGAAAGGTTGGTGCGCAAAGGTTGTGAAGCATACTTAGCATTTGTAAGTCAGACTGAACCCGAAGGGGTGACCGTGGAGACAGTGAGGACTGTTAATGAATTTCAAGATGTATTTCCTGAGGAGCTACCTGGACTACCTCCTAACCGAGAAGTGGAATTTGGGATTGATCTGTTGCCTGGAACAGCTCCAGTGTCCATTGCGCCTTACAGAATGGCACCAAAGGAGCTAGTGGAATTGAAAGCCCAGATTCAAGAGTTGTTAGATAGGGGCTTCATTAGACCGAGTGTGTCTCCGTGGGGAGCACCGGTGCTGTTTGTGAAAAAGAAGGACGGTACGATGCGTATGTGTATCGATTATCGCCAGTTGAACAAACTGACGATAAAGAATAAGTATCCTCTGCCAAGAATCGACGATCTATTTGACCAGCTTAAAGGAGCTTCAGTGTTTTCCAAGATCGACCTTCGATCTGGGTATCATCAGTTAAGGGTAAAAGAGGTGGATGTGCATAAGACAGCATTCAGAACTCGTTATGGTCACTACGAGTTCTTGGTTATGCCCTTTGGATTGACGAATGCACCAGCAGCTTTTATGGATTTAATGAACCGAGTATTTCAGCCGTACTTGGATCGTTTTGTGGTTGTCTTTATTGACGATATATTGGTGTAATCGGAAACAGAGAAGAAGCATGATGAGCATCTTCAAATTGTTCTGCGGACTCTAAGAGAAAAGCAATTGTATGCGAAATTTAGTAAGTGCGAATTCTGGCTTCGAGAAGTGACTTTTCTGGGTCATGTTGTTTCTGCTAAGGGAATTAGGGTAGATCCTCGCAAGATTGAGGCAGTTCTGGATTGGAAGCCGCCTAGGACGGTGACAGAAATTCGTAGTTTTCTGGGTTTGGCAGGCTATTATAGAAGGTTTGTTGAGGGGTTCTCTATCATCGCGGCTCCATTAACGAAATTGTTAAGGAAGGGAGTACCCTTTAATTGGACTGAGAGGCAGCAAGAAGCTTTTGACAACCTGAAAAAGGTGTTGACCGAGGCGCCAGTGTTGATTCAGTCGGAATTCGGGAAGGACTTTACGGTTTATAGCGATGCTTCGCATGTGGGATTAGGTTGTGTACTGATGCAAGAGGGTAAGGTGGTTGCCTATGCTTCGCGACAGCTTAAGCCTCACGAGGTGAACTACCCTACGCATGATTTGGAGCTGGGAGCGGTGGTATTTGCATTGAAAATCTGGAGACACTACCTTTATGGGGAAAAGTGTATTATATACACTGACCACAAAAGTCTCAAATATCTGTTAACTCAGAAGGAGTTGAACCTTAGGCAACGAAGATGGATAGAGTTGCTTAAGGACTATGACTGTTCGATTGAGTATCACCCTGGCAAGGCTAATGTCGTGGCTGATGCACTGAGCCGAAGGACTGTTACTGAGTTAAAGGCGATGTTCACTCGTTTAAGTTTGTATGATGATGGGAGTTTGCTGGCCGAACTGCAAGTGAGACCGACTTGGACCGAGAGGATTAAAGAATTGCAGTGGAAGGATGATTCGTTGACTCCTCGATTTCAACAAGTCAAGGAGGGTAAGAGTGAGGATTTTGGACTGAATTCTGATGGAGTCCTATGCTTTCGAGGAAAAGTCTGTATTCCTAAGGATTCTGACTTGAGGAAGTTGATATTGAGTGAGGCTCATGGTGGAGCCTATGCTATGCACCCTGGAGGTAATAAGTTGTATAGGGATTTGCGAGAAGGGTACTGGTGGCCTGGGCTTAAGCGAGAGGTGACTGATTTCGTTGGGAAATGTTTGACGTGCCAGCAAGTTAAAGCTGAGCACCAACTGCCGTCTGGATTGTTGCAGCCAGTAAAGATTCCGCAGTGGAAATGGGAAAGAGTAACGATGGATTTTGTGAGTGGCTTGCCTTTGACACCTTCAAAGAAGGACTCTGTTTGGCTAGTTGTGGATAGATTGACGAAGTCTGCTCATTTTATACCAGTTAGAACTGATTACTCACTTCAGAAGTTGGCCAAGCTGTATGTAGCAGAGATAGTGCGTTTGCATGGGGTGCCAGTTTCGATAATTTCTGATCGAGATCCTAGATTTACATCTCGATTCTGGAAGAAGTTGCATGAGGCGTTAGGTACGCGATTGGACTTCAGTACTGCATTTCACCCTCAGACAGATGGTCAGTCTGAAAGGGTCATTCAAGTGTTGGAAGACATGTTAAGAGGATGTATCATTGATTTTCGTGGTAGTTGGGAAGATTATTTACCGTTGGCAGAATTTGCATACAACAACAGTTATCAAGCAAGTATTCAGATGGCTCCATATGAGGCACTTTATGGACGGAGATGTCGCACTCCTACTTGTTGGACAGAATTGGGAGAACGTAGAGTTCTTGGACCAGAGTTGGTAGCAGATACCGAAAGTAAAGTTAAGCTAATTCAAGATCGGTTAAAGGAGGCGTCTGATCGGCAGAAGTCATATGCTGACCTTAAGCGTAAGGAGATTGAGTTCGCTGTTGGGGATATGGCGTTCCTAAAGGTGTCGCCGTGGAAGAAGATCTTGAGATTTGGTAAAAAGGGCAAGCTAAGTCCGCGGTTTATTGGGCCTTATCGGATTCTTAAGCGGATTGGGCCAGTAGCCTATCAGTTGGAGTTGCCACCAGAGTTGGATCGTATCCATGACGTTTTTCACGTGTCTATGCTAAGACGGTATTGATCGGACCCTTCGCATATTGTACCAGTAGAGGAGATTACAGTAAATGCCGATTTGACTTTCGAGGAGGAACCTGTGGAGATCTTAGATCATGATGTCAAAGTCTTAAGGAGGAAGTCTGTTCCTTTGGTAAAGGTGCTATGGCGTAATCATGGTAGAGAAGAAGCTACTTGGGAGCCAGAGGAGACTATGCGTCAACAATACCCTCAGTTATTTGGATCAGGTAAATTTCGTGGACGAAATTTCTTTAAGGAGGGTAGAGTTGTAACGCCCTGATTTTCGGGATTTTTCGGGTTTTGTGAATTTTAGTGAAATTTTTAAAATTTTGGTGTTCTAAAGGTTGATAATGTATGTACATGTGTTAATGGGTCTATAGAAGGTCCAAGCTTAAGTCAAAACCCGGTAAAATATTAAGTTGGATTTTCAAGTGAAAGGGGACTTGGTTAAGTGGGCTTTTAAGAAAAACCGTGTAAAAGATGTCACAAAGGGAGCCTTGGTTGAGTGGCAAGGTGGTGCCACTAAGCTCCTAAAAAAGTGGCGCCTAAATGAATGATCAAGGACAAGGGTTCGAGTTGCAAGGTACTCGTGGAGTTCTTTTTAATTTTCAAGCATGAGCCTAACTTAGGTGAATTTCGGCAAGGGGCTTTAGGGACTTGGGCCGATTGCTTTAGAGGGAATGCTAGGGTTATATTATTTTCTTTTTGTTGTCATGACAATTAGGGTTAGCCACCTTAGGGTTTTTTCCTCTCTTCTACTGTCAGAAAAGCCAAGAGTTGCCTCCCTGGAAAGTTCATAGCCGATTTCTCCTTCCCCATCTCCACCATTGTTTTTTTTCATTTTTCTTCTTCCCTTTGATCTCTTCCCTAGCCGAATACCTATCTTGCATAGATCCACTCTTTCTTTTGCTTCCATTCTTCTTAAAATCAACCATAACCGATTGCTCAAAGTGCCAGAAATCCCGAAAACTGCTTCCTTTCTTGCCGATTTCTTGTAAGCCGAATCACCTCTGTTTCTTTCACCTATTGTGGCCGATTACTACACTCCCTTTAATCACACCATTGTCGACACCATCACCCAAAAGCTATAGCCAAAACGCCATCTTCTTCTCTTATTAAAAAGCCGAAATCACCATAGTTGTAGGGAGATAGCCGAAATTACAAATCTCAGAGATAAGGTTTCTACTGACGTTTAAGGGTCAGATTTACATCAGATCTGCATAGGAACTGAAGAGAAATCGTTGGTAAGTGTTTAATCATTCAGATCTATTCGATATTTCATGTTTGGAAAAGCCGAAAGTCCCTAAAGTTAATGGTTGTGTCGTTTTGGATTTTTGGTAAATAAAAGGCCGTTTTCTTTGTTCTTTTGTGTGTTAGTTGGATGAAAAGGTGATCAAGCAAGGGGTTGAAGACTTTGGAACATCAGATCTAGATCTAAAGGGATCTAAATCGTCAAGGTAAGAACATTAAGGCCATTAAGGGTGTTGGCCGAATGTGTAAGTAAGGTTTTGGGTAAGTTTTCGATTCAGATTAAGTGTTGATATGGTCTAATCAGTTAAGTATTGGATTGTAGGGATTAACGCATAGGAGATCTCGTAGGAGAAACTGCAAAACAGGTGTGTGTTTCGAACACCTTTCCATGCACAAATAGGTAAAAGCCGAAAAGCCGAAATGCCAAAATTTCGGTATTTCGAGAGCTTGCGAGCATGCGAATGCTCTCAAGTTGGAAGGAGAAGGTTAGTTTTGGAATCGGCACTGTTAGACGTGTTGACCGCTAAATTTTGGGCTTTTTGGTAAGTTGGGCCTCGGTGGGCCAAATATGGGCCCAATGGGCGATTTGGGCCCATGTGAGTTAAACTGGATTTATAGGTAATATTATGGACTGTAGATGTGAAAACAGTTAAAACAAGATAACCGAATGTGAAATCGGGACTAAATGGGCCTAATGGGCCAATCGGCGTAATAGGGCTCATTAAGGGTTTTAGGGCCTTAATGCTAAAACTGAAAAACTGAGGTAACTGAACTTCTGTATAGCTGTGTGATTAATAAATACTGTAATAAGCATGAAATCTATAACATGAGAGCAAAATTACTGAAATACCCTTAGGGTAAGAAATTATTGTTTTGTCCCTAGGTAGAAAATTACCGTTATACCCCTAGGGCTAAAATTGACTATACTGTTTGACATGACTGTTACTGTTATTGCATGCCATGATATATATCTATTGCATGGGTTGGGTTTTGATAATGGAGGAAGTGTGAGTGGCACAGCCACGTTACTGAAAAGGGGCTATGCCTCGTACTGTTTCTGAAAGGGGCTTTGCCTCGTATACTGTTTATCTGAGCAGCCATGCTGCGACTGTGGTGTGTGGGCTGGGTGGGTCGAGTTATTCCCCACATGGTGTGTTGGTTGGTACGGGTGGTGTGTAGCGGTTGGTGGGTTGAGTAGTCTCCCCAATTGGGTTTGCATTTATACTGCATTACTGTACTGTACTGTTATGGGCCTATGGGCCAATCTGTTATCTGAATAGGGCTTCAGCCCAGTATCTGTTATAGGGCCTTGGCCCAGTTTACTGCTATCTGAATAGGGCTTTGGCCCAGTATCTGACTGAGACTGGTTAGGGTTTAGGCCCAGTGGGCTTGAGCCAATTTGGGCTTTGGATGGGTTCTGCACACACTGAGTTTTCCCAAACTTACCCCTCTCTTTCCATCCTTGCAGGTGAGCCCTAGATTGTGACTTGGACGCTGGGAGGGATTCAGAGTGGCCACGAGGACTGAACTTTCTTGGTTTAACTTAAATATTTCATATTGGTTTTTACTTTGATATGGGTTGTAATAAGGCCGCTATAACTGTTATTTGGGATTTCTTTACGGTTTTATTTCAAACTTGAACATACACTGTTTTTGAAAATTAAATCAATATTTTCTTAAACAACCTGACTTTACTAAAAACTAAGAATGATGGTAAGACTAAAATGAAACGATTCACAAATGAGATAGAGATTAGGTCGAATAGTAATCAAATTGGGAATTTCAAGAAAAACAAATATTACTTTTCAAAAATCTCGAACATCAGACTTAGTACATAGGACGGCGTAGCATAGTCTAGGTGATGTGGCACACCGGACATGGCCATAACGTCTGGGCCGGGTCAGGGGTGTTACAGTGTGATTGAGGAAAATCCCGTTTGAACCTTGGGAATAGATTAGGACACAAGTGACATGTCACTAGGATCGTTGGGCATCTGAACTCGTTGAGTTGAGTCCGAGTTCACTTATGGATGCAAATGTCCGAACTCGTTGAGTTGAGTCCGAGTTCGTGAGATGTAACTAGGCATCCGAGCTCGTTGAGTTGAGTCCGAGTTCACTTATGGATGCGAACGCCCGACCTTGTTGAGTTGAGTCTGAGTTCGCTTATGGGCGGGTTACATGATTGATTGATTACATATGTGGCACTTATGTGCAAATGATCCGTGTATCCGAGTTATATTCTGATGTGTTCAACGAGTAAAATTCTAGCGGAATGGAAGAATACTCAAGATGAATATGATATTTTGGTAAGTGTTGTGAAATGGACAATTTGGATAGGTATGTACTTAACCCTCGGGTTGAAACTTGATACAACAGAAATAAGGTGGTAAGATGATGCACAATAGCAAGAAATGTGGTTTGTATCTTGGTGATATCATGCTATTGTTGTTGATATAATTGCTTTGTTATGTTACTTGTTATTTGCATGTGAACTTACTAAGCATTTATGCTTACTCCCTCCTTTACATTCATTGTAGTTTTTAGCGAGCCAACTTGGATATCGGGAAGGTCGAAGAAACGCTCACACTATCCGAGGAAGAATTGGTATATTGGTTTGTATGTTTTGATGTATGGCATGTATAGCAATATACTTGTTTTGTGAAAATAATCTTGTGATATGGTTGTGGTTTGGTTGAGAAAATGCTTGATAATGATTATTCATTGGTATGGCTAGCCTACATAATGTTGGATGCCTTGTGAGTTTAATATGTTATATAGTTCATGAGAATTCATAAAAAGATGAAACTTGCCATAAAACAGAACACTACAGCAACAATGACGTGAGTTTGAAAAATCACCAAAAATAGTATAAAACGAATTAGGTGAAGAATTAACTATTAAATTTAAGATTATTGTGTCTAATTTCAAATGGAAGAAGTGAAATAGGTAAAGGAGTTATATTTTATAAGATATTTGAGTTTTAGTGAAATAGGGCCAGAGCAATTTCTAGATCCCCTGTTCCAAATTTGAAAATTCACTATAAATTGTTAAAAAATAATTAGGAGTTGTAATTTATATGCTCAGAATTCTTATTGAATCTAATTTTAAGATAAATAAACGGTATAGTTATATGAATTTTTTACAGGGAGAAAAGTGGTTTGTAGTAAGTAGAGGTCAGTGCAGTCAAGTCTGGAAATAGGGGTAACTTTAACTAATAAAATGTACTAATTGGCCCAACCAAAAATTTTAGAAAAACATTAGTAGATAGATATGTGAGTCTAGATTCATGAAAAATTTATGGATCTTTATTTCGAGTTTCGTAACTCGAGATATGATTTTTTTAGCGACCATGACGCAGAAAAACTACTTATTCCAAAAATCAAAATAAATGATGTAAAGTTGTTTAAATGATAAATTATGTTCGGTAACACCTCAAGCTCGACTCCGGCGACGGTCTCGGGCGTGGGGGTGTTACACCAACAGTGCTAAACATGTATTTCAAGTCACAACACAAAAATTAAAAATCCCAATTTTTGGTGCGTTACAAATTGTTTCCAAGTAGGGACACTTTGTTACCTCACTTAATCTTTTACATGCTTATGAAGATTGACCAATTGTTTGGATTGACATTGAAAAATGTTCAAGAGATTAGTTAATTTAATAAGTATGCATGAGCAATAGTTAGCAAATTACCGAGTTGCCATGAATTTATTCGTAACAGCATAAGCAAGAGTTGAATAATTTTAAGTTAAGAACTGTACTTAATCCAACACAATTATGTCATATTGATTAAATCTTATTTGAAATCGTACCTTAGAATTTCTTTGTTTTAGTTTAATTATTTTACTTAGTTTTTAACCTTTAGTTTTTAATTATCTTTTTAAAACCAAAGTATTTTTTCATCACCAGAGTGTTTTACAATTAATTTCATAAATAATCCTTTTTATAGTCCCTGTGGGTACGATAACTCGACATTTACTTGTCACTTTATTAATTGTTGCAATTGTGTACACTTGCTCATTTCCGTCATTGTAACACCCCTTACTTGTATCTATCATCGAACTAGGGTTAAGAGGCATTACCGGACAAATTCGAACATTTTACAATCATGCAAAACATAAGCCATATTCATATATATATTTCATACTGCTAATTAAATAATAAACATAAATCATATAGCATAAATTATTCATATCTCAATGTCTTATAATATACACTTTATAAATATATATAACTCAGGCCATATATTCTTCACTATAATGGTATTCGAATACCTAAATAAAATAAATCAAGCATTTTCCATCTCGTAAATAGAAATTACAAATAGTTATCTTTTAATCTAATTTTAAAATATATCAATCACTGAGTAAACCATTATGCGTTTGCTATCAGATTAAAATGTTTCATTCTAAAACTCTTGCTTATGCACTTATTAAAACTAATCAACCATTATATAAATTACTCAAACCAATCACATATGCGACATTAGCAATCTGATAATATAATTGAATATACATTTGATGTCAATGCTCAATATGCATTTTTCCAAAGCACTAACCACCAACTTAAACAATACTTGCCAAAACACATTCATACCCAAAACAGCTATTTACCAAATATCAAAGTTATTATATATTATAATAATTATGTTCTTTTATCCACCATACCTATGTAACCAACCAATTAAGCCTAAAACATGTACCTACTTGCCATTCAGCAATTCATCTACTCGGCCAGTACATTAACTCAAATTATAGCATCCACGTGGCATACTAAACTTACATCTATATTTATTACTCATAAAAGCCCTATATCTAGATCAAATATTCCTTGTAACCCATCACAAATCTATACATTAATGATCATATCAATTTGAACCATTCTTGAACAATCACATTAAGACATATAATGTCTTTTTCGCATACTCTGAAACATGTCTAAACATCACTCATACATAGCAACATTTAACCTATATCTCATAATCAAAAACATTAAACCAATCACTTTTAATCAACCATTTAAAGCATAATTCATGTCATAGTATATGTCATAACCGAATATCAATACTCTACCGTGAAACCATACTATTAAATTCACCAACCATTACAAAATATACCACACTTTTAAGTATTTCATAGATTTCACTTAATCTACTTCACATATTAGCCATTTTCGCATGGCTGTGTTCATATATATATATATACATTCCCAAAATCAAACATAAGCACAAGTTAGTTTAGCCTATACATGCTATAAGTTTCAAGTTTAGCTTCTAAAAGTATAGATAATCAAACAATAGTGTGGATGGCTTCATTGACGATCCCCAAGCACGTAACAATCTCTAAAATCTATAAAACAATTATAGACACATACCCAGAAAGTAAGCTAACTTAGCTTTGTAAGCCTTAAGCAAATTAAACATTTAATGCATAAAAATATCTCATTTACTTAATAATTTCAAATAACTATTTCCTCTTGTGTTTTTCATTCACATATATCCTCAAGCTTCAATTCTATACATTTAAAATAAACATTTTCACCTAACATATTCACCTTGGCCGAATATACATGTTTACATCCTCATTATAACTTCAATTTCAATAACCAAATTGTCTTAAACAATCGAATTCACATGCACATTTATAAACATAATATCATTTCTCAAACTTTAACATTTCATCCATGAACATATACAAAGCCGAATACATTCCTCACTTTAGCATATATTCTATACAACTTCACATATCAAGAAATTTAATTCGCTTCATTATCAAATGGATAACTGACTATCACATACCTGAACATTTTAGCTCGTTTAAAGAATTCAATTACCACTTAAGCACAAAATCTCATAAGCATAAACTTTTTATAATTCATTGGCAATGAGCCTGCTAGGTATAAGCCCGAAATCACACTCGCACAAAGCCTGCTAGGCTCAAAGCTTGATTTTTATACATCGGCATTAAGCCTGCTAGGCATAAAGCCCGATTTCTATACACTGTCATTAAGCCTGCTAGGCATAAAACCCGATTTATTCCACCAGCACAAAGCTTGCTAGGCTTGAAGCCCGGATATCAAAGATACACAATCATCTCATACACAACTTCACTTATAAGAAATCCAATTGCCACATATTTTTCATAGAAACTTTTCAATATCATAACTTAGTTCAAATAGACTCAAATATCTAATTCCAAAATACTACATTCGGCTATCACCCATATTTATCCATAAATTCCAAATTAGCCATTTAAACTAATTTTGATTCAAAATAATGATGTTTAATTGCTTATAGACTTACCTCGGATATCAACGAATGACGTTTATCGACTATTTGATTATTTTTGTCTTTCCCCAGTCCAAGTCTGATTTCTTTTGTTCTTGATCTATACAATTTCAAATTAAGCTCATTCAAACACAATTTCATTGAATTTAATCCAACAACACATATTTGGGAAAATTACCATTTTACCCCTACTATTTTACACTTTTACAAATTAGTCCAGTTTTCACAAAACACAAAACAAGCATAATTTGCCCATGCCATGCTTAGGCCGAGTACTCATCTCAATTATACAAATCCATACAATTTATTTATTTCACATTTTAGTCCTTCAATTTATTATTTTTTCAATTTAGCCCTAATTACTCAATTTCATGAAAATTTCCAATACAAAACTTGTTAATCTAACACATAACTTTCATTTAACTTCATCAAGTACCAAATTCACCAAGCTCTCAACAATGGAAATTCATGAATATATCATCAATTTCAAAAATTGAAACATGGGCTTCGAACATTTCATAGCAACGATCATAAAAACGTAAAAATTATCAAAAACCGAGCTAAATGCTTACCTCACTCAAGCTTGCTAAGGCCAAACCTGCAAACTCTATTTTTTCTTTTCTTTTGTTTCAGAAAAACACAATATAACCATATATATGGTTTTATTTTTATGTTTTATGATATAATATAACTTATATTAACTAAATGTTTGATTTACATTTTTAACCTTAATAAATTTATAACAAAACTATATAATATATGTCTTATGCCGTCCATTCATTTAATAAATGGACTAATTGCAACATAAATCCCCCACATTACAAGAACAACCACTTTTCAACCCTTCTAAAAATAACCACCAAATTTTCTATTTTACGCGATTAAATCCTTTTATTTAATCGAACACTCAAACGACAAAATTAAAGCATGAAAACGTCACACAAATAAATTCACACATAATAAACATAGAAAATAATTTTAAAATATTTTTCTGACTCCGATTCATGGTCCCGAAACCACCGTTCCGATTAGAGTCAAAATCGGACTGTTAGAACTCTCCCCCTTAAGAATTTTCGTCCCCGAAAATCTTCTCGGTGAAAAGGTTGGGATAATGTTCTTTCATCGAATCCTATAGCTCCCAAGTTGCTTCCTTGACCCGTGTTTATGCCACAGCACTTTCACTAACGAAATTTTCTTATTTCGCAATTCTTTAACTTCGTGAGCTACAATACGAATCGGTTCTTCCTCATAACTCAAATCGGACTGTATCTCAATTTATGATGGACTAATCACATGCTAGGGGTCAGATCTATACCGTCGAAGCATCAAAACATAAAATACATTATGGACCATTTCTAATTTAGGTGGCAACAATAATCTGTACGCAACCGGCCCAATTCGCTCAATAATCTCATATGGCCTGATAAATCTCGGACTCAATTTGCCTTTGCAACCAGATTGGAGTATTTTCTTCCATGGCGAGACTTTTAAAAACACTTTGTCTCCAATTTGAAATTCTATATCTTTCCATTTCAAGTCAGCATATGATTTCTGAGGATTTGACGCTGCTTTCAAATTTTCATGAATTACTTTTACTTTCTGTTCAGTGTCTTAATTCAAATCAACCCCGTGTATCTTATCTTCATTGAGCTCAGTCTAATATAAAGGTGTACGACAGTTACGACCATACAAAGCCTCGTAAGGTGCCATTTTGATACTCGATTGAAAGCAATTATTATACGCAAATTCAATTAGAGGCAAGTAACGATCCCACATACCTTTCAACTCAAGAATGCAACATCTTAACATACCCTCAAGTATCTAAACGATTCGCTCAGGCTGATCATTTGTCTAGGGATGGAAAGCAGTGCTAAAATGCAGCTTAGTACCCAATGTATCTTGTAGTTTCTTCCAAAACTGCAATGTAAACCTCGGATCTCTATCCGATACAATAGAAATAGGAACTCCGTGTAATCTCACGATCTGAGAAACATATAACTCAGCAAGTTTATCAAGTGAATAATCAATACGGACCAGAATAAAGTGAGCTGATTTTGTCAATCTATCAACAATAACCCGTATTGCATCTTTCTTGCTCGATGTCAATAGTAAACCGGATACAAAATCCATCGTGACTCCGTTCTATTTCCATTCAGGTATCATGATCAGCTGAAGCAATCCAGAAGGTACATGATGCTCGTCTTTTACTTGTTGACATATTATACACTTCGGAACAACATCAGAAATGTCAGGTTTCATACCGTGTGACCAATAGTGCTGTTTCAAATCATTATGCATTTTTGTGCTACCCAGATGAATAGATAACCGGCTATTATGAGCTTCATTCAATATCATCTGTATCAACTCTGAATTTCTTGGAACACATAATCAATTTCTGAATCTTAAACAATCCTCGACATCTACAAAGAACTCTAAATAGACATTCAAGTTACATTAAGCCCTTTTTGCAACTAAATCATCATCGGTTTTCTGAGCTTCACAAATTTGCTGAAAAAATAACAGTTTTGCTTTTAACTCAGCTATTATCGCACCATCATTAGACATAGCCATATACGTGTTCATTGCACGCAAAGCAAACAATGATTTACGACTCAGGGCATATGCAACAACATTAGCTTTCCCCAAATGTTAATCAATCACAAGTTCCTATTTTTTTAGCAACTATAACCACCGTCATTGTCTAAAATTCAGATCTTTCTAAGTCATCAAATATTGCAGGCCTTTTTGATCGGAATAGATGTGACATTTCTCACCAAACAGATAGTGATGCCATATTTTCAAAGCAAACACAATAGCAGCCAATTCGAGATGTGCATCAGATAGTTCTTTTAATGTGGCTTTAACTGTCTCGAGGCATAAGGTACAACTTTGCCTTCCTGCATCAAAACACAGCCCAAACCATTTAAAGATGCATCACTATAAATGAAAAATTCTTTACCGGACTCAGGCTGAACTAACACCGGAGCTTCAGTCAATAGGGCTTTCAACTGATCAAAGCATTTATGGCACTTTTCTGACCACTCGAAATTAACATCTTTCTGTAGCAAATTTGTAATTGGTGTCACAATCATTGACCTTTCACGAATCGTCTATAATAACTAACAAGCCCTAAAAAGCTCCGAACTTCAGAAACATTTTTCGGTGGTTTCCAATCAAGAATAGCAAAAATCTTACTCGGATCAACCTGAATACCCGTTGCTGATACAACATGTCATAGAAAACTACCTTCGTGTAGCCAAAACTCACATTTACTGAATTTCGCATACAACTGCTTATCTCACAAAATCTAAACACAAGTCTCAAATGCTCGGCATGCTCAGTTTCATCACTTTAATAGATCAAAATGTCATCTATAAACACAACCACAAACTGATCTAAATACTATCTGAAGATCCGATTCATCAAATTAATGAAAATAGCAGGTGCATTAGTGAGTCCGAACGGCATAACCAAAAACTCATAGTGTCCGTACCTCGTTTGGAAAGTAGTTTTAGGTACACTGGAGTCTCAAACTCGCAACTGATAATAGCTCGATCTCGAATCTATCTTCGAAAACACTTAAGCACATTTTAATTGATCAAACATGTCATCAATCCGGGGCAACAAATATTTATTCTTTATAGTCACTTGATTGAGCTGTCGATCGTCGATGCACATTCTCATAGTTCTGTCTTTCTTTTTCATAAAAAGAACTGGCACACCCCAGAGAGAAAAACTCAGTCACGCAAAACCTTTATCAGTCAACTCCCGCAACTGTGCTTTCAACTCTTTTAATTCAGTAGGTGCCATCCGATACGGAGCTATCGAAATCGGAGTCGTCCCCGGTACTAACTCAATACCAAACTCTACCTCTCGGATAGGTGGCAAACCTTGCATTTCTTTAGGAAACACGTCCAGATACTCGCACACAACTGGTATGGATTCAATTTTCTTTTCAGTCACTTTAATATCATGCACATAAGCAACGTAAGCTTCACACCCTTTTCTCACATACTTATGAGCTAACATTGAGGATATTACCGCTACTAAACCACTCAGATCATTAGATTCAATCCGAATAATCTCGTTATTCTGACATCTCAAATCAATGGTCTTTTTTTTTGCAATTAACAACGGCATCATGTAAGGTCAGCCAATCCATACCTAGTATTATATCAAACTCGTCAAAAGGTAACAACATCAAATCGGTCGGAAAACATGAATCTCAAATCATCAATGGGCAATTTTTACACACTTTATCAACCAAAAAACACCGGCCCAGGGGTTTTGATACTTGAATCACAAACTCAGTAGACTCAACAGGCAGAGTCTTACTGGATACTAATGTCTTGCACACATATGAATGAGTCAAACCAGGATCAATCAATGCAATAACACTAGTATCATAAAGAGTGAAAGTACCGGTAATAACATTTGGGTAAGAAGCCTCCTCACGAGCACGTACAGCATATGCTTTGGCAGGTGCACGAGCCTCAGATTGAACTGTTGTATCTTTCATCCCTCTCTGGCTGCCACTCACATTACTCGAATGCCTAGGTGGTCTACCTCATACTGACATATTATTCGGTCTCACGTTCTAAACAGTGTTTTGATCGGCTAACATTAGGCAATCGGATAAAATGATCCATTGATCCACATTTAAAACAAGACTAATCATGCAATCTACAATCTCCAAAATGCCATTTACCACAATGCTTGCACTCGACCCTATTCTGCCGAACGTTGCCAACACTAGCAACCGAAGTGGCTCGCGAACTCACAGGGGGTCGGTCTCGGTCTCGATGCAAACTGAAAAGTTTTACCCAAAGATCTTTTACGAAAATCTCTGGCTTCAACATCAGCTTTTCTTTTCTCTTTCCCGAGCTCTTTGGTTTTAAAAGCTCGCTCAACAAGTACCACGAATTCTTTGATTTCAAGTATGCGAACCAGCAACTTAATATCTTCATTCAACCCGTATTCGAATCTTTTACACATTATTGCTTAAGTCAAAACACCCTTTCGGACATATCTACTGAGTCTCACAAATTCCCGCTCATAATCAGTAACAGTCATACGACACTGTTTAAGCTTGACAAATTCTTTACGTTTCTGATCAATGCATCTCTAACTGATATATTTCTTGCGAAACTCAATCTGAAAGAATTCCCAGGTGACCTACTCTTTTGGCACAATCGAAACTAATGTGTTCCACCAATGATAGGCAGAATCACGTAACAAAGATATGGCACATTTCAAGCACTCGTCAACTGTACATGATAGTTTAATTATGTCATCTTAATTAAATCTTATTTGAAATCGTGCATTAGAATTTCTTTGTTTTAGTTTAATTATTTTACTTAGTTTTTAACCTTTAGTTTTTGATCATGTTTTTAAAACCAAAGTATCTTTTCATCACCAGAGTGTTTTACAATTAATTTCATAAATAATCCTTTTTACAGTCCTTGTGGGTACGATAGCTCGACATTTACTTGTCACTTTATTAATTGTTGCAATTGTGTACACTTGCACATTTCCGTCGTTGTAACATACCTTACCTGTATCCATCACCGGACTAGGGTTAAGAGGCATTACCAGACAAATTTGAACAGTTTACGATCATGCAAAACATAAGCCATATTCATATATATATTTCATATTGCTAATTAAATAATAACATAAATCATACAGCATACATTATTCATATCTCAATGTCTTATAATATACACTTTATAAATATATATAACTCGGCCCATATATTCTTCACTATTATGGTATTCGAATACCCAAATAAAATAAATCAAGCATTTTCCATCTCGTAAATAGAAATTACAAACAGTTATCTTTTAATGTAATTTTAAAATATATCAATCACTAAGTAAACCATTATGCGTTTGCTATCAGATTAAAATGTTTCATTTTAATACTTTTGCTCATGCACTTATTGAAACTAATCAACCATTATATAAATTACTCAAACCAATCACATATGCGACATTAGCAATCTGATAATATAACCGAATATACATTTGATGTCAATGCTCTATATGCATTTTTCCAAAGCACTAACCACCAACTTAAACAATACTTGCCGAAACACATTCATACCCAAAACACCTATTTACCAAATATCAAAGTTATTATATATTATAATAATTATGTTCTTTTATCCATCGTACCTATATAACCAACCAATTAAGCCTAAAACATGTACCTACTTGCCATTCAGCAATTCATCTACTCGGCCTGTACATTAACTTAAATTATAGTATCCACGTGGCATACTAAACTTACATCTATATTTATTACTCATTACAAGCCCTATATATAGATCAAATATTCCTTAGAACTCATCACAAATCTATACATAAATTATCATATCAATTTGAACCATTCTTGAACAATCGCATTAAGACATATCATGTCTTTTTCGCATACTATGAAACATGTCTAAACATCACACATACATAGCAACATTTAACCTATATCTGTAACACATTGATTTTGGGCTTAGTAGAATTGGGATTTGTGAATCAGAGAATTTTGAAATTTTGAGTTCAAGAAAATTTTTTGGAATTTTATGTTTGGGTTGTTAATTAAATAATTTGGAGCATTTGGGGATGTTCGGGAAGTCCTGGATTTAAAAAGGGACTTTAAGGAAAAAATTTAGTTTTCATCACTAAGTGAAGTTGGTGTTACAAGGAATGGTTTATAAATAATTTTTGGTTAAAGTTGGACGAAAAGAAGTAGGTGGAAGAGTGGCAAGGGGGCATGTGTTGTGCGCTTAAGTTAAGGGTTCATGTCTGCTTAAAGGAGAAAGGCTTTTATTTTTTAAGGAGATCACGGCACATAGGAGGAAAGGCATATATATTGTTGATTGGGGCTTTTGTCACAAAAGACTTGTTGGTTCAGTGGCAAACGGCGTGCTGGGCTTGCTGAAGGGACGCAAGTTCGAGTTGCATTGCAAGCGGATTTAATTTCTCTTTATTCACAAAGTAAACCGTGGCTTCAGCAAGTATAGCTTAAAATTTATTGCGACCCTGTTATAGTGTAAAAGAAGTAACGACGCAGTGGCAAGCAGGGCTTGGTGAGGTGCTTGGGCGCTGGCGAGGCCTGGGGTTCAAGCCTCATCCAGCGCGCGATGTTTATTTCTTTTTGCTGCTCCGAATTAGTCAGAACCTGGTCAAGCGGTGGGAGCTTGAAGCTACTGTCGGTGGACAAAAGAGTCAAGTGGTGGAGTGAATTTTTGAATTGAATGATGGCTGATTTTAAGCTATTTTTAAAGGAATTAATTTAGGACATTTTGACCAATGTGAGACTATTTTTGGTGATATTCTGCTATGGGAATTATAGGTAATAAAGGGTTTAATTTTCTTCCCTTTTTATTCTTAATTTTGACCATTTGGGAAGGGAATTTTTGGTTTCCAAATTAAAGTCTATAGGATTGGAATTTTTGACTATTGATGAAGAATTTTGATTGCTTTCCATTTTATTTTTAACCTTGACCAATGCTATATTGCTTTGGCTCTCTCTTCTTTTGATTTTGCTTAAGCCAAATACACATTTTGTTTATACCTTTCAAGCACATTTCTCTTTGCTTTTGATTTTGGCAATACGGAGTGCAAATTGGTCACTTTCTTTTCTTTTGTCAAAACCAATTGTCTTATTCTCTCATATTTCTCTTTTCATGACCTTGCCGAATACTTGTTTTGCCAAAATACCACTTTGCCTTATGAGCCAAATGTGGTTTGAATACATCAACCGTTAATTCTTTTTAGCCGACTCGTATAGCATTCTTCTTCTCTTGTTTTTGTTTCTCAACTTTGCATACTCATAAACTGATTGTTTTTCACCCTTTTGCTTCTCTTTTCATTTGATCGATTGTATCAATTGTCCCTTTCAATATTTGGGATTATCAAGGTCGAATCCAAATTGGTTCTATAAGCCGAAACTGTGATTTTATCCTTGTTATTTTCTCTTCTTAGACGATTAAACCACTCTTTAATTTTGGACGATTGCTAAGCTTAAGACGTGTCATTTTTGGAGTTCAATTAGAGTATTGGATTCGAAGTCCTTTCCACTGTGAACGTGTACAAATTTTAGGTAAGTACCTTAATCGCAAGTGTTAACTTTGAAATATTTCATGTACCCTTTGGAATAGATTGTGGAAGATATCATGGAGGCAAGTGATAATCGGATTGAGGGATGTTGTGGAAGAGTAACTACGGGTAGTGCACTCGCTGTTTTTACTCACAAGTTCAAGAGACGTAGTGTGTCGGTAGTTAGAGACTTTCCGTCGGGATGCGGAAGAATGACCGCGTCAAAATACAGTTTGACTATACCGGCAGTTAGGGACTTTTCGCTTGGTTGCGGAAGGGTGACCACGTCAAACTACTGTTTGACTAAGCAAATCACAATTGATCGCTCTAGTGAAGGCAAGTGATAGCAAATCCTTCGGTCAAGTGTTCTGTGACAGCCTGAATTTTACCCTAATCGGAACGGTGGTTTCAGGACCACGAATCTGAGTCAAAAAAAATTTAAATGCTATTTTTCTGTGTTTTGAATGAGTATAATTGTGTGTGAAAAATTTTGTGTTTAAATTTTGGGGTTTGAGTGCTAAATTAATTAAGAAGGATTTGATTTTAATTTATGAAAATTAAAGGGTAGTTTTACAAGGGCCGAATAGCATATAGTCTTAAATGAAAAATGCTTGCATGGTTATTAAACCATTTTGATGCAATGGACGGCAGAACCATGTTTTAAATGGTTTATGCATTTGTTTAATTATGGACAATTTAGTAATTCAATAAAAGTGTTAATATATGTATAATAAAATAAAACAAAAAGAAACATGCATGTTCATTTTATTTTAGCCGAAAATAAAAGACAAAGTGAAAAGGAAAAATGTTTGACGTTCGGCCCTTTGTTCATGCAAATTAAGGTATGTTTTCAACTTGGTTTTCATTAAATTTCATGTTTTTGAGTTAATTTCTATGTTACTTCCATAGCCCAAGTGTTAATTTTTGAATTTTTGGTTAAATACTCATCCGGCCATGGAAATAATGCATGAGATTTTTGGTGGTTGATGTTTTAAAATGAGAGGTGGTTGTAAGATGAGTTTTGAGCTTGGTAAATTTTGATAAATGTGGCTTAAAAATTTTGATCTTGGTAAATTTTGATAAATGTTTCAAAATAATGCTTTGTAAGTTTGTAATTCATAAAAAAAACTTACCATTTCAATATATAAGCTTAAAGGCAATTAATAAGCTAACCCAACATAGCTGGGCACAAGCCTAAGCAGCAACAACCATTCAAGTTAGTGATAACAACATAACTTAGCAATTTCATTGCATAACATAATAGCTTTTATCTACATAACATATAAAGATTCATACATTCATGAACATAGCTAGGTATATTTTAAGCATATTCAACTCATACCTTTTTCATGCTTTCACAACATCACACATCAAAATATCTGTCGTCCCTTTCCTTTGTATACCCGTTAACCACTAGAATAATATCGGATACGCGGGAATCTCAGACACTGTGTGCTAATATATGGTCGAAACCATTTATTTCTCTTTTCTCATATAGATGCTCTCTCTCGAGTAATGGGTATGCTCACACAAGCTGTCGGTCAAAACATAGCTACACAGTGTTGCTTACACAAGCTGTAAAGTAACCGTAGCACATGTGAAAACACAGCCACCGGTAGGACATTTTGGACTAGTACTCGAAACACGATAACCTTAATGACATGTCATTTGTATCCTATATATTCCTAAGGTTCAAACGGCTTTCAAAAGTCGTCAAAATTTTGTTGGATAATTCCATAGAGGCATAATATGATAATACTACAGAATAACATTTAATTTAAACATATTAAAATGATAATTAAACGTATAAACTTACCTCAATCACGAAGGAAGAAATACTATTAGTAAATCCAACACTTTTTTCTTTCCCCAATCTAAGTCTGCACGATACTTTTCTTGATCTAAATAATTAAATTCAACTCATTCAAAAATATTCTATTCAAATTAAACCTAAATTATGCTTTTGCCCCAATAACATTGAATTCATTACATTTTAGTCCTTAAGCTTATAAAATGAAATTCATGCAATTTGGTGCGAACCCACTATAGCTGAATTTTACTTAAGTCCTTTGCAAGCCCTATATTTTAATTTTTTTATAATTTCACAGTGAATATTTTTCTATTTTTCAATATAATCTTTAATTGACAAATTCATTAAAATTCTCTTTACAAAAGTTATTTAACTAACAACAAACATTCATTTTCATCCATCAAACATAAAAAACAACCAATATACATTCATGCTAAAACCTAGACAGTTAACAGTTTTGCAAATTAGTCCCCAAGCTAGCTAGATTAAGTTACAACGACTCCAAAAACATAGAAAATCATTAAAAACGGGATAAAAAATACTCACATGCATAGGAATGAATGTTGGTCGAATGTTGAAGCTTTTTTAATGGCTTCCTTAGGTGAAGTTTCAACACCAAAGAAGTAAAGAAAGATGATATCCTTCTTTCCATTCTTTTAATTTTAGGTTGTTTTGTAACACTCTTTTACCTAAGTCCAACGCTGGGACGGGGCACGAGGCGTTATCTTACTCAGTCATACTATAACTTGAAATCCCAGGCTATAAAATTTCTTTTCTTTTAAAAACTTACCATTCATTCTCTTATCAACCTTGTCATGGGCTTACGATGCCTAACCCATACATTAGATGCATTCTGGAACCAATCCAAGAACTTTTGGGCACTTAGAAAATTTTTAGCTAGAACAGGGCCACACACTCGTGTGGGATGGGACACACCCGTGTGGGCAGGCCGTATGGTCTTACACGCCCATGTCTCTAGCCCATGTCTAATTTATTTTATTTCCAGCCTACATGTGTTTTGACATGACTTGGGTACACACCCGTGTCTTTGGCCCGTGTCCCTCACACGGCCTAGACACACTCGTGTCAACATCCCGTGGAGCATTCTAACTTAAACTCTATAATCATCAGGGGTGCACATGGCCAAGGCACACGCCCGTTTGCTTAGAACGTGTTCTATACTGACTTAACTAAATTGGATGTAGGGGACACACAGCCTATTAACACGCCTTAGAGGCTAACCGTGTGTCACACACTGCTTAGGCACACGCCCGTGTGTTCAATCGTGTGGACAATAATCGGCTATTTTCCAAGCCTTATGCCACCCTGAAGCACAACCAAACACAAGCCAATTTTCATAACACATAAGAAGGCATAATATAGTCTCTACATATTCAAAAATTAAGGCATCCTAATGCTAACATACATATCATTCTCATACACTTTACTATACTTAAACATGCAAGGTTGCACATTATTGAATTTCATCTTCATTGTATAAAATATGGGTTAGACAATATTAGGCCATTTTCAAAGGCCATTACAACATTACTAGAGTAATACCAAAATGAAACTTAACAATTTGATCATTCTTCCTATACATGCCATACATCAAAATAACTAACTATATTATACCAAAAAGAGTGGCTTGATAGTGTGACCTCTAGCTCTAACTTTAACGATCCCTGAGCTGGTACGACAAATCTAAATGGAAGAGGGAAAGGAGTAAGCACATAAAATGCTTAGTAAGTTGCATGAATAAAATAGCAATAAAATCATAGGGCATTACTCAAAAAAATATCATGAATTTCATGTAGTTTCTTCCTCATTCTCATGCCTTACTTAGTCATATACTTACTCGTACTTCTCATGATGTATTTCTCATAACAACGTACTATCAATTACTCATACTTACTCGTATATAAACCTACAACACTCAACATGAAGCATTAGCCTTTTTCTTGAAACTTATCAACTTGAATACTTTTCTCATTTAATTTTCTTTTAGAAATTCTGAAGGATACCTGTAAGTCAATCTCATGAAATGATACCAATGCCATGTCCCAGACATGGTCTTACACGAGATTGTACTCTGATGCCATTGCCATGTCCCAGACATGGTCTTACACGAGATCTCATATCGGATGCCCATGCCATGCCCTAGACATGGTCTTATAGGGGATCCTTACCTCATTCGGTGCCGAAGCCATGTCTTAGACATGGTCTTATACGGGACCTCATCTTGGATGCCCATGCCATGTCCCAAACATGGTGTTATAGGGGATCACTTCTCGATGCCAATGCCATGTCCCAGATGTGGTTTACATGGGATCTCAGTTCGGTGCCGATGCCATGTCCCATACATGGTCTTGTACGGGACCTACAATACTCATAACATGATTACGATATCTTTCGTATCGTTCAAACTTGCATGTAATTTACCCTTTCATGTCTTCATAGATTCTTGGTAAAATTTTACATCAATAATCTCATGAATCTTATACTTTGCCTTAACAATCAATTTCATGGCACTTAACATAATTCTTATAAGATCTCATCCATGAATTCATAAAATATCATAATTTCATAAAAAAGTCATCATAATAAATTTACATAACATAAGTGTTAAATTATTACATAGAACTTGCCACGAGTCTAAAATGTGGGCGAATGTTCGGTTTAGTCCACTACTTTACTTTTTTCTCGGTTTCGGTCTGGGCTTCGCGTTTCTTGATAAAAAATGACAAATTTAATTGATTTAGCACTCACATTGACTAAATAGCTCATAATTGACACTTTGGAAAAATTTATAATTTTGCCCCTAAACTTTTGCATATTTACAAAATGGTCCCTAGGCTCGTATAATGAAATGTATCTATTTTCCTAGCTATCCAAGCCTAGCCGACACTCACTAGTGTCCATAAAAGCCCACACTGCTCACAATTTCATAGTTTTACTACACATTTTACTAACATTGCAAATTGCTCCCTATTAGGGACTTTAATGAAAAATCACCTAGAGAAAGGTGTTTACTTCACTTTAATCTTTCATTTTCTACCACTAGGCATCAATTTGCTTGCATTTTATGGATGGGTATATTTTTGAATATAAACCCTAGCTCAAATTAGTGGTAGAAATAGCTAGATTAGGCTACGAGGATTTCAAAAAATACGAAGAGCATGAGAAACAGGGCTTGGAGTCACTTACTTGGAACTTGAAAATGAAGAAAACCCTAGCTATGGAGGCTTGTGATTTTCGGCACACTTGGGGAAGAAGATGGACACTCTTTTTATTTTGTTCCCTTTTTATTTCATTAATTTACCTAATGACCAAAATGCCCTTACACCCTTTCTTTGAAATTGTACCCTTCCATTGGTATTTTTGTCCAAAATGCTTAAAATTGGTCTAATTGCTAAGTAAGGACTCCTAATAATTTCTCTTATGCTATTTCATACTAAAACCTTCTAGAAACTCAATTTTGTGTCTTTTACAATTTAGCCCTAAAGGACAAATTAATCACTATTTCATAAAACTTCCTTCATGAAATTTTCTCAATATCATGGAAGCATACCATAAACTCAAAAATAATCACGAAATAAAATTTTCTACTTCAAATTTGTGGTCTCAAAACCACTATTCTGACTAGGCCCTAATTCGGGCTGTTACATGCTTTATTAAATTTCAAAATTAACCTTAGTAATTAACCTTTAAAAATTACTTAAAAGATGTCCATCTTTGTCGACTATTAATATTAATGGTCTAATTACCATTTAAGGCCACTCACATTCCACATTTCTGGCAGTTAGACACCCTTTACTTATGGAACTCAAATTTTGCATCTTACGTAATTTAGTCCTTTTTAAGAAATTAAACATGCAAATAATAAAATTTCTTCATGAAATTTTCATAAGACAGTACTACCATGGTGTAGAGATTAAAATAATAATAAAATAAATATTTCCAAATTGAATCTGTCATTGTAACAGCCCAAATTAGGGCCTAGTCAGAACAGTGGTTTTGAGAGCACAAATCTGAAGTAGAATTATATATTTCATGATTATTTTTAAGTTTATGTTATGATTACATGATGGTGAGAAACTTTCATGAAGGAATTTTTATGAGATAGTGATTAATTTGTCCTTTAGGACTAAATTGCAAAAGTTGCAAAATATGAGTTTCTAGAAGTTTTAAGGATGAATTGGTATTAGAAAAATTATTGGAGGTCCTTATTTAGCAAATAGACCATTTATTAGCGAGATAGACAAAAATGCCCTAGGAAGGAAAATTTTCTAAAGAACGGGCATAAGGCATTTTGGTCATTTCGATAATTATTGAAATAAACAGGGAAAAAAAGTCAAAATTGTGCTATCTTCTCCATGCAAGTGCTGAAAATTCAAGGGACTCCATAGCTAGGGTTTCTTTCATTTTTAAACTCACAAATCAAGAAACATGAATCCCTAGATCAAAACTGGGGAAAGAATAAGGTGGTGGACTAAACTGTACACCTACCTATATTTTGGATCCAAGGTAAGTTGTATGTAATAAATTAGCATTATGCATTGTGAAAACTATTGTGATGACATTCTATGAAAGTCATGTTTTGTCCTTGAGATTTATTGATATGGTTTTTATAAAGAAATGATGAAGTTATAATGGAGAAATCCCGGTTAATGTTTAAAGAATACGATGGATACTATAATCATGACATGAGAATTTGTAGGTCCCGTGTAAGACCACGTCTGGGACATGGCATCGGCACCGAATTGAGATCCCATGTAAAAGGACATGGCATTGGCATTGACATGTGGTCCCATATAAGACCATGTTTGGGACATGGCGTCGGCACCGAGACAAGATTTAAATCCCTTGTAAGACCATGTCTGGGACATGGTGTTCACATCTAAAAGTGATCCCGTATAAGGCCATGTCTGGGACATGGCATCGGCATCAATTTACTATCTCGTGTAATGTAACACCCATAACCCGTATCTATCGCCAAAATGGGTTACAAGATATTACCAGACAAAACACAACTTATGAACAATCACATGCATACTTTTAATCCCTCTTAAACCATGTAAGTATTACAATAAATAAATTAATCACTTTGTCATTCATATCATAATATTTTTCAAACCTATAATCGGATTTATACATCATAAGCAATAAGCAAAGAGCATAGCATTTTATCACATGATATGCGCATATTATATATAATATACATTAGTTCAATCTATACTTACATACATGAAACATAAAAGTATACATATTAAAGTATATCTCATTTTAGCAAAGCTCCATTCGACACTATTAGGAAATAACAACTTTAATTCCTTATAGCTTATAACACTATTCATTTGGTCACTTTTATAAGTGTTAGCCGAATTTATAAATACTTTTCATTACAAATGACCTTTCATTACAAAACCAAAATCAATTACCAAGCTATTTGATTCAATCAAGAATTTCATACATGAAACTTTTATAGCATACAGATTCAAAAATACATACAAACTTTACCCTACCTCATTCGGCTTACAAAAATTTTAATACTATAATATCTAATTTTCCAATTTCAATATAATTAAATTTACTATTCATATGGTCATTTTTATTGCTTTTGCCGATTATGAAAGAGTATTTCTCCATTACCATATTATGCATAAAATCAATCTACTAAGAACCATGATTTGTCCTTTACCTCACTAGAACATAAATATAATAATTCACATGAAACCATATGTAAGCATACTAAAATTTTGTATCCCATGTTATGCATTAATCATGTATACTATAACCACATGAGCACAGATATAAAAGCTCAACTCAAATAACATATTTCACAAATAATCTACTTGTACAATCATGTTTAAAATATCATACATATTCACGAATTAAGTTATATTAAAGTAAATATAAATATCTAATATTTAAACATAACATGAATTCAAACATGCTATTACCAACCGACAGAAATTAACCCATCCACAAGTGATCAAACAATTGAGCATTCCTTTGAATATAACATCATTATCGAAACTCATAGCCAAGTCTTAACCAGTTATACCAATGAAGATTCACACACATTTATACATATCATGACCAAATATCTAACTTACTATATTCATTTCACAAATTCAACACTTAGCCAACTCATCACTCATTAGTATTTATAAATCAATCACCTAATCAAATCATCAAGATCACATTCAATTCCACACCACCATCATTCACACATAACACACATAAAAATTATACTTAAGGTAGCATATACTAATAATTCAACTTAGCCATTTTCGCATGGCAGAGTATATACATATTATTAATTCAGACAAAATACTCATTAGCCTATACATGCCATAGGTTCGTATTTAAGACTTTTTATAAGTACCAATAATCAAACGATCGTGTGGATGACTTCACCGACAATACCCGAGCACGGAACCACTTCCAAGATCTATAAAGCAATTATAGAAACATATACACTTAGTAAGCTAACTTAGCTTAGTAAGCCTTATGCATATTAAACATATAATGCATTATATTATCTCATATACTTAATAATTTTGAATAACTAATTCCACATATGCATTTTATTCACATATAACCCCAAACATTCAATCACATACATATAAAATATATAACTTCACTAAGCATTTTCTTTTTGGCCGAAATTGCATATTTACCTTATTAGTATATTATCAATTTCATAACCAATTTCTCTAATACATTCGAACCCACATGTGCAATTATAAACATAACTTTATCCCTTAAACTTTAACATTTCACCTATATACATCATTAAGACCGAAAACATATGTTTCTCACATTAACATATATACCGCAACAACTTCACTTATTCCTTCTCATCAAGCATCATGGAAACAATTCATCTAATTTCAAATAGATAAACAATTATCACGTACCTGAACGTCTTAACTCGATTAATGAGTTCAATTACCACATCATCATAAAATCTTGAAAGCTTAAACTTTTAATAATTCACGGGCAATAAGCCTGCTAGGTATAAACCTGAATTCACACTGGCATAAAGCCTACTAGGCTCAAAGCTTGATTTTTATACATCAGCAATAAGCCTGCTAGGCATAAAGCCAATTTTTATACACCAGCATTAAGCCTGTTAGGCATAAAGCCCGATTATCAATCATACACAATCATCTCATACACAACTTCACTTATAAGAAATTCAAATGCCACATATATTTCATACAAACTTTTCAATATCATAACTTAGTCCAAATAGATTCAGATGTACTAATTCCAACAATACTACATTTGACCATCATCCACATTGATCATATATTCCAAGTTAATATTTTAAACTAATTTTGATTCAAAATAAAGATGTTTAATAGCTTATAGACTTACCTCAGATATCGACAAACGATGTTTATTGACTATTCAATTATTTTGGTCTTCCCCCGATCCAAATTCGATTTTCTCTTTTTTTAAACTATTCAATCAAATTCATTCAAAAATATATAAATGGGTAAATTACTATTTTGCCCCTAACATTTCACATTTATCACAATTTAGTTCAAATAACACAAAACACAAAATATTCGAAATTTGCATATACTATCCCTAGCTGAATATTTCCCATGCCCATACAAGTCTCCACATTTCATTTATTTCACAATTTAGTCCCTCAATTTATTATGTTTGCAAATTAGCCCTGATAACTCAAATTCATCAAAAATCCCTATACAAAACTTGTTAATTCATCGCTTTATTTAATGTCATCAAATACAAAATTCATTAAGCTATCAACAATAGCAAAACACAATCATCATCAAAATTAGAAATTGAAACATGGGCTTTGAACATTTCATAACAATGATCACAAAAACGTAAAAATTATCAAAAACCAATTGAAAATCACTTACAAATTAAAGCTTTGAAGTGCTGAAAATGAAAAAGCTTCAAAACCTCGTGTTTTTCATTCAATTTCAGTGGAGAATGAAAAATGATAGTGGCTTATTTCACGTTTCTTGAATAAAACATATATTTAATAATTAAAAGATAAATTTAACCTTAATAATACAACACATAAAACCATTTAAAGCAACCCACTACCATCCATACATATATAAAATGGTATGTTTACCATGCAAGGACTTCCATTTAATAAACCAAAGCCAATTTAAACCATTTATACAATAGAATTCATATTTATCACTTTACTCGATTTAGTCCTTTTTACCGAATTAACTATTTAAACGTTAAAATTTCTATATGAAATTTTAACACGATAATACTATCATGCTGTGAAACTTATTAAAATAATAAAAATAATATTTTTACATGGTTAAGTGGTCCCAAAGCCACTCATTCCGATTAGACTCAAAATTGGGCTGTTACATGTAAGACCATGTTTGGGACATGGCATCGACATCGATATGAGATCCCGTGTAAGACCATATCTGGGATATGGCATTGGCATCGACATGTGATCCCATATAAGACATATCTGGGATATGGCATTGGCATAATACCATGAGAATGACATTCGAGTATCCTTCGGTATTCTAAGTAATTTAATGGGAAAAGTATTGAAGTTGATGAATTGAACGAGAAAGACTAAAGTTATATGATGAGTGATACAGGTGCACATGAGTAATTCATGAGAAGTGAATACAAAATGATATGAATTTGTCGGTAAGAAAGAGCATGAGTAAGCCATGTTAATGTGTAAAGAATTTATGTGATATTTATGATACCTTATTTGGATGTTAGTTTATGATTTATGTTGCTATTTATTTCATGCAACTTACTAAGCATTTCTGCTTACTCATTTTCTTTCCCTTTTCCTTGTAGTTTTGCCAACCCAGCTAGAGGATCATTAAAAGTCGGAGCTCAAAATCACAATATCAAACATTCCATTTTGGTTTAGTAAAGTTTAGTTATTTTAAGTATGGCATGTATAGAAACTTGGTCATTTTGATATATGTCATTTTGGATAGCTATATGTATGTTGGCTATTGATGTTACTTAAGTCACGTTGTAATGGCCTTTGGAAATGGGCTAATATCGATTAAATTTTTAATTATGTGGATTGAATGTCATTCATGATATCATAAGATGGCATATCTAAGTAGAAAAATGAATGTCAAGAATGCATGATTAATGTGGTGTTTTGTGGCATGTGAATGCCTTAATTTTAGATATTAAGATGTTTATAAATGCCATGTCATGTCATATTGAAGTTGGTCTTACATTTGATTAAGTTTCAGGATGGCAAAGGGCTTGGGAAATAGCCTATATATGTCCACACGGGTAGGCACAAGGGCATGTGTCTAGCCCGTGTGTGATACACGGTCAGCACTACGAGCGTATAATCAGGCCGTGTGTTCTCTGTACCTAAATTATACAAAACAAACTGCCCAATATTAAACACCCTCAACCGTGTGGAGGGCACGACCTAGCACACGGGCGTGTGGCTTGGCCGTGTGCCCTTAAATGTTTGCTAACGTCATAAACAAAATACCGAGGTTTTCACACACAGGCAATGACACAGGCATGTCATGGCCGTGTGAGGGACATGGGCTATGGACACGAGTGTGTCCCAGGGCGTGTGTAAACCCTTGTTGGTTCAAAATGAAAAATAAATTTGACATGGGCTAAGGACATGGGCATGTACGACCACACAGCCTGCCCACACGGGCGTGTCCCATGTCACACAGATGTCACACGGGTGTGTGACCCATGTCACATGGGTGTGTGAACAAAAGATCTCGGTTCAATCTTGAACGATCTCGAAAGCAAGTCTAAGGTCTAAGGCCTAGTAGGCCTATAATAGGGATGATATGAACACGAATGAAAAGTTTTAAGTTGTAATGAAAAATTATGGCTCGGTTTTGTATGTTTAACTAAGTTTAAATACGGTAATCCCTCGTAGCCCATCCTGACGTCAGAGACACGTAAATGATGTTACATTTAGTGGTATCAAAGTTAGTGTTTAGTCGATTCTAGGACTAACCTAGCATATGCATGATTCCAACTATACATGCCATACATACGTGTATTTCTAATATGATAGTGTGATGACTCTTGATGATTTAAAATGTGCTATCTTATAGTAAATGGATCCTGATCGAGCCATGCTAGATGATGTAGAAAGCAATGCGTCGACTCCCGTTGAAGGGATAGTGCCAGCTGGAACAGAAAATAGACCAGCTACTGTAAGTCAGTGAGGAGAGGCCCGGGATGCCTTCTTCCAAATGATGAACGAATGGTTAACAGAGTTCGTTCGAATGAACCCAGTCTCTCAACAACAAGCTCCACCCCCTCCAAATCCTCAGCTTACCCCGGTAGCTTCCTAAATAGTAGGGGTAGTAAGACAAGAAAAGCCTCTGGTTGATAGAATTCAAAAATAAGGGTAACAAGAGTTCCAGGCTAATAAAGATGACAACCGAGAAAGAACTAAATTTTGGCTTGAGAATACCATCAGGGTATGCAAGGAATTAACTCATACACCTCAGGAGTGCATGAAGTGTGCTGTGTTGCTCCTTTGAGACTCGACTTACCAATGGTGGAACACCCTTGTGTCGGTTGTACCCAGGGAGGGAGTTAATTGGAATTTTTCCAATGGGAGGTTCGTAAGAAGTACATCAGTCCAAGATTTATCAACCAGAAACACGAGAAATTTATAAAATTGAAACAAGGTCGAATGACCGTGATTAAATATGAGCGTGAGTTTGTGAGACTTAGTAAAACGCTCGGGAATGCGTATCCATCGAGGCCATTATGTACAAGAGGTCTGAGGATGGATTAAATGAGAATATCAAAATGTTCGTCGATATTCTAGAGTTGAAGGAGTTTGTGGTACTTGTGGATAGAGCTTGCAAGGCTGAATAATTAGCCAAAGAGAAAAGAAAAGCTAAAATGGAGTCCTGTGACACGAGGGAGAGATAGTTGGGCAAGTCGTTCCAATCTTCATCTAAGAAGTCCAGAGAGTTCACTGCTTGGTCAGCTACTTCAGCTAGGTTCTCAAATAGAAGTAAAGGTAAATAGCACTCGGTCCCTAAAGTTCAAACCACATGATTGCTAGTGTTAGTAATGCTCGACCTAGTAGGCTGAAATGTCCCTAGTGTGCCAAACGCCACCTCGGTGACTGTTGAGCACATGACAGAGCTTGCTTCAAATGTGGTTCTCAAGACCACTTCATTAGAGAATGCCCCGAGATAGTTGAGAAGGATAGAGATCAGAATGCAAGATTGGGTAACGCTTCCTCTAGAGGTAGACAACTGAGAAACCCAAGAACTAGAGTTAGGAGTAAAGGTGCACCTAGGGAATCAACTGTGAGACCCGAAGGTAGAGCACCTGGGAGGACTTACGCCATTCGCGCTCGCGAAGAGGCGTCATCCCCTGACTTGATTACAGGTACATTCTCCCTTTATAATGCTTGTGTTGTTGCTTTAATTGATCCGGGGTCTACCCACTCATATGTTTGCATGAAACTAGTATCTAGCGTGAGTATACCTGTAGAGTCTATGAAATTCGTGATAAATGTATCCAATCCCCTAGGCAAATGTGTGTTAGTAGATAAAGTATACAAAGATTGTCCTTTGATGATTAGGGGTCATTGCTTCCCAGCTAACCTCATGCTTTTGCCATTCAATGAATTTGATGTAATCCTTGGTATGGTTTGGTTAACCACTCATGAGGTAATAGTGAATTGTGGTAGAAAATTTATTGAAATGAAATGTGAGAATGGTGATACTCTTCGAGTTGAATCAGGTGAATTAGAGAGTTTACCTATAGTGAATTCTTCCATGGTTGCTCAGAAATGTATAAGAAAAGGATATGAAGCTTATCTTGCTTTTGGGATGAATACAAAAGAGTCTGAATTAAGAATTGAGTTGATCTAAGTAAAATCTCGGCAATTGTTGAGTGGAAGCCACCAAGGAATGTATCCGAGGTTAGAAGCTTTTTGGGCTTGTCCGATTATTGCCAACGGTTTGTTAAAGGATTTTCTATGATTGCCACTCTAATGATGAGATTGCTGCAAAAAGATATTAAGATTGAGTCGATAGAAAAATGTCAACAGAGTTTTGAAAGACTAAAGACATTGTTGACTGAAGCTTCTATTTTAGTGCAACCCGAATCGGGAAAAGAATTTGTGGTTTACAGTGATGCGTTCTTAAATGGATTGGGCAGTGTACTTATGCAAGAAGGCAAGGTAATTGCATATGCCTCGAGAAAGTTAAAGCCTCATAAAATAAATTATCCGATGCATGACTTGGAGTTGGCTGCCGTTGTATTTGCATTGAAGATATAGAGACACCATTTATATGGTAAGAAATGTCGGGTGTTCACTGACCACAAAAGTTTGAAATATTTAATGACTCAAAAGGAGCTGAATCTACGGCAATGAAGATGGTTAGAGTTGATCAAAGATTATGAGTTGGTGATTGACTACCACTCGGGGAAAGCGAATGTTGTTGTAGATGCTTTAAGTCAGAAATTGCTATTTACCTTGAGAGCTATGAACACACAGTTGTCCTTTACTAATGATGGTTCAGTTATAGTAGAAATTAGAGCTAGACCAATGTTTGATCAAGAGATTTGGAAAGCACAGTCAAGTGACAGAGAATTGCAAGCCAAGAAACCTTAGTGTGAATCAGGTGTCGATTCATACTTTCAGATTGATTCAGATGGTTGTGTAAAGTTTTGAGACCAAATTTGTGTACCAAAGGATGATGAGCTTATTCAGAGAATTTTACATGAGGCACATAGTAGTCGTATGTCCATTCACCCCGATAGCACCAAGATGTACAATGATTTGAAGAAATTGTATTGGTGGCCGAACATGAAACAAGATATCTCTGAGTTTGTATCGAGATGCTTGATCTGTCAGCAGGTGAAAGCAGAACACCAAGTACCCTCTGGTTTATTACAGCCTATCATGGTTCCCAAGTGGAAATAGGACCATATTACCATGGATTTTGTGACGGGTTTGCCAATGACACTGAAAAAGAAAGATGTTGTTTCGGTTGTGGTCGATAAGTTTACGAAGTCAACTCATTTTATACATGTGCATACAGACTATTCGCTTGACAAGTTTGCTGACTTGTGTATTTCTGAGATTGTGAGACTACACGGAGTACTATTATCGATCACTTCAGATAGAGATACAAGATTCACATCACGATTTTGGAAGAAATTACAAGAAGCTTTGGGTACAGGGTTGAACTTTAGTACCGCTTTCCATCCACAAACTGACAATAAGTCGGAGAGAGTAATACACATACTTGAAGATATGCTCAAATGTTGTGTGTTGGAATTTCAAGGTAGTTGGGAAAAGTATATACCTTTGGTCGAATTTGCCTACAACAATAGTTTTCAGTGGAATTTGAAAATGGCACCTTATGAGGCATTATATGGGCATAAGTGTCGAACGCCTTTGTACTGGACTGAACTCAAGGAAAATCAGATTCACGAGGTTGATTTAGTTAAGAAAACAAAAGAAAAGGTGAAAGTGATTCAAGATTGTCTAAACGCCGCTTCGGATAGACAAAAGTCCTATGCGGATTTGAAACGGAAAGAGATCGAGTTCCAAGTCAGGGATAAAGTGTTTTTGAAAGTATCTCCGTGTAATAGCCCAAATTTCAATGATGTCAGAAATAGTTGTTCGAGACACCAAATCTGACAAATGAACTCATAGATTATATTATTTAATATTTATGAGCCAAACGTAGCTTTTAAAATATTTTTGAAATAGTAAATTGTGTTTTGCAAAGATTTATTTGGTCAAGAAATCGAGAAAAAGAGGAATCGAGATCTCGACAGTATAAAACGAGCCATAAATATTTTTATGAATATCTACAGAGTGTCAATAAGGTAGTTTTAAAATTTCATTAGAAAATTTTGACGTTTGGGTGGTTAATTAAATAAAAAGGACTAAATTGCAAAAGTGAAAAAAGTTTTGTTACCCATGTGTAAATACTCAAAATTTGAGGGGTCAAAGTGTAAATATAAAAAATTGAAGGACTAATAGTACAAATATTTTAAGGGTGGAATGATAAGGAAAATTGATGAATTAGGACCAAATTGAATAGGTGCAGAATTATGAGGGACTAAATTATAATTTTACCAAATTAAGTGATGACTCAAGAAGGGAATTTTAAAAGATCAAAAATCTAGAAAGTAATGATGATGTTAGTGATATTTATAATTTTTTAATTAGATAATTATTATTTATTTAAAATTTTAATAAGATTTTTATTATTTTATTATTTTATTTAGTCTATATATATGTATGTGTGTGTGGAAAAAAAATATACATCATCCTATCATTTCCCATGCACCAACATGAGAGGAAGGGAGAAAGAAAGAAAGTTTTGCTTTCTTTACAATTTGGTTCTTCCACCAAAAATTCACCATTTTCACCTAGAAATCAAAAGAATTTCCATAACTACCAAGAGAGAAAATGTTAAAGAGACTATGGGGAGTTGGAATATCAAATTGAATTTAAGAAATAGAAGCTAGAGGAGAGAGAAAATCAAGTTAAAGATTGAGATAAATGGGACAAGGTAGGTACATCAAGATTTCAATATATTTTTAAGTTTGATATTATTGAAAAAACATGGAAATGATGTTAATGTAGAGTTTTCTTATATATAGTTCTATGTTCTTGATATGTTAATGAAGGGAAATAAGAGAAAGTGATGGAAAATATTGTAGAGAAAGGGAATAAGGGTGTTATAAACTTGGTAATTAATATCTTACACTAAAGTAGTTTTGGACAACAGTAGTAGCCTAGCTTTGAAATATTACCAAAAATGGTAGAAGTTGAATTATATGTTTAGTGAGATATGGAATGAAAGCTTGTTGTGTCTATTTTCATATAAAAGAAACAGAGAAAGTAAGGAAATTCCGTATTCTGAGATATTTAGATTTTTGTAAGACTAGTTTAGAATGATTTTGAGATCCCCTGTTTTGACTTGGAAAAATCATTAAAAATTGTACAAAAGTAATTTTGGGTCATAATTTAGATGGCTAGATTACTTAATGAGTCTCTTTTTATAAAAAAAACAAACGAGAACACCATTTTAATTCTGTACAAAGAGATAATTAAATTTTAGCAAAGAATGGTCAGAACTATCGAGTAGCGAAACATGGGAGAGTTTAATGAATAAACTGTACTAATTGGCAAAACCAAAAAATTCTGAAAATTTTATGGTAAGAATATATGTGAGTCCACTTTCAGGAAAATTAACGGATCTTAATTTGGAGTCTGTAGTTCAAGATAAAAATAATTTAGTAACTATGACACGGATGGACAGCTTAAATATGCATATAAGTAAATAGTGAAAATTATAGATAATAATGTTATTTACAATTGTGTTTTTTATATTAAGTATGTGGGATGAAGTGGAGGAGGAAGAAAAAATATATGAATGACTTGTGTATAAATTGATCATATGCCTACTTATAATCGATAAATATTGAATTATAAATGAGATAATGTTTTATTTGAAATATTTATTATGAAATTATGATTATCGTTATAATACAAGATCGAACTTGTGAGTTTATATGGCTAAATTTTAGTGAATATTGAAATAGGACTCAATAAGTGATTTGTCAATTTAGATTATGATTGGCATGAAGAGTTAGTGAATTACATGTTTATAAATTGTTACACATAATTGTTTGAAATACTAGAAACTGACGGTAATTGATACATGGAAATATGAGACTATGATATATAAACATGGAATATGTATGATGAATGAGTTCATTTGTGATTATATATTTGTACACCTTGAGTTTACTTTCTGTATGAAATGGTATTTCAAGTGAATTAATGAGAAAAGTTGTAATATGAAATAGTCTGAATTCGGAATGAAATTTATGAAATGTAATGCCTCTCACCCGTAACCGTTGCCGGACACGGGTACGAGGCATTACTGAACAACACTAGCTCGATCGTTTGATTTCGACACATAATTTTCGTATAAAATTTATAACTTTTTCATTCATATACATAGCACACGCATTATGGCCCTACGAGACCCAAACGATACATTAGGTATGATCCGGGACCAAACCGAAACTTTTTGAACAATTATGAAAATTTTCAGTCAAAACAGTGTCACACACCCGTGTGACTCGGGACACGCCCGTGTGGGCAGGCCGTGTGGTCACACACACCCGTGTCCTAGCCCATGTTAAAAATACCGAGCATTCTATTTATGACGTTAGCATACCAATAAGGGCACACGGCCAAGTCACATGCTCGTGTGCTAGGTCGTGTCCTCCACCTGGCTGTGTCTCTACCTGTGTGACCAACAGTTTGGCTATTTTCCAAGCCCCTTTTTTGTTGTTCTTAATCAATTACACTCAAATACGTTTCATAGACACATATCATACCCTTAATTGTTCCTAACTTTACTGTTAAATACATATAATATACCCAACTACATCAAAGCATTTCCACAAGCATGCATAAAATAGGCTTACATACCCATAACCAATATGAGCCACATCTCATGGCCTTAAACAATTGAGTAACATAAGCCAATACATTTGGCCAAATCATAAGAATACATGTTACTAATAACTGAATCTTAATACATGCCACTCACTCGAAAGCGATTAAGGTTTATTAGTAACTCGACTTGATAAATTGATAGTGTGATGCTGCTTTCGACGATCTCCAATCCGAGCCAACCTTATAACACTAAAAGAAATGGAAGAGAGGGTGTAAGCTTCAAAGCTTAGTAAGTTGGCATATAATAATAAGCAATTAAATTAATAAAATGTTTCCATTTCTCAAAAGGCATTCTTAAGAAATAAAATCATTGTATACATGTTTCCACTTTTTACACCTGTTTAGCTTAGGTTGTTTTCTATGTCAGAGTCGCTAAATTAATTATATCTTAAGCTAAAAAACTCCAAATTAAGTTCTGTAAATTTTCCCTGGAACTAGACTAATATGCCTTATTGCCATAAAAATTTCAGATTTTTTTTGACCAATTATTGCAATTTATTCATTAAAGGTTCCTCTGTTTCGCAGTCTAGCGGACCTAACCTCTCTTCACTAAAAATCGATTATCTCACTATACAGAATTCGGATAATGTTTCCATTTTTTTATCTTGAAAGTATATTCGTAAAGGATTTTGAGCATGAGGGGATTCCAAAATCCATCTGACCCTGTTTCACAACAATATGGATATCTCACAAATTGAAAATAATTTGCTTACTCTACTTCTTTTATGTTAAAGTAGACTCAATGGGATTTAATTTCATGTCTAATTCAACTTCTAATTCAATTACCACCATTTATGGTGATTTTTCAAAGTCACTCCTCTGCTGTTGTTTTAAACTGTTTATCCCAAATTTCACCTCTTTCACTAAAATTCTTTATTATCAACTTTCAAAATAACACTTATCCATATTTATCTTATCAAAATTCAATAACTAAACTAGCTCATGGTTCAAAACCCGCATATTCATATCACGGTACCTATTTCTACATTTTTCACGTCAAAATTTCATTTAGCAAATTTGTTTCTCCCGATGAACACTTCGAAATGTAACAATATCCAGTGGTTTTAGCACATAGATCCACCTTCTGTAATTGATACCCAACTTCGTGGTATACGTACATAGCACTAGACTATTGGGCTAACATATATTTGTGGCATACGCACTTAACGCCACTTTTCGAATCAACATGTATAACCATGGCATATCCACATAGCACTACGTTACATGTATAACCGTGGCATATCCACTTAGCACCACATTAATACATCAACATATGTGACTATGGCATATCCACTTAGCACCACGTTATATGTAGAACCATGGTATATCCGCTTAGCACCACGTTTTTTCATTCCAAAGATTCAATCGAGATTTTCTCATTTAACCCCAATTTATCAACTACAATTCACAGTTTATATCAATTAGTTGTACACTACAAAAACGTATTTCACATGTCACAATAAAATATCATAACATAATAAAAACTATACATTATTTACATATAAGCTTACATACACTTATTCATAACTTCATATCCACACTTACACATGTAATTGCATCACAGCATAAAACACATTCATACATTATTTCATCACATCACATGATCATTATCACTTTCTATAGTACTTTATTATATCGTTTCGGTACCCTTTGAACCATACGAAATTCTAAACGATACCCGAAAAGATGCACAAAAGTGCCACACATATATTGTAACCGAAGCTACCAATGATATGTAGCTGAAGCTACCACTAAAATGTAGCCGCAGCTACCACTGATCACTTAACACTGACGCGATTCACATGCCTACTCACACAAGCTGTCAATCTAAATTTAATATGTAGTGCTACTCACACAAGCTGTCAGGTGTCTGCAACACATACTAGATCACCCAGCCACTGATATAACTATATGGACCAGCACCTGAAATCACATAATTATTGATACACTGAAGTTCCTAGTGACATGTCACTCGTATCCTATTCGAATTCTAAGGTTCAATTGGGAGTTTTTCACACTTGTCGATGTTTAGTCAATACACACTTAATCACATATCTTATGATAAGAACAAATCTCACGAATTTCACATAACAACTATATTCATAAATAACACTTTGAACACATGATTTCAATTCTAATTCATGTATCATAAACATACATTTATATCATTTATTGTACAAAGTACATTAACCATTTAATACAACATATTAATTTAGGTTTCAAGCATAAATAACAATAACATTGCATTATTATTAACATACCAACTTACCTCAAATGCAAAAACAACTATAAATCTCGATTTAGCCCATAATCTCATTCTCCCCATTCTAAGCCTGAATTTCGTGGTTTCTTGATAATCGAGCTTGGAAGCTTGAAAAACCCTAGCCATGGTTTCTTCATGGTATATTCAGCCTTGAGGAAGAAGATGAAAAAATTTTTACTTCATTTTCCCTTTTTAATTCTTTTAAAATACTAAATGACCAAAATGCCCTTAAAGACTTTTTCTTTAAAATTTGTCTTATTCTTACCCATTTTTGTCCTACAATTTAACCAATGGTCTAATTACTATTTAAGGACCTTAAATTTAAAACTTCATAACAATTGGACACTTCTAACACATGGAACTCAACTTTTGCACTATTTACAATTTACTCCCTTTGACTAAATTGAGTGCCCAAGCGTCGAAATTTTTGAAAGAAATTTTCACGAAATCTTTCCGTGAAATTGTATATCATAAAAATATAATAAAAATAATATTTTCCTTGTCAAATTTGTGGCCTCGAAACCACTGTTCCGACTAGGCCCAAAATCGGGATGTTACATGAAATGTATTTGAAATACATTAAAATGCCTTACATATGTTATTTGAGTTCATGATGTGGCAAGTAAGTTTGCATGTAAGTAATGTATCATTTTTAATTACATTTTCATATTTTGATATAATTTATGAACTAATGCTGAATATTTGACGTAATTGATAAAGTATCAGAAAGTAAGATAATTTCCCGGTTGAACATTAGGAATAGAAAATGGATATTATGGACGTGTGTGGAAATCTAAGTGAAGCAAGTCCATGGCATTGTGCTAAATGTGATGAGCTCGAGAACGAGCCTATGTGAACTATGTGAAATAAAGTAGCTCTGGCTACAAGTGCGGCACTATGTGAGATGTCCTAATGTATCCATTATTATTTTGATGTGTTCAACGGGAATTGAATTAAAAATGACTAAGTGAAAATGAATGTGATTATGATGATGATGATATTTGTACATGGAATTTATTGATGGATATGTGCATCCATGATTATAAAATTATATACCTTGAAAGTATTACATGTATAACGATGATATTTCGAACGGTTTCATGAATAAAGTTCCTACATGGGATAATCTGAGCATGAGATAATTATGCATATTCAGGATTATGAACTGTCACACAAAAGTCATGAAAATGATGGTACATGAAATATTGATACAATGAAATGAATGATTTATGTTTATGAAGAAACGGTAAGAGAATGATATTCATCATGATATGTAAATATGTGACTATCTCTAGTACGTGATATGTAGAAATTATGTAAGTTGTGATGAGCAATAAACTCAAATGTAATATGTTGATAAACTAGGTTTATCAATATTGAATTTATAGGAAATAAGTTCAAGTAAATTAACAAGTGTTATTGTTGTTGTTGTTGATGCTTAGACAAGTGCCAAATTACTGCTTAAATGGTAAAATGTTCATTATATGATGCGTTAAAAAGGGTAAGTGCTCAAATGAAAATATAATGTGTCCATGGAAGAGTGGTAAGTTTTAAGTTGTGAAATTCTCTTATAAAACAAACAATCTAAATTTGTTCTAAAAAAATTTTCGGTAATGTCTCGTAACCCTATTCAAATGTCGAATTTAGGTTAGGGACGTTACACTCTGTGGAAGAAAGTTCTTAGATTTGGCCGAGAGGGCAAACTAAGTCTATGTTTCATTGGACTGTACGAGATCACCGAAAGGATAGGACTAATAGCTTATCGGCTAGCTTTGCCATCTGAGTTGGAAAAGATTCATGATGTATTTCACGTATCCGTGTTGCGACGCTACCGATCAGACCCTTCTCATGTTAGTAGGCCAACAGAGATTGAGACTCAATCGGACATGACATATGGTGAAGAACCAGTGAAGATTTTGGCTCAATAAGTCAAGAAGTTAAGAAACAAAAGTTTAGCCCTCGTGAAAGTACTGTGGCAAAGACATGGGGTAGAAAAGGCTATATGGGAGATTGAGGAAACCATGAGAAACCAATATCCAAACCTTTTTACCGGTGAGATTTCGAGGACGAAAATCCCTAACGGGGAGAATTATAAAAACCCAAATTACGGCCTAGTCAAAACAGTGGTTTTGAGACCACAAATCCGAAGTAAAATTATATATTTCATGATTTTTAAGTTTATGTTATGATTACATGCTACTGAGAAAATTTCATGAAGTAATTCATATGAGGTAGTGATTAATTTGTCCTTTAGGACTAAATTGCAAAAGTTGCAAAATATGAGTTTCTAGAAGTTTTAAGGAAGAATTGGCATTAAAAAAATTATTGGAGGTCCTTATTTAGCAAATAGACCATTTCTCGTATGATGGGCAAAAATGCCCAATGAAGGAAAATTTTCTAAAGAAGGGGCATAAGGGCATTTTGGTCATTTGGATATTTAATGAAATAAAAAGGGAAAAAAGTCAAAAATGTGCTCATCTTCTCCATGCAAGGCTGAAAATTCAACAGACTTCATAGCTAGGGTTTCTTACATTTTTAAGCTCACAAATTAAGAAACATGAAGCTCGGATCAAAACTGGAGAAAGAACAAGGTGGTGGACTAAACCATACACCTACCCATATTTTGGGTTCAAGGTAAGTTGTATGTAATAAATTAGTGCTATGCATTGTGAAAACTATTGTGATGACATTCTATGAAATTCATGTTATTTTCGTGAGATTTATTGATATGATATTTATAAAGAAATGATGAAGTTTTAATAGAGAAATACCAGTAAAATTTTAAAGAATACGAGGGATACCATAGTCATGACATAAGAATGTGTAGGTCCCGTGTAAGACCATGTTTGGGATATGGCATTAGCATCGACATGAAGTCCCATATAAGACCATGTTTGGGACATGGCATCGGCATCAGTTTACAATCTCATGTAACCCGCGTCTGGGACATGGCATCGACATCGAAATGAGATCCCATGTAAGACCATGTCTGGGACATAGCATTGGCATCGACATGTGGTTCCGTATAAGGCCATGTTTGGGACATGTTGTTAGCACTGAGACAAGATTTAGATCCATTGCAAGACCATGTCTGGGACATGACGTTGGTTTCTAACTGTGATCCCATATAAGACTATGCTGGGACATGGCATCGACACTGAATTGAGATCCCATGTAAGACCATGTTTGGGACATGACATTGGCATAGACATGTGGTCTCGTATAAGACCATGTCTAGGATATGGCGTCGGCACCAGGACAAGATTTAGATCCCTTGTAAGACCATGTCTGGGTCATGGCATTGGCATCTAAGAGTGATCCCGTATAAGACCATGTCTGGGACATGGCATCAGCATCAGTTTACGATCTTGTGTAATACCATGTCTGGGACATGGCATCGACATCGATATGAAATCCCGTGTAAGATCATATCTGGGATATGGCTTCAGGATCGACATGTGATCTCATATAAGACCATATTTGGGATATCGCATTGGCATCATACTATTAGAATGACATTCGAGTATCATTTGGTATTCTAGTAATTTAACGGGAAAAGTATTCAAGTTGATGAATTTAACGAGAAAGACTAAAGTTAGGTGGTGAGTGATACAGGTGGACATGAGTAATTCATGAAAAGTGAATACAAAATGATATGAATTTGTCAATAAGAAAAACCATGAGTAAGCCATGTTAATGTGTAAAGAATTTATGTGATATTCATGATACCTCATTCGAATGTTAGTTTATGATTTTTGTTGCTATTTATTTCATGCAACTTACTAAGCATTTGTGCTTACTCCCTTTCTTTCCCTTTTCCTTGTAGTTTTGCCAAACCAGCTCAGGGATTGTTAAAAGTCGTAGCTCAAAGTCACACTATCAAAAATTCCATTTTGGTATAGTACAGTTTAGTTATTTTAGCTATCGCATGTATAGAAACTTGGACATTTTGATATATGTCATTTTGGGTAGCCATATGTATGTTGGCTATTGATGTTACTTAAGTCATGTTGTAATGGACTTTGGAAATGGGCTAATGTTGATTAAATTTTTAATTATGCAAAGTGAATGTCATTATGCATAAGTAGGTAATTGCCGATTATGATAGTATTATATGATAAATATTGGATTTGTTTTTTTAATGAAATTTATGTAATGGTTTATTTTGTTGAATTTAGTATGCGCATATACTTATGGGAATTTTACAAGTTGGATATTTTTGCAATTGAATTTAATGATTAGTTATATACATGTTGGTTATAGGATTTGAAATTATTCGCATGTGATTATTCGACTTCGTGATATTATGATTTGATTTCGTTTAAGGAATGTGAATTAACGAACTTGTGAAAGTATGAAAGTAGAGAAATTTTTCGGTAATGCCTCGTAACCCTTCCGGCGACGGATACGGGTTAGGGGTGTTACAATTTCTGATTATCTGGGCCTACGAGCCTATCGGGCCCATTTGGCCTATTCTGGTCCAGTTGGCCAAAATGTGACCCAAGTCCATGACTTCGCTCATGGGGTCTCTGATATCGTATTGATTACCCTCATACGAGTTGTAACACCCAAAACCCAGCCAAGAAGTTACGCCCAAGTCCGGCGCGTCACATTGAATCTCATTTTAAAATCACGCATTTTCTTTAAACACTCATTAGAAAACTAATATTTCTAAGTGAAAATAAGTTCGTTTGAAGGTTAAAGCCTCTTTGTTAAAATTCAGAATATTTAAACGATTTGTTATCCATTTGAAAACATAACTACTTTTAAAACCTTATTCATTATTATAGGCAAAAACCGAGTAAGTTGTGGAAGCTTGTAGAAAAACTTGTAGTTTGCAGAAACGTGTAGATTTTTGCAACAGTTTAAGTTTTGGAAAACCGCACTCTACTTCTGGCAGTTATAAATAATCAAAAAAACAAAAATCCTAAATTAGAATCTAGAGAATACTTAGAGCGGCCTTATTACATAATTCAAAGCCTAGAATAGAAATTTAAAATAAAACAAATGTAAACAATGCAGTCATGTGGCCACCCTCGAGTCCATCGTAGCACCGATCCAACAAACGCTAGGGATTACCTGGAAAGATAAAAGACGGGGTGAGTTTACGAAAACTTAGTGTGTAATCCCCTTCTTAAAGAATTGTCACTAAACGGAAACAGATATAAAAACAGTTTGAGCCAGAGCTCTATACCAGAAATAGTACAGTTAAGCTCAGAGCATAAGTAGGCCAAAGCCCAATACAAACCATTTGGGCCTAGCCCATATCAGAATCAACTAGATTAAAATCAACTGGCCCTAACCCATATCAGAGACAGAGCATAAATGAATGATGCACACCACTCCGTCCAACCCTGCACAGTCTGTGGGGATATAATCAACCCACCCATCCCTAGACTCCACAGTGTAGTACCGATGCGGCACTATCAGTATCGTAGCAAGGCTGCCAGAAATCAGAATGGCCAAAAGCCATAAACAAAATGGCATAGAGCCATAGTAATATGCGTGGCACAAAGCCATCGTTAACGGGTCTATAATCGGCACAAAGCCTATGATATCGGTACAAAGCTTTTGGTAATGGCACAAAGCCCATAATTACGGCACAAAGCCCAGAATAACGACACGAAGCCCATAATAACGGCACATATCCCTCGGTAACATGATCGGCACACAGCCATGGTTTGGTCCACAGTCGTCTTGGGTAACTCGTGGGACCTTATCAAATCAGTACGTCTCTTAAGCCTTTGGTGGGTCCACAGTCATCTCGGGCAACCCGTGCGACACTAGCAAATCAGAACTTCCTCCATAGAATATCCCAACCCCTGCAACATGTTATGCATTCAGAATGTCATCCTCATAACCAAAAAAACAATCACAGTCACATTAGCCGAATCATAGTCATTAAGTTACTGTCAATCAGCCAAGACATAGCACGAGTTAGTCTTTTACGCGCGAGGGGCAAAACAGTCATTTTACACTTTAAGGGCAAAACAATCATTCTACCCTACAAGGGTATTCCGGTAATCTTACCCTATAGGGGTATTATAGTAATTTTACAATCCGAGGGTATTTTGGTAATTTTGCAAACCCGAGGTAAAATGGTAATTTTACAAATCAAGGGTAAAATGGTAATTTTACAAATCAGGGGTAAAACGGTAATTTTACAAATCATGGGTAAAACTGTAATTTTACAAATTAGGGGTAAAATGGTAATTTTACAAATTAGGGGTAAAACAACAATTTTACAAATTAGGGGTAAACAGTAATTTTACAAATCAAGGGTAAAACGATAATTTTACAAATTAGGTGTAAAAGGTAATTTTACAAATCAGGGGTAAAACGGTAATTTTACAAATTAGGGTTAAAACAGTACTTTTACAAATCGGGGGTATTTTTGTAATTTTACAAATCGGGGTATTACAATAATTCTACCCTATAAGGCTATTTTAGTAATTTTATCAATCCCTCAGAAAGTCTACAATCGCCTCGGGTGACTCAAGTATTCTAAAAAGAGATAATGTTGTGAATGGGCCTAAGGCCCGTTCGGCCTAAGTGGGCCCACACGCTCGTGTGGCCCTCTTTGCCCAAAGCTAGCCACAGATATCAGATTCACCTAGTCTAGTCCAATATTTACTACACAATTATACAATTTGTCCGATTGGGCCTACGGGCCCACATGGCCCATTTTGGTATTTCAGCATTTGCCGTTCTACAGCTAGAGCAGGGTGGAATACACACCTGATAGGAATCTGAAGTTAACCCGCACTCCGAACACTGCTATGCCCAGAAGCCAAAAATAACCGTACCCTTGACTCCCAAGGGGTGTGTCGATCAACTTCGGTCACCACCAGCGTAACCCAACCGCATACAGATCAACGAATGATCCAACGCCTAACCTAACGACCACGCCATAAATCGAAAAGAATAAGCCAAGAAAGGTATGCTTACTCTCCCCATGGTTTGCTCTATTTAAAGCTAGCTTCTCACCTATTCTCATGTTAGCTTCCCGATGTGGGATTCTCCACCAATCCCGTAAAATCCACTCATTAGCCAAATAATCAACCTTTGCGTGCAAAGGGATTCAAACGAAAGTCCTCTTGGTAGCCATGTCACGCCACCACCACTAGGACACAAGCTCATTTGTGTCATAAGTCCAACACATCTAACTATAAAGCCTACCTACTCGCTTCCAGATTTATTTAAAAGAGAAACCAAAATAAATTGCAAAAGCCAAGACTTGAACCTTGGACCCATTGCTTCCTCTATGCGTGACTTCCTTGTCTCCCATATGGCGCCATTTGCCACTAGACCACAACTCCTTTTGTGTCTTATTTTAACCCCTTTTATTTATAAGTTATCCCACTTGAGCTCAGGGTTTAGTTAACCTAAAAATAAATATTTTTCCCATACTAAACCCAAACTCAGGACTTCACTGAAACTCTTTAACACCTCAAATTACCACCTTATCCACTAAACGAATCACACAATTTAAATTATTAAAGCCACTTTTTAACCGATCCAAAACTCAAGGCCCAATACTTCTAGGCCCAAATTCGGGTTGTTATACGAGTGTTTGCGCACTCGCAAGACTACCATAGCCAAACCTTCAGCTTTTTGGCATTTCAGGATTTGCCGATCTATTGAGTGTGTGCAGTGTGTTTACACACCTTTGGCTCTATATCGATTATCAAACAAGGGTTAGAAGTACACACCTTATCATGTAGAGTACTAAATATTCACGATCATCACAACCTATATTCAAATATTGTACTTCATTAGTCACTTCCTATTAATGCAAAACAAATCCACGATAATCACTTACCGAAGGATAACTATACTTGCCTTGATTGACTGCAATTTTCTTATTTAATTCGAAGTCCGTTGTAGCCCTTATTCTGCATCCAGGCAGAAAGTCCCAAATCGCTGACACCTTACGTCACTTAAACTTGGGAATGATGGCTACATGCTCAAACCCCGTCGTCACCGTCGCCATCTCTTTACCATTAACGCTCCCTTTGTCCATCTCAAAAATAATACGGTTATCTTTGGGATTTAGCCTACGATCACACGAACAAGGTTGCTTAAAGAAGATTCGAGTAAAGAGAGCCCCAAGAGAGCAGGTTGAACATAAGAAGCGGTTTGGTCAAGTTGAAGAGATAGTGACATCACAAAAGAATTTCGACAAAGGGAGAGGAGTTATTTGGCTTTAAGAGAAAGAAAATAAGAAGTGTGAAAGAAAAGAGTAGGAAAAGGAATTATGAAAAAGCAAGAGAGTAAAAAGAATGCACATTCGGCACACAAAGGAAAATGAGAAAAAGAAATAAACCAAAACAAAATAAAACACCTTTTTAAAAAAAAACAAGAACACCCCCTATTCGCGGTACCTTCCCACCTATTGCCGAATTTTGCACCAAAGAAGTAAAAAATAAATAAAATAAAAGAACAAAGTCCCATAATCGACAGTAGCCCATTCCAATTCAAATTCCCTCAATCCAATCTACATAGGCCATCATCCTTATCTCAATCGAACCTCCCCTCATCCTTATCTCCACTGAACTCCACCCAATAGCATTTCACTCCAATTCAAATATTGGACGTCCCTTTATCAAAATAAGTCTCCCATTTGCGCCTGTAGTAGCTTGAACTCCAGACCTCACTACCGTCATCGCGCCTCACAACACGCTGCTTTCCACTGTGCCACAACTTCTCTTATGCTATAAATTGGTCGCAAATAATTACAAGGCTTACTTGCTGAAGCCACAGTTTCCTTAAAGTAAAAAATCAAAACATTGCCTGGCTTGAGATTCGAACCTTCGCCCATTCAGAACCCATAGCACGCTTCTCGCCACTGCACCCTAGGTGCTCTATGTGACATATTCCACCGTCAACTCCTTTTAAAGCCTACCAACCAGCCACCATTGTATTTGAAAAAAACCCAAAAAGTTACTACAACCCAGCCTCGAACCTTCGACCTTCTCACCAAGTTACATGCCTCTTGCCACTACGCCTTCTACCTAGTTTTCGTCATTTTTCCTCCCCAGCTAGTTATATAGCCTTCCTGCCGACCTTCAGGTTGTTTAAAAAAAAACCAACATTTTTGCGCATGCTGCGACTTGAACCCAACTATCCTTCCTACTCCTAACGCCTTTTGCCACTAAGCTAGGCGTGTTCCTTGTGTCACGTTTTACCAGATTTTAATAATAATCATTAAAGCTAATGCCTAGGGCCCTTTCGAAAAAAAAGAAAAATTTTGCGAAGGCCCAAGATCGAGCCCAGGACTCTTCCCACACTACCAACCCTTCCTAAATCACCTATCCATTAACTCAAACATGAAATTGTTAAACTTTAAACGTATTTAAATTATTTAAGCTACCTCTGAACCGATCCCAAACTCAAGGCCCATTACATCTAGGCCCAAAATTCAGGATGTTACAGACACTAGTACCCCGTGCATTCTAACAATCTCGGACACTCAACTAGTCTATCAAGCGAAAGGTCTGTACGTACTAGTATGAAATGTGCCAATTTCGTCAATCTATCAACAATAACCTAGATAGCATCTTTCTTTTTTAGAGACAGGGGCAAACCCGATACGAATTCCACAGTCACTCTATCCCATTTCCACTCAGGTATCATCACAGGCTGTAGTTGTAACACCCTTATCCCGTAACCATCGCCGAAACAGGAAAGGAGCGTTACCAGACATGTAATCAGACTGAATCAGTAAAATTTTTGAACTTTTTAATCTTTAACCATTATGTATTTTCAAACATCAAAACATGCTTTAAATGATCATAAAATGATGCATATAACTATTGAGGATCAAATTGAAAACATAGTAAAAGATATGAAAATAATGTTTAAATTTTCAAGTTAGGGACACACGGCCGTTCCCCTTTGCCCGTGTACTCTCGCACGGTCATGGCTATCCAACACGCCTGAATCGTATGACCCGTGGTTGAAACTGACTTACCTCACACGGCCACTAGACACGCCCGTGTACAAAACAGAGCAGACCGTGTGACTATACTGCCAAATTTCACACGGCTACAAGTTACCAGACACGCCCGTGTGTTTATGCCATGTACCAAAACTGACCAAACCATTTAAGGTGCAGGTGACACATGGTCAAAATACACGCCCGTGTTCCCTGGCCGTGTGGCACAATATAGGCTCGGTTTAAGGCAAATTGCCACCCAAAATTTGGGTCCTTTCTACTAGCCATAATTATGCAACATCTCATGCCAATTTGTCAACCAAAAACATACCAATTCAAGCATATAATAGACCCAAAATCATCATAAATCTTGCACCAACTAGGCATAATAATTCAATAGCTAAAATAGCCACATTCATGAACTCATCCACACATAAATATACATAATCATTCCTTACCATTTCAGCTCATAAACACATCTTGATCATATAATTTACCAAAATATATCATGTTCATTAACAACTAGCCTATACATGCCATGACCATTTCATTTACAAAAGGTTCAAAAGTACCAAAGCTTGATAGATAGTGTGATGGCAATCTCTGACACGTCCGATTATCGAGCTAGCTTCCGAATCTATAAGATAGTGTAAGAAATAAACGGAGTAAGCTTCTAAAGCTTAGTAAGCTCGTAAAACTTAGAATTAAACTTACCAATTCATTAAGGTAATCCTTACATATACAAGTAAGGTCAATTCTATTCATATGCTCTTATAGCCTATTTCACAAGCTCACACATGTTAGTCCATATGATTCCATATACAATCTTATACAAGAGTTTAACATATAATTCATATGACATATAATGCATTCACTATCATGTATCTCATGTAACATATAAATCCTATGTATTGGATCATACCTTTCAGGTAGTTCATATATGCATATATCCATTCCATCTTATAATTCATGTAACTTATATCGGTATTGCCCGTTGAACCTATAAGAATATCGAGGATACCTGGGTGATACACACACAGTGTAAATATACATATAACCTGAAAACCGTCAATACGTCATGTATGCTCTTACGAGCCTGTACAGTAAGCCCGGAGGCTGAACATGTAATCCCGAAGGATGAACAGTAAGCCCGTAGGCTGAACGGTGAGTCCGAAGACTAAACATGTGATCCCGAAGGATGAACGTATAGCTCATGAGCACATGGTGAGTCCGCAACAAATGCAAGAGCTCGAACCACCCTGTAGCCCTAGTGACATGTCACTTGTATCCTTACGACTTCAACGGTTCTAACGGGGGCTCGGTATCCATGTATCACTTGTAACATTTAACATTTCCATTCCAAATCACATGTATATACTCAATAGGTAATCCCATTCAGCAACTTTACACACCCACATGATCATTAAACAACATTTATAAGCATTTATAAGGTAAATTTCAAATTCTACGAACTTACCTCGTAATCCCAATATCTACTCGTCTATTTTCCGTTTTCCACGATCAAGTTCCGGGATTCAATCGTCTTTATCTAAATTAATAAAAATTTCAGCTATTTACTAACTCACATATTCAATTCAATTCCAAAAACATATATTTTGACATATTTGCAATTTAGCCCCTATATTTTCAATACTTTGCAATTTAGTCTTTTATCATAAAAATGACAGTTTACACAATTAATCCACAATTTCCCTTAGCCGAATATTCAAGGGACTTATACAAGCATATATCGTTCAATTAATCACAAATTTAACCCCAAAAATTCTATCTTTTTGCAAATAAATCCTTAAACTCATTTTCTTCAAAATTTACTTTAAAATTCTTGTATTTTCTCACATAATATACAATAATTCATCAAAATCTATCAAAATAACATGAATTCATCAATGGCATTTTTCAAGGACATGTTCAAAATCAGAAATTGAGGTACAGGTCGACTAGTATACAAAGCAACGATCTCAAAAACGTAAAAATCACTGAAAACCAAAGTCAAAACATACCTCAATTGAAGAATCAAGCTTGCCGAATGAAACAAAGTTTAAAACCCTTATTTTGCTTAAGAAATCGGTGGAGAAGAAGCAAATATGGAAGAATTTTCATGTTTTATTAATTAAAACATATAATATTGATAAAAGATCATTTTAACCTTTAAATTAAACCATTTAAAAACATGTCATTAAGGACGTAAATGTCCACTAGCTTTAGAAAAGGTAAAATAACCATTTAAGGCCTTCCACTTATAAAGTCATCATCAAATAAGCCATTTATAAAATAGAACTCTAATTTATCGCTTTATGCGATTTAGTCATTTTTCTCAAATTAACCAGACAAACAATAAAATTTCTAAACGAAACTTTCACACTGTAATTCTATCATGCTGTAAAACATATTAAAGCAGTAAAAACAATATTTCGATTCGGTTAAGTGGTCCCGAAACTACCCGTTCCGACTAGGGTATAAAGTGGGTTGTTACAGTAGTAATCCCAACGGTACTTGATGTTCAGCTTTGACTAGCTCACAAATCAAACATTTTCATACAAACTCTGAGATATCTTGTTTCATGCAAAACCACCAATACAACTCTTTCAAATCGTTGTACATTTTAGTACTTTCTGGATGAATGGACAAACAACCATTGTGTGCTTCGTTTAGAATCTTCTAGATGAGCTCAAAATTTCTCGGTACACAAATTCTACCTCTGAACCTCAAACAGTCATTAGATTCGATCTAAAATTCTAAATCAGGAATTGACTTGCACTAAACTCGTTCGGCTTTCATTTCATTATCACATTTAAATCAAACCATCATCAGACAAAGTTAATTGTGTGTTCATCGTATGTAAAGAAAATAAGGACTTTTTGCTCAAAGCATTAGCAACTACATTTTGCTTTTCCCAGATGATAATCAATCACTAACTCATAATCTCTAAGCAACTTGAGCCATCTTCGTTGTCATAAATTCAAATCTTTTTGAGTCATTATATACTTTAAGCTTTTGTGATCAGTAAAGATGTGACACTTCTCACTAAACAAATGATGTCGCCAAATTTTTAATACGAACACAATTTCAGCTAACTCTAAATCATGAGTCAGATAATTCTTTTCATGCGGCTTCAACTGTCAAGAAGCATGAGCTATTACTTTGCCTTCTTGCATTAAAACACAACCCAGACCATTCAAAGACGCATCACTAAATATCAAGAATTCTTTACTTGACTCAGGCTGCACTAAGACTGGTGCCTCAGTTAATAGTGGTTTCAACTGGTCAAAACTCTACTGACATTTCTTAGACCATTCAAACTTTACATCTTTCTGAAGTAATCATCTCAATGTTGTTGCAATCATCGAGAATACTTTTACAAAACGTTGATAATAGCCAGCTAATTCCAGATAACTTTTGACTTCAAATACATTTCTTGGTGGTTTCCAATTAATAATTATTGAAATCTTGCTCGAGTCAACTCTAATTCCTTCAACTAAAATGATATGTCCCAAAAATCCAACCTTTCGAAGCTAAAATTCACATTTCCTAAACTTAGAAAACAATTGCTTGTCTCTCAATGTTTGTAACACTATTCTCAAATGCTCAGTATGTTCAGATTCGTCTCAGGAATAGATCAGAATATCATCTATGAATACGATAACAAATCTGTCTAAATATGGTCTAAAGATCCGATTCATAAAATACATAAAAACTACAGTAGCATTAGTTAATCCAAAAGGCATAACAAGAAGTTCATAGTGTCCGTACCTAGTTCTGAATGCAATCTTCGGCACATCCGAATCTTAACTCGTAACTAATAATAGCCAGATCTCAAATCAATTTTTAAAAATACCGTCACACCTTTCTGCTGATCAAACAAATCATCAGTTTACGGTAGAGGGTATTTGTTCTTGATTGTCAATTTATTAAGCTATCGATAATATATACACATTCTCATTGTGCCATCCTTCTTCTTTACAAATAACACTGGTGCACCCCAATGCGAGAAACTCAATAATGCAAAACCTTTATCGGTTAACTCTTGCAATTGAGCTTTCAATTCTTTCAACTCTGTTGGAGCCATTCTGTATGAAGCTATCGATATAGGTGAAGTTCCTGATATTAAGTCAATAGCAAATTCAACCTCTCTAATCGGTGGTAAAACCCAATAATTCTTCTGGAAACACATCTGGATATTCGCAAACAACTTGTACTGATTCAATATTTAATCCAAATACTTTTGTATCAAGTACGTATGCCAGATAAGCATTACATCACTTTCTCACATACCTCTTAGCTGACATTGATGAAATTACAACAGGCAATCCACTCATATCATCTGATTCAATTCGAACTATTTCATTATTTTGACATTTCAATTCTATAGCCTTTCGTCGACAATTCACAACTGCATCGTGCAATGTCAACCAATCCATACCTAGAATTACATCAAACTCATCAAATGGTAACAACATCAAATTGACCAGAAAATAGTAACCCTGAGTTATTAAAGGACAGTTCTTGCAAACTTTGTAAACCAAGACATATTTACCTAAAGGCATCGATACTTTAATCACAAACACAGAAGACTCAACAGGTAGTTTCTTACAAGATACTAAATTCACACATATATATGAGTGGGTTGATCTGGGATCTACCAATGCAACTACATCCGTGTCATAGAGAGAAAATGTACCAAAAACAACATCTGGTGATGGCGCTTCTTTTCGAGCGCGAATAGCATAGGCTCTAGCGGGTGCTCTAACCTCGGATCTCACTGCAGAGTCCTTTGTTGCTCCCTTACTACTAATCACATTTCTCGTATTTCTAGGTAGCCTTCCTTTAATTTATGTGTTACTCGGTCTTCCATTCAGTGGTCTATCTTTCTCAGCTAACTCGGGACAATCTCTGATGAAATGACATAGCAAACTACATTTAAAACAAGCCCGATCATTCATTCTACATTTACTAGGATGTTGTCTCCCACATTATCTACATTCAGGTCTATTAGATCTAGCACCACCAACACTTGCTACTAATGTGGCTTGAGCCTTAGAACTTGAGTGTTGCTTTGTAACACCCCTAGCCCTTATCCGTCGCCGGAAAAGAGCTATAAGGTATTACTAAACGAAACACAATTATCACATACTCACAAATACTCATATGATGTTATAACAACCATCATCAAAGCATTTTTAAAACAATAATCATATTGTAAATGCATCATTACTACTACATTGATGTTTCAAACATTGACAAATGACATTTTTTCTATTATAACACATGCATGTTTATCTTAATTATAAAACACATTTAATAAACATGCCATATAATAATCATTAAATACCTATGATCTTTTTACGAAACATAAATTCACAAAACGATGGAGCCATATTCGCATGGCTTTCAATTACAATATAACCAACTTGTTCCAAAATAGGTTTAAACTATATATGCCATATCAAAAATAATGTTACTATAAGTACCGAAACAACGTTCAGATAGTGTGGATGACTTCGAACTTGAATCCCTGAGTCCGTAGCTTCCGACGAGATCTATAAAATAGAGAATCAACAATAAACGGAGTAAGCTTTTCTAAGCTTAGTAAGTTTTAAGCAATGCAACCATTTAAACTCAATTTGTATAGCTATCATTCGAAATTATCAAATAACAAGCCTTTAGCCTATTACCCTTTTTGGCCGAATATATATATATAAAAATACAAACACTTAACTTGCATTAAACTTTTTAACTTCTCTTGAATCTAGATTCATATAATATAGACAATTCAAATCTCTTCACAGAGTTTCACACTTTGACCGAATGCCTCAAGATCATATACATATAGTCTTAGTGCTGATTCACATTACATATTTAGTTCAATTCCAATCAAGCTCAAATATAAGCACAAGATACATACCTAACCAATTTATAGTACTGAGCTAACTCAATTGCCATTTATCATGGAGTCTAAAAATCTTATAAATCTGAATTCATCACCGGCTCGAATCCTGCTAGACTTTCAGTCTGATCACTTTCACCAGCATTCCGCCTGTTAGGCTCGAAACCCGTTATAATTTCACCGGCATTATAGCCTGCTAGGCTCAAGGCCCGATATCAATCACCAGCTCAAAAGCTTGCTAGGTCAAAGACCCAATAATAACACACGATATTTAATTCACAGAATTTTATACACATCTATTCATATACTTTCGATTTCCCCAACATAAACACATTAGTGAGATATTACTTTCATTCGAACTCATTCACATATCAATATAATTATTTCTATTTCATAAGAGCCATTAGCCCGCATCACATATATATAAACATAAATACCATTTCAATTTCATCATCTTATCATTGTAACCATTAGCAACCTCACTCATATAAATTACCTATGATTCATAATAGCCATTCGGCTACATACATTTAAATACAAAATGATCATGGTTCTTTTAATAGATATTAAGTATATCATACTCAATCATATCATAGACTTAATATTCAATACTTACAAAAGAATTAACTCAATTACTTAAAAACTTTCTTCAAAAGTTGTTGAACGATTTAAAACAGCTATTCAAGTACTTTATCTTTCCCCGAATCCAAATTTGGTGTCCTTGGTTCTTGAGCTAAATTAAACAGAGTTTACCATTCAATAAACCATTACCAAAATCACAAAATCATTATTTAATCAAATTTATGCACAACCGAATATATAGATATATATATATACACACAAATACAACTCATTCACAAACATCTCAATATACATTTACTAACTTAAGAATCACTTATAAAATTGACAAATACACACTTGTTACCTAAGTTCACAATTGAAAATTCTTTGATACAAGGATACACAAGTCGCATACTATCTAACATCTAATTCACATTTTCAACCATCTAATTCACAAACACAAACACAAAGACAATTCAGTATTCAAGGGAGTCATTCAACCATCACAAAACATAATTTGACATTAAGCCTTAGTTTTCTAATATTTAACTAAAGACTTCTCATTCAAAAATAACTTAACCGAAAAATAGATACTCATTTTAAGCTTTTTTTCACATTTCGCTCAAGGCAAAAAATTCAATAATAATTCATTATCTTTAAGACCAAAACCGAATGCTTTCACATGGATTTAGGCTACACTAAACATAGGTTTCATATATTAAACTCATAATTTAATACGCATGCATTTAAACATCACAAGGTCCACTTAACCCTTCTAAATCCATTTCTATCCAAATCCACTCAAACTAACCATGTATTAGCCTTAATTTAATTAGCATTTATGAAACAACTAGCTTAACATTCAAATCTTAACTACCATTAACTAACATGAATCTTTTTCACTAGCAATTATACTCAAATATCCCTCTTGGTATTTAAAAAATTGTTTTCTCAATTTAACTCATCACAAACATGGCCGAATATAAATCCTTTTATTTATCACTAAATTTCCTTATTTCCTAGCTCAATTCAACAATGGCATTGGAAATTTAATCAAAGAAAATGTTTCTTTCCCAAATACCCCTATACGACAATCTCCATTTCGAACCTTAAATGAAATATTCAAACTTAATCATTCATTTCATTTCTCATTTTAGCACATCTTCAGCTAGCATATAAATATACACTATCAATTTAATTAGAAAAAATAATAACAATGTACAAAATTATCACATTTCCCTATTAGCCGAATGTTACTACTCAATTTAGCTAATCTTTGCAACATTAAAGCATTTAAACATACTTTTAATCATTTTCCCATATAGAACCACAATTTAACAACAAAATTAGCATATAAAGATCTTGGTCGAAAGCATCATTCATCACCATTACAAAAATTAATACATGGGCCATGATAAACACTTGACATTTAATTAAATTTCACAAAATCAAAAGGAAATAACATGAATTCTTACCTTAAAATTGACACAAGAATGGCCGAATGTCTTGTTCTCTCTTAACTCTTTTTCTTTTGATGATTTTCGGCAATGAAGAACAAAGGTAAATAAACTTTGTTCTTTTCACCTTTTGATTATTTTATTAATATAAAACCATTATGCCATTTTTAACTTAAAAGAATGTATATAATATAAGTCAACCACATCATGACCGGTCACTAAAGTTAAAATGGTTATTTTTACATGCAAACCCCTCTTATTTTGACCATATAACAATCGGCCACTATAGCAAATTAATCTATCACATTTTTAAGGTCTTCCACATAAGCACTTTTTAAATCAATTCACATTCAAATGACAAAATCAAAGAGTCAAAATTTCACACATACATTTTCACATATAATAGGCATGAAATTTAACATTTCATTATTTTTGTGACTCGGTTTAGTGGTCCCGAAACCACTTTTCGACTAGGGTCGAATTAGGGCTGTCACAACTCTCACCCCTTTAGGGATTTTCGTCCCCGAAAATCTTACTAGCAAATAAATTAGGGTAACGCTCTTTTATCAAGTCTTCAAGCTCTCAAGTCGCTTCTTCGATTCCGTGTTTGAGCTAAAGAACTTTAACTAGCGAAAGTTTCTTATTCCGTAATTCTTTCATCTTGCGAGCCAAAATACGAATCGGTTCTTCCTCATAACTCAAATAAGACTGAATTTCAACCTCAAATGGTTTAATCACATGTGAGGGATCAGATCTATATCGACGGAGCATCGAAACATGAAAAACATCGTGAATCTTTTCGAGTTCAGGTGGTGGAATCAATCTATAAGCAACTGGCCCAATTCGTTCAGAAATCTCATACGGTCCTATAAATCTCGGACTCAATTTTCCTTTACGGCCGAATCTGAGCACCTTTTTCCACGGTGAAACTTTAAGAAACACTTTTTTGCCGACTCGATACTCAATATCTTTCCGTTTCAAATCCACATACGATTTTTGACGATCTGATGCTGCTTTTAGACTTTCATGAATCACTTTTACTTTCTGCTCAGCCTCTTTGATCAAATCAACCCCGAAAATATTATTCTCACCGAGCTCGGTCCAAAACAAAGGTGTACGGCATTTACGACCGTACAAAGCCTGGTAAGGTGCCATCTTGATACTCAATTGAAAACTGTTATTGTAGGCAAATTCAATCAAAGGTAAATATCTCTCCCACGAACCACTAAACTCGAGAATGCAACATCTCAACATATCCTCGAGTATCTGAATAACTCGCTTGGACTGACAGTCTATCTAGGGATGGACAGCAGTGCTAAAATGCAACCTGGTGCCCAATGCATCTTGCAATTTCTTCCAAAATCGCGATGTAAATCTGGAGTCTCTATCCGAAACAATAGAAGTAGGCACTCCGTGTAATCGTACAATCTGAGAGACATATAATTCTGCTAGCTTGTCAAGTGAAAAGTCTGTACGAACAGGGATGAAATGAGCTGACTTCGTCAATCTATCAACAATAATGTAACGCCCCTAACCCGAATCCAACACCGGATTAGAGTTATGGATCATTACTGGAGTTACTAATTTATTTATCAAATATTTTATTTCATCTAACATTTATATTTCGAATCACTTAAAATTAGACATATTTTCCCCCAAACATATTTATTTTTCTCGACATATTTTATTTGGATTTATTATTCGTCTCAACATACTTAATTTCCTTGTATCAACGTCTCAAAGGTAATCACATATTTACATGTCATGATAAATGTCATTTTTCTTTCCATATTCCAGTCTCGTATTTGAGTCATCTGGATTTTTATAATAAATTTGGTCATCATTTTCATTTATTCAATATTCTAATACATTCAATTAATGATCTAGGAAAAATTACCATTTTGCCCCTCAATCTTTAATTAATGTCGATTTTACCCTTAGGCTGAGAAAAACAAATTCTTGCAATTTAATCCTTATTTCCAGCCATTATCATCATACATATTAATAACAGCCCATAAATTCTACAAAATATCAAATTTTACATAATTTCAACACTTTTCAATTTAATCCTTAAAACATTTTTTTCCCCGATCTTAAACTAAATTAGTAATTTCATTTGAATTTTGAAATTTAAATAATAAAATAATCCATTTCATGTAATTTGATCATTTCTAACATTTTTATAAAATTGCCCATGAAGTTTTACTTTTATTCAATTTAGTCCCTGAGCCTAAAACATACAAATTAGCCATGCTAACTGATTATTCATACATATTTTCCTCCTCCTCCTCTCCATTCCACAACCTTAATTGATATAACATGCTTATGAGTAACGTTATCAGTAATTTCACTATTTACTTATGTGTATATTGAAAGCTGTCCATTTGAGTCATAGTCACTAAATTATTTATATCTTGAGCTACAGAACTCAAAATTAAGATCCGCTAATTTTTTCTGAAACTAGACTCATATATCTTTTTAGCATAAAAATTTCATAATTTTTGGTTCAGTCCATTAGTACAGTTGATTCTTTAAATTCACCCCTGTTCTGCTATCTAACAGTTCTGACCCTTCTTCACTAAAAATTAGTTATCTCTTCATACAGGATTCGATGATGTTTTTGTTTATTTCTCTTGAAAATAAACTCATTAAAGAATCTAACCATATAAATTATGTCCCATAATCATTTTTATACAATTTTTAATGATTTTTCCAAGTCAGAATAGAGGATCCCGAAATCATTCTAAACCAGTCTTACAAAAATATAAATATCTCAGAATAAAGAATTCATTTACTTGTTATGTTTCTTTTATATGAAAATAGGCTCAACAGGTTTTAATTCCATATCTCACTCAACTTCTAATTTAGTTTCTATCATTTTTGGTGATTTTTCAAAGTTAACTTACTGCTGCTGTCCAAACTGTTTTAGTGCAAGATATTAATTACTAAGTTTATAACACCCTTATTTCCTTTCTCTACAATATTTCCCATCACTTTCTCTTATTTCTCTTCATTAATATATCAAGAACATAGAACCATATATATAAGAAAAATCTACATTAACATCATTTCCATGCTTTTTCAATAATATCAAACTTAAAAATATATGAAAATCTTGATGTTCTTACCTTTTCCCCTTGGTTTCAATCTTTAACTTGATATTCTCTCTCTTCCAGCTTCTATTTCTTGAGTCCAACTTGACATTCTAACTCCCCATAGTCTCCTTAACATTTTTCTCCTTTGGTAGCTATGGAAATTCTTTTGATTTCTAGGTTAAAATGGTGAATTTTTGGTGGAAGGACTAAATTGTAAAGAATGAAAAGTTTCTTTCTTCTCTTCTCTTCTTCCTAACGTGAATGCATGGAAATTGGATGAGAATTTCCTCATCTTTCTTTCTTTATATATACTAATAAAATAATAATAAAATAATAAAATATCATATAAAAAATCAAATTAAAATATTAATAACTAATATTTAATTAATTAATTAATCTAAAATATCTCCAACATCATCATTACTTTCTAGATTTCTCTCTCTTCCAATTGACCATTTTGCCCTTTGTGATCTTTTAAAATTCCATTGTTGAGTCATCACTTAATTTTGATAAAATTGCAATTTAGTCCCTCATAATTCTTCATCTATTCAATTTGGTCCTAATTCATCCTTTTTACTTAGTTTCTAGATTATTCCACCCATAAAATATTTGCACTATTGGTCCTTTAACTTTTCATATTTACTCTTTAACCCCTTAAATTTTGAGTATTTACTCTTGGGCAACAAAACTTTTCTCACTTTTACAATTTAGTCCTTTCTTGAATTAATTTGTCATAATATACTTCCCAATGACAAAACTCAAATTTTCTCTCCTTACCACTTTATTTCCTTATTTTACTATATCAAGGATACTAGCTTACTGTAAAAATATTCGGGGTGTTACATTTCCCTCCCCCTTAAAATAAATTTCGTCCTCGAAATTTCCTTGCTTCTTTTGATCATGGACTTCATTATCTCTATAATTCTATAGTTCCTTTCTTCATACTTTTATCTAATTTATCATTTATATCCATTCTCTATATTTTTAGTTCACAATTTATTTTTAATTCACTATTTTCAAACATGAATTAGAGATAACCCCTTACCTTGTAACGAAAATTGTTTACCTTTTTAACAGAGGCTCATAGACTAAACAGAACACTTAGGATATACTAAACAGATATAGAAGTGTAATCTTATGCACTATTAATTAGAGAGCACTTGATGAGTAACAACGTTTTATTATCAGAGAATGCCTAGAATCCCTTAATGGTATTCCATTATGCAGGCATATCGCTCTTACACTTTTAGCATAACGCTTTTACATATTTTACAATTTAATCATTGTACTAATAGTCATGTATGTTTATATCTTCTCTTTCTTTAATACCTGTAATATAATTTAAAATTTACTATTCATCAGTCATCTGTAATTTACTAATAATCCTTATCATGTACTTCATACATCACTTTTTAATTCCATTTTCTCTTTCAATTTATTCACAACTCAATTTAATTTCACTTTTCTCATCAATATAAATTCAATACTAAATTTATCCATCACTCAATTTAATTTCTATTCAATTCAACAATAACACTTACCTCATATTTCACTTACCATACACATAATTTAACATTTAACATTTAATAATAATAAATAATTTGAATTATAGTGATACAACTGTATACTGAGTATGTCTATATTCAGTGGTATTACCATAATTCAAATTATAAAAACTATAATAAATAATAGACATCAAACATGTAACAATATAAGTCATATGTGTTAATTTATATTTAATTTCATATATAAACAGAAACCTTTCATCAAATGGCATCATATATCATCTATATTATCTTTAATCAAATCATGAACCTTTGGTTAAAGCTTTTACATCTCATATCTCAATTTCAATTCACATTTCAAATCATACTTCAAATTTCACATCTCAATTCAATTCACAATTCAACTCATAATAAATAATTTCTTTCAAATTTCACAAATCTACTGTAATATGCCCAATTATGATAGTTATATTCAAATATTTTTGCAATTTATTCACTAATTCCATTTACTAGTATAGTCATCAAAAATTTCATATCCTTCAGTTTACTCAAGAAAATAATTCGGAAGAAAATTTTCAATTAACCATTCTGTAAATACCTTATCTGAATAAATCAATTTTCCTATAATTAACTTCTTTCTTTAGCAGTGGTATTGTATATCCCAAGTAATTTTCAAAAATCTAATATCTCTATCTAGAACCCATCTTCACTTATTAACTTTCTCAGTTTTGACTGCATTATCAATTGCTCAACTATTGAACTTTTTCACTTTTACTGTTTTGAACTTACTCAATATAAATCTCATAAACTTCATTGAATATAACTTAATCAATATAAAGCCTCATAATTTAATTTTTATGTATTTTCACTTAATCGATTTCCCGTTGAACTCATCGGAATATAATCGGATACAACGGAACGCATGCACATAAGTGTTATGCTCGCAACTAAACCAAACTCTATAGTCCACGAATATATAGCTCAAGCTACCATGTAACCCGGCCATAAGTGAACTCGGACTCAACTCAATGAGTTCGGGCGTTCGCATCCATAAGTGAACTCGGACTCAACTCAATGAGTTCGGGCATTCGCATCCATAAGTGAACTCGGACTCAACTCAACGAGTTCGGAACTCAAATATCCTAGTGACATGCCAGTTGTATCCTCATATATTCCTAAGGTTCAAATGGAAAATCTTTCTCTTCAACTTTTAATAATCTCATTCATAGTCTACGTCAATTTGCAATTTTCATTAAATAATCAGTCTATAGGCAACCGCATCTCATATGTTAACAAAATACAACAACATAAAAAGAATCAAAAATTTATTTTCGTACAAACTTACTCATTTCATTTATTCGACCAATGCACATTTCAATTAATCACGTATATTCTTAATTCAATACATTTCACTTTACCTTTCAATAACAAATATTTAAATTTCACAATAATCACGTATTCATATTTATCAAGTAGCTCACATAATTTGCATATTACTAAATGATAACCACAAAGCATAATATTTCATGATATTAATCATCATATCATACAAATATCATTAAATTACTTAAAATGACAATTATGTTACCATATTTACACATGAACTTACTCTACACATAAATTTAAATGGAACATTTATTCATACCTTTACGAGTTCCGACTCGTCATAATCAACTTTTACTCATATATTCGAATATTGGTTTCAACATTATTGGAATTAGCTCGGTTGGAATAGCATCTTTATCTTTAAGTAAAATAAATCTCATCAGGGTTGGAAGATATCATATTATCTTATCATAGGTTACATAGTTGCATGTGTTTCTAGACTTCTCATATACTACATTCAGTCCGAGAACTGACTAAACCTTAGCTCTGATACCACTAAATGTAACGCCCCTAACCCGAATCCAACACCGGATTAGAGTTACGGAGCATTACTAGAGTTACTAATTTATTTATCAAATATTTTATTTCATCTAACATTTATATTTCGAACCACTTAAAATTAGACATATTTTCCCCCAAACATATTTATTTTTCTCGACATATTTTATTTGGATTTATTATTCGTCTCAGCATACTTAATTTCCTTGTATCAACGTCTTAAAGGTAATCACATATTTACATGTCATGATAAATGTCATTTTTCTTTCCATATTCCAGTCTCGTATGTGAGTCATCCAGATTTTTATAATAAATTTGGTCATCGTTTTCATTTATTCTATATTCTAATACAATCAATTAATGATTTAGGAAAAATTACCATTTTGCCCCTAAATCTTTAATTAATGACGATTTTACCCTTAGGCTCAGAAAAACAAATTCTTGCAATTTAATCCTTATTTCTAGCTATTATCATCATACATATTAATAACAGCCCATAAATTCTATAAAATATCAAAATTTTACATAATTTCAACACTTTTCAATTTAATCCTTAAAACATATTTTCCCCCGATCTTAAACTAAATTAGTAATTTCATTTGAATTTTGAAATTTAAATAATAAAATAATCTATTTCATGTAATTTGATCATTTCTAACATTTTTACTGCCCATAAAGTTTTACTTTTATTCAATTTAGTCCCTGAGCCTAAAACATACAAATTAGCCATGCTAACTGATTATTCATACATATTTTCCTCCTTCTCCTCTCCATTCCACAACCTTAATTTATATAACATGCTTATGAGTAACATTATCAGTAATTTCACTAATTACTTATGTGTATATTCAAAGCTGTCCATTTGAGTCATAGTCACTAAATTATTTATATCTTGAGCTACAGAACTCAAAATTAAGATCCGCTAATTTTTTATGAAACTAGACTCATATATCTTCTTACCATAAAAATTTCATAATTTTTGGTTTCGTCAATTAGTACAGTTTATTCTTTAAAGTCACCCCTGTTCTGCTATCTAACAGTTCTGACCCTTCTTCACTAAAAATTAGTTATCTCTTCATACATGATTTGGATGATGTTTTCGTTTATTTCTCTTAAAAATAGACTCATTAAAGAATATAACCATATAAATTATGTCCCATAATCATTTTTATACAGTTTTTAATGATTTTTCCAATTCAGAACAGAGGATCCCGAAATCATTCTAAACCAGTCTTACAAAAATATAAATATCTCAGAATAAAGAATTCATTTACTTGTTATGTTTCTTTTATATGAAAATAGGCTCAACAAGTTTTAATTCCATATCTCACTCAACTTCTAATTCAGTTTCTACCATTTTTGGTGATTTTTCAAAGTTAACTTACTACTGTTGTCCAAACTGTTTTAGTGCAAGATATTAATTACTAAGTTTATAACACCCTTATTTCCTTTCTCTACAATATTTCCCATCATTTTCTCTGATTTCTCTTCATTAATATATCAAGAACATAGAACCATATATATAAGAAAACTCTACATTAACATCATTTCCATGCTTTTTCAATAATATCAAACTTAAAAATATATGAAAATCTTGATGTTCTTACCTTTTCCCCTTGGTTTCAATCTTTAACTTGATATTCTCTATCTTCCAGCTTCTATTTCTTGAGTCCAACTTGACATTCTAACTCCCCATAGTCTCCTTAACATTTTTCTCCTTTGGTAGCTATGGAAATTCTTTTGATTTCTAGGTTAAAATGGTGAATTTTTGGTGGAAGGACTAAATTGTAAAGAATGAAAAGTTTCTTTCTTCTCTTCTCTTCTTCCTAACGTGAATGCATGGAAATTGGATGAGAATTTCCTTATCTTTCTTTCTTTATATATACTAATAAAATAATAATAAAATAATAAAATATCATATAAAAAATCAAATTAAAATATTAATAACTAATATTTAATTAATTAATTAATCTAAAATATCTCCAACATCATCATTACTTTCTAGATTTATCTCTCTTCCAATTGACCATTTTGCCCTTTGTGATTTTTTAAAATTCCATTGTTGAGTCATCACTTAATTTTGATAAAATTGCAATTTAGTCCCTCATAATTCTACATCTATTCAATTTGGTCCTAATTCATCCTTTTTCCTTAGTTTCTAGATTATTCCACCCATAAAATATTTGCACTATTGGTCCTTTAACTTTTCATATTTACTCTTTAACCCCTTAAATTTTGAGTATTTACTCTTGGGCAACAAAACTTTTCTCACTTTTACAATTTAGTCCTTTCTTGAATTAATTTGTCATAATATACTTCGCAATGACATAACTCAAAATTTCTCTCCTTGCCACTTTATTTCCTTATTTTAATATATCAAGGATACTATCTTACTGTAAAAATATTCGGGGTGTTACAAATAACCCAGATGGAGTCTTTCTTGCTCGGGGTCAATGGTAGATCGGATACAAAGTCCATCGTGACTCGATCCCATTTCCACTCAGGTATCATAATCGGTTGAAGCAATCCTAAAGGCACTTGATGTTCGGCTTTCACTTGTTGGCATATCAAACATTTCAAAACAAAATAAAAAAGTCTCGTTTCGTACTGTGCCACCAATACTGACACTTTAGATCGTTGTACATTTTTGTGCTACCCAGATGAACTGACATTCGGCTATTATGAGCTTCATTCAAAATCATCGAAATAATCTCTGAATTTCTTGGAATACACAATCGATCTCTAAACCTCAAACAATTATCGTCATCAATCCGAAACTCTAAATCCACGTTCGACTCACACTGAGCCCGTTTAGCAACCAAATCATCATCGGTTTTCTAAGCGTCACCGATTTGTCGTATTAACACTGGTTTTGCTTTCAATTCCGCTATTAACACATCACCAGTGGACAAAGACAGATGAACATTCATAGCTCGAAGGGTAAACAGTCATTTTTGACTTAGGGCATCCGCAACCACGTTAGCCTTTCCCGGATGATAATCAATGACAGGTTCGTAATCTTTCAATAATTCTAACCACCGTCGTTGTCTCAAATTCAAATCTTTCTGAGTTATTAAGTATTTAAGGCTTTTATGATAGGAATAAACATGGCATTTCTCTCCAAACAAGTAATGGCGCCAAATTTTCAAAGCAAAAACAATGGCAACTAACTCGATATCATGAGTCAGATAGTTTTTTCTCATGAGGTTTTAACTGTCTCGAGGCATAAGCAACGACTCTGCCCTCTTGCATCAAAACACAGCCCAAACCGTTCAAAGAAGCATCACTATAAATCACAAACTCTTTACCGGATTCCAGCTGAACTAGCACTGGGGCTTCGGTCAAAAGGGCTTTTAACTGATCGAAACTTTTCTGACACTTTTCTGACTATTCGAATTTGACATCTTTCTGAAGCAACTTTGTCAACGGTGTCGCTATCATCGAAAAGCCTTTCACGAACCATCAATAATACCCGGCAAGTCCCAAAAAGCTCTAAACTTCCAAAATATTTCTCAGTGGTTTCCAATCAAGTATAGCTAATATCTTGCTAGGATCAACCCAGATACCTGATGCAGACACCACATGTCCAAAAAACTGACCTCGCGTAACCAGAACTCACATTTACTAAATTTCGCTTACAACTGCTTTTCACGCAAAATCTGTAGCACAATCCTCAAATGTTCGGCATGCTCGGACTCGTCGTGAGAATAAATCAAAATATCATCTATGAACACAACCACAAACCGATCTAAATACTGTCTGAACACTCGATTCATCAGATCCATGAAAATCGCAGGGGCATTAGTGAGCCCAAACGGCATCACTAAAAACTCGTAGTGTCCGTACCTCGTTCTGAAAGCAGAACGATAATAGCCAGATCGCAAATCAATCTTTGAAAACACTAAAGCTCCCTTTAATTGATCAAATAAGTCATCGATTCGCGGCAACGGATATTTTTTCTTTATAGTCACTTTGTTCAGCTGTCTATAATCGATACACATTCTCATAGTTCCGTCTTTCTTTTTCACAAATAGAACTAGTGCACCCCAAGGAGAGAAACTCGGTCGTGCAAAACCTCTGTCTGTCAACTCTTGCAACTGAGACTTCAACTCTTTCAACTCGGTCGGTGCCATACGATACAGAGCAATCAAAATCGGAGTCGTACCTGGTACAAGCTCTATGCTGAACTTAACCTCTCTAACAGGAGGTAATCCCGGTAATTCCTCGGGAAACACATCTGGATACTCACAAACCACAATATGGTCTCAAGCTTTCGTTCAAATACTTTGCTATCCAGTACATAAGCAAGATAAGCCTCACAGCCCTTTTTCATATATTTTCGAGACAGTACAAAAGATATCACTGCTGGTAGCCTGTTTAGATCAGTAGACTCGACCCGAATTATCTCGTTATTCGAACATCGCAAATCAATAGTCTTTTGCTTGCAATTCACTAAGCATCATGCACAGTTAACCAATCCATCCCGAGAATAATGTCAAATTCATCGAATGGTAATAGCATCAAATCGGCCGGAAAGCAAAAATCTCGAATCATTAAGGGAAATTTCTTACACACATTATCAACTAATACACAACGACCTAGAGGATTGGACACTCGAATCACAAACTCAGTAGACTCAACAGGGAGAGTCTTACTGGATGCTAAAGTTTCACACACATATGAATGAGTTGAACTGGGATCAATCAGAGCAATAACATCAGTGTCAAAGAGAGTAAAAGTACCGCTAATAACATCTGGAGAAGAAGCTTCCTCACGGGCGCGGATAGCATATGCTCTGGCAGATGCACGAGCCTCAGATCGAACAGCAGTGTCTCTAGTCTTCCTCTGACTGCCACTAACATTACCTGAGTGTCTGGGTTGTCTACCCCACGCTGCGGTGTTACTAGGCCTTTCAGTCTGATTAGCATTCTGCTCAACTAGTCCCGGATAATCTTGGATAAAGTGATCAGCAGATCCATATTTAAAACAGGAGCGGTCATGTAATCTACAGCTCCCTGAATGCCATTTACCACAATGCTTACACTCGGATCTGTCCCAACCATCATTGCCAACACTAGTGACTGAAGTAGCTCGTGAACTCACAGGTGGTCGGTAGCGATCTCGTCTGGAAAAGCTCGAGGTAGCCTTAGATCTGCCCGACTCATCTTGAAATTTCTTAGATGACTGCAAAATAGATCTCCCCGAAGATCTCTTACGGAACTCTCTGGCTCCGTCTTCAGCTTTTCTCTTTTCAATCCCAAGCTCTTCGGCTTTACAAGCTCGCTCGACAAGTACTACATATTCTTTAATTTCCAAAATACCAACCAGCAATTTGATATCTTCATTTCACCCGTCCTCAAAGCGTTTACACATAATAGCCTCAGACGAAACACACTCGCAAGCATATCTGCTGAGCCTTACAATTCTCGCTCATACTCTGTCACTGTCGTTCGGCCCTGTTTAAGCTCAAGAAATTCTTTGCGTTTTTGATCGATGAACCTCTAGCTGATATACTTTTTACGGAATTCTGTCAAAAAGAATTCCCAGGTGACCCTCTCTCTAGGTACAACAGAAACCAAGGTATTCCACCAGTGGTAAGTAGCATCACGCAGCAAAGACACCGTACATTTTAAGCACTCATAAGAGGTACACGATAATTCATCGAATACTCGGATAATATTATCTAGCCAGAACTCGGCTTGCTCAGCATCATCACTAACAGTAGCTCTGAACTCTTCAGCCCCATATTTTCTAATTTTATCAAATGGAGGCTTACTCGATCTCAAGGGATCGGTCACAGGAGTTACCACATGTATTGGAGTTGGATTAATCGGGGGCGGGGGTTGTGAACCAGCCGAATTAGTTCGAATATATTGCGAGAACCAATCATTCATTAAAGCATAGAAAGCTTGTTTCATATCATCATCTCGATGACTGGCATTCGGCTGAGAGTCAATCGGCGTAGTCCCTTGCGCGGGAGCAGCCACAACGCTCTCAACATCATCAGCTATGGCTCGATCAGGATAGGGATTCATTGCTATACGAAAAACATATTTTAGCTATCAGAAGTCATCACACTATTGTATTAACACAAAATGGCATGTATAGCTCAACTCACACACGCTACGTTAGTCCTAGAATTGACTAAAGCGTAGCTCTGATACCAATAAAATGTAACACCCCTAGCCCTTATCCATCGCCGAAAATGAGCTATAAGGTATTACTAAACGAAACACAACTATCACATACTCACAAATACTCATATGATGTTATAACAACCATCATCAAAGCATTTTTAAAACAATAATCATATTGTAAACGTATCATTACTACTATATTGATGTTTCAAACATTAACAAATGACATTTTTCTATTATAACACATGCATGTTTATCTTAATTATAAAACACATTTAATAAACACGCCATATAATAACCATTAAATACATATGATCTTTTTACGAAACAAAAATTCACAAAACGATTGAGCCATATTCGCATGGCTTTCAATTACAATATAACCAACTTGTTCCAAAACAGGTTTAAACTATACATGCCATATCAAAAATAATGTTACTATAAGTACCGAAACAAAGTTCAGATAGTATGGATGATTTCGAACTTGAATCCCTGAGTCCGTAGCTTTCGACGAGATCTATAAAACAGAGAATCAACAATAAACGGAGTAAGCTTTTCTAAGCTTAGTAAGTTTTAAGCAATGCAACCATTTAAACTCAATTTGTATAGCTATCATTTGAAATTATCAAATAACAAGCCTTTAGCCTATTACCCTTTTTGGCCGAATATATAGATATATAAATACAAACACTTAACTTGCATTAAACTTTTTAACTTCTCTTGAATCTAGATTCGTATAATATAGACAATTCAAATCTCTTCACATAGTTTCACACTTTGACCGAATGCCTCAAGATCATATACATATAGTCTTAGTGCTGATTCACATATCCATCACATTACATATTTAGTTCAATTCCAATCAAGCTCAAATATAAGCACATGATACATACCTGACCAATTTATAGTACTGAGCTAACTCAATTGCCATTTATCATGGAGTCTAAAAATCTTATAAATCTAAATTCATCACCGGCTCGAACCCTACTAGACTTTCAATCTGATCACTTTCACTGACATTCTGCCTGTTAGGCTCGAAACCAGTTATAATTTCATCGGCATTATAACCTGCTAGGCTCGAGGCTCGATACAATCTTATCGACATTATAGCCTGCTAGGCTCAAGGCCCGATATCAATCACCAGCTCAAAAGTTTGCTAGGTTAAAGACCCAATAATAACACACGATATTTAATTCATAGAATTTTATACACATCTATTCATACACTTTCGATTTCCGCAACATAAACACATTAGTGAGATATTACTTTCATTCAAACTCATTCATATATCAATATAATTATTTCTATTTCATAAGAGCCATTAGGCCACATCACATATATATAAACATATATACCATTTCAATTTCATCATCTTATCATTGTAACCATTAGCAACCTCACTCATATAAATTACCTATGATTCATAATAGCCATTCGGCTACATACACTTAAATACAAAAGGATCATGGTTCTTTTAATAGATATCAAGTATATCATACTCAATCATATTGTAAACTTAATATTCAAAACTTACAAAAGAATTAACTCAATTACTTAAAAACTTTCTTCAAAAGTTGTTGAACGATTGAAAACAGCTATTCGAGTACTTTATCTTTCCCCCTATCCAAATTTGGTGTCCTTGGTTCTTGAGCTAAATTAAACAGAGTTTACCATTCAATAAACCATTACCAAAATCACAAAATCATTATTTAATTAAATTTATGCACAACCGAATATATATATATACAAATACAACTCATTCACAAACATCTCAATATACATTTACTAAGTTAATAATCACTTATAAAATCGACAAATACACACTTGTTACCTAAGTTCACAATCGGAAATTCTTTGATACAAGGATACACAAGTCGCATACTATCTAACATCTAATTCATATTTCAACCATCTAATTCACAAACACAAACACAAACACAATTCAATATTCAAGGGAGTCATTCGACCATCACAAAACATAATTTGACATTAAGCCTCAGTTTTCTAATATTTAACTAAAGACTTCTCATTAAAAAATAACTTAACCAAAAAATAGATACTCATTTTTTGCTTTTTTTCACATTTCACTCAAGGCAAAAAATTCAATAATAATTCATTATCTCTAAGACCAAAACCGAATGCTTTCACATGGATTTAGGATACACTAAACATAGGTTTCATATATTAAACTCATAATTTAATGCACATGCATTTAGACATCACAAGGTCCACTTAACCCTTCCAAATCCATTTCTATCCAAATCCACTCAAACTAACCATGTATAAGCCTTAATTTAATTAGCCATATATGAAACAACTAGCTTAACATTCAAATCTTAACTACCATTAACTAAGATGAATCTTTTTCACTAGCAATTATACTGAAATATCTCTCTTGGTATTTAAACAATTATTTCCTCGATTTAACTCATCACAAACATGGCCGAATATAAATCCTTTTATTTATCACTAAATTTCCTTATTTCCTAGCTTAATTCAACAATGGCATCGGAAATTTAATCAAAGAAAATGTTTCTTTCCCAAATTCCCCTATACGGCAATCTCCATTTCGAACCTCAAATGAAATATTCAAACTTAATCATTCATTTCATTTCTCATTTTAGCACATATTCGGCTAGCACTATCAATTTAATTAGCAAAAATAATAACAATGTACAAAATTATCACATTTCCCTATGAGCCGAATGTTACTACTCAATTTAGCTAATATTTGCAACATTAAACCATTTAAACATACTTTTAGTCATTTTCCCATATAGAACCACAATTTAACAACAAAATTAACATATAAAGATCTTCGTTGAAAGCATCATTCATCACCATTACAAAAATTAATACATGGGCCTTGATAAACACTTGACATTTAATTAAATTTCACAAAATCAAAGGAAAATAACATGAATTCTTACGTTAAAATTGACACAAGAATGGCCGAATGTCTTGTTCTCTCCTAACTCTTTTTCTTTTGATGATTTTCGGCAATGAAGAACAAAGGTAAACAAACTTTGTTCTTTTCACCTTTTGATTATTTTATTATCTATTTTATTAATATGAAACCATTATGCCATTTTTAACTTAAAAGAAATGTGTATAATATAAGTCAACCACATCATGACCGGTCACTAAAGTTAAAATGGTTATTTTGACATGCAAACCCCTCCTATTTAGACCATATAACAATCGGCCACTATAGCAAATTAATTTATCACATTTTTAAGGCCTTCCACATAAGCCCTTTTTGAATCAATTCACATTCAAATGACAAAATCAAAGAGTCAAAATTTCACACATACATTTTCACATATAATAGGCATGAAATTTAACATTTAATTATTTTTGCGACTCGGTTTAGTGGTCCCGAAACCACTTTCCGACTAGGATCAAATTAGGGGTGTCACATGCTTTTTACGATCTCTGTTAGAATACCCTACTTATGCATTCATACGACTATGCACATCTTATAGTTTCTTTGATGAAGAGTGATAGGATTTACTCATTGATCTCTTTCTCGAATCTCTACCTTTGGAATAAGCTTTTCTCTTTTCTTTGCGAAGTTCTTCTGCTTGCAAACACGACCAACAAGTACCATAAATTCTTTCAACGCTAGAATCCGAACTAATAATTTGATATCTTCGCTCAATCCATCATCGAATCTTTTACACATAATTGGTTAAGTTGACACACATTCCTTAGCATATTTACTTAGTCTCACAAATTCCCGTTCATATTTTGGCACAGACATACAACCCTATTTCAATTCTAGAAACTCTTTCCATTTCTAATCGATGAACCTGTGGCTTATATATTTCTTTTTGAACTCAGTCTGAAAGAATTCCCATGTAACTCATTCTTTCAATACCACTAATGTCAAAGTATTCCACCATTTATATGCGGCATCTCTCAAAAGTGATACAGCACATTTAATACATTCTTCTAGCATACACAGTAATTCATCAAATACTCAGATTGTATTTTTAAAGCCAAAACTCAGCTTTCTCAAGGTCGTCGTCCACTATAGCTCTAAACTCTTCAGCCCCATACTTACGAATCTAATCAACAAGAGGCTTATTCAATCGTATAGATTATATAACTTGAGGAGCTACTGGGCTTGAATGAGGAATATGTGGGGGTAGAGGTTGTGGAGCAGCTAGATTTGTTCGAACAAACTCCATGAACCACTCACTCATGATTTAGAAGAAGGCTTCTTTGGCCTCTCCTCCCTGACTACCCGTTACGGGCCTCGACTCAGATTTTGAGGCTCCGTGAAGGGAGGCTGAAGCAGTACTTTGAACATCGTCAACTACAGCTTGATATACAATAACATTGTGCTTTAAATGAGCCTACGAGGCCCGAAACATCCATTAGAAGTGGTTCAGGACTAAAACGATAAATCTGAACAATTATTTAGGGAAACTTACAAAATTTTCTCAAAACAAGGCACACACGCCCGTATGAATAGGCCATGTGTCTCACACAACCACTAGGCACACTCGTGTAACGAGCTGTGTGGACATTCGAAATAGGACAACATGATCGTGTCGCAGACCGTGTCATACCCTGTGTAACTCTCTTACTTGTATCCCGTGTGTCTAGGCCGTGTAACTCACTTGTTTCTATTAAATGCTTTAGGGGACACATGGCCGTGTCACTTGACCGTGTGTCACACACAGATGAGACAAACGCCAGTGTCTCTGCCCGTGTGGAAAAAAATAGGCCATTTACCAAGCCATTTTTCCATCCAACTTGTAGTTACCTACATCATCTCATTCGACACAACATCAAGGCACAAATAAACATCCAAAAAAATTTTAATCAAACACAAGTTATGCCATTTCAATTCCAAACATTCCTAAACTCCAATCATAACTATTCAAAATACATACCAGTTTCACATGGTTTAGTAACCATTAACCGTATACATTTTGTATCACCAAAACCTGGCCTAGATGTTATGGCCGAATCTGGTGGTGTCACATTGTAGTGCTTTTTCAAAAACTTGAAATCGTTGATAAAAACCCGTTTGAAGGTTAAAGCCTCTCAAATCATCTTAGTTGTTTGTTAACCATTTTAAATCGTCATTTCTTCTAAAACATTATTTATTGTGGAAGCTCAAAAATTGAGTTTCAGAAACGTAGTGTCTGAAAGCAGTTATCATTTTAGAAAAACTGCGTTCTAATGCTGGTAGTTAAAACAGAAGCAGATTAAAATCCCAATTTTAAAATAAAATGTAGAGAGGCCTTATTACATAAAAGTACCTAAACTTAAGTTACTAAAAAATAAAAAGTTGATTGTAAAGAAGGTGCAGTTCTGTGGCTACCCTTGAGTCCCTCGCAACATCGATCCACCTAACATTGGGGATTACCTACACAATTAAAAACAGGGTGAGTTTACGAAAACTCAGTGTTTAATCCCCTAATATGAAAACGGTTAGTTAGACAAATAAAATACATAAGCAGTCTGGGCCTAGTCCCATTATAGCAAATAGTATCAGATGGGCCTCAGCCCATTACAGTAGTAGAATTAGAAGCTGAACATATGTGAGCCTAAGCCGAAAATGGAAACAAAATTAGAATGTAGTATGTATGACGCATGATGCATGTTATCCCATCCAACCTTGCACTTGCCTCCGTCCAACCCTGCACTTATTGTGGGGATAAAATCGACCCACCCAACCAACACACCAAGAGTTAGCACTGATTGCCACACTAACTAGAATCGCAGCAAGGCTGCCAGATAACAAAATCATAGCATAGCTGCCAATAAAATAAGTGGCTTAAAGCCATCAATACTGGCACAGAGCCTTTAGTAATGACACGAGCTTTCGGTAATATGAACGGCACTAAGCCATCGATAATATGCGTGGCACAAAGCCATCGATAAAATGAATAACAATAAGCCATCGATAATATACGTGGCACAAAGCAATCAATAAAATGAACTGCACTAAGCCATCAATAATATACATGGCACAAAGCCATTGGTAAAATGAACGGCACTAAGCCATCAATAGTATGAACGTTACAAATCCATCGGCCAAATGGATAACACTAAGCCATCGATAGTATGAACGGCACAAAGCCATCGGTCAAATAGACAGCACTAAGCCATCGATAGTTTGAACGGCACAAAGCCATCGGTTAGTTCACAGTTGTCTCGTGTGACCCATGTGACCTTAACAAGTCAGTACGAATATACGGCTTTAAGCATTTAGTGGGTCCATAGTCGTCTCATGCGACCCATTCGACCCTAACAGATCAGTACGAATATACGACTTTTAGCCTTCAGTAGGTCCATAGTCGTCTCGTGCGACTCGTGCGATCCTAACAGATCAGTAGTTCCTCCATAACAATAACCCAACCCATGCAGCATGTCGTGCATGTATGCAAAACACATAAATATCACATAACATGCTCAATCAATCAAACATCATATAAGGCATAACAGTCATTCTACCCTACAGGGGTATTTCGGTCATTTTACTCTATAGGGGTATTACGGTCAGTTTACCCTACAGGGGTATTACGGTCATTTTACCCTACAGGGGTATTACGGTCATTTTACCCTACAGGGGTAATACAGTCATTTTACCCTGCAAGGGTAATACAGTCATTTTACCTTATAAGGTATTACGGTCATTTTACCTTATTGGGTATTACGGTCATTTTACCTTACAGGGGTATTACAGTCATTTTACCTTACAAGGGTATTACAGTTATTTTACCCAAAAGGGGTATTACGGTCGTTCCATGTACCGTAAACAATCATAACTGTGCAATTGGGCCTAAGGCCAATATACGGCCCAAGTGGGCCCGTACGCTCGTGTGGCCCATCTGGCCCAAAATTAACAACAGTCATGCAACTACACAACCCAGCCCACACGACCCATTTCGGCCCATAATGACCTAAGCCCATGAGAATGCTCATGGCGGCCTCTACAGTCTTACGCCCACGTTTATAGGCTTGGTTCCACCACACGAGCGTTTGTACCCCCTATGACTTCAAAGCCCAATCCTACGGCTTTTTGACTTTTCGACTTTTTGGCTTTTCTGCTTTTCAGCTTTTGCCGATCTACAGTTAAACAGGTGTGCGTACACACTCTTTTGGCTTTTTAGCTGATTATCAGATACCGGATATGGTTACACACCTGTTTGCAGAATCACACAAAAAATCTCCAAGTACCAACCTACATTCAATTATGACCCAAAGTCAGTATTTTCATCGATAAGGTTAAACACCCTCTTATTGATACTTAATCTAAAACACCATCCTTACCTTACTTAACGATCGACTTAATCTCTTAAGGCCACCGATCAGGATTTATCACACTCCTACGCCGAATATCTGTATCAAAACGGATCTTATCAACCAAAACAGTGACCAACAATGTGGCCTTCATCCACAAATGCTAACTTACCAACCACAAGAATATTAGACCTAAACTAAGAATATGGTAGTGATCTTACCCTTAATAAGAGACAAAGTTGATGACTTGGATAACCTTTGCCCTACTTCACTCCTCAGGATCTCTTAACCCAACGTACTGAAATGATTCACCAAACACCGAGTAGCAGACAAGAGATCAAAAGGGAAGGAGAAGGGATGGTTGGCTCAAAGAGGACCGAAAGAAAGATAGAATATCGAGGAAGAAAGAAACTATATTTGGCTAAAATGAAAAGAAAAATGAAGGAGAACTAAGATGAGAGGAATAGTTTCGGTAAAAGGAAATATGGGAATGAGAAGAGAAAAGGAGAGGTGAAGAAAGGTAAATGAAGAGGGGAAAGAGGAAAGGTATAATCGGCTAAAAATTATGAGAGGAGAAGGACAGAGTTTGGCCAACTCAGAGAAAAGAGGTTGAGAAGGAAGAAACTTGATTACCAGAGAATAGAAAGCAAAAACCTGAAAGGTACAAAGAACCACTCAGCTTACCAGCAATTGACCAAAGTGCGATTTATGTTGTCAAGAACAAAAATATTCGGCCAGAGAGAAAAAAATGCAAAAGAAAAGTGCCCATAAGGGAGAACCGAAACAAGTAATGCACCAAAAGAAGGCCCTAACCGAAATTCTAAGTGGCTAGCATACCAATTCGGCACACACACCTCCTCACACTCAAATTCCTATTTTTCCTCCACAATCCCTCCATAATCTTCTCCATGATCTCCTCTCCAATCCTCTCCTTGATTTTCTCCATATAACACTTATTAACCAGTTCAAACTTCCCTTACCAGAGTTTTAAACAACCTCTTCTGACATGGCAAGAGAGCAAAATAAATACTCTTTTTACCTTGCCATGACTTGAACCTTAGACCTCATGAAAGCTTCACACACCACCTACCACTAGACCAATAGGCTCTTTTGTGTCACATTTTATACTCAATTAAGTTTAAGGTCTACTTCCAAACCCCAGGGTTTAATTCACTTAAAACAAAAATTTTGCTAAAGCCCAAGTTTGAACCCAGGACTTCTCAAAGACCCCCAACCACTCCTAATTCACTTAGCCACTAAGACAACCTTGCCTTTATGCCAATTTCTTGCACAACTAAACTTTTATGTGCAATTTCCTAACTGTTCCCTTACTCAAGGCCCAATACTTCTAGGCCTAAATTTAGGCCATTACACATTTTATAACCTATTACTCAACCATTTAATCATCCAAAAATCAAACCACAACCAAGTATTCCCATCCAAATTTATACATCACATATCAAAATAACCATTTGAACCATAAGTCTCAACCTTAAGCATACCAAGAGGAACCAAACGACATGGTTATACATATATCAACCATTCAACATTTAGTAGCCAATTCATAACTAGCATTTAACAAAGTAACCACAGCCTATACATGCCATACAACCATATACACAAGTTTAAAAGTACCAAAATAGAATACTGATAGTGTGATGAAATCTCTAATGATCCTCGAATCTGAGCTAGCGTTGATTTCATTATAAAACATAGAAAAATAAAGTGAAGTAAGATTTATAGCTTAGTAAGCTCGTATGGTAATAAACTGAACTTATTAAATAAATACATTACAATCAAAATAAGAATAACATGGTATAAATCACATCAATCCACAAACATTTCCTTTGTCCAGTTCATTATTAAACTTAAATTTCACATGTCATCATCAATTCGATACTCGTATGGATTCCATACATACTTGTACCACTTGAATCGGTCTTACTTCCATCCACGTCTTGGTTATGCCCCTTAAACCAATTGGAATTACTAAAGGATACTTGGGAACATATTGTACACTAAGTGCCATATATATAGCCGAAACCATCTCAATGTCGTATCACATATCATGCTCACTCACGAGCTAACAATAGGCCTACTTACACAAGCTATCAATCAAGACATAGATACACGGTGCTGCTCACACAAGCTGTCTGGTATCGCAGTACATGTTAAAAAACCAGCCATCGGTAGGACGTATGAGACTAACATCTGGATCACATAATCACAATAATGCTAAAGTCATAACATTCGTATCCTAAACCATTCCTAAGGTTGAAAGGGGGCTTCACACTTTTGAACCTTTGTCGATCGTATCCGTAAGCTCATTTCCAATAACAATTACAGTTCAATTCAATAGCAATGTAGTAAAACCATAATTTAATAGTGCTTATTAACATACGAACTTACCTTGGACGTAAACATAATGAAACTAGTCGATTAGTCGAATACTTTATTCTTGCCTTTATCTAAGTCTAAATTCTTCCTTTCTTGATCTAAATGTAATCAAAATCAACTTGTTCAATAGTCTATTTAGTCAATTTAATCCAAAATATGCATTTAAGTAATTTTACACATTTGCCCTTAAACTTTCACATTTTTACAATTTAGTCATTATTTCACAAAATCATAAATTCATGCAATTAAGCCCCTACCCATGCGTTTCAAATTACTATAAGGTCCCTAGTAGCCCATATTTATCATTTATTCACACTTGTAACCCCACATTTTACACCTTTCACAATTTAACCCTTATTTTGCATTTTCACTAAAAGTCATTTAACAAAACTTGTTAATCTATCATCAAACATTCGTAATCTACCATTAATAACTAATGACCACATGTATTCATCAATTGAAACATTCATATACTTTAATAGTTTTGCAAAATAGTCCCTGGGCTAGCTAGACCTAGGTGCAACGATCACAAAAACATAGAAATTATTAAAAAGGGACAAAAACAAACTTACAATTGAACTAGCAAGTGACTAAATGCTTCAATCTATTTTAATGGATTTTCCACCCTATTATTCGGCCATGAAAAGATGAATGCATCAAGTGCCCTTTTGTTTTATTTATTTTAACATTAATTTATAAATTACTTAATTAGCCTTTGTTATAAACCATTAAAAACACTTTATACATGTCCATAAAAGTCCACTAACACTAACAATGGTATATTTACCATTTAAGGACCTTTAATTAATGTTTCATAGCTATTAAACACTTCTAGCTATTAAAACCCAACTTTTATGCTTTACGAGATTTAATCCTTTTTATCAAATTGAACACTCTAACGATAAAGTTTCTTCACTAAAGTTTCACACAAACATGCTATCATGCTGTGACCACTTAAAATAATAATAAAATAAATTTTTGACCTCAAATTTGTGGTTCCAAAACCACTGTTCAGATTTGACTAAAATATTTAAACTGGGACCGCAAGTCGATGTCTGAAAATTTTTTAAATTGGGACGCATTTTATTGCGTTGAAGTTGAATGTTTGCATGTGTTTTAGTAAGGTAATGCCTCATAACCTATCTCGGCATCAGATACGAGTAAGGGATGTTACAGGAAAGTTGATTCCAAAGCTAGAGATTTGAGAAAAATATCAGTGAGTAAATAATATCACTCTTCGTCAAAGAAACCACGAGATGTGCATAGTCGCACGAATACATAAATGGGGTATTCTAACAGAGATTGTGAAAAGAAACACTTAAATTCTAAAGCTCAAGCCACATTAATAGCAAATGTTGGTAGTGCTAGATCCAACAGACCTGAATGTAGACAATGTGGGAGATGACATACTCGTTAATGTAGAATGAATGGTCGGACTTGTTTTAAATGTGGTTCATTAGATCATTTTATCAGAGATTGACCCGAGTTAACTGAGAAAGATAGACCTCAGAATGCAAGACTGAGTAACACATCAATTAGAGGAAGACCACATAGAAATACAGGAAATGTGACTAGTAGTACGGGAGCAAGAAAGGACTCTACTGTGAGATCTGAGGCTAGAGCACTTGCCAAAGCCTACGCTATTTGCGGTCGTGAAGAAACATCATTACCAAATGTTATTACCGGTACATTTGCTCTCTATGACACTGATGTAGTTGCATTGATAGACCTCGGATCAACTCATTCATATATATGTGTGAATATGTGTAAATTTAGTATCTAGTAAGAAATTACCTATTGAGTCTACTGAGTTTGTGAATAAAGTATCGAATCCCTTAGGCAAATATGTCCTGGTTGACAAAGTTTGCAAGAACTATCCTTTAATGACTCGGGGTTACTATTTTTCGTCTGATTTAATGTTGTTACTATTTGATGAGTTTGATGTAATTCTGGGTATGGATTTGTTGACGTTTCATGACGCTGTTGTGAATTGTAGATGAAATGGTATAGAATTGAAATGTCAGAGTAATGAAATCCTTCGAATTGAATTGGATGATATGAGTGGATTGCCTGTTGTAATTTTGTCAATGTCAACTTAGAGATATGTGAGCAAGGGATGTAATGCTTATCTGGCGTAAATACTTGATACAAAAGTATCAGAGTCAAAGAATGAATCAATACTAGTTATTTGCGAATATCCAGATGTGTTTCCAAAAGAACTAACGGGTTTACTACCGATCAGAGAGGTTCAATTTGCTATTGACTTAATACGAAGAACTTCACCGATATCGATAGCCCCGTACAAAATGGCTCCAACAAAGTTGAAAGATTTGAAATCTCAATTACAAGTGTTAACTGATAGAGGTTTAGCACGACCGAGCCTCTCGCCCTGGGGTGCACCAGTGTTATTTGTAAAGAATAAAGATGGCACAATGAGAATGTGTATAGATTATCGATAGCTTAATAAAGTGATGATCAAGAACAAATACCTTCTACCATGAATTCAGGAATGGTTTGATAAGCTAAAAGGTGTGATGGTATTTTCAAAAATTGATTTGAGATTGGGCTATTATCAGTTGCGAGTTAAAGATTCGAATGTACCAAAGGCTGCGTTCAGAACTAGGTATAGACACTGTGAATTTCTTGTTGTGCCTTTCAGATTAACTAACTCTCTTGCAGTCTTTATGGATTTGATGAATCAGATATTTAGACCATAGTTAGATAGATTTGTTGTTGTATTCATAGATAATATTCTCATCTATTCCCGAGACGAAATTGAACATACCAAGCATTTGAGAATAGTGCTACAAACCTTGAGAGATAAGCAATTATTTGCTAAGTTCAGCAAATTTGAATTTTGGGTATAAGAGGTTGGATTTTTGGGAATACTGTTTCAGCTAAAGGCATTAGAGTTGACCCGAGCAAGATTTCAGCAATTGTTGATTAGAAACCACCGAGAAGTGTATTTGAAGTCAGAAGTTTTCTAGGACTAGCTGGCTATTACTTCAGAATGATGTAAAGTTTGAATTGTCTGAGAAATGTTAGCAGAGTTTTCTATAGTTGAAAGTACTGTTCACTGAGGCATTGGTCTTAGTACAACCTTAGTTGGGTAAAGAATTCATGATTTACAGTGATGTGTGTTTGAACGGTATGGGTTGTGTTTTAAAGTAGGAAGGCAAAGTAATAGCTTTTGCTTCTCGATAGTCCAAGCTGTATGAAAATAATTATCCGACGCATGATTTAGAGTTGGCTGCAATTGTGTTTGCATTAAAAATTTGGCAATATCATTTGTTTGGTAAGAAATGTCACATCTTTACTGATTACAAGAGCTTGAAGTATATAGTGACTCAAAAAGATTTGAATTTGCGACAGCAAAGATGGCTTGAGTTGCTTAAAGCTTATGAGTTAGTGATTGATTATCATCCGGGAAAAGCAAATATAGTAGCTGATGCTTTGAGCAGAAAGTCCTTATTTGCTTTGCGTACAATGAACACACAGTTAGCTTTGTCTAATGATGGTTCGATTGTAGCTAAGTTAAAAGCTAGATCGTTATTTCTTCAGCAAATCTGTGAAGCTAAAAAATGTGATAGTGAATTACAACCCAAACGAGTTCAGTGCGAGTCAATTCCTGGTTTAGAGTTTTAGATAGGATCCGAGGACTGTTTGAGGTTCAGAGGTAGAATTTGTATATTGAGAAATTTCAAGCTCATTCAGAAGATTCTAAATGAAGCACACAGTGGTTGTTTGTCCATTCATCTGGGAAGTACTCAAATGTAAAACAATTTGAAATAGTTGTACTGGTAGCTTGGCATGAAACGAGATATCTTAGAGTTTGTATCAAAATGTTTGATTTGCTAGCAAGTCAAAGTTGAACATCAAGTACCGCCAAGATTACTATAGCCTGTGATGATACCTGGGTGGAAATGGGATAGAGTAACTATGGATTTCGTATCAAGTTTACCCCTGTCTCTGAAAAAGAAAGATGCTATATGGGTCATTATTGATAGATTGATGAAATCAGCACATTTCATACCGGCACGTATGGACTTTTCACTTGATAGACTAGTTGAGTTGTATATCTCCAAGATTGTTAGATTGCACGGGGTACCAGTGTCTATTGTTTCTGACAGTGATCCGAGGTTTACATCTCGATTTTGAAAGAGGTTAAAAGAAGCTTGGGGTACAAAGTTGCATTTTAGTACCGCATTTCACCCACAAACTGACAGTTAATATAAGAGAGTTATTCAGATTCTTGAGGACATGTTGTGTTGTTGCATTTTAGAGTTTGAAGGCACTTGGGTGAAATACTTACCATTGATTGAAATTGTGTACAACAATAGTTTTCAATTGAGTATAAAGATGGAACCATACAAAGCTCTATACAGACGTAAATGCCAAACTCCGTTGTACTAGACCGAGCTTAGTGAGAAAAAGATTCACGAGGTTTATTTGATTAGAGAGACTGAAGAGAAAGTGAAAATAATTCGTGATAGTTTGAAAGCAGATTCAGATCAGTAGAAATCATATGCGGATTTGAAACAAAAATACATTGAGTTTCAGATTGGAGATAGAGTATTTTTGAAAGTTTCACCATGGAAAAAGATGCTTCAAATTGGCCATAAAGGGAAATTGAGTCCTTGATTCATCGAATCGTATGAGATTATCGAGAGAATCAGACTGGTAGCATATCGACTAGCTTTACCATATAAACTTGAAAAGATACATAATGTGTTTCATGTTTCAATGCTATGATGATACCGATCAGACCCTTTCCATATCATTTCTCTGACTGAAGTTGACATTCAGCCAGATATGACATACAGTGAAGAACCAATCAGAATGTTCGCTCGTGAGATCAAAGAGCTGAGAAATAAAAGAATAGCTCTAGTGAATGTCTTATGGCAAGGTCACAGGGTACAAGAAGCTACATGGGAACCTGAGGATGCTATGAAAAAATAGTACCCTAATCTATTCAGTGGTAAGATTTTTGGGGATGAAAATCCCTAAGGGGGAGAGTTGTAACAGCTCATTTTTAGTCAAATAAGGAACAATGGTTTCAGAACCACAAATCTGAGGTCAAAAATTTATTTTATTATTCTCATAAGTGCTTATAGCATGATAGCTTGTTTGTCTGAAATGTAACACCCCTAACCCGTATCCATAGCCGGATTAGGGTTACGAGGCATTACCGTGAAGGAACGCCGGTGCCTCCAAGGCGCAGCGGAAAATTAGAATAATAAAATTTTTCCGGTGATCCATACCATGGATCCATGTGTAAGGAACGAATCGGGGTGATAAAGGTTTCGAAATTACCGAAACTTTAATCTGAGTAGACAGCGACGCCAAGGCAACGAGAATCCTAAAGCACTATCGAACCAAGCCGCAACCGTTACTGATGTCAGCCTCTACGTAGTCCACCCAATTAACAACGAACGGTAATATCCCAGAAAACTATTTTCAGAGATTATATTGTTTTGACGGCTGTTAGACCCTTTTACATAGTTTCGGGATTGCTTATATATTAGCTCTTTAGGGTTTTTACCCTTGCTATATATAACTCTGTATTAATTGGTATATATTCATAACGAATATTTATTGCCATATATAATCCGAATCATAATAGTCATCATTAAAATAAATATAATAACGTTTAACCGAAAATTATAATTACGTTAATTATAATAAAGATTTCGGTAAACTATATTTATTTAAATTTATATATATATGAACCAAATTCATATATTAGAAAAATTATGTTCTGATTATGTGTACAACATCCTTGTACATATAGTATGTTCAATAGTTTGATTGCCCAATTAAATTAATTCTATAATTAATTTAATTCATGTGACAACCAGACACAATACCAACTATGTTTTACTCCGTTCATTTCAATCGTAGGGTGTGACCCTATAGGTTCTTGTAACGTTAGCAGTAATATTAGAACTATTCTAATGTTACAAACAATGAGTGGCATCCAGCAATGCATCATTGCTACCTAAGTTACAAGAAGTCATGATTCGACATAACCTTTTGTGATTAACTTTTCATGCATTAATCCTTAAGTCCTATATCTTTGGAATGGACACAAGTCATGGAATAGTCACACTTGCATAGTCCATCCCATGTTTCTTGATACCTTGAGTAGACTATGATATACAAATAAGTATGACATCTCATATCAACTTATTTGAGCATGGCCATGCATTTCTAGTCTCACTCAATCAAGTGGCCTGAGATATTACTCCTATTATGTAGGAGGGACTTATCCTATATTGATCAACTGTATCCCTCTACATAGATTGTGGTATATCCAACATTAGTCTTAATAGAACAACCAATTACGGTGTTCGTTTGACTATATCAAAATATACAACTCACGATGTTGGAATGATGATGATCTCAAGTATGAGGATCATATACATATAATCACTATGAGTAATATTGTGACAATTACATAATAATCCAAGAAACATACTCATAGCGGGTCAGTCCAATATGTTGTTCTCTAACACACATATTCATGCATTGATTCTGATACTCCATATCAATGACAACTCTTTATCATCAATCAACTACATGTTAGTCTTAATGCATTATTATTGTCCTAGCCAACAATAATACTTGACTAAGGATCTTTTAAGAATAATCATATTATTCTTAGGACATTATTATAGAACAGTTTATTTATGCACACAGAAATGAAACTGAAATAATAATGGCAAAGCCTTATATTAATAAACATGATAAATCAGGTATGTTATCAAAACTATCTTGTGATTGATCTTTGGGCATACTCTTACAATCCGGACATAGCACAGTTCAGAATAAACATTCACTGCATTTCTTGCTTTGTAATGTAAACTCATCAGAACACTTATCTTATTCAATTTCTAACTTAAAACTACTATATTCCTATCATTGGCGTATTTAATAAATTATTCAAGTGTATATATATATCATTACACAACATATACCAAACATATAGCAACTATTTTTCATAAGCTAATAATCAAACATAACATTTCATAATCTAAGCTTATGCACATATTAAAACCAATAATATCAACACAAAAATGAAACCTTGGTTATTACACATTTTGGCCGAATATATTATTGATTATTAGCAAACATAGCACGCATTTATACCCAAACAATATGAACCAAAACATAACTTAAGTATCATTCACTTATGCGGCATGGGTTGCATTTAAAATAACATAATTTAAAACCAAACATACATCTTTCCTAATAAAAAAACCATGCGCATATGACATTGTAATCTTAAGCCATTTTAAACACAAATAACAACTAAGAGTACACATAATTCATATGCTAATTTTATATGCTTTAATTTATGCCAAAATTTTATTCATACAACCAAGCTAAATTATTTCATATTTGGTCATTCCATGTAACATTCAATACATAATATATTTATATAAATATGCTACAAACCAAATCTCATGCTTATCATTATTGTTCCATTGCCTTAGCCATATATACATATACACATACACTATCATTTCTAAACCAAATTACCCATTTAAGCATGCCATTTTAAATCGACACAAAAACCACATTTCTTAATCTAATTTTCATAGCCTAACTTAGTTCACATATGTCCAATACCACAAATCCAACATTAACATAGAACTAAACATTTGATGACAATATTTAAACACCATGGCCAAATTATAAATAGCTTTAAACCATCACCTATATTTCATTACTTAACCGAATACATAAATACCTTATAAGCAATGTTCAAACCAATTCATGTTATAGATTATGCATCTCAATAATAAGTGATTAACTATTAATAACCTAAATACATTCATCAACCACATATATCAAACTTACCAAATGAGTAATCATGAGCTTTACATAACATTACTTTAAACCTTAAGCATATTCCAAACACATCACACACATATAACATGCATATTACTCAACTAATATATCAAACCAAAAATTGCAGATCATACCAAGCACATCACACACATATATATATCATAACCAAAATCACCTAAGCTTAAACATCATATTTAGCCATTTTTGCATGGCTTGAATAATATCAAACTCAAATCCAACCAAACAACGAACAAACACACACAATAAGCTTGAATAGCTTAGTAAGTCACAAGCAAATAAATCATTTCAATGATATTCATAATTTAATTTAACTTAACTGAATCATGCAAACCATAACCACTTATACATTTGTCAAGCTTGTAACTTCATTTATCAATGAATGTACTTTAGCATTATTTACCCACTTGGCCGAATACGCATATATTCATAAGCATATTTAATTCTCACTTTCATAATGCACATTTCATATATTCATATAATATATATACTTACCTTACTACTCAATCACTTAACTTAGCACATGCTTGACCTTTTAGCTCGATTTCACATTCGATCTTAACTCGATGTTGCCCATTGAACCATTCAAAGTTGATAAGGATACTTGGATAGTCAAAAAGCTCGTACAATGCAACGTCCTAGATGTGGTCTTACATGTAATCACATATCGATGCCACTATCCCAAACAAGGTATTATATGAATCAAATACGATGCCGATGTTCTAGACATGGTCTTACACATAAATCACAAGTCGATGCCAACATCCCAGACATGGTCTTTCACGAAAACACATATCAGAATCCTATGTCATGATATATGTATCCTAACTATTCCTAAGGTTCATATGGGGCTTTCAAACGTCATAACTCGATCAATTCAGGCTCGTAAGTACTGCTCCCATACTTATACAAATTCGACTTGAACATATATACAAGCAATAATTCAATTCGGCATAAATAAAATATATACAATCGAATTTAACAACATTTATGGACTTACCTCGGACAAAGACGGATGAACCGGAACGACTATTCGACAACTTTAGATTTCTCCCGATCCAATTCCAATTGCTTCCTTTCTTGATCTAAATTAATACAAATTTGGCTTATTCAATCTCACATTTATTCAAATTAATCCAAAAACACATAAATGGGAAAATTACACTTTTGCCCCAACATTTCACATTTTTCACAATTTAGTCCCTATTTCACAAAACACAAAATATTCAAAATTTGACCACACCAATGCTTGGCCGAATTTCACTAAGGTCCTTAGAAACCCATTTCTTTCATTTATTTTACATTTTGACCCCTCAATTTACAAAATTCACAATTGAACCCTAAATAGGCATTTTTACCAAAAATCACTTAAATAAACAAAATAATCTAACAAATATTTTTATTTTCCATCATCAAACAGCAAAAACAACAACTCTTCATCAATAGCAAATCATAAAATACACAACCAATTCAAAAATTTAAACATGGGCTAGCTAGTATTCGAAGCAACGATCTCAAAAACGTAAAAATTATTGAAAAACGAGCTAAACACATACTTAATTGAAGAACACAAGGTACCGAACACTTAAACCACAACCAAGCTTTCTTTTTCTTTCTTACTTTCAGCTAGACATGAAAGATGAATGCATGTTTTATGTTAGTTTATTACTTATTAATACATTAATTGCCATTTTAGCCTTTTTATTTTCATTTAAATTCCACTAACTATTTGTTTTTATGTCCATCCGATATTTCAATGGTATAATGTCAACATAAGGACCCCACATTAAAAAGAACATGGCACTTAGCACCTTAACAAATAGTTAGCCACTTTTACAATTTACGTGATTAAGTGCTTTTATTAAATCAAGCACACAAACGATAAAATTTTTACACAAAATTTTCACACATATAAATTCACATAATATAAACACCAAAAATAATTTTAAAATATTTTTCTAACTCGAATTTGTGGTCCCAAAATCACTGTTCTGAATAGGGTCTAAATTGGGCTGTTAAATGAAATTTTTGTGAAGAAATTTTTTCGATTGAGTGTTCAATTTAATAAAAAAGACTAAATCGCGTAAAGCATAAAACTTGGGTTTTAATAGCTAGAAGTGTTTAATAGCTATGAAACATTAATTAAAGGTCCTTAAATGGTAAATATACCATTTTTAGAGTTAGTGGACTTTTATGGACATGTATAAAGTGTTTTTAATGGTTTGTGATAAAGGTTAATTAAGTAATTTAGAAATTAATGTTAAAATAAATAAAACAAAAGGTCATTTTATGCATTCATCTTCTCCTAGCCAAATATTAGGCTGGAAAAAGCCATTAAAATAGCTTGAAGCATTTGGTCACTTGCTAGCTCAAATACAAGTTCATTTTTGTCCCATTTTTAATATTTTTTATGTTTTTGTGATTGTTACAACTAAGCTTAGCTAGCCCAGGGACTAATTTGAAAATTGTAAAAGTATTTGAATGTTTCCATTGATGAATACATTTTTTTCTTTGATGATTAATGATAGATTATGAATATTTGATGATAGATTAACAAGTTTTGTTAAGTGATTTTTAGTGAAAATGCAAAATAGGGGTTAATTTGTGAAAAGTGTAAAATGTACGGTTAAAAGTGTGAATAAATGATAAATATGGGCTGCTAGGGACCTTATAGTAATTCGACAAGCATGGGTAGCAGTTTAATTGCGTGAATTTTTTCTTTCGTGAAATGACGACTAAATTGTAAAAAATGTGAAAGTTAAGGGCAAATGTGTGAAATTGCCTAAATGTATACTTTGGACTAAATTGAGTATATAGATGATTGAATAAGTTGATTTTGGTTACATTTAGATCAAGAAAGTAAGAATTCAGACTTAGATCGAAGCAAGAACAAAGTACTTGTAACACCCCGAACCCGGCCCAGACGTTATGGCCATGTCCGGTGTGCTACATCACCTAGACTATCCTACGCCGTCCTATTTACTAAGTTCGGTGGTGAGTTTTGAAAAGCAATGCTTGATTTTTGGAAATTCCCATTTTAATAATTATTCAACTTAATCTCTATTCCATTTGATAAGCGATTCATTTTAACCTTATTATCCTACTTAGCCATTAGTATTGTCAGGTTGGTTAAGAAAACATTTGTTAAATTTTCGAAAAATGGTGTGCAGTTGTGGTTGAAATAAAACAGTTGAAAATCCCAAATAAAAACAGTCATAGTGGCCTTATTACAACCCATTAACAAATTTAAAAGTAGAAACCGATAATTAGAAATATAAAGTAGTAAAACTTATTTAAACCGTGCTCAGTCCTCGTGGCCACTCTGAATCCCTCCCAGCAACCAAGTCACGATCTAGGGCTCACCTGCAAGGATGGAAAGAGAAGGGTGAGTTTGGGAAAACTCAGTGTGTGCAGAACCCATCCAAAGCCCACATCGGCTCAAGCCCACTGGGCCTGAGCCCTAACCAGTCCCAGTCAGATATTGGGCCGAAGCCCTATCCAGATTACAGATACTGGGCCGAAGCCCTATCCAGATTATAGATACTGGGCCAAAGCCCTATAACAGATACTGGGCCGAAGCCCTATTCAGATAACAGTTTGGCCCAATAGGCCCATCACAGTACAGTACAGTATAACAGTATGAATGCAACCCAATTGGGGAGACTACTCAACCCACCAACCGCTACACACCACCCGTACCAGCCAACACACTATGTGGGGAATAACTTGACCCACCCAGACCACACACAACAGTTGAAGCATGGCTGCTCAAATAAACAGTATACGAGGCAAAGCCCCTTTCAGAAACAGTACGAGGCATAGCCCCTTTTAGTAACGTGGCAGTGCCACTCACACTTCCTCCAATATAAACCCAACCCATGCATCAGACATACATACATCATGATATGCAGTAACAAAAATAGTCATGTGAAACAGTACAGTCGATTTTAGCCCTAGGGGTATAATGGTAATTTTATACTTAGAGGTAAATCAGTAATTTCTCACCCTAAGGGTATTTCAGTAATGTTGTTCTCTTATTATAGTTTTTATTATTATTACAGCCTCTATTATTACAGTGGTTATTACAGAAACTCATTTAATTAGGTTTATCAGTTTTAGCATTTAGGCCCTTAAACCCCTAATGGCTCTACCATGTCATTTTAGCCCATTAGGCCCATTTAAGCCTTAATTTCCAATCCATTATCTTGTTTTAACAGTTTTTATGCCTGTAATCCATATTATTGCCTTTAAACCTATTTTTACCCAAATGGGCCCAAATTGCCCATTGGGCCCATATTCGGCCCAACGAGGCCCAACTTACCGTAGCGCCCAAAATTTCGCGAATAGCCCGCCTGACAGAGCCGATTCCAAAACCAACCTTCTCCTACCAACTTGAGGGCATTCGCACGCTCACAAGCTCTCGAAATGCTAGAATTTCGGCATTTCGGCTTTTCAGCTTTTGCCGATTTAAGCATCGAAAGGTGTTCGAAACACACACCTGTTTTGCAGTTCCACTGACGAGATTTCCTATGCGCCCGTTCCTACGATCCATTATCTAAGTGATTAATCAGTAGATCTATGAAAAACTACAACCAAAATCCCTTACCACATTCGGCCACACCCTTAATGGCCATGAAAACTTACCTCTGTCGATTTAGATGCACTAGATCTAAGTCTGATGATACCGATGCCTTCCACTCCTTGCTTGATCACCTTCCTTGCTAACTAACATCCAAAAAGAACCAAAATACTACTTTAAATCACTAATAGACTAAATCGAAAAGCTCCTTAACTTTAGGGACTTTTGGCTTTTCCAAAGTATGAAATATCTTCAAGATTTGAGTTGATAACCACTTACCACTGCTTTTACCTTGCCTCTAACTCAGATCTAAAGTAGATCTAACCATTAAACGTTAGTAGAACCCTTATCTCTGAGATCTGAAATTTTCGGCTATCTCCCTAAACTAATGGTGATTTCGGCTTTTAGAAAGGTAAGGAAGAAGATGATTCGGTGTGGGGAGTTTAGTATAGGTGTTGTCAATAGGGATTTAGAGTGTAGAAGGAGTGAGATTTGGCCAAAAGAATGAAAGAAAGTTGAGGAATCTTGGCTTAGGAAATTCGGCACAAAGGTGAGTTCTTTTCAGGATTTCGGCTTTTTAAGGAAATTGATTATGGTGATTTTATGGAGGGTGTGATCAAAAGAGAAGACGAATGAGGGGGTTTCGGCTAAGGAATGAATCAAAGAGGAAGATGAAAAGTGAAGAAAAGTAATGGTAGAGGTGGAGAGAAAGAATTCGGCTATGAGCTTCCTAGGGAGGCAAATTTCGGCTTTTCTGATAGTAGAAGAGAGAAATAATTCCTAAGGTGGCTAACCCTAATTCTTATGATAGAAAATAGAAAAAGATCTAACCCTAATATCACATTTGAGTAATCGGCCCAAGTCCCTAAAAGCCCTTGCCGAAATTCTACTTAAATTAGTCACATGCCCGGACATGCTTAAAAATTAAAAAGAACACTACGCTTACCTTTCTACTCGAACCCTTGTCCTCGAATACCCACTTAGGCGCCACTTTTTTAGGAGCTTAGTGGCGCCACCTTGCCACTCTACCAAGGCTCCCTTTGTGACATTTTTACACGGTTTTTCTTAAAGGCCCAGTTAACCAAGTCCCCTTTCACTTGAAAATCCAACTTAATATTTTACCGAGTTTTAACTTAAGCTTGGGCCTTCTAAAGGCCCACTAACACATGTATATACATTTTCAACCTTTAGAACACCAAAATTTTAAAACTTCACTAAAATTCACAAAACCCGAAAAATCCTGAAAATCAGGGCGTTACAACTCTACCCCCTTAAAGAAATTTCGGCCTCGAAATTTACCTGATCCAAATAACTGAGGGTATTGTTGACGCATAGTCTCCTCTGGCTCCCAAGTAGCTTCTTCTCTACCATGATTACGCCATAGCACCTTTACCAATGGAACAGGCTTCTCCTTAAGACTTTGACTTCACGATCTAAGATCTCTACAGGTTCTTCCTCGAAGGTCAAATCGGTATTTACTGTAATCTCCTCTACTGGTACAATATGCGAAGGGTCTAATTGATACCGTATTAGCATAGACACGTGAAAAACGTCATGGATACGATCCAACTCTGGTGGCAGCTCCAACTGATATGCTACTGGCCCAATCCGCTTGAGAATCCTATAAGGCCCAATAAACCGCGGACATAGCTTGCTCTTTCTACCGAATCTCAAGATCTTCTTCCATGGCGACACCTTTAGGAACACCATATCCCCAACAGCGAACTCAATCTCCTTACGCTTAAGGTCAGCATATGACTTTTGCCGATCAGACGCCTCCTTTAACCGATCTCGAATCAGCTTAACCTTACTTTCAGTATCTGCCATTAACTCTGGTCCAAGCACTTTACGTTCTCCTAACACTGTCCAACACGTAGGAGTACGACATCTCCGCCCATAAGTGCCTCATATGGAGCCATCTGAATACTCGCTTGATAGCTGTTGTTGTATGCAAATTTCGCCAATGGCAAATAGTCTTCCCAACTACCACAGAAGTCAATCACACATCCTCTCAACATGTCCTCCAACACTTGAATAACCCTCTCAGACTGACCATCTGTCTGAGGGTGAAATGCAGTACTAAAGTCCAATCGCATACCTAACGCCTCATGCAACTTCTTCCAGAATCGAGATGTAAATCTAGGGTCTCGATCAGAAATTATCGAAACTGGCGCCCCATGCAAACGCACAATTTCTGCTACATACAATTTGGCCAACTTTTGCAGTGAGTAATCGGTTCTGACCGGTACAAAATGAGCAGACTTCATCAACCTATCCACAATTACCCATACAAAGTCTTTCTTCGAAGATGTCAAAGGCAACCCACTCACAAAATCCATCGTTACTTTTTCCCATTTCCACTGCGGAATCTTCACTAGCTGCAACAATCCAGAAGGTAATTGGTGCTCAGCTTTAACTTGCTGTCACGTCAAACATTTCCCAACGACCTCAGTCACCTCTCGCTTAAGTATAGGCCACCAATAAACCTTTCGCAAGTCTTTATACAATTTATTACCTCCAAGGTGCATAGCACAAGGTCCACCATGAGCCTCACCCAAAATCAACTGCCTTAAATCAGAGTCCTTAGGAATGCAAATTCTCCCACGGAAACAAAGAACCTCATCAGAATTCAGTCTAAAATCCTCACTCTCACCATTCTTGACTTGCTGAAATTGAGGAATCAATGAATCATCCTTCAACTGTAACTCTTCGATTCTCTCAGTCCAAGTCGGTCTTACTTGCAACTCTGCTAGCAAGCTCCCATCATCATACAAACTCAAACGAGCAAACATGGCCTTTAACTCAGCAACGGTCCTTCGACTCAGTGCATCAGCCACTACATTAGCCTTGCCTGGGTGGTATTCAATCGAACAGTCGTAGTCCTTAAGCAACTCTATCCATCTCCGTTGCCTAAGATTCAACTCCTTCTGAGTTAACAGATATTTGAGACTTTTATGGTCAGTGTATATAATACACTTTTCCCCATAAAGGTAGTGTCTCCAGATTTTCAATGCAAATACCACCGCTGCCAACTCCAAATCATGCGTAGGGTAATTCACCTAGTGAGGCTTAAGCTACCGCGAAGCATAAGCAACCACCTTACCCTCTTGCATCAGTACACAACCTAATCCCACATGCGAAGCATCGCTATAAACCGTAAAGTCCTTCCCAGATTCCGGCTGAATCAACACTGGCGCCTCAGTCAACACCTTTTTCAGCTTGTCAAAAGCTTCTTGCTGCCTCTCAGTCCAATTAAAGGCTACTCCATTTCTTAACAATTTCGTTAACGGAGTCGCGATGATAGAAAACCCCTTAACAAACCTTCTATAATAGCCTGCCAAACCTAGAAAACTACGAATTTCTGATACAGACCTTGGCGGCTTCCAGTCCATGACTGCCTCAATCTTGTGAGGATCTACCCTAATTCCCTCAGCAGAAACAACATGACCCAGAAAAGTCACTTCTCGAAGGCAGAGTTCGCACTTGCTAAATTTCGCATACAGCTACTTTTCCCTCAAAACTTGCAGAACAATTCGAAGATGCTCGTCATGCTTCTCCTCTGTTTCCGAATACACCAATATATCATCAATAAAGACGACCACAAAACGATCCAAGTACGGCTGAAATACTCGATTCATTAAATCCATAAAAGCTGATGGTGCATTCGTCAATCCAAATGGCATAACCAAAAACTCGTAGTGACCATAGCGAGTTCTAAATGCCGTCGTATGCACATCCACCTCCTTTACCCTTAACTGATGATATCCAGATCGAAGGTCGATCTTGGAAAACACAGAAGCTCCTTAAAGCTGGTCGAACAAATCAGCTATTCTCGGCAGAGGGTACTTGTTCTTTATCATCAGTTTGTTCAATTGGCGATCATCGATGCACATACGCATCGTTCCATTCTTCTTTTTCACGAACAGCACCGGTGCTCCCCACAGAGACACACTCGGTCTAATGAAGCCCCTATCTAACAACTCTTGAATCTGGGCTTTCAATTCCACTAACTCCTTTGGTGCCATTCTGTAAGGCGCAATGGACACTGGAGCTGTTCCAGGCAACAGATCGATCCCAAATTCCAATTCTCGGTTAGGAGGTAATCCAGGAAGCTCTTCAGGAAATATATCTTGAAATTCATTAACAGTCCTCACTGTCTCCACTATCACCCCTTCGGGCTCAGTTTGACTCACGAACGCCAAGTATGCTTCCCAACCTTTGCGCATCAACCTTTCAGCCCTTAAGGCAGAAACCACATTGGACAAATAGTCCCTACGTTCACCAATAACCATCACCTCCTCGCCTTCGGTTGTTCTCAATACCATTCTTTTGGCGCGCAATCTAGCATTGCCTTGTGCTTGGTTAACCAGTCCATGCCCAAAATCAAGTCGAATTCTCCAAAAGGTAGCTCCATTAAATCTCCAGTAAAGATCCAACCCTGAGTCTCTAAAGGCACTTCCCTAAATAGTTTGTCTACTTTAACAGAGTGACCTAAAGGACTAACTACTGTGACCCCACTCACAGTCTCCTCAGAATGCACACCCAACGACCCAGAAATTTCACAAGCAACATACAAATGCGTCGAACCCACATCAATTAAAGTAGTATATGGTGTATGAGATATTAAGAACGTACCAGTTATAACGTCAGGTGCATCACCCTCCTCGCGACGGCGAGCAGCATACACTAAGGCTGGCTGACGAGCATCAGCATTACCAGCCCCCTGCCAGGTGCTCCACGACCACGTCTATAACCATTGCCTCTTCTACCTTGACCACGGCCCCTTGGCGGTGGCAGTCCTCCTCGCGCAGGCTGAGCAACCCTCTGATCAATAGCTTGAGCCTGAGCTGGCTTCTGTGGGCAGTCCTTAACCTGATGATCCTTAGACCCACAATGAAAACAAGCTCCACTGCGTTTCCAGCATTCTCCTCGATGAACTCTGCCACAGTCTCCACAAGCCTGTGGTCTAACAACATTCACTGGTACAGCTCGCACTGGTTCTTCTACTCTAGCCCTCTTAAAATTTCAGTTTGCAGCTCCTGATGTTCCAGAATCTCTCTTAAAACGGTTGCGATCCCTATCGCGATTCTGCCTTTCAGCTTGCTTCACTTCTTCGGCTATCATAGCCTTCTCCACCACTGCAGCAAAGTCGCGCTCCCTCTGCGGTGCTATCAAAACTCTCAGCTCATCTCTGAGGCCATCCTCAAACCGAACACTGCGCTCATATTCGGTGGAAACAATGCCGCTAGCATACCGGCTTAGTCGTAGAAATTCTGCCACATATTCAGCCACAGTCTTACTACCTGGGTCAGGTTTAGAAATTCCTTCCTTCGTGCGTCCACATAACTAGCCCCAACATATTTTGCCTTGAAATACTACTTGAACAATTCCCAGGTTACCCTCTCAGCTGGGGTACCCTCTCTCAAGGTGATCCACCATTGATACGCCTCGTCTCTCAGCAACGATATTGCTCCTTTTAACTTCTGCTCCACTGAGCAGTCCAAGTCATCCATAATTCGCTCTGTGGCTTCTAGCCAGTACTCAGCTACCTTCGGGGCCACTCCAGATATGCCCCTAAAAACTTCCGCTCCATTGGCTCGGAGTCGCTCAGAAATGGACCCCTTATTCATGGCCCCAACATTGGCTCCAGCCATCTTTTCCAGAACTCTCAGCATGGCTTGGGACAGAGCATCGTCCCCTGTGGCCCGATCGTACGGCCCATTATCCTCAACCCGTGGTCGTGCCTCTCCTGCTGGCATATGCTCAGAAGACGACGATCCAGCTTGAGCACTAACTCGGCCTCGTCCACGACCTTGTCCAGGAGCAGCTCTTGTACTCATATCGATTATCTGATTTATGAATTTTATGACATCAGTTAATGTTTTAGTTGTTTATTACAGAATATCTTATGAACAGATAAAATTTTAGAGTTGTGTTCGCGCGATCGTAGCTTAGGTACTGTCTCAGTTTCCTAGGGTTTAGTTTACCCTACAGTCTCAGTTTTATAGCCTTAATACTACCTCACCTATAGTATCACATCCAAGGCTCAGTACTATCTACAGTTTTATTTTCCGTACAGTACAGAAGTTAAAGCCGAAAATACTTACAACTTGGTGCTAGGGATTCAGTGTGCCACTTTCTGATTTATCAGATCAAATAGTTTGAGGCCTCTTAAAAATCAATGTTTCAAAACAACTTGTTTAAAAACTACAATTTGAAGGAAAAAAAAACCTTTTTAAAACCAAAAATTTTTCGGAAATCTGATTTTCCAAAAATACCCTTCTGGACTCTAAATTTTGTTTGAAAACCCTTTTTGGACCCAATCCATAGCCAAGTTGTTGCAACCAGGCTCTGATACCACTAAATGTAACACCCCGAACCCGGCCCAGACGTTATGGCCATGTCCGGTGTGCTACATCACCTAGACTATCCTACGCCGCCCTATTTACTAAGTCCGGTGGTGAGTTTTGAAAAGCAATGCTTGATTTTTGGAAATTCCCGTTTTAATAATTATTCAACTTAATCTCTATTCCATTTGATAAGCGATTCATTTTAACCTTATTATCCTACTTAGCCATTAGTATTGTCAGGTTGGTTAAGAAAACATTTGTTAAAATTTCGAAAAATGGTGTGTAGTTGTGGTTGAAATAAAACAGTTGAAAATCCCAAATAAAAATAGTCATAGTGGCCTTATTACAACCCATTAACAAATTTAAAAGTAGAAACCGATAATTAGAAATATAAAGTAGTAAAACTTATTTAAACCGTGCTCAGTCCTCGTGGCCACTCTGAATCCCTCCCAGCAACCAAGTCACGATCTGGGGCTCACCTACAAGGATGGAAAGAGAAGGGTGAGTTTGGGAAAACTCAGTGTGTGCAGAACCCATCCAAAGCCCACATCGGCTCGAGAGCCCTAACCAGTCTCAGTCAGATACTTGGCCGAAGCCCTATCCAGATTACAGATACTGGGCTGACGCCCTATCCAGATTACAGATACTGGGCCAAAGCCCTATAACAGTACTGGGCCGAAGCCCTATTCGGATAACAATTTGGCCCATAGGCCCATCACAGTACAGTACAGTATAATAGTATGAATGCAACCCAATTGGGGAGGCTACTCAACCCACCAACCGCTACACACCACCCGTACCAGCCAACACACCATGTGGGGAATAACTCGACCCACCCAGCCCACACACAACAGTTGCAGCATGGCTGCTCAAATAAACAGTATACGAGGCAAAGCCCCTTTCAGAAACAATACGAGGCATAGCCCCTTTTAGTAACGTGGTACTGCCACTCACACTTCCTCCAATATAAACCCAACCCATGCATCAGACATACATACATCATGATATGCAGTAACAAAAATAGTCATGTCAAACAGTACAGTCGATTTTAGCCCTAGGGGTATAATGGTAATTTTATACTTAGGGGTAAATCAGTAATTTCTCACCCTAAGGGTATTTCAGTAATGTTGTTCTCTTATTACAGTTTTTATTATTATTACAGCCTCTATTATTACAGTGGTTGTTACAAAAACTCATTTAATTCAGTTTATCAGTTTTAGTACTTAGGCCCTAAAACCCCTAATGGCTCTACCATGCCATTTTAGCCCATTAGGCCCATTTAAGCCTTAATTTCCAATCCATTATCTTGTTTTAACAGTTTTTATGCCTGTAATCTATATTATTTCCTTTAAACCTATTTTTACCCAAATGGGCCCAAATTGCCCATTGGGCCTATATTCGGCCCACCAAGGCCTAACTTACCGTAGCGCCTAAAATTCCGCGGACAGCCCGCCTGACAGAGCCGATTCCAAAACCAACCTTCTCTTACCAACTTGAGAGCATTCACACGCTCACAAGCTCTCGAAATGTCAAAATTTCGGCATTTCGGCTTTTCGGCCTTTGCCGATTTAAGCATTGAAGTGTGTTCGAAACACACACTTGTTTTGCAGTTCCACTGATGAGATTTCCTATGCGCCCGTTCCTACAATCCATTATCTATGTGATTAATCAGTAGATCTATGAAAAACTACAACCAAAATCCCTTACCACATTCGGCCACACCCTTAATGGCCATGAAAACTTACCTCTGTCAATTTAGATGCACTAGATTTAGATCTGATGATACCGATGCCTTCCACTCCTTGCTTGATCACCTTCCTTGCTAACTAACATCCAAAAAGAACCAAAATACTACTTTAAATCACTAATAGACTAAATCGACAACCTCCGTAACTTTAAGGACTTTCGGCTTTTCCAAAGTATGAAATATCTTAAAGATCTGAGTTGATAACCACTTACCACTGCTTTTACCTTGCATCTAACTCAGATCTGAAGTAGATCTAACCCTTAAATGTTAGTAGCACCCTTATCTCTGAGATCTAAAATTTTCGGCTATCTCCCTAAACTAATGGTGATTTCAGCTTTTAGAAAGGTAAGGAAGAAGATGATTCAGTGTGGGGAGTTTAGTATAGGTGTTGTCAACAGGGATTTAGAGTGTAGAAGGAGTGAGATTTGGCCAAAAGAATGAAAGAAAGTTGAGGAATCTTGGCTTAGGAAATTCGGCACAAAGGTGAGTTCTTTTCGGGATTTCGACTTTTTAAGGAAATTGATTATGGTGATTTTATGGAGGGTGTGATCAAAAGAGAAGATGAATGAGGGAATGAGGGGGTTTCGGCTAAGGAATGAATCAAAGAGGAAGAAGAAAAGTGAAGAAAAGTAATGGTAAAGGTGGAGAGAAAGAATTCGGCTATGAGCTTCCTAAGGAGGCAAATTTCGGCTTTTCTGACAGTAGAAGAGAGAAATAATTCCTAAGGTGGCTAACCCTAATTCTTATGACAGAAAATAGAAAAAGATCTAACCCTAATATCACACTTGAGTAATCGGCCCAAGTCCCTAAAAGCCCTTGCCGAAATTCCTACTTAAATTAGTCACATGCCTGGCACATGCTTAAAAATTAAAAAGAACACTACGCTTACCTTGCTACTCGAACCCCTGTCCTCGAATACCCACTTAGGCGCCACTTTTTTAGGAGCTTAGTGGCGCCACCTTGCCACTCTACCAAGGCTCCCTTTATGACATATTTTGTACGGTTTTTCTTAAAGGCCCAGTTAACCAAGTCCCCTTTCACTTGAAAATCCAACTTAATATTTTACCGGGTTTTAACTTAAGCTTGGGCCTTCTAAAGGCCCACTAACACATGTACATACATTTTCAACCTTCAGAACACCAAAATTTTAAAACTTCACTAAAATTCACAAAACCCGAAAAATCCCGAAAATCAGGGCGTTACAGTACTTGACTAATCAACTAGTTTCTTTATTTTTTACATCCGAGGTAAGTTTGTATGTTAATAAGCATTGTTAAATTGTCTTTTTACTGCTTTACTGTTGAATTGAATTGCGATTGTGGTTGGAATTGTGCTTACATATATGATCAGCAAAGATTCGAAAGTGTGAAGCCCGTTTGAACCTTAGGAATTATTTAGGATATGAATGTCATGACATTAGGGTTACTGTGATTATGTGATCCGAGAATAACTTTTTAAAATTCAAGATTTGAAAACCCATTCCACAGCCGAGTTTTGCAACTTGGCTCTGATACCACTAAATGTAACACCCCAAACCCGTCCCAGACGTTATGGCCGATTCTGGCATGCTACATCATAGTGCATTTCTAAAAATTAAAATTTGTGAATCAAAACTTGACGTCAGTTAAAACCTCCATTGTGATTTTATAGAAAACTTTAATGAATTAAGTTTTTTACTATTATCAATCATTTTGTCAAAACGTTTGCTATTGGTATACTAAATTGATTTAAGTCGTGAAAGTTTTTGAAAACTTTGTAGTTCTGTATTGCATGTCTTTAAAAACAACTATTATCTTGAAAACTTGTCTTCTCCTAAACTAACAGTTTAAAGTACGTAGGCAAAGCACAATTTAAAATTTAAACCCCATGAATGCCCTTATTACAAAAATAAAACCCAAAACGAAACTGTAAATATAAATAAAATCAACTTTAAGTTAACTGTAGTCGTGTGGCCACCTCTGAGTCCCTTGTAGTACAAAATCGCCTATGGCCTGAGACCGTCGTTGGAATAGAGCACGAGGCGGTACTAGACTTAACTTACAAGTTCTAGCATAATTTTTTTCTTTTTTTTTAATTTATTCACTCACATCCATCCAATATGTCCCTAAATGGGCCCTCAAGGCCCTAATTATGCAATTAAAATGGTTCAGGACCAAACCGAGAAAATTAAAAACATTTTGATTACTTAAACAAATCAAAACAAATTATTTCACTATTCATGATAAAACTGTCTACCTGCGTCATAGTCACTACATTAATTTTAACCCAATTTCCAAAGCTCAAAATTTAAATCCGTAAATTTTCCCTCAAAATAGACTTATATATCCTTTTACCATAATTTTTCCAGAATTTTTGGTGAGGCCAATTAGTACAGTTTATTAGTTAAAGCCTCCCCTATTACAGAGTCTAACAGTTCTGACCTTTCCTTAGTAAAAATAAATTATCTCATAGTACAATTTTTATTTAATGTTCTCACTTGTTTCTAATAAAAATAGACTCATTAAGGAATCTAGATATATAAATTATAACCCTTAATTATTCTTGTAAAATTCCTAGTAAATTTCTAAAATTAGAATATGGGATCACGAAGTCATTCTGAATAAGTATCATAAGAATTCAAATATCTCTGAACCTAGGCTTTCTTTTCTTGCTTTGTGTCTTTTCTATGAAAATAGACTCAATAATATTTAATTCTATATCTCATTCACCATTTAATTCCATTTCTACAATTTTTAGTGATTTTTAAAAACCACATCACTGCTGCTGTCCTAAAACTGTTTCATAACCAACTTTTACTCTTTCATAATTTCTTTGCATTAAACCTCATTTTGGCATACATAACATCAACACATGTTCTTATTTAACCATATCATAAGGACATACACACAAAATGGCTAGGTCTATACATGCCAAAACTAAAAACGTTTCAATGAAAATACCCAATTGGTAACTTGATAGTCGAAAGTGTGAAGCGATCTCCGACGATCTCCGACGACCTCTAACCTGAGATTGTTTGATAGAACTCTGGCACAAGGAAAGGAAAGAGGTAAGCTTATAAAGCTTAGTTGTTACACCCTATATGTAACACCCCAAACCCAGCCTGGACGTTATGGCTAGATCTGGTGTGTCACAGGGACCTACATCTAAGTTTATGACCTTTTTGCTTGTTGCGGCTTAAGTGAGATTTTCATTAAAACAGCAAGTTTCTGAAAAGTAATTTTGTTAAGCCTTTAGGTTATCCATATTTTGAACTTGTTGAGTTTTGAAAACCTTTTTAGGAGTTTGAAAAACCCGCGCAGCCTATAACTAGCAGTTTCGATAAAATATGAATTAAATCATTAAAGAAAATAAAACCAATAAAGAAATTTAAATAGCGGCCTTATTACAATTAAAACCCAAAAAACCCAAAATAGAATAATAAAATACTTAAAATGAAAAGAAAACCAAATTTACAAATGCTGTGGCCACTCTGAATCTCTCACAGCTCCAAGCCCACTATGGTTGAGGGTTACCTGCAGAGATGAAATGAAGGAGTGAGTTTGAGAACTCAGTGTGTAACATAATCTCAACCATAGGCTAAAACAGATCAAGCCTCAGAATCAGAGTTAATTGGGCCTTGGCCCATTACAGAAATCAGGTTAAGCCCATAGGCCCATAACAGATATAGATCAGATATAATATGCAAACAGAAAACCCAACCCAGATCCATCCATAACACCCCCGTACCAGCCTTACACCATGTGGGGAGACTACTCGACCCACCTAACCGCTACACACCACAGAAATTTGTAGCAAGGCTGCCAGATATTGTGACGAGGTCACCAGATATAGATATCGTGGTGAGGCCACCAGAACAGATATATATGTGGCGAGGCCACCAGATACAGATATATATGTGGCGAGGCCAGCAGATTGCAGCGAGGCCGCCAGAACGTTTCCTTCATCATAAACCTAACCCCATGCAACAGACATACATGTTATGACATATAACATACAGAATCTCATGCATCAAATATAAACATGTATTATGAGATATGACATACAGAAATAGAAAATCATACATTTCATACAGAATTTACCCTAGGGGTATAAAGGTCATTTTGCTCCTAGGGGTAAAATGGTAATTTTCCATACTTAGGGATATTTTAGTCTTTTACCGATTTTCAGGGTTTTTATGCAAGTCCAAGTAATTACTAGTCCATTAGAGTTTACAGAAGTCCTTTTAACCTTAGTTTCTAATTTTGCCCTTTTTAGCCCCCAAAACCCCTAATGGGCCTTACTAAATCCATTATCGTCTTAAGCCCGTTAACTCCAAGTTTTAATGTTCAGATTGTTAATTTTAACTGGTTTATTCTGAACATATCGCCAGAATGCTTTTAATGACAATTTTATTGATATGGGCTCGAAAACCCATTGGGCCCACCTTTGGCCCATCCAAGCCCAACTTACCGAAATGCTCAGAATCGCACCTTCTACAATTCTGTCACCATCGAATCTAAAGTTGACCCTAACAGCGTAAACGATTACACAGAGATTTCACAAGACCGAGTTTTCGGTCACTTTCAGTCATTTGTCGGTCACTTTTGGTCATTACGGCTGTTGCCGTCCTAGTCTATAGCGAGAGTATGTTACACACCTGTTAACAGATGAAGTGATGACGAGATCCACGTACAAAAGCCTACAGTTAATCACTAGAGTGTCAGTCTTAAAATCGACAATCATTAAACCATAAGTCCTTTACCAAAATCGGCCAACATGGCCTAAGTCCCTAAAGCCTTTACCTTTTTGTCGATTATGGACTAGATCTAAGTGCTCCACTGCGTTAGTCCTCAAAACTCCTCGTTTGATCACCTTTCCTTGTTATCCAATGCATACAAGAACCAAACCATAGCATCAAATCAATAAAAGCCATGTCGACAACTACCCTAAGGGTCCAAGGATTTTGGCTTCTCTTTAATATTCCAATAAACGAAGGTATTCAAGGTTTCGAACACTTACCAAAACTCAGTGCGGGAACAGCCCTGCTTACTTGCTTCTACTCCACGGAATCTATACTCAATCTATAGTAGCTCTAACTCTAACGACAATCAGAGTGGCTTGAAGAGTTTGGCTTTTGAATGTTTAAACGGAGGTGTTTTCGGCTTCCACATATGTGGTATGATACCCTTGCTGTTTCAATCACTAGAATGGGGAAGATGACTTGATGATAAGAGAGGTGACAGATAAGGAGTCGACTTACCGTAGCAGTTAAGAAAAGAAGGAGAATTCAATTTCGGCAAAATAAGGGTGTCTCAGCTCTTAATGCTGTCGACAAAAGCTTGAAAAAAAGAGAAGGAGGAAGGTGGCTTCGGTTTTGAAGAGAAATGGGAGGGATCGGAATCGGTATGGGGTGTAAGAGCAAAGAAAAAGAACGAGGGAAGGAGAGAAACTAGGGAGTGATTTCGGCAACTAAAGAATTCGGCAATAAGGCTTAGGGTAAGGGTAGGTTGCAGCTATTAGGAGGAAAAAGAAGGTTGAATAACAAAAAGGAAAATAAAGAAGACCCTAGTGCTATACACAATCGGCTCAAGAACCTCTAAAAGACCCCTAATGAAATCGGCACAAAAAGAGACCCTAATGCCGATTGTGCCTTACCTATGTTGCTTGCCGAATTTGCACCTTAGAGAGTCCCTTGGCCGGCCACTTAATTCAAATTTGAAATATCCTTGATTTGCTCCTCAACCTCCTCCTTGATTAACTCATATGACCATTTCAAACTCCTCCAACCAGAGTTTAACTTGAAGTCTACCACTTACCTCTTCTATTCATAAAAAATAAGACACCTTAATACATACCTGAGACTTGAACCCTTGACCTCCACACTCTTTTAGGCGCCACTTTTGTAGCTCCTAAGTGGCATCATATTGCCACTCCACCACTGGCTAGCTTATGTCTCATTTCACACACATTTACTTATAACACCTACTTTCCAAGGCCCCCTATCTCCTAAGTCAAAAATACAAAATTTTGCCGAGTTTTTAACCAACACCTGGGCCTTCCATAGGCCCATTAACACTCCCCAAACATGCATTACACACCCAGATACCAAAGTTCAAACATTTTATCAGATGAACAACAATCTAAGAGAAACCCGAAAATTAGGGCGTTACATTATACCCCTGCCCGTCGCCGGAATAGGGTATTAAGGTATTGCATAACTAAATACAACTTATTGATGTTCATAGATACATACAAGACATAGGTTTGGTTGTGCATCATATCTCATTAAATTCATTTTATAAGCATTTAGAAATTTCCATCATGTGGCTACGATCAATTAAGCCAAATCAATTTTGCAAATAACAATATACCATATTCGAAACTCATTGCATAATGGTTACTATCTAAAAACTCATGCTACAAAATATCAAGCCACATGAATTTCATCAAAACATATACTCAAACTTGAGGACTAAGCAAGCCATTTTAGCATGGCTAGAATAAATACAACACAAAATGAAGTTCGATTCAAAAGGTGGGGGATTAGCCTATACATGCCATTATTCTCAAAATAACTATCGAATGTACCAAAAATAACGACGATAGTGTAGGTGATTAAAGCTTCAATCCCAGAGTCCGTAGCTTCAAAATGGGATCTACAAAATAGAGGAAACAAAGTAAACGGAGTAAGCATTACAATGCTTAGTAAGTTTTAAGCAATGTCAACGGATAAAAATCAAATTATAATATAGTTGTTCGCATTTTCGTTTCCCACTTCTTTGGGTATGTCACCCCTTAACCGAATATACACATTCTCATCATATACAATAGGCAGATAACTTTCACTTAATAGTGAGCTCATGTAAACATAGACTTATTGCATAATTTCACAAAACATTTCACATTGACCAATTGTACTATAACCATATTAATAGGCTCATTTCATACTCACATATGCGATCGTATAATGACCTTATGATTTGGTCCAAAACAAGCTTGCATATAAGATTAGGGTACATACCTGTATAAGTTAACGTTTCAAGCGCATTCATTAGCAATCGTTACCATGAAATCTTTTAGTCTTAGACTTACTCACAACATCATCGAGACCTTTAGCTCAGATAAAGTCTCCAACAAAGCCAGCGAATCTTAATCCCGGATATAATCTCTGCACAAAGCCATCGGGTCCTTACCCGGACATGATCTCCGCATATAGCCTTTAGGTCTTAACCCGGACATAGTCTCCACATATAGTCATCGGGTCTTTAATCCCGGATTCACATCACAGAGTCTCATGCATATGTATTCACATGTTGCCACATTTCGCATAGCAAGATCACTTTTGTAATTCAATCAATTCATTCGCATACAAACATATAACATGCTCCTTGACTTTATGTTGTAAATATCAGTCAAAAATCGTGCATGTATACTCCTTTTTCTGGACTTTCGGCCCAATAAACAAACATACATAAGCAATACATTTCAAATCCCAATTTCAGTTTCTTTCTCTATGAGCCATTCGGCTATATAGCAAACATGTATAAGGTTTCTTTCTCAATGGGACATCGTTCAACTATCATGCATGTATATCATGGCATTTTAAATTAAATACCAAATTCAATTACTCAAAACTTACCTTGAACTTTCCCGAGCAACTATGAGTTACCTATTCGACCACTTTAGCCTTCCCTTTATCCGAACTTGTCCCTCTATGCTCTTGAGCTAAATAAAATATTTAATTTTATTAATCCTTATTCAAACATCTCAATTGATCATTTTCACTTATAGTCAAATAAGAAACGCATATACTTCTCATAGCGAACACACATATTCGGCCAATCACATATATATCACAAGTCACTACAAGCTGACTTCCTGAGCAACATTCACTAAATTATTCATAACTGGAGCTACGAGACTCCAAATTAAGTTCCGTAAATTTTCCCTGAAACTAGACTCATGTACCTTTCTACCATAAAATTTCCAGAATTTTTTAATTGACCAATTAATACAGTTTAATCCTCAAAGTTACCCCTGATTCACTGTCGGACAGTTCCGACCCTTCTGTACTAAAGTTCAATTATCTCTTAGTTCAGGTCTCAGAAAATTTTCTTGTATATCTCTCTTGAAAATAGACTCATTAAGGATTCTAAGCATGAAAATAACATCTTATGGATATTTTTTTACAATTTATAATGATTTTCTAAAAATAGAATAGAGGATTTCGGAGTCAATTTGACACTGTCTCACACTACTTTAAATATCTCTTTATCAGCAATTCCTTTGCTTATAAGTTTTCTTTTATAAGAAACTAGACTCATTAAGCTTTAATTACATAATTTATTCAGCCTCTAATTCAGCTCCCACAATTTATGGTGATTTTTCCAAAACACGTTACTGCTGCTGCACCAAGCAGATTTATACAAATTCACTCTTTAAAGTTCTTATTCACATATTTAAAACATTACATCATATATGGCATCATTTAGAGAAGTCATTGACCTTAACATATATATACAAAATTCATATTCATTCCATCATACATGTTTACCTTAATACATATTAATATTCTTATTGAATACATCCTTGGTCCTAAGCATGGTTAACCATTATTTCCACATCATAAAGGTCCAATTGGGCCGAATCTATACTTCTATAATTGTATACATAGAATTTTCATTTCAAGCTAATCTATACTCAAGGTCACATTACCTAAATGACCGAACATCATACAAAGCATTTTAGACAACCTAAGCACAACTCATGCATAACTGAACACCTCATTCAAAAATATAATCACATTTCTTAAGATGGCCGAATCTCATATTGTTATGGAGTTCATCTTTAGCACCTTTCTCTAAGCTCCATATTAAAACTCAATTATCCAAATCATAAAAAATAAAACATACTAAATTTCATGTATAATTTCCCATAGCCGAATACTAAACTAACTTATAAGCAATGTTCAACTAACTCATGTTACAAAATATGTATCACCAATTGCATATTTTAACATTTTATAGCCTAACGGCATTCCTTAGTCTCACAAATGCACATTGTAGCTTAAAACACCAAAATTCCAAGCTTAAAAAAAAATAATTTCCTTATACTGTTGTGTTAGCCAAATTTCACTTACTCAAATTGCTCATTTATAACTAAATTTATCTAACCTATGCTCATTATCAATTCATTCTAATATGCAACACCTATCTACCAATTCAAATAACAAATTGAATTCATGGCCGAATGCAACAACCTACCTAATTGCATAATCAATTTATCACTTAAGCTTTTGATTCGGTAATACATGCATCAATACCACAATTTCCTACTGCACCACATTAACCGAAAGCAATTAGCTCTTGTTAGTCACTCATAACAAGATTTAAATAATCTAGATTCATGTATATTTATTCCTTGGTACACAACATCAATCAACAACAAGCTAAGCTCCTCATGGTCATGGCCGAATGCCTTAGCTTCTTATTCTTTTATTTTCACCTACAAATATCCTCATCTACAAGGGCATTCGGCACTTCGTTCTACATATACTAACATTTTCCATCAAAATTTCCAATTTGTGATCTCTCCTCCAAAACCGAGTATGAAACCACCACCAAATCAAGGAATGCATTTTGGGGAATTAAGATAGAATTACAAGGAACTCATGAACAACAAAACTAAATCAACTTGACCATTTAAGGCCATGACCGAATGTATATTCCATAAAGAAAATCAAAAATTCATGTGTGGTTTCAATCCATAGCTTTATGAGGAACTTAATTTCACCAAAATTACAACAAAATTCACATGGAAACATACCTTAATCAAGCCTAAAATGACCGAATGCCTAGCTTGAATCCTCTCCTTTCTTTGCCTTAGTTTCGGCAATGGAGGAAGAACAAATAAACAACTTTGTTTTTTTTTTTTTTCACCACTATTATTGATTAATTTATCTTTTATTTCATGAGACTATAATAGCTTTTATTTTATGATAACTAATTACTAATTTCTATTATTATTATTATAACTAAATTACAAATCACAAAATACCAAAAACCTCATCATTACCATCCACTATCATAAAAGTGGGCAAACTGACATGCAAATCCACTATTTCTCATGCATGCATTAATAAGTCATCACACATTTGTCTAGCATATTTTCAAAGTTCATAATTTAGCCATTTTAGGTGAAATTTACAATTATAATGCTAAATTAAAGCACCCAAGATATCACACATGAATTTACACATTCAATAGGCATCAAAATAATTATTAAATTATTTTTGTGCCTCGGTTTTGTGGTCCCGAAACCACATTTCGACTAGGGTCGTTTTAAGCCTGTCACATTAGTAAGTTCACATGTAAAATAATATGCATTAGTAATAAATTTAGCTTATTATTAAGCTTTCATAATTTGCATAAATAATGTTAAGTTCTTACTTTCTCATCTTACTCATTGGTAACCTTACCAAAGGCTCGGAATAATAAAAAAATACCTTACTTAATAGCTTGCTTATGTACCTACAACATCTCACTTAACACATTAATACTCTTTCATAATATATAGGCATATTGCCAACCATGTCACAAAGCGTCATAAGTATAATTGAAAACTTATCACTTACTTAATACTTGAATATACTCATTAAAATACTTTTAATATCATCAACTTATAACCTCAATATTAATAAGCCTTATGTACATACCTGTGCTCTTTTATCATGATCTTACCTTGTCATCTCTCTGACTTACTCTTTGTGTTACTCAAGTACCTTTCCTTTTAAAATTTACCATTTTCATGTCTTGACATGGTCTTACGTGGTATCCTTGCCTTGTGAATTCACCAATGCCATGCCTTGGCATGGTTTTACATGCGATCTTTGCCTTATGGTAACTTGTCAATGCCATGTCTTGACATGGTCTTACATGGAATCTTGGCCTTATAGTAACCTATCAATGCCATGTCTTGACATGGTCTTACATGAAATATTTGCCTTATAGTAACTTATCAATGCCATGTCTTGGCATGGTCTTACATGATTTCCTTGCCTTGTAAAACTCATTAATGCCATGCCTTGGCATGGTCTTACTTGGTATCCTTATCTTATGTTGCCATGGGTCAACCATGGTCTTTTTCCATCAATTCTTCCTTAATTTCCATGTTATAAATATGGAATTTTCCTTCAATTCTTCCTTAGTTGCCATGTTATAAGCATGGACTTTGAAATATTAATGCCTTGGCAATTCATAGTTAAAAATACGTACTCAAAATTCTCAAGGTCAGTCACATAACTCAATAATGATAATAGCAACAATTTCATAATAATAAAATGCTACTCAACATACATACTTACATTCTCAATCTCATTATATCCTTGATTTGTCTTACTTTCCTCAAATTATGCTATTCAATACTTTCTTGATCTTATACAAAGTCACATTACCACTATGGTCTTATATGTAAACTTATTCGAATTCTCACTTTTAATGTCGAATCATTTCTCAATTGTTGTCATTATATTCAAAAATCAATACCAAAACATTTATAACTAATATATCAATTTAGCATTCAAACATTCTTGATTAAATGTGTAATGCCCTAATTTTCGGGTTTTTGAGATTTTGCTTGAATTTTTTTTTGCTTGTCTGGATGTGTTAAGTTATGCATTAAATGTGTTTTAGTTGGCCTTTATAAGGCCTAAGTTTAAGTTAAAACCTGGTAGAATTTTAAAATTTTAGACTTAAAGGAGAAGGGGCATTAACTAAGTGGGCTTTTAAATAAATGTTGGTAATTTATGATACAAGAAAACGTGTGGTAAGGTGGAAAGGTAGCGCCACTTAGAGCTTAAAGAGGTGGTGTGTGGAGGCTATGTAAGAGCTAAGGTTCAAATCCCTTGGTAAGCAACATGTTGTTTTATTTTTAATGATTGTGCATGGTAAGTGATGGAAATCAAGTTGAACTCTAGGGGAAAGTGTTTGAATGGCTCATGAGATTGAATCAAGGAGGGGTAAGGGGAGAAAATTTAGGAATTTTGAATAGGAAGCAAGTGGTGGCCGAATATAGGTCTTTTGGGGAGCATTTTCAGCTGGGGTCTATTGGTGTTGGCATAATCAGCAAGTGGAGTAAAGGGTGCAAGCCGAATACTTCTTAGGTTCTTTTGGAGTTTTAGTTTTGGCATATTTGGTAGGTAAGTGCCAATTAGGTAAATCCCTAGGGTGCTACAAATTATTATTGTGCCGATTTGTCCAAGAGCCAAACCCTTTTCTTCTCTTTTCCTTCTCAAGCCAAATTCATCTCTTCTTTCTTCTCTTTATTCTTCACTTCATAGCCTGTCTAGACTCACTTGGAACCTTACCTAGCGGATTTCTCAAAATCCAAAATCCTGAAAAGTTTAGTTTTGTGTCGATTTCTCCTTAGCCAAATTTCTCCATTCTTTTTATCCTCTTCTAGCCGAATCTCTTGTCCTTCTCTTTTCTATCTCTTTACAATTTTCATTGACACTCCCTAATAGCCGAACCCTCTCATCCATTTGTAAACACTTACCCTCTGGCCGAACACTTTAGGCATCTTTTTTTCACCTTCGGGTTTTGGGCTAGATCTGGTAGAGATCGGGTTTGATTTGGTAGAAAATGACTTTGGTGTTTCTTTCGTGTGGCAAGGCTGTCAAGAACACTATTGGGTGAGTAGTTTCTTTCCTACTCTATTCTTTCTTACGAATCAAGAAAAGCTGAAACCCCTAACCCCCTAGTACTAGTCGGTTTTGGGGCCTCTGTCTAATGGACTGATTTAACTTCTCTTTTTGTGGTCAATTTTGGAAACAACTATTCATAGTGACGGATCTCGTTAAAGGAGGTTAGCGGCATCAAGGCAATCTAGATCTAGATCTAGTAGATAGATTGCGGCAAGGTAAGTGTCATGTAACACCCCCACGCCCGAGACCGTCGCCAGAGTCGAGCTTGAGGTGTTACCAAACATAATTTATCATTTAAACAACTTTACATCATTTATTTTGATTTTCGGAATAAGCAGTTTTTCTGCATCATGGTCGCTAAAAAAATTATATCTCAAATTACAAAACTCGAAATCAAGATCCGTAAATTTTCTCTAAATATAGACTCACATATCTATCTACTAATTTTTTTCTAAAATTTTTTGTTGAGCCAATTGGTACATTTTATTAGTTAAAGTTACCCCTCTTTCAGGACTTGACTGCACTGACCTCTACTTACTACGAACCACTTTTATCCCCGTACAAAATTCATATAACTATACCGTTTATTTCTATTAAAATTATATTCAATAAGGATTCTGATCATATAAATTACACCTCCTAATTATATTTTTACAATTTATAGTCAATTTTCAAAGTTGGAACAGGGGATCCAGAAATTGCTCTGGTCCTGTTTCACTAAAACTCAAATATCTTATAACATATAACTCCTTTACCTATTTTTCTTTCTCCATTTGAAATTAGACACAATAAGCTTCAATCTCATAGTTAATTCTTCACCTAATTTGTTTTATACTATTTTTGGTGATTTTTCAAACTCACATTGTTGTTGCTGTAATGTTCTGTTTCATGGCAAGTTTCATCTTTTTATTAATTCTCATGAACTATATAACATATTAAACTCACAAGGCATCCAACATTATCTAGTCTAGCCCTACCAATGACTAATCATTATCAAGCATTTCTTCAACCAAACCACAACCATATCTGTAACACCCCAAAACCCTTACCCATCGACGGAGGGTAAAGAGATGTTACAGAACAAACACTTATTAGTCTAGAAAATAGATTGACCAAGATTTCAAACATTTCTAACCCGAATACAATGCCCACATAATGTTATACATTAAACTAAAATTTAACTTTAACGAATACACATTAAGCATACAGGAGAAATCACATACACATAGCCGAAGCATTATCTTGTAGTCTAGCCGAAATTGCAAGTTTACTTATAGGTACTTGACTTGCGGAACTTACACTTAAACATTTCTACGGTTAATAATATTTGTCACCTCGATTTATACTATTTCTACTTAACCCAATTTATACTTCTAAATAGATATAATATACACCACATTTAACCATATGCATAATTCATTTCTACTCATTTATATTCAACCATGACGAGCTACATTCATAAACATTTATAAAGCAATTTGATAAGCCATTTTCGCATGGCTCTTCGGATATATATACATCAAAATGAGTTAAAAAGTCAAAATAGAAATTTGAGTCTATACATGCCATTGTTTGGAAGTTAAGTTTAAACCTTCAAAAGTACCAAAGAGAAAAATCTTTTGACGATAGTGTGAATGACTCGGGCTTGAATCCCTTGAGCCGCAGCTTTGTTAAAATCTATAAACAAAAGAAACATAAAATAAACAGAGTAAGCTTCAACGAGCTTAGTAAGTTTTGAGTAAACTAAGCAATTTATGCTTTAAACACATAATATATCACGTAATAAAGCTCAATCAAAAATCTTTCCACTTGGCCGAATACCTTTATTTGCATGAGTAAACTAAGGCAAAAATGTCAACAATTGACTTCGATGAATTTGTTACCATTTAATACCTCTAAATTTTCGTTACCCTAAAGACATCATTCATATCCGAATGTGGGTATACCGTAGCAGTATTGGGAAAACATATCATCAATTTCATATTTGGGCCATACTAAAGCAGGGTAAATCATGTAGGAAGCATCGGACCTATATGTCTCATAACAAACTCAATTACATAATAATTTAATCTATCACATTAATACAAATGTACATACCTGTCATTCTTATTACTACACTTATGCTTTACCACTTGCTAAATCAAAGTTGCCCATAACCTTACGCATGTTAAAAATTCACCGGCACACAGCCTGCTAGGCAACGAAGGCCTGAAAGTATCACCGGCACAAAGCCTGCTAGGCTCGAAGGCCTGAAGGTATCACCGGCACAAAGCCTGCTAGGCTCGAAGGCCTGAAGGTATCACCGGCACAAAGCCTGCTAGGCTCGAAGGCCTGAAAGTACCACCGGCACAAAGCCTGCTAGGCTCGAAGGCCTGAAAGTATCATATTTGGATTCCCGGGAAATATTTGTCTATAATCTTATATCTTATTTGACATATCACCTTTACCATTCTTTAAATACATTCCACACAGATAAATCATCCATATATGGCATCTCTTCCCTAAACAAATTTCCAAATACTGAGGGCACCTTATTCTATACTTAATTCGACCTCATAGAGCTTACTATAAGAATTCTGCATGCAAAAGCTAACCACATTTTTCATTAAGACCTCCTTATGCATTCGGCTACTTCATTCATTCTATCAATTCCATAATTATGCCATTAACAAAGTGAAATAAACTAGTTGTAAGGCTAACAACTTAACATATTATATCATATTCGGGTATGTGCAAAAAGGGAAGACACTCAAAACTTACCTCGATATATATATATATATATATTTGGACGGTTGCTGTCCGGCTACTCTATTACTTTATCCTTCCCCTTATCCAACTTCGAACCCCTTTGCTCTTGAGCTTAAATAACATATTAGGTTCGTTTCATTAGTAACTTTCCTTAGCAAAATTTCAAATAACACATCGACATATAACATACAATCACAATGTTATTCATTTAGCCCAAAAGATTTCCATGCATACCAATAAATCTTCAAATTCCATATTCAGCACTCATAAAAAAAAAACAGCATGTATCGTATTACAAAGGAATGCTATCTAACTCAATTTCACACTTGCTTACTTCACATCTAGTTCGTATGCTCAACAAAGATTCACATAGTTTAAATATCAAGTGCTTCTTTTATTTCTCAATTCATACTATAGCTAAGTCCAAAAGCTAAGGTATTAATCATATACCATATTACCAAAGGCCATTAACCATCAATGCCGTACATACAATTATACTTACTCATATGTATAAAGAAAATCCGTTTATGCATAATCTACAACCATTCAGCCTTAACAACTTAAACTTACAAAACTTTGATATCATTTACCCCCAACCGAATCTATGCAATACACACAATCCATTTTTATCATGGCCGAATATAATTATAACCAAATCTCACCTTTAGCACTTATACCTATTAATCGAATACTTCAAGCTCTTATATTCATCTTCTTTTCTTTCTTTTTTTAACACAATTTATTAAGCTCAATTAATTTTCTAATCATCTTATAAATAAAATTATCTAACATAATTCATCCATGGTTAATAGGCCTAGCCGAATGATTTCCTAACAAATTAAACCACAATACACAAAATTTCCCATTTCAACCTACAAGCTCATATACACAAGAATTTTTCCAAGACAAAGTCCATCTACTCTCATCTATCCATTTTCCAATATCACATTCAAGATTCATACTCTTTCAACTTATAGCCGAACACCCAAGGCACTAAATTTCAAAATTTCAATTTATGGGTTTAGGAAGAAACTAAGATAGGAACTCAAATACATAAAAATAATATCAAACTAACAAGTGTTACCTTGGATTTATGACCTTCCAATGGCCGAATAACCTAGCTTCAACCTCTTAGTTTCTTTCTGAACATTCGGCTAACAAGGAGAAAAGATGAACACTCTTCTCATATATTTCTTTAATATATTTTCTTTAATTCTTTTTAAGTCCATTTTCAATTAAATAAAGCAAATAAATAAAAATTTAGTGGAAGTAATCATGGCATGGCCGGCCACTTACTAAGATTAGGGAAATTTGACATGCAAGTACTAACCTTTAAGTCATGCAACAATTCGGTCCCTTTATAAATTTCCACACACCTTTTAAAATTTTTCCACATAAGTCCAATTCAATAATTTCACCTTCAAACGATATTAAATTTTAAATCAATTAATCACACAACAATTTCACATATAATTTAAACATGAAATTTAGCATCTAATTAATATTGGGACTCGGTCTAATGGTTACGAAACCACTTCCCGACTAGGGTCGAATTACGGCTGTCACAACTCTCCCCCTTTAAAAATTTTCGTCCTCGAAAATCTTACCGAAGAATAAATTCGGTTATCGATCTTTCATCGCTGTCTCGGGTTCCCAAGTTGCTTCTTCAATCCCATGTTTGAGCCATAACACCTTGACCAACGGAACCTTTTTATTTCGTAACTCTTTCACCTCACGAGCTAAGATTCGAATTGGCCCCTCTTCATAACTCAAATCAGGATGAATTTCAAGTTCCGACGGTTCAATCACATGCGAGGGATCAGATCTGTAACGACGAAGCATTGACACATGAAAAACGTTGTGGATTTTCTCAAGTTCAGGAGGTAAAACTAGCTTATAAGCAACTGGCCCAATCCGTTCTGATATCTCGAACGGTCCGATGTATCTCGGACTCAACTTGCCCTTTCGGCCAAAACGAAGTATCTTTTTCCATGGCGAGACTTTCAGAAACACCTTATCACAAATCTGATACTCGATGTCTTTTCGTTTCAAATCCGCATACGATTTCTGACGGTCTGATGCTATTTTCAAATTGTCACGAATCGTCTTTACTTTCTGTTCACCTTCTTTGATTAAATCAACCCCGAGAATTTTATTCTCACTAAGCTCGGTCCAAAACAAAGGTGTACGGCATCTTCGACCGTAAAGAGCTTCGTAGGGCGCCATTTGAATACTCGATTGATAACTATTGTTGTACGCGAATTCGACTAAAGGCAAATATTTCTCCCAAGAGCCGCTAAACTCAAGAACGCAACATCTCAACATGTCCTCGAGTATTTGAATAACTCGTTCGGATTGTCCGTCAGTTTGGGGATGAAAAGCAGTGCTAAAATGTAGTTTGGTACCTAGAGCTTCGTGTAATTTCTTCCAAAATCTCGAAGTGAATCTAGGATCTCTATCAGAAACAATAGAAACAGGCACTCCGTGTAACTTCACTATCTGTGAAATGTACAATTCAGCTAACTTTTCAAGCGTATAGTCTGTACGAACAGGGATGAAATGAGCCGATTTAGTCAGTCGGTCAACTATAACCCAAATGGAGTCTTTCTTGCTCGGGGAGAGTGGTAAACCAGACACAAAATCCATTGTAACTTGATCCCACTTCTATTCAGGTATTAAGATCGGCTGAAGTAATCCTGAAGGCACCTGATGCTCCGCTTTCACTTGCTGACAAATCAAACATTTGGAAACATAGTCAGAGTTGTCTCGTTTCATACCGTGCCACCAATACTTAAATTTCAGGTCATTATACATTTTTGTGCCACCCGGATGAACTGACATTCGACTCTCATGAGCCTCTTTCAAAATTATCGGAACAAGTTCAGAATCTCTCGGAATACATAATCGGTTTTTGAACCTCAAGCAATCATTTTCATCAACCCGGAAGTCTGAATCTACATTCGAAGTGCACTGAGTCCGTTTTGCAATCAATTCTTCGTTGTTTTTCTGAGCTTCACATATCTGTTGAAACAACACGGGTTCTGCCTTTAATTCTGCTATCAATGAATTTTCTGTAGATACCGATAGGTGAACATTCATAGCTCGCAACGCAAATAGGGATTTCCAACTGAGGGCATCCACAACTACGTTAGCCTTACCCGGATGATAATCAATGACTAGGTCATAGTCTTTTAATAGTTCCAACCATCGTCTTTGTCTCAAATTCAGCTCTTTTTGAGTCATTATGTACTTCAAACTTTTATGGTCGGAAAAGACATGGCATTTTTCTCCGAACAAATAGTGACGCCAAATTTTTAAGGCGAAAACAATAGCAGCAAGCTCAAGATCATGTGTCGGATAGTTCTTCTCATGAGGTTTCAGTTGCCTCGAGGCATACACAACCACTCGGCCTTCTTGCATTAGGACGCAACCTAAGCTGTTCTGAGAGGCATCACTAAAAACAACATATTCTTTACCAGACTCGGGCTGGACCAAAACAGGCGCTTCCGTCAAAAGAATTTTCAGCTGATCGAAACTTTTTTGACACAATTCTGACCACTCGAACTTGACATCTTTTTGTAGCAGTCTTGTCATCGGTTTTGCGATCATTGAGAACCCTTTTACAAATTGTCGATAGTACCCGGCAAGCCCCAAAAAGCTTCAAACTTCAGTGACGTTCCTCGGAGGCTTCCAGCCCAGAATAGCTGAAATTTTACTTGGATCCACCCGAATACCTGATGCGGATATTACGTGACCCAAAAAGCTAACTTCTCTTAACCAGAACTCACATTTACTAAACTTAGCATACAGTTGATTGTCTCGCAAAAGCTGTAATACTAGCCTCAAATGTTCGGCATGCTCGGTTTCATCCCGCGAATAGATCAAAATATCGTCAATAAACACAACTACGAATCGATCCAGATATTGTCTGAAAATTCGATTCATCAGATCCATGAATACCGCAGGGGCATTAGTAAGTCCAAATGGCATTACTAAGAATTCATAGTGACCGTATCTCGTTCTGAATGTAGTTTTCGGCACATCTGAGTCCCGAACTCGCAGCTGATAGTAACCTGACCTCAAATCTATTTTTGAAAACACTGAGGCTCCTTTCAGTTGGTCGAATAAATCGTCAATGCGCGGTAACGGGTACTTGTTCTTTATCGTCACTTTATTTAATTGACGATAGTCGATGCACATTCTCAACGTTCCATCCTTCTTTTTCACGAATAAAACTGGTGCACCCCAAGGTGAAAAGCTTGGTCGAGCGAAACCTCTATCCATTAATTCTTGCAATTGAATTTTTAATTCTTTCAATTCGGATGGTGCCATACGATATGGAGCTATCGAAATCGGGGTCGTCCCGGGTAGAAGTTCAATGCTAAACTCTACTTCCCGATCAGGTGGTAATCCAGGTAGTTCTTCGGGAAATACTTCCGGATACTCACAGACTACTGGCACAGACTTAAGCTTCTTTTCTGACTCCTTATTATCAATCACAAACACGAGATATGCCTCACATCCCTTCTTTACATATTTCTGAGCTTGTATCGAAGATATCACAGTTGGTAACCCGCTCAAATCCGAGGATTCAATCCGAATTACTTTACCATCCAAACATCTCAGATCAATAACCTTTCGTTTACAGTTTACTACTGCGTCATACACAGTCAACCAATCCATCCCGAGGATAACGTCGAATTCATCAAATGGTAATAGCATCAAATCAGCCGAAAGATAAGAATCTCGAAACATTAGAGGGCATCTCTTACACACTTTATCAACCAACACACACCGACCCAAAGGGTTTGACACTCGAATCGTGAACTCAGTAGACTCAACAGGTAGAGTCTTACTGGATGCTAAATTTTTACACACATAAGAATGGGTTGAACCCGGATCAATCAGAGCTATAACATCAGTGTCAAGGAGAGTGAAAATACCAGTAATAACGTCAGGGGAAGAAGCCTCCTCACGGGCACGGATGGCATAAGCTCGAGCAGATGCACGAGCCTCGGATCTGACTGCAGTGTTCCGAGTCCCTCTCTGGCTGCCACTAATATTACCCCCCGTCTGGATGGTCGTCCACGCACTGCCGTGCTACCCGGCCTTTCACTAGGATCAGTATTGCGCTCAATCTGCCTCGGACAATCTTTTATGAAATGATTAGTAGCCCCGCATTTAAAACAGGAGCGGTCACGCAATCTGCAACTCCCCGGATGCCATTTCCCACAATGCTTGCAAACTGTTCTATCTCCACGGTCATTGCCTACACTAGCAACTGAGGTGACTCGCGTACTTGCTGGAGGTGGATCCCGATCTCGTCTAGAATAACTCGAATTAATCTTAGATTTGCTCATCTCATCTCGGAATTTCTTCAAGGATTGCTGAAAAGATTTTCCCGATGATCTTTTATGAGTTTCTCTGACTCCATCCTCAGCCTTTTTCTTTTCGATACTGAGCTCTTCGGCTTTACAAGCCCGCTCAACGAGTACTACGAACTCTTTGATTTCTAGAATACCGACCAACAGCTTGATATCTTCATTTAAGCCATCCTCAAAGCGTTTACACATAGTAGCCTCGATTGATACATACTCATGAGCATACTGACTGAGCCGTACGAACTCTCTCTCGTACTCGGTTACGGACATTCGGCCCTGTTTCAATTCAAGAAACTCCTTCCGTTTTTGATCAATAAATCTCTAACTAATATACTTTTTCCGGAACTCGGTTTGGAAGAATTCCCAGGTGACCCATTCTTTCGGCACAACAGAGACCAGTGTATTCCACCAATAGTAAGCGAAATCACGTAATAGGGATATAGCACATTTCAAGCATTCATCGGGCGAACACGATAATTCATCAAAAACTCTAATTGTATTATCGAGCCAAAATTCGGCTCGCTCAGCATCGTCACTGACTGTAGCCCGAAATTCTTCGGCCCCGTATTTTCTAATTTTATCAACTGGAGGCCTACTCGATCTCAAAGGATCAGTCACAGGAGGAGCCACATGTGTCGGAAGCGGGGTATTCAGGGGCGGGGGTTGCGGAGCAGCCGGATTTGTTCGAAAAAATTGAGTGAACCAATCACTCATCATTGCATGGACAGTCTGTCTAATGTCATCATCTTTATGACTGGCATGCGGTTGAGAGTCAGTAGGCACAGTCCCTTGCGCGGGAGCTGGCGCTACACTCTCCACGTCATCCGCTACAGTTCGTTCAAGATCGGGATTCATTTCTATACAAAAATCAAAACTTCGAAAGTCAGAAGTCACCATACTATCGTATTTATTCACAATGGCATGTATAGCTATATTCTTGCATGCTACGTCAGTCCGAGAACCGACTAAACCGTAGCTCTGATACCAATAAAATGTAACACCCCAAAACCCTTACCTGTCGACGGAGGGTAAAGAGATGTTATAGAACAAGCACTTATTAGTCTAGAAAATAGATTGACAAAGATTTCAAACATTTCTAACCCGAATACAATGCCCACATAATGTTATACATTAAACTAAAATTTAACTTTAACGAATACATATTAAGCATACAGGAGAAATCACTACACATAGCCGAAGCATTATCTTGTAGTCTAGCCGAAATTGCAAGTTTATTTATAGGTACTTGACTTGCGGAACTTACACTTAAACATTTCTATGGTTAATAATATTTGTCACCTCGATTTATACTATTTCTACTTAACCCAATTTATACTTCTAAATAGATATAATATACACCACATTTAACCATATGCATAATTCATTTCTACTCATCTATATTCAACCATGACGCGCTACATTCATAAACATTTATAAAGCAATTTGATAAGCCATTTTCGCATGGCTCTTCGGATATATATACATCAAAATGAGTTAAAAAGTCAAAATAGAAATTTGAGTCTATACATGCCATTGTTTGGAAGTTAAGTTTAAACCTTCAAAAGTACCAAAGAGAAAAATCTTTTGACGATAGTGTGAATGACTCGGGCTTGAATCCCTTGAGCCGCAGCTTTGTTAAAATCTATAAACAAAAGAAACATAAAATAAACAGAGTAAGCTTCAACGAGCTTAGTAAGTTTTGAGTAAACTAAGCAATTTATGCTTTAAACACATAATATATCACGTAATAAAGCTCAATAAAAAATCTTTCCACTTGGCCGAATACCTTTATTTGCATGAGTAAACTAAGGAAAAAATGTCAACAATTGACTTCGATGAATTTGTTACCATTTAATACCTCCAAATTTTCGTTACCCTAAAGACATCATTCATATCCGAATGTGGGTATACCGTAGCAGTATTGGGAAAACATATCATCAATTTCATATTTGGGCCATACTAAAGCAGGGTAAATCATGTAGGAAGCATCGGACCTATATGTCTCATAACAAACTCAATTACATAATAATTTAATCTATCACATTAATACAAATGTACATACCTGTCATTCTTATTACTACACTTATGCTTTACCACTTGCTAAATCAAAGTTGCCCATAACCTTACGCATGTTAAAAATTCACCGGCACACAGCCTGCTAGGCAACGAAGGCCTGAAAGTATCACCGGCACAAAGCCTGCTAGGCTCGAAGGCCTGAAGGTATCACCGGCACAAAGCCTGCTAGGCTCGAAGGCCTGAAGGTATCACCAGCACAAAGCCTGCTAGGCTCGAAGGCCTGAAAGTACCACCGGCACAAAGCCTGCTAGGCTCGAAGGCCTGACAGTATCATATTTGGATTCCCGGGAAATATTTGTTTATAATCTTATATCTTATTTGACATATCACCTTTACCATTCTTTAAATACATTCCACACAGATAAATCATCCACATATGGCATCTCTTCCCTAAACAAATTTCCAAATACTGAGGGCACCTTATTCTATACTTAATTCGACCTCATAGAGCTTACTATAAGAATTCCGCATGCAAAAGCTAACCACATTTTTCATTAAGACCTCCTTATGCATTCGGCTACTTCATTCATTCTATCAATTCCATAATTATGCCATTAACAAAGTGAAATAAACTAGTTGTAAGGCTAACAACTTGACATATTATATCATATTCGGGTATGTACAAAAAGGGAAGACACTCAAAACTTACCTCGATATATATATATATATATATTTGGACGGTTGCTGTCCGGCTACTCTATTACTTTATCCTTCCCCTTATCCAACTTCGAACCCCTTTGCTCTTGAGCTTAAATAACATATTAGGTTCGTTTCATTAGTAACTTTCCTTAGCAAAATTTCAAATAACACATCGACATATAACATACAATCACAATGTTATTCATTTAGCCCAAAAGATTTCCATGCATACCAATAAATCTTCAAATTCCATATTCAGCACTCATAAAAAAAAAACAGCATGTATCGTATTACAAAGGAATGCTATCTAACTCAATTTCACACTTGCTTACTTCACATCTAGTTCGTATGCTCAACAAAGATTCACATAGTTTAAATATCAAGTGCTTCTTTTACTTCTCAATTCATACTATAGCTAAGTCCAAAAGCTAAGGTATTAATCATATACCATATTACCAAAGGCCATTAACCATCAATGCCGTACATACAATTATACTTACTCATATGTATAAAGAAAATCCGTTTATGCATAATCTACAACCATTCGGCCTTAACAACTTAAACTTACAAAACTTTGATATCATTTACCCCCAACCGAATCTATGCAATACACACAATCCATTGTTATCATGGCCGAATATAATTATAACCAAATCTCACCTTTAGCACTTATACCTATTAATCGAATACTTCAAGCTCTTATATTCATCTTCTTTTCTTTCTTTTTTAACACAATTTATTAAGCTCAATTAATTTTCTAATCATCTTATAAATAAAATTATCTAACATAATTCATCCATGGTTAATAGGCTTAGCCGAATGATTTCCTAACAAATTAAACCACAATACACAAAATTTCCCATTTCAACCTACAAGCTCATATACACAAGAATTTTTCCAAGACAAAGTCCATCTACTCTCATCTATCCATTTTCCAATATCACATTCAAGATTCATACTCTTTCAACTTATAGCCGAACACCCAAGGCACTAAATTTCAAAATTTCAATTTATGGGTTTAGGAAGAAACTAAGATAGGAACTCAAATACATAAAAATAATATCAAACTAACAAGTGTTACCTTGGATTTATGACCTTCCAATGGCCGAATAACCTAGCTTCAACCTCTTAGTTTCTTTCTGAACATTCGGCTAACAAGGAGAAAAGATGAACACTCTTCTCATATATTTCTTTAATATATTTTCTTTAATTCTTTTTAAGTCCATTTTCAATTTAATAAAGCAAATAAATAAAAATTTAGTGGAAGTAATCATGGCATGGCCGGCCACTTACTAAGATTAGGGAAATTTGACATGCAAGTACTAACCTTTAAGTCATGCAACAATTCGGTCCCTTTATAAATTTCCACACACCTTTTAAAATTTTTCCACATAAGTCCAATTCAATAATTTCACCTTCAAACGATATTAAATTTTAAATCAATTAATCACACAACAATTTCACATATAATTTAAACATGAAATTTAGCATCTAATTAATATTGGGACTCGGTCTAATGGTTACGAAACCACTTCCCGACTAGGGTCGAATTACGGCTGTCACAACTCTCCCCCTTTAAAAATTTTCGTCCTCGAAAATCTTACCGAAGAATAAATTCGGGTATTGATCTTTCATCGCTGTCTCGGGTTCCCAAGTTGCTTCTTCAATCCCATGTTTGAGCCATAACACCTTGACCAACAGAACCTTTTTATTTCGCAACTCTTTCACCTCACGAGCTAAGATTCGAATTGGCTCCTCTTCATAACTCAAATCAGGATGAATTTCAAGTTCCGACGGTTCAATCACATGCGAGGGATCAGATCTGTAACGACGAAGCATTGACACATGAAAAACGTTGTGGATTTTCTCAAGTTCAGGAGGTAAAACTAGCTTATAAGCAACTGGCCCAATCTGTTCTGATATCTCGAACGGTCCGATGTATCTCGGACTCAACTTGCCCTTTCGGCCAAAACGAAGTATCTTTTTCCATGGCGAGACTTTCAGAAACACCCTATCACCAATCTGATACTCGATGTCTATTCGTTTCAAATCCGCATACGATTTCTGACGGTCTGATGCTATTTTCAAATTGTCACGAATCGTCTTTACTTTCTGTTCAGCTTCTTTGATTAAATCAACCCCTAGAATTTTATTCTCACTAAGCTCGGTCCAAAACAAAGGTGTACGGCATCTTCGACCGTAAAGAGCTTCGTAGGGCGCCATTTGAATACTCGATTGATAACTATTGTTGTACGCGAATTCGACTAAAGGCAAATATTTCTCCCAAGAGCCGCTAAACTCAAGAACGCAACATCTCAACATGTCCTCGAGTATTTGAATAACTCGTTCGGATTGTCCGTCAGTTTGGGGATGAAAAGCAGTGCTAAAATGTAGTTTGGTACCTAGAGCTTCGTGTAATTTCTTCCAAAATCTCGAAGTGAATCTAGGATCTCTATTAGAAACAATAGAAACGGGCACTCCATGTAACTTCACTATCTGTGAAATGTACAATTCAGCTAACTTTTCAAGCGTATAGTCTGTACGAACAGGGATGAAATGAGCCGATTTAGTCAGTCGGTCAACTATAACCCAAATGGAGTCTTTCTTGCTCGGGGTGAGTGGTAAACCAGACACAAAATCCATTGTAACTTGATCCCACTTCTATTCAGGTATTAAGATCGGCTGAAGTAATCCTGAAGGCACCTGATGCTCCGCTTTCACTTGCTGACAAATCAAACATTTGGAAACATAGTCAGAGATGTCTCGTTTCATACCGCGCCACCAATACTTAAATTTCAGGTCATTATACATTTTTGTGCCACTCGGATGAACTGACATTCGACTCTCATGAGCCTCTTTCAAAATTATCAGAACAAGTTCAGAATCTCTCGGAATACATAATCGGTTTTTGAACCTCAAGCAATCATTTTCATCAACCCGGAAGTCTGAATCTACATTCGAAGTGCACTGAGTCCGTTTTGCAATCAATTCTTCGTCGTTTTTCTGAGCTTCACATATCTGTTGAAACAACACGGGTTCTGCCTTTAATTCTGCTATCAATGAATTTTCTGCAGATACCGATAGGTGAACATTCATAGCTCGCAACGCAAATAGGGATTTCCAACTGAGGGCATCCACAACTACGTTAGCCTTACCCGGATGATAATCAATGACTAGGTCATAGTCTTTTAATAGTTCCAACCATCGTCTTTGTCTCAAATTCAGCTCTTTTGAGTCATTATGTACTTCAAACTTTTATGGTCGGAAAAGACATGGCATTTTTCTCCGAACAAATAGTGACGCCAAATTTTTAAGGCGAAAACAATAGCAGCAAGCTCAAGATCATGTGTCGGATAGTTCTTCTCATGAGGTTTCAGTTGCCTCGAGGCATACACAACCACTCGGCCTTCTTGCATTAGGACGCAACCTAAGCCGTTCTGAGAGGCATCACTAAAAACAACATATTCTTTACCAGACTCGGGCTGGACCAAAACAGGCGCTTCCGTCAAAAGAATTTTCAGCTGATCGAAACTTCTTTGACACAATTCTGACCACTCGAACTTGACATCTTTTTGTAGCAGTCTTGTCATCGGTTTTGCGATCATTGAGAACCCTTTTACAAATTGTCGATAGTACCCGGCAAGCCCCAAAAAGCTTCGAACTTTAGTGACGTTCCTCGGAGGCTTCCAGCCCAGAATAGCTGAAATTTTACTTGGATCCACCCGAATACCTGATGCGGATATTACGTGACCCAAAAAGCTAACTTCTCTTAGCCAGAACTCACATTTACTAAACTTAGCATACAGTTGATTGTCTCGCAAAAGCTGTAATACTAGCCTCAAATGTTCGGCATGCTCGGTTTCATCCCGCGAATAGATCAAAATATCGTCAATAAACACAACTACGAATCGATCCAGATATTGTCTGAAAATTCGATTCATCAGATCCATGAATACCGCAGGGGCATTAGTAAGTCCAAATGGCATTACTAAGAATTCATAGTGACCGTATCTCGTTTTGAATGTAGTTTTCGGCACATCTGAGTCCCGAACTCGCAGCTGATAGTAACCTGACCTCAAATCTATTTTTGAAAACACTGAGGCTCCTTTCAGTTGGTCGAATAAATCGTCAATGCGCGGTAACGGGTACTTGTTCTTTATCGTCACTTTATTTAATTGACGATAGTCGATGCACATTCTCAACGTTCCATCCTTCTTTTTCATGAATAAAACTGGTGCACCCCAAGGTGAAAAGCTTGGTCGAGCGAAACCTCTATCCGTTAATTCTTGCAACTGAATTTTTAATACTTTCAATTCGGATGGTGCCATACGATATGGAGCTATCGAAATCGGGGTCGTCCCGGGTAGAAGTTCAATGCTAAACTCTACTTCCCGATCAGGTGGTAATCCCGGTAGTTCTTCGGGAAATACTTCCGGATACTCACAGACTACTGGCACAGACTTAAGCTTCTTTTCTGACTCCTTATTATCAATCACAAACGCGAGATATGCCTCACATCCGTTCTTTACATATTTCTGAGCTTGTATCGAAGATATCACAGTTGGTAACCCGCTCAAATCCGAGGATTCAATCCGAATTACTTTACCATCCGAACATCTCAGATCAATAACCTTTCGTTTACAGTTTACTACTGCGTCATACACAGTCAACCAATCCATCCCGAGGATAACGTCGAATTCATCAAATGGTAATAGCATCAAATCAGCCGGAAGATAAGAATCTCGAAACATTAGAGGGCATCTCTTACACACTTTATCAACCAACACACACCGACCCAAAGGGTTTGACACTCGAATCGTGAACTCAGTAGACTCAACAGGTAGAGTCTTACTGGATGCTAAATTTTCACACACATAAGAATGGGTTGAACCCGGATCAATCAGAGCTATAACATCAGTGTCAAGGAGAGTGAAAATACCAGTAATAACGTCAAGGGAAGAAGCCTCCTCACGGGCACGGATGGCATAAGCTCGAGCAAATGCACGAGCCTCGGATCTGACTGCAGTGTTCCGAGTCCCTCTCTGGCTGCCACTAATATTACCCCCCCGTCTGGATGGTCGTCCACGCACTGCTGTGCTACCCGGCCTTTCACTAGGATCAGTATTGCGCTCAATCTGCCTCGGACAATCTTTTATGAAATGATTAGTAGCCCCGCATTTAAAACAGGAGCGGTCACGCAATCTGCAACTCCCCGGATGCCATTTCCCACAATGCTTGCAAACTGTTCTATCTCCACGGTCATTGCCTACACTAGCAACTGAGGTGACTCGCGTACTTGCTGGAGGTGGATCCCGATCTCGTCTAGAATAACTCGAATTAATCTTAGATTTGCTCATCTCATCTCGGAATTTCTTCAAGGATTGCTGAAAAGATTTTCCCGATGATCTTTTATGAGTTTCTCTGACTCCATCCTCAGCCTTTTTCTTTTCGATACTGAGCTCTTCGGCTTTACAAGCCCAGTCAATGAGTACTACGAACTCTTTGATTTCTAAAATACCGACCAACAGCTTTATATCTTCATTTAAGCCATCCTCAAAGCGTTTACACAAAGTAGCCTCGATTGATACATACTCACGAGCATACTGACTGAGCCGTACGAACTCTCTCTCGTACTCGGTTACGGACATTCGGCCCTGTTTCAATTCAAGAAACTCCTTCCATTTTTGATCAATATATCTCTAACTAATATACTTTTTCCGGAACTCGGTTTGGAAGAATTCCAAGGTGACCCATTCTTTCGACACAACAGAGACCAGTGTATTCCACCAATAGTAAGCGAAATCATGTAATAGGGATATAGCACATTTCAAACATTCATCGGGCGAACACGATAATTCATCAAAAATTCTAATTGTATTACCGAGCCAAAATTCAGCCCGCTCAGCATCGTCACTGACTGTAGCCCGAAATTCTTTGGCCCCGTATTTTCTAATTTTATCAACTGGAGGCCTACTCGATCTCAAAGGATCAGTCACAGGAGGAGCCACATGTGTCGGAAGAGGGGTATTCAGGGGCGGGGGTTGCGGAGCAGCCGGATTTGCTCGAAAAAATTGAGTGAACTAGTCACTCATCATTGCATGGACAGTCTGTCTAATGTCATCATCTCTATGACTGGCATGCGGTTGAGAGTCAGTAGGCACAGTCCCTTGCGCGGGAGCTGGCGCTACACTCTCCACGTCATCCGCTACAGTTCATTCAAGATCGGGATTCATTTCTATACAAAAATCAAAATTTCGAAAGTCAGAAGTCACCATACTATCGTATTTATTCACAATGGCATGTATAGCTATATTCTTGCATGCTACGTCAGTCCGAGAACCGACTAAATCGTAGCTCTGATACCAATAAAATGTAACACCCCAAAACCCTTACCTGTCGACGGATGGTAAAGAGATGTTATAGAACAAACACTTATTAGTCTAGAAAATAGATTGACCAAGATTTCAAACATTTCTAACCCGAATACAATGCCCACATAATGTTATACATTAAACTAAAATTTAACTTTAACGAATACACATTAAGCATACAGGAGAAATCACTACACATAGCCGAAGCATTATCTTGTAGTCTAGCCGAAATTGCAAGTTTACTTATAGGTACTTGACTTGCGGAACTTACACTTAAACATTTCTACGGTTAATAATATTTGTCACCTCGATTTATACTATTTCTACTTAACCCAATTTATACTTCTAAATAGATATAATATACACCACATTTAACCATATGCATAATTCATTTCTACTCATCTATATTCAACCATGACGCGCTACATTCATAAACATTTATAAAGCAATTTGATAAGCCATTTTCGCATGGCTCTTCGGATATATATACATCAAAATGAGTTAAAAAGTCAAAATAGAAATTTGAGTCTATACATGCCATTGTTTGGAAGTTAAGTTTAAACCTTCAAAAGTACCAAAGAGAAAAATCTTTTGACGATAGTGTGAATGACTCGGGCTTGAATCCCTTGAGCCGCAGCTTTGTTAAAGTCTATAAACAAAAGAAACATAAAATAAACAGAGTAAGCTTCAACGAGCTTAGTAAGTTTTGAGTAAACTAAGCAATTTATGCTTTAAACACATAATATATCACGTAATAAAGCTCAATAAAAAATCTTTCCACTTGGCCGAATACCTTTATTTGCATGAGTAAACTAAGGCAAAAATGTCAACAATTGACTTCGATGAATTTGTTACCATTTAATACCTCCAAATTTTCGTTACCCTAAAGACATCATTCATATCCGAATGTGGGTATACCATAGCAGTATTGGGAAAACATATCATCAATTTCATATTTGGGCCATACTAAAGCAGGGTAAATCATGTAGGAAGCATCGGACCTATATGTCTCATAACAAACTCAATTACATAATAATTTAATCTATCACATTAATACAAATGTACATACCTGTCATTCTTATTACTACACTTATGCTTTACCACTTGCTAAATCAAAGTTGCCCATAACCTTACGCATGTTAAAAATTCACCGGTACACAGCCTGCTAGGCAACGAAGGCCTGAAGGTATCACCGGCACAAAGCCTGCTAGGCTCGAAGGCCTGAAGGTATCACCGGCACAAAGCCTGCTAGGCTCGAAGGCCTGAAGGTATCACCGGCACAAAGCCTGCTAGGCTCGAAGGCCTGAAAGTACCACCGGCACAAAGCCTGCTAGGCTCGAAGGCCTGAAAGTATCATATTTGGATTCCCGGGAAATATTTGTCTATAATCTTATATCTTATTTGACATATCACCTTTACCATTCTTTAAATACATTCCACACAGATAAATCATCCATATATGGCATCTCTTCCCTAAACAAATTTCCAAATACTGAGGGCACCTTATTCTATACTTAATTCGACCTCATAGAGCTTACTATAAGAATTTCGCATGCAAAAGCTAACCACATTTTTCATTAAGACCTCCTTATGCATTCGGCTACTTCATTCATTCTATCAATTCCATAATTATGCCATTAACAAAGTGAAATAAACTAGTTGTAAGGCTAACAACTTAACATATTATATCATATTCGGGTATGTACAAAAAGGGAAGACACTCAAAACTTACCTCGATATATATATATATATATTTGGACGGTTGCTGTCCGGCTACTCTATTACTTTATCCTTCCCCTTATCCAACTTCGAACCCCTTTGCTCTTGAGCTTAAATAACATATTAGGTTCGTTTCATTAGTAACTTTCCTTAGCAAAATTTCAAATAACACATCGACATATAACATACAATCACAATGTTATTCATTTAGCCCAAAAGATTTCCATGCATACCAATAAATCTTCAAATTCCATATTCAGCACTCATAAAAAAAGAAACAGCATGTATCGTATTACAAAGGAATGCTATCTAACTCAATTTCACACTTGCTTACTTCACATCTAGTTCGTATGCTCAACAAAGATTCACATAGTTTAAATATCAAGTGCTTCTTTTATTTCTCAATTCATACTATAGCTAAGTCCAAAAGCTAAGGTATTAATCATATACCATATTACCAAAGGCCATTAACCATCAATGCCGTACATACAATTATACTTACTCATATGTATAAAGAAAATCCGTTTATGCATAATCTACAACCATTCAGCCTTAACAACTTAAACTTACAAAACTTTGATATCATTTACCCCCAACCGAATCTATGCAATACACACAATCCATTTTTATCATGGCCGAATATAATTATAACCAAATCTCACCTTTAGCACTTATACCTATTAATCGAATACTTCAAGCTCTTATATTCATCTTCTTTTCTTTCTTTTTCTAACACAATTTATTAAGCTCAATTAATTTTCTAATCATCTTATAAATAAAATTATCTAACATAATTCATCCATGGTTAATAGGCCTAGCCGAATGATTTCCTAACAAATTAAACCACAATACACAAAATTTCCCATTTCAACCTACAAGCTCATATACACAAGAATTTTTCCAAGACAAAGTCCATCTACTCTCATCTATCCATTTTCCAATATCACATTCAAGATTCATACTCTTTCAACTTATAGCCGAACACCCAAGGCACTAAATTTCAAAATTTCAATTTATGGGTTTAGGAAGAAACTAAGATAGGAACTCAAATACATAAAAATAATATCAAACTAACAAGTGTTACCTTGGATTTATGACCTTCTAATGGCCGAATAACCTAGCTACAACCTCTTAGTTTCTTTCTGAACATTCGGCTAACAAGGAGAAAAGATGAACACTCTTCTCATATATTTCTTTAATATATTTTCTTTAATTCTTTTTAAGTCCATTTTCAATTTAATAAAGCAAATAAATAAAAATTTAGTGGAAGTAATCATGGCATGGCCGGCCACTTACTAAGATTAGGGAAATTTGACATGCAAGTACTAACCTTTAAGTCATGCAACAATTCGGTCCCTTTATAAATTTCCACACACCTTTTAAAATTTTTCCACATAAGTCCAATTCAATAATTTCACCTTCAAACGATATTAAATTTTAAATCAATTAATCACACAACAATTTCACATATAATTTAAACATGAAATTTAGCATCTAATTAATATTGGGACTCGGTCTAATGGTTACGAAACCACTTCCCGACTAGGGTCGAATTACAGCTGTCACAACTCTCCCCCTTTAAAAATTTTCGCCCTCGAAAATCTTACCGAAGAATAAATTCGGGTGTCGATCTTTCATCGCTGTCTCGGGTTCCCAAGTTGCTTCTTCAATCCCATGTTTGAGCCATAACACCTTGACCAACGGAACCTTTTTATTTCGTAACTCTTTCACCTCACGAGCTAAGATTCGAATTGGCTCCTCTTCATAACTCAAATCAGGATGAATTTCAAGTTCCGACGGTTCAATCACATGCGAGGGATCAGATCTGTAACGACGAAGCATTGACACATGAAAAACGTTGTGGATTTTCTCAAGTTCAGGAGGTAAAACTAGCTTATAAGCAACTGGCCCAATCCATTCTGATATCTCGAACGGTCCGATGTATCTCGGACTCAACTTGCCCTTTCGGCCAAAACGAAGGATCTTTTTCCATGGCGAGACTTTCAGAAACACCCTATCACCAATCTGATACTCGATGTCTTTTCGTTTCAAATCCGCATACGATTTCTGACGGTCTGATGCTATTTTGAAATTGTCACGAATCGTCTTTACTTTCTGTTCAGCTTCTTTGATTAAATCAACCCCGAGAATTTTATTCTCACTAAGCTCGGTCCAAAACAAAGGTGTACGGCATCTTCGACCGTAAAGAGCTTCGTAGGGCGCCATTTGAATACTCGATTGATAACTATTGTTGTACGCGAATTCGACTAAAGGCAAATATTTCTCCCAAGAGCCGCTAAACTCAAGAACGCAACATCTCAACATGTCCTCGAGTATTTGAATAACTCGTTCGGATTGTCCGTCAGTTTGGGGATGAAAAGCAGTGCTAAAATGTAGTTTGGTACCTAGTGCTTCGTGTAATTTCTTCCAAAATCTCGAAGTGAATCTAGGATCTCTATCAGAAACAATAGAAACAGGCACTCCGTGTAACTTCACTATCTGTGAAATGTACAATTCAGCTAACTTTTCAAGCGTATAGTCTGTACGAACAGGGATGAAATGAGCCGATTTAGTCAGTCGGTCAACTATAACCCAAATGGAGTCTTTCTTGCTCGGGGTGAGTGGTAAACCAGACACAAAATCCATTGTAACTTGATCCCACTTCTATTCAGGTATTAAGATCGGCTGAAGTAATCCTGAAGGCACCTGATGCTCCGCTTTCACTTGCTGACAAATCAAACATTTGGAAACATAGTCAGAGATGTCTCGTTTCATACCGCGCCACCAATACTTAAATTTCAGGTCATTATACATTTTTGTGCCACCCGGATGAACTGACATTCGACTCTCATGAGCCTCGTTCAAAATTATCGGAACAAGTCCAGAATCTCTCGGAATACATAATCGGTTTTTGAACCTCAAGCAATCATTTTCATCAACCCGGAAGTCTGAATCTACATTCGAAGTGCATTGAGTCCGTTTTGCAATCAATTCTTCGTCGTTTTTCTGAGCTTCACATATCTGTTGAAACAACACGGGTTCTGCCTTTAATTCTGCTATCAATGAATTTTCTGTAGATACCGATAAATGAACATTCATAGCTCGCAACGCAAATAGGGATTTCCAACTGAGGGCATCCGCAACTACGTTAGCCTTACCCGGATGATAATCAATGACTAGGTCATAGTCTTTTAATAGTTCCAACCATCGTCTTTGTCTCAAATTCAGCTCTTTTTGAGTCATTATGTACTTCAAACTTTTATGGTCGGAAAAGACATGGCATTTTTCTCCGAACAAATAGTGACGCCAAATTTTTAAGGCGAAAACAATAGCAGCAAGCTCAAGATCATGTGTCGGATAGTTCTTCTCATGAGGTTTCAGTTGCCTCGAGGCATACACAACCACTCGGCCTTCTTGCATTAGGACGCAACCTAAGCCGTTCTGAGAGGCATCACTAAAAACAACATATTCTTTACCAGACTCGGGCTGGACCAAAACAGGCGCTTCCGTCAAAAGAATTTTCAGCTGATCGAAACTTTTTTGACACAATTCTGACCACTCGAACTTGACATCTTTTTGTAGCAGTCTTGTCATCGGTTTTGCGATCATTGAGAACCCTTTTACAAATTGTCGATAGTACCCGGCAAGCCCCAAAAAGCTTCGAACTTCAGTGACGTTCCTCGGAGGCTTCTAGCCCAGAATAGCTGAAATTTTACTTGGATCCACCCGAATACCTGATGCGGATATTACGTGACCCAAAAAGCTAACTTCTCTTAACCAGAACTCACATTTACTAAACTTAGCATACAGTTGATTGTCTCGCAAAAGCTGTAATACTAGCCTCAAATGTTCGGCATGCTCGGTTACATCCCGCGAATAGATCAAAATATCGTCAATAAACACAACTACGAATCGATCCAGATATTGTCTGAAAATTCGATTCATCAGATCCATGAATACCGCAGGGGCATTAGTAAGTCCAAATGGCATTACTAAGAATTCATAGTGACCGTATCTCGTTCTGAATGTAGTTTTCGGCACATCTGAGTCCCGAACTCGCAGCTGATAGTAACCTGACCTCAAATCTATTTTTGAAAACACTGAGGCTCCTTTCAGTTGGTCGAATAAATCGTCAATGCGCGGTAACGGGTACTTGTTCTTTATCGTCACTTCCTTTAATTGACGATAGTCGATGCACATTCTCAACGTTCCATCCTTCTTTTTCACGAATAAAACTGGTGCACCCCAAGGTGAAAAGCTTGGTCGAGTGAAACCTCTATCCGTTAATTCTTGCAACTGAATTTTTAATTCTTTCAATTTGGATGGTGCCATACGATATGGAGCTATCGAAATCGGGGTCGTCCCGGGTAGAAGTTCAATGCTAAACTCCACTTCCCGATCAGGTGGTAATCCCGGTAGTTCTTCGGGAAATACTTCTGGATACTCACAGACTACTGGCACAAACTTAAGCTTCTTTTCTGACTCCTTATTATCAATCAAAAACGCGAGATATGCCTCACATCCCTTCTTTACATATTTCTGAGCTTGTATCGAAGATATCACAGTTGGTAACCCGCTCAAATCCGAGGATTCAATCCGAATTACTTTACCATCCGAACATCTAAGATCAATAACCTTTCGTTTACAGTTTACTACTGCGTCATACACAGTCAACCAATCCATCCCGAGGATAACATCGAATTCATCAAATGGTAATAGCATCAAATCAGCCGGAAGATAAGAATCTCGAAACATTAGAGGGCATCTCTTACACACTTTATCAACCAACACACACCGACCCAAAGGGTTTGACACTCGAATCGTGAACTCAGTAGACTCAACAGGTAGAGTCTTACTGGATGCTAAATTTTCACACACATAAGAATGGGTTGAACCCGGATCAATCAGAGCTATAACATCAGTGTCAAGGAGAGTGAAAATACCAGTAATAACGTTAGGGGAAGAAGCCTCCTCACGGGCACGGATGGCATAAGCTCGAGCAGATGCACGAGCCTCGGATCTGACTGCAGTGTTTCGAGTCCCTCTCTGGCTGCCACTAATATTACCCCCCCGTCTGGATGGTCGTCCATGCACTGCCGTGCTACCCGGCCTTTCACTAGGATCAGTATTGCGCTCAATCTGCCTCGGAAAATCTTTTATGAAATGATTAGTAGCCTCGCATTTAAAACAGGAGCGGTCACGCAATCTGCAACTCCCCAGATGCCATTTCCCACAATGCTTGCAAACTGTTCTATCTCCACGGTCATTGCCTACACTAGCAACTGAGGTGACTCGCGTACTTGCTGGAGGTGGATCCCGATCTCGTCTAGAATAACTCGAATTAATCTTAGATTTGCTCATCTCATCTCGGAATTTCTTCAAGGATTGCTGAAAAGATTTTCCCGATGATCTTTTATGAGTTTCTCTGACTCCATCCTCAGCCTTTTTCTTTTCGATACTGAGCTCTTCGGCTTTACAAGCCCGCTCAACGAGTACTACGAACTCTTTGATTTCTAGAATACCGACCAACAGCTTGATATCTTCATTTAAGCCATCCTCAAAGCGTTTACACATAGTAGCCTCGATTGATACATACTCACGAGCATACTGACTGAGCCGTACGAACTCTCTCTCGTACTCGGTTACGGACATTCGGCCCTGTTTCAATTCAAGAAACTCCTTCCGTTTTTGATCAATAAATCTCTAACTAATATACTTTTTCCGGAACTCGGTTTGGAAGAATTCCCAGGTGACCCATTCTTTCGGCACAACAGAGACCAGTGTATTCCACCAATAGTAAGCGAAATCACGTAATAGGGATATAGCACATTTCAAACATTCATCGGGCGAACACGATAATTCATCAAAAACTCTAATTGTATTACCGAGCCAAAATTCAGCCCGCTCAGCATCGTCACTGACTGTAGCCCGAAATTCTTCGGCCCCGTATTTTCTAATTTTATCAACTGGAGGCCTACTCGATCTCAAAGGATCAGTCACAGGAGGAGCCACATGTGTCGGAAGAGGGGTATTCAGGGGCAGGGGTTGCGGAGCAGCCGGATTTGCTCGAAAAAATTGAGTGAACCAATCACTCATCATTGCATGGACAGTCTGTCTAATGTCATCATCTCTATGACTGGCATGCGGTTGAGAGTCAGTAGGCACAGTCCCTTGCGCGGGAGCTGGCGCTACACTCTCCACGTCATCCGCTACAGTTCGTTCAAGATCGGGATTCATTTCTATACAAAAATCAAAATTTTGAAAGTCAGAAGTCACCATACTATCGTATTTATTCACAATGGCATGTATAGCTATATTCTTACATGCTACGTCAGTCCGAGAACCGACTAAACCGTAGCTCTGATACCAATAAAATGTAACACCCCAAAACCCTTACCTGTCGACGGATGGTAAAGAGATGTTACAGAACAAACACTTATTAGTCTAGAAAATAGATTGACCAAGATTTCAAACATTTCTAACCCGAATACAATGCCCACATAATGTTATACATTAAACTAAAATTTAACTTTAACGAATACACATTAAGCATACAGGAGAAATCACTACACATAGCCGAAGCATTATATTGTAGTCTAGCCGAAATTGCAAGTTTACTTATAGGTACTTGACTTGCGGAACTTACACTTAAACATTTCTACAGTTAATAATATTTGTCACCTCGATTTATACTATTTCTACTTAACCCAATTTATACTTCTAAATAGATATAATATACACCACATTTAACCATATGCATAATTCATTTCTACTCATCTATATTCAACCATGACGCGCTACATTCATAAACATTTATAAAGCAATTTGATAAGCCATTTTCGCATGGCTCTTCGGATATATATACATCAAAATGAGTTAAAAAGTCAAAATAGAAATTTGAGTCTATACATGCCATTGTTTGGAAGTTAAGTTTAAACCTTCAAAAGTACCAAAGAGAAAAATCTTTTGACGATAGTGTGAATGACTCGGGCTTGAATCCCTTGAGCCGCAGCTTTGTTAAAATCTATAAACAAAAGAAACATAAAATAAATAGAGTAAGCTTCAACGAGCTTAGTAAGTTTTGAGTAAACTAAGCAATTTATGCTTTAAACACATAATATATCACGTAATAAAGCTCAATCAAAAATCTTTCCACTTGGCCGAATACCTTTATTTGCATGAGTAACACTTGGCCGAATACCTTTATTTGCATGAGTAAACTAAGGCAAAAATGTCAACAATTGACTTCGATGAATTTGTTACCATTTAATACCTCCAAATTTTCGTTACCCTAAAGACATCATTCATATCTGAATGTGGGTATACTGTAGCAGTATTGGGAAAACATATCATCAATTTCATATTTGGGCCATACTAAAGCAGGGTAAATCATGTAGGAAGCATCAGACCTATATGTCTCATAACAAACTCAATTACATAATAATTTAATCTATCACATTAATACAAATGTACATACCTGTCATTCTTATTACTACACTTATGCTTTACCACTTGCTAAATCAAAGTTGCCCATAACCTTACGCATGTTAAAAATTCACCGGCACACAGCCTGCTAGGCAACGAAGGCCTGAAAGTATCACCGGCACAAAGCCTGCTAGGCTCGAAGGCCTGAAGGTATCACCGGCACAAAGCCTGCTAGGCTCGAAGGCCTGAAGGTATCACCGGCACAAAGCCTGCTAGGCTCGAAGGCCTGAAAGTACCACCGGCACAAAGCCTGCTAGGCTCGAAGGCCTGAAAGTATCATATTTGGATTCCCGGGAAATATTTGTCTATAATCTTATATCTTATTTGACATATCACCTTTACCATTCTTTAAATACATTCCACACAGATAAATCATCCATATATGGCATCTCTTCCCTAAACAAATTTCCAAATACTGAGGGCACCTTATTCTATACTTAATTCGACCTCATAGAGCTTACTATAAGAATTCCGCATGCAAAAGCTAACCACATTTTTCATTAAGACCTCCTTATGCATTCGGCTACTTCATTCATTCTATCAATTCCATAATTATGCCATTAACAAAGTGAAATAAACTAGTTGTAAGGCTAACAACTTAAACATATTATATCATATTCAGGTATGTACAAAAAGGGAAGACACTCAAAACTTACCTCGATATATATATATATATATTTGGACGGTTGCTGTCCGGCTACTCTATTACTTTATCCTTCCCCTTATCCAACTTCGAACCCCTTTGCTCTTGAGCTTAAATAACATATTAGGTTCGTTTCATTAGTAACTTTCCTTAGCAAAATTTCAAATAACACATCGACATATAACATACAATCACAATGTTATTCATTTAGCCCAAAAGATTTCCATGCATACCAATAAATCTTCAAATTCAATATTCAGCACTCATAAAAAAAAAGCATGTATCGTATTACAAAGGAATGCTATCTAACTCAATTTCACACTTGCTTACTTCACATCTAGTTCGTATGCTCAACAAAGATTCACATAGTTTAAATATCAAGTGCTTCTTTTATTTCTCAATTCATACTATAGCTAAGTCCAAAAGCTAAGGTATTAATCATATACCATATTACCAAAGGCCATTAACCATCAATGCCGTACATACAATTATACTTACTCATATGTATAAAGAAAATCCATTTATGCATAATCTACAACCATTCGGCCTTAACAACTTAAACTTACAAAACTTTGATATCATTTACCCCCAACCGAATCTATGCAATACACACAATCCATTTTTATCATGGCCGAATATAATTATAACCAAATCTCACCTTTAGCACTTATACCTATTAATCGAATACTTTAAGCTCTTATATTCATCTTCTTTTCTTTTTTTTTTAACACAATTTATTAAGCTCAATTAATTTTCTAATCATCTTATAAATAAAATTATCTAACATAATTCATCCATGGTTAATAGGCCTAGCAGAATGATTTCCTAACAAATTAAACCACAATACACAAAATTTCCCATTTCAACCTACAAGCTCATATACACAAGAATTTTTCCAAGACAAAGTCCATCTACTCTCATCTATCCATTTTCCAATATCACATTCAAGATTCATACTCTTTCAACTTATAGCTGAACACCCAAGGCACTAAATTTCAAAATTTCAATTTATGGGTTTAGGAAGAAACTAAGATAGGAACTCAAATACATAAAAATAATATCAAACTAACAAGTGTTACCTTCAAACGATATTAACTTTTAAATCAATTAATCACACAACAATTTCACATATAATTTAAACATGAAATTTAGCATCTAATTAATATTGGGACTCAGTCTAATGGTTACGAAACCACTTCCCGACTAGGGTCGAATTACGGCTGTCACAATATCACAAGATTATTTACACAAAACAAGTATATTGCTATACATGCCATACATCAAAACATACAAACCAATATACCAATTCTTCCTCGGATAGTGTGAGCGTTTCTTCGACCTTCCCGATATCCAAGTTGGCTCGCTAAAAACTACAATGAATGTAAAGGAGGGAGTAAGCATAAATGCTTAGTAAGTTCACATGCAAATAACAAGTAACATAACAAAGCAATTATATCAACAACAATAGCATGATATCACCAAGATACAAACCACATTTCTAGCTATCGTGTATCATCTTACCACCTTATTTATGTTGTATCAAGTTTCAACCCGAGGGTTAAGTACATACCTGTCCAAATTGTCCATTTCACAACACTTACCAAAATATCATTTTCATCTTGAGTATTCTTCCATTCTGCAAGAATTTTACCCGTTGAACACATCAAAATATAACTCGAATACACGGATCATTTGCACATAAGTGCCACATATGTAATCAATCAATCAATCATGTAACCCGCCCATAAGCGAACTCGGACTCAGCTCAATGAGCTCAGACGTTTGCATCCATAAGTGAACTCAGACTCAACTCAACGAGCTCGGATGCCTAGTTACATCTCACGAACTCGGACTCAACTCAACGAGTTCAGACATTTGCATCCATAAATGAACTCGGACTCAACTCAATGAGCTCGGATGCCCAACCATCCTAGTGACATGTCGCTTGTATCCTAATCTATTCCCATGGTTCAAACGGGATTTTCCTCAGTCACACATTTCCCAGTCGTTCTCCTCGGAATATTGGAACCAATACGTCGCTTGCATCTCATAATTATCAATTTAATCACATACTTTTCATACCAATACATAATATTTAACAAAGCATAATATTCAAAATAACAAGTATCATATCGTATAAATAGCATTAAATCACTTAAAATAGCAATCATGTTACATTATTTACACATGAACTTACCTCGGTACAAAATATAGCAATTTTGCGATTTAGTCCAAAATCTTTTCTTTTCCTCGATCAAGGATGATTCCACGTCTTTCTTGATCTAAAATAACACATTTAGCTTATTTAATACTCACATTATCAAAATAGTCCTAAATTCAAATTTTGGCAAAATTATAATTTTGCCCCTAAACTTTTGCATATTTACACTTTTGCCCCAAAGTTCAGAAATTAAATTTTATCACACATTCTTATGTTTTAGGACATTCTAATCATTTATTTACCATTAGCAAGCTCAAATTCCCACTAAAACACATACTTATGAACAATATGTACTTTTACCGATTAAGTCGTTTTACTTGTTTTTACTTAAAACCGAGTAGCACAAGTTGTCTAACATAATTTAAAACCTCATATTCTATCATAAAACATCAAAATACAAAAATTTCACCTATGGGTTTTTTTCCAAATATGAACCCTAACTTAAATTATTGATAACATAAGCTTTATCGAGTTACCGGGACTACGAAAACGTAAAGAACATTAAAAACGGGGCTTGGAATCACTTACTATGAAGCTTGGAAGCTTGAAACAAACCCTAGCTATGGAGAACCCTTGAAATTTCGTGGTAATGAAGAAGATGACCAATTTTGTGTTATTTTTCCCTTTTTATTTCATGTTAATATCCAAATGACCAAAATGCCCCTCCTTACTAAACTTTCAAAAATTCCATCCATGTCCAAATTTTGTCCATGAACTTAAAATTGGTCAAATTGCTATTTAAGACCTCCTAATTAATATTCCAAAGCAATTTCATACTAGAAACTTCTAGAATGCAAGTTTTGCAACTTATTCGATTTAGTCCCTAATTTCAAATTAAGCACTTTACGCTTAGAATTTCTTCACGAAATTTTCACACCATCATAAAATCATATCATAAACATCAAAATAATTATAAAATAATTATTTCTACCTCGAATTTGTGGTCACGAAACCACTATTCTAATTAGGCCCTAATTCGGGATATTACATGTCGGCTATACTTGAATGTTACCGAATGGGTAAGACAATGTGGTGATAAGTTTTATGGAATAATGGGTTAACAGTGTGGTTAAAACGATTGTAGGTTAATCATTCGAGGGACTTCTGAGTATATCGCAAACAGGTGTGTAATCGACAACCTCTCGTAGCTTAGATCGACAGAAGCTGAAAAGCTAAAATGCCGAAATTCTGGCATGTCTAGGGCTTGTGAGTGTATGAGGGCTCATGGGTCGGTTGTAAACGGTAAAGTTGGTAAACATAATCGGTAAGACTGTTGTGTGCACGTTTTCGTGCATTTGAGTGGTTTTGGGCCTTGAAGGGCCGAATTTGGGCCCAATGGGCTTACAGGCACATATGGGTGAAATCGAGCGGTAAGTATATTCTGGTAATCTGGTTATTAGATTTGCTAAAACGTGTGGAGAATTTGGACTTAGTGGGCCACAGTAGCTTGTGGGCTCCGTCGGGCCCATTAGGGGGTTTTAGGGTTCGATGACTCTGTAATAATGAAATGGGCTAATTAAGTTACTTAAACGATGATAGGACTATAGTAGACTGTAATGAGCATGAAACCCTAAAATCTGACAAATTTACTGAAATACCCCTAAAGGGTGGAAAATTATTGTTTTCCCCTAAGTGCTAAAAGACCATTTTACCCCTAGGGTTAAGTTGACGGATTTGCATGCTATTATATCTGATACTCTGTATGCCATGTCATATTATATTCTATTTCATGGGATTGGGTTATTATGATGGAGGAAGTGCTAAGTGGCAATGCCACGTATTTTGCTTAGAGGCTCTACCTCGTTTTACTATTCTAGTGGCTTGGCCACAATATCTAATTAAGCAGCTGTGCTGCAACTGTGGTGTGTAGGGTTCGGTGGGTTGAGTTACTCCCCACATGGTGTGTAGGGCTGGTACGGGTGGTGTGTAGGGTTGGTATGGGCTTGGGCTTTGCATACCTGAATAATACACTGATCTATTATTGTAATAGGCCTAAGGCCACACTGTTTTTTGAATAGGGCTAAGGCCCATTTATCACTGTATCTGAATAGGGCTTAGGCCCATTCTGAGCTTGAACTGATCTCTGACTCTGATTGGATTAGCTTACACATTGAGTTTTCGCAAACTCACCCCCTTTCTTTCCATCCATGCAGGTGAACCCCAACCTTAGAGGACTTGGAGCTGCGAGGGATTCGGAGTGGCCACGTGAATTGTTTTTCCTGATTTTATATTTTCCAAAATTTACTTTATTTTAGTATTCTTTAATTTTTGGGTTTTAAACTGTAATAAGGCTGCTCGGTAATTATTTTTATTTTAGATTTTATTTATTTAATTAGTACTTGTTTAGAATGATAGTTTAGTCTGCGCAGATTTTTAATTCAATTTTAACAAATGTTTTCAAATATACTCTATGCGACAAATGGGTAACCAAATAGCCACGACTCCATAAAAAAACCTTTAATGAAGTAAGCTTCAACTGATAGTGGATAGGGCTTTTATAAACTAAATGACTTCCTATTTTTTAAGAAAAAGGGCATGAGATGGTTTTGCTAGGTCAATCTAAGGATTATTAAAATAAGATCAAAACATAATTAACTGTCCATGTGACGCACCAGATCTGGCCATAACATCTACGCCAGGTTCAGGGTGTTACAAAATGCTTATTAAACACATGAACTTACCTCGATACCAACACGGCCATTTTGACTAACTTTCCCAATTTTTTTATTTTTCTCCCGTTCTAGGTCCAAATCTCATTTTCTGAGATCTAAAACATCATATTTCACTTATTTAATCAATGCACTAACCATTTCGGACCTAAAACATATTTATTCAAAATTTACATTTTTGCCCTTAAACTTTGGCATATTTATACTTTTGCCTCAAAGCTCGGAAATTAAACTTTATCCCTAATTCTTATGTTTTAGGACATGTTGATCATTTTTTTCCTTCTATGGCCATCAAATTCTTGCCCTAACATGCACTTATGAACAATAATAATTTTTACCGATTATGCCATTTTTTACTCGTTTTCATTGAAAATAGCTTAGCAAAAGTCGTTTAACATAATTCTAAGCTTCATATCTGTCATAAAACATCAAAATACACACTTTTCACCTATGGGTAATTTTCCAAATATAAACCCTAGCTCGAATTAATGGTAGAATTAGCTTAATTAAGTTACCCGTATTCCAAAAATGTAAAGAACATGAAAAACGGGGCTAAAACGGACTTACTATAAAGCTTGGAAGATGAACAAACCCTAGCCATGGTGTTCCCTTGCTACATTCGACCATGGAGAAAAGAAATGAAGAAGATGATAGCTTATTTCAAGTTATTTTGTCTTTATTCATTAATAAAGGCATTTTACCAAAATGCCCTTAAATACCTTACTTACTAACCATGTCTATTTTTGTCCATCAAACTTTAATGATCTAATTACTATTTAAGAACCTTTACTTTAAACCCCTATTTCAATCAAGTACTTTATAAACTAGCATACGTATTTTGCAACTTTTGCAGATAAGCCCTAATAGACAAACTAAACATGCAATCTATAAAATTTCTTAAAACACATGCATCCAATCAATCGGTAAATCATGATAATTTATCGTAATAAATTTTTCTATCTCATATTTGTTGTTTAGCAACTACTATTCCGTTTAGGCCCTTTTTCGGGATGTCATAGCTAGGGATTACCTGCACGGTTAAAAGAAAGGGTGAGCTTATGAAAACTCAGTGTGCAATTTGTAACACCCCTAACCCGTATATGTCGCCAGAATGGGGTTATGAGGCATTACTAGGCAAAGTTCATCATTCAAACAATTATAGGTATGCACATACTCAAACTCTTAAACCAACCAAGAAAAATATCATATATAAGCAACATGTTTTCTTACAACAAATATTACTATTCATATGGTCAAAACCAAATACAATGATCAAATATAAACATGCTAAATTCATATGTTTTAATAAGTATCAACTTCCAACACTCAAACACATCTTGGATACTGAGTAACTTGAACATGGCATCCATATATTTATAATCAATATGCACATTAATCAATAGTAAAATACTCAATAAATCTTATACCTCAAATCAACCATGTGCTTTCGGCATAACACATATCCACGTTTAATCAATAGATATACTTACCAAATAATAATATGCTTTAAACAATTAACTAAATACATATCATTTTCCATTTCCAAACTGTTTTACATATCTTTTCTTTTTTCAAACTATTCGAATACTAAAGTACTTATAAACAATGTTCAATCAATTCAAATTACAAATTAAAATATATAATTATACCTGCATAACATGTCACTAATTAATTTAATCTAAAATATATAATTGTTACCCAAATAAATTAATCTTACCATTTCATTAGTCAAAAGCATTATTAACCTTAATTCAACTTCTAAGGAATTTTCAAACATTTCATACACGTATAACCAACATTTTATTCAACAATATATTATAAAACAATAATTTGCATTTCCCATCAATTACATCATACATTTATATACATATATGTATATAATATAACCGAAAACATCCAAATTTAAATCATCTTCCAATATTAAACACACTAAGTCTCACGTAATAATAATCCAATTCAACTTCCTTTCATCTACATGCAATAATCAAATTTATCCAAATACCGAATCATGGTACCACAACTTAACCAAGCAAATCAAATCGATTTCACCTATATTTACTTATATATAAGACATAGCCAAAACACCAAAACTAAACCAAACATAACCATTATTGAATTAAAGCATAAAAACCAAGCTTAATTAAATAATAGGCCATTTTCGCATGGCATATTATATACATACCAAAATCAAACTTGTTCGCGAGATAGTTTAACCTATACATGCCATAAGTTTCAAGTTTAGCATCTAGAAGTACTGAAAATAAACGATTGTGTGGGTGACTTTGCTGACGATCCCCAAGCACGTAACGACCTCCAAAATCTAAAGAAAAACAAGGTAATCATATACACATAATAAGCTATTATAACTTAGTAAGTCGAAAGCAAATATTCAACTCACTAACATTAACAAATTAATGAAATAAAAATCTATTTCATACTATCATATTCACATATACTTAGTCAATTCTCCAACTTTTCAATATAACAAAAACATAACCATACTTTTATCCATCTAGGTCGAATACACATATACTTATAGACAAAGTTTCCTTTCAAATTTAGGACCATATTCACGTTCTAAACTACGTGTACTCCCATATATATATATATATATAAGCTCATATATCTCAACTTTGATATCATATAGAGACTTGTTTGGCCGAATACATAATTCCACAATTTAATCAACTTTCTTTTTCATTTCATATAATTTGCATCACTAATACAATAGCTAACTTGCCTTATAACACAAATACAAATAGTTATCACATACCTGTTTATTTTAACTTGTTAAAATATGAAATCATCACTTCATCACAAAGTCTCGTAATCATAAACTCTTTTTAATTCACCAGCAACAAGCTTGCTAGGTATAAACCTGAAATCACACCTGTACAAAGCCTGCTAGGCTCGAAGCCTGAATTTTGATACACTGGCACTAAGCTTGCTAGGCATAAAGCTCGATTTCTATACATCGGCATTTAAGCCTGCTAGGCATAAAGCCCGATTTCTATACACCAACACAAGGCTCGCTAGGCTAGAAGCCCGAATATCACTTGTTCACATTCAACTCAAGTATATTTTCAATCATCAGAAATTCGATTATCATATATTTTCCATTCCATTTTTCAATATCAAATCTTAATCCAAATAATTCAACCATTCACATTCTAGCATACAATATTCAGCTATTACTCAATTAGCTATATATTATAATTTTAATATTTTAAGCAAATATTTAATCAAAACAATAGTATTTAGTTACTTATCGGCTTACCTCGGATATCAACAAACGATATTGATTGACTATTCGACTATTTTAGCTTTTCCCCGATTCGAATCCGATTTTCTCTTTTCTTAATCTAAATTAATGTAAATTAAGCTTATTTAATCAAATATTCAATCCAATTCACTCAAAAACAAATAAATGGATAAATTGCACTTTTTCCCTATACATTTTACACATTTAGCAATTAAGTCCAAAATTCACAAAACACAAAACAAACATAATTTGCTTACACTTAGCTAAGGCCAAATACCCCTCAAGCCCTTACAAGTCCTCATATTTAATTTAATTCACAACCTAGTCCCTCTATTTACTATTTTTACAATTAAGCCCTATTTACTTATTTTTCATGAAAATTTCCAATACAAACTTAATAATCTAACACATATATTTTATTTAACAATTTCAAACTCAAATTTCACCAAGATATCAATAATGGTAGAACACAAAATCATCATCAAAATAAAAAATTAAGGCACGGGCTTTGAACATTTCATAGCAACGATCCCAAAAACGTAAAAATTAACAAAAACTGACTAAACACATACCTTGATTGAGCTTTGAAATGGCCGAACCCTAGGTTTCTATTTTTTTCTTTTCTCTTGTTTTAGTTTCGGCAAAAAGATGATGAACATGCAAAATGACTTTCATTATTTTCTGATATGTTTTATTGTAATATATGTTAATATATATCTTATTTACTTAAAATTATTAAACCATTAAAAATATAGGCACTACCGTTCATCTCACTTGTATATGGTTTATTTAGAACATAAATGCCCCAACTTAAATAGGCACTAACAATTCGGCCCTTATGCTTTAAACCATCAAGTTTCTAATTTACGCGATTAAGTCTTTTTTATTAAATCAAATGCTCAACGACAAAATTAAATTACAAAAATTTCACAGATATAAATTCACTCATAATAAACACAGAAAATAAATTTTAAAATAATTTTTGACTCGGATTCATGATCCCGAAACCACCGTTCCGATTAGGGTCTAAATTAGGATGTTGCACAATTCCCCTATCAGGCAATCGGTATACCAAATATAGTAACACTCTGGGCCAGAGCCCTATACGGAAGCAGTACAGTATGCGCCTTAGCCCAATACAGTAACAGTACAGTGCAATAATGCAACAGTGGAACCCACCCCAATCCACCCAAACACACCACTCCGTACCACCAACACACCATGTGGGGATAAAATTAGACTACCCAGCCAACACACCAATATGGCAGTCGAGCTGCCAGTAATAGTATCGCAGCAAAGCTACTAGTAACAGTATGTGGCAAAGCCACCAATACAGTATACTTCCACCATAATAGTATCCCAATCCCATGCAGCATGTCATGTCATAAATCATACGAGTATGCAGAATGTCATGCTCAGTAATAGCCATGTTTATATCATAAATACATTAGTAAATCTACCTCTAAGGGTATAACGGTCATTTTTATCTATTAGGGTTAAATAGTCATTTTGCCCTTTATGGGTATTTTGTTCATTTTACCTATTTTGGGATCCTAGTACACATACTGAACTCTTAGAAGGTCTACATCGCCTAGAGCGACTGATATAATTTAAACGGTCATAATAGTGTAAATGGGCCTAAGGCCCATTACCCGACCTGAGCGTGTGGGCCCATTTAGCCCAGATTTAGCCATGGCTATGCGAACTACACAGCTTAGTGTAGTATTTGCCACGTATCGTGAATTTCATCCATGTGGTGTCCAGGAGTCCATTGGGCACACACGGCCCATCTCAGCCCAACATGGCCTAAAACCACTTAAGCCCACAATTCGTGGGCTTGGCTCACCACATGATCAATCGCATGCCCATGTGGCCTCAAATGCCGTACTGTTTGGCTTTTCAGCTTTTACCGATCTATAGTTGAGAGGGGTGTGATTACACACCTGATAGTGAAGATGAACTTTGCTCCCAAAATCCTTGTACCTAAATTAAACCAATAATCTCTAGTTAGAAACTTAACTCATGCTACTAGAGAGATCTAATAGGATTTCAAAACAATTACAATGCCCTTACCAAAAACAAAAGTAGTCACCTCTTCAATTTTCAAGCAATGCACCAATCACCCTTGGCCACAACCTACAGAAAAACCCCCTTCCACTTTAGATCCACACAAAAACTACGATATCATCAAAGCAAGAACCCTATACCTCTTAAGCCCTATCCTCAACCACTTACCAGAATGCAGAACGAATACTGATTAAAGGAGTAGCGTATACGAGTCGAGAATCAGTTTAATCTGAAAGAGTATACCAAAGAAAGGTAATTGATGCGAAAAGGAGAAAACAAAAAGACAATATCCAGAGAAGGAAAAATCGAAAGAAAAGAAAGTGCACTATGGATGCTCACCTATGAGCATTTGGCCAAAGAAGCAATTGGAAGAGAAGAAGAGAAAAACCGTGCACCCCCTATTGATCAACGAGCCTTTGCTAAAACTGATAGCAAATTAGGCAAGGATGCGATAGATGCTTAGCCACAATAATAACAAAGAAAAAAAAAGAAAAGAGGCAAGAGGAGAGTATTCGGCCGAACCTAGGAAAGGAAGAAGAAGAAATAGTTGACAATAGTAACCCAATTGAAAGGTGAAGAATGTTTGGCCAAGAAAAGGGGAGAAGTAATCAGCCAAAAAAGAACACAAAGTTAGAAAGAAAAGAAAATGAATAATTTGCACAAGAGGTTATCGACCAAAAAGGGACTTGGTGAAGCAATGTGCAAAAACCACACAAATTCGAGAGAATAAGGAAGCTGAAAAAGAAAATTTTGGTAAATGCCTAAACTTTAAATGGTTTCCAATAGCCGAAAATGAGAAGAACTCAAAAAATTTCCTAAGAACAAAAACTAAACTGCCCCCAAAACAACCCAAAACTGAAATCCCAAAGCCTAGAGACCCATTTCAGCACACACACTCCTTCCTATCCTCAAACTCCCTTTTTTCCTCCTAGAATTGCTCCCATTATCTCTCCACAATCTCCACCCCAACCACCTAAGACCCATTCAAACCTCACCTTGCAAAGTTTCAATCCACATATGCTTCTCCTACTGCCGGAGCAGCAAAATAAATACCTCTTTGCTTAAGGTCTGACTCAAACACAAGCCCGCCCTTTGAAGCTCTCTCACGCCACTTACCACTAGGCCAATAGACTCTTTGAGTCATAACTTACCCATAATAATCTATGAAGCCTACATGCTAATGTCCAAATTCATTCAAGTGAAAACCAAAAATTTTGGAAAAGCCAAAACTTGAACACAGGCTTCTCTAACACCCCCAAACACACCCAAATCACTCTAGCCATTAAAGCAAAAAAAAAATAATTTGTCACAATCACAAAATTAAAACTTTAAATTTTTAGGGCGTTACACGTCTCTCAATAATGAAACAACACATTTAAGACATTCATTATTAGTACATGACATTTCATCAAACACTCAAATTGTATTCTTAAGCCAAAACTCAACTCTCTCAGATCATCATCAGTAGTGACCCGGAACACTTCAACCCCATATTTTCTAATTTGATTGACCAGAGGCTTATTCATTGAAATTGGATTTACCATTTGTGACACAACAGGGACTTGTGCAGGGTTAAGCGGGGGTGGAGGTTGTTGAGTAACTGGATTCATTTGAACGAATTCCGTGAACCACTCATTCATCATTTGGAAGAAGGCTTGCTTTGCCTCTCTATCGTGGTCACTAGTAATGGGCATAGATTTAGCCGGTGCTGCCCCTTGATAGGGAGTGGGCACATTGCCCTCAACATCATCAACTACGGCTCGTTTGGGATCCATTCCTATACAAAAACCACATTTTATCTATTAGGATTCATCACACTATTGTAATTCATATATACGACGTGTATAGCTAGACTCACACGCACTACGTTAGTCCTAGAATCGACTAAATCATAGCTCTGATACCAACCAAATGTAACTCCCCAAACCCGTATCCGTGGCCGGACTAGTGTTAAGAGGCATTACCAAACTTTTTATATCATTATACAATCATAACACATACATAGCTTACACATCATCAAATCACATTCAATCATATTCACAATGTCCGTCAAATAGGTCTACGAGACCTTAAAAATGCTTTGGACAAGGTTCGGGACTAAACATATACCATTTGTAAACTTTGGGAGACTTAGAAAATTTTCCTTAATTTAAGGGTCACACACCCGTGTGCCAGGCCATGTGAAATCTGGAAGGTATACTGACTTAAGCCACACGACCAGTCATACACTCATGTATGAGGCTGAGTGGAGCGCCTAGGCTCAATTCGAATTGGCCTTCAAGCAACACGGCTGTGACACACACTTGTGTAACTGTCCGCGTGGGAAAAAATAGGCCATTTTCAAGGCCCAATTTACCACCCTTTAAGGTTCATCCCTACAAGCACAAATGACACGTAATTCATACCCAACATGCAGCCATAACATACACAAAACATACCATAATATGACCAATCAATTTCATACTCAAATTCTTTTCAAAGCATACCAATTTCATGAACATAAATCATACCACATACCACATATCTTGTTATAAGCCATTACAAAACATACCAAATACTTACCATTTCAATCATGAAATATACCAAATCAAGTGCACAAGAAACTCACCAAAATCACCATTTCACTAGGCCATATATGATTACATTATAACATCATATTTCATCACATATCATATACCAAAACAAGTTTAATATAATCTCAAGCCACTTCTCATGGCAAGATTCAGAACTTAAGCATACCATAACTTCACTAGCCTATACATGCCATGCATTAACATATACAACATCAAAAGTACCAAAATATTGTTCGATAATGTGATGACGATCCTTGACGATCCCCAAGCTCACGATAGTTTTGATAATCTATAAAAAAAATAAAAACACACACAAAGTAAGCTTTCAAAAGCTTAGTAAGCCATGTATAAATAAACTATCTAAATCAACAAATATAGACGAATTTATTCATGTAAACCATGGCAAATCATAAATAGAAGTTCATAATTCTCATGTAACTCATTTGTTCATAGTCCACTTACATATAATCACATCTCAAGTTCATATACTCACATGTCAATGATCATATTCATCCTCACCTTTCATTCCCAAATTTCATACAGATTTCATATATACCTGAATCGGATAGTCATTCACCTGGTCTTTCATATTTCAATATTACCTGCTGAATTGTTTGGAATCGACAAGGATACTCGGATAGCTCGTAAACCTTATACAATGCCATATCTCATATATGGTCTTACATGTTATCAAATTTCAATGCCACTATCCCATGCAGGGTCTTACACGAAATCATATACGATGCCAATGTCCCAAACATCATCTTACACGTAATCTCGAATCGGTGCCAACATCCCAGACGTGGTCTTATATGACATCACATCTCAGAATCCTATGTCATGACATAAGTATGTTACACTATTGCTATGGTTCATACTGGGCTTTTGGATATCTCAACTCTGTCGATACTTTCATATTTCCGAACATTCAGTATCCATAACATTTTAATATCAATTAAACATATATAATTCACATAAAATATGTTTATTTGCATATGAACTTACCTCAAAACTGAAAACGGCTAAACGAGTCGATTATTCAATAACCTTCAACTTCCCTCGATCAAATTCTGAATTCTTTCGTTCTTAATCTAAATAAATTCAAATTTGACTATTTAATTACCTATCCATTTAATTTCATCCGAAAACACATAAATGGGCATTTTGCACTTTAGCCCCTAACATTTCACATTTTTCTTAATTTAGTCCTTATTTCAAAACAACACAAAATACACAAAATTTCAACATGCTCATGCTTGGCCGAATTTTTCCTACGTCCCTAGCAGCCCATTAATTCCATTTCATTCACATTTTGACCCCTCAATTTACAAATTTAACAATTTAGTACCTTAATAGCATTTTCTTCCAAAATAACTTAACAAAACATATAAATCAAACATAGATCTTTCATTTTTCATCAACAATCAACATAAAGCTTGAATATTCATCAATGGCACTTTTCAAAATCACTAACAGTTTAAAAAATCATGACATGAGCTAGCTAGAACATGTAGCAAAAATCTCAAAAAATGTAGAAATTATCAAAAACCGAATAAAAATAGACCTTCAATTAAGCTTGAACCGTGCCTGAATGTAAGGAAGCTTAAAACCCTTATTTTCTTTCTTTCAATCGGTTAAAAAAGATGAACTAATGGCCACATTTTGATTTGTTTTAATTAATACATATTAATACATAAATTACCAAATTATCCCTAGTTATAAAACATATAAAACATTGAAATTAAGGCCATTAATGTCCACTTACCATGTCAATGGCATAATAACAACATAAGGACTTCTCAATTAATAAAACACAACAATTCAACACTTAATCAAATAGAACACATCTTTTGCATTTTCTGCGATTAGGTCCTTTTTCTCTAATTGAGCACACAAACGGTAAAATTGTCACACGACATTTTCACACGTATCATATCTCATGCCATAAACATAGAAAATAATATTAAAATAATTTTCCAATCTCAATTTTGTGGTTCTAAAACCATTGTTCCCACTAGGCTCTAAACTGGGATGTTATAGGTAATCTTTCAATTACATCCACCTTTGCTTTATCAACTTCAACTCCTCTCTTTGAGATTTTATGCCCTAAGAAAATCCCTTCCTTAACCATAAAATGGTATTTTTCCCAGTTAAGGATGTAACACTCTACCCCAAATCCGTAGCCGAAATGGGGTTACAAAACATTACTAGACATTGCACAACTTTCATACCTTTAACTAAACACACTTTAGAATTAATTATCAAATTACGATCACATATATCTTATTATCTAATATAGTATATATATACATCAAGTCACATAGACTAATATAAAATACTGCAAAGATTTATAAGTACGTGGTCTATTAACTACTATCAAACATTATGTGAGATAATATTTCATAGCATGTTTACTATCTCCTTATCTTGCTAGAACAAATATTAATACCAATTTAAGATATTATTAGTCACCAAATAATTAATCAAACATATCTATTTTAAGTTTTACCATTTGGCCGAACACGTACTATTCATTTGGTCTCTTACCAAAACTTGAACCAACTATAATTATACTTAAGATTTGAACTTTAACAAATGTCCAGTTTCTGCTCCATTCAATCATTAAACATATCAAGACAATCCAAAGAACCAAATCCATAATTCAAACATAATTGACTACATATATAATGCATAGTAACCAACTTGACTAACACCTAAACTAACCATAACCGAATTTATGCATACCAATATTACTTATCATGAAATATATATATCTAAGGTCGTATATATAGACTAATTCAATACTCTCAAATTCGACTAATTACATAACTAAATATGTATAGCAAAAAATCTATTCAATAATTATGCTTAATACTATATATCTACTCAATCAAATATGCCAAATCACATATCATCTTCCCATCAAAATATCACACATATTATATTGGACTAGTCAAGCTTAATTAATCGCAAAGCATACTAAATTATATCAACCAAACATCAAAGACATTTCATGACATATTTAGTTATAAACTAAGCTTAATAAAAACTTCATAATTACATATATCAACCACATTATTTAGTTAAAACATAAAATTTAACTTAACAAAATGACCTAGCCATTTTTGCATGGCTTAAGTTATACATACTCAAGAACGCACAAAATACATATTAGCCTATACATGCCATAAGTTCAAAAATAGTCTTTTAAAAGTACCAAAGGATTGACGATAGTGTGGATGACTTTGATATCGATCCCCGAGCTTATAACTTACAACCAAAATCTATAAAATATAATAACAAAGACACTCAGAGTAAGCACATTTAGCTTAGTAAGTCTTAAGTAAATTAAACAACTCAATCAATAATTAAAATATTCAAACTAAACAAATTATAAAAATAACATTTTATATTTACACAATAAGATACCTTGGCTGAATGTTCAATACTAATATTTAACACCACGTAAATGTCTTCTGTATAACCCATTATAAAACATCAATTATATCATCACATAGATGTTTACATGTGTGGCCAAATATAGAAGATAAGTAAAACATTACATGCAACCTATAGCTCAATTTCAATACAACATCACATTGGCCAAATTTGCACATTCAAATTAACTTCACATAAAACCAAATGCACAAGTCAATATAATTCACCCATAGTGGAATTAACAAGTTCATTATAAGCTGACATATACTTACCTATATGGCTGAACCTATGCAATGTCATATAGCTCAATTACAATTGCTCATTATCTACAATGACTTGAACTCTTATAATCACGGACTTGAAAACAAATCACCGGTATAAAACCGAATAGGCATGAGCCTGAATTTATCACCGGCACAAGGCTTGCTAGACTCAAAGTCTCATATTTATTCACCAGCACTATGCCTGCTAGGCACAAAGCCCGATCAAAGTAACTAGCTTAAAGCTTGCTAGGCCTAAGGCTCGAATATCAGAACATAAAAAAAAATCAATCCGCAATGTTTCATATATCTAATCATATAATTTTTCCATGTAACACATACACACCTTCAAGATCTTAGTATCATTCAAATACAACTCAACCACCTTATTTCCTTCATAGTTCTCATTCGGCTAACATACAAATGCATTATGAAAGTTGAATCATCATAGTAGATCATACTATGTTCAAAAATAATCTATGTTTAATTACTTAAAACTTGCCTCGGATATCGACGAGAGTTACGAATCGGCTATTCGACTATTTTTGTTCCTCCCCGATCCAAGTCTGATTTTCTTTGTTCTTGATCTATATAATTTCAAATTAACCTCATTTAAATTCAATTTCATTCAATTTAATCCAATAACGCATAAATAGGAAAATTTGCATTTTTGCCCCATACATTTTACACATTTAACAATTAAGTCCAAAATTCTCAAAACACAAAACAAACAAAATTTAATTACTCTAAGCTATAGCCGAATGCTTCCCAAGCCCTTAGAAGTCCTTACAACTAATTTATTTCACAATTTAGTCCTTCTATTTACCATTTTTGCAATTAAGCCCTATTTACTTAATTTTCATGAAAATTTCCAATACAAATTTAATAATCTAACACATACCTTCATTTTGACAACATCTAACAAAATTTTCATCAAGATATCAAAATGGAAAAACATGAAATCATCACCAAAATAAAAAATTTGAACATGGGCTTTGTACATTTCAAAGCAACGATCTGAAAAACGTAAAAATTATCAAAAATCGAGCTAAATTCTTACCTCAATCAAGCTAGCCAAGAGCCGAATACCCTAAAGCTTTTTCTTTTCTTTTCTTTTTAGTTTTCAATGATGAACAAACAATATGAATGCATTATAATTATTTTATGTTTTATCTAAACATGTTTTAATTACTATTTTACTTATTTAACCTTATAAATTAAATATAAAATCTTTATATAATAAGGCCTAAACTGTCCACTATATCTATTAATGGCCTATTAACCACATAAACACTCCATTTTATGAAGACATATTCAATTCGGTCCTTTACAAATAAACCATCAAATTTTTCATTTATCGCGATTAAGTCCTTTTATTAAATTAAACACACAAACAATCAAATTTTCAGACGAAATTTATCATACATGCAATTTCACATATAATAAACACGAAAAATAACTTTTTTATATTTTTCTAACTCGGATTCGTGGTCCCCAAACCACCATTCCGATTAGGGTCTAAATCAAACCGTTACAAAGGACAAGATTCGTCTATTCTTATTTTTTCAGTACCTTAGCCAAATTACTCAAACAAATTACTCAAATTACTCAAAAACAATAAAATCATCCTTGAAAACCTTAATAAAATTTTTGACCATATTAGTGAATATTGCCATCATGCATCGTTGTAATCTTGTAGGTGCATTACATAAACCAAAAGGAATTCGCCTAAAAGCAAACATACCATACTGACAAGTAAAGGTTGTTTTATGTCGGTCCTCCAGAGCCACAACTATTTGGTTATATCCCAAATAGCCATCCAAAAAATAATAGAATTCATTACCTGCTAATCGATCTAACATCTGATCCATAAAAGGCAACGAAAAATGGTCTTTTTGAGTTTTTTTATTCAACTTTCTATAATCAATACAAATTCTCCAACCAGTAACAATTCTCGTTGGAATCAACTTGTTATGCTCATTTTCAGCAATCGTGATTCCACCTTTCTTCGGCACACACTGCAACGGACTTACCCACGAACTATTTGACATAGGATAGATGATTCCTGCATCTAACCATTTGATCCCTTTCTTTCTCACAACTTCTTTCATAATAGGATTGAGTCTCCTTTGCCCATCAATTCGAGCTTTTTCACCTTCCTCTAAAATAATTTTATGTAACGCCCTGATTTTCGGGATTTTTCGGGTTTTGTGAATTTTAGTGAAATTTTTAAAATTTTGGTGTTCTAAAGGTTGATAATGTATGTACATGTGTTAATGGGTCTATAGAAGGTCCAAGCTTAAGTCAAAACCCGGTAAAATATTAAGTTGGATTTTCAAGTGAAAGGGGACTTGGTTAAGTGGGCTTTTAAGAAAAACCGTGTAAAAGATGTCACAAAGTGAGCCTTGGTTGAGTGGCAAGGTGGTGCCACTAAGCTCCTAAAAAAGTGGCGCCTAAATGAATGATCAAGGACAAGGGTTCGAGTTGCAAGGTATTCGTGGAGTTCTTTTTAATTTTCAAGCATGAGCCTAACTTAGGTAAATTTCGGCAAGGGGCTTTAGGGACTTGGGCCGATTGCTTTAGAGGGAATGCTAGGGTTATATTATTTTCTTTTTATTGTCATGACAATTAGGGTTAGCCACCTTAGGGTTTTTTCCTCTCTTCTACTGTCAGAAAAGCCAAGAGTTGCCTCCCTGGAAAGTTCATAGCCGATTTCTCCTTCCCCATCTCCACCATTGTTTTTTTTCATTTTTCTTCTTCCCTTTGATCTCTTCCCTAGCCGAATACCTATCTTACATAGATCCACTCTTTCTTTTGCTTCCATTCTTCTTAAAATCAACCATAACCGATTGCTCAAAGTGCCAGAAATCCCAAAAACTGCTTCCTTTCTTGCCGATTTCTTGTAAGCCGAATCACCTCTGTTTCTTTCACCTATTGTGGCCGATTACTACACTCCCTTTAATCACACCATTGTCGACACCATCACCCAAAAGCTACAGCCAAAACGCCATCTTCTTCTCTTATTAAAAAGCCGAAATCACCATAGTTGTAGGGAGATGGCCGAAATTACAAATCTCAGAGATAAGGTTTCTACTGACGTTTAAGGGTCAGATTTACATCAGATCTGCATAGGAACTGAAGAGAAATCGTTGGTAAGTGTTTAATCATTCAGATCTGTTCGATATTTCATGTTTGGAAAAGCCGAAAGTCCCTAAAGTTAATGGTTGTGTCGTTTTGGATTTTTGGTAAATAAAAGGCCGTTTTCTTTGTTCTTTTGTGTGTTAGTTGGATGAAAAGATGATCAAGCAAGGGGTTGAAGACTTTGGAACATCAGATCTAGATCTAAAGGAATCTAAATCGTCAAGGTAAGAACATTAAGGTCATTAAGGGTGTTGGCCGAATGTGTAAGTAAGGTTTTGGGTAAGTTTTCGATTCAGATTAAGTGTTGATATGGTCTAATCAGTTAAGTATTGGATTGTAGGGATTAACGCATAGGAGATCTTGTAGGAGAAACTGCAAAACAGGTGTGTGTTTCGAACACCTTTCCATGTACAAATCGGTAAAAGCCGAAAAACCGAAATGCCGAAGTTTCGGTATTTCGAGAGCTTGCGAGCATGCGAATGCTCTCAAGTTGGAAGGAGAAGGTTAGTTTTGGAATCGGCACTGTTAGATGTGTTGACCGCTAAATTTTGGGCTTTCTGGTAAGTTGGGCCTCGGTGGGCCAAATATGGGCCCAATGGGCGATTTGGGCCCATGTGAGTTAAACTGGATTTAAAGGTAATATTATGGACTATAGATGTGGAAACAGTGAAAACAAGATAACCGAATGTGAAATCGGGACTAAATAGGCCTAATGGGCCAATCGGCGTAATAGGGCTCATTAGGGGTTTTAGGGCCTTAATGCTAAAACTGAAAAACTGAGGTAACTGAACTTCTGTATAGCTGTGTGATTAATAAATACTGTAATAAGCATGAAATCTATAACATGAGAGCAAAATTACTGAAATACCCTTAGGGTAAGAAATTACTGTTTTGTCCCTAGGTAGAAAATTACCGTTATACCCCTAGGGCTAAAATTGACTATACTGTTTGACATGATTGTTACTGTTATTGCATGCCATGATATATATCTATTGCATGGGTTGGGTTTTGATAATGGAGGAAGTGTGAGTGGCACAGCCACGTTACTGAAAAGGGGCTATGCCTCGTACTGTTTCTGAAAGGGGCTTTGCCTCGTATACTGTTTATCTGAGCAGCCATGCTGCGACTGTGGTGTGTGGGCTGGGTGGGTCGAGTTATTCCCCACATGGTGTGTTGGCTGGTACGGGTGGTGTGTAGCGGTTGGTGGGTTGAGTAGTCTCCCCAATTGGGTTTGCATTTATACTGCATTACTGTACTGTACTGTTATGGGCCTATGGGCCAATCTGTTATCAGAATAGGGCTTCAGCCCAGTATCTGTTATAGGGCCTTGGCCCAGTTTACTGCTATCTGAATAGGGCTTTGGCCCAGTATCTGACTGAGACTGGTTAGGGTTTAGGCCCAGTGGGCTTGAGCCAATTTGGGCTTTGGATGGGTTCTGCACACACTGAGTTTTCCCAAACTCACCCCTCTCTTTCCATCCTTACAGGTGAGCCCTAGATTGTGACTTGGACGCTGGGTGGGATTCAGAGTGGCCACGAGGACTGAACTTTCTTGGTTTAACTTAAATATTTCGTATTGGTTTTTACTTTGATATGGGTTGTAATAAGGCCGCTATAACTGTTATTTGGGATTTCTTTACGGTTTTATTTCAAACTTGAACATACACTGTTTTTGAAAATTAAATCAATATTTTCTTAAACAACCTGACTTTACTAAAAACTAAGAATGATGATAAGACTAAAATGAAATGATTCACAAATGAGATAGAGATTAGGTCGAATAGTAATCAAATTGGGAATTTCAAGAAAAACAAATATTACTTTTCAAAAATCTCGAACATCAGACTTAGTACATAGGATGGCGTAGCATAGTCTAGGTGATGTGGCACACAGGACATGGCCATAACGTCTGGGCCGGGTCAGGGGTGTTACATTTAGTGGTATCAGAGCCTGGTTGCAACAACTCGGCTGTGGATCGGGTCCAAAAAGGGGTTTTCAAAATTTTAAGCTCATAAAAGGTATTTTTGGAAAACCAGATTTTCTGAAAGAATTTTTGTTTTCGAAGTGATTTCTTTTAACTTGTCTTTTCTAAAATATGTTAAAAAAAATTATTTTTAGGTCTAAGATTTTATTGAAATCTGGTACTTCGAGAGGTGGCACACTGAATCCCCGGCACCAAGTTGTAAGTATTTTCTGCCTTAACTTCTATACTGTACTGATAATAAAACTGTAGATAGCACTGAGCCTTAGATAGAATACTATGGATGAGGTAGTATTAAGGCTGTAGCACTGAGACGATAGGGTAAACTAAACTCTAGGAAACTGAGACAGTAATTAGATTACGTTGCGCGAGAACAACTCTGAAATTCTACCTATTCATAAGATATTCCGTAATAAAAACTGAAACATTGAGCTAATGTCATAAAACTTTGTAAATCAGATAATCGATATGAGTACAAGGGCTACTCGTGGACGAGGCCGAGTTAGTGCTCAAGCTGGATCGTCGTCTTCTGAGCATAGGCCAGTAGGAGAGGCACGACCACCGGTTGAGGAAAATGGGCCGTACGATCGGGCCGCAGGGGACGACGCTCTGTCCTAGGCCATGCTGAGAGTTCTGGAAAGGGTGGCCGGAGCTAATGTTGGGCCGGTGAATAGGGGGTCCATTTCTGAGCGACTCCGGGCCAATGGAGCGGAAATTTTTAGGGGCATATCTGCAGTGGCCCCAAATGTGGCTGAGTACTGGTTGGAAGCCACAGAGCGAATTATGGACGACTTGGACTGCTCAGTGGAGCAGAAGCTGAAAGGAGCGGTATCGTTGCTAAGGGACGAGGCATATCAATGGTGGATCACCGTAAGAGAGGGTACCCCAGCTGAGAGGGTAACTTGGGAATTGTTCAAGCAGTCTTTCAAGGCGAAATATGTTGGGGCTAGTTATGTGGATGCACGAAGGAAGGAATTTCTGAACCTGACCCAGGGTAGTAAGACTGTGGCTGAATATGAGGCAGAATTTCTGCGATTAAGCCGGTATGTTAGTGGCATTGTTTCCACCGAGTATGAGCGTAGTGTTCGGTTTGAGGATGGCCTCAGAGATGAGCTGAGAGTATTGATAGCGCCGCAGAGGGAGCGCGACTTTGCTGTACTGGTGGAGAAGGCTAAGATAGCCGAGGAAGTGAAGCAAGCTGAAAGGCGGAATCGTGATAGGGATCGCAACCGTTTTAAAAGAGACTCTGGAGTATCGGGAGCTGCAAACCGGAATTTTAAGAGGGCTAGAGTAGAAGAACCAGTGCGAGCTATGCCAGTGAATGTTGTTAGACCACAGGCTTGTGGAGACTGTGGCAGAGTTCATCGAGGAGAATGCTGGAAACGCAGTGGAGCTTGTTTTCGTTGTGGGTCTAAGGACCATCAGGTTAAGGACTGCCCACAGAAGCCAGCTCAGGCTCAAGCTGTTGATCAGAGAGTTGCTCAGCTTGCGCGTGGGGGACTGCCACCGCCAAGGGGCCGTGGTCAAGGTAGAGGAGGCAATGGTAATGGACGTGGTCGTGGAGCACCTGGCAGGGGTGCTGGAAATGCTGAGGCTCGTCAGCCAGCCTTAGTGTATGCTGCTCGCCGCCGCGAGGAAGGTGATGCACCTGATGTTATAACTGGTACGTTCTTAATAGATCATACACCATATACTGCTTTAATTGATATGGGTTCGACTCATTCGTATGTTGCTTGTGAAATTTCTGGGTCGTTGGGTGTGCATTCTGAGGAGACTGTGAGTGGGGTAACTGTGATTAGTCCTTTAGGTCACTCTGTTAGGGTAGATAAACTCTTTAGAGATGTGCCTTTAGAGACTCAAGGTAGGATCTTTCTGGGAGACTTGATGGAGTTACCTTTTGGAGAATTTGACTTGATTCTGGGCATGGACTGGTTAACCAAGCACAAGGCAATGTTGGATTGCGCGGCCAAAAGAATGGTATTAAGAACAACCGAAGGTGAGGAGGTGATGGTTATTGGTGAACGAAGGGACTACTTGTCCAATGTGGTTTCTGCCTTAAGGGCTGAAAGGTTGATGCGCAAAGGTTGTGAAGCATACTTAGTGTTTGTAAGTCAAACTGAACCCGAAGGGGTGACCATGGAGACAGTGAGGACTGTTAATGAATTTCAAGATGTATTTCCTGAGGAGCTACCTGGACTACCTCCTAACCGAGAAGTGGAATTTGGGATTGATCTGCTGCCTGGAACAGCTCCAGTGTCCATTGCGCCTTACAGAATGGCACCAAAGGAGCTAGTGGAATTGCAAGCCCAGATTCAAGAGTTGTTAGATAGGGGCTTCATTAGACCGAGTGTGTCTCCGTGGGGAGCACCGGTGTTGTTTGTGAAAAAGAAGGACGGTACGATGCGTATGTGTATCGATTATCGCCAGTTGAACAAACTGACGATAAAGAATAAGTATCCTCTGCCAAGAATCGACGATCTATTTGACCAGCTTAAAGGAGCTTAAGTGTTTTCCAAGATCGACCTTCGATCTGGGTATCATCAGTTAAGGGTAAAAGAGGTGGATGTGCATAAGACAGCATTCAGAACTCGTTATGGTCACTACGAGTTCTTGGTTATGCCCTTTGGATTGACGAATGCACCAGCAGCTTTTATGGATTTAATGAACCGAGTATTTCAGCCGTACTTGGATCGTTTTGTGGTCGTCTTTATTGACGATATATTGGTGTATTCGGAAACAGAGAAGAAGCATGATGAGCATCTTCGAATCGTTCTGCGGACTCTAAGAGAAAAGCAATTGTATGCGAAATTTAGTAAGTGCGAATTCTGGCTTCGAGAAGTGACTTTTCTGGGTCATGTTGTTTCTGCTAAGGGAATTAGGGTAGATCCTCGCAAGATTGAGGCAGTTCTGGATTGGAAGCCGCCTAGGACGGTGACAGAAATTCGTAGTTTTCTGGGTTTGGCAGGTTATTATAGAAGGTTTGTCGAGGGGTTCTCTATCATTGCGGCTCCATTAACAAAATTGTTAAGGAAGGGAGCACCCTTTAATTGGACTGAGAGGCAGCAAGAAGCTTTTGACAACCTGAAAAAGGTGTTGACCGAGGCGCCAGTGTTGATTCAGCCGAAATCTGGGAAGGACTTTACGGTTTATAGCGATGCTTCGCATGTGGGATTAGGTTGTATACTGATGCAAGAGGGTAAGGTGGTTGCCTATGCTTCGCGACAGCTTAAGCCTCACGAGGTGAACTACCCTACGTATGATTTGGAGTTGGCAGCGGTGGTATTTGCATTAAAAATCTGGAGACACTACCTTTATGGGGAAAAGTGTATTATATACACTGACCACAAAAGTCTCAAATATCTGTTAACTCAGAAGGAGTTGAACCTTAGGCAACGGAGATGGATAGAGTTGCTTAAGGACTATGACTGTTCGATTGAGTATCACCCTGGCAAGGCTAATGTCGTGGCTGATGCACTGAGCTGAAGGACTGTTACTGAGTTAAAGGCGATGTTCGCTCGTTTAAGTTTGTATGATGATGGGAGTTTGCTGGCCAAACTGCAAGTGAGACCGACTTGGACCGAGAGGATTAAAGAATTGCAGTGGAAGGATGATTCGTTGACTCCTCGATTTCAACAAGTCAAGGAGGGTAAGAGTGAGGATTTTGGACTGAATTCTGATGGAGTCCTATGCTTTCGAGGAAAAGTCTGTATTCCTAAGGATTCTGACTTGAGGAAGTTGATATTGAGTGAGGCTCATGGTGGAGCCTATGCTATGCACCCTGGAGGTAATAAGTTGTATAGGGATTTGCGAGAAGGGTACTGGTGGCCTGGACTTAAGCGAGAGGTGACTGATTTCGTTGGGAAATGTTTGACGTGCCAGCAAGTTAAAGCTGAGCACCAACTGCCGTCTGGATTGTTGCAGCCAGTAAAGATTCCGCAGTGGAAATGGGAAAGAGTAACAATGGATTTTGTGAGTGGCTTGCCTTTGACACCTTCAAAGAAGGACTCTGTTTGGGTAGTTGTGGATAAATTGACGAAGTCTGCTCATTTTATACCAGTTAGAACTGATTACTCACTTCAGAAGTTGGCCAAGCTGTATGTAGCAGAGATAGTGCGTTTGCATGGGGTGCTAGTTTCGATAATTTCTGATCGAGATCCTAGATTTACATCTCGATTCTGGAAGAAGTTGCATGAGTCGTTAGGTACGCGATTGGACTTCAGTACTGCATTTCACCCTAAGACAGATGGTCAGTCTGAAAGGGTCATTCAAGTGTTGGAAGACATGTTAAGAGGATGTATCATTGATTTTCGTGGTAGTTGGGAAGATTATTTACCGTTAGCAGAATTTGCATACAACAACAGTTATCAAGCAAGTATTCAGATGGCTCCATATGAGGCACTTTATGGACGGAGATGTCGCACTCCTACTTGTTGGACAGAATTGGGAGAACGTAGAGTTCTTGGACCAGAGTTGGTAGCAGATACCAAAAGTAAAGTTAAGCTGATTCGAGATCGGTTAAAGGAGGCATCTGATCGGCAGAAGTCATATGCTGACCTTAAGCGTAAGGAGATTGAGTTCGCTGTTGGGGATATGGCGTTCCTAAAGGTGTCGCCGTGGAAGAAGATCTTGAGATTTGGTAAAAAGGGCAAGCTAAGTCCGCGGTTTATTGGGCCTTATCGGATTCTTAAGCGGATTGGGCCAGTAGCCTATCAGTTGGAGTTACCACCAGAGTTGGATCGTATCCATGACGTTTTTCACGTGTCTATGCTAAGACGGTATCGATCGGACCCTTCGCATATTGTACCAGTAAAGGAGATTACAGTAAATGCCGATTTGACTTTCGAAGAGGAACCTGTGGAGGTCTTAGATCGTGATGTCAAAGTCTTAAGGAGGAAGTCTGTTCCTTTGGTAAAGGTGCTATGGCGTAATCATGGTAGAGAAGAAGCTACTTGGGAGCCAGAGGAGACTATGCGTCAACAATACCCTCAGTTATTTGGATCAGGTAAATTTCGTGGACGAAATTTCTTTAAGGAGGGTAGAGTTGTAACGCCCTGATTTTCGGGATTTTTCGGGTTTTGTGAATTTTAGTGAAATTTTTAAAATTTTGGTGTTCTAAAGGTTGATAATGTATGTACATGTGTTAATGGGTCTATAGAAGGTCCAAGCTTAAGTCAAAACCCGGTAAAATATTAAGTTGGATTTTCAAGTGAAAGGGGACTTGGTTAAGTGGGCTTTTAAGAAAAACCGTGTAAAAGATGTCACAAAGGGAGCCTTGGTTGAGTGGCAAGGTGGTGCCACTAAGCTCCTAAAAAAGTGGCGCCTAAATGAATGATCAAGGACAAGGATTCGAGTTGCAAGGTATTCGTGGAGTTCTTTTTAATTTTCAAGCATGAGCCTAACTTAGGTGAATTTCGGCAAGGGGCTTTAGGGACTTGGGCCGATTGCTTTAGAGGGAATGCTAGGGTTATATTATTTTCTTTTTGTTGTCATGACAATTAGGGTTAGCCACCTTAGGGTTTTTTCCTCTCTTCTACTGTCAGAAAAGCCAAGAGTTGCCTCCCTGGAAAGTTCATAGCCGATTTCTCCTTCCCCATCTCCACCATTGTTTTTTTTCATTTTTCTTCTTCCCTTTGATCTCTTCCCTAGCCGAATACCTATCTTGCATAGATCCACTCTTTCTTTTGCTTCCATTCTTCTTAAAATCAACCATAACCGATTGCTCAAAGTGCCAGAAATCCCGAAAACTGCTTCCTTTCTTGCCGATTTCTTGTAAGCCGAATCACGTCTGTTTCTTTCACCTATTGTGGCCGATTACTACACTCCCTTTAATCACACCATTGCCGACACCATCACCCAAAAGCTACAGCCAAAACGCCATCTTCTTCTCTTATTAAAAAGCCGAAATCACCATAGTTGTAGGGAGATAGCCGAAATTACAAATCTCAGAGATAAGGTTTCTACTGACGTTTAAGGGTCAGATTTACATCAGATCTGCATAGGAACTGAAGAGAAATCGTTGGTAAGTGTTTAATCATTCAGATCTGTTCGATATTTCATGTTTGGAAAAGCCGAAAGTCCCTAAAGTTAATGGTTGTGTCGTTTTGGATTTTTGGTAAATAAAAGGCCGTTTTCTTTGTTCTTTTGTGTGTTAGTTGGATGAAAAGGTGATCAAGCAAGGGGTTGAAGACTTTGGAACATCAGATCTAGATCTAAAGGGATATAAATCGTCAAGGTAAGAACATTAAGGTCATTAAGGGTGTTGGCCAAATGTGTAAGTAAGGTTTTGGGTAAGTTTTCGATTCAGATTAAGTGTTGATATGGTCTAATCAGTTAAGTATTGGATTGTAGGGATTAACGCATAGGAGATCTCGTAGGAGAAACTGCAAAACAGGTGTGTGTTTCGAACACCTTTCCATGCACAAATCGGTAAAAGCCGAAAAGCCGAAATGCCGAAGTTTCGGTATTTCGAGAGCTTGCGAGCATGCGAATGCTCTCAAGTTGGAAGGAGAAGGTTAGTTTTGGAATCGGCACTGTTAGACGTGTTGACCGCTAAATTTTGGGCTTTCTGGTAAGTTGGGCCTCGGTGGGCCAAATATGGGCCCAATGGGCGATTTGGGCCCATGTGAGTTAAACTGGATTTAAAGGTAATATTATGGACTATAGATGTGGAAACAGTTAAAACAAGATAACCGAATGTGAAATCGGGACTGAATGGGCCTAATGGGCCAATCGGCGTAATAGGGCTCATTAGGGGTTTTAGGGCCTTAATGCTAAAACTGAAAAACTGAGGTAACTGAACTTCTGTATAGTTGTGTGATTAATAAATACTGTAATAAGCATGAAATCTATAACATGAGAGCAAAATTACTGAAATACCCTTAGGGTAAGAAATTACTTTTTGTCCCTAGGTAGAAAATTACCGTTATACCCCTAGGGCTAAAATTGACTATACTGTTTGACATGACTGTTACTGTTATTGCATGCCATGATATATATCTATTGCATGGGTTGGGTTTTGATAATGGAGGAAGTGTGAGTGGCACAGCCACGTTACTGAAAAGGGGCTATGCCTCGTACTGTTTCTGAAAGGGGCTTTGCCTCGTATACTGTTTATCTGAGCAGCCATGCTGCGACTGTGGTGTGTGGGCTGGGTGGGTCGAGTTATTCCCCACATGGTGTGTTGGCTGGTACGGGTGGTGTGTAGCGGTTGGTGGGTTGAGTAGTCTCCCCAATTGGGTTTGCATTTATACTGCATTACTGTACTGTACTGTTATGGGCCTATGGGCCAATCTGTTATCTGAATAGGGCTTCAGCCCAGTATCTGTTATAGGGCCTTGGCCCAGTTTACTGCTATCTGAATAGGGCTTTGGCCCAGTATCTGACTGAGACTGGTTAGGGTTTAGGCCCAATGGGCTTGAGCCAATTTGGGCTTTGGATGGGTTCTGCACACACTGAGTTTTCCCAAACTCACCCCTCTCTTTCCATCCTTGCAGGTGAGCCCTAGATTGTGACTTGGACGCTGGGTGGGATTCAGAGTGGCCACGAGGACTGAACTTTCTTGGTTTAACTTAAATATTTCGTATTGGTTTTTACTTTGATATGGGTTGTAATAAGGCCGCTATAACTGTTATTTGGGATTTCTTTACGGTTTTATTTCAAACTTGAACATACACTGTTTTTGAAAATTAAATCAATATTTTCTTAAACAACCTGACTTTACTAAAAACTAAGAATGATGATAAGACTAAAATAAAACGATTCACAAATGAGATAGAGATTAGGTCGAATAGTAATCAAATTGGGAATTTCAAGAAAAACAAATATTACTTTTCAAAAATCTCGAACATCAGACTTAGTACATAGGACGACGTAGCATAGTCTAGGTGATGTGGCACACCGGACATGGCCATAACGTCTGGGCCGGGTCAGGGGTGTTACATTTTATGCATGCAAAAAGAAGGGCTTATACCTTGAATATTAGCTATAGTCCAACCAATTGCTTTCTAGAATTTCTTTAGAACAAGAATTAGCTACTCCTCTTGATCTTTTGTTAGTTCTACTGAAATAATCACAGGCAAAGTGAATAGTTACCTAAATAAGCGTATTTCAAATGGGAAGGAAGTACCTTTAGTTCGAGTTAGGTGGTTCTTCAATTGACAACTTGGGTTGCACAAATTCTCTAACTTCTAACTCCAATAGTTCAAACTGTGTGGATTGAATAAAGTTTTTCCAGATTGGCTTCCATCAAAGCCATGCTTTCTTTACCTTTTTCATCCTCTAAAGGGTCAAAATCTAAGGCTTTCTACAATAGATCTTTTTCAAAATTTCTTTCCATAGAAACCAAGGTTTCTGTCTCCTCCAGAACTAAACACTCTTCTGTTGGATCAGGAATTTTGATCACTTTAAGAATGTTATAGGTTACCTAATTGTCTTGAACTTGCATAGTGAGCTCACCTTTCTGTACATCAATTAATTTTCTTCCTGAAAAAGGTCTCCCAAGGATGATTGGCACTTCCTTGTCTGCTTCCAAATCTAAGACAATAAAATCAGTAAGAAAAATAAATTTATCGACTCTTACCAAAACATCCTCGATCTTTCCCTCAGGATATGCTACAGATCGATCTGCTAGCTAAAACATCACAGTTGTAGGTCTTACTTCACCTATCCCTAGCATCTTGAAAATAGACTTAGGCATCAAGTTGATACTCACTCCTAAGTCACACAAAGCTTTACCACAGTAAGTTTCACCAATTTTACAAGGTATAGTAAAGCTTTCGAGGTCTTTCAATTTCGGTGGCACTTTGTTCTGCAAGAACGCACTACACTCATTTGTCAAGGCAACAGCCTCATACTCACTCAGTCATTTCTTCTTAGACAACATATCCTTCATAAACGTCACATAATTTGGCATATGTTCTAAAGCCTCCACCAATGGAATATTGACGTGGAATTGCTTCAGAACATCCAAGAACTTATTGAATTGCACCTCATATTTCTACTTGTGTTGCTACAATCTTTGCGGATATAGAGGTGATGGAACTTTCGGTTGAATTGCACAACTCTTCTAAGCAGGTAAATCTGCATCCAAAGAAGATGTTAAAATATCTGAATTCACTAAGTTAGAATTTACCTTGCCAGTCTTTGCAGATTCTGACTCTTTTGATGTAGGAATTTCAACAGTTGGTTGACTTTCCTCCTTCTCAACAGGCTTGTTTTTGACATCAATCAATCTGGGTTCTAGAATTTTACCACTTCGCAATGCCACTGCCTTGATATGTTCTTTACCCAAATTTCTTGAATTCTCTGTATTTCTTGGCAATGTTCCCTGTGGTCTATTACGAAGCTCCGTAGCTAATTGACCTATTTAGTTTTCTAAATTTTTCAGTGTTGATGCTTGGCTATAGATCAAAGCGTTATTCTTTGCCATGTACGCTTTCAACAAGTTCTCCAAACTATTTGATGACTCAGCTTGAGGTGGTTTTGGAGCTTACTGATTAAACACTTGAGATTGGTTGGGTCTATGCTACAATAAGTTGTTGTTCAGTCCATTTCCTTGGTTGCTCCAAGAAAAGTTAGGATGATTGCGCCATGAAGGATTGTAGAAGTTGGACAGGGGTCCTTGTCCACTCCAATTTTGATGTCGGTTCCCTACATAGTACATTTACTTGGGATTTGATGGACAATTCTCAAAAGAATGACCTTCCCCACAATACACATAAGAAACTACTGCAAACGGACTTGGTGGTTGAGCTACAAAATTATTAGCACTATTGGCGGTAAACTGTTTTAACATAGAGGAAATTGATGATACCTGAGTTGATAACGCAGTGAGGGCATCAACTTTGTGAACTCTGGCTACACGTCTCCCTGAAGCTGCTCGATTTGTTGGCCATTGATAGTTATTGCTTGCAATCCTCTTGATGATCTCATCAACCTTAGTATAAGAGTTAGACAAAATTGTACCATTCGCAGAAGCATCTACCATCAATCTTGTATGTGCATTGAGACCATTATAGAATGTCTCCAACTAGATACAATGAGGAATCCCATGATAAGGACACTTAAGAAGTAACTCCTTGAATCGCTCCCAAGCCTCATACAAAGACTCGTCATCCAATTATTGGACTGTTCTGATCTCGTTCCTCAACTTAGCATTTTTTTTAGGTGGGAAATACTTAACCAAAAATATCTTTGCTAATTTTTTTCCATGTAGATATGAAACTTGGAGGCAATGAATTGAGCCATACTCATGCTCGATCTTGCAACGAGTATAGAAACAACTTCAACCTCAATGCATCTTTAGTCACATCGAGTTTAATCAGCAAGCTCCAAAACCACCTCAAGCTGTGTCATCAAACAGTGTGGAGAACTTGTTAAAAGCGTACATGGCAAAGAATAACGCTTTGATCCAAAGCCAAGCAGAAACATTGAAAAATTTGGAAAACCAAATGGGCCAGTTATCTACGGAGCTTTGTAATAGACTGCAAGGAAACTTGCCTAGCAATAATAAGAGTCCAAGAAATTTAGGTAAAGAACATATCAAGGCAGTGCCATTACGAAGTGGTAAAATATTGGAACCGTAATTGATTGATGTCAAAGATAAGCCTGTTGAGAAGAATCAACCAGTTGTTGAAATTCTACACCAAAAGAATCAGAATCTGCAATAATTGATGTACAAGCCCATTTTTGCCCGGGGGCCCAACTATTAATATAAAACCCAAAAAAATAATAAAATAAATAAAAATTCCAAACTTTAGAAGTCCAAATTACAAAAAAATAAAACCAAATCCTACCCACATTAAAACCCCAAAACCCTAGCCTCTTAAACACCATCAACTAAACAAAAAACCTAAGCGCCTTCCAGTGCCGCACCCTTTGGCCACCCCATGTGCTTTTGCAGCACGCACGCTACCCAATGTCTGACCCCTCGCACCAAAACGGCAAAAAGCCGGAACATACGCCTTTGACCTCGTCGATCCTGCGAAAAAAGACAAAGAAGGAGAACCAAAACAAGACGCAACAATAGAGAACAGTAGCTAACAATGTAATATTTCTGGCTATAAGAGCCGTTGATTCATTGTAATAAAGGGGAATTTTTCGAACACGAAAAAAACTACCAAATATTAACAAAAAGAAACAGATTTAAACTTTGAGGTGATTTTTCATTTTACTTTATTTTATTGAGCCTTATTTATTTATTTATTTCTTCTAAACGAAAACACAAAAATGGAAAGAGCGCCTTACTCAGACCACCGTTCTTGCAGTGACGAAGAGCACTTCTCCGTCGTTGGAATTCACCCCAAACGCAATTGAGGGTCGCCTCCTTCCGATTTTTGGGTCTTGAAACCTTGGCCTTCAGATGTGCTTAAACGCCAGGCTAAAAGGTTCATTCCTCGCAGCACTAGCCACTGGCCATGGCGGACATGCAGTAAACCGCCGATGATACCCTTTAGTCGGAGAGAGTCGAGAGGGAGAGAGAGAGTTTCTAAAGGATTTTAGTTTTTCTTAGAAAAAGGGTTGAAAATGAAATTTTTAAAAAAATGGGGTTTAAATAACAAACATAAAACGGCGTCATTTTAGTTTGGAACCCAGGTGCCGAAACGGCACCTTTTTGGACCACATGTGCACGACCTAACCCACTCTAGTGGGATCCGCGCCTTTCTGAGTTAAGGGCTATTTATGCCTATGGTTCTCCCGCTTCTGGGGGCTCTTTAATTCGGTCCACCTTCTCTTTATTTATTTGTTTTAGATTTGACCCATAATTTTTAATTACTTTCAATTTGGTCCTCTGGTTCGTCAAAGGGATTTGCGCGCTTGGTGGTTTGGGATATTTTCCCTATGAACCCCTGTTCCTTAAAACACGTTTTGCTTTGGTGTTTTTTTATTGACGATTTATACCCTGTATTTTTGTCTTGATTTCAATTTCGACCCTTGCTCCCTATTATTTTAGATTGTTTTATATATTAATGTATTATTTTATTTATGGTATATTTTAAATCATATATATTATTTAATTTAAACTATTTTATATGTTATTTTAAAATTTGTTATATTGGTTATTTTTAAACTGTCCTACTATTTATTTCAAGCTTTTTATATATTAGATATTTAGTGTATATATATAATCTTTTCATATAATTTATTTTCAAACTATTTTATTTTTTTATTTTTTAAATTTCTTTTTCAAATATCATTTATTTTAAACATTTTTATATGGTACTTTATATTTCAAACATGTTCTTATGTATTATTTATTTAAGATTATTTTATTACTTATTTCAAATGATGTTTATATATCTTATTTTAAACTCCATTTCTTTATTTTAAAATGTTTCATTATTATTTATATTAAGTTTTTTCATATTATTTATTTTACCCTTTTTATACATATAGACATTATTTGTTTCAAATTTTTGTATATATCATCTATTGTTAAATTGTTTGTATATTTTTGATTTAAAAAAAATTCTTTTTTGTACATTATTTGTTTTAAACTTATTTATTATCATTTTTAAATAGCTTTTACATTTTTAATCATGTTAATTGGCTTTATATTATTTATTTTTTTAAATAGTTAAATATGATATTTAACCCATTTTGTATTTGATTATTAATGTAAGTATTTAAATAATGTATGGTGTGTGGCTATTGTCATTGTATGTACCTTGATTCATATATTCGCACTTTCATATCATCGTTATTCACTTGCATAATATTGTACTCGTGTATTATTATTCCATGCCTATTTTATTTCATGTCATCTTATCATGAATTAAACCCCAACATGTTTATTCGATATGTACTGTTTTATTCCAAACAAACCAAATAACGCACATTATTTTGGTTTTATAATTGCTATTATTTGAAAATTTTAAAAATGAGGCAATGTATCATTTTTTGGAAATTCGAGAAGTCGTACCCTAACTTACGGGGTTTCAATTTTCTTGTTAAGTCTAAACAATCGAACACTCTTCTAATTTCAAAATACCGAAGTTTTAAATAAAATTGTAGAGACGAGCTTATTCTCGAAAGATTAAAATGTTGTGTCCTAACTTACTGGATGTGACATTATATTATTTTGAGACGAGAATGTCTTTAACATTCATTTCGATTTATCCAAGCCTTTTAATTAACATTAATAAAAAAGGATCGTATTTTAAAATCTTTTTCAACTTTCGATATTAAGACATTAATTAATCAATTAGGTACCAATTTTGGGCATGATGAGGGTGCTAATCCTTCCTCGCATGTAACCGACTCCCGAACCCGATTTCTCAAAATTTCGTAGACCAAAATCATCGTTTTAGTATGTCAAAACACTTTATTAAAATGATCAAAATTTACGAGGTGATCTAATCACACCTCATAAAAAAGGATTGGTGGTGACTCCCGTTTTAATTTTCATTTTCAAACAAAGTCGACCTCCGTTTTTCAAAAAATGGTTTCGACAGCTTGGCGACTCCACTGGGGACACTAGAGAGTCAAGCCACAAATTGGTTAATTTTTTGTCTTTTTGTCCAAAATTAAAAATCTGATTTGATAAAAATTACGATCTTTTTATTGCATGTGTTTGTGTCATTGTTGTGGTTGAGTTTTGTAGAATACTCTTGCATCATATTGCATAAAGACTTTTTGGTTTATATCCCTTTCAAGTGGGAGCGAGAAACTACTCCTTCGTGAGGTCTTCACCTCCGTGCAGGATAGTGGACCGCTTTCGGGATACATCCATACCTATGTCTTCGTGAGATTTTCATCTCTGTGCAGCCATAGGGAAATATATTCCCCTGAACTGAACTCGGCCCATATGAGCCTATAATGGGTGAGGATAGAGGAATCTGTCAGTTTAGGTACCCTTACTCTAGAACCAAGCCTCATATAGCAAACCTTAGGAGCCCACCCTAGGTAGAGTCATGCCAAACCCTAGTGGGCACCCAATTAGGTGCTTTATTTTGTTATTTATTTCTCTTGTGCTAACATGTTTTCTTTTGTTTTGATTGTATTGCATTATATCATCATAGAAAAGAGGTGTTTATTCATATTCGATTGCTAAATAGGAGAGCTTGTCATGAGAGAACGGATTTCTTGATAAAGTGGGTTATAATACGGTCGTCCGAATACAGTCCGGGTAAACCCAATGTGAAAAGGCTAATAGCTCGTGGAAGAATACACAACTTTGCTTCGTTGCCAGATGATTTAAGCGGACAATGATTTATTCAAGAGCCATTACATCTCAACTTTCTTAAAGAAGCCAATGAGTATCGCGAGGATAAGTGAGCAATGAGCTGCGGCCTGGATCAAGCAAAAAGGAGCTAATAGAGACATCTTTGGAAAATTTACAAGAGTCAACCATAGCATCCCGATATGAAGAAAAAGATTGATGTCTTCGCTTGGACTATGAGGGCAAGACTGCATATGTGATCCATTTTATGTAAAGAAATTTATTTTCTAAAAAAGTTCTTCTAATGGAATTTGAATTCAAGGTCAACGCCTCTCTTTCTTGCATTCATTTCATGTATTTGCATTTCATGCATTTGCATTACATCATTTGCATTACATTACTTGCATTGCATCATTTACATTAAATTTTCACAAAAAGACCCTAATTAGGTAAAATTATTTCAGTTAACCCGGGAACCGACAAAAGTCTATCGACTAAGCGTCATTACGATACATGCAGAAAGAATAAAAGCCATGGACCAAGGGATGGAAAGAATAGAGCAAATGCAAGTGTAGATGCAGGAGCAATTGACCAGAATTCAACAGGATATGCGAAATCAAATGTTGGAATTCCAAAGGAATGTGATTGGCCAGTTAACCCAATTATTAGCTGAAGGGCTTGAAAAGAGGAAATGTCCGATAGTCAATAGTGAGGATGACAAAGAAGACCTCATTTACCCCTCAAGTCTCACTCCAATAAGCATTCAGGCCCAACCAGACGTGCGTTTGCAAAGGGTACCCGTCATTATCGGACCCCAATATCAGACTAATACCTCGGCACTGTTGAACTTCCCAATGGATCCAGGTTTTAACCTGAATAATGATCGAGTCAATCCTATTGTTCTTAGCCTAGAAGAAATAAAGAAAAGGGGAGAGTGAACTTTAAAGGCCCCGAAGAAAAAGGAAAAGGAAGTGAATTCGAAGCTGATTATATTAAGTTAACCAAAGACGATAGCTACCAGCTATCAGGTCCCCCCAAGATAAGAGCCCAATTTAAAATCAAACACAGAAAATCCCAAGTTTGCGCCCATCCCATTCACGTCTAGAGAGTTGTACCAAATTTTGTTTGACACACATGCTGTATCTCCTTTTTACGTGGAACCAATACAGCCTCCATACCCTAAATGGTACAATGTAAGCGCCCAATGCGAATACCATGCAGGAGTCACAGGGCATTCGATCGAGAACTGCGATACTTTTAAAAAGATGATTGAAAGACTCATCAAACTAGGTGTTGTAAAATTTGATAATCCCTCTAGTGTAGAAGATTCGTTACCCAACCTTTCTGTTAAAGGGGTAAATATTATGAGTGCCATGATGGATAGGGGCATGAGATCCAAGAGTATGTCGAGTTTAGGGCTCTAGCACAAGACCATATATTTGGGAATCTAAACATTAACGACGTATCCGAAGAGGGAACCGGGGAATAAAAGTTTCTAAGCCCTTGCATGCCTAGGAGATTTTTGAACAATGGGACAGTGGAAGAGATTTCTATATTTTTAGAGCTAATTTAGAGTAATATTCAAAACAAGCTTGTTGCTTTAAGCCTAAAGGCAATAAGAATCATTTTGTGAAATAGGCTTGTGTCTAGAATCTTTATTTCAATAAAATGCATCTTCTAAAGTAATTATTCTTTTATTCTTTCTATTTATAGATTCTTTTGTTCCTTTGGACTTTCTTTCAAATATCCTTTTATTCATGATCATGCAATACAAATAATCATTCTTCGAATCATTTATTCTTTGAAATTTTCCTTTGTACCCACAACAGGTCCTCAGATATCAATGATATGAGCGACACTGCTACCAACCCCAAATCTTCTTTCGAGCAAGATATGTGTTTGGAGGGATCTCAGAGCTTTAAATTGACAAATATTATGGCTTATCTCCTGATTTGTTTAGGATGGTAGAATAAGATCCTGCCTTACAAAGAATCAGTGGAATCCATGGCCTTTCTTTATGTAGGGCATAGATGTTTTTGGGCGAATCTCATCGAAAGCTTCTAGCAGGCATCAATTATTTCGCTAAGAGGATGGAAGTAGCTTCATATGCTGATGTTACAAGATCCATAGTCATCAAATTTCCAAAAAAGAAAAAAAAGATCATGTACCAACAAAAATGTCAAAAAGATCGTATCTAACTACAGGTGTCAAAAGTTTGCAGTCTGTCCATAGATCAGGCACCACATCACAGTGCAGCATAGGTAGCCAAAAAGGAAAAACAAGAGTAAAAAGGGAACAAAAAAACAAAAAAACAAAAAAATAAAAGCAACAAGACAAGGATCATTAGGAAGATGAGCTAGTCTTGTAAAGATTGGCATAAGGAGTTACCATTTACCCTCTTTGCTTATTGAACGTCGGCCTGAACCTTCATCAAGACAATACATTTCTCATTAGTTTGGAAGTGGTTTCGCCCACTGAAGTCAAGATTCATTCTCTCCAAGCTTTGATTAAGTCAAAATTGGATGAAGCAGAATAGTTTCAGTTTCAATATAATCAAGTGAGCCTAATTAAAGAAAAGAAGATGAAGGTATCTGTCACGGGCAGATGATGCGAGCTTACAGCAAAGAGGTTCACCCCAGGGAATCCCATGAGGGAGACCTAGTATTGAATAAGATCCTTCCCATACAAAAGAACTTCGAAAGAAAGTGGATGCCAAACGGGAAAGACCTTATATGGTAAAGAAGGCCTTATATGGAAGAAAATTGATTCAGACCGAGAAGGATAATAAAGACTTGCTTAATCCTATGAGTTCAAATTCAATCAAGAGATATTTTAAAAAAGGACAATGAAAACAAAAAGGAAAAGAAAAAGGAGAGGCCAAGGCGAAAACCGACAAAGGGCGCCTTGAGACCAAAGGGGTTTTGAGTTGAAAACCCGAAAAGGACGGCTGAAATTTTGATCAAAAGTGGGGATACGGTAGTCTTGCTATGCCTGAATTAACAATAAGGAAGTATGCTACGTCTTGGGGCATCGACAATGTACTCCGAATCCCCTAAACACATATTGAGCTCAAAATGGTCCTCAAGAAGTTTGTACAGAGAAGCTCAGGTTGTGATATATGGGGCACCTAGTTTTTATCTTCATTCTTATCGCATTTGCTACCTTTGATTTGTGCCGAGCTATGCTCATGATCAATTTCCTTCGTATTGAATAATTTATTCGTTTGAGCTATGCTCTCAATAAATTTCCTTCTTAATCGCATTTGCTATCCTTGATTAACTTATTTGTTTCGAGCTATGCTCTCCATTAAATTCATTCTTGTCCATTGTTATGATCTTTTTTCAAGCATTTTGCATGGAAATAATGATTAATGGACTAATAGCACTTTCATAAAAGGAGTTTCACATATTACTCTTGAAGTTTCTAAATAATACATGAACCTAAAATAGGATTATTGTTTAAAACTTACCAAGCTTAAGGGTTGGAAATTTCTGAGTCCAAATTGAGATTATCTCTTTGGATTTTCAGTCAAAGATGATGGTTGGACAAAAAGACACGATATCGCGTCAGTGATAAAAACGAGCAATGTTAACCCAAACAAAAGTAGATCATTCTCAAGAAAAATGATATTATGCAAATATCAGGCATACACTTCTGGTCACGATACCCGGGGGATGGTGTAACAGACCAAATGGATTGAAAAAGATTCCGATCCTATACCCTTGAGTCGCAGTGAAAGGGTTTGAAGATGGTACAAGCCTTTAGGTCCTAGAGGTACTATTGGAATAGACCTTGAAGTTACAGTGGGGCAAATCATTTGAGCAAAATATGATTGTTTCTTTGAGTTTTCTGGCAAAGATACCAGCTGAATGGGATGGTAGCGTAATACGTCAGTAATAAAAATCTGATGGACAACGAGCAGTGACAACCGTAAGCATTAAAAAAGGGATCATTCTCATTTTTCCATCATATATCATTCATAACACATTTGGTTAGGAGCTTCTGACTCATTTTGATCATGGCATCTTAATCATTCAACAAGCGTAGACCCATTCTATAGGTTATGTCCTCAAGAGGATGAGGTAGTAAGATAGATTGAAACTACCAGCCTTGCCTCTCTGAGCTTGCAGCGGAGCAGACTGAAGGTAGTAGATCTTGCCTTCTTGAAGTTGCAGTGAAGCAGATCGAAGATACCAGATTTGCCTCCCTAAGTTTGTAGTGGAGCAGACTGAAGACAGCAGATCTTGCATTTCTGAAGCTGCAGTGAAGTAAATCGAAGATACCAGCCTTGCCTCCCCGAGTTTACAGCGGAGCAAGCTGAAGATTACGAATCTTGTCTCCCTAAACAGTAGTGGAACAGATCGAAGACACCAGTCTTATCTCCTTGAGCAATAGTGTAATAGGCTGAAGACAGTAGATCTTGCCTTCCTGAAGTTGTAGTGAAGCAGTAGTTTACATTATTTGTTTTAAACTTATTTATTATCATTTTTAAATAGCTTTTACATTTTTATTCATGTTAATTGGCTTTATATTATTTATTTTTTTAAATAGTTAAATATGATATTTAACCCATTTTGTATTTGATTATAAATGTAAGTATTTAAATAATGTATGGTGTGTGGCCATTGTCATTGTATGTACCTTGATTCGTTTATTCGCACTTTCATATCATCATTATTCACTTCCATAATATTGTACTCGTGTATTATTATTCCATGCCTATTTTATTTAATGTCATCTTATCGTGAATTAAACCCCAACATGTTTATTCGATATGTATTGTTTTATTCCAAACAAACCAAATAATGCACATTATTTAGGTTTTATAATTACTATTATTTGAAAATTTTAAAAATAAGGTACTGTATCATTTTTTGGAAATTCGAGAAGTCGTACCCTAACTTACGGGGTTTTGATTTTCTTGTTAAGTCTAAACAATCGAACACCTTTTTAATTTCAAAATACTGAAGTTTTAAATAAAAATTTAGAGACGAGCTTATTCTCGAAAGATTAAAATGTTGTGTCCTAACTCACTGGATGTGACATTATATTATTTTGGGACGAGAATGTCTTTAACATTCATTTCTATTTATCCAAGCATTTTAATTAACATTAATAAAAAAGGATCATATTTTAAAATCTTTTTCAACTTTCGATATTAAGACATTAATTAATCAATTAGGTACCAATTTTGGGCATGATGAGGGTGCTAATCCTTCCTCGTATGTAACCGACTCCCGAACCCGATTTCTCAAAATTTTGTAGACCAAAATCATCGTTTTAGTAAGTTAATACACTTTATTAAAATGATCAAATTTTACGAGGTGATCTGATCACACCTCACAAAAAAGGATTGGTGGCGGCTCCCATTTTAATTTTCGTTTTCAAACAAAGTCGACCTCTATTTTTCAAAAAATGGTTTCGACAACTGACAAGGACAAGGTAAATCCTAACTTAGTGAATTCAGATACTTTAACATCTTCTTTAGATGCAGATTTACTTACTCAAAAGAGCTATCTGAATCAATCAAAATTTCCATAAACTCCATATCCACAAAGATTGCAGCAACACAAGTAGAAATAAGAGGTGCATTTCAAAAAGTTCTTGGATGTTCTGAAGTAGTTACACATCAATATTCTGTTGGTGGAGGCTTTAGAACAAATGTCGTATTATGTGAAGTTTATGAAGGATATACTATCCAATAAGAAACAACTGAGTGAGTATGAGACTGTTACGTTGACAAAGGAGTGCAGTGCGTTCTTGCAGAACAAACTGCCACTGAAATTGAAAGACCTAGGAAGCTTTACAATACCTTTTAACATTGGTGAAACTTATTGTGGTCAAGCTTTGTGTGACTTAGGAGCAAGTATCAACTTGATGCCTAAGTCTATTTTGAAGATGCTAGTGATAGGTGTAGTAAGAACTACAACTGTGATGCTTCAGCTAGCGGATCGATCTTTAGCATATCCCGCTCGAAAGAGGCAATATGATAAGGAATTGATGGATTACCAATTAGTACACTTAGTCTGTACCACCCGTGTAACTGTCGACATTCTAATTGGTTAAACGAGCATAATACTGTTATAGGTTATATGATGAAGTATGGTTTGGCACAAGAGCTATATGAGATGTATGGATTACATGGAATTAATGTTATATGTTAATTATGTATTGATGGACATATACATATACATGAGTTTGATTACCAATTGAATTCCTTATTTTTGAATTAATGGTTATATGCATATTGAGGAACTAACCTATTGATGTATTCATGTGATAGTCATTTCAATCATTTGATTTGGGTTATACTAAGTTAGTTGCTTAAATTATGAATGAAGGTAAGTTCAATTCTATATTATACGAGCTTACTAAGCTATAAAGCTTACTTTTTTTTCCTTTTTATGTTTTATAGAGATTCGAAAGCTCACTCAATTCGAAAGATGTTAGAGATTCGCATCACACTATCCAGTTGACGATTTGGTACTTATGAACTTTAAGAAATGTGTAAGTATGACATGTATAGGCTACTTAAGAAGATGATATGAATGGTCTATATATTTTGGTATGTTTGAGCCTTGTGATTTACCTTAACTTGGTCTAAGTTTCGGTTGTGTATAAGTTTATATGATATGGTATGTTTTGGCAAGTTTGATGATGGAAAGTATTTGTGCAAATGGTTATATTGATATGTGGTGGATATATGAATTGTAAATGCTTGGTTTTGATTTGGTATTTGGATGACTATAAGGTTGAATTATGGGACATGTTATATATGTGTTTTGTGGCTAAGGAAACATGTTAATTTGATATGAGTTTTAAATAGGTAAATAGTAGTGAATTGAGTATCGAAATGGTTGGTTTTGAAATTATATGATTGTGCATTGATTGATGTTGTTCGGTTGCTTGTTTATGTCTTGAAATGGTACTAGCAAAGCTTGTGTAGGTATGTTCAAGTTGGCTGGCAAATGGCTTTGTAAATAGCCTATTTTTGTCCACACGGGTAGAGACACAGACGTGTGTCCCTTGGTGTTGCATTTAAAAACAATTCAGTATGCTCCACATGGCCTCACACATGAGCGTGTGACTGGCCGTGTGGCATAAGTTAGTATACCCTACAAGATTAACACAGCCTATGTAACAGCCCAATTTCAGTGAGGTCGAAATAGTGGTTTCGGGACCACAAATCTGATCCAAAAATAAAACTTATTTTATCTTATTATATGGTCCATATTAGGTTAGAAATGTCATGTGAAAATTTTGACAATAATATTTTACCGATTTCGTGTTTAATTATGAAAAGGACCAAATCGCATAAAATTCAAAAGTAGAATTCTAGTAGCTATAAGGATTAAATTGTAACAGCCCGAATTAGGGCCTAAACGGAATAGTGGTTTCAAAATCCACGAATCCAAGGTAGAAAAATTTATTGCGATTAAGTTTTAAAGTTTATAGTGTGATCGAATGATTGTGTGAAATTTTCATTACGAAATTTTATTATTTGGATGTCCAATTTGTTAAGTAGAACTAAATTGCAATATGTGAAAAATGTGAGCTCTAGAAGCTAAGGTACTTATTTGTAATGGGTTTTTATATTCGAGGTCCTTAAATGGCAATTAGACCATTATACTTTACTTTGGACAAAAATGGACAATGAGGGATAAAATACCAAAGGTTTTAATGAAGGACATTTTGGTTAAAAGAATTCAAAAGCGAAAATCAAGCCAAATTGGTGTCCATATTCTACCTATGGCTGAATGTAACAGGAAGACACCATGGCTAGGGTTTTTCAAGCTTCCAAGCTCAATAGTAAGTACTTCCTAGCCCCGTTTTTAATGTTCTTTACATTTTTGAGATCTCGTAACTCGGTTTAGCTATTTCTACCATTATTTTGAGCTAGGGTTTGTGTTTAAAAACTTACCCATGGATGACATGCATGTGTGTTGATGTTTTATGGAAGAATATGAAAGTTTGGAGTGTGATAAACAACTTTTACTAAGTGATTTTTGATGAAATTGCATAAAAGGATGTATTTGTAAAGGTTGTAAAATTATGTGTAGAAAATGTGATTTAGTGAAAACTGTGGGCTACTATAAGAGGGACTATGAATCGGCTAGGCTTAGGATTTGAGAAAAAATAAGTGCTTTTCATTTTACGAGCATAGGGGAAAATTGTAAATATGTGAACTTTAGGGGCAAAAATGTAATTTGCCATAGTGTGATTTTTGGACTGAATTGAACAATGTGAGTATTAAATAAGTTAAATGTGTTATTATAGATCAGGAAAGATGAGGAATTGACCTTGATCAGGGAAAGGAAAAGGCTGTAGACTAAATTGCAAATTTGTCGTATTTTGCACCGAGGTAAGTTTGGATGTAAATAATACATCGTTTGTACTTACGTTATCATACTTTGTTATGTTTTATGAAATTTGTCTGAATATTGAATGAAATTGACAAGTATCAAAAAGTGAGAAATTTCTCGGTTGAACATTAGGAATAAAATAAGATACAAGTTACATGTCACTAGTGACCCTAGTGTGGTACTATATAATAGCCCGAATTAGGGCATAGTCAGAATAGTGGTTTCGAGACCACAAATTTAAAGTAGAAAAAAATTTTATTTAGTGATTATATTTGATTTTATGATAAGATTGCATAATAGTGGGAAAATTCCATGAAAGAAATTTTATGAAATAGTAATTAAATTGTCCTTTAGGACTAAATTGCAAAAATTGTAAAATATGAGTTTCTAGAAGTTTTAAGGATGAGAAAGTAGTGGAAAAATTATTATAGGTCCTTATTTAGCAATTAGACCAGTTTTTAGCATTATGGACAAAAATGCTGATGGAAGGAAAAATTTCTAAAGAAAGGACATAAATAACATTTTGGTCATTTGGTTAATTAATGAAATAAAAAGGGAAAAAGAAGCAAAATTTTGTCCATCTTCTACCCAAGGCTGTCGAATTTCATAAGTCACCATAGCTAGGGTTTCTTTCTTTTCTAAACTCACTAGTAAGTGCAATTTAGCCCCATTTTTAATTCTCTTCGTATTTCTGAAATCCTCGTAGCTTAATCTTGCTATTTCTACCACTAATTTGAGCTAGGGTTTATGTTCAAAAATATACCCATGCATGACATGCAAGTATTTTGATGTCTTGTGGTAGAATATGAAAGTTTGAAGTGTAGTAAACATCTTTCTCTAAATGATTTTTCATGAAAATCTGTAATATGGACTAAATTGTAAAAGTATAAATTTGTGTAGTAAAAGTGTGAATTAATGAGAAATAGGGGCTGTTTGAGAATAAGTAAAGTTTGGCTAGGCGTGGGTAACCAAGAAAATAAGTGCATTTCACTATACGAGCCTAGGGACTATTTTGCAAATATGCAAAAATTTTAGGGTAAAATTATAAATTTTTCCAAAGTATCAATTATGGGATTTTTAGCCAATGTGGGTACTGAATAAGTTAAATTTTTCATTTTAGATCAAGAAGCATGAAACTCGGACTAAAACAGGGGAAAAGGTAAGGTGGTGGATTAAACCGAGCATTCACCCGCATTTTAGATTCGAGGTAAGTTGTATGTAATAATTTAGCCCTACGCATTATGTAATTATATAATGATGATATTCTATGTAATCATGTAAATTCCATGAATTTTGTTTAATATGATTTTCATGAAGAAATGATGAAGTATAGATGAGAAATCCCTGCTAAAATGTCAAAGAATACAAGGGATACTGAAGTCATGACATGAGTTATGTAGGTCCCGTATAAGACCATGTCTGGGACATGGCATCGGCACCGAACCGAGATCCCATGTAAGACCATGTCTGGAAAATGGCATTGGCATCAACATGTGGTCCCTTATAAGACCAAGTCTGGCATATGGCATTGGGCTTGGGTATGGGTGTTACATTTAGTGGTATAAGAGCTAGTGTTTAGTCGATCCTAGGACTAACCTAGCACATGCATGAGTCTAGCAATACATGCCATACTTACATGTGTATATATATAATATGATAGTGTGACGACTCTTGACAATTTAAATGTGTTTCCTTACAGTAAATAGATCCTGAACGAGCTACGGCAGATGATGTAGAAAGTAATGTGCCGGCTTCCGCTAAAGGGACATTGCCAGCTGGATCAAAAAATAGACCAACTACTGTTAGTTAAGAAGGAGAGGCCCGGGAGGCCTTCTTCCAAATGATGAATGAGTGCTTTATAGAGTTCATTCGAACAAACTCTACTCTTCAACAACAAGCTCCACCCCCTCAAATTCCTCAATCTACCCCAGTAGCTCCCCAACTTGTAGAGGTAGTAAGATAAAAAAAGCCACCGGTTGATAGAATCTAGAAACAAGGGGTAAAGGAGTTCCGGGCTACTAAAGGTGATGATCCAGAAAGAGCCGAGTTTTGGCTAAAGAATACCATTAAGGTATTTGATGAATTATCTTGCACACCTAAAGAGTACATGAAGTGTGTTGTATCCCTTTTACGAGATTCTACTTATCAAAGGTGGAATAGCCTTGTGTCGATAGTACCAGGGGAAAGAGTTACTTGGGAATTTTTCCAAGAGGAATTTTGTAAGAAGTACATCAGTCCAAGGTTTATTGATCAGAAGCACAAAGAGTTTCTAAAGTTGAAACAGAGTAGGATGACCGTCACAAAAAACGAGCGTGAATTCATGAGGCTCAATAAATACGCTTGAGAATCTATATCCACCGAAGCCCTCATGTGTAAAAGGTTCGAAGACAGTTTAAATGAGGATATCTGAATGTTTTTCGGTATCCTTGAGTTAAAGGAGTTTGTTGTACTAGTAGATAGAGCTTGTAAGGCCAATGAGTTGGCCAAAGAGAAGAGGAAAGCTGAGATGGAGTTTCGTGACTCAAGAATGAGACAACTCGGCAAATCGTTCCAATCCTCCTCTAAGAAATCAAAAGACTTTGCTACTCGATCCGCTACTTCAGCGAGGTTTTCAGGAAAGGGAAAAGGTAAACGTATTCAGTCTCTAAGGCCCAAACAACTTTAGTTGTGAGTGTAGGTAACACTTGACCCAATAGGCCTGAATGCCCTTAGTGTGGTAGATGCTACCTCGGCGAATGTCAAGCACATGAACGGGCTAGTTTCAAATGTGGTTCTCAAGACCACTTCATTAGATAGTGCCCTGAGATGGCCAAAAAAGACAAGGATCAGAGTGCAAGATCAGGTAACGCTCCCTCTAGAGGTAGACCCCAGAGAAATGGGGGTACGAGAGCGAGTAGTAAAGGCGCACCAAAGGAACAAACTGTGAGACCTGAGGGTAGAGCCTCAGCAAGGACGTACACCATTTGCGCCCACAAAGAGGCATCATCGTTCCATGTAATTATAGGTACATTTTCTCTCCATGAAACTTCTATTATTGCTTTGATTGATCTGGGATCTACCCACTCGTATATTTGCATGAAACTCGTGTCTAGTATAAATATACCCATAAAGTCCATGGAGTTTGTGATAAAATTATCCGTTTATTTTATGTGTTTATAATGTCCTAAGATTAGCTCGAGTTGGAAGTCACCGAGAATCTATCACACTATCAAACTAACAAATTGGTTATTGATGATTCTTACACTTAAGGTCATGGCATGTATAGGGGACTTGGTTATTTTTGTATGTGTCATACTTGTTTGGCCTAAAATGTTGACCTATGCTATTTGAAAGTTTATTGTTGTGTTAGGCCATTTGATGTTGGTACATTGGCTATATTATAAGACCATGATGATGCATTTCAAGAATGTGTATGCTTACATTTGTGGACGAATGAGTGGTGATAGCTACGTGTGACGTAAATTTGTTCGCAATGGCAAGTCAGATTAGTGCACGGGCTAGGGACATGGCCATGTAAGCCACACTACCGTGTCCTAATACCACACTAGAGTCACCCCTATTTTTCATGAAATTTTTGAAAGTTTTCTAAAGTTCTCAATTTGGTCCCGAACCGTTTCCAAAGCATGATTTGGGCTTCGTAGGCCCATATTAGGGACTTTCGGATGAAATGTGAAAAGTTTTAAATTTGAACGCAAATTCATGACCCAATTTATATGATTGCATGTGTTTATGTTCACTAATACCCCATTCCCTATTCCGGTGTCGAACACGGGTAAGGGGTGTTACATTTAGTGGTATCAGAGCTATGGTTTAGTCAGTTCTCGGACTAACCTAGCATGTAAAAAAGTCTAGCTATACATACCATATATGAACCGTGATTGTAACACCCTTATCCTGCAACCATCGCCAGAATAGGTAAGGGCATTACCGAACTTGTAACTCAGATCATAATAATGTAACATCAAACATATAACATATAACATCAAAATCCAATAGTTTTTCAATCATTCATAATCAAATCATGCTATAAACAGACTTATGAAACTCTAATCATATCATAGGGACTAATCTAATATCATATAAAAGTTGTAAGAAAACTGATGAGTATTTTTCCAATTAGGGTCACATGGCCGTGTGACTCACACGGGCACCAGACACGCCTATGTGTTTAGGCCGTGTGAAAACAGGGCATACATACTGACTTTACCACATGGTTACTAGACACGCCCGTGTGTCTAGACCTTGTGTCATCCTAACTTGGCTACACGAGTACCAGACAAGTTCGTGTGCCCAACCCGTCTGCTAACCTGATTCAACTACACGGTCATCGGACATGCCCGTGTGTCCAGCCCTTGTACTACACTGAATTAACTATCCAAAAATAGGGGTCATATGGTCGAGACACATGTCCGTCTGCTCTGGCCGTGTGGCATGAAATAGGCTTGGTTTAAGCCATTTTCGCACAACAAATGGTCAAGTACTTATAAGCATCATTTGCACAACCTTATACTAGCATAATTGAACAACCCAATCAGCCATCATAAGCCATCAAATAGACCATTTCATAATCAACCAATTCAATGATATATATATCACAAACATGTACCAACTATCTCATATCCATTTCAAGCCAAATATTTATCATTTATAACTCATTTCCATTCAACTCAAACTTTGCATTATCCTACTAATTCAGTTAAGAAACTTATCATTTCTATTCAACATCATTTAAGCCAATTCAAGTCAAAGCTCAAACCTCATCCATCATAAAATAAACTTATCAAATGAAATTTTCATGCCAAATTAACCATTTTCAAACCAAGCCATATCACATAGCTTGGACATAAGCCAAAAGTCATACCATATTTAGTAGCATATGTGATCAAAATATTCAACTTATAAACAAGCCTATGCATGCCACATTTACACATTTCAAAAGAGCTTAGTATTACCAATCATCTTCTGGATAGTGTGATGAAATCTTCGATGACTTCCAACCCGAGCGTGCATTCAAATCACTGAAAAATACAGAGAATAAACTGAGTAAGTTAATAAGCTTAGTAAGCTCATATAATTAATAGTACTATATATGGTTTAACAAATATTTCACCATTTAAAATAAACTTGAATACATATAAACCAACTCTACCAAATTAAATATCTCTTACTTGTCAAGCATAATACCTGTACTGATTCATATCATCATTTCTATTCTCGTAACATCATCTTTTCCATTGAACCATTGAAATCAACATCGAATACTCGGTATCTTGCACACTAAGTGCCATATATGTGATTAAACCATTTATATCTCATATCACCTATATAACATCAATATCATATAGTTCACATAGCACTTGTGTCAATTTATTTCAATACGTATGACCTGTAATGCATTCATCCAACCGATAGTAGAATTTTGCCCATATAAACATTCACTCATCAGTAACACAGTAATTTGTTTTCAAATTAGTCACTTAACAACAATATCTTCATCCATTTATAAGGATGAAACCAATATGTAATGTTTATATAACATTCAATTCATTTCTCATTTAAATTACACCTTCTATATAAATCATGCTACATTTCATAACCATATTTCATTTAAACCATATATCAATTCATCTATATAAATCATTGATCTCATGCAACATTTCAATACATGTATCATTTTATCTATCTTTTACATATACTATATCACATATCATCACTCATTTACAAGAGTCACATATATATATGTCACGTAACCTTTCATTTATACAAGTCAAACATCTCATATAGCATATAATTCATGTTATTTATACATATCATACATCCCAAATAACATGTAATTCATGTAACATATGTCAAGTAAACATATGCTTGTAACATGTAATTCATATAAACCATGTAACATTTATCATGTAATCATATACTTGTAACATATCATTCTTGTAATTCATGTAATCCATGTAATTCATATAACATATATACCGTGCATATCTTGAATCTTTATAACATGTATTCCTTATTTTCATATCGATATACTGTCCGTTGAACCTTTGGAAACATCGAGGGATACTCAGTGATACATACACAGTGTATATATGTAAACCTGTAAATCCGTCAATTCATCATATATGTTCTTTCAAGCCATGTACTATATGCTCCTCCTGAGCCAGTAACGGTAAGCCCAAAGGCTGAACGTGTAAGCCCGAAGGCTGAACGGTAGACCTAAAGGCTTAACATGTAAGCCTGAAGGCCGAACGATAAGCCCAAAGGCTGAACATGTAAGCGCATGAGTTGTGGTGAGTCCACAACAAATGTAGGAGCCCAACCAACTTGTAGCCCTAGTGACATGTCACTTGTATTCTACGACTTTCTATGGTTCAAACAGGGCTCGGTAATCAATTTTAAACATATATTTAATAGGAAATTTGAAACCATATTTCATTTATAAGATTCATATGAATCATATCACTAATTTCTCATGTGATTCGCATAAGCCATGTCCCATTTCATATATGTACATCATGCATCTCATGTAACATTTTATTTTATAATACATATATTCATGTACTATATAATTCATTTAACTTTTGTAACATGTATTCTTTATAATACATATGATATAATTTATAATATTTTTCCATGCTATATCCTGTAACTTCGGTGGCAGCTACATATTCATAGAGCTAATAATTCTAGTAATTTATTTAGTCCACATACATATACATTCAATTTCAACAATTACAGTAACTAATAGTTTGATTCTAACTATACGAACTTACCTCGAGTAGCTTAGATGATAATTATCAGTTATTCGTCTATTTTCCTTTTTCCCGATCTAAGCTCGATCTCAGCTTATCAAGATCTAAATAATAACAAATTTAGTATAATAACCTCCTAATTATTCAATTTGACACTTATACACATTTTGGCAAAATTACGCTTTTGCCCCTAAAGTTTCACATTCTTACAAATTAGTCCTTATCACGTAAAATTGCAAATTCATGGAATTGAGGACAAATCCATGCTAGCTGAATTTTACCCATACTACTAGCAACCCAAAATTTCACTTTATTTATACTTTTATCCACAACATTTTACAAATTCACAAATTAATCCCTTTTTGACATTTTTGCCAAAAATCACTTTGCAAAACTAGATAATCTAACAATAATCATTCATAATCTAACATAAATCATCAAATTACTCATATACTCATCAATAGAAATATCTCAATACTTTAACAACTTTGAAAACGGAGACACAAGCTAGCTAGATTGAGCTGCAATGAGCTTAAAAATGTAAAAATCATTAAAAAGGGAACAAAACTATACCTTAATCAAGAAAAAATAGCAAGGCCGAATGTTGAAGCTAAAAAAATGGCTTCTTTCTCATGTAATTCAGCTAGATGAAGATGACCATGAATAAACAAAATAAATTTTGTTTTAATATAATAACCTTTAATAACCAAATACCAAAATTAACCTAAAAGTAATTCAAAACTACACCATTTGCCGTTCCATGATACTCCACTATCTCAAAAGTGGATTAAATACCATTTAAGGACTCCCATAATTAATACCAAAGCCAAATGAGTCATTTATCAAATAAAATTCATGTTTTTCACTTTACGCGATTTAATCATTTTTACCAAATTAACCGTTTAATCGGTAAAATTTCTTTACGAAACTTTTACACAGTAATACTATCGTGCTGAAAAACTTATTAAAATAATAAAATAAATATTTTGACTCGGTTAAGTGATCCTGAAACCACTCGTTTCGATCAGGCTCAAAATTGGGCTGTTACAGTGATATTGTGATATCTCCCGACTCTAATGAAATTCTTTTGTTGAGACAGAGGTGCTTTCCAACCGAGCTATTTTTTTGAAAGTGCTACAAATGACATTGGGATATTTGAAAATGTGTTTGTGATGAATTGAAACATGAAAGGGGATGAATAATAGTTCATAATGTGTATGTGATAAGTTACAAAAATGAAACATCCATAAGTTGAAAATTATGAGTAAGATGTTATTATTTTAGTTGAATGTAGTATTTTGATTGATTGTGATGATTTTATGAAACGGGTAAAATGTTATCAATGTTATGAAAAGGCTTTAACTAGACTGGTAGTATTGTTATATTGTATGTGACTCTAGAGTGTGCATTATGAATATGTACCAAAATGGGGCATTTTTTGAAAATGATATGATAGATTGTTAATATACATACCTTGAGCATACTACCCGAATATTCCTTGAAATTAAAATAGTGTAAAGGGGATTTATTCTTGAAATATGGGAAAGTAACATAAAATGCAAATTTGTATTATGATAAGCAATCATGTTTGCTTGACCTTCATATGATGTTATGTGTTTGACTTGTAGGACTAAGTGAATGCAGTAAGTAAACTTACTCAATATTTGTGGAATGCATGTATAAGTGCACTTGTTTGAAAAAGATAATCGAAAAGTTAATGTAACATAAATATGTATGTTAAATTGCCTAAAGTGAATTGTATAATTGTGATGATGATGATGAATGTTAAGCCATATGTGTATGTGTGAGAGATAAGTTAAAGGCTTTACAACCTCACCCCCTTACTAATGTGATATCTTATAATCAAATGTCATAACATTTATGCTGCATGAGTTCACCAGTGAAAGATTAAAGAGTTCAGTAGCGGATGTGCTAATAATGTGGACAGAGTTGAAAATAGTTGAGTAAGTAAATATAGTTTTGGAAAGGATGCTAGGTTATTCTAAAGACTATTTGGACTTCGCAATGTCACGATTAGAGAAAAAGATAATCTCTCGACTAATTGACATAAACATGTATGATGACTAAAGTATGTGTTTGCTGGAATTTCTTTCATATTAATTTACGTTAGTGAATTGAATAATATAGGATTAGTGGTGACAAGATTAATTAGAGAAATGATATTTGAATTGTAAAGGTGTCTGAATGTGACAATTGTAAATGAAAAAATTCTGATGATCTCTCTCGGGTATGTTATGAGTTTACTGTCCTTAGAGATATATGAGATTGTTCATTTTTCTGGTGGAAATTTTATTGTATGAGAATGCTAACTGATTATAATGACAAATGAAAGCATTATTTGTCTAGTTGATTGATAACCTGCATATTCCATCTTTCTCCATGGAGTTTTATTCTATTATGTTAGAATAAAAGCAGATGATGAAAATTATGTGAGGCTATTCATCTGTTTCTACTGAATGTTGTTTTGTTTTATGAATGTATTTGGAAAATTTATTATCTCTGCTGCAAGTGATTTCTTTTGGTTTCTCCCTGATGAGTTATCAAGATCCTTATGGTTTTCTTATGAGATGTGTCCGCAGATTTCTAGTAGGAGTATTGGTTGGCTTGTGATAGCTATGCTTGTTATTGGTGCGATCCTGGCTCATTCATAAGAATGTGATGCTTCTGGTATCAGGGTATTTTGATTCATTGAGTTAATACAGCTGCGAAAATCTTCAATATATTTGATAAGAGAAGTATAAAAGATTGTACGTTTAAGTTGTTTATCAATATGAGGAAAAGAGTACCTTGATATGATGTTATTTTATAGTTGAAATCGACTCAATTGTTTCCATCTGAGCAAGCTAATCAACTAAAAGGTGATTCGAGTTATTTGCAACAAAGCCTACCCTCAGGTAAGAAACTAAGATTTTGTGCATTTATGAGTGTATTGACAGACAGATTTAAGGAAGAGTCCACATTTTAAAATGTATGATAAGAGGTATACATATTAGCTTTGTACGAATTGAATGATGTTGTTATAAGTAAATTGTTTTGATTGATAAAGTTATCACTTTATGAAAGTTGAATAGTCTGCTGCATGTTGGCAATGTTGAAAGTGTTATTAACCGAAGCACTAGTTTTGAGTTCTGTTTCAATTGAGTAAGGAATTTGTGAATTTTTCAACAATGCACTATTAAACGGATTGGAATGTGTTTAGTATAAGAATGTAGAGTGACAAATTATACTTTCGAATGGTTAAAGTTTCATTAAAATAATTGCTTGACAAGTAACTTAGAGTCAGCCACTAGTACGTCAGTGTTGAGAAGGAATGACACCGTTGGTTTGACAAAAGACAGCATATGCTTCTTAATTCGAAGTGTATCAGTATCTAATATTATGAAAATATATATATATGAAATAAAGACAAGGTTGATGACTTGAATTATTGAAAATTGTGAATAGTTAACGGTTAACTTTAGGAAAATTTGATATAGTTCCATGAGTGATCTTATGTGATGGAAAAATTCAGCTAAAGCAATGTCTCCTTTGCAAGATTGGGAACTTTAGGAATGGGACCGTGTGTGTAACAACCCAAAACCCTTACCCGTCGACAGAGGGTTAAGAGGCTTTACAGAATAAACACGCGTTAGTCCAAAAATGAATTTACTAAGATTTCAAGCATTCCTAACCCGAATACATTGCCCACATATATATATATATATTCATACATTGAACTAGAATTTAACTTTAACTAATACACATTAAACATACAGAAGGTATCACATACAAGTTAGCCGAAACCTTATCTTAGTATCTAGTCGAATATGTAAGTTTATTTATAGGCAATTAATTTTCAACACTTACACTTAAACATTTCTAAGGTTAATAATAATTGTCACCTTGATTCATGCTATTAACACTTACCTCAATTATACCTCTAGATAGATAAAATACACACCACATTTATAACCATATGCATAATTCTTTTATACTCATCCATTTTCAGCCATAACATGCTCCATTCATGAACATTTATAAGGCAATTTGATAAGCCATTTTCGCATGGCTATTCGGATACACGCATCAAAATGGGTTGAAAAGTCAAAATAAAGAATTTGAGTCTATACATGCCATTGTTTGGAAAGTTAAGTTTAAACCTTCGAAGGTACCAAAGAGAAAAATCTATTGACGATAGTGAGAGTGACTTGGACTTGAATCCCTCGAACCGCAGCTTCAGTTAAGGTCTATAAACAAAAGAAACATAAAAGTAAACAGAGTAAGCTTCAACAAGCTTAGTAAGTTTTGAGTGAACTAAGCAATTTATGCTTCAAAACACATAATATGTCACATAATAAGGCTCAATCTTAAAATCCTTCTACTTGGCCGAATACACAATTATTTACATGAGTAAATAAAAGTAAAAATATCAACAATTAACTTCAATTGATTTCTTACCATTTAATGACTCTAATTTTCCATTACCCTAAAGGCATCATTCATAGCAGAATGTATGTATACCGTAGCAATATAGGGGGAAACATACTATCAAATTTCGTATTTGGACCATACCAAAGCGAAGTAAATCATTTAAGGAGTATCGGACTTAAATATCTCATAACATTCTCGGTTACATATTAACTTAATATATTACATTAATACAAATGTACATACCTGGCATTCTTAGTACTACACTCATACTTTACCTTACCACTGTTAAATCGAAATTCCCCATAATCTTACATATACTAAAAATCACCGGCACGAAGCCTGCTAGGCGCAAAGGCCTGAAAGTATCACTGGCACAAGGCTTGCTAGGTATGAAGGCCTGAAAGTATCACCGGCATAAGCCTGCTAGGCACGAAGGCCTGAAAGTATCACCGGCATAAGCCTGCTAGGCACGAAGGCCTGAAAGTATCACCGGCATAAGCCTGCTAAGCACGAAGGCCTGAAATTTATCATATTTGGATTCCCGGGTAATATTTGTTTATATTCGCATGTGTCATATTAGACACATCATCCTTACAATTCATTAAATACATTCCACATAGATAAAACATCCACATATAGCATCTCTCCATAATCAATTTGCCAAATACCTATGGCACTCTATTCTATACACAATTTGGTCTTATAGAGCTTATTATAAGATTTCCACATGCAAAAGCTAATCACATTTTTCCTTAGGTTCACCATATGCATTCGCCTACTCATCCATACCATCAAATTCCATAATTATATCATTAACAAAGTGAAATGAAACTAGTTGTAAGGCTAACAACTTAAATGCATCCTATCATATTCGGATATGTGCAAAAGGGAATACACTCAAAACTTACCTCGGTATGTCTGAATGGTTGTAGACCGGCTACTCTATTACTTTCTCCTTTCCCTTATCCGATTTTGATCCTCTTTGCTCTTGAGCTTTGATGTAAACAAATAAAGTGATTTAATCATTCTTTCCATTTATCAAAAGTCAAATTTTATTTAGTCTAACATAAGTAGTACACGGCATTTCATCAATGACTAAACAAGCACATATTAAATAAAATTATCCATCATTAGAACATAAACTCGGCACCCTTGATATTTAATTAATCTTACTAGTATAGTTTATAGCCGAATGACTTTTTAAGGAAATCAAAGTACATATGGATCCTATACCTATATAGGAATTAACTTAATACACCTAAGATTTAATTACAACATAGTTATAATTATCACTTGTACATAGTTTCTCCAATTTGCACTTATAGGACTCATAGCAAATGACCATAGCCGAATGCTCTTCTAAAGTTATCCAAAGCATTTCAAATTCAATTATCACAAACAACAATTTCACACCTCCAAACATCTTCATTAACTCACGTTATTCTATTCATTAACCAAAGGATCATTTAACGAACCTATAATGTATGGATAAGTGTCTAGCATTATTTCCTAATTTAAGACATGAAGCCCACAACCATTACTTCAAGTTCTCTTCATGACTGTATACTCAAAACACAACCAAACTTAAATTTGACATGGACCAACTAGGAATTGCTCTAGCCAAGCTTAATTCACAAGAATACAAGATAAAACACATACATATCATATTATTACAAATCACCGTAACCAAAAGCTCTCATCTACTATTTATTCATTCAACTAAACCATTCCTTGAACAATTTCAACATTCGACCATGGAAATGAGCTAATTTTAACTAATAACTACCTCCTTTAATCAATTAACACAATAGCCGAATGTAATTACTCACATAAGCCTCAAAACAAAGTTTCTACTAGCTCAAAACCCAACTTACAACCATCACCACTGCAAATCATCAAAGCATTCATAAATTCAATTACTTCCTTCATGGCCGAATGCACATAATACCTCCAAATTCAAAATTTAGACCATGGGTAGAGTAATCTAGGTAACAACCATCTCAAATGCATAAAGAATTGCCAAAAATCCATTCAAACATACCTTAGATTAAGAACTAAAATGGCCAAATGTTAGGCTTTCTTCTTCTCCCTTTTTCTTTCCCAATTTCGGCAAATGAAGAACAAAATAGGATAAAAATATAATTTGTTCTTTTTCCCCCATTTTTGTTATTTCATAATTCATTATTATAATAATATAAAACACATATTTTATGCCATGAAATCATCATGGCCGGCCACTAAGTCAACAAAATGGAGAATTGACATGCAACTCCTAACCTTTAAGCCATGCAACAATTCGGTTCCCTTACAATATTCCACACACATTTTCAAAATTTTACACATAAGTCAAATTCAATAAATTTCACATTCAAACGGCACCAAATTATTAATCAATTATTCACACAACAAATTTACATATATTAGACATGAAATTTAGCATTTAATTAATATTGAGACTCGGTCTAATGGTTACGAAACCATTTTCCGACTAGGGTCGAATTACGGCTGTCACAGTGTGTGGTAAATTACGTGAGTACAATATGGACAACTTTTGGTTCTGGTTTCTGTTATTATTATTTCGAGATAAAATTGCGCAATGAAATACCTAGAGCTTATGCAGAAAATGTTACACGAGACTTAATACTAGCTTATTTGTCATTCTGAGAGTAATTCAGATCTGTAATGATATGCTCCGACATTGTGTTTCAGAGTTTAAGGATGATTAGAAAGGAATATTCAAGATAGAATGGATTTGTGATCCTTAGGAAAAAAGTGAGAGTAATTCATGAGAGTTGAAGGCAACTTCAAACGGACCCAAGTAGTATATAGATTTGAAAATCCAAGATATTGATTTCAATGCAATGATAAAGTGATTCTGAAAGTATTGCTCTCGAAGAGGACTCTTCGATAACGTAGGAGAAACTACGAGAACGCTAACATAGTCTCTATTTTTTTGGTAATATTTTCAGAGATGAAAATCCCTAAAGGGGGAGAGTTGTAACTGCCCGAATTAAGGCCTAAATAGGACAATGGTTTTGAAATCCACGAATCTGAGGTAGAAAATTTTATTGCGATTAAGTTTTAAACTTTATAGTGTGATAGAATGATTGTGGGAAATCTTCATTACGAAATTTTATTGTTTGGATGTTCAATTTGATAATTAGGAGTAAATTGCAATATGTGAAAAATGTGAGTTTTAGAAGCTAAGGTGCTTATTTGTAATGGGTTTTTGAATTGGAGGTCCTTAAATGGCAATTAGACCATTATACTTTACTTTGGACAAAATGGACAAAAAGCGATAAAATACAAAAGGTTTTACTGAAGAACATTTTGGTCATTTGGTAATTAAAAGAATTCAAAAGGGAAAATCAAGCCAAATTGGTGTCCATCTTCTACCTATGGCTGAATGCAACAAGAAGACACCATGGCTAGGGTTTTTCAAGCTTTCAAGCTCAATAGTAAGTGCATCCTAGCCCCATTTTTAATGTTCTTTACATTTTTAAGATATTCGTAACTCAGTTTAGCTATTTCTACCATTATTTTGAGCTAGTGTTTGTGTTTAAAGATTTACTCATGGATGACATGCATGTGTGTTGATGTTTTATGGAAGAATATGAAAGTTTGGAGTGTGATAAACAACTTTTACTAAGTGATTTTTGATGAAATTGAATAAAAGGACCTATTTATAAAAGTTGTAAAATTATGTGTAGACAATGTGATATAGTGAAAACTGTGGGCTGCTAAAGAGGGGATATGAATTGGCTAGGCTTAGGATTTGAGAAAAATAAGTGCTTTTCATTTTACGAGCCTAGGCGTAAAATTGTAAATATGTGAACTTTAGAGGCAAAAATGTAATTTTGCCATAGTGTGATTTTTGGACTAAATTTAATAATGTAAGTATTAAATGAGTTAAAAGTGTTATTATAGATCAAGAAAGCCGAGGAATTGACATTGATCGGGTAAAAGAAAAGGTTGTGGACTAAATTGTAAATTTGTCATATTTTTCACCGAGGTAAGTTTGCATGTAAATAATGCATCATTTTTACTTATGTTATCATACTTTATTATGTTTTACTAAATTTGGCTGAATATTTAATGAAATTGACAAGTATTAAAAAGTGAGAAATCTCCCAGTTGAACATTAGGAATAGAATAGGATACAAGTGATATGTCACTAGTGACTCAAGTGTGGTACTATATGGAAGCCACTTTAAGAAGAGATAGCTTGATCACATGTGTGGTACTATGTGAAGGCCACTTTGTGAAGAAAGATAGCTTTGGTCACAAGTGTGGTACTATGTGAAGGCCACTTTGTGAATAAGGTAGCTTTGGCTACAAGGGTGGTACTATGTGCAGGCAACCAAGTATCCATTAATATTCTGATGTGTTAAACGGGAAAATGACTAAAGTGCAAATGAATGTGAATATGTGACGGTTAAGTGCAGGTATATGTATGTATACACTCACGAGCAATGTGCTCGGTATGTGATCAAATTTTGATAAGAATATAAACAAGTAAGTTATACCTATGAGAATGATCTTGTGATGACCATGTGATTATAGGTCTATGCTTATGATGTATAAATATGTTGTAAATGTGATTGATGATCATGTGTGGGGTTTTTAGGCTAAATTAAATTGAGACATGATATGTTTAAGTTTTTGTCGTTGATGTATAGATTAAATTGGCCAATGAATGGCATATAAATATTTGTAAATGGCTAGTACTGAATATGTTTTGGTGTTATGTATGTGTAAATGGAAGTTGAAACAAAGAAATCATGAAAGAGTAAAATTAGCAATAAAACAGTTTTGGACAATAGTAGTTGTATAAATTTGAAAAATCACCAAAAATTGTGGAAATCAAATTAAAGGTTAAATAAGATTGGAAATTAGCCTATTTTCACGTAAAAGAAACAGTGTAAGCAAAAGAATTTCATATTATGAGATATTTGAAATTTGTGAGACAGGATCAGAATAATTTCGAAATCCCCTATTCTGACTTTGAAAAATCATTAAAAATTGTATAAAAATGATTATTGGTTGTAATTTATATTCTTAAAATTCTTAATGAGTTTATTTTCAAAAGAAACAAATGAGAACATCATCTAGATCCCGTACGAGGAGATAATTAATTTTTAGTGAAGAGGGGCCGAAACTATCAGACAATGAAACAGGGGAGATTTTAAAGAATAAACTGTACTTATTGGCTAAACCAAAAATTCTGAAAATTTTATGGTAAGAATATATTTGAGTCTAATTTCAGGAAAAATTAGTGGATCTTAATTTGGAGTTCTGAAGCTCAAGATATACATAATTTAGTGATTGTGACTTGAGTAGACAGCTTGAGATGAACATGAGTAAATAGGGGAACTATGTGCAAGTATGATTGTATTATCTTGAGAACATATTGTGAGAATTGGTAAAAGAATGTTAATAAATTGCTTATTATTTACATACCAACTTACTAAGCTATATAGCTTACTCCGTTTATTTTCTGTGTGTATAATGTCCTCGGGTTAGCTCAGGTTGGAAGTCATCGGAGAACCTATCACACTATCAAACTAACAAATTGGTTATTGATGATTCTTACACTTAAGGTCATGGCATGTATAGGGGACTTGGTTATTTTTGTATGTTTCATACTTGTTTGGCCTAAAATGTTGACATATGCTATTTGAAAGTTCATTATTGTGTAAGGCCATTTGATGTTGGTATATTGGCTATATTATAAGCCCATGATGATGCATTCCAAGGATGTTTATGCTTACATATGTTGATGAATGAGTGGTGATAGCTGTATGTGATGTAAATTTGTTCGCAATGGCAAGTAAGATTAGTGCACGGGCTAAGGACATGACCATGTGTTCCACAGGGCCGTGTCCTAATACCACTTGAGAGTGTGTGTGACAGCCCTAAAACGACCCTAGTCGGAATGTGGTTTCGGGACCACAAAACCGAGGCATAAAATATATTTAATATTCATTTTGATGCCTATAATATGTGTTAATTCATGTGTGACATGTTTGGTGTGTTGATTTAGAGTTATAAACTTGAATTTCACTAAAAAGGACCTAGTAGTGAACTTTGAAAATATGCTAGGCAAGTGTGTGATGACTAATAATTACATGCATGCAAAATAAGGGATTTGCATGTCAAATTACCCACTTTCATGATAGTGGATGGTAATGATGAGGTTTTGGCATTTTTTATTTGTAGCTTAGTTAATTATTAATTTAATAAAAGAAATTAATATTTAGTTATCATAAAATAAAAGATTAAAATAATATTATGAAATGAAAAGATAAAATTTAATATTAGAAAATTGGGTGAAAAAAAAGTGTTTCTTCTTTGTTCTCTCATTGTCGTGAATTGAGAAAGAAAGAAAGCTTTTGAAGCTTAAGGCATTTGGCTAGTGAGGGCATCAAATTAAGGTAAGGTTTCATGCATTTCTTTGGATTTCTTTGTGAAATTGGGTTGATAGTGAGGTTCTCTTCATGACCCATGTTTAAATTCTTTGAGCCTTGGATGTTTGAAGTTTTCGGCCTTGGTAAAATTTGTGAAAGATGGAAGCTTTGAGGTCATGAAGTTAGGAGTGTTTATGAGATGAACTTTAAGGTGCTAAATCCATGTAGGTTTAAGTTAAAAGACATGTATTAGTATAAAAATGGTTTTTCTTTTTGTGCTCATGTGTGTGTGAGTGGTAATAAAGTGCCGAATGTTCTTTTAAATTAAGCTTGAATTTATGGAATTGAGTGGTAAGCATAAATTTGTTTAAGTGAAGATGAGGCATGTATTCGGTCATGGTTCAAGTCTGAGATGATGTTTTTCTTTATGGAATGATAGGAATTGTTAAGTACGTGCGTAATAGACATTGTAATGTTAAATGTATGAGCTTATAAGCTTGTAAGTTTGATTGTGAATTTATGCTTTGTGTGAGTAAATTGTTCAAAGGAACATTCGGCCATGGGGTACATTTATATTGTTGTAAATTGGAATTAGTGAGGTATGTCGATTTCGGTTAATTAATAATTGAATGAGTCCAAGACTTGTTGATTTTGGTAAATGGGTGTTTAAAGAAAAAAAAATTTGAGTATTCGGCCATTATGGTATTGAGCTAAGCCTTGAATGCTTAATGTCATAAATTGAAAGTAGTGAATTATATGATTAAAGAGGGACTTAGTTGCATCTTAGTAATTTGATGTTATTCCGGTCTTAAACAAGATGGTACAAGAGGTAGAGGATAAATTGAACTCAAAATCTATATGGACATAAGACCAAATTGATAATTGGCATTCGGCCAAGTGAAATTTATGAAAATTTTTGTATGTGTTTTGGGTTATACATTAGGGCTACATGTATAATCGGTCTTTAGGAAATTTTATGTATACAAATAGATTGTGGTCGTTTGTTAAATATGTGAATAAGAACTCTAAAGAGTGAAATTGTATAAATCTGCTTGGTACAGCAGCAGTAACGTGTTTTGGAAAAATCACCATAAATTGTGGGAGATGAATTAGAAGCTGAATAACTTGTGTAATTAAATCTTAATGAGTCTAGTTTCTTATAAAAGAAACCTTACAAGCAATGGAATTGTCGATAAAGAGATTTTTAAAGTTGTGGGAGACAGTGTCAGAATGACTCCGAAATCCCCTGTTCTGTTTTTAGAAAATCACCATAAATTGTAAAAAAATTGTTATGAGACAAAATTTATATTCTTAGACTCCTTAATGAGTCTAGTTTCAAATGAAATAGGTGAGAACATATTTTGAATTCTGTACAAGGAGAAATTCGATTCGTAGTATGGGATGGTCAGTCTAGTCAAACTGTCAAATAGGGGAAACTTTAAGAAAATTCTGGTATTTATTGGCCAAACCAAAAATTATGAAAATTTTATGGATGGAAGATAAATGAGTCTATTTTCATGAAAAATTAATGGCACTTCATTTGGAGTTTTGTAGCTCCAGTTATGAGTAAATTATTGAATGCTGCTCAGAAAATCAGCTTGTTGTGACTTATGATATGTATGTGAAATGATCGAATGTGCGTGTGTGTTTGCAATGAGAAGAATATGCATGTATTATTTGACTATAAGTGAAAATGATTCATTGAGAGGCTTGAATAAGGATTAATAGAATTAAATGTTTTATTTAGCTCAAAAGCATAGAGGGACGAGTTCGGATAAAGGGAAGGCTAAAGTGGTCGAATAGCCAACTCGTAATTTCTCGGGAAAGTTCAAGGTAAGTTTTGAGTAATCGAATTCGGTATTTAAGTTAAAATGCCATGACATACATGCTGATATTTGAACAATGTCCCATTAAGAAGGAAACCTTATTCATGTTTGCTATATAGCCGAATGGCTCATAGAGAAAATGACCGAAATTGAGATTCGAAATGCATTGCTTATGTATGCTTGATCATTGGGCCGAAAGTCTAGAAAAGAAGAGTATACATGTATAAGATTTGAATTATATATATATTTATGATATAAAGTCGAGAAGCATGTTATATGTTTGTATGCAAATGAATTGATTGAATAACAATTACAATCTTGCTATGTGAAACTTGGCAACATGCGAATATATATATGTGTATGAGAATATGTGATGTGAATCCGGGATTAAGTCCCGCTGACTATATGTGGAGATTATGTCCGGGTTAAGACCCGAAGGCTATATGCAAAGATGATGTCCAGGTTAAGACCCGAAGGCTATATGCAGAGATTATATCCGGGGTAGAGACCCGATGGCCATGTATAGAGTTTACCCGAGCTAAAGATCTCGATGATGATGAGAGTAAAGCCTAAGACTAATGGTCTTCAAGGTAACGATCGCTAATGAATTGCGCTGAAAGTGTTAAGCTATACAGGTATGTACCCTTGGCTTATATGCAAGCTGGATTTTGGACCGAATACTAAGGTCATTATGTGATTTCTTATGTGTTCATGAAATGAGATTATTAATATGATCAAAGTACAATTGGCCTATGTGAAATGTTATGTGAATTTTTGTGACATGTATATGTTTACGTGAACTTACTATGAGTGAAAGCTATCCACTTTCGTATGTGATGTGAATGTATATGTTTGAAAAAAAAAAAGAGGGTGACTTACCCAAAAGAAGAGGGAAACAAAGATACGAACAACTATGTTATAATTTAATGCTTTATCTGTTGACATTGCTTAAAACTTACTAAGCATTGTAATGCTTACTCCGTTTCTCTTGTTTCCTCTGTTTTATAGATCTCATTTTGGAAGCTACGGACTCGGGGATTGAAGCCTTAATCACCTACACTATCGCTGTTATTTTGGTACATTTGATGGTTATTTTGGGTCAATGGCATGTATAGGCTATTTTCCTTCGGTTGAATCAAACTTCATTTTGAGTTGTAAATATTTCTAGCCATGCGAAAATGGCTTGCTTAGTCTTCGAGTTTGATTATATGTGTTGAAATGATTCTCATACGATTCGATGTTGTGGCATGATAATTAGTTAGTACCCAATATGCAATGACTTTTCTAATGTGATGTTTGGTTATTGAATTGTTCGATTTAGCCAAATTGTTAGTAGCCACAAGGTAGAGATTTGCTAGCATGCTTATAGAACGATTTTAATGAGATATGATGTTCTGACCGAACCGACCTACAAGTGTTATATTCAACTATAGAACTCAATGAATTCACGTCTAGCTTTGTAACTATGAACCTCGGTAGATTGTATTTAGATTTTGTGACACCTTAAACCCTAATCCGGCGACGGATAGGGGCGTAGGGTGTTACATTTTTATTGGTATCAGAGCCGGGTTTAGTCGATTCTCGGACTAACGTAGCGTGTGTGAGTATAGCTATACATGCCATTTTGTGATAATGCGATAGTGTGGTGATTTCTGACATTTGAAATGTGTTTTTCGTATAGTAATGGATTCCGATCCCGATCGAGCCGTAGCGGAAGATATTGAGAGTGTAGCGGCTGCTCCCGCGTAAGGGACCGCGCCGACCGACTCTCAGCCAAATGCCAGTCGTCAAGATGATGACATGAGGCAGAACTTGTATGCAATGATGAGTGATTGGTTCGCTCAATTCCTACGAACTAATCCGGCTGTTCCACAACCTCCTCCCCTGAATAACCCACTTCCGACCCCTGTGGCTCCTCCTGAGGCCGACCCTGTAAGGTCGAGTAAACCCTCAGTCGATAAAATTAGAAAATATGGGGCTGAAGAGTTCCGGGCTACAGTTGATGGTGATGCTGAGCGGGCCGAGTTTTGGCTCGATAATGTAATCCGTGTGTTTGATGAGTTGTCGTGTACGCCCGAAGAGTACTTGAAGTGTGCCGTATCTCTGCTGCGTGATTCTGCCTACTATTGGTGGAACACATTGGTTTCGGTGGTGCCAAGAGAGCGAGTTAGTTGGGAGTTTTTCCAAGTTGAGTTCCGAAAGAAGTATATCAGCCAAAGATTTATCGATCAGAAACGGAAGGAATTCCTCGAGCTTAAACAAAGCAGAATGTCGGTGACCGAATATGAGAGGGAATTCGTACGACTTAGCCGATATGCTCGCGAGTGTATATCATCCGAAGCTATTATGTGTAAACGCTTCGAGGACGGGTTAAATAAAGACATCAAACTGCTGGTTGGCATTCTGGAAATTCAAGAGTTCGTTGTTCTTGTCGAGCGAGCCTGCAAGGCCGAAGAGCTTCGAAATGAAAAGAGAAAAGCTGATAGCGGAGCCAGAGAGTTCCGTAAGAGATCATCTGGGAGGTCTACTCAAAAATCCTCAAAGAAGTTCCGAAGTGAATCGGACAGACCATCTGCTACTTCGGGTTTTTCTAGACGAGACCGTGATTGACCCCCTATGAGTACACATGCCACTTCTGTTGGTAGTGTTGGAAACGACCGTCGAGACCGAGCCGAGTGCAAGTATTGTAGAAAATGGCATTCGGGGAGCTGCAGATTTCATGATCGCTCCTGTTATAAGTGCGGGTCAGCTGATCACTTTATAAGAGATTGCCCCAGATGGTCCGAGCAAAATATGAACCCGAGTGGGAAACCGAGAACTATTTCAGCACGAGGTAGGCCACCTAGAAATTCGGGAAATGCTAGCGGCGGTCAGAGAAGGTTTAAAGATGCCACGACAAGATCCAAGGCTCATGCTCCTGCTAGGGCTTACGCTATTCGCGCACGAGAGGATGCCTCTTCGCCCGATGTTATCACCGATACTTTCACTCTTTTTGATACTGATGTAATTGCTTTAATTGACCCCGGTTCAACTCATTCATATGTATGTGAAACTTTGGCATCCAGTAAGACTCTCCCTATTGAGTCTACTGAGTTTGTGATTCGAGTGTCCAATCCCTTGGGTCATTGTGTTTTAGTTGATAGAGTGTGTAAGAAATGTCCCCTTAAGATTCGGGATTCCTGTTTTCCGACCGATTTGATGCTTTTTCCATTCAACGAATTCGACGTTATACTCGAAATGGATTGGTTGACTGTGCACGATGCGGTAGTGAATTGCAAAGAAAGACTATTGATTTACGATGTTCGACTAATGAGATAATTCGGATTGAGTCTACGGATTTAAACGGGCTGCCGGCGGTAATATCTTCTATGTTGGCTCAGAAATTTATGAAAAAGGGTTGCGAGGCTTATCTTGCTTATGTTTTAGACAGCAAATTATTCGAACTAAAGCTTGAGACTATACCTGTGGTTTGTGAGTATCCGGACGTATTTCCAGAAGAATTACCGGGATTACCGCCTGTTAGGGAGGTTGAGTTCGGCATTGAGCTAGTTCCGGGTACAACTCCGATTTTGATTGCTCCATATCGCATGGCTCCAACAGAGTTGAAAGAGTTGAAATCTCAGTTGCAAGAGTTGACCAATAGAGGTTTCGCAAGACCGAGCTTTTCTCCCTGGGGTGCACTAGTCTTGTTCGTGAAAAAGAAGGACGGAACTTTGAGAATGTGTATTGACTATCGGCAGCTAAACAAGGTGACTATAAAGAATAAGTATCCGTTGCCTCGTATCGACAACTTATTCGATCAGCTAAAGGGAGCCTCAGTGTTTTCAAAAATTGACTTGGGATCCGGCTATTATCAGTTGCGAGTTCGAGACTCAGACGTGCCTAAGACTGCATTCAAAACGAGGTACGGACACTACGAATTTTTAGTGATACCGTTTGGGCTAACAAATGCCCCCGCTGTTTTCATGGATCTGATGAATCGAGTGTTTAAGCAGTACCTAGATCGATTTGTGGTCGTGTTTATCGATGACATTTTGGTTTATTCTCGCGATGAGATTGAGCATGCCGAGCATTTAAGACTTGTGCTACGGATTTTGCGTGATAACCAGTTGTATGCGAAATTCAGCAAGTGTGAGTTCTGGTTGCGCGAGGTTGGCTTTCTGGGACATATAGTGTCTGCTGCGGGGATCCGAGTTGATCCGAATATAATATCTGCTATCCTTGATTGGAAACCTCCTAAAAATGTCTCAGAAATCCGAAGCTTTTTGGGACTTGCTGGGTATTACTGACGGTTTGTGAAAGACTTCTCAATGATCTCAACCCCGTTGACGAAGTTATTGCAGAAAGATGTTAAATTCGAATGGTCCGAGAAGTGCCAAAAGAGTTTCGACCAATTGAAAGCCCTATTGACGGAAGCTCCAGTATTAGTTCAGCCTGAATCCGGTAAAGAGTTTGTGGTTTATAGTGACGCGTCTTTGAATGGCTTGGGGTGTGTTTTGATGCAAGAGGGCAGAGTTGTTGCGTACGCTTCAAGACAGTTAAAGCCTCATGAGAAAAACTATCTGACTCACGATCTCGAATTAGCTGTTATTGTGTTTGCTCTGAAGATTTGGCGTCACTACCTTTTCGGTGAGAAATGTCATATCTTCTCCGACCATAAAAGCCTCAAATACTTGATGTCGCAAAGAGACTTGAATCTGAGACAGAGACGTTGGCTTGAATTGCTGAAGGATTATGAACTTGTTATCGACTATCACCCGGGGAAAGAGAATGTAGTTGCTGATGCTCTTAGCCGAAAATCATTGCTTGCTCTACGAGCAATGAATGTGCATTTATCGTTAGCTAATGATGGCGTGATGATAGCGGAATTAAAAGCGAAACCGGTGTTTTTACGACAAGTTTGTGAGGCTCCGAAAGCAGATGAGGATTTAATTGCCAAGCGAGCTCAATGCGATGCAAATGCAGATCCTGAATTTCAAGTTGACGACAATGATTGTTTGAGGTTTCGAGGCCGAGTATGTATACCGAGAAGTTCAGAGTTGGTTTTGGTGATTTTAGATAAAGTCAGTTCATCCGGGAAGCACTAAAATGTATAATGATTTGAAACGTCAGTATTGGTGGCATGGTATGAAACGAGACATCTCAAATTTTATGTCGAAGTGTCTGATATGCCAACAAGTAAAAGCGGAACATCAGGTGCCATCGGGTTTGTTGCAACCGATTTTGATTCCCGAGTGGAAATGGGATAAAGTCACAATGGATTTCGTATCTGGGCTACCGTTGACACCGAGCAAGAAGGATGCGATTTGGGTTGTCGTAGACCGATTAACTAAGTCCGCTCATTTTATACCCGTGCGTACGGATTACTCCCTTGATAAGCTAGCGGAGTTGTATGTTTCTCAGATCGTCAGATTGCACGGGATCCCTATCTCTATTGTATCGGATAGAGACCCGAGATTTACATCGCGGTTTTGGAAGAAACTACAAGATTCTCTGGGTACTAAGCTACATTTTAGTACCGCGTTCCATCCTCAGACGGACGGTCAATCAGAACGAGTAATTCAAATACTCGAGGATATGTTGAGATGTTGTGTCCTTGAGTTTAGTGGTTCGTGGGAATGGTATTTGCCTTTGATTGAATTCGCTTACAACAACAGTTTCCAATCGAGCATTAAAATGGCACCTTACGAGGCTTTGTACAGTCGCAAATGCCGTACACCGTTGTTTTGGACCGAGCTTAGCGAGAGTAAGATCTTTGGGGTTGATTTGATTAGAGATGCCGAGCAGAAGGTAAAGGTGATTCGAGATAGTCTTAAGGCAGCTTCAGATCGTCAAAAGTCATACGCGGATTTAAAGCGGAAAGATATCGAGTATCAGGTCAGAGATAAAGTATTCCTTAAAGTATCACCTTGGAAAAAGGTGCTCAGATTCGGCCGTAAGGGCAAATTGAGTCCGAGGTTCATCGGACCATATGAAATATCTGAACGGATTGGACCGGTAGCATATCGATTGATTTTGCCTCCCGAACTTGAAAAGATCCACAACGTTTTTCATGTTTCGATGCTCCGACGATATAGATCTGACCCATCGCATATGATTAATCCGTCTGACATTGAGATTCGATCTGATATGAGTTACGAGGAGGAACCAATTCGTATTTTGGCACACGAGGTTAAAGAGTTGCGGAATAAGAGGATTTCGTTAGTGAAAGTGTTGTGGGTCAAACACGGGGTTGAAGAAGCTACTTGGGAGCTTGAGGATTCGATAAGAGAACGTTACCCAAACTTATTTTCCGGTAAGAATTTTCGGGGACGAAAATTTCTTAAGTGGGGGAGAGTTGTGACAGCCCTAAAACGACCCTAGTCGGAATGTGGTTTCGGGACCACAAAACCGAGGCATAAAATATATTTAATATTCATTTTGATGCCTATAATATGTGTTAATTCATGTGTGACATGTTTGGTGTGTTGATTTAGAGTTATAAACTTGAATTTCACTAAAAAGGACCTAGTAGTGAACTTTGAAAATATGCTAGGCAAGTGTGTGATGACTAATAATTACATGCATGCAAAATAAGGGATTTGCATGTCAAATTACCCACTTTCATGATAGTGGATGGTAATGATGAGGTTTTGGCATTTTTTTGATTTGTAGCTTAGTTAATTATTAATTTAATAAAAGAAATTAATATTTAGTTATCATAAAATAAAAGATTAAAATAATATTATGAAATGAAAAGATAAAATTTAATATTAGAAAATTGGGTGAAAAAAAATAGTGTTTCTTCTTTGTTCTCTCATTGCCGTGAATTGAGAAAGAAAGAAAGCTTTTGAAGCTTAAGGCATTTGGCTAGTGAGGGCATCAAATTAAGGTAAGGTTTCATGCATTTCTTTGGATTTCTTTGTGAAATTGGGTTGATAGTGAGGTTCTCTTCATGACCCATGTTTAAATTCTTTGGCCTTGGATGTTTGAAGTTTTCGGCCTTGGTAAAATTTGTGAAAGATGGAAGCTTTGAGGTCATGAAGTTAGGAGTGTTTATGAGATGAACTTTACGGTGCTAAATCCATGTAGGTTTAAGTTAAAAGACATGTATTAGTATAAAAATGATTTTTCTTTTTGTGCTCATGTGTGTGTGAGTGGTAATAAAGTGCCGAATGTTCTTTTAAATTAAGCTTGAATTTATGGAATTGAGTGGTAAGCATAAATTTGTTTAAGTGAAGATGAGGCATGTATTCGGTCATGGTTCAAGTGTGCAAATTCATGTTAGATGATGTTTTTCTTTATGGAATGATAGGAATTGTTAAGTACGTGCTTAATAGACATTGTAATGTTAAATGTATGAGCTTATAAGCTTGTAAGTTTGATTGTGAATTTATGCTTTGTGTGAGTAAATTGTTCAAAGGAACATTCGGCCATGGGGTACATTTATATTGTTGTAAATTGGAATTAGTGAGGTATGTCGATTTCGGTTAATTAATAATTGAATGAGTCCAAGACTTGTTGATTTTGGTAAATGGGTGTTTAAAGAAAAAAAAATTTGAGTATTCGGCCATTATGGTATTGAGCTAAGCCTTGAATACTTAATGTCATAAATTGAAAGTAGTGAATTATATGATTAAAGAGGGACTTAGTTGCATCTTAGTAATTTGATGTTATTCCGGTCTTAAACAAGATGGTACAAGAGGTAGAGGATAAATTGAACTCAAAATCTATATGGACATAAGACCAAATTGATAATTGGCATTCGGCCAAGTGAAATTTATGAAAATTTTTGTATGTGTTTTGGGTTATACATTAGGGCTACATGTATAATCGGTCTTTAGGAAATTTTATGTATACAAATAGATTGTGGTCATTTGTTAAATATGTGAATAAGAACTCTAAAGAGTGAAATTGTATAAATCTGCTTGGTACAGCAGCAGTAACGTGTTTTAGAAAAATCACCATAAATTGTGGGAGATGAATTAGAAGCTGAATAAATTGTGTAATTAAAGCTTAATGAGTCTAGTTTCTTATAAAAGAAACCTTACAAGCAATGGAATTGTCGATAAAGAGATTTTTAAAGTTATGTGAGACAGTGTCAGAATGACTCCGAAATCCCCTGTTCTGTATTTAGAAAATCACCATAAATTGTAAAAAAATTTTTATGAGACAAAATTTATATTCTTAGACTCCTTAATGAGTCTAGTTTCAAATGAAATAGGTGAGAACATATTTTGAATTCTGTACAAGGAGAAATTCGATTCGTAGTATGGGATGGGCAGTCTAGTCAAACTGTCAAATAGGGGAAACTTTAAGAAAATTCTGGTATTGATTGGCCAAACCAAAAATTATGAAAATTTTATGGATGGAAGATAAATGAGTCTATTTTCATGAAAAATTAATGGCACTTCATTTGGAGTTTCGTAGCTCCAGTTATGAGTAAATTATTGAATGCTGCTCAGAAAATCAGCTTGTTGTGACTTATGATATGTATGTGAAATGATCGAATGTGCGTGTGTGTTTGCAATGAGAAGAATATGCATGTATTATTTGACTATAAGTGAAAATGATTCATTGAGAGGCTTGAATAAGGATTAATAGAATTAAATGTTTTATTTAGCTCAAGAGCATAGAGGGACGAGTTCGGATAAAGGGAAGGCTAAAGTGGTCGAATAGCCAACTCGTAATTTCTCGGGAAAGTTCAAGGTAAGTTTTGAGTAATCGAATTCGGTATTTAAGTTAAAATGCCATGACATACATGCTGATATTTGAACAATGTCCCATTAAGAAGGAAACCTTATTCATGTTTGCTATATAGCCGAATGGCTCATAGAGAAAAGGACCGAAATTGAGATTTGAAATGCATTGCTTATGTATGCTTGATCATTGGGCCGAAAGTCTAGAAAAGAAGAGTATACATGTATAAGATTTGAATTATATATATATTTATGATATAAAGTCGAGAAGCATGTTATATGTTTGTATGCAAATGAATTGATTGAATAACAAGTGCAATCTTGCTATGTGAAACTTGGCAACATGCGAATATATATATGTGTATGAGAATATGTGATGTGAATCCGGGATTAAGTCCCGCTGACTATATGTGGAGATTATGTCCGGGTTAAGACCCGAAGGCTATATGCAGAGATGATGTCCGGGTTAAGACCCGAAGGCTATATGCGGAGATTATATCCGGGGTAGAGACCCGATGGCCATGTATAGAGTTTACCCGAGTTAAAGATCTCGATGATGATGAGAGTAAAGCCTAAGACTAATGGTCTTCAAGGTAACGATCGCTAATGAATTGCGCTGAAAGTGTTAAGTTATACAGGTATGTACCCTTGGCTTATATGCAAGCTGGATTTTGGACCGACTACTAAGGTCATTATGTGATTTCTTATGTGTTCATGAAATGAGATTATTAATATGACCAAAGTACAATTGGCCTATGTGAAATGTTATGTGAATTTTTGTGACATGTATATGTTTACGTGAACTTACTATGAGTGAAAGCTATCCACTTTCGTATGTGATGTGAATGTATATGTTTGAAAAAAAAAAAGAGGGTGACTTACCCAAAAGAAGAGGGAAACAAAGATACGAACAACTATGTTATAATTTAATGCTTTATCTGTTGACATTGCTTAAAACTTACTAAGCATTGTAATGCTTACTCCGTTTCTCTTGTTTCCTCTGTTTTATAGATCTCATTTTGGAAGCTACGGACTCGGGGATTGAAGCCTTAATCACCTACACTGTCGCTGTTATTTTGGTACATTTGATGGTTATTTTGGGTCAATGGCATGTATAGGCTATTTTCCTTCGGTTGAATCAAACTTCATTTTGAGTTGTAAATATTTCTAGCCATGCGAAAATGGCTTGCTTAGTCTTCGAGTTTGATTATATGTGTTGAAATGATTCTCATACGATTCGATGTTGTGGCATGATAATTAGTTAGTACCCAATATGCAATGACTTTTCTAATGTGATGTTTGGTTATTGAATTGTTCGATTTAGCCAAATTGTTAGTAGCCACAAGGTAGAGATTTGCTAGCATGCTTATAGAACGATTTTAATGAGATATGATGTTCTGACCGAACCGACCTACAAGTGTTATATTCAACTATAGAACTCAATGAATTCACGTCTAGCTTTGTAACTATGAACCTCGGTAGATTGTATTTAGATTTTGTGATACCTTAAACCCTAATTCAGCGACGGATAGGGGCGTAGGGTGTTACAGTGTGCCCCTATTTTTCATAAAATTTTTTAAACTTTTCTAATGTTCTCGATTTGGTCCCGAACTGTTTCCTAAGCATGATTTCGGCTTCGTAGGGCCATATTAGGGACTTTAGGATGAAATGTGAAAAGTTTTAAATTTGAACGCAAATTCATGACCTGGTTTTATATGATTGCATGTGTTTATGTCCGGTAATACCTCATACCCTATTCTGATGTCAAACACGGGTAAGGGGTGTTACATAAATAACTATGGAATTAAAAACTAGAGGTCCTTATATGGTAATTAGACTTGCAATCAAAAGATGGAAAATATCTTTGTTCAATCATCTTTGGAAATTTAGGAAAAGGGTAAGGACTAAATTGGAAATTGAAATAGTTAATTAACTAAAAAGATTATAATAGAAATATCATCTTATTTTTATCGTCTTCAACCCAAAAATTATATTGAAACCCTAAGAGAGAGAAGAAACTTTCAGGGCCTAATTGGGTAAGTTTCCTTGTCCCATTTTTAGTAATTTTGATATTTTTGAAACCGATATAGCTTAGTCTATCTATTTGGAGGATTAATTTGAAAAGTTATCAAGTATGGAAAATGGGTCATGGATGTATATGCTAAAAATTAGAAATTTATGGTAGAAAATGAAAGGTTGTTGATAGATAAACAACTTTTACAAAGTGATTTTTGGTGAAAACATGATTTAAGGACTAAAATGTGAAGTTGTGAAAATTGATGAAAAATTTTGAAATTTATAGAAAATATGTGCTGTAAATTCTACTTTGAAATTTTGGTTAGGCTTGGAATAGGGAGTAAATTGCACAAGTTTCATTTTCCGGGCCTAGGGACGAAATTAGAATTTATGGAAAAGTTAGGGGCAAAATGGTATTTTTGCCTATGACATAGATTGAGTCCTAATAAGTATGAAATGTATGAAATTGACAATTAAAATTATTTATATAGATGCAGACAACTCAAATTCGAGGTTAGATCAAGGAAATGAAAAGATTTCGGATTAGTAGATTTTATACGCGAACAAGTGTCGAGGTAAGTTCGTGTAACTTAATTGAGCATGTAAATATGTTTTATTGAATGTTATGTTTGTATGGAATGTGAATTATATTGATGTACATTATTTGAATGTTATATGAGAAATTTTAACACTTGCTTGAAAATGGTGAAAAAGGGTTAAGTACCGATTGAATATTAAATTCAGATTAATATATGTCCTTTCCTAAAATGAATGAGGTTCTGCATTTTTTGTGGAAGGGATTTGGCTCAGACGAGTAATCCTATTGACCTCATTATAGAAAGGGTTTAGCCCAGACAGGTAATCCTAATATAACACATCTAAAGTATACGTAACGATTAGGGTTTAGCCTGGACTAGTAACCCTAGTTGAGCTTTTCTAAGCATATGATATATAAAGGATTTAGCTTGGACTAGTAATCCTATTATACGATATATGGCTCAAGAGTGTTTCATTGATTAAATACCTTAATGGGTACCCTCAAAAAAGAATTGATGGGTTATTGAATCGTACATCTCGAGTGTACCACTTGAGCATTCATCGAAATTTCAATGATTCAACGGACACAACTTTTGACATGTTATGAGAAAATGAAATGAAATGATAATCACTAGAAAGAGTATTACATGATGAGATCATCTATGTTTGCTTGATTGATATGGAGATTTTGGTGACTAACATGTTTGATTAAATGCATGTGTTAAGGAAGTTTTGCTAATGGATGGAATACATGATATTGTATGTTTAGATTTGATAAACGTGATTGGTAAGTTTGGTTTTCCATTATACGAACTTACTAAGCATGTAATGCTTACTCCGTTTTGTTTTCCCTTTTTTATAGTGCTCAAAAGCTCACGAAGGTTGGAAGATTTTTGGAGCATTGTCACACTATCAACTAGCTTATTTTGGGTATATATAGTTGAATCCTTTTGGTATGATGGCATGTATAGGACAACTTGACCATTAGTGGCTTGATAATGATGTTCGTAATCTAGCCATTGGAATGGCTAGAAATGGTTGTTTTGATATACTTGTAATGTCATGCAATGGTAACTAAATATATGTTAAGTAGGTTATTATGATATACTTACATGTTATATGTTAAATATATGAGATCAAATGTTGTTAATACCTAAGTTAAATCAATGTAAGTTATAAACACATATGCATGTAATGGTATGCCTTGATGAATGATGGAACTTGTTTAATTTGAATGCTTGGAATGGTTGGTATTGGATGTTTGTTTCAAATGCAGGTCTTGGGTGTGATTTTGGGTGAGAAATGAAGCTAAAAATGGCTTTATTTTATCCACACGGGCAGATACACGGGCGTCTGTCTAGGCCGTGTGTGACACAGGCGTGTGACTTCACACGGCCTGACCACACGGGCGTGTCCCATACCAAATGGGCATGTGACTCTTAATAGTAAGAAAAACTTTGGGATTTTGTAAAAAATTCCCCGAGATCCCGATTTGGTTTGGAATAGATTCTAATGCATGTTTTGGGCCTCAAGGGCCCTACTAAGGGACGATATGAATTATTTTGATAAATTAATAGTAATTTACATGATTTATCTGAAAATGTTTTGAAAGTTCTGGTAATGCTCCGAAACCCTATTCTGGCGACAGATATGGGTTAGGGGTGTTACAGCCTAGCACACGGCCTAGCACACAGGCATGTGAGCCCATTTTGAATAGGCACACGGGCTAGACACACATGCATATGGTCGGCCATTTGACCAAAGTCAGAAAGTTACACAGGGTAGGACACGGGCTGGGACACGACCATGTGATCCCATTTCAAATGCCCACACGGCCTAAGACATGTGCATGTCTCTTGACCGTGTGAGACACACGACCTGTTCACACGGGTGTGTGTCCCCTGTTTTGAGAATTTTTCTATATTTTCCCAAATTGTTTATATGATAACGGTTTAGTCCCAAATGCGTGATTGAAGCCTCATAGGTTTGTTTAAAGGATAATATGTTTGTATATGAATGATATTTATTGATAAATGACGAATGTATGAGAAATGAATGTTTTAAATTGTGTTATAAGTCTGGTAATGTCTCGTAACCCATTTCGATGATAGATACGGGTTAGAGGTGTTACAAAACCGCATCTAAACATTCCAAAATTGGTTATTCAAAACATACAGTCACTAGACCATTTCAACATCAACCAGCAAATCATTAAAATGCCAAAAGGTCGTCAACCAAAATACCACATTTACAAGCCAAACATAATGACAATCTCATCAAACACAATTCACCTAGACATGCTATTACAACCATGACTCAAAACATCAAAATCTACTGATATAGTCGTTGGATAGTGTGATAGGTCTCTGACGAGCTTCCAAACCGATCAAGCTTCCGATAATCTATAAAACATAGAAAAGAAACACAATGTAAGCATAAAATGCTTTGTAAGGTCGTAAATCATGAACAATGCTTACCATTTCAATGCATAAGCTTAAAAATAAACATGAATCAATCCAACACAAACTTATCACAATGCCTAAACATCACTAAGAAAACAAGTTAGTGTTTAATCACATACCTTAGCAAAGATCACCACTTGGTAAGATAGCTTTCATGAATATAGCATATCAGAATTCATACTTTTCATAAACATGATTATATACATACTTTGATCATCAACAATTCACACCTTTCCATGAATTCATGACATTCCCAATCAGAACACTTATTGTTCCTTCCTTTTACATGCCCGTTGAACCACTTAGAATAATATCAGATACATGGGAAATCTCACACAATGTGTGCTAACATATGGTTGAAACCATTTTTTTTCCTTTTCCTTTACATAGATGCTCTCTCGAGCCATAAATAGGTTTGCACATACAAGTTATCGGTCAAAACGTAGCTATACGGTGCTACTTACACAAGCTGTCTAGTATCCGAAATAAATGCCGAAACTCAGCCATCGGTAGGACATTCAGGACTAGCACCCGAAACATGGTAACCCTAATGACATGTCATTTATATCTTATATATTCCTAAGGTTAAAACAAGACTCGATAATTTTCGTAACATCATTGGATTTTATATCGTTACATGATATGATAAACAATATAATAACATTTAAACCAAATACATTAAAATGCTATTTAAACGTACGAACTTACCTCGATCACAAAACGATGAAATAGGATCGACTAGTCCGACACTTTATCTTTCATTCGATCTAAATTCGTATGAGGGTTAACTTGATCTAAGTAATCAAATTCAATCCATTCAATAATCATTTTATTCAATTCAATCCATAAATCATATTTTTGCAGATATTATGCTTTTGCCCTATTGTTTAGATTTATTTATAATTTAGTCCTTAAGCTTGTAAATTGAAATTCATGCAATTTCATTCCTACCCAAGCTAGTCAAATTCTATATAAGTCCATATCAACTCATACAACTCATTATTTCACAATTTTCACCTTGTATTTTACAAAATTTGCAAATAAATCCCTAATTGACATATTCAACAAAAATCACTTTACAAAAGTTATTTATATACCAACAAGGATTCATTTTCTTCCATCAAACATCAAAAACCACATTAGTACATTCATGGCAAAATGCTAACCTTTCAATAGTTTTGCAAATTAGTCGCTGTACTTTTACATTTGTTAATTTTAGTCATTGTACTTTTTGAATTTTGTAATTATAGTGCTGACTCAATCAATAACAGTTAAATATGTTTTGTTAAATTCAGTTACTAGTCTTGTACTATACGTGCAATTATAGAATGATTCAATATTCTCCAATTAGATCATTTTAAATCTCAATACTTTTCAATTTTTCAAATTCTAAACTTTATGCAAATGATAGTCATTAATCTATCAACTGGTATTTTAGTGACTAATATGTGAAAATAGCAAGCTAACATGACATTACACATATACTAATATGTTTGTTGCATCAAATTTTAAAGATAGCATAACTTAATGAATTTAATAGATATTATTTGGGGAGGATTCAAAATTTAAATTTTAAAAAATATAGAGACTAAAAATGACCAAATTAAAATATAAGAATTAAATCTATAATTTTTGTAATTTTTAAAACTAACAACAAAATTTATCCTTTATATTTGTGTTTGTTGTGATTGTAGAAAAGAATGAAATAATAGATTTTTTGGTCCAGAGAATATTTCATCTTTATTTTTTAACATGAATATCTATTTATAAATTATGTTTAGGGTTTCTTCATACTTTTCCGAATCTCCAAATAATGTATTTACAAAGAAAGAAATATTAATAGTAAAAAATAAAACCAAAGACAAAAAAGAAAAGGACGAAGAGGGAATTGAACCTGAGAGAGTAAAAATAAGGTTGCCTTTAAAAAAAAAAAAAACACAAAAAACAAAGAAAGCAACAGTCAATCAATCAAGTATGGAGAAGTAGAAGGAATGCATAGTTAAGGATCAAAAGCCAGATGGGTTGGTCTTGTTTCTGGTAAAAATCCAAGGAGTAGAGGGCCATCTATGGCGGTTCCACTTCAAATTTGTAGCTATATAGGTTGCCCAGGTATCTTTGTCACCATCTAACTAACAAAGCTATTCTCTTGAAAGGGATAATAAGGTACCGAACTCCTTCTCGAATACTTTTTCTCCCGAGTCCTACATCATACTCTGATCTCTGTTCACTTGCCGACATCTCACGACTCATGTTGCTACTCCGTACTAGATTATCTAGTGATACCTCTTTACCATTCATCCATCTAACCTAACTTTTCATTATTTGAACTAAGTTGCTTTCTGATACAATCCAGTGCCCTACATGACAACCTGGCATTAATTAGATTATTGAGAAATAAAATCAAGTTTAAGATTTAATTCAATCCATTCATGCAATTATCTTAAATGGTACATGACAGAAAAATAATAAAAAAGAATCTATCTGATAAGTTTGAAATTGATATCACAGTTTCTGTAGTTTTTTCTTTTAACCTCAAGCCGCGACCAATTTTGTAACAAAGCCGAAAACAAAAGAACAGTAGAGATGCATGCATGGTTTCAATGGTTGGAAATACTCAGCATTTATTAGGCGGGAGCTGAGAATTATTTTAGTTGATTATACAACACAGCGTAAATAAAGGGCAGCCACCATTTTCCCAAACAAATGACTTGATCTATCAAATTCATGGAGTCAATTATTTAATTTTTGAGATCATGGAGTCGATTATTTAAGTAGTGTAGAGGGGGCCTGATTCTCATGGAATTTGCTTGACTTTTTGCCTTATTCACTGTCGCAGTGGCTAATTGCCGTGCATGCATGAAAAACTAGGCACTTAATTTGTAGGTCGCTTTCCAAAGGATGCGGGGTCGGGTGGGGGGGATATGCCATACATGCGAAACAGGCCATCAAACACAGCCGAGCACGGATGCAGATTGATTGGGATTGGATTGAGATGGCCGTAGAAATAATGTATATTTGCATGGCAAAGATAAACAGGGGTCCTTTTCCCATATGGGGTCTGATTTAAATGCATCACACGTGTATGAATTGATTGGTACCACTACCTATCAAGATACAAATGATGGTTTTAACAAGATATTAAATCATTATTTTATGATTTCTCTTGGTAAAAGTACGGGAAAGCTCCTATATTTAAAGACGGATTTAATTTTGACGTCTTTACTAAAAGAATGAATACTTTATTTTTTATATATTTTTAAATGCGTAAATTAATAACTCTATTAAATAATGAAATGGAACGTTAATTTAAATAATTAATTGTTAATTTTATCTATAAACTATAATTAAAATATCATTTTAAGTTTTTTAAAATTTTCTTAACAATAATTCTAATAAAAATTAAAAAATATTAAAATAAATATAAATTATTAAAATATGAACAATTATATAAAAATATTTTTAAAAATAAAAATTACAAATAAAAATTTTTAAATATTCAAAAATATATATATGTAAAAACATCTAAAAAATTTACAGAAAATCTTAAAAAATTTTATCAAGCTGTGGAGTCGAAACTTGAAAACTTTTTACAAGGCTTTCTTTCTTATTTCTCAAATTCTTAAAATATAAAAAAGCTTTTTCATGCCTGAGGCCATAAATAAATAAACAAAAACTTGATTGAAAAAGAAAAAAACCTAAAGTTTAGATTACTCAATTTCCAATTTCTCATACTTTTGTTAATATTCAATTTCATCTTTATTGCCCCTGTTTCCAATTAAAAGGTACATAAAAATTTATTTAATGTTTACTTTTTCTACTTTAGTTAATACTCATTTTTGCATCTCCTATGCTTTTTGTATCTCCTGATTGTGTGTAATCACCGTTATAAAATTATGATTACTTATTTTCGCATCCCTTTAGCTATTACAAAACATTCACATTTGAAAATTTTATTGTTTAATGCCCAAAGAAGCTTAATATTTAAGTTATTAGGTTTTGAAATTTTAATACAAAATTTTGGGTTCTGAACAAGTACTCCATGGGTTTTGAAAATTTAAAAAATAATGTTTAAAATTTATGGGAAGAAATAAAAGATAAAAAGTGAAATTTTATTTTAAAATAAAATCCTAAATTTATCAACGCGTCTCTAGAGGTGGATAAGCAACAAAATGAGCTCATTCTCTTCATCTTCTTCTTTGTTACCAAAGAGCAATGCAAACTTAAAATATTTTGTTACTGTAAATGTGTTGTTTCTTTGGTTTGGTTGTATTTTAGCAGTAATAAAATCATGATTTTATGGAAATGTGTGTCTTTAGAATTGCACTAAAAAGCATCTTTAACTGGTAAGGTTTGTAACCTCCTTAACCCAGACTAGACGTTATGGCTGGATTTTGAATGCCACATTAGCCACTAAAATGGCCTAGTACAACTATCGGAGTTTCTAAAACAATAATTTTAATATGTTTATTTACTTTTGCAGGAAAAAAGCTTAGCATGTTATATCCTTTTTCACTAAAAGATACAGTTTTCCAAAAACAGAATGATTTTAATGTTTACCTCATAAAAGTTGTTTACCAAATTATTTTCTACTTAAATCTCATTTAAAACTTTGCAGCGAAAAATTGATTATCAACATGGGTTTGATTTTAAAAAAGTCAGATTTCATTCATCTTTAATTTAATTCCAAAGATCAATATCTTATACAACTTAAATGTTATTCATGCCAAAATTAACTCAAAATTTATGTTCCACGTCACAATTCAAATAAAATCATACTGTTCCCAACTAACATAAATTATAATATCATGTCTAATATACGTTTAATGAAAATAATTCGAGCCAAGACCTTCGAATGCCGAGTCCATGTTCTAACCTTGCAAGTTATCTATGAAGATTCAAATAAGAGGGGTGAGCTTTAAAGAGCTCAGTGTAAGTCTAAACACAAGAAAATCAATTCAAAACAGAAGACAAGGCATACAAAATAATAGTTCTCAGAGCAATCACAATCCTATAACAATACAAAGTTTGATAGTTTATTTGAATACGCTCATGAATGTCAATGTAATTCATGTTTAACAAAAAAGTTCTTAGCCGTACTCCTTTACACACTACAATAAGAGTTCCCTAGAACTCATCCATCTTTGCACACCACATTGTGGATAAACCACCAGTAAATGCATATAAACAACCAGTAAAAATAGTGGGTAAATGTAATGCGTAGATTTGTGCAAGTATACACAGTTGTTAGCAAGTAATAAGTAAGTAAAAAAGTTATCGTCTTCACAGGGACTGTATATGTTAATCAAATAATTGTAAAATTAAAGATTACAAGTTAGTAACAAAACACAATAATTTTTATTGGTAGGGGTGATAGTAAATTAATTAAATGCAAATGAATTAATCTAAATGTAATAAATGAAATGAGATAGTTTAGCAACAATTTCACATGTTAAACAATAATAACATGAACACGCTAGAATAATTACACATATGACTTAGTTCATTTTCATCATGCTTAATAAAGTCCCGAAAAATATTCCATGTCAACTCTATCTTTCACTAACTTTAAACTAATTACAAGTCCTTTCGAAATCTTATACTTAGGAAAACATGCATACTACCACGACCATATTTAACTAAGGGTTCTTAAAGTTTATGTGAAGTAATAAGGAGGGATTAGGTTTGAAATAATTTAAACATACAAATCAAAAAGTTATGCAAGGTAATAGAGCTATCTCAAGTTATTATGATAAATTAAGCATGCATCTTTCAATTACTGCGTCCGTTAATCACATCTGGCTAGGATTGATCAACTAATTTGAACGTATTCAATCACATTTTAATGAATGAAATACATGCATGATATAACAGCCTAATTTCGAGTCTAATCAGAACAAGTGACTTTGGAACCACTTAACCGAGTCAAAATATTTATTTTATTATTTTATTATGTCTTACAGTATGATAGAGTTACTATGTGAAAGTTTCGTATAGAAATTTTACTATTTAAATAGTTAATCCGGTAAAAAGGACTAAATCACGTAAAGCGATAAAAATGAGTTTTATTGCATAAATGGCTTAAATGACTTTGTCTTTATTTGTGGGAGTCCTTGCATGGCGATTATACCATTTCCTATTTGAATGGACAGTGGTGGCCTTAAAATGCATGTATTTTATTATTATTTACCATGGATAATATAGTAAACTTATTATATTATATGTTTATTAAGTAAAACAAAATAGAAATAAGTGATATATTCATCACTCACCATCGAAACTAAGTGTAAAAAATCCATTATTGAGTCCTCCATTCGGCCCAGCTCAGTTACTCAATTAAGGTACAGTTTTTAATCTGTTTTTAATGATTTTTATGTTTTTGAGCTCATTGTAGCTCGATATAGCTGACCCGTACCCTGATTTCTAAAATTGGTAATATTTTTGAAATGTATAATTGTTAAGTACATGTGTGTTTTGATGTTTCTTTATAGATTATGAGTGGTTGTTTAGAGATATACAAGTTTTATAAAGTGAATTTTGACAAAAATGTAAATTAGGGATTAAATTGAAAAAGATTGAAATGTGGTAGTTAGAAATGTGAATAAAATGGAAATATAAGCTTATATGGACTACATGAGTACTCGGCTATAGTGAATTTTAGTTAAAAATGTGTAATTTGTTATATTGTGTATTAAGGACTAAAATGTCAAGTTATGAAAATATAAGGGCTACTTTGCAAAATGGCTAAAATACATGTATTTGGACTAAATTGAATGTGTCAGTGAATAATAGAGTTAAATTTGAATTAATATAGATCAAGACAAACAAATCCCGGAACTTGATCAGGGGAAACGAAAGGTAGACGAGTAGATATCGAGTATACGAATTAAATCGAGATAAGTTTGTATAATTAGAATTTAATTATATTTATGATTGAAATTGTTGTCTTGAATATTGAATAATTGTATAAATGAAGTAAAGGATAGAAATGGCTCTTTATTTTATGTGCAAAGTGATTACCGAGTCCCGTTTGAACTGTAGAAAGTCGTAGGATACAAGTGACATGTCACTGGGGCTACAGGTTGGTTGACCTCCTACATTCGTTGGGGACTCACCACAGCTCATGAGCTTACATATTCAGCCTTCGGGCCTACTGTTCATATAACGCCCTAAAAATCTCGAACTTTCATTTTTGTGTTGTGTCTTGGAATGCATGTTTGATTGTCTAGTTAAGTGATTTTGGAGTGTTAGGAGGGTTCTAGGAAGTCCTGGGATCAAGCCTGGGTATGGGGAAATTTTTATTTTTTTTATTGCTAGTGGAATCCTGACCTCAAGTGGTATGACTTTTAAATAAGTGGGACAAAAATTTGACACAAAGAGTGTCTGTGGTGGAGTGGCAAGTGGCGTTACAGAGAGGTAGGGAAGGACAAGGTTCGAGTGGTATGGTAGTGTATTAGGGATTCATTTTACACTTATGCCGTGTAGGTGGTAGCGATGGAGTTAAACTCTGCAAGGGGGAAGGTTTGAATTGGTTTTGATGTTTGAATGTGAGATGGGGAGTAAGTTAAAGAGGAATTTAAGGAGAGATAATGGGAGTGGATCAAGGATTGAATTGTTGGAAGAGTTAGAGCCGAAATGGGATCTTAGGGGAGCATAGAAATCAGCTAAGGGGTGGAATTTGGCTCATTTTTGGCATTTGGGGAGTGGTTTTGTAAGGTGTAGCCAATTTTTTGCTAAAGAAGCCTTTGTGTTCTATTTGTTAATTCCCTTGTTTTCACGAAGTGTAGGCATTGCCGAATTGCTTCTAGTTATTTTTCGTGTTCTATGCGCTTTCGAGTTTCTCTATTTAACTGAAGTTTGGAGTCGAAATTGTTTTACTTTTCTTCTCTTTTTCTAAGCCGTGTCTCATTTCTTTTTTTCTCAAAAAGCTGAATATTTTTCACCTTTATTCTTTATGCCGAATACTGCCTTTCTTTTCTTTTCTTTTCCAAGTTGCTGTTCTCCAATTGGTTGGTGCCATAACCGAACCTTCTTACTATGCTTCTCATCCATCTTCTTTGTCTAGGCCAGTTCATTCTCATTCTTCTTTTTGTTTGCTAGCAATCGTTTCCTTTTCAAAAAGGTTCAACTTTGGGGGTGTGTTTCGATTGTGTAGATTGCACTTGCATTTTCTTCTCTTCTTGTTGCCGTGGGTAAGTGCAAGTATTAATGACTTTTCTTTGTAAGGAATTATTTTTGGAAACTACTTTCATTCTCTTCTGCCGAATCTCCCCCCTGTTCTCATATTCGGATAATGGCTGTGACTTAGGTCCTTTGAGAGTGGTTGGTGGCCCAAAAGACTAGAAATAGACAACACTCTCAGTTAAGGTAAGTGTTCTTGTCTTGGTGGTTTGGAAGCTGAATGTTCTTGATGGCCTATTAGTTGTCAAGTATGGCCTTAATCACATGAGGGTTCAATGTTTTTAATATGGCTTGTTTTGTTACAGATTCCATCAAAGGGGTCAACCTTGCTAACGATTTGAGAAGGTCTAGCAAGGTTAGTGGTATTAAGGCTTCGACTTTTGGGGGGAAAAGGAGGATTATTGTAGGGATCATATGGCTAAAGGTTAGTCTTTATTGTTGTAGGTTCGGTGCTAGGGTTTCGTAGTGCGCTTCGTTAACAGGTGTGTTAACACATCACTCACTATAGATAGGCAAATCCTGAAAAGCTGAAAAGCTAAAAGTTTGGCTACGGTAACCCCACGAGTGTTCAAAAACTCATGTGGGGAGATCGATACGTTGACGGAGGCCCCACGAGTGATCTTGTGGGTGTGGGCCACTTTTTGGTCAACTGGGCCGAAACGGGCCAAATGGACCCGGTGGGCCCGTGGGGCTGATATGAGCAAAATTGATGGTTGGGTAAGAAATGACGAGCCAGTCATGTTGGATACATGGCCAATGGCGGATTTGGGCTTAATAGGCCATATGAGAGTGTGAGCCTCATTTGCGTATTGGGCTTTTCGGCCTTAGTGTATTTGTATTTGCTAAATGGTGTATCATGCGCTGAATGATTGTGGACTTGTTAATGGGCCGAGTTATGTATTTAGGACCATAATGAAATGACCGTCATGCCCTTAAGGGCAAAATGACTAAAATACCCCTACATGTTATATGTATGATTTTGCATGCCATATATATACTTGTGTTGCATTCATGTGACAGTATGATGCATATGGGCTGGGATATTGGATTGAAGGAAGAAATTGATATGTAAGGATCGCATGGTTGCTTGACGACTGTGGATCAACCAATGGCTTTTAAGCCTAATATGCGATTGGCAGCTCTGCTGTATTATTGGTTAGTGTCGCAACCGATGCTACATTAGAGTGTAGGGATGGGTGGGTTGATTTAATCCCCACAGGAGTGTAGGGTTGGAAGGGATATGTAGTGCATGGTTGGATGGGGTATTGTGCATTGCATATATGATATTATTGTATTATGGACTTAGCCCAGTTGAGGCTATTATGAGGAGGCCCAAATGCCACTGTCATTGAAACAGGCTAAAGCCCAAATCAAGTGATGCATACTTTTTAGTCGTAGAGGGTTGTGCATATTGAGTTTTTGAAACTCACCCCCTCTTTTATTTATTTTTAAGGTGGTCCTCAGTAGGCGGTTCGATGTATGGGAGGACTTGGAGGTGGCTACACTACTAGTTGATTTAGTTTAGTATTTTATTTTATTTATTTAGTATTTGTTTTTCTTTATTAGGTTTTTGGTTGTAATAAGGCCTTTCTTTTGGTTTTTGATTTAATTTAGATTTTATTCTCGTATTTGCTTAACTTTTAAATTGGAACCTATTTTTTTAAACTAAAGTAATATTCTACGCAAACTCAACCTAAGAACACGAACGTTTTCAAAACAAGAGCTTCCGCTGGAAATAAATAAGGGAATTTAACAAAGAATACAAACTAAGGTTTTCAAATAGCAAACTCAAGGTTTTATCTAAACTCACAATTAAACAAGTTTCCATTGGTTTTCATTTTCAAAAGAAATACAACATGAGAACCCTGTTTTATATCGCAAACTACCTAACGTTTTCAAGGTTTTTTAACAACTTTGGTTTGAACGAACTACCCTTCAATGTGACAGTGCTAGATTCAGCCATAACGTCCGGAATGAGTTTGAGGCATTACAGTTCAGCCTTCGGGCTTACATGTTCAGTCTTCAGGGTTATCGTTCAGCCTTCTGGCTTACATGTTCAGCCATTGGGCTTATCGTTATCGGCTCAAAGGAGCATGCTATACATAGCTTGAAAGAGCATATATGATGAACTGACAGGTATACAGGTTTACATATATACACTGTGTGTGTATCACCCGAGTATCCCTCAATGTTTCTAAAGGTTCAATGGGCATTATACCGATGTGTAATATAAGAAGCACATGTTACATGATTCATATAAAACTATATGATAAATGAGGTATACGTTACATAGATTGTGAGTACAAGTATATGTTTACATGTATTACATGTTACAAGAATATGATTACAAGATATATGTTAAATGATTTATATGCTATATGAGATATATGATATATATAGATGAATTGTTACATGATTACATGATTGTATGGTATATGAGTATAAGGTAAATGAATGGATTGATACATGAATTGTGGTTACATGGATGTTGTATATTTGTTACATCTTTGGAATGGATAAATACATGGTTGTTACATGACTAACATATGTATAATGGTTGAATAGGCATTAGGGATATAGCACTTGGTTGGTAATGTTGTTTATGTGTTAGATGCTGATTCGGTAAGTTAAATTCTTTATTATACGGGGTTACTAAGCTTTTAAAGCTTACACTGTTTATTTCCCATGTTTTATAGATTTCAGAAGCTAGCTCGATTCGGACAAAGTTGGAGATTGCCATCACACTATCCAAACAATCTTTCAGTACTTTTGGATCTTTGTAAATGTTGTAAATATGGCATGTATAGGCTAGTTTATAAGTTGATGTATGTAGCTATCTAAGTTAATGTATGTGGTTTGATTTTTGGCATTTTGGCATATGCTGAAGCTATGTGATATGGCTTGATTTTGGAAATGAATGTTTGATATGAGGGCTTATTATGACATGTCTTTTATATGTTATATGTGTGTATTGATAATGGTATTTTGGTGCATGCTTGAGGAAAATGTTCTGATTTGGTTGTTATGGAAATGTTTCACATTATTGTCTTGGATGAATGACCATTTGATATAATTTGGAGTAAATGATATGATGAGTTTCGAGTTTGATTTGGTAAGTTTGGAATAGATATGAAACGGGCATTTTAGCGTATATTTACTTGTGAGATTTAGTAAGGTTTTGAATTGGATGAGATTGATATATGAAATGTAGGTGTTTGACTTGAAGTAGATACTTGAAAATGTGTATATGTTTGTGTTATATGTTTGGCATTGAATTGGTTGTTTTGTAGCAGTTCAGTTAGTGAATGGAATTGGTTGATTTTGGTTGCATATTATGGTTATAAATCTGGTACAAATAATACTTATAGGTACATGATTAAGTGGGGTGTGAAAATGGCTTAAACCAAGCATATTTCATATCACACGGCCAGAGCACATGTAACACCCCTATCCCGTATCCGTCACCCGAATAGGTAAAGGGGCATTACCGGACTTGAAACTCATATCAGAGCAGTAAAAATTTTGAACTTTTTCTTGAAATAAAGAACATTCCCTTAGATAAATACTACAGACAGCCAGGGATACAATTTAAACTTCTATAAGTACACATTCAAAAGATGTCATTTTCGCATGGCTTATATACATTAACCATAATATTCTTCCGTCACTAGTCTATTATATACATGCCATAAAATAATCCAAAACATAACAGTACCAAGCAGGGGATAGTGATAGTGTGACAAGTTGCTGACGATCCCCGAGTCTGTAGCTTCCAAATGAGATCTACAAAACAAAAACACGAACAAAACAGAGTAAGCTTTCATAAGCTTAGTAAGTCTTAAGCAATTTAAAACCATTGAACTAAAATAAAACCAATTTGTTCGATTCACATATAACATTTCATTTCATTCATGGTTTAACACCTTCTTGGCCAAATATACATATTTACTTATAAGCTCCTATAATTTTTGATGTTCTCCATAACCGAATACATGCGTAATCATTTGACATTTTCATATTTGCTTCTCATTTTACAATCATAATTTAATTTCGATAGATCTAACATGTACAAGGGTATAACACTTACCTGACCAACTCAATTATAGGTCGATTTTATGAATTCTCCTATAACCTCTTTCTAGATATACAACTACATAAAAGCACATATAACAGATTGATTTTACTTGAGTCTAAACTTATCTAAACATAGGTGAATCGGACATCTTCACCTAACACCACACATTGTCCAAATGTACCATTATTATGCAAATACAGTCTTATAACTTACTCACATAAGCATCACATTATACACTTTTGGTTTAGTTCAAATCAAACTCACATGTAATTTCATGATACTTCACATCTTAACTGAATATACTCAACACTTAGAGCCAATCTTAACATATTTCCACTTGAATCGAAATTCATGTATCATAAACAAGTCATAGACTTCCATACAACCTTAAGTAATGGCCGATGCCGCACTATCCAAATGTGTATTCATAATCTAAAATGAATCAAATTCACAAACGAGTATGAAGTACATACCTGACAAACTTAGGAATAGTGAGCACATTTGTTTGGGATTATTATGACATAAATCATATAATTCTTGCACGAATGCCTGTGAGATTTTAACCCGGATATAACCCCGGCACGTATGCCCTTCGGGACTAAGCTCGGATGTGACATCGACACATATGCCCTTCGGGACTAAGCTCGGATGTGACACACTGAACCTTTATGCATATTCATCCACCAAGTGTACTTTTCACAATTCTATCACATTAGTAGTCTCATGTCACATTCGGATATAAGCACCATATAAACACCATCCTTTAAATATGCATTGTCACGAAATCATACAATTTAATAACATATTGCCATTCAAAGGTAATTCGAAGCAACATTCTCACTTATAATTTCAATGAATTCAATCCATATGAACCAAAACATATACAACTTTGTATATAATTCACAATGTCGAATGTATACTCATAGTCACATCCACATTTAACATATCCCTTCTTTAATTCAAGACTATAAACATATTATTTAATTTAATAAGTATCATCACATGAGTCAAATATACACAGTTGTATAATCCACAATTCAATTGTACTCTTTCTCACATAAATAAGTAAGTATCACATACCTGAACAATTTATTACATTATGCGAATTTACTTGTCCTTTATGCACAGAACTTTGTTGTCACATGTACTTATCAAATCCATTTATATACACCAAACACATTCGGCTTATGGACCACCCTCATTCCACTCTCGGCAATTTCCACATTTAAATTTCCATATCACATTTGGCTTCCTACATAGTTAATAATAACATGTATAACATATTTATCTTTAGCTTTTAACTAATCACAACTTGTGTTAAACTCTTTTATCACAAATATGACATAATGTGTATCCATCGAAATGCTCTTTGGTCATCTCACTTCTCACATCCAATTCAAAATATAAGCATATTAGCTATCTTCGGCCTATAGTTTCAATTCCATTCTCATTTGGCGTGTTAATAATAAATAATAATAACATTCTTTTAGCTACTTTCATTCAATCATTAAGCAAGACTAATTATACTAAACTCTTAAGAACTTACTTTATTTGTCGTCGAACAACTACGGATCGACTATTCACATAATTTCGCCTTTACACATAAAATCCTGAATCAAAATATAAATTTTCATGCATTCACATCACAGTTATCCAAATATACTTCATATACCACGTATACTTTCATGTATACACTTTGTCTTGTCTGAAAATACATCTATCATTTTCCAACGAATAATTCCATTTCAAGCCATACTATCATTTCATATTCGAATACTTACAAACTTATAATTTCACAATTTTAACATCAAAGATCCATCTAACACTCATATATCATTTCCTAATGTCACAAATTAAAATTCTCGTATGGGTTTAATCAATAGCTTATAAGCAACTCAAACAAGTTTTATCAATGTTTACAACATAATCACAAATTCTCTACAAGCTGTCTTCCTGAGCAACAGTCATTAAATTATTTGTAACTAGAGATACGAAACTCCAAATGATGTATCGTTAATTTTACATGAAAATAGACTCATATATCTACTATCCACAAAATTTTCAGAATTTTTGGTTTGGCCAATAAATACCAGATTTTTCTTAAAGTTTCCCCTATTTTACTGCTTGAATATTCTGACTACTCTTCACTACAAATTGAATTTCTCATTGTACAGAATTCAAAATATATTTTGGTTTATTCCGTTTGAAACTAGACTCATTAAGGAGTCTAAGCATATAAATCTTATCTTATAATCATTTTTGTACAATTTATAATGATTTTCTAAAAACAAAACAGGGGATTTCAGAGTCATTCTGACTCTGTCTCACACAACTTTAAATATCTCATTATCGACAGCTCCTTTACTTACACGGTTTCTTTTATACGAAACTAGATGCATCAAGCTTTAATTAAATATTTTATTCAGCTTCTAATTCAACTCCAATAATTTATCGTGGTTTTCTAAAATCACGTTACTGCTGCTGTTCTAAGCAGATTATTACCATTTGCTCTTAAATTTCCAAGTCCAAACACTTAAGAACTTACCATTTGGGTTTAGAACATATCATAGCCACATCATATCTTATTAAATCAACTCATTATGTCCTATTATGATCGAATTTAATCAACGTTTAATCACTTAAAACTTACCTCGAAAGTTATCGAATTAACACGAATCGACTATTCCGCTACTTCCTCTTTCCCCTATCCGAAATTTGTGCCCTTTGGTCTTGAGCTAAAATTTGACAGAACTTAAACTAGTTTAATTATTTGATTAACTCATTGATATCACTCGATAGCTTATAAAGCAAAATAATATCCACAAAGAAATGAAATCTTGGTGTATTACTAATAGCCAAATGCCTTGCCCATTTTAAAAAGATATAAAGCACATATGACAATCAAGAACACTTATCATTCAAAGATTAACTACTTATGCATAATTTAATGCCACAAATTTTTTTTTTATTCACTACATCAAGGTATAATTATTCTTATTCGATTATTCCATGTCACAAACAATATGTATCATGCCTATAATACAATGCTATGAATCAAAACTCATACTTACCAAGTCTCCATTTGGCCATTAACAAAACATATATAAATAAACCTTAATCACTTTGGCCGAATATCACATATCAAAGCCACATATATCAAATTTCAACTCAACTCGTCCGTTATTTCTTCTCACACTTTATTTCAAATTCGATACACACATAATCACATACTTACAAATTCCTTATAATTTTCCAAAGTTAAACAAAATTCTTACTTTTCCTCTTAATAGCCGAATGTACTCTACTTATTTTGGTCACTCATAATAAACTTCAACTAGCCTAAATTCACATACATTCATTCCTTGAAGCAAGACATGATTCAATTGCTAAATTAACAATTAAATGACAAAGCCGAATGTTCATCACAAGGGATTGAGCCACACAAAGCTCAAATTTAATATTTCAACTTAGAAACTTAAAATCTCATGAATTTAACATCAAATTTCTATCTAACACTCATTCACCTATTTCAAATATCAAATTTGTGAATTTCATAGCTTTTTTTTTTTTTTAAACACCATTGCCGAACATCAAATAAACAACAAAATTTCAAAGAATAGAACATGGGTTTAAGGTATAATCGGTCATGGAGCTCAAAAACACCAAAATTAAAGTCAAGTTATCAAAAATGTACCTTAATTTATCAAGGGAGGGTGCCGAATGCCTTGGGAATATTTTTCCAACTCTTTCACTATGTTTCGGTTCGTAAGAAAAAGATGAACCATATTGTTTCTTTCCTTTTCTTCTTTTATTCATTTTAATTTATGTTATTTTATTCACTCATCAATTTAATAATATGGAAATATTGTACTTAGTGGAGAAACATTATTACATGGCCGGCCACTTATTGTAAATAGGGCCATTTGACATGCAAATCCATGCTTTTACATTTTTCCATTATTTGGTCCTTACTCATTTACCTAACACATTTTTAAAGTTTCACAGCTAAGCCCTTTTAAGAAATTCACATTCATGTGACTAAATTAAAGCACCAAACTTTCACACATGCACAATCACACATAGTAGATACGAATTTTAACATTTAATAAATTTTATGACTCGGTTTTGTGGTCCCGAAACCACATTCCGACTAGGGTCAAATTTGGGTTGTCACAGCACATGGGCGTGTGACTCGACCGTGTGACCCCTACATCTTTGTTACATTGGTCAGGATGCCACACGGGTTAGACACATGGGCGTGTCTTAAACCTGTGGGCACAAGTCAGTAGCTTCCAAATTTTCCCATAGCCTAGAAACACAGGCGTGTCATGTGGCCGTGTGCACAATACAATATGTATGCCCTGTTTTCATACAGCCTAGACACATGGGCATGTCTGGTGACTGTGTGAGGCACACGGCTGTGTGACCCTATTTTGAAAATTTTCTTAAGTTTTCTCATATCTTCTATATGTTATCAAATTCCTATTGTATGATTGAAGCTTTATATGTCTGTTTAAGCATGTTATGTTTATAAATGATTAATATTGTGGACTTGAGAAAATGATTGTTGAAAACTTAAAGTTTTACTATTCCGGTTTGAGTTACATGTCTGGTAATGCCCCTTACCTATTCTGGCGACGGTTACGGGATAGGGGTGTTACAAATGAGTTTAATTGAAGGCATGAACGGTTGAGGCATGGAACATCTTAAACATGAATAAAATAATTTTTCTTCAAATTAATGGAATTATTCTAGCTAAACAAAATTAAGTCATCATTATCAATGGAAAAAATTAAAATAATTTGCAAACATATTTGAATAATTAAGAAGCAAAATGAAGAAGAAACTCTTTGATACGTTTGGTGACTAATTATGGAGGTTTCCTCTAATTCTCATGGATGCTTCTCCACAAACTCCTCCTAAAGGTGGCCAAATAAGATTGGTTTTTGTCAAGGGAAAATGCTAGCTAAGGGAAGTGAAGAAATTGAAGGCTTATGCGTAGAAGAGTGGAAAGGAAAAGATGAGAGGATTGATAGTGGGATGATGGATGAATGAATGATTATTAAATGATGAATGCTAGGAAGGAAGGGGTGGTATTAAAGTAGAGGGATGGCTAAGGAGTTTACTAAAAATAGCTTGTATATCCCTTAGGTTTCTCCTCTGCTTGGCTAGCCATAAGTTGTGGAGGAAGGAGTTGATGGTTGCTTGATTCATGCTTGATTTCATGCATGAATCATGCAAGGAGGTGGATGGTTTCTTGGGTAAAAGTTGAGAGCAGATTTTTTATTTCTTTACAAGTGCAGGGACCTCCAAATTAATTATCCCAAAGCTAATTCTTGGCAACTCTTCATGCCTTATCCGAATTTGGGCTCCTCTTATCCTACTTGGATGGTTTTGTGAACTAATTAACCAGTCTTGCTCTTATTAATCAAGATAACTTCCACTGGATCGAATTGAATGTTCAATTTGCTGTCTTTGCCATCCAATTTGACTAAGCTTCCCTTTTTATTAATTCAATGGTCCAATTGCAGCAATTAAAACTCAAAACTTAATATGTAACATAAAATAGTGAAACTATGCAAAATTAATACAAAAAAATTATAGAATTGCATGCTTTACTAAAATTATGCCCATAAGTCTCAATATGAATAGAAATCACCCAATTTAAATATCAAATACTTAGGATTAATATAAATTTAAAGTAAGAAAGTGATATAAACAACAATAAAAATCTATATAATTTAGAGTTTATACACCCCCAAACTTAATCCATTTGTCATCCCGAGTAACGTTTCATGCAAACCAAAAATTTAAAGCAACCTTGTACAATAATTACATAGAATCAACTTTTTCAAATAATCATGCTGCAACAAATTTTATGCTCACAAACTTCTATTGTTGATAAGTTGCTCATATGCAATGTATAGTTTTAATTTCATATCAAATGAAAGATGTTAACAACAATAATAATTCACATGCTTCTGAAAGTTACATATAAATTCTGCCATTCAATTATTCTTCCTTATTGTTTATTTAGCAATGCAATCCTAAGGTTTAATAGTGGTCTTCATATGTTCAACTTAGTAATATCTCTCCATTAATGTAGTCGACATAATCATCAAAAGCAATAGGTCTTTCATAGGGTTGTAATGCGGCTAGGCTCAAGGTAGGGATTGAAGAGAAGTGATTTTTAGATTTAAATAACCTTAACTTGCCTTAGACCTTGTGTAGCACAATTCACCTTTCTCCTTAAGGTCAACACCCCCAAATTTAATTTTAAAGCTCATACTTCTCATCATTTGATGATACATAATTTTATCATTCAACATTTTATGAATTTATTTCAACATTTGATCACACACACACACACGCACACACATACACCCACACACACTCTCTCTCTTTTAGTACATCAAATACCTTCTTTTGACTTCTCCCCAAAATTTATTCACCAAAGCAAGTAAAGGGTTGGTACAAAAATTAGGGTAAAATTTATGAAAAGATGGTAAAATGGCTTATGATGTAAGTAGATCAAATAAATAGGTCATATAGCTCAATTTAAGGTTTCAAGGGTTAAATTAAATTATGGTAAGCTTGAAAGGTTTAAACGGTCCAAACAAAATGTGCCTATATCATCATGGCATAATTTCGCAGGAACTTTTAAAACATACTAAATCATGATTATGTTAACATAATTCAAAAAAAAAAAAAAAACTTGAAAAAATTAGCAATTATAATTTCATATGAGCTAACTTATTAACAAGAATTTTGTCTGAGAACTTAATTTATTTTAGCATACTTATGTGTGAAATTTGAAAAAAATCATAAACATATACAAGATTGGCCTTTACCCATATTTAAAAGAAGTAATGCCCTTATTGCATAATAACAAAGCAATGAATGAAAATTGTACACCAAGTAGGATTGCAATTAAGAGAGGTGAGTCATGAAGATTGCCTAAATACCAAGTCTGTTCATGAAAATCCAATCGTAGACATGTACATACACATTACCACATTACTTTGGTTTTTTTTTTTTATTAGAGAACAACATTTGGGCTTAATTTATTCATGTATTGTAAATTATTCAATTTATTTCATGCATAAAACAAAATACTCATAAGTAAATAAAAATATCCTAAAAGTAATACTAAGAAAAAAAAATAAAAGAAATTCTTCCATTTGTTATTAACTTGTGTCATCCCCTTTTTCTAAGATTACTGCAGTGTGGGGAAATGATGCTGCGTGAAGGGAAGGGGCAACAAGTGTTGGATATTTTTCTCCTCATCATTGCTTTGGGCCTCGAGCCCAAAACTACAAAATTTTTATTATTTGTACTGAAATAAGACTTAACAAAAATAAACTTATTAAACCTTGGGCCAACTTGACCCTCTTATTGAATATCAAAATAAAAGGAAAAAGAAACTTAAAATTGAGAAAAAAAATTAAAATTCCTTTTAGGCTACTTAGAAAATTTTTATGAGAAAATTACATCAAATGAAGTTCCCAGGAAAGGTTGACGGAGTAACAAATAGTCCCCCATAAATTCCAATCTTCTTAGGCAAAATTAATTTAATGTACTAATTCAAGAAAATTTTTCTAATCATGCCATTTATTCTAATGATGGAAAAACTTAAATTTAAAACTAACAGTTAAGAGAGTGAAGAGAAATCCACAATGTTATTGGGGATTGTCACTGATCTAGGCAATGCCAAAAGGCCATTTATCATACCAATTATACCCATCTAGAAAGAAAAAACAATCTTGCTCAGTAATTATGTTCAACATTTGATCATCGAATAGCATCAGGAAATGGTCTTTCTGCTTTGTTTTGCTTAACTTTCTGTCATTCATACAATTCTGCCTACTCGTGATTTTCCTTAATGGAGTTAGCTTTGTAATAGCTTGTTTTCGGTCAAATCAGAACAGTGGTTTTAAAACCACAAATCTAAACTTAAAATATTTATATTATTATTTTAATAAGGTTTACAGTGTGATAGAATTATTATGTGAAAATTTCGTAGAGAAATTTTATTGATTTAGTGCTCCATTATGTAAAAAAGGCTAAATCACGTAAGGTGCAAAACTTGAGTCTATTAGTTAAATGCACCAAATGGCTATAGAAAGAAATTGTAAGTACTTGCATGGTAAATAGCCCATAAATGTTGATTGTAGAATATCATGGTTTGGCATTATTGAAATTATGATTTACTTTTAAGGTTAATTTAGTAAATTTGTTATTAAAGGTTAAAATAAATAAAACAAAATTATCATCATCATCCAGTATCATCTCCACCGAAAATAAAGAAGGAAATTAGCCATTGTTGAAGCTGGATATTTGACTAAGCTTTGGAACTAAATTGATTGAGGAAAATGAGAATCAGATCTAGAATGGGGGAAAACAAAGTTTCAGGTTAATAGGCGTAATTCGTCGATACAATAAATTAGGTAAGTCCGTATGTTAATAAATATTATTGAATTGTGTTAATTATACATTATTATCATATAACCGTTTGGATTGTAGAATTTAAATTAAATGTTCGAAATAAGTAAAAATGCAAGATCAAACACAATCGTTTGTAACGAAAGATGAATTGGCGGAAAAGACTATGGTTGGACCATGGTAGTACATGATTTCGTATAAGACCATAGCTAGGCTATGGCATCGATATATGATTTCATGTAAGACCATTTATGGGATATTGGCATCGATATATGATATTGTGTAAGACCATGTCTGGGACATTGGCATCGATATGTGATTCCGTGTAAGACCATGTCTAGGACATTGGCATCGTTATGTGATTTCGTGTAAGACAATGTCTGGGACATTAGCATCAATATATGATTTATGTAAGACTATAGTTGGGCTATGGGCATCGATATGTGATAACATGTAAGACCATATTTGAGATATGGCATTGTATGCGATATACGAGACTTCTGAGTATCCTTAACTATTTTGAATGGTTCAACAGGAAAAGTTAAGATGAGTATGAAAGTTCAATTTAATTAAGCAAAATAGGTATGTTCAGAACCTATGTGAGAATCAAATGAAGGTAATTTAATGAGGTCATAGTGTATCATGAATATGAAATGAGAATTATTAGTGTATAGTTATATTTTATGCCAAAATGTGTTTGTTTGGCTATAGTGAGGTATGAATTGAATGATATATGTGATATGAGCCATGAATGTGTTAATTATATGAATATGACACATTGAGTGAGAATTACAATTATTTAACGATATTTTACTTGATTCATTCGGCTAAAGAAATGTGATGGATAATGGATCAAATAAAGTTTATATATTACTGCTTATTTATTTGTAAATGAGAATGAAGTGATAAGAAGTTTACGAATCATACAAGCTTTGAAATGAATAAACTCATGGAAATCGTGTTTAATTATGTGCATGAATATGTGGTAGAATGGTGAAATCAGATGAGTTATATTATGACTTGAGTAATTGTTTATGATGTGGTTATTTAGTAATATGAGTTATTATTATACAAGCTTACTAAGCTTTATAGCTTACTTGGTGTTATTTTTCTATGTTTTATAGTGTTTGGGATGTTTGCTTGGGTTGGAAGTCGTCGGAGATTGCATCACACTATTCGGCTAATGATTTCAGTATTTATACACATTGTAACTTGGTTATATGGCATGTACAGGCTAAGGTATTGGATATAAAGGTTGGAAATGTACTTGGTCATTTGGGATTGGCTTAATAATGATGTAAGATTTGATGTGTTTAAGCTATGTTCATGCTAGTTTGGTGTGTATTGCCTTGTAATATGGCATATCTTGGTATGTTTGATTATGGTTCAAATATCTCAATAGTCATTTAGTAAGTGATATGTATACGCTTGGTTAGTTTTGACACTTGAATGCCAACTTGGTGGCTACATGACTTGTTTATGATATGTGCTATATCTGTGTTTTAAGGTTAGTAAAGATGTAGAGTTAATTGAATTTAAAAGTCAAATTATACAGGTGAATTATGGATATTGAACCAAATTGATTTGGTAAGTTTTTGATTAATCAAATGGTTATGTACGAAAAGATAAATTGATTGGATTGTAATGGCATAATTTGTGCATGAAATTGGTATGGTTTGGTTGCCCAGTTATGTATGAAATTGATATCATATGACTTCTTGTAGGTGAATGTATTTGGGTGAGAAAATGTGGCTTAAAACAAGCCTATTTTCATCCACACAAGTTGAGCACACGGGTATGTGGCTCGATCGTGTGTGGCACATAGCCTTAGTACATAGGCGTGTGTCCCCTTATGAGTAATTAAAAAACCTTGTCAGTGAGTTACACGGCCTAGACACACGAGAGTGTGGTCGGCCATGTGGCCAAGTTAGTATGTATGCCCTGTTTCCACATGGCCTATGACAAGGGGGCGTGTGCCGTTTGTAAGTTAGAAAATTTTTCTAAGTTCCAGAAATATTTGTATGTGATCAGTTTAGTCCCGAACCATTTTTAAGCATGTTTTAGGGTCTCGTAGACCTTCAAAAGGGACATTATGGTTATGAATGAATGTTAATTGATTTCAAATGATTAATGTATGTGAAATGTTTGTATAATGATATGAATGGTTTGGTAATTTGTAACACCCCTATCCCGTAACCGTCGCCAAAATAGGTAAGGGGCATTTTTAGCCTTGTAACTCAAGTCAGATCAGTAAAAATTTTAAACTTTACAAACACAACATAGATCTATAATCATTTACCCAATCATGTTTTAAAGCTCATACAATCATATACTTATTCATACAGGATCAAATTGAAATCATGTGAAAGATAGGGAGAACATTGAGAAAACTTTCAAGTTAGGGACACACAGCCGTGTCCCTAGCCCGTGCACACCCACATGGCCGTGTACTACTAGACACACCCTAATCACCCAGCCCGTGGTTGAAACTCTCTAACCCCACACAGTCACTAGACACGCCCGTGTGTCCAGTCTGTGGCCAACATTGTCAATTACCACACAGCTACCAGACACGCCGGTGTCTAGGTCATGTGTAAAATTTACTCAAAACATTCAAGATGCAGGGTTCACACGGTTGAGTCACACGTCTGTGTGCTCCGACCGTGTGGCACAAGGTAGGCTTGGTTTAAGCCATTCTTGCCACCCAAAATGGGTCAATACCTACGAACAAAACCTAGCCATTTAACCACAATATTTCATGCATAATTTGTAACCATTCAACACCATATATACATATACCAAATACATAACATTCCATACCAAAACATTTTCACAACTTGTTAGCTAACAGTACTAATTAAACTACATCATTGCACTTACCATTTAAACATATTATCTAAGGTCGCTAAAATAACTTAAACATTTACAAAGCAAGCCATATCTCATAGCTTAAATTAGTACCAAAACATATCTCAAAGAAGGATGAACGTGTAGCTCATGAGCACGTGGTGAGTCCGCAACGAATGCAAGAGCTCGAACCACCCTTAGCTCTAGTGACATGTCACTCGTATCCTACGACTTTCTACGGTTCGAACGGGACTCGGTACTCTAATCGTACTTGAAGTCTTTAACACCTCCATGTTGATTTATATACATATAACCAATAGGCAAATTTAATTTCTATAAAGTATCATACATTCACATGGCAATTTAAATCACAATTATAAACATTTACAATTCAATTCAAATTATATGAACTTACCTCGGTTTAAGTCGAACCTCGAGCCTATTCGTCTACCTTTCTTTTTCCCCGATCAAGTTTCGGGATTTGATTATCTTAATCTATATTAATGCAAATTCAGCTATTTTAATCGTCAATATATTCAATTAAAGCCAAGAACAGGTATTTTGGCATATTTACAATTTAGCCCTATATTTTCAACTGCGTTACAAATTAGTCCTTTAAACATAAAATGACAAATTACACAATCAATCCCTCAATTCAACCTAGCCGAATTTTCATATAACTCATATAAACACATATGTTTCATTCTATCACATTTTTAACCATAAACTTTCTATTTCTTCTTAATTTAATCCTTAAAACTTATTTTCATAAAAAATTACTTTATAAAACTTGTATATTTCAAGACACCTATCAATAATTCACCAAAATCTATCAAAATAACCATGTATTCATTAATGGCATTTTCCAAAAATACAACCAATTTCAGAAATTGAGGTACGGATCGAGTAGAACACAAAGCAACGATCTAAAAAATGTAAAAATCACTAAAAACCGAAGCCAAAACATACCTCAATTGAGCTTGGATATAGCCGAATATAAGAAAGCTTTAAAACCCTTGCTTTTGTTTGTATAATCGGTGAAGATGATGAAAATTAAAGCCTTTTTCATGTTTTAATTAAACATATAACATATAATAACCAAATGATGACTTTAACCTTTATAAAACCATTATAAAACCATATAAAATATGGACATGAATGTCCAACAACAATTAAAATGGTAAAATAACCATTTAAGGCCTTTCATTTAGAAAACCAAAGCCATTGAATCCCTTTACTCCTATTTATCGCTTTATGCGATTTAGTCCTTTTTCTGGATTAACTATTTAAGCGATAAAATTTCTGAACGAAACTTCCACACCATAAATCTATCATGTTATAAAACTTATTAAAGCAATGAAAATAATATTTTGACTCGGTTAAGTGGTCCCAAAACCACTGGTTCCTATTAGGGTCAAAAGTGGGTTGTTACAACTCTTCCCCCTTTAAGGATTTTCGTCCCCGAAAATCTTACTGGTAAACAGGTTAGGGTATTGTTTTCACATAGCTTCCTCAGTTTCCCACGTAGCTTCCTCTATCCCATGGTTATACCAGGGAACCTTTATAAGTGCTATACATTTATTTCTCAATTCTTTAATTTCTCGAGCCAGAATTTTGATCAGTTCTTCAGTATATGATAAATCAGACTGTATTTCTACATCAATGGGAGAGATGACATGAGACGGATCGGATCGATATCGACGAAGCATTGATACGTAAAACACATTATGAATCTTTTCGAGTTCAGATGGTAATGATAGTCGATAAGCTACAGGTCCTATTCTTTCCACAATTTCATACGGCCCGATAAATCGAGGACTTAACTTTCCTTTTTGACCAAAACGAAGAATTTTCTTCCACGGTGACACTTTCAGAAATACTTTATCTCCGACCTGAAACTCTATTTCTTTCCGTTTCAAATCTGCATAAGATTTCTCTCTGTCAGATGCTGCCTTCAAATTGTCGCAAATCACTTTTACTTTTTCTTTGATTTCTCGAATCAAATCAACCCTGTGTAACTTTTTCTCTCTCAATTCAGTCCAGTATAACGGTGTTCGACATTTATGACCGTATAGTGCTTCGTACGGAGCCATTTTCAAACTCGTCTGGAAACTATTGTTATGTGCAAACTCAATCAGAGGTAAATATTTCTCCTACCTACTTTCAATTTCAAGAATACAACATCGCAACATATCTTCTAAAATCTGTATAACTCTTTCAGACTAACCATCGGTTTGGGGATGAAATGCTGTGCTGAAATTCAGTTTTGTTCCCAGAGCTTCTTGTAACTTTCTCTAGAATCTTGAAGTAAACCTCGGATCTCTATCAGATACAATAGATAACAGTACACCATGTAGTCGCACAATTTCTGTTAAATACAATTCACCTAATCTAGCTAGAGAATAGTCTATACGTACCAGTACAAAATGCACTGGCTTTGTCAATCTATCGACAATAACCCATATTGCATTTTTCTTTTTCAGAGTCAGGGGTCAGTCCCATTTCTATTCCGGAGTCAGAATAGGCTGTAATAAACCTGACGGTACTTGATGTTCGGCTTTTACTTGTTGACAGATCAGACATTTTGATACAAATTCTGATATATCTCTTTTCATTCCCGACCACCAGTATAGTTGCTTCAAATCATTATACATCTTAGTGCTACCCGGGTGAATTGAAAAACGAATGTCATGTGCTTTATGTAAAACTTTCTGAATAAATCCACTACTTTTCGGAATACAAATTCTATTTCGGAACATTAAACAATCATCAGTTCCAATACAAAATTCAGAATCAGAATTTTACTCACAGTGAAGTCGCTTAGCTTTTAGTTCATGATCATTTTTCTAAGCCTCACAGATTTGTTGTAGAGTTATCGGTTTAGCCTGTAACTCAGCCATAAGAGATCCATCAGCACATAACTTCATATGAGTGTTTAAAGCTCACAAAGCAATTCAAGATTCTGACTTAATGCATCAGCTACAACATTAGCTTTTCCCGGATGATAGTCAATCACAAACTCATAATCTTTTAGTAATTCGAGCCATCTACGTTGTCACATATTCAAGTCTTTTTGGGACATCAAATATTTCAGACTTTTATAATCCGTAAAGATTGGACATTTCTCCCCGTATAAATAATGTCGTCAAATTTTTAATGCAAAGACTAAAGCAGCTAATTCAAGATCATGTGTCGGATAATTCTTCTCATGTGGTTTCAACTGTCGAGAGGCATAAGCTATAACTTTCCCGTCTTGCATCAATACACAACCCAGTCTAGTTATCAATGCGTCACTGTAAATCACGAATTCTTTACCCGATTCGGGTTGAACTAAAACCGGTGCTTCTGCTAATAAAGCTTTCAACTGTTCGAAACTCTGCTGACATTTATTTGTCCATTCGAACTTCATATACTTTTGTAGCATTCGAGTCAACGGCATTGCAATCATCAAAAATCCTTTCATGAATCTTCGGTAATAACCCGCTAATCCCAGAAAACTTCTAATCTCAGAGACGTTTCTCGGTGGTTTCCAGTCTATAATTGCAGAAATTTTGCTCGGATCAACTCTAATACCTTCTGCAGAAATAATGTGACCTAGAAATCCTACTTCTCGAAGCCAGAATTCACATTTGTTGAATTTGGCGAATAACTGTTTATCTCTTAAAGTTTGTAACACAATTCTCAAGTGTTCAGTATGCTCCATCTCATCACGTGAATAAATCAGAATGTCGTCAATGAATACAACAACAAATCTGTCTAGATACGGTCTAAAAATACGGTTCATCAAATCCATAAACACTGCCGAAGCGTTAGTTAACCCAAAAGGCATAACTAAAAATTCATAATGATCGTACCGTGTTTTGAAAGTAGTCTTCAGTATGTCTGACTCTTTAACTCATAATTGGTAATAACCCGATCTCAAATCAATCTTTGAAAATGCTGTAGCCCCTTTTAACTGATCAAATAAATCATCAATTCGCGGAAGAGGGTATTTCTTCTTTACTGTCACTGTATTCAACTGTTGATAATCAATACACATTCTCATCGATCCATCTTTCTTTTTCACAAATAACACGGGAGCACCCCAAGGTGAAAAGCTCGGTCTCGCAAAACCTCTATTTGTTAATTCTTGTAACTGTACTTTCAACTCTTTCAACTTAGTCGGGGCCATTCTGTATAGAGTTATCGATATTGGAGTAGTACCCGGTAATAATTCAATTCCAAATTCCACTTCTCTAATCGGCGGTAAACCCGGTAATTCTTCTGGAAATACATCTAGAAATTCACGAACAATAGGTACAGATTCAATCTTTGATTCTGATACCTTAGTATCCAGCACGTACGCTAAATACGCATTATAACCCTTTCTCACATATTTCTGAGCTTGTAGACTAGATATCACAATCGGTAATTCATTTAAAACATTTGATTTGATTTGAAGAATCTCGCCATTCTAACATTTCAACTCTATACTCTTTCGTTTGCAATTCACAACTGCCTCATATACAATCAACCAGTTCATACCCAGTATCACATCAAATTCATCAAATGGTAGGAGCATCAAGTCAGCTGGAAAACAATATCCCTGAGTCATCAATGGACATTTCTTACATATTTTATCAACTAACACAAACTTGCCTAACGGATTCGATACTTTAACTACAAATTCTGTAGACTCAACATGTAGGCTCTTTTTAAACACTAATTCCATACAGATATATGAATGAGTTGATCCAGGATCTATAAACGCAACAATATCAGTGTTATAAAGAGAAAATGTACTGGTGATAACATTAGGCGACGAGGTTTCCGCACGTGCGCGTATTGCATAAGCTCTGGCAGGGGTCGTGTCTCGGATCTTACATTAACATCTCGTGAAGCATTACGGGATCCACTCCTATTCCCAGTATTCTGAGGCAGACTACCTCTGGTCACAGTATTATTTGCTTTAATTGATTGTTCTTTTTCAAGTATAGATCTTTCAGGACAATCTCGCAAATAGTGTTCCAACGATCCGCATCTGAAGCAAGCTCCACTTTTCAATCGGCATTCTCTAAAATGCTTTCTGTTATGTGTTTACAATCAGGCTAGGGAGTTCTCACACTACCCGCACTAGCCACAGAAGTGGTCTGAGGTCTCGAATGAGAAGATCTAACATTTGTTTCTCTGATGGATATGCCCGTAGAAGTAGAAGAACGAGGATGAAAGTCTTTTGATCTCTTGGATCCAGACTGATGTGACTTACTCGTAATTCTTTTTCTAAATTCATTGGATTCGAAATTAGCTTTTCATTTTTCTTTAGCAAGTTCTTCGGCTTTACAAGCCCGATCAACTAAAACTACAAACTCTTTCAGCTCAAGTATCCCGACTAATAATCGAATTTCTTCATTTAACCCATCTTCGAATCGTTTACACATAATTGCTTTAGTAGAGACACATTTACGAGCATATTTACTGAGTCGTACAAACTCTCTCTCGTACTCAGTCATGGACATTCGACCTTGTTTCAGCTCTAGGAACTCCTTTCTTTTATGGTCAATGAATCATTGACTAATGTACTTCTTTTTGAATTCTGTCTGAAAGAAATCCCAGTTAACTTGTTCTTGTGGCACAACCGATGTCAAAGTATTCTACCATTGGTATGCAGAATCCCGTAGCAAAGAAATAACACATCTCAAACACTCATCAGGCATGCAAGCTAATTCATTAAAAACTCGAATTATATTTTCAAGCCAGAACTCGGCCCTTTAGCATCATCACTCACTGAAGCTCTGAATTCTTCGGCCCCATACTTCTGTATCTTGTCAACCAGAGGTCTATTCATTCTCAGAGGATCTATAACTCATATATTTTCAGGGTTAGGTTGTAGGACTTAACGGGTTGGAGGTTGTGGAGCAGCCAGGTTTGCTCGCACAAACTCATTGAACCATTTAGACATCATTTGGAAGAAAGCCTGCTTAGCTTCTCCCTGATTACCCATAGCAGGGTTTAATTCAGAAGGCACAGCCCCTTGAGCAGGTGTTTGCGCAATGCTTTCAACATCGTCAGCTAATGCTCGGTTCGGATCCATTACTATATAAAACAGATTTTCAAAGAATGTCAGGAGATATCACACTATCACATTTCATATACATGGCATGTATAGCTAGAATCATGCTTACTACTGTAGTCCTAGAATCGACTAAACCATAGCTTTGATACCAATAAAATGTAACATCCCTATCCCGTAACCGTCACTGGAATTACCGGACTTGTAACTCAGATTAGATCAGTAAAAATTTTGAACTTTACAAACACAACATAGATCTATAATCATTTACCCAATCATGCTTTAAAGCTCATATAATCATATACACATTCATGCAGGATCAAATTGAAATCATGTGAAAGATAGGGAGAACATTGAGAAAACTTTCAAGTTAGGGACACACGACCGTGTCCCTAGCCCATGCACACCCACACGGCCGTGTCCTACTAGACACGCCCTAATCACTCAGCCCGTGGTTGAAACTTTCTAACCCCACACGGTCACTAGACATGCCCGTGTGTCTAGTCCATGGCCAACACTGTCAATTACCACACGGCTACCAGACACGCCCGTGTCTAGGCCGTGTGTAAAATTTACTCAAAACATTCAAGATGCAGGGTTCACACAGTTGAGTCACATGCCCGTGTGCTCCAACCGTGTGGCACAAGGTAGGCTTGGTTTAAGCCATTCTTGCCGCCCAAAATGGGTCAATCCCTACAAACAAAACATAGCCATTTAACCACAATATTTCATGTATAATTTGTAACCATTCAACACCATATATGCATATACCAAATACATAACATTCCATACCAAAACATTTTCACAACTTGTTAGCTAATAGTACTAATTAAACTACATCATTGCACTTACCATTTAAACATATTATCTAAGGCGGCTAAAATAACTTAAACATTTGCAAAGCAAGCCATATCTCATAGCTTAAATTAGTACCAAAACATATCAATTTCATTAACAAGCTAACTACAAACATTCACTTAGCAACTAGCCTATACATGCCATGACCATTTCAAAACAAAGTTCCAAAAGTACCAAAAAGCTAGATGGATAGTGTGATGGTGATCTCCGACACGTCCGAATATTGAGCTAGCTTCCGAACCTATAAAACAAAGAATAAGTAAATAGAGTAAGCTTCAAAAGCTTAGTAAGCCCGTATAATATAGAATTTAAACTTACCAAATCAATAAGTTAACACATAACTAATGCCAAGTCAATTCATATGTTCAAGTTGCCTATCTCACAAGCATACACTTGTTAGTACATGTAATTTCATACAACATTCATGTATCATAAGCATAACCTCAATACTTATAACATGTAATTCATTTAAATCAATTCATATAGTCCATGTAAATCTCGTATAACATGTAATTCATATATCTCTAGAACTTCATGTAACTTGTATCGGTAATTGCCCGTCGAACCTTTATGAACATCGAGGGATACTCGGGTGGTACACACACAGTGAATATACGTATAACCTGTAATCCGTCAATGCATCATATATGCTCTTTCGAGCTTAAAACGGTAAGCCTGAAGGCTAAACATGTAATCCCAAAGGATGATCGTTAAGCCCATAGGCTGAACATGTGATCCCGAAGGATGAACGGTAAGCCAAGCCCGTAGGCTAAACGGTAAGTCTGAAGACTGAACATGTAATCCCAAAGGATGAACGTGTAGCTCATTAGCATGTGGTGAGTCCCCAATGAATGCAGGAGCTCGAACCACCCTGTAGACCTAGTGACATGTCATTCGTATCCTACGACTTTCTACGGTTCGAACGGGACTCGGTACTCTAACCGTACTTGAAATCTTTAACACCTCCATGTTGATTTATACACATATAACCAATAGGCAAATTTAATTTCTATAAAGTATCATACATTCACATGGCAATTTAAATCCCGATTATAAACATTTACAATTCAATTCGAATTATATGAACTTACCTCGGTTTAAGTCGAACCTCGAGCCTATTCGTCTACCTTTCTTTTTCCCCGATCAAGTTTCAGGATTCAATTATCTTGATCTATATTAATGCAAATTCAGCTATTTTAATCATCAATATATTCAATTAAAACCAAGAACAGGTATTTTGGCATATTTACAAATTAGCCCTATATTTTCAACTCTTTACAAATTAGTCCTTTAAACATAAAATGACAAATTACACAATCAATCCCTCAATTCAACCTAGCCAATTGTTTATATAACTCATATAAACACATATGTTTCATTCTATAACATTTTTAACCACAAACTTTCTATTTCTTCTTAATTTAATCCTTAAAACTTATTTTTATCAAAAATTATTTTATAAAACTTGTATATTTCAAGACACCTATCAATAATTCATCAAAATCTATCAAAATAACCATGTATTCATTAATAGAATTTTCTAAAAATACAACCAATTTCAGAAATTGAGGTACGGGTCGACTAGAGCGCAAAGCAATAATTTTAAAAATGTAAAAATCACTAAAAACCGAAGCAAAAACATGCCTCAATTGAGCTTGGATATAGCAAAACATAAGAAATCTTTAAAACCCTTGCTTTTGTTTGTATAATCGATGAAGATGATGAAAATTAAAGCCTTTTTCATGTTTTAATTAAACATATAACATATAATAACCAAATGACAACTTTAACCTTTATAAAACCATTATAAAACCATATAAAATATGGACATGAATGTCCACCAACAATTAAAATGGTAAAATAACCATTCAAGGCCTTTCATTTAGAAAACCAAAGCCATTTAATCCCTTTATGCAATAGAACTCCTATTTATCGTTTTATGCGATTTAGTCCTTTTTACTAAATTAACTACTTAAATGATAAAATTTCTGAACGAAACTTCCACACCATAAATCTATCATGCTATAAAACTTATTAAACCAATGAAAATAATACTTTGACTCGGTTAAGTGGTCCCAAAACCACTCGTTCTGATTAGGGTCAAAAGTGGGCTGCTACATAATTCCTCTTAACCCTAGTCCGGCGATGGATATGGATTAGGGGTGTTACATGTTATTGGTATCAAAGATACGGTTTAGTCAATTCTAGAACTAACGTAGCATATGTGAGTCTAGCTATACATGCCATATTTAACTTGTGATAGTGTGATATCTCCCGACTCTAATGAATTTTGTTTATTTAGACAGATATGCTTTCCTATTGAGCTAAGTTTGATAGTGCAAAATGTGGTACTCAAATATTTGAGTGAATGTGTTTATGATGAGTTGAAACTCATAAAGGTATGAATGAGAGTGCATGATATTTGTTATTGATAAATGTTATGTTATGTGCATGTATATGTGAGAGTTAAATTTGAGACTTTACGACCCTTACCCCCTCATTAGTAAAGTGTTACAAATAAATCCGTAAGATTTAGACTGAATAAGCTCACAAGTATGGAATTACAGAGTTCTATAGTTGAAGGATTAATACTGTGATCAAATAAGAGAATGAGTCAGTAAGTAAAGACAGTACTAGAAGAGATGTTTGATAGTTCTGAAGGCCATTCAGATTCTGCAAAGTTACTGTTAAAGAATAAGCTGACTTCAATGAAACAAAATATTCAGGTATGATATCAAAAGAATGAATTAACTGAAAATTCTAGTGAATTGATTTCTGTTAGTGATGGGATAATGGGAAACTAATGATGTCAGAATTAGACAATGGAATAATGTTTAAATTGTATCGATAGCTGAGTGCAGCGGTTATAGTTGAATAATTTACAACGATCTCTTCAGGGTATTTTATGTATTCATCATTTTCAGAGGTCTATATTTATAGTTGTATATTTTTCAGATGAAATTCTTCTCATATGAGAACGCTAGCTAAACATACTGATAGATGAAAGCATTGCTGGCATGTTTGGGTTATGATTAGTATTGCTCAATCTTTTTCTGTATTTTATTTCATTATGTCGATAGAAAAGTCAACGGTAGAATTTTTGTCATGTTAGTAATTTGTTCTTACTGGTTGTTGCTCTGCTTAGTATGTATGGAAATTATATTGCCTCTATCACAACTGATTCCAGTGCATTTGAGTGATGTTTTACTTTTGGATTCTTCTTTGAGACGTCATTCAGATATTTATCATCTTATATGAATCATGTTCTTGAAATTTAGCACATATCTTGAATCACATTATCTTTGTTTTCTTTTGATTCTATGTGGTTATCTGCAAGAGATATTTTTCTGATGGGAATTGACTATATTTATTATGATTATAATTACTAGTTTGATCAAGGTAGTACAATGGTACTGTATCAAATTTATAGAGGTTGTGTTTCTACACTAGTTGCTGTTGAAACCATAATTGAATTTTCTCTTATGTTCCAAAATGTATTATGATTTGTACTAGTTGGAGGTGGCTTTAGTATAGTTCAAAGCGTTGTTTATTAATAATTGAAATAGTTCTATTATATATAATCTTATTCTAGATTTGGGAAAGGGTTGACATCGGCAGAAGTGTAAAAGGTGAAAAAAATCAATCAAGCTCAAATCTGTATATTGGTTATTATTTACCAGGTAAATCTTGATAAATGTGAGTTAAAAGCGTGATCTTATGTCTCATATGAATTATGCAGTTGTTAAAAGATCTTTGATTAGTATCCTGAAGAAAATGTGACAAATTGTATATCTGAGTTATCTTGACAACAAGAAGAAAAGGTTTTCATTGAAAAGTTATTGTTTAACAGCCAAGATTGATTCATTTGTTTAGTATGTTGGGATTATTTATTTGCAAGGTTAATTGAGTTATATGTGTTTGAGTTTATTATCTGGTTCAGAAATAAATTTGACCATCCACGAGTAAATTAATGAATAGTCTGAATACAAAATTCATATTCCAGAAAATATGATACGGAATTATATCCATCGGATTAGTTTTAAATCAGAAATGTGATTGTAAATGAAAGTTGTTATGTTTGTAAATTGAACAATTGAGAGCATTGTTAACTAAAGCATTAGTTCTATTTGAATTAGTTAAAACTGCATAAAAAGAGTTTTTTTTTTTTGACATACGAATTAGAGATGGTTGACATTGTATTTGTCCTAAATAGTTAGCAACATTAATTGAGTGGTGTGTAATGTAACTTATTTGATGATTGCAAGAGTTTAAAATATTTGATGTTATAAAGAGATCTGAATTTGGGGACATCAAAGATGGCTTAAATTATCGAATGATTTTGAGTTAGTAATTGGTTATCATTCAAGGCAAATGATTATAGTTACAAATATTCTGAGCAAGAAATATTTGCGTGTTTTATGAGTGATAAATATGCGATTGATCTTATTTGATGATGGTGCGATATTAGCTGGGTAAAAGTTGAACTGTTGATTCTCTAACGAATTCGTGAAGCTCTGAAATGTGTCAATGAATTGCAAGTTAAAAAGAGTTCAATGTGAGATGACTTTTGATTTAGAGTTTCAAATTGGAATCAATGATTGTTTGTTGTTCCAAGACAGAGTTTGTGTACCGAGAAATCTAAAGATTTTATAGCAAATGTTACATGAAGCTCATAGTGGTGGCTTGACTGCTTATTTGAAAAGCAACAACATGTATAATGATCTGAAACAGTTGTAGTGATAGACAAATATGAAACAAGATATTCTGACTCTATGCTTAGAGGTTTAATTTATCAATAAGTTAAAGCTGATTTTCATGTGCTATAACACCCCAAACCTAGCCTAGAAGTTAGGCTCGAATCTGGCATGTCACATTGAAGTGTTTCTCGAAAACCAAGTTTTCATTGAAAACCCTTCTTATTTAAGTATTTGTGTAAAATCTCAGTTTGCATTTGATCAATTCCCAATTAAAGACGTTATTAGTTATAAAATCTTAATCGTTGTGGAAGCTTAATTTAAAACAGAGGTTGTTTTGGAAAAACTCATTTTTACCACTAGAAATTATAAAATCACAATAAAATCCCAAATTTAAAAATAACCCAGAAGTTATAAAAGCCTTATTACAACCCAATAAATGTAATTTAAAATAAGGTAAATATATAAAACTACTGATCATTAAAACAAGTTGCAGTGCAGCCACCTTCGAGTCCTTTCCATCGTCGAGCCGCATACTAAGGGTCACCTAAAAAAAATTAAAAAGAGGGTGTGAGTTTATGAAAACTCAGTGTGTAATTCCCTCAAAAGACACATAACATGCATTAAAAAATTTGGGTCTAAGCCCTATTCAATATCGGTGGCCTTTAGGCCATAACCCATAGTGGCCTCGGTTAGGCCTGAGCCCATATCTCAACATACAGTGGCCTTAGGCCTTAGCCCAAATCACAATAATATCAATATGATTATGCAATGTACAATTTCCCATAACCAACCCCATACACCCCCTTCCAACCCTACACTCCTGTGGGGAGATACTCAACCCACCCATCCTATACACCCAGTGTGGCACCGGTTGCGGCACCACTTATCGTTGTAGCATAGCTGCTCAAATTCAGTGTAGCACTGGTTGCGGCGCTACTTATCGGTGTAGCATAGCTGCTCTGTAACACCCTATACCCCCATCCATCGCCGGAATAGGGTATTAAGGTATTACATAACTTATTAAATTCGTTTCATCAGTGTGCAAGCAAATTTCCACCATGTGGCTACTAACAATTTGGCCAAAGCAAACTTTTCAATAACCGAACACCATATTAAAACTCATTGCATATTGGGTACTAACTAAAATCATGCCATAAACATCGAACCATATGAGTATCATCCAAACATATAATCAAGCTAGAAGACTAGGCAAGCCATTTTCGCATGGCTAGAATAATTACAACTCAAAATATAATTTGGTTCAACAAAAGGAGATTAGCCTATACATGCCATTGATCCAAAATAACTATCAATGTACCAAAATAACAGCGATAGTGTAGGTGATTAAGGCTTCAATCCCCGAGTCCGTAGCTTCCAAAATGAGATCTATAAAACAGAGGAAACAAAGTAAACGGAGTAAGCATTACAATGCTTAGTAAGTTTTAAGCAATGACAACAGATAAAACTCAAATTATAACATAGCTATTCGTATTTTTGTTTCCCTCTTTCTTTTAGGTACGTCACCCCTTAACCGAACATACACATTCTCATCATATACAAAAGTAGATAACTTTCACTTATAGTAAGCTTATGTAAACGTAGACATGTCGCAGAATTTCACATAACATTTCGCATTGACCAATTGTATTTTGAGCATATTAATAGTCTCATTTCATGCACACATATGTAATCGCATAATGACCTTAGTATTTGGTCCAAAAAACCAGCTTTCATATAAGCTTAGGGTACATACCTGTATAGCTTAACACTTCAAGCGCATTCATTAACAATCATTACCATGAAGTCTTTTAGTCTTAGACTTTACTCGCATCATCATCGAGACCTTTAGCTCGGATAAACTCTCCATACATAGCCATCGGGCCTTTACCCCGGATATAATCTCCGCATATAGCCTTCGGGTCTTAACCCGGACATCATCTCTGCATATAGCCTTCGGGTCTTAACCCGGACATAGTCTCCACATATAGTCATCGGGACTTTAATCCCGGATTCGCTTCACAGAGTCTCATACATATGTATTCACATGTGCCACATTTCACATAGCAAGATCACACTTGTAATTCAATCCATTCATTCGTATACAAACATATAACATGCTCCTTGACTTTATATCGTAAAGTAAATCGAAACTTATACATGTATACTCTTCTTTTCTAGACTTTCGGCACAATGAGCAAACATACATGAGCAATACATTTCAAATCCCAATTTCAATTTCTTTCTCTATGAGCCATTCGGCTATATAGCAAACATGAATAAGGTTTCTTTCTCAATAGAACATCATTCAACTAGCATGCATGTATATCATGGTATTTTAAATTAAATACCAAATTCAATTATCCAAAACTTACCTTGAGCTTTCCCGAGCAATTATGAGTTGGCTATTCGACCACTTTAGCCTTCCCTTTATCCGAACTTGTTTCTCTATGCTCTTGAGCTAAATAAGATATTTTTTTTTTTTTAATCCTTATTCAAACATCTCAATTAATCATTTTCACTTATAGACAAATAATACATGCATATACTTCTCATAGCAACACACACACATTCGGCCATTTCACATACATATCACAAGTCGCAACAAGCTGATTTTCTGAGCAACATTCAATAAATTACTCATAACTGGAGCTACAAAACTCCAAATGAAGTGCCGTTAATTTTGGCTGAAAATAGACTCATATATCTTCTATCCATAAAATTTTCAGAATTTTTGGTTTGGCCAATCACTACCAGAATTTTCTTAAAGTTTCCCCTATTTCACTGTTTGACTAAACTGACCACTCTTTACTACGAATTGAATTTCTCCTTGTACAGAATTCAAAATATGTCCTAGACTATTTTATTCAAAACTAGACTCATTAAGGAGTCTAAGCATATAAATTTTATCTTATAACAATTTTTGTACATTTTATAGTGATTTTCTAAAAACAGAACAGAGGATTTCGGAGTCATTCTGACACTGTCTCACACAACTTTAAAAATCTATTTATCGGCAGGTCCATTGCTTGTAAGGTTTCTTTAATAAGAAACTAGACTCATTAAGCTTTAATTACATAATTTATTCAGCCTCTAATTCAACTCCAACAATTTATGGTGATTTTCTAAAATCACGCTACTGCTGCTGTCCTAAGCAGATTTATTACAGATTTACTTTAAAACATACCTATGTCAAATTACAAGCTTAAACCAAACACATAATCATTTACAAATCAAGACATTAAGCATTCATAATTTAGCTCATAACAACATGGCTGATTTCTAGCTTTGCCACCTAACCAAGATTTCGTGAATTTTAAGCTCAATATAACAAAGAGCATGCCTAATTTAAGCAAAACAATTTCCTTTCTTGTAATCACATATATATAAGGCAATTTCAACTTCATACCACTTAAGAATGGATTCAATTTAATCATCCATCACCAAGCACTCATTCGGCCATTTATTAAACAAAATTTTCAACAAAACAACATCTCCTAAAAATTATCAAATTCACATAAATTAGCAAAGTGCCGAAGGCACATATGTCCATTTATTCCATTCCCTAATTAGAACTAATTTGGCTAGCATATAGTAATTACTAATGGTTTGGAAATTGTTTCTATTATCAAACATTAATTCCATAACTTATCATGATAGCCGATTATCAAAAAGCATTTTAAGCCACCATGGCCGAACCCCCCCTTTATTCATACCATCCGATTCCCAAATATCATCAAATCCATACATCAATGCATTTAGCTAGCTCAAAGCCCTCTTTACTACCATTTCTAAACAAAAACAGCAAAACATTCCAGCAACTAGCATAATATAGCTACTGCCGAATGCTCTCACAACCTATTGGCCACACAGAAATACAAGTTTTCACAAATTAACTTACCAATTCAATTTCACATGCATATAGGCATCACACAATCCATTAAGCACCCCTAATTTCATTTCTATCATCAAACTCAAAATTTATAATTTCCTACTCATGACCGAAACCTTCTATAACACCAAAATTCCAAAATTATAACGTGGGTTATGTAGGAGACCTAAAGACCATTTCAATTTCATCAAAAACCAAACTTAATATCTAGTATTACTCATCGATTTTAACTTATTTTCAAGCTATTTAACCCCACATCTTAGCTTGGCTTTACAAAAACCTTACCCAAACATCAAACGAAGATTTTTATCACCAAAATGGCATGGCCGAATGTCCATATTTTTGTTCAAGGTGCACATGTATCTTAATTTAAAAATGTTAAGACACACAAACATGCATTTAGCCTCATATCCACCCTCAAGCACTCTAATATGCAAAAAAAAAATTAGCATCAAAACTCAAAAGCCTAAATTTTTCTCACTTAATTCAACAATGACCGAATACAACTTTCATCATCAAACCAAAAAAAAAAAATCAATCCATGGGTTTTGCTATGAGCTTAATTACCAACCAAAATTTATAACAATTAAAGGAATTTAACAAAAATCCTTACCTAAATTTTAAGAACCACCATGACCGAATATTGTTCTCCCCCTTAGCTTAATTTCTTTTTCAAACGGCAATGAAGAACAAAACAAGGTAGCTTTGTTCTTTTCACCATTCTTTTTATTATTTTATTAACTTTATTATTTTATGCACATAATAAACATATATATTTACTAAAAGACAAAATAAAAGCAAACAAAACATCATTATTTGATAGGTTGGCCGGCCACTATTGATAAAAAGGAAATTTTGACATGCAAGGCCATGTTTTTACCACATGCTATTATTTGACCATTCCACATTCACCTAGCACATTTTAAAAAGTTCATAATTTAGCCCTTTTAGGTGCAATTCACAATTATAAGGCTAAATTAAAGCACCCAAAATTTCACACATGAATTTACACATACAATAGGCATCAAAATAATTATTAAAATATTTTTGTGCCTCGGTTTTGTGGTCCCGAAACCACATTCTGACTAAGGTCGTTTCAAGGCTGTCACATGCTCGGTGGCTAAAAACCTACGGTGGCTAAAAAGCCTGCAGTGGATCCACAGTCGTCAAGTGACTGTGCGACCCTTATAGACACTTCCTCCAATCATAATCCCAGCCCATATACAACATAATAACACATGAATGCAACAGATAACATATAGCATGCACAAGTCATACTCATGGCACATAGGGTTATTTTGGTAATTTTCCAACTAAGGGTTTTTCTGAAATTTTGTAGGTCACGGGTAGTTCAGTGATTTCACCCTACAGGGGTATTTCAGTAATTCTACCCTACAGGGATATTTTAGTAATTCTACCCTACAGGGGTATTTCAGTAATTTTTTAACACCATGGGTCTAATTACGTACCTTGTCCCGTCAACAAGTCCTTGTTGGCTAAAATGAATAGATACTATGCACTAGGTAGGATTCTAGAGAAGAGGAGGTGAGTCATCAAGACCGCTTAAGTACCAAGCTCTCCCTAGATCCAATCCTAGACATGCATATACCCATTGCCACACTTTAACCCTATGACTTGTCCACTTTTACACTTAATTGATTAATTAAGTTTTATGCCTGCTTAAGCAATTATTAGATACTAGGCCTAAAAGTCCATTACCTAACCCTAATAAGTCCACATACATTCATATAGCCCATTAGGCCTAATAACATTTATATGGCCCACTACGCCCAGTCACATTTGTACGGCCCATCATGCCCAAATCTATTCCAAGCCATACAACCAACTTAATCAGCTCGTCACTTACTACTAATTTACCAATTTCTGCTTATCTGGGCCCACGAGCCTGTCAGGCCCATTTGGCCCATTCTGGCCCAATTAGCCAAAACGTGATCCACGTCCATGAGATCACTCATGGGGTCTCTGGTATTGTATCGATTACCCTCATATGAGTGTTCGCGCACTCGTAAGACTACCATAGCCAAACCTTCGGCTTTTCAGCATTTTAGCTTTTCGAGATTTCGGCATTTCGAGATTTCGAGATTTGCTGATTTATTTTGTGTGTGAAGTGTTTATACACACCAACTAACAAAACGTGCTGCGAACTCCTTAGCCACGAACCTACAATCGATGTCACTCCACACTTTATCATACACATATCAAATACTATTACCAAAAGTTGAAATCATACCACTTCTCATTATCTTGCGCGATTGAACCTAATCAAACTTTCACTGCTTGCTAGCCCCGATCGATTCCTAGATCTTCATTGTAGAAACTCTTATTATTAAATATTGACTTAGTAGATGGGTAACATCCATTGTAGTCACTCTTACAACTCCCAATAACATTCAGCCAACCACCAAAACCGAAAATAGAGATAAACGTACTTACCAAACCCAAAGCACACTAGGAGTAATTCGGCAGAGACTTAAAAAAAAAAGATTCGATCACACAATTAAGAAGAATGATAAGAGATGTCAGTTTTGGTGTTTAAAAACAAAAACAAAGTTGGTGATGGCACAACAGGGAATTTGACCATACAGAAGACGAGAGCATTTGGCACAAAATAAAAAAAGAAATCGACTAATTGGTTTAGCACCCAATCGGCCAAGGTTAAGGAACAAGAGAAAGGATAATAAAGCAACAAGGAAATTGAGAGGAGAAGGTTTCGGCAAAGGTAATAAAGAAAGAGAGAATTCTGCAATACCCCTTAAGAACCAACAATGCAAATTCGTAATACCCCCTAAAAGACCCAAAAACGACACTCATTTACTCCCCTAAGCTGGATTTACACACTCCTCACTTCCTAGATCAGCACCAACTCTTTCACACACCCCATCTCCTAATTTTCCTCCAAGATATTCTCCCCTTATCACTCTATTAATCTCTTCCTTAAATTTCTCTCCTTCAGAGTTCAACTCCAATGCCACTACTGGCCGTTCATAGCGTAAAAATTAAATCCCCAAATATTACCATGTTAGCACTTGAACCTAGGATCCCCTTGCCAGCTAATGACGCCATCTCCTTGCTCCCTAAGTGACGCAGCCACTACACCATAACCTCACTTGTGTCCTATTTATTCTCCATTTATTTAAAGGGCGTAACTCCTGGGGTCATGGTTCCCTAAAGGCTGAAAAACAAAAATTTTCCTATCCCAAAATTCGAACTCAGGGCTTCATGAAGACCCCTAAATACTTCAAAATCACTAGCCCAACCATTCTAACATGCAATTTGTGTCATTTTCATACTCTCAAAAATTTTGAGCGCACCCGCGCCCGAGGCCCAATTCTTTTAGGCCCAAAATCAGGGCGTTATAGGTCTACCCCCTAAAAAATTTCGTCCTTAAAATTTCTAAATAACTTGGTAGCCGTTTATCAACTATCCCATTACGCTATCGCTACCCACTCTGATCTAAATCACTTAATCACATATCCAAGGTATCTCATTCAAACAAAATACACAGAATAAATACATACTTCAATTTTAAGTGCAGCAATACAACCTAATATCTAAGGGATCGCAATATCCCTATCTACTATTTTTTAATGAAGCAAACAATAGTTAAACAAAACAATCCAAGGTTTTAAGGGTACTTACTTGGCACGACGTCGGAGACTCGGTGTGCCACACTTCAAAAATCCTTCAAAACTTTTGATGCACTTGTAAACAATTTTAAAACCCAAAATCTAAGGCCCAATTCACAGTCCAAGCTTTGCAACCGGGCCTTGATACCACTAAATGTAACACCCCAAACCCAGCCTAAAACTAGGCCCGAATTCGGCGTGTCACATTGAAGGGTTTTTAATGAAAACTTGGTTTTCTAAAAACACTTCAATGTGACACGTCGGATTCGGGCCTATCTGCTAGGCCGGGTTTGGGATGTTACATGTGCCTTCGGGGCTGTTACGGTTTGAGATGGTATCTGAGTGAAAATGGGATAGAATTTCGATGGATATGGTTTTGGGATTATTCTTGTCACTAAAAAAGAAAGATGTTATCTGAGTTACTGATAAACGTTTAAAAAATTTTTACACATTTATTCCAATACGTATAGATTTCTGTCTTGATAAAGATATTGACAGGTTATACAATGTATCAATTTCTGTTATTTCGAATAGAGATCCAAGGTTTATATTGTGATTTTGGAGAAAACTATAGTAAACCTTAGGTATATAGTTTTATTTTTATACCGCATTTCATCCTCAAATTAATGGTCAACTGAGAAAGTGATTTAGATTTTCAAAGAAATGTTTTGTTACTATGTTTTAGAAATTGAAAGTAACTAAGAAAGAAAATTACTGTTGGTTGAGAGACAATTATTGTTGGTTGAGTTGAGTATATTAATAGTTATCATATGAATATAAATATGGTATTGTACGAAATATGATATGATTGCAATTACTGAACTCCGTTGTTATTGGATTGGACTTTGTGAGAGAAAGATTCATAGGATGATTTCATCAGAGAAATTGAATAGAAAGTGAAAGTAATTCGTAACAATTAGAAAATAGTTCAGATTGATAGAAAACAGAAGTAGATTCGATATGTAAAAGCATTGAATTTCAATTAGAGAGCTGAACATTTGTGAAAGTATTGCTGTGGGAATATAATATCTCTTTCAGAAGTTGGAATTCAGCTTGATATGACGTATAGCAAAGAACAGATCAAAAATCTTAACTTGTGAGATTAAAGAGTTGAGAAATCCGAGGCTATTTGAGAATTTGATAATGTATGAGAAAGAAATTTTCAAATCTATTTTCTGGTAGGATTTTCAGGGATGAAAATCCCTAAGGGGGGAGAGTTGTAACAGTCCATTTTCAGTCAATTTGGAACAGTGGTTTTGGAACAAAAAATCTGAAGTCAAAATATTTATTTTATTAATTTGATAAGGTTGACAGTGTTATAGAATTATTATGTGAAAGTTTTGTAAAAAAAATTTACTGATTTAGTGCTTAATTCGGTAAAAAGGACGAAATCGCGTAAGGTGCAAAACTTGAGTCTATTAGTTAAATGCACCAAATGGATATAGAAAGGAATTGTGAGTACTTGCCTGGTAAATAGCCCATAAATGTTGATAGTGGAATATCATGGTTTGGCATTATTGAAATTATGATTTAGTTTTAATGTTAATTTAGTAAATTGGTTATTAAAGGTTAAAATAAATAAAACTAAATTATCATCTCCATCGAAAGTAAAAAAAAGGAAATTAACCACTGTTGAAGCTGGATATTCAACCAAGCTTTGGAACTAAATTGATTAAGGAAAACAAGAATTGGGTCCAAAATCGAGGAAAACAAAGTTTCAGGTTAATCGACCTAATTCGTCGATACAGTAAATGAGGTAAGTTCTTATGTTAATAAACGTTATTGAATAGTGTTAATTATGCATTATTATCATATAACCGTTTGAATTGTAGAACTTAAATTAAATGTTCAAAATAAGTAAAAACGTAGTATTGAACACAATCATTTCATAACGAAAGACGAATTGACAAAAAGGACCATGGTTGGACCATGGCTGTAGTAGCTCGATATAGGGCCTAAACGGAATAGTGGTTACGAAACAAAAAATACGAGGTCAAAATATTTATTCCGGTTGATTTTTAAAATTTATTTTGTGTTTGTAATATTTTGTGAAATTTTCGTTACAAAATTTTAATGTTTGTGTGTCCAATTTGATAAATTGGACTAAATTGCAAAACTAGTAAAATGTGCATTCTAGAAGGTAAAGGTGTTTAATTGAAATGTGTTTTATTTATATTTTTATGGTTTACATTTTTATGAAATTATCTTGTAAAAATTTCATACGAAAATTTCGACGTTTGGACACTCAATTTAGTCAAAAGGACTAAATTGTAAAAAGTGCAAAAGTTGAGTTCTACATGTTAGAGGTGTCCAATTGTTATGAGATTTTAAACTGGAGGTCCTTAAATGGTAATTAGACCATTGGTTAATTTATTGGACAAAAATGGACATGAAATGGGTGAAAAAGAATATTTTTAAGTTAGGGGCATTTTGGTCATTTAGTGATTAAATGAATTAAAATCAAATTAAAAGCCAATTTTTGCTCATCTTCTTCCCCAAGGCCGTATATAGCATGGAGAAACCATGGCTAGGGTTTTTCAAGCTTCCAAGCTCAATTGTAAGTCATTATAGCCTTGTTTTTTATGATTTTTACGTTTTTGAAATCTCGGTAACATGATTTCTCTATTTCTACCATTTGTTTGAGCTAGGGTTTGATTTCAAAAATTGAACCATGTTGAATAATTGTGTATTTTGATGAATTATGGTAGATTATGCATGTTTATGGTTAGAGAAACGGTTTTTGTCAAGTAATTTTCGATGAAAACGTTTGAAAGGACTAAATCGTAAAAGTTATAAAATTGGTTATAAGTGTGTTTTTGGATGAGAATTTTTGGCTGCCATATTTATGAAATGGTTCAGTTAGGCATAGAATGCAAAGAAATTGAATAAAATTATTTTACGAGCCTAGGGGCAAAATCATAATTTTGACAAAGTTTAGGGGTAGAAATGTAAATTTTTCTAAAATGTAAATTTGAGTTAATTTGAGCTGTATATGGAATAAACGTGTGAAATGTGCTATTATATATGAAGAAAGACGTGGAATCGACTCGAATCGGGGAAAAGAAAAAGTTGTGGACTAAATTGCAAATTTATCATCCTTGGCATTAAGGTAAGTTGATATGTAAATAATACATTGTTATTATTTATGTTTCAATATTTTGTTATATTATGCAAGATGGAGTTGGATATTGGATGGTTATTTGATAAAAATTACAAAATTATAATGAAAATGACTGAATTGGTAAATTGTATATTTTTCGACTGAACTCACGGAATAGAAAAAATACAAATGATTTATGGTGGGAACACATGTGTAGTACTATGTGTAGGCTACTATGTTTTCAAGATGGATTAAGTCACGTACGTAGTACTAAGTGCAGGCTACTACGTGTATCATATAGTTAGGATCGCATGTGTAGTACTATGTGTTGGCTACTATGTGTATCTGATAACTTCGATCACATGTGTGGTACTAAGTGCAGGCCACTATGTGTAAGACATGAAATTGGTCACATGTGTAGTACTAAGTGCAGGCTACTATGTGCACCAATTAACTTCAGCCACAAAGGTGGTACTACGTGCAGCCCACCGAACATTTGTTACTGTTTCATTCCATTGTGTTCAATGGAAAAGTAGCTAAGTGAAAATGAATGAAATTGTGAAATGGCCAAGTGGAAGTAAGTGTATATATTGACTAACTCCAGGTGTAACATCCCAAATTAGGGCCTAATCGGAATAGTGATTTTGTGACCACAAATTCGAGATAGAAATAATTATTTTGAGGTTTATAATATGATTTCATGATTTTGTGAAAATTTCGTGAAGAAATTCTATGCATAAAGTGCTTAATTTGAAATTAGGGACTAAATCGAATAAGTTGCAAAACTTGCATTCTAGAAGCTTTTAGTATGAAATTGTCTTGGAATATTAATTAGAGGGTCTTAAATAGCAAGTTGACCAATTTCTAAAATTTTGGACAAAAATGGGCTTGTACATGAAAAATTTCAAAGAAAAGGCATTAAGGGTATTTTGGTCATTTGGCAATTAAAATGAATTAAAAGGGAAATTAAGGCCAAATTGCGTTCATGTTCTTCAAGCCTTGCTGAACCTTACCTCTCTCCATAACTAGGGTTTCTTCAACTTCCAAGCTTCATAGTAAGTGAATCCAAGCCCCATTTTTAATGATTTTTCTATTTTTAGAATCCCGGTAGCTCGATTTAGCTTATGCTAGCAATAATTCAACCTAGGGTTCATATTTGCAAAAATACCTGAAATTTGTTTATTTTGGTGTTTTATGATAGAATATGAGGTTTTAAATTATGCTAGACAACTTGTGCTACTCGGTTTTAAGTAAAAACGATTAAAAGGGCTTAATTAGCAAAAATACCTATTGTTCATAAGTACATGTTATAGTGGGAATTTGAGGTTGTTGTTGGTAAATAAATGATCATCATGTCCTAAAACATACGAATTTGGGATAAAGTTTAATTTTCGAGCCTTGGGGTAAAAGTGTAAATATGCAAAAGTTTATGGGCAAAAATGTAATTTTTCCAAAGTTTGAGTTAAGGGCTGTTTGATAAATGTGAGTATTAAATAAGCTAAATTGCTATTATAGATCAAGAAGAATGAAATTCGGGAGTAGATCAGGGAAAGGAAAAAGTAAAGGACTAAATTGTCAAGTTTAACCATATTTTGTATCGAGGTAAGTTTACGGTAAATAAATGCAATATTTCATTATTTTACATTAATGTTTTTAATTTCTAGTATATATAGATTTACTTTATGAAAATAAACTAATTTTAAAATCAAAATTTTTATGCCCAATTAAGCAAGTTAAGTCCGGTAACGCCTCGTGCTCGACTCCGGCGACGGTCTCGGGTAAGGGTGTTACATTTATTAGTATCAGAGTAAAGGTTTAGTCAGTTCTCGGAATGGTTAGCATGAGTAAGAGTCTAGCTATACATGCCATACTTATATTTTGATAGTGTGATGACTCTTGACGATTTTAAAATATTTTATTTTAAAGTAATGGATCCCGAACAAGCTGGTACTGGTGATGTAGAAAGTAATGCGCCTGCTCCTGCGGAAGGGGCAATGCTATCCGAGGATAGGCCCGTAACTGTAAATTAAGGAGGAGGGGCTCGAGAAGCCTTCTTCCAAGCTATGAATGAATGGTTTGCCGAGTTCGTTCGTACGAATCCGGCTGTTAGATCTCCACCCCCTCATGATTCTCAGGCCACCCACGTAGCTCAAGCTCCCCCAGTCACAGGTATGGTGATAAGAGAAAAGCCACCAGTTGACAAGATCAGAAAACAAGGAGCTGAAGAGTTTCGGGCTACTAAAGATGATGATGCAGAAAGATCAAAATTTTGGCTCGAAAATACCATCAGAGTCCTTGATGAATTATCCTGTACACCTGAGGAATGTATGAAATGTATAGTATCACTTAAAGACTCAGCTAACCACTGGTGGAAGACACTTGTATCAGTTGTACCAAAAGAGAGGGTCACTTGGGATTTCTTTCAGGAGGAATTCCGTAAAAAGTACATCAGTCAGAGGTTTATTGACCAGAAAAGAAAAGAGTTTCTAGAATTGAAATAGGGCAATATGACAATGACTGAATATGAGTGTGAATTTGTCAGACTCAGCAATTATGCCCTAGAATGTGTATCTACAGAGGCGATCATGTGTAAAAGGTTTGAGGATGGTTTTAATGATGATATTCGACTGTCAGTGGGAGTCCTAGAAATAATAGAGTTTGTTGTTCTAGTTAACAGAGCCTGTAAGGCATAGGAGCTATTAAAAAGAAAGGCAAAGTTGAAATTAAGACGCAGGATACGAAGAAAAGACAACTGAGCAAGTCGTTTCACTCTACATCTAAGAGGCCTAGAGAGTTCTCTACTAGATCTAGCTTTTCAGCCGGGTATTCTAGTCGAAATAGGGGTAACAGATTTAAGGATCCGAAAATGCAGACTACCTCGATTGAGAGCGTAGGTAGTGCTCAATCGAGTAGATCAGGGTGTCCACAGTATGGTAGACTTCATTTTGGCTCTTGTCGAGCAGACAAGACTGTTTGTTATAAGTGTGGTGCTCCAGATCATTTTGTGCGAGAGTGTCCAGAAGTGGTTAAACGAGAAGAAATACAGAGTGCTAGATCCGAAAATGCTCTTACCAGAGGCAGATCACTGAGGAACCCGGGAGTAGGAGTGAGTAACAGAGGCACCTCTAGAGACTCGGCAGCGAGACCAGATGTTAGAGCCTCTATGAGGACTTATGCTATCCATGCACGCGAAGAGGCATCTTCCCCCGATGTAATTACGGGTACATTTTCTTTGCATGATATTAATGTTATTACTTTAAATCTGGGTTCGACCCATTCCTATGTTTGTATGAAATTGATGCCTAGTATGAGCATGCCTATAGAATCCACAGAATTTGTGATTAAAGTGTCGAATCTATTTGATGATTAGAGGTCACTGTTTTCTGGCTGATCTCATGCTATTTCTATTTGATGAGTGTGATGTTATTCTGGGTATGGATTGGTTAACTGCACATGATATGGTAGTGAATTGTGGAAGGAAATTCATTGAGTTGAAATGTGAAAATGGTGAAATTCTTCAGGTTGATTCAGATGAGTCAGATAGTTCATTCACCATGATTTCTATTATGTCTGCTTAGAAATGTTTGAGAAAGGGGTATGAGGCTTATCTTGCTTTTGTGTTGAATACTAAAGATCTAGGCTTGAAGGTTGAATTAGTGCACATGGTGTGCGAATATCCAGATGTATTTCCGGAAGAATTACCAGGTTTGCCTCCTGTTAGAGAAGTTGAGTTTGGTATTGAGCTGATTCCAGGTACCACACCCATTTCTATTGCTCCTTATAGGATGGCCCCATTGGAATTGGAAGAATTGAAAGCTCAGCTGCAGGAATTAACTGATAAAGGCTTTGCAAGACCCAGTAGTTTGCCATGGGGTGCACCAATGCTATTTGTGAAAAAGAAAGATGGTTCGATGAGATTGTGCATAGATTATCGGCAGCTTAACAAGGTAACTATCAAGAATAAATACCCACTGCCCAAAATTGATGATTTGTTTGATCAATTGAAGGGAGCCACCGTGTTTTCTAAAATAGATTTGAGATCCAGATATTATCAGCTGCGAGTTAAAGAGTCAGATGTTCTGAAGATTGCATTCCGAACTAGGTATGGTCATTATGAATTCCTGGTGATGGCATTTGGCTTAACTTTTTATGGATTTAATGAACCGTATATTTAGACCGTATTTGGACAAGTTTGTAGTTGTGTTCATTGATGACATCTTGATTTATTCTCATGATGAGACTGAGCATGCAGAGTATTTAAGAACAGTTTTATAGATTCTGAGAGATAATCAGTTGTATGATAAGTTCAGTAAAATTGAGTTTTGGCTCCGAGAAGTTGGATTCCCTGGACATATTGTTTCAGGTGAAGGTATTAGAGTTGATCCAAGCAAAATTTTAGCCATTGTCGATTGGAAGCCTCCTAAGAACGTTTTAGAGGTTAGAAGCTTTCTTGGCTTAGCTGGTTATTATAGACAATTTGTAGAGGGATTCTCTATGATAGTTACCCCGCTGACGAGATTGCTACGGAAAGATGTTAAGTTTGAATAGACTGAGATGTGCCAGCAGAGTTTTCACAAGTTAAAGGCATTGTTGACTAAAGCTCCTATCTTAGTACAGCCAGAACTGGGTAAAGAATTTGTGATTTACAGCGATACGTCCTTGAATGGGCTCAATTGCGTACTCATGCAGGAAGGAAAGGTAATTGCTTATGCCTCTAGACAATTGAAGCTACATGAGAAAAACTTACCCGACGCATGATTTGGAGCTAGCTGCTATTGTATTTGCATTGAAGATTTGGAGACATCATTTGTATGGTGAGAGGCGCCGGATGTGACGGCCCTATTTTGACCCTATTTGGAACAGTGGTCTCGGGACCACGAAATCGAGTCGAAAAATATTCGAATATTATTTTTCCTGTGTTTTAATTGTGTGAACTTTGATGTGTTAAAGTTTCATGATTAATTTTGAGGATTTGGTGCTTAATTGCTAAGAAAGGATTACTTTGCATTAAATAGCTTATATGTATGCTACAATGAAAATGTTTAAGTGACATGTTTCTTTATTATAAGGGACTTGAATGGCAAATAGCCCATTACTATTATAATGGACGGTAGTGGAGCACTATGATGGCTTTATAAGGTTTTTATAATAATTAAAATATATGCATGTAATAGTAAACATAAAACCTTGCTCCATTTTCTTGTTTTCGCTGAAAAGTAACAAGGAAAGGAAACTGAAAAAGAATCAAGGGCAATCGACATTTCTGTGGTTAAATTAAGGTAAGATTTCTATGTTAATTCTCTTAACTTTTATGAATTTGAGTTGAGTGTTAAGTTTTTAATATAGCCCATGTGTTAAATTTTGAGTTTGGGACAAGGTAAGCATTCGGCCATGAAAGAAATGAATAGATTTTGAATGCTTTGATGTTTTAAAACAATAATGGACATAGGACGAGTTATGAGCTTGGTATAATTGAATAAAGGTGATTCTAATGGTTAATGCTATTCGGCCATTAATGTAAATATACGAAATTGTGCATGATAGTAGAAAATAATGTTAGTATGGGAGATATAATTGCCGAATATGAAATTTCTTATAGTGAATGGTAAGTTTAATGTGTATTGAGGTGATTGAAGGTAGGAGGTTGGATAAGTATATATTTGTGATTGTTTTGAATTAAAGAGCATGGAATAGTCTTAAAGGAGGTATTTGGCTTTGTTATTATGTAAGCAAAGTGAGATTATTTTGGTGTTTTCTATTATAGGAAATTGTAAAGTTTATACTAAATGTTAGAACAACATGCTTAAATGTTAACCCTTGTCATGTGGATACCGAATGTGCTCTTAATTGAAGACTTCAACCATTTGTGGTATTTTGAGATGTGAAAATGTGAGTATGACGTATGCTATGTCTTTGATGATTTTATATGGCATTCGGCTATGGTTGTTATGCATTAATGGGATAATCGACTATGGCTTAAAAGATTATTGACAATCGGCCATTTTGGAGAAATATGAGATTAATGTTTGATTTTAGAAATGAATGCTTAAATTTGTTTATATGTATGGTTGCCGAATGTGAGACTAAATAATAATTTGAATAAGTGTTTGAGTAATTGTTAAAAGAATTTGAAGGCTAAACTAGTTGTTTTGCTTATAATGGCCTAATGAGCTTAAGTTAATACGAGGTTTGAATTGTTAGTAATTTGAGATGAATATAATGGAATTTGCTGTTTGTGAATTGTTAATATGAGATTATCTTGGGTTGGATTGAAAATTGTCCTTGTGCTATAATGTTTAAGTGGTTAGTATATATATGTGTGACCGAATGTGAACCAAAGTGAGAAATGAGGAGAAGGATTGGGTTTGAGATTGTAAATTAATGTATGTGACTTAATTGACAATCGGCTAAAGTGATTAAAATGCATTTATATATATATATATATATTAAAATAGCCGAATGTGGACATGGATCATGATGTGAGTAAATTGTTGTTAATTCGGTTGTAAACTTTGTCGAATGTGATTAATGATAGAGTATGGGTTGACTTTGATACTCGTATCAGAGTTCGGAAATGTGAGTTGCTGTATGTTTCATATTATGAGAAATTATAGATGTTTGAACCTAAATAAAATAGTTAAGTAATTAAACAAACCGATTTATTTTACCTAGCTCAAGAGCAAAAAGAGCTTAACTCGGGAAGGGGAAAAGCGAAACTAATTGAATAGTCGATTCGTAGTCATTCGACGACATTCAAGGTAAGTTCTTAAGTGTTTAAGTTTGATTATTTTGTATGCTTAAGAGTTAAGTGAATATAACAAAGGCAATGCTAATTTTATATGGTCAATGTGCCGAATGAGTATTGATTTAAGGCTATAAGCCGAATGTGACTAGTAGATCAAATTTGAAATTGATGTGATAATATGACGTGTTTAAAGATCAATTATGAAGAGTGAACTATACTGTATATCATATATTCGAAGGATGGGAACCTTTGTGTATAAATATATATATATTCGGCTATGTATATATATAAATATATATACAAGTGTGAAATGAAAATTAAGAAGGTATGAGATGATGTGTGTGTTGGTTATCGTAATGTGACATTCGGGCAATTAGCCTAGCAAGTTTCAAGCTGGTGATCATTTTCGGGCTACGAGCCTAGCAGGCCTTGTGCCGGTGATGAGTTTCGGGCTATAAGCCTAGGAGGCATTATGCCGTTGTATTCGAATCAAATTGGTACTTAGCGAGCAATATGCCCGAACGTTATTATGAGACTTTGGATCGATGTGTTATTACGTGAGTTAATATACATGGAAAAGTTTAATATGAGCAAAAATTTCGTTAGCTCGTAATAAAGTACGTATGTGTTTTATTATGCAATTAAAGTATATAAAATGTGTTTGAATGATGGTTATGTATCCGAATGTGATCGAGTAAGTTGTACCTCATGAAATTAAGTTATGAATAGATGAATATATGGTATAACTTTTGGCCATTTATGGCATAAGTAAATATACATGCTAAATGGAACTTGAGTATTTGGTTGAGCATAAGCTTATACTTTGCTATGTGTTAAGGCCGGTCGGCAAGTTATGAAATTAAATAATATGAATATTATGTGCTTATGATTGAATGATGCTAACCTTTTGTTAATGTGTTTGTGCTATGTGGAAACTGGAAGTATAAGATTTGATATGTTCGAAACTTTGTGTATTGACTACAGTACTATATTATTCAGGCCTTTGGCCTAGCAAGCTTTAAGCTGGTGATTATTATTGGACTTCTAGCCTAGCAGGCATAAAGCCGGTGAATGAATATCAGACTTAAAAGTCTTGCAGGCTTTGTGCTGGTGATAAATTCAGGTTATTACCTAGCAGGCTTTGTGCCAGTGAGATAATAAAAGTTTAAGACTATGAGGCTTTGTGCCAATACGACATTTGAATTCGTTCAATAAATTAAGTTGTCCAAGTATGTATAATGTATTTATGCACTGATTGTAGTTTCAGCTACCCTACTATTAGTAGCTTTGGCTACTTCATGGCTCTGCCATGTCTGTACGACACTAGGTGCTAATCTTTGTATATCTGTTCATATTCCAAAATTACTCAATGGGATTAAATTGGCTGTATTATGATGAAGTGATTGTACAGGCGAGCTGAAAATGGTATGGTATACTCAGAATGTTACTGCTAAGTATATTTATGATTGGTATGTGGGTTGTACACGAAGAGTAAACTAATTGTTTAATGATATGTGACAATCTATGATGTACATATAGTATTTGGTGAATATGGTGAGTACAATATGATTTGGAATAAGTCTTGATTCTTGATGACATTGAAATTATCGGTCTATGCTTATGTTGCATACCTATGTATTCTTACCACGATGAATGAAATTATATGGTATTGATTTAGTAAGCAATAACTGTAAATGAGTAAATTTAGCCTGGACAGCTTTGGGTTACAGCAATGATGTAAATTTGAAAATACACTAAAAATAGTGGGAAATGACTTATAGGCTGACTAAAATATGGAATTAAAGCCTAATGAATCTAGTGTCACATAAAAGAAACCGTGAAAACAAAAGAATTGCCTATAATGAGATATTTGAAGTTGGGTGAGATAGAGTTAGAATGACTCCGAAATCCCCTGTTCTGTTTTGAGAAAATCATTATAAATTGTACAAAAATATCCATGAGATGTAATTTATATGTTTAGAATACTTAATGTGTATATTTTCAATACAAATAGACGAGAACATTATCCGAGTTTTGAGCTATGGGAGAATTGAACTTCAGTACAGAAGGGTCGGAACTGTCAGACAGTGAACTAGGGATAACTTTGAGGAATAAACTGTATTAATTGGCAAAGCCAAAAATTCTAGAAATTTTACGATAGAAAGGTAAGTGAGTTTAGTTTCAAGTAAAATTAACGGAACTTGATTTGGAGTTTCGTAGCTCTAGATATAAATAATTTAGTGACTATTGCTCAGGAAGATAGCTTGTAGTGAACTTGTGATTATGTTGTAAACATTGATGAAACATATTAATGAGTTGCTTATTGTTTTTATATGAACTTACTAAGCGTAAAGCTTACTCCCCCTTTCTTTCCTATATTCCCTAGGTTGCCAGGTTAGCTCGGGTTGGGGGCCGTTAGAGATATTACCACACTGTCGAGTTTACGATTTCGGCGTAAGTAAATCCAAGTGTTTCCGAGTCTACGGCATGTATAGGGTTGTAAAGTTGAGTAGGTAATATTATGATTTAGCCAAAGGCATTGGCTTGTGGTTAAGGTAGTATGTATTCTTATAAATTGGCCTATGTCGGCTAATAATGTTATGGACCTATATAATTATTCTTATTCTTGTATGTTATTATCTCATGTGATGTGGTTCATAGCATGATTGTTAGCAATTTTTTTAAAAATAGCTTATTGAGTGCTTAAGTGTCCCCGATTTGGTTTCGGACCACCTTGAATGTATGTTTTGGGCCTCGTAAGTCGTTTATGGGACAGTATGTGTGTAAAGTGAACAGCTTTCAATTAATCAAGAAAATTTTACGACTCGATTTTACATGATTGGTTGAGTTTAAGTCTGGTAGCACTTCGAACCCTATTCCGGCGTTGAATATAGGTGAGGGGTGTTACATTTAGTGGTATCAGAGCATGGTTTAGTAGATTCTAGGACTAACCTAGCGTAAGAGAGTCTAGCTATACATGTCATAGTATTACTCGTGATAGTGTGATATCTCTCAGCTTTAACAAAACTGTTGGTTAAGACAGGAATGAGTTCCAACTGAGCAAATCTTAATAGAGATAAGAGTAAAGTTGAGATTAATGAATCATGCTTGTGATATGCTAAAAATGGGAAAGGTATGAAAAGAAATTAATGATTCTTTTTACATGAACTAGTATTCATTATGTGATATTCATGAGTTAAAGAATGTGGAAACATGGAATGAAATGAAAGTTAAGTTGTGGTAAGCTCTTTCATGCATGTCAGTATTCACATGATGATACATACCTAACTCATTTGGCTTAGTAATTAAGAGGAGAAAATTTTCTTGAAATGACAGATGTATGAATAAATGCTTTTATTTCCTGATTAGTAATTAGTATATACATGAGGTTGACATTTATGTCTAGACTAATGAAGTCAAGATGTTGTAATGTTATGTTCTATAATATCAGTTACAGAATCATGAATGTTACAATAGCATGAAAGTTGTAATGAAAGATCAAATTGGGTGGAACGCAAGGAATGAGTACAATCGTTCACTAATGAATTGACGGAAAAAGACTATGGTTTGACCATGGTTTGACCATGGTAATACATGAGATATGTGTGCAAGTGTAAGACCTATCTGGGATAGGCATCGACACAGCCCAGTGAGTGCTAGTGTAAGGCCTATCTGGGATAGGCATTAGCACAGGCAGAGCAAAGCTAGTATAAGACCATAGTTGGACTATGGCATAAAGTAAGCGATTTACTCAAAACCGTAAGACGTTATCCAATTTGATAAATATTGACAAGTGATCAAGACTAAATATGAGAACTTGATAAGACATTAACGATAATTTGGGTAAAATAAAGGAAAGTTTGAAGTGTGATAAATTCACTTATGTTTTGCTAATATTCACATGAATTAAAGTTGTATGTACTATTGAGATATGTGAAAATGTGTTCGTAATAAGTTGGAAATTGAAATGTTTGAGTATATATGTACTTTCAACCAGGTTACAGCTTATACATGAATTAATATATGGGTTATGAAACTATAAGCTTGATAGTTGAGTTGATGTTATGTATTATAAATGTGAATAGGTGATTTATATGTGTTTGAAATGCAAGTATAAATTCGGTTAAGTGATATGTGCATATGAAAATAAAATGATATATGTGTATACCTATAAAAATGTATATGTATTTGTTTTGAAATAGGAAAGTGATTTTATAAATCAATGTGAAATTATTAATAAATTAATTAATTGTGAAAGTAATTGTTATGTGTATTTATGTGTAAGCTAAAAATTGGAGCTTTGTTACCCTCATCTACCTGGTTTGTGAAATATTAATGCGAAATCTTTATTGTTTGGGTTGAATAAGTTCATGAGTATGGAACTATAGAAGTTCGTGAATGGAAGATCAATAAGGAGATCAGAAAGTCAATGAATCAGCAAATAAAGATAGTGCTAAATGAAATATTGAAAGTTCTAAAGATTTATTCAGACTATGCAACGTCATTGTTAAAGAAGAAGATAACTCCGATTAAATGACCTATTCAAGTATGTTATTTAAGGAAAAACATTAGCTAGAAGCTTTCCTGAATTGACTTCAGTTAATGAAGGGATAATGTGAAAATGTCTGATGGCAGAATTAGACAGTTGATTAATGATTGAATTGTATTGATGGTTAAGTGCAATTATTATAGTTTTGATACTTCAACAGTATAGATCCGATCCGTCTCATGTGATTAGCCCATCTGAGATTGAAATTTAGTCTAATCTGACATATGAGGAGAAACGATTCGTATTCTGGCTTGTGAGGTTAAAGAATTGAGAAATAAGAAAATTTCATTAGTGATAGTGTTATGGCTAAAACATGGGGTCGAGGAGGAAACTTGGGAGCTTAAGGCTTTGATAAAAGAACATTACCCAAACCTATTCATCGGTACAATTTTCGGGGACGAAAATCCCTAAGGGGGAGAGAGTTGTGACAGCCCTATTTTGACCCTATTCAGAATAGTGGTTTCGGGACCACAAAACTGAGTTGAGATATATTCGAATATTATTTTTTCTGTGTTTTAATTGTGTGAACTTTGACGTGTTAAAGTTTCATGATTAATTTTGAGGATTTGGTGCTTAATTACTAAGAAAGGATTAATTTGCATAAATAGCTTATATGTATGTTATAATGAAAATGTTTAAGTGGCATGTTTCTTTATTATAAGGGACTTGAGTGGCAAATAGCCCATTACTATTATAATGGACGGTAGTGGAGCACTACGATGGCTTTATAAGGTTTTTATAATAAATAAAATGTATGCATGTAATAGTAAACATAAAACCTTGCTCCATTTTCTTATTTTTGCCGAAAAGTAACAAAGAAAGGAAATTGAAAAAGAATCAAGGGCAATCGGCATTTGTGTGGTTAAATTAAGGTAAAATTTTTATGTTAATTCTCTTAATTTTTATGAATTTGAGTTGAGTGTTAAGTTTTAAATATAGCCCATGTGTTAAATTTTGAGTTTGGGACAAGGTAAGCATTTGGCCATGAAAGAAATGAATAGATTTTGAATGCTTTGATGTTTTAAAACAATAATGGATGTAGGATGAGTTATGAGCTTGGTATAATTGAATAAAAGTGATTCTAATGGTTAATGCTATTCAGCCATTAATGTAAATATATGAAATTGTGCATGATAGTAGAAAATAATGTTAGTATGGGAGCTATAATTGCTGAATATGAAATTTTTTGCAGTGAATGGTAAGTTTAATATGTATTGAGGTGATTGAAGGTAGGAGGTTGGATAAGTATATATTTGTGATTGTTTTGAATTAAAGAGCATGGAATAGTCTTAGAGGGAGTATTCGACTTTGTAACACCCCTAGACCCTTACCCGTCGCAGGAGGGTCAAGAGATATTACAGAAATCATATTTATGGGTGTATATATATATATATATATATATACAATCATCGGTTCAATCAGATTTCGACACTCATCAAACCTAATCATGTAAGCATGCATAACAAATGTACTCTGAATCCATTATACAAGTTAAAGGACGATTACTATTCATTTAGTAAATGATTTTAAGCATAACCGAACAATGTTCATCTCATATTAATAAGTGCATTGATACATTCGAAATCCCAATTCACTTCAAAAACATTTAGAACATTTATAAATTTTCAAGAACACATTCATATTAACTAACAAAACACATATGGCAACGCGACAGCCATTTTCGCATGGCTATACATATTTACAAATCAAAATGAAGTTCTATTCCATCACAAAGATCTTAGCCTATACATGCCATTGCTCAAGGAAGTAAACTTTTGAAAATACCAAAATATAATGACAATAGAGTGGGTGACCAAGACTTGAATCCCTTGAACCATAGCTTCCAACAAGATCTATAAAACAGAGTGAGATACAACAACGAAGTAAGCTTCCACATGCTTAGTAAGTTTTGAGTATTTAAACAATTCATAACTTAATAACTTAAATATAGTTAAAGACACAAACTCAATTCATAAGGACTTATCCACTTGGCCGAATACGTTATCATTCATAAGGAAGTCTCATTAGTTTCCTCTAATTGACTGAATACTCGTGTATCATAGCAAAATCACCTAATTTCATATAAGCTCATTCATGACTGAATTTATATACATATGTAAGTATACGCATAAAATACTATGGTAGACATAGAAGAAATGATCTTCATATATTCAACAAATTTTAGTACTCAAGTTGCAAATGACTTTAATATCACATGTGAAATATGAAATCCGTACCTGATCTTTTTAATATAATGTTCGCTCTCTCTTGAGGTTGTATTATAGTTTCATAACCTTAACGAATACTTGAATAACCGGCATTAAGCCTGCTAGGCACGAAGGCTCGATTACATATCACCGGCTCGAAGCCTCCTAGGCACATGGGCCTAAATATAACACTGGCATAAAGCCTGCTAGGCACGAAGGCCTGAATGTATCACCGGCACGAAGCCTGCTAGGCACAAGGGCCTGAATGTATCACCGGCACGAAGCCTGCTAGGCACAAGGGCCTGAACGTAATATCAATGAGTCACATACATTATTCAACCACAATCTAATACGTTTCACATGACTTATCAATTCAGAAATTCATTAGTAGTTCTCAACAAAGACAAAACATACTCATTAATATGTAACATTCCATACCCATTCGGTTTAATGGAGACAACCTCACAAATATCATGTAACGCCCTAATTTTTGGGTTTCTCTTAGATTGTTCTTTATCAGATAAAATGTTTAACTTTAGTGTTTGGGTATGTAATGCATGTTTGGGGAGTGTTAATGGGCCTATGGAAGGCCCAGGTATTGGTTAGAAGCTCGGCAAAATTTTGTATTTTTGACTTAGGAGATAGGGGTCTTTGGAAGGTAGGTGTTATAAGAAAATATCTGTGAAATAAAGCATAAACTAGCTAGTGGTGGAGTGGCAATATGACGCCACTTAGGAGCTATAAAAGTGGCGCCTAAAGGAGAGTCGAGGTCAAGGGTTCAAGTCCCAGGTATGTATTAAGGTGTCTTATTTTTTTATGAATAGAAAAGGTAAGTGGTAGACTTCAAGTTAAACTCTAGTTAGAGGAGTTTGAAATGGTCATATGAGTTAATCAAGGAGGAGGTTGAGGAGCAAATCAAGGATATTTCAAAATTTGAATGAAGTGGCCGGCCAAGGGACTCTCTATGGGGCAATTCGGCAAGTAGCATAGGTAAGGTACAATAAGCATTTGGGGTCTTTTTGGTGCCGATTTCCTTAGTTGAGTAAGTCCCCTCTTCTACCGATTCTGTTTAGTAAATTAAGGGTCACTTTTTCTGCTTTTCTAAACCTAGTAGTCGAATCCCCTACCTCAAAAACCCTACTACCGATTTCTCTGTAACAAAAGCCACTTCTCTTCTTTCACCATTCTTCTCTTCTCTTTACATCTCTAGCCGATTTCATATTTCCTGCAAACCTCTCTCTGTTGAATCTTTCACCTTCTTCTTCTTCTTTCCCGTAAGCCTTTGTCGACAGTTTCAAAAGCTGAAACACCCCTTCTTGCCGAAACCAACTTCTCATTCTTCCCTTGATTTCTTCTATAAGTCGATTTCTTGCCTGGCATCTCCCTTAGTGCCGAATCATCTCACCCATTTTTAGTTGTAACGATAAGGTCACCATACCACTTATTCAAAAGCCGAGCGCATCTCCTTTTAGCCATTCAAGTCAAATATCTCTAGAGCCACTCTTGTTTCGTTAGAGCCAGATTTCCTGTAAATCTAATATAGTCTCGAGTTAGTGGAAGCGTGGAAGCGATACTCTTTGAGTGGAAGCATCGGTAAGTGATCTAATCATTAAGTACATTCGTTTATCAACATCATAAAGAAAAGCTGAAACCCCTAGATCTTTAGGGGCTTGTCGACATTGCTTATAAGATTCTAATGCTATGGTTGATTCTTTTGTGCTTTGGATAGCAAGGAAAGGTGTTCAAGTGAGGAGTTGAAGGCTACGATTCATTCAGACCAAGATATAAAACATTAAGGTAAGGTTGTACGGCTATTAAGGGTATAGCCAAGCGTGGCAATGGATTTTGTTTGGCATTGGTTTTTGTAATTTGTTGGCTAACCGAGTAGGAAATGGATTGTAGGATTAAGCTCGTGGAGGATTCGTTGGTAGGACCGCAAAAACAGGTGTGTAACGCATCTCCCTCATAGACTAGGACGGCAAAAGCCGAAATGACCGAAAACTGTTCTAAAGTGACCGACCAAAAGTGATCGACAATCGGTCTTGGAAGGATCTAAGAATAGCCGAATACTCTGTTATGGTCTAACTAGGAATTGACGATGGCGAAATTGCAGAAGGTGCAATTTCCAGCATTTCGGTAAGATGGGCTTCGATGGGCCAAAGATGGGCCCAATGGGCTTCCGAGCCCAGATCGGTAAAATGACTGTTAAAGGCCTTCTGGCGACGTGGCTAATAATAATACGGTTGAAGTTGGTAATCTGAGCATAAAATTTGATTTAACGGGCTTAAGACGTTAATGGACTTAGTGAGGCCCATTAGGGGTTTTGGGCTAAAAAGGGTAAAATTGGAAACTAAGTTAAAAGGACTTCTGCAATCACTAATGGACTAATAATTTCATGTACATGCATAGATCCCTAAAAATTGATAAAATGACTAAAATACCCCTAAGTATAGAAAATTACCATTTTACCCCTAGGTGCAAAATGACCTTTATACCCCTAGGGCAAACTCTGTATGAAATGTATGACTGTCTGTTTCTGTATATCTTGTCTTATAATATATGAATATATCTGATGCATGACATTCTGTATGTTATATGCCATATCATGATATCTGTTGCATGGGGTTTGGGTTTATGATGGAGGAAGCGTTCTGGCAGCCTCACTGTAATCTGGTGGCCTCGCCACATATATATCTGTTTTGGCAACCTCACTGCAATCTGGTGGCATCGCCACATATACATCTGTTTTGGTGGCCTCGCCACATATACATCTGTTCTGGTGGCCTCGCCACAATATCTGTATCTGGTGACCTCGTCACAATATCTGGCAGCCTCGCTGGAAATTTCTGTGGTGTGTAGCGGTTGAGTGGGTCGAGTAGTCTCCCCACATGGTGTAAGGCTGGTACGGGGGTGTTATGGATGGATCTGGGTTGGGCTTTATGTTTGCATATTATATCTGATCTGTATCTGTTATGGGCCTATGGGCTTAACCTGATTTCTGTAATGGGCCAAGGCCCAATTAAATATGAATCTGAGGCTTGATCTATTTTGGCCTATGGTTGAGATTTTGTTACGCACTGAGTTGTCAAACTCACCCCTTAATTTCATCTCTGCAGGTAACCCTCAACCATAGTGGGCTTGGAGCTGTGAGAGATTCGGAGTGGCCACAGCATCTGCAAATTCGGTTTCTTTTCATTTTAAGTATTTTATTATGCTATTTTTGGGGTTTAAATTGTAATAAGGCTGCTATTTAAATTTATTTATTGGTTTTGTTTTTAATAATGGTTTAATTAATACTTTATCGAAACTGCTAGTCATAGGTTGCGCGGGTTTTCAAATTCTTAAGAACGTTTTCAAAACTCAACTAGTTCAAAATATGGATAACCTAAAGGCTTAACAATATGACTTTTCACAAACTCGTTGTTTTAATGAAACTCTCCCTCAAGCCACAACTAGCAAAAAGGTCATAAACTTAGATGTAGGTCCATGTGACACACCAGATCTAGCCATAGCGTCCAGGTCGGTGTTGGGGTGTTACATTTAGTGGTATCAGAGCCAGGTTGCAACAACTTGGCTGTGGATCGGGTCTAAAAATGAAAGTTTCTAAATGATAAGAACGAAGATTTCTGAAAGATCATGTTTTAACAAGTGTTTTCAAAATTAGTTGGAATTTGTTTTGATGAACTTCTTTCGTGCATAACTGATTTATTTTCAAACAATAAAGTTTCCTTTGTAATCTTTCGAAAGAGTGGCACATCGAATCTCTGGCCCAAGCCTGTAAGTTTTCTGAACTTTTCTGAATAATTCTGCAATTATGATTATATGCCTGACTAAGACTCTGTTATGATACTTTAGTTAGGATATTACTGAAACTATAGAAACCTTGATAAGTAGACTGAGATTGTAGCTAGGTGACCGCGAAAGAAAAGAAACTCTGAAATCTTACTTATTCATAAGACATCTGTAATAAACACTGGAATATTAATCTGACTCATAAAATTTCTAAAACAGATAATACGAAATGAGTACTCGAGCAGCTCGTGGTAAGGGCCGTGGACGTGGCCGAGGTAGTACACGAGCTGAATCTTCATCTTCGGGTCATGCGCCAGCAGCTGATGTACCGATACCACCAGCAACGGAGGTGGAGTCGCATGATCGGGGTGTAGGGGATGACGCCCTATCGCAGGCAATGCTACGATTTCTGGAAAGGGTTGCTGGGGCAAGTACCGGTAATGGATTCCGAGGATCTATCTCTGAACGACTCCGGGCTAATGGAGCGGAATTCTTTAGGGGCGTATCTTGTGTAGCCCCAAATGTGGCCGAGTATTGGTTGGAGGCCACAGAGCGAATCATGGATGATCTGGATTGCTCCGTGGAGCAAAAGTTGAAGGGAGCTGTATCGTTGCTTAGAGATGAAGCCTATCAGTGGTGGCTCATAGTGAGAGATGGAACTTCAGCTAGTGAGGTAACTTGGGAGCTGTTTAAGACAGCCTTTAAAGGGAAATATGTTGGGGCTAGCTATGTGGACGCCCGCCAGAAAGAATTCTTGAATTTGGTTTAGGGAGGTAGGACAGTATCTGAGTACAAGGCTGAATTTCTGAGGCTGAGCCGGTATGCTTCTGGGATAGTTGCTACTGAGTATGAGCGTAGCGTGCGCTTCGAGGATGGTTTGAGGGATGAACTGAGGGTGCTGATTGCTCTGTAGAAGGAGCGTAACTTTGCTGCTTTGGTTGAGAAAGCTAAAATAGCTGAAGAAATAAAACGGATAGAAAGACAGAATCACGAAAAGGATAGGAACCGCTTCCGGAGGGATTTCGGACCATCAGGTGGGGCCAACCGGAATGTTAAGAGGGCACGAGTGGCAGAGCCAGTGCGAACAGTACCCATGAACACTGTTAGACCGCAGGGTTGTAGAAGTTGTGATAAGATATATATGGGCGAGTGTCGAAAACGTTCTGGAGCTTGTTTTCAATGTGGATCGATGGAACATAGGGTTAAGGACTGTCCCGAAGAACCAGATCAGGGACAAGTTATGGATCAGAGGGTTGCTCAACCAGTGAGGGCTGCACTACCAGCTCCGAAAGGCTGTGGACAAGGTAGAGGTAGAAATGGTAATGGTCGGGGACGATGAGCACCTGGCAGGGGTGCTGGTTTTGCTGAGGCTCGTCAGCCAGCGTTGGTGTATGCAGCTCGTCGCCGAGAGGAGGGTGATGCTCCTGACGTCATAACCGGTATGTTTTTGATTTCTAGTATGCCATACACTGCGTTGATAGATGTTGGATCCACCCATTCTTATGTTGCATGTGCTATATTTGGGTTGCTGGGTGTGCGCTCTAAGGAGACAGTGAGTGGGGTATCTGTACTAAGCCCTTTGGGTCACTCGGTTAGGGTAGACAAACTGTATAGAGATGTGCCTATAGAGACTCAAGGAAAAATCTTTTCTAGAGACTTGATGGAGCTACCTTTCAGGGAATTTGACCTTATCTTGGGAATGGATTGGCTTGTTAAGCATAGGGCTACTCTGGATTGTGCTGCAAAGCGAATGAGGTTAAAGACCACAGAGGATGAGGAGGTTATGGTGATAGGTGAGTGTAGAGATTATCTGTCTAATATGGTGTCGGCTTTGAGAGCCGAGAAGTGGATTCGAAAAGGATGCGAGGCTTATTTGGCATTCATAAGTCAAGCAGAAACAGAGGAACTGACTGTGGATAGAGTTAGAACCGTTAAGGATTTTCAAGATGTGTTTCCTGAAGAGCTTCTAAGATTACCTCCGAATCGAGAGGTTGAGTTTGGGATCGACTTGTTGCCTAGTACAGCACCGGTGTCCATTGCACCTTATAAAATGGCACCGAAGGAGTTGGTTGAGCAGAAAGCTCAAATTCAAGAACTGTTGGATAGAGGCTTTATTAGGCCAAGTGTGTCTCCGTGGGGAGCACCAGTGTTGTTCATGAAGAAGAAAGATGGGTCAATGCGAATGTGCATCGATTATCGGTAGTTGAACAAATTGACGATTAATAATAAGTACCCGTTGCCAAGAATCGATGACTTGTTTGACCAACTTAGAGGAGCTTCAATATTTTCTAAAATTGACCTTCGATCTAGATATCATCAGTTAAGGGTGAAAGAGATGGATATTCACAAGACAGCATTCAGAACTCGATATGGGCACTATGAGTTATTGGTTATGCCATTTGGGCTGACCAATGCACCTGCAGCATTTATGGACCTGATGAATCGAGTATTCCAGCCATACTTGGATCATTTTGTAGTCGTCTTTATTGACGATATTTTGGTCTATTCTGAATCTGAGGAGAAGCATGATGACATCTCCGTGTGGTGCTGCAAGTGTTAAGGGAAAAGGAGCTTTATGCGAAATTCAGTAAGTGTGAGTTTTGGTTGAGGGAGGTAACTTTCATGGGGCATGTTGTTTCTGCTGAGGGTATTAAGGTGGACCCTCGAAAGATTGAAGCAATTCTGGAATGGAAACCACCAAAATCAGTGGCGGAAATTCGAAGTTTTCTGGGTTTAGCTGGGTACTATAGAAGGTTCGTGGAAGGATTTTCTGTGATGGTAGCACCGTTGACGAAACTCATAAGGAAAGGAGTACCATTTATTTGGACCGAGCAGCAGCAGGAAGCTTTTGAGAAACTGAAGAAGGTTCTACCCGAGGCACCTGTATTGATTCAGCCAGAGTCTGGAAAGGATTTTACCGTGTACAGTGACGCATCACATGTTGGGTTAGGCTGTGTGCCGATGCAAGAAGGTAAAGTGGTTGCATATGCATCGCGGTAGCTTAAACCTCATGAAGTGAACTATCCTAACGATGATCTGGAGTTGGCAGCAGTAATCTTTGCCCTTAAGATTTGGAGACATTACCTGTATGGAGAAAGGTGTATTATATACACAGATCATAAGAGTCTTAAGTACTTGCTGACTCAGAAGGAGCTGAACCTTAGGCAACGGAGATGGTTAGAGTTGCTTAAGGATTATGATTGTGCGATCGAGTATCATCCAGGTAAAGCTAATGTGGTGGCTGATGCCCTAAGTCGTAGAACTATATCTAATCTGAGAGCGATGTTTGCCCGATTGAGTCTGTATGATGACGGTAGTCTGTTAGCAGAACTACAAGTAAGGCCAACCTGGATGGAGGAGATTAAAGAAAAGCAGTTGAGGGATGAGTCTCTGGGTTCTCGATTTCAGCAGATTAAGGATGGGAATACTTCTGAGTTTGGACTTAACAATGAAGGAGTACTATGTTTTCGAGCTAGAGTTTGTATTCCTAAGGACTCTAAGTTGAGGCAAGCAATTTTAACTGAGGCCCATAAGGGACTGTGTGCTATGCATCCTGGAGGTAATAAGATGTACCATGGCTTAAAGGAACTATATTGGTGGCCTGGGCTGAAGCGAGAGGTAACAGAATTTGTGGGGAAATGTCTGACTTGTCAGCAGGTGAAAGCCGAACATCAGTTACCTTCTGGACTTCTGCAACCAGTGGAAGTACCACTTTGGAAGTGGGAGATGGTGACCATGGATTTTGTAAGTGGATTGCCCTTGACGCCGTCGAAGAAGGACTCGATTTGGGTGATTGTGGATAGGTTGACTAAATCTGCTCATTTCATCCCTGTACGCACTGATTACTCACTTCAGAAGTTCGCCAAATTATATGTCGCGGAGATTGTGCGACTGTATGGGGTGCCAGTGTCTATTATTTCTGATCGGGATCCTAGATTCACATCTCGGTTCTGGCAAAAGTTGCATGAGGCGTTGGGAATGCGACTAAACTTTAGCACAGCTTTTCATCCTCAGACAGATGGTCAATCAGAAAGGGTTATTTAGATTCTGGAAGACATGTTGAGGGGATGTGTTATCGACTTTCGAGGTAGTTGGGAGGATTATCTTCCATTAGCAGAGTTTGCGTATAATAACAGTTATCAGGCTAGCATCCGTATGGCACCTTATGAGGCACTGTATGGGCGTAAGTGTCGTTCACCTAGCTGTTGAACCGAATTGGGCGAGCGGCAAGTTCTTTGACCTGAATTGGTAGCAGAGACTGAAGAGAAGGTCAAGGTGATTAGGGATCGGTTAAAAGAGGCATCTGATCGGCAGAAGTCTTACGCAGATTTGAAACGTAAGGCGATTGAATACTCAGTGGGTGACATGGTCTTTTTGAAGGTTTCGCCTTGGAAGAAGATACTAAGATTTGGTAGGAAAGGCAAGCTAAATCTGCGGTTTATAGGGCCTTATCGAGTTCTTAAGCGAGTAGGTCTGGTAGCGTATCAGTTGGAATTACCTCCAGAGCTAAATAGAATCCATGATGTGTTTCCCGTATCCATGCTAAGACGATATCGTTCTGACCCTACTCATATTCTACCAGTTACAGAGGTGGAAGTACAGCCTAATTTGACTTTCGAGGAGGAGCCTATGCAGATTCTGGATCGAGACGTGAAGGTTCTAAGGAGAAAATCAGTCCCCTTGGTAAAGGTACTTTGGCGTAATCATGGCAGAGAGGAAGCTACTTGGGAACCAGAGGAGGCAATGCGTCAGCAATATCCCCATTTGTTTGGATAAGGTAAATTTCGAGGACGAAATTTCTTTAAGGAGGGTAGAGTTGTAACGCCCTAATTTTTGGGTTTCTCTTAGATTGTTCTTTATTAGATAAAATGTTTAACTCTAGTGTTTCGGTATGTAATGCATGTTTAGGGAGTGTTAATGGGCTTATGGAAGGCCCAGGTATTGGTTAGAAGCTCGGCAAAATTTTGTATTTTTGACTTAGGAGATAGGGGTCTTTGGAAGGTAGGTGTTATAAGAAAATATCTGTGAAATAAAGCATGAACTGGCTAGTGGTGGAGTGGCAATATGACGCCACTTAGGAGCTATAAAAGTGGCGCCTAAAGGAGAGTGGAGGTCAAGGGTTCAAGTCCCAGGTATGTATTAAGGTGTCTTATTTTTTTATGAATAGAAAAGGTAAGTGGTAGACTTCAAGTTAAACTCTAGTTGGAGGAGTTTGAAATGGTCATATGAGTTAATCAAGGAGGAGGTTGAGGAGCAAATCAAGGATATTTCAAATTTTGAATGAAGGGCCAGCCAAGGGACTCTCTATGGGGCAATTCGGCAAGTAGTATAGGTAAGGCACAATCGGCATTTGGGGTCTCTTTGGTGCCGATTTCCTTAGTTGAGTAAGTCCCTTCTTCTGCTGATTCTGTTTAGTAAATTAGGGGTCACTTTTTCTACTTTTCTAAACCTAGTAGCCGAATCCCCTGCCTCAGAAACCCTACTACCGATTTCTCTGTAACAAAAGCCACTTCTCTAATCTTTGCACCATTCTTCTCTTCTCTTTACATCTCTAGCCGATTTCATCTTTCCTGCAAACCTCTCTCTGCCGAATCTTTCACCTTCTTCTTCTTCTTTCCCGTAAGCCTTTATCGACAGTTTCAAAAGCCAAAACACCCCTTCTTGCCGAAACCAACTTCTCATTCTTCCCTTGATTTCTTCTATAAGCCAATTTCTTGCCTGGCATCTCCCTTAGTGCCGAATCATCTCACCCATTTTTGGTTGTAACGATAAGGTCACCATACCACTTATTCAAAAGCCGAGCGCATCTCCTTCTAGCCATTCAAGTCGAATATCTCTAGAGCCACTCTTGTTTCGTTAGAGCCAGATTTCCTGTAAATCTAATATAGTCTCGAGTTAGTGGAAGCGTGGAAGCAATACTCTTCGAGTGGAAGCATCGGTAAGTGATCTAATCATTAAGTACATTCATTTATCAACATCATAAAGAAAAGTCAAAACCCCTAGATCTTTAGGGGCATGTCAACATTGCTTATAAGATTCTAATGCTATGGTTGATTCTTTTGTGCTTTGGATAGCAAGGAAAGGTGTTCAAGCGAGGAGTTGAAGGCTACGATTCATTCAGACCAAGATCTAAAACGTTAAGGTAAGGTTGTACGGCCATTAAGGGTATGGCCAAGCGTGGCAAGGGATTTTGTTTGGCATTGGTTTTTGTAATCTGTTGGCTAACCGAGTAGGAAATGGATTGTAGGATTAAGCTCGTGGAGTATTCGTTGGTAGGACTGCAAAAATAGGTGTGTAACGCATCTCCCTCATAGACTAGGATGGCAAAAGCCGAAATGACCGAAAACTATTCTAAAGTGACCGACCAAAAGTGATCGACAATCGATCTTGGAAGGATCTAAGAGTAGCCGAATACTCTGTTATGGTCAAACTAGGAATTGACGATGGCGAAATTGCAGAAGGTGCAATTTCGAGCATTTCGGTAAGATAGGCTTCGATGGGCCAAAGATGGGCCCAATGGGCTTTCGAGCCCAGATCGGTAAAATGACTGTTAAAGGCCTTCTAGCAACGTGGCTAATAATAATACGGTTGAAGTTGGTAATCTGAGCATAAAATTTGATTTAACGGGCTTAAGACGTTAATGGACTTAGTGAGGCCCATTAGGGGTTTTGGGCTAAAAAGGGGTAAAGTTGGAAACTAAGTTAAAAGGACTTCCGCAATCACTAATAGACTAATAATTACTTGTACATGCATAGATCCCTGAAAATTGGTAAAATGAGTAAAATACCCCTAAGTATAGAAAATTACCATTTTACCCCTAGGTGCAAAATGACCTTTATACCCCTAGGGCAAACTCCGTATGAAATGTATGACTGTCTGTTTTTGTATATCTTGTCTTATAATATATGAATATATCTGATGCATGAGATTCTGTATGTTATATGCCATATCATGATATCTGTTGCATGGGGTTTGGGTTTATGATGGAGGAAGCGTTCTGGCAGCCTCGCTGCAATCTGGTGGCCTCGCCACATATATATCTGTTCTGGCAGCCTCGCTGCAATCTGGTGGCATCGCCACATATACATCTGTTCTGGTGGCCTCGCCACATATACATCTGTTCTGGTGTCCTCGCCACAATATCTGTATCTGGTGACCTCGTTACAATATCTGGTAGCCTCGCTGCAAATTTCTGTGGTGTTTAGCGGTTGGGTGGGTCGAGTAGTCTCCCCACATGGTGTAAGGCTGGTACGGGGGTGTTATGGATGGATCTGGGTTGGGCTTTCTGTTTGCATATTATATCTGATCTGTATCTGTTATGGGCCTATGGGCTTAACCTGATTTCTGTAATGGGCCAAGGCCCAATTAAATATGAATCTGAGGCTTGATCTATTTTGGCCTATGGTTGAGATTATGTTACACACTGAGTTGTCAAACTCACCCCTTAATTTCATCTCTACAGGTAACCCTCAACCATAGTGGGCTTGGAGCTGTGAGAGATTTAGAGTGGCCACAACATCTGCAAATTCGGTTTCTTTTCATTTTAAGTATTTTATTATGCTATTTTTGAATGGTTTAATTCATACTTTATTGAAACTGCTAGTCATAGGCTGCGCGGGTTTTCAAATTCTTAAGAACGTTTTCAAAACTCAACTAGTTCAAAATATGGATAACCTAAAGGCTTAACAATATGACTTTTCACAAACTCGCTGTTTTAATGAAACTCTCACTCAAGCCACAACTAGCAAACTTAGATGTAGGTCCATGTGACACACCAGATCTAGCCATAACGTCTAGGCCGGGTTTGGGCTGTTACATATCATAAGCACAAACCGATCACTTTATTCTTTCAATTTCATGTATGTATACGGCTACCTATCTTATGCCCTCTCATTTCATAATTGGATTCTAACAAGGTAAAGTTAACTATTTATAAATCATTCACTTAAATATTTCATATCATATTCATATACATGCTAAGTTGGTATGCTCAAAACTTACCTCGATATATTCGAACGGTTGAAGCTCGGCTACTCTACTACCTTCTCTTTTCCCCTATTCGATTTTGATCCTCTTAGCTCTTGAGCTTAATTAAAACAAATAAATTCATTCCATTACTAACTCAATGCCATTTTCTTTATACACACATATGACAATTATTTATAACTTCAACATGTATCCTACTTCATTAAAAGGCCATGACTTGATTCCATATTTATTAATCTGTATTAATTCGCATACACCAATAAAGATTCGCTCACTTTTCATGCTTTCTTATGTAATAATTTAATCATAATGTCGAATGTCTCAATAAGCACATGGTACGAACACAAGGCACATATATATATAATACATACTTTAAGACCATAAACCTCTATTTACTTCTCAATTTACACAATGACTCCAAGATATATGGTTTAGTTCGAATGTCAACTTGACGAATATTTACTACATTTCCAATTGTTATGCATCACTATTTCCGCGCACACAAATACATACGCATTCATGGGCTTAAAATTCACTTATGCTTAATTTATACACTTCTCATTAACACATGTTATTCCAAATAGTCCAAGCATTGACCTATAGCAAATTCGGTAATTTGCACATATAGTTGCCAACATTTAACGTCTCAACGTTATGTCTATCTTCCCAACTAAAATGCTAATTTATCAACAATTTTTTTAACACATCATGGCTTTAGCCGATTCCATCATTCATCACCATTTCAAGGATGCATGCTAATACAAGTTAATTCATTCAATTTCGACCCATTACCGACTACTCAAGGTTCAATTTCATCTACTAAACAAGTATTTCACATATTTATTACTACATCTCAAGACCACTTGATTTTAACATCAATTACTTAACAACTTCTAAATTTTACAAATCGGCAACAACGCATAAAACTCAATACACAAGCCGGTTCCCATTTTGCATTGAATCCACATTCAACCCTCTTTAACTAGTTTCTACATCACCCAATCTCCTCAATTCATCAAAACGTGAAAATGAAAACCATACCACACCATTTCCATCATGACCGAATGCGACATTGACCTTTTTCTCAAAATCACATATATGGGTCATGGCAAGGACCTCAAAATCAATCCAATTTCATAAAAATAACATTAAAAACACTAGAAACATACCTTAATTTGTTCCTACTCAGCCGAATGCCTTAGGTTCTTTCTCCCCCCCTCTCATTAAAAATTCGACAAAACAAGGAAAATGAAGCTTATTTTCATTAATTTTATGACATGCATGCTTTTATTTATTAGATTACTACATTACCCCTTTTAATTTTCATGCCTTTCCACTAAACCATGGATGATAGTGTCCATGTAAATTATGCATGGTCATTTTGCCATATAAGCCCTCTTTACTTTATGAATCATTAAATTCGGTACTTACACATATGCCCAGTTGAAATACCTTTTATGCAATTAAGTCATAATGTCAAATTTTAACTCAAAATCAATAAAATTAAGCCACCAAAATTTCCACACCTATAATTCACATAATAATTCAAAATTAAAACATATTTCTAAAATTTATTTCTGCCTCAATTTAATAGTTATGAAACCACTTCCCGACTAGGGTCGAATTAGGGCTGTCACAGACTTTGTTATTATGTAAGCAAAGTGAGATTATTTTGAGTGTTTTCTATTATAGGAAATTGTAAAGTTTGTACTAAATGTTAGAACAGCATGCTTAAATGTTAACCATTGTCATGTGGATGCCGAATGTGCTATTGATTAAGGACTTGAACCATTTGTGGTATTTTGAGATGTGAAAATGTGAGTATGACGTATGCTATGTCTTTGATGATTTTATATGGCATTCGGCTATGGTTGTTATGCATTAATGGGATAATCGGCTATGGCTTAAAAGATTATTGACAATTGGCCATTTTGGAGAAATATGAGATTAATGTTTAATTTTAGAAATGAATGCTTAAATTTGTTTATATGTATGGTTGCCGAATGTGAGACTAAATAATAATTTGAATAAGTGTTTGAGTAATTGTTAAAAGAATTTGAAGGCTAAACTAGTTGTTTTGCTTATAATGGCCAAATGAGCTTAAGTTAATACGAGGTTTGAATTGTTAGTAATTTGAGATGAATATAATAGAATTTGCCGTTTGTGAATTGTTAATATGAGATTATCTTGGGTTGGATTGAAAATTGTCCTTGTGCTATAATGTTTAAGTGGTTAGTGTATATATATATATGTGTGTGACCGAATGTGAACCAAAGTGAGAAATGAGGAGAAGGATTGGGTTTGAGATTGTAAATTAATGTATGTGACTTAATTGACAATCGACTAAAGTGATTAAAATGCATTTAGATATATGTATATTAAAATAGCCGAATGTGGACATGGATCATGATGTGAGTAAATTGTCGTTAATTCGGTTGTAAACTTTGTCGAATGTGATTAATGATAGAGTATGGGTTGACTTTGATACTCATATAAGAGTTTGAAAATGTGAGTTGTCGTATGTTTCATATTATGGGAAATTATTGATGTTTGAACCTAAATAAAATAGTTAAGTAATTAAATAAACCGATTTATTTTACCTAGCTCAAGAGCAAAAAGAGCTTAACTCGGGAAGGGGAAAAGCGAAAATAATTGAATAGTCGATTCGTAGTCGTTCGACGATATTCAAGGTAAGTTCTTCAGTGTTTAAGTTTGATTATTTTGTATGCTTAAGAGTTAAATGAATATAACAAAGATAATGCTAATTTTATATGGTTAATGTGCCGAATGAGTATTGTTTAAGGCTATAAGCCGAATGTGACTAGTAGATCAATTTTGAAATGGATGTGATAATATGATGTGTTTAAAGATCAATTATGAAGAGTGAACTATACTGTATGTGATATATTCGAAGGATGGGAACCTTTGTGTATAAATATATATATATTTAGCTATGTATATATATAAATATATATACAAGTTTGAAATGCAAATTAAGAAGGTATGAGATGATGCGTGTGTTGGTTATCGTAATGTGACATTCGGGCAATTAGCCTAGCAAGTTTCAAGCTGGTGATCATTTTCAGGCTACGAGCCTAGTAGGCCTTGTGCCGGTGATGAGTTTTGGGCTTTAAGCCTAGCAGGCATTGTGCCGTTGTATTCGAATCAAATTGGTACTTAGCGAGCAATATGCCCGAACGTTAATACGAGACTTTGGATCGATGTGTTATTACGTGAGTTAATATACATGGAAAAGTTAGACATAAGCTAAAATTTTGTTAGCTTGTAATAAAGTACGTATGTGTTTTATTATGCAATTAAAGTATATAAAATGTGTTTGAATGATGGTTATGTATCCGAATGTGATTGAGTAAGTTGTACCTCATGAAATTAAGTTATGAATAGATGAATATATGGTATAACTTTTGGCCATTTATGGCATAAGTAAATATACATGCTAAATGGAACTTGAGTATTTGGTTGAGCGTAAGCGTATACTTTGCTATGTGTTAAGGCCGGTTGGCAAGTTATGAAATTAAAAAATATGAATATTATGTGCTTATGATCGAATGATGCTAAGCTTTTGTTTATGTGTTTGTGCTATATGGAAACTGGAAGTATATGATTTGATATGTTCGAAACTTTGTGGATTGACTACAGTATTTTATTATTCGGGCCTTTGGCCTAGCAAGCTTTAAGCTGGTGATTATTATCGGGCTTCGAGCCTAGTAGGCGTAAAGCCAGTGAATAAATATCATACTTAAAAGTCTAGCAGGCTTTGTGCCGGTGACAAATTCAGGTTATTACCTAGCAGGCTTTGTGCCGGTGAGATAATAAAAGTCTAAGACTATGAGGCTTTGTGCCAATACAACATTTGAATTCGTTCAATAAATTAAGTTGTCCAGGTATGTATAATGTATTTGTGCACTCATTGTAGTTTCGGCTACCCTACTGTTAGTAGCTTTGGCTACTTCACGGCTATGCCATGTCTGTACGGCACTAGGTGCTAATCTCTGTATATTTGTTCATATTCTGAAATTGCTCAATGGGATTAAATTGACTGTATTATGATGAAGTGATTGTACAGGCAAACTGAAAATGGTATGGTATACCGAGAATGTTACTGCTAAGTATATTTATGATTGGTATGTGGGTTGTACACAAAGAGTAAACTAATTGCTCAATGATTGTGACAATTTATGATGTACATATAGTATTTGGTGAATATGGTGAGTCCAACATGATTTCGAATAAGTCTTGATTCTTGATGACATAGAAATTATCGGTCTATGCTTATGTTGCATAGTTATGTATTCTTACCACGATGAATGAAATGATATGGTATTGATTTAGTAAGCAATAACTATAAATGAGTAAATTTAGCCTGGACAGCTTTGGGTTACAGCAGTGATGAAACTTTGAAAATACACTAAAAATAGTGGGAAATGACTTATAGGCTGAATAAAATATTGAATTAAAGCCTAATGAATCTAGTTTCACATAAAAGAAACCGTGAAAACAAAAGAATTTCCTATAATGAGATATTTGAAGTTGGGTGAGATAGAGTCAGAATGACTCCGACATCCCCTGTTCTGTTTTGAGAAAATCATTATAAATTGTACAAAAATATACATGAGATGTAATTTATATGCTTAGAATCCTTAATGAGTCTATTGTCAATATAAATAGAGAAGAACATTATCTGAGTTCTAAGCTATGCGATAATTGAACTTTAGTACAGAAGGGTCAAAACTGTCAGACAGTGAATCAGGGATAACTTTGAGGAATAAACTGTATTAATTGGCAAAGCCAAAAATTCTAGAAATTTTATGGTAGAAAGGTAATGAGTTTAGCTTCAAGTAAAATTAACGGAACTTGATTTGGAGTTCTGTAGCTCCAGATATAAATAACTTAGTGACTATTACTCAAGAAGATAGCTTGTAGTGAACTTGTGATTATGTTGTAAACATTGAATAAACATGTTAATGAGTTGCTTATTGTTTTCATATGAACTTACTAAGAGTAAAGCTTACTCCCTCTTTATTTCCCATATTCCCTAGGTTGCCAGGTTAGCTCGAGTTGGGGGCTGTCAGAGATATTATCACACTGTCAAGTTTACAATATCGGCGTAAGTAAATCCAAGTATTTTCGAGTCTATGGCATGTATAAGGTTGTAAAGTTGAGTAGGTAATATTATGATTTAGCCAAAGGCATTGACTTGTGGTTAAGGTAGTATGTGTTCTTATAAATTGGCCTATGTCGGCTAATAATGTTATGGACCTATATGATTAATCTTATACTTGTATGTTATTATCTCTTGTGATGTGGTTCATAGCATGATTGTTAGCAATTTTTTTAAAAATAGCTTCTTGACTGCTTGAGTGTCCCTGATTTGGTCTCGGACCACCTTGAATGTATGTTTTGGGCCTCATAAGCCGTGTAGGGGATAGTATGTGTGTAAAGTGAAAAGTTTTAAATTGATCGAAAAAAATTTTATGACCCGATTTTACATGATTGGTTGAGTTTAAGTCCGGTAGCACCTCGAACCCTGTTCCAGCATTGAATACGGGCGAGGGGTGTTACATCGGATATTTACCGATCATAAAAGTTTGAAATACTTGATGACTAAAAAATATTTGAACTTAAGGCAAAGAAGATGGTTTGAGTTGATTAAATACTATGACTTAGTGATTGATTATCACCCGGGTAAGGCAAACGTAGTTGTTGATGCTTTAAGTAGAAAATCTTTATTTGCATTGCAAGCTTTGAATACCAACTTGGCCATGTTAGATGATGGTTCTATTTTAGCTGAATTGAGAGCTAAACCAGTATTTCTTGAAGAAATTTGCGAAGCTCAGAAAGACGATAGTGAGTTACAAGCTAAAAGAGCTCAATGTGAGTCAGGCATAGAATCAGATTTTCAGATTAGTTCTGATGGTTGTTTGATGTTTAGAGATAGAGTTTCTGTACCAAAGAATGATGAGCTTATTCAGAAGATTTTACAGGAAGCATATAGCATTTCTTTGTTTATTCACCCAGGTAGTATAAAGATGTATAATGATTTGAAGAAATTGTACTGGTGGGTAGGAATGAAAAGAGATATTTTAGAGTTTGTTTCTAGATGCTTGATCTGTCAACAGGTAAAGGCCGGACATCAGGTACCCTCTGGTTTATTGCAGCTTGTGGTAGTCCCTGAGTGGAAATGGGACCGAGTTACTATGGATTTTGTGATAGGGTTGCCACTGACACCGAAAAAGAAAGATGCAGTATGGGTTGTGATTGATAAGCTAACTAAGTCGGCTCATTTTATCCCAGTTCGTATGGATTATTCCCTTGACAAGTTGGCCGAGTTGTATATTTCAGAGATAGTCAGACTACATGGGGTACCATTATCGATCATTTCAGACAGAGATCCGAGATTTACTTCACAATTCTAGAAGAAGTTACAATAAGCTTTGGGGACAAAGTTGAGTTTTAGTACAGCTTTTCATCCCCAAACCGACGGTTAGTCAGAGAGAGTTATTTAGGTACTTGAAGATATGCTTAGATGTTGTGTATTGGAATTTCAAGGCAGTTGGGAAAAATACTTACCATTGGTAGAGTTTGCCTATAATAATAGTTACCAGTCAAGTTTGAAGATGGCACCTTATGAAGCTTTGTATGGACGCAAATGTCGTACACCTTTATATTGGACGGAGCTTAAGGAAAATCAGATTTACGGGGTTGATCTACTTAAAGAAACAGAAGAAAAAGTGAAAGTTATCAGAGATTGTTTGAAGGCAGCTTCAGACAGACAGAAGTCATATGCAGATTTGAAAAGAAAAGAGATCGAGTATCAAGTTGGCGACAAAGTGTTTTTGAAAGTATCCCCGTGGAAGAAAGTTCTCAGATTTGGCATGAAAGGCAAGCTAAGTCCACGTTTTATTGGACCGTTTGAAGTGATTGAGAGAGTTGGGCCATTAGCATATCGGTTAGCTTTGTCGATTGAGTTAGAGAAGATTCATGATGCGTTCCATGTGTCAATGTTATGACTTTCTCGTTCAGATCTGTCACATGTGATTTCTCAGACAGAGGTTGAGATTTAGCCAGATATGACTTATAGTGAAGAACCGGTAAAGATTCTAGCTCGAGAGGTAAACTAATTAAGGAATAAAAGTATTGCTCTTGTGAAAGTCTTATGGAATAGACATGGGGTTGATGAGGCTACATGGGAGCCTGAAGAGGCGATGCGAAAACAATACCCAAATCTTTTCACAGGTAAGATTTTCGGGGACGAAAATCCCTAAAGGGGGAGAAATGTAACATCCCGAATTAGGGCCTAATTGAAATAATGGTTCGTGACCACAAATTCGAGATAGAAATAATTATTTTGAGGTTTATAATATGATTTCATGATTTTGTGAAAATTTCGTGAAGAAATTCTATGCATAAAGTGCTTAATTTGAAATTAGAGACTAAATCGAATAAGTTGCAAAACTTACATTCTAGAAGATTTTAGTATGAAATTGCCTTGATATATTAATTAGAGGGTCTTAAATAGAATTTGACCAATTTCTAAAATTTTGGACAAAAATGGGCTTGTACATGAAATTTTTCACAGAAAGGCATTAAGGGTATTTTGGTCATTTGGTAATTAAAATGAATTAAAAAGGAAATTAAGGCCAAATTGTGTTCATCTTCTTCAAGCCTTGGCCGAACCTTGCCTCTCTCCATAGCTAGGGTTTCTTCAACTTCCAAGCTTCATAGTAAGTGCATCCAAGCCCAGTTTTTAATGATTTTTATGTTTTTGGAATCCCGGTCACTCGATTTAGCTTATGGTAGCAATAATTCAACCTAGGGTTCATATTTGGAAAAATACCCATAGGTGAAATTTGTTTATTTTGGTGTTTTATGATGGAATACGAGGTTTTAAATTATGCTAGACAACTTGTGCTACTCGATTTTAAGTAAAAATGAGTAAAAGGGCTTAATCGATAAAAATACCTATTGTTCATAAGTACATGTTATAGTGGGAATTTGAGGTTGTTGTTGGTAAATAAATGATCAGCATGTCCTAAAACATAAGGATTTGGGATAAAGTTTAATTTTCGAGCCTTGGGGCAAAAGTGTAAATATGCAAAAGTTTAGAAAAAAATGTAATTTTACCAAAGTTCGAGTTAAAGGCTGTTTGATAAATGTGAGTATTAAATAAGCTAAATTGCTATTATAGATCAAGAAGAACGAAATTCAGGCGTAGATCGGGCAAAGGAAAAAGTAAAGGACTAAATTGTCAAGTTTATTTTGTATCGAGGTAAGTTTACAATAAATAAATGCAATATTTCATTCTTTTACATTAATGTTGTTAATTTCCAGCATATATACATTTACTTTATGAAAATAAATTAATTTTAAAAGCAAAATTTTTATGCCCGATTGAGCAAGTTAAGTCCGGTAACATCTCGTGCTTGACTCCGGCGACGATCTCGGGTAAGGGGTGTTACAGCATGTATATGTGTATATATTCACCTGAGTAACGTTGATGAATGAATGAATTTCGGTAAATTTGATGTGGGCAAATGTTATTTGGAAAACCCAGATAAGAAAATTTATGGGTGAGATGAGATTTGAAATAAAACAGTTTGTACAACAACAGTAGGGTGACTTTGAAAAATTACCAAATATTATAGGAATTGAATTTGAGGTTTAATGAGATATAGAAATAAAGCTTATTGAGTCTATTTTCATAAAAAAGAAACAGAGCAAGCAAAAGAATTCTGTATTTTAAGATATATATATTTTTGTGACATTGGTTCAGAATGACTTCGTGATCCCTTGTTCTAACTTGGAAAAATCATTAAAAAATTTTAAAAACCTAATTATGGAGCATAATTTATATGGTTAGACTCCTCAATGAGTCTCTTTTCAGAAGAAAGAAACGAGAAACTCATTTGAATTCTATAGCAATAGATAATTAAATTTTAGTAAAGAGTGGTCAAAACTACTAAACTGTAAAATAGGGGAGACTTCAATGAATAATCTATACTAATTAGCCAGACCAAAAATTCTAAAATTTTTATGGTAAGAAGATATATGAGTCTAGTTTCTAGTCAAATTGATAGATATTAATTTGGAGTTCTGTAGCTCTGGATAAAAATAATTCAGTGACTATTACTCTAGTAAACACCTTGAAAAGGGCTTAAGTAAATGGTGGGACTATCTATATTTGTAATTATACTATTATGAGAACATGTTATGAATTTTTATAAAAGCTTGTAATAAATTGATTATTATTTACATATATACTTACTAAGCTATAATGTTTACTCCCTTCCCTTCCTTTTTCTTATAGAGTTTCAGATGCTAGCTCGAGTTGGAGGTCGCCGGAGATACTATCACACTATCAGGCAGAGGTTAGTATTAAAAGATTCTGAAATATTTATAAGTTTATGGCATGTATAAGGACTTGAATATATGTATATATGTTACTGAGTTGGCCTAGAATGCTGGCCTAAATTAATGGAAATTTTATTCTATATAAGACCATGTGATATGACTAAAAGTAGCTATGTTATGAGTCATAATGATACAATACATGAACAAGTATGCTTGCATGTTAGTAAATGAGTTAATGTTTATATGATAAGAATGTGATTAGATTCTAAATTGAAAGAAATTTTATAGCCGATTTTGTGTATTTGTAAGTGTAAAAATCAAGTGATGCCTCGTACCCTGTTCCGGCATTGAACACGGGTAAGAGGTGTTACAATGGCAGTACATGATTTTGTATAAGACCATAGCTGGGCTATGGCATCGATATATGATTTCGTGTAAGACCATGTCTTAGACATTGGCATCGATATATGATTTCGTGTAAGACCATGTCTGGGACATTGGAATCGATATGTGATGTAACATTTCAAAATAGGGCCTAAACAGAATAGTGGTTGCGAAACCACGAATCCAAGATAGAAATTTTTAATTGAAGTAGGGGTCCTTAAATGGTAATTATATATCGATGCCAATGTCCTAGACATGGTCTTACACGAAATCGTATATCGATGTTAAAGGATTTAATTGAAGAGCATATTGAAGTAAAGGTCCTTAAATGGTAATTATACCATTAGGTTTTCATGGACAAAAATGGACATACATAGGTAGAAATAACCAAAGTTTTTAATGAAGGGCATTTTAGTCATTTGGTAGTTAAAATGAATTAAAAAGCGAAAAAGATGGCAAAATGTGTCCATCTTCTTCATTAGGCCGAAATTTCAATGGGATCTCTATAGCTAGGGTTTTGTCAAGCTTCCAAGCTCCATAATCAAGAAGAACGAATTTGGGGATAGACTGAGGAAAGAGAAAGGTAGAAGATTAAGTTGCCAAGTTGATCGTATTTTGCACCGAGGTAAGTTTACAATAAATAAATACAATAATTTGATATTTTATATTAATGTTGTTAATTTCCAGCATATATACATTTATTTTATGAGAATATTCCAAGTTGAATCAAAGATGAGGTAACAAAAAAATGTATCAGAAAGCCCGTTTGAACGTTACGAATGTATGGGATACGGAATGTTATGACATTTTGGGTTGAGACAGTTAAGGAACATCCCATGTAAGTCCATATTAGAAATATGGCATTGGCAGGTTGAGACAGTTGAGGAACATTCCATGTAAGTCCATATCAGTTATATGGCTTTGGCAGGACAGGAAACATCCCATGTAAGTCTATATCAGATATATGGCTTTGGCAGGACAGAGAACATCCCATGTAAGACCATGCCTAGAGCATGGCATTGGCAGGCTATTATTAGGCAGGAAAACCCAAGTATCCTGAGTATTCAAAACGGTTCATTGGGCTAAGATACAAGCTATGTTACAAGAAAGTTCAAGTAAAGGAATGATAAATAAGAAAGTCAAAGAGTAAGTGGGGAAATAAAATAAATATTTTGTTAGTTGATGATATAATATGAGTATAACTATACTTGGTAAATGTTGTCATTTATTTACTTGTAAACTTACTAAGCATTGTAGCTTACTCCTTTTCCTTTCTCTCTTTTATAACTTAGCCAAGCCAATTCGGGGATCGTAAGGATGTCGGAGTTCATCTCACACTATCAAAGGCTATCTCGGTATTTTGTAGTTTGAAATGTTTTGAGTTATGGCATGTATAGGGACTTGGCAATTGGTGTGTATGTCTTTATGATATGATTCAAGTATGTTATGTGAATGCTTGAAGATGATTAGCTATTGAAATGGCTAAATAAGAACATGTTTTGATGTTATGTATGTCTAAATGATTGTTTATGCAATGAAATGACGAAGGAGAAAAAGTTTGCCATGAAATAGTTTTGTAACAGCATCAGTGACTTGAATTTGAAAAATCACTAAAAATTTTAGAAATGGAATTAAATGGTGAATGAGACATAAAATTAGAACTTATTGAGTCTATTTTTATAGGAAAGAAACAAGGCAAGCAAAGGAAGTCTGTATTATGAGATATTTAAATTCTTGTGATACTGGTTCAGAGGGACTTTGTGATCCCTTATTCTAATTTTAGAAATTCACTAAAATTTCTATAAAAATAATTATGAGTCATAATTTATATGTATAGACTTAAGTGAGTCTATTTTTACTAGAAACAAGTGGAAACACTAAATGAAAACTGTACTAAGAGATAATTGATTTTTAGTAATGAGAGGTCAGAACAGTGAGACAGTGAAACAGGGGAACACTTAACTAATAAACTGTACTAATTGGCCGCATCAAAAATTCTGAAAAACTTATAGTAAAAAGATATATAAGTGTAGTTTCAAGGAAAATTTACAGATTTAAATTTTTAGTTTCGTAACTCGAGTTATAATTAATTTAGTGACTATTACGCAGGTGGACAATTTTATTATGAATAGTGCAAATGAATTGTTTTAATTTGTGTAAGAAATTGGAAAATTTTTAAATGTCCCCGGTTTGGTCCCGAACCATTCCAATTGCATGTTTAGGGCCTCGAGGGCCCATTTTAGGGATAAATTGTTTGAATGTGAATGAATTAATTTTAAAAGAAAATTTTTATGCCCCGAACTATTAAGGTAAGTCTGGTAACGCCTCGTGCTCGACTCCGGGGACAATCTGAGGTAAGGGGTGTTACATTTATTGGTATCAGAGTGAGAGTTTAGTTGGTTCTCGAAATATTCAGTATGAGTAAGAGTCTAGCTATACATGCCATACTTATATCGATAGTGTGACTACTCCTGACGATTTTAAATGTTTTTCTTCTATAGTTATGGATCCCGAACGAGTTGGTGTAGATGATGTAGAAAGTAATGCGCCCACTCCTGCAGAAGGGACGGTGCCACTAGATAGTAGCGAAAGGCTCGTTACAGTTAGTCAGGGATGAGGGGCTCGAGAAGCATTCTTCCAAGCTATGAATGAATGGTTTGCTGAGTTCGTTCGTACGAATCCAGCTGTTAGACCTCTATCCTCTCATGATCTTCAGACTACCCATGTAGCTTCCCAAGCTATAGATACAGTCAGAAGAGAAAAGCGACCAGTAGACAATATTAGAAAACAAGGGGCCAAAGAGTTTCGGGCTACTAAAGATGATGATGCAGAGAAAGTTGAATTTTGGCTCGAGAATATTATCAAAGTTTTTGATGAGTTATCTTGCACACCAGAAGAGTGTATAAAGTGTGTGCTGTCACTTCTTAGAGATTCAGCTTACCATTGGTGGAAGACACTTGTGTCAGTAGTACAGAAAGAATGAGTTACCTGAGATTTCTTTCAGGAAGAGTTCCGCAAGAAGTACATCAGTCAGAGGTTCGTTGACCAGAAAAGAAAGAATTCCTTGAAGTAAAGTAGGGTAAGATGGCAGTGACTAAATATGAACGTGAATTTGTCAGACTCAACAATCATGTTAGAGAGTGTATGTCAACTGAAGCTATTATGTGCAAGAGATTTGAAGATGGGCTCAATGATGATATTCGACTTTCCATTGGTGTTTTAGAGATAAAAAGAGTTTGTTGTTTTAGTTGACAGAGCTTGTAAGGCATAGGAGCTGCTGAAAGAAAAAGAAAAAGGTAAAGCTAAAATTGATATGCAAGATACGAAGAAAAGATAGATGAGCATGTCATTTCAGTCTACATCCAAGAGGCCCAGAGAGTTCTTTATTAGATCAAGCTTTTCAGCTGGGTATTCGAGCAAAAATAGAGATAACGAAAATATAGGCTCAAAAGCTCAGACTACCTAAATTGCAAGTGTAGGTAAGGTCCGACCGGGCAGATCAGAGTGTCCACGGTGCGGTAGACATCGTTTTGGTCAGTATCGAGCAGATGAGAGTGGTTGTTACAAGTCTGGTGCTCTAGATCATTTTATGCGATAGTTTCTAGAAATGGTTAAAAAAGAAAAATTATAGAGTGCTAGGTCTGGGAATGTTCTAGTCTAAAGTAGACTACTGAGAAACCTGGGAACAGGGGCAGGTAGAGGTGCATCTAGAGATTCAGCAGCGAGACTAGATGTTAAAGCACTCATTAGGACCTATGCCATCCGTGCTCATGAAGAGGCATCCTCCTCTGACGTAATTACGGGTACATATTCTCTTCATGATGTTAATGTTATTGCTTTGATTGATCTGGGTTCGACCCATTCCTATGTTTGCATGAAATTGATGCCTAGTATGAATATGTCCATAGAACTACGGGATTTGTGATTAAAGTATCGAATCCATTGGGTCAGTATGTATTAGTAGACAAAGTATGTAAAAATTGCCCTTTGATGATTAGAGGTTACTTTTTTATGGCCGATCTCATGCTATTGCAATTTGATGAGTTTGATGTGATTCCTGGTATAGATTGGTTGACTGTGCATTATGTGATAATGAATTGTGGAAAGAAATTCATTGAGTTGAATCGTGAAAATGGTTAAATTTTCGGGTTAATTCAGATGAGTCAGAAAGCTCATTTTCCATGATTTCTGTTATGTCTGCTCAGAAATGTTTAAGGAAAGGATGTGAAGCTTATCTTGCTTTTGTGTTGAATACTAAAGATCCAAAGTTGAAAATTGAATCAGTTCTTATGGTATGTGAGTTTCCTGATGTGTTTTTGGAAGAACTACCAGGTTTACCTCTTATCAGAGAAGTTGAGTTTTGTATTGAGCTGGTTCTAGATACAACACCCCTTTCTATTGCTCCTTATAGAATGGCTCCAATGGAATTCAAAGAATTGAAAGTTCAGTTGCAGGAATTAACAGATATAGGCTTTGCAAGACCTAGTTGGTCACCATGGGGTGCACCAGTACTCTTTGTGAAAAAGAAAGATGGTTGTGACAGCTGTAATTTAACCCTAGTTGGAAAGTGGTTTCGGAACCACGAGACCGACTTATAATAGAGTATGGATGTCATATTTTGTGATTAAAATACGTAAATTAGCATGTGTGATAAATCAAATAAGAGAAATCAATTATTGTATGTTTATTTGAGTGAAATGGGACTTGATTGTGAAATTTAGAAGATAGGGTGGCCAAATGTCATAGTGGCCGAATGTTAAGGCTTGAAATGCATGGTATTTGCATGGTTATTAAACCATTATATAAGGCACGGTAGTGGAAGGTTAGTAAAAACCATTATATGCATTTTATATTGGAAATTTGAAATGTTATAATTATGATATATAATAAAATATGATATTATATTCGAGTGGAGATAAAAACAAAGCCAACACTTCCATTCTCTTACTTTTAGTCGAAACACTTAGGATAAATAAGAGAGAAATGTTTTTGTGAAGCAAGAGCATTCAGCTCATTTGGTGTTCAATTTAAGGTAAGATTTTGAGTTTATTCTTTAAAATTTTCATGAATTTGGGTTACTTATTAAGTGATTGACATAGCCCATGTACAAAATTTGGAAATGGTGTTCAATCATGGTTTCGGTCATGAGGTAGAAGTATGAATTAGTTGTGGATTTTATGATTTATTTGGTAATGGTGAATAGATGATGTGGAGTTAAGCGAATGTAAATATATGTGGGTTATAAGATGATTTAGAATCAGTTTGTGTGTTTAATTTAGACTTCTAATTGCCGAATGTGGATGTGAGCTATATGTTGGGTAATTTGTTGTTAAATGGTGGAATTATAAGCATAGGGTAATAAAATTTGACATTTTTGTGGAAAAGAAGTGTCTTGTAATTATCTTATTTGAATTAGTCCTTGGATAGATGGAAATTGATAATTGTCGTGTATGAGTAGTGGCCGAATGAGAATTTAGACAAGGTTAAGATAATGGTTGTGCTTATTTTGATAATATTTGGTTAAATAAAATATGAATAATTATTTAAAGTGAGAATCCTTGTATAAGTATTTAAGGTAGTATGTGAGCTTGGCCTATAATATTAGGCATTCAATGATTGATGTATTCGGCCATTAAATGAAAGTGGCCACACGGTTTTAAGAATTATTATTTAAGTGGTTGCAAACAAATGTTTTAAGAATCGACCTTAAGCTTTGATATTTCAATCTCCATTATGAATGATGCCTTGATATATATATATGTATAGACGGTTATGTGGTAAGTATAAGTAGGAAGTGTTAAAGTTGGATTGTGAATGAATGTAATTGAGGTTATGTATACATGGTTAATTGATGATTCCTTATGAAAGTGCCGCCTGTCCATATTTTAGTGAAACCATTATTATTACTTTGTTTCTAAAATAATTAGTAAGATAGTAAATTAGTTGAATTGTACTTTCTAGCTCAAGAGCAAGGAAGGGGGGAGACAAGTAAAGGGAAAACGAAGGCACTTGAATAGTCGATCTGAATTGCTCCATCTATCGCAAGGTAAGTCTATAAGCACTTGAACCATTGTTATTTTGTATGAAATTGTTGAATATGAATTTGACGAGAATTATTGGAAAATATACATGTAGTTTCGGGTCGGGTATGTGATGTATCATGGACTTAATTAAGTCCTTTTGATGTGTTCATAATGAATGAGACTGGCATTTGGTGTGCTAATAAATATGGCACTATGTGTGTAAAGGATTATGGCACTATGTGTGCGAAATCATCAACCGAGCACTATGTGTGCGATATCGGTCATATGGCACTATGTGTGCGAAGAATTATGGCACTATGTGTGTGAAATCATTAACCAAGCACTATGTGTACGATATCGGTCATATGGCACTTTGTGTGCTAAGAATATTTAAAATATAAGTTTTAAAAGAAAAGGGCATGAATGAGGTGAGTGTATGGAATGTATATTTGTGCATTTACTCAATTATGTTAAATCCTATGGAATTAAGAAGTGGATTAGAAGATTATGGGAAATTAAGATTCAATAAAGTATAAAATGTAGTTAACCATAAAGTATTAATTTGATTGATTGGAGGGTTGTATAACTTGTGGATGAGTCGAATAATTTGAGTGAATTTGATTACTGATCAATTTGAATGAGTATTGAGTTTGTGATGAGGTATATTGATATATATGAAATATGAGACAATTTGGTTTTTGAAATGGAATGATGGATACTATCTTGGTCATTGTTACCTTTTGTATTTACTATCTTGAATTACTCTATAAATTTTTGCTTATGACTTACTGAGTATTAGCTCACTTAAGTTATTTGTTCATTCTTATTTAGATCTTTGTTTCATTGGGAGCTCGGGATCTTTATCGAAGTCATCGCACTTATCATTATCCTTTTTGGTATTTTTGAAACTACTTTAAGTTAATATTCATGGCATGTATATGTTAGACATAGTTGTGATTTTATCTTTTGGAAAGATGTAAATGTATATATGTATGGGATAAGACATGCGAATATGGCATATTATCCATTTTGTTGATATTTTGATAAGTTATATTTGCTAGTAAGTGTATTTACCTTATGAACAATATGCTCTCTTGTGAATGTTTTGATGTACTGAGAGTGAGGAATTGGAGAGTGGGTTGGTGTTCATGTTGAGGTAAAGAAGTGAATTTCTTTTGGATGCCGTGTAAGTTTATCTATATTGTATGAATAACTTGACCTTAGACATCTTTATGCAAAATGAATAGTATAAAACATGATGGTTTGTGATCAAATTAGGCTATGAAACCTTGGTTACTCCTATGCGTGAATATATGCTCATTTTTGGCTATTGAAATTTTGGCGGATAATTTAGCATTTCATTTTATTAGTGATGAACTATTCATGTGTGTAACTACATTCTTTATTCATGTGTATGTGAAATGTTTAGAAAGCAAGTTTGGTTTGGTTAAGCCTGGTGACCCATTCCGGCGACAGATTTGGGTTTTAGGGTGTTACAATGGTTCGATGAGATTGTGCATAGATTATTAGTAGCTTAAAAAGGTAAGTATTAAGAACAAGTGTCCACTGCTTGGAATTGATGATTTGTTTGATCAATTGAAGGGAGCAACTGTGTTTTCCAAGATAGATTTGAGATTTGGATATTATCAGTTGCGAGTTAAAGAGTTAGATGTTGCGAAAACTGCTTTCTGGACTAGGTATGACAATTATGAGTTCCTTGTCATGCCATTTGGGTTAACAAATGCTCCTACCATTTTCATGGATTTAATGAACTGAATTTTCAAACCTTACTTGGATAAATTTGTAGTTCTGTTCATTGATGATATCTTGATTTATTCTCATGATGAGACTGAGCATTCAGAGCATTTGAGAATAGTTTTACAGACTTTGAGAGATAATTAGCTTTATGCCAAGTTTAGCAAAAGTGAGTTTTGGTTACGGGAAGTCAGTTTTCTTAGACATATAGTCTTAGGTGAAGGTGTTAGAGTTGATCCGAGCAAGATTTCAGCCATTATTGATTGGAAGCCTCCTAAGAATGTATCAGAGGTCAGAAGTTTTCTTGGTCTCGTTGGTTACTATAGAAGATTTGTAGAAGGATTTTCCATGGTAGCTACCCCATTGACAAGATTGCTTCAGAAAGAGGTCAAGTTTGAATGGACTGAAAAGTGTCAACAGAGTTTTGACAAGTTAAAGGCATTATTGACTGAAGCTCCTGCCTTAGTACAACTAGAACTGGGTAAAGAGTTTGTGATTTATAGTGATGCGTCCTTGAATAGACTAGGCTCTGTACTTATACAGGAAGGGAAGGTAATTGCTTATGCCTCTAGACAACTAAAGCCACATGAGAAAAATTATTCGACACATGATTTAGAACTAGCTGCCTTGTATTTGCGTTGAAAATCTAGAGACATCACTTGTATGGCGAGAAATGCTGAATATTTACTGATCATAAAAGTTTGAAATATTTGATGACATAGAAAGGTTTAAATTTGAGGTAGCACAGGTGGCTTGAACTGATTAAGGACTATGATTTGGTTATTGATTACCGTCCGGGTAAGGCTAATATTGTAGCTGATGCATTGAGTCGGGAATCTTTATTTGCTTTGTGAGCTATGAATACTTAGTTATCATTGTCTGATGATGATTTTATCTTAGCCGAATTAAGAGCTAAACCAATGTTTCTTGAAGAAAATTGTGAAGTTTAGAAAGATGACAGTAAGTTGCAAGCCAAAAAAACTTAGTGTGAGTCGGGTATAGAGTCAGATTTTAAGATCAGTTCTGACAGTTATTTAATGTTTAGAAATTGAGTATGTGTACGAATGAATGATGAGCTTATTCGAAAGATCTTAGGGGAAGCACATTACAGTTCCTTGTCTATTCATCCACGTGGTACAAAGATGTATAATGATTTGAAGAAAATGTATTGGTGGGTAGGAATGAAGAAGGATATCTCTGAGTTTGTTTCTAGATGCTTGATCAGTTAGCAGGTAAAAGCCGAACATCAGGTACCTTCAGGTTTATTGCAGCCTATGTTAGTTCCTGAGTCGAAATGGGATCGAGTTGCTATGGATTTTGTAACAAGATTACCGTTGACACCAAGAAAGAAAGATGCAGTATGGGTTGTGATTGATAAGCTAACAAAGTCGGCTTATTTTATTCTAGTTCGTATGTATTATTCACTTGACAAGTTGGCCGAGTTGTATATTTTAGAGATAGTCAGACTACATGGAGTATCATTATCGATTATTTCAGATAGAGACCCGAGACTCACTTTGCGATTCTGGAAGAAGTTATAGGAAGCTTTGGGTACAAAGTTGAGCTTTAGTACAACTTTCTATCCTTAGACCGATGGTCAGTCACAGAGAGTTATTCAGGTACTTGAGGATATGCTCAGAAGTTGTGTCTTAGAATTTCAAGGTAGTTGGGGAAAATTTTGCCATTGGTAAAGTTTGGCAATAATAATAGTTATCAGTTGAGTTTGAAGATGGCACCTTATGAAGCTTTGTATGGACGTAAATGTCACACACCTTTGTATTGGACAGAACTTAAAGAAAATCAGATTTACGGGGTTGACTTCGTTAAAGAAACTAAAGAGAAAGTGAAGGTTATCAGAGATTGCTTAAAAGCAGCTTCGGATAGATAGAAGTCTTATGCAGATTTGAAAAGAAAAGAGATTGAGTATCAAGTTGGTGACAAAGTGTTCTTGAAAGTATCCCCATGCAAGAAAGTCTTTAGATTAGGCAAGAAAGGCAAATTAAGTCTAAGTTTTATTGGACCGTTTGAGGTGACTGAAAGAGTTCGGCCGTTAGCATATCGGTTGGTGTTGCTTATAGAGTTAGAGAAGATTCATGATGTGTTCATGTGTCCATGTTACGTCGTTACCATTCTGATCCGTCGCATGTGATTTCACAGACAAAGGTTGAGATTCAACCAGATATGACTTATAGTGAATAACTGGTAAAGATTCTAACTCGAGAGGTTAAGCAACTAAGGAACAAAAATATTGCACTTGTGAAAGTATTATGGAATAGGCATGGGGTAGACGAGGCTACATGGGAGCCCGAAGAGGCTATGCAAAAGCAATATCCAGACCTATTCATAGGTAAGATTTTTGGGGACGAAAATCCCTAAATGGGGGAGAAATGTAACATTCTGAAATAGGGCCTAAACGGAACAGTGGTTACGAAACCACGAATTTGAGATAGAAAAATTTATTCCGATTAATTTTTATAATTTACTGGGTGATTAGATGCGTGTGTTAAAGTATTAATAGAAAATTTTATGAATTGCAAGTATAATTTGCCTATTAGGGCTTAATTGCAAAAGTTGATAAATATGAGTTCTAGATGTTAAAAGATTTAATTGAAGAGTATAATTCAAGTAGAGGTCCTTAAATGGTAATTATACCATTTTTCATGGACAAAAATGGACATACATAGGTAGAAATAACCAAAGTTTTTAATGAAGGGGATTGTAGTCATTTGGTAATTAAAATGAATTAAAAAGGGAAAAAGATGGCAAAATGTGTCCATCTTCTTCATTATGCCGAAATTTCAAAGGGTTCTCCATAGTTAGGGTTTTGTTAAGTTTCCAAGCTCCATAATCAAGAAGAACGAAATTTGGGGATAGACCGAGGAAAGAAAAAGGTAGAAGATTAAGTTCCCAAGTTGATCGTATTTTGCACTGAGGTAAGTTTACGGTAAATAAATGCAATATTTCGATATTTTATATTAATGTTGTTAATTTCCAGCATATATACATTTATGTTATGAAAATATTCCAAGTTGAATCAAAGATGATGTAACAGAGAAAAAGTATCAGAAAGCCCGTTTGAACGTTAGGAATGTATGGGATACGGAATGTCATGACATTTTGGGTTGAGACAGTTGAGGAACATCTCATGTAAGTCCATATCAAAATATGGCATTGGTAGGTTGAGACAGTTGAGGAGCATTCTATGCAAGTCCATATCAGATATATGGCTTTGGTAGGACAGGGAACATCCCATGTAAGACCATGCCCAGCGCATGGCATTGGCAGGCTATAATCAGGTAGGAAAACCCAAGTACCCTAAGTATTCAAAATGGTTCATTAGGCTAATATACAGGCTATGTTACAAGAAAGTTCAGGTAAAGGAATGATAAACAAGAAAGTTAAAGAGTAAGTTGAGAAATAAAATAAAGATTTTGTTAGTTGATGGTATAATATGAGTATATTTATACTTGGTGAATGTTGTCATTTATTTACTTGTAAACTTACTAAGCATTGTAGCTTAATCCTTTTTCTTTCTCTCTTTTATAGAGTAGCCAAGCCAATTCGGGGATCGTAAGGACGTTGAAGTTCGTCTCACAGTATCAAACGCTATCTCGGTATTTTGTAGTTCGAAATGTTTTAAGTTATGGCATGTATAGGGACTTGGCAATTGGTGTGTATGTTTTTATGATATGATTCAAGTATGGTATGTGAATGCTTGATGATGATTAGCTATTGAAATGGCTAAATAATAACATGTTTTGATGTTATGTATATCTAAATGATAGTTTATGCAAAGAAATTATCAAGGAGAAAAAGTTGGCCATGGAATAGTTTTGTAACAGCAATAGTGACGTGAAAATAAAAAAAACACTAAAAATTGTAGAAATGGAGTTAAATGGTGAATGAGACATAGAATTAAAGCTTATTGAGTTTATTTTCATAGGAAAGAAACAGGGAAAGCAAAGGAAGTCTGTATTGTGAGATATTTAAATTCTTGTGAGACTAGTTCAGAGGGATTTTGTGATCCCCTGTTTTGAATTTAGAAATTCACGAAATATTATATAAAAATAATTGTGAGTCATAATTTATATGTATAGATTTCATAGTGAGTCTATTTTCATAAAAAATAAGTGGAAACACTAAATGAAAACTGTACTAAGAGATACTTGATTTTTAGTATGGAGAGGCAGAACAGTGGGACTGTGAAACAGGGGAACATTTAACTAATAAACTATACTAATTGGCCACATAAAAAATTCTGGAAAATTTATGGTAAGAGGATATATGAGTCTAGTTTTAGGAAAAATTTTTGGATTTAAATTTCAAGTTTCGTAACTCAAGTTATAATTAAAAAACCAAGTCAGTGAGCTACACGGCCTAGACACACGGGTATGTGGTCGGCCGTGTGGCCAAGTTAGTATGTATGCCTTGTTTCCACACGGCCTGTGACATGGGGGCATGTGATGTTTGTAAGTTAGAAATATTTTCTAAGTTCTAGGAATTTTTGCATGTGATCGGTTTAGTCCTGAACCATTTCTGAGCATGTTTTAAGGTCTCGTAAACATTCAGAAAGGACATTGTGGTTATGAATGAATGTCATTTGTAACACCCCTCACCTAAGTCTGATATCAGAACCAGGTACGAGGCTTTACCAGACTTACGAACACACGATCACTCAATCCCGACTCACAATTTCCACAAAGACTTAAAACTTTTTCAATCCAAAACACTCTTATTATGGGCTTACAAGGCCCAAGAGGCTCATCAGGTACGGTCTGAAACCAAACCGGAACTTTTCAATCACTTCCAAAAATTCTACTTAAAACAAGGCACACGCCCGTGTGGGACAGGGACACGCCCATGTGGGAAGGCCATGTGGTCGCACACACCCATGTCCCTAGCCCGTGCTGAGTTAATTTTCATTTTGAACCGACAAAGTTTTTCACATGGCCGAGCACATGCCCGTGTTTCTAGCCCGTGTCTTTCACACGGCCTCAACATGCCCGTGTCCTTACCCTGTGTGAAATACTGGGGTATTCTATTGATGACATCATCGCGAAATTTTTGTCACATAGCCAAGCCACATGCCTATGGCTCTGTCGTGGCAATCACACGTCAGGACACACGGCCGTGTCTCCAACCCGTGTGTTTACTACAATACATTTAATTTCCATAATTTTCAGGTGCAAGGGACACACGGCTTACCATCATGCCCATTGGCTGGTCATGTGTCACACACGGCTTAGGCACACGCCCGTGTGCCTAATCGGGTGGACAATTATAGGCTATTTTCCAAGCGAAATTGCCACCTTGAAACACAAACCAGCAAAAACCAATTTTGCCAATGCACAATATAACACGAAAACACATCCAAACAACCACATTTCGACATCGACACACTTCATTTTTACCAACCACACATAAGTATACACATCCGTGGACATTATACACGTACAATATAATTTGTATCATGAGAGATTACAACACTTTAATATAACATAACTTAACCATTATGGCTCATCTATAATGGCCAAAGTAGCAAAATACCTCTACCAACAGATGGACCCAAAATAACCTTGTCATATAACTAAAATTAGTGGACCTCCTATACATGCTATAATTTCAAGGTTCAAAATCAAAGTACCAAAATGGTCGTTGATAGTGTTGATGGAATCCCATCGATCACCAAACCTCGGACTAGCTTGACGAATCTATAAGGGAAGGGAAAGACAATGGGTAAGCTATAAATCTTAGTAAGTTTATATGTAAGAGAAATGAACATTTAAACTAAATGGACATAGTTAATGGAAAATAAGTTTTCCAATCATACAATTAAGGTTGGGAATCATCACTTACTCATGTGATCTTACCAAATGATTCAATACATACATTAAGCTCTCAGCACACATAATAGTTTTCATATAACCTGCACAAACACAATCTCGAACATACAGTTAAATCTTTTCACATGCGTTTACATTGTGTCATATTAATTCGGATAGCCCGATGAACCACGTGGAACACTAAAGGATACACGGAAAGAAGGCACAAGTGCCATACACATAATGTAGATGAAACTACTACTAATATGTAGCCAAAGCTACCACTTATCGCATAAGGCTCGATAATTAGCTATTATCGGGTCAGCTCACACAAGCTGACGGTGTAGTCGATTCTACTCAGTGCTGCTCACACAAGCTGATAGGTATGTGCAACAAATGCAGGATCACCTAGCCACTGGTAGTCAAACTAGACCAGCACCCGGAGTCACATAAATGTTCAGTAGCAGTCGATGGTTTCCTAGTGACATGTCACTCGTATCCTAATGATTGCTAAGGTTCAACCGAGACTTTTTCTTTACTTATCGGTTTATCATATTCCATGATCAACATTTCAATATAAAATTTTAGAATTTCAAAATAATTAAACTAATTAAACATAAAGATTAAAAATAACTCATTATTTACATATAGAACTTACCTCGGTACAAATATACTAATCCTTTTTATTTAGCCCGACACCTTGCCTTTTCCTCGGTCAAGGTCGTTTTCGTGTTGTTCTTGAACTATAACACCAAATTTAACTCATTCAATAAATATATTACTTGATTGGACACAAAATTGTCCTATGGTAAATTTTACCATTTTACCTCTAACTTGTCAATTTTTACAATTTAGTCCCTAGGCTTGTGAAATGAAATGTATCAATTTTCTACATTCCCAAGCCTAGCCAAACATATTTCTCTTCTATAGCAGCCCATAATTTTCAATGTTTCACAATTTATGCACCTATTTTACAACTTTTGCATTTTAGTCCCTAAATGCATTTCCATGAAAAATCACTTAGCAAAAGTTGTTTACTACACTTCAAGCTTCCATTTTCTACCACTAGACATCAAAATGCTTTCATGTCACACATGGGTAAATTTTTAAACATCAACCCTAGCTTAAATTACTGGTATAGAAATCTAGGCCAAGGTACGAGGATATCAAAACTACGAATAACATGAAAAATGGGGCTAGGAATCACTTACTTAGAGCTTGAAAAAATGAAACAAAACCCTAGCTATGGATAAAGGGGCATTCAGCCATACATGAGCAAGATGGACACCAATTTTGACTTATTTTCCCTTTTTATTTCATTTAATAACCAAATGACCGAAATGCCCTGAATGGCCTTCTTCGCAAATTTTTCCTTCCATGGGCATTTTTGCCCATCATGCTATAGAATGGTCTAATTGTTAAATAAGGACCTCTAATTTATGATTTCATTTCAATTTCACACTACATGTTTCTAGAACACATATTTTGAATTTATTGCAATTTAGTTCTCTCACTCAATTGGGTACTTTTTTGGTAAAATTCATTTACTAAATTTTCGCTTATGCATTCAATCATACAATAGACCTTAAAACTTAATCGAAATAAATTTTTCTATGTCAGATTTGTGGTCTCAAAACCATCGTTCTGTTTAGGCCCTAATTCGAGTTGTTACAACTCTCCCCCTTAAGGGATTTTCGTCCCAAAAAATCTTACCAATGAAGAGATATGGGTATTATTTCTTCACGGTCTCCTCTGATTCCCATGTAGCCTCTTCTAGTCCATGTTTTTACCATAATACTTTCACTAAGCCCACACTTTTGTTTCGTAGCTGTTTCACTTCTCGAGCTAAGGTCTTGATTGCCTCTTTATTTGAATTTCCACATTAGTCGGTGAGATTACATGTGACGGATCAGAACGGTATCATCCTAACATCGATACATGGAACACATCATGAATCTTTTCTAACTCTGTCGGTAAAGCCAATCGATAAGCCACTAGTCCAACTCTTTCTACGACCTTATATGGTCATATGAAATGTGGGCTTCATTTACCTTTCTGGCCAAATCTCAAAATCTTCTTCCAAGGAGATACTTTTAAGAACACTTTATCATCCACTTGGAAATCAATTTCCTTTCATTTCAAATCTGCATAAGACTTCCGCTGATTCGAAGTAGCTCTCAAACAATTACGGATTACCTTTACTTTCTCTTCGGTCTCTCTAATCAAATCAATCCCATCGTTTTGCTTTTCACTAAGCTCTGTCCAATATAAAGGGGTCTTACATTTACAGCTATACAATGCTTTGTACGGTTCCATCTTGATGCTCGATTGGAAACTGTTGTTGTAGGCAAATTCAACCAAAGGTAGATATTTTTCCCAACTACCTTCGAATTCAAGAACACAACAACGGAGCATATCTTCGAGAATCTATATCACTCGCTTAGATTGTCCGTCTGTCTATGGGTGAAAGGCGATACTAAAATTTAGCTTTCTGCCCAAGGCTTCTTGTAACTTTCTCCAAAACCTCGAAGTAAATCTCAGGTCTCTATCCGAAATGATAGAAATTGGCACCCCGTGCAATCTTACAATCTCGGCAATATACAATTCGGCTAGCTTATCGAATGAAAAATTTATATGTACCAGAATGGAATGAGCCGATTTAGTTAATCGGTCAACAATGACCCAAACGGCATCTTTCTTTTTCGGGGTCAACGGCAAACCCGTCACAAAATCTATAGTAATACGATCCCATTTCCATTCAGGAATTGTTATTGGCTGTAGTAGACCGGAAGGTACCTGATGTTCATCTTTCACCTGTTGACAAACCAAGCACTTTGATACGAACTCAGTGACGTCTCTTTTCATTGCGGGCCACCAATACGATTTCTTCAAATCACTATACATCTTTGCACTACCCAGATGAATAGATAGCCAACCATTATAAGCTTCATATAGAATTTCTCGAATCAACTCAGCATCTTTCGGTACACATGTTCTATCTCGAAACATCAAACATTCTCATCAATTCAGAAATCTGTCTCATTATTCATTCGGCACTTAACTCTTTTTCTTGTAACTTGCTATCACCATTTTGAGCTTCATAAATTTATTGAATAAACGATGGCTTGGCTCACAACTCAGCTAGAATTGAACCATCATCGGACAAGGTAATTCTTGTATTCAAGGCTCTCACAGCAAACAGAGATTTTCTACTCAATGCATCAACCACTACATTTACCTTTCCTAGATGGTAGTCAATTAGTAACTCATAGTCTTTCAACAACTCAAGCCATCTTCGCTGTCGCAAGTTCAAATCCTTTTGTGACATCAAGTACTTCAAGCTTTTATGGTCGTTAAAGATGCAACATTTCTCAGCATAAAGATAATGGCGCCAAATCTTCAAGGTGAAGACAATGGCGGCCAGCTCTAAATCATGTGTCGGGTAGTTCCTCTCGTGTGGCTTTAATTGTCTTGAGGCATACCCTACCACTTTATCTTCTTGCATCAATACACATCCAAGACCATTTAGAGATGCATCACTGTAAATCACAAATTCTTTACCAGATGTAGGTTGCACTAGCACTGGTGCCTCGGTTAATAATGTCTTGAATTTCTCAAAACTTTGTTGACACATTTCTGTCCACTCGAACTTAACATCTTTTTGTAGCATCTTATTCATCAGAGAAAAGATCATCAAAATTCCATTTACAAAGCATCGGTAGTAACTAGCCAAGCCCAGAAAACTTCTAACTTCTGATACATTTTTCGGGGGTTTCCAATCTACTATTTCTGAAATCTTACTTAGATAAACTCGAATCCCATCTCTCAAAACAATATGACCCAAAAATCCAACTTCACTAAGCTAAAACTCACTTTTACTACATTTTCCATACAATTGTTTATCTCCCAAAATTTGTAAAACTATTCTCAAATGTTTAAAATGCTCGTTATCATCATGAGAATAAATCAAGATGTCATCAATGAACACCACTACAAACTTATCCAAGTACGGTCTAAAAATCTGATTCATTAAGTCCATGAACACTGCTAGGGTGTTAGTCAACCCGAAAGGCATTACGAGAAACTCATAGTGTCCATACCTTGTTCTGAAAGTCGTTTTCGGCACATCAAACTCTTTCACCTTTAACTGGTAGTATCTAGATCTCAAGTCTATTTTGGAGAACACTGTAGTTCCCTTCAGCTGATGAAACAAATCGCTGATCCTTAGAAAGGGATACTTGTTCTTTATTGTCTATTTGTTAAGTTGCCTATAGTCAATATAAAGTCTCATAGATCCATCCTTTTCTTTACGAATAACACGGGGGCACCCTAGGGAGAAAAACTAGGTCTGCAAATCCTTTGTCAACTCTTGCAATTACGTTTTCAATTCCCTCAACTCTATTGGAGCCATTCTATACGGGGCTCTCGATATCGGTGCAGTCCCTGGCAACAAGTTGATGGCAAACTTTATCTCTCTAGTAGTAGGTATACTCGACAATTCCACAAAAAATACATCTGGGAACTCAAAAACCACTAGCACCGATTCCACTTTCATCTCAGACTCTTTTGTATTCAAACATAAGCCAAATAGGCTTTGTACCCCTTTCCCAAACACTTCTGAGCAGTCATAGAGAAAATCAAAGCAGGCAACCCGTTGGACACATCTGTTTCAACCCGAAGACGTTCACCATTTCACATTTTAATTCGATAACCTTTTCCCTACAATTCACTTTAGCATCATGCTTTGATAGCTAATCCATGCCCAAAATAGCATTAAACTCATCAAATGGTAATAGCATTAGATCGGCTAGGAAAAAGTGACCTCAAATCACTAAGGGACAATTGTTGCAAATTTTGTCAATTAACACACTCCTGCCTAGAGGGTTTGACACCGTAATCACAAACTCAGTTGACTTTATAGGCAATTTCATATCATTCACTAATTTCATGCAAATGTAAGAATGCGTGGACCTGGATCAATCAGTGCAACTATATTAACATCATAAAGAGAAAATATACCAGTGATCACGTCAAGGGATGTCGCCTCTTCCCGAGTACGAATGGCATTGGTTCTTGTAGGCGCTCTGGCCTTCGATCTTACAGCTAAATCTCTAGCTATGCCTTTGCTACTAGCTCCCTCTTTCATATTTCTGGTAGGCCGCCCTCTAACTGGTACATTACTCGGTTTAATGCTCTGAGTAGTTTCTTTCACTGCTGTTTTTGGACAGTTTTTGATGAATGGTCTTGGGAGCCACATTTAAAGCATGCCCTGATGACCATCCAACACTCACCAGGATGTCTCCTACCATAGTATTGACATTCAAGGTTACTTGGCTTGACATTGCCAACATTAGCTACTGAAGTAGTCTAAGCCTTCAAACCCATATTTTGCCTCCCACGAGTTCTGCTCCAATTTTTAGCTAAAACAGTCGAACGATTTGGCACATTCCTCACTTTCTTTGATGATGGTTGGAAAGACTTACTCATCGATCTTTTCTTCACATCCCTAGTCTCCGATTTGGCTCTCCTCTTTTCCTTGAACAATTCCTTAGCTTTGCATGCCTGATCATCTAACACAACAAATTCTTTTAATTCCCAAATCCCCACATATAACTTAATATTTTCATTTAGGCCGTCCCCAAACCTTTTGCACATGATTTCTTCAGTGGAAACAAATTCTTGCCTGTAGGCTGGTCGTGTGTCACACACGGCTTAGACACACCCTTGTGCCTAACTGTGTGGACAATTAGAGGCTATTTTCCAAGCCAAATTGCCACCTTGAAACACAAACCAACACAAACAAATTTTGCCAATACACAATATAACATGAAAACATATCCAAAGAACCACATTTCAACATCTACACACTTCATTTTTACCAACCACACATAAGCATACACATCCATGGACAATATACACCTACAATATAGTTTGTATCATGAGACATCACAATACTTTAATATAACATAACTTAACCATTAGGGCTCATCTCAAATGGCCAAAGTAGCAAAATATCTCTACCAACAAATAGACCCAAAAGAACCTTGTTATATAACTAAAATCAATGAACCACCTATACATGCCATAATTTCAAGGTTCAAAATCAAGATACCAAAATGGTCATTGATAGTGTTGACAGAATCTCGTTGATCACAGAACCTCGGACTAGTTTGACAAACCTATAAGGGAATGGAAAGACAAAGGGGTAAGCTATAAAGCTTAGTAAGTCTACACGTAAAAGAAATGAGAATTTAAACTAAATGGACATAAATAATGGAAAATAAGTTTTCCAATCATACAATTAAGGTTAGGAATCATCACTTACTCATGTGATCTTACCACATGATTCAATACATACACTTAGCACTTAGCACACATAATAGTTTTCGTATAACCTACACATACACAATCTCGAACATATGGTTAAATCTTTTCGCATGCATCCACATTGTGTCATATTAATTCGAATAGCCCGATGAACCACGTGGAACAGTAAAGGACACACGGAAATAAAGCACAAGTGCCAAACACATAGTGTAGCTGAAGCTACCACAATATGTAGTGAAAGCTATCACTTATCATATAAGGCTCAATAATGAGCTATTATCAGGTCTACTTAAGCAAGCTGATGGTGTGGTCGATTCTTGAACTCTAGCCATCTCCACTGTTGTAAATTCAGATCTTTCTGAGTCATCAAGTACTTCATACTCTTATAGTCGGTATAGCTGTGGCACCTCTCACCGAAAAAATGATGTCGCCAAATCTTTAAGCAAAATACAATGGCAGCAAACTCTAAGTCGTGTGTCAGATAGTTCTTCTTATGTGGATTTAATTGTCTCGAGGCATAAGCTATCATTTTGCCCTCTTGTATCAATTCACAGCCGAGACCTTTCAAAGACGCATCGCTATAAATCACAAATTCTTTCCCAGACTCAGGTTGCACTAACAACGGTGCCTCAATTAATAAGGCTTTCAACTATTCAAAACTCTTGTAGCATTTTTCTAACCATTCAAACTTAAAATCTTTCCGTACCAACCTTGTCATCGATGTAGCAATCATCGAAAATCCATTAACAAAACGTCTATAATATCCAATTAAGCCCAAAAAGCTTCTAACTGTGGATACATTACATGGTGGTTTCCAATCAACAATTATTGAAATCTTACTCGGGTCGACTCTTATTATAACACCCCTTACCCGTATCTAACATCGAGACAGGGTATGAGGCGTTACCTTACTAAAACGCATGTAATTATCTAATCTTAAACCACCGAAACACGTCCTAATTTAAAACTTTTCAAATATTTCTCTTCGATCCTTCATATGGGCCTACAAGGCTTAAAATAAGGTTTTGAAAAAAATCTAGGACAATCTTGAGCACTTAGAAAACTTTCAAGAAATTCCACTAAAAGCAGGGCACACGCCCGTGTGGGAGGGCAACACGCCTATGTGCCCTCTAGACAAGGCCGCGTTGATAGCCCGTGTACCTCACACGACCTAGGCAATCAAGGGATATGTCCATGCCCCTCGTTCGTGCGGTTTTATTTTCTAACATCCAAACTAAAAGGGTTTTCACACGGCCTGGCACATGCTTGTATGCTCAGCCCATGTCCCACACACGGCCGTGACAAGCTAGTGTCGCGACCTGTGTGCAAAAACCTTGACATTCTGTTTTTGACATTAGTAGACACACGGCCATGGCACACGCCCGTGTGCTTGTCCCATATCTGCCACAGGACCATGACACGCCTGTGTCACAGCACGTGTGCAAAAACCTAGGAATTCTATTTTTGAAGTCAATAATCACACGACCGTAGCACACGCCCGTGTGCTTGGCCGTGCCCTCCACAAGGTTGAGACACACAGCCATGTCTTAGCCTGTGTGTTTACTATTGGCATTTAATTCTATACATGCACGGTGAAGGGGACACACGACCTAACCACACGCCCGTGTGACTACCCGTGTGGACAAAAAAAGGCTATGTACCAAGCCTCTTTGCCACCCTGAAAGCAGACCAAAAGTATAGCCAAATATACCAAGGCTTTTATACTCAACCAATAACTATAATTTAGCACTCCAACACATTCATAAGTACCAATCCAACCGAGCATACACATTTGTACTTCTAGTGCACACATTCATGAATAACCTTAAGTTTTCCATAAATTAACCTTCAACATTAGCCATCACTCATTACATTACACAAAAAGAATCAATTTCTAATACAAGCCAACACATTTGGCCCAAAGTAGTATGAAACTTGACAAAAGAATAAAGTCTTATACATGCTATATTCTCAAAATGTTAAATCTAACTATATCGAGAGCTTGGGATGATAGTGTTAACGAAGCCTCCGGCGAACTTTGATGCACAAGCTAGCTAGGCGGCACTATAAGAAATTGGAAAGAATAGGGTAAACATAAAGCTTAGTAAGTCGTAAGTAAATAAATATCAACAATTTACTAAGTCATGACAAACTTTTATTGCAACACAATTCATGCATGTTACAAAGAATGGCTACAACATAACTTACTCGATTCCATCCTTTACAAATTAGACAACATGCTAGTGAGCTCACTTTTCATGCATTACACTTAAGTACCTGCACCACTTACAATGGTCATCACAATATCTCACAACTGAGCATTAACTCTGAATTTTCTCGTTGAATTATTTAGAGTGTGAAAGGATATTCATTGAGCCTTCAATGTAGGGTATTGAGCCAATACGGTGTCCTAGACAGGTCTTACTGTAACATTCCTAACCCATATCCGTCGCTGGAATGGGTTACAAGGTATTACTAAATGAAATACAACTCTTAAACATTTCCATAATTTGCATAAATCATATTTGTATAATCAATAAATTTATGATAGTTCAAACCTTACACATAAAATAAAAATCATAAAATAAATGTAAATCAAACTTCGAAGTCATATATAATAAACTATTAAATATATATAAACACAATTAAAAATGTACATATAATAAACTGAATACGTCTTGAACAATAATGTGCTTTCATAATATACTTTATCAAAAATGAACCAACTCAAATGTATATATATATATATATAACACATTCATTTATAATATTATATCAACAATAGCAAAAAGAAATTACTAATCATTTAGTCATTTTTCTAGAACCTTAGCTGTATATAAGCGAACCTAAAATTTGAGTTTAATCATCATACCATTTCAACTTTACTCAGTCATTATTCACACATAAACACTTTAAAAAAAATCCAAACCAAAACATCATTCATAACGCACTTTACTCAAAATATTATTATTTATACATAGAAACCAAATTGACCAGTTCTTTAGCTTACCAAAACTGAATTCACTTAGGAACCAAATCACATTTACAAGTTTTAACAGCATTTCAATCAATCTGATAAATACTTCATTTAAAAACAAGTCGATAACTTATATATATATATATATTAAATCAAGATAAAATATAATTGTCATGATTCTTTATAACATAAATTATCCTAGTCGAATATACACATCAACTAAGTACACATAAATAAACATTTTATATCCAATTTATCAATCAAATATTTTCAAACCATGACTTATACAATTATTAGTATAACTCATATAGAAGATCCACATAAATCCCAAATACAACCATTATGAATAACCTACCATACAAGTCTTCGAATATCAAAACCATTTAATAACACTTAAATTGAATATCAAAGCCGAATATACCACAAACACCAAATTTAATAAAAACTATCAAACATAACAACCATTAACCAAAACACATCCAGTATAATTTATATCCATTTTTCACCAAATTAACACAACCAACCAAACAATTATAACATCCACGTAACTTACTCATAACATATAAACACACCATTTAAAATAAGCAAGCCATTTTCGCATGGCTTAAATATATACACATCAAAATTAAACTTGTTCATAAAATAGTTTAGCCTATACATGCCATAAGTTTCGAGTTTAGCTTCTAAAAGTACTGATATTCTAGTGATAGTGTGGATGACTTCACCGACGATCCCTGAGCATGTAATGACCTCCAAAAATCTATAAAACAATTATAGAAACATATACACCTAATAAGTTAACTTAGCCTAGTAAGCTTTAAGCAAATTAAACATATATGCATTATATTATCTCATATTTTTAGTAATTTCGAATGACTAATTCAACATAAGCATTTTATTCACATATAACTCCAATTTTTCAAGCACAAACGTATAAAACATATAACTTCACTAAGCAATTTCTATTTGACCGAAATTGCATATTTACTTTATTATTATAATACCAATTTCATGGCCAATTTGTCTTATACATTTGAACCCACATGTGCAATTAAGAACATATCTTCATTCCTTAAACGTTCACATTTCCCTTATACACATCATTAAGACCGAAACATATATTACTCAAATTAACACATATATACCACAACAACTTTACTTATTTCTTCTTATCAAGCATCATAGAAGTAATTCATCTCATTTCAAATAGATAACTAATTTTTACGTACCTTATCGTCTTATCTCGATTAATAAATTCAATTACCACATCATCGTAAAGTCTCGAAAGCTTAAAATTTTAATAATTCACCAGCAATAATCCTGCTAGGTATAAACCTGAATTCATACTGGCACAAAGCCTACTAGGCTCAAAGCCTGACGTTTATACTCCGGCAATAAGCCTGCTAGGCATAAAGCCTACTTTCCATACACCAGCACTAAGCCTGCTAGGCATAAAGCCCGAAAATCACTGTTACATAATCATTTCATTCAAAATTCAATTATAAGAAATTCAATTTCCACATATTTTTCATATGAACTTTTTAATTCCACAACGTAATCAAATTAAACTTGATCATGCCATTCCCAATATTACCATATTCGGCTATCACCAACATTATTTCATACATTTCAAATTAGCATACCAAACAAATATTCATTCAAAATTAAGATATTTAATTGCTTAAAGACTTATCTCGAGTATCAACGAACGGTATCGATCAACTATTCAACTATTTTAGCTTTTCCCCGATCCGAATCCGATTTTCTCTTTTCTTGACCTAAATTAATATAAATTAAACTTATTTAATCAATTATTCAATCCAATCCATTTAAGAACACATAAACGGGCAAATTGCATTTTTGCCCCATATATTTTACACAATTAGCAACTAAGTCCAAAATTCACAAAACACAAAATAAACATAATTTGCTTATACTAAGCTATGGCTGAATACTCCTTATGCCTCTATAGGTCCTCACATTTAACTTATTTCACAATTTAGTCCCTCTACTTATGTTTTTCACAAAAAAACCCTATTTACTTAATTTTCATGAAAATTTCCAATATAAACTTAATAATCTAACCCTCATATTTTATTTAATAACTTGAAACACAATTTTCACCAAAGTATCAACAATGGCAACTCAAGAATACATCATCAATATTAAAAATTCAGATATGGGTCGAGTAGAACTCAAAGCAACGATTTCAAAAATATAAAAATTATCAAAAACCGAAACCAAACTAACCTTGAAGTTGTATCAACAATGGCCGAATATCATGAGCTTTTCTCTTTTCTTTTCTTTTTTCTAGTTTCGGTCAAGAGAATATAATATCATGCATGTTTTTATTTTATGTTTTATTATTATAACTTACAATGTTTTATTTAATTACTTTAATAACCTTTAATAACAAAATTTTAACCATTATGAAACATGTCCACTACCATCCATTTACTTTAATATGGTTAAATTGCCACTTAAAAGCCTCAACTTACAAAGCCATTGACAAATTGACCCTTTATGCTTTTATCTATCAAAATTTCAACTTACGCGATTAAGCCCTTTTTATTTAATTAAGCAAACAAACAATCAAATTTTCATACGAAACTTTCACACATGCTAATTCACATGTAATAAACACGAAAAATAATATTTAAATATTTTTCTGACTTAGATTCGTAGTCTCGAAACTACCGTTCTAATTAGGGTCTAAATCAGACTGTTAAACTTACACTGGCTCTCATCTATCGGCGTCGATGCCATGTCCCAGACAAGTCTTACACTGACACGCAACAAGTTGACGCCATGTCCCAAACATGTATTACACTAGCTTGTATATCTTGAAACTGATGCATGTTCTAGGCATGTCTTACACTAGCTCTCGTCTCGAAGCCAATGCATGTCTCAGACATGTCTTACACTGGCTTGTAAATCTCGAGACTGAATCATGTCCCAGACATGTCATACACTAACACACACATCACCCAATGTCATGGCATGAATATCCAATTCCTTTCAAAATGTTCAACCAGGCTCCATTACACGTTTTCTCACATTTTCATGACTAAACACCATCATTCAACAATTCATCTCAAATAATACTCTCATAAGCATCTCATAGAAATAGTTTGTCAATTTATGACAATAAAATGATTTTATGCATAAAAGTTAGAAATGCTGTATTATTTACCTACAACATACCTCAGTAAACAAAATGAAGATGACGATTCGGTTTAATCGATTTGGTTGGCCTCCCCCCACACTAGGTTCGGATCGGGTAAATCTTGATCTATAACAATGAAAATTCACTAATTTAATCATCATTTGAATTTAAGCAATCCAGAATTCACAATTTGACAAAATGACCATTTTGCCCCTAGACTTTGGAAATATGACCATTTTACCCCTAAGCTCGAAAATTAATTTTTATCGATTTTCCTTATTAACCAAGCCTAACCAAATTCTTTTTCACACTTATAACAACTCAGAATTCTCACTATTTCATACAATTACCATCTATTTAGTAATCTTTACATATTAGCCCTTTTAGGTGTTTTTCATGAACACCTCTTTACCAAAAGTTGTTTATTAAACAACCTACAATCATTTTCTTCCATAAAATTCCAGCAAATACACAAGTTTCTCATGGCAAGACCTTAAACTCTTCACTATTTTTGCAAATTTGCCATTTCATTAGCTAAATTAAGCTTTAGGGGTCTCAAAAGTACAAATATATTCAAGAATATCACTTAGAACACTTACTTGATTGAAGAGTGAAGTGGCTGTAAATTCTAAACCTCCATGGCTACTTTATTAGGGGAAAAATTGACGGAGAAGAAGAATTAAAAAAAGGTAGCCTTTTTCTCCCTATTTTATTTTTATTTTAGTCAAATTAATGACCTAAACTCTACCTAACTTTGACTTTCTCTATTCAAATGTCCCCTATGGACAACTATTGCAGGCCAAGCTCTAATTTGAGGGCATATTTGCCTCTTTACACACCTTAATTTTGGTTCTCTTGCAATTTAACACAATTTACTAGTAAATCTCAACTTTTGCCCTTTATGCGATTTAGTCTTTTTTTTGCAATTAAGCTTCCAATCGCTAAAATTAATTCACCAAAATTTTCATGGACCCCTATAAACATGCCATAACACATAAATAATGCTAAAATAATTTTTTCAAACCTCAGGTAAGTGATTTTGAAATCACTATTTCGACTAAGCCCAATTTTGGGCTGTTACAATTCTCCCCCTTAGGGATTTTCGTCCCCAAAAATCTTACCGTTGAAGAGATCCAGGTAATGATCTCTCATCTCTTCTCTGGTTCCCATGGGGCTTCCTCAACTCCATGTCAATGCCATAATACCTTCACTAATGCTATACTTTAGTTTCTCAATTGTTTGACTTCTCAAGCCAAATCTTAACTGGTTCTTCACCATAGGTCATATCTGGTTGAATCTCAACATCGGTTGGGGCAATTACATGCGAAGGGTTAGAGTGGTATCGGCGTCACATAGATACGTGGAACACATCATGAATTTTCTCTAGCTCTTGAGGCAATGCTAATCGCCATGCCACCGGTCTAATTCTCTCAGTCACCTCATAAGGTCCAATAAATCGTGGACTCAACTTGCTTTTCCTACCGAACCGAAGGACTTTCTTCTACGGGGAAACTTTCAAAAACACCTTGTACCCTACCTGAAACTCGATCTCTTTTCATTTCAAATCCGCATAGGATTTCTGTCTATCCGAGGCGGCTTTTAAACATTCTCGAATCACTCTAACATTCTCTTCAGTCTTCTTGACCAAGTCAACCCCGTGTATCTGATTCTCTTTTAGTTCTGACCAATATAAGCGCATCCAACTTTTGAGCATACAAAGCCTCATAAGGTGCCATTCCCAAGCTCGATTGATAACTATTGTTGTATGTAAACTCGACAAGCAAAAAGTACTTTTCCCAACTGCCTTGGAATTGAAGAGCACAACATCTTAACATGTCCTCAAGAATCTGGATAACCCTTTCTAACTGACCATCAGTCTGCGGATGGAAAGCCGTGCTAAAATTCAACTTTTTCCCAAATGTTTCTTGTAACCTTTTCCAAAATTGAGACATAAATATTAGATCTCTATCCAAAATTATTGATAGGGGCACTCCATGTAACCTCACTATCTCGGAGATGTATAACTCGGCTACTTTCTCAACTGAATTATCCGTTCGAACTGGTATGAAATGAGCCAAATTTGTCAGTCTATCCACAATGACCCATACTACATCTTTCTTCTTTGGCGATAAAGGTAGTCTTGGCATAAAGTCCATGGTAACTCAGTCCTATTTCCACTCGGGAACCATTATAGGTTGATATAGACCCGAAGACACTTGGTGTTTAGCTTTTACTTGCTAACAAACTAGGCAATTAGAGACGAACTCCGAAATGTCTCTTTTCACTCTCATCCACCAATACATTTTCTTCAGGTCATTATACATCTTCATGCTACCCGGGTGATTAGATTGGGGACTACTTTGTGCCTCTCGCAAGATCCTCTAAATAATTTCAGCATCTTTAGGTACACATATTCTATCTCTGTACATCAAGCAACCAACAAAACCAACTCTAAAATCTAATTCATTGCTCATCTCACACTAAGTCAATCTAGCTTGTAAATCTTTATCATTTTTTCGAGCTTCGACGATCTCTTGTAAAAACATCAGTCTAGCTCTCATTTCGGCTAAGATCGATCCATCATCACTAATAGTAAATTGAGTATCCATAGCCCTCAAGGAAAACAATGACTTCCCACTGAATGCAACGGCAACTACATTCGCCTTTCTAGGGTGGTAGTCGATTACTAACTCGTAGTCCTTTAGCAATTCTAGCCATCTTTATTACCGTAGATTCAACTATCTTTGTACCATCAGATACTTTAAACTTTTGTGGTCCGTGAAAACTTGGCATCTCTCACCTTACCGATAGTGTCTCCAAATCTTCAATGTGAATACGATGGTGGCCAATTCTAAATCGTGGGTCAGATAATTTTTCTCGTGTGGCTTTAGGTGCCCCGAGGCATAGGCTATTACTTTGCCTTCTTGCATGAGCACACACCCCAATCCATTTAAGGAAGCATCACTATACACAATGAACTCTTCTCCTGATTCTGGTTGCACTAACACTGAGGCTTCAGGCAACAATGCTTTTAACTTCTCAAAACTCTGCTGACACTTTTTCATCCACTCAAACTTAACATCTTTTTAAAGTAGCCTCCTCATCGGAGTAGTGACCATTGAAAACCCTTTAACAAATCGTCAGTAGTAGCACGCTAGGCCCAAGAAAATCCTTATTTCTATTACATTCCTCAATAGTTTCCACTCAACAATAGCCGATATTTAGCTCGGGTCAACTCGGATCCCATCTCCTGACACTATGTGTCCTAAGAATCTGACCTCTCGTAGCCAAAATTCACTCTTGTTGAACTTGGTGTACAACTGTTTATTCTCAAAGTCTGCAAGACAATCTTCAAATGCTCTGCACGCTCACCCGCGTCATGAGAATAGACGAGTATATCATTAATGAAGATGACGACGAACTTGTCCAAGTCGGGTCAAAAAATTCGGTTCATCAAATCCATGAATACTGCTGGAGCAATTGTCAAACCAAAGGGCATGACTAGGAACTCATAGTGGCCGCACCTCGTTCGAAAGGCTATTTTCGACACATCTTGTTCCTTGACTATCAACTGGTAATACCTCAACCTCAAGTCTAGCTTACAAAACATAGTTGCTCCTCTCAACTGATCAAACAAGTCATCAATCCTCAGTAAAGCATACTTATTCTTCACTGTAACCTTATTGAGCTGATGGTAGTCTATGCACAGTCTCATCGAACCATCCTTTTTCCTAGCAAATAAAACCAACGCTCCTCACAGGGAATAACTCGGTCTCGCAAAACCCTTATTCGTCAACTCTTGCAACTAGGTCTTCAATTCCTTAAGTTTCGTCAGAGCCATCCTACATGGATCGATCGAGAGAGGTGCCGTACTAGGGACCAACTTGATACCAAACTCTACTTCCCTCTCTGGAGGTAATGCAGACAACTCTTTCGGAAATATATCTGGGTACTTGCATACTACAGACACTGAATCAATCTTCTTTTTAGACACTTGGGTGTTCAACATAAGGGTACGAAAAGCTTCACACCCTTTTCTCAAATATCTCTGAGCCGTCATAGAAGACACCGCTATAGGCAGAACCTCTGATTCACCTAATTCAATCCGAAGGACATCCCCGTTTTCACATTTCAGCTTAATAAATTTCTTTCCACAATTTACCACTACTTCATGGGCGGTCAACCAATCCATCCCAATATTACATCAAACTCGTCAAACCGCAATAACATTAAGTTAGCCTTGAAGTAATAACCTCTAACTATCAAAGGACAATCCCTACACAGTTGTTCAATTAGCACATGCTTGGCTAGTAGATTTGACACCTATACTACAAACTCGGTTGACTCGACATGCAGTTTCATACAGGGGACCAGTTTCATACACATATATGAGTGGGTAGAACCCGGATCAATTAAAGGTATCACGGGAATGTCATAGATAGAAAAGGTACCTGTAATCACGTCGGGGGATAAAGCCTCTTCACGGGCACAGATAGAATAGGTCCTCACAGGCGCTCTACCCTTGGACCTCACAGTAGCATCTCTAGGGGCACCTCGACTACTAGTCCCATTGCTCGGGCTCTTTTATAGTCTACCACTAGTAGGAGCACTACTCACTCTCACCTCTTGTCTTTTATTTCCTTTATCCATCTTAGGACAGTCTTGAGTGAAATGATCAAGCATGCCGCACTGGAAACAACCTCTTTCATTTCCTCGACACTCGGTGAAGTTTCGTCTACCACATTGCGAGCACTTAGGTATATCCAGTCGTGCGCTACCAACACTCGCAACAGGGGTTATCTAAGCTTTGGACGTCGCATGTTGCTTGCTCTTGTTCTTACTCGAGAATCCCACTAAAGCATTGGATCGGGTAGTAAACTCTTTCTATCTCTTGGATAAGGATTGATGCGATTTCCCCATCTGTCTTTTCCTTGAGTCCCGAGACTCCATGTTAGCTTTTCTCTTCTCTTTGGCCAACTCCTTGGCCTTGCACGCTCTCTCGACGAGCACTACAAACTCTCGAATCTCTACGATACCCACTAACAACCTGATGTCCTCATTCAAGCCGTCTTCAAATCACTTACACATTGTAGCTTCAAAAGACACGCACTTTTTAGCGTAATTGTTGAGCCTTACAAACTCACGCTCTTACTCAGTAACTGTCATCCGCCCTTGCTTCAACTCGAGGAACTCCTTCCTCTTCTGGTCGATGAACCTCTGACTACTATACTTCTTGCAAAATTCCTCTAGGAAGAAATCCCAAGTCACCCTCTCACTCAGTACCATTGATACGAAGGTGTTCCACTACTAGTAGGCCAAATCTCAAAGTAATGATACCACACATTTCATGCACTCTTTAGGTGTGCACGATAGTTCATCGAACACTCTAATGGTGTTCTCCAACCAGAACTCGGCTCTCTCTGGATCGTCATCTTTATTTGCTCAGAATTCCTCCGTCCCATGTTTTCTAAGTCGGTCCACTATAGGTTTTTCTCTCCAACTAAATTCTACTCCTTGAGGAGCTACCGGGGTATGGTGATAAATTAGAGGAGGTGGGGAGGTGGAGTGTTCAGGTTCGTGAGAACATACTCCGTGAACCAAGCATCCATCATTTCGGGTTGTCCTCTCTCACCCATCTGCCCTGACTCAACGTCATGAGCCCAATTTCCACTTGCGCGATCCCTTCAGGGGGAGCCCGCGTGTTACTTTCCACATCATCCACCATAGCTCATTCAGGTTCCATGTACTATATGAAAACACAATTTATATTCGTCAAGACTCGTCACACTATCATATTATAGTTTATGGCATGTATAGCTAGATTCGTACACAAGCTAGGTTAGTCCTAGAATTGACTAAACCATAGCTCGATACCACTAAATGTAACACTACTTACCCGTATCTGACACTAGGACAAAGTACGAGGCATTACCTTTCTAAAATGCATGCAATTATCCAATCTTAAACTACCAAAATACGTCCCAATTTAAAACTTTTTCAAATATTGCTCTTCGGTCCTTTATATGGGCCTAGGAGGCTTAAAACAAGGTTTTGAAACAACTCGGGACCATCTTGAACACTTAGAAAACATTCAAGAAATTCCACTAAAAACAAGCACAAGCCCATGTGCAAGGGCAACATGCCCGTGTGGCCTCTAAACATGGCTGTGTTGATAGCCCGTGTACCTCACACAGCCTAGGCAATCTAGGGGCACAAGCTCGTGCCCCTCGTCCGTGTAGTTTTATTTTCTAACATCAAAACTATAGGGGTTTTCACACAGCCTGACACACGCCCGTGTGCTGACCCCGTGTCCTACACACGGCCATGACACGCTCGTGACGCGACCCATGTGCAAAAACCTTGACATTCTATTTCTGAAGTCAGTAGACACATGGCCGTGGCACACACCCGTGTGCTTGGCCCTTGTCTGCCACACGGCCATGACACGTCCGTGTCACAGCCTATGTACAAAAACCTGGGTAATCTGTTTCTAACACCAGCAATCACACGGTTGTAGCACATGCCCGTGTGCTTAGTCATGCCTTTCACACAGTTCAGACACACAACCGTGTCTCAACGCGTGTGTTTACTACTGGGCATTTAATTTTATCCATGCAAGGTGCAGGGGACACATGGCCTAACCACACCCCCGTGGCTGACTGTGTGGCACACACGGCCTAGACACATGCCCCTGTGTCTACCCGTATGGACAAAAATAGCCTATTTACCAAGCCTCTTTGCCACCTTGAAACAAGAACAAAAGCATAGCCAAACATACTAAGGCTTTTATACTAAACCACTAATCATAATTTAGCACTTCAAACACATTCATAAATACCAATCCAACCGAGCATACACATTTTGTACGTCTAGTGCACACATTCATGAATAACCTTACCTTTTTCATAAATTAACCTTCAATATTAGCCATCACTCATGGAATTACACAAAAAAGAATCAATTTCTAATACAAGCCAACACATTTGGCCCAAAGTAATATGACAGTTGACAAAAGAATAAAGTCCTATACATGCCATATTCTCAAATGTTAAATCTAACTATACCGAGAGCTTGGGATGATAGTGTGAATGAAGCCTTCGGTGAACATTGATCCATGAGCTAGCTAGGCGGCACTATCAAAAAATGGAAAGAAGAGGTGTAAGCATAAAGCTTAGTAAGTCGTAAGAAAATAAATATCAACAATTTACCAAGTCATGACAAACTTTCATTGCAACACAATTCATGCATGTTACAAAGAATGGCTATAACATAACTTACTCGATTCCATCCTTTGCAAATTATAAAACATGCTAGTGAGCTCACTTTTCATGCATTACACATACGTACCTGCATCACTTCTGAGGTTATGACAGTATCTCACAACTGAGCATTAACTTTAAATTTTCTTATTGATTTATTTAGAATGTGAAAGGATATTCATTGAGCCTTCAATGTAGGGTATTGAGCCGATGTCGTGTCCCATACAGGTCTTACACTGACACGCAACAAGCTAACGCCATGTCCCAGGCAAGTTGAGACTAGCTTTTATATCTTGAGGCTGATGCATGTCCCAAACATGTCTTAAACTAGCTCTCATCTCGAAGTTGATGCATGTCTCTGACATGTCTTACACTGGCTTGTAAATCTCAAGGCCGATGCATGTCCCAGACATGTCTTATACTAGCTCTCGTAATGTGTTAGATGCATGTCCTAGGCATGTCTTACAGTAGCCCACACATCACCCAATGTATTGGCTTGAATATTTATCAATTTTCATCAAATTTCCTTATTAACCAAGCCTAACCAAACTCTTTTTACTCGTATAACAACTCAAAATTCTCACTATTTCATACAATTACCATATATTTAGTACTCTCTACATATTACCCCTTTTTAGGTGTTTTTCATGAACACCTCTTTACCCAAAGTTGTTTATTAAACAACCTACAATCATTTTCTTCCATAAAATTCCAGCAAACACACAAGCATTCTCATGGCAAGACCTTAAACCCTTCACTATCTTGCAAATTTGCCCCTTCATTAGCTAAATTAAGCTTTAGGGGTCTCAAAAGTACAAAAATATTCGAGAATATCACTTAAGACACCTACATGATTGAAGAGTGAAGTGGCTGCAAATTCTAAACCTCCATGGCTGTTTTCTTAGGGGAAAGATCGCTGGAGAAGAAGAGTGAAAAGAAGTTAGCCTTTTTCTCCTATTTTATTTTTATTTTAGTCAAATTAATGACCTAAACTCCACCTAATTTTGACTTTCTCTATTCAAATATCCCCTATGGATAACTATGGCTGACGAAGCTCTAATTTGAGGGCCTATTTGCCTCTTTAAACCCATTAATTTTGGTCTCTTACTATTTAACACAATTTACTAGTAAATCTCAACTTTTACCCTTTATGCGACTTTGTCCTTTTTCACAGTTAAGCTTCCAATCGTTAAAATTAATTCACCAAAATTTTCATGCACACTTATAAACATGCTATAACACATAAAATAATGCTGAAATAATTTTCTCGAACCTCGGTTACGTGATTTCAAAATCACTATTTCGACTAAGCACAATTTTGGTCTGTTACACTTATACCTTTTGTAGAACCAATGTGTCCTAAAAATCCAACTTCTTGGAGCCAAAACTCACTTTTACTAAACTTAGCAAACAATTTCTTATCTCTCAACGTTTGTAATACTGTTCTCAAGTGCTCGGCATGCTCAGACTCATCTCGAGAATCAATCAAAATATCATCTATGAACACAACCACAAACTTATCCAAGTGTGCTCGAAAAATTGGATTCGTTAGATCCATAAATACTGCCGGAGCAGTAGTAACTCCAAATGACATGACAAGACACTCGTGATGTCCATACCTCATTCTGAATGCAGTTTTCAGCACATCTGAGTCTTTAACCCTCAATTGATAATAGCCAGATCTCAAGTCTATCTTCGAAAACACTGTTGCTCCTTTCAACTTGTCGAACAAATCGTTAATCCTCAGCAAAGGATACTTATTCTTTATGGTTACTTTGTTGAGTTATCGGTAGTCGATGTGAAGTCTCATGGATCCATATTTCTTTTTAACGAATAATACGGGAGCACCCTAGGGAGAAAAGCTCGGCTCGCAAATCCCTTATTAGTCAACTCTTGCAACTGAGGCTTCAACTCTTTCAATTCGGTTGGAGCCATTCTATACGGTGCAATCGATACTGGGGTAGTCCTTGTTAACAAATCAATTGCAAACTCCACCTCTCTCTCTGGTGACAATCTTGACAATTCTTCTGGGAACACATTTGAAAATTCACAAACTACCGATACCGATTCAATCTTCAATTCAGACATTTTTGTATTCAACACATACGCAAGAAATGCTTCATAGCCTTTTCCTACATACTTGTGAGCTATCATAGACGAAATCACATCGAGCAGTTTGCTGGATTCATCTGTTTCAACCCGAAGAACCTCACCATTTTCACATTTCAATTCAATAGTTTTCTACCTACAATTTACCTCGGCATCATGCAATGTCAACCAATCCATAGCTAATATAGCATCAAACTCATCAAAGGGCAACAACATTAAGTTAGCCAAAAAACAATGACCTCGACTCGTCAAAGGACAATTCTTGCAAACTTTTTTATCCACTAGCACATACTTGCCTAAAGGTTTTGACACTTTAATCACGAACTTAGTAGACTCAATAGGCAAATTCATATTAGTTACCAAATTCATGCAAATATAAGAATGCATCGATCCAGGACCAATTAATGTAACAATAGTAGTATCATAAAGAGAAAATGTGCCCGTGATCACATTGAGGCATCTTCTCGAGCACGGATGGCATAAGTCCTCATGGCTACTCTAACTTTCGATCTCACAGCTGAATCATTAGATACAGCCTTGCTACTGGCCCAATGTCCTATATTTTTCATTGATCTCTCCCTAGCTGTTGTGTTACTTCATCTAGCATTAGGGGAATTATCTTTTTCAATCATCTCAAGGCAATACTTAATGAAATGATAACCACATTTAAAACAAGCCTGGGTGATCATCCAACATTCCCTAGGATGTGTCCTACCATAGTGTTGACATTTGGGCCTTTCAGATTAGACATTATTGACGCTCGCTATAGATGTATTCCACGCCGTAGAACCCGAATACTGCTTCCCATGATTTCTGCTAGGATTTCCAGCTGACACATTCGAACAGAGGGGTATATCGCTTGGCTTCTTAGACGAGGACTGAAAGGACTTACTCGTTGGCCTCTTCCTAATCTAAGATTGAGTTCAGCTTTTCTCTTTTCTTTACACAGCTCTTTCGCCTTACAAGCTCGTTCGACTAACACAACAAATTCTTTCAGTTCCAAAATTCCCACAAACATTTTAATATTTTCATTCAATCCATCCTCAAACCTCTTACACATAATAGCTTCTGCAGATACACATTCCCGAGTGTACTTACTCAATCTGACAAACTCTTGCTCGTACTTAGATACAGTCGGCCTTGCTTTAATTCCAAAAACTCCTTTCACTTTTGATAGATAAATTGCTGACTTATGTATTTCTTTCAGAATTCCTCTTGGAAGAAATCCCATGTGACCCACTCTGTAGGTACAACGATATTGGAGTTTTCCACCAATGATATGCAGAATCCTTCAAAAGTGAAATAGCACATTGTAGACACTGCTCTGGAGTAAAGGAAAGTTCATTGAAGACCTGAATAGTATTTTCAAGCTAAAATTCTACCCTCTCGGGGTCATCATCTATATTAGCCCGAAATTTTTCGGCCCTATACATTCGGATTTTATCCACAAGAGGCATACTCATTCTTATCATTTCTATACCTTGGGTCACTACGGGAAGCGGTTGGGGAATAGGAGGGGGAAAAGGAGGTTGAACATTCAGGTTCGCCTGAATAAACTTTGTATACCACTCATTCATCATATAGAGAAAGGCTTCCCAAGCCTCTTCTCCCCGACTAATTGTCATGTAACACCCCAAACCCAGCCTGGACGTTATAGCCAGATCTGGAGGGCCACTTGACTCAACCTTCAAAACAATCCATAAAACATCCATAAAAATCTTTTCAATAGAAAGTATTCTGCTTATCTCGGATTTGTTCAGCTTAAAAAAACTACTTTAGAACCAGTTAAATCCTCTAGTTTTGAAAATCATGATAAAAGTAAAGTCACCGAATTGATTTAAATAAGATAGGTTGTAGTTTTTCTTCAAAACTCTTGTTATCAAGTTTTGGAGGCCCAGTGTGTTTATTCAACCGATTACATGCAAGGTCGTTCAAACGAAAGAAATAAACCAAATAAAAGTTAAAAACCCCATAATGGCCTTATTACACAATTTAAACTAGAAAGATAGAAAACGAGAATGCAATGGAAACAACAGAAGTCCAATTAATGCCGTAACATGTAAAATCATGTGACCACCTCGAGTCCATCACGACTCCAAATCCACTAGGTCTAGGGGTTACCTGCGCAGATTAAGAAAATAGAGTGACTTTGCGAAAACTCAGTCTGCAACTCCCCAATGGTACAGAATAGGCCAAAGCCCCAAACAGGACAGATCGGCCTAAGCCTGTAACAGATACAGAATCATGCTCAAAATATGAAAAACCCACCCAACCAGCCATCACACCACCTGTACCCACCAACACACCATATGGGGAATAACTCAACCCACCCAGTCCACACACCAGTGTGCAGCAAAGCTGCTAATAATAGAATAATGTGGCAGAGCCACCAGAAACAAAATGAGTGGCAAAGCCACTAATAATAGAATATGTGGCGTAGCCACTATAAAAGAACTTCCTCCGTATTCATCATCCCAATCCCATGCAGAAATACAGAACAAAACATACACATATGCCACATGCTTACAGAACAATAGATACAGAGTTTAGCAAGCATAGTCACTAACAAGGGTATAATAGTCATTTCCAGAACCCGAGGGTAAAATGGTAATTTTATCATTTAGCAGTTTTTCAGGCTTTTTATTCAGATTCAATGTCTTAACAGATTTCACAACATACCTAACAACTTGGATTTATTAACTAGGTCAAATGTAGTCTTGGGCTTTAAGCCTCCTATTGGCCCCGTGTAGGCCTACTCACCAAAATGGCCCGTTACGTCGAATTTCATGCTCAAAAATCCAAATTTTAGCATTTAACCCATTCTACCACCACTTACCAGTAATTTTACTCCTACGAGCCCATAGGCCTATTGGGCCCGTTTTGGCTCATCCGAGTCTAACACAGCCTAAGTGTGCAGATACACACCAAAAGGTCTCCATGGACTAAAACCCTACTTTTAACAGGTTCAGACTGGCCCAATAGCATTCGCACTCTAATAGGCGTTGATATACCGATTTCTCAGCATTTCGACTTGTGTCGAACTATGCTACAGAGGGTGTAGTTACACACCTGTTATGAACTAAGTCAAACACTCCCACCGATGATCAACCAAAATAATCCAATCACAATATTAACTCACGAAACAAACATTACTTAACCCTTACCTATCTGGCCACTAATGGCCACCTATCTTCACTTACCTGTGTCGAACCTAGCCACTATGCGCCGATTGCTTCCCTTAAGCACTGCCGAAACACCCTTTACAAATCATGAATCCACGAGAAGCTGATACATAGAAGATCAAACGCGAAGGAGTTTAGATTGACCTAAAAGAACAACCCTAAATCGAATGGCATGAGAGAAACAGAGTTTCAGCTTTACCAAGATCCACAAGAGAATGAATACGGAAAAGAGTACTTACCCTGAGTGTTGCACTAAGTAATCGGCCCCAAAAGGAGGAATCAATTTAAGAATCGCAAGAGATGAAGTACTTAGAGATCCGTCCACTACATAGAGGACAAGACTTTAACCGAAAGAAACTTGCAAGGAGAAGAGCAAGGTGTAGTTCGGCTCAATAGGGAGGAGTTGTGAGAATGAATCAAGAAGGGATTATGATCAAAAAGAGGGAGATGCAGAGTTCGACAACAAGAATGAAAGAATGAAAGAAGGATGAGCGGCTAGGGAACTTGAGCAAATAATGAGGGTTCGGCTTTAAGAGATAAGAGAAAGGGAAATCGGCACTTGTGTTTGGAGTTTTGTAAAAAGGAAAAAGGAGACAACCTTAAGAGCTGGGTTTCGATTCTTTGGACTTACCTAGAGAAGTCACATCACACGGTCTAAGGCACCTAATCCTGAGCCTAAAGAAAAGAATTTTGGCAACAAAGCTCACCACAAAACAAAACCCAAAGATCACAAAAAAGGACTATCGGCTTACTACTATCCAAATGCCGAAACTACACTACTCCAACACCCCTACCCGATTATGCAACTCTCACCTTCCCTACATTCGGCCAACACCCCTTTTCAATTCTATCTTTTCTTTTCCTCATTAATTTGCTCCCAAAATCACTCACCTTCAAGTTTGAATTCCATTCAAACTCTCATGACTGACTCTCCTCTTATCTGCTCACAACCACTTCTAGAGTTTACCCCTCATCAACCTCCTAGCAAAACTCAAAAATGTTTGCTAGCAAGGGGAATTGAACCCAAGGTGCCATACTCCTTGCTCCCCTATTCACTAATGACGCCACGGCCACTACACCAATAAGATCCTTGCGACAAGAATTCCCAAACCTAAAGTTAACTCATACAAACTAACATCCCTACTACCTTATTCCTAAGGTTTAACTGGATTCTCACTTAACACTTTTCAAAGCTTTGTTAAATACATTCAATGAGCCATTTACACAATTCATATGATATAACAACATATAACATAAATTTGACTATGTATTACTTACATACAAACTTACCTCGGTACAAAAATAGCAAACTTTGCAATTTAGTCACAACTTTGCCTCTTCCCTGATCTAGGTCAATTCCTCATTTTTCTTAATTATCAAGCTTGAAAGTTAGCCAAACCCTAGCTATGGTTTCCCTTGTGAAATTCGGCCAATGAGAGAAGATGGGCACAAATTTTGACTTGACTCTTTTCATTTTATTCTTTTATTAACCAAATGACCAAAATACCTTTAAGGCCTTTCTTTAAAGTTTTACCCTTCCATGTCCATTTTTGTCCATCATGACATATAATGGTCTAATTACTAAATAAGGACTTCCAATTTAAAAATGCATTTCAATTAAGCACTAAGAGCCTCTAGAACACTTATTTTGCAGCCTTTGCAATTTAGTCCTAATATTCAAATTGGGCACACTGTCACTAAAATTTCTTTACGATATTTTCACACATGCATTCAATCACATTAGAAACCTTAAAACTTCATTGCAATAAATTTTTCTACTTCAGATTCATGGTCCCAAAACCACTGTTCCATTTAGGCCCTAATTCGGGCTATTACTCTCTAATCAAAAATTCTGTAGACCCAACAAACATATTCATAGTAGATACCAATTTCATACAAACATATGGATGAGTAGATCCCGGATCAATCAAAGCAACAATAAAAGTATCATAGAGAGAAAAAGTACCGGTAATCACATTAGGAGATGAAGCCTATTAGCAAGCGCGAATGGCATCTGTCCCTACAGGAGCTCTACCCTTAGACCTCACAGCCAACTCTCTAGGTGCTCTCTTGCTACTCACTCCATTTCTCGAATTTCTCTGTGGTATACCTTTAGAGGGAGTATTATTCGACCTCACGTTTTGATTTCTATCTTTCTTAATCATCTCAGGACATCCATGAATAAAATGATCTGGTGAACCACACTTGAAACAAGTCCTGTTATTCGCTAGACACTCACCGAGGTGACATCTGCCACACTATGGACATTCTAGCCTACTTGGTCCAGCATTACCAACACTTGCAATCGAAGTGGTCTGAGATTTAGAAACCAAGTGTTGTTTAGCACTATTTCTATTTGAAAAGCGTGCTAAACCATCTGATCGAGGGGTGAATTCTTTCGATCTCTTGGATATAGATTAAAATGACTTATTCAATTGTCTCTTTCTCAAATCATAAGACTCAACTTCAGCTTTTGTTTTCTCTTTGGCTAACTGCTCGACCTTGCAAGCTCTCGTTACGAGCACCACAAATTCTCTCACTTCAAGGATGCCAATTGTAACAGCCCGATTTAGACCCTAGTCAAAATAGTGGTTTCAGGACCACGAACTTGAGTCAAAAAATATTTTTAAATTACTTTCTGTGTTTACTTTATGTGAAATTATATCTGTGAAAATTTTGTGACTTAATTTTGTCATTTAGGAGTCCGATTAAATAAAAGGACTTCATCGCGTAAATTAAAAATTTGGTAGCTTAATGCATAAGGGGTGAATTTTTAATGGCTTTCTAAGTTAGAGTATTTATGTTGCAATAAGCCCATTAAAAGAATGGTGGATGGTATTAGGCTTTTAATGTAAAGATTTTATATTCAATTCATTAAGGGTAATTTTAGAAATAAAAAATGTAGGCTATATAATATAATTATATCATAAAATAAACCATAGTGTTCATATTATTATACATAGCTGAATATAAGCAAAAGAAAAAGAAAAGAGAAGAAGTTAGGTTCGGCCATCTCCAATCTCAAATCCAAGGTTCGTTTTTAGTCAGTTTTTGATCATTTTTACGTTCGTGAGATCGTTGCTTTAAGCAAATGTTGATGAATATTTTGAGTTATGCCATTGGTGAGGGCTTGTGATTTTTATTGTTTGATGATGAATTATGAAAGATATGTGTTGGGTTAACATATTTTGTATAGGAATTTTTGACGATTTTGAGTATTTAGGACTTAACTGCAAAAAATAAAATGTAGGGGATTAAAATGTGAAATTGATGGAAAATATGGACTTATTTGAACACTAGGAGCATTCGGCCTACCATGGGTGTGGTCAATTTTGTACATTTTGGTGTTTTATGCAATAGGGACTAAATTGGAAAAAGTGTAAATATCCAGGGTAAAAAGGTAATTTGCCCATTTGTGTGTTTCTGGACTAAATTTAATGAAAATATATTTGAATAAGCTTAATTTGAATATTTTTAGATTAAGAACCAAAGAAAATAGATTTGGGTCAGGGGAAAATGAAAGTTGCCGACTAGCTGTCCCATCTCATTTTACATCATCCGAGGTAAGTTCATAAGCTAATTGACGTACTGAACTTTATTAAATGTTAAATTTACAAGCTAAAATGAAAAGTATGAATTATTATGCTTTATGGCCGAATGTAAGTAGGCTTAAATTCAAAGTTTTTGAATTTGTTTCGAAGGTGTTACGACGTCCGAAAGCCCCGTATGAACTTGAGGAATAGTTAGGATACACATGTCATGACATAAGATTCTGATTTATTTGTGCGAGGAAGACTGATCGTGATCTCGAGTAATAATGATAAAGTAATAAATTGATCGTACCTAAAAGACAAACTATTATCACGATAAAAGGCAAGCGCACCTATCGAGTAGTAGTATAGCTAGTGGCAAGACCGGAATATCGAATCTAAGGAACTAAAAGTACTAGTAATGACTTTCTCCCTATTATCTAGCCTAAGAATAAAAAGGGGGTTCAGTTGTAAACTATCTAAATTAACTAAAGAAACGACAAAGAGCAAATTGGGTAAAATTACTTTTGGGAAAACTGATTGATAAGGACAATACCTAAGGAAGAATCCACCTAGACTTCACTTGTTATATAACTCTGAACCGAATGATTTCTTCATTTGACTTGATCCGTAGAGATCCCTAAATTATGTTAATACGTCCGTCGAGGATAAGAACAACTAGTCTAGGTTGATTAATTGAAATCTCTTTCTAATTAAAAGACCTCGTCTTGCATTAATTTGATCTATGGATCCCCATTTTAGATTTGGCTCTACTCTGGCAGATTTTCGTTGTCCTAAGTCTAGGACTGCGATCAACTCCGCTTAATTGTGTTGGATTTACTCTTAAACAGGGACTTTTGGTCCTCTACCTAAGCACATTTGACTTAAATTAATATCCCAAAAATATCAACTCAAGAATTAAAAACACAATTAAGAACAAGTCAAATATTTACCATATAGTTCAGATAACAATAACAAGATCCGTCTTAGGTTTCATCCCCCTTAGATATTTGGGGTTCTAGTTCATAATTATAAAAAGAAACATCTCAAAGTAAAGAAATAACAAAACATAAGAAAACCCAAAACTCCTGAAACGAATGAAGGGAGATCCTCTGTCTTGATGTAAAGCCTAGCTTCTGAGATGAATCAATCAGCTTTCCTTCGAGTAATTCTCTGCCTTTAGCTCTCCGTCTTAGCGGGAAGCCTATAACCTTGGGGGGAATAATGCACACCCTTGTAGTTGCCTACTAGGGTCTTTATATAGAGTTTAGAGAGTCTTTCTTATCCCCTAAGTAGCCTTTTTCGAGTGAAATTGAACTTCCTCATGATAGGGACACGCCCGTATGTGACGCCCGTGTGAGTCAATTCTAGGTCGTGTTTAAGCTTGTTAAAGTGGCACGGACGTGTGGGTTGCCTGTGTGAATTGAGTCTAGGTTGTGCTCGAGCCTATTTATATGGCACAGCCATGTGACACGCTCTTGTGGTAAACTCTAAGCCGTGTTGATTTCTTGCTTTTGGCCTATTTTCTCCATTTTCGGCACGTTTCTTATTCATTTCACTCCCCTAAGCTCACCTGAGTGTAAAACATGAAATTAAAGGTTTAGGAGCATCAATTTTTACAAATCAAGGCATAATTCATTCATAAATGTGCTAAGCACGAGGTAAAAATATGTATAATTTATGATTTTTCAAATACCCCCACACTTAAGCCTTTGCTTGTCCTCAAGCAAAATCTCAATTCACAATTAAAAATCATTCCTTTCAACTTATAATCCTTATTAATAATGCTTCAAGCTAATCCGCAAGTAATCATACATGGAGAATTCAACCAAAAGAAAATTAAAGTCTCAAATAGGCTAAATTGAGAATTTTATCACAGAAACATAGGTTTCCTCCCTTTCTTCTAGGTAATTACCTCGAATTCAAAATAAACAAGAGTTTGACATCCTCACTAAAGATTCACTCTATCCACTCGTAGTGTTTAGGGTTCAAAACTTAAGCACTCATTAGTCAACCTGAAATGTTATTACTATAAGCTTGCAGGAAAATCAAATCTCCACCACTATGTATTGACATGGTACATCGATCAAAAGGTCTTTCAAGGGTTGTAATGTGGCCTTGGTTAGGGGTGTGGTTACAAGCTAAAAAATATGGTTACAAGCCTTTTGGATGACATCGTTTAAGAACAAGAGCTCAAAAATTACATTGAAAATATGCAAAATATTGAACTACAACTGAAATATACACTTTTTTTAAATATCTCAAGAACAAATTGAATATTTATAGACTTTACAACTGAAAAGGAGAACAAAGTTAGATAATTCTTCAACTCAAATCTTGACACAAATGAGGATCAAAATAATTGAAGGGGATTCAACAAAAATAGGTTATGGGTTAATATTGAAGGTCAGTCAATGAATGGTTTGTTAGGCTCAATGGGGTTAAATAAGGGTTAATTTATGAAGGTAGGCTTTTTTGGAGTAAGTGGGTTAAATCAAAGTGCCTTTATCATTTTGGTGTATCAAATCGATGATGTGGTCTCAACATGTATAATCAAAGCAAGTTCTAAAATAACAGATCAGTATTGACCCACTCAAAGCAATAATAAAAGTAAGCACGAAAGGTTGTATGCTCAAAAGGCTCAAAATCTCACCAGAATTATGGCTTTTGATGTTAATCCTGTGAATTTCAAATTTCAAGATAACACTTAAAATTGGGGAAAACAACCTAGAAAAATTTAAGTTCTCAAAAATTTCAACTTATGATACTTGATTCTTTACTGTCTTAAAGTTTGAACAATCAAAGCGTAAGTACCTATGTCTTAATTCTCAACATATCAATAAAAACCATAAATCAATCAGAATTCATTTTAATAGGGGATTGAGAATAATGCAAAAAGTTAGTGGCAAAAATATTCAGGGGTTCAAGTGAATACAAAGAATGAAAGTGAATTCCCCCTACACTTAAGATGTACATTGCCCTCAATGTACAAAGATATCATTAGTAGCAATAGAAGCATCAAATCATAAGATAGGGAGAGAAGTGACACTCTTTGAATATTGGATGAATTCCTTGAGTAGTTAAAGCTAAATTGGAGAAAGGGCTGTTTAAAATTCATGATTCTGGGTGACGGAAGAGAATAAGCACGACTGTGTGTAACATTCAAGTATTAATCGATAAAAATTGAAGTGCAAAAATAAAAGGAAAGAGGGAGTAAAGAAAATGAAAATTAAAATTAAATAAAAGAAATTTGGCCCCACGGTCGTGGCGCACGCCCGTGTGCCCTTGGGTTGGCCCATGTTTTTCGTGGACTTTTGGTGTGACTTCGGTTGGTCGGCACGGGCGTGTCTTACGCCCGTGTTGATTTTTCAATTTTTCCCATGGCTTATTAGCACGGGCGTGTTTAGGACACACGGTCATATAACACGGTCATGTCGTCTGGTGTTCGCTTCTCCTACGGTCGTGTTCTGGGCTCCCACGCACGTGTATGAGTTGACAGGTTTGGCCACAGCAAAGTCGCATTGTCGTGTTCCTAACCGTGGGGTGCCCACGGCCTTAGGCATGCCTGTGTGCCTGGTCATGTGGTTCTGGGAAATTTGCGTTTTAAGGGGTTAGTTATGAATTTAAGAAAATCACAATTGTTAGTGCTCGGTTTTCCTCTAGAGAAGTGCTTATTTTAAAGTCTAAGCTCGACTTACCTTATCTGCACCTTTATGAGGGTTTGTGGAGCCTAAGCTCCTCTCTCTCATTCTTAAAGTCGTCGCCATAATACAGTTTGAGTCGATGACCATTTACCTTGAAAGTGCCCTGAGTTGGATGTGTTACCTCAATTGTCCCGTAGGCAAGAACACTTTGAACTATTAATGGGCCTGACCATCTCGATTTTAGATTTGCATTGAAAAGTAAAACAAGACCGCCAGGTTAAAACTTTTTATGTTGCTTCAGTCGAGCATCATGGAGTCACTTTGTGGTCTCCTTGTATAAGCGTGAGTTTTCATATGCATTGTAACGCCATTTGTCCAACTCGTTTAGCTGCATGATCCTCTTTTCACCTACAAGGTCAGGGTCAAGGTTTAGAAATTTAATGGCCCAAAACGCTTTATTTTCTAGCTCAAAGGGTAAATGACAACTTTTCCCATAAACGAGTCTATCAGGCGATGCTCCTGTAGGAGTTTTGAAGGTAGTTCTATAAGCCCATATAGCGTCATCTATTTTCATGGCCCAATATTTTCTATTTACCTGTACGGTTTTCTCTAAGATACATTTTAGCTCTTTATTAGCCACTCCAACTTGTCCATTGGTTTGAGGGTGGTAAGGGGTAGTTGTTCTACGATACACTCCATATTTCCGTAAAACATTCTCAAACTGAGTATTGCAAAAATCAGTTCCCCTATCGCTAATAATTTCTCTCAGTGTTCCAAATTGAGAAAAATTTTTTTTTAGCAATCTTACTACCATTCTAGCATCATTAGTAGGTAGGGCTTGGGCTTCTACCCATTTAGACACGTAATCAACTACTACTATGATGTATTTATTTCCAAATGAGCTAGGGAATGGACCTATGAAATCGATGCCCCACACATCGAATATTTCACATTCAAGCATATATGTTTGAGGCATTTCATCATGTTTAGAGATATTACCTGTTCGTTGACAATTGTCACAATAAGTAACATACCTGCTGCATCTTGAAATAATATGGGCCAATAAAAACCTGACTCGAGAATTTTATGGGCGGTCTTAGTTCCACTGTAATGTCCTCCTCTTGGTCCTGAATAGCAGTGTTCCAATATTTTGGTGGCTTCAGTCTTCGTAATACATCTTCGAATGACTTGGTCTGAACAAATATGAAAAAGAAAAGGGTCTTCCCAGAAATAGTTTTTCGCATTAGTAAAGAAACGCTTCATTTGCTGATGTGTCAACCTTTTTGGGGTTATGTTAGCAGCTAAGCAATTTGCAATGTCAGCAAACCAAGGTACCTCAGAATCAGATATGACTAAGAGCTACTCTTCAGGGAACGAGCCGTTTATTTCACCTTCATCATGTTCTTTGGGATGTGGATTCTCAAGCCTGGAAATGATCTGCTGCTAAGATTTCAGCTTCTTTTTTGTCTTGGATTTCCAAATCAAATTCCTACAACAGTAGAATCCATCTTATTAGTTGAGGATTTGCATCTAATTTAGTTAAAAGATAACGAAGAGCTGAATGATCAGTAAAAACGATGACTTTATACAATATTAGATATGGTCTAAATTTGTCAAATGCAAAAACCACAGCTAGCAATTCTTTTTTTGTGGTAGTGTAGTTCTCTTGTGCTGCTATTAGAGTTTTGCTAGCATAGTAGATAGGCTGAAAATGCTTGTCTCTTCGTTGTCTAAGAACTGCACCTACTGCAAAATCACTCACATCACACATTAGCTCAAAAGGTAAATTCCAATCAGGCATAATTATAATTGGAGCATTGGTGAGTTTCTCTTTGAGAATGTCTAATGCCTCTAAACATTCCTAATCAAAATTGAAAGGTACGTCTTTTTCTAGTAATTTTGTTAATGGCTTAGCTATTTTAGAAAAGTCTTTAATGAATCTTCTATAAAAACCAGCATGTCCTAAAAAGCTTCTAATTGCCTTAACTAAACTAGGGGGAGGTAGCTTTTCAATGGTCAGAACTTTGTTTTATCTACTTCTATCCCTTTACTAGAAATTTTGTGTCCTAGCACAATACCTTCTTGTACAATAAAATGACATTTTTCCCAATTAAGAACAAGATTTGTTTCTTCGCATCTTATCAAGACTCTTTCTAAATTTTGGAGGCAAAGTTGGAAAGAGTTACCGAATACCGAGAAGTCATCCATAAAATACCTCCATGATATCCTCTACGAGTTCGTTAAAATTTGCTAGTATGTAACACTGAGAAGTAGCAGGGGCATTACATAATCCAAAGGCATTCTACGATAAGCAAACATACCGTATGGAAATGTGAATGTCGTCTTCTCTTAATTTTCAGGAGCTATCGGGATTTGGAAATGGCCAGAAAGTCCGTCTAAAAAGCAGTAGTACATATGTCCTGATAGTCTTTCTAACATTTGATTGATGAAGGATAAGGGGAAGTGATCCTTCCTAGTGGCGTCGTTTAATTTCTTGTAATCAATACAAACTCTCCAACCTATGACAGTTCTCGTAGCGATTAATTCTTTCCTTTCATTGGCAACAACAGTCATACCACCTTTTTTAGGAACAACCTGTATAGGACTCACCCAAGCACTATCATAAATAGGATAAATAATTCCTGCATCTAGAAGTTTAATTACCTTGATTTTGACCACTTCCTTCATGTTGGGGTTCAATCTTCTTTGAGCTTGCACGCACGGTTTATATTCATCTTCCATTGAAATTTTGTGGGTACAAAAAGAAGGACTAATTACTTTGATGTCAGAAATTTTCCAAGCTATGGCTCTTTTATGTTTTCGTAACACTTGAATTAATTCATCATTTTCTTTGGGTTGCAAGTTTGAAGCAATAATGATTAGTAATGTAGAATTATCTCCTAAAAATGCATATTCTAAGTGTTTGGGTAATTGCTTGAGATCTAATTTGGGAGGTTCGTCAATAGAGGGTTTTTTTCGTAGTTCATCTTTAATCTCAATGTCCTCATAATCTATTTGTCTTGGGGATGGTTCGTTGGAGTTTAACTCAGTTATTACCTTTTTCATCTTAGTGGTAACTTTGTCTTCTCCCCAACCTTGAACGAGACACAATTCCAATGTGTCTTTAAGAGTGATCTCCTGAAAGGAATCTTGAATAGAATGATCAATGGAATCAATAAAGTAACAGAAATCATCTTGTTCCCTAGAAATCGCATGGCATCATAAATTCTAAACACAATTTCTTCATCTCCTACCTTAAGCACAAGTTTTGCATCTCCCACATCAATAACAGCCCTGGCAGTAGCTAAGAATGGTCGTCCAAGGATTAAAGGTACCTCAACATCCTTATCCATGTCTAAAACAACAAAGTCAATAGGGAATATAAATTATCCACCTTAACTAATACATCTTCAATGGTACCCTTAGGATATTTAACAGATCTATCAGCTAATTAAATACTCATCCTAGTGGGTTTTGGTTCCCCTAGTCATAGTTGCTTGAACATTTTATATGGCATTAGATTAATGCTGGCACCTAAATCTGCTAATGCATTTTCAATATTTAAATTACCAGCCAAACAGGGAATAGTAAAACTTCCTGGATCTTTCAATTTGGTTGGGAGTTTATTCTGGAGGATTGCTGAACACTCTTTGTTGAGTTCCACTGTGGACAACTTTTCAAACTTCCTTTGTTTGTTAAAAGTTCTTTCAAAAATTTTGCATATGTGGGCATCTGTGAAATAGCTTCAACAAAAGGTAAGTAATATGCAATTGTTTAAAAATTTCAAGAAATTTACTGAATTGAGGGTCTATGCGGTGTTTCTTAAATTTTGATGGGCATGGGATGGGTGTTTTGTATTCTTTGAGTACTGGTGGGGTGTTTTCTTTGGGCTCGGCTTCCTCAAAGTTTTCCCTGTCATGTTCTTGTACTTTCTCCTTTTCAGCTTCGGCTAGTGCTTTCCCACTCCTTGGTGTAACTGCTTTAACATTCTCCATAGATTTAATCTCTATGTTACTTGGTAATCCACCTTGTGGTCTTTCAGAGATTAGTTTAACGAGCTGGCCTATTTGAGTTTTGAGTCCTTGGATAGACATTTACTAGTTCTTAAGTGTCATCTTGGTGTTCTAGAAACGGGTTTCTAACATGGCAATAAATTTTGTAAGCATCTCCTCAAGGTTCGACTTTTTTCCTTATTGGTACGGTGGTTACTGAAATCCTGGAGGAGGTGGTGGTCTCTGGTTTCCTTGGTTACCTTGTCCTCCCCATGGGAAATTGGGGTGATTTCTCCAACCTGTGTTGTAAGTATTACTTTAAGGGTTATTTTGAGATCTAGAGTTATTACTCATATAGTTGGCTTGCTTGATTTCCATGCCATATCCATAAGTAGGGCACTCAAAATTGCTCATGTTTCCTTAAATTGAGTCACATTGCATCACTGGGTGTACCTGCGTAGAACCAACCAAACCATAAATTTTTTTATTTAAAAGTTCTACCTGATTAGAAATATGGTGACCGCATCAACATTAAAAAGCCCTGTAGATTTTTGTAGCTTTGTTCTCATGACTTGCCATTGATAATTGTTCTGTGACATCTCCTCTATAAACTCGTAAGCTACTTCTGGTGTTTTGTTATTGATTGTTCCACTGGCAGCTGCATCGATCATTTGTCTCGTAGAAGGGTTCAAACCATTGTGAAAGGTTTGAACTTGTAGCCATAAGGGTAACCCATGGTGAGGGCACCTTCTCAATAAATCCTTGTATCTCTCCTAAGCATCATAGAGTGTTTCTAAATCCATCTGTACAAAATAAGACATATCATTCCTTAATTTAGCCGCTTTAGCCAGTAGAAAATATTTAAGTAAAAAATTTTCGGTCATTTGTTCCCATGTAGTGATAGACCCTCATGGTAAAGAATTTAACCACTGTTTAGCTTTATTCCTCAAGGAGAATGGGAATAGCCGAAGACGAATGGCATCATCAGAAATGCCATTTATTTTAAATGTGTCGTATAACTCTAAAAAGTTGGCTAAATTAGCGTTAGGATCTTCATCTTACAAACCATCAAACTGAACAAATTGTTGTATCATCTGTATAGTTTTAGGTTTCAGTTCAAAATTATTTGCAGCAATAGGAGGCATAACAATACTGGGTTCAGTACCAGCCAAATTAGGTTTAGCATAATCATACATAGTGCAAGGAACAGGATTTTGCTCAACAGGATTTGCGGCTACCACAGAAGGTAGCTGATTACCTTGATTTGCCTCCATCTCTTTAGTAGGTTCAAGTTCTTCTTCTTGACCTTTTTTTGGATATCGCAAGCTTCTTCTTATTTCTCTGCGAGTTCTACGAATTGTGGCTTCTAAATCATCGTCAAACAATAATGGTCCTCCTGGGTTTCTTCTAGTCTTAAACTAGAGACACCTAGAAAGGAAAGGTAAAAAGAAAATTAAAAACCTAAAAAAAGTAAATAATTTGCAATAAAAGTAAAAATAGCTAAAGTAATAGGAATCGAGTGTTCCTAATATCTTAGTTCCCCGGCAACGATGCCAAAAACTTGATCGTGATCTCGAGTGATAATGATAAAGTAATAAATTGATCGTACCTAAAAGACTAACTATTATCACGATAAAAGGCAAGCGCACCTATCGAGTAGTAGCATAGCTAGTCGCAAGACCAGAATATCGAATCTAAGGAACTAAAAGTACTAGTAATGAATTTCTCCCTATTATCTAGCCTAAGAATAAAATGAGGTTTGGTTGTAAACTATTTAAATTAACTAAAGAAACGACAAAGAGTAAATTGGGAAAATTACTTTTGAGAAAACTGATTGATAAGGACAATACTTAATGAAGAATCTACCTAGAATTCACTTGTTATCTAACTCTAAACTAGACGATTTCTTCATTCGATTGATCCGTAGAGATCCCTAAATGATGTTAATACATCCGTCGAGGATGAGAACAACTAATCCTAGGTTGATTAATTGAAATCTCTTTCGAATTAAAACCCCTAGTCCTGCATTAATTCGATCTACGGATCCCTATATTAGATTTGACTCTAATCCAGCAGATTTTCGTCGTCCTATGTCTAGGACTACGATCAACTCCACTTAATTGTGTTGGATCTACTCTTAAACAGGGACTTTTGCTTATCTACCTAAGCACATTGACTTAAATTAATATCTTGAAAATATTAATTCCAGAATTAAAAACACAATTAAGAACAACTCAAATATTTATCATATAGTTCAGATAACAATAACAAGATCCATCTTAGGTTTCATCCCCCTTAGATATTTGGGGTTTTAGTTCATAATTATAAAAAGAAACATCTCAAAGTAGATAAAATAACAAAACATAAGAAAACCCAAAACTCCTGAAAGGAATGAAGGGAGATCCTCTGTCTTGATGTAAAGCCTCGCTTCTGAGATGAATCAATCAGCTTTCCTTCGAGTAATTCCCTGCCTTTAGCTCTCCGTCTTGGCGGGAAGCCTATACCCTTGGGGGGAATAATGCACACCCTTGTAGTTGCCTCCTAGGGTCTTTATATAGAGTTTGGAGAGTCTTTCTTAGCCCCTAAGTAGCCTTTTTCGAGTGAAATTGAACTCCTCACGACAGGGACATGCCTGTGTGCCACGCTCGTGTGAGTCAATTCTAGGCCTTGTTCAAGCCTATTAAAGTGGCACGGCCGTGTGGGTTGCCCGTGTGAATCGAGTGTAGGCCGTGCTCGAGCCTATTTATATGGCACAGTCGTGTGGCATGCCCGTGTGGTGAACTCCAGGCCATGTTGATTTCTTGCTTTGGCCCATTTTCTCTGTTTTCGGCCCGTTCCTTATTCTTTTCACTCCCCTAAGCTCACTTGAGTATAAAACATGAAATTAAAGGTTTAGGAGCATCAATTTTTACAAATCAAGGCACAATTCATTCGTAAATGTGCTAAGCATAAGGTAAAAATATGTATAATTTACAGTTTATCAAAGACCATGGCATCGATCTATGATTCTGATATATGTGTACGAATAATGCCCTGTCTAGGATAGTGGCAACAATTTGTGGCTACATGTAAGACCACGTCTGGGACGTTGGCATTGTACAATAATATGTGATTATCCGAGTGTCCTATCCAATTCCAAATGGTTAATTGGGCAAAGGTAAATTGTGTACGGATGTATAAAATAAGCTAAATGATCAGGTATAAGTTAGCTTGTTCTTTACTTTAGATGAGGTAATTAAGCAACTTGATATTTGTTACTAATTTCATTTGATACAATTGAAGATTTCATGTGAATTCGGTAAGTCTTTTTGGCCCTATAAATAATTGGTATGAATATTTTAGAATTTAGTTTTTGGACATGTGCATAAATATAGTCATATATATATTCGGCCATATAAGTAGTATATGTGTAGGATGTTATAATATGGCTTTTGAGCTTATGTAAATGGGTACGTATATGTGTGATTATATTAAAATGTTTTGGCTTAGAAAGTTGAATGATGTTAGGTCAAATTGATTAAGTGAGTATTCAGCTAAGCAGAATTTGTGAATGAATATATTGTAACACCCCAATCCCAAGACAGTCACTGGAACAGGTAAGGGGCATTACCAGATTTTTAGAACAGATCAGAATAGATCATTCACAGTTAATAAGATTTAGACATTAAGTCCCTATTGGAGATCTATAAGTCCTCAAACACGCATACAGATAGGGTCGGGACTAAACCAAACACATTCATAAATTTCATAACACATGTAAAATTTTCCAAATTTAGGTCACACGCCCGTGTGACCAGGCCGTGTGCCTCACACAGGATTCAAGCACGCCCAAGCACTCAAATTGTGCCAAAACAGAGTAAGCATACTTACTTTTTTCCACGGCCACAAGACACGCCCGTGGGTCTTGGCCGTGTGAATCTTTATGCCAATACTGGAAAATCAACATGGCCATAAGGCACACCTATGTGCCCTAGCTGTGTGGCACTAAGCAGACTTGGTTCAAGTCATTCTTTCCACCCACTAATGGTCATTTCCTACAAGACAAATCCATGCCACAATTATACCACAATTTTAACTAGCATTTGATACCTAAAACATATCTCAACATAATCAAACCATTCACATACATACTCAATTTCAAATCTCACACCAATCATATCCATTACTTAACTAGAGTTCAAGATTAAACAATTGATCCATACCATATCCAAATCTCACCATTTCTTCACATTGATATGTTTCAAAAATGACCCAATCATACAAGCTCATATAACTACCATAAGCTTACACAAAATGGCATCACAAACCATATACCAAAACCAAGCACAAACATACCATTTACTAGCCAATTCTCATGGCCTTTACATATAAGCATATCCAAACCTAACACATAACCATTCTAGCCTATACATGCCATACTTAAACTTTGCACATTCAAAAGGTACCAAATCAAGCTCGATAGTGTGATAATGATCTTTGACTAACCCCGAGCCCTCAGTAGCTATGATATCTGAAAAATAGTTCATAGAATAAACAGAGTAAGCTACAATGAGCTTATTAAGCCAAATACAAGGATATGCAATCGATAAGTACCAATTGATAACCATTTCATACATATATATACAGTTATGTGTCAGACATACTCATTTCTCATTCATACCCATAATTCACAACATCGTATTTTTCATTCTCAGAAATTCAATACAGAACAGACATACCTGTATTAGACATCAATAAAATATATTCATTCATATTTCAAAATTACTCTTCAATTCATTTAGAGATATTATAGATCATGGAAGTCTAGAATAATGTGGATGTCCCTGACGTGGTCTTACATGTCGTTTAATACCGATGCCTCTGTCCCAAACAGGGTCTTATAAAATCTCATGCGATGCCAGTGTCCTAGATATGGTCTTACATGAAAACAGATATCGATGCCAACGTCCCAGACGTGGTCTTACACGAAAATTCTCAAATCAATACCTACATCCCGGACGAGGTCTTACATGATATCGTTTCATCATTCAATAATCAGAATTGCACATCAGGCTCTCATGGCCATCCAATACAGTTCATAATTCAAGCATGTATACATACATCAATATGACGCATACTTGTATATTGACTTACCTTGTACGGATTTAACGGATTTGAGCCGACTATTCAATGATTTTGGACTTTCCCCAATCTAAGTCTGATTTCCTTGGTTCTAGATCTAAATAAATCAAAATTCAACGATTCAATATTCCATTTCATTCAATCTAATCCATAGACATTCATTTAGAGCATTTTTCATTTTAGCCCTTATAGTTCCATACTTTAACAAATTAGTCCTTAACACGCAAAGACATCAAATTTACAAAATTTATCTAAACACAAGCTTGGCTGAATATTTATGGCTTTCATAAAAGCCCATATAACACATTTATTTCACAAATTTGCCCACATAGCACAATTTCATCAAAAACTCAAGGCAAAACATGTTTATTCAACATCTATGCATCATTATTCATTCAATTTCATCACAAAGCTTCCAATAGCATCAATGGCATTTTTCACAAACTTCATCGAAAATAGAAATTGAGACATGGGCATGGAAGATTTTGAAGCAATGGTCACAGAAACGTAAAAATTATCAAAAATGGATGAGAACTCATACCTTAATCAAGCACATTCATGGCTGAACCCTACAAGGATTTTATTCTTTTCTTTCGTTGGTATTTTCAGCAATGGTGGATGAAATAATCATCATTTTCATGCCTTTGTTTAATCAATTCATGTTTAAAATGCAATTTACCAATTTGCCCTCAACTAAACCATATGAAAACATATTTTTTAAGGTCATTTATAACCGCTCAAACCTTTAATGGTTTAATTGCTACATAAGGCCATCATTATTTAAAAGCCATTTCAATTAAACACTTGAACATATAGCATGCTAATTTTATCACATATACAATTCAATCCTTTTTCACAATTAAGCACAGAGACAGATAAATTAAACCACAAAAATTTCACAATGCTAAATCATATATTCCAGACACATAAAATAATATTAAAATATTTTTTAGATTCGGATATGTGGTCCCGAAACCACTATTCTGACTAGGGTCCAAATCGGGCTGTTACATATATATTATTTATTCCACTTGTAGGTTCAAAGTTAATCTTGATAATGATAATGAAATGTAGATTAGCTTAAACTGAGTTGAATATCATTTTGGATTGTTAATTGCTTATAACTTACTAAGCTACAACAACTTACTCTGTGTATTTATGTTCCACTATTTTATAGATTTTGGATCCAAGCTACAAGTTCGGGGATCATCAGCAAAGTCTATCAATCTATCAACTGATTTCAGTATTCTATAAGTTGCATTTTGGAAACTATGGCATGTATAGGCTGAAAAGTATTTTGAAATAATGAACTTTTGTTATGTATGAGGCCATGCGTAAATGGCTTATTTCTCTTGCTCGAATTTGGCTTTGGTTTCGTTTGTGCTTTCTGCTTACTTTTGATTACTAATTCGTAGGCTATGCATGGTTGAATATCGTGTTTCATGATCAAATATTAAAATTAATTGTCAATTTCGGGTGTGGCATGATTAAATCGTCTATAAGCAGGTTTGTTCAATTTGGATGTATTTTATACAAAAGAAAAAGGTATATATGGGAATTTGCTTATTGTGTTCAAACTTGATTTCGTGAATCCTTAGCATGAATGTTTAATGAGTTTAATGAGGATAGTTTGGTGAAGAGAATTTTAGTTATTAAATATATTAGGTCATATGTTGAAAATTTAGGTAAGGTTAATACATGATCATTAGGTATATGTAAATTTATAATGTAGTTTAAACTTGAGTTTCGGTTATAGAGGATTAACAATTATGCTTGGTTACAGATTAAAATGGCTAAGATGGTTTAAATTGATTTGACATGTTTGATAAAGTATGAAACTATAAATTTGGTATTGGTTTATAAAAAGGAATTGAATAATTTGGATCATATGTTTAATTGTATATTTAGCCGCATATGTGATCATTGAGTTGGTCTTGCATATGACTTTTGTTTATAATGCTTGATAGATAATATTGGCATGCTTAGATTCGGTTTTGACATGTTGAAGTATTAGGCTAAATGATTGCTATATATATATGCATGCATATTCTAGATAATTTTCTTGAAGTGTTAGACTTATGTTATAATTGATTAAAATTGAAGTGGGCATTGGGTTAAAGTATGAAAAAATTACTAAATGAATAGTAAATAATGTTATAAGGGTTTTGGATAGTTAAATTGAAAATTCAGTGAGTTACTTCAAGTTTTTTTTATTTACTAGCATTATATGTATCATGCGGATATATCATTCTTAATATTGAATGATGATGGTTGGCATTAGATGGTTATTAAATTCGACTTGAGTAAAATATTTATATATTAAAATTTATGTCTTATTCTGTGACTATGGATTAACTAATAAATTTCTAAATTCTTATGTGTTGTGAACGAGTTAGTAAGCGATTATTTGATTAGTAAGTTTACATTTGAATGATTTAGGAGATTTGTATATGAGGTCATATGAATATTTATAAGTTGTGCATTATTCAGTAATACCTCATAACTTGCTCCGGTGATGGTACGGGTTAGGGATGTTACATTTAGTTGGTAATAGAGCTACAGTTTAGTCGGTTCTAGGACTAACGTAGAGCGTGTGAGTCTAGCTATACATGCCATATTATATACTGTGGTAGGGTGATGACTTCTGACATTTGAAATGTGATTTCATATACTAAATGGATCCCGACAAAGCTATAGTTGATGACATCGAGAGTGTAGCGCCTGCCCCCATAAAGGGACAGCGTCGGCTGATTCTCGACCGACTTCAAGTAATCAAGAGAGTGAGGCTAGACAAGCCTTTTGCCAAATGATGAATGACTGGTTTACTCAGTATATCCAGGCTAAACCCCCTGCACAACCACCTCCACCTCCAATTAATCCATTCTTGATGCCTGCTATACCTCAATAGAGAGATCCATTGAGATTAGATAGGCCACCTGTTGATAAAATCAGAAAACATGGGGTTGAAGAGTTTAAAGCTACTGATGATGATGATGCTGAGTAGGCTGAGCTTTGGCTTGATAATACTATCCGTGTGTTTGATGAGTTGACTGTACTCCGGATGAATGTCTGAAATGCACCATATCTTTGCTTCGAGACACAGCCTACCATTGGTGGAATACCCTAGTCTCAGTGGTTCCAAAAGAGCAAGTGACCTAGGAGTTCTTTCAGGCCGAGTTCTGTAAGAAATATATCACCTAGAGATTTATTGATCAGAAACGCAATGAATTTTTGGAATTGAAACAGCGACGGATGACCGTGACAGAGTATGAGCGAAATTTTGTGAGACTCAGTCGATATGCTCGAGAGTGTGTTTCTACCGAGGCTATAATGTGTAAAAGATTTGAATATGGGTTGAATGAAGACATTAAACAGTTAGTGGACATACTTGAGATAAAGGAGTTTGTAGTACTGGTCGAGCGGGCCAGTAAAGTTGAAGAGCTCAGGAAAGAGAAAAGGAAGGCTGACTTTGAGGCTAGAGATGCACGTAAAAGAACATCCGGCCAGTCATTCCAGATGACACCAAAGAAGTTTCGAGATGATTTCAGTTGTTCTAAAGCTACTGCGAGTTATTCTCGACGGGATTAGAGTAGACCACCTGTTAATTCGAGAGCTACGTCAACGGTTAGTGTGGGTAATGTCAGATCAAACCAACTCGAGTGTAAACACTGTGGCAGAAGACATCCCGGCAGTTACAGGTTGCATGATTGGGCCTGCTTGAAATGTGGGTCGACAGACCATTATATTCGTGATTGCCCAATGTTAGCTAAAGAAAATCCAGTGTAGAATACGAGATCGGGCAATACCGTAGCTTGAGGTAGACAACGTAAAAAATGCAAGTAATGCGAGTGGCAGTTAGAGAGGAACTAAAGATACAATTATTAGATCTGAGGCTCGTACGCCTGCCAAAGCCTATGCTATCCGCACACGAGAGGAGGCTTCATCCCCAGATATTATTACTGGTACATTTACTCTCTATGATACTAATGTAATTGCATTGATTGATCCTGGTTCGACTCTGCCTATTAAGTCCACTGAGTTTGTGATTAGAGTGTCAAACCCCTTGGGTCGTTCAGTTATAGTTGATAAAGTATGCAAGAATTGTCCCTTGATGGTTCGAGATATGTGCTTTCCGGTTGATTTGATGTTGATACTATCTGATGAGTTCAATATGATTCTGGGCATGGACTGGTTGACTTTGCATGATGCTATTGTGAACTGTAAGAGGAAGACCCTTGATCTATGGAGCAAGAATGGTGAGACGATCTGGATTGAACCTAATGATTTGAATGGGTTACGGTAGTGGTTTCTTCAATGCTAGCTCAGAAATATGTGAGGAAAGGTTGTGAAGCTTATCTTACTTATGTGCTCGACAATAAAGCAATTGAAAGAAATATTGAATCTGTACCTGTTGTGTACGAGTATCCAGATGTGTTCCCTTAAAAATTGCCAGGGTTGCCACCTATTTGAGAAGTAGAGTTTTGTATTGATTTAATGCCTGGGACGACTCCGATATCAATAGCTCTATACAGAAAGACACCTACTAAATTAAAAGAGTTGAAAGCTCAACTGCAAGAGTTAACAGATAGAGGTTTCGCACGACCAAGTTTCTCACCTTCAGGTGCACCAGTTTTGTTCGTGAAAAAGAAATATGGAACTATGAGAATGTGTATTAATTACAGATAGCTCAATAAAGTGACTATAAAGAATAAGTATCTGTTGCCATGGATTGACGATCTGTTTGTCCAACTGAAAGGGGCTATAGTATTTTCGAAAATAGGTTTGAGATCTGGCTACTACCAATTGCGAGTTAAAGACTTTGATGTGCCAAAGACTGCCCTGTTTATGGATTTGATGAATTGGATCTTCAGGCCATATCTGGATCGGTTTGTGGTTGTGTTTATAGAGGATATTCTAATCTATTCCTGTGATGAAACTGAACATGTCAAACATTTGAGACTGGTTTATAAACTTTGCGAGATAAACAATTGTATGCAAAATTTAGTAAATGTGAGTTTTGGTTAAGTGAAGTCAGTTTTCTCAGCCATGTTATATCAGCTTTGGGTATTCGCGTTGATCCGAGGAAGATTTCAACCATAACTTGGTTGGAAACCTTCGAAGAATGTTTTTGAAGTCCGAAGCTTTCTAGGACTTGCTGGTTATTACAGATGATTCCTGAAAGGTTTCTCTATGATCGCAGCTTCGATGACAAAGATGTTGCAGAAGGATGTTAGGTTTGAGTCATCGAAAAAGTGCCAGAAAGGTTTTGATTAGTTAAAAGCCCTTTTGACCAAAACTCTAGTGCTGGTTCAGCCAGAATATGGTAAAGAATTTGTTATCTATAGTGATGCATCTTTGAATGGTCTAGGTTTTCTTTTGATGCAGGAGGGTAGAGTTATAGCTTATGCCTCGAGACAGTTAAAGCCACATGAAAGGAATTATCCGACACATGACCTTGAGTTGGCAACTATTGTGTTTGCACTGAAAATTTGGCTTAGCTATCTGTTAGGTGAAAAATGTCATGTTTATTCTGATCACAAAAGTTTGAAATATTTGATGACTCAGAAAGATCTAAATTTGGGACAGCGCCGATCGTTGGAGTTGCTGAAAGACCATGAGCTTGTGATTGACTACCACCCAGTAAAGGCTAATGTTGTTGCTGATGCTCTAAGCCAAAAATCACTATTTGCTTTGCGTGCAATGAATGCACGATATCGATCTGATCCTTCATATGTGATTAATCCGTCTGAGACTGAGATTCTGCCCGATATGACGTACAAGGAAGAACCAATTCGCATCCTAGCTCAGAGACTAAAGAACTGCGAAATAATAAGATTTTGTTGGTTAAAGTAATTTGGCATACACATGGAGTTCAGGAAGCAACTTGGGAACCAGAGGAGGCAATGAGAGAGCGTTATCCGAACCTATTCATCGGTAAGATTTTTGAGGAAGAAAATCCCTAAAGGGGAGAGTTGTAACATCCCGATTTAGGCCCTAATTGAAATGGTGGTTTCAGGACCAGGAATCTGAGTTAGAAAAATATTTTTAAATTACTTTCTGTGTTTACTTTGTGTGAATTTATATTTGTGAAAATTTTGTGACTTAATTTTGTCATTTAGGAGTCCAATTAAATAAAAGGACTTAATCGCGTAAATTAAAAATTTGGTAGCTTAATGCATAAGGGCCGAATTGTTAATGGCTTTTTAAGTTAGAGTACTTATGTTGCAATAAGCCCATTAAAAGAATGGTGGACGGTATTAGGCTTTTAATGTAAAGATTTTATATTGAATTCATTAAGGGTAATTTTGGAAATAAAAAATGTAAACTATATAATATTATTATATCATAAAATAAACAATAGTGTTCATATTATTATACATAGTTGAATATAAGCAAAAGAAAAAGAAAAGAGAAAAAGTTAGGTTCGGCCATCTCCAAGCTCAAATTCAAGGTTCGTTTTTAGTCGGTTTTTGATCATTTTTACTTTTTTGAGATCGTTGCTTCGAGTACTACAAAACCCATGCTTGAATTTTGAATTTTGATGAATATTTTGAGTTATGCCATTGGTGAGGGCTTTTGATTTTTATTGTTTGATGATGAATTATGAAAGATATGTGTTGGGTTAACATATTTTGTACAGGAATTTTTGATGATATTGAGTAATTAGGACTTAATTACAAAAAATAAAATGTGGGGGTACTAAAATGTGAAATTGATGGAAAATATGGACTTATTTGAACACTAGGAGCATTCGACCTACCATGGGTGTGGTCAATTTTGCATATTTTGGTGTTTTATGCAATAGGGACTAAATTGGAAAAAGTGTAAATGTTAGGGGTAAAATGGTAATTTGCTCATTTATGTGTTTTTGGACTAAATTCAATGCAAATATATTTGAATGAGCTTAATTTGAGTATATTTAGATTAAGAACCAAAGAAAACAGATTTGGATCGGGGGAAAACGAAAGTTGTCGACTAGCCGTCCCGTCCCGTTTTACATCGTCCAAGGTAAGTTCATAACTAATACACGGACTTAAATTTAATTAAATGTTAAATTTACAAGCTAAAATGGAAAATATGAATTATTATGCTTTATGGCCGAATGTAAGTAGGCTTAAATTAAAAATTCCCAAATTTGTTTTGACCATGTTACGACGTCCGAAAGCCCCATATGAACCTTAGGAATAGTTAGGATACACGTGTCATGACATGGGATTCTGTTTTATGAGTGCGAGTAAGGCCATGGCATCGATCTGTGACTCCGATATATGTGTGTGAGTAAGACCTGTCTGGGACAGTGGCATCAATTTATGGCTACATGTAAGACCACGTCTGGGATGGTGGTATTGTACGATAATATGTGATTATCCGAGTGTCCTATCCAATTCCAAATGGTTCACCAGGCAAACGTAAATCGTGTACTGATGTATAAAATGAGCTAAATGATCAGGAATGAGTTAGCTTGTTGTTTACTTAAGATGAGGTAATTAAGCAACTTGATATTTGTTACTAATTTCATGTGATACAATTGAAGATTTCATGTGAATTCGGTAAGTGTTTTTGGCCCTGTAAATAATTGGTATGAATATTTTAGAATTTATTTTTGGACATGTGCATAAATGTAATCATATATATATTCGGTCATATAAGTAGTTTATGTGCAGGATGTTATAATATGGCTTTTGAGCTTATGTAAATGGGTACACGTATAAGTGTGATTATATTCAAATGTTTTGGCTTAGAAAGTTGAATGATGTTAGGTCAAATTGATTAAGTGAGTATTCGGCTAAGTAGAATTTGTGCATGAATATATATTATATATTCCACTTGTAGGTTCGAAATTAAGCTTGATAATGATAATGAAATTTAGATTAGCTTAAAATAAGTTGAATATATTTTTGGATTGTTAATTGCTTATACTTACTAAGCTACAACAACTTACTTTTGCATTTATTTTACTATTTTTTATAGATTTTGGATTCCAGCTACAAGTTCGGGGATTGTCAACAAAGTCTATCACACGATCAATCGCTTTCGGTATTCTATAAGTTGCATTTTGGAAACTATGGCATGTATAGGCTGAAAAGTATTTTCAAATAATTAACTTTTGTTATGTATGAGGCCATGCAAAAATGGCTTATTCCTCATGCTCAAATTTTGTTTTGGTTTCATTTGTGTTTTGTGCTTACTTTTGATTACTAAGTTGTAGGTTATGCATGGTTAAATATCGTGTTTCATGATCAAATATTAAGATTAATTGTTGATTTTGGGTGTGGCATGATTAAATCAGCTATAAGCATGTTTGTTCAATTTGGATGTATTTTATACAGAAGAAAAAGGTATATATGTGAATTTGCTTATTGTGCTCAGACTTGTTTTCGTGAATCCTTAGCATGAATGTTTAATGAGTTTAATGTGGATAATTTGGTGATGGGAAGTTCAGTTATTAAATATATTCGGTCATATGTTGAAATTTTAGGTAAGGTTAATACATGACTATTAGGTATATGTATATTTATAATGGAGTTTAAACTTGTGTTTCGGTTATAGAGTATTAATAGTTATGCTTGGTTACAGATTAAAATGCTGAGATGGTTTAAATTTATTTGATATGTTTGATAAAGTATGAAAATATGAATTTGGTATCGGTTTATAAAATGGAATTGATTAATTTGGATCATATGTTTAATTATATATTTAGCCGCATATGTGATCATTGGGTTGGTCTTGCATATGACTTTTGTTTATAATGCTTGATAGATAATATTGGCATGCTTAGATTTAGTTTTGACATGTTAAAGTATTAGGCTAAATGATTGTTATATATATATATATATATATGCATACATATTCTGGATAATTTCCTTGAAGTGTTAGACTTATGTTATAATTGAATAAAATTGAAGTGGGCATTTAGTTAAAGTACTAAAAAATTACTAAATGAATAGTAAATAATGTTATAAGGATTTTGGATAGTTAAATTGCAAATTAGGTGAGTTACTTCAAGTTTTTTTTTATTTACTAACATTATATGTATCATGTGTATATATCGTTCTTAATATTGAATGATGATGGTTGACATGAGATGGTTATTAAATTCGAATTGAGTAAAAAAAATATATATTTATATATTCATATTTAGGTCTTATTTTGTGACTATGGATTAACTAATAAATTTCTAAATGCTTATGTGTTTTGAATGAGTTAGTAAGCGATTATCAGATTAGTAAGTTTACATTTGAAAGGTTTAGGAGACTTGTCTATGAGGTCATATGAATATTTATAAGTTGTGCATTATTTAGTAATACCTCATAACTCGTTCCGATGACGAATACGGGTTAGGGGTGTTACACCAACAAGTAATCGGATGTTATCATTTAACCCATCTTCAAACCTCTTACACATAATGGCCTCAGTAGATACACATTCTCGAGCGTATTTGCTATGTCTCACAAACTCACGCTCGTACATAGTTACAGTCATTCGACCATTCTTCAATTCAAGAAATTCTTTACGCTTTTGGTCAATAAACCTCTGACTAATGTACTTTTTACGAAACTCTTCTTGGAAAAATTCTAAATTAACTCTCTCCCTTGGTACAACCAACACAAGGGTGTTCCACCGTTGATAATCTAAGTCTCTCAAGAGGGACACAACACATTTCATACACTCTTCGGGTGTACAGGACAACTCATCGAATACCCGGATGGTATTTTCAAGCTAGAATTCTACTCTTTCTGGGTCATCATCTTTCTTAGCTCGAAATTCCTCAGCTCCTTGCTTTCGAATTCTGTCAACTGGAGGCTTTTCCCTTCTTACCATTTCCACAAGTTTGGAGCTACAGGGATAGGCTGAGGGTTTAGAGGGGGTGGAGCTTGTTGTTGAGCTGTTGTGTTCGTTCAAATGAACCCTGAGAACCACTCATTCATCATTTGGAAGAAGGCTTCCCGAGCCTCTCCTTCTTGACTCACAGTCACATGTCAATCCTCGTTATTAGTAGGCACCGTCCATTAGGTGGGAGCCGGCGCGTTACTTTCTACATCATCTACCACTGCTTTGTCGAGATCCATTTACTATATGAAAACGTATTTTAAAATCATCAAGAATCGACACACTATCATAATAATATTCATATATATTGCATGTATAGCTAGACTCATGCACATGCTAGGTTAGTTCGAGAATTGACTAAATACTAGCTCTGATACCACAAAATGTAACACCCCTTACCTATATCTGACACCGGGACAGGGTTCAAGGCATTATCGGACTTAAACATAAACATCCATGCAAAACCAGGCCATAAAATTTTATTCATCTTTGAAAATTATTCAAACACATGAACATCATCCCTTAAATGAGCCTACGAGACTTAAACGTAATTTGGGAGTGGTTCGGGACTAAACTGAAATCTTGGAAAACTTAGAAAATTTTTCATCAAAACAGGGGTCACACGCGTTATGAATATAGGACACGCCTGTGTGGGTAGGCAGTGTGGTCACACACGCACGTGTCCATACCCCGTGTAACTATCTGTTTATAACATCATCAACTAAATGAAACCACACGGCCAAGCCACATGCCCATGTGCTAGGTTGTGTGACGAACTAAACTCTCGTAAATTAGGTGCAAACATCACACGCCCTTGGCACACACCCATGTCCAAGGCCGTACCATCTACACAGCTGAGGAACACGCTTGTGTGCTCAGCCCGTGTTGAATTATTTTTCATTTCAAAGCTAAAATAGTTTTCTCACGGCCTAGTACATGCTCGTGTTCCAGGCTATGGCCATCACACGGCTAAGACACAAGCCTGTGTCTCTGCCTGTGTGCTTGATACTGAGCATTCTATTTTTTACAAATTAAGGTGCAGGGGACACACAGCTTGTTCACACGCCCATGGCCCTAACGGTGTGTCAGACACGCGTGTGTATACCCGTATGGACAATATATAGGTTATTTACCAAGCCAATTGCCACCTTGAAACTTAAACACACGAACACCAAAGCATTGGTATATAATTCATGGCATATTTAAGCAACTAACATGTCCACGACTAAAGCATTATCACATCATTCTCATTACATTTATAGCATATTTAACCAAGCACATACTGAACAACTCAAACCATGCAATTTAACACATCCATGAAATGCATCAATATGCCATAATACTTGTAATCAACATTAGCCAATATCAATTGGCCTTACACAAAATGAATTAAGTATCATCAAAGCCAACACATTTGGCTAACCAATATGACATATAACAAAAGACCATGTCCCTATACATGCCATACTCAAAATAAAAGGCTAGCTATACCCAAATATTCCAATTGATAGTGATAGTGTGATCGAGCCTTCGACGTCCTTCGATCCCTGAGCTACCTTGGCAATACTATATGAAAATGGAAAAGAAAGGTGAGTAAACATAAAGCTTAGTAAGTTTGTATGTAAATAATTAACAGCACTAATCATGCATTATCGTATGCATAATATAACTATATCTTGATACAATGTCATCAATTATCATGAATACATCTTCAATCATGTTCTTTACATAATATACCATAAAACTCATGATTTCCTTTATTCACTTCTTACCGAGGCTTTATCGATGCATAACTCAAGAATTCTAAGTTTCGTGTACATACATGTACCCTTTCAACATATTCATACCTTGTCATTACACTGACATACTCTTGAATTACCTGTTGAACCACTTGGAATGCGAAGGATACTTGGAAAATCTCATACACATGGTAGGATGCCAATGCCATATCCTATATATGGTCTTGTATGGTATCACAAATTGATGTCGATGCCATATCCAAGATATGGTCTTATACAGGATCTCATATTGAAGCCATGTCCCAGACATGGTCTTACACGAAATCTCAGAACGATGCCAATGCCGTGTCCCAGACATGGTCTTACATGGGATCACATATTGATGCTAATGCCATGTCCTAGACATGGTCTTACATGGGATCACACGTAACCTAATGTCATGACATTTGTATCCTATCTATTCTTAAGGTTCAACTAGGATTTTGAACTTTAAACATCTTTACATCGTCATTGAGTCATTGTAAGCCAAAATTCATAAAATAATTATACATTTCATGCAAAAATTAAAGCATTAAACATATAATAACATAATGTTGCATTATTTAGCCACAAACTTACATCGGTACCCAAAATACGACTAACTATTTGATTTAGTCCTCAACTTTGTTCTTCCCTTCATTTAGGTTCGGACCTCTTTCCTCTTGATCTATAATAGAAAATTTCACTTATTTATTTATCACATTGTTCAAATCGGTCTATAAATCATACTTTGGTAAAATTACAATTTTGCCCATAAACTTTCACATATTTACAAATAGTCCTTAGTCTCGTAAAATGAAATGTACTCAATTTCTTTGTTACCCAAGCCTAGCCAAACCTAACACATGCTCATATCAACCCACATTTTCCTTCAAACTTTTACTACTCACTTTACAACTTTTACGAGAAGGTCCTTTTTAGGTGTTTTCATGAAAAATCACTTAGTACAAAATGTTTATCACATATCAAACACTCATATTCCTTCATTAAACATCAAAATACATGCATGTCACACATGGGTAATTTTTTTAACATGAACCCTAGCTCAAAATATGGCTAGAAATAGGTAAAATGAGTTACGAGGGTTTCAAAAATGTAAACAGCATTAAAAACTAGGCTAGAATGTACTTACTATGAAACTTGGAAGTTAAAAAACCCTAGCTATGGCTCCTTATGGATTTTCGACTATGGCATGGAGAAGATGAGTACATTTTTGCTTTCTTTTTCCCTATTTATTAATTTATTAACTAAATGACCAAAATGCCTTTAAGGCCCTTCATTGATATTTTGCCCTTCCATGTCCATTTTTATCCCCTATGACATAAAATTGTCTATTTACTAAATAAGGACCTCTAATTTACACATGCATTTCAATTAAGTACCCCAAATCTTCTAAAACCTCATATTTTACAACTTTTGCAATTTAGTCCTAAAAGTTAAATTGGGCACTTATTCACAAAATTTCATCATGAAACTTTCACGCAATCATGCAAACATGTCATGAACCTCAAAATAATCATAAAATAATTATTTATACTTTAGATTTGTGGTCTCAAAACCACTATTCTAACCAAGCCCTAATCCGAGATGCTACAAAAATAATTTGCAAACATTTTTGAATAAATAAGAAGAAGGAAAAGGAAGAAGAAACTCTTTGATAAGTTTAGTGACTAATCGTAGAGGCTTCCTCCAATTCTCACTGCTGCTTCTCCACAAACTATTTCTCAACGTAGCTGGCTAAGAGTGGTTTTCCTCAAGGGAAAATGCTAGCTAAGGGAGGTGGAGGAATAGAAGACTTATGAGTGGAAGAGCGAAAATGAAAAGATGAGAAGATTGAAAGAGGGATGAGGGATGAATGAATGGGAATTAAGATGTGGTATTTATAGTAAAGGGATGGCTAAGAGGTCTATTAAAAGTAGCTTGAATATCCCTCAAGTTTCTCCTTTTCTTGGTCAGCCATAAGTTATGGAGGATGGAGTTGATGGTTGCTTGATTGATGCTTGATTTCATGCATGAATCATACAATGAGGTAGACGGTTTCTTGGGTAAAAATGAAAAGTTGATTACTTATTTGTTTACAAGTGTAGGGGCCTATAAATTAATTATCCCAAAGCTAATTCTAGGCTTCTCTTCATGCCTTAGCCCAATTTGGGCTCCTCCCCCCTACTAGGATGGTTTTGTAATCCAATTCAACTGGATCAAATTGAATCAAGACAACTTCAACTAGATCAAATTGAATGCTCAATTTGTTGTCTTTGCCATACAATTGAGGTGGATTTTAACTCATATCCTTGCATGAATTGAATAAGTTCCCCTTCTTATTAATTCAATGGTCTCACTGCAACAATTAAAACACAAAAATTAATATGTAAAATAACATAGTTAAACTATGCAAAATTAATATAAAAAATTAGAAAATTGCGTACTTTACTAAAATTATACCCATTATCTCAATATAAACATAAATCACCCAATTTAAATATCAAATACTCAGAATTAACATAATGTTGAATTAAAAAGGTGACATAAACAATTATAAAAATCTATATAATTTACAGTTTACAGTAAACCACCATAAATTTCAAATAAAAAGATTGTAGATAAACTTTCAATAAGTTGTGGGTAAACCACCAGTGTTTGCAGATTTAGAATTGGCAGTACTTTCTCCTTTCATATCACCCCAATCCCCATGTTATGCATTATGACATGCTAGTAATAGTAAAATATAGAAATTGTAGTCATGCAATCAATTTAATAGTATCAGTAGCCATGATTAACATGCAATCAGTAATATAGAAACAATTACAACAGTAACAAATCATCAGTATACCATAACTGTAGGCATGTATCATATCACATATCATCCATATAATAGTAACAATTTATTCAATTAGATCATAGATTCTAGAATATACATATTGTTTAGGTCACAATTGAGTGTAAAAAAATTCATAAACAATATGGGGACTATACATGGGCTAAACTGATCATATCACAAATTTTTAGGAAAAGTTATAAAATAGGATCACACAGTTGTATAGCCAGGTCGTATGATAGCTTGATGCTATGTGGAAAAGGTGTACATGGCTATGTTGCCTGACTATGTAATAGCCTGAAGCCGTGTGAGCAGTGATAAAATTTCTTTATAGTAAGGACAAGGTTGTGTGGCAGGCCATGTAACTAGCTGAGGTCATGTGATTCACGAAAGTCCCTAAGATTTATAGGTGAACAAGGTTGTATTGTCCATTCGTGTGGTTCGTACGCTTGTGTGGGAGATCGTGTTACCCTAAAACTACATAGTTTGTCATTGATTCACTAAGAAAAGAACACACACCTTTTACAATAAGTCTGATCAACAACCTCCACGATCAATTTTGATTTGATTCACCTAGATCCAATCCTTCAACAGAAAATAGACACAAATTAACGTTTGGTATCAAATATTTTGACAATATCTGAGAAAGCTTTATTAATCAAAGAAAAATATTAATGTTGGATATTTTCAAAATGAAAATACAAGATCTAACTATTCAAACTTAGCACGTCCTTTGGAAAAGATAATAGAAGTTATTGACAACAAATCTAAACACTGTTAGAAATCGAACGAATGGGGCTATTCATTAAGGAAAAATATTTGATAGCACAAAAGTTAAAATATGGTGCAAGAATAAAAGAAAAGAAGATGAAAAATGTGGAAAACAAATTCTATTAGGATTTTTAAAATGCACAATGTGAACTATCAAAATAGGAAAAAAAGTGACTAAATACCTAGGGTTTGTAAACCCTTGGGGTGGCACAAGCAAATTACCATAGGATTACCGAAAATAAGAAAAAAATGTGAGGGAAGGGGCTCGAACTTGGGCCTCTAGGAAAGTTGCACTAACACTTCACCATCAATCCTCAAAATTTACCTTATTCAAACAAATAAGGATACTATTGAGAAATCGAGTCTCTTGGTTCCTATGTGGCCTTCTCAATGCCATGGTTCTGCCACAGAACTATAAAAAGTGAGATTCGTTTCCTTCTCAAGACTTTTTACATTGCAATATACAATTTACACATGTTCCTCCTCAAAGGAATAATTTCGTCGTACCATAATCTCCTTGATCGGAACAATATGGGAAAGGTCTGATAGGTACCATTTCAATAAGGAAACATGAAAAACGTCATTGATATGGTCCAATTTAGGAGGTAATTCTAACTGATATGCGACTAAACCAACTCTCTTTAAAATCTAATAGGGTCTAATACACCTAGGACTCAACTTGACCATCCGTCCGAACATCATAACTTTCCTCTATGAAGACACTTTCAAAAAAAACTTAGTTTTTGACATTATACTCAATGTCCTCTCTTTTTTGTTCGGCACATAACTTCTGCATATCCGAAGTTGTTTTCAATTGATCTTAAATAAACTTGATTCTCCCTCAGACTCATGTACTAGTTTCGAACCCAAAACTTTCCTTTCACCCAGTTTAGTCTAACACAGTGGTATTTGGCACTTACGACCATGCAAAGCCTCATAGGGTGCCATTAGTGTACTTAACCAAAAACTATTATTATAGGCAAATTCATCCATTCTTAAGTGATCTTCTTATACCTCAGAAGTCAACAATGCATCCCCTTAACATATATTCCAATATTTGAATAACCTGTTTGGACTATCCATCACTCTTCGGATGGAATGTTATACTAAATTCCAAACAAGTACCTAGTACCTCATGCAACTTCTTCTAAAACTGAGACGTAAAATGAGGATCTTCGTCACACCCAAAAAATTGGGTTAGTAAAAATTGGGTTAATGAATCGAGAGTGGTTGATTTTTTTTTAAGAGGACCTTTGTAGATTTGATAATAAATAAATATCAAGTCTAGTGATTTAGTAATAGTGGAACTATCCTTGAAGACATTTTTTTGAATCCTTTCCCCCACATTATTTTCAAATTGATGAAATTTTTCTTTAAACCTTAGTAAATGTCACACCATGTTTTTACATAAATGTTGTTTGACTATTAACAATAAAGTAAGTTGGCGTAGTGATTCAGAGCAAAAGTAAAATTTATTAGGTCAAATGTTCAATTCCCTATATCCCCATTATTTTTATTTAATTTTGGCCAATAAAACCTTGGTCAATGTTTTCATTACTGTCCACTCCTAATTACCATGGAAGGGAAGATTCTTTCCTCTTTTAACTTGTTGACTTTCCACCATAAACCCTCGTTTCACTCCACTTGTTTCCCATGATCCACTTTTCATGCCTTTGTCCCCCAAAGCATCAATTTTCTTGTAACACACCAAACCCGGCCTAGATGTTACAACCGAATCTGACATTCTACATCAAAGTGCCTTCTAAATTTAGACCTGAAGATAAAAATCCATGTTTAAGTTAAAACCATTTAGTTTTTATTGCATGAGAAAATTCGGTAAAATTCGTTATTACACTTTAAAACCAATTTTAGAAAAAGTAGTTCCCATATTTATTATTGTGGGTTTCTTAATCTGATTAAAACCGTGAAAGCTTCTCTAGTTGAAAATCTTAAGGTTAAAAATGTGTGTTTTTCTTTGAAAACGTTTATTATTTTGAAAACTCAAAATTTCTATTTTAGTAGTTCAAAATACGAAATCAAAAGTCCAAATAAAACTTTAAAACCCCCAAAATGGCCTTATTACAAAATTAAAACCCAAATATAAAATTTGTAAATAAATAGTCATAAGTAAATCATTTGCGATTGTGTGGCCTTCTCCGAGTCCCTCGCAGCTCCAAATCGCCTAAGGCTAGGGATTACCTGCACAGTTAAAAATGGGGTGAGTTTGCGAAAACTCAGTGTGTAATCCCTTATTAGTCTAACAATAAACAGAGCATACAGAAACAGTTTGGGCCTGAGCCCTATTTAGTAACGAAACAGTCTGGGCTTTAGCCTTATTCAGTAACATTGTGGGCTTAAGCCCAATATAGAAATCATTATAGTGCATATATGCAACCCATCCCAATCTGTCCAACAAACCACCCGTACCAACCAACACACCATGTGGGGATTAAATTGACCCACCTAACCAACATACCAATATTACAGTGAAGCTGCTAATAGTAACATAGCAAAGTTGCTAATGACAGTAAATGTGGTAGAGCCACTAGAATCAGAATACGTGGCAAAGCCACTAGTCACAGAAAATACGTGGCAGAGCCACCAGTACAGTACTTCCTCCATATCAAAATCCCAACCCATGCAATATGTCGTGTCACAAATATAACATGTATATAGTATGTTATACTCAGTATCAGTCATATAAATATCATACACACATCAATCAACATACCTCTAGGGGTACAATGGTCACTTCCATCCATTAAGGGTAAAATAGTAATTTTATCCCTTTAGGGGTATTTTGGTTATTTAACTAGTTTTAGGGTTTCAGTATGGATAATGACCTCTCGGAAGGTCTTTTGTCGCCTTGAGCGACTTAGATAAACTATATGGCCAAAATAGTTTACATGGGCCTAAAGCCCATTACTAAGCCCAAGTGGGCCCACACGCTCGTGTGGCCTACTTAGCCTGAATTCAGTCACAGCTATGCGACTTTCATAGCCCATTCCATTTTTTATCACTTACCATGGATTTTATCTGTGTGGGGCCCCCAAGCCCATTGGGCCCACACGGCCCATTTTGGCCTAACGAGGCCATAATGGCCCAAGCCAACGAAAACGCTCGTGGAGGCCTCTACAGTCTGTCGCCCATGATTGGTGAGCTCGGTTTGCCCCACAAGTGTTTGCACGCTCACGAGGCTAGAAATGTCGAAGTTTCGGCATTTCGGCTTTTGCCAATTCATAGTAAAACAGGATGCACTTACACACCTTTATCCATTGTTTGTCAGTAACAATATTAGGTGTACGATTAGACACCTTTTTTTTGAAAGCCTATACAACTCCTCTTTGAGCCCCAACCTAAATTCATCCCAAATAATGAATCAATCTTTTAACTATTAACATTCTTAAGAACTAACCCACAAGGCAACGATTACCAACTACCACGATTAGATAATCTGGAAATAATCCCTCCAAGATCGTCGACTAAAACCAACCCTTGCACCCCAGAATGAACTTCATTGTGCTAGCTTCTATTAGATAGAATAAAGTCGTGACTTAACTCCATAACTATTTCCCTATAAACCATTTGGGTTGTGACAGCCCGGGGTCGACCCAAGTCGGGAAGCGGTTTCGTGACCGCTAAACCGAGTCCGTGATTTAGTTAATATTAATTTTTCAATGTTTAAATTATGTGTTAATTGCATATGTGGAAGTTGTGAATTTGAATTTGATAAAGTCAATATGAATTTATTGAAAAGGATTTAGTTGAAAAACTTAAAAACTTAGCTAGACAAATTTTGGAATGACTAAAACTAGATAAGCTAAAAACAAGGGATTTGCATGTCAATATTCCCCCTTGAGGTTAGTGGCCGGCCATGCATTAGACTTCATTGGTTGTGACATCATTTTTATTATTTTTTTTAAATTATGTTAGTGGGATTATGTCATAAGGGAAAAATATTAATGAAAGAAAAGAAAGTGGAGGAGTTTTGTTGTTCTTTTGCCGTGAATTGAAGAAGAGAAAAAGGGGGAAAGTTTGAAGCTTTCATTCGGTCATACTTGGCTAAAATCTAAGGTATGAAATCTTGTTAATTTGTTTAAAAACTTATGAAATCAAGTTGAGTGGTAGGCATATGAACTAGCCCATGCATAAAATTTTGATTTGGGAGTATAAATTCCATTCGGTCAAGCAAAACCGTAAAAAGGATTTTGAATAGGTTTGAGTTCTAACTTCTTGCATGACAAATGGGGTCTTGAGAAGTGTTTTTAGTTTAAAATTTCAAGAATTCATGAAGGCATTATTCAAATTCTTTTAATCTTGTTTTAGAAGGTACTTAAATCAAAGAAGGCATTCGGCCTTGAAGATTTGATAACCGTATAAGCATTTTGATGTTTTATTGTGATAGTTGTTGTATGACTAATAAGTAGAGCTATTTGAAGATGGGTTTATATGCTTGTAATTTATTTGTGTGGGCACCCTTAATAACCGAATGAATTTTGAGTTAGTAAGCCAATAGCTTTCGGCTTTAGTGAATATATGTATGTATATAATTGTACGTGCATGCTTTGTAATTGGGGTATAGTTAGCAATTGGTGGTAAGTGTTGTGATGGCCGAATGAAATTTTGAGAGGTTGAGAAGTTGAATAATCGGTTTTAAAATAAATATGTTTATGTGTACAATGAAGTATGTTATTGAAATTGAAATAAGTTTAGTATAGGTCTATTTTTGAGCTATGGCCGAATGGGATTGGGAAATTCGATTAGGGAAGTGGTACCTTAAATAGGTACAAATACTTGTGATGAAATAAGGCAATTGTGTGTATATATATATATATATTGATCTCATGAAATGCATTTGGCATGTGGTTGGTGATTGTGAATTATGGATCGGTTAAAGATAGATTGATTTAAATAATGTATAGTTAAATGCCGAGTGACATCAACTTTTGGGTACATACCTATTTAGCTATAATTTAATTGTTATGTAATTATGCTTGGCCGAATGTAAGTGTGATAAGGGAATTTCATTGTATGTCTTGATTGAAATGAAAGTGTAATTATCAATAGTAATGTGTGAATAAAGTTGATATGATTTTATTATTCATTCAAGCTCAAGAGCTTAGAGGGGCAACTTCGGACAAAGGGAAGGCCAAGGTCACGGAATAGTCAATTCGAAGTTCCTCGGAAATATACGAGGTAAGTCCTGAAGTAGAAAATTTTTAAACATGATTAAGAGAGATTACAATATTTATAAATGCTTAATATGCGAATTCAAATGGCAATTGATGTGTCCAAATGCGAAAAGTTTAGAAACGGGAGTATGAGAAAAAAAAGGAAAAGAGAGACCGAATATTGAAGTGGAATCTTAATGTTTTTGAATGTGAAATTGTATTCTTTGCTTTTAAATAAATATGCCGTATGAAAAATGTTTGGTAATGTGCCGAAACTTGTGTTTTTGTATTTGAAATATTATTGAAAGATGGTATAATATGTATGTCGATATGTGTAAGAATAAATTTCAGAGTTAAAACCGAGCTTAGTCTCGAAGGGCTTCCGAGCCAAAGTTAAAGCCGAGCTTAGTCTCGAAGGACTTCCGAGCCAAAGTTAAAGCCGAGCTCAGTCTCGAAGGGCTTCCGAGCCAAAGTTAAAGCCGAGCTTAGTCTCGAAGGGCTTCCGAGCCAAAGTTAAAGCCGAGCTCAGTCTCGAAGGGCTTTCGAGCCATAGTTAAAACCGAGCTTAGTCTCGAAGGGCTTAAAGCCAGTGATAAGATCCAAATTTTTGGCCTTGAAGTTCATTAGCGGTGGAAAGCGGATAGAAGTTAAATGTTTAAGCTCATGTACGAATATTTATATAAGCAATATTGCCTTGACAAATCAAATGCGCTATTTGAATGTAAGGAAGACAGGTATGCATTCTATGATCTGAAATATCCGATTTTGAGTGAATAATTCTTTGAATGTATTTGAATTCATTTTATGTTAAGCAAGTGGGTGAAGTAGAAGTATGGGTATGCTCATATTCAGCCAAAGGAGTTTTTAAACATGAGTTGGTTATATGTTGCCCTTTACTTATTTTGATTGTTTTTCTCAAGTACTTACTAAGCAAGTAATTGCTTACTCTGTTGTTTTTGTCTTCAATTTTGTAGATCTTGATCAGAAGCTACGGTCTCGGGAGTTCCAGAATTGAAGTCATCCACACTATCACGCATCTTTGGTACTGGCAATTTAATCTAGGAATGGCATGTATAGGTTGACTTTTGATGTTCAAACGAACATCTTTTGAGTTTTGTAACTAAGTTAAGCCATGCGAAAATGGCTCTCTTAAGGTTTTCACTCCGATAGTAGAGTAATAATTTGGTTATGCTATACATGAATAGTTGTGAATGCATGTCGGAAAACTGGTTTTAAAGTATGTCACACTTTTAGTTTGTAAAGGTATGAGCATAAGTGATGACCGTATTTAGTGATGAGCTCATTTCGTACATTGTTTTTGATTTCAGTAAATTAGTTTAGTGTATGTTCGGTGGTTAAGCTTTTGCAAAACTTTCGCCAATTATGTCGATTAGTTTAGTAAAAGATCTTCTTTCACTATCATGCGACCTTTTAAAGAAATAGTCTGGTAATGCCTCTCAACCCTCCTGCGAGGGGACCGGGTCTAGGGGTGTTACATGGGTATTCAGCCAATTCCCAAACAAGATGTCGAGTTTACCTTAATGAATGATGAGAGACAGTAAAGTTCCTGTGGCTTCAAGATCACCTTACTCCACTGAGATCCTTAGAACCAAAGTATATTGCACCGCGAAGAAGAGTAAGAATTGAAGTTAGAATAAATAAGAGGAAAACACAACATTCAATTTCCCCAAAACAAAGTTTCAATAAATAGATTGAACACATACTGAAATGACCGAATAGCAAATGAGGGGTCTTACGAGTACTTATCTATTGTCAGGATACTTATGAGACCGAAACCACCACACCCCAGTGCACTGAAACAATCATCAAACACCAAGCGATAGACAAGAAACTGAAAGAGAAGAAGAGGAGAAGGTTAACTCAGAGAAGACCAAAAAAAAGATTGAAATGATTAGGGAAAAAGGAAACTATTTTTAGCTAGAAGGTGGGAAGATGAAGTTGAATTAAGAAGAGATTCATTTTGGTAAAAGGGAAATGTGGAAATGAGAAAAGAAAAGGAGAGGTTTTGGCAATTGACACCCTTCGGCAAAAAGAGAAAACCCCGAAAGGCATAAAGAGGCACTTGACTTACCAAAGATTGTTAAAAAAATGCAAATTACGACATCAGAAAACAAATGTCATTCGGCCAGGAAGCAAAAGAACAAAAGAAGAATGTGCCAAAAGAAACTGAAATGTAACTACACCAAAGGAAAACTCTACTGAAATTCTAAGTAGCTAGACACCAAAATTCGGCACTACTCCACTCACAATCAAACTCTTTGAAAATCTCCACAATTCACTCCATCGATTTCTCCTTGATACACTCCACACTCATCCATAACAACTATCATTAAATTCCTAGATTCTCTCCCTTTGACCAGTTCTACAACCACCTCAGCAAAATTTGAATCCACTTCCATCACTTGCTGTCCATGTAGCAAAATAAATATTCCTTGACTGCCATGAGATTCGAACCCCAGCTCTCTCAGTTGCCAAGTCACGCCACTTGCCACCAAGCCACATGGCTTTTTGTGTCAAAAATCACGCACAAATAAATATAAATCCTACATACTAGCATCCAAATTCATTTAAGAGCAACAACTAAATTTTTTGCAAAAGCCAGGATTTGAACCCAGGCTTCTCTAGCACTCCCAAACACACCCAAATCATCCATCCAACACACCAAACATGCAAATTGAATCATTACATGCCAAATTAAAAACCCTATATTTTTGGGTTGTTACATTTCTCCCATTTACCAAGCTTGAACCATCCATCCCACCTAAGGTAGCCAACATTCACATTTTTCTTTCATTTGGTTTTCTTTTCCTCCCCTTTTGGTCGTTCCTCATCCTCGCTCCTCCCTTTATAACTTTTTTTATTTTAGCTAGTAACCCCTCAAATCAAGTCTAGGCACTACGACACAATCTGAGTAATTTCATGGGCTATGGAGATGGCCAAAACGTTTTTATAAGAAAAAATCATTTGTCTTGTAAATGTCTTTTTAAAACATTGAGTTCCTCTCAATAAAAAATTATTTGTTCCTTTTAAATTAAAAGTATTCGTATTGTAACTTAGTTTTTAAATCACAAATTTGTTGTGGCTAATAATCACTAAAATTTTTATTGATCATTTAAAAATCACATAAAAACAATTCATGCAATATTACCCCAAAATATCAAAATAGAAATCTCAATAGTGTCCAAAAAGTTATTCAGACAAGCCCAAATTAAAGTCCATAATAAAAATTCATTCTAGAACAAAACACATACAGTCGAACTAAATCGAGACATAAAAATTACATCCAAATTTAAAACTTTTCAATTTTCATTACACACTCATTCAACCCAATCATGCATCTGATAAATTGCATCGTCATAAACATATAACTTGATTAATATTAGCCAACATAGATGGCCTTATACAAAATAAGCTATCAAATATTAAATGCCAACATTTTAGGCCAAATCAATTATGACATATAACAAAATAACCAAATCCTCTATACATGCCATAATTCTAAATATTGATTTCAAAATACCAAAAGATTGATGATAGTGTGGATGGATCTCTGACGATCTCTGAATCTTGAGCTAGTTTGGTGACACTAAAAAATAAGGGAAAAGAGATGGGAGTGAGCATATAGCTTAGTAAGAAGGTATGTAAAAAATAAACAAGTTATTAACATGATTTTTATAAAACCTCAAAATATATTTTCAAAATAATACATTCATAACTACGCATAGATCTACCATTTACTCAAGTTCAAAACAAGTTATCTATTCGAGTCACAATCACTAAATCATTTATATCTGGAGCTACAGAACTTCAAATTAAGATCTGCTAATTTTTCCTAAAACTAGACTCGCATATCTTCATACCATAAAAGTTTTAGAATTTTTGGTTTAGCCAATAACTACATTTTATTCTTTAAACTCTCCTCTGTTCTATAATCTGATAGTTCTAACCCCTCTTCAATAAAGATTTAATTATCTCCTCGTATAGAATTTGGATGATGTTCCCATTTATTTCTTTTGAAAATAGACTCACTAAGGATCTTAAAAATATAAATTACAACCCATAATTATTTTTGTAGAATTTTTAATGATTTTCCAAAATCAAACCAGGAGATTCCGAAATCAATCTAGCTTTGTTCCATGAAAATTCAAATATCTCATAATATGAAATTCTTTTTCTTACACTGTTTCTTTTATGTGAAAATAGACTCAATAAGATTTAATTTCATATCTTATTCAACTCTAATTCAATTTCCACCATTTTTGGTGATTTTTCAAATTCATACAATTGTTGCTATCCAAAACTGTTTTATTACTAATTTTACCCTTTCATAAAGTTCTTTGTATTAACTTTCATAGTAACACTTACCCATATCAACCTTACTGAAGTTCGATCACATATTGACCATATTGCTCATAAGTTTACACACACATACCTACACTTATTCATCACTTAGTCATATTCGTTTACACTTAGTCGTTTCCCGTTGAACACATCAGAGTATTAATGGATACATAGAGATGTTTCACATAGTGCCACACTTGTAGCCAAAGCTACTTCATTTCACAAGTTTCACATAGTCTCCTTCTTGAGCTAATCACATTAGCACAATCCCATGGACTTATTTCACTTAGCACAATGCCATGGTCTTATTTCACTTAGATGCCATAGACTTATTTCACTGAGCACAAAGCCATGGACTTATTTCACTTAGGTGCCATGGATTTAATTCACTTAGCACAATGCCATGGACTTATTTCACCTAGGTTCCATGGATTTATTTCACTTAGATCTTTAGTGGCATTTCACTTGTATCCATTTATATTCCTAAGGTTCAATCGTGAAATTTCTCACTTATTGTCACTTTGTCGAATACATCAAATAGTCATTCAATATTCAGCCATACATCATAAAATATATCAAAATATTAAAACGTAAATAAAACGATGCATTATTTACATATAAACTTACCTCAGTGCAAAATATAGTAATTTTGCAATTTAGTCCACAATCTTTTCCTTTCCACGATCAAGGTCGATTACACGTCTTTCTTGATCTATAATAACACATTTGACTTATTCAATGCTCACATTATTCAAATCAGCCAAAAAACATCTTACGGCAAAAATTACAATTTTGCCCATAAAGTTTCAAAAAATTACAATTTTGCCCTTAGGCTCAAAAAATAATTTTTATTCAATTTCATTGCATTTTAGGCCTAGCCGAACCATTTTCATAACTATAGCAGTCCACAATTTACATTAAATCACACACTTAGACATATTTTACAACTTTTTAAAAACTAGTCCTTTTATGCAATTTCATCAAAAATCACTGAGTAAAAGTTGTTTATCGCACTCCAAACATTCAAATTCTTCCATAAAACATCAAAATACATGCATGTCATCCATGGGTAAATTTTTAAACACAAACCCTAGTTGAAAATAATGGTGGAAATAGCTAAACCGAGCTACGAGGATATAAAAAATTTAAAGAACATTAAAAGTTAGGCTCAAACGGACTTACAATCGAGCTTGGAAGCTTGAAAAACCCTAACTATGTCTTTCTCATGTGAAATTTGGCCAAGGGGTTGAAGATGAGCAAAAATTGGCTTTTTAATTCATTTAATACTAAATTACTTAAATGCCCTTAACTTAAAAATATTCTATTTCACCTATTTCATGTCTATTTTTGTCCAACAAATTAACCAAAAAATTCTATTTCACCTATCTCATGTCCATTTTTGTCCAACAACTTAAAAAATGGACTATTACCTTTTAAGGACATCCAATTTAAAATTTCATAGCAATTAGACACTTCTAACTTCTAGAAGTTAAGTTTTGCACTTTTTACAATTTAGTACTTTTGACTAAATTGAGTGCCCGAACGTCAAAATTTTCAAACTAAATTTTCACGAAATCATTCTGTAAAACTGTAGATCATAAAAATATAAGAATATTAAAATTTTGCTCATTAAATTTGTTGCCCTGAAACCACTTTTCCGACTAGGCCCAAAATTAGGCTGTTACATCAAAAACTTTTTTAAAACCATATTTGACTCGTAAATATATTAAATAATGGCTTTCCACCCTACCAAGACCCTACCAGGGTGAACCTTCACCATCATCATCTTTTACTCCTCCTTGTTGGTTTCACACATCAACAATTTGATTATTATTGTAACACCTTGCCCTACCCAATCATGAAGCCTAAGCTATAGGATACTATATTCATTTTCGGAGCAACTTCAATCATTCAACATTCAATCAAAAGCATAATAGATGCAAATAGAAGCATTTCAAACAATAGATATGATATACAACCTTTTTCGAGTTTTATATGAGTTTACATATGCTCTAAAGTAAGCCTAAAATCAAACAATAACCAATTTGTAAAAGTTTCACATCTTCAAGTTGACGTTGCGTTGTGAGGGAGTTCCTCATTATGACGTGACATATTGACTTGGTCTCATTATAACGACGGGGTTCTTGGTCATGCCATGGCCTGAAGTCCAAAGCTCATCACAACATGGACTTTTTTTTGGGTAGATTTTAGGCCATTCGGTACCTATTTTATGTCTACCATTCAAATATCGCATTCAGTGTATATTTGCACTCTTTAAAGCAAACCAAAAACATACCAATTAACCAATCCAATATAACTTCATTTGGCATCAAAACATACCAATTTAACTTGTTCAATTTCAATCTATTCAACCATTCACCTTATAATGACCTGGTTTCTAGTGGTACAGAAAATTACGCGCTTAATAGCCTATTTTTGTAAATTTAGTCTATAAATATTAAATAAAGGTAATTATGAACTTATTATTTTGTTGAATTGAAATTTTTGATAGGTAATTTAGTCAAATTAGTTATTAATTAAGGTTCAAGGACTAAATTGTAAATTTCAATTACTATAGATTTTAATTAGAAAATAGCTTAAGGTCTAAAATAGCAATTAGTCTATGTCAAAGTGGGTGTCAGTGGCTGGTGATGTTAATAGTGGATTGATTAAATAAATTAAATTTAATTAAACGGTAATTACCAAAAAGTCAGTGGTATCAAAAAATACGGTTTCAGAATCTCATTTCTGATGTTCGAATCCATATAATAATATTTACAAGGTTAGTATAAATTCTAATTAAAGTTGGGTCCTTTAATTTTGTTAATTGGATTGTTAATTAAGATACAATGACTAAATTGTAAATGTGGTAAAATTTCTCTCGCTATAGATTTTTAATTAAAAATTGAATTGAGAACTTATATAATGATTAAATTAAGGTCTAAAATGAGAAGTAGACCATACTAAAATTCATGCTTGTGGATGGTAAGTATAATGGCTTATTAAATTGTTGAAATAAAAATTGTTTAGTTAATAAAAAAAGATAAAATTTGTTTAGTTAATAAAAGAAAACATTATCATCATCTTCCTCACTTACCCGATTCAAAAAGAAAGAAAAGAAGGTTTGATGCCATTATAGGGTTTGGAATCTTTCAAACACAAATTGTTAGTGCAATTTAGTCACTTTCTTATAATTTTTATGTTTCTGATATCATAGAACCTTAATCTAGTTAACCCATACCTCAATTTCTAAAACTGCTAAAGTTTTCAAAAGTTTCAATTGTTGAATACTTGATGAAATTGGTGTTAATTTGTTAGGTTATAAGCTTAGATATGAAAAAGGACAATTTTGTAAATTTTAATTGCTAATTTTTAACATAGGGACTAAAGTTCATAAAGCTTAAAATTGGTGTAATATGTTCGTAATATTGGACACTAGAGAGCCTTAGAAGGATGTAATTAAGATTGATTTCAAAATTGAGGCTAACATTTGAAAGATATTGTAATTTCGATTTTAGAGACAAAATTGAATCAAATATAAAACTTTAGGGCTTTCAAAAAATAAAATTAAACTGAGATATAAATATAATAGGATTATATAAGATGAATAAAATTGATCAATTGAATTAAATAATTGTATTGATCGAAAATTGGACCAAATCGACAATAATCGAGGAAAAGGCGAAATTGTCAATTAGTTATTGCGGTTCAACTTATTTGTTGATTTAACCAGGCAAGTTCATATGGTATGATTTTATTTAAATTTTTATATACTTGTAACACCCTAAACCTGGCCTAAAAGTTATGGCTGAATATCGGAAGTCACATTAAAATCATTGAAAACATTTGTTTGTTAAAGTATCCATCTGAAAGGCTCCTTATTTTGCCGAGTACAAGCCCTAAGTTTGTGTATTACCTGAAAGGCTCAGAACTAATGGGGTGAGCTTTTAAAGCCTAGTATGGGTCTTATATCAAGTTAAATAACAAATAAACACATATTCATCATATAACATAATCAAATTTGATGCACATGATCATGGAGATGCAATTTTGTAAAACAATTATACAAGTTTTTAGTAAGCATCCTACCCATCACCACTACATTCCAACAAGAGTTCCCTAGAACTCATCCATCTAAACACTCCAATGTGGGTGAAGCCACCAATACTTATAGAGAAGCTACCATATACGTTGTGGACGAAGCCACCATATGGGTTGTGGATTAAGCCACTAATTCTTTCTCCTTCCAATATCCCACCTCATTTATGTTATATTGTCATAATGAACATATATAAACATTTTACTCATTTTAAGATATCACTTGTCACATTAGGCATGTTGAACATGCAAATCGGATAATATCATGTAGGGCATGTTTAACATGTAATCAAATCTAAACTTCAATATCGGTGGCATGATTTATATATTATGCCTATCATATAATGTCATCATATCACACATCTTGAGACATGGGAATATGCACATAATTTCACAACATTCATCAAATCACATTAACTAATACATATGATCATTAAACGATCAGTTCAAACTACTTACTTGGTTATCACCTTTTTTATGGGTTTAGCGTCCCTTTTCGAATACACAGAGTATTCTCAATTATTCATGTTATAGGGATTTTTAACAATGTTTCAATTATAAATAATTATATTTCATTTGACAAAAAAATTGCATATCTATGTTTTTCTAGTAAGTTAACCCACATCTAGTTCTAGATCCAAGCAAAACACCACTTTAAGAACGCACACACTAGGATCTACTTGATGAGTTACCTACTTATCAACAAAAGTGATGTTTCATTAAATAGGTCATTTTGAACATTTTATGGCATAAGTCCATTTAATAACACTTCAATCAGTACTCACCCTTATTGAATTCAATCGTAATATGATCTCATTACAAATGTTAGTAACTCTCCGGGTTGGTACCGATCAGCCTTTCAACAAAAAGTAGTATACTATATGTTAACATTTGAAGGAAAATATACTATGGCCTCTATATACATTCAGCCTAAAGGAAAATGAGAGAAGAATGAGTGGCTTTTCATTCCACTACCATAATCACGCTAACTTGAATGAATCGGAAGGGATGTTGGATCATCGAAGTCTTGCGTTAGGGAGGGGATTGGGTCTATAAAAAAATCACTTAAAAGAACGATTTAAGATACATCATTTAATAAAATAATTTAAAACTAAAGGAAATAGGGATTAGGATTTTGATTAATAAGTAGGATGAATGAGGTCAGTAAAATAGTGAAGAAAATAGAAAATACACCAAAGCCAGTGGAGGTGCGGTAGTGACAGTCCGACGAGAACCTGGCAAAGGAGGGGAATGAGGGAGAGAGGGATGTTGCGACCCTAGACTGAAGGAGAAGTAAATTAAAATAGAGAAAAGAAAATGAGAGAGTAGAGAGGATAAAGAATTATTTCTGATGGTGACGCAACGTGGTGGTCACGATGGTGTATGGTGGTGCAAGGGGCGGTGTTTGAGCAAAAACAAGTGGAGTGAGTTGCAGCAAGGAGGAGGTTTGATGGTGGTTCGATTTGTAATGGGTGGTGAAAGAGAGGATAAAAGCTAAGGTAAATGTGGTGGAAACGATGGCCAAAACAAAGAAAAATTGAGAGAAAGAAATGTGCTAGAGAGAGGGACAACAATAGGGAGAGGTGAATAAGAAAAAATGATTCAATAGGTCAAAAATAATTGCCTAGGTACAATGAATCGGTTCATAAGGCAAAGATGTAGAAAAGGGCATGTGGAGGGGCCAAATGAGTAAAAAAGCAATCATGTTTGTGAACATATGGTATGTTGACTTGTTAAGAATGGAAAAAAAGCCTATTATGCAAGGCAACAAATGGACAGTAAAGGGGGCTATTGACCATTCAAATTTGGCAAAAAAATAGAGAGAAAAGTTGTGAATGTGGGGACTTGAACTTAGGACCCTTAGAATCTTATGAAAGCTCTTAATCAATAGGCCAACTTATTCCTTGTTCTCAACTTAAATAAATCATAGGATGTTACAGTTCTACCGTCCTAAAAACAAATTTCGTCCTCGAAATTTACCTATATTGGAAAAAGTGAGGGTATTGATGTCACACCGTATCCTCAGGTTCTTAAGTGGCTTAACTAGTACCATGATTTCGCCACAATACCTTCACTAGTGGAATTTGTTTCTTCCTCAACATTTGAATCTCTTACTCTAGAATTTGGATCAGTTCCTCGTTGAAGGACAAGTCTTGATGCATTTCCATCTCCTCGATCGGAATCACATGAGATGGGTTTGATCGATAACGCCTCAACATAGATACATGAAACACTTCATGAATGCGATCCAATTTTGGAGGTAGCTCTAACTGATATGCCACAGGTCTAGTCCTCTTAAAAATGCGATAGGGTTTAATAAATCTCAAACACAACTTTCCTTTATGACCAAATCTGATAACTTTTTCCAATGCGATTCTTTAATGAATACTCGATCTCTGACACTGAACTCTATATCTCTCATTTTCAAATCAGAGTAGGATTTCTGATGATCTAATGCCACTCTCAATCGATCCTGAATCAACTTCACAATACTCTTAGTCTCTTGATAAAAATTCGAGCCCAAGATTTTCTTTCCCCATAATTTAGTCCAGCTCAGAGGTGTCCTACATTTGCAACCATAAAGAGCTTCATAGGGTGCCATCTGAATGCTTGACTGAAAGCTATTGTTGTACATAAACTACTGCTCATTGATGAAATGTTGTAATGAAGTTCAATCGTGTGCTGAGAGCCTCATGCAACTTCTTCTAAAATCGAGACATGAAATGAGGATATCAACCGAAGATGATTGATACTGGTACCTCATGTAGTCTCACAATTACAGAAATATATCGTTTAGCTAACTTTGTGATGAATAATTCATGCGAACTAGTAGAAAATGAGTTGGATTAGTTAGTCTATCCACAATCACCCAGACTAAATATTTTTTAGAAGCATGTAACACCCCCAAACCTGGCTTAGAAGTTATGGCCAAATCTGACGGTGTCACATCGAAGGGTGGCTCATATAAATCTTAAACTTGGAAGACTTTGAAGACATTTGCCCGTCCGTGGTTCGAATAAGGGTTTATTTTCAAAACAATTTTGTTAGAAAAAAACTTAGTTTAAAACGTGTTCATTAGAAGGTTTGCTTAATCAAAAGTTTAGGTGACTTTGAGTAAAAGCTTTGAGTTTATAAGTTGAAAACCCAAGTGTACATATATATGTTAAATTATAGCGAAAGCTCAGGTTTTAAGAAGATGCTTGGATATTTATGTTGATTTAGAAAACATGTTTAATGTAACACCCCAAGACTCGTACACATCACCGCAGAGTCATGAAGCATTACCGAAAATTTTCATGACTAAGTTAAACGAACAAGGATAGAACATTTGCGCAACCTCTATTTCAATATCACTTAGCTTCATGGATAAAAGTTAATATGCAAATCAAAAACTTAAGCCGAATCTATTTGCATTTTAAGTTCAACTTGCAAATTCAATTTCTAGCTACCACTTGAAATAAACATCTGATTCACTTACACATAGATATACGTATGCCTAGAAATAACATGTCTAGCCTTAAAGTTACCTCATTTAGAAATACACGTTCTCATTCAAGCAAGGCACATAGCTCAAAATACATTTTAACATCTTAAAGACTACATGTAAGTAAAGCATTTAAAAAGCCATTTTCGCATGGCTGAGCTTAATACAATCACCCAAAATAAAGTTCTCGATTCACAACACAAAACGCATTCTATACATGCCATTTACAAAGGTTTAGCTAATTTAGTACCAAACAGGGCTTTGACAGTAGAGATGGCTTTGACAGCAAGATTCCCGAGACTCGTAGCTAACGATCGAGATCTATAGAACAGAAAATTTAAGAGCTACGAAGTAAGCAATTACGTGCTTAGTAAGTTTTGAGTAACAAAAATCATATAAGAAAGTAACATAGAAATAACTAAACGTTTTTATTTCTTACTTGAGCCGAATAAGAGAATTTCTATGATAACATCTATTGCACTCAAATTACAAAGAAATTTTCAGGGTATTCAACTACTTCAACTTATAACCGAACCCATTCTCCTCAAGTATCAAATTTAATTCATGCCTATGACTTACATTCCATATCCGGATAACTAGATTCTTTTAATTCAGAACAGACACATTATAGTCAAATCATAGGCGTTTGAATGACCTTTAACAATAATCAAAACATTTCCACTGAAACCCTAACTCGTAATTTATAAGTAACAAAATTTCCGAACAAGTGTAAGATACATACCTAACTATCTTACAGAAGGTAACATATTTAATAAGTCTATATCAGTGTTTATTTTATAACGCCAGCACAGATGTCCATCGGAACTAAGTCCGGTTTTAACATTGGCTCAAAGCCCTTCGGAACTGAGTCCGGATATGTCACTGGCTTGAAAGCCCTTCGAGACTAGGCTCGAATCGTATCACTGGCTCAAAAGCCCTTCGAGACTAGGCTCGGATTGTATCACTGGCTCAAAAGCCCTTCGAGACTAGGCTCGGATGTAATCCCCAAATCATTTATCATACATGTACATTTATTTCATATCACTTTGGAACTCATCACCAACATTCAAATATAATCACAACATGTTCAAGACTCATTACCAAATTCTAAATCACTAGTCATAAACAAAAGGGTACGGATTTACTTCAAGATATATCAAAACAAAGATTAACATTTGGTTTTCCCACATTTGTTCAATCTATCTTCTCCACCACTCCATTCGAACATGGCCCTTTTAAGTCTTAATTTATACATTCACCTATGTACCATAATTTCATTACAATTATGAGCTAACCACCATTACTCAAGAACTTACTTCGTATCTTTCTGAATGATTACAGGTCGGCTATTCCGTCGCCTTTGCTTTTCCCTTATCCGAAGTGGTCCCTCTTTGCTCTTGAGCTTAAATGGACAAATTGAATATATATTACTTCATATACCTCACTTAGTCAAAACAAGATATACAATTATCCCCTCTATAACACGTATATAAATTCGGCCAAATACCTTATAATACAAGTCATGCCTAGCTAAGATTAAATCAAACATACATATTCTTCTATCTCAGCTTATCAATCAAGTCATATTAGCTATTAAAGGCCAAACATATTTCACAAAGTGAGCTCAAGTCATGGCTCCCTATTCGGCACACATTAGCATACACACTATCTTCCATACAAGCTAGTATTTTAGCAAGGTTCAAGTTCGACCACATGTTACAATAAAATTTTTCCATTTCATCTAAACTGAAATGCCAATACTCTAAATCAAATTAAACAGGCAGTACTACTCTTTTCTAACCATACACCCATATCAACTTAAGCATATCAATTTTCGCATGCTTCATTTAATCAAAACAAGTAATATAAATATTCTCACTATGCCACACACACACACAAATACTTACTTGGCCTTAACAAATATACAAATATTTCCCAAATTAAATACCAAGACACCTTACGTTGGCTTATAACAACCAAGACTTTAACAACAACAAATTTTCACTTATTAGCTCAAATTCACCTCCGGCACTAATTCGCACATAATACATTAACCGATTGCCACTCATCAATTCATTCACGCCTTCAATCATGTCAAAATTACAAAAATTTACACAACTCATTCCCTAATGGACCTTTTAGCAATCATAATAAAAACATGGTTTAATACATTAGCTATACATTACTTTTCCAATTTTTTAACAAAAATTTTTTAGAGCAAACCACATTGACCGAATGGAAATACCCTCCTATACCAATGAAATCCAAGTTTAGCAAGCTCAAATCCATCTACTCTTTAAAACAAATACAAACATTACATCGTACTATCAAGGAAACATAAGCATCCATAGCCGAATTTCATATTTTGCCTAAATCTTCCTCTCCTTATCAACAATTAGCTAGTTTCCATGAATACTACCTTAATTCATCATCTTTAAACTCAAAACACAAAATCTCCCAAGATGTGGCCATGACCGAAACATATATATATACATCAAAGCATAGAGAAAATTGAACTCATGGGTTGAATGAACATTCACATAACCATATCAACCATTCAAAAATTCATTAAAAATATCAAAGAAATTTACCTATTGAAGGGTATCAAAGTGCCGAAAATTCAACTCCTTCTTTCTCCTTTCTTAAGCACTCTCGGCCATGAAACAAAGAAGAAAAGAACTTTGTTCTTTTCACCCTTTTTGTTTTATTATTTAATGATAAAATATGTTAACCACCAATCCAAATTTCCTTAATAATATAATATACCAAAAATGATCATTAAAGAAACACATGGCCAGCCACTAACAATTAAAGAAAGGAAAATTGACATGCAAAGCCAACTATTTTAAAGTCTTTCCTATTTCGTTATTTTAATTTGTCCATCTAAATTTCTAAGTTTCTCAACTAAGTCCTTGTTAATAAATTCACATCTAAAAATTGTTAAATTCAATCATTAAAAATTCACACATACCTTCAGCACATATAATAGACATAGGAAATAAATAAATAAATAAATAATCAACTATTTCATTAACTCGGTTTAGTGGTTCCGAAACCACTTCCCGACTAGGGTCGAAATAGGGCTGTCACATTTAATTTTTGGAAATCTCATTTGAATTTGACACTTTAGTAGTTATAATAATAATAAAATCCAAATGTAAAATCATATCGGATATAAAAGGCCTTATTACAACCCAATAAAACAATGTAAAATAAGGAAAGTAAGTAAAACTAGTAATCCTCAAAGTAAATAGTAGTGTACTGTAGCCACCTCTGAGTCCTCTCCTACCTTGAGCCGCCTACTAAGGATCACTTGAAAAAAATTAAAAAGAGGGAGTGAGTTTCGAAACTCTGTATGTACGACCCTCGACAAACAAATGATCATGCAACAATTAGATCGAGCCTAAGCCCTATTCAATATCGGTGGCCTTTGGGTCTTAGCCCATAGCGGCCTCAGTTGGGCTTGAGCCCTTATCACAATAAAAAGTGGCCTTTAGCCTAAGCCCATAGTGGCCTCGGTTGGGCCCGAGCCCATATCACAAAATTAATATGATTATGCAATGTGCAATTACCCATAATGAACCCCATACACCCCATTTCAACCCTACACTCCTATGGGGAGATACTCGACCCACCCATCCTTAGACACCCGTTGTGACACCAGTTGCGGCACCATTAATCGTTGCAGTAGAGCTACTCATGGCTTAAAAGCCTTTGTTGTAGCACTGGTTGCAGCACTACTCATCGTTGCAGCAGAGCTGCTCGTGGCTTAAAAGCCTTCATTGGATCCACAGTTGTCAAGTGACCGTGCGACCCTTATATACACTTCCTCCAATCATAATCCCAACCATATACAATATAATAATACATGAATGTAGCAGAAAGCATATAGCATACATAAGTCTTACTCATAACACATAGGGGTATTTTAGTAATTCTACCTTACAGGGGTATTTCAGTAATTCTGCCCTATAGGGGTATTTCAGTAATTCTACCCTACAGGGGTATTTTGGTCATTTCTTAACATTATGGGTCTTAATTACAAACTTTGGCCCGTCAACAAGTCCTCGTTAGCTAAAGTGAACGGACACTATGCACCAGGTAGGACTCCAGAGAAAAGGATGTGGGTCATTAAGACCGCTTAAGTACCAAGCTCTCCTTAGATCCAATCCTAGACATGCATATGCCCATTGCCACACTCTATCCTTATGACTTGTCCACAGACGCACTTGATAAATTAATTAAGTTTTATACCGCTTAAGGATTCATTAGGAACTAGGCCCAAAAGTCCATTATAAAACCCTAGCACGTCTACATGCTTTCATAAATTCATATAGCCCATCAGACCCAATCATATTTAGATGGCCCATTAGGCCCATTCACAATTATATGACACATCAGGCCCAAATCTATTCCAAGCCATACAACCAACTTAATCAGCTCATCACTTATTACCAATCTACCAATTTTCGCTTATCTGGGCCCACGAGCCCGTCAGGCCCATTTGGCCTATTCTGGCCTAATTGGCAAAAACGTGACCCAACTCCATGAGATCGCTCATGGAACCCCTGATATCGTATTGGTTACCCTCATACGAGTGTTCACGCACTCGCACGACTACCGTAGCCAAACTTTTGACTTTTTAGCATTTCGGCATTTTGGGATTTACCGATCTATAGTGTGTGTGTAGTGTATGTACACACCTTCGGCTTTATAACAAACAATCAAACAGAGGTTAGAAGTACACACTTGACCACATAGAGTACTAAGTAATCATAATAGCCAGAACCTATATTCAAAAACTATTCTTCATTAGTCACTACCCATTAATATAAAATAATTCCACTACACTCACTTACTGATGGACAAACTATACTTGCCTTGATCTATTGCGATTTGCCTATGTAATCTAAGGTCTATTGTAGCCCCTCTTTTGCATCTAGGCAGAAAGTCTCGAATCGTCGACACATTACGTCGCTTAAACTTGGGAATAGTTGTTACGTGCTCAAACCTTATTGTCACCGTTTCCATCTCATTTCCACAAACGCTCATTTTTTACTTTTCAACAATAATACGGCTATCTTCTAAAATGAGGAAAAACAAAAGCAACACAAAGGAGGGAGATGGAGGGTTGGTTCAACAATTACCGAAATGAATAGAGAGAAAAAATATAAAGGAGGGAGATGGAGGGTTGGTTCAACAATTACCAAAATGAATAGAGAAAAAAAATATCACTTACTGGGATTTAGCCTTCGATCACATGAACAATGTTGCTTAAAGAGGATTCGACTAAAAAGAGCCCAAGAGAGCAAAGTTGAAAACAAGAATCGGTTTGATCAAGGTTGAAGAGATAGAGACGGTCACAGAAGAATTTTGGTAAAAGGAGAGGAGTTATTCGGCTTTAAGAGAAAGAAAATAAGAAATGTTAAAGAAAAGAGAAGGAAAAGGAATTATGCAAAACCAAGAGAGTAAAAACATTTTACACTAAAGAAATAATAAGTAAAAGAACCAAGTCCCACAATCGACAATAGCCCATTCCAAATCAAATTCCTTATTTTTCTCAAATTTTATCTTCATCATATCCTTATCCCATAACCTTAATTTAAGCCATCCACCAAATTTGATTTGCATTCAAATTGCTCCCCACAGAACAACAGCTGCGTCAGACCCTTGTTTCGGTCCAACACCAGTTCCTCATTGCGTGCAGGAAAATAATTATTCCAATTTTCGCATGCAACCCCTCGAATTCCAAACCTCACTACCATCCGCTCCTCACCACACGTTGCTAGCCATTGCAACGTAACTCTTCTTATACTATAATAAGGTCACAATTAATTATAACACTTACTTGTTAAAGCCCCGGTTATTTAAGAATAAAAAAACTAAAACTTCGCCAGTCCAGGGGTTCGAACTTGCACCCCCTCAACACTCCTAGCACGCGATTGCCACTACAACGCAGGCACTCTTTGTGTCACACTCCCTCCTCAACTTCTTTTAAGGCCTACTATCCCGCACCCAAGTTATTCCAAAAATATTTGGTACCACCCAGATTCGAACCTCCATTCCCATGGCTGCTCTAAATGTCCCTTGCCACCATGTCACCTACTTGATTTGCGTCATTTTTCCTCCCCAATTCAATAAAAGGTCTTTAGGCCGCACTCCATGTTCACTTAAAAGAAAAAAAAAAAGACAACTTGCGTGAGCAAGGTCTTGAACCTAGGCACCCTTTCGTGCTCCTAGCGCCTTTTGCCATTGGGCCAAGCGCATCCTTTATGTCAAATTCCATTAGGCTTTATTAATAATCATTTACCCTACTGCCCAAGTTCCTTTTAATAAAAAATGCAAAATTTTGCTAAAGCCCTAGATCGAGCCTAATACTTTTCCTACACTACTAACCCTTCCTAATTCACTTAAATATTAAACTAAACATGAAATTATAATTTTTTTACACATTTAAATTATTTAAGCCGCCTTCTAACCGATCCCAAACTCAAGGCCCAATACTTCTAGGCCCAAATTTTAGGGTGTTACAAGGCATCAAAGGTAGCCCACTAACAAATTCCATAGTCACATTCCCCCACTTCCACTAAGGAATCTTAATAGGTTATAGTAAACCTGAAGGAATTTAGTGTTCAGCCTTAACTTGTTCGGATGTCAAACACTTAGCCACATACATGGTCACATCACGTTTAAGTCCCGTCCAATACGATTCCTGAAGATCCTAATACATTTTAATTTCTTTAGGATGCATAGCATAAGGACTACCATGCGTTTCCCAAAGGATAGACTACTTCAAATCTCTATCCAAAGGTACACAATATCTACCACGGTAATTCCATCTGAATTGAACCCAAAGTCTATAGTCTTACCTTGCTCAATTCGTTTAACGTGTGGCACAAAAGTAGAATCCAAAGGCTGCTTCAACTTGATCTCATCCATTAAAGTCTGTCTCACTTGCAACACCACAAGAAAACCTCTATCCTTGTACAAATTCAATCTAGTAACATTTCCCTTAATTTGATCATCGATCTCCTACTCAACACATCGGCCATAACGTTTTCTTTATCCAGATGGTACTCAATGGTATAATCATAGTCCTTGATTCACTCTATCAACCTCATCTGCCTCAAGTTTAACTCTTTTTGGGTGAGGATGTACTTGAAACTCTTATCATCCTTATAGATAATACACTTCTCACCACAGAGATAGTGTCTCCAAATCTTAAGGGTGAAAACTAATGCAACTAACTCGAGACCATGAGTAGGGTAGTTACACTTATGCGATTTGTGTTATATCGAGGTATAGACCGTGACCTTTCCATCTTGCATCAACACACAACCAAGAATCGGGCTGAATCAACACTGACTTAAGCTTCTCGAAACTAGCTTGTTGCTCCTCGATCAACTTGGAAAGGGCACTCTTCCTTAACAAGTTAGTCATCGGAGCTACAATCAAAGAGAACCCTTCAACAAACCTCCTATAATAACCCATAAGTCCAAGAAAACACCGAATCTCACTAACATGGATACCCTCAACTAATACAGCATGACCCAAAAACATCACCTCACAGAGTCAAAACTCGCACTTACTTAACTTAGCATACAACTTTTTCTCATGGAGAGTTTGTAGAATAACTCTCAACTGATTCTCACGCTCAGTTTCAGTCTTTAAAATAAATCAGGATGTCATTGATAAAGACCAGCACACACTGATTAAGGTAGGGTTGGAAGACTCGTTTCATAAGGTCTATAAAAGTGGTCGGTGCATTAGTAAGGACAAAAGGCATCACTAAGAACTCATAGTGACCATATTGAGTTTTGAAAAAGGTCTTGGTTATGTCAACTTCTCTCACCTTTAGCTAATAATAACCAAACCTCAAATAAATATTAGAGAAAATTGTGGTGCCCCTAAATTGATCAAATATATCATCGATCCTTGATAAAGGTTACTTATTCTTCACAGCTAATTTATTCAATTGCCAGTCATCAATGTAGAGCCTCATCGATCCATCCTTCTTCTTTACCAACAAATCTGGAGCTCTCTAAGGTAACACGTTTAGTCTTATAAACCTACGATCCAATAGCTCTTGTAACTATACCTTAAGCTCCTTAAGCTCCTTAGGTGTCATGCATTAAGGAGCAATGGACACTGGGGTTATCCTAGGCAGTATCTTAATCTTGAAATCAACCTTGCACTCTGAAGGTAAACCAAGCAATTTATTAAAAAAGACATCAAGAAACTCGCTCTATAACACCCCTAACCCATATCCATAGTGTAACAGCCTAAATTAGGGCCTAGTCAAAATAGTGGTTTCAAGACCACAAATCCAAAGTAGAAAATATTATCGTGAGAAAGTTTTAAGGTTTATAGTATGATTGAATGCATGTGTGAGAATTTCGATAAGAAATTTGATTAATAAGGTGTCCAATTAGACTAGTAGGACTAAATTGCAAAAAGTGCAAAATAAGTGTTCTAGAACCATTGAGTGCTTAATTGAAATGAATTCATAAACTAGAGGTCCTTATTTAGTAATTAGACCATTATATTTCTAGATAGACAAAAATGGACACGAAAGGTAAAATTTCCAAGAAATATAAAAGCGGCATTTTGGTCATTTGGTTAATTAAGAATAAAAAGGGAAAAATCAAGTAAAAAATGTGTCCATCTTTTTCCACTTTTGCCAAAAATTTAAGAGAAGACATAGCTAGGGTTTCTTCACTGTTCAAGCTCAATAGTAAGTGCATCCTAGCCACCTTTTTAATGCTCTTTACATTTTTGAAACCCTCGTAACCTGCTTTACCTATTTCTAGCCATATTTTGAGCTAAGGTTCATGTTTAAAAATTTACCCATGTGTAACATGCATGTATTTTGATATTTAATGAAAGAATATGAAAGTTTGATGTGTGATAAATAACTTTTACAAGGTGATTTTTAACGAAATTGCACAAAAGGACCTCTTTGTAAAAGTTGTAAAATATGTGTATAAAATGTGATTTAGTGAAAAATGTGGGCTGATATGAGCATGTATGTGTGTCGGCTAGGCTTGGGTAACAAAGAAAATGAGTACATTTCGTCATACAAGCCTAGGGACTAAAGTGTATATAAGTCAAACTTTAGGGAAAAAATGAAATTTTTCCATGGTGGGATTTTCGGACTGAATTGAGAATGAGTTAAATTTGGTATTATAGATCAAGAACGACGAGGATTCGACCTTGATCGGGGAAAAGAAAAGATATCGGACTAAATCGAGTAACCTGTCATTTTGGACCGAGGTAAGTTTGTATGTAAATAATACATCATTTTATTTTACTTTAATGTCTTAATATTGTATGAAATGTGTGAATTATTTTGATGACACAATCGGCAAGCTTCGACAAGTAATAAATGTGAACAAAAAAGTTTCGGATGAGCCTTAGGAATAGAGTTGGATACAAGTGACATGTCACTAGGAACTCAAGTGTATGATAGTGTGATTAACTGATGTCCGGGTGCTGGTCTTGTACATCTACCAGTGGCTAGGTAATCCTACATATGTTGCGGATTCCTGTCAACTTGTGTGAGTAGCACTGAGTAATTATGTCTCAACCGTCAGCTTGTGTAAGCAGACCTATGACGAGCTCAAGAACAGGTGTATATGTGATAATTGGTATCTTCGACTACATATATGTGGCACTTATGTGCAAGTTTCCAAGTTTCCAATTATATTCCAATGTGTTCAATGGGAATAGTGAAAGTTATGAAAATGTATGTGTGTTTGTATGATGATGTGGTACAAGTGTGCATGAGAAATTCGTAAGTATGAAAGTTATAAGTGGTGATATCATGGTAAGTTGTACTTGAATAAGCTTAAAATATATGAGCTCAAGGGTAAATGTATTAACTCCCCTTATGTGAATTTGTATGGTTACAATGTTCTTTATTTGCATATAAACTTACTAAGCTATATAGAGTACCCCTCAGTTCTTTTCCTTTGTCTTATGGTGTCACCAAGGTAGCTCGAGATCGGGACTTGTCGGAGGCTCGCATCACACTATCAGAATTGTTATTTTGGGTATTTGATATTTGTGATCTTTTGTAAGTATAGCATGTATAGGTACTTGGTCTTTTATTACATGTGTCATTGTTGGTTTGAACAAATGTATTGGCCTAAGTTGATACAAAAATTCATTTTGTATAATGCCATTTGAATTTGGCAAATGTTGGCATAAGTGTATGTTTATGATGATGCTTTTTATAGAGGTGTGGAAATGCATGATTTGAATGGTTAAATAGGTGAAATTTTTGCATGGTAGTTGTGTCATGAGAATGATAAATTGGTGTCTTGGTTGTGGACATTTGGTTGCTTTAGTGTGCCATGTACATGTTTGTGAATTGGTATCAATGTATATGCGTTTCAGGGTGGCAAATGGCTTGGTAAATGGCCTATATATTATCCACACGGGTAGACACACGAACGTGTGTCTAGGCCATGTGTGACACACGGTCGACCCCATGGGCGTGTAAACAGGCCGTCTGTCCCATACACATTAAATTTTAAGAAAAAAAGCTCAATATGAAGCACATGGACAGAGACACGAGCGTGTGTCTTAGTCGTGTGAATGCCACGGCCGGGAACACGGGCATGTACTAGGCTGTGTGAAAACTATTTTAGCTTTAAAATGAAATAATTCAACACGGGCTGAGCACACGGGCGTGTTTCTCAGCCACGTTGAAAGCACGGCCTTATGCACGGGCATATGAAGTCTGCACCTAATTTACAAGAATTTAATTCGTCACACGGCCTAGCACACTAGTGTGTGGCTTGGCCGTGTGGTTTCATTTGGTTGATGACATCATAAACAAAGAGTTACACGGGGTATGGACACGGGCGTGTGTGACCACACAGCCTACCCAAATGAGCGTGTCCTATATCCACACGGGCGTGTGACCCCTGTTTTGAGGAAAAAAATTTTAAGCTTTCCAAAGTTTCCAGTTTAGTCCCAAACCACTCCCAAAGTATGTTTTGAGTCTCGTAGGATCATTCAAGGGACGATGTGCATGTGTTGAATATTTTTAAAAGATGAATGAAATTTTTTGGCCTAATTTTACATGGATGGTTACATTTAAGTCCGATAACACCTCGAACCCTGTTCTAGTGTCGGATACGAGTAAGGGGTGCTACGTTTAGTGGTATCAGAGCTATGGTTTAGTCGATTCTTGGACTAACCTAGCATGTGTAACGCCCCAAATTTGGGCCTAGAAATATTGGGCCTCAAGTATGGATCCATAAGGAAACTGCACATAAGTAGTTAATTGTGTAAGAAAATGACACAATTAAATGTATGCTTCAATTGTTAAGGGTCATGTGAAGTGTTGGAGAAGTCCTGGGTTCAATCTAGGCTTTAGGAAAAATTTTAGTTTTTTCTCTTAAGTAAACCTTTCCTTTAGCATGTTGGCCTTATAAATTATTATGGTTAAAATATGACAAAAGAGAGCTTGTGATCTGGTGGCAAGGAGACGTGATGTGTAATTGTAAGGTCTGAGGTTCAAGTCTTGGCGTGTGCAGAATTTTTGGTTTTTACTTGAATAAACCTGGACATTAGCATGTAGGCTTTATAAAATATTGAGGATAAGTTATGACACAAGGACCCTAATGGCTTGATGGTAAGTGGCCGCTCTAGTTATTTTTATTTTGGGTTTTTAAATTATTGATTCTTACGTTACTTTAATTATTTTGAATATAGCTGCGTGAGTTTTTCTTAAAATTAATCAAACATTTTTAAAACAAGTCACACGATACAATTGAGTAACAAGGTAAATTTTTATAATAAATCTCCTAATAACTGGTAGTGGATAGGATGTTCACCTAATAAACTGGGAATTTTCTTAAGACTCTAATATCAGTTTTGTAAAGCTCACCCTAATATTAGTAACTAGGTAACATGGTTAGTTGTAGGTGATGTGACACACCAGACTTGGCCGTAACGTCTGGGCTGGGTTTGGGGTGTTGCAGTTTAACTGGACTGATGTTCAGCAGGAAAGTTTTGAGAAACTTAAGAAAGTTCTGACTGAGGCCCCTATCTTGATATAGCTAGAGTCTAGGAAAGAGTTTACTTTTTACAGCGATGCATCACACGTTGGTTTGGCATGTGTGTTAATGCAAGAGGGTAAGGTGGTGGCTTATGTGTCTCACCAGCTTAAGACCTATGATGCAAATTATCTGACGCATGACTTAGAGTTGGCCGCGGTGGTATTCGTAGTGAAAATTTGGAGGCATTACCTGTTTGATGAGAAGTGTATCATTTACACGGATCACAAGAGTCTCAAGTACCTTCTCACCCAGTAGGAGCTAAATCTTAGGCAGCGTAGATGGATTAAGCTACTAAAAGACTATGACTGTTTGATTGAATATCATCCTGGTAGGCCAATTCGGTGGCTGACGCACTGAGCCGTAGGGCTATGTCAGATATGAGGGTGATGTTTGCTTACCTAAGTTTATTTGATAATGGTAGTCTGTTGGCTGAACTTCAGGTTAAGCCTACTTGGATCGAGAAGATTAAGGGCAGACAGTTGGAGGAAGAAACACTAGGTCTTCGATTCCGACAAGTTGAATAGTGAATGGGTACTTTGGTTCCATGGGAGAGTTTGTGTGCCAAATGATACTAAGTTGAGGCAATCCATACTACGAGAGGCACATAGTGGTCCTTTTGATATGCACCTTGGTAGGAACAAGATGTACTGAGACCTTCATGAACTATACTAGTAGCCAGGACTTAAGCGCGAGGTTACGGATTTTGTAAGTGTTTGACATGCCAGCAGTTTAAGGTTGAGCATCAGCTACCCTCGGGTTGACTGCAACCAGTTAAGATTCCACTCTAGAAGTGGGAGAGGGTGACTATGGACGTCATTAGTGGGTTGCCCCTAACGCCTACTAAGAAGGATTCAGTTTGGGCCTGTAATAGCCCAATTTCGGGTCTAATCGAAACAAGTGGTTTCGGGACCACTTAACCAAGTTGAAATATTTATTTTATTATTTTATTATGTCTTATAGCATGAAACTATGTGAAAGTTTCATATAGAAATTTTAATGTTTAAATAGTCAATTCAATAAAAAGGACTAAATAGCAAAAAGTGATAAATATGAATTCTATTAGTAAAATGGATTAATTGGTCATGGCTTTTAAAATGGAAGGCCTTAAGTTGATATTATTCCTTTCTTAAAGTTAGTGGACATTTATGTCCATAATTGATATGATTTCTTACATGGTTGTTTAAAGGATAATTTTATAATTGATTAACTAATAAATTATGAAAGTAAAACAAAACATTTTTATGCTTCATCTTCATGCATATGCCGAATGGAAGAAACAAAAATAGATGAAATAGAATTTTACATTCGGCACTTTCAATTCCATCAATTCAGGTATGCTTTTTGATTCGTTTTTAATGATTTTTATGTTTTTGAGCTCGTTGTAGGTCGATAAAGTTGACCCATACCCTGATTTCTGAAATTGGTATTTTTTTAAATGTGCCATCCTTGAGTACATGTGTGTTTTGAAGTTTTAAGCTAGATTATTAATGGTTGTTTAAAGATATACAAGTTTTACAATGTGATTTTTGACAAAATATGAATTAGGGGTTAAATTGAAAAAGATAGAATTTTTGTGGTTAGAAATATGAAAAATTGAAAGATATGTACTTTTATAGAACACTTGGGTATTTGGCTATAATGAATTGTGGTTATTATTGAGTAATTTGCTATTTTGTGTATAAAGGACTAAATTTTCAAAGTATGAAAAAACAAGGGCTATTTTGCAAAATGGTTAGAATACATGTATATGTGTTATATTGAATGTGTTGGTGAATAAATAGTTGAATTTGTATTAATATAGCTCAAGATAAACAAATATCAGAACTTGATCAAGGGAAACAAAAGATAGACGAGTAGATATCGAGTATACGAGCTAAAACGAGGTAAGTTCGTAAAATTAGAATCGAACTTGTATTATATTTATAATTGCTATTTTTAATGCTATAAGAATGTATAATGGTTTATAAAATCTAAATGCCTATACATACATGTTCAAATTGATTACCGAGTCCCGTTTGAACCGTAGAAAGTCGTAGGATACAAGTGACATGTCACTAGGGTTACAGGTTGGTTGAGCTCCTGCATTTGTTGCGGATTCACCATAGCTCATGAGCTTACATGTTCAGCCTTCGGCCTTACATGTTCAGCCTTCGGGCTTACCATTACCGACTTAGGAGGAGCATACCGTACATGGCTCGTAAGAGCATTGGAACGACGAAAATGTGCAAGTGTACACAATCGCAACAAGTAAGTGACAGTAAATGTCCAGTTATCGTACCCACAGGGACTGTTAAAAAGAGTTATTTATGAAATAAATTGTAAAACACTTTGGTGCTGAAAAATATTTTGGTGTTAGAAAGATGCTTAAAAATTAAAAAAAACTAAGTAAAATATTTAAAATAAAATAAAGAATTCTAATGCACGATTTCAAATACGATTTAATCAAGATGATATAGTTGTGTTGGATTAATCACATTTCTTAACTTAGAATTATTAAACTTACGTTTATAATTGTTACGAATAAATTCACGGTATCTTGGTAATTTGCTAACTTATGAACATATTTACAAATTAAAAATCCATGCATCTCCTGTACATATTCCTATGTCAATTCGACCGGTTAAACAGATTTATAAAGGTAAACATGTCATTGGACATACATACTTATTAAATTAAATAATCTCTCGCATATTCCTGTGCGATTCAAACGATTAATTCTATCTAATAAACATATAAAAGACTATGTGAGGTAACAAAGTATCCTTACCTTGAAACAGTTTAATCACAATCATCTTGCAAGTTATGCAAGGCATGTGTATTGCCAAATACAACGCTAATTTAATCTTCAGCTACCTCAGAAGAATTAAACATGCAATGATTAAGTATTGTGTCCATTAATTACAATTTCAATGTGTTTAAATAATTAATTCTTTAGTTATTTAAACAATTATAATGCCAGAATAACTTAGGCATGATTTTACTTAATCAAGAATTTTATCGAGGCCTATAACAGCATAAACATAAATTTAACAAATAAAAAGGATGAAATGCAATCAACCCAACACGAATTGAATTCAAGCTAGATTGATTAAAATAACCATTTCAAAGACATGAATATTCATAGATATGTTCATTATAAAAACAACAGGAATTAAAAAGGTACAGAACAAGAAACAAATCCCGTGTTTCTCCGTGGCTTGACTGATTGCTCTGTTCTTCGTCTTCATTGTCCTTGCCGATCAAGGCTTCTACGAACACTTGCTTGCTGCCCAAAATGGCTGAGAAAACACCTCTTTCCCAAGACGAGAAATCGGCACAAGAAGGCTTGGCTTTTGGAGAAAAAAGAGAGAATGGAGAAGAGAGAAATGAATGAGAGAATGAGAGAGTTGAGGGATGATTTTAATGGGCAGAAAGGGGGGTTTATATAGCTGAGGATGGCTGCTAAAAGTAGCAAATTTCAGCAGCAAAAGAGCACCGTCATGGCTGGCCATCTTACATGGCAAAGTTGAGACATTCAACTTTGCTAAAATTAGCTCGGGGCAAATCCGTAAAGCCTTGATTTATGGTGGGGTTTGAATGCAATTCAGAAGTTTTTCAAAGGCCTTTTTTCAAGCTCATTTAATCAGCTAAAATGCTGATTTGGGTCAGCATTTGAACGGTTCTGGGCTGCCCAATTGGTGGCTGGTTCGGTTCGCTCAATTTGGTTCAACTAATGCAATTCAACTTGGCCATTTTTCCATAATTAATAAAAATTAATTAATTTAGCTCGAATTAAATTGGGAGTAAATTAAAATTAATTATATTGTCAATTAATAGACATATTTGGACCGTCTTAGGCTGGAAGTTATTTCACTTTGTTACTTTGAATTGCTAATCGGTTTTGTTCTTCTAACGGTGTCTACCGGGTCAATTTTCGCCCTTTGTGCGAATCTGTCAAAAATAATCAAAATTCACTAAAAATAATTGTAAAATTGACAAAAAATTAACATGTTCAATTTTTTTAATACAAATTAATTATTTTATAAAAATTAATTATTTTATAAAAAAATTCTATCGAAAATGCATGATTTTAAGTAGAAATAGGTATGAAAAAGTCTATAAACTTTTGTGTTTCCACACCCTCAAACTTAAATCATTGCTCGTCCCGAGTAATGCACAAATTTTGAAAAGAATTTCTCGGAAACACTTGTGAAAAACTCCTTCAGAACAACTTTCTTCTCAAAATTATGAATTTAATATACTTAGGCTAAAAAATAAGAAATTTGATCAAATGTACATATCGTTCAAATTACATCCAACAACTATTATAATAACAAAATTAGACTAAGTGCTTCTTTAACAAAGACATGTTAATCCTTACCTGTTTGATTTTTATTCCCTTGTTCAAGACTAAGCTGCAATCATTATGTTTAACTTATGTTTTCATATGTCGATCTTAGCAATTTCTCTCCACTAATGTAGGTAGCATAGAAACTTGAATCAATAGGTCTTTATTAAGGTCTAACGTGGCTAGGCTAGGGGTAGGTAAAAGATAGATAAATTTTGGCTTAAAAACCCTAGACTCAGTGCAAATCGAACCTTTGAAATTTTTACCTTTGAAACACAAACTTGCTTAACTTTCGCATGCTCTTTTGTACATCGATTTTCAAGTACATGTGCTTTTTTTCACGAGCACTTGTTTCATGTACTGCAATTTTCAAGCATTGTGATACTTCTTTTCAACTCCCCCAAACTTATTTTCAAATGATATTCTAAATAGTACTGAGTCTAGTGTTTGGGACAATTTTAAAGATAATTAAGAGCAAAGTGATGGCTAGATATTGCAAAGGTCCAAATAAAATTAGGCCATATAGTCTCAAATTTGGGTTTCAAAGGATAAATTTATCATGCTCGGCTTGAAAGGCTCAAGCTGTCTAAACAATAATTGCCTAAATCATTTTCAATATTCCATGCTTCCAAGGATTTCACCTCAAGAAATTACTAAGTTAATTCTAAAGACTTAAACTTTCATGCATGCCTAATTTTTTCGTAAGGAACTAAAAATTTTATGGCAGAAATTGCATGCTTTATTAAAAATACATTCATATCATTATTAAGCTAACATAATAATTTATTGAAATAATAGAACATTATTAATACTAAAGTTTAGCATACTTAACAAAATTTCAAATTTTTTAAAAAATATATCCTAATCATAATTAAAAGAAAATTTAATTCTGAGAATAATTCAAATTTTCTGTCCCCCTACTTAAAGTGAATAATGTCCTCATTGTTTAAAGTGAATAGATACTATACACCAGGTAGGGTTTTAGAAAAGAGGAGGTGAGTCAAATTGACTGGTTAAGTACCAAGCTCTCTCTAAATCCAATCCTAAACACGTATATACTTATTGCCACACTTTAAACTTTGTGACTTGTTCAGATTTATTCAAGATTCCTATATCTTGTTTTATTATGCCAAAATAAAAATTCCTAATTAACCTAATCCTAAAATAACTTCAGAATAAAAATAAAATAAAGTTGAGGTCCTCCATTTTTTATTTGTTTGCCAGTCATTCCGAATTTGACTCATCTTTCTCTCCATCATCACTACCTTTGCATGAATCGCTTTGCTTCCTATTAGATAATGAACTCCATGGTTCATATATGAAATCTGGAAACTCAGGCACTAAAATAAATGGGTCAATATAAATTTTCCTAATGGCACTCCTTATCGAGTCGTCCCTTATTTTTGAGTATCTCTAGTAAGCTTGTTGCTGCATTTGCATGTGTTGCATTAAGTCTGTTAGCTTTGATAGCTCATCTCGAAGATCTGGGTAGGCGGTAGGGTTCCAAACATTGAGGTTTCAATATCAGGTTCAGCTTCTAGTTCTATCAGTTCTCCTTCATTATGGACTTCAGCTGATTGCTCTGGCGGGATCTCTGTGGGGTCATCTTCTGCTTCTTCAGGATCCTCACTCTCTTCAACTCGTTGCTATAGAATAGAATCTCTAGCTACTCGGTAGAGGTCCCAATCAGTGATTATGCCTTAACTATACCCTGTCTTCTTTACGTTTGCAAGAATTTTTGCTTTTAAGCATATAATTGTTATCGTCAAGGGGAAATAAGTTGGGCTAGAACGTCTACCGACACAATTCCCTATTTCTCTTAGGATGATTTTGCCTATATCGATGGTCTTTCCAGTTAGAATTGAATATAATAGGACCATTTGCTCTAATGAGATTGTACCATACGAACTGGGCATAAGGCTGAAACGGATGAAATAGAACCATACCTCCGCAAGTGGTGTCAAATGTTCTCTTCGACACATGTGGATTCCTTGCTTTGACACAATCCTCTTAAAACCTGAAACTGTAAGTTCCTCGAGAATTTCTTGCAAATTTATAGGCCTAATGTTGCTCAACAAGAAGAATATTCATCATTTACAAAATCAGGTAATCCAAAGAACTCATTAATAGCATTTGAATTTATTGGTACCTTGATTCTGCGAACTGGAACTTTGATCAACTCGCTTGAAGTTAAGTTTGCATAGAATTCACGAACTAGTTCCTCATCCACACTTGGTCTCTTTCCACAAAACAATTCCTAATTGAGGGCTTCAGTAACTTGACGAATACGTGCCATAAAGTCTTTGTAGTTGCTTTCCTTTAATGTGAAACCTTTCTCTAGATGCATCTATTGATTTTTGAAGATACTTTCTTGTCTTACTTTGGCTTCTTCATAGTGGAATTTGTTTTGCGTTTCGTCAATTTGGGCAGAGGCACGAGTTCTCTTATGAGGTATAATTGACCTGAACATAAGATGGAAAAATGTATTCTCTCAAAAATCTTAATGAAAATTATTAATAATTCAATAAATTGAAAAATTAAATAATTTAATAAAATTAAAATTTAAAATAAAATTAGGTCTTACCACCTTTTTTCAAAAATATAAGAACTCTTAAAAATAATAATAATAGTAATAATAATAATAATGAAGAAATAGATGATAATTTAAAAGGAGGGTTGGAGGGTTTTGGCTTTAACGATATGTCGCACAAGGGCTAGAGCGTGACAAGGGTGTGCGGGCTTGGTGCGTGAGAGAGCAGCAACATGCAGGTGGGCTAGGAGCGAGCAGGTACATGGGCATTCGGCAGTAGGCCTAGTGTGGGGTGCTAGAGCTAGATCCGTGTGTAAGGGCTGGGCGCACGCAATGGTGCGCGCGAGCTAGAGCAGATAGCACGTAGGTGAGGCACTAGGTGGCGCGCAGATGAAGCACTGATGACACGGCCTGGGCAGTTGCTAGGCAGGAGCAGCAGGTGCCTGAGTGGGAGCTGGGGCATGCAGCGTGTGCTGGAATTGAGCTACTGGCCGAATGCTGGGTGGTGTTATGGCTAGGAGATTGCGGTCACTGGATGGTTTGGGTGATGAATTGATGGGAAGAAGAATTTATAGTGTGAGTAATAGGACTCAGAGTAGAACTCTTAGTACAATTTAATAATTAAAATAAGAGTCTAATTCTAATCATACTCAAAATAACAACAACTAATAATTAAATACATGCATATGAAATTATCAATTGCTATTAAATTATTAAGATAAACATAAAATATAATTAAATAAAATTAATCCTAATTCTAAGCTAAGTTGATAAAAATTAATATAAAATTATAACAGATATAATTATATATTAAAGTTTATCATTTTCTTAATAAATATATAATATTCAGCAAAAATATTTATTTCTAGATGCCTTTTAAAAATATTTACAAAAAGAGGCACCTAGTTTTTATTATTTACGAAAAGAGCAATCAAATTTTAAAAATACTTTAATTAAGTCCCTAGACTTAATGAAAAATCAAAATTGAGTTGCAAATTAAAACTTGGATCAAAATTGACCCTTTTATTTGAAAAATCAAAAATTTATTTCGTTATTTAGGGAATAATTTCTCGAAAAATTATGTCAAAATAAATTCCCAGGAAAGATTGGAGGGGTCACAAGCGGTCTCGCTTAAGTTCCAATCTCCTAGACAGAATTTATTTAAACATAATAAACTCGAAAATATACCCTAAATAATTTATTTAAAACAAGAAAATTTAAATATCTGATAACCTAAACAAGACTTGATCCCGTTCAAGTTTTCTTCGTAATAATGTTTCAGATGTTGAGCATTGACTTGAAAATTACCTCTATTACCTTGGAGTTCGACAACTCCCTATGGATAGATGCGATGAATCATAAATGGACCGAACCAACGTGATTTTAACTTACCTAGGAAGAACTTCAATCTGGAATTAAATAACAAGACTTGCTGAGCTGCTTCAAATTTTCTAACTCGAATGTGCTTGTCATGCCATTTCTTGAGTCTTTCTTTGAGAAATTTGGCATTTTCGTATGAGAACATTCGAAATTCCTCTAGCTTGTTGAGTTGGGGCATCTATTTCTCTCTAGCAAGCTTTAGATCCAAGTTGAGTCGTCGAAGAGCCTAATAAACTTTATGCTCTAACTCCAGAGGTAGACGACAGGCTTTCCGGAAGACCAAACATAAAGCATCGTCTAGTCGTTTGGACCAATCTCGTCGGTTCGGGCAAACTATCTTCTCAAGTATGCCTTTGATCTCCTTATTCACCAACTCAGCTTGCCCATTTGTTTGCGGATGGTAAGCTGTAGCACCCTTATGTTTTACTCCGTCTTATCTAATAACCATTTTAACCACTTGTTCACAAAATGGGACCCTTCATCATTGATAATAGCTCTTGGGGTTCCAAACCTTGTGAACACGTGTTTCTGCAAGAACTTCATCACAACCCTGACATCATTTGTCGGATAAGCTTTAGCCTCGACCCACTTAGACACATAATCTATTGCTACCAATATGTACTTGTAACCAAAAGATGGAGGGAAAGGACCAAGAAAGTTAATACCCAAACATCGAATAATTCTACCTCACTGATATTTGTTTGAGGCATCTCATTTCTCTTGGTAACATTTCTGACCCTTTGACATTGATCAGAATTCTTCACATAAGCATGTGCATCCTTGAATAGTGTTCGCCAAAAGAATCTGGCTTGTAATACTTTGGTTGTAGTATGAGTACCTCCGAAGTGTCCCCCACTCGGAGCTGAGTGACAATGGTATCAATTTTTTGGTATTTCTTCTTTTGCCACGCATCTCCTAATCATCTGATCTGCACACTTTTTAAACAAATATGGCACTTATTAAAAATAGTACTTCACATCATGAAGAAACTTTTTCCTTTGTTGATACGTCTTATCAATCAGCATCAAACCACAAGCTAAATAGTTAGCAATTTTAGCAAACTAAGGGGTATTATGGACATGATTTCCCTTTAGTATGTATTCATCTAGAAATGTCTCCTGAATCGGTACAGGTGGAGAATTTCCTTCTTGCGGCTCCAATCTGGACAAGTGATCTGTTACTTGGTTTTCTACTCCCTTTTGGTCTTGAATTTCTAGATCAAGCACTTGAAGTAGAAGTACCCATCGGATTAGTTTCGGCTTAGCATCTTTCTTGGCAAGTAAATATTTAATTGCCGAGTCGTCCGTCCAGACAGTCACTTTGGTACCTAGAAGATAAGATCGAAACTTGTCGAAAGCAAATACAATAGCAAGTAACTCTTTTTCTGTTACCGTATAATTCAATTGTGGTCCTGTTAGAGTCTGATTTGCATAGTAGATGGGATGAAAAATTTTGTGCCTTCGCTGGCCCATGACAGCTCCAATTGCAAAATCACTTGCATCACATATTAATTCAAATGGCAGATTCCAATCTGGTCTGATAATGATGGGTGCCGTAACTATTCGATTCTTCAAATCTTTGAATGCTCTTAAACATTCATCATGAAAATTGAATGTCGCGTCCTTCTCCAATAATTTGCACAAAGGTTTTGCAATTTTGGAGAAGTCTTTGATAAATCTACAATAGAAACCAGCATGGCCCAAAAAGATCCTAACACCCTTTACAAATGTTGAAGGTGGGAGTTTTTCAATAACGTCTACCTTTGCTTTGTTTACTTCAATTCCATGTCTTGATATCCGATGCCCTAGAATAATCCCTTCTTGTACCATGAACTGGCACTTTTCCTAGTTGAGTACTACGTTTGTTTCTTCGCATCATCTTAGTACCTTCGCTAGATTGGCTAAACAATTATCATAAGTGTCTCCAAATACTGAAAAATCATCCATAAAAACTTCCAAATACTTCTCAACCATGTTAGTAAAAATAGACATCATACATCTTTGAAATGTAGCAGGTGCATTACATAGACCAAATGGCATGCGTCTAAATGCAAACGTACCATACAGGTAGGTGAATGTCGTCTTGTGCTGATCGTCCGGTGCTATTGTAATCTGATTATACCCTGAGTATCCATCGAGAAAACAGTAATAGTCTTGCCCTGCAAGTCTATCAAGCATCTGGTCCAAGAACGAAAAAGGAAAGTGATATGCTTTCGGCTGTGTATAATCCCTTTTCTCTAATTCCAAAGATTCAAAACGAGATTGCGGATTAAATCACTTTTGATTAGCCTCTAGGAAAGCTAAGTTTTCATCCTCCTCTTTATAATTTGGAGGGTCTGATGTCAGAATTCATTCCAACGGATCCTCAACATAGTTGAGTTCCTTCTCCACAATTAATTCCTCTAAATCGGATACTGCAGAACAATCATCAATTTTGTCAGGAAATCGCATTGACTTAAAAACATTAAATGTTACCTGATCATCCTGAACACGGATAGTCAGCTCGCCCTTCTGCACATCAATAAGGGTCCTTCCAGTTGCTAAGAATGGTCTTCCAAGGATAATTAGTACTTCTTTGTCTACTTCAAAGCCTAGAATTACAAAGTCAGCAAGAAAGATAAATTTATCTACACGTACCAATACATCCTCAATTTTTCCTTCTGGATGTGCTAAGGATCGATTTGCTAGTTGAAGTGTAACCATAGTAGGTCTAACTTTACCTATCCCCAACTTTCTGAATATTGACATAGGCATCAAGTCGATACACGCACCTAAGTCACATAATGCCTTACTATAATCTGTTGCTCCAATATTGCAGGGTATGGTAAAACATCCATGATCTTTCAACTTCAGAGGTAGTTTGTTCTAAATATATGCATTGCATTCCTTCATCAGAGCTACCGTCTTAAATTCTCCAAGTCTTCGTTTTTTAGACAGGATATCCTTCATGAAATTTACATAATTTGGCATTTGCTCAAGTGCTTTAACCAACGGGATGTTGATATGAAGTTGCTTAATTACGTCAAGGAACTACTTGAATTGAATCTTTTGACTCTGCTTCTGAAGTCTTTAAAGGTAGGGTGGTGATGGTTTCTTTATTGGAACTAGTACTGGTTGATTCATCTTCTGTGGTAATTCTGCATCTAATGGAGTTGCTAGTTGTTCGGAATTAGCTATGGTTAACTTGTCAGGTTTTGTAGATTCTGGTTCTGGTGAAATTGGAATTTCAACACTCGGTTGAACTTTCTCTAAGTCTTGAGCATTAGTTTGCTCTTTTTCAGCTTCAATGGTGTTGGGCTCTACCATCTTTTCGCTCCTCATTGTCAATGCTTTGCAATTCTCCTTTCCTGGATTCCTCGAATTCTTCGTATCACTAAGTAAAGCACCTTGTGCCCATTCCTAAGTTCAGTTGCAAGCTGGCCCACTTGATTATCCAAATTTCTTAGAGTGGCGTCATTTTTTGCCATGTATTCCTTCAATAATTTCCCTAAGCTATTGGATGACTCAGTTTGAGCTGGTTTCTGAACTTGTTAGGGGAAACTAGGTGGCTGGGTTGGTCCAGGTTGGGCGTAAGTGTTACTAGTTCCAGCTCCTTGGTTACTCCAGAAAAAATTCCGTTGATTTCACCATGATAGGTTATAATAATTGGATTGCAGCCCTTGCCTTCCTCAGTTTTGGTTCTGATTAACCATGTAGTATATGGATTCTGGGTTCAACGGGCATTCTTCAAACAAATTTCCTTCCCCATAATAGACACAGCCTATATTTAGACCCATTAGTAGTAAGATTTTTAAGCATTGAGGATATTGATGATACCTGAGATGCAAGTGAAGTAAGAGCATCTACTTCCTGTATTCCAGTTACTCGTCTTCCTGACGCTGCTCAATTGGTTGGCCATTGATAATTATTACGGTGATCCTCTCGATAATTTCATAAGCCTCATTATAAAACTTAGAAAGGAGAGCACCATGAGTAGAAGTATCCACTACCATCCTTGTGTGAGCATTAAGACCTTTGTAAAACGTCTCAAGTTGGATGGAATGGGGGATTCCATGATGAGGGCCCTTTCATAATAACTCTTTAAATCTTTCCCATGCCTCATACAAGGATTCATCATCCATTTATTGGAAGGCAGTGATCTCATTCCTCAACTTAGCATTCTTGCTAGGTAGGAAATATTTCATAAGAAATCTCCCTGCTAACTCTTACCACATGGAAATTGTGTTCGGTGGCAATGAGTTCAACCAGGCTCGAGCTCTGTCGCTTAGCAAATATGGGAACAGCTTCAATCGTATGCATCTTTGAGTACTCCGGCTAACTTGAAAGAGTCCCTCATCTCCCTGAACAGTCTCAAGTACAGGTGAGGGTCTTTTCTAGCTATTCCACTGAATCGGCCTACTGTGTGAAGCATCTGGAGCATGACTGGCTTCAGCTCGAATTATTTTGCCTCGATTTCAGGTCTCTTAATACCTGGATTAAGATCATTGAACACTGGCACGACATATTGTCTTAAGGCTCTATCCCTATCGTCAACAATAAGGATAGGATTTTGAGCAGGGTTTGCTCCATTTCCTTGATTCATATTCTCGAAATTCATCTCCTCGACCCTTTGATTCACTTGTCTTCTTCGCTGTCGAAAGGTTCGCTCTATCTCAAGGTCTACAAGGAGTAAATCAACCATTAGGTCAATACTCATAAACACCTGAAATATTCACAAAAAAATTAATTAAGTTAAAAATTAAACAGAAAATTAACCAAAATGTAAAACTAACAAATTCACAAATAATGAATTTTAAGAACAGTCCACAGCAACGCCGCCAAAAACTTGGAATGACAGAAATGTACAAGTGTACACAATCGCAACAAGTAATAAAGTGACAAGTAAATGTCGAGTTATCATACCCACAGGGACTGCTAAAAGGAGTTATTTATGAAATTAATTGTAAAACACTTTGGTGATGAAAAATATTTTGGTTTTAAAACGATGCTTAAAAATTAAAAAACTAGGTAAAATAATTAAAATAAAACAAAGAATTCTAATGCACGGTTTCAAATACGATTTAATCAAGATGATATAATTGTGTTGGATTAATCACATTTCTTAACTTAGAATTATTAAACTTATGTTTATACTTGTTATGAATAAATTCACGGCAACTCGATAATTTGCTAACTTATGAACTATTTACAAATTAAAAATCCATTCATCTCTTGTACATATTCCTATGCCAATTCGACCGATTAATAGATTTATAAAGGTAAACATGTTATTGCACATATGTACTTATTAAATTAAATAATATCTCGCATATTCCTATGTCGATTCAAATGACCAATTCAACCTAATAAGCATCTAACAGACTATGTGAGGTAACAAAGTATCCTTACCTTGAAACAGTTTAATCACAATCATCTTGCAAGTTATACAAGGCATGTGTATTGCAAAATACAATGCTAATTTAATCTTTAGCCACCTTAAAAGAATTAAACATGCAATGATTAAGTACTATGTCCATTAATTATAATTTCAATGTGTTTAAATAATTAATTCTTTAGTTATCTAAGCAATTATAATGCCAGAATAACTTAGGCAAGATTTTAATTAATCAAGCATTTTATCGAGGCCTATAATAGCATAAACATAAATTTAACAAATCAAGAGGACGGAATGTAATCAACCCAACATGAGTTAAATTTAAGCTACATTGATTAAAATAACCATTTCAAAGACATGAATATTCATAGATATGTTCATCATAAAAACAATAGGAACTAAAAAGGTAGGGACCAATAAGCAAATCCGGTGTTTCTCCGTGGCTTGACTGATTGCTCCGTTCTTCGTCTTCGTTGTCCTTGCTAAGCAAGGCTTCTACGAACACTCACTTACTGCCCAAAATGGCTGAGGAAACACCTCTTTTCCAAGAGGAGAAATCGGCACAAGAAGGCTTGGCTTTTGGAGAAAAAAGGGAGAATGGAGAGGAGAGAAATAAATGAGAGAATGAGATAGTTGAGGGATGATTTGAATGGGCAGCAATTGGGGGGGTTATATAGCTAAGGATGGCTACTAAAAATAGCAAATTTTAGTAGCCAAAGAGCCACCTCATGGCCGGCCATCTTACATGGCAAAGTTGAGACATTCAACTTTGCTAAAATTAGCCTGGGGCAAATCCGTAAAGCATTAATTTAAGGTGGGGTTTGCATGCAATTTAAAAGTCTTTCAATGGCCTTTTTCAGGCTCATTTATTTAGCTAAAATGCTGATTTGGGTCACCATTTGAACGGTTCTGGGCTGCCCAATTGGTGGTTGGTTCAGTTTGCTCAATTTGGTTCAATTGGTGCGGTTCAACTGGGCCTATTTTCCATAATTAATTAAAATTAATTTATTTAGCCCAAATTAAATTGGGAATAAACTAAAATTAATTATATTATGTATTAATACACATATTTGGACCGTCTTAAGCTGGAAATTATTTTTCCTTGTTACTTCGAATTGCTTATCTGTTTTGTTCTTCTAACGGTGTCTACCGGGTCAATTTTTGCCCTTTGTGCGAATCTGTAAAAAATAATCAAAATTCACAAAAAATAACTGTCCAATTGACTAAAAATTAACAGTCAATTTTTTAATACAATTTAATTATTTTATAAAAATAAATTATTTTATGACAAAAATTCTATCGAAAATACATGATTTTAAGTAGAAATAGGTATGAAAAGTCTATAAATTTTTGTGTTTCCAAGCATAAATGATGAATTGATGGATTACATGTTTATATATACACTTAGTGTGTATCACCCGAATATCCCTCGATGTTTCCAAAGGTTTAACGGGCATTATACCGAAATGAATACATGTTATAAATGACACAAGAAATGTATGATTATTTGATATGAGAATTATAATATTTCATGGTATATGATATAGGAACTACATGAATGTTATGAACTATTCATTACAAGTATATGAATACAAGTTATATGATACATGATTTATATGTTACATGAGTTATGTGATATGTTTAGATAAATGGTTACATGGTTACATGATTTTACTCTATATGATTAATTGATGAATAAATTAATTGATACATGAATTATAATTACAAGGATGTTATATATTATTTCACCTTTTGAATAGATGAATACATGGTTGCTATGTGACTAACATTGGTATGATGATTGAATAGGCATTTGGGAATTCGTAAATGTTTATACTTTTAAATGCTCATTTGGTAAGTTAAATTCTATATTATACATGCTTACTAAGCTTTTGCAGCTTACTCTGTTTATTTTCCCGTGTTTTATAGATTTCAGAAGCTAGCTCGATCCGGACAAAGTTAGAGATTGCCATCACACTATCCAAACAAGCTTTTGGTACTTTTGGCTATCTAAGTTGATGTATATGGCTATCTAAGTGGACTACTTTGTTATAAGCTTTGGTTCATGTTCAAGGTGTAACACCCCAAGACCCGCACACATCGCCGAAGGGTTGAGAGGTATTACCCGACATTCACATAAGCTAACAAGGCATCACTCGTACAAGCATATATACATGCTTATGGATAATGGTTTAAGGTATATCAGATTGCATATCTAAGTTATACGAATAAGATTAAAACCATATGTGCATCATCTATTTCAAAACACCTAGCTTCATGGATAAAAATTATTCATGCAATTTAAAAGTTTAAACCGAATCTATTCATATATATATATATAAATAAGCATACTCAATGATAACATCGAACCCTAAAATTTCATCATTTTGATTTTCACGTTCCCATTCAAGCAATGCATATAACTCAAAATATATATCATCATCTTAAAAACCACAAGTAGATATAAAGCATCTTAAGAAGCCCTTTTCGCATGGCTATGCTTAATTACAACATCAAAATAAAAGTTTCTTAATTAACAACCACAAAATGTATCCTATACATGCCATTCGCAAAAGTTTAGTTAATTAAATACCGAACAGGGCTTTGATAGTAGAGATGACTTTGAAAGCAAGATTCCCGAGACCGTAGCTAACGAACGTTATCTATAAAACAAAGGATTAAGAGCAACAGAGTAAGCATTTCTATGCTTAGTAAATCTTAAGCAATAAAATCATTAAAGGATCAAAGCATAATAATCTTAAGGCTTGTCATCTTTTCTTTGGCCGAATGTAATAATAACTAAATATAAATCCATTGATCGATTCATATCTTTTCAATTTTCTTTACCGACCAATCCATATCACATAAATAATTCTATTTATCTAACAAGCCTCTCCATTTGACCGAACAAATTCAATGCAATTACTCGGCTAAATTATTACATAAACGCCTTTTTAAGAATACAAGTTACTTCACACTTTAACCACATACACTCACATGTTTAAACCAACCTCATCCCAATATCACTAGAATCATAATTCATCTATCATAAGTAGATTATAGATTTTCATATAATCTCAAACAATGGCCAGAGCATCATCCAACTGTGTATTCAAAATCTAAAATGAATCAATCTCACAAACATGTATGGGGTACGTACCTGAATAACTTAGAGTAGTAAGCACATTGGTTTAGATTATCACGGTAAAATTCAAGTATTTCCAACATAGATGTCCTCGGGGCTTTGCCTGGTTATAAACACTAGTATTAAGGCCCTTCGGGACTATGCCCGGATACAACGCTGGCACATATGCCCTTCGGGACTATGCCCGGATACAACGCTGGCACAATTGCCCATCGGGACTATGCCTGTAACACCCCTGACCCGGCCCAGACGTTATGGCCATGTCCGGTGTGCCACATCACCTAGACTATGCTACGCCGTCCTATGTACTAAGTCTGATGTTCGAGATTTTTGAAAAGTAATATTTGTTTTTCTTGAAATTCCCAATTTGATTACTATTCGACCTAATCTCTATCTCATTTGTGAATCGTTTCATTTTAGTCTTACCATCATTCTTAGTTTTTAGTAAAGTCAGGTTGTTTAAGAAAATATTGATTTAGTTTTCAAAAACAGTGTATGTTCAAGTTTGAAATAAAACCGTAAAGAAATCCCAAATAACAGTTATAGCGGCCTTATTACAACCCATATCAAAGTAAAAACCAATACGAAATATTTAAGTTAAACCAAGAAAGTTCAGTCCTCGTGGCCACTCTGAATCCCTCCCAGCGTCCAAGTCACAATCTAGGGCTCACCTGCAAGGATGGAAAGAGAGGGGTGAGTTTGGGAAAACTCAGTGTGTGCAGAACCCATCCAAAGCCCAAATTGGCTCAAGCCCACTGGGCCTAAACCCTAACCAGTCTCAGTCAGATACTGGGCCAAAGCCCTATTCAGATAGCAGTAAACTGGGCCAAGGCCCTATAACAGATACTGGGCTGAAGCCCTATTCAGATAACAGATTGGCCCATAGGCCCATAACAGTACAGTACAGTAATGCAGTATAAATGCAAACCCAATTGGGGAGACTACTCAACCCACCAACCGCTACACACCACCCGTACCAACCAACACACCATGTGGGGAATAACTCGACCCACCCAGCCCACACACCACAGTCGCAGCATGGCTGCTCAGATAAACAGTATACGAGGCAAAGCCCCTTTCAGAAACAGTACGAGGCATAGCCCCTTTTCAGTAACGTGGCTGTGCCACTCACACTTCCTCCATTATCAAAACCCAACCCATGCAATAGATATATATCATGGCATGCAATAACAGTAACAGTCATGTCAAACAGTATAGTCAATTTTAGCCCTAGGGGTATAACGGTAATTTTCTACCTAGGGACAAAACAGTAATTTCTTACCCTAAGGGTATTTCAGTAATTTTGCTCTCATGTTATAGATTTCATGCTTATTACAGTATTTATTAATCACACAGCTATACAGAAGTTCAGTTACCTCAGTTTTTCAGTTTTAGCATTAAGGCCCTAAAACCCCTAATGAGCCCTATTACGCCGATTGGCCCATTAGGCCCATTTAGTCCCGATTTCACATTCGGTTATCTTGTTTTAACTGTTTTCACATCTACAGTCCATAATATTACCTTTAAATCCAGTTTAACTCACATGGGCCCAAATCGCCCATTGGGCCCATATTTGGCCCACCGAGGCCCAACTTACCAAAAAGCCCAAAATTTAGCGGTCAACACGTCTAACAGTGCCGATTCCAAAACTAACCTTCTCCTTCCAACTTGAGAGCATTCGCATGCTCGCAAGCTCTCGAAATACCGAAACTTCGGCATTTCGGCTTTTCGGCTTTTACCGATTTGTGCATGGAAAGGTGTTCGAAACACACACCTGTTTTGCAGTTTCTCCTACGAGATCTCCTATGCGTTAATCCCTACAATCCAATACTTAACTGATTAGACCATATCAACACTTAATCTGAATCGAAAACTTACCCAAAACCTTACTTACACATTCGGCCAACACCCTTAATGGCCTTAATGTTCTTACCTTGACGATTTAGATCCCTTTAGATCTAGATCTGATGTTCCAAAGTCTTCAACCCCTTGCTTGATCACCTTTTCATCCAACTAACACACAAAAAAACAAAGAAAACGGCCTTTTATTTACCAAAAATCCAAAATGACACAACCATTAACTTTAGGGACTTTCGGCTTTTCCAAACATGAAATATCGAACAGATCTGAATGATTAAACACTTACCAACGATTTCTCTTCAGTTCCTATGCAGATCTGATGTAAATCTGACCCTTAAACGTCAGTAGAAACCTTATCTCTGAGATTTGTAATTTCGGCTATCTCCCTACAACTATGGTGATTTCGGCTTTTTAATAAGAGAAGAAGATGGCGTTTTGGCTGTAGCTTTTGGGTGATGGTGTCGACAATGGTGTGATTAAAGGGAGTGTAGTAATCGGCCACAATAGGTGAAAGAAACAGAGGTGATTCGGCTTACAAGAAATCGGCAAGAAAAGAAGCAGTTTTCGGGATTTCTAGCACTTTGAGCAATCGGTTATGGTTGATTTTAAGAAGAATGGAAGCAAAAGAAAGAGTGGATCTATGCAAGATAGGTATTCGGCTAGGGAAGAGATCAAAGGGAAGAAGAAAAATGAAAAAAAACAATGGTGGAGATGGGGAAGGAGAAATCGGCTATGAACTTTCCAGGGAGGCAACTCTTTGCTTTTCTGACAGTAGAAGAGAGGAAAAAACCCTAAGGTGGCTAACCCTAATTGTCATGACAACAAAAAGAAAATAATATAACCCTAGCATTCCCTCTAAAGCAATCGGCCCAAGTCCCTAAAGCCCCTTGCCGAAATTCACCTAAGTTAGGCTCATGCTTGAAAATTAAAAAGAACTCCACGAATACCTTGCAACTCGAACCCTTGTCCTTGATCATTCATTTAGGCGCCACTTTTTTAGGAGCTTAGTGGCACCACCTTGCCACTTAACCAAGGCTCCCTTTGTGACATCTTTTACACGGTTTTTCTTAAAAGCCCACTTAACCAAGTCCCCTTTCACTTGAAAATCTAACTTAATATTTTACCGGGTTTTGACTTAAGCTTGGACCTTCTATAGACCCATTAACACATGTACATACATTATCAACCTTTAGAACACCAAAATTTTAAAAATTTCACTAAAATTCACAAAACCCGAAAAATCCCGAAAATCAGGGCGTTACAACTCTACCCTCCTTAAAGAAATTTCGTCCACGAAATTTACCTGATCCAAATAACTGAGGGTATTGTTGACGCATAGTCTCCTCTGGCTCCCAAGTAGCTTCTTCTCTACCATGATTACGCCATAGCACCTTTACCAAAGGAACAGACTTCCTCCTTAAGAGTTTGACATCACGATCTAAGATCTCCACAGGTTCCTCCTCGAAAGTCAAATCGGCATTTACTGTAATCTCCTCTACTGGTACAATATGCGAAGGGTCCGATCGATACCGTCTTAGCATAGACACGTGAAAAACGTCATGGATACGATCCAACTCTGGTGGCAACTCCAACTGATAGGCTACTGGCCCAATCCGCTTAAGAATCCGATAAGGCCCAATAAACCGCGGACTTAGCTTGCCCTTTTTACCAAATTTCAAGATCTTCTTCCATGGCGACACCTTTAGGAACGCCATATCCCCAACAGCGAACTCAATCTCCTTATGCTTAAGGTCAGCATATGACTTCTGCCGATCAGACGCCTCCTTTAACTGATCTCGAATTAGCTTAACTTTACTTTCGGTATCTGCTACCAACTCTGGTCCAAGAACTCTACGTTCTCCCAATTCTGTCCAACAAGTAGGAGTGCGACATCTCCGTCCATAAAGTGCCTCATATGGAGCCATCTGAATACTTGCTTGATAACTGTTGTTGTATGCAAATTCTGCCAACGGTAAATAATCTTCCCAACTACCACGAAAATCAATGATACATCCTCTTAACATGTCTTCCAACACTTGAATGACCCTTTCAGACTGACCATCTGTCTGAGGGTGAAATGCAGTACTGAAGTCCAATCGCGTACCTAACGCCTCATGCAACTTCTTCCAGAATCGAGATGTAAATCTAGGATCTCGATCAGAAATTATCAAAACTGGCACCCCATGCAAACGCACTATCTCTGCTACATACAGCTTGGCCAACTTCTGAAGTGAGTAATCAGTTCTAACTGGTATAAAATGAGCAGACTTCGTCAATCTATCCACAACTACCCAAACAGAGTCCTTCTTTGAAGGTGTCAAAGGCAAGCCACTCACAAAATCCATCGTTACTCTTTCCCATTTCCACTGTGGAATCTTTACTGGCTGCAACAATCCAGACGGCAGTTGGTGCTCAGCTTTAACTTGCTGGCACGTCAAACATTTCCCAACGAAATCAGTCACCTCTCGCTTAAGTCCAGGCCACCAGTACCCTTCTCGCAAATCCCTATACAACTTATTACCTCCAGGGTGCATAGCATAGGCTCCACCATGAGCCTCACTCAATATCAACTTCCTCAAGTCAGAATCCTTAGGAATACAGACTTTTCCTCGAAAGCATAGGACTCCATCAGAATTCAGTCCAAAATCCTCACTCTTACCCTCCTTGACTTGTTGAAATCGAGGAGTCAACAAATCATCCTTCCACTGCAATTCTTTAATCCTCTCGGTCCAAGTCGGTCTCACTTGCAGTTCGGCCAGCAAACTCCCATCATCATACAAACTTAAATGAGCGAACATCGCCTTTAACTCAGTAACAGTCCTTCGGCTCAGTGCATCAGCCACGACATTAGCCTTGCCAGGGTGATACTCAATCAAACAGTCATAGTCCTTAAGCAACTCTATACATCTTCGTTGCCTAAGGTTCAACTCCTTCTGAGTTAACAGATATTTGAGACTTTTGTGGTCAGTGTATATAATACACTTTTCCCCATAAAGGTAGTGTCTCCAGATTTTCAATGCAAATACCACCGCTGCCAACTCCAAATCATGCGTAGGGTAGTTCACCTCGTGAGGCTTAAGCTGTTGCGAAGCATAGGCAACCACCTTACCCTCTTGCATCAGTACACAACCTAATCCCACATGCGAAGCATCGCTATAAACCGTAAAGTCCTTCCCGGATTCCGGCTGAATCAACACTGGCGCCTCGATCAACACCTTTTTCAGGTTGTCAAAAGCTTCTTGCTGCCTCTCAGTCCAATTAAAGGGTACTCCCTTCCTTAACAATTTCGTTAATGGAGCCGCGATGATAGAGAACCCCTCAACAAACCTTCTATAATAGCCTGCCAAACCTAAAAAACTACGAATTTCTGTCACCGTCCTAGGCGGCTTCCAATCCAGAACTGCCTCAATCTTGCAAGGATCTACCCTAATTCCTTTAGCAGAAACAACATGACCCAGAAAAGTCACTTCTCGAAGCCAGAATTCGCACTTACTAAATTTCGCATACAATTGCTTTTCTCTTAGAGTCCGCAGAACGATTCGAAGATGCTCATCATGCTTCTTCTCTGTTTCCGAATACACCAATATATCGTCAATAAAGACGACCACAAAACGATCCAAGTACGGCTGAAATACTCGGTTCATTAAATCCATAAAAGCTGCTGGTGCATTCGTCAATCCAAAGGGCATAACCAAGAACTCGTAGTGACCATAACGAGTTCTGAATGCTGTCTTATGCACATCCACCTCTTTTACCCTTAACTGATGATACCCAGATCGAAGGTCGATCTTGGAAAACACTGAAGCTCCTTTAAGCTGGTCAAATAGATCGTCGATTCTTGGCAGAGGATACTTATTCTTTATCGTCAGTTTGTTCAACTGGCGATAATCGATACACATACGCATCGTACCGTCCTTCTTTTTCACAAACAGCACCGATGCTCCCCACGGAGACACACTCGGTCTAATGAAGCCCCTATCTAACAACTCTTGAATCTGGGCTTTCAATTCCATTAGCTCCTTTGGTGCCATTCTGTAAGGCGCAATGGACACTGGAGCTGTTCCAGGCAACAGATCAATCCCAAATTCCACTTCTCGGTTAGGAGGTAGTTCAGGTAGCTCCTCAGGAAATACATCTTGAAATTCATTAACAGTCCTTACTGTCTCCACGGTCACCCCTTCGGGTTCAGTCTGACTTTCAAACGCTAAGTATGCTTCACAACCTTTGCGCATCAACCTTTCAGCCCTTAGGGCAGAAACCACATTGGACAAATAGTCCCTTCGTTCACCAATAACCATCACCTCCTCACATTCGGTTGTTCTTAATACCATTCTTTTGGCCGCGCAATCCAACGTTGCCTTGTGCTTGGTTAACCAGTCCATGCCCAGAATCAAGTCAAATTCTCCAAAAGGTAACTCCATCAAGTCTCCCAGAAAGATCCTACCTTGAGTCTCTAAAGGCACATCTCTAAAGAGTTTATCTACCCTAACAGAGTGACCTAAAGGACTAATCACAGTTACCCCACTCACAGTCTCCTCAGAATGCACACCCAACGACCCAGAAATTTCACAAGCAACATACGAATGAGTCGAACCCACATCAATTAAAGCAGTATATGGTGTATGATCTATTAAGAACGTACCAGTTATAACATCAGGTGCATCACCCTTCTCGCGGCGGCGAGCAGCATACACTAAGGCTGGCTGACGAGCCTCAACATTTCCAGCACCCCTGCCAGGTGCTCCACGACCACGTCCATTACCATTGCCTCCTCTACCTTGACCACGGCCCCTTGGCGGTGGCAGTCCCCCACGCGCAGGCTGAGCAACTCTCTGATCAACAGCTTGAGCCTGAGCTGGCTTCTGTGGGCAGTCCTTAACCTGATGGTCCTTAGACCCACAACGAAAACAAGCTCCACTGCGTTTCCAGCATTCTCCTCGATGAACTCTGCCACAGTCTCCACAAGCCTGTGGTCTAACAACATTCACTGGCATAGCTCGCACTGGTTCTTCTACTCTAGCCCTCTTAAAATTTCGGTTTGCAGCTCCCGATACTCCAGAGTCTCTTTTAAAACGGTTGCGATCCCTATCGCGATTCCGCCTTTCAGCTTGCTTCACTTCCTCGGCTATCTTAGCCTTCTCCACCAGTGCAGTAAAGTCGCGCTCCCTCTGCGGCACTATCAATACTCTCAGCTCATCTCTGAGGCCATCCTCGAACCAAACACTATGCTCATACTCGGTGGAAACAATGCCACTAGCATACCGGCTTAATCGCAGAAATTCTGCCTCATATTCAGCCACAGTCTTACTACCCTGGGTCAGGTTCAGAAATTCCTTCCTTCGTGCATCCACATAACTAGCCCCAACATATTTCGCCTTGAAAGACTGCTTGAACAATTCCCAAGTTACCCTCTCAGCTGGGGTACCCTCTCTTACGGCGATCCACCATTGATATGCCTCGTCCCTCAGTAACGATACCGCTCCTTTCAGCTTCTGCTCCACTGAGCAGTCCAAGTCGTCCATAATTCGCTCTGTGGCTTCCAACCAGTACTCAGCCACATTTGGGGCCACTCCAGATATGCCCCTAAAAACTTCCGCTCCATTGGCCCGAAGTCGCTCAGAAATGGACCCCCTATTCACCGGCCCAACCTTAGCTCCGGCCACCCTTTCCAGAACTCTCAGCATGGCCTGGAACAGAGCGTCGTCCCCTGCGGCCCGATCGTACGGCCCATTTTCCTCAACCGGTGGTCGTGCCTCTCCTGCTGGCCTATGCTCAGAAGACGACGATCCAGCTTGAGCACTAACTCGGCCTCGTCCACGGCCTTGTCCACGAGTAGCCCTTGTACTCATATCGATTATCTGATTTACAAAGTTTTATGACATTAGCTCAATGTTTCAGTTTTTATTACGGAATATCTTATGAATAGGTAGAATTTCAGAGTTGTTCTCGCGCAACGTAATCTAATTACTGTATCAGTTTCCTAGGGTTTAGTTTACCCTACCGTCTCAGTGCTACAGCCTTAATACTACCTCATCCATAGTATTCTATCTAAGGCTCAGTGCTACCTACAGTTTTATTATTAGTATAGTATAGAAGTTAAGGCAGAAAATACTTACAACTTGGTGCCGGGGATTCAGTGTGCCACCTCTCGAAGTACTAGATTTCAATAAAATCTTAGACCTAAAAATAATTTTTTTTAAACATATTTTAGAAAAGACAAGTTAAAAGAAATCACTTCGAAAACAAAAATTCTTTCAGAAAATCTAGTTTTCCAAAAATACCTTTTATGAGCTTAAAAATTTTGAAAACCCCTTTTTGGACCCGATCCACAGCCGAGTTGTTGCAACTTAGCTCTGATACCACTAAATGTAACACCCCTGACCCGGCCCAGACGTTATGGCCATGTCCGGTGTGCCACATCACCTAGACTATGCTACGCCGTCCTATGTACTAAGTCTGATGTTCGAGATTTTTGAAAAGTAATATTTGTTTTTCTTGAAATTCCCAATTTGATTACTATTCGACCTAATCTCTATCTCATTTGTGAATCGTTTCATTTTAGTTTTACCATCATTCTTAGTTTTTAGTAAAGTCAGGTTGTTTAAGAAAATATTGATTTAATTTTCAAAAACAGTGTATGTTCAAGTTTGAAATAAAACCGTAAAGAAATCCCAAATAACAGTTATAGCGGCCTTATTACAACCCATATCAAAGTAAAAACCAATACGAAATATTTAAGTTAAACCAAGAAAGTTCAGTCCTCGTGGCCACTCTGAATCCCTCCCAGCGTCCAAGTCACAATCTAGGGCTCACCTGCAAGGATGGAAAGAGAGGGGTGAGTTTGGGAAAACTCAGTGTGTGCAGAACCCATCCAAAGCCCAAATTGGCTCAAGCCCACTGGGCCTAAACCCTAACCAGTCTCAGTCAGATACTGGGCCAAAGCCCTATTCAGATAGCAGTAAACTGGGCCAAGGCCCTATAACAGATACTGGGCTGAAGCCCTATTCAGATAACAGATTGGCCCATAGGCCCATAACAGTACAGTACAGTAATGCAGTATAAATGCAAACCCAATTGGGGAGACTACTCAACCCACCAACCGCTACACACCACCCGTACCAACCAACACACCATGTGGGGAATAACTCGACCCACCCAGCCCACACACCACAGTCGCAGCATGGCTGCTCAGATAAACAGTATACGAGGCAAAGCCCCTTTCAGAAACAGTACGAGGCAAAGCCCCTTTTCAGTAACGTGGCTGTGCCACTCACACTTCCTCCATTATCAAAACCCAACCCATGCAATAGATATATATCATGGCATGCAATAACAGTAACAGTCATGTCAAACAGTATAGTCAATTTTAGCCCTAGGGGTATAACGGTAATTTTCTACCTAGGGACAAAAGAGTAATTTCTTACCCTAAGGGTATTTCAGTAATTTTGCTCTCATGTTATAGATTTCATGCTTATTACAGTATTTATTAATCACACAGCTATACAGAAGTTCAGTTACCTCAGTTTTTCAGTTTTAGCATTAAGGCCCTAAAACCCCTAATGAGCCCTATTACGCCGATTGGCCCATTAGGCCCATTTAGTCCCAATTTCACATTCGGTTATCTTGTTTTAACTGTTTTCACATCTACAGTCCATAATATTACCTTTAAATCCAGTTTAACTCACATGGGCCCAAATCGCCCATTGGGCCCATATTTGGCCCACCGAGGCCCGACTTACCAAAAAGCCCAAAATTTAGCGGTCAACACGTCTAACAGTGCCGATTCCAAAACTAACCTTCTCCTTCCAACTTGAGAGCATTCGCATGCTTGCAAGCTCTCGAAATACCGAAACTTCGGCATTTCGGCTTTTCGGCTTTTACCGATTTGTGCATGGAAAGGTGTTCGAAACACACACCTGTTTTGCAGTTTCTCCTACGAGATCTCCTATGCGTTAATCCCTACAATCCAATACTTAACTGATTAGACCATATCAACACTTAATCTGAATCGAAAACTTACCCAAAACCTTACTTACACATTCGGCCAACACCCTTAATGGCCTTAATGTTCTTACCTTGACGATTTAGATCCCTTTAGATCTAGATCTGATGTTCCAAAGTCTTCAACCCCTTGCTTGATCACCTTTTCATCCAACTAACACACAAAAGAACAAAGAAAACGGCCTTTTATTTACCAAAAATCCAAAACGACACAACCATTAACTTTAGGGACTTTCGGCTTTTCCAAACATGAAATATCGAACAGATCTGAATGATTAAACACTTACCAACGATTTCTCTTCAGTTCCTATGTAGATCTGATGTAAATCTGACCCTTAAACGTCAGTAGAAACCTTATCTCTGAGATTTGTAATCTCGGCTATCTCCCTACAACTATGGTGATTTCGGCTTTTTAATAAGAGAAGAAGATGGCGTTTTGGCTGTAGCTTTTGGGTGATGGTGTCGACAATGGTGTGATTAAAGGGAGTGTAGTAATCGGCCACAATAGGTGAAAGAAACAGAGGTGATTCGGCTTACAAGAAATCGGCAAGAAAGGAAGCAGTTTTCGGGATTTCTGGCACTTTGAGCAATCGGTTATGGTTGATTTTAAGAAGAATGGAAGCAAAAGAAAGAGTGGATCTATGCAAGATAGGTATTCAGCTAGGGAAGAGATCAAAGGGAAGAAGAAAAATGAAAAAAAACAATGGTGGAGATGGGGAAGGAGAAATCGGCTATGAACTTTCCAAGGAGGCAACTCTTGGCTTTTTTGACAGTAGAAGAGAGGAAAAAACCCTAAGGTGGCTAACCCTAATTGTCATGACAACAAAAAGAAAATAATATAACCCTAGCATTCCCTCTAAAGCAATCGGCCCAAGTCCCTAAAGCCCCTTGCCGAAATTCACCTAAGTTAGGCTCATGCTTGAAAATTAAAAAGAACTCCACGAATACCTTGCAACTCGAACCCTTGTCCTTGATCATTCATTTAGGCGCCACTTTTTTAGGAGCTTAGTGGCACCACCTTGCCACTCAACCAAGGCTCCCTTTGTGACATCTTTTACACGGTTTTTCTTAAAAGCCCACTTAACCAAGTCCCCTTTCACTTGAAAATCCAACTTAATATTTTACCGGGTTTTGACTTAAGCTTGGACCTTCTATAGACCCATTAACACATGTACATACATTATCAACCTTTAGAACACCAAAATTTTAAAAATTTCACTAAAATTCACAAAACCTGAAAAATCCCGAAAATCAGGGCGTTACAATGCCCGGATACAACTTTGGCACAATTGCCCTTTGGGGCTATGCCCGGATACAATGCTGGCACAAATGCCCTCCAAGACTATGCCCAGATACAACGCTGGCACAAATGCCCTTCGGGACTACGCCCGGATACAACGCTGGCACATATGCCCTTCGGGACTATGCCCGGATACAACGTTGAATCTTTAAGCACATTTATAGATCAAAATACATACCTGAATCTCATATCACATTAGCATTTCATCTGCTGGATTCGCATATGAGCACATAATATAAGTATATAACTTTCATTTAGCATTTGGTCTATAAGCACACAAGGACCACATATCTGATTAATTTTTCTTAGCTTAATTTCTAGAGATCATTCGGCTACATGCTTACACATAATTTGTATTACAACCAAATTTTTACAAAAAAATAAGGTCATTGAGCCGTGACTCATTTCATACATTTTTAACATGTCATACTACTTTTTCTGTTAACTTAATTACTTAAGACTTACCTCAAAAGTTTTCGAAGGATCGTACCCAGCTATTCGTTTACTTTCGCTTTTCCCTTATCCGAGATTGATGCCCTTTGTTCTTGAGCTAAATATTAAAAACAAAGATTCACCTTAGCATCAATTATGTGGCCGAAATTCCTTAAGTATTCAAGCACATTCATTTTTGCACTTATAAACATATGATTGCCACACACGATCCTTACAAAATCTTGTTAATCATGACCACTCATACATTTAAAATTCAGCCTTTCTAAATGCATACATATTTAGGCCATTCGGCCATATGTCCAAGCATGGACTTTTTATTTAAAATCCATCTCCTAGACTTTAAACATTTTACAGCATTCCATCTTATACATAACACATTCATATCACTTATCCTACTAAACAACTAACATCAAATCTTATTAGCATTACTAGGGCCGAAACCCTTTTTCTCTTACTAGTCAATACCAAGTTTTTCATTCGGCTATAAGAACTTAGTCCTCACACATTATAGATATATTACAAGTCTTCATGCAAACTAGCAAGAATTTCATGCTCCTTTATAGTGATCGTATGCTACAATTTCAACTTAAATCTAATCTCAACAAAAACCAAACTTAATATCTAGTATTACTCATGGAATTTAACTTATCTTCAAGCTATTTAATCCCACATCTTAGTTTAACTTTACAAAAACCTTAACCAAGCATCAAACGAAAATTTTTATCACTCAAATGGCATGGCCGAATGTCCATATTCTGTTCAAGGTGCACATGTATCATAATTTAAAATGTTAAGACACACAAACATGCATTTAACCTCATATCCACCCTCAAGCATTCTAATATGCAAAATTTAGCATCAAAACTCAAAAGCCTAAATTTTTCAAACTTAATTCAACAATGACCGAATACAACTTTCATCATCAAAGCAAAAAAAATCAATCCATGGGTTTTGCTATGAGCTTAACTATCAACCAAAATTCACAACAATTAAAGGAAATTAACATAAATCCTTACCTAAATTTTAAGGACCACCATGACCGAATGTTGTTCTTCTCCCTAGCTTATTTTCTTTTACAATCGGCAATGAAGAACAAAACATGGTAGCTTTGTTCTTTTCACCATTCTTTTTATTATTTTATGCACATAATGAACATATATATTTACTAAAATACAAAATAAAAGCAAACAAAACATCATTATTTGGTAGGTCGGCCACTATTGATAAAAAGGAAATTTTGACATGCAAGGCCATGTTTTTACCACATGCTATTATTTGACCATCCCACATTCACCTAGCACATTTTTGAAGTTCACAACTAAGCCCTTTTAAGTGAAATTCATTATTATAAGACTAAATTAAAACACCAAATGTGACACACATGAATTCTCACTTATAATAGGTATCAAAATAATTATTAAAATATTTTTGTAACTCGATTTTGTGGTTCCGAAACCACTTCCCGACTAGGGTCAAAAATAGGGCTGTCACAACTCTCCCCCCTTTAGGAATTTTTGTCCCCGAAAATCTTACCAGCTAACAGGTTTGGATAACGTTCTTTTATAGCGTTCTCGGGCTCCCAAGTCGCTTCCTCGATCCCATGCTTGAGCCATAACACATTTACTAATGGAACCTTTTTGTTTCGTAATTCTTTCTCCTCACGAGCTAGAATACGAATAGGTTCTTCTTCATAACTCAAATCGGACTGAATTTCAATTTCTGACGGACTAATCACATGCGAGGGATCATATCTATAACGACGAACCATCGATACATAGAAAATGTTGTGGATCTTTTCAAGTTCAGGGGGTAAAATCAATCTATAAGCCACCTGCCCAATCCGTTCTGATATCTCATACGGTCCGATGAATCTCAGACTCAATTTGCCTTAACGGCCAAAACGAAGTATCTTTTTCCACGGTGAAACTTTTAAAAACACTTTGTTACCAATCTGATACTCGATATCTTTACGTTTCAGGTCCGCGTACGATTTTTGACGATCGGATGCCATTTTCAAGCTGTCACGGATTGTTTTCACTTTTTGTTCTGCTTCTTTTACTAAATCAACCCCGAGAATCTTATTCTCACTAAGCTCGGACCAAAACAGAGGTGTACGACATCTTCGACCGTAAAGAGCTTCGTAGGGTGCCATCTGAATACTCGATTGAAAGCTGTTATTATACGCGAATTAAACCAGGGGTAAATATTTTTCCCACGAACCACTGAACTCGAGAATGCAACATCTCAACATGTCCTTGAGTATCTGAATAACCCGTTCGGATTGACCGTCAGTCTGCGGATGGAAACCGGTGCTGAAATGAAGTTTAGTACCCAATGCATCGTGTAATTTCTTCCAAAATCACGAAGTAAAGCGAGGATCTCGATCTGAAATAATAGAAGTCGGTACTCCGTGCAATCGTACAATCTGGGAAACGTACAATTCTGCTAGCTTAACAAGTGAATAGTCCGTGCAAACGGGAATGAAATGAGCTGACTTCGTTAATCTATCAACAATAACCCAAATGAAGTCTTTCTTGCTCAGTGTTAGCGGCAACCCAGACACAAAGTCCATCGTAACTCGGTCCCACTTCCACTCGGGTATCAAAATCGGCTGAAGCAAACTCGAAGGCACCTGATGTTCTGCTTTTACTTGCTGGCACACCAAACACTTAGATACAAATTCAGAGATGTCCCGTTTCATACCGTGCCACCAATATTGTCGTTTCAAGTCGTTAAACATTTTCGTGCTACCCGGATGAACTAACATTCGGCTATTATAGGCTTTATTCAAAATCGTTGAAACTAGTTCAGAATTTCTCAGAAGACACAATCGGTCCTTAAATCTCAAGCAATCTTTTTCATCAATTCGAAACTCTGTATCCTCACCCGACATACATTAAGCTCGCTTAGCAATCAAATCATCATCGACTTTCTGAGCCTCACAAATTTACCGTACAAATACTGGCTCTGCTCTTAATTTGGCTACCAACACATCATCTGCCGACATCATTAATTTCACCTTCATAGCTAGCAAGGAAAATAGAGATTTTCAGTTAAGAGTATCTGCAACTACATTAGCTTTTCCTGGGTGATAATCAATAATAAGCTCGTAGTCTTTAAGCAATTCTAGCCACCGCCTTTGTCTCAAATTCAAATCTCTTTGAGACATCAGATACTTGAGACTTTTGTGATCGGAGAAGATGTGACATTTCTCACCGAACAGATAGTGCCGCCAGATCTTCAAGGCGAAAACGATAGCGGCTAATTCAATATCATGAGTCGGATAATTTCGCTTGTGAGGCTTCAACTGTCTTGAAGCATAAGCAACAACCCGGCCTTCTTGCATCAAAATGCAGCCTAAACCATTCAGAGATGCATCACTATAAACTACATACTCTTTGCCGGACTCTGGCTAAACTAACACGGGAGCTTCCGTCAAAAGGGTTTTCAGTTGGCCGAAACTTTGCTGACATTTATTAGACCACTCGAACTTGACATCTTTTTATAGCAGTCTCGTCAATGGCACCGCGATCATCGAGAAACCCTTGACGAACCGTCGGTAATAACTGGCAAGTCCTAAGAAGCATCGAACCTCGAAAACATTTCTAGGGGGTTTCCAGTCCAGAATAGCTGAAATTTTGTTCGGATCGACTCGAATACCCAAAGCAGGCACTATATGTCCCAAAAAGTCGACTTCGTGCTACCAGAACTTGCACTTACTGAACTTCGCATACAATTGATTATCATGTAAAGTCTGAAGTACAAGTCTCAAATGCTCGGCATGCTCGATATCATCGTCAGAGTAAATCAAAATATCATCAATGAGCTCTGCTACAAAACGGTCCAAAAACGGCCTAAACACCAAGTTCATCAAATCCATGAAAACCACAGGGGCATTAGTGAGCCCAAACGACATCACTAAGAATTCGTAGTGTCCGTATCTCATTCTGAATACGGTCTTCGGCACGTCAGAATCTCTAACTCTCAACTGGTAATAACCAGATCGTAAATCAATCTTCGAAAACACTGAAGCTCCTTTCAACTGATTGAACAAGTCATCAATTCGGGGCAACGAATACTTATTCTTTATAGTGGCTTTATTCAGCTGTCGATAGTCGATGCACATTCTCATAGTCCCGTCTTTCTTTTTCACAAACAAAACCGGTGCACCCCAGGGTGAGAAACTCGGTCGCGTGAAACCTCTGTCTGTTAACTCTTGCAGCTGGGATTTCAATTCTTTTAACTCGGTAGGTGCCATACGGTATGGAGCAATCGAAATCGGAGTCATACCCGGAACCAACTCTATACCAAACTCCACCTCTCTAACGAGCGGCAATCCTGGCAATTCCTCAGGAAACACATCCGAAAACTCGCAAACTACAGGCACAGTCTCAAGTTCTCATTCAAAAACTTTGTTGTCTAGCACATAAGCTAAATATGCTTCATACCCCTTTTTCACGTATTTTTGGGCTGACATGGAAGTGATTACATTAGGTAGTCCGTTTAAATTAGTAGACTCAATTCGGATTATTTCATTATTCGAACATCGCAAACCAATAGTCTTTCACTTGTAATTCACTATCGCGTCGTGCACAGTCAGCCAATCCATTCCGAGAATAATATCAAATTCATCAAAGGGTAAAAGCATCAGATCGGCCGGAAAACAGGAATCTCGAATCATTAGGGGACATTTCTTGCATACTTTATCAACCAGAACACATCGGCCCAAAGGATTCGACACTCAAATTACGAACTCAGTAGACTCAACCAGAAGAGTCTTATTGGAAGCTAAAGTTTCACATACATAAGAATGGGTTGAACTAGGATGAATCAGAGCGATAACATCAGTGTTAAAGAGAGTGAAAGTACCAGTAATAACATCTGGAGAAGAAGCCTCCTCACGGGCACGAATGGCATACGCTCTGGCAGGTGCTCGAGCGTCAGATCTGACTGCTGTGTCTCTAGTCCCTCTCTAACTACCACTAGTATTTCCTCTACGCCGCGGTGGTATACCCCGTACAGCTGTACCACTAGGTCTCTGACTCAGATCAGGAGTGCGTTCATCAACTTTCGGACAGTCCTTGATGAAGTGATCGGCAGATCCACATCTAAAGCAAGAACGGTCATAATGTCTACAGCTCCCCGGGTGCCATTTACCACAGTGTTTACATTCAGATCTGTCCCGTCGTTCATTGCCAACACGAGCAATGGAAGTAGTTCACGAACTCACCAGGGGTCGATGATGATCACATCTAGAAAAACCCGAAGTATACTTGGATCGGCCTGAGTTATCCCTAATCCTTTTGGACGATTGCTGAACAGATTTTCCTGCAGATCTCTTACGGAACTCTCTAGCTCCATCTTCGACTTTTCTTTTCTCAACTAGTACGACAAACTCTTTAATTTCCAGAATTCCCACTAGCAGTCTGATTTATTCATTTAACCTATCCTCGAGATGCTTATACATAATAGCCTCGGAGGATACACATTTGCGAGCATATCGGCTGAGACGTACGAATTCTCTCTCGTACTCGGTTACCGACATCTGACCTTGTTTAAGCTCAATAAATTCTTTCCGTTTCTGATCGATAAACCTCTGACTGATATATTTCTTACGGCACTCGGTTTGGAAAAACTCCCAGGTGACTCGCTCTTTCGAAACAACAGAAACCAGAGTATTCCACTAGTAGTAGGTAGCGTCGCTTAACAGAGATACCGCACATTTCAGACACTCCTCGGGTGAGCAGGACAGTTCATCAAACCCTCGAATGGTATTGTCGAACCAAAACTTAGCCCACTCAGCATCATCACTATGAGTAGCTCAGAACTCCTCGGCCCCATAGTTTCTAATTTTGTCAACAGGGGGCCTACTTGATCTCACCAAATCGGTCACAAAAGGGCCCACATAGGTTGGGAGTGGAGCATTCAGAGGCAGGGGTTGTGGAACAGCCAGATTCGATCTAAGAAATTGAGTGAACCAGTCACTCATCATCGTGTAAAAGGCTTATCTCGCGTCATCGTCCCGATGACTATTATTCGGCTGAGAGTCATTCGGCGCTGTCCCTTGCGCGGGAGCAGGCGCTACGCTCTCGACATCGTCTGCTACGGCTCGATCAGGTTCAGGATCCATTCTATACCAAAAATCACATTTCAGATGTCAGAAGTCATCTCACTATCACAACAACACTAAATGGCATGTATAGCTAGACGCATACTTACTACAGTAGTCCAAGAATCGACTGAACCGTAGCTCTGATACCAATAAAATATAACACCCCAAGACCTATACACATCGCCGAAGGGTCGAAAGGTATTACCCGACATTCACATAAGCTAACAAGGTATCACTCGTACAAGCATATATACATGCTTATGGATAATGGTTTAAGGTATATCAGATTGCATATCTAAGTTATATGAATAAGATTAAAACCATATGTGCATCATCTATTTCAAAACACCTAGCTTCATGGATAAAAACTATTCATGCAATTCAAACGTTTAAACCGAATCTGTTCATATATATATAAAAATAAGCATACTCAATGATAACATCAAACCCTAAAATTTCATCATTTAGATTTTCACGTTCCCATTCCAGTAATGCATATAACTCAAAATGCATATCATCATCTTAAAAACCACAAGTAGATATAAAGTATCTTAAGAAGCCATTTTCGCATGGCTATGCTTAATTACAACATCAAAATAAAAGTTTCTTAATTAACAACCACAAAATGTATCCTATACATGCCATTCGCAAAAGTTTAGTTAATTAAATACCGAACAGGGCTTTGATAGTATAGATGACTTCGAAAGCAAGATTCCCGAGACCGTCGCTAACGAACATTATCTATAAAACAAAGGATTAAGAGCAACAGAGTAAGCATTTCTATGCTTAGTAAATCTTAAGCAATAAAATTATTAAAGGATCAAAGCATAATAATCTTAAGGCTTGTCATCTTTTCTTTGGCCGAATGTAATAATAACTAAATATAAATCCATTGATCAATTCGTATCTTTTCAATTTACTTTACCGACCAATCCATATCACATAAATAATTCTATTTATCTAACAAGCCTCTCCATTTGACCAAACAGATTCAATGCAATTACTCGGCTAAATTATTACATAAACGCCTTTTTATGAATACAAGTTACTTCACACTTTAACCACATACACTCACATGTTTAAACCAACCTCATCCCAATATCACTAGAATCATAATTCATCTATCATAAGTAGATTATAGATTTTCATATAATCTCAAACAATGGCCAGAGCATCACTATCCAACTGTGTATTCAAAATCTAAAACGAATCAATCTCACAAACATGTATGGGGTTCGTACCTGAATAACTTAGAGTAGTAAATACATTAGTTTAGATTATCACGGTAAAATTCAAGTATTTCCAACATAGATGTCCTCGGGGCTTTGCCTGGTTATAAACACTAGTATTAAGGCCCTTCAGGACTATGCCCGGATACAACACTGGCACATATGCCCTTCAGGACTATGCTCGAATACAACGCTGGCACAATTACCCTTCGGGACTATGCCCGGATACAACGCTAGCACAATTGCCCTTCGAACTATGCCCGGATACAACGCTGGCACAAATGCCCTTTGGGACTATGCCCAGATACTATGCTGGCACAAATGCCCTTCGAGACTATGCCCGGATACAACGCTGGCACATATGCCCTTCGGGACTATGCCCGGATACAACGCTGAATCTTTAAGCACATTTATAGATCAAAATACATACCCGAATCTCATATCACATTAGCATTTCATTTGCTCAATTCACATATGAGCACATATTATAAGTATATAACTTTCATTTAGCATTTGGTCTATAAGCACGCAAGGACCACATATCTAATTAATTTTTCTTAGCTTAATTTCTAGAGATTATTCGGCTACATGCTTACACATAATTCGTATTACAACCAAATTTTTACAGAAAAATAGGGTCATTGAGCCGTGACTCATTTCATACATTTCTAACATGTCATGCTACTTTTTCTGTTAACTTAATTACTTAAGACTTACCTCAAAAGTTTTCAAAGGACCGTACCCGGCTATTCGTTTACTTTCGCTTTTCCCTTATCCGAGATTGATGCCCTTTGTTCTTGAGCTAAATATTAAAAATAAAGATTCACCTTAGCATCAATTATGTGGCCGAAATTCCTTAAGTATTCAAGCACATTCATTTTCGCACTTATAAACATATGATTGCCACACACGATCCTTACAAAATCTTGTTAATCATGACCACTCATACATTTAAAATTCAACCTTTCTAAATGCATATATATTTAGGCCATTCGGCCATATGTCCAAGCATGGACTTTTTATTTAAAATCCATCTCCTAAACTTTAACTAAACATTTTATAGCATTCCATCTTATACATAACACATTCATATAACTTATCCTACTAAACAACTAACATCAAATCTTATTAGCATTACTAGGGCCGAAACCCTTTTTCTCTTACTAGTCAATACCAAGTTCTTCATTCGGCTATAAGAACATAGCCCTCACACATTATAGATATATTACAAGTCTTCATGAAAACTAGCAAGAATTCCATGCTTCCTTATAGTGACCGTATGCTACAATTTCAACTTAAATCTAATCTCAACAAAAACCAAACTTAATATCTAGTATTACTCATGGAATTTAACTTATCTTCAAGCTATTTAATCCTACATCTTAGCTTAACTTTACAAAAACCTTGACCAAGCATCAAACAAAAATTTTTATCACTCAAATGGCATGGCCGAATGTCCATATTCTGTTCAAGGTGCACATGTATCATAATTTAAAATGTTAAGACACACAAACCTGCATTTAACCTGATATCCACCCTCAAGCATTCTAATATGCAAAATTTAGCATTAAAACTCAAAAGCCTAAATTTTTCTCACTTAATTCAACAATGACCAAATACAACTTTCATCATCTAACCAAAAAAAATCAATCCATGGGTTTTGCTATGAGCTTAACTATCAACCAAAATTCACAACAATTAAAGGAAATTAACATAAATCCTTACCTAAATTTTAAGAACCACCATGACCGAATGTTGGTCTTCTCCCTAGCTTATTTTCTGTTACAATCGGCAATGAAGAATAAAACAAGGTAGCTTTGTTCTTTTCACCATTCTTTTTATTATTTTATTAACTTTATTATTTTATACACATAATAAACATATATATTTACTAAAATACAAAATAAAAGCAAACAAAACATCATTATTTCGTAGGTTGGCTGGCCACTATTGATAAAAAGTAAATTTTGACATGCAAGGCCATGTTTTTACCACATGCTATTATTTGACCATCCCACATTCACCTAGCACATTTTTGAAGTTCACAACTAAGCCCTTTTAAGTGAAATTCATTATTATAAGACTAAATTAAAACACCAAATGTGACACACATGAATTGGCACTTATAACAGGCATCAAAATAATTATTAAAATATTTTTGTGACTCGATTTTGTGGTCCCGAAACCAATTCTCGACTAGGGTCAAAATTATGGCTGTCACACAAGGTATATGATATGGCTTGAAATGGTTATGGTTGTCTTATTATGAAGTATTATAAGATATGTCTTTTATATGATTTATTTTGATGAGTGGTATTTGGCATATATGTGATGGTTGTATATGATTGTTGATAGGTTTTATTATGGTTGAATTGGTAAGTTTGGAATAGATATGAAATGGCCATTTTGGCATATATTTACTTGTGAGATTTTGTAAGGTTTTGAAATGGATGAGATTGATATATGAAATGTAGGTGCTTGACTTGAAGTAGATACTTGAAAATACATATATGTTTGTGTTATATGTATGGCATTGAATTGGTTGTTATGTAATGGTTCAATTGGTGAATAGAATTGGCTGATTTTGGTTGCATATTATGGTTATAAATGCGGTACAAATAATGCTTGTAGGTACATGACCAAGTGGGGTTGGAAATGGCTTATACCAAACCTATTTCTTGCCACATGGCCAGAGCACACGGGCATGTGTCTTGACTATGTGATCCCTGTTTTATAGCTTGTTATGTCAATTTTTCACACGGCCGAGACACATGGGCGTAGCTTGTGGCTGTGTGCACAAGTCAACAGGTATGCCCTATTTTCACACTACTTGGACATGTGGGCGTGTCTGGTGACCGTGTGAGGCACACGGCCATGTAACCCTATTCTAAAAATCTTCTTTAGTTTTCTCATATCTTTTATATCTTATCAAATTAGTCCCTATTGTATGATTGAAGCTTTATATATCTGTTTAGGCATGTTATGTTTATAAATGATTAATATTGTGGATTTGAGAAAATGATTATTGAAAGCTTAAAGTTTTATTATTCTAGTTTGAGTTACATGTCTGGTAATGCCCCTTACCTATTCTGGCGATGGTTACGAGATAGGGGTGGTACATTTTATTGGTATCAGAGCTACGGTTTAGTCGATTCTAGGACTACCATAGTGTATATGAGTCTAGCTGTACATGCCATATATATAAACTGAGATAGTGTGATAATCTCCTTACAACTTCTAAACATTGTTTAATATAGTAAATAGATCTAAATCAAGCAATAGCTGACGATGTTGAGAGTAATGCTCCAGCTCCTACTCAAGGGGCTGTGCCTACCGAATTGAGCCCTGCTACGGGTAGTCAGGGAGAAGCTAAACAAGCTTTCTTCTAAATGATGTCAGAGTGGTTTACTGAATTTGTATGAGCAAACTTGGCTACTCCACAACCTCCACCCCCTCAGGTTCCCTAACCAAACACTAAAATTATACGAGGAATGGATTCTTTGAGATTGAACAGACCACCTGTTGATAAGATATGGAAATATGGGGCTGAAGAATTTTAAGCTTCAATTAGTGATGATGCTAAGAGGGCTGAGTTCTGGCTTGAAAATACGATCAGGGTCTTCGATGAACTATCCTGCACACTAGATGAATGTTTAAAATGTGCCATTTCCTTATTACGAGATTCGGCATATCAGTGGTAGAATACCTTAATATCGGTTGTTCCACGAGAACGGTTTAGCTGGGATTTCTTTCAGACTGAATTTTGAAAAAATACATTAGTCAGTGGTTCGTTGACTAGAAAAGAAAAGAGTTCCTTGAACTAAAACAAGGTCGAATGACTGTAACTGACTATGAAAAAGAGTTCGTATGACTCAGTAAATATGCTCGTGAATGTGTTTCTACTGAAGCTATAATATGTAAAAGGTTTGAGGATGGGTTGAACGAAGATATCTGATTGTTAGTCGAAATACTTGAACTGAATGAGTTTGTAGTCTGGTTGAGAGGGCTTGTAAAGCTGAGGAACTTGCTAAAGAAAAATGAAAAGCTAATTTTGAATCGAGAGAGTCAAGAAAGAGATTTGTGAGTAAGTCGTATCAATCTAGATCAAAGAAATTGAAAGACTATCATCCCCATTCCACTGGTTTTATGGGTGTAATAATCAGAGACAGAGATACGAGATCATTTAATCCGAAGCCCTAGACGACATCTGTTGCTAGTGTGGGTAGTGTGAGAAGTACAGGACCCGATTGCAAGCTTTGTAACAGAAAACACTTTGGTGAATGTCGATTGAAAAGTGGAGCATGTTTCAGATGTGGGTCACTAGATCATTACCTTCGAGACTATCCAGAGAGATCTACTACTGCTAAAGAGCAATCCGTAAAAGTTAGCAATACTGTTGATAGAGGTAGACCACCTCAGAATACTGGTAATCAAAGTGGAAACTGCAGTGGTACACGAGATTCAAATGTTAGAACTAAGATACGCGCACCTGCTCGAGCCTAAGCTATATGTGCACGTGAGAAAGGCTCGTCGCCTGATGTTATTACTAGTACTTTTTCTATTTTTAACACTGATATAGTTGCATTGATAGACCATGGATCAACTCATTCGTATATTCGTATGGAATTAGTGTTTAAAAAGAGTTTACATGTTTAGTCTACAGAATTTGTAGTTAAAGTATCGAATCCGTTAGGCAAGTTTGTATTAGTTGATAAAATATGTAAGAAATGTCCATTGATAACCCGGGGATACTATTTTTTGGCTGACTTGATGCTCTTACCATTTGATGAGTCCGATGTGATACTAGGCATGGATTGGTTGAATATGCATGAAGCGGTTGTGAATTGCAGACGAAAGAGTATATAGTTGAAATGTCATAATGGTGAAATTCTTCGGATTGAATCAAATGATTCGAATGAATTACCATTGTGATATCTACTATACGAGCTCAGAAATTTGTGAAAAAGGGCTGTGATGCGTATTTACTATATGTTCTGGATATTAAAGTGTCAAAATTGAAGTTTGAATCTGTACCAGTTGTCTATCAGTTTCTAAATGTATTTCCAGAAGAATTATCGGGTTTACCACCGATTAGAGAAGTTGAATTTGGTATTGAATTATTACCGGGTACGGCACCAATATCAATATCTCAATACAGAATGGCACCTACTGAGTTGAAAGAATTAAAGGCACAGTTGCAAGAATTAACTGACAAAGGATTTGCACGACCAAGCTCTTACCTTGGGGTGCTCCAGTGTTATTCGTGAAAGAGAACGACGGGTCGATGAGAATGTGTATTGATCATAGTCAATTGAATAAAGTGACTATAAAGAATAAGTATCCTCTACCGCGAATTGATGGTTTATTTGATCAGTTGAAAGGGGCTACAGTATTTTCAAAGATCGATTTGTGTTCAGGCTACTATCAATTGCGGGTTAAAGATTCTGATATACTGAAAACTGCTTTCAGAACATGGTATGGTCATTATGAATTCTTAGTTATGCCTTTTGGTTTTTCTAGCCATCCTGTAGTATTTATGGACCTGATGAATCATATATTTAGACCGTATTTAGACAGATTTGTTATTGTGTTCATCGACGACATTCTGATCTATTCAAGTGATGAGACGGAGCATATCGAACATTTGAGAATTATGCTACAGACTTTGAGAGATAAGTAGTTATATGCTAAATTCAGCAAATGTGAATTCTAGCTTCGAGAAGTTGGATTTCTCGGTCATATTGTTTCAACGGAAGGCATCAAAGTTGGTTCGAGCAAAATATCTGCAATATTTTACTGGAAACCACCGAAGAATGTATTTGAAATTAGAAGTTTCTTGGGTTTAGCGGGATATTATCAATGATTGTAGTACCGTTAACTCAATTACTTCAGAAAGATGTAATATTTGATTGGACTGAGAAGTGTTAAAAGAGTTTCGATCAGTTGAAAGCATTGTTAACAGAGGCATCAATTTTAGTTCAACCTGAATCGGGTAAAGAGTTCGTAATTTACAGTGATGCACTGTTAAATGGACTTGGTTGTGTATTGATGCAAGACGGAAAAGTCATAGCATATGCCTCCCGACAGTTGAAGCCACATGAGAAGAATTACTCGATGCATGATCTCGAGTTAGCCGCTATAGTCTTTGCATTAAAGACTTGGCGATACTAACTGTATGTCGAATATTCATTGATCATACAAATTTGAAATACTGGATGTCACAAAGAGATTTGAACTTGCAACAACGGAGATGGCTTGAATTACTGAAAGATTATGAGTTTGTGATTGATTATCATTTGAGAAAGGCTCATGTAGTAACTAATGCTTTGAGTCAGAAATCTTTATTTGCTTTACAAGCTATGAACACTTAGATGATGCTATGTGATGATGGATCTATTTTAGCTGAGTTAAAAGCTAAACCAATATTTCTGCAACAAATCAGCAAGGCTCAAAAAAATAAGACTGAGTTACAAGCTAAACGATTTCACTATGAGTCTAATTTTGACTCTGAATTTACTGTTGGAACCTATGTTTATTTAATGTTTCGGAATGGAATTTGTATACCAAAAAATATTAAGCTCATTCAGAAAGTCTTACACGAAGCACATGCTAGTCGCTTTTTTGTTCATCCGAGTAGCACTAAAATGTATAATGATTTGAAGTAATTGTACTGGTGGTCTGGGATGAAACGAGATATATCAAAATTTGTATCGAGATGCCTGATTTGTCAACAAGTAAAAGCTAAACATTAGGTACCATCAGGTTTATTATAGCCAATGATGATTTCGAAATAGAAATAGGACAGGGTTACAATTGACTCCGTATCGAGATTGCCCCTGACTCTAAAAAAGAAAGATGCAACCTGGGTTATCATTGATCGATTAACAAAATCTGCTCATTTTATACCGATACGTATAGATTACTCCCAGGATAGATTAGCCAAATTGTACTTGTCTGAGATTGTATGATTGCATGGTGTAACGTTGTCTATTATCTCCAATAGAGATCTGAGATTCACATCGAGATTTTGGAAGAAATTGCAAGAAGCTCTGGAAATAAAATTGAATTTTAGTACAACTTTTCATCTTCAAACTTACGGTTTGTCCGAAAGAGTTATACATATTTTAGAGGATATGTTACGATGTTGCATCCTTAAATTGTAGGTAGCTAGGAGAAACACTTACCTCTGATTGAATTTGCATATAATAACAACTTCCAGACGAGTTTAAAAATGGCTTCGTACGAAGCTTTATACCATTGTAAATGTTGGACACCGTTATATTGGATAGAATTGAGTGGGAGAAAGATTCACGTGGTTGAATTGATCAAAGAAACTGAAGAAAAAGTGAAAGTGATTCACGACAATTTAAAAGCAGCTTTTGATAGACAGAAATCATATGCAGATTTGAAATGTAAAGAGATAGGATTTCATGTTGGAGACCGATTGGAACTGTCACCGTGGAAGAAAATTCTTCATTTTGTCCAGAAAGGGAAATTAAGTCCGCGATTCACTAGGTCGTACAAAACTATTGAAAGAATAGGGCCTGTAGCCTATCGACTATCGTTACCGCCTGAACTTGAAAAGATACATGATGTCTTTCATGTTTCGATGTTACGTCAATACAGATAGGATCCATCCCATGTGATATCTCCGGTTGATGTGGAAATACAGCCTGATTTATAGTACAATGAAGAACCGATAAAAATTCTAGCTCAGGAGATCAAAGAGTTGGGAAATAAATGTATAGCACTTGTGAAAGATCACTGGTGTAAACAATGAATAGAGGAAGCTGCGTGGGAACCCGAGGAAGCTATGTGAAAACAGTACCCTAACTTGTTTACTGGTAAGATTTTTGGGGACGAAAATCCCTAAAGAGGGGAGAGTTGTAACAACCCAATTTTGAGTCTAATCGAAAAAGGTCATTTCGGGACTACTTAATCGAGTTGAAATATTTATTTTATTATTTTATTATGTCTTACAGCATGATAGAGTTACTGTTTGAAAGTTTCGTATAGAAATTTTACTGTTTAAATAGTTAATTCGATAAAAAGGACTAAATCGCATAAAGCGATAAATATGAATTCTATTAGTAAAATGGCTTAATTGGCTATGGCTTTTAAAATAGAAGGCCTTAAGTTGATATTATTCCTTTATTAAAGTCAGTGGAGATTTATGTTCATAATTGATATGATTTTTTTATGGTTGTTTAAAGGATAATTTTGTAATTGGTTAATTGATGAATTATTAAAGTAAAACAAAACATTTTTATGCTTCATCTTCATGCATATGCCGAATGGAAGAAAGAAAAATAGATGAAATATAGTTTTACATTCGGCACTTTCAATTCCATCAATTAAAGTATGGTTTTTGATTCGTTTTTAATGATTTTTATGTTTTTAAGCTCGTTGCAACTCGATAATGCCGACCTGTACCCTGATTTTTGAATTTGGTAATGTTTTCCAAATGTGCCATTTTTTAGCACATGTGTTTTTTGAAGTTCTTAAGCTAGATTATTAATGGTTGTTTAAAGATATACAAGTTTTACAAAGTGATTTTTGACAAAATGTGAATTATGGGTTAAATTGAAAAAGATAGAATTTTTGTGGCTAGAAATGTGAAAAATTGAAAGATATGTGCTTGTAAGGAACACTTGAGTATTTGGCTATGATGAATTGTGGTTATTATTGAGTAACTTGTTATTTTGTGTATTAAGGACTAAATTGTCAAAGTATGAAAATACAAGGGCTATTTTGGAAAATGGTTAAAATTCATGTAAATGTGTTAAGTTGAATGTGTTGGTGAATAAATACTTGAATTTGTATTAATATAGATCAAGATAAACAAATACCAGAATTTGATCAAGGGAAACAAAAGGTAGACGAGTAGATATCGAGTATACAATATAAAACAAGGTAAGTTCGTATAATTAGAATCGAACTTCTATTATATTTATAATTGTTATATTTAATGTTATAAGAATGTATAATGGTCTATAAAATCTAAATGCCTATTACATACATGTTTAAATTGATTACCGAGTCCCTTTTGAACCGTAGAAAGTCGTAAGATACAAATGACATGCCACTAGGGTTACAGGTTGGTTGAGCTCCTGCATTTGTTATAGACTCACCACAACTCATGAGCTTACATGTTTAACCTTGGGCTTACATTATCAGCCTTTGGGCTCACATGTTCAGCCTTTGGGCTTACATGTTCAGCCTTCGGGCTTATCGTTACTGACTTAGGAGGAGCATACCGTACGTGGCTCCTAAGAGCATACAATATGAATTGATGGATTACATGTTTATATATACACTTAGTGTGTATCACTCGAGTATACCTCGATGTTTCAGAAGGTTTGACGGGCATTATACAGAAATGAATACATGTAATAAATGACACAAGATGTATATGATTATTTGATACGAGAATTATAAGATTTCATGGTATATGATATATGAACTACATGCTATATGTTACAAGTATATGAATACAAGTTATATGATACATGATTTATATGTTACATGAGATATGTGATTTATTTAGATAAATGGTTACATGGTCATATGATTTTATTCTATATGAGTAATTGATGAATAAATGAATTGATGCATGAATTATAATTACAAGGATGTTATATGTTATTTAACCTTTTGAATAGATAAATACATGGTTGCTATCTGACTCACATGGGTATGATGATTAAATAGGCATTCGGGAATTCATAAATTTGTTGATAATGTTGTTTATACTTTTAAATGTTGATTCGATAAGTTAAATTCTATATTATATGGGCTTACTAAGCTTTTAAAGCTTACTCTGTTTATTTTCTCGTGTTTTATATATTTCAAAAGCTAGCTCGATTTGGACAAAGTCAGAGATTGCTATCACACTATCCAAACAAGCTTTTGGTACTTTTGGATCTTTGTAAATGTTGTAAATATGACATGTATAGGCTAGTTTATAAGTTGATGTATATAGCTATCTAAGTGGATGAATTTGTTATAACCTTTGGCTCATGTTCAAGCTATGTGATATGGCTTGAAATGGTTATGCTTGTCTTATTATGAAGTATTATAAGATCTGACTTTCATATAATTTATTTTGATGAGTGGTATTTGGCATATATGTGATGGTTGTATATGATTATTGATAGGTTTTATTATGGTTGAATTGGTGAGTTTGGAATAGATATGAAATGGCCATTTTGGCATATATTTACTTGTGAGATTTAGTAAGGTTTTGAAATGGATGAGATTGATATATGAAATGTAGGTGTTTGACTTAAAGTAGATACTTGAAAATGCATATATGTTTGTGTTATATGTATGGCATTGAGTTGGTTGTTTTGTAATGGTTCAATTGGTGAGTGGAATTGGCTTATTTTGGTTACATATTATGGCTATAAATGTGGTACAAATAATGCTTATAGGTACATGATCAAGTGAGGGTGGAAATGGCTTATACCAAGCCTATTTCGTGCCACACGGCCAGAACACGCGAGCGTGTGTCACGACCGTGTGATCCCCATTTTTGTAGCCTATTATGTCTGTTTTTCACATGGCCTAAACACATAGACGTGTCTTGTGCCGTGTGCACAATTCAGTATGTATGCCCTATTTTCACATGGCCTAGATAGATGAGCTTGCCTAGTGACCGTCTGAGGCACACGACCGTGTGACCCTATTCTAAAAATTTTCTTAAGTTTTCTCATATCTTTTATATGTTATCAAATTAGTCCTTATTGTATGATTGAAGCTTTATATGTTTGTTTAGGCATGTTATGTTTATAAATGATTAATATTGTGGATTTGAGAAAATGATTGTTGAAAGCTTAAAGTTTTACTATTCCAGTTTGAGTGACATGTCTGGTAATGTCCCCTACCTATTCGGCAATGGTTACAGTATAGGTGTGTTACAGCGTCATCCTGGATTTGTTGGCCGAGTCAGCCCATTTCATTCCAGTTCGTACCAATTACTCTTTGCAGAAGATGGCTAAACTGTATGTGGCTAAGATTGTGAGACTACATGGGGTATCGATTTCCATAATATCTGATAGAGATCCTTGCTTCACATCTCGATTCTGGAAGAAGTTACACGAGGCTTTGGGTAACAAGATGGATTTCAGTACTACGTTCCATCCTCAGACAAATGGTCAGTCAGGGAGGGTGATTCAGATATTGGAGGACATGTTAAGGAGTTGTGTGATAGATTTCTGAGGCAGTTGGGAGGACTACTTGCTGTTAGCAGAGTTTGCATACAATAATAATTATCAGTCTAGCATACAGATGGCACCTTATGAGGCATTATATGGCAGTAGTGTTGTACACCTTCGTATTGGAGTGAGTTGCACGAGCGGCAAATTCTGGGCCCCCTGAATTAGTTCCTGATACCGAGGATAAAGGTAGAATAATTTGAGATGGACTGAAGGCAGTATTAGACAAAAAAAAGTCGTATGCGGATCTGAAGCATAAGGAGATTGTAACACCCCATCACCCAAGTCTGATGCCTGGACTAGGTACGAGGCATTACCGGACTTACAAACACACGATCACTCAATTTTGACTCACAAATTCCACTAAGATCTAAAACTTTTTCAATCATATTCAAAACCCTCTTATTATGGGCTAACAAGGTCCAAGAGATTCATTAGGTACGATTCGGAACCAAACAGGAACATTTCAATCACTTGGAAAAATTCTACTTGAAATAGGGCACACGCCGTTGTGGTATAGGGACACGCTCGTGTGGGCAGGCCGTGTGGTCACACACGCCCATTCCCTAGCCCGTATGGAATTAATTTTCATGTCAAACCTATAGGGGTTTTAACACGATCGAGAACACGCCCATGTCTCTAGCCCATGCCCTTCACACGGCCTCAACACGCCCGTGTCCTCACCCCATGTGAAAAACTTGGGCATTCTATTTATGACGTCATCGTGAAATCTTCGTCACATGGCCAAGCTACATGCCCATGGCTATGCCGTGTCTATCACACAGTTGGGACACACGGCCATGTCGCCAACCTGTGTGTTTACTACCAAAAATTTAATTCCTATAATTTCAGGTGCAGGGGGCACATGACCTATCAACACAGCCCGTGACACACGGCCTAGACACATGCCTGTGTGTCAACCCGTGTGGACAATTATAGTCTATTTTCCAAGCCAATTGCCACCCTAAAACACAAACTAACACAAAAAATTTTGGCAATACACAATATAACACAAAAACAGATCCAGACAACTCCATTTCGGCATCCACACAATACATTTTACCAACCACAAACAAGCATACACATCCATACTCATAATACACCTACTATATAAATTTATATAATAAGAAATTACAACACATTAATTAGAAAACACTCATTCATATATGGCTCATAGCAAATGGCCAAATCTCAAAACATTTGTGACCACATTTGACCTAATAGACTATGACACATAACAAATCATTTAGACCATCTGTACATGCCATAATCTTAAGTGTTTAAACAAAATACCAAAATGCTTGTTGATAGTGTTGATGGAATCCCGTTGATCTCCAAACCTCGGGTTCGCTTGACAAACCTATAAGGGAAGGGAAAAACGATTGGGTAAGCTATAAAGCTTAGTAAGTCTATATGTAAAAGAAATGAGCATTTAAACTAAATAGACTTAGCTAATGGAAAATAAGTTCTCCAATCATACAATTAAGTTTGGAAATTATCACTTAGTCATGTGATATTACCACATGATTCATTTCATACATTAAGCACTTAGCACGCTAATAATTTTCATATAACCCGCACATACACAATCTTGAACACACGGTTAAATCTTTTCGTAGGCATTCACATTGTATCATATTAAATCGGATAGCCCAATGAACCACGTGGAACACTAAAGGATACACAAAAATAAGGCACAAGTGCCACACACATAATGTAGCCAAAGCTACCACTGACATGTAGCCGAAGCTACCACTTACCATATAACGGTCAATAATGAGCTATTACCAGGTCTGCTCACACAAGCTGACGGTGTAGTCAATTCTACTCAGTGCTACTCACACAAGCTGACAGGTATCCGCAACAAATGCAGGATTACCTAGCCAGTTGTAGTCGAACTAGACCAGAACCCGGAACTACATAAACAATCGATAACGGTCGATGGATTCCTAGTGACATGTCACTCGTATCCTAATAATTCTTGAGGTTCAACCGGGACTTTTATTTGCTTATCGGTTTATCAGATTCCATAAATAATATTTTGATATAAAATTTTAGAATTTCAAATAAATTAAACTAATTAAACATAATGATGTAAAATAACTCATTATTTACATGTAGGACTTACCTCGGTACAAATATGCTAATCTTTTTCGATTTAGTCCGACACCTTGCCTTTTCCTCGGTCAATGTCATTTTCGCTTCATTCTTGATCTATAACATCAAATTTAACTCATTCAATACTCACATTACTCAATTGGACACAAAATTATCCTATGGTAAATTTTACCATTTTACCCCTAACTTTGTCAATTTTTACAATTTAGTCCCTAGGCTCGTAAAATGAAATGTATCAAATTTTCTACATTCCCAAGCCTAGCTGAACATATTTCTCTTTCATAGCAGCCCACAATTTTCAATGTTTCACAATTTATGCACAAATTTTACAGCTTTTGCATTTTAGTCCCTAAAAGCATTTTCATGAAAAATCACATAGCAAAAGTTGTTTACTACACTTCAAGCTTTCATTTTCTGCCAATAAACCTCAAAATGCTTCCATGTCACATATGGGTAAATTTTTAAACATGAACCTTAGCTTAAAATAGTGGTATAGAAAGCTAAGTCAAGGTACGAGGATCTCAAAAATACGAATAACATGAAAAAGGGGCTAGGAGATACTTACAATAAAGCTTGAAAGATGAAAAACCCTAGCTATGGTGTGTCCTTTGATATTCAGCCAAGGGTAGGAGAAGATGAACATTTTCCGGCCTTATTTTCCCTTTTTATTTATTTTAATAACCAAATGACCAAAATGCCCTTAATGGCCTTCTTTGCCAATTTTTCCTTTCTCTGGGCATTTTTGTCCATCATGCCAAAAAATGGTCTAATTGCTAAATAAGGACCTCTAATTTATAATTTCATTTTAATTTCACACTAAAAGCTTCTAGAACGCATATTTTGAAACTTTTGCAATTTAGTCCTATTACTCAATCGGGCCCTTTATCGATAAAATTCATTCACTAAAATTTTCACTCATGCATTCAATTACACAATAAACCTTAAAACTTAAACAAAATAAATTTTTCTATGTCGGATTCGTGATCTCAAAACGACCGTTCTGTTTAGGCCCTAATTTGGGTTGTTACAAAGATTGAGTATTCTGTAAGGGACTTTGTTTTTCTAAAGGTTTTACCAAGGAAGAAAGTACTGAGATTTAGACGGAAGGGCAAGCTGAGGCCTAGGTTCATTGGGCCTTACCATATACTGAAACGCGTGGGACTGGTTGCCTATCAACTTGAGTTACCTTAAGAGTTGGATCAGATTCACGATGCATTTCACGTCTCTATGCTGAGGCGTTACTGCACTGATCCAACGCATATTATTTTGACTGAGTAGATTAAGGTTAAATCGGATCTAACTTTTGGGAGGAGCTGGTTCAAATTTTAGATCGTGATGTGAAAGTCTTGAGGAACAAATCTATCCCACTGATGAAGGTCCTTTGGCATAATCACAGTTCTGAAGAGGCCACATGGGAACCCGAGGAGGCGATGCAACAACAGTACCCTCATCTATTTTGATCAGGCAAATTTCAAGTTTGAAATTTTCTTTTAACGGGGTAGAGTTGTAACGCCCCAAAAATCTAAGTCTTTAATTTTGTATATTGCTGCCACAATTGTATGCCTGCTTCAGTGGTTTAGTATCCTGGGAAGTGTCTGAGAAGTCTTGAGTTCAAGCCTTGGCTTGTACAAATTTTTTATTTTTACATGAATGAACCTTGACTCTAATTTATAGGCTTCTTAAATAATTGTGGGCAAAGCATGATAGAAAGGCCTGCTGGCCCAGGGTTTGAGGGCGTGTGGAGTGTTCCACGGGGTCTGAGGCTCGAGTCTTGGCGATACAAAAGGATATTTATTTTTACTCGTGGCTGTGTAGATATTTGTATATTAATGAAATTCTAATGCTAATGGGTAGTTGTGTAGCCGAAATTTAGGAGGATATAGGGGAGATTCGGATAGTGATCGGACTGAGAGTTTTGTAAAGAGATTATAGGAGAAAATCAAGGGGATGTGAAGTTGAGGGAGTGTTGAAGCCAGATTGGGATTGTAGGCACCCTTTGAATTTGGTTTTGGGGAATTTTTTGGGATTGGTTTGGGTACTTTGCTTTTCAACTCATTTTTGTCACTTCTTTTACTCTATTTTTGTTCTTTGAAGACCATTTAGTGCAAGGGATATTGGTCGTGCTTTTGGTTTGTTTTGGGTTAGCATTTTTGGGGTCTCTTACTTTTCTGTTCATTCATCTTTTCCTTTCCCTTTGGTCGAATACCTCATCACTCCTTCCCATTTCTTTTGTTTCAGTTTTAGGTAAGTGCTCTTGACTCCTCTCTTCTCTCTCAAGTAGCTTTCTTTTGTGAACACCTTTCCCCTATCTCTTTCTTCTCGATTTCTTCTATTTTCACTTTTTGGGGTTAACCAGCTATTCCATCTCAGGTTTGAGTGCACAGTTATTGTTTTCTTTACTCTCTAGCAAAATAGCTTTCCCCTTTAACATTTTTGTTTCTCTACTGGTTACTGTCGGGGTGTTTGCACCATCTCTTGCCTCAGTTTTAGGGTGCACATTTGTAGGCCAATTACTGCTATCTTCCACTCCTAGTTCTTAATTTCGGTACGTTGTTCACTTGGTTCAAGTTATTTATGTTTAGGGTTTTGATTAACAAGATCAGGTTGTAATGCAGATTTTTTGTCAAGGATCTTAAATTCAATCTTGGTCAGTAGGTTAAGTGGGTTAAATCGCATTTGTTCAATCAATGTAACACCCCAGACCCGGCCCAGATGTTTTGGCTGAATCTGGTAATGTCACATTGAAGGATTTATTCTTAAAACGGCTTTGTTTAGTTAGAAAATTTGCTTGGTTAAAAACTTAGGTTTATGATTTAGAAACCCAATTGCTTGTAACTTGTTATACTATGATGAAAGCGCATATTTTAAGATAACGTCCAAATGTTTATGTTATTTAGAAAGCAAATTCAACTTTAGAAATTCATTAAAGTTTGAGAACTCGGCACTTGAAACAATAATAAAACCCAAATATAAAGTCAAATCGGAGGTACAAGGCCTTATTACAACCCAATGGAAAAAAATAAAGCAATTAAAATAAAGTAATTTGGAACTATTTTAAAACTTTTAAGTAGCTTGCAGTGTGGCCACCTCCGAGTCCTTTCCCATGTCGAGCCATCTACTGAGGGTCACCTGAAACATTAAATAAAAAGGGTTTGAGTTTTGAAACTCAGTAATCAAATCAACATGCATTTATCACATTGGGCCTAAGCCCTATCAATATCGGTGGTCTTGGTCCTTAGCCCACAATGACCTCATATCGCATCAGTATCACATGAATGCAATGCTCCAATCCCAAATCCAACCCTGCACTCCATTTCCCTTCCAACCTTACACTCCTATGGGGATATAAATATCAACCCACCCATCCCTACACTCCAATAGTAGCACCAACAGCGGCACTACTCAATCGTTATAACAAGGCTGCTAATCATATAATGGGCTTAAAGCCACCGGTGGATCCATGGTCGTCAACTGACTATGCGATCCTCACATATCTTCCTCCGTACCATCAAACCCACCCAAGTGCAACATACATCTCGTGAATGCAACATACATATTTTCAGACATTAAGCACCTAGGGGTATTTTAGTCATTTCACTATCCAGGGGTATTTTCGTAATTCTACCCTACAGAGGCATTTTCATAATCTTACCCTACAAGGGTATTTTCATAGTTCTACCCTACAGGGGCATTTTCATAATTCTACCCTACAGGGGCATTTTCGTAATTCTACCTTACAAGGGCATTTTCATAATTCTTAACACTTCAGGTTTTAGTTATGAACTTTGGCCCCTCAACAAGTCCTCGCGGCTAAAGTGAATAGACACTATGCACGTAAGATTCCAGAGGAGAGGAGGTGGGTCACTAGGACTGCTTAAGTACCAAGCTCTCCCTAGATCTAATCCTAGACATGCACATGCCTATTGCCACACTCTGACCTTGTGACTTGTCCACTGACATGTTTAACTAATTAATTAAATTTCATGCTTGCTTGAGAATTCATCAGCACTAGACCTAGAGTCCATTAAAACACTAGCATGCATTCCTAAAATCACATATGGCCCACTAAGCCCAATCATGTCCATATGGCCCATTAAGCCCAATCACGTTTATGTAGTCCATTAGGCCTGATCATAACCAAATCATTCAACCATCCATTTCAATCCATCATTCAATTTCACATAACAACTTTTTCCGATTTGGGCCCATGGGCTCAGTAGGCCCATTTAGCCCTGTCTGGCCCGATTGGCCAAGTAGTGGCCCGAGACCATGAGATCGCTCTCTTAGCCTAGGTAATCATATCGATATCTCCACACAAATGTTTGTACACTCGTGTGATTGCTGGTGCCACCCTTTAGGCTTTTAGGCTTTTCGGCATTCCGACATTTTGGGATTTCAGCTTTTGTCGATTTGTCGTGTGTGAAATGTATGTACACACCTGGAAAATGAGACGTTTACACTATCCTCAGCCTTGAACCTACAACCAATACCAACCTCTAATCAGTCACACACTTAACCACAACATTTACCAAAATCGAATCCTTACTGTAACCTTACCGTGTGCCACCGGTCCTAATAGCCCTTCCTTAGCTACTATTCACAAATATCCCCTAGATCTGCATCAACACATATACTATCAAAAATCAAGTGACTCATATTCCATACGAGTCACCCCCATAAGTCACACTTATATTCGGCCACTTACTAATCCAAAATTGAGAACGAGTACACTTACCAGTTGCTAGAGATCCTTACCACGCTTGCGATCTTTGAATCCTACCCTCGTTAATATAGGGTTAATGATAAGAAAAATTTAGATAGCCCTCTGGCTTTTACCAAAATGCACTAAAGGATGGTTGACTAAGTACTTACCGAAACTAGCCTCTGATCTTGTGGCCTAGATAGCTACTGAGTGAGTTCCTGTTTTTAAATCCTGAGTAAGGGTAGTAGATAACAAAACCAATTTCATGATGGAGGAAAATAAAAAAAGAGATCGACAATTAAATATGGCTATTTCGGCTCCAAGAGGCTAACAATGGTATTCGGCTTTTTAGAGAAAGAAGAACACAATACTAATGGAAATTTTGACAAAAGGGTGGTGGGATATTCGGTAATAGAATGAGAGGGAGAAGAGAATTCAACAATGGAAGAATTCGGCAAAGCAAATGAACCCCTCAAGAGAATTCGGCACCCCCTTAAAAAGACCACAAGCTGAACCTAGCTTCACCTAAAGTCTCATTCGGCACCAACACCTCCCCTCTCTCAATCTCCTATTTTCTCTCCATTATCCTTACCTTAAATTTCTCTCCTGAACACTCCCTTCCAGAGTCCACTCCAGTGCCACTACCTTCCTTCCATGGTGCAAAAATAAAGTCCCCAAATTTACCACTCTAAGCCTCGAACCTTGGATCTCTTACCTGACAGTGTCGCCACCTATAGCTCCCTAAGTGGCACTACCTTGCCACTGAGCCACTGGCCCATTTGCATCTTATTTTCCCTTAATTTGTTTAAGAGGCCTAATACCTGATACTAGGGTTCCACTAAGGCAAAAATTAAAATTTTCCCTATGGTCTTCCCTATCCCTAATACTTCAAATAATCCTTGTAATAACCTAAAATTAATAATCTAACATTGCTACCTATACATGCCAAATTCAGTGCACAGAATTTAGAGTTTTGGGATTTTGGGGCGTTACAATCAAGGCAGGTAATAATTACCATTTTGGGATTAAGTGTTAGTAGGAGGGTGTGTAACCCTAGTGATTAAAAGACTGATTGAATGCCTTCAATGAATGTAGGTTTTGGTGCTCAAGGACTTTTAGCACTCTTCGCAAAAAGGTGTGTAACCACACTGCTATACTCATAAATAGGTAAAAACTAGAAATTATGACAATTGACGCTATACGAGCATGCGCTCACTCGAGTGGTAATTCAAATGCATAAACATGGGCGTTTGATTGTAGAGGCCACCATAAGCGATTTTGTGGGATTAGGCCGTTTTAGGCCACGTTGGGTCGAAATGGCCCGTGTCGACCCAACAGGCTTGAGGGCCCTACATGGGTAAACCACACGGATTTGTGAAAATAATGGGCTAGGATGTGTAGCTCACACAGCCAAGGTCATTTCTGGGCTTTGTGGGCTACACAGTCGTGTAGGCCCACATAAGCCCACAAGAGCCTAGGGCCCATTTTCACTGTTTGACTATTAAGGTTGCACGGGTCACCCGAGACAACTGTGGACCTACTGTGGGGTCGTTAAGCATGCCTAGACCCAAAATTGATAAATGACTGCTATGTCTATAAGGTAAAATGACTATTATGCCCTTATAAGATGTATGATCGATTGAGCATGCCATTTGATATATATATGTCGCATACATGCATGATATGATGATATGTTGCTTGGGGTTGGGTTTATTATGATTGGAGGAAGTGTATTGTACTGGCAGCTCTACTGCATATACTGTTTAGTGTCGTAACCGGTGCTATTTTGGAGTGTAGGGATGGGGGAGTTGATTTTATCCCCACATGGAGTGTAGGGCTGGACGGAGTGGAGTGTAGAGGCTGGTTGGGTAGGATTTCAGATTGCATATTTGTATTGTTACCGACACTGAAATGGGCGAAGGCCCAGACTGATACTGGTACTCTGGTTAGCTAAGGCCTAAATGGAACTGAACTGTTACTGATACGAGCTTAAGCCCAGACTGTATTTACTTACTGTATGATTGATTGTTTGTTATAAGGGGATTACACACTGAGTTTTCGCAAATTCACCCTTCTGTATTTCTGCGCAGGTAATCACTAGACTGTATTTTGGGTATTTGGTTATGTAATAAGGCCTCTTTAAATTTTTAACTTTAAATTTCGAGTTTTATTTATTTTGACTCATATCTTTTAGTAGTAGGATGCAGGTTTTCAAATGATACATGTTTTTCAAAACACCAGGTTCACGCAACATATCTTAAGAGCTCCCGTAACAAGCAATGTTTTGAGAAGTAAAAATAAATTTAATATAATTAACATTTCGCTAAACGACTTGAGTTTTAAGTTAAATGAACATCTTCTCATAAAGAGAACAAATTAAGAACGGGTTTATTTTCAATACTGTAGTTTACGAAAAGCACTTCAATGTGACATTGCCAGATTTGATCGTAACGTCAAGGTCAGGTTTAGGGTGTTACAACTATTCTAAATATAGGTATGTGTACCTGATGCACCGCAAGAGTGAAACCTTTGATAAATTGAAAGTATTTCAAGCAAAAGTGGGAGAACAACTAGGTTTACCCATAAAAACACTTAGTTCTGATTGAAGTGGGGAATATTTACCTAATGAGTTCTTAATATACCTAATAAAGAATGGGATTCTATCCTAGTTAATAGTGTCAGGCACTCCACAACAGAATGGTATGGCAGAGATAAGAAATTGTCTGTTGTTAGACATAGTATGTAACAGCCCAATTTTGAGTCTAATCGGAACAGGGGGTTTTATGACCACTTAACCGAGTCAAAATATTTATTTTATTATTTTAATAAGTTTTACAGCATGATAGAATTATCGTGTGAAAATTTCGTAAAGAAATTTTACCATTTGAATAGTTAACTTGGTAAAAAGGATTAAACCGTATGAAAGATAAAAGTGACATATCATATGTTAAAACTATTAAATTGCATTGGCTTTTGAATCTAGTGGCCTTAAATGGTTAATAGACTATTGTTATAGTCAATGGACATTAATGGACATTAATATATATGTTTAATATATTTATATGTAAGGTTAAAATAGTAAAATGTTTATTATGTTATTATTAATAAAAACGGAAACATAATACGGCTTCATGTTCATCACCTTCATCGATTTAAGAAAGAAAGAAAAAGCCATTTCATTATGTTACATTTGGCTAAGCTTCTAACTTCAATTAAGGTACGATTTTTGATCGGTTTTTAATGATTTCTATGTTTTAAGCTCGTTGTAGCTCAATATAACTAGCTCGTACCACAATTTCTAAAATTATGGATGATTTTGGAATATTCCATTGTTGAATACATGTATATTTTGATGTTTCTTGATAAATTATTGATGGTTGTTAATAGATATACAAGTTTTATATAGTGATTTTTGACAAAATTGAGTATTTGGGATTAAATTGAAAAAGAGAGAAATTTTGTGGTTAGAAATGTGAAATAATTCAAAATATAGGCTTATTAGAAGCTATTTGATATTCTACTATGATGAATTGTGGCTAAAATGGTGTAATTTGTCATTTTGTGTATTATAGGCTAAAGTGTTAAAATGTGAAAGTATAAGGGCTATTTTATAAAAAGGCCAAAATATTGTATATAGATCAAATCGAATGTGTTGGTGAATAAATGGGTTTAATTTGAATTATACTGATCAAGATAAAAAAACATCGAAATTATTACCTTTTTGAACTGTGTACACTTAGGGTTTTATATGTTTGTTCTAAGCACGTTATGCCTATGAATGATTGATATTATTGAATTGAGATGATGTTTGATAAAAGTTCACGACTTTTACCTTTTCGAACTGTGTTACAAGTCAGGTAATGCCCCTTACCTATTTCGATGACAGTTACGGGATAGGGGTGTTACATTTTTTTAGTATCAGAGCTACGGTTTAGTCGATTCTAGGACAACCATAGTGTACACGAGTCTAGCTATACATGTCATATATATAAACTTTGATAGTACGAGATCTCTTAACACCTTCTGAATTGTGTCATATGTAGTAAGTGGATCCAAAGAGAGCAAAAGCTGATGATGTAGAAAGTAACGCGCCAGCTCCCGCTCAATGGACTATGCTTACCGAATCGAGCCTTACTATGGGTAGTCAACGAGAAGCTAAACAAGCTTTCTTCCATATGATGTCTAAATGGTTTTCTGAGTTTGTGCGAGCAAACCTGGCTGCTCAACAACCTCCACCCCCTCTGGTTCCCCAACCAAACCCTAAAATTATACGAGGTACAGATCCTTTGAGATTAAATAGACCTCTTGTTTATAAGATATCTAAATATAGGGCCAAAACATTTCGAGCAAAAGCTAGTGATGATGCTGAGAGGGTCGAATTCTGGCTTAAAAATATGATCAGTGTCTTTGATGAGTTAGCATATACACTAGATGAATGTTTGAGATGTGCTATTTCTTTATTACAAGATTCGACATACCAGTGGTGGAATACTTTAATATCAGTTGTTCCGCGAGAATGAGTTAACTGGGATTTCTTTTAAACTAAATTCTGAAAGAAATACATTAGTCATCGATCCATCGACTATAAAAGAAATGAGTTACTTGATCTGAAATAAGGTCGTATGATAGTAACTGAGTATGAAAGAGAATTCATTCAACTTGGTAAATATGCTCGTGAATGCATCTCTATCGAAGCTATTATGTGTAAAAGGTTTGAGGATGGTTTACATGAAGATATTCGATTGTTAGTCGGAATACTTGAACTGAAAGAGTACATAGTTTTGGTTGACAGGGCTTGTAAAGCCGAGGAACTTGCTAAAGAGAAACGAAAAGCCGATTTTGAAACAAGAGAGTCTAGAAATCTAAAGATTTCCATCCCCGTTCCACTACTTCTGTAGGTATATCCATTAGAGATTTTGATGTCAGATCATTCCATCCAAAACCCCAGACATCTGTAGCTAGTGTGGGTAGCGTGAGAAATCCGGGACCTAATTGTAAACATTGTAACCGAAAGCACTTTGGTGAGTGCCGACTAAAAAGTGGAGCATGCTTCAGATGCGGGTCGTTCGATCATTATTTATGAGATTGCCCTGAGAGATCTACAGCTGATAAAGAGCAATCAGTTAAAGTAAGCAACACTGATACTGGAGGTAGATCGCCCCGAAATGCTGGGAATCATAGTGGTAACTGCAATGTTACACGAGATGCTATTGTGAGATCTGAGACGTGTGCACTTGCTCAAGCTTGTGCTATACGTGCACGCGAGGAAGCCTCATCACTTGATGTTGTTACCGGTACTTTTTCTATTTATAACACTTATATAGTTGTGTTTATAGATCCTGGATCAACTCATTTCTATATCTGTATGGAACTAGTTTTTAAAAAGAGTTTACATGTCGAGTCTATAGAATTTCTAGTTAAAGTATCGAATCTGTTAGGCAAATCAGTATTAGTTGATAAAATTTGTAGGGCGTGCCCATTGATGACTCAGGGACACTGTTTTCTGGCTGACTTGATGCTCCTACCGTTTGATGAGTTCGATGTGATACTGAGTATGGATTGGCTAAATGTGCATGATGATGTCGTGAATTGTTGACGGAAGAGTATAAAATTAAAATGTCAGAATGGTGCAATTCTTTGGATTGAATCTAATGATTCGAATGAATTATCGATTGTGATATCTGCTATGTGAGCTCAGAAATGTGTGAAAAAGGGTTCTGATGTGTACTTAGCATATGCACAGGCTACTAAGGTGCCGAAATTGATGATTAAATCTGTATCGGTTGTCTGTGAATTTCCATATTTTTTCCAGAAGAATTATTGAGATTATCACTGATTAGAGAAGCTGAATTTGGCATTGAATTGTTACCGGGTACGACACCGATATAAATAGCTCCGTACAGAGTGGCACCGATTGAATTGAACGAGTTAAAACCACACTTACAAGAATTAACTGACAGAGGTTTTGCACAACCGAGCTTTACACCTTGGGGTGCTCTGGTGTTGTTCGTGAAAAAGAAAGATGGGTCGATGAGAATGTGTATTAATTACCGGCAATTGAATAAAGTAACTATAAATAATAAATATCCTCTACCGCAAATTGACGACCTATTTGATCAATTGAAAGGGGCTACAATATTTTCGAAGATTGATTTGAGATCAGGCTACTATCAGTTGCGAGTTAAAGACTTGGATATACCAAAGACTACTTTCAAAACCCGATAAGGTCACTACGAATTTTTAGTTGCCTTTTGGTTTGATTAGCGCTCCTGCAGTGTTTATGGATTTGATGAATCGTATTTCTAGACTGTATTTACACAGATTTGTTGTTGTATTCATTGACGACCTTCTGATCTATTCTCGCAATGAAACAGAGCATACGAAACATTTGAGCATTGTGTTACAGACTTTGAGAGATAAGCAGTTATATGTTAAATTTGGCAAATGTGAATTTTGGCTTCAGGAAGTCGGATTTCTGGGTCATATTCTTTTAGTAGAAGGCATCAAAGTTGATCTGAGCAAAATATCTGCAATATTGGACTCGAAATCAACAAAGAATGTATCTAAAATCAGAAGTTTCCTGGGTTTAGCGGGTTATTACGGAAGATTCGTGAAAGAATTCTGGATGATTGCAGTTTTGTTAACTCAATTACTTGAAAAGGATGTGAAATTTGAGTGGACCGAGTAGTGTCAATAGAGCTTCGAATAGTTGAAAGCATTGTTAATAGAACCAGTTTTAGTTCAACCTGAATCGGGCAAAGAATTCGTGATTTACAGTGATGCATTGTTAAACAGACTGGGCTGTGCATTGATGTAAGATGGAAAAGTTATATCTTATGCTTCCCGATAGTTAAAACCACATGTAACATCCTGGAATTTTGAATTCTGTGATTTTGCACGGTTTGGGACAAATTGCATGTTGATGTGTTGGCTTGGTGTTAAGAAGGTTTGTGGGTGTCTGAGTAGTTTAGGGATCGAACCTTGACCTGTGCAAAATTTTTGATTTTCGCTATTCAGTGAAGCTTGGCTTGGGCGTGTAGGTCTTAAGTTTAATTGTGAGTAATTTATGTCACAAGGGGTTTAAGTGGTCGGGTGGTTGTGGCATGTTTGTTGGCAGAGAGGTCATTTGTTTGAGGCTTAGGAAGAACAAAAGAGGTTTGTTTTTGCTCCTAAGCCGTGGGGGTAGGTGTGTTCGACCGAAACTCCTCAAGTGAGAGGGTGAAATCGGTCATGGAGTGTTTAGTGGAGTGGTAATTCGATTGAGGGGATTTGAATGGGATTCAAATTTGGTAGGTGGCTAAAATCGAGGAGAAAATCAAGGAAATTATGAGAGTGGAGCGGGGTGCCAAACTTGATTTGTGAGGCAAAGGGATTCGGTTTTGTGAGTGAAGAGGGTAGAAGCTGAATGTTTATGACCATGTTGGATTTCATTGTGTTTTTTTTCCCCTTCTAATTTCTTTGCTGTCGAATTTTTTTCTTCTTTTTGTGGGTGTGCCGTATTTTTGCAACGAAAAGTTGTAACACCCCTCATCCCATGTCCGTTGCCGGAGGGATTATTAGGCATTACCAGACAAGTACTAAATATTACACACACTCTATTTGAAAAAAAAAATTCATATCGTAACATTTTTAAACCCAAGCCAAACATACACCCTATGTATTAGAACCGAACATGCATATATACACATTTTATCCAATAGGTACACAAAGCACAAAACTTTTCAATCATACTTCAAATATTTCATGCACCAACCTCTCTATACTCTATTCGAAAGTCATAGCCAATTTTTAAAAGTAGTCTTTCATACATAAATGTCTATCATTTAATTAGGCATTGCCGTATGTTAACAACTAAACACCAATGATTCTCTTGAATCAGAATGAATTATGCATCCTCATTCATTTGGTTCTACCCATACTTACATACCCTTCCTACTAAGAACAATTTAACAATTTTTTTTAACGTGCACCATTCAATTTAAGAGCAATTGCTGAACATACACCTTTAGCCCATACATGATTTTCAACATAATTCTCGAGAAACACACTACTTCCAATATTAGCAACCGAAAGCACACACCTTCACATTCATTCTCAATTAACGTGACCAAGCTTAAAGTCCATATTAAAAAGGAAAGGTATGTAACACCCCAAACCCGGTCTGGACGCTATGACCAGATCTGGTGTGTCACATGATCCTAAACTACGAATGTAACCTTTTAATACGCGTTGAGACTTAGGTGATATTTTATAAAACTAGCAAGGTGAGAAAAGTTCTTGTTAAAACTACTTTAAGTTGTCATTATTCAAGATTGTTTAAATTTTATAAACGTTATTTTGAAAACGTTATTAAGGTTTTGAAAACCCGCGCAGCCTGCATCTAGCAGTTTCGATAAAGTACGAACCAAACCCTTTAGAAAGTTAAAACCCAAAAAGAAAATTTAATAGCGGCCTTATTACACATTAAAACCCAAAAATTAACATAAAATTTAAAATACTAAAACATAAATGAAAACCAGTTTTATTGCAGTCGCTGTGGCCACTCCGAACCTCTCGCAGCTCCAAGCCCACTATGGTTGAGGGTTACCTGCAGAGATTAATTAAAAAGGGGTGAGTTTGACAACTCAATGTGCAACATTATCTCAACCATAGGCCAAAACAGATCAAGCCTCAGAAACAGATTTAATTGGGCCTTGGCCCATTACAGGAATCAGGTTAAGCCCAAAAGGCTCATAACAGAAACAGATCAGATTTAAGCATTATGCAAACAGAAACCCAACCCAGATCCATCCTTAACACCCCCGTACCAGCCTTACACCATGTGGGGAGACTACTCGACCCACCCAACCGCTACACACCACAGATATTTGCAGCGAGGCTGCCAGATATAAGTTGCAGTGAGACTGCCAGATAACATTTGCAGCGAGGCTGCCAGATATATTTGCAACGAGGCTGCCAGATATTGTGACGAGGTCACCAGATATACATATTGTGGCGAGGCCACCAGATTGCAGCGAGGCTGCTAGAACGCTTCCTCCATCATAAACCCATACCCCATGCAACAGATAATCATACTAGCATGCAATATATAGCATCTCATGCATCAGATATATTCATATTAATAATTCACTCATGCAGATACATAACATCATACATTTCATACAGAATCCCTAAATAACCACGGAAGTCCACTTAAGCCAAATTTCCAATTTTGCCCTTTTTAGCCTAAATCCCCTAATGGGCCTTACTATGTCCAATATTGTCGATAAGTCCGTTAAGCCCAATTTTAGGTTCCAGTTTACCACCTTAACCAAGTTTTTATTATTCAAGTTACCAGAAAGTCTTTTATGAACATATTCAAATTTGGGCTCGGAAGCCCATTGGGCCCGCTTTGGCCCATTGAAGCCCAACTTACCAAAACGCTCGAAATTGCACCTTCTGCAATTTCGCCATCGCCAATTCCCAATGTGACCACAACAGAGTATTCGGTTACTCTTATTTCCTTCCAAGACTTGTAACACCCTACACCCCCTGTCCATCGTCAGAATAGGGTTTCGAGGTATTACCTAACCAAACACAACTTGCCGAAGTTCATAGATGCATACAAGACATAGATTCGGTTATACATCAATTATGATTAGTGATCAACTTTAGTTTCTAGATTCGAACAATCCAACTTTCGAGGTAATTCGACTAATGCAACCCTATCACGTAAATTTACTATAGGAGTACTATCGAAGTTGCAAAGCGACTACCTACCAATAGGTGTAATTGAATTTCTAGGTAATAAGCTTACAATCATCACATCATATAACTCATGCATCAAAGTAACGAGTCACATAAAATTTCCAACAAAACATACACTCGACTTAGAGATTAAGCAAGCCATTTTCGTATGGCTAGAATAATTACAACTCAAAATGTAACTCGGTTTAACAAAAGGAGATTAGCCTATACATGCCATTGATCACAAAATATCTATCGAATGTACCAAATAACGACGATAGTGTAGGTGATTAAAGCTTCAATCCCCGAGTCCGTAGCTTCCAAAATGAGATCTATAAAACAGAGGAAACAAAGTAAACAGAGTAAGCATCACAATGCTTAGTAAATTTTAAGCAATGACAACGGATAAAAATCAAATTATAACATAGTTGTTCGCATTTTTGTTTCCCACTTCTTTGGGTATGTCACCCCTTAACCGAATATACACATTCTCATCATATACAATAGGCAGATAACTTTCACTTAATAGTGAGCTCATGTAAACATAGACATATGGAATAATTTCACATAACATTTCACATTGACCAATTGTACTATAACCATATTAATAGTCTCATTTCATATTCACATATGCAATCGTATAATGACCTTATGATTTGGTCCAAAACAAGCTTGCATATAAGTTTAGGGTACATACCTGTATAACTTAATGCTTTAAGCGCATTCATTAGCAATAGTTACTATGAAGCCTTTTAGTCTTAAACTTTACTCGCATCATCATCGAGACCTTTAACTCGGATAAAATCTCCACACAAAGCCATCGGGTCTTTACCCGGACATGGTCATCGCTTATAGCCATCGGGTCTTAACCCGGACATAGGCTCCGCATATAGCCTTCGGGTCTTAACCCGGACATAGTCTCCGCATATAGCCTTCGGGTCTTTAATCCCGGATTCAAATCACAGAGTTTCATGCATATCTATTCACATTTTACTACATTTCACATAGCAAAATCACATGTGTAATTCAAGTCCACTCATTCACATATAGACATATAACATGCTCATTGACTTTGTGTCGTAAACATCATTCAAATCCAATACATGTAAACTTCTTTTACTAAACTTTTAGCTCAATAAGCAAACGCACATAGGCATATATCCCCAATCTTGTTCTTTACTTAATTCTCTAATAGCCATTCGGCTATATAACAAACATGTATAATGTTTCTTTCTCAATAACCTTATTATGGTAAGGACAATGGGACATCATTCATTTATCATTCATGTATATCATGGCATTCAAATTAAATACCAAAATCAATTACTCAAAACTTACCTTGAACTTTCCCGAGCAACTATGAGTTAGCTATTCGACCACTTTAGCCTTCCCTTTATCCGAACTTGTCCCTCAATGCTCTTGAGCAAAATAAAATATTTAATTTTATTAATCCTTATTCAAACATCTCAATTGATCATTTTCACTTATAGTCAAATAAGAAACGCATATACTTCTCATAGCAAACACACACATTCGGCCAATCACATATATATCACAAGTCACTACAAGCTGACTTCCTGAGCAACATTCACTAAATTATTCATAACTGGAGCTACAAAACTCCAAATCAAGTTCCGTAAATTTTCCCTGAAAATAGACTCATGTACCTTTCTACCATAAAATTTTCAGAATTTTTGAATTGACCAATTAATACAATTTAATCCTCAATATTACCCCTGATTCACTATCGGACAGTTCCGACCCTTTTGTACTAAAGTTCAATTATCTCTTAGTTCAGGTCTCAGAAAATTTTCTTGTATATCTCTCTTGAAAATAGACTCATTGAGGATTCTAAGCATATAAATTACATCTTATGGATATTTTTTTACAATTTATAATGATTTTCCAAATATAGAACAGAGGATTTCAGAGTCAATCTGACACTGTCTCACACTACTTTAAATATCTCATTATCAGCAATTCCTTTGCTTATAAGGTTTCTTTTATAAGAAACTAGACTCATTAAGCTTTAATTACATAATTTATTCAGCCTCTAATTCAGCTCCCACAATTTATAGTGAGTTTTCCAAAACACGTTACTGCTGCTGTACCAAGCAGATTCATACAAATTCACTCTTTAAAGTACTTATTCACATATTTAAAAACATAACATCATATACACAAAATTAAGAACTCTCATTCAAACACATATAAACACATTTCTTGAAATGGCCGCATCTCATATTGTTATGGAGTTCATCTTTAGCATCATTCACTAAGCTTCAAACTAAATCTCAACTAACCTATGCTCATTATCAATTATTTCAAATATGCGACACCTATCTACCAATTCAAATGACAAGTTGAATTCATGGTCGAATGCAACAATCAACCCAATTACACAATCAATTTATCACTTAGGTGCTAATTTGACTAATTCTCATACAACTATTATCAATACACATTAATTTTTTGTATAAGCCCCCCCCCCCACATTGCCGATTTTCAAAATCAACATAGTCACAAGGGCTCATTCTATCCACTCAATTCATCAAATAATTCCTTACCACTCAAAACAATCAAAAATCATGTCAAGGAAAATTCCATATCCCTAGCCGAAAGTGCCCCGTAAAGAACCGAACCAAACAAGCTCAAATTCCACATTTCAACTTAATGGCTCATAGCCGAATATTCATACTAAGCTCCAAACACATAAATTCATCCACTCAAAGTTCAATTCACCAATTAAGCAAATGCTACTAATGCTAAGAAAATTTTTACAATTTATCCTAGTTTGCCGAAAGAAATTATGCCCTAATTCATGAACTTAAACAACATTGGCCAACTTTTCAAGGTCATTTGAGCCATCAAGCACATTTAGTTTGTTCATAATCAACTAGAATCAATTATCCTTCCAAAATCATCAAACATACAAAATATACCCCATTAAGCTCATGACCGATTGCTACATGCTTCATGAACACAAAAATTTTCACATGGGTCTTGTTGCAAGCTTCAAAACCAACCAAAATTCACAATTTTTCAAAGAAAATAACATGAATCTTACCTTATTTGAAGCCTTCTTTTGCCTAATGCCCTAAGCTCAAAGGTTTCTATTTTCTTTCTCAACTCACGGCAAGAAGAAGAAATGGCCTTGTTATTTTCACCTCAAACATATTATATTCATTTATTTTATTAACTTTATTATTTCATGAGACTAATATAACTTTTATTATTAATATATAACTAAATTACAATTCACAAAATGCCAAAAACCTCATCATTACCATCCACTATCACAAAAGTGGGCAATTTGACATGCAAATCCATTTTTTCTCATGCATGCATTAATAGGCCATCACACACTTGTCTAGCATATTTTCAAAGTTCATAATTTAGCCCTTTTAGGTGCAATTCATAATTATAATACTAAATTGAAGCATCTAAGATGTCACACATGAATTCGCACATACAATAGGCATCAAAATAAATATTAAATTATTTTTGTGCCTTAGTTTTGTGGTCCCGAAACCACATTCTGACTAGGGTCGATTTAAGGCTGTCACAAGACTGATTTTTCGGTCACTTTTGATTGGTCACTTAGCACAGTTTCGATTGTTTCGGCTTTTAGCCTTCCTAGTCTATGATGGAGATACGTTACACACCTGTTACTGATGAAACGTTGACGAAATCCACGTACGAAGAACCTACAATCGAACGCTAACTATTAGCCTAATAATCGATAATCAAAGAGTTATAAACCCCTTACCAAAATCGGCCTACATGGCCTAAGCATCGAAGTCTTACCCCTTTTTATTGATTAAAGACTAAATCTCGATGTTAGTCTCTAAAACTCCTCGCTTGATCACCTCTCCTTGCTATACCATGCGCAAAAGAAACAACCCATGAATTAGAATCTTACACGAAATGCCGACATGCCCTCTATAGGTTTCGGTCTCCCTTTAAGATATTTAATAGACAAAGATACGTAGTGATTAGATCACTTACCAATACCACCACTTGCAGAGTATCGCTTCCACGCTTTTACTATCTCTGGTCTAATCTAAATCCACCATAGATCTAACGCTAGCACCACAAGAATATCTCTAGAGGTATTCGGCTTTAGAAGGGTTAGAAAGAGGTGCTTTCAGCTTTTGAGGAAGTGATATGGGGCTCTAGTTGTTTTAATCAACAAAGCAGGTGGGGTAAATCGGCAACTAGAAGAGATAGAAGAATAGGGTTCGGCTTGCTAAAGAATCAAGAAGAAGAAGAAGAAGATTTTGATCAATCGGTAACAAAGGAAGTGCGGTTTCGGTCATAGAAGGTATTCGGCCATGGGGATTTTGATCAAATGAGCACTCGGTTTAGGGCTTGAAGAAAAGAAGTAGGAGAAAGCTTATTCATTTCGGCCAGAAAGGAGGTAACAATATAGGTTTCGGTTTTGAGAAAGCAAGACGAGAAGAAGATGAGAGTAGAAGAGAGAACAAGGGAGGTGTTTAGTCGAATGAAGATTCGGCTCAAGAGTGGGTTAAGGGTTCGACTATTAGGTTGATGAGAAGAACAAAATGGCAAAAGAAAGGTACCTAATACACTATGCAAAATTGACAGAAAAAGGGAAGCTTTTCTTACTTAAGAAAAATCGGCACCAAAATCATACAAACTAAAGAAGAATTCGGCACCCTCAACACCTATTTGCCGAAATGTTCACACTCTATCCCCCCTAGCCGAATTGCACTAGCAAAGTCCCACAATCGGCTACCTCCTTTCAAAATTCGAAATTCCTAGATTTGCTCCTCAACCTCCTCCACGATTTGCTCCCCTTGATCGATTCAAATCCCTTCCAAGCAGAGTTCAATTTGGCTTTAAACTCTTACCTGCTCAAGCTCAAAAATAAAACACTACCTTGCAACCTCTGGCGCTTGAACCCTTGACCTCTAAGCTCACTTAGGCGCCACCTTTTAAGGAGCCTAGTGGCGTCTCCCTTGCCACTTTACCACTGGTTCAATTGTGCTACATTTCGCACAGAACTTCTTAAGACCCTTATTTTCACTGATCCCCTATCTCCCAAGTCAAAAATACAAGATTTTGCCGAGCTTCCAACCAACTCATGGGCCTTCCATAGGCCCATTAACACATCCCAAACATGCATTACACACCTAATTACTAGCATTTACACATTTTATCAGATAAAGATAAATCTAAGAAAAACCCGAAAATTAGGGCGTTACAACTCTACCCTCCTTAAAGAAATTTCGTCCTCGAAATTTACCTTATCCAAACAAATGGGGATATTGCTGACGCATTGCCTCCTCTGGTTCCCAAGTAGCTTCTTCTCTGCCATGATTACGCCATAGTACCTTCACCAATGGGACTGATTTTCTTCTTAAAACCTTCACGTCTCGATCCAGAATCTGCACAGGCTCTTCCTCGAAAGTTAGGTCAGGCTGAACTTCCACTTCTGCAACTGGTAGAATATGGGCAGGGTCAGAACGGTATCGTCTCAGCATGGATACGTGAAACACATCATGAATTCTATTTAACTCTGGCGGTAATTCTAACTGATACGCCACCGAGCCCACTCGCTTAAGAACCCGATAAGGCCCAATAAACCTCAGACTCAGCTTGCCTTTCTTACCAAATCTCAATATCTTCTTCCAAGGCGAAACTTTCAGAAAAACCATATCACCTACTGAATACTCAATTTCTTTACGCTTCAAATCTGCATAAGACTTTTGTCGATCAGATGCCTCTTTCAAACGGTCCCTTATCACCTTGACCTTCTCTTCAGTCTCTGCTACCAATTCAGGTCCAAGAACTTGCCGCTCGCCCAATTCAGTCCAACAACTAGGTGAACGACACTTATGCCCATACAGTGCCTCATAAGGTGCCATGCAGATACTAGCCTGATAACTGTTATTATACGCAAACTCTGCCAACGGTAGATAATCCTCCCAACTACCTCGAAAATCGATAACACAACCCTTTATGAGCTTCATTCAAAATTGTTTGCCTCAAATTGAAATCCTTAGGAATACAGATTCTACCGCGGAAACATAGAACTCCCTCACTATTCAGTCCAAACTCAGAAGTACTCCCATCTTCCATCTGTTGAAATCGAGAAACCAGAGACTCATCCCTCAACTACTTTTCCTTAATCTCATCCATCCAAGTTGGCCTTACTTGCAGTTCCGTTAATAGACTACCATCATCATATAGACTCAAACGAGCAAACATCGCTCTCAGATCAGACACAGCTCTACGACTTAGGGCATCAGCCACCACATTAGCTTTGCCTGGATGATATTCAATCGCACAATCATAATCCTTGAGCAACTCTATCCATCTTCGTTGCCTAAGATTCAGCTCCTTTTGAGTCAACAAGTACTTAAGACTCTTATGATCTGTGTATATAATACACCTTTCTCCATACAGATAATGTCTCCAAATCTTAAGTGCGAAGATCACTGCTGCCAACTCCAAATCATGGGTAGGATAGTTCACTTCATGAGGTTTAAGCTGTCGCGATGCGTAAGCAACCACTTTACCTTCTTGCATCAACACACAGCCCAACCCAACATGCGATGCGTCACTGTACACGGTAAAATCTTTTCCAAACTCTGGTTGAATCAGTACAGGTGCCTCGGTCAAAACCTTCTTAAGCTTCTCAAAAGCTTCTTGTTGCTGCTGAGTCCAGACAAATGGTACGCCTTTCTTTATAAGCTTTGTTAACGGCGCTGCCATCACAGAAAATCCTTCTACAAACCTCCTGTAGTATCCAGCTAAACCCAGAAAACTCTGAATTTCTGCCACAGACCTTGGTGGTTTCCATTCCAGAATTGCTTCGATCTTTCGAGGGTCCACCTTAATCCCCTCAGCAGAAACAACATGCCCCAAGAAAGTTACTTCCCTCAACCAAAACTCACACTTGCTAAATTTCGCATAAAGCTCCTTTTCCCTTAACACTTGCAGCACAATACGGAGATGCTCATCATGTTTCTCCTCAGATTCCGAATAGACCAAAATATCGTCGATAAAGACGACCACGAATAGATCCAAGTATGGCTGGAACACTCGATTCATCAGATCCATAAAAGCTGCAGGTGCATTGGTCAGCCCAAATGGTATAACCAAGAACTCATAGTGACCATAACGAGTTCTGAATGCCGTCTTGTGAATATCCACCTCCTTCACCCTTAATTGATGGTACCCAGATCGAAGGTCAATCTTGGAAAATACTGAAGCTCCTCTAAGCTGGTCGAATAGATCATCGATTCTAGGCAACGGGTACTTATTCTTGATCGTCAGCTTGTTCAACTGTCGATAATCAATGCACATCCGCATTGACCCATCTTTCTTTTTAAAGAAAAGCACTGGTGCTCCCCACGGAGACACACTTGGCCTAATGAAGCCTCTATCCAACAGTTCTTGAATCTGCGCTTTTAACTCCACCAACTCCTTTGGTGCCATCCTATACGGTGCAATGGACACCGATGCCGTACCAGGCAACAAGTCGATCCCAAACTCAACCTCTCGATTCGGAGGTAGCCCTGGAAGCTCTTCTGGAAACACATCCTGAAAGTCCTTAACGGTTCTAACTTGATCCACAGTTAGCTCCTCAGATTCAGCTTGACTTATGTATGCCATAAAAGGCTCACATCCTTTACGAATCCATTTCTCAGCTCTTAATGCTGATACCACATTAGACAGATAACCTCTACGTTCACCAATCACCCTAACTTCCTCATCCTCTGCGGTTTTTAAACTCATCCGCTTTGCAGCACAATCCAAAGTAGCCCTATGCTTTGCAAGCCAATCCATTCCTAAGATGAGATCGAATTCTCCGAAGGGCAGCTCCATCAAATCTCCAGAAAAGATCTTCCCTTGAGTTTCTATAGGCACGTTTCTATACAGTTTGTCTACCCTAATCGAGTGACCCAAAGGACTTAGTACAGTTACCCCACTCACTGTCTCCTCAGAACGCACTCCCAGCAACCCAGATATGGCACATGCAACATAAGAATGGGTAGATCCAACATCTATCAACGCAGTGTATGGCATACCAGAAATTAAGAACGTACCGGTTATAACGTCAGGAGCATCACCCTCCTCTCGGCGACGAGCTGCATAGACTAATGCCGGCTGACGAGCCTCAGCAAAACCAGCACCCCTGCCAGGTGCTCCTCGTCCTCGTCCATTTCCACCTCTGCCTTGCCCACGACCTCTTGGAGCTGGTGGTCCCCCTCTCACTGGCTGAGCAACCCTCTGATCTCTAACTTGATCCTGATCTGGTTCCTGAGGACAATCCTTAACCCTATGCTCCATTGACCCACATCGAAAACAGGCTCCAGTACGTTTCCGACACTCGCCCAAATGGACCTTTCCACAATTCCTGCAACTCTGCGGTCTGACAGGATTCATTGGCACCGCTCGCACTGGTTCTGCCATTCTGGCTCTCTTAACATTCCTATTATTCCCACCTGATGGCCCAGAATCCCTCCGGAAGCAGTTCCGATCCTTCTCGCGGTTCTGCCTCTCAATACACTTTACTTCCTCAGCTATCTTGGCTTTCTCAACCAACGCAGCAAAGTTACGCTCCCTCTGCGGAGCAATCAGCACCCTTAGCTCATCCCTCAAACCGTCCTCGAAGCGCACGCTACGCTCATATTCAGTGGCAACTATCCCAGAAGCATATCTACTCAGCCTCAAGAACTCAGCCTCGTACTCAGATACCGTCTTACCTCCCTGAACCAAATTCAGAAATTCCTTTCGACGAGCGTCCACATAGCTAGCTCCAACATATTTTCCTTTAAAGGCTGTCTTAAACAGCTCCCATGTTACCTCACCAGCTGCAGTTCCATCTCTTACTGTGAGCCACCACTGATAAGCCTCATCTCTAAGCAATGATATAGCTCCCTTCAGCTTCTGCTCCACAGAACAGTCCAGATCGTCCATAATTCGCTCTGTGGCCTCCAACCAATACTCGGCCACATTTGGGGCTACTCCAGACACACCCCTAAAGAATTCTGCTCCATTAGCTCGGAGTCGCTCAGATATCGCACCCCGAAATCCATTACCAGTACTCGCCTCAGCAACCCTTTCCAAAACTCGAAGCATCGCTTGTGATAGGGCATCATCCCCTACACCCCTATCATGAGATTCCACCTCTGTTGCCGGTGGTACTGGTATCTTAGCTGCTGGTGCATGACCCGAAGAAGAAGATTCAGCTCGTGCACTACCTCGGCCACGTCCACGGCCCCTACCCCGAGCTGCTCGCGTACTCATTTCGTATTTTCTGTTTTAGAAGTTTTATGAGTCAGATTAATATTTCAATGTTTATTACAGATGTCTTATGAATAAGTAGAGTTTCAGAGTTTATCTTCTTTCGCGGTAGCCTAGCTACAGTCTCAGTCTACTTATCAGAGTCTCTACAGTTTCAGTAATACCCTAGCTAAAGTATCATAATAAAGTCTTTAGTCAGGCATGCAATCAGAGTTTTCAGAAATAATTAGAAAAGTTTAGAGAACTTACAGGCTTGGGCCGGAGATTCGGTGTGCCACTCTTTCGAAAGATTTCATAGAAAAACTTAATAAATTTTTGTTTTCTTTGAAAATAAATCATTTATGCTTGAAAAGAAGTTCATCAAAACTAGTTCCAAATAATTTTTGAAAAATCATGATCTTTTGAAAATCTTCATTTTGATTGTTTGAAAACCTTCATTTCTAGACCCGTTCCATAGCCGAGTTGTTGCAACCTGGCTCTGATACCACTAAATGTAACACCCCAAACCCGGTCTGGACGCTATGACCAGATCTGGTGTGTCACATGATCCTAAACTACGAATGTAACCTTTTAATACGCGTTGAGACTTAGGTGATATTTTATAAAACTAGCAAGGTGAGAAAAGTTCTTGTTAAAACTACTTTAAGTTGTCATTATTCAAGATTGTTTAAATTTTATAAACGTTATTTTGAAAACGTTATTAAGGTTTTGAAAACCCGCGCAGCCTGCATCTAGCAGTTTCGATAAAGTACGAACCAAACCCTTTAGCAAGTTAAAACCCAAAAAGAAACATAAAATTTAAAATACTAAAACATAAATGAAAACCAGTTTTATTGCAGTCGCTGTGGCCACTCCGAACCTCTCGCAGCTCCAAGCCCACTATGGTTGAGGGTTACCTGCAGAGATTAATTAAAAAGGGGTGAGTTTGACAACTCAGTGTGCAACATTATCTCAACCATAGGCCAAAACAGATCAAGCCTCAGAAACAGATTTAATTGGGCCTTGGCCCATTACAGGAATCAGGTTAAGCCCAAAAGGCTCATAACAGAAACAGATCAGATTTAAGCATTATGCAAACAGAAACCCAACCCAGATCCATCCTTAACACCCCCGTACCAGCCTTACACCATGTGGGGAGACTACTCGACCCACCCAACCGCTACACACCACAGATATTTGCAGCGAGGCTGCCAGATATAATTTGCAGTGAGACTGCCAGATAACATTTGCAGCGAGGCTGCCAAATATATTTGCAGCGAGGCTGCCAGATATTGTGACGAGGTCACCAGATATACATATTGTGGTGAGGCCACCAGATTGCAGCGAGGCTGCTAGAACGCTTCCTCCATCATAAACCCATACCCCATGTAACAGATAATCATACTAGCATGCAATATATAGCATCTCATGCATCAGATATATTCATATTAATAATTCACTCATGCAGATACATAACATCATACATTTCATACAGAATTGACCCTAGGGGTATAATAGTCTTTTTACACCTAGGGGTATTTTGGTAATTTTTCCATATTTAAGGGTATTTTAGTCCTTTTTCATATTTTCAGTGACTTTATGCAAGTCTGATAAATTAACAGTCCCTAAATAACCACGGAAGTCCACTTAAGCCAAATTTCCAATTTTGCCCTTTTTAGCCTAAATCCCCTAATGGGCCTTACTATGTCCAATATTGTCGATAAGTCCGTTAAGCCCAATTTTAGGTTCCAATTTACCACCTTAACCAAGTTTTTATTATTCAAGTTACCAGAAAGTCTTTTATGAACATATTCAAATTTGGGCCCGGAAGCCCATTGGGCCCGCTTTGGCCCATTGAAGCCCAACTTACCAAAACGCTCGAAATTGCACCTTCTGCAATTTCGCCATCGCCAATTCCCAATGTGACCACAACAGAGTATTCGGTTACTCTTATTTCCTTCCAAGACTGATTTTTCGGTCACTTTTGATCGGTCACTTAGCACAGTTTCGATTGTTTCGGCTTTTAGCCTTCCTAGTCTATGATGGAGATACGTTACACACCTGTTACTGATGAAACGTTGACGAAATCCACGTACGAAGAACCTACAATCGAACGCTAACTATTAGCCTAATAATCGATAATCAAAGAGTTATAAACCCCTTACCAAAATCGGCCTACATTGCCTAAGCATCGAAGTCTTACCCCTTTTTGTTGATTAGAGACTAAATCTCGATGTTAGTCTCTAAAACTCCTCGCTTGATCACCTCTCCTTGCTATACCATGCGCAAAAGAAACAACCCATGAATTAGAATCTTACACGAAATGCCGACATGCCCTCTATAGGTTTCGGTCTCCCTTTAAGATATTTAATAGACAAAGATACGTAGTGATTAGATCACTTACCAATACCACCACTTGCAGAGTATCGCTTCCACGCTTTTACTATCTCTGGTCTAATTTAAATCCACCATAGATCTAACGCTAGCACCACAAGAATATCTCTAGAGGTATTCGGCTTTAGAAGGGTTAGAAAGAGGTGCTTTCGGCTTTTGAGGAAGTGATATGGGGCTCTAGTTGTTTTAATCAACAAAGCAGGTGGGGTAAATCGGCAACTAGAAGAGATAGAAGAATAGGGTTTGGCTTGCTAAAGAATCAAGAAGAAGAAGAAGAAGATTTTGATCAATCGGTAACAAAGGAAGTGCGGTTTCGGTCATAGAAGGTATTCGGCCATGGGGATTTTGATCAAATGAGCACTCGGTTTAGGGCTTGAAGAAAAGAAGTAGGAGAAAGCTTATTCATTTCGGCCAGAAAGGAGGTAACAATACAGGTTTCAGTTTTGAGAAAGCAAGACGAGAAGAAGATGAGAGTAGAAGAGAGAACAAGGGAGGTGTTTAGTCGAATGAAGATTCGGCTCAAGAGTGGGTTAAGGGTTCGGCTATTAGGTTGATGAGAAGAACAAAATGGCAAAAGAAAGGTACCTAATACATTATGCAAAATTGACAGAAAAAGGGAAGCTTTTCTTACTTAAGAAAAATCAGCACCAAAATCATACAAACTAAAGAAGAATTCGGCACCCTCCACACCTATTTGCCGAAATGTTCACACTCTATCCCCCCTAGCCGAATTGCACTAGCAAAGTCCCACAATCGGCTACCTCCTTTCAAAATTCGAAATTCCTAGATTTGCTCCTCAACCTCCTCCACGATTTGCTCCCCTTGACCGATTCAAATCCCTTTCAAGCAGAGTTCAATTCGGCTTCAAACTCTTACCTGCTCAAGCTCAAAAATAAAACACTACCTTGCAACCTCTGGCGCTTGAACCCTTGACCTCTAAGCTCACTTAGGCGCCACCTTTTAAGGAGCCTAATGGCGTCTCCCTTGCCACTTTACCACTGGTTCAATTGTGCTACATTTCGCACACAACTTCTTAAGACCCTTATTTTCACTGATCCCCTATCTCCCAAGTCAAAAATACAAAATTTTGCCGAGCTTCCAACCAACTCATGGGCCTTCCATAGGCCCATTAACACATCCCAAACATGCATTACACACCTAATTACTAGCATTTACACATTTTATCAGATAAAGATAAATCTAAGAAAAACCCAAAAATTAGGGCATTACAAGGTAACTTTGCAAGCCATTTTCGCATGGCTATACTTATATACATCATCAAAAAGATATTGATTTATAATCCAAAAGTCAAGCCTATACATGCCATTTTCAAAGTTCAGCTACAAGTACCGAAAGGGCTTGGATAGTGTAGATGGCTTCGATCTTGAAATTGTCGAGACCGTAGGTAACGAACAAGATCTAAAAAACAGACAATCCAAGGCAACGAGGTAAGCATTTATGCTTAGTAAGTTTTAAGCAATGAATTCAGTTGAATTTAAAACATACTTCTATTTAAGCTAAAACTCTTCCCTTTGGCCAAATATTACTATGACTAAAAGTACTACTATCTTTCATACATGACATATTCATTTCCTTTAAACATCCATTCATATTATATAATCAATCTCATTGTATTCATCAACATTTCCCCTTTGGCCGAAAGCATACATTTTCATTTCAATGCGAAACTTGAATTTATACTCATACTCACATATCCATGTAGCTTCATACTTTAATCAAATATGCGTATATACTAAGGGTTCAATTTAATACAATTCTACTTTAGTTGAAAATTCACACACATTATAGGTAAGTCATTGACTTTCATGTAACATTAGGCTATAGTCAAGGTATCACTATCCCAATGTGTGGTTAAAATCTAAAACGAATCAATTTCACAATGAGTATGAGGTACATACCTGACAGACTTAAGGTAATGAGCACTTTTATTGAGATAATTAAGACATAAACAACGCATTAGCATGAATGCCTTCGGGCTTAACCTGATTATAATGCTAGCCCTAAGGCCCTTCGGGACTTAGCCCAGATGTAACACTAGCACGAATGCCCTTCGGGACTCAGCCCGGATGTAACACTAGCATGAATGCCCTTCGGGACTTAGCCCGGATTTACCATCAGATCTTAATGCACATTTATAAGTTGAGTGCATACATCGTAAATTTCTATATCACATTGAGATGTCACTTGCTTCATACGCATATAAATACACAGAAATACTTCCATTGGACATTCAGTCCACATACATATATGGGTCACATACTCACCTAACTTTCATATCTTATTCTCTAGAAATCATTCGGCTATATGCTTTATAACCACTATCTCATGCACAAAATTTAGATAAGGTAAGGTCATTGAGCCGTGGTTCACATTTCATACAACTCTATCATGCATTTCTAGCTTTTTATGCTAAATTCATTTACTTAAAGCTTACCTCGTGCCTTTCTAAGTATTTACGGGTCGGCTATTCCGTCACCCTAGTTTTTCCCTTATCTGATGTTGTCCTTCTATGCTCTTGAGCTATGTCACGCAAGTTTAATCATATTAGACTTTATTCACCCATCTCTCTTGATAGTTACACTCTTATTCCAACCAATACACAACCCATACTTCCTTTACCAAATACATTCAGCCAAGCACAATTACATCACAAATCACAACCAAGCTATTAATTAACTTAGATACACATGGTCTTTTTATCAACTCATTATTCATGACACAACAACTTACAAGAGCCGAATATGTTAACACCTAAACGCCTTGGCCATAAATCAGTTTCTATCATTTTTATTACCTTATTCACACCCTCGATCAAAATACATTTGGCTTAAGTTCACACATATATATCACTTTAGTAAAATTTCATGTCATCACTTAGTAAGCTCAAAGTCATGTGGAGTTTAATGTCAAAATATGCATGGAAATTTTGCTCACTACGTTACATTTTTGAACTCAATTTCTTAGCTTATTATTCACTAGTACCAAACCTAAAATGAAAAATGGTTCTTTTAACTCTCATTCACATGCTTTAACACGAATTTGCCTAACCATTTTCTACAAGCACCAATCGGCTTTAATAAGAAAGGCTTAAACGCATAAGCCAATCACAACTAAGTTTGATCCTTCATAAAATTATTTAAACTAGTTCAATTTAGCAACAATCATCATTACAAATAAAAACATGAGAGACCTTAGTCACTTTTAAAAAAAATTTCCTTTTTATGGCCGAATACTAGCACCATCATGGGTTCAAAATTTCTTTCATGCATTAGACTAGAAGCTTAACATTTATCCTTGATTCCCCTCATAACCAAATTCATCAAAATCCACAAGAGTTTCATCACCCTCATGACCGAATAAGCATTTCCAACCCAACATAAAAATTCTTGCATATACTCAACATGTTCTAATGCAACGGTGCTTAATTCATCATCTAAACATCATATAGTTCAAATATAATCACAAATTTTCATTCCATAGTACTCACATCCAATTATCAACAAATTTAGCTAATACATGAACATGGTCGAATGCTCAATTCTCAAACAAAACAAAAGTTTCAAAGTGGGCTAAATAGGGAGCTAAACATCTTACTCAATTTATGCAAGAATTTGAAATAATCACATAAAACATACCTTAATTTGATGCTAGAATGACCGAAACTTAGTTTTTTTCCTCTCCCCCTTTTCTTTTAGTGAATTGGGCAATGAAGAACAAAGGTAAACAACCTTATTCTTTTCACCATTCTCTTTTTATTATTTTATTTATTTCATGATATATAATATACATATAAAATTATGAAATATACATAAAATACACATATTTTGAATCATTATACCATATGGCCGGCCACTTATAACAAAGATGGCAAATTTGACCTGCAAGTCCTTGCATTTTTCATCATTCCATCCTTAGTCTTTTGAATTTAGCCACACACATATTTAAATCTTCTTGTACAAGTCCTTTTTACTTCAATAGACATTCAATTCGAAAAATTAAAGCATTAAAATTTTTATACAAGCATGGTCACATATATTTAGACATGTAATATTTTATTTAATTATTTATTCAATTTGGTTTAGTGGTCTCGAAATCGCTCTCCGACTAGGGTCAAAATAAGGCTGTCACAACTCCCCCCCTTTTTTTGGATTTTTGTCCCCGAAAATCTTACCAGAAAACAAATTTGGGTATCGTTCTTTCATAGCGTTCTCGGGCTCCCAGGTCGCTTCTTCGATCCTGTGCTTGAGCCACAACACCTTTACTAATGGAACCTTTTTGTTTCACAATTCTTTCACCTCGCGAGCTAGAATATGAATCGGTTCTTCTTCATAGCCCAAATTGGACTGAATTTTAATTTCTGACAGACTAATCACATGTGAGGGATCGAATCTATAACGACAAAGCATCGATACATGAAAAACGTTATGGATCTTTTCAAGTTCAGGGGCAAAATCTGCCTATAAGCAACCGGCCTAATCCGTTATGATATCTCGTATGGTCCGATGAATCTCGGACTCAACTTGCCTTTACGACAGAATTTGAGCACCTTTTTCCAAGGTGAAACTTTTAAAAACACTTTATCACCAATCTGATACTCGATATCTTTACGTTTCAGATCCGCGTATGATTTCTGACGATCGGATACCGTTTTCAAACTGTTACAAATTGTTTTCACTTTCTGTTCTGCTTCTTTGACTAAATCAACCCCGAGAATCTTATTCTCACTAAGCTCAGTCCAAAACAGGGGTGTACGGCATCTTCTACCGTAGAGAGCTTCGTAGGGTGCCATTTGAATACTCGATTGAAAACTGTTATTATACGCGAATTCAATCAAAGGCAAATATTTTTCCCACGAAATGCTAAACTCGAGAATGCAACATCTCAACATGTCCTCGAGTATCTAAATAACCCGTTCGGATTGACCGTCAGTCTGCGGATGAAAAGCGGCGCTAAAATGGAGCTTAGTAACCAATGCCTCATGCAATTTCTTCCAGAATCATGAAGTAAATCAGGGATCTCGGTTTGAAACAATAGAAGTCGGCACTCCGTGCAATTGTACAATCTGGGAGACGTACAATTCCGCTAGCTTATCAAGTGAAAAGTCCGTACAAACCGGGATGAAATGAGCTGACTTTGTTAGTCTATCAACAATAACCTAAATGGAGTCTTTCTTGCTCGGCGTTAGCGGTAAACCGACACAAAGTCCATTGTAACTTGATCCCACTTCCACTCAGGTATTAGGATCGGCTGAAGTAATCCCGAAGGCACCTGATGTTCCGCTTTTACTTGCTGACATACCAAACACTTAGATACGAACTCAGAGATGTCCCGTTTCATATCGTGCCACCAATATTGACGTTTTAGGTCATTATACATTTTAGTGCTGCCTGGATGAATAGACATTCGGCTATTATGGGCCTCATTCAGAATTGTCGAAAAAAGTTCTGAATTTCTCAGAATACACACACAATCCCTGAACCTCACACAATCATTACCATCGACTTGAAACTCTGAATTCACACTTGAATCACACTGAACTCGCTTAGCAGCTAAATCATCATCGACTTTCTGAGCTTCACAAATTTGTCGAAGTAACACGGGTCTTGCTTTTAATTCAGCAATCAACACATCGTCTACCGATAATGTTAATTTCACGTTCATAGCTCGTAAGGAAAATAGTGATTTTCAGCTAAGAGCGTCTACAACTACATTAGCTTTTCTTGCGTGATAATTAATGACAAGCTCGTAGTCCTTAAGTAACTCTAACCACCGTCTTTGTCTTAGATTCAAATCTCTTTGAGTCATTAAATATTTGAGACTCTTATGATCAGAAAAGATGTGGCATTTCTCACCGAACAGATAGTGACGCCAAATCTTCAGAGCGAAAACAATAGCAGCTAACCCAAGATCACGAGTCGGATAATTCCGCTCGTGAGGCTTCAACTTCCTTGAAGCATTTGCGACAACTCGACCTTTTTTCATCAAAATGCAGCCTAAACCATTCAGAGATGCATCACTATAAACTACGAACTCTTTACCAGATTCTGGCTGAACTAACACTGGAGCTTCCGTCAAAAGAACTTTCAACTGGTCGAAACTTTTCTGACACTTTTCAGACCATTCAAACTTGACATCTTTTTGTAGCAGTCTCGTTAATGGTGTCGCAATCATCGAGACAACTTTGACGAATCGTTGGTAATAACCGACAAGTCCTAAGAAGCTTCGAACCTTGGAAACATTTCTAGGGGGTTTCTAGTCAAGAATAGCTGAAATTTTGTTTGGATCAACTCGAATACCCGAGGCAGACACTATATGTCCCAAAAAGCTGACCTCGTGCAACCAGAACTCGCACTTACGGAATTTTACGTACAATTGATTATCGCGTAAAGTTTGGAGCACAAGTCTCAAATGCTCGGCATGCTCGATCTCATTTTGAGAGTAAATCAGAATGTCGTCGATGAATACCACCACAAAACGATCCAGATACGGTTTAAACACCCGATTCATCAAGTCCATGAAAACCACAGGGGCATTAGTAAGCCCGAACGGCATCACTAAAAATTCATAGTGTCCGTACCTCGTTCTGAATGCAGTCTTTGGCACGTCAGAATCTCTAACTCTCAACTAGTAATAACCGGATCGCAGATCAATCTTTGAAAACACTGAGGCTCCTTTCAACTGATCAAACAAGTTGTCAATTTGGGGCAATGGATACTTATTCTTTACGGTGGCTTTATTCAACGGTCTGTAGTCGATACATATTCTCATAGTTCCATCTTTCTTTTTCACAAACAAAACTGGCGCACCCCAGGGTAAGAAACTCGGTCATGCGAAGTCTCTGTCTGTCAACTCTTGCAGCTGAGATTTTAATTCTTTTAACTCGGTAGGTGCCATACGATACGGGGCAATCGAAATTGGAGTCGTACCCGGAACCAACTCTATACCGAACTCAACCTCTCTAATAGGTGGCAATCCCGGTAATTCCTCGGGAAACACATCCGAAAACTCAAAAACTACAGGCATAGTCCCAAGTTCTCGTTCGGATACTTTGTCGTCTAGCTCATAAGCCAAGTACACTTCATAGCCCTTTCTCACATATTTCTGGGTTGAGATGGAAATAATTACGGCTGATAGTCCGTTTAAATCAGTGGATTCAATCCGAATTATCTCATTATTCGAACCTCACAAATCGATAGCCTTTCGCTTGCAATTGACTACCACATCGTGTACAGTCAACCAATCCATTCCGAGAATAATATCGAATTCATCGAATGGTAAAAGCATCAATTCAGCCGAAAAATAGAAATCTCGTACCATTAGGGGACATTTCTTGCATACTTTGTCAACCAGAACACAACGACCCAAAGGATTTGACACTCGAATTACGAACTCAGTAGACTCAACAGGAAGAGTCTTATTGGAGGCTAAAGTTTCACACACATATGAATGGGTTGAACCAGGATCAATCAGAGTAATAACATCAGTATTAAAGAGAGTGGAAGTATCGATAATAACATCTAGAGAAGAAGCTTCCTCTCGGGCAGGAATAGCATACGCTCTGGCAGGAGCACGAGCCTTGGATCTGACTGCGGTGTCTCTAGTCCCTCTCTGATTGGCACTAGTATGTCCTCCACGCCTTGGTGGTCTACCTCGTGCTGCCATACCACTAGGTCTTTGACTCGGATCGGGATTACGCTCATCCAACTTCGGACAATCCTTAATAAAGTGATCAGCGGATCCACATCTAAAACAGGAATGATCATGAAATCTACAGCTCCCCGGTTGCCATTTACCACAATATTTACAATCAGATATGTCCCGACGTTTATTTCCAACACTGGCGACAGAAGTAGCTCACAAACTCACGAGGGGTCGATGATGATCACGTCTAGAAAAACCCGAGGTACTCTTAGATCGGCCCGAATCATCTTTAATTTTCTTGGATGATTGCTGAAAAGGCTTTCCCGCAGATCTCTTTCGGAACTCTTTACCTCCATCTTTAGCCGTTTTCTTTTCGTCCCCGAGCTCTTCGGCCTTGCAAGCTCGCTCGACTAGTACGACAAACTCTTTGATTTCCAATATTGCCACTAGCAATCTGATATCTTCGTTTAATCCGTCCTTGAAATGTTTACACATGATAGACTCGGATGATACACACTCGCGAGCATATCGACTGAGCCACACGAATTCTCTCTCGTATTCGGTTACTGACATCCAACCTTGTTTAAGCTCAAGAAATTCCTTCCGTTTCTGATCAACGAATCTCTGACTGATGTATTTCTTGTGAAATTCAGTTTCGAAGAACTCCCAGGTAACCCGCTCTCTTGGGACGACAGAAACCAAAGTGTTCCACCAGTAGTAGGCAGAGTCGCGTAGCAGAGATACCACACATTTCAGACACTCATCGGGCGTACATGACAACTCGTCGAACACTCGGATTGTATTATCGAGCCAAAACTCGGCCCGCTCAGCATCATCACTGGGTGTAGCCCGAAACTCTTCAGCCCCATATTTTCTAATTTTGTCGACTAGGGGCCTACTCGATCTCACCAGATCGGTCACAGGAGGAGCCACAAAGGTTGGGAACGGAGTATTCGGGGGCGAGAATTGTGGAACAGCCGTATTTGTTCTAAGAAATTGAGCGAACCAATCACTCATCATTGTGTAGCAGGCTTGCCTCGTGTCATTGCCTCGATGACTGATATTCGGCTGAGATTCATTCGGCGCTGTCCCTTGCACGGGAGCAGGCGCTACGCTCTCAACATCATCCGCTACGGCTTGATTAGGTTCGGGATCCATTTCTATACCAAAAATCACATTTCAGATGTTAGAAGTCATCACACTATCGCATTAACATTAAATGGCAAGTATAGCTAGACCCACACATGCAACGTTAGTCTGAGAATCGACTAAACTGTAGCTCTGATACCAATAAAATGTAACACCCCTAATCCCATGTCCGTCGCTGGAGGGATTATTAGGCATTACCCGACAAGTACTAAATATTAGACACACTCTATTTGAAAAAAAAATTCATATGGTAACATTTTTAAACCCAAGCCAAACATACACCCTATGTATTAGAACCGAACATGCATATATACACATTTTATCCAATAGGTACACAAAGCACAAAACCTTTCAATCATACTTCAAATACTTCATGCACTAACCTCTCTATACTCTATTCGAAAGTCATAGCCAGATTTTAAAAGTAATCTTTCATACATAAATGTCTATCATTTAATTAGGCATTGCCGTATGTTAACAACTAAACACCAATGATTCTCTTAAATCAGAATGGATTATGCGTCCTCATTCGTTTGGTTCTACCCATACTTACATACCCTTCCTACTAAGAATAATTTAACAATTTTTTTTGAATGTGCACCATTCAATCTAAGAGAAATTGCCGAACATACACCTTTAGGCCATACATGATCTTCAACATAATTCTCGAGAAACACACTACTTCCAATATTAGCAACCGAAAGCACACACCTTCACATTCATTCTCAATTAACGTGACCAAGCTTAAAGTCCATATTAAAAAGGAAAGGTAACTTTGCAAGCCATTTTCGCATGGCTATACTTATATACATCATCAAAAAGATATTGATTTATAATCCAAAAGTCAAGCCTATACATGCCATTTTCAAAGTTCAGCTACAAGTACCGAAAGGGCTTGGATAGTGTAGATGGCTTCGATCTTGAAATTCTCGAGACCGTAGGTAACGAACAAGATCTAAAAAATAGACAATCCAAGGCAACGAGGTAAGCATTTATGCTTAGTAAGTTTTAAGCAATGAATTCAGTTGAATTTAAAACATACTTCTATTTAAGCTAAAACTCTTCCCTTTGGCCAAATATTACTATGACTAAAAGTACTACTATCTTTCATACATGACATATTCATTTCCTTTAAACATCAATTCATATTATATAATCAATCTCATTGTATTCATCAACATTTCCCCTTTGGTCGAAAGCATACATTTTCATTTCAATGTGAAACTTGAATTTATACTCATACTCACATATTCATGTAGCTTCATACTTTAATCAAATATGCGTATATACTAAGGGTTCAATTTAATACAATTCTACTTTGGTTGAAAATTCACACACATTATAGGTAAGTCATTGACTTTCATGTAACATTAGGCTATAGTCAAGGCATCACTATCCCATTGTGTGGTTAAAATCTAAAATGAATCAATTTCACAATGAGTATGAGGTGCATACCTGACAGACTTAAGGTAATGAGCACTTTTATTGAGATAATTAAGACATAAACCACGTATTAGCATGAATGCCTTCGGGCTTAACCCGATTATAACGCTAGCCCTAAGGCCCTCTGGGACTTAGCCCGGATGTAACACTGGCACGAATGCCCTTTGGGACATAGCCCGGATTCAACTCCGGCACGAAAGCCCTTCGGGACTCAGCCCGGATGTAACACTGGCACGAATGCCCTTCGGGACTTAGCCCAGATTTACCATCAAATCTTAATGCACATTTATAAGTTGAGTGCACACATCGCAAATTTCTATATCACATTGAGATTTCACTTGCTTCATACGCATATAATTACACAAAAATACTTCCATTGGACATTCGGTCCACATACGTATAAGGGTCACATACTCACCTAACTTTCATATCTTATTCTCTAGACATCATTCGGCTATATGCTTTATAACCACTATCTCATGCACAAAATTTAGATAAGGTAAGGTCATTGAGCCGTGGTTCACATTTCATACAACTCTATCATGCATTTCTAGCTTTTTATGCTAAATTTATTTACTTAAAACTTACCTCGTGCCTTTCGGAGTATTTACGGGTCGGCTATTCCGTCACCTTAGCTTTTCCCTTATCTGATGTTGTCCCTCTATGCTCTTGAGCTATGTCACACAAGTTTAATCATATTAGACTTTATTCACCCATCTCTCTTGATAGTTACACTCTTATTCCAACCAAGACACAACCCATACTTCCTTTACCAAGCACATTCAGCCAAGCACAATTACATCACAAATCACAGCCAAGCTATTAATTAACTTAGATACACATAGTCTTTTTATCAACTCATTATTCATGACACAATAACTTACAACAGCCGAATATGTTAACACTTAAACGCCTTGGCCATAAATCATTTTCTATCATTTTTATTACCTTATTCACACCCTCAGTCAAAATCACATTTGTCTTAAGTTCACACATATATATCACTTTAGCAAAATTTCATGTCATCACTTAGTAAGCTTAAAATCATGTGGAGTTTAATGTAAAAATATGCATGGAAATTTTGCTCACTATGTTACATTTTTGAACTCAATTTCTTAGCTCATTATTCACTAGTACCAAACCTAAAATGAAAAATGGTTCTCTTAACTCTCATTCACATACTTTAACACGAATTAGCCTAACCATTTTCTACAAGCACCAATCGGCTTTAATAAGAAAGGCTTAAATGCATAAGCCAATCACAACTAAGTTTGATCCTTCATAAAATCATTTAAACTAGTTCAATTTAGCAACAATCATCATTACAAATAAAAACATGAGAGACCTTAGTCACTTTTAAAAAAAATTCCTTTTTATGGCCGAATACTAGCACCATCATGGGTTCAAAATTTCTTTCATGCATTAGACTAGAAGCTTAACATTTATCCTTGATTCCCCTCATAACCAAATTCATCAAAATCCATAAGAGTTTCATCACCCTCATGACTGAATAAGCATTTCCAACCCAACATAAAAATTCTTGCATATACTCATCATGTTCTAATGCAACGGTGCTTAATTCATCATCTAAACATCATATAGTTCAAATATAATCACAAATTTTCATTCCATAGTACTCACATCCAATTATCAACAAATTTAGCTAATACATGAACATGATCGAATGCTCAATTCTCAAACAAAACAAAAGTTTCAAAGTGGGCTAAATAGGGAGCTAAACATCTTACTCAATTTATGCAAGAATTTGAAATAATCACATAAAACATACCTTAATTTGATGCTAGAATGATCGAAACTTAGTTTTTCTCCTCTCCCCCTTTTCTTTTAGTGAATTCGGCAATGAAGAACAAAGGTAAACAACCTTATTCTTTTCACCATTCTCTTTTTATTATTTTATTTATTTCATGATATATAATATAAATATAAAATTATGAAATATACATGAAATACACATATTTTGAATCATTATCCCATATGGCCAGCCACTTACAACAAAGATGGCAAGTTTGACATGCAAGTCCTTGCATTTTTCATCATTCCATCCTTGGTCTTTTGAATTTAGCCACACACATATTTAAATCTTCTTATACAAGTCCTTTTTACTTCAATAGACATTCAGTTTGAAAAATTAAAGCATTAAAATTTTTATACAAGCATGGTCACATATATTTAGACATGTAATATTTTATTTAATTATTTATTCATTTTGGTTTAGCGGTCTCGAAATTGCTCTCTGACTAGGGTCAAAATAGGGCTGTCACAAAAGTGACCTCTCACGCACTTTGTGGTCCATTTTCTTTTGGCTAAATCTTAAGAATGTCTTTTCTCTAATGTCCTCCAATATTTCTCTTCTCTCCCTTTAACCATTAATCTCTTTTTCTTTCCCTCCTCTCACAATCAAGTTCCGCTTTAATTGATCCTTCCTTGTTTTCATACTCCTTTGTTCAACAACAGCCAGTACACCATAGCCATTTTTCTTTTTTCTTTTGGGAATATTCAATAGTCAAATACTCTCTTCTTTTTGCCGAACCAAATATCATTCTATTCCCCTTCTTTAGCCGAACCTTTATTCCTTGTCTCTCTATTTTTCATCCATTCTTCTCTAAATCAAACCTACTTACACCCTTTTCTTGCTCCCTCGCAAGCCAAATCATCTTGGTTTTGAAGATTGAAGGGTAGTTACGGTGGGTGGATAACACTTTCATTCTTAATTGGGTGTATCTTGTAAAGGTCGAACCCCTTTTCTTTCTCTTTGGTTTCGGTCAGTCTTAAGTGTTTATTTTTGGTACTGACTATGGCTTTTCTCTCCCTTTTTGATGGATTTGTTTCGATTTTGTAAGTGCTTCTTAGCTATCAGCTTCTCTGACGATGAAAAGGGTTACTTGTAAGGTAAGCGTTTAATGTTGTTGTTCCATTTTTTGTAGTGGCCAATAAGGGGTTGTTTCTTTCGGGGTAAAGCTCGAATTCTTGGCCATGTGGTTGAGCATTTTGGCTTAATAAAGTTTGGCTTGTGGTTCAGGCTTTCAGCCAAAGGCAAGCCATTGATTATAGGTATCGATTTAAGTGTAATAGGCGGGTTTCTTCACTCAGGTTAAGAAGGTAAGGGTTGCCAACTATGGGACTTGGTGATTAGGTAGTTGTTAAGTTAATTTTAGTTCAGTTGACTAATTAGATGCTATGATTGGATTGTAGGTGCAGTGTCGTGAGGCGATCTTTCGTTTAGGAAAACAGGTGTGTCAATCACACTACTAAATCACGAAAGTAAAATGCCGAAATGTTAAATATCGAAAAGCCGACGAATCAAACGTTCGGCCACATGCGTGTGCAAACGCACATGTGATTGGCTTTTCTGTTCATCTGGATAGCACTAAAATGTATAATGATTTGAAACAGTTGTACTGGTGGTCGGGAATGAAACGAGATATATCAAAATTTGCATCGATATGTTCGATCTATCAACAGGTAAAGGCTGAACATTAAGTACTGTAAGGTTTATTATAGCCAGTGATGATTCTGAAATGGAAATGGGACAAAATTACTATGGATTTCGTATCGGGATTGCCATTGACTCTGAAAAAGAAAGATGCAATCTAGGTTATTATTGATCGATTAACTAAATCTGTTCATTTCATACCAGTACGTACAGACTACTCTCTCGATAGACTAGTTGAATTGTACTTGTCTGAGATTGTATGATTACATGGTGTACCGTTGTCTATTATCTCCGATAGAGACCCGAGATTCACATCGAGATTCTGGAAGAAACTACAAGAAGCTCTGGGAACGAAATTGAATTTCAGTACAGCTTTTCATCCTTAGACTGACAGGCAGTCCGAAAGAGTTATACAGATATTAGAGGATATGTTATATTGTTGTATTCTTGAATTTAAAGGTAGCTAGGAGAAACATTTACCTCTGATTAAATTTGCAAATAGTAACAATTTCCAAACGAGTTTGAAAGTGGCTCCACAAGAAGCACTATACGGTCGTAAATGTCGAACATCGTTATATTGGACAGAACTAACTGAGAAAAAGATACACGGGGTTGAATTGATTAGAGAAACTGAAAAAAAGTAAAAGTGATACATGACAACTTAAAAATAGCTTCAGATAGAGAGAAACCGTACGCGGACTTGAAACATAAAGAAATAGAGTTTCAACTTGGAGACTGAGTATTCTAGAAAGTGTCACCGTGAAAGAAAATTCTCTGTTTCGGCTGAAAAGGAAAGTTGAGTCCAACAATTCATCGGGCCGTATGAAATTATTTAAAGAATAGGGCCTGTAGCCTATTGACTATTGTTACCATCTGAACTTGAAAAGATACATAATATTTTTCATGCTTTGATGTTACATCAATACCGATCTGATCCATCATATGTGATCTCTCCCGTTGATGTGGAAATACAGTTAGATCTATCGTACAATGAAGAACCGATCAGGATTCAGGCCCGAGAAATCAAAGAGTTCAGAAATAAATGTATAGCACTTGTGAAAGTTCTTTGGTGTAGACACGAGATAGAGGAAGCTACATGGGAACCCGAGGAAGCTATGCGAAATTAGTACACTAGCCTGTTTACTAGTAAGATTTTCGGGGACGAAAATCCCTAAAAGGGGAAGAGTTGTAATAGCCCAATTTTGAGTTTGATTGGAACAGGTGGTTTTGAGACCACTTAACCGAGTCAAAATATTTATTTTAATATTTTAATAAGTTTTACAGCATGAGAGAATTACCGTGTGAAAATTTCGTAAAGAAATTTTACCATTTGAATAGTTAATTCGATAAAAAGGATTAAATCGCATAAAAGATAAAAGTGACATATTATATGTTAAACGTATTAAATTGCCTTGGCTTTTCATTCTAGTGGCCTTAAATGGTTAATGGACCATTGTTTTAATCAATGGACATTAACATATATGTTTAATATGTTCATAAGTAAGGTTAAAATAGTAAAATGTTTGTAATGTTATTATGAATTAAAACAAAAACATAATATGGCTTCATTTTCATCATCTTCACCGTTTTGAGAAAGAAAGAAAAAGCCATTTCATTAGGTTACATTTGGCTAAGCTTCTAACTTCAATTAAGGTATGATTTTTGATCAGTTTTTAATGATTTCTATGTTTTTGAGCTTGTTGCAGCTCGATATAGCTAGCCCGTACCACAATTTCAAAAATTATTGATGATTTTTGGAATATGCCGTAGTTGAATACATGTATATTTTGATGTTTCTTGATAATTTATTGATGGTTGTTAATAGATATACAAGTTTTATATAGTTATTTTTGACAAAATTGAGTATTTGGGATTAAATTAAAAAAAAGATAGAAATTTTATGGTTAGAAATGCAAAATAATTGAAAATATGGGCTTAGTAGAAGCTATTTGATATTCGGCTATGATGAATTGTGGCTAAAATGGTGTAATTTGTCATTTTGTGTATTATGGACTAAAGTGTTAAAATGTGAAAGTATAAGGGCTATTTTGTAAAAAGGCTAAAATACTGTATATAGATCAAATCAAATTTGTTGGTGAATAAATGTGTTTAATTTGAATTATATAGATCAAGAGAAACAAGCATCAAAATTTGATCGGGGGAACGAAAGGCAAACGAGTAGACGTCGGATATACGAGCTATTAGGAAGAAAGTTTTGTATAATTAGAATTGAATTATATTTATAATTGAAATTGTTATCTTGAATACTGAATGAATCTATGCATGAATTAATGGATGAAAATGCCTATTGATTATATATTTGAATTAAATATCGAGTCCCGATTGAACCGTAGAAAGTCATAGGATACAAGTGATATGTCACTAGGGTTACCGCTTGGTTGAACTCCTGCATTCATTGTAGACTCACCACAGCTCATATGAGCTTGCCGTTCAGCCTTCGAGCTTATCGTTCAACCTTCGGGCTTACCATTTCAGTCCTTCAGGGCTTACCATTTTAGCTCTATGGAGCTTACCGTTTAGCTCGTTTGAGCTTATAGTTTACTGGCTCAGGAGGAGCATACTGATTCTGGCTTGAAAGAGCATGCATGATGAATTAACGAATTACCAATTATACACTTAGTGTGTTTCCCTTGATTATCCCTCAATGTTTCTGAAGGTTCAACGGGCATTAAACTGTTATGAATACTTGTTACAAGAGATACAGGATGTACATGGATTATATGTTCTATGAATTACAAGTTACATGGATTATATGTTACAAGAAGTATATGAGTACATGGTATATGTTACATGAATTTACATGGTTTACATGATTTATATGGTGTTATGGTATATGTATTATATGGTGATTTGTTAAATGAAGTATATGATATATAGAGATGAAATGTTACATATTTTATATGGGTTTATAAATGAAAGATGATATGTGATATAATACAAGTATTGGTATAATACATGAGACATATGTTTGAATTCATCCTTCTAAATAGATGTATATGATGTGTTAAGTTACTAACCTTTGAATGAATGACATGAATTGGCATTGTGAGCAAATGAATTGGTTATACATTGCTTAAATGCTTAATATCACTTAGGTAAGGTTAATTGTATATTATACGGGCTTACTAACTTTTAAAGCTTACTTTGTTTATTTTTTCATGTTTTATAGATTTTAGAAGCTAGCTCGATTTTGGACAAAGTCAGAGATTGCTATCGCACTATCCAAGCAACATTTGGTACTTTTGGAACTATTGTAAATGATGTAAATATGGCATGTATAGGCTAGTTTTTAAGTTGAATATTTTGGTCACTTATACTAGTGAATATGGTATGAGTTTTGGTACTTGATCAAGCTATGTGATAAGGCTTGAGTTGGAAATTGTTTAGTTTAATATGAAAGTTCATTATGATGTGTTTTCGATATGCTTATAATGTTATAAGTGTGATGGATGATGTTTGTGCATTGATTTATGTTGGCTTGAATGATGTCGAGTAGAAATGGTAAGTTTCATAATTGAATTTGTATGATATTGCTAAGTTTGAGATGAATGAGAATGAGATATGAACTATAGACGTTTGACTTGAATTGGATACTAATAAACTGTAAATTATACATATTTTTCCCTCATGCTTAGCATATTTATGAATGAATTATGCCTTGATTTGTGAAACTTGATGCTCCTAAACCTTTAATTTCATGTTTTATACTCAGGTGAGCTTAGGGGAGTGAAAGGAACAAGAAGCGGGCCAAAAATGGAGAAAATGGGCCAAATAAAGAAATCAACGAGGCCTAGAGTTCACCACACGAGCGTGTCACATGGCCATGCCATATAAATAGGCTCTAGCACGGCCTAGACTCGATTTACACGGGCAACCTACACGGTCGTGCCACTTTAACAGGCTTGAACATGGCCTAGCATCGACTCACACGGGCGTGGCACACGGGCGTGTCCCTGTCTTGAGGAAGTTCAATTTCACTCGGAAAAGGCTACTTAGGGGCTAAGAAAGACTCTCCAAACTCTATATAAAGACCCTAGTAGGCAACTACAAGTGTGTGCATTATTCCCACCAAGGGTATAGTCTTCCCGCCAGGACGGAGAGCTAAAGGAAGGGAATTACTTGAAAGAAAGTCGATTGATCCATCTCAAAAGTCAGGATCTATATCAAGACAGAAGATCTCCCTTTAATCCTTTTAGGAGTTTTGAGTTTTCTTATGTTTTATTATTTTATTCATTCTGAGATGTTTTTTTTATAATTATGAACTAAAACCCCAAATATCTAAGGGGGATGAAACCTAAGACGGATCTTGTTATTCTTATCTAAACTATATGATAAATATTTCACTTGTTCTTAATTGTATTTTTAATTCTTGAATTGATATTTCTGGGATATTAATTTAAGTCAAATGTGCTTAGGCAGAGGAGCAAAAGTCCCTGTTTAAGAGTAGATCCAACACAATTAAGCGGAGTTGATCGTAGTCCTAGACATAGGACAACGAAAATCTCCCAGATTAGAGTCAAATCTAATATGGGGATCCATAGATAGAATTAATGCAAGACTAGAGGTTTTAATTAGAAAGAGATTTCAATTAATCAACCTAGGATTAGTTGTTCTTATCCTCGACGGAGGTATTAACATAATTTAGGGATCTCTACGGATCAAGTCAAATGAAGAAATCATTTGGTTTAGAGTTGGATAAGAAGTGAAGTCTAGGTGGATTCTTCCTTAGGTATTGCCCTTATCAATCAGTTTTCCCAAAAGTAATTTTCCCAATTTACTTTTTTTCATTTCTTTAATTAATTTAGATAGTTTACAACCAAACCCCCTTTTTTTTCTTAGGCTAGATAATAGGGAGAAAGTCATTACTAGTACTTTTAGTTCCTTGGATTCGATATTCCGGTCTTGCCACTAGCTATACTACTACTCGATAGGTGCGCTTCCATTTTATCGTGATAATAGTTAGTCTTTTAGGTACGATCAATTTATTACTTTATCACTATCACTCGAGATCACGATCAGATACGTGAAAAGTTGGTACATGTTTGTGTTACATATGGCATTGATTTGGTTGATTATGAAATGGTCTATTTATGACTTGAATTGGCTAAAATGGTTGCTTTTGGTATGTAAATTTGATGTAAATTGATACATGTAGGTACAAGAGAAATGTTTAGGAAATGCGGCTTAAACCAAGCTTATTTTCGTGCCACACGGCTTGAGCACATGTGCGTGTGTCTCAACCATGTGAGCCCTACACCTTAATTAAAATGGACAGAGAGTTACACAGCTTAGACACACGGACGTGTCTATTCATTGTGTATGACACACGGATTGGACACACGGGCGTGTCTGGTAGCCGTGTGGCCAAGTTAGTATGCATACCCAATTTTCACACGGCCTGGACACATGGGCTTGTCTGGTGACTGTGTGAGGCACACGGCCTGGGTAAACGGCTGTGTGACCCTATTTCAAAAATTTTCTTAAGTCTTCCTATATCTTTTATATGTTATCAAATTGATCCCCAATGTACACTTAGGGTTTTATATGTTTGTTCTAAGTACGTTATGCCTATGAATGATTGATATTTTGAATTGAGATGGTGTTTGATAAAAGTTCAAAATTTTTACCTTTCCGAACTGTGTTACAAGTCAGGTAATTCCTCTTACCTATTTCAGCGACAGTTACGGGATAGGGGTGTTACATTTTTTTGGTATCAGAGCTACAGTTTAGTCGATTCTGGGATAACCATAGTGTACATGAGTCTAGCTATAGATGCCATATATATAAACTTTAATAGTGCGATATCTCTTAACACCTTCTGAATTGTGTCATATGTAGTAAGTGGATCCAAATAGAGGAAAAGCCGATGATGTAGAAAGTAACGCGCCAGCTCCCACTCAAGGGACTATGCTTACTTAATCGAGCCTTGCTATGGGTAGTCAACGAGAAGCTAAACAAGCTTTCTTCCATATGATGCCTAAATGGTTTTTTGAGTTTGTACGAGCAAACCCGGCTGCTCAACAACCTCCACCCCCTCTAGTTCCCCAACCAAACCCTAAAATTATACGAGGTACAGATCCTTTGAGATTGCATAGACCTCTTGTTGATAAGATATGTAAATATAGGGCCGAAGCATTTCGAGCAAAAGCTAGTGATGATATTGAGAGGGTCGAATTCTGGCTTAAAAATATGATTAGTGTCTTTGATGAGTTAGCATATACACTAGATGAATGTTTGAGATGTGCTATTTCTTTATTACAAGATTCGGCATACCAGTGGTGGAATACTTTAATATCAGTTGTTCCGCGAGAATGAGTTAACTTGGATTTCTTTTAAACTGAATTCTGAAAGAAATACATTAGTCAGTGATTCATCGACTATAAAAGAAATGAGTTACTTGATCTGAAACAAGGTCATATGACAGTAACTGAGTATGAAAGAGAATTCATTCAACTTGGTAAATATACTCGTGAATGCATCTCTATCGAAGCTATTATGTGTAAAAGGTTTGAGGATGGGCTACATGAAGATATTTGATTCTTAGTCGGAATACTTGAACTAAAAGAGTGCATAGTTTTGGTTGACAGGGCTTGTAAAGCCGAGGAACTTGCTAAAGAGAAACGAAAAGCTGACTTTGAAACAAAAGAGTCTAGAAAGAGATTTACGAGTAAGTCGCATCAATCCAGATCGAAGAAATCTAAAGATTTCCATCCCCGTTCCACTACTTCTGCAGGGATATCCATTGGAGATACTGATGTTAGATCATTCCATCCAAAACCCCAGATGACATCTGTAGCTAGTATGGGTAGCGTGAGAAATCCGGGACCTAATTGTAAATATTATAACCAAAAGTACTTTGGTGAGTGCCGACTAAAAAGTGGAGCATGCTTCAGATGCAGGTCATTCGATCATTATTTATGAGATTGCCCTAAGAGATCTACAGCTGATAAAGAGCAATAAGTTAAAGTAAGCAACAGTGATACTGGAGGTAGATCGCCCCGAAATGCTGGGAATCATAGTGGTAACCGCTGTAACAGCCCACTTTAGACCCTAGTCGGAACGAGTGGTTTTGGGACCACTTAACCGAGTCAAATTATTACTTTTATTGCTTTAATATGTTTTACAGCATGATAAAATTACCGTGTGAAAGTTTCATTTAGAAATTTTATCGTTTGAACGGTTAATTTGAGAAAAAGGACTAAATCGCATAAAGCGATAAACTTGAGCTCTATTTAATTAATGGCTTATTTGATGATGGCTTTTTAAGTGGAAGGCCTTAAATTGTTATTTTACCATTTTAAGTGGTAGTAGACTTTTATGTCCTTATTATTATTGATTTTTTAATGGTTTTATTAAAAGGTTAAAATGGTCATTTGGCTTTATTATATGTTTTAATTAATAAAACATGAAAATTCTTTCATATTTACTTCTTCTTCACCGATACTTCAACAAAACAAAAAGGGTTTTAAGGTTTTAAATTTCGGCAAGCTTGATTCTTCAATTGAGGTATGTTTTGACTTCAGTTTTTAGTGATTTTTACGTTTTTGAGATCGTTGCTTCGTATACTAGCCGACCCGTACCTCAATTTCTAATTTTGTGAATGTCTTTGAAAAATACCATTGATGAATCTATGATATTTTAGAAGATTTTGATGAATTATTGTATATTATGTGAGAAAATACAAGAATTTTCAAGTAAATTTTGATAAAAATGAGTTTAAGAATTTATTTGTAAAAAGGTAGAATTTTTGAGGTTAAATTTGTGATTAATTGAAAGATATGTACTTGTACAAGTCCCTTGAATATTCTGCTAAGGGAAATTTAGGGATTATTTGTGTAATTTGTCATTTTGTGATAAAAGGACTATTTTGCAAAGTGTTGAAATTATAGGGGCTAAATTGTAAATATGCCAAAATACATGTTTTGGACTAAATTGAATAAGTTAGTGATTAAATAGCTAAATTTTTATTAATATAGATAAAGACGACCGAATTCCGGAACTTGATCGGGGAAAACAGAAAATAGACGAGTAGATACAGGATTACGAGGTAAGTTCGTATAATGAAATTTAATGTGTTTATGTTTATAATTGTTGTTAATGGAATATATGACATATTAGTTGATTGAATAGTCTATTTGGATGTATACATATGAAATTGAAATGAAATTGTTACAAGTGAGAAATGAATACCGAGCCCGTTAGAACCGTAGAAGTCGATAGGATACAAGTGACATGTCACTAGGGCTACAGGGTGGTTCGAGCTCCTGCATTTGTTGTGGACTCACCACGTGCTCATGAGCTACAGGTTTATCCTTCGGGATCACATGTTTAGTCTTCGGACTCACCGTTAGCCTACGGGCTTACCGTTCATCCTTCAGGATCACATGTTCAGCCTTCGGGCATACCGATACAGGCTCGAAAGAGCATACATAGTGCATTGACGGATTACAGGTTATATGTATATACATTGTGTGTCTATCAACCGAGTATCCCTCGATGTTCTTAAAGGTTTAACGGGTAATTACCGATACATGTTAGATGAAGATTGAATGATATATGTATTACATGTTATATGAGACATGAGAATTACATGGATTATATGGTATAAGTTATATGAAATACATGTACAAGTATTTGAGCAATGATGTGATACATGAATGTTGTGGTTGGTACATGAATGAATTTATATGTTACATGAACTAACAAGTATATACTTGTGAAATAGGCAACTTGAGTATATGAATTGAATTGGCATTATTGTTGTAATTATCGCATTGATTCGGTAAGGTTTAATTTCTATATTATACGGACTTACTAAGCTTTAGAAGCTTACTCTGTTCATTTCTTTCACTGTCTTATAGATTCGGAAGCTAGCTCGATAATCGGACGAGTCAGAGATCACCATCACACTATCTATCAAACTTTGGTACTTTTGAAACTTTTGTAAATGAAATGGTCATGGCATGTATAGGCTAGATGGTTAGTGAATATGGCATAATTTGGTAAGTGATCAAGCTATGAGATGTGGCTTGGGTCACATATGTTTATAATAAAGTATTTTGGGATTGATTTTTTGGTTAAATATGTTATGGCAAATTATGTGATTTTGATGAGTTCTTTGTGCTTGAGGATGATAATGATTTTGGGGTTCATAATATGCTTGAATTGGTATGTTTGTAGATGGTAAATTGGCTTGAAATGTTGCATATTCTTGGCTTGTAAGAATGACCCTTGTTGGGTGGCAATTTGGCTTAAACCAAGCCTATATTGTGCCACACAGCTAGGGAACACGGGCGTGTACTTCGACCGTGTGTCACCTGCACGTTAAACGTTCTGGTCAGTTTTGGTACACGGCCTAGACACACGGGCGTGTCTGGTAACTTGTAGCCGTGTGAAATTTGGCAGTATAGTCACATGGTCTGCTCTATTTTGTACACGGGCGTGTCTGGTAGCCGTGTGTCAATTGACAGTTTCGGCCACAAGGTAAGGGCACGGGTGTGCTTAGGCCGTGGGCGACACACGGCCTAACCCCATGGGCGTGTTAGATAGCCGCGTGGGAAGTCAGAATCGACCACGGGCTGAGAGGTTTAGGCGTGTCTGGAGGGACACGACCGTGTGAGAGGAACATGGGTAAGGGGCACGGCCGTGTGTCCCTAACTTGAAAATTTATGATTATTTTCCTACCTTTTTGCTATGTTTTCAATTTGACCCTCAATAGTTATATGCATCATTTTACGATCATTTGAAGTATGCTTTGCTGATTGAAAATACATGTTGGATTTTAACTAAAAAGTTCAAAATTTTTACTATTCTGACATGAGATGCAAGTCCGGTAATGCCCCTTTCCTATTCTGGTGACGGTCACGGGATAGGGGGTTACATTTTATTGGTATCAGAGCTACGGTTTAGTCGATTCTAGGACACCGTAGTGAGTATGAGTCTAGCTATACATGCCATGTACATGAAATGTGATACTGTGATATCTCCTGACATCCTCTGAAATCTGTTTTATATAGTAATGGATCCGAATCGAGCTTTAGCTGATGATGTTGAAAGTATTGCGCCAGCACCCGCTCAAGGGGCTGTGCCTTCTGAATCGGGCCCTGCTGTGGCCAATCAGGAAGAAATTAAACAAGCTTTCTTCCAAATGATGTCTGGATGGTTTAGTGAGTTTGTGCAAGCAAACCCAGCAGCTCCGCAACCTCCACCCCCTCTCGTCCCACAACCTAACCCTGATAATGTTCGAGTTGTGGATCCTCTGAGATTGAACAGACCTCCTGTTCATAAGATACGGAAGTATGGTACTGAGGAATTTCGAGCTTCAGCGAGTGATGACGCTGAGAGGGCCAAATTTTGGCTTGAGAATACGATTAGAGTTTTTAATGAACTAGCCTGTACTCTTGATGAGTGTCTAAGATGTGCTATTTCTTTGCTTCAGGATTAATCATATGAATGGTGGAATACATTGACCTCAGTTGTACCACGAGAACAAGTCGATTGGGATTCCTTTCAGATGGAATTCAGGAAGAAATACATTAGTCAGCGATTCATCGATCAGAAAAGAAAAGAGTTTCTAGAGTTAAAGCAGGGTCGAATGTCTGTAACTGAATACCAGAGAGAGTTTGTACAACTCAGTAAATATGCTCGCGAATGTGTTTCTACCGAAGCCATAATGTGTAAAAAGTTCGAAGATGGGCTAAATGAAGAAATTCGACTGTTAGTCGGAATACTTGAGCAGATTCTGAATTCAGAGAGGCTCGAAAGAGGTTTACGGGGAAACTGTATTAGTCTGGATCGAAGAGATCAAAGGATTTTCATCCTCGTTCTGCTACTTCTACGGGCATATCTATTCGAGACAAAAATGTTAAATCTTCCCATTCGAGACCTCAAGCAACCTCGGTAGCTAGTGCTGATAGTGTGAGAACTTCCAGACCTGAATGCAAGTATTGTAATAGGAAACATTTTGGTGAATGCCGATTGAAAAGCGAAGCTTGTTTTCAATGTGGATCATTAGATCACTGCTTACGTGATTGTCCTGAAAGATCTGTAGCTGATAAGGAAACAATCGACTAAGACGCATAGTGTTGCATCGAGAGGTAGACCACCTCGGAATGCTGGGAATCAAAGTGGAAATCGAAGTGTGACGAGAGATGCTAATGTGAGATCTGAGATACGTACTCCTGCGAGAGCTTATGCAATACGTGCACGCGAGGAAGCCTCGTCGCCTGATGTTATTACTGGTACTTTTTCTCTCTATAACACTGATATTGTTGCGTTGATAGATCCGGGATCAACTCATTCATATATCTGTATGAAATTAGTGTTTGAAAAGAATTTGCATGTTAAGTCTACTGAATATGTAGTTAAAGTATCGAATCCATTAGGAAAGTCTGTGTTAGTTGATAAGATATGTCAGAAATGTCCATTAATGACTCGAGGATATTGTTTTATGGCTGATCTGATGCTTCTCCCTTTTGACGAGTTCGATGTAATACTGGGCATGGATTGGCTAAATGTGCATGAGGCTATTGTGAATTGTCGAAGTAAGAGTATAGAATTGAAATGTCAGAATGGCGAGATTCTTCAGATTGAATCAAATGATTCGAATGAATTACCGATAGTAATTTCTGCTATGAGGGCTCATAAGTATGTTAGAAAAGGCCATGATGCGTATCTAGCGTATGTGATGAATTCTAGCAGGACAGAATTGAAAATTGAGTCTGTACCAGTTGTTTGTGAGTTTTCAGATGTTTTTCCAAAAGAATTACTGGGTTTACCGCCGATTAGAGAAGTTGAATTCGGTATTGAATTGTTATCGGGCACTACTCCAATATCGATAGCTCCGTACAGAATGGCATCGACTGAATTAAAAGAGTTGAAAGCACAGTTACAAGAATTGACAGATAAAGGTTTTGCGAGACCAAGCTTTTCACCTTGGGGTGCTCCAGTATTATTTGTGAAAAAGAAAGATGGAATGATGAGAATGTGTATTGATTACCGACAGTTGAACAAGGTAACAGTGAATAATAAATACCCTCTTCCGCGGATTGATGATTTATTTGATCAGTTGAAAGGAGCTACAGTATTTTCGAAGATTGATCTGAGATCAGGTTACTACCAGCTATGAGTTAAAGATTCAGACATATCGAAAACTGCTTTTAGAACACGATACGGACATTATGAGTTTCTGGTCATGCCTTTCGGGTTGACAAATGCACCTGCAGTGTTCATGGACTTGATGAACCGTGTATTCAAACCGTATTTAGATAGATTTGTTGTTGTGTTCATTGATGACATTCTGATCTATTCACATGATGAGGTAGAGCATACTGAGCATCTGAGAATTGTGTTACAAATTCTGAGAGATAAGCAGTTATTTGCCAAATTTAGCAAATGTGAATTTTGGCTTCGAGAAGTCAGATTTTTGGGTCACATTGTTTTTGTGGAAGGCATCAGAGTAGATCCGAGTAAAATATCTGCTATTATAGACTAGAAACCCCCGAGAAATGTATCTGAGATTAGAAGGTTTTTGGGATTAGCGGGATATTACCGAAGATTTGTTCAAGGATTTTTGATGATTGCAGTACCGTTGACTCGAATGCTACAAAAAGATGTGAAATTCGAGTAGACTGATAAATGTCAGCAGAGTTTCGAACAGTTAAAAGCCTTGTTAACAGAAGCTCCGATTTTAGTTCTACCCGAATCAGGGAAAGAATTTGTTATATACAGTGATGCTTCTATTATCGGACTGGGCTGTGTATTGATGCAAGATGGGAAAGTCATAGCTTATGCCTCCCGACAGTTAAAGCCGCATGAGAAGAATTACCCGACGCATGATCTTGAGTTAGCATCTATAGTATTTGCATTAAAGATTTGGCGGCATTACTTATATGGTGAGAAATGTAGAATTTTTACCGATCATAAAAGTCTGAAGTATCTAATGTCATAGAAAGATTTAAATATGCAACAGCGGAGATGGCTCGAACTACTAAAAAACTATGAATTTGTAATTGATTATCATCCAGGGAAAGCTAATGTTGTAGCTAATGCGTTAAGTCGAAAGTCTCTGTTTACTCTGCGAGCTTCAAATGCTCAAATGACGTTATATGATGATGGATCTATTTTAGCTGAGCTAAAGGCTAAATCGTTGATTCTGTAGCAAATTTTCGAAGCTCAAAGGACTGATCTCGATCTGCAAGCTAAACGACTTCGCTGTGAGTCTAATTCTGATTCTGACATTTCTATAGGGAATGATGATTGTTTAATGTTTCGAAATAGAATCTGTATACCGAAAAATAGTGAACTCATTCAGAAAGTTCTGCACGATGCACATGATAGTCGATTTTCAGTTCATCTAGATAGCACTAAGATGTATAACGATTTGAAATAGCAATACTGGTGGCCAGGAATGAAACGTGACATATTAGAATTCGTATCTAAATGTTTGATCTGTCAGCAAGTTAAAGCTAAACATCAGGTACCGTCAGGTTTATTACAGCCTATTACGATTCCGAAATGGAAATGGGACAGAGTCACTATGGATTTTGTATCTGTACTACCTCTATCTCTGAAGAAGAAAAATGCAATCTGGGTTATAGTTGACAGATTGACGAAGTCTGCACATTTTATACCGGTACGTACTGATTATTCTCTGGATAAATTAGCGGAATTATATGTATCTGAGATTGTGCGATTACATGGTATACTGTTATCCATTGTTTCTGATAGAGATCTGAGGTTTACCTCGAGATCCTGGAAGAAGTTTCAAGAGGCTTTGGGAACGAAATTGAGTTTCAGTACGGCATTTCATCCCCAGACCGATGGTCAGTCTGAAAGAGTTATTCAGATTCTGGAAGACATGTTACGGTGCTGTATTCTTGAATTTGAAAGTAATTGGGAGAAATATTTACCTCTAATAGAGTTTGCATACAACAATAGTTTTCAGACAAGTTTGAAAATGGCTCCATATGAAGCATTATACGGTCGTAAATGTCGAACACCGCTATATTGGATAGAATTGAGTGAGAGAAAGTTACACGGGGTTGATTTAATCCGAGATATAGAAGAAAAAGTGAAAGTGATACGTGACAGTTTGAAAATAGCTTCAGACAGACAGAAATCATATGCCGATTTGAAACGGAAAGAAATAGAGTTTCAGGTCGGAGATAGAGTATTTCTAAAAGTATCACCGTGGAAGAAAATTCTTCGTTTCGGTAAAAAGGGAAAGCTAAGTCCTCGTTTTATCGGGCCGTATGAAATTGTGGAACGAATTGGACCTGTAGCTTACCGATTATCGTTACCGTCTGAGTTTGAAAAGATTCACAACGTATTTCAAGCTTGAATGCTTCGACGATACCGATCTGATCCATCTCATGTCATTTCCCCCACTGATGTGGAGATACAGTCTGATTTATCGTACAGTGAAGAACCGATTAAAATTCTGGCTCGAGAAATCAAAGAGTTGAGAAATAAGCGTATAGCACTCGTAAAAGTTCTCTGGTGTAAACATGGAATAGAGGAAGCTACATGGGAACTCGAGGAAGCTATGCGAAAGCAATACCCTAACCTGTTTACCGGTAAGATTTTTGGGGACGAAAATCCCAAAAAGGGGGGAGAGTTGTAACAGCCCACTTTAGACCCTAGTCGAAACGAGTTGTTTCAGGACCACTTAACCGAGTCAAATTATTATTTTTATTGCTTTAATATGTTTTACAGCATGATAGAATTACCGTGTGAAAGTTTCGTTTAGAAATTTTATCGTTTGACCGGTTAATTTGAGAAAAAGGACTAAATCGCATAAAGCGATAAACTTGAGTTCTATTTCATTATTGGCTTATTTGATGATGGCTTTTTAAGTGGAAGGCCTTAAATGGTTATTTTACCATTTTAAGTGGTAGTGGACTTTTATGTCCTTATTATTATTGATTTTTAATGGTTTTATTAAAAGGTTAAAATGGTCATTTGGCTTTATCATATGTTTTAATTAATAAAACATGAAAATTCTTTCATATTTACTTCTTCTTCACCGATTCTTCAACAAAACAAAAAGGGTTTTAAGCTTTTAAATTTCGGCAGGCTTGATTCTTCAATTGAGGTATGTTTTGACTTCGGTTTTTAATGATTTTTACGTTTTTGAGATCGTTGCTTCGTATACTAGCCGACCCGTACCTCAATTTCTGATTTTGTGAATGTCTTTGAAAAATGCCATTGATGAATCTATGATATTTTAGAAGATTTTGATGAATTATTGTATATTATGTGAGAAAATACAAGAATTTTCAAGTAAATTTTGATGAAAATGAGTTTAATAATTTATTTGTAAAAAGGTAGAATTTTTTAGGTTAAATTTGTGATTAATTGAAAGATATGTACTTGTACAAGTCCCTTGAATATTCGGCTAAGGGAAATTTAGGGATTATTTGTGTAATTTGTCATTTTGTGATAAAAGGACTATTTCGCAAAGTGTTGAAAATATAGGGGCTAAATTGCAAATATGCCAAAATACATGTTTTGGACTAAATTGAATAAGTTAGTGATTAAATAGCTAAATTTTTATTAATATAGATAAAGACGACCGAATTCCGGAACTTGATCGGGGAAAACGGAAAATAGACGTGTAGATACAGGATTACGAGGTAAGTTCGTATAATGAAATTTAATGTGTTTATGTTTATAATTGTTGTTAATGGAATATATGACATATTAGTTGATTGAATAGCCTATTTGGATGTAAACATATGAAATTAAAATGAAATTGTTACAAGTGAGAAATGAATACCGAGCCCCGTTAGAACCGTAGAAGTCGATAGGATACAAGTGACATGTCACTAGGGCTACAGGGTGGTTCGATCTCCTGCATTTGTTGTGGACTCACCACGTGCTCATGAGCTACAGGTTTATCCTTCGGGATCACATGTTTAGTCTTCGGACTCACCGTTAGCCTACGGGCTTACCGTTCATCCTTCGGGATCACATGTTCAGCCTTCGGGCATACTGATACAGGCTCGAAAGAGCATACATGATGCATTCACGGATTATAGGTTATATTTATATACACTGTGTGTCTATCAACCGAGTGTCCCTCGATATTCTTAAAGGTTTAACGGGCAATTACCGATACATGTTACATGAAGATTGAATGATATATGTATTACATGTTATATGAGACATGAGAATTACATGGATTATATGGTATAAGTTATATGAAATACATGTACAAGTATTTGAGCAATGATATGATACATGAATGTTGTGGTTGGTATATGAATGAATTTATATGTTACATGAACTAACAAGTGTATACTTGTGAAATAGGCAACTTGAGTATATGAATTGAATTGGCATTGTTGTTGTAATTATCGCATTGATTCGATAAGGTTTAATTTCTATATTATACGGACTTACTAAGCTTTAGAAGCTTACTCTGTTCATTTCTTTCACTATCTTATAGATTCGAAAGCTAGCTCGATAATTAGATGAGTCGGAGATCACCATCACACTATCTATCAAACTTTGGTACTTTTGAAACTTTTGTAAATGAAATGGTCATGGCATGTATAGGCTAGATGGTTAGTGAATATGGCATAATTTGGTAAGTGATCAAGCTATGAGATGTGGCTTGGGTCACATATGTTTATAATAAAGTATTTTGGGATTGATTTTTTGGTTAAATGTGTTATGGCAAATTATGTGATTTTGATGAGTTCTTTATGCTTGAGGATGATGATGATTTTGGGGTTCATAATATGCTTGAATTGGTATGTTTGTAGATGGTAAATTGGCTTGAAATGTTGCATATTCTTGGCTTGTAAGAATGACCCTTGTTGAGTGGCAATTTGGCTTAAACCAAGCCTATATTGTGCCACATGGCCAGGAAACACGGGCGTGTACTTCGACCATGTGTCACCTGCATGTTAAACGTTTTGGTCAGTTTTGGTACACGGCCTAGACACACGGGCGTGTCTGGTAACTTGTAGCCGTGTGAAATTTGGCAGTATAGTCACACGGTCTGCTCTGTTTTGTACACGGGCGTGTCTGGTAGCCGTGTGTCAATTGACAGTTTCGGCCACGAGGTAAGGGCACGGGTGTGCTTAGGCCTTAGGCGACACACGGCCTAACCCCATGGGCGTGTTAGACAGCCATGTGGGAAGTCAGAATCGACCACGGGCTGAGAGGTTTGGGCGTGTTTAGAGGGACACGACCGTGTGAGAGGAACACGGGCAAGGGGAACGGCCGTGTGTCCCTAACTTGAAAATTTATGATTATTTTCCTACCTTTTTGCTATGTTTTTAATTTGACCCTCAATAGTTATATGCATCATTTTACGATCATTTGAAGTATGCTTTGCTGATTGAAAATACATGTTGGATTTTGACTAAAAAGTTCAAAATTTTTACTATTCTGACATGAGATGCAAGTCCGGTAATGCCCCTTACCTATTCCGGTGACGGTCACGGGATAGGGGTGTTACAACCGCAGTGTTACACGAGATGCTATTGTCAGACCTGAGACATGCGCACTTGCTCGAGCTTGTGCTATACATACACGCGAGGAAGCCTCATCACTTGATGTTGTTGCCAGTACTTTTTCTACTTATAACACTGATATAGTTGTGTTGATAGATCCTGGATCAACTCATTCATATATCTATATGGAACTAGTTTTTAAAAAGAGTTTACATGTCGAGTCTATAGAATTTCTAGTTAAAGTATCGAATCTGTTAGGCAAGTCAGTATTAGTTGATAAAATTTGTAGGACATGTCCACTGATGACTCAGGGACACTGTTTTCTGGCTAACTTGATGCTCCTACCGTTTGATGAGTTCGATGTGATGCTGAGTATCGATTGGCTAAATGTTCATGATGATGTTGTGAATTGTTGACGGAAGAGTATAAAATTAAAATGTCAGAATGGTGCAATTCTTTGGATTGAATCCAACGATTCGAATGAATTATCGATTGTGATATCTGCTATGTGGGCTCAGAAATGTGTGAAAAAGGGTTGTGATGTGTACTTAGCATATGCACTGGCTACTAAGGTGCCAAAATTGAAGATTAAATATGTATCGGTTGTCTGTGAATTTCAATTTTTTTCCAGAAGAATTACTGAGATTATCGCTGATTAGAGAAGCTGAATTTGGCATTGAATTGTTACCGGGTACGACACTGATATCAATAGCTCTGTACAGAATGACACCGATTGAATTGAACGAGTTAAAACCACAGTTACAAGAATTAACTGATCGAGGTTTTGCACAACCGAGCTTTACACATTGGGGTGCTCTGGTGTTGTTCGTGAAAAAGAAAGACGAGTCGATGAGAATGTGTATCAATTGCCAGCAATTGAATAAAGTAACTATAAAGAATAAATATCCTCTACCGTGAATCGACGACCTGTTTGATTAGTTCAAAGGGGCTACAATATTTTCGAAGATTGATTTGAGATCAGGCTACTTTCAGTTGCGAGTTAAAGACTTGGATATACCAAAGAGTGCTTTCAAAACCCAATAAGGTCACTATGAATTTTTAGTTATGCCTTTTGGTTTGATTAACGCTCCTGCAGTGTTTATGGATTTGATGAACTGTATTTTGAGACTGTATTTACACAGATTTGTTGTTGTATTCATTGACAACATTCTAATCTATTCTCGCGAGGAAACAGAGCATACGAAACATTTGAGAATTGTGTTACAGACTTTGAAAGATAAGCAGTTATATGTTAAATTTGGTAAATGTGAATTTTGGCTTCAGGAAGTCGGATTTCTGGGTCATATTGTTTTGGTAAAAGGCATCAAAGTTGATCTGAGCAAAATATCAGCGATATTAGATTGGAAATCAATGAAGAATGTATCTAAAATCAGAAGTTTCCTGGGTTTAGCAGGTTATTACCGAAGATTCGTGAAAGGATTCTAGATGATTGTAGTTCCGTTAACTCGATTACTTGAAAAAGCTATCAAATTTGAGTGGACCGAGTAGTGTCAACATAGCTTCGAATAGTTGAAAGCATTGTTAATAGAACCAGTTTTAGTTCAACCTGAATCAGGTAAAGAATTCGTGATTTACAATGATGCATCGTTAAATAGACTGGGCTGCGTATTGATGTAAGATGGAAAAGTTATCTCTTATGCTTCCCGATAGTTAAAACCACATGTAAAATCCTAGAATTTTGAATTCTGTGATTTTGCATGGTTTGGGACAAATTGCATGTTGATGTGTGGGCTTGGTGTATTAAGAAGGTTTGTGGGTGTCTGAGTAGTTTAGGGATCGAACCTGGACCTGTGCAAAAATTTTGATTTTCGCTGTTCAGTAAAGCTTGGCTTTGGCGTGTAGGTCTTAAGTTTAATTGTGAGTAATTTATGTCACAAGAGGTTTAAGTGGTCGAGTGGTTGTAGCATGTTTGTTGGCAGAGAGGTCATTGGTTTGAGGCTTAGGAAGAACAAAAGAGGTTTGTTTTTGCTCTTAAGCCGTGGGGGTAGGTGTGTTTGACCGGAACTCCTTAAGTGAGAGGGTGGAATCGATCATGGAGTGTTTAGTGGAGTGGTAATTCGATTGAGGGGATTTGAATGGGATTCAAATTTGGTAGGTGGCTAAAATCAAGGAGAAAATCAAGGAAGTTATAAGAGTGGAGTGGGGTGCCGAATTTGAGTTGTGAGGCAAAGGGATTCGGTTTTGTGAGTGAAGAGGGTAGAAGCCGAATGTTTATGACCATTTTGGATTTCATTGTGTTTTTTTCCCCTTCCAATTTCTTTCCTGCCGAATTTTTTTTCTTCTTTTTATGGGTGTGCCATATTTTTGCAACGAAAAGTGACCTCACACACACTTTGTGGTCCATTTTCTTTTGGCTAAATCTTGGGACTGTCTTTTCTCTATTATTCTCCAATATTTCTCTTCTCTCCCTTTAACCATTAATCTCTTTTTCTTTCCCTCCTCTCACAATCAGGTTCCTCTCTAATTGATCCTTCCTTGTTTTCATACTCCTTTGTTCAACAACAGCTGAGTACACCATAGCCATTTTCTTTTTTCTTTTGGGAATATTCAATAGTCGAATACTCTCTTATTTTTGCCAACCGAATATCATTCTATTCCCCTTCTTTAGCCAAACCTTTATTCGTTGTCTCTCTATTTCTCAATCATTCTTCTCTAAATCAAACCTACTTACACCTTTTTCTTGCTCCCTCGCAAGCCGAATCATCTTGGTTTTGAAGATTGAAGGGTAGGTACGGTAGGTGGATAACACTTTCATTCTTAATTGGGCGTATCTTGTAAAGGTTGAACCGCTTTTCTTTCTCTTTGGTTTCGGTCAGTCTTAAGTGTTTGTTTTGGGGACCGACGATAGTGTTTCTCTCCCTTTTTGATAGATTTTTTTCGGTTTTGTAGGTGCTTTTTAGCTATCGACTTCTCTGACGATGAAAAGGGTTACTTGTAAAGTAAGCGTTTAATGTTGTTGTTCCCTTTTTAGTAGTGGCCGAGTAAGGGGTTATTTCTTTCGGGGTAAAGCTCGAATTCTTGGCCATGTGGTTGAGCATTTTGGCTTAATAAAGTTTGGCATGTGGTTCAGGCTTTCGGCCAAAGGAAAGCCATTGATTGTAGGCATCGATTTAAGTGTAATAGGCGGGTTTCTTCACTCAAGTTAAGAAGGTAAGGATTGTCGACTATGGGACTTGGTGATTAGGTAGTTGTTAAGTTAATTTTAGTTCAGTTGGCTAATTAGATGCTCTGATTGGATTGTAGGTGCAGTGTCGTGAGGCGATCTTTTGTTTAGGAAAACAGGTGTGTTAATCACATTACTAAACCACGAAAGCAAAATGCCGTATCTATTTACGGGCTACGAACACTCAAATTATGCTATGTAATGACGTATCTATGTCAGCAGAATTAAAAGTTAAACCAGTATTTTTGCAACAAAGCTACGATGCTCGGAAAAGTGATATTGAGTTACAAGCTAAATGACTTCAATGTGAGTCTAATTTTGATTCTGAATTTACTATTGGAACTGATGATTGTTAAATGTTCCAAAATAGAATTTGTGTACTGAAAGATACCAAAGTCATTAGAAAGATTCTAAATGAAGCACACAGTAGTCGCTTTTCTGTTCATCCGGGTAGCACTCAAATGTATAATGATTTGAAACAGTTGTACTGGTGGTCAGGAATGAAACGAGATATATCAAAATTTGCATCGATATGTTTGATCTGTCAACAAGTAAAGGTCAAACATTAAGTACTGTCAGGTTTATTATAACCAGTGATGATTCCGAAATGGAAATGGGACAAAATTACTATGGATTTCGTATCGAGATTGCCACAAACTCCAAAAAAGAAAGATGCAATCTAGGTTATTGTTGATCGATTAACTAAATCTGCTCATTTCATACTGGTACACACAGACTACTCTCTCGATAGACTAGCTGAATTGTACTTGTCTGAGATTGTATGATTACATGGTGTACCATTGTCTATTATCTCCGATAGAGACCCGAGATTCACATTGAGATTTTGGAAGAAACTACAAGAAGCTTTGGGAACAAAATTGAATTTCAGTACAGGTTTTCATCCTTAGACTGACGGGCAGTCCGAAAGAGTTATACTGATATTAGAGGATATGTTGCATTGTTGTATTCTTGAATTTAAAGGTAGCTAGGAGAAACATTTACCTCTGATTAAATTTGCAAATAGTAACAGATTCCAAACGAGTTTGAAGGTGGCTCCATAAGAAGCATTATACGGCCGCAAATGTCGAACACAGTTATATTAGGCAGAATTAAGTGAGAAAAAGATACACGGGGTTGAATTGATTAGAGAAACCGAAAAAAAGTAAAAGTGATACATGACAACTTAAAAGCAGCTTCAGATAGACAGAAATCGTACGCGGACTTGATACGTAAAGAAATAGAGTTTCAAGTCGGAGATCGAGTATTCTAGAAAGTTTCACCGTGAAAGAAAATTCTCTGTTTTGATCGAAAAGGAAAGTTGAGTCTGCAATTCATCAGGCCATATGAAATTATTGAAAGAATAGGGCCTGTAGCATATCAACTATTGTTAGCGTCTGAACTTGAAAAGATACATAATATTTTTCATGTTTCGATGTTACGTCAATACCAATCTGATCCATCATATGTGATCTCTCCCGTTCATGTGGAAATACAGTTAGATCTATCGTACATTGAAGAACTGATCAGGATTCAGGCCCGAGAAATCAAAGAGTTCAGAAATAAATGTATAGCACTTGTGAAAGTTCTTTGGTGTAGACACGAGATAGAGGAAGCTACATGGGAACCCGTGGAAGCTATGCGAAATTAGTACACTAACCTGTTTACTGGTAAGATTTTCGGGGACGAAAATCCCTAAAAGGGGGAGAGCTGTAATAGCCCAATTTTGAAATTGATTGGAACAGGTGGTTTGGAGACCACTTAACCGAATCAAAATATTTATTTTAATATTTTAATAAGTTTTACAGTATGATAGAATTACCGTGTGAAAATTTCGTAAAGAAATGTTACCATTTGAATAGTTAATTCGATAAAAAGGATTAAATCGCATAAAAGATAAAAGTGACATATTATATGTTAAACATATTAAATTTCCTTGGCTTTTGATTCTAGTGGCCTTAAATGGTTAATGGACCATTGTTTTAATCAATGGACATTAACATATATGTTTAATATGTTTATAAGTAAGGTTAAAATAGTAAAATGTTTGTAATGTTATTATTAATTAAAACAAAAACATAATATGGCTTCATTTTCATCAACTTCACCGTTTTGAGATAGAAAGAAAAAGCCATTTCATTAAGTTACATTCAACTAAGCTTCTAACTTCAATTGAGGTACTGTTTTTTATCAGTTTTTAATGATTTCTATATTTTTAAGCTCGTTGCAGCTCGATATAGCTGGCCCGTACGTCAATTTCAAAAATTATTGATGATTTTTGGATTATGCCATTGTTGAATACATGTATATTTTGATGTTTCTTGATAAATTATTGATGGTTGTTAATAGATATACAAGTTTTATATAGTGATTTTTGACAAAATTGAGTATTTGGGATTAAATTAAAAAAGATAGAAATTTTGTGGTTAGAAATGCGAAATAATTGAAAATATGGGCTTAGTAAAAGATATTTGATATTCGGCTATGATGAATTGTGGCTAAAATGGTGTATTTTGTCATTTTGTGTATTATGGACTAAGTGTTAAAATGTGAAAGTATAAGGGCTATTTTGTAAAAAGGCTAAAATACTGTATATAGATCAAATCAAATTTGTTGGTGAATAAATGTGTTTAATTTGAATTATATAGATCAAGATAAACAAACATCAAAATTTGATCGGGGGAACGAAAGGTAAACGAGTAGACGTCGGATATACGAGCTATTAGGAAGAAAGTTTGTATAATTAGAATTGAATTATATTTATAATTTAAATTGTTATCTTGAATACTAAATGAATCTATGCATGAATTAATGGATGAAAATGCCTATTGATTATATATTTGAATTAAATATTGAGTCCCGATTGAACCGTAGAAAGTCATAGGGTACAAGTGATATGTCACTAGGGTTACCGCTTGGTTGAGCTCCTGCATTCGTTGTAGACTCACCACAGCTCATATGAGCTTGCCGTTCAGCCTTCGAGCTTATCGTTCAACCTTTGGGCTTACCATTTCAGTCCTTCAGGGCTTACCATTTTAGCTCTATTGAGCTTACCGTTCAGCTCGTTTGAGCTTATAGTTTACTAGCTCAGGAGGAGCATACCGATTTTGGCTCGTAAGAGCGTACATGATGAATTCACGGATTACCGATTATACACTTAGTGTGTATCAGCCGAGTATCCCTCGATGTTTTCGAAGGTTCAACAGGCATAAAACTGTTAGAATACTTGTGACAAGAGATACAAGATGTACATGGATTATATGTTATATGAATTATAAGTTACATGGATTATATGTTCCAAGAAGTATATGTGTACATGGTATATGTAACGCCCTAAATTTTCGGGTTTTTCTTAGATTTATCATTATCGGTTAAAATGTTTAAATGCTAGTAATTAGGTGTGTGATGCATGTATGGGGTGTGTTAATGGGCCTATGGAAGGCCCATGAGTTGGTTGGAAGCTCGGCAAAATTTTGAATTTTCGTCTTAGGAGATAGGGGATCAGTGAAAGTAAGGGTTTTAAGGAATTGTGTGCAAAATATAGCACAAATGAACCAGTGGTAGAGTGGCAAGGGAGACGCCACTAGGTTCCTTAAAAGGTGGCGCCTAAATGAGCTTAGAGGTCAAGGGTTCAAGCGCCAGAGGTTGCGAAGGTGTTGTTTATTTTTAAGCTTGAGCAGGTGAGAGTTTGAAGCCGATTGGAACTCTGCTGGGAGGAGATTTGAATCGGTCAAAGAGTAAATCATGGAGGAGGTTGAGGAGCAAATCAAGGGGTTCGAATTTTGAAAGAAGTGGCCGGCATTAGGGACTCTTTAGGAGGCAAAAAATCGGTAAGCAATATTGGGTATAGCAATCGGCTTAGGAGGGGTCTTTGTGCCGAATTTTTGAAGTTTTGTGCATCCTTTCTTTTGCCGAATTTAGGTGGCATATTAGTGTTTCCTTTTGGCAATCCTTTTCTTTGTTTTGACTAAGCAGCCGCACACCATATCCCAAGAACCCCACTGCCGATTTCTTCGTGGAGATTAAAAGACACTTTTGCTATTCTTCCCCTTTCTCTATTTTCATCTTCTTCTCGTCTTGCTTTCACAAACCGAAACCTACCTTGCTACCTCCTTCCTGGCCGAATTAACTAAAGTTTTCTCCTACTTCCTTTCTTCAAGCCCTAAACCGAATGCTCAGTTGATCAAAACCTCCATGGCTGAATACCTTGTATGACCGAAACCACACCTCCTTTGTTACCTATTGATCAAAATCTTCTTCTTCTTCTTCTTCTTGATTCTTTAGCAAGCCGAACCCTATTCTTCTATCTCTTCTCTTCTAATTGCCATTTCACCCTACCTTATTGGTTGACGGCAAGTGCACCACATCACTTCTTCAAGAGCCGAATATCTCTAGAGCCACTCTTTCAAATTAGAGTTAGATTTATGGTAGATCTAGAATAAACCGGAGATAGTGGAAACGTGGAACAATACTCTTCGACAGGTGGTATTGGTAAGTGATCTAATCACTGCGTATCTTCGTTTATTGAATATCTTAAAGGAAGACCGAAACCTATAGGGCCTTAGAGGGCATGTCGACATTTTTGTAAGATTCTAATATTATGGTTTGTTTCTTTTGCGCATGGAATAGCAAGAGGAGGTTATCAAGCGAGGAGTTTTGAAAGATAACGTGATTGGACATCGAGATTTAGTCTTTGATCGGCGAAAAGGGGTAAGATTTCAATGTTCGGGCATGTTGGCCGATTATGATTTGTGGGAGAAGATCTTATGTGTGGCCGAATCTTAAACTAACGTTTAGTGATCAATTGTAGGATTTCATTCGTGGGTTCTTCAGCGATTCCGACAGTTAACAGGTGTGTAACGTATCTCCATCATAGACTAGGATGGCTAAAAGCCGAAATAATCGAAACTGTGCTAAGTGACCGATCAAAAGTGACCGAAAAATCAGCCTTGGAAAGAAATAAGAGTGACCGAATACTCTGTTGTGGTCACATTGGGAATTGGCGATGGCGAAATTGCAGAAGGTGCAATTTCGAGCGTTTTGGTAAGTTGGGCCTCAATGGGCCAAGGTGGGCCCAATGGGCTTCCGAGCCCAAAATTTGAATCTGTTCATAAAAGACTTTCTGGTAACTTGAATAATAAAAACTTGGTAAAGTCGGTAAACTAAAACCTAAAATTGGGCTTAACGGACTTATCGACGATATTGGACATAGTAGGGCCCATTAGGGGATCTAGGCTAAAAAGGGCAAAATCGGAAATTTGGCTTAAGTGGACTTCCGTGGTTATTTAGGGACTGTTAATTTATCAGACTTGCATAAAATCTCTAAAAATATGAAAAAGGACTAAAATACCCTTAAATATGGAAAATTACCAAAATACCCCTAGGTGTAAAAAGACTATTATACCCCCTAGGGTCAATTCTATATGAAATGTATGATGTTATGTATCTGCATGAGTTAATTATTAATATGAATATATTTGATGCATGAGATGCTATATGTTGCATGCTAGTATGATTATCTGTTGCATGGGGTATGGGTTTATGATGGAGGAAGTGTTCTGGCAGCCTCGCTGCAATCTGGTGGCCTCGCCACAATATTTATATCTGGTGACCTCGTCACAATATCTGGCAGCCTCGCTGCAAATATATCTGGCAGCCTCGCTGCAAATGTTATCTGGCAGTCTCACTGCAAATTATATCTGGCAGCCTCGCTGCAAATATCTGTGGTGTGTAGCGGTTGGGTGGGTCGAGTAGTCTCCCCACATGGTGTAAGGCTGGTACGGGGGTGTTAAGGATGGATCTGGGTTGGGTTTCTGTTTGCATAATGCTTATATCTGATCTGTTTCTGTTATGGGCCTTTTGGGCTTAACCTGATTCCTGTAATGGGCCAAGGCCCAATTAAATCTGTTTCTGAGGCTTGATCTGTTTTGGCCTATGGTTGAGATAATGTTGCTCACTGAGTTGTCAAACTCACCCTTCTTAATTAATCTCTGCAGGTAACCCTCAACCATAGTGGGCTTGGAGCTGAGAGAGATTCGGAGTGGCCACAGCGACTGCAATAAGACTGGTTTTCATTTATGTTTTAGTATTTTAATCTTTATGTTAATTTTTGGGTTTTAATGTTTAATAAGGCCGCTATTAAATTTTCTTTTTGGGTTTTAACTTTCTAAAGGATTTGGTTCGTACTTTATCGAAACTGCTAGATATAGGCTGCGCGGGTTTCCAAAACCTTAATAACGTTTTCAAAATAACGTTTATAAAATTTAAACAATCTTGAATAATGACAACTTAAAGTGGTTTTAACAAGAACTTTTCTCACCTTGCTAGTTTTACAAAATATCACCTATGTCTCAACATGTTTTAAAAGGTTATAAGCGTAGTTTGGGATCATGTGACGCACCAGATCTGGTCATAACGTCCAGACCGGGTTTGGGGTGTTACAGTATATGTTACATGAATTTGCATGGCTTACATGTTTTATATGGTATGAGGGTATTTGTATTATATGATGATTTGTTAAATGAAGTATCTGATATGTATAGATGAAATGTTACATAGTTTCTATGAGATTATAAATGAAAGATTATATGTGATATGATACAAGTATTGGTATATGACATGAGACATATGTTTGAATTCATCCTTGTAAATGGATGTATATGATGTGTTAAGTTACTAACCTTTGAATGAATGACATGAATAGGCATTGTGAGCAAATGAATTGGTTATACATTGCTTAAATGCTTAATATCACTTTGGTAAGGTTAATTCTACATGATAGGGCTTACTAAGCTTTTAAAGCTTACTTTTTTTTATTTTTTTGTGTTTTATAGATTTCAGAAGCTAGCTCGATTTTTGACGAAGTCAGAGATTGCTATCGTACAATCCAAGCAACATTTGGTACTTTTGGAACTATTGTAAATGATGTCAATATGGCATGTATAGGCTAGTTTTTAAGTTGAATATTTTGGTCACTTATACTAGTGAATATGGTATGAATTTTGGTACTTGGTCAAGCTATGTGATATGGCCTGAGTTAGAAATTGTTTAGTTTAATATGAAAGTTCATTATGATGTGTTTTTTATATGCTTATAATGTTATAAGTGTGATGGATGATGTTGAAGCTTTGATTTGTATTGGCTTGAATGATGTTGAGTAGAAATGGTAAGTTTCATAATTGAATTTGTATGATATTGCTAAGTTTGAGATGAATGAGAATGAGATATGAATTATAGATGTTTGACTTGAAATAGATACATGAAAAGTTGGTACTTGTTTGTGTTATATATGGCATTGATTTGGTTGATTATGGAATGGTCTATATGTAACTTGAATTGGCCAAAATGGTTGCTTATTTGTTCTGTAAATTTGATGTAAATTGATACATGTAGGTACAAGAGAAATGTGTGGGAAATGCAGCTTAAACCAAGCCTATTTTCGTGACACACAGCCTAAGCACACAGGCGTATGTCTTGACCCTGTAGCCCTATACTTTAAGTAAAATGGACAGAGAGTTACATGGCCTAGACACACAGGCGTGTCTATTTACCGTGCATGACACACAGACTGGACACACGAGCATGTCTCTGGTAGTCATGTGGCCAAGTCATTATGTATGCGCTGTTTTTACACAGCTTGGACAAATGGGCGTGTCTGGTGACGGTGTGAGGAACATAGCCTGGGTACATGGCTGTGTGACCCTATTTCAAAAATTTTCTTAAGTTTCCTATATCTTTTATACGTTATCAAATTGATCTCTATTGTACACTTAGGGTTTTATATGTTTGCTTTAAGCACACTATGCCTGCGAATGATTGATATTATTGAATTGAGATGATGTTTGATAAAAGTTTAAAATTTTTACCGTTTCGAACTGTGTTAGAAGTTAGGTAATGCCCCTTACCTATTCCAGCGACAGTTACGGGATAGGGGTGTTACATAGTATGTTTGATGTTATGTTATTCAAAGCTGCAAATCTATTTTTGGGTATACGTTGTACAAACAGCTTGTTATATTCTGCATGATCTGCCAACTAAGGCAGCATAAAAAATCCCACATGAATTGTGGCATGGTAAGAAGCTAAAACTTAATCATTTTATGATTTGGGGATGCCCAACCCACATATTGGATTAAGATATGAGTAAGTTGGACTCATAGATAGAATTATGCATGTTTCCAGTATATCTAAAAGGAAAAATTGGTGGTTTGTTTTATAACCTAAAAGAGCAAACTATTATAGTCTCAACTCATGCTATATTCATTGAAGAAAGTTACATGAATTACTTCAAACCTCGAAGTAAATAGGTACTCGAGGAGCCTTCGAGAAATATAAAAAACCATGCAAAATGGTTCTAGAACTAACTCCTTGTAGTATACCTACAAATGATTAGTAGCATAGGGAGCCTTATCGCAATAGGAGGGTCTCTAGTAGGCCTAAGTTCTTCAAATTTTTTGAAAGTGTTTTTAACACTAAGTCTACCGAATAGGAAGATGATGACCCACTCACATGTGATGAATTGTTGCAGAGTGCTGATTATGAACTCTGGGAAATAGCTATGAAAGTTCAGATGGACCATATGTATTCGAACTTATTGCAGGAACTTGTAGACTTATCAGAAGGGATAAAACTCATAAGCTTTAAGTGGATATACATGAGGAAAAGAAATGCGAATGGAAAAGTGGAAACTTATAAGGCTAGACTTGTAGCAAAAAATTATACTCAGAAAGAAGGCATCCATTATGATGAAACATTTTCTTTGTGTAACACCCCTAACCCGTATCTAAGCTGGACTAGAGTCAAGGAGCATTATTGTATAATCGAAACATTTAAACTCAAATTCATTTAATAACATAAACATATCATTAACCAGTCATACACATACATTTTTCCTTAAATCGAGCCCTCAAGGCCCTAGAAATAACGTAAAAACAACTCGAGACTGAATTAAAAACATTTGGAAAGTCTAAGAAAAGTTCATAAAAATTTGGAAACAGGGGTCATATAACCTGTGGCCAAGCCGTGTGCCTCACACGACTGAGACACACACCTATGTCCCAAGCCATGTAATCTTCAAACTAGGGACACATGGCTGTGTCCCAACCCGTGTCCTCACTGGTGTAACTCTCTGAGTAGGGTCACACGGCTGTGTCACATACCCATGTGCTAGGCCATGCAACTCTCTGAGTTTCCCCACACACCTGTGTGCCAGGCTATATGCTAGGTCGTGTAAAAAATTGACTTCCAGGCAAAGGAACTCTTAGATGACACACAACCATGTCACCAAGCCATGTGGCACACACGCTGAGTCATACGCCTGTGTCTCAGGCCATGTGGACCTAAAATTGACCTAGAATCAAACCAATGCACTACCATATCATGCTTAACTTATCAAACCAATCATAAATACACAAATGGGACTTGAACATCACTTGAACATACATCAAAGTACCATTTCAATGTCCTAACAAAACTAACCAATATGCCATACAATGTCACCTCAATACACAACCAAATATTACCTATCTAAACATGTCATTTATACCATAAATCAATCATCAATTATTAGTTCAACATTTACCAAAACATGCCACAAACATATCCATTACACAACATTTTAAACATACCATTTGAACCATTCAAAAATGCATAGTAGCATATCCAAGTTGACACAATTTGACAAAGTATCACATGATGCCAAAGCAAGATAACATCTATAACTTATACAAGCCAATCCACCAACTAAACATTCATCACAACGAAGTTACAATTCAACCTATACATGCCATTATAACCTAAGCCAAAACATTCAAAAACTATCGATATTTATGTTGAATAGTGTGATAAATCTTCGACGAGCTTCCAAACCGATCAAGCTTTCGGTAATGTATAAAAGATAGGAAAGAAATTATGTAAGCAAATAATACTTAGTAAGCTCGTATAACAAAAACACAAGTTACCATTTCATTTGCATAATATAAATAGCATAATTATAACGCCAACTAAACCATAAGCTTAGCGTAATGCCTATACAACATCATCAAATACACAAGTTAGTGCATTTATACATAACTCATTTGAACTAACCATATGATAAGTCATTTTTCATATGAAAGTAGATCATTTAATTCATACATCCTTTCTATGAGCATATGCATAATTCCATTTGAAAACTTACTATTTCAATCCCTTTTCTTACCCACTGAACCATCTAGAATTTCATCGGATAGTCGGGAAAGCTTACACAAACTATCTTTAAACATATAACCGTAACCTTTCCTTTACATCATTACTCATACGAGCTATGACATGGGCCTGTTGACACGAGTTATGGGTTGAAACGTAAGCAACACGATGCTGCTCACATGAGCTGTGGAGTATCCGCAACAAATGGAGGACCTCAGCCATCTGTAGGACATTCATCAGCACCCGAAACATGAAATCCCTAATGACATGTCATTTGTATCCTACAAATTCCTAAGGTTCAACCAGGACTCGATAACCTTCATTGCATTGATTTGGATATACATCACTCAGTTACTTTATGAATACATAATAACATACATTCGCATAACATGAATATAACAACCATTCATGCAAACTTACGTCAATGACTAGGGGCGTGAAGGCTAAATCAAGCTATTCCAAAGCTTTTGGTTTGCCTCGATCTAGGTCCGTATGTGGTCTATCTTGATCTAAATAGACAATTTCAATCTATTTAATACTTCAAATATTAAATTTTGTCCACATTTCATATTTATGTAAAATTAGTATTTTTCCCCTATGATTTTAACTTTTTACAATTTAGTCCTTAAGCTCATAAATTGAAATCTAAGCATTTTAATCCCTCTTATAGGCTAACCGAATTCTTTAGGACTTAAACCAACCAAAATAAATCATCATGTCACAGATTTAGCATGAACTTTTACTATTTTTACAAATCAATTCTAAATGTAAATTTCTTCAAAAATCACATTACAAAACTTGTTTATTTATCAAAAAGGATTCATAATCTATCATTAAACATCAAAGACTATCAAAAACATTCATGGAATAACCCTCAACCTTTAACAATTTTATAAATTAACCCCCATGCTAGCTAGATTAATTTAAAACAACCTCACAAACATAAAAATCATTAAAAATGGTGTTGAAAACACTTATATGCAATCAATACAAGCTTGGCCGAACCAAGCTCTCATCCATGGAGTTTCTTTTTCTTTTAAATCAATTAAGGCAAAGAAATAAGAATGGTATCATTTTTCTTTTCTTTTGTTTTAACCTTATATACCTAATTACCATTTTAATCTTTGAAAACTTTAATAATTTCATTAAAACTATGTCTATAAACTTCCAGTATCACCTCAATTGTTCTATTTACCATCCAAGTCCTTTAGTTTAAGGTTTCATTATTACGCCCCAATAATATAAGGGTTATTTTGCATGATTTGACATAAAATGCATGTTTGGTGGGCTGGTTGGGTGTTTTGGGTATGTTAGAGAAGTTTGGGTTCAAGCCTTGGCTCTGGCAAAATTTTTAGTTTTTGTCCTTAAATGAATCTGGACACTGGCACATAGGATTTTTAAATAATTGTGCATGATTTTTGTCACAAAAAGTCTTGTGGCTTGGTGGCAAGTGACATCTTGGCAATTGAGGGAACTTGGGTTTGAATCCCATGGCAGGCAAGGGATAATTATTTTGCTACATGGGACGGTAAGTGGTTGAAGTGGTTTCGGACTCTGTTGAGTGAAAGTTTGAACTGGCCTTGGAGTAAGTTATGGAGGATGTCAAGGAGGGACAAGGGGAGAGAATTATGGAGAAAATTAACGAATTCTAAACTAGGGAGAGTTGTAGCCAATTGGGTAAAGTGGAGTATGAAAAATTCGGCTAAGGGGTCCTTGGTGTGCATTTTCGTCAATTTGAGAGTGAGTAGGTGCCAAAATCTCTTTCTGTCTTTTCGGGTTTTTCCTTTTTGAGTTCTGTTTTCTTTTCTATTCTCTTTGTGGTGAGTTCATTTTGGAAACTGACCATTCGTTTAATTCTTCTGTTGATTGCCAAAATACACCTCCCTTCTCCATTCTAGTACTTTTGCAATTTTCTCTCATAGCTTTAGTCGACTACATTTCTCTTATTTCTTTTTCACTTTTCCATTCAACTCTTTTTTTTTCCTTTTCCATTGTGACCGATTCTCCATTCTCTGTTGCTCTACTTTTCTCTTGTTCTTCTCTAAACTGAACTTGACTAATCTCCTCTCCTGTTCACTCATAAGACAGATACCTCCTCTTTAAGGCATCTTGGTTTCCTGAGGTCGAAGGCTAAACCTCGGTAAGTGCTTATCACTCTCTCCCTCTTTGGCATTTTCTTGTAAAAGCTGAACCTCTCATCTTTTCCTTTAAAGTTCGGTCGGCCTTTAGTTATTGTTCTTTTGACCGACTTTGGCCTTCTCATTCCTTCTCAAATGTTTTATTTCGGTTTCATAAGTGTTCTTTAGCAATCTATTCTCTCAAGGGTTGAAGCAACCTGGATCTTTTCCTCAGTCTTCTGTTAAGGTAAAAACTTAGTTTGTTTTCCTTTTGGGTGATGGCCGAATATGATATATGTTGCTTAGGGCAGTGTTTGTGTCTTAAGGCCACTAAGTTGCGCAATTTTGTTTAACAAGAGTTATGTATGTGATTCGGATAATCGACTAAGGACAGGCGATTGATTTTAACCAACGATCTAAGTGGAATAGGCTGGTTTCCACTCAATTGAAGAGGTAATATTTTCTGATTTTGTAGTGTTATTATGTTGGTGTTAGATCTTTTGATAGTTGATTAACTGGATACTCTGATTGGTTCTAGGTACGGTGTTCGTGGAGTGATCATACGTTTCACAAACCTAGCTGTGTGAACACTCATATGGTGAACCAAGGCCACAAAATAGGGCGGTAGGCTGTAGAAGCCGCCACGAGCGTTTTCGAGTGCTTGGGTCATTTGGGCCTCGTTGGGCCGAAATGGGCCGTGTTGGCCTAATGGGCTCGAGGGTCCACACGGATAAAATCCACAGTAAGTGACAATTAATGGATTGGGCTATGAAGTTCGCATAGCCATGACTAAATTTGGGCTAAATGGGCCACATGAGCTTGTGGGCCCACTTAGGCCGAGTAACGGGCCTTGGGCCCATTTACACCATTATGACCAGTCAAGTCCTCTAAGTCGTGCGAGACGATTGTAGACCTTTTAAAGGGTCGTTAAAATGCCCCTAAGGGGTAAAATTATCGTTTTACCCCTAAGTGATGAAAAGATTGTTTTACCCCTAGTGATAGGTTGATTGATGTGTGTATGATATTTATATGACTGATTCTAAGTATGACATACTGCATACACATAATATTTCTGTCACGACAGATTGTATGGGGTTAGAATTTTGTTATAGAGGAAGTACTGTATATTAGCTCTGCCACGTATTTTGTTACTAGTGGCTTTGCCACATTTATTATCACTAGCAGCTTTGCTACGTTATTATTACTAGCAGCTTCCCTACGATATTGGTGTGTTGGCTGGGTGGGTCGATTTGATCCCCACATGTTGTGTTGGTTGCTACGGGTGGTGTGTTGGTTGGATTGGGATGGGTTGCATTATTGTACTATATTGACTCTGTATTAGGCTTAAGCCCACACTGTTACTGTATAGGGCTAAAGCCCAGACTGTTCTGTTACTGAATAGGGCTCACGCCCAGATTGTATCTGTATGCACTGTTCTGTTTGACTGATAGGGGATTACACGCAAACTCACACTTTCTTTTAATTGTACAGGTAATCCCCAGCCTTAGGTAATTTGGGCCACAGAGGGACTCGAAAGTGGCCACAAGATTGCTGCTATTTTGCTTTTGATTTTATTCACTTAAATTATATATTGGGTTTTTTTATTATGTAATAAGGCCATTCAATGATTTACCTTTTAATTGGGCTTTGATTTCTTGCTTTTAATCCACTAGAGTAGTAAAACGAGTTTTTAAAATAATAATTGTTTTCACAAAAAAATGCACATTCAATAACAAATTCTTGCATCAATACACATCCAAGACTGTTCAAAGATGCGTCACTGAAAATAACAAATTCTTTTCTCGACTCAGGTTGCACTAATACCGGTGCCTAATTCAATAACGCGTTCAATCATTCAAAACTCTTTTGACATTTCTCAGACCACTCAAACTTAACATCTTTCTGTAATAATCTGGTCATACTATAGAAAAATTACATTTTTTCCCCTAACTTTTTAATTATTTAAACTTTAGTCCCTAGGCTCGTAAAATGAATTTCTTTCAATTTCTTCATTACCCAAGCCTAGCCGAACCATTTTTATACTCATACAAGCACACTTTTTTCATTTATTCCTACCTACATTTTACAACTTTTACAAATCAGTCATTTTTGACATTTTTACCGAAAATCACTTAGTAAAAGTCATTCATCACAAATCTAATACACATTTTCTACAATTAGACATCAAAATACATGCATGTCTATCATGGGTAAAATTTTAATCTTTGATAAGACTTTAAATTAGTCTTTAGAAAGACTAGATTAGGTTATGAGAATCTCAAAAATGAAAAAATCATAAAAAAATGGGGCTAGGATGGACTTACAATTGAGCTTGGAAAGCTTGGCCAAAACCCTAGCTATGAAGTCCCTTCACATTTTGGCTATAGGGATGAAATTGATGAAGATGACATCATTTATTTGCTTTATTTGTCTTTATTTGCAAAATAATCAAAATGCCCTTAATGCCCAACTTTAAAATTGCACCTAACCATGTCCATTTTTGTCCATCCTATGGTATAATGGTCTAATTAACATTTAAGGACTCCCAATTTAAAAATTCATTGCAATTAAGTACCCATAGCTTCTAGAACACACATTTTGTACCTATTGCAATTTAGTCTTATTAGGCAAAGTGGACACTCTATCGATAAAATTTCTTAACGAAATTTTCACGTAATCATTCAATCATATGGTAAACCATAAAGAAATAATAAAATAATTATTTTTACTCCAGATTTGTGGTTTTGAAACCACAGTTCCGATTTGATCCTAAAATGGGCTGTTACATACTGATTTGCTTCTCAATGTATCACGAAGGGACACACAATCGTGTACCATGACCGGATGTCACACACGGCTGAGACATACGACCGTGTCTCTACCTGTATGGACAAAAATAGGCTATTTGCCAAGCCATTTTTCCACTCAAATTGCACATACTACACAAGATCATTTTATACCGATTCAAGACATATTTATGCAACCAAACAACTTCATTCAAGGCACATATCATACCATTTCTATTCTAACCACTTTGATACTCAAATCATTACCATATACACATTCAAATACATATCAAACTAACATGTTTCAATAGCAATAAATGACGTATATAACATGTCCCCTATTTCAACCTTATAATCATCCAATTACCAACTACAACCAAACATTTTCAATTCATATATCCAACACATATCATTATAACCATTTGCACAATTACATCCCATCATCAAACTTGCCAAAACATACCATATCATATATATAAATACGCAACCAAAATATTATGTCAAATTAAGCCAACTCACATAGCTTAAACTTATACCAAAACCTATAAGCTTCCCAAGCTAAAGTGACCAAAATTATCATCTTTATAACTAGCCTATACATGCCATATTTACACATTTCATATAGTTCAAAAGTACACAATTGTCAACTCGATAGTGTGATGTAAGTCTTCGACGTCTTTCAAATCGAGTGAGCTCTCGAATATCTATAAAACATAGGAAAGAAAACTGGAGTAAGCTATATAGCTTAGTAAGCCCGTATAATATAGAATTTGACTTACCATTTATATACAATCTATACAAGCAAACATATTTTAACCAATCAACTCATCAAATGCCTATACAGAATTGTTCATCAACATAGTAGACACATAAGTACATATGAACATCCATTCACAAGGATGTGTACAACCCTCATTCAAATTCATACTTCAATACACCATATAATGCCCATTTCGTGTAATTTATAAAACATTTCATCTTTATTCATATAACTAGTAAATCATAAGTATGACCAGTAATTCATTCATATAACCAGTAATTCATTCGTATATCTAGTAGTTCATTCGTATAACCAGTAGCAAAATTATGTCCATTGAACCTCTTAGAATATTGATAGATACACAGGTGATACACACTAAGTGTATTAATCAGTAATCTGTCAATTCATTATCATATTCGCTCTTTCAAGCTATGATCTATAAGCTCCTCCTAAGTTGATGGACAGTAAACTCTATCGAGCTGAAAACAGTAAGCTTTGACGAGCTAAAGCATTGCTAAGCTTATACGAGCTGCGGTGAGTCCACAACAAATGCAAGATCTCAACCAAATAGTAACCCTAGTGACATGTCACTTGTATCTACGAATTCCTACAGTTCAAATGGCAATTCTCGGTAAACATCAGTTTAGGCATTTAAATATCATATCATTCAATTACTCATAACATATATACATTCAATTCAATTAAGTACAAATTTAATTACTCAATTCTAATTATACGAACTTACCTCTTTACGCTCGGATAAAAATTATCGTGTATTTGATTTCTTTTCCTTTTCCATGATCTTGATCCAATCCTGGCTTTTCTTGATCTATATAATATTTCTTGACTTGTGTCCAATCAAAATATAAGGGATAAAAGGATATAATACATGAAATTTTATCACAGAAAGATTATGTTGAACCATGAATTCTTATAACTTGGGTAGCGATGATGCATTGCTAGATGACACCCATTGCTTGTAACGTTAGAACTGTTCTTGTATTACTACCAATGTTACAAGAGCCTTGTACTAGCCCAATTTCGAGTCTGATCAAAACAGGTGGTTTCGGGACCACTTAATCGAGTCAAAATAATTATTTTATTATTTTATGGATGGTTACAGCATGATAGTATTTCGGTGTGAATGTTTCGTAAAGAAATATTATCGATTAAATAGTTAATTCGGTAAAAAGGACTAAATCGCATAAAGCGATAAATATGAGTTCTATTAGTAAAATGGCTTAAATGACTTTGTCTTTATTTATGGGAGTCCTTTCATGGCAAATATGTCATTTTTATTTTGAGTGGATGATAATGGACATTTACGTCCATATTTGGCATGAATTTTATATAGTGTAATAAAGGTTAATTTAGGTATTTAATTATTAAAAGTTACTATTATAAAGCAAACAAATTTCAATGCTCATTCTCATCATCTTTTACCGAATTTGAAAGAAAATATGGGGTTTAAAAGCTTTCTCACATTCGGCAATTGAAGGCTTGAATTAGTAAGTTATTTTCGATCGGTTTTTAATAATTTTTACGTTTTTGTAATTGTTGCTTTGTATACTATCATGCTCGTACCTCAATTTCTGAAATTGGTTGTGTTTTTAAAATGTGCCATTGATGAATATATGTCTATTTTGATGTTTCTTGATGAAATATTGATGATTGTTTAGAAATATACAAGTTTTATAAAGTAATTCTTGATAAAATTGAGTATTCGAGATTAAATTGAAAAAGACATAATTTTTATGGTTAGAAATGTGAATAAAATAAAAATATGGGTTGTTTAGATGCTATAGAAAATTTGACTAAATACGTGTACAATGGGATTTTGTGTATTTTTGCATAATTATGCATCAGGGACTAAATTGTCAAGGTATGAAACTATGAGGGATATTTTTATAAATAGGCCAAATTACATGTCTATGGATTTAATTGAATGTGTTGGTGAATAAATGGTTGAATTTGAATTCTTATAGATAAATATAATCAAATATTGGGACTTGATCGGGGGGAAACAAAAGATAGACGGTTAAACGATTATACGAGCAATTACGAGGTAAGTTCATATGGTTAAAAAATGAATTATTAGCTATTGAAAGTGTTTGAATTGATGGTAATTGTATACATAATGAATAATTTACTAAAATTATCGACTATACGAATATGTTGCCGTCATTAAATTATATGATTAAATTGATACAAAATTATATGTTATAAGAAATGATGGATAATTGGTAAGATTGTGTGTATGTAATGGTAGATATGTTAAATGGCTTTGTACTTGATTATGTTAGTATTACATGATGATGGAATGCCATAATATATTCAGTCTTGTGTTTGGAAGTAATGAAGTACTTTGGGGTTGAGTAAATGTATATTGGAGTTAGTTGAGTTTTAGTATATGATAGATTAAATGTCTTGTATGTGGTTAGTTACTAAGCAAATATTTGCCGTTGATTAAATTAAATACCATATATATATATGTGTGTGTGCCGAATTGAAATGTATAAAAAGTTGAGGTTGCCGAATGCAAATAGAGTTGATAAATTTGAATTGATAAATATGGAGTAATTGAATTTCGGCACTTAGTGTGCGAGTATAAAAGATTACGGATGTGAAAATTGCACTAAGTGTGTGAGCCTGATTATTGAGCACTAACTGTGCAAGCTTAAGTATAAAGCACTATGTATGTGAATTCGATATATAATGTCAAATAGCTGTTGGCACAAGTGTGTGTGCGACTTTTCGAGTAATCAGGAATAGTCGAATGTATTTTTGCCTTGAATTTCTTAAGAAGTATTTATGATTTATAAATTTGAATTTGAGCAGGTGAGTATCAAACCTATAGGGTTAATATTATCGATCATAAATCTATATGCTTGATAATGGTCAAGAAGGTTGCATGATAGATGTACGAATTGGATGAGTAAAATGATATGATTATATATATCTATATACGATACCATGTAGTATGTTAAAATGTGAATGTTTGAGTTATTTGGACTAAGTTTTGATATTGAGAAATTGAATGGAAAATGTATGATAATCGAATTTCTGATGATTGAAAATATGCTTGAGTCGAATTTGAACAAGTGATATTCGGGCTTCTAGCCTAGCAAGCCTTGTGCTGGTGAAAATAATCGGGCTTTATGCCTAGCAGACTTAATGCCAGTGTATCAAAATTCAAGCTTTGAGCCTAGTAGGCTTTGTGCCGATGTGATTTTAGGTTTATACCTAGCAGGCTTGTTGCCGGTGAATTATAAAGAGTTTATGCTTATGAGACTTTGGGATAAAGTGCTGATTTCATATTTTTAATGAGCTAAAATAAACAGGTATGTGATAGTTAGTTGTATTTGTGTAATAAGGTAAGTTGGTTATTGTATTAGTGATGCATATGTTATATGAGATACGTGATATGTTTAGATAAATTATTACATGGTTATATGATTATATGATATATGAAATGTTTGATTGTTTAGAAGAATAGTTATATGGTACACATATGAATTATTGAAATGAAAGATGATATATGATATAGTGTACATAAATCATAGATGAAATTATATGAGTATTCGAAGGTTACATGAGATCAATGATTTATATAGATGAATTGATACATGGTTTAAATGAAATATAGTTATGAAAAGTTACATGATTTATATAGAAGGTATATTTGAAAAATGAATTACTGATGTTACTGATGAGTTAATGTTTATACGGGTATAATTCTGCTATCGGTTATATGACTCTGTTATAGGTTATACGTAATGAAATAAATTGACACCAATGCTATGTGAATTCTATGATATTGATGTTGTATAGGTGATATGTGTTATAAATGGTTTAGTTACATATATGGCACTTAGTATGCAAGATATAGGGTTTTCGATATTGGTCTCAAGGGTTCAACTATAAAGATGATGCTACGAGAATAGAAATAATGATACAAATCAGTACAGGTATACATGGTACACTTGACAAGTAAGTGACATTGATAAATTTATATGATATGTGAGTAGATGTGATAAATTACACATGAATTACATGACTGTTAAGGAAATAAATATTGAATTAGATGAGGCTGGTTCAAAAGCAATCTTATTGCTTAAAATGACAAGCTTAATTTTAATTTTTTTTTATAGAATGCTGATAATTATAGAACTTACTAAGCTTATTAGCTTATTCTGTTTATTCTTTGTATTTTTCAGTGATAAAAATGTTCACTTGGTTTGGAAGTCATCAAAGATTTCATCACACTATCCAGGAGACAATCGGTATTTCTGAACTCTTTGAAACGGCATAATATGGCATGTATAGGCTAGTTTGTAAGTTGATGTTTATTGTTATCCATGTGGATGGATTTAGTATAATCCTTAGCCCATGCTCAAGCTATGTGATATGGCTTGGTCTTGATATGGATGTTTTGGTATGAAAGTATTATATGATATATCTTTTATTTGATAACGTTGAGGAATGGTAAGTTAGTATGTTTTGATAGTAAATGAGATGAGGAATGAGGCTAAATTGAATAGTCCACTTGATGTATGAATGGAGTTTTATATGTCTGTTTTAAGTATGATATGGTGATAGATGATATATATATTGCTGAAATGAGTTGATGTTTGATAAAAGTTTAAAGTTTTACTGTTTCGGTCTGAGTTACAAGTTCGGTAATGCCCCTTACCTATTCTGGCGACGGTAACGGGATAGGGGTGTTACAAGCCTACTAGGTCACACCCTATGATTGAAATGAACAGAATCTAAACACAGTTGGTATTAAATTTAACTGTCACAATAATTATATTAATTATTGAATTAATTCAATTCGATAGTTAAATAATAAACATAGTATATGTACAAATTTGTTGTACAAGAATAGAGAACATAATTAAAATAAATGTATGAATTTGATTCATATAAAATATTAATTATGATTTGTTTATCAAAATTATTGAAATAAAGTATTATAATAATTAATTTCGATCAAACATAAAATATATATGGAAATTAATATCCTTTTGGAAAGGATATTACACAGTGCTATTTCATATATATTCTAGCACCAAAATAGGGATTCCATTTTAGGGAATATTAAAAAAAAAGGAAAGCAATCACAAAATAAAACCCTAGGGTGCAGAAGAGTGTTAACCTGTAACACCCCAAACCCGGCCCAGACGTTACGGCCTAGTCTGGTGTGTCACATGGAAGTGTTTTTCAAAAACCGTGTTTTCATTGAAAACCCTTCTTAATGTTTCGAAACTTTTACCGTTAAACTTGTATAAAACCTTAGCTTTATCAAAATGTGATACATTGTAATAATCAAAACATTGTAAACAACCTTGTAAAATCTTATGGGAAATTTTGAAAGCTTGAAAACACTTATAGTTACGAAAACATGTTAGTTTGAAAGGCAGTTTTAGTATCGAAAAATTAAACCTTCTTTGTTATGGCTTAAAGTGAATGGATACTATGCACCAGGTAGGATTCAAGAGAAGAGGAGGTGAGTCATTTAGACTGCTTAAGTACCAAGCTCTTCCTAGATCCACTCCTAGACATGCACACATCCATTGCCACACTTTAACCTTGTGACTTGTCTACGAACAAATTAAGTTTAAATGTATTTAAGATTTACTTATTTATGAAAACATTCACGTTGCGGAAGCTTTGTTCTACTTATCGAGATATTTTGAAAACAGGTAGCGTTTATAAAACCGTGCCCTAAAGCTAACTGATTAAGAACAATTTAAATAATATCATGCTTAGCTAAAAATAAATTAAAAAATAATTAAACAGGCCCCTATTACAAACCCAAAATCAAAATAAAAATAACTAAGATTAAATTGAAATAGTTAACTTAATTAAAATCAAGCAGTCCAGTCCATGTGGCCACTCTGAATCCCTCCCAGCTCCAAGTCCAGCAATCTAAAGCTCACCTGCAAGGATGGAAGGAAAGGGGTGAGTTTGGAAAACTCAGTGTGCAACAAAGCCCTTTCCAGAGCCCACATCATCACAAGCATACTGGGCCGAAGCCCTAATTCAGTCTTAACATATACTGGGCTGAAGCCTTTCATAATTCATGTCACTGGGCCGAAGCCTTTTCTATAAACGGTATGGCCCATAGGCCCATTTCAGTATCACTTGTAAACATCAATGCGTGTATGCAAAGCCCATTTGGGGAGACTACTCCACCCACCAACCGCTACTCTCCACCCGTACCAACCAAGCTCTCTATGTGGGGAATAACTCAACCCACCCAACCAAACTCTCCATTGGTAGCATAGCTGCTTTAATGTATATCTGGAGGCCTAGCCTCTTTTAATAACTGGGGCAAAAGCCCTTTTCGGTAAACTGGGGCAAAAGCCCTTTTCGGTAAACTGGGGCAAAGCCCTTTAGCACTTCCTTCTTTCATATAAACCCAACCCATGCATGTAATGAGTATAACATGGCATATCGTATACATATCATAGCATATCATGTGCATATCATATCATATCATGTAAAATAACAATATCACAATCATCATATTCATAATAAAACCCTAGGGGTATAATAGTCATTTTCACCTAAGGGCAAAATAGTCATTTTCATGTTATAAGGGTAATTACGTAATTTTATCCATTATTAGGGCTTTCCATGTTTATTCATCAATTCCAAGTGTTTAAACAGCAATTTTAGCCTATTTTAGTAAAACCGAGTTCTTGGGCCCAAAACACCTAATGGGCCTTACCTAACCAACTTAGTCGTCTAAGCCCACATAATCCAAATTCTACAAGTATCTACTAATCTAACCAATTTTAAGCCCATAGTCTATTAAGAAACACTCATTACCCATTTTTTCCCATATGGGCCCGTAAGCCCATTGGGCCCAAATTTAGCCTATTGAGGCCCATCTTACCAACGTGTGCAAAATCGTGCACTTATCTGCTCCATCAATCCACACACCGATCTTATCGCGTTTTTCGCATCTAAAACCATTCGCAAATCCACAAGTTCCAGAAATGCAGAATTTCGGTATTTTCAGCTTTTCAGCAAATATCAAACTAAGCTACTAGAGGGTTTGTTACACACCTGATTAATGTCGAAACGTTGACGAGATCTCCCACGCGATTATCCTACAGTGATCACCTCAACAGATTAGACCATACCAACACTTAATCTAAATTGAAACTCAACAAAACCTTACTTATCTATTCGGCCATCACCTTTAATGGCCCTAGAATCTTACCTTGCGAACTTAGATCTACAAGATCTAGATCCAATTGTGCCAATGTCCTTAATCCAATGCTCCTTGTAGATTACCCCTTAACAAACACAAAGCCGATTTCTAAGATAAGATTAGTCCCTAGCCAAGTCGACAATCTCCTTAAATATATAGGGATTTTGACTTCTCTTAATTTCCAAAATAACGAATGAGAAGGAGTTCAGTTACTTACTAAAGATTTACTCGCCAAAAACATTCCCACGCACCACCTTTTTTCCAGATCTGTTGTAGATCTAATCCTCAAAATACGAGTAGAGAACAGATTTAATAATTTCAGCTTTTCCATAACTTCCAAGAATACAAAAGTACTCAGGGTTTTGATCACTTACTGATGATTCTATTCGAAGAATTCCGTTTCCACGTCCTTTCTAGCCTAGATTTATGATAGATCTACATCCAAATGCTAGCAGAGAAAAGATCTTAGGATATACGACTTTTAGATCTATTACCCAGGTATTCTTGTCCGATTCAACAGAGAATTAGGGGCAATGAATAAATGGTCAAAAGGAATAGATAATGAAGGATCTGGCTTGATGAACTTTTGAGAAGGATTGATGAAGAAAAGAGAAAGAAATTAGAAATAATAGAAGAGAGGAGATAAAAGATGAATCAAGAATAAGGAAGAAAAAAGGGTGGAAGAAAATAGGTTCGGTTACTATTGATGAAGAGAAGAAAAAAATGAACAAAAAAGAAAATAATTCATTTTAGGCAAGAATTAAAAGAACAAATTCCTTTAATTAAGCTTCCCATCCATTTTAAATTGCCTTAATTGCTCCTTGAATTTTGCTATCATTGAATTTAAATTCAAATCTGATTCAAAACAGATTTGAATTGCTTCCAATCCCTTAATTTTAGCTAAAAAAAAAACAAAAACAAAGTTTGAATAGAATTCAAACTTTTCCACCGATTGCTAGCAGCCCCCACTGCTTGAATCCACTGCTGGGAAGCGCCCCAGCCCTGCACGTCTCCTTTCGCGCGCGCACAGCAAAAAGGCCTCTCCTCTTGCGCGTAGCGCTGCTCAAACCTGGGACCTCCAGGTAGCCCAGCACGCTACTGGCCACTGAGACGTGTCTTTTTCTTTGATATAATAGTGTTCCGTTTAACTTTAAACCTTACCTGCTGACGTCCTGGGTCCTTTTGTGAAAATAAAATAGAACATACATGCGCCTGCCTGGACTCGAACCCGTGCTACCCTGGGACTCCTAACGCACCGCTGCCACTGCGCCACAAGCCTTTTTGTGGCATAACTCGGTCGCATCTATACTTAAGCCTTACCTTAGCGTGACCTGGCTTCTAAAAATAAAAACCCATATTGCGCACGCTCGGACTTGAACCCCAGCCTCCCATCTCGCTACCTAGCACCCTAACCACTGGGCCAAACGTTTCCTTATGCCCAAACTTTCCCAATTTATTATTAAATCCTTATCTCTTAGTTTCCCCATAGAAGCAAAATTCTAATTTTTTCCTAGAATTTTGGATTAAACCCAAAGTTTTTCCCATAATATAAATACTTTCAAATTTATTTAGAAACTAAATTTAAACACCAAATTAGTAATAATTTCATATATATTTTTATATAAAAATAATAATAATAATAATTTTATCTCGAAATACTAATTTTAATTATAAAAATTTTCAAACATCAATAATAAATACAGTAATAATTAATTATAATTTTTATAAGATTTTAAAATATCAGTAATAATAACAAAAATATTCTATCAATAATAATAGTAATAAGAATATATAATTTTCATAAATATCAGTAATAATAAATACAGAAAAATTTTCTAATAGTAATTTAATTCAAAAATTTTTTTCTTTAAGCAATAATATTTAAAACTTCTCAATTTATGCAGGTTTCCTTTTATTCGAACCCAGACTCAAAACCCAATTCTTCTAGGCCCAAATCCAGGGTGTTACATAACCAACATTAACCAAAAAAGAAAAGAAACCTAGGTCTAGTAACCGCATTTCTTTTCGAAAAAACTCTTTGAAACGTTCAGCGAGAGTTTTTGTTCGTTCGTTCGCAACAGGGTAGACTACATAGAGGCTAGGGCAATTCTATTGCGGCTTTAGATCAGCAACGTGTGAAGGGCATTGAAACAACAGTGGTTCCTTCCTATTTCTTAGAGAACGAAAGGTATATTTTTCAAACTTTTTCTTCCTGATTTATTCTTCGTTCATGGATTCTTGGTTTGGATCGCCGGAATAATTTTTCTGCTACTCCACTAGGTATCCCAGCTACCCAATAAACCAATGGAATACCGATATGTTATCAAAGTGTCCTTCTATTAAAAGTCATCTCTTTTTTAAACATTTTTGTGATATTACCCAATTTAACTAAATCTCCCATCCATACCTATACTTGTGATTAGTCGATCGTAGTCATATTTTCGCTTCCAAAGTTAATAACTTTCTAGGTTGGTATCAATCAACCCTTCATCAAATGATCAATATACGAGATGTCAACACGTGAAGGAAAAATCACCATAATCATCTATAGGCATTCAGCCTAACGGAAGAAATGAAGAGAAAATAGTGATTTTCATTCAGCCACTATACTTACTCTACCAAGAATTAATTAGAAGGATCAATGGATCACCAAGGTCTTGAATCTAAGAGGAAATCAAACTTAGAGAAAATAGTCATTCGAAAAAGTGAATCAATAACTTTATGATGTAAAAAATAATTTTAAGAACTAATTGTAAATAAGAGAAATAGAGTTTTTTTACTACAAGGAGTGGTAGAGATAGAAAAAGATGAAGAGAGGAGGAAAAATCACTAAACTTGGTGGTGGTGCGGCGCCACATGGTGACGGTGATAGTGGTGGTCCAATGAAAGTTTGACAAAAGAGGAGGAAAAGAAAAGGTGTTGCGACACTTGAGGGGGAAAGGAGAAAATTAAAAGAAAGATAGAGAAGTGGAGAGAAAAAAAAAAGTATTTTAGATGGTGGTGCAAGGTGGTGGCCAAAGTGGTGAGTGGTGGTTTAAAAGGAGGTCCAGCAATGGTGATGGTGGTCATTTGTTGGCTAAGAAGTGGTGGAGTTGAGGAAGAGAAATGGATAAAAGTGATGGTAGGGTGGTTAAAATGAAAGAAAAGGTGGAGAGAAGAGGGAGCATGGAGGAGGGGCGACCAAAACAGAGTGGATGAGAGAAAAATGAAAATAAAAGCTAAGTTACACATTGTCTAGGTTCAACGTTCACACATGGATATGGTGGTGAAAAAGGCATGTTGAGGGGACAAGGGAGCAAAAAAGGAATCAATGTTGTAAAATATGGTATGTTGACTTGTCATGAAAGGAAAGAATCTTTCCCCATGCATGGTAACTAGCATGGACGATTTTGGGGGCTGTTGACCACTAAAGTTAGCAAAAAATTAAACAAAAATATAAAGAGTGTGGAGACTTTAACCTAAGACCCTTGGAAAATTAATTAAACTATTAACCACTAGGATAAATCCTTAACTTGTTCACAAACTACAACATTTTTTTTAATCAACACCCCTTACCCGAGACCATCGCCGGCGTCGAGCACGAGCGTTACCAGTCTTATCTTACTAGTTCGGGGCATAAAAATTTACTTTTAAAATTAATTCATTCACATACATCCAATATATCCCTAAAAGGGCCCTCGAGGCCCCAAAACATGCAATTGAAACGGTTCGGAACCAAGCCGAGAACATTAAAAATTTTCCGATTACTTACACAAATCAAAACAATTTATTTCACTATTCATAATAAGACTATCCACCTACGTAATAGTCACTAAATTAATTATAAATCGAGTTACAAAACTCAAAATTTAAATCCATAAATTCTCCCTAAAACTAGACTCATATATCTTCTTAACATAATTTTCCAGAATTTTTGGTGTGACCAATTACTACATTTTATTAGTTAAAATCTCCCCTGTTTTGCAGTTCAGTAGACCTGACCTCTCTTCACTAAAAATCAATTATCTCATTATTCAGAATTCGGATAACGTTTCTGTTTGTTTCTAATGAAAATAGACTCACAAAGGGATCTATACATATAAATTTTGACTCATAATTTTTTTTTGTACAATTTTTAAAGAAATTATAAAATAAGAATAGGGGATCACAAAGTCACCCTAAACCAGTCTTACAAAAATTTAAATATCTCAGAATACAGACTTCCTTGCTTGCTCTGTTTCTTTCCTATGAAAACAAACTCAAGAAGATTTAATTCTATATCTCATTCACTATTTAATTCCATTCCTACAATTTTTAGTGATTTTTCAAATTCACGTCACTACTACTGCCCCAAAACTATTCCATGGCCAACTTTTACTCTTTCATAATTTCTTTGCATTAAACCTCATTTAAGCATAGATAACACCAAACCATGTTCTTAATTAGCCACTTCAATAGCTAATCATTATCAAGTATTCACATGCTATTCTTTAATCATATCATAAGGACATACACACAAAATGGCCAAGTCCCTATACATGCCATAACTTAAAAACATTTCGAATCACAAAATACCAAGATAGCCCTTTGATAGTGTGATACGGTCTCCGACGTCCTTACTATCCCCAAGTTGGCTTGGTGATACTATAAAAAGAGAGAAAAGAAAGGGACTAAGTATAAAGCTTAGTAAGTTTGCATGTAAATAAATAACAACATTCTAAATGAATTATCAAGGTAACTTTAACCCTCAAGCTCAATATGCATAAGTCTTGAATTTTCTTACCTAAACCTTTCGAACATGAACTCATCTTACCTTTCCTTGAGTATACTCTTTAAATTTCCCGTTGAACCACTTGGAATACTAAGGATACACGGGTACCTTTCCTTTTTAAACTTACCATTTCCATGTCTTGACATGGTCTTACGTGGTATCCTTGCCTTATGAACTCACCATTGCCATGCCTTAGCATGGTCTTACATGGGATCTTTGCCTTATAGTAGCTTATCAATGCCATGTCTTGACGTGGTCTTACATGGTTTTCTTGCCTTGTAAAACTTACCAATGCCATGCCTTGGCATGGTCTTACTTGGTATCCTTAAACCCTAATGTCATGACATTTGTATCTTACAAATTCCTAAGGTTCAACCGGGACTTTTAAGTATCATTTCACCATCAATTCTTACTTGAGTCATCAATGAATAAATTCACAAAATAAACATATAGATGCTGAAAAATAATAGTATTAAATATACCCATAACAACCTTACCAAAGTTCAATCAGATATCGAGCATATTTCTCATAAGTTTACACATACATACCTGCACTTATTCATCACTTAGTCATATTCATTTACTCTTAGTCATTTCCCGTTCAACACATTGGAGTATTAATGGATACATTAGGATGTTTCACATAGTGCCACACTTGTAGCCAAAGCTACTTCATTTCACAAGTTTCACATAAACTCATTCTCGAGCTAATCACATTTAGCACAATGCCATGGACTTAATTCACTTAGATGTCATGGTCTTATTTCACTTAGCATAATGCCATGGACTTGTTTCACATAGATGCCATGGACTCACTTCACTTAGCACAATGCCATGGAATTCTTTCACTTTGGTGCGATGGACTTGTTTCACTTAACACAATACCATTGACTAATTTCATTTAGGTGCCATTGATTTATTTCACTTAGATCCTTAGTGGCATGTCACTTGTATCCATTTATATTCCTAAGGTTCAACCGGGAAATTTCTCATTTATTACCACTTTGTCGAATACATCAAATAGTTATTCAATATTCAGCCATACAACATAAAATATATCAAAATATTAAAAAGTAAATAAAACGATGCATTTTTTACATACAAACTTACTGTGATGCAAAATATAGTAATTTCACAACTTAGTCCATAATCTTTTCCTTTCCCTGGTCAAGGTCGGTTCCACATCTTTCTTGTTCTAAAATAACACATTTGACTTATTCAATGCTCACATTATTCAAATCGGCCCAAAAAACCCTATGGCAAAAATTATAATTTTGCCCTTAATGTTTCACAAAATTATGATTTTGCCCCTAGGCTCGAGAAATATTTTTTATTCAATTTCATTCCATTTTAGCCCTAGCCAAACCATTTTCATAACTATGACAGTCCACAATTTGCACTAAGTCATACACTTACACACATTTTACAACTTTTTACAAACTAGTCCTTTTATGCAATTTCATCAAAATCAGTTAGTAAAAGTTGTTTATCACACTCCAAACATTCATATTCTTCCCTAAAACATCAAAATACATGCATGTCATCCATGGGTAAAATTTTAATCACAAACTCTAGCTCAAAATAATGGTGGAAATAGCTAAACAGAGTTACGAGAATCTCAAAAATGTAAAGAACATTAAAAACAGGGCTAGATTGTACTTACTATTGAGCTTGAAAGATGAAAACACCTAGCTATGGTGTTCTCCCAAAAGTTTGGCCAAGGTTGAAGAAAGATGATCACAATTTTGGCTTATTCTTCCCATTTTATTAATTTATTAACCAAAAGACCAAAATGCCCTTCATTAAAAACCTTTGGTATTTTATTCCTCCTTAGGTATTTTTGTCCAAACTAAAGTATAATGGTCTAATTACTATCTAAGCATCTCCACTTTAACAACCCATTACTCACAAGTACCTTTATGAACTAGAACACACATTTTTCACATATTTTAATTTAGTCCTAAATACCAAATTGGGCACCCAAACAACAAAATTTCATAACGAAAATTTCACACAATCATTCAATCTTACAGTAAATATTAAAACTTAATTGCAATAAAATTTTCTACTTTAGATTTGTGGTTTCGAAACCACTATTTCGTTTAGGCCCGAAATCGGGCTGTTACAACTCTCCCCCCTTTAGGGATTTTCGTCCCCGAAAATCTTACCAGTAAAGAGGTTTGGGTAATGTATTCTCATGGCTTCCTCTGGTTCCCACGCAGCCTTTTCCACTCTATGTCTTTGCCACAACACTTTCACTAAGGCTATACTTTTATTTCTCAACTGTTTAACTTTCCGAGCCAACATCTTTGTAACACCCTTATCCCGTAACCGTCGCCGGAATAGGTAAGGGGCATTACCGGACTTGTAACTCAGATCAGATCAGTAAAAATTTGAACTTTTCAATCACAATACAGTTCAATAATCATTCATCCAATCATGCTTTAAAAATTCATATAATAATATACTCATTCATACAGGATCAAATTGAAATCATATGGAAGATAGGGAGAACATTGAGAAAACTTTCAAGTTAGGGACACACGGCCGTGTCCCTAGCCCGTGTACACCCATACGGCCGTGTCCTACTTGACACGCCCTAATCACTCAGCCCGTGGTTCAAACTGCCAAACCCAACATGGTCACTAGACACGCCTGTGTTCCAGGCCGTGTCCAACACTGTCAATTTCCACACGGCTACCAGACATGCCCGTGTGTCTAGGCCGTGTGCAATTCTACCTAAAATCTATTAGGTGCAGGGTTTACACGGCTGAGTCACACGCCTATGGGCTAAGACCGTGTGGCACAATGTAGGCTTTGTTTAAGCCATTTTTCCACCCAAATGGGTCATCCCTACAAGCATCACATAGCCATACCATTTCATAATCAAATTGGCAACCAAAACAACCATTTCAAAACACAATTTCCAAACATTATTCATCATCTAAACATGTACCGAATATGCATCAATTTAAACCGATTCATTTATCAAGTCAAAGCTAACCAAGCTACACAAAACATCATGAACTTTGCCATATAAAAACATCATATAATACGTTAAAAAAATGGATTAAACATTTACAAAACCAGCCATATCTCATAGCTTGAGTTAGCACCAAAACATACTATGTTCATTAACAAGCTAACCATAAACATCAACTTAGTAACTAGCCTATACATGCCATGACCATTTCAAAACAAAGTTCCAAAAGTACCAAAAAGCTAGATGGATAGTGTGACGGCGATCTCCGACACATCTGAATATCGAGCTAGCTTCCGAATCTATAAAACAAGGAATAAATAAACAGAGTAAGCTTCAAAAGCTTAGTAAGCTCGTATAATATAGAATTTAAACTTACCAAATCAATAAGTTAACACATAACTAATGCCAAGTCAATTCATATGTTCAAGTTGCCTATCTCACAAGCATACACTTGTTAGTACATGTAATTTCATAAACCATTCATGTACAAGATACAACATTCATGTATCATAAGCATAACCATAAAACTTATAGCATGTAATTCATGTAAATCAATTCATATAGTCCATGTAAATCTCGTATAACATGTAATTCATATATCTCTAGAACTTCATGTAACTTGTATCGGTAATTGCCCGTTGAACCTTTAAGAACATCGAGGGATACTCGGGTGATACACACACAGTGTATGTACATATAGCCTGTAATCCGTCAATGCATCATGTATGCATCACTATAAACTACAAACTCTTTATTGGATTCTAGCTGAACTAACACTGGAGCTTCCATCAAAAGGGCTTTCAGCTGATCGAAACTTTGCTAACACTTATCAGACCACTCAAACCTGACGTCTTTTTGTAACAATTTCGTCAAAGGTGTCGCAATCATCAAGAAACTTTTAACGAATCGTCGATAATAACCAGCAAGTCCTAGGAAACTTCGAATCTCAGAAACATTTCTAGGGGGTTTCTAGTCGAGAATAGCTGAAATTTTGTTCGGATCGACTCGAATACCTGAAGCAGACACTATATGTCCCAAAAAGCCGACCTCGCGCAACCAGAATTTGCATTTACTGAATTTCGCATACAATTGATTATCACGTAAAGTCTGAAGTACAAGTTTCAAATGCTCGGCATGCTTGATTTCATCGCGAGAGTAAATCAAAATATCATCGATGAATACCACTACAAAACGGTCTAAAAACAGCCTAAACACCAGATTCATCAAGACCATGAAAACCGCAGGGGCATTAGTGAGCCCGAACGGCATCACTAAGAATTTGTAGTGTCCGTACCTCGTTCTGAATGCAGTCTTCGGCACGTCAGAATCTCTAACTCTCAACTGGTAGTAACCGGATCGCAGATCAATCTTCGTAAACACTGAAGCTCCTTTCAACTGATCAAACAAGTCGTCAATTCGGGGCAACGGATACTTATTCTTTATGGTGACTTTATTCAGTTGTCTGTAGTCAATACACATTCTCATAGTCCCGTCTTTCTTTTTCACAAACAAAACTGGTGCGCCCCAAGGTGAGAAACTCGGTCGTGCGAAGCCCCTATCTATCAACTCTTACAGCTAGGATTTCAGTTCTTTTAGTTCGGTAGGTGCCATACGGTACGGGGCAATCAAAATCGGAGTAATACTCGGAACCAACTCTATACCAAACTCTACTTCTCTGACGAGCGGCAATCTCGGCAATTCTTCGGGAAACATATCGAAAACTCACAAACTACAGGCACAGTCTCAAGTTCTCGTTCGGAAACTTTGTTGTCTAATACATAGGCCAGATAAGCTTCATAGCCTTATCTCACGTATCTTTGTGCTGACATGGACGTGATTACGGCAGGTAGCCCTTTTAAATTAGTGGACTCAATTCAGATTATTTCATCATTTGAACATCGCAAATCAATAGTCTTTCGCTTGCAATTCACCATCGCGTCGTGCACACTCAACCAATCCATTCCGAGAATAATATCAAATTCATCGAAGGGTAAAAGCATCAAATCTATCGGAAAGCAGAAATCTCGTTCCATTAGGGGACATTTCCTGCATACTTTGTCCATCAGAACACAACGACCCAAGGGATTTGACACTCGAATCACGAACTCAGTAGACTCAACAGGAAGAGTCTTACTGGATGCTAAAGTTTCACACACATACGAATAGGTTGAACCGGGATCAATCAGAGTGATAACATCAGTATTAAAGAGAGTGAAAGTACTGGTAATAACATCCGGAGAAGATGCATCCTCCCGGGCTCGAATAGCATACGCTCTGGTAGGTGCACGAGCCTCGGACCTAACTATAGTGTCTCTAGTCCCTCTCTGGCTACCACTAGTATTTCCTCCACGCCTTGGTGGTCTACCAGGTGCAGCCGTACCACTCGGTCTCTGACTCGGATCAGGAGTACGTTCATCTAATTTCGGACAGTCTTTGATAAAATGATCGGCAAATCCACATCTGAAGCAGGAGCGATCATGATGTCTACAGCTCCCCGGGTGCCATTTACCACAATATTTACAATCAGATCTGTCCCGACATTCATTGCCAATACTGGCGACAGAAGTAACTCGCGAACACACAGGGGGTCGATGATGGTCACGTCTGGAAAAACCTGAAGTATTCTTGGATCGGCCCGAGTCATCTCTAATCTTTTTGGACAACTGCTGAATAAACTTTCCCGTAGATCTCTTACGGAACTCTCTAGCTCCATATTTAGCTTTTCTTTTCTCATTACCGAGCTCTTCGGCTTTGCAAGCTCGCGCGACTAGCACGATAAACTCTTTAATTTCTAGAATTCCCACCAGTAATCTGATATCTTCGTTCAATCTATCCTCAAAACGTTTACACATGATAGCCTCGGATGATACACATTCACGAGCATAACGGCTGAGTCGCACAAATTCTCTCTCGTATTCAGTTACTGACATCTGACCTTGTTTAAGCTCAAGAAATTCCTTCCATTTCTGGTCGATGAATCTCTGACTGATGTATTTTTTATGGAACTTAATTTGGAAAAACTCCCAGGTGATTCGCTCTTTCGGAACAACAGAAACTAGAGTATTCCACCAATAATATGCAGAGTTGCGTAACAGAGATACCGCACATTTTAAACACTCCTCGGGCGTATAGGATAACTCGTCGAATACTCGAATGGTGTTATCGAGCCAAAACTCGGCCCGCTCAGCATCATCACTAGGGGTAGCCCGGAACTCTTCATCCCCATATTTTCTAATTTTGTCAACCGGGGGCCTACTCGATCTCACCGGATCACTCACAGGAGGGGCCACATAGGTTAGGAACAGAGTATTCGGGGGCGGGGGTTGTGGAACAGCCGAATTTGATCTAAGAAATTGAGCGAACCAATCGCTCATCATCGTGTAAAAGGCTTGCCTCGTGTCATCGTCTCGATGACTGATATTCGGCTGAGAGTCATTTGGCACTGTCCCTTGTGCGGGAGCAGGCGCTACACTCTCAACATCGTTCGCTACAGCTCGATCGGGTCCGGGATCCATTTTTATACCAAAAAATCACATTTCAGATGTCAGAAGTCATCACACTATCGCATTAACATTAAATGGCATGTATAGCTAAACTCATTCTCACTACGGTAGTCTGAGAATCGACTAAACCATAGCTCTTATACCAATAAAATGTAACACCCCTAGACCCGTACCCGTCGCAGGAGAGTCAAGAGGCATCACCCGACCATCAATTAACTTATCCTAAATGCACTCGTATAATTTACGTCATTAATTCAATCATATTTTGAAACTCATATATCGGATCGATGATTGCACCTAACCATTTCATTTAAAACCACTTTTACATATAATAAGACCATTACTATTCATAGGGTAAAAAAATATATCAAAGTTTAGCAAAGCTCAAAACCAAAAATCAACTAGGCCGATTTACCAAGCTCAAAACAATGTACCCCATAGCATACCATCATGCCAAACCTCAAACAAATGGTGCCCAATGTTATTATTGTTCACATTCAAACCACTCATATTTCATAAAACATAGATATCAAGATATGACATACTTCGAGCCCAGTTTACAATTGTATAACTTCACTACCATTCACATACATCATGAACAAACTTAACATCATAGATATAAAAGTAGGGTATTTAAATAAGCCATTTTCACATGGCCAAACTTAATTACATCATCACAAGATATTTGTTTAGCAGCAAAATGTCAAGCCTATACATGCCATTTTCAAAGCTTAGTTACCAATACCGAAAGATGCTTTGATAGTGTGGATGACTTTAATCCTGGAATTCCCGAGACCGTAGCTAATGAACGAGATCTATAAAATAGAAAGTTAAGAGCAACGGAGTAAGCAATCATATGCTTAATAAGTTTTTAAGTAACAAAATTATTTGAAAGAGTAGCATAGTAATATCTAAGCTTGTTTATTCTATCCTTTGGCCGAATAGGAACATCACTAAGATACTACTTCTATCATTCATATCACAAAGGTGAAATCAATATATCCAACAAAATTCAACCTATAGCCGAATACGTTCATCTCAAATTTCCATGTCAATCTCATGCATATACACATACATCTCATATTTGTGAAGTTGAACTCTCTAAATCAGAACTCATACATCATAATCAGATCATGAACGTTCTAATGGTTTTAAACAATCGTCTAAGCATCCCTACCGAAATTTCAAAATCATAATTCAAAGATAATCAAATTCTCAACGAGTGTAAAATGCATACCTGGCTATCTTACTGTAAGTAGCACATTTATTTAAAATTGTTTCAACATTTATTATATGATTTCTCGTACGATTACTTATGGGATTTCAACCCAGATATGAGGCCGGCACGGATGCCCTTTGGGACCAAGCGCGGTTCTTAACGCTGGCTCAAATGCCCTTCGAAACTAAGTTCGATCATGCCACTGGCTCGAAGGCCCTTCGGAACTAAGTCCGGTTATGTCACTGGCTCAAAAGCCCTTCGAGACTAAGCTCGGATCTTTAACACTGGCTCAAAAGCCCTTCGAGACTAAGCTCGGATCTTTAACACTGGCTCAAAAGCCCTTCGAGACTAAGCTTGGATTTAAACCCCTATTAACATTCACACATATATGCATATATATATATATCAATCACATTTGGATATCATTCCTGATACTTGAATACAATTACAGCATGTTTACCAACCACACATTGTTCGGTTCATTAATTATAATCAAAGGACACAATTTTATTTCAAGATATGACAAAGTTCAATGTTGATATTCGACTTTCAACAATTTCAAAATTTATCTTTTCCTCAATGACATTCAAGCATAACCTTTAAGTCTAAGTTTATATTTTATACATATGTACTATAACTTCATCATGTCATGAGTTGAAATTCGTTACAAGAGAACTTACCTTGTATCTTTCTGAGTAGTTACGGATCGGTTATTCCGTCACTTTAGCTTTCCCCTTATCCGAAGTTGCCCCTATGTGCTCTTGAGCTTAATTAAGTAAATTAAGTAAATTAAGTATACTAACTTCATATACTTCACTTAATCAAAGCAAGAAATACAATTATCCTCACTATCCCACACATATACGTTCGGTCAATCATTACTATGTTACAAGTCATGCCTAGCTTAGGCTAGATCGAACATATATAATCTTTTAACTCAATTTACAAATCAATACATATTAGCTATCAAAGGTTGACCATGATACACATAGTGAGCTCCATTTTTTTTTACTCCCATTCGGCACATAATAGCATACACAAAATTTTCTACACAAGCTAGTATTTTAGCAATTAATATGATACAAGTTAAACCAAAGGTTTACAATAAATTACAAGATACATACATAGAGTCCATATACATGTTTATTATAACACAACACCCTTTAAACCCCTTCTTTAGGACATGAATCATAGCCGAATGCTTCACTAAGGTTCTCATAAGCATTTAAGATTCAATTTCTAAATTTCTTAATGCCAACCCTCTAGCTCTATTTACAAATAGCTCTCATAACTAAAATCCATAAGTCATCCAATTCCACCATTTCAATAAGTATTTTATACCAAATCTAATAACTAAACGTTATTAATGAGATTCATACCAAGACCGAATATTCCTTAACAACCAAAGCATATATTCAACAATTTAACAAAGTGTTTAACCTCCATGGCCGAATATGTCCTTACTAATCCATTTAACTACAACAAGCTCAAAATATTTACATCAAGTTCATGAGTTTCTAATTTCATCACATCAACCATTCAAAGCCTATCTAATTGCTCAAATAGATTTCTAATACAAGAATTAAACCAACCTACTAACCTTAACACCCACATTCGGCAAGTGACCACACACACTCTCTCATAACCGAATTTCCATACCACTAAAACCTTAATACACATATTCCCCTTATTCAACTTCAATTTAAGCTCCCAACTCATAAAACATAAGGAATAGAAATCATCTTCTAAGTTTCCTACCTTAACCGAATGTTGAAATCACCACAAGGACCTATCATTCAACTAAAATTTCATAAAATCTCAAAGAATTTACCTAAAACTTACCTTAATTAAGCAAGTAGAAGACCAAATGCCTAGCTTCTCTTCTCTCTTTTTATTCCTTTAGTTCACGGCAAGAAGAACAAAAACATAACCAAAATTTATTTCTTTTTTTCTGATTTCATTATTTTATTCACTAATATCTAATCATATTCCACTCATCAAATTTTAACAAAAATGCAACCAATAACATCAATTGCATGGCCGGCCACTTACAAATAAAAGGGAAAATTGACATGCAAGCCCAACTCTTTGAATACATGCACCAATCGGCCAATCAAAAATTCACCCAACCTTTTTTTAAAAATTCTCACCTAAGTCCTATTAAATAATTCACATTGAATTAATAATATTAAGGTAATAATTCTCCACACATGCATAATTCACATATCATATTTATAAAATACGGCATTTCTTAATTTTAATAACTCAGTTTTGTGGTCTCGAAACCACTTTCTGACTAGGGTCAAAATAGCTGTCACATCTATGGTTCTAACGGGACTCGGTAATCATATTGAACTTGTAATCTTTAAACATTTCCATATCAATTCATATACATAAAATCAATAGGCAAATTCCATTTCTATTAATTATCATACATTCACATGACAATTTAAACCACAATTAAACATTTACAATTCATATCTAATTATACGAACTTACCTCGATTTAGTCGAATCTCAAGTCTATTCGTCTACTTTTCTTTTTCCCCGATCAAGTTTCGGGATTTGATTATCTTGATCTATATTTATACAAATTCAGCTATTTAATCAACAATACACTCAATTTAATCCAAAAATATGTATTTTAGCATATTTGCAAATTAGCCCTATATTTTCAACAGCTTTCCAAATTAGTCCTTTAAACATAAAATAGCAAATTGCACAATAATACTCTCAATTTTCCATAGCCGAATATTCATAATGCTATACAAGTACATAACTTTCATTTAATCACATTTCTAACCACACAAATTCTATTTATTTTCAATTAAATCCTTAAAACTCATTTTCATAAAAAATTACTTTGTAAAACTTGTATATTTCAAAACATCTATCAATAATTCATCAAAAACTATCAAAATAACATGGATTCATCAATGGCATTTTTCAAAGACACAACCAAATTTTAGAAATTGAGGTACAGGTCAGCTAGAATACGAAGCAACGATCTCAAAAACGTAAAAATCATTAAAAACCGAAGCCAAAACATACCTCAATTGATGGATTAAGGTTGCCGAAAGTTGAAAGCTTAAAAAACCTATGTTTTTTCTTGAAGAATCGGTAGAGAATAATGAAAATTAAAGCCATTTTGTATTTTAATTAACTAATATAACATATAATAACCAAATGACAACTTTAACCTTTATAAAACCATATAAAATATGGACATGAATGTCCACCAACAATTAAAATGGTAAAATAACCATTTAAGGCCTTTCATTTAGAAAACCAAAGCCATTTAATCCCTTTACGCAATAGAACTTCTATTTATCGCTTTATGCGATTTAATCCTTTTTACCGAATTAACTATTTAAACGATAAAATTTTTGTATGAAACTTTCACACCATATCTCTATCATGCTGTAAAACTTATTAAAGCAATGGAAATAAGATTTTGACTCGGTTAAGTGGTCCCAAAACCACTCGTTCCGATTAGGGTCAAAAGTGGGCTGTTACAATCTTAATCGATTCTTTATCATAAGTCATATCCGGTCGAACCTCAATATCTGTTGGAGAAACCACATGTGAAGGATCAGAACGATAGCATCGCAACATTGACACATGAAACACATTATGAATTCTTTCTCACTCTACCGGTAATGCTAACCGATACGCCACTGGTCCAATCCTTTCGATAACCTCATAGGGCCCAATGAAATACAGACTCAACTTGCCTTTTCGGCCAAATCTCAAAATCTTCTTCCACGGGGATACTTTTAGAAACACTTTATCACCCACTTGAAATTCAATTTCTTTTCTTTTTAAATTTGCGTATGACTTTTGTCGATTTGAAGTAGCTTTCAGACAATCACGGATTACTTTCACTTTTTTCCTCAGTTTCTCTAACTAAATCAACCCCCTGAATCTGTTTCTCACTGAGCTCGGTCCAATATAAAGTAGTTCGACACTTACGACCATACAATGCTTCGTACGGTGCCATCTGTATAGTCAACTGATAACTATTGTTGTAGGAAAATTCAACCAAAGGTATGTATTTCTCTCAACTACCTTCAAATTGTAAAACACACATCGGAGCATGTCTTCAAGGACTTGAATTACTCTTTCGGATTGATCGTCAGTTTGAGGATGAAACATAGTGCTAAAATTCAATTTTGTACCCAAAGCTTCTTGCAACTTTTTCTAAAACCTCGAAGTGAACTTTGGATCTCTATTTGAAATAATAGATGTAACGCCCCGAATTTTGGGCCTAGAGAAATAGGCCTTGAGCTAGGAGAGCATTTGGAAGTCGGCATATGAATATTTGCTGTGCAAGAAGTGACATAAATGAAGGCTTGTTTCAGTGGTTAAGCGCCCTGAGAAGTGTTGGAGAAGTCCTAGGTTCAAACCTGGGCTTTAGCAAAATTTTTGGTTTTAAGTGAAAAAAACCTAGATGCTTAAAAGTAGGCCTTATTAGTAATTGAGGATAAAATATGACACAAAAAGCCTAGTGGTCTAGTGGTAAGTGGCATGTGGAGTATTCATGGGGTCTGAGGTTCAAGTCATGGCAAGATAAAAAGGGTATTTATTTTGCTACACTTGACTTGTGGGAAGTAGAGGTTGATTGGAACTCTATTGAAGGAAGTTTGAACTGGTCAAGGAAAGATTTGATGAGTGGATTGTGGAGCAAATTATATAGGGATTTTAGGAGGCATAAGGGGAGAAAATCAAGGAAATTGAGTTAGGGAAGAGTGTAGTGCCGAATTTGGTCTTTAGGCATTGAGGGAATCAGTTTTAGGGATGTTTTCCTGAGTGTAGTGTCGAAATGGTTTAATTTTTGGCTCATTTTGGTTAGTTTACTTTTGGTTACAAATTTTTGAACTCCATTCTTCTCTCATTTCCTCACTCTGGTGGTGCCAATTTTAGTTATTGACCATTTGGTGCATTTTTGTTTTTCTGCTTGCTGAAAATTACTTCTCTCCCTCTCTTCTATAACGATTCTCTCTTTTCCTCTACATTTTTTCCATATTTTCTCTCAACCTTTACCATTTGATCTCTTTTCTCTCTCACCTTTCTTTTTTTAGTTTTTCTTTATAGACGAACCCCACTAGTTCTCTTCTCGGTATTTTCTTTCTATCTTCTCTCTTTTCTCCTCCTAGGCCTAATATTGTATCTGTTATCTCTTCATTTCGACTCTATTTAGAAATCTAACCTCTAACGATTGGCAAATTGCTCCATCATCCTTCCTTTTCTATCAATTGATTTTGAGGGTAAGCGTTCTTTGCCTTCTTTGCTTTGTTTCTTACTCCTTTCATTTCTTCACTGATTAAGCCAAATGCTTCGATTTCTGGTTACTGATTCTTTGTCCCTTCTCGTGTGTATGGGTTCTTTGGGTTCTAAGGCTCTCAAAGAGCAAAAGGGATTTTTCAAGTGTGCAGAGGTGTACAAAACCCTCCTTTCGGCATTCAATCAAATATATGGGGTACATGGACTTGTGTTTTTTAGTGTTTGGCTAAATACTTCTATCCCTTTTTTGGGGGGTGTCATGTACTCTCTTTGGGTTAATGTGGGTCTAACCTTGGTATTTGACAAACATAATCAATTGATTATGCTTGTTAATGTAGATAATCAACAGGGACATAAGTTCATTTCTTAACTGGTGATCTAAGGGCAATAAGCTATTTTTGTTTGTTCAAGGCTTTTAGCGTGGTGGTCTATTCGCTCGATTTCACAGTAAGGTGTGTAGTATACCATAACTTTTAACCGACTAAAAAGCCAAAAGAGTGTGTACTCACACTGTTTTAGATAGTAGAACGGCGAAAAGTTAAAAGGCCAAAAATATGGCAACGGTTGTCACTCGAGTGCAAGAATGCATGTGCAGAGTCATTCGATATGATGGTAGAGGCCACCATGAGCGACCTCATGGGCTTAGGCCGTTTTGGGCCTCGATGGGTCGAGATGGGCCGAAATGGGCCGAAATGGGCCTTGTGGGCCCAATGGGCTCATGGAGCCCACATAGGTAAATCTCATGACATGTGGTAAATATTGGACTAGCCTGTGTAGTTTCCATGGCCATGGTTAATTCTGGGCCAGATGTGCCACACGAGCGTGTGGGCCCACTTGGGCCGCATAATGGGCCTTGGGCCAAATTGCACTGTTATGATTGTTAGGGTGCGCATGGTGATCGTGGACCTGTTGATGGGTCAGTAAGTATGTCTAGACCCATTTTGTAGAAATTGACTGAATTACCCCTATAGAGTAAAATGACTGTAATGCGGGTAAAATGACCGTAATACCGCTGTAGAGTAAAATGACCGTAATACCCCTGTAGGGTAAAATGACCGTAATACCATTGTAGGTTAAAATGACCGTAATACCCCTGTAGGGTAGAATGACTATTATGCCTTATATGATGTTTGATTGATTAAGTATGTTATGTGATATTTATGTGTTTTGCATACATGCATGACATGGTGCATGGGTTGGGTTATTGTTATAGAGGAAGTATTGATCTGTTAGGGTCGTACAGGTCGCATGAGATGACTGTGGACCCACCTAAGGCTTAAAGCCATATATTTGTACTGATTTGTTAAGGTCGCATAGGTCGTATGGGTCAACTGTGGACCGGCTGATAGCTTTGTGCTGTTCATACTATCGATGGCTTAGTGTCATTCATTTTACCGATGGCTTGGTACCATGCATATTATCGATGGGTTAGTGCTACTGTCGATTCTACCGAGGGCTTTGTGCCACGCATATTATCAATGGCTTAGTGCTGTCCATTTTACCGATGGCTTTGTGCCACACATATTATTGATGGCTTAGTGCTGTCCATTCTACCGAGGGCTTTGTGCCACGCATATTATCGATGGCTTAGTGCTATCCATTTTACCGATAGCTTTGTGCCACGCATATTATCGATGGCTTCGTGCCGTTCATTTTACCGAATGTAGGTTGTATTGATGGCTTAAAGCCACTTATCTTACTGGCAGCTAGGCTGTGATTCTGATTAGTGGCGGCTAAGCTACGATTCTGTTGTCTGGCAGCCTTGCCACGATATTGTTGTGCTGGCTGGGTGGGTCGATTTTATCCCTACATGGTGTGTTGGCAGTACAGAGTGATGTGTTGGCTGGATTGGGGTGGGTTGCACTGTTGCATTATTGTTCTGAATTAATATTGTATTGGGCTTAAGCCCACATATGTTCTGCTTCTGATTATACTACTATAATGGGCTAAGGCCATCTGATAATGTCTACTATAATGGGCTCAAGCCCAGACTGCTTCTGTATTTTGTGTATTTGACTGACTATTTTCATATTAGGGGATTACACACTGAGTTTTCGTAAACTCACCCCGCTTTTAACTGTATAGGTAATCCCCAGCGTTAGGTGGATCGGAGCTGCGAGGGACTCGAGGTGGCCACACATCTATATCTACTTTACAATCAACTTTTATTTTCAGTAACTTAAGTTTGAGTATTTTTATGTAATAAGGACTCTCTGATTTTCTAGTTTTAAATTTGGGTTTTTATTTATTATGATTATATGTGTTAGAAGTAGAGCGCGGTTTTCCAAAACATTACGTGTTCGCAACACAATTTTTAAGCTTCCGCAAAAATCAATGTTTTCAAAGTAATGACAATTTAAAAAGGTTAATAAACAACCAGGATGATTTGATATTAACAAAGAGGCCTTAACCTCCAAATGGGTTTTATCAAGAAGATCAAGTTTTCGAAAAAGCACGGCAATATGACACCGCTAGATTCGGCCATAACGTATAGGCCGAGTTTAGGGTGTTACAATAGACATAGGCACCCCGTGCAATCTCACAATTTCAGCAATATACAACTCAGCCAACCTATCAAGTGAGTAGTCAGTACATACCGATATAAAATGAGCCGATTTCGTCAATCTATCCCCCACACCCAAATGACATCTTTCTTTTTGGAGTCAGAGGCAAACCAGTTACAAAATCCATTGTGATTCTATCCCATTTCTATTTGGGAACCATTACTGATTGAAGTAAACCCAAAGGCACCTGATGTTTGGCTTTCACTTGTTGGCAAATCAAACGCTTTAATACAAACTCAGAAATGTCTCTTTTCATGCTCGTGCCTCGTGTAAAATTTTTTTAATCAAGTCATCATCTTTCGCTACACATACCCTATCTCGAAACATCAAGCAATCATCTGGTCCGATTCAAAAATCTGAATCACAACCCGATTCACACTAAGCTCTCTTGGCTTGCATCTCACTATCGTTCTTCTGATCCTCACAAATTTGCAGAAGAAATAACGGTCTAGCCCTCAACTTGGCCAAAATCGAACCATCATCATACAAAGCCAAACTCGTACTCATAGCTCTTAGAGCAACCAAGGATTTTCTGCTCAAGGCATCTACAACTACATTCTCTTTTCCCAGATGACAATCGATCACCAACTCATAACCTTTTAGCAACTCGAGCCATCTTCGTTGTTGCAAATTCAAATCCTTTTGATTCATTAGATACTTCAAACTCTTGTGATCAATACAAATTCGGTATTTCACCATACAAATAATGATGCCAAATCTTCAAAGCAAAAAAAAAAATGGCTGCCAATTCCAAATCATGCGTCAGGTAATTCTTCTCGTGCTGTTTCAACTATCTAGATGCATAAGCCACCAGTTTGCCCTCTTGCATTAACACATAACCAAGACCATTCAATGACGCATCACTATAAATCAGAAATTCTTTCCCTGACTCAGGCTGTACCAAAATCAGTTGTAACACCCCTAACCCAAATCCGTCGCCAGATAGGGTTACAAGGTATTTTAACTAACATGACTACAGAGACTTATGAATACAAACCAAACATAAATTTCACATTTGTATTTACACACCACCGAAAGTAAGCAACTTCAAAGTGAGTACAACCAAAACATGATTCAATTCACGTTGCCATTCCATCCCTAACAATATATAAAACTCTAAGGTTTACCAAATGAACAATATTAATTCATAAAGTGATTCCACCTAAACATCTGTGAATAACATAAATCTGTATGCCTTTTTCCCTATTTGGCAATAGTGCAAAAAAACCATTCACATAACCCCATCCAGCAATTCATTCATATTTAAGAACAATTAAGCCATTTTCACATGGCTCATATTTTTACAATGTCAAAATGAATCTAAATTCCAAAATAGAATGCTTAGCCTATACATGCCATTGTTTCAAAACAAAGTAACTATTGAAAGTACCAAAATAACAACGATAGTGTGGATGACTTAAGCTTGGATCCCCGAGCCCGTAGCTTCAAAACGAGATCTATAAAAACAGAAGAAAACATAACAACGGATAAGCTTCCATAAGCTTAGTAAGCTTTGAGCAATACAAACAATTTAAAACTTATATTCACACTAATATATCATATCTCCAAACTCATTTTATAATTACCTAACCACTTAGCCGAATACACATCTATACATAAGGAAAAATTCAGCACATGCTTTCTATTAATTCAAACTCATATAATGTGGCTAAATCTCATATTTTCATATAGCATCTTACAATGGCCGATTGTATCACCATTTCATACGTAAATATAACATTTATTCACATATTCATCAATCTTAATACTTGTGATTCATTCTATATTAAGTTTACACATGAGTACATGATACATACCTGGCCAACTTAATAATTTGAGCATATTCAATTGAAATTATATCGCAAATTCAAATAGTCTGAAACTTTACTCGAATCACTAACATTAAGCCTACTAGGCACGAAGCCCGAACATATCACCGACTTATAGCCTGCTAGGCACGAAGGCCTGAATACACATCACCGGCACGAAGCCTGCTAGGCACGAAGGCCCGAATATACATCACCGGCACGAAGCTTGCTAGGCACGAAGGCCCGAATATACATCACTGGCACGAAGCCTACTAGGCACGAAGGCCTGAATATACATCACTGGCACGAAGCCTGCTAGGCACGAAGGCCCGAATACACATCACTGAATTTTCATGCACATTTATTCACATTTTAATATGTATCACATAGCATACCATATTTGTACTTCACTTGCTTATTTCGACATATGCACATCATACATATTTTCACATTACTTCATGAATAATCATCGGCCCAAACACATACATATATCCTTCCCTACACATTTGGTTTAATGTAAGTAAACACATCAATCCCGTATGTACATATATTTCTCTTAACTTTCATTTCCAAATAACCCTATGACTACAAATCTTATACCATTTCATTTCACAAATAGTTTTATTCAAATAAGATCAAATAGCCACAATGCCTCAAATCAAAATATAAATATATCATCTTCAAGTATGTGCTAAAATTTACTACTCAAAACTTACCTCAAAAGTTGATGAACAATTTCAATAGTTATTCAAGTACTTTTGCTTTCCCCTTATCCGAATTCGGTGTCCCTTGTTCTTGAGCTTTAATTAAACAAAGTTTACTATTTAATGATCCACTCTCAATATTACAAAATCATCATTTAACCAAAATTTATACACAACTGAATATATATATATCTATAACCCTTATTACACACTCGACATCCACACTTCCATAATTTTTACTCAAAATTTCACCTTGGCTGAATGTTCATAACTAATGTAAGTATTTCATACTTCATTTACAAAGTTAACATCTCATCATGGTTACATTACCTAAATGGCCAAATACACAAGGTTACAATTATACATAATTCACATTCAGCATTACCATTTAATTCAACGAGTTCTTGCATAAAATTCAAGCTCATATGTAACAAAATAACACGGTCCTATTCTCCCTTGGTTAAACTAAATCATGCTTTAAGGTTTAACACATTTGACCATTAGAGAGTTAATCAAATTAGCATTCAATTATTCTATACACACCATTAACTGAATTTTATTTAACTAAATTTATTTCTTAACAAATTCATCACATTCGGTCATAGGTAATTTAATCCTATAAAGAATCAAATTTTACTTCAATTCACTAATGTGAGGTTTTTTTTTTTATAATTTAACCTCTATTGCCGAATGGCCCTTATCCATAAAACCATCAATTTTCAAATTATAATAGGTTCATAACTCATTTAACAACTAATTTCATCCCAAGCATTAAAATACCATTGGTTTTACACCTAACTTACAAGACCATAAAACATAAAGGTTTAATGTTCATCTTTAACACAATTACCAAACTTCAAACTAAATTTTTAGCTTCATATATCAATAAGAACATCCAACACCAGATTCTTCCATGCTCAATTTCCATGGCCGAATGACTTCCTAAGCAATTAAGTCATATTAAGCATAAATTTCAATAATTAAGATTATAAGCTCATAATCACTTACAATTTCATCTTCTAAGTCTATCAAACACTCTTTATTCCAATTCTATTTTAAACTATCAAAATTGACATTTCCTATCTGATACCGAACATGCCACATAACCAATTCAAGAGAATAAATCCATGGGTTTAAGGTAGCATCAAGCTAGGAACTCAAAACATCAATTTTAACATCAATTTAACAAGTATTTACCTTGAATTTTAGCCCTTTTATAGACCGAATATCCAAGAGCTTCGTCTCCTATTTGTTTTCTTTAGTTTCGGCTAAAATGACGGCTATGAAGCTAACCTTGTTTTTATCACCATATTCACTTTTATTTTATCAAATTTTAATTATAACATATTATAAATATATAATTTATTAATTTAAAACACATAATGCATCATAACAACCCCCACTACCGTGAACATGAATAGAAAATGGTCAAATAAGCATGCAAATCCCTTAAGATTCGGTCACTTTAAAATCTATCTACCGCCCTTTTAAAAATTAACAACTAAGTCCTCTTTAATTAATTAGCCACTTAGATGATCAAATTTCCACATCAACTTTTAGTACATAATAATTCACATGTAAAACTCACAAATTATAACATTCAACAAATTTTCTAACTCGGTTTAGCGGTTCCGAAACCACTCTTCCGATTAGGGTCGAATTAGGGCTGTCACAACTCTCCCCCCCTTTTTGGGATTTTCGTCTCAAAAATCTTACCAGTGAATAGGTTAGGGTATCAATCTTTCATAGAGTTCTCGGGTTCCCAAGTCGCTTCTTCGATCCCGTGCTTGAGCCACAACACCTTTACTAACGGAACCTTTTTGTTTCACAACTCTTTCATCTCGCGAGCTAAAATACGGATCAGTTCTTCTTCATAACTCAAATCGGACTGAATCTCAATTTATGACAGACTAATTACATGAGGGGTCAGATCTATAATCACAGAGCATCAAAACATGAAAAACGTTATGAATCCTTTCAAGCTCAGGGGGCAAAATTAGCCTATAAGCAACCGGCCCAATTTTCTCTGAAATCTCATATGGTCCGATAAATCTCAGACTCAATTTCCCTTTACGGCCAAAACAGAGTATCTTTTTCCACGGCGAGACTTTTAGAAAGACTTTTTCTCCAATCTGAAACTCTATATCTTTACGCTTCAAATCTGCGTATGATTTCTGACGATCCGATGCTGCCTTCAGGCTACTACAAATTATTTTCACTTGCTGCTCGGCTTCTTTAATTAAATCAACCCCGTATAACTTATTCTCACTGAGCTCGGTCCAAAATAAAGGTGTACGGCATTTACAACCGTATAAAGCCTCGTAAGGTGCCATTTTAATACTCAATTGAAAGCTATTATTCTAGGCAAATTCAATTAACAGTACGTATTTTTCCCACGAGCCACAAAACTCGAGAATGCAACATCTCAACATATCCTCGAGTATTTGAATCGTTCTTTCAGACTGACCATCGGTCTGGGATGAAAGGCAGTGCTAAAATGGAGCCTAGTACCCAACGCCTCATGCAGTTTTCACCAAAACTGTGAAGTAAATCGGGGATCTCTGCCTGAAACAATAGAAGTCGGCACCCCGTGCAATCGTACAATCTGGAAGACGTACAATTCCGCTAATTTATCAAGTGAAAAATCCGTGCGAACAGGGATGAAATGAGCTGACTTCGTTAATCTATCAACAATAACCCAAATGGAGTCTTTTTTGCTCGGTGTCAGCGATAAACCAGACACAAAGTCCATCGTAACTCGATCCCACTTCCACTCGGGTATCAGGATCGGCTAAAGTAATCCCGAAGGCACCTGATGTTCCGCTTTTACTTGTTGACATATCAGACACTTAGATACGAAATTAAAGATGTCCCGTTTCATACCGTGCCACCAGTATTGACGTTTCAGGTCGTTATACATTTTTGTGCTGCCTGGATGAATCGACATTCGACTATTATGGGCCTCATTCAGAATCATCAAAACTAGCTCTGAATTTCTTGGAACACACACTCGATCCCTGAACCTCAAACAATCATTATCATCAATTCGAAACTCTAAGTCCACACTCGAATCACACTGAGCTCGCTTAGCAACCAAATCATCGTTGACCTTCTGAGCTTCACAAATTTACCATATAAATACTGGTTTTGTTTTCAATTCGGCTATCAACACGTCATTTGCCGATAAGGACAATTGTACGTTCATTGCTTGTAAGGAAAACAACAATTTCCTACTGAGAGCATCCGCAACTACGTTAGCTTTTCTCGGATGATAATCTATAACCAGCTCGTAGTCTTTTAGCAATTCAAGCCACCGTCGTTGTCTCAAATTCAAGTCTCTTTGAGTGATTAAATATTTAAGGCTCTTATGATCGGAAAAGACATGGCATTTCTCTCCGAACAGATAGTGACGCCCAATCTTTAGAGCGAAAACAATAGCAGCTAGCTCAATATCATGGGTCGGATAGTTCCGCTCGTGAGGCTTTAACTGCCTCGAAGCATATGTGACAAGTCGACCCTCTTGCATCAAAACGCAGCCTAGACCATTCAAAGATGCATCACTATAAACCACGAACTCTTTACCGGATTCTGGCTGAACTAACACTGAGGCTTCTGCCAAAAGAGTTTTCAGCTGGTCGAAACTTTTCTGACACTTTTCCGACCACTCGAATTTGACGTCTTTTTGCAGGAATTTCGTCAAAGGTATTGCAATCATCAAAAAACCCTTTACGAATCATCGGTAGTAACCAGCAAGTCCCAAGAAGCTCCAAACTTCCGAAACGTTTCTAGGAGGTTTCCAGTCGAGAATGGCTAAAATTTTGTTCGGGTCGACTCGAATACCCGAAGCAGACACTATATGTCCCAAAAAGCTGACCTCGCACAACCAGAACTCGCATTTACTAAATTTCGCGTACAATTGATTTTAACATAAAGTCTAAAGCACAAGTCTCAAATGCTCGGCATGCTCGATCTCATCGCGAGAGTAAATCAAAATGTCGTCGATGAACACCACCACAAATCGATCTAGATACTATTTAAACACCCGATTTATCAAGTCCATGAAAATCACAGAGGCATTTGTGAGCCCAAACGGCATTACTAAGAACTCGTAGTGTCTGTATCTCGTTCTGAAAGCAGTCTTTGGCACATCGGAATCTCTAACTCTCAACTGATAATAACCAGATCGCAGATCAATTTTTGAAAACACTGAAGCTACTTTTAACTGATCAAATAAGTCGTCGATTCGAGGCAACAGATATTTATTCTTTACAGTTGCTTTGTTCAGCTGTCTATAGTCGATACACATTCTCATAGTCCCGTCTTTCTTTTTCACGAACAAGACTGGTGCGCGCCAGGGTGAGAAACTCGGTCGTGCAAAACCTCTGTCTGTCAATTCTTGCAGCTGAGATTTCAATTCTTTTAACCCGGTAGGTGCCATGCGGTACGGGGCAATCGAAATCGAAGTCGTACCCAAAACCAACTCTATACCGAACTCAACTTCTCTAACTGGTGACAATCCCGGCAATTCTTCGAGAAACACATCCGAATACTCGCAAACCATAGGTACAGTCTTAAGCTCTCGTTCGGATACCTTGCTGTCTAGCACATAGGCCAGATATGCTTCACAGCCCTTTCTCACATATTTCTGGGCTGACATAGAAGTTATTACGGTAGGTAGCCCATTTAAATCAGTGGACTCAATCCGAATCATCTCATTATTCGAACATCACAAATCGATAGCCTTTTGCTTGCAATTCACCATAACATCGTGCATAGTCAACCAATCCATTCCGAGAATAATGTCAAATTCATAGAAGGGTAAAAGCATCAAGTCGGCTGAAAAGTAGGAATCTCAAATCATTAGGGGACATTTCTCGCACACTTTATCAACCAGAACATAATGACCCAAAGGATTTGACACTCGAATCACAAACTCAGTAGACTCAATCGGAAGAGTTTTACTGGATGCTGAAGTTTCACACACATACGAATGGGTTGAACCAGGATCAATCAGAGCGATAACATCAGTATTAAAGAGAGTAAAAGTATCGGTAATAACATCCGGAGAATAAGCCTCCTCCCGGGTGCGGATAGCATAAGCTCTGGCAGGTGCACGAGCCTCAGATCTGATCGCAGTATCTCTAGTCCCTCTCTGGCTGCCGCTAGTATTACCTCCACGCCTCGGTGGTCTACCTCGTACTGCCGCGCTACTAGGTCTCTCACTCAGATCGATATTACGTTTAACTAGTTTCGGACAATCTTTAATAAAGTGATCGGCAGATCCACATTTAAAACAGGAGTGATCATGAAATTGCAACTCCCCGGATGCCACTTTCCACAATGCTTGCACTCTGATCTATCCTGACAATGATTGCCAACACTAGTAACAGAAGTAGCTCGTGTACTCACCGGAGGTCGATCACGATCTTGTCTGAAATAACCCAAAGTATTCTTGGACCGGCCCGAATCATCTCGAATTTTCTTAGATGATTGCTAAATAGACTTTCCCAAAGATCTCTTACAGAACTCTCTGGCTCCATCTTCAGCCTTTCTCTTTTCAATTCCGAGCTCTTCAGCCTTGCAAGCTCGCTCGACAAGCACAACGAACTCATTGATTTCCAGAATACCAACCAGTAATTCGATGTCTTCATTTAATCAGTCCTCAAAATGTTTACACATAATGGCCTCGGATGATACACACTCGCGAGCATGTCGGCTGAGCCGTACGAATTCTCTCTCATATTCGGTTACTATCATTCAGCCCTGTTTAAGCTCAAAGAATTCCTTTCGTTCCTGATCGATGAATCTCTGACTGATATACTTTTTGCGGAATTCGGTCTGGAAAAACTCCCAGGTAAACCGCTCTCCTGGCACAACAGAAACTAATGTATTCCACCAATAGTAGGCAGAATCACGTAACAGAGATACGGAACATTTCAAACATTCCTTGGGCGTACACGATAATTCATCAAAAACTCGGATTGTATTATCGAGCCAAAACTCGGCCCGCTCAGCATCATCATTAACTGTAGCCCAGAACTCTTTAGCCCCGTACTTTCTAATTTTGTCGATCGGGAGCCTACTCGATCTCAACGGATCAATCACAGGAGGAGCTACATATGTCAGAAAAGGAGTATTCGGCGGCAGGGGTTGTGGAACAGCCAAATTTGTTCGGATAAATTGAGTGAACCAGTCACTCATCATTGCGTAGAAAGCTTGTCTCGTGTCATCATCTCGATGACTGGTATTTGACTGAGAGTCATTAGGCGCAGTCCCTTGCGCGGGAGCCGGTGCTACACTCTCAACATCATCCGCTACAGCTCATTCGGGATTTGGATTCATTTCTATACAAAAATCACATTTCAATTGTTAGAAGTCATCACACTATCAGTTAACACAAAATGGCATGTATAGCTAGACTTATACATGCTACGTTAGTCCTAGAATCGACTAAACCGTAGCTTTGGTACCAATTAAATGTAAAACCCCTAACCCAAATCCGTTGCCGGATAGGGTTCCAAGGTATTTTAACTAACATGACTACAGAGACTTATGAATACAAACCAAACATAAATTTCACATTTGTGTTTACACACCACCGAAAGTAAGCAACTTTAAAGTGAGTACAACCAAAACATGATTCAATTCACATTGCCATTCCATCCCTAACAATATATAAAACTCTAAGGTTTACCAAATGAACAATATTAATTCATAAAGTGATTCCACCTAAACATATGTGAATAACATAAATCTATATGCCTTTATCCCTATTTCGCAATAGTGCAAAATAACCATTCACATAACCCCATCCAGCAATTCATTCGTATTTAAGAACTATTAAGCCATTTTCGCATGGCACGTATATTTACAAAGTCAAAATGAATCTAAATTCCAAAATAGAATGCTTAGCCTATACATGCCATTGTTTCAAAATGAAGTAACTATTGAAAGTACCAAAATAACAACGATAGTGTGGATGACTTAAGCTTGGATCCTTGAGCCCGTAGCTTCAAAACGAGGTCTATAAAAACAGAAGAAAACATAACAACGGATAAGCTTCCATAAGCTTAGTAAGCATTGAGCAATACAAAAAATTTAAAACTTATATTCACACTAATATACCATATCTCCAAACTCATTTTATAATTACCTAACCACTTAGCCGAATACACATCTATACATAAGGAAAAATTCAGCACATGCTTTCTATTAATTCAAACTCATATAATGTGGCTAAATCTCATATTTTCATATAGCATCTTACAATGGCCAATTGTATCACCATTTCATACGTAAATATAACATTTATTCACATATTCATCAATCTTAATACTTGTGATTCAATCTATATTAAGTTCACACATGAGTACATGATACATACCTGGCCAACTTAATAATTTGAGCATATTCAATTAAAATTATATCACAAATTCTCATAGTCTGAAACTTTACTCGAATCACCGGCATTAAGCTTGCTAGGCACGAAGCCCGAACATATCACTAGCTTATAGCCTGCTAGGCACGAACGCCCGAATACACATCACCGGCACGAAGCCTGCTAGGCACGAAGGCCTGAATATACATCACCGGCACGAAGCCTACTAGGCACGAAGGCCCGAATATACATCACCGACACGAAGCCTGCTAGGCACGAAGGCCTGAATATACATCACTGGCACGAAGCCTGCTAGGCACGAAGGCCCGAATGCACATCACTGAATTTTCATGCACATTTATTCACATTTTAATATGTATCACATAGCATACCATATTTGTGCTTCACTTGCTTATTTCGACATATGCACATCATACATATTTTCACATTACTTCATGAATAATCATCGGCCCAAACACATACATATATCCTTCCCTACACATTCGGTTTAATGTAAGTAAACACATCAATCCCGTATGCACATATATTTCTCTTAACTTTCATTTCCAAATAACCCTACGACTACAAATCTTATACCATTTCATTTCACAAATAGTTTTATTCAAATAAGATCAAATAGCCACAATGCCTCAAATCAAAATATATATAGACCATCTTCAAGTATGTGCTAAAATTTACTACTCAAAACTTACCTCAAAAGCTAATGAACAATTTCAATAGTTATTCAAGTACTTTTGCTTTCCCCTTATCCGAATTCGGTGTCCCTTGTTCTTAAGCTTTAATTAAACAAAGTTTACTATTTAATAATCCACTTTCAATATTACAAAATCATCATTTAACCAAAATTTATACACAACTGAATATATATATATCTATAACCCTTATTACACACTCGACATCCACACTTCCATAATTTTTACTCAAAATTTCACCTTGGCCGAATGTTCATAACTAATGCAAGTATTTCATACTTCATTTACAAAGTTAACATCTCATCATGGTTACATTACCTAAATGGCCAAATACACAAGGTTACAATTATACATCATTCACATTCGGCATTACCATTTAATTCAACGAGTTCTTGCATAAAATTCAAGCTCATATGAAACAAAATAACATGATCCTATTCTCCCTTGGTTAAACTAAATCATGCTTTAAGGTTTAACACATTTGGCCATTAGAGAGTTAATCAAATTAGCATTCAATTATTCTATACACACCATTAAACGAATTTTATTTAACTAAATTTATTTCTTGACAAATTCATCACATTCGGTCATAGGTAATTTAATCCTATAAAGAATCAAATTTTACTTCAATTCACTAATGTGAGGTTTTTTTTTTTATAATTTAACCTCTATTGCCGAATGCCCCTTATCCATAAAACCATCAATTTTCAAATTATAATAGGTTCATAACTCATTTAACAACTAATTTCATGCCAAACATTAAAATACCATTGGTTTTACACCTAACTTACAAGACCATAAAACATAAAGGTTTAATGTTCATCTTTAACACAATTACCAAACTTCAAACTAAATTTTCAGCTTCATATATCAATAAGAACATCCAATACCAGATTTTTCCATGCTCAATTTCCATGGCCGAATGGCTTCCTAAGCAATTAAGTCATATTAAGCATAAATTTCACTAATTAAGATTATAAGCTCATAATCACTTACAATTTCATCTTCTAAGTCTATCAAACACTCCTTATTCCAATTCTATTTTCAACTATCAAAATTGACATTTCCTATCCAATACCGAACATGCCACATAACCAATTCAAGAGAATAAATCCATGGGCTTAAGGTAGCATCAAGCTAGGAACTCAAAACATCAATTTTAACATCAATTTAACAAGTATTTACCTTGAATTTTAGCCCTTCTATAGACCGAATATCCAAGAGCTTCTTCTCCTTTTTGTTTTCTTTAGTTTCGGCTAAAATGAAGGCTATGAAGCTAACCTTGTTTTTATCACCATATTCTCTTTTATTTTATCAAAATTTAATTATAACATATTATAAATATATAATTTATTAATTTAAAACACATAATGCATCATAACAACCCCCACTACCGTGAACATGAATAGAAAATGGTCAAATAAGCATGCAAATCCTCCACAATAGTAAACCTTAAGATTCGGTCACTTTAAAATCTATCTACCACCCTTTTAAAAATTAACAACTAAGTCCTCTTTAATTAATTAGCCACTTAGGTGATCAAATTTCCACATCATCTTTTAGCACATAATAATTCACATGTAAAACTCACAAATTATAACATTCAACAAATTTTCTAACTTGGTTTAGCGGTTCCGAAACCACTCCTCTGATTAGGGTCGAATTAGGGCTGTTACATCGGTGCTTCAGTCAATCGTGCTTTCAACTTCTCGATACTTTGCTGACATTTTTCTGTCCACTCAAACTTTACATTCTTTTACAGCAACTTAGTCATAGGTGTAGCAATCATCGAAAATCCCTCGACAAATCATTGATAATACCCAGCTAAGCCTAAAAAACTTCTAACCTCAGATACATTCTTTGGCTATTTCCAATCCACAATTGCTAAAATTTTCCTCGGATCAACCCGAATACCATTACCCAAAACTATGTGTCCCAAAAATCTGACTTCATGAAGCCAAAAATCACTTTTACTGACCTTAGAAAACAGTTTCTTTTCTCTCAAAATCTGCAACACAATTCTTAAATGTTCGGCATGCTCGGACTCATCTCGGGAGTAAATCAGAATGTCATCGATAAACATAACTACAAACTTACCCAAATACAGTCAGAAAATTCGGTTCATCAAATCCATAAAAATAGCCAGAGCATTGGTTAAACTGAAAGGCATCACAAGAAATTCATAGTGTCCATACCTCAATCTAAAAGCAGTTTTTGGCACATCTGACTCTTTAACTCTGAACTGATAGTAACCGATCTCAAATCGATCTTTAAAAACATTGTCGCCCCTTTCAGCTGATCGAACAAATCATCAATTCTTTGCAACGGATACTTGTTCTTTATAGTCACCTTGTTGAGTTGTCGATAGTCAATACAAAGTCTCATAGATCCGTCCTTTTTCTTTACAAACAATACAAGAGCTTCCTAGGGAGAGAAACTCAGTCTCACAAACCCCTTATTTGTTAACTCTTGCAACTGAGCCTTTAATTCTTTCAATTCAGTCAGAGCCATTCTATACGGAACAATCAGGATCAGTGCAATCCTCGGCAACAAATCAATGGCACACTCTATCTCTCTGATCGGAGGCAACCCAAGCAATTCTTCTGGAAATACATCTAGGAATTTACAAACTACCGGCACTGATTCAAGCTTCAACTCAGACATCTCAGTATTCAATACATATGCAAGATAAGCTTCACACCCTTTTCTCATGTATCTTTGAGCAGACATGTGCGAAATCACCATAGGCAATTTATTTGATTCATTTGTTTCAACCCAAAGATCACATTTCAACTCAAGGGTTTTCTGTCTACAATTTACCTTGGCATTATGTAATGTCAACCAATTCATACCTAAAATAACATCAAACTCATCAATTGCTAACAACATCAGATTAGCTGGAAAACAGTTACCTTTTATCATCAAAGGATAATTCTTGCAAACCGTATCTACTAACACATATTTGCCTAAGGGGTTTGACACTTTAATCACAAATTCAGTAAGCTCTACAGGCAAACTCTTACTAGATACTAAATTCACACAAATATAGGAATGAGTAGATCCGAGGTCAATCAATGTAATAACAGTAGTACCATAGAGAGAAAATGTACCAGTAATCACATCGGGAGATGAGATAGCAGGTGCTCTCGCTTCTATCTTTACAACTAAATCTTTCACTACACTTTTACTGCTAGCTCCACTTTCGGCATTTCTTGGTGGTCCACTTCTGCTGGCAGTATTACCCTGTCTAACACTATGAAATTTTTCTTCTTCAGCCTTCACTGAGTAATCTTAAATATAGTGCTCTCAAGAACCATACTTGTAACAAGCTCGGTTAATTGCCCAACACTCACCGGGATGCCGTCTACCACAATGTTGACATTCAGGTCTATTGGATCTAACATTATCCGCACTCGCCATTGAAGTAGCTTGAGTTTTAGGACCTGAATATGATCTCCCACTATCTCAGTGCATATATCCAGCTGAAACAGTCAATCGAGTAATCATCTCTGTGGACTTCTTTGATTGAGATTGGAATGACTTACTCATTGGTCTTTTTCTTGTATCTCGAGCCTCAATCACAGCTTTTCTTCTTTCTTTGTTCAGTTCTTCGACCTTGCAAGCTCGATCAACCAACACAAAAAATTCCTTCAATTCTAAAATTCCAACTAACAGTCTGATGTCCTCATTCAGTCCATCTTCGAATCTCTTACACATAATGGCCTTAGTAAACACACATTCTTTGGCATACTTGCTGAGTCTAACAAATTCACATTCATATTTTGCCATAAATATTTTACCTTGCTTCAACTCAAGAAACTCTTTCCATTTGTGATCAATAAACCGCTGGCTTATGTACTTCTTTCTGAATTCTTCTTAGAAGAAATTCCATGTAACCCTTTCTTTCTGAACCACGGATACTAATGTCTTCCACCAATGGTATGCAGAATCCCTCAGTAATGATATAGCACATTTCAAGCATTCTTCGAGAGTACAAGAAAGTTCATCAAATACCCGAAAAGAGTTCTCAAGCCAAAACTCTGCTTTCTTTGGATTATCATCTATATTAGCTCTAAACTTTTCAGCGTCTTACTTTCGAATCTTATCAACCGGAGGCTTATTCAATCTTACCAAATCAATACGTTGAGAAGCTACGAGGATCAGTTGAAGAATAGGAGGGGGTAGAGGAGGTTGAGCATTCAGATTTGCTCGAACAAATTTTGTATACCAATTACTCATCATATGGAGAAAGGCTTTCTGAGCCCCATCTTCCAGACTACGTGTTTCAGATCTACTTTCAAATGGTGTTATCCCTTGCACGAGAGCCGGTGCATTACTCTCTACGTCACCAGCTACAGCTTGGTCAGGATTCATTTACTATAGAAAAACACAATTTAAATTGTCAGGAGTCACCACACTATCATAATATATTTATGGAATATATAGATAGACTTTCACACACATTATGCTAGTCCAAGAACAGACTAAACAATAGCTCTGATACCACTAAAATGTAACACCCCTTACCCGTGTTCGACACTGGAACAGGGTACGAGGCATTACCGGAACAAAACACATACAGTCGAACTAAACCGAGACATATTACATCCAAATTTAAAACTTTTCAATTTTCATTACACACTCATTCAACCCAATCATACATCTCATAAATTTCATCGTCATAGATAGATAACTTGACTAATATTAGCCAACATCGATGGCCTTATACAAAATAAGCTATCAAACATTAAAGGCCAACATTTTAGGCCAAATCAAATATGACATAAAACAAAATAACCAAGTCCTCTATACAAGCCACAATTCTAAATATTGATTTCAAAATACCAAAAGATTGATGATAGCGTTGATGGATCTCCGACAATCTTCGCATCCCGAGCTAGCTTGGTGACACTATAAAACAAGAGAAAAGAGAGGGGAGTGAGCATATAGCTTAGTAAGTAGGTATGTAAATAATAAACAAATTATTAACATGCTTTTATAAAAACTCAAAATATATTTTCAAAATAATACAATCATAACCACACATAGATCCACCATTTACTCAAGTTCAAAACAAGTTGTCTATTCAAGTCACAGTCACTAAATTATTTATATCTGGAGCTACAAAACTCAAAATTAAGATCCGCTAATTTTTCTTGAATTTAAACTCACATATCTTCAAATCAAAAAATTTTCAAAATTTTTGGTTCAGCCAATAAGTACAATTTATTCTTTAAAGTCTCCCATGTTCCGCTATCCGACAGTTCCAACCCCTCCTCACTAAAAATTGATTACTTCCTCGTACAGAATTTGAATGATGTTTCTATCTGTTTCTCTTGAAAATAGACTCATTAAGGATTTTAGGCATATAAATTACAACCTATAATTATTTTTTATAATTTTTAATGATTTTCCAATTTTAGAAGAGGGATTCTGAAATCAATCTAACTCTATTCCACGAAAGTTCAAATATCTCAAAATATGAAATTCTTTTTCTTACACCATTTCTTTTATGTGAAAATAGACTCAATCAATTATAATTTCTTATCTTATTTAACCTATAATTCGATTTCCACCATTTTTAGTGATTTTTCAAAGCCATACAATTGCTAATGTCCAAAACTATTTTATTGCTAATTTTACTCTTTCATAAATTTTCTTTGGGTTAACTTTCATAGTAACACTTACCCATACCAATCTTACCAAACTTCGATCAGATAACGAGCATATTAATCATAAGTTTCCACACACATTCCTGCACTTATTCATCACTTAGTCATATTCGTCTACACTTAGTCATTTCCCGTTCAACACATCAGAGTATTAAGGGATACATCGAGATGTTTCACATAGTGCCACACTTGTAGCCAAAGCTACTTCATTTCACAAGTTTCACATAAGCTCATTCTCAAGCCAATCACATTTAGCACAATGTCATGGACTTATCTCACTTAGATGTCATGGTCTTATTTCACTTAGCATAATGCCATGGACTTACTTCACTTAGTACAATACCATGGACTTATTTCACTTAGGTGTCATGGACTTGTTTCACTTAACACAATACCATGGACTTATTTCACTTAGGTGCCATGGATTTATTTCACTTAGATCCTTAGTGGCATGCCACTTGTATCCATTTATATTCCTAAGGTTCAACCGGAAAATCTCTCACTTATTGCCATTTTGTCGAATATATCAAATAGTCATTCAATATACATCCATACAACATAAAATATATCAAAATATTAGAATCTAAATAAAACGATGCATTATTTACATACAAACTTACCCTGGTGCAAAATATAGCAATTTTGTAATTTAGTCCACAATCTTTTCCCTTCCCCAATCAAGGCCGATTCCATGTCTTTCTTGATCTATAATAACACATTTGACTTATTCAATGCTCACATTATTCAAATCGGCCCAAAAACATCCTATGGCAAAAATTACAATTCTGCCCCTAAAGTTTCATAAAATAACGATTTTACCCCTAGGCTCGAAAAATAATTTTTATTCAATTTCCTTGCATTTTAGGCCTAGCCAAACCATTTTCATAACTATAGTAGTCCACAATTTGCACTCAATCGCACACTTACATACATTTTTCAAGTTTTTACAAACTAGTCCTTTTATGCAATTTCATAAAAATAACTTAGTAAAAGTTGTTTATCACACTACAAACATTCATATTCTTCCATAAAACATCAAAATTCATGCATGTCATCCATGGGTAAATTTTTAAACACAAACCCTAGCTCAAAATAATGGTGGAAATAGCTAAACCAAGCTACGAGGATCTCAAAAAATGCAAAGAACATTAAAAACGGGGCTAGGATGTACTTACTATTGAGCTTGAAAGATGAAAAACCCTAGCTATGGTGTTCTCCCAAAGGTTCAGCCAAGGTTGAAGAAAGGTGAACACAATTTTAGCTTATTTTTCCCATTTTATTCTTTTATTAACCAAATGACCAAAACACCCTTCATTAAAATCCTTTGGTATTTTATTCATCCTTGGGTATTTTTGTCCAAACTAAAGTATAATGGTCTAATTACTAAGGGACTCCACTTTAAAAACCCATTACTCACAAGTACCTGTATGAACTAGAACACGCATTTTTCACCTATTACAATTTAGTCCTAAATACCAAATTGGGCGCCCAAACAATAAAATTTCGTAACAAAAATTTCACACAGTCATTCAATCTAACAGTAAATATTAAAACTTAATCACAATAAATTTTTCTACATCAGATTCGTGGTTTCGAAACCACTATTCTATTAGGCCACGAATCGTGCTGTTACAGATAGGATACAAAATGACATGTCATTAAGGGTTACCGTGATTATGTGATTTGGGTGCTGGTCATTTATGTTCTACCGGTGGCTGAGTTTAGTGACATGTGTTGCAGTTACTCGACAGCATGTGTGAGCAGCACCGTGTAGCTATGCCTTGACTGACAGCTTGTGTGAATAGATCCAGTGATGGCTCGAGATTAAGCATCGATATGAGATATGTGATAAAGGTGGTTTAACCACGTATATGGCACTTAACGTGCGAGATACCTGAGTATCTGATATTATTCCAAATGGTTCAATGGGCAAAGATGATACTACGAATATATAAGGTAAGATACGGATCAGTTTAGGTACTCATGGTAAATTCGAAAAGTACGTGATAGTTGATAAATTCATATGATGAGTAAGTGATAGATGATAAATTCAAAAATGATTCATATTGTCATGGTAATGTGCTAATTGTAATAGCCTGGTATTGGGCTTAGTCAGAATGATTTTGGAATCACTTACCCGAGGTTTGAGAAAATTACTTTGGCAGTATTTTATGTGTTATAGCATGTTTATAAAGGCGCATGAAGATTTTGGTGAATTAATTTACGCGATTGAAGGCTTAATCGCGAAAAAGGACTAAATTGCATAAGGAGTAAAAGTTTCAAATTACTAGTAAATTGTGTTAATTGGCAGAGAATAAAATTTGGGGGTTTTAAAGGGCAATTAGGCCCTTTAATTTGAGGTTGGCCAGCCATTTGAAGTAAGAGAGATAAAAAAATTAGAAAAGTCGAAATTTGGTGTGTTTTAGGTGACCAATTTGACTAAAGATGCAATAAAATAAGAAAAGAAATGTGTCGTCCTTTTTGCTTCTTCTTCACCAATGAAATTAGTAGCCATTAGAGGGGTTTGGAAGCTTAAAAATTTCAGCAACTTTAAACACTCTCAAGTAAGTGATTCGTAAGGCTTTTCTTGATAATTTTTTGCATTTTTGAAACCCTTGTAGCATGAGCTACATATTGAGGGGTGTATTTTGCAAAATGATACAAATTTTAGAGTGTTGCCATGAATGGAATTATGCTGATTGCTGAGTTTTTATGGAACAAAATAAGTTATAGTTGAGTAATAAATAACTTTTGTGAATGAGTGTCTATGAAAAACACCTAAAGTGACTAATATGCAAAGTTTGTGAAATGATGATATTTGTTTGAAATAATGAGAATTTTGGGCTGTCATAAGAGTGAAAAAGATTTGGTTGGGCTTGGTTAATGAGGAAATTTGATAAAAATTAATTTCTGAGCCTAGTGGTAAAATGGTCATTTTGCCAAATTATAATTCTTGAATTTATTTAGATTAATTTAGTGAGTAAATTAGCGAAACTTTGTTATTTTAAATCAAGAAGTACAAGACCTAAACTTGGACCAGGGAAAGGCCAAGCTCGTAGATTGAGATCGATCGAGTTACTAAATTTTTGTATACCGATGTAAGTTGGGTGTAAATATTACAACTTTATTTTATGTTTATACATTGATTTTGGTATTATATAAAATGATGATTATGCCTTTGTAATTGATATAATGGGGTTGAGATGGTAAATTTCTCGATGGAACCGTAAGAATAGATTGGATAATTGTGCAGTGACACTAGGGCTATAAGAGAGCTAGTTTAAGACCATGTCTGGGACTCGCATCGGCCTCGTTATGTGTTATTGTAAGACCATGTATGGGACATGGCATTGACACCAAGATGGATGAGCTAGTGTAAAACCATGTCTGGGGCATGGCGTCAGCTCGATATGTGCTAGTGTAAGACCATGTCTGGGATAAGGCATTGGCACGGACAGAGGAGAGCCTGTGTAAGACCATGTCTACGACACGGAAATGGCTCGAGATGCACGTCAATGTAAGACCATGTTTGGGATATGGCATCGGTGATGAGACGAGTGCTAGTGTAAGACCATGTCTAGGACATGGCATCGGCCTTAACATGTGAGCCAGTGCAAGACCATGTCTAGGACATGGCATTGGTGCTTAACCTACATGAGGCTATTGAGTATCCTTTCCTATTCTATTAAGTTCCATGGGAAATTTTCATAGCTTGAGTAATTAAAAGAAATGATGACATTATTGCGAGTGTCATAGGTACTTGCATATCATGTAAATGAAATGAGCCCGATTTTATGTTGTATGATTGGTAAAAGAATGATAATGAGTAAGTTATGTCTATAATCATTCATGTTTATAAGTGAATGTTGGTATGTTATGAGCATGATAATTTATAGTAAATTGTTGATAATGTTTGCATTCAACTTACTAAGCTTTATGCTTACCCCCTTCTTTCCATTTTCTTATAGTGTAGCCTAGTTAGCTCGTGGATCAAAGTATGTCAGAGGCTCTGTTCACTCTATCACCCTAAGCACTCAGTATAGTTAGTTTTAGCATTTTGAGAATATGGCATGTATAGGACTTTATTCTTTTGTTAAGTGTCATACTATTTTGAAGCCAAATGTGTTGGCTTGTCTTTGAAATACTTCATTTTGTATAAGGCCAAAATTATTGGCTAATATTTACCATTGGTTATCAAATTCAAATGATAGTGTTTTCAAGAATGAGGATTTAGTATGAGTAATTGTATGTGCTAGGAGTAATAGATTAAATGCATGGTTTATAGATTATATCAAGTTTTGTGGATGCCAAATTATGTCTAGTGGTTGAGTATTGGAGTCTTGGTATGCTTGGATATGTTTGATCTTGTTTCAGGGTAGTAAAGAGGCTTGGTAGATAGCCTATTTTTGTCCACACGGGTAGACACACGGGCGTGTGTCTACACCGTGTGTGACACACAGTCCACCCACGGGCGTGTGATTAGGCTGTGTGTCCCCTGCACCTTACATATGTCGAATTAAATGTCCATCAGTGTACCACACGGGCACAAGACATAGCCATGTGTCTCAACTGTGTGAAGGACAAGGCCGAGACACGGGCGTGTGCCACGGTCCTGTGATTGTTGACGTCAGAAACAAAATGTCAAGGTTCTTGCACATGGACCGCGACACGGGCATGTCATGGCCGTGTGAGGGACACGAGTTGAGTACAAGGGCATGTGCTAGGCCATTTGAAAACCCCTGTAGGTTCGATATTAGAAATTAATTCCACATAGACGAGGGGCACAGGCATGTCCCTAGGTGCTTAAACTGTGTGTCACACGAGCCATCAGCACGGCCATGTTTAGAGGCTGCACAGGCTTGTTGCCCTTCCACAAAGGCGTGTGCCCTATTTATAGCAGTTTTTGATGAAAGTTTCCTAACTACCCGAAATGGTCCCGGGTTATTTCCAAACCATGATTTAGGCCTCGTAGGCCCATATGAAGGTCCATAGGACAATGTTTGTAAAAGCTTTAAATTGGGACGAATTCCAATGAGTTAAAGTTAAACGGTTACATGTGATATTGAAAGGTAACGCCTCATATCCTATCCCAGCGTCGGATACAAGTAAGGGGTGTTACACTAATTGTTGGATTGAATGAAGTTATTTACATTTACTTATACTTCTTTAAATTGCAAATGAATTAATATATAACACTTATTTTCCATATGAGTTTACTAAGCTTCATAGCTTACTTTGTTTGCTTTTCCATATTTTATAGTTATTCGGAAGCTTGCTCGGATTGGAAGTCATCGGAGATCTCATCACACTATCCAGCTGTCATTTTGGTACTTTTGAACTTGGTGTATTTCGGTTAGATGGCATGTATAGGTATTATGGATAATATGGTCTATATGTTAGTAAAGTACATAGCCAATTGATTTGGCTTATAATTGATGTATGTTTTGGTAATGTGTTTAGCCATGTGATTTGGCTCATTTTAGTAAGCTTGGTTATATAAATATGTGCAAATGGCCTTTGATATTTGGTATATAATTTCAATGTAAATGCCTTGACTTTTTAGGTAGCTTTTGAAGTTGATAACAGCTTGTTTATAATGGTTAATTTTGATGTTTGATAGCAACTAGTTTAATGGTATTGAAATTGCATGTTTTAGGCTTGATTTTGATTAGTTTGAAGGTTCAATTTGGTTGTGGATATATGCTATTTGGTATGCCTAGGTTGATGCAAGTTTCAATGTGAAAGTAGCTTGGAACATGGCATATTTTTGTCCACACGGGCAAAGACACAAGCGTGTGTCTCAGCCGTGTGTGACATGGTCAAGTGACATGACCATGTGACCCTTGTAGTTTTTAATTTCAGCAAGTTAGTGAGTTACACAGGCTAGTCACATAGGTGTGTGGTTGGCCGTGTGAGACAAGTTAGAGAGTTACACGGGGTAGGACACGGTCTGGGACACGACCGTGTGATCCCATTTCAGATGTCCACATGGCCTGTGACATAGGCGTGTGTCCCTTGTGCTTTTAATATTTTCCTAAAGTTTCCATGAGTTATCAATTTAGTCCCGAATTGATTTTAAGGTTTGTTTTGGGCCTTGAATGCTCATGTTTATGCGAGAAGTCTACTAATGCTCCGTAACCCTATTCTAGTGATGAATATAGGTTACCGATGTTACATTTGATTGGCATCAGAGCTGTGGTTTAGTCGATTCTAGGACTAACGTCGCATATGTGAGTCTAGCTATACATGCCATATTTAACCTGTAATAGTATGATATCTCCTGAAAGTTTTAAATCATGTTTTCATATAGTAATTGGATTCCAATCGAGCTGACTCTAATGATGTACATACAAAGTAATGCGCTAGCCTCTGTTCATAGAGTAGTGCCATCTGAATCGAGACTCGTATCTGATGATCGTGGAGGAGAGGCCAAAGGAGCCTTCTTCCAAATAATGAATGAGTGGTTTTCTGAGTGTGTCTGAACAAATCTGGCTGCTCAACAACCTCCACCTCTGCCTATTCCCTAGCAGATTCACGTAGCTCCTCAAGGTTTGGAACCTTTGCGAATGAATAAGCTACCTGTTGATAAAATTCGAAAGTATGGGCTAAAGAGTTTAGAGCTATAGTTGATGATGATCCTGAGAGAGCCAAATTTTGGCTTGAAAATACAATTTGAGTATTTGATGAACTATCTTGTACATCAGCAGAGTGTGTTAAATGCATTGTATCTCTTTTGAAACCTACAACATACCAGTGGTGGAGCACTTTGATATCTATAGTGCCGAGAGACTGGGTTACAAGGGAATTCTTCTAGACAGAGATTAGAACGAAATACATAAGTCAATGGTTTCTTGATCAAAAGCGCAAGGAATTTCTAGAGTTGAAACAAGGTCGTATGACTGTAGTTGAGTACGAAAGAGAATTTGTGAGACTGAGCAAGTATGCCCGAGAGTGTGTTTCAACTGAAGAGATTATGTGCAAATGATTCAAAGGCAGATTGAATGAAGATATTAAACTTCTAGTCGGTATTCTTGAACTAAAAGAGTTTGTCGTGTTAGTTGGTAGAGCACACAAAGCCGAAGAGCTTAGTAAAGAAAAAACAAAAGCTTATTCTGAGGCCAAAGATTTGAGAAAGAGGTCAATGGGTAAATCATATTATTCATCGTCAAAGAAATCCATGGATTCTTATAATCATTCAACTGTTACAAAGGGGTATTCAGATAGAGGTCATGGGAAGCAACACACAAGTTTGAAAGCTCAAGCAACTTCAGTATCGCGTGTTGGTAGTGTCAAAGCGAACAAACCTAAGTGTCAATAGTGTGGTAGACGACATCTTGGAGAGTGTTGGATGAATAATAAAGCCTGTTTCAAATGTGATTCACGAGAGCATTTCATTCAGGATTGTCCTAAATTACCTGAAAATGACAAACTTTAGACTGGCTGACCGAGTAATACAATTGCTAGAGGGAGACCACCTCAAAATAGAGGAAATGTGAGTGGTAATAGAAGTGTAACCAAGGATTCTACTATGAGATCTGAGGCTCGACCTCCAGCTAGAGCTTATGTTATTCGAGCTCGTGAGGATGCATCGACACTAGATGTTATTACTGGTACTTTTTCTCTTTATAACACTAATGCAATTACTTTGATTGATCCTGGATCGACTCATTCATATGTTTGTATAAATTTAGTCTTTACTAAGAGTTTTCCTGTTGAGTCAATTGAATTTTTGGTTAAAGTATCAAACCCCTTAGGTCAGTATGTCCTAGTTGACAAAGTCTGCAAGAACTGTCCTTTGATGACACGGGGTTATTTTTTTCCAGCTAATTTGATGCTCTTACCTATTGATGAATTTGATGTGATACTGAGTATGAATTGGCTCACTTTGCATGATGCCGTTGTGAATTGTAGACGAAAGATTATTGAGTTGAAATGTGAGAATGATGAAATTCTTTGTATTGAATCCGATGATTCGAGTGGATTGCCTATTTTGATATCATCTATGTTAGCTTAAAAATATGTGAGAAAGGGTTATGATACATATCTTGCTTATATATTGGATACAAAAGTGTCTGAATCGAAGATTAAATCAATACCAGTAGTTTGTGAATATCCACATGTGTTTCCAAAAGAGTTACCTGGGTTGCCACCCGTAAGGGAAGTTGAGTTTGCTATTCAGTTAGTACTGGGAACCTCACCAATATCGATAAATCCATACAGAATGGATCCTACAGAGTTAAAAGAGTTGAAAGCTCAGTTGTAAGAGTAAACAGATAGAGGTTTTGCACGACCTAGATTTTTACCCTAGGGTGCGCCAGTTCTGTTCGTAAAGAAGAAAGATGGATCAATGAGATTGTGTATCGACTATCGACAGCTCAACAAGGTTACAATTAAAAATAAATATCCATTGCCAAGAATGGATGATTTATTTGATCAGTTGAAATGTGACAGCCCAAAATAGGGCCTAACCGGAACAGTGGTTTGGTAACCATAAATCTGAATTAAAATAGTTAAATTCTAAAAATTTTATGTTTTTTTGATTTATTAAATATGCTCTGTCTGAAAATCGTTTAGAAAATTTATTGATTGGATGGCTAATTGAAATTTGGGACTAAATTGCAAGATGCGACAAATGTGTGAGAACTTATTGAAATAAGGACTTAATTGAAATGTGATATGAAATTAAGAGTGTTTATATTGTTATTAAACCATGAGTTAGTGGTATGGACACAAAAAGGGCATTTCTAGAAATGTTCATGAGTAATGTCATTAAGGGCATATTTGTCCAAATTACTAAAAGACAAATAAGAAGATGAAAATGGGTGTAAAAGTGTTTATCTTCTTCATCTATGGCTGCCGAAATTTCCTTTTTCCATAGCCAAGGGTTTTGAGCTTTTTCAAACAAATTGTAAGTGCATTTTAGCCCTGTTTTTTATTATTTTTATATTTTTTAGTTTCTCTAAGCTTAAATTTCATGATTTTACCATTTGTTTGGGGAGATATTGAGTTTTAAAAATCTACCCATTCTTAGAAAATTTGTGAATTGATGAGAAATGGTAGAAAATGAATTCTTGAAATCTTATTTACGGGTTTTTCTGAATGGTTTTCGGTAAAAACGCCCCTAAAGGACTAAAATGAGAAAAATGGAAATTTGTTCATAAGTATATGAAAATGTGTTATTCTTGGATTGTTATTATGAAAAAGGATTTAGCTAAGTCTAAAATACAAGAAAATAGAATGAAATTGGGTTTACGAGACTAGGGGCAAAATGGTCATTTTGCCAAAAGTCTGAATTGTGAACAAATTTGAGTAAGGAATTGATAAAATGTGTTAAATGTGTCTATTTAGATCAAGAAAGAAGAGAAAGCGATCGAGATTGCGGAAAAGAAAAGGTAGTCGACTAATTCGAGGTTTAGTCATTTTGTTATCGAGGTAAGTCATGTGTAAATTATAGCACTCTTATATCATTGTAAATTATTTAATGGTTTTTATGTGAGAAAAAAGTGAAAGTAAATTACGAATTATGAAATTGTATAATATTATATTCTATACATCCCGTTTGAACTGTAAGAATGTCTCTGGATATGGGTGACATGTCACTTGAGGGTCTTTGATTCTGTCTGATTCTGTATCCCCGGTGCTGGGTGTACTTACAGGTGTTGCAGTCACCTGTCAGCTTGTGTGAGCAGGCCCATGGATTACATCTGCATTCTATGATCTGAAGTAGCTTCGGCTACGTATTCTGATGGCTTTTGCCATAACTCTGTACTGGCTTCGGCTACATTTCTGTGAGGCATTTCTGTGCTAACCTCTGTATATCAATTTCTGTTCTGAATGTTCAACGGGATTAATGTTATTATGTGAAGCAATTCTGTAGGATAAGTAACTGAAAACGAACTGATTATGATATGGGTATAGATGTCTATATTTGGAGAATTTTGGTAATGAGGTGAATGAGTAAGTAATATGATTGTTGCAGACATGCTATGTGGAAAATAAACGGCTTAATTAGTTATTGCGTAGATGCTATTAATTTACTTGTGACTTACTAAGCTATTTGTAGCTTACTCCCCTTTTTTTCCCTTTCCTTATAGATTACCGAGCACAAAGTATACTTGGATTGGTGATCAAAGGAGGCTCGTCTTACACTATCAAGCTACTTTGGTATATGTATACATGATTTTGATATTTTGATCTTGGCATGTATAGGTGGCTAGTCATTGTATAAGTATTGTTTTGTAAGTCAAATAGTATAGGTTTATATGTGATACTCATTTTGTAAACGGTGTTCATATATGTAGTCATTTTGAGTATATGTTATTGGAATGGGCTGAGATGAATAATATGCTTATCTATTTGTATTTTAGGGAGGCCATGGCTTGGTAAATAGCCTGGCATGGCCTACACGGCAGGGCACACGGGTGTGTGCCATGGTCGTGTGTGATTTGGCAGATTACTCCACGGTCGGGTGGCACGGGCTCAGACCTTGCCTCCCCTGCACCTGAGAGTTTATTTAGGGTACCACACGGGCAGGAGACACGGCCGTGTGTCTCAACCGTGTGGGGTACACCACCCCCAAACGGCCATGTGGTGTGACCGTGGCCAATTGGACAGTTTCGACCACGGTTGCCTAACACGGGTGTATGAAGACCACACGGTCTAATGACACGGCCGTGCTAAAAGTAACACGGGAATGTGACGTTGTTTTAAAAGTGAAAATTTTTCATGTTTCCGATATGATAGGATTCGAATCCTAATCATTCAAAAGGTTTGTATTGTGTTAGAAAACCCTCGATAAGGGTAATTATGAATTGAATCATAAGCCAACATAAGTCTGTACTCTGGTAAGTTTATTAACACTCATTATTCGATTTTGGTGACGGTTTTGGGGTACGGGGTGTTACATGAAAGGAGTAACAGTGTTTTCTAAGATTGATTTACGATCTAGTTATTATCAATTGAGAGTTAAAGATTCGGATGCGCCGAAAACTACATTTAGAACTAGGTACGGACATTATGACCTTGTTATACCATTTGGGTTAACTAATGCTCCTGCAATTTTTGTAGACTTGATGAACAGAATTTTCAAACCATATTTATTTTTGTAGACTTGATGAACAGAATTTTCAAACCATATTTAGACAGATTTGTTGTTGTATTCATTGACGACATTTTGATCTATTCTCGAATTGAGTTTAAACATGTTGAACATTTGAGGATTGTATTGCAAACGTTGAGAGATAAACAATTGTTTGCTAAATTCAGTAAATACGAGTTGATACGAGTAAAATTTCAGCAATTATTAACTGGAAACCACCAAGGAACATAATCAAAGTCAGAAGTTTTTGGGGATTAGCTGGCTATTACTGAAGATTTGTAAAAGGGCTCTCGACGATAGCTACACCGATGACTCAACTATTACAAAAAGATGTGAAATTTGAATGGTCTGAGAAATTTCAATAGAATTTCAATCAGTTGAAAGCACTATTAACACCAGTGTTGGTTCATCCTGAGTCGGGTAAAGAGTTTGTGATTTTCAATGATGCATCATTAAACTGTTTGGGATGTATTTTAATGAAAAAAAGGCAAAGTGATAGCTTATGCTTTTAGACAATTAAAGCCGCATGAAAAGAATTATCTGACACACGATCTAGAATTAACTGCTATTGTGTTTGCATTGAAAATTTGGCAATATTGTTTGTTTGGTGAAAAATGTCACATATTTACTGATCACAAGAGTTTGAAGTATTTGATGTCACAGAAAGATCTAAATTTGAGATAGCAAAGATGGCTCGAACTGTTGAAAGATTATGAGTTAGTCATTGATTATCATCCGAGGAAAGCGAATGTAGTCACGGATGCTCTAAGTAGAAAATCTTTGTTTGCTTTAAGAGCAATGAATACACGATTGACTTTGACTGATGAGGGTTCAATATTCGCTGAGTTGAAAGCTAAACCAGTATTTCTCCAACAAATTTGTGAAGCTTAGAAATGTGATAATAAATTACAAGCAAAAAATAATACAGTGCAAGTCGTCTCCTGATTAAGAGTTTCAGATCGAAACCGATGATTGCTTGATGTTCTGAGGTAGAATTTGTGTATTGAGAAATCTAGAGCTTATACAGAAAATCTTACAAGAGGTACGCAGTGGTAACTTGTCTGTTCATCTAGGGAGTAATAAAATGTACAATGATTTGTAACATTGTATTGGTGGTCAGGTATGATATGAGATATTTCTAACTTTGTGACCAGATGTTTGATTTGTCAGCAAGTTAAAGCTGAATAACAAGTACCTTCGAAACTATTACAGCTTGTGATGATACTTGAGTGGAAATGTGATAAAGTTACGATGGATTTCGTATCGAGATCACCCCTATCTCTAAAGAAGAAAGATGCTATATGGGTTATTGTTGATCGTTTGATGAAATCTGCAGACTTTTCTCTTACTAGACTAGCTGAGCTGTATATTTCTGAAATTGTCAAATTGCATGGAGTTCCAGTGTCTATTATTCTGGATAGGGATCCAAGATTTACATCACGATTTTGGAAGAAACTGCAAGAGGCTTTGGGTATGCGGTTGCATTTTAGTACCACATTTCATGTTCAAACCGATGGTCAATCTGAGAGAGTGATTTAGATTCTTGAAGATATGTTTCGTTGTTGTGTTTTAGAATTTGAAGGCAACTGGGAAAAATATTTACCATTAGCAGAGTTTGCATATAATAATAGTTATCAATCGACCATAAAAATGGCACCGTATGAAGCTTTATATGGTCGTAAATGCTGAACTCTATTATACTGGATCGAGCTTAGTGAGAAAAAGTTTCATAGAGTTGATTTAATTCAAGAGACTGAAGAGAAAGTGAAGGTGATACGTGATAGGTTGAAAGCAGCTTCAGATCGACAGAAGTCGTATGTGGATCTAAAACAAAAAGACATTGAATTCTAAATCGGCGATATAGTGTTTCTGAAAGTATCGCCATGTAAGAAGATTCTTCAATTCGGTCGTAAAGGAATGTTGAGTCCGTGTTTCATCGGGCTATATGAAAAGATTCATAATGTGTTTCATGTAGCTATGTTACGACTGTACAAATCAGACCCTTCACATATAGTTCCACCAGCAGAGGTTGAGATACAATCTGATATGTCGTATAACAAAGAATCGATCAGAATTTTAGCTCGAGAGATCAAAGGGTTGAGAAAAAAAGAATAGCATTAGTATTTGGCAACATCATAGCATCGAAGAGGCTACGTGAGGACCTAAGGAAGCTATGAGAAAACAATACCCTAACCTATTTTCTGGTAATATTTTCGGGGATGAAAATCCCTAAGGGGGAGAGTTGTAACAGCTCGTTTTTAGGAAAATCAGAACAGTGGTTTTGGAACTACAAATCTGAGGTCAAAATATTTATTTTAATATTTTTTAGGTCTAAAGAATGATAGTATGTTTGCATAAAAATTTTGTTAAGAAATTTTATCATTTGTATGCTTAATTTGTGAAAAAGGACTAAATCGCCCAAAATATAAAAGTTGCGTTCTATAAGCTAAAGGGGTCTAATAGCCATAGAACTTTAAAGTAAAGGTCCTTATGTGGTAATTAGACTACTGTTAATGTTAGTGGACAAAGAAGGACATTAAATAGGTGAATTATAAGTTATTAAGTAAAGGTTAATAAGGTAAATTAACAATTAAGTAAGGTAAAATAAGTAAAAACAAAAGGTGCCATTTTGTATCATCTTCCTCCACCGAAAATTAGGGTAGAAAGAAGCCATTGGAGGGCTTCAAATTTTTTGCTAGAAAATTCTTTACATGTAAGTGATTTTTGACTCGATTTTTAATGATTTTTATGTTTTTGATGTCATTGTAGCTTAACCTAGCAAACCCAATGACTAATTTGCAATACTGTTAAAAGTTTGGAGTTTTTTCCATAAGTATGTGTTGATTGTTTTTTATGTTTGATGGATGAAAATGAAAGTTTAGTGATAGATAAACAAGTTTTGCAAAGTGATTTTTAGTAAAAATGTCAATTAGGGATTAAATTAAGAAATGTGTAAAATTATGTGGTTAAATTGTGAAATAATGAAAATTATGGGCTACTATATGCTTAAGTAAAATTTGGATACCATGGGTTGGTACTTAATTGTATGAAATTGTGATAAATGACATTGCAAAAGTTATCGACGAGGCATCGATAGAGAATAGATCCCGTTTGAACCTTAGGAATAGATAGGATATGAAATGACACGTCATTAGGGGTTACCGTGATTATGTGATTTGTGTGCTGGTCCTGTACATCCTACCAGTGGCTGAGTTTACTTGCATGTGTTGCAATTACACAATAGCTTGTGTGAGCAGCACCGTGCAGCTACGTCTTGACTGACAGTTTGTGTAAGCAGACCCAATAATGGCTCGAGAGTGAGCATCGATAAGAGATATGTGATAGAGGTAATTTAACCACTTATATGGCACTTAATGTGCGAGATACTCGAGTTTCTGATATTATTCCAAATGGTTCAACGGGTAAAGATGATAGTATGAAGATATAAGGGAAGATACGGATCAGTTCAGGTACTCGTGATAAATTCGAAAAGTATGTGATACTTGATAAATTCATATGATGAGTAAGTGATAGATGATGAATTCAAATATGATTCATATGGTTATGGCAATGTGCTAATTGTTGGATTGAATGAAGTTATTTACATTTACTTATACTTCTTTAAGTTCTAAATGAATTGATATATAGCACTTATTAGCCATACGAGCTTACTAAGTTTCATAGCTTACTTTGTTTGTTTTCTCATGTTTTATAGTTATTTGGAAGCTCACTCGAATTGGAAGTGGTCAGAGATCTCATCACACTATCCAACCGTCATTTTGGTACGTTTGAACTTGGTGTATTTTGGTTATATAGCATATATAGGTATTGTGGTTAATATGGTCTATATGTTAGTAAAGTACATAACCAATTGATTTGGCTTATAATTTATGTATATTTTGGTAATGTGCTTAGCCATGTGATCTGGCTCATTTTGGTAAGCTCAATTATATCAATATGTGCAAATAGCCTTTGATATTTGGTCTATAATTTCTAAGTGAATGCATTGATTATGACTTGGTGGTTTGAGTTTCATATGGTTGAGATTTAGAATTTGCATATAGGTTATGTGATAGGCATAAAAGTGACAATATGCTTATGATTATTTAAATAGCTTTTAAAGTTCATAATGGCATGTTTATAATGGTTAATTTTGATGCTTGATAGCAATTGGTTTAATGGTATTGAAATTGCATGTTTTAGGCTTGATTTTGATTGGTTTGAAGGCTCAATTTGGTTGTGGATATATGCTATTTGGTATGCCTAGGTTGATTCCAATTTGGGTGAGAAACGTGGCTTGGAACATAGCCTATTTTTGTCCATATATGCAGAGACACGAGCATGTGTCTTAGCCGTGTGTGACACACGGTCAAGTGACACGGTCGTGTGTCCCCTGTAGTTTTTAATGTCAACAATTCAGTGAGTTACACAGGCTAGTCACACAGGCTAGTCACACAGGCATGTGATTGGCTGTGTGACACAAGTCAGAGAGTTACACGGGCTCAGACATGGTTTGGGACACGCCATGTGATCGCATTTTAAAGGTCCACATGCCCTATGACACGGGCGTGTCTTTTGGCTGTCTGAGACACACGGCCTAGCCATATGAGCATGTGTCCCCTGTATGTGAAAATTTTCAATATTTTCCTATAGTTTCCATGACTTATCGATTTAGTCCCGAATTGATTTTAAGGTTTGTTTTAGGCCTTGAAGGCTCATGTTAGGGACTATATGAGTGTATGTGAATGATTTAATACTTATATATGTGAATTGAATTTGAATTGTATGATTGTTTATGTGATAAGTCTAGTAATGCTCCGTAACCCTATTCTAACAACCGATACGGGTTACGGGTATTACACCAAAGGTGGTGGAGGGAGCGGCAGTAGTTAGGGAGAAAAGAAAGAAAAATAAAATATCAGAAGAGATGGGGAAGAAGTAAGGGGCAGCGTTAGAGAAATGAGGAGAGAAGAGTCGAAATTCTTAAGCTAGGGCCAACATAAGACTAGGGAAGAAAAAAAAAGGAGGTGGCTGGCAAAGGGAAAGTATGTATTTATATCTAGGGTTGGTGGTGTAACACCCCTTACCCGTATTCGTCACCGGAATAGGGTACGAGGCGTTACATCACTTAAGCACAAACAATCATACCAGCTCAAGTCATAAATTTCCATTCCAATTTAAAACTTTTCATACGTATTCATAACATCCCTATAATTGGCCTACGAGGCCCTAAACATACATTGGAAGTGGTTAGGGACTAAACCGAGAACTTTCAAAACTTTTACAATACTTAGAAAAATTTCATGTTTTGGAGAGTCACACGCCCGCGTGGGCTGGCCATGTAGTCACACACGCCCGTGTGGCTCAAGACATGTCTGTGTCCTTGATCCATATAACTCTATGTTTATGACGTCATCAACAATTTAGGGTCACACGGCATGTCACACGCCCATGTGCTAGGCCGTGTGGAGAATTTAATTTTCGCATTTAAGGTGTAGACTTCACACGGCCTGGGCATACGCCCATGTCCTAAGGCAGTGTCCTTCACACGACTAAGACACACGGCGTGTCTCTGCCCGTGTGTTCACTATTGGACATTCTATTTTGCAAAATTAGTGTGCAGGAGACACACGGCCGAACTACACACCCATGGTGTAGATCGTGTGTCAAACACGGCCTAGACACACGCCCGTGTATCTACACGTGTAGACAAATATAAGGCTATTTATCAAGCCATTTGCCACCCTGAAACACAAACATATCTATACCAATTTCTCCAATACAAATCATGGAATAATTACACAACAAAATATCCATAATCAAGACATCTACACTTCGACCACATGCCACATACATAATGCCTATACATCACACACTAATCAACCAAAATCATACAAGTTACCACATCTATGAAAAACATAATCATATGCATATACGAAGAACCAATATTGGCCAATTTCAAATGGCCTTATACAAAATTATCATTCCTAGAATAAGCCAATATTTTTCGCCAAATCAATTATGACACATATAACAAAATAACCAAGTCCCCTATATATGCCATAACTCAAAATATTAATGACTACATATAACAAAGATAGTTTGATAGTGTGAAACAATCCTTCGATGATCTGCAATCTAAGTTAGCTTGGTGGCACCATAAGACAAGGGAAAAAGAGAGGAGTAAGCTAAATAGCTTACTAAGTTTATATGCAAATAATGAGCATTATAAACACATATTTAACATACAATTGAAATTATAACAATTTCATGAATACTATCAAAACCTTACAATCACAACTTACTCATTCACAACCTTACCAATAGTCATCACATAACTAACTTCATCTTTTAGGATTTTCACATACGTACCTGTGCCAACCATTACATAATCACTTGCACTCACACTTCGTTATTTCACTGAATCACCCGTTGAACCACTTGGAATCTAAATGATACTCGGAAGTCTTGCACATAAGTGCCATACTTATTTCTATTCGAAGCTACCACTTATCACTTGTAGCTGAAGCTACCGCTTATCACTTCTAGCCAAAGCTACCACTAATCAGTTATCACTTAAATACTGGGTTTCCTAGTGACATGGCACTTGTATCCTATTCGATTCCTAAGGTTCAATCAGGATCTTTCTCACTTATCGAAGCTTAGTCGGTATACACATTCAAATTGTCATTCACAAGGCATACTAATGTCTAAGTATTCAAAAACATAACATAGCAATGCATCATTTACATACAAACTTACCTCGGTCCAAAATGACAATTTTTTGCGATTTAGTTCGCAACCTTGCCTTTTCCTCAGTCAAGGCTGATTTCCCGTCTTTCTTCATCTATAATGTGAAATTCAACTCATTTAATTATCACATTACTCGATTCAGTTAATAAATAAAACTATGGAAAAATTACATTTTTGCCCTTAAAGTTTGACATATTTACACTTTAGTCCCTAGGCTCATATGAGAAAATGTACTCACATTTTATACACATGTTTTACAACTTTTACAAATAAGTCCCTTTTTTCCTTTTCATCAAAAACCACCTAGTAGAAGTTGTTTATCACACATCACACTTTCATTTTCTACCATTAAACATCAAAATACATGCATGTCACACTTGGCTAAATTTTTAAACATGAGCCCTACTTCAAAATAATGGTATAAATAGGTAAATCGGGCTACGAGGACTTCAAAAATGTAAAGAACATTAAAAACAGTGCTAGGATGCACTTACTATGAAGCTTGGAAGTTGAAAAACCCTAGCTATGCTGTCCTTAGGGATTTTCGGCTATGGGTGAGGAAGATGGACATAATTTTTGACTGATTTTCCCTTTTTATTCTTTTATTAACCAAAAGACCAAAATGCCCTTTACTTAAAACTTTGATGTTTTGTCCCTTCCATGTCCATTTTTGTCCAAACTAAACTATATGGGTCTAATTACCACATAAGGACTTTTAATTTACGGACTCATCACAGTCAAATCCCTTTAGCAGTTAAAACACACATTTTGCAACTTTTGCAATTTAGTCCTAAAAATCAAATTGGACACTTTATCACTAAAATTTCTTAACCAAATTCTCACACATGCATTCAATCGTGTAATAAACATCAAAGGTTTATCGCAATAGATTTTTCTACTTTAGATTCGTGGTTCCGAAACCACTGTTCCGGTTAAGCCCTAATTCGAGCTGTTACAACTCTCCCCCTTTTAGGGATTTTTGTCCCCGAAAATCTTACCAGGAAATAGGTTTGGGTATTGTTTTCTCATAGCCTCCTCAAGTTCCCACGTAGCCTCTTCAACCACATGTCTTTGCCACAATACTTTCACTAAAGCTACACTTTTATTTCTCAACTACTTTACTTTTTGAGCTAGGAACTTAATCAGTTCTTCACCATAAGTCATATCAAGTTAAATTTCAATCTATGTCGGTGAAATCACATGTGATGGATCAAAACGATAGCGTTGTAGCATCGACACATGAAATACATTATGGATTCTTTATAACTCTACCGGTAAAGCTAACCTATAACCCACTGGCCCTATTCTTTCAATAATCTTATACGGACCAATAAAACGCGGACACAATTTGCCTTTACGACCAAATCTCATAATCTTTTTCCACGGGGACACTTTTAGAAGCACTATTACCAACCTGAAATTCAATCTTTTTTCTTTTCAAATCTGTATACGAATTTTGTCGATCTGAAGCAACTTTCAAACAATCACAGAGTACATTCACTTTCTCTTTGATTTCTCTAACTAGATCAACTCCATGAATATGTCTCTTACTAAGCTCGGTCCAATACAATGGAGTTCGGCATTTGCGGCCATACAATGCCACATACAGTGCCATTTTCATACTCGACTGAAAACTATTGTTGTAAGTAAACTCTACCAACGGTAAATACTTTTCCCAAATACCTTGGAACTCCAACACACAACATTGGAGCATATCTTCGGGGATCTGAATTACCTTTTCAAATTGACCGTCGATTCGAGGATGAAATACGGTACTAAAACTTAGTTTCGTGCCCAAGGCTTCTTGCAACTTTTTCCAAAACCTTGAAGTAAACCTTGAATCTATCTGAAATAATAGAAATAAGCACTCCGTGCAATCTTACAATTTCAGCAATATACAACTCAACTAGCTTATCAAGTGAGTAATTGGTGCATACCAGAATAAAGTGAGACGATTTTGTCAATCAATCAACAACAACCCATATGACATCCTTCTTTTTTTGGGTCAGAGGCAAACCCGTCACGAAGTCTATCGTAATCATATCGTAATTCCACTCGGGAGCCATCACTGGTTGAAGTAAACCCGAAGGCACTTGATCCTCAGCTTTCACTTGTTGACAAATTAAACACTTTGACACAAATTTAGAAATGTCTGTTTTCATACCAGACCACGAATACAATTTCTTCAGATCATTATACATTTTTACACTGCCCAGATGCACTGACAAACAACCACTATGTGCCTCGTGTAAAATTTTCTAAATCAACTCAGCATCTTTGGGTACAGATACCCTATTTCGAAACATCAAGCAATCATCTGAACCGATCAGATAATTTGAATCGTTATTCACTTCACACTGAGCTCTCTTGGCTTGTAACTCACGATCATCTTTCTCAGCTTCATAGATTTGCTAAAGAAATAATGGTCTAGCTCTCAATATGGCTAGCATCGAACCATCATTAGTCAAATTCAATCTTGTATTCATCGCTCTCAAGGCAAACAAAGATTTTCTACTCAAAGCATCGACAACAACATTTGCCTTTCCCTGATGATAATGAATCATTAGCTCATAATCCTTCAACAACTCAAGTCATTTCCTTTGTCGCAAGTTCAAATACATTTGAGTCATCAAATACTTGAAACTCTTATGGTCAGTGTAGTTATGGCATTTCTCACGGTACAAATGATGTCACCAAATCTTTAAAGCAAAGACGATAGTGGCCAACCCCAAATCGTGTGCCGGATAGTTCTTTTTGTGTAGTTTCAATTATCTCGAGGCATATGCTATCAATTTGCCTTCTTACATCAACACACATCCAAGACCATTTAAAGATGTATCACTATAAATTACAAACTTTTTCCTAGACTCAGGTTGCACTAACATCGGTGCTTCAGTCAATAATGCTTTCAATTTCTCAAAACTTTGCTGACAGTATTTGGTCCATTCAAATTTAACATCTTTTCGCAACAACTTGGTCATATGGGTAGCAATCATCGAAAATCCCTTGACAAAGCGTCTATGGTACTCGGCTAAGCCCAAAAAGATTCTAACCTCAGATACATTCTTTTGTGGTTTCCAATCGATAATTGCCAAAATCTTACTCGGATCAACCTAAATACCATCACCCGAAACAATATGTCCCAAAAATCTGACTTCTCGAAGCCAAAACTCACTTTTACTGAACTTGGCAAACAATTTCTTTTCTCTCAAAATCTACATTACAGCTCTCAAGTTTTCGGCATGCTCAGACTCATCTCGAGAATAAATCAAAATGTCATCTATGAACACAACAAAAAACTTATCTAAGTACGGTCAAAAAATTCGATTAATTAAATCCATAAATAAAGCCAGAGCATTGGTTAAACCGAAAGGCATCACAAGAAATTCATAATGTCCATACCATGTCCTAAAAGTGATTTTCAGCACATCTGACTTTTAACCCTCAACTGGTAGTAACCAGATCTCGAGTCAGTCTTTGAAAACACGGTCGCCTCTTTCAATTGATTAAATAAATCATCAATCCTCAGCAACGGATACTTATTCTTTATTGTCACCTTGTTGAGCTGTCTATAATCGATGCAAAGTCTCATAGATCCGTCTTTCTTCTTTACAAACAAAACGGGAGCGCCCAGGGGGAGAAACTTAGTCTCGCAAATCCCTTATCTATCAACTCTTGCAACTGAGCTTTTAATTCTATTAATTTAGTCAGAGCCATCCTATATGGAGCAATAGATATCGCGGCAGTTCTCGGTACCAAATCAATAGTAAATTCAATTTCCCTATTCGGAGGCAAACCAGGCAACTCTTTTGGAAATACATCTAGATACTCACAAACTAACGACACTGATTCTATCTTTGACTCAGACATATTTTTGTTCAACACATAAGCAAGAAATGCTTTATACCCCTTTCTTATATACCTTTGAGCTGTCATTGAAGAAATCACAGTAGGCAATTCTCCGATTCATCTTATTCAACCCAAAGAATTTCATTATTCTAACATTTCAATTCAATAACTTTTTGTCTACAATTTACCATCACATCATGAAGAGTCAACCAATCCATACCCAGTATAACATCAAACTCATCCAATGACAACAACATCAAGTCAGCTGGAAAACAGTGACCTCGAATCATCAAAGGACAACTATTACAAACCTTATGAACTAGTACATATTTGCCTAAAGGGTTTGGCACTTTAATCACAAACTCAGTGGACTCAATAGGCAAATTCTTACAAATCACCAAATTCATGCAATTATAAGAATGAGCAGACCCGAGATCAATCAATGCAATAACATTAGTATCATAAAGAGAAAATGTACCCGTAATAACATCAGGGGATAATGCGTCCTCTCGAGCACGAATGGCATAAGCTCTAGCAGGTGCTCTAGCCTCGGATCTCACAGCTGAATCCTTAGATACACCTCTTTTACTCAATACATTTCCCATATTTTTCACTGGTCTCCTTCAGGACACTATATTGCTGGATATTACATTCTGAACATTATCCTTCTCAACCACTTTAGGACAATCCTTAATAAAGTGCTCTTGAGAACCACACTTGAAACAAGCCCGATTCATTACCCAACACTCACCGGGATGTTATCTTCCACAATACTGGCACTCGGGGTTATTAGGTTTTGTAACACCCCGAATATTTTTACAGTAAGATATTATCCTTGATATAGTTAAGTAAGGAAATAAAGTGATAAAAAGAGAAATTTTGAGCTATTTCAACAAAATCTATATAGGAAGTATATTATGATGTATTAATCCAAGAAAGGACTAAATCGTAAAAGTGAGAAAAAGTCTTGTGGCCCAAGAGTAAATACTCAAAATTTAAGGGGTTAAAGTGTAAATATGGAAAATTTGAAGGACCAATAGGGAAATTATTTTAAGGATGGAATGATCTAGAAACTAAGGAAAATGGATGAATTAGGACCAAATTGAATAGGAGAATAATTATGAAGGACTAAATCGCAATTTTACCAAATTAAGTGATGACTCAAGGATGGAATTTTAAAAGATCATGAAGGGCAAAATAGTCAATTAGAAGGAGAGAGAAATCTAGAAGGTAATGATGATGTGATGATATTTTATAATTATTTAATAAGATAAATATTACTTTATTAATATTTTAATAAGATATTTTATTATTTTATTATTTTATTTAGTATATTTATATGTGTGTGGAAAGTAAGAAAGGGAGGGAAAAAAAAACACATCAACCCACCATTTTTCGTGCACCAACGTGAGAGGAAGAGAGAAAGAGAGAAAGTTTTACTTTCTTTACAATTTGGTCCTTCCACCAAAAATTCACCAAATTTACCTAGAAATCAAGAGAATTTTCATAGCTACCAAAGAGAAAAATGTTAAGGAGACTATGGGGAGTTAGAATATCAAGTTGGATTCAAGAAATAGAAGCTGGAAGAGAGAGAAAAATCAAGTTAAAGATTGAAATCAATGAGACAAGGTAAGTATATCAAGATTTCAATATATTTTTAAGTTTGATATTATTGAAAAAGCATGGAAAAGATGTTAAAGTAGAGTTTTCTTATTTATGGTTCTATGTTTTTGATATATTAATGAAGAGAAATAAGAGAAAGTGATGGGAAATATTGTAGAGAAAGGAAATAAGAGTGTTATAAACTTAGTAATTAATATCTTGCATTAAAACAGTTTTGGACAGCAGCAGTAAGCTAACTTTGAAAAATCACCAAAAATGGTAGAAACTGAATTAGAAGTTGAATAAGATATGCAATTAAATCTTGTTGAGTCTATTTTCATATAAAACAAACAGAACAAGTAAATGAACTCTGTATTCTGAGATATTTATATTTTTGTGAGACTGATTCAGAATGATTTCGGGATCCTCTGTTCTGACTTGGAAAAATTATTAAAAATTGTATAAAAATGATTATGGGACATAATTTATATGGTTAGATTCTTTAATGAGTCTATTTTTATAAGAAATAAACGATAACATTATTTGAATTCTGTACAAAGAGATAATTAAATTTTACCGAAGAGTGGTTAGAACTGTCAAATAGTAAAATAGGGGAGAATTTAATAAATAAACTGTACTAAATGGCTAAACCAAAAATTCTGAAAATTTTATGGTAAGAAGATATGTGAGTCTAGTTTCAGGGAAAATTAGTGGATCTTAATTTGGAGTTCTGTACCTCAAGATATAAATAATTTAGTGACTATGACTCAAATGGACAGCTTTGAAAATACATATAAGTAAATAGTGAAAGTTTTGATAATGTTACTCATAAGCATGTTATATAAATTAAGGATGTGGAATGGAGTGGAGGAGGAGGAAAATATGTATGAATATTTAGTTGGCATGGTTAATTTGCAAGTTGTAGACTCAAGGACTAAATTGAATAAAGGTAAAACTTTATGGGCAATTTTGTAAAAATGTCAAAAATGATGAAATCGCATGAAATGGATTATTTTTTTATTTAAATTATGAAACTGTATGAAATTATTAATATAGTTCAAGACCTGGGAAAAACATGTTTTAGGGATTAAATTAAAAAGTGTTGAAATTATGGAAAAATTCTGATATTTTATAGAATTTATGGGCTATTATCAATATGTATGATGATAACGGTTGGAAATAAGGATTAAATTGCAAGAATTTATTTTTCTGGGCCTAAGGGTAAAATCGTTATTAATTAAAGATTTAGGGGCAAAATGGTAATTTTTCCTAGATCATTAATTGAATGTATTAGAATATAGAATAAATGAAAACGATGACCAAATTTATTATAAAAAAATCCGGATGACTCAAATATGAGACTGGAATATGGAAAGAAAAATGACATTTATCATGACATGTACATATGTAATTACCTTTGAGACGTTGATACAAGGAAATTAAGTATGTTGAGACGAATAATATATCCAAATAAAATACGTCGAGAAAAAAAATATGTTTGGGGAAAAATATGTCTAATTTTAAGTGGTTCGAAATATATAAATGTTAGATTGTTAAATAAAATATTTGATAAATAAATCAATAACTCTAGTAATGCTCCGTAACTCTAATCCGGTGTTGGATTCGGGTTAGGGGCGTTACAGTATGTGCATATAGAATTTGATTTATATTAAGTTTGATATGAATTATTATCGGAATAAATATAAGTGAAATATGTTGAAATTACGGTACATGAAATTATAATATAATGAAATAAATGATTTTTAAACGGTAAGAGAATGTTACTTATAAGCATATTATATAAAATATGCGTAAGTATACTAACAATGTTGATTGATGCTAAGACAAGTGCCAAGCTATTGATTGAATGATAATATAATTATCTATATGATGCATTGAATCGATAAGTATTTAATGGAAATTTTTGCTAAATGATATATAAATCCGAGTAATGCTCCGAAACCTTATTTCGACGACGGATACGGGTTGGGGTGTTACATTAGTGGTATCAGAGCTAAGGTTTAGTCGGTTCTCGGACTGAATGTAGTATATGAGAAGTCTAGAAATACATGCAACCCTGAGGAGATTTATTTTACTTAAAGATAAAGATGATCTTCCAACCCTGAGGAGATTTATTTTACTTAAAGATAAAGATGCTATTCCAACCGAGCTAATTCCAATAATGTTGAAACCAATATTTGGATATATGAGTAAAAGTTGATTATGACGAGTCGGAACTCGTAAAGTTATGAATAAATGTTACATTTAAATTTATGTGTATAGTAAGTTCATGTGTAAATGTGGTAACATAATTGTCATTTTAAGTAATTTAATGATATTTGTATGATATGATGATTAATATCATGAAATATTATGCTTTGTGGTTATTATTTAGTAATATGCAAATTATGTGAGCTACTTGATAAATATGAATAAGTGATTATTGTGAAATTTGAATATTTATTATTGAAAGGTAAAGTGAAAAGTATTGAATTAAGAATATATGTGATTAATTGAAATGTGCATTGGTCGGATAAATGAAATGAGTAAGTTTGTACGAAAATAAATTATCGATTCTTTTTATGTTGTTATATTTTGTTATCATATGAGATGCGGTTGCCTATAGACTGATTATTTGATAAAAAAATGCAAATTGACGTAGACTAGGAATGAGATTATTAAAAGTTGAAGAGAAAGATTTCCCATTTGAACCTTAGGAATATATGAGGATACAACTGACATGTCACTAGGATATTTGAGTTCCGAACTCATTGAGTTGAGTCCGAGTTCGTGAGATATAATCAGGCATCCGAACTCGTTGAGTTGAGTCCGAGTTCACTTATGGATGCGTATGCCTGAACTCGTTGAGTTGAGTCCGAGTTCGTGAGATATAGTCAGGCATCCGAACTCGTTGAGTTGAGTCCGAGTTCACTTATGGATGCGTATGCCCGAACTCGTTGAGTTGAGTCTGAGTTCGTGAGATATAATCAGGCATCCGAACTCGTTGAGTTGAGTCCGAGTTCACTTATAGATGCGTATGCCCGAACTCGTTGAGTTGAGTCCGAGTTCGTGAGATATAATCAGGCATCCGAACTCGTTGAGTTGAGTTCGAGTTCACTTATGGATGCGTATGCCCGAACTCGTTGAGTTGAGTCTGAGTTCACTTATGGATGCGAACGCCCGAACTCGTTAAGTTGAGTCCGAGTTCACTTATGGGCGGGTTACATGGTAGCTTGAGCTACATATTTGTGGACTATTGAGTTTGGTTTAGCCGCGAGCATAACACTTATGTGCATGCGTTCTGTTGTATCCGATTATATTCCGATGAGATCAACGGGAAATCGATTAAGTGAAAATACATGAAAATTAAATTATGAGGCTTTATATTGATTAAGTTATATTCAATGAAATTTATGAGATTTATATTGATTAAGTTCAAAACGGTAAAAGTGAAAAAGTTCAATAGTTGAGCAATTGATAATGCAGTCAAAACTGAGAATGAGTTAATAAGTGAAGATGGGTTCTGGATGGAGATATTAGATTTTTGAAAATTAGTTGAGATATGAGATTTAAAAGCTTTAACTAAAGGGTTCATGATTTGATTAAAGATAATATAGATTATATATGACTGCATTTGATGAAAGATTTCTATTTAGATATGAAATTAAATATAAATTAACACATATGACTTATATTGTTACATGTTTGATGTCTATTATTTATTATAGTTTTTATAATTTGAATTATGATAATACTACTGAATATAGACGTACTTAGTATACAGTTGTATCACTATAATTCAAATTATTTATTATTATTAAATGTTAAATGTTAAATTATGTGTATGGTAAGTGAAATATGAGGTAAGTGTTATTGTTGAATTGAATAGAAATTAAATTGAGTAATGGGTAAATTTAGTATTGAATTTATATTAATGAGAAAATTGAAATTAAATTGAGTTGTGAATAAATTGAAAGAGAAAATGGAATTAAAAAGTGAGGTATGAAATACATGATAAAGATTATTAGTAAATTACAGATGATTGATGAATAGTGAATTTTAAATTATATTACAGGTATTAAAGAAAGAGAAGATATAAACATACATGACTATTAGTATAATGATTAAATTGTAAAATATGTAAAAGCTTTATGCTAAAAGTGTAAGAGTGATATGCGTGCGTAATGGAATTTGCACAATTAGAGGAGATTAGATCTATTAAGATATTAGTGGTATACCATTAAGGGATTCTAGGCATTCTCTGAAAATAAAATGTTGTTACTCATCAAGTGCTCTCTAGTGAATAGTGCATAAGATTACACTTTTATATCTATTTCGTATATCCTAAATGTTCTGTTTAGTCTATGAGCCTCTGTTAAAAAGGTAAACAATTTTCGTTACAAGGTAAGGGGTTATCTCTAATTCATGTTTGAAAATAGTGAATTAAAAATAAATTGTGAACTGAAAATATAGAGAATGGATATAAATAATAAATTAGATAAAAATTTGAAGAAAGGAACTATAGAATTATAGAGACAATGAAGTCCATGATTAAAAGAAGTAAGGAAATTTCGAGGACGAAATTTATTTTAAGGGGGAGGGAAATGTAACACCCCGAATATTTTTACAGTAAGATATTATCCTTGATATAGTTAAGTAAGGTAATAAAGTGATAAAAAGAGAAATTTTGAGCTATGTCAACAAAATCTATATAGGAAGTATATTATGATGTATTAATCCAAGAAAGGACTAAATCGTAAAAGTGAGAAAAAGTCTTGTGGCCCAAGAGTAAATACTCAAAATTTAAGGGGTTAAAGTGTAAATATGGAAAATTTGAAGGACCAATAGGGAAATTATTTTAAGGATGGAATGATCTAGAAACTAAGGAAAATGGATGAATTAGGACCAAATTGAATAGGAGAATAATTATGAAGGACTAAATCGCAATTTTACCAAATTAAGTGATGACTCAAGGATGGAATTTTAAAAGATCATGAAGGGCAAAATAGTCAATTAGAAGGAGAGAGAAATCTAGAAGGTAATGATGATGTGATGATATTTTATAATTATTTAATAAGATAAATATTACTTTATTAATATTTTAATAAGATATTTTATTATTTTATTATTTTATTTAGTATATTTATATGTGTGTGGAAAGTAAGAAAGGGAGGAAAAAAAAAAACACATCAACCCACCATATTTCATGCACCAACGTGAGAGGAAGAGAGAAAGAGAGAAAGTTTTACTTTCTTTATAATTTGGTCCTTCCACCAAAAATTCACCAAATTTACCTAGAAATCAAGAGAATTTTCATAGCTACCAAAGAGAAAAATGTTAAGGAGACTATGGGGAGTTAGAATATCAAGTTGGATTCAAGAAATAGAAGCTGGAAGAGAGAGAAAAATCAAGTTAAAGATTGAAATCAATGAGACAAGGTAAGTATATCAAGATTTCAATATATTTTTAAGTTTGATATTATTGAAAAAGCATGGAAAAGATGTTAAAGTAGAGTTTTCTTATTTATGGTTCTATGTTTTTGATATATTAACGAAGAGAAATAAGAGAAAGTGATGGGAAATGTAACATCCCGAAATAGGGCCTAATCGAAATAGTGGTTTCGTAACCACGAATCCGAGATAGAAATAATTATTTTATAATTATTCTGAGGTTTATATTATGATTGCATGATAGTGTGAAGATTTCATGAAGAAATTCCATACGTAAAGTGCTTAACTTGGAATTAGGGACTAAATCGAATAAATTGCAAAACTTGCATTCTAGAAGTTTTTATTATGAAATTGCTTTGGAATACTAATTAGGAGGGTTTAAATAGCAATTTGACCCATTTCTATGTTCATGGACAAAATAGGACATGGATGGAATTTTTGAAAGTTTAATAAGGAAGGGCATTTTGGTCATTTGGTTATTAAATGAAATAAAAAAAGGAAAAATAACACAAAATTCATCATCTTCTTCATACGTTGCTGCTGAATTTTTCTCTCCACCATAGCTAAGGGTTCTTCAACTTTCAAGCTTCATAGTAAGTGCATCCAAGCCCCGTTTTTAATAATTTTTATATTTTTGAAATCCCGGTAGCTCGACAAAGCTTATGCTAGCAATAATTTAAGTTAGGAATCAAATTGGGAAAAATACCCATAGGTGAAATTTGTGTATTTTGATGTTTTATGATAGAATATGAGGTTTTAAATTATGTTAGACAACTTGAGCTACTCGGTTTTAGGTAAAAACGAGTAAAAGGGCTTAATTGGTAAAAATACCTATTGTACATAAGTGTATGTTATAGTAGGAATTTGAAGATGATATTGGTAAATAAATGATCAGCATGTCTTAAAATACAAGAATTTATGATAAGTTTTGATTTCCGAGCCTTGGGGCAAAAGTGTAAATATGCAAAAGTTTAGGGGCAAAAATGTAATTTTGCCAAAGTTTGAGTAAAGGGTTGTTTTGATAAATGTTGATATTAAATAAGCTAAATTTGCTATTATAGATCAAGAAGAACGAAATTCGGGAGTAGATCGGGGAAAAGAAAAAGTAAAAGACTAAATTGTAAAGTTTAGTCACATTTTGTATCGAGGTAAGTTTACGGTAAATAAATGCAATATTTCATTGTTTTACATTGATATTGTCAATTTCCAGCATTCATTTATTTATTTTATGGAAATATTCAAAGTCGAATTTAAAGAGAAGTGACAGAGAAGAAGCATTAGAAAGCCCCGTTTGAGCCTTAGGAATGCTAGGATATTTGGGTTAACAGACAGACAGTAATGAGCCATGTAAGTCCATATTAAACATATGGCTTTGGAGACAGGACAGTATAGCGCCATGTAAGCCCATATCGTGTATATGGCCTTGGAGACAGGACAGTAATGAGCCATGTAAGTCCATATAGTATATATGGCTTTGGAGACAGGAACATTTCATGTAAGACCATGTCAAGGACATGGCATTGGCAGTATACTATCAGACAGGAATAACCCGAATATCCTTAGTATTCCGAGTGGTTCAACAGGTCATTGTACAAGTTAAATTCAGTGAACTATCAGCAAAGGGAAGTTAGATTATGTTTATGAATAACGAAAGGTCAGGTAAGAAAGAAGGTAGTAAGTGAGAAGTAAAGAAAGTTTATGATGCTAGACGATATTATGTATAATTGCTCAATATGTTAAATGTTGCAATTTATTTGCTTGTAAGCTTACTAAGCCTAGTGCTTACCCCTTTATTTTCTTTCTTATTATAGTTCTTGCCAAGCTTACTCGGGGATCGAAGGAAACGTCGGAGTTCAGATCACACTATCAAAGGAATCATTTTGGTATAACTAGACGTTTCATTTTGTGTATGGCATGTATAGGGACTTAGTCTTTTATGGAATGATATGTTCAATATATGGTGTGTAAATGCTTGGAAGTGAATAGCTAATGAAATGGCTAACCATGTATGTGTTTAATGGTATGAATGCTTGAATAATAATTACTACATGGGAACTATGAAACATGAGGAAGTAGTTTGAAAACAGATGCAAACAGCAGCAGTGACGTGAATTTGAAAAATCACTAAAAATAGTAAGAATGGAATTAAAAGGTGAATAAGGTATGAAATTAAAGCTTAATGAGTCTATTTTCATGTGGAAGAAACAGAGTAGGAAAAAGAGTTGTATATTATGAGAAATTTTCATTTGAGTGAGACTGCTCCAGATTGACTCTGTGATCCCCTGTTCTGACTTCAAAAATTCACTATAAATTGCACAAAAATAATTAGGTATTATATTTTATATTCCTAGATTCCTTATTGAGTCTAGTTTCTAATGAAACAAACGGCATGCCTATTTGAATTCTGTACAGGGAAGAAATTAATTCGTAGTGAACATAGGTCAGAGCAGTTGAGCTGGATAACAGGGGAGACTTTAACTAATAAACTGTACTAATTGGATAAGTCAAAAATTCTAAAAAAAAATTAGTAGATAGATATATGAGTCTAGTTTTAGGGAAAATTTACGGATCTTGATTTCGAGTTTCGGAACTCGAGATATGAATTTTTAAGTGACCTTGATGCAGAAAAATAGTTTATTCCGAAAATTTAAATAAGTGGTTTAAAGTTGTTTAAAAGGTAAGATAAGTTTAGTAACACCTCATGTTCGACTCCGGCGACGGTATCGGGCATGGGGCATTACATTTATTGGTATCAGAGCAGGTTTAGTCGGTTCTCGGAACAGTTAGTGTGAGTAAGAGTCTAGCTATACATGCCATACTTATATTTTGATAGTGTGACGGCTCCTGACGATTTTTAAATATTTTGTTTTATAGTAATGGATCCCGAACGAGCTGGTGATAATGATGTGGAAAGTAATGCGCCTGCTCCTACGGAAGGGGCAGCGCCATCTGAGAATAGGCCAGTAACAGTTGATCAGGGAGGAGTGACTCGAGAAGCTCTCTTCCAAGCTTTGAATGATTGGTTTGCCGAGTTCGTTCGTACGAATCCGGCAGTTAGACCTCCACCCCCTCATGATTCTCAGGCTACCCATGTAGCTCAAGCTCCCCCAGACACAGATATAGTAATAAGAGAAAAGCCACTAGTTGATAAAATTAGAAAGTATGGGGCAGAAGAGTTTCGAGCAACAAAAGATGATGATGCAGAAAGAGCAGAATTTTGGCTAGAAAATACCATTAGAGTTTTCGATGAATTATCCTGTACACCCGAAGAATGTATGAAATGTGTAGTATCACTCCTTAGAGACTCAGCCTACCACTGGTGGAAGACATTAGTATCAGTTGTACCGAAAGAGAGGGTCACTTGGGATTTCTTTCAGGAAGAATTCCGTAAAAAGTACATCAGTCAGAGGTTTATTGATCAGAAGAGAAAAGAGTTCTTAGAGCTGAAACAAGGTAACATGACAGTGACCGACTATGAGCGTGAATTTGTTAGACTCAGTAAATATGCTCGAGAATGTGTGTCTACGGAAGCTATTATGTGTAAAAGGTTTGAGGATGGGTTAAATGATGATATCCGACTATCAGTGGGGGTTCTGGAAATAAAAGAGTTTGTTGTTTTAGTTGACCGAGCCTGTAAAGCAGAGGAGTTGTTAAAAAGAAAAGGTAAAACTGAAACAGAAACGCGAGACACGAAGAAAAGACAGATGAGCAGATCATTTCAGGCTACATCCAAGAGGCCGAAAAAGTTTTCTACCATATCTAGCTTTTCGGCAGGGCAATCCAGTCAGAATAGAGGTAGCAGATTTAAAGATCCGAAAACTCAGACCACTTCGACCGCAAGTGTGGGTAATGTTAGATCGAGTAGATCAGGATGTCCACGATGTGGTAGACTTCATTATGGTCCTTGTCGGGCAAGCGAAAATGTTTGTTATAAATGTGGTGCTCCAGATCATTTTGTACGAGATTGTCCAGAGGTGACTCAACGAGAAGTAACACAGAGTGCTAGATTCGGAAATGTTCCTACTAGAGGCAGATCATCGAGGCAACCGGGAGTAGGAGCAAGTAACAGAGGCACCACTAGAGATTCGACGGTGAGACCAGATGTTAGAGCCCCAGCAAGGACTTATGCTATTCGTGCTCGTGAAGAAGCATCCTCCCCCGATGTGATTACGGGTACATTTTCTTTATATGACATTAATGTCGTTGCTTTAATTGATCCGGGTTCAACCCATTCCTATGTTTGTATGAAATTGATGCCTAAAATGAGTATGCCTATAGAATCCACAGAATTTGTGATAAAAGTATCGAATCCACTAGGCAAGAGTGTATTGATAGATAAAGTATGTAGAAATTGCCCCTTAATGATTAGAGGTCACTGTTTTTCGGCCGATCTCATGTTATTACCATTTGATGAGTTTGATGTTATTCTGGGTATGGATTGGTTGACGGCACATGATGTGATAGTGAATTGTGGAAGGAAATTCATTGAGTTAAAATGTGAAAATGGTGAGATTCTTCGGGTTAATTCAGATGAGTCAGATAGTTCATTTGCTATGATTTCTGTTATGACAGCCCAAAAATATTTGAGAAAGGGGTGTGAGGCTTACCTTGCTTTTGTATTGAATCCTAAAGATTCAGAATTGAAAGTTGAATCAGTGCCCGTAGTGTGCGAGTATCCAGATGTATTTCCGGAAGAATTACCAGGTTTGCCTCCTGTTAGAGAAGTTGAGTTTGGTATTGAGCTGATTCCAGGTACCACACCTATTTCCATTACTCCTTATAGAATGGCTTCGTCGGAATTGAAAGAATTGAAAGCTCAGTTGCAGGAATTAACTGATAAAGGTTTTGTAAGACCCAGTAGTTCACCATGGGGTGCACCAGTGCTATTTGTGAAAAAGAAAGATGGTTCGATGAGATTATGCATAGATTATCGACAGCTTAACAAGGTAACTATCAAGAACAAATATCCATTGCCCAGAATTGATGATTTGTTTGATCAGTTGAAGGGAGCCACTGTGTTTTCCAAGATCGATCTGAGATCCGGATATTATCAGATGCGAGTTAAGGAGTCAGATGTTCCGAAAACTGCATTCCGAACTAGGTATGGTCATTATGAGTTTCTTGTGATGCCCTTTGGCTTAACCAATGCCCCTGCTGTTTTTATGGACTTAATGAACCGAATATTTAGACCATATTTGGACAAGTTTGTAGTTGTGTTCATTGATGATATCTTGATTTAATCTCCTGATGAAATTGAACATGAAAAACATTTGAGAATAGTTCTACAAATTTTGAGAGATAATCAGTTGTATGCTAAGTTCAGTAAAAGTGAGTTTTGGCTCCGAGAAGTTGGATTTCTTGGACATATTGTTTCAGGTGAAGGTATTAGAGTTGATCCGAGCAAAATTTCAGCCATTGTCGATTGGAAGCCTCCCAAGAATGTTTCGGAAGTTAGAAGTTTTCTTGGTTTAGCTGGTTATTACAGACGGTTTGTGGAGGGATTTTCCATGATAGCTACCCCGTTAACGAGACTGCTACGGAAGGATGTTAAGTTTGAATGGACTGAGAAGTGCCAGCAGAGTTTTGACAAGTTAAAGGCATTGTTGACTAAAGCTCCTATCTTAGTACAGCCAGAACCGGGTAAAGAATTTGTGATTTATAGTGATGCATCTTTGAGTGGGCTCGGTTGTGTACTTATGCAGGAAGGAAAGGTGATTGCTTATGCCTCCAGACAGTTGAAACCACATGAGAAAAATTATCCGACGCACGATTTGGAGCTAGCTGCGATTGTGTTTGCATTGAAGATTTGGAGACACTATTTGTATGGTGAACGGTGCCGGATATTCACCGATCATAAAAGCTTGAAATACTTGATGACTCAAAAAGATTTGAATCTGAGGCAAAGAAGATGGCTAGAGTTGATTAAAGATTATGAGCTAGTGATTGATTATCACCCAGGTAAGGCAAATGTAGTTGCTGATGCTTTAAGCAGAAAACTTTTATTTACATTGCGAGCTTTGAATACCAATTTGGCTATGTCGGATGATGGTTCTATTTTAGCTGAATTGAGAACTAAACCAGTATTTCTTGAAGAAATTTGTGAAGCTCAAAAAGATGATAGTGATTTACAAGCTAAAAGAATTCAATGTGAGTCAGGCATAGAGTCAGATTTTCGGATTGGTTCTGATGGTTGTTTGATGTTTAGAGACAGAATATGTGTACCAAAGAATGATGAGCTTATTCGAAAGATCTTGCAGGAAGCACATAGCAGTTCTTTGTCTATTCATCCGGGTAGTACAAAGATGTATAATGATTTGAAGAAATTGTACTGGTGGGTAGGAATGAAAAGAGATATTTCAGAGTTTGTTTCCAGATGCTTGATTTGTCAACAGGTAAAGGCCGAACACCAGGTACCTTCGGGATTATTGCAGTCTGTACTAGTGCCGGAGTGGAAATGGGACAGAGTTACTATGGATTTTGTGACAGGGTTGCCGTTAACACCAAAAAAGAAAGATGCAGTTTGGGTTGTAATTGATAAGCTAACTAAGTTGGCTTATTTTATCCCAGTTCGTATGGATTATTCACTTGACAGGTTGGCTGAGTTGTACATTTCAGAGATAGTTAGACTGCATGGAGTACCACTATCGATCATTTCAGACAGAGATCCGAGATTTACTTCACGGTTTTGGAAAAAGTTACAAGAAGCTTTGGGTACAAAATTGAGTTTCAGTACGGCTTTTCATCCTCAGACCGACGGTCAGTCAGAGAGGGTTATTCAGATACTTGAAGATATGCTTAGATGTTGTGTGTTAGAATTTCAAGGCAGTTGGGAAAAATATTTACCATTGGTAGAGTTTGCCTATAATAATAGTTACCAGTCGAATTTGAAGATGGCACCCTATGAAGCTTTGTATGGACGCAAGTGTCGTACACCTTTATATTGGACAGAACTTAAAGAAAATCAGATTTACGGGGTTGATCTAGTCAAAGAAACAGAAGACAAAGTGAAAGTTATCAGAAATTATTTGAAAGCAGCTTCAGATAGGCAGAAGTCGTATGCAGATTTAAAAAGAAAAGAGATTGAATATCAAGTTGGCGACAAGGTATTCTTGAAAGTATCCCCGTGGAAGAAAGTTCTCAGATTTGGCAGGAAAGGTAAGCTAAGTCCTCGTTTTATTGGACCGTTTGAAGTGATTGAGAGAATTGGGCCATTAGCATACCGATTAGCTTTGCCGACTGAATTAGAGAAGATTCATAATGTGTTCCATGTGTCAATGCTACGACGTTATCGGTCAGATCCGTCGCATGTGATTTCTCCGACAGAGGTTGAGATTCAACCAGATATGACTTATGATGAAAAACCAGTAAAAATTCTAGCTCGTGAGGTAAAGCAATTAAGGAATAAAAGTATTGCTCTTGTGAAAGTCTTATGGAATAGACATGGGGTGGATGAGGCTACATGGGAACCCGAAGAGGCCATGCGAAAACAGTACCCAAACCTCTTCATAGGTAAGATTTTCGGGGACAAAAATCCCTAAAGGGGGGAGAAATGTAACATCCCGAAATAGGGCCTAATCGAAATAGTGGTTTCGTAACCACAAATCCGAGATAGAAATAATTATTTTATAATTATTCTGAGGTTTATATTATGATTGCATGATAGTGTGAAGATTTCATGAAGAAATTCCATACGTAAAGTGCTTAACTTGGAATTAGGGACTAAATCGAATAAATTGCAAAACTTGCATTCTAGAAGTTTTTATTATGAAATTGCTTTGGAATACTAATTAGGAGGGTTTAAATAGCAATTTGACCCATTTCTATGTTCATGGACAAAATAGGACATGGATGGAATTTTTGAAAGTTTAATAAGGAAGGGCATTTTGGTCATTTGGTTATTAAATGAAATAAAAAAAGGAAAAATAACACAAAATTCATCATCTTCTTCATACGTTGCTGCTGAATTTTTCTCTCCACCATAGCTAAGGGTTCTTCAACTTTCAAGCTTCATAGTAAGTGCATCCAAGCCCCGTTTTTAATAATTTTTATATTTTTGAAATCCCGGTAGCTCGACAAAGCTTATGCTAGCAATAATTTAAGTTAGGAATCAAATTGGGAAAAATACCCATAGGTGAAATTTGTGTATTTTGATGTTTTATGATAGAATATGAGGTTTTAAATTATGTTAGACAACTTGAGCTACTCGGTTTTAGGTAAAAACGAGTAAAAGGGCTTAATTGGTAAAAATACCTATTGTACATAAGTGTATGTTATAGTAGGAATTTGAAGATGATATTGGTAAATAAATGATCAGCATGTCTTAAAATACAAGAATTTATGATAAGTTTTGATTTCCGAGCCTTGGGGGAAAAGTGTAAATATGCAAAAGTTTAGGGGCAAAAATGTAATTTTGCCAAAGTTTGAGTAAAGGGTTGTTTTGATAAATGTTGATATTAAATAAGCTAAATTTGCTATTATAGATCAAGAAGAACGAACTTCGGGAGTAGATCGGGGAAAAGAAAAAGTAAAAGACTAAATTGTAAAGTTTAGTCACATTTTGTATCGAGGTAAGTTTACGGTAAATAAATGCAATATTTCATTGTTTTACATTGATATTGTCAATTTCCAGCATTCATTTATTTATTTTATGGAAATATTCAAAGTCGAATTTAAAGAGAAGTGACAGAGAAGAAGCATTAGAAAGCCCCGTTTGAGCCTTAGGAATGCTAGGATATTTGGGTTAACAGACAGACAGTAATGAGCCATGTAAGTCCATATTAAACATATGGCTTTGGAGACAGGACAGTATAGCGCCATGTAAGCCCATATCGTGTATATGGCCTTGGAGACAGGACAGTAATGAGCCATGTAAGTCCATATAGTATATATGGCTTTGGAGACAGGAACATTTCATGTAAGACCATGTCAAGGACATGGCATTGGCAGTATACTATCAGACAGGAATAACCCGAATATCCTTAGTATTCCGAGTGGTTCAACAGGTCATTGTACAAGTTAAATTCAGTGAACTATCAGCAAAGGGAAGTTAGATTATGTTTATGAATAACGAAAGGTCAGGTAAGAAAGAAGGTAGTAAGTGAGAAGTAAAGAAAGTTTATGATGCTAGACGATATTATGTATAATTGCTCAATATGTTAAATGTTGCAATTTATTTGCTTGTAAGCTTACTAAGCCTAGTGCTTACCCCTTTATTTTCTTTCTTATTATAGTTCTTGCCAAGCTTACTCGGGGATCGAAGGAAACGTCGGAGTTCAGATCACACTATCAAAGGAATCATTTTGGTATAACTAGACGTTTCATTTTGTGTATGGCATGTATAGGGACTTAGTCTTTTATGGAATGATATGTTCAATATATGGTGTGTAAATGCTTGGAAGTGAATAGCTAATGAAATGGCTAACCATGTATGTGTTTAATGGTATGAATGCTTGAATAATAATTACTACATGGGAACTATGAAACATGAGGAAGTAGTTTGAAAACAGATGCAAACAGCAGCAGTGACGTGAATTTGAAAAATCACTAAAAATAGTAAGAATGGAATTAAAAGGTGAATAAGGTATGAAATTAAAGCTTAATGAGTCTATTTTCATGTGGAAGAAACAGAGTAGGAAAAAGAGTTGTATATTATGAGAAATTTTCATTTGAGTGAGACTGCTCCAGATTGACTCTGTGATCCCCTGTTCTGACTTCAAAAATTCACTATAAATTGCACAAAAATAATTAGGTATTATATTTTATATTCCTAGATTCCTTATTGAGTCTAGTTTCTAATGAAACAAACGGCATGCCTATTTGAATTCTGTACAGGGAAGAAATTAATTCGTAGTGAACATAGGTCAGAGCAGTTGAGCTGGATAACAGGGGAGACTTTAACTAATAAACTGTACTAATTGGATAAGTCAAAAATTCTAAAAAAAAATTAGTAGATAGATATATGAGTCTAGTTTTAGGGAAAATTTACGGATCTTGATTTCGAGTTTCGGAACTCGAGATATGAATTTTTAAGTGACCTTGATGCAGAAAAATAGTTTATTCCGAAAATTTAAATAAGTGGTTTAAAGTTGTTTAAAAGGTAAGATAAGTTTAGTAACACCTCATGTTCGACTCCGGCGACGGTATCGGGCATGGGGCATTACAGGAAATATTGTAGAGAAAGGAAATAAGAGTGTTATAAACTTAGTAATTTATATCTTGCATTAAAACAGTTTTAGACAGCAGCAGTAAGCTAACTTTGAAAAATCACCAAAAATGGTAGAAACTGAATTAGAAGTTGAATAAGATATGCAATTAAATCTTGTTGAGTCTATTTTCATATAAAACAAACAGAACAAGTAAATGAACTCTGTATTCTGAGATATTTATATTTTTGTGAGACTGATTCAGAATGATTTCGGGATCCTCTGTTCTGACTTGGAAAAATTATTAAAAATTGTATAAAAATGATTATGGGACATAATTTATATGGTTAGATTCTTTAATGAGTCTATTTTTATAAGAAATAAACGATAACATTATTTGAATTCTGTACAAAGAGATAATTAAATTTTACCGAAGAGTGGTTAGAACTGTCAAATAGTAAAATAGGGGAGAATTTAATAAATAAACTGTACTAAATGGCTAAACCAAAAATTCTGAAAATTTTATGGTAAGAAGATATGTGAGTCTAGTTTCAGGGAAAATTAGTGGATCTTAATTTGGAGTTCTGTACCTCAAGATATAAATAATTTAGTGACTATGACTCAAATGAACAGCTTTGAAAATATATATAAGTAAATAGTGAAAGTTTTGATAATGTTACTCATAAGCATGTTATATAAATTAAGGATGTGGAATGGAGTGGAGGAGGAGGAAAATATGTATGAATATTTAGTTGGCATGGTTAATTTGCAAGTTGTAGACTCAAGGACTAAATTGAATAAAGGTAAAACTTTATGGGCAATTTTGTAAAAATGTCAAAAATGATGAAATCGCATGAAATGGATTATTTTTTTATTTAAATTATGAAACTGTATGAAATTATTAATATAGTTCAAGACCCGGGAAAAACATGTTTTAGGGATTAAATTGAAAAGTGTTGAAATTATGGAAAAATTCTGATATTTTATAGAATTTATGGGCTATTATCAATATGTATGATGATAACGGTTGGAAATAAGGATTAAATTGCAAGAATTTATTTTTCTGGGCCTAAGGGTAAAATCGTTATTAATTAAAGATTTAGGGGCAAAATGGTAATTTTTCCTAGATCATTAATTGAATGTATTAGAATATAGAATAAATAAAAACGATGACCAAATTTATTATAAAAAAATCCGGATGACTCAAATATGAGACTGGAATATGGAAAGAAAAATGACATTTATCATGACATGTACATATGTAATTACCTTTGAGACGTTGATACAAGGAAATTAAGTATGTTGAGACGAATAATATATCCAAATAAAATATGTCGAGAAAAAAAATATGTTTGGGGAAAAATATGTCTAATTTTAAGTGGTTCGAAATATATAAATGTTGGATTGTTAAATAAAATATTTGATAAATAAATCAATAACTCTAGTAATGCTCCGTAACTCTAATCCGGTGTTGGATTCGGGTTAGCGGCGTTACAGTATGTGCATATAGAATTTGATTTATATTAAGTTTGATATGAATTATTATCGGAATAAATACAAGTAAAATATGTGGAAATTACGGTACATGGAATTATAATATAATGAAATAAATGATTTTTAAACGGTAAGAGAATGTTACTTATAAGCATATTATATAAAATATGCGTAAGTATACTAACAATGTTGCTTGATGCTAAGACAAGTGCCAAGCTATTGATTGAATGATAATATAATTATCTATATGATGCATTGAATCGATAAGTATTTAACGGAAATTTTTGCTAAATGATATATAAATCCGAGTAATGCTCCGAAACCTTATTTCGACAACGGATACGGGTTGGGGTGTTACAGGTTTAGTGTTACCAACGCTCGCTATAGATGTAGGTTGAGTCTTAGACCCTAAATATTGCTTCCCACGAGTTTTGTTTGGGTTCCCAGCTAAAACAACTGAACGAATATGCATGTCCCTTGATTTCTTTGACGAGGTCTGATAACACTTACTCATTGGCCTCTTTTTCAAATCTCTAGCCTCACTCTCCGCCTTTCTCTTTTCTTTGCTTAGTTCTTTGACTTTACAAGCTCGATTAACTAGTACAACAAATTCTTTTAACTCTAAAATACCAACAAACAATCTGATATCCTCATTCAGCCCATCTTCAAATCTCTTACACATGATAGCCTCAGTGGAAACACATTCTTGAGCATATTTACTGAGCCTAACAAGCTCTCGCTCATATTCGGCCACAGACATGCGACCTTGTTTTAACTCTTAAAACTCTTTGCGTTTCTGGTCAATAAATCAGTGGTTTATATACCTCTTTCTAAATTCCTCTTGAAAGAATGCCAATGTAACCCTCTCTCTCGGTACCAAAAATATGAGTATCTTTTACCAATGATATGCAGAACCCTTCAACGATGATACAGCTTATTTTAATCATTCTTCACGGGTGGAAGAAAGTTCATCGAATACCCAAATAGAGTTCTCAAGCCAAAATTCTACTTTTTTGGGGTCTTCATCTACATTAGCCTGAATTCTTCGGCCCTTTAGTTTCGGGTCTTATCAACTGGGGGTTTATTGAATCTTACCAATTCGGCACCTTAAGGAGCTACGGCAACCGGTTGAGAAATAGGAGGGGTGGAGGAGGTTGAGCATTCGGATTCGCTCGAATGAACTATATATACCACTCATTCATTATGTGGTGGAAGGCTTCCCTGGCTTCACCTCCCTGGCTATGTGTTATCAGTCAACTTTCAACAAGCGCAGTCCCTTATGCAGGGGCCGGTGCATTACTTTTAGTGTCATCAGCTGCTTCTCGATTGGGAACCATTTACTATATAAAAACACAATTTAAATTGTCAAAAGCCGTCACACTATTAAAATTTATTTACGACATGTATTGCTAGACTCACACACATGCTATCTTAGTTCGAGAATAGACTAAACCATAGCTCTGATACCACTAAATATAACACCCCTTACCCACATCTGTCACCAGAATAAGGTACGAGGTGTTACCTCACTTAAGCACAAACAATTATACCAACTCGAGTCATAAATCTCCATTCTAGTTTAAAACTTTTCATACGTATTCACAACATCCCTATAATTGGCCTACTAGGCCCTAAACATACATTGGAAGCGGTTAGGGACTAAACTGAGAACTTTCAAAACTGTTACAATACTTAGAAAAATTTCATGTTTTGGAGAGTCACACGCCCGTGTGGGCTACTCATGTAGTCACACACGCCTGTGTGGCTCAAGACTCATCCGTGTCCTTAACTCGTGTAACTCTCTGTTTATGACGCCATCAACAATTTAAGGTCACACGGCCAAGTCACACGCCTGTGTGATAAGCCGTGTGGAGAACTTAATTTTCGCATTTAAGGTGCAGACTTCACACAGCCTGGGCACACTCCCATGTCCTGAGGCCGTGTCCTTCACACGGCTGAGACACATGATCGTGTCACTGCCCGTGTGTTTACTACTAGACATTCTGTTTTGCAAAATTAGGGTGCAGAGGATGCACAGCCGAACTACACGCCTATGGTACAGACTGTGTGTCACACACAGCCCATACACACGCCCGTGTGTCTACCCGTGTAGACAAATATAAGGCTATTTATCAAGCCATTTGCCACGTTGAAACACAAACATATCTATACCAATTTCTCCAACACAAAGCATTCCATAATTACACAACCAAATATCCATAATCAAGACATCCACACTTCGACCACATGCCACATACATCGTGCCTATACATCACACATAGTCAACTAAAGCATGCAAGCTACCACATCAATGAATAACATCATCGTATGCATATACCAGGATCCAATATTGGCCAATTTCAAATGGTCTTATACAAAATGATCATTCCTTAAAATAAGCAAACATAATTTCAAATGGCATTCTTACTTGTCGAAGCTTGGTTGGTATACACATTCAAATGGTTATTCACAAGGCATACTAATGTTAAAGTATTCAAGAACATAACATAGCAATGCATCATTTACATACAAACTTACCTCGGTCCAAAATGACAAATTTTTGCGATTTAGTCTCCAACCTTGCCTTTCCCCCGGTCAAGGTCGATTTCCCATCTTTCTTGATCTATAATGTCAAATTCAACTCATTTAACTATCCCATTACTCGATTCAGTCAATACCTGACACTATGGCAAAATTACATTTTTCCCCTAAAGTTTGACATATTTACACTTTAGTCCCTAGGCTCGTATGACGAAATGTACTCATTTTCTTTATTACCTAAGCCTAGCCGACACACATACATACTCATAACAACCCATATTTTACACTAAGTCACATTTTATACACATGTTTTACAACTTTTACAAATAAGTCCCTTTATGCATTTTCATCAAAAACCACCTAGTAAAAGTTGTTTATCACACATCACACTTTCATTTTCTACCATTAAACATCAAAATACATGCATGTCACACTTGGCTAAATTTTTAAACATGATCCGTACTTCAAAATAATGGTAGAAATAGGTATATCGGGCTACGAGAACTACAAAAATGTAAAGAACATTAAAAACGGGGTTAGGATACACTTACTATGAAGCTTGGAAGTTGAAAAACCCTAGCTATGCTGTCCTTAGTGATTTTCAACTATGGATGAGGAAGATGGACATAATTTTTTACTTAGTTTCCCTTTTTATTCTTTTATTAACCAAAAGACCCAAATGCCCTTCACTTAAAACTTTGATGTTTGGTCCCTTCCATGTCCATTTTTTTCCAAACTAAACGATATGGGTCTAATTACCGCACAAGGATTTCTAATTTAAGGACTCATCACAATCAAATCCCTTTAGCAATTAAAACACACATTTTGCAACTTTTTCAATGTAGTCCTAAAAATCAAATTGGACACTTTATCACTAAAATTTCTTAACCAAATTCTCACACATGCATTCAATCGTATAATAAACCTTGAAGCTTTATCGCAATAAATTTTCCTGCTTTAGATTCCTTATTCCAAAGCCACTATTCCGTTTAGGCCCTAATTCGGGCTGTTACAGGCGGCACCTTAGGGTTTCCACACTAAGGCATGTGACACATAGTCAAAAAGTGAGGAGAGGAAATTAGGAGTTCAGAAGCCCTTAAGAAACAATTCAAATAGAGGCCAAATTATAAGGCCAAATAGAAAAATAAATTAAACTCAACATTCATCAATTTAATCCCAAAAATTTTTAGCCACATTTTGGGGTGCAACAAAATTTTTATTTTAGAGAAGCACCTTTTAAATCATTTAGACATTTTCAAAACATAACTCCCCTATAATAAAAATATTCCTTGAAAATTTTTGAGCACCAACACTTAAAACAAGAACATTGAATTTAGCAAGAGATATGACAAATAATCATACATAAAATTCAACAATAGCATTTCCAAGACTTTATAAATTTCATGCATTTAAACATTGAATTAATAAGCATATATGTATGAATATTATTTCATTTGCATAAGCATATAGAATATAAAATATGTAAAACCTATACATATACAAATTTCATCTTTTAACCCCCCTCTTTGGTATATCAAAAGTAGTCCAAACAATGAAGCATGATACCAATTGTAAAAATATTTTGACAATCAAAGCTTATGGAGAATAAAGATTGATGCAAGAAAACAATGAGTTATAATATATTCATGTAAAGATCATGTCAATTGTATTCTTACAAGTAAACAATGAACTTCAAAAAATAATGATATGCCGAAGCATATTTGAAATCAATCTATAAAAAAACATTTTACGCAAAATTTCTAAGGATCATACAAATAAGTCCTAATTGCATAAAATTTCACTTAAGTTCATACCTAAAGAAATATACCAATTGATACATAACCAAAAACACCAATTGTTAACAAGAAATGTGAACAATGCATGAATCAAGAATAAAATAATTGCATGCTAAGGATAATTCACTAAGTTCTCATGCAATTTTTATTTCTAGTACTCCCCCTGACTAGATGCTTTTCCTAATTACTTCTTTTCCTCTTTTCTAGATACCAATTGTTAATTAATAAAAATAAGACATGAAAAACACAATGGTACCTAAAATGGATATATCAAAAGCTTATCAAAGCTACAATGATATTACTCATAAGAAAAGGAGAAATTCATACAAGATATACATTATTGAATGAGCAAAGCATATAGACAAGCATGGAGCATTTCATTCTATAATTATACTAACTATCACAACTTATGACCATGTTTAATTAAAAGATCTATGGTGCATAAAACATGGAAATGGCATCCATTAAAAATATAGCAATATAGACAAATAATGGATGCCAAAGAAGATGTGATGTGAGGGAGGGGATCATGACATATTTTCTCAATTCAAATAAAAGCACAAAACATTTCATGCAAAAGATACGTAAAAGATATAGCAATTCATAGCAAGATGCCAAGAAATCCTAATTCTAAAACTAAATCTAACCTAATTTCCTAAACTTAAGTCTAATTTTAAGTTTTAAATTTAAGCTCTAAGTTCTAGTACTAATTTTATGATTAATCCTAAACCTAATTCTAAGAACAATCCTATGTTTATTCTAATCCTAATTCTATCCTAAAACTAATTTTAAAGATTAATTCTAAGGTTAATCCAAGTCTTTAACCTAATATTAAGACTATACCATTCCTAAAGTATGAATAAGACTCTTATACAACACTTAAGTCAATGGGGTAATAAGAGGTTTTTTAAAAAAAAGACTTTAATACTTTGTAAAATAACCATTAAAGGTTTAAAACAAGATAGAAGAACTTTTGGTCATCTTTAACATTTGAACAAAGTTCAATAGATAAAATAAAGATGCTCAAATGATCTTGTAGCCTTCATTTCAAGAAATAAAAAAATATCATACCTTTAAGCCTCACATTTTCATGAAAAATCTAATGATTTTCAATCAAGATCATTGAGGTACAAAGTATTTTTATTGAAAGATTCAAGTTAAGATACCCCCCTTAAGTATATGCATAAGTATGACTTGACCATTTTACAAAGATACCAAATAGTTTAGTATCCATACCTCTTTTTAGATAATCGAGACCTCAACTCCCTGTTTCAAACCTTTTAGCAAACAAAAGTTTATCGAGCTTTGTGCTCTCAAACCTTTTTAATGTTAGTTTTGTATCATCAAGTTCCTTATTGGCCTTATCAATAGCTTGATTCTTAATGAGCACTTCCTACTTAAGGGCTTCCTTTTGACTTCTTAAGATGCATACTTCCTCTCATAGATCTTCGTTTATTTCACACACAATTTCCATTTTCTTTAACAGGTGAAATAAGCATTTTCAATGGAACCTTCTTGACTTTCTTCCTCAGTCTCTCCTTTCATGATGCCAATGAATGCCACAAAACTATTCACTTCTTCATCAGACTTAGATATATCACCTTTTAATTCTATATTGCTCTAGGTGGTGGCAAGTGATTTTTGCTTGTTCTTGGTATTTGGACATAGCATCTATATCATTTGCACTCATAGTATTGCACGGTCTTTTTCTTCATGAAATCCCCTCTATTCTGGTTTTTCTTAGGCGTTTCTTCTTGTTTATCCACTACAAATTTTTTTTTCTTGGCAAAACGCTTTATAGTCTTGTTCAAATTTTTTGACAATAAAGCAATTTTCTCCTTGAGAAATTTCATGGTCTTTGTGGAATTCAAAAATTGTTTCTTCTTTCTCTATCTTTATATTTTCAAACCAAGTGGTTAACATTTGCAATTTCAACATCCAAATAATTGTGTTTCCTTTATACTGATTCTATAGAATTATCCAAGCATCTTTGGCTGTCTCACACATAGATATCACTTTGAGTTGCTCCATATCCATACTACTAAAGATGGCATTAAGAGCTTTGCAGTTTCTGACAGCCATCCTTTTTCTCTTCATTTGTATGTTGAGTTTTCTCATCTACTCTAGTAGCAATGGGTTGTGTCTAGTCATCTTCAATTACTTCTCGACCAGTAGCATCTATTAACATGATGAACACCTTCATGTGCTTTCCAATAGGCATAATTCGAAGATCCTATTAGAAAAGGGACTTGTGAGACTAAACTACCTTTTTTCATAGGCTCCATAACTACAGAACTGACACTAAATATCTTTTTAAGTCTGCTCTAATACCAATTAAAAAATAATTAGTCTACAGATATGATTTATCAACTTTGCTTAGTGTTCATTGTAACGATAGTTATAACAAAAATAAACAACGTAAGTAAAATAAGTATAGAAAAGAAACAACAAAATCGATTTTTGTACACAGCTCAGAGACAATGGTCCTCATTTGTGGAGCCTGGCTCAGGATAAATCTTTTATTCAATCACTAAATATTTCAAGAGTACACTTCTTTCCTATCGACTAAATCTCACAACTTATTCTCCAGGCAAGTATATGCAACCCCAATAAAGAACTAATGATCCCACAACTCACAATGATCATTCACTAGAAATTCGACTAAGTGTTACAAACACCTTTGTCGATTAACAAATACTTGAACACAGAAAGAGAAAAACAAGTTGATCGAAACACAATGTGCACACCATTTTGGTAGAAATCGACTTTTAAAACTTGATGATCTCCCAAAGGAAAATGTCCCCTAACTTAGAGAGCAGCAAATATTCTCTTCTAAAATAGTTTATAAGTCATTGAAAAGCTCCCTTGAATAAATTAGACAATTATCTCTAAAAAATAACACTTTAATAATCGAGATATAATAAGACTTCCATAAAGCCGATTGGGAGACTAACACCTTTATTCGTCCCTAGTTACATGTTTTTCAAATATGTCATATTTAAAAGGACAAAACTTAACCTGATCGAAGCTTGTACAGGGCCCAAAACGATGCCCGAAACAGAGAGATAGGTTCATTATAATGGTACATGGAATGATCACCAATAATTTTCCCAACATTACATATTTTCCTATAATAGAAACATTAGAAATAAATTTTTAAAATGAAATCCTTACATTTATATATTCAAACTGGGCTAACAAATTTGATATTTAAAAATAGTTGAAAAAGTAAATTTTCATTTATACTGAGTTTGAATAAGTATGAATTTATTTTAAAATTTAAAAAAATCATTATTTTCAATATTTTTCAATTTTGCAAAACAGTTTTAGTGAAACCAAACTTTTATTGTCTTCTACTTTTAACTTATTTTTATTTTCATTTTTGAACAATAATTTTTAAAATTTTCAATCAATATTGTATGTTTTCTAAAAAAATAAAACAAAAATAACTTCTATTTAATGAAATGAAACATAACCTAGATTTCCCACTAAAAATGTAAGAAATAATTATCATATGTATTTATAATACTACAAATACATGCATCTTTCTCGACACATGGCTGCATACCCACATGTGGTGGTATTATAGCCATAAATATTTATTATAAATTAACGTCCACCCTTCTCCCTTGACAACCCATCCCCCTTCTCTCTACTCTCTATCTTACTATTTCTCTCACTAGCAGCTGCTACATAATATATCTCTTCTCTTTGTCTGACTTTATAACATGAGAATGAGATCATCAAAGCGTTGTTCTCGATTTAGAAGAAAGGTTTTGGTTAAAAGAGGAAGGAAGATCCGAAGAAATGGCATGACTGCTGAGCCTGTAAGAACATCCATAGAAAGGAAGCTTCGGCAGCTGCAAAGGATGCTTCAGCCATGTTGTCCTGGGATTAACATGGAAACCTTGTTTCAGAGGACGGCTCACTATATCTTTCTTCTTGAAGCCAAACTGAGTTTGCTTCAGAATTTATCTAGTTTTTATGGAGTCTAGTAGTAGCTGTCAATTATATTGGGTCTTTCACAATGTGTAAGGGGCCGGTGGCTTTCTTAATTTGATAATCTTGCAGATGGGAATGAAAAAAAATGATTTTATTAATGCTTGCACTTCAGCTCTTTATAGAAAACTAACGCTTTCAATGCAGAAGGGTTTTTGCTTTGGGGATACGAGATATTTGTATAGATTCGTATCAGAATGAAAGGTATAAGAAGAAAGCTTAATAGAACCATGCAATGCAATATCTAATCATATCTTTAAAATGTGATTTTTGTTTAAGGGTTGGAAAGTTTCTTATTATATCATTCGATATTGAAAATATTTTTTTTAATTTAAAATCGTATATAATTTTTTTAAAATTCAAAATCGTTAAAATAGTTACTAACTTGCCACGTGGCAGTTAACTTACTTTACATGTATTTTCTAACCATTAATTTTTTTCCATAATTTTGATGTAATTATATATATATATATTCTTAAACCCAAATCTAAAAACTACGCGGTTTTGGTCTGGGCAAGTAAATCAATTTCTTAAAGTTTAATAGAGGTAGACCTACTGCAAAGCTGTTCTGTCAATTCAAAGGGAAGGGTTAGCATGTTAGTGGGGTTTGGGAAATTTTTGATGAATTTTTAACAATAATTGAGTAAAAGTACCTCAAACCTTGTTGGATCAAATCGAAGGTTATTAATACCAGTTATCAGTTTAAAACATTTACAAAGAGAAGAGCTTCAATGGAGGAGTTCTTTCAATTTCATTCATGGTCAACTAGTCCAGACTTCTCGCCTGAATCATTGTTTCGATCACCGTCGGTGGAGACTTTGCAGGTCGCTGGGATGAACTTCTTCTCAACTTCAATGACTTCGAAGCAATGGTTTGGCTGGGTGGATATGGCGGAGGCCTTGGATCAGTCCAAGAACGGCGTAAAGGAATAAGATGTCATATCGGATCTTGCCAAACTGGAAGAGTTACCCAAGGAAGAGAAAGCTTAAGGAGGTGTAAGGAAGCGACTATGGGGAAAATACACGGCTGGGATTATTCAACGAGAAATTGGGTTTGGGTTTGGCTTGGAACATTCGACAGTGCCGAAGCGGCCGCTTCAGCTTACGACCAAGCGGCATTTTCCACGAAAGGATTATCGGCGATGCTCAATTTCCCGGTGGAAGTCGTTAGGGAATTGCTTCGGAGCATTAAATTCCGATGCGACGACGTGTGCTTACCGGTGTTGGCACTGAATAGGAGACACTGCTTAGGGAAAAGATAGAAGAAAAACAAGACAAATTTTTAATCGAATCAAATTTGTTTTACTTACCGCTGCTAAAACGGCGTAACTTTTAGATTTGGATTTAAAAATAAATTTTTTATTCCAATTACAAAATGACATAGATATTAGGTGAACAAAATTAATGGTTAAAAAATTCATGTGACTAAGCTTACTGTGACATCAGCTAATTGTTAGTATTTTAACTATTTTGGGTTTAAAAAAATAAAATGATCAGTAAAATTATTTTTTTAAACTTTTTAAAATTGGATGCATTAACAAAAAAAAAATTATAATCGAGTAATTATTTATGTAATTTACTCTTTATTTAATTTGAATGTATATTTTTATATTTTATATACAAATTTGATGATATATTTGCATATTTTTATATTATTTTTTAATATCATTATTTTTCTTTTATAAATATATTTTTACTTTATTAAATTTCATTAACCTAAATTTTCTTTTAAGAATTTATTTATCCGATCGCACAAATACTAGTATTTTGAAATGATGCATTTTAAAATGTTAGCCTTATGAAAGTTTTTAGATTTTTAAATGTCTTATCCAAATGTACATTAAGAATGTGTTTGGACGAAGAATTTTAAAATTTTTAAAAATTTTAAAATGTTAGCATTTTAGAATTCATCAATACATTATGCTTAAATGATTAATTGCTTTGTCAGGATAAATAATTGATTTAGGAAATTTTAAGATATTTAAAACTTACAAATAAGAATAATTATATTACAAATAAATCATATAAAAACTATTCAATATGTGATAAGAACTCAATCTCGTGATGTGATTCGAGTCATTTGTTGCCCGATCATAAAATTAAGTAAGAGTTGAATTTGTTTTGAAATAGGCTTGAAAAGGTGAAAGATAGGTATAAAACCAAAAGGTTTTGGAATGGTTTAAGTGATAGCAATGTGGTTTCGGCTAAGGCCAAGAAAGAACCAACACTATAAGGTAGTGTTGACCCGAATATTAAGTAGCACTTAGGTTGAGAATAGCTTGAATAGCTAAAGGAACCTTGACCCATTATCTATGTAAGATAGGAACCAAAGGTATAGGTGAATGCCACACTTGAATAAGTGATAAGTTCAAGGAAATACAAGATTGACACCACAAGACTTGTCTTGACAAGCCAATTCAGTAAAAAAAGAACTATGAGAGTTGAACACTCACAAATTGTATAATATTCATGAAATAAGCAAAAGTCCTTACTAGTTGAAATGAGCAAAGTATTTATAGGCTGAGCTAGCTCCAGCCGAATGGACAACTTGTAATAAGCTCAATTAAGCTATTATTGAGCTGAATTAACTTCTAAAATGATTAATATGACATTTAGTGTAACGGCCCGAATTTGGGTCTAGTCGGAACAGTGGTTTCGGGACCACAAATACGACACAGAAAAATTTATTTTTAATATATGTCTATGGTCTACAGTTTTATGGAATGATTTCACAAAAATTTCATTCAAAAATTTTGTCATTTGGGCACTCAATTTAGTTAAAAGGACTAAATTGTAATAAGTGAATAATGTGAGTTCTATATGTTAAAGGTGTTTAATTGTTATAAAATTTTCAATTGGAGGTCCTTAAATGGTAATTAGACCATTAGTTAAGTTGGTGGACAAAAATGGACATGGTTAGATATGTTTCTAAAGTTTTTCATTAAGGGCATTTTAGTAATTTGGTGATTAAATGAATTAAAATGCCAAATTAAAAGCCAATTTTTGCTCATCTTCCACCCATGGCCGAATTTTTCAAGGGGAAACCATGATTAGGGTTTGTCAAGCTTCCAAGCTCGATTGTAAGTTCGTTTTAGCCCCGTTTTCAATGATTTTTACTTTTTTGAAATCCTTGTAACCTAATCTAGCTTTTCCAAGGACTATTTTGAAGTATTATCATAGTTTAAAAATTTAACCATGTTATACATGCATGTATTTTGATGTCTAATGGTAGAAAATGTATGTTAGTTGAAAGATAAATGACTTTTGTTAAGTGATTTTCGGTAAAAATGTCAAAAAGGACCTATTTGTAAAAAGTAGTAAAATGGGTGTTAAAATGTGAATAAAATTTTGTGCTGCTATAAGTATTATAAGGTTCGGTTAGGCATGGGTATTGAAGAAATTAAGTACATTTTATTTTACGAGCCTAGGGACTAAAATATAAAAATGTGAAACTTTAGGGGCAAAAATATAACTTTTGCCATAATGTGATTTTAGGCTGATTTGAATAGTATAATGATTAAATAAGTTAAATGTGGTATTAGAGATTGAGAAAAATGAGATTCGGAATTAGAATGGGGAAAAAAATTATTTGACGATTAGCTCCTTTTTTGCCACTTTTATGCCGAGGTAAGTTTGTATGTAAATAATGCATCGTTATATTATGTTTTAATGCTTTATTATGGTATAAATTGTGTGATTGACTCTTTGAACATATTCGACAAAGTTTCGACAAGTGAGAAAATCCTGGTTGAACCTTAATAATAAAATAGGATAGAAGTGACATGTCACTAGGGACCTATGTGTTTATGTGTTACTGTGATCCGAGTGCTAGTCTTGTACATCCTACCAATGGCTGGGTAATCCTGTATTTATATTGGATACCTGACAGCTTGTGTGAGCAGCACTATGTAGCTACGCTTTGACCGGCAGCTTGTGTGAGCAGGCCCGTGAATAGCTCGAGAGTGAGCTTATGTATGTTATGAGTTATGAGGCAGCTTTGGCTACATATGTGGCACTTATGTGCAAATTTCTGAGTATCCGTTAATATTTCAAGTGTTCAACGGAAATGAAGAAGATGTGAAAAGGATGTGGTTATATTACAAATTAGTACATGTATGCGCATAACGTTTATAATAATTGACTTCGTGATATTGTGAGTTTGTGGTTTCCATGAGAATGTTTTGTAAGAGTTTTGTGATTATTGGTCCATGCTTGTGATGTATGAAATACATGGTAAATTCAGTTGGTGATTGTGAAATTGGTTTTTGGGCCAAATTGTGTTATGTTATAACATGTTTTATTCGCACAATTGTGATTTATCTAATATGAGAAAACAGGAAAAATTTGCAATATTACCTATCAAAATGATTATGGGAAAATATGTGATTTAAACAATTGAAAGATGTTAAAATATATGTTTGAAAGTTAAATACTTATAAATAATGTGCATGTTTATTATGAAGTTGGGAATGATTGGACAATTGTGGAAACCTATTATAATAGGGAGTTTACGGTTGATAGTCTAATGTTAAGACATATTAAATTATGCTTGTAAATTGATAGAGCAAACAATGTGACCGAATAAGTTATAACTGTGAGCTTTATAGCAACTTATTTTACCTTATGCTTATCTTGATCGTCTTGGTAAATGATTGGTAATAAAACTCATAAGTGATAAACTCAAAGTGATGGACTCTCGGTAAGGTTGTGATTAAGCAAGTTATGACTATGATATTTTTAATTACATTTATGTTATATTTCATTATATAAATTGTATGATTAAGTTATGTTTAAGATGCTCATTGCTTGCATATGAACTTACTAAGCTATATAGCTTACTCACCTTCCTTTTCCATGTTTTATAGTGTCGTCAAGTTAGCTCGAGTTGGAGATCACTGGAGATCCTATACACTATCAAGCTACTGTTTTGAGTATTGATGAATTCAAGTATTTAGAGTTTATGGCATGTATAGGGACTCGGTCTTATGGTCATATGTGTTGGCTTATAATGGTTCGTGGTTTATTTTGTATATAGCCTTGGAAGTTGACTAATGTTTGTTATGAGTATATTTATATTAATGTCATTTATGAAAGTGAAAATTTGCGTAAATCGATGTGGAAAGGTTGATGTTCTAAACATGATTAATAATGGTATGAGAATAACATGTTATTGTCTTGGTTGTGATTGTTTGGTTGCTTTTAGATGCTAGAATTTGTGCCATGTGATGTTGTGTAGATGTGAGCAAGTGAGGGTGGCAAAGTGGCTTAGTAAATATCCTTTTTTTTATCTACACGGGTAGACACACGTGTGTATGTCTAGGCCGTGTATGACACACGTCTTACCCCACGGGCATGTGTTTAGGCCATGTGTCCCCTGCACCTTAATTTTGAGAAACAGAATGCTCAGAATTGAGCACACGGGCAGAGACACGGGCATGTGTCTTAGCCGTGTGGATGGCACGGCCTCGAACACGGGCATGTGCCTTAGCCGTGTGAAGTCTGCACTTATTTTTGTGAAAATTAATTTTCCACATATCCCAACACACGAGTGTATGACTTGGCCGTGTGATCTTATTTTGGTCATGAGTTACAAGTAAGAGAGTTACACGGGCGTGTGAGACCATACGGCTTGCCCACACGGGCGTGTGACCCCAGTTTTGTGGAAAAATTTTCTATGTTTTATGAAATTTCCTAAAGTTCTCAGTTTGGTCTCGAATCACCTTCAATGCATGTTTTGGGCCTCGTAGGCTCTTAGTAGGGATTTTATGATTAATTGTAAATGATTTTAATTTGAACTCAATTTTGTAACCCAAGATTGAATGTTTGTTCACGCAATAGGTCCGGTAATGCCAATTTTGTAACCCGAGATTGAATGTTTGTTCACACAATAGGTCCGGTAATGCCTCGTACCCTGTTTTGGCGTCGAATACGGGTAATCCAGAGTAAGCCCTTTAGAGCATACGTTACCAAAAGGATTTAGCCTGTATTAGCAATCTTGTTATATCATATATGGCTTGGGAGTGTGCTCTATGAATATGTACAAAAAGGGGCACTTTTGAATATGAATCGATGGATTGTTGACATGCATACCTTGAGTATACTACCCGAATATCCATCAAAACTACAATGGTTCAATAGGAATTATCCTTGAAATATGGAAAAGTGAAACGAAATGAAAGTTTATATTGTGATAAGCATCCATGTTGTTTGGCATTCATATGATGTTATGTGCCTAACTTATTTGATAAAGTGAATTATATAACTATGATGATATTATGATGATGATGAATGTTAAGTCACATGTATGTGTATATGAGAGTCAAGTTAGAAGCTTTACGACGTCACCCCTTTACTAATGTAGCATTTTATAACGAAATTCCATGATATTTATGTTGAATGAGCTCACAAGTGAGAGACTAAAGAGCTTAGTAGCGGAATAACTAATAATATGGTTAGAATTGATATTAGTTTGACAAGTGAATACAGTTTTGGAAAAGATGCCAGGTTATTCTAAAAACCATTTAGATTTCGCAATGTCACAGTTAAAGAAAAGTTAATCTCAGCTAATCGATTCATTCAGGTATGATGTCTAAAGTATGTATTTGCTAAAATTTCTTTTGGATTGATTTTTTGTTAGTTAATGGAATAATATGGGGTTAGTGATGACAGAATTGGTGAAAGAAATGGTATTTGAATCGTAAATATGTCTGAGCATAACAGTTATAATTGAATAGATTATAGTGATCTCTCCTAGGTATTATATATATTTATTTATCCTGAGAAATATATGTGATTGTTCATTTTCTAATGAAATTCTTATCGTATGAGAATGCTAGCTGATTATAATACTAGAAGAAAGCATTGTTGGTCTGGTTGGTTGATGATCAACATATATTATCTCTCTCTTTGGGGTTTTAATTCTACTATGTTTGGAATAAAAGTTGATGGTGAAAATTTATTTGAAGCTATTCTTCTGTTTTTACTGGATGTTGTTTTGTTCTATATATATATATTTGGAAAATATATTATCTTTGTTACAATTGATTTCAGAGCATGTAAGTATTGTTTTTTTTTCTTCTAGATTTCTCTGAGGAATCATCAAGATTTTTATTATTTTCTTATGAGTTATGTTCTCGGACTTCCAGTGTGGTATCGTATCTTGGATTTCTTTATATCGGTTTTCTTATTACCCTTATTTCATAAATTATCAATCATGGCTCATCTTTAAAGAGTGTTCTTTGGCTTGTGATAACTATGTCTATTATGGGTGTATTTCTGCTTCAATCATAGGAACATGGTGATTCTGGTATCGAGATTTCTCTAATTTTCGTGAAAGGAATTGACAACGACAAAGGTATAGATAACAGAAACTCACGCTCGAATTGTATGATGGTTTTCTTTTCTCAGGAAAGATCAATTTAGGGTTAGTGAGTTCAAGCAGGATATTTTGTTTTCTTAAGCTGATGTAGTTGAGAAGATCTTTAACTAGCATATGAAGGAAATTATAAAAGATTGTATGTTTGAGTTGTTTAATAGCATGAAGAAAAGAGTATTTTGATATGTTATTATTTGATAGTTGAAATCGACTCAGTTGTTTTCTCTGAGTGAGCTAGTCAGTTGAAAGGTAATTTGAATTATATGCATTTAATTTTATCCTCAGGTAAGAAAACAAAATCTTGTACATTCATGAGTGGATAAACGGACATATTGAAGGAAGAGTTCATATCCTAGAAAGCATGATACGAAGATAAACTTATTAGATTTGTTCTAATCGAATGATATTGTTATGAGTTAAAGCTGTTCTGATTAATAAAGTTATCACATTTGTGAAAGTTGAACGGTCTATTGCATGTTAGCCAAGTTAAAAACAGTTGAAGGTGCTACTAACCGAAGTATTGGTTTTGAGTTTTGTTTGAATTGAGTAAAGAATTTGTGATTTTTCAGTAGTGCACTATTGAATGGATTGGAACTTGTTTTACTACAAGAGTGTAAAATGACAGTTTATGCTTCATACAGTTAAAGTCTCATTGAAAGAATCGTTCGACGAGTGACCTAGAGTTAGTCGCTAGTATGTTTGTGTTGAGAAATTTATGACATCGTTCGTTTGACAAAAAACATTATGTGCTTCTTGATTTTCAAGAGTATAAAGTATCTAATGTTACCTTTAGTGGAAAAATCTAAAATTAAAACAAAGTTGATGGTCTGAACTATTGAAAGGTTGTGAATAATTAATGATCACCCTTTGGGGAAGTAGATGTAGTTGCAGATGTTTGAATGGATAGCCTTTGTTCATTTTGTGAGTATTGGTTACATGATTAATCTTATTTGATGGAAGTCTGAATTTAGCTAAATTAAAAAGCTAAAGCGATGTTTTCTTTGCAAGATTGAGAACCTTAGGAATATGATAGTGAGTGGTAAACTAAACGAGTACAGTGGGAGAGGACTTTTGATTTTGATTTCCATTATTATTACTCTGGGATAGAATTCACGCAATGAATTATCCAGAGTTTATGTAGAAAATATTGTGCGAGACTCAATAATAGCTCGTTTGTTCATTCAAAAAGTAATTCAGATTTTTGACGATATGCTCCGACACTGTGTTTCAGAGTCAAAGGTGATTGGAAGGAGATCTACGAGGTGGAATTGGTTTGTGATTCTAAGGTAATAGGGTGAAAGTGATTCCTGAAAGTTGAAAACAACTTTTGACTGACATAAGTAACATACAGATTTGAAAAATTAAGATATTTAACTGACATAAGGACCTATTTGTAAAACATTGTAAAATGGGTGTTAAAATGTGAATAAAAGACAAATATGGGTTGCTATAAGCATGTATAAGGTTCGGCTAGGCATGGGTATTGAAGAAATTGAATACATTTTATTGTACGAGCCTAGGGACTAAAATGTAAAAATATGAACTTTAGGGGGAAAAATATAATTTTTTCCATAATGTGATTTTGGGCTGATTTGAATAGAATAATGATTAAATAAGTTAAATGTGGTATTATAGATCCAGAAAAATGAGGTTCGGAATTAGAATGGGGGAAAAATAAGTATTTGACGGTTAGCTCCTTTTTGCCACTTTTATGCCGAGGTAAGTTTGTATGTAAATAATGCAACGTTATATTATGTTTTAATGCTTTATTATTGTATAAATTGTGTGATTGACTCTTTTAACATATTCGACAAAGTTTCGACAAGCGAGAAAATCCCAGTTGAACCTTAGGAATAAAATAGGATACAAGTGACATGTCACTAGTGACCTATGTGTTTATGTGTTATTGTGATCCAGTTGCTAGTCTTGTACATCCTACCAGTGGCTGAGTAATCCAGCATTTGCTGTGGATACCAGATAGCTTGTGTGAGCAGCACTGTGTAGCTGCACTTTGACCGACATCTTGTGTGAACAAGCCCGTAAATAGCTCGAGAGTGAGCTTATGTATGTTATGAGTTATGGGGTAGCTTTGGCTACATATGTGGCACTTATATGCAAATTTTTGAGTATCCATTAATTTTTCGAGTGTTCAAAGGGAATGGTTAAGATGTGAAAAGGATGTGGTTAAATTACGAATTAGTACAGGTATCTGCATAATGTTTATAATCATTAACTTCATGATTGTGAGTTTGTCATTTCCATAAGAATGTTTTGTAAGGTATTTGTGATAATTTTTTATAAGGGCTTTGTGATTATTGGTCCATGCTTGTGATGCATGAAATATATGGTAAATTTGGTTGGTAATCGTGAAATCGGCTTTCGGAACAAATTGTTTTATGTTATAACATGTTTTATTCGCACAATTGTGATTTATCTCATATGAGATAAAAAGAAAAATTTGCAAAATTGCTTATCAAAATAAGTATGGGAAAATATGTGTTTTAAACAATTGAAAGATGTTAAAATATATGTTTGAAATGTGAATACTCATAAATAATGTGCATGTTTATTATAAGTTTGGGAATGATTGGATGATTGTGGTAACCTGTTATAATGGGGAGATTACGGTTGATAGTCTAATGTCAAGACATATTAAATTATGCTTGTAAGTTGATAGAGCAAACAATGTGACCGAATAAGTTATTAATGTGAGCTTTATAGCAATTTATTTTACCTTGTGCTTATCTTGATAGTTTTGGTAAATGATTGGTAATAAAACTCATAAGTGATAAACTCAATAAGTGATAGACTTTCGGTAAGGTTGGATTAAGCAAGTTATGACTATGAGATTTTTAATGACATTTATGTTATATTTCATTATATAAATTGTATGATTAAGTTGTGTTTAAGATGCTCATTATTTGCATATGAACTTACTAAGCTGTATAGCTTACTCCCCTTCCTTTCCTATGTTTTATAGTGTCGTCAAGTTAGCTCGAGTTGGAGATCACCGGAGATGTTATCACACTATCAAGCTATTATTTTGGGTATTGATGAATTCAAGTATTTATAGTTTATGGCATGTATAGGGACTCAATCTTGTGGTCATATGTGTTGGCTAATGGTTCGTGGTTCATTTTGCATATAGCCTTGGAAGTTGACTAATGTTAGTTATGAATATATTTATATTAATGTTATTTGTGAATGTGAAGATTTACGTAAATTGATGTGGAAAGGTTGATGTTCTAAACATGATTAATAATGGTATGAGAATGACATGTTATTGTCTTGGTTGTGATTGTTTGGTTGCTTTGACATGCTAGAATTTGTGCCATGTGATGTTGTGTAGATGTGAGCAATTGAGGGTGGCAAAGTGGCTTGGTAAAAAACCTTGTTTTTGCCTACACAGGTAGACAAATGGACGTGTGTCTAGGCTGTGTGTGACACATTGCTTACCCCACGGGCATATGCTTAGGTTGTGTGCCCTTTGTACCTTAATTTTGAGAAACGGAATGCTCAAAATTTAGCATACAAGTAGAGACACGGGCGTGTGTGTCTTAGTTGTGTGGACGGGACGGCCTCGAACACAGGCACGTGCCCTGGCCGTGTGAAGTCTGCAACTATTTTTGCGAAAATTTATTTTCCACACGGCCTAGCACATGGGCGTGTGATCTTATTTTGGTCATGAGTTACAAGTTAGAGAGTTACACGGGGTCGAGACACAGGAGTGTGAGACCACATGGCCTGCCCACACAGGCGTATCGTAAACCATACTAGCGTGTGACACCTGTTTTGTGGAAAAATTTTCTAAGTTTTATGAAATTTCCTAAAGTTCTCGGTTTGGTCTCGAATCACCTCTGATGCATGTTTTGGGCCTCGTAGGCTTGTAGTAGGGACTTTATGATTAATTACAAATGATTTTAATTTGGACTCGAGTTTGTAACCCGAGATTAAATGTTTGTTCGCACAATAGGTCCGGTAATGCCTAGTACCCTGTTCCAGCATCGAATACGGGTAAGGGGTGTTACATTTAACAACTCCTAGACCTAGGTGACGCCAATGGGCAAGTTGTTTAGCATTCCCAACCAGTCAACTAGTAGATTAATTAGTTGAGCTGAATCTTGGAAATAATTGAGCAGCCAAGAGTTATGAGCTTAATTTAATCTCCATTGGGAAGCCGAATGTGCAGCAGCCTTTTTAAATGTGGTGTGGCGCACAAATAGCCCAAATGGTGTGAACAGCCGAATTTGATCAATCTCCAAGGTGTGAACTCCTTTGCTAGCTGAATGGTCTAGTGTGAATGTGCTAATGGCCATTGCTCTCCACGAATAGGCACTTGGAAGAGAGTAATCAACAGCTCTTTTTTAATGCCGTCCATTGAACATGCCAAATGTATGTTTCCTCTCTAATGCTATGCTTTGAACTTAGCTAGCTGATTCAGCTGGAGTGAATACCTACAAATACCATTAAATTCAGTTAAGGACACATTCAAAAGCTCATTTAAGTTGCTTAGGTTTAGGACATATTAAGTAGCTGTACTAACTAGAACACATTAAATAAACTTAAGACATATTAAATAAACTTAAGATATATTAAATGGCTGAACTAATTAGAACATATTAAATAAACTTAAGACAAATTAAATTGCTAAACTAATTAGAACATATTTAAGACACATTAAATACTTAAACTAAAATAACTAAATATTATTAAAGTTTATTACAGCAATCAATTAGGTTAAAAATGAAAGTTAAAGTTCAACTTTGAGTAAGCTGCATGGAACACATGATGAGCTGGTCCATGAATGATCAATGTGCCTCGCAATGGTCTCTCCTCGTATTCGGTCAATGTAGCTTGCAATGGCTTCCTTGAACTTCTTGGCCTTTGCTCGAGTGATTAGCCCTATGGGTAGCTCAATTGGTTTGGCAGCAGCATCCTTAGCCATGATCACATCAATATGAATATCATTATTATTTGTAAAAAAAATTATAAATAGTTTTAATAAAATAAAATTTTAAAAGTATATATTATAATTAAATAAAAAATATTTTTGAAGTTTAAGTTGTTCATCTTATAGTGCGACTATGTGTATTAAATCAAATAAAAATTTTGAAAAACAACTTATTTAAGTGGAATTTGTAAAAAGGAAATTGAAATGTTAAAATCTCCTCTTGAAGTTACTTACAATTTTTTAAATTCTCCTATATATTTATGCAAATAAATAATTTCATTTCTAGAATTTTAAAAACTTTGATAAAATCCTTGTTATAAATTTTTTACCCCAACACACCTTAAAAGTATGATTATGAAATTATTGAATTATTAGAAATTTAAGCTCACTTATAATTTTTTAAATTGTCCTATATATTTATGCAAATAAATAATTTCATTTCTAGAATTTTAAAAACTTTGATAAAATCCTTGTTATAAATTTTTTACCCAAACACATCTTAAAAGTACGATTATGAAATTATTGAATTATTAGAAATTTAAGCTCATCTATTCTGTTGAAATATTTATAAATAAATAAACATTTTATATATTTTAATGGTCACTAGTTATATAAAAAAGTAAAATAGTTTGAGTTAATTGCATCAAATATATTTAAATTATGACATTTGTTTTAATTTGGTTCTAAAATTAACTTCAGAACATTCTAAATTACATTCTCAAATTATTGATATTATATCAATCAGGTTCTCTCATTATGAAAATTGTTAATTTAACTATTAAATGACATTTCAAATCTTATGTAACTAAACTAAAAATAAAATCGATAAGGTATATAACCTTGATAGTAAAATTTTTATTTAAATTTTAAAATGAAAATTTCAAGGAAATAGAATATTGTCACATAACTTTTAAAAGTAAAAGCTAAAAACAAAGTAAAGTCGAAAAAAAATGATAAACTTTCTATCACATAAGTTCTTTTATGTTATTTAATAGCTAAATTAATAATTTTAGCAACAAAGGACTTTATTGATATAATCTTGATAGTTTAGAGATCTAATAACAATTATTTGAAGTTCATGGACCAATTTAGAATAAGGGTCGTAGTTTGGGGATGTCTAGTGCAATTAACTCATAGTTTTATATTTTTTAGTTAATTACTATTAGGGTTAATATTTGGTACATTGACAATTTACTTTTTTATTCTACAAGCAACCTTAATAAAATTGTCATGTGTCTCTTTTTAAAAATATATATTTTTAATATTTTACTATACTTTTATAAAATATTGGTCAACCTTTAATTTTATTTATGAAATCTAAAAACTTTAAGAAGAGTGTAACAAATATTCCCTTACCATTAAGCGGTTATTTTGACTTAAGTAATTACCATATCAATTAATTGATAATTTAAAAAATTAGAGTGGTTGTTTTAGGGATTTAGGTTTGGTTTTGTAAGGAATAGAAATGGTTCCCTGTTGAAATTAATTTTGTTTTTGTTTTTTAGGATTCCTTACCTGTTACGGATTTCGGCATGTTTTCATTGGGGTTCTCGAGGCACCATCCAATGCTGCGAATTGTAAGTTACAGCTGGTTGGTGTGGAGGACCGGTGAGAGGTCTTTAATATCTGTTATCATTGTGTTTAGCTTTTAATCTCCCTAATATAATTATATTTGGGTAAATATTTAATCGAGTTGAGTTAAATTGAGTAAAAAGAATTTAATCAAGTTGATGAATATTATTTTAGCAACCAAACTCAATTTAAATTTTTTTATCGAATCGAATCGAGTCAAAAAATTTTAATTCGAGTTAACAAATCCTATTATTTATACTTAATGTTGTATTTACATGTACTGATTATTTAACTAGTAGACGAAATATAAGATTATTTAACTATATAAACAATATAATAGTTTTATCTTTTAACTTAATAAGTAAATATTTATCAAAACGACGTAATTTTGCCTTTTCTTATTTGGATCTTTAGATAACTCAAATTGTGTAATTCATATTCGAGTTAAATTAAAAAACTTAATTTTTTAATTGAATTAATCTGAATAACTTGATTAACTCAAATAACTCGAATTATTTAATTTAAAATTTAAATTTTTATCAAAATTTTTTAATCGAATCAAATTTTACACAATCTTAATTGCAATGGTTTTTATTAAAAAAAAAAAAAAGAAGTGTTGAGTTTGATGGTAACTCTTTCGTTATCTCTGAAAAATTATATCAAAATTTAGAGAAGTTTTTAGAGGTATTCAATAGACATAAGCTTTTAATAATATTATCTTTACGATGAATGTGATTTATTGAAAGTTTCCTCAAGTATACAAATTCTACGCCCATCAGGAGCTTTTGAAGGTTAGATTATTTGATTATCTTTTTAAACTTTATATATTCCTAGGCATATTGTTGAAATATTAATGTTTGAGTTTTCAACCATTGTGTGTATTATTATGTATTTTTATTCATCAAGTGATTTAAAATGCGCTATCAAAACATAATTAAAATATCTGCCTCCTATGTTTGATTTTCTGCCTCCTATGTTTGATTTTCTATGTATTATTGATTATGCAATTTTAATAACAAAATTCAAATATGCTTTGGGTTCTTTAAAATTGATTTGAAGTTGTTTTTTATTTAGGTTTATAGGTATAATAAGTTTTTAAGAAAAAAAAATATATCAATTAAGTTACTTAATCTAATACGTATTTAATAATTTTTATTAATCACTCAAAAATTTAATTAAATCATTTTATTAATGATTTTGGTCTTTAACTATGTTGATTTTTAAAACTAATTGACGTGGTGTCAAGATATATTTATAAATTAAAAAATTCTTAAAAATTAATAAATAGTGCTAAAAATACATATCCAAAACAACCTAAACAAACATTCAAGTTCTTTTTAATTTAGACATACAACCATCCATGTTCATTATGGACATAGTTTAGAGAATTATAAAAGTTATTAAATAATAATAATAATAATAATAATAATATAAAATGCACATCCTGAAAGAGTTTGGATAATGGTCATCCAAATTCATTTAAATTTAAACATGCATTTTTATTCAGGTTTATTTTGAATGTGATTTAAAATATTATAAAAATATTCAAAAGATATAAAAATTATAAAAAATTAATATTGTAAAAAAATAAAGAAAAATTAAAAATTTATTAAAAATTATAAAAAATTACAATAATGACAAAATTATTAAAAATTACTATCTATAAGTTCGGCTAGAGTAATTTTATTTAGTTAAAGAGAGATAAAAATTGAAAAAGTGCAAACAATATCACATGCAACATAAAATAATGTTATAAGTTTGACAATCAATGTAATCTTAACCAGCCAAAATCAGCTGAAGGATCTTAGCTGACGTTATGGGTAATGATTTCTAATAACTAGAAAAATGAAAGAAAAGAGGGAGAAAAAGGAAATCCTACAAGAACAAACTTGATCATGGTTCAGTTAGTTCAAATGTGGTTAACGAATCTTAAATGGATTCATATTTTCTTAATAGAAGAAAGGTCATACGTATAGAAGCGGAAGAGGCATGTCATATGGGCGAAATTCTTGGTAGAGTGGAACTAAACGGCATGTATAAGTTGGTTTTATTGCATACTTATGGTAAATAGGTGGAATTTGGTTTTGAAAGGAGGCTGTGGGCAATATTTATATTGTGAGTCAAGGTTTTACTCAATCATCACAGGTAGACCTGTTTATCGGTTGGGTAATTTGGCCCAGTCCAAAGGTCCGCTCGAAATGTAAGAAGGTTTGAGTAAAAATATAGGCTCGAAAAATGGGCTTAGATAAAAAAATAAGGCCTGTTTAAAAAATGGTCTAGGCCTCAAGTAAGACATTTTTGGCTCGGGCACGGCCCGAATTCATTAAAGGACAAAAAAAATCTTTTTTTTTTAAATGTTATTTTCTTATTGTTTTCTCCCTATTTTGCTATCATTTTATTATTATGTTGCTACTATTTTGTTGTTATTGTTTGGATATTATATAAAACTTATTTTATTGTAAAGATTTTGTTATTATTTTAAAGACATTTGTTAATTTTGTTGTTATTTTAAAAACATCTATATTAGTGTTATTTAAGTATTTACATATTTTTAAAATTTATTTTCAATTTGTTGGACAATATTTATTTTGATGTTTTTAATATTTTTGATGTATTTTATATTTAAAAAAATATAAAAAATAATATAAAAATTAATACGGATGGGTCGAACTAGGCTCGGATTTTAGCATTTTTATCCGGGTCGAGCTTGGGCAACATTTTAAGTCCATTTTTCAGGTCGGGCCGGGCTTGATCCTAGCAAATGGGTGTAAAGTTTTAGTTGAGCCCGACCTGAACTCGGCCCGGCCCATGAACACCTCAATGGTAGGTTGGGTTGGCTAAATTGAAGCGGGATATGGGTTGAGATTAGGTGTCAGCTATTGCAAAAATGTGGATTCAACAATGCAATGGAGGTTTCCTTTTGGTTTTGTCTCTAATTGACCGATAGTTTTAAAAAATTCTAGAGGTTGAGATGCTATGATTTCTTTTACTAACCTATTTGGTTTTCTGGAAACTAATGTAATAGTTTATTTATTAGGAAATTATCATACATTTTCAAATAATAAAACATTTAAAATCTTAAAGTGTCTAAAAGTCTGTCAAGTGTAACGTGTTAGGGTTTTGTTTTCGTTCTTTTTTGTCCGTCGATTGTTGCAGTTGTAGGGGTGGACCCGATTTCTCTAAATTCTTTTAGGTTTTCAAACTAAGAAAAAAGCAAAACTAGTGGAGGCGGCGATCTATAGAACAAATATTATAAGATATTATAAGAGTTTCTACCAAGAGGAAATATTAGCGCATATTGTTCGATTGCGCTACTATTTAGGATATAAGCGGTGCCAGGAATAGCAATTTAGACCTAGCGAACATAGGCCTCAAGAATAGGGCAATGGAAGAAGAAATGGCAAAGTTAAATATAACTAAAGAGGAAGAGGAACTTGTTTGTGATCACAGAAAAGAAGAGGAAAGTGAGGATAAATTTAATTTATGTTTCGTAGGAAAGGTCCTAACAAATAGTGTAGTCCACTTCCCATCTATAAGGTTTGTCCTTGCTAAGCTATGGCATCCAATTGAAGGTGCTTCAATAATAGAGATCGAAGACTAGAGAGTTTTTTTTTTTTTCGTTTCTATAAGGAGTTAGATTTATGGAAGGTAATGAATTGCTGACCATGGTTTTCAATAGACATCTAATTCTTTTTTACTGTTTGGAGAAAAGGACGATCCAACTCAGGTTTCTTTGATTTACTCAAAATCAGTGGTTTTGGGACTACAAATCCGAAGTAAAATAAATTATTTTATTATTATTTTATTGCCTACAGCATGATAGTAGTACCATATAAAAATTTTGTTAAGAAATTTTACCATTTACATGCTCAATTTGATAAAAAAGTCTAAATCGTGTAAAGTGCAAAGGTTGAGTTCTAGTAGCTAAAAATATTAAATAGCTATAGAACTTTAAAGTCTTTATATGGTAATTAGACCATAAATGGTGATAGTGGAATGTGTTAGCTTGGCATTATTGAAATTTGTGATGTTTTTAAAGGTCATAAAAGTAAATTAGTAAATAAATGACAAATTAAGTAAAATAAAGTTAATGTATCATCTTCTTCCATCATATTCTACAAAAATTTCAAAGGAAATAAAGCCATTGAAGAAGCTAGGGTTCGACCAACATAATTCCTATTGCATGTGAGTGATTTTTGATCTGTTTTTAATTATTTCTATGTTTTTAGGATCATTGTAGCTTAATCTAGCAAGCCTGGAGACTAATTTGTGAAATTGTTAAACTACTAGGGCTTTTCCATGAATGAATATAGGTTGTTTTTTATGCTTGATGGAAGAAATTGGATGATTGTTGTTAGATAAACAATTTTTGTTAAGAGATTAAATTGAAAAATAGAAAATTTTACTTGGTGAAATAGTGAAATAAATGAAATATAGGACTTCTTAGGGACCTAATTAATATTCAACTATAGTGGGTTATGTTGAAATTTCACAAATTTCAATTTTTATGAGCTAAGAACTAAATTCCAATGAAATTAAAAGTATAGGGGCAAAATAATAATTTTGTTAGAATATGATTTTTGGTTAAATTGAAAAAAATACATATTGAATTGAGCTAAATTTATCTGTATAGATCAAGACAAACCTCGTACGGCTTTAGATTGAGGAAAATAGAAAGTCTCGAATTAATCACATCTGTATCTACGTATACTCGTCGAGATAAGTTTGTGTAATTAAATTGTGTATATATGTTTTCAAATGAAATATACTTGTGTTGTAAATTGCTATACTATACAATGGTTGCATATCCAACAACTTATGATGATTACCGAGCCCCATTTGAACATAAGGAATTCCTAGGATACAAATGACATGTCATTAGAGTTTACATGATTTGGGTGCTGGTCTTGAATGTCATACGATGGCTGAGGTTCAGCATGTATTGTGGGTACTCCACAGCTCGTGTGATCAGCATCGTGTAGCTACGTTTTGACCCATAGCTCATGTGAGCAGGCCTATATTCACAGCTTGTGTGAGCATTCCGATTTACAACTCATGTGAGCATACTTGTACAAGATTTGATAGATTATAGTTATATGCTTTAGCACATTATGTGTGAGCTATTAATAGCACTAAAAAGAACATAAGCTTTCCCCCTACTTATTGATTAAATTGTTCCCATTTAGTTAACTTTAGAATACATTTTAGCATGTTCACTTTAGTAAATTGCATTTTATAACTCAGTGAATTGTAGCCTATTTTATCCTTAATTTTGCTATCTTATTAAATTAATGTTGCTGCATGAGTTAATTCCAGATTGCGTTCGAAATTGTCGCCACAGTCAACATATGTTCACAATGTCACTACATGAGTTAATTCCAGATTACATCCAGAATTGTTGTTGCAGTTGACAGCTATCTGATAAGAGCCAACCATGCGTGAGCTATCCAGTCTGGTGTAACTACACTGTATGAACAAGGACAGAAGAATCTTGAGGGAAGGACACATGTACTAGTTGAGGAAAATATAAAAAGATAACGTGAGAAGAGTGAAGAGAGGATTTTTTGCTGGACCACCATTCTCTTACTCTAGTTTGAAGCTTGCAACCATGGCAGCTTGAGCCTCCTTTGGGTGTGCCAACGTGAAGACTGATGAAGATCCACTCCTGACAAGGAGATCTAAGTGCAAAACAAGGGGAAATGGAGAGATTCAATCAAGTAGCCTAGGAATAGTATTCTCCAGTCGATTCTTTCTCATTTATTTGAAAACTCTGGTGATTACTCTATGTTTTCTACTGTATGGAAGTACAATGAATGCTTTGTTAAATGTTATCTTATTAAATCTTATTTTTATTATTTAATCTTGGGGGTTTGAATGTTCTAAACACGGAAGTGTTATTGTAGTCACTAACACTGGAAAGTGTAGTGACAATTTGAGCTAATAAGCATTTTAGCGGAAGGTGAGATTAATGTGCATGGTTAAGTCCCAGATTAAATAAAAGAGTGGCATTTGGTAAGATATACATTAAATTTTATTGCGTCAACAATCACGTATCTTTTATACCTTGTGAGTACTTAGTATACTGCTAAAGATTCATGTTGGGGATCCTAGTTTGTCCATGGCATACTTTATCTTATTATTTTTGAGTTATTGCTTCAACAACTATGTTCACAATTTATCTCATTTTTATCTAGTTATTACACCAACATTAAAAAACAAAAAACAACCATCCGTGGTGGATCGATATCCGACACACTCACATCTGTCTATTATACTTACGTCGACAGTGTACGCTTGCACATTTTTGTTGTAACGTTTACAGCCAATCAACTATTCCGGGTATCTGGAAACACGAAAATATACACAGTTTTTCATGTCCTCTTAAACTCAAATTCATGCAGTTTCGATAAATTTCTTGTTGAAAAATATATAATTATCATAAAATAATAAATTACACTCAAATTATGAACACATTGAATTTTAATTAATTTATTTCAAATTTTGATTAATTTTGATTATTTTCGACAAATTTACGCAAAGAGCCAAAAATGGCTTGGCGGACACTACTTGTAACACCTCTGTGACAGCCCTAATTTGACCCTAGTCGGAAAGTGGTTTTGGAACCACGAAACCGAGTCAGAATTTTTTTTAATCATTATTTCATGGTGTTTTGAATGTGCATGCTTAGATATGTAAAAGTTTAAATTTGAAATTTATGAGTTTAGATGTTTTATTGTTAAGAAAGGGCTAAATTACAACAATTAAATTATATGTGTGCTAAAATGAAAAATGCTAAAGTGACATGTTTCTATAATTATAAGGATTTGAATGGCAAATAAGCCATTTAAATTGTGATTCATGGTAGTGGGAGTAGGATTGAAACATTAAATGCATTGTGTAATACTAAATTATACACTTGGACTATGTTATAATATATTATATGATTTTAATATATGAAAAAGGGGGATAGAACAAGATTTTTCTTTGTTTTTCTCATCTATGCCGAAACCGTAGAAAGAAGAAAGCCTTGTTGTTCGGCTATTCGAGGGTCAAAAATTCAAGGTGAGTTAATGTTAGTTTAGTTAAAAATTCATGTTTTTGAGTTCCTCTCTTGATTCCATTTTAAGCCCATGAGTTAATTTGTGGAGTGTTGGCTAGTGGGCATACGGTCATGATAAGAAATGGTAAAGATGTGTATTTGATGATAGAATTTTAATGTATAAAACTTGATGGATCCTATGATATTAAAATCCACGTGAATGGAAAATTTTAACCTTAAATTGTGGAATTTGAGCTAGGTTGGTTAATGTATAATTGATAGTACTTATATGTGTGTTAACCGAAACTGAATTTAAGTAGTGAATTGAGCAGCGGTTGAGTATTAAAATGCTGGAAAATTGAATTGTTGCCGTGTGAGTAATTGAGAAATGGGTACTAAATTGTTAAATTACACATTTAAGGCTTGTATACGTAAAGAAGGGTTGCTGGATGTCTTTAGTAGAAAAATGGTTTGAAGTAGATCTAGAACTTGATAATTGACTAATATGTTCAGGTGAATATAGCTGCTGATTGTGAATTTATATAGCAGTTGTGAAATGCGTTAGTGTTAAGATGGAAATAAAATTCCCTGGCGCCGAATGTGGTTTTGGTATTGGAATTTGATTAAATTGTTAATTTGATTGAGTAGTAAACATATTATGATAGTACTTATGTATATATGCGTTAAGTGATGAGATACATTTTGGGTTCAAGGCCAAGTTAAATGAATTTTTGGTGTTGCTAATATTCGGCTTTGAATGAGCTGTTATGTGACTTTTTATTTTGGCATATTGAGTATAAACAACATTGGAGTAAGGTTAAGGGATGTTAAGTATATTATGATTTAGTATATTTGGTCTATTGAATTTAAGTGTATGGCATGTTGTGTTAAGAGTATAATGAATGCAGTCGGCCTAAATGTTTTCCTTGATAGATGTATATTTGGTTTGTTGTTCATGGAGTTAAGATTTAAGGTAAATTGCTTTTGGAGATTGAAGGGCCGAATGTGTGGCTGTAAGAGTGAAATGGTAATGTATTTACATGTATATAAATTGATGGAAGTAAAATGTCGTATGTTTTATATATGAAATTGTTTGCACTTTGATTTCAAGTAATGTTGGTTAAAAATTTAGAAGAAAGTGCTGCATATGATTGATGGTATGAATGAGAGCTAAATAGAAAGGGGTCAAAGATGAACTATATTATACATGGCTATTGCTAAGTCTTATATGTGTGAAAACCTATTATGTTTACGATATAATGCTTAAGTAGTTGAGTTTTAATAAGTTAAATATTCATTCAATTGAAGCTCAAGAACTAAAGGAGCCACATTTGGATAAAGGGAAGGCGAAAGCAATCGAATAGCAGTGTATATATATAATCGTTGACAACTTTTGGGGTAAGTTTTAAGTGATTAAACATGTGATATACTCGGTTACTAATGTGGTATAATATGATAAAGAAATAATCCCTATTTTTTTACATGTGTACAATGCCGAATGTGATACTGAATGGAATAAATGATAATATGTTAATTAGTCGATAGAATTATTACAAAATGAAGTGAAATGTTATTATGTGTAAGACCGAATGGTATTACTTGAGATGTATAAGAAATGTATATGTACTATGATAAAATGATGTTAAGCTTTTATATATATATATATTCGAATGGTATGAAAGTTCGAAAGTAAGTATCCAAATGATAGAGAAAAATTGAACTTCAAGCTATAAGTGTATTCGGGCAAGTGTTACCTAGCAAGCTAAAAGCTGGTGATCATTCTCGGGCTATAAGCCTAGCAGGCGTAATGCCATTGAATTGAAATCAAACTTGAAGTCTAGCAGGCCATGAGCCGGTGACAAATTTTGGGCTTGAAGCCTACCAAGCATTGTGCCGGTGAAAGTCAAATCAATGTGATACTTAGGGATTATTAATATGTCGAGTGACTAACTCGAGACTTTGTATTTATGTTCTCTTACCTAAGTTTATACAAGCGGAAAAGCTAAGTATGAGCTGTAATTTTGTTAGCTCGTAACAAGGTACGTATATGATTCTTTTACCATGAGACTGTGGAGAAGGATAAAATGTGATTGAATTATAGTTGCATATTCGATTGTGATTAAGCAAAGTGTATAGCATGAAATGTGATTATGAATTGACGTATATACCAATATGAGGCAACTTTCGGTTAAACATGGCATGAGAGAATATTCATGTTAAATGGTATTAAGGTTTTTGGTCGAATGTAAGTTTTTTTTTTTTTTGAAATTATATACATGTGAGCAAATGTGGCATGATATGAGAGGTTGTTTTGAAAATGTATATTCAGTCATGGTGAGAAGTTATATGAAATTGATTGGTGATATACATGATTAAATAATATGAATGCAAAGAATGTGTGAACGAGTAAATTTGTAATAAATCTGCTTGGGACAACAGCAATAATGTGATTTTTGGAAAATCACCATAAATTGTGGGAGTTGAGTTAGAGGCTGAATAAATAATGTTATTAAAGCTTATTGAGTCTAGTTTCTTATAAAGGAAACCGTATGAGCAAAAAAATTTCCTATAATGAGATATTTGAAGTGGCGTGGGACAAAGTCAAAATGACTTCGAGATCCCCTGTTCTGTCTTTAGAAAATCATTATAAATTGTACAAAAATGGTTATAATATAAAATTTATATGCTTAGACTCCTTAATAAGTCTAGTTTCAAATGAAATAAACAAGAACGTATTTTAAATTTTTTCCAATGAGAAATTTGATTTGAATTGAAGAGTGGTTAGAATAGTCAAATAGTGAAATAGGGGAAACTTCAAGAAAAATCTGGTATTGATTGGCCAAACCAAAAATTCTGAAAATTTTATGGATAGAAGATATGTGAGTCTATTTTCAGGGAAAATTAACAGCACTTGATTTGGAGTTACCCCAGTTATAAATAATTTAGTGACTATTGCTCAGGAAGACAGCTTGTAGTGAATTTGTGATTTTGTTGTAAACATTGATAAAACTTGATCGGATGTTATATGGTCCATATGAAAATGAGACGTGATTAATGACAGGTGACTATAATCAAATAAATTATATGAGAAATGTGATATGGTAACTGTGTTCGTAAATATATGATTCTAATATATGTGAACTGTATATGAACCTTAGAAGTGGATCGTGGTTATGTATCGAATGATGATATATCAAACATGTTACCATGAATGAAAGAAGCATACACATGTGAATAAAATGTTATATGTGCATATATGTGAATGTTCATATTTGATTAAATGGTATTGTATCGTGAATAAATTGAAATGTTATATGTGATTTCAATATTTGGCTTTAATTGAGTTCAATTGTGTAAATTGCTTAAGACTTACTAAGCTTACGAAAGCTTACTCCGGTTGCTATGTTTCTCTGTTTTATAGATTGTTGGCTCTTACTACCAGCTCGGGGATCGTCAGCATTTCGTCACTCTATCTACTATTTTGGTAACAATGTGTTACGAACTTAGCTTATGGCATTTATAGGATAGGTCATAAGTAGAATGAAATCCTGACTATTGTATATATGCCATACGAATATGGCACCTTTTGGATGTTTACTTCTATAAGTTTTAAATTTGATCCTTGGTTGTGTCTAGCATTTATTCAAATAAATGATTTATTTTAAAGAGAATGTTAAAAAAAAAATTTACTGTTCTGATCTGTTTTTTGATTTCTGGTAACGCCTCGTCCTATTCCGGCGACGGTTACGGGATAGGGGTGTTACAACCCCTATCCTGTAACCGTCGCCGGAATGGGTAAGGTGCATTACTGGACCTTTAACTCAATTCAGAACAGTATTCATAACAAACATTTAACAATTTACATCTTAATTTAGTATACATCATTCATTCACATTCAAATCATGCATAATTTAAGCATGCAAAGCACTATACATGTATCCAGGACTGATATGGTAGCATATGAAAAAGTTAGGAAAACTTAAAAAAATTTTCGAATAAGGGTCACACAATCGTGTGCCCAGGCCATGTGCCTCACACGGTCACCGGACATGCCCATGTGTCTAGGCCATGTGAAAACAAGGCATACTTACTGACTTGCACCACACGGCCAAGGACACGCTCATGTGCCAAGCTGTGTGAAAATTTGAGAGGCTACTGACTTGGGTCACATGGCCGAGCACATGCTTGTGTGCTAGCTTGTGCGCCACACATAGTTAGTAGACACTCTCGTGTGTCTAGGTCGTGCCAATCTTGTAGGGTATACCAACTTAATTATCTAAGGTGCAGGGGTCACACGGTCGAGTCACACGCTCGTGTGCTCAGCTGTGTGGCGTGAAAATAGACTTGGTGTAAGCCTTATTTCACACCGAAAGTCCTTGTACCTACAAGCATCAATTTGGCATAAAATCATATGCAAACTAGGCAACCAAATCAACCAAAGAATGAACATTTTAAACCATTTAATTACCAACCATTTCATGAATTAACTTCCGCAATTATTTCCATTTACAAATTCAACTCAAACCTACCAACTTTAATTTCAATTCCATATATCAATCTCATACTCAAAATTCATATTAAAACATGCCAAAACCTTGTTAAACTATATCAAAACCTTGCCAAATTCACAAGTAAGCACATACTAAAATGACCATTGATTTGATCATACCTAAGCCTCATATAGTACTTTACAATTCAATTACATATATCTATTCATATCAACATATCCATAATCATATATCATTTATACCAAGATGCCATTTATCTAATTTACCACAATTTGAACATATCATAAAATACTTCCATACTAAGCCAACTATTTCCAACTCAAGCCATATCACATGGCTTGATCAAGTACCAAAATTCATACCACATTCATTAGCATAAGTGACCTTATGATTTGATCTATAAACTAGCCTATACATGCCATATTTACATCATTTAAAATAGTTTCAAAAGTACCAAAAGATCATCTGGATAGTGTAATAGCAATCTCCGACCTCGTTCGAATCGAGCAAGCTTCTAAAATCTATAAAACACAGGAAAATAAACATAGTAAATTTAAAAGCTTAGTAAGCCAATATAATAGAATTTAACTTACCAATTTAATATTTAAGCATTAAAGCAATTAAAACCAAATCATTTGTCCACAAAGCCTAATCACAACACCATTCACATGTTAGTCATTTATCAACCATATATTCACCCATTCAAAATGATGAAACCAAGCATATAACATTCATGTAACATTCCAATACATGTATCATATCACATATCATCTTTCATTTATAGAATTCATATTAACCATGTAACATTTCATCTATACATATCATATATCCCATGTAGCATTTCATCTTATATCACATTTACTCATGTAACATATAAATCATTTAAACCATGTAATTCATGTAACACATATCATCTAAATCATATAATTCTTATAGCATATATTCATGTGAATCATGTAACTCTTGTAATATATATAATCTTAGCAATTCACGTCGGTATATTGGTCGTTGAACCTGCAGAAACATCAAGGGATACTCGAGTGATGCACACTAAGTGTATAAATCAATAATCCATTAATTCATCATCATATATGCTCTTTCGAGCCATCATCGGTATGCTCCTCCTGAGTCAGTAAACTGTAAGCTCAAACAAGTTGAACGATAAGCTCAGTAGAGTTAAAACCATAAGCCCCAAAAGATTGAAACGATAAGCTCCAAAGAGTTGAACGGTAAACTCATAAGAGTTGAAATAGTAAGCTCATACGAGCTGTGGTGAGTCCACAACAAATGCCAGAGGTCAACCAAACGGTAACCCTAGTGACATGTCACTTGTATCCTACAACTTTCTACGGTTCAAACGGGACTCGATAATCAATTTGAGCATATTCAAAATTATAATTATAAGTTCGATTCTAATTATACGAAATTATCTCGTATTTGTATGGATAACTGTCGTCTACCCGTCTATCTTTTGTTTCCCCGATCAAGTTCTGGTATTTGTTTATCATGATTTATATATTATCAAATTCAATATTTTCAATAACTATTCAATTACATAATTCACACATATATGACAATTTACATATTTACCGCCATTCTTTTAACTACTTTGTAATTTAGTCCTTTATGCACAAAATGGTAAATTACACATTTTTAACCACAATCTACCTTAGCTGAATTCTATATGGTACTATAATAGCCCATATTTTCACTTATTTCACATTTCTAACCACTATATTTCTATATTTTTCAATTTAATCCCTAATGCCCATTTTTGTCAAAAATCACTTTATAAAACTTGTATATTTAATAACAACCATCAATAATCTAGCAAGAAACTTCAAAATAGACATATATTCAACAATGGCATATTTCAAAATGACCAATAGTTTCAGAAATTGAGGTACAGGCTAGCTAGATTGAGCTGCAACGAGCTCAAAAACGTAAAAATCATTAAAAATCGAGTTTAAACAGTACCTTGATTAAGCTACCAAATGACCGAATGTCTAAGCTTCATCAATGGCTTCCTTTGCCCTAACTTTAAGTGTTAAAAGATGATAATGGTGATGATTTTAATTTTATTTACTTAATAATAAATTAATAACTAAATACCATATTTGGCCTTTAATAAAAACATGTATAATCAATCAAATTATGGACACTACCATCCACTCATTTCATAATTGGACTATTTACCATGCAAAGGTCCAATCATTTCATTATATTGCTATTTAGTTCATTCTATTAGTAGAATTCGTATTTAACGCATTATGTGATTTAGTCCTTTTTCTCGAATTAACTATTTAATCGATAAAATTTCTTTACAAAATTTTCACACAGTAATTCTATCATGCTATAAATATTAATAAAATAATAAAATAAATATTTTAACTTGGTTAAGTGTTCCCGAAACCACCCGCTCTAATCAGACTCAAAATTAGGCTGTTACAACTCTCCCCCCTTTAGGGATTTTCATCCCCAAAAATCTTACTGGTAAATAGATTAGGGTACTGTTTCCATATAGCTTCCTCAGGTTCCCACGTAGCTTCCTCTATTTCGTGTTTACAATAGAGAATGTTCACAAGTGCTATACGTTTATTTCTCAATTCTTTGATTTCTCAAGCTAGAATTCTGATCGATTCTTCGTTGTACGATAGGTCATGCTATATTTCCACATCAACAGGAGAGATCACATGTGATGGATCAGATTGGTATAGCATCGAAACATGAAAATAATTATGTATCTTTTCAAGTTCAGAAAGGGAACAGTAGTTTATATGCTACATGCACTATTCTTTCATCAATTTCATACGGCTCGATGAATCACTAACTTAACTTTCCTTTACAGCTGAAATGGAGAATTGTATTCCACGGTGATACTTTCAAGAATACTCGGTCTCTGACCTAAAACTCTATTTTTTTATGTTTGAAATCCGCGTATGATTTCTGTCTATCAAAAGTTGCTTTAAGACTGTCACGAATCACTTTCACTTTTTCTTGTATTTCTCTGATTAATTCAACCCGTATATCTTTTTCTCACTCAATTCTATCCAGTATAAGGGTGTTCAACATTTACGATCGTATAGAGCTTCGTACGGTGCCATTTTCAAACTCGTCTAGATGTTGTTATTATATGCAAATTCAATCAGAGACAAGTGTTTCTCCCAGCTACATTCAAATTCAAGAATACAACAATGCAACATATCTTCCAATATCTGTATAACTCTCTCGGTCTGACCATCAGTCTTTGGGTGAAAAGCTGTACTGAAATTTAATTTCGTTCCTAAAGCTGCTTGTAATTTCTTTCAGAATCTTGATGTGAATCTCGGATCTCTATCGAAGATAATAGATAGTAGTACTCTATGTAATCGTACAATTTTAGACAAGTACAATTCAGCTAATCTATCCAGAGAGTAATTTGTACGTACCAGCATAAAATGAACAGATTTTATCAGTCTATCAACGATAACCCAAATTTCATCTTTCTTTTTCGGAGATAGGGGCAATAGCGATACAAAATCCATTGTAACTTTGTCCCATTTCCATTATAGAATGATTACTGGTTGTAATAAACCTGACGGTACTTGATGTTCAGCTTTTACTTGCTGATTGATCAAACATCTCGATATGAACTCTGATATATCTCGTTTTATTCCCGACCAACAGTACAACTGTTTTAGATCGTTATACATTTTAGTGCTACCCGAATTAATAGAAAAATGACTACTTTGTGCTTCATGTAAGATCTTCTAAATGAGTTCAATATCTTTCAGTATATAAATTCTATTACAGAACATTAAACAATCATCAGCTCCAATATGAAATTTACAATAAGAATTAGACTCAAATTGAATTTGTTTAACCTGTAACTCGTTGTCATTCTTTTGAGCCTCGCAGATTCACTGCAGAAATATCGATTTAGCTTTTAACTCAGCTAAAATAGATCCGTTATCACAAAACATCATCTGAGTGTTCATAGCCCGTAAAACAAATAGGGATTTCTGACGCAAAGCATCTGCTACAACGTTAGCTTTTCCCGGATGATAATCAATTACAAACTCATAATCTTTCAGTAATTTGAGCCATTTCCATTGTCTTAAATTCAAATCTCTTTGTGACATCAAATACTTTAGGCTTTTATGATCTGTAAATATTCGACATTTTTCATAGTATAGATAGTGACACCAAAACTTTGATGCAAATACTACTGCAGCTAATTCAAGGTCATGTATCGGGAAGTTCTTCTCGTGTGGTTTCAACTGTCAAGAAGCATAAGTTATAACATTTCCATCTTGCATCAATACACAACCCAATCCATTTAATGATGCATTGTTGTAAATCACAAACTCTTTACCCGATTCAGGTTGAACAAAAATTGGTGCCTCTATTAGCAATGCTTTCAATTGTTTGAAACTCTGTTGATATTTATCAGTCCACTTGAATTTTACATCTTTTTGAAGTAATCGGGTTAATGGTACTGCAATCATTGAGAGTCCTTTCACGAATCTCCTATAATATCCTGCTAATCCCAGGAAACTTCTTATCTCATATGCATTTTTCAATGGGTTCTAAATTATAATTTTAGATATTTTGCTCGGGTCAACTTTGATGCCTTCTGCTGAATCAATATGACCCAAAATCCGACTTCCTGAAGCCAGAATTCACATTTGCTGAATTTAGTATATAACTGCTAATTTATTATAATTGTGTTTATATTGTTATAGGCCTCCGTAAGATGTTTAAGTAAGTAAAACCATGACTAAGTTATTCTAGCATCACAATTGTAAGGTAACTAATGAATTAATTATTTAAATGGACTGAAATTGTAATTAATTGACATGATACTTAATTAGTGTATGTTTAATCATCTAAGGTAGCTGAGTGTTAAATTAGAAACAGTATCTAATGATACATTAGCCTTGCATAACTTGCAAGATTATTGTGATTAAATTGTTTCAAGGTAGAAATACATTGTTACCTTACATAATCCTTTATGTACTAAAGAGATTGAATTAATTGTTTGAATTGACATAAAGATATGTACAAGAGAATATTTTAATTTCATAAGTATGTATGTGCATTAACACATTTCCTTATTACAATTTGTTTAATCGGTTGAATTAACATAGAGATCTAGTCAAGAGATAAATGGATTAGGTTATTGAGAATAGATGAATGAATGGTTTTGGCATGTAGATTTAGTATATTTTTGGTATGGAAATGAATGATGATGTTGTAGCATGGATGATGTTGTAGCATGATTGATGCTTGATTTGGTATTAATTTCGCTGCATTTTGGTTGTGAAATATGTGTCATTTGATGCTTGTAGGGATGACCCAAAATGGGTGGCATTATGGCCTTACAACTGGCCTATTTTTGCCCACACCGGTAGGGACACAGGTGTGTTTCTTTGCCATGTTGTTCGAAGGCCAGTTCAAATTGAGCCTGGGTGCTCTACACAGCCTCACACACGGGCGTGTGGCAAGTCATCTGGCAAAGTCAGTGTACCCTACATGTTTTTACACGGCCGAGCACATGGTCCAGACATAAGTGTGTGAGGCCATTTCAAAAATCCACATGGGCTGGACAGACGGGCGTGTGACTGGCTGTGTGAGCAAGTCAGTAACCTCCCTCATTTTCACATAGCCTCACTCACGGGCACGTTTTGAGGCCGTGTGTATGCCCTATTTCGCCATGGCCTAGGCACACGGGCATGTCTAATGCCATGTGAGGCACACGGCTTGTTGACATGGTCATGTGACCTCTGTTATTTTAAAAAATTTTAAACTTTTTTAAAAAATTTTATACGAGATCGGTGTAGTCCTAAACCTATTCTAAAGCAAGATTAAGGTCTTTTAGACCTTCTAAAGGGACTTTGTGCTGATGAATGATTGTGATTTGATGATGTGTAAGATATGTATGTAATATGTTATGAAATGTTCACTAATGCCTCTTAACCCTAGTCTAGCGACGAATACAGGTTAGGGGTGTTACATTTGGTTGGTATCAAAGCTACGGTTTAGTCAATTCTAGGATTAACGGAGTGTGTGTGAGTCTAGCTATACATGCCATATATATGAACTGCGATAGTGTGATGAATCCTGAGAGCTAAAATGTGTTTTTCGTATAGTAATTGATCCCGAATGAGCCGTAGTTGATGATGTTGAAAGCCATGTGCCCGCTCCCGCTCAAGGGGCAGTGCCAATTAGTTCTCAGGCAATTTTTAGTGATCATGAGGGTGAGGCAAAGTTCGACCCCCACCTAACCCTGTACAAGTCCCTATTCTACCATAATTGGTAAATCCAATTTCATTGAATAAGCCTCTGGTCGATAAAATAAGGAAATATGAGGGTAAAGATTTCAAGCCACTACTGATGATTATGCTAAGAGAGTTGAGTTTTGGCTTGAGAATACGATCAGAGCATTTGAAGAATTATCTTGTACTTCAGATGAAAGTGTTAAATGTGCTATTTCATTATTGAGAGATGTAGCGTATCAGTGGTGGAAAACTTTGACATCTGTAGTTCCGAGAGAACGAGTCACCTGGGATTTCTTTCAAATTGAGTTTCGAAAGAAATATATCAGTCAAAGATTCATAGATCAGAAATGCAAAGAGTTTCTTTAGCTGAAGCAATGTCATATGTCTGTTACGGAGTACCAATGAGAATTTGTGAGACTGAGTCGGTATACACGGGAATGTGTCTCGACTGAAGCTATAATGTGTAAAAGATTTGAAGATGGCGTAAATGAAGATATTCATTTGTTAGTCAGGGTTTTAGAAATAAAATAATTTATTTGCTTGTCGATTGAGCTTGTAAAGTTGAAGAACACGAGAAAAAGAAAGGAAAAGTTGATTCGGAAGCTAGAGATGCAAGAAAAAGGTCAACGAGTAAGTCATTTCAGTCAGCATCAAAGAAATTCTGAGATGATTATAGCCGCTCAAAAACTAATGTGGGACATTCAAGTAGAGATTGTGCAAGTTCACATTCGAGCTTTAGAGCTTTAGCTACTTCGATAGCTAGTGTTGGGAATGTGAGATCTGATCGACCCGAGTGCAAACATTATGGTAAAAGACATCTTGGTAATTTTAGATTGAATGATCAGACTTGTTTCAAATGTGGATCATTAGATCACTTTATTCGTGATTGTCCTAAGTTAGTTGAGCGAGAGATTGCGCAGAATCCGAGGCCGAGTAACACTACAGCTGTAGATAGATCACCGAGAAACATAGGAAATGTGAGTGGTAGCTAAAGAGCAACTAATGATATAGCTATGCAATCTGAGGCAAGAGCACCTGCCAATGCTTACGCTATTCGCGCTCGGGAAGAAGCTTCGTCTCCAAATGTTATTACTGGTACTTTTACTTTTTATGATACTTCTATGATTGCATTGATAGATCCAGGATTGACACATTTGTATATATGTATGAACTTAGTATCCAGTAAGACATTGCCTGTAAAGTTTACTAAATTTGTGATTAGAGTATCAAACCCCTTAGGTAAATGTGTTCTTGCTGTCAAAATGTGCAAGAACTGTCTGTTAATGTTTCAAGATATTTGTTTTTCAGCTGATCTAATATTATTACCCTTTGATGAGTTTGATATAATTCTGGGTATAGATTAGCTAACATTGCATGATGCTATTGTGAACTATAAACAGAAGACTATTGATTTGAGATGTCAGAATGATAAGATAATCCGAATTGAATCTAATAACTTGAATGGGTTACTGGCTCTAATTTCATCGACGAAAGCTCTGAGATATGTGAAAAAGAGTTGTGAAGCTTATTTCGCGTATGTGATTGACACGAAAGTGACTGAAAAGAAAATAGAATCAGTGCCCGTTGTTTGTGAGTATCCAGATGTATTTCTTGAACAATTATTGGGATTGCCACCGATCCGAGAGGTTGAGTTTGGCACTGAGTTAGTGCCAAGAACTATACCTATCTTGATAGCTCTGTATAGAATGGCTCTGACAGAGTTAAAAGAATTGAAATCTTAGTTGCAAGAGTTGATAGATAGAGTATTTGGACGATCAAGTTTCTTACCCTAGGATGCTCCTATACTATTTGTGAAAAAGAAAGATGGCACGATGAGAATGTGCATTGATTACAGACAACTTAATAAAGTAACGATCAAGAACAAATATCCTCTGCCCAGAATTGATGATTTGTTTTATCAGTTGAAATGTAACACCCCAAACCCAGCCCAGACGTTATGGCCAGATCTGGTGAGTCACATAGACAGTTAACTACACCTCCTTCTTCGTTTCATAACTTTAGGTTGACTTAGCAAAACCATTTCATTCGTTTTGAGAAAATAGAAGGTTATTTAATTTATAAAAATCATATTCACTATCAGTTTTGAGTTTACTTTTTAAAAGATCTTGATTGTGAGTCTTTGTCATTAAGTTATCCATTTGACAAGTAGAGAATATTTGGAAAACATTTGTTAATTTGAAATAGAAGTCTGCGCAGCCTTAGTCTATTAATTTTAAACAAGTAATAAATTAATAAATAAAACCAAATAAAAATAAATACTGAGCGGCCTTATTACAGATTAAAACCCAAAAATTAAGGAATACTAAAATAAAGTAAATTTAAGACAAATATATAACCGGAAATAGTTCACGTGGCCACTTCGAATCCCTCGCAGCTCCGAGTTCTCTAAGGTTGGGGTTCACCTGCATGGATGGAACGAAATAGGTGAGTTTGTGAAAACTCAGTGTGTAAACTCACCCAACCAGAGTCAAAGATCAGTTTAAGCTCAAACTAGGTCGAAGCCCTATTCAGGTATAGTGATAACTGGGCCTTAGCCGTATTCAGAAAATAGTGATAACTAGGCCTTAGCCCTATTCAGAAAACAGTGTGTGGGCTTTAGGCCCATTATAGTAACAGTTTAGTGTGTTATGCATGAATGGAAAACCTAAGCCCAATCCAGCCCTACACACCACCCGTACCAGCCCTACACACTATGTGAGGAATAACTCAACCCACCCAGCCCTACACAGCACAGTCGCAGCTTAGCTGCTTAATCAAATATTGTGGCCAAGCCACCAGAACAGTAATACGAGGTAGAGCCTCTAACAGTATACGTGGCATTGCCACTTTAGCACTTCCTCCATCAAAATAACCCAATCCTATGCAACAGAATATATTATGATATGGCATACAGAGTAACAAATATAATAGCATGCAAATTAGTTAACTTAACCCTAGGGGTAATTTCCACCCTTAAGGGGTATTTCAGTAATTTGCCAAATTTTAGGGTTTCATGCTCATTATGGTCTACTAACAGATCTATCATCATCCAAGTAACTTATTTAGTCCATTTCATTATTATAGAGTCATCGACCCTAAAACCATTAATGGGCTCGACGGAGTCCACTAGCTACTACGGCCCACTAAGTCCAAATTTCCCACTAGTTAAAGCAGGTTTCTCACTTATATTGCCAGAATATACTTACTACTCGATTTTACCCATATGGGCCCGTAAGCCCATTGGGCCTAAATTTGGCCCTTCAAGGCCTAAAACCACCAACGTGCACGAAAATGTGCACACAACCGTCTTACCGTTTGCGATTACCAAATTTACCATTTCAACCGATCCACCAGTGATTGCACTCTCGCAAGCCCTTGAAATGTCAGAGTTTCGGTATTTCAGCTTTCCGACTTTTGCCGATCTAAGCTACTAGAGTGTGTCGATTACAAACTTGTTTGCGATATACTCAGAAGTCCTTCGAACGATTAACCTACAATCGTTTTAATCACACTGTTAAACTATAAACCCATAAAATCAATGAAATCGACATCCTACCATATTCGGCTAACACTATCCAAAGCCATTAACCACTTACCTTTGCCGAAATCTACAACTAGATTTAGATCTAGATTGCTCCCACGGTCCTAGCCTCCAATTGCTCCTCACTAGATCATCTCTTTACCACACTAGACCACATGATAATCAAAGGAAAAAGCCTAACATAAGTCCTTACCAAAATCGACAGTCACCCTGAGGAGTTAGGGGTTTTCTGCTTTTCTCTTAGCCAAAAGTAAAAGGAGATTGAAATTCTTACCCAGTGATTCACTTGATCATCTAGCCACCACCAAAGTCGTTTTCTACCAATATTGAACTCGATCTCTACCAGATCTAGCCTAAAGCCTGAAGGTGTAAAAGATGCCTAAAGTATTCTGCAAAAGGGTGGTTGTTTGTAAATGGATGAGAGAGTTCAGTTATTAGGGAGTGCCGAAGAAAAAATAAAGAGAACCAGAAAAGAGAAGAATAGATGGTTCGGCTAAAAGAGAATAAAAAGAATAGAGGGGTTCGGCCAAGAAGAAATCGGCAAAAAGACTAAACTTTTTAGGATTTTCAGCTTTTGAGAAGTCGGCTAAGTGAGGTTCCCAGTGAATCGCTTTAGGCTATGAAATAAAGAAGAAAGAGGAGAAGAAGAGACTAGTTTCGGTTTGAGGAGAAAAGAAGAAAAGAAAAGAGGTTTGGCTCTTTGAACAAATCGGCACCAATAGGTTTGTGTATGCATTTTCGGCTTTTAGAACAAAGGGAGGAGAAGAGAAAAGAAGAAAAGACCGTAGGGACTTACCTAATCGGAACTTACCTACCAAAAATGCCGAAACTAAAACCCCAAAAGAACCACAAGAAGCATTTGGCTAGCATCCTTTACTCCCCTTGCCGATTATGCCAAAAGCAATAGACCTTAGGCGAAAATAATCCCCAAGAGACCCATATTTGGCCATCATTTGCTTCCCATTCAAAATTCCTATATCTTCCCCCCTTATCCCTCCTTGATTCAATCTCATGAGCACTTCAAACTTCTCCCTTTAGAGTTTCACTTGGAGTCCACCACATACCTCGCACATGCAATAAAAATAAAACAACACCTTAGTTACCACGGGATTTGAACCTTAGCTCTTGCATAGCATCTACACGCCACCTCCTTAGGCTCTAAGTGGTGCCAACTTGCCACTTTACCACAAGTCTTCTTATGTCTTAAATTACCAACATTTATTTAAAAACCCACTTAGTCAATGCCCCTTCTCCTTTAAGTCTAAAATTTAAAAACTCTATCAGGCTTCAACTTAAATCTAGGCCTTCTAAAGGTCCACTAAACACACTCAAAGCATAATTTAGCACATCCAGACAAGCAAAACTAAATTCAAGCAAAAATCTGAAAAATTAAAAAATTAGGGCATTACATGCAAGAAGCTACTGTATTCTCAAAGATAGATCTGAGATCGGGATTTATTAGTTGTGGGTTAAAGACTCAAACATACCGAAAATTGCGTTCTGAATGAGGTACGGGCATTATGAGTTTTTAGTTATGCCTTTCGGATTAATGAATGGCCCTACTGTTTTTATGGTTTTAATGAACAAAATTTTTAAACTGTATTTAGATTGATTTGTTGTTGTGTTCATTGATGACATATTGATATATTCATGTGATGAAATTGAGCATATCGAACATCTGAGAATCGTGTTACAGACACTGCATGAGAAGCATTTATTTGCAAAGTTTAGTAATGTTAATTTTGGTTGCGTGAAGTTAGTTTTCTAGGGCATATAGTATTAGCATTAGGTATTGGGTTGATCCGAGCAAGATTTCAGCGATTTTAAATTGGAAGCCTTTGAGAAATGTGTCAGAAGTCTGTAGTTTCCTGGGACTTACCGGTTATTACAGACAGTTTGTAAAAGGCTTTTCGATGATTGCGACTCAGTTAACGAGATTGCTTTAGAAAAATGTGAAGCTCGAATGGTCTGAAAAGTGTCAAAAAAGTTTTGATCAGTTGAAAACCCTATTGACTGAAGCTCCAGTGTTAGTACAGCCAGAATCGGGTAAAGATTTTGTGATTTATAGTGATGCTTCGTTGAATGGTCTAGGATGTGTGTTGATGCAGGAAGGCAAAGTTATAGCCTATGTCTCAAGACAATTAAAATCGCATGAAAAGAATTACCCAACGCATGATTTATAGTTGGCAGCCATTGTGTTTGCATTAAAGATTTGGCGCCACTATCTATTTGGTGAGAAGTGTCATGTGTACTTAGGTCACAAGAGTTTGAAATATCTGATGACTCAGAAAGATTTGAATTTATAATAGAGAAGATGGTTAGAGCTATTAAAAGATTATGATCTTGTAATTGATTGTCATCTGGGAAAAACAAATGTCGTTGCTAATGCTTTGAGCCGGAAATCATTGTTTGCTCTACGTGCGATGAATGCTCAATTGGATTTGTCTGATGATGGTTCGATTTTAGCTGAGTTAAAAGCTAGACCGTTGTTTTTCAGCAGATATGTGATGCATAGAAAGTTAACAATGAAATGCTAGCAAAATGAGCTCAGTGTGATTTGAAGTCTTATTCAGAATTTTGAATTGATGTTGATAATTGCTTGAGATTTTGAGATCGAGTTTGTGTTCTGAGAAATCCTGAATTGATTTAGATGATTTTAAATAAAGCTCATAGCAGTCGTTTATCTGTTCATCCGAGAAGCACAAAAATGTATAACGATCTAAAACAGTTTCTGGTGGCCTGGTATGAAAAGAGATATCTCAGATTTCGATTCAAAATGTTTGATTTGTCAGCAAGTTAAAGCTGAACACCAGGTACTTCAGGTTTGTTACAACCGATTATGATTCCCGAGTGGAAATGGGATAGAGTAACGATGGATTTTGTTTCGGGTTTGCCCCTATCTCCGAGAAAGAAAGATGCAATTTGGGTTGTAGTTGATAGATTGACAAAATCATCTCATTTTATTTTAGTACGATCAAACTACTCACTTGATAAGTTAGCTGAGTTATACATTTTAGAGATCGTAAGATTGCATGGGGTGCCACTATCTATTGTGTCGACAAAGATCTGAGGATCACTTGGCGAATCTGGAAGAAACTGTAAAAGGCTTTAAGTACAAAATTGCATTTTAGTATTACTTTTCACTAGCAGACAGATGGTTAATCCGAGCAGATCATTCAGTTACAAGAGGATATGTTGAGATGTTGCATTCATGAGTTTGAAGGTACGTGGGAATAGTACTTATCATTGACTGAATTTACGTATAATAATAGCTTTCAATCAAGCATTAAAATGGCACATACGAAGCCTGATATGATCGTAAGTGCCGAACACCGTTATACTAGACTTGGCTTAGTGAGAAAACGATTCACGGGGTTGATTTGATAAAAGAGACAGAGCAGAAAGTGAAAGTAATTTGTGATAGTCTGAAAGCAGCGTCAGATCATCAGAAATCATACGCAGATTTGAAACGAAAAGATATTGAACTCAAGATCGATGATAAAGTGTTTTTGAAAGTGTCTCAATGGAAGAAAATTTGGACCGTATGAGATTATCAAGCATATCGGGCTTGTTGCTTAAGGATTGTTGCTACCATTTGGGCTTGAAAAGATTTAGAATGTGTTTCACGTATCAATGTTTTGACGATACAGATCCAATCCAACACATGTGATATCCCCTTCTAAGATAGAGATTTAGTCCGATATGTCTTATAAAGAAGAACTGATCGGTATTTTAGCTCGCGAGGTTAAAGAATTGAGAAATAAGAAAATTTCATGAGTAAAATTGTTATGGCAACGACACAAGGTCGAAGAAGCTACCTGGGAACCCGAGGATGTAACACCCCTCACCCAAGTCCGATGCCAGGACCAGGTACAAGGCATTACTAGACTTTCAAACACACTATCAGTCAATCCCGACTCACAAATTCCACTAAGATTTAAAACTTTTTCAATCATATACAAAACCCCCTTATTATGGGTTTAAGAGGCCTAAGAGACTCATTGGGTACAATCCAGAACCAAACTAGAACTTTTAAACCACTTAGAAAAATTCTACTTAAAACAAGGCACACGCCCGTGTGGGACAGGGACACACCCGTGTGGGCAGGCCGTGTGGTCGCACACGCGCCTGTCCCTAGCCTGTGGGGAATTAATTTTCATTTCGAACTTACAGGGGTTTTCACACAGCCTCAACACGCCCGTGTCTTTGGCCTGTGTCCTTCACACAACCTCAACATGCCCGTGTCCTCACCTAGTATGAAAAACTGTGGTGTTCTGTTCATGATGTCATTGCGAAATCTTTGTCACATGGCCAAACCACATGCCCGTCACTAGGCCGTGTCTATTAGATGGTCGGGACACACAACCGTGTCACCAACCTGTGTGTGTGCTACAAAACATTTAATTCCCATAATTTCAGGTGCAGGGGACACATAGCCTAGACTCACGCCCGTGTGTCTACCCATGTGGACAATTATAGGATATTTTCCAAGCTAATTGCCACCTTGAAACACAAACCAATGGAAACCAATTTTTCCAATACACAATCTAACAAGAAAGCACATCCGGACAACCACATTTCGGCATCCATACACTTCATTTTACCAACCATACATCAGCATACACATCCATGGGACATTATACACGTAAAATGTAATTTATAGCATAAGAGATTACACCACTTTAATAGAACATGACTTAACCATTACGGCTCATCTCAAATGGCCAAAGTAGTAAAATAACTCTACCAACAAATGGACCCAAAAGAACCTTGTCATATAACTAAACTCAATGGACCACCTATACATGCCATAATTATCAAGGTTCAAAATCAAAATACCAAAACAGTCATTGATAGTGTTGATGGAATCCCATTGATCACTGAACCTCAGATTAGCTTGACGAACCTATAATGGAAGGGAAAAATGAAGTGGTAAGATATAAAGCTTAATAAGTCTATATGTAAAAGATATGAGCATTTAAACTAAATAGACATAGATAATGAAATTAAGATTTCCAATCATACAGTTAAGCTTGAGAGTTATCACTTACACATGGGATCTTACCACATGATTCATTACATACATTAAACACTTAGCACACATAATAGTTTTCATATATCCTAGACATACACAATCTTAAACATACGGTTAAATCTTTTGTCATGCATTCAAATTGTGTCATATTAATTCGGATAGCCTAATAAACCATATGGAATACTAAATGATACATAGAAATAAGGCACAAGTGCCACACACATAATGTAGCCGAAGCTTCCACTTATCACATAAGGCTTAATGATGAGCTATTAACGGGTTTGCTCACACAAGCTGACAGTGCAGTCGATCCTATTCAGTGCTGCTCACACAAGCTGATAGGTATCTGCAACAAATGCAGGATTACCTAGCCACTGGTAGTCGAACTAGACCTGTAACACCCCTATCTCTTAACCGTCACCGAAATAGGTAAGGGGCATTACCAGACATGTAACTCAAATCGGAACAGTAAAACTTTAAGCTTCAACAATCATTTTCTCAAATCCACAATATTAATCATTTATAAACATAACATGCTTAAACAGATATATAAAGTTTCAATCATACAATAAGGACTAATTTGATAACATATAAAAGATATGAGAAAGCTTAATAAAATTTTCAAAATAGGCATCCGGCCGTGTGCCTCACACGGTCACCAAGCATGCCTATGTGTCTAGGCCGTGTAAAAACAAGGCATACACTCTGACTAGTGCACATGGCCAGAAGACATGCCTGTGTGTCTAGGTGAAATTTTAGAAGCTACTGACTTGCGCCCACGGGTATAAGACATGCCTATGTGTCTAACCTGTGTGGCATCCTGACTAATTTAACAAAGATGCAGGGGTCACACGGTCGAGTCACACACCCATGTGCTCTGGCCGTGTGGCATAAAATAGGCTTGGTTTAAGCCATTTTCACACCCCACTTAATCATGTACCTACAAGCATTATTCGTACCACATTTATAGCCACAATATGCAACGAAAATCAGTCAATTCCATTCACGAATTGAATCGTTACAAAACAACCAATTCAATGCCATACATATAACACAAACATATACACATTTTCAAGTATCTACTTCAAGTTAAACACCTACATTTCATATAATAATCTCATCTAATTCAAAACCTTACTAAATCTCACAAGTAAATATATATGCTAAAATGGCGATTTCATATCTATTCTGAACTTACCAAATCGAACTTGAAACTCATCATATCATTTACTCCAAGTTATACCAAATGGTCATTCATCCAAGACAATAATGTAAAACATTTCAATGACAACTAAATCGAAACATTTACCTCAAGCATGCACCAAAATACCATTATCAATGCACACACATATAACATATAAAAGACATGTCATAATAAGTCCTCATATCAAACATTTATTTCCAAAATCAAGCCATATCACATAGCATGAGCATATGCCAAAAATCAAACCACGTACATTAACTTAGATAGCCACATATATCAACTTATAAACTAGCCTATACATGCCATATTTACAACATTTACAAAGATGCAAAAGTAACAAAAGTTTGTTTGGATAGTGTGATTGTAACATTCCGATTTAGACCCTAATCAAAATGGTGGTTTCAAGACCATGAATCCGAGTCAGAAAATTATTTTAGAATTATTTTCTGTGTTTATTTTGTGTGAATTGATATCTATGAAATTTTCGTGGTTAAATTTTGTTGTTTGAGTGTTTGATTTAGTAACAAGGATTTGAATGCGTAATTTTGAAAATTAGTTACTCAATATTAGGGATTAAATTGGGGTTGGCTTTTTAAATGGAAGTACTTTATGTGCAAAAAGCCCATTTTTCTTTTACTTGAACATTTGTGGGCTAAGCGCGGCATTAAATGGGAATATGCATGAATAACCTTATAATAAAAATACTATTAGTTAGTTTATTTATGTATAAAAAAAGGTGGATGGTAATGTCCTTATTTTATAAGCATTAGTGATGGGTTCATTAATGGCAAAATAGGAAACTAAGAAATGTGAATATTATTATGTTATAAAACATACTATAAACTTTTATGCTTCATAATTTTGTGTCTCCATTGCCGAACTTGAAAGAAAGAAAATAGGAAAAACACAAGCTAGGGTTCGTACACTTCTAAGCTCCATTCAAGGTGAGTTTTAGCTCGATTTTTGATAATTTTTACATTTTTGAGATCGTTGCTTCGAGTACTACAAAACTCGAGCTTTGATTTTTTATTTTGGTGAATATTTTGAATTTTTCCATTGATGAGAGTTTGTGATTTTTATGGTTTGATGATGAATTATGGAAGATATGGATAGGGTTAAGATATATTATAAAGGAATTCGTGATGATTTTGAGTAATTAGGATTTAATTGCAAAAATAAAAATATGGGGGCACTAGAATGTGAAATTGATGAAAAATAGGAGCATATTAAGACCCTAGGAACATTCGGCCACCCTTGGATGCGATTAATTTGGTATATTTTGAATTTTATGCATTAGGGACTAAATTGTAAAAATTGTAAATGTTAGGGGTAAAACGGTAATTTTCCCATTAATGTATCTGTGGACTAAATTGAATGAAAATATGTTTGAATAAGCTTAATTTTGAATGTGTTTAGATTAAGAACCAAAGAAATTGAATTTGGATCGGGGAAAGATGAAAGTGGTCGACTAGCAGCCCCGTTCCATTTTTCGACGTCTGAGGTAAGTTTTTAGGCAAATCGACGTATTTAATTATCGCTAAATATAAGATATGCATGCTGTTATTAAATTTTAGAATTTATAATTAGTATAGTCGAATACAAAAAGCATTGGTTATTGTGTTTCCGAGTTCGTTCCGACCGAATTGCGACGTCCGAAAGCCCCGCATGAACCTTAGGAATAGCTAGGATACATATGTCATGACATATGGTTTCAATATATGTGTGTGAGTAAGTCCATGGCATTGCTTTGTGATTTCGATATGTGTATACGAGTAAGACCCTGTCTGGGACAGTGGCATCTATATGTGGCTACATGTAAGACCACGTCTGGTAAGCATAATTGACTTATTTTATATGAGTAAAGGAATGCCAAATTTTGTGTATGTGTATCTACTGGGTTCGGCCAAAGGAATAATATAAATATGAGACTACATTATGATCTGTGAACTTATGTGTTATGAATATGCGAACTAGGTTTATAATGATCATTCTACCTTAGAAGTAAGGAATGAATTGTTAAATTGGTTGTGTAAGTATTCGGGCAAGGCAATAGCACCGTTGACTATAAATGTGTATGGTTATATGAATATATATACACGTGCCTAGATTTAAATATGAAATGGTATAATGACTTAGGGAAATTTATTTAAGTTGATTAGGTCATTGGACAGTTTAATTACCGGAAGCTTACTAAGCTTTGAGAGCTTACTTTTTTATGTTATGTTCATTCTGTTTTATAGATTTTGAACTCACGCTGCAAGTTCGGGGATTGACAGTTAAGCTCATCACACTATCTACAGCTTTGGTACCCTCAAACTAAACTTGAATTATGGCATGCATAGGCTTTTTTTATTTTTGTTAAATATTTTTGGAAATGAATGTAAATATAATAGCCAGGTGAAAATGGCTTATTACTATTGCTTAGTTTCAGCCTTATATGTGACACTTTGCCTTTTTCTCGGTCAAGGTCATTTTCGCGTCGTTCTTGATCTATGACATCAAATTTAACTCATTCAATACACACATTACTCAATTGGACACAAGATTATCCTGTGGTAAAATTTACCATTTCACCCCTAACTTTATCAATTTTTACAATTTAGTCCCTAGGCTCAGAAAATGAAATCTATAAAATTTTTCTACATCCCCAAGCCTAGCTAAACATATTTCCCTTCTATAGCAGCCCATAGTTTTCGATGTTTCACAATTTAAGCACATATTTTAGAACTTTTGCATTTTAGTCCCAAAATGCATTTTCATAAAAAAATCACCTAGCAAAAGTTATTTTCTACACTTCAAGCTTTTATTTTCTACCAATAAACATCAAAATGCTTTCATGCCACACATGGGTAAATTTTTAAACATGAACCCTAACTTAAAATAGTGGTATAGAAAGCTAGGTCAAGGTACGAGGATCTCAAAAATACGAAGAACATGAAAAATGGGGCTAGGAATCACTTACTTGGAGCTTGAAAAGATGAAACAAAACCCTAACTATGGAAAAAGGGACATTCGGCCATACATGAGAAAGATGGACACCAATTTTGACTTATTTGCCCTTTTTGTATTTCATTTAATATCCAAATGACCAAAATGCCCTTAATAGCCTTCTTTGCAATTTTTTCCTTCCATGGGCATTCTTGTCCATCTTGCCCAAAAATGGTCTAATTCCTAAATAAGGACCTCTAATTATAATTTCATTTCAATTTCACACTAAAAGCTTCTAGAATACATATTTTGAAACTTTTGCAATTTAGTCATATTACTCAATCGAGCACTTTATCAGTAAAATTCATTTACTAAAATTTTCACTCATGCATTCAATCACACAATAAACCTTAAAACTTAATTTGAATAAAATTTTCTATGTCAAACTCGTGGTCTCAAAACCACTGTTCCATTTAAGCCCTAATTCAGGCTGTTATAGAGGATGCTATGAGAAAGCAATATCTGAACCTATTCATTGGTAAGATTTTCGAGGACCAAAATCCCTAAGGGGGAGAGTTGTAACAGCTTTATTTAGACCATAGTTGGATCAGTGGTTTCAGAACCATACATCTGAGGTTAGAAAAATATTTTAATATTATTTTCTGTGTTTACAGAATGATATATGATGTGTGAAAATTTTGTATGAAAATTTTATCATTTGTGTGCTCGATTAGAGAAGAAGAACCTAATCGCAGAAAACGCAAAAGATGTGTTCTATTTGATTAAGTGTCGAATTATTGTGTCTGATTAATAGTGTCGTCCTTATGTTGTTATTATGCCATTGACATGGTGAGTGGACAATTATGGCCATCCATTATATGTTTATAAAGGTTTTAAACCAAGGCTAAAATTGGTATTTAGTTACTAAATGATATATTAATAAAACAAAAGAAAAAATTGTTCATATTATCATCATTTTGAACCAAAAATAAGAGGAAAAAGAAAGCTAATTAGGGCTTATGATATTTGGCCGACTCTAAGCTTGATTAAGATCAAGAAAGAAAGAAATCAAATTTAGATCGAGGGAAATTGAAAGTGTTCGAGTAAAGGATTTGATCCATTTATCGTATATATGAGGTAAGTTCAGATGCAAATAAATGTGTTTGAATTGAATTATTAATGCTTATATGATATTGAAATGTATTGAATGGCTATGGAAGATGAATACGTGAAATTTAGAAAGTATCAACAGTGTTACGACGTCCGAAAGCCCCGTACAAACCATAGTAGTAGTATAGGATACATATATCATGACATAGGATTCCAAGATGTTATATCGTATAAGACCATGCCTAAGACGTTGGCATCGATCAGAGATTACGTGTAAGACCATTCTGGGACATCAGCATCGTATATGATTTCGTGTAAGGCCCTGTCTGGGACAGTGGCATCGATTTTTGATAAAATGTAAGACCATTTCTGGGATATGGCATTGTATGAGCTTTATGAGCTATCTGAGTACCCTTGTCGATTCCTGATAGTTCAATGGGCATTATCGAGAAATGAACGAGTATTTGAATGAGCATCCGATGCAGGTATGTATGAAATGTATATGATACGCAGAAGTCAAAGGTAAGTATGTTTACAAAAGATGACATGTGAATTGTATGAGAAAGGATATGTTATATGCAAGTGATTTGAGAACAAGTTAGTTAGATGTGAATTATGAAACTTGTATATCTGTTTCACTATAAATTCCATGGATAAATTGGCTTATATTTATCTTATGCGATAAGTTTATTTATATATGGCTTACCAATATTTGAAAGCTTACTTTGTGTGTTTTCAATTGCTTTATAGTTTATCGAAGCTATAGTGAGCCTGGGGATCATCGAGGCTCGTCATCACACTATCAACCAATATTTTGGTACTTTGATGTTGTAAATAATAATGTATGGCATGTATAGGCTAGTTATGTTGTGGAATGTTATGAGATATAAAAATCTTGCCATGTGATATGGCTAGATCATGGTTTAGATTATGGGTTGATTTTGGCATAAGTTACATAATGAATTATGGTGTTATAATGTGTTGATATTTGGCCTAGTGGAATGGTCATTTTGGGTAAGTTTGATATGAGATTGACTTGTGATTTTGGTATGATTTTGGTATAAGTTTTGATGTGAAAATTAGGTTATTGAGAATAGATGAATGGATGGTTTTGGCATGTAGATTCAGTATGTTTTGGTTTGGAAATGAATGATGATGTTGGAGTATGAATGATGCTTGATTTGGTATTAATTTAGCTACATTTTGGTTGTAAAATATGTGTCATTTGATGCTTGTAGGGATGACCCAAAATGGGTGGCATTATGGCCTTGAGAATGGTTTGTTTTTGCCCACACGGCAGGGACACGGGCATGTGTCTCTATCGTGTTGTTCGAATGCCAGTTTAAATTGAGCCTGGGCGCTCCACATGGCCTCACACACTGGTGTGTGGCAGGCCATGTGGCCAAATTAGTATACCCTACACATTTTGACACGACCGAGCACACTGTCCAGACACGAGCGTGTGAGGCCATTTCGAATAGCCACACGGGCTGGACACATAGGCGTGTGACTGGCCGTGTCAGCAAGTCAGTAACGTCCTTAATTTTCACACGGCCTCGCACACGGGCATGTTTTGTGGCCGTGTGGTTAAGTTACTATGTATGCCCTGTTTTGCCACGGCCTAGACACACGGGCATGTCTAATGCCGTGTGAGGCACACGGCTTGTTGACATGGTCCTGTGACCTTTGTTACTTTGAAAAATTTTGAACTTTTTCAAAAAATTTTATACGAGATCGGTTTAGTCCCGAACCTATTCTAAAGCAAGATTAATGTCTTGTAGACCTTCTAAAGGGACTTTGTGCTTATGAATGATTGTGATTTGATGATGTGTAAGATATGTTTGTAATATGTTATGAAATGTTCACTAATGCCTCTGAACCCTAGTCTGACGACGGATATAGGTTGGTGGTCTTATAGTCGCTACATGAATATTTTTATATTGCGCCCAGAATTGTCACTGCACCTGATAGTTGTCTGGATAATAACAAAAAGGTGTGAGCTGTCCAGTCTGGTATAACCAACTTGTATTTATTGAGGGATATGATTCTGATGAAAGGACACCTGTGCTATTTGGATAACTATGAATATTAATGTGACAAAGAATGAGAGAAAGGGGATTATCTTCTTCAACCTATCTTTTGAAGCTTTTTGGTGGTGGCAACTTAAACATCCTACGGGTGAATCAACATGAAAGGGATGCAGATTAGCTCTTGACGAGGAGCCCTGTGTAACGCCTTGATTTTGGGCCTAGAAGAATTTTGGGCGTGGGTACGTTTAAAAATTTTTGAGAATAAGATAACGGCACAAATTGCATGTTAGAATGGTTGGGTTAGTGATTTTGGAGTGTTAGGGTGCATATGTAGTCTTGCGTTTGAGCTTTGGTATAAGAAAATATTTTGAGTTTTAGTCTTAAGGGAGCTATGACCTTAAGTGATATACCTTTTAAATAAATAAGATGGGAATGTGACAGAAAGGAAGTGGTGGTGTGGTGGCAAAATGACGCGACATAGGGTGCTTGGACGTGACACCACAAGGGTAGTAGAGAGGTCTAGGGTTTGAGCATGGACAAAGGTATGATGTTGGGTATTTATTTTGCAAATCTGGATAGCCAGTGGTGGACTTGGAGTTGAACTCTAAAAAGAGGAGTTTGAAGTGGTCAAAGGAGAGATTTATGGAGCGATAAGGGGAGGAAACCTTGGAGAAAATTTAGGGATTGGGTTGTTGGAAGAGTTGGTGTCGATTTGGGAAGTGGGGTCTACAAATTCAGGTCTGGGTTTTGTGGAGTGTATTCGGTCATTGGTAGGTGTTTAGTGTTGTGCCGAATGAGTGTCTAGCCTGGTGGGGTTATCATTTTGGTATTTTCTTTTGAGTAGTAGTGTGATCTCTTCCCTCTCATTTCTTCTCTCTTTCTTTGAAAATCCTAGCTGATTACCCTCTTCTTAGACTGGCCAAATAGTACTCCTGCATATTCAGTTTCATCCCTTGATACACTTCTATTAAAAACTTCTTTTATTCCCTTACTTCTTACTGTGCCGTCCCTATCTTCTTTTTCTTCATCAAATACTGAAATCGAATCCATCTCCTTTCTTCTTTATTTTACAATCGGTTCTTGGTCAATACCGATTTCTACATCTTTTGAGAAAAGCTGAATCCCTTATTTTCTTCTCTCTTTCTAAGTCGTGTTTCATCTCTTCTTGTTCTCAAAAAGCCGAAATTTTGTCACCTATTCTTTCTTGTCTAGGCTGATTCTCCCTCACTCTCTATTTTGCTAGCAATCGCTTCTGTGTACAAAAAGTTCGATTTTGGGGTGTGTTTGAGTGTGGAGATAGCGCTTTCTTTCCTTTCTCCTCTTGTTGTCGTGGGTAATTCCTTCTCTTCTGTCGAATCTCTCTCTCATATTCTAATATTGATCATTATTTAGGGTCTTTGAGAGCAAGCTTGGAGTAAACAACACATTTGGTTAAGGTAAGCATTTTTTATCTTGGTTTATGAAGGCCAAATGTCTTGTAGGATCTTAAGAGTGACTTAAGTATCGATCTTTGATGGATAAAGTTTTATAATGTAGATCTTCGAGTCAATCGTGATTAGCGAATAAAGGAAGGTTGATAAAAGATTTATCGTCTAAGGTAAGGGATTGGTGTGTGATAAACGATAAATTATACATGTTTTTACCTCATGCTTAGCCTAATTTCTGGATTAATTAACCATTGATTTGTGTAAATTGATGCTCTTAAACCTTTAATTTCATGTTTTATACTCAGGTGAGCATAAGGAAGTGAAAAGAAAGAGAAACGGGCCGAAAACGGAGAAAATGGACCAAAGTATTAAAACAGCACGGCCTGGAGGATCGCCACACGGCCGTGCAACCTTAATAGGCCCGAGCGCAGCCTGGGCTTCAATCCACACCGGCATGGCACACGGGCGTGTCCCTATCGTGAGGGAGTTCAATTTCACTCCGAAAAGGATGCTTAGAGGCTAAGAAAGGCATTCCAAAGCTCTATATAAAGACCCTAGGAGGCAATTTCAAGGGTGTGCTTATTTTCCCACAAAGGGTGTGCTCTTTCTCCCACAAAATAGTGTCTTATTTCTGCCAATACAGAGAGTAGAGGCAATGAATTACTCTAAGGGAAGCCGATTGATACATCTCAGAAGCTGAATTCTCCCTCAAGACTAAAGATCTCCCTTCAATTACCTTCAGGGGTTTTTGGGTTCTTTATGTTTTGTTATTTTATTTCTTCTGAGATGCTTTCTTTTATAATCATTAACTAATTCCCCCAAATACTTGAGGGGGGAAACCTAAGACAGATCTTGTTATTATTTTCTCGTGAATTATATGATAAATATTTGATTTGTTCTTAATTGTGTTTTTAACTCTTAAATTGATATTTCCGGGATATTGATTTAAGTCGAATGTGCTTATGTAGAGGAGCAAAAGTCCCTGCATAGGAGTAGATCCAACACAATTATGCAGAGTTGATTGCAATCCTAGAGATAGGACGACAAAAATCTACTGGATTAGGGTCAAACCTAATAAGGGAATCCATAGATCGAGTTAAGGCAACACTAGGGGTTTTAATTAGAAAGAGATTTCAATTAATCAACCTAGGGTTAGTTGTTTTTAGTCCAGAGAGAGATATTAACATAAGTTAGGGATTTCTACGGATCAAGTCAAGTGAATAAATCGTCTAGTTCAAGAGTTAATAACAAGTGAAGTCTAGGTGGATTCTCCCTTGAGTATTGTCCAAATCAAATAGTTTTCCTAAGAGTTTCTCCCCAATTTACTTTTTGTGCATTTTTAGCTTAGTTTAATAGTTAGTTTAGTTTAATACAAGATCCCCTTTTATTCTCAGGTTAAATAATAGAAAGAAAATTAGTACTAGTACTTTTGGTTCCCTTGTGTACGATATCTTGGTCTTGCCACTAAGCTATACTACTGTTCGATAGGTGCGCTTGCCTTAAATCATGATAATAGTTAGTTTCTGGTGTGATTATTTGCTATAAATTTTATTACTTCATATCACGAACATCAAGTTTTTGGCGCCGTTGCCGGGGAACTAAGATATTAGGAATACTTGATTTTTACTACTTTAGTCATTACTATTTATATTTATATAAATTTTCAATTTCTCTTTTTTATTTGTTTATTTATTTATTTTTATTTGCTTTTTCCCTTCTAGGTATCTCTGGTTTATGACTAGAAGAAACCCAGGAGGACCATTACTTTGTGACGAAGATTTAGAAGCTATAGTTTGTAGAACTCGTAGAGAGATTAGACGAAGCCTACATTATCCAGAACAGGGACAAGAGGAAGAACCAGAACCTAATGAAGAGATGGAAGCAAATCAGGACAATCTACCACCTCCTGTGATAGCCGCAGAGCCGGTGAACCAAAACAATGCTCATCGTACTATGTATGATTATGCTAAACCTAATTTGGCTGGTACTGAATGTAGTATTGTTAGGCCTGCTATTGCTGCAAACAATTTTGAATTGAAATCTAACACTATTCAGATGGTTCAGCAATTTGTTCAGTGTGATGGTTTACAGGATAAGGATCCCAACTTACACTTAGCCAATTTCTTGGAATTTTGTGACACCTTTAACATCAATGGTGTTTCTGGTGATGCCATTCGCCTCTGACTATTTCATTTTTCCTTAAGGAATAAATCTAAAAAATGGTTAAATTCTCTACCACGAGGCTCAATCACTACATGGGAACAGATGACCGAAAAATTTTTACTTAAGTATTTTCCTCCAACTAAAACAGCTAAATTATGGAATAATATCTCTTCTTTTGTGCAGATGGATTTAGAGACACTTTATGATGCCTGGGAGAGATATAAAGATCTTTTGAGAAGGTGCCCTCACCATGGGTTACCTCTGTGGTTACAAGTTCAAACCTTTCACAACGGTTTGAATCCCTCGACAAGGCAGATGATCGATGCAGCCGCCGGAGGAACAATCAATAACAAAACACCCGAAGCAGCTTATGAGTTTATAGAAGAGATGTCACTGAATAACTATAAGTGGCAAGTCATAAGAACAAAGCCGACAAAAGCAGCAGGAGTTTTTAATATTGATGTAGTCATAATGCTTTCCACTCAGGTAAAACTTTTAAATAAAAAGATTGATGGTTTTATTGGTTCTATGCAGGTACCTCCAGTCATGCAGTGTGACTCTAGCCTAAGAGGAGTAAGCAACCTAGAGTACCATCCCTATGGACATATCACAGAAACCGAACAGATGAATTATATGGGTAATAATTCTCGACCTCAAAATAATCCTTATAGTAACACTTACAATGCAGGTTGGAAGAATCACCCTAATTTCTCATGGGGCAGACAAGGAAATCAAAGACAACCACCCACTTCGAGATTCCAGCAACCTCTATTTCGGCAAGAAAAGAAACTGAACCTTCAGGAAATGTTGGAAAAATTCATATCGGTTTCCAAAACCCGTTTCCAAAATACCGAAATAGCACTTAAGAACCAGTAAGCTTCTATTCAAGGGCTCAAAAATCAGATTGGTCAACTCGCAAAGATGATATCTAATAGACCACAAGGTAGTCTGCCAAGTAACACTGAACCAAATCCTAGAGAACATGTAAAAGCAGTTACTCTAAGGAATGGAAAAGTACTAGATGAACTTGAAAAGAAGCCTGTTCAAGAATCTAAAAAGGAAAAGGTAGAGGAAGAGGTACCTAAAGAAAGTACTCCACTAGCAATTAAAGAATATAAACCACCCATACCATATCCAGCAAAGTTGAAGAAAGACCGCATGGATGCTTAATTTGGTAAATTTCTTGAACTTTTTAAATAGCTACATATTAATTTACGTTTTGTTGAAGCAATTTCGCAGATGCTGAAGTACGTAAAATTTTTAAAAGAGTTTCTCACAAATAAAAAGAAGTTGGAAGAATTGTCCACAGTGGAACTCAACGAGGAATGCTCAGCTATTGTCCAAAATAAATTGCCAACCAAACTGAAAGATCCAGAAAGTTTTACCATTCCTTGCTTAATTGGCAGTTTAAACATTGAAAAAGCCTTAACTGATTTAGGCGCTAGTATTAACCTAATGCCTTACAAAATTTTCAAAAAACTAGGTCTGGGGGAACCGAAACCCACTAGGATGAGTATATAATTAGCTGATAGATCTGTTAAATATCCTAGGGGAATCATTGAAGATGTATTAGTAAAAGTAGATAAATTTATATTCCCTGTTGATTTTGTTGTGCTTGATATGGATGAAGATATTGAGGTACCTTTAATTTTAGGACGCCTATTCTTAGCTACTTCTAGAGCTGTTATTGATGTAGGGGATGGTAAACTAGTGCTTAGGGTTGGTGAGGAAGAAGTTGTCTTTAAAATTTATGATGCTATGTGATTTTCTAGAGAACAAGATGATTCTTGTTATTTTATTGATTCTATTGATCATTTTGTTCAAGACACTTTTCAGGAAGTCACTCTTGAAGACATATTGGAATTGTGTCTTGTCCAAAGTAGGGAGGATTGAAGTTAAGGAAGTAATGAAGGAGCTGAACTCTAATGAGCTTGTCACAAGGCACATAAGTTATGAGGGTGTTAAGATAAATGACAAGCTGAGACAAAACCCCTCGATTAATGAACCTCCTAAATTGGAATTAAAACAACTGGCTGATCACTTGGAATATGCATTTTTGGGAGATGATTCTACATTACCAGTAATTATCGCATCAGATTTGAGCACTGAAGAGAAAGTGGAACTACTTCAAGTAGTAAGAGAACATAAAAAGGCTATAGCTTGGAAGATTTCTGACATTAAAGGAATTAGCCCTTCTTTTTGCACCCACAAAATTTTAATGGAGGATCAATATAAGCCATCAATGCAAACTCAGAGACGATTGAATCCCAACATGAAGGAAGTTGTAAAAGCTGAGGTAATTAAACTTCTAGGTGCAGGAATTATTTATCTTATTTCTGACAGTTCTTGGGTGAGTCCTATGCAGGTTGCCCCTAAAAAGGGTGGCATGACTATGGTGTCTAATGAAAACAAGGAATTAATACCTACAAGAACAGTCACTGGATGGAGAGTTTGTATTGATTATAGAAAGTTGAATGATGCAACTTGAAAAGACCATTTTCCCCTACCCTTTTTGATCAAATGTTAGAAAGATTATCAGGACATCTGTATTACTGCTTCTTGGATGGCCTCTCTGGTTACTTCCAAATCCCAATAGCTCCAGAAGATCAAGAAAAGACAACATTCACATGTCCATACGATACGTTTGCTTATCATAGAATGTCTTTTAGATTATGTAATGCCCCTGCTACTTTTCAGCGATGCATATTAGCTATATTTGACGAACTCGTGGAAGACATCATGGAGGTATTGATGGATGACTTTTTGATTTTCAGTAATTCTTTTCAACTCTGTCTTAATAATTTAAAACATGTTCTAATAAGATGTGAAGAGATGAATCTAGTGCTCAATTGGGAAAAATGTCACTTTATGGTTCAAGAAGGTATTGTATTAGGACATAAAATTTCTAGTAAAGGGATAGAGGTAGATAAAGAAAAATTTGAAACCATTGAGAAATTACCTCCCCCTAATTCGTTTAAGGCTATAAGAAGCTTTTTAGGACATGCTGGCTTTTATCGAAGATTTATTAAAGACTTCTCTAAAATAGCTAAGCCTTTAACAAAATTACTAGAAAAGGATATGCTCTTCAAATTTGACCATGAATGTTTAGAGTCTTTTAACATTCTCAAAGACAAATTAATCAATTCCCCAATTGTGATTTCACTTGATTGGAATCTACCTTTTGAACTAATGTGTGATGCGAGTGATTTTGTAGTGGGTGCAGTTCTAGGACAACGAAGAGACAAGCACTTCCAACCGATTTATTATGCTAGCAAAACTTTGACGGCAGCGCAAGCAAACTATACCACCACGGAAAAAGAATTGCTAGCTATTATTTTTGTATTTGACAAATTTAGATCATATCTAATGTTGTCTAAAGTCATCGTTTATACTGATCATTCCAGTCTTTGTTATCTTTTAACTAAAACTGATGTAAAACCTCGATTGCTAAGATGGATTTTATTGTTACAGGAATTCGACTTAGAGATACAAGACAAGAGAGGAGTTGAAAATTTGGCAGCAGATTACCTTTCAAGATTGGAAAATCCACACCCCGAGGACCTCAATAAAATAAACGACTTGTTTCCTAAGGAACAACTCTTAGTCATAGCAGAAACTGTAGTTCCTTGGTTTGCTGATTTCGCAAATTATTAGCAGCTAACATAATCCCAAAACGTTTGACCCATCAGGAAAAGAAGTGATTCTTTGCTGATGTGAAAAATTACTTTTGGGAAGACCCTTTCCTTTTTCGTATTTGTGCAGATCAAGTCATTCGAAGATACCTTACTGAGATAGAAGCATATAAAATTCTGGATCATTACCATTCTGGACCAACAGGAGGACGCCACTGTGGAACTAGAACTGCTCACAAAGTACTCAAATTAGGTTTTTACTGGCCCACCCTTTTCAAGGATACCAACAGGTATGTGGCCTCTTGTGATAAATGCCACAAGACAGGTAATATCTCTCAGCATAATGAAGTGCCTCAAACGTATATACTTTCATGTGAAATATTTGATGTATGGGGTATTGATTTCATGGGTCCCTTCCCTACTTCATTTGGGAATAAATACATACTAGTAGCAGTAGATTAGATGTCAAAATGGGTGGAAGCCCAAGCTTTACCTACTAATGATGCTAGGATGGTAGTACATTTTCTAAAAAAACTTTTCTCTCGATTTGTAACACCTAGGATAATTATCAGTGATAGGGGTACTCATTTTTGCAATGCTCAATTTGATAAAGTTTTAAGAAGATATGGGGTGCACCATAGAACAACTACCCCTTATCATCCACAAACTAGCGGACAAGTTGAAGTGACAAATAGAGAACTAAAACGCATTCTAGAGAAACAGTAGAAACAAATAGGAAAGATTGGTCAAGAAAAGTAGATGACACCTTATGGGCTTATAGAACTGCATTCAAAACTCCCATAGGAACATCTCCTTATAGACTAGTTTATGGAAAAAGTTGTCATCTACCTTTGAACCTGAACATAAAGCATTTTTGGCTATCAAATTCCTAAATATTGATTTTATGCTTGTAGGTGAGAAACGTCTAATGCAATTAAATGAGCTAGATGAATGGCACTACAATGCATACGAAAACTCACGATTATATAAGGAAGCCACAAAGTGACGCCAAGACAATCGTTTAAGACAACCTAAGCAATTTAAAACTAGTGATATTATCTTACTATACAACTCAAGGCTTAAACTATTCCCTGGAAAACTCAAATCAAGATGGTCAGGCCCAGTCACTGTTCAAACTGTCTTCCCATACGGTGCAATTGAGGTAACCCATCCAGACCATGACACTTTCAAGGTAAACGGCCATTGGCTTAAACATTCTAAAGGTGAGCATTTCAAAAATAATAGGGAGGAGCTTCAGATCCACGAGCTCTCGTCATAATACACGCAAGTAGAGTCGAGCGTAGACTCAAAATAAGAGCTTCTCAGGAGGCAACCCAAGCACTGACTTAGTAAATTCTTTTATTTTATCTTTCTAATACATTGACTAACCCTTTGAATGTAGGGTTTTCGAGCCACACAGCCATGCCCATAGGCGTGCCTAAGGCCGTGTGGACAAAATAAGCAGAAACACGGTCGTGGGATATGGCCGTGTACGAGCAGGGTAAAAGTTTCTGCGACATGGGCTGAGACAAAGAGCCATGGCTGTGCGACATGGCCGTGGCCAAGCTTGACAAATCAACACGGGTATGCACCACGGCCGTGCCCTAAAATCATGGCCAAACCTGTTAATCAGACACGGGCGTGCAACACGCCCGTGCCTCAAGGCCGTGGTCGACACTGTCAATTCAGACACGGGCGTGTAACCTACTACACGGTCGTGGGAGAAGTGAATATCGAAGGATACGGCCGTGGAACTCGGCCGTGTGCCTCAACATGCCCTAGCCACACAGGCGTGTGTTATGAAACTGGTGCGCCAAAACCCCTAGTTTTCAAACCACACAGGTAAATCCCGAGACACACAGGAGTGTACCTTGCCCGTGTGACAAAAATTCCTATATAAATAGCCCATTATTCATCTTCTTCTTCACTTAAACCCTGAAAATCTCTCAACCCAACTCCCATACCCACCATTCCTAGCGCCGCCGCTGGCCTCCATAGCACCACCACGCCCGTGCAACGTCGCCACGACTGTGTTCCACCTCATAAACACTCACTCGAAACTATGTCATCATCACACGGAAAGAAAGCTACCGTCCCTACTTCAAAGAAGCAAAAGAGGCCTGGTGGTTCATCCTCCCGAACCATAGCTGAAGCACACCATCCTTTATCTAATTCCCGTAGAACTCCCAAGAGGAGTTATTCTAGATTCTGCGAGCTCGGCCTCTAGGAACGGGGAGATGCATCGACTGGGCCGCCTTAGAGCAGGTCAACTTAGTAGACGAGGTCCGGGCCTTGTTGATGACAGACCCGTGGGAACAGTTTTTCCTGATCATGGAGCCCACCTATTTTGAACTCACTCTAGAGTTTTGCTCCACATTTCATCTTCAGACCGTCATGAGCTGACATGACGATCCAGGGACGATACCATTCTGTCTCAAGGGCCTCATTCGTCAGCTTAGCGTACCAGATTTTGGTACAACACTCGGCCTGTCTACTGAGCAGTTTTTAGAGGAGGAGAACCTTTCTGAGCTCCACCGCCACATCCACGTCTCTCCAGTTAACTGCTGGCGCGCCCTAGTCCCTGGCAAGCCTACATACGACCCCAGTCGCTCCAAAGCGACCAATCTCACCCCATCTTTGAGGCACATACATGCCCTCCTCGAACACACATTAATGGGTAGATGCAAAAGCACCGGCGTCGTAAACACCCACGACGCCTACTTTCTATGGAGCATGGCGTACATACATGTGATCGATCTTGCATACTTTATCGCCCATGCCATCCAGCATTAGACGGAGCGACACTGTAGGGGCGTGATATCCATGGGACTGTACATCATTCGACTGTCCCGCGACTACGGCCTACTTAACACCGCGGCCTAGACATCCTATACACCTTGATCGGCCAGATGTCCCCACAGGGCATCCAAACTATGTTACACATGAGGATGATCTAGCGCCGACGTGGGACCGATCCTCCACAATATCGTCTACTCTGAGACACCAAGTAGGAGGACCTCGAGGACATTACTGATGATGTCCTAACTCCAGAGGAGGCACCTACCAAGCCACCACCCCCTCGCCGCCCAGTTTATGAAGCAGCTTCATATGCTGACATATCCGAGCGACTCACACGATTCAAACAGCAAAGCTTTCAACGCTTCGATCATATCGATGCTACTCTTCAGTAGATACGCCAACATCTTCACATTTCATCATCGCCCCCACCTCGTGACCCATCTGAGGATTAGAACTTCCTAATCCTCTTTTCTTCTCTTTTATTTTCCTTTTTGTTTTTCTGTTTTATGTTATTTTACCTTTTTCATTATTTGAATTTTAGTATTTTTAGAACTTGGTTTATTTTATTTCAATTATTTCATATCAGTTATTCCCTATCAAACACATTTTGTTAATCTAAATTCCCTAAAATTGATAAATGCTTTCGCAGTTTCAAAGGAGCTCTACAGCTCAAATCCAAAATCTAATGGGAACCTTGCCACAACTTCACCCAGCTGACACGGCCAAAGCCTACACTCCCAACACAAAAGCTGTGGACAAACAAACACTACCACCACCGGAGTATTCACCTCTGCACCTTCCTTTATCCCAGACACTCTATAGCTACCACCACCTCAAGGAATTCATCCAATTTAGGGAGTTTCATTTCTTTCCCTATCTTATGATATTATGCTTCTATTGCTACTAATGTATCTTTGTACATTGAGGGCAATGTACATCTTAAGTGTGGGGGGGAACTTACTTTCAATCATTGCATTCTCTTTGAAACCCCTAAAAATTTTTACAACTAATTTTTTGCATTGTTTTCAAAATTATGAATTCTCACTTTCACTCTCTGCATTATCTTCAATCTCCTATTGGGAATTAATTTTGATTGATTTATGAGTTTTATTGATGTGTTGAGAATTAAGACATAGGTACTTATGCTTTGATTATTCAAACTTTAAGACATTAGGGAATCAAGCATGATAAGTTGAAATTTGTGAGAATTTAAATTTTTTCTAGGTTATCTTCCCTAATTTTAAGTGTTATCTTGAGATTTGAAATTCACAGGATTGACATCAAAAGCCATAATTCTGGTGAGATTTTTGAGCCTTTTGAGTATACATTCTTTCGTGCTTACTGTTATTATTGCTTTGAGTGAATCAATACTGATTTGTTATTTTAGAACTTGCTTCGATTATGCATGTCAAGACCATATCATTGATTTGATGTACCAAAATGATAAAGGCACCTAGGTTTAACCCACTTACTCCATAAAAGCCTACCTTCATAAATTAACCCCTAGTGAACCCCATTGAGCCTAACAACCTATTCTTTGACTTACCTTTAATATTAACCTATAACCCGTGTTTTATTGAATTCCATTCAATTATTTTGATCCCTATTTTTGTCGAGATTTGAGTTGAAATTATTATCTAGCTTTGTTCTCTTTTTCAGTTTGTAAAATTTATAAATATTCAAAGTATGATATTTGATTTGTTCTTAAAAAAAATGTATATACAGTTAATTTAGTTGTAATTCATATTTCAGTTATAGTTTAATATTTTTGCATATTTCTACTATAAGCTATCGAATCCAGAACGATGCCATCATAAGACTTTGCTCTAGGAATATGTTCCAATGATAGAGATTTTTCTAGCCAATTGATTTTTCAATTCAATCTCGATTCTAGCCCTCTTTTTTAGCTTATGACAACACCCCTAACCAAAGCCCCATTACAACCATTGAAAGACCTTTTGATCGATGTGTCATATCAATCTATAGGGGTGGAGATTTGATTTTCTTGCAAGCCTATGGTAATAACTTTTCAGGTTGACTAAAAGTGCTTCATTCTTGAACCCTAAACACTTTGAGTGGATAGAGTGAATCTGTAGTGAGGATGTCAAATCTTGTTGATTTTGATTGAAAGGTGATTACTTAAGAAAAGGGAAGAAACCTATATTTTTGTGATAAATTCTCAACTTAAAGTGTTTGAAACTTTAATGTTCCTTTGGTTGAATATTCATTATATGATTACTTGTGGATTAGTTTGACACATTATTAATAAGGGTTATAAGTTGAGAAGAATCAGTCTTAATTGTGAGTTGAGATTTTGCTTGAGGACATGCAAAGGCTTAAGTGTGAGGGTATTTGATAAACGATAAATTATACATGTTTTTACCTCATGCTTAGCCCAATTTCTGGATGAATTAACCATTGATTTGTGTAAATTGATGCTCTTAAACCTTTAATTTCATGTTTTATACTCAAGTGAGCATAAGGAAGTGAAAAGAATGAGAAACGGGCCGAAAACGGAGAAAATAGGCCAAAGTATGAAAACAACACGGCCTAGAGGATTGCCACACGGCTGTATCACACGGCTGTGCCATCTTAGCAGGCCCGAGCACGGCTAAGGCCTCGATCCACACGGGCGTGGCACACGGGCATGTCCCTATCATAAGGGAGTTCAATGTCACTCAAAAAAGGATGCTTAGAGGCTAAGAAAGGCATTCCAAAGCTCTATATAAAGACCCTAGGAGGCAATTTTAAGGGTGTGCTTATTTTCCCAAAAAGGGTGTGCTTTTTCTCCCACAAAAGAGTGCCTTATTTCTGCCAATACAGAGAGTAGAAGCAAGGAATTACTCCATGAGAAGCTGATTGATCTATCTCAGAAGCTGAATTCTCCCTCAAGACTAAAGATCTCCCTTCAATTACCTTCAGGGGTTTTTGGGTTCTTTATGTTTTGTTATTTTATTTATTTTGAGATGTTTTCTTTTATAATCATGAACGAATTCCCCCAAATACTTGAGGGAGATGAAACCTAAGACAGATCTTGTTATTATTTTCTCTTGAATTATATGATAAATATTTGATTTGTTCTTAATTGTATTTTTAACTCTTAAATTGATATTTCTGAGATATTGATTTAAGTCGAATGTGCTTATGTAGAGGAGCAAAAGTCCCTGCATAGGAGTAGATCCAACACAATTAAGCAGAGTTGATTGCAATCCTAGAGATAGGACGACAAAAATCTACCGGATTAGGGTCAAACCTAATAAGGGAATCCATAGATTGAGTTAAGGCAATACTAGGGGTTTTAATTAGAAAGAGATTTCAATTAATCAACCTAGGGTTAGTTGTTTTTAGTCTCGAGAGAGATATTAACATAAGTTAGGGATTTCTACAGATCAAGTCAAGTGAATAATCCATCTAGTTCAATAGTTGATAACAAGTGAAATCTAGGTGGATTCTCCCTTGAGTATTGTCCAAATCAATCAGTTTTCCTAAGAGTTTCTCCCCAATTTACTTTTTGTGCATTCTTAGCTTAGTCTAATAGTTAGTTTAGTTTAATAAAGATCCCCTTTTATTCTCAGGTTAAATAATAGAAAGAAAGTTAGTACTAGTACTTTTGGTTCCCTTGGGTACAATATCTCGGTCTTGCCACTAAGCTATACTACTGTTCGATAGGTGCGCTTGTTTTAAATCGTGATAATAGTTAGTTTCTAGTATGATCATTTGTTATAAATTTTGTTACTTCATATCACGAATATCAGTGTGATTTCTACTTTTGATATAAAGGGAGTAGTGATACTAAGGGTGTGATTAATTGTTAGTTTGGTTGATTGTAGGTTCGTGATTAAGGGATCGAAAGGCATTTTTGTAATCAAGTGTGTACATACAATGCACACACGACCAATAGGCAAAAGCCAAAATCCCGAAAAGCAGGAATACTGAAAAGCCGAAAAGTTAAAAGGTTGGCACCGACAACCACACGAGCATGTGAGTGCTCGTGTGGAGATACCGATATGACGATAGAGGCTTCATGGGCGATTCCATGGACTCGGGCCACATTTTGGCCAACTGGCCGAAATGGGCCAAATGGGCCTGATAGGCCGGTGGGCCCATCGTGAGTAAGATGGATGGATTAGTAGGTTTGATAAGCCGAATAGGCTAATTACATGGCTTAGGGGAGATTTGGGCCTAATGGACCATATGAGTATGTGGGCCTTGCTTGGACTAAGTATTGGGCTTTGGGGCCTTAGTAAAATTTATGATTCTAGTGAACCAACTCTAATCGCATGGAATAATTGTGAACTTGGTTAATGGGCCAGAATACGTACCTAGGCCCACGATAAAATTATGATCGATATGCCTAAGTGCAAAATGACTAAAATGCCTCTAAGGGCAAAATGACTAAAATGCCCCTAATGGATGTACGTAGAATTTGTGTGCCACATGTATATTATGATACATTCATGAGACATTATGCTGCATTTGGGTTGGGTTATGATTGGAGGAAGAGCATGTGAGGGTCGCATGGTCACTTGAAGACTGTGGATCCAACAAAGGCCTTTCAGACATATTATGATTAGCAGCTCTGCTACAACGATGAGTAGCACCACAACTAATGCTACAACGGATATTATAATTAACAGCTCTGCTGCAATGATGAGTGGTGCTGGCTGAAAGGGGATGTACAGGCTGAATGGGGTTATATGCATTGCATATTCATATTGATATTTGTGATATGGGCTCAGGCCCAACTGAGGCTATTATGGGCTAAGGCCCAAGGGCCACTATTAATATGAAATTGGATCAGGCCCAACTGAGGCTGCTATGGGCTAAAGCCCAAAGGCCACTACTATTGAATTGGGCTTACGCCTAAATTGTTTATTGCATGTTATGTGTCTATCAAGGGATATACACACTGAGTTTTCAAAAACTCACTCCCTCCTTTAATTTTTTAGGTGACCCTCACTAGGCAGCTCGATGTAGAAGAGGACTTTGAGGTGGCCACACTATAAGCTATTTATCGGTTTAGTAGCTTCTTTTATTTTATCTTTAGTTTTTTTTTATGGGTTGTAATAAGGCCTTTTATCTCTGGTTGAATTTATATTTGGATTTTTATTTTTATTTCCAAACTTAATTATGCTTTCTAAATCAAATGACATCTTGAAGTCAACATAAATATCTAAACTTTTTCTTAAAACATGAGCTTCCGCTATATTTAACAAGTAACCTAACAAGGTATGCAAACTCGAGTTTTCAACTAAAAAACTCAAAGCTTTTATTCAAACTCATCTAAACTTTTAATTAAGCAAACATTTAGAGGGATTCGTTTTAAACTAATATATTTTTGTAATGAAGCTGTCTTGAAAATAAACCCTTGTTTGAACCATGAGTGGATGATTATTTTCAAAGTCTTTCAATGTATTCAATTTATACGAGTCACCCTTTAATGTGACACTGCAAGATTTGTCCATAACGTCTGGGCCGGGTTTGGGGTGTTACACCCTAAGTGCGACACAAGAGGGATTTGAGAGATCAAGTTGAGATTATCTAGGAATAGTACTCTCCACTTGTTTCTTTTATATTTCTTTTCTAAACGGTGGTGATTACTTTCTATTTCATGTCTGTACGAAAGTATACATGATTTCTAGGTTAAATGTTATTTTATTCAATCTTGCTTCTATTGTTTAATCTTTGGGTTTGAATGTTTTTAGCATGGAAGTGTTATTGTGGTCACTGACACTGGAAAGTACAACGACAGTCCAATCTAACAAGCATGACAACGGAAGTTGCTTGAGGATTAGAGGAATTTAATCCACTTGTTCTTCATAGTGTTCCATTGCTATCATCAAAAGATGTAGTTAATGTGCATGTTTAAGTCTTAGATTAAATATAGAAGTTAAGCTTGGTAAGATATTTATTGCAATTTAATGCATCAACAATCACCTATCTTTTTTGTACCTTGTGAGCACTTAGCATTCTGTTGAATATTCATGTTGGGGATCCTAGTTTATCATTATCATATTTAGTTATTGCTTTGACAACTACTGTCACAATTTATCTCGTTGCCATCTATTTATTGCACTGACATTACTGGACAAAAGACAACCACTCCCATGGGATCAATATCTGAAAGGCTCATATCTGTCTACTATACTTGCATCTACAGGGTACGCTTGCACATAATTGTTGTGATGAAAAATAGTCGATCAAGTTTTGATGTCGTTGCCAGGGATGACATTTTTTTTATGTTTATTTTTGTTTGTTTTTATTTCATAATATTTAGTTGTTACTAACTTGTTTCCTTTTTGTTAGTTTTTTTCACATTTTATTTTAAATGTTGTATGACCCGAAGCAATTTAGAGCTTATTACCAATTTTGATGTAGAAATTGAAAGAACCATTCGGAGTAGACTTTGAGAACAAAGGAATATGGCTTTACTAAGAAACTATAAAGTCATACCCCCAATGCAAAATCAAAATGCTAATGACCCACCGTTGCTGCAAGATGCTCAAATACAAAGCAAGACTATATGAGATTTTGTAGTACCTGTCTTGGTTGACTTACAACCGGGTGTTGTTAGGCCAGCAATCCAAGTTGCAAATTTCAAAATCAAGCTAATAATGTTTCAAATGCTGAATTCTAATGGGCAATATGTTGGACTGCCACATAAAGATGCATGAGAACATCTTAAATCATTCTTATTAATTTGTGCTTCCTTTAGTCAACAAGGCGTTCATGATGATTCTTTGAAGATGCAATTATTTCATTATTCCTTACAGGGAAGAGCTCGTACTTAGTTCCTTGGGCTACCTACCAGATCAATTACTACTTGGAATGCGCTAGCAACATAGTTTGTTTTGCGATTTAACCCACCAACAATCAACGTTCGTCTTCAAAATGATATTACAGCTTATCATTAGTTGGACGATGAGAATCTTCACACCACATGGGAATGTTATAAATCTTTGGTTTGACATTGTCCCATGGACGGCATTAATAGGAAACACAAATTAGGATTTTCTATAATGGGCTGAATTCGCATATGACGAATCTTGTCAGTGCATTAGCCAATGGTCCTTTGTTGGATTGTATATATGATGATGATATTGGAATTCTTAAGAGAATTGCTTAGAATGATTATCAATATTCTATCTCTAGAGCTGCACAAGCAAAAGCTACTTCAAGAGTTATTAAATTAGATGCAATATCTGCATTTAGTACTCAAGTTTCTTTTCTTGCAAATATGATAAAAAATATGCAAGGGACTAGTGACGCTGCACCTATACAAGTCGTTCAACAAGTTGATGTTCCTACCTTTTGTTGTGAGATTTGAAGTGACAACCATAGCTATGAAGATTGTCCACAACGTGCAGAGAATGCCTTTTTTGTCAATAACATCCACAACAATTCTTATGGCACCTCTTTTAATAATTTTGCACGCAATCAATGGTCTTGGGAAAATCACAATGTTGCACAAAATGTTGTGACATTCCAATATGAGAATATGTCTACTCAATGCAATTATAATTCAAGACAAAGGAAATACAATCAACAACAGTAGAACTACAACCAGCACATTGAAATGCATTCACAATAAAGCCATATGCATCCACACCAAAATTAGACACAACCATAACACTCTTCAATGCCAAATCAACATGTTTAAGAACATGTTAGTAGCTATTGAGGCTTTAATTTGAGAGCATATGACTCGCACAGAAGCTATTGTGCAAGGGAATTAATCTTCTATTCGGGTATTGGAGGCACAATTAGGATAACTTGCTTCAAATCTGAGTAGTCGAAAATTAGGCACATTACCTGGTAACACAGAAAATCCCAGTCCAAGAGGGAAAGAACATTGTAATGCTATCACTCTCAGGAGTGGTAAACAAACTAGCGAGCTAACTATAGACTCTACTCTAGCACCTCAAGATATTGGTGAAGTGATCCCTAGTGAGAAGGTTGAATCTGAAGAGCGTGTAGATGTACCAGACAAAGAAGTTCCACAAATTGTTACTCATATGCCTAATGCCCAACCATTAAAATTGTCAGTGCAATCAAAGGTGTCGGCGCAATCAGATGTATCTCCACCTTTACCTTTTCCATAAAGATTCAGGGAGAATGAGCAGGTAAAGCATACCAATAGTTCCTAAACACACTAAAGGAACTTTAAGTCAATATTCCTTTAGTGAACGCTCTTGTACAAATTCTGAATTATGGGAAATTTATGAAGGAGCTCTTCTCCGAGAAGAAAAAGCTTAGTGATATGGAAACTATTGCGCTCATAGAGGGCTGTAGTGTTATTTTGACAAATAAGTCCCAAATACGAGCCCTCGAGGCCCAAAATATGTTTTAAAAACAAGCTGAGGCTAAATTAAAAACTTAGAGAATTTTTTGGAAAACATTAAAAATTTTAAAAGCTACAGAGGTCACACAGCCGTGTGGCCAGGCTGTGTGACTCTGATGCAAACTCGGTCGTAACATGTTATGACGTAACTCGAAGCCATCGAGATTAGCCTAAACTTGAGGGGCCCAAGTGGAAGATGAAACATCTCATAGGCCTGATTGATTTTTGGGCCAATGTTTTAAGGACTTTTTAATTCAATAAAGTTTTATTAAAATTAATAAGTTTGTATATTTTAATTTTGACTTGCACTTTATGTGTTCTGCATCATAAATTATGTCACGCATTATGTAACTCCCATGTTAGTTTAAGTCTGCATCATTAAATTAAGTCTTGCATTAAGTAACTCACTTGTTTACTTAGCTTGCATCTTAAACCATGCATTTAAGCATCTTAGTTGTTTAATATGTTTGAGTTTGTTTATATAAGTATGTTAATTAATTTGGCTATTACATTTTATTGCATTAATTAAAGTGTGTTTATTTTCATTTTAAATTTGAGTTGCATGTTCAATAATTAATTTATGCATTTCTGAGTTACTAGAATAAATTACCGTTAAACATGTTTATTTAACAATTTATTCATTAAGCTTATTAAGTTTAATGTGTTTAATGTTTAAATGTGTTTAATGTGTTTTTAATGTGTTTGTTAATACTTGTAGGTGACTATTCAGCTGGAATAAGTTATGTACAAGGGAGCTGTTATACAATGTTAAATGCGGCTGCTACAACATTTAAGAAGAGCAGTGTGCATCATTTAAATTCAGCAGCCTATTCCTTTTCTCAAGTGCTCAAAATAGCAACAAAATTACTGATGTCTATTCGACTACCAAGAGGGAATTTAAAGCTTATTGCTAGTGTTCGACAATTTTTATGTTTTTTATTTTGACTAAGGTATGTGATTTGATCAGTTTTCGATAATTTTTATATTTTTGAGATCGTTGCTTTGTGTTCTATCATGCCCAAGCTTCAATTTTTGAAAGTGATGATGTTTTTGAGTTATGCCATTGTTGAATGCTTGGTTGTTTTGATGAATAATGGTGGATTATTGATTGTTAATTAGTTATATACAAGTTTTATAAAGTGATTTTTGACAAAAATGTGAATTAGGAATTAAATTGAAGAAGATAGAAATTTTTGTGGTTAGAAATGTGAGCTAATGAAAGATATGTGCTTATATGGACTACAAGAATATTCGGCCATAGATATTTTTTGTTAAAAATGTGTAATTTGTTATATTGTGTTTTAAGGACTAAATTATCAAATTATGAAAATATCAAGGCTATTTTGCAAAATGGCCAAAATACATGTATATGTGTTTAATTGAATGTATTTGTGAATAATTGAGTTAAATCTGGTTAATATAGATCAAGATAAATAAATCCTGGAACTTGATCAGGGGAAACGGAAGGTAGACGAGTAGATGTTAGAATTACGATCTTAATCGAGGTAAGTTCGTATAATTAGAATTTGATTTATGTTTGTAATTAAATTGTTTGTACTACATAATGTATAAGTATGTATATGAAATAGTGAATCTAAATGCCTATTGATTATATGTGTAAAGTGATTACCGAGTCTCAATTGAACCGTAGAAAGTCATAGGATACAAGTGACATGTCACTAGGGCTACAAGTTGGTTGAGCTCCTACATTCAGTGCGGACTCACCACAGCTCATGAGCTTACATGTTCAATATTTGGACTTACCGTTCAGCCTTTAGGCTTACCGATCAGCTTTCGGGCTTACATGTTCAGCTTCTGAGCTTACCGTTACAGGCTCAAGAGGAGCATACTGTACATGGCTCGAAAGAGCATACATGATGAATTGACAGATTTACAGGTTTGCATATATACATTCTGTCTGTATCACCTGAGTATCCCTCGATGTTTCCAAAGGTTCAATGGACAATATATCAATATGAAATAGTTGAAATACATGTTATAAGAGGTACAGAGAATACATAAATTACATATTATATGTACATGATTCATATGAGATTATATGTTAAATAAGATACAAGATGCATAAGAGTTGTTTAATACATGAACTACATGAATTTTATGCTTAGAGGATATATGATATGTTTAAACAAATGGCTACATAGTTATATGATTAAATGCGATATGAGTTTGTGATAAATGAATGCAATGTTACATGAGATATGATTACATGAATGTTACATGTTTATTTCATCTTTGGATTGGATGAATACATGGTTGTTATATGACTAACATGGTTGAGATAGTGGAATAGGCATTAAGGACTTATGAATTGGTTTGGTAATGTTATTTATACATCTAAATGTTGATTCGGTAAGTTAAATTCTATATTATACCTTACTAAGCTTTTAAAGCTTACTTTGTTTATTTTCCTTTGTTTTACAGATTTTGAAAGCTAGCTCAATTTTGGACAAAGTCGGAGATTGCAATCACACTATCCAAACAAGCCTTCAGTACTTTATAAATGTTGTAAATATGGCATGTATAGACTAGTTTATAAGTTAATGTTTATAAATATCTATGCGTTCAAGAGTTTGGTAAGATTTTTCTATATGACTAAGCTATGTGATATGGCTTGGTTTCAAAATGATTAAACTGATATGGAAGTCTCTTATGATATGTCTACTTGTGGTGAATATATGATTGAGGTTTTGGTATAGTTGAATGTCTAATAGTTGATAAGTTGGTTAATACTAGTGGTAAATGATCATATTTTGGATGAATGATACATGTTATATGTGATTAGTTGATAGGTTTTATATGACATGGAATTGATAAGTTTAAATAGGTATATAAATGATTCTTTTGGTACACGTTGGATGATCCAAATTAGTATGAAAATTTGGTTGATTATGAGTTGGTATAAATGTGTTTGTTTTTGGCTGAATTAGTTGCTCAATTGGTATATGAATTGTTGCAAAATATTGTTTGTAGGTACATGAGCAATTGGGGTATGAAAATGGCGTATACCAAGCCTAATTCGTGCCATACGGCCAGAGCACACGGGCGTGTGACTCAACTATGTGACCCCTGTATTGTAGTTGAATTGGTCAAGCTGCCAAACGGGCTAGACACACGGCCGTGTTTGTACCCGTGTGCGCAGGTCAGTATCTTTCCAATTTTCACATGGCCTAGACATACGGGCGTGTCTTGTGGCCGTGTGCACAAGTCAGTATGTATGCCCTATTTTCACACGGCCTGGACACATGGGCGTGTCTAGCAGCGGTGCGAGGCACATGGCCTGGGCACACGACCGTGTGACCCTATTCCGAAAATTTTCTTAAGTTTTCTCATATCTTTTATATGTTATCAATTTAGTCCCTGATGTATGAGTGAAGCTTTATATGTCTGTTTTAAGCATGTTGTATTTATATATGAATGATATTGCTGAAATGGATTAATGTTTGACAAAAGTTTAAAGTTTTATTGTTCCGCTCTGAGTTACAAGTCCGATAATGCCCCTTACCTATTCCGACGATGGTTGCGAGATAGGGGTGTTACATTTTATTAGTATTAGAGCTACGATCTAGTCGATTCTAGGACTACCGTAGAGTATACAAGTCTAGTTATACATGTCATATATATATACTGCGATAGTATGATATCTCTTGACACCTTCGGAAATATGTTTTATATAGTAAATGGATCCAAATTAAGCAACAGTCGATGATGTTGAAAGTAATGTGCCAGCACCTGCTCAAGAGGTTGTGCCTACCGAATCGAGCCTGTAACACCCCTATCTCGTGATCGTCACCGGAACAGGTAAAGGGGTGTTACCAGAGTTTCACAACAGATCAAAATGGAATAATCACAATTTACAATATTCAAACAATAAGTTTCTATTGGAGATCTATAAGACCTCAAACATGCATTGCGATAAGGTCGGGACTAAACCAAACATATTCACAAACTTCAGAACACATGCAAAATTTTCCAAATTTAAGAGGTCACACGCATGTGTGACAAGGCCGTGTGCCTCACACGAGATTCAAGCACGTCCATGCACCCAGATCGTGCCAAAATAGGGCAAGCATACTGACTTTTTGCCACAGCCACAAGACACGCCCTTGTGTCTTGGCCATGTGACTTTTTGTTCCAATACTAGAAAATTGACACGGCCATAAGGCATGCCCGTGTGCCCTAGCCGTGTGGCACTAAGCAGACTTGATATAAGTTATGCTTTCCACCCATTAAGGGTCAAACCTACAAACCAAATTCATGCGACAAAGATACCACAATTCCAACTACATTCAATGCCTAAAACATACCTCAACACGATCAAACCATTCACATACATACTCAATTTCAAATCTAACACCAAGCATATCCATAACTTAACCAAAGTTTGAAAGTAAACACTTGGTACATACCTCATTCATACTATTTCCAAATCTTACCTTTTCTTCACCTTGTCATGATTCATAAAGATCAAAACATACAAAATTCATATAGCCATTACAAGCTATTCAAATTTGCATCACAATCCATATACCAAAATCAAACACAACATATCATTTACTAGCCAATTCTCATGGCCTTTACATATAAACATATCCAAGCTTAATACATAGACTCTCTAGCCTATACATGCCATGCTTAATCACAGAGGTATCATAAAAAGTAAAAATACCAGTAATCACATTAGGAGACAAAGCTTCTTCACGTGCCCGGATAGCATAGGCTCTAGCAGGCGTTCGAGCTTCAGATCACGCAGTCATATCTTTAGTAACTTTTTGACCGACACTAGCATTTCCCGTGGTTCTAGAAGTTCTACCTCGAGAAGAAATATCACCTAATCATGGATTTTGCACTATCTCTTGCTCAACAGAGTCAGGACACTCTCTAACAAAGTGATCCAGAGATCCACATTGGAAACAGGCTCGATCTTTCAATCTACAAGGATGTTTCTTACCACAATGTACACATTCAGATCTCTCTGATATCATATTCTTCGTACTAGCAACAGATGTAGTAGGAGTTTTAAAACTTGAACGTGATCTGTCACGATCTCTGCCAGAATGTCCCATAATAATCTTTGAATGGTTGGAATCGTCTCAAAACTTCTTTGACACAGACTGAAATGATCTACCCGAAGATCTCTTTTGAACCTCTCTAGCTTTAGAATCAACTTTCTTCAATTCTTTGCTGAACTTTTTAGCTTTACAAGCTCTTTCAACTAGCACAACAAATTCATTTAGATCGAGAATTCTGACCAGGAGTTTAATGTCATTATTCAAACCCTCAATGAATCTTTTACACATATTGGCCTTGGAGGCTACACACTCTTGAGCATACTAACTCAATCTTATGAATTCTCGTTCGTATTCCGTAAAAGATCTACTGCCTTGTTTCAATTCAAGAAACTCTTTACGTTTTTGATTAATGAAACGCTGGCTAATATACTTCTTTCTGAATTCAGTCTGAAAATAATCCCAGGTTATACGTTCACTCGGAACCACAGATGTCAATGTTTTCCACCAATGGTATGCAGAGTCTCGTAACAATGAAACTGCACATTTAACACTTTCCTCCTGAGTACACAACAATTCATCAAGAACTCGGATCATGTTTTCCAACCAAAATTCAGCCCTCTTGACATTGTCATTAGTAGTAGCTCGAAACTCTTTGGCCCCATACTTTCTAATCTTGTCTACCGGAGGCTTATTCAGATGAACCAGATTAGTCACAGATGGTATAACTGAAGGTTGTTGAGGAACAGTCAGGGGTAGGGGTTGATCAGCTGGATTTGTCTTGACATACTGAGTGAACCACTCATTCATCATTTGGAAGAAAGCTTGTTTAGCTTCTCCGTCATTACCTCTTTTAACTGGCCTAGAATCAGATGGTGCTGTCCCTTGAGCGGGAGCAGGCGCGTTACTTTCAACTTCGTTAGCTACAGCTCTTTCGGGATCCATTACTATATGAAAAACATATTTCACTTGTCATGATTCATCACACTATCACTGTTCAGATATATGGCATGTATAGCTAGACTTAAACACGCTACGTTAGTCCTAGAATCGACTAAACTGTAGCTTTGATACCAACAAAATGTAACACCCCATCCCGTGACTGTCACAGGAATAGGTAAAGGGGCATTGCCAGAGTTTCAGAACAAATCAGAACAGAATAATCACAGCTTACAAGATTCAAACAATAAGTCCCTATTGGAGATCTATAAGACTTCAAACATGCATTGCGATAAGGTCGGGACTAAACCGAATTGTAACACCTCAAACCTGGCCTAGAAGTTAGGCCCAAATCTGGCATGTCACATTGAAGTGTTTTTCGAAAACCTTGTTTCAATTGAAAACCCTTCTTATTAAAGCTTGTTGCCATTTAAAACTTGTGTAAAATCTTGAATTATGTATGCATATTTTTAAAACATGGTTTATTAAAAGACGTTCTCTTGTAAAATGTTATTACTTTTAAAAACTTAACTGTTACGAAAGCCTAATTTAAACCAGTTGCGAAAACGTGATATTTTGAAAAGTAGTTTTTGTTTTGGAAAAACCATGTTTGACTTCTAGCAATTATAAAACAACAAATAAAATCCAAATGTAAAAACCAGAAAGTTAAAAAAAAAGCCTTATTACAACCCAAACCAGAATAAAGTACTTAAAAGTAAATCAAAACAGAGAATAAGCAATGTGTGGCCTTCCTCGAGTCCCTCGCAGCACCGATCCTCCTAAAGCTAGGGATTACCTGCACAGTTATTAAATGGGGTGAGTTTTATGAAAACTCAGTGTGTAATCCCCTACTATATAAAAGGAACAGTTAATCATATAAAAGAATTAAAAGTCTGGGCCCCAGCCTAACTACAGTTTCAATAACAATTGGGCATTAGCCAACTATAATAGATAGTACCAGGTGGACCTTAGCCCATTACAGAATCAGAAACATTGTCAGAACTAGAATCAAAATCAGAATCAGGTAACAGAATCAAAATCAGAATGTGAATGCAATGCCCAAGCCCAGCCTAGATCTAACCGCTACATTCCACCCGTACCAACCATATACACACCATATGGGGAAACAACTCGACCCACCCAGCCGCTACACTCCATAGACGCAGCAAGGCTGCTACTACAGATATCGTGGTAGAGCCACCAGAATCAGATAATGTGGCAAAGCCACTTAACAGAATACGTGGCACAAGCCATCGATAACGGGTCTATAATCAACACAAAGCTTGTGATATTGCCACAAAGCCTTCGATAATGGTACAAAGCCCATAATAACAGCATGAAGCCCACAATATCGATACGAAGCCCACAATAACGGTACACAGCCTTCGGTAATGGTACAAAGCCCATAATAACGGCACGAAGTCCACAATATCGATACGTAGCCCACAATAACGGCACACAGCCTTCGGTAACATGATCAGCACTCAGCCATCAATCGGTCCATAGTCGTCTCGGGCGATCCGTGTGACCTTATCAAATTAGTACAAATATACGGCTCTTAAGCCTTCGGTGGATCCACAATCATCAAGCAACCATGCGATCCTAACAGATTAGATCTTCCTCCGTACAAAATCCCAACCTATGCAACATGTCATGTATGCAGAACGTCATGCCCATATTTGAATCAAACAATCACTGTCAAGTCCTTCATATCACCAACATATATGCACAATCAAATCCGTGAAACACACAATCCAAGTCAGTCACTTGCCCACAAGGGCAAAATAGTCATTTAACACCTTAGGGGCAAAATGGTAATTTTACCCCACAGGGGCATCTCGGTAATTCTACCCTACAGGGGTATTTCGATAATTCTACCCTACAGGGGTATTTCGGTAAATCTACCCTACAGGGGTATTTCGGTAAATCTACCCTACAGGGGTATTTCGATAATTCTACCTATAGGGGTATTTCGGTTATTATTCCTTATAAGGGTATTTCAGTAATTCTACCGTACAAGGGTATTTCGAAAATTCAACCCTACACGGGTATTTCGATAATTCAACCATACACGGGTATTTCAGTAATTCTACCCTACAGGGGTATTTTGGTAATTCTACCCTACATGGTATTTTAGTAATTTCGTAAATTAAGGGTAAAACGGTAATTTTACAAATCAGAAGTAAACTAATAATTTTACAAATTAAGGGTAAAACGATAATTTTACAAATTAGGGGTAAAATAATAATTTTACAAATTAGGGGTAAACGATAATTTTACAAATTAGTGGTAAAATGATAATTTTACAAATTAGGGGTAAAACGGTAATTTTACAAATAGGGGTAAAACAGTACTTTTACAAATCGAGGGTATTTTTGTAATTTCATAAATCAGGGGTATTTCTATAATTTTACAAACCGAGGGTAATTCGATAATTTTACAAATCGGGGGTATTTCTATAATTTTACAAATCGAGGGTAATTCGATAATTTTACAAATCGGGGGTATTTTTGTAATTTTGTAAACCAAGGGTATTTCAGTAATTTTGCAAACTAATGGTATTTCAGTAATTTTGTAAATCAAGGGTATTTCAATAATTTTGTAAATCAAGGGTAAAACGGTAATTCTGTAAATCGGGGGTACTTTGGTAATTTTACAAGTCGAGGGTATTTCAGTAATTTGGTAAACTAAAGTATTCTAAACAGAGATAACAATGCGAGTGGGCCTAGGGCCCATTCTCGACCCAAATGGGCCCACACGCTCGTGTAGCCCTTTTAGCCCAAATCTAGCCACAGATATGCGATTCACCTAGTCTAGTCCAATATTTACTACACAATGAAACAACTTATCCAATTGGGCCCGTAGGCCCATTGGGCCCACATGGCCCCTTTCGGCCCATCGTGGCCCGAAGTAGCCATCCTACAGCTAGAGTAGTGAGAAATACACATCTGATAGGAATTTGGAGTTAATCCGCGCTTCGAACACTCCTATGCCCAAACGCCAACCAAGGTATGCTTACTCTCCTCATGGTTTGCTCTATTTAAAGCCAGCTCCTCACCTATTCCCATGCTAGCTTCCCAATGTGGGATCCCTCCGTCAATCCTCCAAAATAAACTCATTAGCAAAATAACCAACCTTTGCGTACAAAGGGATTCGAACCATTGTCCTCCCAATAGCCATGCCACGCTACCACCACTAGGACACAAGCTCCTTTGTGTCATAACTCCACCCATTTAACTTTAAAGCCCACCTACTCGCTTCCAGATTTATTTAAAAGAAAAACCAAAATAAATTGCAAGAGCCAAGACTTGAACCTTGGACCCCTTGCTTCCTTGTCCCCTAAGTGGCGCTACGTTGCCACTACACCACACTCCTTTTTGTGTCATGCTTTGGCCAAAAATATTCTTAAAGCCTACCCACTAACGTCAAGGCTCCCATAAGAGAAAAACATAAAATTTTGCTAAGGCCCAGGTTTGAACCCAGGACTTCTCCAACACTTCCAAACCTCTTAGCCATCACACCAACATGTCATTCAGTGAATATTGGCCCGGGGCCCATTACGCAACCCAAGTGGGGCCCACATGCTTGCATGCCCCGCTAAGCCAGATTTGCCCATAGCCACGTGTACGACACAGTCGGTCCACTAATTTTCGTAAGTCTAAAGACAATGACCTGTGTGGGCCCACAAGCCCATTGGGTCCATTCGGCCCATTCTTACAGGCCCAATTTCAGGGCGTTACATGAATACATTCACAAACTTCAGAACACATGCAAAATTTTCCAAATTTAGAGGTCACATGCTCGTGTAACCAGGCTGTGTGCCTCACACGAGATTCAAGCACGCCCATGCACCCGACTGTGCCAACACAAGGCAAGCATACTAACTTTATGCCACGACCACAAGACACGCCCGTGTGTCTTGGCCGTGTGAGTTTTTGTGCGAATACTAGAAAATTGACACAGCCATAAGGCACACTCGTGTGCCTTAGCGGTGTGGCACTAAGAAGACTTGATATAAGTCATGCTTTCCACCTACCAAGGGTCAAACCTACAAACCAAATTCATGCTACAAAGATACCACAATTCCAACTACATTCAATGCCTAAAACATACCTCAACATGATCAAACCATTCACATACATACTCAATTTCAAATCTCACACCAAGCATATCCATAACTTAACCAAAGTTCCAAATTAAACACTTGGTACATACCTCATTCATACTATTTCCAAATCTTACCTTTTCTTAACCTTGTCATGATTCATAAAGATCAAAACATACAAAATTCATATAGCCATTATAAGCTATCCAAATTTGCATCACAATCCATATACCAAAATCAAACACAACATATCATTTACCAGCCAATTCTCATGGCCTTTATATATAAACATATCTAAGCTTAATACATAGACTCTCTAGCCTATACACGCCGTGCTTAAACTTTTTACATCCAAAAGGTACCAAAATCAATCTCGATAGTGTGGTGAAGAACCTTGAATGTTCCCCGAGCCTACAGTAGCTATGATATCTGTAAAACAGTTGAAAGGATAAACAGAGCAAGCTATAATGAGCTTAGTAAGCCAAATACAAGGATATGAAATTCATAAGTACCAATTGATAACCATGTTATACACATATATATACAGTTATGTGTCAGACATACTCATAGTTCACAACATCGTATTCTCCATTCTCAGAAATTTAGTACAGAACAGACAGACCTGTATCAGACATCAATAATATGTATTCATTCATATTTCAGAATTTCACTTCAATTCATTCAGGGTTATTATAGAACATGGAAGTCTCGAATAATGCCGACATTCCAGACGTGGTCTTACATGTCTTTCAATACTGATGCCTCTATCCCAGACAGGGTCTTACACAAAACTCAGGTGATGTCAGTGTCTCAAGCACAGTCTTACATGAAAACAGATATCGATGCCAACGTCCCAGACGTGGTATTACACGAAAATTCTCAAATCAATGCCTACGTCCCGGACGAGGCCTTATATGATATCGTTTCATCATTCAATAATCAGAATTGTACATCAGGCTCTCATGGCCGTCCAAAATAGTTTATAATTCAAGCATCTATAGATACATCAATATAACGCATACCTATATATTCACTTACCTCGTGCGGATTTAACGGATTTGAGTCGACTATTCAACGATTTTGGACTTTCCTCGATCTAAGTCCGATTTCCTTGGTTCTAGATCTAATCTATTCAAATTGAACCATTCAATTATTCCATATCATTCAATCCAATCCATGAACACGTAACTAGGGCATTTTACATTTTAGCCTCACATTTTCATACTTCCACAATTTAGTCCATTTTTCACGAAATCACAAATATATCAATTTCACAAAGACTATGGCTTGACCGAATGTACATGTACTCATACCAATTCATACATTTCATTTATTTTACAAATTAGTCCTCCAATAATTTCATTTTCACAAATTAGCCCATATAGTTGAAATTCATCAAAATTTCATGGCAAAACATGTTTATTCAATGCCTATCCATCATAATTGAACTAAATACATTAGAAAGCTTCAAAAATCATCAATGGCACTATTCATAAACTTCATCAAGAACAATAATTATGACATGGGCATGAAAGCTTTCGAAGCAACGATTACAAAAACGTAAAAATTATCAAAAACTGAGCAAAACCCATACCTTAATCAAGTATTTTGCGAGCCAAAACCTAGGTAGCTTAATTCCTATCTTTTTCTTTGAACTTTCGACACTCATGCATGATAATAACCTATTTTTCATGATTTGTTTTATTGAAATCCATTTAATAACAAATTTTCAATATTGCCCATTGCATTAAAAACATATATTCACCTAACCATGTCCAAATATGTCCACCACTATAATAAATGGTCTATTTGATATGTAAGGACTTCCAATTTAAAAAGCCATGTTAATTTAATACTTTTAGAAATAACATGCATATTTTAAATTTTATGCAATTTAAACCTTTTTTCATAATTAAGCATAGAAACAAACAAATTAAATCGCCGAAATTTCACAGATACTAATTCATATTCCACAAACACAGAAAATAATATCAAATATTTTTGAGACTTGGATTTCTGGTTTCAAAACCACTATTCTGACCAGGGTTCAAACCGGGCTGTTACAGAGCCTTGTTTCAACCAGTCAGGGAGAAGCTAAACAAGCTTTCTTCCAAATGATGTCTGAATGGTTTCCTGAATTTGTGTGAGCAAACCCGGCTACTCCACATCATCCACCCCCTCCAATTTCCCAGCTTAACCCTGAAATTACACGAGGATGGATCTTTTGAGACTTAATAGACCTCCTATCGATAAGATATGGGAATACAGGGCCGAAGGATTTCAAGTTACAACTAGTGATTATGCTGAGAAGGCTGAGTTCTGGCATGAAAATACGATCAGGGTTTTTGATGAACTATCTTGCACACTGGATGAATGTTTGAAATATTCTATTTCACTATTACAAGATGCAGTGTATCAGTGGTGAAATACTCTAATATCAGTTGTTCCGTGTGAAGGAGTTAACTGGGATTTTTTTAGGCTGCATTTTGAAAGAAATATATTGGCCAGCGATTCAATGATCAAAAAGTAAAAGAATTACTTGATTTGAAACAAGGACGTATGACGGTAACCGAATATGAAAGAGAGTTCGTACTCTCAGTAAGTATGCTCATGAATGTGTCTCAACCGAAGCTATTATCTGTGAACGGTTCGAGGATGGATTGAATGAAGATATTCGATTGTTAGTTCAGAATCTCAAGTTGAAAGAGTTTATAGTTCTGGTTGATAGGGCTTGTAAAGCCAACGAACTTGCTAAAGAGAAACGAAAAGCTGATTTTGAATCGAGAGAGTCTGGAAAGAGATTTGCAAGTAAGTCACATTAGTATGGATCAAAGAAAGTTAAAGAATTTCATCCCCATTCCATTGCTTCTGCAGGTGTAACGATTAGAGATAGAGATGGAAGATCATTTAATCCAAAGCCCTAGACGACGTCCATTGCTAGTGTGGGTAGCATGAGAAATACCGGGCCTAATTATACGCATTGTAATAGAAAGCATTTTGGGAAATGCCGATTGAAAAGTGGAGCATGTTTCAGATGTGGGTCACTAGATCTTTATCTCTGAGACTATCCTGAGAGATCTACTGCTACTAAAGAGCAATCCGTAAAAGTTAGCAATACTGTTACCAGAGGTGGACCACCTCGGAATACTGGGAATCAGAGTGGAAATTGCAGTGCTACACGAGATTGAAATGTTAGATCAGAGACATGCGCTTCTGCTCAAGTTTATGCTTTGCATGCACGAGAGGAAACCTCATCACCTGATGTTATTATCGATACTTTTTCTCTTTATAACACTGATATAGTTGCATTGATAGATCCCAAATTAACTCATTCATATATCTGTATGGAACTAGTGTTTAAAGAGTTTACATGTTGAGTCTACAGAATTTGTAGTTAAAGTATCGAATCCATTAGGCAAGTCAGTTTTAGTTGATAAAATATGTAAGAAATGTCTGTTGATGACACGGGGATATTATTTTTCGGATGACTTGATGCTCCTACCATTTGATAAGTTTGATGTGATACTGGGCATGGACTGCTTAAATGTACATGAGGCAGTTGTGAATTGCAGATGAAAGAGTATAGATTTAAAGTGCCAGAATGGTGAAATTCTTCGGATTGAATCAAATGATTCGAATGAATTACTGATTGTAATATCTACTATGAGAACTCAAAAATGTGTGAGAAAGGGCTGTGATGCGTACTTAGCGTATGTGTTGGATACTGAGGTATCGGAATAAAAACTTGAATCAGTACCAGTTGTATGCGAGTTTTCAGATGTATTTCCTAAAGAGTTACCAGGTTTACCACTGGTTAGAGAGGTTGAATTTGACATTGAGTTGTTACCGTGTACTGCACCGATTTCGATAGCTCCATACAGAATGGCACCGACTGAATTGAAAGAATTAAAAGCACAATTGCAAGAATTAAATGATAGAGGCTTCGCGAGACCAAGCTTTTTACCTTGAGGTACTCCGGTCTTGTTCGTGAAAAAGAAAAACGGGCCTATGAGAATGTGTATAGATTATCGGCAATTGAATAAGGTGACTGTAAAGAATAAGTATCCTTTATTGCGGATCGACGATCTGTTTGACCAGTTCAAAGGAGCTACAATATTTTCAAAGATTGACTTGAGATCGGGTTATTACCAATTGCGAGTTGAAGACTCTAATATACCGAAAATTTCTTTCAAAACACGGTATGGTAATTATGAATTTTTAGTTATGCCTTTTGGTTTGACTAATGCTCATACTGTATTTATGGATTTGATGAATCGTATTTTTAGACCGTATTTAGATAGATTTGTTGTTGTATTGATTGATGACATTCCAATCTCTTCATGTAATGAGACGGAGCATACCGAACATTTGAGAATCATGCTACAGACTTTGAGAGATAAACAGTTATATGCTAAATTCAGCAAATGTGAATTTTGGCTTCGAAAAGTCAGATTTCTAGGCCATAGAGTTTCAGCAGAAGGAATCAGAGTTGATCCGAGCAAAATATCTGCAATATTAGACTGGAAACCACCGAAGAATGTATTTGAGATCAGAAGTTTCCTGGGATTAGTGGAATATTTCGGAGATTCGTAAAAGGGTTCTCGATGATTGCAGTACTGTTGACTTGATTGCTCTAAAAAGATGTAAAATTTGAGTGGTCTGATAAATGTCAACAGAGTTTTGATCAACTGAAAGCATTGTTAACAGAGGCACCGGTTTTAGTTTAACCTGAATCGAGTAAAGAGTTTGTTATTTACAGTGATGCATCGTTAAATGGACTACGCTGTGTACTGATGTACGACGGAAAAGTTATTGTAACATCCCAAAAAAGGGCCTAAACAGAACAATGGTTGTGAAATCACAAATATGTGATAGAAAAGTCTACAATGAATTATCATGATTTACCGATTGATTGGATGCATGTGTTAGACTACCGATAAGAAATTTTATAGATTGCATGTTTAATTTGTCTATTAGGGCTTATTTGCAAAAGTTTCAAAATATGTATTCTAGTTTATAAAGTACTTGATTGAAATGGGAGTTTAAAGTAGAGGTCCTTAAATAGTAATTAGACCATTAAAGTTTGATGGACAAAAATGGACATGGTTAGTAAGTATGGTATTTAAGGGCATTTTGGTAAAATGCCTTTATTAATGAATAAAGACAAAACAACATGAAATAAGCTATCATCTTCTGCATTTCTTTTATCCATGGCCAAATGTAGTAAGGGAACACCATGGCTAGGGTTTTTTTCATCTTCCAAGTTTCATAGTAAGTCCGTTCTATCCCTATTTTTCATGTTCTTTACATTTTTGGAATCCCGGTAACTTGATTAAGCTAATTTTACCGTTAATTCGAGCTAGGGTTTATACTTGGAAAATTACCCATAGCTAAAAAGTGTGTATTTTGATGTTTTATGACACAATACGAAGCTTAGAATTATGTTAAACGACTCGTGCTAAGCGATTTTAACCGAAAACGAGTTAAACGGCATAATTGGTAAAAATACATAATGTTCATAAGTACATGTTAGAGTGAGAATTTGAATGTCATACAAGGAAAACAATGTTCAGCATGTCCTAAATCATAAGAATTAGGGATAAAGTTTAATTTTTGATCTTTGGGGCAAAAGTGTAAATATACAAAAGCTTAGGGGCAAAAATGTAAATTTTGTAAAAATATGTTCAAAATGATTAGTGCATTGATTATGTAACACCCCATACCCGACCCAGACGTTAAGGCCGGATCTGGTGTGTCACATGGATACTTAACTAAACCTTGATCTTCTTTTAATAAATCATTAGGTCGTTTGTAGTAAAAACCGTGTTCATTAGAAACAGTGTGGGCCATGGGCCCGTTATAGAAACAGATCAGATTATCTTATCATATATGCATGTATGCAAAGCCCAAGCCCAATCCAGCCCTACACACCACCCGTACCAGCCCTACACACCATGTGGCGAACAACTCAACCTACCCAGCCCTACACACCACAGTCGCAGTAGAGCTGCCAAAACAGATATCGTGGCAGAGCTACTAGAACAGAAATACGAGGCAAAGCCTCTAAGCAGAATATGTGGCATTGCCACTTTTAGCACTTCCTTCGAATCAATAACCCAACCCCATGCAAGTCAGAATATAATATGACATGGCATACAGAATGTAACGCCCTGATTTTCGGGATTTTTCGGGTTTTGTGAATTTTAGTGAAGTTTTAAAATTTTGGTGTTCTGAAGGTTGAAAATGTATGTACATGTGTTAGTGGGCCTTTAAAAGGCCCAAGCTTAAGTTAAAACCCGGTAAAATATTAAGTTGGATTTTAAAGTGAAAGGGGACTTGGTTAAATGGGCCTTTAAGAAAAATCGTGTAAAATATGTCACAAAAGGAGCCTTGGTAGAGTGGCAAGGTGGCGCCACTAAGCTCCTAAAAAAGTGGCGCCTAAGTGGGTATTCTAGGACAAGGGTTCGAGTAGCAAGGTAAGCGTAGTGTTCTTTTTAATTTTTAAGCATGTGCCAGGCATGTGACTAATTTAAGTAGGAATTTCAGCAAGGGCTTTTAGGGACTTGGGCCGATTACTCAAGTGTGATATTAGGGTTAGATCTTTTTTCTATTTTCTATCATAAGAATTAGGGTTAGCCACCTTAGGAATTATTTCTCTCTTCTACTATCAGAAAAGCCAAAATTTGCCTCCCTAGGAAGCTCATAGCCGAATTCTTTCTCTCCACCTCTACCATTACTTTTCTTCACTTTTCTTCTTCCTCTTCGATTCATTACTTAGCTGAAACCCCCTCATTCCCTCATTCATCTTCTCTTTTGATCACACCCTCCATAAAATCACCATAATCAATTTTCTTAAAAAGCCGAAATCCCGAAAAGAACTCACCTTTGTGCCTAATTTCCTAAGCCAAGATTCCTCAACTTTCTTTCGTTCTTTTGGCCAAATCTCACTCCTTCTACACTCTAAATCCCTGTCGACAACACCTATACTAAACTCCCCATACCGAATCATCTTCTTCCTTACCTTTCTAAAAGCCGAAATCACCATTAGTTTAGAGAGATAGCCAAAAATTTTAGATCTCAGAGATAAGGGTTCTACTAATGTTTAAGGGTTAGATCTACTTCAGATCTGAGTTAGAGGCAAGGTAAAAGCAGTGGTAATGGTTATCAACTCAGATCTTTAAGATATTTCATACTTTGGAAAAGCCAAAAGTCCCTAAAGTTAGGGAGGTTGTCGATTTAGTCTATTAGTGATTTAAAGTAGTATTTTGGTTCTTTTTGGATGTTAGTTAGCAAGGAAGGTGATCAAGCAAGGAGTAGAAGGCATCGGTATCATCAGATCTAGATCTAGTGCATCTAAATCGACAGAGGTAAGTTTTCATCGCCATTAAGGTGTGGCCGAATGTGGTAAGGGATTTTGGTTGTAGTTTTTCATAGATCTACTGATTAATCGCTTAGATAATGGATTGTAGGAACGGGCGCATAGGAAATCTCGTCAGTGGAACTGCAAAACAGGTGTGTGTTTCGAGCACCCTTCAATGCTTAAATCGGCAAAAGCTGAAAAGCCGAAATGCCGAAATTCCAGCATTTCGAGAGCTTGTGACCGTGCGAACGCTCTAAAGTTGGTAGGAGAAGGTTAGTTTTGGAATCGGCACTGTCAGGCGGGCTGATCGCAGAATTTTGGGCGCTACGATAGTTGGGCCTCGGTGGGCCGAATATGGGCCCAATGGGCAATTTGGGCCCAGTTGGGTAAAAATAGGTTTAAAGGTAATAATATGGATTGCAGGCATAAAAACTGTTAAAACAAGATAATGGATTGGAAATTAAGGCTTAAATGGGCCTAATGGGCTAAAATGGCATGGTAGAGCCCATTAGGGGTTTTAGGGCCTAAGTGCTAAAACTGATAAACTGAATTAAATGAGTTTTTGTAACAACCACTGTATTAATAAAGGCTGTAATAATAATAAAAACTGTAATAAGAGAACAAAATTACTGAAATACCCTTAGGGTGAGAAATTAGTGATTTACCCCTAAGTATAAAATTACCATTATACCCATAGGGCTAAAATTGACTGTACTGTTTGACATGACTGTTTCTGTTACTGCATATCATGATGTATGTATGTCTGATGCATGGGTTGGGTTTATATTGGAGGAAATGTGAGTGGCACTGCCACGTTACTGAAAGGGGCTATGCCTTGTACTGTTTTTGAAAGGGGCTTTGCCTCGTATACTGTTTATTTGAGCAGCCATGCTGTGACTGTGGTGTGTGGGCTGGGTGGGTCGAGTTATTCCCCACATGGTGTGTTGGCTGGTACGTGTGGTGTGTAGCGGTTGGTGGGTTGAGTAGTCTCCCCAATTGGGTTGCATTCATACTGTTATACTGTACTATACTGTGATGGGCCTATGGGCCAAACTGTTATCTGAATAGGGCTTCGGCCCAGTATCTGTTATAGGGCTTTGGCCCAGTATCTGTAATCTGGATAGGGCTTCGGCCCAGTATCTGACTAAGACTGGTTAGGGCTCAGGCCCAGTGGGCTCGAGCTGATGTGGGCTTTGGATGGGTTCTGCACACACTGAGTTTTCCCAAACTCACCCTTCTCTTTCCATCCTTGCAGGTGAGCCCTAGATCGTGACTTGGTTGCTGGGAGGGATTCAGAGTGGCCACGAGGACTGAGCACGGTTTAAATAAGTTTTACTACTTTATATTTCTAATTATCGGTTTCTACTTTTAAATTTGTTAATGGGTTGTAATAAGGCCACTATGCCTGTTTTTATTTGGGATTTTCAACTGCTTTATTTCAACCACAACTACACACCATTTTTCGAAAATTTAACAAATGTTTTCTCAACCAACCTGACAATACAAATGGATAAGTAGGATAATAAGGTTAAAATGAATCGCTTATCAAATGGAATGGAGATTAAGTTGAATAATTATTAAAACGAGAATTTCCAAAAATCAAGCATTGCTTTTCAAAACTCACCATCGGACTTAGTAAATAGGGCGGCGTAGGATAGTCTAGGTGATGTAGCACACCGGACATGGCCATAACGTCTGGGCCGGGTTCGGGGTGTTACACAAAATATCCAAAACAGTAATCATGAAAATCAGTCAACTTTTCTCTAGAGGTAAAACTGTCATTTAGCATCTAGGGGTAAAACAATAATTTACACCCTTTAGTGGTATTTCGATAATTTTTACTAGGATTTAAGGTTTTTTGCTTACTTCAACCTTCTAGCAGGTCTAACGTCGCTCCGAGCGACTTAAATAGCCCATTTATTCATAAGTGTCACCGGGCCCTAAAACCCCTAATGGGCCCGACGAAGCCCACAAGCTACTGTGGCCCGCTAAGTCTAAATTTTTACACATATTACAGCAGATCCAATGTCCAGTTTACTCGAAATCACTTACTGCGTATTTCACTCATATGGGCCCAAATTCGGCCCATCGAGGCCCAAAACCACCCAAGTGCACGAAAACGCGCACAGCAGCCTTACCGTCCATTATTGCCAATTTCACAGTTTCGTACAAACCCACGAGCGCTCGCACGTTCGTAAGCCCTCGAAATGCCATCATTTCGGTATTTTGACTTTTTGGCTTTTGCCAATCTAATCTACTAGAGGGTGTCGATTACACACCTGTTTGCGAACTATGTTGAGATCCCACGAACGACTAACCTACAACTGTTTAACACACGTCAACTATAATCCAATTGAACAATCAATATCACCTTAACATATATATTCAGCCACCATTAAAACATCACCATTACTCACATTTGCCGAAATCTAGTCCACAGATTTATATTGCTTAAGATCACTAAAGTCCAATGCTTCCCTCCGGGATGGCTCAAGCGATAACAGATCTAAGTACCTACGACCATGGATAGATCTAATCCAACACATGAAAGTTAAAAGAGTGTTAACCTCCCTAACCGAACTTTACTCAAAGAAAAGCCGAAATATAAAAATCGAAATCTATCTCGAGACATACTTACCCAATAGTTCACTTGCTTGCCTTGACAAAAGAGAACCACCAATCCGTTACCTAACCCCAGATCTACACTTGATTCTAACCAAAGCACAAGAGGAGAAGTACCTCCAAGTATTCGGCTACTAAGGAAACAAAAGAGATGAATGATTGCTTAGGGACAATCGGCTAAAGAGAACAACAATGTGTCTTGAGGTTTCGATTTTTAGAGAAACAGGTTAAGAGAAATAAAGACGATAGCGATGGAGAGACAGAGTTTGAAAGTTTTGGCTAATATAAAGAAGAGATGAGAAGGGTTCGGCTAGAAAAGTAATGGACTAGGAGAGTTTCGGGTTTTGACTTTTGAAGCAATCGGTTAGAAGAGTTTTAAGGAGATCACTTCAATCAATAGAGAAAGGAGAAGAAGAAGAAAAGAAAGAAGAGAAGGAAAAAGGTAGTAGGTTCGACTCTTTAGAGAAAAGGTGAGGGTTTGGCCAGAAAAAGAAATCGGCAAGGGTGGCTAAAGACCTAATGATTTTTTATTGTTGAATGCAAGGTAGAAAGGAGAGAAAAGAATGGAAAGAATGAAAACCCCTACAATCTACCTATTCGGCACTAATTGATTGACTAAAGAAAATCCCGAAAGGAACCAAAAAGGAATTCGGCACACTCATACCACAACTGCTGAAAATGCTACTTCTTAAGGTCCCTAGCCGAAATTGCTCTCCAAGAGACCCATAATCGTCCAACTCTTGCTCCCCAATCAGCTCCTAAATTTTCTCCCCTTATCACTCCATAATCCAATCCCATGAGCACTTCAAACTCCTTCCTTCAGAATTCAACTTGGATTCCATCTTTTACTGTGCATGTGCAACAAAAATAAAACAACACTTTGCTCACCAAGGGATTCGAACCTTAGCTCCCTCACAAGCCTCTACACGCCAACTCCTTGAGCTCTAAGTGGTGCTACCTTGCCACTTTAACTCAGGCTTTCTTATGTCTTAAAACCCTAACTTTAATTTAAAAGCCCACCTAGCTTCAATCCACTACCACCTCAGACCAAAAATTAAAAATTTTCCGGACTTTAATCTTAAACTTAGGCCTTCTAAAGGTCCACTAAATACACCCAACACATCAATATAGCACATCCAGCCATGCAGACATAAATTCATGCAAAAATTCAAAAACCCAAAAAATTGGGGTGTTACAGATTAAATAAGTGAAATATGATGTTTTAGATCCCAGAAAACATAATTTTGACCTAGAATAGGAAAAAAAATGGAAATCGGGAAAGTTGGTCAAAATGGCCGTGTTGGTATCGAGGTAAGTTCATGTGTTTAATAAGCATTTAATTAAGCATGTTTGAATGAAAAATTGTATTACTTATAAATTTTTTAATGTTCATTTTTGAATATAATACCAAATACGTCCTTATCATGCTCTATACTTCACAGTTTGACCATGTAATATTTCCTATTTTTTAATTTAGTCCTTATTTGACAATTTCTCTAAAAATTCCTTTACAAAAGTTGTTTATCTAACAATAACCATTCATTTTCTATGATCAAACTTTAAAACCCATATATAATTATCAATGGTAAAACCCTAATAGTTTAACAGTTTCACAAATTAGTCCCTAGGCTAGCTAGACTAAGCTACAATGATTCTGAAAATATAAAAATCATCAAAAATGGATTAAAAATACATACCTAATTGAAGGAGATAAGATTGCTAAAAGTTAAGCGCAAAAATGGCTTTACTCTTTGTGAAATTTGGTTGAAGAAAGATGATAGAAAATGGTGTTTAATTGTGGTTTTATTTAATATTAACTTTAATTACCTAATTACTTAATTAACCTTTATTAACTTTACAAATTACACAAAATGCCAAGCCATTATAATCCACTATCACTATTATGGGGTAATTACCTTGTAAAGACCTCCACTTTAAAGTTCTATAGCTATTTAATATCTTTAGCTATTAGAACTCAACTTTTGCACCTCACGGGATTTAGTCCTTTATATCAAATTAAGCATGTAAATGGTAAAATTTATTAAAGAAATTTTTGTACGGTATTTCTATCATGCTGTAAACCATAAAATAATAATAACATAAAATTTTTGACTTCAAATATGTGGTCCCGAAACCACTATTCTGATCTTACTGAAAACGGGCTATTACAACTCTCCCCCTAAAGGGATTTTCGTCCCCAAAAATCTTACTAGAAATGAGGTTCGGATATTACTTTCTCATAGCTTCCTTGAGTTCCTAGGTAGCTTCTCTCATTTCATGTCGTTGCCAGAGAAATTTAACTAAAGCTATGTTCTTATTTCTTAATTCTTTCACCTCTTGTGCTAGAATTTTGACTAGTTCTTCACTATACGACATATCAAAATGAATCTCAACATCCACCGGAGAGATAACATGTGAAGGGTCAGATTGGTATCGTCGTAACATAGACATGTGAAAGACATTGTGAAACTTTTCTAGTTTCGACGGTAAAGCTAGTCGATATGCCACAGGTTCCATTCTTTCAATAATCTCGCATGACCCTAATAAATCATGGACTCAACTTTCCTTTGCGACAGAACCGAAGAACTTTCTTCTATGGTAAAACTTTCAAGAATACTCCGCCACTGACTTGGAATTCAATGTCATTTATGAGTGAAAGGAAATTGGTATAAGTGTGTAAGTATGTCAGGGTGGCAAAGGGCTTGCTAAATAGCCTTACTTGTAACCACACAGGCAGCCACGCGGCCATTTGTTCAGGGCATGTGAAGTCTGCACTAAATTTTTAGAAATTCAAAACGCCACACGGCCTAGCACACGGGCGTGTGCCTTGGCCGTTTGACCCTAAATGAATGGTGAAATCATAAACCCAATGTCCCAGATTGAGTACACAGGCAGGGACACGGGCGTGAGTCTCGACCGTGTAATGGACACGGCCTGCCCACACGGACATGTTCCAATCCACACGGGCGTGTGCCTTGTTTTCATGAAAAATTTTTGGTGCTCTCGAAAGTTCTCGGTTTAGTCCCGAACTGTTCCCAAAGCATGTTTTGGACTTCATGTAACACCCTATACCCCTGTCTGTCGCCGGAATAGGGTATTGAGGTATTACATAACTAAATACGGCTTACTAGAGGTTCATAAATACCAACTAGACTTAGATTCTTTAAAGTTCTATAACCGAATATTTATAGATCACTTGCAAGAAGGTTCGGTCAGTACATCATATCTCATTAAAAGCGTTTTATAAGCATGCTAGCATATTTCTACTATGTGGCTACTAACAATTTGGCCAAATCAAACTTTTCAATAACCGAACACCATATTAGAAACTCAATGCATATTGGGTACTAACTAAATATAATGCCACAACATTGAACCATATGAGTATCATCCAAACATATAACCAATTCGAAGACTAAGCAAGCCATTTTCGCATGGCTAGAATAATTACAACTCAAAATGTAATTTGGTTCAACAAAAAGGAGATTAGCCTATACATGCCATTGATCCAAAATAACTATCAAATGTACCAAAATAACGGCGATAGTGTAGGTGATTAAAGCTTCAATCCCCGAGTCCGTAGCTTCCAAAATGAGATCTATAAAACAGAGGAAACAAAGTAAACGGAGTAAGCATTACAATGCTTAGTAAGTTTTAAGCAATGACAACAGATAAAACATCAAATTATAACATAGTTGTTTGTATTTTTGTTTCCCTCTTCTTTTAGGTAAGTCACCCTTTAACCAAACATACATATTCACATCATATACGAAAGTAGATAGCTTTCACTTATAGTAAACTCATGTAAACATAGTCATGTCACAAAATTTCACATAACACTTCGCATTGACCAAATGTACTTTGACCATATTAATAGTCTCATTTCATGCACACATATGTAATCGCACAATGACCTTAATATTTGGTCCAAAAACTAGTTTGCATATAAGCTTAGGGTACATACCTGCATAACTTAACACTTTAAGCACATTCATTAGCAATCGTTACCATGAAGACTTTTAGTCTTAGACTTTACTCGCATCATCATCGAGACCTTTAGCTCGGGTAAAATCTCTATACATAGCCATCGGGTCTCTACCCCGGATATAATCTCCGCATATAGCCTTCGGGTCTTAACCCGGACATCATCTCTGCATATAGCCTTCGGGTCTTAACCCGGACATAGTCTCCACATATAGTCCTCGGGACTTTAACCCCGGATTCACATTACATAGTCTCATACATATGTATTCACATGTTGTCACATTTCACATTGCAAGATCACATTTGAAATTCAAGCCCATTCATTCACATATAGACTTATAACATGCTCAATGACTTTGCGTAGTGAACCTCATTCAATTCTAGTACATATATTCTTCATTTACTAAACTTTTAGCTCAATAAGCAAGCACATGCATAACATAAGTCCCCGGTCTCTTTCTTTGTTTAATTCTCCAATAGCCATTCGGCCACATAACAACATGTAATAGGTTTCATTCTCAATAACTTTACTACGGTAAGGACAATGGGATGTCATTCAATTATCATACAAGTATATCATGGCATTTAAAATTAAGTACCAAATTCAATCACTCAAAACTTACCTTGAACTTTCCCGAGTAATTATGAGTTGGCTATTCGACCACTTTAGCCTTCCCTTTATCCGAACTTGTCCCTCTATGCTCTTGAGCTAAATGAAATATTTAATTTTATTAATCCTTATTCAAACATCTCAATTAATCATTTTCACTTATAGTCAAATAATAAATCCATATACTTCTCATAGCAAAAACATATACATTCGGCCATTTCACACACATATCACAAGTCGCAACAAGCTGATTTTCTGAGCAACATTCAATAAATTACTCATAACTGGAGCTACGAAACTCCAAATGAAGTGCCGTTAATTTTTCCTGAAAATAGACTCATATATCTTCTATCCATAAAATTTTCAGAATTTTTGGTTTGGCCAATCAATACCAGAATTTTCTTAAAATTTCCCCTATTTCACTATTTGACTAGACTGACCACTCTATACTTCGAATCGAATTTCTCCTTGTATAGAATTCAAAATATGTCCTCACCTATTTTATTCGAAACTAGACTCATTAAGGAGTCTAAGCATATAAATTTTGTTTTATAAAAATTTTTATATAATTTATAATGATTTTCTAAATACAGAATAGGGGATTTCAGAATCAATCTGACACTGTCTCACACAACTTTAAAAATCTCTTTATCGGCAATTCCATTGCTTGTAAGGTTTCTTTTATAAGAAACTACACTCATTCAGCTCTAATTACGCTATTTATTCAGCCTCTAATTCATCTCCCACAATTTATGGTGATTTTTCCAAAACACGTTACTGCTGCTGTATCAAACAGATTTATACAATTTCACTCTTTAAAGTTCTTATTCACATAATTAAAACATAACATTTCCTAAGGCATCATTTAGAGTAGTCATTGGTCTTAACATAAATATACATAATTCATATTCATTTTAATCAATATACTACTCTTAAGACACCAATTATCAAAACAAAAATCAAAGATTTTATGCTCATGGCCGAATAGGTTATTTCTTTAACTATAAAGCTCCCACAAGTGCAAATTGATCAATTAGTCTAACTACCATTTCTAGATGCATACCCATTCAGGCCATTCGGCCATATGTCCAAGCATGGACCTTTATTCAAATCCATTTCCTAAACTTTAACTAACATTTTATAGCATTCCATCTCATACATAACATATTCATATAACTTATTCTACTAAACAACTAATATCAAATCTTATTAGCACTACAATTCAAGAGTACTAAGTCCTTAAGACCACATGAAACAATTGTACATGCATATAAAGTATTTTAGACAACCTAAGCAAACTCATGCATAACCAATACCTCATTCAAAAATATAATCGCAACTAAACTCATTCGATTTCCACCTAATTCCATCTATTCAAAGATCGATTTAACTAATTTAGCAAGTACTACAAATGTTGAGCACTACTTCACCATTTAATAGCCAAACACAAATTTGTTCATAATGGTTACTCATTTCAAAAGTTTAATAATCTAGATTCACATATATCCATTCCTTATAGTTTCGGCAAAGGCTTGCATGAATAACAACCAAATTCAAGTTTTTGCTAATTACAAGCAATTCCATTTATCACATATAATATATTTTCCCTACTAGCAAAAATTTTTTCTCAACCCTTTGCCAAAATCTCAATTTAAGAATCGGAAAATTTGAAGTAGAAGGCTAGAACACACCAACCGATTCTATCTAACCATGAGTCCTCATGAAGAATTATCTATCTAGCTCAAACAACACCAAAGTTCCATTCTTTAACAAAAACATCAAGGGAACATGAATTTTTCTCTACTTTCACTCATATGGCCGAATGCCATTCCTTGACCAAAAATCAAGAATTCAACATGGGCTTGACTAAGGATTGCATATAGCTCCTAAATACACCAAAATCAATAAGAGTTAGCATGAAAATCACCTTGAATTTAAAGGCCTAAGTAGCCGAATGCCTTAGCTTCTCCTTTCTCTAGTTTTTGCCAAGGATGAAGAACAAAAGAATGACCTTGTAATTTTCACCTCAAACATGTTTAATTCATCTATTTTATTAACTCTTTTTCTTATTTCTTATTTATGACACCATTTCCTTAATATAAACAAATTTATTATTATCATTATTTACTAACATACAAAGCACAAAATGCCAAACAAAATCATCATTACCATCCACTCACATAAAAAGGTAAATTTGACATGTAACTCCCTCAATTTGCATGCATGCATTAACTAGTCATCACACATTTGTCTAGCATATTTTCAAAGTTCACTACTAAGTCCTTTTTAGTGAAATTCAAATTTATAACTCTAAATCAACACACCAAACATGTCACACATGAATTAACACATATTATAGGCATCAAAATGAATATTAAATATATTTTATGCCTCGGTTTTGTGGTCCCGAAACCACATTCCGACTAGGGTCGTTTTAAGGCTGTCACAACTCTCCCCCACTTAAGAAATTTTCGTCCCCGAAAATCTTACCTGAAAATAAGTTTGGGTAACGTTCTTTTATCGAATCCTCAAGCTCCCAAGTAGCTTCTTCAACCCCGTGTTTGACCCATAACACCTTCACTAACGAAATCCTCTTATTCCACAATTCTTTAACCTCGCGCGCCAAAATACGAATTGGTTCCTCATCATAACTCATATCAGATCGAATCTCGATGTCAGATGGATTAATCACATATAATGGGTCGGATCTATATCGTCGGAGCATCGAAACATGAAAAACGTTGTGGATCTTTTCAAGTTCGGGAGGCAAAATTAATCGATATGCTACTGGTCCAATCCGTTCAGATATTTCATATGCTCCGATGAACCTCGGACTCAATTTTCCCTTACGGCCGAATCTGAGCACCTTTTTCCAAGGTGACACTTTAAGAAATACTTTGTCTCCGACCTGATACTCAATATCTTTCTGTTTTAAATCCGCGTATGACTTTTGACGATCTGAAGCTACTTTAAGACTATCACGAATCACTTTTACCTTCTGCTCGGCATCTCTAATTAAATCAACTCCAAAAATCTTACTTTCACTAAGCTCGGTCCAAAACAACGGTGTACGGCATTTGCGACCGTACAAAGCCTCGTAAGGTGCCATCTTAATGCTCGATTGGAAACTGTTGTTGTAAGCGAATTCAATCAAAGGCAAATACCGTTCCCACGAACCACTAAACTCAAGGACACAACATCTCAACATATCCTCGAGTATTTGAATTACTCGTTCCGATTGACCGTCCGTCTGAGGATGGAACGCGGTACTAAAATGTAGCTTAGTACCCAGAGAATCTTGTAGTTTCTTCCAAAACCGCGATGTAAATCTCGAGTCTCTATCCGATACGATAGAGATAGGGACCCCGTGCAATCTGACGATCTGAGAAACATACAACTCCGCTAACTTATCAAGTGAGTAATCCGCACGCACGGGTATAAAATGAGCGGATTTAGTTAATCGGTCTACGACAACCCAAATCGCATCCTTCTTGCTAGGTGTCAACGGTAGCCCAGATACAAAATCCATCGTGACTTTATCCCATTTCCACTCGGGAATCAAAATCGGTTGCAACAAACCCGAAGGCACCTGATGTTCCACTTTTACTTGTTGGCATATCAGACACTTCGACACAAAATTTGAGATGTCTCATTTCATACCATGCCACCAATACTGACGTTTCAAATCATTGTACATTTTTGTACCTCCCGGATGAACTGACATTCGGCTATTATAAGCTTCATCTAATATCGTCGAAACCAACTCTGATCTTTTCGGAATACATACTCGGCCTCGAAACCTCAAACAATCATTATCATCAACTTGAAACTCAGAATCCACGTTTAAATCGCATTGAGCTCGCTTGGCAATTAAATCGCCATCAGCTTTCTGAGCCTCACAAACTTGTCATAGAAACACCGGTTTCGCTTTCAATTCCGCTATCATCACACCATCATCAGATACCGATAAATGCACATTCATTGCTCGTAGAGCAACCAATGATTTTCGGCTAAGAGCATCAGCAACTACATTCGCCTTTCCTGGATGATAGTCAATAACAAGCTCATAATCCTTTAACAATTCAAGCCAACGTCTTTGTCTCAAATTCAAATCTCTTTGGGTCATCAAGTATTTGAGGCTTTTATGGTCGGAAAAGACATGACATTTCTCACCAAAAAGGTAGTGACGCCAAATCTTCAAAGCAAAAACATAATAGCAGCTAATTCGAGATCATGAGTCGGATAGTTTTTCTCATGAGGCTTTAATTGCCTCGAAGCATATGCAACAACTCTGCCCTCTTACATCAAAACACACCCCAAGCCATTCAAAGACGCATCACTATATACTACAAACTCTTTACCGGATTCAGGCTGAACTAAGACTGGGGCCTCTGTCAAAAGGGCTTTCAATTGGTCGAAACTTGTCTGGCACTTTTCAGACCATTCAAATTTAACATCTTTCTGCAATAGCTTCATCAACGGGGTTGAGATCATCGAGAAATCTTTCACAAACTGTCGGTAGTACCCGGCAAGTCCTAAAAAGCTTCGGACTTTCGAGACATTTTTAGGAGGCTTCCAATCAAGAATAGCAGATATTTTATTCAGATAAACTCGGATACCCGTAGCAGATACAATATGTCCCAGAAAGCCAACCTCGCGCAACCAAAACTCAAACTTGCTGAATTTCGCATACAACTGGTTATCACGCAAAATCTATAGCACAAGTCTTAAATGCTCGACATGCTCAATCTCATCGCGAGAATAAACCAAAATGTCGTCGATAAACACGACCACAAATCGATCTAGGTACTGCTTAAACACTCGATTCATCAGATCCATGAAAACAGCAGGGGCATTCGTCAGCCCAAACGGCATCACTAAAAATTCGTAGTGTCTGTACCTCGTTCTAAAAGCAGTCTTGGGCACATCTGAGTCTCGAACTCGCAACTGATAATAGCCGGATCGCAAGTCAATCTTTGAAAACACTGAGGCTCCCTTTAACTGATCGAATAAGTCATCGATACGAGGCAACGGACACTTATTCTTTATAGTCACTTTGTTCAGCTGCCGATAGTCGATACACATTCTCAAAGTCCCGTCTTTCTTTTTCACGAACAAGACTGGTGCACCCCAGGGTGAAAAGCTTAGTCTTGCGAAACCTCTGTCAGTCAACTCTTGCAACTGAGATTTCAACTCTTTCAACTCTGTCGGAGCCATACGATACGGAGCAATCGAAATCGGAGTTGTACCCGGAACTAGCTTAATGCCGAACTCAACCTCTCTAACAGGCGGTAATCCCGGTAATTCTTTAGGAAATACGTCCGGATACTCGCAAACCACAGGGACAGTCTCAAGCTTTAGTTCGGATATTTTGCTATCCAAAACATAAGCAAGATAAGCCTCGCAACCCTTTTGCATAAAATTTTTAGCCATAACAGAAGATATTACTGCCGGTAGCCCGTTTAGATCAGAAGACTCAACCCTAATTATCTCATTATTTGAACATCGCAAATCAATAGTCTTTCGCTTGCAATTCACTACCGCATCATGCACAGTCAACCAATCCATTCCGAGAATAACGTCGAATTCGTCAAATGGCAAAATCATCAAATCGGCTGGAAAACAGGAATTTCGAATCATAAGGGGACATTTCTTACACACTCTATCAACTAAGACACAACGACCCAAGGGATTGGACACTCAAATCACAAACTCAGTAGACTCAATAGGAAGAGTCTTACTGGATGCCAAATTTTCACATACATATGAATGAGTTGAACCGGGGTCAATCAAAGCAATTACATCTGTATCAAAGAGAGTGAAAGTACCGGTAATAATATCTGGCGAAGAGGCATCCTCGCGTGCACGTATAGCGTAAGCTCTAGCAGGGGCACGAGTCTCAGATTTTGTCGTGGCATCTTTAAACCTTCTCTAACCACCGCTAGCAATTCTCGGATTTCTAGGTGGTCTACCTCGTGCTGAAGTAGTACTCGGTTTCCCACTCTGATTCACATTCTGCTCGGACCATCTGGGGCAATCTCTTATAAAGTGATCAGTCGACCCGCACTTATAACAAGAGCGATCATGAAATCTGCAGCTCCCCGAATGCAATTTTCCACAATACTTGCACTCGGCTCTATCTCGACGGTCGTTCCCAACACTAACAGCAGAAGTGGCACGTGTACTCATAGGGGGTCGATCACGGTCTCGTTTAGAAAAATCCGAAGTGGCATTTGGTCTGTCCGACTCACTTCGAAATTTCTTTGAGGATTTTTGAATAGACCTCCCAGAAGATCTCTTACGGAACTCTCTGGCTCCGCTATCAGCTTTTCTCTTTTCATTCCTAAGCACTTCGGTCTTGCAGGCTCGCTCGACAAGAACAATGAACTCTTGAATTTCCAGAATGCCAACCAGTAGTTTAATGTCTTCATTTAATCCGTCCTCGAAGCGTTTACACATAATAGCTTCAGATGCTATGCACTCGCGAGCATATCGGCTAAGCCGTACGAATTCTCTCTCATATTCGGTCACTGACATTCAGCCTTGTTTAAGCTCAAGGAATTCCTTCCGTTTCTGATCGATAAATCTTTGGCTGATATACTTTTTATGGAATTCAACTTGGAAAAACTCCCAAGTAATTCGCTCTCTTGGTACAACAGAAACCAATGTGTTCCACCAATAGTAAGCAGAATCACGCAGCAGAGATACGGCACATTTCAAGCACTCCTTGGGCGTGCATGACAATTCATCGAACACACGGATTACATTATCGAGCCAAAACTCGGCTCGCTCAGCATCATCATCAACTGTAGCCCGAAATTCTTCAGCCCCATATTTTCTAATTTTATCGACCGGGGGTTTACTCGGTCTCGCAGGGTCGGTCTCAGGAGGAGCCACAGGGGTCGGAAGTGGGTTATTCGGGGGAGGAGGTTGTGGGACAGCCGGATTAGTTCGTAGGAATTGAGTGAACCAATCATTCATCATTGCATAAAAGTTCTGCCTCATCTCGATGATTGGCATTCGGCTGAAAGTTGATCGGTGCGGTCCCTTGCGCGGGAGCGGCCGCCTCACTTTCAATATCCTCCGCTACGACTCAATTGGGATCGGGATCCATTACTATACGAAAAACACATTTCAAACGTCAGAAATCACCACATTATCGCATTATCATAAAATGGCATGTATAGCTATACTCACACGCGCTACATTAGTCCGAGAATCGACTAAACCGTAGCTCTGATACTAATAAAAATGTAACACCCTATACCCCTGTCCGTCACTGAAATAGGGTATTGAGGTATTACATAACTAAATACGGCTTACTAGAGGTTCATAAATACCAACTAGACTTAGATTCTTTAAAGTTCTATAACCGAATATTTATAGATCACTTGCAAGAAGGTTCGGTCAGTACATCATATCTCATTAAAAGCATTTTATAAGCATGCTAGCATATTTCTACCATGTGGCTACTAACAATTTGGCCAAATCAAACTTTTCAATAACCGAACACCATATTAGAAACTCAATGCATATTGGGTACTAACTAAATATCATGCCACAACATTGAACCATATGAGTATCATCCAAACATATAACCAACTCGAAGACTAAGCAAGCCATTTTCGCATGGCTAGAATAATTACAACTCAAAATGTAATTTGGTTCAACAAAAAGGAGATTAGCCTATACATGCCATTGATCCAAAATAACTATCAAATGTACCAAAATAACGGCGATAGTGTAGGTGATTAAGGCTTCAATCCCCGAGTCCGTAGCTTCCAAAATGAGATATATAAAACAGAGGAAACAAAGTAAACGTAGTAAGCATTACAATGCTTAGTAAGTTTTAAGCAATGACAACAGATAAAACATCAAATTATAACATAGTTGTTCGTATTTTTGTTTCCCTCTTCTTTTAGGTAAGTCACCCTTTAACCAAACATACACATTCACATCATATACGAAAGTAGATAGCTTTCACTTATAGTAAACTCATGTAAACATAGTCATGTCACAAAATTTCACATAACACTTCGCATTGACCAATTGTACTTTGACCATATTAATAGTCTCATTTCATGCACACATATGTAATCGCACAATGACCTTAATATTTGGTCCAAAAACCAGTTTGCATATAAGCTTAGGGTACATACCTGTATAACTTAACACTTTAAGCGCATTCATTAGCAATCGTTAGCATGAAGACTTTTAGTCTTAGACTTTACTCGCATCATCATCGAGACCTTTAGCTCGGGCAAAATCTCTATACATAGCCATCGGGTCTCTACCCTAGATATAATCTCCGCATAGAGCCTTCGGGTCTTAACCCGGACATCATCTCTGCATATAGCCTTTGGGTCTTAACCCGAACATAGTCTCCACATATAGTCATCGGGACTTTAACCCTGGATTCACATTACAGAGTCTCATACATATGAATTCACATGTTGTCACATTTCACATTGCAAGATCACACTTGAAATTAAAGCCCATTCATTCACATATAGACTTATAACATGCTCAATGACTTTGAGTAGTGAACCTCATTCAATTCTAGTACATATATTCTTCATTTACTAAACTTTTAGCTCAATAAGCAAGCACATGCATAACATAAGTCCCCTGTCTCTTTCTTTGTTTAATTCTCCAATAGCCATTCGGCCACATAACAACATGTAATAGGTTTCATTCTCAATAACATTACTATGGTAAGGACAATGGGACGTCATTCGTTTATCATACAAGTATATCATGGCATTTAAAATTAAGTACCAAATTCAATCACTCAAAACTTACCTTGAACTTTCCCGAGTAATTATGCGTTGGCTATTCGACCACTTTAGCCTTCCCTTTATCCGAACTTGTCCCTCTATGCTCTTGAGCTAAATGAAATATTTAATTTTATTAATCCTTATTCAAACATCTCAATTAATCATTTTCACTTATAGTCAAATAATAAATGCATATACTTCTCATAGCAAACACATATACATTCGGCCATTTCACACACATATCACAAGTCGCAACAAGCTGATTTTCTGAGCAACATTCAATAAATTACTCATAACTGGAGCTACGAAACTCCAAATGAAGTGCCGTTAATTTTTCCTGAAAATAGACTCATATATCTTCTATCCATAAAATTTTCAGAATTTTTGGTATGGCCAATCAATACCAGAATTTTCTTAAAGTTTCCCCTATTTCACTGTTTGACTAGACTGACCACTCTATACTACGAATCAAATTTCTCCTTGTACAGAATTCAAAATATGTCCTCGCCTATTTTATTTGAAACTAGACTCATTAAGGAGTCTAAGAATATAAATTTTGTTTTATAACAATTTTTATACAATTTATAGTGATTTTCTAAAAACAGAATAGGGGATTTCAGAGTCAATCTGACACTGTCTCACACAACTTTAAAAATCTCTTTATCAGCAATTCCATTGCTTGTAAGGTTTCTTTTATAAGAAACTACACTCATTAAGCTCTAATTACACTATTTATTCAGCCTCTAATTCATCTCCCACAATTTATGGTGATTTTTCTAAGACACGTTACTGCTGCTGTATCAAGCAGATTTATACAATTTCACTCTTTAAAGTTCCTATTCACATAATTAAAACATAACATTTCCTAAGGCATCATTTAGAGTAGTCATTGGTCTTAACATAAATATACATAATTCATATTCATTTTAATCAATATACTACTCTTAAGACACCAATTATCAAAACAAAAATCAAAGATTTTATGCTCATGGCCGAATAGGTTATTTCTTTAACCATAAAGCTCCCACAAGTGCAAATTGATCAATTAGTCTAACTACCATTTCTAGATGCATACCCATTCAGGCCATTCGGCCATATGTCCAAGCATGGACCTTTATTCAAATCCATTTCATAAACTTTAACTAACATTTTATAGCATTCCATCTCATACATAACACATTCATATAACTTATTCTACTAAACAACTAATATCAAATCTTATTAGCACTACAATTCAAGAGTACTAAGTCCTTAAGACCACATGAAACAATTGTACATGCATATAAGGTATTTTAGACAACCTAAGCACACTCATGCATAACCAACACCTCATTCAAAAATATAATCGCAACTAAACTCATTCGATTTCCACCTAATTCCATCTATTCAAAGATCGATTTAACCAATTTAGCAAGTACTACAAATGTTGAGCACTACTTCACCATTTAATAACCGAACACAAATTTGTTCATAATGGTTACTCATTTCAAAAGTTTAATAATCTAGATTCACATATATCCATTCCTTATAGTTTCGGCAAAGGCTTGCATGGATAACAACCAAATTCAAGTTTTTGCTAATTACAAGCAATTCCATTTATCACATATAATATATTTTCCCTACTAGCAAAATTTTTTTCTCAACCCTTTGCCAAAATCTCAATTTAAGAATCGGAAAATTTGAAGTAGAAGGCTAGAACACACCAACCGATTCTATCTAACCATGAATCCTCATGAAGAATTATCTATCTAGCTCAAACAACACCAAAGTTCCATTCTTTAACAAAAACATCAAGGGAACATGAATTTTTCTCTACTTTCACTCATATGGCCGAATGCCATTCCTTGACCAAAAATCAAGAATTCAACATGGGCTTGACTAAGGATTGCATATAGCTCCTAAATACACCAAAATCAATAAGAGTTAGCATGAAAATCACCTTGAATTTAAAGGCCTAAGTAGCCGAATGCCTTAGCTTCTCCTTTCTCTAGTTTCGGCCAAGGATGAAGAACAAAAGAATGACCTTGTAATTTTCACCTCAAACATGTTTAATTCATTTATTTTATTAACTCTTTTTCTTATTTCTTATTTATGACACCATTTCCTTAATATAAACAAATTTATTATTATCATTATTTACTAACATACAAAGCACAAAATGCCAAACAAAATCATCATTACCATCCACTCACATAAAAAGGTAATTTTGACATGCAACTCCCTCAATTTGCATGCATGCATTAACTAGTCATCACACATTTGTCTAGCATATTTTCAAAGTTCACTACTAAGTCCTTTTTAGTGAAATTCAAATTTATAACTCTAAATCAACACACCAAACATGTCACACATGAATTAACACATATTATAGGCATCAAAATGAATATTAAATATATTTTATGCCTCGGTTTTGTGGTCCCGAAACCACATTCCAACTAGGGTCGTTTTAAGGCTGTCACACTTTATAGACCCATTTAAGGAACTTTAAGGTGAAATATGAATAATTTTAATTTAAATAAAAATTTATGACTTGATTTAGTACATGAGCATGTGTCTGTGTTTTGGTAATGCCTTGTACCCTATTGCGGCGTTGAACATGGGTAAGGGGTTTTACACAAAAGCTATATAGAAAGAATCTATTAAGGACATTTATAATGCATTTGAGTTTGTGAATGCATCTACTGATAATCTGGAGTGAGATGGAGCTAGACTGACGAAAGCTGTAGAGGTAACCTCTGAGGAGCACCACAACTCATTCGTGATATTGGTCTAGACTGGACCACTCAAGGTGACCCCTCCTACACAACAAGCAACCGATGTTGCTGGGGTAGAGTCAGAACCTAAGGAGCAATCCAAGGCCCATGCAAAGCCCAAAGTAAAGAGGAGAAAGTGCTCTAATGACAAAAAGCACAAGAAGGAGGAGAAATGTGACAGCCCTATTTTTACCCTAGTCGGGAAATGGTTTCGTGACCATTAGACCGAGTCAGAAATATGATCTAAGTTTGCATTGTTGTGCGATTATATACGTAGATTTATGTGATGCCTTAAATTTTATTTTTGGTTAATTTTGAGTTAAAATTTGAAACTATGATTTAATTGCATGAAAGGTAATTTAGTTAGGCATAGGTGTAAGTGCCGAATTTAATATCTTGTAGGGTAAGGAGGGCTTAACTTGCTAATAAACCATGCATAATTTGGATGGACATTACCGTCCATGGCTTAGTGGGAAAGGTGGATTATTAAAAGGGGCAATTAGGTAATCTAATAATTGAAGGCATGCATGTCATAAACATAAAAAAAAAAAGGCCTTATTTTGTCCTTGTTTTTGCCGAAATTAAAGAAAAGAGGAGGTAGGAAAAACTCAAGACATTCGGGCATGGTTTTTATCTAATTTAAGGTATGTTTGAATGAAATTTTTACAATTTATTTATGCAATTGAGATGGTTGTTACCTAGTTTATTCTACCCACGGTTTAAATTTTGAAGTTGATGGTGTTATATGCATTCGGTCTTGAAGGAAGTATTTAGATTTATAAATGCTTTGGTGTTTTACATTGGTAATGGTTGTAAGATGGTTTTGAGCTAGAAAAAAATTGGTTTTTATAACTTATGCGAGTGATTGCTTTGGCTAATATGTTAACTAATGAAAAGGAGTGTTCATTTGTTAAATTAGCCTATTTCCACGGTCGAATGGGTTAATTGGACAAGGAATGATTTAGTTGAATAAATAAAATAGAAGATGAATGCATTTGGTTACGGTGATTTGTGCTAATACGAAATGTAAGTGTGTTTTAAGTTAAAAATTGGTAATCGGTTATTCTGTTAAAGTAAGTAAAATTGATTAAATGTTAGCAAAATAATGCCTAAATGATAATCCTTGCCTAGATGATTTCCGAACGACATTTTAGGGAATAAAACGAGTAATTGCTTACGTGAGATCATGGAAAATGAGAATTAGATGTTAGGCAGCAAACAGCCAGTGTGGTTGTGTAAATGATTGCCAATTTTGGACTAAAACGTTTATATGCACATGTATGTTTAGTCCTATGAAGGTTGCGGCAACCTTGGAAAAGAATAATAGTGTAGTATCAATGGTATAAGTAGATATAAGCTTAGTAAAGGTATGTGGAGATGATCGTGAATGTGGCATATAGTTAAGTAATAAAGAAAGGGAGGATGCGAAGAGAGTAATTATAATTGTGACTAAGGTTATACCTTGAAGTGCATAGGTTGTTTTCGGCCATAACTATGTGAGATAATTTTCATTGAAGCATAGTGCTAAATTAATTATAGTGCCCATGCTTTCGGTTTTATGTCCATGTGTGTTCGAGTTAAGTGCTATTGTGATGTACTAGTTTGAATGTGGCTTGTGATATATATAAAAAAAAAAAAAAGAAAAGGAACTAAGTGAGCTATTAAAGATTGACAATACATAATTAGCTCTTGTTACATTCATTCAAAAGGATGAACAATTAAGTCTTGATAAGTTTCAAATTGTTTAATTTAAGCTCAAGAACAAAAAGGATCAAAGTCGGATAAGGGAAAGGAGAAAGTAGTGGAGTAGCTGAGCTACAACCGTTCGAATATATCGAGGTAAGTTTTGAATGTATCCTCTTTGCATATATATATACCCAAATATGATATGATACATTTGAGTTGTAGGCCTTATAATTGGTTCACTTCATTTTGATGAAAATACAATTATGGAATATGATGGTATGATTTGGGTAGCCGAACGCATATTGGAATTAAGGAAAATGTGATTAGCTTATGCATGTGAAATTTTTATAGTAAATTCGATAAGATCGAATGGCTATGAAATAAGATGTCATAAGTATTTGGCAAATTGATTTTGGAAAGATGTTATATGTGAATGTTTTATATATGTTAAATGTATCTAATGATTTGCAAAGATGATATGTCTGGTACAACACATGCGAATGTGAACAAATATTGCCCGGGAATTGAATTATGATGAATTCAGGCCTGTGTGCCTAGCAGGCTTTGTGCCGGTGATAAATTCAGGCCCGTGTGCCTAGCAGGCTTTGTGCCGGTGATAAATTCAGGCTCGTGTGCCTAGCAGGCTTTGTGCCGGTGATAAATTCAGGCCCGTGTGCCTAGCAGGCTTAGCGCCAGTGATTTGAGTACATGCTAGACTATGAGGAATTTTAATGAGATTTTTGTAAGTTCGAACATTGTATTATAAAAAAAAAAAGAGAGTCAGGTATGTACCCTGTACTTATGTGTGAGATTTAAATTGATATGTGCCTTATGTATTAAAACCTGTTGGTTTATGAATGAGAGCTTTGTCTATGTATAGTATGGGGTACACATATTCGGTCATGGATGATACTTATATGTGACAATGAAGTTTGATGACAATGGGAGATAAGGAAGCATGATAGAAATAAAGTCAATTTTCCTTTTTGTGCAAAGATGCTTTCGGCCAAATAAATAGTCTTATTGGAATTGAGCTTGTTCTATATTGTAGTAGATGATTCAAGGCATGAGTTATTTCATATTTTTTTATTTTATTTAAAACTTACTAAGCTCTTAGAAGCTTACTCTGTTTATATGTTCCCTTCTGTTTTATAGATCGCAATAGAAGCTACGGTTCAAGGGATTCAAGTCCAAGTCACTCTCACTATCGTTAATAAAATTTTCTTTGGTACTTTCAAAGGTTTAAACGTCCTTTTTCAAACAATGGCATGTATAGACTCAAATTCTCTACTTTAACTTTACAAAACCCATTTTGTTGTGTATATCCGAATAGCCATGCGAAAATGGCCTATCAAATCACCTTATAAATGTTCATGAATGGAGTACGTTATGGTTATAAATGTGGTATGTATTATATCTATCTAGTCGTATAATTGAGGTAAGTGTTAATAGTACGAATCGAGGTAATAGTTAATATTAACTTTAGAAATGTGTAAGTGTAAGTGCTTGAGAAGTTAATTGTCTACACACAAACTTGCTTATTCGGCTAGACACTAAGATAAGGTTTAGGCTAACTTGCATGAGATTTCTTTTATACATATGATGAGCTTTAATTAAAGTTAAATTCTAGTCCTATCTATAAATGTTATAACTATATATATATATATGTGGACAGTGTATTCGGGTTAGGAATGCCGGAAACCTTATGCAAATTATCTTGGGACTATTACGTTTTTGTTCTGTAACGCCTCTTAATCCTCCGTCGGCGGGTACGGGTTAGGGGTGTTACATTTTATTGGTATCAGAGCACGGTTTAGTCGGTTCTCAGACTGACGTAGCGTATATGAATATAGCTATACATGCCATTGTGAATAAATACGATAGTGTGGTGACTTCTGACTTTCTAAATTGTGATTTTCTTTGTATAGTAATGAATCCCGATCCTGAACGAGCTGTAGCAGATGATGTAGAGAGTGTAGCACCGGCTCCCGTGCAAGGGACTGCGCCTAATGACTCTCAACCGAATGCCAGTCATCAAAATGATGACACTAGACAAGCTTTCTATGCGATGATGAGTGACTGGTTCACTCAGTTTATTCGAACAAATCCGGCTGCTCCGCAACCCCCACCCCTAAATACTCCTCTCCCAACATACGTAACTCCTTCTGTGACTGATCCTTTGAGATCGAGTAGGCCTCCGGTTGATAAAATTAGAAAATACGGGGCTGAAGAATTTCGGGCTACAGTCAGTGACGATGCTGAGCGGGCCGAGTTTTGGCTCGATAATACAATTCGAGTTTTTGATGAATTATCGTGTTCACCCGATGAATGCTTGAAGTGTGCTATATCTCTGTTACGTGATTCCGCTTACTATTGGTGGAATACGTTGGTCTCTATTGTGCCGAAAGAACGGGTCACCTGGGAATTCTTCCAAACTGAGTTCCGGAAAAAGTATATTAGTCAGAGATTTATTGATAAAAAACGGAAAGAGTTTCTTGAATTGAAACAGGGCCGAATGTCCGTAACCGAGTATGAGAGAGAGTTCGTACGGCTCAGTCGGTATGCTCGTGAGTATGTATCAACCGAGGCTACTATGTGTAAATGCTTTGAGGATGGCTTAAATGAAGATATCAAGCTGTTGGTCGGCATCCTAGAAATCAAAGAGTTCGTAGTACTTGTTGAGCGGGCTTGTAAAGCTGAAGAACTCAGTATCGAAAAGAAAAAGGCCGAGGATGGAGTCAGAGAAACTCATAAAAGATTATCGGGAAAATCTTTTCAACAATCCTCGAAGAAATTTCGAGATGAGATGACCAAATCTAAGATTAATTCGAGTTATTCCAGAAGAGATCGGGATCCACCTCCAGCAAGTACGCGAGTCACCTCAGTTGCTAGTGTAGGCAATGACCGCGGAGATAGAACAGTTTGCAAGCATTGTGGGAAATGGCATCCGGGGAGTTGCAGATTGCGCGACCGCTCCTGTTTTAAATGCGGGGCTACTAATCATTTCATAAAAGATTGTCCGAGGCAGAATGAGCGCAATACTGATCCTAGTGAAAGGCCGGGTAGCACGGCAGTGCGTGGACGACCATCCAGACGGGGAGGTAATATTAGTGGCAGCCAGAGAGGGACTCGAGACACTGCAGTCAGATCCGAGGCTCGTGCACCTGCTCGAGCTTATGCCATCCGTGCCCGTGAGGAGGCTTCTTCCCCTGACGTTATTACTGGTATTTTCACTCTCCTTGACACTGATGTTATAGCTTTGATTGATCCGGGTTCAACCCATTCTTATATATGTGAAAATTTAGCATCCAGTAAGACTCTACCTGTTGAGTCTACTGAGTTCATGATTCGAGTGTCAAACCCTTTGGGTCGGAGTGTGTTGGTTGATAAAGTGTGTAAGAGATGCCCTCTAATGTTTCGAGATTCTTATCTTCCGGCTGATTTGATGCTATTACCATTTGATGAATTCGACGTTATCCTCGGGATGGATTGGTTGACTGTGTATGACGCAGTAGTAAACTGTAAACGGAAGGTTATTGATCTAAGATGTTCAGACGGTAAAGTAATTCAGATTGAATCCTCTGATTTGAGCGGGTTACCAACTGTGATATCTTCGATACAAGCTCAGAAATATGTAAAGAAGGGATGTGAGGCATATCTCGCGTTTGTGATTGATAATAAGGAGTCAGAAAAGAAGCTTCGGTCTGTGCCAGTAGTCTGTGAGTATCCGGAAGTATTTCCCGAAGAACTACCGGGATTACCACCTGATTGGGAAGTAGAGTTTAGCATTGAACTTCTACCCGGGACGACCCCGATTTCGATAGCTCCATATCGTATGGCTCCATCCGTATTGAAAGAATTAAAAATTCAGTTGCAAGAATTAACGGATAGAGGTTTCGCTCGACCAAGCTTTTCACCTTGGGGTGCACCAGTTTTATTCGTGAAAAAGAAGGATGGAACGTTGAGAATGTGCATCGACTATCATCAATTAAATAAAGTGACGATAAAGAACAAGTACCTATTACCGCGCATTGACGATTTATTCGACCAACTGAAAGGAGCCTCAGTGTTTTCGAAAATAGATTTGAGGTCGGGTTACTATCAGCTGCGAGTTCGGGACTCAGATGTGCCGAAAACTGCATTTAGAACGAGATACGGTCACTGTGAATTCTTAGTGATGCCATTTGGACTTACTAATGCCCCTGCTGTATTCATGGATCTGATGAATCGAATTTTCAGACAATATCTGGATCGATTCGTAGTTGTGTTTATTGACGATATTTTGATCTATTCGCGGGATGAAACCGAGCATGCCGAACATTTGAGGCTAGTATTACAGCTCTTGCGGGATAATCAACTGTATGCTAAGTTTAGTAAGTGTGAGTTCTGGTTAAGAGAAGTTAGCTTTTTGGGTCATGTAATATCCGCATCAGGTATTCGGGTGGATCCAAGTAAAATTTCAGCTATTCTGGGCTGGAAGCCTCCGAGGAACGTCACTGAAGTTCGAAGCTTTTTGGGGCTTGCCGGGTACTACCGACGATCTGTAAAAGGGTTCTCAATGATCGCAAAACCGATGACAAGACTGCTACAAAAAGATGTCAAGTTTGAGTGGTCAGAATTGTGTCAAAGAAGTTTCGATCAGTTGAAAATTCTTTTGACGGAAGCGCCTGTTTTGGTCCAGCCCGAGTCCGGTAAAGAATATGTTGTTTTTAGTGATGCCTCTCAGAACGGCTTAGGTTGCGTCCTAATGCAAGAAGGCCGAGTAGTTGCGTATGCCTCGAGACAACTGAAACCTCATGAGAAGAACTATCCGACACATGATCTTGAGCTTGCTGCTATTGTTTTCGCCTTAAAAATTTGGCGTCACTATTTGTTCGGAGAAAAATGCCATGTCTTTTCCGACCATAAAAGTTTGAAGTACCTAATGACTCAAAAAGAGCTGAATTTGAAACAAAGACGATGGTTGGAACTATTAAAAGACTATGAGCTAGTCATTGATTATCATCCGGGTAAGGCTAACGTAGTTGCGGATGCCCTCAGTCGGAAATCCCTATTTGCGTTGCGAGCTATGAATGTTCATCTATCGGTATCTACAGAAAATTCATTGATAGCAGAATTAAAGGCAGAACCCGTGTTGTTTCAACAAATATGTGAAGCTCAGAAAAACGACGAAGAATTGATTGCAAAACGGACTCAGTGTACTTCGAATGTAGATTCAGACTTCCGGGTTGATGAAAATGATTGCTTGAGGTTCAAAAACCGATTATGTATTCCGAGAGATTCTGAACTTATTCCTTTAATTTTGAAAGAGGCTCATGAGAGTCGAATGTCAGTTCATCCGGGTGGCACAAAAATGTATAATGACCTGAAATTTAAGTATTGGTGGCAAGGTATGAAACGAGACATCTCCGACTATGTCTCCAAATGTTTGATTTGTCAGCAAGTGAAAGCGGAGCATCAGGTGCCTTTGGGATTACTTCAGCCGACCTTAATACCTGAATGGAAATGGGATCGAGTTACAATGGATTTTGTGTCTGGTTTACCACCCACCCCGAGCAAGAAAGACTCTATTTGGGTTATAGTTGACCGACTGACTAAATCGGCTCATTTCATCCCTGTTCGTACAGACTATACGCTTGAAAAGTTAGCTGAACTGTACATTTCACAGATAGTGAAGTTACACGGAGTGCCCGTTTCTATTGTTTCTGATAGAGATCCTAGATTCACTTCGAGATTTTGGAAGAAATTACACGAAGCTCTAGGTACCAAACTACATTTTAGCACTGCTTTTCATCCTCAAACTGACGGACAATCCGAACGAGTTATTCAAATACTCGAGGACATGTTGAGATGTTGTGTTCTTGAGTTTAGCGACTCTTGGGAGAAATATTTGCCTTTAGTCGAATTCGCGTACAACAATAGTTATCAATCGAGTATTCAAATGGCGCCCTACGAAGCTCTTTACGGTCGAAGATGCCGTACGCCTTTGTTTTGGACCGAGCTTAGTGAGAATAAAATTCTCGGGGTTGATTTAATCAAAGAAGCTGAACAGAAAGTAAAGACGATTCGTGACAATTTGAAAATAGCATCAGACCGTCAGAAATCGTATGCGAATTTGAAACGAAAAGACATCGAGTATCAGATTGGTGATAGGGTGTTTCTGAAAGTCTCGCCATGGAAAAAGATACTTCGTTTTGGCCGAAAGGGCAAGTTGAGTCCGAGATACATCGGACCGTTCGAGATATCAGAACGGATTGGGCCAGTTGCTTATAAGCTAGTTTTACCTTCTGAACTTGAGAAAATCCACAACGTTTTTCATGTGTCAAAGCTTCGTCGTTACAGATCTAATCCCTCGCATGTGATTGAACCGTCGGAAGTTGAAATTCATCCTGATTTGAGTTATGAAGAGGAGCCAATTCGAATCTTAGCTCGTGAGGTGAAAGAGTTACGAAATAAAAAGGTTCCGTTGGTCAAGGTGTTATGGCTCAAACACGAGATTGAATAAGCAACTTGGGAAACCGAGACATCTATGAAGGAACGTTACCCAAACTTATTTATCGGTAAGATTTTCGAGGACAAAAATTTAAAAAGGGGAGGAGAGTTGTGACAGCCCTATTTTGACCCTAGTCGGGAAATGGTTTCGTGACCATTAGACCGAGTCAGAAATATGATCTAAGTTTGAATTGTTGTGCGATTATATACGTAGATTTATGTGATGCCTTAAATTTTATTATTGGTTGATTTTGAGTTAAAATTTGAAACTATGACTTAATTGCATGAAAGGTAATTTAGTTAGGCATAGGTGTAAGTGCCGAATTTAATATCTTGTAGGGTAAAGAGGGCTTAACTTGCTAATAAACCATGCATAATTTGCATGGACATTACCGTCCATGGCTTAGTGGGAAAGGTGGATTATTAAAAGGGGCAATTAGGTAATCTAATAATTGAAGGCATGCATGTCATAAACATAAAAAAAATTGGCCTTATTTTGTCCTTGTTTTTGCCGAAATTAAAGAAAAGAAGAGGTAGGAAAAACTCAAGACATTCGGGCATGGTTTTTATCTAATTTAAGGTATGTTTGAATGAAATTTTTACAATTTATTTATGCAATTGAGATGGTTGTTACCTAGTTTATTCTACCCACGGTTTAAATTTTGAAGTTGATGGTGTTATATGCATTCGGTCTTGAAGGAAGTATTTAAATTTATAAATGCTTTGGTGTTTTACATTGGTAATGGTTGTAAGATGGTTTTGAGCTAGAAAAAAATTGGTTTTTATAACTTATGCGAGTGATTGCTTTGGCTAATATGTTAACTAATGAAAAGGAGTGTTCATTTGTTAAATTAGCCTATTTCCACGGTCGAATGGGTTAATTGGACAAGGAATGATTTAGTTGAATAAATAAAATAGAAGATGAATGCATTTGGTTACGGTGATTTGTGCTAATACAAAATGTAAGTGTGTTTTAAGTTAAAAATTGGTAATCGGTTATTGTGTTAAAGTAAGTAAAATTGATTAAATGTTAGCAAAATAATGCCTAAATGATAATCCTTGCCTAGATGATTTCCAAACGACATTTTAGGGAATAAAACGAGTAATTGCTTACAAAGTGAGATCATGGAAAATGAGAATTAGATGTTAGGCAGCAAACAGCCAGTGTGGTTGTGTAAATGATTGCCAATTTTGGACTAAAATGTTTATATGCACATGTATGTTTAGTCCTATGAAGGTTGCGGCAACCTTGGAAAAGAATAATAGTGTAGTATCAATGGTATAAGTAGATATAAGCTTAGTAAAGGTATGTGGAGATGATCGTGAATGTGGCATATAGTTAAGTAATAAAGAAAGGGAGGATGCGAAGAGAGTAATTATAATTGTGACTAAGGTTATACCTTGAAGTGCATAGGTTGTTTTCAGCCATAACTATGTTAGATAATTTTCATTGAAGCATAGTGCTAAATTAATTATAGTGCCCATGCTTTCGGTTTTATGTCCATGTGTGTTCGAGTTAAGTGCTATTGTGATGTACTAGTTTGAATGTGGCTTGTGATATATAAAAAAAAAAAAAAAAAAAAGAAAAGGAACTAAGTGAGCTATTAAAGATTGACAATGCATAATTAGCTCTTGTTACATTCATTCAAAAGGATGAACAATTAAGTCTTGATAAGTTTCAAATTGTTTAATTTAAGCTCAAGAACAAAAAGGATCAAAGTCGGATAAGGGAAAGGAGAAAGTAGTGGAGTAGCCGAGCTACAACCGTTCGAATATATCGAGGTAAGTTTTGAATGTATCCTCTTTGCATATATATATATATACCCGAATATGATATGATACATTTGAGTTGTAGGCCTTATAATTGGTTCACTTCATTTTGATGAAAATACAATTATGGAATATGATGGTATGATTTGGGTAGCCGAACGCATATTGGAATTAAGGAAAATGTGATTAGCTTATGCATGTGAAATTTTTATAGTAAATTCCATAAGATCGAATGGCTATGAAATAAGATGTCATAAGTATTTGGCAAATTGATTTTGGAAAGATGTTATATGTGAATGTTTTATTTATGTTAAATGTATCTAATGATTTGTAAAGATGATATGTCAGGTACAACACATGCGAATGTGAACAAATATTGCCCGGGAATTGAATTATGATGAATTCAGGCCCGTGTGCCTAGCAGGCTTTGTGCCGGTGATAAATTCAGGCCCGTGTGCCTAGCAGGCTTAGCGCCGGTGATTTGAGTACATGCTAGACTATGAGGAATTTTAATGAGATTTTTGTAAGTTCGAACATTGTATTATAAAAAAAAAAAAGAGAGTCAGGTATGTACCCTGTACTTATGTGTGAGATTTAAATTGATATGTGCCTTATGTATTAAAACCTGTTGGTTTATGAATGAGAGCTTTGTCTATGTATAGTATGGGTACACATATTCGGTCATGGATGATACTTATATGTGACAATGAAGTTTGATGGCAATGGGAGATAAGGAAGCATGATAGAAATAAAGTCAAATTTCCTTTTTGTGCAAAGATGCTTTCAGCCAAATAAATAGTCTTATTGGAATTGAGCTTGTTCTATATTGTAGTAGATGATTCAAGGCATGAGTTATTTCATATTTTTTTTATTTTATTTAAAACTTACTAAGCTCTTAGAAGCTTACTCTGTTTATATGTTCCCTTCTGTTTTATAGATCGCAATAGAAGCTACGGTTCAAGGGATTCAAGTCCAAGTCACTCTCACTATCGTCAATAAAATTTTCTTTGGTACTTTCAAAGGTTTAAACGTCCTTTTTCAAACAATGGCATGTATAGACTCAAATTCTCTACTTTAACTTTACAAAACCCATTTTGTTGTGTATATCCGAATAGCCATGCGAAAATGGCCTATCAAATCACCTTATAAATGTTCATGAATGGAGTACGTTATCGTTATAAATGTGGTATGTATTATATCTATCTAGTCGTATAATTGAGGTAAGTGTTAATAGTACGAATCGAGGTAATAGTTAATATTAACTTTAGAAATGTGTAAGTGTAAGTGCTTGAGAAGTTAATTGTCTATACACAAACTTGCTTATTCGGCTAGACACTAAGATAAGGTTTAGGCTAACTTGCATGAGATTTCTTTTATACATATGATGAGCTTTAATTAAAGTTGAATTCTAGTCCTATCTATAAATGTTATAACTATATATATATATATGTGGACAGTGTATTCGGGTTAGGAATGCCGGAAACCTTATGCAAATTATCTTGGGACTATTACGTTTTTGTTCTGTAACGCCTCTTAATCCTCCGTCGGCGGGTACAGGTTAGGGGTGTTACAAGAAAAATAGGAGGAAGAAGAAACATCGTGCAACCACATTGATGGCTTAGGAAATCTAAGTTAATTTATTTTAAGTTTTAGTTGTAGTATTCATGCATTACATGTAGCTGCAATTTTCATTTTGTTAGTGAACATTGTCGTTGCCTTTTTATTGTCATCGCATTTTAATCTTAGTGCATTGGGGACAGTAACACCTCTTACTCGTGTTCGACACCAGAACAGGGTACAAGGCATTACCAGAACAAAACACATACAGTCGAACTAAATCGAGACATAAAAATTACATCCAAATTTAAAAATTTTCAATTTTCATTACTCACTCATTCAACCAAATCATGCATCTCATAAATTGCATCGTCATAAACATATAACTTGACTAATATTAGCCAACATCGATGGCCTTATACAAAATGAGCTATCAAATATTAAAGGCCAACATTTTAGGCCAAATCAATTATGACATGTAACAAAATAACCGAGTCATCTATACATTTTATAATCCCAAAATATTGTTTTCAAAATACCAAAACAGTGTTGATAGTATGGATAGATCCTTGACGATCTCCGAATCCCGAGCTAGCTTGGTGACACTATAAAACAAGGGAAAGAAAAGAGAAGGTAGTAAGCATATAGCTTAGTAAGTAAGTATGTAAATAATAAACAATTTATTAACATGCCTTTAACAATCCTCATAATATGTTCTCAAGATAATGTAGTCATAATTGCACATAGTTCCACCATTTACTCATGTTCATCTGAAGTTGTCTACTTGAGTCATAGTCACTAAATTATTTATATCTCGAGTTAAGAACTCCAAATTAAGATCTGCTAATTTTCTATGAAACTAGGCTCACATATCTCCTTACCATAAAATTTTAAAAATTTTTGGTTCAGCCAATAAGTAAAGTTTAATCTTTAAATTCTCCCATATTTTACTATCTCATAGCTCTGACCGCTCTAGACTAAAAATTAATTATCCCTTTAAAAATTAATTATCCCTTTGTGCAAGATTTGGATAATGTTTCCATTTGTTTCTTTCGAAAATAGATTCATTAAGGATTTTAGGTATATAAATTATAACCCATAATTATTTTTTTACAATTTTTACTGATTTTCTAAATTCAAAACAGGGGATTCCAAAATCATTCTGACCCTGTCTCAATAAACTTAAATATTAAAGAATATGAAATTCTTTTACTTCCACCGTTTCTTTTATGTGAAAATAGACTCATTAAGCTTTAATTTCATACCTTATTCAACCTCTGATTCTTTTTCCACCATATTTGGTGATTTTTCAAAGTCACACAACTGCTGTTGTCCAAAACTGTTTTACTACAAATTCCACTCTTACATAATTTCACTTACTTCATTTCATCTTACCGAAAGTTCGATCAACTATCGAGCGCATTATCAAATTACTATCTAAGGATCTCCACTTTAAAAACCCATTACAAAGAAGTACCTTTATGAACTAGAACACACACTTTTCACCTATTACAATTTAGTCCTAATTATCAAATTGAACACACAAATAATAAATTTTTGCCATGAAAATTTCACACAGTCATTCAATGACACAGTAAACATTAGAACTTAATCGCAATAAATTTTTCTACTTCAAATTTGTGGTCTTGAAACCACTATTCCATTTAGGCCCTAAATTAGGCTGTTACAACTCTCCTCTTTAGGAATTTTCTTCCCCAAAAATCTTACCGGTAAAGAGGTTTGGGTACTATTTTCTCATGGCTTCCTTTGGTTCCCACGTAGCCTCTTCCACCCTATGTCCTTGCCAGAACACTTTCACCAAGGCTATACTTTTATTTCTCAACTGCTTAATTTCTCGAGTCAAAATCTTAATCAGTTCTTCATTATAAGTCATATCCGGTCGAACCTCAATCTCTCTCGGAGAAATCACATGTGAAGGATCATAATGATAGCGTCGTAACATCAACACATGAAACACTTTATTAATTCTTTCTAACTCTGCCAGTAAAGCTAACTGATATGCCACTAGTTCAATCCTTTCAATTACCTCCTATGGCCCAATGAAATGCGGACTCAACTTTCCTTCTACTAGGAGGATACTTTCAGAAACACTTTATCACCCACCTAAAATTCAATTTCTTTTCTTTTTAAATCCACGTATGACTTTTTTCGATCTAAAGCAGCTTTCAGACAATCACAGATTACTTTCACTTTTTCCTTAGCTTCTCTAACTAAATCAACCCCGTGAATTTATTTCTCCCTAAGCTTAGTCCAATACAAAGGAGTTTGACACTTGCGACCATACAATGCTTCGTACGGTACCATCGTATACTCGACTGATAACTGTTGTTGTAGGCAAATTCTACCAAAGGTAGGTATTTCTCCCAACTACCTTCAAATTCTAAAACACAACATCAGAGCATGTCTTCAAGAACTTGAATTTCTCTTTCAGATTGACGATCGGTTTGCGAATGAAACGCAGTGCTAAAATTCAATTTTGTACCCAAAGCTTCTTGTAACTTTTTCCAAAACCTTGAAGTGAACCTCGGATCTCTATCCGAAATAATAGACATGGGCACCTCGGGCAATCTCATAATTTCAGCAATATACGACTCAACCAACCTATCAAGTGAGTAGTTGATACGTACCGATATAAAATCAGTCGATTTCGTCAATCTATCCACCACAAGCCAAACAACATCTTTCTTTTTCGGAGTAAGAGGCAAACCGGTCACCAAATCCATTGTGATTATGTCCTATTTCCACTCGAGAGCCATCACTCGTTGAAGTAAACCCGAAGGCACCTAATGCTTGGCTTTCACTTGTTGGCAAATCAAACACATTGATACAAACTTAGAAATGTCTATTTTCATGCCCGGCCACCAATACAATTTCTTCAAATCACTATACATTTTTTTACTACCCGGATGAACTGACAAAGAACCACTATGTGGCTCGTGTAAAATTTTCCGAATCAAGTCATCGTCTTTAGGTACACATACCCTATCCCAGAACATCAAGCAATCATCTGATCCGATTCGAAACTCTGAATCACAACCCGATTCACACTGAGCTCTCTTGGCTTGCATCTCACTATCGTTTTTTGAGCTTTCCAAATCTGCTGAAGAAATAACAGTCTAGCCCTCAACTCAGCCAAAATCAAACAATCATCAAACAAAGCCAAACTCATACTCATAGCACTTAGAGCAACCAAGGATTTTCTACTCAAGGCATTTGCGACTACATTCACTTTTCCCGGATGATAATCAATCGCCAACTCGCAATCTTTTAGCACCTCGAGCCATCTTCATTGTCACAAATTCAAATCCTTTTGATTCATCAGATAGCTCAAACTCTTGTGATCAGTAAAGATTCGACGTTTCTGAGAATACATCTGATGATACAAAATCTTCAAAGTAAAAATAATGGCACCCAATTCCAAATCGTACGTCGGGTAAGTCTTCTCGTGTGGTTTTAACCTTCTCGAGGCATAATGTAACACCCCAAACCCGGTCTGGACGTAATGGCTAGATCTGGTGTGTCACATGGACCTACATCTAAGTTTATGACCTTTTTCTTGTTTGTGGCTTGAGTGAGAGATTTTCATTAAAACAGCGAGTTTGTGAAAAAGTCATATTGTTAAGCCTTTAGGTTATCCATATTTTGAACTAGTTGAGTTTTGAAAACGTTCTTAAGAATTTGAAATCCCCGCACAGCCTATGACTAGTAGTTTCGATAAAGTATGAATTAAACCATTATTAAAAATTAAACCAATAAAGAAATTTAAATAGCGGCCTTATTACAATTAAAACCCAAAAATAGCATAATAAAATACTTAAAATGAAAAGAAAACCGAATTTGCAGATGTTGTGGCCACTCTGAATCTCTCACAGCTCCAAGCCCACTATGGTTGAGGGTTACCTGCGGAGATGAAATTAAAGGGGGTGAGTTTGATAACTCAGTGTGCAACACAATCTCAACCATAGGCCAAACAGATCAAGCTTCAGAATCAGATTAATTGGGCCTTGGCCCATTACAGAAATCAGGATAAACCCATAGGCCCATAACAGACACAGATCAGATATATTATGCAATCAGAAAGCCCAACCCAGATCCATCCATAACACCCCCGTACCAGCCTTACACCATGTGGAGAGACTACTCGACCCACCCAACCGCTACACACCACAGAAATTTGCAGCGAGGCTGCCAGATATTGTGACGAGGTCACCAGATACAGATATTATAGCGAAGCCACCAGAACAGATATATATGTGGCGAGGCCACCGGATCAGATATATATGTGGCGAGCCCACCAGATTGCAGCGAGGCTGCCAGAACAGATATATATATGTGGCGAGGCCATCAGATTGCAACGAGGCTGCCAGAACGCTTCCTCCATCATAAACCCAAACCCCATGCAACAGATATCATGCAATGGCATATAATATACAGAATCTCATGCATCAGACATACACATGTATTATGAGATGTGACATACAGAAACAGAAATCATGCGTTTCATACAGATTTTACCTTAGGGGTATAAAGGTCATTTTGCACCTAGGGGTAAAATGGTAATTTTTCATACTTAAGGGTATTTTAGTCCTTTTCCATATTTTCAGAGATTTTACACATGTTCAATTAATTAGCAATTCTTAGATATCCCCAAAAGTCCATTTAAGCTCAATTTCCAGTTTTGCCCTTTTTAGCCTAAAAACCCCTAATGGCCTTACTAAATCCATTGAGTCCATTAAACCTTAATTCTTATGCTCAGATTACCATTTAACCGAGTTATTAGTATTATTTCACCAGAATACCTTTAACGATACTTTTACCATTTTGGGCTCGGAAGCCCCTTGGCCCATCTTGGCCAATCGAAGCCCATCTTACCAAAACGTTCTGAATTGCACCTTCTGCAATTCCTCCACCACCGAATTCATGGTTAACCCAAACGGAGTAAGCGATTACTCTTAAATATTGCACGAATGAGTTTTCGGTCACTTTTAACCAGTTGTCGGTCACTTTACGGTCATTACGGCTTTTACCACTTCAGTCTAAAAGTTGGGATTAGTTACACACCTGTTAACTGTCGAAACCGTTGATGAAATCCACGAACGAAAACCTATCGTTAATCACCTTAATGTTAGTTTAATAATCTTCAACCATAAAACCAAAATCTCTTTACTATAATCGGCTAACATGGCCCAAACATTGAAATCTTACCCCTTTTTGTCGATTATAGACTAAATCCTGATGTCCAATCGCGTTAGTCCCCAAAATCCCTTGAAGCAGGTCCTTTATTCCCTACACTAGCGCATACAAATAGAAGGTAAAGCCACAAGACCCCTTTGAGTCCCAACGATAGCCTCCCTTATAGGGGTTCGGCTAAAACCTTGAACATAAACAATTAACGGGAAAAAACACTTACAACTATGCCCGTCGGTACAAGAAGAGTCCTAGATAGAAGTATAATCTCGATCTAAAGTACTCCTTCCACAGCCCCAAAGCAAGATAGGTTTGGTCTAAAATTCGGCCTTGAACACCACAAAATATGAAGGTTCGGCTTATAAGGACAACTGAGATTCGGCCACAACAAGTATCTAGTCGATTTGCTACTGAAAAGAAGAAGAGAGGAGATACAAGCAAGGTGGGTTCGGTTATGGAAGATACCAATAAAAGAAGAAGATACAGAAGAAAGGTATGAGGCTAACGAAAAACCGACAAGGTGCAAAGGGGTTTTGGTCAACAGGAGAATTGGCAATGGAGTGTTTGCTAGCTTTTTTGTGACTATCAAAAATAAAACACGATAAAAATAGGGAGATAGGTAAGCAATTGGTTCAACAGAGGAAAATACGGCACAAGGTTGTGTTTTGGGAGCCCTATATTCGGCTTCTAGCAAAATGAAGAGGCAAGGAGGAACCCTAAACACTATCCCTGACTATGACTCGGCTAACAAAAGAAAAATGAATGACTTGCACCCAAAACTCCCTATCACATTCGGCACACTTAGGAGCCTAATTGCCGAAATACTACCTAAAGCAGAGTGCTGAATTTGCCTTCCCCAAGAGTCCTCTGGCCGACCACCATTTTCAAAATTCAAACTCCCTCAACCTCCTCCTAAATTTGCTCATTTGACCGATTCAAATTTCTCTCTAAGCAGAGTTTAACTCTGCTTCAAATTCTTACCTGCTTCATGCTCAAAATAAAACGCCACCTTACATACTCTGGGGCTTGAACCTTGGACCTCCAAGCACTCTTAGGTGCCACTTTTATAGCTCCTAAGTGGCGTCAGATTGCCACTCCACCACTAGCTAGTTTATGCCTTATTTCACAGATATTTTCTTATAACACCTTCCTTCAAGAGACCCCTATCTCCTAAGTCAAATATACAAAATTTTGCTGAGCTTCTAACCAACACCTGGGCCTTCCATATGCCCATTAACACTCCCCAACCATGCATTACACATCCAAATACTAGAGTTTAAACATTTTATCAGATAAAGAACAATCTAAGAGAAACCCAAAAATTAGGGCATTATAACTCTACCCTCCTTAAAGAAATTTCGTCCTCGAAATTTACCTTATCCAAACAAATGGGGATATTGCTGACGCATTCCCTCATCTGGTTCCCAAGTAGCTTCCTCTCTACCATGATTACGCCAAAGTACCTTTACCAATGGGACTGATTTTCTCCTTAGAACCTTCACGTCTCAATCCAGAATCTGCACAGGCTCCTTCTCAAAAGTCAAATCAGGCTGTACTTCCACCTCTGTAACTGGTAGAATATGGGTAGGGTCAGAACGATATCGTCTTAACATGGATACGTGAAACACATCATGGATTCTATTAAGCTCTGGAGGTAATTACAACTGATACGCTACCGGACCTATTCGCTTAAGAACTCGATAAGGCCCAATAAACCGCTGACTTAGCTTGCCTTTCCTACCAAATCTTAGTATCTTCTTCCAAGGCGAAACCTTCAGAAAAACCATGTCACTCACTGAATACTCAATCTCCTTACGCTTCAATTCTGCGTAAGACTTCTACCGATCAGATGCCTCTTTTAACTGATCCCTAATCACCTTGACCTTCTCTTCAGTCTCTGCTACCAATTCAGGTCCAAGAACCTGCCGCTCGCCCAATTCGGTCCAACAGTTAGGTGAACGACACTTACGCCCATACAGTGCCTCATAAGGTGCCATACGAATGCTAGCCTGATAACTGTTATTATATGCAAACTCTGCTAACGGTAAATAATCCTCCCAACTGCCTCGAAAGTCAATAACACATCCCCTCAACATATCTTCCAGAATCTAAATAACCCTTTCTGATTGACCATCGGTCTGAGGATGAAAAGCCGTCCTAAAGTTCAGTCGCGTTCCCAGTGCCTCATGCAACTTTTGCCAGAACAAGATGTAAATCTAGGATCTCGATCAGAAATGATAGACACTGGCACCCCATGCAGTCGTACAATCTCTGCTACATATAATTTGGCTAACTTCTGAAGCGAATAATCAGAGGGATGAAGTGGGCAGATTTAGTCAACCTATCCACAATCACCCAAACCGAGTCATTCTTCGACGGCGTCAAGGGCAACCCACTTACAAAATCCATGGTCACCATCTCCCACTTCCAAAGTGGTACTTTCACTGGTTGCAGAAGTCCAGAAGGTAACTGATGTTCAGCTTTCACTTGCTGGCAGGTCAGACATTTTCCGACAAATTCTGTTACCTCACGCTTCAACCCAGGCCACCAAAACAACTCCTTTAAGTCATGATACATCTTATTACCTCTAGGATGCATAGCACACAGTCCTTTATGAGCTTCATTTAGAATTGCTTGCCTCAAAATAGAATCCCTCGGAACGCAAACTCTACCTCAGAAACAGAGAACTCCCTCACTGTTAAGTTCAAACTCGGAAGTATTCCCATCCTTAACCTGCTGAAATCGAGAAACTAGAGACTCATCCCTCAACTGCTTTTCTTTAATCTCCTCCATCCAGGTTGGCCTTACTTCTGCTAATAGACTACCGTCATCATACAGACTCAATCGGGCAAACATCGCTCTCAGATCAGATACAGTTCTACGACTTAGGCATCAGCCACCACATTAGCTTTACCTGGATGATACTCAATCGCACAATCATAATCCTTAAGCAACTCTAACCATCTCCGTTGCCTAAGGTTCAGCTCCTTCTGAGTCAGCAAGTACTTAAGACTCTTATGGTCTGTGTATATAATACACCTTTCTCCATACAGGTAATGTCTCCAAATCTTAAGGGCAAAGATTACTGCCGCCAACTCCGGATCATGGGTAGGATAGTTCACTTCATGAGGTTTAAGCTGCCGCGATGCATATGGAACCACTTTACCTTCTTGCATAAGCACACAGCCTAACCCAACATGTGATGCGTCACTATACACGGTAAAATCCTTTCCAGACTCTGGCTGAATCAATACAGGTGCCTCAGTTAGAACCTTCTTCAGTTTCTCAAAAGCTTCTTGCTACTGCTCGGTCCGAATAAATGGTACTCCTTTCCTTATGAGTTTTGTCAACGGCGCTGCCATCACAGAAAATCGTTCCACGAACCTTCTATAGTACCCAGCTAAACCCAGAAAACTTCAAATTTTCGCCACTAATTTTGGTGGTTTCCATTCCAGAATTGCTTCAATCTTTCGAGGGTCCACCTTAATTCCCTCAGTAGAAACAACAAGCCCCAAGAAAGTTACCTCCCTCAACCAGAACTCACACTTACTGAATTTTGCATAAAGCTCCTTTTCCCTTAACACTTGCAGCACCACACGAAGATGCTCATCATGCCTCTCCTCAGATTCAGAATAGACCAAAATATCGTCAATAAAGACGACTACAAAACGATCCAAGTATGGCTGGAATACTCGATTCATCAGATCCATAAATACTGCAGGTGCATTGGTCAGCCCAAATGGCATAACCAAGAACTTATAGTGACCATACCGAGTTCTGAATGCTGTCCTGTGAATATCCACCTCTTTTACCCTTAACTGATGATATCCAGATCGAAGGTCGATTTTAGAAAATACTAAAGCTCCTCTCAGCTGGTCAAATAAGTCATCGATCCTTGCCAACGGGTACTTATTCTTAATCGTCAATTTGTTCAACTGCCGATAATCGATGCACATTCGCATTGACCCATCTTTCTTCTTCATGAACAACACTGGTGCTCCCCACAGAGACACACTTGGCCTAATAAAGCCTCTATCCAACAGTTCTTGAATTTGAGCTTTCAGCTTCACCAACTCCTTCGGTGCCATCCTATAGGGTGCAATGGACACCGGTGCCGTACCAGGCAACAAGTCGATCCCAAACTCAACCTCTCGATTGAGAGGTAATCCTGGAAGCTCTTCAGGAAACACATCTTGGAAATCCTTAACGGTTCTAACTCTATTCACAGTCAGTTTCTTTATTTCTGCTTGACTTATGAATGCCAAATAAGCCTCGCATCCTTTTCGAATCCACTTCTCGGCTCTCAAAGCCGACACCACATTAGACAGATAATCTCTACGCTCACATATCACCATAACCTCCTCATCCTCTGCGGTCTTTAACCTCATTCGCTTTGCAGCACAATCCAGAGTAGCCCTATGCTTAACAAGCCAATCCATTCCCAAGATAAGATCAAATTCTCCGAAAGGTAGCTCCATCAAGTCTCTAGAAAAGATTTTTCCTTGAGTCTCTATAGGCACACCTCCATACAGTTTGTCTACCCTAACCGAGTGACCCAAAGGACTTAGAACAGATACCCCACTCACTGTCTCGTCAGAGCGCACACCCAGCAGCCTAGATATAGCACATGCAACATAAGAATAGGTAGAACCAACATCTATCAACGCAGTGTATGGCATACTAGAAATCAAAAACGTACCGGTTATGACGTCAGGAGCATCACCCTCCTCTCGGCAACGAGCTGTATACACCAACGCTGGCTGACGAGCCTCAACAAAACTAGCACCCCTACCAGGTGCTCCACATCCTCGACCATTACCATTTCCACCTCTGCCTTGTCCACGACCCCTCGGAGCTGGTGGTCCACCCCTCACTAGTTGAGCAATCCTCTGAGCCATAACTTGTCCCTAATCCGGTTCTTCGGGACAGTCCTTAACCCTATGCTCTATCGATCCACATCGAAAACAAGCTCTAGAATGTTTCCGACACTCGCCCATATGTACCTTACCACAACTCCTACAACCCTGCGGTCGAACAGTGTTCATTGGCACCGCTCGCACTGGTTCTGCCACTCTTGCTCTCTTAACATTCCTGTTGGCCCCACCTGATGGTCCAGAATCCCTTCGGAAGCGGTTCCTATCCTTTTCGTGATTCTGTCTTTCTGTCCATTTTACTTCTTCAGCTATCTTAGCTTTCTCAACCAAAGCAACAAAGTTACGCTCCTTCTGCGGAGCAATCAGCACCCTCAGTTCATCCCTCAGACCATCCTCAAAGCGCACGCTATACTCATATTCAGTAGCAACTATCTCAAAAGCGTATCGGCTCAGCCTCAGAAATTCAGCCTCGTACTCAGATACTGTCCTACTTCCCTGAACCAAATTCAAGAACTCCTTTCGGTGGGTGTCCACATAGCTAGCCCCAACATATTTCCCTCTAAAGGCTGTCTTAAATAGCTCCCAAGTTACCTCACCAGCTGAAGTTCCATCTCTCACGGTGAGCCACCACTGATAGGCTTCATCTCTAAGCAACGATACAGCTCCCTTCAGCTTCTACTCCACGGAGCAGTCCAGATCATCCATGATCCGCTCTGTGGCCTCCAACCAATATTCGGCCACATTTGGGGCTACACCGGATACGCCCCTAAAGAATTCTGCTCCATTAGCCCAGAGTCGTTTAGAGATAGATCCCTAGAATCCATTACCGGTACTTGCCCCAGCAACCCTTTCCAGAACTTGTAGCATTGCTTGCGATAGGGCGTCATCCCCTACACCCGATCATGAGACTCCACCTCCGTTGCCGGTGGTATCGGTACATTAGCTACTGGCGCATGACCCGAAGATGAAGATTCAGCTCGTGTACTACCTCGGCCACGTCCACAGCCCTTACCACGAGCTGGTCGCGTACTCATTTCGTATTATCTGTTTTAGAAATTTTATGAGTCAGATTAATATTCAAGTGTTTATTACAGATGTCTTATGAATAAGTAGGATTTCAGAGTTTCTTTTCTTTCGCGGACACCTAGCTACAATCTCAGTCTACTTATCAAAGTTTCTATAGTTTCAGTAATATCCTAACTAAAGTATCATAATAAAGTCTTAGTCAGGCATATAATCAGAATTTCAGAATAAATCAGAAAAGTTCAGAAAACTTACAGGCTTGGGCCGGAGATTCGGTGTGCCACTCTTTAGAAGACAAATTACAAAGGAAACTTAATTTATTGTTTGAAAATAAATCATTTATGCACGAAAGAAGTTCATCAAAACAAGTTCCAATTATTTTTGAAAACACTTGTTAAAAACATGATCTTTCGAAAATCTTTGTTTTGATTGTTTGAGAAGTTCCATTTTTAGACCCGATCCACAGCCGAGTTGTTGCAACTTAGCTCTGATACCACTAAATGTAACACCCCAAACCTGGCCTGGACATAATGGCTAGATCTGGTGTGTCACATGGACCTACATCTAAGTTTATGACCTTTTTCTTGTTTGTGGCTTGAGTGAGATATTTTCACTAAAACAGCGAGTTTGTGAAAAAGTCATATTGTTAAGCCTTTAGGTTATCCATATTTTGAACTAGTTGAGTTTTGAAAACGTTCTTAAGAATTTGAAATCCCCGCACAGCCTATGACTAGCAGTTTCGATAAAGTATGAATTAAACCATTATTAAAAACGAAACCAATAAAGAAATTTAAATAGCGGCCTTATTACAATTAAAACCCCAAAAATAGCATAATAAAATACTTAAAATGAAAAGAAAATCGAATTTGCAGATGCTGTGGCCACTCCGAATCTCTCACAGCTCTAAGTCCACTATGGTTGAGGGTTACCTGCAGAGATGAAATTAAAGGGGGTGAGTTTGATAACTCAGTGTGCAACACAATCTCAACCGTAGGCAAAACAGATCAAGCCTCAGAATCAGATTATTTGGGCCTTGGCCCATTACAGAAATCAGGATAAGCCCATAGGCCCATAACAGACACAGATCAGATATATTATGCAATCAGAAAACCCAACCCAGATCCATCCATAACACCCCCGTACCAGCCTTACACCATGTGGGGAGACTACTCGACCTACCCAACCGCTACACACCACAGAAATTTGCAGCGAGGCTGCCAGATATTGTGACGAGGTCACCAGATACAGATATTGTGGCGAAGCCACCAGAACAGATATATATGTGGCGAGGCCACCAGATCAGATATATACGTGGCGAGGCCACCAGATTGCAGCGAGGCTGCCAGAACAGATATATATATGTGGCGAGGCCACCAGATTGCAGCGAGGCTGCCAGAACGCTTCCTCCATCATAAACCTAAACCCCATGCAACAGATATCATGCAATGGCATATAATATACAGAATCTCATGCATCAGACATACACATGTATTATGAGATGTGACATACAGAAACAGAAATCATACGTTTCATATAGATTTTACCCTAGGGGTATAAAGGTCATTTTGCACCTAGGGGTAAAATGGTAATTTTTCATACTTAATGGTATTTTAGTCCTTTTCCATATTTTCAGAGATTTTACGCATGTTCAATTAATTAGCAGTTCCTAGATATCCCCAAAAGTCCATTTAAGCTCAATTTCCAGTTTTGCCCTTTTTAGCCTAAAAACCACTAATGGCCTTACTAAATCCATTGAGTCCGTTAAACCTTAATTCTTATGCTCAGTTTACCATTTAACCGAGTTATTAGTATTGATTCACCAGAATACCTTTAACGATACTTTTACCATTTTGGGCTAGGAAGCCCCTTGGCCTATCTTGGCCCATCGAAGCCCATCTTACTAAAACGTTCTGAATTGCACCTTCTGCAATTCATCCACCACCGAATTCATGGTTAACCCAAACGGAGTAAGCGATTACTCTTAAATATTGCACGAATGCATTTTCGGTCACTTTTAACCAGTTGTCGGTCACTTTACGGTCATTACAGCTTTTACCACTTCAGTCTAAAAGTTAGGATTAGTTACACACCTGTTAACTGTTGAAACCATTGACGAAATCCACGAACGAAAACCTATCGTTAATCACCTTAATGTTAGTTTAATAATCTTCAACCATAAAACCAAAATCTCTTTACTATAATCGGCTAACATGGCCCAAACATTGAAATCTTACCCCTTTTTGTTGATTATAGACTAAATCCCGATGTCCAATCGCGTTAGTCCCGAAAATCCCTTGAAGCAGGTCCTTTATTCCCTACACTAGCGCATACAAATAGAAGGTAAAGCCACAAGACCCCTTTGAGTCCCAACGATAGCCTCCCTTATAGGGGTTCGGCTAAAACCTTGAACATAAACAATTAACGGGAAAAAGCACTTACCACTATGCCCGTCGGTACAAGAAGAGTCCTAGATAGAAGTATAATCTCGATCTAAAATACTCCTTCCACAGCCCCAAAGCAAGATAGGTTTGGTCTAAAATTCGGCCTTGAACACCACAAAATATGAAGGTTCGGCTTATAAGGACAACTGAGATTCGGCCACAACAAGTATCTAGTTGATTTGCTACTGAAAAGAAGAAGAGAGGAGATACAAGCAAGGTCGGTTCGGTTATGGAAGATATCAATAAAAGAAGAAGATACAGAAGAAAGGTATGAGGCTAACGAAAAACCGACAAGGTGCAAAGGGGTTTCAGTCAACAGGAGAATCGACAATGGAGTGTTTGCTAGCTTTTTTGTGACTATCAAAAATAAAACAAGATAAAAACAGGGAGATATGAGCAATAGAAAGAGGAAATAGAAGAGAAAGAATCTAAGAATTGAGATTGAAGAGGGAATAGGTAAGCAATTGGTTCAACAGAGGAAAATACGGCACAAGGTTGTGTTTTGGGAGCCCTATATTCGGCTTCTAGCAAAATGAAGAGGCAAGGAGGAACCCTAAACACTATCCCTGACTATGACTCGGCTAACAAAAGAAAAATGAATGACTTGCACCCAAAACTCCCTATCACATTCGGCACACTTAGGAGCCTAATTGCCGAAATACTACCTAAAGCAGAGTGCCGAATTTGCCTTTCCCAAGAGTCCTCTGGCCGACCACCATTTTCAAAATTCAAACTCCCTCAACCTCCTCCTAAATTTGCTCATTTGATCGATTCAAATTTCTCTCTAAGCAAAGTTTAACTCTGCTTCAAATTCTTACCTGCTTCATGCACAAAATAAAACGCCACCTTACATACTCTGGGGCTTGAACCTTGGACCTCCAATCACTCTTAGGCGCAACTTTTATAGCTCCTAAGTGGCGTCAGATTGCCACTCCACCACTAGCCAGTTTATACCTTATTTCACAGATATTTTCTTATAACACCTTCCTTCAAGAGACCCCTATCTCCTAAGTTAAAAATACAAAATTTTACCGAGCTTCTAACCAACACCTGGGCCTTCCATAGGCCCATTAACACTCCCCAACCATGCATTACACATCCAAATACTAGAGTTTAAACATTTTATCAGATAAAGAACAATCTAAGAGAAACCCAAAAATTAGGGCGTTACACATAAGCTACCACTTTACCTTCTTGCATCAGCACACAACCAAGACCAGATAATGATGGATCACTATAGATCACAAACTCTTTCCCCAACTTAACACTGGTGCTTCTGTCAATCGCGCTTTCAACTTCTCAAAACTTTGTTGACACTTTTCAGTCCCATCGAACTTAACACTCTCTTGCAACAACTTAGTCGTAGGAGAGGCAATCATAGAGAATCCCTCGACAAAACGTCACTAATATTTGGCGAAGCCCAAAAAGCTTCTAACCTCAGATATATTCTTTGGTAGTTTCCAATCAACAATGGCCGAAACTTTGCTCGGATCAACCCGAATACCGTCACTAGAAACTATATGTCCCAAAAATTTGACATCATGAAGCCAAAATTCACTTTTACTAAATTTGGCAAACAATTTCTTTTCTCTCAAAATTTGTAATACCGTTCTCAAGTGTTTGGCATGCTCGGACTTATCTCGAGAATAAATCAGAATATCATCTATGAACACAACCACAAACTTATCCAAATATGGCCGAAAGATTCAGTTCATCAAATCCATAAAAATAGCTATAGCATTAGTTAAACAGAAAGGCATCACAAGCAATTCATAATATCCATACCTCATTCTGAAAGTGGTTTTTGGCACATCTGACTCTTTAACTCACAACTAATAGTAACCGGATCTAAAATTGATCTTTGAAAACACTGTCGCCCCTTTCAACTGGTCGAACAAATCATCAATTCTCAGCAATGGATACTAGTCACCTTGTTGAGCTATCGATAGTCAATACAAAGTCTCATAGATCCGTCTTTTTTCTTTACAAACAATACGGGAGCACCCCAGGGAGAGAAACTCGGTCTCACAAACCCCTTATCTATTAACTCTTGCAACTGAGCCTTTAATTCTTTCAATTCAGTCGGAGCCATTCTATACGGAGCAATCGAGATTGGTGCAGTCCCAGGCAACAAATCAATGGCAAACTCTATCTCCCTGATCAGAGGAAACCCAAGTAATTCTTCTAGAAATACATCCAGTAAATCACAGACTACCAGTATTAATTCGAGATTCGGCTCAAACATCTCGGCATTCAATACATATGCAAGATAAGCTTCACACCCTTTTCTTATGTATCTCTAAGTAGACATGTGCGAAATCACCATATGCAATTTATTTAACTCATTTGTTTTGACCCAAGGAATCTCACCAGTTTCACATTTCAAGTCAAGGGTTTTCTGTCTACAATTTAGCTTGGCATCATGTAATGTCAAGCAATCCATACCTAGAATAACATCAAACTTATCAAATGGTAACAACATCAGATTAGCCGGAAAACATTGACCTTGAATCATCAACTGACAATTCTTGCAAACCTTATCTACTAACACATATTTGCCTAAAGGGTTTGACACTTTAATCACAAATTCAGTAAACTCTAAAGGCAAACTCTTACTAGATACTAAATTCACACAAACATAGGAATGAGTAGATCTGGGATCAATCAATTCAATAACAGTAGTATTATAAAGAGAAAATGTACTAGTAATCACATCGGGAGATGATGCCTCATTACGAGCACGTATGGCATAAGCTCTAGCAGGTGCTTTAGTTTTTGATATCCTAGTTGTATCCTTCATCACACATTTACTGCTAGCTCTACTTCCAGTATTTCTTGGAGGACTACCTCTATTAGCAGTGCTAGTCTGTCTCACACTCTGAAAATTTTCTTCTTCAACCCTTTTTGGACAGTCCTTAATATAATGTTCTCGAGAACCACACCTAAAATAAGCTTGTACAATCGCCTAACACTCACCGTGAAGTTGCTTACCACAATGCTAACACTCGGGTCTATTAGACCTCACATTACCCACACTTTCCATTGAAGTAGCTTATGCTTTAGAACCTAAATATGATCTCCTACAGTCTTGGTGCGAATATCCAGCTGAAACAATCAATCAAGAATTCATCTCTTTGGACTTCTTTGACTGAGATTGGAATGACCTACGTATTGGCCTCTTTCTTGTATATCTGGCTTCAACCATAACTTTTCTCTTTTTTTCTGTTTAGCTCTTTGACTTTACAAGCTCGATCGACCAATACCACAAACATTTTCAACTTTAGGGTCCCAACTAACAGTCTGATGTCTTCATTTAACCCATCCTCGAAACTCTCTTGCACATAATAGCTTCGGTAGACACACATTCTTAGGCATACTTGCTGAGTCTAAAAAATTCACGTTCATATTCTGCCACAGACATTTCACCTTGTTTCAGCTCGAGAAACTCTTTCTGTTTCTGATCAATGAACTACTGGCTTATGTACTTCTTTCTGAATTCCTTTTTGAAGAATCCCATGAAATCCTTTCTTTCGGAACCACGAATACCAATGTCTTCCACCAATGATATTCTGAATCCCTCAATAAAGATATAGCACATTTTAAACATTCTTTGGGAGTGCAACAAAGCTCATCAAATACCCTGATAGAATTCTCAAGCCAAAACTCTACTTTCTCGGGATCGTCATCTATGTTAGCCTTTAATTCTTCAGCCCCTTGCTTCCGAATTTTATCAACCGGAGGCTTGTTCAATCTTACTATTTCAGCACCTTGAGGAACTACGAGAATCGGTTGGGGAGTAGGAGGGGTGGAGAGGTTGAGTATTTAGATTTGCTCGAACAAATTCCATATATCAATTACTCATTATATGCAGAAAGGCTTCCCGAGCCCTATCTCTTAGAATACGTATTTCAGATCTACTTTGAACTGGTGTGGTCCCTTACACAGGAGCCAACGCATTACTCTTTACGTTATCAGCTACAGCTCGGTCGGGATCCAGTTACAATATAAAAACACAATTAAAATTGTCAGGAGTCACCACACTATCACAATATATTTATGGCATGTATAGATAGACTTTCACACATCTTATGCGAGTCTAAGAACCAACTAAACCATAGCTCTATTACCACTAAAATGTAACACCCCTTACTCGTGTTCGATACTGGAATAAGGTACGAGGCATTACCGGAACAAAACACATACAGTCGAACTAAACCGAGACGTAAATTACATCCAAATTTAAAACTTTTCAATTTTCATTACTCACTCATTCAACCAAATCATGCATCTCATAAATTGCATCGTCATAAACATATAACTTAACTAATATTAGCCAACATTGATGCCCTTATAAAAAAATGAGCTCTCAAATATTAAATGCCAACATTTTAGGCCACATCAATTATGACATATAACAAAATAACCAAGTCCTATATACATGCCATAATCCCAAAATATTGCCTTTAAAATACAAAAAGAGTGGTGATAGTGTGGATAGATCTCCGACGATCTCCGAATCTCGAGCTAGCTTGGTGACACTATAAAACAAGGGAATGAAAAGAGAAGGGAGAAAGCATATAGCTTAGTAAGGAAGCATGTAAATAATAAATAAATTATTAACATGCCTTTGACAATCCTCATAATATGTTCTCAAGATAATGCAATCATAATTACACATAGTTCCACCATTTGCTCATGTTCATCTTAAGTTGTCTACTGGAGTCACAGTCACTAAATTATTTATATCTCGAGCTACAGAACTCCAAATTAAGATCTAGTAATTTTCCTTGAAACTAAACTCACATATCTTCTTACCATAAACTTTCCAAAATTTTTGGTTTAGCTAATAAGTACACTTTATTCTTTAAAGTCTCCCTTGTTCCGTTGTCTGACAGTTCTGACCCCTATACACTAATAATTAATTATCTATTCACACAATATTCGAATAATTTTCTCGTTTTTTTTAAATAGACACATTTATGATTTTAAGAATATAAATTATAACCCATAATTAATTTTTTATAATTTTTAATGATTTTTCAAATTCAGAACAGTGGATTTCCAAATCATTCTGACTCTATCTCACTAAAACTTAAATATCACAGAATATGAAATTCTTTTCCTTTCACCATTTCTTTTATGTGAAAATAGGATCATTAATATTTAATTTCATATCTTATTCAACCTTAAATTCGATTTCCACCATTTTTGGTGATTTTTCAAATTCACACAACTGCTGCTGTCCAAAACTATTTTATTACAAATTTCACTCTTACATAATTTCACTTCAGTTCATCTAACCAAAAGTTTGATTAACTATCGAGCGCATTGCTCATAAATTTTAACACACATATACCTGCACTTATTCATCACATAGTCATATTCAATTACACTAGTCGTTACATGATCACATGCATTTTCACCTAGTCAATTTAACGTTGAACTCATCGGAATAATAGCAGATACATGGTGGCCTACACATTGTACCACCCGTATAGCCGAAGCTATCTAGTGCACATAGTATCCTACACTCAGTACTACATCTGTGACCAAAACCATCTCTTACACATAGTGGCGTGCACTTAGTACCACACATGTGGTCGAAGCTATCGAGTACGTATAGTAGCATTCATTTAGTACTACACATGCAACCTAACTATCTGGTACATGTAGTAGCCTGCACTTGTACTACACACGTGACCTAAAACCATCTTAAACACATAGTTGCCTGCACATAGTACTACACATGTGTTCTCACAACGGATCATTCGTATCTTTTCTATTCCAAAGGTTAGTCAGGAAATTCCTTACTTTCCAACATTTTACCAATTCATCCATACTCAATTTCAATTCATAATTTACCTCAAGTGAGCATTCAATATGCAACCAAATCTCATATAATAACAAAATATTATAACATAAGTAAAAACGACATATTATTTACATGCAAACTTACCTCGGTGCAAAATATAGTAATTTTGCAATTTAGTCCACAATCTTTTACTTTCCCCAATCAAGGTCGATTCCATGTCTTTCTTGGTCTATAATAATACATTTGACTTATTCAACACTCACATGGTTCAAACCAGCCAAAAAACATTATATGGCAAAAATTATAATTTTGCCCCTAAAGTTTCACAAAATTATGATTTTGCCCCTAGGCTCGGAAAATAATTTTTATTCAATTTCCTTCCAATTTAGGCCTGGTCAAACCATTTTCATAACTATAGAAATCCACAATGTGCACTAAATCACATACTTACACACATTTTACAACTTTTTATAAACTAGTCCTTTTATGCAATTTCATCAAAAATCACTTAGTAAAAGTTGTTTATCACACTCCAAACGTTCATATTCTTCAATAAAACATCAAAATACATGCATGTCATCCATGGGTAATTTTTTGAATATAAACCCTAGCTCAAAATATTGGTAGAAATAGGTAATCGAGCTACGATGATCTCAAAAATGTAAAGAACACTAAAAACGAGGCTAGGATGTACTTACTATTGATCTTGAAAGATGATGAAAAACCGTAGCTTTAGTGTTCTCCCAAAGGTTCGGCCAAGGTTGAAGAAAGATGAACATAATTTTGGCTTATTTTTCCCTTTTTATTCTTTTATTAACCAAGTGACTGAAATGCCCTTCATTGAAAACGTTAGGTATTTTATTCCTCCTTAGGTATTTTTGTCCAAACTAAAGTATAATGGTCTAATTACTATCTAAGGGCCTCCACTTTAAAAACTCATTACATGTAACACCCCTAACCCGTATCCGTCGCCGGAGGGTTAGGAGTCATTACCAAGCAAACATGAGATTTGAATAAACTCTAATCGTATAAATTCGATTTAAAAAAAAAATTGTGAGTAGTAATAGTTTAGAAGAATGAAGGGTATTAACATAAGTGTATTCATTGATCAACTTAATGTGATCTCGACATTCATAAGACTGAATCTAGGAGCATGCATGTCTAATATAATTTGAATTCATTTGACTTGCCTATTAAGCAATACTATTTATATGGTAATAATACCAAAGCTTAACCAATTGCATCAATTCATTTACTAGGCCGAATGAGCATGTACACAAAAGCATGTCAACTAATAAGTACTTAATCACAAAACATTTCAAGCACTTTTCAATCATGCATCAATACAGCTTATACCCAGCTCTCTATACTCTATTCGAAATTCATAGCCCAATTTTAAAAGTAGCATTTCATACATTCATGTCTATCATTAAATTAGGTATTATCGTATGTCATCTACTAAGTGTCAATGACTCTCTTGAATTAAAATGAGTTATACATCCTATAATTCACTCGGTACTACTCATGCTTACCTATCTATCTTACCAAGAACAAATTAGTAATTTCTAACATGCACCATTTAGTTTACAAGCACTTGCCGAATGTACAGACACTCTTACCAGACTTTTCACATTTAATCATCTTGTTCACATTCAGCCAATACATGAACTTCAAACATAAATCTCAAAGTGGACACTACTTCAAATATTAGCAACCGAATACACAAGCCTTCACATTCATTCACAACCAACGTGCTCAAGCTTAAAATCCATATTCAAAAAGAAACGCAGCTTAGCAAGCCATTTTCGCATGGCTATACTTATATACATTATCAAAACGATACTTAATTCCCATCAAAAGTCAAACCTATACATGCCATTTTTAAAGTTTAGCTACTAAGTACCGAAAGAGCTTTGATAGTGTGGACGACTTCGATTTTGTGATTCCCGAGGCCGTAGCTAACAAACGAGATCTATAAAATAGAGAATTAAGAGCAATAGAATAAGCACTTCTATGCTTAGTAAGTTTTAAGCAATAAAGTCATTTAAATTCAAAGCATGAAAATTTTAAAGTTTGACATCTCCTCTTTGGCCAAATGTAACTATGACTAATTATATTACCATTATCCATTTCATATCATTTCAAATTTCCTTACACACAAAACTCATATCACATAGGTAGTTCTTTTTATCCACAAGCCTCATCATTTGGCCGAATACATTCAATACAATTACTTGGCTAAATTATTACATAAACACATTTTCACATATGCATGTTACTTCACACTTCAGCCACATATGCTCACATGCTCAAAGCCAATCTCATCCTAATACCACTTGAATCAGAATTCATATATTATAAGTAGGTCATAGACTTTCATGCAATCTCGTACAATGGCCAGAGCATCACTATCCAAGTGTACATTCACAATCTAATACGAATCAAATTCACCATGAGTATGAGGTACGTACCTGACTAACTTAAGGTAGTGCACATTTGTTGGGATTATTACAACATAAATCGTGAAATTCTCGCACAAATGCCTACGAGATTTTTAACCTGGATATAACACCGGCACAAGGGCCCTTCAGGACTTAGCACGGATACAACACTGGCACAAATACCCTTCGGGACTTAGCCCGAATACAACACTGGCACAACTGCCCTTCGGGACTTAACCCGGACACAACACTGGCACAAATGCCCTTCGGGACTTAGCCCGGACACAACACTGGCACAAATTCCCTTCGAGACTTAGCCCGGGTTTAGCTCACTGAAACTTTATACATTTGTATCCATCAAGTTTACATTTCACAACATCTATCACAATTGAAATTCACTTGCCTCATTCACATATTAGCACATAACATAACGTTTTCATTTAATATTCGGTCTATAAGCACATACATAGATCACATATCAAATCGATTATCATAGCTTTTATTTCTAAGGAGCTTTTGGCTATTTGCCATATTTACTACTTACTTTGCATCAGCCAAAATCAACATGCCTCAACTTGTCAACCACATGTATATATAAATATGTATATCATGTTAATCAACTCTTATGCTAGGTTTCACTACTTAAAACTTACCTTGTATTTTTCTAGAAAATTTTGGGTTGGCTATTCCGTGACTTTAGCTTTCCCCTTATTCGATGTTGCCCCTCTATGCTCTTGAGCTTAATTAGAACAAACTTTAACTCATTAAAATCCCATGTAAGGTTGCTTATGGCCAAATATTATCAAAACTCAACAAGCATTCATTTTAAAACTTTAATTCCATAATACCGAATGCCGTTCTCCATTAACCACACACACACTCACATGCATTAATAATGATCTAGTATGACTCATAGTTCACTCGGCCATTCAACATTCAAGGTCATATAAATTTCATGTCAAATGTTCCTAGTTGAAAATGTATACGAGCACATAATGCACATTAACATTTCATTTTAACAACTCCCAATTTAATTAGCACTATATCTCACTAACTAACCATCCAAACCAAATTCATTTATTCCAATGGACATAGCCGAATGCCCCACTAGCTTAATAAGTCACACAAATAACAAATAACCAACTCATTTCATCCTTAATTTCCCTTATAGCAAATTCATAAAAATTCAATAAGAAACACATCAAATTTCTTAGCAAATTCCCAATTTCAAATTCGATAATTCATGAGTAAAAGTTACTCACACATTAGCTATTTCTAAACTATCATTGAATCCGCATGAAAACACATATAATTTAGCTCAAGGATCTACTAAACTCCCTTTATTAACCGAAGCATATCCACACCACCCCTAATCAATTTTTTTTTTCACTATGGCCGAATGCATAGTTTATTCACAACTTAGAATTTACAATTGACTTATGTTAAAAACTTACCTATTAGCAAATTTTCACAAATTTAGAGGGAAAACATGCAATCCAATTTAGTCATCACAATAAAGATTTAAACATATAACAATACCAAAATTTACATTCGGTAATGTCCTCATAACTCAGGTTGACCGATTTTCCCAATATCAAATAACATCCCTATATGCCCAATTCATCAACTTAAACTTCAACAACATCCATTACAACTCAAAGTATGAAAACATCCAACATTTCAAAATTCATTCACATAGCCAAATGCATAGACCATCACCAAACTCTAAATTTTCATATGGCTAATGGTAAGAACTTAAAAATAAGTCTAATATCACAAATTTACTCCAAACAACATTCAAAACATACCTTAATTGTTAAGAGAAAGTGCTGAATGCCTTAGGGATATTTTCCCCACTCTTTCACCAAGTTTCGGCTAGGAAGAAGAAAGGATAAACAAAATTTTTTTTCTTATTATTTTTTTTGATTATTTAGTCATTACTAAATAAAATTATTAAAGAAAATTCATACTTAGTGCTTATTATCACATCATGGCCGGCCACTCACCCCAAAAAGGGAAATTTGACATGCAAATCCATGTATTTGGCAACATTATGTAATTACTCTCTTGAATTTAGCCACACATATATTCAATTCTTCTCACATAAGTCCTTTAATTTTAGAACACATTCAGTTTGACAAAAATCATAGCATTCGAAAATCACACATGCATGTTCACATATTTTGGACATAAAATATTATATTCAAAATTTTCTTTGACTCGGTTTAGACGTCCCGAAATCGCTTCCCGACTAGGGTCAAAATAGGGCTGTCACAACTCTTCCCCCTTTAGGGATTTTCGTCCCCGAAAATCTTACCGGTAAATAGTTTGGGTATCATTCTTTCATAGAGTTCTCGGGTTCCCAAGTCGTTTCTTGAATCCCGTGCTTGAGCCACAACATTTTTACTAATGAAACCTTTTTGTTTCGTAACTCTTTCACTTCGCGAGCTAAAATACGAATCGGTTCTTCTTCATAACTCAAATCAGATTGAATTTCAATTTCGGATGGACAAATCACATGAGAGGGATCGGATCTATAACGACGGAGCATAGAAACATGAAAAACATTATGGATCGTTTCAAGTTCAGGGGGCAAAATTAGCCTATAAGCAACCGGCCCAATACGTTTTGAAATTTCATACGGTCTGATGAATCTCGGGTTCAACTTGCCTTTACGGCCAAATCGAAGTATCTTTTTCCATGGCGAGACTTTTAGAAACACTTTTTCTCTGATATGAAACTCTATATCTTTATGCTTCAAATCCGTATATGATTTCTGACGATCCGCTATTGCTTTCAGACCAGTATGAATTATTTCCACTTTCTGTTCGGCTTCTTTAATTAGATCAACCCCGTATAGCTTATTCTCACTGAGCTCGGTCCAAAACAAAGGTGTACGGTATTTGCGACCGTATAAGGCTCGTAAGGCGCCATCTTGATACTCGTCTGAAAGCTATTATTGTAGGCGAATTCGATCAACGGTATGTATTTCTCCCACAAGCTACTAAACTCGAGAATGCAACATCTCAACATATCCTCGAGTATTTGAATCGTTCTTTTAGACTGATCGTCGGTCTGAGGATGAAAGGCGGTGCTAAAATGGAGCTTAGTACCCAATGCCTTGTGCAATTTCTTCCAGAATCGCGAAGTAAATCGGGGATCTCGGTGTGATAGCCTAAATTTGACCCTAATTGGAACAGTGGTTTCTGGACCACGAATCTGAAATGAAAAATTTTCAAACATTATTTTTCTGTGTTTTACTTGTGTTTACTTTGATGTGTTAAAGTTTCGTGATTTAATTTTGTGGTTTGGGTGCTTAATTACTAAGAAAGGGCTAAATTACAATAAACAAATTATACGTATGCTATTATGGAAATGCCAAAGTGACATGTTTCTTTAATATTAAGGTCTTAAGTGGCAAATAAGCCATTTAAAAAGTTAATGTGCGGTAGTGGGAGTAAATAAAAGCTATTATGTGTATGATATATAAATATATATTATATAAGATGACAAATAATTATTTTACATAAAAAAAAAGTGATGCAAATAAGGAGGTGTATATATTTATAGACGGAATTGACCCTAGGTTAGTGGAAAAGAAATAAAATTATAAAGGCTAGATTGGGGAGACTAACAATTAAATATGCATGAGTAATTAACTTAAAAAAAAATGGTTGTTTGGTTCCTTGGTGGTGCTGAAACTAAGAAGAGAAACAAAGAAGAAGGGTGAAGAGCATTCGGCATTTTGTGTGGCCTAATTGAGGTGAGATTCCATGTAGTTCTTTAAATTTTTGAGAATTTAAGGTAGTTGTTAGATTATTAACATAGCCCATATGATAAATTTTAAGTTTAAGACATAATAGGTATTCGACCATGATTGATATGTGGGTAAAATTTGGTGTTTGAACATTCTAAGTGAGAAATAGATTGCATGATGGGTTTAAGCTTGGGAAATTTTAGTATCCTTGGCTTTAATGAATTATTGGTACTCAGCATTGGTGATAAGCATTGTACAGGTGGAGTTTTTGATATAATTTTCTTTGCATATGTGAATAAATGATAATAAACTTGTAAGTTTAGGGGACTAAGTTTATATATAATGAACTATAGGTTGTATGCCTAGTTAAATTATGTGATAAGTGAATTAAGAGTATAAGGTTCACATACGAAATGAAAGGAATTAAGTGTGGATTTTTGGGTTGTTCGGCTTTAGTATGAAACTAGAAATGAACACTTAAATATTAACTTTGTATATATATGTGTGTGCCGAGTGTGATAGTGATTGATGATTTGGGTATTAATTTTAATTTGAAAGGTATAGAAGGTAAGGTAGCCGTAAATGATACAAAATTAGAAAAAAAATTTTAACATTTATAAGTATGTGGATGCCATTGTCGAATATACTTTTTGAGTAGTCGAATTTTTTTGAATTATGCTCAAGAATTTAAAGGAGCAAACTTGGATCGAGGAAAGGCGACAGTGGTCTAGTAGTCAGCACAATCGTACGAAAATTGTCAAGGTAAGTCTTAAAGCTGAAATATGTATTAAATTTGAAAGAATGTTACATATGAGAGCCGAATTGTAGTCTTATAATTTAATTATACGATTTTCGATTATGACTTGAAGAGTTGAAGGTTGGTTGGATGTGAAATGAAATGGTTGATTTTGGATTAGTTAATTAATATAAAGAGTTGATGCATAAATTAAACCAAAGGTGGCTAAGATGTTGAGTTAAATTAGTTGTAAAGATATATATAAAGCCGTATTGAAATACTAGAATTTAATATGTCTATACCAAATGCAACTTATGTTAGATATGACATAGCTATAATTATAGTATGAGTGCGGAATGTGACTCAAAACAAAGAATAAATTTATTGATGTGCAAAGAAAAACGAGGCTTTGTTGTTCGGCCATCTAAAGATCAAGAATCCAAGGTAAATACATGGAAATTTGTTTTTATTTGGATTTTTTGAGTTCCTTTCTTAGTTCTAACGTAAACCCATGCAGAAATTTTGATTTTGGGTGTTGTTGATGCATTAGGCCATGGTTGATTAAGTTTATTTGGTGTTGTTTTAATGCTTTTGTATTGAGGGTTGTTAATAGATGAATTGAGTTTGATAAAGTTGAAAATTTGTGTCTAAAGTGTTTTGTGGCAATTGGCTGTAAGGTAAAATGCAAAGCTAATGTCTAATTGTAGCACTTATATGTGTGTGTTAGCCGAATGAGAACTTGGAAAATGAATTGAGCTAATGTTGTGTATTAAAAGGTTAGAAAATGAATGTTGCCGTGTGAATAATTAAAGAAAGAAAAATATTTGAATGTCAAATTTTGCATATATGGCCGAATGTGTTAGGGAGTTATTATTGAAATAATTGATGGTAATTTGAGTTGGAAAGAATGAAAGTACCATATTTGTACTTTTATTCAAGAAACTATCTTCGTTTAAGGACGGGATGCCTTTATTAATCTTGTTGTTTAAGATGCTGAATATATATATATATATATCAAGGAATGGGTCAGTTTATGAACCTAAATAAGGTATTGAGCAATGTTTCTGTATTAAAAGGCTATTAAATATAAATTGGTGAATTACATAATGAAGTAAAGATTTGAGTGGTGCATGTGTGATTAAATCGAGTGAAAGACCTATGGTAGCTTAATTGAATATTTGGCTTAGGTAAGTTAATAAAAGGAAATGAAAGTGTTGATGAAGTGGTGTTCAGCCATGGTTATGTTTGAGTATTTCAATCATGGGTTATTGTTTGGTTACCCATGGCTTTTAACGTTTTCGGTCATATGGATGTTATGACTAAATTTTAGTCTTGTGTTAATATATTAAATGATATACGGTCATGAGGAATACAAATGCACATATATATGAAATTAAAGTATGAATAATGAGTTCTTATATTAGAATGAGTCTCTGTTGTGCGTATATATATAAATACTGATGAGTTTAAATTTGTAACACCCTATACCCCTGTCCATCATCGAAATAGGGTATTAAGGTATTACATAACTAAATACAACCTACTGAGGTTCATAGATACGTACAAGACATAGATTCGGTTGTACATCAAAATTCGATTAGGGATTAAATTTAAATTCTAGATCCGAACAATCTAACATTCAAGGTAATTCGACTAAGGCAACCATCTCACGTATATTTACTATAAGAGTACTATCAAGGTTGTCAAACGACTACCGACCAATAGGTGTAATCAAATTTCTGGGTATTAAGCATACCATCATCACATCATATAACCCATGCGTCGAAGTAACAAGGCACATAAAATTTCCAACAAAACATATACATCAACTTAGAGATTAAGCAAGCCATTTTCGCATGGCTAGAACAATTACAACTCAAAATGTAATTCGGATTCACAAAAGGAGATTAGCCTATACATGCCATTGTTCTCAAAATAACTATCAAATGTACCAAAATAACGACGATAGTGTAGGTGATTAAAGCTTCAATCCCTGAGTCCGTAGCTTCAAAAAGAGATCTATAAAACAGAGGAAACAAAGTAAACGGAGTAAGCATTACAATGCTTAGTAAGTTTTAAGCAATGACAACGGATAAAAATCAAATTATAACATAGTTGTTCGCATTTTTGTTTCCCACTTCTTTGGGCATGTCACCCCTTAACCGAATATACACGTTCTCATCATATACAATAGGCAGATAACTTTCACTTGATAGTGAGCTCATGTAAACAAAAACATTAATTTCACATAACCTTTCACATTGACCAATTGTACTAGAATCATATAAATAGTCTCATTTCATACTCACATAGGCAATCGTATAATGACCTTATGATTTGGTCCAAAACAAGCTTACATATAAGCTTAGGGTACATACCTGTATAACTTAACGCTTTGAGCGCATTCATTAACAATCGTTACTATGAAGTCTTTTAATCTTAGACTTTACCATAATCATCATCGAGACCTTTAGCTCGGATAAAATCTCCACACAAAGCCAGCGGATCTTTACCCGGACATAGTCACCGCATATAGCCATCGAGTCTTAACGCGGACATAATCTCCGTATATAGCCATCGGGTCTTAACCCGGACATAATCTCCGCATATAGCCATCGGGTCTTAACCCGGATATAATCTCCGCATAAAACCTTCGGGTCTTAACCCGGATTCACATTACATAGTTTCATGCATATCTATTCACATGTTACCACATTTCTCATAGCAAAATCACATTTGTAATTCAAGTCCACTCATTCGCATATAGACATATAACATGCTCATTGACTTTGTTTCGTAACATCATTCAAATTTAATACATGTATACTTCGTTTACTAAACTTTCAGCTCAATAAGCAAACACACATAAGCATATATCCCCAATCTTGTTCTTTGTTTAATTCTCTAATAGTCATTCGGCTATATATCAACATGTATAAGGTTTCTTTTTCAATAACCTTGTTATGGTAAGGACAATGGGACATCATTCATCTATCATATATATATATCATGGCATTTTAAATTAAATACCAAATTCAAATACTCAAAACTTACCTCGAACTTTTCTGAGCAACAATAAGTCAGCTATTCAACCACTTTAGCTTTCCCTTTATCCGAACTTGTCCCTCTATGCTCTTGAGCTAAATTAAATAATTCAATTTTATTAATCCTCATTCAAATATCTCACTTGATCATTTCACTTACAATCAAAATAAGAAACACATATATACATCCTTTGCCACACACGCACACACATTTGGCCAATCACATATATATCACAAGTCACTACAAGCTAACTTCCTGAGCAACATTCACTAAATTATTCATAACTGGAGCTACGAAACTCCAAATCAAGTTCTGTAAATTTTCCCTGGAACTAGACTCATGTACTTTTATACCATAAAATTTCCAAAATTTTTGAATTGACCAATTAATACAGTTTAATCCTCAAATTTAACCCTGATTCACTGTCGGACAGTTCCGACCCTTCTGTACTAAAGTTCAATTATCTCTTAGTTCAGGTCTCGAAAAATTTTCTTGTATATCTCTCTTGAAAGTAGACTCATTAAGGATTCTAAGCATATAAATTACATCTTATGGATATTTTTTTTTACAATTTATAATGATTTTCTAAAAATAGAATAGGGGATTTCGGAGTCAATCTGCCACTGGCTCACACTACTTTAAATATCTCTTTATCAGAAATTCCTTTGCTTATAAGGTTCTTTTTATAAGAAACTAGACTCATTAAGCTTTAATTACATAATTTATTCAGCCTCTAATTCAGCTCCCACAATTTATAGTGATTTTTCCAAAACACGTTACTGCTACTGTACCAAGCAGATTTATACAAATTCACTCTTTAAAGTTTTTATTCACATATTTAAAACATAACATCTTATGTGGCATCATTTAGAGAAGTCATTGACCTTAACATATATATACAAAATTCATATTCATTCCATTTAAGTACTTAAAACTTAGAAAGAAATCAAACTCAAATACTTAAGAACCTACTTTTCAAACACACCTATAGCCGAAACATATGTATATGAATATAAGATTTTCCATCATTTGAAGAAAGCACAAATACAATTCACATTTCATTTCAAGTTACAACATATAATCAAGGTCACATTTGGCCACTAATTAAACATATCAAATTTCTTAGCCAAAATACCAATTTCAAATTCGGCAATTCATGAGCAAAAGTTATTCACACATTAGCTAATTCCCATGTATACTACCATAATTTATCAAAGAAGCTTACCTAAATTTACATTCAAAATTTTAGACATTAACTAGCACATCAACCAAGCCCTATTGATCAATTAATACACACGTATATATTCACTTACTTGCAATGGCCGAATATTACTTATCACTTCCCAATTCATCTTAATTAACGACTCACCAAAATAAGTTCATTCGGTCATCACAACTCAATTTCAATACCAAAGCAAAAATTTCCTCATCAAATTACTAATCAACCAAAACTAACATGCTTCACTAATGCCAAGTTGCAAATAGGTTTCAGTCAAACAAAATAAAAAGCTCACCACATCAAAATTAACACCTATTAACCCCAAGTCATTACCAATAACCAACTATCATGTTAAAGATCAAATTGCAAATCAAAAGCAAAACAATTTAATCATTCAAAGGACCAAATGTCCCTTAGACATTTTAAACCACACAAAACTTTAATCTAACAAATTTGAGCTCACAAATTTCAATTCACATGAATTTCAACATCATAGAGTCCATTCAAACCCCATTTATCAATTTATATTTCAAAAACATAACACACTATCCCTTTGCAAAAGAAATCAACCATGGCCGAATGTATAGTTCATCATCAACTTAAAAATTAACAAATGGGTTATGATAAGAACTTAGCTACTAACTCAATTTCTCAAAATTTAGAAGAGATAACATGAAATCCTACCTTAATTTGCCTTCAAAATGACCGAATGCCTTTGTTCTTTTCCCTTTCTTCTTGCACTTGAATTTTCGGCAATAAGGGAAGGAAATAAACATGACAACTTTGTATTTTTTTTTATCACCTCAACTTATTATAATATATCATATATTACTATCATTATTTACTAACAAACAAACAAAACACAAAATGACAAACAAAGTCATCATTACTGTCCACTAGCATTAAAAGGGGAATTTGACATGCAACTCCACTATTTTGCATGCATGTACTTATTAGTCATCACACCTTTGTCATGCATATTTCCAAAGTTCACAATTAAGCCCTTTTTGGTGCAATTCATTATTTTAATACTAAATTAAGGCACCTAAGATGTCATACATGAATTGGCACATGCAATAGGCATCAAAATAATGGTTAAATTATTTTTGTGCCTCGGTTTTGTGGTCCCGAAACCACATTCCGACTAGGGTCATTTTAAGTCTGTCACACCTCTCCCCCTCTGAAGAAATTTTCATCCCTGAAAATCTTACCGAAAAATAAGTTTGGGTAACGTTCTTTTATCGAATCCTCAAGCTCCCAAGTAGCTTCTTCCACCCCGTGTTTGACCCACAACACTTTCACTAACGAAATCCTCTTATTTCGTAACTCTTTAACCTCGTGTGCCAAAATACGAATTGGTTCCTCCTCATAACTCAAATCAGACCAAATCTCAATGTTAGATGGATTAATCACATGCGATGGGTCGGATCTATATCGTCGAAGCATCGAAAAATGAAAAACGTTGTGAATCTTTTCAAGTTCGGGAGGCAAAATCAATCGATATGCTACCAGTCCGATCCGTTCTGATATTTCATAAGGCTCGATGAACCTCGAACTCAATTTACCCTTACGGCCGAATCTAAGCACCTTTTTCCAAGGTGACACTTTAAGAAATACTTTCTCTCCGACCTGATACTCAATGTCTTTTCACTTTAGATCCGCATATGACTTCTGACAATCTGAAGCTGCCTTAAGGCTTTCACGGATCACTTTTACTTTCTGTTCGGCATCTCTAATCAAATCGACCCCAAAAATCTTACTTTCACTGAGCTTAGTCCAAAACAACAGTGTACAGCATTTACGATTGTACAAAGCCTCGTAAGGTGCCATCTTAATGCTCGATTGAAAACTGTTGTTGTAAGCGAATTCAATCAAAGGCAAATATCGTTCCCATGAACCACTAAACTCAAGGATACAACATCTCAACATATCCTCAAGTATTTGAATTACTCATTCTGACTGACCGTCCGTCTGGGGATGAAATGCGGTACTAAAATGTAGCTTAGTACCTAGAGAATCTTATAGTTTCTTCCAAAATTGCGATGTAAATCTCAGGTCTCTATCCGATACGATAGAGATAGGCACCCCGTGCAGTCTGACAATCTGTGAAACATACAATTCTGCTAACTTATCGAGTGAGAAATCCGTACGCATGGGAATAAAATGAGCCGATTTAGTTAATCGGTCTACGACAACCCAAATCGCATCCTTCTTGCTTGGTGTCAACGGTAGCCCAGATACAAAATCCATCGTGACTTTAACCCATTTCCACTCGGGAATCAAAATCGGTTGCAACAAACCCGGAGGCACCTGATGTTCCGCTTTTACTTGTTGGCATATCAGACACTTAGACACAAAATTTGAGATGTCTCGTTTCATACCATGCCACCAATACTGACGTTTCAAATCGTTGTACATTTTTGTACTTCCCGGATGAACCGACATTCGGAGATTATGGGCTTCATTTAAAATCATCGAAACCAACTCTGAACTTTTCGGAATACATATTCGGCCTCGGAACCTCAAACAATCATTGTCATCAACTTGAAATTCGGAATCCATATTTAGGTTAAATTGAGTTCGCTTGGCAATTAAATCATCATAAGCTTTCTAAGCTTCACAAACTTGTCGTAAAAACACCGGTTTCGCTTTTAATTCCGCTATCATTACACCATCATCAGATACCGATAAATGCACATTCATTGCTCTAAAGCAAACAATGATTTTCGACTAAGAGCATCAGCAACAACATTCGCCTTTCCCGGATGATAGTCAATGACAAGCTCGTAATCCTTTAGCAATTCAAGCCAACGTCTTTGTCTCAGATTCAAGTCTCTTTGCGTCATCAAGTATTTGAGGCTTTTATGGTCGGAAAAGATATGACATTTCTCTCCAAAAAGGTAGTGACGCCAAATCTTTAAAGCAAACACAATAGCAGCTAATTCGAGATAGTGAGTCGGATAGTTTTTCTCATAAGGCTTTAACTGTCTCGAAGCATACGCAACGACTCTGCCCTCTTACATCAAAACACATCCCAAGCCATTCAAAGATGCGTCGCTATAGACCACATACTCTTTATCGGATTCAGGCTGAACTAATATTAGAGCTTCTGTCAAAAGGGCTTCCAACTGGTCGAAACTCTTCTGGCACTTCTCAGACCATTCAAATTTAACATCTTTCTGCAATAGCTTCATCAACGGAGTTGAAATCATGGAGAAGCCCTTCACAAACCGTCGGTAATACCCGGCAAGTCCCAAAAAGCTTCGGACTTCTGAGACAATTCTAGGAGGCTTCCAATCAAGGATAGCAAAAATTTTATTCGGATCGACTCGTACACCTGAAGCAGATATAATATGTCCTAGAAATCTGACCTCACGCAACCAAAACTCACATTTATTGAATTTTGCATACAACTGATTATGACGCAAAATCTGAAGCACAAGTCTCAAATGCTCGACATGCTCAAACTCATCGCAAGAATAAATAAAAATGTCGTCGATAAACACAACCACAAATTGATCTAAGTACTGCCTAAACACCCGATTCATTAGATCCATGAAAACAGATGGGGCATTAGTTAGCCCAAATGGCATCGTAGTGTCCGTACCTCGTTCTGAAAGCAGTCTTGGGTACATCTGAGTCTTGAACTCGCAACTGATAATAGCCAGATCACAAATCAATCTTTGAGAACACTGAAGCTCCCTTTAACTGATCAAATAGGTCGTCAATACGAGGCAATGGATACTTATTATTTATAGTCACTTTGTTCAGCTGCCGATAGTCAATACGCATTCTCAAAGTTCCATCTTTCTTTTTCACGAACAAGACGGGTGCACCCCAGGGTGAAAAGCTCGGTCTTGTGAAACCTCTATCAGTCAACTCTTGCAATTGAGATTTCAACTCTTTCAACTGTGTCGGAGCCATACGATACGGAGCAATCAAAATCGGAGTTGTACCCGGAACTAACTCAATGCCAAACTCAACCTCTCTAACAGGTGGTAATCCCGGTAACTCTTCAGGAAACATGTTCGGGTACTCACAAACCACAAGTACAGTCTCAAGCTTTCGCTCGGGCATTTTGCTATCCAAAACATAAGCAAGATAAGCCTTGCAACCCTTTTTCATATATTTCTGAGCCAGAACAGAAGATATCATTGTCGGTAGCCCGTTTAGATCAGTAGACTCAATCCGAATTATCTCATTACTCGAACATCGCAAATCAATAGTCTTTCGCTTGCAATTTACTACCGCATCATGCACAGTCAACCAATCCATTCTGAGAATAACGTCGAATTCATCGAATGGCAAAAGCATCAAATCGGTCGGAAAATAAAAATCCCGAATCATAAGGGGACATTTCTTACACACTCTATCAACTAAAACACAACGACCCAATGTATTGGATACTCAAATTACAAACTCAGTAGACTCAACAGGGAGAGTCTTACTGGATGCCAAAGTTTCACATACATATGAATGAGTTGAACCGGGGTCAATCAAAGCAATCACATCAGAATCAAAGAGAGTAAAAGTACAGGTGATAACATCTGGGGAAGAGGCATCCTCGCGTGCACGTATAGCGTAAGCTCTAGCAGGGGCACGGGTCTCAGATTTGGTCATAACATCTTTCATTCGTCTCTGACTGCCACTAGCATTTTTCGTGTTCGTAGGTGGTCTACCTCGTGCTGAATTAGTGCTCGATTTCCCACTCTGATTCACATTTTGCTCATGAAGTGATCAGCCGATCCACACTTATAACAGGAGCGATCATGAAATCTGCAGCTCCCCGAATGCCATTTTCCACAATACTTGCACTCGGCTCTGTCTCAATGATCTTCCCAACACTAGCAGCAGAAGTGACTCGTGTACTCACAGGGGGTCGATCACGATCTCGTCTAGAAAAATCTGAGGTAGTATTAGATCTGTCCGAGTCACCTCGAAATTTCTTTGAGGATTTTTAAATAGGCTTCCCCGAAGATCTCTTACGGAACTCTCTGGCTCTGCTATCAGCTTTTCTCTTTTCATTTCTGAGCTCTTCGGCCTTGCAGGCTCGCTCGACAAGAACAACGAACACTTGAATTTCCAGAATGCCAACTAGTAGTTTGATGTCTTCATTTAACCCGTCCTCGAAGCTTTTACACATAATAGCTTCGGATGATATGCACTCGCGAGCATATCGGTTGAGCCGTACGAATTCTCTCATACTTGGTCACTGACATTCGGCCCTGCTTAAGCTCAAGAAATTCTTTCCGTTTCTGATTGATAAATCTTTGGCTGATATACTTTTTACGGAATTCAATTTGGAAAAACTCCCAAGTAACTCGCTCTCTCGGGACAACAGAAACCAATGTGTTCCACCAATAGTAGGCAGAATCATGTAACAGAGATACGACACATTTCAAACACTCCTCGGGCGTACATGACAATTCATTGAACACACGGATTATAATATCGAGCCAAAACTCGACCTGCTCAGCATCATCATCAACTATAGCCTAGAATTCTTCAGCCCCGTATTTTCTAATTTTGTTGACCGGGGGTTTATTTGACCTCACAGGGTCGGTCTCAGGAGGAGCCACGGGGGTCAGAAACGGATTATTCGGGGGAGGAGGTTGTGGGACAGCCAGATTAGTTCGAAGGAATTGAGTGAACCAATCACTCATCATTGCATAAAAATTCTGTCTCATGTCATCATCTCGATGACTGGTATTCAGCTGAGAGTTGATCAGCGCGGTCCCTTGCGCGGGAGCAGCTGCTACACTCTCAGTATCCTCCGCTACGGCTCGATCGGGATCGGGATCCAATACTATACGAAAAACATATTTCAAATGTCAGAAATTACCACACTATCGTATTATCACAAAATAGCATGTATAGCTATACTCACACGCGCTACGTTAGTCCGAGAATCGACTAAACCGTAGCTCTGATTCCAATAAAAATGTAACACCCTATACCCCTGCCCGTCACCGAAATAGGGTATTAAGGTATTACATAACTAAATACAACATACTGAGGTTTATAGATACGTACAAGACATAGATTCGGTTGTACATCAAAATTCGATTAGGGATCAAATTTAAATTCTAGATCCGAACAATCTAACATTCAAGGTAATTCGACTAAGGCAACCATCTCACGTATATTTACTATAAGAGTACTATCAAGGTTGTCAAATGACTACCGACCAATAGGTGTAATCAAATTTCTGGGTATTAAGCATACCATCATCACATCATATAACCCATGCGTCGAAGTAACAAGGCATATAAAATTTCCAACAAAACATATACATCAACTTAGAGATTAAGCAAGCCATTTTCGCATGGCTAGAACAAATACAACTCAAAATGTAATTCAGATTCACAAAAGGAGATTAGCCTATACATGCCATTGTTCTCAAAATAACTATCGAATGTACCAAAATAATGACGATAGTATAGGTGATTAAAGCTTCAATCCCCGAGTCCGTAGCTTCAAAAAGAGATCTATAAAATAGAGGAAACAAAGTAAACGGAGTAAGCATTACAATGCTTAGTAAGTTTTAAGTAATGACAATGGATAAAAATCAAATTATAACATAGTTGTTTGCATTTTTGTTTCCCACTTCTTTGGGCATGTCACCCCTTAACCGAATATACACGTTCTCATCATATACAATAGGTAGATAACTTTCACTTGATAGTGAGCTCATGTAAACAGAAACATATTGCATAATTTCACATAACCTTTCACATTGACTAATTGTACTATAATCCTATAAATAGTCTCATTTCATACTCACATATGCAATTGTATAATGACCTTATGATTTGGTCCAAAACAAGCTTGCATATAAGCTTAGGGTACATACCTGTATAACTTAACGCTTTGAGCGCATTCATTAACAATCGTTACTATGAAGTCTTTTAATCTTAGACTTTACTCGAATCATCATCGAGACCTTTAGCTCGGATAAAATCTCCACACAAAGCCAGCGGATCTTTACCCGGACATAGTCACCGCAATAGCCATCGGGTCTTAACCCGGACATAATCTCCGCATATAGCCATCGGGTCTTAACCCGGACATAATCTCCGCATATAGCCATTGGGTCTGAACCCGGATATAATCTTCGCATATATCCTTCGGGTCTTAACCCGGATTCACATCACATAGTTTCATGCATATCTATTCACATGTTACCACATTTCTCATAGCAAAATCACATTTGTAATTCAAGTCCACTCATTCGCATATAGACATATAACATGCTCATTGACTTTGTGTCGTAACATCATTCAAATCTAATACATGTATACTTCGTTTACTAAACTTTTAGCTCAATAAGCAAACACACATAAGCATATATCCCCCATCTTGTTCTTTGTCTAATTCTCTAATAGCCATTCAGCTATATATCAACATGTATAAGGTTTCTTTTTCAATAGCCTTGTTATGGTAAGGACAATGGGACATCATTCATCTATCATATATGTATATCATGGCATTTTAAATTAAATACCAAATTCAAATACTCAAAACTTACCTCGAACTTTTCTGAGCAACAATAAGTCAGCTATTCAACCACTTTAGCTTTCCCTTTATCCGAACTTGTCCCTCTATGCTCTTAAGCTAAATTAAATAATTCAATTTTATTAATCCTTATTCAAATATCTCACTTGATCATTTCACTTACAATCAAAATAAGAAACACATATATACATCCTTTGCCACACACGCACACACATTCGGCAAATCACATATATATCACAAGTCACTACAAGTCACTACAAGCTGACTTCCTGAGCAACATTCACTAAATTATTCATAAATGGAGCTACGAAACTCCAAATCAAGTTCCGTAAATTTTCCCTGAAACTAGACTCATGTACCTTTCTACCATAAAATTTCCAGAATTTTTGAATTGACCAATTAATACATTTTAATCGTCAAATTTACCCCTGATTCACTGTCGGACAGTTCCGACCCTTTGGTACTAAAGTTCAATTATCTCTTAGTTCAGGTCTCAGAAAATTTTCTTATATATATCTCTTGAAAATAGACTCACTAAGGATTCTAAGGATATAAATTACATCTTATGCATATATTTTTTTTAAATTTATAATGATTTTCTAAAAATAGAACAGGGGATTTTGGAGTCAATCTGCCACTGTCTCACACTACTTTAAATATCTCTTTATCGGCAATTCCTTTGCTTATAAGGTTTCTTTTATAAGAAACTGGACTCATTAAGCTTTAATTACATAATTTATTCAGCCTTTAATTCAGCTCCCACAATTTTTGGTGATTTTTCCAAAACACGTTACTGCTGCTGTACCAAGCAGATTTATACAAATTCACTCTTTAAAATTTTTATTCACATATTTAAAACATAACGTCATATATGGCATCATTTAGAGAAGTCATTGACCTTAACATATATATACAAAATTCATATTCATTCCATTTAAGTACTTAAAACTTTCAAAGGAATCAAACTCAAATACTTAAGAACCTACTTTTCAAACGCACCTATAGCCAAAACTTATGTATATGAATATAAGATTTTCCATCATTTGAAGGAAGCACAAATACAAGTCACATTTCATTTCAAGTTACAACATATAATCAAGGTCACATTTGGCCACTAATTAAACATATCCAATTTCTTAGCCAAAATCCCAATTTCAAATTTGGCAATTCATGAGCAAATGTTATTCACACATTAGCTAATTCCCATGTATACTACCATAATTATCAAAGAAGCTTACCTAAATTTACATTCAAAATTTTAGACATTAACTAGCACATCAACTAAGCCCTATTGATCAATTAATACACACGTATATATTCACTTACTTGCAATGGTCGAATATTACTTATCACTTCCCAATTCATCTTAATTAACTACTCACCAAAATAAGTTCATTCGGTCATCACAACTCAATTTCAATACCAAAGAAAAATTTTCCTCATCAAATTACTAATCAACCAAAACTAACATGCTTCACTAATGCCAAGTTGCAAATAGGTTTCGGTCAAACAAAATAGAAAGCTCACCACATCAAAATTAACACCTATTAACCCCAAGTCATTACCAATAACCAACTATCATGTTAAAGATCAAATTGCAAATCAAAAGCAAAACAATTTAATCATTCAAAGGACCGAATGTCCCTTAGACATTTTAAACCACGCAAAACTTTAATCTAACAAATTTGAGCTCACAAATTTCAATTCACATGAATTTCAACATCATAGAGTCCATTCAAACCCCATTTATCAATTTCTATTTCAAAAACATAACACACTATCCCTTTGCAAAAGAAATCAACCATGGCCGAATGTATAGTTCATCATCAACTTAAAAATTAACAAATGGGTTATGATAAGAACTTAGCTACTAACTCAATTTCTCAAAATTTAGAAGAGATAATATGAAATACTACCTTAATTTGCCTTTAAAATGACCGAATGCCTTTGTTCTTTTCCCTTTCTTCTTTCACTTGAATTGTCGACAATAAAGGAAGGAAATAAACATGACAACTTTTTTTTTTTTATCACCTCAACTTATTATAATATATCATATATTACTATCATTATTTACTAACAAACAAACAAAACACAAAATGACAAACAAAGTCATCATTACTGTCCACTAGCATTAAAAGGGGAATTTGACATGCAACTCCACTATTTTGCATGCATGTACTTATTAGTCATCACACCTTTGTCATGCATATTTCCAAAGTTCACAATTAAGCCCTTTTTGGTGCAATTCATTATTTTAATACTAAAGTAAGGCACCTAAGATGTCACACATGAATTGGCACATGCAATAGGCATCAAAATAATGGTTAAATTATTTTTGTGCCTCGATTTTGTGGTCCCGAAACCACATTCTGACTAGGGTCGTTTTAAGGCTGTCACAAAATGTGATGAATTAAGTTGTAATAAGATAAAAAGAAATGTTAGAATGAGACTTTAGACTTATGACTGAATGGTAAATTGAAGCTTGGAGCAAGCTATATGATAAACTTTGTGGTAAGCTTTTTGAGTTATGTATCTGTGTTACTGTTGAATATGAGATGTATGAAAGTGGATTATTCATGTGTGTCATAGCTAAATGCTCTTTTCGAATTAATAGTATATAATGTGGTATGTCTTAAAGATGTAAATTATGTATTTAGTATGAGCCTTATGCGAATGAAATTAATGTTCAAGTCATGTGATTTGTTATATGGAGACGAGGAGTACGAGACTGTATAGGTATGAAACCTTGTGAATTAAATTTTGTACTAGAATATATGAGCCTTTGGCTTAGCAGGCTATACTGCTGATGAGATGATATCTGACCTCAAGCCTAGCAGGTGAAATGCCGATGATGAATTCGGGTTTAGAACCTAACCGACAAATGTCAGGTAACTTAATAAAAATTTAAGATTTGAGACTTTGCAATAAAATGATATTTGAATCGGTTCAACACCTTAAGTGGACAGGTATGTATCTTGTACCTATAATCGAGTTCGTTTTGGATTGAATCACAAATGTGTAGTGGAGTGTATATATGTGAATAAGTATTAAGAATATCTATACGACTAAGATACATTCGACCAATGCGTGAAGTTATATGAAGATTTTGATTTTCCTATGTATGTGAATTCGAAGTTAAGTGAAATTGTATGTTAAGTGTGCTTTGTGTGCTTGTGAATATTCGGCCTTTTTGGATATTAACATGGAAGTGGATATAACCCTAGAAATTTGAATGTAGTTGAGTATATTTATATTCGACCACTGTGGAATCTAAATTTATGGAAATATATATGATGTGATTATTGAAATTATAGTCCGTTATGGAATTATAGATTCATTTTATTGAATAGAATAAATGAATGATATTTTGATATTGGATGAAGATATTTTTGTGATATCAAACTCATTGTCAAAGAAATGCCGATTAAAATATGTGTAATTGTAGTTAGGCCAATTCGGCCGAATGAGGTTTCACTTAAATTTTGTATATGAAATAAATATGTATGTTTAATTCAGTAAAGTTATTTGTTTTACTTAAGACTTACTAAGCTTATGAAAGCTTACTCCGTTTGTTTTGTTTCACTGCTTTATAGATCTTTGACTCCAACTACGGGCTCGGGAATTCAATCGAAGTCATCCACACTATCTAAACTGGATTCTGGTATCTTTAAAGACTTTATGTTTGTTAATGGCATGTATAGGCTTGACTCCCTTTTGAGTTGAAAGATATATTCAAATTGTACATTTATATAGCCATGCGAAAATGGCTTGCTTAGTTGCTAAAAATGGATGTAAATTTGATTTTTGATATCCAAAGTTAAATTTTAAATCTATGTATGACATGTATCTATGAGTCTCCAGAGGTTTCGTTTAGATGGTTAATACCTTATTACCATATTCCGGCGACGGGTGAGGGTTATAGAGTGTTACACTCGGTTTGAAACAATAGAAGTCGGCACTCCGTGCAATCGTACAATCTGAGAGACGTACAATTCTGCTAACTTATCAAGTGAAAAGTCCGTCCGAACCGGGAGGAAATGAGCTGACTTCGTTAATCTATCAACAATAACCCAAATAGAATCTTTCTTACTAAGCATTAGCGGCAACCCGGACACAAAGTCCATCATAACTCGATCCCACTTCCATTCGGGTATCAAAATCGGCTGAAACAATCCCAAAGGCACCTGATGTTCCGCTTTTACTTGTTGACATATTAGACACTTAGATACGAAATCAGAGATATCTCGTTTCATACCGTGCCACCAATATTGTCGTTTCAGGTCATTATATATTTTGGTGTTGCCTAGGTGAATCGACATTCAGCTATTATTGGCCTCATTCAAAATTGTCGAAGTAAGCTCTGAATTTCTCGAAATACACACACGATCCCTGAACCTCAAACAATCATTATCATCGACTTGAAACTCTGAATTCATACTTGCATCACACTGAACTCGTTTAGCAACCAAATCATCGTCGACTTTCTGAGCTTCACAAATTTGTAGAAGTAACATAGGTCTTGCTTTTAACTCGGCAATCAACACATCGTCTGCCGACAACGTTAATTGTATGTTCATAGCTCGCAAGGAAACTAATGATTTTTGGCTAAGAGCATCCGCGACTACATTAGCTTTTCCTGGGTGATATTCAATGACAAGCTCATAGTCTTTAAGCAATTCCAGCCACCGTCTTTGTCTCAAATTTAAGTCTATTTGAGTCATCAAATATTTGAGACTCTTATGATTGGAAAAGACATGGCATTTCTCACCGAACAGATAGTGACGCCAAATCTTCAAAGCAAAAACAATAGTAGCTAATTCGAGATCATGAGTCAGATAGTTCCGCTCGTGAGGCTTTAACTGCCTCGAGGCATATGCGACAACTCGACCCTCTTGCATCAAAACACAGCCGAAGCCGTTCAAAGATGCATCACTATAAACTACGAACTCCTTGCCAGATTCTGGCTAAACTAACACTGGGGCTTCCGTCAAAAGCGTTTTCAGCTGGTCGAAACTTTTCTGACACTTTTCAGACCACTCGAATTTGACGTCTTTTTGCAGTAATTTCGTAAAGGGTGTCATGATCATCGAAAAGCCTTTTACGAATCGTCGGTAGTAACCGGCAAGTCCCAAGAAGCTCCAAACTTCTGAAACATTTCTAGGAGGTTTCCAGTCGAGAATGGCTGAAATCTTATTCGGGTCTACTCGAATACCCAAATCAGACACTATATGTCCCAAAAAGCTGGCCTCACACAACCAGAACTCGTATTTACTAAATTTCACGTACAACTGATTATCGCGTAAAGTTTGAAGCACAAGTTTCGAGTGCTCGGCATGCTCGATCTCATCGCACGAATAAATCAAAATGTCGTCAATGAACACTACCACAAATCGATCCAGATACTGTCTAAACACCCGATTCATCAAGTCCATGAAAATCGCAGGGGCATTGGTGAGTCCGAACGGCATCACTAAGAACTCATAGTGTCCATACCTCATTCTGAAAGTGGTCTTTAGTACGTCAGAATCTCTAACTCTCAACTGGCAATACCCGGATTGTAGATCAATCTTTGAAAACACTGAAGCTCCTTTGAACTGATCAAATAGGTCATTGGTTCAAGGCAACGGATATTTATTCTTTATAGTGGCCTTATTTAACTGTCTATAGTCGATACACATTCTCATAGTCTCGTCTTTCTTCTTCACGAACAAGACTGGTGCGCCCTAGGGTGAGAAGCTCGGTCGTGCGAATCCTCTGTCTGTCAACTCTTGTAGTTGAGATTTCAATTCTTTCAACTCGATAGGTGCCATGCGGTACGGGGCAATCGAAATCGGGGTCGCACCTAGAACCAACTCTATACCAAACTCAACTTCTCTAACAGGCGATAATCCTGACAATTCCTCGGGAAACATATCCAGATACTCACTAACTACAGGTACAGTCTCAAGCTCTCGTTTGGATACTTTGCTGTCTAACACATAAGCCAGATACGCTTTACACCCCTTTTTCACATATTTCTGAGCTGACATGGAAGTTATTACGGCAGTTAACCCATTTAAATCAGCAGATTCAATCTGAATTATTTCATTATTCGAACATCGCAAATCGATAGTCTTTCATTTGCAATTCACTATAGCATCGTGCACAGTCAACCAATCTATTCTGAGAATAAAATCAAATTCATCGAAGGGTAAAAGCATCAAGTCAGCCGAAAAGTAGAAATCTCGAATCATTAGGGGACCTTTCTTGCACACTTTGTCAACCAGAACACAATGACCCAAAGGATTTGACACTCGAATCACAAACTCAGTGGACTCAACAGGAAGAGTCTTACTGGATGCTAAAGTTTCACAAACATATGAATGGGTTGAACCAGGATCAATCAGAGCGATAAAATCAGTACTAAAGAGAGTAAAAGTAATGGTAATGACATCCGGAGAAGAAGCCTCCTCTCAGGCACGAATGGCATATGCTCTGGCTGGTGCACGAGCCTCGGATCTGACTGCGGTGTCTTTAGTCCCTCTCTGACTGCCGTTAGTATTTCCTCCACGCCTCAGTGGTCTACCTCATACTGCCGTACCACTAGGTCTCTGACTCGGATCAGTATTGTGTTCATCCAATTTCGGGCAATCCTTAATAAAGTGATCAGCAGATCCACACTTGAAATAGGAGCGATCATGAAATCTACAGCTCCCCGGGTGCCATTTACCACAATATTTACAATCAGATCTGTCCTGATGTTCATTGCCAACACTGGCGACTGAAGTAGCTCGTGAACTCACAGGGGGTCGATGATGATCACGTCTAGAAAAACCCAAAGTATTCTTGGATCGGCCTGAATCATCTCTAATTTTCTTGGACGATTGCTGAACAAACTTTCCCGCAGATCTCTTACGGAACTCTCTAGCTCCATCTTCAGCCTTTTTCTTTTCATTTCTGAGCTCTTCGGCCTTGGAAGCTCGCTCGACTAGTACGACGAACTCTTTGATTTCTAGGATTACCACCAAAAATCTGATATCTTCATTTAATCTGTCCTGGAAACGTTTACACATGATGGCCTCTGATGATACACACTCGCGAGCATATCGGCTGAGTCGCACGAATTCTCTCTCATATTTGGTTATTGACATCTGGCCTTGTTTAAGCTCAAGGATTCGTTCCATTTCTGATCGACAAATCTCTGACTAATATACTTCTTGCGGAATTTTGTTTGGAAAAACTCCCAGGTGACCCGCTCCCTCGGGACAACAGAAACCACAGTGTTCCACCAGTAGTAGGCAGAGTCGCGTAACAAGGATATCGCACATTTTAGACACTCCTCGGGCATACATGACAGTTCGTCAAACACTCGGATTGTATTATCGAGCCAAAACTTGGACCGTTCAGCATCATCACTAGGTGTAGCCCGGAACTCTTCAGCCCTGTATTTTTTAATTTTGTCGACCAGGGGCCTACTCGATCTCACCGGATTGGTCACAGGAGCGGCCACATATGTTGGGAGCGGAGTATTGAGGGGCGGGGGTTGTGGAACGGCCGGATTTGTTCTAAGAAATTGAGTGAACCATTCACTCATCATTGCATAAAAGGCTTGTCTCGTGTCATTGTCTCGATGACTGGTATTCGGCTGGGAGTCATTCGGTGCTGTCCCTTACGCGAGAGCAGGCGCTACGCTCTCAACATCGTCCGCTACAGCTTGATCAGGTTTGGGATCCATTTCTAAATAAAAAAAAAATCACATTTCAGATGTCAGAAGTCATCACACTATCGCATTGACACTAAATGGCATGTATAGCTAGAATCACACGCGCTACGTTAGTCTGAGAATTAACTAAACCGTAGCTCTGATACCAATAAAATGTAACACCCCTAACCCGTATCCGTCGCCGGGGGGTTAAGAGTCATTACCAAGCAAACACGAGATTTGAATAAACTCTAATCGTATAAATTCAGTTTTAAAAAAATTTTGTGAGTAGTAATAGTTTAGAAGAATGAAGGGTATTAACATAAGTGTATTCATTTATCAACTTAATGTGATCTCGACATTCATAAGACCGAATCTAGGAGCATACATGTCTAATATAATTTGAATTCATTTGACTTGCCTATTAACCAATACTATTCATATGGTAATAATACCAAAGCTTAACCAATTGCATTAATTCATTTACTAGGCCGAATGAGCATGTACACAAAAGCATGTCAACCAATAAGTACTTAATCACAAAACATTTCAAGCACTTTTCAATCATGCATCAATACATCTTATACCCAGCTTTCTATACTCTATTCGAAATCCATAGCCCAATTTTAAAAGTAGCATTTCATACATTCATGTCTATCATTAAATTAGGTATTACCGTATGTCATCTACTAAGTGTCAATGACTCTCTTGAATCAAAATGAGTTATACATCCTATAATTCATTCGGTACTACTCATGCTTACCTATCTATCTTACCAAGAACAAACTAGTAATTTCTAACATGCACCATTTAGTTTACAAGCACTTGCCAAATGTACAAACACTCTTACCAAACTTTTCACATTTAATCATCTTGTTCACATTCAGCCCATACATGAACTTCAAACATAAATCTCAAAGTGCACACTACTTCAAATATTAGCAACTGAATGCACAAGCCTTCACATTCATTCACAACCAACGTGCTCAAGCTCAAAATCCATATTCAAAAAGAAAGGCAACTTAGCAAGCCATTTTCGAATGGCTATACTTATATACATTATCAAAACGATACTTAATTCCCATCAAAAGTCAAACCTATACATGCCATTTTCAAAGTTTAGCTACTAAGTACTGAAAGAACTTTGATAGTGTGGACGACTTTGATCTTGTGATTCCTGAGGCCGTAGCTAACGAACGAGATCTATAAAACAGAGAATTAAGAGCAACAGAATAAGCACTTCTATGCTTAGTAAGTTTTAAGCAATAAAGTCATTTAAATTCAAAGCATGAAAATTTTAAAGCTTGACATCTCCTCTTTGGCCGAATGTAACTATGACTAATTATATTACCATTATCCATTTCATATCATTTCAAATTTCCTTACACACAAAACTCATATCACATAGGTAGTGCTTTTTATCCACAAGCTTCATCATTTGGCTGAATACATTCAATACAATTACTTGGCTAAATTATTACATAAACACATTTTCACATATGCATGTTACTTCACACTTCAGCCACATATGCTCACATGCTCAAAGCCAATCTCATCCTAATACCACTTGAATCAGAATTCATATATTATAAGTAGGTCATAGACTTTCATGCAATCTCATACAATGGCCAGAGCATCACTATCCAAGTGTACATTCAGAATCTAATACGAATCAAATTCACCATGAGTATGAGGTACGTACCTGACTAACTTAAGGTAGTGCACATTTGTTGGGATTATTACAACATAAATCGTGAAATTCTCGCACGAATGCCTGCGGGATTTTTAACCCGGATATAACATCGGCACAAGGGCCCTTCAGGACTTAGCACGGATACAACACTGGCACAAATGCCCTTCGAGACTTAGCCCGGATACAACACTAGCACAAATGCCCTTCGGGACTTAGCCCGGACACAACACTGGCATAAATGCCCTTCGGGACTTAGCCCGGACACAACAAGGTACAAATGCCCTTCGGGACTTAACCCGGGTTTAGCTCACTGAAACTTTATACATTTGTATCCATCAAGTTTACATTTCACAACATCTATCACAATTGAAATTCATTTGCCTCATTCACATATTAGCACATAACATAACATTTTCATTTAATATTCGGTCTATAAGCACATACATAGATCACATATCAAATTGATTATCATAGCTTTTATTTCTAAGGAGCTTTCGGCTATTTGCCATATTTACTACTTACTTTGCATCAGCCAAAATCAACATGGCTCAACTTGTCAACCACATGTGTATATAAATATGTATTTTATGTTTAATCAACTCTTATGCTAGGTTTCACTACTTAAAACTTACCTTGTATTTTTCTGGAAAATTTTGGGTTGGCTATTCCGTGACTTTAGCTTTCCCCTTATCCGATGTTGCCCCTCTATGCTCTTGAGCTTAATTAGAACAAACTTTAACTCATTAAAATCCTATGTAAGGTTGCTTATGGCCAAATATTATCAAAACTCAACAAGCATTCATTTTAAAACTTTAATTCCATAATACCGAATGCCGTTCTCCATTAACCACACACACACTCACATGCATTAATAATCATCTAGTATGACTCATAGTTCACTCGGCCATTCAACATTCAAGGTCATATAAATTTCATGTCAAATGTCCCTAGTTGAAAACGTATACAAGCACATAATGCACATTAACATTTCGTTTTAACAACTCCCAATTTAATTAGCACTATATCTCACTAACTAACCATCCAAACCAAATTCATTTATTCCAATGGACATAGCCGAATGTCCCACTAGCTTAATAAGTCAAACAAATAACAAATAACCAACTCATTTCATCCTTAATTTCCCTTATAGCAATTTCATAAAAGTTCAATAAGAAACACATCAAATTTCTTAGCAAATTCCCAATTTCAAATTCGGCAATTCATGAGTAAAAGTTACTCACACATTAGCTATTTCTAAACTATCATTGAATCCACATGAAAACACATATAATTTAGCTCAAGCATCTACTAAACTCCCTTTCTTAGCCGAAGCATATCCACACCACCCCTAATCAATTTTTTTTCACTATGGCCGAATGCATAGTTTATACACAACTTAGAATTTACAATTGACTTATGTTAAAAACTTACCTACTAGCAAATTTTCACAAATTTAGAGGGAAAACATGCAATGCAATTTAGTCATCACAATAAAGATTTAAACATATAACAATACCAAAATTTACATTCGGCAATGTCCTCATAACTCATGTTGACCGATTTTCCCAATATCAAATAACATCCCTATATGCCCAATTCATCAACTTAAACTTCAACAACATCCATTACAACTCAAAGTATGAAAACATCCAACATTTCAAAACTCATTCACATAGCCGAATGCATAGACCATCACTAAACTCTAAAATTTCATATGGGTAATGGTAAGAACTTAAAAATAAGTCTAATATCACAAAATTACTCCAAACAACATTCAAAACATACCTTAATTGTTAAGAGAAAGTGCCGAATGCCTTAGGGATATTTTCCCCACTATTTCACCAAGTTTCGGCTAGGAAGAAAAAAGGATGAACAAATTTTTTTTCTTATTATTTTTTTCCATTATTTAGTCATTACTAAATAAAATTATTAAAGAAAACTCATACTTAGTGCTCATTATCACATCATGGCCGGCCACTCACCCCAAAAAGGGAAATTTGACATGCAAATCCATGTATTTGGCAACACTATGTAATTACTCTCTTGAATTTAGCCACACATATATTCAATTCTTCTCACATAAGTCCTTTAAGTTTAGAACACATTCAATTTGACAAAAATCATAGCATTCGAAAATCACACATGCATGTTCACATATTTTGGACATAAAATATTATATTCAAAAATTTCTTAGACTCGGTTTAGCGGTCCCAAAATCGCTTCCCGACTAGGGTCAAAATAGGGCTATCACATTACAAACAAGTGCCTTTATGAACTAGAACACACATTTTTCACCTATTGTAATTTAGTCCTAATTATTAAATTGAACACACAAACAATAAAATTTAACGAAAAATTCACACAGTCATTCAATCACACAGTAAACATTAAAACTTAATCGCAAGAAATTTTTCTACTTCAAATTTGCGGCTTCAAAACCACTATTATGTTTAGGCCCTAAATCGGGCTATTACAGGGACAGTACAAACTTTAAGTTTGGGGGAATGCGTATGGGGTTTGGAAATGCACCCACATGTCAATTTTTTTTATTAATGAAACATGCAAATTTTAATTGTGGTTAATGAAAATGTGTTAAAAATTTTTGTTACATTCGATGCTTAATTCTTGAAACATGTGAACTATCATTGAATGAGTTAGATAAATTTGATTGAATGTTGTTTCTTCAATTCTTTGATGAATGATTTAGGTTGCATTAGTAATGGATGACTAGTAGCACACCTTGAATCTTGAATGAATCTTCCTTTGACAGCTACTCATATATATATAGTTATGAATAATAAACACTCCAAAGTGGGTGTATGGTGAAATGTTAAAAAGGGAACAATCTAATGCAAGAGTTAGAAAAATGAATCTGGCCAAAGGCTATCATTGCATGAGTATGTGTCAGTGCAATTACTATTCCGTATTGATTTGTTCTACTCCAACGTTACTTCTCAAGAACAAGGGTTCAGTAATTCAATGATATCCATCATTCACAAAAAAAGAGACTGTAACACCCTGAATTTGGGCCTAGAAGTATTGGGCCTTGAGTCTGGGTTCAGATAAAAGAAAACCTGAATAATTGAGAAGTTTTAAATATTAGTGTTAAATATATATATATATATTATTAGAAAAATATTACTGTATTTATTATTATTGATGTTTGAAAATTTTTATGAAAATTATAATTGTTATTATTAGATAAAAATATATTTATAAAAATTATTATTGTTAATTTGGTGTTTAAATTTAGTGTTTAAATAAATTACTAATGACTTATAGTGTGGGAAAAGTCTTGGGTTCGATCCAAGACTCTAGCAAAAAATTATTAATTTTTGCCTCATAAGGAAATCTAGGCATAAGGTGTAACACCCTAAACCCCTGTCCGTCGCTGGAGTAGGGTTTCGAGGTATTACTTAACTAAACACAACTTACTGAGGTTCATAGATACATACTAGACATAGATTCAATTGTACATCAAATTACAATTAGTGATCTACTTTAATTTCCATAACCGAACAATCCAACTTACTAAGTGGTTCGACCAATGCAACCATATCTCATTAATTTACTATAGGGGCACTATCAAATTTCAAAGTGACTACTTACCAATAAGTATAATCGAATTTCTTAGGTAGTAAAGCAATCCATATTCGAATCATATTACACATTTACTGCTATTGAAAACTTATGCTACATCATTCAACTAAACATAGATAATATACTTCCTTTACTTACTTCACCATTTACTTATGTATCAAAGTAACAAGCCACATAAACTTCATCAAAACATATACTCAAACTTAGAGATTAAGCAAGCCATTTTCGCATGGCTAGAATATTTACAACTCAAAATGTAATTCGATTCAAAAGAAGGGAGATTAGCCTATACATGCCATTGTTCCAAAATAATGATCGAATGTACCAAAATAATGATGATAGTGTAGGTGATTTAAGCTTGAATCCCCGAGTCCGTAGCTTCAAAACGAGATCTATGAAACAGAGGAACAAAAATAAACAAAGTAAGCATTTTTATGCTGAGTAAGATTGAGCAATACAATCAAATAGATATCATTCAAATCCGAAATTAGCACTTTTATAACTATTATTTCCTTGACCGAGTGCATGTAGGGCTAGACATACAAAATTTATAACATACCATGCACTCTTAACTTCTCTTAAATCGGTTTTCATATAACAAGGGTAATTTGGATCATTATATACACTTGCACACTTTACCCAAATTGAACATTACATAAGACAAAGTTTAGCAATTTGCTTCACTTGAATCGATGTTCAAATCTCATAAATAAATGATGTGCATTCATATAACCTTATATTATGGCCGAATGTATTAGCATCACTAGGTACTTATAATTCAATCCAATTTAAATTCACGAATGAGTATACGATACATACCTGTCCATCTTATTGCATTGTACGTATTTATTAGTAATTGATACCACGAAGTCTCATAATTTTAGATTTTTACTTAAATCATGGGCTAGATCTTTAGTCCGGGTAAATATTTTGCTTTAGCCAAAGGATTCTTAAACATGGATATAGATCCAGCATGAAGCCTGTGGGTCTTTAAACCTGAATAAAATCTCAGCACGAAGCCAGCGGGTCTTAACCCGGACACAATCTCCACACAAGCCAGTAGGTCTTAACCCAGACACAATCTCCACACAAGCCAGCAGGTTTTAACCCGGACACAATCTCCACACAAGCTAGCGGGTCTTAACCCAGACACAATCTCCACACAAGCCAGCGGGTCTTAGCCCGAACACAATCTCCACACGAAGCCAGCTGGTCTTAACCCGAACACAATTCCAAGTTTCATGTATATTTAATCACATGGTACAACATTTCACATAGATCATCACATTTGTAATTCATTCCCTCATTCGTATATAAACATATAACATGCACCTTAACTTTATGTTGTAAATATCATTCGACTCTAATACATGTATACATCTTTTACTAAACTTCCGGCTGAAGAAGAAAACACACATAATCATATATCCTTATCACGTTCTTAGTTTATTTCTCTAATAGCCATTCGGCTACATACCATGTATAAGATTCATTTCTCAAATAACCTTATTAAGGTAAGGACAATAGGACATAATTCATCTATCATACATATATCATGTCATCTTAAATTATAAACTAGGTTTGATTACTCAAAACTTACCTCGGTATATTCGAACGGTTGTAGATCGGCTACTCTATTACTTTCTCTTTTCCCCTATCTGACTTTGATCCTCTTTGCTCTTGAGCTTAATTAAAACAAATAGGTTTGTTTAATTATTTAACCAAGATGATTTAATTATTAATCACATTCGGTAAGGTTTTATAATCATATAAATTTTTAAGCATTATAATATACCACCTAACATATAATTTATCACCACCTCTTAATGGCCGAATATCATGAAGCACATTTACATCTATTTACTAAACACTATGTCATTCACTTAACCATATATCCAACATTCAGCCATCAATCACATTTTAAGTGTATATATATATATTTATCTATACTTATAAACACCTTAATTAGACATACACTTCATTCATACATTTATTTCATATCGTTAAATTCATGCAAAGAGTTCATTCACAAAATTGAACTTATTTGTTTATGTTTCCATTACACATACAAAACCGTTCTACTTCCACTTTGAACGAATGTTTATAACTAAAATAGGTTCACCACCCTTTATTTACAACTATTCTATCATCATGGTTATAATATTTAAATGACCAAAAACACAAGGGTATATTTTACACCCAAATCACATTCGGTCAGTATCATATACATTTTAAATAAATAAAACTACTTTTGCCGATTATCAACCATCAATTAAAACACTCATGCATAAACACAAAACTCATTTGATTTATCATACTTTCATGTGCACATTTTAATCATATGGCCGACTACTATAATAAACAATTAAAAGACATATCACTTATTAACTCACATCTCCAAAGTTCCCAAACACTACTATTTATTCAAATCATTAAACTAAGAATGCATTCGACATCCATAAGGACAAGAATTAACTCTTGAGTATTATTTTCAAGATATTTAATAAAATCTTTTAATCAAACTCATTATGCATGACACAAGTAATCATCAAAGGCTGAATATGCTAACACCTAAATGCCTTAGCCGAAAGTCATCTTTCATCATTTTTAGTACATAATTTACCTATTCAATTAAACTCACATTCGGGAAAGGCTCATTCATATACAACCAAATCCTCAAGCCATTACCAAAATTAGATTTTTAACACCATCAAAAGGCACCGAGACCGATTGTTTCATTTTTCACAAGGATCTACTCACCATCATTCATTACTAAGATTAAAACACAAATTAACAATTTAATTATCAAAATCTAAAAATTAAGTAAAATTTCCATGCTCAACTACACTAGCCGAATGCAAATTGCCCCTATATGTCACTCATGACCAAATTTAAATTAGTTTATACACATCCCTAATCACTTATCATCAAATATCATCAAAACTTTATCAATTCAATACATGAAACCATGACCGAATGCTTCATGGATTTAAATCACAAAAACTAATACATGGGTCTTGTTGTGAGCTTCAAAACCAACCAAATTTCACAAAAATCCAAAGAAAATACATGAAACCTTACCTTAATTTGAAGCCTTAACTAGCCAAATGCCTTAAGCTTCAAAAGTTTCCATTTATTTCTCAACTCACGACAAGAAGAAGAAAATGGTCTAACATTGGTTTTTCCTCCCAATTTCATAATAATATTATTAACTTTTATTTTATGCACATAATATACATATTTATTTACTAAAATACAAAATAAAAGTAAACAAAATATCATCGTTAGGTAGGTTGGCCGGCCACTATAGATAAAAAGGGGAATTTTGACATGCAAGGCCATATTTTTACAACATGCAATTATTTGACCACACCTAGCATATTTTTGAAGTTCACAACTAAGCCTTTTTAAGTGCAATTCACTATTATAAGACTAAATTTAAAACACCAAAGATGTCACACATGAATTGGCACATATAATAGGCATCAAAATAATTATTAAATTATTTTTATGACTCACTTTTGTGGTCCCGAAACCACATTCCGACTAGGGTCAATTTAAGGCTATCACATAAGGCTTTAAAAAATAAATTGGGTAAAAATTGGGCATAAGGAAACGTTTGGCCCAGTGATGTGGCACGCTATGCAGCTGGAAGAAGGCTGGGGTTCAAGTCCCAGCGTGCACAATATGGGTTTTTATTTTTAGCAAATCAGGCTGTCACAAGCAGGCCTTATAAGTGGATTGGGGTTAATTTGTGTCACAAGAGAGCATTTGGTCCAGTGGCTTAGGGCGCTAGGAGGACGTGGGAGTGCCTAGGTTCAAGGTTCGGCGCACGCAAAGGTTTGTTTTTATTTTAGAAGTCAGGTTGCATTGAAATAAGGCTTAAAAAAAGCTGCAATGAGATTATGCCACAACTAGCGCCTGTGGTGTAGTGGCCGCAGCGCGTTAGGATTCTTAAGGGGACGTGGGTTCGAAGTCCAGGCGCAGGCAAGTTGCAATTTTATTTTTTAAAATAGCGGGGACTTCAGTAGGTATGGCTTAAAATTAAATGTAACTGTATATTATTGAGAACAAAGCTGCGACGCAGTGGTCAGTAGCGTGCTTGGTACCTTAGAGGTCCCGTGTTCGAGCTGGGGCCCGCGCAGAAGGATGGCCTTTTTGCTGTGTGCATACAAAAAGGAGCCGTGTAGGATTAGAGCGCTTCCTAGCAGCGTGCTGTGCAGGAATCGTGCAGTGCAAGCAGTGGATAAGGCTACTGCTATGCGGTGGGAAGGAATTTGGGTGAAATCCAAATTGGTGGTGGCTGAAATTAAGGAAGGAATTTTGCCGAATTAAAGACTCCTTCGGCTGTAGGCATTAAGTGCCGATTTGCACTTAAAATTTTGGACTGGGATGGATTATTTTCTTTTTGTTGATTAGGGGATTTTGTTTCTTCTTTTCAATTGGTTTTTATTTTATTTTTGTTGTTCATTCTCTTTTCACAAAATATTCTCCCTTATTCTTAATTTATTTTTCCATTGATTTTCTTTCCCTATTAGCCGAAACCTCATTCCTTCTTCAATCCACTTAGCCGAATCTCACAACTCCTAAAACCCTTCTCGAAACCCTCTCTTTTTATACAACTTCCACCTTCTTCTTCTCTACTATTCTAAAAGCCAAAATCTCCATATTTTTTTAGTGATTTGGGAATTAATTTTTAGATCTATTCTGTACTCGCGCTTAAGTTAAATTCACTGTGGATCTGAGATTGGAAAGGTGTTCGAAACGCTTCTGACAAGTACATCGTTGATGGTAAGCTATCGAAACTCCTTTTCCATTTGTTATTTTGGGATCTAAGAAAAGCTGAAAATCCCTAAGTTTTAGGGAGGTTGTCGATCTTGGTAAAGAGTAATGATAGTTTTGTTTTGGGTGGTTTTTATGTGTTTTAGTCACAAGAAGGGAATTTGGCAAGGAACAATAAAGCTAAAGTCGTGGAAGTGAATTAGATTTAGATCTAGATCTAGGTCTGATAGTCAAAGATCGACAAGGTAAATTGTTATTAATGCTCTATATTAACCGAATGTGGTAGGTAATTTCTACATTGGTTTTCATGGATTCGTAATCTCATCTGTAAGTGGTTGATTATAGGAGAAATCGCGTAGGAGATCGCATCAGTATAATTGCAAACCAGGTGTGTATTGAACCCCCTCTTAGCCTAATTCAGCAAAGGCCAAAGTAACCAAAAGTTTGACCGAAAGTTGGTATTCCGTGGGCTTGTGAGTGTGCGAGTGCTCACAAGACGTTTAGAAATTGTTAGATCTGAAATTGCAAAGTGGTAAGCCAGTCGCGTGTGGAATTTCGTGTACTTCGGTCATTGGGCCTCGATGGGCTGAAAATAGGCCCAATGGGCTTACGGGCCCATATGGGTGAAAACGGGTAATTAATGTGTACTGATAGATTGTAGGTTCAAAACTGTTTAAACTGATAAGTCAAACACAAAATTTGGACTAAATGGGCTTAAGCGGCTAATTGACGCTGTAGGGCCCATTAGGGGTTTTAGGGCCCAATAGCTAAAACTATTAGACTAAGTTAAATAAATTACTGTGACGAAATTGGGTTAGTAGTGACTGTTATAACACCCTAAACCCGGCCCAGACGTTACGGCCAAGTCCAGTGTGTCACATTGAAGTGTTTTTCGAAAACCGTGTTTTCATTGAAAACCCTTCTTAATGTTTAGAAACTTTTACCGTCAAATTTGCATAAAACCTTAGCTTGTGTTTATCTTTCCAAAACGTGAGTTATCATAATAAACAAAACTTTGTTAACAACCTTGTAAAATCTTATGGGAAATTTTGCAAACTCGTAAACATATGTAGTTGCGGAAAACATGTTATTTTAAAAAACAGTTTAAGTTATCAGAAAATCAGATCCTCTTGTTATGGCTTGAAGTGAATGGATACTATGCACTAGGTAGGATTCAAGAGAAGAGGAGGTGAGTCATTTAGACTGCTTAAGTACCAGGCTCTTCCTAGATCCACTCCTAGACATGCACACATCCATTGGCACACTTTAACCTTGTGACTTGTCTACGAACAAATTAAGTTTAAACGTATTGATGATAAATATTTGTGAAAAACATTTACGTTGCGGAAGCTTTGCTCTACTTATCGAGATATTTTGAAAACAAGTAGCTTTTATAAAATCGTGCCCTAAAGCTAACCATTTAAGAACAATTTAAATAATATCATACTTAAGCTAAAACAAATTAAAAATTATTAAAAAGGCCCTTATTACAAACCCAAAATCAAAATAAAAGTAATTAAGAATAAACTGAAATAATTAACTTGATTTAAACCATCAGTCCAGTCCAAGTGGCCACTCTGAATCCCTCCAGCTCCAAGTCCACCAATGTAAGGCTCACCTGCAAGGATGGAAGGAAAAAGGGTGAGTTTGGAAAACTCAGTGTGTAGAGAAGCCCATCCAAAGCCCAAGTCAACTCAAGCCCATTGGGCCTAAGCCCAAACCAATCTCAGTGAGATACTGGGCTGAAGCCCTATTCAGATAGCAGTGCAGAGAACAGTAAGGCCCAAAGGCCCAATGCAGAAATAGAACAATTAATAACCATGAATGCAAGCCCATATCATGTGGGGAGACTACTCGACCCACCCAACCGCTACACACCACCCGTACCAACCAACACACCATGTGGGGAATAACTCGACCCATCCAACCAACACACCACAGTCGCAGCATGGCTGCTCAGATATAGTGGCCACAAATAGTAATACGAGGCAAGGCCTCTTTCAGTAAACAGTATGGGCAAAGCCCTTTTCAGATAACTATACGAGGCATAGCCTATTTCAGTAACGTGGCAATGCCACTAACACTTCCTCCATCAATAAATCCCAAGTCCCATGCAACAGATATCATGATATGGCATATAGTAAATAGAAACAGTAAATCATGCAATTCAGTCAAATTCAGCCGGGCATAATGGTCATTTTACACCTAGGGGTAAAATAGTAATTTCTCACCTATGGGGGTGTTCCCGTAATTTTGCCAATTCCTAGGGTTTCATGTGCAGTTTAATCAGTATTAGTCTAACTTTTATCTCAGTAGCTTAATTAATCTATTTTAAGAGATTACAGACAATGGGCTCAAAAACCCCTAATGGGCCCTATAGCGCTTATTAGCAAATTAAGCCCGTTTAATTCAAGTTTCTTATCCAGTTACCGATTTCAGCAGTTTCGATCCTACAGTCCAACAGAACATACTTATTACATATTTTTACCTAAATAGGCCCAAAAGTCCATTGGGCCCACTTTTGGCCCATCGAGGCCCAACTTACCGAAGTGCACGAAATTGCACACTCAACTAACTTACCACTTACGGTTACAGATCCCATGATTTCCAATCATATTGTGAGCATTCGCACACTCACAAGCCCACATAGTACCAACTTTCGGTTAATTGGCCTTTGCCGATTTAGGCTAAAGAAGGGTTCGATACACACCTGATGTCGAAACGTTGACGAGATCTCGTATGCGATTTCTCCTACAATCCATTATTTAAACGATTAACCAAAGAAACTACGAAAACCAATACTAAGATTCCTTACCATACTCGACTTCACCTTTAATGGCCATGAAACCTTACCTCTATCGATTTGGATCTACTAGATCTAGATCTGGTTGAATAGATTCCTTTAGTTCCTCACTAGATCACCTTCTTCGCTAAATAACACATATAAGAACCGAAATATATCGTTAAAACACCCTTAGGCCATGTCGACAGCCTCCCTACATGTATATAGGGATTTCGGCTACTCTTAATTTCCAAAATAACGAATAAGAAGAAGTTTAGTTACTTACCAAAGATCTATTTGCTAAAATGTTCCCAAGCGCCACTTTCTTCCAGATCTATTGTAGATCTAATTTCAAGAAACCAATAGAGACCAATTCCGACTCTTGAATTCAATTTAAAATATGCCTATTCTGTTTAAGAAACTAATGTGGATGGTCGGTAGAGAAAGAAGTTTAAGAGTAGGAAGAGAAGAGGTGAATTGGTTCGAAAGAGAGTAGAAAAGATTCACAGATTCGAGAAGAGAAAAGCAAAAGAAAGAATGTAAAACAGAAGGAAAGATTAAGAGTATGCATAAAAGAATTAGAGAAAAGGAGATGAGCAAAATAAAAGAAGCTAAAAATAATAAGAAAAACCAATTGAATAAACAGGGATCCACTAATACTCATGATACCCCAACCAAAATAAAGAAGGGAATAATGGCCAAAATTTTGCCATAGCTGAATTCTTTTCAAAAACAAATACCATGATTTTAGCACTCTACTTCCACGATTTGCTCATTGAATTTTGCTATCATTGAATTTAAATTCAAAACAGATTTGAATTGCTTTCAATCCCTTAATTTTAGCTAAAAAAAACAAAAACAAAGTTTGAATGGAATTCAAACTTTTCCACCGCTTGATAACAGCCCCCACCACTTGCATCTGCTGCTGGAAAGCGCCCCAGTCCCGCATGGTTCCTTCCGCGCGCGCCCAGCAAAAATGCTCATTTCCTGCGTGGGATGCTGCTCAAATCTAGCACCTCCAGGTTGCCCAGCACACAGCTGACCACCAGGATGCATGCTTGCTTTTAACAATATACGGTCGTATTTTATTTTAAAGATTACCTGTTGAAGTCCCGCTCATTTTATAAAAATAAAATAGAAACACGCTTGCGCCTGGACTCGAACCCGTGCTACCCTAGAACTCCTAACGCACCGCTACTGCTGCGCCACAAGCCTTTTTGTGGCATAACTTGGTCGCAACTATACTTAAGTCTTACCTTAGCACGACACGGCTTCTAAAATAAAAAGCAATTTATGCGCGCACCGTACCTTGAACCCAGGCACTCCTACAACCTCCTAGCGTCTCTGCCACTGAATCAGACTTCCCTTTGTGGCAAATTTAGCCCACTTAATTATTAAAGCCTTATTGCCCAGTTCCCCTAACAAACAAAAACTAATTTCTTTGCTAAAGTCTTGGATTGAACCAAGATTTTTCCCACACCTTAAAAACTTCCAAATTTATTTGAAAACTAAATTTAAACATAAAATTAGTACTAATGTCATATAATTAATAATAATAATAATAATAATAATACCAATAGTAATAAATATATTTTTATAAAAATTTCAGATACAATAATATTCTTTTTTTCCTACTAATAATATTTAAAACATCAATAATAAAAAATACAGTAAAATTTTTTAATAATAATAAATTATAATTTTCATAAGATTTTTAAAAAAATACAGTAACATTCTTTTTTTAACAATAATAATTTTTTAAAACTTCACAATTATTCAGGTTTTCTTTTATCGAACCTAGACTCAACACCCAATTCGTGTAGGCCCAAATTCAGGGTGTTACAACTCTACCCTCCTTAAAGAAATTTCATCCTCGAAATTTTCAAAACTAAAATAATTGTGCAACACTATGCAACTACGCTACCGCTGCGCACTCTGATCTAAATAATTTTAGTACGACCCAGAACATCTAATTACCGAGGTAAATATCTATCCAACACACATACCAAATAACTACAAAGATCTTAATTCAAAATTTCAATATTTATTCAAATATTTATGTCGAGATAGTATTTCAAAGTTTTTGTTCTTACAGAATCATATCCTAGCTACAGTCTCAATCTTTTAGTTTCCCTACAGTCTCAGTCTCTACAATTTTTTCAGTATTACTCTATCTACAGTATCATAGAAAAGTCTCAAGTCTATCGAGAGTACAGTTCAGTATAAGAGAAGGAATACTTACAGACTTGGTGCCGGGGATTCAGTGTGCCACATCTCAATTTATCAGATTTCAGAAAAACTCAAAAAGATTTAAGTCTTTTAAAATCAATTTCTCAAAGCATGTTGATTTACAAAAAATAGTTTGGAAAAAAATCTCTTTAAAACAGAAATTTTCCAAAAATCTAATTTTTCCAAAAATACCCTTCTTGAGCTTAAAAATTTTGAAAACCTTTTTGGACCCGATCCACAGCCGAGTTATTGCAACCCGGCTCTGATACCACTAAATGTAACACCCCAAACCCGGTCCAGACGTTACGGTCAAGTCTGGTGTGTCACATTGAAGTGTTTTTCGAAAATCGTATTTTCATTGAAAACCCTTCTTAATGTTTAGAAACTTTTACCGTCAAATTTGCATAAAAACCTTAGCTTGTGTTTATCTTTCCAAAACGTGAGTTATCATAATAAACAAAACTTTGTTAACAACCTTGTAAAATCTTATGGGAAATTTTGAAAACTCGTAAACATATGTAGTTGCGGAAAACATGTTATTTTAAAAAACAGTTTAAGTTATCAGAAAATCAGATCCTCTTGTTATGGCTTGAAGTGAATGGATACTATGCACCAGGTAGGATTCAAGAGAAGAGGAGGTGAGTCATTTAGACTGCTTAAGTACCAAGCTCTTCCTAGATCCACTCCTAGACATGCACACATCCATTGCCACAGTTTAACCTTGTGACTTGTCTGATAATACTCTAAAAAGACGTGTTTTTATATAATAATCATGTGTTTATTTTGAGCTTGAGCCTACTAATTTGAGCTATTTATGTCTTTTTATCTTTTAAGGACTAAATTGGAGGCGAAAAGTAAATTCAAGGGAAAAAGCGTCAATTTGGAGATTAAATGGGCCAATATGCAACGTGGGACAAATCTGATGCCAAAAGTACGAACATGGAAGGCACAATGACTTAAAAGCAAATAGAAGAGATTTTATTTTGGAAGACTCTATTTTATTTTATTTTATTTTATTAGGATAATTATTGTTAGGATAATTATTGTTAGGATAATTATTAGGATTTTATTTTAGGATTTTATTTTAATTATTTTTATTTAAATGTATTTATCTTTTAGGAATTTAAGTTAAATTAGACTTTCTTTCTAGCACTATAAATAGGAGGTGAAGTGACTTTAATTTGGTGGATCTTTTTCTGTAACACTCTCCCCCTCTAAGTTTTTGTTTCTTTCCATAATTCTTTTAATAAAAATTTCTTTTTCCATCTTTATGTTTTTCTTTTCCACCACTATCATGAGCCACTAAACCTCTTCCAGCCGAAAGTTGTCAATATTTCCCCACAAGGTTCTTGAGGCTTAGAACCCATACTTAACCCCTTTCCTACCAAGTATTCATCGTTTCTCCGCACTACGGGCTGATGCTTCCGTCCATGGCCCTGAAGAAGTAAACCTTTCAACGTATGCAAAGGCGGCTGCTTTGTGTGTTTTGGAGGGGTTGCACCGTCGGTTCAACAACTTACTGCGTCAAAGGTTGGTGAGCCAAAGAGACAAAGTGGCGTGGGATTCGCCATTGAGAAGCGTTGATCTAGCAAAGAATTTCTGGCTAGAGTCAGATTCCCTAAAAATCGTAAGTCTAATCTTTGGAGCTGGTGGTCGTAGGCGTCCTCTTCCACTATAACTGGCTTACTTGAGTCGAGAAGGATCATTCAAAGCCGAGGATTGAGCCCAAGGCGGAATGAGACAACCGGAGGCTGGAACTTTCCCATAAGAATTTCTTTCCTCTTAAAACTCTCTTTATTATTTTTATTATTTTCGTAATCATAATTTTAGTAAACTTTAAATTCTGTTTTTATTCTATTTTCACTTCCAAAATCAATTCTTAAATTCTGTTTTTTTATTTTTCCCAGGAACGCAGGTTTCTTGGGCACGATTTCGGCCAGGAAATTGAGAAAACGAGTATTCGTATAGTCTGGTCCCTGAGGATCTCGACCCTACTTCCCCTTTACTATTATTTTCATTATTTTGCAGGGAATAGGTTAATTTGGTGTTTTCAACGACCGCATCATTGTCTACAAACAAATTAAGTTTAAACGTATTGAAGATATATATTTGTGAAAAACATTTACGCTGCGGAAGCTTTGCTCTACTTATCGAGATATTTTGAAAACAAGTAGCTTTTATAAAATCGTGCCCTAAAGCTAACCATTTAAGAACAATTTAAATAATATCATACTTAAGCTAAAACAAATTAAAAATTATTAAAAAGGCCCTTATTACAAACCCAAAATCAAAATAAAAGTAATTAAGAATAAACTGAAATAATTAACTTGATTTAAACCATCAGTCCAGTCCAAGTGGCCACTCTGAATCCCTCTAGCTCCAAGTCCACCAATGTAAGGCTCACCTGCAAGGATGGAAGGAAAAAGAGTGAGTTTGGAAAACTCAGTATGTAGAGAAGCCCATCCAAAGCCCAAGTTAACTCAAGCCCATTAGGCCTAAGCCCAAACCAATCTCAGTCAGATACTGGGCCGAACCCCTATTTAGATAGCAATGCAGAGAACAGTACGGCCCAAAGGCCCAATACAGAAATAGAATAATTAATAATCATGAATGCAAGCCCATATCATGTGGGGAGACTACTCGACCCACCCAACCGCTACACACCACTCGTACCAACCAACACACCATGTAGGGAATAACTCGACCCACCCAACCAACATACCACAGTCGCAGCATGGCTGCTCAGATATAGTGGCCACAAACAGTAATACGAGGCCAGGCCTCTTTCAGTAAACAGTATGGGGAAAACCCTTTTCAGATAACAGTACGAGGCATAGCCCCTTTCAGTAACGTGGCAATGCCACTAACACTTCCTCCATCAATAAATCCCAAGTCCCATGCAACAGATATCATGATATGGTATATAGTAAACAGAAACAGTAAATCATGCAATTCAATCAAATTCAGCCCTAAGGGTATAATGGTCATTTTACACCTAGAGGTAAAATAGTAATTTCTCACCTATGACGGTGTTTCCGTAATTTTGCCAATTCCTAGGGTTTCATGCACAGTTTAATCAGTATTAGTCTAACTTTTATCTCAGTAGCTTAATTAATCTATTTTAAGAGATTACAAACAATGGGCCCAAAAACCCCTAATGGGCCCTATAGCGCTTATTAGCAAATTAAGCCCGTTTAGTTCAAGCTAGTTTTAGCAGTTTCAATCCTACAGTCCAACAGAACATACTTATTACATATTTTTACCTAAATGGGCCCAAAAGCCCATTGGGCCCACTTTCGGCCCATCGAGGCCCAACTTACCGAAGTGCATGAAATTGCACACTCAACTAACTTACCACTTACGGTTACAGATCCCATGATTTCCAATCATCTTGTGAGCATTCACACACTCACAAGCCCACATAGTACCAATTTTCGGTTAATTTGCCTTTGCCAATTTAGGCTAAAGAAGGGTTCGATACACACCTGATGTCGAAACGTTGACGAGATCTCCTATGCGATTTCTCTTACAATCCATTATTTAAACGATTAACCAAAGAAACTACGAAAACTGATACTAAGATTCCTTACCATACTCGGGCCAAGTCTGGTGTGTCACAACTGTAATATGCCTAAAATCCCTAAAAACTGATAAAATTACTGAAATACCTTTAAAGGTGGAAAATTACAGTTTTAGCCCTAGGTGCAAAACGACTGTTATACCCCTAGGGTTAAGTTTGACTGAAATTGCATGTTTTACTATTTCTATACATTGTAGCCATGACATGTTCATTTGATGCATGGGGATTGGGATTATTGATGGAGGAAGTGTAAGTGGAAATGCCACGTATTCTGAAAAGGGGCTTTGCCCTAGTTTACCGAAAGAGGCAATGCCTCGTAATACCATTCTGGTGGCTTGGCCACACTATCTAATTATGCAGTTATGCTACCACCGTGGAGAGTAGCGGTTGGGTGGGTTGAGTAGTTTTCCCCACATGGAGAGTTTGGCTAGTACGGGTGGAGAGTAGCAGTTGGGTGGGTTGAGTAGCTTCTCCGCATATTGTGTTGGGTTTTGCATTCATGCATTCTTATTACTGTTCTGTTATTGAAATGGGCCTATGGGCCATACCAATTACCGTAAAAGGCTTCGGTCCAGTGAAATTGTATTTGAAAAGGGATAAGGCCCAGTGACCGATATCTGAAGGGCATCAGCCCAGTTATTACTGAGACTGATTAGGGCTTAGGCCTAGTGGGCTTGAGCTGATTTGGGCTCTGAATGGGCTTCTATACACACTGAGTTTTCCAAACTCACCCCTTTTCCTTCCATCCATGCAGGTGAGCGCTAGACTGGTGGACTTGGAGCTGGAGGGATTCAGAGTGGCCACATGGACTAGACTATTGGTTTTGATTAAGTTACTTATTTCAATTTAGTCTTTATTATTCTTATTTGATTTTGGGTTAGTAATAAGGCCGCTCTTATTATTTTTATTTTGGGGTTTTAATTATTTTAATTGTTTTTAGCTTAAGTAGGGTATAGTTTAAATCGTTTTGAAATCGGCTAGCTCTAAGGCACGTTTTTATAAAAGTTACTTGTTTTCAAAATATATTGATGACAGAGTAAAGCTTCCATAACATAAATTTTTTCATAAATAAATATCTTAAATACGTTTAAACTTAATTTGTTGTTCGTAGACAAGTCATAAGGTTAAAGTGTGGCAATGGATGTGTGCATGTCTAGGACTTGATTTAGGAAGAGCTTGGTACTTAAGCAGTCTAAATGACTCACCTCCTCTTCTCTTGAATCCTACCTGGTGCGTAGTATCCATTCACTTTAAGTCATAACAAAGAAGGTCTGATTTTTTTATACTTAAACTGTTTTTAAAATAACATGTTTCTGCAACTACAAAGGTTTACAAGCTTTCACAGTTTTCCATAAGATTTTACAAAGTTTTTAACAATGTTTGAAAAAAGATTGATTATTTCAAGGAACCACGTTTTGAAAAATAAACAAACACAAGCTGAGGCTTTATACAAGTTTAACGGTAGAAGTTTCTAAACACTAAGAAAGGTTTTCAATGAAAACATGGTTTTCAAAAAACACTTCAATGTGACACACCAGACTAGGCCGTAACGTTTGGGCCGGGTTTGGGGTGTTATAGAGACATATATTGTACAATAAATGCTGTATTGGTAGATAGAATTTAAGATTTAAAGCATGATACTAGTTTAAGTAAAGTTTCCATCTTATTCATTCAAACTTATATATTGTGAATGCAATATTCTGTCATCTGAATGTGACTCATTCATTGGGATTTTAGGTGATTCAAGTTGCTAGAATGATCATTTGCCTTAGTGAATTCTTGTGTAGCCTTGCTAGGTTCTATTTTACTAGAGGACAAGTAAAACTCAAGTTTGGGTGTGTGATAGTGCTAGAAAGAACATATGTTTTCTCCTTACTTATTGGTTAATTTATAACAGCCCGAATTAGGGCCTAGTCAGAATAGTGGTTTCGAGACCACAAATCTGAAGTATAAAAATTTACTATGAAAAAGTTTTAAGGTTTACAATATGATTGAATACATGTGTGAGAATTCTGATAAGAAATTTTATCGATAAGGTGTCCAATTAGACAAGTAGGACTAAATTGTGAAAAAGTGCAACATAAGCGTTGTAGAAGCATCGGGTACTTAATTGAAATGAATTGGTAAACTAAAGGTCCTTATTTAGTAATTAGATGATTTTATATCATGATGGATAAAAATGGACATGGAAGGGTAAATTTTGAAAGAAAGGCTTCAAGGGCAATTTGGTCATGTGGTTAAAAAATTAATAAAAAAGGAAAATAAAGTCAAAATTGTTCGTCTTTCTCCTTGCTAGTGCTGAAATTTGAGAGACTCCCTAGCTAGGGTTTTCTTCTACTTTCAAGCTTGATAGTAAGTGCCTCCTAGGCCCGTTTTTAATGCTCTATACATTTTTAGAGTCTTGTAGCCCGATTTACCTATTTCTACCATCATTTTAAGCTAGGGTTCATATTCAAAAATTTACCCATGTGTGGTATGCTGTATTTTTATGTTTAATGATAGAAAATGAAAGTTTGATGTGTGATTAACAACTTTTAATAGGTGATTTTTGATGAAAATGCATAAAAAGACCTATTTGCAAAAGTTGTAAAACATCTGTATATAATGTGATTTAGTGAAAAATTTGGGTTGATACGAGCATGTATGTTTGTCAACTATGCTTGGGTAACAAAGAAAATGAGTACATTTCGTTATACGAGCCTAGGGATTAAAGTGTAAATAAGTTAAACTTTAGGGGTAAAAGTGTAATTTTTTCATAGTGGGGTTTTGGGACTGAATTGAATAATATGATAATAAATGTTTTAAATTTTGTATTACAGATCAGAAAAAATGAGGATTTGACCTTGATCGGGGAAAAGAAAAAGATTTTGGACTAAATTGAGTAACTTATCATTTTGGACTGAGGTAAGTTTGTATGTAAATAATGTATCATTTTATTTTACTTTAATGCCTTAATGTTGTATGAAATGTGTGAATTGTATTATGTGACATAATCGACAAGTTTCGACAAGTGATAAATGTGAATGAAAAATCCCAGTTGAACCTTAAGAATAAAGTCGGATACAAATGACATGTCACTAGGAACCCAAGTGTATGATTGTGTGATTATGTGATGTCCTGGTGCTAGTCTTGTACATCTACCAGTGGTTAGGTAATCCTACATATATTGCGGAAACCTGTCAGCTTGTGTGAGCAGCCTTGAGTAATTACGTCTCGACCGTTATCTTGTGTGAGTAGACCCATGACTAGCTCAAGAATGAGCGTATATGTGATAAGTGGTAGGTTCGGCTACATATATGTGGCACTTATGTGCAAGTTTCTGAGTATCCAATAGTATTCCGATGTGTTCAACGAGAATAAAAAAGATGAGAAAATATGTATGTTTTGTATGAAGATATGATACATGTGTGTATGAGAAATTCATAAGTACGAACGTTTTAAGTGATGATATCGTGGTAAGTTGTGCTTGACTAAGTTTAGCGTATGTTAGTTTAATGGTAATGTGTCAACTCTCCTTATATGAATTTGCATGGTTAAGATGCTATGTATTTGCATATAAACTTACTAAGCTATATAGCTTACCCCTCTTTTCTTCTCCTCTGTTTATAGTGTCATGAAGCTAGCTCGGGATCAAGACTTGTCAAATGCTCGTATCACACTATCAGAGTCGTTATTTTTGGCTATCTAATACTTGTGTTATTTTTTAAAGTATGACATGTATAGAGACTTGGTCATTTTGTTATGTGTCATATTGATTTGGCCAAAGATGTTGGCCCAAGTTAGTTAAAAACTCATTTTGTAAATGGTTATTTGAAATTTGCAAAAGTTGGTTATTGTTATAATCAAGTAATGATGTCTTACTTGAAGGTGGTTGAATGCATGAATAAGTTGATAATTGTGTAAAGGCCATGCTTGGTGATCATAGTTTGGGAATGATGAGTGGATGCCTTGATTGTGAAAATTTAGTTGCTTAATTCTATCATGGTAAGTGTTGTTAAATGGGTGTATGTGCTCTTGTGCTTCAGGGTGCAAAATGGCTTGGTAAATAGCCTATATATTGTCCACATAGGTAGACACATGGGTATGTGTCTAGGCTGTGTGTGACACACGATCAGCACCATTGACATGTAGTCCGGCCGTGTGTCCCCTGCACCCTAATTTTGCAAAACAGAATACTCCGTATTAAACACATAGGTAGAGACACGGCCGTGTGAAGGACACGACCATAGGACATGGATGTGTGCCCAGGCCATTTGAAGTCTGCAGCTTAAATGTAAAATTTTAATTCGCCATACAGCCTAGCACACGGGCGCGTAACTTGGCCATGTGACCCTAAATGGTTGATGGCATCATAAACAGAGAGTTATATGGGCTAAGGACACGAGCGTGTCCCAAGCCACACGGGCGTGCGTGACCACAAGGCCTACCCACACGGGCTTGTGACTCTTTCAAAGTATGAAAATTTTCTAAGTATTGTAAAAGTTTTGAAAGTTCTCGGTTTAGTCCCTAGCCACCTCAAATGTATGTATAAGGCATCGTAGGCTCATTTAAGGGATGATATGCATACGCTGAAAAGTATTAAATTGGACGCAAATTTTATGATTCAGTTTTGTGTGTTTACATATATTTAAGTCCGGTAATGCCTCGTACACTATTCTAGTGATGGATATGGGCGAGGTGTGTTACATTTAATGGTATTAGAGCTATGGCTTAGTCGATTCTCAGACTAACCTAGTGTATGTACGAGTCTAGCTATACATGTCATATATGAATTGTGATAGTGTGACAACTCTTGACAATTTAAATTGTGTTTTTGTATATTAAATTGATCCTGATAGAGTCGTAGCTGATGACGTTATGTAACAGCCCACTTTATACCCTAGTCAGAACGGGTGGTTTCGGGACCACTTAACCGAGTCAAAATATTATTTTTACTACTTTAATATGTTTTACAGCATGATAGAATTACAGTGTGAAAGTTTCGTTTAGAAATTTTATCGTTTAACTGGTTAATTTGAGAAAAAGGACTAAATCGCATAAAGTGATAAACTTGAGTTCTATTTCATAAAGGGTTTACATGGCTTTGGTTTCATTAATGCAAGTCCTTAAATGGTTATTTCACCATTTTTAAGCTAGTGGACACTTATGCCCTTATTATTGTTGTTTTATAAAAATGTTATAAAGCTTAGTTTTGGTTTTTAATTAATATATGCTATATGTTTAATAAAACATGAAATTTTTAATCATTTTATGTTCTTCTCCACCGATTCTTCATCAAAGAATTAAGGGTTTTCAAGCTTTTAACATTCGGTCACTTTAAGCTCTAATTTGAGGTTCGTTTTTGTCCCGTTTTTGATAATTTTTATGTTTTTGAGATCATTGCTTCGTATACTAGCCGACCCGTACCTCAATTTCTGATTTTGATTATGTTTTTGAAAAATGCCATTGATGAATCTATGATATTTTAGAAGATTTTGATGAATTATGAAATATTATGTGGAAATATACAAGAATTTTAAAGTGATTTTTGAAGAAATTGGGTTTTGAGGATTTGATTGTAAAAAGGTAGAATTTTTGAGGTTAAATTTGTAATTATTGAAAGATATGTGCTTGTATAAGTCCCTTGAATATTCGGCCAAGGGAAATTTAGGGATTAATTGTGTAATTTGCTATTTTGTGTTAAAAGGGCTAAATTGCAAAGTGTTGAAAATATAAGGGCTAAATTGCAAATATGTCAAATTATATGTTTTTTGATTGAATTGAATATGTGAGTTAGTAAATAGCTGAATTTTGCATTAATATAGATAAAGACGATCGAATCCCGGAACTTGATCTGGGAAAACGAAAAATAGACGAGTAAATACGGGATTTCGAGGTAAGTTCGTATAACGAATTTAATGTATATATATGTGTTCATACGTATTATTATTTGAAAATATGAAATGCTAGATGATTAAATAGCCTAATGGAACTAGTATATATGAGATTGAAATAGAAATGTTAAATTGTTACAAGTGATAAATTGAATACCGAGCCCCGTTAGAACCGTAGAAGTCGATAGGATACGAGTGACATGTCACTAGAGCTACAGGGTGGTTCGAGCTCCTGCATTTGTTGCGGACTCACCACGTGCTCATGAGCTACAGGTTTATCCTTTGGGATTACATGTTCAGCCTACGGGCTTACCGATTATCCTTCGGGACTATATGTTCAGCGTTCGGGCTTACCGTACAGGCTCGCAAGAGCATATATGACGCATTGACAGATTACAGGTTATATGTATATACACTGTGTGTGTATCACCTGAGTATCTTTCGATGTTCTTATAGGTTCAATGGGCAATACCGATATATGTTACAGGAAAGGTTAATTGATATTTGAATATATGAGAGAGATGTTATGTGAATACATGAATGGTATAAGTTACATGTTATATGAATCACATGAAAGATATGGTACATGTTATAAGAGTTATGTGCTATACATGAGATAATAAAGTATATGAAATACATGTCATATGATTTGTATGAATGGAATGATACTAGTTACATGATCAACATGTTATATGAGAAAAGTGTAAATGAAGGCATATTATGCCAAATGATTTACAAGATTTGTATATGTTACATGAAATGAAGTATTTGATAAGCTTTTATATATGATATGTTATGAAACTACATGAACTAATGAGTGTGAGCTTGTGCAATAGGCTATAAGATCATATGTTTGTAATGGTCTTACTTATGGATACCTCATTGAAATGGTAAGTTTCATTTCATGTTATATGGACTTACTAAGCTTTAGAAGCTTATTCCGTTTATTTCTTTCACTGTCTTTTAGATTCGAAAGCTAGCTCGGATATCGGACGAGTCGAGGATCGCTATCACACTATCGTTGAAACTTCGGTACTTTTGAGTATTTTCCAAACGTTTGGTCATGGCATGTATAGGCTAGTACTTTAGTGAACATGATATATATTTTGGTAAATGATCAAGCTATGAGATGTGGCTTGGGTCATATTTGTATAATCAAGTACTTGAGTTGTCTTTTAGCTATATGTGCTTATGGAAAGATATGTGATTTTGATGAGGTTATAAGCTTGCATAATTGATATATATATATGTGTGGATGAGTGCATGGAAATAGTCCTTTAGGCCTTTGAGTAGGTGTGCTTGATTTGTGAATGAATTTAGATGACTTTGGGTCCATTTTGTGCTTGAATTGGTATGTTTTAGGTTGGTAGAATGGCATGAAAGGTTGTTGGTTAATGGCTAGTAGAAATGACCCATATTGGGAGGCAAATTGGCTTAAACCAAGCCTATATTTGTGCCACACGGCCAGGGAACACGGGCGTGTGCTTCGACCGTGTGTCCCCTACACCTTAATGTTTTGGTCAGTTTTGGTACACGGCCTAGACACATGGGCGTGTCTGGTAACTTGTAACCATGTGAAATTTGGTAGTATAGTCACACGGTCTGCTATGATTTGTACACGGGCGTGTCTTGTAGCCGTGTGATATTTGACAGTTTCAGCCACGGGGTAAGGGCACGGGCGTGCCTAGGCCGTGGGTGACACACGGCCTAACCCCATGGGCGTGTTGGACAGTCGTGTGGGGTAAGTTAGATTCGACCACGGGCAGTATGGTTTGGGCGTGTCTGGAGGGACACGGCCGTGTGAGAAGAACACGGGCTAGGGGCACGGCCGTGTGTCCCTAACTTTGAAATTTCACAAATTTTCCCAAACTTTTAGCATGTTCCAATTAGATTTCCAATAATTATATACATCATTTTATGATCAATTGAAGCATGCTCTAATGTCAGATGATACGTGATGGTTCTTCATTAAAAAGTTTGAAATTTTACTGTTTCGATATATGTTACAAGTCCGGTAATGCCCCTTACGTATTCCGGCGACGGTTACGGGATAGGGGTGTTATATTTGGTTGGTATCAGAGCTACAGTTTAGTCGATTCTAGGACTACCGTAGTGAGTATTAGTCTAGCTATACATGCCATGTACATGAAATGTGATAGTGTGATATCTCCTGACATCCTTTGAAATCTGTTTCATATAGTAATGGATCCGAATTGAGCTACAGCTGACGATGTTGAAAGCAATGCGCCAGCACCTGCTGAAAGGGCTGTGCCTTCTGAATCGAACCCTGTTATGGACATTCTGGGAGAAGCTAAACAAGATTTATTCCAAATGATGTCCGAGTGGTTTAGTGAGTTTGTACGAGCAAACCCAGCTGCTCCGCAACCTCCACCCCCTCCCGTCCCACAACCTAACCCTGATAATGTACGAGTTGTGGATCCTCTGAGATTGAATAGACCTCCTGTCGATAAAGTACGAAAGTATGGTGCTGAGGAATTCCGAGCTTCAGCAAGTAATGATACTGAGAGGGCCGAATTTTGGCTTGAGAACATGATCAAAGTTTTTAATGAACTGGCATGTACTCCTGATGAGCGCCTGAGATGTGCTATTTCTTTGCTTCGGGATTCAGCATATCAATGGTGGAATACATTGACCTCGGTTGTACCACGAGAACGAGTCGATTGGGATTTCTTCCAGACGGAATTCAGAAAGAAATACATTAGTCAACGATTCATTGATCAGAAAAGAAAAGAGTTTTTAGAGCTGAAACAGGGTCGAATGTCTGTAACTGAATACGAGAGAGAGTTCGTTCGACTCAGCAAATATGCTTGCGAATGTGTTTCTACCGAAGCAACAATGAGCAAAAGGTTCGAAGATGGGCTAAATGAAGAAATTCGACTATTAGTCAGAATACTTGAGCTGAGAGAGTTTGTAGTTCTCGTTGATCGAGCCAGTAAAGCCGAAGAGCTTGCTAAAGAAAAGAGAAAAGCTGATTCTGAATTCAGAGAGGCTCGAAAGAGGTTTGCGGGGAAACCGTATCAGTCTGGATCTAAGAGATCGAAAGATTTTCATCCTCGTTCTGCTACTTCTACGGGCATATCTATCCGAGACAAAAATGTTAAATCTTCCTATTCAAGACCTCAAGCAACCTCGATAGCTAGTGCTGATAGTGTGAGAGCTCCTAGGCCTGAATGTAAGTATTGTAATAGGAAGCATTTTGGTGAATGCCGATTGAAAAGCAGAGCTTGTTTTCGATGTGGATCGTTAGATCACTATTTACGTGACTATCTTGAAAGATCTGTAGCTGATAAGAAAAACAACTAAGACACATAGTGTTGCATCGAGAGGTAGACCGCTCCGGAATACTGGAAACCAAAGTGGAAATCGCAGTGTGGCGAGAGATGCTAATGTGAGATCTGAGATGCGTAATGCTGCGAGAGCTTATGCAATACATGCACGTGAGGAAGCCTCATCGCCTGATGTTATTACCAGTACTTTTTCTCTCTATAACACTGATATTGTTGCGTTGATAGATCCTGGATCAACTCATTCCTATATCTGTATAAAACTAGAGTTTGAAAAGAATTTACATGTTGAGTCTACTGAATATGTAGTTAAAGTATCGAATCCGTTAGGAAGGTCTGTGTTAGTTGATAAGATATGTAAGAAATGTCTGTTGATGACTCGGGGATATTGTTTTCCGGCTGATCTGATGCTCCTCCCTTTTGACGACTTCGATGTAATACTGGGCATGGACTGGCTAAATGTGCATGAAGCTATTGTGAATTGTCAAAGTAAGAGTATAGAATTGAAATGTCAGAATGGTGAGATTCTTCAGATTGAATCAAATGATTCGAATGAATTACCGATAGTGATTTTTGCCATGATGGCTCAGAAGTATGTCAGAAAAGGCTATGATGCGTATTTAGCGTATGTAATGAATTCTAGCAAGACAAAATTGAAAATTGAGTCTGTACCAGTTTTTTGTGAGTTTTCAGATGTTTTTTCGGAAGAATTACCGGGTTTACCGCCGATTAGAGAAGTTGAATTCGGTATTGAATAGTTACCAGGCACTACTCCGATATCGATAGCTCCATACAGAATGGCACCGACGGAATTAAAAGAGTTGAAAGCACAGTTACAAGAATTGACGGATAGAGGTTTCGTGAGACCGAGCTTTTCACCTTGGGGTGCTCTGGTATTATTTGTGAAAAAGAAACACGGAACGATGAGAATGTGTATTGATTACCGACAGTTGAATAAGGTAACAGTAAAGAATAAATACCCTCTTCCACGGATTGATGATTTATTCGATCAGTTAAAAGGAGCTACTGTATTTTCAAAGATTGATTTGAGATCGGGTTATTACCAGTTACAAGTTAAAGATTCAGATATACCGAAGACTGCTTTCAGAACACGATATGGACATTATGAGTTTCTGGTCATGCCTTTCGGTTTAACAAATGCTCCGGCAGTGTTTATGGACCTGATGAAACGTATATTCAAACCGTATTTAGACAGGTTTGTTGTAGTATTCATTGACGACATTCTGATCTATTCACGTGATGAGGAAGAGCATACTGAGCATCTAAGAATTGTGTTACAAATTCTGAGAGATAAGCAGTTGTTTGCCAAATTCAGCAAATGTGAATTTTGGTTTCGAGAAGTCAGATTTTTGGGTCACATTGTTTCTGCAGAAGGCATCATAGGAGATCCGAGTAAAATATCTGCTATTATAGATTGGAAACCCCCGAGAAATATATCTGAGATTAGAAGTTTTCTGGGATTAGCGGGATATTACCGAAGATTTGTTAAAGGATTCTCGATAATTGTAGTGCCGTTGACTCGATTGTTGCAGAAAGATGTGAAATTCGAGTGGACTGATAAATGTCAGCAGAGTTTTGAACAGTTGAAAGCCCTGTTAACAGAAGCTCCGGTTTTAGTTCAACCTGAATCTGGCAAAGAATTTGTTATATACAGTGATGCATCTATTATCGGACTGGGTTGTGTATTGATGCAAGATGGGAAAGTCATAGCTTATGCCTCCCGACAATTGAAACCGCACGATAAGAATTACCCGACGCATGATCTTGAGCTAGCTGCTATAGTTTTTGCATTAAAGATTTGGCGGCATTACTTATACGGTGAGAAATGTAGAATTTTTACCGATCATAAAAGTCTGAAGTATCTGATGTCACAGAAAGATTTAAATATGCGACAGCGGAGATGGCTTGAATTACTAAAAGACTATGAATTTTTAATTGATTATCATCCAGGGAAAGCTAATGTTGTAGCTGATGCATTAAGTCGAAAGTCTCTATTTGCTTTCTGAGCTTTGAATGCTCAAATGACGTTATCTGATGATGGGTCTGTGTTAGCTGAGCTAAAGGCTAAACCGTTGATTCTACAGCAAATCTGTGAAGCTCAAAGAACTGATTCCGATCTACAAGCTAAACGACTTCACTGTGAGTCTATTTCTGATTCTGACTTTTCTATAAGGAACGATGATTGTTTAATGTTCCGAAATAGAATTTACATACCGAAAGATAGTGAACTCATTCAGAAAGTTCTACACGAGGCACATGACAGTCGATTTTCAGTTCATCCGGGTAACACTAAGATGTATAACGATTTGAAACAGCAATACTAGTGGTCAGGAATGAAACGTGACATATCAAAATTTCATCCCCAGACCGACGGTCAGTCTGAAAGAGTTATTAAGATTCTGGAAGACATATTACGGTGTTGTATTCTTGAATTCAAAAGAAATTGGGAGAAATACTTACCTCTAATAGAGTTTGCATACAATAACAGTTTTCAGACAAGTTTAAAGATGGCTCCATATGAAGCATTATATGGTCGTAAATGTCGAACACCGCTATACTAGACGGAATTGAGTGAGAGAAAGTTACACGGGGTTGATCTAATCCGAGATACAGAAGAAAAAGTAAAAGTGATACGTGATAATTTAAAAGCAGCTTTGGATAGACAGAAATCATACGCAGATTTGAAATGGAAAGAAATAGAGTTTCAGGTCAGAGACAGAGTATTTCTGAAAGTATCACCATGGAAGAAAATTCTTTGTTTCGGCAGAAAAGGAAAGTTAAGTCCTCGTTTTATCGGGCCGTATAAAATTGTGGAACGAATTGGACCTGTAGCTTACCGGTTATCGTTACCGTCTGAGCTTGAAAAGATTCACGACGTATTTCACGTTTCAATGCTTCGACGATACCAATCTGATCCGTCTCATGTCATTTCTCCCATAGATGTGGAATTATAGTCTGATCTATCATACAGCGAAGAACCGATTCGAATTCTCCTGGGAAATCAAAGAGTTGAGAAATAAGCGTATAGCACTTGTAAAAGTTCTCTGGTGTAAACACGGAATAGAGGAAGCTACATGGGAACTCGAGGAAACTATACGAAAAGAATACCCAAATCTATTTATTGGTAAGATTTTCGGGATGAAAATCCCTAAAGGGGGGAGAGTTGTAACAGCCCACTTTATACCCTAGTCGGAACGAGTGGTTTCGGGACCACTTAACCGAGTCGAAATATTGTTTTTACTACTTTAATATTTTTTACAGCATGATAGAATTACAGTGTGAAAGTTTCGTTTAGAAATTTTATCGTTTAACTGGTTAATTTGAGAAAAAGGACTAAATCGCATAAAGCGATAAACTTGAGTTCTATTTCATAAAGGGTTTATATGGCTTTGGTTTCATTAATGCAAGTCCTTAAATGGTTATGTCACCATTTTTAAGCTAGTGGACACTTATGCCCTTATTATTATTGTTTTATAAATAATGTTATAAAGGTTAGTTTTGGTTTTTAATTAATATATGTTATATGTTTAATAAAACATGAAATTTTTTTTCATTTTATGTTCTTCTCCACCGATTCTTCATCAAAGAATTAAGGGTTTTCAAGCTTTTAACATTCGGTCACTTCAAGCTCCAATTTGAGGTTCGTTTTTGTCCCGTTTTTGATAATTTTTATGTTTTTGAGATCATTGCTTCGTATACTAGCCGACCCGTACCTCAATTTTTAATTTTGATTATGTTTTTGAAAAATTCCATAGATGAATCTATGATATTTTAGAAGATTTTGATGAATTATGAAATATTATGTGGAAATATACAAGAATTTTAAAGTGATTTTTGAAGAAATTGGGTTTTGAAGATTTGATTGTGAAAAGGTAGAATTTTTGAGGTTAAATTTGTAATTTATTGAAAGATATATGCTTGTATAAGTCCCTTGAATATTCGGCCAAGGGAAATTTAGGGATTAATTGTGTAATTTGCTATTTTGTGTTAAAAAGGCTAAATTGCAAAGTGTTGAAAATATAGGGGCTAAATTGCAAATATGTCAAATTATATGTTTTTGGATTGAATTGAATATGTGAGTTAGTAAATAGCTGAATTTTGCATTAATATAGATAAAGATGATCGAATCCCGAAACTTGATCGGGGAAAACGAAAAATAGACGAGTAAATACTGGATTTCGAGGTAAGTTCGTATAATGAATTTAATGTATATATATGTGTGTTCATACGTATTGTTATTTGAAAATAGGAAATGCTAGATGATTAAATAGCCTAATGGAACGAGTATATATGAGATTGAAATAGAAATGTTAAATTGTTACAAGTGATAAATTGAATACCGAGCCCCGTTAGAACCGTAGAAGTCGATAGGATACGAGTGACATGTCACTAGGGCTACAGGGTGGTTCGAGCTCCTGCATTTGTTGCGGACTCACCACCTGCTCATGCGCTACAGGTTTATCCTTTGGGATTACATGTTCAGCCTACGGGCCTACCGATTATCCTTCGGGATTATATGTTCAGCCTCCGGGCTTACCGTATAGGCTCGAAAGAGCATATATGACGCATTGATGGATTATAGGTTATATGTATATACACTGTGTGTGTATCACCCGAGTATCTTTCGATGTTCTTATAGGTTCAACGGGCAATACCGATATATGTTACAGGAAAGGTTAATTGATATTTGAATATATGAGAGAGATGTTATGTGAATACATGAATGGTATAAGTTACATGTTATATGAATCACATGAAAGATATGGTAAATGTTATAAGAGTTATGTGCTATACATGAGATAATGAAGTATATGAAATACATGAAAGGTTGTTGGTTAATGGCTAGTAGAAATGACCCATATTGGGTGGCAAATTGGCTTAAACCAAGCCTATATTTGTGCCACACGGCCAGGGAACACGGGCGTATGCTTCAACCGTGTGTCCCCTGCACCTTAATGTTTTGGTCAGTTTTGGTACACGGCCTAGACACACGAGCGTGTCTGGTAACTTGTAGCCGTGTGAAATTTGGCAGTATAGTCACACGGTCTGCTCTGTTTTGTACACGGGCATGTCTTGTAGCCGTGTGATATTTGACAGTTTCAGCCACGGGGTAAGGGCATGGGCGTGCCTAGGCCGTGGGTGACACACGGCCTAACCTCATGGGCGTGTTGGACAGCCGTGTGGGGTAAGTCAGATTTGACCACGGGCAGTAAGGTTTGGGAGTGTCTGGAGGGACACGGCCGTGTGAGAAGAACACGGGCTAGGGGCACGGCCGTGTGTCCCTAACTTTGAAATTTCACAAATTTTCCCAAACTTTTAGCATGTTCCAATTAGATTTCGAATAATTATATACATCATTTTATGATCAATTGAAGCATGCTCTAATGTCAGATGATATGTGATGGTTCTTGATTAAAAAGTTTGAAATTTTACTGTTTCGATATATGTTACAAGTCCGGTAATGCCCCTTACCTATTCCGGCGACGGTTACGGGATAGGGGTGTTACACGTTACAAGTAATGCGCTGCCTCCCGCCCAAGGGACCTCACTGCTTGATAGTAGAAATGTGACAACTAGTCATGGTGGAGAGGCTCGGGATGCCTTTCTCCATATGATGAATGGGTGGTAGAGTATTATTCAAAGCAACGATCTCAAAAACATAAAAATTATCAAAAACTAAATTAAAAACATACCTAGATTAAGGATAACAATGGCCGAAACCTCCAAAGACTTTTCTCTTTTCTTTCTTACTTATAATCGGCTATTTTATGAACAAATGGGATACTAATTTCATGATATTTTTAGTATAACATAATGTTATTTACAATTTACTTATTTAAACTTTAATATTTAATACAACATCATTATAAACTAAGGTCAATGCCGTCCATCATTTGATCCAATGGTCAATTTACAATTTGAATACTCCATTTAATGAAAACATGCACTATTCAGCCCTTTGCATTTAAACCATCAAATTTTTATTTTCTGCGATTAAGCCCTTTTTATTAAATCAAGCATTTAAACGATAGAAATTTTAAACGAAATTTCAGCACACACAAATTGACACATTATAAACACCAAAAATAATATTAAAATATTTTTTGACTTGGATTCGTGATCTCGAAACCACAATTCCAAAGAGGGCAAAAATCGGGCTGTCTCAACTCTCCCCCTTAAGTATTTTCATCCCTAAAAATCGTACCGGTGACAACATTTGGATAACGTTCTTTCATCAACTCTTCTAGCTCCAAAGTTTCTTCCTCGGCTCCCTGTTTATGCCACAACACTTTCACTAACGAAATTTTCTTATTTCGCAATTCTTTAACTTCGTGAGCTTAAATACGAATCGGTTCTTCCTCATAACTCAAATCAGACTGAATTTCAATTTTTGACGGGCTAATCACGTGTGAGGGGTCGGATTTATACCGTTGAAGCATTGAAACATGAAATACGTTACGAATCCTTTCTAATTCAGGTGGCAACAACAATCTGTACGCAACCGGCCCAATCCGTTCGATAATCTCATACGGCCCAATAAATCACAGACTCACTCAGAGTATTTTCTTCCACAGCAAGACTTTCAAAAACACATTCTCTCCAATTTGGAATTATATATCTTTCCGTTTCAAGTCAACATATGATTTCTGATGATCTGATGCTGCTTTCAAACTTTCATGAATAACTTTTACTTTCTATTTAGTCTCTTTAATCAAATCAACCCCGTGTATCTTATTTTCACTGAGCTCAGTCCAATATAAAGGTGTACGGCATTTACGATCGTACAAATCCTCGTGAGGTGCCATTTTGATACTTGATTGAAAGCTATTATTATACGCAAATTCAATCAGAGGCAACTAACGATCCCACATACATTTAAACTCGAGAATGCAACATCTCAACATATCCTCAAGTATCTGATGATTCGTTCGGACTGACCATCTGTTTGGGATGGAAAGTAGTGCTAAAATGCAGTTTAGTACCCACTGCATCTTGCAGTTTCTTTCAAAACTGCTATGTAAACCTCAGATCTCTATCCGAAATAATAGAAATAGGTTCCTTGTGCAATCTCATGATCTAAGAAACGTATAACTCAGCAATTTTATCAAGTGAAAAAATCAATACGGACTTGAATAAAGTGAGCTAATTTTGTCAATCTATCAACAATAACCAGATTGCATCTTTCTTACTTGATGTCAACAGTAAACCGGATACAAAATCCATTGTGACTCGATCCTATTTACATTCAGGTATCATGATCTGCTGAAGTAATCCAGAAGGTACCTGATGCTCGGCTTTTACTTGCTGACATACTAAACACTTCGAAACAAAGTCAGAAATGACTCGTTTCATAACGTGCCACCAATAGTGCTGTTTTAAATCATTATACATCTTTTTGCTACTCGGGTGAATAGATAACCAACTATTATGAGCTTCATTCATTATCATCTGTATCAACTCTGAATCTTTCAGAACACATAATCGATTTCTAAATCTTAAACAATCTTTAGCATCAACGAAGAAATTTGTGTTGGCATTCAAGTCACATTGAGCCCTTTTTGCAACATAATAATAAACACAAGTCTCAAATGCTCGGTATGCTAAGTTTCATCACGTGAATAGATTAAAATGTCATCTATAAACACAACTACAGATTGATCTAAATACTGTCTGAAGATCCGATTCATCAAATCCATGAAAATAGCAAGTGCATTAGTGAGTTCGAATGGCATAACCAGAAATTCATAATGTCCGTACCTTGTTTGAAAAGTAGTTTGAAGACTTCTAGTGATACAAGGAGTATTCGGCTTTGACTTTATGCAATTAAATTGTGCTTAATTTGGTGCTTTGTGAATTTGGATTAAATTCTCGAATGTGTAAATTAGTAGGGGTAAATCCGTATATTATTTAATTATGAATAATTGGGTTAAATTGAATAAAATTTAGTTTGAATGATGTCATTTGAAAATTTGAAGCTCAAGAAGTGAAGAAATCGGATTCGGATCGGGGAAAAGCTAAAATAACCGAGTAGTCGAAATTACTGTTTGTTGACATCCGAGGTAAGTCGTTAAGCTTTTATCTGTGTTAAATTTTGATATCGTTTATAACTAAGTGCTAAAATGAATTTTTAGAATTGTTTTTACCATTGCCGAATGTGGATTACTTGGTGAACAATATTTGCTATATTATAAAGATGAATGCCGAATGTGAATGGAGTAGATAACTTATTTTAGCTATGTGAAATGGACATTATTAATTGTAATGTGGAGGAATGAATTTAATTGGTTTGGAGAAATGTTATAATAATGGTGTTTATTAGCATTTGGCATAAGAATATCATACATTTAGCAAAGAAAGTATAGATGATGATGATTTTAAAATGTGAATGCATGAAATTTTAAGTTGGTATATAATCGGGCTTTGTGCCTAGCAGGCTTATAGCCGTTGAACATAATCGGGCTTTATGCCTGGCAGGCTTAGTGCCGGTGAACATAATCAGGCTTTACGCCTAGCAGGCTAAGTGCCAGTGAATAAATAACAAACTTTGTGTCTAGCAGGCTTTGTGCCGGTGTTTAATTCAGGGTTATGCCTAACAGGCTTATTGCTGGTGATTTAAGTTTCAATTTATATTTACAAAGATCCAAGTGAAATGGAAGAAATGTGAGTGAATTTTGAGCTAAGCAACCTTACATTATATTCGGCTATATGAGTATGTATTTGTGTAAAGTCATTTGAATATTGAAATATTATGTTATGAAGGTATATATGAATGCTATTGGGTATCCAATGTTGAGTAGTTAATTTGGCATATATGTTATAAGTTGGTAATGGGTCGATCAATGATAAAAATGTGTGTAGATGAGATGGTCATAAGTATATGTGTTTTGATTTAATGAAATCGTTTTGGTGCTTCATACAAATACATTTTAAAACAATGTTATGTGAATATGGGATTTACTTCATGATTTGATTGGGATTATGTGTATATGATAGCTTTCATTAGAGATGTTTTATAAGATGTAAAATAAATATATATATAAGTCAGGTATTCGGCTTAATGATATTTGAGTAGGTTATAGACTAATTTGGTTACTTTACTACTCGAATTAAGCTGCTAATATTTGGTTTATTTAGCTAATGACTTACTAAGTTTTGTAAACTTACTTTCAATGTTATGCCTCTATGTTTTATAGACCTTTGAAGCTAGCTACGAGCTCGGGGATCAGCAGAAATCTCATCACACTATCTTTTGCTTTCGGTAGTATCTATTTAAACTCTATGTACGGCATGTATAGGTTAGATAAAGTTGTAATGTTATATTTTGAATGATGTGTATATAATGTGCCATGCGAAAATGGCTAATAATCTAGTTATGTGAATTTTATAATGTTAAAGTTATGTTGGTTTAGTATGGACATCTATGACTTGAATGTTATGTTTTATAAGTCTTTAAGGTTATATTTATAACTTGGTTGATGCTTAGATGAGAAATTTTGTTAAGTGTCCTAAATGATTAAACTTGTGGTGATTAGGTGCATATATCCTATGCCAATGTTATTATTGAATGTTGGGAATTATATGTAAGCATATAGTTGATTGCTTTAATTGTGAATTTAAGGTCAATTTTGATTGAATGAAATATATATAAATGATGCGTGTACAAATGGTAAATTATAGTAAGTTTTAACATGTTTCTTTAATATAGTACAATGATTTGGATATCATCTTAAATCAAAAGTGAATTGGTTATATGCTTAATTGTATTCGGCTAATGAAGTGGTTTTTGACCAAATGAATAGTAACTTCTTTATTTATATGATACAAAATGGTTTATGAGATTTTGGTCATATATGCGCATATGCTAGTAGCAAAATTTTTGGATTTTCGATTGATGTTAGTTTTGGCATAATATCATATTAGGATTGATTAATTTATGAATTCCATGTCATGATTGCCGAATTGAGAAATGAAGAGAATGAGATTCGGATATTTTTCACATTTGTATTATATGATTGTATTTATGTTTATTATTAAGATATGATTTGAATTAAAGAGAATTTTAATAAGATGTGTTTTATAATTTAAGTACTCATCCATATGTATGTGAGTTGTTCAAAAGTTGTGTGTGAGATGTTCGAATGTTGAGTTTAGTTTTGTAATGCCTCGTGACCCATTCCAGCGACGGATACGGGATATGGGGTGTTACACAAATAGCACTGGCGCACCCCAAGGAGAAAAACTCGGTTGCACAAAACCCCTATCAGTCAATTCTTACAATTGTGCTTTTAACCCTTTTAGTTCAGTAGGTGTCATCTGATACAGAGCTATCGAAATCAGAGTTGTCCCCGATATTAATTCAATACCAAACTCTACCTTTCTAATATGTGGCAAACCCAACAATTCTTCAAGAGGCACGTCTGGATACTCGCATAGAACTGGTACGGATTCAATCTTCTTTTCAGTCACTTTACTATCAAGCACATAAGCAAAGTAAGATTCATAACCTTTTCTCACAAACTTCTGAGGTAACATCGAGGATATAACTGCTGGAAAAGCACTCAGATCATTAGATTCAATTTGAATAATCTCGTTGTTCTGACATCTCAAATCAATGGTCTTTCTTTGGCAATTAACAACTGCATCATGCAAAGTCAACCAATCCATACCCAGAATTATATCGAACTCGTCGAAAGGTAACAACATCAAATTAGCCGGAAAACATGAATCTCGAATCATCAATGGACAATTTTTACACACTTTATCAACCAAAACACACTGACCCAAAGGATTTGACACTCAAATCACAAACTCAGTAGACTCAACAGGCAGAGTCTTACTGGATACCAATTTCTCACACACATATGAATGAGTAGAACCAGGATCAATCAATGCAATAACACTAGTATCATGTGAAAGTACCGGTAATAACATCTGAGGAAGAAGCCTCCTCACAAGTATGTATAGCGTATACTCTGGCAGGTGCACGAGCCTCGGATCAAATTGCTATATCTTTCGTCCCTCTCTAGCTGCCACTCACATTACCCAAATGTCTAGGTGGTCTGCCTCGTGCTGACATATTATTCGGTCTCGCACTTTAAATAGTGTTTTGCTCGGCTAACATCGGACAATCTTGGATAAAATGATCCGTCGATCCATATTTAAAACAAGATTGATCATGCAAACTTCAATCTCCAAAATGCCATTTACCGCAATGCTTGCACTCGACCCTATTCTGCCGAACATTGCCAACACTATCAACTGAAGTGGCTAGCGAACTCACAAGGTTCGGTCTCTATCATGTCTAAAAAAGCCCGTAGTAGTCTTAGATCGAACAGAATCATCTCGAAACTTCTTCAATGAAGACTAGAAAGTTTTACCTGAAGATCTTTTACGGAAATCTCTTGCTTCAACATCAACTTTTCTTTTTTCTTTCCCGAGCTCTTTGGTTTTAGAAGCTCGCTCAATCAGTACCATGGATTCTTTGATTTCAAGTATGCCGACCAGTAACTTAATATCTTCAATCAACCCATCTTCAAATCTTTTACACATTATTGCTTCTGTCGAAACACACTCTCAGGCATATCTACTGAGTCTCACGAACTCCCGCTCATATTCAGTAACTAGCATACGACCTTGTTTAAGCTCGAGAAATTCTTTACGTTGCTGATCAATGAATCGTTGACTGATGTATTTCTTGCGAAACTCAATCTAAAAGAATTCCTAGGTGACTCGTTCTTTCTGCACAACTGAACCCAAAGTGTTCCACCAATGATAGGTAGAGTCATGTAACAAAGATATGGCATATTTCAAGCACTTATCAGGTGTACATGATAATTCTTCGAATGCGCGGATAGTGTTATTGAGCCAGAACTCGACCCACTCAGCATCATCATCAACTGTGGCCTGAATTCTTGAGCCTTGTACTTTCTGATTTTATCAACAGGGGGCTTAATTAATCTCATCGGATTAATCATCGGAGGTACCACAGGTATCGGAGATGGATTAATCGGGGGTAGGGGTTGTTGAACAGTCGGATTAGTTCAAATATACTGAGTAAACCAATCATTCATCATTTGGTAGAAGGCTTGTTTAGCCTCTCCTTCATGGCTACTTGAGGTCAGTCGAGAATCAAAAGGTGCTATACTCTCAACATCATCAGCTACAGCTTGATCGGGATCCATTACTGTACGAAAACACATTTTCCACTGTCAGAAGCCACCACACTATCATATTATAAATTATGGCATGTATAGCTAAACTCACACACGCTACGTTAGTCCTAGAATCGATTAAATGGTAGCTTTGATACCAATAAAATGTAACACCACTAACCCTTATGCATCGTCAAAATGGGTTACGAGGCATTCTGAAACCAATCTCAAAAATTTTTTTGAGCAATACACATACATATAAATGAGTCTCTTAATTCAATCAAATTTTAAAACATATGACTAATATAATATCTTTATAAATCATTTCATATCATATAACGGACATAAGATAGTCATATAATTCATAAGCAAAAGTATCAAACATATCATTTTTACCATATCATAATTGACACGTCATGTATTTTCATTCAATTTATCTAAATTTGACCAAATTTAATATGAGTTTCATTATACATTCATGTACTACTTAATCATTAAGACACAAATAACAAAACCAATTTACTTAATGCGCATATAACCTCCTTGTTTTATTATGGCATAAGTTACTATTCAAATGGTCAAAAATCCAAATATAAAGGCACACATACACATGATAGAATTATATGCTTTAATAAATGTCAACTTTCATACACATAATCATATCATCAAGCATATATTCACTAATATTTTTTTTATCAATCTAATCAAGTACTAAACATTTTCATTCTTACTCCCTATATGCCGAACTTATTGGTCATTTACTAACCTTATTATAAAAATAAGTTAAATAAGTCAACAAGTACCAAAATCCAAACATAAATATAGCCTCCATAACCAATAAGCCGAATACCTATATCCATGTTTCACATATATCACACATAAATAAAACATGTATTTTGACAAGCTCATAAATAGATTTAGAAAACATGGTTGAATGACCAATTAGACATATCCAAAATCACATCATATAATAGTCTAACCTTTCATTAATAAACCGAATATAAGTACCCATAATTTAAACTACATTTCATGCATATGGCATGAATTCAACAAAGTTCATATGTATAAAACATAGCTTGGCCGAATCTCTTTGAACATTTCTACTATTAAATCAATCATTTATACTAATGTACAGATTAACTCAAATAATTCATTAGAACATCACTTTAATTTTATACCTAATTCAATGCACATCAACGTCCCATTAAAAGGATCTTTTCAAATGTATTCGCACCTAATGTTCATGACCTTCATTGAAGTCAAACAATTATACACTTTTATCCAAAATTCATTAAGCATATTTAATGCATAATTTCAGATTAAAGCCAAACAAACATATCACATTTATATACATCAACCATACCATATTCACTTCACAAAACATCACTTAGCAAAATGATCAAGCCATTTTCGCATGGCTTATATATATATATATATATATACATACCAAAATCAAACTTATCCACAAGATAGTTTAACCTATTCATACCATATGTTTTGAGTTTAGCTTCTAAAAGTATCGATAATTAAACGATAGTGTGAACAGCTGCACCAACGATCCCCGAGCATGTAACGACCTCCAAAATCTATAAAACCAAGGCAAACATATACACACAATAAGCTATTATAGCGTAGTAAGTCATCAGCAAATATGCAACCCATTACCATTAGTAAATCATTGAAATAAAAACAAATCCATACTTTAATGCTCACTTATTCATGTTCAATTTGTTAAAATTCAGTATATCAAACATATAGCCATATATTAATCCATCTTCGCCAAATCCACATGTAATTATAAACATAACTTTAATTCATACTATCATATTCACATTTACATGTTTGACCGAATACATAGTTCCATGAATTCATCAACTTTTATTTTCATCTCATATAATTTGCATTATAATTACAATAGCCAACTTACCTTATAACACAATAACAACTAACTAACACATACCTGTTCACTTTAGCTCGTTTTAAATATGCAATTATCACTCCAGCACAAAGTCTTGTAAGCATAAACTCTTTATAATTCATCGGCATCAAGCCTGCTAGGTATAAACTTGAATTTACACCGGCACGAAGCCTGCTAGGCATGTAGCCCGAATTATATTCACCAGCAAGAAGCCTCCTGGGCATTAAGCACGATTTCTATTCACCGGCATTAAGCCTGCTAGGCATAAAGCTCGAATTATACTTTTTCAAAATAAACTCAAGCACACTTTCAAGCATAAGAAAGTCAATTATCACACATATTCCATTCAATTTCTCATTGTCAAAACTTAGTCCAAACAACTCAAATATTTTCATTTCAAACACAATATATTCGGCTATCATCCAATTAGCCATGTATTTAAATTTTAACATTGTAAACAAATATTTATTCAAAACAAGAATGTTTAAATGCTTATTGACTTACCTTGAATATCGACGAACGACGTAAACCGAATATTCGTCTATTTTTAATTTTCCCCGATCTGAATCTGATTTTCTCTTTTCTTGATCTTGATTCATTTAAAATAAACTTATTTAATCAAGTATTCAATCAAATTCACTCAAAAACACATAAATGGGAAATTGCACTTTTGCCCCATACATTTTACACTTTTAGCAATTCAGTCCAAAATTTGCTTGCACTAAGCTAGGGCCGAATACTCCCCATGCCCTTACAGGTCCTCACATTTAATTTATTTCAAAATCTAGTCCCTCTATTTACCATTTTTGCAATTAAGCCCTATTTACTTAATTCTCATGGAAATTTCCAATACAAGCTTAATAATCTAACACATATCTTTTATTTAACAACATCAAACACAAAATTCACCAAGATATCAATAATCGCAACTCATGAATACATCCTCAAAATAAAAAATTCAAGCATGGGTCGAGTAGTAATCGAAGCAATGATCCCAAAAACATAAAAATTATCAATAACCGAATTAAAAACATACCTAGATTAAGGATAACAATGGCCAAAACCTCCAAAGACTTTTTTCTTTTCTTTCTTTCTTATAATCGGCTATTTTTTAAACAAATGAGTGACTAATTTCATGATATTTTTATTATAACATAATGTTATTTACAATTTACGTATTCAACCTTTAGCATTTAATATAACATCATTATAAGCTAAGGTCAATGCCGTCCATCATTTAACCCAATGGTCAATTTACAATTTAAATACTCCATTTAATGAAAACATGCACTATTCGACCCTTTGCATTTAAACCATCGAATCTTCATTTTCTGCGATTAAGCCTTTTTTATTAAATCAAGCATTTAAACGATAGAAATTTTAAACGAAATTTTAGCAAACACAAATTCACACATTATAAACACCAAAAATAATATTAAAATATTTTTTGACTCGGATTCGTGGTCCCAAAACCACCATTCTGAATAGGGTTAAAATTAGACTGTCACAAGTAAACTCGGGAATATGTGTCTACAGAAGCTATTATGTGTAAGAGGTTTGAGGATGGACTAAATGAAAATATTAGAATGTTTGTTGGAATTTTGGAACTAAAAGAATTTGTTGTGTTAGTCGAACGAGCTTGTAAAGCGAAAGAGCTGTGTAAAGAAAAGAGAAAATTTGAACTCGATGCTAGAGACTCAAGGAAGAGACCGATGATTAAGTCCTTTCATTCCTCGTCTATGAAGTTGAGGGATATGCCCCTCTGTTCAAATGTGTCAGTTGGAAATCCTAGCTAAAATCATGGGAAGCAATATTCGGCTTCTAAGGCCCAGACTACATCTATGACGAGCGTCGGTAATGTCAAATTTGATAGGCTTGAATGTCAACACTGTGGTCGGACACATTCTAGGGAATGTTGGATGATCACCCGAGCTTGTTTTAATTGTGTTTCCTAAGATCATTTTACTAAGGATTGCCTTGAGATTATTGAAAAAGATAACTCCCTAAATGTTAGATCAAGTAATACAGCTGCTAGGGTAGACCAATTAAAAATACGGGACATGGGGCCAGTAGCAAGGGTGTATCCCAGGATTCAACTAGGAGATCGAAAGTTAGAAAACCTGCAAGGACTTATGCCATCTGTGCTCGAGAAGAGACGTCATCCCTTGATGTGGTCACTTGTACATTTTCCCTTTATGATTCTACTATTGTTGCATTAATTGATCCTGGATCGACGCATAGTTATATTTGCATGAATTTGGTAACTAATTTGAATTTACCTATTAAGTCTACTGAGTTTGTGATTAAAGTGTCAAAGCCTTTAGGCAAGTATGTGTTAATGAATAAAGTTTGCAAGAATTGTCCTTTGACGATTCGAGGTCACTATTTTCTGGCTAACTTAATGTTGTTGCCATTTGACGAGTTTGATGCTATATTGGGTATCAATTGGTTGACATTGCATGATGCCAAGGTAAATTGTAGGCAAAAAACTATTGAATTGAAATGTGAAATTTGTAAGGTTCTTCAGGTTGAAATAGATGAATTCAGTGAACTACCCAATGTGATTTCATCTATGACAACTCAGAAGTATGTAAGAAAAGGTTATAAAGCATTTCTTACGTATGTGTTGAACACAAAAGTGTCTGAATTGAAGATTGAATCGGTACCAGTAGTTTGTGAATTTTTGGATGTATTCCCAGAAGAATTGCTAGGGTTGCCACCAGAGAGAGAGGTGGAGTTTGCTATTGATTTGTTACCAGGGAGTGCCCTAATATCATTGCTCTGTATAGAATGGCTTCGACCGAATTGAAAGAGTTGAAGGCTCAGTTGCAAGAGTTGACTGATAAGGGATTTGCGAGACCGAGCTTTTCTCCCTAGGGTGGTCACGTACTATTTGTTAAAAAGAAAGATGGATCCATGAGAATTTGCATCGACTATCGACAACTCAACAAAGTAACCATAAAAATAAGTATCCTTTACTGAGGATTGATGATTTGTATGACTAGCTGAAAAGGGCAATAGTATTTTTGAAGATAGGCTTGAGATCCGGCTACTATCAATTGAGGGTTAAAGACTCGGATGTGCCAAAAATCGCGTTCAGAACGAGGTATGGACATTACGTGTTTCTTGTCATGCCATTTGGACTTACTAATGCTGTAGTAGTATTTATGGATTTGATGAATTGAATTTTCCAACCGTACTTAGATAAGTTTGTGGTTGTGTTCATAGATGATATTTTAATTTATTCTCGAGATGAGCCTAATCATGCTGAGCACTTAAGAACTGTATTACAAACTTTGAGAGATAAAATATTGTTTGCTAAGTTTAGCAAGAGTGAGTTTTGGCTCCGATAAGTCAGATTTTTAGGACACATTGTTTCTGCAGAAGGTATAAGAGTTGACCCAAGTAAGATGTTGGCAATTGTTGATCAGAAACCACCAAGAAACGTATTCAAAGTTGAAAGCTTTTTGGGCTTAGCCAGATATTATAGACTTTTTGTTAAAGGATTTTCGATGATTGCTACTCCGATGAGAAGGTTGTTACAGAAAGATGTTAAATTTGACGGGTCAAAAAAATGCCAAAAGAGTTTTGAGCAGTTCAAAGCCTTATTAACTGAGGCACCGATGTTATTGCAACCTGAGTCTGAGAAGGAATTCGTCATTTATAGCGATACATCTTTGAATGGTCTCAGCTGTGTATTGCCGCAAAGAGGGCAAAGTGATAGCTTCTGCCTTGAGACAGTTCAAGCCACATGAGAAGAACTATCTGACACACAACTTAAAGTTGGCTGCCATTGTATTTGCCTTAAAGATTTGGCGACATCATTTGTTTGGTGAAAGGTGCCACTCTATACCGACCGTAAGAGTTTGAAGTACTTGATGACTCAGAAAGACCTAAATTTACGACAGTGGAGATGCTAGAATTAATAAAAGATTATGAGGTAGTGATTGACCATCATCCAGGAAAAGCGAATGTAGTCATGAATGCTTTAAGCAGAAAATCCTTGTTTTCTTTGAGAGCTATGAGAACGAAGTTGGCTTTATTTGATGATGCTTCGATTTTGGCTGAGCTGAGAGCTAGACCAATGTTTCTTTAGAAAATATGTGAAGCTCAAAAAAGTGATAGTGACTTGCAAGCCAAAAGAGCTCAGTGTGAATCGACGAGTGAAACAAATTTTTGAATTGAGACTAATCACTATTTGATGTTCTAAGACAAAGCTTGTGTTCCAAAGATGCTGAGTTGATTTGAAAAATTTTGCAAGAGGCACACAGCGGTTGTTTATCAGTTCATCCAGGTAGTACCAAAATGTACAATCATTTAAAGAATTTGTAATGGTGGTCGGGTATGAAAAAAGGTATTTCTAAATTTGTATCAAAGTGTTTGACATGTCAACAAGTAAAGGCCGAACACCAAGTGCCTTCGGGATTACTTCAGCTAGTGATGGTACCTGTAACACACCTTACCCGTGTTCAATGTCGGAATAGGGTACAAGTCGTTACCGGACAATAGCACAACCAACCGTACATATCGAGCCATAAACTTTGCTCTAATTTAAAAACTTTTCGCATCATATCTTTAGTCCCTAAGATGGGCCTATGAGGCCTAGAGTATGCCTTGGAGGAAATTCGGGACTAAACCGAGAACTTTTAAAAACTTTAGGAACATTAGAAAATTTTCATATTTTGGAGAGTCACACACCTGTGTAGGCAGGCCATGTGGTCACACACACCCCTGTGGCCCGGGAGATGCCCGTGTCCTCCACCCGTGTAACTCTCTATTTATAATGTCATTATCCCTTTAGGGTCACCCGGCCAAGTCACACGCCCGTGTGCTTGACCGTGTGCTCCACACGGCTGAGACACACGATTGTGTCTCTACCCGTGTGGCCAAGAAATTGGCTATCTTCCAAGCCATTTTCTACCCTATCATGCTCGTACTTGAGCATAACTTCAATGACACATTCCATGATATGACAAGGTTACCAAAACATCTATCACATACTTAGTAAATCATCGCACACATTTTACTCAACCATGAAATGCATCTTTGTAAACTTATAACAAAACAAATTTATTGACCATATAAAATAGCATTATACAACAATAAACTTCAAATATCATAAGCCAATATTCTAGATCAACACATGACAATTCGTACACATAACCAAGTTCTCAATACATGCCATAACCTTAAGTACTAAAGTCATCTATACCTAATTTGTAAGATGGATAGTGTGATAGATTCCCTGGCGGTTTCCAACCCGAGCTGACCTGAATACATTACAAACACAGAAAATAACGAAGTAAGCATTAAGCTTAGTAAGTACATATGTAATAATAATAAGCCATTTATTAACTTGCTTTTACCAAACCTCATGTCATGATTTCAAAATGATACCATCATTTTTTTTTGTATAATTTCCATTATTCACCTATGTTTATTTCAAGAAGTTTACCCACATCATAGTCACTAAATTATTTTTTCTAGAGCTACAGAACTTCAAATTTAGATCTGCTAATTTTCCCCGAAACTAGACTCATATATCTTCTTACCATAAGATTTTCAAAATTTTTAGTTTAGCCAATCAATACAGTTTATTCATTAAAGTCACCACTATTTCATTATCTGATGGTAACGATTCCTATTCACTAAAAATTAATTATCTCATCATACAGAATTCAGATAATATTCTCATTTGTTTCTTTTTAATTTAGGCTCAATAAGGAATTCAAGCACATAAATTATATCCCATAATTATTTTTATATAACTTTTAATAATTTTCCAAAGTTGGAACAAGGGATTTCTGAAACCATTTAGACCTTGTCTCACCAAAATTTAAATATCTCATAATATGAAATTCATTTGCTCACACTGCTTCTTTTATGTGAAGATAGACTCAATGAGCTTTAATTTAATATCTCATTCAACATCTAAATCAATTTTCACCATTTTTGGTGATTTTTAAAAATCACATAACTGCTGTTGTTTCAAACTGTTTTATTGAAAATTTTACTCTTCCATGTTTTCCTTATATTACTTTCATTTATGCCCACATAACACCAAGTTGTTCAATACTAGCCATTCCAATGGATAATTATCATCAATATTACAAACCTTACCACAATTTCAATCACATATCGAGCAGATTGCTCACATTATACATATTTGTATACCTGCACTTGTCACCATACTTTTACAAGAGCTTCACTTAATAATTTTCCCGTTGAACACTTCAGAGTGCTAACAGATATATGGTGGTTTCATACACAGCCCACCAAATCATAATAAATACCCAGTGGTTTCCGTACATAACCCCACCTTTCATCGGATCTAGCTCTCACGTACACATGGTCTATACCTAGTACCACGCATGTGTCCTAGCCACTTAATCCCGTAGCTCTCGTGTCCACATGGTGTCCAACACTCGAAACCACACATGTGACCTACGTACTTAGTCCTGTAGCTCTTGTGTCCACATGGTGTTTAACACTCAGAACCACACATGCGACCTAGCCACATGTACATAGCTCTTGTGTACACATGATGTACTATCGGTATCATACATGTGACCTAGCTATTTTTAACCCGTAGCTCTCATGTCCACACGGTATACACATAGTATTACACATGTGACCTAGCTACCACATAGTATCTCATAGCTCTCTTGTGCACATGGTGTCCTATCCTCGAAACCACACATGCGACCTAGCTACATATCATCCGTGTCTTTTGATTTCTGAAGATTCAAATGGGAATTTCACTTCATGTTGAACACTTCAGAGTGCTAACAGATATATGGTGGTTTCATACACAGCCCACCAAATCATAATAAATACCCAGTGGTTTCCGTACATAACCCCACTTTTCATCGGATCTAGCTCTCACGTACACATGGTCTATACCTAGTACCACGCATGTGACCTAGCCACTTAATCCCATAGCTCTCGTGTCCACATGGTGTCCAACACTCGAAACCACACATGTGACCTACCTACTTAGTCTTGTAGCTCTTGTGTCCACATGGTGTTTAACACTTATAACCACACATGCTACCTAGCCACATGTACATAGCTCTCGTGTACACATGATGTACTATCGGTATCATACATGTGACCTAGCTATTTTTAACCCGTAGCTCTCATGTCCACACGGTATACACATAGTATTACACATGTGAGCTAGCTACCACATAGTATCTCATAGCTCTCTTGTGCACATGGTGTCCTATCCTTGAAACCACATATTCGGCCTAGCTACATATCATCCGTGTCTTTCGATTTCCGAAGATTCAAATGGGAATTTCACTTTTCCACATTTCGCCAATCATAGATATTATTCAATTACATTCCATAATATGCATCAAAATATTATAACACATATGAAAACAATTAATTATTTACCTTGACACGAAGACGACACTTGGATGAAATCATAAATTTCTTTGATTTTCCTTCCGTTCTAAGTCCGAACCTTGTTTTTTTCTTCATCTAAAACATCACATTTGACTTATTAAATTGTTATACTATTTAATTCAATCCAAAAATCATATTATGGCAAAATTATATTTTTGCCCCTAAATTTGTCAAAATTACACTTTTGCCCCTAGGCTAGTAAAATAATTTTCACCGAACTTTCATGCACTTTAGGTCTAGTTGAACCATTTTCATAACTATATCAATCCACAATTCTCACTAAAACATGCTTTATTTCACATTTTATTATTTTTACAATTTAGTCCTTTTTGGATATTTTCACCGAAAAGCACCTAGTAAAACTCATTTGTTACTCACCAAGCATTCATATTCTACCATTAGACATCAAAATACGTACATGTCATCCATGTGTAAATTTTTGAACTCCAACCATAGCTCAAAATAATGGTAGAAATAGCTAAACCAAGTTACTGAGATCTTTAAAATGTAAAGAACATTAAAAATGGGGCAAGAACGAACTTACTATGAAGCTTGGAAGCTTGGATACCCTAGCCATGGCATCCCCCATGCTACATTCGGCCATATGAAGAAGATGGACAAGAATTTGGCTCGATTTTCCCCTTTCAATTATTTTAATTATCAAATGACTAAAATGCCCTTCATTAATAACCTTTAGTATTTTATCCTTCTATGTCCATTTTTGTCCATCTTAATATTTGTCTAATTGCCAATTAAGGTCCCCCACTATAAAAGCCCATTTCAAATAAGTACCTTAGCATCTAGAACTCACATTTTTCACCTATTGCAATTTAGTCTCAATTATTAAATTGGACATCCAATCGATAAAATCTCTTAACGAAAATTTCACACAATCATTCTATCACATTATAAACTTTAAAACTTAATCGTAATAAAATTTTCTATTTTGGATTTATGGTTTTCAAAACCACTTTTCCATTTAGGCCCTAATTCGAGCTATTACAATTCTCCCCTCTTTAGGGATTTTTGTCCCTAAAAATCTTACTAGGTGAAGTAGTTTGCAATTCTCGTGAAATACTCTCACTAACATTCCACAACCATAAGTTGATTTACTCTCGCATATCTCTTTTCCAATAACCTTTAAACTTTAGCACATAGTGCCGAAATACATCATTAAAATCTGAATTACTCTCTTCGAAACACACATTCTTAGTAATCCATCGAATAAGAACTCTGCACAATTGAAATGATCATATGGATTTTTGCTAAACAATCAACCATAATCCAAATAACATATTCATTTTTGGAGATTATGACAATCCCGATATGAAACTTATAGTAACTCTATCTCGTCATCACTCCTATTCCATTACTAAGTGTATTAGTGTAACGCCCTGATTTTTGGGATTTTTCAGGATTTTTACGATTTTGATGAAGTTTTGAAATTTGGTTGTTAAATTATGGAATTTATGTTTTAAGTGTGTTAGTGGGCCTTTAGAAGGCCCAAGCATAAGATAAAACCTGTTAGAAATATCAAATTTTGGATTTAAAGTGAAGGGGACTTGGCTAAGTGGGCTTTTAAGAAAAAGTGGGGAAATAAGACTCAAGGAAGCCCTTGGTAAAGTGGCAGTGTGGTGCCACTTAAATGCCTAAAAAAGTGGCGTGTGGTTGGAGTGCAAGGGCCAATGTTCTAGTTGCATGGTAAGCAGTATGGTGTTTTATTTTTTGCTGCATGTGCTAGTCATGGGATGGAACTCAAGTGAAACTCTACTGAGGAGAGTTTTAGTTGCTCATGGGAGTTTGTTAAGGAGGGATAAGGGGAGAGATTATAGGAACTTTGAAAAGGAGGAGTGATGGCCGAATCTAGGAGTCTTGGAAATGCATAATTGGCTAGGGGAGTTAGGCAGCATTTTCAGCAATTGTCCTTGGTGTGTCAATTTTCCTTCTGGTATTTTGGGTATTTTCTTGTGGTCTTTTAGGATTATGTTGATCTCTTCTTTCTCTTGCTGAACTAGGGCAGTTCCACTGAGGGTTTTCTACTTTTGTTCTATTATTCTCTTAGTGTCCCAAAAAGCCGAAAACGCAAGCTATGTTCTTCTCTTATGCCGATTTGATCATAGGAGAACCTCTCTTCTTTTCATCCATCTTTATTTTGTTCTTCTTTTTCCCCTAAACCGATTTCATCCCATCACCTCTCTTCTAGACCAAACCTACCTACTTCTTCCCTTTCTTCTCTCTTCTCAAGCTTTCTAGCCGATTGCCATAAAAGCCAAAATCCCAAAAGTTAAGCTTGAGTGCTGATTTCTTCTTGACCGAACCCCCTCATTTCTTCTTCATCTCTTTTAGCTAAACTTAACACTCTCAAAACCCTTAACCTCTATCGATAACACCTTTTCAATCCATAGCTTTAAATCACCTTCTCCCCTATCTTACCAAAAGTCGAAACTACCATATCCATAGTTAATTGGGAGTCGAACTCTTAGACTCTAAGATTCACTCTCTGCTCATGTTTAGAGGCTAAATCTGTGTTAGATTTGAGTTAAGTACGGGATTGGAGTCATCCTAGTTTAGTGATTCTACCGTAAGTTATCGGATTTCCCTATTCCATACTTTATTTTAAGATTTAAGAAAAGTCGAAAACCTTATATACATAGGGAGGCTGTCGATTGGGGCTTAAGACTCTATAGGTCTTAACAGTTGATTTATTTTGGTGCTAACGTGATCGAAAGGCTACCGATTGAGGGCTTGGATAGTTGGAACGACTAGATCTAGATCTAGTAGTTAGGGTCGACAGGGGTAAGTGGTTAAGAATACCCTATTATAGTCGAATGTGGTAAGGGGTTTTTTTTAGGATGGTTATTGTTGATTTGTAATCTAAAGATTGTAGTGGCTAAGTGTAGGTGATCGTGGGAGATCTCGTTAGCGTTCGTCACAAATCAGGTGTGTAAACGAACACCCTTCTGTAGTCTAAATCGGCAAAAGTCAAAATGCTAAAATTCTGGCATTTCGTGGGCTTGCAAGCGTGCGAGTGCTTGTAAGTCAGTAGGAAATAGTGAGAGCTATAATCTCAAATGGTAAGATAGATAAGTGTGCAATTTCGTGCACCTCGATAAATTTGGCCCTCGATGGGCTGAAAATAGGCCCAACGGGCTTACGAGCCCATATGGGTAAAAGTAAGCAGTAAGTGTGTTCTGGTATACTGTAGGTTAAATCTGTTAAACTAGACTTAGAATTTGGGCTAAACGGGCTTAAAATAGCTAGATGGCACTGTAAGGTCCATTAGAGGTTTTAGGGCCCAATAACTAAAAACTGCTAAAATAGGCTAAATTAACTACTGAGATAAAAGTTGGACTATTATGGACTGAGATATGCATAAAACCCTAAAACCTAGCATAATTACTGAAACACCCCTGAAGGGTGAGAAATTACTATTTTACCCCTAGGTGCAAAATGACTGTTATACTCCTAGTCTAAATTTGAATGAAATGTATGTTTTACTATTTCTGTTCACTGTATGCCATGACATTATTATCTGTTGCATGGGACTAGGTTTATTGATGAAGGTAGTGCAAGTGGCATTGCCACGATTACTGAAAGAGGCTTTGCCTCGTACTGAATACTGAAAGCGGCTATGCCTCATACTGTTTACTAAAGGGTGCTTTACCTCGTATTACTGTTAGTGGCTTGGCCATGTTATCTGAGCAGCTATGCTGCAACTGTGGAGTGTAGCAGCTGGGTGGGTCGAGTTGTTTCCCCACATGGTGTGTTTATGGCTGGTACGGGTAGAGTGTAGCAGATGGACATAAGATGGGCTTTGGGCTTTGCATAAATGCATTATTCTATACTGTTACTGTAATGGGCCTATGGGCCGCACTGTTTACTAAATAAGGCTTCGGCCCAGTAATTGATTACTGAATAGGACTTTGGCCCAGTATTTACTGAGGCTGGATAGGGCTTAGGCCCAGTAAGCTTGAGCTGATTTGGGCTCTAGATGGGCTTTCATCACACACTGAGTTTCCCAAACTCACCTTTTTTTTTCTTCCATCCATGCAGGTGAGCCTTAGACTGATGGACTTAGAGCTGGGAGGGATTCAGAGTGGCCACGTGTGCTGCTTTTGGTTATTTTCAATTAAGTCTTGTCCTTCTTTATTTAATTTTTAATTATTTTTCATTATAGTTTTGGATTTGTAATAAGGCTGCTTTAATTATTCTATTTTGGGTTTCCAATTATTTATTTACATTATACTACAAACGATTTGAATAATGCTACGTGAGTTTTCTCAAAATTAATCAATCGTTTCAAAATAAATCACACGTATCAAACGAGTAACAAAAGTTAATCCAATATCTTATAATAAGAATACCCCTAAATTTTGGTAGTGGATAGGACGTTCACAATTAAACCTGAATTTTGTCTTTAAACTTTAATAATGGTTTTGCAAAACACACCCTAATCATAGTAACTAGGTAACATGGTTAGTTCATCGTGGATGTGACACACCAGACTTGGCCGTAACGTCTAGGCTGGGTTTGGGGTGTTACATTTAGTGGTATCAGAGCCAAGTTGCAACAACTCTGCTGTGGATCGGGTCTAAAAAGTTTTCAAAAATTTTTAAAATCAATGCCCAAGAAGGGTATTTTGAAATCAATTTTGGAAATTTCTAAGAAAACCCTTTTTAAATTCATTTCTTTAAGGAATACACGTTTTAAGGTTCTATTCTTAAAGGTTTAAGTTTTTTTTGGTTTCTAAAATCTGGTACCTGAAGAAATGGCACACTGAATCCCCGGTACCAAGTTTGTAAGTATTTTTGTTTCTTATACTGTACTGTAATGAGATATCACTGTAGATAGAACTGAGACCCTACTATGATACCGTAGATAGGGTAGTACTGGAAACTGTGAGACTGAGACTCTAGGGAAACTAAACCCTATAAGACTAAGACTGTAGCTAGTCAATGATTTTGCGAAAAGAAACTCTGGAACGCTATCTGTACATAAAACATTTTGTAATAAACAACTGAAATATTAAACTAATATCATAAAATCCGTAATTAGATAATACATTATGAGTACAAGGGCTGCTCGTGGACGAGGCCATAGACGTGGCCACTCTGAATCCCTCCTAGCTCAAAGTCTGAATCCCTCCTAGCTTCAAGTGCACTCTGAATCCCTCCTAGCTCCAAGTCCACCAGTCTAGGGCTCACCTGTATGGATGGAAGAAAACGGGTGAGTTTGGAAAACTCAGTGTGCAAAGAAAGCCCATCCAGAGCCTAAATCAACTCAAGCCCACTAGGCCTAAGCCCTATCCAGTCTTAGTAATAACTGGGCCGAAGCCCTATTCAATAATCAGTTACTGGGACGAAGCCCTATTCAGTAAGTAGTACAGCCCATAGGCCCATTACAGTAACAGTACAGAATAATGCATGTATGCAAAGCCCAAAGCCCTTCTTACGTCCATCTGCTACACTCCACCCGTAGTAGCCATAAACACACCATGTAAGGAAACAACTCGACCCACCCAGCCACTACACTCTACAGTTGCAGAATAGCTACTCAGATAAAGTGGCCAAGCCACTGACAGTAATACGAGGCAAAGCCCCTTTCAGTAAATAGTATGAGGCATAGCCACTTTTAGTAATCAGTACAAGGTAAAGCCTCTTTCAGTAATGGTGGCAATGCCACTTGCAATTCCTCCATCAATAAACCCAGTCCCATGCAACAGATAATCATGTCATGGCATACAGTGAACAGAAACAATAAAACATGCATTTCAATCAAATTTAGCCCTAGGGGTATAACGGTCATTTTGCACCTAGGGGTAAAATAGTAACTTCTCACCCTTAAGGGGTATTTTAGTAATTATGCTAGTTTTTAGGGTTTTATGCATATCTCAGTCCTTAATAGTCCAACTTTCATCTCAGTAGTTCATTTAGCCCATTTTAGCAGTTTTTAATTATTGGGCCCTAAAACCCCTAATGGGCCCTGCAATGTCATCTAACTATTTTAAGCCCGTTTAGACCAAATTCTAAGTCTAGTTTAACAGATTTAACCTACAGTATACCAGAACACACTTACTGCTTACTTTTACCCATATGGGTCCGTCAGCCCATCGGGCTTATTTTCAGCCCATCGAGGGCCAAATTTACCGAGGTGCACAAAATTACACACTTATCCATCTTACTATTTGTGATTATAGCTCTCACTATTTCCAACTGACTTACGAGCGCTTTAGCAGTTTTTAGTTATTGGGCCCTAAAACCCTTATGGGCCCTACAGTGTCATCTCACTATTTTAAGTTCGTTTAGCCCAAATTCTAAGTCTAGTTTAACAGATTTAACCTACAGTATACTAGAACACACTTATCGCTTACTTTTACCCGTATGGGCCCATAAGCCCATTGGGCCTAATTTCAACCCATCAAGGCCCAAATTATTGAGGTGTACGAAATCGCGCACTCACCAACCTTACCAATTTTGGTTACAGAACCTTAACGCTTCCAACCAACCCACGAGCACTCGCATGCTCGTAAGCCCACAAAATGCTAGAATTTCGGCATTTCGGCGTTTCAGCTTTTACTGATTTGAACTACAAGAGGGTGTTCGTTTACACACCTGATTTGTAACGAACGCTAACGAGATCTCCCACGATCACCTACAATTGGTCACTATAATCTTTCGAATACAAATCAACAATAACCAACCTAAAAAAACCCTTACCACATTCGGCCATAATCAGGTATTCTTAACCATTTACCCTTGTTGATCCTAACTACTAGATCTAGATCTAGTCATTCCACCTGTCCAAGCCCTCAATCGGTAGCCTTTTGATCACACTAGCACCAAAATAAATCAACTGTTACGACTTATAGAGCCTTAAGCCCCAATCGACAGCCTCCCTATGTATATAGGGCTTTCAAATTTTCTTAAATCCCGAAACAAAGTATGGAACAGAGATTCTGATAACTTACCATAGAATCACTAAACCAGGATGATTCGAATATCGTACTTAACTCAGATCTGACGTAGATCTAGCCTCAAAACACGAGTAGAGAGTGAATCTTAAAGGTCTAGGAGTTCGACTCCCAATTCCCTATGGATATGGTAGTTTCAGCTTTTGGTAAGATTGAGGAGAAGGTGATTTGAAGCTATGGATTGAAAAGGTGTTGTCGACAGAGGTTAGGGGTTTTGAGAGTGTGAAGTTTGGGTAAAAGAGATGAATAAGAAAGGAGGGGTTCGGCCAAGAAGAAATCGGCACTCAAGCTTAACTTTCGAGATTTCAAATTTTATCGTAATCACCTAGAAAGCTTGAGAAGAGCGAAGAAAGGGAAGAAGTAGGTAGGTTTGGTCTAGAAGGGAGGTGATGGGATGAAATCGGTTTAGGGGAAAAGGAAGAACAAAATAAAGATGGATAAAAGAAGAGAGGTTCTCCTATGATCAAATTGGCACAAGAGAAGAACTTAGCGTGCGTTTTGTCTGGGCCGGGTTTGGGGTGTTACATTTAGTGGTACCAGAGCCAAGTTGCAAAGACTCGGCTATAGATCGGGTCTAAAAAGTTTTCAAAAATTTTTAAAATCAATGCCCAAGAAGGGTATTTTGAAATTAGTTTTGGAAATTTCTAATAAAACCCTTTTTAAATTCATTTTCTTCAAGGAATACACGTTTTAAGGTTTTATTCTTAAAGGTTTAAGTTTTTCTGGGTTTTTGAAATCTGGTATCTGAAGAAGTGGCACACTTAATCCCCGGCACCAAGTCTGTAAGTATTTTTGTTTCTTGTACTGTTCTGTACTGAGATATCACTATAGATAGAACTGAGACCCGACAATGATACCGTATATAGGGTAGTACTAAAAACTATAAGACTGAGACTGTAGGGAAACTAAACCCTAGAAGACTGAGACTATAGCTAGGCAATGATTTCGGGAAAAGAAACTCTAGAACGCTATCTGTACATAAAACATTTTATAATAAACAACTGAAATATTAAACTAATGTCTTAAAATTCGTAATCAGATAAGACATTATGAGTACAAGGGCTACTTGTGGACGAGGCCGTGGACGTGGCCGAGGGAGTGTTTAAGCTGGGTTTTCATCTTTGGAACACATGCCAGCTGAGGAGGCACGACCGCCACTTGTAGCTGAAAATGGGCCTTATGATCGGGCCACAAGGGATAATGCCTTGTCCCAAGTGATGTTAAGGGTTCTAAAGAGGGTTGCTAGAGCTAACGTTGGGTCTGTGAATAGGGGATCCATTTCTGAGTGACTTCGGGTGAACGGAGCAGAGGTCTTCAGGGGCATATCTGGAGTAGCCCCAAATGTAGCTGAGTATTGTTTAGAAGCTACGGAACGGATTATGGATGACCTGAATTGCTCGGTGGGGCAAAAGCTAAAAGGAGCGGTATCTCTACTACGAGACGAGGCATATCAGTGGTGGATCACTGTGAAGGAGAGTACCCGAGCTAGCGGGTAACCTAGGATCTGTTTAAGACATCTTTCAAGGGAAAGTACGTTGGAGCACGTTATGTGGATGCGCGTAGGAAAGAAATTTTGAATCTGACCTAGGGCAATAAGTCTGTAGCTGAATATGAAGTTGAATTTCTGAGGTTGAGCCGGTATGCCAGCGGTATAGTTGCTACTGTGTATGATCGTAGCGTCCGTTTTGAGGATGGTCTCAAGGACGAGCTTAGGGTGCTAGTAGCTCCTCAGAGGTAGCGCGACTTTGTTGCATTGGTGGAGAAGGCTAAGATAGCTGAAGAGGCGAAGCGTACTGAACGGTAGAACCGTGATAAGGATCGAAACCAATTCAGGAGGGATTCTGGACCCTTTGGTGTTGCAAACAGGAATGCCAAGAGAGCTAGAGTGGAGGAACTAGTTCGAGCAATTTTGGTGAATGCAGTTAGACCCCAGGCTTGTGGGGACTGTGGTAGAGTGCATCTGGGAGAATGCTAGAAGCGTACTGGGGCATGTCTTCGATGTGGGTCCAAGGAGCATAGGATCAAGAACTGTCTTGGAGGGAATAAGCTATATCGAGACTTGCCAGAGGTGTACTGATGGCCTGGACTTAAGCGAGGGGTGACTGAATTTGTGGGGAAATGTCTGACAAGCCAGCAGGTAAAGGCTGAACATCAACTGCCTTCTGGACTGTTGCTGCTAGTAAAGATTCCACTCTGGAAGTGGGAGAGAGTTACCATGCATTTTGTGAGTGGGCTACCATTGACACCTTCTAAGAAAGACTCTGTATGGGTAATTGTGGATAGGTTACTGAAATCTGCCCATTTCATACCTGTCCGAACCAACTACTCACTTCAGAAGTTGGCCAAGTTGTATGTGACGGAGATAGTGTGACTGCATGGGGTACCAGTTTCGATTATTTCTGATCGGGATCCTAGTTTACATCTCGATTCTGGCAGAAGTTGCATGAGGCGTTGGGTACGCGATTGGATTTCAGCACTACTTTTCACCCTTAGACAGATGGACAGTCAAAAGGGTTATCCAGGTTCTAGAGGACATGTTGAGGGGTTGTGTTATCGACTTTCGTGGTAGTTGGGAGGACTACTTGGCATTGGCGGAACTTGTGTACAGCAACAGTTATCAGGCAAGTATTCAGATGGCTTCATATGAGGCACTTTATGGGTGAAGGTGTCATACACCTATGTGTTGGACAGAGTTGGGAGAACGATAGGTTCTTGGACCAGAGTTAGCGGCAGATACTGAGACCAAGGTTAAGTTGATCAGAGATCGGTTAAAGGAGGCATCTGATAGGCAAAAGTCGTATGCTGATCTAAAGCATAAGGAAATCAAGTTCTCTGTAGGGGATATGGTATTTTTAAAGGTCTCGCCTTGGAAGAAGATATTGAGGTTTGGTAAGAAGGGCAAATTGAGCCTGCAGTTTATTGGGCTTTATCGGGTTCTTAAACGGGTAGGACCTGTAGCTTATCAGCTGAAGTTACTGCAAGAGCTGGATTGTATTCATGACGTCTTTCACGTGTCCATGCTAAGACGGTATCAATTGGATCCTTCGCATGCCGTACCAGTGGAAGAGATTGAGGTAAAGACTAATCTGACCGTTGAAGAGGAACTTGTGCAAATACCGGACCGAGAGATCAAAGTGTTAAAAAGAAGTCAGTTCCATTGGTAAAGGTGCTGTGGTGCAATCATAGCAGAGAATAGGATACTTGGGAGCTAGGGGAGGCAATGCGTCAACAATACCCTCACCTATTTGGATCAGGTAAATTTCAAGGCTGAAATTTCTTTAAAGGGGTAGAGTTGTAATGCCCTGATTTTCGAGATTTTTCGGGATTTTTGTGATTTTGATGAAGTTTAGAAATTTGGCTACTAAATTATGGAATTTATGTTTTAAGTGTGTTAGTAGGCCTTTAGAAGGCCCAAGCCTAAGATAAAACCTAGCAGAAATATCAAATTTTGGATTTAAAGTGAAGAGGACTTGGCTAAGTGGGCTTCTAAGAAAAAATGGGGAAATAAGACTCAAGTAAAACCTTGGTAAAGTGGCAGTGTGGCGCCACTTAAATGCCTAAAAAAGTGGCGTGTGGTTGGAATGCAAGGGCCAAGGTTCTAGTTGCATGGTAAGCAGTATGGTGTTTTATTTTTGCTGCATGTACTGGTCATGTGATGGAACTCAAGTGAAACTCTGCTGAGGAGAGTTTGAGTTGCTCATGGGAGTTTGTCAAGGAGGGATAAGGGGAGAGATTATAGGAACTTTGAAAAAGAGGAGTGATGGCCGAATGTCGGAGTCTTGGAAGTGCATAATCAGCTAGGGGAGTTAGGCAGCATTTTTGGCAATTGTCCTTGGTGTGCCGATTTTCCTTCTGGTAGTTTGGGTATTTTCTTGTGGTCTTTTGGGATTGTGTTGATCTCTTCTTTCTCTTGCGGAACTAGGGCAGTGCCACTTAGGGTTTTCTGCTTTTGTTCTATTCTTCTCTTAGTGTCCTAAAAAGCCAAAAACGCAAGCCAAGTCCTTCTGTTGTGCCGATTTGATCATAGGAGGACCTCTCTTCTTTTCATCTATCTTTATTTTGTTCCTCTTTTTCCCCTAAACTGATTTCATCCCATCACCTCTCTTCTAGACTGAACCTACCTACTTCTTCCCTTTCTTCTCTCTTCTTAAGCTTTCTAGCCGATTGCCATAAAAGCTGAAATCCCAAAAGTGAAGCTTGAGTGCCAATTTCTTCTTGGCCGAACCCCTCCTTTCTTCTTCATTTCTTTTAGCCGAACTTCACACTCTCAAAACCCTTAACCTCTGTCGACAACATCTTTTCAATCCATAGCTTCAAATCACCTTCTCCCCTATCTTACCAAAAGCCGAAACTACCATATCCATAGGTAATTGGGGCTCGAACTCTTAGACTCTAAGATTCACTCTCTGCTCGTGTTTAGAGGATAGATCTGCTTCAGATCTCAGTTAAGTACGGGATTGGAATCATCCTAGTTTAGTGATTCCACGGTAAGTTATCAGAATCTCTATTCCATACTTTATTTCGGGATTTAAGAAAAGTCAAAACCCCTATATACATGGGGAGGCTGTCGATTGGGGCTTAAGGCTCTATAGGTTTTAACAGTTGATTTATTTTGGTGCTAGCATGATCGAAAGGCTACCGATTGAGGGCTTGGACTGGTGGAACGACTAGATCTAGATCTAGTAGTTAGGATCGACAGGGTAAGTGGTTAAGAATACCCTATTATGGCCGAATGTGGTAAGGGTTGTTTAATCTAAATATTTTAGTGGCCGATTGTAGGTGATCGTGGGAGATCTCATTAGCATTCGTCGCAAATCAGGTGTGTAAACGAAAACCCTTCTATAGTCTAAATCGGCAAAAGCCGAAAAGTCAAAATGCCAAAATTCTAGCATTTCTTGGGTTTGCGAGCGTGCGAGCGCTCGTAAGTTAGTTGGAAATAGTGAGAGATGTAATCGCAAATGGTAAGATGGATAAGTATGCAATTTCGTGCACCTCGGTAAATTTGGGCCTCGATGGGCTAAAAATAGGCCCAATGGGCTTACGGGCCCATATAGGTAAAAGTAAGCGGTAAGTGTGTTCTGGTATACTATAGGTTAAATCTGTTAAACTAGACTTATAATTTGGGCTAAATGGGCTTAAAATAGCTAGATGACGCTTTAGGGCCCATTAGGGGTTTTAGGACCCAATAACTAAAAACTGCTAAAATGGGCTAAATTAACTACTGAGATGAAAGTTGGACTATTAAGAACTGAGATATGCATAAAACCCTAAAAACTAGCATAATTATTGAAATACCCCTTAAGGGTGAGAAATTACTATTTTACCCCTAGGTGCAAAATGACCGTTATACCCCTAGGTCTAAATTTGACTGAAATGCATGTTTTACTGTTTCTGTTCACTGTATGCCATGACATGATTATTTGTTGCATGGGACTGGGTTTATTGATGGACGAAGTGCAAGTGGCATTGCCACGATTACTGAGAGAGGCTTTGCCTCGTACTAATTATTGAAAACGGCTATGCCTCGTACTATTTACTGAAAGGGGCTTTGCCTCGTATTACTGTTAGTGGCTTCACCACATTATCTGAGCAGCTATGCTGCAACTGTGGATTGTAGCGGCTGGGTGGGTCGAGTTGTTTCCCGGCTGGGTGGGTCGAGTTGTTTCCCCACATGGTGTGTTTATGGCTGGTCCGGGTGGAATGTAGGAGATGGACATAGGATGGGCTTTGGGCTTTGCATACATGCATTATTCTATACTGTTACTGTAATGGGCCTATGGGCCGCACTGTTTACTGTATAGGACTTTGACCCAGTAACTGATTACTGAATAAGGCTTTCGCCCATATTTACTCAGATTGGATAGGGCTTATGCCCAGTAAGCTTGAGTTGACTTGGCCTCCGGATGGGCTTTCTTTACACACTAAGTTTCCCAAACTCACCTTTGTTTTTCCTTCCATCCATGCAGGTGAGCCCTAGACTGATGGACTTGGAGCTGGGAGGGATTCAGAGTGGCCACGTGGACTGCTTTTGGTTATTAAGTCTTTTCCTTCTTCATTTAATTTTTAATTATTTTTCATTATGGTTTTGGATTTGTAGTAAGGCTGCTTTAATTATTTTATTTTGGGTTTCTAATTATTTATTTACACTATACTACAAATGATTTGAATAAGGCTGCGCAAGTTTTCTCAAAATTAATCAATTGTTTTAAAAATAAATCACACGTATCAAACGAGTAACAAAAGTTAATCCAAGATCTTATTATAAGAATACCCCTAAAATTTGGTAGTGGATATGACGTTCACAATTAAACCTGGATTTTCTCTTTAAACTTCAATAATGGTTTTACAAAAATCACCCTAATCTTAGTAACTAGGTAACATGGTTAGTTCATCGTTGATGTGACACACCAGACTTGGCCGTAACGTCTGGGTCGGGTTTGGGGTGTTACAAATTGTCCTGAATACATTGGATTTTAGCTCACTTGCTAACGAATAGATGTTTGAACATAAACTCAAAAATTATCGCGATACATACTCAATCACCAAACCATCCACTCATATAACTGTACATTTTATTATTCTTGGATGAATAGACATGTTACTTCTGAGCCCCACACCAAGACTTCTGCATAAGTTTTGGATTTGTCATTATGCAAATTTTATCTCGAAATAACAGCAACAAGAATCATGTCTGACCTAGAACTCAATATCAGAAGTAAACTCACTCTGAGCTCATTTAGATTACCAATCACTATCGTATTTCTGGGTTTCTCAATTTTGCAAAGAAAACCTCGCTTTAACATTTAATATTGCTAGAATTAGACCATCATCAATAAGATCAATCGAGTAACCAGTACTTACAAAAATAAATAAAAAATTTCTATTCAGGCATCTGGAACTATAATTTCTTCCCTAAGGATAAATAAAAAATTTTCTCAAAATCTTTCACTATCTCGATCCATTGATAAAATTTTAAACTTCAGGCCTTTTTCTATAACATTAGGCACTTTTAACTATTAAGGTCAAGATACACATGACATTTTTCCATCAAGCATACGATATTATTGAACTCCTAACACAGGCATAATAGTGGTTGTCTTCCAATCACTAGTCGAACAATTCTTTTTAATATGATTTTTAATCGTCTGAACATACAACCCATCATTTTACATTTCAGTACTATTTATACCCAGGTCATGCAAAAATACTTAACAGAAATAATAAACCTTTTTCTCAACTTAACATGCTTATATAACCATCCACTTATCACATTTTCCACACATCATATTCATGCTATCATTCATCCCATATAAATAAGCAACTCACTCATATAAGACCTCATCACACATTCATAGCATGGCTAATATTAACCACATCGGATCCCCTTATACAAAATGTAATACTCAATAGCATAGGCTCACACAACTTAACTTATCCATCATCACAATGTCGGACTATGATGAAGCCATAACCATCTAATATTTCTAAAATAGTGCCAAGATAAAATCAACATTTCCACTGTATAGATAAATAATATTCCAGCTAAAAAATTGTACTAAAATTTTAAGAACAACACCCTTATATAAAAAAATGAATGCCTCGATCAGATTTCAGGACAATTTCGGAAGAAAACATCACTCATCCACACTAAAGTCAATTATAACAGAATCTTCTTGTTAGTTCAGCAGAACAATGACCAATAAGAAGTGGATACTATCATCACACCAATTCTATCATCATTAAATTCACGTCATTTCATCCATAACCATTACCCACTTTCATACCATTTCTTTTAGTTCTCATACAAGCATATTATTTCTAGTTCTCATACAAGCATATTATTTCTACTCATTCTAACTCATTCAAACATGATCATTAATTCTCATAAATTTGCATCTATGTCATACATACTATCATCAATCACATAGATTTGTCTATCTCATACACAGTTTCATCACACACTTAGTGTCAACAAATTAGCCGAAAAATATAAAATATCGCACACTTAGTGCCCATAATTCAATAGCTATAGCTATTTCCATCTTTCACACACTTAGTGCCTCATACGCTCAATCCACATTCATGTACTGAATCACACAGGTTACCCACATAACGTCATGTAGATGCCAAGCAAACATAAGTGCTCGTCATAGCATAAACTTGCATTTCGTTTCACTTTTCCATGTTAATTTCGTACATCAATTATTGAACTTTTAGTATTAACTCACAATTATGTATTTTACTATCACATCCTGTCATGCACAACATTCCTTTAATAAGATCGTTCATTCAAGTTCAATTTCATGTTCACTACAAATTTATCCTTTAAGTCCTCAGACACTTTCACTTACCACATTTAATCAAATTTTGAGAACGTCTTACGAATTGGGTACTTCGTTTTGCACAATGTCATAGTCCAATTATGACCTTTCACATATACACATAATACACTGAAGCCATAGCCCAACTATGGTCATATACAGAAAATCAAAGAGCTGCATTCTTCACATATTGCCTTGGTCAGCCCATGGTCTTTATCATCAATTCATCACATGTCTCTAAACAAAAGTACTCATTTCCAGTGTTCTACTCAATTTACACATTCAATTCCTTTTTCGTAACTTCACAACATTTATAACATTTTATCCATTATATAAAATCCCCATAATTTATCAAAATACGACATTCAACCGAGACAATAACATGTACCCCAAAATCCTCAAATTACAGTCATTTCATTTCATACATCATCGTATGCATATCATAAACTCTTATTCGTACCTTACTACATTTCAACTAATCACAAACACATTTTCAATTATCTCAATGTCAATTTCAACATTTTCGAAAATAGCTCGGTTGGAAAGAACCTCTATCTTAGCAAAATAATTTGAGTAATACAAGGAGATATCACACCATCATGGTTCACATATGGCATGTATAGCTAGACTCATTTGTCACATATGCTACGGTAGTCTAAAAATTGACTAAACCATAGCTTTGATACAACTAAATGTAACACCCCTTACCCGTGTTCAATATCAGAACAGGTATGAGGCGTTACCAGACAATAGTTTGGGTTATTATTGATCGATTGACGAAATCGACTCATTTTATTCCAATACGTGTCGTCTATTCACTTGATAAGTTGGCAGAGTTGTACATTGCTGAGATTGTGAGGTTATATGGAGTGCCTATTTCTATCATTTTAGACAGAGATCCGCTGTTTACTTCAAGGTGTTGGATAAAGTTACAAGAAGCCTTGGGTACAAAGTTGAACTTTAGTACCACATTCCAGTCACAAACCGACAGCCAATCTGAAAGGGTAATTCAGATCCTAGAAGATATGTTTTGGTGTAGTGTTCTGGAGTCCGATGGTAGTTGGCAAAAATATCTACCTTTAGTTGAATTTGCTTACAACAACAATTTCTAGTCGAGTATAAAAATGGCACCATATGAGGCATTATATGGCCTCAAGTGTCAAACTCCTTTGTATTTGACTGAGCTCAGTGAGTGATAGATTCACGAGGTTGATTTAGTTAAAGAAACCAAAGAAAAAGTGAAGGTTGTAACACCCTACGCCCCTATCCGTCGCCGGATTAGGGTTTAAGGTATCACAAAATCTAAATACAATCTATCAAGGTTCATAGTTACAAAGCTAGACGTGAATTCATTGAGTTCTATAGTTGAATATAACACTTGTAGGTCGGTTCGGTCAGAACATCATATCTCATTAAAATCGTTCTATAAGCATGCTAGCAAATCTCTACCTTGTGGCTACTAACAATTTGGCTAAATCGAACAATTCAATAACCAAACATCACATTAGAAAAGTCATTGCATATTGGGTACTAACTAATTATCATGCCACAACATCGAATCGTATGAGAATCATTTCAACACATATAATCAAACTCGAAGACTAAGCAAGCCATTTTCGCATGGCTAGAAATATTTACAACTCAAAATGAAGTTTGATTCAACCGAAGGAAAATAGCCTATACATGCCATTGACCCAAAATAACCATCAAATGTACCAAGATAACAGCGATAGTGTAGGTGATTAAGGCTTCAATCCCCGAGTCCGTAGCTTCCAAAATGAGATCTATAAAACAGAGGAAACAAGAGAAACGGAGTAAGCATTACAATGCTTAGTAAGTTTTAAGCAATGTCAACAGATAAAGCATTAAATTATAACATAGTTGTTCGTATCTTTGTTTCCCTCTTCTTTTGGGTAAGTCACCCTCTTCTTTTTTTTTCAAACATATACATTCACATCACATACGAAAGTGGATAGCTTTCACTCATAGTAAGTTCACGTAAACATATACATGTCACAAAAATTCACATAACATTTCACATAGGCCAATTGTACTTTGATCATATTAATAATCTCATTTCATGAACACATAAGAAATCACATAATGACCTTAGTATTCGGTCCAAAATCCAGCTTGCATATAAGCCAAGGGTACATACCTGTATAACTTAACACTTTCAGCGCAATTCATTAGCGATCGTTACCTTGAAGACCATTAGTCTTAGGCTTTACTCTCATCATCATCGAGATCTTTAGCTCGGGTAAACTCTATACATGGCCATCGGGTCTCTACCCCGGATATAATCTCCGCATATAGCCTTCGGGTCTTAACCCGGACATCATCTCTGCATATAGCCTTCGGGTCTTAACCCGGACATAATCTCCACATATAGTTAGCGGGACTTAATCCCGGATTCACATCACATATTCTCATACACATATATATATTCGCATGTTGCCAAGTTTCACATAGCAAGATTGCACTTGTTATTCAATCAATTCATTTGCATACAAACATATAACATGCTTCTCGACTTTATATCATAAATATATATATAATTCAAATCTTATACATGTATACTCTTCTTTTCTAGACTTTTGGCCCAATGATCAAGCATACATAAGCAATGCATTTCAAATCTCAATTTCGGTCCTTTTCTCTATGAGCCATTCGGCTATATAGCAAACATGAATAAGGTTTCCTTCTTAATGGGACATTGTTCAAATATCAGCATGTATGTCATGGCTTTTTAACTTAAATACCGAATTCGATTACTCAAAACTTACCTTGAACTTTCCCGAGAAATTACGAGTTGGCTATTCGACCACTTTAGCCTTCCCTTTATCCGAACTCGTCCCTCTATGCTCTTGAGCTAAATAAAACATTTAATTCTATTAATCCTTATTCAATCCTCTCAATGAATCATTTTCACTTATAGTCAAATAATACATGCATATTCTTCTCATTGCAAACACACACGCACATTCGATCATTTCACATACATATCATAAGTCACAACAAGCTGATTTTCTGAGCAGCATTCAATAATTTACTCATAACTGGAGCTACGAAACTCCAAATGATGTGCCATTAATTTTGCATGAAAATAGACTCATGTATCTTCCATCCATAAAATTTTCATAATTTTTGGTTCGGCTAATCAATACCAGAATTTTCTTAAAGTTTCCCCTATTTGACTGTTTGACTAGACTGACCATCCCATACTACGAATCGAATTTCTCCTTGTACAGAATTCAAAATATGTCCTAACCTATTTCATTTGAAACTAGACTCATTAAGGAGTCTAAGCATATAAATTTTGTCTCATAACAATTTTTTTTACAATTTATGGTGATTTTCTAAAAACAGAACAGGGGATTTCGGAGTCATTCTGACACTGTCTCACACAACTTTAAAAATCTCTTTATCGATAATTCCATTGCTTGTAAGATTTATTTTATAAGAAACTAGACTCATTAAGCTTTAATTACAAAATTTATTCAGCTTCTAATTCATCTCCCACAATTTATGGTGATTTTTCCAAAACACGTTACTGCTGCTGTACCAAGCAGATTTATACAATTTCACTCTTTAGAGTTCTTATTCACATATTTAACAAATGACCACAGTCTATTTATATACATAAAATTTCCTAAAGACCGATTATACATGTAGCCCTAATGTATAACCCAAAACACATACAAAAATTTTCATAAATTTCACTTGGCCGAATGCCAATTATCAATTTGGTCTTATGTCCATATAGATTTTGAGTTCAATTTATCCTCTACCTCTTGTACCATCTTGTTTAATACCAGAATAACATCAAATTACTAAGATGCAACTAAGTCCCTCTTTAATCATATAATTCACTACTTTCAATTTATGACATTAAGTATTCAAGGCTTAGCTCAATACCATAATGGCCGAATACTCAAATTTTTTTTTTCTTTAAACACCCATTTACCAAAATCAACAAGTCTTGGACTCATTCGATTATTAATTAACCGAAATCGACATACCTCACTAATTCCAATTTACAACAATATAAATGTACCCCATGGCCGAATGTTCCTTTGAACAATTTACTCACACAAAGCATAAATTCACAATCAAACTTACAAGCTTATAAGCTCATACATTTAACATTACAATGTCTATTAAGCACTTACTTAACAATTCCTATCATTCCATAAAGAAAAACAACATCTAACATGAATTTGCACACTTGAACCATGACCGAATACATGCCTCATCTTCACTTCAACAAATTTATGCTTACCACTCAATTCCATAAATTCAAGCTTAATTTACAAGAACATTCGACACTTTATTACCATTCACACACACATGAGCACAAAAAGAAAAATCATTTTTATACTAATACATGTCTTTTAACTTAAACCTACATGGATTTAGCACCTTAAAGTTCATCTCATAAACACTCCTAACTTCATGACTTCAAAGCTTCCATCTTTCACAAATTTTACCAAGGCCGAAAACTTCAAACATCCAAGCCTCAAAGAATTTAAACATGGGTCATGAAGAGAACCTCACTATCGACCCAGTTTCACAAAGAAATCCAAAGAAATGCATGAAACCTTACCTTAATTTGATGCCCTCACTAGCCAAATGCCTTAAGCTTCAAAAGCTTTCTTTCTTTCTCAATTCACGGCAATGAGAGAACAAAGAAGAAACACTTTTTTTTTTTCACCCAATTTACTAATATTAAATTTTATCTTTTCATTTCATAATATTATTTTAATCTTTTATTTTATGATAACTAAATATTAATTTCTTTTATTAAATTAATAATTAACTAAGCTACAAATCACAAAATGCCAAAACCTCATCATTACCATCCACTATCATGAAAGTGGGTAATTTGACATGCAAATCCCTTATTTTGCATGCATGTAATTATTAGTCATCACACACTTGCCTAGCATATTTTCAAAGTTCACTACTAGGTCCTTTTTGGTGAAATTCAAGTTTATAACTCTAAATCAACACAGCAAACATGTCACACATGAATTAACACATATTATAGGCATCAAAATGAATATTAAATATATTTTATGCCTCGATTTTGTGGTCCCGAAACCACATTCCGACTAGGGTCGTTTTAAGGCTGTCACAAAGGTAATCCGTGATTGTTTGAAAGATGCTTTAGATAGACAAAAGTCGTATGCGGATTTCAAAAGAAAAGAGATCGAATTTTAGATTGGTGATAAAGTGTTTCTGAAAGTGTCTCTGTGGAAGAAGATCTGAGATTTTGTCAGAAAGGTAAACTGAGTCCGCATTTTATATGACTGTATGAAGTTATTGAAAGAATTGGACAAGTGGCATATCATTTAGCTTTACCGGCAGAGTTGGAAAGGATTCATAATGTGTTTCATGTGTCGATGTTGCGATGATATCAATCTGACCCTTCGCATGTGATTTCTCTGACAGAGGTTGAAATTCGACCAGTTATAACATATGAGGAAGAACCGATTAAGATTCTGACTCGAGAAGTCAAACAGTTGAGAAATAAAAGTATAGCCTTAGTGAAAATGTTGTGGCAAATACATGGGTTATGGAGGCTACGTGGGAACCTGAGGAACCAATGAGAAAATAGTACCCAAAAAAAAGAGACATATATTGTACAATCAATACTATATTGGTAGATAGAAATTAAGATTTAAAGCATGATACTGGTTTAAATGAAGTTGAAATCTTATTCATCCAAACTTACATGTTGTCAATACAATATTCTGTCATCTGAATGTAACTCATTCATTGGGATTTTAGGTGATTTAAGTTGCTAGAATGATCATTTGCCTTAGTGAATTCTTGTGTAACCTTGGTAGTTTTTGTTTTACTTAGGGACAAGTAAAAACTCAAGTTTGGGGGTGTGATAGTACTAGAAGGAACATATAGTTTGGGGGTGTGATAGTACTAGAAGGAACATATGTTTTCTCCCTACTTATTGGTTAATTTGTAACAGCCCGAATTAGGGCCTAGTCGGAATAGTGGTTTTGAGACCACAAATTCAAACTAGAAAAAATTACTCTGATAAATTTTTAAGGTTTACAATATGATTGAATGCATTGTGAGAATTCCAATAAGAAATTTTATAAATAAGGTGCCAAATTAGACTAGTAGGACTGAATTGCAAAAAGTGCAAAGTAAGTGTTCTAGAAGCATTGAGTACTTAATTGAAATGAATTGGTAAATTAGAGGTCCTTATTTAGTAATTAGACCATTTTATATTATGATTGACAAAAATGGACATGGAAGGGTAAAATTTCGAAGAAAGGCTTGAAGGGCAATTTGGTTGTTTGGTTAGTAAATTAATAAAAAGGGAAAATAAAGTCAAAATTGTCCATCTTTCTCCTTGCTAGTGCTGAAATTAGAGAGACTCCATAGCTAGGGTATTCTTCAACTTCGAAGCTTCATAGTAAGTGCCTCCTAGCCCCATTTTTAATGCTCTTTACATTTTTAGATTCCTCGTAGCTCGATTTACCTATTTCTACCATTATTTTAAGCTAGGGTTCATATTAAAAAATTTACCCATATTTGGTATGCATGTATTTTAATGTTTAATGGTGGAAAATGAAAGTCTGACGTGTGATAAACAACTTTTATTCGGTGATTTTTAATGAAAATGCATAAAAGGACCTTTTTGCAAAACTTGTAAAACATGTGTATAAAATGTGATTTAGTGAAAAATGTGGGCTAATATGAGCATGTATGTCTATCAGCTAGGCTTGGGTAACAAAGAAAATGGGTACATTTCATTATACGAGCCTAGGGACTAAAGTGTAAATAAGTCAAACTTTAGAGGAAAAATGTAATTTTGCCATAGTGGGATTTGTAGACTGAATTGATGAATGTGATAATTAAATGTGTTAAATTTGGTATTATAGATCAAGAAAGACAAGGATTCGACCTTGATCGGGGAAAAGAAAAGATTTTGGACTAAATTGAATAACTTCTCATTTTGGACCGAGGTAAGTTTGTATGTAAATAATGCATCATTTTATTTTACTTTAATGCCTTAATGTTGTATGAAATGTGTGAATTGTATTATGTGACATAATCGATAAGTTTCAACAAGTGATAAATGTGAACAAAAAATCCCAGTTGAACCATAGGAATAGAGTCGGATACAAGTGACATGTCACTAGGAACCCAAGTGTATGATTGTGTGATTATGTGATGTCCGGGTGCTGGTGTTGTACGTCTACGAGTGGCTAGGTAATCTTGCATATGTTGCAGATACCTGTTAGCTTGTGTGAGCAACACTGAGTAATTACGTCTCGACCGTCGGCTTGTGTGAGTAGAACCATTACTAGCTCAAGAACGATCGTATATGTGATAAGTGGTAGCTTTGGCTACTTATATGTGGCAGTTATGTGCAAGTTTCCGAGTATCCAATAGTATTCCGATGTGTTCAACTGAAATAACAAAAGAAATAAAAATATGTGTGTTTTGTATGAAGATGTGATACAGGTATGTACGAGAAATTCGTAAGTACAAACGTTATATTGATGATATCGTGGTAAGCTGTGCTTGAGTAAGTTTAGCATATGTGAGTTCAATGGTAAATGTATCAACTATCTATATATCAATTTGCATGGTTAAGATGCTATTTATTTCAACATACACTTACTAGGCTATATATCTTACCCCTCATTTCTTCTCATTTGTTTATAGTGTCACCAAGCTAGCTCGGGATCGAAACTTATCAGAGGCTCGCATCAAACTATCAGAATTGTTATTATTGGGTATCTGATACTTGTGTTATTTTTGAAAGTATGGCATGTATAGAGACTTGGTCTTTTTGTTATGTGTCATATTGATTTGGCCAAAGGTGTTGGCCCAAGTTAGTTGAAAACTTACTTTGTAAATGGCTATTTGAAATTTGCAAAAGTTGGTTATTGGTATAATCAAGTAATGCTGTCTTACTTGAAGGTGGTTGATTGCATGAATGAGTTGATAATTGTGTAAAGTCCATGCTTTGTGATTGTAGCTTGGGAATGATGAGTAGATGCCTTGATTGTGAAAATTTGGTTGCTTAATTGTGTCATGAAAAGTGTTGTTAAGTGGGTGTACGTGCTCTTGTGTTTCAAGGTGGCAAATGGCCTGGTAAATAGCCTATATACTGTCCACATGGGTAGACACACGGGTGTGTGTCTAGGCCGTGTGTGACACACGATCAGCACCAACGGTGCGTAGTCTGGACATGTGTCCCCTGCACCCTAGTTTTGCAAAATAGAATACTCCATAGTAAACACACGAGCTGAGGCATGGCCGTGTGTCTAGGTCGTATGGAGGACACGGCCATAGGACATGGGCGTGTGCCCAGGCCATGTGAAGTCTGCACCTTAAATGCAAAAATTTAATTTTCCACAGGGCCTAGCATACGGACGTATGACTTGGTCGTGTGACCCTAAATGGTTGATGACGTCATAAACAAAGAGTTACACAGGCTAAGGACACGGTCGTGTCCCAAGCCACACGGGCGTGTCCCAAGCCACACGGGCGTGTCCCAAGCCACACGGGCGTGTGTGACCACACGGCCTACCCACACGGGCGTGTGACTCTTTAAAAGTATGAAAATTTTCTAAGTATTGTAAAAGTTTTGAAAGTTCTCAGTTTAGTCCCTAACCACCTCAAATGTATGTATAAGGCCTCCTAGGCTCGTTTAAGGGATGATATGCATACGCTAAAAAGTTTGAATTTAGATGCAAATTTTATGATTCGATTTTGTGCGTTTACAAATGGTTAAGTCTGGTAATGCCTCGTACCCTATTCCGATGATAGATACGAGTGATGGGTGTTGCATAATTTGTACCTATTAAGTTATCATTAGCATATATTTTAGCATTTTCAATTCAGTAAATTGTATTTTATAAATTAGTGGATCTCAACCTATATATCCTTAAATTTGTTATGTTTTGGTAATCATGTCGCTGCATGAGTGTTTTCAAATTGCACCCAGAATTGTCGACGCACCTGATAGCTATTTGGATAACAACAAAGAAGTGTGAGCTATCTAGTCTAGTACAACTAACTTGTATGTACAGAAGTAGCATAAGTCTGATGAAAGGACACTTGTGCTATTTGGATAAATATCAATATATTTATGTGAAAAAAAGGGATGAGAGAGGATCTTTATCTTCTTCAACCTATCTGTTGAAGCGTTTCGTTAATGGCAGCTTAAACCTACTAGGGGTGAATAGACGTGAAAGGGATGCAAGTTAGCTCTTCATGAGGAGCCTTGAGTGAGACACAAGAGAGAGTTGAGAGATTAAGTGTAACACCCCTAACACATATTCGTCGCCAGAATAGGGTTACGGAGTATTACCAGACATATCGCATAATTCAACATATATTTTGCATAAAATTTCTAATTCCAAATGAACATCAATCAATGTCAATCACAATGTCCCTAATATGAGCCTACAAAGCCCAAATCATGCATTAATAGTGGTTCAGGACTAAACTGATAACTGTTGAAAATTTTGGAAAAACATTAAAAATTTTTAGGTATAGGGGGCACACGCCCATGTGGCCAGGCCGTGTGTCTCACACAGCCAAAAGACATGCCCATGTCATAGGCCATGTGGACATTCAAAATGGGATCACATGGCTGTGTGCCCGACTGTGTCCTACCCCATCTAACTCTCTGACTTGTGTCACACGGCCAACTACACACCCATGTGACTAGCCCATGTAACTCATTCACTTGTTTTCGTTAAATGCTACAGGGGACACAATACCATGTTACCTAACCGTGTGTCATACATGGCTGGGACACACGCCCATGTCTCTACCTGTGTGGATGAAAATAGGCTAGTTTACAAGCCACATTTCTCATCCAATTTGCATTCACCTATACCAATAAAATTTTCATATAACCATGTCTTCAAATGGCATTTGAACTCATCTAAACCAAGTTCAATTCATGCTATATCAATACCGTAAACCATAAGACACACAAGTTTTTAATAAGCCATTTAGTTTCATAACAAATTCACATTCTCATATCATCAATACGGCCACTTTAAATTATACATCATTTTACCTAAAACCACAAGCATACAAATCTCAAATTTCAATCATTTGGTACTCCATATCCCAAATCACAACAGGCATTTATATATCAACTATGCACAATATATCAGAAGGCCATTTGCAAATACACATATATCAACAAGTATGAAAAATAAGCCAAGTCACATGGCTTCACACATAACCAAACATTCATCATTTACAAGCTAATTCAAATAGCTAAATCCATTACTAAACTATAGACCAAAATGACCATAACTCCTATACATGCCATATAACCAAAATATAGAAGTTTAACAATACTAAAATGATAGCTGGATAGTGTGATGCGATCTCTGATGACTTCTGAATCGAGCGAGCTGCTAACTCACTGTAAAACGCAGTAAAGAAAATAGAGTAAGCTATTAAGCATAGTAAGCTCATACAATATGGAATTAAACTTACCATTTATTCATAATTTAGGAATGTAAACATAGTATAATTCAATCATTTTGTCAAATGCCTAAACACATAAATCACCAATAGGTTAGTCATGTAAAGTGCATATAATCATCTAATCATATGGGTGAATACACAATCATTCAAATTTCATATACATATATCATCCATTTCATATATCAATATTCTATGAAATACCTTTTCCATGTAATTCATTCAACTAATTATGCAAGTTCTTATCAATTCATTTAACTTGTAATAGAACTATGCCCGTTGAACCACTTAGAATGTCGTTAGATACACAGGTGGTACACACAAAGTGTACGAAATGGTAATTCGTCAATTCCTGTCCATATATGCTCTTTCGAGCTATATATAGTAAGCTCCTCTTGAGTTGACATAATAGTAAGCTCAAATGAGCTGAGAACCGATAAGCTCTTAGGAGCTGAAATATCAGTAAGCTCATATGAGCTATGATGAGTCCACAACACATGTTGGAATCCTAACCAATTTAGCCCAATTTGCACATTTTGGCAAAATTTCACATTCAATTTTGGCAAAATATACTTAAATTAATCTCATTCAGTTTTCATTCTATTCAATTTAGCCCAAATTAAACATTTTGGCAAAATTACATTTTTGCCACTAATATTTTAAATTCTTTACAATTTAGTCCTTATCACATAATATGCAAATTCATTCAATTTAACCGTAACCCATGCTAGCCGAATTCAATACCTAAAGCACAATACTTTCTGAGGAGTTTGTAGTGACATTGGATGATGAATTCCTAGATGATTGTGACAGCATGGTTGAAGCTAATAATATAGAACTCAATCATGGATGGCAGATTGAATCTTTAGATTTAGCCAACAGAATAGCTCTAATTTTCAAGCCATTTATCGACGAACCTCTTACTTCGAATTTGCAACCACTGCCTACTCATGTTAAATACGTCTTTCTTTGTGATAACAATACTGTTTCAATTATTATCTCCGCAACATTGGATGTAACTCAAGAAGAGAAATTGGTCCATATTCTTAAGCAAGATAAACGAGCTATTACTTAGAGTATTGTCGATATCCGAGGCATTATTCCATCTTTTTGCATGCACAAGATCAAGTTGGAGGATAAACGCAAGCAATCGATTGAGAAACAAAGAAGGTTAAACGAGAAGATGAATGAAGTTGTTAAGAAAGAAATTCTAAAACAGCTTGATGTTGGAATTATTTACCCTATTTCTGATAGCAATTGGGTAAGTCTAGTGTAATGCGTTCCTAAGGAAAGTGGCAAAACTGTGGTTAACAACAACAAAGGAAAATTAATTCCTAAACGTATCCTTACGGGATGGCGAGTCTGTATGGATTATCGAAAACTTAATACTGCCACAAGGAAGGACTACTTCCCACTTCCTTTCATTGAACAAATGTTGGAGAGGCTTGTTAGAAAATACTATTATTGTTTCTTAGATGGCTATTCTAGATAAAATCAAATAGTGATTGTGTCAGAGGATCAAGACAAAACAACTTTGACCTATCCTTTTGGTACCTTTTCTTTTCGTCAAATGCCTTTTGGTCTTTGCAATGCACCAGCCACATTTTAAAGGTGCATGGTGGCAATATTCTCAAATATGATTGGAGATTATTTAGAGGTTTCTATGGATGATTTCTCGGTCTATAGGAATGATTGTGGTCGTTGTGCTGATAATTTGGATAAAGTATTGCAGCATATGAAGACACACATCTTGTTTTAAATTGGGAAAAATACCATTTCATGGCAACTAAAGGCATTGTGTTCGGCCATTATATCTCTTGTCAAGGCATTGAAGTAGACAAAGCTAAAATGGAAATCATTGATAAATTACCTCCACCAATAAATGTGAAAGGTATTCACAGTTTTCTTGGGCATGCGAGGTTTTACCAAAGATTCATTAGAGATTTCTCAAAAATTGCAAACCCTATGCTCAATACTGGAATAGAATAAAAATTCTTCTTTGACAATACATGTCAGGATGCATTCATTCAATTAAATACGGAGCTAGTAAATGCACCCATTATCGTTGCACTCAATTGGTCTCAACCTTTTAAAGTTATGTGTGATGTAAGTGACTTTACTGTGGATGTTGTTATAGGACAGCGTAAGTAAAAAAATATTTCATGCCATCTATTATGCTAGTAAAATTCTTACAGAGGCTCAAATCAACTATACCATTACAAAGAAAGAATTGTTTGTCGTAGTCTTTGCTTTCGATAAGTTTTGTTCTTATCTTATTGGCACAAAGGTTACTATATTTACTGATCACTCAACATTGAGATATCTTTTTGCAAAGAAGGATGCAAAACCAAGATTGATACGCTAGATCTTATTGTTGCAAGAATTCGACATCGAGATATAAGAATAAAAGGGTTTAGAAAATAAAGGTGCAGACCATCTACCTCAATTGGAAGTTGGCAGTGAAGCTGGAAACATAGTTCAAATTGTGAACGCATTCCCAGATGAGAAGTTATTTGCTGTAGATGCAACCCCTTGGTATGTAAATTTGGTTAATTATCTAATGCGTGGAAAACTCTCATTGGGTGTCACAGGCCTTAAAAAAGAAAGATTTCTTTGTGAAGTAGTGAAATATCATTGCAACGAGCTATATTTCTTCAAGATATGCAATGACAACATTATTCAACGTTGTATTTTGGAAGAGGAGATGCTTTCAATCCTGAAGCACTGTCATGATGCTCCTTATGGAGGTCATTTTGGTGGCATGTGAACAACGGCTAAGGTTCTCCAATCATGATTCTACTAGCTTTCATTATTCAAATACACCTAAAATTTTTTTAATTAATATGGTAGATGTGAGCGTACGGGGTTTATATCCTGGCAAAATGAAATGTTACAGTAGCCAATTGTGGAGGTTGAATGATGTTTGTGGTATGGATTTTAGGGGACCATTTCTAAGTTCATCTAGAAATCTTTATATATTTGTAGCTATTGACTACGTCTCAAAGTGGGTTGAAGTTGTTGCAGTCCCAAAGGATGGTGCAAGGACAATGCTTAAATTTTTTCATAAGCAAATACTTACCCACTTTGGCACACCAAAGGCATTGATTAGTGATTAGGGTACACACTTTCATTGCAACCAATTGGTAGTCGCTCTAAAATGTAACACCTCTAACCCATATCCATCACCGAATTAGTGATTAGGGTACACACTTTCAGTGCCATTGAAATAGGGCACATGCTCATGTGGCTAGGCCGTGTACCTTGCATGGCCGTGCCTTGCATCTTACCCAGTTTGTGTGCAACACTGACTAGGGTCACATGGTCTCTGGACACACCTGTGTGTCTAACCTGTGTGTCCTTCTGAGTTAGCCACATGGTCACCAGACACAACCGTGTCTCTAGCCCATGTGCTATGCTAACCTATATGACTATTAAACAGGGTTCACACGGTCACCAGACACGACCGTGTGTCTAGCCCGTGTACAAAACTAACCAAAATACCTAGAAAATAAGGGTCAGACGGTCGAGTCACACACCCGTGTGCTTTGATAGTGTAGCACAAAATAGGCTTGGTTTAAGCCACTTTCACACCCCAAAATGCTTAGTACCTACAAGCACAATTTATACAAAAATTACAACCCAAATTCAACCAATTTCATGCGTAATACAAGCATCAATAAGACCAAATCATTGACAACCCATTCATGTACAAAATCCATCTCAAAACATACAAATTTATAAGGCATATACATAGTCAAACAATTGTTTCCTAAACCATTCTTGTAATAATTCAAAACATGCCCATAACTTACCAACATCCACCATTGGGTTCATACCAAAATGACCATTTTCACATTGACCAAATATGCAACATTTATCACACATCATCACAAGCATATACACATACTTGGTTAGCCAAATCACTTGGCATAACATATATATTATTCAAAATATAATCAAAAGTCCCCAGCTTATACATGCCATACTTAACTATATAAATAACCACAAAAAGGTACCAAAAAAGCTTGGATAGTGGGATGAAGATCCTTAACGATTCCCGAGCCTTCAGTAGCTTTGATAATTTATAAAATAGGAATAAACACGCCAAGTAAACTTTAAAAGCTTAGTAAGTCATAAACAAGTAATTCAATAAACCAATTCTATAATAAAACATCCATTCATCGAAATTAAACCATTTACAAACCTTTAGCCCTGCCTTACCACACGGTTTATTCAAAATCATGAACTTCCTCCCATAGATTCACAAGATCTCATCACATACTCATTTATAACAAGTATGTACATCTTATGTACCTGTTCATTCCATAAAAACTCACTCATTTGCATAACTAAAACTCATTCGTTAAACCATTTGAATTACGAGTCGAATACATGAACATTTCATCTGATAAGTACTCATACCATGGCCCGTAGCCAAATCAAGGTTACTCCCTTTCGATACCTATACCATGGCCCATAGCCAAATCAAGGTATCTCTCGCACCCATAGTGCCGATATCATGGCTCGAAGCCAAATTAAATCCTAGTGACATGGCACTACATTTCGGAACAAATCCTACAGTTTAACCAAGGTTCATCTTTATCGATTTCTTTAATAAAGAATTCGTAACATTAATTTCACTATCTCCACCTCCTTCGAGGTTTCATTCATTACAATTCATATCGAATTTATGCAATTAACAACATTTATAACTAAATTACTTCTGATGAACTTACCTCGAGTGTGGTTTGTCAAATTAAGTCGATTACTCGTCGACTTTTGATTTCTCGCGATCCAAATCCGGATTTCGCTTATCTTGATCTATACGTATTGAAATTAATTCATTCAATCTTACACTCAATCAAATTAATCCAAAAACACATATTTAGGGTATTTTGCAATTTAGCCCTCATATTTTCACATTTTCTCAATTTAGTCCCTAATTCACAAAATCATCAAATTTACCAAATTTCATAATGCATATGCCTAGCCAAAATTTCATGGTATTCATAAAAGCCCATAAATCGCATTTATTTCACAATTTAGTCCTCCAAAATATCATTTTCTCAATTTATCCCTATTTAGCTAAATTCATAAAAAATCCAAGAATAAAACATGTTTATGAAACACATATCTTTCATTTATCATCAACAATCATCACAAAGCTCACCATTTCATCAATGGCACATCTAAAAAATATCATCAATTCTTCAAATTAAAACATGGGCTTGATAGTATACTAAGCAACAATCTCAAAAACATAAAAATCATCAAAAATCAAAGTCAAAACAAACCTTAATTGAGCAAAAACTTAGCCGGACCCTATGAAACTTTTTATTTTCTTTCCTTTGTATAATTTCAGCTATAAGAACATATATTGGCCACCTTTTTCATTTTGTTTAATTAAAACCAACATTAATAACTAGTTTACCTAAATGCCCTTGCATTATAAATATTATAAAACCATGAGCTAATGTCCATTTATGGCATTTAAAGCTTTCAATGGTCAAATAACCACATAAGGACTCTTTATTCAACAGCACATATCAATTCGGCCCATAATCAAATAAACAGTCACTTTTGCATTTTCTGCAACTTAGTCCATTTTACTAATTAAGCAACCAAACATTCAAATTTTTATACTATAACTTCACACATGCTAATTCACATATTAAAAACATGAAAAATATTAATAAAATAATTTTTTAACCTCGGATTTGTGGTCCCTAAACCACTATTCTGATTAGGGTCTAAACTGAGTTATTACATGAAAAGATATGGAGCCAATTATAGAATGACTACTACTTATTATCCAAAAACTAATAGCCAAGCTGAAATGTCAAATCGAAAAATTAAAACCATACTTAAGAAGGTTTTGAACCCTTCGAGGAAAGATTGGTCTTCTAAACTAGATTACGCTTTATGGGCACTGCGGACAGCATACAAAACTCCATTAAGGGTGTCACCATATCAATTGATTTTTGGGAAAGCATGTCACTTACCAGTTGAAATGGAACACAAAGCAATGTGGAAAATTAAGCAAGTGAACATGGATTATAAGGCTATTGGAAAGAAAAGGTTATTGGATATCACTAAACTATAGGAGATTAGGCGAAATGCTTATGAAAATGCTGCAACTTACAAGGAAATGACCAAAAGATGGCAGGACAAAATTATTCTTCAGCGACAATTTATCGCGGGCCAACAAATTTTATTATTCAATTCTAGATTTAAACTACACCTGGGTAAATTGTGCTCACATTGGTCTTGACCTTTTGAAGTTGTTGAAGTATTACCTCATGGTGTAGTCACAATTAGAGATTTACATGATGAGCATCAATTCAAAGTGAATGGTCAATGATTGAAACATTATCTTGGGAATATTGATCAAAAGAAGGCAGAAACCATTAAATTCATCAAAAATTTTTATTTTTACTGAATTTATCATTATGTTGTTTTATTTTATTATTTTTTTCAAGTTTGTTTTATATTTTATATTTTAGTTTTCCATTATAATTAGGTACTATTGTCGACACACTTGGGCTTTATTGTCAACACAGTTTGTACTATTGTATTGTCACTTCTGACTCAGCAAAAATGAGGGTAACTCAAAAATTTTAGATCCTACCATTTGATCAAAACTCACCTAGCCGTCTGATCTGTCTAAGCAGGCACAATTCTTATTGGAGGTATTTATTCTCCCCAACTTTATTTCCCTTCAGAAAATAATGTCTTTCCATCTTATTCTTTCACTCACTATAAACCCCTCTTCACTATGCCAATAGTTAAACACCCAAGTAGCAATTTTTATTCAATTTTCCTTTATCAAGTTGGTGATGATAGTATGCTAGCAAAAAGGGATTGTGCCCTATGATGATGATAAGATATTGGAAAATAAGGGCTCGATCAATGAAGCATCTATTGAAAGAATTACATGTGGTATAGATACAGCAACAATGAAGTAGGCAGAGACCAAGGGAATGAACCTGACTGCAGAAACATCGTCCCTACACAAAATGATGGATATCGAGAAGTTGGCCAATTCCATTAGCAATAAATAGATCAGGCTTGTCGCTACAATAGAGGATATGGACAAATCACAAAATTTGTTTTATGCTGATACTAGGGCCTATAACAACTCTATTATGGCCATATTACATCAGTTAAGCCCCACCCCACTCCTAGAATTTCCAGTGTTCCTACCGATTATCCGAGAGTATGAAGCCTCCTTCGAGGAAGATGACCTAGGGATCGAGACAAATCGATGGAATCCCCTCCAATTATGCACATCTCTGATGTTGAGAAATAAGAAGACTTAGGGGACGTTGAGGAGTGCATGCGACGGATTAATAGCTTGGTCGAGGGTGACTTTATTGTTGGTCAGAAGCACCTGCTGTTGATGAGGAAGTTGCTATGGAAGAGGAGGACATCCTTGCTGAAGTTACAAATGAAAAGGCCAAGGAAGAAAATACAGAGATAGAATGTAACAGCCTGAACTTGGGCCTAGTCGAAATGTGGTTTCGAGACCACAAATCCGATGAGGAAAGATTTATTTTTATTATATTTTTATGGTCTACAATTTCACGAAATGATTTCGCGAAAAATTAGTTCAAAAATTTCGACGTTTGGGCACTCAATTTAGTCAAAAAGGACTAAATTTTAAAAAGTGCAAAAGTTGATCTCTACATGTTAGAGGTGTCCAATTGTTATGAAATTTTAAATTGGAGGTCCTTAAATGGTAATTAGACCATTGGTTAATTCGTTGGACGAAAATAGACATGAAATAGGTGAAATAGAATATTTTTAAGTTAGGGGTATTTTGGTCATTTAGTGATTAAATGATTAAATAAACAAAATTAAAAGCCAACTTTTGTCCATCTTCAAGCCTTGTCCGAATTTCACAAGGGAAAATTTAACAACCCAATTTTGAGTCTGATCAGAACGAGTGGTTTCATGACCGCTTAATCGAGTCAAAATATTTATTTTATTATTTTATTTCTATTTACAGCATGATAGAATTACTGTACAAAAGTTTTGTATAGAAATTTTACTATTTGAATAGCTAATTCGGTAAAAAGGACTAAATCGCTTAAATCGATAAATATGAGTTCTATTGCATAAGTGGCTTAAATGATGATGCCTTTATTATTGAAGGCCTTAAATTGATATTAGACCATTACTTTAGTTAATGGACAATAATGGATATCCATTACATGATTTTATTATTATTTAAATAAGGTTGAATTTGTAAAATGCTTAATAAGTTATTAATTAATAAAACAAAATAGAATTTTGGCTTCATATTCTTCATTTTCTTTGCCGAAAATGAATAAGAAACAATGGTTTTATCCTGTTAAACATTCAACTAGCTTTAATGTTCAATTAAAGGTATGTTTTACATCCGTTTTTAATGATCTCTATGTTTTTGAGCTCGTTGCAGTTCGATATAGCTAGCTCGTACCTCAATTTTTGAAATTGTTGATATTTTTGAAAGATGCCATTGTTGAATACTTATGTGTTTTGAAGTTTTAAGCTAGATTTTTTATGGTTGTTTAGTGATATATAAGTTTTATAAAGTGATTTTTGACAAAATTGAGTATTCGAGATTAAATTGAAAATGATTGAAATGTTGTGACTAGAAATGTGAATAAAATGAAAATATGGGCTTATATGGACTATATGAGTATTCGGCTATTGTGAATTTTAGTAAAAATGTGTAATTTGTTATTTTATGAATTAGGGACTAAATTGTCAAATTGTGAAATAAAAGGGCTATTTTGCAAAATGGCTAAAATACATATTTTTGGAGTAAATTGAATATAATAGTGAGTAATTGAGTTAAATTTGAATTAATATAGATCAAGACAAACAAATCCCAGAACTTGATCGAGGGAAACAAAAGGTAGACGAGTAGATCTCGGGTATACGAGCTAAATCGAGGTAAGTTTGTATAATTAGAATCAAACTAGCATTATTTCTATAATTGCCACTTTTAATGTTATATGAATGTATAATGCTTTATAAAATCTAAATGCGTATTGATTACATGTCTAAATGGAATACCGAGTCCCGTTTGAACCGTAGAAAGTCGTAGGATACAAGTGACATGCCACTGGGGATACAGGTTGGTTGAGCTCCTGCATTTGTTGCAAACTCACCACAGCTCATGAGCTTATATGTCCAGCCTTCAGGCTCACCGTGCAGCCTTCGGGCTTACATGTTTAGCCTTCGAGCTCACCATTCAGCCTTTGGGCTTACATGTTCAGCCTTTGGGCATCTCGTTATCGGCTCAGGAGGAGCATACTGTACATGGCTCGAAAGAGCATATATGATGCATTGACAAATATACAGGTTTACATATATACACTGTGTGTGTATCACCCGAGTATCCCTCAATGTTTCCAAATGTGCAACAGGCTTTATACTGATATGTAGTATAAGAAACACATCTTACATGTTTCATATGAAACTATATGATGAGGTATAAGTTACATGGATTATAAGTACAAGTATATGTTTACATGTATTACATGTTACAAGAACATGCTTCCAAGATATATATTACATGACTTAAATGTTATATGAGATATATGATATGTATAGATAAATTGTTACATGATTACATGATTGTATGCTATATGAGTATAGGTTAAATGAATGGATTGATACATGAATTGTGGTTACATGGATGTTGTATATTTGTTACATCTTTGGAATGGATAAATACATGGTTGTTACATGACTAACATGTGTATAATGGTTGAATAGGCATTGGGGATATATGATTTTGGTTGGTAATGTTGTTTACGTTTTAAATGCTGATTCGGTAAGTTAAATTCTATATTATACGAGCTTACTAAGATTTTAAAGCTTACTCCATTTATTTTCCCGTGTTTTATAGATTCGAAAGCTAGCTCGATTTCAGACAAAGTCAGAGATTGTAATCACACTACCTAAGCAAGCTTTTGGTACTTTTGGATCATTGTAAATGATGTAAATATGGCATGTATAGGCTAGTTTATAAGTTGATGTACAGGGTTAGCTATGTGGATGAATTTGGTATAATCTTTGGTACATGTTCAAGCTATGTGAAATGGCTTGATTTTGAAAATGTTGTTTTGGTATGAGACTTTTATTTCATATGTCTTTTATATGTTATATATGTGTATTGGTATGGTAAGTTGGTAAATGCTTTTGGTAAATGACCTTATTTTGATGAATGTGGAAATGGTATGTTTTATGGTCTTGAAGGAAATGGTATATGGTACATTTTGGAAAAGTTGAAATGGTCATTTTGGTATAAGAATTCCTGTGTAATAAGATGAGATTATGCTATGTATGAAATTGATAAGATTGAGATATGAAATGTAGGAATTGACTTGAAATGGATTACTTGAAACGTATTCATGTTTGTATTAATCATATGACACTAAATTGGTTGTTATGAAATGGTCTATTTGATGTTTTGAATTGGATGAATTGGTTGCTCATTTGGTATACGAAAATTGTTGCAATTGATGTTTTATGTACTTGACTAAATGGGGTGTGAAAATGGCTTAAACCAAGCCTATTTCGTGCCACATGACAAGAGCACACGGGCGTGTGACTCGACCGTGTGACCCTTGCATATTAGTTAAATCGGTTAGGATGCCACACGGGTTGGACACATGGGCATGTCTTTTACCCATGGGCACAAGTCAGTAGCTTCCAAATTTTTACACGGCCTAGACACACGGGCGTGTCTTGTGGCCGTGTGCACAAGTCAGTATGTATGCCCATTTCACATGGCCTGGACACATGAGCATGTCTGGTGACCATGTGAGGCACACGGCCTGGGCACACGGCTGTGTGACCCTATTCCAAAATTTTATTAAGTTTTCTCACATCTTTTATATGTTATCAAATTAGTCCCTATTGTATGATTGAAGCTTTATATGTCCATTTTAAGCATGTTATGTTTATAAATGATTATTATTGTTAATTTGAGAAAATGTTTGTTGAAAGCTTAAAGTTTTATTATTTCGGTCTGAGTTACAAGTTCGGTAATGCCCCTTACCTTGACGGTTATGGATAGGGGCGGTATAGGAAACCATGGCTAGAGTTTTTCAAGGTTCCAAGCTCAATTGTAAGTCCGTTCTAGCCCCGTTTTTAATGATTTTTACATTTTTGAAATACTAGTAATAAGATTTATCTATTTGTACCATTAATTTGAGATATGGTTAAAGTCTAGGGTTTTGACCTATGATGAATATGAGTGTATTTTGATGATTAATGGTATATTATGCATGTTTATGGTTAGAGAAATAACTTTTACTAGCGATTTTCGGTGAAAATGCATAAAAGGGCCTATTTGTAAAAGTTATGAAATATGTGTTAGAAATCTGTTTTAATGGAAAATATGGGCTGTTATAAGCATGAACATGGTTCGGCTAGGCTTAAAGTGCAATGAAATTGAATGGAAATCATTTTACGAGCCTAGGGGAAAAATTATAAATATGTAAAACTTTAGGGGCAAAAACGTAATTTTGCCATAATATGATTTTTGGGTCACATTGAATAATGTGACTAATAAGTAAGTTAAATGTATTATTATAGATCAAGAAAGACGAAGAATTGACCTTGATTGGGGAAAATAAAATGTTTTGGACTAAAATGCAAAAATTGTCATTTTTGTATTGAGGTAAGTTTGTATGTAAATAATATGTCATTTTCACTTATGTTGTAATATTTTGTTATATTACATAAGATGTGGCTATATATCGAATGATTATTTGATGTAAATTATAAATTGATATTGACTATGGATGAAATTGACAAAGTGAGAATAAGTGAGAAATTTCCCAATTGAACTTTCGGAATAGAAAAGGATACGAAGGACGTCATGAGAACTCATATGGAGTACTATGTGTAGGCTACTATGAGTATAAGATAGTTATGGTCACATGTGTAGTACTAAGTGCAGGCTATTATGTGTACCGGATAGCTTTGGTCACGTGTGCAGTACTATGTGTAGGCTACTACGTGTATCGGATGGTATTGGTCACATGTGTAGTACGAAGTGTAGGCCACTATGTGTACCGGATAGCATTGATCATAACGGTGGTGCTATGTGTGGAACCACCGTGTATCTGTTTTTATTCTGAAGTGTTCATCGGGAAAATCAACTAAGTGAAATTATGTGTGACTGTGTGCTGATAAGTGCAGGTGCATGTATGTGTATACTCATGAGAAATGTGTTCGGTATGTGATTGAAATGTGGTAAAGTTTTAAATAAGTGAAGTGATAAAGTCTTGTATTATGCATGCAAGTTGAATTACGTTATTGAATGTTGAGCATATTGTTATGATGTTTCATGAAAGAGTGAAATTTGAAATAAAATAGTTTTGGACAGCAGTAATTATGTGACTTGGAAAAATCAGCAAAAATGGTGGAAATTTAACTAGAGGTTGAATGAGGTGTGAAATTAAATCTTATTGAGTCTGATTTCACATAAATGAAACAAAGTAAGCAAAAGAATTTTATATTACGAGATACTTAAATTTTAGTGAGACAGGGTCAGAATGATTTTAGAATCCCCTATTTTGACTTTGGAAAATCATTAAAAATTGTATGAAAATAACCATGAGATATAATTTGTATGCTTAAATTTATTAATGAGTTTACTTTCAAGAGAAACAAACGGGAACATCATCCCAATTCTGTACAATGAGATAATTAATTTTTAGTGAAGAGGGGTCAAAACTATCAAATAGTGAAACATGGGAGATTTTAAAGAATAAACTATACTTATTGATTGATCCAAAAATTCTAAAAATTTTATGGTAAAAAGATATGTGAGTCTAGTTTCAGGAAAAATTAGCGGATCTAAATTTGGAGTTTCATAGCTCTAGATATAATAAATTTCGCGACTGTGACTCGAGTAAACAACTTGAGATGAACATGTGTAAAAAGTGGAACTGTGTGCAATTATGATTATAATATTTTGAGGACATATTGTGAAGATTTATAAAAGCACATACTTACTTACTAAGCTATAATGCTTACTCCCTTCTTTCCTTTTTCCTATAGTGTCTCAGATGCTAGCACGAGTTGGAGGCCGGAGACTCAGTCACAATATCAAGCTATTGGTCAATATAAAAAGGTTTTCAAGTATTTATGAGTCTATGGCATGTGTAGGTACTTGGTTAATTGTTTATATGTTACTATGAGTTGGCCTAAATTATTGGCCTATGCTATTTGAAGGTCTTTGTTGTATAAGGTCATTTAATGTGGCTATTATTGGTTATGTTATAAGTTAAAATGATGCAATTCATGAATGAGCATGCTTGCACATGTTTGTGGATGAATTAGTGCATGATGTTAATGTGATATATATGGCATAAGAATGGTGGTGTAAGTCGTATGTGGTTATTTGCAAAGTGAGTGAGATGTTGTGCACGAGGAATGTGTCAGTGGAATGATGAACTTATGTCTTGAATGTGGCCAATTGAGTGTCTAAGAATACCATGTTATGAGTGAAAGGAAATTGGTATAAGTGTGTAAGTACGTCAGGGTGGCAAAGGGCTTGGTAAATAGCCTTACTTGTAACCATACGGGCAGCCACACGGCCATGTGTGGTAGCCTGATTTAGACCCTATTCGAAATGGTGGTTTTGGGACCACGAATCCGAATCGAAAAATATTTTAAATTGATTTTATGTGTTTATTATGTGCGAATTTATATGTGTGAATTTTTTGTGAATTAATTTTGTCGTTTGAATGCTCGATTTAATAAAATGGCTAAATCACGTAAAATGAAAATTTGAAGGTTAAATGTGAAAGTGCTTAATTGTTGTTGTCTTTATAATATGAAGCATTTTTAATGCAATTAAACCATAATTATATGTAGTGGACAGTTGTAACCTTATGATATAATGGTTTCATATTTATAATAAAGGTTAAATATGTAAGTTAAATAATATGTCAATATATGTTATAATATTACATAATTAAAAGCCATTTGTCCATTATTTCTTTTATGACCGAATAAAATAATGAAAGGAAAAAAAATAAAGCTTAGGTATTTGGCATTATTGAAGCTTGATTAAGGTATGTAACCAACTCGGTTTTTGATAATTTTTATGTTTTTGAGATCGTTGCAATGTAATGTATAAATCCCATGTTTCAATTTCTGATTTTGATGATGATTTTGTATTTTTCCATTGTTGAAAGCTTGTGATTTTTGTTGTTTGATGTTAGAAACTAAAAGATTTGTGGTAGGTTAATAAGTTTTGTATAGGGATTTTTCATGATTTTGAGTAATTAGGGTTAAATTGCAAAAATAATAAATTGAGGGACTAAAATGTAAAATAAATGAAATGTAGGGATTAGTATGAATGTGGGTAATGTTCAGCCATAGCATGGTATGTGCAAATTTTGTATGTTTTGTGTTTTATGCAATTTGGACTAAATTGTAAAAAGTGTAAAATGTCAGGGGTAAAATGGTAATTTGCCCATTTATGTGTTTTTGGACTAAATTGAATGGAATTATATTTGAATTAGTTTATTTTGAATACATTTAGATCAAGAACCAAGAAATCAGATTTGGATCGGAGGAAAACTAAAGTCGTCGACTAATCGCCCTGTTTTGATTTTCGTTGTCTGAGGTAAGTTTATAAGAAAATAAACGTAGTTATTTTTGAATAAATATAAGTTACATGTGCTGAATTGATATCTATTTGAGAATGTATAAATGATAGTCGAATATGTGTACACATGGGAACTATGTTTACGATTCGATTTGACTGAGATACAACGTGTGGAAAGCCCCGTACGAACCTTAGGAATAGCTAGGATACCTATGTCATGACATAGGATTTCTGATATGTGATTACGAGTAAGACCATGGCATCGATATCTGACTTTGATATGTTTTTATGAGTAAGACGACGTCTGGGACGTTGGCATCGATATCTGACTCTGATATGTGTTTATAAGTAAGATCACGTCTGGGACATTGGCATTGTATGAATTTTCTAACTATCTGCGTATCTTTTTTTATTCCGAATGGTTCAACGGGCAATGTTAAGTAAGGACCAAATGTGAAATCGAATTAAAAGTCTCAGGTATGTGTTAGTTAATATAATGAAACTAAGGTAAGTTTTGGTATTTGAAGTGAAGATCTGGATCATGTTATAAAGTTGGTTATTTGTATATTGAATGTAAATCTATATTCGGCCAAATAGTATAAATATGTGATATTAAAGTGTGAAAAATGTGTATACATAAATGATTATGTACATATATATATTTGGTTGTATGATGATATTTTGATCTTAGAAGTAAATGATAACTTTGATAATAGATATATGTGTATTTCGGTCAAGTTAAAGTTGATATATGAATGTATATGTTGTAAATGATTTTGTAAGTTGAGATTATATGTGATTATGAAAGCATGAATTAGGTTGGTCAAATTGAGTTAATAATGTCATTGATTGTTTCATTTGCTTATGACTTACTAAGTTGTGATAGATTAATTTGTGTGTATGTGTTTGTTCACTGTTTTATAGATTTTGGAAGCTTGTTACGGGCTCAGGGATCATCATCAAAGTCTATCACACAATCTACTGTTTTCGATACTTTTATAAAGTCGAATTTAAACCTATGGCATGTATAGGCTAGAATATGATATGTTTGATTTTGGGTATGTATATATATGCCATGCGAAAATGGCTTAGTTAATTATGTTAAGCTCAATTCTTATTTTTCGATCAAATGATGGTTATGTTTAGTTTTGGTTTTGGTTATTCAGTTATGATTTATATATGTGTGATGTGTGTTTGATATGAGTTGATAGTATTGTGTTTGATTATATCTGTGTTTGATTATATCTATGTTTGATTAATGGTTCGGTTATGTTAATAATGGATGTGATTTATGCTTGATATATTTGGTTAAATTTTAATAATGTGTTTGATGTATAATGAGATGGTTATAATGAATATGTAATAAGTTCAGCATTATTAGTTAAGTTTGGAATTTATTCGTTGACCTAATGATGGATATTTATGGCTTTATTAGTTTGGTTATGTGGTTAAATAGGTAAAATGCAAGTAAGTAATTGATTTTGGAATGACCATTCAAGTTTTGGTAATGTGTAACAGCCCGGTTTGGACCCTGGTCAGAATAGTGGTTTCAAAACCACAAATTCGAGTCTAAAAAATATTTTGATATTATTTTCTATGTCTATGGTATATGAATTAGTATCTGTGAAATTTCAGTGATTTAATTTGTCCGTTTCTGTGCTTAATTATGAAAAAGGATCAAATTGCATAAAATTTAAAATATGCATGTTATTTGTAAAAGTGTTAAATTGACATGGCTCTTTAAATGGGAAGCCCTTGCATGTCAAATAGACCATTTATTATAGTGGTGGACATATTTGGACATGGTTAGGTAAATATATGTTTTTAATACAAGGGGTAATATTGGAAGATTGCTATTAAATGGGTTTTAATAAAACAAATCATGAAAATAGGTTATTCTTCATGCATGAGTGCCGAAAATTCAAAGAAAAACAAAGCAATTAAGCTCCCTAGGTTTCGACTAGCAAAATACTTAATTAAGGTATGGGTTTTGTTCGGTTTTTGATAATTTTTACGTTTTTGTAATCGTTGCTTCGAAAGCGTTCATGTCCATGTCTCAATTTCTATTTTTGATGAAGTTTATGAATAGTGCCATGATTTTTAAAGCTTTGTGATGTAATTAGGTGAATTATGATGAATAGGCATTGAATAAACATGTTTTGCGATGAAATTTTGATGAATTTGAACTATATAGGCTAATTTGTGAAAATAAAATGTTTGGAGGACTATTTTGTAAAATAAATGAAATGTATGAATTGGTATGAGGTACATGTACATTCAGTCAACCCATAGTCTTGGTGAAATTGGTATATTTGTGATTTTTTGAAAAATGGACTAAATTGTGAAAATGTACAAACATGAGGGCTAAATTGCAAAATGCCCTAGTTATGTGTTCATGGATTGAATTAAATGAAATGGAATATTGAATGGCTGAATTTGGATTTATTTATATTAAGAACCAAGGAAATCGGACTTAGATTAAGGGAAGTCCAAAATCGTTGAATAGTTAGTTCAAATCCGTCCAAATCTGTATGAGATAAGTCAATATACAAATATGCATTATATTGATGTATGTATAAATGTTTGAACTATAAACTGTATGGGAGGGCCATGGGATCCTGATGTACAATTTCAATAAATGAATGGTGAAACAATATCATGTAAGACCTCGTCTGGGATGTAGGCATTGATTTGAGAATATCGTGTAAGACCACGTCTGGGACGTTTGCATCGATATCTATTTTCATGTAAGACCGTGTCTGGGACACTGGCATCACATAAGTTTCGTGTAAGACCTTGTCCGAGACAGAGGCATCTGTATCAAATGACATATAAGACCACGTCAGATACATCGGCATTGTACGAGACTTCTATATTCTGTAATAACTCTGAATGGATTGAAGTGAAATTCTGAAGCATGAATGGATACATATTATTGATGTCTGATTCAGGTATGTCTGTTCAGTACTGAATTTCCGAGAATGGAAAATACGATGTTGTGAATTATGGATATGAATGAGAAATGAGTACGTCTGACTCATAATTATATATATGAATGTATGAGACGGTTATCAATTGGTAATTATGAATTGCATATCCTTGTATTTGGCTTACTAAGCTCAATGCAGCCTCCTCTGTTTATTCTCTCAACTGTTTTACAGATGTCGTAGCTACTGTGGGCTTGGGGATAGTCAAGGATCATCACCGCATTATCGAGCTTGATTTTGATACCTTTTGAATGTAAAAAGTTTAAGTATGGCATGTATAGGCTAGAGTGTCCATGTATTAAGCTTGGATATGTTTATTTGTAAGGCCATGAGAGTTGGCTAGCAAATGATATGTTTGTGCTTGGTTTTGAGTATATGGCTTGTGATGCCAAATTGAGTAGCTTGTAATGACTATATAAATTTGTATGTTTTGATCTTCATGAATCTTGATAAGGTGAAGAAAAGTTCAGATCTAGTAATAGTATGAATAAGGTATGTACCAAGTGTTTAATCTTAAGCTTTGGTTAGGTTATGGATATGAATGGTGTGAGATTTGAAATTGAGTATGTATGTGAATGGTTTAATCATATTGAGGTATGTTTTTAGGGATTGAATGTAGTTGAGATTGTTGTATCTTTGTGTCATGAATTTGGCTTGTAGGCTTGACCCTTAGTAGGTGGAAAGTAAGACTTAAATCAAGTCTGCTTAGTGCCACATATTGCTATGGCACACGGGCGTACCTCATGGCCATGTTGATTTTCCAGTATTGGCACAAGGATCCACACGGCCAAGACCCACGGGCGTGTCTTGTAGCCGTGGCAAAAAGTCAGTATACCCACTCTATTTTGGCATGGCTTGGGTACATGGGCGTGCCTGAGTCTCGTGTGAGGCACACGGCATAGTCACACGGGCGTGTGACCTCCTAAATTGGAAATTTTTATATGTGTTCTGATGTTCATGAATGTGTTTGGTTTAGTCCCAACCCTATCTCAATGCATGTCTGAGGTCTAGTGGACTTCCGAAAAGGACTTTATGTCTGAATCTTGTTGAAATCTGTATGTCCCGACCCTAAACAAGCTTTCTTCCAAATGATGAATGAGTGGTTCACTCAGTATGTTCGGACAAATCCGGCTATTCAACCCCCACCCCCGACTGTTCCTCAACAACCTTCGATTGTACTATCTATGACTAATTCAATTGGTCTAAATAAGCCTCCGGTAGACAAGATTAGAAAGATAGGGCTGAAGAGTTTCGAGCTACTACTGATGACGATGCCGAGATGGCTGAATTTTGGTTGGAAAACACAATCTGAGTTCCTGATAAATTGTCGTGTACTCCGAAGGAAAGTGTTAAACGTATGGTTTCATTATTATGAGACTCTGCATACCATTTATGGAAAAGACTGACATCTGTAGTTCTGAATGAACGTATCACCTTGGATTATTTTCAGACTGAGTTTAGAAAGAAGTATGTTAGTCAACGTTTCATTGATAAAAAACGCAAAGAGTTTCTTGAATTGAAACAAGGTAGTAGATCTGTTACGAAATATGAACGAGAATTCGTATGATTGAGCCAGTATGCACGAGAGTGTGTAACTTCAGAGGCCACTATGTGTAAAAGATTCGTCGAATGTTTGAATGAAGACATTAAACTTCTGGTTGGAATTCTCGATCTAAATTAGTTTGTTGTGTTAGTTGAAAGGGCTTGTAAAGCCGAAGAACCTAGTAAAGAAAAGAAGAAAGCTGATTCTGAAGCTAGAGAGGTTCGAAAGAGATCTTCGAGTAGAACATTTCAGTCTATGTCAAAGAAGTTTCGAGATGATTCTAATCATTCAAGGATTATTATGGGACATTCTGGTAGAGATCGTTATAGATCGCATTCAAATTTTAAAATTCCTGCTACATCTGTTGCTAGTGTTAAGAATATGAGATCTGAGAGACCTGGGTGTGTACATTGTGGCAAGAAACATCCAGGAAGTTGTAGATTGAAAGATCGAGCCTGTTTCCGATGTGGATCTCTGGATCACTTTGTTAGAGACTATCCTAAATCTATTGAGCAGAGATAGTGCAAAATCCACGATCGGGTAATACTTCTGCTAGAGGCAGAACTTCTAGAAACACAGGAAATGCTAGCATTGGTCAAAGAGTTACTAAAGATATGACTGCACGATCTGAAGCTCGAGCGCCTGGTAGAGCCTAGGCTATTTGGGCACGTGAAGAAGCTTTGTCTCCTGATGTGATTACTGGTATTTTTACTCTTTATAATACCTCTGTGATTGCTTTGATAGATCCTAGATCAACACATTCTTATATCTGTACGAAATTAGCATATAGTAAGACTTTCCCTGTAGAGTCTACTAAATTTGTAATTAGAGTATCAAACCCCTTAGGCAAAAGTGACCTGGTTGATAAGATTTGCAAGAATTGTCTGTTAATGATTTGAGATATCTATTTCCCTGCTAATTTGATGCTACTGCCGTTTGATGAATTTGATATAATTCTGGGTATGGACTGGTTAACTCTACATGATATTGTTGTAAATTGCAAACGAAATGTTGTTGACTTGAGATGCAATAATGGTGAAATCGTTTGAATTGAGTCTAGTGAATTGAATGGTTTACCAGCGGTGATATCTGCATTAAAAGCTTAGAAATACGCAAGAAAATGGTGTGAAGCCTACCTTGCTTATGTGATTGATTCAAAAGTGTCTGATATAAAGATAGAATTTGTGCCTGTCGTCTGTGAATTTTCTGATGTATTTCCTGATGAACTTCCGGGTTTGCTTCCGATTCAAGAAGTTGAGTTTGGGATTGAATTGGTTCTTGGACTACTCCGATTTCAATAGCTCCGTATAGAATGGCAGCGACTGAACTGAGAGAATAAAAGACTAAGTTACAAGAATTGACTAGTCGAGGCTTTGCTAGACTGAGTTTCTCATCATGGGGTGCTCTTGTTCTGTTTGTGAAAAAGAAAGATGGTACGACGAGAATGTGTATTCATTATCGTTAGCTCAACAAAGTCACTGTAAAGAATAAATACCCTCTGCCCAGAATTCATGATTTGTTCGATTAAGTAAAAGACGCCTTTGTATTTTCAAAGATAGATATGAGGTCGTGTTATTACCAGTTGCGAGTAAAAGTTTCTGACATTCGAAAAATAGCTTTCGGAACGAGGTACGGGCACTATGAATTTTTAATTATGCCTTTCGAATTAATGAATGCTCCTGCTGTGTTTATGAATCTGATGAACGAAATTTTCAGACCATATTTAGATCAGTTTGTTGTTGTTTTCATTGATGATATATTGATCTACTCGAGGAGTGAAAGTGATCATGCCGAACATTTAAGAATCGTACTTCAGACACTGCGTGATAAGAAATTGTACGTAAAATTCAGCAAATGTGAATTCTGGCTACGCGAAGTTAGTTTTCTGGGTCATATTAATCAACTTCTGGTATCTGTGTTGATTCGAATAAAATCTCAACTATTTTGGATTGGAAACCTCCAAGAAATGTTTATGAAGTCTGTAGTTTTTCAGGACTTGCCGGGTATTATTGTTGTTTTGTAAAGGGTTTCTCAATAATTGCAACCCCGATGACAAGACTGCTACAAAAAGATGTAAAGTTTGAATGGTCTGATGAATGCCAGAATAGTTTTGATCAGTTGAAAGCAATGTTAACCGAAGCTCCTGTACTTGTGCAACCTGAAATGGGTAAAGAATTTGTTATATACAGTGATGCTTCATTGAATGTACTAGGTTGCATTTTACTGCAAGAAGGCAAGGTTATAGCATATGCCTCTAGACAATTAAAGCCACATGAGAAGAACTATCCAACACATGATCTTGATTTGTCTGCGATTGTTTTTGCGCGGAAAATTTGGCGTCATTATTTGTTTGGAGAGAAATGTCAAGTGTTTTCAGATCATAAAATTCTAAAATATCTGATGACTCAGAAAGATTTGAATCTGCAACAGTGAATATCGTTGGGACTGTTAAAATATTATGAGCTTATTATTGATTATCATCTGGGTAAAGCGAATGTTGTAGCTGATGCTTTAAGTCGAAAATCATTATTTGCAATATGTGCCTTAAATGCTAGTGTTGATCCGTCTGTTGATGATTCTGTGTTAGCTGAATTAAAAGCAAAACCTTTGTTTTGCAACAAATCATTGATGCTTAGAAAGTAGATAATGAACTATTTATAAAACGAGCTCAGTGTGATTCTGATTCTAAATTCTAGATTGGTAATGATGATTGTCTGAGATTCAAGAATAGAATTTGCATTCCGAGAAATTCTAAATTGATTCAGATGATTTTGAGTGAAGCTCAGAATAGCAAATATTCTGTACATCCAGGTAGCACAAAGATGTATAATGATTTAAAACGGTTATACTAGTGGCCCGGAATGAAAAGAGATATTTCTAACTTTGTTTTGAAATGCTTAATATGTCAGCAAGTAAAAGCAGAACATTAGGTGTCTTCTGGTTTATTACAACCGATTATGATTCCTAAATGGAAGTGGGACCGAGTAACTATGGATTTTGTTTCTGGTTTACCCTTATCTCTAAAAAAGAAAGATTCAATCTGGGTGGTTGTTGATCATTCGACGATGTTTGCTCATTTTATTCCGGTACGATTTGACTATTCACTTGATAAATTAGCTGAACTCTACATTTCTGATATTGTGGGACTACATGGAGTACCACTGTCTATTGTGTCTGATAGAGATTCAAGGTTAACTTCGTGATTGTGGAAGAAGTTGTAAGAGGCTTTAGGTACGAAATTGAATTTTAGTACTACTTTCATCCGCAAACAGATGGTTAGTTTGAGCGGATCATTCAAATACTCGAGGACATGCTTAGATGTTGTATTCTAGAATTTAACGGTACATGGGAACAATATCTACCTCTGATTGAATTTGCATATAATAGTAGCTTTCAATCAAGTATTAAAATGGCCCCGTATAAAGCCTTATATGGTAGAAAATGTAGAACTCCGTTATAGTGGACTGAACTCTGTAAAAATAAAATATACGAAATTGATCTGATAAAAGAAACAGAACAGAAGGTGAGAGTGATCAAAAATAGTCTGAAAGCAGCTTCTGATCGTCAGAAATCATACGCGGATCTGAAACGGAAGGATATTGAATTTGAGATTGGCGACAAAGTATTTCTAAAAGTGTCCCCGTCGAAGAAACTATTTCAGCTTGGCAAAAAGGGCAAATTGAGTCCGAGGTTTATATGTTAGTATGAAATCATGGAACGAGTTGGGCCGATTGCTTATAAACTTATGTTACCACCTGAGATAGAAAAGATACATAATGTATTTCTTGTGTCAATGTTTAGACGTTATAGATTTGATCTAGCTCATGTGATATCTCATTCTAAGATTGAGTTAAAGTCTGATATGTCTTATGATGAAGAGTCGATTCGTATCTTAGCTCGAGAAATGAAAGAATTGAGAAACAAGAAAATTTTGCTAGTAAAAGTACTGTGGCATCGTCACGGATTGGAAAGGCTACCTGGGAACCTGAAAGTGTAATGAGACAGCAATATTCGAATTTATTTAACAGTAAGATTTTCAGGGACGAAAATCCCTAAGGGGGAGAATTGTAACAACCCGATTTGAACCCTGGTCGAAATAGTGGTTTTGGAACCACAAATTCGAGTCTGAAAAATATTCTGATATTATTTTCTGTGTGCGGTATATGAATTAGTATCTGTGAAATTTCAGTGATTTAATTTGTTCGTTTCTGTGCTTAATTATGAAAAAGGATCAAATTGCATAAAATTTAAAATATGCATGTTATTTGTAAAAGTGTTAAATTGACATGGCTTTTTAAATGGGAAGTCCTTGCATGTCAAATAGACAATTTCTTATAGTGGTGGACATATTTGGACATGGTTAGGTGAATATATGTTTTTAATGCAAGGGCTAATATTGGAAGATTGTTATTAAATGGGTTTTAATAAAAAAAATCATGAAAATAGGTTATTATTCATGCATGAGTGTCGAAAATTCAAAGAAAAAGAAACGAATTAAGCGCCCTAGGTTTCGACTAGCAAAATACTTGATTAAGGTATGGGTTTTGTTTAGTTTTTGATAATTTCTACGTTTTTGTAATCGTTGCTTCGAAAGCTTTCATGCCCATGTCTCAATTTCTATTTTTGATGAAGTTTGTGAATAATGCCATTGATGATTTTTGAAGCCTTGTGATGTAATTAGTTGAATTATGATGAATAGGCATTGAATAAACATGTTTTGCCATGAAATTTTGATGAATTTGAACTATATGGGATAATTTGTGAAAATAAAATGTTTGGAGGACTATTTTGTAAAATAAATGAAATGTATGAATTGGTCTGAGTTACACGTACATTCGGTCAAGCCATAGTCTTGGTGAAATTGGTATATTTGTGATTTCGTAAAAAAGGACTAAATCGTGAAAATGTGCAAACTTGAGGGCTAAATTGCAAAATGGCCTAGTTATGTGTTAATGGATTGAATTAAATGAAATGGAATATTGAATGGTTGAATTTGGATTTATTTAGATCAAGAACCAAGGAAATCGGACTTAGATCGAGGGAAGTCCAAAATCGTTGAATAGTCGGTTCGAATCCGTCTAAGTCCGTACGAGGTAAGTCAATATACAAATATGCATTATATTGATGTATGTATAAATGTTTAAACTATAAACTGCTTGGATGGCCATGAGAGCCTGATGTACAACTTCGTTCAATGAATGGTGAAACGATATCATGTAAAACCTCATCTGGGACGTAGGCATTGATTTGAAAATTTCGTGCAAGACCACATCTGGGACGTTGGCATCGATATCTGTTTTCACGTAAGACCGTGTCTGGGACACTGGTATCGCATAAGTTTTGCGGAAGACCCTGTCCAGGACAGAGGCATCGGTATCGAACAACATGTAAAACCACGTCAGGGACGATGACATTGTACGAGACTTCTATATTCTGTAATAACTCCGAATGGATTGAAGTGAAATTCTGAAACATGAATGGATACATATTATTGATGTCTAATTCAAGTATGTTTGTTCAATACTAAATTTCAAAGAATGGGAAATACGATGTTGTGAACTATGGATATGAATAAGAAACGAGTACGTCTGACTCATAATTATATATATGAATGTATGAGATGGTTATCAATTGGTAATTATGAATTGCATATCCTTGTATTTGGCTTACTAAGCTCAATGCAGCCTCCTCTGTTTATTCTCTCAACTGTTTTACAGATGTCGTAGCTACTGTGGGCTTGGGGATAGTCAAGGATCATCACCACATTATCGAGCATGACTTTGGTACCTTTTGAATGTAAAAAGTTTAAGTATGGCATGTATAGGCTAGAGTGTCCATGTATTAAGCTTGGATATGTTTATTTGTAAGGCCATGAGAGTTGGCTAGCAAATGATATGTTTGTGCTTGGTTTTGAGTATATGGCTTGTGATGCCAAATTGAGTAGCTTATAATGGCTATATGAATTTGTATGTTCTGATCTTCATGAATCTTGATAAGGTGAAGAAAAGGTAAGATTTGGTAATAGTATGAGTAAGGTATGTACCAAGTGTTTAATCTCGAACTTTGGTTAGGTTATCGATATGAATGGTGTGAGATTTTAAATTGAGTATGTATGTGAATAGTTTGATCATATTGAGGTATGTTTTTAGTCATTGAATGTAGTTGAGATTTTTGTATCTTTGTGGCATGAATTTGGCTTGTAGGCTTGACCCTTAGTGGGTGGAAAGTAAGACTTAAATCAAGTCTGCTTAGTGCCACACAGCTATGGCACATGGGCGTGCCTCATGGCCGTGTTGATTTTCCATTATTGGCACAAGGATCCACACGACCAAGACCCAGGGGCTGTCTTGTGGCTGTGGCAAAAAAGTCCGTATACCTACTCTGTTTTGGCATGGCTTGGGTACATGGGCGTACCTGAGTCTCGTGTGAGGCACATGGCCTGATCACACGGGCGTGTGACCTTCTAAATTGGAAAATTTTATATGTGTTCTGAAGTTCATGAATGTGTTCGTTTAGTTCAAACCCTATCTCAACGCATGTCTGAGGTCTAGTGGACTTTTGAAAGGGACTTTATGTTTGAATCTTGTTTAAATCTATGAATATTCTGTTCTGATCTATTCTAAAACTCTGATAACGCCCCTTACCTATTTCAGTGACGATCACGGGATAGCGGTGTTACATAATGCAAGTATTAGAGTTGAGTAAATGTTACATTATGAATTGATTGCAATTTTTGGTATGCTTATTCGGTATTGAATATGATATTAGGATACATGGTAAGATAGGTGATATTAATATGTTTATTTTCGGCAACTGTATTTGAGAAATAAGACAGATTGGATGATTTATGTAACACCCCAAACCCGGTCTAGACATTACGGCCAAGTCTAGTGTGTCACATTGAAGTGTTTTTCGAAAACATTGTTTTCATTGAAAACCCTTCTTCATGTTTAGAACCTTTTACCGTTAAACTTGAATAAAGCCTTAGCTTGTGTTTATTTTTCCAAAACATAATTTATTGTAATAATCAAAACATTGTTAACAACTTTGTAAAATTTCAAGGAAAAATTGTGAAAGCTTGTAAACCTTTGTAGTTGCGGAAACATGTTATTTTAAAAACAGATTAAGTATCAGAAAATCAGACCTTCTTTGTTATGGCTTAAAGCGAATGGATACTACGCACCAGGTAGGATTCAAGAGAAGAGGAGGTAAGTCATTTAGACTGCTTAAGTACCAAGCTCTTCCTAGATCCAATCCTAGACATGCACATATCCATTGCAACACTTTAAGCTTATGACTTGTCCACGAACAACAAATTAAGTTTGAGTTGATTTAAAATATTTAATTAAGAAAACGTTTACGTTGCGGAAGCTTTGCTCCGTTATCGCGATATTTTAAAAACAAGTAACTTTTATAAAAGTGTGCCTTAGAGCTAACCGATTTCGAAAAGATTTAAATAATATCGTACTTAAGCTAAAAACAAATTTAAAAATAATTAAAAAGGCCTTGTTACAAACCCAAATTGAAAATAAAGCAATTAAATAAAATAGTGAATTAATTAACTTAAATCCAACAATTCAGTTTTCGTGGCCACTCTGAATCCCTCCCAGCTCCAAGTCCACAAACTAGGGCTCACCTGCAAGGATGGAAGAGAAAAGGGTGAGTTTGGAAAACTCAGTGTGTGCAATAAGCCCATCCAAAGCCCAAGTCAGCTCAAGCCCACTGGGCCTAAGCCCTATCCGGACTCAGTGTCAACTGGGCCGAAGCCCTATTCAGTGCTCATTTACTGGGTCGAAGCCCTATTCAGTGCTCAGTTACTGGGCCGAAGCCGTATTCAGTTACAATAATCCGTGCTGATACCCTATCCAGATAATAGTACGGCCCATAGGCCCAATACAGAAACAGAACAGATAATAAGCATCAATGCAAGCCCAAAACATGTGGGGAAGCTACTCAACCCACCCAACTGCTACTATCCACCCGTACCAGCCAAACTCTCCATGTGGGGAAAACTACTCAACCCACCCAACCGCTACTCTCCACAGTGGCAGCATAGCTGCATAATCAGATAGTGTGGCCAGGCCACCAGTACAGTAATACGAGGTAAAGCCTCTTTCAGTAAACTAGGGCAAAGCCCCTTTTTTAGTAAACCGAGGCAAAGCCTCTTTGTGACAGTCCTGAATTGACCATGGTCGGGAAGTGGTTTCGGAACCACAAAATCGAGTCATTATATTAAATAAATGCTAATTTTTATGTTAAATTTATGTGAAATTATTTGTGTGAATAATTGATTTATTTTTGGTGCCATTTGAATGTGTGATTTCTTGGTATGGACTTGAGTGTAAAGTAGTGAAAATGTGTGTGATAAATTGTAAAGGGGCCGAATTGGTGCATGGCTTAAATGATTGGACTTGCATGTCAATTTCCCGTATATTTTCTAAAGTGGCCGGCCATGATAACTTACTTTCACAAATATATGTTCTTTATATTAGAAATTTAAGATAATTGGCTAAATGACATGTTAAAGTAAAATAAAATAATGAAAGTGAGGTGAAAAGAACAATGGTCTCTTCATTTGTTCTTCATTACCGTGAGTTGAGGGAAATAAGAGAGGAAGAAGCTTTGGGACAATCGGTCATTTGGAAGGATAGAATTCAAGCTCAAGAGCAAAGAGGATTCAAGTCGGATAGAGGGAAAGAGAAGGTAGTTGAGTAGCCGAGCTACAACTGTTCGAATATATCGAGGTAAGTTTTGAGAATATCAACTTAGTACGTACATAAATATGATATGAATTATGGTGATATAAGTAGGTAACCGTGTGCCTATGTGAAATTGAAAGAATAATGTGTTTGGCATGTGCATATGGAATTTATGTGGTTATTTCCTTTAAACCGAATGCGTATGGAAGGGTATATTAAATGTGGTTGGCAAATTTAGTATGTGAAAATGTTATAATGTGCATGTTTTGCCTATGTCAAAATTAACTAATGAATTTCGAAAATGATATGTCTTGTGTAACATAGTAGAAAGTGAGTGAACAATGTACGAGATTCAATGATGATATGTTCGGGCCTTAATGCCTAGCAGGCTATAAGCCGGTGATGTGATACATTAAGGCCTTAGTGCCTAGCAGGCTGTAAGCTGGTGATGTGATACATTCAGGCCTTCGTGCCTAGCAGGCTCTAAGCTGGTGATACATTCAGGCCCTCGTGCCTAGCTGGCTCTAAGCCGGTGATACATTCGGGCCCTAGTGCCTAGCAGGCTATAAGTCGGTGTCTCTAGTGTGTGATAAGATTACGAGAAAATTGTAATACGACTTCAATAAGGTATAATCATCACAATAAGAAGGCCAGGTATGTACTACAGACTCATATGTGATATTCGATTTAGTTTATCTTAAGTATTAAGCTTGTCTAGATTTATGAAAGAGAGCTCTATCTATGTTCACCAAAGTATATATAAGTTTGGACATGAATGATACTTATGTGAAAGAATGTGATGTGGTCATGAAAGATGGTCAATAAGTTAAGTGAAAGCAAATGCTAAAATTTCCTCATGTAAGAATGTGTATTCGGCTAAGTGGAAATGCCTTTTGAAATTGAGTTTTATGTTATTGAATGTATTTGATACTTTAAGATACGAATTGTATAAATTACTTGAAGCTTACTAAGCTTAGAAAGCTTACTTTGTTGTTATGTCTCCTTCTGTTTTGTAGATTTTGTTTGAAGCTACAGTTAGAGGGATTTTGGGTCCAGGCCACTCACATTATCGTCTATAAATTTTGGTACTTTCGAAGGTTTAAATTCCTTTTGAAACAATGGCATGTATAGGCTAAAATCTCTGTTGTGAACACAAATCTTTATTTTGATTTGTAAATATGAATAGCCATGCGAAAATGGCTTGCCAAGCTACTTCATATTCGTTTTTAAATTATACATATTTTGGTTGAGTATGGACGAACATGAAAGAAGTGTGAATAGGGTTGTTATGCCGCATGTGTCATACTTATCTAGATGGATAGTGGAAGTACATGCTAATAGTATAGAATGGAGATGGCATTTGGTATTACTTGTATAAATGTTTAAAGTGTGTGGTTACTTGAGATGTGGGTTGACTATAATCGGTTATGATCAATTAATTAAGTAATAAAAAAAAAAGATTGTGGTGGAATTCTATAAAGCATGCTATTCAAATTCGTAACATGAATTGAGCTTAGGGAATCTTTAGGAAGTCGCATATGAACTTGCATATTCGGCTAGGTACTAAGATAATGCTTTAGTTAACTTACTTATAAAACCTTGCTATAAGAATGGAAATCATTAGTCAAGGTATATCATAAGTTCTTTTAAATAATGGTTCGTATACAAATGTATTTGGATTAAGAATGCTCAAAATTTTATGCAAACAGACTTTCATGCTTTTGTGTAATTGTTTGTAATGACTCTTAAACCTCCGGCGACGGGCAGGGGTTAGGGGTGTTACACCTCTTTTCAGTACTTCCTCCATCAAATAATCCCAGTCCCATGCAACAGATAATCATGTCATGGCATACAGTGAACAGAAACAGCAAAGCATGCATTTCAGTCAAATTTAGTCCTAGGGGTATAACAGTCAATTTACACCTAGGGGTAAAACGGTAATTTCTCACCCTTAAGGGATATTTCAGTAATTATTCCAATTTAATGAGTTTTATGCATGTCACAGTCACTAATAATCCCATTTTCATCTCAGTAGCCTATTTGTCTCGTTTTAACAGTTTTCAGTTATTGGGCCCTAAAACCCCTAATGGGCCCTACAGTGTCTATCAGCTATTTAAGCCCATTTAGTCCAAATTTTATGATCAGTTTACCAATTTTAGCAGTTTCGAGCCTACAGTATATCGGAACACCTCTAATGCCTATTTTTACCCATATGGGCTCGAAAGCCCATTGGGCCCACATTTAGCCCATCGAGGCCCAGCTTACCGAGACGCACGAAATTGCGCACCCAACCAACTTACTACCCGCGATTACAGATCCATCAAACTCCAACCAACTTGTGAGTGTTCGCACGCTCACAAGCCCACGAAATGCCAGAACTTCAGCATTTCAGCTTTTCGGCTTTTGCCGATTTGAACTATGAAGGGTGTTCGATACACACACCTGTTTTGCGATATTCCCTGACAAGATCTCCCACGCGATTATCCTTTGCCGAAATTGATGACTAGATTTAGATCTAGACTGCTTTGAAGCCGTTGATCTTACTAGCCTCCAAATAGATCTTGATCGCTAGCCTTCGATTCGCACTAACACATAATAAACCGAATGAAAATACTAATTTTAATCTTGACCAAAATCGATAGCCTCCCTAAATTATTTAGGGATTATTCAGCTTTTCTTAAATCCCGAAGTAACAAATGAGAAGAGTTTCAGTTACTTACCAAAGATCTACTTGCCAAAACGTTCCCAAATACCTCCCTTTTCTAGATCTGTTGTAAATCTAATCCCCAAAATACGAGTAGAGAACAAATCTAATGATTCAGCTTTTAAAACTTATTCTAGGGTATGCTTATTTTGGTTTAAGAAGAAAATAAAAGAAGAAGAAAGGGTTACCAACGTTTTTGAAGAGGGACAATGAAGAAAATAATTTTAAGAATAGAAGATTTCAGGCTTAGCGAAGGAAAAGTGAGTCAAAGGGTATAGAAAACAAATATGATAGGAGAATTTGAGCTGAAAAGAAGGAAAAGAAAATAAAATAAATCAAATTCCCAATTTGCAAGCTATTTCAGCATTTAAATGCCCATAGCCGAATGAGTCCTATTTGGCACAAAAAGTCCTTCTCAAACTTAAATTCCTTATTTTGCTCCTTAATTTTAGCCCCCACCAATTTGGATTTCACCCAAATTCCTTACCACCGCATAGCAGACCCTTATCCACCTCTTGCACCGCATGCTGCTAGGAGAGCTTCAATCCCGCACGGCTCCTTCCCGCGTGTGCACAGCAAAAAGGCCATCCTCCTGCGCGTGCCCCAGCTCGAACACGGGACCTCCAGGGTACCAAGCGCACTGCTGACCACTGCGTTGCGACTTTGTTTTCAACAATATACGGTTGCATTTAATTTTAGCCCTTACCTGCTGCAGTCCCTGCTGTTTTAAAAATAAAATTAAAGTTGCCTGCGCCTGGACTCAAACCCGCGTCCCTTTGGAAATCCTAGTGCACTGCTGCCACTGCGCCACAGGCGCTCTTTCTGTCAAATTATATGAGCAACTCCTTTTAACCCATATCTTTACCGCAACCTGCTGATTCAAAAAAAAAAAAAAAAAAACAACACCTCTTGCGTGTCGTGCCTTGAACCCAGGCACTCCCACATCCTCCTAGCTTGCTTAGCCACTGGGCCAGGCACCTCCTGTGTGTCTAACCTCAGCCCAAATTATAAATAAGTCCTATTGCCCAGATTCCCCTAAAGAAGCAAAATTAAGAATTTCTTTGCTAGAGTCTTAGATCGAACCTAAGACTTTTCCCGCACTATAAATCTTTCATAATTTACTTAAACACTAAATTTAAATACCAAATTAATAATAATAGTATTATAATTTTCTAATAATAATTATAATTTTATCTAATAATAACAATTATAATTTTCATAAAAAAATTTAAAGCATCAGTAATTATAACAGTAATTTTTTATCAATGATAATAGTAATATTTTTTTTAACACTAATATTTAAAACTTCTCAATTATTTAGGTTTTCTTTTAGGTGAACCCAGACTCAAGCCCAATACTTCTAGGCCCAAGTTCAGGGTGTTACAATTTACATGATTATTTGCCAGTATGTTGTTTTGGCTATATGATAGTTAACAGATTAATGTTTTGAATTTGTGATAAATAATTTGATAATTTAAATGGTAGTTCACATCTTAAAGTACTTATAATTTGACATGTGTTAATTTGGTCAATGCATTGAAAATTTACCATATGAATAGAAATTAATGCAATAATAAAACAAGGTGGTTAGACGCAAATTATGTAAGTTGGCTTTGCTAGTTGAGCTTTAATTACAAGAATATTGTGTAATGATATGTCAGGGTTGCTTATGTGGAATTTATTTAAAGTTTTTTATTTCATTATTTTGTTGACTTTTTATTTTATAAAAAGTTTATGTATATTATGCTAATAATGAAATGGTTAAATAACAAGAACTTTGAATTGTTTGATTTATGAATTTCATGTAATGAAATAATTTCCTTAGCTTGGTTATGTATTCATGCTTTTGTGACTTGATGATATATTTAATATTTATACTTATGAAGTATATGTTTATATTTGTATTTATTTTATAACATGAATGATTCGTAAGAGATTATTTTAGTTATATGATTTTAAAATTTAATTGTTGTAAGATCTTCGAGTATACATATGCATATAAATAGATGAAATTTGTGTTTTGTCAGGTAATACCTCGTAACCCCATTCCGGAGACGGATACGGGTTAGGGGTGTTACACCATGTGTTCAGGGCGTGTGAAGTCTGCACTAAATTTTTTAAAATTGAAAACGCCACACGGCCTAGCACACGGGTGTGTGCCTTGGCCGTGTGACCCTGAATAAATGATGATGTCATAACAAAATGTCCCAGATTGCGTACATGGGCAAAGACACAGGCGTGAGTCTTGGACGTGTGATGGACACGGCCTGCCCACACGGACATGTTCCAATCCACACGGGCGTGTGCCCTGTTTTTCATGAAAAAATTTCTATGCTCGAAAGTTCTTAGTTTAGTCCCAGACTGTTCCCAAAGCATGTTTTGGACATCGTAGACCCATTTAAGGGACTTTAAGGTGAAATATGAATAGTTTTAATTTAATTGAAATTTTAGGAGTCCATTTAGTACATGAGCATGTGTTTGTGTTCCGGTAATGCCTTGTACCTTATTGCGTCATTGAACACGGGTAAGGGGCTTTACATAGAAGCTACTGAGAAAGAATCTATTGAGGACATTTTTAATGCATCTGAGTTTGTGGATGCATCTACTAATAATCTGGACAGAGATGAAGCTAGACTTGCGAAAGCTATAGAGGTAACCAATGAGGAGCACCACAACTCATTGGTGATATTGGTATATACCGGACCACTCAAGGTTACCCCCCCACACAACAAGCCACCGATGTTGCCGGGCAGCGTCAAAACCTAAAGAGTGATCCAAGGACCATGCAAAGCTCAAAGAAAAGAAGAGAAAGTGCTCCAAAGACAATGTAACACCCCTAACCCGTATCCGTCGCTAGATTAAGGTTAAAGGTAATACTGGATAGTTCAGACCTTTTACAGACATTATACAATCATTCATCACAAAACATAATCAAACATAATCATATAGCCCCTTATAAAGGTATTCAAGACCTTTAGCATGCCTTAAAAATAGGTCGAGACTAAGTCGAACGCTTAGAAAATTTTTTAAAAACTTTAACATTTTTCTATACTGTAGAGGTCACACGCCCGTGTGACCAGGCCATGTGCCTCACACGGCTACCAAACACGCCCATGTATCTAGGCCATGGCAAAACAAAGCATACATATTGACTTGTTCACACGGCCACAAGACATGCCCGTGTGCTCGGCCGTGTGAAAATTAAAGAGGCTACTGACTTGCACACACGGCCAGAAGGCACGCCCGTGTGCCTAGCCCTTGTGACATCCTGACCAATTCGACCAAGGTACAGGGATCACATGGTTGAGACACATGCCCGTGTGCTTTGGCCATGTGGCACAAAATGGGCTTGATTTAAGCCACATTTTCCCATTCAATTACCAAGTACCTACAATACAACTTATATACCATTCAAGATGTAACAAGACTCAACCATTCTAGCTAATTACCAAACCAAAACATAGCTCAATTCATTAACATCCAATTCATACTCATCATCCAAACCAAATCATACCAAAATCTCAAACACAATATCATACCAATGTACACTTACCTTCACCTATTAGCATCATATTCAATCACTTATTAAACTTGCTAAATCAAAACATTTTTCATACCAAAATGACCATTACCCAAGTCCATACTTACATCACATAAACTTACCAAAACAAGCATATTCATAACCATTTGTTAGCCACATCCCATTGCATAAATTATAAACATTTCAAAACATATCCCAAAGATATCTAGCCTATACATGCCCGAGCTTTTGGTAGTTTCGATAACTATAAAACAGAGTAAATAAACACAAAGTAAGCTACAAAGAGCTTTGTAAGCCATATACAAACTAATCCATAACAAAGAACAATTTTTTTAACTATTAGAACCATATGATCTATGGCATAACATAAGCACAAATTATAATTCACATTGATCTCAACTAATCAAATTCATTTACTCAAATTCACATATCATATTCATATAGCTCAGATATCAAATGATCATATACATACATACCTCTTATTCTCCAAATTTCTTATACATTCATGCGTACCAGAGTTCAGATGTGCATTCATATTCTCCTTCACTTTCTTAGAATGCCCGTTGACCTAATCGAAATTAACTAGGATACGTGGATAGCTCAGAAAACTCGTACAATGCAGACGTCCTAGAAGTGGTCTTACATGTAATCAGATATCGATGCCACTGTCCCAGACAGGGTCTTACTCGAATCCATGCGATGCGAATGTCCCAGGCAGGTCTTACACGTTAATCTCATATCGATGCCAACCTCCCAGACCTGGTCTTACACGAAAACACATATCGAATCCTATGTCATGACATATGTATCCTAACTATTTCTAAGGTTCAGGACGTGGCTTTTCGAACTTAATCACATGCTCGTAATTTAATTCAGATTTCGCATATTTAGATCTCATAGCCATATAAAAAAATTCAATCAACCTAATAGCAATTATAATTCAATTCAACGCATTTACTTGTATATTGACTTACCTCGTACGGATGTGAATGGACAAAAATGGTTATTCAACGATTTTTGACTTTCCTCGATCCAATTCCATTTTCTTTAGTTCTTTATCTATATAAATTCAAATTAAGCTCTTTTATTCACTAACTCATTCAATTTAATCCAAAAACATATAATAGGGCATTTTACAAATTAGCCCTCACATTTGTACATTTTAACAATTTAGTCACTAATTTATAAAATCATCAAATTCACCAAATTTCACCACATTTAGGCATAGCAAAATTCAAATGGTATTCAATTAAGCCCATACAACACATTTATTTCGCAAATTAATCCTCCGAAATATTATTTCCACTATTTAGTCCCTATTACTTCAAATTCATCAAAAATTAATGGTAAAACATGTTAATCTCACAGGAAACTTCCATAATTCATCAATTAACACATCAAAGCTCATAGAATCAATAACGGCATTTCATGAAATCTTCAACAAAAATAGAAATTGAGACATGGGCTTTGTAGCTCTCTAAGAACAATCATAGAAACGTAAAAATTATTGAAAACTAATCAAAATACATACCTTAATTCACCAAAACCCTAGCCGAATGCAAAACTCTTTTCCTTATTCCTTTTCTTTTGTATTTTCAGTAATAATAACACATAATGGCCAGTTTTTATTTTTTTATTATTAAACGCATTAATAAGCTACTTTACCAAAATATCCTTCCTTTATAAATTCATAAAACACATATATTAAGGTCATTTATGACCACTCAAATATCCAATGGTTTTATTGCCACTTAAGGCCATTATAAACAAAAGCCACTTTAATTGAACATATGAACATGTAACAAGCTAATTTTGTAACACCCCAAACCCGGCTTGGACGTTATGACCAGATCTGATGTGTCACATGAACCAATAACTAAGTTTACGACCTTTCGCGTTATTGTGACTTAGGTGATATTTTAGTAAAACGGCAAGATTGTAAAAATAATTGTGATAAGCCTTTAGGTTATCCATATTTGATATTTGTTGAGTTTTAAATACCTTTTTAGGAGTTTGAAAAAAACCCGCGCAGCCTATAACTAGCAGTTTCGATAGAATGAAATTAGACCCTTAAAGAAAATAAAACCAAACAATAAATTTAAATAGAGGCCTTATTACAATAAAAACCCAAAATAGCAAAATAAAATACTGAAAATAAAATGAAAACCAAACTTGCAGATGCTGTGGCCACTCCGAATCTCTCCCAGCTCTAAGCCCACTATGGTTGAGGGTTACCTGCAGAGATGAAATAAAAGGGGGGTGAGTTTGACAACTCAGTGTGTAACATAATCTCAACCATAGGCCAAAACAGATCAAGCCTCAGAATCAGATTAATTGGGCCTTGGCCCATTACAGAAATCAAATTAAGCCCATAGGCCCATAACAGATACAGATCAGATATACAATGCAAACAGAAAACCCAACCCAGATCCATCCATAATGCCCCCGTACCAGCCTTACACCATGTGGGGAGACTACTCGACCCACCCAACCGCTACACACCACAGAAATTTGCAGCGAGGCTGCCAGATAAAATTTGCAGTGAGGCTGCAGATATTGTGACGAGGTCACCAGATACAGATATTGTGGCGAGGCCACCAGAACAGATATATATACGTGGCGATGGCACCAGATTGCAGCGAGGCTGCCAGAATAGATATATATGTGGCGAGGCCACCAGATTGCAGCGAGGCTACCAGAACAGATATATATGTGGCGAGGCCACCAGATTGCAGCGAGGCTGCCAGAACGCTTCCTCCATCATAAACCCAAAACCCCAAGCAACAGATATCATGATATGGCATATAACATACAGAATCTCATGCATCAGATATACACATGTATTATAAGATATGACATACAGAAATAGGAATTCATACGTTTCATACAGAGTTTACCCTAGGGATATAAAGGTCTTTTTGCACCTAGGGGTAAAATGGTAATTTTTCATACTTAAGGGTATTTTAGTCCTTTTCCATATCTTCAGAGATTTTACGCATGTTCAATTAATTAGCAGTCCCTAGATATCCCCAAAAGCCCATTTAAGCTCAATTTCTAATTTTGCCCTTTTTAGCCTAAAAACCCTTAATTGTAACACCCTACGCCCCTGTCCGTCGCCGGATTAGGGTTTAGAGTATTACAAAATCAAAATACAACTACCGAGGTTCATAGATACAAAGCTAGACGTGAATTCATTGAGTTCAATAGTTGAATATAACACTTAGGTCGATTCGGTCAGGACATCGTATCTTATTAAATCGTTCTATAAGCATACTAACGAATTGGCTAAAACGAACAAATTCGATAACCAAACATCATATTAGAAAAATCATTGCATATTAAGTACTAACTAAATTCCATGCCACAACATCGAATAGTATGAGAATCACTCCAACCCATATAAGCAAACTCGAAGACTAAGCAAGCCATTTTCGCATGGCTAGAAATATTTACAACTCAAAATGAAGTTTGATTCAACCGAAGGAAAATAGCCTATACATGCCATTGACCCAAAAATAACCATCGAATGTACCAAAATAACAGCGATAGTGTAGGTGATTAAGGCTTCAATCCCCGAGTCCGTAGCTTCCAGAAAGAGATCTATAAAACAGAGGAAACAAGGGAAACGGAGTAAGCATTACAATGCTTAGTAAGTTTTAAGCAATGACATTAAATAGATCATCAAATTATAGCATAATTGACCATATCTTTGTTTCCCTCTCCTTTTTGGGTATGTCACCCTTTTTCCAAACATAGACATGCACATCACATACGAAAATGGATAGCTTCCACTCATAGTAAGTTCACATAACATATACATGTCACAAGAAGTCACATAACATTTCACATAGGCCAATTGTACTTTGATCATTTTAATAATCTCATTTCAAGTACACATATGAAATCACATAATGACTTTAGTATTCGGTCCAAAATCCATCTTGTATATAAGCCAATGGTACATACCCGTATAGTTTAACACTTTCAGCGCAATTCATAGTGATCGTTACCTTGAAAGCCATTAGTCTTAGGCTTTATTCTCATCATCATCGAGGTCTTTAGCTCGGGTAAACTCTATACATAGCCATCGGGTCTATAGCCCGGACATAATCTCCGCATATAGCCTTCGGGTCTTAACCCGGACATCATCTCTGCATATAGCCTTCGGGTCTTAACCCGGACATAGTCTCCACATATAGTCAGCGGGACTTAAATCTCGGATTCGCATCACAAATTCTCATATAGATATATATATTCGCATGTAGTCAAGTTTCACATAGCAAGATTTCACTTACAATTCAATCAATTCATATGCATACAAACATATAACATACTTCTCGACTTTATATCGTAACTGTACATATAATTCAAAATTCATACACGTATACTTTTCTTTCCTAGACTTTCGGCCAAATGATCAAACATGAATAAGGTGTCTTTCTCAATGGGACATCGTCCGAATATCAGCATGTATGTCATGGCATTTTAACTTAATTACCAATTTCGATTACTTAAAACTTACCTTGAACTTTCACGAGGAATTACGAGTTGGCTATTCGACCACTTTAGCCTTCCCTTTATCCGAACTCGTCCCTCTATGCTCTTGAGCTAAATAAAACATTTAATTCTATTAATACTTATTCAAGCACCTCAATGAATCATTTTCAGTCATAGTCAAATCATACATGCATATTCTTCTCATTGCAAACACACATGCACATTGGAGCATTTCACATACATATCATAAGTCACAACAAGCTGATTTTCTGAGCAGCATTTAATAATTTACTCATAACTGGAGCTACGAAACTCCAAATGTAGTGCCGTAAATTTTGCATGAAAATAGACTCATTTATATTTAATCCATAAAATTTTCATAATTTTTGGTTTGGTCAATCAATACCATAATTTTCTTAAAGTTCCCCTAATTCACTGTTTGATTAAACCGACCACTCTATACTACGAACCGAATTTCTCCTTGCACAGAGTTCCAAATATGTCCTCACTTATTTCGTTCGAAACTAGACTCATTAAGGAGTCTAAGCATATAAATGGGGTCTCATAACAATTTTTATACAATTTATAGTGATTTTACAAAAACAGAGCAGGGGACTTCGAAGTCAAACTGACACTATCTCACTCTACTCTAAAAATCTATTTATCGGAAATCCCTTTGCTTGCAAGGTTTCTTTTATAAGAAACTAGACTCACTAAGCTTCAATTACACAATTTATTCATCCTCTAATTCATCTCCCACAATTTATGGTGATTTTTCCAAGACACGTTACTGCCGCTGTACCAAGCAGATTTTTATACAAAATCCACTCTTTAATGTTCTTATTCACTTATTTAAAACATAGCATTTCATAGGGCACCATTTAGAGTGGTCATCAATCTTAACATATATGTACATAATTCACATTCGTTTTAACCAAAGGATTCATACACATGACCCAATAGGTTATTTCTTTAACCAAGAAGCTCTCGCAAGCACAAATTGATCAATTAGTCTACTACCATTTCTAATGCACACACATTAAGGCCATTCGGCCAAAACAAGTTTATTCATTCATCAAAAACCCAATCACAACATCAAAGCATAGTTTCCCTTATCACATTACTAACTAGCCGAACCAACATGCTCCAAAATTTTCGATTTACAAGTAGGTTTAGGTCACACAAAAATTCAGTTTTCACGACTTAACTTACCCATTCAACTTCACATGCATATAGGCATCACACAATCCATTAAGCACCCCTAATTTCATTTAACTCAAATGGTCCAAATTTAACCATTCACTAATGACAAGTTCATTCGGCCATCCTAATTTCAATTCCACATCAAGGTATCATTTTCCAATGTATATCAACATTTTACAACTTAATTCCAATTTGCCGAATTCATGTATGTTTCATAATTCAAAATCTTTGGCCATGGGTTAACTTAGAAATGCATGAACCATGCTAAACTCACAAGCAAATTGGACAAATTTCATACCACATACCTTCAACTCACATTCGGCACCACACACACAAACAACAATATCCAAGCATGCTATTATATCATACCTACATTGCCTAAAGTTCACTCGGCCATCAAAGAAATTCTTAACACCTAAAGCATTCCAAAAATCTCATGAGTTTCTTCCATGGCCGAATGCTTCTTCCTTCACCAAGTCAAAAATTTTAACATGAACCAAGGAAAAGGCTTTCTAAACAACTCAAAGCATAGGATAGTTTCAATTAATGCATCAAACATACCTTAGATTAGCTTCACTCATGGCTCAACCCTTAAAAGAAAATTTTCTTCTTCTTTAACTAGCCACGGCAATGAAAGAGAAAGAATGAACAAAAACATTGTTTTTGTCACCCAATTTCCTTAATTTAATTAATTCTATTTTATCAATTTTGTGCTACCAAATTACTAATTTCTTTTATTTCTATTATTATTATTATGACTAAATTACAAGTCCCAAGATGCCAAAACTTCATCATTACCATCCACTATCACAAAGTGGGCAATTTGACATGCAAGTCCCTTATTTTGCATGCATGCATTTATTAGTCATCACACATCTAGCTAGTTTACTTTCAAAGTTCACAACTAAGTCCTTTTAAGTGAAATTCAAATTTATAACTCTAAATTGACACACCAAACATGTCACACATGAATTAACACATATAATAGGCATCAAAATGAACATTAAATATATTTCATGCCTCAGTTTGGTGGTCCCGAGACCATATTCCGACTAGGGTCGTTTTAAGGCCGTCACACTAATAGCCTTACTAAATACATTGAGTCCGTTAAACCTTAATTCTTAAGCTTAGATTGCCATTTAACCAAGTTGTTAGTATTATTCCACTAGAATACCTTTAACGATACTTTTACCATTTTGGGCTCGAAAGCCCATTAGGCCCATCATGGCCCATCGAAGCCCAACTTACCAAAACGTTTAGAATTGCACCTTTTGCAATTCCTTCACCACTGAATCCATGGTTAACCCCAACAGAGTGAACGATTACTCTTAAGTATTACACGAGTGCGTTTTCGGTCACTTTCCACCAGTTGTCGGTCACTTTATGGCCATTTCGGCTTTTACCACTTTAGCCTAAAAGTTGGGGTTAGTTACACACCTGTTAGCTGTCGAAGTGCTTGAAGAACCCACGAGTGAATAGCCTACAATTGCACACTATTGCGTTAACCTAAAACTTAGTAACCAATAATCCATAATCTCCCAACCAAAATCGGCCAACATGGCCTAAGTCCTTAAAAGCCTTTACCTTCTTGTCGAAAGTGGATTAGATCCTACTGTCCAGCAGCGTTTAGCCTTCCGAGTCCCTAGTTGCAGAACCTCTTGATCACACTAATGCAAACAAACCAAAAGAAAGTGGCCAACAAGCCTTTAGTCACTAACGTTAGCCTCTCCATAAGGGGTTTCGGCTTTTCATGCCTTAAATATGGATGATTAACGAAAAAAGTACTTACCACTATGATATCGACCCAAGTAAAGTCTTAGATATGAGTATAATCTTGATTCACAGCTACTCCTTCCATGAACCCCGCAAAAGAAAAGAGTCGGTTTGAGATTCGGCCCTAATGAAGGTTTTCAATTACCAAAAGACACGTTGAGTTTTGATGTACAAGGTATTCGGTTTATCAAGAAAGAAAGGGTTTGATGAAGTGAGAAATGAAGAGAAGAGTGAGTGGTGATAGAATGATTCGGCTAGGGGTTATGAAAGGTACTAAACAAAAGAGAAGAAGAGGAGTATGAGGCTAGAGAGAAATCGACAATGACACACTAGGTTCTGTCAATAAGTGTAATCGGTTCCCAAAAGTTTCGGTCAATAGATGAATTGACAAGTTGAGTGCCAAAGAGAGAGCAAGGTGAAGAAGAAGGAGATACGAATAATAGGATGAGAATGGGAGAAAAAGAAAGAGCAAAGGAGAAGTGGTATTCGGTTTGGTACAAAACCACACAAGGATGATTTTGGAAGGTTTGCTTTCGGTTTCTAGCAAAAAGAGAAAAAAAAATAATAAAAGAACCTCAACCCTACGGCACTTCTCCCTATTCGGCTAAGCAAGAACACCTCAAGGTAAAACCCAAGGAAAAAAAATCGACACTACCAAGAGCCTATAGCTGAAAACAACCCCTAAAGCAGAGTGCCGAAATTACCTTACTAAGAGTCCTCTTACCGGCCACCATTTTCAAAATTCAAAAGCTCCTAGATTAGCTCCTTGATTCACTCCCATGACCGATTCAAATTCCTCCCAAGCAGAGTTTAACTTTGCTTCGAATTCTTACCTGCTCAAGCACAAAAATTAAAACGCCACCTTGCAAACTCTGGAGCTTGAACCTTGGACCTCCAAGCTCACTTAGGTGCCACTTTTTAAGGAGCCTAGTGGCGTCTCCCTTGCCACTTTACCATGACTTGTTTTTGTGCTATATTTCGCACACAATCTCCAATGGTCCCCTATCTCCTAAGTCAAAAATCCAAAATTTTGCCGAGCTTCTAACCCATACCTGGGCCTTCCATAGGCCCATTAACACACTCCCAACATGCATTACACACTCACATACTAGAATTTAAACATTTTATCAGCTATAGGACAATCTAAAAGAAACCCGAAAATTAGGGTGTTACAACTCTACCCTCCTTAAAGAAATTTTGTCCTCGAAATTTACCTTATCCAAACAAATGGGGATACTGCTGACGCATTGCCTCCTCTGGTTCCCAAGTAGCTTCCTCTTTGCCATGATTATGCCAAAGTACTTTTACCAATGGGACTGATTTTCTTCTTAGAACTTTCATGTCTTGATCTAAAATCTGCACAGGCTCTTCCTCGAAAGTCAAGTCAGGCTGTACTTCCACCTCTGCAACTGGTAGAATATGGGTAGGGTCAGAACGATATCGTCTTAGCATGGATACGTGAAACACATCATGGATTCTATTTAACTCTGGAGGTAATTCCAACTGATAGGCCACTGGACCTACTCGCTTAAGAATCCGATAAGGCCCAATGAACCGCGGACTTAACTTGCCTTTCTTACCAAATCTTAGTATCTTATTCCAAGGCGAAACTTTCAAGAAGACCATGTCACCTACTGAATACTCAATCTCCTTACGCTTCAAATCCGCGTAAGACTTCTGTCGATCAGATGCCTCTTTTAATAGATCCCTTATTATTTTGACCTTCTTTTCTGTCTCTGCTACCAACTTAGGTCCAAGAACTTGCCGCTCGCCCAACTCGGTCTAACAACTAGGTGAACGACACTTACGCCCATTCAGTGCCTCATAAGGTGCCATACGGATACTAGCCTGATAACTGTTATTATACGCAAACTCTACCAACGGTAAGTAATCCTCCCAACTGCCTCGAAAGTCGATAACACATCCCCTCAACATATCTTCCAGAATCTGAATAACCCTTTCTGACTGACTATCAGTCTGATGATGGAAAGCCGTGCTAAAATTCAACCGCGTTCCCAATGCCTCATGCAACTTTTGCCAGAACCGAGATGTGAATCTAAGATCTCGATCAGAGATAATAGACACTGGCACCCCATGCAGTCTCACAATCTCTGCTACATACAATTTGGCTAACTTTTGAAGCGAATAATCAGTACGTACAGGGATGAAATGAGCAGATTTAGTCAACCTATCTACGATCACCCAAATCGAGTCCTTATTTGACGGCGTTAAGGGCAACCCACTTACAAAATCCACACCCTCTCCCACTTCCAAAGTGGTACCTTTACTAGTTGCAGAAGTCCAGAAGGTAACTGATGTTCAGCTTTCACTTGCTGACAAGTCAGACACTTCCCTACAAATTCCGTCACCTCTCGCTTCAGTCCAGGCCACCAATACAACTCCTTTAAGTCATGATACATCTTATTACCTCCAGGATGCATAGCACACAGTCCTTTATGAGCTTTATTCAGAATTGCTTGCCTCAAATTGGAATCCTTAGGAATACAGATTCTACCATGGAAACATAGAACTCCCTCACTGTTAAGTCCAAACTCAGAAGTACTCCCATCCTTAACCTGCTGAAATCGAGAAACCAGAGACTCATCCTTCGACTGCTTTTCCTTAATCTCATCCACCCAGGTCGGTCTTACTTGCAGTTCTGCTAACAGACTACCGTCATCATACAGACTCAAACGTGCAAACATCATTCTCAGATCAGATACAATTCTACGACTTAGGGCATCAGCCACCACATTAGCTTTGCCTGGATGATACTCAATCGCACAATCATAATCCTTAAGCAACTCAATCCATCTCCGTTGCCTAAGATTCAACTCCTTCTGAGTCAATAAGTACTTAAGACTCTTGTGATCTGTGTATATGATACACCTTTCCCCATACAGATAATGCCTCCAAATCTTGAGTGCAAAGATTACTGCTGCCAACTCCAGATCATGAGTAGGATAGTTCACTTCATGAGGTTTAAGCTGTCGTGATGCATAAGCAACCACTTTACCCTCTTGCATCAACACACAGCCCAACCCAACATGTGATGCATCACTGTACACGGTAAAATCTTTTCCAGACTCTGGTTGAATCAGTACAGGTGCCTCGGTCAGAACCTTCTTTAGCTTCTCAAAAGCTTCTTGCTGCTGCTCGGTCCAAATAAATGGTACCCCTTTCCTTATGAGCTTTGTCAACGGCGCTGCCATCACAGAAAATCCTTCTACAAACCTTCTATAGTACCCAGCTAAACCCAGAAAACTTCAAATTTCTGCCACCGACCTTGGTGGTTTCCATTCCAGAATTGCTTCAATCTTTCGAGGGTCCACCTTTATACCCTCAGCAGAAACAACATGCCCCAAGAATGTTACTTCTCTCAACCAAAACTCACACTTACTAAATTTTGCATAAAGCTCCTTTTCCCTTAACACTTGCAGCACAATACGGAGATGCTCATCATGCTTCTCCTCAGATTCAGAATAAACGAGAATATCGTCGATAAAGACGACCACGAATCGATCCAAGTATGGCTGGAACACTCGATTCATCAGATCCATAAATGCTGCAGGTGCATTGGTCAGCCCAAATGGCATAACCAAGAATTCATAGTGACCATACCGAGTTCTAAATGCTATCTTGTGAATATCCACCTCTTTCACCCTTAACTGATGGTACGCAGATCGAAGGTCAATCTTGGAGAATACTGAAGCTCCTCTAAGCTGGTCGAACAGATCATCGATTCTTGGCAACGAGTACTTATTCTTAATCGTCAATTTGTTCAACTGCCGATAATCGATGCACATTCGCATTGACCCATCTTTCTTCCTTACGAATAGCACTGGTGCTCCCCATAGAGATACACTTGGCCTAATAAAGCCTCTATCCAACAGCTCTTGAATCTGCGCTTTTAGCTCCACCAGTTCCTTCGGTGCCATCTTATAAGGTGCAATGGACACCGGTGCCGTACCAGGCAACAAATCGATCCCAAACTCAACCTCTCGATTCGGAGGCAACCCTGGAAGCTCTTCTGGAAAAACATCTTGAAAATCCTTAACGGTTCTAACTTTGTCCACAGTTAGTTCCTCAGTTTCTGCTTGACTTATGAATGCCAAATAAGCCTCGCATCCTTTTCGAATCCACTTCTCAGCACTTAATGCTGACACCACATTGGACAGATAATCTCTACGTTCACTTATCACCATAATTTCCTCATCCTTTGTGGTCTTTAACCTCATTCACTTTGCAGCACAATCCAAGATAGCCCTTTGCTTTACAAGCCAATCCATTCCTAAGATAAGATCGAATTCTCCGAAAGGTAGCTCCATCAAGTCTCCAGAAAAGATTTTTCCTTGAGTCTCTATAGGCACGTCTCTATACAGTTTGTCTACCCTAACCGAGTGACCCAAAAGACTTAGTACAGATACCCCACTCACTGTCTCCTCAGAACGCACACCCAGCGACCCAGATATAGCACATGCAACATAAGAATGGGTAGATCCAACATCTATCAACGCAGTGTATGGCATACTAGAAATCAGAAACGTACCGGTTATGACGTCAGGAGCATCACCCTCCTCTTGACGACGAGCTGCATACACCAACGCTGGTTGACGAGCCTCAGCAAAACCAACACCCCTACCAGGTGCTCCTCGTCCATTTCCACCTCTACCTTGTCCATGCCCTCTCGAAGCTGGTTGTCCACCCCTCACTGGTTGAGCAAACCTCTGATCCCTGAGTTGGTCCTGGTCTGGTTCCTGGGGACAATCCTTAATCCTATGGTCCATCGACCCACATCGAAAATAGGCTCTAGAACGTTTCCGACACTCGCCTATATGTATCTTACCACAATTCCTACAACCCTGCGGTCTGACAGCATTCATTGGCACTGCTCGCACTGGTTCTGCCACTCTTACTCTCTTAACATTCCTGTTGGCCCCACCTGATGATCCAGAATCCCTCCGAAAGCGGTTCCTATCCTTTTTGCGATTCTGCCTCTCGGTACGCTTTACTTCCTCAGCTATCTTAGCTTTCTCAACCAACGCAGCGAAGTTACGCTCCCTCTGCGGAGCAATCAGCACCCTCAATTCATCCCTCAGACCATTCTCGAAGCGCACGCTACGCTCACATTCAGTAGCAACTATCCCAGAAGTATACCGATTTAGCCTCAAAAACTCAGCCTCGTACTCAGATACTGTCCTACCTCCCTAAACCAAATTCAAGAATTCTTTCCTACGGGTGTCCACATAGCTAGTCCCAACATATTTTCCTTTAAAGGATGTCTTAAACAGCTCCCATGTTACCTCACTAGCTGAAGTTCCATCTCTCACCATGAGCCACCACTGATAAGCTTCATCTCTAAGCAACGATACGGCTCCCTTCAGCTTCTGCTCCATAGAGCAATCCAGATCGTCCATAATTCGTTCTGTGGCCTCCAACCAATACTCGGCCACATTCGGGGCTACACCAGACACGCCCCTAAAGAATTCTACCCCATTAGCCCGAAGTCGCTCAGAAATAGAACCTCGAAATCCATTACCGGTACTTGCCCCAGCAACCCTTTCCAAAACTCGTAGCATCACTTGTGATAGGGCGTCGTCCCCGACTCCTCGTTCATGAGACTCCACCTCCGTTGCCAGTGGTATCGGTATATCAGCTGCTGGCGCATGACCCGAAGATAAAGATTCAGCTCGTGCACTACCTCGGCTACGTCCACGGCCCCTACCACGAGCTGCTCGCGTACTCATTTCGTATTTTTTGTTTTAGAATTTTATGAGTCAGATTAATATTCCAGTGTTTATTACAGATGTCTTATGAATAAGTAAAATTTCAGAGTTTATCTTCTTTCGCGGTAGCCTAGCTACAGTCTCGGTCCACCTATCAGAGTCTCTATAGTTTCAGTAATACCCTAGCTAAAGTATCATAATAGAATCTTAGTCAGGCATATAATCAGAATTGCAGAATTAATCAGAAAAGTTTAGAAAACTTACAGGCTTGGGCCGGAGATTCGGTGTGCCACTCTTTAGAAAGATTACATAGGAAAACTTAATTTATTCTTTGAAAATAAATCATTTAGGAACAAAAGAAGTTCATCAAAACAAGTTCCAATTAATTTTGAAAACAATCGTTAAAAACATGATCTCTCGAAAATCTTTGTTTTGACGGTTTGAAAACTTCCTATTTTTAGACCCGATCTACAGCTGCGTTGTTGCAACATGGCTCTGATACCACTAAATATAACACCCCAAACTCGGCCTGGACGTTATGACCAGATCTGATGTGTCACATGAACCAATAACTAAGTTTACGACCTTTCGCGTTATTATGACTTAGGTGATATTTTAGTAAAACGGCAAGAGTGTAAAAATAATTTTGATAAGCCTTTAGGTTATCCATATTTGATATTTGTTGAGTTTTAAAAACCTTTTTAGGAGTTTGAAAAAAACCCGCGCAGCCTATAACTAGCAGTTTCGATAGAATGAAATTAGACCCTTAAAGAAAATAAAACCAAACAAGAAATTTAAATAGCGGCCTTATTACAATAAAAACCCAAAATAGAAAAATAAAATACTGAAAATAAAACGAAAACAAAACTTGCAGATGCTGTGGCCACTCCGAATCTCTCCCAGCTCCAAGCCCACTATGGTTGAGGGTTACCTACAGAGATGAAATCAAAGGGGGGTGAGTTTGACAACTCAGTGTGTAACATAATCTCAACCATAGGCCAAAACAGATCAAGCCTCAGAATCAGATTAATTGGGCCTTGGCCCATTACAGAAATCAGATTAAGCCCATAGGCCCATAACAGATACAGATTATATATACTATACAAACAGAAAACCCAACCCAGCTCCATCCACAACGCCCCCGTACCAGCTTTACACCATGTGAGGAGACTACTCAACCCACCCAACCGCTACACACCACAGAAATTTACAGCGAGGCTGCCAGATAAAATTTGCAGCGAGGCTGCCAGATATTGTGACGAGGTCACCAGATACAGATATTGTGGCGAGGCCACCAGAACAGATGTATATACGTGGCGATGCCACCAGATTGCAGCGAGGCTGCCAGAATAGATATATATGTGGCGAGGCCACTAGATTGCAGCGAGGCTGCCAGAACAGATATATATGTGGCGAGGCCACCAGATTGCAGCGAGGCTGCTAGAACGCTTCCTCCATCATAAACCCAAAACCCCATGCAACAGATATCATGATATGGCATATAACATACAGAATCTCATGCATCAGATATACACATGTATTATAAGATATGACATACAGAAATAGGAATTCATACGTTTCATACAGAGTTTACCCTAGGGGTATAAAGGTCTTTTTGCACCTAGGGGTAAAATGGTAATTTTTCATACTTAAGGGTATTTTAGTCCTTTTCCATATTTTCAGAGATTTTTCGTGTGTTCAATTAATTAGCAGTCCCTAGATATCCCCAAAAGCCCATTTAAGCTCAATTTCCAATTTTGCCCTTTTTAGCCTAAAAACCCCTAATGGCCTTACTAAATACATTGAGTCCGTTAAACCTTCATTCTTAAGCTCAGATTACCATTTAACCAAGTTGTTAGTATTATTCCACCAGAATACCTTTAACGATACTTTTACCATTTTGGGCTCGAAAGCCCATTGGGCCCATCATGGCCCATCGAAGCCCAACTTACCAAAACGTTCAGAATTGCACCTTTTGCAATTCCTTCACCACCGAATCCATGGTTAACCCCAATAGAGTGAACGATTACTCTTAAGTATTACACGAGTGTGTTTTCGGTCACTTTCCACCAGTTGTCAGTCACTTTATGGCCATTTCGGCTTTTACCACTTTAGCCTAAAAGTTGGGGTTAGTTACACACCTGTTAGCTGTCGAAGTGCTTGAAGAACCCGCGAGTGAATAGCCTACAATTGCACACTATTGCGTTAACCTAAAACTCAGTAACCAATTAGCCATAATCTCCCAACCAAAATCGGCCAACATGGCCAAAGTCCTTAAAAGCCTTTACCTTCTTGTCGAAAGTGGATTAGATCCTACTGTCCAGCAGCGTTTAGCCTTCCGAGTCCCTAGTTACAGAACCTCTTGATCACACTAAAGCAAACAAACCAAAAGAAAGTGCCCAACAAGCCTTTAGTCACTAACGTTAGCCTCCCCAAAAGGGGTTTCGGCTTTTCATGCCTTAAATATGGATGATTAATGAAAAAAGTACTTACCACTATGATATCGGCCCAAGTAAAGTCTTAGATACGAGTATAATCTTGATTCACAACTACTCCTTCCACGAACCCCACAAAAGAAAAGAGTCGGTTTGAGATTCGGCCCTAATGAAGGTTTTCGATTACCAAAAGACACGTTGAGTTTTGATGTACAACGTATTCGGTTTATCAAGAAAGAAAGGGTTTGATGAAGTGAGAAATGAAGAGAAGAGTGAGTGGTGATAGAATGATTCAGCTAGGGGTTATGAGAGGTACTAAACAAAAGAGAAGAAGAGGAGTATGAGGTTAGAGAGAAATCGGCAATGACACACTAGGTTCTGTCAATAAGTGTAATCAGTTCCCAAAAGTTTCGGTCAAGAGATGAATTGACAAGTTGAGTGCCAAAGAGAGAGCAAGGTGAAGAAGAAGGAGATACGAATAATAGGATGAGAATGGGAGAAAAAGAAAGAGTAAATGAGAAGTGGTATTCGGTTTGGTACAAAACGAAACAAGGATGATTTTGGAAGGTTTGCTTTCGGTTTCTAGCAAAAAGAGAAAAAAATAATAAAAGAACCTCAACCCTACGGCACTTCTCCCTATTCGGCTAAGCAAGAACACCTCAAGGTAAAACCAAAGGAAAAAAAAATCGGCACTACCAAGAGCCTATAGCCGAAAACAACCCCTAAAGTAGAGTGCCGAAATTACCTTACTAAGAGTCCTCTTGCTGGCCACCATTTTCAAAATTCAAAAGCTCCTAGATTAGCTCCTTGATTCACTCCCATGACTGATTCAAATTCCTCCCAAGCAGAGTTTAACTTTGCTTCGAATTCTTACCTGCTCAAGCACAAAAATTAAAACGCCACCTTGCAAACTCTGGAGCTTGAACCTTAGACCTCCAAGCTCACTTAGGCGCCACTTTTTAAGGAGCCTAGTGGCTTCTCCCTTGCCACTTTACCATGACTTGTTTTTGTGCTATATTTCGCACACAATTCCTTAAGACCCTTACCTCCAATGGTCCCCTATCTCCTAAGTCAAAAATCCAAAATTTTGCCGAGCTTCTAACCCATACCTGGGCCTTCCATAGGCCCATTAACACACTCCCAACATGCATTACACACCCACATACTAGAATTTAAACATTTTATCTGCTATAGGACAATCTAAGAGAAACCCGAAAATTAGGGCGTTACAAATTTTAACACTTATGCAATTTAATCCTTTTTCAGAATTTAATTACTGAAATTTCACAAATATCAATTCACATGCTTAAGACACAGAAAATAATATTAAAATATTTTTTAGACTTGGATATATGGTCTCAAAACCACGTTCTAACTAGGGTCCAAACCGGATTGTTACAAACAAAAAGCGTAAGAAGGAGGAGAAAAAGAGAAGGAAGAAGAAACATCGTGCAACCACATTGATGGCTGAGGAAAACTAAGTTAATTTATTTTAAGTTTTAGTTGTAGTATTCATGCATTGCCAATAGTTGTAATTTTCATTTTGTTAGTGAACATTGTCGTTGCATTTTTTTTGTCCTCGCATTTTAATCTTAGTGCATTAGCGAATGTAAAACCCCTTACTAGTGTTCGACGCAAGAATAGGGTACAAGGCATTACTAGAACAAAACACATACAGTCGAACTAAATCGAGACATAAAAATTACATCCAAATTTAAAAATTTTTAATTTTCATTACTCACTCATTCAACCAAGTCATGCATCACATAAATTGCATCGTCATAAACATATAACTTGACTAATATTAGCCAACATCGATGGCCTTATAAAAAATGAGCTATCAAATATTAAAGGCCAACATTTTAGGCCAAATCAATTATGACATGTAACAAAATAACCAAGTCCTTTATATATGCCATAATCCCAAAATATTGTTTTCAAAATACCAAAAGAGTGTTGATAGTGCGGATAGATCCCCGAGGATCTCCTAATCCCGAGCTAGCTTGGTGACACTATAAAACAAGGGAAAGAAAAGAGAAGGGAGTAAGCATATAGCTTAGTAAGTAAGTACGTAAATAATAAAAAATTTATTAACATGCCTTTAACAATCCTCATAATATGTTCTCAAGATAATGCAATCATAATTACACATAGTTCCACTATTTACACATGTTCATCTTAAGTTGTCTACTCAAGTCACAGTCACTAAATTATTTATATCTTGAGGTACAGAACTCCAAATTGAGATCCACTAATTTTCCATGAAACTACGCTCATGTATCTTCTTACCATAAAATTTAAAAAATTTTTGGTTTAGCCAATAAGTAAAGTTTATTCTTTAAATTCTCCCCTGTTTCATTGTTTGATAGTTCTAACCCCTCTATACTAAAAATTAATTATCTCTTTGTACAAGATTCAAATAATGTTCCTATTTATTTCTTTTGAAAATAGACTCGTTAATGATTTTAGGTATATAAATTATAACCCATAATTATTTTTTTATAATGTTTAATGATTTTTTAAAGTCAGAATAGGGGATTCCAAAATCATACAGCCCCTATCTCAATAAACTTAAATATTAGAGAACATGGAATTCATTTGCTTTCACCGTTTCTTTTATGTGAAAATATACTCATTAAGCTTTGATTTCATATCTTATTCAAACTACAATTCAATTTCCACCATTTTTGGTGATTTTTCAAATTCACACAACTACGGCTGTCCAAAACTGTTTTATTACAAATTTCACTCTTACATAATTTCACTTACTTCATTTCATCTTACTGAAAGTTCGATCAACTATCGAGCACATTGCTCATAAATTTTCACAGTAATATACCTGCACTTATTCATCATATAGTCATATTCAATTACACTAGTCATTACATGCTTATTTTTTTTTTCACTTAGTCAATTTCCTATTGAACTCATCGAAATAATAACAGATACACGGTGGCCTGCACATAGTACCACCCTTATAGCTTAAGCTATCTGCTACACATAGTAGCATGCACTTAGTACTACATTTGTGACCAAAACCATCTCTTACACATAGTGGCCTGCACTTAGTACCACATATGTGGTCGAAGCTATCGGGTACGCATAGTAGCCTGCACTTTGTACTACACACATGACCTACAACCATCTTAAACACATAGCAGCCTCTACATAGTACTACACATTTGTTCTCACAATGGATCATTCGTATATTTTCTATTCCGAAGGTCCAGCTAGGAAATTCCTCAGTTTCCAACATTTTACCAATTCATCCATACTCAATTTCAATTCATAATTTACCCCAAGTGAGCATTAATATGCAACCACATCTCATAGAATAACGAAATATTATAACATAAGCAAAAACGATATATTATTTACACATAAACTTACCTCGGTGCAAAATATAGTAATTTTGCAATTTAGTCCACAATCTTTTTCTTTCTCTGATCAAGGTCGAGTCCACGTCTTTCTTGATCTATAATAACACATTTGACCTATTCAATGCTCACATTATTTAAATCAGCCCAAAAACATCTTATGACAAGAATTACAATTTTCCCCTAAAGTTTCACAAAATTATGACTTTGCCTCTAGGCTCAAAAAATAAATTTTATTCAATTTCCTTGCAATTTAGGCTTAGCTGGACCATTTTCATAACTATAGTAGTCGACAATTTCCACTAAATCACACACTTACACACATTTGACAACTTTTTACAAACTAGTCCTTTTATGCAATTTCATCAAAAATCACTTAGTAAAAGTTGTTTATCACACTCCAAACATTCATATTCTTCCATAAAACATCAAAATACATGCAAGTCATCTAGGGGTAAATTTTTAAATATAAACCCTAACTCAAAATATTGGTAGAAATTGGTAAACCGAGCTACGACGATCTCAAAAATGTAAAGAACATTAAAAATGAGGGTAGGATATACTTACTATTGAGCTTGAAAGATTAAAAACCCTAGCTATGGTGTTCTCCTAAAGGCTCGGCCAAGGTTGAAGAAAGATGGACAAAATTTTGGCTTATTTTTCCCATTTTATTCATTTATTAACCAAATAACCAAAATGCCCTTCATTAAAAAGCTTTGGTATTTTATTCCTCCTTGGGTATTTTTTTCCAAACTAAAGTATAATGGTCTAATTACTATGTAAGGACCTCCACTTTAAAAAACCATTACAAATAAGTACCTTTATGAACTAGAACACACACTTTTCACCTATTGCAATTTAGTCCTAGTTATCAAATTGAACATACAAACTATAAATTTTCTCCACGAAAATTTCACACAATCATTCAATCACACAATAAACATTAAAAGTTAATCGCAATAAATTTTTATACTTCAGATTTGTGGTTCCGAAACTACTATTTCGTTTGGGCCCTAAATCGGGCTGTTACAACTCTCCCCCCTTTAGGGATTTTTGTCCTCGAAAATCTTACCGGTAAAGAGGTTTGGGTACTATTTTCTCATGGCTTCCTTCGGTTCTCACGTAGCCTCTTATACCCCATGTCTTTGCCAGAACACTTTGACTAAGGCTATATTTTTATTTCTCAACTGTTTAATTTCCCAAGGTAATATCTTAATCAGTTCTTCATCATAAGTCATATTCGGTCGAACCTAAATCTCTACCAGAGAAATCACATGTGAAGGATCAGAACAGTAGCGTCGCAACATCAACACATGAGACACATTATGAATTCTTTCTAACTCTACCGGTAAAGCTAATACAATCGCCACTGGTTCAATCCTTTCGATAACCTCATACGGCACAATGAAACGTGGACTCAACTTGTAATAGCCCAAATTAGGGCCTACTCAGAATGGTGGTTTCGAGATCATGAATCCGATGTAGAAAATTTTATTTCATGATTATTTTTAACTTTATGATATGCTTACATGATATTGAGAAAATTTAATGAAATAAATTTTATGAAATAGTGACTAATTTGTCTACTAGGACTAAATTGCAAAAGATGCAAATTATGAGTTTCTAGAAGGCTTAAGTATGAAATAGCATAAGAGCAATTATTAGGAGTCTTTATTTGGCAATTAGACCAATTTTTGGCATGATGGACAAAAATGTCCATGGAAGGGAAAAATATAAAAGAAATGACATAAGGGCATTTTGGTAATTTTGTTAATTAATGAAATAAAAAGGGAAAAAGAACAAAAATGTGTCCATCTTCTTCTCCAAGGGTGTCGAAATTCCTAAGCCTCCATAGCTAGGGTTTTTGACATTTCATGTTCATAAGTAAGGATATCCAAGTCCTATTTTTCATGCTTTTCATATTTTTGAAATCCTCGTAGCTCAATTTAGCTATTTCTACCACTAATTTGAGCTAAGGTTCATATTTAAAAATATACCTATGCATGACATGCAAGTAATTTGATGTCTAGTGGTAGAAAATGAAGGGTTAAAGTGTAGTAAACACCTTTCTCTAGGTGATTTTGCATGGAAGTCCCTAATAAGGACCAAAGTGTAATAGCCTGGTTTGGACCCTAGTCGGAATAGTGGTTTTGGGACCATATATCCGAGTCTCAAAAATATTTTAATATTATTTTTTATGTCAGTGATATATGAATTAACATCTGTGAAATTTGTGTGATTGAATTTGTCTGTCTCTTTACTTAATTCTGAGAAAGGACTAAATTGTAATTCTGAGAAAGGATTAAATTGCATATGTGATAAAATTAGCATGTCATATATGCATCTGTGTATTTCATATGGCTTTTGATTTAATGGCCTTATATGGAAATTAAATCATTAAAGGTTTGAGTGGTTATAAATGACCTTATTACATGTGTTTTTATATGGTTTAAATGAGGGATAAAATGGTAAAATGGTTTATATGTTAATATACAAAAATAAAACAAAATAAAAGAAATATGGCCATTGACATGTTTTCTTCCACCAAAAATCAAAGAAAAAGAAAAGGGCTTCATGCTTTCTTAATTTTGGCTAGCTTAATCCTTGATTAAGGTATGAGCTTTCGTATGTTTTTAATAATTTTTATGTTTTTGAAATCGTTGCTTTGTGTTCTACAATGCCCATGTTACAATTTCTATTCCTGTTGAAGATTTCATGAGATGCCATTGTTGATTTTATAAGCTTTGGAGTGTTAATAGCTAAAAAATAATAGATATGTTATAGATTGATGCATTTTTTTTATTTTGAATTTTGATGAAATTGAGTAATTAGGGCTAAATTGAGAAAAAGAAGAATTAGGAGGACTATTTTGTGAGATAAATGTGATTTATCGGCTCAAATGAAAGCCAAGGAAATTTGGATAAAATAGTGTGAAAGAAATTTGTGGATTTTGATGATTTTGTGAAATTAGGACTTAGAAGTCAAAATGTGATAATGTGAGGGCCATTTTGCAAAATGCCCTAAAGAAATGTATTCATGGATTGAAATGAATGAAATGAATAATTGAATGATTGATTTTGAATTGATTTAGATCAAGAACAAAGAAAACGAACTTAGATCGAGGGAAGTCCAAAATTGTTGAATAGTCAGTTTGAACTCATCTAAATCAGTACGGGGTAAGTCAATATACAAATATGCATTATATTAATGTTTGTTATAAATTCTTGAATTGTAAACTGTATTTGGATGGCCATGAGAGCGTGATGTATTAATTCCGAGTCAATTCTGATTGAGTAATGGTAAAATGATATCACGTACGACCTCGTCCGGGACGTAGGCATTGATTAGAGAATTATGTGTAAGACCATGTCCAGGGCACTAGCATCATATATTTTTCGTGTAAGACCCTGACCGGGACAGTGGCATCGATATCGAATGACATATAAGACCACATCAGGGACGTCGGCATTGATTAGAGAAATGAATGAATGCATACCTTATGTGTGTGACTCAAGTACGTCTGTTTTGTACTGAATTTTAGAGTATGGAAAGTATGATAATTGTGTGAACTAGAGCTATGTATTAAAAGAACACATCTGATTCGTGAATTATCTATGCAAAATGGTTATCGTATTACATTTATGAATTGCATATTTTTGTATTTGGCTTACTAAGCTCAATGTAGCTTACTCTGTTTATTCCTTCAACTGTTCTACAGATATCGTAGCTACTGTGGGCTCGAGGATAGTCAAGGATCGTCACCACACTATCGAGCTCAATTTTGGCACATTTTGAATGTACAAAGTTTAAGTAGGGCATGTATAGTCTAGAATGACTAAGTTATGATTTTGAGATGTAAGTATATATGTCATGTGATGTGGTAAAGGCGTGGGAATATGCTTTGTTTTGCTATCTTGAATGGTGCAAAAGTTGGGATGAAATTGATGAATGAATGTCTTTACAGAAATGGATATCTTGTTCTAAAATTTAGGTGATGAAAGGTAAGTTTGGTTGGTGTTTGAATGAGATATAAATTAGGAGTTTTAATTATTGATATCACTTATGAAATGGTTGTTCTTTGGCACGAGGTTGGTGTATGAATGTTATGATCGTATAGATAAATGTTTTAGGTCTTGAATTGGTTGGTTTTTGTTTTTGCTAAATTTTGTTTTTAAGCACATTTGTGAAATTGACTCAACTGGCTGGAAAGTGTGACTTAAACCAAGTACGCTTAGTGCCATACGGCTATGGCACACGGGCGTGCTCTATGGCCATGCTAATTTTCCAGTATACTTACTCTCTTTTGGCATGGCTTGGATGCATGGGCGTGCCTGAGTCTCGTGTGAGGCACACAACCTAGTCACATGGGCGTCTAACCTTCTCAATTTGGAAAATTTTGTAAGTGTTCTGAAGTTTATGAATGTGTTCGGTTTAGTCCCGACCCTATCTCATTGCATGTTTGAGGTATTGTAGATCTGCACAAAGGGACTTTATGTTTGAATCTTGTTATAATCTGTGAATATTCTATTCTGATCTGTCCTGAATATCCGGTAATGCCCCTTACCTATTTCAGCAACAGTTACGGGATAGGGGTGTTACATTTGGTTGGTATTAGAGTTACGATTTAGTCGATTCTAGGACTAACGTACTGTGTTTGAGTCTAGCTATACATGCCATATATCTGAGCTGTGATAGTGTGATGAATCTTAGCAAATGAAATATGTTTTTCATATAGTAATGGATCCCGAAAGAGCTGTAACTGACGATGTTGAAAGTAACGCGACTGCTCTCACTCAAGGGACAGCGCCATCTGGTTCTAGACCGGTTACAAGTGGTTATAAGGGAGAAGCTAAGCAAGCTTTCTTCCAAATGTTGAATGAGTGGTTCACTCTGTATGTTTGAACAAATCTGGCTGTTCAACCCCCACCCCCAACTGTTTCTCAACAAACTTTGGTTGTACCATCTGTGATTAATCCGATTCGTCTAAATAAGCTACGGGGCTGAAGAGTTTCGAGCTACTACTCATGATGATGCAGACATGGCTAAATTTTTGCTTGAAAACATGATTCGAGTTCTTGATAAATTGTCGTGTACTCCAGGCAAATGTGTTAAATGTACGGTTTCATTGTTACGAGATTCGACATACCATTGGTGAAAAACATTGACATCTGTGGTTCCGAGTGAACATATCACCTGGGATTATTTTTAGACTGAATTTAGAAAGAAGTATATCAGTCAGCGTTTCATTGATTAGAAACATAAAGAGTTTCTTGAATTGAAACAAGGTAGCAAATCAGTTATGGAGTACGAACGAGAATTTGTAAAGTTGAGCCAGTATGCACGGGAATATGTAGCTTCTGAGGCCACTATGTGTAAAAGATTTGTAGAGGGTTTGAATGAAGACTTTAAATTACTGGTCGAAATTCTTGATTCGAATGAGTTTGTTGTGTTAGTTGAAATGGCTTGTAAAGCCAAAGAACTTAGTAGAGAAAAGAAGAAAACTGATTCTAAAGCTAGAGAAGCTCGAAAGAGATCTTTAGGTAGATCATTTCAGTCTGTGTCAAAGAAGTTCCGAGACGATTCAAACCGTTCGAAGATTAATATGGGACATTCGAGCAGAGACTGTGATAAACCGCGTTCAAGTTTTAAAACTCTTGCTTCATCTGTTGCTAGTGTCGAGAATGTTAGATCTAAGAACCCCGAGTGTGCATATTATGGAAAAAGACATCCAGGAAGTTGTAGATTGAAAGACCAAGCTTGCTTCCAATATTGGTCTCTGGATCATTTTGTTCGAGAATGCCCTAAATCTGTTGAACAAGAGATATTGCAAAATCTGAGATCGAGTAACGTTTCTGTTAGAGGAAGAACTCCTAGAAATGCAGGAAATGCTAGTATTGCTCAAAGTACTACTAAAGGTACGTTGTGCAATTTGAAAGTCGAGCGCCTGCTAGAGCTTATGCTATCCGAGTGCGTGAAGAAGCTTCATCCCCTAATGTGATTACTGGTACTTTTACTCTTTATGATACCTCTGTGATTGCTTTGATAGATCCTGGATCAACGCATTCTTATATCTGTGTGAATTTAGCATATAGTAAGACTTTGCCTATTGAGTCTATTGAATTCGTAATTAGAGTATCAAACCCGTTAGGCAAAAGTGTCTTGGTAGTTAACGTTTGAAAAAATTGTCCATTAATGATTCGAGATATCTGCTTCTCTGCTAATTTGATGTTATTGCCGTTCGATGAATTTTATATAATTCTGGGTATGGACTGGTTAACTCTACATGATGCCGTTATTAATTGCAAACGAAAAGTTAACGATTTGAGAGGTAAGAATGGTGAAATTGTTCGAATTGAGTCTAGTGAATTGAATGGTTTACCAGCTATGGTATTTGTATTAAAAGCTCTGAAATATGTGAGAAAAGGTTGTGAAGCCTACTTGCTTACGTGATTGACTCTAAGGTATTTGATAAAAAGATTGAATCTATGCCGGTCGTCTGTGAATTTCCTAATATATTTCTTGAATAACTTCCGGGTTTCCCTCTAATTCGAGAAGTTGAGTTTGGTATTGAATTGGTTCTGAGAACTGCTCCAATTTCAATAGCTTCGTATAGAATGGCACCGACTGAATTGAAAGAATTAAAGACTCAGTTACAAGAATTGACTAATCGAGGCTTTGCTAGATCGAGATTTTCACCGTGGGGTGCTCCTGTTTTGTTTGTGAATAAGAAAGATGGCACGATAAGAATCTGCATCGATTACCGTCAGCTCAACAAACTGACTGTAAAGAATAAATACCCTCTACCCTGAATTGATGATTTGTTCAATCAACTAAAAGGCGCCTCTGTATTTTCAAAAATAGACCTGAGATTGAGATATTATTAGTTGTGAGTGAAAGATTCTGACATTCCAAAAATAGCTTTTCGAATGAGGTACGGGCATTATGAATTCTTAGTTATTCCTTTCGGATTAATGAATGCTCCTACTGTGTTTATGGATCCGATGAATAGAATTTTCAGACCGTATTTAGTTCAATTTGCTGTTATTTTCATTGATGATATATTGATCTACTCATGGAATGAAAGTGAACATGCTGAATGTAACACCCCAAACCTGGCCCAAACGTTATGGCCAAGTCTAGTGTGTCACATAAACGATGACTTACACTTCATTCTTTAATTAACACGGTTAGGGCGAGTTTGCAAAATCATTGTTTAAGAGTTTAGAGAAACCAAGTTATTTGCTTCGTGAAAGTCCTATCCATTGCTAGTTTAGAGTCTATTTCTTCAAATGATCTTGTTTTGTCATTAGGTGATCCATTTGATATGTATGATATATTTTGAAACCGTTGATCAATCCTGGAAGAAAAACCCGCGCAACCTAGTTCTACCAATTTTACACAAGTAATAATTTAATAATTAAAATCAACATAAAGAAAAATAGCCCATGAGCGGCCTTATTACAAGTTTGAAAACCCAAAAGAACATAAATTAAAGAAAAATACTGAAATAAGATATTTTGAGAAATTTTTAACCAAGTGCAGTCCACGTGGCCGTTCCGAATCCCTCTAGCTCCAAGTCTACTAAGGTTGGGCTCACCTGCATAGATGGAAAGAAAGGATGTGAGTTTGGAAAACTCAGTGTGTAAGCTAAACCCAACCAGAGCCCAAATCAGTTCAAACTTAACTAGGCCTAAGCCCTTGGCCTAATAAAACTTCTGTCCAACAACTCTTGGATTTGTGCTTTCAATTCCACTAACTCCTTTGGTGCCATTCTGTAAGGTGTGATGGACACTAGAGCTGTTCTAGGCAGCAAGTTGATTTCAAATTCGACTTCACGATTCAGAGGCAATCCAGGAAGCTCCTTAGAAAAGACATCTTGAAACTCCTTGACGATTCTAACCTTCTATACAGTCAAACCCTCACCCTCCGTCTGACTTACAAATGCCAAATACGCCTCGCAACCCTTGCGAATCAGCATATTAGCCCTCAAGGCCGAAACAACATTGGTCAAGTAGTCCCTTCGCTCCCCTATAACCATCACCTCCTCATCCCATATAGTCCTTAACACCATCTGCTTAGCCGCAGAATCTAGAGTCGCCGTATGCTTAACAACCCAGTCCATTCCCACGATGAGCTCGAATTCTCCAAATGGTAGCTCTATTAAGTCCACAGAAAAAATCCTACCTTAAGTCTCTAAAGGCACATTTCTATAGAGTTTTTCTACCATAACCGAGTGACCTAGTGGACTTATCACAGTTACCCCACTCACAGTTTCCTTAGAGTGCACACCCAACGACCCAGATATATCACATGCAACATACGAATGGGTAGAACCAACATCTATCAAGGCAGTGTATGGCATGATAGAAATAAAAAACGTACCAGTTATAACATTAGGTGCGTCACCCTCCTCTCGGCGATGAGCAGCATACACCAACGTTGGCTGACGAGCCTCAACATTTCCAGCACCCCTGCAAGATGCTCCACGTCCACAACCATTTCCGTTGCCGTCCCTACCTTGACCACGGCTTCCCGGCGGTTGTGGTCCACCTCGCACTGGTTGAGCAACCCTCTGTTCAGCAGCTTGCATCTGAGCTGGCCTCTGAGGACAGTTCTTAACTCTATGCTCCTTGGATCCGCATCGAAAATAGGCCCCAGTACGCTTCTAGCACTCTCCTAGATGTACTCTACCACAATCTCCACAAGCCTGCAATCTAACTGTATTCACCAGAACTGCTCGGACCGGTTCCTCCACTCTAGCTCTTTTGACATTCCTGCCAGCAGCACCGGAGGATCCAGAATCCCTTCTAAATCGATTTTGGTCCTTCTCACGATTCTGTCATTTAGTTCATTTCACCTCCACGCTCCATCTACGAAGCTATCAGCACTCTAAGCTCATCCCTGAGGCTATCTTCAAATCAAACGCTACGTTCATATTCAGTAGCAACTTTTCCACTGGTATACCAGCTCAACCTTAAAAACTCGGCCTCACACTCAGCAACAGACTTGTTACCCTAGGTCAGGTTCAGAAATTCCTTCCTTCGGGTGTCTACATAGCTCGCCCCGACGTACTTCCCTTTGAAGGCTGTCTTGAATAGCTCCCAAGTTACTCACTCAGCGGGGGTACTATCCCTCACAGTGATTCACCACTGATACACTTCGTCTCGCAGCAGAGACACCACTCTTTTCAGTTTCTGCTCCACTAAGCAATCCAGATTGCCCATGATCTGCTCCGTGGCCTCCAACTAGTATTCAGCCACATTTGGGGCTACTCTAGATACGCCCCTAAAAATCTCCGCTTCGTTAGCCCGAAGTCACTCAGAAATAGATCCCCTATTCACAGTCCCAGTACTAGCCCCAACGACCCTTTCCAGAACCCTTAATATTGCCTAGGACAAAGCGTCGTCCCCTGCAGCCTGATCATACGACCCAGTCTCAATCACTGGCGGTGCTCGTGCCTCCTCAGCCAGCATATGTCTAGAAGATGAAGACCTTGCTTGTACACTACCTCGACAACGTCTACGGCCTCGTCCACCAGCTGTCCTCAAACTCATATCAAATTATCTGATTACGAATTTTATGAATTAGCTTAGTATTTCAGTGTTTATTACAAATGTCTTATGTACAGATAGTGTTTCAGAGTTTGTTTTCGCAGAATCGTAGCCTAGCTACTGTCTCAATCTTCTAGGGTTTCAGTTTTCCTACTGTACCAGTCTCTATAGTTTCAATATTACCCTAACTACAGAATCTTAGTAGAGTCTCAGTGCTATCTACAGTAGTATATTAGTATTTCAGTACAGTATAGTGCAGTAAAGACACTTACAAACTTGGTGCTGGAGATTCGGTGTGCCACTCTTCAGAAACCAGATTTCAGAAAGCCCAATTTTATGAAAAAACTAAACTTTGTTTTTAGAATAGAACCTTAAGTATATCTTGAAGAAAATCAAATTGAAAAGGGTTCTCTTAAGAAATCTTCCAAAACTGATTTTTAAGATACCCTTTTGGGCCTAAATTTAATTTTTAAGAAAACTTTTTTAGACCCGTTCCACAACCGAGTTGTTATAACCTGGCTCTGATACCACTAAATGTAACACCCCAAACCCGACCCAGACATTATGGCCAAGTCTGGTGTGTCACATGGATGATGACTTACACTTTATTCTTTAATTAACATAGTTAGGGCGAGTTTATAAAATCGTTGTTTAAGAGTTTAGAGAAACCAAGTTATTTGCTTCTTGAAAGTCCTATCCACTACTAATTTAGAGTTTATTTCTTCAAATGATCTTGTTTTGTCATTAGGTGATCCATTTGATGTGCATGATATATTTTGAAATCGTTGATCAATTTTGGAATAAAAACCTACGCAACCTAGTTATATCAATTCTACACAAGTAATAATTTAATAATTAAAACCAACATAAAGAAAAATATACCATAAGCAGCTTTATTACAAATTTAAAAACCCAAAAGAACATAAATTAAAGGAAATAAGATATTTTGAGAAAAATTTAACCAACTGCAATCCACGTGGCCGCTCCAAATCCCTCCAACTCCAAGTCCATTAAGGTTGGGGCTCACCTACATAGATGGAAAGAAAGGGGGTGAGTTTGGAAAACTTAGTGTGTAAGCTAAACCCAACCAGAGCCCAAATCAGTTCAAACTTAGCTAGGCCTAAGCCCTATCTAGATACAGTATTAACTGGGCCTTAGCCCTATTCAATAAGTAGTGATTAACTAGGCCTTAGCCCTATTCAGAAACCGGTGTAGCCTTTAGGCCCATTACAGTAACAGAACAGTAATTATGCATGTATACAAAGCCCAACCCAATCCAGCCCTATACACCACTCGTATCAGCCCTACACACCATGTGGGGAATAACTCAACCCACCCAGCCCTACGCACCACAGTCGCAGCATGGCTGCTTAATCAGATAATGTGGCCAAGCCATTAATAGTAAAACGAGGCAAAGCCCCTAACAGTAAACGTGGCATTGCCACTTAGCTTTTCCTCCATCAAAAACCCAATCCTATGCAACAGTATGAAATGTCATGGCATATAGTGAACAGATAAAATTTAGCATGCATTTCCGTCAATTTAACCCTAGGGGAATAATGGTTTTTTTGCACCAAGGGGTAGAACAATAATTTTCCACCCTTAAGGGGTATTTCAGTAAATTTACCCATTTTTTGGGTTTTTTTGCTCATTACAGTTTGTTAACAGTCTTACTGATATCCAGATAACTTATTTAGCCCATTTTATCAACTTAAGGTTATCGGGCCTTAAAACCCCTAATGGGGCATATGGTGTCCACTAACTATTACGGCCCACTAAGCCCAAATTTTACGTCTATTTTAGCAGATTTATTACTCAAGCTATTAGGATGCACTTACCGCCCGTTTCCACCCATATGGGCCCGTAACCCCATTGGGCCCAAATTCAGCCCCTCGAGGCCCAAATCCATCAACGTGCACGAAAACGCGCACACAGCACTCTTACCGCTTACGATTATCGATTTTATTATTTCAACTGACCCACGAGCGTTCGCACACTCGTAAGCCCTCGAAATGCTGAAATTTTGGCATTTCAGCTTTTTGACTTTTGCCGATCTAGTCTACAAGTGGGTGTCGGTTACACACCTGATTTGCGATATACTACGATGAGATCTCCCACACGATTAACCTACAATCGCCCACTATGATATTAGACCATGAACCAATGATAACCAATGTAACCACTATCACCATATTCGGCCAACATCATCCAAGGCCCTTGAGCACTTACCTTTGCTGAAACTATAACTATATCTAAATCTAGATTGTCTCACGGTCCTAGCCTAGAAAGCTCCTTGTTAGATTGCTTTCTATCTATAGTAAACACAAAGAATCAAAAGAAAGAGGCTAATTAAGCCCTTAGTCCAAAACGATAGGCACCCTAAGTAGTTAGGGGTTTTCTGTTTTTCTTGAAGCACAAGGTAAAGAATGAGAAGAGTTTCGAATACTTACCAAAGATCTACTTGCGAGAGAAACATCCCAAAATCCCCTCGTATTCCATATCTAGTATAGATCTAATCAAAACTTAAAAGAGAATGAAACTAAGAGATCTAGAGGCTTAGTTCTCGAATCACTATCGGTAGGGAGGCTTCGGCTTTTGTATAATGAAGGAGAAGAAGATTAGAAGTTTTTCTTTTGTAATGGAGAGGTGAAGATGTCGATGGAGGTTAGGATGGTGGTGAGGTTCAGCTTTTGAAGAATCTGGGTTCAAGGAAAGAATGGAGATTTGGCCAATGGAGAAATCAGTAACACTAGCTTCGGTTTCGGCTTTTGTGGTAATTGACTAGAAGGTTTTGAGAAAAAGGGTTATCTTGATGGAGAGGAGAAGAAAAAGAAAAAAGAGAGTGGAGAGAATACTTGATTCAACTTTTAGAAGAAAAGCAAAGAAGTAGGAGTTGGTTTTCTTGCACAAATCGGCACAAAAGGAAAATGTATAGATCTTGTTTTCGGCTTTTAGACCATAAGAGAGGGGAAAAGAAAGAATGAAAGAACCAAACCCCTATACCTATTTAGCAAACAAGAAAAGAGGTCAAAACAAATCCCAAAAGAAAACACTCAAGGCAATTGGCACAAACATAAAACAAAAGCTGAAATTGCTACACTATGCTCTCCTAGCCGAAAATGTAACTCCAAAGTACCTCAGCCGGCCACCTCTTGCTCTCATTTGAAATCCCTAAATTTTCTCCTTCTAATCCTCTTTGATTCAATCCCATGTGCACCTCAAACTCTTCCCAGCAGAGTTTCACTTGGAGTCCATCACATGCCTTGCACATGCATTAAAAATAAAATAGCACCTTACTTACCATAAGACTTAAACCTTGGCTCTTGCATAGCTTCCACACACTTCCCTTGTCTCCTAAGTTGCATTACATGGCCACCTTACCACAGGCCATCTTAAGACTTAAATTACCAATTTTTTTTAAAAGCCCACCTCATCAGAGCCATTCTCCCTTAAGTCCAAGATTTTAAAATTTTACCGGGTTTTAACTTAAGCTTGGGCCTTTAAAGGCCTACTGACACACCCAAACATAATTTAACATATCCCGACAAGCAAAATTTTAAGTTCACACAAAATCACAAAAATCCCAAAAGTTAGGGCGTTACACTGAACATTTAAGAATTGTACTTCAAACACTACGTGATAAGCAGTTGTATGCAAAATTTAGCAAATGTGAATTCTTGTTTAGTGAAGTTAGTTTCTGGGTCACATTGTATCACCGAGTTGATTCGAGCAAAATCTCAGCTGTTTCAGATTGGAAACCTTCGAGGAATGTTTCTGAAGTCTGTAGTTTTCTGGGACTTGATGGTTATTACTATCGTTTCGTAAAAGATTTCTCTATGATAGCAACCACGTTGACTCAATTACTTTAGAAAAATGCAAGTTTCGAATGGTCTGAAAAGTGTCAGGAAAGTTTCAATCGGTTGAAAGCTCTGTTAACCAAAGCTCCAGTACTTGTGCAACCTAAATCAGGCAAGGAATTCGTTGTGTATAGTGATGCTTCATTGAATGGATTAGGCTGTGTTATAATGCAAGAAGGCAAGGTTATAGCATATGCCTCTAGACAGTTAAAGTCACAGGAGAAGAACTATCTGACACATGATCTTGAGTTAGCTGCCATTGTTTTTGCAGTAAAAATTTGGTGTCACAATCTGTTCGGTGAGAAATGTCACGTTTTCTAGATCATAAAAGTCTAAAATATCTGATGACTCAAAAAGTTTTGAAACTGCAACAGCGAAGATGGTTAGAACTATTAAAAGATTATGAGCTTATTATTGATTATCATCTAGGTAAAGCAAATGTTGTAGCTGATGCTTTAAGTCAGAAATCACTATCTGCATTGTGTGCCTTAAATGCTAGTGTTGATCTGTTTGTCAATGATTCATTGTTAACTGAATTAAAAGCGTAACCTTTGTTTTTGCAACAAATCATTGAGTCTCAGAAAGTAAATAATGAATTGCTAGAGAAACGAGCTCAGTGTGATTCAGATTCTAAATTCTAAATTGATGTTGGTGATTGTTTGAAATTCAGGGATAGAATTTGCATTCCAAGAAATTCTGAATTGATTCAGATAATTTTGAGTGAAGCACATAGTAGTAAATTCTCTATACCGGGTAGCGCAATGATGTATAATGATTTAAAACAGTTATACTAGTTGTTAGGAAGGAAAAGAGATATCTCTGACTTTGTTTTGAAATGTTTAGTCTGTCAGCAAGTAAAAGCTGAACATCAGGTGCCCTCCGGTTTGTTACAACCAATTATGATTCCTGAATGGAAATGGGACCGAGTAACTGTGGATTTTGTTTCTGGTTTACCCCTGTCTTCAAAAAAGAAAGATTCAATCTGGGTTGTTATTGATCTTTTAACAAAGTCTACTCATTTTATTCCGATACAATCAAACTATTCACTTGATAAACTAGCTGAACTCTATATTTTTGATATTGTAAGATTGCACGGGGTACCACTGTCTATTGTATTTGATAGAGATCCAAGATTTACTTCACGATTCTAGAAGAATTTGCAAGAGACTTTAAGTACGAAATTGTAGTTCAGTACAACATTTCATCCGCAGACAGACGGTCAGTCTGAGCAGATCATTCAGATACTCGAATACATGCTAAGATGTTGTATTCTGGAGTTCAAAGGTACGTGGGAACAATATCTACCTCTGATTGAATTTGCGTATAACAATAGCTTTCAATCGAGCATTAAAATGGCCCCGTATGAAGCATTATATGGTAGAAAATGTAGATCTCTGTTATACTAGTCTGACCTTAGTGAAAATAAGATTTACGCGATTGATCTAATAAAAGAAACTGAACAGAAAGTTAAAGTGATCCGAGATAGTCTGATGGTAGCATTTAGTCGTCAAAAATCATATACGAATCTGAAATGGAAAGATATTGAATTTGAGGTTGGCGACAAGGTATTTTTTAAAGTATCTCCGTAGAAGAAACTATTTCAATTTGGCAAAAGGGGCAAATTGAGTCCAAATTTTATCGAGCTGTACGAAATTATTGAACGAGTTGGGCCGGTTACTTATAAACTGATGTTACCACCTGAGTTATAAAAGATACATAATGTGTTTCACGTATCGATGCTCCAGCATTATAGATCTGATCCGTTTCATGTGATATCCCCTCCTGAGATTGAATTAAAGTCTGATATGTCTTATGATGAGGAGCCGATCTGTATTTTGTCTCGAAAGATAAAAGAATTGAGGAATAAGAAAATTCCGTTAGTGAAAGTACCGTGGCATCATAATGGATTAGAAGAAGCTACTTGGGAGCCTGAAAGTGCAATGAGATAGCAATATCTGAAGCTGTTTAACAGTAAGATTTTTAGGGACCAAAATCCCTAAGGCGGGAGAATTGTAACAGCCCAATTTGGACCCTAGTCGGAATAGTGGTTTTGGGACCACATATCCGAGTCTCAAAAATATTTTAATATTATTTTCTATGTATGTGATATATGAATTAGCATTTGTGAAATTTCTATGATTGAATTTGTCTTTCTCTATGCTTAATTGTGAAAAAGGATTAAATTGCATATGTGATAAAATTAGCATGTCACATATGCATATGTGTACTTAATATGGCTTTTGATTTAATGGCCTTATGTGGCAACTAAATCATTAAAAGTTTGAGTGGTCATAAATGACCTTATTACATGTGTTTTTATATGGTTTAAATGAGGGATAAAATGGTAAAATGGTTTATATGTTAATATACAAATATAAAACAAAACAAAAGAAATATGACCATTAACATGTTTTCTTCCACTGAAAATCAAAGAAAAAGAAAAGGGTCTCATGCTTTCTTAATTTCAGCTAGCTTAATCCTTGATTAAGGTTTGAGCTTTCGTCTGCTTTTAATAATTTCTAAGTTTCTGAGATCGTTCCTACGTGTTCTACAATGCCCATGTTACAATTTCTATTTCTGTTGAAGATTTCATGAGATGCCATTATTGATTTTATAAGCTTTGAAGTGTTAATGGCTGAAAAATAATAGATATGTGATAGATCGATGCATTTTTGTTTTTGAATTTTGATGAAATTGAGTAATTAGCGCTAAATTGAGAAAAAAATGAGAATTGGGAGGACTATTTTGTGAGAAAAATGTGATTTATGGGCTCAAATGAAAGCCAAGGAAATTCGACCAAAATAGTGTGAAAGAAACTTGTAGATTTTGATGATTTTGTGAAATTAGGACTTAGAAGTCAAAATTTGATAATGTGAGGGCCACTTTGCAAAATGCCCTAAATAAATGTATTCATGGATTGAAATGAATGAAATGAATAATTGAATGGTTGATTTTGAATTGATTTAGATCAAGAACAAAGAATAACAGACTTATATCGAGGGAAGTCCAAAATTGTTAAATAGTCCGTTCGAAATCGTCTAAATCAGTATGAGGTAAGTCAATATACAAATATGTGTTATATTAATGTTTGAAATAAATTCTTGAATTATAAACTGTATTTGGATGGCTATGAGAACCTGATGTATTAATTTCGAGTCAATTCTGATTGAGTAATGGTAAAATGATATCATGTAAGACCTCGTTCGGGACATAGGCATTGGTTAGAGAATTATGTGTAAGACCGTGTCCGGGACACTAGCATCATATATGTTTTGTTTAAGACCCTGTCCGAGGCAGTGGCATCGATATCGAATGACATATAAGATCACGTCGGGGATGTCAGTATTGTATGAGATTTATAAGTTTTGTAACATTTCTGAATGATTTGAGGAGAAATTCTGAGAAATGAATGAATGAATACCTTATGTGTATGACTCAGGTATGCCTGTTTTGTACTGAATTTCTAAGTATGGAGGGTATGATAATTGTGTGAACTTGAAGTATGTATTAAAAGAGTAAATCTGATTCGTGAATTATCTATGTAAAATGGTTATCGTATTGCATGAATGAATTGCATATTTTTGTATTTGGCTTACTAAGCTCAATGTAACTTACTTTGTTTATTCTTTCAATTTTTCTACAGATATCGTAAAGCTGTGGGCTCGAGGATAGTCAAGGATCATCACCACACTATCGAGCTCGATTTTGGTACCTTTTGAATGTACAAAGTTTAAGCATGGCATGTATAGGAAAGAATGACTAAGTTATGATTTTGAGTTGTAAGTATATATGTCATGTGATGTGGTAAAGGCATGGGAATATGCTTTGTTTTGGTATCTTGAATGGTTAAGTTATGATTTTGAGTTGTAAGTATATATGTCATGTGATGTGGTAAAGGCATGGGAATATGCTTTGTTTTGGTATCTTGAATGGTTAAGTTATGATTTTGAGTTGTAAGTATATATGTCATGTGATGTGGTAAAGGCATGGGAATATGCTTTGTTTTGGTATCTTGAATGGTGCAAAAGTTTGCATGAAATTGATGAATGAATGTCTTTATAGAAATGGATATCTTGTTCTAAAATTTAGGTGATGAAAGGTAAGTTTGGTTGGTGTTTGAATAAGATATAAATCAGGAGTTTTAATTATGGATATCACCTATAAAATGGTTGTTCTTTGGCATAAGGTTGGTGTATGAATGTTATGATCATATAGTGATATTCGCGATATGAAGTAATAAAACTTATAATAATGATCGAACCAAAAACTAACTATTATCATGATTTTGAGGCAAGCGCACCTATCGAACAGTAGTATAGCTTAGTGGCAAGACCGAGATATCGTACCCAAGGGAACCAAAAGTACTAGTACTAACTTCTTTTCTATTATCTAGCCTAAAAATAAAAGAGGTTTTTATGAATACTTAAATTAATTTTAAAATTTAACTAAGAATGCAAAAAAAGTAAAGTGGGGAAGAACTCTTTGGGAAAGACTAATTGATTGGGCAATACTCAAGGGAGAATCCACCTAGACTTCACTTGTTATCAATTCTTGAGCTAGATGATTTATTCACTTGACTTGATCCGTAGAGGTCCCTAATTTATGTTAATACCTCCGTCGAGGATAAGAACAACTAATCTTAAGTTGATTAACTGAAACCTCTTTCTAGTTAAAACCCCTAGTCTTGCATTAACTCGATCTATGGATCCCCTTATTGGGTTTGACCCTAATCTGACAGATTTATGTTGCCCTATGTCTAGGGTTGCATGCAACTCCGCTTAATTATGCTAGATCTACTCTTAAACAGGGACTTTTGCTCCTCTGCATAAGCACATCAAATTCTTGAATTAATACCTAGGATTATTAAAACAAGAATTAAGAACACATAATTAAGAACAATTCAAGTATTTATCATATAACTCAAGATAAAATAATAACAAGATCTGTCTTAGGTTTCATCCCCCTCAAGTATTTGGGGGAATTATTTCATAATTAATAAAGAAGATATCGCAAAAGAAATAAGATAACAAAACATAAAGAACCCAAAAACCCCTAAAGGAATTTAGGGAGATCCTTTGTCTTGATGTAGAATTCTACTTCTGGGATGGATCAATCGGCTTCCCTTGGAGTAATCCCTTGCTTCCACTCTCTGTGTTGGCAGAAATAAGGCGCTTCTTTGTGGGAGAAAGAGTACACCCTTAGAGTTGCCTCCTAGGGTCTTTATATAGAGCTTTGGGATGCCTTTCTTAGACTCTAAGTATCCAAATCCGAGTGAAATTGCACTTCCTCACGACAGGACAATGAAAATTCAATCAGAAGAACATTAAAGATTCAATTACTTTAAGTTGAGAATTTTATCATCTAAGCATAAGTTTCCTCTCTTCTTCTAAGTAAACATCTCTCAATTGAAATCAACAAGATTTGACGTCCGCACTAAAGATTCACTCTATCCACTCAAAGTGTTTAGGGTTCGAAAGTTAAGCACTCTCTAGTCAATTTGAAAAGTTATTACCATAAGCTTGCAAGAAAAACAAATCTCCACCACTATAGATTGATATGATACATCGATCAAAAGGTATTCTAACGGTTCTAATGGGGCTTGGTTAGGGGTGTTGTCACAAGCTGCAAAAGAGGGTTAGAATCGAGATTGAACTGAAAAATTATCTGGCTTGAAAAATCTCTATCACTGGAACATATTCATCCAGCTAAGCCTTATGATGACATCATTCTAACCTTTGTAGCCTTAAAATAGAAATATGCAAAAAGAAATTTAAACTATTACAACTGAAAATATACATACGTTTTTTTAAGAACAATTCAAATACAATACAATAAATTGAATATTTACAACTTTACAATCTGGAAAAGAGAATAAAGCTAGATAATAATTCAACTCGAATCTCGACAAAAATAGGGATCAAAGTAATTGAATGGAATTCAACAAAAACAAGTTATGGGTTAAAATTAAAGGTAAGTCAAAGAATAGGTTGTTAGGCTCACTGGGGTTCACTAGGGGTTAATTTATGGAGGTAGGCTTTTGTGGAGTAAGTGGGTTAAATTGTAGGTGCCTTTATCATTTCGGTATATGAAATCAATGATGTGGTCTTGACATGTATAATCAAAGCAAGTTCTAGAATAACAGTTCAGCATTGACTTACTCAAAGCAATAATAAAAGTGAGAACAAAAGAATGTATGCTCAAAAGGCTTAAAATCTCACCAGAATTATGCCTTGTGATGTCAATCCTGCGACTTTCAAATCTCAAGATAATACTTAAAATTAGGGAAAATAACTTATGAAAAAAATAAATGAGATTCTCAAAAATTTCAACTTATCATGCTTGATTCTCTAATGTTTTAAAGTTTGAATAATCAAAGTACAAGCACCTATGTCTTAATTCTCAACATATCAATAAAAATCATAAATCAATAAGAATTAATTCTTAATAGGAGACTGAAGATAATGCAGATTTGAGAATAATGCAAAAAGTTAGAAAAATTTTCAGGGATTTCAAAGAGAATGTAATGACTGAAAGTAAGTTTCCCCCCCACTTAAGATGTACATTGCCCTCAATGTACAAAGAAGCATTAGTAGCAATAGAAGCACAAGATCATAAGATAGGAGAAGACATGAAACTCCCTGAATTTTGGATGAATTTGTGAGACGGAGATTGGAATTGGAAAAGCCGGCAGTTGTGGCAGGGTTGTCCCATTTCCATATGGATATGAGCTGTAAAGCTCCTTTGAAACTGCGAAAGTATTTATCAGTCGTGGGGAATGTGAATTAATAGAATATGTTTATTAAGGGGGAGGTGATATGAAGAAATTAAAAATAAAGAAGGAAAAGAAATTAAATTCTAAAAATAATAAAATTCAAATAATGAAAGAGATAAAATGAACTAGAAATAAAAGTAAAAAAAAATGAAAATAAAGGAGGAGAAAAAGAAAAAATAGAGATTAGAGTTTAAATAAAAATGAAGATAAAAATAAAGTTAAGAGGAATAAAAGTCTCTGATCTTCAGATGGGTCATGCGGTGGCGGTGGTGAAGTGATGTGGAGATACTGGCATATTTGCTGTAGTGTCGCATCGATGTGATCGAAGCGCTGGAAGCATTACTGCTCGAATCATGATAGGCGCTCAGATATGTCAGCGTATGAAGCTGCCCCATGAACTGGGCGGCGAGGGGGTGTTGGCTCAGTGGGTGCATCCTCCTCCGGTGGTGGGACATCATCAGTAATGTCCTCGGGATCCTCCTGCTCGGCATTTCTAAGTAGCTGGTACCATGGAGGATCAGTCCCATGTCAGCACTGGATCATCCTCATGTGTAGCATGCTCCGGATGCCTTGAGGGGACATCTTGCCCACTAAACTGTACGAGGATGTCTGGGCTGCGGTATTGAATAGGCCGAAGTAGCGGCCTAATCTCGTGATGCATGGGCCCATGGAAATTACGCCCCGCCGATGCCTCTCTGTCTGATGCTGGATTGCATGGGCGATGAAGTAAGCTAAGTCGATAACGTGTGCACTCGCCATGCACCACAGGAAGTAGGCGTCGTGGGTGCTGAAGACCCCTATGCTCTCTCCCCTGCCTGTCAGTGTGTGTACGAGGATGATATGTAGGTACCTCAAAGACGGGGTGAGGTTGGTCACTTTAGAGCAACTAGGGTCGTACCTGGATGCTTCAAGGCATTGGGCCTCCCAACAGTTAGACGGGGATAAATGGATGTGGCGGTTAAGCTTGGGTAGGTTCTCCTTTTCCATGAATTGCTCGGTGTAGAGACCAAGGGCTATGCCGAACTCTGGGACACTGAGATGGCATGCGAGACCTCCCAAACAGAATTGGACTGTTCGTGGGTCATCGTATCTGTTCATCACGGTCTAAAGATGGAATGTGGAGCAGAACTTGAGGGTGAGTTCCAAGTATGTAGGCTCCACGATCTGGAAAAACTGTTCCAATGGATCGGTCATCAATAGGGCCCGGACCTCATCTGTTAGGTGTATTTGCTCGAGGGCGGCCCAATCTATGCATCGGCCAGTGGTTAGAAGGCGAGCTTGGAGTATCTGAAATTGTTCCTCCTGGGAGGCTTGCGGAAATTGGAGGAATAGATGGCAGTTCTCAGTAATGGTTGTGAGGATAAACCACTAGGTCCCTTGCGTTTCTTTGAAGGCGGGATGACAGCTTTCTTACAGCGTGATGTTGACATAATGCCTAAAAACAAAATAACATACATTAATCCTAAAAATTGAAATTAAATTGAATCAAAAACTATAATAAATATCTATATTAAAACAAAAATTTGCCTAAAACATTTTTGAGATAAAATGGGGACTAACCTAAATAGTATACTCTATCCATCCTATTATGATATCAAAATTAAGAAACATGGGTATGTATTTATACTAAATGCATGAGAGTTTAGATAGGAAAATGGCAATCAAATGTAACTCTAAATGGCATGAAATCATAAAGTTCTCTATAACATTCTAGACTAAATTCCATGCTTAAAACGATGGTAAGCCTAAATATAATATGAAATTGAAATAAAAATAGAAATAAGCAGTAAAAAAACATTTGAAAGAAAAATAAGAAAATAGAACCGAATGGGAGAGGAATGAGGCGGAGCACGGTCGTGGGTGCAGCGGTACGGTCGTGGGAGCACTGTAGACATTGGCAGCGGCGTTAAGGAGGGTTGGGGTAGGGTTTGGGTGTTGGGTTTTATGGTTTTTGTTTATGAGAAAGATGATGAATAGTGGCCCCTATATATAGATTTTGGGTCACACAGGCAAGGCACAAGCCCGTATGGCTTGGGTTTTACCCGTGTTGTTCGAAATTTGGTGGTTTTCGCGTGCCTGGTTTGAAGCACACACCCGTGTGTTTAAGGCGTGTTGAGGCACCTGGCTATGTCACACGGCCGTGTCTTAAGGTGTTTGCTCCGCACATGGTCGTGTGATAGGTCACACGCCCGTGTTGGTTTTAGCAGTGTCGACCACAGTCTTGGGGCAGGGTGTGTCAAACGCCAGTGTTGAGGTCACACGGTCGTATCGTAGGATCGTGTCCTTCTAGTCTCAGCCCGTGTGTTAATTGATAGTGTTGGCCATGGTTTGGTGACACAGGCATGGGAAGTTGTCAAAGCCTGTGTGAAAGTTTATATGTTGGCCACGGCCACATCACAGGGCTGTGGCGATTTGTCATAGCCCGTGTTTTGGGAAAAATTTTACCCTGCTTATACACGGACTAGGTGCATGACCGTGTCTATGCTCATAACATCCACATGGCCTTGGACACGCCTGTGGGCATGGCTGTGTGGTCTTAAAATTCTTCATTTAAAAGGGTTAGTTGACGTATTAAAATACTAAAATCAAAAATAAAAGAAAAGTTACTAAGTCAATGCTCGGGTTGCCTCCCGAGAAGCGCTTATTTAGAGTCTAAGCTTGACTCTACCTGGATGTATAACGAAGGGATTTCGTGGAGCTGAAGCTCCTCCCTATTATCCTTAAAATTCTCACCTTGATAGTGTTTAAGCCGATGGTCGTTTATCTTGAATGTACCGTGGTTTGGGTGAGTTACCTCAACTTTACCGTATGGAATGACGGTTTGAACAGTGAATGGACCTGACCACCTTGACTTGAGTTTTTCAGGAAATAGTTTCAGCCTTGAGTTGTAGAGTAAGGCAAGATCACCCGTTTTGAACTGCTTAGGTTGTCTTAGTCGTTTGTCATGGCGTCGTTTCATAGCTTCCTTATATAGTCGTGGGCTCTCATAGGCATTGCAGCGCCACTCATCTAGCTCATTTAACTGCATTAATCTTTTCTCACCTGCAAGCTTAAAATCAAGGTTTAAAATTTTAATAGCCTAGAATGCTTTATGTTCAAGTTCAAATGGCAGATGACAACTTTTGACGTAGACAAGTTTATAAGCAGATGTACCTATGGGCGTTTTAAAAGCAGTTCTATAGACCCATAAAGCATCGTCTACCTTTCTTGACCAATCTTTTCTATTTGTTTCTATCATTTTCTCTAAGATGCGTTTTAACTCTCTATTTGTTTCTTCGACTTGACCACTAGTTTGTGAATGATAAGGGGTAGCTGTTCTACGGTGTACTCCATACCTTTTTAAAACTTTTTCAAATTGAGCATTGCAAAAATGGGTTCCCCTATCACTAATAATCACCTTAGGTGTTCCAAATCGAGAGAAAAGTTTCTTCAAAAAGCACACTACCATTCTAGCATCATTAGTAGGTAAGGCTTGGGCTTCCACCCATTTTGACATATAATCTACGGCTACTAGTATGTACTTATTCCCAAATGAAGTAGGGAATGGACCATGAAATCAATACCCTACACATCAAATATTTAACATGAAATTATATAGTTTTGAGGCATTTCATTATGTTGAGATATATTACCTGTTCTCTGGCATTTAGCACAAGAGGTAACATACATGTTGGCATCTCTGAAAAGTGTAGACCAGTAAAAACCTAATTGGAGTACCTTATGGGCAGTTCTAGCTCCAGTGTGGTGTCTTCCTATGGGTCCCGAGTGGCAGGGATCTAATATTTGGTATGTTTCTGTCTCAGCAATGCATCTTCAAATAACCTGAACTGCACAAATACGAAAAAGAAAAGGATCTTCCCGAAAGTAGTTTTTCACATCAACGAAGAATCGCTTCTTTTGCTGATGAGTCAACCCTTTTGGGGTTATGTGAACTGCTAAATAATTTGCAAAATCGGCAAACCAAGGAACTGTTGTGTCTGTTATGGCAAGGAGTTATTCTTCAAGAAACAAGTCATTTATTCTATCGAGGTACTTGTGGTGTGGATTTCCTAATCTTAAAAGATGACCTGCTGCCAAATTTTCAGTTCCTTTCTTATCCTTTATTTCTAATTCAAATTCCTGCAATAATAAAATCCATCTGATCAATCGAGGTTTTGCATCAGTTTTAGTCAAAAGGTAAAGAAGAGCAGAGTGGTCAGTATAAACAATGACTTTCGACAATATCAAATAAGATCTAAATTTGTCAAATGCAAAAATAACGGCTAGCAATTCTTTTTCTGTGGTAGTATAATTTGCTTGAGCGGCTGTCAAAGTTCTGCTAGCGTAATAAATCGATTGGAAGTGCTTGTCTCTTCATTGTCCCAAAACTGCACCTACTGCAAAATCACTCGCATCGCACATTAGTTCAAAAGGTAGATTCTAATCAAGTGAAATCATAATTGGGGCATTGACTAACTTTTCTTTGAGAGTGTTAAACAATTCTAAACATTCCTGATCAAAATTGAAAAGCACCTTTTTTTCTAATAATTTCGTTAAAGGCTTATCTATTTTAGAAAAATCCTTAATAAATCTGCGATAAAAACCGGCATGTCCTAAAAAACTTGTCATAGCCTTAACTGAATTAGGGAGAGGTAATTTTTCAATGGTTTCGATTTTTGCTTTATCTACCTCTATCCCTTTACTAGAAATTGTATGTCCTAATATAATACCTTCTTGAACCATAAAGTGACATTTTTCCAAACTTAATACTAGATTTGTCTCTTCACATCTTATGAGAACACATTTTAAATAATTAAGAAAAAGTTGAAAAGAATTATCGAAGACTGAAAAATCATCCATAAATACCTCTATGATGTCTTCCACGAATTTGTCAAAGATAGCTAGCATGCATCGCTGAAAAGTAGCAGGAGCGTTACATAATCCAAAAGGCATTTTACGATAAACAAACGTACCGTATGGACATGTGAATGTTGTTTTCTCCTGATCTTCTGGAGCTATCGGGATTTGGAAGTAACCAGAGAGGCCATCTAAGAAACAATAATACATGTGACCTGATAATCTTTCCAACATCTGATTAATAAAAGGTAAGAGAAAATGATCTGTTCGAGTTGCATCATTCAGCTTCCTATAATCAATGCAAACTCCCCATCCAGTGACTGTTCTTGTAGGTATTGACTCTTTTTTTATCATTAGACACCACGGTTATGCCTCCCTTTTTAGAAACAACCTGCACAGGACTTACCCAAGAACTGTCAGAAATAGGATAAATGATACCTGCATCTAGAAGTTTAATTACCTCAGCTTTTACGACTTCCTTCATGTTGGGATTCAATCATCTCTAAGCTTGTACCAATGGTTTATATTCATCTTCCATTAAAATTTTGTAGGTGTAAAAAGAAGGGTTAATTCCCTTAATTTCTGAAATTTTCCAAGCTATAGCTTTTTTGTGTTCTTCTAACACTTGAAGTTGTTCCTCTTTTTCTTCATTGCTTAAATCTGATGAGATAATCAAGGGTAATATCGAATCATCTCCTAAAAATGTATACTCTAAATGGTCTGGCAGTTGCTTTAGATCTAATTAAGGGGGTTTATCAATTGACGGTTTCTATCTCAATTCAACATTCATCTTTATACTTTCATAGCTTATGTGCCTTGTAACAAATTCATTATGGTCTAATTCTTTCATTACTTCTTTAACTTCAGTGGTGGCTGCATCTCCCCCCCACCTTGAACTAGACACAATTCCAACGTGTCTGTAAGAGAAATTTCCTAAAAATTGTCTTGAATAAAATGATCAATAACATCAATAAAATAACAGGAATCATCTTGTTCTCTAGAAAATTTCATAGCATCATATTTTTAAAAATGACTTCTTCCTCACCAACTCTAAGTACTAATTTACCATCCCCTACATCGATAATAGCAATAGTAGTAGCTAAGAATGAGCGTCCCAAAATTAAAGGCACCTCAATATCCTCATCCATGTCAAGCATAACAAAATTAACAGGGAATATAAATTTATCTACTTTTACTAACACATCTTCAATAATTCCCCTAGGATATTTAACAAATCTATTAGCTAATTGAATACTCATCCTAGTGGGTTTTGGTTCCCCAACACCTAGTTGCTTGAACATTTTATAAGGCATCAGATTAATGCTAGCACCTAAATCAGCTAATGCTTTATCAATAATTAAACTACCAATTAAACAAGGAATAGTAAAACTCCCTAGATCTTTCAGTTTTGCCGGCAGTTTATTTTGGAGAATAGCTGAGCATTCCTCGTTGAGTTTCACTGTGGCTAATTCTTCCAACTTCCTTTTATCTGTTAGAAGTTCTTTAAGAAACTTCACGTACCTTGGCATCTATAAAATTGCTTCAACAAAAGGTAAGTTAATATGTAATTGTTTAAAAAGTTCAAGAAATTTACCTAATTAAGCGTCTGTACGGTCTTTCTTCAACTTTGCTGGATATGGAATAGGCGGTTTATTTTCCTTGAGTGTTGGTGGAGTGTTTTCCTTGGGTTTCTCTTCCTCTACCTTGTCTTCTGTGATTCTGGAACAGGCTTCTTTTCTGGTTCGGCCAGTACTTCCCATCTCTTAGAGCAATTGCCTTGACATGTTCTTTGGGATTTGGTTCAGTGTTACTGGGTAGTCCACCTTGTGGACTTTCCAATATCAACTTTGCAAGTTGACCAATTTGGTTCTCAAGCCCTTGAATTGATGCTTACTAGTTTTTTAGTGTTGTCTCAGTGTTTTGGAAACGGGTTTCTAACATGGCCATAAATTTGGTAAACATCTCTTCAAGATTCGACTTTTTCTCTTGTTCTGGTGGTGTTTGCTAAAATCCCGGAGGAGGCTATTGTCTTTGATTTCCTTGTCCTTCCCACGAAAAACTAGGGTGATTTCTCCAACCTGCATTATAAATGTTACTATAAGGGTTGTTTTGAGGTCTAGAATTGTTACCCATATAGTTGGCTTGCTTAGTTTCTATGCTGTGTCCATAAGATGAGTAGTCTAGATTGAACATATTTCCTGGAGTTGCGTCACACTGCAGCACCGGTTGTGCCTGCGTAGAACCAACAAAATTATCAAACTTTTTATTTAAGAGTTCTACCTGATTAGTAAGCATGGTGACAACATCAATATTAAAAACTCTTCGGCTTTGTCCTCATGACTTGCCACTGATAGTTATTTAGTGACATCTCTTCAATAAACTCATAAGCTGCTTCGGGTGTTTTGTTGTTGATTGTTCCCCCTGCGGCTGCATCAATCATTTGTCTTGTTGATGGATTCAAACCATTGTGAAAGGTTTGAACTTGTAGCCATAAAGGTAACCCATGGTGCGGGCACCTTCTTAAAAGATCTTTACATCTCTCTCAGGCATCATACAGTGTTTCTAGATCTATCTGCACAAAAGAAGAGATATCGTTTCGTAATTTAGCTATTTTAGCTGGAGGAAAATATTTAAGTAAAAATTTCTTGGTCATTTGTTCCCATATAGTGATTGATCCATGTGGTAAAGAATTTAACCACTATTTAGCTTTATTCCTCAAAGAAAAAGGAAATAATCTGAGGCGAATGGCATCATCAGAAACACCATTTATTTAAAAGTATCGCATAATTCCAAAAAGTTGGCTATGTGTGAATTTGGATCTTCATCCTGTAAACCATCAAACTGCACAAATTGCTGTATCATCTGAATAGTGTTAGGTTTTAATTCAAAATTATTGGTAGCAATAGTAGGTCTAGTAATACTAGATTGAGAACCAGCCAAACTAGGTTTAGCATAATCATACATAGTACGAGGAGCATCATCTTGATTCACTGGTTGTACGGCTATTGCGGGAGGTGGTGGAATGTTTTGATTTGCTTCCATCTATTCCATAGGTTCCGGCTCTTGTTCTTAGTCTTGTTCTGGATAATGTAGGCTTCGTCTGACTCTCTGCGAGTTCTGCGAACTGTAGCTTCTAAATTTTTGTCAAAAAGCAATGGTCCTACTGGGTTGTTTCTAGTCATAAACTAGAAATACCTAGAAGGAAAAAAAACAAAGAAAATTAAAATGAAATAAAAATAAATAAAAACAAAGAAAAGTTGAAAATAAATAAATATAGTAGTGGCTAAAGTACTAGAAATCGAGTGTTCTTAATATTTCAGTTCCCCGGCAACGGCGCGAAAAACTTGATATTCGCGACATGGAGTAATAAAATTTATAATAATGATCAAACCAAAAACTAACTATTATCATGATTTTGAGGCAAGTGCACCTATCGAATAGTAGTATAGCTTAGTGGCAAAACCGAGATATCGTACCCAAGGGAACCAAAAGTACTAGTACTAACTTCCTTTCTATTATCTAGCCTAAAAATAAAAGAGGTTTTTATGAAGACTTAAACTAATTCTAAAATTTAACTAAGAATGCATAAAAAGTAAAGTGGGGAAGAACTCTTTGGGAAAGACTGATTGATTAGGCAATACTCAAGGGAGAATCCACCTAGACTTCACTTGTTATCAATTCTTGAGCTAGATGATTTATTCACTTGACTTCATCCGTTGAGATCCCTAATTTATGTTAATACCTCTGTCGAGGATAAGAACAACTAATCCTAGGTTGATTAACTGAAATCTCTTTCTAGTTAAAACCCCTAGTCTTACATTAACTCGATCTATGGATCCCTTTATTAGGTTTGACCCTAATCCGGCAGATTTATGTCGCCCTATGTCTAAGGTTGCATGCAACTCCGTTTAATTATGCTAAATCTACTATTAAACAGGAGCTTTTGCTCCTCTGCATAAGCACATCAAATTCTTGAATTAATACCTAGGATTATTAAAACAAGAATTAAGAACACATAATTAAGAACAGTTCAAGTATTTATCATATAACTCAAGATAAAATAATAACAAGATCTGTCTTAGGTTTCATCCCCCTCAAATATTTGGGGGAATTAGTTCATAATTAATAAAGAAGACATCTCAGAAGAAATAAGATAACAAAACATAAAGAACCCAAAAAACCCTGAAGGAATTTAGGGAGATCCTCTGTCTTGATGTAGAATTTTGCTTCTGGGATGAATCAATCGGCTTCACTTGGAGTAATCCCTTGCTTCCACTCTCTGTGTTGGTAGAAATAAGACGCTCCTTTGTGGGATAAAGAGTATAGTTGCCTCCTAGGGTCTTTATATAGAGCTTTGGGATGCCTTTCTTAGCCTCTAAGTATCCAAATCTGAGTGAAATTGCACTTCCTCACAACAGGGACACGCCCGTGTGCCACGCCCGTATGGATCAATAAGAGGCCGTGTGTGAGACTGTAAATGATGGCACGGCCGTGTGGCTTGGCTGTGCTTGTCGGGGCTGGGTCGTGTTGGACCTTATGTGCCACGGCCGTTTGGTGAATCATTGGGCCGTGTCATTTTTGTACTTTGGCCCATTTTCTTCGTTTTCGGCCCGTTTTTCGTTCTTTTCTCTTCCCTATGCTCTCCTGAGTGTAAAACATGAAATAAAAGGATTAAGAGCACCAATTCTCATAAATTTAGTGATAATTCATCCAGAAATTAGGCTAAACATGAGGTAAAAATGTGTATAATTTATCGTTTATCATATAGATAACTATTTTAGGTCTTGAATTGATTGGTTTTTATTTTGGCTCAATTGTGTTTTTAAGCACATTTGTGAAATTGACTCAATTGGGTGGATAGTATGACTTAAACAAGTCTTCTTAGTGCCACACGACTATGCCACACGGACATGCTCTATGGTCGTGCTAATTTTCCAGTAATGGCGCAAAAACTCACACGACCAAGACACATGGACATGTCTTGTGGCCGTGGCAAAAAGTCAGTATACTTACTCTGTTTTGGCATGGCTTGGGTGCATGGGTGTGTCTGAGTCTCGTGTGAGGCACACGGCCTGGTCACACGGGCATGTGACCTCCTCAATTAGGAAAATTTTGTAAGTGTTTTGAAGTTTATGAATGTGTTCAGTTTAGTCCCGACCCTATCTCATTGCATGTTTGTGGTCTTATAGATCTCCACAACGGGACTTTATGTTTGAATCTTGTTATAATCTGTGAATATTCTGTTCCGATCTGTTCTGAATATCTGGTAATGCCCCTTACCTATTCCGGCAATGGTTACGGGATAGGGGTGTTACACAAAGTGTAAAGTATGAAAATGTGTATTAAAAATATGAAATTATGGGCAATGTGGGCTTGCATGGACTCTAGTAGGTATCGGCTAGGCTTGTATAAGCAATGTGTAGTAAAAATATGAAATACGTGGCATTTTTCACCGAATAGATAGTGTCACCAAATTTTCAATGCGAAAACAATAGCAGCAAACTATAAATTGTGTGTCGGATAATTCTTTTCATATGGCTTTAGTTGTCTGGAAGCATAAGCTATCACTTTGCCTTATTGTATTAGAACATCTCCCAAACTGTTCAATGATACATCACTGAATATCACGAACTCTTTAATTGACTTAGGCTGTACTAAAACTAGTGCTTAGTTAACAGTGCTTTCAAATTTTCAAAACTCTATTTGCATTTCTTAGACCACTCGAACTTCATATCTCTCTATAGCAATCGAGTCATTGGTGTAGTAATCATCAAGAATCCTTTTACAAAACACTGATAATAGCAAGCTAATCCCATAAAACTTTTGACTTCTGATACATTTCTTGGTGGTTTCCAGTCAATAATTACTGATATCTTACTCGGATCAACTCTGATGCCTTCCGCTGAAACAATATGTCACAAAAATCCAACTTCTGAGAGCCAAAACTCGCATTTACTGAATTTAACAAACAGTTGCTTATCTTTCAAAGTTTGTTTATAACACCCTTAACCCGTATCCGTCGCCGAACTAGGGTTTAAAGGTATTACTGAACTATTTACATCATTAGACAAACATTTCACATACATTAATCAATCCTAATCAAATAATACTCATTCACATGCACAACGTCCCTTATAAAGGTCTACGAGACCTTAAACATGCTTTAGGGGTTTGGGACTAAACCAATCACATACAAAAATTTCTGGAACTTAAAAAATTTTCTAACTTAAAGAGGTCACATGACCGTGTGAATAGACCGTTTGACTCACACGGCTTTAGACACATCTGTGTCATAGGCCATGTGGAAATAGGGCATACATACTGACTTGCACCACATGGCTGACCGCACGCCCATGTGCCTGTCTGTGTGAAAACCAAAGGGTATATTGACTTAGGTCACACGGCTAGTCACACGCCCGTGTCTGCAGCCCATGTGCCTATTTGAAATGGCTTCACACACCCATATCTAGGCCATGTGTTCGACCGTGCCAAACCTATAGGGTATATTAACTTGTACCACATGACCAATCACATACGTGTGCAGTCGGCCATGTGGTGTAAGTTAGTATGTATGCGTTATTTTCACATGGCCTGTGACACTGACGTGTTTAAAGCCATGAGTCACACGGGCATATGTGAACTCTGTAAGCTAGAAAATTGTCTAAGTTCTAGAAATTTTTGTATGTTATTAGTTTAGTCCCGAACCCTCTCTAAAGCATGTTTAAGGTCGCATAGACCTTTATAAGGGTTGTTGTGCATGCAAATGAATGTTATTTGATTATGATTGATAAATGTATGTGAAATGTTTGTATAATGATGTGAATGGTTCGGTAATACCACTTAACCCTAGTTCGGCAACGGATACGGGTTAGGGGTGTTACATTTTATTGGTATCAAAGTTATGGTTTAGTCAATTCTAGGACTAACGTAGCATGTGAGAGTCTAGCTATACATGCCATATATTTAAAATGCGATAGTGTGATGATTCCTAACATTTAAAATGTGTGTTCATATAGTAAATGGATCTCGATCGATTTGTAGCTGATGATGTGGAAAGTAACGCACCCAATCCTGCCTCAAGGGGCAGTGCTGGCTGATTCTAGGCTGATTACGAGTAGTCACGAGGGAGAGGCTAAGCAAGCCTTATTCCAAATAATGAATGAGTGGTTCACGGAGTTCGTTCCAATGACTCTAGCTGCTCAACAATCTCCACCCCCACCTAATCCTCCACAATACCTTGTTATGACTCAAGTTGTTGATCCGATACGTCTGAGTAAGCCTCCTGCTAATAAGATTTGTAAGTATGGGGCTGAAGAGTTTCGGGCTACCATTGATGATGATGCTGAGAAAGCGAAGTTCTGGCTCAACAATACAATTAAAGTCTTCGATAAATTATCTTGTAGCCCTGATGAATGCATCAAATTTGTTGTATCTTTGCTAAGAGACACTGTGTATCAATGGTGGAATACATTAGTATCTGTGGTTCCAAAAGAACAGGTTACCTAGAGTTCTATCAGATTGAATTCAGAAAAAAATACATCAGTCAGAGTTTTATTGATCAAAAACGCAAAGAATTCCTCTAGTTGAAGCAAGGCCACATGATTGCGACAGAATATGAGCGAGAATTTGTGAGGTTGAGTAGATATGCACGAGAATGTGTTTTGACTAAAGCGGTAATGTGCAAGAGATTTGAAGATGGCTTGAATAAGGACATATGATTGATAGTCAAAATTCTAGATATAAAAGAGTTTGTTGTACTTGTTGATCGAGCGTGTAAAGCTGAAGAATTGTGTAAAGAGAAAAGAAAAGTTGATTCTGAAGCTAGAGATTCGAGAAATAGATCAACAAGTAAATCATTTCATTCTGCATCAAAGAAGCTTTGAGATACTTATAGCCATTCAAACGTACCTGTGGGTTATTCTAGACGAGATCGGGAAAGGCAACTTGTGAGTTCTAAAGCTCAAGCTACTTGATTGCTAGTGTCGGAAGTGCCAGACCAAACCTACCCGGGTGCAGACATTGTGGTAAACGACATTCTGATGATTTTAGATTGAATGATCGGGCTTGTTTTAAATGTGGATCATTAGATCATTTTATCCATGATTGTTTGGAGCAGGCAGAGCAAGACACAGTGCAGAATACGTGGCCGAGTACCTGTAACACCCCTTACCCATGTTAACGCTGGAAGAGGATATGAGGTATTACTAGAATAGCACACATGTAATCATAATAAACCGAGTTATAAAATGATCATTTAAATTAAAACCCTTCAACTATTCATTCATCTTTTAGTCACTGAGTTCATATATATCATAAACTAGTAACTTAACTAGTATTAAACCACATTGATAGCATAATACAAATGATATATCAAATATTAGAGATCAATATTTCAAGTAATATTACTAAAATATACAACAAATACTCAAGTCTTCTATACATGTCATAGTTCCAAAATATGTTTACAAAATACCAAAAGGAAGGATGGATAGTGTTGGTGAGCCTCCGACAATTTTTCCAAGTCACAAACAAACTCAATTACATTATAAAATAAATCAAGAAAGAAAAAGAAAACTAAGCAAGCTTATAGCTTAGTAAGTAATATGTAAATAATAAAAATAATAAACTATGTATAGCATTTATAAATACCAAAATATGTTTCCATAATTATACAATCTTAATCCCACATGAATTTACTATTTACTTAAATTCAGTATAAGCTGTCCATTCGAGTCCCAATCACTAAAGTTTTTTTATCTAGAGCTACAGATCTCCAAATTATGATCAAATAATTTTCCCAGAAACTAGACTCATATTTCATATTACCATAAAAATTTCAGAATTTTTGGTTTAAACAATTAATACATTTTATTCATTAAAGCCTCCTGTATTTCGCTGCCCATTAGTCCTGACCACTCTTCACTAACATTTCAATTTCTCTTTATACATAATTCAAAAGATGTTCATGTTTTTTCTTCTAAAAATATACTCAATAAGGAATATGACCATATAAATTATGTTACATAATTATTCTTTTACAAATTTTAATGACTTTTCCAAATCAAAATAGGGGATCACGAAATCATTCTGAACCAGTCTGAAAAAAATTTAAATAACTCAGAATATAGAATTCTTTTACTTTCCTTGTTTCTTTTATATGAAAATTGACTCAATAAAATATAATTCCATATCTCATTGAGCTTCTAATTCAAATTCTATCATTTTTGGTGATTTTTCAAAATCACTCATCTGCTGCTATTTTAAACTGTTTATCCCAAATTTCACCTCTTCCACTAAATTTCCCTATTATCAACTTGCAAAATAACACTTTACCATATTTATCTTATCAAAATTCAACCACTTATACAACTCATGGTTCAAAACCCATATATTCATATCCCGGTACTTATTTCCACATTCTTTTTCACATAAATTTCCAGCTAACACATTTGTTTCTCCCGATGAACACTTCGGAATGTAACAATATCCAATTGTTTTAGCACATAACTCCACCTTCTGTAAATGATGCCCAACTTTCATAGCACCACACTATTGGGCTAACATATGTATTCGTGCCATAGCGCCACTTTTTGAATAAACAAGTATAACCGTGGCATATCCACTGATCACCACGTTATATGTATAACCGTGGCATATCCACTTAGCACCACATTCAAGATGTGTAACAGTGGCATATCCACATAGCATCACGTTACACGGATAACCGTGGTATATTCACTTAGCACCAGGGTTTTCCATCCCGAAGGTTCAACCGAGATTTTCTCATTTAATCCCAATTCATCAACCACAATTCACAGTTTATATCAATTAGTTGTACAATACTAAAACTTATTTCACATGTCATAATAAAATATCATAACATAACAAAAACCCTACATTATTTACATACAAACTTACCTCAATGCAAATTATGACGAGTTTATACTCTAATCTACCACTTTTTCCTTTCCCCGATTCAAGTTGATTCCACGTCTTTCTTGATCTAATAATAACACATTTAGCTCATTTAATACTCATACTATTCAATTTGATCCAAAAATCATATTACAACAAAATTATATTTCTGCCCCCTAAATTTCACAAAATTACTATTTTGCCACTAGGCTCGTAAAATAATTTTTATTCAATTTTCTTACATTTTAAGCCTAGCTGATCCTTTTCCCTCTAATAGCTACCCATAATTCTCACTAAATCACACACTTACACACATTTCACAACTTATTACAAACTAGTCATTTTACGCGATTTCATCGAAAATCGTTTGGTAAAAGATGTTTATTACACTCCAAACATTCATATTCTTTCATAAAACATCAAAATACATGCATATCATTCATGGGTGAAATTTTAAACATAAACCCTAACTCAAAATAATGATAGAAATAGGTAAACCGAGCTACGAGGATTTCAAAAATACAAAGAACATTAAAAATGAGGCCAGAATGCACTTACAATCAAGCTTGAAAGATGACAAAACCCTAGCTATGGTGTCTTCCTTCTATATTCAGCCAAAGAAGATGATTATGGACACAAATTTGGCCTTATTTCCCTTTTTAATTTTTTTATTTACAAAATGACCAAAATACCCTTACTAAAAGTATATCCTACCTCATTTATTCCATGTCCATTTTTGTCCAACAATTTAACAAATGGACTAATTACCATATAAGGACCTCTACTTTAAAAACCCATTACTCACAAGCACCTTTATGAACTAGAACACACATTTTTCACCTATTTCAATTTAGTCCTAAATATCAAAATGAGCACCCAAACGATAAAATGTCGCAACGAGATTTTCACACAGTCATTTAATCACACAATAAATATTAAAAACTAATCGCAATAAATTTTTCTACTTTAGATTTATGGTTTCGAAACCACTATTCCGTTTAGTCCCTAAATCGGGCTGTCACAACTCTCCCCCTTTTAGAGATTTTTGTCCCCAAAAATCTTACCGTTAAAAACGTTTGGGTACTATTTTCTCATAGCTTCCTCCGATTCCCACATTGCCTCTTCTACTCCATGTTTTTGCCACAACACTTTTACTAACTTTATCTTTTTATTTCTGAGTTCCTTGGTCTGTTGTGCCAAAATCTTAACTGGTTCTTCACTGTAACTCATATTTGGTTGAATCTCCACTTCTTTAGGAGAAATAACATGTGAAGGATCCGATCGATACCGTCATAGCATAGATACATGACAAACATTATGAATCCTATTGAGTTCCGGTGGTAATGCCAATCGATAAGCAACCGGTCCAAATATTTCTATGATTTCATACGATCCAATGAATCTTGGACTTAATATACCTTGACGACCAAACTGGAGAATTTTCTTCCAAGGTGATACTTTTAAGAATACTTTATCCCCGACCTAAAATTCAATCTCCATTCGTTTAAGATCGACATGTAATAGCCTGATTTAGACTTTAGTCAGAACGGTAGTTTCAGGACCACGAATCCGAGTTAAAAAATATTTAAATATTATTTTACGTGTTTATTACATGTGAATTTGCATGTGTGAAAGTTTCATTTGAAAATTTGGTTGTTTGTATGCTTAATTTAATAAAGGACTTAATCGTGTAAATTGAAAACTTGATAGTTTAAAGAATAAGGGCTAAAGTGTTAGTGCTTTTTTAATATAGAGTATTTATGTTGCAATTATGCCTTTTAATTATAGCATGGACAGTGGAGGACAACCAATATAAAGTTTCATATTAATTTATAAAGGTTACAAATGTAATTGAAATATTAATATGTTATTATAATAAAACATAATAAAATAATAAGTCATGCATTCATTCTTTGAGATAGCCGAATGTTGTAAGAAAGAAAAGAAACAAAAACTTTGAGGTATTCGGCCATTCTTGATCCAAATTCAAGGTTAGTTTGGTTTCGATTTTTGATGATTTTTACGTTTTTGAGATCGTTGCTTCGAATACTACACAACCAAGCTTAAATTCATGATTTTGATGAATATTTTGAGTTAAGCCATTAATGAGAGCTTGTGATTTTTATTTTTTGATGATGAATTCTGAAAGATATGTGTTGGGTTAGCATATTTTGTAAAGGGATTTTTGATGATTTTGAGTAATTAGGATTTAGTTACAAGAATAAAAATATGTGGAGACTAAAATATGAAATTGATGAAAAATATGGGCTTATTTGAACACTAGGAGTATTCGGCCTACCTTGGATGTGATTAATTTTGCATATTTTGTCTTTTATGCATTAGGGACTAAATTGTAAAAAAAATTGTAAATGTTAGGGGTAAAATGGTAATTTGCCCATTTATGTGTTTTTGACTAAATTGAGTGAAAATCTGTTTGAATGAGCTTAATTTGAATATATATCTTTGTAAGCCGAAAGTAAATAAGCTTGGGAGCTATTTTAATAAATTTGTTACGGCTGAGTTATAACATTTGAAAGTCAGTATGAACTATACGGAATATCTGGAATTTTCGATATAGGAATTGTTTATGAGACAACTTTATAATAGTGACATTCGACCTTTGAGCCTAGCAAGCCTTGTGCTGGTGAATTAAATCAGGCTTTATACCTAGCAGGCTTATTGCCAGTGTATAAAAATCAGACTTTGAGTCTAGCAAGCCTTGTGCCGGCGTGTGATATAGGCTTAGGCCTAGCAAGTTTTATACCGGTGAGTTATTATAAGTTTATGCCTAAAAGACTTTATGCTGGTGTGATAATTGATTATATTAAATGAGCTAAAACAATCAGGTACTTGATAGTTGGTTATCTACGTGTAAATAGAGTGTACTGATTTCTTGATATGTGATAAAAAAAATACATGAGGTTAAGGTAGTATATGTGGTAATATGAAAAACATATTTGGTCTTAGAATTGTATATGGATGTAATGTTAAACTTTGAGTGATGAATATATGTCTTTAAACATATAGGTATATTCGAATATATAAGACAATGTGGCTTAGAAATTTGAAAATATATTGATGTTATATACATATATATTCAGCCATAGAGAATTTATCTTATGAAAATATATGCTATACATATATAAATATGGAATTAAATGTTTGGAAATAAATGTGATTGCAAATGCATAAATAAATTTATTTATTGAAATAATTACTAATTGAGATGTTATTATCCATTATTTGTTTAATTTGCTTAAGGCTTACTAAGCTAAGTTAGCTTACTCTGTGTGTATTTGTTTACTCTATTTTATAGATTTTGAAGCAAGTTACGAGCTCGGGGATTGTCAATAAAGTTCACCACACTATCCACAACTTTGGTATTTAAATCATCGAACTTAAATTTTGGCATGTATAGGTTGAATTTTGTTTTGATGTGATGAACCTTGGTTTTGTATAAAAGGCATGCGAAAATGGCTTAATTAAATGTTCGAATTCAATTTTGGTTTTATCATGGCATAAGTCCACTTTAGTTACTATGATATGTGACATGTATGAATGATATTTGTGATGTTTACTTTGTGCGTATAAGTTTGTTGGTGATTTCGGTTATATGTATATAATTGATCTTGATATGTCTTAAATTTGTTTTGAAATGTTTGTTGCATGGCATGAGAGATTTATGTTTTAAATATGTCTATAGGCAGGTAATGTCTTGAAACGATAGTTATAATCTCATTTAATTGATAAATATTTTTGGTTATATGTTAGAATGAGATAAATAATATGGTTGTTCAATGGTTCGGCATTTATACACATGTTCATGAGAATTATGGTTGGGTATAATACTTATGGTTGTGCATATCAGTGATTTTGGTTGAGAATATGTCAAGAATATAATCCAAATATATGATGTATGTATAGGTACTATGTGTAACGCCCCTATGCCCGAGACTGTCGCTGGAGTCGAGCTAGAGGTGTTAATAAACTGAATTTATCACTCAAACGACTTTAAACCGTTTATTTTTAACTTTCGAAATAAGCTGTCTTTCTAAGTCATAGTCGCAAAAAATATCATATCTCGAGTTACAAAACTCAAAATCAAGATCTATAAATTTTTCCTGAATCTAGACTCATATATCTATTTACTAATTTTTTTCTAGAATTTTTGGTTTGTCCAATTAGTACAGTTTATTAGTTAAAGTTACCCCTATTTCAGGACTTGACTGCACTAACCTCTGCTTGCTACGAACCACTTTTCTCTATCTACAAACTTCATATGTCTATACTATTTGTTTCTCTTAAACCTAGACTCAATAAGGGTTTTGTACATATACAGTATACCTCTTAACTATTTTTGTACAATTTATGGTGAATTTCCAAATTTGGAACAGGGGATCCAGAAATCGCTCTGGCCCTGTTTCACTAAAACTCAAATATCTCACAACATATAACTCGTTTACCTGTTTCCTTTTTTCCATATGAAAATAGACATAATAGGCTTCAATTTCATATTTAATTCATCACCTATTTTGATTTCTACTATTTTTAGTAATTTTTCAAACTCATGTCTTTGCTGCTGTAATATTCTGTTTCATGGTGAATTGCACTTTTCTATGAATAATCATGGACTAAGTGTCACTTTAAGCCTACATGGTCTCACACATAATCTAGATTAACCGTTCCAATGTCTAATTGTTATCAACCATTTTCTCAACAAAACCACAACCATATAACAAGATTAATTACACAAAATGAGTATATTGCTATACATGCCATACTCAAGTTATACAAGCCATTTTACCAAAATAGTTCTTTGGATAGTGTGAGCGAGTATTCGACCTATCCCGATTCCCGAACCAGCTTGACCAAAACTACAATGAATAAAGAGGGAGGAGTAAGCATAAATGCTAAGTAAATTCACATGTAAATAACAAGTAACATAATCAAGGAATCCAACATGACAATCAATTAGAATAACATCACTAACACATATAAGGCACAAGAACATTTACTATCTTATCACATCATCATCTTGCCATGTTCTCACCCAAAGTTTAGGATCATACCTGTCAAATTTCTCGTTCACAACACGTTACAACATACCTCGTTCACTTACGCGCTCTCATTACTCATTTATCAGTCTACCCGTTGAACACATAGGAATATAACTCGGATACCCAAATAGTATACACATAAGTGTCATATCAGTAGCCAAGCTACCATGTAACCCGCCCATAAACGAACTCGGACTCAACTCAACGAGCTCGGATGCCTAGTTACATCTCACGAACTCGGACTCAACTCAACGAGCTCGGAACTCAATCATTTTAGTGACATGTCACTTGTATCCTAATCTATTCCCAAGGTTCAAACGGGATTTTCTTCAATCACAATTTCCCAGTCATTTTCCCCGAAATGTCGGAACCAATACGTTGTTAGCATCTCATACTTATCAATTTAATCACATACTTTGCATAATAATACATAATAATTCACAAAGCATAATATTCTAATTATAAGTATCATATCATATAAATAACATTAAATCACTTGAAATAACAATTATGTTACCTTAATTACACATGAACTTACCTCGGTACCAAAATATCAACAATCGAGCCTATTCCTTATAAACTTTGTTTTTCCCTCGATCGTGACTTGAATCTCGTTTCTCTTGATCTAAAATAACACATTTAACTCATTTAATACTCACATTTATCAAAATAGTCCTTAATTCAAATTTTGGCAAAATTACAATTTTGCCCCTAAACTTTTGCATATTTACACTTTTGCCCCAAGGCTCGGAAATTAAATTTTATTCCAAATTCATATGTTTTAGGACATGCTGATCATTTATTTACAAACAGAAATCCCAAATTCCAACTATAACATGCACTTATGAACAATAGGTATTTTTACCGATTAAGTTGTTTTACTCGTTTTTACTGAAAATCGAGTAGCACAAGTTGTCTAACATAATTTAAAACCTCATATTCTATCATAAAACATCAAAATACACAAATTTCACCTATGGGTATTTTTCCAATTATGAACCCTAACTTAAATTATTGCTAACATAAGCTTTATCGAGCTACCGATATCACAAAAATATAAAAATTATTAAAAACGGGGCTAGGATGCACTTACTATGAAGCTTGAAAGTTGAAGAAACTCTAGCTATGGAGAGAAGGTACATTCGGCCAAGCAAGGAAGAAGATGATAACTATTTTGTCATCTTTTTCCCTTTTAATTCATGTTAATAACCAAATGACCAAAATGCCCTTAATGTCTTTCTTTGAAAATTTTCATGTACAAGCCCATTTTTGTCCAAAATTTTAGAAATTGGTCAAATTGCTATTTAAGACCTCCTAATTATTAATCCAAAGCAATTTCATACTAAAAGCTTCTAGAATGCAAATTTTTCAACTTATTCAATTTAGCCCCTAATTTCAAATTAAGCACTTTATGCATAGAATTTCTTCACGAAATTTTCACACAATCATGCAATCATATCATAAACCTCAAAATGATTATAAAATAATTATTTCTATCTCGGATTTGTGGTCACAAAACCACTATTCCAATTAGGCCCTAATTCGGGATATTACAACTCTCCCCTGTTTAGGGATTTTTGTCGTCGAGCATCTTACCAGTAAACAGGTGTGGGTATTGTTTCCTCATAGTTTATTCGGGTTCCCATGTAGCCTCTTCTACTCCATGCTTTTGCCACAACACTTTCACAAGAGCAATACTTTTATTCCTTACTTGTTTGACCTCTCGAGCTAAAATCTTAATCGGTTCTTCTTCATAGGTCATGTCTGGTTGTAGTTCAATTTCTGTCGGTGAAATCACATGTGAATGATCCGAACGATACCGACGTAACATAGACACATGGAACACATCACGAATTTTCTCTAACTCAGATGGTAATGCCAATCTATACGCTACTAGCCCAACTCTTTCAATTATTTCATAAGGCCCGATAAAACGCGGACTTAATTTGCCCTTCTGTCTAAATCTGAGAACTTTCTTCCACGGAGACACCTTTAAAAATACCTTATCACCAACTTGAAACTCAATTTCTTTTCATTTCAAATCTGCATAAGATTTTTGTCTATCCGAAGCAATTTTGAACAATCTCGAATCACTTTCACTTTTTCTTTAGTTTCTTTTATTAGATCAACCCCATAGATCTGATTTTCTTTGAGTTCGGTCCAATACAACGGCATCCGACACTTGCGATTTTACAATGCTTCATAAGGTGCCATTTTCAAACTAGTTTGATAGCTGTTATTATAAGAAAATTCTACCAACAGTAAATATCTTTCCCAACTACCTTGAAATTCCAATACACAACATCTGAGCATGTCTTCTAGAATCTGAATTACTCTCTCTGATTGTCCTTCAGTTTGTGGATGAAAAGCAGTGCTAAAATTTAACTTCGTACCTAATGCCTCTTGTAATTTTTTCCAAAACCGCAAAAGTAAATCTCAGATCTCTGTCTGAAATGATTGACAATGGTATTCCGTGTAGTCTAACAATTTCCCTGATATACAACTCAGCCAACTTGTTAAGAGAATAATCCGTACGTACCGGAATAAAATGAGCCGACTTAGTTAATCTGTCAACTATTACCCAGATGGCATCTTTCTTTCCTGGAGTCAACGGCAACCCTGAAACAAAATCCATAGTAATTCGATCCCATTTCCATTCAGGAACCATAATAGGCTGAAGTAATCCCGAAGGCACTTGGTGTTCAGCTTTCACTTGTTGACAAATTAAACATTTGGATACAAACTTTGATATATCTCTTTTCATTCCATTCCACCAATACATTTTCTTTAAGTCATTATACATTTTCGTACTGCTTGGATGAATCGACAAACAACCATTATGTGCTTCCTGCAAGATCTTTTGAATCAATTTTTCATTCTTCGGTACACAAATTCGATCTTTAAACATCAAGCACCCATCAGAACCGATTCTGAAATCTGACTCTATATTAACCTCACATTACTTTCTTTTGGATTGCAAGTCTTCATTGCTTTTCTGAGCTTCACAAATCTCTTGTAAAAACATCGGTCTTGCTTTCAACTCAGCTAGAATTGAACCATCATCTGACATTTCCAACTGAGTGTTCATAGCTCTTAAAGCAAACAACAACTTTTTGCTCAAGGCATCGGCAACTACATTTGCTTTTCCTGGATGGTAGTCAATCACAAGCTCATAATCTTTCAATAACTCCAACCATCTTCGCTGTCTTAAGTTCAAGTCTTTTTGTGACATCAAGTATTTAAGACTTTTGTGGTCGGTATATACTCTACACTTTTCACCATATAGATAATGTCGCCAAATCTTCAAAGCAAACACCACCGCAGCCAATTCCAAATCATGAGTCGGATAATTCCTCTCATGAGGTTTCAACTGTCTCAAAGCATAAGCCACAACCTTTCCTTCTTGCATCAGAGCACATCCCAAGCCATTTAGAGAAGTATCACTATATACCACAAATTCTTTACCTGACTCGGGCTGTACTAACACTGGTGCCTCTGTTAATAACTTTTTCAATTCTTCAAAACTTTGTTGACATTCTTCTGTCCACTCAATTTTAGCATCCTTTCGGAGTAATCTAGTCATAAGAGCAGCAATTATAGAAAATCCATTTACAAACCGTCGATAATATCCAGCTAGCCCCAAGAAACTTCAAACCTCGGTTACATTCTTCGGTGGTTTCCAATCAATAATAGCTGAAATTTTACTGGGATCAACTCGTATCCCATCACATGAAACAATATGACCCAAAAATCCTACTTCTCGAAGCTAAAATTCACTTTTACTAAACTTGGCATATAACTGCTTATCTCTCAAACTCTATAAAACTATCCTTAAATGCTCGGCATGCTCTGTCTCATCTTTTGAATAAATCAAGATATCATCTATAAATACCACGACAAACTTGTCCAAGTATGGCCGAAATATACGGTTCATTAAATCCATAAACACAGCAGGAGCATTTGTTAACCCAAATGGCATAACTAAAAATTCATAATGACCTACCTTGTTCTAAAAGCAGTTTTAGGCACCTCTGACTCTTTTACCTGCAGCTGATGGTACCCAGATCTCAAGTCAATCTTTGAAAACCATGTCGCTTCTTTCAGCTGATCAAACCGATCATCAATTCTCAGCAACGGATACTTGTTCTTAATTGTCACTTTGTTTAACTGCTGATAGTCAACACACAGTCTCATTGAACCATATTTCTTTTTCACAAACAATATAGGAGCACCCCAAGGTGAAAAACTCGGTCTCACAAAGCCTTTATCAGTCAACTCTTGCAACTGTGACCTTAATTCTTTCAACTCTGCTGGTGCCATTCTATACGGACAATCGAGATCGGAGCTATTCCCCGTATCAACTCTATACCAAATTCTACTTCTTTGACTGGAGGTAAACCCGGTAATTCCTTTGGAAATATATCCGCAAACTCACATACAATCAGCACTGATTCAACTTTCTTTTCAATTTCTTTTGTATTCAGCACATACTCCAAATAAGCTTCATAACCCTTTCTCAAATATCTCTAAGCTGACATCGAAGAAATTACACTAGAAAATGCCTCTGATTTATCTGATTCAACCCGCAGAGTTTCACCATTTTCACACTTTAATTCAATAACTTTCAGTTTACAATTTACTATAGCATCATGCAATGTCAACCAATCCATGCCTAAAATAACATCAAACTCATCAAACGGCAACAACATTAAGTCGGCTGGAAAGTAATAACCCCAAATCATTAAAGGACATTTCTTGCATACTTTATTAACTATAACATATTTGCCTAATGGGTTTGACGCTTTAAACATAAATTCTATGTTCTCAACAGGTATATTCATATTGGACACCAATTTCATGCACACATATGAATAAGTAGAACCGGGATCAATCAAGGCAATAACATTAACATTATAAAGAGAAAATATACCAGTGATCGCGTCGGGTGAGGAAGCATCTTCACGTGCTTTTATAGCATAAGTTCTAGCCGGAGCTCTTGCTTTAGGTTTAGCTACTACATCTCTAGCTACATTCTTGCTGCTTGCTTCACTCCCAGCTTTTCTTGAATACCTTCCCCTCGAATCCACACCACTTGCTTTTGTACTCTGAAATTTTTCTTTTTCAATTCTCTCTGGGCAGTCTCTAATAAAATGATCCGGAGAACCACATCGAAAACATTCATTTGCTCTGCATGGAGCAAAATGATTCCTACCACACCGCTGACACTCGGGCCTAACAAATTTCGAATTCCCTACACTAGCTGCCGAAGTAGTCTGGGATTTAGGACCCACATTTTGCTTCTTAGAATTCCCATATGATTGTCCAGCTGAAACTTGGGAACGAGGATTCATATTTCTTGATTTTTCGGGTTGCTGTGAGGGTGCACTGTTCATCGGTCTTTTCTTCCAATTTCGTGTCTCAGATTCTACCTTTTTCTTCTCTTTAAGTAGTTCTTCAGCCTTGCAAGCTCGATCGACAAGTACCACCATTTCTTTTAGTTCAAGAATCCCAACAAACACCTTAATGTCTTCATTCAGCCCGTCTTCAAATCGTCTGCACATTTTCGCCTCTGTAGGAACATATTCTCTAGCATACTTACTCAATCTGACGAACTCCCTTTCGTATTCAGTGACTGTCTTATTACCTTGCTTCTGCTCAAGAAACTCTTTACGCTTCTGATCAATAAATCTTTCACTGATGTATTTTTTCTGAAACTCTTCTTGAAAGAATTCCCAAGTTACCTTCTCTTTCGGTACCACAGAAATTAATGTCTTCCACCAATTATAGGTTGAATCCCTCAGCAAAGATATAGCACATTTCAAACATTCTTCAAGTGTACAAGATAATTCATTAAATACCCGGATAGAATTTTCAAGCCAAAACTCAGCTTTCTCGGCATGATCATCCACATTAGCCCTGAATTCTTCGGCCCCTAGTTTACGAATTTTATCAACTGGAGTTCTTTGATATTTCATCATATCCACACCCTGAGGCATCGGGGGTACAGGTTAAGGAATTGGGGGAGGTGGGGGAGGTTGTACATTCGGGTTCGTACGAACGAACTCAGTATACCAAGCACTCATCATCTGAAGAAAGGCTTCTCTACCCCTTTCTCTTCCTCCTTGACCAACAGTAAGAGGTGGATTTTCACTCGGCACCACCCCTTCAGCCGAAGCTGGTGCATTACTCTCTACGTCATCAGCCACAGTTGGATCAGGATCCATTTACTATAAAAAAATCATTTAAAAGTTTAGAAGTTGTCACACTATCACAATATACACATATGGCATGTATAGCAAAACTCGAGCATGCAACCCATTAATCCGAGAACCGACTAAACCTGCTCTGATACCACTAAATGTAACACCCTTACACCCAAGACCGTCACTGAAGTCGAGCTAGAGGTGTTAATAAACTGAATTTATCACTCAAACGACTTTAAACCATTTATTTTTAACTTTTGGAATAAGTTGTCTTTCTGAGTCATAGTCGCTAAAAAAATCATATCCCGAGTTACAAAACTCGAAATCAAGATCCGTAAAATTTGCCTGAATCTAGACTCATATATCTATTTTCTAATTCGTTTCTAGAATTTTTGGTTGGTCCAATTAGTACATTTTATTAGTTAAAGTTACCCCTATTTTAGGACTCGATTGCACTGACCTTTGCTTGCTTCGAACCACTTTTCTCTCTAGAAAAAATTCATATGTCTATGTCGATTGTTTCTCCTAAAAATAAACTCAATAAGATTTTGTACATATACAGTATACCTCTTAAGTAGTTTTGTACAATTTATGGTGAATTTCCAATGTTGGAACAGGGGATCTAGAAATTGCTCTGGCCCTGTTTCACTAAAACTCAAATATCTCACAACATATAACTCCTTTACCTGTTTCTCTTTTTCCATATGAAAATAGACATAATAAGCATAAATTTCATATTTAATTCATCACCTATTTCGATTTCCACTATTTTTAGTGATTTTTCAAACTCATGTCTTTGCTGCTGTAATATTCTCTTTCATGGCGAATTGCACTTTTCTATGAATAATCATGGACTAAGTGTCACTGTAAGCCTACATGGTCTCACACATAATCTAGATTAATCGTTCCAGTGTCTAATTGTTATCAAGCATTTTCTCAACAAAACCACAACCATATAACAAGATTAATTACACAAAATAAGTATATTGCTATACATGCCATACTCAAGTTATACAAGCCATTTTACCAAAATAGTTCTTCGAATAGTGTGAGCGAGTCTTCGACCTATCCCGATTCCCGAACCAGCTTGACCAAAACTACAATGAATAAAGAGGGAGGAGTAAGCATAAATGCTTAGTAAATTCACATGTAAGTAACAAGTAACATAAGCAAGGAATTCAACATGAGAATCAATTACAATAACATCACTAACACATACAAGGCACAAGAACATTTACTATCTTATCACATCATCATCTTACCATGTTCTCACCCAAAGTTTAGGATCATACCTGTCAAATTTCTCGTTCGCAACATGTTACAACTGTAACACCCCTATCCCGTGACCGTCACCGAAATAGGTAAGGGACATTACTAGACTTGCATCTCATGTCAGAATAGTAAAAATTTTGAACTTTTTAGTCAAAATCCAACATGTATTTTCAATTAGCAAAGCATACTTCAAATGATCGAAAAATGATGCATATAACTATTGAGGGTCAAATTGAAAACATAGCAAAAAGGTAGGAAAATAATCATAAATTTTCAAGTTAGGAACACACGGCCAAGCCACTTGCCCGTGTCCCTCTCACACGGTCGTGTCCCTCCAGACACGCCCAAACCTCTCAGCTCGTGGTCGATTCTGACTTCCCACACGGCTGTCTAACACACCCATGGGGTTAGGTCGTGTGTCGCCCACGGCCTAAGCACACCCGTGCCCTTACCCCGTGGCTGAAACTGTCAATTGACACATGGCTGCCAGACACGCCCGTGTACAAAACAGAGTAGACCGTGTGACTATACTGCCAAATTTCACACGGCTACAAGTTACCGGACACGCCTGTGTGTCTAGGCCGTGTACCAAAACTGACCAAAACATTTAAGGTGCAGGTGACACACGGTCGAAGTACAGGCCCTGTTCCCTGGCCGTGTGGCACAATATAGGCTTGGTTTAAGCCAAATTGCCACCCAACAAGGGTCATTCTTACAAGCCAAGAATATGCAACATTTCAAGCCAATTTACCATCTACAAACATACCAATTCAAGCATATTCTGAACCCCAAAATCATCATCATCCTCAAGCACAAAGAACTCATCAAAATCACATAATTTGCCATAACACATTTAACCAAAAAAATCAATCCTAAAATACTTGATTATAAACATATGTGACCCAAGCCACATCTCATAGCTTGATCACTGACCAAATTATGCCATATTCACTAACCATCTAGCCTATACATGCCATGACCATTTCATTTACAAAAGTTTCAAAAGTACCAAAGTTTGATAGATAGTGTGATGGCGATCTCCGACTCATCCGATTATCGAGTTAGCTTCCGAATCTATAAGACAGTGAAAGAAATGTACAGAGTAAGCTTCTAAAGCTTAGTAAGTCTGTATAATATAGAAATTAAACCTTACCGAATCAATGCGATAATTACAACAACAATGCCAATTCAATTCATATACTCAAGTTGCCTATTTCACAAGTATACACTTGTTAGTTCATGTAACATATAAATTCATTCATGTACCAACCACAACATTCATGTATCATATCATTGCTCAAATACTTGTACATGTATTTCATATAACTTATACCATATAATCCATGTAATTCTCATGTCTCATATAACATGTAATACATATATCATTCAATCTTCATGTAACATGTATCAGTAATTGCCCGTTAAACCTTTAAGAACATCGAGGGATACTCGGGTGATACACACACAGTGTATATACATATAACCTGTAATCCGTCAATGCATCATGTATGCTCTTTCGAGCCTGTATCGGTATGCCCGAAGGCTAAACATGTGATCCCGAAGGATGAATGGTAAGCCCGTAGGCTAACGGTGAGTCCGAAGACTAAACATGTGATCTCCAAGGATAAACTTGTAGCTCATGAGCACGTGGTGAGTCCGCAACAAATGCAGGAGCTCGAACCACCCTGTAGCCCTAGTGACATGTCACTTGTATCCTATCGACTTCTACGGTTCTAACGGGGCTCGGTATTCATTTCTCACTTGTAACAATTTCATTTCAATTTCATATGTATACATCCAAATAGGCTATTCAATCAACTAATATGTCATATATTCCATTAACAACAATTATAAACATAAACATATTAAATTTCATTATACGAACTTACCTCGTAATCCTGTATCTACTCGTCTATTTTCTGTTTTCCCCGATCAAGTTCCGAAATTCGGTCGTCTTTATCTATATTAATATAAATTTAGCTATTTAATCACTAACTTATTCAATTTAGTCCAAACCATGTATTTTGGCATATTTTCAATTTAGCCCCTATAATTTCAACACTTTGCAAAATAGTCCTTTTATCACAAAATGACAAATTACACAAATAATCCCTAAATTTCCCTTAGCCGAATATTCAAGGGACTTGTACAAGTACATATCTTTCAATTAATCACAAATTTAACCTAAAAAATTCTACCTTTTTACAAATAAATTCTTAAACTCATTTTCATCAAAATTTACTTGAAAATTCTTGTATTTTCTCACATAATATACAATAATTCACCAAAATCTTCTAAAATATCATAGATTCATCAATGGCATTTTTCAAAGACATTCACAAAATTAGAAATTGAGGTACGGGTCGGCTAGTATACGAAGCAACGATCTCAAAAATGTAAAAATCACTAAAAATCGAAGTCAAAACATACCTCAATTGAAGAATCAAGCTTGCCGAAATTTAAAAGCTTAAAACCCTTTTTGTTTTCTTGAAGAATCGGTGAAGAAGAAGCAAATATGAAAGAATTTTCATGTTTTATTAATTAAAACATATAATAAAGCCAAATGACCATTTTAACCTTTTAATAAAACCATTAAAAATCAATAATAATAAGGACATAAAAGTCCACTACCACTTAAAATGGTAAAATAACCATTTAAGGCCTTCCACTTTAAAAGCCATCATCAAATAAGCCATTAATGAAATAGAACTCAAGTTTATCGCTTTATGCGATTTAGTCCTTTTTCTCGTATTAACCGGTCAAACGATAAAATTTCTAAACGAAACTTTCACACGGTAATTCTATCATGCTGTAAAACATATTAAAGCAATAAAATAACAATTTGACTCGGTTAATTGGTCCCGAAACCACTCGTTCCGACTAGGGTCTAAAGTGGGCTGTTACAACAACATACCTCGTTCACTTAGGCGCTCTCATTACTCATTTATCAGTCTACCCGTTGAACACATAGGAATATAACTCGGATACCCAAATCGTATACACATAAGTGTCATATCAGTAGCCAAGCTACCATGTAACCCACCCATAAATGAACTCGGACTCAACTCAACGAGCTCGGTCGTTTGCATCCATAAGTGAACTCGGACTCAACTCAATGAGCTCGGATGCCTAGTTACATCTCACGAACTCGGACTCAACTCAACGAGCTCGGAACTCAATCATCTTAGTGACATGTCACTTGTATCCTAATCTATTCCCAAGGTTCAAACGGGATTTTCTTCAATCACAATTTCCCAGTCATTTTCCCTGAAATGTCGGAACCAATACGTTGCTAGCATCTCATACTTATCAATTTAATCACATACTTTGCATAATAATACATAATAATTCACAAAGCATAATATTCTAATTATAAGTATCATTTCATATAAATAACATTAAATCACTTGAAATAACAATTATGTTACCTTATTTACACATGAACTTACCTCGGTACCAAAATATCAACAATCGAGCCTATTCCTCGTAAACTTTATTTTTCCCTCGGTCACGACTTGAATCTCGTTTCTCTTCATCTAAAATAGCACATTTAGCTCATTTAATACTCACATTTATCAAAATAATCCTTAATTCAAATTTTGGCAAAATTACAATTTTGCCCCTAAACTTTTGCATATTTACACTTTCTCCCCAAGGCTCGGAAATTAAATTTTATTCCAAATTCTTATGTTTTAGGACATGCTGATCATTTATTTACTAACAGAAATCCCAAATTCCAACTATAACATGCATTTATGAACAATAGCAATTTTTACCGATTAAGTCGTTTTACTCGTTTTTACTGAAAACCGAGTAGCACAAGTTGTCTAACATAATTTAAAACCTCATATTCTATCATAAAACATCAAAATACACAAATTTCACCTATGGGTATTTTTCCAATTATGAACCCTAACTTAAATTATTGCTAACATAAGCTTTATCGAGCTACCGGGATCACAAAAATATAAAAATCATTAAAAACGGGGCTTGGATGCACCTACTATGAAGCTTGAAAGTTGAAGAAACCCTAGCTATGGAGAGAAGGTACATTCGGCCAAGCAAGGAAGAAGATGATAACTATTTTGTCATCTTTTTCCCTTTTAATTCATGTTAATAACCAAATGACCAAAATGCCCTTAATGTCTTTCTTTGAAAATTTACATGTACAAGCCCATTTTTGTCCAAAATTTTAGAAATTGGTCAAATTGCTATTTAAGACCTCCTAATTATTATTCCAATGCAATTTCATACTAAAAGCTTCTAGAATGCAAATTTTTCAACTTATTCGATTTAGCCCCTAATTTCAAATTAAGCACTTTATGCATAGAATTTCTTCACGAAAATTTCACACAATCATGCAATCATATCATAAACCTCAAAATGATTATAAAGTAATTATTTCTATCTCAGATTTGTGGTCACGAAACCACTATTCTGATTAGGCCCTAATTCGGGATATTACACTATGTGTTTTGGCTTTATGATATATGATAGTTGTTAATTATGCTTAAGTAGACCATGTGTTAGTTAGGTAAGAATCAGGACATATGCATGATGAGTATTTTTTGGTCACTTATGGACCAAATTAATGATATGAATGACATTTGATTTGGTTGTCATGGAAATTTAATTAAATTGGGAATTAGATTCATATGAGAGAATTGAAATTGATGAAAAAGAACATGTGTACCTAACATTCGGTCATGATACGTTAGTTGAGCTTTTATAAGTTGTTATATATATTATGGTAATAAGTATGCGCATGGTTCATGTAAAATAAGTCTAATAATCCAATAATGAATTTATTATTGTATACATGTTATGTGTTGTATACATTGTTATTTTATATATTTTGGATTATGTTAAATTAAGCTATGATGTGATTGATATGATTATTAAGATTTGGTATTTAATTATGTTATAAGCATTGATGTGATTAAAACCTTGTGTCGTAATTTATAATGTGTATTTATTTGAATCATAACATAGTCGATAATGCCTCATAACCCTAATTCGGTGGCTTTCAAACTTTACCGAATCACTTTTTCTTTTTCTTCTGTTTTCCGGATCAAATCAACCCCATGTATCTTCTTTTCATTGAGCTTTGTCCAATTTGTCCAATATAACGGTGTTCTACACTTTCTACCATATAAAGCTTCATACGGAGCCATTTTAATACTGGACTGATAGCTATTATTGTAAGCAAATTCAATTAAAGGTAGATACCTCTCCCAATTAACTTCAAACTCTAGTATACAACATTAGAGCATGTCTTACAATACCTGAATTACACGCTCAGTTTGGCCATCAGTTTGAGGATGAAATGCAGTGCTAAAATACAACTGAGTACCCAAGGCTTCTTGCAATTTGCTCCAAAAACGAGATGTAAATCGAGGATCTCTATCTGATATGATGGAGACAGGCACTCCATGTAGCTGACAATCTCAGATATATACAATTCAGCCAGTTTATCTAAAGAATAATCCATACATACCGGAATAAAGTGCACTAACTTTGTTAATCAGTCAACAATCACCCAAATGGCATCTTTCTTCCTTATAGACAACGGCAACCCAGATACAAAATCCATAGTAATTCCTTCCCATTTCCATTCTGGTATAGTAATTGGCTGAAGTAACCTTAAAGATACCTGATGTTCAGCTTTAACCTACTGACATATCAAACACTCTGATACAAATTCAGAGATATCACGTTTCATACCTGGCCACCAGTAAATCTTTTTCAGATCATTATACATTTTATTACTCCCTGGATGTATAGACATAGTACCGCTGTGAGCCTCATGTAGAATCTTCTGTATGAGCTCTGAATTCTGAGGTACACATACCCTGCCTCTGAATAACAAACAACCATCAATCCCTACTTGAAATTTCGAATCAGTACCTGATTCAAATTGTGCCCATTTATTTTGTAACTTTTCATCATTTTTTTGAGCTTCACAAATCTCCTATATAAACACTAGTCTAGCTCTCATTTCAGCTATAACTGAACCTTCATCAGACAAGGATAATTGGGTATCCATAGCTTGCAAACCAAATAAAGATTTTCGGTTTAAAGCATTAGGTACAACATTAGCCTTACCCAGGTGGTAATCAATAATCAAATCATAATCATTTATCAGTTCAAGCCACCTGCGTTGTTTCAGATTCAAATCTTCTGTGTCACCATACAAGTAATGTCACCATATCTTCAGTGCAAATACAGTAGCAGCTAATTCAAGATCATGTACCGGGTAATTTCTTTCATGTGGCTTAAGTTTTCTTGAAGCATAGGCTATTCCTTTACCTTCTTGCATCAAGACACAACCTAAACCATTTAACGATGCATCATTATAAATAATAAATTCTTTACCCGGTTCAGGCTGTACCAACACAGGTGCTTTTGTCAATAATTCTTTCAATTGATCAAAACTCTGCTGGCATTCTTTAGTCCACTCGAATTTAACATCTTTCGACAATAAACGAGTCACCGGAGAAGCTATCATAGAGAACCCTTGTACAAATCTTCGATAATAACCAACTAAACCCAAGAAACTTCTAACTTCTGATACATTCTTTGGTGGACTCTAATTTGTAATAGCTAAGATTTTACTCGGATCTACCCTGATGCCTTTGGCGGATACAATATGTCCAAGAAAACCCACTTCTCGAAGCCAAAATTCACATTTACTGAATTTAGCATATAATTGTTTCTCTTGCAGAATTTGCAACAAAGTCTCAAATGTTCTGCATGTTCTTTTTCATCCCGAGAATAAACCAGAATATCATCAATGAATACTACCACAAATCTATCTGAGTACGATTTGAATATTCAGTTCATCAAATCTATAAATATGCAGGTGCATTACTTAGCCCAAACGGCATAACCAGAAACTCATAATGCTTGTACCTAGTTCTAAAGGCTGTCTTTGACACATCTGACTCCTTTACCCGTAACTGATAGTAACCTGATCAGAGATTAATCTTTTAGAATACTATGGCAACTTTTAGTTGATCAAATAAGTCATCAATCTGGGGCAACAGGTACTTATTCTTTATAGTTACCTTATTGAGCTACCGATAGTTAATACACAATCTCAAGGACCTGTCTTTCTTTTGGACAAACAAAATTGGAGCACCCTAAGGTGAATGACTTTGCTGAACAAAACCCCTATCCACAAGTTCCTGTAACTGTGTCTTTTAACTCCTTTAATTCTGTAGGAGCCATCCGGTACAGAGCTATGGAAATCAGAGTAGTTATTGGAATCAAATCTATAGAAAATTCCACTTCTGTTTCTTGTGGTAACCCTGGTACTTCTTCTAGGAGCACATTAGAAAATTCACATACTATCGGCACTACATGAATCTTTGACTTCGATACCTTAGTGCCGAGTACATAAGCCACATAAACATCATACCCCTTTTTAACATACCTTTGTGCTGCCATAACTGAAATCACATCAGATAACCCCTCTATCTGATCAGATTTAACCTAAAACAACTCGCCATTCTAACATTTTAAAAAAATATATTTCTGTCTACAGTTTACTACTGCATCGTGTTAAGTTAGCCAGTCCATACCCAAAATAACATCAAACTCATCAAATGTACTAAATTTTCACAAATATAAGAATGAGTGGACCAGAGGTCAATCAATACAATAACATCAGTATTATAAAGTGAGAAAGTGCCAGTGATCATATCATGAGATGATGCTTCCTTACGAGCTCGTATCGCATGAGCTCTAGCAAGTGTTTTTGTTTCTGACCTTGCAGCTGAGTCTTTTACCATGCCTCTACTACTAGTTCCACCTCTGACATTTCGCGAGGGTCTACCTCTACTAGCAACATTACTTTGTCTAACACTCTGAACTTTCTCTTCATCTACTTTCTCGGGATAGTCTTTGACAAAATGTTATTTGGAGCCATATCTGAAACAAGCTTAAATCTTTTCCCAACATTCTCTGAAATGTCGTTTACCACAATGTCGACATTTGGGTATATCCGATCTTACATTGCCCACACTTGAAATCAAAGTAGTTCGAGCTCTAGAACCCAGATTTGATTTTTCCTTGTCTCGATAAGAATACCCAGCTGAAGTTGTCTTTTGAGGATTCGCTTCTTTAAATCTTTTTGATTGGGATTGGAATGACTTGTTCATTGGCCTTTTTCTTTGTTCCCGGGCTTCAATATCAACTTTTCTCTTTTCTTTATTCTATTCCTCAGCTTTACAACCTCTATCAACCAGTACCACCATTTCTTTTAATTCTAAAATTCTTACTAACACCTTGATGTCTTCATTAAGTCCATCTTCAAACCTTCTGCACATCATTACTTTGGTAGAAACACATTCTTGCACATATTTACTGAGCCTTACAAACTCGCATTCATATTTAGCCACTATCATCTTACCTTGTTTCAATTCAAGAAATTCCTTTCATGTCTAATTGATAAATCGCTGACTAATATATTCCTTCGAAACTCTTCCAAGAAGACATCCCAAGTTACTTTTTCCTTCGGAACTATAGAGATTAAAGTCTTCCACCAACGATAGGCCGAATCTTTCAGTAATGATACTACACATTTTAAAGATTCATTAGGTGTGCAAGATAATTGATCAATTATCCGCATAGAATTCTCAAGCTAGAACCCTACATTTTTTGGATGATCATCAATGTTTGCTCTAAATTCTTCAGCCCCTTAATTACGGATCTTATCTACCGGAGGTTTTTCGATCGTACCATATCAATACTTTATGGAGTTATGGGGACCGGTTGTGGTATAGGTGGAGGAGGAGGAGGTTGAGCATTAGGGTTTGCTCTAATAAAATTAGTATACAAGTCATTCATCATTTGAAGAAAAACATTCCTAGCTTCATCTGCGTGACTCGATGTCTCATGTCTACTTTCTATATGTGCGATCCCTTGCGTGGGAGCCGGTGAATTACTTGCAGCATCATCAGCTACTGCTCGATCAGGATCCATTGCTATATAAAAAACACAATTTAGTAATGTCAAGGGTCACCACACTATCACAATATATTTATGGCATGTCTAGATAGACTTTCACACTCACTATACTGGTCCTAGAACAGACTAAACCATAACTCTGATACCATTAAAATGTAACACCCCTTACCTGTGTTAACACCTGAACAGGATACGTGGTATTACCAGAATAGCACACATGTAATCATAATAAGCCGAGTCAGAAAATGCTCATTTAAATTAAAACCCTTCAACTATTCATTCATCTTTTAGTCACCGGGTTCATATACATCATAAACCAGTAACTTAACTAGTATTAAACCACATCAATAGCATAATACAAGTGATATATCAAATATTAGATATCAATATTTCAAGTAATATTATTATAATATACAAAAAAATACTCAAGTCTTCTATACATGCCATAGTTCCAAAATATGTTTACAAAATACCAAAAGGAAGGATGGATAGTGTTGGTGAGCCTCTGAAAATTTTTCCAAGTGATGAACAAACTCGATTACAGTATAAAATAAGACAAGAAAGAAAAATAAAAGAAAGTGTAACTCCCTAGATTTTGGGCCTAGGAGAGGTGGGCTTCGAGTATCGGAGAAATTTGGATTTTAGTGGGACGAGAAAATTTTCACTAATTACAGGTTGGGGTGATGGTTAAGGGATTTTGAAGTGTTTGGGGATGTCTGAGAAGTCCTGGGTTCAAACCAGGACTTTAGCAAAATTTTTATTTTTGCGTAATTTAGCATGAAAACTAGCGTTTAAGCCTTTTAGTTAGTTGGGATTGATTTACGACACAAAAGAGCTTGTGACTTGTTGGTAAGAGGCGTGTTAAGACTACTGGGGAGCATAAGTTTGAATCCTAGGCCATGCGAAGTTGTTGTTTTTTTGAAAAGGGATTGATGCTAGCTGGTATGGTTTATGTTTAGTTGTGATGGATTCATGACATAAAGAGCTGGATGACAAAATGGCAAGGGGCGTGTAGGGAGCTTGGAGGGCTAGAGTTCGAGCTACCCCTTGCACACGAGAGATTCATTTTCCTGCTCACGTAGGGGAGGAATTGGAGTTTGACCGAAACTCCTCAAGGTGGTCGATTGAAGCAGTCAAGCAGTAGAGAATTTGAAATGGGTGGCTACTGTTCAGTGGAAGCAATTTGAATGAAATTAAAATTGTGTTGTTGGCTTGAATCAAGGAGCAAATAAAGGAAATTTGAGTTGGGGATAGTGTTTGCTGAGTGTAAGAGTCTTTTGTGTGCTAATTCAGCTATAGGCTTTTTGGTATCAAATTAGGATTGTGGTGACCTGTTTGCTCGGGTTTTTGCCAAAGTTTGGCATTTTCTTTGGGGTTGGCTGAACTTTGTTTATTTTACTTCATAATAGTATTATTTTTCCCCATTACTCGATTCTTTCTTCCCTTTTCTTTTTTGCTGAAACTTGCATCCTTCCTCTCTAGACCATGCAATATACCTGTCAATTGCTTATTTTTCTTTCGGTTGTGATGTGTTGCCAAATCTCTTTCCTTTATTTATTTTCTTTCTACATTCTTCATTGACGCCTTGTGTTTGGCCGAAACCCTCTTGCTCTTTCTCCCTTGTTGTGTGTTACCTACTACAGCCATAGACACCACTGGATTTTGTTTCATCTTTGCATTCCACTCCTAGATCTTAGCCTTGCCGATTGCATCCCCTTGTGCTCTTTAGAACATTCAGTTTGGTGGGGCGATCAAAACCATTCTTTCTCATCTCCCTTTCCTTCTCTTTAGTGAAATAAGTCAATCTTTTCCACTCTTCTCCAATCATTGATTCGATTCCTTACTACTCGATTATCTTATATTCTTTTGATTTGTTGATTCGGCATACCTTAGGGTCTTGGCCGATTGTTGTAAACTGAGTCTAAGACCTTTAGGCCAGTGGATCTTTTTGCTTTGGGGGTGACTTCTAGCTTTGTGCGTGGTGGTGATTGGCAAGTTTATCTTGGATTCAAATTTTGATTTCCTTGGTTGGATATTAGGGATACTCTGTCCTCTCAATTGCATTCCATTTTTGCGATTGACTCATAATTCTGTGTTGGACCGAATGTGCTAGAGGTGCGTTCCTATTAGGGGAGGTGAAGGTCGATTAGATACCTCATTCAAGGGAACACCTACTCTTGTGGTAAGCGTTTGGTTTTTAATAACCTTAGTTATGTGTTTATAGGTGCTCAAGAATTTGTATAATGGTTCTTGTGAAGGTAGAACATGGGGGAAACTGCATACTTTTGAACAAGAGGGATTCGATTTTTTGGTTGGGGGTAAGTATTTGTGGGGCGTTAAAAGTTGAAACATCTTTGAGGTTTAATAATAATTTTACATTAATAAGGGTTGTGGTTGATTATAGGTTCTTGATCTCGGAAAGGGGTTCGGTATCGGCGATGCATCAGGTGTGTTAATCACACTACTAAATCACAAAGGCAATATGCCAAAATGTTAAATGCCGAAAAGTCGACGAATCGAACGTTGGCCACATGGGTGTGTGAACACTAATGTGATTGGTTGAGGCCATGGATTGTGGCCCTACATCAGAAAACGGCTATCACGAATGGTTTCATGAGTTGGACAGAAATGGGCCGAGTGGGCTCGATGAGCCCATGGGCCTACTTAATGGGCCCTATACCATAACTGAGTTTCTAGACTATTTCGCCGTATGTGTCGCTAGATGACCGCGAGCCTACTGATGGGCTTTCACATACTTAGATCCACATTGAGAAATGACGAAAATGCCCCTAAGTGGCAAATGACCAAAATACCTTCCGGGGGTAAAATGACTGTTTTGACTCTGTATGCTTTCTGAATAAATATGTATGCCATGAAATGCTTTGTATGTGTTATCTGTATCATGTTAGCATGTCACTTAGTATGCTGCATTGCATGGGGTTCGGATTTATTATGGAGGAAGAAACCCTACTGGTGGCTGTGCCACATATTCTGATAATAGCAGCTTTGCTGTAGATCCTGGTTAGTGCCGCAACCGGTGCTAACACTGCAAGTGTAGGGATGGCGTGGGTGATTTATTCCCCATAGGAAGTTAAGGGTTGGACAGAGGCGAGTGCAGGGTTAGATAGGGTTAACATACATTAATCATATAAAACTGATACTGACGTGGGCAAGGCCCAACTGTATTGTGATAGGCCCAACTGTACTGATAGGGGCCCAACTATGTTAACGGACTGAGACCCAAAAGATTCCGTAATGGGCTATGGCCCAGATTGATGCCGTCATGGGCTAGGCTCAATATATTCTATTTTTGTAAGGGCTACAGCCTAGATTGGTACTGAAATGGGCTCAGGCCCAGACTGATTCTGTGTAGGGCTTAGGCCCTATTTGTTCTATTGTTTGATTAGGGGATTACACACTAAGTTTTCATAAACTCACCCTGTTTTTATCTTCTCAGGTAATCCCCAGCATTAAGCATCGGTGCTGCGAGGGACTCGGAGATAGCCACGCATTACTTATGCTTTCCATTTGTTTATTTACTTTCAGATACTTTAATTTTTTGATGGGTTTGTAATAATGCCTCTCGTAAATTTTGGTTTTAAATTGGGATGCTTAGTTATTGCATTTTATATCTGCTTAAGTAGAACTCAGGTTTCGAAACACATTAACTGCTTTCAAATCAACACGTTTCTGCAAACTACAAATTTTTATAAGCTTCCGCAACTTACTGGGTTTTCACCCATAACAATGAATAAGGTTTTAAAAGTAAGTACATTTTAAAAAGGATAACAAATTGCTTAAATATATTGAGTTTTAACAAAGAGGCTTTAACCTTCAACGAGCTTGTTTTACGTTAGAGACATTAGTTTTCGAACGAGTTTTTTTAAAGAAAAATGCATGTTTTTTTTATGCACTCCAATGTGACACGCCGGACTTGGGCCTAACTTCTAGGCCTACTTTGGGGTGTTACAGTAAGCTTATAGCTTAGTAAGTAATACATAAATAATAAAATTAATAAACTATTTATGGCATTTATAAATACCAAAATATGTTTCCACAATTATACAATCTAAATCTCACATGAATTTACTATTTACTTAAATTCAGTACAAGTTGTCCATTCGAGTCCCAGTCACTTAATTATTTTTATCTGGAGCTATGGAGCTCCAAATTAAGATTCCTTAATTTTCCTACAAACTAGACTCATATGTCTTCTTACCATAAACATTTCAGAATTTTTTGTTTGGCCAATTAATACAGTTTATTCATTAAAGTCTCCCCTGTTTTGCTGCACAATAGTCTTGACAACTCTTCACTAACATTTCAATTTCTCTTTATACAGAATTCAAAATATGTTCATGTTTATTTTTTCTAAAAATAGACTCAATAAGGAATCTAACCATATAAATTATGTTCCATAATTCTTTGTGTACAAATTTTAATGATTTTTCCAAATCAAAATAAGGGATCACGAAATCATTCTGAACTAGTCTCACAAAAATTTAAATAACTCAGAATATAGAATTATTTTACTTTATTTGTTTGTTTTACATGAAAATAGACGCAACAAGATTTAATTTCATATCTTATTCAGCTTCTAATTAAATTTCTACCATTTTTGGTGATTTTCCAAAGTCACTCATTTGCTGCTATTTTAAACTGTTTATCCCAAATTTCACCTCTTCCACTAAAATTCCCTATTATCAACTTGCAAAATAACATTTTCCATATTTATGTTATCAAAATTCAATCACTTATCCAAATCATGGTTCAAAACCAATATATTCATATCCCAGTACTTATTTTCGCATTATTTTCACATAAATTTCCATCTAACAAACTTGTTTCTCTTGATGAACGCTTCGGAATGTAACATTATCCGATGGTGTTAGCACATAACTCCGCCTTCTGTAATTGATGCCCAACTTTGTAGTATACGTACATAGCACCACACTATTGGGCTAACATATGTATTCGTGGCATACGCACTTAGCACCACTTTTTGAATCAACAAGTATAACCGTGGCATATCCACTTAGCACCAAGTTATATGTATAACCATGGCATATCCACTTAGCACCACATTAATAAATCAACATGTATAATTGTGGCATATCAACATAGCACCACGTTACACGTATAATCATGGTATATTCACTTAGCACCACGTTTTTCCATCCCGAAGGTTTAACCGAGATTTTCTCATTTAATCCCAATTTATCAACCACAATTCACAGTTTATATCAAGTAGTTGTACAATACCAAAACTTATTTCACATGTGATAATAAAGTATCATAACATAATAAAAACAATACATTATTTACATATAAGCTTAAAACAATACATTATTTACATATAAGCTTACCTCGGTGCAAATTATGGCGAGTTTATACTCTAATCCACCACTTTTTCTTTTCCCCGATTCAAGTAGATTCCATGTCTTTCTTGATCTAATAATAACACATTTAGCTCATTTAATACTCATACTTTTCAATTTGATCCAAAAATCATATTATGGCAAAATGTAATTTTGCCCCCTAAATTTCACAAAATTACAATTTTGCGCCTAGGCTCGTAAATTAATTTTTATTCAACTTTCTTGCATTTTAAGCCTAGCTGAACCTTTTCCCTCTAATAGCAGCCCATAATACTCACTAAATAACACATACATTTCACAACTTATTACAAACTAGTCCTTTATGCGATTTTGTCAAAAATTGTTTGGTAAAAGACGTTTATTACATTCCAAACATTCATATTCTTTCATAAAACATCAAAATACAAGCATATCATTCATGGGTAAATTTTTAAACCTAAACCCTAACTCAAAATAATTATAGAAATAGGTAAATGGAGCTACGAGAATTTCAAAAAATACAAAGAACATTAAAAACGAGGCTAGGATGCACTTACAATCAAGTGTGAAAGATGACAAAACCCTCGCTATGGCGTCTTCCTTCTATATTCGACCAAAGAAGATGATTATGGACACAAATTTGGCCTTATTTCCTTTTTTAATTCTTTTATTTAAAAAATGAGCAAAATACCCTGACTAAAAAAATATCCTACGCCACCTATTCCATGTTCATTTTTGTCCAAGAATTTAACAAATGGACTACTTACCATATAAGGACCTCTACTTTAAAACCCATTACTCACAAGTACCTTTATGAACTAGAACACACATTTTTCACATATTTCAATTTAGTCCTAAATATCAAATTGAGCACACAAACGATAAAATTTTGCAACGAGATTTTCACATAGTCATTCAATCACACAGTAAATATTAAAAACTAATCGCAATAAATTTTTCTACTTTGGATTTGTGGTTTCAAAACCAGTATTCCATTTAGCCCCTAAATTGGGCTATCACAATACCACGGTAGCTAGAGGTAGACCACCAAAAAATACGGGAAATATGAGTGGTAGCCTAAGGGGAACTAAAGATTCTATTGTGAGATCTGAAGCCTGACCACCTGCTAGAGCTTACGCTATTCGTGCTCGCAAAGAAGGTTCATCACCAGATGTTATTATCGGTACTTTCATACTTTATGATACTAATGTGAGTGCATTGATAGATCCAAGATCAACTCATTCGTATATATGTATGAGCTTAGTATGCAGTAAGACTTTGCCTATAGAGTCTACTGAATTTGTGATTAGAGTATCGAACCCCTTAGGTAGGTGTGTTTTGGTGGATAAAATGTGCAAGAACTGTCCGTTAATGATTTGGGATTTCTATTTTTTGGCTAATTTGATGCTATTGCTATTTTATGAATTTGATATAATTCTGGGTATGGATTGGTTAACACTGCATGATGCCATAGTAAATTGTAAACAGAAGACGATTGATTTGAGATGTCAAAATAATGAATTTATCTGAATTGAGTTAGATGATTTGAATGGATTACCGGTGCTGATTTCATCGAAAGTAGCCCAGAGATATGTGAGAAAGAGTTGTGAAGCCCATTTTGCTTATGTTCTTGATACAAAAGTGACTTAAAAGAAGATTGAATAAGTGCCAGTTGTGTGTGAATATCCAAATGTGTTTCATGAAGAGTTATCGGGATTACCACCGATCTGAGAATTTGAGTTTGGTATTGAGTTAGTGCTAGGAATAACTCCTATATCGATAGCTCCGTACAGAATGCCTCTAACTGAATTAAAAGACTTGAAATCTCAGTTGCAAGAATTGACAGATAGAGATTTTGCTCGACCGAGTTATTCTCCTTGGGGTGCACCGATTTTGTTTGTGAAAAAGAAAGACGGGACTGTGAGAATGTGTATAGATTACAGGCAGCTTAATAAAGTGACTATTAAGAATAAATACTCTCTGTCGCGTATTAACGATTTGTCTGATCAGCTGAAAAGGGCAACCGTGCTTTCAAAGATAAACTTGAGATCGAGTTATTATTAGTTGCGAGTTAAAGACTCCGATGTGCCAAAAACTACTTTGCGAACGAGGTACGAACATTATGAATTTTTTTATGCCTTTCAAACTAACAAATGCTCCTGCAGTCTATGGATTTGATGAACTAGATTTTCAGACCGTATTTAGATCGATTTGTCATTCTATTCATTAATGACGTATTGATTTATTCACATGATGAATCTTAGCATGGCGAGCATTTAAGAATCGTATTACAGAGTCTGCGTGAGAAGCAGTTATTTGCAAAGTTCAGTAAATATGAATTTTGGTTGCAAGAGGTTGGTTTCCTCAGACATATGGTGTCAGCAGCGGGTATTCGAGTTGATCCGAGCAAGATTTCTGCAATAATAGATTGGAAGCCTCTAAGAAATGTATTCGAAGTCCGTAACATTCTAGGACTAGTTGACTATTATAGATGATTTGTAAAAGGCTTCTCGATGATTGAAACTCCGATGACGAGATTGCTTCAGAAAGATGTTAAATTTGAGTGGTCCAATAAATGTCAGAAAAGTTTTGATTAGTTGAAAGCTCTATTGACTGAAGCTCCTGTAACACCCTCATCAGTCACCGGAATAGGTCATCCATCATTAAACATCTAATACAGTCCTCAAGGCAAACACGAATTTACAAAGGAACTCTTTTTAAGAGACTAATGTAAACAAATATGTATAGTACAATTCTTGCATTAACATTGGTAATTCAATAAATGTGACCACCATCGGATATGCACACATATATGTATATAAGTCTTAACCGAAAGTACCATCAAACTAGATCATTTCACAACCATTGATTGTAAATACGGGACTAAGCTAATTAAAATAACCAGCCACATTCGCATGGCTTTAATATTTACACAATCAAAATATATATAACTTGTTTCAAAAGGAGAGTTAAGCCTATACATGCCATTCACTAGAGTTAAAAATAATTAAATACCAAACGAGACTTTGATAGTAGAGATGACTTCGATACTGGAACTCCCGAGACCGTAGCTTCCGATCAAAATCTACAAAACCGAAAGCAGGGACAACAAAGTAAGCAATTAAGTGCTTAGTAAGTTCTTAAGTAACTCAGTCAATTACCTGTGAAGGATACAAATTAACTTCTCATTTCTATAACCTGTTTTGGCCGAAAATGAGCATATCATTTTACTAATTACTCACCGACATAATTCAAAGAGAACGCAAGGAACCCAAGGATTTTATAGATATATATATATATATATATACAGCTCAAGGTCGGATTTCTTAAGCATACGAATGATATTAAACGATGGTTCACAGACTCTTCACCAGGCTCAACCAAACCAACTCTAATGATATTCTAAACCATTAAGAGTCTAGAATGCGTACCTGCCTTTCTCACCTTACGTGCGCATATGTTATAACTAGAGCAATTATTATTTTCATGTGAGCTCATACATTAACTTATATCCGATTTCCACAACGACAAGTTCTCAGGATCACTAAAATCTTATCCTTGGCTTTAGGCCCTTCGAGACTAAGCTCGATTATAACTCTGGCTTGGAAGCCCTTCGAGACTAAGCTCGGCTTTAACTCTGGCTCGGAAGCCCTTCGAGACTAAGCTCGGCTTTAACTCTGGCTCGGAAGCCCTTCGAGACTAAGCTCGGCTTTAACTCTGGCTCGGAAGCCCTTCGAGACTAAGCTCGGCTTTAACTCTAATGAATATTCACACGTACATATGTAACATATCATAGTTAAGTGTCATTTCCATGTCTTGAATGCAATCACGGCATATTTCCCAAACAATGCAACATTCGGTTCAATAATCATAGGAGAAGGGCAATATTTCGTATAATAACTGAATTCGAGTAATAATCAACATCCAACAATTTCATAGGTTTTCATTCTCACAACATCTTTCAAGTATGTACCTAAGTCTCAACCAATATATTACGCATACATACTATGGTTCCATCATGTCATGAAATAAAATTCATTACTCAAAAACTTACCTCGTATCTTTTTGAGAAATCTTGACTTGGCTATTCCGTGACCTTTGCTTTTCCCTTATCCGTTGCAGTCCCTTTAAGCTCTTGAGCTTGATTGACAAAATTTCTCTTATTAACCTCTTATTATGATAGCTTAAAACCGAATTTCACATACGAACAACAAGGCGTATATATTTGTATGCAACTTATACACCCATGTAATAAGAATCAAATTCTATTCTTACCATACACAAGCTTAATAATAATAACATATAATATATATAAACCTCATATTGCTTCATTAATCAATTTAGCCGAATGTGATCAACTCATTTAGGCTTTACTTCGGACATTTAACCAACACACAAGTACCATGAAATCTTCCATTAGACACCTAGGCCATAAGCACTTATTTACCTCAAGTTCAAATCTCCTCTTTGTATACTTCTAATTTAGTCATCGATCCTCTAAACACTCGAAGCCGAATTTCAAGACTATTAAATCACATCCTTAGTTAACTCATTAACAAGCAATTCAAGACGCAAAATGGCTCACAACATCAATAGCTCTCATATTATATCATTCCTCATACTCATTTTTGAATATGACTCAAATCTAGAACTAACATCCTTATTTGAAAATCATGCAAAGACCGAATGTTCCCTTCTTAGCTAACATACATTTTTCATTATTAAAAAAAATATATATATAAATACTTTATTTCTATTTCCACATTCGGCACATTTAAAGATACCAAATCACATTGGCCGATTGTTTCTTAACAACCAAAACACATACTCATCAATTAATCAAATTTCAAAGGTACAATTCATCAACATATTTTACCATCGTGACCGAGAAGGTCTTTTTAATACATTAACTACAACAAAATTAGAACATGATAAAATAAGTTCATGAGCTTCTAATTTCCATTCCTTCCACATCTCAATACCTATCTAATTGTTCAACCAATTTCTCAATACATGAATCAAAACAACCTAATAGCCTAACGCCTTATATGTTGCTATCAACCAAACTCATTTGGCATGAATAAAGCATTGACCGAATCACCTATCACTCAAACGAATCACATGTATAATGGTCTCAAATAATCTATAATGGACTCATTTAGCAATTTGTAGCCTCAAATTCCAACCTTGACACCATTCGAACGCATGCCTACAATTGACCGAATGCATCTTCCAAGTACAAAAATAGAAATTCAACATATGGGCCATGCTAGGTACTTAACTAACAACTATAATCCAACACCAATTCACATGAGTTTACAAAAAAAACATACCTTGATTGAAGCTAGAGTTTGGCCGATTGCCTAGCTCTTTTCTTTCCCCTTTTCTAAACTTTGAATTTCGGCAAACACAAAATCAAGAACACTCATTTTCTTTGTTATTTTCACCACCTTTTTCCTATTATTTTATTTCCATTATGCTAACCCCCAATAATATCATTTGCATGGCCGGCCACTAACAAAAATAGGGAGAATTGACATGCAAGTCCACTTATTATAATCCATACATAATTTGGCCCCTTTCTAATTTGCCTAACAAAGTTTCTAAACTTTTCAACTAAACCCCTATTAATAAATTCCTATTGAATTTATCAATTTCAAAACCGAAACTTCCACACATGCATTTAACACAGTATTTAAACAATGAAATTTTATAATAACTATTTTCAAGACTCGGTTTAGCGGTCACGAAACCACTTCCCGACTAGGATGGAATTAGGGCTGTCACAACTCTCCCCCCTTAAAAAGTTTTCGTCCTCGAAAATCTTACCCGAAAATAGATTTGGATATCGTTCTTTCATTGCATTCTCGGGCTCCCAAGTTGCTTCCTCGATCCCATGCTTGAGCCATAATATTTTTACTAACGGGACTTTTTTGTTTCGTAATTCTCTAACCTCTCGAGCTAAAATATGGATAGGTTCTTCCTCATAACTCAAATTAGGTTGAATTTCAACCTCAGACGGATTTAGTACATGCGAAGGATCGGATCTATACCGACGGAGCATCGATACATGAAAAACATTGTGAATCTTCTCAAGTTCAGAAGGTAACATCAATCTATAAGCAACCGGTCCAACCCGCTCTGATATCTCATACGGTCCGATGAATCTCGGGCTCAGCTTGCCTTTACGGCCAAAACGGAGTATCTTTTTCCACGGGGAAACTTTCAAAAACACCTTATCACCCACTTGATATTCGATGTCTTTTCGTTTTAAGTCTGCGTACGATTTCTGACGATCGGATGCCATTCTCAAACTGTCGCGAATTATCTTCACTTTCTGCTCGGCTTCTCTGACTAAATCAACTCCGATAATCTTATCTTCACTAAGCTCGTTCCAAAATAGAGGTGTACAGCACTTACGACCGTAAAGAGCTTCGTAAGGTGCCATCTGAATACTGGTCTGAAAGCTGTTATTATACGCGAATTCAACCAAAGGTATATATTTCTCCCACGAGCCGCTAAATTCGAGGATGCAACATCTCAACATGTCTTCGAGTATCTGAATAACTCGTTCAGATTGACCATCCGTTTGCGGATGAAAAGCGGTGCTGAAATGGAGCTTAGTACCCAGAGCTTCATGCAGCTTCCTCTAAAATCTAGAAGTAAACCGAGGGTCTCGATCAGAAACAATAGAAGTCAGCACCCCATGCAATCGCACAATCTGAGAGACGTATAATTCTGCTAACTTATCAAGCGAATAGTCAGTGCGAACAGGAATGAAATGGGCCGATTTCGTCAATCGATCAACAACAACCAAGATAGAGTCCTTCTTGCTCGGAGTCAACAGCAAACCTGACACAAAGTCCATCGTAACGCGATCGCATTTCCACTCGGGTATCAAAATTGGTTGAAGTAACCCCGACGGCGCTTGATGTTCAGCTTTTACTTGCTGACATACTAAGCATTTAGATACAAAATCAGAGATGTCTCGTTTCATGCCGTGCCACCAATACTGATGCTTCAAGTCGTTATACATTTTCGTACTGCCCGGATGGATCGACATGCGGCTACTATGTGCTTCTTTTAAAATCATCGAAACTAACTCTGACTTTTTCGGCACACACACTCGGTCTTTAAACCTCAAACAATCATTTTCGTCGACCCGAAATGCGGAATTTACAGTTGACTCACACTGAACTCGTTTGGCAACTAAATCATCATCGGCTTTCTGGCCTTACTAATCTGTTGAAGTAGCATAGGTCTCGCTACCAATTCGGCAATCAACGCACCCTCTCCTGACATCGCCAGCTTCACGTTCATAGCTCGCAAGGAAAATAAGGATTTTCGGCTAAGGGCATCTGCAACTACGTTAGCTTTCCCCGGGTGATAATCGATAACAAGCTCATAATCTTTTAGCAATTCTAGCCACCGCCTTTGTCTCAAGTTTAAATCTTTTGAGTCATTAGATACTTAAGACTTTTGTGATCGGAAAAAATGTGACATTTCTCACCAAACAAATAATGTCGCCAAATCTTCAAGGCAAAAACAATAGCGGCTAGTTCAAGGTCATGAGTCGGATAATTTCATTCGTGCGGCTTCAACTGTCTCGAAGCATAAGCAATAACCCGGCCTTCTTGCATCAATACGCAGCCCAAACCGTTCAAAGACGCATCACTATAAGCTACAAATTCTTTACCCGTTTCTGGCTGAACCAACACAGGCGCTTCCGTCAATAGGGTTTTCAGCTGGTCGAAGCTTTCCTGACATTTATTCGACCACTCAAACTTGACATCCTTCTGCAGCAGTCTCGTCAATGGAGTCGCAATCATCGAAAAACCCTTGACGAAACGTCGGTAATAACCAGCAAGTCCTAAAAAGCTTCGAACTTCGGTAATGTTTTTAGGGGGTTTCCAGTCGAGGATAGCTGAAATTTTGTTCGGATCCACTCGAATACCCGAAGCAGATACTATATGGCCCAAGAAACCGACTTCATGCAACCAAAATTCGCACTTACTAAACTTCGCATACAATTGGTTATCCCTCAAAGTCTGAAGTACCAGTCTCAAATGCTCGGTATGTTCTGACTCATCACGAGAATATATCAAAATATCGTCGATGAACACTACCACGAAACAGTCCAAAAACGGCCTAAATACCCGATTCATTAAATCCATGAATACTGCGGGGGCATTGGTGAGTCCAAACGGCATCACTGGAAACTCATAGTGACCGTATCTCGTTCTGAATGCTGTCTTTGGTACGTCCGAATCTCTAACTCTCAACTGATAATAGCCGGATCGTAAGTCAATCTTCGAAAGTACTGAGGCTCCTCTCAACTGATCGAATAAGTCATCAATTCGGGGCAATGGATACTTATTCTTTACCGTGGCTTTATTCAGCTGTCGATAATCGATGCACATTCTCATAGTCCCGTCTTTCTATTTCACAAACAAAACCGGTGCACCCCAAGGCGAAAAACTAGGTCGCGCAAAGCCTCTATCTGTCAACTCTTGCAGCTGAGATTTTAATTCCCTTAATTCGGTAGGTGCCATACGATATGGGGCAATCGAAATCGGCGTCGTACCCGAAATCAACTCTATACAGAACTCGACCTCTCTTATAGGCGGCAATCCCGGTAATTCCTCGGGAAAGACATCTGAAAACTCGCAGACTACAGGCACCGTCTCAAGTTCTCTGTCGGTAACTTTGTTATCTAACACATAGGCCATATACGCTTCATAACCCTTCCTCACATATTTATGAGCTGACATGGTCGTAACTATTGCAGGTGGCCCACTTAGATCAATGGACTCGATTTGAATTAATTCATTATTCAAACATCGCAAATCAATAATTTTCCGTTTACAATATACTATTGCGTCATGAACAGTCAACCAGTCCATACCGAGAATAATGTCAAATTCGTCGAATGGTAAAAGCATCAAGTCAGCCGGAAAACAAAAATCTCGAACCATTAACGGACATTTCTTACATACTTTATCAACCAAAACACAACGGCCCAAAGGGTTCGACACTCGAATTACAAATTCAGTAGACTCAACAGGAAGAGTCTTACTGAAGGCTAACGTTTCACACACATACGAATGGGTCGAACCAGGATCAATCAGAGCAATAACATCAGTATTAAAAAGTGTGAAAGTACCAGTAATAACATCCGGAGAAGAAGCTTCCTCACGGGCACGGATGGCGTACGCTCTGGCAGGTGCACGAGCCTCGGATCTAACCGCAGTGTCTCTAGTCCCTCTCTGACTACCGCTAACGTTTCCACCTCGCCGCGGTGGTCTACCCCGTGAAACTGCGCCACTAGGTCTCTGAGTCGAATCAGGAGTGCGTTCATCATTTCTCGGACAATCTTTAATAAAATGGTCGGCAGAACCACATCGGAAACAGGAGCGGTCACGGTGCCTACAAGTCCCCGGATGCCATTTACCACAATAGTTGCAATCCAGTCTATCCCGACGTTCATTTCCGACACTGGCAATAGAAGTGGCCCGCGAACTCGCAGGAGGTCGAGTACGTTCAAATCTAGAAAAACTCGATGTATTTTTAGATCGGCCCATGTCATCTCTAGTCTTCTTGGATGCTTGTTGAACAGATTTCCCCGCGGACCTCTTACGAAACTCCCTATCTCCACCTTCGGCTTTTCTTTTCTCATTACTGAGTTCTTCAGCTTTACAAGCCCGCTCGACTAACACGACAAACTCCTTAATCTCCAGAATCCCCACCAGCAATCTGATATCTTCATTTAACCCATCCTCAAAACGCTTACACATGATGGCTTCAGAGGATACACATTCACGAGCATAGCGGCTGAGGCGTACAAACTCTCTCTCATAGTCGGCCACTGACATCTGACCTTGTTTGAGTTCTAGGAATTCTTTTCGTTTTTGATCAATGAATCTCTGGCTGATGTACTTCTTACGGAATTCGGTTTGGAAGAATTCCCAATTGACCCGTTCCTTCGGAACAACAGAAATCAGAGTATTCCACCAGTAGTAGGCAGCGTCACGTAACAGAGACACTGCACATTTAAGACACTCCTCGAGCGTGCAGGACAGTTCATCGAACACTCGGATGGTATTGTCGAGCCAAAACTCGGCCCGCTCGGCATCGTCACTGGGGGTAGCCCGAAACTCTTCAGCCCCATATTTTCTAATTTTGTCAACAGGGGGCCTACTTGATCTCATTGGATCAGTCACAGGAGGGGTTGTGAAAGTCAGAAACGGAGTATTCGGGGGCGGAGGTTGCGGAACAGCCGGATTTGATCTAGCAAATTGAGTGAACCAGTCACTCATCATTGCATAAAAAACTGGTCTAATATCATCACCTCGTTGACCCAAATTTGGCTGAGAGTCGGGTGGCGCTGTCCCTTGCGCGGGAGCAGGAGCTACACTCTCAACATCGTCCGCTACGGTTCAATCAGGTTCGGGATCCATTCTATACCAAAAATCACATTTTAAATATCAGAAGTCATCTCACTATCAAAATGACACCAGATGGCATGTATAGCTAGACTCATACTTACTACGGTAGTCCGAGAATCGACTAAACCGTAGCTCTGATACCAATAAAATGTAACACCCTCATCAGTCACCGGAATAGGTCATCCATCATTAAACATCTAATACAGTCCTCAAGGCAAACACGAATTTACAAAGGAACTCTTTTTAAGAGACTAATGTAAACAAATATGTATAGTACAATTCTTGCATTAACATTGGTAATTCAATAAATGTGACCACCATCGGATATGCACACATATATGTATATAAGTCTTAACCGAAAGTACCATCAAACTAGATCATTTCACAACCATTGATTGTAAATACGGGACTAAGCTAATTAAAATAACCAGCCACTTTCGCATGGCTTTAATATTTACACAATCAAAATATATATAACTTGTTTCAAAAGGAGAGTTAAGCCTATACATGCCATTCACTAGAGTTAAAAATAATTAAATACCAAACGAGACTTTGATAGTAGAGATGACTTCGATACTGGAACTCCCGAGACCGTAGCTTCCGATCAAAATCTACAAAACCGAAAGCAGGGACAACAAAGTAAGCAATTAAGTGCTTAGTAAGTTCTTAAGTAACTCAGTCAATTACCTGTGAAGGATACAAATTAACTTCTCATTTCTATAACCTATTTTGGCCGAAAATGAGCATATCATTTTACTAATTACTCACCGACATAATTCAAAGAGAACGCAAGGAACCCAAGGATTTTATAGATATATATATATATATACAGCTCAAGGTCGGATTTCTTAAGCATACGAATGATATTAAACGATGGTTCACAGACTCTTCACCAGGCTCAACCAAACCAACTCTAATGATATTCTAAACCATTAAGAGTCTAGAATGCGTACCTGCCTTTCTCACCTTACGTGCGCATATGTTATAACTAGAGCAATTATTATTTTCATGTGAGCTCATACATTAACTTATATCCGATTTCCACAACGACAAGTTCTCAGGATCACTAAAATCTTATCCTTGGCTTTAGGCCCTTCGAGACTAAGCTCGATTATAACTCTGGCTCGAAAGCCCTTCGAGACTAAGCTCGGCTTTAACTCTGGCTCGGAAGCCCTTCGAGACTAAGCTCGGCTTTAACTCTGGCTCGGAAGCCCTTCGAGACTAAGCTCGGCTTTAACTCTGGCTCGGAAGCCCTTCGAGACTAAGCTCGGCTTTAACTCTAATGAATATTCACACGTACATATGTAACATATCATAGTTAAGTGTCATTTCCATGTCTTGAATGCAATCACGGCATATTTCCCAAACAATGCAACATTCGGTTCAATAATCATAGGAGAAGGGCAATATTTCGTATAATAACTGAATTCGAGTAATAATCAACATCCAACAATTTCATAGGTTTTCATTCTCACAACATCTTTCAAGTATGTACCTAAGTCTCAACCAATATATTACGCATACATACTATGGTTCCATCATGTCATGAAATAAAATTCATTACTCAAAAACTTACCTCGTATCTTTTTGAGAAATCTTGACTTGGCTATTCCGTGACCTTTGCTTTTCCCTTATCCGTTGCAGTCCCTTTAAGCTCTTGAGCTTGATTGACAAAATTTCTCTTATTAACCTCTTATTATGATAGCTTAAAACTGAATTTCACATATGAACAACAAGGCGTATATATTTGTATGCAACTTATACACCCATGTAATAAGAATCAAATTCTATTCTTACCATACACAAGCTTAATAATAATAATATATAATATATATAAACCTCATATTGCTTCATTAATCAATTTAGCCGAATGTGATCAACTCATTTAGGCTTTACTTCGGACATTTAACCAACACACAAGTACCATGAAATCTTCCATTAGACACCTAGGCCATAAGCACTTATTTACCTCAAGTTCAAATCTCCTCTTTGTATACTTCTAATTTAGTCATCGATCCTCTAAACACTCGAAGCCGAATTTCAAGACTATTAAATCACATCCTTAGTTAACTCATTAACAAGCAATTCAAGACGCAAAATGGCTCACAACATCAATAGCTCTCATATTATATCATTCCTCATACTCATTTTTGAATATGACTCAAATCTAGAACTAACATCCTTATTTGAAAATCATGCAAAGACCGAATGTTCCCTTCTTAGCTAACATACATTTTTCATTAGTTAAAAAAATATATATAAATACTTTATTTCTATTTCCACATTCGGCACATTTAAAGATACCAAATCACATTGGCCGATTGTTTCTTAACAACCAAAACACATACTCATCAATTAATCAAATTTCAAAGGTACAATTCATCAACATATTTTACCATCATGACCGAGAAGGTCTTTTTAATACATTAACTACAACAAAATTAGAACATGATAAAATAAGTTCATGAGCTTCTAATTTCCATTCCTTCCACATCTCAATACCTATCTAATTGTTCAACCAATTTCTCAATACATGAATCAAAACAACCTAATAGCCTAACGCCTTATATGTGGCTATCAACCAAACTCATTCGGCATGAATAAAGCATTGACCGAATCACCTATCACTCAAACAAATCACATGTATAATGGTCTCAAATAATCTATAATGGACTCATTTAGCAATTTGCAGCCTCAAATTCCAACCTTGACACCATTCGAACGCATGCCTACAATTGACCGAATGCATCTTCCAAGTACAAAAATAGAAATTCAACATATGGGCCATGCTGGGTACTTAACTAACAACTATAATCCAGCACCAATTCACATGAGTTAACAAAAAAAACATACCTTGATTGAAGCTAGAGTTTGGCCGATTGCCTAGCTCTTTTCTTTCCCCTTTTCTAAACTTTGAATTTCGGCAAACACAAAATCAAGAACACTCATTTTCTTTGTTATTTTCACCACCTTTTTCCTATTATTTTATTTCCATTATGCTAACCCCCAATAATATCATTTGCATGGCCGGCCACTAACAAAAATAGGGAGAATTGACATGCAAGTCCACTTATTATAATCCATACATAATTTGGCCCCTTTCTAATTTGCCTAACAAAGTTTCTAAACTTTTCAACTAAACCCCTATTAATAAATTCCTATTGAATTTATCAATTTCAAAACCGAAACTTCCACACATGCATTTAACACAGTATTTAAACAATGAAATTTTATAATAACTATTTTCAAGACTCGGTTTAGCGGTCACGAAACCACTTCCCGACTAGGATCAGAATTAGGGCTGTCACAGCTCCAGTGTTAGTTCAACCATAATCAGGTAAAGAATTTGTGATCTATAGTGATGCATCGTTAAATGGTCTACGTTGTATTTTGATGTAGGATGGTAAAGTTATAGCTTATGCTTCAAGACGGTTGAAGCCACATGAAAAGAATTACTTGACACACGATTTAGAGTTAGCAGTAATTGTGTTGGCATTAAAGATTTGGCGACATTACTTGTCTGGCAAAAAATGCCATGTCTATTCCAATCATAAGAGTTTGAAATACTTCATGATTCAAAAAGATCTGAATTTGTGACAACGGATATGGCTTGAATTTTTAAAAGATTATGAGTTAGTGATTGACTATCATCCGGGAAAAGCAAATGTTGTTGCTAATGCATTGAGCCAGAAATATTTATTTGCTCTTGTAATAGCCAGAATTAGGGCCTAGTCAGAATAGTGGTTTTTAGACCACAAATTCGAAGTAGAAAAAAATTACTGTGATAAAGTTTTAAGGTTTACAATATGGTTGAATTCATGTGTGAGAATTCTAATAAGAAATTTTATCGATAAGGTGTCCGATTAGACTAGTAGGACTAAATTGCAAAAAGTGAAAAATAAGTGTTCTAGAAGCATTAAGTGCTTAATTGAAATGAATCCATAAAGTAGAGGTCCTCATTTAGTAATTAGATCATTATATGTCTAGATGGACAAAAATAGACATGGAAGGGTAAAATTTCAAAGAAAGGTAAAAGGGGTATTTTGGTCATTTGGTTAAGTAAAGAATAAAAAGGAAAAAATCAAGTCAAAATTGGGTCCATATTCTTCCCCTTATGCCGAATTTTGAAGAGAAGACATAGCTAGTGTTTCTTTAGTTTTCAAGCTCAATAGTAAGTGCATCCTCGCCCCATTTTTAATGCTCTTTACATTTCTGAATCCCTTGTTACCCGATTTATCTATTTCGAGCCATATTTTGAGCTAGGGTTAATGTTTAAAAATTTTCCCTTGTGAACATGCATGTATTTTGATGTTGAATGAAGGAATATAAAAGTTTAATACGTGATAAACAACTTTTACTAGGTGATTTTTAATGAAAATGCACAAAAGGATCTATTTGTAAAAGTTTGAAAACATGTGTATAAAATGTGATTTAGTGAAAAATGTGGACTGATATGAGCATGTATGTGTGTCACCTGGGCTTGGGTAATAAAGAAAATGAGTACATTTTGTTATACAAGCCTAGGGACTAAAGTGTAATAAGTCAAACTTTAGGGGCAAATATGTAATTTTGCCATAGTGGGATTCTTTGACTGAATTGAGTAATGTGATAATTAAATGAGTTAAATCTGGTATTGTAGATAAAGAAAGACGAGGATTCTACCTTGATCGGTGAAAAGAAAAGATTTCGAGCTAAATTGAATAACATGTCATTTTGGATCGAGGTAAGTTTGTATGTAAATAATACATCATTTTATTTTACTTTAATGTCTTAATGTTGTATGAAATGTGTGAAGTGTGTTACGTGACATAATCAACTAGCTTTGACAAGTGATAAATGTGAACTGGAAAATCCCAGTTGAACTTTAGGAATAGAGTCGGATACAAGTGACATGTCACTAGAAACCCAAGTGTATGATAGTGTGATTATGTGATGTCCAGGTGCTGGTCTTATACGTCTACCAGTGGCTAGATAATGCTGCATATGTTACGGATACTTGGCAGCTTATGTGAGCAGCACTGAGTAATTACGTCCCGACCGTCAGCTTGTGTGAGCAGACCCATGACTAGCTCAAGAACGAGCTTTTATGTGATAAGAGGTAGCTTCGACTACATATATGTGGCACTTATGTGCAAGTTTCTGAGTATCCAATAGTATTCCAATGTGTTCAATGGGAATAATGAAAGTTATGAAAATGTATGTGCGTTTGTATGATGATGTGGTACAGGTGTACACGAGAAATTCGTAAGTATGAACATTATAAGTGGTGATATCGTGGTAAGTTGTACTTGAGTAAGCTTAAAATATATTAGCTCAAGGGTAACTGTATTAACTCTCCTTATGTGAATTTTTATGGTTACGGTGTTATTTATTTGCATATAAACTTACTACGCTATATAGCTTATCCCTTATTTCTTTTCCTTTGTCTTATAGTGTCACCACGCTAGCTCGGGATCGGGACTTGTCAGAGTCTCGCATCACACTATCAGAATTTTTATTTTGCATATTTGATATTTGTGATCTTTTGTAAGTATGGCATGTATAGGGACTTGGTCTTTTGTTATATGTTTCATTGTTGGTTTGGCCAAATGTATTGGCCTAAGTTGATACAAAAATTCATTTTGTATAATGCCATTTGAATTTGGCATATGTTGGCATAAGTGTATATTTATGATGATTCTTTTCATGGAGGTGTGGAAATGCATGATTTGAATGGTTAAATAGGTGAAATTTATGCATGGTAGTTGTGTCATGAGAATGATAAATCGGTGTCTTGGTTGTGGACATTTGGTTGCTTAAGTGTGCCATGTACATGTTTGTGAACTCGTATCAATGTATATGCGTTTCAGGGTGGGAAATGGCTTGGTAAATGGCCTATATATTGTCCACACTAGTAGACACGTGGGCGTGTGCCTAGGTTGTGTCAGGCCCAAAGGCGTGTAAATAGTCTGTGTCTCCCCTGCACCTTAAATTGTAAGAAACAGAATGCTCAGTATGGAGCACATGGGTAGAGACACGAGCATGTGTCTCGGCCGTTTGAAGGCCACGGCCTGGAACATGGGTGTGTACTAGGCCATGTGAAAATTATTTTAGCTTCGAAATGGAAAATAATTCAACACGGACTGAGCACACAGTTGTGTTTCTCAACCGTGTGGATGGCACGACCTTGGGGACGGGCATGTGCAAAAGGCGTGTAAAGTCTGCACCTAATTTAGGAGAATTTAATTCGTCACACGGCCTAGTATACGGGCGTGTGGCTTGGCCGTGTGGTTTCATTTAGTTGATGACGTCATAAACAGAGAGTTACACGAGATATGGACACGGGCGTGTATGACCACACGGCCTATCCACATGGGTGTATCCTATATCCACATGGGCGTGTGACCCCTATTTTGATGCAAGATTTTCTAAGTTTTCCAAAGTTTTCGGTTTAGTCCTGAACCACTCCCAAAGTACGTTTTGAGTCTCTTATGCTCACTTAAGGGATGACGTGCATGTGTTTGAATTATTTTTAAAGATGAATGAAATTTTATGGCCCAATTTTGCATAGATGGTTACGTTTAAGTTCAGTAATGCCTCAAATCCTATTCTGGTATCGGATACGGGTAAGGGGTGTTACAATTAGTGGTACCAAAGCTATGGTTTATTCGATTCTCGGACTAACCTAGCATGTGTACTAGTCTAGCTATACATGCCATATATGAATTGTGATAGTGTGACGACTCCTGATGATTTAAATTGTGTTTTCATATAATAAATGGATCCTAATCGAGCTATAGCTGATGAGGCAGAAAGTAACGCGCCGGGTCCCACCCAAGGGACTGTGCCACCTAAGAGTAGACAAGTGACAACCAGTCAAGGAGAAGAGGCTCAGAAAGCCTTTCTCCATGTGATGAACGAGTGGTATACAGAGTTTATTCGGGCGAACCCAAATGCTCAACCTCCTCCACCCCCTTTTATTCCTCAACGGTTCCCGTAGCGCCCTCAGGTATAACTATGATAAAAATGAGTAAGCCTCCTATGTATAAGATCCAAAGGTATTGGGTCGAAGAATTCTAGGCTAACATAGAGGATGACCCCGGGAGGGCAGAATTTTGGCTCGAAAACACTATTTGGGTCTTTGATGAGCTTTCTTATACTCAAGAAGAGTGTTTAAAGTGTGCTATTTCACTGTTGAGGGATTCGGCATATCATTGGCAGAAAACTCTAATATCGGTTGTACCCAGAAAGAGGGTTACATGAGATTTCTTCCAAGAGGAATTCTAAAAGAAGTACATAAGCCAACGGTTTATCGATCAATAGCGTAAAGAGTTTTGGGAATTGAAGCAAGGCCGAATGACTGTATCTAAATACGAGTGAGAGTTTGTCAGACTTAGTAAGTACGCTTGGGAATGTGTGTCTACAGAAGCTATTATGTGTAAGAGGTTCGAGGATGGACTGAATGATAATATTAGAATGTTTGTTGGAATTTTGGAACTAAAAGAATTTGTTGTGTTAGTCGAACGAGCTTGTAAGGCGGAAGAGCTGTGTAACGAAAAGAGAAAACCTGAACTCGATACTAGAGACTCGAGGAAGAGACAGATGAGTAAGTCCTTTCAGTCCTCATCTAAGAAGTCGAGGGATATGCCCCTCCATTCGAATGTGTCAGCTGGAAATCCTAGCAGTAATTGTGGGAAGTAGTATTCGGGTTCTAAGGCCCGGACTACATCTTTAGCGAGCATCAGTATTAGCAGCTCTAAAAGGCCCAAATGTCAACACTGTGGTAGGACACTTCCCAAGGAATGTTGGATGATTACCGGAGCTTGTTTTAAATGTGGTTCCCGAGATCATTTCAGTAAGGATTGCCTTGAGATGATTGAAAAGGATAACTCCCCGAATGCTAGATCGAGTAATACAGTAGCTAGGGGAAGACCTGTAACGCCCTAGTATTGGGCCTAGAAGTATTGGGCCTTGAGCTAGGATCGGTTAGAAGGTGGCTTATAAATATGTAATTCTGCTTGAAAATATCACAAATTGCATGTTTGCCTTGTTGGCTAAGTGATTTGGAGTTTTGGGGATGTCTAAGAAGTCCTAGGTTTAAACTAGGGCTTTAGCAAAAAATTTTAGTTTTTCCTTTAAGTGAACTTGGCATTATTTTGAAGGCCTTATTAATATTTGCGGTGGATTTATGACATAAGAGGAGCTTGGTATCTAGTGGTAAGTGACGCCAAGGGTGGAATAGGAAGACTGGGGTTCAAGTCCTGGCAATTGCAAAGTTTTGAATTTTTTCTCTTTATGGGAGATTGATGCTAGCTAGTTGGACTTATGTTTAATTGTGGGTGTTTCATGAAGCAAAGAGACATTGGGGCTTGGTGGCAAGTGGCGTGACTGGGCATTGAGGGAACTTAGGTTTGAATCCCATTGTAAGCATGGAATTTGTAACACCCTTTACCTAAGTTCAATACTGGAACAGGATACGAGTATTACCAGAATAGCATACATGTAATCATAATAAATCAAGACATAAAATGATTATCTAAATTAAAAACCTTCAACTATTCATTCATCCTCTAGACATTAAATTCACATATATCATAAACTTGTAATTTATCTAATATTAAACCACACAGATAACATAATATGAGTGATATATCAAATAATAGAAATCAACATTTCAAGTAATATTACCACAATATACAACAACATACTAAAGCCTTCTATTCATGCCATAGTTCCAAAATATGTTTACAAAATACCAAAAGGAAGGATTGATAGTGTTGGTGAGCTTCCGATAACTTTTCCGAGTCACGAACAAACTCGATTACACTATAAAATAAGACAAGAAAGAAAATGAAAAAAATTAAGCTTATAGCTTAGTAAGTAATATGTAAATAATAAAAATAATAAACTATTAGTGGCATTTATAAATCCCAAAATATGTTTCCACAATTATACAACCTTAATCTCACATGAAATTACCATTTACAAAAATTTAGTACAAGCTATCCATTTGAGTCCTAGTCACTAAATTATTTTTATTTAGAGCTACCAAGCTCTGAATTAAGATATGTAAATTTTCCAAGAAACTAGACTCATATTTCTTCTTACCCTAAAAATTTCAAAATTTTTGGTCAAGCCAATTAATAAAGTTTATTCATTAAATCCTCCCCTATTTAGCTACTTGATAGTTCTAACCACTCTTCACTAACAATACGATTTCTCTTTATAAAAAATTCAGAAGAAGTTCTTATTTATTTCCTCTAAAAATAGACTCAATAAGGAATCTAACCATATAAATTATATTCCATAAATATTTTTGTATAAATTTTTATGATTTTTCAAAATTAGAACTGGGGATCATGAAATTAATCTAAACTAGTCTTACAAAAATTTAAATAACTCAAAATATAGAATTCTTTTACTTGCCCTGTTTCATTTATATGAAAATAGACTCAATAATATTTAATTACATATCTCATTAAACCTCCAATTCAACATTTACAATTTTTGGTGATTTTTCAAAGTCACCCCACTCCTGCTTCCATAAACTGTTTTATTTTTGATTTCACCTTTTTTATAAATTTTCTCATATCTATTTTCCAATAACGCTTGTCCACATCAAACTTACCGAAGTTCGATCATTTATCGAACACATTACTCATATTATTATATACACGTATATCTACACTTAATCTTTACATAATCACACTCGTTTTTCACTTGGCTACTTTCTCATTGAACACTTCGGAATAGAACGATAATAAATACTCGGTGGCTTACACATAGTACTACCTTTGAAGCTAAGATTAATTAGTGCACATAGTAGCCTTCACTTAGTACTACACTTGTGACCAAAATCATTACTTACACATAGTGGCTTGCACCTAGTACCACATACATGATGGAAGATATCGGGTATGCATAGTAGCCTGCACATAATACTACACATGCGACCCCAACCATATGGTACACGTAGTAGCCTACACTTAGTACTACACAGTGACCTAAGCCATCATGAACACATAGTAGCCTACACATAGTACTACACACATGTATTCTGAACACATAGTAGCCTACACATAGTACTACACACATGTATTCTAACCCCGAATCATTCGTATCTTTTCTATTCTGAAGGTTCAACCGGGAAATCCCTTACTTTTCAACATTTTACCAATTCTTCCATACTCAATTCCAATTCATATTTTTCTTCAAGTGAACATTCAATATGCAATCACATCTCATATAATAACAAAATATTATAACGTAAGTAAAAAAAATATATTATTTACATACAAACTTACCTCGGTGCAAAATATAGAAATTTTGCAATTTAGTCCATAATCTTTTCCTTTCCCCGATCAAGGTCAATTCCACGTCTTTCTTGATCTAAAATAACACATTTAGCTTATTTAATACTCACATTTATCAAAATAGTCCTTAACTCTAACTTTGTCAAAATTATAATTTTGCCCCTAAAATTTTGCATATTTACACTTTTGCCCCAAAGCTCGAAAATTAAACTTTATCCCTAATTCTTATGTCTTATAACATCTTGATCATTTATTTACCAACAGCAACATCAAATTCTATCATAAAACATCAAAACAAACACATTTCACCTATGGGTATTTTTCCAAATACGAACCCTAGGTTAAATTATTGCGAGAATAAGCTAAATCAAGTTACCGAGACTCTAAAAACGTAAAGAACATTAAAAACGGGGCTTGGAATCACTTACTATGAGCTTGAGAAGTTGAAGAAACCCTAGCTATGGTGTCCCTTGGTGTTTTGGGCTACTTGAAGAAGATGGACAACATTTTGCCATCCTTTTCCCTTTTTAATCATTTAATTACCAAATGACTAAAATACCCTTCATTAAAACTTTGGTTATTTTTATTTATGTATGTCCATTTTTGTCCATGAAAACCAAATGGTATAATTACCATTTAAGGACCTCTACTTTAATTATACTATTCCATTTAATCATTTCCTATCTAGAACTCATATTTATCAACTATTTCAAACAAGCCCTAATAGGCAAATTAGAAATGTAATTCATAAAATTTTCTATTGATTCTCTAACACATGCATCTAATCACTCTCTAAATTATAAAAATTAATCAGAATAAATTTTTCTACTTCAGATTTGTGGTTTCGAAATCACTATTCCGATTACGCCCTAAATTGTGTTGTCACAACTTTCCTCCCTTTTGAGATTTTTGTCCCTGAAAATCTTACCGTTAAAAAGGTTTCGGTACTGTTTTCTCATAGCTTCCTCTGGTTCCCATGTTGTCTCTTCTACTCCATGTTTTTGCCACAATACTTTTACTAACTTTATCTTTTTATTTCTGAGTTCCTTGGTCTTTTGTGCCAAAATCTTAACTGGTTCTTCACTGTAACTCATATTTTGCTGAATTTCCACTTCTGTAGGAGAAATAACATGTGAAGGATCTGATCAATACTGTCATAGCATAGATACATGAAAAATATTATGAATTCTATCGAGTTCCGGCGATAATGTCAATTGATAAGCAACCAGTCCAATTTTTTCTATGATTTGATATGGTTCGATGAATCTTGGACTCAATTTACCTTTACGACCAAATCGGAGAACTTTCTTCCAAGGTGATACTTTTAAAAATACATTATCCTTGACCTGAAATTCAATCTCCTTTCGTTTAAGATCAACGTATGATTTTTTATGGTGAAGCAGCTTTGAAACTTTCCTGAATCACTTTTACTTTTTCTTTTATTTTTCGGATCAAATCAACCCCATGTATCTTCTTTTCACTGAGCTCTATCCAATATAACGGTGTTCTACGTTTTCTACCATATAAAACTTCATACTGAGCCATTTTAATACTATACTATAGCTATTATTATAAGAAGATTTGATCAAAGGTAGATACCTCTCCCAATTAACTTCAAACTCTAGTATACAGCATTGGAGCATATCTTCCAATACCTGAATTACACGTTCACTTTGGCCATCAGTTTGAGGATGAAATGTTGTGCTAAAATACAGTTGAGTACCCAATGCTTCTTGTAATTTGTTTCAGAAACGAGATGTAAATCGGGGATCTTTATTTGATATGATGGTAACAGGCACTACATGTAGCCTAACACTCTCAGATATGTACAATTTAGCCAGTTTATCTGAAGAATAATCCATGCGTACAGGAATAAAGTGTGCTGATTTTGTTAATCGGTCAACAATCACCAAAATGGAATCTTTCTTCCTTGGAGACAATGGTAACCCAGATACAAAATCCATAGTAATTCTTTCCCATTTCCATTCCAGTATAGTGATTGGCTAAAGTTACCTCGAAGGTACCTGAATCATAGCTTTAAACTGCTAACATATTAAACACTTTGATACAAATTTAGAGATATCATGTTTCATACCTAGCCACCAGTACATCTTTTTCAAATAATTATACATTTTATTACTCCCCGTATATAAAGACATGGTACCACTGTGAGCCTCGTGTAGAATCTTCTATATAAGCTCTGACTTTTGAGGTACACATACCCTGCCTCTTAATAATAAACAACCATCGATCCCTACTTGAAATTCAAAATTAGTACCCGACTCACATTGAGCCCGTTTAGTTTGTAACCTTTCATCATTTTTTTGAGCCTCACAGATTGCTGTATAAACACTGGTCTAGCTCTCATTTCAGCTATAAGTAAACCATCGTCAGAAAAGGATAACCGAGTATTCATAGATCGTAAGGCGAATAAAGATTTCCGGCTCAAAGCATCAGTTACAACATTAACCTTACCCGGATGGTAATCAATAATCAAATCATAATCCTGTATCAGTTCAAGCCACCTGTGCTGTCTCAAATTCAAATCTTTCTGTGTCATCAGATATTACAGGCTTTTATGATCAGTATAAATATGACATTTCTCACCGTACAAGTAATGTCACCATATCTTCAATGCAAATACAATAGCAGCTAATTCGAGATCATGTACCGGGTAATTTCTTTCATGTGCCTTAAGTTGTCTTGAAGCATAGGCTATTACTTTACATTCTTGCATCAAGACACAACCTAAACCATTTAATGATGCATCACTATAAATAATAAATTCTTTACCAATTTCAGGCTGTACCAATACAGGTGCTTTTGTCAATAATTCTTTCAATCTATCAAACTCTACTGACATTCTTCAGTCCACTTGAATTTAACATCTTTCTGCAATAAACGGGTCAATGGAGAAGCTATCATAGAGAACCCCTGTACAAATCTTCGATAATAACAGGATAAAGCCAAAAAGCTTCTAACTTCAGATACATTCTTCGGTGGACTCCAATTCATAATAGCTAAGATTTTACTAGGATAAACCCTGATGCCTTTGGCAGATACAATATGTCCGAGAAACCCCACTTCTCGAAGTAAAAATTCACATTTACTGACTTGAGCATATAACTATTTCTTTCGTAGAATTTACAGCACAATTCTCAAATGTTCTACGTGTTCCTTTTCATCTCGAGAATAAACAAAAATATCATCAATGAATACTACAAAAAATATGTCTAAATACGGTTTGAATATCCGGTTCATCAAATCCATAAATATTGTAGGTGCATTAGTTAGCCCAAACGGCATAACCAGAAAGTCATAATGTCTGTACCTGGTTCTGAAGGTTGTATTTGGCACATCTTACTCCTTTACCCATAACTGATAGTAACATGATCGGAGATTAATCTTCGAGAATACTGTGGCACCTTTCAGCTGATCAAATAAGTCATCAATCTGGGGCAAAGGCTACTTATTCTTTATAGTTACCTTATTGAGTTGCCGATAGTTGATACACAATCTCAAGGACCCGTCTTTCTTTTTCACAAACAGAACAGGAGCACCCCAAGGTGAATGACTTGGTCGAACAAAACCCCTATCCAAAAGTTCCTATAACTGTGTCTTTAACTCCTTTAATTCTGTAGGAGCCATCCGGTAGGAGCTATGGAGATCGGAGTAGTTCCTGGAATCAAATCTATAGAAAATTCCACTTCTCTTTCTGGTGGTAACCCTGATAATTCCTCTAGAAACACATCAGAAAATTCACATACTACTGGCACTGCATGAATCTTCGACTCTGATAGTTTAGTGTCGAGTATATAAGCCAAGTAAGCATCATACCTTTTTTTAACATATCTCTGTGCTGCCATCACTGAAATCACATCAGATAGCCCCTCTGTCTGATTAGATTTAACCCAGAGCAACTCGCCGTTCTGACATTTTAACAAAATATATTTCTGTCGATAGTTTGAGCTTAAAGTGATCTCTGACTTTGGTTGGGGTAGCTTGCACACTGAGTTTTCACAAACTCACCCCCTTTCTTTCCTTCCATGCAGGTGAACCCCAACCTTAGAGGACTTGGAGCTGCGAGGGATTCAGAGTGGCCACATGAACTATTTTCTGATTTTACAATTTCTTAAGTTTTCTTTATTTTAGTATTCATTAATTTATGGGTTCTTAAACTGTAATAAGGTCGCTCGTTAATTATTTTATTTTTATTTTGGTTTTATTTATTTATTTATTACTTGTTTAAAATGATAGACTAAGGCTGCGCAGATTGTTATTTCAATTTAACAAACATTTTCAAAACATTCTCTACGTGTCAAATGGATAACTTAATGGCAAAGAATCGCTATCAAGATCTTTTAAAAAGTAAACTCCAAACTGATAGTGGATAGGATTTTTATAAATTAAATAACCTTCTTTTTTTTCAAAATGCATGAAATGGTTATACTAAGTCAACCTCAAATTGTGAAACGAAGAATGAGGTGTAATTAACTGTCCATGTGACTCACCAGATCTGGCCATAACGTTTGGGCCGGGTTTGGGGTGTTACATTTAGTGGTATCAGAGCCCAATTGCAACAACTAGGTTGTGGATTGGGTCCAAAGATTTTCTTAAAATTTAAATTAAGGCCCAAAATGAGTATTTTGAAAAATCGATTTTGAAAACCTCCTTAAGAAAACCCTTTTTAAATTGATTTTCTTCAAGATGTTTTTATTTTCCATAAAGTCTAGGGTTTTCTTGGAAACAAAGATTATTCAAAGGATTTAGTATCACCAAAACTCAGTTTACTGAAATCTGGTTTTTAAAGAGTGGCAAACCGAATATTCGGCACCAAGTTTGTAAGTATCTTTTGCTATACTGTACTTTACTGTAATACTATTACACTACTATAGATAGTACTAAGACCCAACTGAGACTCAGTAGTTAGGTAGCACTGAAACTATAGGGACTGAGACAGTAGGGAAACAGAAAACCCGAGAAGATTGAGACTGTAGCTAGGCTACGATTCTGTGAAAACAAAACTCTAAAATACTATCTATGCATATAATATCTGTAATAAGCACTGACATGTTGAACTAATTCATAAATTTCGTAATCAGATAATACGATATGAGTATGAGGGTAGCTCGCGGGAGAGGCTATGGACGTGGCTGAGGTAGTGCGCAAGTTGGGTCTTCATCTTTGGGACATATGTCGTTGGAGCGAGTACGGGGACTGTGAATCAGGGATCTATTTTTAAGCGACTCTGAGCTAACGGACCGGAGATTTTCAGGGGCGTATCTAGTGTAGCCCCAAATGTGGCCGAATATTGGTTGGAGGCCATTGAGCGAATTATGGACGACTTGGATTGCTCAGTGGAGTAGAAGATGAAAGGAGCGGTATCGCTGCTACAGGACGAAGCCTACCAGTGGTGGATCAATGTAACAGATAGTACCCCAGCTGAGCGGTTGACTTGGGAGCTATTTAAGATGGCCTTCAAAGGAAAGTACGTTGAGGCGAGCTATGTAGACGCTCAAAGGAAGGAATTCCTGAATTTGACTCAGGAAAATAAGACAGTTGCGAAGTATGAGGTTGAGTCCCTAAGGTTAAGCCAGTATGCTAGTGGGATAGTCGCTACAGAGTATGAACGTAGCGTACGGTTCAAGAATGGCCTTAGAGATGAGCTAAGGGTGCTGATTGCTCCGTAGAGGGAGCGCGACTTTGCGGCTCTAGTGGAAAAGGCTAAGATAGCCGAGGACGTGAAACGCACGGAGCGGCAGAACCATGAGAAGGACCGAAACCAATTCAGGAGGGATTCTGGACCCTCCAGTGCTGCGGGTAGGAATGTCAAAAGGGCTAGAGTGGATGAGCCAGTTCGAGCAGTTCCGGTGAATGTGGTTAGACTGCAGGCTTGCGGGGATTGTGGTAGAGTGCATCTGGGTGAGTGTTGGAAATGTTCTAGGGCATGTTTCCGGTGTGGGTCCAAAGATCATAGAGTCAAGGAATGTCCTCACAGGCCGGCTCAGACGCAAGCTGCTGAATAGAGGGTTGCTCAACCAGTGCGAGGTGGACCACTAGCACCAAGGGGCCGTGGTCAAGGTAAGGGTGGCAATGGAAATGGTTGTGGACGTGGAGCATCAGGCAGGGGTGCTAGAAATACTGAGGCTCGTTAGCCAGCATTGGTTTATGCTGCTCATCACCGAGAAGAGGGTGACGCACCTGACATCATAACCGGTGCGTTTTTTTATTTTTAGCATGCCATACACTGCCTTGATTGATATTGGATCTACCCATTCATAAGTTGCATGTGATGTATCTAGGGTGTTGGGTGTGCACTCTGAGGAAACTGTGAGTGGGGTAACTGTGATAAGTCTACTGGGTCACTCGGTTAGGGTAGACAAACTCTTTAGAGATATACCATTAGAGACTCAAGGTAGTATTTTCTCTGCGGATTTAATAGAGTTACCATTTGGAGAGTTCGATCTTATCTTGGGAATGGACTGGCTTGCTAAGCATAGGGCGACTTTGGATTGCGCTGCTAAGCGGATGGTGTTAAAGACTATGAAGGATGAGGAGGTGATAGTTATAAAAGAGCTATTTGTCCAATGTGGTCTCTGCTTTGAGAGCTGAGAAGCTGATTCGCAAGGGTTGCGAGGCATTTTTGGCTTATGTAAGTCAGTCTGGTGCTGAGGGTTTGACCGTAGGAGAGGTTAGAATCGTCAAGGAATTTCAAGATGTCTTTCCTAAGGAGCTTCCTAAGTTGCCTCCAAATCGTGAAGTCGAATTTGGAATCGACTTGTTGCCTGGAACGGCTCTAGTGTCCATCGCTCCTTACAGGATGGCACTAAAGGAGTTAGTGGAGATGAAAGTGCAAATCCAAGAGCTGCTGGATAGAGGTTTTATTAGGCCAAGTGTGTCTCCGTGGGGAGCACCAGTACTGTTCGTGAAGAAGAAGGATGGGACGATGTGTATGTGCATCGATTATCGTTAGTTGAACAAACTGACGATTAAGAACAAGTACCCTCTGTTAAGGATCAACGACCTGTTTGACCAGTTAAGAGGAGCTTCAGTACTTTCCAAGATCGATCTTTGATCTAGATATCACCATTTAAGGGTCAAAGAGGCAGATATTTATAAGACAGCATTCAGAACTTGGTATGGTCATTACGAGTTTCTAGTGATGCCGTTTGAATTGACGAATACACCACGGGCTTTCATGGATTTGATGAATCGAGTATTCCAACCCTACTTGGACCAATTTGTGGTCATCTTCATAGACGATATTCTGGTGTATTCGAAGACTGATGAGGAACATGACGAGCATCTCCGTATTGTTCTGCAAGTGTTGAGGGAGAAGCAACTGTATGCGAAATTCAGCAAGTGTAAATTTTGGTTGCAAGAGGTGATGTTTCTAGGTCACGTTGTTTCTGCTGAGGGGATTAGGGTGGATCCTCGAAAAATTGAGGCGAGTCTAGAATGGAAGCCATCGAGATTCATGTCAGAAATTTAGAGTTTTTTGGGTTTGGCAAGGTACTACAGAAGGTTTGTGGAAGGATTTTCTTTGATTACGGCACTGTTAACAAAACTTTTGAGGAAAGAAGCACCGTTTTTCTAGACTGTAAAACAGCAAGAGGCTTTCGAGAAGTTGAAGAAAGTTCTGATTGAGGCACCAGAATTGATTCAGCCTGAGTCTGGGAAGGATTTCACCGTGTATAGTGATGCATCGCATGTTGGTTTGGGCTGTATGCTGATGCAAGTGGGTAAGGTGGTTGCTTATGCGCCGCAACATCTTAAGCCTCACGAAGCGAGCTACCCTACGCATGGTCTGGAGTTGGCAGTGGTGATTTTTGCATTAATGATCTGGAGGCACTACTTCTATGGGGAAAAGTGTATTATATACACGGACCATAAGAGTCTCAAGTATTTGTTGACTCAGAATGAGTTGAACCTTAGGCAACGAAGATGGATAGAGTTGCTTAAGAACTACGACTGCTCTATTGAGTATCACCCAGGCAAAGCGAATGTGGTGGCTGATGCACTGAGTCGAAGAGATATAACTGAATTGAGAGCAATGTTTGCTCGTCTGAGTCTATATGACGATGGTAGCTTGTTAGCAAAATTACAAGTAAGACCACCTGGATAGAGTAGATTAAGGAAAAGCAGTTAGATGATGAGTCACTGGTTCCTCAGTTCCAACAAGTTGAGAATGATGAGACTTCTGATTTTGGATTGAACAGTGAAGGAGTTCTGTGTTTTCGAGGAAAAGGTTGTATTCCAAAGGGCTCTGACTTGAGGCAATCAATTCTGAGAGAGGCTCATGGCGGACCTTGTGCCATGCATCATGGAGGGAATAAATAAAATAACCTTCTATGTTTTTCAAAATGCATGAAATGGTTTTGCTAAGTCAACCTAAAATTATGAAACAAAGAACGAGGTGTAATTAACTGTTCGTGTGACTCACCAGATTTGGCCATAACGTCTGGGCCGGGTTTGGGGTGTTACATGCACGCCAGGGTGAAAACTAGGTCGTGTAAAACCTCTATCTGTTAATTATTGTAACTGAGTTTTTAACTCTTTCAACTCTGTAGGAGCCATTCTATATGGAGCTATTGATATCGGTGATGTCCCAGGTACTAATTCAATAGTTAATTCAACCTCTCTGATTGGTGGCAATCTAGGTAACTCTTCTGGAAACACATCTGGATATTCATAAACCACTGGCACTGATTTAATCTTTGATTCAGATACTTTAGTATCCAGTACATATGCAAGGTAAGTATCATAACCTTTCCTCAATTTTTTTTCAGCTAACATCGTCGATATCATTATAGGAAACCCACTCGAATCATTGGAAGCAATACGAATAATTTCACTATTCTAACATTTCAACTCAATAGTCTTTCATTGACAATTCACAATTGCTTCGTGCAGAGTCAACCAATCTATACCAGAATCATGTCAAACTCATCAAATGGTAAAAGCATCAAATTAGCCAGAAAACAGTAACCCCGAGTCATTAAAGGACAATTCTTGCAAACTTTATCAACTAGGACATACTGGCCTAAGGGGTTCGATACTTTAATAACAAATTTGGTAGTCTCAATAGGTAAAGTCTTAATAGACACTAAATTCATATAGACATATGAATGAGTCTATCCAGGATCAATCAATGCAACTACATTAGTGTCATAAAGAGAGAAAGTACCGTTGATAACATTTGGTGACGATGTGTCTTCGCGTACGGGAATAACATAAGCTCTGGCTAGTGCTTGTGCCTCAAATGTCATTATAGAATCTCTCGTAACACTGTAATTATCACTTGTATTTCTAGTGTTTCGGGATGGTCTCCCCCTAGAAATTATATTACTCGGTTTCGCCGTTTGAGCTTTTTCATTCACAGACTTCTCTGGACAATCTCTAAGATAGTGATGAAGGGATCCACGTCTAAAACATGCTCCCCTCTTCCCCTGAATTCACCATAATGTAGCTTGTTCTAATGTTTACACTCGAGTCTAACATTTCTAACATTACCCCCACTAGCAACAGACGTAGCCCAATATTTAGGAGTAAAATATCTCGTGTCTCTGTCTCGACTCGAATGCCCCAAAAAAACAATAGGATGGTAGTGATGTTCTTTGAATTTCTTAGATGCTGACTGATGAGACTTTAACGTAATTCTCTTTCTTGAATCTCTAGCTTCAGAATCGACTTTTCTTGTAACACCCCTTACCCGAGTCCGATGCCGGGACAGGGTATAAGGCATTACTGGACTTAAACTTAACCAATCTTACAAAACTGGGCCCTAAAATTTCATTCAATTCAAAACCATTCATACACATACATATCGTCCGTTATACGAGCCTACAAGACTCAAAACATACATTGGGGGTGGCTCGGGACTAAACTAGAAACCTTGAAACACTTAGAAAAATTTTCATGTTTTGGAGAGTCACACGCTTGTGTGAGTGGGCCGTGTGGTCACACACGCCCGTGCCTTGGGACACGCCCATGACCTCAGCCCGTGAAACTCTTAATTTCTGACATCAACAGCAAAATAAGGTCACACGACCAAGTCTCACACTTGTGTGCTAGGCCGTGTGGCGAATTTAATTTTCGGATTTAGGATACAAACTTCACACGCCCACGGTACACACCTGTGTCTCCAATCGTGTGCTCCATACTGGGGATTCTATTTTTAAAAATTAAGATGCAGGGGACACATAGCCTATTGACACACCTGTGGGGCTAACCATGTGTCACACACGGCCTAGACACATGCCCGTATGTCTTCTCGTGTGGACAAAAATAAGGTATTTACCAAGCCATTTGCCACTCTGAAACACAGTTACACTTATACCAATTTCAACAACACATGACATGACATGATTCGACAACCAAACATCCCCATCTAAGACATAACTCAACATACATATTTCACAACCATCATGCACAACATTACATACTTACCCATTTCAAATCATGCTATTTATCACATTCATGCAAGACAGAAACATATCCTTACCAACATGACCAATGTTAGCCAACTTTTAATACCTTATCCAAAATGAACATTCATCAAAATAAGCCAACATATTTGGCTAAATCAAATATGACACATAACCAAAATGACCATGTCCCTATACATGCCATACTTTCAAAATATCAAAATCACCAATACCCAAAATAAAGCCTTGATAGTGTGATGCGAACTCCGACGATTCTCGATCCCCAAGCTAGCTTGGTGACACTATAAAACAATGGAAAGAAAAGAAGGGTAAGGTATATAGCGTAGCAATTTTATATGCAAATAACAAACATCTTTATCACAAGTTCTTGATGCAAATGATTATATTGAAAGATAATGTAACACCTCTAACCCGTAACCGTCGCCGAATTAGGGTTACAAGGCATTACCGATCATATCACAGTCTATACTAATACGCATTACATTTTACAATTCAAAATGTTTTAAACACTTCAATGCTCATGACAGTATCAAATATTAAATCGTAAAATTTATATTGTTCATATGATAATATATTTAAAACATGTTTCAGCATATATCAAAACAGAATATATTTTTATAAATAGAACATATAACAAATCAACAACTTTGTTAATGAAATATTAACCTAATTTTTGTTTTCATGAAAATCTTGCTCACTTATAGATTGTACCACATATGTAACTAACTTCCATATTATACTTGTCATTCATTCTTGCAACATTACCATGTTATTAAATGCAAATTTCATATCTCATACATTAATATAATATTTATATGCATCCATTCGAAAATATGTAAATTTAAATAAAGATAGCTAAGCATATTTGAATTAAGCTTTATGGCAAGTCATATTTATGGTTTAATAAACAACCAGTATATAACAATTGCAGCATATTTTGCTAACTCAAGCATATTTCACCATTTCAACTTAAACCATTTTCGGACACCATGACAACTCAATGCTAAAACATTTGAAATTCACTATGTTTTCAATCTGACATTTAAACACGAGTAACAACATCTGCATAAGCTTATAATAAAACCAATTGAAACATATTACATAATTTAATAAGCAATCAAACATGCATATTTGGTACATTATAACTTAGTCGAATATGCTATTAATGCATAAATACATGGTGCGCATCTTTTCCTAAAAATAAATGTCATACTTAACATTTGATACATACCAAAATAGTTGACCAAAATAATGATGACACACATCCATTACATACCATATAAGAACTGAACCTAACAAGCTATTATACAATTATCCATAACCCTAATTATATCATATTTTATAATTCCATCATGAACTAACTATTATACCAAATACATATTATACCTATTATTATTTATAGCGCGAATCATATTACTAAAAACGACATACACATCCAACATTTCCACCATCGAATTACCAAAATCAAACACATTAAATATTATAACTAAGCACACATAAGACCAAGCATAAGCATAATTAACAAGCCATTTTCGTATGGCTCTAAATACATAGCCAAAATTCAACATTTCAAAAATATGTTCCAGCCTATACATACCATAATTCGAGTTAATTATTAAGTACTGAAATAGTGGATAGTGTGATGAACTTTGCTAACGATTCCCGAGCTCGTAACTTGAATCCAAAACCTATAAATTAGAAACACACATATACATAGAGTAAGCTTTTATAGCTTAGCAAGTCATAAGCAAATAAACAACCTAATTATATATCAACTACATTAAACTAATCGAATTATATTATCATTATCGTAATTAATCTCAAACTTATAAATTTCACAAATAATATGCGTAAATCTTTACACATAATGTAACACCCCAAACTCGGCCCAGACGTTATGACCGAATCTGGCAGTGTCACATTAAAGGGTGAATCGTACAAGTAGAAATTGTTTGAAAACCTTAAAAGTATTGGATCGTTCGTAGTTTAAAACAAAAATCCATGGAAAGCTCGTTTAATTGTAAGTTTGAACAAAACCTTCAGTTGTAATTTGAAAACCCCAGTTTTTATATCCATTATTAGATTTCCAAGTTTTAGTTAAAGCGGAAGCTCATTCTTTGAAAATCATTCAGGATTTTACGTTTGGTTTGAAAATTGTCATTTTAGCTCCTTTTTGGAAAACAAGTTTTACGTTTAGAATTTTAACAGCTATTCTAATAAAAACCAATAACCAAAGCAAACCCGAAGAGAGGCCTTATTACAATAAAAACCTATACGATAGTAAATAAAAATAATGTAAAATAAAATACTAATGTTTAAAGCTGCTCGTAGTGTGGCCACCTCTGAGTCCTCCCATATGTCGAACCGCCTACTGAGGATCACTTGAAAAATTAAAAAGAGGGGTTGAGTTTTTGAAAACTCAGTGTGTACAATCCCTCATCAATCAAATAGCATGTAACAATCAAATTAGGCTTAAGCCCATCACATTTACGGTGACATTTGAACCTTAGCCCATAATAGCCTCAGTTCGGCCTAAGCCCATATCATAATCAAAATTAGAATATGCAATGCACAAATAGCCCAATCCAACCCTGCACTCCAAATCCTTTCCAACGCCACACTCTAGTGGGGATTTAATCGACCCACCCATCCCTGCACTCCTAATGTAGCATCGATTGCGGTACTAACCAATATTGTAGCAGAGCTGCCAACAACATAATGGGTTTAAAAGTCGTCGGTCGGTCTAGAGTCGTCTCGGGCGACCTGTGTGACCTTACCCGACTAGGTCCACAGTTGTCTCAGGTGACCCATGCGACAAGGTCCATAGTCGTCTTGAGCAACCCATGTAACCCTAACATATCTGATTACAAAATCCCGTCTCCATGTAGCATAATACTTATGCATGAAAGCAACATATCATAAAATAGCATACCAAATCAGTCATATAACATGTAGGGGCATTTCAGTCATTTTGCCCGTTAAGGGCATAGCAGTCATTTTGCAATTCGAGATCTAAGTGCACTTACCAACCCATCAGTAGGTTCACAGCCATCTCGGGTGACTCGTGCAACCTTTTTCAATCAAAACATATAATTGGGCACAAAGCCCACTATGTGGATAAAGTGGGGCCCACACACTCGTGTGGCCCACTAAGCCCAAAATCAACCTTAACCATGTAAACACAAAGCTATGTCCAATATCTCCATATATCGATGGCAAATACTTATGTGGGGTCCACAAGCCCATCCGGCCCACATGGTCCACTTCGTCTAAAATCGACCTAAGCCTATGAGATCGCTCTTGGTGGCTTCTACTATCGCAGCAGATTTTTCACACGTGCATTCACACACTCGTGTGGTAACTATTGTCGAACTTTCGACTTTTATTCTTTTCGGCATTTTGGCTTTTTGCCAATCTATATCTAGAGTAGTGTGTGTACACACCTGTTGTGGAACATGCGATTAACTCACTTATACCAAACCTATAATCCAATAAGAATCACCTATTTGTTCACTTATCCAAAAAGGGTTAGTCACCTAATCACATAGTCCTACATACTCTCTTTTTTTACCTTATCTGCACGAACGGTCTTGATCCCTCCAAGATCACTGACCCTAATCAGTTCACGCCCTTAACACCAATCTGTAATGCACCAGATCTCACAAGATTAATCATTTACCAATGTAATTTAAAACCACATATATAATGATTTTGGAACAATAGCGCATTCGGTCTAACCTCAAGGGAATGAAGGTAACCACTTACCTATTGCGCAAAGGAACTTTGGATTGTGATTGCTTCCCAAACGTAAGTGTTCTTTACTTCTTTGAAAGTACATTGAACCCAACATGAAAAAGAAGAGATTTCGTAGTTAGTACCCTAATGATCAATACATTCGACTCTTACCCAAAATGTTAAAAGGAAAAGATAAGTACCTACCGAGATCCAACCTTAACTCCACGATCTAGATTGCCCAATGGAGAGGTTCAGCTTATGAGTACTCAAGAGAAGAAGAAAAGAAGATCGAGGATTCAGCTTAAAGTATCTAGAAATCAGAGAAAGAAAAAAGCCTATTCGGTTAAGGCTTAAGATGAATTTGGGAACAGTTCTGACAATGAAAACAAGAGGAGAAAAGAGGAGAAGAAATGGATCAACTGCACCAGGGCAAGGGTAAATGAATATTTGGTTTCAAGAAAGAAGGAAGAGATGAGTAGAACGTTTGAATAAGAGGAAGAAGTGATGTTTTGGTCTTGTAGAAAAGAAGTGCAACTTCAAAATGAGTGATGAGGCATTCGGCTAAGCACAAAAGAACAGAGAGGAAGGCAATTTTGGCACTTTGGGGATTTTTAAGCAAAAACTAACCTGAGAGATATGACCAAAAACGATTTCCCCACAAAGCTAATCTCTCATTCGGCACCACTAAACAAAAACATCTCAAAAAGATTTCCTATTGCTGAATGCTCACAATTAAGGTCCCTTAGCCGAAATTCTTGAGTGCCAAGTCCACATTTGGCCAGAACTGTTCTTCATTCAAATCTTTCCTTGATTTTCTCCCCTTACCACTCTATGATCCACTCCTCGATTTCCACCATTAACCATTTCAAACTCTGTCCTCCAGAATTCAACTTCAACACAAACACTGGCTGTCCAAGGATGCAAAATAATTACCCCACATAATACCATGCCAACACTTGAACCTTGGACCTTCTTGCCACCCCTATGACGCCAACTCCCTGCCCCTTGTACAACGCCACTTTGCCACTAGACCACATGCCTCCTTTATGTCATTTCTTATCCCCATTTACTTTAAAGACTTCCTACTTGAAGTTAATGTTCCCTTAAGGCTAAAACTAAAATTTTTCCTATACACAACTTGATCCCAAGACTTCTCCAACACCCCTAGACACTCCAAATTCACTAAACCCTTAAAGGCAACATGCCATTTGTGTCATTTCCTTGCTCACTTAAAAATTTTTATGAGACCCAAAGCTTAGGCCCCAATTCTTCTAGGCCCAAAATTTGGGGCATTACACATAATTATTACCTTGGCTGATTAATCACATGGTTAAGTTAATAAATTCATGTTTGATTTTCAAAAGCCAAGATGTCATTATAAAACCTAATACATATGCATACATATACATAAGCTCATGAATCAAGATATAAATTCATATACATATACTAACTATGTGGTCGAATATACAGGATCATCTATACACACATATTTAAGAATCATTTTAACAAGAATCATATTTCTTATTCACAAGGCCGCATACACTTGCCACATACATATATGTTCTTCATTTATATCACACATGTTTTGTAACAAATATCAAGATAGTCACTTACCTTATTTCAAGTAGGTATCAAGCTAGTGCATACTTGGTCTTTTAGTTAGTTTTAAATATTTGTTCACCACATATCAATGGCTGATGAACCATTCGAAATTAGATAGGACACTCGGATAATCACACATATATCGTACAATGCCAACGTCCCAGACGTGGTCGTACATGTAATCATAAATTGATGCCCTCTATCCCAGACAGGGTCTTACTCGTACACATATATCAGAATCACATATTGATGCCACGGTCTTACTCACACACATATATCGAAATTCTATGTCATGACATATGTATCCTAACTATTCCTAAGGTTCATACGGGGTTTTCGGACGTCGTAACTCAGTCGAAACGAATTCAGAAATATAGCAACCAAGCTTATTCACATTCGGCCAAAGCATATATAAATTCATATATTTCATTTCAGCATATATACTTAGCATTTAATTAAAATTAAGTACATCTATTTGCTTATAAACTTACCCCGGACGATATAAAACGGAACGAGACAACTAGGAGACACCTTTCGTTTTCTCCCGATCCAAATCTAATTTCTTTAGTTCTTGATCTAAACATATTCAAATTAAGCTCATTCAGACATATTTTCATTAAATTTAGTCCAAAAACACATAAATGGGCATATTACCATTTTACCCCTAACATTTTACACTTTTTACAATTTAGTCCCTATTGCATAAAACACAAAATGTGCAAAATTTCAATATACCCATGTTAGGCAGAATATTCCTAGTGTTCATACAAGTCCATATTTTTCATTTATTTCACATTTTAGTCCCTCAGGTTATTTTTTTCAATTTAATCCTAATTACTTAAAATCATCAAAAACTCCAACACAAAATATGTTAATCTAAAACATATCTTCCATATTTCATCATCAAGGAACAAAACTCATAAGCTCCCAACAAACAAAAACTAATTTCTTTGCTAAAGTCTTGGATTGAACCCAAATTTTTTCCACACTTTAAATACTTCCAAATTCATTTAAAAACTGAATTTAAGCACAAAATTAGTACTAATGTCATATATATTTTTATATAAGTAATAAAAATAAAAATAATAACAATAATAATTTTATAAATATATTTTTATAAAAATTTCAAATACAGTAATTTTTCTCAATAATAATAATAGTTATAATTTTCATAAATCAGTAAAAATAAATACAGTAAAATTTTCTAATAATATTTTAATTTGAACACTAAATTAACAACAATAATTTTATAAACATATTTGTATCTAATAATTATAATGATAATAATAATAATTTATAATTTTCATAAAAATTTAAAAACATCAATAGATACAGTAAGAATTTAAAATATCAGTAATAATAAATTCAGTAAGAATTTTCTAATAGTAATTCAAAATAATTTTTTTCTTAAACGATAATATTTTAAAACTTCTCAATTATTCAGGTTTCCATTTATTCAAACCCAGACTTCAAAACCCAATTCTTCTAGACCCAAATTCAGGGTGTTACACAAACTTACGTTGGATAAAAAATTACTAATATTGCAATTTAGTCCACAATCTTGCCTTTTCCCCGATCTAGGTCGGAAACTCATCTTTCTGGATATATAATAACAAATTTAACTCATTTAATTATCATACTATTCAATTTGGCCCAAAAATCATATTAAAGCAAAAAGTACATCTTTGCCCCTAACTTTTCACTTATTTACATTTTAGTCCCTAGGCTCGTAAAATGACATGTATTCATTTTAGTCCCTAAGCTCGTAAAATAAAATTTATCCATTTTAGTCCCTAGGAAGATGGACATAAAATTTTGACTTTATTTTCCCTTTTTATTCTTTTATTAATCAAATGACAAAAATGCCATTTTAGCCTTTATTTGAAATTTTACATTTACATGTCCATTTTTGTCCATAATGATATATAATGATCTAATACTAAATTAGGACCTCTAATTTACAAATTCTTTACAATTAAGCACCCAATGCTTTTAGAACACATATTTTGCACTTTTTTGCAATTTAGTCCTAATAGCCAAATTAGACCCTCTATCGATAAAATTTCTGAACGGGATTTACACACATGCATTGAATCATACTCTAGACCTTAAAAATTTCTCATAATGAATTTATCTACTTCATATTCGTGGTTCTAAAACCACTATTCTGACTTGGCCCTAATTCGAGCTGTTACAACTCCCTTTTTCAGGGATTTTTGTCCCCAAAAATCTTACCAGAAAAGAGGTTTGGGTACTGCTTTCTCGTGGCTTGCTTAGGTTCCCACGTAGCCTTTTCTACCCCATGTCTTTGCCACAACACTTTTACTAGGGCTATGCTTTTATTTCTCAATTGTTTGACTTTTTGAGCTAAAATCTTAATCAATTCTTTATCATATGTCATATACGGTCGAATCTTAATCTCTATTGGAGAAATCACATGGGAAGGATCAGAACGATATCATCGTAACATTGACACATGAAACACTTTATGAATCCTTTCCAACTCTGGCGGTAAAGCTAACTGATATGCCATTGGCTCTATTCTTTCAATAACTTCATATGACCCAATCAAACGTGGACTCAACTTGCCTTTACGGCGAAATCTCAAAATCTTTTTCCATGGAGATACTTTCAAAAACACTCTATCCCCAATGTGAAATTCGATCTCTATTCAAATCCGCATATGACTTCTGTCGATCTGAAGCGACTTTCAAACAATCACAGATTACTTTCACTTTCTCTTTGGTTTCCTTAACCAAATCAACCCCATGAATCTATCTCTCACTGAGCTCGGTCCAAGACAAATGAGTTCAACATTTGCAGCCATATAATGCCTCATACGGTGCCATCTTTATACTCGACTGAAAGCTGTTGTTGTAAGCAAACTCAACCAAAGGTAGATATTTTTCCCAACTACCTTTGAACTCTAAAACACAACATTAGGGCATATCTTCAAGAATTTGAATCACTCTTTCACTTTGACCATCCGTTTATAGATGAAACACGGTACTAAAATTCAATTCCGTACCCAAAGCTTCGTGCAACTTTTTCTAGAATCTCAAAGTAAATCTCAGATCTCTATTCGAAATAATAGAATTAGGCACTCCGTACAGTCTCGCAGTTTCATCAGTGTACAATTCAGCTAACTTATCAAGCGAATAATCTGTACGTATCAGAATAAAATAAGCCGATTTCGTCAATCGATCAACAACAACCAAAACAACATCTTTCTTTTTCGCGGTTAAAGGCAAACCCATTATGAAGCCCATGTAATCCTATCCCATTTCCACTCGGGTACCATCATTGGCTGAAGCAAACCCGAAGGCACTTGATGGTCGGCCTTTACTTGATGAAAAATCAAGCATACGAACTCAGAAATATCTCTTTTCATACTAGGCCACCAATACAATTGTTTCAAATCATTGTACATTTTCATACTACCTGGTTGAATTGACAGACAAAAACTATGTTGTAACACCCCTATCCTGTAACCGTCGCTGGAATAGGACGAGGCGTTACCAGAAATTTAAAAACAGATCAGAACAGTAAAATTTTGAACCTTTTCTTAAATGAAAGATCATTTATTTATATAACTAATGACACAAACAAAGATCGAATTTAAAAGATATAAAAGTAAACTTCCATAAGATGCCATATTCGCATGGCTTATATACAATAGTCAAAATATCATTCTACTTATAGTCTATCCTATACATGCCATAAGCTAAGTCCAAATCACATGACTACCATAATAGTAGATAGTGTGATGAAGTGTTGACGATCCCCAAGCCGATAGTAAGAGTCAACGATCTAAAAAAAAATAAACAGAGAAACATAACACTCAAAGTAAGCTTTCATAAGCTTAGTAAGTCTTAAGCAATTTAAACAGTTGAACTTAAAAACAAACCAAATGTTCGAGATCACATAACACTTTGTGAGTACAATACTATTTGGCCAATTATGCACAAGCACATATCATTTTACTCCGTTTATACTCAAACTCATATAAACATAGTATTTACAAGTTTCCGGATTAACTTTAAATTTTTCGAATTTCACTAGTGTATCATTTTTTTTTACCCACACTTACTTTCAACATTCATAGTTAAATGGCATATTGAAAACTATCTTGTAACTTTGCATAATAACTGAATGCACACATATACAAATATACATATGAATTTACACATCTTTTCATATGCTTCTCATTACACATTCTTAATTCCCGTCAGATCAATCTCACATATATAATATATAACATACCTGAATCACTTAATGTGTAATACGAGTTCAGTTTATCATCTTAGCATAGGATCTCGTAGTCATATACTTTATCAAATTCACTAGCACTTGGCCTGCGAGGTATAAAACCCGATCATAACACCAGCACGAAGCCTACGAGACTTTAAACCCGGATACAATCTCAGCACGAAGCCTGCGGGTCTTTAAACCCGGATACAATCTCAGCACAATTTATTTTATATACTTTTTACTAACTTTGGCCTCATCAAATATCTAATAATACACAGTTTTGACAATTAGTCATTCAACCACATTATATACACACAAACATATGCACATTTCATATTTGCCCATTCGGTCACACCACATACACAAGCACATATATAAGATAATGCATTTATCATCACTTGCTAATACATCATATACTTTGTTTCCATTTAAATAACCACTCCGCTATATCACATTTCTAAGTAACCATTCGGCCTCACTATACAAACATGATAGCACACATTTTTATAAAGGCAATTCGGATAACTTGCACACACTTAATATTAGCCATTTCGACCTCACCACATACACATATCTTGTACATCAATTTCATCATATCAAAATCGACTAGGTATACTAGTCATTTACGACTTATAGCCTCATTTTAATATGGATTCGGTACTTTGATTACCAATATTTAATCAATCATGTTCTTAAATTACAATTATTTAACATTTTAATTTACATTCGGTAATGACATGTTCATCTCCAATAATTCAATACTTATAAACTTATAATTTCACAAATTCACTACAAGCTGTCTTCTTGAGCAATAGTCATTAAATTATTTGTAACTGGAGCTACAAAACTCCAAATGAAGTACCGTTAATTTTCCCTGAAATTAGACTCCTATACTTCTATCTATAAACTTTTCGGCATTTTTCATTTGGCCAATCAATACCAGATTTTTCTTAAAGTTTCCCCTATTTCACTATTTGACTATTCTAACCACTCTTCACTACGAATCAAATTTCTCATTATAAAAAATTCGAAATATGTTCTTGTTTATTTCATTTGATCATTGAGGAGTCTAAGCATATAAATTTTATCTTATAAAATTTTTTGTACAATTTATAATGATTTTCTAAATACAGAACAGGGGATTTCGGAGTCATTCTGACTCTGTCTCACACAACTTTAAAAATCTCATTATCGGCAATTCCTTTACTTACAGGGTTTCTTTTATAAGAAACTAGACTCATCAAGCTTTAATTACATCATTTATTCCGCCTCTAACTCAACTCAAACAATTTATGGTGATTTTCTAAAATCACGCTATTGCTGCTGTCCCAAGCAGATTTATTATAATTTACTCTTCTTCAATTTCCTAATCACATTAGTAGTTTCGGTTTCTTTGAAACATTAATCCACAATTCATCTCATAATTCATTCGATAATTTCATCATATAATTGATTAAAATACCATTTCCTTATATTGATTTCAAATACATCCAAGAATTTAAAGCATAAATTTCATAGCCAAAAGTAATCACTATTTGGCATTTACAAGAAATTCATAGTATTTTATTCACGACTTAACTCATGATGCTTTCGGTTATTCCATCTTATCTCATGTATTCAAAATACCATTCACACATATTAGTTCACAAGACATTTGGCTATCACACATAGTCCTCACTAAATTTATACTTATTCTATTTACCATTACTTAACCGAAACACAGAGATCATATATCATTCTCTAAAACTCTTTTAAGATATACCTCATTTCCATGCACAATTCAATCGAGTAAGTTAGCCATTTTTGGCTCATATTATGAACATTATTAATCATTCGAAAATATATATTTATATATCACATATACTGAAACTTTATTCTATATTCATTTAATCTTTAAACACATAAATTCAACTTAATCGTTTAAGAGCTTACCTCAAAAGTTATCGTACGACTATATTGACTACACGACTACCTTCGTTTTTCCTCGATTCGAGTTTGTCCCCTTAAGCTCTTGGTGCGCAATCAACAAATTTAACTACTCAATTTACAAACGGCAATGTCATCACTTTACATAACAGAAATTAAATTTCATTACTTAAACTATCCACGTCAATCACCTTACGATCACCTTAATTTTCTTTAAACTAAACTACCACATAGCATACATATACACATTCGGCTAATTATAAAACAAAATCAGCACTCATAACCGAATCATTAACTAAAATCACATTTGGTATTATGCTTAAACAATCTTCCGTATTTAATAACATCTAAAACTAATTTGCTTGAGGTGCCATGAATTATTCAAATTGGCCGAATATCATTGAATTTCTAAAATCGTAAAACTCAATTCATATAACACCAAACTCAATGCTAAATCACCCAAGGCACATTCGACACTAGCACAAGCACACACACACATTTAACTTTTATAAAATTGAACTTTTAACAAGCTCCCTATGCTTCCATGATCAAAACCGAATGCTCATCTTACCACCAAAGATGAATCCACACTTTACAACAACCGAACACTTCACCAATTTACTAATACTCAAAATAGCCCCTTAGCATCATACTTCCATAATTTAACATCTAATTATTTGACCAATAATCTTAAATTAAACTAGGCAACTATGGCAAAGAGCTTAAACACACACAAACCGATTCTAATTATCCATAATCCTCATGAAAAAAAAAAAAACATTTAACTATCTCAAGCAACAACTAATTTCATTACCTAACAAAAGCATCAATGAAAATCACAATCCTTTCCACCACCACTCTCATGACCGAAACACATATATATGTCAAATACATAAACAAAAATTAATCCATGGGTTGAATAGATAACCACATAACCATTACAACAAATCAAACATCCATTCAAAATTTTCAAATAAGCTTACCTAATGAAAGAAATCAAAATGCCGAAACTAAATGTCCTTCTTCCCCCTTTTTCCTTTACATAATCGGCCATGAAGAACAAATAAATGAACTTTGTTTGTAACGCCCTGATTTTCGGGATTTTTAGGGTTAATGAGATTTTTGGTGAAGTTGGGAAATTTTGTGTTCTGATTGCTAAAATGGTGTTTGGATGTGTTACTGGGCCTTTAGGAAGCCCAAACTTCGATTAAAAATAGGTAAAAATAGTTAAGTACGTTTTAAGTAAAAAGGGGGAACTGGGTCAAGAGGGCCCTTAAGAAAAACTGTGTAAAATATATCGCAAAGGGAGCCTTGGTAGAGTGGCAAGGTGGCGCCACTAAAGCTCCTAAAAAAGTGGCGCCTAGATGGGTATTGAAGGACAAGGGTTCGAGTTGCAAGGTAGGCTTATTGCTCTTTTTAATTTTTAAGCATGTGCCGGAGATGTGACTAATTTAAGTAGGAATTTCGGCAAGGGCTTTTAGGGACTTGGGCCGATTACTCAAGTGTGATATTAGGGTTATATCTTTTTCTATTTTCTGTCATGAGAGTTAGGGTTAGCCACTTTAGGAATTATTTCTCTTTTCTACTGTCAGAAAAGCCGAAATTTGCCTCCCTATGAAGCTCATAGCCGAATTCTTTCTCTCCACCTCTACCATTACTTTTCTTCACTTTTCTTCTTCCTCTTTGATTTATTCCTTAGCCGAAACCCCCTCATCCCCTCATTCATCTTCTCGTTTGATCACACCCTCTATAAAAGCACCATAATCAATTTCCTTAAAAAGCCGAAATCCCGAAAAGAACTCACCTTTGTGCCGAATCCTTCTAAGCCGAATTACCCCTGTTCCCTTAACCTGTTGTGGCTGATTACTACATCCCCTTGAGCCACATCATTGTCGACACCATCACCCAGATCCATAGTCTAAATCGTCATCTTCTTCACCAGTTGAAAAGCCAAAATCGCCATAACCATAGGAGCTTTTGGCCGAATTCTTAGATCTCAGAGATTTGGTTTCTACCAGCGTATAGGGGTTAGATCTACTTCAGATCTGAGTTAGAATCAGGGTAAAAGTAGTGGTAAGTGGTTATCAACTCAGATCTTCAAGATATTCCGTACTTTGGAAAAGCCGAAAGTCCCTAAAGTTAGGGAGATTATCGACTTGGTCTATTAGTAATGTGAATTTTGTTTTTTGGTTCTCTTTTTTGAGTGATAGTTAGCAAGGAAGGTGATCCAGCAAGGAGTTGAAGGCATCAGTATCACCAGATCTAGATCTAATGCACCTAAATCGTCAAAGGTAAGTTTTCATGGCCATTGAGGGTATGGCCGAATGTGGTAAGAAGGTTTTAAGTGAGTTTCGATTCAAATTAAATGTTGTAATAGTCTAATATGTTAGGTAATCATTGTAGGAGAAGTACAAGGGAGATCTCGTCGGAATAATCACAAAAACAGGTGTGTGTTTCGAACACCCTTCAATGCTCAAATCGGCAAAAGCTGAAAAGCCGAAATGCCGAAGTTCCGGCATTTTGAGAGCTTGTGAGTGTGTGAATGCTCTCAAGTTGGTAGGAGAAGGTTGGTTTTGGAATCAGCACTGTCAGGTGGGCTGACTGCAGAATTTTGGGTGCTACGGTAAGTTGGGCCTCGGTGGGCCGAATATGGGCCCAATGGGCAATTTGGGCCCATTTGGGTAAAAATAGGTTTAAAGGCAATAATATGGACTGCAGGCGTAAGAACTGTTAAAACAAGATAATGGATTAGAAATTAAGGCTTAAATGGGCCTAATGGGCTAAATTGGCATGGTAGAGCCCATTAGGGGTTTTAGGGCCTACGGGCTAATATTAATAAATGGGAATTTCCAAAAAATCAAGCATTGCTTTTCAAAACTCACCATCGGACTTAGTAAATAGGGCGGCGTAGGATAGTTTAGGTGATGTAGCACACCGGACATGGCCATAGTGTCTGGGCTGGGTTCGGGGTGTTACATTGTTCTTTTCACCCATTTCTTTATTAATTAATATCCATAATATGATAACATTCCACTAAGGATTATTTAATATTATAAAATACAAACACAATCATTAAAACAACAGCATGGCTGGCCACTAACATTTAAAAGTGGCTATTTGACATGCAAACCCTTTTATTTTACTTCATTATTTTATAAATCTCTTGAATTTAGCCACACATATATTTAAATCTTTTCACATAAGTCCTTTTTATTTAGAAACACATTCAAATTGGAAAAAATCAAAGCATTCAAATGTCACACATGCATGATCACATATTTTAGACATAAAATATTATATTCAAATATTTCTGCGACTCAGTTTAGTGGTCCCGAAACCACTTCCTGACTAGGGTCAGAATAGGGCTATTACAACTCTCCCCCCCTTTAGGGATTTTTGTCCCTAGAAATCTTACCAATGAATAGGTTTGGATATCGTCCTCTTATTGAATTATGTCCATATAAACATTAGCTCATCAATAACAATTGTAATTCATTACTGATTTCACATCGATCTATAAAATCACTTTCTTATCTTAAAACAAATACATAAACATTTCCACAAGTATACACATATATTTCTTTTTTTTCTTGATTTCATAAGCAATAATCACTTAATTGAATTTATACTTGCATTTCAAACACATATAAATCACATATTAACATGTATAATACATAACATCAACTCACATATTCATAACCCACATTTTCATCCATGTATAAGCTGTAATCTGGCCGAAAGTACACATATTCTCAAACATCCCAATGAATATCCTTTATAACTTTATCACATCTCAATATTCAACTTAACTTATTTCCAAAAGAAAATCAACTTCCACGTATCTGAACATTTAGTTCATTTAGCACATTCAATCATAGTTAACGTTACCCGTATATAGTCGAATAGGCATAAAGCCTAATATAACACACTGGCATGAGATTTATTCTAGCACATAACTCGTATATTCAAAATTATCAACATTCATCAAAAATTCTTACAGACTTTCAAATGTCGAAACTTAATCGGAATAATTTCTTGAACATGATTAACAAAATAGTGTCCATTTAGTAATAGCACATATAACTTCGTATACCGAGAGTCTCATAGACTAAATCCATAACACATTTTCAACTAAGCACTTAAGTGTACATATAACATAATCCATTCCTTAACATCATATCCACCATTTTTTTTTCACATATCCACTTATAACAAAATTATAGCCGCAACAATAATCAATCGTCAATTTATATCTATTAATCCCGATTATGGTCTATTTAGATAATTACCATATGTATATTTAGTAAAAGCAACTATAATTTATATCTCACACAACATTCAGTACATACTGCATTATAGTCAAATAAGCACATTTTGATATGAAACATATCTATACATAATATAATATGAATTCACAATTTTACTTTCATTTGATTCTCACATAAGTTCTGTACATACCTGTATCAGTTATTCTGATCTTACTTTAATTATCGTCTTAAATATGCCCCTTGAACCATTTGAAATCGTTATGGATACTCGATAATCACATATAGCTCGTACAATGCCATATCCTAGATATGGTCTTACATGTTATCACATATCGAATCGATGCCATGTCCCAGACATGGTCTTACACACTATCTCAAATCAATGCCTTCGTCCCAGACGAGGTCTTACATGAATTCCATTTCACACACTTAGTGCCCACTGACCTATCTCACACTCATAGTACCTGGTTAAAGAAATTCGCACACACAGTGCCTCTATTACCGATCTCACACACATAGTGCTCGGTTAAAGGAATTCGTACACACAGCGCCTCTAATCATTCACACACATAGTGCCCTTATTCATTCGTTATTACACATTGAAATGACTTAACCAAGTCCATAAAACATCTTATATGTACACTTTAAACGTATCCTTTCATTTAACTTTGAATTCATATAGTAATGAACACTTAAACTTTGCTCGAATCACCAGCATTAAGCCTGCTAGGCACGAAGGCCCGAATACACATCACCGGCACGAATGCCCTTCGAGACTTAGCCCGGATATAACACCGGCACGAATGCCCTTCGGGATTTAGCTCGGATATAACACCGGCACGAATGCCCTTCGGGATTTAGCCTGGATATAACACCGGCACGAATGCCCTTCGAGATTTAACCCGGATATAACACCGGTACGAATGCCCTTTGGGATTTAGCTTGGATATAACATCGGCACGAATGCCCTTCGGGACTTAGCCCAGATATAACATACTGAACCTTTATGCATATTTATCCATCAAGTATACATTTCACTAGTTTATCACATACCTTAGGGCTTATACTTCTAGTTCGCACATGATATATGCATATCATAAAATTCATTGCATCATTCGAAAAAGGCACATAGTAAAATCAACAAGTACATTTCACATAGCATATCATATTCGTGATTCATTTGCTTCGTTTCAGTATATACCTATTATATACACCTTGACATTGTATCCTAAATATCATTTCCATGTAGGCTCATTCCAAATACATTGTTTTCTCTTCAAAGTTCTCATTCACATATTTATTTCATAATACATTCAGCAATTTACTTTTCATATCCACACTTCAAATGTATATCATACTTCTATTCATACCTTTCTCAATATTTGACACATCATAAGCATGTTTCAATCCTCTCGATACCACCTGCTACAGCTTGATTGGGATCGAAATTCATTACAATATGAAAAACACTTTTTATCTGTTAGAAATCATCACACTATCATTTTATCACTTTATGGCATGTATAGCTAAACTCAAACGTGCTACGTTAGTCCTAGAATCGACTAAACCGTAGCTCTGATACCAATAAAATGTAACACCCCTTTCCTGTAACCGTCGCCGGAATAGGACGAGGCGTTACCGAAAATTTAAAAACAGATCAGAACAGTAAAATTTTGAACCTTTTCTTAAATAAAAGATCATTTATTTATATAACTAATAGACACAAACAAAGATCGAATTTAAAAGTTATAAAAGTAAACTTCCATAAGATGCCATATTCGCATGGCTTATATACAATAGTCAAAATATCATTCTACTTATAGTCTATCCTGTACATGCCATAAGCTAAGTCCAAATCACATGATTACCACAATAGTAGATAGTGTGACGAAGTGTTGACGATCCCCGAGCGATAGTAAGAGTCAACGATCTACAAAAAAAATAAATAGAGAAACATAACATTCAAAGTAAGCTTTCATAAGCTTAGTAAGTCTTAAGCAATTTAAACAGTTGAACTTAAAAACAAACCAAATGTCCGAGATCACATAACACTTTCTAAGTACAATACTATTTGGCTGATTATGCACAAACACATATCATTTTACTCCTTTTATACTCAAACTCATATAAACATAGTATTTACAAGTTTCCGGATTAACTTTAAATTTTTCAAATTTCACTAGTGTATCATTTTTTTTTACCCACACTTACTTTCAACATTAATAGTTAAATGGCATATTGAAAACTATCTTGTAACTTTGCATAATAACTGGATGCACACATATACAAATATACATATGAATTTACACATATTTTCATATGCTTCTCATTACACATTCTTAATTCCCATCAGATCAATCTCACATATATAATATATAACATACATGAATCACTTAATGTGTAATACGAGTTCAATTTATCATCTTAGCATAGGATCTCGTAGTCATATACTTTATCAAATTCACTAGCACTTGGCCTGCCAGGTATAAAACCCGATCATAACACCAGCACGAAGCCTACGAGACTTTAAACCTGGATACAATCTCAGCACGAAGCCTGTAGGTCTTTGAACCCAGATACAATCTCAGCACAATTTATTTTATATACTTTTTACTAACTTTGGCCTCATCAAATATCTAATAATACACACTTTTCACAATTGGTCATTCGGCCACATTATATACACATAAACATATGCACATTTCACATTTGCCCATTCAGTCACACCACATACACAAGCACATATATAAGATAATGCATTTATCATCACTTGCTAATACATCATATACTTTGTTTCCATTTAAATAACCACTCAGCTATATCACATTTCTAAGTAACCATTCGGCCTCACTATACAAATATGATAGCACACATTTTCATAAAGGCAATTCGGATAACTTGCACACATTTAATATTAGCCATTTCGGCCTCACCACATACACATATCTTGTACATCAATTTCATCATATCAACATCGACTAGGTATACTAGTCATTTACGGCTTATAGCCTCATTTTAATATGGATTCGGTACTTTGATTACCAATATTTAATCAATCATGTTCTTAAATTACAATTATTTAAAATTTTAATTTACATTCGGCAATGACATGTTCATCTCCAATAATTCAATACTTATAAACTTATAATTTTACAAATTCACTACAAGCTGTCTTCCTGGCAATAGTCATTAAATTATTTGTAACTGGAGCTACGAAACTCCAAATGAAGTACTGTTAATTTTCCCTGAAAATAGACTCATATATCTTCTATCTATAAAATTTTCAGAATTTTTGATTTGGCAAATCAATACCAGATTTTTCTTAAAGTTTCCCCTGTTTCACTATTTGACTATTCTGACCACTCTTCACTACAAATCAAATTTCTCATTATAAAAAATTTGAAATATGTTATTGTTTATTTCATTTGAAACTAGTCTCATTGAGGAGTCTAAGCATATAAATTTTATCTTATAAAAATTTTTGTACAATTTATAATGATTTTCTATATACAGAATAGGGGATTTCGGAGTCATTCTAACTCTGTCTCACACAACTTTAAAAATCTCATTATCGGCAATTCCTTTACTTACAGGGTTTCTTTTATAAGAAACTAGACTCATCAAGCTTTAATTACATCATTTATTCAACCTCTAACTCAACTCAAACAATTTATGGTGATTTTCTAAAATCACGCTATTGCTGCTGTCCCAAGCAGATTTATTACAATTTACTCTTCTTCAATTTCCTAATCACATTAGTAGTTTCGCTTGGTTTGTAACATTAATCCACGGTTCATCTCATAATTCATTTGGTAATTTCATCACATAATTGATTAAAATACCATTTCCTTATATTGATTTCAAATACATCCAAGAATTTAAAGCATAAATTTCATAGCCAAAAGTAATCACTATTTGGCATTTACAAGAAATTCATAGTATTTTATTCACGACTTAACTCATAATGCTTTCGGTTTTTCCATCTTATCTCATGTATTCAAAATACCATTCACACATATTAGTTCATAAGACATTTGGCTATCACACATAGTCCTCACTAAATTTATACTTATTCTATTTACCATTACTTAACCAAAACGCAGAGATCATATATCATTCTCTAAAACTCTTTTAGCATATACCTCATTTCCATGCACAATTCAATCGAGCAAGTTAGCCATTTTCGGCTCAAATTATGAACATTATTAATCATTCGAAAATATGTATTTATATATCACATATACTGAAACTTTATTCGGTATTTATTTAATCTTTAAACACATAAATTCAACTTAATCGTTTAATAGCTTACCTCAAAAGTTATCGTACGACTATATTGACTACACGACTACCTTCGTTTTTCCTCGATTCGAGTTTGTCCCCTTAAGCTCTTGATGCTCAATCAACAATTTTAACCACTCAATTTACAAACGGCAATGTCACCACTTTACATAACAGAAATTAAATTTCATTACTTAAACTATCCACGGCAATCACCTTACGAGCACCTTAATTTTCTTTAAACTAAACTACCTCATAGCATACATATACACATTCGGCTAATTATAAAACAAAATAAGCACTCATAACTAAATCATTAACTAAAATCACATTTGGTATTATGCTTAAATAATCTTCCGTATTTAATAACATCTAAAACTAATTTGCTTGAGGTGCCATGAATAATTCAAATTGGCTAAATATCATTGAATTTTTAAAATCGTAAAACTCAATTCATATAACACCAAACTCAATGCTAAATCACCCAAGGCACATTCGACACTAGCACAAGCACACACGCACATTTAACTTTTATAAAATTGAACTTTTAACAAGCTCCCTATGCTTCCATGATCAAAACTGAATGCTCATCTTACCACCAAAGATGAATCCACACTTTACAACAATCGAACACTTCACCAATTTACTAATACTCAAAACAGCCCCTTAGCATCATACTTCCATAATTTAACATCTAATTATTTGACCAATAATCTTAAATTAAACTAGGCAACTATGGGAAGGAGCTTAAACACACACAAACCGAATCTAATTATCCATAATCCTCATAAAAAAAAACATCTAACTAGCTCAAACAACTAATTTCATTACCTAACAAAAGCATCACTGAAAATCACAATCCTTTCCACCATCACTCTCATGACCAAAACACATATATATGTCAAATACATAAACAAAAATTAATCCATGGGTTGAATAGATAACCACATAACCATTACAATAAATCAATCATCCATTCAAAAATTTCAAAGAAGCTTACCTAATGAAAGAAATCAAAATGCCGAAACTCAATGTCCTTCTTCCCCCTTGTTCCTTAACATAATCGGCCATGAAAAACAAATAAAAGAACTTTGTTCTTTTCACCCATTTCTTTATTAATTAATATCCATAATATGATAACATTACACTAAGGATTATTTAATATTATAAAATACAAACACAATCATTAAAACAAAAGCATGGCCGGTCACTAATATTTAAAGTGGCTATTTGACATGCAAACCCTTTTATTTTACTTCATTATTTTATAAATCTCTTGAATTTAGCCACACATATATTTAATCTTTTCACATAAGTCCTTTTTATTTAGAAACACATTCAAATTGGCAAAAATCAAAGCATTCAAATGTCACACATGCATGATCACATATTTTAGACATAAAATATTATATTCAAATATTTCTGTTACTCGGTTTAGCAGTCTCGAAACCACTTCTCGACTAGGGTCAGAATAGGTTGTTACATATATGCCTCGTGCAAAATTTTTCGAATCAACTTAGCATATTTCGGAACTCAAACTTTACCTCGGAACAGCAATCATCGGTCCTGATTTGAAAATCTGAGTCACTAGTGATTCACATTGAATTCTTTTGGTTTGCAAATCACAATCACTTCTTTGAGCTTCACAAATTTGCTGAAGGAACATCGGTCTAGCTTTCAACTTAGCTAGAATCGAACCATCATTAGACAAAGCTAGTCTCATGCTCATAGCTCTCAAGGCAAACAAGGATTTCCTACTCAATGAGTTGGCGATGATGTTCGCCTTTCTCGGGTAATAATCGATCACTAGCACATAATATTTCAACAATTCGAGCCATCTTCTTTGTCACAAATTCAGATCCTTTTGAGTCATCAAATATTTTAAACTTTTATGATCGGTGTAGATGTGACACCTCTCACCGAAGAAATGGTGTCACCAAATCTTTAAGGCAAACACAATGCCAGCTAATTCCAAGTCGTGAGTAGGATAGTTCTTCTCATGTGGCTTCAATTGCCTTGAGGCATAAGCTATCACCTTGCCTTCTTACATTAACACACGTCCAAGACCGTTCAAAGATGCATCACTATAAAGTACAAATTCTTCCCCAGGCTCAGGTTGTACTAACACCGGTGCCTCAGTCAATAAAGCCTTTAACTGCTAAAAACTCTTTTGGCATTTCTTTGACCACTCAAACATGAAATCTTTCTGTAACAACCTCGTCATTGGAGTAGTAATCATCAAAAATCCTTTGACAAATCATGGGTAATACTTGGCTAAGCCCAAAAAACTTCTAACCTCGGACACATTTCTTAATGGTTTCTAATCAACAATTGCCGATATCTTACTTGGATTAACCCTTATACCTTCAGCAAAGATAATATGTCCCAAAAATCTGACTTCTCAGAGCTGAAACTCACTTTTACTAAACTTAGCAAACAATTTCTTATCTCTCAAAATCTACAACACATTTCTCAAATGTTCAGCATGCTTGGACTTATCTCAAGAATAAATCAGGATATCATCTGTGAATACAACTACAAACTTGTCCAGGTATGGTCAGAAGATCTTATACATCAAGTCCATAAATACAGCCAAAGCATTAGTAAGTCCAAAAGGAATAACAAGAAACTCATAATATCCATACCTTGTTCTGAACACGATTTTTGGCACATCTAACTCTTTAACTCTCAACTGGTAGTAGTCGGATCTCAAATCTATCTTGAAAAACACTATTGCCCCTTTTAACTGGTCAAACAAGTCATCAATCCTCGGCAAAGGATATTTATTCTTTATACTCACCTTGTTGAGTTGTCGGTAATCTATACAAAGTCTCATGGATCCATCATTCTTTACAAATAACACGGGAGCACCCCCAAGGAGAAAAACTTGGTCTCACAAATCCTTTATCGGTCAACTCTTGCAACTAAACTTTTAATTCTTTCAATTTAGTCGGACCCATTCTATAAGGTGCGATTAATATCGGTGCAATCCCCGGTAACAAATGAATGGCAAACTTCACCTCTCTGACCGGTGGTAACCCTGGTAACTCTTTTGGAAACACATCTGAAAATTCGCAGACTACCGACACTGATTCAAGTTTTGATTCAGTCATCTTTGTATTCAACACATAAGCAAGATAGGCTTCACACCCTTTTGTTACATACTTCTGAGCTGTCATTGACGAAATCACAACAAGTAGTTCACTGGATTTATCTGTTTCAACCCCGAAGAACCTCACCATTTTCACATTTCAATTCAATAATTTTCTGCCTACAATTTACCTTGGCATCATGCAATGTCAACCAGTCCATACCCAAAATAGCATCAAACTCATCAAATGGTAATAACATTAAGTTACCTGGAAAACAGTAACCTTGAATCATCAAAGGACAATTCTTGCAAACTTTATCCACAAACACATACTTGCCTAAGGGGTTCGACACTTTAATCACAAACTCAATGGACTTGACAGGAAAATTCATACTAGTTAGCAAATTCATACAAATATAGCAATACATCGACCCAGGATCAATTAATGGAGCTACATTAGTATCGTAAAGAGAGAATATACCAGTGATCACATCAGAGGATGATGCATCTTCCCGAGCACGAATGGCATAACTCCTCGCAGATGCTCTAACTTCTTATCTCACAAGTGAGTCCTTGGATATACCCTTGCTACTGGCCCCATTTCTCGTATTTCTCGCTGGCCTCCATCTAGCCGCGGTGTTACTTGATCTAACATTTTGGAGGTTATCGTTCTTGACCATTTCAGGGAAATGCTTAATGAAATGCTCTTGGGAGCTACATTTAAAACAAGCCCAGTTGATCATCCAACATTCACCAGGATGTTGTCTTCCATAGTCTTGACATTTTAGCTTATCAGATCTCACAATACCAATGCTCGCTATGGACGTAGTTTGGGCCTTAGAACTCGAATATTGTTTTCCACGATCTCTGTTAGGATTCCCTGCTGAAACATTCAAATGAATGTGCATAGCTCTCGACTTCTTAAATGAGGACTGAAATGACTTACTCGTCGGTCTCTTTCTTGAATCTCTAGCATCGAGCTTAACTTTTCTCTTTTCCTTATTTAACCCTTTAGTTTTGCAAGCTCATTCTACTAGCACAGCAAACTATTCCAGTTCTAAAACTACAACAAATAATCTGATATCCTCATTACATCCATCTTTAAATCTCTTATAGATAATAGCCTAGGTGGAAACACATCCCCGAACATACTTACTGAATCTGACAAACTCTCGCTCGTATTAAGATACAGTCATATGGCCTTGTTTTAATTCCAGTAACTCTTTATGTTTCTGATCAATAAACCGCTATCTTATATATTTATTTCAAAATTCCTCTTGGAAGAAATCCCATGTAACCCTTTCTTTGGGTACTACCAATACTTTAGTTTTCCAACAATGGTATGCCGAATTCCTAAGAAGTGATATAGCACATTTCAAACACTCATCTGATGTGCAAGAAAGTTCATCAAATACCCGAATAGTGTTATCAAGCCAAAATTTTGCCCTCTTGGGATCATCATCTACATTAGCCCTAAATTCTTCAGCCCCGTACTTTTGAATTTTATCAACTGGAGGCTTACTCAGTTTTACCGTTTCCACACCTTGGGGAGCTACGGGAACTGGTTAAAGAATAGTAGGGGGTGGAGGGAGGTTGAGCATTCGGATTCACCCGAATAAACTTTGTATACCACTCACCCATCATATAGAAAAAGGCTTCCCTTTCCTCCCCTACGTAACTAGTTGTCACATGCCTAATATCAGAAGGTGTGGTCCCTTGGGCAGGAGCCAGAGCATTACTTTCTATGTCATCAGCTACGGCTCAATTGGGATCCATTTACTGTATGAAAACACAATTTAAGTTGTCAAGAGTCATCACACTATCGCAATTTACGTATGGCATGTATAGCTAGACTCGTACACATGCTAGGTTAGTCTGATAATCGACCAAACCATAGCTCTGATACCACTAAATGTAACACACCTTACCCAAGTCCGACATTGGGACAGGGTACGAGGCATTACCGGACTTAAACATATCCAATCGTACAAAATTGAGCCATAAAATTTCATTCAATTCAAAACCATTCATACACATACATATCGTCCCTTATACGGGCCTACGAGACCCAAAACATACATCGGGGGTGGTTCAGGGGTAAACCAGAAAGCTTGGAAGACTTAGAAAATTTTTCATGTTTTGGAGAGTCACGCGCCCGTGTGAGTAGGCCGTCTAGTCACACCGCCCACGTGGTCACACACGCCCGTGTGGCTCGGGACACGCCCCTGACCTCAACCCGTATAACTCTCTATTTATGACGTCAGCAGTAAAATAAGGTACACGGCCAAGTCACATGACCATGTGCTAAGCCGTGTGGCGAATTTAATTTTTGCATTTAAGGTGCAAACTTCACATGCCCTAGGCACACGCCCGTGTTCCAGGCCGTGCAGTGCACACGGTCGAGAGACACGCCCGTGTCTCCTCTAGTGTGCTCCATACTTGGCATTGTGTTTCTCAAAATTATGGTGCAGGGGACACATGGCCTATTCACATCCCCATGGAGCTGACCGTGTGTCTTATAGAGCCTAGAGACATGCATGTGTTTCTACTTGTGTTGACAAAAATAAGGCTATCTACCAAGCCATTTGCCACCATGAAATACAGTCACACTTATACCAATTTCAACAAACATCGCCATCTAAGACATAACTCAACATTCACATTTCACAACCATCATGCACAACGTCACACACTTACCCATTTCAAATCATGCTATTTATCACATTCATGCAAGACATAAATATATGCTTACCGATATGACCAATGTTAGCCAACTTTTAATAGCGTTGTACAAAATGAACATTCATCAAAATAAGCCAACATATTTAGCCAACTTAAATATGACACATAACCAAAATGACAAAGTCCCTATACATGTCATACTTTTAAAATATCAAAATCACCAATGCCCAAAATAAAGCATTGATAGTGTGATGCGAACTCCGACGATTCCCGATCCTTGAGCTAGCTTGGTGACACTATAAAACAATGGAAAGAAAAGAGGGGCAAGCTATATAGCTTAGTAAGTTTATATGCAAATAACAAACATCTTTATCACAAATTCTTGATGCAAATGCTTATATTGAAAGATAATACATTATCATTAAGGTCACATAGGCTTACTTACTCAAGCACAACCTTACCATACGATCATCCCTTATGGAAATTGTACTTACGAATTTCACGTACACGTGTGTATCATATCGTCATACAAACACATATTTTTCACATCTTTATCATTCTCATTAAACACTCAGAATAGTAACGGATACACAGGAAGTTGCACATAAGTGCCACATATGTAGCCAAGCTACCTCATATGGCATTTCACATATATGGCCGTTCTCGAGCTAGTCACGGGTCTGCTCACCCAAGCTGACGATCGAGACTTAGCTACTCGTGCTGCTTACACAAGTTGACAGGTATCTGTAACATATGCAGGATTACCTAACAACTGGTAAATGTATAAGACTAGTACCCGGAATCACACTATCACATAATTTCACATAGGTCTCTAGTAACATGTCACTCGCATCCTATTTTATTCCTAAGATTCAACCCGGATGTTTCTCACATATCGAAACTATGTCAAACTCATGCGATGGGTCAATTACACATTTCATGCAAGATTAAAGTCTTAAAACATAAATTAACGATGCATTATTTACATACAAACTTACCTTAGTAAAAAATTACTAATATTGCAATTTAGTCCACAATCTTACCCATTTTCGATCTAGGTCAGAAACTCATCTTTCTTCATCTATATGAACAAATTTAACTCATTTAATTATGACACTATTCAATTTGGCCCAAAAATAATATTAAGGAAAAATTACATTGTTGCCCCTAACTTTTAAGTTATTTACATTTTAGACCCTAGGCTCGTAAAATGAAATGTATTCATTTTTCTCAAAACCCAAGCCTAGCGAACCTCTTTCATGCTTATAACAACCCACAATTTTCATTTATATCACATTTCTACTACATATTTGACAACTTTTGCAAAAAGGTCCTTTTGACATTTATATCGAAAATCACTTAGTAAAAGTCGTTTATCTAACACTAAACTTTCATTTTCTTCCATTAGAAATCAAAATACATGCTTGTCACATATGGGTAAATTTTTAAACATAAACCCTACTTCAAAATAATGCTAGAAATACGTAAATCGAGTGATAACGACTTCAAAAATGTAAAGAGCATTAAAAATGGGGCTAGGATGCACTTACTATCAAGCTTGAAAGTTGGCCAAACCCTAGCTATGGAGAACTTGAGAATTTCGGCTATGGGAGGAAGATGGACACCAAATTTTGACTTTATTTTCCCTTTTTATTCTTTTGTTAATCAAATGACCAAAATGCCATTTTAGACTTTATTTGAAAATTTACCTTTACATGTCCATTTTTGTCCATCATGATATATAATGGTCTAATTTCTAAATAAGGACCTCTAATTTTCAAATTCATTACAATTAAGCATCAAATGCTTCTAGAACACATATTTTGCACTTTTTGCAATTTAGTCCTAGTAGCCAAATTGGACCCTCTATCGATAAATTTTCTTAACGAGATTTTCACATAGGCATTCAATCATAATATACACTTTAAAACTTTATCACAATGAATTTTTTTATTTTGGATTCGTGGTCCCAAAACCACTGTTTTGACTTGGCCCTAAATCGTGCTATTACAAATACAATTCACCTCCATCCAAATCAACATATATTAGAATAACAACCTAGAAATTCCTATATGTATTCATCGGTTTTCACTTACGTATCATATGAAATTATCAAATATCAGTTACTTGTCGAGCGTATCATGTATACCTAAACTGATTCATATCATCATTTCTATTCTCGTATCGTCATCTTTTCCTTTGAACCATGGAGAGTAACATCGAATATTCAATATCTTACACACTAATGGGCATATATGTGCTTAAACGACCTATCTCTCATTTCACATATATCTATCATTTGTTCGTACGTCATTTTAACATATTTTACCATTTCAATACAATCCAACCAAATTGCCCAATGTCTAAGCATATAGAACCATCAATAGATTAGTATCATTATATCAATGTAATCATCAAGTTACCATAGGTAAAAACAATAAACATTCAATTAAAGTGCATATAACTTTTATTCCATACTTTAATTCATCAGAGAAAATCAATACCGTGTAATTCAAATAACAATATAAAAATTCATTTCTACTTGTATAAATTGTAATTCATCCATATAATCAGTACTTCATCCGTATAACTAGAAATTTATTCGTTTAACCAGTAACAAAAATTATACTAATTGAACCTTTTTAAATATTGAGGGATACTCAAGTGATATACACTAAGTGTATTAATTGGTAATCTGTCAATTCCTTATCATTTCTGCTCTTTCGAGCCATGATTGGTAAGTTCCCCCTGAACTGATGAACAGTAAGCTCTTTTGAGTTGAATCAGTAAGCTCTAACGAGCTGGGAACAATAAGCTCTTACGAGCTGATATATCGGTAAGCTCATACGAGCTGTGGTGAGTCCGCAACACATGCAGGATCCCGACCAAAATGGTAACCCTAGTGGCATTGACTTGTATCCTACGAATTCTTACAGTTCAAACGGGGCTCAGTATTCAATATACTTAATTAAATAAGCATTCGATATTCAAGTAACTAAATTACTCAATTTACATATACCAATTTCAAATAAATACATGAATTTAAAAGTTTGATTCTAGTTATACGAACTTACATGGCTAAATTGTTGAAATTCGGAATTTTAAGGGCATTTTGGTAATTTCCATTTTTCCCTGATTTCCTCCTAATCTTGATCTAATTAATCAAATTGAGCTATTTCAATACATATTCTAGTCAATTCAATCCAACTTCACATTTTGGTAAAATTATTATTTTACCCCTAATATTTCAACATTTTTACAATTTAGTCCCTAGCTCAAAAATTACAAAATTCATGAAATTCAACCTCTATCCAACCTAGCCAAATTCCAATTGAGTCCCTAGTAGCCCAAAATTTTTATTTATTTCACATTTCTACCACAACATTTTCATATTTCACAATAGTCCAAGATTGACATTTTTACTAAAATTTACTTAACAAAACTCGTTAACTACCATCAAAGACTTATTTTCTATCATCAAACACCAAGATACTCAAACATTCATCAATGCTAAAACTCAAAAACTTTAATAGTTCAGAAATCAGAGATACGGGCAACTAGATTAAGCTGCAACGATCTCAAAAATGTAGAAATTTTTAAAAACTGAGTAAAAACCACTGACCAATAATCTTCAAAGCTTGGCTAAATCTAGCTTCATCCATGGTTGTTTCCTTCATGCATTTTCGGTGGAGAAATGGTGAAAAGTTGATGACATTTTGTTTTTATTTAATTAACTTATCATTATTTACTTAATTACCTAATTAACCTTTAAAAACATTAGTAATTACACCAAATGCCACTCCACTATCATCCACTATCTCATAAATGGGTTATTTATCACATAAGGACCTTCACTTTATAGTTCTATAGCTATTAAACACCTTTAGCTTATAGAACACAACATTTACGCTTTACACAATTTAGTCCTTTTTACCAAATTAAGCACTCAAATGATAAAATTTCTTCACAAAATTTTCACAATCATAATATCATACTATAGGTATTAAAATAATAATAAAATAAATTTTTCGACATTGGATTTGTGGTCGTGAAACCACTATTTCTATTTGACTAAAAATGGGCTATTACAACTCTCCCTTTCTTAGGGTTTTCATCCCCAAAAATCTTATCAGAGAATAAATTAAAAATTTTCTTTCTCATTAATCTGTTGTTCGCTATATGTCATATCAGGCTAAATTTCAACTTCCAAAAGAGATATTATAGACTAGGGTCTTATCTGTATCGTCGCATCAAATATACATGTAACACATTAGTAATCTTCTGAAGTTCTGGCAGTAATTTAAGTTGTTAAGCTACTAACCTTTCCCTCTCAATAATATTATACAGCCTAATGAATCGCAGGCTCAACTTCTTTTTACAGCCAAATTGAAGAATCTTTTTCCCACGGTAATACTTTCTTAAAGACTTTGTCCTTTAACTGCAACTCAATGTTTTTACATTTCAAGTTTGCATATGTTTTTTGTCGATTTGAAACTACTTTCTAACTGTTATGAATTACTTTCACTTTCTCTTCAATCTCTCTGATCAAAATAACCTAGAAATCTTTTTCTTACAAAGCCCGATCTAGTACAACGGTGTTTGGTAATTGCACCTATATAATACTTCATACAATGCTATCTTTATACTTATCTGATAACTATTCTTATACGTAAACTCAACCAACAGTAAATGTCTTTCTCAATTGCTTTCAAATTCTAAAATACAATAACAAAACATATTTTTGAGAATATGAATCACTTTATCAGATTAACCATCAGTTTGAGGATGAAATACGGTATTGGAACTCAACCTCGTACCCAAAACTTATTGTAGTTTCCTACCGAATCAGAATGTAAACCTTGGGTCTCCGCTCAAAATAATGGAGACTGACACGCTGTGTAATATGAAAATCTCTGATACATACAACTCAACTAGTCTATCAAAAGAGAAATATATACGTGTGGAAATAAAGGTTGAGACTTTTAAACATTCGACAGTAACCCAAATAACCTCTTTCTTTCCCGGTGATAAGAAAAATCCCAATATAGAATCCATCGTAATACTATCCCATTTTTCACTCAGATATCATCTCAGTCTGTAATAGTCCCGAAGGCACATGACAATCTGCTTAACTTGCTGATACTTTAAACTTCTAAGCGTAGAGTCAGAGATATCTCGTCTCATACCTGCCCACTAATACAATTGTTTAAGATCATTTTACATCCTGTTATTTCCTAGAAGAATAGCCAAGCTACCACTGTGAGCTTCGTGTATAATTCGTTGCAAAATCTCTAGATTTCTCGGTACTCAAACTCTGTCTTGGCAAAACAAATAATCATCGGTTCCAATCTAAAATTCTGAATCAGAAGACGTGTAACACCCCAAACCCGGCCTAGGCATTACGACCAGATCTTGGTGTGTCACACGATCCTAAAACTAAGTTTACGACCCTTTTAGTCTTGTTGTGTCTTAAGTGAGGTTTGAATCAAAAGAGTAAGTTTGTTAAAACCAGTTTATTAATCCTTTATCCATATTATTCACTCGTTGAGTTTTGAAAACGTTCTTTAGATTTTGAAACCAGCGCAGCCTAAACTAGCGATTCCATAAAATGTAATTTAATCATCAAAGAAAAATTAAACCAAATAAAAACTTAGATAGCGGCCTTATTACAAAATAAAACCCAAAAATAACTTAATAATAACATACTTTAAACAAAATGAAACCCAGTTCTGCAGATGTTGTGGCCACTTCGAATCTCTCGCAGCTCCAAGCCCACTATGGTTGAGTGTTACCTGCAGAGATTAAATAAAAAGGGGGTGAGTTTGACAACTCAGTGTGCAACATTATCTCAACCATAGGCCAAAACAGATCAAGCCTCAGAATCAGATTAGTTGGGCCTTGGCCCATTACAGAAATCAGGTTAAGGCCATAGGCCCATAACAGATACAGATCAGATATAATATGCATACAGAAACCCAACCCAGATCCATCCATAACACCCCCGTACCAGCCTTACACCATGTGGGGAGACTACTTGACCCACCCAACCGCTACACACCACAGATAATTGCAGCGAGGCTGCTAGATATAATTTGCAGCGAGGCTGCCAGATATTGTGACGAGGTCACCAGATACGGATATTGTGGCGAGGCCACCAGATTGCAGCGAGGCTACCAGATAATAATGTGACAAAGTCACCAGATTGCAGCGAAGCTGCCAGATAATAATGTGACAAAGTCACCAGATTGCAGCGAGGCTGCCAGAATGCTTCCTCCATCATAAACCCATACCCCATGCAACAGATATATACATACTAGCATGCAACATATAGCATCTCAAGCATCATATATGCTCACATTAAATGGTAACTCATGCAGATACATAAAATCATACATTTCATACAGAATTGACCCTAGGGGTATAATAGTCTTTTTACACCTAAGGGTATTTTGGTAATTTTTTCCAGATTCAGGGATATATTAGTCCTTTATCACATTTTCAGGGATTTTATGCATGCTCAATTGGTTATCAGTCCATAGATATCCACAGAAGTCCATTTTAAGCTTAATTTCCACTTTTGCCCTTTTTAGCCTAAAACCCCTAATGGGCCTTACTAAGTCCAATATCGTCTCAAGCCCGTTAAGCCCAATTTTAGGTTTAATTTACCAATCTAACCATGTTATTATTAACCACGTCACCAGAAAGCCTATAATAGTCACTTTATCGATTTTGGGCTCGGAAGCCCATTGGGCTCGTCTGTGGCCCATTGAAGCCCATCTTACCAAAACGTTCAGAATTGCACCCTTTGCAATTCCTTCACCACCAAACTCATGGTTAACCCCAACAGAGTAAACGATTACTCTTGATTATTAAACGAGTACGTTTTCAGTCACTTTCCACCAGTCGTCGGTCACTTTATGGCCATTTCGGCTTTTACCATTTCAGACTAAAAGTTGGGATTAGTTACACACCTGTTACTGTCGAAACCATTGAAGAAATCCACGTACGAAAAACCTACAATCGAACGCTAACTTCAGTCTAATAAACGATAACCAAAGAACTATGACCCCTCACCATAATCAACCTACATGGCCTAAGTCCTTAAAAACCCTTAACTTCTTGTCGAAAGTGGACCAGATCCTACTGTCCCGTAGCGTTTAGCCTTCCAAGTCCTTATTTGCACAGTCTCTTGATCGCACTAACAAAATCAACCCAAAAGAGAACGGCCAACAAGCCCTTAGGCACTAACGTTAGCCTCCCCATAAAGGGGTTTCGGCTTACAGCTTTAAAACCTGAAGAACTAACGAAATAAGTCTTAAGGTACTTACCAATCTAACCACGATCTACAACAGCTCCACTTGCCACCGCCAGAAGGGATAAAAGATAACTTAGAATTCGGCTTTAAAACACCAATAGGTATGGAGGCTTTCGGTTCCCAAAAGAAGAGATAAGGTTTTGGTCCTCAAGGTATTCGGTTCGACAAGAGACAGGAGGTTTTTATGAAATGGATGAAGAAGAAAGAGTGAGAGAGTTGATGAGATGATTCGGCCAAGGGGTTATGGAAGATGATATCGACAGAGAAGAGGGAGAAGAGAAGTATATGGCTATTGAGAAATCGGTACAGTGCAGAGGGTTTCGGTCAATACAAGAATCGGCAATGGGGTTGCTAGCTTTTGTGACTTCCGAAGCAAAATGAGAAACAAAGAGGTACGAATAATAGAAGAGGAGAAATGGAAGAGAATGAAAGAAGAAAAGACCAAAGATTTGCGATTGAGTAGGGAAGGAGGTGAGCAATCGGTTTTACAGAAGAAAATACGGCACAAGGGTGGAATAAGGTTCGGCTACTTGGTGTGATAGGAGAAACAAAGTGGCTAAAAGAAATACGTAATAGACTATGAAGAAATTGACAAAAGAATGGGAGTTTTTCTAACCTAAAGGAATCAGCTAAAACACCTAAAGAGGACATTTAGAAAATCAGCATACTAAGCCCCTAATTGCTGAAATCACTAACACCAAACTCCCTAGCCAAATGGCACATACAGAGTCCCAAAACCGGCCACCTTTTTTGAAATTCAAAAGTTCCTTGATTTGTTCCTCAACCTCCTCCACGATTTGCTCCTTGACCGATTCAAATTCTCCCAAGCAGAGTTCAATTCTACCTCAAACTCTTACCTGCTCAAGCTAAAAAATAAAACGCCTTCTTTGCCACCTCTGGAGCTTGAACCTTGGACCTCCAAGCACACTTAGGCGCCACTTTTTAAGGAGCCTAGTGGCGTCCCCCTTGCCACTTTATCACTGATCCATTTGTGTTATATTTCGCACACAATTTCTTAAGACCCTTACTTTCAATGGTCCCCTATCTCCTAAGTCAATAATACAAAACTTTTGCCGAGCTTTTAGCCAACACATGGGCCTTCCATAGGCCCATTATCATACTCCAAACATGCATTACACACCCAAATACCATCATTTAACCATTTTATCAGATAAGGATCAATCTAAGAAAAACCCGAAAATTAGGGCGTTACAACACTACCCTCCTTAAAGAAATTTCGTCCTCGAAATTTACCTGGACCAAACAAATGGGGATATTGCTGACGAATTACCTCCTCTGGTTCCCAAGTAGCTTCCTCTCTGCCATGGTTACGCCAAAGTACCTTTACCAATGGAACCGACTTCCTCCTTAGAACTTTTACGTCTCGATCAAGAATCTGCACCGGCTCTTCCTCGAAAGTCAAATCAGGCTGTACTTCCACTTCTGCAACTGGTAGAATATGGGTAGGGTCAGAACGATATCATCTTAGCATGGATATGTGGAACACATTATGGATTCTATTTAACTCTGGAGGTAATTCTAACTGATACGCCACCGGACCTATTCGCTTAAGAACCCGATAAGGCCCAATAAACCGCGGACTTAGCTTGCCTTTCTTATCAAATCTTAGTATCTTCTTCTAAGGCGAAACCTTCAGAAAGACCATGTCACCCACTGAATACTCAATCTCCTTACACTTCAAATCCGCGTAAGACTTTTGTCGATCAGATGCCTCTTTTAACCGATCCCTTATTATCTTGACCTTCTCCTCAGTCTCTGCTACCAACTCAGGTCCAAGAACTTGCCGCTCGCCCAATTCGGTCCAACAACTAGGTGAACGACACTTACGCCCATATAGTGCCTCATAAGGTGCCATACGGATAACTGTTATTATACGCAAACTCTGCCAACGGTAAATAATCCCCCCAACTGCCTCGAAAATTGATAACACATCCCCTCAACATATCTTCCAGAATCTGAATAACCCTTTCTGACTGACCATCAGTCTGAGGATGGAAGGCTGTGCTAAAATTCAGTCGCGTTCCCAATGCCTCATGCAACTTCTGCTAGAACCGAGACGTGAATCTAGGATCTCGATCAGAAATGATAGACATTGGCACCCCATGCAGTCGCACAATCTCTGCCACATACAACTTGGCTAACTTCTGAAGCGAATAATCAGTACGTACAGGGATGAAATGAGCAGATTTAGTCAACCTATCCACAATCACCCAAATCGAGTCCTTCTTCGACGGCGTTAAGGGCAACCCACTTACAAAATCCATGGTCACCCTTTCCCACTTCTAGAGTGGTACCTTCACTGGTTGCAGAAGTCCAAAAGGTAACTGATGTTCAGCTTTCACTTGCTGACAAGTTAAACATTTCCCCACAAATTCTGTTACCTCCCGCTTCAGTCCAGGCCACCAATACAACTCCTTTAAGTCATGATACATCTTATTACCTCCAGGATGCATAGCGCACAGTCCTTTATGAGCTTCATTCAGAATTGCTTGCCTCAAATTGGAATCCTTAGTCATACAGATTCTACCATGGAAACATAGAACTCCCTCACTGTTAAGTCCAAACTCAGAAGTACTCCCATCCTTAACCTGCTGAAATCGAGAGACCAGAGACTCATCCTTTGACTGCTTTTCCTTAATCTCATCCACCCAGGTCGGTCTTACTTGCAACTCTACTAATAGACTACCATCATCATACAGACTCAAACGAGCAAACATAGCTCTCAGATCAGATACAGTTCTACGACTTAGGGCATCAGCCACCACATTAGCTTTGCCTGGATGATACTCAATCGCACAATCATAATCCTTAAGCAACTAAATCCATCTCCGTTGTCTAAGATTCAGCTCCTTCTGAGTCAACAAGTACTTAAGACTCTTATGGTCTGCGTATATAATACACCTTTCCCCATACAGATAATGTCGCCAAATCTTAAATGCGAAGATTACTGCTGCCAACTCCAGATCATGGGTAGGGTAGTTCACTTCATGAGGTTTAAGCTGTCGCGATGCATAAGTAACCACTTTACCCTCTTGCATCAACACACACCCCAACCCAACATGTGATGCATCACTGTACAAGGTAAAATCTTTTCCAGACTCTGGTTGAATCAGTACGGGTGCTTCGGTCAGAACCTTCTTTAGTTTCTCAAAAGCTTCTTGCTGTTGCTCAGTCCAACTAAATGGCACTCCTTTCCTTACGAGTTTTGTCAATGGCGCTGCCATCACAGAAAATCCTTCTACAAACCTTCTATAGTATCTAGCTAAACCTAGAAAACTTTGAATTTCTACCACTGACCTCGGTGGTTTCCACTCCAGAATTGCTTCAATCTTTCGAGGGTCTACCTTAATCCCCTCAGCAGATACAACATGACCCAAGAAAGTTACCTCCCTCAACCAAAACTCACACTTACTGAATTTCGCATAAAGCTCCTTTTCCCTTAACACTTGCAGTACAATAAGGAGATGCTCATCATGTTTCTCCTCAGATTCAGAATAGACCAAAATATCGTCGATAAAGACGACCACGAATCGATCCAAGTATGGCTGGAACACTCGATTCATCAGATCCATAAAAGCTGCAGGTGCATTGGTCAACCCAAATGGCATAACAAAGAATTCATAGTGACCATAGCGAGTTCTGAATGCTGTCTTGTGTATATCTACCTCTTTCACCCTTAATTGATGGTACCCAGATCGAAGGTCAATCTTGGAGAATACTGAAGCTCCTCTAAGCTGGTCGAACAGATCATCAATTCTTGGCAACGGGTACTTATTCTTAATCGTCAGTCTGTTCAACTGCCGATAATCGATGCACATTCGCATTGACCCATCTTTCTTCTTTACGAACAACACTGGTGCTCCCCACGGAGACACACTTGGCCTAATGAAGCCTCTATCCAACAGTTCTTGAATCTGCGCTTTCAACTCCACCAACTCCTTTGGTGCCATCCTATACGGTGCAATAGACACTGGTGCCGTACCAGGCAACAAATCGATCCCAAACTCAACCTCTCGATTAGGAGGCAAACCTGGAAGCTCTTCTGGAAACACATCTTGAAAATCCTTAACGGTTCTAACTTGATCCACAGTCAACTCCTCAGATTCTGATTGACTTAGGAATGCCAAATAAGCCTCACATCCTTTTCGGATCCACTTCTCAGCTCTCAATGCTGACACCACATTGGATAAATAATCTCTACGTTCACCTATCACCATAACTTCCTCATCCTCTGCAGTTTTTAGCCTCATTCACTTTGCAGCACAATCCAAAGTAGCCCTATGCTTTACAAGCCAATCCATTCCCAAGATGAGATCAAATTCTCCGAAAGGTAGCTCCATCAAGTCTCCAGAAAAGATTTTCCCTTGAGTTTCTATAGGCACGTCTCTATACAGTTTGTCTACCCTAACCGAGTGACCCAAAGGACGTAGTACAGTTACCCCACTCACTGTCTCCTCAGAATGCACTCCCAGTGACCTAGACATGGCACATGCAACATAAGAATGGGTAGATCCAACATCTATCAACGCAGTGTATGGCATACTAGAAATAAAAAACATACCGGTTATGACGTCAGGAGCATCACCCTCCTCTCGGTGACGAGCTGCATAAACTAGCACTGGCTAACGAGCCTCAGCGAAACCAGCACCCCTGCCAGGTGCTCCTCGTCCACGACCATTACCATTCCCGCCTCTACCTTGTCCACGACCCCTCGGAGCTGGTGGTCCACCCCTCACTGGTTGGACAACCCTTTGAGCCATAACTTGTCCTTGATCCGGTTCTTCAGGATAGTCCTTAATCCTATGCTCCATCGACCCACATCGAAAACAGGCTCCAGAACGTTTTCGACACTCGCCCATATGTATCTTACCACAACTCCTAGAACCCTGCGGTCTGACAGCATTCATTGGCACCGCTCGTACTGGTTCTGCTACTCTTGCTCTCTTAACATTCCTATTAGCCCCACCTGATGGTCCAGAATCCTTCCGAAAGCGGTTTCTATCCTTTTCGCGATTCTACCTCTCGGTACGCTTTACTTCCACAGCTATCTTAGCTTTCTCAACCAAGGCAGCAAAGTTACACTCCTTCTGCGGAGCAATCAGTACCCTTAGTTCATCTCTCAGACCATCCTCGAAACGTACGCTACGCTCATATTCAGTAGCAACTATCCCAGAAGCATATCGGCTCAGCCTTAGAAATTCAGCCTCGTACTCAGATACTGTCCTACTTCCCTGAACCAAAGTTAAGAACTCTTTCCTACGGGCGTCCACATAGCTAGCCCCAACATATTTTCCTTTAAAGGCTTTCTTAAACAGCTCCCATATTACCTCACCATCAGAAGTTCCATCTCTTACCGTGAGCCACCACTGATAAGCTTCATCTCTCAGCAACGATACAGCTCCCTTCAGCTTCTGCTCCATAGAGCAGTCCAGATCATCCATAATTCGCTCTGTGGCCTCCAACCAATACTCGGCCACATTTGGGGCTACACCAAACACGCCCCTAAAGAATTCTGCCCCATTAGCTCGGAGTCGCTCAGAAATGGATCCCCGAAATCCATTACCGGTACTTGCCCCAGCAACCCTTTCCAGAAGTCGAAGCATTGCTTGCGATAGGGCGTCATCCCCAACACCTCGATCATGGGACTCCACCTCTGTTGCCTGTGGTATCGGTATATCACCTACTGGCGCATGTCCCGAAGATGAAGTTTCAGCTCGTGCACTACCTCGGCCACATCCACGGCCCCTACCATGAGCTGCTCGCGTACTCATTTCGTATTTTCTGTTTTAGAATTTTTATGAGTCAGATTAATATTTCAATGTTTATTACAGATGTCTTATGAATAAGTAGCATTTCAGAGGTTATCTTCTTCCGCGATAGCCTAGCTACAGTCTCAGTCCACCTATCAGAGTCTCTATAGTTTCAGTAATACCCTAGCTAAAGTATCATAATAGAGTCTTTAGTCAGGCATATAATCAGAATTTTCAGAAACATCAGAAAAGTTTAGAAAACTTACAAGCTTGGGCCGGAGATTCGGTGTGCCACTCTTTAGAAAGATTACTTAGGGAAACCTGATTTTTTTTTCTTTTGAAAATAAATCATTTATATACAAAAGAAGTTCATCAAAAACAGGTTCCAATTAATTTTGAAAACAATTGTTGAAAACATGACCTTTCGAAAATCTTTGTTTTGATTGTTTGAAAACTTCCATTTTTAGACCCAATCCACAGCTGAGTTGTTGCAACTTAGCTCTGATACCACTAAATGTAACACCCCAAACCCGGCCTAGGCATTACGACCAGATCTTGGTGTGTCACACGATCCTAAAACTAAGTTTACGACCCTTTTAGTCTTGTTGTGTCTTAAGTGAGGTTTGAATCAAAAGAGTAAGTTTGTTAAAACCAGTTTATTAATCCTTTATCCATATTATTCACTCGTTCAGTTTTGAAAACGTTCTTCAGATTTTGAAACCAGCGCAGCCTAAACTAGCGATTCCATAAAATGTAATTTAATCATCAAAGAAAAATTAAACCAAATAAAAACTTAGACAGCGGCCTTATTACAAAATAAAACCCAAAAATAACTTAATAATAAAATACTTTAAACAAAATGAAACCCAGTTCTGCAGATGTTGCGGCCACTCCGAATCTCTCTTAGCTCCAAGCCCACTATGGTTGAGTGTTACCTGCAGAGATTAAATAAAAAGGGGGTGAGTTTTACAACTCAGTGTGCAACATTATCTCAACCATAGGCCAAAACAGATCAAGCCTCAGAATTAGATTAGTTGGGCCTTGGCCCATTACAGAAATCAGGTTAAGCCCATAGGCCCATAACAAATACAGATCAGATATAATATGCATACAGAAACCCAACCCAGATCCATCCATAACACCCCCGTACCAGCCTTACACCATGCGGGGAGACTACTCGACCCACCCAACCGCTACACACCACAGATAATTGCAGCGAGGCTGCCAGATATAATTTGCAGCGAGGCTGCCAGATATTGTGACGAGGTCACCAGATACGGATATTGTGGCGAGGCCACCAGATTGCAGCGAGGCTGCCAGATAATAATGTGACAAAGTCACCAGATTGCAGCGAGGCTGCCAGATAATAATGTGACAAGGTCACCAGATTGCAGCGAGGCTGCCAGAACGCTTCCTCCATCATAAACCCATACCCCATGCAACAGATATATACATACTAGCATGCAACATATAGCATCTCAAGCATCATATATGCTCACATTAAATGGTAACTCATGCAGATACATAAAATCATACATTTCATACAGAATTGACCCTAGAGGTATAATAGTCTTTTTACACTTAAGGGTATTTTGGTAATTTTTTCCAGGTTCAGGGATATATTAGTCCTTTATCACATTTTCAGAGATTTTATGCATGCTCAATTGGTTATCAGTCCATAGATATCCACAGAAGTCCATTTTAAGCTTAGTTTCCACTTTTGCCCTTTTTAGCCTAAAACCCCTAATGGGCCTTACTAAGTCCAATATCGTCTCAAGCCCGTTAAGCCCAATTTTAGGTTTAATTTACCAATCTAACCATGTTATTATTAACCACGTCACCAGAAAGCCTATAATAGTCACTTTATCAATTTTGGGCTTGGAAGCCCATTGGGCTCGTCTTTGGCCCATTGAAGCCCATCTTACTAAAACGTTCAGAATTGCACCCTCTGCAATTCCTTTACCACCGAACTCATGGTTAACCCCAACGGAGTAAACGATTACTCTTGATTATTAAACGAGTGCGTTTTCGGTCACTTTCCACCAGTCGTCGGTCACTTTATGGCCATTTCGGCTTTTACCATTTCAGACTAAAAGTTGGGATTAGTTACACACCTGTTACTGTCGAAACCGTTGAAGAAATCCACGTACGAAAAACCTACAATCGAACGCTAACTTCAGTCTAATAAACGATAACCAAAGAACTATGACCCCTCACCATAATCGACCTACATGGCCTAAGTCCTTAAAAACCCTTACCTTCTTGTCGAAAGTGGACCAGATCCTACTGTCCCGTAGCGTTTAGCCTTCCAAGTCCTTAGTTGCGCAGTCTCTTGATCGCACTAACAAAATCAACCCAAAAGAGAGCGGCCAACAAGCCCTTAGACACTAACGTTAGCCTCCCCATAAAGGGGTTTCGGCTTACAGCTTTAAAACCTGAAGAACTAACGAAATAAGTCTTAAGGTACTTACCAATCTAACCACGATCTACAACAGCTCCACTTGCCACCGCCAGAAGGGATAAAAGATGACTTAGAATTCGGCTTGAAAACACCACAAGGTATGGTGGCTTTCGGTTCCCAAAAGAAGAGATAAGGTTTTGGTTTTCAAGGTATTCGGTTCGACAAGAGACAGGAGGTTTTTATGAAATGGATGAAGAAGAAAGAGTGAGAGAGTTGATGAGATGATTCGGCCAAGGGGTTATGGAAGATGATATCGACAGAGAAGAGGGAGAAGAGAAGTATATGGCTATTGAGAAATCGGTACAGTAGAGAGGGGTTTCGGTCAATACAAGAATCGGCAATGGGGTTGCTAGCTTTTGTGACTTCCGAAGCAAAATGAGAAACAAAGAGGTACGAATAATAGAAGAGGAGAAATGGAAGAGAATGAAAGAAGAAAAGACCAAAGATTTGCGATTGAGTAGGGAAGGAGGTGAGCAATCTGTTTTACAGAAGAAAATACGGCACAAGGGTGGAATAAGGTTCGGCTACTTGGTATGATAGGAGAAACAAAGTGGCTAAAAGAAATACCTAATAGACTATGAAGAAATCGACAAAAGAATGAGAGTTTTTCTAACTAAAGGAATCGGCTAAAACACCTAAAGAGGACCTTTAGAAAATCGGCATACTAAGCCCCTAATTGCTGAAATCACCAACACCAAACTCCCTAGCCGAATGGCACATACAGAGTCCCAAAACCGGCCACCTCTTTTGAAATTCAAAAGTTCCTTGATTTGTTCCTCAACCTCCTCCACGATTTGCTCCTTGACCGATTCAAATTCTCCCAAGCAGAGTTCAATTCTACCTCAAACTCTTACCTGCTCAAGCTGAAAAATAAAACGCCTTCTTTGCCACCTCTGGAGCTTGAACCTTGGACCTCCAAGCACACTTAAGCGCCACTTTTTAAGGAGCCTAGTGGCGTCCCCCTTGCCACTTTACCACTGATCCATTTATGTTATATTTCGCACATAATTTTTTAAGACCCTTACTTTCAATGGTCCCCTATCTCCTAAGTCAAGAATACAATACTTTTGCCGAGCTTTTAGCCAACACATGGGCCTTCCATAGGCCCATTATCATACTCCAAACATGCATTACACACCCAAATACCATCATTTAACCATTTTATCAGATAAGGATCAATCTAAGAAAAACCGAAAATTAGGGCGTTACAAGATGTCTCCCATTTTACTCTTTTAGCTTGCGATTCGCTGACTTATTTTCAAGTCCCACAGATTCACTGAATAAACATCAATTTAGCTTTTTAACTTAGTGAATAATGAACCACCTTTCGATAAAGTAAACTGCATACTCATTACCCGTAAAGCAAACAAAGATTTTTTGCTCTAGGTATCTATGACTACAATCACTTTCCCTAGATGATAATCAATCACTAATCCATAATTTTTCCACAATTAATAACTTTATTAACAAGCATCAAACCATTCAAAATTCACAAATGCGATAACTTTCTCCATCAGAATAACTTTAATTTACAATTTCATTTCTGAATTAAATCTTATCCGATAGTTATAATCTGTATCATGTCTTCTAGAATATGAATTCTTCATTCAGACTACCCGTTTGTTCACCCGTGAGTGTACAAGATTTATTTTCCTAACTATGGATAAACTTAAATACACATAATTCAATTACCCTTCAAGTGAATAACTCAATTAAATTAAAGAAATGAGTCAATCTCAACTGTCAAAAATAACTTTTCAAGATATCCTTTCTTCTTGTTGCTAATCAAACTCATATACAATTTATCTCAATTTATTTTAGAATATAAATCAAAGATCTTTAAAAATTGCATAACTCAAACAAAACATAACGTCACATTTAACTCATTGACATTTATCATGATTATCTGGAAAATGATAACCAATATACATATTTGAGCTTTATCTTTCATTGTTTACACATTTGCCGATGTCAACCCTTTCACAAAAACTAGAAAAGGATTACATAAATAAAGCTATTTCATCTATTATTCATCGAAGCTTCAAACCATACTGAAGTTACAACCCTCAAATAGATTAAAATCATAGTACCATTATAATGTCGACGTCTCAACCATATAGATAGATGATATCCCAACTATCAATAATGCAGTTTGAAACAAAAGTGAAAATCATATATAATTCTAATAACAACTAGTGTAGAATCACAACCTTTATAAATCCAAGATTTGTATAACAATGCTACTACGATCAAACCAAAAATTATAATCGAAGTAAATATGACAATATCCATTCAATAAATATGTCGATAATGTCTCAGAGAATAGTCCAAAAGCAATGCATCACTCATATGCACTGGAATCAATAGTGACAAAGGCTATATGATCTCCATGTATATTCAACAGAACAATAACCAGTAGAAACAAAATACTAGCATCGTACCAATTTTACCGTTCACTTTTCTATCAGCACAACGAAATAGAATACCAAAGAAAGATAGAGCAATACCAATTATAAACCAAACAGACCATCAATGCTTTCGTCTAACAATATACTTAACCAGTGATCTCATATGATAAGAATTTCATCCGAAAATATATAGCTACACATACCTCTAAGGATAGATGAACACATAGAATACCTAGAAGAAATCGTCGTAATTTACTTCAACTATAATCATTGCACTCAACTATCAATAAAATTCAAATATTATTCCATTGTCTAATTCTGTCATCACTAGTTCCACATTATCTCGTCCACTATTAAAAATCAATTCAGAAGAAATTTCAATAATACATTCTTCAATTATCATACCTAAATAATTCAATTAACTGAAGTTAATTTCTTCTTTAACAATGACATTGCGTAATCCAAATGATATTCTCAACAATTGTCATCTCTTCCAAAATAGTTTTTACTTGTTGACCCTTTCTTATATTTGACCATGTTATAAATCATTCAGTCTTTGAACTCTTTGATTTCACACTTGGGAACTTATTCAATCCAAATCTGATTAATTTCATTGTAACTCTATACTGGTAAGGAGGTGAAAGTTGTAAAGCCTCATAATTTGACTCTCACATCTACTTGCATATGACATAACATTTATCAATAACTTAGTGTTATAAACTATCATTCGTACCTTTATGAATTTTAACTCGTCATAAACACATTTTACTCAAATATTTGAGTATCACATTCAGTATTATTAGAATTAGCTCAGTTGGAAAGCACATCTGTCTTATTAAAACAATTCTCGTCAGAGTCAGGAGATATCACACTATCACAGGTTAAATATAGCATGTATAGCTAGACTCACATATGCTACGTTAGTCCTAGAATTGACTAAACCATAGCTCTGATACCAATAAATGTCCCAAACTCGTATCTGTCACTGAAATAGGTTAAGAGGCATTACCGGACTTATAACTCAAATCAGAACATTTATTTAACAACAGTCATCATAATGGAATCAAAACCATCCATTTTTGTTCATATCATACTTTAAATAAGCATGATAAACTTCAAACATATACTTGGGACTAAATCATTAACATCTGAGATTTTAGGGAAAACTTAGTAAATTTTTCGAGTAGGGGTCACACGCCCGTGTGACCAGGTCGTGTGCCTCACATGGCCACCAAACATGCCCGTATCAAGGTCGTGTGGAAACAAGGGGTACATACTGACTTGGGCACATGGCCGACAAAACACCCGTGTGTCTAGGCCATGTAATTCACTAACTTAATTTTTAAGGAATCATTAGGGGACACACGGCCGTGCACCAAGGCCATGTGTCACACGCGGTCAAGCCACATGCCCGTGTGCTCTGCCCATGTTGATAAAAATAGGCTATTTACAAGCCACAATTCTCACCCAATGATATGTACCTACAATCATTCAAATGGTGCCATTTCTAAGTACATATAAGAAACCAATCAATATCATTCAAGGCACCTTTTATACCATTTCACAATCAAATCATATCAATGCTCAATTATCATTCTTTACACATCCAAATATATCACTAACTTGACATGCTTTATGAGTAATTAAACACATATATATAACATGTCCATAACTTAACCTTATAATCACTCAAAATGCCATACTTAACAAACATTTTCAGTCTAAATATAACCATCACATATGTAAACCATTTGCATATCTTCATTCCATCAAGTACTTGCCAAAACATGCCATATTTAGTACATTTATACACAACCAAATATTTAGCCAAGTTAAGCCAAATCACATGGCTTAAACACATCAATACATATAAGCTTCAATTGCTAAAATAACTTATACATCTCATATCATCAACTAGCCTATACATGTCGTATTACCACATTTCAAAGAGTTCATAAATACGAAATCAACTCCTGGATACTATGATGAAATCTCCGATGACTTCCAACCCAAGCGAGCTTCCAATTCATTGAAAAATATGGAAAATAAACAGAGTAAGCTATAAATCTGAGTAAGCTCGTATGACTAGTATATACTATATAAGATTTAACAATTAATTCACAATTAGAGAAGCATCAGTGCATATAATTCAGCTCCATCCAAATCAACACATATCACAACAACTTGGATATTCCTATATGTATTTATCGGTTTTCACTTACGTATCATATGAAATTATCAAATATCGCTTACTTGTTGAGCATATCACGTATATCTGACATGATTCATATCATCATTTCTATTCATGTACCGTCATCTTTTCCGTTGAACCATGGGGAGTAACATCAAATATTCAATATTGATAAATGATAAATTATACATATTTTTACCCCATGTTTAGCCTTTATTTTGGATGAATTATTATGAAATTAGTGAGAATTGGTGCTCTTAATCTTTCTTTTTCATATCTTACACTCAGGAGAGCATAGGGAAGAGAAAAGAACAAAAAATAGACCAAAAACAGAGAAAATGGGCCAAAATATGTAATTGACACGGCCCAAGGATCATCACACGGCCGTGTGCCACACGAAGATCACACAGTCCAGCCTCCGACAAGCACGGCCAGGCCACACGGCCGTGCCTCCATCGACAAACTCTCACACGGCCTCTTATCGTGGCACACAGGCGTGTTCTAGTCGTGAGGAAGAGGAATTTCACTGGATTTGGATACTTAGGGGCTAAGAAAGCCATTCTAAACTCCATATAAAGACCCCAATAGGCAACTCAAAAGATATACTCTTTTCTCTCAGGAAATAGCGCCATATTTCTGCCAACACAAAGAGGGAAAGCAAGGGATTACTCCAAGGAAAGCCGATTGATTCATCCCAGAAGCCAGAATTCTACATCAAGACAAAGGATCTCCCTAAATTCCTTCAGGGGTTTTCGTGTTCTTTATGTTTTGTTATCTTAATTATTCTGAGATGTTTTCTTTCTTTATTATGAACTAAACCCCTCAAATACTTGAGGGGGATGAAACCTAAGACGAATCTTATTTTTATTTATTCTTGAGTTATATGATCAATACTTGAGTTGTTCTTAGTTATGTGTGCTTAATTCTTGTGTTAATAAGCCTAGGTATTAATTCAAGAAACGGATGTGCTTAAAACAGAGGAGCAAAAGTCCCTGTGCTAAGAGTAGATCTACCATAGTTAAGCAGAGTTGCATACAATCCTAGACATAGGGCGACATAAATCTGCCGGATTAGGGTAAACCTAATATAGGGAACCATAGATCGAATTAATGCAACCTAGGGTGTTAATTAATAAAGGAACTTTAGTTAACAACCTAGGCCTAGTTGCTCTTCGCCTTGATGGAGGGTTTAGCATAAATTAGGGGTCTCTATGGATCAAGTCAAGTGAATAAATCGTCTAGCTCAAGAACCAATAACAAGTGAAGTCTAGGTGGATTCTCCCTTAAGTATTGCTTATATCAATTAGTTTTCCCGAAAGTCTTTCCTCAATTTACTTTTTGTGCACTTTTAGTTAGTTTTAGAATTAGTTTAAATTAACTCTCTTTATTTTTAGGCTAGATAATAGAAAGGAAATAAGTACTAGTACTTTTGGTTCCCTTGGGTACGATAACTCGGTCTTGCCACTAAACTATACTATTGTTCGACAGGTGTGCTTTCCTTTAAGGTCGTGATATTAGTTAGTTTTGGTATGATCAGTTTTATAAATTTTATTACTTAATATCGCGAGAGCCGTAATCAAGTTTTTGGCACCGTTGTCGGGGAACTGAAATATTAAGAAAACTCGATTTCTATTACTTTAGCCATTATTATATTTTCAGTTTTTATTTATTTTTATTTTTACTTTTTCTTTATTTTTTTATTTTTTATTTTTATTTTATTCTATTTTTCTTTGTGTTTTTTTTTCTAGGTATTTCTAGTTTATGACTAGAAACAACCCAACAGGACCATTACTTTTTGATGAAGATTTAGAAGCGACAGTTCACAGAACTCGCAGAGATCAGACAAAGCCTACACTATCCAGAACAAGGACAAGAATAAAGGCCAAAACCTACTAAAGAGATGGAAGCAAATCAGGATAATCAGCTACTTCCTGTAGTAGCCGCAAATCCTATTGAGCGAAATCCTGCTCCGCATACTATGTATGATTATGCTAGACCTAGTTTAGTAGGCACTGAATCTAGCATTGTTAGGCCTAATATTGCTGCTAATAATTTTGAACTAAAGCCTAACACCATTCAGATGATACAGTAATTGGTGCAGTTTGATGGTTTACAGGATGAAGATCCAATTTCACACATAGCCAATTTTTTGGAACTTTGCGATACCTTTAAAATAAATGGCGTTTCTGATGATGCCATTTGTCTTAGGCTATTCCCATTCTCTTTGAGAAACAAGGCTAAACAGTGGTTAAATTCTCTACCACGAGGCTCAATCACCACATGGGAACAGATAACTGAAAATTTTTTACTTAAATATTTTCCTCCGGCTAAAACAGCTAAATTACGAAACGATATCTCTTCTTTTGTGCAGATGGATCTAGAGACACTTTATGATGCCTGGGAGAGATACAAAGATCTTTTGAGAAGATGCCCTCACCATGGGTTGCCTTTGTGGTTACAAGTTCAAACCTTCCACAGCGGTTTGAATCCATCAACAAGGTAGATGATCGATGCGGCCGCTGGAGGAACAATCAACAATAAAACACCAGAAGCGGCTTATGAGTTTATAGAAGTGATGTCACTGAATAACTATCAGTGGCAAGTCATGAGGACAAAGCCAACAAAGGCTGCAGAAGTTTATAATATTGATGCTGTCACCATACTTTCTAACCAAGTAGAACTTTTAAATAAAAAGTTTGATAATTTTGTTGGTTCTACACAGGCACATCTAGTAATGTAGTGTGACGCAAACCAGGGAAATATGTTCAATCTAGATTACTCCTCTTATAGACATGGCATGGAAACTGAGCAAGCCAACTATATGGGTAACAATTCTAGACCTCAAAATAACCCTTATAGTAATACTTATAATGCAGGTTGGCGGAGTCACCCCAATTTTTCATGGGAAGGACAAGGAAATCAAAGACAACCGCCTCCTCCGGGATTTCAGCAGCCACCACCACAATAGGAGAAAAAGCCAAACTTGGAAGAGATGTTCACCAAATTTATGGCCATGGCAGAAACTCGTTTCCAAAATACCAAAACGGCACTAAGGAACCAGCAATCATCTATTCAAGGACTTAAAACTCAAATAGGCTAGCTTGCCAAGCTAATATCTAAAAGACCACAAGGTGGGTTACCAAGCAATACTGAGACTAACCCCAAAGAGTAACTTAATGCCATCGATACGATAGATAATGAGGGGTTAACCAAAACCAACCCAGAGCCATGCAAGGAGCCTATGGTAAGTAAAGGAAAGAATGAGGTAAGTTACAAAGATGAAATTACCAAAGAATTTAAACCTCGTATCCCATACCCAACCGAGCTAAAGAAAGACTGGACAGATGAGCAATTCGGTAAGTTTCTTAAACTCTTAAAGAAATTACATATCAACTTACCATTTTTTGAAGCAATTTTACAGATGCCGAAGTACACAAAATTTTTAGAGGAACTTCTCACAAATAAAAGGAAGTTGGAAGAACTGTCCACGGTGGAACTCAAAGAGGAATGCTCAGCTATTCTCCAAAATAAACTGCCAACCAAACTAAAAGATCCAGGGAGTTTTACTATTCCTTGTTTATTTGGTAGCCTGGACACTAAAAATGCTTTAGTTGATTTAGGGGCTAGTATAAATGTCATGCCTTGTAAGCTATTTAAACAACTAGGTCTTGGAAAACCTAAGCAAACTAAGATGAGCATTCAACTGGCTGATAAAACTATTAGGTCTCCTAATGGAATAATTGAAGATGTTCTTGTCAAAATTGATAAATTTATATTCCCAGTTGACTTCGTTGTTTTAGACATTGATGAGGATAGCAATGTACCCTTAATTCTAGGGCGACCCTTTTTAGCAACTGCTAGAACAATAATTGATTAGGAACAGGTGAACTTACACTACGTGTAGGTGATGACAAAGTTACTTTACAAGCTTGAAACTCGAATAAGACTGTTGATAATAATATAGTCAGGAGTCCTTGTAAAAAGAATAATCTCACCATCCAACCTTCTGTGCAGGATACACTCTACATAAAGGCAACTCAATCATAGACAAATCCATCTAAGGGGGACGCACCTGGAAAGTGAATGCTTCAGATTGAGGAACTAGATGAGTGGCTGAACTATCACGAAAAGCCCAAAATATGCCACACCAACCCAGAGCATCACTAAGACGACCCTCACGTACAAACGAATCAACTTAAGGTAGGCGATAAGGTAATATTAGGGGAAGACGATCCTCGAATCTTGAATTCAAAAGAGCATAAAAGTGATACACCTTACTTCACGGTAATGAAAATCTTCCCCTATGGCACAGTAGAGGTAAAACATTAGTCACTCGGCACTTTCAAGGTAAACCACACTCGACTCAAATTTTACGTTGATCATAAAATTTTAAACAGATAGAAGAGTATCAACTCTTCAAGCTACTGTGATAGAACAAACTTGAGAAAAGTCGAGCTTAGACTATAAACAAGCGCTTCTCAGGAGGCAACCCGAGCACTAGCTTAGTAAATTATTTTATTTCAGCTTTCTCAGTACATCAACTAACCCTTTGAATACAGGATTTTGCGAGCCACATGGCCATGCCCACGGGCGTGCCTCAGGCCGTGTGTACACTTTGAGTAGAGACACAGTCATGCAACTTGGCCGTGTACAAGCAAGGTAAAATTTTCCCTAAGGCACGGGCTACGATAAATAGCCACGACCGTGCGATATAGCCGTGGCCAACACTGTCAACTCCAACATGGGTGTGTGATCCCATACACGACTGTGCGAGAAGCGAACATTGAACGACACGGCCGTGCGACACGGTCATGTGCCTCAACACGCCCTCGCAACACGGGCATGTGTCTCGAGCCAGGCGCGCCAAAATACCTGAGATTTTTGTTTTTTCATTTTATTTTATCTTATCTTTTTCTTTATTTGAAATTTAGTATTCTCAGAACTAGTTTATGTTATTTCAATTATTTTATATTAGTTATTTCTTAACGAGTAATTGTTCTAATCCTGAAATACCTAAAATCCCTTAAGTGCTATCGTAGTTTCAAAACCATGAACTTCAAGTATTCCTTCCTCCAAGACAACTTTCACAATTCAAAGGTCCCATCCAATATTCAGGGAGTTTTACTACTCTCCCTAACTTATGATCTTGTGCTTCTATTGCTATTAATGTTATCTTTATACATTGAGGGCAATGTACATCTTAAGTGTGGGGGGAAGCTCACTTTTATTCTTTATATTATCTTTGAAATCCCTGAAAATTGCTCTCAAATTTTGAATTCTCTGCATTATCTTCAAATCTCTTGTTTGGAATTAATTTTGATTGATTTATAATTTTTATTGATGTGTTGAGAATTAAGACATAGGTGCTTATGCTTTGATTATTCAAACTTTAAAACACTAGGGAATCAAACATGATAAGTTGAAATTTTTGAGAATTTAAATTTTTTCTAGGTTATTTTCCCTAATTTTAAGTATTATCTTGAGATTTGAAATTCACAGGATTAACATCAAAAGCCATAATTCTGGTGAGATTTTTGAGCCTTTTGAGCATAACTTCTTTCGTGCTCACTTTTATTATTGCTTTGAGTGAGTCAATACTGATTTGTATTTCTAGAACTTACTTTGATTATACATGTCAAGACCACATCATTGATTTGATACACCAAAATGATAAAGGCACCTAGGTTTAACCCACTTACTCCATAAAAAGCCTACCTCCATAAATTAACCCCTAGTAAACTCCATTGAGCCTAACAACCCATTTTTTTGACTTACCTCTAATATTAACCCATAACCCATTTTTGTTAAATTCTATTCAATTATGTTGATCCCTATTTTTATCGAGATTTGAGTTAAAATTATTATCTAGCTTTGTTCTTTTTTTTCAGTTGTAAAGTTTGTCAATATGCAAAGTATTGTACTTGAATTGTTAAAAAAAAAAAAAGAAGTGTATACACAGTTAATTCAGTTGTAATCTGTAATAGTTTAATAGTTTTTGCATATTTCTACAAGCTTCCAAATCCAGAACGATGTCATCATAAGGCTTAGCTCTAGGATTATGTTCTAGTGATAGAGATTTCTCTAGCTAGATGATTTTTCAATTCAATCTCGATTCTAACCCTCTTTCTCAGCTTGTGACAACACCCCTAGCCAAAGCCCCATTACAACCATTGAAAGACCTTTTGATCGATGTGTCGTACCAATCTATTGTGGTGGAGATTTCATTTTCTTGCAAGTCCATAGTAATAACTTTTCAGATTGACTAGAGAGTCCTTAATTCTTGAACCCTAAACACTTTGAGTGGATAGAGTGAACCCTTAGTGAGGATGTCAAAACCTGTTGATTTGAATTGAGAGATGATTACTTAGAAGAAGGGAAGAAACTTATGTTCCAATGATAAAAATCTCAACTTAGAGTGATTGAATCTTTAATGTTCTTCTGATTGAATTTTCATTGTATGACTACTTGTGAATTAGTTTGAAACATTATTGATAAAGATTATAAGTTGAGAGGAATGATTCTTAATTAGGGATTGAGATTTTGCTTGAGGACAAGCAAAGGCTTAAGTGTGGGGGTATTTGATAAATGATAAATTATACATATTTTTACCCCATGTTTAGCCTTTATTTTGGATGAATTATTATCAAATTAGTGAGAATTGGTGCTCTTAATCTTTCTTTTTCATATCTTACACTCAGGAGAGCATAGGGAAGAGAAAAGAATGGAAAATGGACAAAAAACGGAGAAGATGGGCCAAAATGTGTAATTGACACGGCCCAAGGATCATCGCACGGTCGTGTGCCGCAGATCGCACGGTCCAGCCCCCGACAAGCATGGCCAGGCCACACAGCCGTGCCTCAATCGACAGACTCTCACACGGCCTCTTGTCGTGGCACATGGGCGTGGCACATGGGTGTGTTCTAGTCGTGAGAGAGTGGAATTTCACTCGGATTTGGATACTTAGGGGCTAAGAAAGCCATTCTAAACTCTATATAAAGACCCCAAGAGGCAACTCTAAAGATATACTCTTTTCTCTCAAGAAAGAGTGCCATATTTCTGCCAACACAAAGAGTGAAAGCAAGGGATTACTCCAAGGGAAGCCGATTCATTCATCCTAGAAGCCAGAATTCTACATCAAGATAGAGGATCTCCCTAAATTCCTTCAGGGGTTTTCGGGTTCTTTATGCTTTGTTATCTTAATTCTTCTGAGATGTTTTCTTTCTTTATTATGAACTAAACCCCTCAAATACTTGTGGGGGATGAAACCTAAGACGAATTTTGTTATTATTTATTATTGAGTTATATGATAAATACTTGAGTTGTTCTTAATTATGTGTGCTTAATTCTTGTGTTAATAAGCCTAGGTATTAATTCAAGAAATGGATATGCTTAAAGCAGAGGAGCAAAAGTCCTTGTGATAATAGTATATCTACCATAATTAAGCGGAGTTGCATGCAACCCTAGACATAAGGCGACATAAATCTGCCAGATTAGGGTCAAACCTAATATGGGGAACCATAGATCGAATTAATGCAACCTAGGGTGTTAATTAATAAAGGAACTTTAGTTAGCAACCTAGGCCTAGTTGCTCTTCGCCTCGATGGAGGGTTTAGCATAAATTAGGGATCTCTACGGATCAAGTGAAGTGAATAAATCGTCTGGCTAAAAAACCAGTAACAAGTGAAGTCTAGGTGGATTCTCCCTTAAGTATTGCTTATATCAATCAGTTTTCCCGAAAGTCTTTCCTCAATTTACTTTTTGTGCACTTTTAGTTAGTTTTAGAATTAGTTTAAATCAACTCTCTTTATTTTTAGGCTAGATAATAGAAAAGAAGTAAGTACTAGTACTTTTGGTTCCCTTGGGTGCGATAACTCGGTCTTGCCACTAAACTATACTATTGTTTGACAGGTGCGCTTGCCTTTAAGTTCGTGATATTAGTTAGTTTTGGTATGTTCAATTTTATAAATTTTATTAGTTAATATCACGAGAGCCGTAATCAAGTATCTTGCACACTAATGGGTATATATGTGGTTAAACCACCTATCTCTCATTTCACATATATATATATCATTTGTTTGTACGTCACTTAACATATTTTACCATTTCAATACAATCCAACCAAATTACCCAATGTCTAAGCATATATAACCATCGACAGATTAGTATCATTATATGAATGTAATCATCAAGTAACTATAGGTAAAAACAATAAACATTCAATCTCAAGTACATATAACTTTCATTCGACACTTTAATTTATCAAATAAAGTCAATACCATGTAATTCACATAACTTTATAGAAGTTCATTTCTATTCGTATAAACTGTAATTCATTCATAGAATTAGTATCTTTTTGAATATTGAGGGATACTCTAGTGATACACTCTAAGTGTATGAATTGGTAGTTCGTCAATTCATTATCATTTCTGCTCTTTCAAGCCATGATCGGTAAGCTCCCCCTAAGCTGATGAATAGTATGCTCTAATGAGCTGAGAATATAAGTTCTTACAAGCTGATATATCGGTAAACTCATAAGAGCTGTGGTGAGTCTGCAACACATGCAAGATCTCGACCAAAACGGTAACCATAGTAACATGTCACTTGTATCCTATGAATTCTTACGGTTCAAACTGGGCTCGATATTCAATATACTTAATTAAATAAGCATTCGATATTCAAGTAACTCAATTACTCAATTTATACATATCAATTTCAAGTAAATACATGTATTTAAAAGTTCGATTCTAGTTATGCAAACTTACATGGCTAAATTGTAGAAATTCCAAGGTTTAGAGGCATTTTGGTAATTTCTATTTTTCCTCGATTTCCTCTCGATCTTGATCTAATTAATCAAATTTAGCTATTTCAATCCATATTCTAGTCAATTCAATCTAATTTCACATTTTGGTAAAATTACTATTTTACCCTAATATTTCAACATTTTTACAAATTAGTCCCTAGCTCAAAAATTACAAAATTAATGAAATTCAACCTCAACTCAAGCTAGCTGAATTTCAATTGAGTCCCTAGCAGCCCAAGATTTTAATTTATTTCACATTTCTACCACAACATTTTCATATTTCACAATTTAGTCCAAAATTGACATTTTTACTAAAATGGACTTAACAAAACTCATTAATCTAACATCAAAGATTTGTTTTCTATCATCAAACACCAAGATACTCAAACATTAATCAATGCCAAAACTCACAAACTTTAACAGTTCATAAATCAGTGATACGGACTAGCTAGATTTGTAAAACCCGTTACCCAAGTCCGACGCTAGGACGGGGCATGAGGCATTACCGTGCTTAATCATGCTTAAACATTACTTAATCATGCTTAAACATATAAACTCGGGCTATAAAATTTCATTTCCAATTAAAACTTTTCATTTATTCCCTTGTTATCCTTATTATGGGCCTACGAGACCCAAAACATACATCGGGTGTGTTTCGGAACCAATCCAAGAATTGTCAGGCACTTAGAAAATTTTTGCTTAAAATAGGGCCACACGCCCGTGTGGGTAGGCTGTGTAGTCATGCACACCCATGTCCCTAGCCTGTGTCAAACTTATTTTTATTTTGAACCTATAGGGTTTTTACATGGTTGGACCACACGCCCATGTCTACAGCTCGTGTCCGTCACACGGCCTAGACACGCCCGTGTTCTCAACCCGTGGTACAGTCTGACTTTACTCAAACCATACATTGGAATTCACACGGCCAAAGCACAAGCTCGTGTGCTCAGCCCATGCACAACACTGACTTAGCTAATTTGAATGTAGGGGACACACGGTTTATGGACATGCCTATGAGGGATGACTATGTGTCACACACGGCCTAGGCAAATGCCCGTGTGCCCATTTGTTAGACCATTATAGGCTATTTCCTAGCCTTTTGCCACCTTCAAACTTATTCAATCACAAAATCCATTTCAATATCACACAATATGACATCTGATAACATCTAATACTCAAAACTTGATGCATTCATCATCATTCATTCATCCTACTTAAACATGCAACTTGCAATTCCATAACTTTATCCATATTGCATAGAATTAACTAAAGCAATTTTAGCCCATTTCCAAAGGCTATTACAACATGACATGGGTAATAACAATAGCCAACAAATTTGACTACCCCAAACTGATACATATCAAAATGACAAAGTTTCCTATACATGTCATACTCAAAATCGCTAACTATACTATACCCAAAATGGATGGCTTGATAGTGTGGCATCTATCTCTGACTTTAATGATCCTCGAGCTAGTTTGGTAAGACTATAAGGAAAAGGGAAAAGAAAAGGAGTAAGCGCATATATGCTTAGTACGTTGCATGAAATAAAACAACAACATAGTTAAAGAAACATTATCTAAATCAAAAGTCATGAAATATCATACAAGGTCTCATTCATCCTCATGACTTACTCATCATTATGGCTTACTCAATCATGTGATTCATACAATCTCGTAATTCGCCCGTGCTTTTCTTATCGTTATACTCATGACAAAATATTTTTAATTTCTCGTAACTTACTAATGTACACCTGTAACACTCATCATAAAACTTTAGACTTTTTCATTAAAATAATCAACTTGAGTACTTTACTCGTTAAATCATTTAGAATACTGAAGGATACTCGTATGTCAACCTCATGATAAAATGCCAATGCCATATCCCAGATATGGTCTTACATGGACCCACATGTCGATGCCAATGCCATGTCCTAAACATGGTCTTACATGGGATCACGTCTCGATGTCCATGCCATGTCCCAGACACGGTCTTATACGAGATCATAAACTAATGTCGAAGCCATGTCCTAGACATGGTCTTACATGGGATCACTCTTAGATGCCAAAGCCATGTTCCAGACATGGTCTTACAGGGGATCTTAGTCTCATCTTGGTGCCGATGCCATGTCCCAGACATGGTCTTATACCGGACCTCATATCTATTCTAATGCCATGTCCCAAACATTGTCTTACATGGGATTTCAATTAGGTGCCGATGCCATGTCCAAGACATGGTCTTACACGGGACCTACAATTCCCCATGTTATGACTACGTATGCTTCGTATTCCTTAACTTTTAGCCGGGCATTCTCATTTATTTCATCATAATTTCTTTATCAATTTCATATCAATAAACTTCATAGAAATACATAGAATTCATGGCAAATCATCATAGAAATTTTCATTATGCAAAATGCTAAATCATTACATACAACTTACCTCGAATTCAAAAATTTGGAAAATATCGGGATTTACTTTGCTATTTTGCTTTTCCCCGATTTTGATCCAAGCTTCGTGTTTCTTGATCTAAAATAACAAATTTAACTTATTTAGTACCCACATTGGCTAAATAGCCCATAATTGACACTATAAATTTTGCCCCTAAATTTTTGCATATTTGTAAAATAGCCCCTAGGCTCGTATAATGAAATGTAATTATTTTCTTGGTTACCCAAGCCTAGCCAAACTTTATTTATGTTCATAACAGCCTCTATTTCTCGTCTATTCACACTTTTACTACACATTTTCATACTTTTACAATTTAGTCCCTATTAGGGATTTTCTTGAAAAATCACTTAGAGAAAGATGTTTACTACACTTCAAACTTTCATATTCTACCACTAGACATCAAAATACTTGCATGTCATGCATGGGTATATTTTTGAGCATAAACCCTAGCTCAAATTAGTGGTAGAAATAGCTTAATCGAGTTATGATGATTTAAAAAATACAAAGAACATGAAAAACGGAGCTAGAAGTTAGTTACTTGGAGCTTGAAAAGATGAAGCAAACCCTAGCTATGGAGCATGAGAATTTTGGCACCCATAGGAAGAAGATGGACACATTTTTGCTTTCTTTTTCCCTTTTTAATTCATTAATTTACCAAATGACCAAAATGCCCTTATGACCTTTCTTTAAAATTTTACCCTTCTTTGGGTATTTTTGTCCATCATTCTAATAAATGGTATAATTGCTAAATAAGGACTCCCAATAATTCTTCTAATGCTAATTCATCCTTAAACCTTCTAGAAACCCAAATTTTGCAACTTTTGCAATTTAGTCCTAAAGGACAATTTAACCAGTCATTCATAAAAATTCTTTCCTGAAATTTGCTCGTTACCATGCAATCATATCAATAACTTAATAATAATCACTAAATATATATTTCTACTTTGGATTTGTGGTTTCAAAATCGCTATTCTGACTAGGCCCTAATTCGGGCTATTACAATTCTTCCCTAGGCGATTTTCGTCCTTGAAAATCTTACCTTTGAATAGGTTGGGATATTGGTTTCTTATGTTTTCCTCAAGCTTCCATATTGCCTGTTCTACCCCATGTCTTTGCCATTGTACTTTCACTAGGGCTATTCTCTTATTTCTTAATTGTTTGACTTTTCTAGCTAAAATCTTAACTGGTTCTTCACCGTAAGTCATGTCCAGTTGAATCTCAATCTCTATTGGGGTAATCACATGTAAAGGGTCTAATCGGCAGTGTCGAAACATGGATACATGGAACACATCATGAATCTTTTCCAGCTTAGATGGTAGGTCTAGCCGATAAGCTACCGGCCTTATCCCCTCGGTCATCTCATATGGTCCAATAAAGCGCAGACTTAATTTGCCCATTCAACCAAATCTAAGAACTTTTCTCTACGGATAAACTTTCAAGAACACTTTGTCACTGAATTGGAACTCAATCTCCTTTCGCTTCAAATCAGTATATGATTTTTGTCTATCAGAAGCAGCTTTTAAGCAGTCTCAAATCACCTTAACCTTCTCCTTAGTTTCCCTGACTAAGTCAACCCCGTGAATCTGATTCTCCTTGAGTTCAGTCCAATACAAAGGCGTTCGAAACTTATGCCAATATAATGCCGAATAAGGTGCCATTTACAAACACGACTAAAAGTTGTTATTGTAAGCAAATTCGACCAAAGGCAGATATTTTTCCCAACTACCTTGGAATTCTAACACGCAAACCTAAGCATATCTTCTAGGACTTGTATTACTCTCTCTAACTAACCGTCAGTCTATGGATGGAAAGCGGTGTTGAAATTTAACTTTACGCCCAAAGCTTCTTGTAGCTTCTTCCAAAATTATGACGTGAATCTTCGATCTCTATCCGAAGTGATCGTTAATGGTACTTCGTGTAATCTCACAATCTCTTAAATGTACAATTTAGCTAACTCATCAAGTGAATAATCCATACGCACAGATATAAAATGGACTGACTTCGTAAGCTTATCGATCATGACCCAGGCAACATATTTCTTTTTCGATGTCATCAGCAAACAAGTCACAAAATCCATTGTAACACGGTCCTATTTCCACTCGGCAACCATGATAGGCTGTAGTAAACCGGAGGGTACTTGGTTTTCTATTTTTACTTGCTGATAGATCAAGCATCTCAAAACATACTCGGAGACATCTCTTTTCATATTCAGCCATTAATATCATTTCTTTAAATCATTGTACATCTTGGTACTGCCGAGGTGGATGGACATACGACTACTATGTACCTCATTTAAAATTCTCCAGATGAGCTCAACATCTCTTGGTACACAAATTCGATCTCGGAACCTTATGCAACCATCTGAATCAATTTGAAAGTCGAAATTGGTACCTGATTCACATTGAGCTTTCTTATCTTACAATTCTTTATCACTGGACTATTCTTCACTAATCTCTTGAACGAATATCGGTCTAGCTTTCATCCTAGCCAAAATCGAACCATCACTGGTTATAGACAATTATACATTCATGGCTCTCAAGGTAAATAGGGCCTTTCGACTTAAAGCATCCGCAACAACATTCGCTTTCTCTAGGTGCTAGTTAATGACCAACTCATAGTCTTTTAATAACTCAAGCCATCTTCGCTGCTGTAAGTTCAAATCGTTTTGTGTCATCAAGTACTTAAGACCCTTGTGATTGGTGAAAACACGGCACTGCTTGCCATATAATAATGCCTTCATATCTTTAGTGCAAACACTATTGCAGCCAACTCCAAATCATGAGTGGTATAATTCTTTTCATGAGGTTTCAACTGTCTCAAAGTATATGCAATCACTTTGCCCTCTTGCATAAGCCATTTATTGATGCATCACTGTAAACTACGAATTCCTTTTCGGGTTCAGGTTGTACTAGAATAGGAGCTTCAGTTAGTAAAGTCTTCAATTTCTTGAAACTTTGTTGGCACTTTTCAGTCCACTCAAATTTAACATCCTTTTGCAACAATCTTGTCACAGGAGTAGCGATCATAGGAAATCCCTTAACAAACCTTCGGTAATAATCGGCCAAGCTTCAAAAGCTTCTGACCTTAGATACATTTCACGGTGGCTTCCACTCAACAATTCCCGATATTTTACTTGGATCAACTCTGATGCCATCACCCTAAATGACGTCGCCCAAAAATCCTACTTCTTTAAGCCAAAATTCACTTTTACTAAATTTGGCGTAAAGTTGCTTATCTCATAAAGTTTGCAAAACTGTCCTCAAGTCCTTGGCATGTTTGTCCTCATCACGAGAATAAATCAGGATGTCATCAATAAAGACAACAACGAATCTATCCAAATATGGCCAAAAGATACGGTTCATTAAATCCATGAATATGGCAGGAGCATTGGTCAAGCCGAATGGCATGACAAGAAATTTGTAATGGCCATACCTCGTCCGAAATACAGTCTTCAACACATCCTTAACTCTTAGCTGATAATACCCGGATCTCAAATCTATATTGGAGAATACTGTAGCTCTACGCAGCTTATCAAATACACGCCGATCCTGGGCAAAGTGTACTTGTTCTTTATGGCCACCTTATTAAGTTTCCCATAATCAATGCATAACCTCATCAAACCATCTTTCTCTTTTACAAATAATACAGGAGCACCCTAGGGGGAATAACTTGGTCTTGCAAAACCTTTATCCATCAATTCTTGCAGCTTAGCCTTCAAATCTTTCAACTCAGTCAGAGCCATTCTATAAGGAGCAATAGAAATAGGTGTAGTACTTGGAGCCAACTCTATACCGAACTCCACTTCTCTAACAGGAGGTAATCCGGGCAACTCTTCCGAAAATACATCTTGATACTCACAAACTACTGGCACTGATTCTATTTTCAACTCTGACTCTTTTGTATTCATCACAAAGGTAAGGTAAGCTTCATACCCATTTCTTATATACTTCTAAGCAACCATGGAAGAAATCACTGTAGGCAAACCCTCAGATTCATCTGACTCCACCCAGAGAGTTTCTCTATTCTCATATTTTAGTTCAATAAATTTTCTACCATAATGAACTACTACCTCATGAGTGGTTAACCAGTCCATACCAAGGTTTACATCAAATCCATCGAATGGCAAAAGCATGAGGTTAACTGGGAAACAATGACCCCTAATCATCAAAGGGCAATCTCTACGTACTTTGTCTACTAACACACATTTGCCGAAAGGATTGGATACTTTTATCACAAGTTCCGTAGGCTCTACTGGCAGATTCATGCTAGAGATTAATTTCATACAAACATATGAGTGGGTAGATCCCGGGTCTATCAAAGCAATAACAGAAGTTTCGTGGAGAGAAAATGTACCCTAATTACATCAGGTGACGATGCCTCTTCATGGGCGCTAATGGCGTACATCCTTGCTGGGGCTCTAGCCTGTTCTTTTGGTGTGCCCCTACTACTTGCTCCTATACCCGGGTTTCTCTGAGGTCTACCTCTGGAGGGAATATTACCCAACCTTGCACTCTGATCTTTATCTTTTTCAATCATCTTAAGGCACTCTCTAATGAAGTGGTCTTGTGAACCGCACTTGAAACAGGCCCTCTCATGAGCTCTACATTCACCAAAGTGGAGTTTGCCACACTGGGGACATTCAAGCCTATTAGGTCGAGTGTTGCCTACACCTGCAACTGAAGTAGTTTGGGCCTTAGAGACTGAATACTATTTACCTTTGCCCTTGCCTGAAAACCCTACTGAAGTAGCGGATCAAGTAGAAAAATCTTTTGATTTCTTAGAGGAGGATTGAAATGACTTGCTTAACTATCTCTTCCATGAATCATGAGACTCTACTTCAGCTTTCCTCTTCTCTTTGGCCAACTCCTTGGCCTTTGCAAGCTCTATCTACTAGTACAACAAACTCTTTCAATTCAAGAATTCCCACCAATAGTCGAATATCTTCATTCAGTCCATCTTCAAACCTTTTACACATGATGGCTTCAGTGGACACACATTCTCGGGCGTATTTATTGAGCCTCACAAACTCACACTCATATTTTGTCACAATCATCCGTCCTTGTTTCAGTTCTAGGAATTTCTTGCGCTTCTGATCTATGAACCTTGGACTGATGTATTTTTTAAGAAAATCCTCTTGGAAAAACTCACAATTAACCCTTTCCTTTGGTACCCCAAACACAAGGGTATTCCACCACTGATAGGCAAAATCTCGAAGGAGGGCTACCACACACTTCATGCACTCTTCAGGGATGCAAGACAATTCTTCAAATACCCTGATGGTATTCTTTAACCAAAACTTAGCTCTTTCCAGGTCATCATCTTTATTATCCAGGAATTCTTCTGCACTTTACTTCTGGATTCTATCAATCGGGGGCTTTTCGTGTTACTACCTCTACTATTTGAGGAGCTACCGGGGTATATTAAGGAATTTGAGGAGGTGAAGCTTGTTGTTGAGTGGCTGGGTTCATTTGAACGAACTTTGTGAACCACTCATTCATGATTTGGAAGAAGTTCTCCCGAGGCTCTCCTCCCTAACTAATAGTAGCTGGTCTATTTTCTGATCCAGCTGGAGCCGTCCCTTCAGCGGGAGTAGGTACATTACTTTCTACATCATCTACCTAGCTCGTTTGAGATGCATTTATTATAAGAAAACACATTTAAACTGTCAAGAGTTGTCACACTATCATACCTCATATATACAAAGGTATGGCATGTATAGCTAAACTCATGCATATGCTAGGTTAGTCCTAGAATTGACTAAATACTAGCTCTGATACCACTAGATTTAACACCCCTTACCCTTGTCCGATGCTAGGACGGGGCACGAGGTATTACTGTACTTAATGATGCTTAAACATACAAACTCGGGCTATAAAATTTCATTTCCAATTAAAACTTTTCATTTACTCCCTTATTATCCTTATTATGGTCCTACAAGGCCCAAAACGTACATCGAGTGTGTTTCAGAACCAAGCCAAGAACTGTCAGGCACTTAGAAAATTTTTGCTTAAAGCAGGGCAACGTGCCCATCTGGGATGGGACACGCCCGTGTGGGCAGGCCATGTGGTCACACACATCCCATGTCAATTTTATTTTTAGTTTGAATCTATAGCGGTTTCTACACGGTTGGACCACACACCCGTGTCTATAGCCCGTGTCCCTCACACAACCCAGACATGCCCGTGTTCTCAACCCGTGCTACAGTTTGACTTTACTTAAAGCATACATTGGAATTCACACAGTAAAAGCACATGCTCTTGCGTTCAGCCCGTGCGCAACACTGACTTAGCTAATTGGAATGCAGAGGACACATAGTTTATCAACATGCCCATGGGAGGTGATCGTGAGTCACACATGGCCTAGGCACACTCCCGTGTGCCCATCCATGTGGACCGTTATAAGTTATTTCCAAGCCTTTTGCCACCCTGAAACTTATCCGATCACAAAATCCATTTCAATATCACACAATATGACATTCGATAACATCTAATACTCAAAAATTGAGGCATTCATTGTCATTTATTCATCCTACTTAAACATGCAACTTGCATTTCCATAACTTCATCAACATTGCATTGAATTAACTAAAGCAATATTAGCCCATTTCCAGAGTCTATTATAACATGACATGAGTAATACTAATAGCCAACACATATGACTACCCCAAACTGACACATATAAAAATGGCAATGTTTCCTATACATGCCATACTCAAAAGCTAACTAGACTATACCTAAAATGGACAACTTGATAATGTGACTTCAAGCTCCAACTTTAACGATCCCCGACCTAGTTTGGCAATACTACAAGGAAAAGGGAAACGAAAAGGAGTAAGCACATATATGCTTAGTAAGTTGCATGAAATAAAATAGCAACATAGTTAAAGAAACATCATCTAAATCAAAAGTCATGAAATATCATACAAGGTCTCATTCATTCTAATGACTTACTCATCATTATGCCTTACTCAATCATGTGATTTATACAATCTTGTAATTCACTAATGTTTTTCTTATCCTTATACTCAAGACAATATATTTTCAATTTCTAGTAACTTACTCGTGTACACCTGTAACACTCATCATAAAAATTTAGTCATTTTCATGAAAATAATCAACTTGAGTACTTTACCCATTAAATCATTTAGAGTACCGAAGGATACCAGTATGTCAACCTTATGATAAAATGCCAATGCCATGTCCCAGATATGGTCTTACATGGACTCACATGTCAATGCCATGTCCCAGACATGGTCTTACATGGGATCACGTATCGATGTCGATGCCCTGTCCCAGACATGGTCTTACACGAGATCGTAAACTGATGCCGAAGACATGTCCCAGACATGGTCTCAAACGGGATCACTTTTAGATGCCAAAGCCATGTTTTGAAAAGGGAATGATTATTTCAATGAACCACGTTTTGAAAAAAATAAACAAACACAAGCTGAGGTTTTATACAAGTTTAAAGGTAGAAGTTTCTAAACACTAAGAAGGGTTTTCAATGAAAACATGGTTTTCAAAAAACACTTCAATGTGACACACCAGATTGGCCGTAACGTCTAGGCCGGGTTTTGGGTGTTACAACTCCACTATAATCCACTTCTCATAAATGGGTTATTTATCACATAAGTACATTCACTTTAAAGTTCTATGGCTATTTAACACCTTTAGCTTATAGAACACAACTTTTACGCCTTACGCGATTTAGTCCTTTTTACCGAATTAAGCACTCAAATGATAAAATTTATTCACAAAATTCTTACACAGTAATAATATCATACAATAGATATTAAAATAATAATAAAATAAATTTTTTGACATCGAATTTGTGGTCCCGAAACCGCTGTTCCTATTTGACTAAAAACGAGCTGTTATAGAAATGTACTCAATTTCTCCAATACCCATGCCTAGTCGAACCTTATAAATGGTTATAACAGCCCACATTTTTTATTCACATTTTAACATCCATTTTACAACCTTTTTTCAAATAGGTCCCTTTTGACATTTTTACAGAAAATCACTTAGCAAAAGTCATTTATCTAATAACTAACATGCATTTTCTACCATTAAACATCAAAATATATGCATGTCTAACACGGGTAAAATTTTAAAGTTTGATAATACTTCAAAATAGTCCTTGGAAAAGCTAGATTAGTTTACAAGGATCTCAAAAATGTAAAAATCATTAAAAACGGGGCTAAAACAGACTTACTGTAACAGCCCAATTTCAAGTCTACTCGGAACAGGTGGTTTTGGGGCCACATAACCGAGTCAAACTATTTATTTTATTATTTTATTATGTCTTACAGCATGATAAAGTTACTGTGTGAAAGTTTCGTATAGAAATTTTACTATTTAAATAGTTAATTTGGTAAAAAGGACTAAATTGCGTAAAGCGATAAAAATGAGCTTTATTGGATAAATGGCTTAAATGACATTGTCTTTATTTGTGGGAGTCCTTGCATGGAAATTATACCATTTCCTATTTGAATGGACGGTGGTGGCTTTAAAATGCAAATATTTTATTATTATTTACCATGGATAATATAGTAAACTTATTATATTATATGTTTCTTAAGTAAAACAAAAAAGAATTAAGTGATATATTCATCACTTGCCACCAAAACTTAGGTGTAAAAACACCATTGTTGAGTCCTCCATTCAGCCAAACTTAGTTACTCAATTAAGGTATGGTTTTTAATCTGTTTTTAATGATTTTTATGTTTTTGAGCTCGTTACAGCTCGATATAGCTGACCCGTACCCTGATTTTTTAAATCGGTAATGTTTTTGAAATGTACCATTGTTGAATACATGTGTGTTTTGATGTTTCTTTATAGATTATGAATGGTTGTTTAGAGATATACAAGTTTTATAAAGTGAATTTTGACAAAAATGTAAATTAGGGATTAAATTGAAAAAGATTGAAATGTGGTAGTTAGACGTATGAATAAAACAAAAATATGAGCTTATATGGACTACATGAGTATTCAGCTATAGTGAATTTTACTTAAAAATGTGCAATTTGTTATATTATGTATTGAGGACTAAAATATCAAGTTATGAAAATACAAGGGTTATTTTGAAAAATGGCTAAAATACATGTATTTGGACTAAATTGAATGGTTTAGTGAATAATGGAGATATATTTGAATTAATATAGGTCAAGACAAACAAATCCCAAAACTTGATTGGGGGAAACGAAAGGTAGACAAGTAGATATCAAGTATAGGAGCTAAATCGAGGTAAGTTCATATAATTAGAATTTAATTATATTTATGATTGAAATTGTTGTCTTGAATATTGAATGATTGTATAAAGGAAGTAAAGGATAGAAAAGCCTATTTATTTTATATGAAAAGTGATTACCGAGTCCCGTTTGAACCATAGGAAGTCGTAGGATACAAGTGACATATCACTAGGGCTACAGGTTGGTGGAGCTCCTGCATCTGTTGCGGACTCACCACAGCTCATCCGCTTACATCTAACACCCTAACCAGTACCCATCGCTAGACTAGGGCTAAATGTATTACTGGACAAATTAGAACTTTTACAGACAATTCTCTATCATCAACATCATATCAAAATCAAACATCATCAATAAGTCCCTTATGAATGTCTTAAGACCTTAAATGTGCACTAGAAAAAGGTCGGGACTACTATGAACACTTAGAAAATTTTCTGAAACTTAAACATATTTCAAAGCTGTTGATGTCACACTTAGAAAAAGGTCGGGCATACATAATGACTCGTTCACATGGCCACCAAACACGCCCATGTGTCCAGGACGTGGCAAAAACAGGGCATACATACTGACTCGTTCACACTCCACAAGACACGCTCGTGTGCTTGACCGTGTGAAAATTATGGAAGCTACTGACTTGTGCACACGGCCAGTCACACACCCGTGTGACTAGCCCGTGTGTCACCCACGGCCACTAGACACGCCCGTGTGCCTAGGCCGTGTCAATCCTTTAGGGTATACTAGCTTAATTCCATAGGGTACCCCACAGAACACACGGCTGTGTACTATGATGTGTGTCACACACGGCTGAGATACATGCCCGTGTCTCTACCCGTGTGGACAAAAATAGGTCATTCGAAAAGCCAACTTTGCCACCCATTTTGGGTCATCCCTACAAGCTAAAACCAATACATCTATACCAACAATTCTTTGCCACTTTCACAATCAAAATGCATACAATTCATGCCATAAAGACCTCATTCTAAATCATGCTTAATGACTATGCTAATTCAAACCAAATCATAAGTCAATTTCATACCAAAACTTATAGAACATAACTCATTGTATACATTATTTATCACTTATCCAACACTTACCAATTCATAGCATTTTCATACCAAATTAACCATTTCTTATTAAACCATATAACTTATATACATCAAACATACTAAAATACACCACTTGTGACATACCAAAACAAGCATTAACACAACCATTTGTTAGCCATATCACATGCCATAACTTATATACATCACAAAACATATTCAACTCATCTAGCTTATACAGGCCATAATTCAACATTTATACTTTCAAAATGTACAAAAACAAGTCTAGATAGTGCGGTGATGATCCTTGACGATCCCCAATCTTTCGGTAACTTAAAAATCTACAAAACAAAGTAAATTTAAACAAAGTAACCTACAAAGAGCTAAGTAAGCCAATTACAAATACTTTTAACTAAGAAATATATAATTCACTTCATTAACAAACTTCTAACTAATCCATATAGATAATTCATATGCCAAGGCTTGTTCATTTGCTCACTTATATATAGTTCTTCCATTCAATATACTTATATCATAGTCCATTTCTATGAACCCATACATACTACATACTTGTTCTTTCGCACAGATAAGCTTTTCATACTCAGAACATTAATACAATTTAACATACCTAAATCGGATAAATAATCATCCATTCATTTAGTTCTCAGATTTACTCGATATCTCATTCAAAAGCCATTACATATGCTGAAATTTCAAAAGCTCATACAAAGCCAACATCCCAAACATGGTCTTACACATAATCTTTAATCAATGCCTATGTCCCAGACATGATCTTACACGATACTTCAGATCAATGCCAACGTCCCAGACGTGGTCTTACACATAATCTTTAATTGATGCCTGTGTCCCAGACATGGTCTTACATGATACTCCATCTCGTAATTCATCAGTTCATATAGAACTTTACAAATGATATCACATTATCAGAACTATGTATTCATTCAAGTTACTCTCATGGCCATTTCATAGCAATTATATCATACATAAATATAAATCAATCCATAATTCACTTATTTTGTAAATTGACTTACCTCGTACAGTCTCGGATAATACGATCGACTATTCAATGAATTTAGACTTTCCCCAATCTAAATTCGTTCTCTTTAGTTCTAGATTTATAAATATTCAAAATTAACCCGTTCAATTTTATGTAATTCAATCATCATATTCATTCTTAGGGTAATTTACAAAATAACCCTTATATTTTTCACATTTAAACAATTTAGTCCCTAATTCTCAAAATAATCAAATTTACCAAAATTCACAACATTTAAGCCTAGCCGAATTCCAATGGTATTCAACTAAGCCCATATTTTACATTTATTTCATAAATTAGTCCTCCTAAAATAACATTTTTACAATTTAACCCAATTTGACTAAATTCATCAAAATTTCAAGGGAAATCATATTAATCAACTATATAACTTCATTATACATCAAATTTCATCACAAAACTCATAAAATCATCAATGGCACATTCTATAATCTTCAATAAAAATAGAAATTGAGACATAGGCTGTGTAGAACTCGAAACAACGATCATAAAAACATAAAAATCATCAAAAACTGAAGCAAATACATACCTTGATCAAGAAAATTTCTAGCTGAAACCTAGGATAGCTTTCTTTCTTTTATTTATTTGTATAATCGGCTATAATGGATGATAAAGTGGCCATACTTTCATATATTTGTTTTATTATTTCTTGACTAATTCATGAATTACTAAATTGCCCATGATTTATAAATATAATAAGCATTAATATTAAAGCCATTTATGACCACCATATTTCTAATTTTTTTTAATAAACATTTAAGGCCATCATTTTAATAAGCTACATGTAATTTAGCACTAAATCAATTAATTAGCCACTTTTAATTTTTATGCGATTTAATCCATTTTACAAATTAAGCACACAAACAGAAAAATTAAATTAAAGAAATTTCACAGATATCAATTCACATGCTATAGACACAGAAAATAATATTTAATTATTTTTTGACTCAGATATGTGGTTTTGAAACCACTATTTCGACTAGGGTCTAAACCGAGCTATTAAAACTCTCCCCCTTAGGGATTTCCGTCCCCGAAAATTTTATCGTTAAACAGGTTTGGATATTATTGTCTCATCATATCTTCGGGCTCCCACGTAGCCTCTTCTAAATCGTGATGATGCCATAATACCTTCACTAACGAAAGTTTCTTATTTCGTAGTTCATTCACTTCACGAGCTAAAATACAAATCGGTTCTTCTTCGTAAGTCATATCGGGCTGTATTTCTATCTCAGATGGACTAATCACATGAGATGGATCAGATCTATACTGTCGAGGCATCGATACGTAAAACACATTATGAATCTTTTCAAGCTTAGATGGCGGAAATAATTTATAAGCAATTGTCTCTGATGAACCTTAGACACAATTTGCCTTTTTTACCGAATCGAAGCACTCTCTTCCATAGAGAAACTTTTAAAAACACTTTGTGGCCAATCTCAAATTTGATATCTTTACGTTTCAAATCTGTATATGATTTCTGTCGATCAGAAGCTACTTTCAAACTATCACGGATTACTTTCACTTTCCGTTCTGTTTCTTTTATCAAATTAGTATGTATGCCCTATTTTCACATGACCTGCACACATATAAATGATATGAGAAAACTTAAGAAAATTTTTAGAATAGGGTCACACGGTCACCAGACATGCCCATGTGTCCAAGCCATGAGAAAATAGGGCATACATACTGACTTGTGCACACGAAAAGTGAAAGTAGTATGTGACAATTTAAAAGCAACTTCAGATAGACAGAAATCATACGCGAATTTGGAATGAAAAGAAATAGAGTTTTAGGTCAGAGACCAAGTATTCTTGAATGTCTTGCCATGGAAGAAAATCCTCCGTTTTGGTCGTTAAGGAAAATTGAGCCCTAGATTCATGGGGTAGTACGAAATTGTTGAAAGAATAGGACCTGTAGCCTATCGACTCTCATTACCATCTGAGCTTGAAAAGATTCATAATGTTTTCCATGTTTCTATGCTATGTCGATACCGGTCTGATCCATCACATGTGATATCTCTCGTAGGTGTAGAACTATAGTCAGATTTATCTTATAACGAAGAACCAATCTGAATTCTGGCCCAAGAGATTAAAGAGTTGAGAAATAAACGTATAGAACTTGTGAAATTTTGATGGTGTAAACACGGAACTGAGGAAGCTACGTGGGAAATTGAAGAAGCTATGCGAAATCAGTACCCTAACCTATTTACCGATGGGGACGAAAATCCCTAAAGGTGGGAGAGTTGTAATAGCCCAATTTCGAGTCTAACCAGAACATGTGACAGCCGTAATTCAACCCTAGTCGGGAAATGGTTTCGTAACCATTAGACCGAGTCTCAATATTAATTAAATGCTAAATTTCATGTCTAATATATGTGAATTTGTTGTGTGAATAATTGATTAATAATTTGGTGCCGTTTGAATGTGAAATTTATTGATTTGGACTTATGTGTAAAATTTTGAAAATGTGTGTGGAATATTATAAGGGAACCGAATTGTTGCATGGCTTAAAGGTTAGGAGTTGCATGTCAATTCTCCATTTTGTTGACTTAGTGGCCGGCCATGATGATTTCATGGCATAAAATATGTGTTTTATATTATTATAATAATGAATTATGAAATAACAAAAATGGGGGAAAAAGAACAAATTATATTTTTATCCTATTTTATTCTTCATTGCCGAAATTGGGAAAGAAAAAGGGAGAAGAAGAAAGCCTAACATTCGGCCATTTTAGTTCTTAATCTAAGGTATGTTTGAATGGATTTTTGCCAATTCTTTATGCATTTGAGATGGTTGTTACCTAGATTACTCTACCCATGGTCTAAATTTTGAATTTGGTGGTGTTATGTGTATTCGACCATAAAAAAAGTAATTGAATTTATGAATGCTTTGATGATTTGCGGTGGTGATGGTTGTAAGTTGGGTTTTGAGCTGGTAGAAACTTTGTTTTGAGGCTTATGTGAGTGATTACATTCGGCTATTGTGTTAATTGATTAAAGGAGGTAGTTATTTATTAAAATTAGCTCATTTCCATGGTCGAATGTTGAAATTGTCCAAGGAATGGTTTAGTTGAATGAATAAATAGTAGATGAGAGCTTTTGGTTACGGTGATTTGTAATAATATGATATGTATGTGTTTTATCTTGTATTCTTGTGAATTAAGCTTAGCTAGAGCAATTCCTAGATGGACCATGTCAAAATTTAAGTTTTGTTGTGTTTTGAGTATACAGTCATGAAAGGAATTTGAAGTAATGGTTGTGGGCTTCATGTCTTAAATTAGGAAATAATGCTAAACACTTATCCATGCATTATAGGTTCGTTAAATGATCCTTTGGTTAATGAATAGAATAACGTGAGTTAATGAAGATGTTTGGAGGTGTGAAATTGTTGTTTGTGATAATTGAATTTGAAATGCTTTGAATAACTTTAGAAGAGCATTCGGCTATGGTCATTTGCTATGAGTCCTATAAGTGCAAATTGGAGAAACTATGTACAAGTGATAATTATAACTATGTTGTAATTAAATCGTAGGTGTATTAAGTTAATTCCTATATATGTATAGGATCCATATGTACTTTGATTTCCTTAAAAAGTCATTCAGCTATAAACTATAATAGTAAGACTAATTAAATATCAAGGGTGCCAAGTTTATGTTCTAATGATGGATGATTCTATTGAATATGTGCTTGTTTAGTCATTGATGAAATGCCGTGTACTTCTTGTGTTAGACTAAATAAAATTTCTCTTTTTGATAAATGGAAAGAATGATTAAATCACTTTATTTGTTTAAATCAAAGCTCAAGAGCAAAGAGGATCAAAATCGGATAAGGGAAAGGAGAAAGTAATAGAGTAGCCGGTCTACAACCATTCGGACATACCGAGGTAAGTTTTGAGTGTATTCCCTTTGCACATACCCGAATATGATATGATACATTTAAGTTGTTAGCCTTACAACTAGTTTCATTTCACTTTATTAATGATATAATTATGGAATTTGATGGTATGAATGAGGTAGCCGAATGCATATGGTGAACCTAAGGAAAAAAAAATGTGATTAGCTTTTGCATGTGGAAATCTTATAATAAGCTCTATAAGACCGAATTGTGTATAGAATAGAGTGCCCTAGGTAATTGGCAAATTGATTATGGAGAGATGCTATATGTGAATGTTTTATCTATGTGGAATGTATTTAATAAATTGTAAGGATGATATGTCTAATATGACACACGCGAATATAAACAAATATTACCCGGGAATCCAAATATGATAAATTTCAGGCCTTCGTGCCTAGCAGGCTTATGCCGGTGATACTTTCAGGCCTTCGTGCCTAGCAGGCTTATGCCAGTGATACTTTCAGGCCTTCGTGCCTAGCAGGCTTTGTGCCGGTGATACTTTCAGGCCTTTGTGCCTAGCAGGCTTTGTGCCGGTGATACTTTCAGGCCTTTGCGCCTAGCAGGCTTCGTGCCGGTGATTTTTAGTATGTGTAAGATTATGGGGAATTTCGATTTAACAGTGGTAAAGTATGAGTGTAGTACTAAGAATGCCAGGTATGTACATTTGTGTTGATGTAATAGATTAAGTTAATATGTAACCAAGTATGTTATGAAATATTTAAGTCTGATACTCCGTAAATGATTTACTTTGCTTTGGTATGGTCCAAATACAAAACTTGATGGTATGTTCCCCCTATATTGCTACGGTATACATACATTCGGCTATGAATGATGTCTTTAGGGTAATGGAAATTTAGAGTCATTAAATGGTAAGAAATCAATTGAAGTTAATTGTTGATATTTTTACTTTTATTTACTCATGTAAATAATTGTGTATTCGGCCAAGTAGAAGGATTTTAAGATTGAGCCTTATTATGTGACATATTATGTGTTTTGAAGCATAAATTGGTTAGTTTACTCAAAACTTATTAAGCTCGTTGACGCTTACTCTGTTTACTTTTATGTTTCTTTTGTTTATAGACCTTAATTGAAGCTGCGGTTTGAGGGATTCAAGTCCAAGTCACTCTCACTATCATCAATAGATTTTTCTCTTTGGTACCTTCGAAGGTTTAAACTTAACTTTCCAAACAATGGCATGTATAGACTCAAATTCTCTATTTTGACTTTTCAACCCATTTTGATGCGTGTATCTGAATAGCCATGCGAAAATGGCTTATCAAATTGCCTTATAAATGTTCATGAATGGAGCATGTTATGGTTGAATATGGATGAGTATAAAATAATTGAGGTAAGTGTTAATAGCATGAATCCAGGTGATATTTATTATTAACCTTAGAAATGTTTAAGTGTAAGTGTTTGAAAGTTAATTACCTATAAACAAACTTGCATATTCGACTAGATACTAAGATAATGTTTCGGCTAACTTGTATGTGATACCTTCTGTATGTTTAATGTGTATTAGTTAAAGTTAAATTCTAGTTCAATGTATGAATATATATATATGTGGGCAATGTATTCGGGTTAGGAATGCTTGAAATCTTAGTAAATTCATTTTTGGACTAATGCGTGTTTGTTCTGTAACGCCTCTTAACCCTCCGTCGACGGGTAAGGGTTTTGGGGTGTTACAGAACAGGTGGCTTTAGGGCCACTCAATCAAGTTAAAATATTTGTTTTGTTATTCTATTATATCGTACAACATGATAGAGTTACTGTGTTAAAGTTTCGTATAGAAATTTTACTGTTTAAATAGTTAATTCGATAAAAAGGACTAAACTGCGTAAAGCGATAAAAATGAGTTTTATTTCATAAATGGCTTACATGACTTTGTCTTTATTTGTGGGAGTCCTTGCATGGAAATTATACCATTTCATATTTGAATGGACGGTGGTGGCCTTAAAATGTATGTATTTTATTATTATTTACCATGGATAATACAGTAAGCTTATTATATTATATGATTATTAAGTAAAACAAAATAGAAATAACTGATATATTCATCACTTACCACCGAAACTAAGGTGTAAAAACACCATTGTTGAGACCTCCTTTTAGCCAAGCTTAGTTACTCAATTAAAGTACGGTTTTTAATCTATTTTTAATGATTGTTATGTTTTTGAGCTTGTTGCAACTTCATATAGCTGAGTCGTGCCCTGATTTCTAAAATTGGTAATGTTTTTGAAATGTATCATTGTTTAATACATGTGTTTTTTGATGTTTCTTTATAGATTATGAATGGTTGTTTACAGATATGCAAGTTTTATAAAGTGAATTTTGACAAAAATGTAAATTAGGGATTAAATTGAAAAAGATTGAAATGTGGTAGTTAGAAATGTGAATAAAATGGAAATATGGGCTTATATAGACTACATGAGTATTTGACTATAGTGAATTTTAGTTAAAAATGTGTACTTCGTTATATTGTGCATTAAGGACTAAAATGTCAAGTTATGAAAATACAAGGGCTATTTTGCAAAATGGCTAAAATACATGTATTTGGACTAAATTGAATGTGTTAGTGAATAATGGAGTTAAATTTGAATTAATATAGATAAAGACAAACAAATCCGGGAACTTGATCGAGGAAACGAAAGGTAGAAGAGTAGATATCGATTATACGAGCTAAATTGAGGTAAGTTTATATAATTAGAATTTAATTATATTTATGATTGAAATTGTTGTCTTGAATACTGAATGATTGTATAAGTGAAGTAAAGGATAGAAATGCCTATTTATTTTATATGTAAAGTGATTACCGAGACCCATTTGAACCATAGAAAATCGTAGGATACAAGTGACATGTCACTAGGGCTACAAGTTGGTTGAGCTCCTGCATTCGTTGCGGACTCACCACAGCTCATGAGCTTACATGTTCAACCTTCGGGCTTACATGTTCAACCTTTGGGCTTATATTATCGGCTCAAGAGGAGCGTACTATACATAGCTCGAAAGAGCATATATGATGAATTGACAGATATGCAGGTTTACATATATACACTGTGTGTGTATCACCCGAGTATCCCTCGATGTTTCCAAAGGTTCAACAGGTATTATACCGATGTGTAATATAAGAAACACATGTTACATGATTCATATGAAACTATATGATGAATGAGGTATAAGTTACATGGATTGTGAGTACAAGTATATGTTTACATGTATTACAGGTTATAAGAATATGCTTACAAGATATGTGTTGAATGATTTATATGCTATAGGAGATATATGATATATATATATAAGAATTGTTACATGATTACATGATTGTATGCTATATGAGTATAAGGTAAATGAATGGATTGATACATGAATTGTGGTTACATGGATGTTGTTTCCATCAATTTTTGTACTACTTTTCACTTCTCCATAGTAACCGATTATACTATAGCAAATTTGTTCCTTCTCCTTCTTTTTGAACCGATTATACCTTTCTCATTCTCGTTCTCATTTTCATTATTGATCAATCGGTTCTTGATTCTTCAAGCCAAAACTTTGATTTCTATTTGAGGTATTGCTTTCTCTTATTCGTGACTGTATGGATATGGGTAAGTTTTCAATTACAAGGGTTGATTTCGATTTTTGAGGGTTGTTTGTGCCCTCATGCTTTTGATTGTTTCGTTTTAGTAATGGTCTTGTAACACGTTGTATTGACCATTTTGGCTAGGGGTTCGATTAGGGTATTCTACTTGAATTCCTTTCCACTGTGAACGTTACAAGTTTTGGGTAAGTACCTTAATCACAAGAGTTGTTAATGTTATTTGAAAGTTTACGTAAACCGTTATGGGATCTTTGGTGGCCGAATAAGGAATTGTGAATTTTAGAAAATATAATGGCGACAAGCGATAACCGGATTAAGGGAGATGAGGGCCGATTGAGAGTATATCCTCTAAAAATATTGTACCTACCGATTGTTGTTAGTGTTTATCGATCAAACTGTGGGGAAGTGTTGTTGGTAGAATACTCTACAAGTTTATATATTGGGATTGTAAGACTTCTTTTCTTAAGTGATAGGGTCTAATAAGATGTATGTCATTTTAGGTATTTGACCAAGTAGTGTTATTGATTGTAGTCGATTGATTTAAGAGTTTCAAGATCATTCGTGCACAGAAGGTAAGGAGGTGTGTATTTTGGATTAAAGGGTTGGAAAGTTTAACCCTTGTGGCTGTTGACTAATAAGGCGTTGATGGATTTGTAGGTTTTGTAAGAAAGAGTTACTTGCACAGCACGTATTTAGGTGTGTTAACCACACTTTAGATCTCGATGGCAAAATGCTGAATCGACAAAAAAGCTGACAAATCGATTGTTGGCCACATGGATGTGCGAAGGTTCATGTGTTGATTGAGGCCACGGATTGTGGCCTTACATCGAAAAATGACTTTCAAGAGCTATTTCATGAGTTGGGCCTTTGCGACGGGCTATAAATCTAGCCTGGAATTAGAGTGCACAGCTGATGCATAGTGGTTTGACTTGAGTAGTGAGAATAGATGATAGTTGGAAATTTCGAGGATGAAATTTCTTTAAGGAGAGTAGAGTTGTAACACCCTAATTTTGGGCTTAGGAGATATGGGCTTCGTGTATCGGAGAAATTCAAACTTTTGTGGTCAAGAAAAATTTTTCAATTTTATGTTTGGATTGTTAATTAAGTGATTTGGAGCGTTTAGGGATGTCTCAAGAAAAATTTTTCAATTTTAGGGCTGTTTGTGCCCTGATGCTTTTGATTGTTTCGCTTTAGTAATGGACTTGTAACTCTTTGTATTGACCGTTTTGGCTAGGGGTTCGATTAAGGTATTCAACTTGAATTCCTTTCCATTGTGAACGTTACAAGTTTAGGGTAAGTACCTTAATCACAAGAGTTGTTAATGTTATTTGAAAGTTTACGTAAACCCTTATGGGATCATTTGATTTCTTCTAAGCGGTTAATATTGTTGTTGCCTTTTTAGTGGCCGAATAAGGAATTGTATTTTTGGAAAATATCATGTAGACAAGCGATAACTGGATTAAGGGAGGTGAGGGCCGATTGAGAGTATATCTTCTAAAAATATTGTACCTATTGAATCTTGTTAGTGTTTATCGATCGAACCGTAGGTAAGTGTTGCTAGAAGAATACTCTATAGGTTTATATATTGGGATTGTATGACTTGTTTTCTTAAGTGATGGGGTCTAATAAGATGTATGTTGTTTCAGATATTTGAACAAGTAGTGTTATTGATTGTAGTCGATTGATTTAAGAGATTCAAGATCATTCGTCCGCGTAAGGTGAGGTGGTGTGTATTTCGAATTAACGGGTTGGAAATGTTTAACCCTTGTGACTGTTAACTAATAAGGCATTGATGGATTTGTAGGTTTTGTAAGAAGGAGTTACTTGCACAGCACGTATTCAGGTCTGCTAACCACACTTTAGATCTCCATGGCAAAATGCCGAATCAGCAAGTGCCGAAAAGTTGACGAATCGATTGTTGGCCACATGGATGTGCGAAAGTTCATGTGTTGATTGAGGCCACGGATTGTGGCCTTACATCGAAAAACGGCTTTCATGAGCTATTTCATGAGTTGGGCCGAAACGGGCTGAATGGGCCTATTGGGCCCGTGGGCCCACATAGCTGCAAACTTGTAAATAAATGTGTGTTGTTAATTTGGTTATTGTACCCGCTTGGCTTAGGCCAAATCTGGGCTTGGTGGGCCACATGACTATGTGGGCCCACATGGGCCGGCTCAATGGGCCTCGACCCATAGACGAGTTCTGTACTGATATGATCACATGTGTCGCTAGACAACCATGGGCTTACTGATAGGCCTTCAATTATGAAGGACCACAGTGACAAATGACGGAAATGCCCCTAAGGGGCAAAATGACCAAAATACCCTTCAGGGGTAAATCGACTATTTTGACTCTGTATGCTTTCTTATTAAACTTTTATATTATGAAATGCTTCTATGAGTTGTCTATATCATGATAGCATGTCATTTAATATGTTGCATTGCATGGGTGATGGCATATATATTTTTAGAGGAAGTGTACTGCTCTGGCAGCTTCGCTGCATTATTCTGAGGCTTATAGCCTAATATTCTGGCAGCTTTGCTGCAATTTATCGATAGTGCCACACCAGTACTATACTGTGGAGTGTAGGGCTGGGTGGGTTGATATTATATCCCCACATAGGGTGTAAGGTTGGAAGGAGATGGAGTGTAGCGGATGGATGGGTAGGATTCTGATTGCATGCCATACTGATATTGTATTTGATTCTAATTACATGCCATACTGATACTGTATTTGGATTTTGATTGTATGCTATACTGCTTACTGTAATGGGCTTAGGCCCACTGATTGTGACATGCTACTATTATGGGCTTTAGCCCATTATGATTCTATTATGTTGTTATTGCCGGGATTATACACTGAGTATTTGTATACTCACCCAATTATTCTAACTGTTCAGGTAATTTCGAGGCGTAGGCGATTCGGTGCTACGTTGACTTGGAGGCGGCCACACTTTACCTTTATACTGCTTTCCAGTTTTATTTATTTTATTTATGGTATTTGTTTTGGGTTGTAATAAGGTAGCTATTTAATTTCTTTTTAATATTGGGTTTATTTATCTGCATGTTTATAATCTGTTAAGCTTTAGAGCGTGTTTTACAAACTGATATCTATTTTTCGAAAACCACGTTTTCGCAACAAATTAGAATTTAAACAAAGCTTCCGTAATCATTATGTTTTTTCAAAGTAAACTACTTTTCATAATCTGATTAATCAAAGATAAATGTAATAGTGATTTCTTTAAAATCTCTTTAAGAAGTGTTTTCAATGAACACACGGCTTTCTAAAAACACTTCAATGTGACACACCGGACTTGGGCCTAACTTCTAGGCTGGGTTTGGGGTGTTACATGGGTACACGCCCATGTCCTAAGGTCATGTCCTTCTCACGGCTGAGACACACGGTCATGTCTCTGCCCGTGTGTTTACTACTGGACATTCTATTTTGCAAAACTAGGGTGCAGGGGTCACACGACCTATTCACATGCCGAGAGGGCTGACCGTGTGTTACACATGGCATAGGCACACACCCGTATGTCCACCCGTGATGACAAAAATAATGCTATTTACCAAGCCATTTGCCATCCTGAAACGTAAACGCATTCATACCAATTTCAATAACACATAGCAGGGCATAATTATACAACCAAATATTCATAAATCAGGACATTCACACATCAAATACATACCACATTCATCACATATACACATCACACATTACTCAGCTTAATCATGCAAGCTTGCACCTTCATAATCACATTAACAAGTGAAGTTTTGACATAACTAGTATTGGCCAATTGCAAATAGGCTTATACAAATTAAACCATCAACATTAGTAGCCAATATTTTTTGCCAAAACTATTATGACACATAGCATGACAATACTATAGGGAAAAGAGAAAACAGAGGGAGTAAGCTACATAGCTTAGCAAGTCTATATGCAAATAATGGATGTCTCAAACATATAAAGCATACAATTAATATGAAAGAATTTGCATACATCACAATAAAGATTTATGTTCACAACTTACTCATTTCAACCTTACCATAGGTCCAATATACACATCGATCACATTGCTTACAAATTTTACACTCATACCTGCATCAGCTCATAACACAATAATTTCCACTTGCTTTCACACTATGTCATATCATTTAACTACCCGTTGAACCACTTACATACCAGAGGATACTTGGAAGTTTTACAAATAAGTGCCACAACTTATTTGTAGCTGAAGTTACCACTTATCACTTATCACTTAAGAGCTCACTTTCGAGCTAATCACGGGACTGCTCACACAAACTGACGGTTGTGACGTGGCTACACAGTGCTACTCACATAAGCTGACAAGTATCCATAACACATGCTAGATTACCTAGCCATGGGTAGGACGTACTTGACGAGCTCCCGAATCACTTAATCACATAAACACTTGGTTTCCTAGTGACATGTCACTTGTATCCTATTCGATTCCTAAGGTTCAATCAGATTTTTCTCACTTGTCAATACTTGGTCGATATACATATTCAAATAGTTACCCCACAATGCATACAATAATAAGGCATTCAAAATGTAAAAATAACAACGCATTATTTACATACAAACTTACCTTGGCACAGAAATAGCAAATTTTACAATTTAGTCCACAAAATTGTACTTTCCCCGATCTACGCTAATTCCTCGTCTTTCTTTATCTATAATAACACATTTAGCTCATTTAATTATCACATTAATCAAATTGACCCAATCATATTCAGGAAAAATTATAGTTTTGCCCCTATCTTTTCACTTATTTACACCTTAGTCCCTAGGCTCGTAAAATGAAATGTGCTCAATTTTTTTGTTACCCAAGCCTAGCCGAACTATTTTCATACTTCATAACAACACATATTTTTCGTTTAATCCCACCTTCTACACACATTTTACAACTTTTGTAAATATATCCCTTTTAATACTTTCAGAAAAAATCACCTAGTAAATGTTGTTTATCTAGCACCAAACACTCATTTTCTACCGTTAGACATCAAAATACTTGCATGTCAGACATGGGTAAATTTTTTACCACGAACCATAGCTCAAATAAATGGTAGAAATAGGTAAGTTGGGTGATAACGACTTCAAAGACATAAAGAGCATTAAAAAAGGGCTAGGATGCATATACTATCAAGCTTGGAAGTTGAAAAAACCCTAGCTATGGCTCCCTTGTGATTTTTGGCCAAGGTAGGAGAAGATTAGCACAATTTTTGACTTATTTTTCCCTTTTTATTCTTTTATTAACCGAATGACCAAAATGCTCTTAAGGCTTCTTCAAAATTTTACCCTTCCATGTCCATTTTTGTCCATCATGATATATAATGGTCTAATTACTATGTAAGGACTTCCAATTTAAAAATGCATTTCAATTAAGCACTAAAAGCTTCTAGAACACTTATTTTGCAACCTTTGCAATTTAGCCATAATATTCAAATTGGACACTCTATCACTAAAATTTCAAAATGAAATTTTCCCACATGCATTTAACCACACCATAGACCTTAAAACAATTATAAAATCAATATTTTAGCTTCAGCTTTGTGGTTTCGAAACAACTATTCAGTTTAGAACCTAATTCGTGCTGTTACAACTCTCCCCCTTCCGGGACTTTCGTCCTCGAAAATCTTACCGAAAAAAAGGTTTGGGTACTGTTGTCTCATAGCTTCCTCGGGTTCCCACGTAGCCTCTTCAACCCCATGTCTATGCCACAACACTTTTACTAATACCGTACTTTTATTCCTCAATTGTTTGGCTTTCCGAGCCAAAATCTTAATTGGTTCTTCCTTATATGTCATATCCAATTGAATCTCAACTTCTGTTAGAGAAATCACATGCTAAGGATTGGAATGATACCGTCGCAAAATCGACACATGAAACACATCATGGATTCTTTCCAACTTAGACGGCAAGGCTAACCAATATGCTATCGGCATTATCCTTTCGGTAATCTCATACGGACTAATAAAATGTGGACTTAACTTACCTTTACAGCCAAATCTCAAAATCTTTTTCCACGGAGACACATTCAGGAACAATTTATCACTAATCTGAAATTCAATCTCTTTTCTTTTCAAATTCGCATATGACTTTTCTCAATCTGAAGCGACTTTCAAGCAATCAAGGATCACTTTTACATTCTCTTTAGTTTATCTAACCAAATCAACTCCGTGTATCTGTCTCTCACTAAGCTTGGTCCAATAGAAAGGAGTTCGGCACTTGCAGCCATACAATGCCTCGTATGGTGCCATTTTTTAATTTGACTGAAAACTGTTGTTTTAAGCAAATTTAACCAAATGCAGATATTTTCCCAACTACCTCCAAATTCCAAAACACAACAGCTAAGCATATCTTCGAGAATTTGGATTACTCTTTTGGACTGACCATCGGTCTGCAGATGGAACGCGATACTAAAATTCAACTTTGTAGCCAAGGCTTCTTGCAACTTTTTCCAAAACCTCGAAGTAAACCTCGGATCTCTGTTCGAAATAATAGAAACAAGCACTCCATACAATCTCACAATTTCCACAGTATACAACTCAACCAATTTGTCAAGTGAGTAATCGGTATGTATCGGAACAAAATGAGCCAATTTTGTCAATCAACCCATACGACATCTATCTTTTTAGGAGTCAGAGGTAAACCTGTCACGAAATCCATCGTGATCCTATCCTATTTCCACTCAGTTACCATCACTAGCTGAGGTAAACCGGAAGGCACTAGGCGCTTGGCTTTCACTTGTTGACAAACTAAACACTTCGACACAAACTTAGAAACGTCTTGTTTCATGCCTAGCCACCCATACAATTTCTTCATATTATTATACATTTTCATGCTGCCCGAATGCACTAATGTGACAGCCCTAAAACGACCCTAGTCGGAATGTGGTTTCGGGACCACGAAATCGAGGCATAAAATATATTTAATATTCATTTTGATGCCTATAATATGTGTTAATTCATGTGTGACATGTTTGGTGTGTTGATTTAGAGATATAAATTTGAATTTCACTAGAAAGGACCTAGTAGTGAACTTTGAGAATGTGCTAGGCAAAGTTGTGATGACTAATAATTACATGCATGCAAAGTAAGGGATTTGCATGTCAAATTGCCCACTTTTATGATAGTGGATGGTAATGATGAGATTTTGGCATTTTATGAATTGCTGTTTAGTTATATTAATAATAAAAGAAATTATTAATTAGTTGTCATAAAATAAAAGAGGAATTAATTAATAGAAGTGGTGATAAAAACAAAGTTGTTCATTTGTTCTTCCTCCATTGCCGAAACTAAGACAAAGAAGGGAGAGGATTCAAGCTAGGCAATTGGTCATTTTAGGCTTGATTAAGGTATGTTTCCATGTGAGTTTGTTGTAATTTTTGTTAAATTAAGTTCCCCTTAAAGCTATGGATTGAAACCACATATGAAATTTTGATTTACTTTGTGAAATGTAGATTCGGTCATGGCCTTAAATGGTCAAGTTGGTTGAGTTTTGTTGTTCATGAGTTTCAAGTAATTCTACCTTAATTTCCCCAAAATGCATTCCTTGTCTTGGTGGTGGTTTCATACTCGGTTTTGAAGGAGAGGTCACAAATTGAAATTTTTGATGGAAAAATGATAAATAGAGTAGGGGCTAGTTAAATTTGCTATAAGTGGCAAAAAGGGGGTGAAACTTCATTCGGCTATCATGGAGTAATGGGATGTTGTGATTAAGTTTGGAGATTATTTTTGTAAATGTTAATATATGTTAGAATGATTTCCGATTGAGGACTTGAATTAAGAAATGAATGAATTGTTGCTTATTGAAACACATGAAGCTTTCGGTCAAGGTAGTATGAAATGAAATTTTGAAGTTTGGTGTTTGAAATTTGATGAATGATTTTGTTTATTTTGGGATTTTTGACCATCTATGCTAGATTGGTTCTATTGTTAGCCAAATTTCATGTGTCATTGTGATGGCCGAATGAACCTTGGAAATTGATTAATGAATTATGGTCATAGGTGACTAAAACGAGTAAGATGAATTCGGCAATTAGAGTGAAGTATAAAACTTGTGTTAATTGGGGAATTCTAATTAAATTGTTAGTATGAGTTTGTATACTTGCCGAATTTGAATCAAAGTATTAGATGGAAGGCTATAAAATGTTAGTTAAAGTTTAGGAGATGGTTTTGAATAAAAGTCCATGCTGGACATATGGCCGAATGGCCTTAGTGTGTATGCATTAGAAAGAATAATAAAACTAATTGGTCAATTTATGCTTGTGGGAGCTTCTTGGTTAAAGAAATGACCTATTCGGCCATGTGCTTACAATCTTCGATGTTTGTTTTGATAATTGGTGTCTTAAGAGTGGTATAATGGTTAAAATGAACATGAAATATGTATATTGTGTTAAGAGCAATGACTACCCTAAATGGTGCCTTAGGAAATGCTATGTTTTAAGTATGTGCATAAGAACATTAAAGAGTGGATTTTGTATAAAAAAAATCTGCTTGGTACAGCAGCAGTAACGTGTTTTGGAAAAATCACCATAAATTGTGCGAGTCGAATTAAAGGTTGAATAAACTGTGTAATTGAAGCTTAATGAGTCTAGTTTCTTATAAAAGAAACCTTGCAAGCAAAGGAATTCCCGAAAAAAAGATTTTTAGAGTAGAGTGAGACAGTGTCAGATTGACTTCGAAGTCCCCTGCTCTGTTTTTGGAAAATCACTATAAATTGTATAAAAATTGTTATGAGACAAAATTTATATGCTTAGACTCCTTAATGAGTCTAGTTTCGAATGAAACAGGCTAAGATACATTTGAAGCTCTGTACAAGGAGAAATTCGGTTCGTAGTATAGAGTGGTCAGTTTAATCAAACAGTGAAATAGGGAAACTTTAAGAAAATTCTGGTATTAATTGACCAAACCAAAAATTATGAAAATTTTATGATTAAAGATAAATGAGTCTATTTTCATGCAAAATTGACAGCACTACATTTGGAGTTTCGTAGCTCCAGTTATGAGTAAATTATTGAATGCTGCTCAGAAAATCAGCTTGTTGTGACTTATGATATGTATGTGAAATGCTCCAATGTGCATGTGAGTTTGCAATGAGAAGAATATGCATGTATGATTTGACTATGACTGAAAATGACTCATTGAGGTGCTTGAATAAGAATTAATAGAATTAAATGTTTTATTTAGCTCAAGAGCATAGAGGGACGAGTTCGGATAAAGGGAAGGCTAAAGTGGTCGAATAGCCAACTCGTAATTCCTCGTGAAAATTCAAGGTAAGTTTTGAGTAATCGAAATTGGTATTTAAGTTAAAATGCCATGACATACATGCTGATATTGGAACGATGTTCTATCGAGAAAGACACCTTATTTATGTTTGCTATATAGCCGAATGGCTCATAGAGAAAAGGAATCGAAAGTCTAGTAAAGAAGAGTATACGTGTATAAGTTTTGAATTATATGTACATTTATGATATAAAGTCGAGAAGCATGTTATATGTTGTATGCACATGAATTGATTGAATTGCAAGTGAATTCTTTCTATGTGAAACTTGGCTACATGCGAATATATATAAATGTATGAGAAATTGTGATGCGAATCCGGGATTTAAGACCCGAAGGCTATATGCAGAGATGATGTCCGGGTTAAGACCCGAAGGCTATATGCAGAGATGATGTCCGGGTTAAGACCCGAAGGCTATATGCGGAGATTATATCCGGGAAAAGACCCGATGACTATGTATAGAGTTACCCGAGCTAAAGATCTCGATGATGATGAGAATAAAGCCTAAGACTAATGGTCTTCAAGGTAACGATCGCTAATGAATTGCGCTGAAAATGTTAAGTTATACAGGTATGTACCCTTGGCTTATATGCAAGCTGGATTTTGGACCGAATACTAAGGTCATTATGTGATTTCATATGTGTTCATGAAATGAGATTATTAACATGATCAAAGTATAATTGGCCTATGTGAAATGTTATGTGAATTTTTGTGACATGTATATGTTTACGTGAACTTACTATGAGGGAAGGCTATCCATTTTCGTATGTGATGTGAATGTATATGTTTGGAAAGAGGGAAACTAAGATACGAACAACTATGTTAGAATTTATTGCTTTATCTGTGACCTTGCTTAAAACTTACTAAGCATTGTAATGCTTACTCCGTTTCCCTTGCTTCCTCTGTTTTATAGATCACATTTTGGAAGCTACGGACTCGGGGATTGAAGCCTTAATCACCTACACTATCGCTGTTATTTTGGTACTTTGATGGTTATTTTGGGTCAATGGCATGTATAGGCTAGTCTCCTTTTGTTGATTCAAACTACATTTTGAGTTGTAACTATTCTAGCCATGCGAAAATGGCTTGCTTAGTCTTTGTGTTGAATATATGAGTGGATGATACTTGTATGGTTTAATGTTGTGGCATGATATTTAGTTAGTACCTAATATGCAATGACTTTTCTAAAATGATGTTTGGTTTTTGAATTTGTTCGATTTAGCCAATTTGTAGGTAGTCACAAGGTAGAGATTTGCTAGTATGCTTATAAAACGATTTTAATGAGTTATGATGTTCTGACCGAACTTACCTAAGTTTTATATTCAACTATTGAGCTCACTGAATTCACGTCTAGCTTTGTATCTATGAACCTCGAAAGTTTGTATTTTGATTTTGTAATACCTTAAACCCTAATCCGGCGACGGACAGGGGCGTAGGGTGTTACAACTAACAAACAACCACTATGTGCCTCGTGCAAAATTTTTTGAATCAACTCGACATCATTTGGAACACAAACTTTGTCTCAGAGCATCAAACAGTCATCAGGCCCGATTTAAAAATCTGACTCACTTATCGATTCACACTAAGCTCTTTTGGCTTGCAAATCACTATCACTTTTCTGAGCTACACATATTTGCTAAAGAAACATCGTTCTAGCTCTCAACTCTGCTAAAAACCATCATCTGATACAGTCAACTAAGTATTTATAGCTCCCAAGATAAACAATGACTTCCTACTCAAAGCATCGGTGACCATGTTCACCTTTCCCGGGTGATAGTCAATCACCAACTCATAGTCTTTTAGTAGTTCGAGCCATTTTCGTTTCTGTAAATTCAAATCATTTTGAGACATCGAGTATTTCAAGCTCTTATGGTCAGTAAAGATATGGCATTTCTCACTGTATAAATGATGACGCCAAATCTTTAAAACAAGCACAATGGCAGCCAATTCTAATTCATGCGTCGAATAGTTCTTCTCATGCGGTTTCAGCTGTCTCGAGGTATAAGCTACCACTTTTCCCTCTTGCATCAATATGCATCCAATACCATTTAAAGATGCATCGCTATAAATCGCATATTCTTTTTCGGACTCAAGCTGCACTAGCTCTGGTGCCTTAGTTAACATTGCTTTCAATTTCTCAAAACTTTACTGACACTTTTCGGTCCATCCGAACTTAACATCCTTTTGCAGCAACTTGGTCATAGGAGAATCAATCATCAAAAATCCTTTAACAAAACATCTATAATATCCGGCCAAGCCTAAAAAGCTTCTAACCTCTTACACGTTCCTCGGCGGTTTCTGTTCAACAATAGCCATAATCTTACTTGGGTCAACTCTAATACCTTCACTCGAAACAATGTGGCCCAAAAATCCAACTTCTTTAAGCCAAAATTCACTTTTACTAAACTTAGCATACAACTGCTTGTCTCTCAAAGTTTGCAAAACCATTCTCAAGTACTCAGCATGCTCAGTCTTGTCACAAGAGTAAATCAATATATCATCAATAGAAACAACAACAAATTTATCCAAGTGGGTCAAAAAATACGATTCATTAAATCCATAAATACAGTAGGAGCATTTGTTAAACCAAAGGGCATGACAAGAAATTCATAAGGTCCATACCTCTTTCTAAACACGGTTTTTAGCACATTCGAGTCTTCAACCCTTAATCAGTAGTAGCTAGATCTCAAGTCTATCTTCGAAACACTATCGCTTATTTCAACTGGTCGAACAAATGATCTATTCTTTGCAAAGGATATTTATTCTTTATAGTTACCTTGTTGAGTTGTTGATAATCTATACATAGTCTCACAAAACCATCTTTCTTCCTCACAATAACTCTGGAGCACCATAAGGAGGAAAACTTGAACTCGTGAATCCCTTATCTGTCAACTCTTACAACTGGGTTTTTAGCTCTTTTAATTCGGATAGAGCCATTCTATACAGAGAAATTGATATTGGAGTAGTCCCTGGTAACAAATCAATAGTAAACTCAATTTCTCTTATTGCAGGCAAGCCAGGCAACTCATTTAGAAACACGTCCAACTACTCCAAAACTATCGACATTGATTCAATATTCAATTTAGACACTTTAGTGTTCAGTACATACAAAAGAAATGCTTCACAACCCTTTGTTATATACCTCTAAGCAGACATAGACGAAATCACAACCGGTAGCTCACTAAATTTACCTGTTTCAACCCAAAGATCCTCACCATTTTCACATTTCACTTCAATAATTTTTTGCCTATAATTCACCTTGGCATCATGCTATATCAACCAATCCATACCCAAAATAGCATTAAACTCATCAAATGGCAACAACATTAGGTTAGCGGGGAAACAGTGACCTCGAATCATCAAAGGACAATTCTTACAAATCTTATCAACTAGCACACACTTGCCTAAAGGGTTTCACACTTTAATCACAAACTCAGTAGACCCAACAGGTAAATGCATATAAGTTACCAAGTTCATTCAAATATAAGAATGCGTAGACCCGGGATCAATCAAAGCAATGACATTAATATCATAAAGAGAAAATATACCAGTGATCACATGAAGGGATAACGCATCTTCCCGAGCACAAATAGCATAAGTTCTTGCGTCACTCTAGCTTCCTATCTTGCAGCCAAATCTTTAGGTACACCTTTGCTACTGGCCCCAACTCTCATATTTCTCACCGGTATCCCTCTACTAGCAGTGTTACTCGATTTAGCATTCTGAGTATTTTCATTTTCAGCCAATTTAGGACAATCTTTAATAAAATGATCTTGGGATCCAAATTTAAAACAAGCCCGGGTGATCATCCAACATTCAACAGGGTGTCGCTTACCACAGTGTTGGCATTCAGACTTTTCAGATCTCACATTACCAATGCTCGCTATAGAAGTAGTTTGAGCCTTAGAACCCGAATATTGCTTCCCACGATCTCTACTAGGATTCCAGCTGAAACATTTGAACGAATGTTCATATCCCTCAGTTTCTTCGATGAAGACTGAAAAGAATTCCTCATTTGTCTCTTCCTTGAATATCTAGCATCAAGCTCAGCTTTTTCTCTTTTCCTTGGTCAACTATTCGGCTTTGCAAGCTCGTTCTACTAGCTAAAAAAATTCATTCAATTCCAAAAATTCCAACAAACATTCTAATATTTTCATTCAGTCAATCCTCAAACCTCTTACACATAATAGCTTCTAGAGACACACATTCTGTAGACACACAAATTCATTCAGTTCCAAAATTCCAACAAACATTCTAATACTACCTTACTACAATTCCAAAAACTCCTTACATTTCTAATCGCTAAATTGCTGCTTATATACTTTTTTATGAGTTCCTCTTGGAAGAAATCCCATGCGACCCTCTCTCTTGGAACCACAGATGCCAATGTCTTCCACCAGTGATATATCGCATCCCTTATCAAAGATATAGTGCATTTTAAATATTCTTTGGGTGTACATGAAAGCTCATCAAACACCCTGATAGTGTTCTCCAGCCAGAACTCTGCCCTCTTAGGTTCATCATCAACATTGGCCCAGAATTTTTTGGCTCTGAACTTATGAATTTTATCAACCAGAGGTTTATTCAATCTGACCATCTCCACACCTTGGGGAGCTATGAGAACCGGTTAAGGAATGGGAAGGGGTGGGGAGGTTGAGCATTCGGGTTCACACGAATAAACTCTGTATACCACTCGTTCATAATTTGAAGAAAGGCTTCTCGAGCCTCTCCTCCGTGACTAGTTGTCACGTGTCTACTATCAGGTGGCATGGTCCCTTGGGCAGGAGCCGGCACATTAGTTTCTACGTCATTAACTACAGCTCGATCGGGATCCATTTACTATATGAGAACACAGTTTAAAAAGGTCAGGCACCATCACACTATCAAAATTTATATTGATGACATGTATAGCTAGCCTTTCACACATGTATGTTAGTTCGAGAAATGACTAAACCATAGTTCAGATACCACTAAATGTAACACCCATTGCCCGTATCCATGTCGGGACAGGGTACGAGGCATTACTAGACTTAAACACAAGCAGTCATACAATTTCGAGCCATAAAATTTGTGTATTATTTAAAACTTTTTAAACATATTCATAACATCCCAAATACGGGTCTACAAAGCTCTAAACATATATAGGTGGTGGTTAAGGACTAAACAGAGAAGTTTCGAAACTTTCACAACACTTAGAAAATTTTTCTTCAAAATAGGGTCACCCTCCCGTGTGACTTGGGACACGCCCGTGTAGGCAGGCCGTGTGGTCACACGCGCCCATGTCCTAACCCATGTGGAAAACATTGAGCATTCTATTTATGACGTCATCAACAATTTAGGGTCACATGGCCAAGTCACACACCCATGTATAGGGTCGTGTGGCTAATTTAATTTTCACATTTATGGTGCAGACTTCATAAGGCCTGGGCACACGCCTATGTCCTAAGGTAGTTCCTTCACATGACCTATTCACACGCCCATGGGGTTGACCGTGTGCCACACACGACCTAGACACACGCTCGTGTGTCTACCCTTGTGGACAAAAATAATGCTATTTACCAAGACATTTGCCACCCTAAAAAATATACGCATTCATACCAATTTAAACAACACATAGCAGGGCATAATTATACAACCAAATATTCATAAATTAAGACATTTACACATCAAATACATACCACATTCATCACATACACACATTGAACATTACTCAACTTAATCATGCAAGCTTGCACCTTCATAACCACATTAACAAGTGAAGTTTTGACATAACTAATACTGACCAATTCCAAATAGGCTTATACAAAATGAACCATCAACAATAATAGCCAATATTTTTGGCCAAAAAAATTATGACACATAATAAAATGAATAAGTCAACTATACTTGCCATAACCTCAAATATTAAAATCAAAATAGCAAGATAATTGTTGATAGCGTGTATGGAACCCCATTGATCTCCAGACCTTAAGCTAGCTTGACTACTCTATAAGGAAAAGAGAAAAGAGAAGGAGTAAGCTACATAGCTTCGTAAGTCTATATGCAAATAATGGATGTCTCAAACATATTAAGCATAGAATTAATATGAAAGAATTTGCATACATCACACTAAAGTTTTATGTTCACAACATACTCATTTCAACCTTACCAAAGGTCCAATATACACATCGATCACATTGCTTACGAATTTTACACTCATACCAGCATCAACTCATAACACAACCATTTCCACTAGCTTTCACACTATGTCATATCATTTAACTACGTGTTGAACCACTTGGAATACTAGAGGATACTTGAAAGTTTTGCACATAAGTGCCACACTTATTTGTAGCTAAAGCTACCACTTATCACTTATCACTTAAGATCTCACTCCCGAGCTAATCATGGGCCTGCTCACACAAGCTGATGGTCATGACGTGGGTACATAGTGCTACTCACACAAGCTGATAGGTATCCACAACATATGCCAGATTACCTAGCCACTGGTAGGACATACTAGACGAGCACCCAGATCACTTAATCACTTAAACACTTGGTTTCCTAGTGACATGTCACTTCTATCCTATTTGATTCCTAAGGTTCAATCGAGATTTTCTCAGGTGCCGATACTCAGTCGATCTTGTAGCACCCCTTACCCATATCCGATGCCGGAACAAGGTACGAGGCATTACCTAACTCAAACACATACAGACTTTCATTTTTAAGTTATCAGTTTTTTTTTCCAATTTAAAACTTTTTAAACATTAGCTTGAAGTCTCTTATATGAACCTATGAGGCTCAAATTACACAAAAGAACTCAGTTCGGGACTAATTTGAACCCTTAGAAAACTTTTAAGAGAAGCCTTTGAAAATAGGGCACATACCACTGTGATTTGCTAACATGGTCATGTAGGTGGCCCGTCTAACTTACACGGGGTAGGTATATTGGGACACATCAGTGTCCCCTACCTGTGTGGATTTATTTTCCATCTGCAACCTACAGGGGTTTTCCCACAGCCTAGCACACACCTGTGTCCCTGTCCCGTGTCTCTCATACAGCCATGACATGCCCGTGGCGCACCTCGTGTGCAAAAACCTTAGCATTCTATTTCTGATGTCATCATCCCTTAAGGGCCACACGGCCAAGGTACATGACCGTGTACTCAACTCGTGTACGACACTAACTTGACCAACTTAAGATGCATGGGACACACGGTCGAGCCAAACGACCATGGGACAGACCGTGTGTCACAGACAGCCTAGACACATGCCCTGTGTCTACCCGTGTAGACAAAAACTAGGTTATTTACCAAGCCTATTAGCCACCATTTCTTGTACCATCCTACACAACGTTACAAAGCTACCTTCCCAACATATGCATACATACTAAACATTCATAATTAGTACAACAATACATCATTCAAATACTTCTTTAACCATACAATATCTTTACATAATTGATAAGCCAAATTCATGGCTAAACATGCATTGAACACTAAAAAAACCATGGTTAAACTCAATTTACACTCAACACGAGAACTAGCCTATACATGCCATATAACTAAAATTTTCAAAGCTTTAAGTACCAAACCATGATAAGATAGTGTGTTGAGATTCTATCACCTTCCAACCCGAGTAGACATACAAAATCCTACAACATGAGAGAATAAACGAGTTAAGCTATAAAGCTCAAAAAGTTCATATGATTATTAATTTTATGCTAGTAAATAAATGCATTTGACCATTGTCCAAGCATAAAGAGTTTATATAGCCTCACCATATAATCATTTACTCCCTTATAGGGTTTTACCTTGATTTTTGAAAGCTTATTCACTTCAATCATCATATTAAAGGATTTCCTACATATCAAATCTTTTACCCTTACATAAGCATAATCGAAATGAAATAAGATTACATTCAATTCATTGATCATTTTATAAGCATAATATATTGTTTCGCATGTCAAACCATAACTTTTCTCATGTTGGCAACATTCCCTTAAGTCACTTTTACTTGTCATTCACAGGGATTTCATACAAACCTGTATCACTTAACTCAATATGTTTTCATCCTCATATTGACCTTTTCTGATGATTCACTTAAACAATGACAACAACATGTTATCCAAGTTCATTATTATCCATATCATGAATTCATAAATCTTTCACTCTATATTCATAAAATTATATATGAATTCCATAATCTCTAACTTACCCGTTGAGTCATTCGGAACATCATTGAATACTCAAGAAATCTTATATGCACAGTAGCAATATCATATCTCAGATATGGTCTTACATGGGGTTGTTTGTCAGTGTCGATGTGATAAACGATAAATTATATATGTTTTTACCCCATGCTTAGCCAAATTTCTGGATGAATTAACTCTTAACTTGTGTAAATTGATGCTCTTAAACCTTTAATTTCATGTTTTATACTGAGGTGAGCATAGGGAAGAGAAAAGAGCAAGGAACTGGCCAAAAACGGGCAATTTAGGTACAATCCAATATTCAACACGACCTGGGAGTTCGTCACACGGCCGTGCCATACGGCTGTACCACCTTAAAAGCTCAAACATAGCCCAACCCTGACTCACACGGTCATGCCACACCAAACAGACTAGGACACGGCCCATTCTTGAAGTCACACGGTCGTGGCACACGGGCGTGTCCCTGTCGTGAGGAAGTGCAATTCTACTCGGAAAAGGCTACTTAGTGGCTATAAAAAGCATTCTAAAGCTCTATATAAAGAATCTAGGGGGCAACTAATAAGGGGAACTTTTCTCACCTCAAGAAGGTGCCTTGTTCCTACCAACACAGAGAGCAGAAGCAGGGAATTACTTCAAGGGAAGCCGACTGATCCATCTCAGAAGCCAGATTCTCCTTCAAGACTGAAGATCTCCCTTCAACTTCCCACAGTGGTTTTTGGGTTCTTTATGTTTTGTTATCTTTATTCTTCTGAGATGTTTTCTTTTATAGTTATGAACTAAATCCCCCAAATACTTGAGGGGGATACAACCTAAGACAGATCTTATTATTATTTTATCTTGAGTTATATGATAAATACTTGATTTGTTCTTAATTATGTGTTCTTAATTCTTGTTTTAATAGTCCTAGGTATTAATTCAAGTATTGATGTGCTTATTCGGAGGAGCAAAAGTCCCTGTTTAAGAGTAGAGCTAGCATAATTAAGCAGAGTTGCATGCAACCCTAGACATAGTGTGACGTAAATGTGTCGGATTAGGGTCAAACCTAATAAGGGGATCCATAGACAGAGTTAATGCAAGACTAAGGGTTTTAACTAGAAAGAGATTTTACTTAATCAACCTAGAATTAGTTGTTCTTATCCTCGACGGGGCTATTAACAGAAATTAGGGATTTCTACAGATTAAGTCTGGGTGGATTCTCCCTTGAGTATTGTCCAAATCAATCAGTTTTCCCTAAGAGTTTTTCCCTAATTCACTTTTTGTGCATTCATAGTTTAGTTTTAGAATTAGTTTAGTTTCATAAAAACCCCTTTTATTTCTAGGTTAAATAATAATAAAAAAAGTTAGAACTAGTACTTTTGGTTCCCTTGGGTACAATATCTCGATCTTGCCACTAAGCTATACTACTGTTCGATATGTGTGCTTACCTTAAAATCGTGATAATAGTTAGTTTTTGGTTTGATCAATATTATAAATTTTATTACTTCATATCACGTATATCAAGTTTTTTGGCACCGTTGCCGGGGAACTAAGATATTACGAACACTCAATTTCTATTACTTTAGACATTACTATTTTTATTTATTTTCAACCTTTATTTTTATTTGTTTTATTTCTTTATTTTAATTTTCTTTGCCTTTTCCCTTCTAGGTATCTCTAGTTTATGACTAGAAGAAACCCGAGAGGACCACTACTTTTTTGATGACGATTTAGAAGCGACAGTTTGATGAACTCGCTGAGAGATAAGAAGAAGCTTGCATTATCTAGAAGAAGGACAAGAAGAAAAACCTGAACCTACTTAAGAGATGGAAGCAAATCAGGATAATCAGCTACCTCCTATAGTAGCCACAAATCCTGTTGAGCAAAATCCTGCGACGCGTACTATGTATGATTATGCTAGACCTAATTTAGCAGGCACTGAATCTAGCATTGTTAGGCCTACTATTGCTGCAAATAATTTTGAACTGAAACCTAACACTATTCAAATGATACAGCAATTTGTTCAGTTTGATAGATTGCAGGATGAGGATCCTAACTCGCATCTAGCCAACTTTTTGGAATTTTGCGATACATTCAAAATAAATGGCGTTTCTGATGATGCCGTTCGTCTTAGGCTATTCTTGTTCTCCTTGAGAAACAAAGCTAAACAGTGGTTAAATTCTTTACCACGAGGGTCAATCAGTACATGGGAATAGATGATAGAAAAGTTCTTACTTAAGTATTTTCCTCCAGCTAAAATAGCTAAATTATGGAATGATATATCTTCTTTTGTTCAGATGGATTTAGAGACACTCAATGATGCCTGGGAGAGATACAAAGATCTTTTAAGAAAGTGCCCTCACCATGGACTACCTTTGTGGTTACAAGTTCAAACCTTTCACAACGGTTTGAATCCTTCAACAAGACAAATGATCAATGCAGCCGCCGATGGAACAATCAACAAGAAAACACCCAAAGCAGCTTAGGAGTTTATAGAAGAGATGTCACTGAACAACTGTCAGTGGTAAGTCATGAGGACAAAGCCGAAAAAAGCTGCAGGAGTTTTTAATATTGATGCCATCACCATGCTTTCTAATTACGTAGAACTTTTAAATAAAAAGTTTGATAATTTTGTTGGTTTTACGCAGGTACATCCAGTCATGCAATGTGACTCAACCCTAGGAGGAGTGAGCAAGCCATACGGACATAGCACAGAAAGCGAACAAATGAATTATATGGGTAACAATTCTCGACCTCAAAACAATCCTTACAGTAATACTTACAATGCAGGTTGGACGAATCACCCAAATTTTTCATGGGGCAATCAAGGCAATCAAGGAAATCAAAAACCACCACCATCCCTTAGGGATTTTAACAACCACCGTATCGGCAAGAAAAGAAGCCAAACCTTGAAGAGATGTAGGAAAAATTCATAGCGGTCTCTGAGACTCATTTTCAAAACACCAAAACAGCACTTAAGAACCAACAAGCTTCTATCCAAGGGCTCGAAAATTAGATTTGTCAACTCGCAAAGATGATCTTTAAGAGACCACAAGGTGGCTTACCGAGTAACACAAAAACAAACTAAGAGAACAAGTTCAGGCCATCACTATGCTTAATATAGAAGGGTTAGACAAACCAAAACTGACGCAAGATACTCCGGTAAGCAACAATAAGGATAACGTAAGTCATGATACACAAAAGTTGATAAGTGAAGAGTACAAACATCGTGTGCCATACCCTCATGCAACAATGAAAGACCACACTAATGAACAATTTGGTAAATTTCTTACACTCTTAAAGAAATTGCACATTAACTTACCGTTTATTGAAGCTCTTCCCCATATGCCAAACGCAGTTAAATTTTTAAGGGAGCTTTTGGCGAACAAACAAAAGTTGGATGAATCACCACATGTGGAATTGAATACAGTATGCTCAGCTATTCCACGGAATAAGCTAGCCAACAAACTGAAAGATCCAGGGAGTTTTACTATTCCTTGTTCACTTGGTAGCTTAGATGTTAAAAATGCTTTAGCTAATTTAGGGGCAAGTATAAATGTCATGCCGCTTAAATTGTTTAAACAACTAGGTCTAGGGAAACTGAAACAAACGAAGATGAGCATTCAATTAGTTGATAAAACGATTAGATACCTTAAAGGTATAGTTGAAGACGTGCTTGTCAAGATTGATAAATTTATATTCCCAGTAGATTTTGTTGTGTTAGACATGGAGGAAGATAATAATATACCCCTTATTCTAGAGCGACCCTTTTTAGCAACTACTAGGACCATAATTGACGTAGGCACAGGTGAACTTACTCTTCGTGTAGGTGATGATAAAATTACTTTACAAGCTCGTGACTCAAATAAAAATACCGATAAAGATATTGATACGAGTCCTTGTAAAAAGAATAATCTCACCATCCAACTTTTTGTGCAGGATACACTACATATAAAAGCAACCCATCTATAGACAGTTCTATCCAAGGGAGTCGTACCAGAAAGGTGAATGCTTCAGATTGAGGAACTAGAAGAGTGGCCGAACTATCACGAAAAACCCAAAACATGCCACACTAAGCCAAAGCACCACCAAGACAACGCTCAGGTAGAGACGAATCCAATCAAGGTAGGTGATAAGGTGATCTTAAGAGAAGACGACCCTCAAATACTAAAATCAAAAGAACACACAAGTGACACTCCTTACTTCACGGTAATGAAAATTTTTCCCTATGGTACAGTCGAGATAAACAACGAGCCCCTCGGCACTTTCCAGGTAAATCAAACCCGACTTAAAGTTTATTTTGATAACAAAATTTTAAACAAGGCAGAAGAGTTCAAACTCTTCAAACCACCGTAAGTAAACAAGCTCAAGGAGAGTCAAGCTTAGGCTCTAAATAAGCACTTCTCGGGAGGCAACCCGAGCACTAACACCACTAACCATTTTTTTTAGTTTATTTTTATTTTTTTATGTTGTTTTTAGTGCAGGATTTTCAGACCACAAAGCCAGACACACGGTCGTACCTAAGACCGTGTGAAATTAAGGTAAAAATTTTCCCTACACGAGATGCTTTAAATACACACGGGCGCGTGTAACCGAACATGGCCGTGCCCTTACCCCGTGGTCGACACTGTCAATTTACACACGGGCATGTGACACGCCCGTGCCCAAAGGCCGTGGTTGAGCCTGTCATTCAAGACACGGGCGTAGGATCCCCGCACGGGTGTGGGAGAAGTGAACATCGAAGGACACGGCCGTTCGACATGGCCATGGACCCCAACACACCCTAGTAACACGGGTGTGTGTCTCGAACCAGACGTGCCAAAATCCCCAAATTTCAAACCATACGGGTAAAACCTGAGTCACACGGGCATGTAACATGCCCGTGTGACCCAAAAAACCTATTTAAACATGGTCACTAGTCATCTTCTTCCAAAGCCAACCCTAGCCGCTCCTCCCTTCTTTCCACCTTCTTGGTCACCATTGCTCTGATCTACACCACCCTAAACCCTTCAAAACACTCCCCCATCCACCACACGCCCTTGCTGCCACAGCACACACCCATGCATCGCATATCCATGTTCGTGCACCACCTTGCAGCCGTTTTTTGCCACTAACGCCAATCCATTTCTGAAAAATTAATTCTTTATTTGCTATTTTATCTACTTTTATACTTTCCCTTTTATAGTATGTTAAGTTTTTACTTGTTCAGTGTTCTAGGATAATGTTATAAGTGATTCACAGGAAATATTAATTTTAGGATTACTTGATGATTGAACTCATGCACTCGCAATTTATTATCCTTTCATTTACTGCAAGTAAAAATCTAATTCGCATTACATGTTCTAAATTCCTTGCTCTATAACTGTTACATTACTAACTAAAATATTCCAGAATGCTGGTGATATTATTATCATGTTTAGAGGATATTCTCGCAGATTCATTATGTCATCATCGAGAGGCAAGAAAGCCGCGGTCCAAGGATCCAAACTACAAAGAGGACCCAATTCTTCATTAGTAAGTGCAACTGCCAAAATCCGATATCCATTCCTATAGTTTCCTATTGGACCTCAAGAGAAACTATTCCAGTTATTACATGCACGACCCATTAGTACAAGACGATGCATTGATTGGGCTGCCTTAGAGCAAGTCTAGTTAGCCGATGCGGCTCGCGCCCTTCTATCCACTGACCCATGGAAGCGATTTTTCGGTATTGCCGAGCCTACATATCTCGAACTGACATTAGAACTTTGCTTGACTTTTCATTTACAGTTAGTGATGTCAAACCATGACGATCCCAGCACTATTCAGTTTCGCGTAGGAGGGATAGTTCGACAGATGAGCGTTCCAAAGTTCAGAGTCGCTTTGGGACTTTACAGTGACGAGTTCATGGAAGAGGAGGGCTTCAATAAACTACCTTGCAATCTCTACATATCTCCTTCCAGATGTTGGAATGATTCGGCACCCTTCCCCTCCACATATGATCCTAGTCGTTTGAAAGCTACAGCTCTCGCCCCTTCCCTGCGCTACCTCCACGCTATCTTGGCCCACATATTGACTGGAAGAACGGAGAGCACTAGCATCGTTAATACTCATGACGTCTATTACTTGTGGTGCATGGCACATGCACATGTGATAGATCTGGCATACTTCATCGCTGTTGTTATTTGCCACCAAACTGAGCAGCATAGGAGAGGGGTTATCTCTATTGCCCCCTATGTAACGCGACTAGCTTGACACTTCGGCCTCCTCAACACAGCGACCCAATCTTCAACTCTTACACTCACTGGTCAGATGTTCCCACAGAACATCTCGACGATGCTTCATATGAGAATGATTGAGTGTCGCTGTGGTACCTATCCTCCTCAGTACTGCGTCACTCATGCTATCGACGAGGAGGATTTAGAAGACATTCATGACAATGTCCCCTTACCCCACGAGGAGCAGCCATCTCAGCCACCACCGATCCGTCACCCAGCTCCTACGGCTGCTTTATACGCTGACATATCCGAGCACCTCACACGATTTGAGCAGCAGTGCTTTCAACGCTTCGATCATATTGACGCTACTCTTCAATAGATATGTCAGCATCTTCATATCACACCACCTTCCCCACCTCGCGGACCATTTGAGGATTAGACTTCTCTAATCCTCTTATCTTCCACTTTATTATCCTTTCATTTTCATTTTTATTTTTATTTTTATTTTTTTCTTTTATTATTGAGTTATCTAGATTTTTCTTTATCCTTATCTTTATCTAACTTCATCAGAACAATGTCAATTTTTATTTTATTTTATTTTTATTACTTTATCGGTTATTTCCTAATGAGTAATTGTTCTCATCTTAAAACACCTAAAATCGCTTAAGTGTTATCGCAGTTTCAAAGGAGCTTTCCAACTCATTCTATCTCTAAAGGGAAAAGCACTCCACGACTGCCATATCTTACGCTGGTCATCACAATCTTCTTGATGGCATAGAAATTGTGGCATAAACACCAGTCCCTACACATCTTCACACCTACATCTCAAAGAATTCATCCAATTTAGGGAGTCTTACTTCTCTCCCTATCTTATGATATTATGCTTCTATTGCTACTAATGTATATTTATACATTAAGGGCAATGTACATCTTAAGTGTGTGGGGTAAAATATATCATGACCAGAAAATCCCTGAATTCTTCTCAAGTAATAAATCTTCAATCTATTAATAGGATAAATTTTGATTGATTTATGATTTTTATTGATATGTTGAGAATTAAGACATAGGTACTTATGCTTTCTTTAAGACATTAGGGAATCAAGCATGATAAGTTGAATTTTTTTAGAATTTAAATTTTTTCTAGGTTATTCTCCCTAATTTTAAGTGTTATCTTGAGATTTGAAATTTGCAAGATTGACATCAAAAGCCATAATTCAGGTGAGATTTTTTGAGCTTTTTGCGCATACATTCTTTCGTGCTCACTTTTATTATTACTTTGAGTGAGTCAATACTGATTTGTTATTCTAGAACTTGCTTCGATTATACATGTCAAGACCACATCATTGATTTGATATACCGAGATGATAAAGGCACCTAGGATTTAACCCATTTACTCCATAAAAAGCCCACCTTCATAAATTAACCCCTAGTGAACCCCATTGAGCCTAGCAACCCATTCTTTGACTTACCTCTAATATTAACCTATGACCCGTTTTTGTTGAATTCCATTCAATTATTTTGACCCTCATTTTTGTCAAGATTTGAGTTGAATTATTATCTAACTTTATTCTCTTCTTCAGTTTGTAAAGTTTGTAAATATTTAAAGTATTATACTTGATTTGTTCTTGAAAAAAAGATGTGTATATACAGTTAATTCAGTTGTAAACTGTAATAGTTCAATAGTTTTTGCATACTTCTACAAAGCTTCCAAATCCCAAACGATGTCATCATAAGGCTTAGCTTAAGGAATATGTTCCAGTGATAGAGATTTTTCTAGCTAGATGATTCTTCAATTCAATCTCGATTCTAAACCTTTCGTTTTCAGCTTGTGACAACACCCCTAACCAAAGCCCCATTACAACCATTGAAAGACCTTTTGATCGATATGTCATATCAATCTATAGTGGTGGAGATTTAATTTTCTTGCAAGCCTATGGTGATAACTTTTCAGGTTGACTAAAGAGTGTTTAATTGTTGAACCCTAAACACTTTGAGGGGATAGAGTGAACCTTTAGTGAGGATGTCAAATCGTGTTGATTTTGATTGAAAGGTAATTACTTAAGAGAAGGGAGGACACCTATGTTTCTGTGATAAAATTCTCAACTTAGAGTGTTTGAAACTTTGACATTTTTATGGTTGAATTTTCATTGTATGATTACTTGTGGACTAATTTGAAACATTATTGATAAGGGTTATAGGTTGAGAAGAATGATTCTTAACGGTAAGTTGAGATTTTCCTTGAGAATAAGTAAAGGCTTAAGTGTAGGGGTATTTGATAAACGATAAATTATATTTGTTTTTACCCCATGCTTAGCCCAATTCCTGGATGAACTAACTCTTAATTTGTGTAAGTTGATGCTCTTAAACCTTTAATTTCATGTTTTATACTCAGGTGAGATTGGAAGAGAAAAGAGCAAGCAACAGGTCAAAAACGGGCAATTTAAGCCCAATCCAATAATCAACACGCCTTGAGAGTTCGCCACACGGTCGTGCCACACGGTTGTGCCACCTTAAAAGCTCAAACACAGCCCAACCCTGACTCACACGGCCGTGCCACACAAAACAAACCCGATCACGGCCCATTATTGAAGTCACACGGTCGTGGCACACGGGCGTGTCCCTGTCGTGAGAAAGTGCAATTCTACTCGGAAAAGGCTACTTAGGGGCTATGAAAAGCATTCCAAAGCTCTATATAAAGAACCTAAAGGGCAACTAATAAGGGGAACTTTTCTCACCTTAAGAAGGTGCCTTATTCCCACTAACACAGAGAGCAAAAGTAGGGAATTACTCCAAGGGAAGCCAATTGATCCATCTCAGAAGCCAGATTCTCCTTCAAGACTGAAGATCTCCCTTCAACTTCCCACAGAGGTTTTTGGGTTCTTTATGTTTTGTTATATTTATTCTTATGAGATGTTTTCTTTTATAGTTATGAACTAAATCCCCCAAATACTTGAGGGGGATGAAACCTAAGACAGATCTTGTTATAATTTTATCTTGAGTTATATAATAAATACTTGATTTGTTCTTAATTATGTGTTCTTAATTCTTGTTTTAATAGTCCTAGGTATTAATTCAAGTATTGATGTGCTTATTAAGAGGAGTAAAAGTCCCTATTTAAGAGTAGATCTAGCATAATTAAGTGAAGTTGCATGCAACCCTAGACATAGGGCGACATAAATCTGCCGGATTAGGGTCAAACCTAATAAGGGGATCCAAAGATCGAGTTAATGCAAGACTAGGGGTTTTAACTAGAAAGAGATTTCAATTAATCAACCTAGGATTAGTTGTTCTTATCCTCGACAGAGGTATTAACATAAACTAGGGATTTCTACGGATCAAGTCAAGTGAATAAATCGACTAGCTCAAGAATCGATAACAAGTGAAGTCTAGGTAGACTCTCCCTTGAGTATTGTCCATACCAATCAGTTTTCCCTAAGAGTTTTTCCTCAATGCACTTTTTGTACATTCATAGTTTAGTTTTAGAATTAGTTTAGTTTCATAAAAACCCCTTTTATTTGTAGGTTAAATAATAGAAAGAAAGTTAGTACTAGTACTTTTGGTTCACTTGGGTACGATATCTCGATCTTGCCACTAAGCTATACTACTGTTTGATAGGTGCGCTTGCCTTAAAATCGTGATAATAGTTAGTTTCTGGTTTAATCAATATTATAAATTTTATTACTGAATATCACGTATATCACGATGCCATGTTGCAAACATGCTCTTATACTGGCACGCACATCGAGGCCGAGGCCAAGTCCCAAACATGGTCTTACACTGGCTTTCATCTATCTGTCCCGATGCCATGTCCTAGATATGGTCTTAAACTGACACATATCAAGGCTGATGCCATGTCCTAGATATGGTCTTATACTAGATCTCATCTCGTCGTCGATGCCATGTCCCAAACATGGTCTTACATTGACTCTCTTATAACGAGGCCGATGCTATGTACCAGAGATGGTCTTACACTGGCTCTCCTCTGTCCGTGCTGGTGCCATGTCGTAGACATGGTCTTACACTAGTACATATCGAGCTAATGCCATGTCCCAGACATGGTCTTACACTAGCTCATACTTCTCGGTGTCGATGCCATGTTCTAGACATGGTCTTATACTGACACACACATTGCCATGGTCCAACCATGGTCTTTTCCATCAATTCATCACGAGTTGTAGTACTATCGTACTTGACCCTGTATTTCTCTTAATTTGATCCTTCGACCCAATCTCGTGCTACAGATGCTTCGCATGTGGGATTAGGTTGTGTGCTGATGCAAGAGGGTAAGGTGGTTGCTTATGCTTCGTGACAGCTTAAGCCACATGAGGCGAATTACCCTACGCATGATTTGGAGTTGGCAGCGGTGGTATTTGCATTGAAAATCTGGAGACACTATCTTATGGGGAAAAGTGTATTGCATACACTGACCATAAAAGTCTCAAATATCTGTTAACTCAGAAGGAGTTGAATCTTAGGCAATGGAGGTGGATAGAGTTGCTTAAGGAGTATGACTGGTCCATTGAATACCACCCTAGCAAGGCTAATGTAGTGGCTGATGCACTGAGTTGAAGGACCGTTGCTGAGTTAAAGGCCATGTTTGCTCGTTTGAGTTTGTATGATGATGGGAGCTTGCTAGCAGAGTTGCAAGTAAAACCGACTTGGACTGAGAGAATCAAAGAGCTACAGTTGAAGGATGATTCGTTGATTCCTCAATTTCAGCAAGTCAAGAATGGTGAGAGTGAGGATTTTAGACTAAATTCTGATGGGGTGCTTTGTTTCCGTGGGAGAATTTGCGTTCCTAAGGACTCTGATTTAAGGCAGTTGATTTTGGGTAAGGCTCATGGTGGACCTTGTGCTATGCACCCTGGAGGTAATAATTTGTATAAAGATTTGCGAGAGGTTTATTGGTGGCCTGGACTTAAGCGAGATGTGACTGAGTTCGTTAGGAAATGTCTGACGTGTTAGCAAGTTAAAGCTGAGCACCAATTGCTTTCTAGATTGTTACAGCCAGTGAATATTCTGCAGAGGAAATGGGAAAGAGTAACGATGGATTTTGTGAGTGGGTTGCCTTTGACACCTTCGAAGAAAGACTCTGTTTGGGTAATCGTGGACAGATTGACGAAGTCTGCTCATTTTATACCGGTTAGAACTGATTTCTCACTTCAGAAGTTGGCCAAGCTGTACGTAGCAGAGATAGTGTGTTTGCATGGGGTGCCAGTTTCGATAATTTCTGATCGAGATCTTAGACTTACATCTCGATTCTGGAAAAGTTGTATGAGGCGTTAGGTACACGATTGGACTTCAATACTGCATTTCACCCTCAGACAGACGGACAGTCTGAGAGGGTCATTCAAGTGTTGGAAGACATGTTAAGAGGTTGTGTTATCGACGTTCGTGGTAGTTGGGAAGATTATTTACCGTTGGCAGAATTTGCATACAACAACAGTTATCAAGCGAGTATTCAGATGGCTCCATATGAGACACTTTATGGGTGAAGATGTCGTACTCCTACATGTTGGACTGAGTTAGGGGAACGTCAAGTTCTTGGACCAGAATTGATAGCTGATACTGAAAGTAAGGTTAAGCTAATTCGAAATTGATTAAAGGAAGCATCTGATCGGCAGAAGTCTTATGCTGACCTTAAGCGCAAGGAAATTGAGTTTGTTGTTGGAGATATGGTATTTCTAAAAGTTTCACCATGGAAGAAGATCTTGAGGTTTGGTAAAAAGGGCAAGTTAAGTCCGCGATTTATTGGGCCTTATCAGATTCTTAAGCGGATTGGGCCAGTAGCATATCAGTTAGAGTTGCCAGCAAGGTTGGATCGTATTCACAACGTTTTTCATGTATCTATCTTAAGACGATATCGGTCGGATCCTTCGCATATTGTAACGATGGGGGAGATTGCAGTAAATGCTGATTTGACCTTCGAGGAGGAACCTGTGCAAATCTTGGATCGTGAAGTCAAAGTCTTGAGAAAGAAGACAGTTCCATTGGTAAAGGTGCTATGGCACCACCATGGTAGAGAAGAAGCTACGTGGGAGCCAGAAGAAGCGATGCGTCAACAGTACCCTCAATTATTTGGATCAGGTAAATTTTGAGCCTGAAATTTCTTTAAGGGGGTAGAGTTGTAACGCCCTGATTTTCGAGATTTTTCAGGTTTTGTGAATTTTAGTGAAGTCTTATAAATTTTGGTGTTCTGAAGGTTGAAAATGTGTTTAAATGTGATAGTAAGTTAAAATCTAGTAAAATATCAAGTTGGATTTTCAAGTGAAAGGGGACTTGGTGAAGTGGGCCTTTAAGAAAAACCAGGTAAATCAAGTTACAAAGAGAGCTTTGGTAAAGTGGCAAAGTGGCGCCACTAAGTTCCTAAAAAAGTGGCACCTAAGTGGGTATTCAAGGACAAGGGTTCGAGTTGTAAGGTAAGCGTAGTGTTCTTTTTAATTTTTAGACATGTACCGGGCATGTGACCAACTTAAGTGAGAATTTGGCAATAGCTTTAGGGGCTTGGGCCGATTGTTCAAGTGTGATATTAGGGTTATATCTTTTTCTATTTTCTGTCATGACAATTAGGGTTAACCACCTTAGGAGTTATTTTTCTCTTTTCAGTCAAAAAGCCGAAACTTGCCTCTCTAAGAGCATCTAGTCGATTTCTTCATCTTCTTCTCCTCTACCATCGTTTTTCCTTTTTTCTTTTCACCCTGTTGATCTTCTCCTCAGCTGAACATCCTTTCTACTCAGATCTACTATTTCTTACGAATCCATCCCTTCAAAAACAACCATAGCCGATTGTCAGAAGTGCCGAAATCCCGAAATAAAATTCACCTTTGTGCCAAATTCTCTAAACCAAGATTTCTCAATTTTCTTTCGTTCTTTTGGCCAAATATCACTCCTTCTACACTCTAAATCCCTGTCGACAACACCTATACTAAACTCCCCATACCGAATCATCTTATTTCTTACCATTCTAAAAGCCAAAATCACCATTAGTTTAGGGAGATAGCTGAAAATTTCAGATCTCAGAGATAAGGGTTCTACTAATGTCTAAGGGTCAGATTTACATTAGATTTGCATAGGAATCGAAGAGAAATCATTGGTAAGTGCTTAACACCTCAGATCTGTACATTACTTCATGTTATGGATATGCTGAAGTCCCTAGAGGCTTAGGGAGGTTGTCGTTTGGGCTCTAAGACTCCAAGGGGGTTATAATAATGGATTTCTTTACTGTTAGTGTGACTTGGAGACTGCTGACAAGGTTTGAACTATCGATGCAACCAGATCTAGGCATTAAGGAGATCAAAGTCAACAAGGTAATTCTTGGCCATTAAGGGTGATGGTCGAATATGTAAGTGGGATTGTGTGAGTTTCAATTTAGATTTAAGTATTAGTATGATTTGATCTGTTTTAGGTGATCGTTTTAGGAATAAGCATGTAGAGGATTTCGTTGATAGAATTACAAATCAGGTGTGTGTTCTGAACCCCTTCATCGTTTAATTTGGCAAATGCCGAAAAGCAGAAATACCGAAGATCTGGCATTTCGAGGGCTTGTGAGTGTGCGAACACTCTCAATTTGGTATGAAAATGTTGGATTTGAAATTGGCACTGAAAGGAGAACTAACCGCGAAATTTTGGGCACTACAGTAAGTTGGGCCTCGATGGGCCGAATATGGGCCCAATGGGCTTTTGGGCCCATTTAGGATAAGAATAGATTTAATGGTAATAATATGGACTATAGCTGTAAAAACTGTTAAAACGAGTAATGGATTAAAGAATTAAGGCTTACGTGGGCCTAATGGGCTAATTGGTATGGTATGGCCCATTAGGGGTTTTAGGGCCTAAAGGCTAAAACTGATAAACTGGGTTAAATGAGATTCTGTAACGACCACTAAAATAGTAAAGGCTGTAATAGTCATAAAAAACTGTACTAAGATAGCAAAATCACTGAAATACCCTTAGGGTGAGGAATTACTGATTTACCCCTAGGTGGAAAATTACCATTATAACCTTAGGGCTAGAATCGACTAGACTGATGACATGACTGTATTTGTTACTGTATACCATGATATATGTATGTTTGATGCATGGGATGGGTTTATTATTGGAGGAAGTGTGAGTGGCATTGCCACGTTACTAAAAAGGGCTATGCCTCGTATTGTTTCTGAAAGGGGCTTTGCCTCGTATACTATTTATCTGAGCAGCCATGCTGCAACTGTGGTGTGTGGCCTGGGTGGGTCGAGTTATTTCGCACATGGTGTGTTGGCTGGTACGGGTGGTGTGTAGCGGTTGGTGGGTTGAGTAGTCTCCCCAATTGGGTTGCATTCATACTGTTATACTGTACTGTACTGTTATGGGCCTATGGGCCAAACTGTTATCTGAGTAGGGCTTCGGCCTAGTATCTGTTATAGGGCTTTGGCCTAGTATCTGTAATCTGAATAGGCTTTGGCCCAGTATCTGACTGAGACTGGTTAGGGCTTAGGCCCAGTGGGCTCGAGCCATTTTGGGCTTTGGATGGGTTTTTAACACACTGAGTTTTCCAAACTCACCCTTTCCTTTCCATCCTTGCAGGTGAGCCTTAGTTCTTGACTTGGATGCTGGGAGGGATTCAGAGTGGCCACGAGGACTGAGCACGGTTTTAAAATTAGTTTTACTACTTTATATTTTTTAAATATCGATTTCTACTTTTAAATTTGTTATGGGTTGTAATAAGGCCACTATAACTGTTTTATTTGGTATTTTCAATTGCTTTACTTCAATTACAAATAACACACATGTTTTCGAAAATTAAATGAACATTTTCTTAACCAACCTGTTATTTCAAAAGGCTAAGTAAGAAAATAAAATTAAAATGAATCGTCCAACAAATGAAGTAGTGATTAAATCGAATAACTATTAAACTGGGAATTTCGAAACCAAGCGTTGCTTTTCAAAACTCAACAACGGACTTAGTTAAATAGGTGGTGTAGGATAGTTTAGGTGATGTAGCATACCAAACATGGCCATAACGTCTGGGCCAGGTTTGGGGTGTTACAAGAGCTTAAAGGGACAACATCGAATAGGGGAAAAGCAAAGGTCACAGAATAGCCAAGTCGAAATTATTCAGAAAGATACGAGGTAAGTTCTTGAATAATGAATTTTAGCTCATGACATGAAGGAATCATAGTATGTATGCATAATATATAGATTGAGACTTAAATATATACTTGAATGATGTTGTGAGAATGAAAACCTGTGAAATTGTTGGAAGCCGAATGTTACTCGAATTCTGTTAGTACATGAAACGAAATGTTGCCCTTTTCTTATGACTATTGAACCGAATGTTGCACTGATTGGTAAATATGCCGTGATTGTATTCAAGACATGGTAATGACATTCAAATATGACATGTTATATATATATATATGCGTGAATGTTTATTGGGGTTTAATCCGAGCTTAGCCTCGAAGGGCCTCCGAGCCATTGATATGTCCAGACTTATTCTGAAGGGCTTCCAAGCCAGTGTTATGTCCGGACTTAGTCCGAAGGGCTCCCAAGCCAGTGTTATGACCGGATTTAATTCCAAAGGGCTTTTGAGCCAGTGTTAAAATTCGGACTAGTTCCGAAGGGGATCCGTGCCAATGTTTCATCCGGGTTGTGAAATTTCGTGGGCAATCATGTGAGTAATTAGATAGTAATTGTTAGATTAATCCAACCAATGTACCTACATGCCGTGCAATTGCTAGGTATGTATCTTATCCTCGTTTTGGAATCTGATTTCCTTAGATTGTGGTTTTGGAATGTGATGAGGATGCTTTGATTTTGCTTGAAAAGTCACGTAAATGTTATGATCTGTTTCTGTTGTATGAGTTCTAATTAAAGGAGTTCAACTACGTGACATGGGATGTATGTGTGGATTTATAATTTTAACATGAAAATTTAGATGAACCGATTCGGCCATAAATTGAATCTAGATGAATGCATTGATATTATCTTAGTAATATGAATGAACACTGTGTGATGATTAAATGACTTGTAAGGAAGGGGAAGTACTTTAGCTATGTTTCTTTTCGGTCAAGGGAGCAAATAGATAAACTTATTTATCAATATGTTATCCTTTAAAATGATTCCGTTATTCAAAAGCTTGCTAAGCATATGAATGCTTACTCTGTTCCTTTTAACCTTCTGTTTTATAGATCTCGTTCGTAGCTACGGTCTCGGGAATCTTGCGTTCGAAGTCATCTCTACTATCAAAGCCTTTTCGGTACTTAAATAGCTAAACTTTGTGAATGGCATGTATAGGTTTCATTTTTTGGTTGTTAAACGAGAAACTTCCATTTTGATGTTGTAATTAAATATAGCCATGCGAAAATGGCTTCCCAAGATGCTTTATACCTGCATGTGGTCTTAAGGTTGATAATAGTTAATAATGATTGAAGTAATATGTATTTTGAGAAAAATTGTTTTAAGATGTATGCATTGCATGAATGGGAACATGATAAATTAAATGCTGAAAACTTTAGGGTTAAGTGTTATTATTCGGTATGTTTATACATACATATGAGTGGATTAGAGTTTATTTGAAAGTAGCTAGATGAGAATTGGTAATATGAATCTAAGGGCATGAACAGATTCGGTTTAAGTTTTGACTTGCATAAGTAGTTACTATCTATAAGTGTTTATAACATGCTATACGAGTAAAGTTGTGTTAGCTTATATGAGTGTCAGGTAATGCCTCTTGACCCTCCGGTGACGTGTACGGGTCTTGGGGTGTTACACAAACCATGATGAGATAGTGTGTTGAGATCTCCATCACCTTCCAACGCGAGCAGACTTTCAAAATCCTACAACATGAGAGAATAAACGAGGTAAGCTCTAAAGCTCAGTAAATTCACATGATTATTGATTTATGCTAGCTAATAAATGCATTTGAGTATTGCCCAAGCATAAAGAGTTTATATAGCCTCACCATAAAATCATTTACTCGCTTATAGGGTTTTACCTTGATTTTTGAAAGTTTATTCATTTCAATCATCGTATTAAATGATTTCCTACATATCAAATCTCTTACCCTTACATATGCATAATCGATATAAAATAGATTACATTCAATTCACTAATCATTTTATAAGCATAATATATTATTTCGCATGTCAAACCATAACCTTTCTCGTGTTGACAACATGCCCTTTAAGTCACTTTTACTTGTTGTTCACAAGGATTTCATACATACCTCTATCATTTGACTCAATATGTTTTCATCCTAATCTTGACCTTTTCTGATAATTCACTTCAACATTGACAACAACATGTTACCCAAGTTCATTATTATCAATATCATGAATTCATATATCTTTGATTCTATATTCATAAAACTATATATGAATTCCATAATCTCTGACTTGCTCGTTGAGTCATTTAGAACACCATCGAATACTTAGGAAATCTCGTATGAATGGTACCAATGCCATATCTTAGATATGGTCTTACATGGGGTCGTCTGTCAGTATCAATGCCATGTCCCAGACATGGTCTTATATTGACACGCACATCGAGGCTAATGCCATGTCCCAGACATGGTCTTACACTGACACATATCGAGGCTGATGCTATGTCCCAGTCATGGTCTTATACTAGCTCTCATCTCATTGCTGATGCCATGTCCAATACATGGTCTTACACAGGCATAAATATCGAGCCAATGCCATGTCCCAGACATGGTTTTACACTGACTATCTGATAACGAGGCCGATGCCATGTCCCAGACATGGTCTTACACTGGCTCTCCTCTGTTGGTGCCGATGCCATTTCCTAGACATGGTTTTATACTGACACGCACATCGAGGACGATACCATGTCCTAAACATGGTCTTACACTGGCTCTCATATATCTGTACCGATGCCATGCCCCAGACATGGTCTTACACTGACACATATCGAGGCTGATGCCATGTCATAAACATGGTCTTACACTAACTCTCATCTCATCACCGATGCCATGCCCCAGACATAGTCTTACATTGGCGTACATGTCGAGCCCATGCCATGTCCCAGACAGTGTTTTACACTGACTCTCTTATAACGCGGCTAATGCCATGTCCCAGACTTGGTCTTACACTGGCTCTCCTCTATCCATGCTGATGCCAAGTCCCAGACATGGTCTTACAATAGCGAATATTGAGCCGATGCCATGTCCTAGACATGGTCTTACACTAGCTCATATGTCTCGGTGTCGATGCCATGTCCCAGACAGGGTCTTACATTGACACACACATTGCCATTGTCCAACCATGGCCTTTTCCATCAATTCATCACGAGCCGTAGTACTATCGTACTTGACCCTGCATTTCTCCTAATTTGATCTTTCGACCCAATCTCGTACTTGCAAAATATCATGGTTAGTTGAAAACATGTAAAATAATGCATTATCTCATTCCAAATTTAATGATTGATCATTAGATTAAACGTATGAACTTATGTCGTTTGCCGTAACGATAAATTGTGTCGACTAAATCCGATACTTTGTTCTCCATTGTCCTCTGTCCAAATCTCATTTCCCCCAATCTATAAAATAACCACTTTAACTTATTTAGTCGCTATTTTATACAATTTAGTCCAAAAATTCACATTAGGGCAACTTTACACTTTTTCCCCTAATGTTTCGCATTCTTGCAATTTCATCCCCATCACATAAAAGAGTAAATTCATGAAATTAAGCACAATCCATGCTTAACCAATTTTTATAATTATAATCAACAGTCCATTAAACATACTTTGGAAATTTTATAGTTTTGCCCTTAAACTTTCACAAAATTACGATTTTGCCCATATGCTCGGAAATTGATTTTTATCAAATTTCTTCATTTCTTAAGCCTAACGAAACCCTTTTTACTCCTATAGCAACTCAAGATTTCCATTATTTTATAACATTACTATCTACTTTACAGTTTCTACAAACTAGTCCATTTAGTGACTTTCCATGAAAATCCTTTCGCAAAAGTTGTTTACTAGGCAACCAAGATTAAATTTCTTCCATAAAATTCCAACAAACTACATAGGTGCTCTCATGGAAAAACCCTAAACTCTCATCCATTATTTAAAATAGTCCCCTCATTAGCTAGATTAAGCTTTAGGGGTTCCAAAAGTACTAAAATTATCAAGAAAGTCATTCAAAATCACTTACTTGTAAGGGTCTAAGTTTGCTAAAAATTTTCAAGCTTCAAAACCCTCTCCTTGCTGATATTTTGGTGGTGAATAGAAGTGGAGGAAGATGATAGTAATTTTTTCTCTTTTTGTTTTATTTTATTACAGATTAAGTCACCTAACACCACCACTTTTTGACCTTTCCATTTCTTTGTCCCCTATGGCCGGCCATAACTCCATAAAGGGCTTATTTGCTCTCTAGGGACCCTTAATTTAAGGTTCTCCAGCTATTTAACATAATTTACTAGTAATTAACAACTTTTTCCCTTTATGCGATTTAGTCCTTTTTCACAATTGAGCTTCCAATCGCTAAATTTAATTTACCAACGCTTTCATGCACTTATAGAATTTTCTATAGCACATAAAATAATATTAAAAATAATTTCTCGAGTTCACATTTTTGGATTCAGAACCACTGTTTCTACTAGGCCCAAAATCGGTCCGTTACAAATATACACATTCAGATAGTTACCCATAATGCATACAATATTAAGGCATTCAAAACATAAAAATAACAACACATTATTTGCATACAAACTTACCTCGGTACAAAAATAGCAAATTTTGCGATTTAGTCCACAATTTTGCCCTTTCCCTGATCTAAATCAATTCCTCATCTTTCTTGATCTATAATAACACATTTAGCTCATTTAATTATTACACTATTCAATTTGACCCAAAAATCAAATTAAGGTAAAATTACATTTTTGCCCCTAACTTTTCACTTATTTAACCTTAGTCCCTATGCTCATAAAATGAAATGTACTCATTTTCCTTGTTACCCAAGCCTAGCCAAAATATTTTCATACTAATAACAGCACATATTTTTCATTTAATCCCTCTTTCCTCACACAATTTATAACTTTTGCAAATAGGTCCTTTTAATAGTTTCATCAAAAATCACCTAGTAAATGTTGTTTATATAACACCAAACACTCATTTTCTACCATTAGACATCAAAATACTTGCATGCCACACATGGGTAAATTTTTTAACATGAGCCCTCGCTCAAATAAATGGTAGACATTGGTAAATTGGGTGATAATGACTTCAGAAACGTAAAGATCTTTAAAAACGGGGCTAGGATGCACTTACTATCAAGCTTGGAAGTTGAAGAAACCCTAGCTATGGCTCCCTTGTGATTTTTGGCCAAGGCAGGAGAAGATGGACACTATTTTTGACTTATTTTTCCCTTTTTATTCTTTTATTAACCAATTGACCAAAATGCCCTTAAGCCTTTCTTCAAAATTTTACCCTTCCATGTCTATTTTTGTATATAATGGTCTAATTACTAAATAAGGACTTCCTGTGACGGCCTTAAAATGACCCTAGTCGGAATGTGGTCTCGGGACCACCAAACCGAGGCATGAAATATATTTAATGTTCATTTTGATGCCTATTATATGTGTTAATTCATGTGTGACATGTTTGGTGTGTCAATTTAGAGTTATAAATTTGAATTTCACTTAAAAGGACTTAGTTGTGAACTTTGAAAGTAAACTAGCTAGATGTGTGATGACTAATAAATGCATGCATGCAAAATAAGGGACTTGCATGTCAAATTGCCCACTTTATGATAGTGGATGGTAATGATGAAGTTTTGGCATCTTGTGACTTGTAATTTAGTCATAATAATAATAATAAAAATAAAAGAAATTAGTAATTTGGTAGCACAAAATTGATAAAATAGAATTAATTAAATTAAGGAAATTGGGTGACAAAAACAATGTTTTTGTTCATTCTTTCTCTTTCATTGCCGTGGCTAGTTAAAGAAGAAGAAAAATTTCTTTTAAGGGTTGAGCCATGAGTGAAGCTAATCTAAGGTATGTTTGATGCATCAATTGAAACTATCCTATGCTTTGAGTTGTTTAGAAAGCCTTTTCCTTGGTTCATGTTAAAATTTTTGACTTGGTGAAGGAAGAAGCATTCGGCCATGGAAGAAACTCATGAGATTTTTGGAATGCTTTAGGTGTTAAGAATTTCTTTGATGGCCGAGTGAACTTTAGGCAATGTAGGTATGATATAATAGCATGCTTGGATATTGTTGTTTGTGTGTGGTGCCGAATGTGAGTTGAAGGTATGTGGTATGAAATTTGTCCAATTTGCTTGTGAGTTTAGCATGGTTCATGCATTTCTAAGTTAACCCATGGCCAAAGATTTTGAATTATGAAACATACATGAATTCGGCAAATTGGAATTAAGTTGTAAAATGTTGATATACATTGGAAAATGATGCCTTGATGTGGAATTGAAATTAGGATGGCCGAATGAACTTGTCATTAGTGAATGGTTAAATTTGGACCATTTGAGTTAAATGAAATTAGGGGTGCTTAATGGATTGTGTGATGCCTATATGCATGTGAAGTTGAATGGGTAAGTTAAGTCGTGAAAACTGAATTTTTGTGTGACCTAAACCTACTTGTAAATCGAAAATTTTGGAGCATGTTGGTTCGGCTAGTTAGTAATGTGATAGGGGAAACTATGCTTTGATGTTGTGATTGGGTTTTTGATGAACGAATAAACTTGTTTTGGCCGAATGGCCTTAATGTGTGTGCATTAGAAATGGTAGTAGACTAATTGATCAATTTGTGCTTGCGAGAGCTTCTTGGTTAAAGAAATAACCTATTCGGTCATGTGTATGAATCCTTTGGTTAAAACGAATGTGAATTATGTACATATATGTTAAGATTGATGACTACTCTAAATGGTGCCTTAGGAAATGCTATGTTTTAAATAAGTGAATAAGAACATTAAAGAGTGGATTTTGTATAAAAATCTGCTTGGTACAGCAGCAGTAACGTGTCTTGGAAAAATCACCATAAATTGTGGGAGATGAATTTGAGCCTGAATAAATTGTGTAATTGAAGCTTAGTGAGTCTAGTTTCTTATAAAAGAAACTTTGCAAGCAAAGGGATTTCCGATAAATAGATTTTTAGAGTAGAGTGAGACAGTTTCAGTTTGACTTCGAAGTCCCCTGCTCTGTTTTTGGAAAATCACTATAAATTGTATAAAAATTGTTATGAGACCCCATTTATATGCTTAGACTCCTTAATGAGTCTAGTTTCGAATGAAATAAGTGAGGACATATTTGGAACTCTGTGCAAGGAGAAATTCGGTTCGTAGTATAGAGCAGTCGGTTTAATCAAACAGTGAATTAGGGGAACTTTAAGAAAATTCTGGTATTGATTGACCAAACCAAAAATTATGAAAATTTTATGGATTAAAGATAAATGAGTCTATTTTCATGCAAAATTTACGGCACTACATTTGGAGTTTCGTAGCTCCAGTTATGAGTAAATTATTGAATGCTGCTCAGAAAATCAGCTTGTTGTGACTTATGATATGTATGTGAAATGCTCCAATGTGCATGTGTGTTTGCAATGAGAAGAATATGCATGTATGATTTGACTATGACTGAAAATGATTCATTGAGGTGCTTGAATAAGAATTAATAGAATTAAATGTTTTATTTAGCTCAAGAGCATAGAGGGACGAGTTCGGATAAAGGGAAGGCTAAAGTGGTCGAATAGCCAACTCGTAATTCCTCGTGAAAGTTCAAGGTAAGTTTTGAGTAACCGAAATTGGTAATTAAGTTAAAATGCCATGACATACATGCTGATATTCGGACGATGTCCCATTGAGAAAGACACCTTATTCATGTTTGATCATTTGGCCGAAAGTCTAGGAAGGAAAAGTATACGTGTATGAATTTTGAATTATATGTACAGTTACGATATAAAGTCGAGAAGCATGTTATATGTTTGTATGCATATGAATTGATTGAATTGTAAGTGAAATCTTGCTATGTGAAACTTGACTACATGTGAATATATATATATGAGAATTTGTGATGCGAATCCGGGATTTAAGTCCCGCTGACTATATGTGGAGACTATGTCCGGGTTAATACCCGAAGGCTATATGCAGAGATGATGTCCAGGTTAAGACCCGAAGGCTATATGCGGAGATTATGTCTGGGCTATAGACCCGATAGCTATGTATAGAGTTTACCCGAGCTAAAGACCTCGATGATGATGAGAATAAAGCCTAAGACTAATGGTCTTCAAGGTAACGATCGCTAATGAATTGCGCTGAAAGTGTTAAACTATACAGTTATGTACCCTTGGCTTATATACAAGATGGATTTTGGACCGAATACTAAAGTCATTATGTGATTTCATATGTGTACTTGAAATGAGATTATTAAAATGATCAAAGTACAATTGGCCTATGTGAAATGTTATGTGACTTCTTGTGACATGTATATGTTATGTGAACTTACTATGAGTGGAAGCTATCCATTTTCGTATGTGATGTGAATGTCTATGTTTGGAAAAAGGGTGACATACCCAAACAGGAGAGGGAAACAAAGATATGATCAATTATGCTATAATTTGATGATCTATTTAATGTCATTGCTTAAAACTTACTAAGCATTGTAATGCTTACTCCGTTTCCCTTGTTTCCTCTGTTTTATAGATCTCTTTTTGGAAGCTACGGACTCGGGGATTGAAGCCTTAATCACCTACACTATCGCTGTTATTTTGGTACATTCGATGGTTATTTTTGGGTCAATGGCATGTATAGGCTATTTTCCTTCGGTTGAATCAAACTTCATTTTGAGTTGTAAATATTTCTAGCCATGCGAAAATGGCTTGCTTAGTCTTCGAGTTTGCTTATATGGGTTGGAGTGATTCTCAGACTATTCGATGTTGTGGCATGGAATTTAGTTAGTACTTAATATGCAATGATTTTTCTAATATGATGTTTGGTTATCAAATTTGTTCGTTTTAGCCAATTCGTTAGTATGCTTATAGAACGATTTAATAAGATACGATGTCCTGACCGAATCGACCTAAGTGTTATATTCAACTATTGAACTCAATGAATTCACGTCTAGCTTTGTATCTATGAACCTCGGTAGTTGTATTTTGATTTTGTAATACTCTAAACCCTAATCCAGCGACGGACAAGGGCGTAGGGTGTTACATTTTTATTGGTATCAGAGCTACGGTTTAGTCGATTCTCGGACTAACGTAGCGCGTGTGAGTATAGCTATACATGCCATTTGGTGAAAATGCGATAGTGTAGTGATTTCTAATATTTGAAATGTGTTTTCCCTATAGTGAAGGATTCTGATCCCGATCGAGCCGTAGCGGAAGATATTGAGAGTGTGGCGGCTACTCCCGCGCAAGGGACTGCACCGGTCTACTCTCAACCGAATGCCAGTCATCGAGATGATGACATGAGGCAGAACTTCTATGTAATGATGAATGATTGGTTCACCCAATTTCTTCAAACTAATCCGGCTGTTCCACAACCTCCTCCCCCGAATAACCCACTTCCGACCCCTGTGGCTCCCCCTGAGGCCGACCCTGTGAGGTCGAGTAAACCCCAGTCGATAAAATTAGAAAATATGGGGCTGAAGAGTTCCGGGCTACAGTTGATGACGATGCTGAGCGGGCCGAGTTTTGGCTCGATAATGTAATCCGTGTGTTTGATAAGCTGTCGTGTACGCCCGAAGAGTGCTTGAAGTGTGCCGTAACTCTGCTGCGTGATTCTGCCTACTATAGGTGGAACACATTGGTTTCGGTGGTGCCGAGAGAACGAGTTAGTTGGGAGTTTTTCCAAGTTGAGTTCCGAAAGAAGTATATCAGCCAAAGATTTATCGATCAGAAACGGAAGGAATTCCTCAAGCTTAAACAAGGCCGAATGACCGTAATCGAGTATGAGAGAGAATTCGTACGACTTAGCCGATATGCTCGCGAGTGCATAGCATCCGAAGCTATTATGTGTAAACGCTTCGAGGACGGGTTAAATGAAGACATTAAACTTCTGGTGGGCATTCTAGAAATTCAAGAGTTCGTTGTTCTTGTTGAGCGAGCTTGCAAGGCCGAAGAGCTTCGAAATGAAAAGAGAAAAGCTGATAGCGGAGCCAGAGAGTTCCGTAAGAGATCTTCGGGGAGGTCTACTCAAAAATCCTCAAAGAAGTTCTGAAGTGAATCGGAGAGACCATCTACTATTTCAGGTTTTTCTAGACGAGACCGTGATCGACCCTCTATGAGTACACGTGCCACTTCTGCTGCTAGTGTTGGAAACGACTGTCGGGACAGAGCCGAGTGCAAGTATTGTGGAAAATGGCATTTGGGGAGCTGCAGATTTCATGATCGCTCCTGTTTTAAGTGCGGGTCAGCTGATCACTTTATAAGAGATTGCCCCAAATGGTCCGAGCAAAATGTGAACCCGAGTGGGAAACCGAGTACGACTTCAGCACGGGGTAGACCACCGAGGAATTCAGGAAATGCTAGCGGCGGTCAGAGAAGGTTTAAAGGTGCTACAACAAGATCCGAGGCTCATGCTCCTACTAGAGCTTACGCTATTCGCGCACGAGAGGATGCCTCTTCGCCCGATGTTATCACCGGTACTTTTACTCTCTTTGATACTGATGTAATTGCTTTGATTGACCCCGGTTCAACTCATTCATATGTATGTGAAAATTTGGCATCCAGTAAGACTCTCCCTATTGAGTCTACTGAGTTTGTGATTCGAGTGTCCAATCCATTGGGTCGTTGTGTCTTAGTTGATAGAGTGTGTAAGAAATGTCCCCTTATGATTCGAAATTCATGTTTTCCGGCTGATTTGATGCTTTTGCCATTCGACGAATTCGACGTTATTCTCGGAATGGATTGGTTGACTGTGCATGATGCGGTAGTGAATTGCAAGCGAAAGACTATTGATTTGCGATGTTCGAATAATGAGATAATTCGTGTTGAGTCGTCTGATCTAAACGGGCTACCGGCAGTAATATCTTCAATTATGGCTAGAAAGTTTATGAAAAAGGGGTTGCGAGGCTTATCTTGCTTATGTTTTGGATAGCAAAATATCCGAACTAAAGCTTGAGATAGTACCTGTGGTTTGTGAGTATCCGGACGTATTTCCGGAAGAATTACCGGGATTACCACCTGTTAGAGAGGTCGAGTTCGGCATTGAGCTAGTTCCGGGTACAACTCAGATTTCAATTGCTCCATATCGTATGGCTCCGACGGAGTTGAAAGAGTTGAAGTCTCAGTTGCAAGAGTTAACCGATAGAGGGTTCGCAAGACCGAGCTTTTCTCCTTGGGGAGCACCCGTCTTGTTCGTGAAAAAGAAGGACGGGACTTTGAGAATGTGTATTGACTATCGGCAGTTGAACAAGGTGACTATAAAGAATAAATATCCATTGCATCATATCGACGACTTATTCGATCAGTTAAAGGGAGCCTCCGTGTTTTCAAAGATTGATTTGCGATCCGGCTACTATCAGTTGCGAGTTCGAGATTCATACGTGCCCAAAACTACTTTCAGAACGAGGTACGGACACTATGAATTTTTAGTGATGCCGTTTGGGCTGACTAATGCCCCCGCTGTTTTCATGGATCTGATGAATCTAGTGTTTAAGCCGTACCTAGACCGGTTTGTAGTCGTGTTTATCGATGACATTTTGGTTTACTCTCGCAACGAGATCGAACATGCCGAGCATTTAAGACTTGTGCTACAGATTTTGCGGGATAACCAGTTGTATGCGAAATTCAGTAAGTGTGAGTTCTGGTTGCGCGAGGTTGGCTTTCTGGGACACATTGTATCTGCTGCGGGTATCCGAGTTGATCCGAATAAAATCTCTGCTATCCTCGATTGGAAGCCTCCTAAAAATGTCTCGGAAGTCCGAAGCTTTTTAGGACTCGCCGGGTATTACCGACGGTTTGTGAAAGACTTTTCGATGATCTCAACCCCGTTGACGAAGCTATTACAGAAGGATGTTAAATTCGAATGGTCCGAGAAGTGCCAAAAGAGTTTTGACCAATTGAAAGCCCTATTGACGGAAGCTCCAGTCTTAGTTCAACCTGAATCCGGTAAGGAGTTTGTAGTATATAGTGATGCGTCTTTGAATGGCTTGGGATGTGTTTTGATGCAAGAAGGCAAAGTTGTTGCTTATGCTTCGAGGCAATTGAAGCCTCATGAGAAAAACTATCCGACTCACGATCTCGAATTAGCTGCTATTGTGTTTGCTTTGAAGATTTGGCGTCACTACCTTTTTGGTGAGAAATGTCATGTCTTTTCCGACCATAAAAGCCTCAAATACTTCATGACGCAAAGAGATTTGAATCTGAGACAAAGACGGTGGCTTGAATTGCTAAAGGATTACGAGCTTGTCATTAACTATCATCCGAGAAAGGCGAATGTAGTTGCTGATGCTCTTAGCCGAAAATCATTGTTTGCTTTACGAGCCATGAATGTACATTTATCAGTATCTGATGATGGCGTGATGATAGCGGAATTAAAAGCCAAACCGGTATTTCTCCAACAAGTTTCTGAAGCTTAGAAAGCGGACGACGACTTAATTTCTAAACGAGCTCAATGCGATTTAAATGTGGATTCTGAGTTTCAAGTTGACGACAATGATTGTTTGAGGTTTCGAGGCCGAGTATGTATACCGAGAAGTTCAGAGTTGGTTTCGGTGATTTTAGATGAAGCTCACAATAGCCGAATGTCAGTTCATCCGGGAAGCACAAAAATGTACAATGATTTGAAGCGTCAGTATTGGTGGCACGGTATGAAACGAGACATCTCAAATTTTGTGTCGAAGTGTCTGATATGCCAACAAGTAAAAGCGGAACATCAGGTGCCATCGGGTTTGTTGCAACCGATTTTGATTCCCGAGTGGAAATGGGATAGAGTCACGATGGATTTTGTATCTGGGCTACCGTTGACACCGAGCAAGAGGGATGCGATTTGGGTTGTCGTAGACCGATTAACCAAATCCACTCACTTTATACCTGTGCGTACGGATTACTCACTTGATAAGCTAGCGGAGTTGTATGTTTCTCAGATCGTCAGATTGCACGGGGTCCCTATCTCCATCGTGTCGGATAGGGACCCGAGATTTACATCGCGGTTTTGGAAGAAACTACAAGATTCTTTGGGTACTAAGCTACATTTTAGTACCGCGTTCCATCCTCAGACGGACGGTCAATCGGAACGAGTAATTCAGATACTCAAGGATATGTTGAGATGTTGTGTCCTTGAGTTTAGTGGTTCGTGGGAACGGTATTTGCCTTTGATCGAATTCGCTTACAACAACAGTTTTCAATCGAGCATTAAGATGGCACCTTACGAGGCCTTGTACGGTCGAAAATGCAGTACCCCGTTGTTTTGGACCGAGCTTGGTGAAAGTAAGATCTTTGGGGTCGACTTGATTAGAGATGCCCAGCAGAAAGTGAAAGTGATCCGAGATAATCTTAAAGCAGCCTCAGATCGCCAAAAGTCATACGCGGATTTAAAGCGGAAAAATATCGAGTATCAGGTCGGAGATAAAGTATTCCTTAAAGTATCACTTTGGAAAAAGGTGCTCAGATTCGGCCGTAAGGGCAAATTGAGTCCGAGGTTCATCGGACCATACGAAATATCTGAACGGATTGGACCGGTAGCATATCGATTGATTTTGCCTCCCGAACTTGAAAAGATCCACAACGTTTTTCATGTTTCGATGCTCCGACGATATAGATCCGACCCATCGCATGTAATTAACCCATCTGACATTGAGATTCGATCTGATATGAGTTATGAGGAGGAACCAATTCGTATTTTGGCACACGAGGTTAAAGAGTTGCGGAATAAGAGGATTCCGTTAGTGAAGGTGTTGTGGGTCAAGCACGGGGTCGAAGAAGCTACTTGGGAGCTTGAGGAGTCGATAAGAGAACGTTGCCCAAATTTATTTTCTGGTAAGATTTTCGGGGACGAAAATTTCTTAAGTGGGGGAGAGTTGTGACGGCCTTAAAACGACCCTAGTCGGAATGTGGTCTCGGGACCACCAAACTGAGGCATGAAATATATTTAATGTTCATTTTGATGCCTATTATATGTGTTAATTCATGTGTGACATGTTTGGTGTGTCAATTTAGAGTTATAAATTTGAATTTCACTTAAAAGGACTTAGTTGTGAACTTTGAAAGTAAACTAGCTAGATGTGTGATGACTAATAAATGCATCCATGCAAAATAAGGGACTTGCATGTCAAATTGCCCACTTTGTGATAGTGGATGGTAATGATGAAGTTTTGGCATCTTGTGACTTGTAATTTAGTCATAATAATAATAATAGAAATAAAAGAAATTAGTAATTTGGTAGCACAAAATTGATAAAATAGAATTAATTAAATTAAGGAAATTGGGTGACAAAAACAATGTTTTTGTTCATTCTTTCTCTTTCATTGCCGTGGCTAGTTAAAGAAGAAGAAAAATTTCTTTTAAGGGTTGAGCCATGAGTGAAGCTAATCTAAGGTATGTTTGATGCATCAATTGAAACTATCCTATGCTTTGAGTTGTTTAGAAAGCCTTTTCCTTGGTTCATGTTAAAATTTTTGACTTGGTGAAGGAAGAAGCATTCGGCCATGGAAGAAACTCATGAGATTTTTGGAATGCTTTAGGTGTTAAGAATTTCTTTGATGGCCGAGTGAACTTTAGGCAATGTAGGTATGATATAATAGCATGCTTGGATATTGTTGTTTGTGTGTGTGGTGCCGAATGTGAGTTGAAGGTATGTGGTATGAAATTTGTCCAATTTGCTTGTGAGTTTAGCATGGTTCATGCATTTCTAAGTTAACCCATGGCCAAAGATTTTGAATTATGAAACATACATGAATTCGGCAAATTGGAATTAAGTTGTAAAATGTTGATATACATTGAAAAATGATGCCTTGATGTGGAATTGAAATTAGGATGGCCGAATGAACTTGTCATTAGTGAATGGTTAAATTTGGACCATTTGAGTTAAATGAAATTAGGGGTGCTTAATGGATTGTGTGATGCCTATATGCATGTGAAGTTGAATGGGTAAGTTAAGTCGTGAAAACTGAATTTTTGTGTGACCTAAACCTACTTGTAAATCGAAAATTTTGGAGCATGTTGGTTCGGCTAGTTAGTAATGTGATAGGGGAAACTATGCTTTGATGTTGTGATTGGGTTTTTGATGAATGAATAAACTTGTTTTGGCCGAATGGCCTTAATGTGTGTGCATTAGAAATTGTAGTAGACTAATTGATCAATTTGTGCTTGCGAGAGCTTCTTGGTTAAAGAAATAACCTATTCGGTCATGTGTATGAATCCTTTGGTTAAAACGAATGTGAATTATGTACATATATGTTAAGATTGATGACTACTCTAAATGGTGCCTTAGGAAATGCTATGTTTTAAATAAGTGAATAAGAACATTAAAGAGTGGATTTTGTATAAAAATCTGCTTGGTACAGCAGCAGTAACGTGTCTTGGAAAAATCACCATAAATTGTGGGAGATGAATTTGAGGCTGAATAAATTGTGTAATTGAAGCTTAGTGAGTCTAGTTTCTTATAAAAGAAACCTTGCAAGCAAAGGGATTTCCGATAAATAGATTTTTAGAGTAGAGTGAGACAGTTCCAGTTTGACTTCGAAGTCCCCTGCTCTGTTTTTGGAAAATCACTATAAATTGTATAAAAATTGTTATGAGACCCCATTTATATTCTTAGACTCCTTAATGAGTCTAGTTTCGAATGAAATAAGTGAGGACATATTTGGAACTCTGTGCAAGGAGAAAATTCGGTTCGTAGTATAGAGCGGTCGGTTTAATCAAACAGTGAATTAGGGGAACTTTAAGAAAATTCTGGTATTGATTGACCAAACCAAAAATTATGAAAATTTTATGGATTAAAGATAAATGAGTCTATTCTCATGCAAAATTTACGGCACTACATTTGGAGTTTCGTAGCTCCAGTTATGAGTAAATTATTGAATGCTGCTCAGAAAATCAGCTTGTTGTGACTTATGATATGTATGTGAAATGCTCCAATGTGCATGTGTGTTTGCAATGAGAAGAATATGCATGTATGATTTGACTATGACTGAAAATGATTCATTGAGGTGCTTGAATAAGAATTAATAGAATTAAATGTTTTATTTAGCTCAAGAGCATAGAGGGACGAGTTCGGATAAAGGGAAGGCTAAAGTGGTTGAATAGCCAACTCGTAATTCCTCGTGAAAGTTCAAGGTAAGTTTTGAGTAATCGAAATTGGTAATTAAGTTAAAATGCCATGACATACATGCTGATATTCGGACGATGTCCCATTGAGAAAGACACCTTATTCATGTTTGATCATTTGGCCGAAAGTCTAGGAAAGAAAAGTATACGTGTATGAATTTTGAATTATATGTACAGTTACGATATAAAGTCGAGAAGCATGTTATATGTTTGTATGCATATGAATTGATTGAATTGTAAGTGAAATCTTGCTATGTGAAACTTGACTACATGTGAATATATATATATATGAGAATTTGTGATGTGAATCCGGGATTTAAGTCCCGCTGACTATATGTGGAGACTATGTCCGGGTTAAGACCCGAAGGCTATATGCAGAGATGATGTCCGGGTTAAGACCCGAAGGCTATATGCGGAGATTATGTCCGGGCTATAGACCCGATGGCTATGTATAGAGTTTACCCGAGCTAAAGACCTCGATGATGATGAGAATAAAGCCTAAGACTAATGGTCTTCAAGGTAACGATCGCTAATGAATTGCGCTGAAAGTGTTAAACTATACAGGTATGTACCATTGGCTTATATACAAGATGGATTTTGGACCGAATACTAAAGTCATTATGTGATTTCATATGTGTACTTGAAATGAGTATATTAAAATGATCAAAGTACAATTGGCCTATGTGAAATGTTATGTGACTTCTTGTGACATGTATATGTTATGTGAACTTACTATGAGTGGAAGCTATCCATTTTCGTATGTGATGTGAATGTCTATGTTTGGAAAAAGGGTGACATACCCAAAAAGGAGAGGGAAACAAAGATATGATCAATTATGCTATAATTTGATGATCTATTTAATGTCATTGCTTAAAACTTACTAAGCATTGTAATGCTTACTCCGTTTCCCTTGTTTCCTCTGTTTTATAGATCTCTTTTTGGAAGCTACGGACTCAAGGATTGAAGCCTTAATCACCTACACTATCGCTGTTATTTAGGTACATTCGATGCTTATTTTTGGGTCAATGGCATGTATAGGCTATTTTCCTTCGGTTGAATCAAACTTCATTTTGAGTTGTAAATATTTCTAGCCATGCAAAAATGGCTTGCTTAGTCTTCGAGTTTGCTTATATGGGTTGGAGTGATTCTCATACTATTCGATGTTGTGGCATGGAATTTAGTTAGTACTTAATATGCAATGATTTTTCTAATATGATGTTTGGTTATCGAATTTGTTTGTTGTAGCCAATTCGTTAGTATGCTTATAGAACGATTTAATAAGATACGATGTCCTGACCGAATCGACCTAAGTGTTATATTTAACTATTGAACTCAATGAATTCACGTCTAGCTTTGTATCTATGAACCTCGGTAGTTGTATTTTGATTTTGTAATACTCTAAACCCTAATCCGGTGACGGACAAGGGCGTAGGGTGTTACACTTCCAATTTAAAATTGCATTTCAAATAAGCACTAAACACTTCTAGAACTCTAATTTTGCAACCTTTGCAATTTAGTCCTAATATTCAAATTGGGAACTCTATCGCTAAAATTTCTTACGAAATTTTCACACATGCATTTAATCACACCATAGACCTTAAAACAATCATAAAATCAATATTTTAGCTTCAGATTTGTCGTTTTGAAACCACTGTTCCATTTAGGTCCTAATTCGTGTTGTTAGAACTCTCCTCCTTTAGGGATTTTTGTCCCCAAAAATCTTACCAGAAAAGAGGTTTGGGTACTGTTTTCTCATGGCTTCCTCGGGTTCCCACATAGCCTCTTCAGCCCCATGTCTATGCCACAACACTTTCACTAATGCTACACTTTTATTCCTCAATTGTTTGGCTTCTCGAGCCAAAATCTGAATTAGTTTTTCCTCAAATGTCATATCCAATCGAATCTCAACTTCTGTCGAAGAAATCACATGTGAAGGATCAGAACGATATCGTTGCAACATCGACACATGAAACACGTCATGGATTATTTCCAACTCAAATGGTAAGGCTAACCGATATGCTACAGGCCCTATCTTTTCAGTAATCTCATACGGACCAACAACACGTGGATTTAACTTGCCTTTATAGCCAAATCTCAAAATCTTTTTCCACAGAGACACTTTCAGAACAATTTATCACCAATCTGAAATTCAATCTCTATTCTTTTCTAATCTGCGTATGACTTTTCTCGATCTGAAGCAGTTTTCAAGCAATCATGGATCACTTTTACATTCTCTTCGGTTTCTCTAACCAAATCAACTTCATGTACCTGTCTCTAACTAAGCTCGATCCAATACAAAGGACTTCGGCACTTGCGGCAATACAATGCCTTGTATGGTGTCATTTTTAAACTTGATTGAAAACTATTGTTTTAAGCAAATTTGACCAAAGGTAGATATTTTTCCCAGCTACCTTCAAATCCCAAAACACAACATCTAAACATATCTTCGAGAATTTGAACTACTCTTTCGGGCTGACCGTCGGTCTAGGAATGGAATGCAATACTAAAATTCAACTTTGTACCCAAGGCTTCTTGCAACATTTTTGAAAACCTCAAAGTAAACCTTGGATCTCTGCCAAAAATAATAGAATCAGGCACTCCGTGCAATCTCACAATTTCAACAATATACAACTCAGCTAACTTGTCAAGTGAGTAATCGGTACGTACCAGAATAAAATTAGCCGATTTCGTCAATTGATCAACAACAACCCACACGGCATCTTTCTTTTTTGGAGTCAGAGGCAAACCCGTCATGAAATCCATCGTGATCCTATCCCATTTCCACTCGGGTACCATCACTGGTTGAAGTAAACTGTAAGGCACTTGGTGCTCGGTTTTCACTTGTTGACAAACTAAACACTTCGACACAAACTTAGAAATGTCTCGTTCCATACCTGGCCACCAATACAATTTCTTCAGATCATTATACATTTTCACACTGCCCGGATACAATGACAAACAACCACTGTGGGCCTTGTGCAAAATTTTCTAAATCAACTCAGCATCCTTTGGAACACAAACTCTATCTCGTAACATCAAACAATCATCGATCCTGATTTAAAATTTTAACTCACTTATCGATTCACACCGAGCACTTTTGGCTTGCAAATCACTATCACTTTTCTAAGCTTCACATATTTGCTGAAGAAACATCGGTTTAAATCTCAAGTATGCTAAAATCAAACCATCATCTGATACAGTCAACTAAGTATTCATAGCCCTCAAGAAAAATAATGTCTTCCTACTTAAAGCATCGGTGACCACGTTCTCCTTTCCTGGGTGATAGTCAATCACCAACTCATAGTCATTTAATAGTTCTAGCCATCTTCGTTTCTGTTAATTCATATCGTTTTGAGACATTTAGTATTTCAAGCTCTTATGGTCGATAAAGATATGGCCTTTCTCACCGTATAAATGATGATGCCAAATCTTTAAAGCAAGCACAAATGAAGCCAATTCTAAGTCATGCGTCGGATAGTTCTTCTTGTACGGTTTCAAGTGTCTCGAGGCATCAGCTACCACTTTGCCCTCTTGCATCAATACACATCCAAGACCAATTAAAGACGCATCACTATAAATTACATATTCCTTATCGGCCTCAGGCTACACTAGCACTGGTGCCTCAGTCAACATTGCTTTTAATTTCTCAAAACTTTGTTGACCCTTTTCGGTCCATTCGAGCTTAACATCCTTTTGCAACAAATTGGTCATAAGAGAAGCAATCATCGAAAATCCTTTAACAAAGCATCTATAATATCCGGCCAAGCCTAAAAAAGCTTCTCACCTTTGACACGTTCCACGGTGGTTTCCATTCAACAATAGTCGTAATCGTACTTGGGTCAACTCTAATACCATCACCCGAAACAATGTGGCCTAAAAATCCAACTTCTTTAAGCCAAAATTCACTTTTACTAAACTTAGCATACAACTGTCTTTCAAAGTTTGTAAAACCATTCTCAAGTCGTCGGCATGCTCAGTCTCTTCACGAGAATAAATTAATATATCATCAATAAAAACAACAACAAATTTATCCAAGTACGGTCAGAAAATACGGTTCATTAAATCCGTAAATATAGTAGGAGCATTTGTTAAACCAAAGGGCATGACAAGAAATTCATAATGTCCATACCTCATTTTGAACGTAGTTTCTAGCACATCCGAGTCTGTAACCATTAATTGGTAGTAGCCATGTAACAGCCCATTTTAGGCCCTAATCGGAATGAGTGGTTTTGAGACCACCTAACCGAGTCAAAATACTATTTTATTTGCTTTAATATGTTTGAAAGCATGACAAATTAATTGTGTGAAAGATTCGTTTAGAAATTTTATCGTTTAATTAGTTAATTCGATAAAAAGTACTAAATCGCATAAAGCGATAAATAGGAATTCTATTGCATAAAAGGCTTATATGACTTTGTCTTTGTTTGTGGAAGTCCTTAAATGGTTATTTTACCATTTTAATTGTTAGTGGACACTTATGTCCATATTAGTATGATTTATAAATGGTTTTATAAAGGTTAAAATGCTAAATTGCCTAATAACTTATTATTAAATAAAACTAAAAATAAAATCATCATTTTAGTTTATGTTCTACCACCGAAAAACAAAAAGAAAACAAAGTTTTAAAAGGTTTTGAAGCTTTCGGCTATCTTTAAGCAAAATTAAGGTATGTTTTGGCTTTGATTTTTGATAATTTATACGTTTTTTATATCGTCGCTTTGTATACTAGCTGACTCATACCTCGATTTCTAAAACTGGTTGTGTTTTGAAATGTTCCATTGATGAATACATGGTTATTTTGATGAATAATGGTGAATTATTGATGTTTATTTGGAAATATACAAGTTTTACAAAGTGATTTTTGATGAAAATGAGTTTTAAGGATTTAATTGAAAAGAAATAGAAATTATGTGGTTAGAAATGTGATTTTATGAAAGATATGTGCTTATATGAGATATATGAATATTCGGCTTTGATAAATTGAGGGTCCTATTGTGTAATTTGTTATTTTGTGAATTTAAGACTAAAGTGTTAAAGTATGAAAAGTTAAAGGCTAATTTATAAATAGGCCAAAATACATGTTTTTGGATTAAATTGAACATGTTAGTGATTAAATAGCTGAATTTGTATTAATATAGATAAAGACAATTGAATCCCGGAACCTGATTAGGACAAACGAAAGGTAGACGAGTAGATATCGGGAAATAAAGGTAAGTTCATATAATTAGAATTGAACTTGTTTAAGGTTTATAATTGTGGTTTTAATGCTATATGAATGTATAATGAACCATAGATTCAAGTTTACCTTTTTGATATATGTTGAAATTCATATGGTGTATATGTAAAATAATGAAGAGAAATGCAAATTCGTTATATGTCCAAATGATTACCGAGTCCCGTTTGAACCGCAGAAGTCATAGGATACAAGTGACATGTCACTAGGGCTATAGGGTGGTTTGAGCTCCTGCATTTGTTGCGGACTCATCGCAGGTCATGAGGTATATGTTCATCCTTCGGGATTCTATGTTCAGTCTTCAGACTTACCGTTCAGCCTACGGGCTTACCGTTCATCCTTTGGGATCACATGTTCAGCCTTTGGGCTTACTGTTTTAGGCTCGAAAGAGCATATATGATGCATTGACAGATTACAGGTTATATATATATACACTATGTGTGCATCACCCGAGTATCCCTTGATGTTCTGAAAGGTTCAATGTGCAATTATCGATTCATGTTACATGATGATCAATGAGTATATGAACTATAAGTTACATGACTTATAAGAATTATACGAACTATATGATATGAACTACATGAATTATATGTCGTAGGTATTTGACTTTTACTTGTGATATGTGAATGTTTACTTAGAGAATGAAGGATTCATGAGGTTACAAAGACTAACATTTGTGGACTTGTTAAATAGGAAATGTGAGTATGTGACTTGGGTTAGTAATTATGACATGCTTATTGCTATTGATTTGGTAAGTTAATTTCTACGTTATACGAGCTTACTAAGCTTTTAAAGCTTACTCTGTTTACTTTCCCTTATTTTATAGATTCTGAAGCTAGCTCGATTTTTGAACGAGTTGGAGACTTGCTATCATACTATCCATCATGCTTTTGGTACTTTTGAATCTTTGCAAATGAGATGGTCATGGCATGTATAGGCTAGTTGTTAAGTGAATTTTTATGGTTAGCTTTACCAATGAATTTAGTATGTTTTGGGCACTTATTCAAGCTATGAGATGTGGCTTGTTTTGTATAGGTCTAACCTATTTTGAATGACTATTATGATGTGTTCCTATGTGTTAAATTGTGAAGTGTTATGATGTTATTTGATTAGTCATATTAGCTTTTGAGTTGATGAATGATTGGTATGGAATGGTGCATATATGGTACATGATTATTTGATGCTTAATGGCTGCAAATTGTGGTTGGAATGTTGTGGTTATGTGATGCTTGTAGGAATGACCCATTTGGGTGGCAAAATGGCTTAAACCAAGCCTACATTGTGCCACACAGTCTGAGCACACGGGCATGTGACTCAGCTGTGTAATCCCTGACCTAAAATTACTTTAGGCAGTCTTGCGCACGGCTTAGGCACACGGGCGTGTTTGGTAGCCGTGTGGTATTTGAAAGTATTGAGCACGGACTGGACACACGGGCGTGTCTAGTGACCATGTGGGGTTTGGCAGTGTTGCCACAGACTGAGTGCATGGGCGTGTCTGGTGGGGCATGACCGTGTGAGGTACACGGGCTAGGGACACGGCCGTGTGTCGCTAACTTGAAAATTTTTCTCAAATTATTCCCTATCTTTCTCATATTTTCAAATTGATCCTCGATAAATGTGTGTATGTTTAGATGAGCTTTAAAGCATGATTGGGTGAATGATTATAGAACTATATGGTTGAATGTTAAGTTCAAAATTTTATTGATCTGAACTGAGTTACAAGTCCAGCAATGCCCTTACCTATTCCGGCGACGGTTACAGGATAGGGGTGTTACAAGCTGGATCTCAAGTCTATATTCAAAAACACTGTCGCTACTTTCAATTGGTCGAACAAATCATTTATTCTTTGCAAAGGATCTTTGTTCTTTACAGTTACCATGTTGAGTTGTCGATAATCTATACATAGTCTCATAGAACCATCTTTCTTCTTCACAATAATACCAAGCACCCCAAGGAGAAAAACTCGGTCTCGTGAATCCCTTATCTGTCAACTCTTGCAACTGGGTTTTTTGCTCTTTTAATTCAGTCGAAGCCACTATATATGGAACAATCGATATTAGAGTTGTCCCTGGTAACAAATTAATAGTAAACTCAATTTCTCTTATTAGAGGCAAACCAGGCAACTCTTTTGGAAACACATCCGGACACTTAGAAACTACCGGCACTGATTCAACATTCAAGTTAGACACTTTGGTGTTCAATACAAATGTAAGAAATGCTTCACAACCCTTTCTTATATACCTCTGAGCAGACATGGACGAAATCACAACAGATAGCTCATTGGATTTATCTATTTCAACCCAAAGATCCTCACCATCTTCACATTTCAATTCAATAATTTTTTGCTTACAATTCACCTTGGCATCATGCGATATCAACCAATCCATACCCAAAATAGCGTCAAACTCATTAAATGGCAACAACATTAAGTTAGCTGGGAAATAGTGACCTCGAATCATAAAAGGACAATTCTTACAAATCTTATCAACTAGTACATACATGCCTAAAGGGTTTACACTTTAATCACCAACTCAATAGACTCAACAGCTAAATTCATATTAGTTGCCAAGTTTATAAAAATATAAGAATGCGTAGACCCGGGATCAACCAAAGCAGTGGTATTAATATCATAAAGAGAAAATATACCAGTGATCAAATCAGGGGATGACTCATCTTCCTGAGTACGGATAACATAAGTTCTCACAAGCGCTCTAGCTTCGGATCTTGCAGCCAAATCTTTAGGTACATCTTTGCTACTGGCCCCATCTCTCATATTTCTCACTGGTCTCCCTCTAGCAATAGTGTTACTCAATTTAGCATCATGAGTATTTTCTTTTTCAACTAATTCAGGACAATCTTTAATGAAATGACCTTGGGAGCCACATTTAAAACAAGCCCAGGTGATCATCCAACATTCACCAGGGTGTTGCCTACCACAATGTTGGAATTTAGACTTTTCAGATCTCACATTACCAACGCTCATTATAGACGTAGTTCGAGCCTTAAAACCCGAATATTGCTTCCGGCGATCTCTGCTAGGAGTCCCAGCTGAAACATTCGAATGAACATGCATATCCATTGATTTCTTCGATGTGGACTGAAAGGACTTACTCATTTGTCTCTTCCTCGAATCTCTAGCATCGAGCTCAGCTTTTCTCTTTTCTTTTCTTAACTATTCGGCCTTTCAAGCTCATTCTACTAGCTCAACAAATTCTTTCAGTTCCAAAATTCTAATAAACATTTTAATATTTTCATTTAGTCCATCCTCAAACCTCTTACACATAATAGCTTCTGTGGACACACATTCTAGAGGGTACTTACTAAGTCTGATGAACTCTTGCTCGTATTTAGATACGATCATACTACCTTGCTTCAATTCCAAAAACTCTTTACATTTCTAATCGATGAACTGCTGACTTATATACTTCTTTCGAAATTCCTCTTGGAAGAAATCCCATGTAACCGTCTCTCTCGGAACCTCATATACCAGTGTCTTCCACTAGTGATATGTTGCATCCCTCAGCAAAGATATAGCACATTTTAAACATTCTTTGGGTGTACATGAAAGCTCATCAAACACCATGATAGTGTTCCCCAGCTAGAACTCTGCCCTCTCAGGGTCATCATCCATTTACTATATGAAAAATAGTTTAAAAAGATCAGGAACCATCACACAATCAAAATTTATATTTATGGCATGTATAGCTAGACTCTCAAAAATGCTATGTTAGTTCGAGAAATGACTAAGCTATAGCTCTGATACCACTAAATGTAACAACCCTTACCCGTATCCACGACGGGACAGGGTACGAGGCATTACCAGACTTAAACACAAGCACTCATAGAAATTCGAGCCATAAAATTTGTGTCCAATTTAAAACTTTTCAAACATATTCAAAACGTCTCTAATACAGGCATGCGAAGCCCTAAACATTCATTTGAGGAGGTTAGGGACTAAACCTAGAACTTTCAAAACTTTTACAACACTTAGAAAATTTTTCATCAAAATAAGGTCACACACCTGTGTGACTTGGGACATGCCCGTGTGGGCAAGCCATGTGGTCACACATGCCCATCCCCAACCCGTGTGAAAAACATTGAGCATTCTGTTTATGACATCATCAACAATTTAGGGTCACATGGACAAGTCAGACGCCCATGTGCTGGGCCGTGTGGCGAATTTAATTTTTGCATTTATGGTGCAAACTTCACACAGCTTGGGCACACGCCAATGTCCTAAGGCCGTGTCCTTCGCACGGTTGAGATACACGGCCGTGTCTCTACCTATGTGTTTACCACTGGACATTCTATTTTGTAAAACTAGGGTGCAGGGGACACACAGCCTATTCAAACGCCCGTGGGGCTGACCGTTTGGACAAAAATAAGGCTATTGACCAAGCCATTTGCCATCCTGAAATGTAAATGCATTAATACCAATTTCAACAACACATAGTAGGGCATAATACAACCAAATATTCATAAATTAGCATATTCGCACATCAAATACATACCACATTCATCACATATACACATTGCATATTACTCAACTTAATCATGCAAGCTTGCACCTTTATAACCACATTAACAATTGAAGTTTTGACATAACTAATATTGGCCAATTCCAAATGGGCCTCCACAAAATGAACCATCAACATTAGTAGCAAATATTTTTGGCCAAAACAATTATGACACATAATAAAATGAAAAAGTCACCTATACATGCCATAATCTTAAATATTGAAATCAAAATTCAAAAAAATTTGTTGATAGTGTGTATGGAACCCCGTTGATCTCTGGATCTCGTGCTAGCTTGACAACTCTATAGGGAAAAGAGAAAAGAGAGGGAGTAAGCTACATAGCCTAGTAAGTCTATATTCAAATAATGGATGTCTCAAACATATAAAGCATACAATAAATATGAAAGAATTTGCATACATCACACTAATGATTTATGTTCACAACTTACTCATTTCAACCTTACCAAAGGTCCAATATACACCTCGATCACATTGCTTACAGATTTTACACTCATACCTGTATCAGCTCATAACACAACCATTTCCACTTGCTTTCACACTATGTCATATCATTTAACTACCCATTGAACCACTTGGAATACTAGAGGATACTCGAAAGTTTTGCACATAAGTGCCACAACTTATTTGTAGCCAAAGCTACCACTTATCACTTATTACTTAAGAGCTCACTCTCGAGCTATTCACAAGCCTGCTCACACAAGCTGATCGTCATGACGTAGCTACATAGTGCTGCTCATAGAAGCTGATAGATATCCATAACACATGCCAGATTACCTAGCCATGGGAAGGACGTACTAGACGAGCACTCGAATCACTTAATCACTTAAACACTTTCCTAATGACATATCACTTGCATCCTATTCGATTCCTAAGGTTCAATTAAGATTTTCTCACTTGCCGATACTTGGTCGATACACACCTTCAGATAGTTACCCACAATGCATACAATATTAAGGCATTCAAACTATAAAAATAACAACGCATTATTTACATACAAACTTACCTTGGTACAAAAATAGCAAATTTTGTGATTTAGTCCACAACTTTGCCCATTCCTCGATCTAAGTCAATTCTTAGTCTTTCTTGATCTATAATAACACATTTAGCTCATCTAATTATCACATTATTCAATTTGAACCAAAAATCACATTAAGGTAAAGTTACATTTTTCCCTCTAACTTTTCACTTATTTACACCTTAGTCCTTAGGCTTTTAAAATGAAACGTGCTCATGTTCTTTGTTACCCAAGCCTAGTCGAACTATGTTCATACTCATAACAGCACATATTTTTCATTTAATCCCACTTTTTACACACATTTTACAACTTTTGCGAATATGTCCTTTTTAATAGTTTCATAAAAAATTAACCAGTAAATGTTGTTTATCTAACACCAAACACTCATTTTTTACCATTACACATCAAAATACTTGCATGTCACCCATGGGTAAATTCTTGAACATGAACCCTAGCTCAAATAAATGGTAGAAATAGGTAAATTGGGTGATAACAACCTCAAAAATGTAAAGAGCATTAAAAATGGGGCTAATATGCACTTACTATCAAGCTTGGAAGTTGAAGAAACCCTAGCTATGGCTCCCTTGTGATTTTAGGCCAAGGTAGGAGAAGATGGACATAATTTTTGACTTATTTGGACTTATTTTTCCATTTTTTATTCTTATATTAACCAAATGATCGAAATGCCCTTAAGGCCTTTCTTCAAAAAATTACTCTTCCATGTCCATTTTTTTCCATCATGATATATAATGGTCTAATTTCTAAATAAGGACTTCCAATTTAAAAATTCATTTCAATTAAGCACTAAAAGCTTCTAGAGCACTTATTTTGTAGCATTTGCAATTTAGTCTTAATATTCAAATTAGACACTCTATCGCTAAAATTTCATAACGAAATTTTCACAAACGCATTCAATCACACCATAGAGCTTAAAAAATCATAAAATCAATATTTTAGCTTTGGATTTGTGGTTCTGAAACCATTGTTCCTGTAATAGCCCGGTTTAGACCCTAATCGAAACGAGTGGTTTCAAGACCACTTAACCGAGTCAAAATATTTATTTTATTATTTTATTATGTTTTACAGTATGATAGTGTTGTGGTATGAAAGTTTCGTATAGAAATTTTACCGTTTAAATACTTAATTCGGTAAAAAGGACTAAATCGCATAATGCGTAAAATATGAATTCTATTAGTAAAAGAACTCAATTAACCATGGCTTTATAAATGAAAGTCCTTATAAGGTTATTATACCTTTGTTAAGGTTAGTGGACATTTATGTCCATAATTCATTTGATTTTTATAATGTTTTAATAAGGTTAATTTAGGTATTTGGTTATTAAGTTATTATTAACTAAAAACAAAGTCATAAAATTTTGTTTTATTCATCATCTTTGCCGAAAAACAAAAGAAAGAATTAAGGATTGGGTGTTAAAGTATTCAGCTACTATCTATCTTGATTAAAGGTATGTTTTGCTTCAGTTTTTGATGATTTTTACATTTTTTGAGACCGTTGCTTTGTGTTCTATGATGCCCAAGCTTCAATTTTTGAAATTGATGACGTTTTTAAGTTATGCCATTTTTGAATTATTGGTTTTTTTTTATGAATAATGGTAGATTATTGATTTTTTAATTAGTGATATACAAGTTTATTAAAGTGATTTTTGAAAAAAATGTGAATTAGGGATTAAATTGAAAAAGATAAAAATTTTGTGGTTAGAAATTTGAATAACATGAAATATGGGCTTGTAAGGACCATAGGAATATTTGGCCATAGAGAATTTTTGATACAAGTGTGTAATTTGTTATTTTGAGAATTTAGGACTAAATTTTCAAAGTATGAAAATACAAGGGCTATTTTGCAAAATGACCAAAATAAATGTCTCTGGACTAAGTTGAATGTGCTGTTGAATAATTGAGTTAAATTTGATTAATATAGATCAAGATAAACAAATACTGGAATTTGATCGGGGGAAACAGAAGGTAGATGAATAGGTTTTGGATATAGGAGCTAAATCGAGGTAAGTTCGTATAATTAGAATCGAACTTGTATAATGTTTATAATTGTTATTTTAATATTATATGAATGAATGATGAACAATGGAATCAAGTTTGCCTATTAAATACATGTTGAATTTCATATTGTATAAATGTACATATATGTGAAATAATGTATTGAAATGCTTATTGGTTACATGTTCAATTTGATTACCGAGTCCCATTTGAACCGTAGAAAGTTGTAGGTTACAAGTGACATGTCACTAGGGCTACAGGTTAGTTGAGTTCTTGCATTTCTTGTGGACTCACCACAACTCATGAGCTTACATGTTCAGTCTTCAGACTTACCATTTAGCCTTTGGGCTTACATGTTCAGTCTTTGGACTTACCGTTCCGCCTTCGGGCTTACTGTTACCGGCTCAAGAGGAGCATACCGTACATGGCTCGAAAGAGCATACATGATGAATTGATGGATTTACAGGTTATATATGTACACTGTGTGTGTACCACCGGAGTATCCCTTGATAATCTCAAAGGTTCAGCAGGTAATATATCGATATGAAATAGTTGAAATACATGTTATAAAAGGTTTAGAGAATGCATAAATTTCATGTTATATGTACATGGGTCATATGAGATTATATGTTAAATAAGGTACAAGGACATGGATTATATGTTACAAGCATATGTTCACATGAATGACATAGAATACATGAAAAATATGGTACAAGTACATGTTTACAAGGTATATTATAACACCCCGAATTTGGGCCTAGAAGTATTGGGCCTTGAGTTTTAGATCGGTTAAAAAGCAGCTTTAATAATTTAATTTGTGTGTTTAGTTTAGTGGATAAGGTGGTAATTTGAGGTGTTAAAGAGTTCCTGTGAAGTATTGAGTTCGGGTTTAGTATAGAAAAAATATTTATTTTTAGGTTAACAGAGCCCTAAGCTCAAGTAGGATAACTTATAAATAAAAGGGATAAAATAAGACACAAAAGGAGTTGTGGTCTAGTGGTAAATGGCGCCACATAGGAGACAAGGAATTGACGCCACAGAGGAAGGAAGGGGTCCAAGGTTCAAGTCTTGGCTCTTGCAATTTAATTTGGTTTCTCTTTTAAATAAATATGGAAGCGAGTAGGTAGGCTTTATAGTTAAATGTGTTGGACTTATGACACAAAGGAACTTGTGTCCTAGAGGTGGTGGCGTGACATGGTTTTCGATAGAACTTTGGTTTGAATCCCTTTGCACGCAAAGGTTGATTATTTTGCTAATAAGTCGATTTTGAGAGATTGGTGGAGAATCCCACATCGGGAAGCTATCATGAGAATAAATGAGAAACTAGCTTTCAATAGAGCAAACCATGAGGAGAGTAAGCATACCTTGGTTGGCTTATCCCTTTCACGTTGTGGCGTGTTCATTTGGGTTAGGCATTGGATCATTGCTAATCTGTATGCCGTTGGGTTACGGTGGTGGTGACCATAGTTCATCGACACACCCCTTATGAGTCAAGGGTATGATTATTGTTGGCTTCTATGCATACCAGTGTTTGAAGAGCGGATTAACTTCAGACTCCTATCAAGTGTGTACTTCACCCTACTCTAGTTGTAGAACAGCAAATGCCGGAATACCGAAATGGGCCATGTAGGCCCAATTGGCCCGTGGACCCAATCGGTCAAATTCTATGATTGTTAGTAAATATTGGACTACACTAGGTGAATCTCATATCTATGGCTAGATTTGGGCGTGGGGGCCCACTTGGGCCGAGAATGGGCCTTCGGCCCATTCGCAACGTTATCTCTGTTTAGAATACTTGAGTCGCCTGAGGCGATTGTAGACTTTGTGAAGGATTGATAAAATTACCGAAATACCCTTATAGGGTAGAATTACTGTAATACCCCTGATTTGCAAAATTATCGAATTACCCTCGATTTGTAAAATTACAAAAATACCCCTAATTTGTAAAAGTACTATTTTACCCCTAATTTGTAAAGTTATCATTTTACCCCTGATTTGCAAAGTTACCAATTTACCCTCGATTTGTAAAATTACAAAAATTCCTCGATTTGTGAAATTACCAAAAACCCCTAATTTACAAAATTACAGAAATACCCTTAGTTTGTGAAATTACTGAAATACCCCTAGTTTGCGAAATTACCGAAATACCCCGATTTATGAAATTATCGAAATACCCCTAGTTTGTGAAATTACTGAAATACCCTCGCAGGGTAGAATTACCCAATACCTCTGTAGGGTAAAATTACGTTTTGCCCCTAGGGCGTGAAATGACTGTTTTGTCCTTGTCGGCAAGTGACTGACTTGGACAGTGAATGTGATTGATTTGATTGTGATCGTATGATCGTGTTTTCACTGACGTGACCATGGTTGCATGATTGATATGTTTTCGACATTTGTGTTAAACGACTAATATTGAGCATGGCCATTCTGCATACATGTGTGATGTTTGAGCATGGCATACATGACATGATGCATGGGTTGGGTTTTTTTACGGAGGAAGATCTGATCTATTAGGGTCGCATGGTTGCTTGACAACTCTAGATCCACTGAAGGCTTGGAGTTGTTTATCTATTTTGATCTGATAAAGTCGTACGGGTCGCCCGAGACGACTATGGACTGATCGATTATTGAGTGCCAATCATGTTACCGATGGCTGTGTGCCATTATTATGGTATTTGTGCCAACATTGTGCACTTTGTATCGTTGTTATGAGCTTCGTGCCAACATTGTGGGCTTTGTATCGTTTTTGTGGGCTTTATGCCATTACTAAAGGCTTTGTGTCGATTATAGACCCGTTATCGATGGCTTTGTGCCATGCATATTATCATGGCTCTATGTCATTCTGATTGTTGCTCAGTGTCATTCTGTTTACGACTTTAAGCTATTATGTTTACTTAGTACCGCAACCGGTGCTACCACTAGAGTGTAGGGATGCGTGGGTTGATATTTATATCCCCACAGGAGTGTAGGGTTGGAAGGGAAAATGGAGTGCATGGATGGTTTGGGATGGGAACATTGCATACATATGACATTGTTGTGATATGGGCTCCAGCCCAAATAAGGCCACTACTGGCTAAAGCCCAAAGGCCACTGCTATTGAAAGGGCTCAAGCCCAGACTGTTTCTGCTTCTGTTTCCATATACTAACTAGGTTTTTTAGCAAGGGGATTACACACTCAGTTTTCGTAAACTCACCCCGTTTATTAACCTTTCAAGTAATCCCCAACTTTTTACGGATCGGTGCTACGAGGGACTCGGAGTGGGCCACACAACTGCATATGTCTTATTCTGTTTTACTCAATTACTTAAAGCACATTGATTTTAATTTGGGTTGTAATAAGGCTTCTATAACTTCTGGATTTTAAATTTGGGATTTCATTGATAGTGATTTATCTCCATTAGAAGGAAAATAAGGATTTTCAAAACAATAACTGTTTTCAAACACTATGTTTTCTGCAACTGATTAAATTAAGCTTCTGCAACAAAGAAGATTTTAAAGGTAATGATTTTTTTAAAAGGGATTAACTTTTAATAGACCATGTTTTGAAAATTAATAAACACAAGTTTTAATTGGAATTGATCAAGTGCAAACTAATGATGTACACAAATCTTTAGTAAGAAGGGTTTTCAATGAAAACTTGGTTTTCGAGAAACATTTCAATGTGACAAATTAGATTCAGTCGTAACGTCTAGGCTAAGTTTAGGGTGTTACATTTAGATTCGGTCGTAACGTCTAGGCCGAGTTTAGGGTGTTACATTTAGTGGTATTAGAGCCCGGGTTGCAAAACTCGGCTGTGGAATGAGTTTTCAAAGTTTTTTAAAAAACTAATTTGCACTATTTAAATCGTTTTAAATTTTTAATTTCTTTGAAAATTTCTTAAAGGTGTTTGAATTGCTTTTCGAAACCATGGTTTTAACAGAACTTATTTGTTTCTGAAAGTTGTTACTGAAACTGTGGCACACTAGGTCTCCAACACCGAATCCGTAAGTTTTATAAATACTTCTATTTATTTAGAAACTGAAATGTAGTAAGTTTGAAATACTGTGGTCTCTTTAGATAAGTGGACTGTATTTAGATGTTTATCCTGTGTATGTTTGGAAATGATTGAATATGATGATTTGGATCCTTTGGATGTGTGTTAAAGATGTTGAGATTAGAGTGCGCAGTGGTAGCGTAGTGGGGTAGTTGTTACATGACTACCCTGTTAGTGGGAAATTTCGAGGTTGAAATTTCCTTAAGGGGGTAGAGTTGTAACACCCTGAATTTAGGCCTAGAAGTATTGGGCCTTGAGTTTTAGGTCGGTTAAAAAGTAGCTTTAATAATTTAAATTATGTGTTTTGTTTAGTGGATAATGTGGTAATTTGAGGTGTTAAAGAGTTTCTATGAAGTCCTGAGTTCGGGTTTAGTATAGGAAAAATATTTATTTTTAGGTTAACAGAACCCTGAGCTCAAGTAGGATAACATATAAATAAAATGGGCTAAAATAAGACACAAAAGGAGTTGTGATCTAGTGGCAAATGGCGACACATATGAGACAAGGAATTGACGCCATAAAGGAAGCAAGGGGTCCAAGGTTCAAGTCTTGGCTCTTGCAATTTATTTTGGTTTCTCTTTTAAATAAATCTGGGAGCGAGTAGGTAAGTTTATAGTTAAATGTGTTGGACTTATGACACAAAGGAACTTGTGTCCTAGTGGTGGTGGGGTGACATGGCTATCGAGAGGACTTTGGTTTGACTCCCTTTGTAGGCAAAGGTTGATTATTTTGCTAATAAGTCGATTTTAGGGGATTGGTGGAGAATCCCACATGGGGAAGCTAACATGAGAATAGGTGAGAAGCTGGCTTTAAATAGAACAAACCATGAGAAGAGTAAGCATACCTTGGTTGGCTTATCCCTTTCACGTTGTGGTATGTTCGTTTGGGTTAGGTGTTGGATCATTCGTTGATCTGTATGCCGTTGGGTCAAGGTGGTGGTGACCATAGTTCATCGACACACACCTTGGGAGTCAAGGATATGATTATTGTTGGCTTCTGGGCGTAGTAGTGCTCGAAACGCAGATTAACTTCAGATTCCTATCTGGTGTGTACTTCACCCTACTCTAGCTATAGAATGGCAAATGTCGGAATGCCGAAATGGGCCATGTGGGCCCAATGGGCCCGTGGGCCCAATCGGTCAAATTGTCTGATTGTGTAGTAAACATTGGATTAGACTAGGTGAATCTCATATCTGTGGCTAGATTTGGGCAAATAGGGCCACACGAGCATGTGGGCCCACTTAGGCTGAGAACGGGCCTTTGGCCCTTTCGTAAAGTTATCTCCGTTTAGAATACTTGTGTTGCCCGAAGCGACTGTAGACTTTCTAAAGGATTGATAAAATTACCAAAATACTCTTATAGGGTAGAATTACTGTAATACCCCTGATTTGCAAAATTACCAAATTACCCTCGATTTGCAAAATTACAGAAATACCCTTAATTTGTAAAAGTACTATTTTACCCCTAATTTGTAAAGTTACCGTTTTACCCCTGATTTGCAAAATTACCAAATTACCCTCGATTTTCAAAATTATAGAAATACCCCGTTTTGCAAAATTACCGAAATACCCCTAGTTTGCAAAATTACCCAAATGCCCCTAGTTTACAAGATTATCGAAATACCCTTGGTTTGTGAAATTACCAAACTACCCCTACTTTATGAAATTACTAAAATACCCCGATTTGTGAAATTACCGAAATAGCCTTGGTTTGTGAAATTACCGAAATACCGTCGTAGGGTAGAATTACCAGGATACCCCTGTGGGGTAAAATTATCGTTTTGCCCCTAGGTATGGATTGGGATGGGAACATTGCATACATACAATATTGATGTGATATGGGCTCAGGCCCAACTGAGGCCACTACAGGCTAAAGCCCAAAGGCCACTGCTATTGAAAGGGCTTAGGCTCAGACTGCTTGTGTTTCTATTTCTGTATACTGATTATTTTTTTTAGTAAGAGGATTAAACACTCAGTTTTCGTAAACTCACCCTGTTTATTGACTAATCCACAAATTTATACGATTCAGAGTTGCGAGGGGCTCGGAGTGGGCTACACAAGTGCATATGTCTTATTCTGTTTTACTCGTTTACTTAAAGCACTTTGATTTTAATTTGGGTTGTAATAAGGCTTCTATGACTTCTGGATTTTAAATTTGGGATTTCATTGATAGTGATTTATATCCATTAGAAGTAACTTGCAGTTTTTCAAAATAATAGCTTTTTTCAAGCACTATGTTTTTCGCAACTGACTAAATTAAGCTTCCGCAACAAAGAAGGTTTTAAAGGTAATGACGTGTTCTTTTTAAAGGGATTAACTTTTAATAGACCACGTTTTGAAAATAAACAAACACAAGTTTTAGTTGGAATTGATCAAGTCCAAACTGATGATTTACACAAATCTTTAGTAATAAGGGTTTTCAATGAAAACTTGGTTTTTTGAAAAACACTTCGATGTGACACGCCAGATTCGGTCGTAATGTCCAGGCTGGGTTTGGGGTGTTACATATATGATACATGATACCAAAGATACAAGATGCATAAGAGTTGTTTAACACATGAACTATATGAATTTTTTGCTTATAGGATATATGATATGTTTAGATGACTACATGGTTATTTGAATAAATGCTATATGAGTTTGTGATAAATGAATGAATTGTTACATGAAATACGATTACATGAATGTTACATGTTCATTTCATCTTTGGATTGGATGAATACATGGTTGTTATATGACTAACATGTGTATATGATGGTTGAATAGGTATTGAACAATCAAGGACGAGCAATCCATGTGTGCCATGCAACCAGCTTCAAGCTCAACTAGCTTAATCTTAGCTTTCTACGGCTTGTGCATTTTTATTTGCTAGAATAAACAATTAATTCGATTATAGTTGTTTTAGTTATATTAGTTTAAGCCATTAACTATGTCATAATTTAAACACTATTAATATGAGTTTAATTATGTCATAATCTGAACATTTTAATTAAATGGTTTTAATTAAGCCATAGCTTAGGACATCTTAAATAAGTGTTTTAAATATGTCCTAGTATGTTTTAAATGTGTCTTAGTTCAAACATCTCAAATACATGTTTTGAGTTTAGACCAATTAATTATGTCTTAGTTGTGTTTAATGTGTCTTGTAGGAGGGTGAATGGACAGCATTAAAGGTGAAGACATGCGCTTGGACGTGCATTAAAAGGTTATTGCTACTTGTTGCTGTATTCCACGCAACCTTTTGTGGATTGCAGAGGCCACAAGTGTTTTCACACTTGTTCATTTCAGCTAAAAATGTTGTTCACATTAAGTGCCAATTCATCTTTGATTGTTCACACCCAAGGACTAATCAAATTCAGCTTTTCACATGGGAGACCATTCATGCGCCACAATTTGCTATTAAGGAGCTAAAGTCCATTCGGGTTTCCAAGAAGCATCTTAAGCTTGTTCACACCTGCTTGATCGATCACCTACTTGCACTTTCAACTCTTTATTAAAGACAACTGAATCAACTAAATTGGGATTGCAAATGGACAAGGCTATTGGCATCACTAAGGCTTGGAAGACTTCAAGAGACTTTTTAAAGAGCTCAATGATCAATCAGCTCAATTAAGCTGAATTAAAACTTGTCCATTCTGTTGGACCTGAGGAGGGCTATAAATATTAAGCTCAACTCATGTATTTTAGACTTTTGACTCTTTTATGAAAAATATATCATTTGTGAGTTATTTCAACTCCCTTGTTCTTTTGGAGACTCAAATTGACTTATCTAGCTAAACCTAGTGGCGTCAACCTAATTTCCTTGGTGAACTTATCACTTTACAAGTGTGGCGTTCCCACTATACTATTTGGTTCCTATATCCGCATAGATAGCGAGTCACAATTCATCTATCTTTTCCATCTAAAGTGTTGATATAAGATTTGGGTCAATATTGAACTATAATATTGGTTCACTCTTCTACCTTAAGCCAAACCTACTCTATCCAATTTTCCAACTTCAAACACCATATCTTTATTTTTAGCAGAACCTAACTTTGCTACTTCTAAGTACCTGAAACTTTTTCTTTCCAAACCATACTTGTCCAATCATTAGCCTATTTCAAGTTACAATGAACACTTCTTAATGTTACGATTGGGAACATACAAGACTTGAATTCATCAACGAGTACGAGATCGCATCACCACAACTAATAAGTTGAGTGTTTCAGTAAAGATATTACGCATTTCAAGTATCTGGCTGGTGTACATGATAATTCATCTAAATCACTAACAGTATTTTTTAGCCAAAATTTATCCCTTTCTAGATCATCATCAGTAGTAGCTTAGAATTTTTCTACCCTATATTTTCAAATTTTATCAACCGGAGGCTTACCAATTCTAATTAGTTTAGTACCTTGTGACACATCTGGAACCGGTTGAGGAATAGGATGGGAAGGTTGTTGAACATCAGGATTTGTTCTCAAATATTCAGTGAACCACTCGTTCATCATTTGAAAGAAGGCTTCTTTTCCCTCCTCACCTCAACCCTCAAATACAGGCCTTCTACTACTACTAGATGCAACTCTTTGTACGGAAGCTTGTGTAGTACTCTCAGCTTCCTTGGATTCAGCTCTAGCTTGGTTGGAAGACATTACTATATGAAAAACACATTTAAAATGGTCAGGATATATCACACTATCACAATTTATAATGGCATGTATAGCTAGACCCGTACTTGCTACGTTAGTCTGAGAATCGACTAAACCATAACTATGATACCAACAAATGTAACACCCCTAACTCGTACCCATCGCCAGAATAGGGTTACAGAGCATTTCTAGAATTTACGGAATGAATATAGACATTTTATATTATTTTATCATTTATGTCAGAAATTTATCATAAAGTCCCTTTTTAGATCCCTTGAGGACCAAATCATACATTAGAATGAGTCGGGACTAAAACAAAGACTTAGAGGATTTTTTGCGAAATTGCAAAATTTTTCCTAAATGTAGGGGTCACACACCCGGGTGGTCAGGCCGTGTGGCTCTCATGGCCAATTGACATGCTCATGTCTCAAGTCGTATGGCATATAAGGTAGGGCATACGCTCGTTTCTATAACACATATAACTTTCTGACTTGTAATTAAATTAACTGAATGGGTCACACAGCCAAGTCACATGCTCGTGTGCTTGGCTGTGTGGACAATTTAATTTTTAAAATTAGGTGCAGGTTTCACACGGCCAAGACATATGCCCGTGTTCTAGGACATGTGTTTCACATGGTTGAGACACACGCCGATGTCTCTGCCCGTGTGCCTAATTCTGAGCATTCTGTTTCTTAATTCAAAGGGCAGGGGACATACGACCAAACCACATGCCCATGTACCAGGCCATGTGTCACACACGGTTAATACACATGCCAGTTTGTCTACCTATGTGGACAAAATAAGGCCGTTTCCTAGCCTTATTTCTCTCCCAAATTTGCCATAAACCTATACCAATACTTGTAATCATATACCAAGCAATTCAAGCATTATAACCACACCAACTCTATCATCTAGCATGATGTATCATCACATGCATTCATGTATTTCCAATACTTACCTTTTTCTATCAACCATTTCCAACCCATATCAAACATTTTAATTCCTTATATAAATACGTCAAAGTATATTAAACATTAGCCATTTTAATGGCTAATTACAATCAAAATATTTTAACGTATGAACTATTTAACCTATACATGACATTATACCAAAATAAGCTTACTATTTATATTAAAACGAGTTGGTGGATAGTGTGAAGATGCTCTGACCAATCTCTGTGACACACTTATCTCGTAACTGTCGCCGGAATAGATAAGGGGCATTACCGGACTTGTAACATATATCGGAACAGTAAAATTTCAAACCTTTTAATCAAGAACCATCACGTATCATCTGTCATTAGAGCATGCTTCAATTGATCATAAAATGATGTATATAATTATTGGAAATCTAATTGGAAACATGCTAAAAGATATGGAAAATTTGCGAAATTTTTAAGTTAGGGACACACGTCGTGCCCCTTGCCCGTGTTCTTCTCACACGGCCGTGTCCCTCCAGACACGTCCAAACCTTTCAGCCCGTGGTTGAATCAGACTTACCCCACACGGCTGTCCAACACGCCCATGGGGTTAGGCCGTGTGTCGCCCATGGCCTAGGCACGTCCGTGCCCTTACCCAGTGGTCGAAACTGTCATATATCACACGGCTACCAGACACACCCGTGTACAAAACAGAGCAGACCGTGTGACTATACTGCCAAATTTCACACGGCTACAAGTTACCAGACACGCCTGTGTGTCTAGGCCGTGTACCAAAACTGACCAAAACATCAAGGTGCAGGGGACACACAGTCGAAGCGCACGCCCGTGTTCCCTGGCCGTGTGGCACAAATATAGGCTTGGTTTAAGCCAATTTGCCACCCAATATGGGTCATTTCTACTAGCTATTAACTAACAACATTTCATACCATTCTACCAACCTAAAACGTACCAATTCAAGCACAAAATGGACCCAAAATCATCTCAATGCATTCACAAATCAAGCACACCAACTCAAAGGCCTAAATGACCATTTCCATGCACTCATCCACACATATATACATATCAATTATGCAAGCTTATAACCTCATCAAAATCACATATCTTTCCATAAGCACATATAGCTAAAGGACAACTCAAGTACTTGATTATATTCATATATGACCCAAGCCACATCTCATAGCTTGATCATTTACCAAAATATATCATGTTCACTAAAGTACTAGCCTATACATGCCATGACCAAACGTTTGCAAAATACTCAAAAGTACTAAAGCTTTATCGATATTGTGATAGCGATCCCCGACTCGTCCGATATCCGAGCTAGCTTCCGAATCTAAAAGACAGTGAAAGAAATCAACGGAATAAGCTTCTAAAGCTTAGTAAGTCCATATAACACAAAATTAAACTTACCGATTTGATAAGGTAATCCATATAAGTAAGGCTATTTCAATCACATGACCATATAGCCTATTACACAATCTCATTCATGTTAGTTCATATCACTTCATAATCAATCTCATATAGGAGTATAACATGTAATTCACATCCATAGGCACATACAACATCATAGTTCTTATACATCTTTGACTTATGAGGAACATATAGTTCAGGTTTCATATGTCAAAACATTCATGTAATACATATAACATATATCTCTTTTACACATGTACCATATAATGTGTTTCTTGTAACATGTATCGGTATTGCCCGTTGAACCTATAAGAACATCGAAAGATACTCGGGTGATACACACACAGTGTATATGCATATAACCTGTAATCCGTCAATGCGTCATATATGCTCTTTCGAGCCTGTACGGTAAGCCCGGAGGCTGAACATATAATCCCGAAGGATAATCGGTAAGCCCGTAGGCTAAACATGTAATCCCGAAGGATAATCGGTAAGCCTGTAGGCTGAACATGTAATCCCGAAGGATAAACCTGTAGCTCATGCGCACGTGGTGAGTCCGCAACAAATGCAGGAGCTCGAACCACCCTGTAGCCCTAGTGACATGTCACTCGTATCCTATTGACTTCTACGGTTCTAACGGGGCTCGGTATTCAATTTATCACTTGTAACAATTTAACATTTCTATTTCATCTCATATATACTCGTTCCATTAGGCTATTTAATCATCTAGCATTTTATATTTTCAAATAACAATACGTATGAACATATATATATACACATTAAATTCGTTATACGAACTTACCTCGTAATCCCGTATCTACTCGTCTATTTTCCGTTTTCCCCGATCAAGTTCCAGGATTCGATCGTCTTTATCTAAATTAATGCAAAATTCAGCTATTTACTAACTCACATTTTCAATTCAATCCAAAAACATATAATTTGACATATTTGCAATTTATCCCCTATATTTACAATACTTTGCAATTTAGTCCTCTCATCACAAAAATGACAAATTACACAATCAATCCCCCAATTCACTATAGCCGAATATTCAAGGGACTTATACAAGCATATATCTTTTAATTAATCACAAATTTAACCTTAAAAATTCTACTTTTTTACAATCAAATCCTCAAAACCCAATTTCTTCAAAAATCACTTTAAAATTCTTGTATATTTCCATATAATATTTCATAATTCATCAAAATCTTCTAAAATATCATAGATTCATCAATGGCATTTTTCAAAAACATAATCAAAATCAAAAATTGAGGTACGGGTCGGTTAATATACGAAGCAACGATTACAAAAACGTAAAAATTATCGAAAACAGAACAAAAACGAACCTCAATTTGAAGCTTGAAGTAGCCGAATATCAAGGAAGCTTAAACCCTTATTTTGTTTATGAGGATCGGTGAAGAAGAACATAAAATGAATAAAAATTTCTTGTTTTATTAAACATATAACATATATTAATTAAAAACCAAAACTAACCTTTATAACATTTATTTATAAAACCATAATAATAAGGGCATAAGTGTCCACTAGCTAAAAAAATGGTGAAATAACCACTTAAGGCCTTCTATTTAAAAAGCCATTGCCAAACAAGCCAATTATGAAATAGAACTCTAATTTATCGCTTTACGCGATTTAATCCTTTTTCTCAAATTAACCAGTCAAACGATAAAATTTCTAAACGAAACTTTCACACGGTGATTCTATCATGCTGTAAAACATATTAAAGCAATAAAAATAATAATTCGACTCGGTTAAATGGTCCCGAAACCACCCATTTTGACTAGGGCCTAAAGTGGGCTGTTACAACTCTCCCCCCTTTAGGGATTTTCGTCCTCGAAAATCTTACCAGTGAACAAGTTATGGTATTGTTTTCGCATAGTTTCCTCGAGTTCTCACGTAGCTTCTTCTATTCCTGTTTAAACCAGAGAACTTTTACAAGTGCTATACGCTTATTTCTCAATTCTTTCATTTCTCGGGCCAGAATTCTAATCGGTTCTTCGCTGTACGATAGATCAGACTGTAATTCCACATCTATGGGAGAAATGACATGAGACGGATCAGATCGGTATCGTCGAAGCATTGAAACGTGAAATACATCGTGAATCTTTTCAAGCTCAGACGGTAACGATAACCAGTAAGCTACAGGTCCAATTCGTTCCACAATTTCATACGGCCCGATAAAACGAGGACTTAACTTTCCTTTTCTGCCAAAACGAAGAATTTTCTTCCACGGTGATACTTTCAGAAATACTCTGTCTCGGACTCGAAACACTATTTCTTTCCGTTTCAAATCTGCGTATGATTTCTGTCTATCTGAAGCTGCTTTTAAATTATCGCGTATCACATTTACTTTTTCTTCTATATCTCGGATTAGATCAACCCCGTGTAACTTTCTCTCACTCAATTCTGTCCAGTATAGCGGTATTCGACATTTACGACCATATAATGCTTCATATGGAGCCATCTTTAAACTCGTCTGAAAACTGTTATTGTATGTAAACTCTATCAGAGGTAAGTATTTCTCCCAATTACTTTCGAATTCAAGAATACAACACCATAACATGTCTTCCAGAATCTGAATAACTCTTTCAGACTGACCATCGGTCTAGGGATGAAATGCTTTACTGAAACTCAATTTCGTTCCCAAAGCCTCTTGAAACTTCTTCCAGAATCTCGAGGTAAACCTCGGATCTCTATCAGACACAATGGATAACGGTATACCATGTAATCGCACAATTTCAGATACATATAGTTTCGTTAATTTATCCAGAGAATAATCAGTACGTACCGGTATAAAATGTGCAAATTTCGTCAATCTGTCAACGATAACCCAGATTGCATTTTTCCTCTTCAGAGTCAGAGGTAGTCCAGATACAAAATCCATAGTGACTCTGTCCCATTTCCATTCCGGGATCATAATAGGCTGTAATATACCTGACGGTACCTGATGTTCAGCTTTAACTTGCTGACAGATCAAATATTTCGATACGAATTCTGATATGTCACGTTTCATTACTGACCACCAGTATTGCTGTTTCAAATCGTTATACATCTTAGTGCTACCTGGATGAACTGAAAATCGACTGTCATGTGCCTCATGTAGAACTTTCTGAATGAGTTTATCCTTTTTTGGTATGCAAATTCTATTTCGAAACATTAAACAATCATCGTTCCTTATAGAAAAGTCAGAATCAGAATTAGACTCACAGTGAAGTCGTTTAGCTTGCATATCAGGATCAGTCCTTTAAGCTTCGAAAATTTACTGCAGAATCAACGGTTTAGCCTTTAGCTCCGCTAAAACAGATCCGTCATCATATAACGTCATTTGAGCATTCAAAGCTCGCAGAGTAAACAGAGACTTTCGACTTAGCGCATCAGCTACAACATTAGCTTTCCCTTGATGATAATAAATTACAAATTCATAGTCTTTTAGTAGTTCGAGCCATCTCCGCTGTCGTATATTTAAATCTTTCTGTGACATCAGATACTTCAGACTTTTATGATCGGTAAAAATCCTACATTTCTCACCATATAAGTAATGCCGCCAAATCTTTAATGCAAATACTATAGCAGCTAACTCAAGATCATGCGTCGGGTAATTCTTCTCATGTGGCTTTAACTGTCGGGAGGCATAAGCTATGACTTTCCCGTATTGCATCAATACACAGCCCAGTCCGATAATAGATGCATCACTGTATATAAAAAATTCTTTCCCCGATTCAGGTTGAACTAAAATCGGAGCTTCTGTTAACAGGGCTTTCAACTGTTCGAAACTCTGTTGACATTTATCAGTCCACTCGAATTTCACATCTTTCTGCAACAATCGAGTCAACGGCACTATAATCATCGAGAATCCTTTAAAAAATCTTTGGTAATATCTCGCTAATCCCAGAAAACTTCTAATATCAGATACATTTCTCGGGGTTTTCCAGTCTATGATAGTAGATATTTTACTCGGATCTATTCTGATGCCTTCCGTAGAAACAATATGACCCAAAAATCTGACTTCTCGAAGCCAAAATTCACATTTGCTAAATTTGGCAAACAACTGCTTATCTCTTAGAATTTGCAACACAATTCTCAAATGCTCAGTATGCTCTACCTCATCACGTGAATAGATCAGAATGTCATCAATGAACACGACAACGAATCTATCTAAATACGGTTTGAATACACGGTTCATCAAGTCCATGAACACTGCAGGTGCATTTGTCAACCTGAAAGGCATGACCAGAAACTCATAATGTCCATATCGTGTTCTGAAAGCAGTTTTCGGTATATCTGAATCTTTAACTCGCAACTGGTAATAACTCGATCTCAAATCAATATTTGAAAATACAGTAGCTCCTTTTAACTGATCGAATAAATCATTAATCCACGGAAGAGGGTATTTATTCTTCACTGTTACCTTGTTCAACTGTCGATAATCAATACACATTCTCATCGTTCCATCTCTCTTTTTCACAAATAATACGGGAGCACCCCAAGGTGAAAAGCTCGGTCTCACGAAACCTCTATCCGTCAATTCTTGTAACTGTGCTTTCAACTCTTTTAATTCCGTCGGTGCCATTCTGTATGGAGCTATCGATATCGGAGTAGTGCCCGGTAACAATTCAATACCGAATTCAACTTCTCTAATCGGCAGTAAACCCGGTAATTCTTCCAGAAAAACATCTGAAAACTCACAAACAACTGGTACACACTCAATTTTTAATTCTGTCTTACTAGAATTCATCAGATACGCTAAATACGCATTATAGCCTTTTCTGACATACTTCTGAGCCCTCATGGCAGAAATCACTATCGGTAATTCATTCGAATCATTTGATTCAATCTGAAGAATCTCACCATTCTGACATTTCAATTCTATAATCTTACTTCGACAATTCACAATAGCCTCATGCACATTTAGCCAGTCCATGCCCAGTATTACATCGAATTCGTCAAAAGGGAGGAGCGTTAGATCAGCCAGAAAACAATATCCCCGAGTCATCAACGGACATTTCTTACATATCTTATCAACTAACACAGACCTTCCTAACGGATTTGATACTTTAACTACATATTCAGTAGACTCAACACTTAAATTCTTTTCATACACTAATTTCATACAGATATATGAATGAGTTGATCCAGGATCTATCAACGCAACAATATCAGTGTTATAGAGAGAAAAAGTACCGGTAATAACATCAGGCGACGAGGCTTCCTCGTGTGCACGTATTGCATAAGCTCTCGCAGGAGTACGCATCTTAGATCTCACATTAGCATCTCTCGCCACATTGCGGTTTCCACTTTGGTTCCCAACACTTCGCGACGGTCTACCTCTCGATGCAATATTATTTGTCTTAGTCGACTGTTCTCTATCAGGTATAGATCTTTCAGGACAATTACGCAAGTAATGATCTAACGATCCACATCAAAAACATGCCCCACTCATCAGTCGACACTCCCCAAAATGCCTTCTATTACAATGCTTGCACTCTGATTCGGGAATTCTCACACTACCCGCACTAGCTACAGAAGTTGTCTGAGGTCTCGAATGAGAAGTCTTAACACTTTTCTCTCGGATAGATGTGCCGGTAGAAGCAGCAGGATGAGGATGAAAATCCTTTGATCTTTTGGATCCAGACTGATACGATTTACCCGCAAACCTTTTTCTAGCTTCTTTGAATTCAGAATCAGCTTTTCTCTTTTCTTTAGCAAGCTCTTCAGCTTTACAAGCCCGATCAACGAGAACTACAAACTCTCTCAGCTCAAGTATCCCGACTAATAGTCAAATTTCTTCATTTAGCCCATCTTCGAACCTTTTGCACATTGTTGCTTCGGTAGAAACACATTCGCGAGCATATTTGCTGAGTTGAACTCTCTCTCTCGTATTCAGTTATAGACATTCCACCCTGTTTCAGCTCTAAAAACTCTTTTCTTTTCTGATCGATGAATCGTTGACTGATGTATTTCTTTCTGAATTCTGTCTAGAAGAAATCCCAATAGACTCGTTCTCGTGGTACAACCGAGGTCAATGTATTCCACCATTAATATGCTGAATCTCGAAGCAAAAAAATAGCACATCTCAGGCACTCATCAGAAGTACAAGCCAGTTCATTAAAAACTCTGATCATATTCTCAAGCCAAAATTCAGCCCTCTCAGTGTCATCACTTGCTAAAGCTCAGAATTCCCCAGCACCCTACTTCCGTATCTTATCGACAGGAGGTCTGTTCAATCTCAGAGGATTCACAACTCGTACATTATCAGGGTTAGGTTGTGGGACGGGAGGGGGTGGAGGTTGTGGAGCAACCGGGTTTGCTCACACAAACTTACTAAACCATCCAGACATCATTTGGAAGAAAGCTTGTTTAATTTCTTCTTGATTGGCCACAGCAGGGCCCGATTCAGAAGGCACAGCCCCTTGAGCGGGTGCTGGCGCAATACTTTCAACATCATCAGCTAAAGCTCGATTCGGATCCATTACTATATAAAACAGATTTCAAAGGATGTCAGGAGATATCACACTATCACATTTCATGTACATGGCATGTATAGCTAGACTAATACTCACGACGGTAGTCCTAGAATCGACTAAACCGTAGCTCTGATACCAACTAAATGTAACACCCCTATCCCGTAATCGTCGACCCAATAGGCAAGGGGCATTACCGGACTTGTAACATATATCGGAACAGTAAAATTTCAAACTTTTTAATCAAGAACCATCACGTATCATCTGTCATTAGAGCATGCTTCAATTGATCATAAAATGATGTATATAATTATTGGAAATCTAATTGGCAACATGCTAAAAGATAGGGAAAATTTGCGAAATTTTTAAGTTAGGGACACACGGCCGTGCCCCTTGTCCGTGTTCTTCTCACACGGCCGTGTCCCTCCAGACACGCCCAAACCTTTCAGCCCGTGGTCGAATCAGACTTACCCCACACGGCTGTCCAACACGCCTATGGGGTTAGGCCGTGTGTCGCCCATGGCCTAGGCACGTCCGTGCCCTTACCCTGTGGTCGAAACTGTCATATATCACACGGCTGCCAGACACGCTAGTGTACAAAACAGAGTAAACCGTGTGACTATACTACCAAATTTCACAGAGCTACAAGTTACCAGACACGCACAAAGTTACCAGACACGCCCGTGTGTCTAGGCCGTGTACCAAAACTGACCAAAACATCAAGGTGCAGAGGACACACGGTCGAAGCGCACGCCCGTGTTCCCTAGCCGTGTGGCACAAATATAGGCTTAGTTTAAGCCAATTTGCCACCCAATATGGGTCATTTCTACTAGCTATTAACTAACAACATTTCATGCCATTCTACCAACCTAAAACATACCAATTCAAGCACAAAATGGACCCAAATCATCTCAATTCATTCACAAATCAAGCACACCAACTCAAAGGCCTAAATGACCATTTCCATGCACTCATCCACACATATATACATATCAATTATGCAAGCTTATAACCTCATCAAAATCACATATCTTTCCATAAGCACATATAGCTAAAGGACAACTCAAGTACTTGATTATATTCATATATGACCCAAGCCACATCTCATAGCTTGATCATTTACCAAAATATATCATGTTCACTAAAGTACTAGCCTATACATGCCATGACCAAACGTTTGCAAAATACTCAAAAGTACCAAAGCTTTATCGATAGTGTGATAGCGATCCCCAACTCGTCCGATATCCGAGCAAGCTTCCGAATCTAAAAGACAGTGAAAGAAATCAACGGAATAAGCTTCTAAAGCTTAGTAAGTCCATATAACACGAAATTAAACTTACCGATTTGATAAGGTAATCCATATAAGTAAGGCTATTTCAATCACATGACCATATAGCCTATTACACAATCTCATTCATGTTAGTTCATATCACTTCATAATCAATCTCATATAGGAGTATAACATGTAATTCACACCCATAGGCACATACAACATCATAGTTCTTATACATCTTTGACTTATGAGGAACATATAGTTCAGGTTTCATATGTCAAAATATTCATGTAATACATATAACATATATCTCTTTTACACATGTACCATACAATGTGTTTCTTGTAACATGTATCGGTATTGCCCGTTGAACCTATAAGAACATCGAAAGATACTCGGGTGATACACACACAGTGTATATACATATAACTTGTAATCTGTCAATGCGTCATATATGCTCTTTCGAGCCTGTACGGTAAGCCCAGAGGCTGAACATATAATCCCGAAGGGTAATCGGTAAGCCCGTAGGCTAAACATGTAATCCCGAAGGATAATCGGTAAGCCCGTAGTCTGAACATGTAATCCTAAAGGATAAACCTGTAGCTCATGAGCACGTGGTGAGTCCGCAACAAATGCAGGAGCTCGAACCACCTTGTAGCCCTAGTGACATGTCACTCGTATCCTATCGACTTCTACGGTTCTAACGGGGCTCGGTATTCAATTTATCACTTGTAACAATTTAACATTTCTATTTCAATCTCATATATACTCGTTCCATTAGGCTATTTAATCATCTAGCATTTCATATTTTCAAATAACAATATGTATGAACATATATATATACATATTAAATTCGTTCTACGAACTTACCTCGTAATCCCGTATCTACTCGTCTATTTTCCATTTTCCCCAATCAAGTTCCGGGATTCGATCGTCTTTATCTAAATTAATGCAAAATTCAGCTATTTACTAACTCACATTTTCAATTCAATCCAAAAACATATAATTTGACATATTTGCAATTTAGCCCCTATATTTACAATACTTTGCAATTTAGTCCTCGCATCACAAAAATGATCAATTACACAATCAATCCCCCAATTCACTATAGCCGAATATTCAAGGGACTTATACAAGCATATATCTTTTTATTAATCACAAATTTAACCTTAAAAATTCTACTTTTTTACAATCAAATCCTCAAAACCCAATTTCTTCAAAAATCACTTTAAAATTCTTGTATATTTCCACATAATATTTCATAATTCATCAAAATCTTCTAAAATATCATAGATTCATCAATGGCATTTTTCAAAAACATAATCAAAATTAGAAATTGAGGTACGGGTCGGTTAATATACGAAGCAACGATTACAAAAACGTAAAAATTATCAAAAACGGAACAAAAACGAACCTCAATTTGAAGCTTGAAGTAGCCGAATATCAAGGAAGCTTAAACCCTTATTTTGTTTATGAGAATCAGTGAAGAAGAACATAAAATGAATAAAAATTTCATGTTTTATTAAACATATAACATATATTAATTAAAAACCAAAACTAACCTTTATAACATTATTTATAAAACCATAATAATAAGGGCATAAGTGTCCACTAGCTAAAAAAATGGTGAAATAACCACTTAAGGCCTTCTATTTAAAAAGCCATTGCCAAACAAGCCATTTATGAAATAGAACTCTAATTTATTGCTTTACGCGATTTAATCCTTTTTCTCAAATTAACTAGTCAAACGATAAAATTTCTAAACAAAACTTTCACACGGTGATTCTATCATGCTGTAAAACATATTAAAGCAATAAAAATAATAATTCACTCGGTTAAGTGGTCCCAAAACCACCCGATTCGACTAGGGTCTAAAGTGGGCTGTTACAATCTCCAACCCTTGCGAGCTTCTGAGCACTATAAAACAGAGAAAAGGAAACCTAATAAGCATTCAATGCTTAGTAAGTTCGTATAACAGGAATTAAACTTACTAAGTTATATTCATTTAGGTAGGCATAACAATAACATGCTTTCCAACAATTTGGCAAAATTTGCCTAATCACAAACACTCAACTAAGCAAGTTAGTCACATATTTCTCATGTACAACAATTAAACATGGATGAGCTTATCATACTACAAACTTTCGGGTATTTCAGAAGCATTTGATATATAATTCTTTTAATCTCATAGTTTCTCATGTCAGGAATTTATTCCGTTGAATTATAGAAATATCGATGGATACTCAGGTAGTATACATGAGGTATACGAATCAGTAATCCATCAATTCATGTTCAGAGGTACCCATTAGGGCACATAGTCAGGGAGCACATTCTCAAGCCACACACATCAGGATGCTCAAATGAGCCATGTAATAGGATGCTTATTCAGGCTAAACAGGAATGCTCATAAGAGCCATAAAGAGGAGGTTCGTAAAAAACTTTTTAACTGGGAAACTCATGAAGAGCCTATCAGGGATGCTCATAAAGAACCATGTAACAAGAGCTCTAGATAGGCACATATCAGGGAGTTTAAGTGAGCACTAATAGGACATTCAGATAGAGCTACGTTTGTGTCTGTAACATATGCGATATCACAATCGATCGCATGACAGGACGCTCACAAAGAGCTACGTTTGTGTCCAAAACATATGCAGGATCACAACCGATTGAATCATGTAACAAGACGCTCACAAAGGGTTGCGGTAGCACATAATGCATGCATAATCACTACCAATTAGAATGCTCACAAGAACTATATAACAGAATGCTCGAGAAGGCTTTTAACAGGATGCTCGTCCGAGCTATAATATCTATAACAAATGCAGGATTATTTTCTTTCTTCAACGAAACTTTTCACTTATCAAGCAATTTCAAGCATGTGATTATTTTCATACATTAATTGTTTATACAATTCTCACATAAGACAATAATTAATTTAAACATATAAATATACATGATTAGGTTACACAAACTTACCTCCTCACTTGTTTGTATACTAAGTCTACTAATCTGATACTTTTTCCTTTCCTCTATCTAACTTTATATTTGAGTTTTTCAAATCCAATTAAACCAAGAAAGCTTGCTTGAACACTTTTTCTCTTTCCTAGGGTTTCCATATCTTAATTTGGGGAAGATGATATAAAATAAGATGATATTTTCTATTATCATCTTTTAATTATATTAGTTTCCAATTTAGTCATTGCCCTTTTTAAAATTTTCCACGGATGATTCATCAAAAATATCTTCTAACTTTTATTTAATGGTCTAATTACCATATGAGGACCTCAAATTTTTAATTCCATAGCTATTTGGTACTTATAACTACTAGAATCCAACTTTTGCATTTAATACAATTTGGTCCTTTCCTTAATTAAACACATAATCATTAAAATTTTCTTCTCAGAATTTTCATATGTCTTTCCTATCATAATGCAGACCATGTAATAGTATTAAAAAAATCTTCTTTCCAGCTCGGATTTGTGGTCCAGAAACCACAATTTTAATTTTAGTAAAAATGGGTTGTTACACAAAAAGTAAACTGTGGGGGAGTTTAGGTGTGAGGTTCTTATTTACATCCATCTTCATTAACTTTAATTTGTTTAACGAAAGGAATTAAGTCATTTTTGTATTAATTTTTTTTTCCATCATGTGTTTTGGTTGCTTGAGCACAATCAACAAGTTAAGTGTCGGGGAGTGATCTGTCATGAATTACACTAGTATTTACATCCGTTTTACACATAACTTTAGTTTGTTTAATATCTAAATAAAAGAATCTTAGTATATATTTAGGTTTTCATACTTCAAGTAATAATTTATGATTTCTAAGTAGTTTTTATTACATTTTATATATCTAAATAAGGTTTCCTGGTCTTATAGGTCAAGTTGGGAGCTAAAGATGCATATTTGGACGGAAACTAATGCTTATGTCACAACACCAAGACAAAGATGTCTCAACATCTAACGTAGAAGCCAAAAACAAGTTTTAGAGTGAAACTTCCATCGAGGTTAGAACACGGCCCTCCTATGTTGTGACATATCCCCTATGCTATGTTGCAACATCACAGGACTGTGTTGCAATAAAACCCATGTGCAACCCAAAAAATCTTAAGCATGATAAGTATGTTTTGGAGAGCAATTAAGTGTATTTGTCCTAGTTGAACTCTAAGGTCTTCAAGGACAATTTAGGCCCTTTAATATTTCAAGTTTAGTCTATATAAAGGCCATTGTAATCAGTTTAAAAACACATTTTTTGGGAGACAGATAATATACTTAGGGTTTTTATTTCATTCTTAGTTTTTACTTAGGGTATTCTATGTTCTCATAATCGAAAGGTCCGATCCCGAAGTGAGACTCTTGTGAGTAGAGATTATTCCAAACCCACGCTTTCATCGATAAATCCATGAGCATCTCTTTTCCTTCATTCTATTCTTTATATCTCTTTCTTCAACATTGCTTAATTGAATGTTTGTGTAAAGATTAGAATCAATTTATGCTTTATACATATCTTGCATGGTTTCAATTGTTCTAATCTTATTAATTGATTGAAGGATGGAGTTTCTTAATAGATTGGCTACTTTGGAGAGGAAGAAATTAATCCCGAGGCTTGACAACCCTAGGAAGTCATTTAGGTGGGAATTAACCCAAAATTGGTATGGCCAATATGTGAACACCTTAACCTTGAATCGGTCTAGACTGTGTAGTTGATAGATAAGTAGTTCTTGTCAACTCATTAGGTTAGTAAAAGATCGACAGATCCTGCGAAGGTAACAACAAGTTGATTGGTTAGAACCTACATCAATAATTAATCAGGTAAAATAATTGGATCTAGGCTAAAGGAACTCGCGTAGTCAAAACAAGGGATAGGAGAAGCCAATACATGAACATAAGAGTAGATTTAGGTTTAATTCAACTTATTTAATTGGTTAATATTATTATCATCTTACTTCCACATTAACACTACTAATTTGTGACTCGAGTAGATTAATAATTATTTCCTGTAATCGGCTTGATAACAGTTTTCCCCAAACAACAATCCATTAGGTACAATCCTCAGAGTACTTACCTACTTCATCGTAAATAATTTACAACCTGACCCATATACTTGTGAATAGCACCTCAAATCTATATCTTTGGTTACAGTATTCACACTCTAGATGTTAGTACATCCAGAGGTGGTCAGCGAACCCCAAGGCGATAGGCTTGATCACATGAATCCTCTATCAAGGAGCTCCTGAAGTTGTATCTTCTGTGCCTTCAGGTTCTTGGGTACCATGGAATACGGCATAATATACAATGGAGAACTACCATGGCACAACCCAAGTTACTTGAGAGGAAACACATAAGGAAAGTATTTTAAGTTCGTATCTCGCAAAGCCCTTTCACCAAATCCTACGAACCCATCACAAAAGCAAGATAGGCTTTGCAGCTATTACCTAGCATCCTTTCTACTTTAATGGCTGAAACCACATTGGTCATAAATTGAACCTGCTCACCAACCACAACAATCTCTTTGCCTTCACTGCTTCACAAGTGACTCTCCTTAGCTTGAAGTCAATCTTACTTTATGTTCAATTAGCGAATCCATCCCCAAGATTACTTCAAACCCATACAATGGCAACTCCATCAAGTTCGCATAGAATACTTGCGCTTGAATCATTAGTGGACACCCACGATACACTCTATGGAATAACACAGTCTCCCCAAAGGAACTAGTGACAATCACTCTATGACAACCTGTTTTTTAGTGGCATCGAAAATAGTGGTTTCGGGACCACAAATCCAACGAGTAAGTTCTTATAATTAATATTTAAATTACATAAATTAATAACAGTTTTATATTGAATTTTGATTCGTGGAATTTTAACCAATTGAATTAAAAGTTTGTATAAGTGGTTCGGTTCAAAAGTCAAGTGGTTATTAAAAATGAGGTATTAGGACCTCGTTCCTGTAATTTAAGGTTGTAAATATATTTTTTAAAAATTTACAGAGTCGTATTATATGTGAATTGATGTTTGACTCTGCAAATTTGATGATTTATTGATTAATTACGGTAAAAGGATTAAATTGTAAAAGAGGTAAAAGTTAATTGCTATAGATTTAAAATAGTAAAGGGAAAAAAATGCTAATTAAAACATCGTCAAAAAGCCCAAGTGGTGGTGACATGATTATAATCAACTAACTTTTGGGTTGATTGCTCATTTAGTCCTAATTTTAGTAATTTTTATGTTTTTTAGCTCATATTAGCTTAATCTAACTAATCCGAAGACTAGTTTGTAAAACAGTAAAATGTTGTGGATTGTTCCATAGATGAATTTGAGTTGTTCTTGAAATTTAATGGTAGACTATCAAGCTTGGTTGCTAAATAGGACTATTTTGTAAAGTAGTTTTTGTTAATTTTAATGTTCATAGGCTAAAGTGTAAAAATAATAAAAGTACAATGACTTGATGATAAATAACAACAAGTATGGGCAGTAATGAAGTGGTTAATAGATCACCTAAGTTTAGATTTAATAGAAATGGTTACATTGCATGATTTGGACCTAGGGACTAAGTTGCATAAAATTGAAATGTTGGGGGTAATTTTGTAAAAATGTCAAAAAGGACTTAATTGCATAAAATGAGTTAATTTTGTTGTTAAAATTAGTGAACTTAATGAAAATTATTATTTTATATCAAGAATGAGTAGAAATCTATGGAAAAGAGAAAATTACTCAATAGTCCATGTACTTTGTCATTTCTACAATTTAGTCAGATAAGTTCGTTCTATTTAATTTTAGTAAATTTACATATGTATTACATGAAATTAATTGCATAATATTGGATTATATTGATGTGTATAATTGGAAATGGAAATATTGAATTGCAATAACATCGATCAGTCATTGAGATACTATAACACCCCTAACACTTCTTCGTCACCAAATTAGGGTTACAGAGCATTACCGTATAATAAAAAATATTGGTATAATATCATTCAATAATTTAATTTCATTATAAACCATTCAAAGACATGCATATTGCCCCTAAATCGAGCCCTCGAGGCCCTAAAAATAGCTTAGTAGCAATTTGGGACCAATTTGAAAGAAATCAGAACGTTTAGCAAAAAGATGCAAAATTTGCAAAATAGGGGTCACACGGCCGTGTGGCCAGACCATGTGACTCACATAGTTGAGATATACACCTGTGTCTCAGGCAGTGTAACCTTAAAATTATGGACACACGGTCGTGTCCTAGCCCATGTCCTCAACCGTGTAACTCTCTGAGTAGGGTCACACAGCCGTGTCACACGCCAATGTGTCAGGCCGTGTAACTAGCTGACTTCCACCCTAAAAAATATTAGAAGACACACGATCATATCGAGAGGTCGTGTGTCTTACACGGCTGTGTCGCCAGGCCATGTGTATCACACGACTATGTTGCCAGGCCGTATGTCTCACATGGTTGAGTCACATGCCCATGCCTTAGGCCGTGTGGAGCAATAATGTACCTAAAATCAAACCGTTACAAGACCATTTCATTCCTATTCACCTAAACAATATAGGCACAGATATAAGGGGTTCAAATACCAATCAAACATATGTAAATATATCATTCCATTCATCTTAAATTATCAAACCAATGTACCATTCATAGGCACCACAATTTCATCAAACATCATTTATTAAATCAAGTTAACCTTACCTCATTTCTTGAACAAAGACCTAGGTCAAACAAGTGCCAAAACACATCACAAATGGCTATTACCAAGCCATTTCAAACATAACAAAATAACCTTATTTACAACCCTTAACAAATTACTAAAATGACATAGCTTAGGAAAGATTACAAATCCATCAACCAAACATAATCTTCAAGTAAAACATACCAAATCACCATTACATAACATCCTATACATGCCATTATGAACCTTCGGCAAAAATGCTCAAAAACTATCGAATTAACTACTGGATAGTGTGATAGGTCTCCGTTGAGCTTCCAACATAATCAAACCTTCTGATGATCTACAGAAATAGACAATAGCTGATGTAACCAAAAAATGCTTAGTAAGTTCGTATAAGGAAAATTAACTACTGACATAATAGAATAAACAATTAAGTATAATTTTTATTATAATTTAAGCTGGCTTTTGTTTTCTAGTCACTACACCTTTCATGGATAATTGTTGTAGCCTTGCATATATACATGTGTATATTTTTTCTTATAAGCATTTCATATAACCATTTCACTTAAACGTTTTGTCACTGGAATAGGGGTACGGAGCATTACCAAACTTGTCACATAAACAACCATACATTTCACATTTCATTTCTCATTCCAAACAAAAACTATTTATGTTACAACCCGGTTTTCACCCTAGTCGAAATGTGGTTTCGAGACCACAAAACCGAGTTGAAAAATTTTCTAAATGCTCATTTCTATATCCATTTTATGTGTTAATCCATGTGTGAAAATTTTTGTGCTTCAAAGTAATCATTTGAATATGAATTACACTAAAAAGGGCTTATATGTAAAATTTTAATAATGTGTGTGGTTATTTCAAAAGGGGCAAAATGATGCATGCAACAAAGACATGGACTTGCATGTCAAATTTGCCATTATAACAATAGTGGCTGGCCATGAAGTGATTGAAATAATAATATATGCATTTTATATACATGCATTATAATAAGTAAAGATTATATACATATATTATGAATTATAAAATGTTAAAATAAGAGAAAGAGGCGTTATAAACAAAGTATTTTTTTTGTTCTTCTTTGGTTCTTTCATTCGGCCGAATATGTAAGAAAAAAACCAAGAACAAAGTCCCTTGTTTGAACGGCCATGGAAGCTCAAGAATTCTAGGTAAGGTTTTGTTAATTCCATTTAACTTTTAATGTTTTTGAACTCTAGGGTCGGTCATACTTTAAACCCATGTCTTATTCTTCAAAATTTTATGGTGAATTGGTGTTCGGCAATGGTGCTTTTAAGTCATGAAATCCAAACTTGGGTGTTAGAAATAGGTGAATAAATGTTAGATTTATATTCTGATGCTAAATCCATGAGATTATAAGATTTTAAAAGTGAAATGATGAATATGAGCTTTGTGTGGCTCAATTTTTGGTAATGAACTTTCGGCCATGTCATGTAGTTGATAAATTGGCATTGAATTATGTTTTGTTTCAAGGAATAACATATATGAGTTTAAACTATTTGAATTTTTCTATGAGTGGTCAATAAGTCAAGTACTTTTGGCTATTAGGAGAAAAGAGTGGAAATTGTGCTTAATTTTGGAATTTCGATAGGGGAATTGTTAGTGAGTGATTAGGTGTTTACCGAATTGTGTTATAAAGGATGAATTTGAATTTGAAATTAGATATATGTGATTTTGATGTGTTTTTATTAATGGCCGAATGGAGAATTGATGTATAAATTTTGGTTCATGGCATTTTATTATAGGTACCATACTTATTGAATGCGATATGTTTTGTATATGTTTAAGGTTATATGCATTTTGGTAAATGTGGCAAATGTGTGTTAAGGTAAATTAATTAATTAATATGTGTTAGATGCATATGCGTGATGTTAGTTGAAATTTGTGACACATATTTGGCCATATGTTAAGTGTAATCTTGAGGTATTAAGATTTGATACATGAATATTTATATACTAATGTATAAAGAATTGGCTTCAAGCTTTGTTCATATAATTTTCTTGTGAATAATGATTGGGTACGAATATGTATAATCGGCTACTTATTAAGAATAAGCATGAATTATTAAAGTTGATTCAAGAATGTTTATATTAGGAGGTAAGGTATATTTGGCTAATTAATGATAATGTCGCTTTAGGATTTTGGTATGATTGGATTGAAGTGCTGCATACCTTGTACATAAGTTGGTTTGTATTTGATTATAAGTAGTTGATATGTTTATGAATTATTATAGCCGAACATACACTTGTGAAGTTAAAAGAAAGTAATTCAGCTAAGTAATTTAATCGTTGATTCGTTTAAATTTAGCTCAAGAGCTAAAGGCATCAAACTCGGAAAGGGGAAAGTGAAATTAGACGACTAGCTAACTCCTAGTTATTCAACGGCATCTAGGTAAGTTTTAAGTATTAAACTTCAACTATTCGTGAATGAATTATGTTTTGTTAAGAGAAAATGATATTTTTTTCTTGTAGTATACTTATAAACATGCATAATGTCGAAAGGTATACATGAATGAAAAATAAGCTAAACCATATGAGTATATTTAAATGAAAGCAACCATCTATTGATGTGCTTGTTTCATATGAGAATTTGAGTTTAAGATTAGGATTATTATGTTACGCTATGTATACATAAAATAAATTATGACTCCAATGAGTTAAATGTGTATAGAGCCGAATGACTATTACAAAATATAAGTAAGTTCTTGAGTAATGAATTTTCAGCTCATGACATGATGAAATCATAGTATATATGCATATTATATCTATTGAGACCTAAATGTTATACTTGAATGATGTTGTAGGAATGAAAACCTGTGAAATTGTTGGAAGCCGAATGTTACTTGAATTTTACTATCACATGAAACGAAATGTCACCCCTTTTCTTATGACTATGGAACCGAAAGTTGCATTGATTGGTAAATATGCCGTGATTGTATTCAAGCAATGGTAATGACATTCAAATGTGATATGTTATATATGTATGTGTAAATGTTCATTGGGGTTTAATCTGAGCTTAGCCTCGAAGGGCCTCTGAGCCATTGATATGTCTAGACTTAGTTCCGAAGGGCTTCCAAGCCAGTGTTATGACCGGATTTAATTCCGACGGGCTTTTGAGCCAGTGTTAAAATCCAGACTTAGTTCCGAAGGGCTTCCAAGCCAGTGTTATGACTGGATTTAATTCCGAAGGGCTTTTGAGCCAGTGTTAAAATCTGAACCTAGTTCCGAAGGGCATCCGTGCCATTGTTTCGTCCTGGTTGGGAATTCCGTGGGCATTCGCGTGAGCAATTAGATAGTAAATGTTAAATTAATCCAACCAATGTACCTACATGCTGTGCAATAGCCAGGTATGTAACTTATCCTTATTTTAGAATTTGATTTCCTTTAGATCGTGGTTTTTGGAATGTAATGAGGAAGCTTTGATTATGGTTGAAAAGTCACGTAAATGTTTATGATCTGATTTTGATGTATGAGTTCTGATTAAAGAAGTTCAACTACACGAACATGGGATACATGTGTATAATTATGAGTTTAACATGAAAACTGAAATGAACATATTCGGCCATGGGTTGAATCTATTTGGTTACATGGATATTACCTTTGTGATATGAATATAAATATGACCGATAATGGTATGCTGGTATAATGAAGTATATGCTAAGTTCTCTTTGTGTACTTGTGTACATACGGCCGATAATCTTGTGAATGATTATTATATCTACAAATAAAAGAATGATATATTTGGTTAATGGTCGTTAGTAAATGGAAGTATCTGACTTAAAATATAGTGTATGAACTTTAAGTAAAGGAAAATAATACGTGCTGAATTATCCATATGTAATGGTACCTATTCGGCCAAAAAGGGCCTATGATGTGAGAAAGGGTTATATTCGGCTAGATGTGCAAATACAAGATGAGGGTTATATTTTGTCAACTTAGGTGTATGTGGTATGGAATATATGTTGGTTCTTTATGTACCCATATGACAAAATTAGCACTTACTATGTGAATCCAATTTCGTTTGACGAGGAACATGCTTTGGAAATCAATTATAAAAAGAATATATGTTATGCCAATGGGCAGGGACTCTATGAACTATTTCATGATAGTTTATGGTATGATTTCGTGATTTCAAACATGTAGAAATTGAATGTGGTTAAGATATTATGTTTTCATTTGATTGAACGAAAAGCATATAAAGAAATGCACTTGTGAATATTCAAACATCTTGGTCATTATTATGAAAGTATATATGTGTTAGCTAGGTGTTGCGTTTATTGAAATTGTAGTTCGATACGAAGCTCTAAGTTAACTTTATCAAATAGAAGAGATGAATGACCGATGATGTTGAATAAAATCATTTGTGACTTAAAGCTCAAGGTTAAAGGTAATATATATATATATACATAAACCAAATTATGAGAAATTTGGTTAGGTATATTCAGTCAAATGAGACACTCGTCTTTGATTCAACACGAACAATAATTTGCTTAAAACTTACTAAGCTTGTGAAAGCTTACTCTGTTTGTTTTGTGTCTTTGTTTTGTAGATTATGGATTTTTGACTACCAGCTCGGGGATCGTCAGCTCTTCGTCACACTACCTACTATTACGGTAATCATGTGTCTTGTTTTGGTCTTAGCTTATGGCATGTATAGGGAGGACAATGAGTACAATGATACTTTGATTTTCGTATATAGGTCATGTGAACATGCATCTTATGGAACTTTCTCGTATAGGTTTTAAACTCGAACTACATTTGTGTCTATGCATGGTAGAAAGTGAATGATCTTTATTTAAGAAAATGTTCAAAATTTTACCGTCCTGATCTGATTTCTAGTATTTGGTAACACCCTATCCTATTCTGGCGAAGGTTACGGGATAGGGGTGTTACAATTTAAATATAATCATATAGTCCCTAATACGAGCCTTCGAGGGCCTAAACAATTATTTAAAGCAATTCAGGACTTAATCAAAAACTTATGAAAATTCTAAGAAAACTATGAAAATATTGAAAGTATAGGGGACACATACCCATGTGGCCAGGGAGTGTGTCTCACACGGCCAAAAGACACGCCCATGTTATAGGCCGTGTGGACATTCAAAATGGGATCACATAGCCGTGTCCCAGACCGTATCTGACCTCGTGTAACTCTCTAACTTGTGTCACATGGCCAACCACACGCCCATGTGACTAGCCCATGTAACTCACTGACTTGCTTTTTTTGAAAACTACAGGGGACCCATGGCCGTGTTACCTGACCGTGTCTCACACACGGCTGAGACACACGCCCGAGTCTCTGCCTGTCTAGATGAAAATACGCCATTTTCTAAGCCACATTTCTCATCAAATTTTGGTGCCAACCTACACATTTCAAAAGCATGTATCCATAACCAAAATAGGCATTCAAATCAACCAAATCAAGCCTAAAACATAGAATCTCATAACTTACAAGAATATCTATTAAACATCACTTTTAACCATTTAAGCTTAAACTAATTTCATGTCTAAAATCACCTAAATGATCACTTTCAACTATGCATTATTTTACCTAAACCATATGCAAACTATATCTCGAAATTCAACCATTTGGTGCTCAAAATACCAATTCACAACAAGCATTCAAATAGCAATTATAAACCACATAGCGAAACGCCATTTACACATTTAAACACATAACCAAGTATACCAAAAGAAGCCAAATCACATGGCTATACACATAACCAAAACATACATCAATCACAAGCCAAATCATTTGGCTATATATATACAATTCAAACTTATAGGCCATATTATCCACAACACCTATACATGCCATATAACTAAATATAAAAGTTCAAAAGTACCAAAATGACAGCTTGATAGTATGATGGGATCTCCAACAACTCCCAATCCGAGCAAGCTTCGAAATCACTATAAAGCACTGAAAAGTAAACAGAGTAAGCTATAAGCTTAGCAGGCTCATATAGCTAATAAGTATAACTTACAATTCATTCACCATTTAAGTAATATAAACATAATATACAACAAATCTATTTAATCACAAGGCTAACATATGCTCATTCACATAGTTAATCATGAAACTCACAAATTGCACAGATTCAATTCGTATATGGTTTACATACATACTTGTACTGATACGTGTTAATCTCTTACCTTTTCATGTCATCAATATACCCGTTTAACCATTTGGAATAATATTGAATACTCGAGAGTCTCGCATTGTAAGGGCCAATAGATGGTTGAAACCATATCAATCTCATATCTCATACACAAATGCTCATATCGAGCTATCACTCAGTCTGCTCATACAAGCTGATAGTCGAGACATAGCTACACGGTGCTGCTCACACAAGCTCATGAGAATCTGCAACACATGCTGAAAAACTCAGCCACTGATAGAACGTACAAACTAGCACCCAAAGACAATAACCCCTAATGGCATGTCATTTGAATCCTATCTATTCCTAAGGTTCAACTGGGATTTCACACGTCGCTAAATCTTCATTGAACATTTTCGTAAAGTCGTATTCATCAACAATACAATCATAAAGCATTTAAAACATAATTACATTAATGCTTATTTTACCTTGATCATAAAAATGATGAAATAGGATTAATTATGTAACAACCGAAACCCAGACTAAACATTATGACCATATCTGGCGGTGTCACATTGAAATGTGAACGTAAAACTTGTTGTCATTGAAAACCCTTAAATCAGTCAATCAAATTGTTATTAAAAAGGGGGTTCCAAAATAGGCCATTCATTTCCAAAACATGCGTAAATGAAATGTTACTCACTTTTAAAACGTGACTTCATTTGCAAAACCAAATCTTTATTTAGCGTCCACAATTCACTCCCCCACTCCCTCATCCCTAGAATTTCTACCACTTCCCCCCACTATCACAACTACTTCAGAAACCTAGTTCTGCACAACTCTAGCAAAAAATAGGAGTAAAAATAATGCACACACCAATACTTGAACACAGGACCTCCTTCATCCCAACACTCCTCTTAACCACTGACCAGCAAGCCCATTCTTGTATCATAGTTTTCCCATATGTAATTATAAGCCTATTGGCCCAAAACTAGGGGTTTACTTCAATAAAAACAAAATTTCTATCCAAGCTACAGCTTGAACCCAAGACTTCTCAGACACTCCTAAAGCACATAACCACTGAAGTAGACATGCATTTGTGTCACTTTCTTGCACAACTAAATACTTATGGGCAGTCTCCAAAGTGTTCCCATGTGTAACACCCCAAAAAGTTAAGTTCTTAATTATTGCATAGTATGACACAAGTTGCATGTATGGTGTGTTGGCTAGATGATTTGGGTGTGTTGGAGAAGCCTGGGTTCAAATCTTGGCTTTTGCTGAAATTTTAATTTTTTCCCTTAAATGAATATGGACACTGGCATTTAGGCCTTATAATTAATAGAGCTTGTTTTAAGTCACAAAAACCCTATTGGTGTAGTGGTTGTGGTGTTACAAGTGTGGCAAGAGGTCTGAGGTTCAAGTCTTGGGAAGAACAGTGGAGTATTTATTTTTGCAGCTAGGAGGTCCAGTGGTTGTGTTGTAGTGAAATTCTGATGGAGGAGTTGTGATGAGTGATTCAAGGAGAGATATGAGAAGAAAAATGTGGAGGAAATCGTGGAGTGTGGTGAGGGAAGAGTTGGCCGAATAGGGGAGTCTTTAGGTGCCTATTCAGTCATAGACTTAGTGCCGAATGGGTTTTAGAATTTTTTTTAGTAATTATTTCTTTTTCTCTTTTGGTTTTGTGGAACCTTGGTAGCTGAATCATGTTTGACCATTCAGGAAATTTATGCGTGTAGGTGGTTCTCTTCTCTCATGCTAAATTCGATTGAATGCCCTTATTTCCCCCTGTCATTCTTCTGTGCTAAATTCGATTGAATGCCCTTATTTCCCCTTTCATTCTTCTCTTTGGTGGCCGAAACTTTACTGTACCTTTCTCCTCCATCTCCTTTTCCTCTCTTCCCGTTAGCCTTCCATATTATTTTTGTTAATCTTGGCCAAATACTCCCAATTCCCTTAAACCCTTTCTCTCATTCTTCTCTTTTAAAAATTAAGGTGATTATTCTCTGGTCCTCTTTTATTCATTTTCTTTCAGCCTACCCGTTATTCTTCCTCTAAGTCGAATATTGTGTCTCTTGTACCAGCGATCTTTGATTATATGGGACATCAATTCCTGACGAGCGGTTGTTTGCTTCATCATTCTTCCTTTCCAGCATTTGATTGTGGGTAAGTGCCTTGCTCTTATTCTTGTGTTTTGCGTTCTTGGCTAGTCTAGCCGAATGTTCCGTTTGGAGTTGCTAGCTCTCTCTTCCTTTTCTTATGATTGGAATCCCTGGGTTCTATCGCTTGAAGAGTAAAAGGGATCCTCAAGTGCTTGGAGGCTTTCAAATCCTTCTTTCGATGTTCGATTAATTTTCTGAGGTAAGCAAATCTGTTTTGTTAGTATTGGCCGAATACCAATATGTTCTAACTCTAGTTCTTTGGACTATGGGTAGTAATTCAAGCCTTGTATGATACGTCTATTGCTAATGAAATCTGTTATATGCACAGTAAATCGATAAGAAGGGTGCGATCATTTTTCAACTAACGATCTAAGAGTAATAATCACATAACATTTGGTCAAGGTAAGTGGTGTTATCGATTTGAGGCTTTAGTGTTAATGATCATGAAAAGATGAAAGGATGATTGTTATGGAGTGAATGTAGGTTGAACACACGTGGTGTCATCTGCTTATTTCACTCAAAGGTGTGTAACTATACACCGAAACCCATTATTGTTGGAAAATCGACAAAGGTGTGTAAACACACCCCTCTTTACTGTGAATCGGCAAAAGACGAAAAGTTGAAACTTCAGCATCTGAGGCCCCACGAGCATGTGATCACTCATGTGGTAAACCAAGCCCCCAAATCATGGGCGATAGATTGTAGAGGCCACCACGAGCGTTTTCATGGACTTGGGCCGTTATGGGCCTCGTTGGGCTAGAACGGGCCGCGTGGGCCTAACGAGCATGTGGGCCCCACACAGATTGAAACCACAGTAAGTGACAGATAATGGACTAGGCTGTGTAGATCGCATAGCCGCGACTGATTTTAGGCTAAATGCACCACATGAGCATGTGGGCCTACTTGGGTCGAGTAATGGGCCTTGGGCCCATTTACACTATTATGACCACTTAGGTCATCTGAGTCATTCGAGACGGTTGTAGACCTTCTGAAGGGTCATTATCTGTATCGAGACCCCAAAATTAGTAAAATGGCTAAAATACCCCTAAAATAGTGAAATTACTAGTTTACCCCTAATAGATGGAAATGACCATTATACCCCTAGAGGTAGGTGGACTGATGAGTGTACGATATATGTATGACTATACTGAGTAAGACACTTTGTATACATGTAATATTTATGTAATGACATACTGCACGGGGTTGGGTTTCTGATATGGAGGAAGTACTGTACTGGTAGCTCTGCCATGCTCATTGTTATTGGTGGCCTTGCCACATACACTGTTACTAGTGGCTTTGCCACATATATTGTTTCTGTTGGCTTTGTTGATTCATTATTACTGGTAGCTATACTGCAATATTGGTGTGCTGGCTAGGTGGATCGATTTTATCCCCATATAATGTGTTGGTTGGTAAGGGTGGTGTATTGCTGGATTGGGGTGGGGTGCATATTTACACTGTAATTATACTGTATTGGGCTTAGGCCTACACTATTACGGTATAGGGTTAAAGCCCAGACTGTTCTGTTACTAAATAGGGTTCAGGCCCAGACTATTTCTACAGGCACTGTTTACTATTTGACTGATAGAGGGTTACACATTAACTTTTCGTAAACTCACCCATTCTTTTAACTGTACAGGTAATCCCCAGTCTTAGGCGATTTGGAGCCGCGAGGGACTTGGAGGTGGCCACATGATAGCTGATGTTCTGCTTTAGACTTATTTATTTAAATTTCGTATTGGGTTGGTGATTTTGTAATAAGGCCATTTGTGGATTTTAATTTTTAATTGGGCTTTTACGTTTCTATTTTAAACTTACTAGGTAGAAGAAGGCGAGATTTTCAAAATAATAATTGTTTTCAAAAACACTCAAAGTCACATGTTTTATATTTCAAACTTTAGTAGCTTCTGCGATTTTAAAGAAACCTAAAATAACAATGCCTGACATTAAGGAAAACGTTTTGACACGATAATTTGCTAAATACAAACAAAAAGGATTTAAACTTACAAATGAAGTTTTATCAACAAATTCGATTTTTGAATGACACCTTGATGTGAAGCGCCAGATCCGGCCATAACGTCTGGGTTGGGTTTGGGGTGTTACACCATGCTCAAGGCCCAATACTTCTAAGCCCAAATTTAGGGCGTTACAGACTAATCCAAAACTTTATTTTTTCTCTGATCTAGATCCGTACGTTTCTTTTCTTGATCTATATGATCAAATTTAACTCATTTAAAACACATTCTATTCAATTCAGTCCAAAAATTCATATTAGGGCAAAATTACACTTTTTCCCCTTAAATTTTGAATTGTTTACAATATATTCTCTAGCACATAAAAATACAAATTTCATGCAATTAAGTACCAACCAATTATGGTCGAATATTAATTAGACCCATAACAGCCCATGCTTTTTATTTGTTCACACATTTACCATACAATTTATCACATTTCTCAATTTAATCCCTAATTGACAATTTTATCACAAATCACTTAACAAATGTTGTTTATCTAACAACAATCATTCATTTTCTACCATCAAACATAAAAACACATACTTATTTATCAATGGTAAAACCCTAAACCTTTAATAGTTTTGTAATTTACTCTCTAAGCTAGCTAGATTAAGTTACAACGGCCTCAAAAACATAAAAATCATTGAAAATCAAGCAAGAATGCACTTACATGCATGCAAGGACTATGGCTGAACATTTGAAGCTCTCCAATGGCTATTTCATTTTCTAATTTTTGATGGAAGAAACAAACTAATGATGTTTTGTTTTTACTTATTTTACATTACTTATTTATTAATTTACCTTATTAACCTTTAATTAATAACTTAAAATTCACCTATTTAATGTCAATCTTTTTCCACTGAATGAAAAATTGGTCTAATTTCAACATAAGGACCTCCAATTTAAAGTTCTATAGCTATTAGCCACCTTTAACTAATAGAACACAACTTTTACACTTTACGCGATTTAGTCCTTTTTCACAAATTAAGCATACGAACAATAAAATTTCTTAACAAATTTTTTATGCAATCATACTATCATGCTATAGAACTTAAAATAATATTAAAATAATTTTTTCAACCTTAGATTTGTTGTTTCAAAATCACTGTTTTGATTTCAATAAAAACGGTCTGTTACACATTTCTTCTTACCATAACACTTACACATTTAACATATAATCGTTTTATAATTCTTCTTTTGTTTCAAACTTTCATAGAAACATATCATCCCAGAATCACTTACTTTTACTAAACAATGTGAAAGCTAAATAAATAGATTAATCATACCTATTATTCCTTTACGAAGCATTTACAGGATTAGTACTGAAAATGGTTCATCGTATGCCTGTACTATAATAATTCAATCCAAACTCATACATATATGTGTATAAACATCTGTTTTACTGGGTAGCTCACTGGATTTATCTATTTCAACCAGAAGATCCTCACCATTTTCACATTTCAATTAAATAATTTTCCACCTACATTTCACCTTGGCATCATGCGATGTTAACGAATCCATACCCAAAATAGCATCAAACTCATCAAATGGCAACAACATTAAGTTAGGTAGGACACAGTGACCTCGAATCATCAAAGGACAATTCATACAAATCTTGTCAACTAGCACACACTTGACTAAAGTGTTTCACACTTTAATCACCAGCTCAATAGACTCAACAGGTAAATTCATATTAGTTACCAAGTTCATGCAAATGTAACAATGCGTAGACTTGGGATCAATCAAAGCAATGACATTAATATCATAAAGAGAATATATACTAGTGATCACATCAGAGGATGACACATCTTCTCGAGCACGGATAGCATAAGTTCTCATAGGCACTTTAGCTTCTGATCTTGCGGCCAAATCTTTAGGTACACCTTTGCTACTGGCCTCATCTCTCATATTTCTCAATGGTCTCCCTCTAGCAGCAGTGTTACTTGATTTAGCATTCTAAGTATTTTCATTTTCAACCAATTCAGGACAATCTTTAATGAAATGATATTGGTAGCCACATTTAAAAGAAGCCTGGGTGATCATCTAACATTCACCAGGGTGCCGCCTACCACAGTGTTGGCATTTAGACTTTTCAGATCTCACATTACCAACACTCGCTATAGACATAGTTCAAGCCTTAGAAACCGAATATTGCTTCCCGCGACCTCTGCTAGGATTCCTAGCTGAAACATTCGAATAAACGTGCATATCCCTTGATTTTTTGACGAGGACTGAAAGGACTTACTCATTTGTATCTTCCTCGAATCTCTAGCATCGAGCTTAGCTTTTCTCTTTTCCTTGCTTAACTATTCGGCTTTGTAAGCTCGTTCTACTAGCTCAAAAAATTCTTTCAGTTCTAAAATTCCAATAAACATTCTAATATTTTCATTCAATCTATCCTCAAACCTCTTACACATACTAGCTTTTGTAGACACACATTTCTAAGCATACTTACTGAGTCTGACAAACTCTCGCTTGTATTCAGATACAATCATACGACCTTGCTTCAATTCCAAAAACTTCTTACGTTTCTCATCGATAAATCACTAACTTATGTATTTCTTTCGGAATTCCTCTTGGAAGAAATCCTATGTGACCCTCTCTCTCAGAACCGCAGATAACAGTGTCTTCCACCAGGGATATGTCGCATCCCTCAGCAAAGATATAACGCATTTTAAACATTCTTCGGGTGTACATGAAAGCTCATCAAACACTTTGATAGTGTTCTCTAGCTAGAACTCTGCCCTCTCAGGGTCATCATCTACATTGGCCTTGAATTATTCGGCTCTGTACTTACAAATTTTATCAATTAGAGGCTTATTCAATATTTCCACCTCCACACCTTGGGGAGCTATAGGAACCGGTTAAGGAATGGGAGGCGGTGGGGGAGGTTGACCATTCGGGTTCGCCCGAATAAACTCTGTATACCACTCGTTCATAATAAGGAGAAAGGCTTCCCAAGTCTCTCCTCCATGACTAGTTGTCACGTGTCTACTATCGGGTGGCGCGGTCGCTTGGGTGGGATCCAGTGCATTACTTTCTTTGTCATCAGCTATAGCTCGGTCGGGATCCATTTACTATATGAAAACACAGTTTAAAAAGGTTAGGAACCATCACACTATCAAAATTTATATTTATGGCATGTATAGCTAGACTCTTACACATGTTATGTTAGTCCAACAAATAATTAAACCATAGCACTGATACCATTAAATGTAACACCCCTTACCCTTATCCACGTCGGGACAGGGTACGAGGCATTACCGGACTTAAATACAAGCACTTATACAATTTTAAGCCATAAAATTTGCGTCCAATTTAAAACTTTTCAAACATGTTCATAATGTCCCTAATACGGGCCTATGAAGCCCTAAACATACATTGGAGGTGATTAGGGACTAAACCAAGAACTTTCAAAACTTTTACAACACTTTGAAAAATTTTCATTAAAATAGGGTCACACACCCGTATGACTTGGGACACGCCCCTGTGCACAGGCCGTGTGGTCACACACACCTGTGTCCCAACCAGTGTGAAAAACATTGAGCATTATGTTTATAATGTCATCAACAATTTAGGGTCACATGGCCAAGTCACACGCCCGTGTACTGGGCTGTGTGGCGAATTTAATTTTTGCATTTATGGTGAAGACCTCACACAGCCTGGCCACACGCTCATGTCCTAAGGTCGTGTCCTTCACACGGCCGTGTCTCTATCTGTGTGTTTACTACTGGACATTTTATTTTGCAAAACTAGGGTGTAAGGGAGACACGACCTATTCACATGCCCATGAGGTTGACCGTGTGTCATACACGGCCAAGACATACGCCCGTGTGGACAAAAATAAGGCTATTTACAAAGCCATTTGCCACCCTGAAACGTAAATGCATTCATACCAATTTCAACAACGCATAGCAGGGCATAATTATACAACCAAATATTAATAAATTAAGACATTCACATATCAAATACATACCACATTCATCACATATACACATTGCACATTACTCAACTCAATCATGCAAGCTTGCACCTTCAAAACCACATTAACAAGTGAAGTTTTGACATAACTAATATTGGCCAATTCCAAATGGGCTTACACAAAATGAACCATCAACATTAGTAGCCAATATTTTTGGCCAAAACAATTTTGACACATAACAAAATGAATAAGTCACCTATACATGCAATAATCTTAAATATTGAAATCAAAATACCAAAATAAATGTTGATAGTGTGTATGAAACCCTGTTGATCTCAAGACCTTGAGCTAGCTTGACAACTTTATAGGGAAAAGAGAAAAGAAAGGGAGTAAGCTACATAACTTAGTAAGTCTATATGCAAATAATGGACGTGTCAAACATATAAAGCAACAATTGATATGAAAGAATTTGCATCATCACACTAAAGATTTATGTTCACAGCTTACTCATTTAAACCTTACTAAAGATCCAATATACACATCGATCATATTGCTTACAAATTTTACACTCATACCTGCATCAGCTCATAACACAACCATTTCCACTTACTTTCACACTATGCCATATCATTTAACTACCCGTTGAACACTTGGAATACTAGAGGATACTCAGAAGTTTTGCACATATGTGCCACAACTTATTTGTGGCCAAAGCTACCACTTGTCACTTATCACTTAAGAGCTCACTCTGAGCTAATCACGGTCCTATTCACACAAGCTGACGGTCGTGACGTGGCTACACAGTTCTGCTCACACAAACTGATAGGTATCCACAACACATGCCAGATTACCTAGCCACTGGTAAAATGTACTAGAAGAGCACCCAGATCACTTAATCACTTAAACACTTAGTTTCCTAGTGACATGTCACTTGTATCCTATTCGATTCCTATGGTTCAATCAAAATTTTCTCACTGGCCGATACTTGGTTGATAAACACATTCAGACAGTAACCCACAATGCATACAATATTAAGGCATTCAAAATAGAAAAATAACAATGCATTATTTACATACAAACTTACCTCGGTACAAAAATAGCAAATTTTGTGATTTACTCCACAACTTTGTCCTTTCCCCGATCTAAGTCAATTCCTCGTCTTTCTTTATCTATAATAATACATTTAGCTCATTTCATTATCACATTATTCAATTTGACCCAAAAATACACAAAGGCAAAATTACATTTTTCCCCTAACTTTTGACTTATTTACATCTTAGTCCCTATGATCGTAAAATGAAATGTGCTCATTTTCTTTGTTACCCAAGCCTAGCCAAACTATTTTCGTACTCATAACAGCACATATTTTTCATTTAATCCCACTTTCTACACACATTTTACAACTTTTGCAAATAGGTCCTTTTTAATAGTTTCATCAAAAATCACCTAGTAAATGTTGTTTATCTAACACTAAACACTCATTTTCTACCATTAGACATCAAAATACTTGCATGTCACCCATAGGTAAATTTTTGAACATGAACCCTATCTCAAATAAATGGTAGAAATAGGTAAATCGGGTGATAACGACTTTAACAACTTGAAGAGCATTAAAAACGGGGCTAGGATGCACTTACTATCAAGCTTGGAAGTTGAAGAAACCCTAGCTATGGCTCCTTTGTGATTTTCGACCAAGGTAGGAAAAGATGGACACAAGTTTTGACTTATTTTTCCCTTTTTATTCTTTTATTAACCAAATGACCAAAATGCACTTTCTTCAAAATTTTACCCTTCCATATCCATTTTTGTCCATAATGATATATAATAGTCTAATTACTAAATAAGGACTTCCAATATAAAAATGCATTTCAATTAAGCACTAAAAGCTTCTGGACCACTTATTTTGCAACCTTTCCAATTTAGTCCTAATATTCAAATATGACACTTTATCGCTAAAATTTCTTAACTAAATTTTCACACATGCATTCAATCACACCATAGACCTTTAAATAATCATAAAATCAATATTTTAGCTTTGGATTTGTGGTTCCAAAACCAGTGTTCCGTTCAGGCCCTAATTTGGCCTGTTACAATTCATATGAGGAAGGAAATATTTCCAGCCAAACAAAGATGTAAATTGCTACCAAAAGGCAGTGGTCCTTTTCAAGTATCGGAACGGACCAACGAAAATTCCTACAAACTCGATCTTTCAGGTGAGTATAATATAAGTGCAAGTTTTAATGCCTCAGACCTTTCTCCCTACAATGTAGGCGACAATTTGGGGACAAATCGCTTCGAAGAGGAGGGGATGATGCGATCAATGTCCAAGACCAATCCAATGCTGTCGAAAAATCCATAGAGCTACCAACGGGGCCGATTACTCGAGCTCTAGCTAAGAGGTTCAATGAAGCTATTGGAGGCCTTATCGACCGAATTTAGGGTAAAGCCATTGTGGGATTTATCAAACAATCAAGGATGAGCAATCCATGTGTGCCATGCAACCTGCTTCAAGCTTAATTAGCTTAATCTTAGCTTTCTATAGCTTGTGCATTTTTATTTGCTAGAATAAACCATTAATTCAATTATAGTTGTTTTAGTTAAATTAGTTTAATCCATTAACTATGTCATAATTTAAACACCATTAATATGAGTTTAATTATATCATAATCTAAACATTTTAATTAAAGGGTTTTAATTAAGTCATAGCTTAGGACATCTTAAATAAGTGTTTTAAATATGTCTTAGTATGTTTTAAATGTGTCTTAGTTCAAACATCTGAAATACATGTTTTGAATTTAGAACGATTAATTATGTCTTAGTCGTGTTTAATGTGTCTTGTAGGAGGATGAATGGACGGCATTAAAGGTGAAGTCATGCACTTGGACGTGCATTAAAAGGTTATTGTTGTTGGTTGCTCTCTTCTATGCAACCTTTCATGGATTACAGTGGCACAAGTGTTTTCACACTTGTTCATTTCTGCTGAAAATGTTGTTCACATCAAGTGCCCATTCAACTTTGATTGTTCACACCCAATGACTAATCAAATTCGGTTGTTCACATGGGAGACCATTCATGCACCACAATTTGCTATTAAGGAGCTAAAGTCCATCCGGGTTTCCAATGAGCATTGTAACACCCCTTATCCATATCCAACACCAGGATAGGATACGAGGCGTTACCTTACAAAAACACAAACAATTCTTCAACTTTACACTCATTGAAAAGTGTCCCAATTTAAAACTTTTTCAAACAATATCCTACGGACCTTTATAAGGGCCTACGTGGCCTAACATGTGGTTTAGAAATGATTTGGGACCATTTCGAGCACTTAGAAATCATTCAAGAAAATCCACTATAAGCAGGGCACACGACCATGTCAGAGGGAAACACGATCGTGTCGGAGGGCAACACGCCCGTGTGGCTTTTAGACATGGTCATGCTGATGGCCTGTGTACCTCACATGGCCTAAGCACCCAGGGACACGCCCGTCGTGCAAATTTATTTTCTAACTTTGAACCTACAGGGTTTTCACGTGGCCAAGCACACGCCCGTGTGCTCAGCCCGTGTCCATCACACGGCCATGACACTCTCGTGTCGCTGCCAATGTTTAAAAAACTTGAGATTCTATTTCTGATGTCAGTAGACACACGGCCGTGGCACATGCCCATGTGATTAGCTCGTGTCTCTCACATAGCCATGACACACTTGTGTCGCAGCCTGTGTGCAAAGACCTGGGTATTCTGTTTCTAACATTAGCAATCTCACGGCCATGGCACATAGCCGTGTCCTTGGCCATGCCCTTCACACAGTTGAGACATACGACCGAGTCTCAACCTGTGCATTTACTACTGGGCATTTAATTCTATTCACGCAAGGTGCAAGGTAAGCATGATCGAGCCACATGCCCGTGGGGTAGACCGTGTGTCAACACAGCCTAGACAAACGCCCGTGTGTCTACCCGTGTGGGCAAGAATAGGCTATTTACCAAGCCTCTTTGCCACCCTGAAACAATATAAAACGCATACTCAAACAATCCAAGACTAGGCAACTCATCTAATAGCCATAAATTGGCATCCACACACATTCCTATCAACCAAATCCAATCTACTACTCTAGCTAAATTCTCATTCATAGAACATTGCCAATTTCTTGATAACCAAAGATAAAAGTTAGCCATGAATTTTGGCCTTATACAAAATAATGTATTTCAATTTCGAGCCAACACATATGGCTCAAAAATGATATGACACTTACAAAAGAATAAAGTCCTATACATGTCATATTTTCAAAATGCTAAAACTATTTATACCGAGTGATCAAGCCGATAGTATGAACGAGACCTCTAATGTCCAATGATCCATGAGCTAGCTAGGCGGCACTAAAGGAAAATGGAAAAGAGAGGGGTAAGCATAAAGCTTAGTCAGTCTATATGCAAACATTTAATACCATAACCATGCATTGAACAATTAAAATGTAGCTCAACTATGCCAATACTTCCAAATCATAAATTCACTTACTCATCCCACGTCTTACCCAATATCCTCAACATTTTTTTATGCACAAAGCTCATCTCATTAACATATACATTACTTGCACTATTTATCACCACAACACTCATGAATTCTATTTAAAAGATCTCATAACATCCATGCACCAAACCATATAAAGTAAATTTGCACATAACTATTCATAGTAATGTTAATAATAGGGTGGTTTCGCACTTAGCCCACCATCATTCAATAATTTATGGTGGTATCGCACTTAGCCCACCTTTATTGACAATTTATGGTCATATCGCACATAGCCCATCTTTATCTATTTTTTTGGATAATAAAGAACTTAACTCACTAATATCAACTATCATCTGGTGGTTTCGAACATAACCCACCATTTTTTCGGTTTTCTGAACTTTTACCCGTATTCTCAATTCTCATATTTTCATCTAATGACAACAACGTTCAACCACATATCATAATAGACAATTATGAATACAAGAATTGATAAACGAGGTATCGTTTACATATAAACTTACCTCGGTATACAAATGGGGTAACCCGATCGATCTTAATCTAAGAGCTTAACCTTCCCCCAGTCTAAGTTCAGGTCTCATATTTCTTGATCTATATGAATGCAAACTCATTAGTTTTAATCATCAATTTAATCTAATCCATTCAAAAATCATAATTTGGAAAAATGACCATTTTGCTCCTAAACTTTGGAAAAATGACCATTTTACCCCTAGGCTCAAATATTATTTTTATCAAATTTCCTTATTGACCAAGTCTAAATGAATCTTTTTAACTCTTATGACATCCCCAAATTCCCATTATTTCATACACTTACTTTTTATTTATACAACTTTACAATTAAATCCAAATTAGGTATTTTCTATGAACACCCCTTTACAAAAGTTGCTTATTTAACAACTAGGACTTATTTTCGTCAATAAAAATTCTAGTAAACCAGACTCATGCATTCATGGTGACTTTCTAAATATTTAACCAAATTGCAAAATACACCCCTCAAAAGGCAGCCCATGCTACAAAGGTTCCAAAAATGTAAAAATATTCAAGGAAGGGCTCAATAATCACTTACTTATGAGTGTTAGAAAGTGCTAAAAGTTTTGAAGCTTTCCAACCCCAAATTTTGCTGATATTTTTGGCAAGGAAGAAGAAATGAAGGCTAGGCTAATTAGGCATTATTTTATCAATTTTAGCTACCAAAATACCTAACCTTTGACTTTTTTTCCTTTCTTGTCTCATACTCCTCCCTTGGCCAACCATGCTACATCAAATGGGCTTATTTGCCCTTTAAAACCTTCCAATTTTTGTTCTTTAGCTATTAAATTCAATTTACTAGCAATTTACAACTTTTTCCTTTTATGTGAATTAATTTACCAAAATTTTCATGTACCCTTGTAAACATGCTATAACACATATAATAATGCTAAAATAATTTTCTCAAACCACGATTAAGTGATTCCAAAATCACTATTCCTACTAGGCCCAATTTTAGGCCGTTACAAGCATCTTAAGCTTGTTCACACCTACTTGACCGATCATCTACTTGCACTTTTAGCTCCTTATTAAAGACAACTAAATCAGCTAAATTGGGATTGCAAATGGACAAGGCTATTGGCGTCAACAAGGCTTGGAAGACTTTAGGAGACTTGTTGAAGAGCGCAATGATCTGTGAGCTCAATTTAGAGAGCATTACTTCAATTTATGGAATGAATTTACTAGAGCGTTACTAGACTCTGATACCAACAAATGTAACAACCCTAATCCATATCCATCGCCAGAATAAGGTTACAGAACATTACTAGAATTTACGGAATGAATCCAAATATTTTATAATATTTTATTATTTATGTCAGAAATTTATCATAAAGTCCCTTTTTAAGGCCCTCAAAGCCCAAATCATACATTAGAATGAGTCGGCACTAAATCGGTGACTCAAAGAATTTTTTGCAAAATTACAAAATTTTTCCTAAGTGTAGGGGTCACACACCCGTGTGGTCAAGACGTGTGGTTCTCACAGTCAATTGACATGCCCATGTCTCAAGCCTTGTGGCATATAAGGTAGGGCACACACCCATGTCCCAAACCCATGTAACTCTCTGACTTTTAATTAAATTGAGTGAACGGGTCACACGGCCAAGTCATACGCCCGTGTGCTAAGATGTGTGGACAATTTAATTTTTAAAATTAGGTGCAGGTTTCACACGGCCAAGACACACGCCCGTGTTCTAGGACATGTGTTTCACATGGCTGAGACACACACCCATGTCTCTGCCAATGTACCCAATTTTGAGCATTCTGTTTCTCAATTTAAAGATGCAGGGGACATACGACCAAACCATATACCCATGTGCCAGGCCGTTTGTCACACACGGTCAACACACATGCTAGCTTGTCTACCCATGTGGACAAAATAAGGCCATTTACTAGCTTTATTTCTCATCCAAATTTGCCAAAAACCTATACCAATACTTGCAATCATATACCAACCAATTCAAGCATTATAACCAAGCCAACTCTATCATCTAACATGATGTATCATCACATGCATTCATGTATTTCCAATACTTACCTTTGTCTATCAACCATTTCCGACCCATAGCAAATGTGTTAATTCCTTATATAAATATATCAAAGTATATTAAACATTAGCCATTCTAATGGCTAATTACAACCAAAATATTTTAACGTATGAACTATTTAACCTGTACATGACATTATACAAAAATAAGTTTACTATTTATACTAAAATGAGTTGGTGAATAGTTGAACTCTAAGGTCTTCAAGGACACTTTAGGCCCCTTAATATTTCAAGTTTAGCCTATATAAAGGCCATTGTAATCAATTTAAACACACATTTTTAGGGAGACACGTAACATACTTAGGGTTTTTATTTCATTCTTAGTTTTTACTTAGGGTATTTTATGTTCTCGTAATCAAAAGATCCTATCCCGAAGTGAGACTCTTGCGAGTGGAGATTATTCCAGAACCACACTTTCATTGATAAATCAGTGAGCATCTCTTTTCCTTTATTCTATTCTTTATATCTCTTTCTTCAACGTTGTTTCATTGAATGTTTGTGTAAAGATTAAAATCAACTTATGCTTTATACATATCTTGCATGGTTGCAACTGTTCTAATCTTATTAATTGATTGAAGGATAGAGTTTCTTAACAGATTAGCTATTTGGGAGAGGAAGAAATTAATCCCTAGGCTTGACAACCCTAGGAAGTCATTTAGGTGGGAATTAACCCAAAATTGGTATGGCCTATACGTGAACACCTTAACCTTTAATCGGTCTAGGCTGTGAGGTAGAGATAAGTAGTTCTTGTCGACTCATTAGTTTATTAGAAGATCGAGAGATCCTGCTAGGGTAACGACTAGTTGACTGATTAAAACCTACATCAATAATTACTCAGGTAAAATAATTGGATTTAGGCTAAAGGAACTCGCATAGTCAAAACAAGGGATAAGAGAAGCCAATACATGAACTTAAGAGTAGATTTAGGTTAAATTCAACTTATTTAATTGATTAACATTATTATCATCTTGCTTCCATATTAACACTACCAATTTGTGACTCAAGTAGATTAGTAATTATTTCCTGTAATTGGCTTGATAACAGTTTTCCCTAAACTACAATCCATTAGGTATGATCCTCGAACTTCATCATAACTATATTAAAACCTGACCCATATACTTACGAGAAGCACCTCAAATCTATATCTTTAGTTGTAGTATTCACACTGTAGATGTTAGTACATCCAGAGGTGGTTAGCGAACCCCAAGGTGATATGCTTGATCGTATGAATCCTCTATCAAGCAACTCCTGAAGTTGTATCTTCTGCACCTTCAGGTTCTTGGGTGCCATGCAATACTACATAATATACAACGGAGAACTACCATGGCACAACCCAAGTTACTTGAGAGGAAACTCATCAGGAAAGTATTTTAAGTTCGTATCTCGCAAAACCCTTTCACCAAATCCTACGAACCCATCACAATAGCGAGATAGGATTTGCAGCTGTTACCTCACATCTTTTCTACTTTAATGGTTGAAACCACATTGGTCATAAATTGAACCTGCTCACCAACCACAACAATCTCTTTGCCTTCACCACTTCACAAGTGACTCTCTTCAGCTCAAAGTCAATCTTACTTTATGCTCAGTCAGTCAATCCATCACCAAAATTACGTCAAACCCATAGAATGGCAACTCCATCAGGTTCGCCTAGAATACATGCCCTTGAATCATTAGTGGACACCCACAATACACTTTATTGAACAACACATTCTCCCAAAAACAACTAGTGATAGTCACACTAACAACCTGTTTTTCAATTGCATCAAAAATAATGGTTTTGGGACCACAAATCCAACAAGTAAGTTCATATAGTTAATATTTAAATTACATAAGTTAATAATAATTTTATATTGAATTTTGATTTGTGGAATTTTAACAAATTGCATTAAAAGTTTGTATTAGTGGTTCGATTCAAAAGTCAAGTGGTTATTGAAAATGAGGTATTAGGACCTTGTTCCGTAATTTAAGGCCATAAATATTTTTCTTAAATATTTACAGATTCGTATTACATGTGAATTGAAGTTTGATTCGGTAATTTGATGATACATTGATTAATTACGATAAAAGGATTAAATTGTACAAGAGGTAAAAGTTAATTGCTATGGATTTAAAATAGTAAAGGGACAAAAATGCTAATTAAACCATTTTTAAAAAGTCCAAGCGGTGGTGACATGATTATAATAGACTAACTTTTGGGCTAATTGCTCATTTCCTCCTGATTAGTTTAGGATTGAATTGAAACTTAAGCTTGTTTAGTTAAATTTTAAAATAATTGAAGGACCGATTGTGCAATTAAGCTTTCCTTGGTTGGTAATTATGCCATATACTTATATTATGGGCATTTATGGACATGATTTAATAGTTTTACAAGTTATATTAACATGGAAATTTAGTAAAAAGTTAAAAATTACAGTAAAAATTAAAGTAATTAAAAGATATTATTTCATTTTCTTTTCTTCTTCATGGGTAGAAAGCTGAAACACCATAGCTAGGGCATAGGAAGCTTCGACCAAGCTTTGATTGCATGATACGAAAGTGAAATCTCACCTGATTTTAGTAATTTTTATGTTTTTGAGCTCATATTAGCTTAATCTAACTAATCCGAGGACTAATTTGTAAAACAGTAAAATGTTGTCGATTGTTCCAAAGATGAATTTGAGTTTTTCTTGAAATTTAACGGTAGATATTAGGATTGGTTGCCATATAGTAAGTATGAGCTGTAATGAAGTGGTTAATAGATCGCTTAAGTTTAGATTTAATAGAGATTGGTTACATTGCATGATTTGGACCTAGGGACTAAATTGCATAAAATTAAAATGTTGGGGCCAATTTTGTAAAAATGTCAAAAAGAACTTAATTGCATAAAATGAGTTAATTTTATTTTTAAAATTAGTGAAATGAATGGAAATTATTATTTTACATCAAGACCGAGTGGAAAACTAAGGAAAAGAGAAAATTACTGAATAGTCCATGTACTTTGTCATTTCTCCAATTTAGTTAGATAAGTTCATTCGATTTAATTTTAGCAAATTTACATATGTATTACATGAAATTAATTACATAATATTGGATTATATTGATGTGTATAGTTGGAAATGGAAATATTGAATTGAAGTAATATCTATCACTCATTGAGATACTATAACACCCCTAACCCGTCTTCATCGCCAGATTAGGGTTACAGAGCATTATCGTATAATCAAAAATATTTAGGTATAATATCATTTAATAATTTTATCACATCAAAAATTGTCAATTTACATGCATAGTGTCCCTAAATCGAGCCCTTAGGCCCTAAAAATAGCTTAGATGCAATTCGAGACCAATTTGAAAGAAATCAGAAAGTTTAGCAAAAAGATGCAAAATTTGCAAAACAGAGGTCACACGGCCGTGTGGCCAGGCCATGTGACTCACATGGTTGAGAAACACGCCCGTGTCTCAAGCAGTGTAACCTACAAACTACGGACACATGGTCGTGTCCTAGCCCATGTCCTCACCCTTGTAACTCTCTAACTAGGGTCACACAGCCGTGTCACATGCCCATGTGTAAGGCTGTGTAACTTTCTGACTTGCACCCTAAAGAAATCATTAGATGACACACGATCATATCGCCAGGCCGTGTGTCTCACACGGCTACGTCACTAGGCTGTGTGTATCACACGATTGTGTTGTCAGGCCATGTGTCTCACATGGCTGAGTCACATGCCCGTGTCTCAGGCCGTGTGGACCAATAATGTACCTAAAATCAAACTATTACAAGACCATTTTATTCCTATTCACCTAAACAATATAGCCACACGTATAAGGGGTTGAAATACCAATCAAACATATGTAAACATACCATTTCATTCATCTTAAATTATCTAACCGATGTACCATTCATAGGTACCACAATTTCATCAAACATCATTTACTAAATCAAGTTAACCTTGCCTCATTTCTTGAATAAAGACCTAGTTCAAACAAGTGCCAAAACACACCACAAATGGCCATTAACAAGCCATTTCAAACATACCAAAATAACTTTTTTTTTACAAACCTTAACGAATTACGAAAATGACATAGCCTAGGAAAGGTTACAAACCCATCAACCAAACATAATCTTCAAGTCAAACATACCAAATCACAATTACATAACATTCTCTACATGCCATTATGAACCTTAGCCAAAAATGCTCAAAAACTACCGAATTAACTGCTAGATAGTGTGATAGGTCTCCTATGAGCTTCCAACCAAATCAAACCTTCCGATGATCTACAGGAAAAGAAAACAACTGACGTAACCAATAATGCTTAGTAAGTTCGTATAAGGCAAATTAACTATTGACTTAATAGAATAAACAACTAAGCATAATTTTTATTATACTTTAAGCTAGCTTTCATTTTCTATTCACTACACCTTTCACAGATAATTGGCGTAGCCTTACATATACATGTATATATTTTTCCTTATAAGCATTTCATATAACCATTTCACTTCAATGTTTTGTAACACCCCTAACTCGTATTTGTCATTGGAATAGGGTTACGGAGCATTACCAAACTTATCACATAAAGAACCATACATTTCACATTTCATTTCTCATTCCGAACAAAAAATATATAAACATAATCATATAGTCCCTAATACAAGCCTTCGAGGGCCTAAACAATCATATAAAGAAATTCGAGACTTAATCGAAAACTTATGAAAATTCTGAGAAAACTTTGAACATTTCAAAGTATAGGGGACACACGCCCATGTGGCTGGGGCATGTGTCTCACACGGCCAAAAGACACGCCGATGTCATAGGCCGTGTGGACATTCGAAATGGGATCACATGGCCGTGTCCCAGACTGTGTCTGACCCCGTGTAACTCTCTGACTTGTGTCACACGGCCAATCATGCGCCCATGTGACTAGCCCATGTAACTCACTGACTTGCTTTCTTTAAAAGCTACAGGGGACCCACGGCCATGTTACCTGACCATGTGTCACACACGGTTTAGGCACACGCCCGTGTCTCTGCCCATGTGGACGAAAATAGGTCATTTTCTAAGTTAGATTTCTCACTGAATTTTGGTGCCAACCTACACATTTCAAAAGCATGTATCCATAACCAAAATAGGCATTCAAATCAACCAAATCAAGCCTAAAACATACAATATCGTAACTTACAAGAATACCTATTAAACATCACTTTTAACCATTCAAGCTTAAACTAATTTCATGTCCAAAATCACCTAAATGATCACTTTCAACTATGCATTATTTTACCTAAACTGTATGCAAACTATATCTCGAAATTCAACCATTTGGTGCTCAAAATACCAATTCACAATAGAGAATTCAAATAGCAATTATAATCCATATAGCAAAAGGCCATGTACACACTTAAACACATAATAAGGTATACCAAAATAAGCCAAATCACATGGCTATACACAACCAAAACATACATCAATTACAAGCCAAATCATTTGGCTATATATATACAATACAAACTTATAGGCTATATTATCCAGAACACCTATACATGCCATATAACCAAATATACAAGTTCCAAAGTACCAAAATGAGATCTTGATAGTGTGATGAGATATCCAACAACTCTGAATCCGAGCAAGCTTTGAAATCACTATAAAGCACTAAAAAGTAAATAGAGTAAGCTGTAAAGCTTAGTAAGCTCGTATAGCTAATAAGTATAACTTACCATTCATTCACCATTTAAGTAATATAAACATAATATACTACAAACCTATTTAATCACAATGCTAACATATGTTCATTCACATAGTTAATCATGAAACTCAGAAATTTCACGGATTCAATGCATATATGGTTTACATACATGCATGTACAGATACATATTAATCTTTTACCTTTTCATGTCATCAATATAGCTGTTGAACCATTTGGAATAATATCGGATACTTAGGAATCTCGGACCCTAAGTGCCAATACATGGTCAAAACCATCTCAATCACATATCTCATACGCAAATGCTCATCTCGATCTATCACTCGATCTGCTCACACAAGCTGACAGTCGAGACGTAGCTACATGATGCTGCTCACATAAGCTCATGAGAATCCGCGACACATGCCCAAAAACTCAGCCACTGATGGAACGTATGGACCAGCACCCAAACACAATAACCCCTAATGACATGTCATTTGTATCCTATCCATTCCTAAGGTTCAATAGGGATTTCACACGTCACTAAATCTTCGTTGAACATTTTCGTAAAGTCATATTCATCAACAATACAATTATAAAGTATTTAAAACATAATTAGATTAATGCTTATTAACAAACAAACTTACCTCGACCACAAAAATGACAAAATAGGATCGACTAATCCAAAACTTTATTTTTCCCCTGATCTAGATTCGTACGTTGCTTTTTTTGATCTATATAATCAAATTTAACTCATTTAAAACACATTCTATTCAATTCAGTCCAAAAATTCATATTATGCCAAAATTACACTTTTGCCCCTTAAATTTTGAATTGTTTACAATATAGTCTCTAGCTCATAAAAATACAAATTTCATGCAAGTACGTACCAACCCATTATGTCTGAATATTAATTAGACCTATAACAGCCCATACTTTTCATTTATTCACACATTTACCACACAATTTATCACATTTCTCAATTTAATCCCTAATTGACAATTTTATCACAAATCACTTAACAAATGTTGTTTATCTAACAACAACCATTCATTTTCTACCATCAAACATCAAAACACATACTTATTCATCAATGGTAAAACCCTAGACCTTTAACAGTTTTGCAAATTACTCCTTGGGCTAGCTAAATTAAGTTACAACGACCTCAAAAACATAAAAATATTAAAAATCGAGCAAGAATGCACTTACATTCATGCAAGGACTATGGCTGAACCTTTGAACCTCTCTAATGGCCATTTCATTCTCTTCATTCTCTAATTTTCAGTGGGAGAAACAAACCAATGATGTTTTGTTTTTACTTATTTTACATTACTTATTTATTAATTTACCTTATTAATTTTTAATTAATAATTTAAAATTCACCTTTTAATGTCCATCTTTGTCCACTCAACTAAAAATTGGTCTAATTTCAACATAAGGACCTCCACTTTAAAGTTCTATAGCTATTAGACACCTTCAACTAATAGAACACAACTTTTACACTTTACGCGATTTAGTCCTTTTTCACAAATTAAGCATACAAACAATAAAATTTTTTAACGAAATTTTTATGCAAGCATACTATCATGCTGTAGAGCTCAAAATAAAATTAAAATAATTATTTCAACCTCATATTTGAGTTTTCAAAACCACTATTCCATTTTCACTAAAAACAATCTGTTACACGTTTATTCTTACCATAACACTTACACATTTAACATATAATCATTCTATAATTCTTCTTTCATTTCAAACTTTCATAGAAACATATCATCCCAGAATCACTTACTTTTATTAAACAATGTGAAAGCTAAATAAATAGATTAATCATACCTATTATTCATTTACGAAGCACTTAGAGGATTAGTATTGAAAATGGTTCATCGTATGCATGTACTATAATAATTCAATCCAAACTCATACATATATGTGTATAAACGTCTATCTTTAACTAAATAATCATTAATATAATGATACTCACGTATGATCAAATAATTCAATGAACATTTAACATTCAAAATTGATTAATATATTGACTATACATTATCCATTAATATACAAATAATTTTGTAAATTCTATTCACATTTTGCCCGACCAACTAGTAACTTAACTCAGATACTCAAGTAAGTACACCACACCAGAGGCATCATAGATGCATAACAAGAGTACTGAAATGCAGACAGGGGCACAGAAGTGCAAACAGAGGCACCGAAGTGCAAATCCTATACAAGCGCGCATACTAACCTTATTGGCATGCCAATCGTCCCATTTACTATGTCAAAACAAGCATTTTTACAAAATTATACCTTTCATGAATTAGAGGCACTTCCATATTTCTCAATACACATGCTGTAAAAATTCATAATCATTCCAAAATCACATATATCATATTTCATAAATATTCAATAGTTTTCAAATAAATCCTTTCTCACCTTATATTCAGTTATAATCTTTCGAGTTCCAACTCACATATTAAACATCATATATATGCATTCATAAATCAATAGTAACATTATGTATATGTATATATATATGTACAATTTTATACCTATGAACTTACCTCAACAGTTACAGTTGTAAAATGAGGCCGACGACTAATCCAACACATTAGCTTTTCTTCTGTTTAGATCCACTTGATTTGTTTCTGGATCTAAATAATAATTTTTCATTCAATTAATAAAATTCTAGCACTTAAATAATATGTCTAATACAATTAAGTCCTTTCATAAAAATTTTACAAATTTATCCCAATATTTTACCTTTTATGCAATTTAGTCCCTAAACCTTCAACTTGCAAATTTACCATTTTCAGCTAAAAATTCATTCTAGCTGATTTTCATAGGGTTCATAATCAGCCTATTTTTATCATCTTTTCACAATATTTGCCTTGAATTTTACTATTTTCACAATTTAATCCCTAATCATTAAATTCACTTAAATTCACTTAACAAAATATTTATAAATAACAACTAACACCTCAAATGCATCATTTAATATCTAAAATCACAAAGATTCACCAATGGCAACATTTAAAATCTTTAACAGTTTCAAAAATGAAGGCACAGGCTAGCTGGACCTAGTTGCAACAATCTCAAAAACATAAAAATTACAAGAAAGAGGTTTAAAACAGACTTACATGCATGAACTATAGCATGATCGAAGCTTCAAGCTCCCAACCATGGCTTTCGGTTGATGAAAAAGAAACTTATCTAGGAAGATGGTCTTTATTTCATATTTTAAACATTATTACTTTTATTTTCATAATAAAAATAATATATAACACATATAAAATTAAAAGAAATTAAAGCTCAAACCGTCCCACCATCTTAAGAATGGTTAATTTACCATATTAATCCTTCCACTTATATTCATTAAGTCATTTAATCATTCAAATCTAATAGCAACCAAGTTTTACATCCTTTGCAATTTAGTCATTTTTAATTAATTAACTGTCTAAATATTAAAATTTCTTAACAAAACTTTAATACAACCTTAATAATACTCCGTAAATATTTATTAAAATATTACGGCTCGGTTTATAGAAATGAGGTCCCAATACCTCATTTTCTAAAACCACTTGACTTTAGGGTTATACCACATAAACTTAATTATTCATTCAAATAACATAAATTGTCAATTTAAAATTTTTTTAGTACTATATTTAACTCGTAAATATTTAATAATAACATTGACAAACTTACTCATCGAAATTGTGACCCCAAAACCACTATGTCAGACACCACTGAAAAACGGGTTGTTACAACTCTCCCCTTTACGAAAATTTCATCCTCGAAATTTCTTACCTGGTAACAATTATTCAAATCAAGTTTTTTTTTTCTCAACCTCAAAGATAGTCCATATAAAAATCCATCAAACTCATCCCCAATCATAACTCATCCCATATCTTATTATTATAAATAAACTCTAAAATTTCACATTTTACTCTTGAGTGTAGAAACTTTATGTCACACCATTATACATTTTCATCACTGACTGTTGTAAATCAAATAAACAATGCCATGAACTTCGTAATACTCAAACCATCATAATTCTTCTCTGGTTGAGGCTGAAATACATACCTAACTTGACTGAACAAATTTTGATGTTTTCTTATAGTAGCTTCACTATTATTAGTACAACTACGAAAAAATTCCTATTAAATCACCTGTCGAAACATAACCAAAACCCAGATCATCAGGTTCCAAATCCATTTAACAATTCATAGTTTTCATAACCGACTCTCAACTAATAAACATTTCATTTTATGAAAAAACTTTAAACAATATCATCTAAATAAAAATGTGATAGTTGCTACTATCAAGACGATTTTAACCCATAATAACATTTCCCGATTATCTCTGATTTGGTTGATATATCCTTGTATAATGTCTTCTAGAATATGAATTTCTGATTTTGACTGTCCGACTATTTGCCCATGAATTCAAAAAATTTATTCCTAAATCTAGAGGTGAACTTAAATACATACAGCTCAACTAATTCTTTAGGTGTTTTATCCATTTTGACACAAAACAATTGAGCCGATTTTATCAACTTGATGGTAACAATTCAAAATAATTCTTCTTTCTTGTCGTCAAGATATTCTAGACATATAGTCCATCATACTTCCCTTAGAATACCAACCAAAGACCATCACAAAATGTATTAACTCATACAAAATATGACTTCCAACCAAGAATTATAACTGTAACCAGTGTAAGAATCCCAAGTCAATGTATTCTTTGCAGATAGACCATATATGATAAATAATAAGAACAATCAGAAAGCCAATATAAAGAAATCCAAGATGTAAAGTTCTACTAAACTTCCGAGAATATAACCCATATTGATTGATAAAGATATCGATGATACCCCAATGAAAATCTAGGAGAAGAATATCACTCATACGCATTGGAACCAGTTGTGACATAAACAACATAAATTTTGTATACATAAAGCAGAGCAACAACCAGTAGAGGCTAAAAACTATCAACACATGAGTTTTTCCGTCAAATGTTCTATTAATATACAACTGAATACAATGCTTTAAAATAAAGCAATACTGATCCTTAATCAGTTAAACTAACAAAACCTTTGTTTACCTTCATAACCATCAAATACCCCCATACAAAAAAAACCACATCTAGAGAAAAAAATCTATATATGCCAAAAAGATAAAAGAATACATAGAATATCCAAAAGAAATAATTGTAAGATACTCGACAATAACAACTGCATTAAAATCTATTTACATTTCGAACATTACTCCACGATCCACTAAAATCATCGATAATCTCACAATATTCTGTTCCACTAAAGTAATCAATTCAAAAGAAATATCGATTAACTCGTTCTTTAAATGCCATACCAGATGAATTCAATTACCAATGAATAACTTCTTCTTTAATAGTGACGTTGCGCATCCCAAATAGTCTTTAAAAAGATGTAATATCTCATCTAGAACTCTCTTATTTGCTAGCCAACTCTCGGATCTATCCACATTATTACTCATTCAACCGCTGAACCGTTCAATTCCTCTTTTATAGACTTAATCAACATATATATTATAATTGTTCTACTGTATCAGACTTTGAGGATGAGGGGTGGATGTCGTAAAGCCACAAAATTTGATTCCCATATACACACATCAAACATAACATTCATTATTAACATAAACACTATGAACCTTTAGTCTAACATTTATGAGTTTTTGCTCATCATTAACAACTTTTTAACAAGAGACTTGAATATTGCCTTCAACATCATCAAAATTAGCTCAGTTGGAAGACATCTTCATCTATATGTAGAACAAATCCCACCAGAGTTAAGAGGCATCACACTATCACAGATTATATAATGGCATGTATTTCTAGACTCCATTGCCAAATTAGGATTATGAAGCATTACCATATAATCAGCAACATTTAGACAAAATATCATTCAATAATTTAATCACATCATAAACTATTCATATGCATGCATACTATTCCTAAATTGAGCCCTCGAGGCCCTAAAAATAGCTTAGAAGCAATTTGAGGCCAATTTGAAACAAATTAGAAAGTTTAGAAAAAAGATGCAAAATTTGCAAATACGGGGTCACATGGCCGTGTGACTCACATCGTTGAGACACACGTCCGTGTCTCAGACCATGTAACATTCAAACTAGGGACACTCGACCGTATCGCCAGGCCGTGTGTCTCACACAGTTGAGTCACATGCCAATGCCTTAGGTCGTATGGACCCAAAATGTACCTAAAATCAAACTGTTACAAGACCATTTCATTCCTATTCACCTAAACCGTATAGACACACATACAAGGGGTTAAAATACTAACATAACATATATAAACATACCATTTCATTCATCTTAAATTATCTGACCAATGTACCATTCATATGCACCACAATTTCATCAAACATCATTTACTAAATTAAGTTAACCTTACCTCATTTCTTGTATAAAGACTTAGTTCAAATAAGTGCCAAAACACGCCACAAATGGCCATTAACAAGCCATTTCAAGCATACCAAAATAACCATATTTACAAGCCTTAACAAAGAACCAAAATGACATAGCTTTGGAAAGATTACAAATCCATCAACCAAACATAACGTTCAAGCAAACCATATGAAATCACCATTACATTGTAAAACCCCTAACTTGTATCCCTCGCTGGAATAAGTTTACGGAGTATTACCGAAGTTTACAATACAAACAAGTAGAATTTCAAACATTACATATCTTAACAATATTCATATAAGAAAACAATCAAAATCATTCATATTGTCCCTTATAAAAGCCCTTGATGGCCTAAAATCGTGTTAGAAACAAGTAAGGAATAAATCAGGAACTCAAAGAATTTTTCAGAAAAAGATGAAAATTTGCAAACTGTAAGGGTCACACGACTGTATGGCTAGGCCGCGTGACTCACACAGCCAAGAGACACGCCCGTGTCTTAAGCTGTATGGGCATTCGAAATAGGGACACATGGTTATGTCCCATCATGTATCATTGCCTTGTAACTCTCTGACTTGGTCACACGGTCAAGTCACACACCCATGTGCTAGGCCGTGTACCCTTCGAAGTAGCCTTACATGCCCGTGTGCCAGGCCGTGTGCTAGGCCATGTAACAGCCTGACGTGCAACCTTTTAAAAAGTACATGGGACACATGGCCATGTCACTTGGCCGTGTGTCACACACGGCTGAGGCACATGCCCATGTCTCTGCCCATGTGGACAAAAATAGGTCATTTTACAAGCCATATTTCTCACCCAATTTGGCATCTACCTACACTTAACATTGTGCATGTAAACAAGCCATATTATGGCATCCAAAACAAGCAAACTCAAGCCTTAAACATGTAGTATACATCTCAAATGACAATTATAAACATGTTTCACCATGTATTCAATATAACCAATTGTTCCACTAAATTATATGCATAATTGCATAATTACATATCATGTAGATTACTTTACCAAAACATACCAATTGATGTTAAACATGCCTTTCAATTTCTAACATAATTAGACATACATGTCTTACATAACAAGGAACCAATTCACAACAAAGACATCAACTCACAAAACACTTATACAAAATACACATATAACTATGATTTTACCTTTCATCATTCAACCACCAATCAAGCCACACCTCAACCAAATTAAGTCCACAAATATCCATACCAATATACCAAAACACAAGACAACTTAAATGGCTATGATCACAACAAAACATATAGGCCAACATTAGCCAAAATAACCTATAAATTCCTTTATAACCAAACTTAAACCAACTGAAATTACCGAGTGAGCCTATGGATAGTGTGATGGATCTTCAACTAGCTTCCAACCTGATCGAGCTTCTGATAATCTGAAAACTAAAGGAAAACAACTACATAAGCAATGAATGCTTAGTAAGCTCATATAAGCATTAATCATATCAATTCATTTCAAATATAAAATTTATACATATCAAGAACAATCCAATATCGATACTGCAAGATTCATGAAGCTATATTCAACAACTCAGAAGGTGAATAAATCCACATCACTTATACATATCATCCCTAACATAGTAGGATTTTAAATAACTTTAAATCCTTTCAAATATTTCTTATTTTCATTAGCATTTCATTACTTTCCATTGCATTCACTCTCATTTGCTCAAATAACATCAATTCAATTCATCATTTCCTTTTTCATCATTCTACACTTCAGGTATGAACTTACTATTTCATTACCTTTCCAATCTTGTTTCATGCTCATAACACACAAAACATACGCATATCATTCAATCATGGCCACATGCTATTCCATTTAAACAATTTTTTTTTTTTTGCAACTAAATACATGGTAAACCATTTCAATAGGAATTACATAATTTAAACCTTACCATCCTTTCATAATCACAAGCTTATTTCCATTTAGGCATTTACAATTTCAGTGCATACCTTATAAGTTTAACATGGCATAATCCAACCATAACTTGGCCAAAGATTAAGCACATATACACCAACCATGTTAGTCATGTAAATTCATATATGAATCAATAATCATGGATGAACTCAACAGTTAATCAAATTTACATATACATGTAAATTCATATCATGTATCAAGATATCATGTAAAATCATTTCCATGTATTTCATGTAAATACCTGTAATAGTTCGTATTTAACTCATCCTCTCGAAACTGAGCATTGCCCGTTGAACCATTTAGAATATTCTTTCATACTCGAGATAACTTACACATAATGTGCTGAACTGTAATCCATCAATTCCTGTATGTAACACCCCAGACCAAGTCCAGACCTTATGGCTAGATTTGGCGTGTCACATGGAAGTAACGTTTGAAAACGATTTATTCGACAACAAATTTCTCCTATTTCAAAAGCCGTGTTTAGACTTTGGACGTTGAACGAAATTAGATTAAAACTATTTTTTTATAAGTTTGAAAATGTGTTTGCAGAAATGTTTGCCATAGTTAGTATATTCAATTATTTGGAGTTACTTTATTATTTAAAAACATTATGTAGGAATTATTTAAAAAACGTTCGTTATTAGTTTTGAAAACCCAAATGTCCTAATCTACCAGTTTAAATCCAGTTAACAATGCAATAAAATAAAGTTTAACAAAAATACCCAAAATGGCCTTATTAAAAAAATAATGCCCAAACTAAAAATTGAATAAAAATGAATTCAAAGGCAGAAAGCGTGTGGCCACCCTGAGTACCTCGCAGCTCCAAATCATCTATGGCTGGGGGTTACCTGCAGATTTAAAATAAACAAGTGAGTTTGCGAAAACTCAATGTGTAACTTCCCCAACCAATAACAGAACAGACTGGGCCAAAGCTCTGTACAGAAATAGATCAGTCTGGGCCTTATCACTATACAGAAACAGAATGGGCCCAAGCCCATTACAGAGTCAGAATAGAGCATGTATGAAAACCCAACCTAGTCCAACCATCACACCACCCGTACCAACCCATCACAACATGTGGGGAAAAACTCGACCCACCCAGCCCGCACACCAATGAATAGCCATGCTGCTAAAATCAGATATCATGGCAAAGCCACCAGAAACAGATTACCTGGCGAAGCCACTATTCAGAATCACGTGACAGAGCCACTGTTACTGATCTTCCTCCAATATCAACCCAACCCCATGCAGATTAACATATCATAAGTAAATATAGCATGCATGCAGACTAACAGACACAAATACAGTCATATGTATATCAAACAACCTATCTTTAGGGGTATAAAAGCCTTTTAGGCAGTCAGGGGTAAAATGGTAATTTTACCCTTTAGGGGTATTTTGGTCATTTTACTAAGTTTCAGAGTCTTGGCATCTAGTACGACCTCCTAATAGGTCTAACGTCGCTTAAGTGACTCAAATAGTCTATAAGGTCAAAACAGTGTATATGAGACCAAAACCCCTATTGGGCCCAGGTGGGCCCACACGCTCGTGTGGCTCGATCAATCTAGTTTATATACGGCATCACAAGTTTCATCAGCCAACATACTAATGATCATTTATCGAGTAATTTTCCCTTATGGGCCCATCGAGGCCCATAACGGCCAGTGTGCACAATATCGCGTACGACGGTCTCAACAGTCTTTTGCCAACAATTTTTGGGACCTACTCGACCCACAAGAGTTCGCACGCTCGTAAGCCTTGAATGTCGGTGTTTCAGCATTTTGGCTTTTCGGCTTTTGGCGATCTATGCTATAGTGAGGTGTGATTACATAGCTACTTTTGACACGAATAACTACCCCCATGTGCGTACAACCTTGACGGATAAAAGAGCGATTAAACCCCCTTAAACCGCTAGATAACAATGGTTGCACTCCGCTTCACGATTTGCTCCAAAAGTTCAGCTGAAAGCCATTATAAGAAGATAGAAGATCGAAGACGAATGAACTCAAAGCAATCGATACTTTAGTTAAGGACAAAGATTATCGTTACACGGCCTTAGAGTACTGCGATTTACCCAACTACTATGGTCCACGCCATGAACCACCAGCACTATAGAAGGAATCGGCCACACACAAATGTAGAAAAGAGGCAAAGAAAAGAAGAAAGTACGATATTAAGTCACTAAAGATAGAGAAGGGTTCGTCTAATGGAGAGAAATGTTGGGAAAACTTAAAGAGAAGAGAGTAATTTGGAAAGAAAATGAACTATAATAGCGAAGAGGGGAAAGGAGAGGTTCGGCAACTGGTATCTTTCGATAGAAAATGATTGAGGAATTCCAACCAAAGAGAGAAAGGAAAGATCTGAATAGTTGAAACAAGTATTGGCTACCAAATATGTACAAGTCGAAGAGAGAAAAAGAAGTAGAAATGAAGTCAATTCCCCAAAACCAAAATGAAAGAAAACTTACCAGACACTATACTAATACGGCTCTAAAAGAGAATTGCCGAAAACCAAACAAAAAATACCCCCAAAAACCAAAAGAAGATTTGGCATACAAAAAACCTTAGCTTGCCGAAATACCCGCTCAAACACACACTAGCCAAATTTCCAACTCCACTACCCCTAATCGGCTACACTATCCCTCAAACCTAACTCCTTGAAAAGCTCTACAATATTCTCCACATATTTCTCTCATTGATCTCCTCCAACACCCCACTTCAAATTCAAATTTAAATTCAATTCAATCTTTAACCAATTCAAGTTCTTACTTTTTACCAAGTCAACAACCAAATCCAGTCTCTGAATCCAACTCCATCTCTTGCCAAAACCATGTAGCAAAATATAAACCATTAGTTGACACTAGGATTCGAACCCCAAACCTCCTTCATTCTACATATCACGCCACTTCCTTGACTCTTATATGGTGCCATCTTGCTAGTCTAACACACGCCTCCTTGTGTCATGAAACCCTTAGTAATTTTATTTAAACCATATGAGCTAACATCTATACTCCCCTAAGCCTAAAAATTATAATTTTGCCAAAGGCTTGGCTTTAACCCAGGCCTTCTAAAGGCCCCCCAAACATACCCAAAACATCAATTCAGCACACCCAACCATGCAATTTCAAATTAATACAAAAATTTAGAAACCTTAAAATTTAGGGCTTTACAACTCTACCCCCTGAAAGAAATTTCGGCCTTGAAATTTACCTGGTCAGAACAAGTGAGGGTATTATTGTCGCATCACCTCTTCAGGCTCCCATGTGGCTTCCTCTGTTCCGTGATTATGCTATAGCACCTTCACCAGTGGAACGGATTTTCTTCTCAGTACTTTAACATCATGATTCAGAATTTTTACTGGTTCCTCCTCAAAAGTTAGATCAGGTTTGACTTCAATTTCCTCAACTGACACTATGTGTGATGGATCAAAACGGTACCGCCTCAGCATGGAGACATGAAAGATATTGTCAATCTGGTCTAATTCAGAAGGCAGTTTGAGCTGATACACTATCGGACCCACCCGTTTTAGAACTCAATAGGGCCCAACAAATCGAGGACTCAACTTGCCCTTCTTCCCAAATCTTAAGATCTTCTTCCAAGGTGAGACTTCAGAAATACCAAATCTCCCACAGAATACTCGATCTCTTTGCGCTTTAAATCGGTATATGACTTCTGCCTATCAGATGCTTCCTTTAGTCAATCCCTAATTAACTTAACTTTATCTTCAGTATCTGCCACTAACTCAGGCCCTAAAACTTGACGTTCACCCAATTCAATCCAACAAGTAGGCGTACAACACCTACGACCATACAGGGACTCAAATGATGCCATCTGGATACTTGCCTGGTAACTGTTATTGCACGCAAACTTTGCTAATGGTAAGTAATCCTCCCAACTACCCCGAAAATCAATAACACAACTTCTCAGCAGATCTTCCAGTATTTGAATCACCCTTTCTGACTGTCCATCCATCTGAGGATGAAAAGCTGTGCTGAAATCCAATCTAGTGCCCAATGCCTCATGCAATTTCTTCCAGAACCGAGATGTGAATCTAGGATCTCTGTCAGAGATGATTCATACCAGCACCCCATGCAGTCTTACAATCTCAGCTACATATATAACATAACTAGCTTCTGAAGTGAATAATCCATTCAGACCGGTATAAAATGGGCGGATTTCATTAGTCTATCCACAATAACCCAAACAGAGTCCTTCTTAGAATGCATCAAAGGTAACCCACTCACAAAATCCATGGTTACCCTCTCCCACTTCCAGAGTGGAATATTAACTAACTGTAGAAGCTCAGAAGGCAGTTGGTGCTCAGCCTTCACTTGCTGGCATGTCAAACACTTACCCACAAATTCTGTTACCTCACATTTAACTCCAGGTGACCAGTACAACCCACGCAAATCCCGATATAACTTATTCCCACCAGGATGCATGGCACAAGGACTACTATACGCCTCTTGCAGTATCAACTATCTCAAATCAGAATCTTTTGGAACATAGGCTCTTCCACGGAAACACAAAAGCTCCCTCACTGTTCAACTTAAAGTCAAAAGTCTCGCCCTTTTCAACTTATCAAAATCGAGGAACCAATGATTTGCTTAGTCCAAGTCGGTCTTACTTGTAGCTCTGCCAACAAACTGCCATCATCAAAAAGGCTGAGACGAGTAAACATTGCTCTCAGATCAAATATAGCCCAATGGCTCAAAGCATCTGTTACCATGTTAGCCTACCCAGTGTGGTACTCAATTGATCAATCATAATCCTTAAGCAACTCTATCCATCTTCATTGCCTAAGGTTCAGATCCTTTTAAGTAAGGAGGTATTTAAGGCTTTTATGGTCTGTGTAAATGATACACTTCTCCCCGTATAAGTAGTGCCTCTAGATCTTTAATGCGAATACCACCGCTACTAACTCCAAGTTGTGAGTAGGGTAATTCGCCTCGTGAGGCTTCAGTTGTCGTGATGCGTAAGCCACCACTCTACCCTAAAGCATTAGGACACAACCCAAACCAATGTGCATCACTATACACTGTGAAATCCTTCCCAGATTTCGGCTGTATTAGAATAGGGGCTTTAGTCAAAACCTTTTTTAATTCTTAAAACTTTCTTATTGCTTGTCAGTCTAGATAAATGGTACCCCTTTTCTCAGTAACTTAGTCAACGGTGCCGTAAGCACAGAAGTCAACGGTGCCGTAAGCACAGAAAACCCTTCCACAAACCTTCTATAATACCCTACCAGACTCAGAAAACTTCGAATTTTTGACACAACCCTCAGTGGTTTCTAGTCCAATATCGCTTCAATTTTACAAGGATCCACTCTAATCCCCTCGGTAGATACCACGTGACCTAAGAATGTTACTTCTTGTGGCCAGAATTTAGACTTGCTGAATTTTGCATAAAGTTATTTTTCTCCCAAAATTTGTAGAATAGTCTGGAGATGCTCATCATGATCCTCCTCAGATTTCAAATACACCAAGATATTGTCTATAAAGACAACCACAACCAGTCCAGATAAGGTTGGAATACCTAATTCATGAGATACATAAAGGCCGCTGGTGCATTCGTAAGTCCAAACGGCATTACCAAGAACTTGTAGTGACTATGCCGCATTCTGAATGTCGTCTTATAAATGTCTGCCTCCTTAACCTTCAACTGGTGGTACCCAAAACGAAGGTCAGTCTTGGAGAATACTGAAGCTCCTCTAAGTTGATCAAAAAGGTCATTGATCCTTGGCATGGGGTACTTGTTCTTAATAGTCAGTTTGTTTAACTGACGATAGTCAATACATATGCACATCGTCTCATCTTTCTTCTTGATGAATAACACCGGTGCTCCCTACGGAGACATACTCGATCAGATAAATCCTCGATCCAGAAGTTCGTGGATTTGTGCCTTTAACTCCACAAGCTCATTCAGTGCCACCCTATAAGGGCCAATGGACACCGAAGCTGTTCCAGGCAGCAAATCAAATCCAACTTTGACCTCATAGTTTGGAGGCAACCTAGGAAGCTCATCAATGAAAACGTCTAGAAATTCCTTAACAGTTCTAACATCACTTACGGAAAGACCTTTAGATTCAGAATTGCTTACATATGCCAGAAATGCCTCACAACCCTTACGAACTAACTTTTCAGCCCTTAACGCTCATATCACATTAGATAAATAATCTCTTTGCTCCCCAATCACAGCTACCTCCTCATCCCCGACGCCCTTAAAATCATTCACTTAGCAACGTAATCCAAGTTCGCTTGGTGCTTAACAAGCTAGTCCATTAACAGAATAGACTGGGCCGCAGCCCTATACAAAAACTGATCAATCTAGGTCTTAGCCCTATACAGAATCAGAGTGGGCCCAAGCCCATTACAATGTCAGAACAGAGCATATATGAAAACCTTACCCAGTCCAACCATCACACCACCCGTACCAACCCATCACACCATGTAGGGAATAACTCGACCCACCCAGCCCGCACACAAATACACAGCCATGTTGCCAAAATTAGGTATCGTGGCAAACCCACCAGAAATATATTACCTGGCGAAGCCACTATTCAGAATCACGTAGCAGTGCCACTGTTACAGATCTTCCTCCAATATCAACCCAACCCCGTGCAAATTAACATATCATAACTAAATATAGTGTGCATGCAGACTAATAGACATAGATACAGTCATATGTATATCAAACAACCTCTCTTTATGGGTATAAAAGCCTTTTAGGCAGTCAGGGGTAAAATGGTAATTTTACCCCTCAGGGGTATTTCGGTCATGTTACTAAGTTTCGGAGTCTTGGCATCTAGTATGACCTCCTAACAAGTTTAATGTTGCGTTAAACGACTCAAGTAGTCTATAAGGTCAAAATAGTGTAAATGGGCCCAAAACCCCTATTGGGCCAAAGTAAACCCATACGCTCGTGCGGCCCGATCAGTCCAGTTTACATACGGCATCAGAAATTTCATCATCCAATATACTAATGATCATTTATCGAGTAATTTTCCCTTATGGGCCCATAGGCCCATTGGGCCCATCGAGGCTCATGACGGCTCATGTGCACAACATTGCGCACGACGGCCTCAACAGTCTTTAGCCGACAATTTGTGGGACTCGCTCAACCCACAAGCGTTCGCACACCCGTAGGTCTCGAATGCCAGCGTTTTGGCATTTCATCTTTTCGGCTTTTGTCGATCTATACTAGAGTGAGGTGTGATTACACACCTGATTTTGACACGAATAACTCCCCTCACGTGCGTACAACCTTGACTGAGAAAAGAGAGATTAAACCCCCTTAAACTGCTAGATAACAATGGTTGCACTCCTCTTCACGATTTCCTCAAAAAGTTTGGCCAAAAGCCCTTATAAGAAGACAAAAGATCGAAGACGAATGAACCCAAAGCAGTCGATACTCTACTTAAGGACAAAGGCTGTCATTTACACGGCCTTAGAGTACTACGATTTACCCAACTGCTATGATCCACGCCACGAACCACTAGCACTATAGAAGGAATCAGCCACACACAAATGTAGAAAAGAGGCAAAGAAAAGAAGAATGTAGGATATTAAGTCACTCAAGATAGAGAAGGGTTCGGCTAATGGAGAGAAATGTTGGGAAAACTTAAAGAGAAGAGAGTAATTTGGAAAGAAAATGAACTATAATAGCAAAGAGGGGGAAGGAGAGGTCCGGCAACTGGTATCTTTCGATAGAAAATGATTGAGGAATTCCAACCAAAGAGAGAAAGGAAAGATCTGAATAGTTGAAACAAGTATTGGCTACCAAATATGTACAAGTCGAAGAGAGAAAAAGAAGTAGAAATGAAGTCAATTCCCCAAAACCAAAATGAAAGAAAACTTACCAGACACTATACTAATACGGCTCTAAAAGAGAATTGCCGAAAACCAAACAAAAAATACCCCCAAAACCCAAAAGAAGATTTGGCATACAAAAAACCTTAGCTTGCCAAAATACCCGCTCAAACACACACTAGCCAAATTTCCAACTCCACTACCCCTAATCGGCTACACTATCCCTCAAACCTAACTCCTTGAAAAGCTCTACAATATTCTCCACATATTTCTCTCATTGATCTCCTCCAACACCCCACTTCAAATTCAAATTCAATTCAATCTTTGACCAATCCAAATTCTTTCCAATCTTTGAATCCAACTCCATCTCTTTCCAAAACCATGTAGTAAAATAGCAACCATAAGTTGACAATAGGATTCGAACCCCAAACCTCATTCCCTTTGCATATGACGCCACTTCCTTGACTTCCATATGGCGCCATGTTGCCACTCCAACACACGCCTTCTTGTCTCATGAAACCCTTAGTAATTTTATTTAAACCCTATGAGCTAACATCCATACTCCCCTAAGCCTAAAAATCAAAATTTTACCAAAGGCTTGGCTTTAACCCAGGCCTTCTAAAGGCCCCCCAAACACACCCAAAACATCCATTCTGCACACCTGTAACACCCCTGACTCGGCCCAGACGTTATGGCCATGTCCGGTGTGCCACATCACCTAGACTATGCTACGCCGTCCTATGTACTAAGTCTGATGTTCGAGATTTTTGAAAAGTAATATTTGTTCTTCTTGAAATTCCCAATTTGATTACTATTCGACCTAATCTCTACCTCATTTGTGAATTGTTTCATTTTAGTCTTATCATCATTCTTAGTTTTTAGTAAAGTCAGGTTGTTTAAGAAAATATTGATTTAATTTTCAAAAACAGTGTATGTTCAAGTTTGAAATAAAACCGTAAAGAAATCCCAAATAACAGTTATAGCGGCCTTATTACAACCCATATCAAAGGAAAAACCAATACAAAATATTTAAGTTAAACCAAGAAAGTTCAGTCCTCGTGGCCACTCTGAATCCCTCCCAGCGTCCAAGTCACAATCTAGGGCTCACCTGCAAGGATGGAAAGAGAGGAGTGAGTTTGGGAAAACTCAGTGTGTGCAGAACCCATCCAAAGCCCAAATTGGCTCAAGCCCACTGGGCCTAAACCCTAACCAGTCTCAGTCAGATACTGGGCCGAAGCCCTATTCAGAAACAGTAATCTGGGCCAAGGCCCTATAACAGATACTGGGCTGAAGCCCTATTCAGATAACAGATTGGCCCATAGGCCCAGAACAGTACAGTACAGTAATACAGTATAAATGCAAACCCAATTGGGGAGACTACTCAACCCACCAACCGCTACACACCACCCGTACCAGCCAACACACCATGTGGGGAATAACTCAACCCACCCAGCCCACACACCACAGTCGCAGCATGGCTGCTCAGTTAAACAGTATACGAGGCAAAGCCCCTTTCAGAAACAGTACGAGGCATAGCCCCTTTTCAGTAACGTGGCTGTGCCACTCACACTTCCTCCATTATCAAAACCCAACCCATGCAATAGATATATATCATGGCATACAATAACAGTAACAGTCACGTCAAACAGCATAGTCAATTTTAGCCCTAGGGGTATAACGGTAATTTCCTGCCTAGGGACAAAACAGTAATTTCTTACCCTAAGGGTATTTCAGTAATTTGCTCTCATGTTATAGATTTCATGCTTACTACAGTATTTATTAATCACACAGCTATACAGAAGTTCAGTTACCTCAGTTTTTCAGTTTTAGCATTAAGGCCCTAAAACCCCTAATGAGCCCTATTACGCCGATTGGCCCATTAGGCCCATTTAGTCCCGATTTCACATTCGGTTATCTTGTTTTAACTGTTTTCACATCTACAGTCCATAATATTACCTTTAAATCCAGTTTAACTCACATGGGCCCAAATCGCCCATTGGGCCCATATTTGGCCCACCGAGGCCCAACTTACCAAAATGCCCAAAATTTAGCGGTCAACACGTCTAACAGTGCCGATTCCAAAACTAACCTTCTCCTTCCAACTTGAGAGCATTCGCATGCTCGCAAGCTCTCGAAATACCGAAACTTCGGCATTTCGGCTTTTCAGCTTTTACCGATTTGTGCATGGAAAGGTGTTCGAAACACACACCTGTTTTGCAGTTTCTCCTACGAGATCTCTTATGCGTTAATCCCTACAATCCAATACTTAACTGATTAGACCGTATCAACACTTAATCTGAATCGAAAACTTACCCAAAACCTTACTTACACATTCGGCCAACACCCTTAATGGCCTTAATGTTCTTACCTTGACGATTTAGATCCCTTTCGATCTAGATCTGATGTTCCAAAGTCTTCAACCCCTTGCTTGATCACCTTTTCATCCAACTAACACACAAAAGAACAAAGAAAACGATCTTTTATTTACCAAAAATCCAAAACGACACAACCATTAGCTTTAGAGACTTTCGGCTTTTCCAAACATGAAATATCGAACAGATCTGAATGATTAAACACTTACCAACGATTTCTCTTCAGTTCCTATGCAGATCTGATGTAAATCTGACCCTTAAACGTCAGTAGAAACCTTATCTCTGAGATTTGTAATTTCGGCTATCTCCCTACAACTATGGTGATTTCGGCTTTTTAATAAGAGAAGAAGATGGCGTTTTGGCTGTAGCTTTTGGGTGATGGTGTCGACAATGGTGTGATTAAAGGGAGTGTAGTAATCGGCCACAATAGGTGAAAGAAACAGAGGTGATTCGGCTTACAAGAAATCGGCAAGAAAGGAAGCAGTTTTCGGGATTTCTGGCACTTTGAGCAATCGGTTATGGTTGATTTTAAGAAGAATGGAAGCAAAAAAAAGAGTGGATCTATGCAAGATAGGTATTCGGCTAGGGAAGAGATCAAAGGGAAGAAGAAAAATGAAAAAAAACAATGGTGGAGATGGGGAAGGAGAAATCGGCTATGAACTTTCCAGGGAGGCAACTCTTGGCTTTTCTGACAGTAGAAGAGAGGAAAAAAAACCCTAAGGTGGCTAACCCTAATTGTCATGACAACAAAAAGAAAATAATATAACCCTAGCATTCCCTCTAAAGCAATCGGCCCAAGTCCTTAAAGCCCCTTGCCGAAATTCACCTAAGTTAGGCTCATGCTTGAAAATTAAAAAGAACTCCACGCATACCTTGCATCTCGAACCCTTGTCCTTGATCATTCATTTAGGCGCCACTTTTTTAGGAGCTTAGTGGCTCCACCTTGCCACTTTACCAAGAGCTCACTTGTGACATCTTTTACACGGTTTTTCTTAAAAGCCCACTTAACCAAGTCCCCTTTCACTTGAAAATCCAACTTAATATTTTACCGGGTTTTAACTTAAGCTTGGACCTTCTATAGACCCATTAACACATGTACATACATTATCAACCTTTAGAACACCAAAATTTTAAAAATCTCACTAAAATTCACAAAACCCGAAAAATCCCGAAAATCAGGGCGTTACAACACCCAACCATGCAATTGTAAATTAATGTAAAAATTTAAAAACCCTAAAAATTGGGGCGTTACACTGTACATGTATGCTCATAAAAGCTATAAATTGGTATGCTCTCACGAGCTGTGAAATGGTAAACTCAAACGAGCTATCGATTAGTAAGCTCATAAGAGCTGTGGTGTGTTCGCAACACATACAAGACCTCAACCAAGTCGGTAACCCTAATGACATGTCATTTGTATCCTACGAACTCCTAATGTTCAAACGGGACTTGGTAATCATCATATGTCGTTAGATTTACGTCATTTCGTAACACAGTAAATTGCATACTAACATATATATATTGATTTAATCACAATATAATCACATATTAATATTCAGTTTAATCAAAATTATACAGAATACAGTTCATATGAACTTACCTGGCTAAATTGCAAAAATGCCAAAGTCTAAGGGCATTTTGGTAATTTTCCATTTTCCTTGATTTTCCCCCTGATCTTGATCTAAATTAATAATTTCTTTCAATTTATCAATATAGGCAATAAAACAATGTATTTCATGTAATTTGGTCATTTTATATTTTTACAAAATCGCCCCTAAAGTTTTACTTTTATTCAATTTAGTCACTAAGCCCAAAACATGTAAATTAACCTTTTTTAATGCCAAATTATAACAGCCAAATATTCATGGCACCTATACCAGCCCATATTTTAATAATTTCACATCAAAACCTTGTACTTTTATTATTTTAACAATTAGTCCCTAATCGGTAAATTTATCAAAAATCAGTTAATAAATTACTTTTAAATATCAATCAAAATTCTAAATTCATCATTTAACATCTAAAATCACAAATTTCTTCAATAGAAACATACAAAATCTTTAACAGTTTCAAAATTGAAAGTACAGGCTAGTTGGACCTAGTTGCAATAATCTTAAAAACATAAAAATTATTAGAAATGGGTGAAAAAGAGCTTACCATGCAAGGATTCAAACATAGCTGAACCTTGAATAAACTTCCATGGAGGTTCAGTGAAGAACAAAGTAAAATGAAGAAGAAACATTATGTTTTCCTATTTTAATCTTCACTTTTCTTAATAAAAATAGCACATAAACATATAAAATTAAAAGAATTTAAAGCTTTAACCGAACAACATTTAAAAAATGGATAATTTATCCAATAAGGCCATCCAATTATGTTTTTTACTAAATTAATACCTTAAATTAATAGCAAATGACTTTTTCAGCTTTTACGATTTACTCCTTTTTAACTAATTGACTATCGAAACGTTAAAATTTTTCAACGAAACTTTAATACCACCTTAGTGACACTCTGTAAATATTTATAAAAATATTTACGGCACAGTTTATAGAAATGATGTCCTAAAACCTTATTTTTTAAAACAACTTGACCTTTGGGTCATACCACTTAAACTTAATAAATTGCTTATAAAACAAAAATCACTGTATCAAAAACCTTTTCAAAGTCACAATTAACTCACAAATATTAAATATAATATATACAAACTTATTCATCAAATTTAGTGGCTCTGAAACCACTGTTTCTTACACCAATGAAAAACGGGTTGTTACATTACATAACATCCTATACATGCCATTATGAACCTTAGAAAAAAAAATTGCTCAAAAAGTACCGAATTAACTGCTGGATAGTGTGATAGGTCTCTGATGAGCTCCAACCAAATTGAACCTTCCGATAATCTATAAGAAAAGAAAATAACTAACGTAAGCAATAATGATCAGTAAGTTCGTATAAGGCAAATTAACTGCTAACTGATAACGGCTCGCGATATTAAGTAATAAAATTTATAAAACTGATCACACCAAAACTAACTAATATCACGATAGTAAAGGCAAGCGCACCTATCAAACAGTAGTATAGTTTAGCGGCAAGACCGAGTTATCGTACCCAAGGGAACTAAAAGTACTAATACTTACTTCCTTTCTATTATCTAGCTTAAAAATAAAAGTTGTTTGAAACTAATTCCAAAACTAACTAAAAGTGCACAAAAAGTAAATTGGGGAAAACTTTAGGGAAAAGCCGATTGATATAAGCAATACTTAAGGGAGAATCCACCTAGACTTAACTTGTTATTGGTTCTTGAGCTAGACGATTTATTCACTTGACTTGATCCATAGAGATTCCTAATTTACGCTAAACCCTTCGTCGAGGCGAAGAGCAACTAGGCCTAGGTTGTTAACTAAAGTTCCTTTATTAATTAACACCTTAGGTTGCATTAATTCGATCTATGGTTCCCCATATCAGGTTTGACCCTAATCCGGCAGATTTATGTCGCCCTATGTTTAGGGTTGCATGCAACTTTGCTTAATTATGGTAGATTTACTCTTATCATAGGGACTTTTGCTCCTCTGCTTTAAGCATATCCGTTTCTTGAATTAATACCTAGGCTTATTAACACAAGAATTAAGCACACATAATTAAGAACAACTCAAGTATTTATCATATAACTCAAGAATAAATAATAACAAGATTCGTCTTAGGTTTCATCCCCCTCAAGTATTTGAGGGGTTTAGTTCATAATAAAGAAAGAAAACATCTTAGAGGAATTAAAATAACAAAACATAAAGAACTCGAAAACCCCTGAAGGAATTTAGGGAGATCCTCTGTCTTGATGTAGAATTCTGGCTTCTGGGATGAATCAATCGGTTTCCCTTGGAGTAATCCCTTACTTTCACTCTTTGTGTTGGCAGAAATATGGCGCTCTTTCCTTAGAGAAAAGAGTATATCTTTAGAGTTGCCTCTTGGGGCCTTTATATAGAGTTTAGAATGGCTTTCTTAGCCTCTAAGTATCCAAATCCGAGGGAAATTCCTCTTCCTCACGACTAGAACACGCCCGTGTGCAACGCTTGTGTGCCACGACAAGAGGCCGTGTGAGTGTCTGTCAATGGAGGCACTCTCCTGAGTGTAAGATATGAAAAAAAAAGATTAAGAGCACCAATTCTCACTAATTTGATAATAATTCATCCAAAATAAAGGCTAAACATGGGATAAAAATATGTATAATTTATCATTTATCAAATACCCCCACACTTAAGCCTTTGCTTGTCCTCAAGCAAAATCTCAATCCCTAATTAAAAATCATTCCTCTCAATTTACAATCTTTATCAATAATGTTTCAAACTAATTCACAAGTAGTCATACAATGAAAATTCAATCAAAAGAACATTAAAGATTCAATCACTCTAAGTTGAGAATTTTATCATTGGAACGTAAGTTTCTTCCCTTCTTTTAAGTAATCATCTCTCAATTGAAATCAACAGGTTTTGACATCCTAACTAAGAGTTCATTCTATCCACTCAAAATGTTTAAGGTTCAAGAATTAAGCACTCTCTAGTCAATCTGAAAAGTTATTACCATAGGCTTGCAAGAAAATCAAATCTCCACCACTATAGATTGATACGACACATCGATCAAAAGGTCATTCAATGGTTGTAATGGGCCTTTGGTTAGGGGTGTTGTCACAAGCTAAAAAAGAGGGTTACAATCGAGATTGAATTGAAAAATCATCTAGCTAGAGAAATCTCTATCACTGGAACATATTCCTAGAGCTAAGCCTTATGATGACATCGTTCTGGATTTGGAAGCTTGTAGAAATATGCAAAAACTATTAAACTATTACAGATTACAACTGAATTAACTATATATACACTTCTTTTTTTGTTTTTTTAGAACAATTCAAGTACAATACTTTGAATATTGGCAAACTTTACAACTGAAAAGAAAAAAAAGAACAAAGCTAGATAATAATTTTAACTCAAATCTCGACAAAAATAGGGATCAAAATAATTGAATGGAATTTAACAAAAATGGGTTATGAGTTAATATTAGAGGTAAGTCAAAAAATGGGTTGTTAGACTCAATGGAGTTTACTAGGGGTTAATTTATGGAGGTAGGCTTTTTATGGAGTAAGTGGGTTAAACCTAGGTGCCTTTATCATTTCGGTGTATCAAATCAATGATGTGGTCTTGACATGTATAATCGAAGCAAGTTCTAGAAATATAAATCAGTATTGACTCACTCAAAGCAATAATAAAAGTGAGCACGAAAGAATTTATGCTCAAAAGGCTAAAAAATCTCACCAGAATTATGGCTTTTGATGTCAATCCTGTGAATTTCAAATCTCAAGATAATACTTAAAATTAGGGCAAATAACCTAGAAAAAATTTAAATTCTCAAAAATTTCAACTTATCATGTTTGATTCCCTAGTGTTTTAAAGTTTGAATAATCAAAGCATAAGCACCTATGTCTTAATTCTCAACACATCAATAAAAATTATAAATCAATCATAATTAATTCCTAACAAGAGATTTGAAGATAATGCAGACAATTCGAAATTTAAGAGCAATTTTTAGGGATTTCAAAGATAATATAAAGAATAAAAGTGAGTTTCCCCTCCACACTTAAGATGTACATTGCCCTTAATATACAAAGATAACATTAATAGCAATAGAAGCACAAGATCATAAGTTAGGGAGAGAAGTAAAACTCCCTGAATATTCGATGGAACCTTTGAATTGTGAAAGTTGTCTTGGAGGAAGGAATACTTGAAATTCATGGTTTTGAAACTGCGATAGCACTTAAGGGATTTTAGGTATTTCAGGATTAGAACAATTACTCGTTAGGAAATAACCGATATAAAATAATTGAAATAACATAAACTAGTTCTGAGAATACTAAAATTCAAATAAAGAAAAAGATAAAATAAAATAAAATGGAGAAACAAAAATCTCAGGGATTTTGGCGTGCCTGGCTCGAGACACATGCCCGTGTTGCTAGGGCGTGTTGAGGTACATGGCCGTGTCGCACGGTCGTGTCCTTCGATGTTCGCTTCTTCCACAGTCGTGTATGGTGTCACACGCCCATGTTGGAATTGACAGTGTTGGCCACGGCTATATCACACGGCCGTGGCTATTTATCGTAGCCCGTGCCTTAGGGAAAATTTTACCCTGCTTGTACACGACCAAGTTGCACGACCGTGTCTCTGCTCAAAGTGTACACACGGCCTGAGGCACGCCTGTAGGCATGGCCGTGTGGCTCGTAAAATCCTGTATTCAAAGGGTTAGTTGATGTATTGAGAAAGCTGAAATAAAATAATTTACTAAGTCAGTGCTCGAGTTGCCTCCCGAGAAGTGCTTGTTTATAGTCTAAGCTCAACTTTTCTCAAGTTTGTTCTGTCACGGCGGCTTGAAGAGTTGATACTCTTCTATCCTGTTTGAAATTTTATTATCAACGTAAAATTTGAGTCGAGTGTGGTTTACCTTGAAAGTGCCGAGTGACTGATGTTTTACCTCTACTGTACCATATGGGAAGATTTTCATTACCGTAAAGTAAGGTGTATCACTTTTATGCTCTTTTGAATTCAAGATTCAAGGATCGTCTTCCCCTAAGATTACCTTATCCCCTACCTTGAGTTGCTTCGTTTGTACCTAAAGGTCATCTTGGTGATGCTCTGGGTTGGTGTGGCATATTTTGGGCTTTTCGTGATAGTTCAGCCACTCATCTAGTTCCTCAATCTGAAGCATTCACTTTCTAGGTGCATCTCCCTTGGATTGATTTGTCTGTGATTGAGTTGCCTTTATGTGGAGTGTATCCTACACAGAAGGTTGGATGGTGAGATTATTCTTTTTACAAGGAGTCGTGAATATATTATTATCAACAGTCTTATTCGAGTTTCGAGCTTGTAAATTAACTTTGTCATCACCTACACGTAGTGTAAGTTCACCTGTTCCTAAATCAATTATTGTTCTAGCAGTTGCTAAAAAGGGTTGCCCTAGAATTAAGGGTACATTGCTATCCTCATCAATGACTAAAACAACAAAGTCAACTGGGAATATAAATTTATCAATTTTGACAAGCACATCTTCAATTATTCCCTTAGCAGACCTAATAGTTTTATCAACTAGTTGAATGCTCATCTTAGTTTGCTTAGGTTTTCCAAGACCTAGTTGTTTAAATAGCTTATAAGGCATGACATTTATACTAGCCCCTAAATCAGCTAAAGCATTTTTGGTGTCTAGGCTACCAAATAAACAAGGAATAGTAAAACTCCCTGGATCTTTTAGTTTGGTTGGCAGTTTATTTTGGAGAATAGTTGAGCATTCCTCATTAAGTTCCACTGTGCGCAGTGCTTCCAAATTCCTTTTATTTGTGAGAAGTTACTCTAAAAATTTTGCATACTTCAGCATCTGCAAAATTGCTTCAACAAATGGTAAGTTGATATGTAATTTCTTTAAGAGTTTAAGAAACTTACTGAATTGCTCATCTGTGCAGTCTTTCTTTAGTGCGGTTGGGTATGGGATACGAGGTTTAAATTCTTTGGTAATTTCATCTTTGTAACTTACCTCATTCTTTCCTTTACTTACCATAGGCTCCTTGCATGGCTCTGTGTTGGCTTTGGTTAACCCCTCATTATCTATTGCATCGACGGCATTAAGTTGCTCTTTGGGGTTAGTCTTAGTATTGCTTAATAACCCACCTTGCGGTCTTTCAGAGATTAGCTTGGCAAGCTGGCCTATTTGAGTTTCAAGTCCTTGAATAGATGCTTGCTGGTTCCTTAGTGCCATTTCAGTATTTTGGAAACGAGTTTCTGACATGGCCATAAATTTGGTGAACATCTCTTCCAAGTTCAGCTTTTTCTCCTGTTGTGGTGGTGGCTGCTGAAATCCTGGAGGAGGCGGTTGTCTTTGATTTCCTTGTCCTTCCCATGAAAAATTGGGGTGACTCCGCCAACCTGCATTATAAGTATTACTATAAGGGTTATTTTGAGGTCTAGAATTGTTACCCATATAGTTGGCTTGCTCAGTTTCCATGCCATGTCTATAAGCGGAGTAATCTGGATTGAACATATTTCCCTAGTTTGCGTCACACTGCATTACTGGATGTGCCTGCGTAGAGCCAACAAAATTATCAAACTTTTTATTTAAAAGTTCTACTTGGTTAGTAAGCATGGTGACAGCATCAATATTATAAACTTCTGCAGCTTTTGTTGGCTTTGCCCTCATGACTTGCCACTGATAGTTATTTAGTGACATCTCTTCTATAAACTCATAAGCTGCTTCTGGTGTTTTATTGTTGATTGTTCCTCCGGCGGCCGCATCGATCATCTCCCTTGTTGATGGATTCAAACCGCTGTGAAAGGTTTGAACTTGTAACCACAAAGGCAACCCATGGTGAGGGCACCTTCTCAAAAGATTTTTGTATCTCTCCCAGGCATCGTAAAGTGTCTCTAGATCCATCTGCACAAAAGAAGAGATATCGTTTCGCAATTTAGCTATTTTAGCTGGAGGAAAATATTTAAGTAAAAAATTTTCAATTATCTGTTCCCGTGTGGTGATTGAGTCTCGTGGTAGAGAATTTAACCACTGTTTAGCCTTGTTTCTCAAAGAGAATGGGAATAGCCTCAGACGAATGGCATCATCAGAAACGCCATTTATTTTAAAGGTATCACAAAGTTCCAAAAAATTGGCTATGTGTGAATTTGGATCTTCATCCTGTAAACCATCAAACTGCACCAATTGTTGTATCATCTGAATGGTGTTAGGCTTTAATTCAAAATTATTAGCAGCAATAGTAGGCCTAACAATGCTAGATTCAGTGCCTACTAAATTAGGTCTAGCAAAATCATACATAATACACGGAGTAGGATTTTGCTCAACAGGATTTGCGGCTAGTACAGGAAGTAGCTGATTATCCAGATTTACTTCCATCTCTTTAGTAGGTTTTGGCCTTTGTTCTTGTCCTTGTTCTGGATAGTGTAGGCTTTGTCTGATCTCTGCGAGTTCTGCGAACTGTCGCTTCTAAATCTTCGTCAAAAAGCAATGGTCCTGCTGGGTTGTTTCTAGTTATAAACTAGAAATACCTAGAAGAAGAAAAAAATAAAGAAAATAGAATAAAAGAAAAATAAAAAATAAAAAATAAAAGAAAAATAAAAATAAAAATAAATAAAAACTAAAAAATATATTAATGGCTAAAGCAATAGAAATCGAGTTTTCTTAATATTTCAGTTCCCCAGTAACGGCACCAAAAACTTGATAACAGCTCGCGATATTAAGTAATAAAATTTATAAAACTGATCACACCAAAACTAACTAATATCACGATAGTAAAGGCAAGCGCACCTATCGAACAGTAGTATAGTTTAGTGGCAAGACCGAGTTATTGCACCCAAGGGAACTAAAAGTACTAATACTTACTTCCTTTCTATTATCTAGTCTAAAAATAAAAGAGGTTTGTTTGACACTAATTCTAAAACTAACTAAAAGTGCACAAAAAGTAAATTGGGGAAAACTTTAGGGAAAAGCTGATTGATATAAACAATACTTAAGGGAGAATCCACCTAGACTTCACTTGGTATTGGTTCTTGAGCTAGACGATTTATTCACTTGACTTGATCCGTAGAGATCCCTAATTTATGCTAAACCCTCCATCGAGGCGAAGAGCAACTAAGCCTAGGTTGTTAACTAGAATAAACAACTAAGCATAATTTTTATTATAATTTAAGCTACCTTTTGTTTTCTATTCACTACACCTTTCATGGATAATTGGTGTAGCCTTGCATATACATGTATATATTTTTCCTTTTAAGCATTTCATATAACCAGTTCACTTAAACGTTTCTTCTTACCATAACACATACACATTTAACATATAATCATTTTGTAATTCTTCTTTCATTTCAAACTTTCATAAAACCACATCATCTTGGAATCACTTACTTTTACAAAACAATATGAAAGCTAAATAAATAGATTAATCATACATATTATTCATTTATGAAGCACTTAAAGGATTAGTACTGAAAATGGTATAAACATCATACATATATGTGTATAAACATCTATCTTTAACCGAATAATCATAAATATAATGATACTCACGTATGATCAAGTAATTCATTGAACATTTGACATTCAACATTTATTAATATCTTGACTATACTTTATCCTTAAATATTTAAATAATTTTGTAAATTCAATTCACATTTAGCCCGATGAACTAGTAATTTGACTCGAATATTCGGGTAACTACACCACATTAGAGGCATAATAGATGCATAACAAGAGCACCGAATGGCAGACAGGGGTCCAAATGTGCAAACAGGGGCACCGTAGTGCAAACAGGGGCACCAAAGTGAAAATCATGTACAAGCGCGCACACTAACCCTATTGGAATGCTAATCGTATTCTAATCGTTTATTATGTCCAAATGGGCTTTTTAACCAAATTATAACTTTCATGAATCAGAGGCACTTCTATATTTATCAATACACATGTTATAACAATTCACAATCATTCCAAAACCACATATATCATATTTCATAAATATCCAGTAGTTTTCAAATAAATCCTTTCTCACCTTATATTCAGTTATAATATTTCGGTTTCCAACACACATATTAAACATCATATATATACATTCATAAATCAACAACAACATTATGTATATGTATATATATGTACAATTCTATACCTATGAACTTACCTCAATAATTACAATTGTAAAACGAGGCCGACGACTAATCCGACATATTAGCTTTTCCTCTATTTAGATCTGTTTGATTCGTTTCTGGATCTAAATAATAATTTTTTATTCATTAATACAATTCTAGCACTTAAATAATATGTCTGATACAGTTAACTCCTTCCATAAACATTTTACAAATTTATCCCAATATTTTACCTTTTATGCAATTTAGCCCCTAAACCTGAAACTTACAAATTTACCATTTTTAGTTAAAAATTCATGCTAGCCGATTTTCATAGGGTTTATAATCAACCCATTTTTATCATCATTTCACAATATTTACCTTGAATTGTACTATATTCACAATTTAATCCCTAACCATTAAATTCATTTAAAATCACTTAATAAAATACTTATAAGTAACAACTAGCACCTCAAATTCATCATTTAACATTTAAAATCACAAAGATTCATCAATGGCAACATTTAAAATCTTTAACAGTTTCAAAACTAAAGGCATAGTCTTGCTGGACCTAGTTGCAACTATATCAAAAACATAAAAATTACGAGAAACGGGTTCAAAATGAACCTACATGCATTAACTATAGCATGACCAACGCTTCAAGCTCCCAACCATGGCTTTCAGTTGAAGAAAAAGAAACTAATTTAGGAAGATGGTCTTTATTTCATACTTTAAACATTATTACTTTTATTTTAATAATAAAATTAACATATAAAACATATAAAATTAAGAGAAATTAAAGCTCAAACCGTCCCACCATCCTAGGAATGGTTAATTTAGGATATTAATCCTTCCATTTATATTCATTAATCCATTTAATCATTCAAATCCAATAGTGATCAAGTTTTACGTCCTTTACAATTTAGCCCTTTTTAATTATTTATTATCTAAACATTAATATTTCTTAATGAAACTTTAAGATACCTCATATTCTAAAACCACTTGACTTTAAGGTCATACCACTTAAAATTAATTATTCATTCAAATAACATAAATTGCAAATTCAAAATTTATTTTAATACTATATTTAACTCGTACATATTTAATAATAACATTTACGAACTTACTCGTCGGATATGTGGCCCTGAAACCATTATTTCCGACACTATTGAAAAATGGGCTATTATAGATACTATGAGTCGTTACTGTGAATCAATCCTATAAGTTCGTGCATTTGTTTATGCTTCTAATAGTCCTTATATTCTTTGTTAATATACTATTATTGAATGTTATATTATATACCAAATGAAGTTCAACAAGCGATATTCATCGATATACTGAACAAAGCTCAAATTAGCGTTATCCACTGATATACTGATTAGTGCTCAAACAAGAGGTATTTACTGAATCTACCGAAATGTATGCACTATTGAACCATACCTATTGAATCGACTAAAATATATGCATTTTTGACCCATACCTACCGAATCCACTAAAAAGTAGGCTCCATCGATCCACACCTACCGAATCCACTGAAAAGTATTTTCTATAGAGCCATACCTACTAAAAGTTGTTCAAATGAGCATTACTCATTGAATATATTGAAATATTGTACAGATTGTTACTTCTCAGACAAAGTTGCAATCTACAGGAATTTTATTATTTAAATTTAAATTGATTACTATGTTTGGTTGGAAAAGCTTATCGATTTTTTAAATGAGTTGACTAAGCTTTATTCAAGCTTACTTGTATTTGTTTCATTTTTTAGATTTTGTTTTGAGGGCTTGGAAGATCGGATCAACACAAGAAATCACACTATCCAGGAAATTTTTGGAAAACTTTGATTTTGGTTCGTATATATGTCATGTATTAGGACCCTTTGTATGCATGATAATGGTTTCTATCGTTTAAGCAAGTTTTACTAGAACTTGTGTTGTGTGATTGAACAATAAATGGAATTTGGCATGTTTTACTAAGTTAAACTTGTTGGTTAAGAATGAAAATATTGACAATATGTGGAACAATGGTATAAAATAAAATAGATGTTTTTGATGTGTAAACCATATCATGTATATGCAACTTTGGATATTAAATATCATGAAATGTATTATGGTGTCAATGATGGCACATTGGTTAGGTACATAGGTTGAATTTTTTAACATGTTTGAGTGTTATTAAATATGGTATTTGGCTTGTAAAGTTGTATGTTTGAATTTGTTTATGTACCTAAGCAAATGGGTGAAATTTGAGCTTGAAATTGGTCATTTTGGGCATACACGGCCTAAGAAACAAGCTGCCACATGACCGTCTGATATGCATGGGCAACCTACACAGACGTATACCCTTAATGCATATCAAAACAATATTGGTGCAGATTTCACGCGGTCTGACACACGACCTATGACACGATTGTGTGACTCTATATTGAATGTCACATGAGCTAGCACACGGCCAACTAGACAACCGTGTGGTATCATTTCGAAAAGTACATGATCTGGCACACAACTAGCAACACGCCATGCCTTACAATACATGATATGGATCTTGTCACACGGCCTCAGCATATGGCTATGTGACCTCTATTTTGAAAATTTATAAATTTTCCTTGAATATTCTGATTTGTTTCAAATTGGTTCCTGATTGTTCTGAAACTAATTTTAAGACCTCGTAAGCTCGATTTAGGGTCTATAGGTGTACATTTACTTCAAACTAAAACAAAAAATTATTGTTAATTGTTCTAGTAAACTAGATACTATTATTACTGAATGTTCTGAAATGTATAGTGGTACCCAGTAACCTTATTCTAGCGATAGAAGTAGTTATGGGTGTTAAACACACACACACACACTTATTTATGGCTTCTATAGGGGTTCTAACTCAAAAGGTAGCTTGCTTAATACATATGAGTGCGTAGAACTAGAGTCAATCAAGGAAAACAATGGAAGTAGTTCACAGAGTGATGGTACTTGTAATGACATTAGTGGCACCTTACTCATGTTTCATCACCTCTGCCTCTTCCTCGTCTACGAGTACCAACTTGTACATGAGAAAGGGTCATGTCTAAACCTACAATCTCTCATAATGTTCTAGACAATCCTTAATCAAGTGGTCCTTGGAACCACACATGAAATAGCCCCTAGTCACTTTACTACATTCACCGGGATGTCTTTGCTTACAATGCCCCTCCTTTCCATCTTCGGTGTTCTTCAGCTATCATGAATGGTTCGATCTAAAAATTCACTTAAAATTTCTGTAAAAAAATTTTGTGAGTCACAATCCCTTTTGGATTCTTGCCCGAACACTTGCTTTCCTACTCCAACTTTAGTTACCAGAGCCTTAATCTCTTTGATGGCTCTAGCTTTGTCTACTAGTTCGTCAAAGTTTACCATATCGTGCATCACCAAATAAAGTTGGATACCATGATACAATCCATAGAGAAACCTCTAATAGAGATTCCTCTCATATGATACTATCTCTCCTATGTACTAGCTCAATCACACAAAATTTTCCTCGTACTCAGCTACAAATAGCTCTCTTTGTACGTAATCGATAAACTCATGCTTGCGAGCTTCCTTATACTAGTAACCTATGAACTTCCTCTTAAAAGTGCCAAAGAAGACTCATTGCATGTTCCAAAAGAAAAAGTTTCTCCACTGAATGTGGCAGGTTCTAATTTAATTCCAAACATATCCATTGGCAGTTTCTCAGATGTCTCGCCGTCTACCCGAACTCTATCATTTCTTTTACTTATATTTTTTCCTCCACTTATCTCCAAGGTGGATTTCTTCATCCCACAATCACTCCTTATTAATGCGGCCCTCTAACCTACCTCTTGAAGACCCTTAATGATTTCTCCAAATCGGTTTAGCCCATAACGAACTCCTTTCCTTATTACAATCCCATATGACTTGCTCACGTTCCTTTATGTTGGCATGATTGTTAGGCCTCATGCTGTCTTGGTGAACCAAATCCTACTTGGTCTAAATAGTGGTCAGATTACTTCTTTGAAATCTGTTTTAATTGCATTACATTATCCGAAGGTGTAGCTTACACTTTTGCTTTGGCCCTCAATGGCCTACGACCATCAATCAACTATAACTGACTGGCCAACGAGGTTCACACCTACTCTTTTGTATTGTATCCCACATAACTAGCCTTTTAGCTAATACTTCCTCAATAGTTTTCCTCCTTTAAGAGAAATAGTCTTGACAGACATATCTGTTATTTGGTATAACCTTTTTTGTCGATGGATTCAAAATCATCCCTCTTTCATTTGTAAACTTAAACGACATGGCTCATATTCGATCTCTCATTCTTAGGGTTTCTTTAAGAAACCTGTGATAGTTCTAAATAGTAGGTGCTTATCTGTTATGCTTGGCTAATCCTTATTTCGTTTTTTGGTACACTGACACCATTAATGTGTCAACTTTCTGTGACTACCTCTTGCTAAATTACCACCCATATGCCCTATTGGATTTCACAGCCACTATTCTAGTAGTCCTCTCCCTTCTATATTATGTTTCCATTCATTGGCGAACTCCTTTGATCCGTTGGCTTTACTAATTCATTTGTATACTTTCATGCTCCTTCAAATCCTTTTTCCTAGTCTACAACTTTTCCACGATTACTGTTCTAGTTGACCACCCATGTTTATTATCCCAACGAACTCTACAAACTACTATAGCCAAGCTATGGTCTAGCTCGCCAGATGTCATGTTAATGTCCCGATGGACTATGTTGGTTATCATACTCGATTTATGGTCTTACACCTCATACTTTTCGTGTTTACTGTCCTGGTGGAATATCTCGTGTTCAGTGTCTCGACAAACAATCTATGATGTCATAGCGCCTTTCAACTATGGTCTTTCTTACTTACTTTTCTCGTTGCATTCCATCCATTCCTCCATTTCACCATTCCTAACATTGATGCTTAAACACCGTAGTGTACCCTCCGCAAGGCTCAAAGCTTCACACATCACAGGTGCACATAGCAACACTATATGGTGGTATCTAACATAATCACCCATTGTTTCTCAATCTTAACTTTGTCTAAACCCTTTAATCATTTAATTTTATGCATTTTATAAATAAAACATCGAGGGATCATACATACTAAACTAGAATTGTAGATACTCATAAACCCATGAAAACCTTAACATGTTTATCATTCCAGAGGTGAAATGTACAAAGTCACTTGATGTTTTTTTATCTCCTTAGCTTAGCTTTTCCAAATGCCAGAGCTTCCATTCCCTTGGTAGCTAAGCATTTCAACCAAATCATAGGTTAAACTCAATATTTTTAACCTAAACCACAGTTTTCTAGAAACATGTGGAACCTTTAAAATGGTTTTGGAAACCCTTAATTCTATTTCCTAAATCTTATGTACACTGAAGGATTTAGGACCTTACTAGCTTATTGAATTATTTATTTTTCCTACTTAAACCTCATGATCATCGCCCCATGTAGAGCTTTCATAACTATCTCTTCTTTGGAGCAACCAAGGAAGAAGAGGAAGAAGAAGAAATGAAATAGATTGAAAAAGAATTCTATTCAAGAAGTCATTTCTCATCTATTTATAACCCTTCTTGCACGGTCTTCAACCATGTAAAAACCATTCTTTGACAATCATTTTGTCACCCACAAAGGACAAGCTGGTTCTAATCTAATCAAACTAGACGTGGTTCTCAACCCTGTTCAATTTCAATTACTATATTTTCCTGATTTTTCAGTAGAGACCAGCAACTTACGATCTTTTTCAATTTGACCCCTAAATGTTCCTAATTTTAAGGTTTAAAGGAAATCGGGTGTGACATTCCTTACTAATAAGATTATAGTGATATCATCCTCTCAAAGGATTGATTAATCAATATAAACAATCGATTACCCTGTTCTAAGGATGAAAATTTAGAAACATTTTCAATTATCCATCTTCCACTTATCATTTGCTAATAATGACAATAGATTTCATTTTCATAATCGTTATGTATTGCTACAATCACTTTAGGGAATGAAACAAAATTAGTGGGACGAATAACTCGTTATTTAGCCATAAAAAATAGCCAAGTCATGTATAGAGTTTATTGTAAATCAAATGTATGCATAAAATTGACATCTAAAATGCCATGCTAGTGCTAGCAAAAATTTCATAAATCATTGCAAACATGCATGAAATTTGCTTCAAAATCATTCATCTCATGTTTATTAAACCTTTTTCACTTACAATTTCCTATGTGATATCAATAATCAATTGCTAAATGAATAATATAAAATGCACAAAATACATTTAATAGCTCTACAATAGTGAAAGTTGTCAACTAAGATCATCCAAGAATTAAAAATTAGTTGTAATTAAACTTTGAAATTCTATAATAGAATTAGCTCAAAATCAATTAAGACACTCCTCAAATTTTTTCCTTAAGTGGACTTCAAACAAACACGTTTGATGTGAAATAATATTTATTTTATTAATATATGTAATAATTCTAATTATTGTTGATGAAGAGAATTTTTTAAAAGTATTAAAGTCTAAGAACATATGATGTCTAGAACTTAGAAATATATATATATATATATATATATATTCAAATCGAAACCATCAAATAAATACATAAAACAACTAATTTAATGATGACTAAAAATCGATGCATAGTCACATATTAAGATGAGTCGTAAGCCTTGATTAATAAAGGTGATTGATAATATTATAAAAATCTATCAATTCTTAATATTAAAATTAATCTATCATCATTCAGACATAATCATCAAGCAATTATCGAATAGCATATATTAAGAGAAAAACATATTTTTATGAAGAAATATAAATACATTTGATGTCATAAGTAAATTTACCTTAATTTATTATCTTTTGGGAAAGTTTTAATAGCAGCAGCAAGTAATTCATAAAATTTGACATAAAATTGCATTTCATCCAAATCTAAATTGAGATCTGATCTTTCACGTCCATAAACATAAATATAGAAATTAAACAAATTAAATAAAATCATCATAATTAATCAAGAATTAAATAATAATAATCAAAATATGAAAGATTAAATAAAAACTCCCTTCAAATTTTTTCATCTTGAATCTAAAGCTTCAAATGAAAAATCATGGAGGATAAGTCTAATCTTCAACATAGAAGAATTTTTACTTCTAAGCAAAATCGTATTGATAATGTATTAAAAAGCTAAAAGAATAATATAAAGATTAAGAGAAAAAAGAAAGATAAAAAAATGAAAGGATGATTAAACTTCCACTTAGAATACAATAAGCATGTACATGCCTTCTATTTATAGGGCTTCAAGTATCAAGTTATAAAGCATTAAGGACCAATATTAATGTACCCTATAAATAATTTAGGGGTTATGGAGATTATTTTTAGAAATTACAATATGATAAATTTGAAAGGGTTATGAACATCTATTTATCAATAGATTTACAACATTATACTATATTAAGGGTTAAAAGGTGGGGCAAAATTTTTACCAACAAAAGTTAAACATTTTATCTCACTTATGGCCAATCAATCGAAAATATTTTACAAGCCTTTCCGTAGGTCAACCAACGTTCAAAGAATTGCAAGCAAAGTCAATATTGGGGTTTTTCTTCTCCTTTACTGACATTTATAAATGCCCATAAAAATGATTTTTTTTTTTCTTTTTGGTTGTGATAGGTGCAATGGCGCCAGCCTCATCAGCTGATTCCGTTGGCTACAATACATGACCATTTGAAATATAAGCATTAAATAGCTCTTAAAGTATTAGCGTGACACATGAGTGTAATGAGAGCGCCTTTAAGCAAATCTGCAAAATTAACTATTTTTCTTCAATTAAATGGAGTGAAGGTGACGCCCTCTTGACATTTTTTATTTTTTTATAAAAAAAAAAAAACAGAAAAAGAAAAAGCTACCCAACAAACGCCCTAGCTACAATTTAATATAAAAAGTTAAATCTTTAGCAACATCATTAGAATTGTAGGTAAAACATGCAAGCTTTATTCTAATCAAAGAAATAATTAGGTTCAATGATGCTTTGTCTAGTACTTTTTCTTAATCAATGTTAACTTCAATTATTCAACATACATGTCTACTTTTTTTTCTCAATGTAGGCCCGACTGCATGCTTTGCTATAATGTCTCACAATTCATCACATTTTCTCCCTTTTTTAAATCTGTTTGGTTAGGGGGCTAATTTATGTCCCTAGCGAGACAGCTCTACCCAATTAATTCATCACATCAATCTAAAACTTCGTCATACTTAGCTTGAATACATGGTTTTCATTTAAAGATGAAAAAGGAAAGTGGGCCTCTCTGATTCCTTCTTTTATGATTTTCTTCTAGTCCATCCATTGCCTCTACGGTGCTTAGCATGTGTAGTTTTCTCATTGAATCTTTTGAGGACTCCCCACCCAATCACAATCGGATTATCTCTAAAATCTCCCATAATTCCTTGTAGGTCCCCCTTTATTTGCAGCTCTTTAATGTTTATATATTTGTGAACATTTAGTTAAGCTTTCCAACTGTAACAGCCCATCTGTCTAATTTTTCTTTTTCAGCTTTTCTGTCAGTAAGAGACGACAGAAACAAGCTGTACTTTCTAACCCTCCTGCCTCCTTTTGTTTCAGTCTTAAAAGTATGTTGCTTTGGCTATTTATTTTTGTTCTAGTATTAGTATCCTTCATTCATGTTTGACACATGGATACAGGGATATAACCTCCACGAAAAAGCTTTAAAAAAATCCAGACGTTCACACTCTAGTCCTTATAATTTAAGTCTTAACATGTATATCATGTGCGTGGTCGATTTCATGTTTATTGATATATTGAAACTGGTCAAGCCCACCAATTGTAATGATACAAGGATGGATATGAACCATGTTTAGTGAACCCACATCATAGCCTTAAGGTGATGCTATTTTAGTTTATATATGCTTAACATTAAGGTAGTTATATCTGAATCAAGGTAACCTTTTTTATTATTCTCTCAAGTCTATTCCCGTGATATTTCCTTCATCATCTTCTACTAGCATGGATTTCAATTCCACACCATCGCCTTCGGAGGCATGTCCAGAGACGATGGACTTTCTTTCGCGTGCATGGTGCGACTTTGCAGTTCAAGCTCTACAACCTGATTTACATGATCAATCGATTGTCATCTTAGACAATCCAACCAAGAAATCTGAAAGTGATTCCCCAATTTCATTCACGGTGAGTAGCAGTAGCAGACTGTACCGTATATAAGATGTTCTATTTGCATATATTGTATTCAAATTGTGCAGTGCAAATGAAATTGAGCTCAAGCTCTTGTAAGTGGCAGAAGATGGAGAAAAGCATAAAGATTGATGCTACTGATTTCAAGTCTTCTTTGCCACCATGGAAATCCAATGACGTGAAGGTAACATCTATCATACCATTCCATGAATGCTATCTACGTACTGGTGTTAACTGTTGAAGTCGCTACTTGTTTTTTTTTTTTTTTTTTTTATTTATCTGGAAATCAACTTAATAATTTTTTCAATTTTATATTCAGTCATGGATATGGATGCAACAAGCTATGCATCCAGAACTGAATTACAACAGCTGTCTTCGAAAGAAATGGGTTGGTGCCGATACCATATTGTTCACCTAGTATCTTAAACCATATGAAGTTTGTTTGAATTAGGAAAAAAAAAGAACATTAATATTCAAAGAAATCAGTTTTTACAACTTAATGTCATCTATATGCTAGATGCCGTGGACGATAGTCCCCTTTAAGGGTATTTCAATCAAGAAATGGTTGAAGGAGATGAAAGCAAAGAGGAAAGAAGAAGAGAGACTACAAAGAGCTGAAGTGCACGCAGCAATATCAGTGGCAGGGCTAGCAGCAGCACTGGCTGCGATTGCCGCTGAAAACTCGAAAAGGAATGATTGTAACCCAACCAAGGAGGCTGCTATAGCCTCGGCAGCTGCTCTGGTTGCCACACAATGCGCCAAAGTGGCAGAAGCAATGGGGGCTAAGAAGGAGCAGCTTGGCAGTGTTATAGGTTCAGCCTTGAGTGGTACAAGTGCAAGTGATATCTTAACACTAACTGCTTCAGCTAATGCATGTAAGTATAAACGTAGAAGCTCATCAGGGTTTCAGTATGTTACGCTCCATATTTTGTATAGAGAGAAAGACTTTCAGTAGTGGTAAAGACCAAAGACGATCGAAAACTGTGACCTACTTACGCAGTTGCCAATGCCATTCTGTGCTGATTCTCTAAATCTTATTCTTCGGTAATAATTTTATTGTAATTATTGTTGTAGCATTAAGAGGAGCTGGTACACTTAAAGCAAGAACAGAATGCAAGAACAGATCCAGTGGCGGTGCCCCCATCCTTCCAATCGGGGACAACGATGATCTTCCGTTCGAGTTTGAGAAGTGCAGGTCAATACTAGCAAAGGGCGCCGAGTTAGGTGTAGAAACACCAGATGGTTAGTAAATTTTGCAGTCTTTGTCTTAAATAAAGATATAAAAGAACTATCAAGGTACAACATTTGAACTTGATTAAAGTAGTAAGAGATAAAGCTTTGGGATCCATATCCTAGCACTCGTACTAATATTCAAGTTATCAATTTATGGTCTCATTTGGACTTTGATTCTACTTTTCCTTATCGGGTTACTGTTGTTTCTTGACAGGGAAATACATGGTCAGATCCGTGTCCATTGTACTTGATGGTGAATCAAAGGTCATACAGTGAAGCAGAAGTCTTATTTAATTAACAATAGTTACATGCACGGAATCAAATGCTGCAATATAATTTCATTATTATTAGCTGGCAACTGAAGCCTTAATCAATTTTTCATTCGTGATATATGCTTTTCAGGTCATTCTTAAACTAAGAAAGCTCAGCCTGTTAAAAAGCAAGAAAGAATGTGAGTCGCACATTGTCATGATTCTCCTCTTTTCTTTCCATGTAGTACTCCGTTAATTTTTTTAAAGAAAAAGTGGTTTAATGGTGAGAAGCACATCCAATTTGATCAAAATCTGGATTCTGTAATTCAGGCATTGTACTGGACCAGCATGCCGAGCTGTATAGAGATCCCGAAGCTGAAGAGGCTACTGATACATGTTATGTAATCGTTTTGACGACAAATTTTGGGACGATTAAGCTAGACATGATAGATGATTATCTATGTTATAAGACATGGGCAACAACCATTCATCACATGCTCATGCTTTCCACATCTTATACCAAATATCAACTTCAATTAGCCAAAAACTGAATATGTTTTTCAGTTATTCTGCATTACATGCATCTATTTTGAATATTTGTTATAGTGTTGTATATCCATTTACATTGTAATAACTGTTGTTGGACAACGTATGTTCAGTTGGTTGTTAGATTTTGAAACAGTTGATCTCTCTACTCCAGATCTCTCCTCGTTTAACAACAAAGAAAAACTAATTTGATATATACTTCTTGGATAAAGTTCTATGGCATGGTTTTTAATATTGCAGCATATTAGGTACTATAGTATTTCAAGAGAACATAGAACAATTTAGAGAATGAATTTTACTAAGAAATTGCTTATTAATCTTTTCTTTTTTGAATCAATACACTGCTGATGTTATATACATGAATAAGAGTAACTGTTCCTAACCAATTGCATACCAGACTTAAGCAACTGACAAATGACAGATTAACAACTCTATACTAACAGTCTCTATACGCTAACATTCACCCAACTTTCTCAACAGGTAAGACCTGAGGTAAACTTTGAAAGCAAGCAAAAATAGAGACAGCAGTGGTTTAGTGAGAATCTTTGCAACCTGGTCACAGGCTGGCACTTCACCAACAATGTGGGATCCATTAGCCACCTTTTCGTGGACAAAAAATAAGTCAAGTTTGACATGTTTGAATTTGGAATGTAAGATCGGATTAGCAACAATAGCTATTGCACTGGAATTATCACACCACACCACAGGAGGATCAGCAGAATTGATTTGACTAACCAAGCAACATCACTTGAAGCCACAACTAGACTTTGATATTCAGCCTCTGCCGTGGATTGATAAATAACTTGTTGTTTCTTAGAACACCACGAGACAGGTGTATGAAAAAAATAGACACAGTAACACGTAGTAGAACGACGGTCATCAAAATCAAGACCCCAGTTGGCATCAACATAACCAACCAAAGATAACCTGTCGCAGCGTCTAAAAACTAGCCCATGCTTAATAGTGCCATGTAAATACCTCAAGATATGTTTTAATGCTATCAAATGAACCGTAGTAGGTGCATGCATGAGCTGACACACACGATTTATAGCATAAGCAATATCCAGCCAAGTTAAAACCACATATTGAAGAGCCCTAGCAAGACTTATTTATTCAGTAGGATCAACAAGTTGATCGCACTCATCTTTAGACAAAGTCGATGAACTAAGCATCGATGTATGAACACTCTTTGCATTAGCCAGAAAACTCCTATCAAGAAGGTCCCAAATGCATTTGTGCTGGCATAAGTGAAGATGCCAGTGGATGACCTACTGACTTCAATCCCTAAAAATTAATGGAGATCGACCATATCCTTTAGAGAAAATTCGTTATGTAGCTACTGAACAAAATAGTTTATTTCACCAGTCGAACTTCCATTAATAATAATATCATCCACATAGACCAAGACATAGACAGTGGACTTGGTTGAAACTTTAACAAACAAGGAATCATCGGATTTAGATAAGACAAAACCAGTAGAGACAAGGAACTGCTTTAATTTTTCAAACTAGGCACGGGGAGCTTGCCATAATCCATACAATGCCTTCGTCAGACGACACACCAACGGCTCACTATTTGGTCCATATTGAACATAGCCCGGAGGTTGTTGCATGAATACTTTGTCAGTTAGGTCTCCACTTAAAAAGGCATTATTGACATCGACTTAATGAAGTTGCCAACCATTGGATACAGCAACAGATAAAATGGTTCTGTAACGCCCCAAAAATCTAAGTTTTTAATTTCTGTATCTTGTGGCACAATTGCATGTTTGCTTTATTGCCTAAGTGAATTAGGAGTGTTTGGGAGGCTCTGAGAAGCCATGGGTTCAAGCTTGGGCTTATGCAAAATTTTTGTTTTTCTTGCTTGAAGGGACCCTGACTCTAGCATGTAGCCTTTTAAATTATTGTGATTAAAGTATGTCACAAAAGAGCCTGATGGTCCAGTAGTAGTGGCGTGTGAATGCTTCTAAAGGGGCCTGAGTTCGAGTCACGCTATGTACAATGAGTATTTATTTTACTTATTGGCTGTGTGAATGGTGGAGTTGGACCCGAACACTATTGAGTGGTTGGAGTTTGAATTAGTCAAGGAGAGATTGGAGGCAATATTTTAGGAAGGATAATGGGAGAAAATTAAGGGAATTTGAGTTGGGGAAAAGTTAGTGCCGAAAGGGGACTCTAAGCACTCTGGATTTCAGCTTTGAGTGGTTGTAGAGGAGGTTCTACCGATTCTTTGCTCTCTATCTCAGGTTTTGGCATTTCTTTGGAGCCGTCTTTGCTAAAGGATTTTGGGGATTCTCTCGTTCTCTTTTGCTATTTGTTTTCAAGACTATAGTTCTTTTCAGTTTTCACCTTACTCCTAGGCTGAATACCTTTCCTCTACCGAAGTCTCTCAGTTTGGTATTTTTTTTCCTTTAATCGAATACATCCTTATCTTCTCCCTTTCATTTGTTTTCTCTGCTTTATTTTAGTCAATACTATTTGTGACAGTCCTAATTTAGACCCTAATCGGGACGGTGGTTTCGGGACCACGAATCTGAGTCAGAAAAATAATTAAATATTATTTTTCGTGTTTATTATATGTTAATTAGCATGTGTGAAAGTTTCGTACGAGAAATTTGATTGTTTGTGTGCTTAATTAAATAAAATGGGCTAAATCGCATAAATTGAAAATTTGATGGTATTAGTTGTGAGGATTGAATTGATAGTGGCTTTATAAGTGGAAGCACCAATGTTGTAAATGAACCTTTTTCATTTATGCAAATGGACGGCATGAGGAAATTATATAAAATAAAATATGTTTTCTTTTATTTCATACATATTAATGATAATAAAATATATATATAAGTGTACAAGATAAGTCATGAGTGGAAACCATGTGTAAATAAGGTGGACAAATATGTCCTTGTGCATAAGCTTTTATTTATGATTTGTGAAGGGGTGAAATAGGAAAGCATGTTATAATAATAATAATAATAATTTAACATATATGTTATAATAAAACAAAAGTAAAAGAAGCCATGCATCCATACCTTGTTTTTGCCAAATGCTTGAGAAAGAAAAGAAGAAATGTGCTTTGTGGATTTCGGCATTTTAACAAGTTAAATTCAAGGTAATTCTATGAAGTTTTTGTTAAATTTTAATAGATGTGTGATCCTTGTTTAATTAGAGTAAAAGCCCATCTTGAAAATTTTGAAATGGTGGCAAAAAGCATATTCGGCTATAATTGAATAGTGTTAGAAATTGAGTTGAAATTTAGGAACCAAAAATAGGTGTTTTATGAATATCTCTTATATGTGATTTTTTTATAATTTTGAATTTGTAGGGATAAATTGTGAAAATAGTGAATTGAGTGGCTAATTTTAAACTGAATGATTTATAATGACTTGTATGAATTTTTGGGGACCAATTGGTTAATGTGCAAATTCTAAGAGCTTGAATAAGTTAGATGAGCATTTGGCTCTTGTAATTTTGGAAGCATTGAATGTATGTTATGATATATGCATATTGGGCTAGGTTATAAAAATATAAAGTGTAAAGGAAAAGGGGAAATTTATTCGAATATATATATAGTTAAGATTGAATTGAATGAAATTCAATTTAATGAATTTAAATTGAAATTTATTTAGCTCAAGAATAAAAGAGATCGGAGACGGATCAGGGAAAAGCGAAGTTAACCAAGTAATTGACTCACCGAGTACAAATATCCAAGGTAAGTCTTAAGTGATTATATGTTGATTATATCTGATTACAATATAACACATTAAGTTAATTAAGTATTTCACATAATGTGTGTAATTGGCCAAATGGCAAGGATGAGATTATCTTATGCATTTGGCCGAATGGCAGGTATAAATTTATGGTAAACTTGTGGTACGAATTTGTGATCGAATGTGATGATAAGTAAGTTTATATTAAAAGTTAGTTAATGTACCTAAAAGTTATTGATTTAAGGCTATAAACCGATTGTGGCTAGTATACTTAAGTTGAATTCGATTTAGAAATTTGATGCACTAAGTGAGTGTTACAATGAATGAATTATTCAGTATATGTGTTGGAAGAGATATTACGATTTGTGATATTGGATATCTAAAGGAAACCAAGATGTGTATAGAATTATTATTAGTCATATGTGGTAGCCGAACATGGCTTAGTACTTAAGTGATTAAATGTGAACTTAGATGGGGTAAATGTTAGTGAGTGATGATATAAGTTATAAAATATAATATATATATTCGGGTTTTAAACCTAGCAGGCTACGAGCTGGTGAATTATTTTTGAGATTCTTTATTATAAGAGTCGAAATGAGATTTGAGCACGTAAAGTTTAAGTAAATTAAACATGCCTTGTGTCTTGAACAAATGATGCTATTGTATGAATGCTCATACTGAATGTGAAAGTTGAAATGAAAGAAACATTAATTGAAATGCTTTATAGTTTAGTAATATGCATGAAAATAAGGCAAAAGTGTGATATGTGTTAAAGCCGAATGGCTAAATTGTGATATAAGAAGAGATTTCAATATGTGCTAATGCCGATTAGTAAGTTGTGAAATGCAGCTAGTGGATTGCCATGTGTAATGTTTGAATGATACGAGTATTCTTATAAGGTGTTATATCATGTGGAAACAGAGATATATGTTCAAGGCATGTAAAAATTTAATGTGTGGGTTAATGTGCTACGATATCAGGCCTTGAGCCTAGCAGGCGTAATGCCGGTGATGTAATTTCGGACTTATAAAGTCTAGCAGGCGTAATGCCGGTGAAATGATTTCGGGCCTTGAGCCTAGCAGGCGTAATGCCGGTGATGTAATTTCGGACTTATAAAGTCTAGCAGGCGTAATGCCAGTGAAATGATTTCGAGCCTTGAGCCTAGCAAGCGTAAAGCCGGTGAAATAATTTCGGGCCCTGTGCCTAGTAGGTGTAATGTCGGTGAATTGAAATCAGACGTAAAGTCTAGCAGGCCATGTACCGGTGATGAAATTCGGGTTTTATACCCAGCAGGCCAAGTGCCGGTGAATTTAATAAAAGTCTATGACTACGAGATCTTATGTTAAGATGACAAAATGAATTCGTATTTCGTACTAAGTGGCCCAGGTATGTGATACTTATCTATTTATGTGAGAATGAATCTAATTGGATTACAGATTGTTCATTTGTGAATATTCGGCTTATGTGATATTATACATGTAAGTAAATAGTATGTATATGGTTTTGAAATAAGAAGGAATGTTTTAAATGTGGATGTGATTATGTGCATACATTCGGCCTTATGGAATTGTATACATGGAGGATATGTTTGTCCATATGTGAATTTGATATTTAAAGAGATGTTTAATATATGAAAGTATGTGTTATATGTGACTATGAACATTGAAATCATATGTGAATGTGGTGCTTTGAATTTGCCATATTAAGTTGAATCAAAGAATTACGTTGAGAAATTTATATGTTGTGATTATGTGACTTCGAGATTTGAAGAAATGATATGACATTGAAATGGATATAATGGTATTGATTTAGTAAGCAATAACTGTTAATGAGAAAATTTAGCCTGGACAGCTTTGGGTTACTGCAGTAGTGTAAATTTAAAAATACACTAAAAATAGTGGGAGATGAGTTATAGGCTGAATAAAATATGGAATTAAAGCCTAATGAGTCTAGTTTCATATAAAAGAAACCATGAAAGAAAAGGAATTTGGTAAAACGAGATATTTGAAGTTGGGTGAGATAGAGTCAGAATGACTCCGAAATCTCCTATTCTGTTTTGAGAAAATCGTTATAAATTGTACAAAAATATCCATGAGATGTAATTTATATGCTTAGAATTCTTAGTGAGTCTATATTCAAGATAAATAGACGATAACATTATCTGAGTCCTGAGCTATGAGATAATCAAACTTTAGTACAGAAGGGTCGGAACTATTAGTCAGTGGATCAGGAGTAACTTTGAGAAATAAACTGTATCAACTGGCCAAGTCAAAAATCCTGGAATTTTATGGTAGAAAGGTACATGAGTCTAGTTTCAGGGAAAATTTACAGAAATTGATTTGGAGTTTTGTAGCTCCAGATATAAATAATTTAGTGTCTATTGCTCAGGAAGATAGCTTGTAGTGAATTTGTGATTATGTTGTAAACTTGGGTATACTTATTAATGAGTTGTTTATTGTTTTCTTATGAACTTACTAAGAGTAAAGCTTACTCCTCCTTTATTTCCCTTATTCCCTAGGTTGTCAGGTTAACTCGGGCTGGGGGCCGACAGAGATATTATCACACTGGCGAGTTTACGATATCGGCGTAAGTAAATCTAAGTGTTTCCGAGTCTATGGCATGCATAGGGTTGTAAAGTTGAGTAGGTAATATTATGATTTAGCTAAAGGCATTAGCTTGTGGTTGAGGTAGTATGTATTCTTTTAAATTGGCTTATGTCAGCTAATAATGTTATAGACTTATATAATTATTCTTATGTTTTTATGTTATTATTTCTTGCGATGTGGTGAATAGCATAATTGTTTTAAAAGAAATTTTATGGCCCGATTTTAAATGAGTGGTTGAGTTTAAGTCCGGTAGCACCTCGAACCCTATTCTGGCATTGAATACGGGCGAGGGGTGTTACACTATTACTGCCTTTTCCTCTTTTCTATTTGAGGATTAATAAATCCCTTTTTTTTTTGCAATTTGTACCTTGGCCGAATATACATTGTCGGTTTTAGTCTTGGTTCTTGGCTGAATCCTTCTTTTTCATCCCTTGCACTCACCATTTTGGTTTTGATCAGGTTATTATTCTCTGGCAAATCGGTATGTACACTCAACTCTCTCTTGTGTTTTTCATTGATTTGTTTCCAATCTCCCCTCTTCTGTACTTTTGTTAAACCGAATATATATCTCTTTCTCTGAATACTGAATGCTTTCCCCTACTCTGGGGTCGTATGTTCTCTGAAATGATATTTCTAAACACAATTTTTTTGGGTTTAGGCAATCATAGCTCATGGTTTTGGTAATGCAGATAATAGACAAGGTCTTGTGATCAGTTCTGGTCAGGGGTCTTAGAGGACTAAGTTACCCTCATTTAATAAAGGTAAGGTGGTGGTTATTTCTGGACTAAGTGTTGAGAAGGCTCTTAACCCTATAACACCTCTTACCCGAGACCGTCACCGGAATTGAGCACGAGGCATTACCAGACTTACCTTACTAGTTCAGGGCATAAAAATTTACTTTTAAAATTAATTCATTCACATTCATCCAATATATCTCTAAAATGGGCCCTCAAGGCCTTAAACATGCAATTGGAACGGTTTGGGACCAAACCGGGAACATTTAAAAAATTTCCAATTACTTACACAAATTAAAACAATTTATTTCACTGTTCATAACAAAGTTGTCCACCTGTGTAACAGTCACTAAATTAATTATACCTCAAGCTAAGAAACTCAAAATTTAAATCCATAAATTTTCCCTGAAACTATACTCATATATCTTCCTACCATAATTTTTCCAGAATTTTTGGTATGGCCAATTAGTACAGTTCATTAGTTAAATGTTCCCCTGTTTCATAGCCCATTGGACCTGACCTCTCTTCACTAAAAATTAATTATCTCATAGTACAGTTTTCATTTAGTGTTTCTAGTTGTTTTTAATGAAAACAGACTCACCAAGGAATCTATTCATATAAATTATGACTCATAATTCTTTTTGTACAATTTTTAGTGAATTTCTAAAATCAGACCAGGGGATTACAAAATCCCTCTAAGCTAGTCTCACAAGAATTTAAATACCTTAGAATATATACTTCCTTCGCTTGCTATATTTCTTTCTTATAAAAATAGACTCAGTAATCTTTAATTCTATATCTTATTCACCATTTAATTCCATTTCTACAATTTTTAGTGATTTTTTCAAATTCACGTCACTACTACTGTTCCAAGACTATTTCATGGCCAACTTTTTGTCTTTCATAATTTCTTTGCATAAACTATCATTTAGGCATACATAACATCAAATCATGTTCTTAATTAGCCATTAAATAGTTAATCACTATCAAGTATTTACATGCCATTCTTTAATCGTATCATAAGGACATACACACAAAATGACCAAGTCCCTATACATGCCATAACTCATAACATTTCAAACTACAGAATACCGAGATAGCCTTTGATAGTGTGAGACGAACTCCGACGTCCTTACGATTCTCAAATCGGCTTGGCTACACTATAAAAGTGAGAAAGGAAAAAGAGTAAGCTACAATGGTTAGTAAGATTACAAGTAAATAAATGACAACATTCACCAAGTATAAATATACTCATATTATACCATCAACTAACAAAATCTTTATTTTACTTCTCCACTTACTATTGAAATTTTCTGTTTATCATTCCTTTACCTGAACTTTCTTGTAACATAAGCTGTATATTAGCCCAATGAACCGTTTAGAATACTAAGGGTACTTGGGTTTTCCTGCCTGATAATAGTCTGCCAATGCCATGTTCTAGGCATGGTCTTACATGGGATGTTCCCTGTCCTGCCAAAGCCATATATCTTATATGGACTTCCATGGGATGTTCCTCAACTGTCTCAACCTGCCAATGCTATATGTCTGATATGGACTTACATGGGATGTTCCTAAACTGTCTCAACCCAAAATGTCATGACATTCCGTATCCCATACATCCCTAAAGTTCAAACGGGGCTTTCTGATACTTTTCTTTGTTATCTCATCTTTGATTCAACTTGAAATATTCTCATAAAACAAATGTATATATGCTGGAAATTAACAACATTAATGTAAAATAGTGAAATATTGCATTTATTTACCGTAAACTTACCTCGGTGCAAAATACGATCAACTTGACAACTTAATCTTCTACCTTTTTCTTTCCTCGGTGTATCCCCAAATTCCATTCTTCTTGATCTATAATTAGCAAATTTAGCTTATTTAATACTCACATTTATCAAAACAGTCCTTAACTTTAACTTTGGCAAAATTACGATTTTTCCCCTAAATTTTTCATATTTACATTTTTGTCCCAAAGCTCAGAAATTAAACTTTTTCCCTAATTCTTATGTTTTAGGACATGCTGATCATTTTCCATTAATGGCATCATCAAATTCTCACTCTAACATGTACTTATGAACATTAGGTATTTTTACCGATTCTGTCGTTTTACTCGTTTTCACTTAAAATCAGGTAGCACAAGTTGTTTAACATAATTTAGAACTTCATATTATATCATAAAACATCAAAATAAACACATTTCACCTATGGGTATTTTTTCCGAATATGAACCTTAGGTTAAATTATTGCTAGAATAAGCTAAATCAAGTTACCGGGACTCCAAAAAACGTAAAGAACATTAAAAATGGGGCTTGGAATCACTTACTATGGAGCTTGGAAGCTTGAAACAAACCCTAGCTATGGAGAACCCTTAACATTCGGCCTAATGAAGAAGATGATAATATTTTGCCATCGTTTTCCCTTTTTAATCTTTTTAATTACCAAATGACTAAAATGCCCCTTGATTAAAACTTTGGTTATTTCTACCTATGTATGTCCATTTTTGTCCTTGAAAACTTAATGGTATAATTACCATTTAAGGACCTCTACTTCAATTATGCTCTTCAATTTAATCCTTTCCTATCTAGAACTCATATTTATAAACTTTTGCAATTAAGCCTTAATAGGCAAATTAAACATGCAATTCCTGAAATTTTCTATCAATATTCTAACACATGCATCTAATCACTCAGTAAATCATAAAAATTTATTAAAATAAACTTTTCTATCTCAAATTCGTGGTTTCGCAACCACTATTCCATTTTGGCCCTATTTCAAGATGTTACATTTCTCCCCCCTTTAGGGATTTTCGTCCCCAAAAATCTTACTTGTGAGTAGGTTTGGATACTGTTTTTGCATAGCCTCCTCGGGCTCCCATGTAGCCTCATCTACCCCATGCCTATTCCATAATACTTTCACAAGTGCAATACTTTTGTTCCTTAGTTACTTGACCTCTCAATCTAGAATCTTTATCGGTTTTTCACCATAAGTCATATCTGGCAGAATCTTAACCTCTGTTTGTGAGATCACATGCTACGGATCAGAATGGTAACGACATAAAATGGACACATGGAACACATCATGAATCTTCTCTAACTCTATCGGCAATGCCAATTGATATGCTAATGGCCCAACTCTTTCAGTCACCTCAAACGATCTAATAAAACGTGGACTTAGTTTGCCTTTCTTGCCAAATCTAAAGACTTTCTTCCACGGGGATACTTTCAAGAACACTTTGTCACCAACTTGATACTCAATCTCCTTTCTTTTCAAATCTGCAGAAGACTTCTATATATCTAAAGCTACTTTCAAGCAATCTTTGATAACTTTCACTTTCTCTTCAATTTTTTTAACAAAGTCAACCCCGTAAATCTGATTTTCTTTGAGCTCTGCCCAATAAAAAGGCGTGCGACATTTACGTCCATACAAAGCTTCATAAGGTGCCATCTTCAAACTCGACTGGTAATTATTTTTATAGGCAAACTCTACCAACGACAAACATTTCTCCCAACTACCTTGAAATTCTAAGACACAACATCTAAACATATCCTCAAGTATCTGAACAACTCTCTTTAACTGACCATCGGTCTGAGGATGGAAAGCTATAATAAAACTCAACTTTTGCCCAAAGCTTCTTGTAACTTCTTCCAAAACCGCGAAGTGAATCTCGGGTCTCTATCTGAAATAATTGATAACGGTACTCCATGTAGTCTGACTATCTCTGAAATATACAACTCGGCCAACTTGTCAAGTGAATAATCCATACGAACTGGAATAAAATGAGCTGACTTCGTTAGCTTATCAATCACAACCCATACTGCATCTCACTTTCTCGGTGTCAACGACAATCCTGTTACAAAATCCATTGCAACTCGATCCCATTTCCACTTAGGAACTAACACAGGCTGCAATAAACCTGAAGGTACCTGATGTTTGGCTTTTACATGCTGACAAATCAAGCATCTAGAAATAAACTCTGAGATATCTCTCTTCACTCCTACCCACAGTACATTTTCTTGAAATCATTATATATCTTTGTACTACCTGGATGAATAGACAATGAACTGCTATGTGCTTCCTTTAAGATCTTTCGAATAAGCTCATTATTCTTTAGTACACATACCCAATTTCTGAACCTCAAACAACCATCAGAACTGATCTGAAAATCTGACTCTATACTCGACTCACACTGAGCTCTTGTGGCTTACAACTTACTGTCATCTTTCTGAACTTTACAAATTTCTTCAAGAAACATTGGCTTAGCTCTTAACTCGGCTAAGATGGAACCATCATCTGATAAGGCTAAACTAATGTTCAAGGCTCTTAATGCAAATAAAGATTTTCTACTCAAAGCATCAGCAACTACGTTTGCCTTACTCGGGTGATAATCGATCACTAATTCATAATCTTTAATCAACTCTAGCCATCTTCTTTTCCTCAAGTTCAAATCTTTTTGAGTCATCAGGTGTAACGCCCCTCACCTGTAACCATCACCGGACACTGTACAGGGCATTAACAAACAACACTTGCACGATCGTTTCATTTCGACAAATAATTTCCATGAAAAATTTTAAACTTTTTCATTTATATAGTTCATACCCTCATTGTAGGCCTACGAGGCCCAAACGATACATTGAGTATGATCTGGCACTAAATTGGAATTTTTCAAACAGTACTCAAATTTTCACGCAAAACGGTGTCACACGCTTGTGTGACTCAGAACACGCATGTGTGGCCAACAATTCGGCTATTTTCCAAGCCCTTTTTGTTGCTCTTAACCCTTTCCACTCTTATGAATTTCATGGGCCCATATTATGCCTTTAATTAATCCTAACTTAACCATCAAACACATGTAGTATACTTATCTACATCAAAACATTTCCACAACACATGCATAAAATAGAATTTGTTTACCTATACCTATCATGGGCCACATTTCTTGGCTATATACAACGTAACGATATAAGCCAATACATTTGGCCAATACCTACTATCTATGACTAATACTTTACACATGCCACTCACTTGTAAGCAATAAGAATCTTTATTAAGCCATCTTGACAAAATGATAGTGTGATGCCGCCTCTGACGATCTCCAACCTCAAGCCAACCTAACAAAACTAAGAGAAATGGAAGAGAGAGTGTAAGCTTTCAAAGCTTAGTAAGTTGGCATATAATAATAAGCAATTAAATTAACAAAATGTTCCATTTCTCAAAAGGTGTTCTTAAGAAATAAAATCATTGAATACATGTTTCCACTTTTTACACATGTTCAGCTTAGGCTATTTCTTGAGTCACCGCTGCTAAATTAATTATATCTTAAGCTACATAACTCGAAATTAAGTTTTGTCAGTTTTCCCTAAAACTAGGCTCATATATATTCTTGCCATAAAATTTTGGGTTGGACTTTTTATTCATTAAAACTTCCCCTGTTTCGCTACTTGACAGTCTTGCCCACTCTTCATTAACATTTTGATTTCTCTTTATACAAAATTCAAAAGATGTTCCCGTTTGTTTCCTATAAAAATATACGCAATAAGGAATCTAACCTTATACATTATGTTCCATAAATATTTTTTTACAAAGTTTAATGATTTTTCCAAATTAGAACAGGGGATCACGAAATCAATCTGAACCAGTCTTACAAAAATATAAATATCTCAAAATACAGAATTCCTTTGCTTTCTCTATTTCTTTTATATGAAAATATACTAAATAAGCTTTAATTCCATGTCTCATTCAACCTCTAATTCAATTTCTTTCATTTTTGGTGATTTTTCAAATTTACCTAACTGCTGCTGCCAAAAAATGTTATATTTCGAGTTTCACTTTTTCATAAATTTCCTTGTATCAATTTTTCATAGTAACACTTAACTATATCAAACTTATCAAAGTTCGATTACTTATCGAGCACATTGCTCACAACACATATATTCATATCCTTATACTTAACACCATATTTTCATATGAATTTGCAATTAATAGGTTTTCCTGTTGAACACATCGGAATAGTAACAGATATTCGGTGGCCTGCACATAGTATCACCCCTGTAGCCGAAGCTAATTGGTACACATAGTAGCCTGCACTTAGTACTACACATGTTACCAAAACCATCTCTTACGCATAGTGGCCTACACTTAGTACCACACATGTGATCAAAATAATCTAGTACGCATAGTAGCCTGCACATAGTACTACACACGCGACCCAACCATTTGGTACATGTAGTAGCCTGCACTTAGTACTACACACGTGACCTAAACCATCTTGAACACATAGTAGCCTGCACATAGTACTACACATGTGTTCTCACAATGGATCATTCATATGTTTTCTATTCTGAAGGTTCAACCGGGAAATTCTTCACTTTTCAACATTTTACCAATTCATCCATACTCAATTTGAATTCATAATTTACCTCAAGTAAGAATTCAATATGCAACCACGACTTATATAATAACAATATATTATAAGTAAAAACAATATATTATTTACATACAAACTTACAATTTCACGTAGTCACCATAATCATAGAAAACACTTTTAACCACAACATCTTAATTCATTTCCATGTCATCCATGTCACCTTGTATCATAGGCATTATTAAATCAAATCACTAATATAATAATATCATAATCATATAATTCAACAAAATCAAATCTAATATTACAATTTAGGCTTCAAACAAACATTATGACATTACTGCATTATTATTATTATACCAACTTACCTCGAATGTAAAAACGGCCAACTTTTTCTACTTAGCTCAAAACCTTGTTCTAAGTTTGAATTTCATGTTTTCTTTATCTAACACATCAAATAACACTCATTTAATGACCACATTGTTTAAATTAGTCCAAAAATCACACTTTTAAAATTTTACATTTTGCCCTAAAGTTTGTCAAAATTATGTTTTTTCCCCTAGGCTCGTAAATAAATTTTTATTCAATTTCTTTCCATTTTAGACCTAACCAAACCATTTCATAAATATATCAGCCAAAAATTACCATTACAACACACACTTATGACCAATTTTTTAACTTTTACGATTTAGTCGTTTCGGACGTTTTCATCGAAAATCACTCGATAAAAACAGTTTCTCTAACCTTAAACATGCATAATCTACCATAATTCATCAAAAAGCACAATTGTTCAACATGGGTCAATTTTTAAAATCAAACCCTAGCTCAAAATAATGATAGAAATAGAGAAATCATGTTACAGGGATTTCAAAAAAGTAAAAATCATTAAAAACGGGGCTAGAACGGACTTACAATCGAGCTTGGAAGCTTGAAAAACCCTAGCCATGGTTTCTCCATGCTATATTCGGCATTGAGGAAGAAGATGAGTAAAAATTGGCTTTTAATTTTATTTTTAATTCATTTAATCACTAAATGACCAAAATGCCCCTAACTTAAAAATATTCTTTTTCACCAATTTCATGTCCATTTTTGTCCAATAAATTAACCAATGGTCTAATTACCATTTAAGGACCTCCAATTTAAAATTTCATAACAATTGGACACCTCTAACATGTAGAACTCAACTTTTGCACTTTTTACAATTTAGTTCTTTTGACTAAATTGAGTGCCCAAACGTCGAAATTTTCGTACGAAATTTTTAAAAAATAATTTCATAAAAATTTAAACCATAAAAATATAAATAAAACACATTTCAATTAAACACCTTTACCTTCTAGAATGCACATTTTACTACTTTTACAATTTAGTCCAATTTATCAAATTAGACACACAAACAATAAAATTTTGTAACAAAAATTTCACAAAATATTGCAAACACAAAATAAATTTTAAAACTTAATCAGAATAAATATTTTGACCTCAGATTTATGGTTTCGTAACCACTATTCTGTTTAGGCCCTGTATCGGGCTATTACATCAGGTATTTCAAACTTTTATGATCAGTAAATATTCAGCATTTCTCACCACACAAGTGATGTCTCCAGATTTTCAATGCAAATACAATGGCAGCTCGTTCTAAATCATGTGTCGGATAATTTTTCTCATGTGGCTTTAGCTGTCTAGAGGTATAAGCAATTACATTTCCTTCTTGCATAAGTACACAGCCTAGTCCATTCAAGGACGCATGACTGTAAATCACAAACTCTTTACCCGGTTCTGGTTGTACTAAGACAGGGGCTTCAGTCAACAATGCCTTTAACTTGTCAAAACTCTGCTGACACTTTTCAGTCCTTTCAAACTTGACATCTTTCTGTAGCAATCTTGTTAATGGGGTAGCTATCTATAACATCCTGATTTTTGGGGCTTAGTAATTTTGTGCGATGTTTGGTAAAATTTTAAATGTTGGTATGTGGTTGTGAAATTCATATTTAGAGTGTGTAAATGGGCCTATGGAAGGCCCATGAGTTGGCCAAAACCCGGTAGAATTTTTGAATTTTAGACTTTAAGAATTAGGGGCTATGGTTAGGAGGCCTTATCAAAAGATGTGGGTAAAATGTATCACAAAAGGAGCCTTGGTAGAGTGGCTAAGTGACGCCACTAGTCTCCTAAAAATGTGGCGTGTAAGTGAGGAGAGAAGGCCAAGGTTCGAATCTTAGAGCAGGTATTGGTGGCGTTTATTTTTATGTCCTGTGCATATGAGAGTTTGAAGTTGATTATAACTCTGTGAGAGAAGAGTTTGAATCGGTCATGAGCTTGATTCAAGGAGGGATAAGGGGGAGCATATATTGGAGGGATTTTAGGAAAATTCAATTTTGAAAGGAGTGTGGCCGGCCAAGGGGTTTGCATTATGCATATTCGGCAATTGAGTCTAGTTTTGGGGAGTCCTTGCATTTTCTTTGTTGTGCCGATTCACCTTAGTCAAATCCCTCTTCTTTCTTTTATTTTATTTTCCTTTTCCTCTTCTCCATCCTTTAGAAGAAAGCTGAACCATATTCCCTCCCCACTTCTTCTTGTTAGCCGAATACTCTAAAGCAAGCCAAATCCTGAAAGCCATCTTGTGCCGTTTTCTTTTAAGCCACAACCCTTAGGCTCTTTCATCTTTTTGTGGCTGAATCTTACAACCTCTAAGCCTTCAATCCCCTGCCGATTAAACCATCCCAAAACACCTTCTCCTCCCTTAAATCAAAAGCCAAAAGCACATCACCTTTGGAGGACATGTTGGCCGAATTTTAGGACCCCTGTGGAGCGATTTCTGATAGCCTTTGGGAGTTTGGTCTGTTTCAAATTTAAAGTGGTACGGAAGGGTTCTAGTGGTAAGTACTCGTACCCTATTCAATTCAGTATTTTAAATGCTTAGAAAAGCCGAAACCTCCTAAGGTTTAGGGAGGTTGCCGATTTGTAGTCTAGGCTTTATTAAGCCTTCTTAATTCGTTTTATGGTCTCCTGTAGCGAAGCAAACAACCTTGAAGGAGCAGTAGGTTTGGTGAAGCGGTGTGGGATAAGTTTGGATCAATAATCGACCCTGCGAAGGTAAGCTATCTACGGTAATAGGCATAGTGGCCGAATGTTATTGATAAGACTATAGTGATTATTTTTTTAGATTTTAAAGATCTAACACATCAAGTAAATGGATATAGGATGAGTGCGTGGAGGATTTTGGGAAGTCAATTGTTGCAATCAGGTGTGTAACATACCTCGTAGTAGCTTAGATTGATATTGCTTAAAAGCCAAAATATCGAATTTTGTTGTTGTTGTAACTTGTAAACACATGATGGTATGTGGATGAGTTCGATTATGATGGACGCAGTAAATGAAATGGATGAAACAGGTAAGAGCACGATTTCGTACAGTTTGGTACGTTGGGCCTCGATGGGCTAAAATTAGGCCTAATGGGCTTTCAGGCCCATTTGGGTAAATTTGATAGAAAATGAAATATGGATAAATTGCATGTTGAGACTGTTAAAACCGTTATGGAACATAGGCTAAATGGGCCTAGATGATTAAATCAGCTACGTAAGGCCCAATAGGGGTTTTGGGCCCAAAAGGTCCAAATTGATTAAAATGGACAAAATCCCCGTTTAAACACTTAATAACGTTGATAATTTGTTAATAGGTATAAAAACCCTAATAATGGATAAAATTACGTAATTACGCTTAAAACATGAAAATGTCTATTTTGCCCCTAGGTGAAAATGTCTATTATAACCCTAGGGTTTCATTCCGAATATGATGATTGTGATATTGTTATTTTACATGCTATGACATGAAATGCACATGATATGCACATGATATGCTATGACATGTATATGATATACCATGTTTTACTCATTAAATGCATGGGTTGGGTTATTATATGATGGAGGAAGTGTTAAAGGGCTTTGCAACAGTATACCAAAAAGGGCTTTTGCCCCAGTTTACCGAAAGGGCTTCTGGCCCAGTTACTAAAAGAGGCTAGGCCTCCAGTTATATGATAAAGCAGCTATGCTGCTAGTGGAGAGTTTGGTTGGGTGGGTTGAGTTATTCCCCATATGGAGAGCTTGGTTGGTACGGGTGGAGAGTAGCGGTTGGTGGGTTGAGTAGTCTCCCCAAAATGGGCTTCTGCATACATGCATGATTGGGCATATGTGATATTGAAATGGGCCTATGGGCCATACCGTTTGCAGAAAGGCTTTGGCCTAGAGATATGAGTAATATAAAGGCTTCGGCCCAGTAATAGTTAACCGAAAGGCTTCGGCCCAGTGTATGTTGAAAATTGAACTTGTACATGTATGGATTTGGGCTCTGAAAGGGCTTGTTATACACTGAGTTCCAAACTCACCCCCTTTCCTAAACCTTGCAGGTGAGCCTTAATATGGAGACTTGGAGCCGGAGGGAATTCAGAGTGGCCATGGTGTTCATTTGGATTTTTAAATAACTGCATTTAAATAAGTTTTATTTAATTATTATTATTTTCCGATTTTGGGTTGTAATAAGGCCATTTTAACTATTATCTTTTGGGGTTATTTGGTTTTTAAACTTTATATTCTGCGCTGCTATTAATGTTTCAAAATGTGCTAGACCTAGGTTACGTTTTTTTTAAATAGCTCTCGATTTCAAAATACACAATGATAAAATAAAATATTTCATCTAAACTATCATTTGGAAAGAACTCCAACTCAAGATATTTTCAAAAACTTATCAACAACGCAAAGTGTGGCAATGGTTGTGGGCATGCCGAGGATTGGATCCAATCAAGAGCCTGGTACTTAAGCAGCCTTCATGGCTCACCTCCTCTGTTTCGGATACCTACCTGGTGCACAGCTTCCATTCACTTTCATGGCAAAGACAATCTTTTATAACTCTTTTAGAAAAGGTTTTGGGAACGAACCGTGGGTTTTTACGAAAATGTTCTAATGTGACACATCGTATCTGGTCATAACGTCTGGGCCGGGTTCAGGGTGTTACACTATCATGGAAAATCCCTCTACAAATCGTCTATAATAACCGGCGAGACCAAGAAAACTTCTAACCTCTGATACATTTCTGGAAGGCTTCCAATCAACAATGGCTGAAATCTTGCTCGGATAAACTCTAATAGCTTCACTTGAGACTATATGTCCAAGAAAAATGACTTCCCGTAACCAAAACTCACTTTTGCTAAACTTGTCATAAAGCTGATTATCTCTCAAAGTCTATAAAATTGTTCTCAAATGCTCTGAATGCTCAGTCTCATAATGAGAATAAATCAAGATATCATTAATGAACATAACTACAAATTTATCCAACTAAGGTCTAAAAATTTGATTCATTAAGTCCATGAAAATGATAAGAGCATTAGTTAAGCCAAATGGCATTACAAAGAACTCATAATGGCCATACCTAGTTAGAAAAGTAGTCTTCGGAACATCTGACTCTTTAACTCGTAACTGATAATATCCAGATCTCAAATCTATCTTGGAGAACACAGTAGCTCCCTTCAATTGATCAAACAAATCATCAATTCTAGGTAGTGAATACTTGTTCTTAATAGTTACCTTGTTAAGCTGCTGATAATCTATGCAAAATCTCATCGAACCATCTTTCTTTTTCAAAAAGAGTACTGGTGCACCATATGGTGAACAACTATGTAACAACCCGGTTTTCACCCTAGTCAGAATGTGGTTTCGGGACCACAAAACTGAGTTGAAAAATTTTCTAAATGCTCATTTCTATATCCATTTTATGTGTTAACCCATGTGTGAAAATTTTTGTGCTTCGAAGCAATCATTTGAATATGAATTACAGTAAAAAGGGCTTATATGTAAAATTTTAATAATGTGTGTGGTTATTTCAAAAGGGACAAAATGATGCATGCAACAAAGACATGGACTTGCATGTCAAATTTGCCATTATAACAATAGTGGTCGGACATGAAATGATTGAAATAATAATATATGCATTTTATATACATGCATTATAATAAGTAAATATTATATACATATATTATGAATTATAAAATGTTAAAATAAGAGAGATAGGCGTTATAAACAAAGTATTTTTTTTCTTCTTCTTTGGTTCTTTCATTCGGCCGAATATGTAAGAAAAACCAAGAACAAAGTCCCTTGTTTGAATGGCCATGGAAGCTCAAGAATTCTAGGTAAGGTTTTGTTAATTCCATTTGACTTTTAATGTTTTTGAACTCTAGGGTCGGTCATACTTTAAACCCATGTCTTATTCTTCAAAAATTTTGTGGTGAATTGGTGTTTGGCAATGGTGCTTTTAAGTTGTGAAATCCAAAGTTGGGTGTTAGAAATAGGTGAATGAATGTTAGATTTATATTTTGATGCTAAATCCATGAGATTATAAGATTTTAAAAGTGAAATGATGAATATGAGCTTTGTGTGGCTCAATTTTTGGTAATGAACTTTCGGCCATGTCATGTAGTTGATAAATTGGCATTGAATTATGTTTTGTTTCAAGGAATAATATATATGAGTTTAAAGTATTTGAATTTTTCTATGAGTGGTCAATAAGTCAGTACTTTCGGCTATTAGGAGAAAAGAGTAGAAATTGTGCTTAATTTTGGAATTTCGATAGGGGAATTGTTAGTGAGTGATTAGGTGTTTACCGAATTGTGTTATAAAGGATGAATTTGAATTTGAAATTAGATATATGTGATTTTGATGTGTTTTTATTAATGGCCGAATGGATAATTGATGTATAAATTTGGGTTCATGGCATTTTATTATAGGTACCATACTTATTGAATGCGATATGTTTTGTATATGTTTAAGGTTATATGCATTTTGGCAAATGTGGCAAATGTGTGTTAAGGTAAATTAATTAATTAATATGTGTTAGATGCATATGCGTGATGTTAGTTGAAATTTGTGAAACATATTTGGCCATAGGTTAAGTGTAATCTTGAGGTATTAAGATTTGATACATGAATATTTATATACTAATGTATAAAGAATTGGCTTCAAGCTTTGTTAATATAATTTTCTTGTGAATAATGATTGGGTATGAATATGTATAACCGGCTACTTGTTAAGAATAAGCATGAATTATTAAAGTTGATTCAAGAATGTTTATATTAGGAGGTAAGGTATATTTGGTTAATTAATGATAATGTCGTTTTAGGATTTTGGTATGATTAGATTGAAGTACTGCATACCTTGTACATAAGTTGGTTTGTATTTTGATTATAAGTAGTTGATATGTTTATGAATTATTATAGCCGAACTTACACTTGCGAAGTTAAAAGAAAGTAATTTAGCTAAGTAATTTAATCGTTGATTCGTTTAAATTTAGCTCAAGAGCTAAAGGCATCAAACTCGGAAAGGGGAAAGTGAAATTAGACGACTAGCTAACTCCTAGTTATTCAACGGCATCTAGGTAAGTTTTAAGTATTAAACTTCAACTATTCGTGAATGAATTATGTTTTGTTAAGAGAAAATGATATTTTTCTTGTAGTATACTTATAAACATGCATAATGTCGAAAGGTATACATGAATGAAAAATAAGCTAAACCATATGAGTATATTTGAATGAAAGCAACCATATATTGATGTGCTTGTTTCATATGAGAATTTGAGTTTAAGATTAGGATTATTCTATTATGCTATGGACACATAAAATAAATTATGACTCCAATGAGTTAAATGTATATAGAGCCGAATGACTATTACAAAATATAAGTAAGTTCTTGAGTAATGAATTTTCAGCTCATGACATGATGAAATCATAGTATATATGCATATTATATCTATTGAGACCTAAATGTTATACTTGAATGATGTTGTGGGAATGAAAACCTGTGAAATTGTTGGAAGCCAAATGTTACTTGAATTTTACTATCACATGAAACGAAATGTCGCCCCTTTTCTTATGACTATGGAACCGAATGTTGCACTAATTGGTAAATATGCCGTGATTGTATTCGAGCAATGGTAATGACATTCAAATGTGATATGTTATATATGTATCTGTAAATGTTCATTGGGGTTTAATTCGAGCTTAGCCTCGAAGGGCTTCCAAGCCAGTGTTATGACCAGATTTAATTCCGAAGAGCTTTTGATCCAGTGTTAAAATTCGAACCTAGTTCCGAAGGGCATCCGTGCCATTGTTTTGTCCTGGTTGGGAATTCCGTGGGCATTCGCGTAAGCAATTAGATAGTAAATGTTAAATTAATCCAACTAATGTACCTACATGTTGTTCGATAGCCAGGTATGTAACTTATCCTCGTTTTAGAATCTGATTTCCTTTAGATCATGGTTTTTGGAATGTAATGAGGAAGCTTTGATTATGATTGAAAAGTCACGTAAATGTTTATGATCTGATTTTGATGTATGAGTTCTGATTAAAGAAGTTCAACTACACGAACATGGGATACATGTGTATAATTATGAGTTTAACATGAAAATCGAAATGAAAATATTCGGCCATGGGTTGAATCTATTTGGTTACATGGATATTACCTTTGTGATATGAATATAAATATGACCGATAATGGTATGATGGTATAATGAAGTATATGCTAAGTTCTCTTCATGTACTTGTGTACATACGGCCGATAATCTTGTGAATGATTGTTATATCTACGAATAAAAGAATGATATATTTGGTTAATGGTCGTTAGTATATAGAAGTATCTGACTTAAAATACAGTGTATGAACTTTAAGTAAAGGAAAATAATACGTGCTGAATTATCCATATGTAATGGTACCTATTCGGCCAAAAAGGGCCTATGATATGAGAAAGGGTTATATTCAGCTAGATGTGCAAATACATGATGAGGGTTATATTTTGTCAACTTAGGTATATGTGGTATGGAATATATGTTGGTTCTTTATGTACCCATACGACAAAATTAGCACTTACTATGTGAATCCAATTTCATTTGACGAGGAACATGCGTTGGAAATCAATTATAAAAAGAATATATGTTATGCCAATGGGCAGGGACTCTATGAACTATTTCATGATAGTTTATGGTATGATTTCGGGATTTCAAACATGTAGAAATTGAATGTGGTTAACATATTATGTTTTCATTTGATTGAACGAAAAGCATATAAAGAAATGCACTTGAGAATATTCAAACATCTTGGTCATTATTATGAAAGCATATATGTGTTAGCTAGGTGTTGCGTTTATTAAAATTGTAGTTCGATACGAAGCTCTAAGTTAACTTTATCAATTAGAAGAGATGAATGACCAATGATGTTGAATAAAATCATTTGTGACTTAAAGTTCAAGGTTAAAGGTATATATATATACACATAAACCAAATTATGAGAAATTTGGTTAGGTATATTTGGTCAAATGAGACACTCGTCTTTGATTCAACATGAACAATAATTTGCTTAAAACTTATTAAGCTTGTGAAAGCTTAATCTGTTTGTTTTGTGTCTTTGTTTTGTAGATTATGGCTTTTTGACTACCAGCTCGGGGATCGTTAGCTCTTCGTCACACTACCTACTATTACGGTAATCATGTGTCTTGTTTTGGTCTTAGCTTATAGCATGTATAGGGAGGACAATGAGTGGAATGATACTTTGATTTTCATATATAGGTCATGTGAACATGCATCTTATGGAACTTTCTCGTATAGGTCTTAAACTCGAACTACATTTGTGTCTATGCATGGTAAAAAGTGAATGATCTTTATTTAAGAAAATGTTCAAAATTTTACCATCCTGATCCAAATGTAACACCCTTAGACCCTTACCCGTCGCAGGGGGGCCAAGAGGTATTACTCAACAGCTATCTTGTTCAACTAAACACTACATTACAGGAATCATATTATTGGGTATACAAATGCATACACAATCATCAATTGGATTAGATTTCAACACTCATCAAACTTAATTATGTAAGCATGAATGACACACATACTCTGAATCCGTTGCATAAGTTCAAGGATGATCGCTATTTACTTAGTATGTAACAATAAGCATGGCCAAACATTATTCTTCTTACATTAATAAACACCTTGACACGTTCAAGGTCCCAATTCACCCCAAAAGTATTTAAAACATTTATACATCTCAGGAGCACATTCGTTTAAACTAACCAACACATATGGAAACGCGTCAGCCATTTTCGCATGGCTATAAATATTTACAATTCAAAATGAAGTTCTCCTCCAACACAAAGGTCTTAGCCTATACATGCCATTGCTTAAGGAAGTAAACTTTTGAAAATACCAAAATATAATATCGATAGAGTGGATGACTGAGACTTGAACCCCTCAAACTGTAGCTTCCAACGAGATCTATAAAATAGAAAAAAGATGCAACAACGAAGTAAGCTTCCACATGCTTAGTAAGTTTGAGTATTTAAACAACTCATAACTTATTAATTTAGTTATGACTAAAGACTTAGAATCAATTCATAAGAATTCACCAATTTAGCCGACTATTTTATCTTTCAATAAGAAATTCCATATAGGCTCATTCATGGCCGAATTCATGTACATAAATATGTATACACGTAAAGTACAATGATAGACATAGAAGAAATGATTTTCACTCACTCAATAAATTTCTTTATACTCAAGTTGCAAGTGACTTATATGTCACATAATAATATGAAATCCGTACCTGATCATCTTAATATAATGCTCTCCCTTTTCTTGCGGTTGTATTATCATTTTTCATAACTTTATCGAATATTTAAATCACCGGCATTAAGCCTGCAAGGCAGAAAGGCCTGATTACATATCACTGGCTCGAAGCCTGCTAGGCACAAAGGCCTGAATTTATCACCGGCACAAAGCCTGCTAGGCACTAAGGCCTGAAATTATCATATTTGGATTCTCGGGTAATATTTGTTCATATTCGCATATGTCACATTAAACATATCATCCTTTCAAATCATTAGATACATTCACATAAATAAAACATCCACATATAACATCCCTCCATAATCAATTTACTAAATACTTATGACATTCCTTTCTATACCCGATTCGGTCTTATAAGACTTGCTATAAAATTTTCATATGCACAAGCTAATCACATCTTTCATTAAAATTCCAATATGCATTCGGCTACCTCAATCATACCATCATATTCCATAATTATATTGTTAACAAAGTGAAATGAACTAGTTGTAAGGCTAACAACTTAAATGCGTCATATCACATTCGGATATGTACACAGGGAATACACTCAAAACTTACCTCGATATATTCGAACGATTATAGCTCGGCTACTCAACTACCTTCTCTTTTCCCTTATCCGGCTTCAATCCTCCTTGCTTTTGAGCTTAATATAAACAAATGAGCTTGTTTAATTATAATCGGTAAGGCATTCCTTCTTCTATACTATAAATCATAATAATTTACCATTATGACATGAATACAATGTTCACTTCAAAATTCTTTATACATTCGGCACAATGGCACACCCCCAAATCATGAAACTCGACTCCCATAAGGCAATTCAAATCAATATTTTGCACAATAGTACATGCATAATTTAAACTAAAGGAATTTCTAAAATAACCCTATTAGCTTTGAAACAACGGCCCTAGCCAAAAGTCCAACAAAAATACGAAAAGAAAAAATATGCCTATACATCTTTCATTGACGCATATATAAATAATCATAGCAATAATCTAAGAGGTAGCATTAAGCATATTCGGTAATTTGCACTTTAAAACAAACAAGATTTAATATTCAAACATTAAGCCTATTTCCTTGATTCAAAATACTAATTCAATAACAATTCAAGAACTCATGTCAAGGCATTCGACCAATTCAGTTTCTACCCATTAACCCCAAATCAAAGTTCAATTTCATCAACCCAACAAATATTTCACTTATTCAATGCTATAATTCAATTCTACTTGATTTTATCAACATTTACTAAACAACTTTACACTTTCTCAATCGGCAACAATGTTTAAAACTCTAATGCACAACCCAATTTGAATTTATCATTTAACTAAAACAACCATCATTTAACTACCTACATTCATCAAAATGTGAAATGAAACCCATACCACCCCTTTCTATCATTGCCGAATACATCATTGGGATTTTTCCCAAAAACACATACATGGATCATGACTTAAACCACAAAATAATTTCTATTTCATAGAAATTACATCAAAATCATTGAAACACATACCTTAATTAGCCTCCGATTAACCGAATAGCTTAAGCTCTTTCTCACCCTTCTCCTAAGGAAATTCGGCAACTAAAAAAAATCCAAGACTAATTGAAGCTTATTTTTCCATTATTTCATGTCATGCATGCTCCATTTATTCAATTACTAACTTACCCCTTTTAAAAATCATGCTTCTCCACTAAGCCATGGACATTAGTGTCCATGTCAATTATGTGTGGACAATTTGCAACATAAGCCCTCTCTATTTCATGAGACATTAATTTCAGCACTAACAATAAACCTAATTAAATTACCCTTTTATAAATATTTTATCAAGTAATTTAACTAAACAAAATCAATAAAATATGGAACACATCATTTCATGGTAATGATGACCGGTCACTATGTCAAATTTGGTAAATTTGACATGCAAATCCCCATCTAATAATTCATGCACTATTTGGTCTCTTATAATATTTCCTAACATATTTCCAATTTATAACACACAAGTCCATTTTTTTTTTAATTCGCATTCAACTAACAAAAATCAAGGAAATTGAATTTCACACATGCATTTTCGCATTTAATTAATATGAAATTTACTTTCTAATAGATTTTTCATCTCGGTTTTGTGGTCCCGTAACCACTTACTGGCTAGGGTCGAATTACGGCTGTCACAACTCTCCCCCATTTTGAAATTTTCGTCCCTGAAAATCTTACCGATGAATAAATTTGGGTATTGTTCTTTCATAGATGTCTCGGGCTCCCAAGTTGCTTCTTCAATCCCGTGCTTGAGCCATAGCACCTTTACCAACAGAACCTTTTTATTTCTTAACTCTTTCACCTCACGAGCTAAGATTCGAATTGGCTCTTCTTCATAAGTCAAATCGGGTTGAATTTCAACCTCCGACGGTTTAATCACATGCGAGGGATCGGATCTATAATGACGAAGCATCGACACATGAAAAACGTTGTGAATCTTCTCAAGTTCAGGATGTAAAATTAGCTTATAAGCAACTGGCCCAATCCGTTCTGATATATCAAACGGTCTGATGAATCTCGGACTCAACTTGCCTTTACGGCCAAATCGAAGTATCTTTTTCCATGGCGAGACTTTCAGGAACACCATATCACCAATCTGATACTCGATATCTTTACGTTTCAAATCCGCGTACGATTTCTGACGATCTGATGCTATTTTCAAATTGTCACGAATCGTCCCTACTTTTTGTTCAGCCTCTTTGATTAAATCAACTCTGAGAATCTTATTCTCACTAAGTTCGGTCCAAAACAGGGGTGTACGACATTTTCGACCGTAAAGAGCCTCATTGGGTGCCATATGAATACTCGACTGGAAGCTGTTATTATACGCGAATTCAACTAGGGGCAAGTGTTTCTCCCACGAACCGCTAAACTCGAGGATGCAACATCTCAACATGTCCTCGAGTATCTGAATAACCCGTTCGGATTGGCCATCCGTCTGCGGATGGAAAGCTGTGCTGAAATGAAGTTTAGTTCCCAAAGCTTCGTGCAATTTCTTCCAAAATCGCAAAGTAAAACGAGGATCACGGTCTGATATAATAGAGGTTGGCACTCCGTGCAATCGTACAATTTGGGAGATATATAGTTCTGCCAACTTATCAAGCGTATAGTCCGTACGAACAGGGATGAAGTGAGCCGATTTAGTCAGTCGGTCAACTATAACCCAAATGGAGTCTTTCTTGCTTGGGGTTAGTGGTAAACCAGACACAAAATCCATTGTAACCCGATCCCACTTCCACTCAGGTATTAAGATCGGCTGAAGTAGTCCCGAAGGCACCTGATGCTCCGCTTTCACCTGCTGACAAATCAAACATTTAGAAACATAGTCAGAGATGTCTCACTTCATACCGTGCCACCAGTACTTAGATTTCAGGTCATTATACATTTTTGTGCTACCCGGATGAACTGACATTCGACTCTCATGAACCTCTTTCAAAATCATCGGAACAAGTTCAAAATTTCTCGGAATACATAATCGGTCTCTGAACCTCAAGCAATCATTGTCATCAACTCAGAAATCTGAATCTACATTCGAGATGCACTGAGTCCGTTTTGCAGTCAAATCGTCATCGTTTTTCTGAGCTTCACGTATCTGCTGTAATAACACTGGTTCTGCCTTTAATTTTGCTATCAACGAATTATCCGTTCACACGGATAAATAGACGTTCATGTCTCGTAATGCAAATAGGGATTTCCGACTGAGAGCATCCGCAACTACATTAGCCTTACCCGGATGATAATCAATAATGAGCTCATAGTCTTTTAGTAACTCCAACCACTGTCTTTGTCTCAAATTCAAATCTTTCTGAGTCATTAGATACTTTAAACTTTTATGATCGGAAAAGACATGGCATCTTTCTCCGAACAAATAGTGACGCCAAATTTTTAAGGCAAAAACAATAGTAGCAAGCTCAAGATCATGAGTCGGATAGCTCTTCTCATGAGGTTTCAATTACCTCGAGGCATACGCGACTACTCGGCCTTCTTGCATTAAGACGCAAACTAAACTGTTCTGAGAGGCGTCACTAAAAACAACATACTCTTTACCAGACTCGGGCTGGACCAAAACAGGAGCTTCCGTCAAAAGAACTTTCAGCTGGTCGAAACTTTTCTTACACATTTCTGACCACTCGAACTTGACATCTTTTTGTAGCAGTTTTGTCAACGGTTTTGAGATCATTGAGAACCCTTTCACAAATCGTCGGTAGTAACCGGCAAGCCCTAAAAAGCTTCAAACTTCAGTGACGTTTCTCGGAGGCTTCCAGTCAAGAATAGCTGAAATTTTACTCGGATCAACCTGAATGCCTGATGCGGATACTACGTGTCCCAAAAAGCTAACTTCTTTTAACCAGAACTCACATTTACTAAACTTAGCGTATAACTACTTGTCTCGTAAAATCTGTAATACTAATCTCAGATGCTCGGCATGCTCAGTTTCATCCCGTGAATAGATCAAAATATCATCAATAAACACAACTACAAACCGATCCAGATACTGTCTGAAAATTTGATTCATCAGGTCCATAAGTACCGCAGGGGCATTAGTAAGTCCAAACGGCATCACTAAAAATTCATAGTGACCGTACCTAGTTCTAAATGCCATTTTTGGCACATCCAAATCTCGAACCCGCAGCTGATAGTAACCCGATCTGAAATCTATTTTCGAGAACACTGAGGCTCCTTTCAGTTGATCGAACAAATCATCAATGCGCGGTAGCGGATACTTGTTCTTTATCATTACTTTATTTAATTGACGATAGTCTATGCACATTCTCAACGTTCCATCTTTCTTTTTCACGAATAAAACTGGCGTACCCCATGGTGAAAAGCTTGGTCGAGCGAAACCTCTATCCGTCAATTCTTGCAGCTAAATTTTCAGTTCTTTTAATTCGGTTGGTGCCATACGATATGGAGCTATCGAAATTGGGGTCGTTCCGGGTAGAAGTTCAATGCCAAACTCTACTTCCCGATCAGGTGGTAATCCCGGTAACTCCTCGGGAAATACTTCCGGATACTCATAGGCTACCAGTACAGACTTAAGCTTCTTTTCTGATTCTTTACTATCAATTACAAACGTGAGATATGCCTCACATCCCCTTTTTACATATTTCCGAGCTTGCATCAAAGATATCACAGCCGACAACCCGCTCAAATCAGAGGACTCCATCCGAATTATCTTGTTATTCGAACATCGCAGATCAATAGTCTTTCGTTTGCAGTTTACTACAGCATCATGCATAGTTAACCAATCCATCCCTAGGATAATATCAAATTCATCAAACGGTAACAGCATCAAGTTAGCCGAAAAACAAGAGTCTCAAAACATTAGAGGACATCTCTTACATACTTTATCAACCAACACACACCGACCCAGAGGGTTTGACACTCGAATTACGAACTCAGTAGACTCAACAGGTAGAGTCTTACTGAATGCTAATGTCTCACACACATAAGAATGGGTCAAACCAGGATCAATCAGAGCTATAACATCAGTGTCAAGGAGAGTGAAAATACCAGTAATAATGTCAAGGGAAGAAGCCTCCTCACGGGCACAGATGGCATAAGCTCAAGCAGGTGCACGAGCCTCGGATCTGACCGTAGTGTCTCGAGTCCCTCTCTGGCTGCCACTAATATTACCTCCCCTCCTCGGTGGTCGTCCACGCACTACCGTGCTACCCGGCCTCTCACTAGGATCAGCATCATGTTCAACCTGCCTCGGGCAATCCTTTATGAAGTGATCGGCAGCTCCACATTTAAAACAGGAACGGTCATGCAATCTGCAACTCCTTGGATGCCATTTCCCACAATGCTTGCAAACTGCTCTATCTCCATGGTCATTGCCTACACTAGCAACTGAGGTGGCTTGTGTACTTACTGGAGGTCAATCCCGATCTCGTCTGGAATAACTCGAATTAATCTTAGATTTGCTCATCTCATCTCGAAATTTCTTTGAGGATTGCTGAAAAGATTTTCCCGATGATCTCTTACGGAATTCTCTGACTCCATCCTCAGCCTTTTTCTTTTTGATACTGAGCTCTTCGGCTTTACAAGCCCGCTCAACAAGAACTACGAACTCTTTGATTTCTAGAATGCCGACCAACAGCTTGATATCTTCATTTAAGCCATCATCAAAATGTTTACACATGATAGCCTCGGATGATACACACTCACGAGCATACCGACTGAGCCGGACGAACTCTCTCTCATATTCGGTTACGGACATTTGACCCTGTTTCAATTCAAGAAACTCCTTCCGTTTTTGATCAATAAATCTCTGACTAATATACTTTTTCCAGAACTCGGTTTGGAAGAATTCCCAGGTGACTCGTTCTTTCGGCACAACAGAGACCAGAGTATTCCACCAATAGTAAGCAGAATCACGTAATAAAGATATAGCACACTTCAAGCATTCATCGAGCGAACACGATAATTCATCAAAAACTCGAATTGTATTATCGAGCCAAAACTCGGCCCGCTCAGCATCGTCACTAACTGTAGCCCGAAATTCTTCAGCCCCTTATTTTCTAATTTTATCAACCGGAGGCCTACTCGATCGCAAAGGATCGGTCACAGGAGGAGTTACGTATGTCGGAAGAGGAGTATTTAGGGGTGGGGGTTGCGAAGCAGCTGGATTTGTTCGTATAAACTGAGTGAACCAATCACTCATCATCGCATAGAAAGCTTGTCTAGTGTCATCATTTTGATGACTGGCATGCAGTTGAGAGTCATTAGGCGCAGTCCCTTGCGCGGGAGCCTGCGCTACAGCTCGTTCAAGATCAGGATTCATTTCTATACAAAAATCACAATTTCGAAAGTCAGAAGTCACCACACTATCGTATTTATTCACAATGGCATGTATAGCTATATTCATATATGCTATGTCAGTCCAAGAACCGACTAAACCGTGCTCTGATACCAATAAAATGTAACACCCTTAGACCCTTACCCGTCGCAGGGGGGCCAAGAGGTATTACTCAACAGCTATCTTGTTCAACTGAACTCTACATTACAGGAATCATATTATTGGGTATACAAATGCATACACAATCATCAATTGGATTAGATTTCAACACTCATCAAACTTAATTATGTAAGCATGAATGACACACATACTCTGAATCCGTTGCATAAGTTCAAGGATGATCGCTATTTACTTAGTATGTAACAATAAGCATGGCCAAACATTATTCTTCTCACATTAATAAACACCTTGACACGTTCAAGGTCCCAATTCACCCCAAAAGCGTTTAAAACATTTATACATCTCAGGAGCATATTCGTTTAAACTAACAAACACATATGGAAACGCGTCAGCCATTTTCACATGGCTATAAATATTTACAATTCAAATGAAGTTCTACTCCAACACAAAGGTCTTAGCCTATACATGCCATTGCTTAAAGAAGTAAACTTTTGAAAATACCAAAATATAATATCGATAGAGTGGATGACTGAGACTTGAACCCCTCGAACTGTAGCTTCCAACGAGATCTATAAAATAGAAAAAAGATGCAACAACGAAGTAAGCTTCCACATGCTTAGTAAGTTTGAGTATTTAAACAACTCATAACTTAATAATTTAGTTATGACTAAAGACTTAGAATCAATTCATAAGAATTCACCAATTTAGCCGACTACTTTATCTTTCAATAAGAAATTCCATATAGGCTCATTCATGGCCGAATTCAGGTACATAAATATGTATACACGTAAAGTACAATGATAGACATAGAAGAAATGATTTTCACTCACTCAATAAATTTCTTTATACTCAAGTTGCAAGTGACTTATATGTCACATAAGAATATGAAATCCGTACCTGATCATCTTAATATAATGCTCACCCATTTCTTGAAGTTGTATTATCATTTTTCATAACTTTATTGAATATTTAAATCACCGGCATTAAGCCTGCTAGGCACAAAGGCCCGATTACATATCACCGGCTCGAAGCCTACTAGGCACAAAGGCCCGATTACATCTCACTGGCTCGAAGCCTGCTAGGCACAAAGGCCCTATTACATATCACCGGCTCGAAGCCTGCTAGGCACAAAGGCCTAAATTTATCACCGGCACAAAGCCTGCTAGGCGCTAAGGCCTGAAATTATCATATTTGGATTCTCGGGTAATATTTGTTCATATTCGCATATGTCACATTAAACATATCATCCTTTCAAATCATTAGATACATTCACATAAATAAAACATCCACATATAACATCCCTCCATAATCAATTTACTAAATACTTATGACATTCCTTTCTATACCCGATTCGGTCTTATAAGACTTACTATAAAATTTTCATATGCACAAGCTAATCACATCTTTCCTTAAAATTCCAATATGCATTTGGCTGCCTCAATCATACCATCATATTCCATAATTATATTGTTAACAAAGTGAAATGAACTAGTTGTAAGGCTAACAACTTAAATGCATCATATCACATTCGGATATGTACACAGGGAATACACTCAAAACTTACCTTGATATATTCAAACGATTATAGCTCGGCTACTCAACTACCTTCTCTTTTCCCTTATCCGGCTTCAATCCTCCTTGGTCTTGAGCTTAATATAAACAAATGAGCTTGTTTAATTATAATCGGTAAGGCATTTCTTCTTCTATATTATAAATCATAATAATTTACCATTATGACATGAATACAATGTTCACTTCAAAATTCTTTATACATTCGGCACAATGGCACACCCCCAAATCATGAAACTCGACTCTCATAAGGCAATTCAAATCAATATTTTGCACAATAGTACATGCATAATTTAAACTAAAGGAATTTCTAAAATAACCCTATCAGCTTTGAAACAACGGCCCTAGCCGAAAGTCCAACAAAAATACGAAAAGAAAAAATATGCTTATACATCTTTCATTGACGCATATATATATAATCATAGCAATAATCTAAGAGGTAGCATTAAGCATATTCGGTAATTTGCACTTTAAAACAAACAAGATTTAATATTCAAACATTAAGCCTATTTCCTTGATTCAAAATACTAATTCATTAACAATTCAAGAACTCATGTCAAGGCATTCGACCAATTCGGTTTCTACCCATTAACCCTAAATCAAAGTTCAATTTCATCAACCCAACAAATATTTCACTTATTCAATGCTATAATTCAATTCTACTTGATTTTATCAACATTTACTAAACAACTTTACATTTTCTCAATCGGCAACAATGTTTAAAACTCTAATGCACAACCCAATTCGAATTTATCATTTAACTAAAACAACCATCATTTAACTATCTAAATTCATCAAAACGTGAAATGAAACCCATACCACCCCTTTCTATCATTGTCGAATACATCATTGGGATTTTTCCCAAAAACACATACATGGATCATGACTTAAACCACAAAATAATTTCTATTTCATAGAAATTACATCAAAATTATTGAAACACATACCTTAATTAGCCTCCTATTAACCGAATAGCTTAAGCTCTTTCTCACCCTTCTCCTAAGGAAATTCGACAACTAAAAAAATCCAAGACTAATTGAAGCTTATTTTTCCATTATTTCATGTCATGCATGCTCCATTTATTCAATTACTAACTTACCCCTTTTAAAAATCATGCTTCTCCACTAAGCCATGGACATTAGTGTCCATGTTAATTATGTGTGGACAATTTGCAACATAAGCCCTCTCTATTTCATGAGACATTAATTTCGGCACTAACAATAAACCTAATTAAATTACCCTTTTGTAATTATTTTATCAAGTAATTTAACTAAACAAAAGCAATAAAATATGGAACACATCATTTCATGGTAATGATGACTGGTCACTATGTCAAATTTGGTAAATTTGACATGCAAATCCCCATCTAATAATTCATGCACTATTTGGTCTCTTATAATATTTCCTAACATATTTCCAATTTATAACATACAAGTCCATTTTTTTTAATCCGCATTTAACTAACAAAAATCAAGGAAATTAAATTTCACACATGCATTTTCGCATTTAATTAATATGAAATTTACTTTCTAATAAAATTTTCATCTCGGTTTTGTGGTCCCGTAACCACTTCCCGGCTAGGGTCGAATTACGGCTATCACATTTCTAGTCTTTGGTAACACCCCGTCCTATTCCTGCGATGGTTACGGGATAGGGGTGTTACATTTTATTGGTATTAGAGCTACGGTTTAGTCGATTCTAGGACTAACGTAGCGTGTGAGTCTAGCTATACATGCCATATAGTGATAAAATGGTAGTGTGATGACTTCTGACAATTAGAAATGTGTTTTTCGTATAATAAAGAATTCTGATCCCAATTGAGCTGTAGCAGATGATGATGAGAATGTAGCGCCTGCTCCCGCATAAGGGACAGCGCCGATTGACTCTTAGTCGAGCTAGAAAAAAAATTAAAATGATGGTACCAAACAAACTTTTTACACTATGATGAATGAGTAGCTCTCTGAAATCGTAAGGAATAACCTGGTTATACACTCTCCTCCACCCCCCAAATAATCCCTTCCGATACTTGTTGTGTCTTCTGCGACCGATCCGTTGAGATCGAATGAGCCTCCGGTTGACAAGATCAGAAAACATAGAGCCGAAAAACTGAGTAAAAGAAAGAGAAAAGTCGATTATGAGGCTAGAGATTTTCGCAAATTATTAGCGAGTAAAACCTTTCGGTCATCAACAAAGAGATTTAGAGAAGATAACAGTCGATTTAAAGTTAATACGGAATATTCAAGATGAGATCAAGATCAAGATCGATTTTCTGTAAAGTCGCAAGTTGTATTGATTGCCATCGTGAGTAATATTTGATCAAAAAGAATTAAATGCAGGCACTGTGGTAAATGGCATTCGGGGAGCTGTGGACTTCTCGACCGCTTTTGTTTTAAATGCTGATTAGCTAACCATTTCATTAGAAATTGTCCGAGATGAGTAAAGCAGAATACTAATTAGAATGGGAGGTTTAGTAATACTACGACACGAAGTAGACCACTAAGGTATACGAATAATGAGAGTGACAATCAAAGAGGAATTAAAGGCACAGCTGTTCAATCTGAGGCTCGTACAATTACCAGAACCTATGTCATCCGTGCTCATGAAAAAGGATACCTCACAAGTTATTTTTACCGGTATTTTACCCTCTTGATACTGATGATATTGCTTGATTGATCTCGAAACTTTGGCATCTAATAAGACCGTATCGGTTAAGTCTACTAAGTTTATAATTTGAATGTTGAAATTCTTTTTTTTTAGGCTGTTACGTGTTAAATGTTATGTTGCTACCATTTGGTGAATTCTATATTAGTATCTATGTGAGTTGGCTAACCGAGTATATTGCTGTAGCGAATTGCAAAAGAAAGACAATGGATTTGCGATGTTCGAATGATGTGATAATTAGAGTTGAGTCAACTGATCTGAATGGGTTATCATCAGTGGTAATCTCGATACTGGCACATCGATATATGAAAAAGAGTTGCAAAGCTTACCTTGCGTACGTTTTAGATGATAAATTATCAGAAAGGACACTTGAAACTTGTGCTACAGATTCTATGTGACAAGCAAGCTTTACGCGAAGTTTGGTAAATGTGAATTTTGGTTAAATGAGGATAGCTTTTGGGACTTGCATGATACTATAAACATTTTGTAAAAAGACTCCTTGATGATAGTAAGATTTCTAACAAGATTGCTACAGAAAGATGTCAACTTGAGTGGTCCGAAAAATTTTGAAAAAGTTTCGATCAACTGAAAACCTTTTCGATGGAAGCCCCAGTGCTATTACAGCCAGAATTGGGTAAAGAATTGATAATTTTTAGTGATGCCTCTTCTAACGACTTAGGCAGTGTTGTGATGCGAGCGATGAATGTATAACTGTATATGTCCGTTAATAGTGGAACTAAAAAGCAAAACCAATGTTGATACAAAAGATCTGGGAATCCTAGAAAGTTGATAATGATTTAGTTACCAAATGAGCTAAGTGTGTTTCTAAAAGTCTCACAGTAAAGAAATGTGCTCAAACTCGGCTGTAAGAGTAAAATGAGCCCAAGATTCATCAGACTGAATGAGATTTCATAACGAATTGGGCTGGTTGCATACTGATTGCTCTTGCTGCATAAATTTAAAAATATAGTAATGTTTTTCGTGATTCGATGCTCCATCGGTATAGATACGATCCCTTTCATATGGTTAGACCGTCAGAGATTGAAATTTAGTCAGAATAGGAAAACCCTGCTAATAAAAGTGTGGTGGCAAGCACAGAGTCGAGGAAGTGACTTAAGAACTTGAGTACACAAAAAAAAAGAATGTTACCTTAGCTTAGTCACTGGTAAGATTTTCGGGGGCGAAAATCCCTAAAGGGGGGAGAGTTGTAACAACCAGATTTTCACCCTAGTCAAAATGTGGTTTCAGGACCACAAAATCGAGTTGAAAAATTTTCTAAATGCTCATTTCTATATCCATTTTATGTGTTAACCCATGTGTGAAAATTTTTGTGCTTCGCAGTAATCATTTGAATATGAATTACAGTAAAAAGGGCTTATATGAAAAATTTTAATAATATGTGTGGTTATTTCAAAAGGGGCAAAATGATGCATGCAACAAAGACATGGACTTGCATGTCAAATTTACCATTATAACAATAGTGGTCGGACATGAAATGATTGAAATAATAATATATGCATTTTATATACATGCATTATAATAAGTAAAGATTATATACATATATTATGAATTATAAAATGTTAAAATAAGAGAGATAGGCGTTATAAAAAAAAAGTATTTTTTTGTTCTTCTTTGGTTCTTTCATTCGGCCTAATATGTAAGAAAAACCAAGAACAAAGTCCCTTATTTGAACGGCCATGGTAGCTCAAGAATTCTAGGTAAGGTTTTGTTAATTCCATTTGACTTTTAATGTTTTTGAACTCTAGGGTCGGTCATACTTTAAACCCATGTCTTATTCTTCAAAAATTTTGTGGTGAATTGGTGTTCGGCAATGGTGCTTTTAAGTCATGAAATCCAACGTTGGGTGTTAGAAATAGGTGAATGAATGTTAGATTTATATTTTGATGCTAAATCCATGAGATTATAAGATTTTAAAAGTGAAATGATGAATATGAGCTTTGTATGGCTCAATTTTTGGTAATGAACTTTCGGCCATGTCATGTAGTTGATAAATTGGCATTGAATTATGTTTTGTTTCAAGGAATAATATATATGAGTTTAAAGTATTTGAATTTTTCTATGAGTGGTCAACAAGTCAGTACTTTCGGCTATTAGGAGAAAAGAGTGGAAATTGTGCTTAATTTTGGAATTTCGATAGGGGAATTGTTAGTGAGTGATTAGGTGTTTACCGAATTGTGTTATAAAGGATGAATTTGAAATTGAAATTAGATATATGTGATTTTGATGTGTTTTTATTAATGGCCGAATGGAGAATTGATGTATAAATTTTAGTTCATGGCATTTTATTATAGGTACCATACTTATTGAATGCGATATGTTTTCTATATGTTTAAGGTTATATGCATTTTGGCAAATGTGGCAAATGTGTGTTAAGGTAAATTAATTAATTAATATGTGTTAGATGCATATGCGTGATGTTAGTTGAAATTTGTGAAACATATTTGGCCATAGGTTAAGTGTAATCTTGAGGTATTAAGATTTGATACATGAATATTTATATACTAATGTATAAAGAATTGGCTTCAAGCTTTGTTAATATAATTTTCTTGTGAATAATGATTGGGTATGAATATGTATAATCGGCTACTTGTTAAGAATAAGCATGAATTATTAAAGTTGATTCAAGAATGTTTATATTAGGAGGTAAGGTATATTTGGTTAATTAATGATAATGTCGTTTTAGGATTTTGGTATGATTAGATTAAAGTACTGCATACCTTGTACATAAGTTGGTTTGTATTTTGATTATAAGTAGTTGATATGTTTATTAATTATTATAGCCGAACTTACACTTGTGAAGTTAAAAGAAAGTAATTCAGCTAAGTAATTTAATCGTTGATTCGTATAAATATAGCTCAAGAGCTAAAGGCATCAAACTCGGAAAGGGGAAAGTGAAATTAGATGACTAGCTAACTCCTAGTTATTCAACGGCATCTAGGTAAGTTTTAAGTATTAAACTTCAACTATTCGTGAATGAATTATGTTTTGTTAAGAGAAAATGATATTTTTCTTGTACTATACTTATAAACATGCATAATGTCGAAAGGTATACATGAATGAAAAATAAGCTAAACCATATGAGTATATTTGAATGAAAGCAACCATCTATTGATGTGCTTGTTTCATATGAGAATTTGAGTTTAAGATTAGGATTATTCTGTTATGCTATGTACACATAAAATAAATTATGACTCCAATGAGTTAAATGTATATAGAGCCGAATGACTATTACAAAATATAAGTAAGTTCTTGAGTAATGAATTTTCAGCTCATGACATGATGAAATCATAGTATATATGCATATTATATCTATTGAGACCTAAATGTTATACTTGAATGATGTTGTGGGAATGAAAACCTGTGAAATTGTTGGAAGCCGAATGTTACTTGAATTTTACTATCACATGAAACGAAATGTCACCCCTTTTCTTATGACTATGGAACCGAATGTTGCACTAATTGGTAAATATGCCGTGATTGTATTCGAGCAATGGTAATGACATTCAAATGTGATATGTTATATATGTATCTGTAAATGTTCATTGGGGTTTAATTTGAGCTTAGCCTTGAAGGGCTTCCAAGCCAGTGTTATGACCGGATTTAATTCCGAAGAGCTTTTGAGCCAATGTTAAAATCTGAACCTAGTTCCGAAGGGCATCCGTGCCATTGTTTTGTCCTAGTTGGGAATTCTGTGCGCATTCGCGTAAGCAATTAGATAGTAAATGTTAAATTAATCCAACTAATGTACCTACATGTTGTTTGATAGCCATGTATGTAACTTATCCTCGTTTTAGAATCTGATTTCCTTTAGATCATGGTTTTTGGAATGTAATGAGGAAGCTTTGATTATGATTGAAAAGTCACGTAAATGTTTATGATCTGATTTTGATGTATGAGTTCTGATTAAAGAAGTTCAACTACACGAACATGGGATACATGTGTATAATTATGAGTTTAACATGAAAATCGAAATGAACATATTCGGCCATGGGTTGAATCTATTTGGTTACACGGATATTACCTTTGTGATATGAATATAAATATGACCGATAATGGTATGATGGTATAATGAAGTATATGCTAAGTTCTCTTCATGTACTTGTGTACATACGGCTGATAATCTTGTGAATGATTATTATATCTACGAATAAAAGAATGATATATTTGGTTAATGGTCGTTAGTATATGGAAGTATCTGACTTAAAATACAGTGTATAAACGTTAAGTAAAGGAAAATAATACGTGCTGAATTATCCATATGTAATGGTACCTATTCGGCCAAAAAGGGCCTATGATGTGAGAAAGGGTTATATTCAGCTAGATGTGCAAATACATGATGAGGGTTATATTTTGTCAACTTAGGTATATGTGGTATGGAATATATGTTGGTTCTTTATGTACCCATACAACAAAATTAGCACTTACTATGTGAATCCAATTTCGTTTGACGAGGAACATGCGTTGGAAATCAATTATAAAAAGAATATATGTTATGCCAATGGGCAGGGACTCTATGAACTATTGCATGATAGTTTATGGTATGATTTCGGGATTTCAAACATGTAGAAATTGAATGTGGTTAACATATTATGTTTTCATTTGATTGAACGAAAAGCATATAAAGAAATGCACTTGAGAATATTCAAACATCTTGGTCATTATTATAAAAGTATATATGTGTTAGCTAGGTGTTGCGTTTATTGAAATTGTAGTTCGATACGAAGCTCTAAGTTAACTTTATCAATTAGAAGAGATGAATGACCAATGATGTTGAATAAAATCATTTGTGACTTAAAGTTCAAGGTTAAAGGTATATATATATATATACACATAAACCAAATTATGAGAAATTTGGTTAGGTATATTCGGTCAAATGAGACACTTGTCTTTGATTCAGCATGAACAATAAATTGCTTAAAACTTACTAAGCTTGTGAAAGCTTACTCTGTTTGTTTTGTGTCTTTGTTTTGTAGATTATGGATTTTTGACTACCAGCTTGGGGATCGTCAGCTCTTCGTCACACTACCTACTATTATGATAATCATGTGTCTTGTTTTGGTCTTAGCTTATGGCATGTATAGGGAGGACAATGAGTGGAATGATACTTTGATTTTCATATATAGGTCATGTGAACATGCATCTTATGGAACTTTCTCGTATAGGTCTTAAACTCGAACTACATTTGTGTCTATGCATGGTAAAATGTGAATGATCTTTATTTAAGAAAATGTTCAAAATTTTACCGTCCTGATCCGATTTCTAGTCTTTGGTAACACCCCGTCCTATTCCGGCGATGGTTACGGGATAGGGGTATTACAAACTAGGTCTTGCAAAGCCTTTATCCGTTAATTCTTGCAACTGAACTTTCAATTCTTTCAATTTCATTGGAGCCATTCTATAAAGAGCAATAGAAATATGTGTTGTACCTAAAACCAACTCAATACCAAACTCATCTTCTTTGATGGGAGGCAAACCTAGTAGTTCTTTCGGAAACACACCAGGAAACTCACATACCACAGGCACTGATTCAATTTTCAACTCTGGATCTTTAGTATTCAGCACAAAAGTAAGATAAGCTTCATAACCTTTCCTCAAGCATTTCTGAGCAGACATAACGGAAATCATGGCAATTGAACTACCGACTCATCTGAATTAACCCGAAGAATTTCACCATTTTCACATTTCAACTAAATAAATTTCTTTCCACAATTCACTATCACATCATGCGTAGTCAACCAATCCATACCAAGAATCACATCAAACTCATCAAATGGCAATAGCATGGGATCAGCCGGAAAACAGTAACCTCTAATCATCAAATGGTAATTTTTACATACTTTGTCTACTAATACATACTAACCCAATGAATTCGGTACTTTAATCATCAATTCCGTAGGCTCTACGGAATGTTCATGCTAGGTATCAATTTCTTGCAAACATAGGAATGGGTCGAACCCGGATCAATCAAAGTAATAACATTAACATCATGAAGAGAAAATGTACCCGTAATTACGTCGGGGGAGGATGCCTCTTCAAGAGCACAGATGGCATAGGTCCTTCCGGGTGTTATAACATCTGGTCTCACTGTTGAATCTCTAGACACAGCTCTATTGCTTGCCCCTATTCTTGGGTTTCTCTATGGTCTACCTCGTACTGGAACATTCCCATACCTAACACTCTGTAATTCTTCCTTTTTAACCATTTCTAGACACTCTCACATAAAATGATCTAGAGCACCACACTTGTAACAACCACTCTCATCTGCTTGACATTGGCCAAAATGACGTCTACCACACCGTGGACATTCTGGTCTGCCCGATCTGACACTACCTACACTCGCTGTGACAGCCCTAATTTGACCCTGGTCAGAAAGTGGTTTCGGGACCACAAAACTGAATTACGAAAGTAATTTAATGCTATATTATATGTCTATTATTAGTGAGAGTGCATGTGTGAAAAATTTCATGTTTTAATTTTATAAAGTAAATGTGGAATCATGGAAAGGGACTTGTGTGATAAAAGTTTAAAATGTGCTACGAAGAATAAGGATGATCGAAAAATGCATAAGCTAAAAATGGAAGGTTTTGCATGTCAAATTGCCCAAAATTAAAGTGAGTGGCCGGCCATGCTTTTTTTTGCAAGAAATACATGTATTTTATGTTATAAAATAATAGTTAATGGTTGTATAATAATATAATATAATATATTAAGTTAAATGCGAGATAAAAACAATGTTTTCTTGGTCATTTTCTCCCTTATTGCCGAAACCATAGAAAGAAAAGTAAAGGGAGGAAGCCATAGCTTTCGGCTTGGTCTTTGAATCAATTCAAGGTATGTTGTTTGGATTTTTCTTTAAAACTATGAAAATTGAGGTGTTAAATAGGTCCTTAGCATAGCCCACGTATTGAATTTTTTTTTAAAAACCTTGTTTAGATGGACATTCGGTCATAGTTTTGAATGGAGAATTTCGGTTGAAATTTTGATGATTAGATGGGAAGTGGTTGAGCATATGATTGAGCTTGAAAAACTTGGCTTATGTTAATGTTACATTCGGTTTTGAGAAATGCATGAAGCTTTGTGTTCTAAGTTAAAATTTGTAACAATGGGAATGTGATGAGCTTTCGGTGATTGAATTGATTACAAGATTGGTTGTGGTTTTTATGTTTTAGAAGTAATGTTGGATAATTTAAGATTTAGCTAGTTAAATATAGAAGTAGGTGGATAAATTGCTAGAGATAATCGGCTAGCATAGTTGTTTTTTTATGAAATTGCCGAATGGGGATTGAGAAGATATAGGAGTGAATGTTAATGTATTAAATTGCTGAATTGAGCTTGATGGAACTTTATAATTGTGGCTAAATTAAATTATGGCAATTGGTTAGTTGATGTTATGCTAGGTTAGTATATACTTGATAGCATTTAAATGTGTGATAGCCGAAATTGAAATTAGCTAACTAATTGACCAATTGATGAGTGTTAAAAAGTTGGAAAATGAGAGTTGCCGAAATTCTATTTAGGTGTTGCGCATATGATGTTTGTGTTTTAATTTAATTATAAGTGTGTTTGGGATAATGAGTAACTTTCGATTAAACATTGTTATAAATGACTCATTGTTAGGTGCTGAATTTGAGTTTGTATATAGGGGGCATAATCGATGTATACATTAAATTAATAAATAGATGTGAGTAACATTTGATAAGCTTTATGAGCAGAGAGATCAGAGATTTGTATTGGGTGGAAAGAAAAATAGCAATTGGTTATGAGGTTATAAACATAATATTCAATGTTAAATGTTTTGAGTTCCAAATTAATATGTGTATAATTTTGGATGATATTCGACTGTAGCACCTTTCCTAACAAGAGATGGAATGGGAAAATAGATTGGTTTAGGCCATTGTTGAATGCACCCTAGCTCTTAAAAACATAGTTGCTAAAATACAATTGAGATGTAACAAAATTGAATTGCTTTATTTCAATTAAATGTATGTGTGATGTTATTCGATAATGGAAGTGCTTTATGAAATGTGCTTGAAAGTTATAAGAAATTAAGGTTATGATGAGTTCATGACATAATTGAATTAGTTCATTTGGTTTAATTCTAGCTCAAGATCATAGGGAGCAAAATTCGGCCAAGGGGAAAGCAAAGGTGATTGAGTAACCGATCAGAGTTGTTCATCCAATACAATGTAAGTCTATAAGCGAATTGAATTAGATTTGCAATAAGATACAAATGTTTTGAACGTAAAATGGAATGAAAATCGTGGTATGTATATGCGTACGGAAAAACAGGGTATGAGATGCTATGGATTTATAAAAGTCATGTTAATATCTCATTGATAAGTGAAGTAAGGTTTGGTATAATTTGGTAGTGGTAGCACTAGGAGTATGTATGTGTACGAGCTTAAATGGCACTATGTGTGCGTATATTCATGAGTTCAAATGGCACTATGTGTGCATATATTGATAAGCTTGAATGGCACTATGTACGTACATTCATGAGCTTCAAATGGCACTATGTGTGTGTATGCTTTCGAGCTTGAATAGCACTATGTGTGCGTACATTCTCTAGATGGATATAACATCATATGCGTGAGAATGATAGAAAGATTTAACCAATTGGGTGAATAAAGTATATGAAGAATAATGGCTCATTATGTGTAAAATGAAAGGTAAGTTGATGATTATGGTTTGTGGAATGTAACTTGTAGTTAAATTGGATGCATTCGAATACAATTGCCTAATTGCATTAGTTCATATGCGTGAAGAATTTGACTCTATGCTTATGGTTATTTAAGGTAAAGATTCTATTGGATATGTGATAAAGATGACTATAGAGAAATAGTTTAATTGGATAGAGGATTGTATAAATTATGATTTTGCCGAAAGGACCTCATGAAAGTGGTTGCCATTCGAATTGAGATTTTCGTTTTGAGTTTGAAATGAGATGAATTGGGCTATGTGATTTATGGAGCTAGTTGGTTCCCGAAATGAAGTAATAGACACAACATTGACCCTTGTTATTTATTATTTATACTAGTTAAATTATTTTTGTCAAATGGCTTATGACTTACTGAGTTAACAACTCATTACGTGTGTTCATTTTCCTTTGTGGATAGATTAAAGATCCATTGGACGCTCGGGGCCATTTCCTTTTGAAGTCATCACACCTATCAACTATAGATTGGTATTTTAGTAAAAGTTTAATATCAAACATTATGGCATGTAGTAGCTATAGTATGTGATATGACTAGACAAGTCGAACCCTTTTTGTTTATAAGGCCATACGAATATGGCTCAAAATTTCTAAGTTGTGATATGAATTGGATAACTATGTTTGCGAACTTTGCTATTTGCTTATCAAACTATATAGTATGCCTAAACTAAATGAAATGTTACTTGGTCTTACTCGATCACAATTTGAATGTTAGTAAAATTGTCGTAGGACGTAAAGATACAAATCTTTTAATCCATGCAAATGACATGTTCACTTAGTGAATGGTTATGGAAATGTGGGAAGCAAATTTAGTTAAATCATATATGCATCTTGCTTACATGATCGGATCACTATGAAACATTGGTGTGTCTTTTAATCTTGACTTATGATCTCATGGTTACAATACGGATGTGGTTAAGATAGTAATCAAACAAGTTGTATGTGTATATATATTGTTAGCCGTGTGCATTCGGTTATCATAGTGGAATAACCATATGAACAATGTTTCTTTAAATTAAAATTTGACAAGGCATGTTTAGTAGTTATTAAAATAATGTGCTTTTTAAATCTTAAACCTTTGGATTGTATTGACTATGATTCGGGTGGGTTCGTAATACCTTGTAACCCCACCGGGGACGGTCTTGGGTTAGGGGTGTTATATTTTAATTGGTATCAGAGCTACGATTTAGTCGATTCTAGGACTAACGTAGCACGTGTGAGTTTAGCTATACATGCCATATGTGAGTATTTGATAGTGTGATGACTTCTGAGGTATAAATTGTTGTTTTTGTAAGTAAATGGAACCTGATCCCGAGCGAGCCATAGCGGACGACATTGAGAGTATAGCACCTGCTCCCGAGCAAGGGACAGTGCCGTTAGATTCTCGACCATCCACGAGTAATCAAGAGGATGGGGTTAGGCAAGCTCTCTTTTCCTTAATGAATGAGTGGTTTGCCCAGTATACTCGTACAAATCTGGCTGCTCAACAACCCCCTAACTCATATAATCCTCCCCTGGTACCTGTAATGCCTACGACCACTGACCCGATGAGATCAGGCAAACCCCCTATTGATAAGATCAGGAAGTATGCAGCCGAGGAGTTAAGAGCCACAGCTACCGACGATGCTGAGAAAGCTGAATTCTGGCTTGATAATACTATCCGTGTCTTTAATGAGCTATCTTGCACACCCGATGAGTGTTTGAAATGTGCTATATCCTTATTGCGAGATTCAGCTTACTATTGGTGGAAAACTCTGAGTTCGATTGTCCCGAAAGAATAGGTTACGTGGGATTTCTTTCAGGCGGAGTTTTGCAAGAAATATATTAACCAGCGATTCATTGACCGAAAGCTTAAAGAATTTCTTAAACTTAAACAAGGTCGTATGACCGTATCCGAATATGAACGTGAGTTTGTGAGACTTAGTCGTTATGCACGGGAATGTGTTGCTGATGAGGTTGCTATGTGCAAAAGGTTTGAAGAAGGGCTGAATGAAGACTTAAAGCTACTTGTGGGTATCCTTGAAATAAAAGGGTTCGTAATACTGGTTGAGTGAGCTTGCAAGGCTGAAGAGCTCGGAAAAGAGAAAAGAAAAGCCGAATCTAAAGCAAGAGATTTCCGTAAGAGAACGGCGAGTAAAACTTCTTTCTCGACTGCGAAGAAATCCAAAAATGATAGTAACAGATCAAAGACAACTGCAGGGATTTCTATTCGAGAGCGACCACCCGTGGATTCTCGACCCACCTCGGTAGCCAGTGTTGGCAGCAATTAACAAGATAAATCTGAGTGTCTACAGTGTGGTAGACGACATGTGGATGAATGCTGGGGCAAGTCTATCAACCGAACTTGCTGTAGGTATGGCTCGCGAGACCATTTAGTTCGAGATTGTACAGAACCTGATGAGAAAAATAAGATGTAGAGCGCGAGATCGAGTGGTGCCACAGTTAGGGGTAGGCCACCGAGAAACATAGGAGGCAGGCGTGGTAATTCGAGAGGGAATTCTGATGCAGCGGTTTGATCCGAGTCTCGTGCACCGGCCAGAGCTTATGCCATCGCGCACGTGAGGAGGCATCCTCCCCTAATGTTATCACGGGTACATTCATTCTCTACGATACTAATGTGCTTGCTTTAATTGACCCTGGTTCGACTCATTCTTATGTGTGTGAAACATTAGTATCTAGTAGGACTCTACCTGTTGAGTCTACTGAGTTTGTGATATGGGTGACAAATCCTTTGGGCCAACACGTGTTAGTCGATAAGGCATGCAAGAAATGTCCCTTGATAATCCAAAATTTCTGTTTTCTGGCTGATTTGATGTTACTACCCTTCGATGAATTTGATATTATTCTCGGAATGGACTGGTTAACCATACATGACGCTGTGGTGAATTGCAAGCGAAAGACAATAGATTTGCGATGTTCGAGTGGCGAAATGATTCAAGTTGGATCTAATGATTGGAACGGGTTACCTTCGCTGATATCTTCTGCATCGGCTCGAAAATTGTGAAAAAGGGGTGTGAAGCGTATCTTGCATACGTGCTGGATAGTAAAGTGTCAGAACGAAATCTTGAGACTGTACCTGTGGCTAAGGAGTATCCAGATGTGTTCCCTGAGGAATTACTAGGATTGCCACCTGTTAGAGAGATTGAATTCGGCATAGAGTTGGTTTCGGGTACGACTCCTATTTCAATTGCTCCATATCGTATGGCACCGACCGAGTTGAAGGAATTGAAATCTCAATTGCAAGAGTTGATCGACAGAGGTTTTGCGCGACCCAGTTACTCACCCTGGTGTGCACCGGTCCTGTTTGTAAAGAAGAAAGACGGAACTATGCAAATGTGCATCGATTATCGTCAGCTCAATAAAGTTACGATAAAGAATAAATACCCGTTACCACGTATTGATGACTTATTTGATCAGTTAAAGGGAGCTTCAGTGTTCTCAAAGATAGATCTACGATCGGGCTATTATCAGTTGTGAATCAGAGACTCAAATGTACCTAAGACTGCTTTCAGAACAAGATACGGGCACTATAAGTTCTTAGTAATGCCGTTTGGGCTTACAAATGCCCCTGCAGTTTTCATGGATCTGATGAATCGGGTGTTCAGACAGTATTTAGATCGATTTGTGGTTGTGTTCATAGATGATATTTTAATTTATTCTCACAACGAGTCTGAGCATGCCGAACACTTGAGACTTATGCTTCAGACTTTGCGAGATCATCAGCTGTATGCAAATTTAGTAAATGTGAGTTCTGGTTGCACGAGGTCAGCTTTCTGGGACATGTTGTGTTCGTTTCGGGTATTCGAGTCGATGCGAAAAAAATTTTAGCCATTATTAACTGGAAGCCTCTAAGGAATATTTTTGAAGTTCATAGTTTTTTGGGACTCACCGGGTATTATCGACGATTTGTTAAAGGTTTCTCGATGATCACAACACCATTAACGAGACTGCTTCGAAAAGATATCAAGTTTGAGTGGTCTGAGAAGTGTCAGACAAGTTTCGACCAGCTAAAAACCCTTTTGACGGAAGCCTCTGTGTTAGTTCAGCCAGAGTCCGGTAAGGAGTTCATAGTTTATAGTGATGCTTCTCTGAATGGTTTGGGTTACGTGTTCATGCAAGAGGGAAGAGTTGTCGCGTATGCTTTGAGATAGCTTAAGCCTCACGAGAGAAATTATCCGATGCATGATCTTGAGTTAACTGCTATTGTGTTCGCTTTGAAAATTTGGCGTCACTACTTGTTCGGAGAAAAATGTCGTGTTTACTCAGATCACAAAAGCCTCAAATACTTAATGACTCAGAAGGACTTGAATTTGAGACAAGGACGGTGGCTAGAGCTACTAAAAGATTACGAACTTGTCATTGACTATCATCCTAGGAAAGCTAACGTAGTTGCCGATGCTCTCAGTGAAAAATCACTGTTTGCATTGATAGCGATGAATGTACACTTGTCTCTATCTACTGATGATGTGGTAATAGCGGAACTAAAAGTGGAACCAGCGTTAAGTCGGTAAATTTTCGAAGCTCAGAAAACTGATGATGATTTGGTTGCTAAACGGGCTCAGTGTGAGTCGAATATGGACTCAGAATTTCAGATTGACAATTTCGATTGCTTGAGGTTTAAAGGTCGATTATGTGTTCCAAAAAATTCATAGATTATCTCGATCATTTTGAATGAGGTTCATAATAGCCGAATGTCTGTTCATCTGGGTAGTACAAAAATGTACAACGACTTGAAACGTCAATATTGGTGGCACGATATGAAACAAGACATCTCAGATTTTGTATCTAAATGTTTGATATGCCAGCAAGTGAAAGTAGAGCATCAGGTGCCTTCGGGATTACTACAATCGATCTTGATACCTGAGTGGAAAGGGGATCGAGTCACGATGGACTTCGTATCTGGTCTACCGTTGACTCCGAGCAAGAAAGACTCAATCTAGGTTATTGTTGATAGATTGACAAAGTCCACTCATTTTATTCCTGTTCGTACCGATTACTCACTCGATAAGCTAGCTGACTTGTATATTTCCCAGATCGTGAGAGTCACGGGGTACCCACTTCTATTATTTCAGATAGAGATCCGAGATTTACGTCGTAATTTTGGACAAAATTGCAAGATGCGTTAGGCACCAAATTACATTTTAGCACTGCTTTCCATCCTCAGACCGATGGTCAATCTGAGTGAGTTATTCAGATACTCGAGCATATGTTGAGATGTTGCATTCTCGAGTTTAGTGGGTCCTGGGAGAGATACTTACCTTTGATTGAATTCGCTTACAATAATAGTTTTCAATCAAGTATCAAAATGGCACCATATGAGGCTTCATACGATCGTAGATGTCGTACACCACTGTTTTGGACCGAACTCAATGAAACTAAGATATACAGGGTTGATTTGATTAGGGAAGCGGAGGAAAAAGTGAAAGTAATTTGTGATAGTTTGAAAGCGGCATCAGATCGTCAGAAATCTTATGCGAATTTGAAACGCAAAGAAATTGAGTATCAGATTGGTGATAAAGTATTCTTGAAAGTCTCACCCTGGAAAAAGGTACTCCGATTTGGCCGTAAAGGCAAATTGAGCCCGATATTTATCAGATCGTATGAGATATCAGAACGGATTGGGCCGGTTGCTTATAGATTGATTTTGCCACCTGAACTCGAAAAGATTCATAATGTGTTCCATGTTTCGATACTCAGACGGTATAGATCCGATCCTTCACATGTGGTTAATCCATCAGAAATTGAGATTCAATCGAACTTAAGCTATGAGGAAGAACCGATCTGTATTTTAGCTCACAAAGTGAAAGAACTACGGAATAAGAAAATTTTGCTAGTTAAAGTTCTGTGGATCAAGTACGGAATCGAGGAAACGACTTGGGAACTCGAGGACTCAATGAGAGAACGTTACCCAAACCTATTTACTGGTAAGAATTTTCGGGGACGAAAAATCCCTAAAGGGGGGAGAGTAGTGACAACCCTAATTTGACCTGGTCGGGAAGTGGTTTCGGGACCACAAAACCGAATTACGAAAGTAATTTAATGCTATATTATATGTCTATTATTAGTGAGAGTGCATGTGTGAAAATTTTCATGTTTTAATTTTATAAAGTAAATGTGGAATCATGGAAAAGGACTTGTGTGATAAAAGTTTAAAATGTGCTAGGAACAATAGGGATGACTGAAAAATGCATAAGCTAAAAATGGAAGGTTTTGCATGTCAAATTGCCCAAAATTAAAGTGAGTGGCCGGCCATGCTTTTGTTTGTAAGAAATACATGTATTTTATGATATAAAAAAATAGTTAATGGTTGTATAATAATATAATATAATATATTAAGTTAAATGGGAGATAAAACAATGTTTTCTTTAAAACTATGAAAATTGAGGTGTTAAATAGGTCCTTAGCATAGCCCACGTATTGAATTCTTTTAAAAAAACCTTGTTTAGATGGGTATTCGGTCATAGTTTTGAATGGAGAATTTCGGTTGAATTTCATAATTAGATGGGAAGTAGTTGAACATATGATTGAGCTTGAAAAACTTGGCTTATGTTAAGTGTTGCATTCGGATTTGAGAAATGCATGAAGCTTTGTGTTCTAAGTTAAAATTTGTAACAATGGGAATGTGATGAGCTTTCGGTGATTGAATTGATTAGAAAAAATGGTTGTGGTTTTTATGTTTTAGAAGTAATGTTGGATGATTTAAGATTGAGCTAGTTAAATATAGAAGTAGGATGATAAATTGCTAGAGAGAATCGGCTAGCATACTTTTTTTTTATGAAATTACCGAATAGGGATTGAGAAGATATGGGAGTGAATGTTAATGTATTAAATTGCTGAGTTGAGCTATTGTGGCTAAATTAAATTATGGAAATTGGTTAGTTGATGTTATGCTAGGTTAGTATATACTTGATAGCAGTTAAATGTGTGATAGCCGAAATTGAAATTAGCTAACTAATTGACCAATTGATAAGTATTGAAAAGTTGGAAAATGAGAGTTGCCGAAATTCTATTTAGGTGTTGCGTATATGATGCTTGTGTTTTAATTTAATTATAAGTGTGTTTGGGATAATGAGTAACATTCGATTAAACATTGTTATAAATGACTCATTGTTAGGTGCTGAAGTTGAGTTTGTATATAGGGGCATAATCGATGTATACATTGAATTAATAAATAGATGTGAGTACCATTTGATAAGCTTTATGAGCATAGAGATCATAGATTTGTATTGGGTGGAAAGAAAAATAGCAATTGGTTATGAGGTTATACACATAATCTTCAATGTTAAATGTTTTGAGTTCCAAATTAATATGTGTATAATTTTGGATGATATTCGACTGTAGCACCTTTCCTAACAAGAGATGGAATGGGAAAATAGATTGGTTTAGGCCATTGCCGAATGCACCCTAGCTCTTAAAAACGTTGTTACTAAAATACAATTGAGATGTAACAAAATTGAATTGCTTTATTTCAATTAAATGTATGTGTGATGCTATTCGATAATGGAATTGCTCTATGAAATGTGCTTGAAAGTTATAAGAAATTATGGTTATGATGAGTTCATGAAATAATTGAATTAGTTCATTTGGTTTTATTCTAGCTCAAGATCATAGGGAGCAAAATTCGGCCAAGGGGAAAGCAAAGGTGATTGAGTAGCCGATCAGAGTTGTTCATCCAATACAATGTAAGTCTATAAGTGAATTGAATTAGATTTGCAATATGATACAAATGTTTTGAACGTAAAATGGAATGAAAATCATGGTATGTATATGCGTACAGAAAAATAGTGTATGAGATGCTATGGATTTATAAAAGTCATGTTAATATCTCATTGATGAGTGAAGTAAGGTTCGGTATAATTTGGTAGTGGTAGCATTAGGAGTATGTATGTGTACGAGCTTAAATGGCACTATGTGTGCGTACATTCATGAGTTCAAATGGCACTATGTGTGCATATATTGATAAGCTTGAATGGCACTATGTACGTACATTCATGAGCTTCAAATGGCACTATGTGTGTGTATGCTTTCAAGCTTGAATGGCTCTATGTGTGCATACATTCGTTAGATGGATATAACATCATATGCGTGAGAATGATAGAAAGATTTAACCAATTGGGTGAATAAAGTATATGAAGAATAATGGCTCATTATGTGTAAAATGGAAGGTAAGTTGATATTATGGTTTGTGGAATGTAACTTGTAGTTAAATTGGATGCATTCGAATACAATTGCCTAATTGCATTAGTTTGTATGCGTGAAGAATTTGACTCTATGCTTATGGTTATTTAAGGTAAAGATTCTATTGGATATGTGATAAAGATGACTATAGAGAAATAGTTTAATTGGATAGAGGATTCTATAAATTATGATTTTGCCGAAAGGACCTCATGAAAGTGGTTGCCATTCGAATTGAGATTTTCGTTTTGAGTTTGAAATGAGATGAATTGGGCTATGTGATTTATGGAGCTAGTTGGTTCTCGAAATGAAGTAATAGACACAACATTGACCCTTGTTATTTATTATTTATACTAGTTAAATTATTTTTGTCAAATGGCTTATGACTTACTAAGTTAACAACTCATTACGTGTGTTCACTTTCCTTTGTGGATAGATTAAAGATCTGTTGGAAGCTCAGGGCCATTTCCTTTTGAAGTCATCGCACCTATCAACTATAGATTGGTATTTTAGTAAAAGTTTAATATCAAACATTATGGCATGTAAAAGCTATAGTATGTGATATGACTAGACAAGTCGAACCCTTTTTGTTTATAAGGCCATACGAATATGGCTCAAAACTTCTAAGTTGTGATATGAATTGGATAACTATGTTTACGAACTTTGTTATTTGCTTATCAAACCATATAGTATGCCTAAACTAAATGAAATGTTACTTGGTCTTACTTGATCACAATTTGAATGTTAGTAAAATTGTCATAGGACGTAGAGATACGAATCTTTTAATCCATGCAAATGACAAGTTCACTTAGTGAATGGCTATGGAAATGTGGGAAGCAAATTTAGTTAAATCATATATGCATATTGCTTACATGATCAGATCACTATGAAACATTGGTGTGTCTTTTAATCTTGACTTATGATCTCATGGTTACAGTACGGATGTGGTTAGGATAGGAATCAAACAAGTTGTATGTGTATATATATTGTTAGCCGTGTGCATTCAGTTATCATAGTGGAATTACCATATGAACAGTGTTTCTTTAAATTAAAATTTGACAAGGCATGTTTAGTAGTTATTAAAAGAATGTGCTTTTTAAATCTTAAACCTTTGGATTGTATTGACTATGATTCGGGTGGGTTCGGTAATACCTTGTAACCCCACCGGTGACGGCCTCGGGTTAGGGGTGTTACACTCGCAATCGAGGTAGTTTGAGCTTTTGAACCCATATTTCTGTTATCTCTGTTTCTACTCGAATACCCAACTGAAAAGTTTGATCTAGTAAAAAACTCTCTAGGCCTCTTGGATGTAGACTGAAACGTGTGATAGCCCGATTTAGGGCCTAAATGAAATAGTGGTTTTGAAACCACAAATCCAAAGTAGAAAAATTTATTGCGATTACTTTTTAATATTTACTGTGTGATTGAATGACTGTATGAAAATTTCATTGCGAAATTTTATCGTTTGGGTGCTCAATTTGATATTTAGGACTAAATTGAAATATGTGAAAAATGTGTGTTCTAGTTCATAAAGATACTTGTGAGTAATGAGTTTTTAAAGCAGAGGTCTTTATAAGGTAATTAGTCCATTTCGTAAATTTTTGGACAAAAATGGACATGGAATAGGTGAGGTAGGATTTTTTTTTACCAAGGGCATTTTAGTCATTTTGTAAATAAAAGAATTAAAAAGGGAAATAAAGTCAAAATTGTGTTCATAATCACCTACCTTGGCCGAATATCATATGTCCTCCATAGCTAGGGTTTTTCCAACTTTCAAGCTTGATTGTAAGTGCTTCTTAGCCCCGTTTTTAATGTTCTTCTATTTTTGAAATCTTTGTAGCTCGGTTTACCTATTTCTATCATTATTTTGAGTTACAGTTTATGTTTAAAAATTTTCCCATGAATGAAATACCTGTATTTTGATTATGTAAGAATATGAATGTTTGGAGTGTGATAAACGTCTTTTACCAAGCGATTTTTGATGAAATCGCGTAAAAGGACTAGTTTGTAACAAGTTGTGAAATGTGCGTAAGTGTGTGATTTAGTGAGAATTATGGGTTGCTATTGGAGAGAAAAGGTTAAATTAGGCTTAAAATGCAAGAAAATTGAATAAAAAATATTTTACGAGCCTAGGGGCAAAATCATTATTTTGTGAAATTTAGGGGGAAAATGTAATTTTGCCATAATATGATTTTTGGATCAAATTTAATAGTATGAGTATTAAATGATCTAAATGTGTTATTATTAGATCAAGAAAGACGTGGAATCGACTTGGACCAGGGAAAAGAAAAAGTGGTGGATTAGAGTATAAACTTGTCATAATTTGCACCAAGTGTAATCAAGTTCGTTCGTGACTCGAGAAAAATTGTCGGAGTCTCACCAACACTATCCATCCTTCCTTTTGGTATTTTGTAAACATATTTTGGATATATGGCATGCATAGAAGGCTTAAGTATTTTTTTCTATATTGTAGTAATATTACTTGAAATGTTGAATTCTAATATTGGATATATCACTCGCATTATGCTATTGATATGGTCTAATATTAGTTAAATTACAAGTTTATGATATTATGTTATAATATTTTATTGTGTGACATGTGAAATAAGTTTTAGTATCGTACAATTAATGGATATAAACGGTGAATTATGGTTGACGAATTGTGATTAAATGAGGAAATCTCAGTTGAACCTTCATAATTAAAAAACGTGGTGCTAAGTGAATATACCACAGTTATACATGTAACTGGTGCTAAGTGGATATACCACAGTTATACGTGTAACGTGGTGCTAAGTAGATATGCCACGGTTACACATGTTGATTTATTAACATGGTGCTAAGTGGATATGGTACAGTTATACATATAACGTAGTGCTAAGTGGATATGTCACGGTTATACATGTTGATTCGAAAAGTGGCGCTAAGTGCGTATGCCACAAATATATATGTTAGCCCAATAGTGTGGTGCTATGTGCATATACCACGAAGTTGGGCATCAATTACAGAGGGTGGAGTTATGTGCTAAAACCACCGGATATTGTTACATTCCAAAGTGTTCAATGGGAGAAACAAGTTTTTTAAATGAAAATTTACGCAAAAAATGTGGAAATAAATACCAAGATATGAATATATGGGTTTTGAACCATTAGTTAGATAAGTTATTGAACTTTGATAAGATAAATATGGAAAAATCTTATTTTATAAGTTTATAATAAGGAATTTTAGTGAAAGAGGTAAAAATTGGGATAAACAACTTAAAACAGCAGCAGAGGAGTGACTTTTAAAAATCACCAAAAATGGTAGAAATTGAATTAGAAGTTGAATGAGATATGAAATTAAAGCTTATTGGGTCTATTTTCATATAAAAGAAACAAAATAAGAAAAATAATTCTATATTCTGAGTTATTTAAATTTTTATAAGATTGGTTTAGATTTGGAAAAATCATTAAAACTTGTACAAAAATAGTTATGGAATATAATTTATATGGCTAGATTCCTTATTAAGTCTATTTTTAGAACAAACAAATGACAACATCTTTTGAACTCTGTATAAAGAGAAATCAAAATATTAGTGAAGAGTGGTTAGGACTGTCGAGTAGCGAAATAGGGGAAGCTTTAATGAATAAACTGTATTAATTGGCCCAACCAAAAAATCTAAAATTTTTATGGTAAGAAGACATATGAGTCTAGTTATTGGGAAATTTATTAGATCTTAATTTGGAGCTCCATAGCTCTAGATAAAAATAATTTAGTGACTCAGACTCGAATGGACAGCTTGAACTGAATTTAAGTAAATGGTAAATTCATGTGAGATTAAGGTTGTGTAATTATGGAAACATATTTTGGGATTTATAAATGCCATTAATAGTTTATTATTTTTATTATTTACATATTACTTACTAAGCTATAAGCTTACTTTGCTTTCTCTTCCTTTCTTGTCTTATTTTATAGTGTAATCGAGTTCGTTCGTGACTTGGGAAAAATTGTCGGAGGCTCACAAAATCTATCCATCCTTCCTTTTTGTAATTTTTTAAACATATTTTGGATATATGGCATGTATAGAAGGCTTAAGTATTTTGTTGTATATTGTTGTAATATTACTTGAAATGTTGAATTCTAATATTGGATATATCACTTGTATTATGCTATCGATATGGTCTAATATTAGTTAAATTACAAGTTTACGATATATGTGAATTTATTGTCTAAAGAATGAGTGAATAGTTGACGGGTTTTAATTTAGGTAATCATTTTATGTCTCGATTTATTATGGTTACATGTATGCTATTCTGGTAATACTCGTATCCTGTTCCGGTATTGAACACGAGTAAAGGGTGTTACAAAACAGCTTCCTCATCTGTCTTTTCTTCATATCCTGCATCTCAATTTTAGCTTTGCCTTTTTCTTTTTCTTTTAGAAACTCCTTTGTCTTACAAGCTCTGTCAAGTAAAACAACCAACTCTTTTATCTCTAGAACACCAACAGAACGTCGAATATCATCATTGAGCCCATCTTCAAATCTCTTGCACATAATAGCTTCAGTTGACACACACTCTCTAGCATAATTGCTGAGTCTGACAAATTCACATTCATATTCAGTCAATGTCATCTTACCCTGCTTTAGTTCAAGGAATTCCTTTCTTTTCTAGTCGATGAACCTCTGACTGATGTACTTCTTATAGAACTCTTCCTGAAAGAAATCTGAGGTAACTCTTTCTTTCGGTACTACTGAAACAAGTGTCTTCCACCAATGATAAACTGAATCTCTAAGAAGTGACACCACACACTTTATACACTCTTCTTTTGTGCAAGATAACTCATCAAAAACTCTAATAGTATTCTCGAGCCAAAATTCAGCTTTCTCTGCATCGTCATCATTAGTAGCCCGAAACTCAACGGCAGCGGGCGCATTACTTTTTGCATCACCTGTACCAACTCGTTCGGGATCCATTACTATAAAAGAAAAACATTTTAAAATCATCAGGAGTCATCACACTATCAAAATATAAGTATGGAATGTATAGCTAGATTCTTACTCATACTGAATATTCTGAGAACCGACTAAACTTTCGCTCTGATACCAATAAATATAATATCCCTTACCCAAGACCGTCACCGGAGTCGAGCATGAGGCGTTACCAGACTTACCTTACTAGTTTGGGGCATAAAAATTTACTTTTAAAATTAATTCATTCACATTCATCTAATATATCCCTAAAATGGGCCCTCGAGGCCATAAACATGAAATTGGAATGCTTCGGGACCAAACTGGGAACATTTAAAAATTTTCCAATTATTTACACAAATTAAAACAATTTATTTCACTACTCATAATAAAACTGTCCACCTGCATAACAGTCACTAAATTAATTATAGCTCGAGTTACAAAACTTAAAATTTAAATCTGTAAATTTTCCCTAAAACTAGTGTCATATATCTTCCCACATAAATTTTCTAGAATTTCCGGGGTAACCAACTAGTACAGTTTATTAGTTAAAGGTTCCCCTATTTTGAAGCCCAGCCGACCTTATCTCACTCCACTAAAAATCAATTATCTTATAGTACAATTTTCATTTAGTGTTTCCACTTATTTCTAATAAAAATAGAGTCATTAAGGAATCTATACATATAAATTATGACTCATAATTCTTTTTGTACAATTTTTAGTGAATTTCTAAATTCAGAATAGGGGATCACGAAATCCCTATGAACCAGTCTCACAAGAAATTAAATACCTAAGAATATAGACTTCTTTTGCTTTCTCTATTTCTTCTTATGAAAATAGATTCAATAAGATTTAATTCTATATCTCATTCACCATTTAATTCCATTTCTATAATTTTTAGTGATTTTTTCAAGTTCATGTCACTACTACTGTTCCAAAAACTGTTTCATGGCCAACTTTTACTCTTTCATAATTTCTTTGCATAAATGATAAACGATAAATTATACATATTTTTGCCCCATGTTTAGCCCAATTTCTGGATGAATTACCCCATGATTTGGGTAGATTGATTCTCTTAAACCTTTAATTTCATGTTTTATACTCAGGTGAGCAAAGGGAAGTGAAAAGAACGAGAAACGGGCTGAAAACGGAGAAAATGGGCCAAAGAATGGAAACAACCCAGCCTGGAGGTTCGCCACACGGCCGTTTCACATGGCCGTACCACCTTGAGCTCGAACACGGCCCAACCCCGACTCACACGGCCAGACCACACGGTTGTGCCACCTTAACAGGCCCGAACACGGTCTGGGCTTTGATCCATACGGGCGTGGCACACGGGTGTGTCCCTGTCGTGAGGAAGTTCAATTTCACTCTGAAAAGGCTACTTAGGGTCTAAGAAAGGCATTCCAAAACTCTATATAAAGACCCTAGGAGGTAACTTCAAGAATGTGCTTATTTCCCACAAAGGGTGTACTTGATTCCCCACTAAGGGTGTTATTTTCCTGCCAACACAGAGAGTAGAAGCAAGGAATTACCCCAAGGAAAGCCGATTGATCCATCTCAGAAGCCAAATTCTCCTTCAAAGACTTAAGATCTCCCTTCAAATTCCTACAGCAATTTTTGGGTTCTTTATGTTTTATTATCATTATTCTTCTGAGATGTTTTCTTTTATAATTATGAACTAAATCCCCCAAATACTTGAGGGGGATAAAACCTAAGACAGATCTTGTTATTATTTTCTGTTAAACTATATGATAAATATTTAATTTGTACTTAATTGTGTTTTTTAACTCTTAAATTGATATTTTTAGGATATTGATTTAAGTCAAATGTGCTTATGTAGAGGAGCAAAAGTCCATACATAGGAGTAGATCCAACATAATTAAGCGGAGTTGATTGCAATCCTAGAGATAGGACGACGAAAATCTGCCGGATTAGGGTCAAACCTAATAAGGAAATCCATAGAATGAGTTAAGGCAACACTAGGGGTTTTAATTAGAAAGAGATTTCAATTAATCAACCTAGAGTTAGTTGTTTTTAGTCTCGAGAGAGATATTAACATAAGTTAGGAATTTCTACGAATCAAGTCAAGTGAATAAATCGTCTAGTTCAATAATTGATAACAAGTGAAGTCTAGGTGGATTCTCCCTTAAGTATTGTCCAAGTCAATCAGTTTTCCTAAGAGTTTTTCCCCAATTAACTTTTTGTGCATTCCTAGCTTAGTCTAATAATTAGTATAGTTTAAAAAAATCCCCTTTTATTCTTAGGTTAAATAATAGAAAGAAAGTTAGTACTAGTACTTTTGGTTCCCTTGGGTACGATATCTCGGTCTTGCCACTAAGCTATACTACTGTTCAATAGGTGCGCTTGCCTTAAATCGTGATAATAGTTAGTTTTGGGTGTAACACCCTGAATTTAGGCCTAGAAGAATTGGGCTTTGAGTCTGGGTTCAGATAAAAGAAAACCTGAATAATTGAGAAGTTTTAAATATTATTGTGTAAAAAAAATTGAATTAAATTATTATTAGAAAATTTTTCCTTATTTACTATTACTGATATTTATGAAAATTATATATTATTATTACTATTACTGATAAAATATTTCTGTTACTATTATTAATGTTTTATTTCAAAATATGTATGATATTATTGTTGTTAATTTAGTGTATAAATAAATTTTGAATGATTTATAGTACGGGAAAAATTTTTGGTTCAATCCAAAACTCTAGAAAAAAATTAGTAATTTTTGCTTCATGGAGGGAATCCGGGCATAAGGCTTAGAAAATAGTTGGGTAAAGGTTGGACATAAAATAAAGTTTGGCCCAGTGGCAGGAGGCGCTGGAAGCATGGACGAGTGCCTGGGTTCAAGGCACGGTGTACGCAAGAGATTTGTTTTTTTTTAATAAGTAGGTAGCATTAAGACAAGGCTTAAGTATAGTTGTGACCGAGAGTTGCCACAAAAATGCTTGTGGTGCAGCAGTAGCAGTGTGTTAGGTATTCCCGAGGGGCACGGGGTTCGAGTCTAGGCGAAGGTATGCTTTGTTTTATTTTTAAATAGCGGGCGTCAGCAGGTATACCTTAAGAATAACTGGGACCATATTATATTGAAAGCAAGAGCATGTCCCAGTGGTCAGCAGCGTGCTGGGTACCCCGGAGGTCCCAGGTTCGAGTTAGGGCGCACGCAAGAAGGTGCTCCTTTTTGTTGTGCACATGCAGAAGGAGACGTACGGGGCTGGAGGACTCGTTGCAGCGTGCTGTACGGGAGACTTGCGGTGCAAGCGGTGGATAAGGGGGGCTGCTATTCGGTGAAGGGATTTGGATGAAATCCAAATCCATTTGTTGCTAAAATTAAGGAGCAAGAAAGGAATTTAATTCTAGGAAGAATTCTTTTTATTTATGCCAAATACATCATTCGGCTTTGGGGATTAAAGTGCAGAATTGCACTTAAAAATCTAGTTTTTATGAATTGTTTTCTTCTTTATTAACTTAGGGTATTGTTTTTAGTTTTTTGTAGTTGTCGACTTGATTGGGGGGTTGCTATTTTAAAAGCAATTCCATTTTTTTTATTCTTTTTGTTTTCACCATTGCAAAACCGAAACCCTAAGCCTCTCCCTTGCCAACCACTTTCACTTCTCTTTATATGAAATCTTCTACCCCTATTATTAGATTTTCTTTCCTTTGATTTTCTTTCCCTTTGATTTTCTCTTCAACCTGTCAATGTTGATTTTCCTGCAGCCGAAATTCACTTCACTCTTAGCCTCTGTCGACATTATCTTCTTCTTCTTACAAACGTCGAAACCTTCATACTTTTTGAGATTCGAGAATTGAATTCCTAGAACTTTTAGATTCATTCTCCACTGGTGTCTTGAAGTTAGATCTACGACGGATCTGGGATAGGAAACGATAGGAAACGCTCTTGAGAAGTATTTCATTGGTGGTAAGTACTTGGAATCTTATTTCTATTCGTTATTCAGGATTTAAGAAAAGTCGAATAATCCCTGTGTACTTAGGGAGGCTATCGACTTGGCTAAGGCTAATCTTAATTTGGTATTCGGTTTTATTGTACGTTGGCTAGTGAAGTAGGTAATCAAGTGAAGAGCTTTGGAAATTGACAATGTGGGCGCAACCAGATATAGATCTAATGCATCTAAGTCGACAAGGTAATGCTAGGGATTGTTTTGGGCTAGGGCCGAATATAGTAAAGTGTATAGTGGGTTAGTATAGTTGATTATTAGACTAATTTATTAATGACCGATTGTAGGCTTTACGTGTGGGGATCTCGTCAATGTTTCGAAATTAATCAGGTGTGTATCGAACCCTTCTTTAGTTCGATTCGGCAAAGGCCATACCGAAAAAGTGACTGAAAGGTTGACAGTTTGTGGAACTAAGAGTATGCGAATACTCAATAGATGGTAGAACCAGTGATCGCTAGTGACCAAAGGGCTAAGTGCAAAATTTCGTGCATTTCGATAAGATCAGCCTCGATGGGCTGAATATAGGCCCAATGGGCTTACGGGCCCATATGGGTAAAAATGAGCTATAGATGTATTCTAATAGACTGTAGGCTTAAAATAGGTTAAATCAATAATTAATTATAGGTTCTGGACTAAATGGGCTTAAATCGCTAAAAAGACACTGTAGGGCCAATTAGGGGTTTTACGGCCTAGTGACTAAAAGTTGTTAAAATGAGTTAAATAATTTACAATGAAGAAAGTAGGGTTATTAGTGACTAAAATAGGAATAAAAACCTGAAATAAGTGGAATAATTACCAAAATACCCTAAAAAGTGAGAAATTACGATTTTACCCCTAAGTGTAAAATGACTGTTATACCCCTAGGGTTAAATTTGACTGATTTGCATGCTTTATCAATTTTGTTTATTATATGCCATGTCATGATCATTTAATGCATGGGGTTGGGTTTTATATGAATGGAGGAAGTGCTAAAGGGCTTTGCCCTAGTTTACCGAAAAGGACTTTGCCCTAGTTTATCAAAAAGGGCTTTGCCCTAGTTACCGAAAGAGGCTAGGCCACATGTTATATAATAAACCAGCTATGCTGCTAGTGGAGAGTAGCGGTTGAGTGGGTTGAGTAGTTTTCCCCACATGGTGTGTTGGTTGGTACTAGTGGAGAGTAGCGGTTAGGTGGGCTGAGTAGCTTCCCCACAGATTGATATGGGTTTTTGCATGCATTCAATATTTATTATTGAAATGGGCCTATGGGCCATACTATTTACCAATATATGAAAGGCTTCAGCCCAGTGATATTGTATCTAAAAAAGGGCTAAGGCCCAGTACCATTATACGAAAGGCTTCGACCCAGTTAATATTGAGTTGGACTAGGGCTTAGGCCCAGTAGACCTGAGCTGATTTAGGCTCTAGATGGGCTTCTATACACACTGAGCTTCCAAACTCACACCTTTATCTTCCATCCTTGCAGGTGAACTTAGATTGGTGGACTTGGAGTTGGGAGGGATTCAGAATTGCCACATGGACTGGACTGATGGTTTTTAATTAAGTTAATTATTTCAACTTAATCTTAATTACTTTTATTCTGATATTGGGTTTGTAATAAGGCCTTTTTAATTATTTTTAATTTGTTTTTAGCTTAAGTATGGTATTGTTTAAATCATTTTGAAATCAGTTAGCTCTAAGGCGCGTTTTTATAAAAGTTACTTGTTTTCAAAATATCACGATAACCGAGCAAAGCTTCCGCAACGTAAACGTTTTCATAAATGAATATCTTAAATAGACTTAGACTTAATTTGTTGATCGTGGACAAGTCATTAGCTTAAAGTGTGGCAATGGATGTGTGCATGTCTAGGATTGGATCTAGGAAGAGCTTGGTACTTAAGCAATCTAAATGACTCACCTCCTCTTCTATTGAATCCTACCTGGTGAATAGTTTCCATTCACTTTAAGTCATCACAAAGAAGGTCTAACTTTCCGATACTTAAACTGTTTTAAAAATAACATGTCTTTACAAACTACAAAGGTTTACAGGCTTTCAAAATTTTCCATAAAATTTTACGAAGTTTTTAACAACGTTGAAAAGAGAATGGTTATTACAATGAATCACGTTTTGGAAAAATAAACACAAAGCTAAGGTTTCATACAAGTTTAACGGTAAAAGTTTTTAAACATTAAGAAGGGTTTTCAATGAAAACATGGTTTCCAAAAAATACTTCAATGCGACACACCGGACTTGGCCGTAACGTTTAGGCCGGGTTTGGGGTGTTACATTGGGTACAATCATAGTTTATAAATTTTATTACTTCATATCACATATATATCAAGTTTTTGGCGCTGTTGCCGGGTAACTAAGATATTTCGAACACTCGATTTCTATTACTTTAGCCATTACTATTTTTAGTTTCAACCTTTATTTTTATTTATTTTATTTTATTTATTTTAATTTTCTTTACCTTTTCCCTTCCAGGTATCTCTAGTTTATGATTAGAAGAAACGCAGGAGGACCACTACTGTTCGACGAAGATTTAGAAGCCACAGTTCACAGAAATCATAGAGAGATCAGACGAAGCCTACAGTATCCCGAGCAGGAACAAGAACCTGAACCTACTGAAGAGATGGAAGCAAATCAAGACAATCTACCACCTCCCATGATAGCCGCAGAACCGGTGAACCAAAATAATGCTCCTCGTACTATGTATGATTATGCTAAACCTAATTTAGCTGGTACTGAATCTAGTATTGTTAGACTTGCTATTGCTGCAAATAATTTTGAATTGAAACCTAACACTATTCAGATGATTTAGCAATTTGTTCAGTTTGATAGTTTACAGGATGAGAATCCCAACTCACACTTAGCCAATTTCTTAGAATTTTGTGATACCTTTAAAATCAGTGGTGCTTCTGATGACGCCATCAGCCTTCGACTATTCCCCTTTTCCCTAAGGAATAAAGCTAAATAATGATTAAATTCCCTACCATGAGGCTCAATCACTACATGGGAACAGATGACCGAAAATTTTTTACTTAAGTATTTTTCTCTAGTTAAAACAGCTAAATTGCGGAATGATATCTCTTCTTTTGTGCAGACGGATTTAGAGACACTTTACGACGCATGGGAGAGCTACAAAGATCTCTTGAGAAGGTGCCCTCACCATGGGTTACCTCTGTGGTTACAAGTTCAAACCTTTCACAACAGTTTGGATCCCTCGACAAGGTAGATGATCGATGCAGCCGCAAGAGGAACAATCAATAATAAAACACCAGAAGTAGCCTACGAATTTATAGAAGAGATGTCACTGAATAACTATCAGTGGCAAGTCATGCCGATAAAGACGACAAAAGCAGCAGGAGTTTTTAATATTGATACCGTAACCATGATTTCTAATCAGGTAGAACTTTTAAACAAAAAGATTAACAACTTTGTTGGTTCTATACAGGTACAGCCAGTGATGCAGTGTAACTCAATTCAAGGAAACATGCACAATCCAGATTACTCCTCCTATGGACATGGCATGGAAACTGAGCAAGCCAACTATATGGGTAATAACTCTAGACCTTAAAATAACCCTTATAGTAACACTTACAATGTAGGTTGGGGGAACCACCCAAATTTTTCATGGGGAGGACAAGGAAATCAAAGACAACCACCCCCTCCGGGATTTCAACAGCCACCATTCGAACAAGAGAAAAAGCTGAACCTTGAAGAGATGCTCACAAAATTTATTGTCGTGTCAAAAACTCGTGTCCAAAAGACCAAAATGACACTGAAGAACCAGCAAGCATCCATTCAAGGGCTCGAAACACAAATAGGCCAGCTCGCCAAGTTAATTTCTGAAAGACCGCAAGGTGGGTTTCCAAGCAACACTGAGACTAACCCTAAGGAGCAACTCAATGCCGTGGATACAATAGATGAGGAAGGGATAATCAGAACCAACCTAGAGCCATGTAAGGAGACTGTGGTAAGTAAAGGTAAGGCCGAGGTAAGTAATAACGAGCCTGTCATCAAAGAATATAAACCACGTATCCCATACCCAAATGCACTAAAGAAAGACCGCACAGATAAGCAATTCAGTAAGTTTCTTAAACTCTTAAAGAAGTTACATATCAACTTACTATTTATTGAAGATCTTTCGCAGATGCCAAATGCTGTTAAGTTTTTAAGAAAGCTATTGAAAAACAAGCAGAAGCTAGATGAGACATCTCATGTGGAGCTGAATGATGTATGCTCAGCCATTTTACAGAATAAGCTACCCAAGAAACTAAAAGATCCAGTGAGTTTTACTATTCCTTGTTTACTTGGTAGCCTAGACACCAAAAATGCTTTAGCTGATTTAGGGGCTAGTATAAATGTCATGCCCTATAAACTATTTAAACAACTAGGTCTTGGAAAACCTAAACAAGCTAATATGAGTATCCAATTGTCTGATAAGACTGTTAGATGTCCAAAAGGAATAATTGAAGATGTGCTTGTCAAAGTCGATAAATTTATATTCCCTATTGACTTTATTGTTTTAGACATTGATAAGGATAGCAATATACCCTTAATTTTAGGGCGACTCTTTTTAGCAACTGCCAGAACAATAATTGATGTAGGAATAGGTGAACTTACACTACGAGTAGGTGATGATAAAGTCACTTTACAAGCTCAAAACTTGATTAAGACTATTGATAATAATAATGTTACGAGTCCTTGTAAAAACACTGAACTTACTACTCAACCTTCTGTGTAGGACACACTCCACATAAAGGCAACCCAACCACAAACAAGTCCATCCAAGGGAGACGCAGCTGAAAAGCGAATGCTTTAGATCGAGGAACTAGATGAGTGGCTAAACTATTATGAAAAGCCCAAAATATGCCACACCAACCCAGAGCATCACCGAGACGACCCTCAGGTAAAAACGAATCACATCAAGGTAGGAGATAAGGTAATCTTAGGGGAAGACGATCCTCGAATATCGAATTCAAAGGGACACACAAGTGACACACCTTACTTCACGATAAAAAAAATTTTCCCCTCTGGCACAGTCGAGGTAACTCATCCAAACCAAGGCACTTCCAAGGTAAACGATCATCGGCTTAAACATTATAAAGGTGAGGATTTTAAGAATAATAGGGAAGAGCTTCAGCTCCACGAACCCTTGTGATGACACATGCAAGTAGAGTCGAGCTTAGACTCTAAATAAGTGCTTCTCGGGAGGCAACTCGAGCACTAACTTAAGTTCAATTCTTTTATTCTCTAATTCATCAACTAACCCTCTGAATGCAGGATTTCCAACCCACACGGGCATCGACACGGCCATGCCATAGGCCGTGTGACATCATAAAAGAGACACGGGCTGCGACACCACGTCACGATCGTGCGATATGGCCATGGCCAAGCCTGACAAATTGACAAGGGCACGCAACACGCCCTTGTCCCACAACCGTGGCCAAACCTGTTAATACAACATAGGCTTTCGACACAACTGTGCCCCAAGGGCGTGGTCAAACCTGCCATTCAAGACACGGGCGTGTGACCATCTACACGGCTGTGGGAGAAGCGAACATTGAAGGACACGGTTGTGCGACACGGCCATGTGCCCCAACACGCCTTAGGAACACGGTCGTGTGTCTAGAACCAGGCGTGCCAAAATCCCCAAATTTCGAACCACACAGGCAAAACTCGACTCAAACTGGCGTGTGACCCAAAATCCTAATTAAACCCTTACTATTCATCTTCTTCTTCACCTAAACCATAAAAACCTCTCAACCCAACTCCCATACCCACCATTCCTAGCACTGCCGCCGGCCTCAATAGCACCTCCACGCCCGTGCAACCTCGCCACGTCCGTGTTCTGCCCCATAACCACCCATTCGGTTGCCCTTTCTTACTTTTTCTCTTAATTTTTAATGTCCTTTATCTATTTATTTTTTATTATCTCATTCATTTAGATATTTGCTTTATTGTTGATAGAAGATTCATTCATTTTGCATGATTAATCTAGAACATTCATTATGCCATGTAAAACCATTATCTTGTGCCACCTCTAGTTATCTTAAGCAATTGGTTTTAGTCCCAAATCCTATTTAAACACTTCCATTCTTCATGTTTAGATAAACCAAATTGTTTTCTTAACATTAGTTTTTGCATTGAATTAGGTACTAAGTCTTTGATTGAACTATTTTGATTTTTGTTAAACTCTCACTTAGTTATGTATAATGACAACACATGCCCATTTTTCTTTTTCTTTCTCGTTTTGTTTTAGTTAACATGTCATCTTCAAGAGGGAAGAAAGCTGTCATACCCGCTTCTAAGAAACAAAAGGGACCCGGTGGTTCCTCCTCTAGACCCACAGCTGAAGTTCGCCATCCTTTTATCCAGGTCCCGCAGAGTTCCCAAGAGGAACTATTTTAAATCCTACGAGCAAGACCTTTCAGAGTCGGAAGGTTCATTGATTGGGCCGCTTTAGAGCAGGTCCACCTAGCGGTTGAGGTCTGGGCCTTATTAAGGATGGATCCCTGGAACCAGGTTTTCAGAATTGTGGAACCTACCCACCTAGAACTCACTCTAGAGTTCTGCTCCATATTCTATTCCCAGACGGTGATGAGCTGACACGACAATCCAGGGATGATACAATTCCGTCTAGGAGGCCTCGTTCGTCAGCTTAGTGTACCAGAGTTCAGTACAGCACTCGACCTATACACTGAGTAGCTTTTAGAGGAGGAGAACCTCTTCGAGCTCCACCGCCACATCCATCTATCACCATCTAAGTGTTGGGAGGCCCTAGTCCTTACATCGGCCACATACGAACCCAGTCACTCCAAAGCGACCAATCTCGCCCCATCTCTAAGGTACCTTCACGCCTTACTCGAGCACACATTGACAGGTCGTTGAGAGAGCATCAGCGTTGTCAACACCCACGACTCCTACTTTTTATGGAGCATGGTATACATACATGTGATCGATCTTGCATACTTTATTGCCCATGCCATTCAACACCAAATGGAACGACACCGTAGGGGAGTGATCTCTATGGGCCCGTACATCACTCGACTAGCCGCTACTATGGCCTACTCAACACCGCAGCCAAGACATCCTCCTAAACCCTAGTCAGCCAAATGTCCCCACAGGGCATCCAAACTATGCTACACATGTGAATGATTTAGCGTCGACGTGGGACTGATCCTTCACAATACCGTCTACTTCGAGATGCCGAGTAGGAGGACCCCGAGGACATTACTGATGATCTCCCACCATCGGAGGAGGCACTATCTAAGCCACCACCCACTTGCCACCTAGTTCATGCGGCAGCTTCACATGCTGACATATCCGAGCGCCTCACATGTTTTGAACAGTAGTGCTTTCAACGCTTTGATCACATCGACACTACTCTTCAGTAGATATGCCAACATCTACACATCTCATCACCGCCCCCACATCACAAACCATCTGAGGATTAAGACTTCCGAATCCCTTATCTTCTCCTATATTTTAATTTTTATTTTTATTTTTTTCTTTTTTCTAATCTTTCATATTATCTTTTTCACTATTTAAATTTTCGTATTTTGAGAACTTAGTTTACTTTTACTTTATTTCAATTTTATCATTTTAGCGGCCATTTCCTAACGAGTAATTTTTCTAATCTTCGAATATCTAAAATCCTTTAAGTGTTATCGCAGTTTCAAAGGAGCTCTATAGCTCAAATCCAAAATCTAATTGGAACCTTAGCCACCTAATACCGACAAACATACCCTCTTGGCATAGCAGCTGTAGACAAACAACTGCTACCACCACCGGAGTATTGACCTCCCCGCCTTCCTTTGTCCCAGACACTCTGGAGCCACAACCACCTCACAAAATTCATCCAATTCAGGGAGTTTCACTTCTTTCCCTATCTTATGATATTATGCTTCTATTGCTACTAATGTATCTTTGTACATTGAGGGCAATATACATCTTAAGTGTGGGGGGACTTACTTTCAGTCATTGCATTATCTTCAAATCCCTAAAAAATGTTTACAACTAACATTTTGTGTTGTTCTCAAAATTTCGAATTCTCACTTTCACTCTCTACATTATCTTCAATCTCCTATTAGGAATTAATTATGATTGATTTATGATTTTTATTGATATGTTGAGAATTAAGACATAGGCACTTATGCTTTGATTATTCAAACTTTAAGACATTAGGGAATCAAGCATAATAACTTGAAATTTTTGAGAATTTAAAATTTTTCTAGGTTGTTTTCCCTAATTTTAAGTGTTATCTTGAGATTTGAAATTCGTAGGATTGATATCAAAAGCCATAATTCTGGTGAGATTTTTGAGCCTTTTGAGCATACATTCTTTCGTGCTCACTTTTATTTTTACTTTGAGTGAGTTAATACTGATTTGTTATTCTAGAACTTGCTTCGATTATACATGTCGAGACCACATCATTGATTTGATATATTGATATGATAAAGGCACCTAGGTTTAACCCACTTACTCTATAAAAGCCTACCTTCATAAATTAACCCCTAGTGAACCCCATTGAGCCTAACAACCCATTCTTTGACTTACCTCTAATATTAACCTATAACCCATTTTTTGTTTAATTCCATTCAATTATTTTGATCCCTATTTTTGTCGAGATTTGAGTTGAAATTATTATCTAGCTTTGTTCTCTTGTTCAGTTTATAAAGTTTGTAAACATTCAAAGTATTGTATTTGATTTGTTCTTAAAAAAAAGGGTATATACAGTTAATTCAGTTGTAATTCATATTTCAGTTATAGTTTAATATTTTTGCATATTTCTACTATAAGCTATCGAATCCAGAACGATGTCATCATAAGACTTAGCTCTAGGAATCTGTTCTAGTGATAGAGATTTTTCTAGCTAGATGATTTTTCAATTCAATCTCGATTCTAACCCTCTTTTTCAGCTTGTGACAACACCCCTAAACAAAGCCCCATTACAACCATTGAAAGACCTTCTGATTGATATGTCATATCAATCTATAGTGTTGGAGATTTGATTTTCTTGCAAGCCTATGGTAATAACTTTTCAGGTTGACTAATGAGTGCTTAATTTTTGAACCCAAAACACTTTGAGTGGATAGAGTGAATCTTTAGTGGGGATGTCAACTCTTGTTAATTTCAATTGAAAGGTGATTACTCAGAAGAAGGGAGAAAACGTATGTTTCTGTGATAAAATTCTCAACTTAGAGTGTTTGAAACTTTAATGTTCTTCTGGTTGAATTTCCATTGTATGATGACTTGTGGATTAGTTTGAAACATTATTCATAAGGATTATAAGTTGAGAAGAATGATTCTTAATTGTGAGTTGAGATTTTGCTTGAGGACAAGCAAATGCTTAAGTGTGGGGGTATTTGATAAACGATAAATTATACATATTTTTACCCCATGTTTAGCCCAATTTCTAGATGAATTACCCCTTGATTTGTGTAAATTGATGCTCTTAAACCTTTAATTTCATGTTTTATACTCAGGTGAGCATAAGGAAGTGAAAAGAACGAGAAACGGGCTGAAAACAGAGAAAATGGGCCAAAAAATGAAAACAACATGGCCTAGAGGTTCGCCACACATCCGTACCACCTTGAGCTCGAACACGACCCAACCCCAACTCACATGGCCAGACCACACGGCCGTGCCACCTTAACAGGCCCAAACACGGCCTGGGCTTTGATCCGCATGGGCGTGCCACACGGATGTGTCCCTGTCATGAGGAAGTTCAATTTCACTCAGAAAAGGCTACTTAGAGGCTAAGAAAGGCATTCCAAAACTCTATATAAAGACCCTAGGAGGCAACTTTAAGAATGTGCTTATTTCCCACAAATGGTGTACTTGATTCCCCACTAAGGGTGCTATTTTCCTGCCAACACAGAGAGTAGAAGCAAGGAATTACTCCAAGGAAAGCCGATTGATCCATCTCAGAAGCCAAATTCTCCTTCAAAGACTTAAGATCTCCCTTCAATTTCCTATAGAGGTTTTTGGGTTTTTTATGTTTTATTATCATTGTTCTTCTAAGATGATTTCTTTTATAATTATGAACTAAATCCCCCAATTACTTGAGGGGGATGAAACCTAAGACAGATCTTGTTATTATTTTCTCTTGAATTATATGATAAATATTTGATTTGTTCTTAATTGTGTTTTTTAACTCTTAAATTGATATTTCTGGGATATTGATTTAAGTCGAATGTGCTTATGTAGAGGAGCAAAAGTCCCTGCATAGGAGTAGATCCAACATAATTAAGCAGAGTCGATCGCAATCCTAGAGATAAGACGACGAAAATCTATCGGATTAGGGTCAAACCTATTAAGGGAATCCATAGAATGAGTTAAGGCAACATTAGGGGTTTTAATTAGAAAGAGAATTCAATTAATCAACTTAGAGTTAGTTGTTTTTAGTCTTGAGAGAGATATTAACATAAGTTAGGGATTTCTACGGATCAAGTCAAGTGAACAAATTGTCTAGTTCAAGAATTGATAACAAATGAAGTCTTGGTGGATTCTCCCTTAAGTATTGTCCAAGTTAATCAGTTTTCCTAAGAGTTTTTCCCCAATTCACTTTTTGTGCATTCCTAGCTTAGTCTAATAATTAGTTTAGTTTAATAAAATCCCCTTTTATTCTCAGGTTAAAAAATAGAAAAAAAGTTAGTACTAGTACTTTTGGTTCCCTTGGGTATGATATCTCGGTCTTGCCACTAAGCTATACTATTGTTCAATAGGTGCGCTTGCCTTAAATCGTGATAATAGTTAGTTTTGGATACGATCATAGATTATAAATTTTATTACTTCATATCACGTATATCAATAAACTATCATTTAGGCATACATAATAGCAAATCATGTTCTTAATTAGCCATTCAATAGCTAATCACCATCAAGTATTCAGATCCCATTCTTTAATCGTATCATAAGGACATACACACAAAATGACCAAGTCCCTATACATGTCATAACTCAAAACATTTCAAACTACAAAATACCGAGATAGCCTTTGATAATGTGAGATGAACTCTGACATCCTTACGATTCCCGAATCGGCTTGGCTACACTGTAAAAGAGAGAAAGGAAAAAGAGTAAGCTACAATGGTTAGTAAGATTACAAGTAAAGAAATGACAACATTCACCAAGTATAAATATACTCATATTATACCATCAACTAACAAAATCTTTATTTTACTTCTCAACTTCCTCTTTAACTTTTCTATTTATCATTCCTTTACCTGAACTTTCTTGTAACATAGGCTGTATATTAGCCTAATGAACCGTTTAAAATACTAAGGGTACTTGGGTTTTCCTGCCTGATAATAGTCTGCCAATGCCATGCTCTAGGCATGGTCTTACATGGGATGTTCCCTGTCTTGCCAAAGCCATATATCTAATATGGACTTACATGGAATGTTCCTCAACTGTCTTAACCTGCCAATGCCATATGTCTGATATGGACTTACATGGGATGTTCTTCAACTGTCTCAACCCAAAATGTCATGACATTCCGCATCTCATACATCCTTAAGGTTCAAACGAGGCATCTTGATACTTTTTCTCTGTTATCACATCTTTGATTCAACTTAGAATATTCTCATAAAATAAATGTATATATGTTGGAAATTAACAACATTAATGTAAAATAGTGAAATATTGCATTTATTTACCGTAAACTTACCTCGGTGCAAAATACGATCAACTTGACAACTTAATCTTCTACCTTTTTCTTTCCATGGTCTATCCCAAAATTTCATTCTTCTTGATCTATAATTAGCAAATTTAGATTATTTAATACTCACATTTATCAAAACAGTCCTTAACTCTAACTTTGGCAAAATTACAATTTTGCCCCTAAACTTTTACCTATTCGCACTTTTGACCCAAAGCTTGAAAATTAAAAATTTTCCCTAATTCTTATGTTTTAGGACATGTTGATCATTTTCCCTTAATGGCATCATCAAATTCTCACTCTAACATGTACTTATCAACATTAGGTATTTTTACCGATTATGTTGTTTTACTTGTTTTCTGTTAAAATCGAGTAGCACAAGTTCTTTAACATAATTTAAAACTTCATATTATATATAAAACATCAAAATAAACACATTTCACCTATGGGTATTTTTTCCAAATATGAACCCTACGTTAAATTATTGCTAGAATAATCTAAATCAAGTTATCGGGACTCCAAAAACATAAAAAACATTAAAAACGGGGCTTGGTATCACTTACAATGGAGCTTGGAAGCTTGAAACCAACCCTAGCTAGGGAGAACCCTTGACATTTAGCCTAATGAAGAAGATGATAACATTTTGCCATCTTTTTCCCTTTTTAATCTTTTTAATTAGCAAATGACTAAAATGCCCTTATTAAAACTTTGGTTATTTCTACCTATGTATGTCCATTTTTATCCATGAAAACCTAATGGTATAATTACCATTTAAGGTCCTCTACTTCACTTATGCTCTTCAATTTAATCCTTTCCTATCTAGAACTCATATTTATCAACTTTTGCAATTAAGCCCTAATAGGCAAATTAAACATGCAATTCATGAAATTTTCTATCAATATTCAAACACATGCATCTAACCACTCAGTAAATCATAAAAATTTATCGGAATAAACTTTTCTATCTCGAATTTGTGGTTTCGCAACCACTATTCTGTTTACGCCCTATTTCAAGATGTTACAAACCCGAATTGTCGGTTAACTGATGAAATACCTTGATTGTATGTAGGTTCGGTGCTTATGGGTTCTTCGCATGTTTCGTAAACAAGTGTGTACTCACACTGTTTTAACAGTAGGACGACAAAATCTAAAAAGCCAAAAAGTACAGCAACTGATGCCACATGGGCGTACGGGCGTACAAACGTACGTGTGGAAAATTGAGCCCATGAAACATGGGCATATGACTGTAAACGCCACCATGAGTAATGTAACACCCCGAACCCGGCCCAGACGTTATGGCCATGTCCGGTGTGCTACATCACCTAGACTATCCTACGCCGCCCTATTTACTAAGTCCGGTGGTGAGTTTTGAAAAGCAATGCTTGATTTTTTGAAATTCCCTTTTTAATAATTATTCAACTTAATCTCTATTCCATTTGATAAGCGATTCATTTTAACCTTATTATCCTACTTAGCCATTAGTATTGTCAGGTTGGATAAGAAAACATTTGTTAAATTTTTGAAAAATGGTGTGTAGTTGTGGTTGAAATAAAACAGTTGAAAATCCCAAATAAAAACAGTCATAGTGGCCTTATTACAACCCATTAACAAATTTAAAAGTAGAAACCGATAATTAGAAATATTGTAATATCCCGAATTAGGGCCTAATCGGAATAGTGGTTTCGTGACCACAAATCCGAGGTAGAAATAATTATATTATAATTATTTTGATGTTTATGATATGATTTTATGATGGTGTGAAAATTTCGTGAAGAAATTCTAAGCGTAAAGTGCTTAATTTGGAGTTAGGGATTAAATCGAATAAGTTGCAAAACTTGCATTCTAGAAGTTTTTAGTATGAAATTGCTTTGAAATATTAATTAGGAGGTCTTAAATGGTAATTAGACCAATTTTAAGTTCATGGACAAATTAGGACATGGGAGGAATTTTTGAAAGTTTAGTAAGGAGGGGTATTTTGGTCATTTGGTTATTAACATGAATTAAAAGGGAAAAATAACACAAAATTGTTATCATCTTCATTTGGTTGCTGCCGAAACTTGCTCTCTCCATAGCTAGGGTTTCTTCAACTTTCAAGCTTCATAGTAAGTGCATCTAAGCCCCGTTTTTAAAGATTTTTACGTTTTTGAGATCCCGGTAGCTTGATAAAGCTTATGTTAGCATTATTTTAAGTTAGGGTTCACATTTGGAAAAATACCCATAGGTGAAATTTGTGTATTTTGATGTTTTATGATAGAATATGAGGTTTTAAATTATGTTAGACAACTTGTGCTACTCGGTTTTGAGCAAAAACGAGTAAAACGGCTTAATCGGTAAAAATACATATTGTTCATAAGTATGTGTTTTAGTGGGAATTTGAGAATTCTAATGGTAAATAAATGATCAGCATGTCTTAAAACATAAGAATTTGTGATAAAGTAAATTTCCGAGCTTTGGGGCAAAAGTGTAAATATGCAAAAGTTTAGGGGCAAAATTGTAATTTTTCCAAAAGTTGAATTAAGGTCTAATTTTAAAATGTGAATATTAAACAAGCTAAATGTGTTATTTTAGATCAAGAAAGACGTGGAATCGACCTCAATCGGGGAAAAGAAAAGATTACGGACTAAATTGCAAAATCGTTGTATTTTGGTACTAAGGTAAGTTCATGTGCAAATAATGTAACATAACTGTTATTTTTAAGTTAATCGATGTTATTTATATGATATGCTGATTTTTATCATGAAATATATGCTTTGTGGTTATTTTTGAACAATATGCAAATTATGTGTGCTACTTGTTAAATATAAATTGCTACCGAGTATTGGTTCCGGTATTATGTGGAAGACGGCAAGGATAAGTGATCGAGGAAAATCCCGTTTGAACCTTGGGAATAGATTAGGATACAAGTGACATGTCACTAGGATGGTTGAGCATCCGAACTCGTTGAGTTGAGTCCGAGTTCACTTATGGATGCAAATGTTTGAACTCGTTGAGTTGAGTCCGAGTTCGTGAGATGTAACTAGGCATCCGAGCTCGTTGAGTTGAGTCCGAGTTCACTTATGGATGCGAACGCCCGAGCTCGTTGAGTTGAGTCCGAGTTCACTTATGGGCGGGTTACATGATGGATTGATTACATATGTGGCATTTATGTGCAAATGATCCGTGTATCCGAGTTATATTCCGATGTGTTCAACGGGTAAAATTCTAGCGGAATGGAAGAATACTCACGGTGTAAGTGACAATTCAGTAATGTTGAGAAATGGCCACATTGGACAGGTATGTACTTAACCCTCGGGTTGAAATTCGACACAACAACAAAGATGTGGTAAGATGAAGTATGATGATTAGAATGGTGACATATGTTTGGTGATGCTATGTTAATGTTGTTTGGCATAATGACTTTGTTATGTTACTTGTTATTTGCATGTGAACTTACTAAGCATTTATGCTTACTCCCTCCTTTTTATTCATTGTAGTTTTGGACAAGCCGGCTCGAGAATCGGGATAGGTCGAAGACTCGATCACACTATCCGAAGGACTTTTTGGTAAACGGCTTATAGAACTTAGAATGGCATGTATAGTAATATACCTACTATGTGTAAATAATCTTGTGATATGGTGGTGTTTGGTTGAGGAAATGCTTGACAATGATGAGTCATTGAAATGGCCAATATAGATTATGTTTGATGTCATGAAAGAATAATAGATTAATTAGTACATGGAAGCTTTTATGAAAATGGAACTAGCCATAAAACAGAACATTGCAGCAACACTGACGTGAGTTTGAAAATTCACTAAAAATCATAGAAATCGAATTTGGTAATGTATTAGTTATGAAATTGGAGCTTATTGTGTCTACTTTCATATGGAAGAAGCAAAATAGGTAAAGGAGTTACACGTTAGGAGATATTTGAGTTTTAGTGAGACAGGGCCAGAACGATTTCTGGATCCCCTGTTCTAATTTTGAAAATTCACCATAAATTGTACAAAAATAATTAGGAGGTTTATTTTATATGCTTAGAATCCTTATTGAATCTAGTTTTAAGAGAGATAAACGGCACAATTATATGAGTTTTGTACAGAGAGAAAAGTGGTCCGTAGTAAACAGAGGTCAGTACAGTCAAGTTCTGAAACAGGGGAAACTTTAACTAATAAACTGTACTAATCGGCCCAGCCAAAAATTCTAGAAAAAAATTAGTGAATAGATATATGAGTCTAAATTCAGGGAAAATTTACGGATCTTGATTTTGAGTTTCGTAACTCGAGATATGATTTTTCGAGCGACCATGACGCAGGAGATAGTTTATTCCGAAAATGAAAATAGTTTTTGTAAAGTTGTTTAAAATGATAAATTACGTTTAGTGACGCCTCAAGCTCGACTCCGGTAACGGTTTTGGGCGTGGGGACGTTACATTTGGTGGTATCAGAGCAGGTTTAGTCGGTTCTCGGACTAACGTGTTTTATGTACGGATTTTGCTATACATGCCATATGTGTATATTGTGATAGTGTGACGACTTCTGACCTTTTAAATGATTTTTTTTATAGTAAATGGATCCCGATCCAGCTGTGGCTGATGAAGTAGAGAGTAATGCGCCAGCTCCGGCTGAAGGGGCAGCGCCGACTGAAAACCCACCACCTACTGTTGGTCAGGGAGGAGAAAGGGATCGAGAAGCCTTTCTCCAAATGATGAGTGCATGGTACACGGAGTTCGTTCGTACGAACCCGAATGTACGACCTCCCCCACCTCCCCCAATTCCTCAACCTGTGCCCCAGATGTCTCTAGATGTGGGTACGATGAAATTCCAAAGAACTCCAGTTGATAAAATTCGTAAGCTCGGGGCCGAAGAATTCAGAGCTAATGTAGATGATGATGCGGAAAAAGCAGAGTTCTGGCTTGAGAATTCTACCCGGGTATTTGATGAATTGTCCTGCACACCTGAGGAATGTTTGAAATGTGCTATATCTTTGTTGAGAGATTCAGCATATAATTGGTGGAAGACACTGATTTCCGTGGTACCGAAAGAGAGGGTAACTTGGGAATTCTTTCAAGATGAGTTCCGGAAGAAATACATCAGTGAAAGATTTATTGATCAGAAGCGTAAAGAGTTTCTTGAGCTAAAGCAAGGTAGTATGACAGTCACTGAATATGAAAGAGAGTTCGTCAGACTGAGTAAGTATGCTAGAGAATATGTTCCTACCGAGGCCAAGATGTGTAGGCGCTTTGAAGACGGGCTCAATGAAGAAATTAAAGTATTTGTTGGGATTCTTGAATTAAAGGAAATGGTGGTACTTGTCGATCGAGCTTGCAAGGCTGAAGAATTACTTAAAGAGAAGAAAAAGGCAGAATCTGAAACACGAAATTGGAAGAAAAGACCAATGACAAATGCACCCTCACAGCAATCCGGAAAGTCAAGAAATATGAATCCTCGTTCCCAAGTTTCAGCTGGACAATCCTATGGGAATTTTAAGAAGCAAAATGTGGGTCCAAAGTCCCAAACTACTTCGACAGCCAGTGTAGGGAACACGAGATTTGTTAAACCCGAATGTCAGCGGTGTGGCAGAAATCATTTTGGTCCGTGCAGAGCAAACGAATGTTTCCGGTGTGGTTCTCCGGATCATTTTATTAGAGACTGCCCAGAGAGAATTGAAAAAGAAAAATTTCAGAATACAAAAGCTAGTGGTGCAGATTCGCGAGGAAGGTATCCAAGAAAAGCTGGGAGCGAGGCAAGTAGCAAGAATGTAGCCAGAGATGCAGCAGTTAGATCTGAAGGAAGGGCTCCGGCTAGAACTTATGCTATTAAAGCTCGTGAAGATGCTTCCTCACCCGATGTGATCACCGGTATATTTTCTCTCTATGATGTTAATGTTACTGCTTTAATTGATCCCGGTTCTACTCACTCATATGTATGCATGAAATTGGTGTCTAGCATGAATATACCTGTTGAGAATACAGAATTTATGATTAAAGTGTCAAACCCGTTAGGCAAATGTGTTATAGTTGATAAAGTATGCAAGAAATGTCCTTTAATGATTCGGGGTTATTACTTTCCGGCCAACTTGATGTTGTTGCCGTTTGATGAGTTTGATGTTATTTTGGGTATGGACTGGCTGACATTGCATGATGCTATAGTAAATTGTAAACAGAAAGTTATTGAGCTAAAGTGTGAAAGTGGCGAAACTCTGCGGGTTGAATCAGATAAATCAGAGGCATTGTCTAGTGTAATTTCTTCAATGGCAGCTCAGAGATATTTGAGAAAAGGTTATGAAGCCTATTTAGCATATGTGTTGAATACAAAGGAAATTGAAAAGAAAGTGGAATCAGTGCCGATTGTATGTGAATTCCCAGATGTATTTCCTGAAGAATTGCCGGGTTTGCCCGCAGTTAGAGAAGTAGAGTTTGGTATTGATTTGATGCCGGGAACAGCTCCGATCTCGATTGCTCCGTATAGAATGGCACCAACAGAGTTGAAAGAATTAAAGTCGCAGTTGCAAGAGTTGACAGACAAAGGCTTTGTGAGACCGAGTTTTTCGCCTTGGGGTGCTCCGGTGTTGTTTGTGAGAAAGAAAGATGGTTCGATGAGATTGTGTGTAGACTATCGGCAATTAAACAAAGTGACAATTAAAAACAAGTATCCGTTGCCAAGAATTGATGATTTGTTTGATCAGCTGAAAGGAGCAACATGGTTTTCAAAAATTGATTTGAGATCTGGGTATTATCAGCTGCGGGTAAAAGAGTCGGATGTGCCTAAAACTGCTTTTAGAACAAGGTACGGTCATTATGAATTTTTAGTTATGCCGTTTGGATTAACAAATGCTCCTGCCGTGTTTATGGATTTGATGAATCGAATATTTCGGCCATACTTGGACAAGTTTGTTGTGGTATTTATAGATGATATCTTGATTTATTCGAAAGATGAGACAGAGCATGCTGAACACTTGAGGATAGTTTTGCAAACTTTGCGAGACAAGCAGTTATATGCCAAGTTTAGTAAAAGTGAATTTTGGCTTCGGGAAGTAGGATTTTTGGGTCATATTGTTTCGGGTGATGGTATACGGGTTGATCCCAGTAAAATTTCAGCTATTGTTGATTGGAAGCCACCGAAGAATATAACCGAAGTTAGAAGTTTCTTGGGGCTAGCCGGATATTATCGACGGTTTGTGAATGGATTTTCTATAATTGCCGCTCCTATGACTAGATTACTTCGAAAAGATGTTAAATTTGAGTGGACGGAAGAATGTCAACAAAGTTTCGAAGAATTGAAAAAGTTATTAACAGAGGCACCAGTGTTAGTACAGCCCGAGTCAGGTAAAGAATTTGTGGTATATAGCGATGCTTCTCTAAATGGTTTGGGATGTGTATTGATGCAAGAAGGAAAGGTTGTGGCTTATGCTTCGAGGCAGTTAAAACCTCACGAGAGGAATTATCCTACTCATGATTTAGAGTTGGCTGCAGTGGTGTTTGCTTTGAAGATTTGGCGACATTACTTGTATGGTGAGAAATGTCGGGTATATACCGATCACAAAAGTCTTAAATACTTGATGTCACAAAAGGACTTGAATTTGAGACAGCGAAGATGGTTGGAGTTATTAAAAGATTACGAGCTTGTGATTGATTACCATCCAGGAAAAGCAAATGTAGTTGCTGATGCTTTGAGTAGAAAACTGTTGTTTGGTTTAAAAGTTATGAACGCTCAATTAGAAATGTCAGATGATGGTTCCATTCTGGCCGAACTAAAAGTAAGACCGATGTTTTTACAAGAGATTTGTGAAGCTCAGAAAAGTGATGAAGACTTACAAGCCAAAAGAAAGCAATGTGAGGTTGATACAGAGTCAGACTTCAGAATCGGTCCTGATGGTTGCTTGATGTTTAAAGATCGGATTTATGTACCGAGGAACGGAGAATTAATTCAAAAGATTTTGCAGGAAGCTCATGGTAGTTATTTGACAGTTCATCCAGGTAGTACGAAAATGTATAATGATTTGAAGAAAATGTATTGGTGGAATGGAATGAAAAAAGATATATCAGAATTTGTGTCCAAATGCTTAATTTGTCAACAGGTGAAAGCTGAACACCAAGTGCCTTCAGGATTACTTCAGCCTATTATGGTTCCTGAATGGAAATGGGATCGGATTACTATGGATTTTGTTTCAGGGTTGCCGTTGACTCCAGGAAAGAAGGATGCCATTTGGGTAATAGTTGACAGATTAACTAAATCGGCTCATTTCATTCCGGTACGTACGGATTATTCTCTTAACAAGTTAGCTGAATTGTATGTTAGAGAAATTGTTAGACTACATGGAATACCATTGTCAATCATTTCAGATAGAGACCCGAGATTTACTTCGCGGTTTTGGCAAAAGTTACAAGAAGCGTTAGGTACAAGGTTAAATTTCAGTACTGCTTTTCATCCACAAACTGATGGGCAATCAGAAAGAGTAATTCAGATTCTTGAAGACATGCTTCGATGTTGTGTATTAGAATTCCAAGGAAGTTGGGAGAGATATTTACCGTTGGTGGAATTTGCTTACAATAACAGTTATCAGACGAGTTTGAAAATGGCACCTTATGAAGCATTGTATGGTCGTAAGTGTCGGACGCCTTTGTATTGGACCGAACTCAAGGAAAATCAGATCTATGGGGTTGATTTAATAAAAGAAACCGAAGAAAAAGTGAAGGTAATTCGAGATTGTTTGAAAGCTGCTTCGGATAGACAGAAATCTTATGCAGATTTGAAACGAAAAGAAATCGAGTTTCAAGTTGGTGATAAGGTATTTTTAAAGGTGTCTCCGTGGAAGAAAGTCCTCAGATTTGGACAGAAGGGTAAGTTAAGTCCGCGTTTTATCGGGCCGTATGAAATAACTGAAAGAGTTGGACCGGTAGCTTATCGGTTAGCATTACCATCTGAGTTAGAGAAAATTCATGACGTGTTCCATGTATCTATGTTACGTCGGTATCGCTCGGATCCTTCGCATATAATTTCACCGACAGAAATTGAATTACGACCAGATATGACCTATGAAGAAGAACCGATAAAAGTTTTAGCTCGAGAGGTCAAACAACTAAGAAACAAAAGTATTGCTCTTGTGAAAGTGTTGTGGCAAAAGCATGGGATAGAAGAGGCTACATGGGAACCCGAGGAAACTATGAGAAAACAATACCCACATCTGTTTACCGGTAAGATTTTCGAGGACGAAAATCCTTAAAAGGGGGGAAGAGTTGTAATATCCCGAATTAGGGCCTAATCGGAATAGTGGTTTCGTGACCACAAATCCGAGGTAGAAATAATTATATTATAATTATTTTGATGTTTATGATATGATTTTATGATGGTGTGAAAATTTCGTGAAGAAATTCTAAGCGTAAAGTGCTTAATTTGGAGTTAGGGATTAAATCGAATAAGTTGCAAAACTTGCATTCTAGAAGTTTTTAGTATGAAATTGCTTTGAAATATTAATTAGGAGGTCTTAAATGGTAATTAGACCAATTTTAAGTTCATGGACAAATTAGGACATGGGAGGAATTTTTGAAAGTTTAGTAAGGAGGGGTATTTTGGTCATTTGGTTATTAACATGAATTAAAAGGGAAAAATAACACAAAATTGTTATCATCTTCATTTGGTTGCTGCCGAAACTTGCTCTCTCCATAGCTAGGGTTTCTTCAACTTTCAAGCTTCATAGTAAGTGCATCTAAGCCCCGTTTTTAAAGATTTTTACGTTTTTGAGATCCCGGTAGCTTGATAAAGCTTATGTTAGCATTATTTTAAGTTAGGGTTCACATTTGGAAAAATACCCATATGTGAAATTTGTGTATTTTGATGTTTTATGATAGAATATGAGGTTTTAAATTATGTTAGACAACTTGTGCTACTCGGTTTTGAGCAAAAACGAGTAAAACGGCTTAATCGGTAAAAATACATATTGTTCATAAGTATGTGTTTTAGTGGGAATTTGAGAATTCTAATGGTAAATAAATGATCAGCATGTCTTAAAACATAAGAATTTGTGATAAAGTAAATTTCCGAGCTTTGGGGCAAAAGTGTAAATATGCAAAAGTTTAGGGGCAAAATTGTAATTTTTCCAAAAGTTGAATTAAGGTCTAATTTTAAAATGTGAATATTAAACAAGCTAAATGTGTTATTTTAGATCAAGAAAGACGTGGAATCGACCTCAATCGGGGAAAAGAAAAGATTACGGACTAAATTGCAAAATCGTTGTATTTTGGTACTAAGGTAAGTTCATGTGCAAATAATGTAACATAACTGTTATTTTTAAGTTAATCGATGTTATTTATATGATATGCTGATTTTTATCATGAAATATATGCTTTGTGGTTATTTTTGAACAATATGCAAATTATGTGTGCTACTTGTTAAATATAAATTGCTACCGAGTATTGGTTCCGGTATTATGTGGAAGACGGCAAGGATAAGTGATCGAGGAAAATCCCGTTTGAACCTTGGGAATAGATTAGGATACAAGTGACATGTCACTAGGATGGTTGAGCATCCGAACTCGTTGAGTTGAGTCCGAGTTCACTTATGGATGCAAATGTTTGAACTCGTTGAGTTGAGTCCGAGTTCGTGAGATGTAACTAGGCATCCGAGCTCGTTGAGTTGAGTCCGAGTTCACTTATGGATGCGAACGCCCGAGCTCGTTGAGTTGAGTCCGAGTTCACTTATGGGCGGGTTACATGATGGATTGATTACATATGTGGCATTTATGTGCAAATGATCCGTGTATCCGAGTTATATTCCGATGTGTTCAACGGGTAAAATTCTAGCGGAATGGAAGAATACTCACGGTGTAAGTGACAATTCAGTAATGTTGAGAAATGGCCACATTGGACAGGTATGTACTTAACCCTCGGGTTGAAATTCGACACAACAACAAAGATGTGGTAAGATGAAGTATGATGATTAGAATGGTGACATATGTTTGGTGATGCTATGTTAATGTTGTTTGGCATAATGACTTTGTTATGTTACTTGTTATTTGCATGTGAACTTACTAAGCATTTATGCTTACTCCCTCCTTTTTATTCATTGTAGTTTTGGACAAGCCGGCTCGAGAATCGGGATAGGTCGAAGACTCGATCACACTATCCGAAGGACTTTTTGGTAAACGGCTTATAGAACTTAGAATGGCATGTATAGTAATATACCTACTATGTGTAAATAATCTTGTGATATGGTGGTGTTTGGTTGAGGAAATGCTTGACAATGATGAGTCATTGAAATGGCCAATATAGATTATGTTTGATGTCATGAAAGAATAATAGATTAATTAGTACATGGAAGCTTTTATGAAAATGGAACTAGCCATAAAACAGAACATTGCAGCAACACTGACGTGAGTTTGAAAATTCACTAAAAATCATAGAAATCGAATTTGGTAATGTATTAGTTATGAAATTGGAGCTTATTGTGTCTACTTTCATATGGAAGAAGCAAAATAGGTAAAGGAGTTACACGTTAGGAGATATTTGAGTTTTAGTGAGACAGGGCCAGAACGATTTCTGGATCCCCTGTTCTAATTTTGAAAATTCACCATAAATTGTACAAAAATAATTAGGAGGTTTATTTTATATGCTTAGAATCCTTATTGAATCTAGTTTTAAGAGAGATAAACGGCACAATTATATGAGTTTTGTACAGAGAGAAAAGTGGTCCGTAGTAAACAGAGGTCAGTACAGTCAAGTTCTGAAACAGGGGAAACTTTAACTAATAAACTGTACTAATCGGCCCAGCCAAAAATTCTAGAAAAAAATTAGTGAATAGATATATGAGTCTAAATTCAGGGAAAATTTACGGATCTTGATTTTGAGTTTCGTAACTCGAGATATGATTTTTCGAGCGACCATGACGCAGGAGATAGTTTATTCCGAAAATGAAAATAGTTTTTGTAAAGTTGTTTAAAATGATAAATTACGTTTAGTGACGCCTCAAGCTCGACTCCGGTAACGGTTTTGGGCGTGGGGACGTTACATTTGGTGGTATCAGAGCAGGTTTAGTCGGTTCTCGGACTAACGTGTTTTATGTACGGATTTTGCTATACATGCCATATGTGTATATTGTGATAGTGTGACGACTTCTGACCTTTTAAATGATTTTTTTTATAGTAAATGGATCCCGATCCAGCTGTGGCTGATGAAGTAGAGAGTAATGCGCCAGCTCCGGCTGAAGGGGCAGCGCCGACTGAAAACCCACCACCTACTGTTGGTCAGGGAGGAGAAAGGGATCGAGAAGCCTTTCTCCAAATGATGAGTGCATGGTACACGGAGTTCGTTCGTACGAACCCGAATGTACGACCTCCCCCACCTCCCCCAATTCCTCAACCTGTGCCCCAGATGTCTCTAGATGTGGGTACGATGAAATTCCAAAGAACTCCAGTTGATAAAATTCGTAAGCTCGGGGCCGAAGAATTCAGAGCTAATGTAGATGATGATGCGGAAAAAGCAGAGTTCTGGCTTGAGAATTCTACCCGGGTATTTGATGAATTGTCCTGCACACCTGAGGAATGTTTGAAATGTGCTATATCTTTGTTGAGAGATTCAGCATATAATTGGTGGAAGACACTGATTTCCGTGGTACCGAAAGAGAGGGTAACTTGGGAATTCTTTCAAGATGAGTTCCGGAAGAAATACATCAGTGAAAGATTTATTGATCAGAAGCGTAAAGAGTTTCTTGAGCTAAAGCAAGGTAGTATGACAGTCACTGAATATGAAAGAGAGTTCGTCAGACTGAGTAAGTATGCTAGAGAATATGTTCCTACCGAGGCCAAGATGTGTAGGCGCTTTGAAGACGGGCTCAATGAAGAAATTAAAGTATTTGTTGGGATTCTTGAATTAAAGGAAATGGTGGTACTTGTCGATCGAGCTTGCAAGGCTGAAGAATTACTTAAAGAGAAGAAAAAGGCAGAATCTGAAACACGAAATTGGAAGAAAAGACCAATGACAAATGCACCCTCACAGCAATCCGGAAAGTCAAGAAATATGAATCCTCGTTCCCAAGTTTCAGCTGGACAATCCTATGGGAATTTTAAGAAGCAAAATGTGGGTCCAAAGTCCCAAACTACTTCGACAGCCAGTGTAGGGAACACGAGATTTGTTAAACCCGAATGTCAGCGGTGTGGCAGAAATCATTTTGGTCCGTGCAGAGCAAACGAATGTTTCCGGTGTGGTTCTCCGGATCATTTTATTAGAGACTGCCCAGAGAGAATTGAAAAAGAAAAATTTCAGAATACAAAAGCTAGTGGTGCAGATTCGCGAGGAAGGTATCCAAGAAAAGCTGGGAGCGAGGCAAGTAGCAAGAATGTAGCCAGAGATGCAGCAGTTAGATCTGAAGGAAGGGCTCCGGCTAGAACTTATGCTATTAAAGCTCGTGAAGATGCTTCCTCACCCGATGTGATCACCGGTATATTTTCTCTCTATGATGTTAATGTTACTGCTTTAATTGATCCCGGTTCTACTCACTCATATGTATGCATGAAATTGGTGTCTAGCATGAATATACCTGTTGAGAATACAGAATTTATGATTAAAGTGTCAAACCCGTTAGGCAAATGTGTTATAGTTGATAAAGTATGCAAGAAATGTCCTTTAATGATTCGGGGTTATTACTTTCCGGCCAACTTGATGTTGTTGCCGTTTGATGAGTTTGATGTTATTTTGGGTATGGACTGGCTGACATTGCATGATGCTATAGTAAATTGTAAACAGAAAGTTATTGAGCTAAAGTGTGAAAGTGGCGAAACTCTGCGGGTTGAATCAGATAAATCAGAGGCATTGTCTAGTGTAATTTCTTCAATGGCAGCTCAGAGATATTTGAGAAAAGGTTATGAAGCCTATTTAGCATATGTGTTGAATACAAAGGAAATTGAAAAGAAAGTGGAATCAGTGCCGATTGTATGTGAATTCCCAGATGTATTTCCTGAAGAATTGCCGGGTTTGCCCCCAGTTAGAGAAGTAGAGTTTGGTATTGATTTGATGCCGGGAACAGCTCCGATCTCGATTGCTCCGTATAGAATGGCACCAACAGAGTTGAAAGAATTAAAGTCGTAGTTGCAAGAGTTGACAGACAAAGGCTTTGTGAGACCGAGTTTTTCGCCTTGGGGTGCTCCGGTGTTGTTTGTGAGAAAGAAAGATGGTTCGATGAGATTGTGTGTAGACTATCGGCAATTAAACAAAGTGACAATTAAAAACAAGTATCCGTTGCCAAGAATTGATGATTTGTTTGATCAGCTGAAAGGAGCAACATGGTTTTCAAAAATTGATTTGAGATCTGGGTATTATCAGCTGCGGGTAAAAGAGTCGGATGTGCCTAAAACTGCTTTTAGAACAAGGTACGGTCATTATGAATTTTTAGTTATGCCGTTTGGATTAACAAATGCTCCTGCCGTGTTTATGGATTTGATGAATCGAATATTTCGGCCATACTTGGACAAGTTTGTTGTGGTATTTATAGATGATATCTTGATTTATTCGAAAGATGAGACAGAGCATGCTGAACACTTGAGGATAGTTTTGCAAACTTTGCGAGACAAGCAGTTATATGCCAAGTTTAGTAAAAGTGAATTTTGGCTTCGGGAAGTAGGATTTTTGGGTCATATTGTTTCGGGTGATGGTATACGGGTTGATCCCAGTAAAATTTCAGCTATTGTTGATTGGAAGCCACCGAAGAATATAACCGAAGTTAGAAGTTTCTTGGGGCTAGCCGGATATTATCGACGGTTTGTGAATGGATTTTCTATAATTGCCGCTCCTATGACTAGATTACTTCGAAAAGATGTTAAATTTGAGTGGACGGAAGAATGTCAACAAAGTTTCGAAGAATTGAAAAAGTTATTAACAGAGGCACCAGTGTTAGTACAGCCCGAGTCAGGTAAAGAATTTGTGGTATATAGCGATGCTTCTCTAAATGGTTTGGGATGTGTATTGATGCAAGAAGGAAAGGTTGTGGCTTATGCTTCGAGGCAGTTAAAACCTCACGAGAGGAATTATCCTACTCATGATTTAGAGTTGGCTGCAGTGGTGTTTGCTTTGAAGATTTGGCGACATTACTTGTATGGTGAGAAATGTCGGGTATATACCGATCACAAAAGTCTTAAATACTTGATGTCACAAAAGGACTTGAATTTGAGACAGCGAAGATGGTTGGAGTTATTAAAAGATTACGAGCTTGTGATTGATTACCATCCAGGAAAAGCAAATGTAGTTGCTGATGCTTTGAGTAGAAAACTGTTGTTTGCTTTAAAAGTTATGAACGCTCAATTAGAAATGTCAGATGATGGTTCCATTCTGGCCGAACTAAAAGTAAGACCGATGTTTTTACAAGAGATTTGTGAAGCTCAGAAAAGTGATGAAGACTTACAAGCCAAAAGAAAGCAATGTGAGGTTGATACAGAGTCAGACTTCAGAATCGGTCCTGATGGTTGCTTGATGTTTAAAGATCGGATTTATGTACCGAGGAACGGAGAATTAATTCAAAAGATTTTGCAGGAAGCTCATGGTAGTTATTTGACAGTTCATCCAGGTAGTACGAAAATGTATAATGATTTGAAGAAAATGTATTGGTGGAATGGAATGAAAAAAGATATATCAGAATTTGTGTCCAAATGCTTAATTTGTCAACAGGTGAAAGCTGAACACCAAGTGCCTTCAGGATTACTTCAGCCTATTATGGTTCCTGAATGGAAATGGGATCGGATTACTATGGATTTTGTTTCAGGGTTGCCGTTGACTCCAGGAAAGAAGGATGCCATTTGGGTAATAGTTGACAGATTAACTAAATCGGCTCATTTCATTCCGGTACGTACGGATTATTCTCTTAACAAGTTAGCTGAATTGTATGTTAGAGAAATTGTTAGACTACATGGAATACCATTGTCAATCATTTCAGATAGAGACCCGAGATTTACTTCGCGGTTTTGGCAAAAGTTACAAGAAGCGTTAGGTACAAGGTTAAATTTCAGTACTGCTTTTCATCCACAAACTGATGGGCAATCAGAAAGAGTAATTCAGATTCTTGAAGACATGCTTCGATGTTGTGTATTAGAATTCCAAGGAAGTTGGGAGAGATATTTACCGTTGGTGGAATTTGCTTACAATAACAGTTATCAGACGAGTTTGAAAATGGCACCTTATGAAGCATTGTATGGTCGTAAGTGTCGGACGCCTTTGTATTGGACCGAACTCAAGGAAAATCAGATCTATGGGGTTGATTTAATAAAAGAAACCGAAGAAAAAGTGAAGGTAATTCGAGATTGTTTGAAAGCTGCTTCGGATAGACAGAAATCTTATGCAGATTTGAAACGAAAAGAAATCGAGTTTCAAGTTGGTGATAAGGTATTTTTAAAGGTGTCTCCGTGGAAGAAAGTCCTCAGATTTGGACAGAAGGGTAAGTTAAGTCCGCGTTTTATCGGGCCGTATGAAATAACTGAAAGAGTTGGACCGGTAGCTTATCGGTTAGCATTACCATCTGAGTTAGAGAAAATTCATGACGTGTTCCATGTATCTATGTTACGTCGGTATCGCTCGGATCCTTCGCATATAATTTCACCGACAGAAATTGAATTACGACCAGATATGACCTATGAAGAAGAACCGATAAAAGTTTTAGCTCGAGAGGTCAAACAACTAAGAAACAAAAGTATTGCTCTTGTGAAAGTGTTGTGGCAAAAGCATGGGATAGAAGAGGCTACATGGGAACCCGAGGAAACTATGAGAAAACAATACCCACATCTGTTTACCGGTAAGATTTTCGAGGACGAAAATCCTTAAAAGGGGGGAAGAGTTGTAATATCCCGAATTAGGGCCTAATCGGAATAGTGGTTTCGTGACCACAAATCCGAGGTAGAAATAATTATATTATAATTATTTTGATGTTTATGATATGATTTTATGATGGTGTGAAAATTTCGTGAAGAAATTCTAAGCGTAAAGTGCTTAATTTGGAGTTAGGGATTAAATCGAATAAGTTGCAAAACTTGCATTCTAGAAGTTTTTAGTATGAAATTGCTTTGAAATATTAATTAGGAGGTCTTAAATGGTAATTAGACCAATTTTAAGTTCATGGACAAATTAGGACATGGGAGGAATTTTTGAAAGTTTAGTAAGGAGGGGTATTTTGGTCATTTGGTTATTAACATGAATTAAAAGGGAAAAATAACACAAAATTGTTATCATCTTCATTTGGTTGCTGCCGAAACTTGCTCTCTCCATAGCTAGGGTTTCTTCAACTTTCAAGCTTCATAGTAAGTGCATCTAAGCCCCGTTTTTAAAGATTTTTACGTTTTTGAGATCCCGGTAGCTTGATAAAGCTTATGTTAGCATTATTTTAAGTTAGGGTTCACATTTGGAAAAATACCCATATGTGAAATTTGTGTATTTTGATGTTTTATGATAGAATATGAGGTTTTAAATTATGTTAGACAACTTGTGCTACTCGGTTTTGAGCAAAAACGAGTAAAACGACTTAATCGGTAAAAATACATATTGTTCATAAGTATGTGTTTTAGTGGGAATTTGAGAATTCTAATGGTAAATAAATGATCAGCATGTCTTAAAACATAAGAATTTGTGATAAAGTAAATTTCCGAGCTTTGGGGCAAAAGTGTAAATATGCAAAAGTTTAGGGGCAAAATTGTAATTTTTCCAAAAGTTGAATTAAGGTCTAATTTTAAAATGTGAATATTAAACAAGCTAAATGTGTTATTTTAGATCAAGAAAGACGTGGAATCGACCTCAATCGGGGAAAAGAAAAGATTACGGACTAAATTGCAAAATCGTTGTATTTTGGTACTAAGGTAAGTTCATGTGCAAATAATGTAACATAACTGTTATTTTTAAGTTAATCGATGTTATTTATATGATATGCTGATTTTTATCATGAAATATATGCTTTGTGGTTATTTTTGAACAATATGCAAATTATGTGTGCTACTTGTTAAATATAAATTGCTACCGAGTATTGGTTCCGGTATTATGTGGAAGACGGCAAGGATAAGTGATCGAGGAAAATCCAGTTTGAACCTTGGGAATAGATTAGGATACAAGTGACATGTCACTAGGATGGTTGAGCATCCGAACTCGTTGAGTTGAGTCCGAGTTCACTTATGGATGCAAATGTTTGAACTCGTTGAGTTGAGTCCGAGTTCGTGAGATGTAACTAGGCATCCGAGCTCGTTGAGTTGAGTCCGAGTTCACTTATGGATGCGAACGCCCGAGCTCGTTGAGTTGAGTCCGAGTTCACTTATGGGCGGGTTACATGATGGATTGATTACATATGTGGCATTTATGTGCAAATGATCCGTGTATCCGAGTTATATTCCGATGTGTTCAACGGGTAAAATTCTAGCGGAATGGAAGAATACTCACGGTGTAAGTGACAATTCAGTAATGTTGAGAAATGGCCACATTGGACAGGTATGTACTTAACCCTCGGGTTGAAATTCGACACAACAACAAAGATGTGGTAAGATGAAGTATGATGATTAGAATGGTGACATATGTTTGGTGATGCTATGTTAATGTTGTTTGGCATAATGACTTTGTTATGTTACTTGTTATTTGCATGTGAACTTACTAAGCATTTATGCTTACTCCCTCCTTTTTATTCATTGTAGTTTTGGACAAGCCGGCTCGAGAATCGGGATAGGTCGAAGACTCGATCACACTATCCGAAGGACTTTTTGGTAAACGGCTTATAGAACTTAGAATGGCATGTATAGTAATATACCTACTATGTGTAAATAATCTTGTGATATGGTGGTGTTTGGTTGAGGAAATGCTTGACAATGATGAGTCATTGAAATGGCCAATATAGATTATGTTTGATGTCATGAAAGAATAATAGATTAATTAGTACATGGAAGCTTTTATGAAAATGGAACTAGCCATAAAACAGAACATTGCAGCAACACTGACGTGAGTTTGAAAATTCACTAAAAATCATAGAAATCGAATTTGGTAATGTATTAGTTATGAAATTGAAGCTTATTGTGTCTACTTTCATATGGAAGAAGCAAAATAGGTAAAGGAGTTACACGTTAGGAGATATTTGAGTTTTAGTGAGACAGGGCCAGAACGATTTCTGGATCCCCTGTTCTAATTTTGAAAATTCACCATAAATTGTACAAAAATAATTAGGAGGTGTATTTTATATGCTTAGAATCCTTATTGAATCTAGTTTTAAGAGAGATAAACGGCACAATTATATGAGTTTTGTACAGAGAGAAAAGTGGTCCGTAGTAAACAGAGGTCAGTACAGTCAAGTTCTGAAACAGGGGCAACTTTAACTAATAAACTGTACTAATCGGCCCAGCCAAAAATTCTAGAAAAAAATTAGTGAATAGATATATGAGTCTAAATTCAGGGAAAATTTACGGATCTTGATTTTGAGTTTCGTAACTCGAGATATGATTTTTCGAGCGACCATGACGCAGGAGATAGTTTATTCCGAAAATGAAAATAGTTTTTGTAAAGTTGTTTAAAATGATAAATTACGTTTAGTGACGCCTCAAGCTCGACTCCGGTAACGGTTTTGGGCGTGGGGACGTTACAAATATAAAGTAGTAAAACTTATTTAAACCGTGCTCAGTCCTCGTGGCCACTCTAAATCCCTCCCAGCAGCCAAGTCACGATCTAGGGCTCACCTGCAAGGATGGAAAGAGAAGGGTGAGTTTGGGAAAACTCAGTGTGTGCAGAACCCATCCAAAGCCCACATCGACTTGAGCCCACTAGGTCTGAGCCCTAACCAGTCTTAGTCAGATACTGGGCCGAAGCCCTATCCAGATTATAGATACTGGGCCAAAGCCCTATAACAAATACTGGGCCGAAGCCCTATTCAGATAACAGTTTGGCCCATAGGCCCATCACGGTACAGTACAATATAACAGTATGAATGCAACCCAATTGGGGAGACTACTCAACCCACCAACTGCTACACACCACCCGTACCAGCCAACACACCATGTAGGGAATAACTCAACCCACCCAGCCCACATACCACAGTCACAGCATGGCTGCTCAAATAAACATTATACGAGGCAAAGCCCCTTTCAGAAACAGTACGAGGCGTAGCCCCTTTCAGTAACGTGGCAGCGCCACTCACACGTCCTCCAATATAAACCCAACCCATGCATCAGACATACATACATCATGATATGCAGTAACAGAAACAGTCATGTCAAACAGTACAGTCGATTTTAGCCCTAGGGGTATAATGGTAATTTTATACTTAGGGGTAAATCAGTAATTTCTCACCCTAAGGGTATTTCAGTAATGTTGTTCTCTTATTACAGTTTTTATTATTATTACAGCCTCTATTATTACAGTGGTTGTTACAGAAACTCATTTAATTCAGTTTATCAGTTTTAGCACTTAGGCCTTAAAACCCCTAATGGCTGTACCATGCCATTTTAGCCCATTAGGCCCATTTAAGCCTTAATTTCCAATCCATTATCTTGTTTTAACAGTTTTTATGCCTATAATCCATATTATTGCCTTTAAACCTATTTTTACCCAAATGGGCCCAAATTGCCCATTGGGCCTATATTCAGCCCAACGAGGCCCAACTTACAGTAGCGCCTAAAATTTCGCGGACAGCTCGCCTGACAGAGACAATTCCAAAACCAACCTTCTTCTACAAACTGGAGAGCGTTCGCATCCTCACAAGCTATCGAAATGCCAGAATTTCGACATTTTGGCTTTTTGGCTTTTGCCGATTTAAGCATTGAAGGGTGTTCGATACACACACCTATTTTGCAGTTCCACTGACGAGATTTCCTATGCGCCCGTTCCTACAATCCATTATCTAAGCGATTAATCAGTAGATCTATGAAAAACTACAACCAAAATCCCTTACCACATTCGGCCACACCCTTAATGGCCATGAAAACTTACCTCTGTTGATTTAGATGCACTAGATCTAGATCTGATGATACCGATGCCTTCCACTCCTTGCTTGATCACCTTCCTTGCTAACTAACATCCAAAAAGAACCAAAATACTACTTTAAATCACTAATAGACTAAATCGACAACCTCCCTAACTTTAGGGACTTTCGGCTATTCCAAAGTATGAAATATCTTAAAGATCTAAGTTAATAACCACTTACCACTGCTTTTACCTTGCCTCTAACTTAGATCTGAAGTAGATCTAACCCTTAAACGTTAGTAGAACCCTTATCTCTGAGATCTAAAATTTTCGGCTATCTCCCTAAACTAATGGTGATTTTGGCTTTTAGAAAGGTAAGGAAGAAGATGATTCGGTGTGGGGAGTTTAGTATATGTGTTGTCGACTGGGATTTAGAGTGTAGAAGGAGTGAGATTTGGCCAAAAGAACGAAAGAAAGTTGAGGAATCTTGGCTTAGGAAATTCGGCACAAAGGTGAGTTCTTTTCTAGATTTCGGCTTTTTAAGAAAATTGATTATGGTGATTTTATGGAGGGTGTGATCAAAAAAGAAGATGAATGAGGGAATGAGGGGGTTTCGGCTAAGGAATGAATCAAAGAGGAAGAAGAAAAGTGAAGAAAAGTAATGGTAGAGGTGGAGAGAAAGAATTCGGCTATGAGCTTCCTAGGGAGGCAAATTTCGGCTTTTCTGATAGTAGAAGAGAGAAATAATTCCTAAGGTGGCTAACCCTAATTCTTATGACAGAAAATAGAAAAAGATCTAACCCTAATATCACACTTGAGTAATCGGCCCAAGTCCCTAAAAGCCCTTGCCGAAATTTCTACTTAAATTAGTCACATGCCCGGCACATGCTTAAAAATTAAAAAGAACACTCCACTTACCTTGCTACTCGAACCCTTGTCCTCGAATACCGACTTAGGCGCCACTTTTTTAGGAGCTTAGTGGCGCCACCTTGCCACTCTACCAAGGCTCCTTTTGTGACATATTTTACACAGTTTTTCTTAAAGGCCCACTTAACCAAGTCTCCTTTCACTTGAAAATCCAACTTAATATTTTACCGGGTTTTAACTTAAGCTTGGGCCTTCTAAAGGCCCACTAACACATGTACATACATTTTCAACCTTCAGAACACCAAAATTTTTAAACTTCACTAAAATTCACAAAACCTGAAAAATCCCGAAAATCAGGGCATTACAACTCTACCCCCTTAAAGAAATTTCGGCCCCGAAATTTACCTGGTCCAAATAACTGAGGGTATTGTTGACGCATAGTCTCCTCTGGCTCCCAAGTAGCTTCTTCTCTACCATGATTACGCCATAGCACCTTTACCAATAGAACAGACTTCCTCCTTAAGACTTTGACTTCACGATCGAAGATCTCCACAGGTTCCTCCTCGAAGGTTAAATCGGTATTTACTGCAATCTCCTCTACTGGTACAATATGCGAAGGGTCTGACCGATACCGTCTTAGCATAGACACGTGAAAAACGTCATGGATATGATCCAACTTTGGTGGCAACTCCAACTGATATGCTACTGGCCTAATCCGCTTGAGAATCCTATAAGGCCCAATAAACCGCGGACTTAGCTTGCCCTTTCTACCGAATCTCAAGATCTTCTTCCATGGCGACACCTTTAGGAACACCATATCCCTAACAGCGAACTCAATCTCCTTACGCTTAAGGTCAGCATATGACTTTTGCCGATCAGATGCCTCCCTTAACCGATCTCGAATCAGCTTAACCTTACTTTCTGTATCTGCCACTAACTCTGGTGCAAGCACTTTACGTTCTCCTAACTCTGTCCAACACGTAGGAGTATGACGTCTCCGCCCATAAAGTGCCTCATATGGAGCCATCTGAATACTCGCTTGAGAGCTGTTGTTGTATGCAAATTCTGCCAATGGCAAATAGTCTTCCCAACTACCACAGAAGTCAATCACACATCCTCTCAACATGTCCTCCAATACTTGAATAACCCTCTCAGACTGACCATCTGTTTGAGGGTGAAATGCAGTACTAAAGTCCAATCGCGTACCTAACGCCTCATGCAACTTCTTCCAGAATCGAGATGTAAATCTAGGGTCTCGATCAGAAATTATCGAAACTGGCACCCCATGCAAACGCACAATTTCTGCTACATACAATTTGGCCAACTTCTGCAGTGAGTAATCGGTTCTGACCGGTACACAATGAGCAGACTTCGTCAACCTATCCACGATTACCCATACAGAGTCTTTCTTCAAAGATGTCAAAGGCAACCCACTCACAAAATCCATCGTTACTCTTTCCCATTTCCACTACGGAATCTTCACTGGCTGCAACAATCCAAAAGGAAATTGGTGCTCAGCTTTAACTTGCTGACACGTCAAACATTTCCCAACGAACTCAGTCACCTTTCGCTTAAGTCCGGGCTACCAATAAACCTCTCGCAAGTCTTTATACAATTTATTACCTCCAGGGTGCATAGCACAAGGTCCACCATGAGCCTTACCCAAAATCAACTACCTTAAATCAGAGTCCTTAGGAATGCAAATTCTCCCACGGAAACAAAGAACCTCATCAGAATTTAGTCTAAAATCCTTACTCCCACCATTCTTGACTTGCTGAAATCGAGGAATCAACGAATCATCCTTCAACTGTAACTCTTTGATTCTCTCAGTCCAAGTTGGTCTTACTTGCAACTCTGCTAGCAAGCTCCCATCATCATACAAACTCAAACGAGCAAACATGGCCTTTAACTCAGCAACGGTCCTTCGACTCAGTGCATCAGCCACTACATTAGCCTTGCCAGGGTGGTATTCAATCGAACAGTCATAGTCCTTAAGCAACTCTATCCATCTCTATTGCCTAAGATTCAACTCCTTCTGAGTTAACAGATATTTGAGACTTTTATGGTCAGTGTATATAATACACTTTTCCCCATAAAGGTAGTGTCTCCAGATTTTCAATGCAAATACCACCGCTGCCAACTCTAAATCATGCGTAGGGTAATTTGCCTCGTGAGGCTTAAGCTGTCGCGAAGCATAAGCAACCACCTTACCCTCTTGCATCAGTACACAACCTAATCCCACATGCGAAGCATTGCTATAAACCATAAAGTCCTTCCCAGATTCTGGCTGAATCAACACTGGCGCCTCAGCCAACACCTTTTTCAGCTTGTCAAAAGCTTCTTGCTGCCTCTCAGTTCAATTAAAGGCTACTCCCTTCCTTAACAATTTCGTTAATGAAGCCGCGATGATAGAAAACCCCTCAACAAACCTTCTATAATAGCCTGCCAAACCCAGAAACTACGAATTTCTGATACAGACCTTGGCAGCTTCCAGTTCAAGACTGCCTCAATCTTGCGAGGATCTACCCTAATCCCCTCAGCAGAAACAACATGACCCAGAAAAGTCACTTCTCGAAGCCAGAATTCGCACTTGCTAAATTTCGCATACAGCTGCTTTTCCCTCAAAACTTGTAAAACAATTCGAAGATGCTCGTCATGCTTCTCCTCTATTTCTGAATACACCAATATATCGTCAATAAAGACGACCACGAATTGATCCAAGTACGGCTGAAATACTCGGTTCATTAAATCTATAAAAGCTGCTGGTGCATTCGTCAATCCAAATCGCATAACCAAAAACTCGTAGTGACCATAGCGAGTTCTAAATGCCGTCTTATGCACATCCACCTCCTTTTCCCTTAACTAATGAAATCCAGATCGAAGGTCGATCTTGGAAAACACAGAAGCACCTTGAAGCTGGTCGAACAAATCGTCTATTCTCGGCAGAGGGTACTTGTTCTTTATCGTCAGTTTGTTCAACTGGCGATAATCGATGCACATACGCATCGTTCCATCCTTCTTTTTCACGAATAGCACCGGTGCTCCCCACGAAGACACACTTGGTCTAATGAAGCCCCTATCTAACAACTCTTGAATCTGGGCTTTCAATTCCACTAACTCCTTGCCTTTGGTTGTTTTCAATACCATTCTTTTGGTCGCGCAATCCAGCGTTGCCTTGTGCTTGGTTAACCAGTCCATGCCCAAAATCAAGTCGAATTCTCCAAAAGGTAGCTCCATTAAATCTCCAGTAAAGATCCAACCCTGAGTCTCTAAAGGCACTTCCTTAAATAGTTTGTCTACTTTAATAGAGTCATCTAAAGGACTAACTACTACGACCTCACTCACAGTCTCCTCAGAATACATACCCAATGACGTAGAAATTTCACAAGCAACATATGAATGCGTCAAACCCACATCAATTAAAGCAGTATATGGTGTATGAGATATTAAGAACGTACCAGTTATAATGTTAGGTGCATCACCCTCCTCGCGACGGCGAACAGCATACACTAAGGCTGGCTGACGAGCCTCAGCATTACCAGCACCCCTGCTAGGTGCTTCACGACCATGTCCATAACCATTGCCTCCTTTACCTTGACCACAGTCCCTTGGCGGTGGCAGTCCTCCTCGCGCAGGCTGAGCAACCCTCTGATCAACAGCTTGAGCCTGAGTTGGCTTCTGTGGGCAGTCCTTAACCTGATGATCCTTAGACCCACAATGAAAACAAGCTCCACTGCGTTTCCAGCATTCTCCTCGATGAACTATGCCACAGTCTCCACAAGCCTGCGGTCTAACAACATTTACTGGCACAGCTCGCACTGGTTCTTCGACTCTAGCCCTCTTAAAATTCCGGTTTGCAGCTCCTGATGTTCCAGAATCTCTCTAAAAACGATCGCGATCCCTATCGTGATTCTACTTTTCAGCTTGCTTCACTTCCTCGGCTATCTTAGCCTTCTCCACCAGTGCAGCAAAGTCGCGCTCCCTCTGCAGTGCTATCAAAACTCTCAGCTCATCTCTGAGGCCATCCTCAAATCAAACACTGCGCTCATATTCGGTGGAAATAATGCCGCTAGCATACCGGCTTAGTCGCAGAAATTCTGCCTCATATTCAGCCACAGTCTTACTACCCTGGGTCAAGTTTAGAAATTCCTTCCTTCGTGCGTCCACATAACTAGCCCCAACATATTTTGCCTTGAAAGACTGCTTGAACAATTCCCAGGTTACCCTCTCAGCTGGGGTACCCTCTCTCACGGTGATCCACCATTGATACGCCTCGTCTCTCAACAACGATACCGCTCCTTTTAACTTCTGCTCCACTGAGCAGTCCAAGTCATCCATAATTCACTCTGTGGCTTCCAGCCAGTACTCAGCTACATTCGGGGCCACTCCAGATATGCCCCTAAAAACTTCCGCTCCATTGGCCCGGAGTCACTCAGAAATGGACCCCCTATTCATGGCCCCAACATTGGCTCCCGCCACCCTTTCCAGAACTCTCAGCATGGCCTGGGACAGAGCGTTGTCCCCTGCAGCCTGATCGTACGGCCCATTATCCTCAACCGGTGGTCGTACCTCTCCTACTGGCATATGCTCAAAAGACGACGATCTAGCTTGAGCACTAACTCGGCCTCGTCCACGGCCTCGTCCACGAGCAGCTCTTGTACTCATATCGATTATCTGATTTACGAATTTTATGACATCAGTTAATGTTTCAGTTGTTTATTATAGAATATCTTATGAACAGATAAAATTTCTGAGTTGTGTTCGCACGATCGTAGCCTAGCTACTATATTAGTTTCCTAGGGTTTAGTTTACCCTACAGTCTCAGTTTTATAGCCTTAATACTACCTCACCTATAGTATCGCATCCAAGGCTCAGTACTATCTACAGTTTTATTTTCAGTACAGTACAGAAGTTAAGGCAGAAAATACTTACAACTTGGTGCCAAGGATTCAGTGTGCCACTTTCCGATTTATCAGATCAAATAGTTTGAGGCCTCTTAAAAATCAATGTTTCAAAATAACTTGTTTAAAAACTAAAATTTGAAGGAAAAAAAAACCTTTTTAAAACCAAAAATTTTCGGAAATCTGATTTTCCAAAAATACCCTTCTGGACTCTAAAATTTTTTTTTGAAAACCCTTTTTGGACCCAATCCACAGCCGAGTTGTTGCAACCTGGCTTTGATACCACTAAATGTAACACCTCGAACCTGGCCCAGACTTTATGGCCATGTCCGGTGTGCTACATCACCTAGACTATCCTACGCCGCCCTATTTACTAAGTCCGGTGGTGAGTTTTGAAAAGCAATGCTTGATTTTTGGAAATCCTCGTTTTAATAATTATTCAACTTAATCTCTATTCCATTTGATAAGCGATTCATTTTAACCTTATTATCCTACTTAGCCATTAGTATTGTCAGGTTGGTTAAGAAAACATTTGTTAAATTTTCAAAAAATGGTTTGTAGTTGTGGTTGAAATAAAACAGTTGAAAATCCCAAATAAAAACAGTCATAGTGGCCTTATTACAACCCATTAACAAATTTAAACGTAGAAACCGATAATTAGAAATATAAAGTAGTAAAACTTATTTAAACTGTGCTCAGTCCTCGTGGCCACTCTGAATCCCTCCCAGCAACCAAGTCATGATCTAGGGCTCACCTGTAAGGATGGAAGGAGAAGGGTGAGTTTGGGAAAACTCAGTGTGTGCAGAACCCATCCAAAGCCCACATCGGCTCGAGCCCACTAGGCTTGAGCCCTAACTAGTCTCATTCAGATACTGGGCCGAAGCCCTATCCAGATTACAGATACTCGGCCAAAGACCTATAACAGATACTGGGCTGAAGCCCTATTCAAATAACAGTTTGGCCCATAGGCCCATTACAGTACAGTACAGTATAACAGTATGAATGCAACCCAATTGGGGAGACTACTCAACCCACCAACCGCTACACACCACCCATACCAGCCAACTCACCATGTGGGGAATAACTCGACCCACCCAGCCCACACACCACAGTCACAGCATGACTGCTCAAATAAACAATATACAAGGCAAAGCCCCTTTCAGAAACAGTACGAGGCATAGCCCCTTTTAGTAACGTGGCAGTGCCACTCACACTTCCTCCAATATAAACCCAACCCATGCATCAGACATACATACATCATGATATGCAGTAACAGAAACAGTCATGTCAAATAGTACAGTCGATTTTAGCCCTAGGGGTATAATGGTAATTTTATACTTAGTGGTAAATCAGTAATTTCTCACCCTAAGGGTATTTCAGTAATGTTGTTCTCTTATTACAGTTTTTATTATTATTATAGCCTCTATTATTACAGTGGTTGTTACAAAAACTCATTTAATTCAGTTTATCAGTTTTAGCACTTAGGCCCTAAAACCCCTAATGGCTGTACTATGCCATTTTAGCCCATTAGGCCCATTTAAGCGTTAATTTCCAATCCATTATCTTTTTTAACAGTTTTTATGCCTGTAATCCATATTATTGCCTTTAAACCTATTTTTACCCAAATGGGCCCAAATTGCCCATTGGGCCCATATTCGGCCCACCGAGGCCCAACTTACCGTAGCGCCCAAAATTTCGCGGACAGCCCGCCTGACAGAGCTGATTCCAAAAGCAATATTCTCCTACCAACTTGAGAGCGTTCGCACGCTCACAAGCTCTCGAAATGCCAGAATTTCGACATTTCGGCTTTTCGGCTTTTGCCGATTTAAGCATTGAAGGGTGTTCGAAACACACACCTGTTTTGCAGTTCCACTGACGAGATTTCCTATGCGCCCGTTCCTACAATCCATTATCTAAGCGATTAATCAGTAGATCTATGAAAAACTACAACCAAAATCCCTTACCATATTCGGCCACACCCTTAATGGCCATGAGAACTTACCTCTGTCAATTTAGATGCACTAGATCTAGATCTGATGATACCGATGCCTTCCACTCCTTGCTTGATCACCTTCCTTGCTAACTAACATCCAAAAAGAACCAAAATACTACTTTAAATCACTAATAGACTAAATCGACAACCTCCCTAACTTTAGGGACTTTCGGCTTTTCCAAAGTATGAAATATCTTAAAGATCTGAGTTGATAACCACTTACCATTGCTTTTACCTTGCCTCTAACTCAGATCTGAAGTAGATCTAACCCTTAAACATTAGTAGAACCCTTATCTCTGAGATCTAAAATTTTCGGCTATCTCCCTAAACTAATGGTGATTTCGGCTTTTAGAAAGGTAAGGAAGAAGATGATTCAGTGTGGGGAGTTTAGTATAGGTGTTGTCGACAGGGATTTAGAGTGTAGAAGGAGTGAGATTTGGCCAAAAGAACGAAAGAAAGTTGAGGAATCTTGGCTTAGGAAATTCGGCACAAAGGTGAGTTCTTTTCGGGATTTCAGCTTTTTAAGAAAATTGATTATGGTGATTTTATGGAGGGTGTGATCAAAAGAGAAGATGAATGAGGGAATGAGGGGGTTTCGGCTAAGGAATGAATCAAAGAGAAAGAAGAAAAGTGAAGAAAAGTAATGGTAGAGGTGGAGAGAAAGAATTCGGCTATGAGCTTCCTAGGGAGGCAAATTTCAGCTTTTCTGACAGTAGAAAAGAGAAATAATTCCTAAGGTGGCTAACCCTAATTCTTATGACAGAAAATAGAAAAAGATCTAACCCTAATATCACACTTGAGTAATCGGCCCAAGTCCCTAAAAGCCCTTGCTGAAATTCCTACTTAAATTAGTCACATGCCGGCACATGCTTAAAAATTAAAAAGAACACTATGCTTACCTTGCTACTCGAACCCTTGTCCTCGAATACCCACTTAGGCGCCACTTTTTTAGGAGCTTAGTGGCGCCACCTTGCCACTCTACCAAGGCTCCTTTTGTGACATATTTTACATGGTTTTTCTTAAAGGCCCACTTAACCAAGTCCCCTTTCACTTGAAAATCTAACTTAATATTTTACCGGGTTTTAACTTAAGCTTGGGCCTTCTAAAGGCCCACTAACACATGTACATACATTTTCAACCTTCAGAACACCAAAATTTTAAAACTTCACTAAAATTCACAAAACCCGAAAAATCCCGAAAATTAGGGCGTTACAAGTAATCTCATGGGTTTAGGCCATTTTGGGCCAAGTTGGGCCGAAATGGGCCCTGTGGGCCCGATGGGCTCATGGGCCCTACACGGGTAAATATCATGGTCATGTGGGAAATATTGGACTGGCTGTGTCGTTCACATGGCTAAGGTCATTTCTGGGCTTAGTGGGCCACACAGGCGTGTGGGCCCCACTTGGGCCACATAATGGGCTTTGGGCCCATTTACACTATTTGACTGTTAAGGGTTGCACGGGTTGCACAAGATGACTGTGGACCTACTGCTGGGTTGGTAAGTGTACCTAGACCCCAAACTGAGAAATGACTGCTATGCCCCTATAGGGTAAAATGTCTATTATGCTCTTATGTGATGTACATTTGATTAAGCATGCCATCTGATATATTTATGATTTGCATACATGCATGATATTATGCTGCATGGGGATGAGTTATTGTAATTGGAGGAAGTGTACTGATCTGTTAAGGTCACAGGGGTCGCATGAGACGATTGTGGACCTACTGACTGCTTAATGCCACTTATATTACTAGCAGCTGTGCTGCAATACTGGTTAGTGCCTCAACTGGTGCTAACATTGGAGTGTAGAGATGGGTGGGTTGATTTAATCCCCACAAGAGTGCAGGGTTGGATAGGAGATGGTGTGCAGGGTTGGTTGGGGTTATATGCATCACATATTTTGATTTTTGATATTGTTATGGGCTAAGGCCCAACTGATACTGATACTATGAAGGGCTTAGGCCTAGTTTGCTCTGTTGCTTATTGCTTGTGTGTTCGAGGGATTACACACTGAGTTTTTGTAAACTCACCTTTCTGCTTTAACTGTGAAGGTAATCCCCATTCTTAGGAGGTTCGGTGCGATCGGAGGACTCAGCTGTGGCCACGCATTCACTAAGAATGATTCAATACTTTTAATAGTTTCTGGATTTAATTTTGGGTTTTTTTTGTAATAAGGCCTTTGGATTTTTATTTTTAAGTTTTGGGGTTTTAAGTTTTGATTATAACTGCTAGAATTAGGGTTTGAGTTTTACAAAAAAAAGATCAATGCTTTTACAAAACAACCACAATTACACAACACTTTTAAAGAGAAAAGCTTCCACTATAAATAATATTTTAAAGTTTAATAACGTTTTAAAAAAGTAACTTTTGATAATAACCTTTAATGCACACATGACGTTAAACCAAGTTTGGGTTTTCAACAAATTTACTTTTTAAAAGCAAATAACTCAACAAATGACACACGTTTTGAAAATGAACGGCTTATTTTTGAACCACCTTTTCAATAACGATTTGATTGGCTGATTGAAGGGTTTTCAATGACAACAAGTTTCACGCATAACACTTCAATGTGGCACTGCTTGATTCAGCCATAACGTCTAGGCCGGGTTTGGGGGTGTTATAGGTTCAGATAGTAATAGGTTTGACCATCGGGATAAATGTTTCTTTGAAGTCACACTCAGGTACCTGTGAACATCCCTTTGCTACCAAACGTGCCTTTTGTCGATCAACCGTCCCATTAGGATTCTTCTTGACTTTGAAAAGCCATTTGCACCCAATCACTTTTCGACTAGGAAGTTGAGGAACAATTTCCCAGGTAGAATTAGCTATTAAGGCATCAAATTCAACTTAAACCGCTAACTTCCACTCCTTATGAGTAAAAGCTACCTCAACAGAGCGTGGTTCAAAATCAATAGCTTCAACTGTCAAAGTCTTGGGTTTAAAAATTCTAGCCTTAAACTGAGTAATCATAGCGTGAGTATTTCCTGGAAAAACATGAGGAATAGTCAAAGACTCAGTGAGTAACTGAATAGCTTCAGTAGATGGATTATGCTCCCTTAGATCAGACAAGGATTCAGTCGACGAAGCAAGCGAGACGATCTGTAGCGGACTTGATGTAACCGATGAGGCAACTGTACCAGACTGCACAGGATTGTAGTTTTGATCAAACAAAGGTACCATTGGCAAAAGCAAAATGGTTTTACGAGTCTCTATAGTGGGTTAAGAAGAGAGGGACTGAAGGATGGGGACATACGTTATAAAAGATGTGGGAGTCTGAATGTTTTCCACAATTGAAAAAGGAAACAAGAATCGACACTCATAAAAAAAAACATGACAAGAGATAATAACATGACGAGAGATAATCACCTTACCATCTGGTGTTAGACAATGATAGCCCTTATATTGAGTGCTATACCCTAGAAATGTACATGGTTGTGAGTGAAAATCCAGTTTATGTTGCACAAAATGACATAAATACGAAAAAAAACAATAGCCAAATACCCTGAGATGATCATACATAGGTTCACGCCCATAAAGAATCTGATACGAAGACTAACTTTTCAGAACCGAAGTGGGTAATCGATTAATAAGATGGACAGCACTAGAGAATGCATAACCCCAATAATCCATAAGCAGACTAGCCTGGGCCAAAAGTGTATGACCGGTCTCCACAATATGTTTGTGTTTGCGCTTAGCAAAACCATTTTTTTCTAAAGTATAGGGGTAGGAGAGATAATGAAGAATCCCATGACTAGCTAGAACTGATGCAAAAGCATGAAACTCACCGCCCTAATCACTTTGAATTTTTTTAATAGTCTTCCCAAACTGATTGCTAACCATCTTCTAAAACTGAAGAAAACATTCAACTACTTGAGATTTATGTTTAATCAAATAAACCTAGGTAAACCAACTACACATGTCAATAAACGAAACATAATATAGATTACCCCCACATGCAACAAAAGCCAGTCCCTACCAATCAAAGGCAACCAAATCAAATAATTCCATATATTCAGTAGTAGAGCATGAGAAGGGCAATTTATGTGATTTCTCGTTCTGACAGGCAATACAAACCTTATCAAGACATTTTTTATTGGAAACAATTTGAAACTTGTCAAGCACAAATTTAACAATCGCATGAGAAGGGTTGCCTAGTCTTTTATGCTACAATGTAAAGACATCATCATCCAAATGACAATCCTAAATCCCAGTATTGTTAATAAAAGGAATTGTATCAGAAGAGATAGATAAACTGACCGAAAATTGATAGAGACCATCACGAACTTTGCTCCATAGTAAAATTTCATGTGTCTGGATGTCCTTAATAACACAATAAGAAGGGTGAAATTCAAAAAATACATTGTTGTTAGTAGCAAACTGAGAGACAGACATAAGATTTTTCTGGATGCTTGGCATGCACAAAACATTAGAAAGATGTAATAACTTCTTCTTTGTTGATAGAACAATATTCCCAATAAACAAAATTTTAGTGGGAGCCCCATTCCTATTAAAAGAGAAGAAGTACCTGTGTATGAAGTTAAGGCATTTAAACCAAACACATTCTGATAGACATTATGAGTGGCCCCTGAATTTGGATACCATGACGAGGCTGCTACTGGCACAGGGACATATGAGTTAGTATTATCCAAGTTTGAATCACACTGCGTGGCATCTAAAAAATTAGATGCATGAAAATCAAGAATTCGGGGTAGCCCAACACACTATGATGTGTCAAAATCAAATACACGTGCTTGTGGTTTAGTCTGCCACAGAACTTCAAGAGCATTATTTTGTATTGAGCCTTCAAGATCAATATAATTAGCATTTGGCCTAAGGGAACTTAGTCCAAATTTTTAGCTAGCATTTGCCTACCCACTATTCTGCCCATTATTCTATCCACTATTCAACCCAAGGGACTGACCTGCATTTGGCCCAAGACACTGACCACCATTCAGGCTAGGGCACTGGCCTGTATGACTCGACTTGTGCACCACAGCAGATGGCCCAACACAGCGTGTAACACCCTTAACCCGTATTCGTCACCGGAACAGGGTTTCAAAGCATTACCAAAACTTTCAGAACATTTTTAGATAATTCACGTTTTCCATCCATTAGCAAAACTCCCTAAAAACATGCATTCAATCAAACATAGATGAGCTCATCATGCAATACTCTTTCGAGCCATTATCATTTCATCTCATTTTCTCATAACATGTCAAAAGTTGTGTCCGTTGAATCATTGAAATTCCGATGAATGCTCAAGTGGTACACTCGAGGTGTACGATTAATAACCCGTCAATTCTTTTTCGAGGGTACCCATTAGGGCATTTAATCAAGGGAACAGTCTCAAGCCACATATCGTATAATAGGATTACCAGTTCAGGCTAAATCCTTTATATATCGTATGCTCAGAAAAGCTCAACTAGGGTTACCAGTCCAGGCTAAACCCTAATCGTTACGTATACTCGAGAGGTGTTATATTAGGATTACCCGTTCGGGCTAAACCCTTTCTATAATGAGGTCAATAGGATTACTTGTCCGAGCTAAATCCCTTCCACAACAAATGCAGAACCTCGTTCTTTTTAGGAAAGCACATATATTTATCGAAATTCAATATTCAATCGGGACTTAACCCTTTTTCACCATTTTCAAGCATGTATTAAAATTTCTCATATAACATTCAAATAATGTACATCAATATAATTCACATTCCATACAAACACAACTTTCAATTAAACATATTTACGTGCTCGATTAAGTTACATGAACTTACCTCGACACTTCTTCACGTATAAAATCTACTAATCTGAAACCTTTTCTTTCCTCGATCTAACCCCAAATTTGAGTTGTCTGGATCTATATAAATAACTTTAATTCTCAATTTTATACATTTCATACTTATTAGGACTCAATCTACATCCTAAGCAAAATTACCATTTTCCCCCTAACTTTTCCATAAATTCCAATTTCGTTCCTATGCTCGGAAAATAAAAATTGTGCAACTTAGTCACTATTCCAAGCCTAACCAAAATTTCAAAGTAGAATTTATAGCACATATTTTCTATAAATTTCAGAAATTTTCATCAATTTTCACAACTTTACATTTTATTCCCTAAATCATGTTTTCACCAAAAATCACTTTGTAAAATTTGTTTATCTATCAACAATCTTTCATTTTGTACCATAAATTTCTAATTTTCAGCATATACATCCATGACCCATTTTCCATACTTGATAACATTTCAAATTAATCCCTCAAATAGATAGATTAAGCTATCTCGATTTTAAAAATATCCAAATTACTAAAAACGAGACAATGAAACTTACCTAATTAGGCCTTGAAAGTTTCTTCTCTCTCTCCTAGGGTTTCCATATAATTTTGAGGTTGAAGATAACAAAAATAAGATGATATTTCTTTTATCATCTTTTTAATTAATTAATTATGTTAATTTCCAATTTAGTCCTTGCCATTTTCCTAAATTTCCATGGATGATTTAACAAAGATATTTTCCATCTTTTGATTAATGGTCTAATTACCATATAAGTACATCTAGTTTTGAATTGCATAGCTATTTAATCCTTATAGCTACTAGAATTCTACTTTCACATTTTATACAATTTGGTCCTTCTCGTAATTAAACACGAAATCGGTAAAATTTTCTTTTCAAATTTTTCACATGAAATTTCTAACCTAACATGAACCATATAAAAAATAAAATAAATTTTATTTTTGGATCGAATTTGTGGTCGTAAAATTATTATTCTAACCTCACTAAAATTGGGTTGTTACAAGCTCCCCCTTAAGGTTTTTTGTCCACAAAAATCTTACCAGTAAAGAGGTTTGGATATTGCTTTCTCATGGTATCCTCCAGTTCCTAGGTAGCCTCCTCTATAACGTGCCATTGCCAAAGAACTTTTACTAATGCTACCTTTTTATTTCTCAACTCTTTTGTTTCCCGAGCTAAGATTTTAATCGGTTCTTTACTATATGTCATATCAAGCTGAATCTCTACCTCTATCGAAGAGATAACATGTGAAGGATCAGATCGATACCGCTGTAGCATAGCCACATGAAAAACATTATGAATCTGATCAAGTTCTAGTGGTAAAGCTAACCGATATGCAACAGGTCCAATTCTCTCTGTAATCTTGTACTCTCCAATGAATCGTGGACTCAGTTTTCCTTTACGAAAAAACTAGATAACTTTCTTCCAAGGCGATACTTCCAAGAATACCTTATCACTGACCTGAAATTCTATTTCTTTTCTGTTAAGATCAATATAAGACTTTTGGAGATCAGAGGCTGCTTTCAAACTGTCTTGAATCACTTTCACTATTTCCTCAGTCTCAAGGATTAAGTGAACTCCGTGCAACTTTTTCTCACTAAGTTTTGTCCAATACAATAGAGTTCTACATTTGCAACCATATAAACCTTCATACAGTGTCATTTCAATACTAGATTGATAATTGTTATTATAAGCAAATTCAACCAAGGGAAAATACCTTTTTGAGTTACCTTCAAACTCAAGTATACAACATCGAAGCATATCTTCCAAGATCTGTCTTACCCGTTCAGATTGACCATCTGTCTGGGGATGAAATGCAGTACTGAAATGTAGTTGTGTACCCAGAGCTTCTTGTAACTTGCTCCAAAATCGAGATGTAAACCGAGGGTCTCTATCTGAAATGATGGAGACAGGCACTCCATGCAATTTGACAATCTCAGAAACATACAACTTAGACAATCTATCCAGGGAAAACTCCATACGTATTGGAATAAAGTGCGCAGAATTTGTCAACCGATCATCAATTATCCATATGGCATCTTACTTCTTTGGAAATGGGGGTAATCCCGATACAAAGTCCATAGTAATTCTTTCCCATTTCCATTTTGGTATCGTAACTGGCTGTAAAAGTCCATAAGACAACTGATGTTCATCTTTTATTTGTTGACATATAAAACATTTAGATACAAACTCATAAATATCACGTTTCAGTCCTAGCCACCATTACATCTTTTTCAGATCATTGTACATTTTATTACTACCAGGATGTATAGACATGTTACCATTATGAGCTTCACTCAAAATCTTTTGTACTAGTTCTGAACTTTTCAGTACACATACTCTGCCTCTAAATAACAAACAACCATCAATCCTGATCTAAAATTCTGAGTCAGGAGTCGATTCACTTTGTTTATGTTTTGCTTGCAACTTATAATCATTTTTCTGAGCTTTAGAGATCTGCTACAAAAATGTTGGTCTAGCTTTTAACTCAGCTATAATTGGACCATCATCAGATAATGGCAATCGAGTATTCATTGCTCACAATGTATACAGAGATTTTCTACTCAGAACATCTGCCACTATATTGGCTTTTCCCGGATGGTAATCAATAACAAGATCATAATCTCGTAGTAATTCTAGCCATCTAGACTGCCTCAAATTTAAATCTTTTTGTGACATCAAATACTTCAAATTTTTATAATCAGTGAATATGTGACATTTTTCACCAAACAAGTAATGCCGCCAGATTTTTAATGCGAACACAATGGCTGCTGATTCAAGATCATGTGCCGGGTAGTTTATTTCATGTGGCTTTAGCTGTCTTGAAGCATAGGCCACTACTTTACCTTCTTGCATCAAAATACAGCCTAAATGTAACACCCCTTACCCGTGTCGGACGCTGGGACAATGTATGAGGCATTACCGGACTTAAACATAAGCAAACGTACATTTTCGAGCTATAAAATTTCATTCAATTTAGAATCATTCATACACAAGCATACCGACTAAACCAAGAACATTCAAAAATTTTACAACACTTAGAAAATTTTCATGTTTTGGAGAGTCACACGTCCGTGTGGGCAGGCCATGTGGTAACACACGCCCGTGTCCTCCACCTATGTAACTCTCTATTTATGATGTCATCACCCATTTATGGTCACATGGCCAAGTCACATGCCTGTGTGCTAGGCCGTGTGGCGAATTTAATTTTTGTATTTAATGTACAGACTTCACACAGCCTGGGCACATGCCCATGTCCTAAGGTTGTGTCTTTGACACGGCTGAGACATACAGCTGTGTCTCTGCCACGTGTGTTTACTACTGGACATTCTGTTTTGTAAAAATTAGGGTCTAAGGGACACACAGCCTATCAACATGCCCATGGGGCTGATCGTGTGCCACACACACTCTAAGACTAGTTTCTAAGCCATTTGCCACCCTCAACTTCACACATACACTATACATTTCATTAGCAAATAGCTAGACACTAATTGGCAATCAAACACCCACAAACATGGCTTGAACATGACATTCACTCAACATTAAGGCATTAACTGATGCATACACATATAAATACGTTTACAACCCAATTAGCTCATATAAGCCAACTGATGTGGATATACACCAATCAAATCCTTAATCATTACAAGCGAATTCACTTGGCCAAATCAAAATAACATATACACAAATGACTAAGTCCCTATACATGCCATAGACTCAAAAGTTTACATTTATTTACCCAACATGATAGCTTGATAGTGTGATAACATCTCTGGCGATCTCCAACCTGAGCTAGCTTACCATCCTATAAGATATGAGAAAAGGAAAGGGATTAAGCTATGGAGCTTAGTAAGTTTATATACATATAATTGACATCTTACTATTTATTATCCCAAGACCAACAATATAACCACGTCACTTATGAAATCACATTGTCAATTATATTAATTTTTAGTCATAATTTAACATATCTTATCATTTATCTAGCAATCAAAAGCTCTTTTTTTTTAATAAAATGCCACAATTTGTGCGAATAGAACATGGTACATCATAATTCAGTTTGGCCCAAAAGCCAATTACACAATCACCAATCGAATTTATCGTATATTCCATACCTCACAAGCATGGACCAACAAACACATATCTTATCTCATTTTCATCATTTATACACACTTTACAATTCATTTAATACAATAAAACTTGCACCACTGTTATTATCCTCGTACTCATAACTTACTCAATTTTTATCTTACAAAAAATTCATCACATACTAGTCTCGTTCCTTATGAGGTCCACGTACATACCTGTATCGATTCGCAATAGAGCCATATACACTTTCACATCTTTAACTTATCCCGTTGAACTCTCAGAATACTAATAGATACACAGAAGGTTTGCACATCAGTGCCACATATATGTAGCCGAAGCTATCACTTATCACTTGCAGCCGAAGTTGTCACTTATCACTTATCACTTAGGAGCTTACTTTTGAGCTAATCACGAGTCTGCTCACACAAGCTGACAATCGTGATGTAGTTACATAGCGCTGCTCACACAAGCTGTCGAGTATCTGCAACAGATGCCGGATTACCTAGCCACTAGTAGGACGTACTAGACCAACACCTGGGGCAATTAATCACTTAAACACTTAGTTTCCTAGCAACATGTCACTCATATCTTATTCGATTCCTAAGGTTCAACTGGGATTTTCTCACTTGCATTTATCACTTATTGAAAATTTATTACATACAATCCGAAATTCACATTCACACTTATCAGTTATCGAACTTTGTCAATTTCACTTGAAATATCATTTACATAACTCATACAATATATATAACATGTAAACATAGATTAATGATGCATTACTTACATACAAACTTACCTCGGTAACAAAATATGACTAGTTATACAATTTAGTCCGCAACTTTGTTCTTTCCTCGGTTTAGGTTCGGACTCCGTTCTTCTTTATCTATAATAGAAACTTTCAATTATTTAATCATCACACCGTTCAAACCAGTCCATAGATCATACTATGGAAAAATTACAATTTTCCCCTAAACTTTTACATATTTACAACTTAGTCCCTAGGCTTGTAAAATGAAATGTACTAAATTTCTTTAACATAAAAGCCTAGCCAAACCACTTTCATGCTTATAACAGCCTACATTTTCTTTTAAAACACATTTTTACTACCCATTTTATAACTTTTACAATTTAGTCCTTTTTAGGTGTTTTCATGAAAAATCACTTGGTAAAAGATGTTTATCATACATCCAACTTTCATATTCCATCATTAAACATCAAAATACTTGCGTGTCACACATGGGTGAATTTTTGAACATGAACCCTAGCTCAAAATAATGGTAGAAATAGCTAGATCAGTTGATGACAACTTCAAAAACGTAAAGAACATTAAAAACGGGGCTAGGATACACTTACTTGTGAGCTTGAAAATGTCAAAAATCCTAGCTATAGAGGGCTTAGAATTTTTGGCACCTACCTAGAGAAGATGAGTAACTTTTTTCTTGAGCTTTTCCTTTTTATTAATTTATTAACCAATTGACCAAAATGCCCTTTTTACTAAACTTTCAAAATTTATCCATGCATGCCCATTTTTGTCCAAAAATATAAAAATTGGTCAAATTGCTATTTAAGGACCCTTAATTTATAATCCAAAGCTATTTCATACTTAAAGCTTTTAGAATCTCATATTTTGATACTTTTGCAATTTAGTCCTAAAAATCAAATTGAACTCGTATTCATAAAATTTCTTCATGAAACTTTCACACAATCATGCAAACATGTCACTGACCTCGAAACTATCATAAAACAAATATTTCTACTTCAGATTTGTGGTCTCAAAACCACTATTCTGACTAGGCCCTATATCAGGATGTTACACTAAACCATTCAATGACGCATCACTGTAAACTATAAATTGCTTACCCGATTCTAGTTGAACTAACACTGGAGCTTTTGTCAATAAAGCTTTTAATCTACCAAAACTCTGCTGGAATTTATCAGTCCATTCAAATTTCACATCTTTCTGCAATAGTAGGGTCATCGGAGAAGCTATTATTAAAAAACCTTTTACAAATCTCTGATAATAACCAGCTAGTCCTAGAAAACTTCAGACTTCAGAAACATTTCTCGGTGGCTTCAAATTAGCAATGGCTGAAATTTTATTCGGGTCTACTCTGACACCTTCACTAGATACTATATGCCCAAGAAAACTAACTTTTTGTAGCCAAAATTCACATTTACTAAATTTGGCATACAATTGTTTCTCTTGCAGAGTTTGCAACACTATTCTGAAATCTGACCATGTTCATTTTCATATTGAGAGTAAACCAAAATGTCGTCTATAAATACCACCACAAACCTGTCTAAATATGGCCTAAAAATTCTATTCATCAGATCCATAAATACTACAGGTGCATTTCTCAAACTGAATGGCATCACAAGAAACTCATAGTGTCCATACCATGTTTTAAAAGTTGTTTTGGGTACATCTAAATCTTTTACTTGTAGTTGATAGTGACCAAAACGAAGATCAATCTTTGAAAATATAGTGGCACTTTTTAACTGATCAAACAAGTCATCAATACGAGGTAATGGATACTTGTTCTTTATTATAACTTTATTGAGTTGTCTGTAATCAATGTACAGCCTCAACGTTCCTTCTTTCTTCTTAACAAATAGAACTGACACACCCTAAGGTGAGAAACTAGGTTGAGCAAAACCTCCGTCAATCAATTCTTGCAACTGTACCTTCAGCTCTTTGAATTCAGTAGGAGCCATTCTGTAAGGTGCTATGGATATTGGCGGTGTAACCGGAACAAGATCTTTGGATAATTCTACTTCTCTATCTGGTGGTAAACCAGGTAACTCTTCTGGGAATACATCAGGAAATTCACATACAGCTGGCACAGACTGAATCTTTGACTCAGATACTCTAGTATCCAACACATATGAAAGGTAGGCATCATAGCCCTTTCTAACATATTATTGTGCTGATATTGCTGAAATCACATTAGGTAATCCATCCAGTTTATCAGATTCAACACGAAGTAATTCTCCACTGTGACATTTCAATACAATATATTTCTATTTACAATTCATCACTACATTATATTGGGTTAACCAATACATTCCCAAAATCATGTCAAATTCATCAAAAGGCAATAACATCAAATCAGCCAAAAAGCAATAACCTTTTACCATCAACGGACATTTTTTACAAACTTTATCTACCATAACATATTGGCCCAGGGGTTTGAAATTTTAACCACAAATTCAGTGAATTCAATAGGTAAATTCTTAACCAGGATCAATCAAAGCAATAATATCAGTATCAAGTAGAGAAAATGTACCAGTAATGACGTAGGGTACAGAGGAATCTTCTCTAGCATGAATAGCATATGTTCTTGAAGGTGCTCGTGCCTTAGATCCAACTGTTGTATCCCTGGTAGTACCTCGACTACCATTAACATTGTCAAGATGATGTGGTGGTCTGCCTCTCGAAACAGGATTACTAGGCTTTGGAGCTGGTTCTATCTCTTTTTCAACTCTTCCTAGACAATCCTTAAGAAGATGGTCAAGTGAATCACATCCACAACAAGCTCCACTTCTCGACCGGCATTCCCCATGATAAAATCTGTTACAATGTTTGCATTTCGGTTTGGGATTACCAACACTACCCATGTTGGTCATATATGGAGATGAAGACCTCGGGTTAGAATGTTAGAGCCCTACTTTCTTCCAGAATATCCCGTAAAGGTGGTCACATGATCATAATACTTCTTTAATTTCTTAGAAGTAAATGATTGTGACTTACTTAAAGTTTTCTTTCTAGAAACCCGAGCCTCTCTTTTAGCTTGTTTCTTCTCCTTACTCAATTCCTCATCTTTGTGTGCTCGACCGGCTAACACCGTATATTCCCTTATCTTAAGAATTCTAATCAGCAATTTAATGTCTTCATTTAAACCCTCTTCAAACCGTTTACACATCTTGACCTCGGTTAAAACTCATTCTCTGGCATATTTGCTCAACCGAACAAATGCTCGTTCATATTTGGATACAGTCATGGTTCCCTACTTGAGTTCTAAAAATTCTTTCTTTTTCTGATCTATAAATCTCAGACTCACATATTTTTTTCTGAATTCAGTTGAGAAGAATTCCCATGTAATGCTCTCTCTCGGCACAACTGAAATTATGGTATTCCATTGATGATAAGCTATATCTTTCAGTAGGGATATTGCATATTTCAGACATTCGGCAGATGTACAGGATAGTTCATCAAATACCTGGATAGTATTTTTTAGCCAAAACTCAGCCCTTTCTGGATCATCATCTGTGGTAGCTCTAAATTCTTCCGCCCCATGCTTGCAGATTTTATCTATCGGAGGCTTACCAATTTAATAGGTTCAACACTCTATGGTACCTCAGGAACCAATTGAGGAGCAAGTAGGGGAGGTCGTGTTATAGCTGGAATTTGTTCTTAAGTACTCGGTAACCACTCATTCATTAATTGAAAGAAGGCCTGTATTGCCTCCTCACCCTGGCCCTTAGACACGGGCCTTTCACTGCCAGACGCAAAAGCAACTCTTTGAACTAAAGCTAAAGCATTACTCTCAACTTCCTCGGATTCAGCTCTAGCTTGGTTGGATAACATTACTATATGAAAAACACATTTAAAATGACCAGGAGTCATCACACTATCCTAGTTTATATAATGGCATGTATAGCCAAACCTGTGTTTGCTATGTCAAATATGAGAATCGGCTAAACTTAGCTCTAATACCACTAAATGTAACACCCCTATCCTGCATCCGTCGCTGAAATAGGGTTTCAGATCATTACCAAAACTTTCAAAACATTTTTAGATACTTCATGTTTTCCATCCATTAGCAAAACTTCCTAAGCAGATGCATTCAATCAAACATGCTAGTCACCAAAATCTCCATTTCAATCAAGTGAACATAGATGAGCTCATCATGCAATACTCTTTCGATTCATTATCAATTCATATCATTTTCTCATAACATGTCAAAAGTTGTGTCCGTTGAATTATTGAAATTCTGATGAATGCTCAAGTGGTACCTCAAGGTGTATATTCAATAACCCGTCAATTCTTTTTTGAGGGTACCCGTTAAGCCTTTTAATTAAGGAAACACTCTCGAGCCACATATCATATATTAAGATTACCAGTCAAGGCTAATCCTTTATATATCGTATGCTCAGAAAAGCTCAACTAGGGTTGCTAGTCTAGGCTAAACCCTAATAGTTACGTATACTCGAGAGGTGTTATATTAGGATTACCCGTTCGGGCTAAACCCTTTGTATATTGTATGCTCAGAAAAGCTCATAGGGTGCCATTTTCAAGCTTGATTGATAACTATTATTGTAGGCAAATTTGACAAGCAATAAGTACTTTTCCCAACTACCTTGGAACTCAAGAACACAACATCTCAACATGTCTTCGAGAATTTGGATTAACCTCTCTGACTGACCATCGGTCTGAGGATGAAAAGCCGTGCTAATTCAACTCTGTCCCTAATGCTTCTTGTAACTTTTTCCAAAATCGAGATGTAAATCTCAGATCTCTGTCCAAAATTATCGACAATGGCACTCCGTGCAGTCTCACCATCTCAGAAATGTACAACTCAGCTAGTTTCTTGAGCGAGAAATTTGTACGCACTGGTATAAAGTGAGCTGACTTCGTTAATCTATCAACAATGACCGATGCTGCATCTTTTTTCTTTGGCGACAAAAGGTAGCCCAGAAAAAAAATCCATGGTAATGCAATCCCATTTCCATTCAGGATCCATTACAGGTTGAAGTAGACCCGAAGGTACTTGATGCTCAGCTTTTGCTTGCTGACACACTAGGCACTTCGAGACAAAGTCGAATATCTCAAGTTTCATTCCCGACCACCAATACATTTTCTTCAACGCTACCTGGGTGAGTCGATAAATGACAACTACGTGCCTCTCGCAAAATCATCTGGATAAGCACATCAGTCTTGGGTACACAGATTCTATCTCGGTACATCAAATATCCCTCAGTACAGATTCCATCTCGCACTAAGCTACCTTGGCTTGCAAATCTTTGTCACCTTTCTGAGCTTCAACAATTTCTTACAAAAACATCGGTTTGGTTCTCAACTCAGCCAAGATCGAACCATCGTCGGTCATTGACAACTGAGCATCCGTAGCCCTGAAAGAAAACAATGATTTTTTGCTCAATGCGTCAACTACCACATTTGCCTTTCTGTGCTGATAATCGATTACCAACTCGTAGTCTTTTACTAGCTCTAGCCATCTCCGTTGCCTTACATTTAACTCTTTTTGCGTCACCAGATACTTTAAACTTTTGTGGCCCGTCAAAATTTGGAATTTCTCACCATATAAAAAGTGTCTCTAAATCTTTAGCGCAAAAACGATGGCGGCCAACTCTAAGTCATGAGTAGGGTAGTTCTTCTCATATGGCTTCACCTGTCTAGGGGCATATACAATCACTTTTCCTTCTTGCATTAGCACGCACCCCAATCGATTCAGGGAAACGTCGCTATACACCACAAATTCTTTTCCCGGTTCAGGTTGCACTAAAATTGGGGCTTCCGTTAACAAAACCTTTAATCTCTCTAAACTTTGTTGGCACTTTTCGGTCCATTTGAATTTGACATCTTTCTGCAACAACCTTGTCATAGGAGTCGCAATCATAGAAAATCCATTAACAAAATGTATGTAGTAGCCCGCTAGGCCCAAGAAACTCCTAATCTCTGTTACATTCCTCGTCGGCTTCTATTCAACAATAGCTGATATTTTTCTCGGGTTGACTTGGATCCCATTTCCTGATACAATATGTCTCAAAAATATAACCTCACGTAGCAAAAATTCGCTCTTGCTAACCTTGGCATATAATTGCTTCTCTCTCTATGTCTGTAGAACCGTCCTCAAGTGCTTGGCATGCTCGTCTTCATCTCGAGAGTAAATCAGTATGTAATCAATAAAGACTACTATAAATTTATCCAGGTATGGTCGAAATATGCGGTTCATTAAATCCATGAAAACTGTCGAGGCATTAATCTAGCCAAAAGGCATGACTAAAAACTCGTAATGACCATACCTTGTCTGAAACGCAGTCTTTGGCACATCTTTCTCCTTAACTCTTTGCTGGTAATACCCCGACCTAAGGTCTATCTTGGAAAACACCGTGGCTCCCCTAAGTTGATCGAATAAGTTGTCGATCCTCGGCATAGGGTACCTATTTACATTGTTACATTGTTGATTTGTCGATAGTTTATGCACAACCTCATCAAACCATTATTTTTCTTAACAAATAAAACTGGCGCTCCCCACGGAGAATAACTCAGTCTCGCAAAGCCCTTATCCGTCAACTCTTACAACTCGGTCTTCAATTCCATAAGTTCCGTTGGACCCAGTTTATATGAAGCGATCGAGATAGGTGCCGTGCCAAGGACCAACTCGATACTAAACTCCACCTCTCTCTCTGGAGGTAATCCAGGCAACTCTTCCAGAAATACATCCGAGTACTCACATACAACAGGCACTGTATCAATTTTCTTTTTAGATACTTTAGTGTTCAACATAAAAGGAAGAAAAGCTTCACACCTTTTTCTCAAATATTTTACCATAATCAAGGATGAAACCATTACTGTAACACCCTGAATTTGGGCCTAGAAGAATTGGGTGTTGAGTCTAGGTTCGATAAAAGAAAACTTGAATAATTGTGAAGTTTTAAAAAATTATTATTGTTAAAAAAAATGTTACTGTATTTTTTTTAAAATCTTATGAAAATTATAATTTATTATTATTAGAAAATTTTACTGTATTTATTATTATTGATGTTTTAAATATTATTAGTAGGAAAAAAAGAATATTATTGTATTTGAAATTTTTATAAAAATATATTTATTCCTATTGTTATAATTATTATTATTATTATTTAAAAATATATAGAGTATTATTATTAATTTGGTATTTAAATTCAGTTTTTAAATGAATTTGGAAGTTTTTAAGGTGTGGGAAAAATCTTGGTTCAATCCAAGACTTTAGCAAAGAAATTAGTTTTTGTTTGTTAGGGGAACTGGACAATAAGGCTTTAATAATTAAGTGGGCTAAATTTGTCACAAAGGGAAGTCTGATTCAGTGGCAGAGGCGCTAGGAGGTTGTAGGAGTGCCTGGGTTCAAGGCACGGTGCACGCATAAATTGCTTTTTATTTTAGAAGCCGTGTCGCGCTAAGGTAAGACTTAAGTACGGTTGCGACTGAGTTATGCCACAAAAAGGCTTGTGGCGCAGCGGCAGCGGTGCGTTAGGAGTTCCAGGGTAGCACGGGTTTGAGTCCAGGCGCAGGCGTGTTTCTATTTTATTTTTATAAAATGAGCGGGACTTCAACAGGTAATCTTTAAAATAAAACGCGACCGTAGATTGGTAAAGGCAAGCGTGCGTCCTGGTGGTCAGCAGTGTGCTGGGTATCCTAGAGGTCCCAGGTTCGAGCAGCGTCCCGCGCAGGAAAGGTGTGTTTTTACTGGGCGCGCGTGGAAGGAGCCGTGCGAGACTGAAGGACCGTAGCAGCGAGACGTGCGGGACTGGGGTGCTTCCTAGCAGCAGATTCAAGCGGTGGGGGCTGCTATCAATCGGTGGAAAAGTTTGATTCCCATTCCAACTATAGTTTTTATTTTTAACTAAAATTAAGGGATTGAAAGCAATTCAAATCTGTTTGAATTTAAATTCAATGATAGCAAAATTCAAGGAGCAAATCGTGGAAGTAGAGTGCTAAAATCATGGTATTTGTTGTTGAGAAGAATTTTTGTGCCGAAGGGGGGGACTTGGGTGCCGAATGAAAAACCCATTCGGCTATGGCAATTTTTGGCCATTATTCTCTTCTTTTCATTCCCTTACTCTTTTAGTTCTTTAAAGCCGAAACCGCAACCTTTATTTTTCAATTTGTGCTGATTTCTTTTTGAACATTTTTACTCGCCTTTGTGTAAAAGCCGAACCCCCCAACTATCTTAGCCTTGTTGTCATCTACTCCCTTTCATCACCAAGCTTTTATTTTTCTCCCTTGGGTTGTTCAAAGGCTAGAATCATCGTGTTCATAGGGGCTTGGTAGCCGAATTTATAGATCCTTTAAGTTCACTCTTTACTCGAATTTAGAGACTGGATTTGCATTGGAATCAGGATTAGAATCGTTTTGGTTGAAAGAACCTGTGATAAGTATTCGAAACCATTTATTTTTATTCGAGTTTGCAGAAAAGCTGTATAACCCTTAATCACTTAGGGAGGCTATCGTTATAGACTAAAAGGGTTTATTTTTTGTTATATACCGTTCTATTAAGAGAAGACGGAATAAAGGTTGTCGATCAAAAGAGCTCTGGAAAGCGAGGACCATTCATTTGACAGATTTAGACTTAGTCATCAGTTTTGGCAAAGGTAAGCAAGTTAGGCCATTTATGGAGGTTGGCCGAATATGTATGTTGGGATTTTAGTGAGCATTCAATTTTGTTTTTAGATATTAATGTGATTTAAATGAATGTAGGATTGATTTGGAGTAGATGTCGTCATCGTTCGTCGTAATCAGGTGTGTATTGAACCCTTCTTTAGCCTAATTCGGCAAAGGCCAATTAACCGAAAGTTGGTATTATGCGGGCTTGTGAGTGTGCGAATGCTCACAAGATGATTGGAAATCATGGGATCTGTAACCGTAAGTGGTAAGTTAGTTGAGTGTGCAATTTCGTGCCCTTTGGTAAGTTGGGCCTTGATGGGCCGAATGTGGACCCAATGGGCTTTTGGGCCTAATTGGGTAAAAATAGGTAATATTGGGTAAAAATAGGTAATAAGAATGTTCTGTTAGAATGTAGGATTGAAACTACTAGAACCGGTAACTGGATATGAAACTTGGACTAAACGGGCTTAATTTGCTAATAGACGCTGCACGGCCATTAGGGGTTTTAGGGCCCAGTAACTGAAACTTGTTAAAAACTGTTAAATGGACTGCTAAGATGGAATAGAGATTACCAATGACTGTAATACACTTAAGACTCGTAGTATTAGAATAATTACTGAAATACCCCTTAGGGTGCGAAATTACAGTTTTACCCCTAGGTGTAAAATGACTGTTATACCCCTAGGGCTAAATTTGACTGGAATGCATGTTTTACTATTTCTGTGTACTGTATGCCACGTCATAATTATCTGTTGCATGGGTTTTGGGATTATTGATGGAGGAAGTGCAAGTGGCATTGCCACGATTAGTGAAAGAGGCTTTGCCTTGTACTGTTTATTGAAAGAGGCTTTGCCTCGTACTGATTACTGAAAAGGGCTTTGCCCATACTGTTTACTAAAAGAGGCCTTGCCTCGTATTACTATTTGTGGCCACTATATCTGAGCAGCCATGCTGCGACTGTAGTGTGTGGGCTGGGTGGGTCAAGTTATTCCCCACATGGTGTGTTGGCGAGTATGGGTGGTGTGTAGCGGTTGGTGGGTTGAGTAGTCTCCCCAATTGGGTTGCATTCATACTGTTATATATACTATTTTGTTTTGGGCCTATGGGCCATACTGTTATCTGAATAGGGCTTCGGCCCAGTTTACTGTTATCTGAATAGGGCTTAGGCCCAGTGGGCTTGAGCTGACTTAGGCTTTGGATGGGCTTTTTGTACACACTGAGTTTCCAAACTCATCCCCTTTTCCTTCCATCCTTGCAGGTGAGCCTAGGTTAATGGACTTGGAGCTGGGAAGGATTCAGAGTGGCCACATGGACTGGACTGTTGGATTTTAATTAAGTTATCCATTTCAATTTAGATTTAATTAGTTATTTTGGTTTTGGGTTGTAAAAAGGCCTCTTTAATTATTTTTATTTTGGGTTTTTATTCTTTACTTATTTAAATTGATTTTAGCTTACATAGGATATTATTTAAATCGAGTTGAAAATAAATGATTTTAAGACGCGATTTTTATAAAAGTTACTTGTTTCCAAACTAGCATGATAACCAAGCAAAGCTTCCGCAATTTTAAATGTTCTCGTAAATAAATATTTCAAATAGTTAAACTGTGGCAATGGTCGTGTGCATGTCTAGGAGTGGATCCAAGAAGAGCTTGGTACTTAAGTAGTCTATTCGACTCACCTCCTCTTTTCTGGAATCCTACCTGGTGCCCAGCTTCCATTCACTTTAAGTCATAACGAAAAAGGTCAAATTTTCTGATACTTAAACCGTTTTCAAAATAACATGTTTTATAAAGGTTATAAAGGGGTTACAAGCGTTCATAAATTTTCTATAAAATCACACAAAGTTTTTAACAATGTTTGAAAGGGGATGATTATTTTAATAAACCACGTTTTGAAAAAAAATAAACACAAGTTAAGGTTTTATACGAGTTTAACGGTAAGAGTTTTTAAACATCAAGAAGGGTTTTCAATGAAAACACGGTTTTCGAAAAACACTTCAATGTGACACATCAGACTTGGCCGTAACGTCTGGGCCGGGTTTGGGGTGTTACAATTACTGACAAGTCATTTGGTCCACCTGATTCTACCCGAAGGGTATCTCCATTTGTACATCTCAATTTAATAAATTTTCACCCACAATCCACTATCACATTATGAGTAGACAACCAATCCATACGAAGGATTACATCGAACTCATCAAACAGAAATAGCATAAGATTGGCTGGAAGACAGTGACCTCTAATTATCAAAGGACAGTTTCTACATACTTGGTCAACTAACACGTGTTTGCCTAGCAGATTAGTCAATTTTACCACGAATTTTGTAGACTCAACTATCACATTTATACTAGGTACAAACCTCATGCATATGTATGAATGGGTAGACCCTAGATCAACTAAAGCAAGAATAGATATATCGTGAATAGAGAAGGTACCTGTAATCACATCTGGGGATGAGGCTTCCTCGTGAGCGCAAATGGAAAAAGTCCTTGCCGGCACTCGGCCCTCAGACCTCCCGGTTGAATCCCTAGGCACACCTTTGTTGCCATCCCCGCTCCTCAGGTTCTTCTGTGGTCTACCCCTCAACAGTGTATTACTTGGTCGGGCTTTTTAAAACCCCTCTTCCTCAGCTCTCTCAGGACAGTCTTTAAGAAAGTGGTCCCAAGAACCACACTTGTAGAAGGCTCGACTATTTCCCTAACACTCTCCAAAATGCTGTCTACCACATTGTGAACATTTAGGTCTATCCGGTCGAGTACTACCAACACTCACAACAGAGGCAGTCTGGGCTTTAGGCACCGTGTGTTGCTTACTCTCGCTTCCGCCCGAGTATCCCACTTAAGTATTAAATCGAATAGTAAACTCTCTTGATTTCTTGGATGAGGATTGATGAGATTTCCCCATCTATCTTTTCTTTGAGTCATGAGATGCCATATCGGCCTTTCTTGTAACAGCCTGAAATAGGGCCTAGTCGAAATAGTGGTTTTGAGACCATAAATCCAAAGTAGAAAAAGTATATTTCATGATCATTATTAAGTTTATAGCATGCTTGCATGATAGTGAGAAAATTTCCATGAAGGTGTTCTATGACATTTCATGATATATTACTTGAATGGTTTTCTATGAGATTGAACTAGTTATGAGAAGGCGTAGAAAAGCAAATGACATTTCATGATATATTACTTGAATGGTGTTCTATGACTTATGTTGTTATCTTGTTCCATGCAACTTTCTAAGCATTTTATGCTTACCCCTTCATTTTCCCTTCTTCCTTGTAGATTTGCCGAATTAGCTAGGGGATCGATCAAAGTTGGAGCTCAAAGTCACACTATGAAGCCATTCATTTTGGTATACTAAATTAAGTTATTTTGATGTATGGCATGTATAGGAAGTTTGGTTGTTTTGATATATGTTATTTTGAGTAGCCAAATATGTGGCTATTATTATCACCTGAGTCAAGTTGTAACGACCTTTGGAAATGCGCTAATATTGATTAAGTTATATTTTATGCAATGTGGATAAAATTCATGCTTGTGCTAGTTGCAAGTCTAAGTAGAGTAATGATGGATGAGAATGATATGTATGGTGGCATGCGAGTGCCTAAAATTATGAATGTTTAGAAAGTATAATTATGTTTGAAATTGGTATGAGTTGGTTGTGTTTCTGGGTGGCAAAAAGGCTTGGAAAATAGCCTGTTTTTGTCCACATGGGTTAGGCACATGAGCGTGTGTCTAGGTCGTGTGTGACATACGATCTGCACCAAGGTTGTGTAGCTCGACCATGTGTCCCCTGCATATTAAGTAGTTAAGTCAGTATTGCACACGGGTTGAGCACACGGGTGCGTGTCTTGGCTGTGTAAAGTCAAGTAATTCATAGTGTTTTAACAGAATGGTCCACAGGTTAATGACACGGGCATGTCTAGGCCGTGTGAGGGACACGGGCCATAGAGACTGGCGTGTGCCCAAGCCGTGTTTAAGCCAGTTGGTTGAAATAAGAAATAAATTCAGCATGGGCTAGGGACATAGGCGTGTGTGACCACACGGCCAGCCCACATGGGCATGTCCCACCTCAGAGGGGTGTTTGGCCTTATTTTAAGCAAATTTTTTCTAAGATGCTCGAAAGTTCCTGGATTGGTTTTAAACCACTCCCGAAGTATATTGTAGGCCTTGTAGGCCCATGATAGGAATATTAAGAGCATGGTTATAAAAGTTTTAAATTGAAGCAAGAATTAAGGCTCAATTTAGTACATTTGAGCAACGTTAAGTGCGGTAACGCCTTATACCCCATCTCGGCGTCAGACTCGGGTAAGGGGTGTTACATTTCTTTTCTCCTTGGCCAACTCTTCAGCCTTACACGCTCTCTCAACGAGCACCACAAACTCTCGGATCTCCAAAATACCTACCAACAATTTGATGTCCTCATTTAAACCGTCTTCAAACTGCTTACACATGGTGGCTTCAGTGGACACAAACTCACGTGCATACTTGCTGAGTATCACAAACTCGTATTCACATTCAATGACTGTCATTCAACGTTGCTTAAGTTCTAGAAATTCCTTCCTCTTTTGGTCGATGAACCTTTGACTGATATACTTCTTGCAAAATTCCTTCAGGAAGAAGTGCCAAGTCACCCTCTCTCTCGGCACCACTGATACGAGAGTGTTCCTCCACTGGTAGGCCGAATCTCATAGTACTGATACCGCACATTTCATGCACTCTTCAAGCGTGCATGACAATTCATCAAACACTCTGATGGTGTTCTCCAACCAGAGCTCGGCTCTCTCCACATCGTCATCTTTTTTTGCCTAGAATTCCTCAGCCTATGCTTTCTAATTCGGTCTACTAGGGGTTTGTCTCTCTTACTGATTTCTGCACCTTGAGGAGCTACTGAGGCATGTGATAAATTAGGGGAAATGGGGGAGGTGGAGTATTTGGGTTCACACGAACGTACGCCGTATACCGGGCACTCATCATCTAGAAGTTAGCTTCTCTAGCCCCTCTACCCTGACTTATCGTCGCGGGCACACTCTCGATTGGCGCGATCCCTTCAACAGGAGTCGGCACATTACTTTCCACATTGTCTGCCATAAGTTGATCGGGATCTGTTACTATATGAAAACACAATTTATAGTCGTTAGGGGTTGTCACACTATCATTTTATAACTATGGCATGTATAGCTAGACACGAACATAAACTAGGTCAGTCCTAGAATCGACTAAACCATAGCTCTAATACCACTAAATGTAACACCCTTTACCCATACTTGACGACGGGATAGGATACGAGGTGTTACTTTACAATATCACATGCAACCATTCAACTTTAACTCATTAAAATGCATCCCGATTTAAAACTGTTACAAATGTTGTCCTAAGGACATTCATATGGGCCTACGAGGCCTAAATCGTAGTTTAGAAACAATTTGAGACCATTTCAGACACTTAAGAAAATTGTCTTCAAAAACTAGTAAAAATTGGGCATACGCCCGTGTGGCCTCTAAACATGGCCGTGCTGGTGGTTCATGTGCCTCACAGGGCCTAAGCTTATTAGGACACGCCCGTGCCCCTTGTCCTGTGGATTTCTTTTCTAACATTGAACCTATAGGGTTTTTCACATAACCTGGCACATGTCCGTATGCTCAGCCCATGTGCAAAAACCTTGACATTCTATTTCTAGCGTCATCACTCACACGACCGCGGCAAACGCTCGTGTCTTGGCCGTGTCTTCCACATAGTTGAGACACGCGACCGTGTCTCATACATGTGTTGAACACAAATGGGCATTTAATTTATCCACGTTAGGTGCAGGGGACACACAGCCTGATCACACACCCGTGGGCAGATCGTGTGTCACACACGGTTTAGACACACGCCCGTGTGTCTACCCGTGTAGACAAAAATAGGTTATCTACCAAGCCTTTTTTCCACCCTAAAGCAAGATCAAATGCATATTCAAATATACTAAGACTAACTCTCAACCAATAGCCATAGTTTGGCATCCACACAACTTAATATGATCAGTCTAACCAACAATCATTCAACTATCCTAACCAATCTCATCAAACCAATTCAATCAATTACTCATGCAAAATTCTCATTCTTGAAACATTATCAATTGCATTTGATAACCAATGGTAAATATTACCCAACAACTTTGGCCTTATACAAAATAAAGTATTTCAAATTCAACCCAACACATTTGGCTCCCAAAATAATATGACCCAAACTAAGCCTAGTTTCTATAGATGCCATTTCTCAAAACACTTAAATCTAACTATACCGAGTGATCAAGCAGATAGTGTGAGCGAAACCTCTGACGTCCGATGATCCACAAGCTAGCTAGGAGGCACTATAGGAAAATGGAAACGAGAGGAGTAAGCATAAAGAGTAACAGCCCGAATTAGGGCCTAAACAGAATGGTGGTTTTGGGACCACGAATCTGAAATAGAAAATTTTATTCCAATAGAATTTTAACGTATATTGTATGATTGAATGCATGAGTGAAAATTTAGTAAATAAATTCTATCGATAAAGTGTCCAATTGAGTAATAGGATTAAATTACAAAAATTTCAAAATGTGTGTTCTAAAATCATTTAGTATGTAATTGAATTGGATTCATAAATTAGGAGTCTTTATTTAGCAATTAGACCTTTTTATGGCATGATGGACAAATATGCCAATGGAAGGAAAAATTTGCAAAGAAGGCCATTAAGGGCATTTTGGTCATTTGGTATTAAATGAAATAAAACGGATAAAATAAGCCAAAAATGTGTCGATCTTCTACCTTGCATAGCCGAAACTTTGGGGGACTCCTATTCCTGTTTTTCATGTTCTTCGTATTTTTGAGATCCTTAAACCTTGACCTAGCTTTCTATACCACTATTTCAAGCTAGGGTTCATGTTCAAAAATTTAACCATGTGTGTCATGAAAGCATTTTGATGTTTATTGGTAGAAAATGGAAGTTTAATGTCTAGTAAATAACTTTTCATAAGTGATTTTTCATGGAAATGTAATTAGGGACTAAAATGCAAAAGTTGTAAAATATGAGCATAAATTGTAAAACATTGAGAATTGTGGACTGCTATAAGAGACAAATAGGGTTAGCTAGGCTTGGGAATGTAGAAAAATAGATACATTTCATTTTACGAGCCTAGGCACTAAATTGTAAAATTGACAAAGTTAGGGGTAAAATGATGTAACACCCCTTACTCGTAACCAATGCCGGAGTAAGGTACGAGGTATTACCATACCAAAACTCATGTAAACACTTAACTTAAATTCGTGAAAATGTGTCCCAATTAAAAACTTTTCCAAACATTGTCCCATGAGCCTTCCTATAGGTCTACGACGCCTAAATCATGGTTCGAAATCAACCTAGGACCATTTCGTGCACTTAAGAAAAATTTTTCAAAAACTAGCAAAAACAGGGCACACACCCGTGTAACCTATAAACATAGTCATGCTAATGGCCCGTGTACCTCACATGGCAAAAACATGCATATTTGGTTTCTAACGTCAGTAGCCACACAGCCGTGGCGCACGCCTGTGTCCTGGTCGTGTCCTCCTCATGGTTGAGACACACGGCCAAGTCTCATGCCCATGTGAAACACTGATGGATATTTAATGCTATCCATGCATGGTGCAGGGGACAGACGGTCGAGCCATAAGCCCGTGTATGGCCCATGTGTCTCACACGGCCTAGACACACGCTTGTGTGTCTACTTGTGTGGGCAATATAGGGCTATTTACCAAGCCCTTCGCCACCCTAAAACACATACAAACAAAACCCCAATCCACATACATCATAATATAGCACCAATACTCATCTAAGTGCTCCTAAGTAGGTATTCATACATCAACCAACTCATGTCCAAAATGTAACACCCCAAACCCGGCCCAGACGTTACGGCCAAGTCTGGTGTGTCACATCAACGACAAACTAACCATGGTTCCTAGTTACTAAGATTAGGGTTAGTTTTGCAAAACCCTTATTAAAGTTTAAGGAGAAAATCCTGGTTTGATTGTGAACGTCCTATCCACTACCAACTTTTAAGGGGTATTCTAATTATAAGACCTTGGATTAAGCTTTTGTAACTCATTTGATACGTATGATTCACTTTGAAAACGTTGATTAATTTTAAGAAAAAATCGCGTAGCTTTTTTTCCAAATGGTTTAAAGTAAAGTATATATAAGTGATTAAAACCCAAATTAAATAATTAAAGCGGCCTTATTACAAACCCAAAACCGGAATAAAAATAATTGAAAATAAATAAGAAAATAAATAACTTAATTAAAACCAGCAATGTAGTCTACGTGGCCACTCTGAATCCCTCCCAGCTCCAGGTCCACCAGTCTAGGGCTCACCTGCATGGATGGAAGAAAATGGGTGAGTTTGGAAACTCAGTGTGTAAAGACAGCCCATCCAAAGCCCAAATCAGCTCAAGCCCACTGGGCCTAAGCCCTAACCAATCTCAGTAATAACTGGGCTGAAGCCCTATTCAGATACAGTAAGCTGGGCCTTAGTCCTATTCAGTATTCAGATAGCTAGGCCTTAGCCCTTTTCAGATAACAGTATGCCCCATAGGCCCATTACAGTAACAGAACAGATATCATGCATGTATGCAAAGCCTAAAACCCATTTTATGTCCAACTGCTACACACCACCCGTACCAGCCCAACACACCTATGAGGAATAACTCAACCCACCCAGCCCAACACACCATAGTCGCAGCATGGCTGCTTAATCAAAAAACGTGGCCAAGCCACCAATAGTAAACGAGGCAAAGTCCCTTTTCATTAATACGAGGCAAAGCCCCTTTCAGTAAACGTGGTAATGCCACTTAGCACTTCCTCCATGAATAAACCTAGTCCCATGCAACAAATAATCATGTCATGGCATATAGTGAACAGAAAAAGTAAAGCATGCGTTTCAGTCAAATTCAGCCCTAGGGGTATAACGGTCATTTTGTGCCTAGGGGTAAAACTGTAATTTCTCACCCCTAAGGGGTATTTCAGTAATTATACCAATTTTTAGGGTTTTATGCATATTTCAGTCATTAATAGTCCAACTTTCATCTCAGTAGTCTATTTAGCCCATATTAGCAGTTTTTAGTTAATGGGCCCTAAAACCCCTAATGGGCCCTATAGTGTCATTTAGCTATTTCGGCCCGTCTTGCCCAAATTCCATAACCTGTTTAACAGATCTAACATACAAATTTCTAGAATATGCTTACCACTCGATTTCACCCATATGGGCTCGTAAGCCCATTGGGCCCAAATTCAGCCCATCGAGGCCCAAATTTACTGAAGTGCATGAAATTGCGCACTCACCAACATTACCGATTCAGTTACCGAATCTTACCACTTCCAATTGACCCACGAGCGCTCGCATGCTCGCAAGCCAACGAAATGCCAAAATTTTGGCATTTCGGCTTTTCAGCTTTTGCCGATTTAGACTACTAGAGGGTGTTCGTTTACATAATTGATTTGCAAAATACTATGATGAAATCTTCCATACGATTAACATACAATCATTCATTACGAGATTAGACCATGAACCAAATGATAACTAATCGAAATAACCACTACCACAATCAGCCAACCCCTCCAAGGCCCTTGAATACTTACCCCTTTGCCGAAACTATGACTAGATCTAGATCTAGTCACGCAAATGGTCCTAGCCTTCCAAAGCTCCTAGATCAACAGCCTTTAACCTACACTAACACATATCAACACGAATAATAAGATCTATAGGGCTTGTAGCCCCACCCGACAGTCACCTTAAGGAGTTAGGGGTTTTGGCTTTTATTAACAACGAAGAAGTTCACTTACCCAAACGTTCGTTGACTTGCCTTGCTAGAAGAGAGAATCCCAGTTCACTAGCCTAATCCAAGGTCTATTGTAGATCTGAACACCACGAGAGAGAAAGGAATAAATGAATGAAAAGAATTGGAAAATCAATGGAATTAGGAGAATGAGATTTGGTTTTTGGGAGTAAAAGTAGAAGATGAAGAAGTAACGATGTAACAGAGGGATGAGAGACTTACTATGTGATAGAGAGATGGGAGACTTGCAAGTTTCAGCTTTTCAAAAGAAAAGATGGCAAGGGTTCGGCTTAAAGAGAAATCGGTAACAAAGGATTTAAGGTTTGGGATATTCGACTTTCATTGTAGTTGATTAGGCTTGAGAAGAAGGAGAAGAAGAGAAGTAGGTTCGGCTTTTTGGAAATCAAAGAGGAAGGAGATGAGAGAAAGGAAGAGAGGAGAGGAGAAGAGAAGAGTAGATTCAGTTATGGACGAATAGGCACAAAGAAAGCGTGAAGGTTAGGTATCGGTTTCTTGCAAAAAGGAAGAGAAAGAAAAGAACCCTAAGGCACTATACCCTAATTCGGCAAGACAGAAGAGAGGCCAAAACAAATCCCGAAAACCACCCTAAAGCAATCGGCACACAAAGAACAAGTGCCGAATTTGATTCCTACTACCCTAGCTGACTGCACACTAAAGCCAAATGTCTCGAATGGCAATGCTTCCCTAAGAGTCCCTCAATCGGCCATCACATGCCTCATTTCAAAATCTCTAAAATCTCTCCCTATTATCCCACCTGATCTAATCTCATGAACAACTCAAACTCTCTTCAGCTGAGTTCTACTTGGAAACCATCACATGTCTGGCACATGCACAAAAATAATTAAAACAAACAATGCTTACCTTGTGGCTTGAACTCTGGCCCTTGCACACCTGTCCACACACCACTTTTTTAGGCACTTAAGTGGCGCCACATTGCCACTTTACCAATGGCTTACTTATGCCTTATTTTACTAACTTTTTCTTAAAAGCCCACTTAACCAAGTCCCCCTTCAATTTAAATCCAACACTTGATATTTCTGCTGGGTTTTATCCTAGGCTTAGGCCTTCTAAAGGCCTACTAACACACTTAAAACATAAATTCTATAAGCAAATCACCAAAATTTCAAGATTTCACCAAAATCACAAAAATCCCAAAAAATCCCGAAAATCAGGGCGTTACAACTCTACCCCCTTAAAGAAATTTTGGCCTCGAAATTTACCTGATCCAAATAGGTGAGGGTATTGCTGATGCATCACCTCTTCTGGCTCCCAAGTAGTCTCTTCTCTGCCATGATTGCGCTAAAGCACTTTTACTAACGGAACTAACTTTCTTCTCAACACTTTGACATCGCGGTCCAGTATTTGCACAGGCTCCTCTTCAAAAGTCAAATTATTCTTTACCTCAATCTCTTCCACTGGTACGACATGCGAAGGATCCGACTGATACCTTCTTAGCATGGACATGTGAAAGACGTCATGAATACGATCCAACTCTGACGGTAACTCCAGCTGATAAGCTACCGGCCCTGCCCGTTTAAGAACCTGATAAGGCCCAATAAACCGCAAACTCAACTTGCCTTTCTTACCAAACCTCAAGATCTTCTTCTAAGCCGAGACCTTCAAAAATACCATATCCCCTACGAAGAACTCAATTTCTTTATGCTTTAGATCAGCATACGGCTTTTTCCTATCAGATGCCTCCTTTAATCGATCTCTGATCAACTTAAACTTATTCTTAGTATCTGCCACTAACTCTGGTCCAAGAACCTGTCGTTCTCCCAATACTGTCCAACACGTAGGCATGCGACACCTTCGCCCATAAAGTGCCTCATATGGAGCCATCTGAATACTTGCTTGATAACTGTTGTTATAAAAAAATTCTACCAATGGCAAGTAGTCCTCCCAACTACCTCGAAAGTCGATAACACAACCCCTCAACATGTCTTCTAGAACCTGAATAACCCTTTCCGACTGACTATCTGTCTGAGGGTGAAAAGTAGTGCTGAAGTCCAATCGTATACCCAACATATCATGCAACTCCTGCCAGAATCGAGATATAAACCTAGGATCTCGATCAGAAATTATCGAAACTGGCACCCTATGCAGTCATACTATCTCTGCCACATACAACTTGGCCAACTTCTGCAATGAGTAATTGGTTCGGACAGGTATGAAATTGGTAGATTTCGTTAATATATCCACAATTACCCATATGGAGTCCTTCTTGGAGGGTGTCAACGGTAGCCCACTCATAAAGTCCATGGTAACTCTCTCCCACTTCAGGAGTGGAATCTTCACTAGCTACAACAGTCCAGAAGGCAGTTGATGCTCAGCCTTTACTTGCTGGCATGTCAGGCACTTCCCTACAAATTTAGTCACCTCTCGCTTAAGTCCAGGCCACCAGTACAACTCCCTCAAATCTCGATACAACTTATTCCCTCCAGGATGCATGGCATAAGGTCCACCATGAGCCTATGTCAAGATTAACTGCCTCAAGTCAAAGTCCTTCGGGATACAAACTCTTCCATGAAAGCACAGTACTCCATCAGTATTCAGTCTAAAATCTGAATTCTCCTCATCTCAGCTTGTTGAAACTGAGGAACTAACGACTCATCCTCTAACTACTTCCCTAAGTTGGTCAAACAGATCATCGATCTTATGCAGGGGGTACTTGTTCATTATCGTCAGTTTGTTCAACTGGCGATAATCGATGCACATACGCATCGTCCCATCATTCTTCTTCACAAACTGTAACACCCTAGACCCAGCCCAGACGTTATGGCCGAATCTGGCAATGTCACGTTGAAAGGACTATTTTTTTTAAGTTTTATAAAAATTTGAGAGTCCATTTAATTAAATGTAACACCCCAAACCCGACCTAGAAGTTAGGCCCGAATCTGGCGATGTCACATTGAAAAGTTACTTTGAAAACGGTTTAGTTAAAACTTAGTTTCAAACGAAATATGCTTGAAAAGAATTTACTTAATTAAAAATCAAAAAATTTAATTAAACAAATATTTAGGAAAAACCGTGTTTATTAAATATAACCGTAACTAAATAAATCCCTAAGTAAATAGTGAAATCGGAGTTACATAGCCTTATTACATCACAGTGGAAAAAAAATAATTATCATAAAACACTCAATAAATTTATATTTAAAATTCCTAAGTAACTTGTAGTGTGGCTATCTCCGAGTCCTCTCCCGCATCGAGCCGTCTATTATGGATCACCTAAAATATTAATAATAAGGGCGTGAGTTGCGAAACTCAGGTGTACAACCCTTAGCAATCAAATCAATTCAATATACAAATATCACATTGGGCCTAAGCCCTACTCAATATAGGTGGCCTCTGGGCCTTAGCCCATGATAGCCTCGGTTGTGCCCGAGCCCACATTCAAATATCAAGATGTTCATGCCATATGCAGTTACCCATAACCAACCCTGTACACCCCCTTCCAACCCTACACTCCTGTGGAGAGATGCTCGACCCACCCATCCTTATACACTCATTGTGACACCGGTTACGGCAACACTCATCATTGCAGTAGAACTGCTCGTGGCTCAAAAGCCTTCGTTGTAGCATCGGTTGCGGCACTACTTATCATTGCAGCAGAGCTGCTCGTGGCTCAGAAGCCTTCGTTGGGTCAACAGTCATCAAGCAACCGTGCGACCCTCATATACACTTCCTCCAATCAAAACCCAGGCCAAATGCAACATAATATCTCATGAATGCATCATCATCACATACAACATACACCAGTCATACTCATAACATGTAGGGGTATTTTAGTCATTTCACCCCAAACCTGGCCCAGACGTTATGGCCAAGTCTGGTGTGTCACATTAACGACGAACTAACCATGGTTCCTAGTTACTAAGATTAGGGTGAGTTTTGCAAAACCCTTATTAAGGTTTAAAGAGAAAATCCCAGTTTGATTGTGAACGTCCTATCCACTACCAAATTTTAAGGGGTATTCTAATTATAAGACCTTGGATTAAGCTTTTGTTACTCATTTGATATGTATGATTCACTTTGAAAATGTTGATTAATTTTAAGAAAAACTCGCGCAGCTTTTTTTCCAAATCGTTTAAAGTAAAGTATAAATAAGTGATTGAAACCCAAATAAAAAAATTAAAGCGGCCTTATTAGAAACCCAAAACCGGACTAAAAATAATTGAAAATAAATAGGAAAATAAATAACTTAATTAAAACTAGCAATGTCATCTACGTGGCCACTCTGACTCCCTCCCAGCTCCAAGTCCACCAATCTAGGGCTCACCTGCATGGATGAAAGAAAAGGGGTGGGTTCGGAAACTCAGTGTGTAATGATAGCCCATCCAAAGCCCAAATCAGCTCAAGCCCACTAGGCCTAAGCCCTAACCAGTCTCAGTAATAACTGGGCCAAAGCCCTATTCAGATACAGTAAACTGGGCCTTAGCCCTATTCAGTATTCAGATAGCTGGGCCTTAGCCCTTTTCAGATAACAGTACGGCCCATAGGCCCATTATAGTAACAGAATAGATATCATGCATGTATACAAAGCCCAAAACCCATCCTATGTCCAACCACTACACACCACCCGTACCAGACCAACACACCTGTGGGGAATAACTCGACCCACCCAGCCCAACACACCATAGTTGCAGCATGATTGCTTAATCAAAAAACGTGGCCAAGCCACTAATAGTAATCGAGGCAAAGCCCATTTTCAGTAAAACAAGGCAAAGCCCCTTTCTGTAAATGTGGCAATGCCACTTAGCACTTCCTCCATGAATAAACCCAGTCCCATGCAACAGATAATCATCTCATTGCATATAGTGAATAGAAACAGTAAAGCATGCATTTCAGTCAAATTTAGCCCTAGGGTTATAACGATCATTTTGCGCCTAGGGGTAAAATTGTAATTTCTCACCCCTAAGGGGTATTTTAGTAATTATACCATTTTTTATGGTTTTATGCATATTTCATTCATTCATAGTCCAACTTTCATCTCAGTAGTTTATTTAACCCATATTAGCAGTTTTTAGTTATTGGGCCCTAAAACCCCTAATGGGCCATATAGTGTCATTTAGCTATTTTGGCCTGTCTAGCCCAAATTCCATAACCGGTTTAACAGATCTAACACATAAATTGCCAGAATATGCTGACCGCTCGATTTCACCCATATGGGCCCGTAGCCCATTGGGCCCGAATTCAGCCCATCGAAGCCCAAATTTATCGAAGTGCATGAAATCATGCACTCACCAAGATTACCGATTCGATTACTGAATCTTACCGCTTCCAACCGACCCACGAGCACTCGCACGCTCGTAAGCCCATGAAATGCCAAAATTTTGGCATTTTGGCGTTTCGGCTTTTATCGATTTAGACTACTAGAGGGTGTTCGTTTACACACCTGATTTACGAAATACTATGATGAAATCTCCCACGCGATTAACCTACAATTGTTCATTACAAGATTAGACCATGAACCAAATGATAACTAATCGAAATAACCACTACCACATTCGGCCAACCCCTCCAAGGCCCTTAAATACTTACCCCTTTGCCGAAACTATGACTAGTTCTAAATCTAGTCACCTAAATGGTCTTAGGCTTCCAAAGCTCCTTGATCGACAACCTTTAATCTACACTAACACATATCAACACGAATAATAAGGTCTATAAGGCTTGTAGCCCCAACCGATAGTCACCATAAAGAGTTAGGGGTTTCGGCTTTTATTAACAACGAAGAAGATCACTTACCCAAACGTTCATTGGCTTGCCTTGCTAGAAGAGAGAATCCCAGTTCACTAGCCTAATCCCAGGTCTATGTAGATCTGAACACCACGCGAGAGAAAGGAATAAATGAATGAAAAGAATTGGAAAATCAATGGAATTAAGAGAATGAGATTCGGTTTTGGGAGTTAAAGTAGAAGATGAAGAAGTAACGATGTAACAGAGGGATGAGAGACTCACTGTGTGACAGAGAGATGGGAGACTTGCAAGGTTTGGCTTTTCAAAAGAAAAGATGGCAAGGGTTTTGCTTAAAGAGAAATCGACAACAAAGGATTTAAGGTTTCGGGTATTCAGCTTTTAATGTAGTCGATTAGGCTTGAGAAGAAGGAGAAGAAGAGAAGTAGGTTCGGCTTTGTAAAAATCAAAGAGGAAGGAGATGAGAGAAAGAAGGAGAGGAGAGGAGAAGAGAAGAGTAGATTCAGTTATGGACAAATCGGCACAAAGAAAGTATGAAGGCTTAGGTTTCGGTTTCTTGCAAAAATGAGGAGAAAGAAAAGAACCCTAAGGCACTATACCCTAATTCGCCAAGATAGAAGAGAGGCCAAAACAAATCCCAAAAACCACCCTAAAACAATCGGCACACAAAGACAAAGTGCCGAATTTGATACCTACTACCCTAGCTGAATGCACACTAAAGCCAAATGTCCCAAACGGCAATGCTTCCCTAAGAGTCCCTCAATCAGCTATCACATGCCTCATTTCAAAATCTCTAAAATCTCTCCCTATTATCCCACCTGAGCTAATCTCATGAACAACTCAAACCCTCTTTAGTAGAGTTCTACTTGGAAACCATCACATGTCTCGCACATGCACAAAAAATAATTAAAACACACAATAGTTACCTTGTGACTTGAACTCTGGCCCTTGCACACCTGTCCACAAGCCACTTTTTTAGGTATTTAAGTGGGGCCATATTGCCACTTTACCAAGGGCTTACTTGTGTCTTATTTTACTAACTTTTTTGTAAAAGCCCATTTAACCAAGTCCCTCTTCACTTTAAATCCAACACTTGATATTTCTGCCAGGTTTTGCCTCAGGCTTATGCCTTCTAAAGGCCCACTAACACACTTAAAACATAAATTCCATAACCAAATCACCAAAATTTCAAGATTTCACCAAAATCACAAAAATCCTGAAAAATCTCGAAAATCAGGGCGTTACACAAAATGCATGCATAAACTATGTAAATTAATCTCATTTCACTAAAGAACTTGAATGGATTTAGGCCAATTCCAAATGCCATTTACAAAATAAACTTAGTAACATAAATGGCCAACACAATTGGCTTACTAATAGGTGTTACACCAAAATGACTATCTAGCCTAGACATGCCATTACGCAAATGCAAAATGCAACTATACCGAATGCTTCAATTGATAGTGTGAGCGGTGCGTTCAATGCCTTTGGGTCCTCGAATTACTTGGGAGGCACTATAAAGAAAAGAGGAAAGGAAAGGGGTAGTAAGTCCATATGCAAATAAGTTTATGCCACAACCAAGCATTTGACAATGAACTATAGCATCAAGCATACCAACACTTCCAACTGTGAGTTCACTTACTCTTCCCGCTGTTTATCCAATATTCTCAACACAATTTTACGCACATAGCTCCTAATGGATTAGCACATACCATTCCTGCACTTATCTATTATCACAACCCATATAGAATTTCGATCAAGAAATTTCACAAAAACATGTCCATGCAAGATAAGTTCATACATAGTCATTCGTAATGACATTAGCAATAACAAGATGAATTCCGCACTTAGCCCATACTCCTTAATAAGTTACGGTGGTATCGCACTTAGCCCACCTTTGTTAATTTGTTTCCGATGGTTTCACACTTAGCCCATCGATAATGTTCGTCAACCAAGTGAGTTGCTCTTACCTCACTAATTTCAACATTCCCCCCGGTGGATCACACACAGCCCACCTCTATTCATGATTGATGGAAATTTAATCGTACTCTCACTTATCACGATTTCATTACATGTCCATAACATTTAACGACACATCATATAAGACATTCATGAGCAAAAATTTTAATAAAGGAGGTATCGTTTACATATAAACTTACCTCGGTATACAAAATGCGAGAAAGGAAGAATTTACTCTGAAGCCTTACCCTTGCCTCGGTCAAGTTGACTCAACGCTCTCCTTGATCTAGATGAATACAAATTCATCCATTTAATTACTAAATTAATTAAAAGAATCCAAATTTCGCTATTTGGCAAAAATGACCATTTTGCCCCTAGTCTCTTGGCAAAATGAACATTTTACCCCTATGCTCGAAAATCATTTTTTATTGAATTTGCTTATTCACCAAGCTAAGTCTAACTCTTTTATTCACATGAATGCCCCAAATTCTCATTATTTCACATATTTACTCTTTATTTAACCACTTTACAACTAAGCCCAAATTAGGTGTTTCTCATGAACACCCTTTTCCAAAAGTTGTTTATTTAACAACTATAACTCATTTCATTCCATAAAAACCCACAAACAACACTTATTCAATCATGGTAAATCTCTAAGCCTTCAACCTTTTTGTACAATACACCCCTCAAAATGTAGCTCAAGCTACAAGGGTTCCAAAAATGCAAAATAATCAAGAAAGGTCTTAAAATCACTTACTAAAGAGTGATAAAAGTTGTTGAAATTTTTGAAGCCTTCAAACCCCCTTTGTTGATATTTTCGATGCATATGAGGAAGAAAAATTGAAGAGGATGAAAGCCTAAGTAGTGGGCTACTATTTTACGCCAACTTAGTCACCTAACTTTGACCAAAATCTCTTATTTGATTTTCTTTTCTCATTTCTTTAACCCATGGCAAGCTGTCCTAATAGAAAAGGGGTCTTTTTTCCCTTTAAAGGCCCTTAATTAAGGCCCTCTCTCAATTTAACATCAATTGTATTTAAAATACAACTTTTGTCCTTTTGTGCGATTTAGTCCTTTTTCGCAATTAAGCCTCCAATCGCGTAAATTAATTAACCAAAACTTTCATGCACCTTTATAAAAAATACTACAACACATAAATTTGCACAAAAATAATTTTCTTAAACCTCAGGAAGTGATTGCCCAAATCGGGTTGTTACAATTCTCCCCCTCTGGGATTTTTGTCCTCGAAAATCTTACCAGTGAAAAGACTCGAATACTAATCTCTCATGGTCTCCTTGGACTCCCAAGTAGCTTCTTCGATACCATATCTGTACCACAAAACCTTTACTAGTGTTATACTATTATTTCTCAGTTGCTTAACCTCTCGAGCCAAAATCTTGATTGTTTCTTCATCGTTGGTCATACCAGGTTGAATCTCGACCTCGGTCAGCTCAATCACATGCGAAGGATCTAAGCGATAATGGCGCAACATGGATACATAGAAGACGTCATGAATCTTTTCTAGCTTAGGTGGCAAGGCTAACCAGTAAGCTACGGGTCCAACTCTTTCGATCACCTCATAAGGTCCAATAAATCATGGACTCAACTTGCCCTTTCTACCGAACCCAAGGACTTTCTTCCACGGAGAAACTTTTAGGAACACCTTATCCCCAACCTGAAACTCAATTTCTTTTCTTTTCAAATCCGCATATGATTTCTGTCTATCCGAGGTAGCTTTCAAGCATTTTCAAATCACCCCAACCTTCTCTTCTGTCTTTTTGACTAAATTAACCTCGTGTATCTGATTCTCTTTAAGTTTTGACCAATACAAGGGCATCCAACACTTGTGCCCATACAAATCCTCATAAGGCGCCATCTGAAGACTCAATTTATAACCATTGGTGTGGGCGAACTCAACTAGTGGTAAGTACATTTTCCAACTTCTTTGGAACTTGAGGACACAACATCTCAACATGTCCTCAAAAATCTGAATAACCCTCTCTGACTGGCCATCAGTCTGTGGATGAAAACCCAAGCTTAAATTCAACTTTGTCCCTAACGCCTCTTGTAACTTTCTCCAAAATTGAGATGTAAACCTAGGATCTCTATTCGAAATTATCGATAAGGGTATTTCGTGCAATCTCACTATCTCAAAAATGTACAACTCAGATAACTTCTTGAGTAAATAATCTGTACGCACCGGTATAAAGTGAGCCGACTTCGTTAGTCTATCAACAACGACAAATAGAGCATCTTTCTTCTTTGGCAACAAAGGCAGCCCTAAAACAAAATCCATAGTAATGCGATCCCATTTCCACTCGGGAACCATTACGGCTGAAGTAGACCCGAAGGTACTTAGAATTCCACTTTCACTTGTTGACAAATCAGGCACTTAGAGACATACTCTAAAATGTCTCTTTTCATTCCCGACCACCAATACATTTTCTTCAAATAATTATACATTTTCACGCTACCCAGGTGAATCGTAAAGTGACTATTATGTTCCTCTTGCAAAATCCTCTAAATGAGCTCATCATCCTTTGGTACGCAGATTCGGTCTTGATACATCAAACAACCATCAGCACCTTCTCTGAAGTCTGAATTATTTCCTGTCTCCACTACTTGTAATCCTTGTCACTTTTCTAAGCTTCGGTGACCTCCTGTAAAAACACCGGTCTAGCTCTCATTTCGGCTAAGATCGATCCATCATCACCTAAAGTCAACTGAGCATCCATGGCCCTCAAGGAAAATAATGATTTTCTGCTCAAAGCATCAGTGAACACATTTGCCTTCCCGGTGTGGTAGTCAATTACCAACTCGTAGTCCTTGAGTAGCTCTAGCCATCTTTATTGCTGTAGATTCAACTCTTTTTGCGTCAATAGATACTTTAAACTTTTGTGGTCCATGAAAACTCGGCACTCGCGCCATACAAGTAATGTCTCCAAATCTTTAATGCGAACACCACGGTGGCTAACCCTAGATCGTGGGTCAGATAATTTCTCTCGTGTGGCTTTAGCTACCTCGAGGCATAGGCTATTACCTTGCCTTCTTGCATGAGCACACAACCCAATCCATTTAAGGAAGCATCACTAAATACCACAAATTCTTTTCCCGATTTCAGTTGCACCAACACTGGAGCTTCAGTCAACAAGGTCTTTAATTTCTCAAAACTTTGTTGACATTTTTCTGTCCACTCGAACTTAACATCTTTCTGCAACAATCTTGTCATCGGAGTCGTAATCAGGGAAAATCTATTAACAAAGCATCAATAATAGCCCACTAAACCCAAGAAACTCCTAATTTTGGTCATGTTTATCGGCAGTTTCCACTCAACAATTGCCGATATCTTACTCAGGTCGACTCTGATCCCATCTCCTGACACAATGTGTCCTAAGAATCCAACCTCTTGTAGCCAAAATTCACTCTTGCTAAATTTGGTGTAGAACTGGTAATCTCTTAAAGTCTGCAGGACAGTCCTTAAATGCTCTGAATGCTCCCCCTCATCACGAGAATAGACGAGTATGTCATCAATGAAGATGATGACGAACTTGTCCAAATAAGGTCAGAAAATACGGTTCATTAAATCCATGAATACCACTGCGGCGTTTGTCAAGCCAAATGGCACGACCAAAAACTTGTAATGGCCTCGTCCAAAATACAGTCATTGGTACGTCTTGCTCCTTCACACTCAACTGATAATACCCTGATCTCAGATCTACGTCTTGCTCCTTCACACTTAACTGATAATACCCTGATCTTATATCTATCTTAGAAAATACCGCGGCTCCCTTGAGTTGATCAAATAAATCGTCAATCCTAGGCAAAGGATATTTTTTCTTCACAGTTACCTTGTTAAGTTGTCTATAATCTATACACAACCTTAACGATCCATCTTTCTCCTTCATAAATAGTACTGGAGCACCCCATGGGGAAAAACTCGACCTAGCGAACCCCTTATCCGTTAATTCTTGCAGTTGTACCATTAACTCTTTCAACTCTGTTGGTGCCATCCTATATGGAGCAATCGAGATAGGCGCCGTCCCAGGGACCAACTCAATGCCAAACTCCACTTCTCTCTCTAGAGGTAATCTAGGTAACTCCTCCGGAAACACATCCGAGTACTCGCGTACTGTAACATCCCAAACTGCCTAGTCAGAACAGTGGTTTCGAGGCCACAAATCCGACGAGAAAAATATTATTTTTATTATAATTTTTATGATCTACGATTTCACGAAAAAATTTCGTGAAAATTTCGTTCGAAAATTTCAACGTTTGAGCACTCAATTTGGTAAAAAGGACTAAATTGTAAATAGTGCAAAAGTTGAGTTCCATATGTTGGAAGTGTCTAATTGTTATGAAGTTTTAAATTCTAAATGCAACACCCCTCACCCAAAACCGTTGCTAGATACGAGTACGAGGTGTTACCGAACAAACACTCGCTTGATCATTTGATTCCGAAACATACTTTTCGTGTAAAATTTAAAACTCTTTCATTAATACACATAACTTTCACATTATGGGCCTACGAGGCCCAAATGATATATTGGGTACTATCTGGGACCAAACCGAAACTTTTCGAACATTTATGAAAATTTAACTCAAAATAGTGTCACACACCCATGTGACATACGACACGCCCGCATAGGAAGGCCGTATCCTTCACACGGTTGAGACACACTGCCGTGTCTCTGCCCGTGTGACCGATCACTTAGGCTATTTCCTAAGCCCTTAGAGTACCCGTATACTATACATAAACGTATACCATACCTTTAACTACTCCTATCTTGACCATCAAACACATGAAATATACCTAACCTCATTAAACATTTTCCACAATACATGCATAAGAATAGGCTTATAAATCCATAAACATTAAGGACCACATTTCATGACCTTATACAAATTAATGACATAAGCCAATAAATTTGGCTAATTCACAAGAATTCAACTATCAATAAATAAATCTTAATACATGCCACTCACTCAGAAGCAAATAGGAACGGTTATTACTCCATCTTGACAAAGTGATAGTGTGGTGCTGCCTCCCACGATCTCCACCCTGAGCCAACCTGACAACACTAAAGAAATGGAAGAGGGGGTGTAAGCTTTAAGGCTTAGTAAGTCAGCATATAATAATGAGCACCTTAATAGAAAACATGTTTCCATTCCTTAGGGAGTATCCTTAAGAAAGTAAAGGCATTATTTACATATTTTCACTTTTTACTCATGTTCAGCTTATGCTGTTTCCTGAGTCACAGTTACTAAATTAATTATATCTTAAGCTACAGAACTCAAAAATAAGTACCATCAATTTTACCTGAAACTAGACTCATATATCGTTTTTTCATAAAATTTTCAGAATTTTTGGTTGGGGTAATTTGTACAGTTTATTCATTAAAGTTTCCCATGTTTCGCTATTTGATAGTTCTGACCTTTCTCCACTAAAAGTCAATTATCTCACTGTAGAGAACTCAGATTAGGTTCTCAATTGTTTCTTTTGAAAGTAGGCTCACTAAGGAATTCAAAAATATCAATTACACACCATAACCATTTTGATAAAATTTCTAGTGATTTTCCAAAATCAGAACATGGGATCCCGTAATCCACCTTACCTTGCCTCACAACAATTCAGATATCTTACAAATTGAGAATCATTTGATTACTCTATTTTGTTCATGTAAAAATAGACTCATTGGGATTCAATTTCATATTTAATTCAATTTCTAATTCAATTTCCACTATTTATGGAGAATTTTCAAAGTCACTACACTATTACTGTCCAAGTCTGTTTTATTTCATTTCCACTCTTTCAAGCTTTCATTGATATAGCATTAACGGTAACACTTACAACTTGTCGATCTTACCTAAATTCGATCATATAATGAGCATATTTCTCTTAACTTATACACATACGTACCTGCACTTATTCATAAGATTTCACTTTCACACTTACACATATAAATGCATCATAGCAAGGAACATATTGTTTCATCATACACATGGTCATAATCACTTTCTTTTTCACTTAATCATATCATTTTGCTGCCCGTTGAACCATGTGGAATTCTAAAGGATACTTGGAAAGATGCACAAAAGTGCCACTCATATATTGTAGCCGAAGCTACCACTGATACGTAGCCGAAGCTACCATGTAACCGGCCCATAAGCGAACTCAGACTCAAGTCAACGAGCTCGGGCGTTCGCATCCATAAGTGAACTCAGACTCAACTCAACGAGTCGTAACTCAACTATCCTAGTGACATGTCACTTCTATCCTAATCTATTCCCAAGGTTCAAACGAGATTTTCCTCAATCACATATTTTTATCGTCTTCCACGGAATGTCAGAACCGATACTTGATAGCATTTCATATTTATCAAGTAGCTTACATAATTTGCATATAACTAAATAATAATTCACAAAGCATAATATTTCATGATAATAAACATCATATTATATATATATAACATTGAATTACTTAAAATAACAATTATGTTACCACATTTACACATGAATTTACCTCGAATGCAAAAATGGCTAACTTTTTTGACTTAGCCCATAACCTCGTTCTAGGTCTGAATTTCGTGTTTTCCCAATCAAACATATCAAATATTCAAATTATTCCAAAAATTAAACTTTTACATTTTTACAATTTTACCCCTAAAGTTTGTTAAAATTACAATTTTGCCCCTAATCTCGTAGATAAACTTTTATTAGATTTCTTTGCATTTTAGGCCTAACCGAATCATTTCATGCATATAGCAGCCCACAATTCTCATTAAAACACACACTCATGACCAATTTTATAACTTTTGCAATTTAGTCCTTCCGGACGTTTTCGTCGAAAATCACTCGGTAAAAATCGTTTCCCGAACCTTAAACATGCATAATCTACCATAATCCATCCAAATACACAATTATTCAGAATGGCTCAATTTTTAAACATGAACCCTAGCTCAAAATAATGGTAGAAATAGGTATATTATGAAGCAAGGATTTCAAAAATACGGTATATTATGATGCAAGGATTTCAAAAATACGAAAAAACATTAAAAACGGGGCTAGGAATCACTTACTATTGAGCTTGGAAAGCTTGAAACCCTAGCCATGGCTTCTCCCATAAAACATTCGGACATAGCAAGAAGAATGAGCAGATTTTTTTCTTTTATTTTGTCTTTTACTCAATTAAAACAGTAAATGACTAAAATACCCTTAAAGCTTTTCTTTCAATTTTGTCCTATTCATGCCCATTTTTGTCCATCAAATTATCCAATGGTCTAATTACCTTTTAAGGACCTTCAATTTAAAACTTCATAACAATTAGACACTTCTAACATACGGAACTCAACTTTTGCACTATTTACAATTTAGCCCTTTTTACCAAATTGAGTGCCCAAACGTCGAAATTTTCGAACGAAATTTTCACAAAATTTTTTCGTGAAATCGTAGATCATAAAAATTATAATAAAAATAATATCTTTCTCGTCGGATTTGTGGCCTCGAAACCACTGTTCTGACTAGGCCCTAGTTTGCGATGTTACACGTACCACTGGCACGGAATTAATCTTTGTCTCCGGCACTTGAATGTTCAACACAGAGGCGAGATAAGCTTTACACCCTTTCCTCAAATATTTTTCTGCAATCAAACACGAAACTACTTCCGGCAGGTTATTAGGTCCACCAGATTCTACCCGAAGGCCATCTCCATTTTCACATCTCAATTCAATAATTTTATTTCCATAATCCACTACTACGTTATGGGTAGATAACCAATCCATACCAAGGATCACATCGAACTCTTCGAATGGCAATATCATAAGATTGGCTGGAAAACAATTCCCCCTAATTATCAAAGGATAATTTCTACATACTTGGTTGACCAACACGTGCTTGCCTAGCAGATTTGTCATTTTTACTAAAATTTTCGTAGACACAACTAACACATTAATACTAGGTACCAACTTCATGCAAATGCAAGAATAGGTAGAACCCACATCAACCAGAGTAAGAACAAATATATTATGGATAGAAAAGGTACCCGTAATTACATCTAGAGATGAGGCTTTCTCGCGAGCGCGAATGGCATAAGTCCTTACCGAAGCTCGACCCTCATATCTTACGGCCAGGTCTCTAGGCATACTCTTGCTGCTGGCCCCACTCCCCGGGTTCCTCTGTGGTCTACCCCTTGACGGAGCACTACTCGGTCGGGCATCCTGAAATCTTTCTTCCTCAGCTCTCTCAGGGTAGTCTTTAATAAAGTGGTCCCGAGAACCACACTTGTAACAGGCTTAACTATTTCCCCAACACTCGCCAAAATGCTATCTACCACATTGTGAGCACTTAGGTTTATCCGATCGAGCACTGCCCACACTCATAATGGAGGTAGTTTGAGCTTTAGGCGCCATGTGTTGCTTATTCTTGTTTCTGCCCGAGTATCTCACTGAAGTAGTCGATCGGGTAGGAAACTCTCTCAACCTTTCAGATGAGGATTGATGTAATTTCCCTATTTGTCTCTTATTGGAGTCATGGAACTTTGTATCTGCCTTTCTCTTCTCCTTAGCCAACTCTTCGGCCTTACATGCTCTCTCAGCGAGCACCACAAACTCTCAAATCTCTAAAATCCCCACTAGAAATCGGATGTCCTCATTTAGTCCATCTTCGAATCACTTACACATGATGGCTTTGGAAGACACACTCCCGAGCATACTTGCTAAGCCTCATGAACTCTCTCTCATACTTAGTGACCATCTTTCGACCTTGCTTTAGTTCAAGAAACTCCTTTCTCCTCTAGTCGATAAACCTTTGACTAATATGCTTTTTCCAAAATTCTTCTTGAAAGAATCCCCAATTTACTCTTTCTCTCGGTACAACCGAAACGAGAGTATTCCACCATTGGTATGCCACGTCTCTCAAGAGTGACAGCACACACTTCATGCACTCTTTAGGTGTGCATGATAAGTCATTGAACACTATGATGGTTACTCTAACCAGAACTAAGCTCTCCCTGAGTCGTCATCCTTGCTCGCCTGGAATTTTTCAGCCCCATGCTTTCTAATTCGATCCACAGGGGGTTTATCTCTCTTAATCAAATCTACTCCTTAAGGAGCCACCGAACAAGGTAATAAACGGGAAGGGTGGGGGAGGTGGAGTGTTCAGGTTCGCATGAACATATTCCGTATACCAAGCATCCATCATTTTGAGGTAGGCCTCTCTGGTCTCTCTACCCTGACTCCAAGTCATGAGTCCACTTTCTACAGGCGCGGTCCCTTCGGCAGGAGCCAGCACATTACTTTCCACATCATCTACCAATGACTGATCGGGATCCATTACTATATGAAAAACACAATTTACAATCATCAGAGGTCGTCACACTATCATACTACAGTTTATGGCATGTATAGCTTAACTGATGCACACTTTTGATTCATCCTAGAATCGACTAAACCATGCTATGATGCCACTAAATGAAACACCCCTTATTCGTAACCAATGCCGAAGTAAGGTATGAGGTATTACTGTACCAAAACTCATGCAAACCCTTAACTTAAATTCATGAAAATGTGTCCCAACTAAAAACTTTTCCAAACATTGTCCTACGAGCCTTCTTATGGGCCAACGAGGCCAAAATCATTGCTCAAAATCAACCCGGGACAATTTCATGCACTTACAAAAAATTCTTCAAAAACTAGAAAAAAACAGGGCATACGCCCATGTGAGAGGGCAACAAGCCTGTGTGACCTCTAAACATGGCTGTGCTAATGGCCCGTGTACCTCACACAGCCTAAGCACACTAGGGACATGCCCGTGCCTAATTGCCCGAGTGGGTTTTATTTCTAGCAACAACCTACAGGTGTTTTCACACAGCCTGGCGCACGTCCGTGTGCCCAGCCCATGTCCCCCACACGGCCTTGACACGCTCGTGTTATGGCCCTATGTAAAAACTTTGGTATTCTATTTTTGATGTTAGTAGTCACACGGCCATCGTGGACGCCCGTGTCCTGGCTATGTCTTCCACACGGTTGAGACATAGGACCGTGCCTCATGCTCGTGTGAAACACTATAGACATTTAATGCTATCCATGCAAGGTGTAAGGGACACACGGTTGAGCCATACGCCCGTGTACGACCCGTGTGTCTCACACGGCCTAGACACATGCCTGTGTGTCTACCCGTGTGGGGAATATATGGCTATTTACCAAGCCCTTAGCCACCCTGAAACACATACAAACAAAACCCCAATCTACATATATCATAATATAGCACCAATACTCATCTAAATACCCCTAAGTAGGTATTCATACATCAACCAACTCATGACCAAAATGCATGCATAAACTATAAAGCAACCTTGCACAAATTCCATGTGAATTAATCTCATTTCATTAAACAACTTGAATGGATTTAGGCCAATTCCAAATGTCATTTACAAAATAAACTTAGTACCATAAATGGCCAACACAATTGGCTTACTAATAGGTCTTACACCAAAATGACTATCTAGCCTAGACATGCCATTACGGAAATACAAAATGCAACTGTACCGAATGCTTCAATTGATAGTGTGAGCGGTGCCTCTGATGCCTTTGGGTCCTCGAATTACTTGGGCGGCACTATAAAGAAAAGAGGAAAGGAAAGGGGTAAGCATAACACTTAGTAAGTCTATATGCAAACAAGTTCATAACACAACCATGCATTAGACAATTAACTATAGCATCAAGCATACCAACACTTCCAGTGAGTTCACTTACTCTTTTCACCATTTTTCCAACATTCTCAACATAATTTTACGCACATAGCTCCTAATGATTAGCACATACCATTCCTGTACTTATCTATCATCACAACCCGTACAGAATTCTGTTCAAGAAATTTCACAAAAACATGTCCATGCAAGATAAGTTCATACATAGTCATTCGTAATGACATTAGCAACAATAAGATTAATTCCGCACCTAGTGTAACACCTCTTACCTGTGTTCAATGCCAGAACAGGGTACGAGGAATCACTGGATTTTACACTTACAAATACACAAAACTGGCTATAAAATTTCTTTTAATTTAGAATCTAATCACATTGTTATCATATACACATTAATTCATTTACTAACATGCAAGCATACTCATTTATGTATTGTCTTAGTATGACTCATAACATAGCCCCTTTTAGTCATATCACATGGTCTTATACAACAATAAAATTTCCATTAACTTAGGCCAACATTCTAGGCCAACTCAGTAACATATATACATATATTCAAGTCCTTATACATGCTATAAACTTATAAATATTTTGGAATCTTTTAATACTAACCTCAGTCTGATAGTGTGATAGTATCTCTGGCGACCTCCAACTTGAGCTAGCATCTGAAACTCTATAAGAAAAAGGAAGGGAAGGGAGTAAGCATTATAGCTTAGTAAGTAAATATGTAAATAATAATCAATTTATTACAAGCTTTTATAAAACTTCAGAACATGTTCTCATAATAGTTTAATTACAAATACATATAGTCCCACCATTTACTTAAGCATTTTTCAAGTTGTATACTTGAGTAACAGTGACTAAATTATTTTTATCCAGAGCTATGAAACTCCAAATTAAGATCCATCAATTTTACCAGAAACTAGACTCATATATCTTCTTACCATAAAAATTTCAGAATTTTTGGTTGGTCTAATTAAAATAGTTTATTCATTAAAGTATCCCCTATTTCCCTACTTGACAGTCCTGACCACTCTTCACTAATATTTCAATTTCTCTTTATAGAGAATTGAAAAGATGTTCTCATTTGTTTCTTCTAACCATGTAAGGAATCTAACCATATAAATTATGTTCCATAAATATTTTTGTACAATTTTTAATGATTTTTCCAAATCAAAACAGGGGATCACAAAATCAATTTGAACTAGTCTTACAAAAATTTGAATAACTCAGAATATACAATTCTTTTACTTGCCCTATTTATTTTATATGAAATTAGACTAAATAAGATTTAATTCCATATCTCATTCAACTTCTAATTCAATTTCTACCGTTTTTGGTGATTTTTCAAAGTCACTCATTTGCTGCTGTTTTAAGCTGTTTATCCCAAATTTTACCTCTTTCACTAAAATTCCTTATTATCAACTTGCAAAATAACACTTTTCCATATTTATCTTATCAAAGTTCAATCACTTATCGAACTCATGGTTCAAAACCCATATATTCATATCCCGGTATGTATTTCCACATTTTTCGTATTAATTTCCATTTAACAAACTTGTTTCACCCGGTGAACACTTCAGAATGTAACAATATCCGGTGGTTTTAGCACATAACTCCACCCTCTATAATTGATGCCCAAATTTGTGGTATATGAACACAGCACCACACTATTGGGCTAACATATGTATTCGTGGCATATCCACTTAGCACCACGTTAATGAATCAATATGTGTAACCGTGGCATATCCACTTAGCACCACGTTAATGAATCGATATGTGTAACTATGGCATATCCACTTAGCACTACATTACACGTATAACTATGGTATATCCACTTAGCACCACATTTTTCCATTCCGAAGGTTCAACAGAGATTTCCTCATTTAATCCGAATTCATCAACCACAATTCACCGTTTATATCCATTAATTGTAGAATACTAAAACTTATTTCACATGTCACACAATAAAATATCATAACATAATAAAAACAATACATTATTTACATATAAACTTACCTCGGTGCAAAATATAGAAATTTTGCAATTTAGTCCATAATCATTTCCTTTCCCCGATCAAGGTCGATTCCACATCTTTCTTAATCTAAAATAACACATTTAGCTTATTTAATACTCACATTTATCATAACAGTCCTTAACTCTAACTTTGACAAAATTATGATTTTGCCCCTAAACTTTTGCATATTTACACTTTTGCCTCAAGGCTCGGAAATTAAACTTTATCCCTAATTCGTATGTTTTAGAACATGCTGATCATTTATTTACCAACGGCAACATCAAATTCCCACTCGAACATATACTTATGAACATTAGGTATTTTCACCGATTATGCTGTTTTACTCGTTTTTACTTAAAACCGAGTAGCACAAGTTGTTTAGCATAATTTAAAAACCTCATATTCTATCATAAAATATCAAAATAAACACATTTAACCTATGGGTATTTTTCCAAATATGAACCCTAGGTTAAATATTGCTAGAATAAGCTAAATCAAGTTACCGAATCTCTAAAAACGTAAAGAATATTAAAAAAGGGGCTAGAACGGACTTTCAATCGAGCTTGGAAGCTTAAAAAACCCTACCCATGGGTTTTTCATGCTATATTCGGCCTTGAGGAAGAAGATGAGAAAAAATTGGCTTTTAATTTGATTTTTTAATTCATTTAATCACTAAATGACCAAAATGCCCCTAACTTAAAAATATTCTTCTTCACCCATTTCATGCCCATTTTTGTCCAATAAATTAACCAATGGTCTAATTACCATTTAAGTACCTCCAATGTAAAATTTCACCACAATTGGACACCTACAACATGTAGAACTCAACTTTTGTAGTTTTTACAATTTAGTCCTTTTGACTAAATTGAGTGCCCAAACGTCGAAATTTTCATATGAAATTTTTACAAAATAATTTCATAAAAATGTAAACCATAAAAATATAAATAAAACACATTTAAATTAAACACCTTTACCTTCTGGAATGCACATTTTACTACTTTTGCAATTTAGTCCAATTTATCAAATTGGACAGACAAACAATAAAATTTTGTAACGAAAATTTCACAAAATATTTCAAACACAAAATAAATTTTAAAACTCGATCGGAATAAATATTTTGACCTCAAATTTGTGGTTTCGTAACCACTATTCTATTTAGGCCCTGTATCGAGCAATTACAATTCTCCCCCTTTACGGATTTTTATCCCCGAAAATCTTATTGGTAAAGAGATTCAATATATTTTCTAAAAATTTCTTAAACATCCACAACCAATGCTCTTCAAAATAATAATTTTAGAAATACTCTGTCATCAAACTGAAATCCAGTATAACTAAGTGTCAATTATGTATACTTCTATGTCAGTCAAAAACTATTTCCAATTTTCACAATTGCTTTCACTTTTTATCATAATCACAATTCAATTCAGTCTCGTACACAAAGTTTCCTATAGCTATTTCCATAATCAATAATATAATCCTCAAATTCTGAAATAGTCATAAGAATTTTCATTATCGATCAATCACAATCCAAATAACAGCTTTCATTTTCCAGGAATAAGAGAAACTCCGATACGAAACTCATATTATCTTTGTTTCAATATCACACCCGACTCATCGTTGACTATAACAGTCCTGAATGCATTTTGTCATTAAACTTAACTTTGATAACAAAATGGCATCTGAACTCAAAAATCAGGAATATCAAATTTCATATATGTATACCTGAACATTTACTTCAGATCACTCTACTCAGATGAAACATACAATGTCGGAACAGGGCACGGGGCATCACTGGATTTTTACACTTACAAATACTCAAAACCGACTATAAAATTTCTTTCAATTTAGAATCTAATCACATTCTTATCATATATACATTAATTCATTTACTAACATGCAAGTATACTCGTTCATGCATTGTATCATTATGACTCATAACATAGCTACTTTTATTCATATCACATGGTCTTATACAATAATAAAATTTCCATTAATTTAGGCCAACATTCTAGGCCAACTCAGTAACATATATACATATATTCAAGTCATTATACATGCCATAAACTTATAAATATTTCGAAATCTTTTAATACTAACCTCAGCCTGATAGTGTGATAGTATCTCCGGCGACCTCCAACTTGAGCTAGCATCTGAAACTCTATAAGAAAAAGGAAGCGAAGGGAGTAAGCATTATAGCTTAGTAAGTAGATATGTAAACAGTAATCAATTTATTACAAGCTTTTATAAACCTCCATAACATGTTCTCATAATTGTATAATTACAAATACATATAGTCCCACCATTTACTTAGGCCTTTTTCAAGCTATTTACTCGAGTAACATTCAGTAAATTATTTTTATCCTGAGTTACTGAACTCCAAATTAAGATTCGTCAATTTCCCAAAAACTAGACTCATATATATTCTTACCATAAAAATTGCAAAATTTTTTGGTTGGGTCAATTAATGTAGTTCATTTATTAAAGCTTCCCTTATTTTGCTACTCAACAGTCCTGACCATTCTTCACTAATATTTCGATTTCTCTTTATACAGAATTCAAAAGATGTTTTCTTTTGTTTCCACTAGACTCAATAAGAAACCTAACCATATAAATTATGTTCCAGAACTATTTTTGTACAATTTTTAATGATTTTTTCAAATCAAAACAGGGGATTACAAAATCAATTTGAACTAGTCTTACAAAAATTTGAATAACTCAGAATATAGAATTCTTTTACTTGCCTTGTTTCTTTTATATGAAAATAAACTCAATAATCTTTAATTCCATATCTCATTCAACATCTAATTCATTTTCTACCATTTTTGATGATTTTTCAAAGTCACTCATTTGCTGTTGTTTTAAGTTGTTTATCCCAAATTTTACCTCTTTCACTAAAATTCCTTATTATCAACTTGCAAAATAACACTTTTCCATATTTATCTTGTCAAAGTTCAATCACTTATCGAACTCATGGTTCAAAACCCATATATTCATATCCCGGTATGTATTTCCACATTTTTCGCATTAATTTTCATTTAACAAACTTGTTTCTCCCGTTGAACACTTCGGAATGCAACAATATCCGGTGGTTTTAGCACATAACTCCACCCTCTATAATTGATGCCCAACTTCATGGTATACGCACATAGCACCACGCTATTGGGGTAACATATGTATTCGTGGCATACGCACTTAGTGCCACTTTTCGAATCAACATGTATAACCGTGGCATATCCAATTAGCACCACGTTAATGAATCAATATGTGTAACCATTACATATCCGCTTAGCACCACGTTACACGTATAACCATGGTATATCCACTTAGCACCACGTTTTTCCATTCCAAAGGTTCAACCGAGATTTCCTCATTTCATCCCAATTCATCAACCACAATTCACCATTTATATCCATTAGTTGTACAATACTAAAACTTATTTCAAATGTCACACAATAAAATAGCATAACATAATAAAAACAATAGATTATTTACATATAAACTTACCTCGGTGCTGTAACACCTAGACTCGGCCCAGACGTTATGGCCGAATTCGGTAATGTCACATTGAAGGAATTATTTTCAATTAAAAACATGTTCGATAGAAGAGTTACTTGATTAAAAACTCAAGCTTGTGATTTAGAAATTCAAAATACTTGTTAAGTCATAATGGAAGCCCATGTTTAAGTAAAAACGTCCATATGATAAAGTTATTTTTGAAAAAAAACCACGTTCAATTTGAGAAATTTATTTAGGTTTGATGATTCGGCAGTTGAAACAATAATAAACCCAATGTACAGTCAATTCGGAGATGCAAGGCCTTATTACATCAATTGAAAATTAAGTAATTAAACTAACGAAATTTAGAAAAAACTTCTAAGTAGCTTGCAATGTGGCCATCTCTGAGTCCTCTCCCACGTCGAGCCGTCTACTAAGGGTCACCTGAGACATTAAATTAAAGGGTGTGAGTTTCGAAACTCAATGTGTACGACCCTTGGCAATCAAATCAATATGCAATTATCACATTGGGCCTAAGCCCTAACTATATCGGTGGTCTTGGGCCTTAGCCCTCATTGACCTCATATCATATCAGAACCACATGAATGCAATGCACCCATCCCAAATCCAACCCTGCACCCTATTTCCCTACCAACCCTACACTCCTGTGGGGATATAAATATCAACCCACCCATCCCTACACTCCAAAGGTAGCACCAACAGCGGCACTACTCAAACGTTGCAGCAAGGCTGCTGTTCATATAATGGGCTTAAAGCCACCGGTGGATCCACGGTCGTCAAGCGACTATGCGATCCTCACATATCTTCCTCTATTCCATTAAACCCACCCAAGTTCAACAGACATTTCATGAATGCAACATACATATTATCACACATTAAGCACCTAGGGGTATTTTAGTCATTTCACTACCCAGGGTATTTTGTAATTCTACCCTATAGGGACATTTCTATAATTCTACCCTACAGGGGCATTTTCGTAATTCTACCCTACAGGGGAATTTTAGTAATTCTACCCTACAGGGGCATTTTAGTAATTTCCTAATGGTACGTGTTTTAATTATGGATTTTGGCCCATCAACAAGTCCTTGCGGCTAAAGCAAACGGACACTATGCACCAGGTCTAAAGTCCAATCCTAGACATGCACACATCCATTACCACACCCTAGCCTAGCGACTTGTCCACAGACATGTTTGAATATTTAATTAAGTCTTATGCAATTTGAGAATTCATCAGAACTAGGCCTAAAGTCCATTAAAACCCTAGCATGCATTTCTACAATCCCATAAGGCCCATCAAGCCTAATCATGCTCATAAAGCCCATTAAGCCCAATCATGCTTACATAGCCCATTAACCCCAATCACGCTTACGTACCCCATTAAGCCCGATCATAATCAAATCATACAATCATCCATATCAATCCATCATTCAATTTCATATAACAACTTTTGCCAATTTGGGCCCACAAGCTCAGTAGGCCCATTTAGCCTGTCTGGCCCGATTGGCCAAATAGTGGCCAAAGACCATGAGATCACTCTCTAGGCCTCGATAATCGTATCAGTATCTCTACACGAGTGTTCACACACCCGTGTGATTACCAATGCCATCTTTTTAGCTTTTTGGCATTCTGGCATTTCGGGATTTCAACTTTTGCCAATTGGTTGTGTGTGTAGTGTATGTACACACCTGGTTGATGATCTGCACTACACTATCCTTAGCCTCAACCTATAATCAATACCAACCTCAAATCAATTCCATACTTAACTACAACTTTACTAAATCCCGAAGCTTTACCGTAACCTTACCGTGTGCCACCAATTCTAATTGCCCCTCCTTAGCTATTATTCCCGAATATCCTTAGATCTGCATCAACACACATACTATCAACACCAAGTGACTCATATTCCACACGAGTCACCCCTATAAACCATAATTATAATCGGCCACCTACGAATCTGAAATTTGGAACAAGTAAACTTACCACTTGCTAGATATCCTTACCACGCTTGAAATCTTTGAACCCTACCCCTTGTTAATACAGGGTTAATTACAAGAAAAAGATTAGATAGCTCTTCGACTTTTACCAAAACGCACTAAAAGATGGTTAACTAAGTACTTACTGAAACTAGTGTCTGATCTTGCGGCCTAGATATCTACTAAGTGTCCAATTGACTTTTAAAAACTTGATTAAGGGTAGCAAATAACAAGAACAAATTTGTGATGGAGGCAAGCAAAAGAAATCGGTAAAAGGGATATGGGTATTCAGCTTTTAGGAAATTAAGGAAATAAATCAGCAAATGAGATATGTGTATTTGGCTTTTAAGGATGGTATTCGGCTTTTAAGGATCAATGATGATATTCGGCTTTTGAGAGAAAAAGAAACCCAATGGAATTTCGGTAAAAGAATGAAAGGGAGAAGAGAGGTTGGCAATGGAAAGAATTCGGCAAAATCAAAGAACCCTTAAGAGTATTTGGGACACTCTTAAATATACCACAAGCTGATTCTAGCCTCCCCTAAAGTCCCATTCGGTACCATCATCTCCCCTCTCTCAATCTCCTATTTTCTCTCCTTTACCCTGACCTTAAATTTCTCTCTTGAACACTCCTTCCTAGAGCCTACTCTAGTGCCACTACCTTCCTTCTATGAGTAAAAAATAAAGTCCTAAATTCACCACTTTTAAGCCTCGAACCTTGGACCCCTTTCTTTGCTTGTAACGCCACCTTATAGCTCTTCATGTAACGCCACCTTGCCACTGAGCCACAGGCCTAATTGTGTCCTATTTTCCACTTAATTTGTTTAAAAGGCCTAATACCTGAGACTAGGGTTCCACTAAAGCAAAAATTAAAATTTTCCTATGGTCTTTCCTATCCCTAAGGCTTCAAATAATCCTTGTAATATCTTAAAATTAATATTCTAACGGTGCTACCTATACAAGCCTAAAATCAATGCACAAAATTTATAGTTTTGGGATTTTTGGGGCGTTACAACTCTACCCTCTAAAAGAAATTTCAGCCTCAAAATTTACCTTATTGAAATAAGTGAGGGTATTGTCGTCGCATAGCCTCATCAGGTTCCCATGTAACCTCCTCTGTAGTATGGTTACGCCAAAGCACTTTGACCAAAGGGACAGACTTTCTTCTTAGCACAGTAACATCTTGGTCAATTATCTGAACTAGCTCCTCTTTGAAAGTTAGGCCTGGTCTAACCTCGATCTCCTCAACTAACATGATGTGAGATGGGTCTGAGTGATAACGCCTTAGCATTGATACATGGAACACATCTAGTGCAACAAGCGATTCCAGCTGATAGGCAACAGGCCCAATTTTCTTTAACACCCGATATGGACCAATAAATCTAGGGCTTAACTTGCCATTCCATCCAAACCTTAACACCTTCTTCCAAGGGGAAACCTTGAGAAAAGCTAAATCCCCCACTGTATACTCAATCTCTATCCACTTGAGGTCAGCATACGACTTTTTCCTATCTACCGCCTCCTTCAATCGATCCTGAATCAACTTTACCTTATCCTCGGTGTCCGCTACCAACTCCAGACCCAATACTCACCGCTCACCCAACTCAGTCCAACAAGTCGGAGTACAACATCTTTACCCATACAGTGCTTCATATGGTGCCATTCCAATACTTGCCTGATAACTATTGTTATAAGAAAATTTAGCTAACGGCAAATAATCCTCCTAACTACCTCGAAACTCAATTACACACCATCTCAGCATATCCTCCAAAACCTAAATTACCCTCTCTGACTGACCATCAGTCTGAGGGTTAAAAGTTGTACTAAAATCCAACCTCGTACCCAGTGCTTCATGCAACTTCTTCCAAAAGCGAGACGTAAATTGAGGGTCTCTATCAAATATAATAGACACCGACATCCCATGCAACCTCACAATCTCTGCCACATACAACCTTGCTAACTTCTGTAATGAGTAATCAGTGCGGACCAGTACAAAATGGGCCGACTTAGTCAACCGATCCACTATCACCCACACAGAGTCTTTCTTAGAAGGCGTTAGGGGTAACCCACTAACGAAATCCATAGTAACCCGCTCCCACTTCCAGAGTGAGATCTTAATCGGTTGAAGTAACCCTGATGGTAGCTAATGTTCTGCTCTCACTTGCTAACATACCAAACATTTGCCTACAAACCCCGTAACCTCTCGCTTCAACCCCGGCCACCAATAAAGCTCTCATAAATCCCGATACATTTTGTTACCTCCGGGGTGCATAGCATAGGGACTACTATGCACCTCCTGCAAAATAGACTTCCTTAGCTCATCATCCATTGGCACACAAATCCTACCACGGAAACACAACAACCCATCACTATTTAACCCAAAATCCGTCGCTTTCTATTCTCGAGTTGCTTGAATCGAGCACCCAAAGTTCCATCCAATGGTTGCTTAGCCTTGATTTGCTTAACCCACAGTGGCTTCACTTGCAACTCGGCTAACAAACTACTATCATCATACAAACTTAACCGAGCAAACATCGCCCTCAAGTCCAACATAGCTCTATGACTTAGGGCATCAGCTACCACATTTGCTTTGCTCGGGTGGTATTTGATTGTGCAATCATAATCCTTTAACAGCTCAATCCACCTTCGCTGCCTCGAATTCAACTCTATCTAAGTTAAGAGCTACTTTAAACTCTTGTGATCCATATAGATGGTGCACTTCTCTCCTTACAAGTAATGTCTCCAAATCTTAAGTGCAAATACCACTACTGCCAATTCCAAATCATGGGTTGGGTAACCACCTTCCCTTCTTGCATCAAAACACAGCCCAAGCCTACGTGCGATGCATCACTATAAACTATAAACTCCTTCCCAAGCTCTGGCTAAATCAAAATAGGGGCCTCCGTTAAAACCTTCTTAAGCTTCTCAAAGCTATCTTGCTGTTTATCAGTCCACACAAACGTCACCCCCTTCCAAAGCAACTTGGTCAAGGGTGAGGCAATCAATGAGAACCCTTTAAGGAACCGCCTATAACACCCAGCCAGGCCTAGAAAACTCTGAATTTTCGACACCGACCTAGGTGGTTTCCAATCAATCACCGCCTCTACTTTTCGAGGATCAACTCTAATCCCCTCAGCTGAAACCACATGTCCTAGGAAAGTGACTTCTCTTAGCCAGAATTTGCACTTGCTAAACTTAGCATACAATCGCTTCTCCCTTAAAATCCAAAATACAATTCTTAAGTGTGCATCATGATCATCCTCCGTTCTTGAGTACACAAAGATATCATCTATGAAAACTACTACGAATTGATCTAGATAAGGTTGAAAAACCCAATTTATAAGATCCACAAAAGCAGTAGGTGAATTCATTAGCCCAAAAGGCATCACTAAAAACTTGTAATGTCCATAACGAGTTCTGAAAGCTCTCTTATACACTTCTGCCTCCTTAACCCTCAATTGATGGTACCCTAAACGCAAGTCAATCTTCGAGAACACTGAGGCTCCCCTAAGTTGATCGAATAGGCCATCTATCCTAGGTAGGGGGTACTTATTCTTAATTTTTAACTTATTTAACTGCCGATAGTCAATGCACATTCGCTAAGACCCATCCATCTTCTTCACAAATAACACCGGTGCTCCCCATGGAGACACACTTGGTCGGATAAATCCTCTATTAAACAATTTTTGAATCTGTGCCTTAAGTTCGACCAACTCATTTGGTGCCATCCGATAAGGTGCAATAGACACTGGAGCCGTACCAGGTAACAACTCAATTCCAAATTCTACTTCTCTATTGGGCGGTAACCCAGGCAGTTCGTCGGGAAAAACATCTGAAAACTTACTAATTGTTCTTAAATCCTTAATAGTAGGGCTCTTAAAATCCGTATCACTTATATACGCCACATAAGCTTCACAACCCTTACGCGTCAACTTTTCAGCCCTTAATGCTGAAATCACATTTGACAAATAGTTTCAGCGTTCTCCAATTACTACTACCTCCTCATCTTTCACTGTTCTTAACACCATCTGTTTTGCAGCGTAATCCAAGGTTGCCCGGTATTTTACCAACCAATCCATCCCCAATATAAGATCGAACTCACTAAATCCTACTGCATGCAACATACGAGTACGTCAATCCAATATCAATCAGTGCAACATAAGGTAACTCATGAATTAAAAACATACATGTTATCACATCTGGTGCATCTCCCACCTCTCTGTGACGAGTAGCATAGACCAAGGCTGGTTGCCTCGCTTCTATCTGACCTACACCTTTGCCCTATGCTCTATATCCACGTCCCACGCCATTACTGCCTCTGGCTTGACCGAGGCCCCTTGGTGGTTCTTGACCACCTCTCTGCGGCTAAAAATTGCCTCTGCCATCGGCTTGCACCTGACCGGGCCTCCTCGGGCACTCTCTAATCCTATGCTCCATAGATCCGTAGCTCAAACAGGCCCTTACTCTCCTACAAAATTCGCCCGTATGTCCTTTTCCACACATAGCACAAGGTGGTATCCCAGTGTTAGCAGCAGCAATTGGGCCCCCAGCTCTAACTGGCCCATTCACTCTGGCCCTCATTACAGGCCACTGTCCAACCCCCATAACTTCCATGTTCTGCTTATTTTTGCCCTTCTCATTCTCTTGGTTAAGTCACCCTGTAGCTTTACTTCCTTCGCTATCTTTGCTTTCTCCACTAACACCGCAATGTCCCGCTCCCTCTGTGGAACTATAACTACCCTAAGGTTGTCTCTTAGACCGTCTTCGAACTGCACGCATCGCTCATATTTCGTGGCAACTATTCCATTAGCATATCGACTCAGGCACAGAAACTCAGCCTCATACTTTGCTACTGACTTGTCTCCCTGAGTGAGATTTAAAAACTCCTTCATTCGGGCATCCACGTAGCCCGCTCCAATGTACTTCATTTGAAATGCTGATTTGAAGAACTCCCATGTGATCTGCTCTGGTTGGTTGCCCTCCTTCACAATCAACAACCACTGATACGCTTTTTCCCTAAGTAGAGATATTACCCCCTTCAATTTTTGTTCCGCCGTGCAGTTCAGGTCATCCATTATTCTCTTCGTGCTTCCAACTAGTACTTCACTACATTCGGGGCCACCCCAGCTACTCCTTTGAAAATCCCCGCCCCATTAGTTCAAAGTCGCTCCACAATCGACCCACTTCTTCCTATACCATTGTTGAGCCCAACGACCCTTTCTAGAATCCTTAGCATAGCCTACGATACGACATCCTCTGTAGCAGTAGCCTGATCGTAGGGTCCCGTTTCAGCTACTGGTGAGGCCGGAGCCTCCTCTACTCCAACGTTGGGCATATGGCCCGACACTGACGATCTAGCTCTAGCACTTCCATAGCCTCTGCCGCTGCCTCTTGCACCTCTTCTAGCGCTTATCGTTGCATACGTATTTCTAGATTAAAAATTTTATGAAATTTTAGTTCATAGTTCCATTGTTTAAAGCTTATGTCTTATACAATTAATAATTTAAAAGTTATTTCGCCGTCGCAAATCCACTACAGGCTTAAGTTTACTACGGGCTTTTCTCTCTGAGAACCTATTGTTTAAAGTAGCCCAATATATAAATATAGTTCAGTAATTTAAACAAGTTCAATAACAGAAAAACTACTTGGCTCGACGTCAAGGGCTCGATGAACCACACTTCAAGAATCTTGCAAAAACTTTTTCATCTAGTTGCTTTAAAAACCCAAAATCTAAGGCCCATTTCATAGCCCGAGCTTTGCAACTGGGCTCTGATACCACTAAATGTAACACCCTAAACCCAACCTAGACGTTATGGCCGAATCCGGTGATGTCACATTGAAGGAATTATTTTCAAAGTGACTTTGTTCAATTAAAAACATGTTCGGTAGAAGAGTTACTTGATTAAAAACTTAAGCTTGTGATTTAGAAATTCAAAATACTTGTTAAGTCATAATAAAAGCCCATGTTTAAGTAAAAACGTCCATATGATAAAGTTATTTAAAAAAAAACCACATTTAATTTGAGAAATTTATTTAGGTTTGATGATTCGGCTGTTGAAACAATCATAAACCCAATGTACAGTCAATTCGGAGATACAGGGCCTTATTACATCAATTGAAAATTAAGTAATTAAATCAACAAAATTCAGAAAAAACTTCTAAGTAGCTTACAGTGTGGCCATCTACAACCCTTGGCAATCAAATAAATATGTAATTATCACATTGGGCCTAAGCCCTAACTATATCGGTGGTCTTGGGCCTTAGCCCTCATTGACCGCATATCATATCAGAATCACTTAAATGCAATGCACCCATCCCAAATCCAACCCTGCACTCCATTTCCCTACTAACCCTACACTCCTGTGGGGATATAAATATCAACCCACCCATCCTTACACTCCAAAGGTAGCACCAACAGTGGCACTACTCAAACGTTGCAGCAAGGCTGCTGTTCATATAATAGGCTTAAAGCCACCAGTGGATCCACGGTGGTCATGTGACTATGCCATCCTCACATATCTTCCTCCGTTCCATTAAACCCACCCAAGTGCAACATACATTTCATGAATACAACATACATATTATCACACATTAAGCACCTAGGGGTATTTTAGTCATTTCACTACACAGGGATATTTTCGTAATTCTACACTATGGGGCATTTCTGTAATTCAACCCTATAGGGGCTTTTTCGTAATTCTACCCTACAGGGGCATCTTAGTAATTTCCTAATGGTACTGGTTTTAATTATGGATTTTTGCCCATCAACAAGTCCTCGAGGCTAAAGTGAACAGACACTATGCACCAGGTAGGATTCAAGAGAAGACGAGGTGGGTTAGTCGGATGACTTAAGTGCCAAGCTTTTCTTAGATCCAATCCTAGACATGCATACATCCATTGCTACACCCTAGCCTAGCGACTTGACCACAGACATGTTTGAATATTTAATTAAGTCTTATGTAGTTTAAGAATTCATCAGAACTAGGCCTAAAGTCCATTAAAACACTAGCATGCATTTCTACAATCCCATAAGGCCCACTAAGCCCAATCATGCTTACGCAGCCCATTAAGCCCAATCATGCTTACGTAGCCCATTAAGCCCGATCATAATAAAATCATATAATCATCCATATCAGTCCATCATTCAATTTTATAAAACAACTTTTGCCAATTTGGTCCCACAAGCTCAGTAGGATCAAGACCATGAGATCGCTCTCTATGCCTCGGTAATCATATTGATATCTCCACACGAGTGTTCGTACACCCGTGTGATTGCTGGTGCCATCCTTTTGACTTTTTAAATTTTTGGCATTTCGGCATTTCGCGATTTTAGCTTTTGCCGATTGGTCGTGTGTGTAGTGTATGTACACACCTGGTTGATGATCTACACTACACTATCCTCAGCTTCAACCTACAATCAGTACCAACCTCGAATTAATTCCATACTTAACTACAATTTTACTAAATCCCAAAGCCTTACCGTAACCTTACCGTGTGCCACCAGTTCTAATCGCCCCTCCTTATCTATTATTCTCGAATATCCTTAGATCTGCATTAACACACATACTATCAACACCAAGTTACTCACATTCCACACGAGTCACCCCTATAAACCATACTTATAATCGGCCACCTACGAATCCGAAATTTGGAACAAGTACACTTACCACTTGCTAGAGATCCTTACCACACTTGAAATCTTTAAACCATACCCATTGTTAATACAGGGTTAACGACAAGAAAAAGATTAGATAGCCTTTCAACTTTTACCAAAACGCACTAAAAGATGGTTAACTAAGTACTTACCGAAACTAGTGTTTGATCTTGTGGCCTAGATATCTACTGAGTGTGCAATAAGCTTTTAAAAACTTGATTAAGAGTAGCAAATAACAAAAACAAATTTGTGATGGAGGCAAGCAAAAGAAATCGGCAAAGGGGATATGGGTATTCAGCTTTTAAGAAATTAAGGAAAGAAATCGGCAAAGAGGATATAAGTATTCGGCTTTTAAAGATGGTATTCGGCTTTTAAGGATCAATGATGATATTCCTCTTTTGAAAGAAAAAGAAACTCAATGGAATTTTGGAAAAAGAACGAACGAGAGAAGAGAGGTTGGTAATTGAAAGAACTCGACAAAACCAAACAACCCTCAAGAGAATTCGGTACACTCTTAAATAGACCACAAGCCAATTCTAGCCTCCCCTAAAGTCTCATTCGGCACCATCATCTCCCCTCTCTCAATCTCCTATTTTCTCTCCTTTATCCTTACCTTAAATTTCTCTCTTGAACACTCCTTCATAGAGTCCACTCTAGCGCCACTACCTTCCTTCTATGAGTAAAAAATAAAGTCCTAAATTCACCACTCTTAAGCCTCGAACCTTGGACCCCTTTCTTTGCTTGTAACGCCACCTTATAGCTCCCCATGTAATGCCACCTTGCCACTGAGCCACAGGCCTAATTGTGTCCTATTTTCCACTTAATTTGTTTAAAAGTCCTAATACCTGAGACTAGGGTTCCACTAAAGCAAAAATTAAAATTTTCCTATGGTCTTTCCTATCCCTAAGGCTTCAAATAATCCTTGTAATATCTTAAAATTAATATTCTAATGGTGCTACCTATACAAGCCCAAAATCAATGCACAGAATTTATAGTTTCGGGATTTTTGGGGCATTACAGGTGCAAAATATAAAAATTTTACAATTTAGTCCACAATCTTTTCCTTTCCCCGATCAAAGTCGATTCCACATCTTTCTTGATCTAAAATAACACATTTAGCTTATTTAATTCTCACATTTATCAAAACAGTCTTTAACTCTAACTTTGGCAAAATTACATTTTTGCCCCTAAACTTTTGTATATTTACACTTTTTCCCCAAGTTCAAAAATTAAACTTTATCCCTAATTCTTATGTTTTAGAATGTGCTGATCATTTATTTACCGACGGCAACATCAAATTCCCACTCTAACATATACTTATGTGCATTAGGTCTTTTTACCAATTATGCCATTTTACTCGTTTTTACTTAAAACCGAGTAGCACAAGTTGTTTAGCATAATTTAAAACCTCATATTATATCATAAAACATCAAAATAAACACATTTCACCTATGGGTATTTTTCCAAATATGAACCCTAGGTTAAATATTGCTAGAATAAGCTAAATCAAGTTACTAGAACTCCAAAAAAGTAAAGAACATTAAAAATGGGGCTAGAACAGACTTACAATCGAGCTTGGAAGCTTGAAAAACCCTAGCCATTGTTTCTCCATGCTATATTTGGCCTTGAGGAAGAAGATGAGAAAAAATTGGTTTTAATTTGATTTTTTAATTCATTTAATCATTAAATGGCTAAAATGCCCCTAACTTAAAAATATTCTTTTTCACCTATTTCATGTCCATTTTTGTCCAATAAACTAACTAGTGGCCTAATTATCATTTAAGGACCTCCAATTTAAAATTCATAACAATTGGACACCTCTAACATGTAGAGCTCAACTTTTGCACTTTTTACAATTTAGTCCTTTTGACTAAATTGAGTGCCCAAAGATCGAAATTTTCGTACGAAAGTTTTACAAAAATAATTCCATAAAAAATATAAACCATAAAAATATAAATAAAACATATTTCAATTAAAAACTTTTACCTTCTAGAATGCACATTTTACTACTTTTACAATTTAGTCCAATTTATCAAATTAGACACCGAAACAATAAAATTTTGTAACGAAAATTTCACAAAATATTGAAAACACAAAATAAATTTTAAAACTCAATTGGAAGAAATATTTTGACCTCAAATTTGTGGTTTCATAACCACCATTCCGTTTAGGCCATGTATCGGGTTATTACACTTAGCCCATCCTCCTCAATAAGTTACGGTGGTATCGCACTTAGCCCATCTTTTTTAATTTGTTTTTGATGGTTTCGCACTTAGCCCATCGATAATGTTCGTCAACCAAGCGAGTTGCTCTTATCTCGCTCATTTCAACATTTCCCCCCGGTGGTTCGTACATAGCCCACCTCAATTCATGATTTATGGAAATTTAATAATACTCCCACTTATCACGATTTCATTACATGTCCATAAAATTTAACGACACATCATATAAGACATTCATGAGCAAAAGTATTAATAAAAGATGTATCATTTACATATAAACTTACCTCGGTATACAAAATGCGAGAAAGAAAGAGTTTACTCCAAAGCCTTGTCCTTGCCACTATCAAGGTTGACTCCACGCTATCCTTGATCTAGATGAATACAAATTCATCCATTTAATTACTAAATTAATTAAAACAATCCAAAATTCACTATTTGGCAAAAATGACCATTTTGTCATTCGTCTCTTGGCAAAATGACCATTTTGCCCTTCGTTTCTTGGCAAAATGACCATTTTGCCCATAAGCTCGAAAATCGATTTTTATTGAATTTCCTTATTCACCAAGACAAATCAAACTCTTTTATTCAAATAATGCCCCAAATTCTCATTATTTCACAAATTTACTCTTTATTTAACCACTTTGCAATTAAGCCCAAATTAGGTGTTTCCCATGAACACCCTTTTCCAAAAGTTGTTTATTTAACAACTACAACTCATTTCATTCCATAAAAACCCAGCAAACAACACTTATTCAATCATGCTAAATTTCTAAGCCTTCAACCTTTTTGCATAATACACCCCTCAAAATGTAGCTCAAGCTATAAGGGTTCCAAAAATGCAAAAATAATCAAGAAATGTCTTAAAATCACTTACTAAAGAGTGCTAAATGTTGCTGAAATTTTTGAAGCCTTCAAATCCCCTTTTTGTTGATATTTTCAGTGCATATGAGGAAGAAAAATTGAAGAAGATGAAAGCCTAAATAGTAGGCTACTATTTTATGCCAACTTGGTCACCTAACTTTGACCAAAATCCCTTATTTGATTTTCATTTATCTTTTCTTTAACCCATGACCAGCCAACCTAATAGAAAAGGGGTCTTTTTGCCCTAAAAAGGCCATTAATTAAGGCCCTCTCTCAATTTAACATCAATTGCCATTAAAACACAACTTTTGCCGTTTTGTGCGATTTACTCCTTTTTCGCGATTAAGCCTCCAATCGCGTAAATTAATTAACCAAAATTTTTATGCACCTTTATAAAAAATACTACAACATATAAATTTACACTAAAATAATTTTCTTACACCTCGAGAAGTGATTTCGAAATCACTAGTCCGACTAGCCCCTAAATCGGCCTATTACAAATGGTAAAAATTACCATAGGATGATTTTGTATCAAATTGAGTAATGTATGTATTGAATGAGTTAAATTTGATGTTATAGATAAATAACAATATGAAATCAACCTTGACCGTGGAAAAGGCAAGGGATCAGATTAAATAAAAAATATTTGCATTTTTGCACCGAGGTAAGCCCTATATGTAAATAATGAGTTATTTTTAATCATTAAGTTTAATTATATTAATTATTTTGAAATTAAAAAAATCTTATATCAAACTATTGAAAATGTGATGAAATAAAACAAATAAGTTAAGAAAAGTCCCAGTTGAACCATAGGAATCATTAGGATACAAGAGACATGTCACTAGGAAACCACTGACTGTTATCGATAGTTTATATGATTCCAGGTGCTGGTCTAGTTCGGCTACCAGTGGCTAGGTAATCCTGCATTTGTTGCAAATACTGTCAGCTTGTGTGAGTAGCACTAAGTAGTATCGACTACACTGTCAGCTTGTTTGAGCAGACTCGAGAATAGCTCATTATTGAGCCCTTATGTGATAAGTGGTAGCTTCAGCTACGTATTAGTGGTAGCTCTGGCTCCATCATGTGTGGCACTTGTGCCTTATTCTGTGTATCCTTTAACATCCATGTGGATTATCGGGTTATTCGAATCGATTTGATAAAAATGTGATTGCATGTAAAAAGACTTGATCGTATGTTTAAGAGTGTGTATGCGAAGGTTATATGAAAACCATCATGTGTGCTAAGTGCTTAACGTATGTATTGAATCATGTGGTAAGATCACATGAGTAAGTTAAAATTTCCAAACTTAATTATGTGATAGGAAAACTTATTTTCCATTTGCTATGTCCATTTAGTTTAAATGCTCATTAATTTTGCATATAGACTTACTAAGCTTTATTGCTTACAATTTCTCTTTTCCCTTCCCTTATAGGTTTGTCATGCTTGTCTGAGGTTCGGTGATCATCAGGATTCTATCAACACTATCAACAATCATTTTGGGTATTTGATTATAAACATTGAACATTATGGCATGTACAGGTGGTCTATTGTTTTGGTTATGTGGCATAGTTCTTTTGGGTCCATTTGCTGATAATGGTGTTTTGGTACTTTGGCCATGAAAAATGAGCCATGAATGGTTAAGTCATATTTTGTCAAAAATGTTGTAATCTACTAATGTGCAAGCTTGCATAGTATGAGTAAAATGTGTGTGGATGCACAAGTTTGATGATGCTAGATAAGTTAGGGTGTGGATGGCTTAACATGTATGTTTTGATGAGTTTTGATGTTATAATGTGAACTGGAAAAATTACTTCATATTGGTTTGTGTTTCAGGGTGGCAATTGGGATGGAAAGTAGCCTATAATTGTCCACACGGGTAGACATACAGACGTGTGTCTAGGCCGTGTGTGACACACGGCCAGCCTACGGGCATGTTGATAGGCTGTGTGTCCCCTACAACTGAAATTATAAAAATTAAATGTTTTGTAGTAAACACACGGGGTGGAGACACGGCAGTGTGTCTCGACCGTGTGATAGAGACGACCTAGCCCACAGGTATGTGGCTTGGCCGTGTGATGAAAACTTCACGAAGATGCCATAAACAGAATACCTTAGGTTTTCACACGGGGTGAGGACACAGGTGTGTTGAGGCCGTGTAAAGGACCTGGGCCAGAGACACGGAAGTGTGCTTGGTCTTGTGAAAACCCCTGTAGGTTTGAAATGAAAAATAATTCTGCACTGGCTAGGGACATGGGCATGTGCGACAACACAGACTGCCCACATGGGCGTGTCATTGTCCCACACGAGCGTGTGCCCTGTTTTGAGTCAAATTTTTAGAAGTGTTCAAGAAGTTTCAGTTTGGTCTCGGATCATACCCAATGTATCCTTTGGGCCTGATAGGCCCATAATGTGGATGTTATACGTATGAATGAAAAAGTTTTAAATTTTACGTGAAATTTATGTGTCAAAATCAAATGATTGTGAAAGTGTATGTTCGGTAATGCCTCGTACCCATGTCTAACGACGGTTGCGGGTGAGGGATGTTACATTTAGTCATATCAGAGCTATGGTTTTGTTGGTCTCTAGACTAACATAGCAAGTATAAAAGTCTAGCTATACATGCCATAATTGTGAATATTGATAATGCAATGGTTTCTAATCCATAAATTGTGTTTTCATATAGTAAATGGATCCTGATCCTGCAGTAGCTGACGACATTGAAAGTAACGCGCCGGCTCCCGCTCAATGGACTGCGCCACTAGAGAGTAGAAATGTTGAATCTATTCGGGGAGAAAAGGCTCGAGAGGCCTTTCTTTATAGAATGATAGAGTGGTACACAAAGTTCATTTGGCTGAGCCTAAATGCTCAACCTCCCCCACCTTTTCCCATCCCTCAACCAACCGTAGTAGCCCCACAAGGTGTGAAAATGACAAGACTAAGTAAGCTCCCTGTTGACAAGATTCGTAAGTATGGGGCCGAAGAATTTAGAGCCAACGTTGATGATGACACCGAGAGGGCAGAATTTTGGTTAGGAAACATAATTCGAGTATTTGATGAACTCTCCTGCATACCCGAGGAGTGTCTAATGTGTGCCGTCTCACTTTTGAGAGACTCAGCGTATCAGTGGTGTAAAATGCTAGTCTCGGTAGTGCCGACAGAAAGAATTACTTGGGACTTCTTCCAAGTGGAGTTTAGGAAGAAGTATATAAGTCAGCGCTTCATTGATCAGAAGCAGAAGGAGTTTTTAGAGTTGCAGCAAGGCCGTATGACAGTGTCTGAGTATGAGCGAGAATTCGTCCGACTCAGCAAGTACTCTCAGGTTCTATAGAATAAATTATGTGTAAGAGGTTTGAGAATGGCCTAAATGAAAATATTAAGATATATATGGGGATTTTGGAATTGAAGGAATTTGTTATGTTAGTTGATCAGGCATGCAAAGCTGAGGAATTGTGCAAGGAAAAGAGGAAAGCCGAATCGGAGGCTAGGGATGTGAAGAAGAGATCGATGAGTAGGTCCTTCCAACCATCATCCAAGAAAGTGAGAAATGTGCCAAACAGTTCGACTGTTTCAGCTGGAAATCCTGGTAGAACTCGTGGGAGGCAAAATATGGGTTCTAAGGCTCAGACTACTTCAGTAGCTAGTGTTGGCAATGTCAAGCCAAGTCTCTTTGAATGTCAACACTGTGGAAGGAGACATCCCGGTGAGTGTTGGATGGTCACCAGGGCTTGCTTCAAATATGGCTCCTAAGACCACTTCATCAAAGACTGTCTAGAGATGGTAATTAAAGAAACTACCAAGAGTACTAAACCAAGCAATGTACACACTAAAGGGAGGCCTACCAAAAATATGAAAGAAGGAGCTAGTAGTAGAGGCATACCTAGAGATTCAGGTGCAAGATCAGAGACTAGAGTGCCTATAAGAACCTAAGCGTCATCCCCTAACGTAATCACTAGTACATTTTCTCTTTATGATGTTAATATAGTTGCACTGATTGATCCTGAGTCCATACACTCTTACATTTGCATGAAATTAGTGAATGATATGAAATTGCCTATAGTGTCAACCGAGTTTATGACTAAGGTGTCAAGCCCTCTAGGCAAATATGTGTTAATTGACAAGATTTGCAAGAATGGTCCCTTAGTGATTCGAGGCCACTATTTTCTAGCCGATCTAATGCTATTGCCATTTGATGAGTTTGATGCCACTTTGGGCATAGACTGGCTATCGATGCATGATGCTAAAGTAAATTGTAGACAGAAGGTTATTAAGATAAAATGTGAAAACAGTGAAATCCTCTAGGTTGAAACAGATGAGTCTAGCGACTTGCTTGCTTTGATTTCGTCAAGGACTGCTCAGAAGTAATTGAGAAAGGGTTGTAAAGCGTATTTGGCTTATTTATTGAATAGGAATTGAAAGTGGAGTCAGTGCCAGTGGTTTGTAAGTTCCCGAATGTATTTCCTTAGGAATTGACAAGTATACCCCCTATTAGAGAAATTGAGTATGCTATTAACTTGTTGCCGGAGACTGCCCCGATATCTATAGCCCCTTATAGAATGGCTCCGACTAAGCTAAAAGAATTAAAAGTGCAGCTACAAGAATTGACAGATAAAGGGCTTGTAAGGCCAAGTTTTTTGTCCCTGGGGTGCTCCGGTATTGTTTGTGAAGAAAAAGGATGGATCGGTGAGACTTTGTATCCATTATAGGCAACTCAACAAGGTGACAATAAAGAAAAAGTACCCCTTACCAAGAATTGATGATTTATTTGATCAATTAAAAGGGACAACGGTGTTTTCAAAGATTGACATCAGGCCTGGATACTACCAACTAACGTTGAAAGAGTTTGATGTGCTGAAGACTGCTTTTAGAACAAGGTATGGATAATATGAGTTTCTCATAATACCTTTTGGTCTAACTAATGCCCCACATGTGTTTATGGATTTAATGAACCAAATTTCTAGACTGTACTTGGATAAGTTTGTAGTGGTTTTTATTGATGACATCCAAATTTATTCTCGTGATGAAAACGAGCATGCTGAGCATTTAAGGACAGTTTTCCAAATTTTGTGAGATAAACAATTGTATGAAAATTTTAGTAAAAGCGAGTTTTGGCTCAGTGAAGTTGGGTTTTTGGGCCACATTGTTCCCAGAGATGGCATCCAGGTGGATCCGAGTAAGATCTTGGCAATAGTAGATTGGAGGCCACCGAAAAATGTATCGAAAGTTAGAAGTTTTCTGGGTTTGGTTGGTTACTGCCGGTGCTTTGTAAAAGGATTTTTCATGATTGCTTCTCCAATGACCAAGTTGCTACAAAATGATGTCATGTTTGAGTGGACGGAGAAGTGTCAACAAAGTTTTGAGAAGTTAAAAGTGGTGTTGATAAAGACGCCAATGCTAGTGCAACCTGAGTCTGGTAAGGAATTTGTGATTTACAGTGATGCATCCCTAAATGGCGTTGGATGTTTATTGATGCAAGAAGATAAGGTGGTGGCGTATGCCGCAAGATAATTGAAGTCACACGAGATGAAGTACCCAACACACGATTTGGAATTAGCCACCATTGTCTTTGCCTTGAACATTTGGTGACATTATTTGTATGGTGAGAAGTGTTGTATCTTTACCGACCATAAAAGCTTGAAGTACGTAATGACACAAAAATATTTAAACTTGCGGCAATGAAGATGGCTCGAGTTGTTGAAAGACTACGAGTTAGTGTTTGACTATCATCCCGGGAAAGCGAATGTAGTTACCGATGCTTTGAGTAGAAAATCCCTATTTGCCTTGAGAGTTATGAACACGAGATTGACCCTATCCCATGATGGGTGAATTCTAGTTGAGCTGAGAGTTAGGCCATCATTTATCCAACAAATTTGTGAAGCCCAAAAGAATCATAGTGAGTTGCAAGCAAAAAGAGCCCAGTGTCAAATGGATAATGAGACAGAATTTTGAATTGGTTTGAATGACTGTTTGATGCTTTGAGACAGAGTATGTGTGCCGAAAAATGTTGAGTTGCTTCAAAGAATTCTATATGAAGCTCATAATGGTTGTTTATCTGTCCATCCTGGCAGTGCAAAGATGTACAACGATTTGAAGAAATTGTATTTGTGGCCAGGTATGAAAAGAGATGTCTCTGAGTTTGTGTCAAACTGCTTAGTTTGTCGACAAGTGAAAGTTGAACATCAGGTACCTTTCAGTTTGCTTCAGCCAATAATGGTTCCTGAATAGAAATGGGACCGAATCACTATAGACTTTGTTACGGGTTTGCCTTTAACCCTAAAAAAGAAAAATATAGTTTGGGTCACTGTTGATCGGTTGACAAAATCGGTTCATTTCATTCCAGTACGTGCGGACTTTTCACTTGATAAGCTAGCTGAATTGTACATTGCTGAAATTGTAAGATTGCATGGAGTATAGACTTCTGTCGTTTCAGACAGAGATCCGAGATTTACCTCGAGGTTTTGGAAAAAGTTGCAAGAAGCCTTGGGTACCAAGTTGAACTTTAGTACCCTCTTTCATCCACAAACTGATAGTCAATCTAAACGAGAGATTCAGGTCTTTGAATATTTGCTTCGATGTTGTGCTCTAAAATTTGTAGGTAGTTGGGAAAAGCATCTACCATTGGTTGAATTTGCTTACAACAATAGCTTTCAATCGAGCATCAAAATGGCACCTTATGAGGCATTGTATGGTCGCAAGTGTCGGACTCCATTGTATTGGACTAAGCTTAACGAAAACCAAATTCATGGGGTTGACTTGATTAAAAACACAGAAGAGAAAGTGAAGATAATCCGTGATTATTTAAAAGCTACTTCAGACCTGCAGAAGTCTTATGTAGATTTGAAGAGAAAAGAGATCGAGTTTCAAGTAGGTGATAAAGTGTTTTGAAAGTGTCTCCGTGGAAAAAGATCTTGAGATTCAGTTGGAAAGGCAAATTGAGTCCATGATTCATTAGACCGTATGAAATTATAGAAAGAATTGGACCAATGGCATATCGATTGGCTCTACCGAAAGAGTTAGAAAAGATATGTATTTCATGTATCGATGCTACGGCGCTATCGTTCTGATCTATCACATGTGATCTCACTGACCAAAGTGGAAATTCAGCCGGATATGTCATATAGTGAAGAACCAATCCAGATCTTAGCTCGAGAAGTGAAACAGTTAATGAACAAAAGTGTAGCCTTGGTAAAAGTGTTATGGCAAAAACATGGAGTGGAAGAGGGTACGTGGGAGTCGGAGGACACTATGAGGAAACAGTACCCACATAACTCGTATCCGTCACCAGAAGGAGTTACAAGGTAATACCAAACAAGATATAGCTTTTAGACATTCACAAACAAACTTAAACATGTTACTCAAATACTAGCAATTGTAAAATAAAATAGTCACTCTAAGCTCTCTATAAATAAATTATAATCATTTAATCATTTTTGTGCTCATTATAAGGTCATGAGCCAATAATATCAACATATCATTTTAACACCACACACATGGGCATATTAAAGTCATTATAGTCGTGCAAGGCAATTTAAAATAAACATATTATAAAAGTTCATATGTCTTAAGGACTTCTTAAAGTAATATATATATTTCGCATCATTATAAATCATATGAAATAATAATCACAATTTACCACCATCTTGCTTAAACAAATAGTAGTCTTGAATAAAGTACGGCATGTCGCTATCAATTTATATTCTACATCATTATAAAGATAATGGCATTTACCGACATATAAGTAAGTATGCAACCTACTGAAACCCAAAACATAGCATATGACATTGTACATTTGGTCTTTCATATGAGCATCAGCCAAATATCATACATTTTTCTTTCAAAGATATTTTATTACCAGACCAAAAACAAATACAATGCAAATTATTCAATCACGGATCACATACATGAAAATTTTAAAGCATGCATATACGAAATACATACTATCTTTGTCCTACTTCATTTATCATGTATATTTTAATCACAAGTAATATCCTCTTGTTTAATTCAAACATAAATAAAACAACTATTCATATGGTCATTTGCTTTTAAATACTGGTACCGAATATGATAGTACTTATCACATAAGTTATTCTAATGATCACTTTAACTATTTTCGGCCTTGTTTACAAGCATCAATATGCTCATAAAATCATTCCAACTAAAAACCATAATTTGTCTTTTTACTACATTTAAACATAAATATGCTAGTTCACATGGAGCCATAAATAAATATACTATTTTTATTAATTCCCTTACACTTCATTATTCGACATACTGATCATTTATGCATAGACATCAATCTTAACTCAAATAGCCTATTTCACGTACAATCTACTTGTCAATACATCCAACACCAATTCACCATTCCACGAATGATCAAGCATTGATGCGTTCATGTGATATAGCACTATTACCGAAACTCATGGCCAAATCCTAACCCAAAAATATACAAACAAAAGTTCACTTACATCAATGCATATCATGGCCAAATATCTAACCTAATATATATATATTCATTCAATACATTAACACTCCACCGAATCATTACTTGTTAACTAATATGAATCATTACTCAAATTCAGCCCACCATCATTCTCGCCTAGCACATAAAACTTTATATTTTAGATAGCATATATCCTCTTAGCCATTCATTTACAAAACATAACACCCTCTACAAATAGTTTAAGCCATTATCAAACATAACCAAAATCAAACTAAGAAGTAAAGCCATTTTCACATGGCATTTATACATAACCAAAGTTCATTATTTCAGAACGTAATCCAGCCTATACATGCCATAGATTCCAAAAATTCAGCTTATAAAATACCGAAGATGGTTAATAGTGTGATAAGCTCCTCTAATGATTCCCGAACTCATAACATGAATTCAAAATCTATGAATAGAGTAAATATGAAAACACAGAGTAAGCTATCATACTTAGTAAGTGTAACATCCTGATTTTTGGGGCTTAGTTATTTTTGTGCGATGTTTGGTAAAATTTTAAATGTTGGTATGTGGTTGTGAAATTCATATTTAGAGTGTGTAAATGGGCCTATGGAAAGCCCATGAGTTGGCCAAAACCCAGTAGAATTTTTGAATTTTTGGACTTTAAGAATTAAGGGCTCTAATTAGGAGGCCTTATCAAAAGATGTGGGTAAAATGTATCACAAAAGGAGCCTTGGTAGAGTGGCTAAATGATCCCACTAGTCTCCTAAAAATGTGGCGTGTAAGTGGAAGGGAGAAGGCCTAGGTTCGACTCACCATGCAGGTATTTATGTTGTTTATTTTTTGTGTCTTGAGTAGGCAAGAATTTGAAGTTGAGAGGAACTCTGTTGACAAGAGTTTGAATTGGTCAAGTGCATGGATAATGGAGAGATAAGGGGGAGCATATCTGGGAGGGATTTTAGGAGTTTTTGGAATTGGAAGGGAGTGTGGCTGGCCAAGGGGGAGTTTTAGTGTTAATTCGGCTGCTAGGTGTTAATTGACTCATTTTTCTTCCTCTTTTCACTTGTGTCGATTATCCATAAGCCAAACCCTTTTCATTTTTCTTCTTCTTCCATTTCTTTCTCTCACAAACTTGCCGAACCCATCATTCTCTCCTTTCTTTTGCTAACCGAATATCCAAGGAAAACCCAATTCCAAAGGTCCTTTTATGCCGTTTTTCTTTTAAGCCACAACCCTCAAGCTCTTTCAATTTTTACGGTCGAATCTTGTAATCTCTAAGCCTTCAACCCCCTACCGATTAAATCATCACAAAATTACCATCCTAAAACAACTTCTTCTCCCTTAAGTCAAATGCCGAATACACATCACCCTTGGGAGCTTGGTGGCCGAATTTTAAGACCTTTTTAAGGGGTGATTTCTGCTAGCGTTAGGAGAGCCGGGTTTGCTTAGAGTCAAGAGTAGTGTGGTAAGTATTCGTGTCTCTATTTTATTCGATATTTTAGATGCTAAGTAAAGCCGAAACCCCCTAAAGCCTAGGGAGGTTGTCGACTTGTAGTCTGGGCATTATTAGGCCTTATTCATTCGTTCTATGATCTTTTGGTAGCAAAGAGGACTACTTTGGAGGAGCAGCAAGGATTGGAGAAACGGTGTGAATAAGCTTGGTTCGAATTGTCGAACCCTGCCGAGGTAAGCAATCTACGGCATTAGGGGTAGTGGCCGAATAGTATTAATAAGATTGTGTTATTCTTTTGGATTTTTAAGATCTGATACATTAAGTATATGAATATAGGACGAGTGCGTGGAAGATTTTGGGAAGTCAATCGTTGCTAATCAGGTGTGTAACATACCCCGTAATAGCTTAGATTCATATTGCTTAAAAGCCGAAATATCAAATTTCGTTGTTGTTCTAACTTGTAAACACATGATGGTACGTGGATGAGTTCGATTACGATGGACGCAGAAAACGAAATGGATGAAACAGGTAAGAGCACGATTTCGTGCAATTTGGTACGTTGGGCCTCGATGGGCTAAAATTAGGCCCAATGGGCTTTCAGGCCCATTTGGGTAAATTTGATAGAAAATGAAATATGGGTAAATTGCATGTTGAGACTGTTAAAACCGTTATGGAACATAGGCTAATGGGCCTAGATGAGTAAATCAGCTATGTAGGGCCCAATAGGGGTTTTGGGCCCAAAAGGTCCAAATTGGTTAAAATGGACAAAATCCCCGTTTAAACACTTAATAATGTTGATAATTTGTTAACAAGTGTAAAAACCCTAATAATGGATAAAATTACGTAATTACGCTTAAAACATGAAAATGTCTATTTTGCCCCTAGGTGAAAATGTCTATTATACCCTTAGGGTTTCCTTCTGAATATGATGATTGTGATATTGTTAATTTACATGCTATGACATGAAATGCACAAGATATGCACATGATATGCTATGACATGTATACGATATGCCATGTTTTACTCATTTAATGCATGGGTTGGGTTATTATATGATGGAGGAAGTGTTAAAGGGCTTTGCCCCAGTATACCAAAAAGGGCTTTTGCCCCAGTTTACCGAAAGGGCTTCTGCCCCAGTTATTAAAAGAGGCTAGACCTCCAGTTATATGATAAAGCAGCTATGCTGCCAGTGGAGAGTTTGGCTGGGTGGGTTGAGTTATTCCCCACATGGAGAGTTTGGTTGGTACGGGTGGAGAGTAGAGGATGGTGGGTTGAGTAGTCTCCCCATTGGGCTTTTGCATACATGCATGGTTTGACATATGTGATATTGAAATGGGCCTATGGGCCATACCATTTACAGAAAGGCTTTTGCCTAGCGATATGAGTAATATAAAGGCTTCGGCCCAGCAACAGTTAACCGAAAGTCTTCGGCCCAGTGTATGTTGAAAATTGAACTTGTACATGTATGGATTTGGGCTCTAAAAGGGCTTGTTATACACTGAGTTCCAAACTCACCCCCCTTTCGTAAACCTTGCAGGTGAGCCTTGATATGGAGACTTGGAGCCGGAGGGAATTCAGAGTGGCCATGGTGTTCATTTGGATTTTTAAATAACTGCATTTAAATAAGTTTTATTTAATTATTATTATTGTCCGATTTTGGGTTGTAATAAGGCCATTTTAACTATTTTCTTTTTTTAGGATTATTTGGTTTTAACCTTTATATTCTACGCTGCTATTAATGTTTTAAAATGGGCTAGACCTGGGTTACGTTTTAAAACGACATTTTGCTTTCAAAATACACAATGACAAAATAAAACGCTTTAACTAAATAATCACTCTGAATGAGCACCAACACAACTTGTTTTCAAAACTATCAACTAGAGTGTGGCAATGGTTGTGGGCATGTCTAGGATTGGATCCAATCGAGAGCTTGGTACTTAAGCAGCCTTCATGGCTCACCTCCTCTGTTTCGGATACCTACCTAGTGCACAGCTTCCATTCACTTTGATGGCAAAGACAATCTTTTAAAACTCTTTTAGAAAAGGTTTTGGGAACGAACCATGGGTTTTTACGAAAAGGTTCTAGTGTGACACATCGGATCTGGTCATAACATCTAGGCCGGGTTCGGGGTTTTACATTTAGTGGTATCAGAGCCCGATTGCAACAACTCGGCTGTGGGTTTTAACGGGCTTTTTCAATGATTTCAAAATAATTGCATTTTAAGGATTTCCAAAATACTAGTAAAATAAATAAATTCTTTTAACTTATTTTTGTAATGGAATATATGTTTTTAAATGGTTTAAAGAAGGAATTGGCACACTGAATTCCTGGCACCAAGTCTGTAAGTATAATTTCCTTTGATATTAAAATGATGTTAAGATGATATGATACTATCGTTTATATTGATGCTATAGATAGAACCAAGACCCTACTATGTTACTTTAGTTAGGGTAGAGCTAAAAACATTAAGATCGATACTGTAGCTAGAATACGACGTTGCAGAAACAATCTCTGAACTGCTATATTTCCATAAGACATCTCGCAATAAACAACTGAAATATTAAGCTAATGTCATAAAATTCGTAATCAGATAATTTGATATGAGTACCAGAGGAACTCGTGGACGGGGCCGCGAACGTAGTCGCGGAAGAGCGCGAGATGAATCTTCATCTTCAGGGCATAGGCCAGCTGAGGAGGCATTTGTGCCACAAGCAACCGAGACTGGGTCACATGATCGTGCTGCGGGAGATGATGCTTTGTCCCAAGCGATGCTCAGGGTCTTAGAGAGGGTTGTTGGAGCTAGTACTTGGATTGTGAATAGAGGATCTATCTCTGAGCGACTTCGGGCCAACGGAGCAGAAGTTTTTAGGGGCGTATCTGAAGTAGCCCCAAACGTGGCGGAATATCGGCTGGAGGCAACTGAGTGGATTATGGATGACTTAGATTGCTCTGTGGAGCAAAAGCTGAAAGGGGCTGTATCGTTGCTTCGAGACGAGGCTTACCAGTGGTGGATCACAGTAAGGGAGAGTACCCCGGCTGAGCAGGTAACTTGGGATTTATTTAAAACTGCTTTTAAGGGCAGGTATGTTGGAGCTAGTTATGTGGATGCTCGTCGTAAGGAATTCCTGAATTTAACCCAGGGTATTAAGAACTGTCGAGGATGAGGAGGTACTAGTCATAGGGGAGCGAAGGAACTATTTGTCTAATGTGGTTTTAGCCGTAAAAGCTGAGAAGTTGATTCGAAAAGGTGGTGAGGCGTATTTGGCCTTTGTAAGTCAAGCTGAGCCTAGAAATGTGACTGTAGAGACAGTCAGGACCATCAAGGAGTTCCAAGATGTTTTTCTTGAGGAGCTTCTAGGATTACCTCCAAATCGCGAGGTTGAGTTTAGAATTGACCTGTTACCTGGAACAGCTCCGGTGTCCATTGCACCTTATAGGATGGCACCAAAGGAGTTGGTAGAATTGAAAGCTCAGATACAAGAACTATTGGACAGAGGATTTATAAGACCAAGTGTTTCTCCGTGAGGCGCACCAGTGTTGTTCGTAAAGAAAAAGGATGGAACCATGCGAATGTGTATCGATTATCGGCAGCTGAACAAACTGACGATCAAGAACAAGTACCCTTTGCCAAGAATCGACCATCTGTTTGATCAGTTGAGAGGAGCATCGGTATTTTCAAAAATTGACCTTCGGTAAGGATATCATCAGTTGAGAGTCAAAGAGGTGGATATTCATAAGACGGCATTCAGAACTTGGTATGGTCATTACGAGTTCCTAGTTATGCCCTTTGGACTGACTAATGCACTAGCAGCATTCATGGACTTGATGAATCGAGTATTTCAGCCATATTTGGATCAGTTCGTAGTTGTGTTCATCGACGATATTTTGGTGTACTCGGAAATAGAAGAAAAGCATGATGAGCATCTTCGTACCGTTCTGCAGGTATTGAGGGAAAAGCAACTCTATGCAAAGTTCAGTAAATGCGAATTTTGGTTGAGGGAAGTAACCTTCTTGGGTCATGTCGTTTCTGCTGAGGGGATTAAGGTGGACCCTCGAAAAATTAAGACAATCCTGGAATGGAAGCCACCAAGGTCAGTGTCGAAAATTCGAAGTTTCCTGGGGTTGGCAGGTTATTATCGAAGATTTGTGGAAGGATTCTCTGTGCTGGTGGCACCATTGACGAAACTCATAAGGAAAGGAGTACCGTTTGTATGGACCGAGAAGCAGCAAGAGGCTTTTGAGAAGCTAAAGAAAGTTTTGATCGAGGCACCAGTGTTGATTAAGCCAGAGTCCGGTAAAGATTTCACAGTGTACAGCGATGCATCACAAGTAGGTTTGGGTTGTGTGTTGATGCAAGAGGGAAAGGTGGTTGCTTATGCTTCAAGGCAGCTTAAGCCTCACGAGGTGAATTATCCTACTCACGATTTAGAGCTGGCAGCGGTGATCTTCGCGCTTAAAATTTGGAGGCATTACTTGTATGGGGAGAAGTGCATCATCTATACAGATCATAAAAGTCTTAAGTATCTATTGACTCAAAAAGAGCTGAATCTTAGACAGCGGAGGTGGATAAAGTTGTTGAAAGATTATGATTGTTTGATTGAGTACCATCCAGGCAAGGCAAATGTGGTGGCGGATGCGTTGAGTAGAAGGATTATAGCAGAATTAAAAGCAATATTTGCACGATTGAGCTTGTATGACGATGGGAGTCTGTTGGCAGAGTTACAAGTAAAACCGACTTGGGTAGAACAAATTAAGAGGCAACAGTTGTTGGATGAATCGTTGGGTTCTCGATTTCAGCAAGCTGAGAAGGAGGAGACTTCAGACTTTGGATTAAACAGTGATGGAATTCTTTGTTTCCGAGGAAGAATTTGTATGCCGAAGGACTCGGATCTAAGATTGATGATTTTGAAAGAGGCTCATGGTGGACCTTGTGCTATGCATCTAGGAGGGAATAAGTTATATCGAGACCTGCGAGAGCTATATTGGTGGCCTAGACTTAAGCGAGAAGTGACCGAGTTTGTTGGGAAATGTTTAACGTGTCAACAAGTAAAAGCCGAGCATCAACTGCCTTCAAGATTGTTGCAGCCAGTGAAAATACCACTTTGGAAGTGGGAAAGAGTAACCATGGATTTTGTAAGTGGGTTGCCTGTGACACCTTCCAAGAAAGATTCAGTTTGGGTGATTGTGGATAGGCTGACAAAATCTGCCCATTTCATACCTGTTCAAACAGATTATTCACTTCAGAGGTTAGCCAAGTTGTATGTAGTAGAGATAGTGCGATTGCATGGAGTGCTAGTATCAATAATTTCTGATCGAGACCCAAGATTCACATCTCGGTTTTGGAGGAAATTGCATGAGACGTTAGGAACGCGACTAGATTTTAGTACAGCTTTTCAGCCTCAGTCAGATGGGCAGTCGAAGAGAGTTATTCAGATTTTAGAGGACATGTTGAGGGGTTGCGTGATCGACTTCAGGGGCAACTGGGAGGATTACTTGCCGTTGGCGGAGTTTGCTTATAATAACAGTTATCAAGCAAGTATTCAGATGGCCCCATATGAGGCACTCTATGGGAGAAGATGTCGTTCGCCTACTTGTTGGACTGAGTTGGGAGAGAGACGAGTACTTGGACCAGAGTTAGTGGCTGATACTGAAGACAAGGTTAGGGTAATTAGAGACCGCTTGAAAGAGGCAGCAGATCGACAGAAGTCTTATGCGGATTTAAAGCGTAGGGATATTGAGTATGCGATAGGAGACATGGTCTTTCTTAAAGTTTCGCCTTGGAAGAAGGTATTGAGATTTGGTAAGAAGGGCAAGTTGAGTCCGCGATTCATTAGACCTTATAGGATTGTAAAGCGAATAGGACCAGTCGCTTATCAGCTAGAGTTACCACCGGAGTGGATCGCATTCACAATGTCTTTCACGTGTCAATGTTAAGGTGATATCGTTCTGACCCTACTCATATCGTGCCAGTTGCAGACATTGAGGTACAAGCGGATTTAACCTTTGAAGAAGAACCTGTGCAGATACTTGATCGCGACATTAAAGTGTTGAGAAGAAAATCTGTTCCATTGGTAAAGGTACTTTGGAGAAACCACGGCAGAGAGGAGGCTACTTGGGAGCCCGAGGAGGCGATGCGTCAGCAGCATCCTCAACTTTTTGGGCCAGGTAAATTTCAAGGCCGAAATTTCTTTAAGGAGGGTAGAGTTGTAACATCCTAATTTTTGGGGCTTAGTAATTTTTGTGCGATGTTTGGTAAAATTTTAAATGTTGGTATGTGGTTGTGAAATTCATATTTAGAGTGTGTAAATGGGCCTATGGAAGGCCCATGAGTTGGCCAAAACCCGGTAGAATTTTTGAATTTTTGGACTTTAAGAATTAGAGGCTCTGCTTAGGAGGCCTTATCAAAAGATGTGCGTAAAATGTATCACAAAAGGAGCCTTGGTAGAGTGGCTAAGTGACGCCACTAGTCTCCTAAAAATGTGGCGTGTAAGTGGAAGGGAGAAGGCCTAGGTTCGACTCACCATGCAGGTATTTATGTTGTTTATTTTTTGTGTCTTGAGTAGGCAAGAATTTGAGGTTAAGAGGAACTCTGTTGACAATAATTTGAATTGGTCAAGTGCATGGATAATGGAGAGATAAGGGGGAGCATCTCTAGGAGGGATTTTAGGAGTTTTTGGAATTGGAAGGGAGTGTGGCCGGCCAAGGGGGAGTTTTAGTGTTAATTCGGCTGCTAGGTGTTAATTGACTCATTTTTCTTCCTCTTTTCACTTGTGTCGATTATCCATAAGCCAAACCCTTTTCATTTTTCTTCTTCTTCCATTTCTTTCTCTCACAAACTTGCCGAACCCATCATTCTCTCCTTTCTTTTGCTAACTGAATATCCAAGGAAAACCAAATTCCAAAGGTCCTTTTATGCCGTTTTTCTTTTAAGCCACAACCCTCAAGCTCTTTCAATTTTTGCGGCCGAATCTTGCAATCTCTAAGCCTTCAACCCCCTACTGATTAAATCATCACAAAATTACTATCCCAAAACAACTTCTTCTCCCTTAAGTCAAAAGTCGAATACACATCACCCTTGGGAGCTTGGTGGCCGAATTTTAAGACCTCTTTAAGGGGTGATTTCTGCTAGCGTTAGGAGAGCCGGGTTTGCTTAGAGTCAAGAGTAGTGTGGTAAGTACTCGTGTCTCTATTTTATTTCATATTTTAGATGCTAAGTAAAGCCGAAACCCCCTAAAGCCTAGAGAGGTTGTCGACTTGTGGTCTGGGCATTATTAGGCCTTATTCATTCGTTCTATGATCTTTTGGTAGCAAAGAGGACTACTTTGGAGGAGCAGCAAGGATTGGAGAAACAGTGTGAATAAGCTTGGTTCGAATTGTCGAACCCTGCCGAGGTAAGCAATCTACGGCATTAGGGGTAGTGGCCGAATAGTATTAATAAGATTGTGTTATTCTTTTGGATTTTTAAGATCTGATACATTAAGTATATGAATATAGAACGAGTGCGTGGAAGATTTTGGGAAGTCAATCGTTGCTAATCAGGTGTGTAACATACCCCGTAATAGCTTAGATTCATATTGCTTAAAAGCCGAAATATCGAATTTCGTTGTTGTTGTAACTTGTAAACACATGATGGTACGTGGATGAGTTCGATTACGATGGACGCAGAAAACAAAATGGATGAAACAGGTAAGAGCACGATTTCGTGCAATTTGGTACGTTGGGCCTCGATAGGCTAAAATTAGGCCCAATGGGCTTTCAGGCCCATTTGGGTAAATTTGATAGAAAATGAAATATGGGTAAATTGCATGTTGAGACTGTTAAAACCGTTATGTAACATAGGCTAATGGGCCTAGATGAGTAAATCAGCTATGTAGGGCCGAATAGGGGTTTTGGGCCCAAAAGGTCCAAATTGGTTAAAATGGACAAAATCCCCGTTTAAACACTTAATAATGTTGATAATTTGTTAACAAGTATAAAAACCCTAATAATGGATAAAATTACGTAATTACGCTTAAAACATGAAAATGTCTATTTTGCCCCCAGGTGAAAATGTCTGTCATACCCCTAGGGTTTCCTTCTGAATATGATGATTGTGATATTGTTAATTTACATGCTATGACATGAAATGCACAAGATATGCACATGATATGCTATGACATGTATACGATATGCCATGTTTTACTCATTTAATGCATGGGTTGAGTTATTATATGATGGCGGAAGTGTTAAAGGGCTTTGCCCCAGTATACCGAAAAGGGCTTTTGCCCCAGTTTACCGAAAGGGCTTCTACCCCAGTTATTAAAAGAGGCTAGGCCTCCAGTTATATGATAAAGCAGCTATGCTGCTAGTGGAGAGTTTGGCTGGGTGGGTTGAGTTATTCCCCACATGGAGAGTTTGGTTGGTACGGATGGAGAGTAGAGGATGGTGGGTTGAGTAGTCTCCCCAATTGGGCTTTTGCATACATGCATGGTTTGACATATGTGATATTGAAATGGGCCTATGGGCCATACCGTTTACAGAAAGGCTTTTGCCTAGCGATATGAGTAATATAAAGGCTTCGGCCCAGCAACAGTTAACCGAAAGTCTTCGGCCCAGTGTATGTTGAAAATTGAACTTGTACATGTATGGATTTGGGCTCTGAAAGGGCTTGTTATACACTGAGTTCCAAACTCACCCCCCTTTCCTAAACCTTGCAGGTGAGCCTTGATATGGAGACTTGGAGCCGGAGGGAATTCAGAGTGGCCATGGTGTTCATTTGGATTTTTAAATAACTGCATTTAAATAAGTTTTATTTAATTATTGTTATTATCCGATTTTGGGTTGTAATAAGGCCATTTTAACTATTTTCTTTTTTTGGGATTATTTGGTTTTAACCTTTATATTCTACGCTGCTATTAATGTTTTAAAATGGGCTAGACCTAGGTTACGTTTTAAAACGACATTTTGTTTTCAAAATACACAATGACAAAATAAAACGCTTTAACTAAATAATCACTCTGAATGAGCATCAACACAACTTGTTTTCAAAACTATCAACTAGAGTGTGGCAATGGTTGTGGGCATGTCTAGGATTGGATCCAATCGAGAGCTTGGTACTTAAGCAGCCTTCATGGCTCACCTCCTCTGTTTCGGATACCTACCTGGTGCACAGCTTCCATTCACTTTCATGGCAAAGACAATCTTTTAAAACTCTTTTAGAAAAGGTTTTGGGAACGAACCATGGGTTTTTACGAAAAGGTTCCAGTGTGACACATCGGATCTGGTCATAACGTCTGGGCTGGGTTCGGGGTGTTACAGTAAGTTATAAGCAAATAAACCACTCAATAATATTATCAACTTAATTAATCTAAATCAAATTGTATTAACATAACACGTTTAAATTCGAACACTTATAAGCTCATATGTTAAACATATACATATATATACATATTCATTCATTAACGTCACTTTGGCTGAATGCTTATATAGCCAAATTAACCTATTATCATTTAACTTTCAAAGCCAAATAGTCCTTATAATTTTAGTTCACATACGCACAATGACATAAGCTCACATATCACAAAATAATTTCATGTACATATATTAGTTAAGTGGCTGATTACTCAATAATCACATATGTATATAATTGAGACTCCTTCCATAACATTCACAATATCGAATATCCACATGAACAAATTAACCAATGTCATTTAGCTTTTAAAGCTTTAAAGCCATTATATAACCATTTATACATATATTCATATAAACGAGCTTGAGAATCATAGTAAAATGTGAAGTACATATACTTATTATTTAGCCAAATATGCATGATCATATTTACGCATACCTAAGTATCAAAGGCCAAATGTTCTTACCAAGTTCACATAAAATCCTTATTTGCATCACACATAATTTTAAACAAGCATCAAGTCACATACTTACCTTGTTTTAAGTAGACAACAAGCTAATTCATTTTGTTACAACAAAATCAAATCATGTTTTCAATTTTCATATACATTACCATAACCGTAAAATATGTTTATCAAGCACAAAATATACATCCCATCCACATTTAACAGAATATATATTTTTTCACACATATACGTATAATTGTGAATCAAAATATAACGTAACATGCATGCACATCACATAGGGCCGAATATACTTCACCAATATATATATATATTCACATTAGTAGCTTATATAATTTGTATCACATATCCACTAGCAAATTTACCTTATTTTCAAATAGGAAATCAACTAACTCATACCTGTTCATTTAGCTCGTCTTACAAGTTCAATCACAACTTATCTTTGCCCGATGAACCATTCGGACTTGGATAGGACACTCAGATAGCCACACATATCATACATTGCCAACGTCCCAGACGTGGTCTTACATGTAACCACAAATCGATGCCACTGTCCCAGACAGGGTCTTACTCGCACACATATTTCGGAGTCACATTTCGATGCCATGGTCTTACTCGCACAAATATATTGAAATTCTATGCCATGACATATGTATCCTAACTATTCCTAAGGTTCACACGAGGCTTTTAGACGTCGTAATTCGGTCGAGACGAATGGCTGTCAAGCTTGTACATATTTAGCTAACATATGCATATATATACTTATTCCATTTCAGCATATATAATTCGCATATAAATAAAATAAATGACGTCTATTTGCTTATAAACTTACCTCGGACGATATAAAACGGAACGGGATGACTAGTCGACAACTTTAGTTTTCCCCCGATTCAAATCTGATTTCTTTAATTCATGATCTAAACATATTCAAATTAAGATCATTCAACATTTTTTCATTCAATTTAGTCCAAAAACACAAAAATGGGTAAATTGCCATTTTACCCCTGACATTTACACCTTTTTACAATTTAGTCCTTATTTCACAAAACACAAAATATGCAAAATTTCAAAATACCCATGTTTGGCTGAACATTCATAGTACTCATACAAGTCCTTATATTTCATCAATTTCTTTATCTTTTCTTTAGTTTCGGCAATGGTGAGGTAAAAATATGAGTAGCAATGATTTGCTTATTATATATTTTATAATATACTAACTTAATTTAATAGTTTACTAAATTAACCTAGATAAAATAATATAAAAAAACTATATAATATAAGCCCACTAGCTATGTGGCCGAACATGAAAAAACCTTTTTCTTTCTCTTTTATTTTGGCATTCGGTGATGAAGAAACAAAAGACAAATGCATGATAAATTTTAGTATAACATATATTAGTAAATGAATAATAGAGTTGTAACAGCCCGAATTAGGGCCTAAACGGAATGGTGGTTTCGAGACCACAAATCTAAAATAGAAAAATTTATTTCGATAGAGTTTTAAGGTCTATTGTGTGATTGAATGCATGAGCGAAAATTTAGTAAATAAATTTTATCGATAAAGTGTCCGATTGAATAATAGGACTAAATTGCAAAATTTTCAAAATGTGTGTTCTAGAAGCATTTAGTGTGTAATTGAATTGGATTCATAAATTAGGAGTCCTGATTTAGCAATTAGACCATTTTATGGCATGACGGACAAAAATGCCCACAGAAGGAAAATTTTGCAAAGAAGGCCATTAAGGGCATTTTGGTCATTTAGGTATTAAATGAAATAAAAAGGGAAAATAAGCAAAAAATGTGTCCATCTTTTACCTTGCATAGCCAAAACTTTTGGGGACTCCATAGCTAGGGTTTCTTTCTTTTTCAAGCTCCAAGTAAGTGACTCCTAGCCCTGTTTTTCATGTTTTTCGTATTTTTGAGATCCTCGTACCTTGACCTAGCTTTCTATACCATTATTTGAAGCTAGGGTTCATGTTCAAAAATTTAACCATGTGTGTCATGAAAGCATTTTGATGTTTATTGGTAGAAAATGGAAGTCTAATGTGTAGTAAACAACTTTTGCTAAGTGATTTTTCATGAAAATGCAATTAGGGACTAAAAAGCAAAAGTTGTAAAATATGAGCATAAATTGTAAAACATTGAGAATTGTGGGATTCTATAAGAGACAAATAGGGTCGGCTAGGTTTGGGAATATAGAAAAATAGATACATTTCATATTACGAGCCTAGGGACTAAATTGTAAAATTGACAAAGTTAGGGGTAAAATGGTAAAAATTACCATAGGATGATTTTGTGTCCAATTGAGTAATGTATGCATTGAATGAGTTAAATTTCATGTTATAGATCAAGAATGACGTGAAATTGACCTTGACTGTGGAAAAGGCAAGGTATCGGGTTAAATCGAAAAGATTTGCATTTTTACACCGAGGTAAGTCCTATATGTAAATAATGACTTCTTTTTAATAATTAAGTTCAATTATATTAATTATTTTGAAATTCTGAAATCTTATATCAAACTATCGAAAATGTAATGAAATAAAACTGATAAGTTAAGAAATGTCTCGGTTGAACCTTAGGAATCATTAGGATACAAGTGACATGTCACTAGCAAACCATTGAATATTATTGATAGTTTATGTGATTCCAGGTGCTGGTCTTGTTCGACTACCAGTGGCTAGGTAATTCTGCATTTTTTGCGGATACCTATCAGCTTGTGTGAGTAACACTGAGTAGTATCGACTATACTGTCAGCTTGTGTGAGTAGACCCGAGAATAGCTTATTATTGAGCCCTTATTCGATAAGTGGTACCTTCGGCTACATATTAGTGGTAGCTTCAGCTACATCATGTGTGGCACTTGTGCCTTATTCCGTGTATCCTTTAGTATCCATGTGGTTCATCGGGTTATTCGAATCAATTTGATAAAAATGTGATTGCATGTAAAAAGATTTGACCGTATGTTTAAGACTGTGTATGTGCAGGTTATATGAAAGCCATCATGTGTGCTAAGTGCTTAATGTATATATTTAATCATGTGGTAAGATCACATGAGTAAGTGAAAATTTCCAAACTTAATTATGTGATAGGAAAACTTATTTTCCATTTGCTATGTCCATTTAGTTTAAATGCTCATTAATTTTGCATATAGACTTACTAAGCTTTATATCTTACCCCTTCTCTTTCCCTTCCCTTACATGTTCGTCAAGCTAGTCCGAGGTTCAGTGATCATTGAGATTCCATCAACACTATCAACAATCATTTTGGGTATTTGATTATAAACTTTGAACATTCTGGCATATATAAGTGGTCTATTATTTTGGTTATGTGTCATAGTTCTTTTGGGTCCATTTGTTGATAATGGTGTTTTGGTACTTTAGCCATGAAAAATGAGTCATGAATGGTTAAGTCATATTTTGTTAAAAATGTTGTAATCTACTAATGTGTAAGCTTCCTAGTATGAGTAAAATGTGTGTGCATGCACAGATTTGATGATGCAAGATCAGTTAGGGTGTGGATGGCTTAACATGTATGTTTTGATGAGTTTTGATATTATAATGTGAATTGGCAAAATTAGTTCATATTGGTTTGTGTTTTAGGGTGGCAATGGGCATGGAAAATAGCCTATAATTGTCCACATGGGTAGACACACGGGCGTGTGTCTAGGCCGTGTGTGACACACGGACGGCTTATGGGCATGTTGATAGGACGTATGTCCCTTGCACCTGAAATTATGAAAATTAAATGTTATGTAGTAAACACACAGGGTCGAGACATGGCAGTGTGTCTCGACCGTGTGATAGACATGGCCTAGTCGATGGGTGTGTTGCTTGGCCATGTGATTAAAGCTTCGCGATAATGTCAAAAATAGAATACTCCAGTTTTTCACTCGGGGTGAGGACATAGGCGTGTTCAGGCTGTCTGAAGGACACGGGCCAGAGACACGGGTGTGTGCTCGGCCGTGTGAAAACCCCTGGAGGTTCGAAATATTCCACACGGGCTAGGGACATAGTGTGCGACCACACAGCTTGCCCACATGGGTGTCTCACTATCCCACACGGGCATGAAATTATGTGTCGAAATCAACTAATCGTGTGAGTGTATGTTCGGTAATGCCTCGTATCCCGTGTCCGGCGATGGTTGTGGGTGAGGTGCGTTACATAAATCATAGTAAGTCTATATGCAAACATTTAATACCATAATCAAGCATTAGACCTTTAAAAAGTGGCTCAACTATACCGATACTGCCAAAACATATGTTGACTTACTCGTCCCACATCTTACCCACTATCCTCAATAATATTTTACGCACAAAGCTCATCTTATTAACACATGCATTCCCTACACTTATCTATGACCACAAATCTCATAAATTTCATTTAAGTGGTTCCACAATATACACGTCCATGCAACAAAACGTACAAGTTAAATCTGCACATAGCCTTTCATAGTGACATTAGTAATAGTAAGGTGGATTTGCACTTACTCCACCATCATCAATGATTTTACAGTGGTATCGCACATAGCCCACCCTTGTCAATAATTTACCGTGGTATCACACTCAACCTGCCTTTATAAATAATTTACGGTGGTTTCGCACATAGCCCACCTTTGTCAATAATTTACGGTGGTATCGCACTTAGCCCACCTTTGTCAATAATTTATCGTGGCATCGCAGTTAGCCGACCTTTATCTATGTTTTTAGGTAATAACGCACTTAACTCACTAATTTCAACTGTCAGCTGGTGGTTTCGCACATAGCCCACCATTTTCTCTATTTTATGAACTTTTACCCATACTCTCAAATCTCACATTTTCATCCAATGACAACAACATTCAACCACATATCATAATAGACAATTATGAACACAAGCATTAATAAAAGAGGTATCGTTTACATATAAGCTTACCTCGTTATACAAAAAGGTGGTAACTCTATCGATCTCAATCTCCGAGTTTGGCCTTCCCCCGGTCTAGGTTCTGGTCTCGTACTTCTTGATTTATAACAATAAAAATTCACTAATTAAATCGCTAATTTAATCTAACAAGTCAAAAAATACAAATTTGGCAAAATGACCATTTTGCCCCTAGGCCTTGGCAAAATAACCATTTTACCCCTAGGCTCGAAAATTGATTCTTATCGAATTTACCACCTACCCTTTTGACTTTTCCAAGACTATTTTTCTCTATGGATGACCATGCATTTCATGAGGGGGCTATTTGCCCTTTAAAGGCCCTTAATTTTAGTTTCATGGCCAATTAACACCATTTGCTAATAAAATCAAACTTTTGCCCTTTGTGAGGTTTAGTCATTTTTCGCAATTTAGCCTTCAATTGCGTAGATTAATACACATATTTTAATGCTGAAATAATTTTCTCTAATCTCGGGTTAGTGATTCTGAAATCACTATTCTGACTAAGCCCAATTTTGGGCTATTACAATTCACCCCCTTAAGGATTTTTGTCCCCGAAAATCTTACCATCGAACAGGTTAGGGTATTAATCTCTCATGGTCTCTTTAGGTTCCCACATGGCTTCCTCGACTCCATGTTTATGCCATAAGACCTTTACAATTGTAATGCATTTATTGCTCAATTTCTTGACCTCTCGATCTAAAATCTTAACCGGTTCCTCACTGTAGGTCATATTCGAACTTATCTCTATCTCTGTCAGTGAAATCACGTGTGAAGGATCGAAGCAGTAGTGATGTAACATCGATACATGGAAGACATCATGGATTTTCTCTAACTCTCGAGGCAATGCTAAATGGTATGCCAGCAGTACAATTCTCTCCATCACCTTGTAAGGTCTAATAAATCGTGGACTCAATTTACCCTTCCTATCGAATCTAAGGACCTTTTTCCATAGGGAGACCTTTAAAAATATTTTATCCATGACTTGAAACTCAATTTCTTTTCTTTTCAAGTCTGCATAGGATTTCTATCTATCCAAGGTGGCTTTCAAACAATCTCGAATCACCTTAACCTTTTCTTCGGTCTCTTTGATCAAATCGACCTCGTGTATCTATTTCTCTTTAAGTTCTGACCAATATAAGGGTGTTTTGCACTTGCATCCGTACAACACCCCATAGGGTGCCTTTTTCAAGCTCGATTGATAACTATTATTGTAGGCAAATTTGACAAGCGATAAGTACTTTTCCCAACTGCCTTGGAACTCAAGAACACAACATCTCAACATGTCTTCGAGAATCTGGATTAACCTCTTTGATTGACCATCGGTCTAAGGATAAAAAGTCGTGCTAAAATTCAACTTTGTCCCTAATGCTTCTTGTAACTTTTTTCCAAAAACCAAGATGTAAATCCCGGATCTCTGTCTGAAATTATCGACAATGGCACTCCGTGCAGTCTCACTATCTCAGAAATGTACAACTCGGCTAGTTTCTCGAGCGAGAAATCTATACGCACTGGTATAAAGTGAGCCGACTTCGTTAGTTTATCAACAATGACCCATACTGCATCTTTTTTCTTTGGCGACAAAGGCACCCAGAAACAAAATCCATGGTAATGCGGCGCCATTTCCACTTGAGAACCATTATAGGCTGAAGTAGACCCGAAGGAACTTGATGTTCAGCTTTTTCTTACTGACACACTTGGCACTTCAAGACAAACTTAGATATGTCCCGTTTCATTTTCGACCACCAATACATTTTCTTCAAGTTATTATACATTTTCATGCTACCCGAGTGAATCGATAAATTACTACTATATGCATCTCACAAAATCCTCTGGATAAGCTCATCATTCTTGGGTACACAGATTCTATCTCGGTACATCAAACATCCCTTGGCATCAACTCAGAAATCCAATTAATTACTCGCCTCGCACTAAGCTATATTGGCTTGTAAATCCTTTTCACCTTTCTGAGCTTCAACAATTTCTTGCAGAAACATCGGTTTGGCTCTCAACTCAGCCAAGACCAAACCATCGTCGGTCATAGACAACCGAGCATCCATAGCCCTCAAAGCAAACAATGATGTCTACTCAATGCGTCAGCTACCACATTTGCCTTTCCAAGGTGATAACCGATCACCAACTCATAGTCTTTTATCAGCTCTAGCCATCTCTGTTGCCTTAAATTTAACTCTTTTTGCGTCATCAGATACTTTAAACTTTTCTGGTCCGTGAAAATTTTGCATTTCTCACCATATAAATGGTGTCTCCAAATCTTTAGCATAAAAATGATGGCAGCCAACTCTAAGTCATGAGTAGGGTATTTTTTCTTATGTGGCTTCAACTGTCTCGAGGCATATGCAATCACTTTGCCTTCTTGCATTAGCACGTACCGCAATCCATTTAGGTAAGCGTTGCTATACACCACAAATTCTTTTTCTAGTTCAGTTTGCACTAAAATCTGGGCTTCAGTTAACAAAGCCTTTAATCTCTCAAAACATTATTGGTACTTTTTGGTCCATTCGAATTTGACTTTTTTTGCAACAACCTTGTCATATGAGTCGCAATCATAGAAAATCCATTAACAAAACGTCTGTAGTAGCCCGTTAGGCCCAAGAAACTCCAAATCTCTATTACGTTCCTTGGTGGCTTCCACTCAATAATAGTTGATATTTAGCACAGGTCAACTTGGATCTCATCTCCTGATACAATGTGTCCCAAGAATCTGACCTCACGTAGCTAAAATTCGCCCTTGCTAAACTTGGAATATAATTGCTTCTCTCTCGAGGTCTACAGAACCGTCCTCAAGTGCTCGGCATGCTTGTCCTCGTCTCGAGAGTAAATCAGTATGTCATCAATAAAGACTACTACGTATTTATCTAGGTATGGCCAAAATATGCAGTTCATTAAATCCATAATACCGTCGGGGCGTTCGTCAAGCCAAAAGGCATGACTAAAAACTCGTAATGACCATACCTCATTTGAAACGTAGTCTTTGGCACATCATGCTCCTTAACTCTAGGTTGGTAATACCCCGACCTAAGGTCTATCTTGGAAAATACCGTGGCTCCCCTAAATTGATCGAACAAGTCATTGATCCTTAGCATAGGGTACTTATTCTTCACTGTTACTTTGTTGAGTTGTCGGTTGTCTATGCACAATCTCATCGAACTATCCTTTTTCTTAACAAATAAAATCGGTGCTCCCCACAGAGAATAACTCTGTCTCGCAAACCCTTATAGGTCAACTCTTGCAACTGGGTCTTCAATTCCTTAAGTTCCATCGGAGCCATTCTATATAGAGCGATCGAGATAGATGCTGTGTCGGGGACTAACTCAATGCCAAACTCTACCTCTCTCTCTGGATGTAATCCAGCAACTCTTCTGGAAATACATTCGGGTACTTGTATACCATAGGCACTATATCAATTTTGTTTTTAGATACTTGAGTGTTCAACACAAAAGCAAGAAACGTTTCACACCCTATTCTCAAATATTTTACCACAGTCAAGGATGAAACCATTACTGAAAAGTCATTTGGTCCACTTGATTCTACCCGAAAGGTATCTCCATTTTCACATCTCAATTTAATAAATTTCCTCCAACAATCCACTATCACATTATGAGTAGACAACCAACCCATACCAAGGATTACATCGAACTCATCAAACGGCAATAGCATACAATTGGCTGGAAAATAGTGACCTCAATTGTCAAGGGGCAGTTTTTACATACTTGGTCAACTAACACGTGTTTGCCTAGCGGATTAGTCACTTTTACCACGAATTTCGTAGACATAACTAGCACATTTATACTAGTTACCAACTTCATGCATATGTAAGAATGGGTAGACCTCAGATCAACTAAAGCAATAACAGATATATCGTGAATAGAGAAGGTACCCGTAATCACATCTGGGGATGAGGCTTCCTCACGAGCGCGAATGGCATAAGTCCTTGCTGGCGCTTAGCCCTCAGACCTCCGACTGAATCTCCAGGCGCACCCTAGCTGCTGGCCCCGCTTCTCGGGTTCTTCTATGGTCTACCTCTTGATGGTGCACTACTTGGTCAGGCATTCTGAAACCCTTTTTCCTCAGCTCTTTCAGGATAGTCTTTAATAAAGTGGTCCCGAGAACCACACTTGTAGCAGGCTCGACGATTTCACAAACACTCACCAAAATGCTGTATACCAGATTGCGAAAATTTAGGTCTATACAATCAAGTACTGCCAACACTCACAACGGAGATAGTCTGGGCTTTGGACACCATGTGTTGCTTATTCTTGCTTCTGCCCAAGTATCCCACTGAAGCACTGGATCGGGTAGTAAACTCTCTTGATTTATTGGACGAGGATTGATGTGATTTCCTAATCTATCTTTTCTTTGTGTCACGAGACTCCATATCAGCCTTTCTTTTCTCATGGCCAACTCTTCGGCCTTGCACGCTCTCTCAACCAGCACCATGAATTCTCAGATCTCCAAAATACCCACCAACAATCTGATGTCCTGAGTCAAATCGTCTTCAAACTGCTTACACATGGTGGCTTCAGTGGACACACACTCACGTGCATACTTGCTAAGTCTCACGAACTCGCGTTCATATTCCGTGACTGTCATTCGGCCTTACTTAAGTTCTAGAAATTCCTTCCTCTTTTGGTTGATGAACCTCTAACTGATGTACTTTTTGTAGAATTCCTCCAGGAAAAAATCCCAAGTCATCCTCTCTCTCAGCACCACTGATACGAGAGTGTTCCTCCACTTGTAGGTTGAATCTCGAAGTAATAATATCATACATTTTATGCACTCTTCAGACGTGCATGATAATTCATCGAACACTCTGATGGTGTTCTCCAACCAGAACTTAGCTCTTTCTAGATCGTCATCTTTATTTGCCCAGAATTCCTCAACCTCATGCTTTCTAATTCAGTCTACTGGCGGTTTGTCTCTCCTACCCATTTCTGCACCTTAAAGAGCTACCGAGGCATGGTGATAAATTGGGAGAGGTAGGGGAGGTAGAGTATTTAGGCTCACACGAACATACTCTGTATACCAGGAACTCATCATCTGGAGGTAAGCTTCTCTAGCCCCTCCGCCTTGACTTATCATCACAGGTACACTCTCGACAAGCGCAGTCCCTTCAGCAGGAGCTGGCGCATTACTTTCCACATCATCCACCATAGGCTGATTGGGATCCATTACTATATGAAAACACAATTTATAGCCGTCAGGAGTTGTCATATTATCATTTTATAACTATGGCATGTATAGCTAGACTCCAACACAAGCTAGGCCAATCCTAGAATTGACTAAACCATATCTCTGATACCACTAAATGTAACACCCCTTACCCATACCCAACGCTGGGATAGGATACGAGGCGTTACCTTACAATATCACATGCAACCATTCAACTTTAACTCATTGAAATGCGTCCCAATTTAAAACTTTTACAAATGTTGTCCTAAGGACCTTTATATGGGCCTACGAGGCCTAGATCGTACTTTAGAAATAATCCGAGACCATTTCGAGCACTTAAGAAAATTTTCTTAAAAAATTAGTAACACGCTCATGTTGCCTCTAAACATGGTTGTGCTGAGGGTCCGTGTGCCTCACACGGCCTAAGCTCCTAGGGACACACCCGTGCCCCTTGACTGTGTGGATTTATTTTCTAACATCGAACCTATAGAGGTTTTCACATGGCCTGTGTGCTCCCCCGTGTCCCTCACACGGCCGTGATACGTCCGTATCACGGTCCGTGTGCAAAAACCTTGACATTCTGTTTCTGATGTCATCACTGACACGGCCGTGGCACACTTCCGTGTCTCAGCGGTGTCTTCCACATGGTTGAGACATACAGTCGTGTCTCATGCTCGTGTTGAACACTGATGGCAATTTAATTTATACACCTAAGGTGCAGGGGACACACAGCTTGGTCACATGTCCGTGGGCAGCCGTGTGTCACACACGATCTAGACACACGACCATGTCTCTAGTCGTGTGGACAAAAATAGGCTATCTACCAAGCCTCTTTGCCACCATGAAACAAGTTCAAATGCATACTCAAACATTCTAAGACTCTAACTCTCATCCAAAAGCCATAGTTTGGCATCCACACAACTTAATATGATCAATCTAGCCAACAATCATACAACTATCCTAACCAATCTCATCAAACCAATTCAATCAATTACTCATGCCAAATTCTCATTCTTGAAACATTATCAATTGCATTTGGTAACCAATGGTAAATATTAGCCAACAACTTTGGCCTTATACAAAATAAAGTATTTCAAATTCAAGCTAACACATTTGGCTCTCAAAATTATATGACCCACACTAAGCCTAGTTTCTATACATGCCATTTCTCAAACACTTAAATCTAACTATACCGAGTGATCAAGAAGATAGTGTGAGCGAAACCTCCGACATCTGATGATCCATGAGCTAGCCAGGCGACACAATAGGAAAATGGAAACAAGAGGAGTAAGCATAAATCTTAGTATGTCTATATGCAAACATTTAATACCATAATCATGCATTAGACATTTAAAAAATGGCTCAACTATACCGATACTGCCAAAACATAAGCTCACTTACTCGTCCTACATCTTACCCAATATCCTCAATAATATTTTACGAACAAAGCTCATCTTATTAACACATTCATTCCTTACACTTATCTATCACCACAACACTCATAAATTTCATTTAAGTGGTTCCCCAATATACACATCCAAACAATAAAACGTACAAGTTAAATTTCCACATAGCCTTTCATAGTGACGTTAATAATAGTAAGGTGGATTCGCACTTAGTCCACCATCATCAATGATTTTATAGTGGTATTGCACATAACCCACCCTTGTCAATAATTTACGGTGGTATTGCACTCAGCTCGCCTTTATCAATAATTTACGGTGGTTTCCCACATAGCCACCTTTGTCAATAATTTACGGTGGTATCGCACTTAGCCCACCTCTATCAATAATTTATGGTGGCATCACACTTGGCCCACCTTTATCTATGTTTTTAGGTAATAACGCACTTAACTCACTAATTTCAACTATCATCTAGTGGTTTCGCCCATTACCCACCATTTTCTCTATTTTATGAACTTTTACCCGTACTCTCAATTCTCACATTTTCATCCAATGACAACAACATTCAACAGCATTTCATAATAGACAATTATGAACACGAGCATTAATAAAAGAGGTATCATTTACATATAAACTTACCTCAGTATACAAAAAGGTGGTAACTCGATCGATCTCAATCTACGAGTTTGGCCTTCCCCCGGTCTAAGTTCTGGTCTTGTACTTCTTGATCTATAACAATAAAAATTCACTAATTAAATCGCCAATTTAATCTAACAAGTCAAAAAATACAAATTTGGAAAAATGACCATTTTGCCCCTAGGCCTTGGCAAAATGACCATTTTACCCCTAGGCTCGAAAATTGATTCTTATCGAATTTCCTTATTCACCAAGTCTAACCAAACTCTTTTCACTCTTGTGGCAACACAAAATTCCTATTATTTCACACAAACAACATCAACTTAGTAACTTTGCAAACTAAGCTATTTTAGGTGTTTTCCCTAAACACCCTTTCACAAAAGTTGTTTATTTGACAACTAGAATTCATATTCTTCCATAAAAACCCAGTAAATAACATTTATACCTTCATGGAAACATTCTAAAATTTTAACCATTTTGTAAATTAGTCCCCTCAATAGGTAGCCCATGCTACAAGTGTTTCAAAAGTACAAAAAAATAAAGAAAAATCATCAAAATCACTTACTTATGAGGGCTTGAAGTTGTTGGAAATTTGGAGCTCCTAAAACCCCTACAATGGCTGATAAAATCGGTGAATGTGGAGAAAAACTGAAGAAAAAGACAATAGGTAGGCAATTAGGCTGTTATTTTATCAATTAGTCACCGAAGCCACCTACCTTTTTTACTTTTCCAAGACTATTCTTCTCTATGGTTGGCCATGCATTTCATGAGGGGGCTATTTTCCCTTTGAAGGCCCTTAATTTTAGTTTCATTGCCAATTAACACCATATGCTAATAAAATCAAACTTTTACCCTTTGTGCGATTTAGTCCTTTTTTTCAATTTAGCCTTCAATCGTGTAGATTAATATGCCAAAATTTTCATGTGCTCATATAAGAATATTATAACACATAATTTAATTCTGAAATAATTTTCTCTAATCTCGGGTAAGTGATTCCAAATTCACTATTCCGACTAAGCCCAATTTCAGGCTATTACATAATTCACATTCCATACAAACACAATATTCAATTAAACATATTTACATGCTCGATTAAGTTACAGGAACTTATCTCCACACTTCTTCGTGTATAAAATTTACTAATCCGAAACCGTTTCTTTTCCTCGATCTAACCTCGAATTTGAGTTGTCTGAATCTATGTAAATAACTTTAATTGTCAATTTCATACATTTAATACTTCCATAAATTCCAATTTCGTCCCTAGCTTGGAAAATGAAACTTGTGCAATTTACTCACTATTCCAAGCCTAACCAAAATTTCAAAGTAGAATTTACAGCACATATTTTCAATAAATTTCAGAAATTTTCATCAATTTTCACAACTTTACATTTTAGTCCCTAAATCATGTTTTCACCAAAAATCACTTTGTCAAAGTTGTTTATCTATCAACAACCTTTCATTTTCTACCATAAATTTCTAATTTTCAGCATATACATCCATAACCCATTTTTTATACATGATAACTTTTCAAATTAATCCCCTAAATAGATAGATTAAGCTATCCCGATTTCAAAAATATCAAAATTACTAAAAACAGGACAAGGAAACTTACCCAATTAGGCCTCAAAAGTTTTTCTCTCTCCTGGGGTTTTCATATAATTTTGGGGTTGAAGATGATTAAAATAAGATTATATTTCTTTTATCATCTTTTTAATTAATTAATTATTTTAATTTCCAATTTAGTCATTGCCTTTTTCCTAAATTTCCATGGATAATTCAACAAAGATATTTTCCATCTTTTTTTGAAATCCATAGCTATTTAATCCTTATAGCTACTAGAATTCTACTTTTGCATTTTATGCGATTCGGTCCTTCTTATAATTAAACAAGAAATCGGTAAAAATTTTTTATCAAAATTTTCACATGACATTTCTAACCTAATACGTACCATATAATAAAATAAAATAAATTTTATTTGCAGATTGGATTTGTGGTCCTGAAACTACTATTCCGACCTCACTAAAATTGGGCTCTTACAAAGTGCTAGCCTAAAGTATGCTCCAGATCACGTCCCAAATCATGCTGCACATCACGTCCTATGGACGGTCTAGTATATGGACCATAAGCAGCAAATAGACCACCAGCAGACCCAACCCAAGCATTATTTGATCCACCAACAAGCCCAACCCTATGACCAACTTCATTATGGTAAGTATAGTCAAAGGGATTAACCTTAGCTTATGGTAGATAATAGCCACGATTTTGAAAGTGTAGCCAACCTCCCCACGAATTACCACCAGATCCAAAACCACCAAAAAACCTAGAACGACCAGAGAAGTTGTCACCTTGTAGCCCCTATCCATCATGCGTAGAGGAAAATCGCACCGTGGTTGAAGTGTTCGGGCCACCATTGTCGTGATTGAAATAATAGAAGAGCACTAAATTGGCTGCATAGTTGGCACTATGTTCATGGTCGAAATCCACACCCACGCGAACCTGTCGTAGAGCTTCTACCATGCACAGTGAGTAGATCTGAGTCGACCACCGCAATAACCAAAAGGGTTTCAACTAGGTGGCCATGCTATGAAACCTCACGTGTCGCTCGCGTCTGTCAACTTTCAAACTCCATGAGAATGTCAACTAATTGTTGGCAGGGAAGAGGCTCCATCGAGAACGAGGCCAAGGTCAACACTGCATCAAAATCTTACGAGAGGCCAGCCAAAGCAACTTCCACCTTTTTGGCCTTCGAAACTACTGATCCAGAAGCTATAAGTAACGCACAAATATTTTGTATTTTTGCGATATATTCTTTTACAGTTAAATCCCCTTTCTTTGTAGAGTGCAAGTCATGTTTAATACGGAGATTTTTGCACTAGTTGGAGCAGCAAAAAAACAATTCGCTGTGCTCCATATTTCGTTTGCAAATTTAGAAGATGTAAAGCATAGTAGCAGAGCTGAACTAATTGTAGGGAGGAGCCAATAGGCTAACGACTTATCCTGTTGATTAAACATATACGCTTCTGGATTTGGAGTGAGAACAGCTTCTAGAGACGCGACAAACCTAGGCGGAGCAGGTAACATGCCCTCCAAGAATCCTTGCAGCTCATATCCCTCTATTATCAACTAGATATGGTGCTGCCACTGGACAAAATTCCCTTCATCTAGTTTCACTGTGCCATGGCGAGGAAAGGATTGAATCAGACGTGCGTTGGAAAAGAATGGACTTGTATGATCAGTAAAGGTAGAACTGGCTGATGGTGCCATGATGCGGAAGCGGAAGCATGTACCAGGACTAGGCGACTGATACCATATTAGGTACTATAGTGTTTCAAGAGAACATAAAACAATTTAGAGAATGAATTTTACTGAGAAATTGCTTATTACTCTTACCTTTTTTTGAATCAATACACTACTGATGCTTATATACATGACAAAAAGTAACTAGTCCTAACCAACTGCATACCAGACTTAAGCAACCAACTGATAACAGATTAACAACTCTATACTAACAGTCTCTATACGCTAACACAGCGAGACAAGGAAATTGGATTTGATATTCAAATTTGGTTGTAATTTGTTTTGGTAGCAAAAGGAGATCACCGAAAGAAAAAAGTGCCTAACTAATTAGGAGCACTGAAATTATGGGATCCATGCACATCACAAACAAGCTAGTGCAAGACCTCCGTTACAGGGGTCATAAATAAATGGAATTTAGGCCGACTACCCAAAGCCATCTTAGCTATAATGTCTGCCACTTTGTCTACTTAACTTGGAACATGTAACACACTAACTATCCATTGTGGCTTACAAAACCCATGTATTTCCCTTACCAAAGCAACAAAGGAGAAATCGTCTTGTTAATCAACTCGACAGCTTCTTTGTTATCACTCTCTACTACAATATCAGCAAAGCCACGGTCCTAAGCAAGGTCAAGCCATCAAAAATAGCCTATAGCTTAGATTGGAGAGCAGCAGCCACCCCAATACTACAAGAAAAACCTAATATTCAATCGCCGTTACTATTGTTAATACAGAACTTCAGTTGTAACACCCCTTACCCAGGTTTATCACCTTACTCGAGCACGAGGCATTACCAGACAATATCAACCTCATTCATGCACAATCAAACCACCAATTTTCATTCCAAATTAAAACTTATTCATAAAATACAATACAACCCTTAAAGTGGGCCTACAAGGCCCAAAACATGGTTTGGGAATAGTCTGAAACCAAAATGAGAACTTAAAAAAAACATGGTTTGGGAATGGTCTGAGACAGGGGCATGCCCGTGTAGGCAAGCCGTATGGTCACACACGCCCGTGTCCCTTACCCGTGTTCAATTATTGGAAAATTAATTTTCATTTCAAACCTACAAGGGTTTTCACAAGGCCGAGCGCATGCCCGTGTCTTTTGCCTATATTCATCACATGGCCTCGACATGCCTATATGGCCTCCTCGTGTAAAAAACTGGGACATTCTATTTATGACGTCAACATGCAAATTTGGTCACACGGCCATGAGACAAGCTCGTGTGACCAGGCTGGGTGACATCCTTAATCCTCGAAAATCCCATGCAAAATTCAGACGCCCTAAACACATGGCCCTGGGGGCTGGCAGTGTGGCCCTCAGTTAGGTTATTTTCCAGCCATCCTTTGTCCCAAAGCACATACTATCTCTACCACTTTTAACACCACATAACATACACATCTTTAGACATCTAAATGACTCCATTTACCCAACCATCATCCATTTCAAATTAAACATACACAAACACACTAAATATTCCATGAATTTCATCATCAGGATAAATAAATAAAATATCATCATTAATGGCTATATCACTTAACCTTAACTGCAAAATTACTTATCCCATGACAATTACAACAACATAACCAAACCAATTTAACACCTACAACACCACTAAGTCCCTATACATGCCATAGTTTAAGAGTTCATTTCACCATACCAAAAGATAATGTCGATAGTGTGGGTGATCCTCCGACTCGTTCCGAGAGCTGGCTTGATTGAATCTAGAAAACAAGGGAAAAGAGAAAAGAGTAAGCTTTAAAAGCTTACTAAGTCTATATGTAAGTAATTATCATCATGATACCATTTAGCCACACTAAAATTATCTCTCACATACCAACTTACCACTTAAACTTACCCACTTTCCCATACTATTCATACACATTATTTTCACCTACTTAAGTTCACCCGCACCCTTGCACCCACATGCAATTTCCCTGCAATTACACTTGCCCAAAAGAATACCTGCACACACATATCATACTACCACACCAAGTCTCTTTAGTAAGTATTCCTATTGAACTCTTTGGATTAACAGTCGATACTGGGTGGATTTTCCGCTCATGATTCCACCAACACATAAGCCTGGTTCTCGAGTACACATAATGAAGTTCACTTTATCACCCATGTGACCTAGCCATTTTTTAACACCCCAAACTCAGCCCAGACGTTATGGCTAGATCTGGTGAGTCACATGGACAGTTAATTACACCTTATTTTTCATTTCGTAAATTTAGGTTGACTTAGCAAAACCATTTTATATGTTTTGAGAATTTAGAAGGTTATTTAATTTATAAAAATCCTATCCACTATCAGTTGGAGTTTACTTTTAAAAGATCTTGATAGCGAGTCTTTGTCATTTAAGTTATCCATTTGTCAAAAATACTCTTTAGGTGGCTAACCCTAATTTATCTTGACAAAAAAAAGAAAAGAAACTAACCCTAACTACTAACAGAGCAATCGACCCAATCTCCCTAAGGCCCTAGCTGATTCTACTTAAGTAATCACATGCCCGACACATGCCTAAAAATTAAAAGTAACTATACGCTTACCTTGCAACTTGAACCCTTGACCTTTAATTCCTTCCCAGACGCCACTTTTTTAGGAACTTAGTGGCACCACCTTGCCATTTTGCCAAAGCTCTTCTTGTGTCATAATTTACGAAGTTTTTCTTAAAAGCCCACTTAACCAAGTCTCCTATTTACTTAAAATTCAAACTTGATATTTTACCGGGTTTTAACTTAGGCTTGGGCCTTCTAAAGGCCCACTAACACATTTAAACACAATTCCAGTATCCAGAACACCAAAATTTTAAAATTCACTAAAAATCATAGAAACTAGAAAAATCCCAAAAATCAAGGCGTTACACTGACCGCTCGTTTTCACCCATATGGGCCCGTAAGCCTAATAGGCCCAAATTCGGCCCTTCGAGTGCCAAACCACCAACGTGCATGAAATCGCACACACAACCATCTTACCATTCACGATTACCAACTTCACCATTCAAACCGACCCATGAGCACTCGCACGATCGTAAACCCTCGAAATGCCAAAATTTTGGCATTTCGGCTTTTGCCGATCGAGTCTACTAGAGGGTGTCGATTACACACCTATTTTGCAATATACTTAGAAGTCCCTTGCGTGAATATCCTACAATCGTTTAAAAAATACTGGTAACTAAAAATCCAATTGAATAATCACTATCAACTTAATGTACTTACTCGACCATAATAGAGCATCACTAATCTCTTACCTTTGTCGATTCTAACCACTAGATCTAGATCTAGATTGCCTTGATATCGTTGATCTCTCTAGCCTCCAATAGATCCACCTTACGAAAACCATAGAACTTCATTAGTAACCAAAACCTACCATCCAAACCCCTAGAAAGAGTCTAGACCGATTATTTCGGCTTTTCCCTCAACCAAAAGTAATAGGAGATTAAAATTCTTACCGAGTGATTCACTCGATCCTCTAGCCACCACCAAAGTCATTTTCCACCAATATTGAACCCGATCTCTACCAGATCTAGCCTAAACCTGAAGGTGAAAAAGATGCCTATAGTATTCGGCCAAAAAGTAGTTGTTTGCAAATGGATGAGAGGGTTCGGTTATCAGGGAGTGCCAAAGAAAAAAAAATGAGGGGTTCGACCAAGAAGAAGTCGGTATAAGGACTAAACTTTTTAGGATTTTAGCTTTTATGTTAATCAGCTAGGTGAGGTTCCAAGTGAGTCTAGATAGGCTATGAAGTGAAGAAGAAAGAGGAGAAAGAACATATGAATTCGGCTTTGAGAAGAAAAAGAGGAAGAAAGGGTTTGGCTCTTTGGACAAATTGGCACAAGGGGTTTGTATAAGCGTTTTCAACTTTTTGAACAAAAGGAGGAGAAGAGAAAGGAAGGAAAGACCCTAGGCACTTGCCTATTCGGCACTTACCTACCAAAAATGCTGAATCTAAAACCCTAAAAGAACCCAAACCAGTATTCCGCTAGCACCCTAACTCGACCTGCCGATTATGCCAACAACAAAAGAAAAAAGCCGAAAATGCTCCCCCAAGAGACCAATATTCGGCCATCACTTACTTCCTATTCAAAATTCCTAAATTTTCTCCCCTTATCCCTCCTTGATTCCATCTCATGAGCCATTCGAACACTCTCCTTCAGAGTTTCACCTGGGATCCACCACTTACCTTGCACAAGCAATAAAATAAAAGAAGCTATTTGCTACTCAATGGATTCGAACCTTAGCTCTTGCACAGCCCTTACATGCCACCTCCTTAAGCTCTAGGTGGCGCCAACTTGCCACTTGACACAAGCTTTCTTGTGTCTTAAATCCCAACATTTATTTAAAAGCCAACTTAATCAAAGCCCCTTCTCTTTTAAGTCCAAAATTTAAAATTTCTATCAGGCTTTAGCTTAAACCTAGGCCTTCTAAAGGTCCACTAAACACATATAATTCACTCCAACAGCATATCAAAACATGCACAGATAAATTCAAGCAAAAATTTGAAATACCGAAAACTGATAAATTGGGATGTTACACATTTAGTCTTGTAGCCCTCATGTGCACATGGTGAAAATCACTTTATCACCCACGTGACATAGCTACATATGATATTTCCCTCATGTACACATGGGGAAGTTCACTTTATCACCCATGTGACATATTGTGTGCACATGGTGAAGTTCACTTTATCACACATTTGATTTAGCCATTGAATTTCGTAGCTCTCGGGTCTACATGGTGAAGTTCGCTTTATCACACATGCGACCTAGCCATATTTTATCTGTATCTCTTGTTATTCCAATGGTCCATCTGGGAACTCTCATTTCCAACGCTTTCAACAACATATAAGATTATTCATTTTCAACATTTCATAATATATGTTAGACTTATTAATGTACAAATAAAACGGATACATCACTTACATATAAACTTACCTCGACAACAAAAAAAGCGGTAATTTGCAACTTAATTCGAGACCTTGCCCTTGCCCCGGTCAAGGTTGATTCCTCGATCTTCTCGATCTATAATGACACATTTAACTCGTTTAATGCACGCATTGTTCAATTTAGTCCAAAATCATCCTACGATAATTTTTACTATTTTATCCCTAACTTTGTAATTTTTTACAACTAAGTCCTTAGGCTCGTAGATTGAAATGTATCAATTCTCGTGGTTACCCAAGCCTACCAGAATATCCATGGCACTCAAAATAGCCCACATTTCTCATCAATTTATACTTTTACCACTCAATTTATTAACTTTGCAATTTGGTTCTTTTTAGGGACTTTCATAAAAAATCACCTAGTAATCATAGTTTACCACACCTTAAACCGTCATATTCCACCATTAGACATCAAAATACTTGCATGTCATACATGGGTAAAATTTTTGACATCAACCCTAGCTTAAAGTAATGGTAAAATTAGCTAGAGCAAGCTACAAGAATTCTAAAAATACGAAGAGAATTAAAAACATGGCTAGAAATCACTTACAATCAAGCTTGAAAGTTGAAGAAGCCCTAGCTATGGCTTCCTCTCTATATCCGGCCAAGGAGAAGAACTCATGGACAAGATTTTGCCTTATTTTTCCCTTTTTATTCTTTTATTAACCAAATGACCAAAATGCCTTTCATTAAAACCTTTGTTATGCCTACCCTTCCTTGGCATTTTTGTCCAAGCTAAGTTAAAATAGCCTAATTACCATATAAGGACCTCTAATTTAAAAACCTAATTAAATCAAGTACCTTATGAAATGAAACCCATATTTTTCACCTATTGCAATTTAGTCCAACACACCAAATTAGACATGTAACCAATAAAATTCACACACCACAATTTCACATATTTATCCAAACACCTAATAAACATCAAAACTAAATCGAAATAATATTTTAAACCTTGGATTTATGGTTTTAAAACCACTTTCCCGTTTAGCCCCTAATTCAGGTTGTTACATCAGTAGGGAAGATCTTCAACACGTGAACAAAACATGAACAATAACTCGAATAAAAAAAATAAAGCAATATGATAATGCTCCAACATGTGTATCAAAACCACTATTTTTAAGGTTCTATTTGCCCCTATTTATACTAAGTCTATAAATGAGTTTCAAGCAAATGAACCTCGAGATGACAATGAAGCCCAATGATTATTTACATTTTGTATTAAAAGAATAAACCACTAAGCACTGAGAAAAGTATAAAAAAATTAATTTTTAAAAAAAAATTTTGTGTTAATTCTTTATAGAAAAATTTAATAATAGTAAAAGATGGACGGAGGATAGAAACAACTTTTGAGAATTTTTTTTATATTTTCCAAATGAAACCCACTCCTATTTATAGGAAATTTCATATCTTTTAAATGTCTTTTTTAAATAACCACATCTTTAAAAAAGATATAATTATTCAACTAATATTTCTAAAATAAACATAACTTTTCAGGTAATAATATTTGAATAGTTATAATTTTTTTTTTGTCAAAAATCAAGTTATATTACTTAAATAGTTATAATTTTTTGTCAAAAATCAAGTTATATTACTCTTGATCAATAACAAAAAGATATATCTTTTAATTAATTACATCATTTCATTTATAGTTATTGGAAGACTATAAATATTTGAAAATATTCCAACAATTTCCCCCTATTTCCAAAATATTTTAGATTTTGATAATCTTAAAAACAAATTTGCATAAATGAATGTGTTTTACGATTAAACCTTCACTTAGTGAAAATATATTATAGTTAATCGAAATTGAATGGTAAACTAAGCTTTAAACCAATTATTCCATTTGATTAACCAAATACATATCACACAACGTTTTCAACATCAGTCAATGCATAGTATTTGTAACACCCCAAACTCGGCCCAGACATTATGGCCAGATCTGGTGTGTCACATGAACTTTTGTTTTATCTATGATCTTCTTTTAACAAAACGTTATGTTGTTCGTAGTAAAACCATGTTTAATAGCTTGAAATTAAGAAACATTATCAGTTTTAAAAATCGAATTTATTACCAAGTAAGATTCACTTTCTAAAAGATCTCATTGATGTATAATCGTTGATGCGTTATCCAATCGTTACGTAATGCATGTTTTCAAAACGTTTGATTAAGTTTGGAAAAACCCGCTTAGACTAGTCTATCGTTGTAAAAGAAATAATAAAGAAAACCCAAAACAAAATACTCGAGCGGCCTTATTACAACTTAAATCCGAAATTAAGAGTGAAATATAAATAAATTAAACGTAAGAAAACTAAAAACTGGAAGCATGAATCATATGGCCACCCCGAATCCCTCGCAGCTCCAAGTCCTCTATGGTTGGGGGTTACCTGCATGGATGGAAATAATAGGGTGAGTTTGTGAAAACTCAGTGTGTAATGTAACCCAACTAGTGTCAAAGTCCAGTCAAAATTTAGTCTGGGCTGAAGCCATATTCAGATACAGATCAAACTTGGCCTTGGCCCTTTTTAGAAATAGAGTGAGCCTTGGGCCCATTTCAGATACAAATTAGAAAATATATATAAGAATGTATGTATGCAAAGCCCAAGCCCATTCTAGCCCTACACACCACCCGTACCAGCCCTACACACCATGTGGGGAATAACTCAACCCACCCAGCTTTACACACCACAGTCACAACAGAGCTGCTAATACAAAAATCATGGCAGAGCCACCAGAACAGAAATACGAGGTAGAGCCTCTAAGCAGATTACATGGCAATGCCACTTTTAGCACTTGCTCTATATCCATAACCCAACCCCATGCAAACTAGAGTACTACATGACATGGGCATACAGAATATCAGATACAATAACATGCAAATCAACCAACTATTTCTAGAGGTAAAACAGTCACTTAGCATCTAGGGGTAAAATGGTAATTTTCACTCTTTAGGGGTATTTTGGTCATTTAGCTACGTCTCTCAGTTTCATGCTTAATATGACCTTCTAGTAGGTCCAACGTCACTCCGAGCGACTCAGATAGCTCATACATTCATTGTAACACCCCTATGCCTAAAACCGTCGTCGGAATAGGGCACGAGGCATTACAAAATCAAACTCAGCTTTAGAACATCACACATACTTATAAATTAGAATTTGAAATATAAACGTAATTAATTCGGTCTTAATAAAATCTGATATCCAAAACGATTAACCAAAATCTAATGAACAATATACAAGTGCATGCGCATATATATATATAAGATCCCATAGATTAGTACCATGCAACAAGAATTTCACTAGTCATTTGGTATAAACCTCACCCTAGCCGAAATCTAATTGTGCATAAGGCCCATTCACTCACAATAGATGCCTTAATTAACACAACATGTATAATTCTTTTGGTTAAAAAACTTAATTAACCGAACCCTACCAAGTACATAATTATTTCACATTTAAGCTTAAAACCCATATTCAAACCATTATGCTAATATTAAGGAAGCACTTTAAATTCTAATATGATTTACAAATCACACGAAGGTTCTTTGCTTATAAAAATATGAACATATCATCTATATCATAACCATATATGCTATTTACTTGATTTTAGCATTTCAAGTTCACAAAACTAGGAAATGTGCCATTTTCGTAAGGCTCATCATATACATAATTACATCATTCAAAATATAACATTACAACTTTGACTATCCTATACATGCCATAATTTTCAACTTAAAGCTTCTTTAAAGATGCCAAAATGATGTCGGTAAGTGTGATGACTTCAGCAATGGTCCCGAGCTCACAACGGATCAATAATCTAAATAAAGATAAAGAAACAACTCAAATGAGATAATACTCAGTAAGTTATAAGCAATTTGACAGAGCAATTCAAACTAGTAAGTACAAAAGATGATAATGGTTAACAATGTATCTAGCATTTCATTTTGAAAACTAAATGCTCCTTATGTTACATATCATAAGAATTGTTCAGCTCAACCTCAAGTTAGATTATTCCACACCCAATCGAATCAAGAACTCAATAGTCAACTACCTGGTACACCTTATTTAATCTTCATCTCATACAATTGTATGCTTATAATCTACTTCTCAAACTCTTATGAACTAACATTAACAAGTAGAGACACACATATACATTCCACTCACACACCCCTTGTGCCTTTCGAAATTTATATTCTTTTAACACATTTCGCACACATAGTGCCACACAACCGATCTCGTGCACATAGTGCTCGGTTAACAAATTCGCACACATAGTGTATATACTTGTTCGCACACATAGTGCCATATTCCTTCGCACACATAGTGCCATATTCTTTCGCACACATAGTGCTAAATTCACTCATTATTTGTGCATCAAAATGACTTAAATAATTTCTTAAAACACCATATAACCGATCATCAATTACATACACATACAAAGATGTCTTTTTCAACTTCATACGCAATATTTGTATGTAAAAATAGCCTTTGTCTAATTGCTTAAAGACTTACCTCGGATGTCGTTGAACTACTACGAACCAACTACTCAATTAACTTTATTTTCCCCCGATCCGAGCTTGGCTCTTTTTGATCTTGAGCTTAATTGCTTGGACAAGATGACCGAATGAATACTCCCTTTTCTTTTCTTCCTAGCTAGTTTCGGCATTTACAAAGGGCTTTTTGCTTGTTTTCCTTTTATGTTTTATTAGTTATAATATTATCACATAATCTTTTACTATTTTAACCATCACTAAAGCATACATAAAAGGCATTTAATAAGGGTCATACCGTCCATTAACACTTATTTGTACTTTGTTTTTATCACCATTTCCAACTGTTATAAGCATATTATAAATATACAACTATTTTAAGTCTAAAAAAAATAGTTATAAAAACAACACATAATGGTCTTTCACCCACCCCACTACCGTATACTCAACATAAAGAATGGTTTACTCGCCATTCAAATCCTCCATCTTTATAATTCACTAAGTTGAGCCACTTTGAAATTCACCTACTATGTTTTCAAAGTTTATCAAATAAACCCTTATTAATTAATTAAGTCACAATAATCAAATTCTCAGACCAATTTTTTTACGTAAGCTAATCCACGTATAATGAACACAAAAATATGGTATTCAATTATTTTTCTGACTCGGCTTCGTGGTTCCGAAACCACTTTCCGACTAGGGTTAAATTAGGGTTGTCACATTTATATAGTGTCATTAGGCCCAAAAAACCCTAATGGGCCAGAGGGAGCCCGTTTGCTATAGTGGCCTTCTCAGTCTAATTTTACCCATATTATCGCAGATTTAACATCTAGTTTACCAGAAATTACTTACCGCATACTTTTACCCATGGGCCCAATTTCAGACCGCAAGCCCATTAGGCCCATCAAGGCCTGAAACAGCCTAAGTGCACGAAAACACGCACAGCAACCCTTACCGTCCAATATTCCAGATTCATGATTTCGGATTGACCCAGCTTTTACACGCTCGCAAGTCCATGAAATCTCGGTATTTTGGCATTTTAGTTTTTCGGCTTTTGCCGATCTAAGCTACTAGAGTGTGTCGTTACACACCTATTTACGAACCATGTCGAGATCCCACAAATGATCAACCTACAACAGTTTAATTACTACGTTAACTCATAATCTAATAGAAACCACCATTACCTTACTCCACACATATTCGGCTATTATTAACAGATCCCATCAATCACTTACCTTGCCAAAATCTAGCCACTAGATTTAGTTGGCCTTGACAATGCTAACCACCCTAGCCTCCACGAGATCCACCTTACGAAAGTCCATGAAACTCAGTTAGTTAACAATAGAGTCCAAACTATGTTCCCAATGAAGGGATCTAAACCGATTAGCATAAAGGGATTAGGGGTTTCGGCTTTTCCCTTAACAACCACTTGAAAGAAAAGAATAAGGAAGGATATCACTTACCCAAAGGTTCGCTTGCTTGCCTTGATAGAAGAGAGAACCACCAATCACTAGCCTAACCCCAGATCTATTGTAGATCTAATCAAAACGCAAGAGATGGAGACATCTAAGATTTGGCTATGAAGGCCACACGAAAAGAGTAGCCAGTTGAAGAAGGAGATAATCGATTTAAGGTGATCTTTGGAGAAAAGAAGAATAAGAAGGTATGAAAGAGTATGAGATGGAGACAAAGAGATGGGAGGCTTGAAGGTTTTGGCCTTTTAGAAGTTTGATGAGGAGGATTCGGCCAAAGAAGAAATCGATAAGAAAACATTTAAGGTTTCGGGTTTTTGGCTTTTGAAGCAATCGGCCAAGAAGGGTTCTCACTGAGTCAATTCAACAACGGAGAAAAGAAGAAGGAGAAGAAGAAGATAGGTTCGGCCCTTGTGTAATCGGCCAAGAGAAGATTGAAAAATTAAGGACTTTTGGCTTTTGGAGAAAGAAAAGAGGAGAGAAAAGAAAGAAGAAGGAATGCACTACCTATTCGACACTCACCTACAAGTGCAAATCCCAAAACTCAAGGCAGAAGTCGGCTCCTACCTACCAAAATGCCGAACTCAAAATACCCAAAATCTCGAAAGAATGCCCATGAGAAATTGGCATTCTCCTTTCCCTCATGCCAAAAATGCAATCACCTAAGGTTCCTAGCCGAAATTACAACTACAAAGTCCCCTATTCGGCCAACTGTTGCTCCTCACTCAACTCCTCAATTTTCTCCTTGACAATCTCCCCTTATCACTCCTTAATCCAATCCCATAAGCAACTCAATCACTTTACCTAAGAGTTCAACTTGGATTCCACCTCTTACTATACACATGTAGTAAAATAAAATAAGTACCTTGCTCACAAAGGGATTCGAACCTAAGCTCCCTCACAAGCCTCTACACGCCACCCCCCCGAGCTTTAAGTGGCACAACCTTGCCATTTTACCACAGGTTTACTTGTGCCATAAAACCCAAACAATAATTTAAAAGCCCACTTAGCCAAAGTCCATTCTCAACTAAGGCTAAAATTTAAAATTTTGCCAGGCTTTAAGCTTAAACCTAGACCTTCTAAAGGTCCACTAATTACACCCAACACAGTAGTACAACACATCAAGCCATGCAAACTAAATTCACACAAAAATTTAAAAACCCTAAAATTTGGGGCGTTACAACTCTGCCCCTTTAAAGAAATTTCGGCCTCGAAATTTTACCTGGTCCAAACAGGTGAGGGTATTGTTGACGTATCGATTCCTTTGGCTCCCACGTAGCTTCTTCTCTGCCATGATTACGCCAAAGACTTTTACCAAAGGAATGGATTTCCTTCTTAACATCTTGACATCACGGTCCAGAATCTGCACATGCTCTTCCTCGATTGTCAGATTAGATTTAACTTCAATTTCCTCAACAGGTACAATGTGGGAAGGATCAGACCGATATCGTCTCAGCATGGAGACATGAAAGATGTCGTGAATCCGATCCAACTCCGGAGGTAATTCCAGCTTATATGCTACCGGACCCACTCGTTTAAGAACTCGATAAGGCCCGATAAATCATGGACTCAATTACCTGCCCCTATTATTGGGTTTCTCTATGGTCTACCTTGGACTGGAACATTCCCAGACCTAACACTCTGTAATTCTTCCCTTTTAACCATTTTTTGACACTCTCACATAAAATGATCTAGAGCACCACAATTGTAATAACCACTCTCATCTGCTCGAGTATAGAAGGCTTAAGTACTTTGTTCTATATTGTAGTAATATTACTTGAAATGTTGAATTCTAATATTGGATATATCACTCGTATTATGCTATCGATATGGTCTAATATTACTTAAATTACAAGTTTATGATTGTAATATCCCGAATTAGGGCCTAACCAGAATAGTGGTTTTGTGACCACAAATTCGAGATAGAAATAATTATTTTATAATTATTTTAAGGTTTATAATTATTTTATAATTATTTCGGGACCAAACCGGGAACATTTAAAAAATTTCCAATTACTTACACAAATTAAAACAATTTATTTCATTGTTCATAATAAACTGTCCACTTGCATATCAGTCACTAAATTAATTATAACTCAACTTACAAAACTCAAAATTTAAATCTGTAAATTTTCCCTAAAACTAGACTCGTATATCTTCTCACCATAATTTTTCTAAAATTTTTGGGGTGACCAACTAGTACAGTTTATTAGTTAAAGATTCCCCTGTTTTGAAGCCCAACCGACCTTACCTCTCTTCATTAAAAATCAATTATCTTTTAGTACAGTTTTCATTTAGTGTTTCCACTTATTTCTAATGAAATTATACTCATTAAGTAATCTATACATATAAATAAATTATGACTCTTAATTCTTTTTGTACAATTTTTAGTGAATTTCTAAAATCAAAACAGGGGATCATGAAATCCTTGTGAACTAGTCTCACAATAATTTAAATACCTCAGAATATAGACTTCTTTTGCTTTCTCTGTTTCTTTCCTGTGAAAATAGATTCAATAAGATTTAATTCTATATCTCATTCATCATTTAATTCCATTTCTACAATTTTTAGTGATTTTTTCAAATTCACGTCATTGCTACTGTTCCAAAACTGTTTCATGGCCAACTTTTACTCTTTTATAATTTCTTTGTATAACTATCATTTAGGCATACATAACATCAAGTCATGTTTTTAATTATCCATTCAATAGCTAACCACTATCAAGTATTCAGATGCCATTCTTTAATCGTATCATAAGGACATACACACAAAATGACCATGTCCCTATACATGTCATAACTCAAAACATTTGAAACTACAAAATACTGAGATAGCCTTTGATAGTGTGAGATGAACTCCAACGTCCTTATGATTCTTGAATCGGCTTGGCTACCTATAAAAGAGAGAAAGGAAAAAGAGAAAGCTACAATGGTTAGTAAGATTACAAGTAAAGAAATGACAACATTCACCAAGTATAAATATACTCATATTATGCCATCAACTAGCAAAATCTTTATTTTACTTCTCAACATACTCTTTAACTTTTCTGTTTATCATTCCTTTACCTAAACTTTCTTGTAACATAGACTGTATATTAGCCCGATGAACCGTTTGGAATACTAAGGGTACTTGGGTTTTCCTACCTGATAATAGTCTGCCAATGCCATGCTCTAGGCATGGTCTTACATGGGATGTTCCCTGTCTTGCCAAAGCCATATATCTGATATGGACTTACATGGAATGTTCCTCAACTGTCTTAACCTGCCAATGCCATATGTCTGATATGGACCTACATAGGATGTTCCTCAACTGTCTCAACCCAAAATGTCATGACATTCCGTATCCCATACATCCCTAAGGTTCAAACGAGGCTTCTTGATACTTTTTCTCTATTATCTCATCTTTTATTCAACTTGGAATATTCTCATAAAATAAATGTATATATGCTGGAAATTAACAGCATTAATATAAAATATTGAAATATTGCATTTATTTACCGTAAACTTACCTCGATGCAAAATACAATCAACTTGACAACTTAATCTTCTACCTATTTCTTTCATCAGTCTATCCCCAAATTTTGTTCTTCTTGATCTATAATTAGTAAATTTAGATTATTTAATACTCACATTTATCAAAATAGTCCTTAACTCTAACTTTGGCAAAATTATGATTTTACCCCTAAACTTTTGCATATTTACACTTTTAACCCAAAGCTCGGAAATTAAACTTTTTCCCTAATTCTCATGTTTTAGGACATGCTGATCATTTTCCCTTAATGGCATCATCAAATTCTCACTCTAACATGTACTTATGAACATTACGTATTTTTACCGATTATGTCGTTTCACTTGTTTTCACTTAAAATCAAGTGGCACAAGTTCTTTAACATAATTTAAAACTTCATATTATATCATAAAACATCAAAATAAACACATTTCACCTATGAGTATTTTTTCCAAATATGAACCCCAGGTTAAATTATTGCTAGAATAATCTAAATCAAGTTACCATGACTCAAAAAACGTAAGAAAACATTAAAAACAAGGCTTGGAATCACTTACTATGGAGCTTGGAAGCTTGAAACCAACCCTAGCTATGGAGGACTTATGACATTCAGCCTAATGAAGAAGATGATAACATTTTGCCATCTTTTTCCCTTTTTAATCTTTTTAATTACCAAATGACTAAAATGCCCTTCATTAAAACTTTGGTTATTTCTACTTATGTATGTCCATTTTTATCCATGAAAACCTAATGGTATAATTACCATTTAAGGACCTCTACTTCAATTATGCTTTTCAATTTAATCTTTTCCTATCTAGAACTCATATTTATCAACTTTTGTAATTAAGCCCTAATAGGCAAATTAAACATGCAATTCATGAAATTTTCTATCAATATTCAAACACATGCATCTAATCACTCAGTAAATCATAAAACTTTATCGGAATAAACTTTTCTATGTTGGATTTTTAGTTTCGCAACCATTATTCTGTTTAGGCCTTATTTTAGGATGTTACAAACCCGAATTGTAAATTAACTGACAAAATACCTTGATTGCATGTAGGTTCTGTGCTCGTGGGTTCTTCGCACGTTTCGTAAACAAGTGTATACTCACATTGTTTTAACTGTAGGACGAAAAAAGTCGAAAGGCCGAAAAGTACAGCAACTGATGGCACACAGGCGTACGAACGTACGTGTGGAAATTTAAGCCCATGAAACATGGGCATATGACTGTAAAGGCCACCATGAGTAATCTTATGGGTTCAGGCCGTTTTGGGCCAAGTTGGGCCAAAATGGGCCATGTAGCCCAATGGTTCGTGGGCCCTACGCGTGTAAATATCACAAACATGTGGGAAATATTAGGCCAGTTGTGTCGTTCACATGGCTAATGTCATTTCTGGGCTTAGTGGGCTACATGGGTATGTGGGCCCTAATTGGGCCACATAATGGGCTTTGGGCCCATTTACACTATTTGACTGTTAAGGGTTGCACGGGTTGCACAAGATGACTGTGGACCTAATGATGGGTTGGTAAGTGTACCTAGACCCAAAACTGAGAAATGACTGCTATGCCCCTATAGGGTAAAATGTCTATTATGCCCTGATGTGATGTACGTTTGATTAAGCATGACATCTGATATTTTTATGATTTGCATACATGAGTGATATTATGCTGCATGGGGATGAGTTATTGTAATTGGAGGAAGTGTACTGATCTGTTAAGGTCACACGAGTCGCATGAGATGACTGTGGACCTACCGACGGCTTAATGCCACTTATATTACTGGCAGCTGTGCTGCAGTACTGGTTAGTGCCTCAACCGGTGCTAACATTGGAGTGTAAGGATGGGTGGATTGATTTAATCCCCACAGGAGTGCAGGGTTGGTTGGAGTTATATGCATCACATATTCTGATTTTTGATACTGTTATGGGCTAAGGCCCAACTGATACTGTTATGGGCCAAGGCCCAACTGATACTGTTATGGGCTAAGGCCCAACTGATACTGATACTATGAAGGGCTTATGCCTAGTTTGCTCTGTTGCTTATTGCTTGTGTGTTTGGGGGATTACACACTGAGTTTTTGTAAAATCACCTTTTTGCTTTAACTGTGCAAATAATCCCCATTCTTAGGCGGTTCGGTGCGATCGGAGGACTCAGCGGTGGCCACGCTTTTCTGTAACACCCTTAGACCCGTTCCCATTGCAGGACAGTAAAGAGGTATTACCGACCCTTCAATCGCCTTAACAAAAAATAAAGTACCCTAACTATCAATTCTTAGAACGTCATAAGGTCCTTATGAGTACAACAGAATGGTTACAACCGAAATTCATTTGGTTTCACTTAACCTCACACACATCATCACCCTAGGCATCAAGCTAGCAAACAAATAAAATAAAATATGTTTGAATGCATGCACATAAAGTTTACTTGAGCTTTCATTGACATATAACTCTTTCAAGCATCAAACCATAGGTATGGATAAAAGTATTTGATAGGCCATTTTTGCATGGCCGACTTAATTACAAATCGGGACTACATTGTTTTACAACAAAAATATCGAGTGTATACATGCCATTTTTAAGGTTGAGCTTCAAAATACCAAAAGATGTTGTGATAGCGTGGATGACTACAACCCTCGAGCTCTTGAGACCGTAGCTAGCAAGAACGATCTATAAAATAGAAAACAAGAGCAACTAGGTAAGCAATTATTTTCTTAGTAAGTCTTTAAGTACTAAATCATTCGAATAAGTGTACTAGAAGTGTCTAAACTGGTTTGTTCCATCCTCTGTCTGATTCGGCATACCATGGCAATGTTTCTAATATTTATGTCACAAGGTTAAAATCAATGAAGTCAACTAAAATCAACTTATAATTATATACATTCATCTCAAGGATCGGGCTAAATTCATGTTTATATACATACGTCCCCTATTCGAATAGTTGAATCTCCTAAATCTGATCATATTTACGAAAACAAGTCATGGATGTTAGGATCACTTTATTTTTTTTCTTAACATCAAAGCACTCCCACCGAAATTCTAATTCACTGATCATTGGCAAATAGGTTCTTGACTAAGAATAAGATCCTTGCAGTAGGCAGCACAATTATTAGAGTGGGTATGACATTTATTTTATAGCATTAGTACGAATGTCATTCGGGGCCAAACCCGATTTCAACGTTGGCTCGTGGCCCTTCGGAACTAAGTCTGGTTATATCACTGACTTAACAGCCCTTCGAGTCTAGGCTCGATTCATATCACCGGCTCGAAAGCCCTTCGAGGCTAAGCTCAGATCATATCACTGGCTCGAAAGCCCTTCGAGGCTAAGCTCGGATCATATCACTGGCTCGAAAGCCCTTCGAGGCTAAGCTCGGATCATATCACTTCTGACTATTATTCTCATTGTTCGAATGCAACTATGACATGTATACTCACATACACTTTCGATTCACTAGTTAACAAAACCACATTTCTTTTAAATTAATAACCAAACCAATATAGCATTCGGTTTCTATCGATTTTCAAAATTGCTCTTTTCCACAACATCATTCAAGCATAATCCACAAGTCTATATTAGCATTATATACTTACATACTATGAATTTATCAAGTCATAAGCTAAGATTCATTACTCAAGAACTTACCTCTTCACCCTCGGAACAATTTCGGGTTACTTATTCCGTGATTTTAGCTTTTCCTTTATCCGATGTCGCTCCCCTCTGCTCATGAGCTAGGTTAAACAAGTTTAACAATATTAAACCTTATTCGAACCTTTGTCTAATAAATTTTTATTTTCATCCCAATGAGACATACACACAATGTTCCTTTTTGACACACATTTGGTCCAAAACAAATATGTTACAAGTCACAAATAAATGGTAGATTAGACTAAGTATACATAGTTCTTTAGGTCAGGCTCATTTTGAAAGATATAATAATTATCAAGAGCCGAAAGTGTTACCATTTAGTAAGCTCAATTTCATGCGAACTTAAGTGTCGAATTGTCTATGAATATTTTCTCACTATCTCATATCCTTAACTAATTTCCTAGCCTCCATTCGGCACATCAAGGCCATCCTATGCTTTTCTCATATTGGTAACATAAACATGGCTAAACTAGGGCCTATTGAACAATTATCAACAATTCAATCATCCTTTAAAGGCAAACCCGAAAAGCTCACTAAATAAAATAAGACACAAAAGCATAACTTCTTCAATTTACCCACCATTCTCTATTTCATTAATCTTTACACCCATTTTAATTTGTAACTTACTATTTTAAAATTCGATAACCATAGAAGCCCCCCCTTTTCAAGGAATTGACCGATTTCTCAAATATTCAAGCTTAACAACGTCTACCCAATAGTTGAATATAAAATACCTTGTACCAAACTTTCAAATTCACATATTCTAGACTCCATTCGTAATTTAAACAAGTAACACTCAAATTGAGCATTATTCGGCAATTTGTTTTGAATAGCCAACTAAATTTCAGATTCTTAATTCACAAATTCAAGTGTTTACAACACAAATCACACAAATTATGCTCTATACTTAAAATTGAAAACTCGGCAAACACAACCACACTAGCTAAAAGCTTCCACAAGGCACTTAAACCACAAAAATGCATTTCTAACAAATTCAAAGCTCATGCATCTACCTTTACTTATAAGGGCATAAAACAACAACCATTTCCTATTATTATAGTCATAGCCGAATGCCCTAATCACCATGGAAGTTGAAATTTCAAAATGGGCTAGATTAAACACTTGATCATTCACCATATTTTAGAAATTCAATGGAAATAGCAAAGATTTCTTACCTTAATCAAGCCAACTATAAACAACTGAATATGAGTCCTTCTCCTTCAACTTTCGGCAAAATGAAAAACAAGGAGGAGCTTAACTTTGTTTTTTTTTTTCACCCTTATTTACTATATTCATTTTATTTTCCCACCAAAAATGACATATATTATTTTAATTCTATTAAAATCTTAAAATACAAATTTTTTTCAATGATTAAACCCACCTTGCCGGCCACTAAAGGAAGCATGTCTAATTGACATGCAAATTCACTTATTTCCCTTCAATCCACAATTAGTCATTTAATTTTGGCCACCTATGTTTTAATTCAATTCACATGAGTCCTTATTAATAAATTCACATTCAATTTGACACCTTTCCAACATTCAAAATTTCACACATAGATTAACACGTAAAATAAACATAGGATATTATACTCAATTATTTTCGTGACTCGGTTTAGCGGTCCCGAAACCACTTCCCGACTAGGGTCGAAATAGGGCTGTCACATTTTCACTAAGTATGATTCAGTACATTTAATAGTTTTTGGATTTAATTTTGGGTTTTTTTTTTTGTACTAAGGCCATCGGATTTTTATTTTTAAGTTTTGGGGTTTTAAGTTTTGATTATAACTACTAGAATTAGGGTTTGAGTTTTACAAAAAATGAACGACGCTTTTACTAAACAACCACAATTTGGCAACACTTTTAAAAAGAAAAGCTTCCACTATAAATGAGATTTTAAAGTTTAATAACGTTTTGAAAAAGTAACTTTTGATAATAACCTTTAATGCACACATGATGTTAAACCAAGTTTTGGTTTTCAATGAAATTACATTTTAAAGGCAAATAACTTAACAAATGACACACATTTTGAAAATGAACAACTTATTTTTGAACCACCTTTTCAAAAACGATTTGATTGGCTAATTGAAGGGCTTTCAATGACAACAAGTTTCACGCATAACACCTCATGTGGCACTGCCTGATTCAGCCATAACGTCTAGGCTGGGTTTAGGGGTGTTACAGGTTCGGATAATAATAGGTTTGACCATCGGGATAAATGTTTCTTTGAAGTCACACTCAGGTACCTGTGAACATCCCTTTGCTACCAAATGTGCCTTTCATCGATCAACCGACCCATCAGGATTCTTCTTGACTTTGAAAAGCCATTTGCACCCAATCACTTTTCGACTAGGAGGTAGAGGAGCAAGTTCCTAGGTAGAATTAGCTATTAAAGCATCAAATTCAGCTTAAACTGCTAACTTCCGCTCCTTATGAGTAAAAGCTACCTCAAAAGAGCGTGGTTCAAAATCAATAGCTTCAACTGTCAAAGTCTTGGGTTTAAAAATTCCAGCCTTGAACTGAGTAATCAGAGCATGAATGTTTCTTGGAGAAAAATGGGGAATAGTCAAGGACTCAGTGCGTAACTGAATAGCTTCAGTAGATGGATGATGCTCCCTTAGATCAGACAAGGATTCAGTCGACGAAGCAATCGAGATGATCTGTAGTGGACTCGATGTAGCTAGTGAGGCAATTATACCAGACTGCACAGGATTGCAGTTTTGATCAAACAAAGGTACCATTGGGAAAGGCAAAGTGGTTTTACGACTCTCTACAGTGGTTAAGAAGAGTGGGACTGAATGATGGGGACATACGTTATAAACGACGTGGGAGTCTGAATGTTTTCCACGACTGACAAAGGAAACAAGAATTGACGCTCATAAAAATAACATAACAAGAGATAATAACATGACGAGAGATAATCACCTTACCACCTGGTGTTAGATAGTGATAGCCCTTATATTGAGTGTTATACCCTAGAAATGTACATGGTTGTGAGCGAAAATCCAGCTTATGTTGCACAAAAGGACATAAATACAGAAAACAACAATAGCCAAATACCCTGAGATGATCATACGTAGGTTCACGCCCATAAAGAATCTGATACGAAGACTAACCTTTCAGAACTGGAGTGGGTAATAGATTAATAAGATGCACAACACTAGAGAATGCATAACTCTAATAATCCATAAGCAGACTAGCCTGGGCCAAAAGTGTATGACCGGTCTCCACAATGTGTCTATGTTTGTGCTCAGCAACACCATATTTTTCTGAAGTACAGGGGCAGGAAAGACAATGAAGAATCCTATGACTAGCTAGAACTGATGCAAAAGCACGAAACTCACTGCCCTAATCACTTTGAAATTTGTTTTAATAGTCTTCCCAAACCAATTGCTGACCATCTTCTGAAACTGAAGAAAACATTCAACTGCTTGAAATTTATGTTTAATCAAATAAACCTAGGTAAATCGACTACACATGCCAATAAAGGAAACATAATACAGATTACCCCCACATGCAATAGAAGCCAGTCCCTACCAATCAGAGGCAACCAAATCAAATAATTCCATATATTCAGTAGTAGAGCATGAGAAGGGCAATTTATGTGATTTCTCGTTCTGACAGGCAATACAAACATTATCAAGACATTTTTTATTGGAAACAATTTGAAACTTGTCAAGCACAAGTTTAACAATCGCATGAGAAGGGTGGCCTAGTCTTTTATGCTACAATGTAAAGACATTATCCGAATTACATTCTTAAATCTCGGTATTGTTAATAAAAGGAATGGTATCAGAAGAGACAGACAAACTGACCAGAAATTGATAAAGACCATCACGAACTTGGCTCTGTAGTAAAATTTCATGTGTCTGGATGTCCTTAATAACACAATAAGAAGGGTGAAATTCAAAAAATACATTGTTGTTAGTAGCAAATTGAGAGACAGACATAAGATTTTTTCGGATGCTTGGCAAGCACAAAACATTAGAAAGATGTAATAACTTCTTCTTTGTTGGTAGAACAATATTCCCAATAAACAAAATTTTAGTGGGGGCCCCATTCCTATTAAAAGAGAAGAAGTACCTATGTATAGAGTTGAGGCATTTAAACCAGACACAATCTGATAAACATGATGACCTCTGAATTTGTATACCATGATAAGGCTCCTACTGGCACAGGAACATTTATCCAAGTTGGAATCATACTGCGTGGCATCTAAAAAATCAGATGCATGAAAATCAAGAATTCGGGGTAGCCCAACACACTATGATGAGTCAAAATCAAATACACGTGCTCGTGGTTTAGTCTGCCACGAAACTTCAAGAGCATTATTTTGCATAGAGCCTTCAATATCAATATAATTAGCATTTGGCCCAAGGGAACTTAGTCCAAAATTTTGGCTAGCATTGGCCTACCTACTATTCTGCTCACTATTCTGTCCACTATTCAACCCAATGGACTGACCTGCATTTGGCCCAAGACACTGACCACCATACAGGCTAGGGCATTGGCATGTACGATTCGACCTGTGCGCCACAGCAGATGGTCCAACACAGTGTGTAACACTCGTAACCTGTATTCGTCACCAGAACAGGGTTTCGAAGAATTACCGAAACTTTCAGAACATTTTTAGATAATTCAGGTTTTCCATCCATTAGCAAAACTCCCTAGACACATGCATTCAATCAAACATGTTAGTCACCAAACTCTCCATATCAATCAAGCAAACATAGATGAGCTCATCATGCAATACTCTTTCGAGCCATTATCATTTCATCTCATTTTCTTATAACATGTCAAAAGTTGTGTGCATTGAATCATTGAAATTCCGATGAATGCTCAAGTGGTACACTCGAGATGTACGATTCAATAACCCGTCAATTCTTTTTCGAGGGTACCCATTAGGGAATTTAATCAAGGAAATAGTCTCGAGCCAATATCATATAATAGGATTACCAGTTCAGCCTAAATCCTTTATATATCATATGCTCAGAAAAGCTCAACTAGGGTTACCAGTCCAGGCTAAACCCTAATCGTTACGTATACTTGAGAGGTGTTATATTAGGATTACTCGTTCAGGCTAAACCCTTTCTATAATGAGGTCAATAGGATTACTCGTTCGAGCTAAAGCCCTTCCACAACAAATATAGAACCTCGTTCTTTTCAGGAAAGCACATATATTCATCGAAATTCAATATTCAATCGGGACTTAACCCTTTTTCACCATTTTCAAGCATGTATTAAAATTTCTCATATAACATTCAAATAATGTACATCAATATAATTCACATTCCATACAAACACAACATTCAATTAAACATATTTACATGCTCGATTAAGTTACACGAACTTACCTCGACACTTATTCGCGTATAAAATCTACTAATCTGAAACCTTTTCTTTTCTTCGATCTAACCTCGAATTTGAGTTGTCCGAATCTATATAAATAACTTTAATTCTCAATTTCATACATTTCATACTTATTAGGACTCAATCTACATCCTAGGTAAAATTACCATTTTGCCCCTAACTTTTCCAAAAATTCCAATTTCGTCCCTATGCTCGGAAAATAAAACTTGTGCAATTTACTCACTATTCTAAGCCTAACCAAAATTTCAATGTAGAATTTACAGCACATATTTTCTATAAATTTCAAAAATTTTCATCAATTTTAACAACTTTACATTTTATTCCTTAAATCATGTTTTCACCAAAAATCACTTTGTAAAAGTTGTTTATATATCAACAATCTTTCATTTTCTACCATAAATTTCTAATTTTCAATATATACATCCATGACCCATTTTCCATACTTTATAACATTTCAAATTAATCCCCCAAATAGATAGATTAAGCTATCCCGGTTTCAAAAATATCCAAATTACTAAAAACGAGACAAGGAAACTTACCCAATTAGGCCTTGAAAGTTTCTTCTCTCTCTCCTAGGGTTTCCATATAATTTTGGGGTTGAAGATAACAAAAATAAGATGATATTTCTTTTATCATCTTTTTAATTAATTAATTATGTTAATTTCCAATTTAGTCCTTGCCCTTTTCCTAAATTTCCATGGATGATTCAACAAAGATATTTTCCATCTTTTGATTGATGGTCTAATTACCATATAAGTACATCTAGTTTTGAATTGCATAGCTATTTTTTCCTTATAGCTACTAGAATTCTACTTTCACATTTTATGCAATTTGGTCCTTCTCGTAATTAAACATGAAATCGGTAAAATTTTCTTTTCAATATTTTCACATGAAATTTCTAACCTAACACGGACCATATAATAAAATAAAATAAATTTTATTTTTGGATCGAATTTGTGGTCCTGAAACCACTATTCGACCTCACTGAAACTGGGTTGTTATAATTCACCCCCTTAAGGATTTTTATCCACGAAAATCTTACCAGTAAAGAGGTTTGGATATTCCTTTCTCATGGTATCCTCCAGTTCCCAGGTAGCCTCCTCTATACCGTGCCATTGCCAAAGAACTTTTACTAATGCTACCTTTTTATTTCTCAACTCTTTTGTTTCTCGAGCTAAGATTTTAATCTGTTCTTCACTATATGTGATATCAATCTGAATTTCTACCTCTGTCGAAGAGATAACATGTGAAGGATCGGATCGATACCGCCGTAGCATAGACACATGAAAAACATTATGAATCTGATTAAGTTCTGGTGGTAAAGCTAACTGATATGCAACAGGTCCAATTCTCTTTGCAATCTTGTATTGTCCAATGAATCGTGGACTCAGTTTTCCTCTACGAAAAAACCAAAGAACTTTCTTTCAAGGCAATACTTCCAAGAACGACCTGAAATTCTATTTCTTTTCTGTTAAGATCAGCATAAGACTTTTGACGATCCGAAGCTGCTTTCAAACTGTCCTGAATCACTTTCACCATTTCCTCAGTCTTACGGATTAAGTCAACTCCGTGTAACTTTTTCTCACTAAGTTCTGTCCAATACAATAGAGTTCTACATTTGCAACCATATAAAGCTTCATACAGTGTCATTTCAATACTAGATTGATAACTATTATTATAAGCAAATTCAACCAAGGGAAAATACCTTTCCGAGTTACCTTCAAACTCAAGTATACAACATCGAAGCATATCTTCCAAGATCTGTCTTACCCGTTCAAATTGACCATCTGTCTGGGGATGAAATACAGTACTAAAATGTAGTTGTGTACCAAGAGCTTATTGCAACTTGCTCCAAAATCGAGATGTAAACCGAGGGTCTCTATCTGAAATGATGGAGACACACACTCCACGCAATCTGATAATCTTAGAAACATACAACTCAGACAATCTATCCAAGGAAAACTCCATATATACTGGAATAAAGTGTGCAAACTTTGTCAACCGATCAACAATTATCCATATGGCATCTTTCTTCTTTGGAAACGAGGGTAATCCCGATACAAAGTCCATAGTAATTCTTTCCCATTTCCATTATGGTATCGTAACTGGCTGTAAAAGTCCATAAGGCAACTGATGTTCATCTTTTGCTTGTTGACATATCAAACATTTAGATACAAACTCATAAATATCCCGTTTCAGTCGTGGCCATCAGTACATCTTTTTTAGATCATTGTACATTTTATTACTACCAGGATGTATAGACATGTTCCCATTATAAGCTTCATTCAAAATCTTTTGTACTAGTTCTAAACTTTTCAGTTCACATACTTTGCCTCTGAAAAACAAACAACCATCAATCCTGATCTAAAATTCTGAGTCAGGAGTCGATTCACTTTGTCTATGTTTTACTTGCAACTTATATTAATTTTTCTGAGCTTCAGAGATCTGCTGCAAAAATGTTGGTCTAGCTTTTAACTCAGCTATAATTGAACCATCATCAGCTAATGACAATCGAGTATTCATTGCTCGCAATGTATACAGAGATTTTCTGCCCAGAACATCTACCACTATATTGGCTTTTCTCGGATGGTAATCAATAACAAGAACATAATCTCTCAGTAATTCTAGCCATTTGGATTGCCTCAAATTCAAATCTTTTTGTGACATCAAATACTTCAAACTTTTATGATCAATGAATATGTGACATTTTCCACCAAACAAGTAATGCCGCCAGATTTTTAATACGAACACAATGGCTGCCAATTCAAGATCATGCACCGAGTAGTTTCTTTCATGTGGCTTTAGCTGTCTTGAAGCATAGGCCACTACTTTACGTTCTTGCAACAAAATACAGCCTAAATGTAACACCCTTTACCCGTGTCCAATGCCGGGACAGTGTACGAGGCATTACCGGACTTAAACATAAGCAAACATACATTTTCGAGCTATAAAATTTCATTCAATTTAGAATCATTCATACACAAGCATATCGTCCCTTTTATGAGCCTAAGGCCCTAAATATACATTGGAGGTGGTTAGGGACTAAACTGAGAATATTCAAACCTTTTACAACACTTAGAAAATTTTAACATTTCGAAGAGTCACACGCCCGTGTGGGCAGGCCATGTGGTAACACACGCCTGTGTCCTCCACTTGTGTAACTCTCTATTTATGACGTCATCACCCATTTATGGTCACGTGGCCAAGTCATACGCTCATGTGCTAGGCCGTGTGGCAAATTTAATTTTTGCATTTAATATGCAGACTTCACACAGCTTGGGCACATGCCCATGTCCTAAGGCTATGTCTTTGACACGGCTGAGACACACGGCTGTGTCTCTGCCCTATGTGTTTACTACTGGACATTCTATTTTGCAAAAATTAGGGTCTAAGGGACACACAGCCTATCAACATGCCCATGGGGCTGACTGTGTGCCACACAAAGCCTAGAGACACGCCCGTATGTCTACCTGTATGGACAACTCTAAGGCTATTTTCCAAGCCATTTGCCACCCACAACTTCACACACACACTATACATTTCATTAACAAATAGCATGACACTAATTGGCAATCAAACATTCACAAACATGGCTTGAACATGACATTCACTCAACATTAAGGCATTAACTCATGCATACACACACAGCCTAGAGACATGCCCATGTGTCTACCCGTGTGGACAACTCTAAGGCTATTTTCCAAGCCATTTGCCACCCACAACTTCACACACACACTATACATTTCATTAGCAAATAGCCTAACACTAATTGGCAATCAAACATCCACAAACATGGCTTGAACATGACATTCACTCAACATTAAGGCATTAACTCATGCATACACATATAAATAGGTTTACAACCCAATTAGCTCATATAAGCCAACTAATGTGGATATACATCAGTCAAATCCTTAATCATTACAAGCCAATTCACTTGGCCATATCAAAATAACACATACATAAATGACTAAGTCCCTATACATGCCATAGACTCAAAAGTTTACATTCATTTACCCAACATGATAGCTTGATAGTGTGATAACATCTCCGGCGATCTCTAACCCGAGCTAGCTTACTATCCTATAAGATTTGGGAAAGGAAAGGGAGTAATCTATAGAGCTTAGTAAGTTTATATGCATATAATTGACATCTTACGATTTATTATCCCAAGACCAACAATATAACCACAAGATAATGTCACTTATTAAATCACATTGTCAATTCTATTAATTTTTAGTCATAATTTAACATATCTTATCATTTATCTAGCAATCAAAAGCTCTTTTTTTTAATAAAATGCCACAATTTGTGCGATTAGAACATGCTACATCATAATTCAATTTGGCCCAAAAGCTAATTAGACAATCACCAATCGAATTTATCGTATATTCTATACCTCACAAGCATGGACCAACAAACACATATCTTATCTCATTTTCATCATTTATACACACTTTACAATTCATTGAATACAATAAAACTTGCACCAATGTTATTATCCTCGTACTCATAACTTACTCAATCTTTATCTTACAAAAAATTCATCACATACCGATCTCGTTCCTTATGAGGTTCACGTACATACCTCTATCGATTCCCAATAGAGCCATATACACTTTCACATCTTTAACTTATCCTGTTGAACACTCAGAATACTAATAGATACACGGAAGGTTTGCACATAAGTGCCACATATATTTAGCTGAAGCTATCATTTATCACTTGTAGCCGAAGCTATCACTTATCACTTAGGAGCTCACTTTTGAGCTAATCATGAGTCTGCTCACACAAGCTGACAATTGTGTTGTAGTTACACAGTGCTGCTCACACAAGCTGACGGGTATCCGCAACACTTGCCGTATTACCTATCTATTTACAATTCCGCCCTATATTATTTACAAGTTACCAATCAAGCCCTAAATTCTCAAAACATAAAACATGTACAAATTATTTAGTCAAAGCTATGGCCGAATGCCTCTCATGCTCATATAAGCCCTTACACTATGTTAATTTCACCATTTAATCCCTCTATACTCTAATTATTAAAATAAGTCCTATTTACTCACTTTTCTTGCAAATTTCTAATACAGTTGAAGTAATCTATCACATAACTTTATTTTAACCAAATTTAACCAAAATTTCATCAAACTATCAACATAGTACCTACGAAAATAACCATCTATACAATAATCTAAGACATGGGCTTTGTACAACTCTAACCAAGGATCTCAATTTCATAAAAATTATTATGAAATAAAATCAAAACATAGCTCAAATTGGATTAAAAAAATGGCCGAATAAGCTTGTTCTTTCTATTCGTTCTAATTTATTTTGTTTCGGCTTAGGAGAGAATGAATTTGCATGTCTTATTTTTGTTTTGTTTTTAATACAAATAACTTAATTATCACATTACAAATTTAACCTTTAAAATTAAATTTCATAACTTTATAAACAATGGACAGTATCGTCCTATCATTTAATAATGGTTCAATTTCCATTTAAACACCCTTCATTTAAAAGACATGCACAATTCGGTCACTACCAAATTTAAGCCTCAAATTTTCTATTCTATGCTATTAAGCCCTTTTTTTAAATTAGACATCCAAACAATAAAATTTTAGCATGAATTTTTCACATTAGCTAATTCACATATTTAGAGCACGGAAAATAGCATTTAAAAAAAATTCTGACTCAGATTCGTGGTCCCAAAACCACAGTTCTGATTAGGGTAACAATCGGACTGTTACAACTCTCCCCTTTAGGGATTTTCGTCCCCAAAAATCTTACCCATAAATAGGTTAGAATAACGTTCTTTCATTGAATTTTCAAGCTCCCAAGTTGCTTCCTCAATTCCATGTTTAGACCACAGTACTTTAACTAGTGAGATTTTCTTATTTCGTAACTCTTTCACTTCTCGAGCTAAAATACGAATCGGTTCTTCTTCATAACTCAAGTCAGGTTGAATTTCAATCTCTAACAGATTAATCACATGTGAGGGATCGGATCTATAACATCTGAGCATAGAAACATGAAAAGCATTGTGAATCTTTTCAAGTTTAGGTGGTAATATCAATCTGTACGCAACCGGCGCAATTCGTTCTGAAATCTCATATGGCCCGATAAATCTCGGGCTTAATTTTCCTTTACAACCAAATCTGAGTACCTTTTTCCACGGTGAAACTTTTAGAAATACCTTATCCCCGATCTGATACTCTATATCTTTACATTTTAGGTCTGAATATGATTTCTAATTATCTGATGCTGCCTTCAAAATTTTGCGAATCACTTTTACTTTCTGTTCAGTCTCTTTAATCAAATTGTCCCCGTATATCTTGTTTTCACTGAGCTCCGTCCAGTATAAAGGTGTACGACATTTACAACCGTACAAAGCCTCGTAAGGTGTCATTTTGATACTTGATTGAAAACTATTATTGTACGCGAATTCAATTAAAGGTAAGTATCGTTCCCAAGAACCCTCAAACTCGAGAACACAACATCTCAACATATCCTCAAGTATTTGAATAATTCGTTCGAATTGACCATCCGTCTGAAGGTGAAAGGCTGTGCTAAAGTGTAGTTTAGTACCTAATGCATAATGCAATTTCTTCCAAAACTGCTTGGTAAACCTTGGATCTCTATCCGAAATAATAGAAGTATGTACTCCGTGTAATTTCACAATCTGAGAAATGTACAACTCAGCTAGTTTATTAAGTGAGTAACCTGTACGGACCGGAACAAAATGAGCTGATTTTGTCAGCCTATCAACAATAACCCAAATTGCACCTTTCTTGCTTGGTTTCAACGGTAAACCAGATACAAAATCCATCGTAACACGATCCCATTTCCACTCAGGTATCAAAATCAGTTGAAGCAACCCTGAAGGCACCTGATGTTCAGCTTTCACTTGTTGACATATCAAACATTTTGAAACAAAATCAGAAATGTCCCACTTCATTCCGTGCCACCAGTACTGTTGTTTCAAGTAGTTGTACATTTTCGTGCTACCTGGATGAATTGATAATAAACTATTGTGAGCTTCATTACAAACCATTTGAATCAATCCAGATTCTTTGGTACACAAATTCGATTTTTAAACCTCAAACATCCATCAGTATCAACTCTAAATTCTGATTCAACATTCGAATTACAATGAATTCTTTTTGCCATCAATTCACTGTCTACTTTTTGAGCTTCGCAAATTCGTTGTACAAGTATCGGTTTTGCTTGCAATTCAGCTATTAGAGCACCATCATCAGATATAGCCAAATGCGCGTTCATAGCACGCAACGCAAACAATGATTTTTGACTTCAAGCATCAGCAACCACATTAGGTTTCTCGGGATGATAATCAATTACAAGTTCGTAATCTTTGAGTAGTTCTAGCCACCTTCACTATCTCAAGTTTAGACCCTTTTGTGTCATCAAATATTTAAGGCTTTTATGATCGAAATAAACGTTGCATTTTTCTCCAAATAAGTAATGACGCCAAAATTTCAAAGTGAAAACAATAGCAGCCAATTCAAGATCGTGCGTAGGATAATTTTTCTCATGAGGCTTTAACTGTCTCGAAGCATACGCAACAACTCTACCCTCTTGCATCAAAACACAGCCCAAACCGTTCGAAGAGGCATCACTATAGATTACAAATTCTTTGCCTGATTCTGGCTGAACTAACACGGGAGCTTTGGTTAACAGAGCTTTCAATTGATCAAAGCTTTCCTGACACCTTTTCGACCACTCAAATTTGACGTCTTTCTGTAGCAACTTTGTCAACGGTGTTGCTATCATCAAGAAGCCTTTCACAAACCGTCTATAGTATCCGGCAAGTCCCAAAAAGCTCTGAACTTCCAAAACATTTTTCGGAGGCTTCCAATCAAGTATAGTAGAGATTTTGCTAAGATCAACACGGATACCTGATGCTGAAATAACATGCCCCAGAAAACTAACCTCTCGCAACCAGAATTCACATTTACTAAATTTCACGTAAAACTGCTTGTCACGTAAAATCTGTAACACAATTCTTAAGTGTTCGGCATGCTCAGTTTCATCATGTGAATATATCAGAATATCGTCTATAAATACAACCACAAAGCAATCCAAATACTATCTGAATACCCGATTCATCAAATCCATAAAAACTACAGGGGCATTCGTAAGTCTAAACAACATCACTAAGAATCCATAGTGTCTGTATCTCGTCCGAAAAGCAGTCCTAGGCACATCTGAGTCTCTGACTCGCAACTGATAGTAACCCGATCTCAAATCTATCTTTGAAAATACTGAGGCTCCTTTTAGTTAATCAAACAAATCATCAATTCGCGGCAATAGATATTTATTCTTTATAGTCACTTTGTAGAGTTGGTGATAATCGATGCACATTCTCATAGTTCCCTCTTTCTTTTTCACGAACAACACTGATGCACCCAGGGAGAAAAACTCGATCGTACAAAACCTCTACCCGTTAGTTCTTGCAATTGAGTCTTCAATTCTTTCAACTCAGTCGGTGCCATATGGTACGGAGCTATCAAAATTGGAGTCGTTCTTGGTAATAATTCAATATCAAATTCCACTTCTCGAATAGGTGGTAAACCCGGCAATTCTTTTGGAAACACATCCAGATACTCACATACAACGGGTACAGATTCAACTTTCTTTTCAGTCACTTTACTATCACTTACCTACGCAAGGTAAACTTCACAACCCTTCTTCAAATACTTCTGAGCCAACATCAAAGAAATCACTACTGGTAGCCCATTCAGATCATTAGATTCAATCCGAACAATCTCGTCATTTTGACACCTTACATCAATAGTCTTTCGCTTACAATTCACCACAGCATCATGTACAGTTAACCGATCCATACCGAGAATAATATCAAATTCGTCGAACGGCAATAACATCAAATTGGCCAGAAAACATGAATCTTGAACCATAAGGGGGCAATTCTCACACACCTTATCAACTAACACACATCGGCCCAGGGGGTTCGATACCCGAATCACAAACTTAGTAGACTCAACAGGTAAAGTCTTACTGGATACTAATGTTTCACACATATAGGAATGAGTTGAACCGGGATCAATCAAAGCAATTACACTAGTATCATAAAGAGTGAATGTACCAGTAACAACATCAGGGGATGATGCCTCCTCCTGCGCGCGGATGGCATAAGCTCTGGCAGGTGCACGAGCCTCAGATTTAACTGTTGTATCAGAAGTCCTTCTCTGAATACCACTCCTACCTCCCACATTTCGTGGTGGTCTACCTCTAGCTGCAGCACCATTGGGTCTTGCATTCTGGGTATTATCTTTTTCAGCTACTTCCTGGTAGTCCCAAATGAAATGGTCTCGGGGTCCACACTTGTAGCAAACTCGATTGTTGTACTTTCCCCAACACTCACCAATATGTCGCCTACCACACTGTGGGCACTCGGGTTTATTTGATCGGGTATTATTAATACTAGCGACTGAAGTGGCTCGTGAATTTGTTGGTGGTCGTTCTCGAATAGAAAGTCCGGCATTAGTCCTGGATCAGCCTCCATCATCCCTGAACTTCTTTGATGCCATTGGAGAAGTTTTACTTTTAGATCTCTTACGAAAATCTCTAGCTTCAAACTCAGCTTTTCTTTTCTCTTTCCTGAGCTTTTCAGCCTTGCAAGCTCACTCGACGAGTACTACAAACTCTTTTATCACAAGTATGCCGACAAGTAGTTTTATGTCTTCATTTATTCCTTCTTCAAATCTTTTACACATAGCAGCCTCAGTAGTAACACACTCTCTGGCATAACGGTTGAGCCTCACAAACTCACGCTCATAGTCAGATACGGTCATATGACCTTGTTTCAACTCGAGAAATTCTTTGCGTTTTTGATCAATGAATCGCTGATTGATATACTTTTTACGAAACTCTGCCTGAACGAAATCCCAAGTGACTCGTTCTTTTAGAACAACTAAAACTAAAGTGTTCCACCAGTAGTAGGTTGAATCTCGTAACAAAGATATAGCACATTTTAGGCACCCATCGGGTGAACAGGATAGTTCATCGAAAACATGAATGGTATTATCGAGCCAAAATTCAGCCCACTCAGCATCATTAGTAGCTGTGGCTCTAAACTCTTCAACTCTGTATTTTCTGATTTTACCAACAAGAGGCTTATTCAGTCTGATTGGATCGACATTAGGAGGTATCACAGGCATTGGAGGTAGGTTATTCAGATTCGGGGGTTGTTGAAGAGCCGGATTCATCTAGATAAATTGAGTAAACCACTCATTCATCATGGAATAGAAGGCTTGTCTAGCCTCATCACCATGGTTACTCATATTAAGTCGAGAATCATCCAGTGATGTCCCTTGCACGAGAGCAGGCGCTAAACTCTCGACATCATCTACTACGGCTTGATCGAGATTAGGTTCCATTTACTATACGAAAAACACATTTTAAACATCAGAAGTCATCACACTATCACCGTAAATTTTATGGCATGTATAGCTAGACTCACACGCACTACGTTAGTCTGAGAATCGACTAAACCGTAGCTCTGATACCAATAAAATGTAACACCCCTAACCCGTATTTGTCGCCGAAATGGGTCACGAGGTATTACCATGCTAACATGACTTTCAAATTACTAACAAGCTAACGACTTCATAACCTTCAACTAATTATAGCCATTACCGAAGCAAAATTTAGTAAATATTAAATTTAAAATCATGGCATTTTCAATTATACAATTCTAGATTTTTCTTTTTCTTTTTTTAAACTTAGTTCACATCGATAGTGTTAAAATTTCATTAATATGCAAATACTAGAATCACATGCTTTAATCTTACATCTAATTCATTTATTCAACCAAAGTATGTACAATAAACAATACAATCACTGAATATCTAACTAAGCAAGCATAAAGTAATCGTCCTAAATACATAACATTTTATGACTTATAAAAATTTTGGCACTATTTATTTGGTCAAATTTGAAACATTACTCACAAATAAAGGTGATCAGGCCTATCTCAAAACATTTATAACACGGCTGAATCTATCATTCATTGAGACTATTAATTTCCACACCTAATTCATGTACTTTGATTTAATAATTGAGGCCAAATTTCTATCATGTCATCCTTAATCACCAACATGTACTCATGTGACACCAAACATATATAAGCCAATTTCCATACATCCTATTAATCTAATTGCCGAATACTAATAGTAAATTTAGTAAGATCAACTTCTTTATAACTATACACTATTATGACCCTTCTTTCTAAATTACTCAGACACATCTCAATTTCGTAATCCTCAAACATAACACAATTATACTTCGAATCCATAGATAACTCATTAGTGTTAAAGCATAGGCTAATTATAGAATTTAATATTAACCAAAATCAAAGCATATCACGCTCATTAACATAAATCAAAATGCATCGACTCTAATATCAAATTTTCCATTTTCGTATGGCTCAAATATCACATAGATCAAATTCAACTTAAACCAACTAGTCTATACATGCCATAAGTCCAAACTTAAGTTTTCAAAAGTACCCCAAAATACAGATGATAGTGTGACAAGTTCCTAACGATCTCGAGCGCGAAACAAATCCAATATCTATAAAAAAATAATTCAAATAACCGCACATAGTGTTAGCTAAATTAGCCAAGTAAGTCATAAGCAATTGAATTCTTAAAATAAATTTACGAATCTATTTTTAATCCTACTTAATCATACTATCAAATCGCCAAGCTTTAAGTTATCAATTCATAAACATTTTACTCCTCAATATCAAAACTCATTAACTCAACTTACATTACTCGTCCACAATTTAACCTTTTGCTCCTAAGCATTGAGCCATATATATGACAGCATCCAACTATCAATTATAAAGTTGATAATTCACGCATAACAATTAAACTTATCATCAAACCACAATCAAATCTCATTTATTTAATAACCACAATATCGTATATCATATATATATAATATTTTCAACCACTTAGGTTACATTATAATTACCTCATCAATATAAATTTAATGTATAAATTCGATTACTCAACGTAATAAAATATACTTACCGCATTAAAATATCAAGGTTCAAACTCTCGTAACGATGTTCGATCCATGATAAAAAATCGCACACCTAGTGCCAAGTTGTCTTTCCAAAATTAAAATAATCTCGCACACTTAGTGCCTGCACCATAGACTCACTAGTCTAGATAACACACACTTAGTGCTCGATACTCAATCGTTAATATCAATTCGCACACTTAGTGCTATTTTTGAAACCGAAATTTAATTCATAGATACACACACATATTGTTAAATCTCAATAGCTCAACTTCACATTTAATTGTTTGTTTCATTCATACATAGTTGCATTCGGCTATTCATGATAAAATAGTTCACTTTCATCGAAAACATGTAATGTATATAATTATAAGCTCACATATCTTAATTGCTTAAAAAAAAACTTACCTTAGTATTGACGGACAAGGAGTATCGACAATTCAACGAGTTTTGTTTTCCCCCGATCCAAATCTGATCTTTTTGTTTCTTGATCTATATGATTCAAATTAACTTTATTTAAACAAAATTCATTCAATTCAATTCAATATCATTTAATAAACAACTTACAATTCCGCCCCACACTATTTACAAGTTACCAATCAAGCCCTAAATTCTCAAAACATAAAACATGTATGAATTATTTAGTCAAAGCTATGGCCGGATGCCTTTCATGCTCATATAAGCCCTTACAGTTTGTTAATTTCACCATTTAATCCCTCTATACTCTAATTATTAAAATAAGTCCTATTTACTCACTTTTTTTGCAAATTTCTAATACAATTGAAGTAATCTATCACATAACTTTATTTTAACCAAATTTAACCAAAATTTCATCAAACTATCAACATAGTACCTACGAAAATAACCATCTATACAATAATCTAAGACATGGGCTTTGTACAACTCTAACCAAGGATCTTCATTTCATAAAAATTATTAAGAAATAAATCAAAACATACCTCAAATTGGATTTAAAAAAATGGCCGAATAAGCTTGTTCTTTCTATTCTTTCTAATTTCTTTTGTTTCGGCTTAGGAGAGAATGAATTTGCATGTCTTATTTTTGTTTTGTTTTTAATACAAATAACTGAATTATCACAATACAAATTTAACCTTTCAAATTAAATTTCATAACTTTATAAACAATGGACACTATCGTCCTATCATTTAATAATGGTTCAATTTCCATTTAAACACCCCTCATTTAAAAGACATGCACAATTCGATCACTACTAAATTTAAGCCTCAAATCTTCTATTCTATGCTATTAAGCCCTTTTTATAAATTAGACATACAAACGATAAAATTTTAGCATGAATTTTTTCACATCAGCTAATTCACATATTTAGACCACGAAAAATAGCAAATAAAAATAGTTTCTGACTCAGATTCGTGGTCTCGAAACCACGGTTCTAATTAGGGTAACAATCAGACTGTTACAAAACTTGTCTAAATATGGGCCAAAAATTCTATTCATCAGATCCATAAACACTAAAGGTGCATTTGTCAAACTGAATAGCATCACAAGAAACTTATAGTGTCCATACCTGGTTTTAAAAGTTATCTTGGGTACATTTTAATCTTTTACTCGTAGTTGATAGTGACCAAAACGAATATCAATATTTGAAAATACAGTGGCACTTTTTAACTGATCAAACAAGTCATCAATACGAGGCAATGGATACTTGTTCTTTATTGTAACTTGATTGAGTTGTCTATAATCAATGAACAGCCTCAACGATCCTTCTTTCTTCTTAACAAATAGAAACTGGGTCGAGCAAAACCTCCGTCAATCAATTCTTGCAGTTGTACCTTCAGCTCTTTCAATTCAGAAGAAGCCATTCTGTAAGGCGCTATGGATATCGGCGGTGTACCCGAAAAAAGATCTTTGGATAATTCTACTTCTCTATCCAGTGGTAAACTAGGTAACTCTTCTGAGAATACATCAAGAAATTCACATACAACTGGCACTGACTGAATCTTTGACTCAGATACTTTAGTATCCAACACATATGCAAGGTAGGCGTCATAACCCTTTCTAACATATTATTGTGCTGATATTGTTGAAATCACATTAGGTAATCCATCTAGTTTATCAGATTCAACACGAAGTAATTCTCCATTGTGACATTTCAATACAATATATTTCTATTTACAATTCACCACTACATCATATTGGGTTAACCAATACATTCCCAAAATCACGTCAAATTCATCAAAAGGCAATAACATCAAATCAGCCGAACAGTAATAACCTTTTAGCATCAATGGACTTTTTTTACAAACTTTATCAACCATAACACATTGGCCTAGGGGTTTGAAACTTTAACCACAAATTCAGTGAATTCAATAGGTGAATTCAATAGGTAAATTCTTAACCAGGATCAATCAAAGCAATAATATTAGTATCAAGTAGAGAAAATGTACTAGTAATGACGTCTGGTGCAGAGGAATCTTCTCTAGCACGAATAGCATATGTTCTTGAAGGTGCTCATGCCTTAGATCCAACTATTGTATCCCTAGTAGTACCTCGACTACCACTAACATTGTCAGGATGATGTGGTGGTCTACCTCTCGAAACAGGATTACTAGGCTTTGGAGCTGGTTCTATCTCTTTTTCAACTCTTCCTAGACAATCCTTAAGAAAATGGTCAAGTGAACCACATCCAAAACAAGCTCCACTTCTCGACCGACATTCCTCATGATGAAATTTGTTACAATGTTTTTATTTCGGTTTGGGATTACCAACACTACCCACACTGGTCATAGATGGAGATAAAGACCATGGGTTAGAATGTTGAGAGCCCCGCTTTCTTCTAGAATATCCCGTAGAGGTGGTCACACGATCATAATACTTCTTTAATTTCTTAGAAGCAAATGATTATGACTTACTCAGAGTTCTTTTTCTAAAAACCCGAGCCTATCTTTTAGCTATTCTTCTCCTTACTCAATTCCTCATATTTGTGTGCTCAATCGGCTAACACCGTAAATTCCTTTATCTTAAGAATTATGATCAATAGTTTAATGTCTTCATTTAAACCCTCTTCAAACCGTTTACACATCTCGACCTCTGTTAAAACTCATTCTCTGGCATATTTGCTCAATCGAACAAATTCTCGTTCATATTTGGATACAGTCATGGTTCCCTATTTGAGTTCTAAAAATTCTTTCTTTTTCTGATCTAAAAATCTCTGACTCACATATTTCTTTATAAATTCAGTTTAGAAGAATTCCCATGTAATGCTCTCTCTCAGCACAACTGAAATTATGGTATTCCACTGATAATAAGCTATATCTTTCAGTAGGGATACTGCACATTTCAAACATTCGACAGATGTACAGGATAATTCATCAAATACCTGGATAGTTTTTTCTAGCCAAAACTCAGCCCCTTTCAGATCATCTATGATAGCTCTAAATTCTTCTGCCCCATGCTTACAGATTTTATCTATTGGAGGCTTACCAATTTAATAGGTTTAACACTCTGTGGTACCTGAGGAGCCGGCTGAGGAGCAGGTGGGAGAGGTAGTGTTATAGTGGGGGTTTGCTCTTAAGTACTCAGTAACCACTCATTCATTAATTGAAAGAAGGCCTGTGTTGCCTCCTCACCCTGGCCCTAGACACGGGCCTTTCACTGCCAGACGCAAAAGCAACTCTTTGAACTAAAGCTGAAGCATTACTCTCAGCTTCCTCGGATTCAGCTCTAGCTCGGTTGGATAACATTACTATATGAAAAACACATTTAAAATGACCAGGATTCATCACATTATCCTAGTTTATATAATGGCATGTATAGCCAAAACCGTGTTTGCTATGTCAAATCTGAGAATCGACTAAACTTGGCTCTAATACCATTAACCTGTATCCGTCGCCAGAATAAGGTTTCAAAGCATTACCGAAACTTTCAAAATTTTTTTTAGATAATTCATGTTTTCCATCCATTAGCAAAACTTCCTAAGCAGATGCATTCAATCAAACATGTTACTCACCAAAATCTCCATTTCAATCAAGCGAACATAGATGAGGTCATCATGCAATACTCTTTCGAGTCATTATCATTTCATCTCATTTTCTCATAACATGTCAAAAGTTGTGTCCGTTGAATTATTCAAATCCCGATAAATGCTCTAGTGGTACACTCGAGGTGTACAATTCAATAACCCGTCAATTCTTTTTCGAGGGTACCCATTAGGGCTTTTAATCAAGGAAACACTCTCGAGCCACATATCGTATAATAGGATTACTAGTCCAGGCTAATCCTTTATATATCATATGCTCAAAAAAGCTCAACTAGGGTTACCAGTCCAGGCTAAACCCTAATCATTACATATACTCAAGAGGTGTTATATTAGGATTACCCGTTCAGGCTAAACCCTTTGTATATCGTATGCTTAGAAAAGCTCATAGGGTGCCATTTTCAAGCTCGATTGATAACTATTATTATAGGCAAATTTGACAAGCGATAAGTACTTTTCCCAACTGCCTTGGAACTCAAGAACACAACATCTCAACATGTCTTCGAGAATCTGGATTAACCTCTCTTACTGACCATCGGCCTAAGGATGAAAAGCCTTACTAAAATTCAACTCTGTCCCTAATGCTTCTTGTAACTTTTTCCAATATCGAGATGTAAATCTCGGATCTCTATCCGAAATTATCGACAATGGCACTCCGTGCACTCTCACTATTTTAGCAATGTACAACTCGACTAGTTTCTCGAGCGAGAAATTTGTACGCACTGTATAAAGTGAGCTGACTTCGTTAGTCTATCAACAATGACCCATACTGCATTTTTTTCTTTGGCGACAAAGGTAGCCCAGAAAAAAAATCCATGGTAATGCGGTCCCATTTCCACTAAGGATCCATTACAGGTTGAAGTAGACATTAAGGTACTTGATGTTTAGCTTTTGCTTGCTGACACACTAGGCAGTTCGAGACAAACTTGGATATCTCCTATTTCATTCCCAACCACAAATACATTTTCTTCAAGTCATTATACATTTTCACGCTACCCGGGTGAGTCGATAAATGACAACTACATGCCTCTCGTAAAATCCTCTGGGTAAGCTCATCATTCTTGGGTACACAGATTCTATATCGATACATTAAATATCCCTCTGCATCAACTCAAAAATTTGATTCATTACTCATCTCGCACTAAGCTATCTTGGCTTGCAAATCCTTGTCACCTTTCTAAGCTTCAACAATTTCTTGCAGAAACATTGATTTGGTTTTCAACTCAGGCAAGATCGAACCATCGTCGATCATAGACAACTGAGCATCCATAGCCCTCACAGAAAATAATAATTTTTTATTCAATGCGTCAGCCACCACATTCGCCTTTCCAGGCTGATAATTGATCACCAACTCATAGTCTTTTACTAGCTCTAGCCATGCCCGTTGCCTTAAATTTAACTATTTTGCTTCACCAGATACTTTAAACTTTTGTGGCCTGTCAAAATTCGGCATTTCTCACCATATAAATGGTGTCTCCAAATCTTTAGCGCAAAAACGATGGCGGCCAACTCTAAGTCATGAGTAGGGTAGTTCTTCTCATATGGCTTCACCTGTCTAGAGGCATATGGAATCACTTTTCCTTCTTGCATTAGCACGCACCCCAATCCATTCAGGGAAACATTGTTATACATCGCAAATTCTTTTCTCAGTTCGGGTTGCACTAAAATTAGGGCTTCAGTTAACAAAACCTTTAATCTCTCAAAACTTTGTTGGCACTTTTCGGTCCATTCAAATTTGACGTCTTTCTGCAACAACCTTGTCATAGGAGTCGCAATCACAGAAAATCCATTAACAAAACGTATGCAGTAGCCTGCTAGGCTCAAGAAACTCCTAATCTCTGTTACATTCCTTGTAGGCTTCCACTCAACAATAGTTGATATTTTGCTCGGGTCAACTCAGATCCTATTTCCAGATACAATATGTCCCAAGAATCTAACCTCACGTAGCCAAATTTTGCTCTTGCTAAACTTGGCATATAATTGCTTCTCTCTCAAGGTCTACAGAATCGTCCTCAACTGCTGGCATGCTCGTATTCATCTCGAGAGTAAATTAGTATGTAATCAATAAAGACTACTACAAATTTATCCAGGTATGGTCGAAATATACAGTTCATTAAATCCATGAATACCGTTAGGGCGTTAGTCAAGCCAAAAGGCATGACTAAAAACTCGTAATGACTATACCTCGTCTGAAACGCAGTCTTATGTAATCAATAAAGACTACTACAAATTTATCCAGATATGGTCGAAATATACAGTTCATTAAATCCATGAATACCGTTAGGGCGTTAGTCAAGCCAAAAGGCATGACTAAAAACTCGTAATGACTATACCTCGTCTGAAACGTAGTCTTTGGCACATCTTGCTCCTTAAATCTTTGCTGGTAATACCCCGACCAAAGGTCTATCTTGGAAAACACTGTGGCTCCCCCTAAGTTGATCTAACAAGTTGTTGATCCTCGGCATAGGGTACTTATTTTGTACAATTACTTTGTTTAGTTGTCGGTAGTCTATGCACAATCTTATCAAACCCATCCTTTTTCTTAACAAATAAAATTGGCGCTCCCCACGAAGAATAACTCAATCTCGCAAAACCCTTATCCGTCAACTCTTACAACTCGGTGTTTAGTTCCTTAAGTTCTGTTGGAGCCAGTTTATATGAAGCGATCGAGATAGGTACCGTGCCGGGGACCAACTCGATACTAAACTCTACCTCTCTATCTGGAGGTAATCCTGGAAACTCTTCCGAAAATACATCCGGGTACTCACATATAATAGGCACCGTATCAATTTTCTTTTTAGATATTTGAGTGTTCAACACAAAAGTAAGAAAAGCTTCACACCCTTTTGTCAAATATTTTACCACAGTCAAGGATGAAACCATTACTAACAAGCCATTTGGTCCACTTGATTCTACCCAAAGGGTATCTCTATTTTCACATCTCAATTTAATAAATTTCCTCTCACAATCCACTATCACATTATGAGTAGACAACCAATCTATACCAAGGATTACATCGAACTCATCAAACAGAAATTGCATAAGATTGGTCGAAAAACAGTGACCTCTAATTGCCAAGGGACACTTTCTACATACTTGGTCAACTAACATGTGTTTGCCTAGCGGATTAGTCAATTTTACCACGAATTTTGTAGACTCAACTAGCACATTTATACTAGGTACCAACCTCATGCATATGTAAGAATGGGTAGACCCCAGATCAACTAAAGCAAGAATAGATATATCATGAATAGAGAAGGTACCTGTAATCACATCTAGGGATGAGGCTTCCTCGCGAGCGCGAATGGCATAAGTCATTGCCAGTACTCGGCCTTCCGACCTCCCAGTTGAATCTCTAGGCACACCTTTGCTGCCGTCCCCGCTCCCCGGGTTCTTCTATGGTCAACCCTCAACAGTGTATTACTTGGTCAGGTATTCTAAAACCCCTCTTCTTCAGCTCTCTCATGACAGTATTTAAGAAAGTGGTCCAGAGAACCATACTTGTAGCAGGCTCAACTATCTCCCCAACACTCTCCAAAATGCTATCTACCACATTGTGAACATTTAGGTCTATCCAGTCGAGTACTGCCAACAATCGCAACAGAGGTAGTCTGGGCTTTAGGCACCATATGTTGCTTACTCTTGCTTCTGCCCGAGTATCCCACTTAAGTATTAGATTGAATAGTAAACTCCCTTGATTTCTTGGATGAGGATTGATGCGATTTTCCAATCTGTCTTTTCTTTGAGTCACGAGACGCCATATCGGCCTTTCTTATAACAGCCTAAAATAGGGCCTAGTCAAAATAGTAGTTTTGAGACCATAAATCCAAAGTAGAAAAAGTATATTTCATGATCATTATTAAGTCTATAGCATGCCTGCATGATAGTGAGAAAATTTCCATGAAGGTGTTCTATGACATTTTATGATATATTACTTGAATGGTATTCTATGAGATTGAACCAATTATGAGAAGGTGTAGAAAAGCAAATGACATTTCATGATATATTACTTGAATGGTGTTCTATGACTTATGTTGTTATCTTATTCCATGCAACTTTCTAAGCATTTTATACTTACCCCTTCATTTTACCTTATTCCTTGTAGATTTGCCTAATTAGCTAGGGGATTGATCAAAGTTGGAGCTCAAAGTCACACTATCAAGCCATTCATTTTGGTATACTAAATTTAGTTATTTTGATGCGTGGCATGTTAGGAAGTTTGGTTATTTTGATATATGTTATTTTGAGTAGCCAAATATGTTGGCTATTGTTATCACCTGAGTCAAGTTGTAACGACCTTTGGAACTGGCTACTATTGATTAAGTTATATTTTATGCAACGTGGAATAAATTCATGCTTGTGCAAGTTGCAAGTCTAAGTAGAGTAATGATGGATGAGAATGATATGTATGGTGGCATGCGAGTGCCTGATATTGTGAATGTTTAGAAAGTATAATTATGTTTGAAATTGGTATGAGTTGGTTGTGTTTTTGGGTGGCAAAAAGGCTTGGAAAATAGCCTGTTTTTTTCCACATGAGTCAGGCACATGGGCGTGTGTTCCGTGTGTGCCACACGATCAGCACCAAGGGTGTGTAGCTCGACCATGTGTCCCATGCATATTAAGTAGTTAAGTCAGTATTGCACACGGGCTGAGCACACGAGTGTGTGTCTTGGCCCTGTGAAGTCAAGTAATTCATAGTGTTTACACAGTATGGTCCACGGGTTAATGACACGGGCATGTCTAGGCCGTGTAAGGGACACGGGCCATAGAGATGGGCATGTGCCTAAGCCGTGTTCGAGCTAGTTGGTTGAAATAAGAAATAAATTCAGCACGGGCTAGGGACATGGGCGTGTGTGACCACACAGCCAGCCCACACGGGCGTGTCCCACCTCAGAGGGGTGTGTGGTCTTATTTTAAGCAAAATTTTTCTAAGATGCTCGAAAGTTCCTGGATTGGTTTTAAACCACTTCCGATGTATATTGTGGGCCTCGTAGGCCCATGATAGGAATATTAAGAGCATGTTTGTAAAAGTTTTAAATTGGAGCGAGAATTAAGGCTCGATTTAGTAAGTTTGAGCAAGGTTAAGTGCAGTAACGCCTCATACCCCATCCCGACATCAGACTCGAGTAAGGGGTGTTACATTTCTTTTCCCCTTTGCCAACTCTTCGACCTTGCACGCTCTCTCAACGAGCACCACAAATTCTTAGATCTCTAAATACCTAAATCATACTTTAGAACCAATCCGAGACCATTTCAAGTACTTAAGAAAATTGTCTTCAAAAACTAGTAAAAACAGGGCACACGCCCGTTTGGCCTTTAAACATGGCCGTGCTGGTCGTCCATGTGCCGCACATGGCCTAACCTCCTAAGGACAAGTCCATGCCCCTTGTCAGTGTGGATTTCATTTCTAACATTGAACCTATACAGGTTTTCACATAGCCTAGCACATGCCCGTGTGCTTAGCCCGTGTGCAAGAACCTTGATATTCTGTTTCTAACGTCATCACTCATACGACCATGGCACAAGCCCGTGTCTTGGCCATGTCTTCCAAACGATTGAGACACACGGCCCTATCTCATACCCATGTTGAACACAAATGGGCATTTAATTTATCAACATAAGGTGCAAGGGACACACGGCCTGATCACACACCCGTGAGACACACGGTTTAGACACACGCTCGTGTGTCTACCCGTGTGGACAAAAATAGGCTATCTACCAAGCCTCTTTGCCACCCTAAAAAAAGATCAAAAGCATACTCAAACATACTAAAACTCCAACTCTCAACCAATAGCCATAGTTTGGCATCTACACAACTTAATATGATTAGTCTAACCAACAATCATACAACTATCCTGACCAATCTCATCAAACCAATTCAATGAATTACTCATGCCAAATTCTCATTCTTGAAACATTATCAATTGCATTTGATAACCAATGGTAAATATTAGCCAACAACTTTAGCCTTATACAAAATAAAGTATTTCAAATTCAACCCAACGCATTCGGCTCCCAAAATAATATGACCCAAACTAAGCCTAGTTTCTATACATGCCATTTCTCAAAACACTTAAATCTAACTATATCGATTGATCAAGCAGATAGTGTGAATGAAACCTCTGACGTTTGATGATCCACGAGCTAGCTAGGAGGCACTATAGGAAAATGGAAACGAGAGGAGAAAGCATAAAGTGTAACAGCCCGAATTAGGGCCTAAACAGAATGGTGGTTTCGGGACCACGAATCTGAAATAGAAAAATTTATTCCAATAGAATTTTAAGGTCTATTGTGTGATTGAATGCATGAGTGAAAATTTAGAAAATAAATTTTATCGATAAAGTGTCCAATTGAGTAATAGGAATAAATTACAAAAATTTCAAAATGTGTGTTCTAAAAGCATTTAGTGTGTAATTGAATTTGGATTCATAAATTAGGAGTCCTTATTTAGCAATTAGACCATTTTATGGCATGATGGACAAAAATGCCCATGGAAGGAAAAATTTGCAAAGAAGGCCATTAAGGGCATTTTGGTCATTTAGGTATTAAATGAAATAAAACAGGAAAAGTAAGCCAAAAATGTGTCCATCTTCTACCTTGCATAGCCAAAACTTTAGGGGACTCTATAGCTAGGGTTTCTTTCTTTTTCAAGCTCCAAGTAAGTGACTCCTATCCCTGTTTTTCATGTTCTTCGTATTTTTGAGATCCCCATACCTTGACCTAGCTTTCTATACCACTATTTTAAGCTAGGGTTCATGTTCAAAAATTTAACCATGTGTGTCATGGAAGCATTTTGATGTTTATTGGTAGAAAATGGAAGTTTAATGTGTAGTAAATAACTTTTGCTAAGTGATTTTTCATGAAAATGCAATTAGGGACTAAATTGCAAAAGTTTTAAAATATGAGCATAAATTGTAAAGCATTGAGAATTGTGGGCTGCTATAAGAGTGAAATAGGGTTAGCTAGGCTTGGAAATGTATAAAAATAGATACATTTCATTTTACGAACCTAGGGACTAAATTGTAAAATTGACAAAGTTAGGGGTAAAATGATGTAACACCCCTTACCCATAACAAATGCCGGTGTAAGGTACGGGGTATTACCATACCAAAACTCATGTAAACACTTGACTTAAATTCGTGAAAATGTGTCCCAATTAAAAAACTTTTCCAAACATTGTCCTAGGAGCCTTCTTATGGGTCTACGAGGCCTAAATCAGGGTTCGAAATCAACCCAGGACCATTTCGTGCACTTAAGAAAAATTCTTCAAAAACTAACAAAAATAGGGCACACGCCCGTGTGAGAGGGCAACACGCCCGTGTGACTTATAAACATAGTCGTGCTAATGGCCCGTGTACCTCACATGGCCTAAGCACACTAGGGACACGCCCGTGCCCTATTGCTCATGTGGGTTTAATTTCTAGCATCACATTCAGGGGTTTTCACACGGCCTGGCACACGCCTTTATGCCCAGCTTGTGTCCCTCACATGGCCTTGACATGCCCGTATCGTAGCTTGTGTGCAAAAACATGCGTATTTTGTTTCTAACGTCAGTAGCCACACGACCGTGGCACACGCCCTTGTCCTGGTCGTGTCCTCCACATGGTTGAGACACACAGCCGAGTCTCATGCCTGTGTGAAACACTGATGCACATTTAATGTTATCCATGCATGGTGCAGGGGACAGACAGTCGAGCCACACGCCCATGTACGGCCCATGTCTCTCACACGGCCTAGACACACGCCTATGTGTCTACCTGTGTGGGCAATATAGGGATATTTACGAACTCCTTAGCCACCCTAAAACACATACAAACAAAACCCCAATCTACATACATCATAATATAGCACCAATACTCATCTAAATGCTCCTAAGTAGGTATTCATACATTAACCAACTCATGTCCAAAATGCATGCATAAACTATGTGAATTAATCTCATTTCATTAAACAACATGAATGGATTTAGGCCAATTCCAAATGCCATTTAGAAAATAAACTTAGTAACATAAATGGCCAACACAATTGGCTTACTAATAGGTCTTACACCAAAATGACTATCTAGCCTAGACATGCCATTACCCAAATACAAAATGCAATTGGTAACGAATGCTTTAATTGATAGTGTGAGCGGTGCCCCCAATGCCTTTGGGGCCTCAAATTACTTGGGCGGCACTATAAAGAAAAGAGCAAAGAAAAGGGGTAAGCATAACGCTTAGTAAGTCTATATGCAAACAAGTTCATAACACAACCATGCATTAGGCAAGTAACTATAGCATCAAGCATACCAACACTTCCAATGAGTTCACTTACTATTCTCACCTTTTATCCAACATTCTCAACATAAATTTACGCACATATCTCCTAATGATTAGCACATACCATTCCTGCACTTATCTATCATCACAACCCATACAGAATTTCGTTCAAGAAATTTCACAAAAACATGTCCATGCAAGATAAGTTCATATATAGTCATTCGTAATGACATTAGCAACAATAAGATGAATTCTGCATTGAGTGTACCACCTCTTACCCGTGTTCAATGCCTGAACAGGGTACGAGGAATCACTAGATTTTTACACTTACAAATACACAAAAACCAGCTATAAAATTTCTTTCAAATTAGAATCTGATCACATTATTATCATATATACATTAATTCATTTACTAACATGCAAGCATACTCGTTCATGTATTGTATCAGTATGACTCATAACATAGCTACTTTTAGTCATATCCCATGGTCTTATATATCAATAAAATTTCCATTAACTTAGGCCAACATTCTAGGCCAACTCAGTAACATTTATACATATATTCAAGTCCTTATACATTCCATAAACTTATAAATATTTCAAAATCTTTTAATACTAACCTCAGCCTGATAGTGTGATAGTATCTCTGGTGACCTCCAACTCGAGCTAGCATTTGAAACTCTATAAGAAAAAGGAAGGGAAGGGAGTAAGGATTATAGCTTAGTAAGTAAATATGTGAATAATAATAAATTTATTAGAAGCTTTTATAAAACTTCATAACATGTTCTCATAATAGTATAATTACGAATACATATAGTCCCACCATTTACTTAAGCCTTTTTCAAGTTGTATACTTGAGTAATAGTCACTAAATTATTTTTATCTAGAGCTACGAAACTCTAAATTAAGATCTGTCAATTTTCCCAGAAGCTAGACTCATATATATTCCTAGCATAAAAATTTCAGAATTTTTGGTTGGTCCAATTAAAACCGTTTATTCATTAAAGCATCGCCTGTTTCGCTACTCGATAGTCTTAACCACTCTTCACTAATATTTCGATTTCTCTTTATATAGAATTCAAAATATGTTCTCATTTGTTTATTCTAAAAATAGACTTATTAAGGAATCTAACCATATAAATTATGTTCCATAAATATTTTCGTAAAATTTTTAATGATTTTCCCAAATCAGAATAGGGGATCACAAAATCAATCTGAACCAGTCTTACAATAAATTGAATAACTCAGAATATAGAATTCTTTTACTTTCCCTATTTCTTTTATATGAAATTACACTAAATAATATTTAATTCCATATCTCATTCAACTTTTAATTCAATTTTTACCATTTTTGGTGATTTTTCAAAGTCACTCCTCTACTGTTGTTTTAAGTTGTTTATCCCAAATTTTACCTCTTTCACTAAAATTCCTTATTATCAATTTGCAAAATAACACTTTTCCATATTTATCTTATCAAATTTCAATCACTTATCAAACTCATCGTTCAAAACCCATATATTCATATCCCGATATGTATTTCCACATTTTTTCACATTAATTTACATTTAACAAACTTGTTTCTCCCATTGAACAATTCGGAATGTAACAATATCCGGTGGTTTTAGTACATAACTCCACCCTCTATAATTGATGCCCAACTTTGTGGTATACGCACATAGCACCACACTATTGGGCTAACATATGTATTTGTGGCATACACACTTAGCGCGACTTTTTGAATCAACATGTATAACCGTGGCATATCCACTTAGCACCACGTTAATGAATCAATATGTGTAACCGTGGCATATCCACTTAGCAATACATTACACGTATAATCATGGTATATCCACTTAGCACCCCGTTTTTCCATTCTGAATGTTCAACAGAGATTTCCTCATTTAATCCCAATTCATCAACTACAATTCACCGTTTATATCCATTAATTGTACAATACTAAAAATTATTTCACATGTCATACAATAAAATATCGTAACATAATAAAAACAATACATTATTTACATATAAACTTATCTCGGTGTAAAATATAGAAATTTTGCAATTTAGTCCACAATCTTTTCCTTTCCCTGATCAAGGTCTATTCGACATCTTTCTTAATCTAAAATAACACATTTAGCTTATTTAATACTCACATTTATCAAAACAGTCCTTAACTCTAACTTTGACAAAATTATGATTTTGCCCCTAAACTTTTGTATATTTACACTTTTACCCCAAGGCTCGAAATTTAAACTTTATCCCTAATTCTTATGTTTTAGAACATGGTAATAATTTATTTACCAACGGCAACATCAAATTCCCACTCTAACATATACTTATGAACATTAGGTATTTTTACCAATTATGTCGTTTTACTCGTTTTTACTTAAAATCGAGTAGCACAAGTTGTTTAGCATAATTTAAAACCTCATATTCTATCATAAAACATCAAAATAAACACATTTCACCTATGGGTATTTTTCCAAATATGAACTCTAGGTTAAATATTGCTAGAATAAGCTAAATCAAGTTACCGGAACTCCAAAAACGTAAAGAACATTAAAAACGGGGCTAGAACGGACTTATAATCGAGCTTGGAAGCTTGAACAACCCTACCCATTGTTTCTACATGCTATATTCGGCCTTGAGGAAGAAGATGAGAAAAAATTGGTTTTAATTTGATTTTTTAATTCATTTAATCATTAAATGACCAAATTGCCCCTAACTTAAAAATATTCTTTTTCACCTATTTCATGTCCATTTTTGTCCAATAAATTAACCAGTGGTCTAATTATCATTTAAGGACCTCCAATTTAAAATTCATAACAATTGGACACCTCTAACATGTAGAACTCAACTTTTTACACTTTTTACAATTTAGTCCTTTTGACTAAATTGAGTGCCCAAACGTCGAAAATTTCGTACGAAATTTTTACAAAATAATTTCATAAAAATGAAAACCATAAAGTATAAATAAAACACATTTCAATTAAACACCTTTACCTTCTAGAATGCACATTTTATTACTTTTGCAATTTGGTCCAATTTATCAAATTGGGCACACAAACAATAAAATTTTGTAATGAAAATTTCACAAAATATTTCCAACACAAAATAAATGTTAAAACTCAATCGAAATAAATATTTTGACCTCATATTTGTGGTTTCATAACCACTATTCCGTTTAGGCCATATATCGAGCTATTACAATTCTCCCTCCTTTAGGGATTTTCGACCCCGAATATCTTATTAGTAAAGAGATTCAATATCTTTTCTCAAAATTTCTTAAACATCCCCAACCAATCCTCTTCAAAATAATAATTTCAGAAACACTCTGTCATCAAACAAAAATCCAGTATAACTAAGTGTCAACTCTGTATACTTCTATGTCAGTAAAAAACTATTTCCAATTTTCACAATTGCTTTCACTTTTTATCATAATCACAATTCAATTCAGTCTCCTACACAAAGTTTCCTATAGTTGTTTCCAGAATCAATAATATAATCCTCGAATTCTGAAATAATCATAAGAACTTTCATCATCGATCAATCACAATCCAAATAACATCTTTCATTTTCTAGGAATAAGAGAAATTCCGATACGGAACTCATATTATCTTTGTTTCAATATCACACCCGACTCATCATTGACTATAACAGTCCTTATTGCATTTTGTCGTTCAACTTAACTATGATAACAAAATGACATCTGAACTCAAAAATCAAAAATATCGAATTTCATATCTGTATACCCAAACATTTACTTCAAATCACTCTACTTCTTATTTCTTTTTAAATGAATAGATAAAGTACTACAGTGAGCTCTAAACGAAAACTCTCTACATACCTTATGTTTCCCAATACACCAATTCTGTCTCAGAATAATAGTATCAGTAATCACATCTAATTTAAAATTCAGAATCAAAAGTCAGCTCATGCTGCGTTCATTTCACTTAAGACTTGCCAATCCAATTCTGAGCTTCACCAATTTATAATAGAAACGTCGGTTTAATTAGAATAAAAAATCTATCAACAAGGTAAATCATTGAAACCAATACTCACAAGGTAAACAAAAATTTTCATTCAAGCACCTCCAATATTTTAACCTTTCCCATAGATTTGTTGGTATTCACACACATTCTTTCAGTTAAGGAAAAACCCAATTGATATGTCTCCATGTTATACTTTCAGGAATATAAATTCTTCCTTCATACTGCTCGTCTATAAATTTATGTATGCATAACATCATTTCCGGACCAGAGGATGCACAGAAATACACATAGTTTAATTTATCTTCTAAATGAACAACTCACTCTGATTGAAATTACTAGGTTGATCCTAACTATTTATTAGCATTCCACAGTGATCACTTCTTCATATCGTTAGAACAGATCAAACATACAATTTCTCATATTTCTTTCAACATACTAGTAACAAATACTTACTAACTATATTAACTCAGATGAAATATAACATCTTATTCGAAGTCACTGATAATAGCCATGATTGCCTAGGGAAAGGAAATCAGCATACAATCTAAACTTGAACTATCATAATCTTCACCTTTGTCAATATTTACCTTAAAGATATGCCATACATGATAAATTAACCCATAAGAATGATAAGAAAATCGAGATAAGGAAATTCAAGATACAAAACCATACAGTATATTCAGAAAAACCACTCATATGAAATAATACGGAACTTGACGACTCTTCAGAAAAACCAGAAGAAAATATGCACTGTTCATTCATTCTATAGTCAATTGTAACAGAGATAATACATTTTCCATGTAGATGTAACCAGGACAACAGCCAGAAGAAACAGAAGAGCAATTTCATATGAATTCATTGTCAGCTTCTTATCTCTGACATAACATAATAGAATACAAATGGAAAATAAAAGAACAATTATCATAAACCAATCAGATCAACGATACTTTCATCAGAAAACAAGCAACCATATTTACTTCTGATAATGTCTAGATACGTAAAATGCCCCAAAAATTTTTCATAGATTACTCAACTGTAACTGTCATGTTTAAACATCTTTCTGTAATAACTGTATCATCAGTATAGCTATCAATTATCAATACTGAAGCTTTAAAATTTTCGAAATTGTAACCATCATACTAATTGAAACCATAGTGCCATAATAAGATCAGCGTCTCAACCTTATAAATAAAATAATACTTCAATATCAATAATACTTCTCAAACAGAAGGGAAAAGGTTGAAAATAGTCCCAATAATAACTAGTCTAATAACATGATATCCACCATCTGTGATTCATATTACTAAACTCCCATATTCGAATCAGCAGTTATAATAGTAAATATAATGATCTCTAACTAATGAATATGTTTCTCAAATATATATTATATTATATTTATAATTCAGAGCTTCAACCAATAGAAGTAGAAAACCACATCATATGAATCTATTTATCAAAATTTCTCTCAAGTATAATTGATTAGAAAACCAGAAAATAGATAAAGCAGTACTGCTCATATTTTAATCAAACTTTCAACAATTCCATTTAACATCATGATTAGCCAACTTTTCTATAAAATAGTAATCACATTTGAAAATGAATAATTACTTATATTTCTGTATATAACAAATCATGTGAAATACCAAAAAAAAAATTATTGTAAGATATATAATCATAACAGCTGCAGTCATATATCTTTTCCATTTTACCACTGTGCAACTAACTACTAAAGTCACCAATAATTCCACGTTATTCAATTCACTAATAGAACTAATTTAGAAGAAATATCCATTAAATTATTTTTATAGATGTCATACCTGAATAAATTGATTACTCATGAATACATCTTTTTTTTAACAGTAACATTGCGTATTCTGAACAATCTTCAGAAAAATCAACTGATATCTCAGTTACTTACTAAGCCATTTCCCCTCTCTAATCATATTATTAACTATTCCACCACTAAACTCTTTATTTCTCACTTACGAGCTTATTCAATGTAAATATGATGAACTTCATCATATGACACTATACCGAAAAGGAGGAGTGAATATTGTAAAGCCTTTAAAAATTTTGACTTTCATACATACACATATATAGTATAGCATTTCATATCAACATAATATCACACATCTGATTTATACATCTCAAATTTTCAACTCATCATGAACACACTTTCAAGCTTTCTGGTAACACATTCATCATTATCATGTATAAGTATCTATCATTCATAATAAGCCCATCACATTTATCCACTACAAAGATTCAATCTTATTGATCAATTTATAATATTCAATTGGAATAGTAGCATTTTACCCATATTCCACCACCATTAATTAATCCATTACACACCATTAACACACATGTATATCAACTCAAACCATAAATGTCCACCTCAATAAATCAATATATTCACTTAGTTATAAATACTTACTTATTCCTTTTTCGCATTATCCATGGTAGCTCGGTTCGAAAACATCTCTACTTAACAAAACAATCTCATTGGGGTAGGGAGATATCAGACTATTACGTCCACATATGGCATGTATAGCTAGACTACCTCACACACGCTACAGTAGTTCGAGAATTGACTAAACCATAGCTCTGACACCAATAAATGCACCACCTTTTACCCGTGTTCAATGTCGGAACCGGGTACGAGGCATCATTGGATTTTTACACTTACAAATACACAAAATCGACTATAAAATTTCTTTCAACTTAGAATCTAATCACATTATTATCATATATACATTGATTCATTTACTAACATGCTCGTTCATGTATTGTATCATTATGACTCATAACATAGCTACTTTTAGTCATATCACATGGTCTTATACAACAATAAAATTTCCATTAATTTAGGCCAACATTCTAGGCCAACTCAGTAACATAATACATATATTCAAGTCCTTATACATGCCATAAAGTTATAAATATTTTGGAATCTTTTAATACTAACATCAGCTTGATAGTGTGATAGTATCTCCGGCGACCTCCAACTCGAGCTAGCATCTGAAACTCTATAAGAAAAAGGAAGCGAAAGGAGTAAGCATTATAGCTTAGTAAGTAAATATGTAAATAATAATCAATTTATTACAAGCTTTTATAAACCTTCATAACATGTTCTCATAATAGTATAATTACAAATACATATAGTCCCACCATTTACTTAAGCCCTTTTAAAGCTGTTTACTCGAGTAATAGTCACTAAAATATTTTTATCCTGGGCCACGGAACTCCAAATTAAGATCTGTCAATTTTCCCAAAAACTAGACTCATACATATTCTTACCATAAAACTTTCAGAATTTTTTGGTTGGGTCAATTAATACAGTTCATTCATTAAAGCTTCCCCTATTTTGCTACTCGATAGTCTTGACCACTCTTCACTAATATTTTGATTTCTCTTTATACAGAATTCAAAAGATGTTTTTATTTATTTATTTCTAAAACTAGGCTTAATAAGGAATCTAACCATATAAATAAAGTTCCATAACTATTTTTGTACAATTTTTAATGATTTTTCCAAATCAAAATAGGGGATCACAAAATCAATCTATACTCGTGTTACAAAAATTTGGATAACTCAAAATATAGAATTCTTTTACTTGCCTTGTTTCTTTTATATGAAAAAAAGACTCAATAATATTTAATTCCATATCCCATTCAACTTCTAATTCATTTTCTACCATTTTTGATGATTTTTCAAAGTCACTCCTCTGCTGCTATTTTAAGCTGTTTATCCCAAAATTTACCTCTTTCACTAAAATTCCTTATTATAAACTTGCAAAATAACACTTTTGCATATTTATCTCATCAAAGTTCAATCACTTATCGAACTCATGGTTCAAAACCCATATATTCATATCCCAGTATGTATTTCCACATTTTTCTCATTAATTTCCATTTAACAAACTTGTTTCTCCCATTGAACACTTCAGAATGTAACAATATCCGGTGATTTTAGCACATAACTCCACCCTTTATAATTGATGCCCAACATTGTGGTATACACACATAGCACCACACTATGGGCTAACATATGTATTCGTGGCATACGCACTTAGCACTACTTTTCGAATTAGCATGTATAACCATGGCATATCCACTTAGCACCACGTTAATGAATCAATATGTGTAACCATGGCAAATCCGCTTAGCACCACGTTACACGTATAACCGTGGTATATCCACTTAGCAGCAAGTTTTTCCATTCTGAATGTTCAACCGAGATTTTCACATTTAATACCAATTCATCAACCACAATTCACCGTTTATATCCATTAATTGTACAATACAAAAACTTAGTTCACATTTCACACAATAAAATAGCATAACATAATAAACAAATACATTGATATACATATAAACTTACCTCGGTGTTGTAACACCCGAGACCCGACACAGACGTTATGGCCGAATCCGGTGATGTCACATTGAAGGAATTATTTTTAAAATGACTTTGTTCAATTAAAAACATGTTCGGTAGAAAAGCTACTTGATTAAAAACTTAAGCTTGTGATTTAAAAATTCAAAATACTTGTTAAGTCATAATGAAGGACATGTTTAAGTAAAAACGTCCATATGATAAAGTTATTTTTTTTTTAAAAACTACGTTTAATTTGAGAATTTTATTTAGGTTTGATGATTCGGCAGTTGACACAATAATAAACCCAATGTACAGTCAATTCGGAGATACGAGGCCTTATTATATCAATTAAAAATTAAGTAATTAAACTAACGAAATTCGAAAAAACTTCTAAGTAGCTTGCAGTGTGGCCATCTCTGAGTCCTCTCCCACGTCGAGCTGTCTACTGAGGGTCACTGAAACATTAAATTAAAGGGTGTGAGTTTTGAAACTCAGTGTGTACGACCTTTGGCAATCAAATCAATATGCAATTATCACATTAGGCCTAAGCCCTAGCTATATCGGTGGTCTTGGCCCTTAGCCCTCATTGACCTCATATCATATCAGAATCACATGAATGCAATGCACCCATCCCAAATCCAAACCTGTACTCCATTTCCCTTCCAACCCTACACTCCTGTAGGGATATAAATATCAGCCTACTCATCCCTACACTCCAAGGGTAGCACCAACAGCAGCACTACTCAAACGTTGCAGCAAGGCTGTGATTCATATAATGGGCTTAAATCCACTGGTGGATCCACAGCCGTCAAGCGACTATGTGATCCTCACATATCTTCCTCCGTTCCATTAAAGCTACCTAAGTGCAACATCCATTTCATTAATGCAACATACATATTATCACACATTAAGCACCTAGAGGTATTTTAGTCATTTCACTACCCAGTGGTATTTTACTAATTCAACCCTACAAGGGCATTTCTATAATTCTACCCTACAGGGGCATTTTCGTAATTCTACTCTATAGGGGCATTTTCGTAAGTCTACCCTACTGGGGAATTTTAGTAATTCTACCCTACAGGGGCATTTTAGTAATTTCCTAATGATACGGGTTTTAATTATGGATTTTGGCCCATCAACAAGTCCTCGCGGCTAAAGTGAACGGACACTTTGCACCGGGTCTAAAGTCCAATCCTAGACATGCACACATCCATTACCACACCCTAGCCTAGCGACTTGTCCACAGACATGTTTGAATATTTAATTAAGTCTTATGCAATTTGAGAAATCATCAGAACTAGGCCTAAAGTCCATTAAAACCCTAGCATGCATTTCTACAATCCCATAAGGCCCACTAAGCCCAATCATGCTCATAAAGCCCATTAAGCCCAATCATGCTTACGTAGCCCATTAAGCCTGATAATAATCAAATCATACAATCATCCATATCAATCCATCATTCAATTTCATATAACAACTTTTGCCAATTTGGGCCCACAAGCTAGGTAGGCCCATTTAGCCTGTCTAGCCCTGTTGGCCAATCAGTGGCCCAAGACCATGAGATCACTCTCTAGGCCTCGGTAATCATATTGATATCTCTACACGAGTGTTCGCACGCTCATGTGATTGCCGGCACCATCCTTTCAGCTTTTCAGCATTTCGGCACTTCAGCATTTCAAGATTTCACCTTTTGCCGATTGGTCGTGTGTGTAGTGTATGTACACACCTAGTTGATGATCCGCACTACACTATCCTCAACCTCAACCTACAATCAATACCAACCTTGAATCAATTCCATACTTAACTACAACTTTACAAAATCCCGTAGCCTTACAGTAACCTTACCGTGTCCACCAGTTCTAATCGCCCCTCCTTAGCTATTATTCCGAAATATCCTTAGATCTGCATCAACACACATACTATCAACATCAAGTGACTCATATTCCAGACGAGTCACCCCTATACACCATACTTCTAATCAGCCACCTACGAATCCGAAATTAGGAACAAGTACACTTACCACTTGCTAGAGATCCTTACCACGCTTGAAATCTTTAAACCCTACCCCTTGTTAATATAGGGTTAACGACAATAAAAAGATTAGATAGCCCTTTGACTTTTACCAAAACGCACTAAAAGATGGTTAACTAAGTACTTACCGAAACTAGTCTCTGATCTTGCAGTCTAGATATCTACTGAGTGTGCAATCGGCTTTTAAAAACTTGATTAAGGGTAGCAAATAACAAAAACAAATTTTTGATGGAGGCAAGCAAAAGAAATCGGTAAAGGGGATATGGGTATTTGGCTTTTAAGAAATTAAGGAAAGAAATCAGCAAAGGGGATATGAGTATTCGGCTTTTAAGGATGGTTTCGGCTTTTAAGGATCAATGATGATATTCAGCTTTTGAGAGAAAAAGAAACTCAATGGAATTTCGGTAAAAGAATGAAAGGGAGAAGAGAGGTTGGCAATGGAAAGAATTCGGCAAAATCAAAGAACCCTTAAGAGAATTCGACATAGTCTTAAATCGACCACAAGCCGATTCTAGCCTCCTATAAAGTTGCATTCGGCACCATCATCTCCCCTCTCTCAATCTCCTATTTTCTCTCCTTTTATCCTTACCTTAAATTTCTCTCCTGAACACTCTTTTCCAAAGTCCACTCTAGCGCCACTACCTTCCATCCACGAGCAAAAAATAAAGTCCTAAATTCACCACTCTTAAGCCTCAAACCTTGGACCCCTTTCCCTGCTTGTAATGCCACCTTATAGCTTCCCATGTAACGCCACCTTGCCACTGAGCCATAGGCTCAATTGTGTCCTATTTTCCCCTTAATTTGTTTATGAGGACTAATACCTGAGACTATGGTTCCACAAAAGAACAAATTAATTGTTTCCTATGGTATTCCCTATCCCTAAGACTTCAAATAATCCTTGTAATATCTTAAAATTAATATTCTAACGGTGTTACCTATACAAGCCCAAAATCAATGCACAGAATTTATAGTTTCGGGATTTTTGGGGCATTACAACTCTACCCCCTAAAAGAAATTTCGGCCTCGAAATTTACCTGATTGAAACAAGTGAGGGTATTGTCGCCGCATAGCCTCCTAAGGTTCCCATGTAGCCTCCTCGATACTATGGTTATGCCAAAGCACTTTGATCAAACGGACAAACTTTCTTCTTAACACTTTAACATCTTGGTCAATTATCTGAACTGGCTCCTCTTCAAAAGTTAGGTCTGGTCTAACCTCGATCTCCTCAACTGACACGATGTGAGATGGTTTTGAGCGATAATGCCTTAGCATTGATATATGGAACACATCGTGTATTTGGCTTAGTGCAGCAGGCAATTCCAGCTGATAGGCAACTGGCCCAATTCTCTTCAACACCCGATATGGCCCAATGAATCTAGGGCTAAACTTGCCCTTCCGTCCAAGCCTTAACACCTTCTTCCAAGAGGAAACCTTGAGAGAAACTGAATCCCCCACTACATACTCAATCTCTCTTCGCTTGAGGTTAGCATACGACTTTTGCCTATCTGCCGCCTCCTTCAACCGATACCAAATCAAATTTACCTTATACTCAGTATTCGCTACCAATTTCGGACCCAGTACTCGCCGCTCACCCAACTCAGTCCAACAAGTCGGAGTACGACATCTTCGCCCATATAGTGCTATATACGGTGCCATTCCAATACTTATCTGATAACTATTGTTACAATCAAATTTAGCTAATGGTAAGTAATCATCCCAACTACCTCGAAACTCAATTACACACCATCTCAGCATATCCTCCAAAACCTGAATTACCCTATTCGACTGACCATTAGTCTGAAGGTGAAAGGCTATGCTAAAATCCAATCTCGTACCTAGTGCTTCATGCAGCTTCTTCCAAAAGAGAGACGTAAATCGAGGGTCTCTATTAGATATAATAGAGACCAGCACCCCATGCAACCTCACAATCTCTGCCACATATAACCTTGCTAACTTCTGTAATGAGTAATCGGTGCATACTGGCACAAAATGGGCGGACTTAGTCAACCGATCCACTATCACCCATATAGAGTCTTTCTTAGAAGGCGTTAGGGGTAACCCACTAACGAAATCCATAGTAACCCACTCCCACTTCCAGAGTGGGATCTTAACCGGTTGAAGTAACCTTGATTGTAGCTGATGTTATGCTTTCACTTGCTGACATACCAAACATTTGCCTACAAACTCCGTAACCTCTCGCTTCAACCTCGGCCACCAATAAAGCTCTCGTAAATCCCGATACATCTTGTTACCTCCAGGGTGCATAACATAGGGACTACTATGCGCCTCCTGCAAAATAGACTTCCTTAGCTCATCATCCCTTGGCACACAAATCCTACCACGGAAACACAACAACCCATCACTATTTAACCCAAATTCCGTCGCTTCCCCATTCTCGACTTGCTTGAATTGAGCACCCAAAGTCCCATCCAATGGCTGCTTAGCCTTGATCTGCTCAACCCACAGTGGCTTCACTTGCAACTCAGCTAACAAACTACTGTCATTATACAAACTTAACCGAGCAAACATCACCCTCAAGTCCAACATAGCTCTACGACTTAGGGCATTAGCCACCACATTTGCTTTGCCTGGGTGGTATTCGATTGTGCAATCATAATCCTTTAACAGCTAAATTAACCTTCGTTGCCTCAAATTCAACTCTTTGTGAGTTAAGAAGTACTTCAGACTCTTGTGATCCGTATAGATGGTGCACTTCTCTCCATACAAATAATGTCTCCAAATCTTAAGTGCAAATACCACTGTTGCCAATTCCAAATCGTGGGTTGGGTAATTTCCCTCGTGAGCCTTAAGCTGACGCGATGCATATGCAACCACCTTCTATTCTTGCATCAGAATACAGCCCAAGCCCACGTGTGATGCATTGCTATAAACTGTAAACACCTTCCTAGGCTTCGGGCCTCCGTTAAAACCTTCTTAAGCTTCTCAAAGCTTTCTTGCTATTTATCAGTCCACACCAACGTCACCCCCTTCCGAAGCAACTTGGTCAAGGTGAGGCAATCAATGAGAACCCTTCAACGAACCGCCTATAATACCCAGCCAAGCCTAGAAAACTCCGAATTTCTGACATCGACCTAGGTGGTTTCCAGTCCAACACCTCCTCCACTTTCCGAGGATCAACTCTAATCCCCTTAGCTGAAACCACATGTCCTAGGAAAGTGACTTCTCTTAGCCAGAATTCGCACTTGCTAAACTTAGCATACAATCGCTTCTCCCTTAAAATCTGCAACACAATTCTTAAGTGTGCATCATGATCATCCTCCATTCTCGAGTACACTAAGATATCAGCTATGAAAACTACTACAAACTGATCTAGATAAGGTTAAAAAACTCGATTCATAAGATCCATAAAAGCAGTAGGTGCGTTCGTTAGCCCAAAAGGCATCACCAAAACTCGTAATGTCCATAATGAGTTCTGAAAGTTGACTTATACACGTCTGCCTCTTTAACCCTCAGTTGATGGTACCCTGAACGCAATCGAGAACATTGAGCCTCCCTTAAGTTGATCAAATAGGTCATCTATCCTAGGCAGGGGGTGCTTATTCTTAATGGTTAACTTATTTAACTGTTGATAGTCAATGCGCGTTCACAAAGACCCATCCTTATTCTTTACGAATAACACCGGTGCTCCCCATGGAGATACACTTGGTCGGATAAATCCCCTATCCAACAATTCCTGAATCTGTGCCTTAAGTTCCACCAACTCCTTCGATGCCATCCAATAAGGTGCAATAGACACTGGAATCGTACTAGGTAACAGCTCAATTCCAAATTCTACTTCTCTATTGGGCTGTAGCCTAGGTAGTTCATCGGGAAAAACATCTTAAAACTCTCTAATTGTTCTTAAATCCTTAACAGTAGGGCTCTTAACTTTCGTATCACTTATATAAGCCACATAAGCTTCGCAACCCTTATGCACCAACTTTTTAGCCCTTAATGCTGAAATCACATTCAACAAATAGTTTTAGAGTTCTCCAATTACTACCACCTCCTCATCTTTCACCGTTCTTAACACCATCTGCTTTGTAGCGCAATCAAAGGTTGCCTAGTGTTTCACCAACCAATCCATGCCTAAGATAAGATCGAACTCACTAAAAGGTAACTCCATCAAGTCTACTAAAAAGGTAACCCCTTGGACTACCAAGGGTACATCCCTAAACAACTTATTTACCTCCACCGACTGGCCTAATGGACTTAACACAAAAATCTTATTTGTGGTAATTTCAAACATACGACCCAACCACTCAGTACTGTTGCATGCAGCATACGAGTGCATCGATCTAATATCAATCAGTGCAACGTAAGGTAACACATGAATTAAAAACATACCCGTTATCACATCTAGTGCATCTCCCTCCTCTCTGTGACGAGCAGTATAGACCAAGGCTGGCTGCCTCGCTTCTACCTGACCTGTACCTCTGCCTGGTGCTCCACATCCACGTCTCATGCCGTTACTACATCTGGCTTGACCGCGACCCGTTGGTGGTTGTTGACCACCTCTCTGCAGCTGAAAATTACCTCTGCCATCGACTTGCATCTGATCGAGCCTCCTCGGGCACTCTCTAATCCTATGCTCCATAGATCCGTAGCTCAAACAGGCCATTATTTCCACCAACATTCACCCATATGTCCTTTTCCACACACGGCACAAGGTGGTATCCCAGTGCTAGCAGCACCAACAAGTCCCCCAGCTCTAACTGGCCCATTCACTCTGGCCCTCCTCGCAAGCCTCTGTCCAGCCCCCATTCATAGTTCTGCTGTTTAAAGCTTATGTCTTATACAATTAATAATTTAAAAGTTATTTTGCCGTTGCAAATCCACTACAGGCTTAAGTTTCCTACGAGCTTTAGTCTCTAAGAACCTATTTTTTAAAGTAGCCCAATATCTAAATACAGTTCAGCAATTTAAACAAGTTCAATAACAGAAAAACTTACCTGGCTTGACGTCAAGGGCTCAGTGAACCACACTTCAAGAATCCTGCAAAAACATTTTCATCTAGTTATTTTAAAAACCCAAAATCTAAGGCCCATGACACAGCCGGAGCTTTGTAACCGGGCTTTGATACCACTAAATGTAACACCTAGACTCGGCCTAGACGTTATGGCCGAATCTGGCCATGTCACATTGAAGGAATTATTTTCAAAACAACTTTGTTCAATTAAAAACATGTTCGGTAGAAGAGTTACTTGATTAAAAACTTAAGCTTCTAATTTAGAAATTCAAAATACTTGTTAAGTTAGAATGAAAGCCCATGTTTAAGTAAAAACGTCCATATGATAAAGTTATTTAAAAAAAAACATGTTTAATTTGATAAATTTATTTAGGTTTGATGATTCGACAATTGAAACAATAATAAACCCAATGTACAGTCAATTCAAAGATACAAGGCCTTATTACATCAATTGAAAATTAAGTAATTAAACTAAAAAAATTTGAAAAAAACTTCTAAGTAGCTTGCAGTGTGGCCATCTCCGAGTCCTCTCCCACGTCGACCCATCTACTGAGGGTCACCTGAAACATTAAATTGAAGGGTGTGAGTTTCGAAACTTAGTATGTACGACTCTTGGTAATCAAATCAATATGCAATTATCACATTAGGCCTAAGCCCTAACTATATCGGCGGTCTTGGGCCTTAGCCCTCATTGACCTCATATCATATCAAAATCACATGAATGTAATGCACCTATCCCAAATCCAACCCTGCACTCCATTTCCCTTCCAACCCTACACTCTTGTGGGGATATAAATATCAACCCACCCATCCCTGCACTCCAAAGGTAGCACCAACAGCGGCACTACTCAAACGTTGCATCAAGGCTGCTATTCATATGATGGACTTAAAGCCATCGGTGGATCTACGGTCGTCAAGCGAATATGCGATCCTCACATATCTTCCTCCGTTCCATTAAACCCACCCAAGTGCAACATACATTTCATGAATGCAACATACCTATTATCACACATTAAGAACCTAAGGGTATTTTACTTATTTCATTACCTAGGGGTATTTTCATAATTCTACCCTACAAGGGCATTTCTACAATTCTACCCTACAAAGGCATTTCCGTAATTCTACCCTAATGGGGCATTTTCGTAATTCTATCCTACATGGGAATTTTAGTAATTTCCTAATGGTACAGGTTTTAATTATGGATTTTGGCCCATCAACAAGTCCTCGCAGCTAAAGTGAACAGACACTATGCACCAGGTAGGATTCAAGAGTAGACGAGGTAGGTCACTTAGACGGCTTAAGTACCAAGCTCTTCCTATATCCAATCCTAGACATGCACACATCTATTGCCACACCCTAGCCTAGCGACTTGTCCACAGACATGTTGGAATATTTAATTAAGTCTTATGCAATTTGAGAATTCATCAGAACGAGGCCTAAATTCCATTAAAACCCTAGCATCCATTTCTACAATTCCATAAGGCCCATTAAGCCCAATCATGCTCATAAAGCCCATTAAGCCCAATCATGCTTAAGTAGCCCATTAAGCCCAATCATGCTTACTTAGCCCATTAAGCCCGATCATAATCAAATCATACAATCATCCATATCAATCCATCATCCAATTTCATATAACAAGTTTTGCCAATTTGGGCCGACAAGCTCGGTAGGCCCATTTAGCCCGTCTGGCCCGATTGGCCAAATAGTGGCCCGAGACCATGAGATCACTCTCTAAGCCTCGGTAATCATATCAGTATCTCCATACGAGTGTTCGCACACTCGTGTGATTACCGGTGCCATCCTTTCGGCTTTTCGGCATTCTGACATTTCGAGATTTCTGCTTTTTCCGATTGGTCGTGTGTGTAGTGTATGTACACACCTAGTTGATGATCCGCACTACACTATCCTCAACCTCAACCTATAATCAATACCAACCTCGAATCAATTCCATACTTAACTACAACTTTACTAAATCTCGAAGCCTTATTGTAACCTTACCGTGTGCCACCAGTTCTAATCGCCTCTCCTTAGCTATTATTCCAAAATATCCTTAGATCTGCATAAACACACATACTATCAACATCAAGTGACTCATATTCCACATGAGTCACCCCTATAAACCATACTTATAATCAGCCACCTACAAATCCGAAATTGGGAACAAGTACACTTACCACTTGCTAGAGATCCTTACCACGCTTGAAATCTTTGAACCTTACCCCTTGTTAATACAGGGTTAACGACAAGAAAAAGATTAGATAGCCCTTCGGCTTTTACTAAAACACACTAAAAGATGGTTAACTAAGCACTTACCTAACCTAGTATCTGATCTTGCGGCCTAGATATCTACTGAGTGTGCAATCGGCTTTTAAAAACTTGATTAAGGGTAGCAAATAACAAAAACAAATTTGTGATGGAGGCAAGCAAAAGAAATCGGCAAAGGGGATACGATTATTCAGCTTTTAAGAAATTAAAGAAAGAAATCGGCAAAGGGGATATGAGTATTCGGCTTAGGGGATATGAGTATTCGGCTTTTAAGGATGGTATTCGACTTTTAAGGATCAAGGATGATATTCATCTTTTGCAAGAAAAAGAAACTCAATGGAATTTTGATAAAAGAATGAAAGGGAGAAGAGAGGTTGGCAATGGAAAGAATTCGGCAAAACCAAAGAACCCTCAAGAGAATTCGGTACTTTTAAATAGACCCCAAGCCGATTCTAGCCTCCCATAAAGTCCCATTTGGCACCATCATCTCCCCTCTCTCAATCTCCTATTTTCTCTCCTTTATCCTTACCTTAAACTTCTCTCCTAAACACTCCTTTCCAGAGTCCACTCTAGCGCCACTACCTTCCTTCCATGAGCAAAAAATAAAGTCCTAAATTCACCACTCTTAAGCCTTGAACCTTAGACCCCTTTCCCTGCTGGTAACGCCACCTTATAGCTCCCCATGTAATGCCACCTTGCCACTGAGCCACAGGCCCAACTGTGTCCTATTTTCCCCTTAATTTGTTTAAGAGGCCTAATACTTGAGACTAGGGTTCCACTAAACCAAAAATTAAAATTTTCCTATGGTCTTCCTTATCCCTAAAACTTCAAATAATCCTTATAATATCTTAAAATTAATATCCTAACGGTGCTACCTATACAAGCCCAAAATCAATGCACAGAATTTATAGTTTCGAGATTTTTGGGGCATTACAGGTGCCAAATATAAAAATTTTGCAATTTAGTCCACAATATTTTCCTTTCCCTGATCAAAGTTGATTCCACATCTTTCTTGATCTAAAATAACACATTTAGCTTATTTAATACTCACATTTATCAAAACAGCCTTTAACTCTAACTTTGGCAAAATTATGATTTTGCCCCTAAACTTTGCATATTTACACTTTTGCCCCAAGGTTCGAAAATTAAACTTTATCCCTAATTCTTATGTTTTAGAACATGCTATAATTTATTTACCAACGGCAACATCAAATTCTCACTCTAACATATACTTATGAACATTAGGTATTTTTACCAATTATGTTGTTTTACTCGTTTTTACTTAAAACCGAGTAGCACAAGTTGTTTAGCATAATTTAAAACCTCATATTCTATCATAAAACATCAAAATAAACACATTTCACCCATGGGTATTTTTCCAAATATGAGCCCTAGGTTAAATATTGCTAGAATAACCTAAATCAAGTTACCGGAACTCCAAAAATGTAAAGAACATTAACAACGGGGCTAAAACGGACTTACAATCGAGCTTGGAAGCTTGAACAATCCTACCCATTGTTTCTCCATGCTATATTCGGCCTTGACGAAGAAGATGATAAAAATTGGTTTTAATTTGATTTTTTAATTCATTTAATCATTAAATGAACAATTTGCCCCTAACTTAAAAATATTCTTTTTCACCTATTTCATGTCCATTTTTGTCCAATAAATTAACCAGTGGTCTAATTATCATTTAAGGACCTCCAATTTAAAATTCATAGCAATTGGAAACCTCTAACATGTAGAACTCAACTTTTACAGTTTTTACAATTTAGTCCTTTTGACTAAATTGAGTGCCCAAACGTCTAAATTTTCGTACGAAATTTTTACAAAATAATTCCATAAAAATATAAACCATAAAAATATAAATAAAACATATTCCAATAAAAAACCTTTACCTTTTAGGATGCACATTTTACTACTTTTACAATTTAGTCCAATTTATCAAATTGGACACACAAACAATAAAATTTTGTAACGAAAATTTCACAAAATATTGAAAACACAAAATAAATTTTAAAACTCAATCAGAATAAATATTTTGACCTCAGATTTGTGGTTTCGTAACCACTATTCTGTTTAGGCCCTGTATCGGGCTATTACACTTAGCCCATCCTCCTCAATAAGTTACGGTGGTATCGCACTTAGCCCACTTTTTTTAATTTTTTTCTGATGGTTTCGCACTTAGCCCATCGATAATGTTCGTCAACCAAGCGAGTTGCTCTTATCTCGCTCATTTCAACATTTCTCGTCGGTGGTTCGCACATAGCCCACCTCTATTCATGGTTTATGGAAATTTAATAATACTCCCACTTATCACGATTTCATTACATGTCCATAACATTTAGCGACACATCATATAAGACATTCATGAGAAAAAGTATTAATAGAAGATGTATCATTTACATATAAACTTACCTTGGTATACAAAATACGAGAAAGGAAGAGTTTACTCTAAAGCCTTGCCCTTGCCTCGATCAAGGTTGACTCCACGCTCTCCTTGATCTAGATGAATACAAATTCATCCATTTAATTACTAAATTAATTAAAACAATCCAAAATTTTCTATTTGGCAAAAATGACCATTTTGCCCTTCATCTCTTGGCAAAAAGACCATTTTGCCCATAAGCTCGAAAATCGATTTTTATCGAATTTCCTTATTCACCAAAACAAACCAAACTCTTTTATCATATAATGCCCCAAATTCTTATTATTTCACATATTTACTCTTTATTCAACCACTTTACAACTAAGCCCAAATTAAGTGTTTCCTATGAACACCCTTTTCCAAAAGTTGTTTATTTAATAACTCATTTCATTCCATAAAAACCCAGCAAACAACACTTATTCAATCATGGTAAATCTCTAAGCCTTCAACCTTTTTGCATAATACACCCCTCAAAATGTAGCTCAAGCTATAAGGGTTCCAAAAATGCAAAAAATAATCAAGAAATGTCTTAAAATCACTTACTAAAGAGTGTTAAATGTTGGTGAAAATTTTGAAGCCTTCAAACCCCCTCTTTGTTGATATTTTCAGTGCATAAGAGGAAGAAAAAATGAATAAGATGAAAGCCTAAGTAGTAGGCTACTATTTTAAGCCAACTTGGTCACCTAACTTTGACCAAAATCTCTTATTTGATTTTCTTTTCTCCTTTCTTTAACCCATGACCGGCCATCCTAATAGAAAAGGGGTCTTTTTGCCCTGAAAAGGCCCTTAATTAAGGCCCTCTCTCAATTTAACATCAATTGCCATTAAAACACAACTTTTTCCCTTTTGTGCGATTTAGTCCTTTTTCGCGATTAAGCCTCCAATTGCGTAAATTAATTAACCAAAATTTTCATGCACCTTTATAAAAAAATACTACAACACATAAATTTACACTAAAATAATTTTCTTAAACCTCAGGAAGTGACTTTGAAATCACTGGTCCGGCTAGCCCCTAAATCGGCCTATTACAAATGGTAAAAATTACCGTTGGATGATTTTGTTTCCAATTGAGTAATGTATGTATTGAATGAGTTAAATTTCATGTTATAGATCAATAAAAATGTGAAATCAACCTTGACTGTGGAAAAGGCAAGGGATTGGATTAAATCGAAAAGATTTGCATTTTTGCACCAAGGTAAGTCCTATATGTAAATAATGAGTTATTTTTAATCATTAAGTTTAATTATATTAATTATTTTGAAATTCAAAAATCTTATATCAAACTATCAAAAATGTGATGAAGTAAAACCGATAAGTTAAGAAAAGTCCCAGTTGAACCTTAGGAATCATTAGGATATAAGAGACATGTTGCTAGGAAACCATTGACTGTTATCGATAGTTTATGTGATTCACGGTGCTGGTCTAGTTTGACTACCAGTGGCTAGGTAATCCTGCTTTTGTTGCAGATACCTCTCAGCTTGTCTGAGCAGTACTAAGTAGTATCGACTACACTACCAGCTTGTGTGAGCAAACTCAAGAATAGCTCATTATTGAGTCCTTATGTGATAAGTGGTAGCTTCGGCTACGTATTAGTGGTAGCTCCGGCTCAATCATGTGTGGCACTTGTGTCTTATTCTGTGTATCCTTTAGCATCCATGTGGATCATCGGGTTATTCGAATCGATTTGATAAAAATGTGATTGCATGTAAAAAGATTTGATCGTATGTTTAAGAGTGTGTATGTGCAGGTTATATGAAAGCCATCATGTGTGCTAAGTGCGTAATGTATGTATTGAATCATGTGGTAAGCTCACAAACTTAATTATGTGATAGGAAAACTTATTTTCCATTTGCTATGGATATTTAGTTTAGATGCTCATTAATTTTGCATATAGACTTACAAAGCTTTCTAGCTTACCACTTCTCTTTTCCCTTCCCTTATAGGTTCGTCATGCTTGTCCGAGGTTCGGTGATCATCAAGATTCCATCAACACTATCAACAATCATTTTGGGTATTTGATTATAAACTTTGAACATTATGGCATGTGTAGGTGGTCTATTGTTTTGGTTATGTGCCATAGTTCTTTTGGGTCCATTTGTTGATAATGGTGTTTTGGTACTTTGCCATGAAAAATGAGCCATGATTGGTTAAGTCATATTTTGTCAAAAATGTTGTAATCCACTAATGTGCAAGCTTGCCTAGTATGAGTAAAATGTGTGTGGATACATAAGTTTGATGATGCTAGATAAGTTAGGGTCTGGATGGCTTAACATGTATGTTTTGATGAGTTTGATTAGTTCATATTGGTTTGTGTTTCAAGGTGTCAATTAGCTTGGTAAATAGCCTATAATTGTCTACATGGGTAGACACACGTGCGTGTGTCTCACACACGGCCAGCCTATGTGCATGTTGATAGGCCGTGTGTCCCCTGCACCTAAATTTATGACAATTAAATGTTTTGTAGTAAACACACGGGGTGGAGACACGGTCGTGTGTCTCGACCATGTGATAGACACGACCTAGCACACTGGCGTGAGGCTTGGCTATGTGATGAAAGCTTCACGATGATGCCATAAATAGAATACCTCAGGTTTCCACACGAGGTGAGGACACAGACGTGTTGAAGCCGTGTGAAGGACTTGGGCCAGAGACACGAGAGTGTGCTCGGCGGTGTGAAAACCCTTATATGTTCGAAATGAAAAATAATTCCGCATGGACTGGGGACATGGGCATGTGTGACGACACGGCCTACCCACATGGGCGTGTTATTGTCCCACACGAGTGTGTGCCCTATTTTGAGTCAAATTTTCATAAGTCTTCGAGAAGTTTTGGTTTTGTCCCGGATCATACCCAATGTATCTTTTGGGCCTCACAGGCCCATAATGTGGATGTTATACGTATGAATTAAAAAGTATTAAATTTTACGTGAAATTTATGTGTCAAAATCAAATGATCGTGAAAGTGTATGTTCGGTGATGTAACACCCTTAACCCGCAACAGTCACCGGAATCGAGGGCGAGGCATTATCAGACTCAAAACAACATTTACAGAAATAACCCGTGATTGGTTGCGAAATCACATATACTTCAATTCAGAATTTCCTTTATCGAGGGTTTTCCATCACAATACAGACATTATAGACGATTAGGACTAGAATCCTATTATATCAGGCACTCAGAAAATTTTTCACTTTTAAGACACCGTCACACGCCCGTGTGATAACACGGCCGTGTTATTAGACCGTGCAGTATTTACACGTCTGTGTTCAACAACCGTGGATGAAACTGTCCGCTATGCCACGGTCACTCTACACGACCGTTTGGAGGCCGTGCACTCTACACGGTTGAGACACACGGTTGTGTCTCCTACCCGTGTGGTTTACTAAAAGTATAATTCAAGGTGTAGGGGAGGCACAGTCCAGGGACACACCAGTAGGATCAGGTCGTGTGTCGCCCATGGCCTAGGCAAGCCCATGCCATGTATCCGTGGAGTATTCTACCAAATCTCACATGGCCATGGCACACACCCGTGTGCCCTACCGTGGAAGCCGTGTCAGGCTATATACCAAGCCTTAGCCTCCCTGAAATACAAGCAATCATAAGCACAACCAAACTAGCCAATTCAAAGGCAAATACTCAAATGACTACATTTATAAGTGATCATTTACAAAATACCACATGAGTAACATAGCTTAGGCATACAAAATAGCCTTTTACAATCACAAGTGTTCTATACATGCCATAAATTACACTTGAAATATAAAATATACCAAACGAAGCTTGATAGTGTGTTGTGTATCTCTGACGTTACGATCTCAATCTAACAAACTCAGAATCTATGGAAAAGGGAAAAGAAAAGGGGTAAGCTACAATTGCTTAGTAAGTCATATGAAATTCAAAGTAGTACGATGATTTAATACGTTATTTGCTTTAACAGCATAAACATTATCACATATCATTGTACAATTAACTTACTCTTTGTGTACAATCCACATACTAATCATGAATATGCTTGGCAATAACATTCTTAGCATAACATACCATTTTCAGCTCACCTATACAATCACTTCATCACAATACAGTAAATCTAATCCCATTGAGCAAATTTCTAAATATGAACAGATATACAAAGGTTAGCACATAGTGCCGTACAGACATGACAGAGCCATGAGGTAGCCAAAGCTACTGACAGTAGGGTAGCCGAAGCTACAATCAGTGTGGTAGCCGGAGCTACAAATCAGTAAGGTAGCTGACGCTACAATCAGTAATAGTACTGAAGTTAACCACGGGCCTGCTCATATAAGCTGATAGGTGTCTGCAACACATGCAAGACTACCTAGCACCCGGGCAACTATAACAGTTAGAACAGTAGGGCCCTCTAGTGACATGTCACCTATATCTATGTTTATTCCTACTTGCTCAAACGGGATTTATAGTCGATACATTATTCTCACAATCACCGAGACATGTTCAATTCTGATCCATGGCATGATTATATTCAATATAACAATTTAATGATAAACATTTAATTTGTATTAACAAATATGCCAGAAATTTACATATAACTTACCTGAATTGCCCAAAAAGGACTAATTTTCGAAATTAGTCGGGGACTTTCTCTTTTCCCGAATATCGGGCCTTATTAGACAGTTCGTGATCTAAATTAACACATATAGCACAAATATCAAGTATCTAATTCAATACAGTCATAGTTCATATTTGAGGTAAATTTCCAAATTTGCCCCTTAACATTACAATAATTACAATTTAGTCCCATAACACAACATCTCAATTTCTTTATTCCAAGGACTTATAAAGCCCATTTTCACAATTATGGCACTCAAATATTCATTATTTCACACATTTAGGAACAATTTATAATTTCTCCAAATTAGTCCCTTTTTATGTACTTTCATCCACTTTCATCCTATAAAACATGCATATGACACTTAAAACTTCCATTACTACCATTAGTGAGCTAAACATACTCATATCACAAATGGGTAAATCTGCAAACTCTTATTTCTCTTCAAATAAATGGTAGAAATGAGAAATTTAAGCTTCAATGAGCCCAAAAATACAAAAATAATTGAAAATGGGACTAAATTGCAATTACAATGAAGCTTGGAAAATCAAAGAACCCTTGGTTATGGAGGTTCAAAATTTTGGCAGCACATATGGGATAGGAAGAAGATGATAGCTTTTCTTTTAATGAAATTTTTTCTTTATTCACATTTGACCATTTTGCCCTTCATGCCATTTCATAGATATTTTCCCATCTAAGGCTATTTTGGTCCAAAACACTAATTAATGTACTAATTGCAACATAAGTACTTTCTATTTCATAAAACTCTTCAATTAAATCATACACAGTGCATATTTTTTCCTTAACACACAATTAGTCACCAAAACAGTAAAATTTCCAAACAGTATTTTCACACCAATATTCAATCTAACAGATATCATCAAAAATTCACATAATTAAAAATTTTCACTTCGAATTGTGGTTACGAAACCACTATTTTGACTAACCCCTAATTCAGGTTTTTACAATTCTCCCCTCCTTAGGGATTTTCATCCCCAAAAATCTTACCAGTAAATAGTTAAGGGTACTGCTTCCTTAAAGCCTCCTCGGTTTCCCAATTCGCTTCTTCTAAACCATGCTTTTGCCATAATACTTTTACTAACAGTATTTCCTTATTTTTCAATCGTTTTACTTCCCGTGATAGAATCTTAATCGGTTCCTCTTCAGAAGTCATATCTGATCTAATTTCTACCTCAGTTGGTGAAATCACATGTGTCGAATCCGATCGGTAACGTTGCAACATAGAAACATGAAATACATTATGAATTCTATCTAACTCAGATGGCAAGGCTAAACGCTAAGCTACCGGGCCTATTCTCTCAATCACTTTGTAAGGACCAATAGAGCGCGGACCTAATTTACCTTTTCGACCAAATCTCAGAATTTTCTTCCAAGGTGACACTTTCAGAAACACTTTATCACCCATTTGAAATTCAATTTCTTTTCTTTTTAAATCCGCATACTATTTCTGCCGGTCTGATGCAATTTTTAGATTATCTCGAATTATCTTTACTTTTCTTCTGTCTCTTTTATCAAATCAACCCCATGTAGTCGGTGCTCACTCAATTCGGTCCAATATAGTGGAATTTGACACTTTCGTCCATACAGCGCTTCATACGGTGCCATTTTTATACTAAAATTCAATTTAGTACCTAAGGCATTCTAAAGCTTCTTCCAAAACCTCGAAGTAAACCGAGGATATCGATCAGAGATTATGGATAGTGGCACTATATGTAGTCGTACTATCTCAGCAATATACAATTCTGCCAATTTATCAGGGAAAAGTCCGTACGTACCGGAACAAAATGAGTCGATTTAGTCAGTCGATATATAATTACCCAAACTGAATATTTCTTTCTCGGTGTCAGAGGCAAACCAGATACAAAGTCCATTGTAACTCTATCCCATTTCCATTCGGGAATAAAAATCGGTTGTAGTAACCTAGATGGCACTTGGTGTTCAGCTTTTACTTGCTGACAGATCAAACATTTTGACACAAACTCTGAGATGTCCCGCTTCATACCTGGCCACCAATACAGTTTCTTCAGATCATTATACATTTTCACACTACTGGGATGTATTGTCATACCACTACTATAAGCTTCATACAGAATTTTATCAATCAATTCCGAAGTCTTCGGTACACATAATTGGTCACGTACATCAAACAACCATTCGGATCGACTCGAAACTCAGAATCTTCATTCTCTAAACACTATTCTCTTTTATTGTGCAATTCATTATCTACTTTCTGAGCTTCAAAATTTTTTTGCAAAAACACTGGTTTAACTCGTAATTCTGCAATCAAGGCTCTACCATCAGACATATCTAATCTCACATTCATAGCTCATAAAGTAAAGAGGGACTTTCTACTTAAAGCATCTGCGACCATGTTAGCCTTTCCCGGATGATTGTCTATCACCAACTCATAGTCTTTTAACAATTCTAGCCATCTTCTCTGATCCAAATTCAGATCTTTCTGTGTCATCACATACTTTAGGCTTTTGTGATCAGTGAATACACGACATCTCTCACCATACAAATAATGTCGCCATATTTTTAGTGCAAAGACAATGGCAGCTAACTCTAAGTCATGAGTAGGATAATTCTATTCATACAGTTTCAACTGTCGAGAAGCATAAGCTATCACTTCTCCCTCTTGCATCAAAACACATCCAAGTCCATTTAACATGCATCACTATACACAACAAATTCTTTTCCTGACTCGGGTTGGACCAAAACTGGTGCTTCAGTCAAATATTTCTTCAATTTGTCAAAACTCTATTTACATTCTTCGGTCCATTCAAATTTACTATCTTTTTGTAGTAATTTAGTTATCGGCGAAGCTATCATGGAAAATCCTTCGACAAAGCGACGGTAATAGCTAGCTAAACCTAGAAAACTTCTAATCTCAGATACAGTCTTTAGAGGCTTCCATTCTAAAATAGCTAAAATCTTTCCCGGGTCCACTTGTATCCCCTCACCAGATATAACATGTCCCAAGAATCTGACTTCTCGGAGCCAAAATTCACTTTTAATGAACTTAGCAAATAGTTTCTTTTCTCGGAGAATCTGCAGTACAGTCCTCAAATTTTAGCAAGTTTAGACTCATTTAGAGAATAAACCAAGATGTCGTCTATGAAGACTACTACACATTTATCCAGATAAGGTCAGAAAATCCAATTCATCAGATCCATAAAGATAGTCGGAGCATTTGTTAGACCAAAGGGCATTACCAAAAATTCATAATGGCCATATCGAGTTCTAAAACCAGTCTTTGGCACATCTCCCTATCTAACCTTCAATTGGTAGTACCCGTACCTCAAATCAATTTTAGAAAACATTGTAGCACCTTTCAACTAATCAAATAAGTCATCGATTCTAGGTAGCGGATACTTATTCTTCACAGTCACTTTGTTGAGTTGCCGATAGTCAATACAAAGTCTCAATGACCCATCTTTCTTTTTAACAAACAAAACTGGAGCACCCCACGATGAATAACTAGGTCTTCTACAAACCCTTTATCAGTTAGCTCTTGCAACTGTACTTTTAACTCTTTCAATTCAGTTGGTGCCATCTTTTAGGGAGCAATTGATATCAGAACAGTACCAGGAAGCAATTCAATACCAAATTCTACCTCTCTATCCGGAGGTAAACCAGGCAATTCTTCCGGAAATACATTCAAAAATTCACATACAACAAGCACAGATTCAATCTTCTTATCAGACACTTCAGTATTCAGAACATACTCAAGATAAGCTTCATATCCTCTTTTCAAACATTTATAAGCAGACATAGCAGAAATCACAATTGCCTTCATATCAGACTTGTTGGTTTCGACACTAAGTATCTCACCATCATCACGCTTCAGTTCCAAAGTATTTTGCCTACAATCTATTTTAGCACCATGCAAGGTTAACCAATCCATCCCCAAAATGACATTGAATTCATCAAAAGGTAACAACATCAAGTCAACAGGGAAACAGTGACCCTGAATCATAAGGGGGCAATTTCTACAAAATCTATCAACTAACACACGCTTCCCTAAAGGGTTTGACACTTGTACTACATGTTCAGTAAACTCAATACACAATTTCTCATCAGACATTTTATTCATACATACATACGAATGGTCAAACCCGGATCAATCAAAGCTAAAACAGTAATACCATAAAAAGAAACTATACCAATAATTACTTTAAGGGAGGATGCTTCCTCTCTAGCTCGAATAGCATAAGCTCTTGCCGGAGCCCTCGCTTTGGACCTCACAGTGATATCTCTCATTGTGCCTTTACCACTATTCTGGGTTCCCACATTTCTCGGTGGCCTCCCATTGGACACAGTACTTGGCTTTACATTTTACGATTTTTCGGCTCTTCCGGCTCTGGACAGTCCTTCACGAAGTGCTCTTGAGACCCACAGTGAAAATAAGCTCGGTTAATCATATAACATTCACTCGCATGTCTCTTTCCACAATGTCGACACTCTGGTCTATCAGACTTGACACTTCCGGCACTAGCTACCGAAGTGGCCTAGGTCTTAGAACTCGCATGTCGCCTATCACGATCTCGACGAAAATAACCAATAGAAATATTTGATCGAGGAGTCATTTACTTTGACTTCTTTGATTGGGACTGAACTGGTTTGCCCATTGATCTTTTTCGGGCCTCCCTATTCTCATTTTCAACTTTCCTCTTCTATTTGCTCAGTTCTTCAGCCTTAATGGCTCTTTCAACCATTACCACAAACTCTTTGATTTCTAAAATGCCAATTAGTAGCCGGATATCTTCATTAAGCTCGTCCTCGAATCTCTTACACAAAATCGCCTCATTAGGCACACATTATTGAGCATACTTGTTCAACTTAACAAATTCTCTTTCGTACTCGGCTACAATTAACTGGCCTTGCTTTAATTCGAGAAATTCCTTTTCTTTTCTAGTCTATGAAGAGCTAGCTAATATATTTCTTCCTAAACTCCTCTTGGAAGAAATTCCAAGTAACCTTTTCCCCAGGTACTACTGATATTAAGGTCTTCCACCAGTGATAAGCAGAGTCTCTTAGAAGAGATATAGCACATTTCAAACTTTCCTCAGGAGTACAAGACAATTCATCTAACACTCGGATAGTGTTCTCTGGCTAGAACTCTGCCCCTTTCGGGTCATCATTTACATTAGCTTGGAACTCTTCGACCCCACACTTTCTGATCTTATCCACAGGAGGTTTTGACATCCGTACTACCTCTGGTTATTGAGGAGCTATAGGAGTAGATTAAGGTATATGAGGGGGCGGAGGAGGTTGAGCATTCGGATTCACCTGAATAAACTTAGTATACCATTCATTCATACTATGAAGGAAAGCTACTCGAGCCTCCTCACCTTGACTTTGACCTGTAGGTCCAGAATCAACAGGCGTTGTCCCTTGAGCGGGAGCAAGCGCATTACTTTGGGCGTCACCAGCCACATCACGATTAGGATCCAGAACTATACAGAAAAACAATTTAAAATCGTTAGGAGCCAACACACTATCAATTTCAATTTATGGCATGTATAGGCAGACTATTACACTTACCATGTTAGTCTGAGAATCGACTAAACCGTGGCTCTGATACCAATAAAATGTAACACCCTTAACCTGATATTGTCACCGGAATCAAGTGTGAGCATTATCAGACTCAGAACAATATTTTACAGAAATAACCCGTGATTGGTTGTGTAATCACATACACTTCAATTTAGAACTTCCTTTATTGAGGGTTTTCCATCACAATACAGGTATTACAGACGATTAGGATTCGAATCCTATTATATGGGACACTTAGAAAATCTTTCACTTTTAAGACACCGTCACACGCCCGTGTGACTAATAACACGACCGTGTTATTAGACCGCGTGGTCTTTACAGTCCCGTTTTCAACAACCATGGACGAACCTGTCCACTATGCCACGATCACTCCACATGACCATTTAGAGGCAGTGCACTCCACACGGTTGAGACACACGGCCGTGTCACCTACCTGTGTGGTTCACTAAAAATATAATTCAAGGTGCAGGGGAGGCACGGTCCAGGGACACACCAGTAGGGTTAGGCCATGTGTCGCCCACGGCCTAGGTACGCCCATGCCATGTACCCGTGGAGTATTCTGCCAAATCCCACACAGACATGGCACAAGCCCGTATGCCCTGTCGTGTAGGCCGTGTCAGGCTATATACCAAGCCTTAGCCTCCCTGAAACACAAGCAATCATAAACACAACCAAACTAGCCAATTCAAAGGCAAATACTTAAATGACTACATTTATAAGTGATCATTTACAAAATACCACATGAGTAACATAGCTTAGGCATACAAAATAGCATTTTACAATCACAAGTGTTCTGTACATGCCATAAATTACATTTGAAATATAAAATATACTAAAGGAAGCTTGATAGTGTGTTGTGTATCTCCGATGTTACAATGCAAATCTAACAAGCTCGAAATCTAAGGAAAAGGGAAAAGAAAAGGGGTAAGCTATAATAGCTTAGTAAGTCATATGAAATTTAAAGCAGTATGAAGATTTAATACGTCATTTACATTAACAGCATAAGCATTATCACATATCATTGTACAATTAACTTACTCTTTGTGTACAATCCACATACTAATCATGAATATGCTTGGCAATAACATTCTCAGTATACCATACCATTTTCAGCTCACCTGTACAATCACTTCATCACAATACAGTAAATCTAATCCCATTGAGCAAATTTCTGAATATGAACAAATATACAGGGGTTAGCATATAGTGCCGTACAGACATAGCAGAGCCATGAGGTAGCCAAAGCTACTGACAGTAGGGTAGCTGAAGCTACAATCAGTGCAGTAGCTGAAGCTACAAAAGAGTGAGGTACCCGACCCTATAATCAGTAACAGTACAGAAGTTAACCACGTATCACAGCCCAAAAAAGGGCCTAGTCAGAATAGTGGTTTTGTAACCACAAATCCGAAGTATAAATTCTGAATTTCGTAAATTTTTGATAATATTTGTTGTATTATTATTGATGTGAAAATATTGTTTGAGAATTTTATCAATAAAGTATCCAATTTTATGTTTAGGACTAAATTGCATTAATTGCAAAGTGTGAGGTATAGAGTTTAAGTACCCAATTGAGATGGGGGTTTGAATTGGAGGTCTTTATGTTGTAAATAGACCATCAAATAGTGTCATGGACACAAAAGGGCATTTCTAGAAATGTTTGTTAGTTATGTCATTAAGGGCATTTTTGTCCAATGAAGAAAAAGACAAAATAAGATGATATAAACATCATCTTCTCCATGGAAAAAGAACCCATAGCTGCCGATTTTCATGTCTTCCATGGCCAAGGGTTTCTTTGCTTTCCATACTCATTTGCAAGTGAAATCTTGCCCCATTTTTCGTTATTTTCGTATTTTCATGATTACTTGAGCTTGAATTTCATGATTCTACCATTATTTTCAAGAGATTTTGGGGTTCAAAAATATACCCATTTGTGTTAAGTGTGTATTTGGTTGATTAATGGTAGATAATGAAGGCTTAGAGGGTTATATGCATGTATTTGGGATTGAAATTGGATGAATTTGTGTAAAAAGGGAATAATTTGTAAAGTTTATAAATTGTTCTTAAATATGTTAATTATTAATAAATTGAGTATCATTATTGTGAAAATGGGTTAAATAAGTCCATGGAATATAGAAAATGAAAGTTGGAGTCTAAGGGACTAATTTGTAAATTGTTGAAAGTTGAGGGGTAAATTTGGAAAATTACCCAAATGTGAATTATGTCCAAAATTGAATAGATAATTGATAAATGATATTTTTGTGTGTTAATTTAGTCCAAAAAGGATGTGACAAAGCCCGAGTAAGGGAAATAGAGGAATCTCGATAAATTAATTCGTTGGTGATTCAGGTAAGTTGTATGTGAATTCTAGCATATTTTGATAAAATATAATTATTTGTTCATAATCGTGTGATTATATAAAAATGTGAATCATGAAACAATCGGAAATCGTATCTATATATATCCGTAAATGTGGAACTAAGGTGAATACCTAAAATTTTAATTAGTTGCTGGATGTACTTCTGAAATTATCCAAATAATTGTTCGTTTATGATTGCGTAATGATAATGATTTTTGAATTGTGAAATGAATGGAAATTGATGTACTTCCGTATTCGTGGAAAATAGGTATGTTCTGTGAATTTCAATTAATCATTTGATATATCTCTAAAATTGTGATAATGATGAATTATCTGTATGATCCCTATTGAGCAAGTCAGAATAAAAATAGATATAAGTGACATTTCACTAGAAGGTTCTGATTCTGTCTGATATAGTTCCTGGGTGCTAGGTGGCCTAGCATGTGTTGCAGACACCTGTCAGCTTGTGCGAGCAGGCCCGTGGTAACTTCTATTTTGTTTCTGATTGTAGCTTCGGCTACCACTCTGTTAGTAGCTTTGGCTACCACTCTGTTAGTAGCTTTATCTACCACTCTGTTAGAAGCTTCGGCTACCCCTCTGTAATGTACCTTCGGCTACCCCATGGCTTTGCCATGTCTGTGAGGCACTTCAGTGCTAACCTCTACATATCTGGATATATTCTGACATTGCTCAATGAGATTAGATTAACCGTTCTATAACGAAGTGTTTTTGTAGGTAAAATGAAATAGTTCTGTACATTGAATTTGATATGGATAAACATGCATATGATTGCTATGTGAAATGTGCCCAAAGGAGTAAGTTGAAGATGTAGTGATATAATTTGATATTGGCTATGTTAAATCAAACGATTCATTGAATTGTTACATTGCTATTAATTTCAGATGACTTACTAAGCTATTATGGCTCACTCTGTTCCTTTTTTTCTTCCTCAGTATATCAAGACTCTAGGATTGGGAGCCGAGGCGTTGGAGTATGCTTCACACTATCAAGCTTCATCGGTATATTATGTCTTGATGTGTTTGGTTTATGGCATGTATAGAAGATTTATAGATATGTATAGATATTTTGTAAACTTATAAGTTCTATGTTCTTAATGTTTGTATAAGTAAAGTATTAGTTGTATTGGTTGTATCTGAGAATATTTGCATGTTAGGGAGGTTAAGGCTTAGTATATAGCCTGACAAAGCCTGCATGGCATGGCACACAGGCGTGTGTCATGGCCGTGTGGGATTTGGCAGAATGCTCTATAGGTATACGGCACGGGCGTGCCTAGGCCGTGGGCGATACACGGCCTGACCTTACGGGCGTGCCACTAAACCGTGCCTTCCCTGCACCTTGATTTAAATTTTAGTGTACCACACGGGCAGGAGACACGGTCGTGTGTCTCAACCGTGTGGGAATACATGGCCCCCAAACTACCGTGTGGGGTGACCATGGCCAATTTGACAGATTCAACCATGGTCTCTGGACATGGGCATGTAAGGCCACACGGCCTTAGCACACGGCCGTGCTTTGTGTCATACAGGCGTGTGACAGTTTCGAAAGTGAAAAATTTTTCGAGCGTTCAATTTGATAGGATTCGAATCCTAATCATCTGTAAAGTTCGTATTATGTCCAAAACTCTCGATCAGGGTCAGAAAGAGCGAGTTTGTATGTGATTCTGTGACTGTTTTTGGAGTTAAGTTCTGTGAAGGTCCGTTTAAATCCGGTAACGCTTTGTACTCGATACCGGCGACAGTCTCGGGTATAAGGGTGTTACATTTTAATTGGTATCAGAGCCAAGTTTAGCTTATTCTCGGACTAATGTAGCAATTGTAATAGTCTATCTATACATGGCATAAGTAAAGTGTGACAGTGTGATATCATCCGGCTCCCATGAATGATTCTGTTAAAGTTGTGGTAATGTTTTCTGTCTGATCTGTTATTGATTAACTGAAAATGTCATTGAAATGACTATATGTGTCTGTGATATGTTTGATTCTGGAAAGATATGAAAAGATGTGTATATTAGACTGTGTAAAGCGAATTGTGTCAATGTGATAGTATTGTAATGATGTGAGTGTTAAGTTACATGTGTAAATGAATGTGTGGGTCCCCTTCGAGGCTTAACGACCTCACCCCCTTATTAGTGATATTTTGATAATGAGGTTTTGATGGAATGAAATGTGAATGAGTTTATATAGGAGAGATAAAAGAAATCAGTTGTGGACCAGTGATTCTGAAAAAAAATGAATTCAGAATGGTTTATTGATAAGTTGAAGTTGGAAAGTATAGTATCATGTTCTAACGGATTCCCAAACTGAGTGTTCGTTATTTGTTGAAAATGATGGGAGAATAATTAGTTCTGGTAAACTAATTCAATTAGATCTGATGTTCAATTGTGTATCTGCTGGGAAATCTTTCAGAGTAGTTTTCGTTAATGGACGAAATTTGAAATAGTATGACCTTAATGATGATAAGTAAATTGGATAGATATCTGAATTGAATGTCTGTAGTGGAATAGAATATGAAGGCCTTCACTGGATGTTCTATATTTCCTATTCCTAGAAATACATATGTGATTGTTCTTTCTCTGATGAAATTGTTATAGAATGAGAATACTATCTGACTTTACTATTTAATAAAGGTACGGTTATTCTGAAATGTTTATAATCATTGTAATTGTATTTTATCTTTGGCATTTCAATGTACTGTGATTGGGATGAATTTGAGAAAAGAATTTGCAAGAACTTATTCTCTATTTATGTTTAATAGTATTCGATTGTAAAGTAATGTTTGAGAATGTATTAAGAATATCAGGTCCGAGATGAATTGACTATCTATGATAGAATGTAATATGTGTATTTGTCTGTGAATTGAAATTGAACTTTACTAACTTCACCCCTTATCAGTAAGATATTATGATGAAATCTGTGAGATTTGAATAAAATAAGCTTATGATTAAGGAATTTCAGAAACTTAAATTTGGAAGATTGAGTGAAGTGATGATAGTTATGTAATTATTGTAACTCCTCCTGGATATTTTATGTGTATGTCTATCTTTAGAGATATATGTGGTTTGTTTGGGTTATGCCTGATATGGTTTCGTCTCTTTCTGATAATCTATTTCTTCTAAGTTGTTGTTCTGTTAAATATATGTGAAGATTATATTATTTTTGTTACTGTAGAGTTCTGTATTCAGGAGTGACATTGTTCTTTCTGAATCTTATGTGGGTTGAAATTCCCTAATATTTAGTGCAACTTGAGACATCGAAACTTCGTTATTTTGATTTTCTTATGATACCATGTGAATGTTTGCAAGAGACCTCTATTTGACGGGATAACTATGTCTATGATGATTATAAATTCAGGTTCAAAGGATAAGAGTATAGTGGTACCTTTATCTGAGCTACAGAAGTTGTATTTCTGCATTGATTTCTGTTTAAATTATAATTGACTTTCTTCTTGTTCGAATACTTTATAAAGAAATAGAGATATTGTTTATTACTACTGTTAAGACCTCAGTATGATTATGATTCTATGATTCCCAATTTAGTGGTTGTGATTTCTGTAAAATGATAAGTCTGGGTTACTTTATAACGAGAAGAAATGGTATCTGTAAAAAGGGCCGATTCGAAATGTAGTCTGATTTGATGTGATTCAATTAAAAGGGTATTTGAATTTCATATGATGAAATTTATCCTTTATACTAGGGAGATAAATTTTTAATTGTATACGTATGAACTGAAGAATTAGTGTTATTGAAGATTTGATACAGTAGTACTTCTATCAGAACAATCCTATCTGAGAAATGTTGTGGTAATCTAAGTTTGTCAGACTATTAAAGTTTTCTTTTGCGCAAAGATACTTTTATTCGAAGTGTTAGTTCTAGTTTAGTCTGAGTTGAGTAAAGGATTTGTGAATTCCAGTTATGTAACATTGTTTAGTTCAAAGTGTGTTCTGATGAAAGAGATTTCAGAAATATCTAGTAATTCTGTATAATTAGAACTGTATGCAAAGAGTTTTAAATGCTTATTGTTAGCAAAATGAACTTGGTGTGATTCTGATTCTGATTTTGAGATTCGAGTAAATGTTATGAGCGACTGTAGTTCAGAGATAGGTTTTATATTCTGAGAAGCTCAGAATCAATTTGTATGATTTTGAATGAAGCTCACAGTAATAGATTTTCTGTACATCTGAGAAACACGAAAGGGAATATTTCTAACTTTAGTATGAAATGTTTGATCTGTCAACAAATGTAGACTAAATATCAAGTGTCATCTGAATTGTTACAACCGATCATGATTTCTGAATAAAGCGGGATTCAGTAATTGTAGATTTTGTTTTAGGTTGCCTTTATTTTCGAGAAAGAAAGATTCGACATGAATTGAAGTGATAGATTGATACGAGCAATCCATAATATTCTGGTATGATCTAATTTCGTACTCAAAAATTAGTCAAGCTTTACATTTTTGATACTGTGAGGTTGCACGGAGCATCTTTGTTAGTTGTGTTTGTTAAAAATCGGGAATTTATTTTGCGATTCTGAAAGAAGACTTCAAAATTATTGATTATGGTTTTCTTCTAGTATTCTCTGAAACACTATTTTACCGTGAGGAATTCTATTCTTGGATTCTTGGTATAACATCGTATCTTGGAATTTTGTACTCTAGTCTTATTATTATTATTATTCTTTTTATATGAATCTGGAATGTTGCTACTCTGATTTATTTCTGAAGTATTCTCTTCTTTGATTTGAAACGACTACATTCGCTATGATTATGTGTTTGGAGCTTTCTGATTCTTATGAAAAGTATATGATAGAAGTTCAAGCTTGAATCGTACAGTGATCTTTTCTCTCTTATATGGATCTGATGAATTCTGGTATATGGTAGAAACTTAGTATACTTTCTAATTTAGATTGGACAATGTTGAACATTACAGAAGAGATTTAATGTGTGAGACAGTGTGATCCGGTGGGAATATTGAAAGATTTCAAGTAATTGTTGACTGATTTCTGAGGAGTTTGTTATAGTTTCCATTGCTTAGATGGAAATCATTTATTGATTGTGAAAGTACAGATCGTTTGACTGATACTCCTTGAAAGACAATCTGAGTTTAGTAATATTGAAAGTTGAAACAAGATTCTTCTGGTGAAATTGAGTATTATGGAAATGGTTATGAGATAGAACTTCTGTCCAAATTGAATCTGAATTGTCGACTTATTTGGAAGGAAAAGTATCATGGGATTATGATTAATTTTTCGACAAGAAAAGATCTATATATGGGTTTGATATGTATAAGGTTAAATTGATAAAGTGATCGAAGTACTCGAGATGTGATCTGTTAGTGTCAATTGAAGTTTCAGCTTGTTAGCAAACTGAGATTTATGAATCTAAGACGTTTATGAAAATGTCTCTCATATTTGGAAATTTGTTTTACTCTGATATGATTTTCGGGGACGAAAATCTCTAAAGGGGGGAGAGTTGTCATAGCCCGAAAAAGGGCCTAGTCAGGATAGTGGTTCCGTAACCACAAATCTGAAGTATAAATTTTGAATTTCGTAAATTTCTGATAATATTTGTTGTATTATTATTGATGTGAAAATATTGTTTGAGAATTTTATCAATAAAGTGTCCAATTTTATGTTTAGGACTAAATTGCATTAATTGCAAAATGTGAGGTATAGAGTTTAAGTACCCAATTGAGATGGGGGTTTGAATTGGAGGTCTTTATGTTGTAAATAGACCATCAAATAGTGTCATGGACACAAAAGGGCATTTCTAGAAATGTTTGTTAGTTATGTCATTAAGGGCATTTTTGTCCAATGAAGAAAAAGATAAAATAGGATGATATAAACATCATCTTCTCCATGGAAAAAGAACCCATAGCTACCGATTTTCATGTCTTCCATGGCCAAGGGTTTCTTTGATTTCCATACTCATTTGTAAGTGAAATCTTGCCCCGTTTTTACTTATTTTCGTATTTTCATGATTACTTGAGCTTAAATTTCATGATTCTACCATTATTTTCAAGAGATTTTGGGGTTCAAAAATATACCCATTTGTGTTAAGTGTGTATTTGGTTGATTAATGGTAGATAATGAAGGCTTAGAGGGTTATATGCATGTTTTTGGGATTGAAATTGGATGAATTTGTGTAAAAAGGGATTAATTTGTAAAGTTTATAAATTGTTCTTAAATGTGTTAATTATTAGTAAATTGAGTGTCATTGTTGTGAAAATGGGTTAAATAAGTCCATCGAATATAGAAAATGAAAGTTGGAGTCCAAGGGACTAATTTGTAAATTGTTGAAAGTTGAGGGGTAAATTTGGAAATTTACCTAAATGTGAATTATGTCCAAAATTGAATAGATAATTGTTAAATGATATTTTTGTGTGTTAATTTAGTCCAAAAAGGATGTGACAAAGCCCGAATAAGGGAAATAGAGGAATATCGAGAAATTAATTCGTTGGTGATTTAGGTAAGTTGTATGTGAATTCTAGCGTATTTTGATAAAATATAATTATTTCTTCATAATCATGTGATTATATAAAAATGTGAATCATGAAACAATCGAAAACCGTATATATATATCCGTAAATGTGGAATTAAGGTGAATACCTAAAATTTTGATTAGTTGCTGGATGTACTTCTAAAATTATCCAAATAATTGTTCGTTTACGATTGCGTAATGATAATGATTTTTGAATTGTGAAATGAATGGAAATTGATGTACTTCCGTATTCGTAGAAAATAGGTATGTTCTGTGAATTTCGATTAATCATTTGATATATATCTGAAATTGTGATAATGATGAATTATCTGTACGATCCCTATTGAGCAAGTCAGAATAAAAATAGATATAGTTCCCGGGTGCTGGGTGGTCTAGCATGTGTTGTAGACACCTGTCAGCTTGTGTGAGCAGGCCCGTGGTAACTTCTGTTTTGTTTCTAATTGTAGCTTCGGCTACCACTCTGTTAGTAGCTTCGGCTACCACTCTGTTAGCAGCTTCGGCTACCACTCTGTTAGAAGCTTCGGCTACCACTCTGTAATGTAGCTTCGGCTACCCCATGGCTTTGCCATGTCTGTGAGGCACTTCAGTGCTAACCTCTGCATATCTGGTTATATTCCGACATTGCTCAATGGGATTAGATTAACCGTTCTGTAACGAGGTGTTTTTGTGGGTAAAATGAAATAGTTCTGTGCATTGAATTTGATATGGATAAACATGCATATAATTGCTATGTGAAATATGCCCAAAGGAGTAAGTTGAAGATGTAGTGATATGATTTGATATTGGCTATGTTAAAGTAAACGATTCATTGAATTGTTACATTACTATGAATTTCATATGACTTACTGAGCTATTATGGCTCACTCTGTTCCTTTCTTTCTTCCTCAGTATATCAAGACTGTGGGATTGGGAGCCGAGGCGTTGGAGTATGCTTCACACTATCAAGCTTCATCGGTATATTATGTCTTGATGTGTTTGGTTTATGGCATGTATAGAAGATTTATAGATATGTATAGATATTTTGTAAACTTATAAGTTCTATGTTCTTAATGTTTGTATAAGTAAAGTATTAGTTGTATTAGTTGAATATGAGAATGTTTGCATGTTAGTGAGGTTAAGGCTTGGTATATAGCCTGACACGGCCTGCATGGCATGGCACACGGGCGTGTGTCATGGCCATGTGGGATTTGGCAGAATGCTCCACGGGTATGCGGCACGGGCGTGCCTAGGCCGTGGGCGATACACGGCCTGACCTTACGGGCGTGCCACTAGACCGTGCCTTCCCTGCATCTTGATTTAAATTTTAGTGTACCACACGGGTAGGAGACACGACCGTGTGTCTCAACCGTGTGGGAGTACATGGCCCCCAAACGACCAAGTGGGGTGACCGTAGCTAATTTGACAGATTCGACCACGGTCTCTGGACATGGGCGTGTGAAGGCCACACGGCCTTAGCACACGGTCGTGCTTTGCATCTACGGGTGTGTGACGTAGTTTCGAAGGTGAAAAATTTTCCGGGTGTTCAATTTGATAGGATTCGAATCCTAATCATCTATAAAGCTCGTATTATGTCCAAAACTCTAGATCAGGGTCAGAAAGAGCGACTTTGTATGTGATTCTGTGACTGTTTTTGGAGTTAAGTTCCGTGAAGGTCTGTTTAAATTTGGTAACGCTCTGAACTCGATGCCGGCGATGGTCTTGGGTATAAGGGTGTTACACCACGGGCCTGCTCACACAAGCTGATAAGTGTCTGCAACACATGCAAGACTACCTAGCACTCGGGTAACTATAACGGTCAGAACAGTAGGGCCCTCTAGTGACATGTCACCTATATCTATGTTTATTCCTACTTGCTCAAACGGGATTTACAGTCGATACATTATTCCCACAATCATAGAGACATGTTCAATTCCGATCCATGGCATGATTATATTCAATATAACAATTTAATGATAAACATTTAATTTTTATTAACAAATATGCCAGAAATTTACTTATAACTTACCTGAATTGCCCAAAAAGGACTAATTTTCAAAATTAGTCGAGGACTTTCTCTTTTCCCCGATCTCGGGCCTTATTAGACCGTTCTTGATCTAAATTAACAGCCATAGCACAGATATCGATTATCTAATTCAATACAATCACAATTCAAATTTGGGGTAAATTTCCAAATTTGCCCCTTAACTTTACAATAATTACAATTTAGTCTCATAACACAACTTATCAATTTCTTTATTCCAAGGACTTATAAAGCCCATTTTCACAATTATGACACTCAAATATTCATTATTTCACACATTTAGGAACAATTTGTAATTTTTACAAATTAGTCCCTTTTTATATACTTTCATCCACTTTCATCCCATAAAACATGCATATGACACTTAAAACTTCCATTTTCTACCATTAGTGAGCTAAACATACTCATATCACAAACGGGTAATAATACAAACTCTTATTTCTCTTCAAATAAATGGTGGACATGAGAAATTTAAGCTTCAAAGAGCCCAAAAATACAAAAATAATTGAAAATGGGACTAAATTGCAACTACAATGAAGCTTAGAAAATCAAAGAACCCTTGGTTATGGAGGTTCAAAATTTCGGCAGCACATATGAGATAGGAAGAATATGATAGCTTTTGTTTTAATGAAATTTTGTCTTTATTCACATTTGACAATTTTTCCCTTCATGCCATTTCATATATATTTTTCATGTAAAGCTATTTTGGTCCAAAACACTAATTAATGGACTAATTGCAACGTAAATACTTTTTATTTCATAAAACTCTTCAATTAAATCATACCCAATGCATATTTTTTTCCTTAACACACAATTAATCACCAAAACAGTAAAATTTCCAAATAGTATTTTCATACCAGTATTCAATCTAACAGATATCATCAAAAATTCACATAATTAAAAATTTTCACTTTGAATTTGTGGTTACGAAACCATTATTTCGACTAACCTCTAATTCGGGTTATTACGGGTAATGCCTCGTACCCTTGTCCTACGATGGTTGCGAGTGAAGGGGGTTACATTTAGTCATATCAGAGCTATGGTTTTGTCGGACTTCAGAGTAACATAGCAAGTATGAGAGTCTAGCTATACATGCCATAATCGTGACTATTGATAGTGTGATGGTTCCTAATCCTTAAATTTTGTTTTCATATAGTAAATGGATCCCGACCCAACAGTAGCTTACGACATTGAAAGTAACCTGAATGCTCAGGAGGCCTTTCTTTATAGAATGAGAGTGGTAGAGGGAGTTCATTTGGCCAAACTTGAATGCTCAACCTCCCCCACCTTTTCCCATCCCTCAACCAACCCTAGTAGCCCCATAAGGTGCGGAAATGACAAGACTAAGTAAGCCCCCTGTTGATAAGATTCATAAGTATGGGGCTGAAGAATTTAGAGCCAATGTTGATGATGACACCGAGATGGCAAAATTTTGGTTAGAAAACACAATTTGAGTATTTGATGAACTCTCATACATACTCGATAAGTGTTTAAAGTGTGTCGTCTCACTTCTGAGAGACTTAGCATATTAGTGGTGTAAAACGCTAGTCTCGGTAGTACCTACAGAAAGAGTTACTTGGGACTTCTTCCAAGTGGAGTTTCAGAAGAAGTATATATGTCAGCGCTTCATTGATCAGAAGTAGAAGGAGTTTTTAGAGTTGCAATAGTGTCTGAGTACGAGTGAGAATTCGTCCGACTCAGCAAGTACGCTTGGGTTCTACAGAAGAAATTATGTGTAAGAGGTTTGAGAATGGCCTAAATGAAAATAGTAAGATATATGTAGGGATTTTGGAATTGAAGGAATTTGTTATGTTAGTTGATCAGGCATGCAAAGCTGAGGAATTGTGTAAAGAAAAGAGGAAACCTGAATTAGAGGCTAGGGATGTGAAGAAGAGATCGATAAGTAAGTCCTTCCAACCATCATCAAAGAAAGTGACAAATGTCCCAAATCGTTCGACCATTTCAGTTAGAAATCTGGGTAGAACTCATCAGAGGCAAAATACAGGTTCTAAGGCTCAGACTACTTTAGTAGCTAGTGTTGGCAATGTCAAGCCAAGTAACCCTGAATGTCAACACTATGGATGGAGACTTCTTGGTGAATGTTGGATGGTCACCAGGGCTTGCTTCAAATGGGGCTCCCAAGACCACTTCCTCAAAGACTGTCCGAAGATGGTAACGAAAGAAACTATTCAGAGTACTAAACCAAGCAATGTACTCGCTAAAGGGTGGCCTACCAAAAATATGAAAGAAAGAGCTAGTAGCATAGGCGTAGCTAGAGATTCAGGTGCAAGATCAGAGACTAGAACACCTGCAAAAACCTATGCCATTTGTGCCCGGGAAGAAGCGTTATCCCCTGACGTAACCACTAGTACATTTTCTCTTTATGATGTTAATATAGTTCCACTAATTGATCCCAGGTCCACACACTCTTACATTTGCATGAAATTAGTGAATGATATGAAATTTCCTATAGTGTCAACCGAGTTTATGATTAAGGTGTCAAAACCTCTAGGCAAATGTGTGTTAATTGACAAGATTTGCAAGAATTGTCCCTTGGTGATTCGAGGTCACTATTTTCTAGTCGATCTAATGCTATTGCCATTTGATGAGTTTGATGCCATTTTGGGCATAGACTGGCTATCGATGCGTGATGCTAAAGTAAATTGTAGACAGAAGATTATTAAGATAAAATGTGAAAATAATGAAATCCTCTAGGTTGAAACAGATGAGTCTAGCGAGTTCCCTGCTTTGATTTCATCAAGGACTGCTCAGAAGTATTTGAGAAAGGGTTGTGAAGTGTATTTGGCTTATTTGTTGAATACGATAGAATCTGAATTGAAAGTGGAGTTAATGCCAGTGGTTTGTGAGTTCCCGAACGTATTTCCTTAGGAATTGACAAGTATACCCCCATTAGAGAAATTGAGTTTGCTATTAACTTGTTGCCGGGGACTACCCCGATATCTATAGGCCCTTTTAGAATGGCTCCGACTAAGCTAAAAGAATTGAAAGTACAGCTACAAGAATTGACAGATAAAGGGCTTGCAAGGCCAAGTTTTTTGTCCCTTGGGTGCTCCGGTATTGTTTGTGAAGAAAAAGGATGGATCGATGAGACTTTGTGTCGATTATAGGCAACTCAACAAGGTGACAATAAAGAAAAAGTACCCCTTACCAAGAATTGATGATTTATTTGATCAATTAAAAGGGTCAACGGTGTTTTCAAAGATTGAGATGAGGTCTAGATACTACCAACTAAGGCTGAAAGAGTTTGATGTGCTGAAGACTGCTTTTAGAACAAGGTATGGACATTATGAGTTTCTCGTAATGCCTTTTGGTCTAACTAATGCCCCAGCTCTATTTATGGATTTAATGAACCGAATTTCTAGACTGTACTTGGATAAGTTTGTAGTGGTTTTTATTGATGACATCCTAATTTATTCTCATGATGAAAACGAGCATGCTGAGCATTGAAGGACAGTTTTGCAAATTTTGCGAGATAAACAATTGTATTAAAAATTTAGTAAAAGCGAGTTTTGGCTCAGTGAAGTTGGATTTTTGGGTCACATTGTTTCAAGAGATGGCATCCGGGTGGATCTAAGTAAGATCTTGGCATATAGAGTTACTAATGCTTTATAGCTTACCACTTTTTTTTCCCTTCCCTTATAGGTTCGTCATGCTTGTCCGAGGTTTGGTGATCATCGGGATTCCATCAACACTATCAACAATCATTTTGGGTATTTGATTATAAACTTTGAACATTATGGCATGTGCAGGTGGTCTATTGTTTTGGTTATGTGGCATAGTTCTTTTGGGTCCATTTGTTGATAATGGTGTTTTGGTACTTTGCCATGAAAAATGAGCCATGAATGGTTAAGTCATATTTTGTCAAAAATGTTGTAATCTACTAATGTGCAAGCTTGCCTAGTATGAGTAAAATTTTTGTGGATGCACAAGTTTGATGATGCTAGATAAGTTAGGGTGTGGATGGCTTAACATGTATGTTTTGATGAGTTTGATTAGTTCATATTGGTTTGTGTTTCAGGGTGGCAATTGGCTTGAAAATAGCCAATAATTGTCCACATGGGTAGACACACGAGCGTGTGTCTAGGCTGTGCGTGACACACGGCCAGCCTACGGGCATGTTGATAGGCCGTGTGTCCCCTGCACTTGAATTTATGACAATTAAATGTTTTGTAGTAAACACACAGGGTGGAGACACAGCCGTGTGTCTCGACCGTATAATAGACATGACCTAGCGCACAAAAGTGTAACTTGGCTGTGTGATGAAAACTTTGGATGATGCCATCAATAGAATACCTCAGGTTTCCACACGGGGTGAGGACACAGGCGTGTTGAGGCCATATGAAGGACTTGGGCCAGAGACACGGGAGTGTGCTCGGCGGTGTGAAAACCCTTATAGGTTTCAAATGAAAAATAATTCTGCACGGGCTAGGGACATGGGCATGTGCGACGACACGGCCTGCCCACATGGGTGTGTCATTGTCCCACATGAGCGTGTGCCCTGTTTCTAGTCAAATTTTTATAAGTGTTCGAGAAGTTTTGGTTTGGTCCCGGATCATACCCAATGTATCCTTTGGGCCTCATAGGCCCATAATGTGGATGTTATACGTATGAATGAAAAAGTTTTAAATTTTACGTGAAATTTATGTGTCAAAATCAAATGATCGTGAAAGCGTATGTTCGGTAATGTAACACCCTTAACCGAAACAGTCACCGGAATCGAGTGCGAGGCATTATCAGACTCAGAACAATATTTACAGAAATAACCTGTGATTGGTTGCAGAATCACATACACTTCAATTCAGAATTTCCTTTATCGAGGGTTTTCCATCACAATACAGACATTACAGACGATTAGGACTTGAATCCTATTATATCGGACACGCAGAAAATTTTTCACTTTTAAGACACCGTCACACGCCCGTGTGACTAATAACATGGCCGTGTTATTAGACCGTGCGTTTTTACACCCCCGTTTTTAACAACCGTGGATGGAACTGTCCACTATGCCATGGTCACTCCACACGACCATTTTGAGGCCGTGCACTCCACACGATTGAGACACACGGCCGTGTCTCCTACTCGTGTGGTTCACTAAAAATATAATTCAAGGTGCAGGGGAGGCACGGTCCAGGGACACACCAGTAGGGTCAGGTCGTGTGTCGCCCACGGCCTAGGCACGCCCATGCCATGTACCCGTGGAGTATTCTGCCAAATCCCACACAGTCATGACACACATCCGTGTGCCCTACCGTGAAGGCCGTGTTAGGCTATATACCAAGCCTTAGCCTTCTTGAAACACAAGAAATCATAAGCACAACCAAACCAGCCAATTCAAAGGCAAATACTCAAATGACTACATTTATAAGTGATCATTTACAAAATACCACATGAGTAACATAGCTTAGGCATACACAATAGCCTTTTACAATCACAAGTGTTCTATACATGCCATAAATTACACTTGAAATATAAAATATACCAAACAAAGCTTGATAGTGTGTTGTGTATCTCTGACGTTACGGTCCCAATCTAACAAGCTCAGAATCTAAGGAAAAGGGAAAAGAAAAGGGGTAATCTACAATAGCTTAGTAAGTCATATGAAATTCAAAGCAGTACGACGATTTAATACGTCATTTGCTTTAACAGCATAAACATTATCACATATCATTGTACAATTAACTTACTCTTTGTGTACAATCCACATACTAATCATGAATATGCTTGGCAATAACATTCTCAGTATACCATACCAATTTTAGTTTACCTATACAATCACATTGTCACAATACAGTAAATCTAATCCCATTGAGCAAATTTCAGAATATGAACAGATATACTGAGGTTAGCACATAGTCCTGTACAGACATGGCAGAGCCATGAGGTAGCCAAAGCTACTGACAGTAAGGTAGCCGAAGCTACAATCAGTGCGGTAGCCGAAGCTACAAATGTAACATCCCTAGACCCGTACCCGTCGCAGGAGAGTCAAGAGGCATCACCCGACCATCAATTAACTTATCCTAAACGCACTCGTACAATTTACGTCATTAATTCAATCATATTTTGAAACTCATATCGATGATCACACCTAACCATTTCATTTAAAACCACTTTTACATATAATAAGACCATTACTATTCATAGGGTAAAAAAAATGTCAAAGTTTAACAAAGCTCAAAACCAAAAATCAACTAGGCCGATTTACCAAGCTCAAAACAATGTACCCCATAGCATACCATCATGCCGAACCTCAAACAAATGGTGCCCAATGTTATTATTGTTCACATTCAAACCACTCATATTTCATAAAGCATAGATATCAAGATATGACATACTTCGAGCCCAGTTTACAATTGTATAACTTCACTACCATTCACATACATCATGAACAAACTTAACATCATAGATATAGAAGTATGGTATTTAGATAAGCCATTTTCGCATGGCCAAACTTAATTACATCATCACAAGATATTTGTTTAGAAACAAAATGTCAAGCCTATACATGTCATTTTCAAAGTTTAGTTACCAATACCGAAAAATGCTTTGATAGTGTGGATGACTTTAATCCTGGAATTCCCGAGACAGTAGCTAACGAACGAGATCTATAAAACAGAAAGTTAAGAGCAATAGAGTAAGCAATCATATGCTTAGTAAGTTTTTAAGTAACAAATTATTTGAAAGAGTAGCATAGTAATATCTAAGCTTGTTTATTCTATCCTTTGGCCGAATAGGAGCATAACTAAGATACTACTTCTATCATTCATATCACAAAGGTGAAATCAATATATCCAACAAAAATCAACCGATAGCCGAATACGTTCATCTTAGATTTCCATGTCAATCTCATGCATATACACATACATCTCATATTTGTGAAGTTGAACTCTCTAAATCAGAACTCATACATCATAATCAGATCATAAACGTTCGAATGATTTTAAACAATGGTCTAAGCATCCCTATCGAAATTTCAAAATCATAATTCAAAGATAATCAAATTCTCAACGAGAGTAAAATGCATACCTGGCTATCTTACAGTAAGTAGCACATTTATTTAAAATTGTTTCAACATTTATTATATGATTTCTTGTACGATTACTTACGGGATTTCAACCCAGATATGAGGCTGGCACGGATGCCCTTCAGGACTAAGCCTGGTTCTTAACGCTGGCTCAAAAGCCCTTCGGAACTAAGTCTGATCATGCCACTGGCTCGAAGGCCCTTCAGAACTAAGTCCGGTTATGTCACTGGTTCAAAAGCCCTTCGAGACTAAGCTCGGATCTTTAACACTGGCTCAAAAGCCCTTCGAGACTAAGCTCGGATCTTTAACACTGGCTCAAAAGCCCTTCGAGACAAAGCTCGGATTTAAACCCCTATTAACATTTACACATATATGCATATATATATATATATATATATCAATCACATTTGGATATCATTCCTGATACTCGAATACAATTACAGCATGTTTACCAACCACACATTGTTTGGTTCATTAATTATAATCAAAGGACACAATTTTATTTCAAGATATGACAAAGTTCAATGTTGATATTCGACTTTCAACAATTTCACAATTTATCTTTTCCTCAATGACATTCAAGCATAACCTTTAAGTCTAAGTTTATATTTTATACCTATGTACTATAACTTCATCATGTCATGAGTTGAAATTCGTTACTTGAGAACTTACCTCGTATCTATCTGAGTAGTTACAGGTCGGCTATTCCGTCACTTTAGCTTTCCCTTTATCCAAAGTTGCCCCTATGTGCTCTTGAGCTTAATTAAGTAAATTAAGTATATTAACTTCATATACTTCACTTAATCAAAGCAAGAAATACAATTATCCTCACTATCTCACACATATACGTTCGGTCAATCATTACTATGTTACAAGTCATGCCTAGCTTAGGCTCGATCGAACATATATAATCTTTTAACTCAATTTACAAATCAAGACATATTAGCTATCAAAGGTTGACCATGATACACATAGTGAGCTCCATTTTTTTTTACTCCCATTTGGCACATAATAGCATACACAAAATTTTCCACACAAGCTAGTATTTTAGCAATTAATATGATACAAGTTAAACCAAAGGTTTACAATAAATTACAAGATACATACATAGGGTCCATATACATGTTTATAATAATACACCACCCTTTAAACCCCTTCTTTAGGACATGAATCATAGCCGAATGCTTCACTAAGGTTCTCATAAGCATTTAAGATTCAATTTCTAAATTTCTCAATACCAACCCTCTAGCTCTATTTACAAATAGCTCTCATAACTAAAATCCATAAGTAAGTCATCCAATTCCACCATTTCAATAAGTATTTTATACCAAATCTAATAACTAAACGTTATTAATGAGATTCATACCAAGACCGAATATTCCTTAACAACCAAAGCATATATTCAACAATTTAACAAAGTGTTTAACCTCCATGGCCGAATAGGTCCTTACTAATCCATTTAACTACTATAAGCTCAAAATATTTAAATCAAGTTCATGAGTTTCTAATTTCATCACATCAATCATTCAAAGCCTATCTAATTGCTCAAATAGATTTCTAATACAAGAATTAAACCAACTTACTAACCTTAACACCCACATTCGGCAAGTGACCACACACACTCTCTCATAACCGAATTTCCATACCACTAAAACCTCAATACACATATTCCCCTTATTCAACTTCAATTTAAGCTCCCAACTCATAAAACATAAGGAATAGAAATCATCTTTTAAGTTTCCTACCTTAACCGAATGCTCAAATCACCACAAGGATCAAAATTCACACATGGGCTCAATCAAAGACCTATCCTTCAACTAAAATTTCATAAAATCTCAAAGAATTTACCTAAAACTTACCTTAATTAAGCAAGTAGAAAACCGAATGCCTAGCTTCTCTTCTCTCTTTTTCTTCCTTTAATTCACGGTAAGAAGAACAAAAACATAACCAAAATTTCTTTCTTTTTTTCTAATTTCATTATTTTATTCACTAATATCTAATCATATTCCACTCATCAAATTTTAACAAATAAAATAATAATGCAACCAATAACATCAATTGCATGGCCGGCCACTTACAAATAAAAGAGAAAATTGACATGCAAGCCCAACTCTTTGAATACATGCACCAATCGGCCAATCAAGAATTCACCCAACCTATTTTTAACAATTCTCACCTAAGTCCTATTGAATAATTCACATTGAATTAATAATATTAAGCTAATAATTCTCCACACATGCATAATTCACATATCTTATTTATAAAGTACGGCATTTCTCAATTTTAATAACTCGATTTTGTGGTCCCGAAACCACTTTCCGACTAGGGTTAAAATAGGGCTGTCACAACAAAAGAGTGAGGTAGCTGACGTTACAATCAGTAACAGTACTGAAGTTAACCACGGGCCTGCTCGCACAAGCTGATAGGTGTCTGCAACACATGCAAGACTACCTAGCACTCGGGTAGCTATAACGGTGAGAACAGTAGGGCCCTTTAGTGACATGTCACCTACATCTATGTCTATTCCTACTTGCTCAAATGGGATTTACAGTCGATACATTATTCTCACAATCACAGAGAAATGTTGAATTCCGATCCATGGCATGCTTATATTCAATATAACAATTTAATGATAAACATTTAATTTGTATTAACAAATATGCCAGAAATTTACATATAACTTACCTGAATTGCCCAAAAAGGACTAATTTTCGAAATTAGTCGAGGACTTTCTCTTTTCCCCAATATCGGGCCTTATCAGGCCGTTCTTAATCTAAATTAACACATATAGCACAGATATCAATTATCTAATTCAATACAGTCACAGTTCATATTTAGGGTAAATTTCAAAATTTGCCCCTCAACTTTACAATAATTACAATTTAGTCCCATAACACAACATCTCAATTTATTTATTGCAAGGATTTATAAAGCCCATTTTCACAATTGTGACACTCAACTATTCATTATTTCACACATTTAGGAATAATTTGTAATTTCTACAAATTAGTCCATTTTTATGTTCTTTCATCCCATAAAACATGCATATGACACTTAAAACTTCCATTATCTACGATTAGTGAGCTAAGCATACTCATATCACAAATGGGTAATTCTACAAACTCTTATTTCTCTTCAAATAAATGGTAGAAATGAGAAATTTAAGCTTCAATGAGCCTAAAAATACAAAAATAATCGAAAATGTGACTAAATTGCACTTACAATGAAGCTTGGAAAATCAAAGAACCCTTGGTTAGGGAGGTTCAAACTTTTGGCAGCACATATGGGGTAGGAAGAAGATGATAGCTTTTGTTTTAATGAAATTTTGCCTTTATTCACATTTGACCATTTTGTCCTTCATGCCATTTCATAGATATTTTCCCATGTAAGTCTATTTTGGTCCAAAACACTAATTAATGGACTAATTGCAACATAAATACTTTCTATTTCATAAAACTCTTCAAATAAATCATACACAATGCATATTTTTTTCCTTAACATACAATTAATCACCAAAATAGTAAAATTTCCAAACAGTATTTTCACACCAGTATTCAATCTAACAGATATCATTAAAAATTCACATAATTAAAAATTTTCACTTCAGATTTGTGGTTACGAAACCACTATTTCGACTAACCCTTAATTCGGGTTATTACAATTCTCTCCTCCTTAGGGATTTTCGTCCCCGAAAATCTTACCAATAAACAGTTGAGGGTACTGCTCCCTCCTAGCCTCCTCGGTTTCCCAAGTCGCTTCTTCTAAACCATACTTTTGCCATAATACTTTTACTAATAGTATTTCCTTGTTTCTCAATTGTTTTACTTCCCGTGATAGAATCTTAATCGATTCCTCTTCATATAGAATCTTAATCGATTCCTCTTCATAACTCATATCTGATCTAATTTCTACCTTAGTTGGTGAAATCACATGTGTCGTATCCGATTGGTAACGTCGCAACATAGAAACATGAAATACATTATGAATTCTGTCTAACTCAGATGGCAAGGCTAAACAATAAGCTACCGAGCCTATTCTCTCAATCACTTTGTATGGACCAATAAAGCGCGGACTTAATTTACTTTTCGGCCAAATCTCAGAATTTTCTTCCAAGGTGACACTTTCAGAAACACTTTATCACCCACTTGAAATTCAATTTCTTTTCTTTTTAAATCCGCATACGATTTCTGCCGGTCTGATGAAGTTTTCAGATTGTCTCGACTTATCTTTACTTTTTCTTCTGTCTCTTTTATCAAATCGACCCCATGTAGTCGGTGCTCACTCAATTCGGTCCAATACAGTGGAGTTCAACACTTTCGTCCATACAACGCTTCATACGGTGCCATTTTTATACTGGACTGATAACTATTATTATATGCAAATTCAATCAGAGGCAAATATCTGTCCCATCTACTCTTAAACTCCAAAATGCAACATCTAAGCATAGCTTCTAATATTTGGATTACTCTTGTAGATTGGCCATCCGTTTGAGGATGAAATAACGTACTAAAATTCAATTTAGTACCTAAGGCATTCTGACTCTTCTTCTAAAACCTCGAAGTAAACCGAGGATCTCGATCAGAGATTATGGATAGTGGCACTCCATGTTGTCGTACTATCTCAGCAATATACAATTCTGCCAATTTATCAGGTGAAAAGTCTATACGTACCGGAACAAAATGAGCCGATTTAGTCAGTCGATCTACAATTACCCAAACCGAATCTTTCTTTCTCGGTGTCAGAGGCAAACCAGATACAAAGTCCATTGTAACTCTATCCCATTTCCATTCGGGAATAAAAATCGGTTGCAGTAACCCAGATGGCACTTGGTGTTCAGCTTTCACTTGTTGACAAATCAGACATTTTGAAACAAACTCTCAGATGTCCCACTTCATACTCAGCCACCAATATAGTTTCTTCAGATCATTATACATTTTCACACTACCAGGATGTATTGCCATACCACTACTATGAGCTTCATGCAGAATTTTAGCAATCAATACCGAAGTCTTCGGTACATATAATCGGTCACGGTACATCAAACAACCATTCGGATCGACTCGAAACTCAGAATCTTCATTCTCTAAACACTGTTCTCTTTTATTGTGCAATTCATTATCTACTTTCTGAGCTTCAAAATTCTTTTGCAAAAACACTGGTTTAACTCGTAATTCTACAATCAAGGCACTACCATCAGACATATCTAATCTCACATTCATAGCTCGTAAAGCAAAGAGGGGCTTTCTACTTAAAGCATCTGCGGCCACGTTAGACTTTTCCGGATGATAGTCTATCACCAACTCATAGTCTTTTAACAATTCTAGCCACCTTCTCTGACACAAATTCAGATCTTTCTGTGTCATCACATACTTTAGGCTTTTGTGATCAGTGAATACACGACAACTCTCACCATACAAATAATGTCGTCAAATTTTCAATGCAAAGATAATGGCAGCTAACTCTAAGTCATGAGTAGGATAATTCCATTCATGCAGTTTCAACTATCTAGAAGCATAAGCTATCACTTTTCCCTCCTGCCTCAAAACACATCCAAGTCCATTTAACAATGCATCACTATACACAACAAATTCTTTTCCTGACTCGGGTTGGACCAAAACTGGTGCTTCAATCAAACATTTCTTCAATTTATCAAAACTCTGCTAACATTCTTCTGTCCATTCAACTTTACTATCTTTTTGTAGTAATTTAGTTATCGGCGAAGCTATCATGGAAAATCCTTCGACAAAGCGACGGTAATAGCCAGCTAAACCCAGAAAACTTCTAATCTCAGCTACAGTCTACGGAGGCTTCCATTCTAAAATAGCTGACATCTTTCCCAGGTCCACTTGTATCCCCTCACCGGATATAACATGTCCCAAGAATCTGACTTCTCGAAGCCAAAATTCACTTTTACTGAACTTAGCAAATGGTTTCTTTTCTCGGAGAATCTGCAATACAGTCTTCAAATGTTTAGCATGTTCAGACTCATTTGGAGAATAAACCAAGATGTCGTCTATGAAGACTACTACACATAAAGAGAAAATATACCAATAATTACTTCAGGGGAGGATGCTTCCTCTCTAGCTCGAATAGCATAAGCTATTGCCGGAGCCCTCGTTTTGGACCTTACAGTGACATCTCTCGTTGTGCCTTTACCACTATTCTAGGTTCCCACATTTCTCAGTGGCCTCCCTCTGGACATAGTACTTGGCCTTACATTTTGCTATTTTTTCGGCTCTTTCGGCTCTGGATAGTCCTTCACGAAGGGTCTTTAGACCCACAGCGGAAACAAGCTTGGTTAATCACATAACATTCACCCGAATGTCTCTCTCCACAACGTCGACATTCCAGTCTATCAGACTTGACACTTCCGGCACTAGCTACCGAAGTGGCCTAGGTCTTAGAACTCACATGTCGCCTATCACGATCTTGACGAAAATAACCAGTAGAAATATTTGATCGAGGACTCATTTACTTTGACTTCTTTGATTGGGACTGAACTGGTTTGCCCATTGATCTTTTTCGAGCCTCCCTATTCTCATTTTCAGCTTTCCTCTTCTCTTTGCTCAGTTCTTCAGCCTTAATGGCTCTTTCAACCATTACCATAAACTCTTTGATTTCTAAAATGCTAATTAGTAACTGGATATCTTCATTAAGCCCGTCCTCGTATCTCTGACACAAAATAGCCTCATTAGGCACACATTATTGAGCATACTTGCTCAACTTAACAAATTCTCTTTCGTACTCGACTATAGTTAACTGGCGTTGCTTCAATTCGAGAAATTCATTTCTTTTCTTTTCTATGAAGTACTAGCTAATATATTTCTTCCTAAACTCCTCTTGGAAGAAATTCCAGGTAACCCTTTCCCCAGGTACTACTAATATTAATGTCTTCCACCAGGGATAAGCAGAGTCTCTTAGAAGAGATATAGCACATTTCAAACTTTCCTCAAGAGTATAAGACAATTCATCTAACACTCGGATAGTGTTCTCTAGCCAGAACTCTGCCCCTTTCGGATCATCATTTACATTAGCTTGAAACTCTTCAGCCCCATACTTTCTGATCTTATCTAGAGGAGGTTTTGACAACGGTACTACCTCTAGTTGTTGAGGAGCTATAGGAGCAGATTGGGGTATAGGAGGGGCGGAGGAGGTTGAGCATTCAGATTTGCTCGAATGAACTTATTATACCATTTATTCATCCTATGGAGGAAAGCTACTCGAGCCTCCTCACCTTGAATTTGACCCGCAGGTGCTATCCCTTGAGCAGGAGCAGGCGCATTACTTTGGGCATCATCAGCCACATCACGATTAGGATCCATAACTATACAGAAAAACAATTTAAAATCGTCAGGAGCCAACACACTATCAATTTCAATTTATGGCATGTATAGGCAGACTATTACACTTGCCAGGTTAGTCCTAGAATTGACTAAACCATGGCTCTGATACCAATAAAATGTAACACCTTTAACCTGAAATAGTCATCGGAATCGAGTGTGAGGCATTATCAGACTCAAAACAACATTTACAGAAATAACCCGTGATTGGTTGCGAAATCACATACACTTCAATTCAGAATTTCCTTGATCGAGGGTTTTCCATCACAATATAGGCATTACAGACGATTAGGACTCGAATCCTATTATATCGGACACTCAAAAAATTTTTCACTTTTAAGACATCGTCAAACGCCCTTGTAACTAATAACACGGCCTTGTTATTAGACCGTGTGTTCTTTACACACCCGTTTTCAAAAACCGTGGATGAAACTGTCCACTATGCCACGATCACTCCACACGATAGTTTGGAGGCCATGCACTCCACACGGTTGAGACACACGGTCATGTCTTCTACCCGTGTGGTTCACTAAAAATATAATTCAAGGTGCAGGGGAGGCACGGTCCAGGGACACACCAGTAGGGTTAGGCCGTGTGTCGCCTACGGCCTAGGCACGCTCGTGCCATGTACCCGTGGAGTATTCTACCAAATCCCACATGGCCCTGGCACAAGCTTGTATGCCCCACCGTGTAGGTCGTGTCAGGCTATATACCAAGCTTTATCCTCCCTGAAACACAAGCAATCATAAACACAACCAAACAAGCCAATTCAAAGGAAAATACTTAAATGGCTACATCTATAAGTGATCATTTACAATAAACCACATGAGTAACATAGCTTAGGCATACAAAATAGTGTTTTACAATCACAAGTGCTCTATACATGCCATAAATTACACTTGAAATATAAAATATACCAAACGAAGCTTGATAGTGTGTTGTGTATCTCTGATGTTATGATCCCAATCTAAGAAGCTCGAAATCTAAGGAAAAGGAAAACAAAAGGGGTAAGCTACAATACCTTAGTAAATCATATGAAATTCAAAGCAGTACGATGATTTAATATGTCATTTGCTTTAACAGCATAAACATTATCACATATCATTGTACAATTAACTTACTCTATGTGTACAATCCCCATACTAATCATGAATATGCTTGGCAATAACATTCTCAGTCTACCATACCATTTTTAGCGCGCCTGTACAATCACTTCATCACAATACAGTAAATCTAATCCCATTGAGCAAATTTTAGACTATGAACAGATATACAGAGGTTAGCACATAGTGCCATACAGACATGGCAGAGCCATAAGGTAGCCAAAGCTACTGACAGTAGGGTAGCCGAAGCTACAATTAGTGCAGTAGCCGAAGCTACAAAAGAGTGAGGTACCCAATGCTACAATCAGTAATAGTACAGACGTTAACCACGGGCTTACTCACACAAGCTGATAGGTGTCTGCAACACATGCAAGACTACCTACCACCTGGGTAACTATAACAATCAGAACAGTAGGGCCCTCTAGTGACATGCCACCTATATCTATGTCTATTCCTGCTAGCTCAAATGGGATTTACAGTCGATACATTATTCTCACAATCACAGAGACATGTTCAATTCCAATCCATGGCATGATTATATTCAATATAATAATCTGATGATAAACATTTAATTTATATTAACAAATATGCCAGAAATTTGCATATAACTTACCTGAATTGCCCAAAAAAGGACTAATTTTTAAAATTAGTCGAGGACCTTCTCTGTTCCCTGATCTTGAGCCTTATCAGACTGTTCTTGATCTAAATTAACACATATAGCATAGATATCAATTATCTAATTCAATACAGTTACAGTTCATATTTAGGGTGTCACAGCTCGAAATAGGGCCAAGTCAAAATAGTGGTTTCGTAACCACAAATCAGAAGTGAAATTTTGAATTTTTGTAAATTTTGATAAGATTTGATTTATTGATATTTGATGTGAAAGTATTGTTTGAAAATTTTTATTGATTAAGTGCCCAATTTTATGTTTAGGACTAAATTGCATTAATTGCAAAATGTGAGGTACAGAGTTTTAGTACCCAATTGAAATGGGGGTTTGAATTGGAGGCCTTTATGTTGTAAATAAACCATCAAATAGTGTCATAGACATAAAAGGGTAATTCTATAAATGTTTATGAGTTATGTCATTAAGGGCATTTTAGTCATTTTTGGGAAAAAGATAAAATTTATTGTTTTAAACATCATCTTCTCCATGAAATGAACACCCATGGCTGCAGATTCTTATTTTTCTCCATGGCTAGGGTTACTTTGGTTTCTAAGCTCAATAGTAAGTGAAATCTTGCCCCGTTTTTAGTTATTTTCGTATTTTCATAATTACTTGAGCTTGAATTTCATGATTCTACCATTATTTTCAAGAGATTTTGGGGTTAAAAAATATACCCATTGGTGATATGTGTGTTTTTGGTTGAGTAATGGTAGATAGTGAAAGCTTAGAGGGTTATATGCATGTTTTTGGGATTGAAATTGGATGAATTTGTGTAAAAAGGGATTAATTTGTAAAGTTTATAAATTGTTCTTAAGTGTGTGAATTATTGATAAATTTAGTGTTATTGCTGTGAAAATGGATTAAATAAGTCTATGGAATATAGAAAATGAAAGTTGGAGTCCAAGGGACTAATTTGTAAATTGTTGAAAGTTGAGGGGTAAATTTGGAAATTTACCCAAATGTGATTTGTATCCATAATTGGTTAGATTATTGATAAATTATGTTTTGTGTGTGAATTTAGACAATAAAGATGTGAAAAGTCCGAGTACGAGAAATAAGGGGGTTCTCGACAAAGTCTAGGGAATTAATCCATTGACTATTCGGGTAAGTCGTATGTAAATTCTAGCATGTTTTGCTAAAATATAATTAATTATTTTTTATTGTGTGATTATAATAATATGTGAGTTACAAAATGAATGGAACTTGGTATACTTTCGTATTCGTGGGAATAAGGTATGTTCTGTAAATTTCGATTGATAATATGCTATGTCTTTAAAATTGTGAAAATAGTGAAAATTCTGTAAAGTCTGACAAAGTGATAGATATGCTTCTAAAATTATTTGGCTAATCAGTTGTTATATCTCTGAAATTGTGATAATGATGAATTGTTTGTAAAATCCCTATTGAGCAAGTAGGAATAGACATTGTTATAAGTGACATGTCACTAGAGGTATTCTGATTCTATCTGATAAAGTTCCCGGGTGCTGCGTGGTCTAGCATGTGTTGCAGACACCTATCAGGTTATGTGAGCAGGCCCGAGGTAACTTCTGTTCTGATTCTGTGATGTAGCTTCGGCTACCCCTCTGTTAGTAGCTTCGGCTACCATTTTGTGATGTAGCTTCAGCTACCCCTCTGTTAGTAGCTTCGGCTACCTCATGGCTCTGCCATGTCTGTGAGGCACTTCAGTGCTAACCTCTGATTATCTGGTCATATTCTGAATCTGCTCAATCAGATTAGTTTATCTGTATTATGATGAAGTGTTTCTACAGGTGACATGAAATAGTTCTGTACATTGAGATTAGTACGGTTAAGCACACATATGATTGGTATGTGAAATGTGCCCAAAAGAGTAAGTTGAGTATGGAATGATATGTATTAATAATTGTTCTGAAGTAATCGATAATCTGTAATGTTCATTGCTCTAATTTGCATATGACTTACTAAGCTATTATAGCTTACTCTATTCTATTCTTTCCCCCTTTCAGTGTATGAAAATGATTGGATTGGGAGCCGAGTCTTCGGAGTAGGCTTCACACTGTCAAGCCTTTTTAGTATGTTATGTATCTAGCATAAGTTTATGGCATGTATAGAAGGTTATGAATATGTATAATTAATTTGTAAGCTTATAAGCATTATGTTTCTAATGTGGGATATTGAAGTAAATGTTTGTATAAGTAAAGTATTATTTGGATTGGTTGTGGATGTGCTTGTTTGTGTCTCAGGGAAGCAAAGGCTTGGTAGATAGCTTAACATGGCCTGCATGGCATGGTACACGGGCGTGTACCATGGCCGTGTGAGATTTGGTAGAATGCTCTACGGGTATGCGGCACGGGCGTGCCTAGGCCGTAGGCAATACACGACCTGACCTTACGAGCGTGCCATTAGACCGTGCTTTCCTTGCACCTTGATTTAAATTCTAAGTACCACACGGGTAGGAGACACGGCCGTGTGTCTCAACCGTGTGGGAGCACACGGCCTTCAAACGAGCATGTGAAGTGGCCGTGTCATTTTGGACAGTTTCATCCACGGGTGCTTGACATAGGCGTGTGAAGGCCACACGGTCTCATAACACGGCCGTGATAAGGACAACACGGCCGTGTGACGTTGTTTTCCTATGAAAAATTTTTTGACTAACCGATTTGAAAGGATTCGAATCCTAATCATCCGAGATGTATGTATCATGTCCGAAAGCCCTCAATAAGAATGATTCTGAACTGATTTGCATGAAATTCTGTATCCATTTCTGATTAAGTTCTGTAAAGGTTCGTTTAAGTCCGGTAACACTCTGTACTTCATTCAGTGATGATCTCGGGTATATGAGTGTTACATTTTAATTGGTATCAGAGCATGGTTTAGTCGATTCTCGGACTAACGTAGCAATTGTAATAGTCTGTCTATACATGCCGTAAGTAAAGTGTGACAGTGTGATATCCTCCGGCTCCCATGAATGATTCTGTTAAAGTTGTGGTAATGTTTTCTATCTGATCTATTATTGATTAACAGAAAATGTCATTGAAATGACTATATGTGTTTGTGATATGTTCGATTCTGGAAAGATATGAAAAGATGTGTATATGAGACTGTGTAAAGCAAATTGTGTCAATGTGATAGTATTGTGATGATGTGATAAGTGTTAAGTTACATGTGTAAATGAATGTGTGAGTCCCCTTCGAGGCTTAACGACCTCACCCCCTTATCAGTGATATTTTGTAATGAGGTTTTGATGGAATGAAATGTGAATGAGTCTGTATAGGAGAGACAAAAGAAATCGGTTGTGGACCGGTGACTCTGAAAAATGAATTCAGAATGGTTTAGTAATAAGTTGAAGTTGGAAAGTATAGTAGCATGTTCTAAAGGATTCCCAGACTGAGTGTTCGTTATTTGTTGAAAATGATGGGAGAATAATTAGTTCTGGTAAACTAATTCAATTAGATCTGATGTTCAATTGTGTATCTCTGGGAAATCTTTCAGAGTAGTTTTCGTTAATGGACGAAATTTGAAATAGTATGGCCTTTATGATGATAAGTGAACTGGATAGATATCTGAATTGAATGTCTGTAGTGGAATAGAATATGAAGGCCTTCACTGGATGTTCTATATTTCCTATTCCCAGAAATACATATGTGATTGTTCTTTCTTTGATGAAATTGTTATAGAATGAGAATACTATCTGACTTTACTGTTTAATGAAGGTATGGTTATTCTGAAATGTTTATAATCAGTGTAATTGTATTTTCTTTTTGGGATTTCAATGTACTGTGATTGGGATGAATTTGAGAAAAGAATTTGCAAGAAATTATTCTCTATTTATGTTGAATAGTATTCGATTGTAAAGTAATGTTTGAGAATGTATTAAGAATATAAGGTCCGAGATGAATTGACTATCTATGATAGAATGTAATATGTGCATTTGTCTGTGAATTGAAATTGAACTTTACTGACTTCACCCCGTATCAGTAAGATATTATGATGAAATCTATGAGATTTGAATAAAATAAGCTTATGATTAAGGAATTTCAGAAACTTGAATTTGGAAGATTGAGTGAAGTGATGATAGTTATGTAATTATTGTAACTCCTCCTGGATATTTTATTTGTATGTCTATCTTTAGAGATATTTGTGGTTTGTTTGGGTTATGCCTGATATGGTTTCGTCTCTTTCTGATAATCTATTTCTTTTAAGTTGTTGTTCTGTTAAATATATGTGAAGGTTATATTATTTTTGTTATTGTGGATTTCTGTACTCAGGAGTGACATTTTTCTTTCTAAATCTTATATGGGGTGAAATTCCCTAATATTTAGTGCAATTTCAGACGTCGAAACTTCGTTATGTTGATTTCTTATGATACCATGTGAATGTTTACAAGAGACCTCTATTTGACGGGATAACTATGTCTATGATGATTATAAATTCTGGTTCAAAGGATAAGAGTATAGTGTTACCTTTATCTGAGCTACAGAAGTTGTATTTCTACATTGATTTCTGTTTGAATTACAATTGACTTTCTTCTGTGTTCGAATGCTTTATAAAGAAATCGAGATATTGTTTATTACTACGGTTAAGACATCAGTATGATTATGATTCTATGATTCCCAATTTAGTGGTTGTGATTTCTGTAAAATGATAAGTCTAGGTTACCTTATAACGAGAAGAAACGGTATCTCTAAAAAGGGTCGATTCGAAATGTAGTCTGATTTGATGTGACTCAATTAAAAGGGTATTTGAATTTCATATAATGAAATTTATCCATTGTACTGGGGAGATAAATTCTTAATTGTATACGTATGAACTGAAGAATCAGTGTTTTTGAAGATTTGATACAGTAGTACTTCTATCAGAACAATCCTGTCTGAGAAATGTTGTAGTAATCTAAGTTTGTCAGACAATTAAAGTTTTCTTTTGCACAAAGATACCTTTATCGAAGTGTTAGTTCCACTTCAGTCTGAGTTGAGTAAAGGATTTGTGAATTCCAGTTATGTAACATTGTTTAGTTTGAAGTGTGTTCTAATGAAAAAGATTTCAGAAATATCTGGTAATTCTGTGTAATTAGAACTATATGCAAGGAGTTTTAGATGCTTATTGTTAGCAAAACGAATTTGGTGTGATTCTGATTCTAATTTTGGGATTCAAGTAAATGTTATGAGCGACTGCAGTTCAGAGATAGGTTTTATATTCTGAGAGGCTCAGAATTAATTTGTATGATTTTGAATGAAGCTCACAGTAATAGATTTTCTGTACATCTGGGAAACACGAAAGGAAATATTTCTAACTTTAGTATGAAATGTTTGATCTGTCAACAAATTTAGACTAAATATCAAGTGCCATCTGAATTCTTACAATCGATCACGATTTTTGAATGAAAGTGGAATTGAGTAATTATAGATTTTGTTTTAGGTTGCCTTTATTTCTGAAAAAGAAAGTTTTGACGTGAATTGAAGTGATAGATTGATAAGATCAGACCATAATATTCCTGTATGATCTGATTTCGTACTCAATATAATTAGTCAAGTTTTACATTTCTGATACTGTAAGGTTGCACGGAGCATCTTTGTCAGTTGTGTTTGTTAGAAATCGGGAATTTACTTTGCGATTCTGAAAGAAGACTTCAAGATTATTGATTATGGTTTTCTTCTGGTATTCTCTGAAACACTATTTTACCGTGAGGAATTCTATTCTTGAATTCTTGGCTTAACACCGTATCTTGGATTTCTGTACTCTGGTCTTCTTATTATTATTCTTTTTATATGAATCTGGAATGTTGCTACTCTGATTTATTTTTGAAGTATTCTCTTCTCTGATTCGAAACGACTACATTCACTATGATTATGTGTTTGTAGCTCTCTGATTCTTAGGAAAAGTATATGATAGAAGTTCAAGCTTGAATCGTACAGTGATCTTTTCTCTCTTATATGGATCTGATGAATTCTGGTATATGGTGGAAACTTAGTATACTTTCTAATTTAGATTGGACAATGTTGAACATTACAGAAGAGACTTAATATGTGAGATAGCGTGATTCGATTGGAATATTGAAAGATTTCAAGTAATTGTTGACTGATTTTTGAGGAGTTTGTTATAGTTTCCATTGCTTGGATGGAGATCATTCATTGATTATGAAAGTACAGATCGTTTGACTGATACTCCTTGAAAGACAATCTGAGTTTAGTAATATTGAAGGTTGAAACAAGGTTTTTCTGGTGAAATTGAGTAATATTGAGGTGCACTGAAATGGCATAGCCAAAAATAAATTAGAGTGACTGTTAAGTGATGTTGAAAGCTTAAAAGCATAAGATTTCTATTAATGTTATTGTTGTTCTAATCTAAGATATGTTATGTTCAGATGAGTTGAATATTATATCAGAAATTTTATCTAAGTTTCAGTTGTGAGATGTTGTCTGAAAAATGCGATGTTTGTCTGAGATATGTGTTCAGATATGTGTTCGGATGTGCAAAAATAAGGATTAGGTATAATGATAATTGGGTATGCAGTATTCCACTTTGGACTGATACCCAAATGACGAGTTGATATTTGATGGAATTGGGAATTTAGACTATTTAGGATAAAAGTAGTTAGTAGTATTATGGAAATGGTTATGAGATAGAACTTCTGTCCAAATTGAATCTGAATTGTCGACTTCCTTGGAAGGAAAAGTGTCATAGGATTATGATTAATTTTCTGGCAAGAAAGGATCTATATATGGGTTTGTTATGTATAAGGTTAAATTGATAAAGTGATCGAAGTATTCGTGATGTGATCTGTCAGTGTCAATTGAAGTTTCAGCTTGTTAGCGAACTGAGATTTATGAATCCAAGACGTTTATTAATATGTCTCTCACATTCGGAAATTTGTTTTACTATGATATGATTTTCGGGGACAAAAATCTCTAAAGGGGGAGAGAGTTGTCACAGCCCGAAATAGGGCTTAGTCGGAATAGGGGTTTCATAACCACAAATCTGAAGTGAAATTTTGAATTTTTGTAAATTTTGATAAGATTTGATTTATTGATATTTGATGTGAAAGTGTTGTTTGAAAAATTTTATTGATTAAGTGCCCAATTTTATGTTTAGGACTAAATTGCATTAATTGCAAAATGTGAGGTATAGAGTTTAAGTACCCAATTGAAATGAGGGTTTGAATTGGAGGTCTTTATGTTGTAAATAAACCATCAAATAGTGTCATGGACATAAAACGGTAATTCTAGAAATGTTTATGAGTTATGTTATTAAGGGCATTTTAGTCATTTTTGGGAAAAAGACAAAATTTGATGTTTTAAACATCATCTTCTCCATGAAATGAACTCCTATAGCTGCCGATTCTTATTCCTCCCCATGGCTAGGGTTACTTTGGTTTCTAAGCTCAATAGTAAGTGAAATCTTGCCCCGTTTTTAGTTATTTTCGTATTTTCATGATTACCTGTGCTTGAATTTCATGACTCTACCATTTTTTTCAAGAGATTTCAGGGTTCAAAAATATACCCATTGGTGATATGTGTGTTTTTGGTTGAGTAATGGTAGATAGTGAAAGCTTAGAGGGTTATGTGCATGTTTTTGGGATTGAAATTGGATGAATTTGTGTAAAAAGGGATTAATTTGTAAAGTTTATAAATTGTTCTTAAGTGTGTGAATTATTGATAAATTTAGTGTTATTGTTGTGAAAATGGATTAAATAAGTCCATGGAATATAGAAAATGAAAGTTGGAGTCCAAGGGACTAATTTGTAAATTGTTGAAAGTTGAGGGGTAAATTTGGAAATTTACCCAAATGTGATTTGTATCCATAATTGGTTAGATTATTGATAAATTATGTTTTGTGTGTGAATTTAGACAATAAATATGTGAAAAGTCCGAGTACGAGAAATAAGGGAGTTCTCGACAAAGTCTAGGGAATTAATCCATTGACTATTCGGGTAAGTTGTATGTAAATTCTAGCATGTTTTGCTAAAATATAATTAATTATTTTTTATTGTGTGATTATAATAATATGTGAATTATGAAATGAATGGAACTTGGTATACTTCCGTATTCGTGGGAATAAGGTATGTTCTGTAAATTTCGATTGATATAAGTGACATGTCACTAGAGATATTCGTGGGAACTTGGTATACTTCCGTATTCTGACATGTCACTACGCCTCTATTAGTAGCTTCGGCTACCCCTCTGTTAATAGCTTCGGCTACCTCATGGCTCTGCCATGTTTGTGAGGCACTTCGGTGCTAACCTTTGATTATCTGGTCATATTCCAAATCTGCTCAATGGGGTTAGTTTATCTATATTATAATGAAGTATTTCTACAGGTGACATGAAATAGTTCTGTACATTGAGATTAGTACAGTTAAGCACACGTATGATTGGTATGTGAAATGTGCCCAAAAGAGTAAGTTGAGTATGGAATGATATGTATTAATAATTTTTATGAAGTAATCGATAATTTGTAATGTTCATTGCTCTAATTTGCATACGACTTACTAAGCTATTATAGCTTACTCTGTTCTATTCTTTCCCCCTTTCAGTGTATGAAAATGGTTGGTTTGGGAGTCGAGTCTTCGGAGTAAGCTTCACACTGTCAAGCCTTATTAGTACTTTATGTATCTAGTGTAAGTTTATGGCATGTATAGAAGGTTATGGATATGTATAATTAATTTGTAAGCTTATAAGCATTATGTTTCTAATATGGAATATAGAAGTAAATGTTTGTATAAGTAAAGTATTATTTGGATTGGTTGTGGATGTGCTTGTTTGTGTCTCAGGGAAGCAAAGGCTTGGTAGATAGCCTAACACGGCCTGCGTGGCATGGTACACAGGCGTGTACCATGGCCATGTAAGATTTGGCAGAATGCTCTACGGGTATGCGACACGGGCGTGCCTAGGCCGTGGGCGATACACGGCATGACCTTACGAGCGTGCCACTAGACCGTTCTTTCCCTGCACCTTGATTTAAATTCTAGGTACCACATGGGTAGGAGACACGGTCATGTGTCTCAACCGTGTGGGAGCACGCAGCCTTCAAACGGGCGTGTGAAGTGGCCGTGTCATTTTGGACAGTTTCATCCACGAGTGCTTGACATGGGCGTGTGAAGGCCACACGGTCTCACAACACAGCCATGCTAAAGGTCACACGGGCGTGTGACGTTGTTTTCCAATGCAAAATTTTCTGAGTATCCGATTTGAAAGGATTCGAATCCTAATCATCCGAGATGTCTGTATCATGTCCGAAAGCCCTCAATAAGAATGATTCTGAACTGATTTGCACGAAATTCTGTATCCATTTCTGATTAAGTTCTGTAAAGGTTCATTTAAGTCCGGTAACGCTCTGTACTTGATTCCGGCGACGGTCTCAGGTATACGGGTGTTACATGGGGTAAATTTTCAAATTTTCCCCTCAACTTTACAATAATTACAATTTACTTCCATAACACAACATACCAAATTCTTTGTTCCAAGGACTTATAAAGCCCATTTTCACAATTATGACTCTCAAATATTCATTATTTCACACATTTAGGAACAATTTGTAATTTCTACAAATTAGTCCCTTTTTTATGTACTTTCATCCACTTTCATCCCATAAAACATGCATATGAACTTAAAACTTCCATTATCTACCATTAGTGAGCTAAACATACTCATATCACAAATGGGTTATTTTGCAAACTCTTATTTCTCTTCAAATAAATGGTAGAAATGAGAAATTTAAGCTTCAATGAGCCCAAAAATACAAAAATAATTGAAAATGGGACTAAATTACAATTACAATGAAGCTTGGAAAATCAAAGAACCCTTGGTTATGGAGGTTCAAAATTTCGGCAGCACATATGGGATAGGAAGAAGATGATAGCTTTTATTTTAATGAAAATTTGTCTTTATTCACATTTGACCATTTTTCCCTTCATGCCATTTCATATATATTTTTCCATGTAAGGCTATTTTGGTCCAAAACACTAATTAATGGACTAATTGCAACATAAACACTTTTTATTTCATAAAACTCTTCAATTAAATCATACACAATGCATATTGTTTTCCTTAACACAAAATTAATCACCAAAATAGTAAAATTTCCAAACAGTATTTTGACACCAGTATTCAATCTAATAGATATCATAAAAAATACACATAATTAAAATTTTTCACTTCGAATTTATGGTTACAAAACTACTATTTTGACTAACCCCTAATTCGGGTTATTACAGGTAATGCCTCATACCCGTGTCCGACGACGGTTGCGGGTGAGGGGTGTTATATTTAGTCGTCTTCAGACTAACATAGCAAGTATGAGAGTCTAGCTATACATGCCATAATTGTGAATATTGATAGTGTGATGGTTTCTAATCCTTAAATTGTGTTTTCATATAGTAAATGGATCCCAACCCAACAGTAGCTGACGACATTGAAAGTAACGGGCCGGCTCCCGCTCAAGGGACTGCACCACCAGAGATTAGAAATGTTGAATCTAGTCAGGGAGAAGAGGCTCAAGAGGCTTTTCTTTATAGAATGAGAGTGGTACAGGGAGTTCATTTGGCCGAACCTGAATGCTCAACCTCCCCCACCTTTTCCCATCCCTCAACCAACCCCAGTAGCCCCACAAGGTGTGGAAATGACAAGACTAAGTAAGCCCCCTATTGATAAGATTCATAAGTATAGGATCGAAGAATTTAGAGCCAATGTTCATGATGACACCGAGATGGCAGAATTTTGGTTAGGAAACACAATTTGAGTATTTGATGAACTCTCCTGCATACCCGAGGAGTGTTTAAAGTGTGTCGTCTCACTTCTGAGAGACTTAGCGTATCAGTGGTGTAAAACGCTAGTCTCGGTAGTGCGTATAGAAAGAGTTACTTGGGAATTCTTCCAAGTGGACTTTTAGAAGAAGTATATAAGTTAGCGCTTTGTTGATCAGAAGCAGAAGGAGTTTTTAGAGTTGCAACAAGGTCGTATTACAGTGTCTGATTATGAGCGAGAATTCGTCCGACTCAGCAAGTATGCTCGGGTTCTATAGAAGAAATTATGTGTAAGAGGTTTGAGAATGGCCTAAATGAAAATATTAAGATATATGTAGGATTTTGGAATTGAAGGAATTTGTTATGTTAGTTGATCGAGCATGCAAAGCTGAGGAATTGTGTAAGGAAAAGAGGAAACCTGAATCAGAGGCTAGGTATGTGAAGAAGAGATCGATAAGTAAGCCCTTCCAACCATCATCAAAGAAAGTGAGATATGTGCCAAACCGTTCGACCGTTTCAGCTTGTAATCCGAGTAGAACTCGTGGGAGGCAAAATACGGGTTCTAAGGCTTAGACTACTTCAGTATCTAGTGTTGGCAATGTCAAGCCAAGTAACCCTGAATGTCAACACCATGGAAGGAGACATCCCGGTGAGTGTTGGATGGTCACCAGGGCTTGCTTCAAATGTGGCTCCCAAGACCACTTCATCAAAGACTGTCTGGAGATGGTAACGAAAGATATTACTCAGAGTACTAAACCAAGCAATGTACTTGCTAAAGGGTGGCCTACCAAAAATATGAAAGAAGGAGCTAGTAGCAGAGGCATGGCTAGAGATTCAGGTGCAAGATCGGAGACTACAGTGCCTGCAAGAACCTATGCCATTTTGTGCCCGGGAAGAAGCGTCATCCCCTGACGTAACCACTGGTACATTTTCTCTTTATGATGTTAATATAGTTCTAATGATTAATCCCGGGCCCACGCACTCTTACATTTGCATGAAATTAGTGAATGATATGAAATTCCCTATAGTGTCAACCGAGTTTATGATTAAGGTGTCAAGCCCTCTAGGCAAATGTGTGTTAATTGACAAGATTTGCAAGAATTGTCCCTTGGTGATTCGAGGTCACTATTTTCTAGCCGATCTAATGCTATTGCCATTTGATGAGTTTGATGCCATTTTGGGCATAGACTGGCTATCGATACATGATGCTAAAGTAAATTGTAGATAGAAGGTTATTAAGATAAAATATGAAAATAATGAAATCCTCTAGGTTGAAACAGATGAGTCTAGCGAGTTGCCTGCTTTGATTTCATCAAGGACTACTCAGAAGTATTTGAGAAAGGGTTGTGAAGTGTATTTGGCCTATTTATTGAATACGATAGAATCTGAATTGAAAGTGGAGTTAGTGCCAGTGGTTTGCGAGTTCTCGAACGTATTTCCTTAGGAATTGACGAGTATACCCCCATTAGAGAAATTAAGTTTTCTATTAACTTGTTGCCGGGGACTACCCCGATATCTATAGCCCCTTTTAGAATGGCTCCGACTAAGCTAAAAGAATTGAAAGTGCAGCTACAAAAATTGACAGATAAAGGGCTTACAAGGCCAAGTTTTTTGTCCCTGGGGTGCTCCGGTATTGTTTGTGAAGAAAAAGGATGGATCGATGAGACTTTGTGTCGATTATAGGCAATTCAACAAGGTGACAATAAAGAACAAGTACCCCCTACCAAGAATTGATGATTTATTTGATCAATTAAAAGGGACAACGGTGTTTTCAAAGATTGAGATGAGGTCCGGATACTACCAAGTAAAGTTGAAAGAGTTTGATATGCTGAAGACTACTTTTAGAACAAGGTATGGGCATTATGAGCTTTTCGTAATGCCTTTTGGTCTAACTAATGCCCCAGCTGTGTTTATGGATTTAATGAACCGAATTTCTAGACTGTACTTGGATAAGTTTGTAGTGGTTTTTATTGATGAAATCCTAATTTATTCTCGTGATGAAAACGAGCATGCTGAGCATTTAAGGACAGTTTTGCAAATTTTATGAGATAAACAATTGTATTAAAAATTTAGTAAAAGCAAGTTTTGGCTCAGTGAAGTTGGGATTTTGGGTCACATTGTGACAGCGCTATTCCAGCCCTAGACGGTAAGTGGTTTCGGAACCACTAAACTGAAGAGTATAAAATAATAATAATAAAATAAAATATATATAAATACTAAATATTATTTATTTCACGTTTTTAATGTGTAAATTTCATATTGAGTAAGTTGCTGTTTCAATTTGTGTCTTTTATTGAGGAATTGTTAAAAAGGGGCTTCTATGAAAACATTGAAATTTTGATAGGTTAATTTGTGATGGCCGAATTTTAGGAAGCTTAGAACATGGGGGCTTTGCATGTCAATTACCCCTTTTGTTTTATAAGTGGCCGGTCAAAATGATTAGTAGGTAAGAATATACATATTTTATATTAGAGAATGGTTGATAATAGTTTTATAATAATAAAACATATTAATAAAACAAAGTGGGTGAAAGGAACAAGGAACTTCATCTTTGTTCATTTTTTTTCAACCGAAAAACAAAACTAAGAGAGGAGAATAAGGGTATAGGCATTCGGCTAATCTTGTGCTCAAATTAAGGTAAGGTTTCTACTTGATTTTCTATGAATTTTGTTCTTTGAATTAATGAAGAAGTTATTTATATAGCCCATGTCAAAATTTGGAGTATGGTAATGATATGTGCAATCGGCCAATGTGTTTATTTTTCATTTGGTTGCCAAATGTAGGTTAATGAATTATGTGAGTAGGTTGTGATTAAATTGAGTGATTTGAAGTAGGAATGCCGTAATAGATGTTATAAGTAGAGAAGGTGTTTTGTAATTTTAATACTTGAACTTTGAGTGGCTTAAAGGAACTTGCACTTTCGGTTAACATGGTGATTAAGGGAGTCTTGTTAAAAAAAGAAAAAAAGAAAACAAGGTTAATTGTTTAGTCTTTGGTTGTATTAATGCCGAATGACCTATCTTTTTGAAGTGAAATTTGTATAAAGGAGTAATCGGCTTTAGTACTTGTGAAAATGTCAAATAATTGCATGTGTGTGTTTGAATGGGATTGAAATATTGACTTTTGGTTTTCATAGAGATGTCATGTGATTTTAATTGAGTATATTAAGTCATTAACTCATTTTGTTTCTTAAATTTTTTTTTAAATAAATTGATATGAATTTATGAATTGGTTAAGGTGATTACATGGTTACATATGTAGTCAAACTTGAATTTACCGTATGTTCATATTATGAGAATTATTAGTATCTTGTTTTAAATAGTTATTAAGGTAAATTGATGAGTCGAATTGTAAATTTTAGCTCAAGAGCAAAAGGGAGGAGAAATGAGTAAAGGGAAGACAAAGGTTCTTAAGTAGCTAATTCGAGTCATTCCATCTAACAAGGTAAGTTTAGCAATTAAGATTTTAGTTACTTGTTCATAGTATACATGTAGCTAGAAGATTTATATTTCTATAGGTGAATGATAGTTGAATAGGTGTTGGGCTATTTGAGCCGATTGATTTATACTAATATGCTATGGTTGATTATTAAGCACTATGTGCGCGCATATACATGGAATGAGAGGCACTATATGTGCGGATAGAGAGGGCACTATGTCAACAATTAACTTCAATAGATTTCTTACTATTCAATGCCTCTAAAATTTCTATTTCCCTAAAAACATCATTCATAGCCGACTGTGGGTATACCATAGCAATATTAAGGAAAACATACCATTAAGTTTCATATTTGGGCCATACTAGAGCAAGATAAATCGTTTAAGGAGCATCGGACTTATATATCTCATAACATACTCGATTTCATATTAACTTAATCTATCATATTAATATAAGTGTACATACCTGTCATTCCCATTACTTCATTCATACTTTACCGTTTGTTAACTCAAAGTTCACCATAACCTTACACATATTAAAAATCACCGGCACATAGCCTGCTAGGCACGAAGACCTGAAATTATCACCGGCACAAAGCCTGCTAGGCACGAAGGCCTGAAATTATCACCGGCACAAAGCCTGCTAGGCACGAAGGCCTGAAATTATCACCGGCACAAAGCCTGCTAGGCACGAAGGCCTGAAATTATCACCGGCACAAAGCCTGCTAGGCACGGATGCCTGAAATTTATCATATATGGATTCCCGGGTAATACTTATTTATATTTTCATGTGTCTTATTAGACATATCATCTTTACCATTAATTAAATACATTCCACCCCGATAACTCATCCATATATATAGCATCTCTTCCATAACCAAATTGCCGAATACCTAGGGCACCTCATTCTATACTTAATTCAATCTTATAAAACTTACCATAAGATTTTCACATGCAAAAGCTAATCACATTTTTCATTAAAATCTCCATATGCATTCGACTACTTCATTCCTACTATCAAATTCCATAATTATGTCATTAACAAAGTGAAATAAAACTAGTTGTAAGGCTAACAACTTAAATGCATCATATCATATCCGGGTATGTGCAAAAAGGGAAAAACACTCAAAACTTACCTCGATATATTTGGACGGTTGCTGTCCGGCTACTCTATTACTTTATCCTTCCCCTTATCCAACTTCGAACTTCTTTGCTCTTGAGCTTAAAAATAAATTTGATCTTATTATTACTTAATTCTTCGACCGTAAATTCATAAGTATATGTATATATTTATAAACGACCCATATACTCATAATCTCATAGCAGAAATCATGCACATTAACACGCATTATCATCAAAATGTCATTGTTTACTCAAGACGCAATTACTTTGATACATGATGATATATAAATATATATATATATATAAAATCAAATTGAGGTACTCTTACTAAGATTACACTCGGCAATTGTCAATTCAAATACAGTCTAACATTATTACTTAACCTCATCATAAGGCTTTTATAAGTTGATCACAATAGCCGCACGCCATAAAAAAAATATTTTGAAACTATATCAATCTAACTTAATCACATATCACATATATACTTTCCTTTACTTAATTATTACCCAAATGCAGCATTTCGCACATATCAGAACATCCCCTGAAACAACCATTTAATCAACAATTGCATAATTCCCTATTCGGCACTAATACTATCACTATAGCTAATTAATGCTAACATAAAACTTCTACTTCTTAACTTTCTATCCACAGCCGTACACCTCTTTAAAGTTTCCCAAAAACATCACATTTATCATAGACACAATTGCATCTTTCAACTATTATAACAGTTCACATACAGCAGCTATATTCACATGAATATATTAGACAATTATCATTTATCATTTAAAGTTTACTTACACAACAATTGAACACATATCCATCAACTCACCTCCACGTACAAAAGCCATATATCTAATTTAACAATTAAATACCCATTTCTAAATCACTCTTACGGCAACATTCATATAATACTTTCAATTATACATTAACCCATACAACACCAATTTGCCGATCACCACAAATCAATAAAGCCACAAATATTAAATTTTTCTCTCATAAATTAATTCCTCCATCAATTCAAAAACTCAATTAACATTTAAACATGAACTACTATACATGTTTACCCATTGCCGTATACAACTTGTAACCGAACACCCAAGGCACTAAATTCCAAATTTCAATTCATGGGTTTAGGAAGGAACTAAGATAGGAACTCAAATGCTTCAAAATAAAATCAAATTAGCAAGTGTTACCTTGGATTTTTGGCTTTCAATTGACCGGATAACCTAGCCTCAACCTCTTAGTTTCTTTCTTAACTTTCGGCTAACAAAGAGAAAAGATGAACACTTTTCTCCTATATTTGTTTAATATAATTCCCTTCATTATTTTAAGTCCATTTTCATTTTATTAAAGCAAATAAACAAAATTTAGTGGAGGAAATCATGGCATGGCCGGCCACTCACTAAGATTAGGGAAATTTGACATGCAAGTACTAACCTTCAAACCATGCAACAATTCGGTCCCCTTATAAAATTCCCCACACCTTTTGAAATTTTTCCATGTAAGTCCAATTCAATAATTTCGCATTCAAACGGTACCAAATTTTAATCAATTATTCACACAACAATTTCACATATAATTAGACATGAAATTTAACATCTAAATAATATTGGGACACGGTCTAATGGTTACGAAACCACTTCCCGACTAGGGTCGAATTACGGCTGTCACAACTCTCCTCCCCTTTTTAAATTTTCGTCCTCGAAAATCTTACCGATGAATAAATTTGGGTATCGCTCTTTCATAGATGTCTCAGATTCCCAAGTTGCTTATTCAATTCCGTGCTTGAGCCATAGCACCTTTACCAACGGAACCTTTTTATTTCGTAACTCCTTCACCTCCCGAGCTAAGATTTGAATTGGCTCCTCTTCATAACTCAAATCGGGTTGAATTTCCACTTCCGATGGTTTAATCACATGCGAGGGATCGGATCTATAACGACGAAGCATTGACACATGAAAAACGTTATGGATCTTTTCAAGTTCAGGAGGTAAAATTAGCTTATAAGCGACTGGCCCAATCCGTTCTGATATCTCGAACGGTCCGATGAATCTCGGACTCAGCTTGCCTTTTCGGCCAAATCAAAGTATCTTTTTCCATGGCGAGACTTTCAGGAACACACTATCTCCAACCTGATACTCGATACCTTTACATTTCAGATCAGCGTACGACTTTTGACGATCTGATGCTATTTTTAGATTGTCACGAATCACTCTTACTTTTTGTTCAGCCTCTTTGATTAAATCAACCCCGAGAATCTTATTCTCACTAAGCTCGGTCCAAAACAAAGGTGTACGGCATTTTCGACCGTAGAGAGCTTCATAGGGCGCCATTTGAATACTCGATTGAAAGCTATTGTTGTACGCGAATTCAACTAAAGGCAAGTATTTTTCCCAAGAGCCACTAAACTCCAGAATGCAGCATCTTAACATGTCCTCGAGTATTTGAATAACTCGTTCGGATTGTCCATCAGTTTGTGGATGAAAATCAATGCTAAAATGTAGTTTGGTACCTAGGGCTTCGTGTAATCTCTTCCAAAATCTCGAAGTAAATCTAGGATCTCTATCTAAAACAATAGAAGCGGGAACTCCGTGCAACCTCACGATCTACGAAATGTACAATTCAGCTAGCTTCTCAAGTGTATAATCCGTACGAACAGAAATGAAATGAGCCGATTTAGTCAGTCGGTCAACTATAACCCAAACTGAGTCTTTCTTGCTTGGGGTGAGTGGTAAACCAGACACAAAATCCATTGTAACTCGATCCCATTTCCATTCAGGTATTAAGATAGACTGAAGTAGTCCCGAAGGCGCCTGATGCTCCGCTTTCACTTGCTGACAAATCAAACATTTAGAAACATAGTTAGAGATGTCTCTCTTCATACTTTGCCACCAGTACTTAGATTTCAGGTCATTATACATTTTTGTACTACCCGGGTGAACTGACATTCGACCCTCATGAGCCTCTTTCAAAATTATCATAACAAGTTCAGAATTCTTTGGAACACATAAACGGTTTCTGAACCTCAAACAATCATTGTCATCAACCCGGAAGTCTGAATCTACATTGGAAATGCACTGAGTCCGTTTTGTAGTCAAATCGTCATCATTTTTTTGAGCTTCACATATCTGATGTAACAACACTGGTTCAGCCCTTAATTCTGCTATCAACAATTTATCCGCGGACACTGATAAGTGGACGTTCATAGCTCGCAATGTGAATAGGGATTTCCTACTGAGGGCATCCGCAACTACATTAGCCTTACCCGGATGATAATCAATGACTAGTTCGTAATCTTTTAGTAATTCCAACCATCGTCTTTGTCTCAAATTTAGATCTTTTTGAGTCATTAAGTACCTCAAACTTTTATGATCGGAGAAGGCATGGCATTTTTCTCCGAATAAGTAGTGACGCTAAATTTTTAAGGCAAAAACAATAGCAGCAAGCTCAAGATCATGAGTTGGGTAGTTCTTCTCATGAGGTTTCAGTTGCCTCGAGGCATACGCGACTACTCGGCCTTCTTGTATTAGGACGCAACCCAAGCCGTTCTGAGAGGCGTCACTAAAAACGACATACCCTTTACCAGACTCTGGCTGGACTAATACAGGTGCTTCCGTCAAAAGATCTTTCAGCTGATCGAAACTTTTCTGACACATTTCTGACCACTCGAACTTGACATCTTTTTGTAGCAGTCTTGTCAACAGTTTTGCGATCATTGAGAACCCTTTCACAAATCGTCGATAGTACCCAGCAAGCCCCAAAAAACTTCGAACTTCAGTGACGTTTCTCGGAGGCTTCCAGCCCAGAATAGCTGAAATTTTACTCGGATCCACCCGAATACCTGATGCGGATATTACGTGACCCAAAAAGCTAACTTCTCTTAACCAGAACTCACATTTACTAAACTTAGCATAAAGTTGCTTGACTCGCAAAAGTTGTAATACTAGCCTCAAATGCTCGGCATGCTCGATTTCATCCCGTGAATAGATCAAGATGTCGTCAATGAACACAACTACGAATCGATCCAGATATTCTCTAAAAATTCGATTCATCAAATCCATGAATACCGCAGGGGCATTAGTAAGTCCAAATGGCATCACTAAGAATTCATAGTGACCGTATCTCGTTTTGAATGCAGTTTTCGGGACATCTGAATCTCGAACTCGCAGCTGATAGTAACCCGACCTCAAATCTATTTTCGAAAACACTGAGGCTCCTTTCAATTGATCGAACAAATCATCAATACGCGGTAACGGGTACTTATTCTTTATCGTCACTTTATTCAATTGACGATAGTCGATGCACATTCTCAATGTTCCATCTTTCTTTTTCACAAATAAAACTGGTGCACCCCAAGGTGAAAAGCTCGGTCGAACGAAACCTCTATCAGTCAATTCTTGCAGCTGAATTTTCAATTCTTTCAATTCGGATGGTGCCATACGATATGGAGCTACCAAAATCGGGGTCATCTCGGGTAGGAGTTCGATGCCAAACTCTACTTCCCGAACAGGTGGTAATCCCGGTAATTCTTCAGGAAATACTTCTGGATACTCACAGACTACTGGCACAGACTTAAGCTTCTCTTCCGACTCTTTATTATCAATCACAAACGCAAGGTATGCCTCACATCCCTTCTTGACATATTTCTGAGCTTGTATCGAAGATATCACGGTTGGTAACCCGCTCAAATCGGAAGATTCAATCCGAATTACCTTACCGTCCGAACATCTCAGATCAATAACCTTCCGCTTACAGTTTACTACTACGTCATACTCAGTCAACCAATCCATCCCGAGGATAATGTCGAATTCATCAAATGGTAATAGCATTAAATCAGTCGGAAGATAAGAGTCTCGAAACATTAGAGGGCATTTCTTACACACTTTATCAACCAACACACACCGTCCCAGAGGGTTTGACACTCGAATCGTGAACTCAGTAGACTCAACAGGTAGAGTCTTACTGGATACTAAAGCTTCACATACATAAGAATGGGTTGAACCCGGATCAATCAGAGCTATAACATTAGTGTCAAGGAGAGTGAAAATACCAGTAATAACGTCAGGGGAAGAAGCCTCCTCACGGGCACGGATGGCATAGACTCGAGCAGGTGCATGAGCCTCGGATCTGGCCGCAGTGTCCCGAGTCCCTCTCTGGCTGCCACTAATATTACCTCCCCGTCTCAGTGGTCGTCCACGCACTGCCGTGCTACCCGACTTTCCACTAGGATCAGTATTGCGCTCAACCTGCCTCGGACAATCTTTTATGAAGTGATCAGTAGCCCCGCATTTAAAACAGGAGCGATCATGCAATCTGCAACTCCCTGGATGCCATTTCCCACAATGCTTGCAAACCGTTCTATCTCCTCGATCATTGCCTACACTAGCAACTGAGGTGGCTCGTGTACTTACTGGAGGTCGATCCCGATCTCGTCTGGAATAACTCGAATTAATCTTAGATTTACTCAGCTCATCTCGGAATTTCTTCGAGGATTGCTGAAACGATTTTCCCGATAATCTTTTACGGAATTCTCGGGCCCCATCCTCAGCCTTTTTCTTTTCGATACTGAGCTCCTCGGCCTTACAAGCCCGCTCAACAAGTACTACAAACTCCTTGATTTCTAGAATGCCGACCAGCAGCCTGATATCTTCATTTAAGCCATCCTCAAAGCGTTTACACATAATAGCCTCGGATGATACACACTCACGAGCATACCGACTAAGCCGTATGAACTCTCTCTCATATTCGGTTACGGACATTCGGCCCTGTTTCAATTCAAGAAACTCCTTCCGTTTTTGATCCATAAATCTCTGACTAATATACTTTTTCCGGAACTCAGTTTGGAAGAATTCCCAGGTGACCCGTTCTTTCGGCACAACAGAGACCAGTGTATTCCACCAATAGTAAGCGGAATCACGTAGTAGAGATATAGCACACTTCAAGCATTCATCAGGCGAACATGATAATTCATCAAAAACTCGAACTGTATTATCGAGCCAAAATTCAGCCCGCTCAGCATCGTCACTGACTGTAGCTCGAAATTCTTCGGCCCCTTATTTTCTAATTTTTTCAACCGGAGGCCTACTCGATCTTAAAGGATCGGTCACAGGAGGAGCAACAGGTGTCGGAAGAGGAGTATTCAGGGGTGGGGGTTGTGGAGCAGCCGGATTTGTTTGAATAAACTGAGTGAACCAATCACTCATCATCGCATAGAAAGCTTGCCTAGTGTCATCATTTTGATGACTGGCATGCGGTTGAGAGTCATTAGGTGCAGTCCCTTGCGCGAGAGCCGGCGCTACACTCTCCACGTCATCTGCTACAGCTCGTTCAAGATCCGGATTCATTTCAAAGAAAATCAAAGAAAAGTCTAAGAAAAACCTATACAAGAATCATAATTTCGAAAGTCAGAAGTCACCCCACTATCGTATTTATTCACAATGGCATGTATAGCTATATTCAGACACGTTACGTCAGTCCGAGAACCGACTAAACCTGGCTCTGATACCAATAAAATGTAACACCCCAAAACCCTTATCCTTCGACGGAGGGTTGAGAGGTGTCGCCGAATAAACACGCATCAGTCCAAAATAAGTTAACTAAAAGTTTAAACATTCCTAACCCGAATGCATTGTCCACATATATATATATAGCAATAATCGAAGAGGTAGCATAACGTATATTCAAAAATTTCGCGCTTTTTAAAAAAAATAAACATGATGTAACATTCAAACATTTAAACCTATTTATTTAATTCAAAAAAATTCATGTCAAGGCATTCAACCAATTCGGTTTCTACCCGTATATATATATATCAAAAGGATACATTAACTATGATTTATCCTTAACTAAAACACATTGAACATACAGGAGAGATCATATACAAGTTAGCCTAGGTCTTACCTTAGTATCTAGCCGAATCTACAAGTTTATTTAGGTGATCAACTCTAGATCAGTACACATAACCCTATGCAAAATTCCTTATTATTCATCATAATCAACCTTAACATGCACCATTCTTAAACATTTATAACGCAATTTGATAAGCCATTTTCGCATGGCTATTTGAGTATACACATCAAAATAGGTTGAAAGTCAAAATGGAGGATTTGAGTCTATACATGCCATTGTTTGAAAAGTTAAGTTTCAACCTTCGCAAGTACCTAAGAAAAACCTATGGACAATAGTGAGGGTGACTTGGACTTGAACCCCTTGAACCGTAGCTTCAGATGCGATCTAAAAACAAAAGAAACATGAAGATAAATAGGGTAAGCTTCAACGAACTTAGTAAGCTTTGAGTAAACTAAGCAATTTATACTTCAAACACAAAATATGTCACACAATAAAGCTAAATAAAAAAAAAAACAAACTTCTACTTGGCCGAATACACCTTTATTTGCATGAGTAAACTAAATCAAGAATGTCAACAATTAACTTCAATAGATTTCTTACTATTCAATGCCTCTAAAATTTCTATTTCCCTAAAAACATCATTCATAGCCGACTGTGGGTATACCATAGCAATATTAAGGAAAACATACCATTAAGTTTCATATTTGGGCCATACTAGAGCAAGATAAATCGTTTAAGGAGCATCGGACTTATATATCTCATAACATACTCGATTTCATATTAACTTAATCTATCATATTAATATAAGTGTACATACCTGTCATTCCCATTACTTCATTCATACTTTACCGTTTGTTAACTCAAAGTTCACCATAACCTTACACATATTAAAAATCACTGGCACATAGCCTGCTAGGCACGAAGACCTGAAATTATCACCGGCACAAAGCCTGCTAGGCACGAAGGCCTGAAATTATCACCGGCACAAAGCCTGCTAGGCACGAAGGCCTAAAATTATCACCGGCACAAAGCCTGCTAGGCACGAAGGCCTGAAATTATCACCGGCACAAAGCCTGCTAGGCACGAATGCCTGAAATTTATCATATATGGATTCCCGGGTAATACTTATTTATATTTTCATGTGTCTTATTAGACATATCATCTTTACCATTAATTAAATACATTCCACCCCGATAACTCATCCATATATATAGCATCTCTTCCATAACCAAATTGCCGAATACCTAGGGCACATCATTCTATACTTAATTCAATCTTATAAAACTTACCATAAGATTTTCACATGCAAAAGCTAATCACATTTTTCATTAAAATCTCCATATGCATTCGACTACTTCATTCCTACTATCAAATTCCATAATTATGTCATTAACAAAGTGAAATAAAACTAGTTGTAAGGCTAACAACTTAAATGCATCATATCATATTCGGGTATGTGCAAAAAGGGAAAAACACTCAAAACTTACCTCGATATATTTGGACGGTTGCTGTCCGGCTACTCTATTACTTTATCCTTCCCCTTATCCAACTTCGAACTTCTTTGCTCTTGAGCTTAAAAATAAATTTGATCTTATTATTACTTAATTCTTCGACCGTAAATTCATAAGTATATGTATATATTTATAAACGACCCATATACTCATAATCTCATAGCAGAAATCATGCACATTAACACGCATTATCATCAAAATGTCATTGTTTACTCAAGACGCAATTACTTTGATACATGATGATATATAAATATATATATATATATAAAATCAAATTGAGGTACTCTTACTAAGATTACACTCGGCAATTGTCAATTCAAATACAGTCTAACATTATTACTTAACCTCATCATAAGGCTTTTATAAGTTGATCACAATAGCCGCACGCCATAAAAAAAATATTTTGAAACTATATCAATCTAACTTAATCACATATCACATATATACTTTCCTTTACTTAATTATTACCCAAATGCAGCATTTCGCACATATCAGAACATCCCCTGAAACAACCATTTAATCAACAATTGCATAATTCCCTATTCGGCACTAATACTATCACTATAGCTAATTAATGCTAACATAAAACTTCTACTTCTTAACTTTCTATCCACAGCCGTACACCTCTTTAAAGTTTCCCAAAAACATCACATTTATCATAGACACAATTGCATCTTTCAACTATTATAACAGTTCACATACAGCAGCTATATTCACATGAATATATTAGACAATTATCATTTATCATTTAAAGTTTACTTACACAACAATTGAACACATATCCATCAACTCACCTCCACGTACAAAAGCCATATATATAATTTAACAATTAAATACCCATTTCTAAATCACTCTTACGGCAACATTCATATAATACTTTCAATTATACATTAACCCATACAACACCAATTTGCCGATCACCACAAATCAATAAAGCCACAAATATTAAATTTTTCTCTCATAAATTAATTCCTCCATCAATTCAAAAACTCAATTAACATTTAAACATGAACTACTATACATGTTTACCCATTGCCGTATACAACTTGTAACTGAACACCCAAGGCACTAAATTCCAAATTTCAATTCATGGGTTTAGGAAGGAACTAAGATAGGAACTCAAATGCTTTAAAATAAAATCAAATTAGCAAGTGTTACCTTGGATTTTTGGCTTTCAATTGACCGGATAACCTAGCCTCAACCTCTTAGTTTCTTTCTTAACTTTCGGCTAACAAAGAGAAAAGATGAACACTTTTCTCCTATATTTGTTTAATATAATTCCCTTCATTATTTTAAGTCCATTTTCATTTTATTAAAGCAAATAAACAAAATTTAGTGGAGGAAATCATGGCATGGCCGGCCACTCACTAAGATTAGGGAAATTTGACATGCAAGTACTAACCTTCAAACCATGCAACAATTCGGTCCCCTTATAAAATTCCCCACACCTTTTGAAATTTTTCCATGTAAGTCCAATTCAATAATTTCGCATTCAAACGGTACCAAATTTTAATCAATTATTCACACAACAATTTCACATATAATTAGACATGAAATTTAACATCTAAATAATATTGGGACACGGTCTAATGGTTACGAAACCACTTCCCGACTAGGGTCGAATTACGGCTGTCACAAAGTCGATCCGAACAAAATTTAAACCATTCTTGACTGGAAGCCTCCAAGGAATATTTCTGAAGTCCGTAGCTTTTTGGGACTCGCCCGGTATTACCGATGATTCGTTAAAGGTTTCTCGATGATCGTAACACCGTTGACGAGACTACTTCAGAAAGATACCAAGTTTGAGTGGTTTGAGAAATGTCAGACAAGTTTTGACCAGTTGAAAATCCTTTTGACAGAAGCTCCTGTGTTAGTTCAGCCAGAGTCTGGTAAAGAGTTCGTAGTTTACAGTGATGCTTCTTTGATTGGTTTGGGTTGCCTGTTGATGCAGGAGGGTAGAGTTGTCGCGTATGCTTCGAGACAACTAAAGCCTCACGAGAGAAACTATCCGACTCATGATATCGAGTTAGCTGCGATTTTGGTTGCTCTTAAAATTTGGCGTCATTACCTGTTTGGAGAGAAATGTCGCGTTTATTCTGATCATAAGAGCCTAAAATACCTAATGACTCAGAGAGACCTGAATTTGAGACAACGACGGTGGCTTGAATTACTGAAAGATTACGAACTTGTCATTGACTATCATCCAAGAAAAGCTAACATAGTTGCCGATGCTCTCAGTCGAAAGTCGTTGTTTACATTGCGGGCGATGAATGTATACTTGTCTATGTCTGCTGATGATGTGATAATAGCGGAACTAAAAGCAAAACCCGTGTTAATTCGACAAATTAGCGAAGCTCAGAAAACTGATGGTGAGTTGGTTATAAAATGGGCTCAGTGTGATTCGAGTGTAAATTCAGAGTTTCAAATTGACGATAATGACTACTTGAGGTTCAGAGGCTGATTATGTGTTCCGAAGAATTCAAAGATTGTTTCAATGATTTTGAAAGAGGCTCATAGTAGCCGAATGTCTGTTCACCCGGGTAGTACAAAAATGTATAATGATCTGAAAAGTCAGTACTGGTGGTACGGTATGAAGCGAGACATCTCTGATTTTGTTTCTAAGTGTTTGATTTTCCAGCAAGTGAAAGCAAAACATTAGGTACCTTCAGGATTGTTGCAGCTGATTATGATACCTGAGTGGAAATGGAATCGCATCACGATGGATTTTGTATCTAGTCTACCGTTGACTCTGAGTAAGAAAGACTCAATCTGGGTTGTTGTTGATAGATTGACGAAGTCCGCTCATTTTATTCCTGTTCGAACCGATTACTCACTCGATAGGTTAGCTGAGTTATATATTTCTCAGATCGTGATATTACACGGGGTACCCACTTCTATTATTTCGGATAGAGACCCGATGTTCACATCTCGATTTTGGAAGAAATTACAAGAAGCATTGGGTACTAGATTACATTTTAGCACCGCCTTTCATCCCCAAACTGATGGTCAATTGGAGCGAATTATCCAGATACTTGAGGACATGATGAGATGTTGTATTCTTGAGTTTAAGGACTCGTGGGAACGATACTTACCTTTGATTAGATTTGCTTACAACAAAAATTTTCAATCAAGTATCAAGATGGCACCATACGAGGCATTATACGGTCGTAAATGTCGTACACCACTGTTTTGGACTGAACTGAATGAAAATAAGATATACGGGGTTGATTTGATCAGAGAAGCTGAGAAGAAGGTGAAAGTAATTTGTGATAGTCTGAAAGCAGCATCGGATCGTCCAAAATCATACGCAGATATGAAACGCAAAGACATTGAGTACCGGATAGGTGACAAAGTATTTCTCAAGGTCTCACCCTGGAAAAAATTACTCTGATATGGCCGTAAAGGCAAATTGAGTCCGAGATTCATCGGGCCGTATGAGATCTCAGAACGGGTAGGACCAGTTGCTTATAGATTGATTTTTCATCCCGAACTCAAAAGAATTCATGATGTTTTTCATGTCTCGATGCTCCGTCGATATAGATCCGACCCTTCGCATGTGATCAGCCCATCGAAAATTGAGATCCAATCTTATTTGAGTTACGAGGAAGAACCAGTCAGTATTTTGACTCGAGAAGTGAAAGAATTAAGGAATAAGAAAATTTTGCTAGTTAAAGTATTGTGGCCCAAGCACGGAGTCGAGGAAGCAACTTGGGAGCTCGAGGACTCGATGAGAGCACGTTACCCAAATCTGTTCACCGGTAAGATTATTTTTTGGGGACGAAAATCCCTAAGAGGGAGAGAGTTTTGATAGCCCTATTTCGGCCCTAGTCAGGAAGTGGTTTTGGAACCACTAAACCGAAGAGTATAAAATAATAAAAAAATAAAATATATATAAATACTAAATATTATTTATTTCACGTTTTTAATGTGTAAATTTCATATTGAGTAAGTTGCTGTTTCCATTTGTGTCTTTTATTAAGGAATTGTTAAAAAGGGGCTTTTGTGAAAACATTGAAATTTTGATAGGTTAATTTGTGATGGCTGAATTTTAGGAAGCTTAGAACATGGGGGTTTTGCATGTCAATTACCCCTTTTGTTTTATAAGTGGCCGGTCAAAATGATTAGTAGGCAAGAATATACATATTTTATATTAGAGAATGGTTGATAATAGTTTTATAATAATAAAACATATTAATAAAACAAAGTAGGTGAAAGAAACAAGGAACTTCATCTTTGTTCATTTTTTTTCAACTGAAAAATAAAACTAAGAGAGGAGAATAAGGGTATAGGCATTCGGCTAATCTTGTGCTCCAATTAAGGTAAGGTTTCTACTTGATTTTCTATGAATTTTGATCTTTGAATTAATGAAGAAGTTATTTATATAGCCCATGTCAAAATTTGGAGTATGGTAATGATATGTGCAATCGGCCAATGTGTTTATTTTTCATTTGGTTGCCAAATGTAGGTTAATGAATTATGTAACTAGATTGTGATTAAATTGAGTGATTTAAAGTAGGAATGCCGTAATAGATGTTATAAGTAGAGAAGGTGTTTTGTAATTTTAATACTTGAACTTTGAGTGGCTTAAAGGAACTTGCAGTTTCGGTTAACATGGTGATTAAGGGAGTCTTGTTAAAAAAAAAAAAGAAAACAAGGTTAATTGTTAGTCTTTGGTTGTATTAATGCCGAATGACCTGTCTTTTTGAAGTGAAATTTGCATAAAGGAGTAATCAGCTTTAGTACTTGTGAGAATGTCAAATAATTGCATGTGTGTGTTTGAATGGGATTGAATTATTGACTATCGATTTTCAAAGAGATGTCATGTGATTTTAATTGATTATATTAAGTAAGTCATTAACTCTTTTTGTGTGTTAAATTTTTTTTTAAATAAATTGATATGAATTTATGAATTGGTTAAGGTGATTACATGGTTACATATGTAGTCAAACTTGAATTTGCCGTATGTTCATATTATGAGAATTATTAGTATCTTGTTTTAAATAGTTATAAAGTAAATTGATGAGTCGAATTGTAAATTTTAGCTCAAGAGCAAAAGGGAGGAGAAACGAGTAAAGGGAAGACAAAGGTTCTTGAGCAGCTAATTCAAGTCATTCCATCTAACAAGGTAAGTTAAGCAATTAAGATTTTAGTTACTTGTTCATAGTATACATGTAGCTAGAAGATTTATATTTCTATAGGTGAATGATAGTTGAATAGGTGTTGGACTATTTGAGCCGATTGATTTATACTAATATGCTATGGTTGATTATTAAGCACTATGTGTGCGCATATACATGGAATGAGAGGCACTATGTGTGCGGATGGAAGTATAAGCACTATGTGTGCAGATGATTAGACCGAGCACTATTTGTGCGAATGATTAAACTGAGCACTATGTGTGCGGATTCGGTAAATTGGGTACTATGTGTACTAATGATTAAATGAATATGATGGAGGAGATAAATGGAGGAATTGAGCTTAAAATGATTGTATATATGTATCTATTTATCGTTGATACTAATGATCACTTGTAAAGAAAAGTATGAAAGCATTCGGTTATGTGGGTTTGTTATTGGATATGGTATTCAAGTAGGTTGGTATGAAATTATTAATTCAATTGGTTGTTGAGAATTATAGTGTGGTATGACTATATGATATTTATGATATACGGCATTGTATAAAAGTGTTTTCTTATGATTAATACTTATGGATAAGAAGTATTAAATTTATGAGGAAGTTTTGACTTGGCTTGAATTAAAGTAAAAAGGTCATTCGTCATATTATATACATTTTAATATATGGGATGATTTAATAAATATGATGTTAACCATCGTTACGGTTTGCCTAAATTTATAAATTGTTTTGTTTATTGAATTGCTTATAACTTACTGAGAAAAACTCTCATTTATTTTATATACTCTTTTCCTTTATATAGATTTTTGGATCCGTCGGGAACTCGGGATCGTGATAGAAGTCATCACATCTATCTTCGTGTGGTACTTTTTTTTTCAGTTCTTAGTTCATGATATGGCATGTATAGTCTTTCTTTTGAGTACTTTAAAGTTTAAATAGTCTTTGTAAATATGGCTATGCGAATATGGCCAAAATTCCAAGAATGAAAATATGAGTATGTCTATTTTAATGCAACTCTTTTGATTACAAATATCAACGTTAAGTGGATGGTTCGTATAATATATTAAAGTGGTATTTAAGTCGAATTATGCGTTCGGCCATGGGATGTGTTTGTTACTTTTATTTTTTTTATGAGTTAACTTATGTGATCATATGTGCTTATTTAGGCATTCGGCCTTGATAGTAAACTCACCAAATGAATGGATTTTATATGCACGTGTTTAATTGAATTTAATACACACATATATTTATATATATTGCTATCGTTTCTTTAAATCATCTGATTGTAAAATCTTGAATTTGGAATGGAAATTTGTTGGAGAATTGTTTAATGTAATACGTTATAACCCTTCCAGCAATAGACAAGGGTTGAGGGCGTTACACACATTGTTTCAAGAGATGGCATCCAGGTGGATCCGAGTAAGATCTCAGCAATAGTGGATTGGAGGCCACTAAAAAATGTATCGGAAGTTAGAAGTTTTCTGGGTTTGGTTGGTTACTACCGGCGATTTGTAAAAGGATTTTTAATGATTGCTTCTCCAATGACCAAGTTGCTGCAAAAAGATGTTAAGTTTAAGTGGACAAAGAAGTGTCAACAAAGTTTTGAAAAGTTAAAAGTGGTGTTATAAAGGTGCCAGTGCTAGTGCAACTTGAGTCTGGTAAGGAATTTGTGATTTATAGTGATGCATCCCTAACTGGCCCTGGATGTGTATTGATGCAAGAAGATAAGGTGGTGGCGTATGCCTCAAGACAATTGAAGCCACACGAGAGGAAGTACCCAACACATGATTTGGAATTAGCCGCCATTGTCTTTGCATTGAAGATTTGGCGACATTATTTGTATGGTGAGAAGTGTTGTATCTTTACCGACCATAAAAGCTTGAAGCACTTAATGACACAAAAAGATTTGAACTTGCGGCAACGAAGATGGCTCAAGTTGTTGAAAGACTACGAGTTAGTGATTGACCATCATCCCGGGAAAGCGAATGTGGTTGCCGATGCTTTGAGTAGAAAATCCCCATTTGCCTTGAGAGCTATGAACACGAGATTGACCCTATCCCATGATGGCTCGATTCTGGCTGAGCTGAGAGTTAGGCCATCATTTATCCAACAAATTTGGGAAGCCCAAAAGAATGATAGTGAGTTTCAAGCAAAAAGAGCCCAGTGTCAAATGGATAATGAGACAGAATTTTGAATTGGTTCGAACGATTATTTGATGCTTTGAGACAGAGTATGTGTGCCGAAAAATGTTGAGTTGCTTCAGAGAATTCTACATGAAGCTCATAATGGTTGTTTATCTATCCATCCTGGCAGTGCAAATATGTACAACGATTTGAAGAAATTGTATTTGTGGCCCGGTATGAAAAGAGATGTCTTTGAGTTTGTGTCAAACTGCTTAGTTTGTCAACAAGTGAAAGCTAAACATCAGGTACTTTTCAGTTTGCTTCAGCTGATAATAGTTCCCGAATGGAAATGGGACTGAATCACTATGGACTTTGTTACGGGTTTGCCTTTAACCCCAAAAAAGAAAAATACAGTTTGGGTCGTTGTTGATCGGTTGACGAAATGAGCTCATTTCATCCCGGTACGTGTGGATTTTTCACTTGATAAGCTAGTTGAATTGTACATTGCTAAAATTTTAAGATTGCACAGAGTACCAACTTCTATCATTTCAGACAGAGATCCGAGGTTTACCTCTAGGTTTTGGAAAAAGTTGCAAGAAGCCTTGGGTAACAAGTTGAACTTTAGTACCCTCTTTCATCAACAAACCAGCGGTCAATCTAAACGAGTGATTCAGGTGTTCGAAGATATGCTTCGATGCTGTGTTCTAGAATTTGTAGGTAGTTGGGAAAAGTATCTACCATTGGTTGAATTTGCTCACAACAATAGCTTTCAATCGAGCATCAAAATGGCACCTTATGAGGCATTGTATGGTCGTAAGTGTCGGACTCCATTATATTGGACTAAGCTTAGCGAAAAGCAAATTCATAGGGTTAACTTGATTAAAAACACAGAAGAGATAGTGAAGATAATCCATGATTGTTTAAAAGCTACTTCAGACTGGCAGAAGTCTTATGTGGATTTGAAGAGAAAAGAGATCGAGTTTCAAGTAGGTGATAAAGTGTTTTGAAAGTGTCTTCGTGGAAAAAAATCTTGAGATTCAGTCGGAAAGGCAAATTGAGTTCACGATTCATCAGACTGTATGATATTATAAAAAGAATTGGACCAATGGCATATCGATTGGCTCTACCAAAAGAGTTAGAAAAGATTCACGACGTATTTCATGTATCAATGCTATGGCGCTATCGTTCTGATCCATCATATGTGATCTCACCGACTGAAGTGGAAATTCAGCCAGATATGTCATATAATGAAGAACCAATCCAGATCTTAGCTCGAGAAGTGAAACAGTTAAGGAACAAAAGTGTAGCCTTGGTGAAAGTATTATGGCAAAAACATGGAGTGGAACATGGTATGTGGGAAATAGATCAAGTGTAACACCCCAAACCCGGCCCAGACGTTACGGCCAAGTCTGGTGTGTCACATCAACGATAGATTGCTCATATTCTTTAGTTACCACGATTAAGGTGAGTTTGCAAAATCGTTATCTTAAAGTTTGGAAAGAAAACCAAGTTTAATTTGTGAACATCCTATCCGCTACTGGTTTAAAATTTATTTAGTCTCAAGGCCTTGGTTGTCTTTACGTTATCCATTTGACACGTGTTTTATATTTTGAAAACGTTGTTTAATTTTATGAAAACCCACGCAGCCTAAGTCTATCCATATTAAGCAAGTTGTAAATACTGAAGTAAAAACCCAAATAAAAATAATACTTAGAAGCGGCCTTATTACAAAGCAGAAACCGAAAAGAGAAAATTTTAACTAAAATACTGAAAATAAAATAACTTAGGTAAAATCAACCAAATTCAGTCCACATGGCTACTCCGAATCCCTCCAGCTCCAAGTCCACTAGCTTAGGGCTCACCTGTATAGATGGAAGGGAAGAGGTGAGTTTGGAAACTCAGTGTGTAAAGTAAACCCAACCAGAGCCCAAATCAGTAAAGCTTTACTGGGCCTAAGCCCTATCCAGTTTCAGTATCAACTAGGCCTTAGCCCTATTCTGTAAACAGTATTAACTGGGCCTTCGTCCTATTTAGTATTCATTACGGCCCTTAGGCCCGTCATAGTACAAAATAGATAGTATGCATGTATGCAAAGCCTAGCCCATATCCAGCCCTACACACCACACGTACTAGCCCTACACACCATGTGGGGAATAACTCAACCCACCCAGCCCTACACACCATAGTCATAGCTGAGCTACTTAATCAGAAAACGTGGCCAAGCCACTAATAGTAAAACGAGGCAAAGCCCCTAACAGTAAACGTGGCAATGCCACTTAGCATTTCCTCCATCATAAAACCCATCCCATACAACAGAATAACATGTCATGGCATACAGTAAACAGATTTAAATTAACATGCATTTTAGTCAGATTTAACCCTAGGGGTATAATGGTCATTTTGTACCTAGGGATTAAATAGTAATTTTTCACCCTTAAGGGGTATTTCAGTAATTATGCCAGTTTTTAGGGTTTCATACTTATTACAGTTGTCAACAGTCCAATTTTCATCTAAGTAGCTTATCTAGCCCATTTTTAGCAGCTTAGAGTTATTGGGCCCTAAAAATCCCTAATGAGCCCTACGATGTCCATTAACTATTTTGGCCCACAAAGCCCAAATTTTATGTCCGGTTTGACAGTTTTAACACTCAGATTATCAGAACACGCTTACCGCTCGTTTTCACCCATATGGGCTCGTAAGCCCATTGGGCCCAAATTCAGCCCCTCGAGGCCCAAATCCACCAAGGCGCATGAAATTGCGCTCACATCAACCTTACCGTTTGCGATTACCTATTTTACCGAGTCAACCGGCCCACGAAATGCTGGAATTTTTGCATTTTGACTTTTCAGCTTTTCCCGATTTAGTCTACTAGTAGGTGTTCGTTTACACACCTGATTTGTGATACTATGACGAGATCTCCCACGCGATTAATCCTACAATCGACCACTAAAATATTAGGCTATGAATCGATGATAACCAATGTAACACTACTTACCATATTCGGCCAACATCACTTTAGGCCCTTGAGTTGTGACAGCCCGGATTTGACCCTAATCGGAACAGTGGTTTCAGAACCATGAATCCAAGTCTGAAAAAATAATTAAATATTATTATCTGTGTTCTGAATATGTGAATTTGTTTGTGTTAAAATTTCGCTTTAAAATTTTATCATTTGGATGCCCGATTAAATAAAAGGGCTTTATAGCGTAAAATGAAAATGTGGTAGTTAATTGTGTAAAGGATCGAATTGAATGTGTCTTTATATTATGAAGTGTTTATTATGCAATTATGCCGTTGAGTTAGGTAGTGGACAGTATTAACCATAGCATAAAATGGTTGTATATTTTATAATAAAGGTTATTTTGGTAAAGTTATAATAAATATAGTTATAATAAAACATAAAACATAAAAAAATAAAGCCATTTTAAGCTTTGTAATTGTCAAAATAAGGAAGAAGAAAGAAAAGATTTATGGTTGGGCATTCGGCACTTACAAATTCAAAATGAAGGTATGTTTTAGTTTGGTTTTCAATAATTTTTACGTTTTTTGATTCGTTGCTTCGTATAGTGTAAAACCCATGATCGAATTTTTGTATTTGATGTGTATTTCGAAGGTTGCCATGGTTGAGAGCTTTGGGAAATTGATAGTTTAAATAGATAAATTGAAGTTGTGTTTAAATTTTAAGTTTTATTTTAGAAACTTTGATGAATTTGAAGCAGCAGGATTAATATGTTAAAATATTAACTAAAGGGGATAATTTGTTAAATTAATGAAATGTGAAGGATTGTAAGTGAACTTGGGGTATTTGGCTAATATTTGATATAAGAAATCATTCCCATTTAATGTAATTTGATAACGGATGGAATTATCGAACGTGTAAATTAGTAGGGGTAAATAGGTAATTTATTTAATTGTGTATATTTGGATTGAATTGAATAAAAATTTAGTTTGAATGGATTTTATGTGAAAATTGAAGCTCAAGAAGTAAAGAAATCAAATTTGGATCGTGGGAAAGCTAAATTAGCCGAGTAGTCAAAATAATCGTCCGTTGATATCCGAGGTAAGTCGTTAAGCTCTTATCTGTGCTAAATTTTTTATATTGTTTATAATTAAGTGCTAAATTGAATTTTTAGAATTTGTTTTTAACCATTGCCGAATGTGGATGAACTTGGTGAGCAATATTTGCTATGTTCTAAAGATGAATGCCAACTGTGGATGTAGTAGTTAACTTACTTTAGCTATGTGAAATGGAAATTATTGATTGTAATGCGGAGGAATGAATTGAATTAGTTTGGAGAAATGTTATAATAATGGTGTTTATTAGCATTAGGCATAAGAATATCGTACATATAGCAAAGAAAAGTATAGATGCTGATGATTTAAAATGTGAATGTATGAAATTTTAAGTGGGTATATATATTCGGGCTTTGTGCCTAGCAGGCTTAGTGCCGGTGAACATAATCGGACTTTGTGCCTAGCAGGCTTAGTGCCAGTGAACATAATCAGGCTTTACGCCTAGTACACTAAGTGCCGTGAATGAATACAGACTTTGTGTCTAGCAGGCTTTGTGCCGGTGTTTAATTCAGGCTTATGCCTAGTAGGCTTATTGCCAGTGATTTAAGTTTCAAATTATAATTACAAAGATCCAAGTGAAATGGAAGAAATGTAAAAGTGAATTTGAGCTAAGGAACCTTACATTGTGTTCGGCTATATGAGTATGTATTTGTGTAAAGTCACTTGAATATTAAATTATTATGTTACAAAGGTATGTATAAATGCTATTGAGTATCCACTGTTAAGTAGTTACTTTGGCATATATGTTATAAGTTGGTAATGGGTTGATTAATGATAAAAAGGTGCGTAGATGAGATGATCATAAGTGTATGTGTTTTGATTAAATGAAATCGTTTTGATGATTCGATTGGGATTATAAGTATATGTCAGGTATTCGGCTTAATGATAATTGAGTAGGTTATAAACTAATTTGGTTACTTTACTACTTGAATTAAGTTGTTAATATTTGGTTATTTAGCTAATGACTTACTAAGTTTTGTAAACTTACTTTGAACATTATGTTTCTATGTTTTATAGACTTTTGAAGCTAGCTACAAGCTCGGGGATCGGCAAAAATCTTATCACACTATCTTTTGTTTTGGTAGTATGTACTTAAACTTGATCTACGGCATGTATAGGTTAGACGAGTTTGGGATGTTGTATTTTGGATGATGCGTATATATGATGAGCCATGCAAAAATGGCTAATTATCTAGTTTTGTGAACTTATAATGTTTAAGTTAGGTTAGTTTGGTATGCATACCTATGATGTGAATGATATGTTCTATTAATCTTTATGGTTGTTTTGATAACTTGGTGGACGTTTATAAGAGAAAGTTGTTAAATGCCTTAAACAATTAAATTCTAACGATTAGGTGCATATAATTGGTATCAATGTCATATTTGAAACTTGGATTATATGTAGGTAAGTAGTTAAATGTTTTAGTTGAGAAATTAAGGTAGATTTCATTTAGATGTTATATTCATAGATGCAAATGATGCGTGTATAATTAGTAAGCTATAGAAAAATTCAAATTGTTTCCTTAATGTTAGTATAATTGTTTGGATATTGGCTTTTAAGTTTAAAAATGTGAAATGGTCATATGCTTGATTATGTTAGGCTAATAAAGTGTTTTGACCAAATGAATAGTAAATCTTATATTTATATTGCACCATTATAGCTTATGATATTTTAGTCATTTATGCGCATAAATATATATATATATATGTATTAGGGTTTACTTTATTGGATTTTATAGATTGATGTTAGTTTTGGTATGGAATGATATTAGGAGTGAACATTTTATAAATATTATTACATGGTTACCGAACAGAGAAATTGAACAGAATGTGATATGGATGTTTCTACATGTGTAATATATCATTGTGTTCATGTTTATTATTAAGATATTGAAACTTCTAAAAAGAAATTTTAGATGATATGTGTTTTGTAATTTAAGTGCTTCTTTTATATGTATGTGAGGTGTGCAAATGTTGTATGTGAGATGTTCAAATGTTGAGTTGAGTTTTGTAATATTTTGTGACCTATTCTGGCGACGAATTCGGGTTAAGAGGTGTTACATGAGTTCTCACCTTTGCCGAAATCAATGACTAGATCTAGATCTAGTCCTCCTCCACGCCCCTAGCCTCTACTGCTCCCTGCTAGATCACCCCTTTTGCGAACTAATCCACATAAAATCGAATAAAAAGACTAGCTTTAAACTTGACCAAAATCAACAGCCTCCTTAAAGAGTTTAGGGATTTTCAGCTTTTCTTAGATCTCAAGATAACTAATGGAAAGGGATTTCGATAACTTACCAAAGGTTTAATTGCCCAAAATCGTTCCCAAATACCTTTTTATTCTACATCTGTTGTGGATCTAACTTAAAATGCGAGTAGATAATAGATCTAAAGGTTCAATTCTCGATTCACTAAGAATATGGAGATTTCTGCTTTTGGTATAATAAAGGAGAAGGAAGATAAAAGTTTTGTAATGGGAAGAGGAGATGTCAACAAGGGTTATGGGAGTTGTGAGATTCGGCTAAGTGGTTTAAAGAAAGAATGGGGGTTTCAGTCAAGGGAGTAAATGACAACCACTTCAGTTTCGGCTTTTGGTGGTAGTCAACTAATAGACTTGAGAAGAAAATAGAAAAGAAGGAGTAGATTCGGCTTTAGGTGCAAATAGAAGAGAAACAAGATGAAAGAAGAGTAGAGAAGAAAAAGGTGATGAAAGAAGAAGGGAATTCATCTTTGAGAAATAAAAGAAAGAAAGAAGTTTTAACTCTTGAATAAATCGACACAAAGGGGATGTAGAGACCTAGTTTTCGGTTTTTAAGAAGAAGAAGGAAGGAAGAAAAGAAAACCAAAGGCACTATACCTATTCGGCCACAAGAGACAGCCCTTAATTACCAAATCCTGAAAGCTTACTCCCTACCAATATCGGCACAAACCACCCTAATTGCCGAAATTGCTACACTAAAACCCTCCTAGCTAAAAATGCAACTTCAAAGTCCCTTGGCTGGCCACCTCTTGCTTCAATTTGAATTTCCTAAATTCTCTCCCCCTTATCCACCTTGATCTAATCTCATGAGCATCTCAAACTCTTTCCAACAGAGTTCCACTTGGAGTCAATCACATGTCTTGCACATGCCAAAAAATAAAATACCACACTGCTTACCATGAGACTTGAACCCTGGCCCTTGCACAACTTCAACACGCCACTTCCCTAGGCTTTAAGTGGCGCCACATTGCCACTTTACCAAAGGCTCACTTGTGTCTTAAATTACTCACTTTTTCTTAAAAGCCCACATACTCAAGACCCCTTCTCTTTACGTCCAAAATTTGATAATTCTATCGGGTTTTAACTTAAGCTTGGGCCTTCTAAAGGCCCACTAACACACTCTAAGCATAATTAACATATCCAGACAACAAAATTTTATGTTCACACCAAAATCGCAAAAATCCCAAAAATCTCGAAAATTAGGGCGTTACATCAAGCTTAACTCAAATAGCCTATTTCACGTACAATCTACTTGTCAATACAATCCAACACCAATTCACCATTCCACGAATGATCAAGCATTGATGTGTTCATGTGACATAACAGTATTACCGAAACTCATGGCCAAATCCTAACCCAAAAATATACAAACAAAAGTTCACTTACATCAATGCATATCATGGCCAAATATCTAACCTACTATATATATATATATATATATTCATTCAATACATTAACACTCAACCGAATCATTACTTGTTAACAAATATGAATCAATTATCTATTTTGATCACATATCTTGCGAACATTATACTCAAATTCAACCCACCATCATTCTCACCTAGCACATAAAACTTTATATTTTAGATAGCATATATCCTCTTAGCCATTCATTCACAACACATAGCACCCTCTCCAAACAGTTTAAGCCATTATTAAACATAACCAAAATCAAACTAAGAAGTAAAGCCATTTTTGTATGGCATTTATACATAACAAAAGTTTATTATTTTAGAACTTAATCCAGCCTATACATGCCATAGAATGAACTTAATCCAGCCTATATATGCCATAGATTCTAAAAATTCAGCTTATAAAATACCGAAGACGGTCGATAGTGTGATAAGCTCCTCTAATGATTCCCGAACTCGTAACATGAATTCAAAATCTATGAATAGAGTAATTATGAAAACACAGAGTAAGCTATCATAGCTTAGTAAGTCATAAACAAATAAACCACTCAATAATATTATCAACTTAATTAATCTAAACCAAATTGTATTAACATAACACATTTAAATCTGAGCACTTATAAGCTCATATGTTAAACATATACATATATATACATACTCATTCATTAACGTCACTTTGGCCGAATGCTTATATAGCCAAATTAACCTATTATCATTTAACTTTCAAAGCCAAATAGTCTTTATAAATTTAGTTCACATACGCACAATGACATAAGCTCAAATAATTTCATGTACATATATTAGTTAAGTGGTTGATTACTTAATATTCACATATGTATATAATTAAGACTCCTTCCATCACATTCACAATGCCGAATATCCACATGAACAAATTAACCAATGTCATTTAGCTTTTAAAGCTTTAAAGTCATTATATAACCATTTATACATATATTCATATAAACGAGCTTGAGAATCATAGTAAAATGTGAAGTACATATACTTCTTATTTAGCTAAATATGCATGATCATATTTACGCATACCTAAGTATCAAAGGCCAAATGTTCTTACCAAGTTCACATAAAATCCTTATTTGCATCACACATAATTTTAAACAAGCATCAAGTCACATACTTACCTTGTTTTAAGTAGACAACAAGCTAATTCATTTCGTTACAACAAAATCAAATCATGTTTTCAATTTTCATACACATTACCATAACCGTAAAATACGTTTATCAAGCACAAAATATACATCCCATCCACATTTAACAGAATATATCTTTTTTCACACATATACGTATAATTGTGAATCAAAATATAAAGTCACATGCATACACATCACATAGGGCCGAATATACTTCACCAATATATATATTCACATTAGTAGCTTATATAATTTGTATCACATATCCACTAATAAATTTACCTTATTTTCAAATAGGAAATCACCTAGCTCATACCTATTCATTTAGCTCGTCTTACAAGTTCAATCACAACTTATCTTTACCCGATGAACCATTTAGAATTGGATAAGACACTCGGATAATCACACATATCGTACAATGCCAACTTCCCAGACGTGGTCTTACATGTAACCACAAATCGATGCCACTGTCCCAGACAGGGTCTTACTCGTACACATATTTCGGAGTCACATATCGATGCCAAGGTCTTACTCGCACACGTATATCAGAATTCTATGTCATGACATATGTATCCTAACTATTCCTAAGGTTCACACGGGGCTTTCGGACGTCGTAATTTGGTCGAGACGAATTCATAAACATAGTTGTCAAGCTTGTACACATTCAGCTAACATATGTATATATATACTTATTCCGTTTTAGCATATATAATTCGCATATAAATAAAATAAACGACATTTATTTGCTTACAAACTTACCTCGGACGATATAAAACGGAACGGGACGACTAGTCGACAACTTTAGTTTTCCCCCGGTCTAAATCTAATTTCTTTGATTCATGATCTAAACATATTCAAATTAAGATCATTCAACATATTTTCATTCAATTTAGTCCAAAAACACAAAAATGGGCAAATTGCGATTTTACCCTTGACATTTACACTTTTTTACAATTTAGTCCTTATTTCACAAAACACAAAATATGCAAAATTTCAAAATACCCATGTTTGGCCGAACATTCCTAGTACTCATGCAAGTCCTTATATTTCATCAATTTCTTTCTCTTTTCTTTAGTTTCGGCAATGGTGAGGTAAAAATATGAGCACTAATGAAATGCGTATAATATATTTTATAATATACTAACTTAATTTAATAGTTTACTAAATTAACATTGACAAAATAATATAAAAAAACTATTTAATATAAGCCCACTAGCTATGTGGCCGAACATGAGAAAACCTTTTTCTTTCTCTTTTATTTTGGCATTTAGTGATGAAGAAACAAAAGACAAATGCATGATAAATTTTATTATAACATATATTAGTAAATGAATAATAGAGTTGTAACAGCCCAAATTAGGGCCTAAACGGAATGGTGGTATCGGGACCACGAATCTAAAATAGAAAAATTTATTTCGATAGAGTTTGAAGGTCTATTGTGTGATTGAATGCATAAGTAAAAATTTAGTAAATAAATTTTATAGATAAAGTGTCCGATTGAGTAATAGGACTAAATTGCAAAAATTTCAAAATGTGTGTTTTAGAAGCATTTAGTGTGTAATTGAATTGGATTCATAAATTAGGAGTCCTTATTTAGCAATTAGACCATTTTATGGCATGATGGACAAAAATGCCCACGGAAGGAAAAATTTGCAAAGAAGGCCATTAAGGGCATTTTGGTCATTTAGGTATTAAATGAAATAAAAAGGGAAAAATAAGCCAAAAATGTGTCCTTCTACCTTGTATAGCCAAAACTTTGGGGGACTCCATAGCTAGGGTTCTTTGTTTTTCAAGCTCCAAGTAAGTGACTCCTAGCCCTGTTTTTCATGTTCTTTGTAATTTTTAGATCCTCGTTTATGTGATTCCGGGTGTTGGTCTTGTTCGACTACCAATGGCTAGGTAATCCTGCATTTGTTGCGGATACCTGTCAGCTTGTGTGAGCAGCAGTAGTAGTATCGACTACACCGTCAACTTGTGTGAGTAGACCCGAGAATACCTTATTATTGGGCCCTTATTCGATAAGTGGTAGCTTCGGCTACGTATTAGTGGTAGCTTCGGCTACATCATGTGTGGCACTTGTGCCTTATTCCATGTATCCTTTAGTATCCATGTGGTTCATCGAGTTATTCGAATCGATTTGATAAAAATGTGAATGCATGTAAAAAGATTAACCGTATGTTTAAGAGTGTGTATGTGCAGGTTATATGAAATCCATCATGTGTGCTAAGTGCTTAATGCATATACCTAATCATGTGGTAAGATCACATGATAGGTGAAAATTTCCAAACTTAATTATGTGATAGGAAAACTTATTTTCCATTTGCTATGTCCATTTAGTTTAAATTCTTATTAATTTTGCATATAGACTTACTAAGCTTTATAGCTTACCCCTTTTCTTTTCCCTTCCCTTATAGGTTCGTCAAGTTAGTCCGAGGTTCAGTGATCATCGAGATTCCATCAACATTATCAACAATCATTTTGGGTATTTGATTATAAACTTTGAACATTATGGCATATATAGGTGGTCTATTATTTTGGTTATGTGTCATAGTTCTTTTGGGTCCATTTGTTGATAATGGTGTTTTGGTACTTTAGCCATGAAAAATGAGCCATGAATGGTTAAGTCATATTTTGTTAAAAATGTTGTAATCTACTAACGTGTAAGCTTCCTAGTATGAGTAAAATGTGTGTGGATGCACGAATTTGATGATGCAAGATCAGTTAGGGTGTGGATGGCTTAACATGTATGTTTTGATGAGTTTTGATATTATAATGTGAATTGGAAAAATTAGTTCATATTGGTTTGCATTTCAGGGTGGCAATTGGCATGGAAAATAGCCTATAATTGTCCACATGGGTTGACACACGGGCATGTGTCTCACACACGGCCAGCTCATGGGCACGTTGATAGGACGTATGTCCCTTGCACCTGAAATTATGGAAATTAAAAGTTATGTAGTAAATGCACGGGGTGGAGACACGGTAGTGTGTCTCGACCATGTGATAGACATGGCCTAGCCCACGGGTGTGTTGCTTGGCCATATGACAAAAGCTTCGCGATAATGTCATAAATAGAATACCCCAGTTTTTCACTCAGGGTGAGGACATGGACATGTTCAGGCTGTGTGAAGGACAGGGGCCAGAGATATGGGTGTGTGCTCGGCCGTGTGAAAACCCTTAAAGGTTCGAAATGAAAAGTAATTCCACACGGGCTAGGGACATAGTGTGAGACCACACAGCCTGCCCACATGTGTGTCTCAGTGTCCCACACGGGCGTGAAATTATGTGTCGAAATCAACTGATCGTTTGAGTGTATGTTAGGTAATGCCTCGTACCCGTGTCTGGCGATGGTTATGGGTGAGGTACGTTACATAAATCTTAGTAAGTCTATATGCAAACATTTAATACCATAATCAAGCATTAGACCTTTAAAAAGTGGCTCAACTATACCAATACTGCCAAAGCATATGTTCATTTACTCGTCCCACATCTTACCCACTATCCGCAATAATATTTTACGCACAAAGCTCATCTTATTAACACATGCATTCCCTACACTTATCTATGACCACAACACTCATAAATTTCATTTAAGTGGTTCCACAATATACACATCTATGCAACAAAATGTACAAGTTAAATCCGCACATAGCCTTCCATAGTGACGTTAGTAATAGTAAGGTGGATTTGCAATAAGTCCACCAAGCCTTTCTCCAGATGATGAATGCATGGTACACCGAGTTCGTTCCTACGAACCCGAATGCTCAACCTCCCCCACCTCCCCCGATTCCTTAACCTGTAATCTCGGTGTCTCAAGGTATGGATCTGATGAAATTTCATAGAACTCCAGTTGATAGAATTCGCAAACAAAGGGCTGAAGAATTCGAGGCAAATGTTGATGATGATGCTGAGAAAGAAGAGTTTTGGCTTGAGAATTCTATTCGGGTATTTGATGAATTGTCTTGTACACCTGAAGAATGCTTAAATGTTGAAAACCCTAACTATGGTGACAAGTAAAATTCGGCAGCCCCATGGAGAAGATGACTATTTTTGTGTTATTTTTCCCTTTTTAATGACTATATTTCCTATTTGAAAAAAAATGCCCTTAATGCCTTTCTTTGAAAATTTTCATGTACAAGCCCATTTTTGTCCAAAATTTTAAAAATTGGTCAAATTGCTATTTAAGACCTCCTAATTAATATTCCAAAGCAATTTCATACTAAAAGCTTCTAAAATGCAAGTTTTACAACTTATTCGATTTAGTCTCTAATTTCAAATTAAACACTTTATGCATAGAATTTCTTCACGAAATTTTCACACAATCATGCATAAACCTTAAAATAATTATAAAATAATTATTTCTGTCTCGGGTCTGTGGTTACAAAACCACTATTCTAATTAGGCCCTAATTCGGGATATTACAACTCTCCCCCTTTAGGGATTTTTGTCCTCGAAAATCTTACCGGTAAACAGATGTGGGTATTGATTCCTCGTAGTTTCCTCGGGCTCCCATGTAGTCTCTTGTACCCCGTGCTTTTGCCACAATACTTTCACAAGAGCGATACTTTATTTCTTAGTTGCTTGACCTCCCGAGGTAAAATCTTAATCGGTTTTTCATCATAAGTCATATCCGGTCATAGCTCAATTTCTATCGGTGAAATTACATGTGAAGGATTCGAACGATACCGACATAACATAGATACGTGGAACACATCATGAATCTTCTCTAATTTAGATGGTAATGCTAATCGATACGCTACCGGTCCAACTCTTTCAATTATTTCATACTGTCCGATAAAACGCAGACTCAACTTGCCTTTCCATCCAAATCTAAGAACTTTCTTCCATGGAGACACTTTTAAAAATACCTTATCACCAACTTGAAACTCGATTTCTTTTCGTTTCAAATCTGCATAGGATTTCTGTCTATCCGAAGCAGCTTTCAAACAATCTCGAATCACTTTCACTTTTTCTTCGGTTTCTTTAATTAGATCAACTCTGTAAATCTGATTTTCTTTGAGTTTAGTCTAATACAATGGCGTCCGACACTTACGACCCTACAATGCTTCATAAGGTGCCATCTTCATGCTCGTTTGATAACTATTATTATAAGCAAATTCCACCAACGGTAAGTATCTTTCCCAACTACCTTGAAATTCCAATACACAACATCTGAGTATGTCTTCAAGAATCTGAATTACTCTCTCTAATTTTCCATCAATTTGTGGATGAAAGGCAGTGTTGAAATTTAACTTCGTACCTAATGCCCCTTGCAACTTTTGCCAAAACCGTTATGTAAATCTCGGATCTCTATCTGAAATAATTGATAAAGGTACTCCGTGAAGTCTAACAATCTCACTGATATACAATTCAACCAACTTATTAAGAGAATAATCAGTACGTACCGGAATAAAATGAGCCGATTTAGTCAATCTGTCAATTATTACCTAGATGGCATCTTTCTTCCCCGGAGTTAACGGCAACCCTGATATAAAATCCATAGTAATTCAATCTTATTTCCATTCGAGAATCATGATAGGTTGAAGTAGTTCTGAAGGTACTTGGTGTTTAGCTTTCACTTGTTCACAAATTAAGCATTTCGATACAAACTCAGATATATCTCTTTTCATTCCGTTCCACCAATACATTTTCTTCAAGTCATTATACACTTTCGTACAGCCTGGGTGAATTGACAAACAACCATTATGTGCTTCATGCAAGATCTTTTGAATGAACTCATCATTTTTCGGTACACAAATCTGACTTTTAAACATCAAGTAACCATTAGAACTGATTCTGAAATCTAATCTTGTATCAACCTCACATTGCTTCCTCTTGGCTTGCAAACCTTTGTCGTTTTTCTTAGCTTCATAAATCTCTTGTAAAAACATCAGTCTTGCTCTCAACTCTGCTAGAATCGAACCATCGTCAGACACCGTCAACTGAGTATTCATAGCTCTCAAAGCAAACAACGACTTTCTACTCAAGGCATCAGCAACCACATTCGCTTTCCCCAGATGGTAGTCAATCACAAGCTCGTAATCTTTTAATAATTCTAACCATCTCCGCTGTCTCAAATTCAAGTCTTTTTGTGACATCAAGTACTTAAGACTTTTGTGGTCGGTATATACTCGGCACTTTTCACCATAGAAATAATGTCACCAAATTTTCAAAGCAAACACTATAGCAGCCAGTTCCAAATCATGAGTTGGATAACTCCTTTCGTGAGGTTTCAACTGTAGCTAGACAAACTCAATAGCCTACGGAATTTATGTAGCCAAGCTACCATATAACCCGCCCATAAGTGAACTCAGACTCAACTCAACGAGTTCGGATGCCTAGTTACATCTCACGAACTCGGACTCAACTCAACGAGCTCGGAACTCAACCATCCTAGTGACATGTCACTTGTACCCTAATCTATTCCCATGGTTCAAACAGGATTTTCCTCAATCACACATTATTGTCACCTTCCTCAAAATGTCGAAACCGATACTTGATAGCATTTCATGCTTATCAAATAATAATTCACAAAGCATAATATTTCATGATAATAAACATCATATCATATAAATAACATTAAATTACTTAAAATAACAATTATGTTACCACATTTACACATGAATTTACCTCAGTACAAAATGTTTGGAATGAAGCCTAATCCTCGTAAACCTCACATTTCCCTCGATCGCGACTCAAATCTCATTTCTCTTGATCTAGAATGCCAAGTTAATTTATTCAATACACACATTCATCAAAATAGCCCCTAATACGAGCTTGGATAAAATTACCATTTTACCCCTAGCTTTTCAATTATTTACAATTGAGTCCTTAAGTTTGTACAATGAGTTACATGCATTTCCCATGACATCCAGGCATAGCTGAATCTCCTAGTGTCCATAAAAGCCCATATTTCACATAAAAATCAGATTTTTACCATCAATTTTACCCTTTTTACAATTAAGTCCCCTTTTAGGTGTTTTCACATAAAACTACTAGGTATAAGTTGTTAAACACACATCAAACCATCATATTCCTTCGTTATTCATCAAAATACAATTAAGTCACACATGGGTAAATTTTCATACATGCATCCTAGCTTAAAATATTGCTAAAAAATGATAGAATAGGCTTTCTGGATTGTAAAATCGAAAAGAACATTAAAAATGGGCATGGAAATCACTTACAATCAAGGTTTGAAATGTTGAAAACCCTAACTATGGTGACAAGTAAAATTTGGCAGCCCCATGGAGAAGATGACGCTATTTTTGTGTTATTTTTCGCTTTTTAATGACTATATTTCCTGTTTGAAAAAAATGCCCTTAATGCCTTTCTTTGAAAATTTTCATGCACAAGCCCATTTTTGTCCAAAATTTTAGAAATTGGTCAAATTGCTATTTAAGACCTCTTAATTAATATTCCAAAGCAATTTCATACTAAAAGCTTCTAGAATGCAAGTTTTGCAACTTATTCGATTTAGTCCCTAATTTCAAATTAAACACTTTATGCATAGAATTTCTTCACGAAATTTTCACACAATCATGCAATCATATCATAAACCTTAAAATAATTATAAAATAATTATTTTTATCTCAGATTTGTGGTCACAAAACCACTATTCTGATTAGGCCCTACTTCGGGATATTACAATGATATTATGTTATGATATTTTATTGTGTGACATGTGAAATAAGTTTTAGTATTGTACAATTAATGGATATAAATGGTGAATTATGGTTGATGAATTGTGATTAAATGAGGAAATCTTAGTTGAGCCTTCGGAATGAAAAAACGTGTTGCTAAGTGAATATACCTCAATTCTACATGTAATGTGGTGCTAAGTGGATATACCACGTTTATACGTGTAACGTGGTAAGTGGATATGCCACGGCTACACATGTTAATTTATTAACATGGTGGTAAGTGGATATGGCACGGTTATACATATAACGTAGTGCTAAGTGGATATGTCACGGTTACACATGTTGATTCGAAAAGTGGCGCTAAGTGCGTATGCCATGAATACATATGTTAGCCCAATAGTGTGGTGCTATGTGCATATACCACGAAGTTGGGCATCAATTACAGAGGGTGGAGTAATGTGCTAAAACCACCAGATATTGTTACATTCCGAAGTGTTCAACGGAAGAAACAAGTTTGTTAAATGGAAATTTACGCGAAAAATGTGGAAATAAATACCAGGATATGAATATATGGGTTTTGAACCATGAGTTAGATATGTTATTGAACTTTGATAAGATAAATATGGAAAAGTGTTATTTTGTAAGTTGATAATAAGGAATTTTAGTGAAAGAGGTAAAATTTGGGATTAACAGCTTAAAACAACAGCAGAAGAGTGACTTTTAAAAATCACCAAAAATGGTAGAAATTAAATTAGAAGTTGAATGAGATATGGAATTAAAGCTTATTGAGTCTATTTTCATATAAAAGAAACAAAAACAAGTAAAAGAATTCTATATTCTGAGTTATTTAATTTTTTATAAGATTTGTTCAGATTTGGAAAAATCATTAAAACTTGTACAAAAATCGTTATGGAATATAATTTATATTGTTAGATTCCTTATTAAGTCTATTTTCAGAAGAAACAAACGCAACATCTTTTGAACTCTGTATAAAGAGAAATCAAAATATTAGTGAAGAGTGGTTAGGACTATCGAGCAACAAAACAGGGGAAGTTTTAATGAATAAACTCTATTAATTGGCCCAACCAAAAATTCTAAAATTTTTCTGGTAAGAAGACATATGAGTCTAGTTATTGGGAAATTTATTAGATCTTAATTTGAAGCTCTGTAGCTCAAGATAAAAATAATTTAGTGACTGGGACCCGAATGGATAGCTTGAACTAAATTTAAGTAAATGGTAAATTCATGTGAGATTCAGGTTGTGTAATTGTGGAAACATATTTTGGGATTTATAAATGCCATTAATAGTTTATTATTTTTATTATTTACATATTACTTACTAAGTTATAAGCTTACTTTGCTTTCTCTTTCTTTCTTGTCTTATTTTATAGTGTAATTGAGTTCGGTCATGACTTGGGAAAAATTGTCGGAGGCTCACCAACACTATCCATCGTTCCTTTTGGTATTTTGTAAACATATTTTGGATATATGGCATGTATAGAAGGCTTAAGTATTTTGTTGTATATTGTAGTAATATTACTTGAAATGTTGAATTCTAATATGGGATATATCACTCGTATTATGCTATTGATATGGTCTAATATTAGTTAAATTACAAGTTTATGATATATGTGAATTTAATGTCTAAAGAATGAGTGAATCGTTGACGGGCTTTAATTTAGGTAATCATTTTATGTCTCGATTTATTATGATTAGATGTATGCTATCTGGTAATACTCATATACTATTCCGGTATTGAACACGAGTAAAGGGTGTTACAAAATGGCTTCCTCATCTATCTTTTCTTCGTATCTTGCATCTCAATTTTAGCTTTGCCTTTTTCTTTTTCTTTCAGAAACTCCTTTGCCTTACAAGCTCTGCCAACTAAAACAAGAAACTCTTTTATCTCTAGAACACCAACGGACAGTCGAATATCATCATTGACCCATCTTCAAATCTCTTGCACATAATAGCTTCTGTTGGCACAATTGCTAAGTCTGAAAAATTCATGTTCATATTCAGTCAATGTCATCTTACCCTGCTTTAGTTCAAGGAATTCCTTTCTTTTCTGCTCGATGAACATCTGACTGATGTATTTCTTACGGAACTCTTCCTGAAAGAAATCCGAGGTAACTCTTTCTTTCGGTACTATTGACACAAGTGTCTTCCACCAATGGTAAGCTGAATCTCTAAGAAGTGACACCACATACTTTATACACTCTTCTGGTGTGCAAGATAACTCATCAAAAACTCTAATAGTATTCTCGAGCCAAAATTTAGCTTTTTCTGCATCGTCATCATTAGTAGCCCGAAACTCTTCAGCCCCTTGTTTTCTAATTTTATCAATTGGTGGCTTCTCTCCTTTGACTGTATCTATGACTGGGGAAGCTACATAGGTAGTCTGAGGATCATGAGGGCCGAATTCGTACGAATGAACTTGGTAAACCATTCATTCATAGCTTGGAAGAAGGCTTCTCGAGCCCCTCCTCTCTGACTAACTGTAACGAGCCTTTCACTACTATCTGGTGGCAGTGTCCCTTCTGCAGGAGCAGGTGCATTACTTTCTACATCCCCTGCACCAACTCGTTCGGGATCCATTACTATAAAAGAAAAACATTTTAAAATCGTCAGGAGTCGTCACACTATCAAAATATAAGTATGGCATGTATAGCTAGACGCTTACTCATACTGAATATTTCGAGAACTGACCAAACTCTTACTCTGATACTAACAAATGTAACACCCCTTACCCGAGACCGTCACCGGAGTCGATCACGAGGCGTTACAAGACTTATCTTACTAGTTCGGGGCATAAAAATTTACTTTTAAAATTAATTCATTCACATTCATCCAATATATCAATAAAATGGGCCCTCGAGGCCATAAACATGCAATTGGAATGGTTCGGGACCAAACTTGGAACATTTAAAAATTTTTCAATTACTTACACAAATTAAAATAATTTATTTCACTGTTCATAATAAAACTGTCCACCTGCATAACAGTCACTAAATTAATTATAACTCGAGTTACAAAACTCAAAATTTAAATTTGTAAATTTTCCCTAAAACTAGACTCATATATCTTTCCACCATAATTTTTCCAGAATTTTTGGGATGACCAACTAGTACAGTTTATTAGTTAAAATTTCCCCTATTTTGAAGCCTAGCCGACCTTACCTCTCTTCACTAAAAATCAATTATCTTATAGTACAGTTTTCATTTAGTGTTTTCACTTATTTTTAATGAAAATATCCCATTAAGGAATCTATACATATAAATTATGACTCATACTTCGTTTTGTATAATTTTTAGTGAATTTCTAAAATCAAAACAGGGGATCACGAAATCCCTGTGAACCAGTCTCACAAGAATTTAAATACCTCAGAATATAGATTCTTTTGCTTTCTCTGTTTCTTTCTTATGAAAATAGATTTAGTAAGATTTAATTCTATATCTCATTCACCATTTAATTCCACTTCTACAATTTTTAGTGATTTTTTCAAATTCACATCACTGCTACTGTTCCAAAACTGTTTCATGGCCAACTTTTACTCTTTCATAATTTCTTTGCATAAACTATCATTTAGGCATACATAACATCAAATCATGTTTTGAATTAGCCATTCAATAGCTAATCACTATCAAGTATTCAGATGCCATTCTTTAAGGACATACACACAAAATGACCAAGTCCCTATACATGTCATAACTCAAAACATTTCAAACTACAAAATACCGAGATAGCCTTTGATAGTGTGTGATGAACTCTGACGTCCTTATGATTCTTGAATTGTCTTGGCTACACTATAAAAGAGAGAAAGGAAAAAGAGTAAGCTACAATGGTTAGTAAGATTAGAAGTAAAGAAATGACAACATTCACCAAGTATAAATATACTCATATTATACCATCAACTAACAAAATCTTTATTTTACTTATCAACTTACTCTTTAACTTTTCTGTTTATCATTCCTTTACCTAAACTTTCTTGTAACATAGACTGTATATTAGCCCAATGAACTGTTTAGAATACTAAGGGTACTTGGGTTTTCCTGCCTGATAATAGTCTGCCAATGCCATGCTCTAGGCATGGTCTTACATGGGATGTTCCCTGTCTTGCCAAAGCCATATATCTGATATGGACTGTAACGCCCCTAAACCCGTTCCCATCGCAGGAGGGTTAAGTGACATTACTAGACAATTCACAATCACCGGCCACACTCGTTCAACCAATTGAAAGCATTCATAGATAGCACAATTTATACCATTCAACTCTTACAATCATTTCACAAAGTTCGAAAGAGAGTATTTACTAATGAAACACCTAACCGAATTTCTTATTGACAAGGTAATTGGTGTTAAGTCATTTTTAAACGTTTTCATCATTTAGATCATTATAATCATTCGTTCAGCAAAATATTCACAACTAAAAGGATGAGCAAGCCATTTGTGCATGGCTAAAACATATATATACATATTCAAAATAAAGATTCTTAATTCGGCAACTATGAGGTACTTCCTATACATGCCATTAACGAGAGTCTAGCTAATTAGGTACCGAACAAGTCTTGATAGTAGAGATGACTTCGAGTGAGAGGTTCCCGAGACCGTAGCCAACGAACAAAATCTATAAAACAGAAGAGTATAGGGCAACAGAGTAAGCATTTATTTGCTTAGTAAGTTTAAGAATTTAAAACATTTAAACTCTAAAACATTTGTACATTTAAACTAAGAACTTTTCTAATTGACCGAACATTTATTAGTCAAATTAGACAATCATCATGCATACATAACCTAAACATTTCTCAAAATTGGAGTTCATATCATTTTTATTAACATCTTTCCCTTGGCCGAAACCTGCATTAATATTCAAGGCTAACTATGTTTTACCCATGTTCTCTTATATGCTTATATCTTCATTCCAAATCTAAGGTATGCAAAGTTTAATGATTCAATCTAGTATAACATATTAGGGTTTGAGGTTCACACCTCCTATGTATATATATTTTTTTTTCATTTACATATAACTTTAAACAACAATTAGAGCATCTGAACTTAATTTGTGGCAAAGATCTAAACAAAATCCATTTCATAATTAGTATGGGTACATACCTGATTTACTTGAGGAAATAATTTCCTTCATTCATGATGATTATAACATAGCACCTATTTTAGCATTATTACCTTTAGGCTTTAACCAAATATACTCTAGCCATAAGGCTCTTCGGGCTGGACACGGCTATTACTATGGCATAATTACCCTTCGGAAGCAACCCGGATATATCACTAGCCCAGCGGCTCTTCGGGACTTGTCCCGGATATTTCACTGGCACGATGGCCCTTCGGGACACAGCCTGGGTATTTCACTAGCTCAAAGGCTCTTCGGGACTTAGCCCGGATATTTCACAATAACTTTATATAAACGGATCATTCAACATTCCTTTCACACATTTGTTTCCCTTTTAACATTCACTTGTAATAATATCCCTTAACACATAGCACAACATATTCACTAATCACTTTACCTTTAGGTACAAAAGAAGTTCCCATTTCAAATTGATGCACGTAAACTTTATTTCTACCGAACTATAGGCTCTATTGCCACTTTCTCATGTAATTTGCCATAACTAATACCAATCTAAGTAACTAGACATAGTCATCATGCTTAATCGGATAATAAATCAAAATTTCGCTACTTAATTCTTAGCTCGTGCCTTTTTGAGTAGATACGGTCCGACTATTCCGAAATCTTGGCTTTTCCCTTGTCCGATGCTATCCCTTTAGGTTCTTGAGCTAATTTAGACAAATTAATTTAAATTAACATTCATTTAATCAATTTTCTTACATAACACAAGAAATACCTACTTAACAATTCCACACATTCGGCCCAATTTAAAAAAAAACACCATTAGTCACAAATAAAGAAAACATCCTTAAATCTAATATACATACACTTCAATCCACTCATCAATAAACATTTTATTAATATACTATACTCCATTGCCGAAAGCTATAATGCATCAAATCAAAACATTTCAATTAGCTAAATAACAAGGGTGACTAAGGGCTTTTCTTCCTTTTTGGTATTTAAACATTTATATCACCATTTTAAGGCATAGCAATCTTATAGCTGAATGCTTCAAAACTTCACTAAGATTATCCATTCACCAAATTATACCTATTTTAAAACAATTCATTCGGCCTTGAACTGATGATATAACCCACATTTAGAACTAATTTAGCACATATCCTTATTTTTCCAAAATTACCACTTTTCAATAAGACCGATTACAAAATTTGCTTAAACACTTATCTCTACCCACATTTTAACACGCATATATTCATACTTCTCCGTTTGCTATCAATTTAAACCTTGTACAAAATTTAGACCCAATTTATTATTTCTAATGTTCATGACCGTATAGCCATTTCAAAGAATTAAGTCACCCAAGCACAAATTTGCATTTCTAAGCCTATGAATATACAATCTCATCAATCTTTCCACCTAGTAACTCTCGTATACTCCATCTCTCATTTCTATCCTCACAACTTCAAAAACTTCCAAAATTCTACATGGATTCCTCAATGGCCGAATGAAATAATTACCATAAAAAAAATGAAAGTAGATTCATGGTCTTCATATTAAGCTTAACCATCAACTAGAATTTACAAGAACTTAAGGAAAAATCATCAAGAATCCTCACCTTAACTATAGTCTTCAATGGCCGAATGTTAACCTCTTCTTCTTTCTTTTCTAATTCAATTTCGGAAATGAAGAACAAATAGTCCTCCTTGTTCTTATCACCATTTTCTTTATTACTTTATTAAACTAATTCATAAAATAAGCCATTTAATCATAAAATACTAATTTAAAAAGCATAATTTAACAATCACCATCATTATGGCCGGCCATTACTTTGAAAAAGGAGTAATTGACATGCAAGTCCTCTTTTCCTAATCCATGTATTAATTAACTTTCTAAATTATTCTATCATATTATTTTCAAGTTCTCACTTTAATCCTAATTCATAAAAATTCACATCACAAATAAAATTTTAAGACATGCTATTTTCACCCACAATACATCACATATAAAGAACATAAAATATAACATCTAATTTTCATCGTGACTCGGTTTTGTGGTCCCGAAACCACTTCCCGATTAGGGTTAAAATTAGGGCTGTTACATGGACTTACATGGAATGTTCCTCAACTGTCTTAACTTGCCAATGCCATATGTCTGATATGGACTTACATGGGATGTTCCTCAACTGTCTCAACCCAAAATGTCATTTCAACTAAGATCGATCCATCATCACCTAAAGTCAACTGAGCATCCATGGCCCTTAAGGCAAATAATGATTTTCTGCTCAAAGTATCGGCGAATATATTCGCCTTCCTAGGGTGGTAGTCAATTACCAACTCGTAGTCCTTGACTAGCTTTAGCCATCTTTGTTGCTGTAGATTCAACTCTTTTTACGTCATCAGATACTTTAAACTTTTGTGGTTCGTGAAAACTCGGCATCTCTCGCCATACAAGTAATGTCCCCATATCTTTAATGCAAACACCACGGCGGCGAACTCAAGATCGTGGGTCGAATAATTTCTCTCGTGTGGCTTTAGTTGCCTCGAGGCATAGGCTATTACCTTGCCTTCTTGCATGAGCACACAACCCAATCCATTTAAAGAAGCATCACTATATACCACGAATTCTTTTCCCAATTCCGGTTGCACCAACATTGGAGCTTCAGTCAACAAGGTCTTTAATTTCTAAAAAATTTGTTGGCATTTTTCTGTCCACTCAAACTTAACATCTTTCTGCAACAATCTTGTCATTGAAGTCGCAATCAGGGAAAATCCATTAACAAAGCATCGATAATAGCCCATTAAACCTAAGAAACTCCTAATTTCGGTCACGTTTCTCGGTAGTTTCCACTCAACAATTGCTGATATCTTACTCAAGTCGACTTCGATCCTATCTCCCGACACAATGTGTCCCAAGAATCCAACCTCTCGTAGCCAAAATTCACTCTTGCTAAATTTGGTGTACAACTGGTAATCTCTCAAGGTCTGCAGAACAGTCCTCAAATGCTCTGAATGCTCCCTTCATCACGAGAATAAACGAGTATGTCATCAATGAAGACGACGACGAACTTGTCCAAATAAGGTCAGAAAATGCGACTCATTAAATCCTTGAATACCACTGGGGCATTTATCAAGCCAAATGGCATGACCAAAAACTCGTAATGGCCATACCCCGTCCGAAATGCAGTCTTTGGTACGTCTTGCTCCTTCACCCTTAACTGATAATACCCTGATCTCAGATCTATCTTAGAAAATACTGCGGCTCCCTTGAGTTGATCGAATAAATCGTCGATCCTAGGCAAGGGATATTTTTTCTTCACAGTTACCTTGTTGAGTTGTCTATAATCTATACACAACCTTAACGATCCATCTTCCTTCTTCACAAAGAGTACTGCAGCACCTAATGGGGAAAAACTCGTCCTAGCGAACCCCTTATCCATTAATTCTTGCAGTTGTACCTTTAACTGCTTCAACTCTATTGGTGCCATCCTATATGGAGCAATCAAGATAGGCGCCGTCCCAGTGACCAACTCAATGCCAAACTCCACTTCTCTCTCTGAAGGTAATCCAGGTAACTCCTCCAGAAACACATCCGGGTACTCGCGTTCCATTGGCACGGAATTAATCTTTGTCTCTGACACTTGAGTGTTCAACACAAAGGCGAGATAAGATTTACACCATTTCCTCAAATATTTTTCTACAATCAAACACGAAACTACTTTCGGCAGGTTATTAGGTCCACCAGATTCTACCCGAAGGCCATCTCCATTTTCACATCTCAATTAAATAATTTTCTTTCCACAATCCACTACTAAGTTATGCGTAGATAACCAATCCATACCAAGGATCACATCGAACTCCTCGAATGGCAATATCATAATATTGGCCAGAAAACAATTCCCCCAAATTGTCAAAGGACAATTTCTACATACTTGGACGACCAACACATGCTTGCCTAGCAGATTTGTCACTTTTACTACAATTTTCGTAGACTCAACTAACACATTAATACTAGGTACCAACTTCATGCAAATGCAAGAATGGGTAGCACCCAGACCAACTAGAGCAAGAACAAATACATTATGGATAGAAAAGGTACCGGTAATTACATCTAGAGATGAGGCTTCCTCACGAGCGCGAACGGTATAAGTCCTTACCTACGCTCGACCCTCAGATCTTATGGCTGGGTCTCTAGGCATACTCTTGCTGCCGACCCCACTCTCTGGGTTCCTCTGTGGTCTACCCCTCGACGGAGCACTACTCGTCGGGTATCCTGAAATCTTTCTTCCTCAGCTCTCTCAGGGCAGAGTTTAATAAAGTGGTCCCGAGAACCACACTTGTAACAGGCTTGACTAGTTTCCCAACACTCGCCAAAATGCTATCTACCACATTGTGAGCACTTAGGTTTATCTGATCGAGCACTATCCACACTCACAACGGAGGTAATCTGAGCTTTAGGCATCGTGTGTTGCTTATTCTTACTTCTGTCTGAGGTAGTCGATCGGGTAGAAACTCTTTCGATCTTTTAGATGATGATTGATGTGATTTCCCTATCTGTCTCTTCTTGGAGTCATGGAACTCTGTATCCGCCTTTCTCTTCTCATTGGCCAACTCTTCGGCCTTACAAGCTCTCTCAACGAGCACCACAAACTCTCAAATCTCTAAAATCCCCACTAGCAACCGGATATCCTCATTTAGTCCGTCTTCGAATCACTTACACATGGTGGCTTCGGAAGACACACACTCCCGAGCATACTTACTAAGCCTCATGAACTCTCGCTCATACTTAGTGACCATCATTCGACCTTGCTTTAGTTCAAGAAACTCCTTTCTCCTCTGGTCGATAAACCTTTGACTAATATGCTTTTTTCGAAATTCTTCTTGAAAGAATCCCCAATTTACTCTTTCTCTCAGTACGACCGAAACGAGACTATTCCACCATTCGTACGCCGCATCTCTCAGGAGTAATAGCACGCACTTCATGCACTCTTTAGGTGTGCATGACAACTCATCGAACACTCTGATGGTGTTCTCCAACCAGAACTAAGCTCTCTCTGAGTTGTCATCCTTGTTCGCTTGGAATTTTTCAGCCCCATGCTTTCTAATTCGATCCACTACGGGTTTATCTCTCTGAATCAAATCTGCTCCTTAAGGAGCCACCGAAACAAGGTGATAAACTGGAGGAATGGGGGAGGTGGAGTGTTCAGATTTGCATGAACATACGCCGTATACCATGCATCCATCATTTTGAGGTAGGCCTCTCTGGCCTCTCTACCCTGACTTCAAGTCACGAGTCCACTTTCTATAGGCACGGCCCCTTATGCTGGAGTCGGCGTGTTACTTTCCACACAATCTACCAATGACTGATCTGGAACTATTACTATATGAAAAACACAATTTACAATCATCAAAGGTCGTCAAACTATCATACTACAGTTCATGGCATGTATAGCTGACTGATGCACACTTTTTATTCATCCTAGAATCGACTAAACCATGCTCTAATGCCACTAAATGAAACACCCCTTACTCGTAACCAATGCTGAACTAAGGTATGAGGTATTACTGTACCAAAACTCATGTAAACCCTTGACTTAAATTCATGAAAATGTGTCCCAACTAAAAACGTTTCCAAACATTGTCCTATGAGCCTTCTTATGGGCCTACGAGGCCTAAATCATTGTTCAAAATCAACCCGGGACCATTTCATGCACTTAAGAAAAATTCTTCAAAAACTAGAAAAAACAGGGCATACACCCGTGTGAGAGGGTAACAAGCCTGTGTGACCTCTAAAAATGGTCGTGCTAATGGCCCGTGTACCTCACACGACCTAAGCACACTAGGGACACACCCATGCCGGATTGCTCGAGTAGATTTAATTTCTAGCATCAACCTACAGGTGTTTTCACACAGCCTGGCGCACGACCGTGTGCCCTGCCCGTGTCCCCCACATGGCCTTGACACGCCCGTGTTGTGGCCCTATGTAAAAACTTGGGTATTTTGTTTCTGACGTTAGTAGCCACACAGTCGTGGTGCATGCCCATGTCTTGGCCGTGTCTTCCACACTGTTGAGAAACAGGGCCATGTCTTATACTCGTGTGAAACACTTATGGACATTTAATGCTATCCATGCAAGGTGTAAGGGACACACGGTCAAGCCACACGTCCGTGTACGACCCGTGTGTCTCACACGGCCTAGACACATGCCCATGTGTCTACCCGTGTGGGTAATGTATGGCTATTTACCAAGCCCTTAGCCACCCTAAAACACATACAAACAAAACCCCAATCTACATATATCATAATATAGCACCAATACTCATATAAATGCCCCTAATTAGGTATTCATACATCAACCAACTCATGTCCAAAATGCATGCATAAACTATTAAGCAACCTTGCACAAATTCCATGTGAATTAATCTCATTTGATTAAACAACTTGAACGGATTTAAGCCAATTCCAAATGCCATTTACAAAATAAACTTAGTAACATAAATGGCCAACACAATTGACTTACTAATAGGTCTTACACCAAAATGACTATCTAGCCTAGACATGCCATTACGCAAATACAAAATGAAACTGAACTGAATGCTTCAATTGATAGTGTGAGCGGTGCCTCCGATGCCTTTGGGTCCTCGAATTACTTGGGCGGCAATATAAAGAAAAGACGAAAGGAAACGGGTAAGCATAACACTTAGTAAGTCTATATGCAAACAAGTTCATAACACAACCATGCATTAGACAATTAACTATTGCATCAAGCATACCAACACTTCTAGTGAGTTCACTTACTCTTCTCACTGTTTATCCAACATTCTCAACATAATTTTATGCACATAGCTCCTAATGATTAGCACATACCATTCCTGCACTTATCTATCATCACAACCCATACAGAATTTCATTCAAGAAATTTCACAAAAACATGTCCATGCAAGATAAGTTCATACATAGTCATTCGTAATGACATTAGCAATAATAAGATGAATTCCACACTTAGTCTAACACCTCTTACCCGTGTTCAATGCCAGAACAGGGTACGAGGAATCACTGGATTTTTACACTTACAAATACACAAAACTGGCTATAAAGTTTCTTTCAATTTAGAATCTAATCACATTCTTATAATATATACATTAATTCATTTACTAACATGCAAGCATACTCGTTCATGTATTGTATCAGTATGACTCATCACATAGCTACTTTTAGTCATATCACATGGTCTTATACATCAATAAAATTTCTATTAATTTAGGCCAACAATTTAGGCCAACTCAATAACATATATACATATATTAAAGTCATTATACATGCCATAGACTTATAAATATTTCAGAATCTTTTAATACTAACCTCAGCCTGATAGTGTGATAGTATCTCCAGCGACCTCCAACTAGAGCTAGCATCTGAAACTCTATAAGAAAAAGGAAGGGAAGAGAGTAAGCATTATAGCTTAGTAAGTAAATATGTAAAAAAATAATCAATTTATTACAAGCTTTTATAAAACTTCATAACATGTTCTCATAATAGTATAATTAGAAATACATAAAGTCCCACCATTTACTTAAGCCTTTTTCAAGTTGTATACTCAAGTAATAGTCACTAAATTATTTTTATCTAGAGCTACGAAACTCCAAATTAAGATCTGTCAATTTTTCCAGAAACTAGACTCATATATCTTGTTACCATTAAAATTTTAGAATTTTTGGTTGGCCCAATTAATACAGTTTATTCATTAAAACACCCCCTATTTCACTACCTGATAGTCCTGACCACTCTTCACTAATATTTTGATTTCTCTGTATATAGAATTCAAAAGATGTTCTCATTTGTTTCTTCTAAACATACACTTAATAAGGAATCTAACCATATAAATTATGTTCCATAAATATTTTTGTAAAATTTTTAATGATTTTTCCAAATCAGAACAGGGCATCACAAAATCAATTTGAACCAGTCTTACAAAAATTTGAATAACTCAGAATATAGAATTCTTTTACTTGCCCTAATTCTTTTATATGAAATTAGACTAAATAAGATTTCATTTCATATCTTATTCAACTTCTCACTCCTCTACTGCTGTTTTAAGCTGTTTATCCCAAATTTTACCCCTTTCACTAAAATTCCTTATTATCAATTTGCAAAATAACACTTTTCCATATTTATCTGATCAAAGTTCAATCACTTATCGAACTCATGGTTCAAAACCCATATATTCATATCCTGGTATGTATTTCCACATTTTTTGCATTAATTTCCATTTAACAAACTTGTTTCTCCCGTTGAACACTTCGGAATGTAACAATATCCGGTGGTTTTAGCACATAACTCCACCCTCTATAATTGATGCCCAACTTTGTGGTATATGCACATAGCACCACACTATTGGGCTAACATATGTATTCGTGGCATACGCACTTAGCGCCACTTTTCGAATCAACATGTATAACCGTGGCATATCCAATTAGCACCACGTTAATGAATCAATATGTGTAACCGTGACATATCCGCTTAGCACTACGTTACACGTATAACCATGGTATATCCACTTAGCACCACGTTTTTCCATTCCGAAGGTTCAACAGAGATTTCCTCATTTAATCCCTATTCATCAACCACAATTCACCATTTATATCCATTAATTGTAGAATACTAAAACTTATTTAACATATCACACAATAAAATATCATAACATAATAAAAACAATGCATTATTTACATATAAACTTACCTCGGTGCAAAATATAGAAATTTTGCAATTTAGTCCACAATCTTTTCCTTTCCCCAATCGAGGTCGATTCCACATCTTTCTTAATCGAAAATAACACATTTAGCTTATTCAATACTCACATTTATCAAACCAGTCCTTAACTCTAACTTTGACAAAATTATTATTTTGCCCCTAAACTTCTACATATTTACACTTTTGCCCCAAGGCTCGAAAATTAAACTTTATCCCTAATTCTTATGTTTTAGGACATGCTGATCATTTATTTACCAACTGCAACATCAAAGTCCCACTCTAACATATACTTATGACCATTAAGTATTTTTACTGATTATGCCGTTTTACTCGTTTTTACTTAAAACTGAGTAACACAAATTGTTTAGCATAATTTAAAACCTCATATTCTATCATAAAACATCAAAATAAACACATTTCACCTATGGGTATTTTTCTAAATATGAACCCTAGGTTAAATATTGCTAGAATAAGCTAAATCAAGTTACCTGAACTCCAAAAACGTAAAGAACATTAAAAACGAGGCTAGAACGGACTTACAATCGAGATTGGAAGCTTAAAAAACCCTACCCATGGTTTCTGTATGCTATATTCGGCCTTGAGGAAGAAGATGAGAAAGAATTGGCTTTTAATTTGATTTTTTAATTCATTTAATCACTAAATGACCAAAATGCCCCTAACTTAAAAATATTCTTTTTCACCCATTTCATGTCCATTTTTGTCCAATAAATTAACCAATGGTCTAATTACCATTTAAGGACGTCCAATGTAAAATTTTATAACAATTGGACACCTATAACATGTAGAACTCAACTTTTGCACCTTTTACAATTTAGTCCTTTTGACTAAATTGACTGCCCAAACGTCAAAATTTTCGTACGAATTTTTTACAAAATAATTTCATAAAAGTGTAAACCATAAAAATATAAATAAAACACATTTCAATTAAGCACCTTTACCTTCTAGAATGCATATTTTTACTACTTTTGCAATTTAGTCCAATTTATCAAATTGGACACACAAACAATAAAATTTTGCAACGAAAATTTCACAAAATATTTCAAACACAAAATAAATTTTAAAACTCGATTGGAATAAATATTTTGACCTCAGATTTGTGGTTTCCTAACCACTATTCCGTTTAGGCCCTGTATCGACCTATTACAATTCTCCCCCTTTTAGGGATTCTCGTCCCCGAAAATCTTATTGGTAAAGAGATTCAATATCTTTTCTCAAAATTTCTTAAACATCCACAACCAATCCTCTTCAAAATAATAATTTCAGAAACACTCTGTCATCAAACTGAAATCCAGTATAACTAAGTGTTAATTATGTTTACTTCTATGTCAATCAAAAACTATTTCCAATTTTCACAATTGCTTTCACTTTTTATCATACTCACAATTCAATTCATTCTCGTACACAAAGTTTCCTATAGCTGTTTCCATAATCAATAATATAATCCTCAAATTCTGAAATAATCATAAGAATTTTCATCATCAATCAATCACAATCCAAATAACAGCTTTCATTTTCCAGGAATAAGAGAAATTCTGATACGGAACTCATATTATCTTTATTTCAATATCACACCCGACTCATCATTGACTATAACAGTCTTGATTGCATTTTGTCATTCAACTTAACTCTGATAACAAAATGACATCCGAACTCAAAAATCAGAAATATCGAATTTCATATCTGTATACCCAAACATTTACTTCAAATCACTCTACTTCTTACTTCCTTTTAAATGAACAGATAAAATACTACAGTGAGCTCTAAACCAAAACTCTCTACATACCCTGTGTTTCTCAATACACCAACTCTATCTCGGAATAATAGTATCAGTAATCACATCTAATTTAAAATTCAGAATCAAAAGTCAGCTCACGAAAAATAAAGAAATAGTTAATATATTCAAGATAATTACGTATTTACAAAATACCGTCTCAATTCATCCTATTTCATCAGATCCGGGATGTGATATGGTTCCGAAGGATGAACTGGGCAGTTCCAATAAGATTTCATTCTTGAACAAAAATCCATTTTTTGATTTATTTCATCTATTCCATGACCAGAACAGGAGGGGATACACGTTACACCACGATTTTGAATCAGAAGAGAGATTTCAAGAAATGGCAGATCTATTCACTCTATCAATAACCGAGCCGGATCTGGTGTATTATAAGGGATTTGCCTTTTCTATTGATTCCTACGGATTGGATCAAAAACAATTCTTGAATGAGGTATTCAACTCCAGGGATGAATCGAAAAAGAAATCGGCTCTACCTCCTATTTTTTATGAAGAAAATGAATCTTTTTATCGAAGGATCAGAAAAAAATGGGTCCGGATCTCCTGCGGGAATGATTTGGAAGATCCAAAACCAAAAATAGTGGTATTTGCTAGCAACAACATAATGGAGGCAGTCAATCAAGATAGATTGATCCGAAATCTGATTCAAATCCAATATAGCACCTATGGGTACATAAGAAATGTATTGAATCGATTCATTAAAAAGAATCGATCCGATCGCAACTTCGAATATGGAATTCAAAGGGATCAAATAGGAAATGATACTCTGAATCATAGAGCTGCGTTCATTTAACATAACACTTATCGATCCAATTCTGAGCTTCTCCAATTTATAACAGAAACGTCAGTTTAATTAGAATAAAAAATCTATCAACAAGGTAAATCATTGAAACCAATACTTACAAGGTAAACAAAAATTTTCATTCAAGCACCTGCAATATTTTAACCTTTCCCATAGATTTGTTGGTATTCATACACATTCGTTCAGTTAAGGAAAAACCCAATCGATATGTCTCCGTGTCATACTTTCACGAATATAAATTCTTCCTTCAGACTGTTCATCTATAAATTTATGTATGAACAACATCATTTCTGGACCAGAGGATGCACATAAATACACATAGTTTAATTTATCTTCTAACTGAACAACTCACTCTGATTGAAATTACTGAGTTGATCCTAACTATTTATTAGCATTCCACAGTGATCACTTCTTCATATTGTTAGAACAGATCAAACATACAATTTCTCATATTTCTTTCAACATACCAGTAACAAGTAAGTGGATTATACAATAATTCAAAGACCGAACTTCTAACTATGCATTGGATTAATCACTTCTCAATCAACTCACATTCAATATATAACAATATGATCAATCCTCCACTTCACAACACATTGGCATTTTCAATATTACCGTAGCTATTACAGCTCAACCATTCAAGTAATGTGCGACACCTTTTTGTACCATAACTAATGTACATCCAATAATTTCTTTACTATTCGGCATTTACAATGAAAGCATAGCACATTTTATTCACATTATAATTTACACTCAATTACTTCAATATACATCAATCATGCCCATTCATCATTTTAAATTCACACTCGGCAATAACATAATAATTTCTAATAATTCAATTCAACTCTTATATCTAATATTTATTCAACTTTAGTACAAACATAGCTCAAAGACTTACCTAGGGTATTAGAGTACGACAAATTTAACTACTCAGCTAGCTTTGATTTTCCCCGATCCAAGTCCGCCCTCTTTTGATCTTGAGCTAATTAAATCAAGTTGAACTTATTTAATCAATTAATCAACTTATTTTCACTCCAACATCACATAAATATATAAATTACATAATCGCCCCATAAAAATTTTAGTTTAACAAATTGATCCAAAATTTACTAAACCTTAACAATTAAAATTTTTCCCTTGATACTCTTTTGCCACATATACTTCTACACCATATAAGTCCTCTTAATTCATTTATTTTAGCAATTAGTCACTCACATTTACACATTCATAATTTGAGCCTATAAATTAAAATCACACAAAACTCCAATGCATATTATGTTCAACTAATACCTATACTAAATTTTCTAACTTCAAACACAAATTCTAACACCTTTCATCCATGGCCGAACTTACGGTGGTATCGCACTTAGACCACCTTATAATTTACGGTGGCACCGCACTTAGCCCACCCTTATCTATGTTTTTAGGTAAACGCACTTAACTCACTAATTTCAACTATCATCTAGTGGTTTCACACATAGCCCACCATTTTCTCTATTTTATGAACTTTTACCCATACTCTCAATTCTCACATTTTCATCCAATGACAACAACATTCAACCACATATCATAATAGACAATTATGAACACAAGCATTAATAAAAGATGTATCATTTACATATAAACTTACCTCGGTATACAAAAAGGTGGTAACTCGATCGATCTCAATCTACGAGGTTGGACTTCCCCTGGTCTAAGTTATAGTCTCGTACTTCTTGATCTATAGCAATAAAAATTCACTAATTAAATCGCCAATTTAATCTTACAATTCAAAAAATACAAATTTGGAAAAATGACCATTTTGCCCCTAGGCCTTGGTAAAATGACCATTTTACCCCTAGGCTCGAAAATTGATTCTTATCGAATTTACCACCTACCCTTTTGACTTTTCCAAGACTATTCTTCTCTATGGCTGACCATGCATTTCATGAGGGGCCTATTTGCCCTTTAAAGGACCTTAATTTTAGTTTCATGCCCAATTAACACGATTTGCTAATAAAATCAAACTTCTACCCTTTGTGGGATTTAGTCCTTTTTCGCAATTTAGCCTTCAATTGTGTAGATTAATACGCCAAAATTTTCATGTGCTCATATAAAAATATTATAACACATAATTTAATGCTAAAATAATTTTCTCTAATCTCAGGTAAGTGATTCTAAAATCACTATTCTGACTAAGCCCAATTTTGGGCTATTACAATTCACCCCCTTAAGGATTTTCGTCCCTGAAAATCTTACTGTTGAAGAGGTTCGGGTACTAATCTCTCATGGTCTCCTCAGGTTCCCACGTGGCTTCCTCGACTCCATGTTTATGCCATAAGACCTTTACAAGTGTAATGCATTTATTTCTCAATTTCTTGACCTCTCGATCTAAAATCTTAATCGGTTCCTCACTGTAGGTCATATTCGGACTTATCTCTATCTCTGTCAGTGAAATCACGTGTGAAGGATCGAAGCAGTAGTGATGTAACATCGATACATGGAAGACATCATGGATTTTCTCTAACTCTCGAGTCAATGCTAAATGGTATGCCACCAGTGCAATTCTCTCCATCACCTCGTAAGGTCTAATAAATCATGGACTCAATTTACCCTTCTTACAGAATCTGAGGACCTTTTTCCATGGGGAGACCTTTAAAAATACTTTATCCATGACTTGAAACTCAATTTCTTTTCTTTTCAAGTCCACATAGGATTTCAATCTATCCGAGGCGGCTTTCATACAATCTCGAATCACCTTAACCTTTTATTCGGTCTCCTTGATCAAATCGACCCCGTGTATCTGTTTCTCTTTAAATTCTAACCAATATATGGGTGTTCTGCACTTGCATCCATACAACACCTCATAAGGTGCCATTTTCAAGCTCGATTGATAACTATTATTGTAAGCAAATTTGACAAGCGATAAGTACTTTTCTCAACTGCCTTGAACTCGAGAACACAACATCTCAACATGTCTTCGAGAATCTAGATTAACCTCCCTAACTGACCATCAATTCAACTCTATCCCTAATGCTTCTTGTAACTTTTTCCAAAACCAATATGTAAATCTCGAATCTCTGTCCGAAATTATCGACAATGGCACTCTGTGCAGTCTCACTATCTCAAAAATGTACAACTCGGCTAGTTTCTCAAGCGAGAAATCTGTACGCACTGGTATAAAGTGAGCCGACTTCATTAGTCTATCAACAATGACCCCTACTACATCTTTTTTCTTTGGCAACAAAGGCAACCAGAAACAAAATCCATGGTAATGCGGCCTCATTTCCACTCGGGAACCATTACAGGCTGAAGTAGACCCGAAGGTACTTGATGTTCAGTTTTTTCTTGCTAACACACTAGGCACTTCGAGACAAACTCAGATATGTCCCGTTTCATTCCCAACCACCAATACATTTTCTTCAAGTCATTATTCATTTTCACGCTACCCGAGTGAATAGATAAACGCCTCTCGCAAAATCCTCTGGATAAGCTCATCATTCTTGGGTACACGATTCTATCTCGGTACATCAAACATCCCTTGGCATCAACTCAGAAATCCAATTAATTACTAGTCTCGTACTAAGCTATATTGGCTTGTAAATCCTTGTTACCATCCTGAGCTTCAACAATTTCTTGCAGAAACATTGGTTTGGCTCTCAACTCAGCTAAGATCGAACCATCGTCGGTCATAGACAACGGAGCATCCATAGCCCTCAAAGCAAACAATGATTTCTACTCAATGCGTCGGCTACCACATTTGCCTTTCCAAGGTGATAATCGATCACCAACTCGTAGTTTTTATCAGTTCTAGCCATCTCCGTTGCCTTAAATTTAACTATTTTTTCGTCATCAGATACTTTAAATGTTTCTGGTCTGTGAAAATTCAGCATTTCTCACCATATAAATAGTGTCTCCAAATCTTTAGCACAAAAACGATGGCAGCCAACTCTAAGTCATGAGTAGGGTAGTTCTTCTTATGTGGCTTCAACTGTCTCAAGCATATGCAATCCCTTTGCCTTCTTGCATTAGCACGCACTGCAATCCAGGTAAGCGTCGCTATACACCACAAATTCTTTTCCCGGTTCGGTTTGCACTAAAATTGGGGCTTCAGTTAACAAAGCCTTTAATCTCTCAAAGCACTATTGGTACTTTTCGGTCCATTCGAATTTGATGTCTTTTTGCAACAACCTTGTCATAGGAGTCGCAATCATAGAAAATCCATTAACAAAACATCTGTAGTAGCCCATTAGGCCCAAGAAACTCCTAATCTCTATTACGTTCCTTGGTGGCTTCCACTCAATAATAGTCGATATTTTGCCCAAGTCGACTTGGATTTCATCTCTCGATACAATGTGTCCTAAGAATCCAACCTCACGTAGCCAAAATTCGCTCTTGCTAAACTTGGCATATAATTGCTTCTCTCTCAAGGTCTGCAGAACCGTCCTCAAGTGCTCAGCATGCTCATCCTCGTCTCGAGAGTAAATTAGTATGTCATCAATAAAGACTACTACAAATTTATCCAGGTATGGCTGAAATATGCAGTTCATTAAATCCATAATACCGTCGGGACGTTCGTCAAGCCAAAAGGCATGACTAAAAACTCGTAATGACCATACCTCGTCCGAAACACAGTCTTTGGCACATCTTACTCCTTAACTCTAGGTTGGTAATACCCTTACCTAAGGTCTATCTTGGAAAACACCGTGGCTCCCCTAAGTTGATCAAACAAGTCGTTGATCCTTAGCATAGGGTACTTATTCTTCACTGTTACTTTGTTGAGCTTTCGATAGTCTATGCACAATCTCATCGAACCATCCTTTTTCTTAACAAATAAAATCAGTGCTCCCTACGGAGAATAACTCGGTCTTGCAAAACCCTTATCCGTCAACTCTTGCAACTGGGTCTTCAATTCCTTAAGTTCCATCGGAGCCATTCTATATAAAGCAATAGAGATAGGTGCTGTGCTGGGGACCAACTCAATACCAAACTCTACCTCTCTCTCTGGAGGTAATCCAAGTAACTCTTCCAGAAATACATCTGGGTACTCGCATACCATAGGCACCGTATCAATTTTCTATTCAGATACTTGAATGTTCAAAACAAAAGCAAGAAAAGTTTCACACCATATTCTCAAATATTTTACCGCAGTCAAGGATGAAACCATTACTGACAAGTCATTTGGTCCACCTAATTCTACTCGAAGGGTATCTCCATTTTCACATCTCAATTTAATAAATTTCCTCCCATAATCCACTATCACATTATGAGTAGACAACCAACCCATACCAAGGATTACATCGAACTCATCAAACTGCAATAGCTTGCAATCGGCTGGAAAATAGCGACCTCTAATTGTCAAGGGACAGTTTCTACATACTTGGTCAACTAGCACGTGTTTGCCTAGCAGATTAGTTAGTTTTACCACGAATTTCGTAGACTTAACTAGCACATTTATACTAGTTACCAATTTTATGCATATGTAAGAATGGGTAGACCCCGGATCAACTAAAGCAATAACAGATATATCGTGAATAGAGAAGGTACTCGTAATCACATCTGGGGATGAGGCTTCCTCGCGCGCGCGAATGTCATAACTCCTTGCCGACGCTCACCCTAATACCTCCGATTAAATCTCTAGGTGCACCCTTGCTGCTGGCCCCGCTTACCGGGTTCTTCTGTGGTCTACCCCTCGATGGTGGACTACTTGGTCGGGCATTTTGAAACCCCTCGTCCTCAACTCTCTCAGGACAGTCTTTAATAAAGTGGTCCCAAGAACCACACTTGTAGAAGGCTCGACTATTTCTTGAACACTCGCCAAAATGTTGTATACCATATTGTGAACATTTAGGTCTATACGATCAAGTACTGCCAACACTCGCAACGGAGATAGTCTGGGCTTTGGGCACCGTGTGTTGCTTATTCTTGCTTCCGCCCGAGTACCCCACTGAAACATTGGATCGGGTAGTAAACTCTCTTGATTTCTTGGATGAGGATTGATGTGATTTCCTAATCTATCTTTTCTTTGTGTCATGAGACTCTATATCGGCCTTTCTGTTCTCCTTGCCCAACTCTTCGACCTTGCACGCTCTCTCAATGAGTACCATGAATTCTCGTATCTCAAAAATATCCACCAACAATTTGATGTCCTCATTCAAACCGTCTTCAAACCGCTTACACATGGTGGCTTCAGTGGACACACACTTATATGCATACATGCTGAGTCTCACGATCTCGCGTTCATATTCTGTGACTGTCATTCGGCCTTGCTTAAGTTTTAGAAATTACTTCATCTTCTGATCGATGAACCTCTGACTGATATACTTCTTGTGGAATTCCTCAAGGAAAAAATCCCAAGTCACCCTCTCTCTCACCACCACTGATACGAGAGTGTTCCTCCACTTGTAGGTTGAATCTCGAAGTAATGATACCACACAATTCATGCACTCTTCAGGTGTGCATGATAATTCATCAAACACTCTAATGGTGTTGTCCAACTAGAACTTAGCTCTTTTTGGATCGTCATCTTTATTTGCCCAAAATTCTTCAACCCCATGCTTTCTAATTCGGTTTACTGGCAGTTTGTCTCTCCTACCCATTTTAGTACCTTAAGGAGCTACCGGGGCATGGTGATTAATTGGGGGAGGTGGGGGAGGTAGAGTATTTGGGTTCACACGAACATACCCCATATACCAGGCACTCATCATCTGAAGGTAAGCTTCCCTAGCCCCTCCGCCCTGACTCATCGTCACGGGCACACTCTCGACTAGCGCGGTCCCTTCAGCGAGAGCTGGCACATTACTTTCCACATCATCCACCATAGGCTGATTGGGATCCATTACTATATGAAAACATAATTTATAGTCATCAGGAGTTGTCACACTATCATTTAATAACTATGGCATGTATAGTTAGACTCAAACACAAGCTAGGTCAATCCTAGAATTGACTAAACCATATCTCTGATACCACTAAATGTAACACCCCTTACCCATACCCAATGCCAGGATAGGATACGAGGCGTTATCTTACAATATCACATGCAACCATTCAACTTTAACTCATTGAAATGCGTCCCGAATTAAAACTTTTACAAATGTTGTCCTAATGAATTTTTTATGGGCCTACGAGGCCTAAATCGTACTTTAGAAACAATCCAAGACCTCTTCGGGCACTTAAGAAAATTTTCTTCAAAAACTAGTAAAAACAGGGCACATGCCCTTGTGGAAGGGCAACACGCCCATGTGGAAGGGCAACACGCCCGTCTGGCCTATAAACATGGTCGTGCTGATGGTCCATGTCCCTCACACGGCCTAAACTCCTAGGGACACACCCGTGCCCCTTGTCTGTGTGGATTTATTTTCTAACGTCAAACCTACAAGGGTTTTCACATGGCCTAGCACATGCCCGTGTGCTTAGCCCGTGTCCCTCACACGGCCATGACACATCTGTGTCTCGGCCCGTATGTAAAAACCTTGACATTCTGTTTCTGACGTCATCACTCACGCAGCTGTGGCACACGGCCCTATCTCAGCCCTGTCTTCCACACGATTGAGACATACAGTCGTGTCTCATGCTCGTGTTAAACACTGATGGGCATTTAATTTATCCACCTAAAGTGCAGGGGACACACGGCCTGGTCAGACGCCCGTGGGCAGTCGTGTGTCACACACAGTCTAGACACACGACCGTGTGTCTAGCCATGTGGACAAAAATAGGCTATCTACCAAGCCTCTTTGCCACCCTGAAACAAGATCAAATGCATACTCAAACATACTAAGACTCCAACTCTTATCCAAAAGCCATAGTTTGGCATCCACACAACTTAATATGATCAATCTAGCCAACAATCATACAACTATCCTAACCAATCTCAACAAACCAATTCAATAAATTACTCATGCCAAATTCTTATTCTTGAAACATTATCAATTGCATTTGATAACTAATGGTAAATATTAGCCAACAACTTTGGCCTTATACAAAATAAAGTATTTCAAATTCAAGCCAACACATTTGGCTCTCAAAAAAATATGAACCACACTAAGCCTAATTTCTATACATGCCATTTCTCAAACACTTAAATCTAACTATACTGAGTGATCAAGAAGATAGTGTGAGCGAAACCTTCGAAATCCGATGATCCACGAGCTAGCTAGGTGACACTATAGGAAAATGGAAAGGAGAGGAGTAAGCATAAATCTTAGTAAGTCTATATGCAAACATTTAATACCATAATCAAGCATTAGACATTTAAAAAGTGGCTCAACTATACCGATACTGCCAAAACATAAGTTCACTTACTCGTCCCACATCTTACCCAATATCCTCAATATTATTTTACATACAAAGCTCATCTTATTAACACATGTATTCCCTACACTTATCTATCACCACAACACTTATAAATTTCATTTAAGTGGTTCCACAATATACACATCCAGGCAATAAAACGTACAAGTTAAATTTTCACATAGCCTTTCATAGTGACATTAATAATAGTAAGGTGGATTCGCACTTAGTCCACCATCAACAATGATTTTATGGTGGTATTACACATAACCCACCCTTGTCAATAATTTACGGTGGTATCGGACTCAGCCCGTCTTTATCAATAATTTATGGTGGTTTCGTAAATAGCCCACCTTTGTCAGTAATTTACGGTGGTATCGTACTTAGCCCACCTTTGTCAATAATTTACGGTGGCATCGCACTTGGCCCACCTTTATCTATGTTTTTAGGTAATAACGCACTTAACTCACTAATTTCAACTATCTTCTGGTGGTTTCGCCCATAGCCCACCATTTTCTCTATTTTATGAACTTTTACCCGTACTCTCAATTCTCACATTTTCATCCAATGACAACAACATTCAACAACATATCATAATAGACAATTATGAACACGAGCATTAATAAAAGAGGTATTGTTTACATATAAACTTACCTCGGTATACAAAAAGGTAGTAACTCGATCGATCTCAATCTACGAGTTAGGCCTTCCCCCGGTCTAAGTTCTGGTCTCATACTTCTTGATCTATAACAATAAAAATTCACTAATTAAATCGCCAATTTAATCTAACAAGTCAAAAAATACAAATTTGGTAAAATGACCATTTTGCCCTTAGGCATTAGCAAAATGACCATTTTACCCCTAAGCTCGAAAATTGATTCTTATCGAATTTCCTTATTCACCCAGCCTAACCAAACTCTTTTCACTCTTGTGGCAACACAAAATTCCTATTATTTCACACAAACAACACTAACTTAGCAACTTTGCAAACTAATCTATTTTAGGTGTTTTTCCTAAACACACCTTTCACAAAAGTTGTTTATTTGACAACAAGAATTCATATTTCTTCCATAAAAACCCAGCAAACAACATTTATACCTTTATGGCAACATTCTAAAATTTCAACCATTTTGCAAATTAGTCCCCTCAATAGGTCGCCCATGCTACAAGGGTTTCAAAAGTACAAAAATAATCAAGAAAAACCATCAAAATCACTTATTTATGAGGGCTTGAAGTTACTAGAAATTTTAAGCTCCTAAAACCCCAACAATGGCTGATAAAATTGGTGAATGTGGAGAAAAAATGAAAAAAAGACAATAGCTAGGCATTTATCAATTAGTCACCTAAACCACCTACCCTTTTGACTTTTCCAAGACTATTCTTCTCTATGGCTGGCCATGCATTTCATCAGGGGCTATTTACCCTTTAAAGGCCCTTAATTTTAGTTTCATGGCCAATTAACATCATATGCTAATAAAATCAAACTTTTACCCATTGTGCGATTTAGTCCTTTTTTTCAATTTAGCCTTCAATCGTGTAGATTAATACACCAAAATTTTCATGTGCTCATATAAAAATATTATAACACATAATTTAATGCTGAAATAATTTTCTCTAATCTCGGGTAAGTGATTCTGAAATCACTATTCTGACTAAGCCCAATTTCAGGCTATTACAAAATTCACATTTTATACAAACACAATATTCAATTAAACATATTTACATGCTCGATTAAGTTATAGGAACTTACCTCGACACTTCTTCGCGTATAAAATTTACTAATCCGAAACATTTTCTTTTCCTCGATCTAACCTCGAATTTGAGTTGTCCAAATTTATATAAATAACTTTAATTTTCAATTTCATACATTTCATACTTACTAGGACTCAATCTACGTCCTAGGCAAAATTACCATTTTACCCCTAACTTTTCCATAAATTCCAATTTCGTCCCTCGCTTGGAAAATGAAACTTGTGCAATTTACTCACTATTCCAAGCCTAACCAAAATTTCAAAGTAGAATTTATAGCACATATTTTCTATAAATTTCAGAAATTTTCATCAATTTTCATAACTTTACATTTTAGTCCCTAAATCATGTTTTCACCAAAAATCACTTTGTTAAAGTTGTTTATCTATCAACAACCTTTCATTTTCTACCATAAATTTCTAATTTTCAGCATATACATCCATGAACCATTTTCCATACATGATAACTTTTCAAATTAATCCCCCAAATAGATAGATTAAGCTATCCCGATTTCAAAAATACCAAAATTACTAAAAACGGGACAAGGAAACTTACCCAATTAGGCCTTGAAAGTTTTTCTCTCTCTCCTAGGGTTTCCATATAATTTTGGGGTTGAAAATGATAAAAATAAGATGATATTTCTTTTATCATCTTTTTAATTAATTAATTATTTTAATTTCCAATTTAGTCCTTTCCTTTTTCCTAAATTTCCATGGATGATTCAACAAAGATATTTTCCATATTTTTTCAAATCCATAGCTATTTAATCCTTATAGCTACTAGAATTCTACTTTTGCATTTTATGCGATTTGGTCCTTCTCGTAATTAAACACGAAATCGGTAATTTTTTTAATCAAAATTTTCACATGACATTTCTAACCTAATACGTACCATATAATAAAATAAAATAAATTTTATTTTCGGATCGGATTTGTGGTCCTAAAACTACTATTCCAACCTCACTGACATTGGGCTATTACAAAGTGCTAGCCTAAATTATGCCCCAAATCATGCCCCAAATCATGCTACATATCACGTCCTATGGATGGTCTAGTATATGGACCATAAACAGCAAGTAGGCCACTAGCAGACCCAAACCAAGCATTATTTGATCCACCAGCAAGCCCAACCCCATGACCAACTTCATTAGGGTAAGTATAGTCAAAGGGATTAACCCTAGCTTATGGCAGATAATAGCCACGATTTTGAAAGTGTAGCCAGCCTCCCCACGAATTACCACAAGATCCAAAACCACCAAAAAACCTAGAACGACTAGAGAAGTTGTCACCTTGTAGCCCCTGTCCATCATACGTAGAGGAAAATCCCACCGTGGTTGAAGTGTTCGGGCCGCCATAGTCGTGATTCAAATGATAGAAGAGCACTATGCCAAATGACTAAATTGGCTGCATATTTGGCACTATGTTCGTGGTCGAAACCCACACCCGCGCGAACCTACTGTAAGAGTATGCCCAAAGATCAATCACGAGATAGTTGTGATAACATACTTGATTTATCATGTATATTAATATAAGGCTTTGCCATTACTATTTCAGTTTCATTTCTGTATGCATAAATAAACTGTTTTATAATAATGTCCTAAGAATAATATGATTATTCTTAAAAGATCCTTAGTCAAGTATTATTGTTGGCTAGGACAATAATAATGCATTAAGACTAACATGTAGTTGATGATGATAAAAAGTTGTCATTGATATGGAGTATCAGAATCAATGCATGAATATGTGTGTTAGAGAACAACATATTGGACTGACCCGCTATGAGTATGTTTCTTGGATTATTATGTAATTGTCACAATATTACTCATAGTGATTAATATGTATATGATCCTCATACTTGAGATCATCATCATTCCAACATCGTGAGTTGTATATTTTGATATAGTCAAACGAACACCGTAATTGGTTGTTCTATTAAGACTAATGTTGGATATACCACAATCTATATAGAGGGATATGGTTGATCAATATAGGATAAGTCCCTCCTACATAATAGGAGTAATATCTCAGGCCACTTGATTGAGTGAGACTAGAAATGCATGGCCATGCTCAAATAAGTTGATATGAGATGTCATACTTATTTGTATATCATAGTCTACTCAAGGTATCAAGAAACATGGGATGGACTATGCAAGTGTGACTATTCCATGACTTGTGTCCATTCCAAAGATATAGGACTTAAGGATTAATGCATGAAAAGTTAATCATAAAAGGTTATGTCGAATCATGACTTCTTGTAACTTAGGTAGCAATGATGCATTGCTAGATGCCACTCATTGTTTGTAACATTAGAATAGTTCTAATATTACTGCTAATGTTACAAGAACCTATAGGGTCACACCCTACGATTGAAATGAACGGAGTAAAACATAGTTGGTATTGTGTCTGGTTGTCACATGAATTAAATTAATTATAGAATTAATTTAATTGGGCAATCAAACTATTGAACATACTATATGTACAAGGATGTTGTACACATAATCAGAACATAATTTTTCTAATATATGAATTTGGTTCATATATATATATATATATATAAATTTAAATAAATATAGTTTACCGAAATCTTTATTATAATTAACGTAATTATAATTTTCAGTTAAACGTTATTATATTTATTTTAATGATGAATATTATGATTCGGATTATATATGGCAATAAATATTCGTTATGAATATATACCAATTAATACAGAGTTATATATAGCAAGGGTAAAAACCCTAAAGAGCTAATATATAGGCAATCCCGAAACTATGTTAAAGGGTCTAGTAGCCGTTAAAACAATATAATCTCTGAAAATAGTTTTCTGGGATATTACCGTTCATTTTTAATTGGGTGGACTACGTAGAGGACGACATCGATAAAGGTTGCGGCTTGGTTCGATAATGCTTCAGGATTCTCGTTGCCTTGGCGTCGTTGTCTACTCAAATTGAAGTTTCGGTAATTTCAAAACCTTTATCACCCTGATTCGTTCCTTACACATGGATCCATGGTATGGATCACTCAAAAAATTTTATTATTCTAATTTTCCGCTGCGCCTTGGAGGCACCGGCGTTCTTTCACCTGCCATAGAACTTCTACCATGCACAGCAAACAGATCTGAGTCGACTACTGCAATAACCAAAACGGTTTCAACTAGGTGGGCATGCTATGAAACCTCACGTGCCGCTCGCGTCTGTGAACTTTCAAACTCCATGAGAATGTCGACTAATTGTTGGAAGGGAAAAGGCTCCGTTGAGAATGAGGCCAGCCAAAACAACTTCTACCTTTTCAGCCTTCGAAACTACTAATCCAGAAGCTACAAGTAACGCACAAATATTTTGTATTTTTGCGATATATTCTTTTACAGTTAAATCCCCTATCTTTGTAGAGTGCAAGTCATGTTTAATACGGGAGATTTTTACACCAGTTGGAGCAGCAAAAAAAAAGATTCACTTGCTCCATATTTCGCATGTAGATTTAGCAGATGTAAAGCATGGTAATAGAGATGAACTAATTGTAGGGAGGAGCCAATAGGCTAAAAACTTATCCTATTGACTAAACATAGACGCTTCTGGATTTGGAGTGAGAACACCTTCTAGAGATGCGACGAACCTAGGGGGAACAGGTAACACGCCCTCCAAGAATCCTTGCAGCTCATATCCCTCTATTATCAACCGGATATGGTGCTGCCACTAGACAAAATTTCCTTCATCTAGTTTCACTGTGTCATGGCGAGGAAAGGATTGAATCAAACGTGCATTGGAAGACTCATGTGATCAGCAAATGTAGAATCGGCTAATGGTGCCATGATGCAGAAGAGGAAGCATGTACCAAGACTAGGCGACTGATACCATATTAGGTACTATAGTATTTCAAGAGAACATAGAACAATTTAGAGAATGAATTTTACTGAGAAATTACTTATTACTCTTTCCTTTTTTTGAATCAATACACTACTGATGCTTATATACATGAATAACAGTAACTACTCCTAACCAACTGCATACCAAACTTAAGCAACTAACTGATAACAGATTAACAACTCTATACTAACAGTCTCTATACGCTAACACAATGATACAAGGAAATTGGATTTGATATTCAAATTTGGTTGTAATTTTTTTTTTTGGTAGCAAAAGGAGAGCATTGAAAGAAAAAACTGCCTAATTAATTAGGAGCACTGAAATTTTGGGATCCATGCACATCATAAACAAGCTAGTGCAAGACCTCCGTTACAAGGGTCATGAATAAATGGAATTTAGGCTGACTACCCAAAGCCATCTTAGCCATAATGTTTGCCACTTTGTTTACTTAACATGGAACATGGAACACACTAACAGTCAATTGTGGCTTCCAAAAACCATGTATTTCCCTTACCAATGCAAAAAAGGAGAAATCGTCTTGTTAATCATCTCGACAGCTTCTTTGTTATCACTCTATACTACAATCTCAGCAAAGTCACGGTCCTAAGCAAGGTCAAGCCATCAAAAATAGCCTATAGCTTAGATGGAGAACAGTAGCCACCCCAATACTACAAGAAAAACCCAATATTCAATCGTCGTTACTATTGTTAATACAGAACTTCAGTTGTAACACCCCTTACCTGGGTTTATCACCTTACCTGAGCATGAGGCATTACCAGACAATATCAACATCATTCATGCACAATCAAACCACCAATTTTCATTCCAAATTAAAACTTATTCATAAAAATACCATACACCTGTTAAAGTGGGCCTACGAGGCCCAAAACATGGTTTGGGAATGGTCTGAAACCAAAATGAGAACTTACAAAAATTTTGGAAAATTTGACCTAATACAGGGCACACGCCTATGTGAGACAGGGGCACGCCCGTGTGGGCAGGCCGTGTGGTCGTACATGCCCGTGTCCCCTACCCGGGTTGAATTATTGGAAAATTAATTTTCATTTCGAACCTATAGGGGTTTCACATGGCCGACCACACGCCCGTGTCCTTTGCCCGTATTCATCACACGACCTCGACATGCCCATATGGCCTCCCCGTGTGAAAAACTGGGACATTCTAGTTATGACGTCAGCATGCAATTTTGGTCACACGGCCATGAGACAAGCCCGTGTGACTAGGCCGTGTGACATCCTTAATCCCCAAAAATCCCATGCAAAATTCACACGCCCTACACACAGGGCCGTGGGGGTTGGCCGTGTGGCCCTAAGTTAGGCTATTTTCCAGCCATCCTTTGCCCCAAAGCACATACTATCTCTACCACTTTTTACATCATATAACATACACATCTTTAGACATCGAAATGACTCCATTTACCCAACCATCATCCATTTCAAATTAAACACACACAAATACACTAAGTATTCCATGAATTTCATCATAAGGATAAATAAACAAAATATCATCATCAATGGCTATATCACTTAACCTTAACTGCAAAATGACTTATCCCATGACAATTACAACAACATAACCAAACCAACTTAACACCTACAACACCACTAAGACCCTATACATGCCATAGTTTAAGAGTTCATTTCACCATACCAAAAGATAATGTCGATAGTGTGGGTGATCCTCCGACTCGTTTCGATCCTGAGCTGGCTTGACTGAATCTAGAAAATAAGGGAAAAGAGAAAAGAGTAAGCTTTAAAAGCTTAGTAAGTCTATATGTAAATATTTATCATCATGATAACATTTAGCTATACCAAAATTATCTCTCACACACCAACTTACCACCTAAACTTACCAACTTTCCCATACAATTCATACACATTATTTTCACCTACTTAAGTTCACACGCACCCTTGCACCCACATGCAATTTCCCCGCAATTACACTTGCCCAAAAGAATACCTGTACACACATATCATACTACCACACCAAGCCTCTTTAGTAAGTATTCACGTTGAACTCTTTGGATTAACATTCGATACTCGGTGGACTTTCCGCTCATGATTTCACCAACACATAAGCTTGGCTCTCGAGTACACATGGTGAAGTTCACTTTATCACCTATGTGACCTAGCCATTCAGTCTTGTAGCCCTCGTGTGCACATGGTGAAAATCACTTTATCACCCACGTGACATAGCTACATATGATATTGCCCTCATGTACACATGGGGAAGTTCACTTTATCACCCATGTGACATATCGTGTGCACATGGTGAAGTTCACTTTATCACACATGTGATTTAGCCATTGAATTTCGTAGCTCTTGGGTCTACATGGTGAAGTTCACTTTATCACACATGCGACCTAGCCATATTTTATCTGTATCTCCTGTTATTCCAATGGTACAACTAGGAACTCTCATTTCCAATGCTTTCAACAACATATAAGATTATTCATTTTCAACATTTCATAATATCTGTTAGAATTATTAAGGTACAAATAAAACAGATACATCACTTACATATAAACTTACCTCGACAACAAAAAAAGCGGTAATTTGCAACTTAATTCGAGACCTTGCCCTTGCCTCAGTCAAGGTTGATTCCTCGATCTTCTCAATCTATAATGACACATTTAACTCGTTTAATGCACATATTGTTCAATTTAGTCCAAAATCATCCTATGATAATTTTTACCATTTTACCCCTAACTTTGTAATTTTTACAACTAAGTCCTTAGGCTCGTAAATTTAAATATATCAATTCTCGTGGTTACCTAAGCCTAGCAGAATATCCATGGCACTTAAAATAGCCCACATTTCTCATCAATTTATACTTTTACCACTCAATTTATTAACTTTGCAATTTGGTCCTTTGTAGGGACTTTCATAAAAAATCACCTAGTAATCATAGTTTACCACACCTTAAACCTTTATATTCCACCATTAGACATCAAAATACTTGCATTTCATACATGGGTAAAATTTTTGACATCAACCCTAGCTTAAGTAATGGTAAAATTAGCTAGAGCAAGCTACGAAAATTCTAAAAATACGAAGAGAATTAAAAACGGGGCTAAAAATCACTTACAATCAAGCTTGGAAGTTGAAGAAACACTAGTTATGGCTTCCTCTCTATATTCGGCCAAGGAGAAGAATTCATGGACATGATTTTGCCTTATTTTTCCCTTTTTATTCATTTATTAACCAAATGACCAAAATGCCTTTCATTAAAACCTTTGTTATGCCTACCCTTCCTTGGCATTTTTGTCCAAGCTAAGTTAAAATATCCTAATTACCATATAAGGATCTCTAATTTAAAAACCTAATTAAATTAAGTACCTTATGAAATGAAACCCATATTTTTCACCTATTGCAATTTAGTCCAACACACCAAATTAGACATGTAACTAATAAAATTCACACACCACAATTTCACATATTTATCCAAACACCTAATAAACATCAAAACTAAATCAGAATAATATTTTAAACCTTAGATTTATGGTTTTGAAACCATTTTCTCTTTAGCCCCTAATTCGGGTTGTTACATCAGTGGGGAAGATCTTCAACACATGAACGAAACATGAACAATAACTCAAACAAAAAAATAAAACAATAGGATAATGCTCCAACATGTGTATCAAAACCACTATTTTTAAGGTTCTACTTGCCCCTATTTATACTCAGTCTGGAAATGAGTTTCAAGCAAATGAACCTCGAGACGACAATGAAGCCCAATGATTATTTACATTTTGTACTAAAAAAAGTAAACCACTAAGCACTGAGCAGAGTATAACAAAAAAATTAATTTCTAAAAAATAATTTTGTGTTAATTCTTTATAAAACAATTTAATAATAGTAAAAGATGGACGGAGGATAAAACAACTTTGGAGAATTTTTTTTATATTTTCCAAATGAAACCCACTCCAATTTATAGGAAATTTCATATCTTTTCATAGGGATAACTTTCAATAAATGTCTTTTTTAAATAACCACATCTTTAAAAAAGATATAATTATTCAACTAATATTTCTAAAACAAACATAACTTTTCAAGTAATAATATTTAAATAGTTATAATTTTTTTTGTCAAAAATCAAGTTATATTACTTAAATAGTTATAATTTTTTGTCAAAAATCAAGTTATATTACTCTTGATCAATAACCAATAGATATATCTTTTAATCAATTACATCATTTCATTTATAGTTATTGGAACACTATAAGTATTTGAAAATGTTCCAACAATTTCCCCCTATTTCCAAAATATTTTAGATTTTGATAATCTTGAAAACAAATTTGCATAAATGAATGTGTTTTACGATTAAACCTTCACTTAGTGAAAACATATTATAGTTAATCGAAATTGAATGGTAAACTAAGCTTTAAACCAATTATTCCATTTGATTAACCAAACACATATCACACAATGTTTTCAACATCAGTCAATGCATAGTATTTGTAACACCCTAAACCTGGCCTAGACGTTATGGCCAGATCTCGTGCGTCACATGAACGTTTTATTTGTCTATGATCTTCTTTTAACAAAACATTATGTTGTTCGTAGTAAAACCATATTTAATAGCTTGAAATTAAGAAACATTATCAGTTTTAAAAACCAAATTTATTACCAAGTAAGATTCACTTTCTAAAAGATCTCATTGATGTATAATCGTTGATACGTTATCCAATCATTACGTAACACATGTTTTGAAAACTTTTGATTATGTTTAGAAAAACCCACATAAACTAGTCTACCATTGTAAAACAAATAATAAAGAAAACCCAAAACAAAATACCCGAGCGGCCTTATTACAACTTAAATCCGAAATTAAGAGTGAAATATAAATAAATTAAAATTAAGAAAACTAAAAACCAAAAGCATGAATCACGTGGCCACGCCGAATCCCTCGCAGCTCCAAGTCCTCTATGGTTGGGGGTTACCTGCATGGATGGAAATAATAGGGTGAGTTTGTGAAAACTCAGTGTGTAATGTAACCCAACCAATGTCAAAGATCAGTCAAAACTCAGTCTAGGCCGAAGCCCTATTCAGATACAGATCAAACTGGGCCTTGGCCCTTTTCAGAAACAGAGTGGGCCTTGGGCCCATTTCAGATACAGGTTAGAAAATATATACAAGAATGTATGTATGCAAAGCCCAAGCCCAGTCCAATCCAACACACCACTCGTACCAGCCCTACACACCATGTGGGGAATAACTCAACCCACCCAGCCCTACACACCACAGTCGAAGCAGAGCTGCTAACACAGAAATCGTGGTAGAGCCACCAGAATAGAAATACGAGGCAGAGCCTCTAAGCAGATTACGTGGCAATGCCACTTTTAGCACTTCCTCCATATCCATAACCCAACCCCATGCAAACTAAAGTACTACATGACATGGGCATACAGAATATCAGATACAATAACATGCAAATCAGCCAACTATTTCTAGGGGTAAAACAGTCACTTAGCATCTAAGGGTAAAATGGTAATTTTCACCCTTCAGGGGTATTTTGGTCATTTAGCTACATCTCTCAGTTTCATACTTAATACGACCTTCTAGTAGGTCCAACGTCGCTCCAAGCGACTCAGATAGCTCATACATTCATATAGTGTTATCGGGCCCAAAAACCTCTAATGAGCCCGAGGGAACCCATTTGCTACAGTGGCCCGCTCAGTCTAATTTTACGCATATTATCGTAGATTTAACATCCAATTTACCAGAAATTACTTACCACATACTTTTAACCCATATGGGCTCGTTAGCCCATTAAGCCCAATTTCGGCCCATCGAGGCCCGAAATAGCCTAAGTGCACGAAAATGCGCACAGCAGCCCTTACCATCCAATATTCTAAATTCATGATTCCAGATTGACCCACGAGTGTTTGCTCGCTCGCAAGTCCATGAAATGCTAGCATTTCAGCATTTCGGCTTTTCGGCTTTTGCCGATCTAAGCTACTAGAGGGTGTCGTTACACACTTGTTTACGAACTACATCGAGATCCCACGAATGATCAACCTACAACAGTTTAATTACTACGTTAACTCATAATCCAATAGAAACCACCATTACCTTACTCCACTTATATTCGGCTATTATTAACAAATCCCATCAATCACTTACCTTGCCGAAATCTAGCCACTAGATCTAGTAGGCCTTGATAATGCTAACCACCCTAGCCTCCACGAGATCCACCTTACAAAAGTCCACAAAGCTCAGTTAGTTAAAATAAAGTCCAAACTATGTTCCCAAAGAAGGGATCTAAACCGATTAGCATAAAGGGATTAGGGGTTTTGGCTTTTCCCTTTACAACCACTTGAAGGAAAAGAATAAGGAAGGAGATCACTTACCCAAAGGTTCGCTTGCTTTCCTTGACAGAAAAGAGAATCTATTATAGATCTAATCAAAACGCAAGAGAAAGAGAGATCTAAGATTCAGCTATGAAAGCCACACGAAAATAGTAGTCGATTGAAGAAGGAGATAATCGGTTTAAGGTTGAGTTTAATGGACTAAGGTGATCTTCGGAGAAATAGAAGAAGAAGAATGTATGAAATAGCAGGAGATGGCGACAGAGAGATGGGACGCTTGAAGGTTTCGGCTTTTTAGAAGTTTGATGAGGAGGATTCAGCCAAAGAAGAAATCGACAAGAAAAAATTTAAGGTTTCGGCTTTTCGGCTTTTGAAGCAATCAGCCAAGAAGGGTTTTCAATGAGTCAATTCAACAATGGAGAAAAGAAGAATGAGAAGAAAAGGTTTCTAAATAATACAAGAACTCGAAACAGGACTATTGTTTAGAACTCACCAGACCTAAGGTTTGGAAACATCTGAGAAGGAGGTGTAACGCCCTAAAAATCCCAAACTTTCTTTTGTGATTAAGATGTGTACGGTGTGTTTGATATTTCAATTAAGTGTTATTAAAGTGTTAAAGGACTATTTATTAAGTTCTGAGTTCGAGCTTTGAGGTGGGGAAATTTCTGTCAAATGTTAAAAGAACCCTGTTTGCGAGTGTCATGGCTTTTAAATAAATGGAAAAGAAATAGGACACAAGTGAGGTTGTGGTGTAGTGGCTAAGTGGCGCCACTTAGGGAGCAAGGAGGTGGCGTCAATAGCTGGCAAGGGGATCCTTGGTTCAAGTGCTAGCATGGTAATATTTTGGATTTATTTTTACACTATGGACGGCTAGTAGTGGCATTGGAGTTGAACTCTGAAGGAAGTGATTAGAAGAGAAATTCAAGGAAGTGATAATAGAGAAAACTTAGGAAGAGATTGATGGTAGAGAAGTGGAGCCGAATTGGGAATTTAGGGATAAGTAAATTCGGCTATAGTATATATAGGTGCAGATTTTGGGGATTCTAGGCTAATGCCGAATTCTTCCTTTCTATTTTATCGAAAACACTTTTCTCTCCAAATATCTAAAAGCTGAAATCCTTTATTCTTTCTCTTTTATTTTGTGTCGATTCCTTCCCTTCCTTTCTCATCAACTCTTTTCTTTCTTGCTCCTAGTTACCTTCCCTAAAGCCGAATATCTTTTGGCTAAAATTCTGTGGTACCGCCACTTTGTCTTCAATGTTGGCCAATCGATTCTTGTGTAAGTACTTTACTTTCTTTTAGTTGGTCTTTCTAGTACTGATTCTGTCTCTCTCTTTCACTCTTTCTAAATCAATTTTGGTAGGGGATTAGTATCGAATCTCAAATTTCAGATCTCTGCCGAATTGCTCATTAAGCGTTTTGGGGTTTTGGGTAAGTGTTCATCACTTTGGTTTTAGGGGTTGGCCAAATGGTCATATATGTTATAAGGGTGACTCGTGTCGGATGTAAGTCACCTATTACTTATGCTCTAATGGTTAAATTGGTGTAGATCTAGGAGTAATCGCGGTTAGAGATTAAAGAAAAAGCTATTAGGACTTGTCGTGCAAGGTAAGGCTATGGTAATATTTCGATTCTTGGTAAAGATTATGGTTAAGCATATGATTAATTGAAGGGTGGTGTTGATTGTCGGTTCGTGGCTAAGGAGATTGTAGCATGTTTCGTTATCAGGTGTGCACATACACTACACACATACAATAGATTCGCAAATCCCGAAATGTCGAAATGTCGAAATGCCAAAAAGTTGAAAGTTTGGCTATAGTAGTCGTGCAAGTACGCAAACACTCGTATAAGGGTAATTGATGCCATATCAGAGACTCCATGAGCGATCTCATGGACTTGGGTCACGTTTTGGCCAACTGGGCTAGAATGGACCAAACGGGTTTGATGGGTTCGTGGGCCCAAATAAGCGAAAATTGATAGATTGGTAATATGTGATGAGCTGATTAAGTTGGTTGTATGGCTTGGAGAAGATGTAGGCCTGATGGGTCATATAGATGTGATTAGGCCTGATGGGCCATATAAGTGTGACTAGGCCTAGTATGCCATATAAATGTGATTGGGCCTAATGGGCTATATAAATGTATGTGGACTCGTTAGGGTTATGTAATGGACTTTTAGGCCTAGTTTCTAATGAATCCTTGAGCGGCATAAAACTTAATTAATTTATCAAGTGCGTCTGCAGACAAGTCATAAGGTTGAGTGTGGCAATGGGCATATGCATAACTAGGATTGGATCTAGGGAGAGCTTGGTACTTAAGCGGTCTTAATGACCTACCTCCTCTTCTCTGGAATCCTACCTGGTGCATAGTGTCCGTTCACTTTAGCCAACGAGGACTTGTTGACGGGCCAAAGTACGTAATTAAGACCCATAATGTTAAAAAATGACCAAAATACTCCTGTAGGGTAGAATTACTAAAATACCCCTGTAGGGTAGAATTATTGAAATACCCCAGTAGGGCAGAATTACTGAAATACCCCTATGTGTTATGAGTAAGACTTATGTATGCTATATGTTTTCTGCTGCATTTATGTATTATTATATTGCATATGGGCCGGGAGTATGATTGGAGAAAGTGTATATAAGGGTTGCACGGTCGCTTGACGACTGTGGATCCAACGAAGGCTTTTAAGCCACGAGCAGCTCTGCTGCAAGAATGAGTAGTGTCGCAACCGGTGCTACAATGAAGGCTTTTAAGCCCTGAGCAGTTCTGCTGCAACGATGAGTGGTGCCGCAACAGGTGTCACAATGGGTGTATAAGGATGGGTAGGTCGAGTATCTCCCCACAAGAGTGTAGGGTTAGAAAGGGGTATACAGGGTTGGTTATGGGTAATTGTACATTGCATACACATATTGACATATGTGATATGGGCTCGGGCCCAACCGAGGCTACTATGGGCTTAGGCCCACAGGCCACTATATATTGTGATATGGGTTGAGGCTCAACTAAGGCCACTATAGGCTAAGGCCCATAGGCCACCGATATTGAATAGGGCTTAGGCCCAATCTGATTGTTGCATGATTACCTGTTTGACGAGGGTCGTACACACTGAGTTTTGAAACTCACTCCCTCTTTTTAATTTTTTTAGGTGACCCTCTGTGACAGCCCTATTTCGACCCTAATCGGGAAGTGGTTTCGTAACCATTAAACCATATCAAATATATATATATATATAGATATATATATATATCTAAATGTTGCCTTCTGTGATTATATTGTGTGAATTGCTATATGTGAAAGTCTTATGATTTAATTTTGTTAATTACAATAAGAAATAGTAAATGAGGGCTTAAATGGCATAAAGGATAAATTAGAGGGAAATTAAGTGAATTGCCGAATTAATAATGTGATTTGAACATGAGGGTGTTAAAATGCAATTTAACCAAGAAACATTTGCATGGACATGTTCGGTCCTTAGTTAATGGAAATGAAATAAAATTAAAACGGTTAGTTTGGTAATTTAAAAATTTAAGGCATGCATGTCATAATAATAAAAAAAAAAAGGAAAATAGGCTCCATTTTGTTCTTGTGTTTGCCGAAATTAAAGAAAAGAGAAAGTAGGAAAAGCTCAAGACATTCGGCCATGGTTTCTATCTAATTTTAAGGTATGTTTGAATGAATTTTTGTAAATTCTTTATGAAATTGAGATGGTTGTTACATAGCTACTCTACCCATGTTCTAAATTTTGAATTTGATGGTGTTATGTGCATTCGGCCATGAAGGAAGTAATTGAATTTATGAATGCTTTGATGATTTGTGATGGTGATGGTTGTAAGTTGAATTTTGAGCTAGTAGAAACTTTGTTTTGAGGCCTATGTGAGTGATTACATTCGGCTATTGTGTTAATTGATGAAAGGAGGTAGTTATTTGTTAAAATTAGCTCATTTCCATGGTTGAATGTGAAAATTGTCCAAGGAATGGTTTAGTTGAATGAATAAATAGTAGATGAGAGCTTTTGGTTACTGTGATTTGTAATAATATGATATGTATGTGTTTTATCTTGTATTCTTGTGAATTAAGCTTGGCTAGAGCATTTCCTAGTTGGTCCATGTCAAAATTTAAGTTTTGTTGTGTTTTGAGTATACGGTCATGAAAGGAACTTGAAGTAATGGTTGTGGGTTTCATGTCTTACATTAGGAAATAATGCTAAACACTTATCCATGCATTATAGGTTCGTTAAATGATCCTTTGGTTAATGAATATAATAACGTGAATTAATGAAGATGTTTGGAGGTGTGAAATTGTTGTTTGTGATAATTGAATTTGAAATGCTTTGGATAACTTTAGAAGAGCATTCGGCTATGGTCATTTGCTATGAGTCCTATAAGTGCAAATTGGAGAAACTATGTGCAAGTGATAATTATAACTATGTTGTAGTTAAATCTTAGGTGTATTAAGATAATTCCTATATATGTATAGGATCCATATGTACTTTGATTTCCTTAAAGAGACATTCAGCTATAAACTATAATAGTAAGACTAATTAAATATCAAGGGTGCCGAGTTTATTTTCTAATGATGGATAATTCTATTGAATATGTGCTTGTTTAGTCATTGATGAAATGCCGTGTACTTCTTGTGTTAGACTAAATAAAATTTGAATTTTTGACAAATTGAAAGAATGATTAAATCACTTTATTTGTTTAAATCAAAGCTCAAGAGCAAAGAGGATCAAAATCGGATAGGGGAAAGGAGAAAGTAATAGAGTAGCCAGTCTACAACCATTCGGACATACCGAGGTAAGTTTTGAGTGTATCAACCTTACATATACACGAATATGATATGAAACATTTAAGTTGTATGCTTTGAAATTTGTTGATAGTACTTTGTTAAACATTCAATTATGAAACGTGATGGTATGAGTTAGGTAGCCGTATGCACATGTGAAATTGAAGGAAAAATGTGACTAGCTTATACATGTGGAATCTTTATGATAAATTCCAGCAAACTGAATGGGTATAGGATAGAACGTTATCAATGAGCTCGATAAATTGAGTTATGGGAAGGTGTTATATGTACATGTTCGCTTATGTTGAAAATAACTAATGATTTACAAATGACATGTCTTGTATGACATATGAGAATGTGAGTAAATAATGCTCGGGATTCAATGGTGATACTTTCGGGCCCTCGTGCCTAGTAGGCTTTGTGCCGGTGGTACTTTTGGGCCCTCGTACCTAGCAGGCTTTGTGCCGGTGATACTTTCGGGCCCTCGTGCCTAGCAGGCTTTATGCCGGTGATACTTTCAGGCCCTCGTGCCTAGCAGGCTTGGTGCCGGTGACTCGAGTATGTGTAAGATTATGAGAAATTTCAATACAAATTCGATAAATTAGGGATGTCGTATTAAGAAGGTCAGGTACATATTTTATACTTGTGTGAAATATTAAATCGTTATGTATCTTAAGTATTAAGCTTGATAGTTTTGTGAATGAGAGTTCCGTCTATGTTTACTAAAGTTTACACATATTCGGCTATGCATGATGTATATGTGAGAAATTGTGACTTTGTGATAATAGATGGTAGGAAATCATTTGAAAATAAATGTTGTAATTATCTCATGTATGAATGTGTATTCGGCCAAGTAGATAGGCCCTTTTGAAATTGAGTTTCTGTTATGTTATATAGTTAATTTATAAGACATGAATTAGTTAAGTCACTCAAAGCTTACTAAGCTCATAGAAGCTTATTACGTTTTTATGTTTCCTTCGGTTTTATAGATTGCAATTGAAGCTACGATTCAAGGGATTCAAGTCGAAGTCACTCGCACTATCGTAAATAGATTTTGGTACTCTCAAAGGTTTATTTCTTTCATCAAACAATGGCATGTGTAGGCTAAAAACCTCTGTTTTAAATTTTCGATCCATTTTGATGTGTAAATACGAACAGCCATGCGAAAATGGCTTATCAAAATACTTTATGTTTTTTTATAAATGATGCATGTTATGATTGAGTATGGATGAATATGAAAGATATGTACCCTTTGTCGTAAATGTCTAAAGTGTGTTGGCTTGAAATGTTAATTATTATAATCGGCTATGATTAATTGTTTAGATGTTATAGATAGTGGTAAGATCCTTGGAAGCTTATAAAACCTTGTAATCGGATTTAGAATGCTCGAATCATTTTGTGAATTCTCTTTAGTGCTTTCAAATTTTTGGTTCCGTAATGCCTCTTAACCCTCCGTCGACGGGTACGGGTTAGGGGTGTTACACCCTCAGTAGGCGACTCAACGTAGGAGAGGACTCAGAGGTGGCCACACTACACTGCTATTTACTTTAAGGATTACTAGTTTTATTTACTTTCCTTATTTTACATTGTTTTATTGGGTTGTAATAAGGCCTTTTATCTTTGGTATGATTTTATATTTGGATTTTATTATTATTATAACTGCTAAAGTATCAAACTCAAATGGGATTTCTAAAATTAGACATGTTTCTAAATCAACATAAATATCTGAACGTTTTCTTTCACTGTAATTTAACAAGATATGTGCACTTGGGTTTTCAACTTATAAACTCAAAGCTTTTACTTAAACTCACCTAAACTTTTGATTAAGCGAACCTTCTAATGAACACGTTTTAAACTAAGTTATTTTTCTAACAAAACTATTTTGAAAATAAACCCTTTTTCGAACCACGGATGGACGAATGTCTTCATAGTCTTCCAAGTACGATTTATATGAATGTGACACCGCTGAATTCGGGCCTAACTTTTAGGCCGAGTTTCGGGTGTTACAGGAGGAGTGTAAATAGTGGCAATCTCTTCGAATTTTTTATCACAGCAGAGATGAGGCATTAACAAACAAACAATAAGAAGAAGATCATTCTTAAAGAAAAAATTATATATTCATGCATGACACCTAAAGAATGGTGTAATAGATCAATTTGAAAATAATACAAATCCTATACAACCGAGTGGCAGTGGGATGGATTGAGGATGGAACAAGCCCTATGCCTCTGAGTTGCAGTTGATACAGGTCCTACACCCTGGAATTGCAGTAGGAACTAGTTGAAAAGTTTTAGATCCTATAACCATGAATCGCAATAGGATGGTTTAAAGATGATACAAACCTTATGCCCTCGAGGTATAATGGAATGGACCCTGAAGTTACAGTGGGGCAAACCAGTTGAGCAAAATATGATTGTTTCTTTAGGTTTTTGGTCAAAATACCAGCCAAGCAAGAAGACAGCGTGATACGTCAGTGATAAAGCCCTAATGAACAACGAGCAATGGTGCCCTGAATATTGAAAGGGATCATTCTCATGACAATTTGCATCTATACATACATCATTCATAACACATTCAATTACAAGCATTTGATTCTAATCATAACATCTTAATCATTTTGCATAACCATAAGCACATAAAATCAATTCTACAGGACAAGTCCCCCAAAGGACGATGTAGCAACATCAGTGAATTCACAGATCCTGTCTCCCTAGAGTAGCAGTGGAGTAGACTAAGAATCAATCTTTATTTCCTTGAAGTTTCAATAGAGAAGATCGAAGCTACAAATCTCCTCTCTCTAAATTCTTATCTCCTCAAAGTTCCAACGGAGTAGGTCGAAGCTACAAATCCCCTCTCCCTGAAATAACATTGAGGATCAATCTTTATTTTTGTGAAGTTTCAGTAGAGAAGATCGAAGCTACAAATCTCTTCTCTCTGAATTCTTACCTCCTCGAAGTTCTAGTGGAAAAGATCGAAGTTACAAATCTCTTTTCCCTGAAATCTCATTGGAGCCACATTTCTTATCTCTATAAAGTTCCAGCAGAGTAGATCAAAGCTACAAATCTCTTCTCCTTGAAATTCTACTGGAGCAAGTTGAGACATCATTTCCCATATCTTAGAAGACGCAGTGAGGCTGTTCAAGGAAAAGAAGTGCCAAGAAGTCAAGATTTAGCAAAACCGGGCAAAATTGGCCTATTTTAAAGTCTTTGCTTCATTCTCATTACATGACAATAAGCAAAGAGGGGCAGCTGTAATAGGCCCATTAATTATACAAAATTAAAACCAAAAATAAATAAATTAATAAAGTCCAATGTCCATTTTTTTTTACAAACCCAAATTGGAGCCAAATACATTGCAAAGCTCGAATTTCAGACCATAAACCCAAAGCCCAAAATTAAATTAAACCAAACCCAAATTCATAACAACCCTAAGCCCAAAAATTTGGCCCAAAACCTAATGGACATGCAACAAACAGAAACCCTAAGGGTTTCTGAAAGCCTTCACGCCACAAGCCTCAGCCACACGTGCATCGTACGACCTCCAGCGCGCCTTCGTACACCTCACGCCGAGTGCCACATCGCCTCCATACCTGTGAAAGAGGATAACAATGACAACGAATAATAGAGAAATACTTAGAAAATTTGTATTTTTCATTCAGAATTAAAAAACGGAAAATGTAATCACTGTTTCTCTCTTATGATTTTTTTAATACAAAAATCACAGAAAGCAGAGGTTACACCATTTTTTTCGCATATCTATTATACATACACATATATATACAGAAATACAAAAAGTTTTTAAGCGCTTACCCTTTAGTAGAAATGGAGGCTTGAACCCGAAACATTTTGTTTTTTATTTGGAATTTGAGGAAGTTTTTGGTTATTTCGGGGTTAGATTTGGGCTTAGAGGTGTTTAAAAGGCAGAAGTAACCTTTTTGTTTGTCTCCAACCACCGTGTACGACGATGGAGATAGAGGAGCTCGATGGCCCGATGATCGGACCTAGGCCAATTTCAGGCTAAAGCTCGAAGGGTCTGCAGAGGATTTCTTGTTGTTTTTCTTTTCTAGGGAGGGTTAAAATGTTTTTTTAAGCTTATTTTTTGTATTTAAAGGCAATCCATATGACGACATTTTGGGATAGCACGTTAATGCCAAAACGGTGTTGTTTAAGAAACCAAGATCCGCGTGTTGACCCGACCTGGGAAGGATCCGCGTGTTTTTAGTAAAAGGATTATTTGCGCATCAAGTCCCTTTGGTTTTGCAGCAAGTCGCAATGAGATCCTATGTCAATTTTTTTATTTAGCCCCAAGTTTGTTTTATTGTTTAGATTTAGTCCTTAGCCTATTAGATGGCTAGCGTTTGAACGGCGTCGTTTTGAGTGTTTGGGATAATTTCCCAATGAATCCTCTCTTGTTTGTGCACGTGCTAATTTGGTCCTTAATAGCCTGTTGACACTATTTACATTTTAAAACACCGAATTTATTTTTATTTCAATTTTATCCCTTACTTGTTTTAATTTATTTATGTATTTACTTTTTGAAAAGGGTTATTTTATTATGTTTTATTTTAAATCTTTTTATGTATATTGCTTATTTTGACTATTTTAGTTTTTATTCTTTTAAAATTTTTATTTATTTTAAATTTATATATTATTCTGCTTAAATATTTCCTTTATATAATTTATTTTAAATTTTTACATGTTATCTCTTTTAAATCCATATAAATATTATTTAATCTAAATTATTTCATATGTTTTTTTACATTCTTCATTTTAAAAATTGTTTTACGATTATTTATTTTAAGATTTTGTGTATTATTTTTATTAAATTGTTACACATTTTTATATATTATTCATTTCAAAACTCCTTTTATATAATAGTGAATTTGTTTTTTTATATGTTTAATGGTTTTTAAACTAACTGTTTTTAAACATTTCATACATTATTTTATTTTCAAATTGTTTTGTGTATTAATTATTTTAAGTTATTCTATATTATTGTTATTTATAGTATTTATTTTGTTACATATATTATTCATTTTCATTTTGCTTACAATAGTTACCTCTTTAAACTTTTATTTGATTTTTTTTTATTTCATTTTTTTAAACCTTTATTTTTATTTCTTTTATTTACTTATTTTATTTTTATTCTTTTATCATTTATTTCCATTTTTGGGTATAGCATTTCGGTTCATTTTCTTCAATAGTTGATTGTGAAATTGTAGTTTTTGTAATTATTGTTATCATGTGTATGGTAGTTCCTATTTTGTATTTATTGATTATTTGTGATTCATTAGTGTATGTTTTGTTTATGAATTCTTACTTTGCGTTGTGCATTATCGTTCTATAGCATTTCACCCGCTTAAAAGGTAGTTTTTAATATCGATTAAGTTTTAAAATCATTTTATTCATAAGTTTTTTTTTTTAAATAAAGCAATACTCGTGTTTGGAAGCTTCGAGGAAATTGTGCCCTAACTTACTGGGTTCTGATTTTCCTCGTCAAATATAATTAATTGAGAACTCTTTCAAAATCAAAACATAAAAATTTCAAATAAAAATTTATTCTCGGGAATTCGAGATGTTGCATCCTAACTTACTGAATGTAACATTTTGTTATCACGAGGTAAGGATTTCTAAAAAATAAAGGCAATGTTCTATGTTTGGAATTTTGAGAAATGTTGCCCTAACTTATTGGTTTTCAATTTTTCATTTAACCCGAATAATTGAACATGCTTTTCAAATTTCATTGCATGAGTTTTAGAAATCTTTTTCAAAAGACAAGCTTAGTTTCGAGGAATTTAAATATCGTATCCTAACTTACTGGGTATGACATTTTATTCTCTTTGAGATAAGCGAGTCTCGGCATTCAATTAGGTTTACTCAAGTATTCCTGTAAATAAAAGGATCGTATTTTAAAATCTTTTCAAACGTTCGACGTTAAGACATTAAGTTAATCAATCTGGTACTAATTTTGGGCGTTACGAGGGTACTAACCCTTCCTCGTACGTAACCAATTCCTGAACCCATTTTCTTGAAATCCGCAGACCAAAGTTAATGTTTTAATAAAACAAAACATTTTATAAGGTGATCCAATCACACCTGAACAAAAAGGATTTGTGGCAACCCCATATTTTGTTTTAAAGTCGATCCCCGTTTTTCCAAACATAAAAATGGTTTCGACAATCCAATTTAACAAAAATAGATGAAAATGATAAAGTTAGAGAAATGAGTCACATCGGAAATGAATTTGTTTTCTCACTAAAAATGAAAATAACTCGAGAATGAATTTAAGTTTTTTAAATTATTATTTAAATCAAATAATTGAAGTTCAAAAATGAAATTAAATTAATTGGTCATTGTGAATTTGTTGAATATATGAAAATTAAATATATTTTCTCATATTTTATCTTACAATAAAGCTGTCAGTATTTTAACAGAATCAGAATGGAGAAAATTATTTAATTCAAAAATTAATTTATCTAATTAAAGTAATTTAAAAAATAATATATCTTTTGGAAAATAGAAAAATATGCATTGAGTTGGATTAAATTATAAAATGTTGGATAAAAAGTCCAAGAAGTATATTTACTTGGACCCAATACAAAAGAGACCCAAAATACCCCCATAATATATGAGGGGTGACAACTCCTAGTATATTTAATTAGGATGTGTCGATATTCTTCTATTTCCCCTATAAATAAATGAGATATACGCAACTTTGAGATATTATTATTCTGCTCGAAAATAGTGAAAATTTTATTTTCTAAGTATAAATTATATTTTTTAGGAATAACAATTTTCCAGTCTCTATTAAGAGAAAATTACTTTCCTACTAAAAGTATTAAATCTTTTATGGTTCTTTATTTGATTTGTGATTATTCGAGCCTACGCTCGAAGTAATTTGTGGTACGAAAATATCGAAAAAGGTCGTTTGGTTGAAAGCTGGAAATGTGTAGGATCCGTCTTGCTCAAAGCGTCGATACTTTTCGAGAAAAGTTATTACTTAAAATATCACAAATTTACTCATTTTTCAAAGTTTTGATTTTTCACTTTAAGAGCACTTTTTTTAAAACTTGATTTTTTTCCAACACTCTCAATATGGATTGATTAGTTCTTGCGCTTTCACCTACAAAATTATTGCTCGAATCCTTGCTATGAGACTCAGGCCAATCCTTTCGAGCATTATTTCCTTAGCCTAATTTGCCTGTTTCATGGATAGACAAATCTAAAACATCTTTATCGCCCATGAAGCTTTTCATGCAGTTAATTTATCTACATATGCTGCAAAAAAAAAAAAAAAAAGAAAAACAATTGAGAAACTAGGTTGATTTTCTAAAAATTTACAGATCTATGTTATTTGTAGAGAGAGAAAAGTAAACGATACAACAAGGCACATTTTCACTGCCACATCAGTAAAAACATAATCTGTAAGGCATGTTTTCAGGAGAGAGAATAAAAACATGCCCTGTAAGATGCATTTTCCTTCCAATAGTAACTATTCCAATGACTATAAGGTCTCCACCAGCCATAATATTTCCTATATAAACCCCTCCAAACTTCATTCTTTTCAACCAAATACTAAATACTCATTCTTCCATCCTATATTTTTAATTCTTAGTTTTCAGTCCTCAATCCTCAATTATTTTTTAATTCTTTTTTTATTTTATTCTCTTCAATTATATTTTATTCGTTATTATTTTTAAATAGCAAATCATCTTATTTGTTTGGATGACAATCGTATCTCTAGCGTTTAAGTACAAACGGTAAGAAAAATTATTTAATTTTAAATAATTAACTATTATGATATTTAGATTATTAATTTTTTATATTTACATACTAAACCCGAATATCGAATTTTAGAGACATATATAAACAATTAAGCGAAGGTGCAACAGATGTCACTTGTGACATGCAAGGAAAAATTTTGTAAATTTATTTTTGCTTGTGTAATCTTCAAGCCCTAATTATGCTTCAAATTTACCAAAGTTATGTTTTACAAAATTTTTCCCTGTATCTCGCAAATGTCCATAAATAATATCCAATGCACATTCGCTTAAATTATTTATGTACGTCTCCAAAATCCGTTTTTCGGGCTAATTATATAAAAATAAAAAATTAATAATTTAAACAACATAATAATTAACTATTTAAAATTAAATAATTTAATAAATTTTCTTATCATTCATAATTGAGCGTTGGCGATATGCTTCTCATCCAAATGAATAAGCTAATTTGTCATTTAAAAATTATAACGAATAAAATCAAATGAAAGACAATAAAATTCAAAAAAAGAATTAACAAATATAATGGAGGATTGAAAATTGAAAATTAAAATGAGTATTGAATAGTTGGATCTTATGTAAAGATACCGCGAAAGTTAATTGGATTTTCTTGAAGAAATTACTGGCTATTTTACCTATCTGACCTAAAAAAATTAATATTTATAAAAATGACCCTAATTTAAAAATATTCACCCAAATGACCTGAAATGAACAATAAAATTGGATATGGGAACTAGATGATTGGCACCACTATTTTTTCTATTAAAAAATAATTTTTGAGTTTTGGTCACTAAATGGCCGACACCCATATATTTAAAAAAAAATTTTGGGTGTTAGCACACTGATGACTGACACCCTTTATCTAATTAAAAATTTTTTTTGGTTTGTGTGGTGCTGACCAACAAATTGTCAAAGTCATCCAACAAAATGGATGAGAATATTGCAACATTAACCTCTCATTGTTTTTCTGTCTTTTTTTATTTTTCAAGTTTAATTACATATTTTATATTTTAAAATAATATTGAACTACTTATCATGTTTTTTAATTATTATTGCATCACTCACATTATTATGAAATTTAAAAATTAATTTAAATTTAATATGCACAATTAAATTAGATTTTTTTTTATAAAATTAGAACCTACTTTAATGATTTTCATCTTTTATAATAATTCAAACAAACATTGCTAAATTATTGTTTCTTTTATTTTAAAAAGTAAGGTGTTATATATGTATAAATTTAAAAAAAATTATCTTATAGATTAAATTAATTTATAAAATAAATTTTTAAAATATAAAAATAACGTGCAAAATATGATAACATGAAAAATTCATTGTTCAACTCTTCGACAACATGAAAAAACCAAAAGCTCCGCCCTCCCTTTCTATCTATCCATGGGATGGAAGGACGGAGGCCATTGGTGTCCCATCCAGTCAAGAATTGGGGCCTCATAATCAGTACAGTATCGTCACCGCAGTAGAGTTTAACCACCAAGTTCGGGATGGATTGGTGTTGTTCCTCCACGCCTAGGACACCAGAATATCGAATCATGAATGAAGAAAGGCATGCGAGAAAAGAAAAAGCATATTGGCTAGTGATTATGAGGCCCCAAATCTTGACTGGAGGGAACACCAAAGGCCTCCGCCCTTCCATCCCATGGATAGATAAAGAGGGAAGACAGAGCTTTTAGTTTTTCATGTTATCAAAGAGTTGAACAATAAATTTTTCGTGTTGCCATATTTTACACATTATTTTTATATTTTAAAATTTCATTTTATAAACTAATTTAATCTATAAGGTAAATTTTTTTCTATAAATATATTACACGTTTCTAAATTTAAATGATCCTAAATTTATAAATATATTACACGTTATTTTTTAAAATAAAAAATAATAATTTAGCAATGTTTATTTGAATTATTATAAAAAATGAAAATCATTAAAGGAGGTTCTAATCTTATAAAAAAAATCTAATTTAATTGTGCATATTAAATTTAAATTAATTTTTAAATTTAATAATAATGTGAGTGATGCGATAATAATTACAAAACATGATAAATAATTCAATATTATTTTAAAACATGTAATTAAACTTAAGAAATAAAAAAAAAAGATGAGAAAATAAGAAGGGATTAATGTTGCAATATTCTCATCCCTTTTAGTAGGTGACTTTGACCATTTGTTGGTAAGCATCACACACACCGAAAAAGAAATTTTGAAAAAAAAAATAGGTACCAATCATTTAGTGTCCAAAACTTTAAAAATTATTTTTTAATAAAAAATAGTGGTACTAGCTATCTAATTTTCATAATTTAATTTTACAATTTATTTTAAATAATTTGAGAGAATATTTTTAAATCAGAGTTATTTTTATAAATATTAATTTTTTTATCAGACGGTTAAAATAGCCAAAATTACTCGTGTGATTGGGAATTTGTGATTGGTGGATGAAAAAGTGATGTCCTGTGCTCGAGTGCCAAGTCTCTTCATAAATTTTAACAGTGAACAAAAAAGGGATTATTAAACCGGAAAGGGGGCTACAGCAAGGCCATCCACTATCACCATAACCTTTCATTATTATCGCAAAAGTTCTCTCATCTGTAGTGGCTAATGTTGTTCAAGATGGAGAATTAGAAGGGTTCAAAATCAGTTAAAGATGCCATATTATCTCTCATCTTCTGTTTGCGGGTGATTGTCTTCTTTTTGCAAATGCGTCTCAAAAGGACTATGATACTATTGAGAAAATTCTCCGTTTGTTTCATGAAGCAATCGGGCAGTCGGTAAACTTTGAAAAATGCACCATTATATTCTCTCCAAATACGAAAGAAATCAGCAAATGCAGGTTCTTGGGCAGATTTATTATGACCGACATTAAAAAAAGCGATAATTAGCTCAAGATGTCGCCATCATGGGGTAAAGGTAAACGAGAAGCCCTAGACAAAATTGTGAAACGATTGCAATCCAAAGTTCAAAATTGAAAGCGGAAATTGTTAGCTCAAGCATAAAAGAAGGTGGTGATAAAAGGTTGTTGCTTCCGCCATTCCTGTTTACACAATGCACTGCTTTGGACTTCCAAACTCTTTTTGCAATGATGTAAATCTCTTAATAAGTTCTGGTAGGATGGAAATGAAAACGATAAGAGGAAAATCGACTGAATGTCCTGGAATCGTTTGGCTAAACATAAAAATTTAGTAGGCATGGGTGTTCGGGATTTTTACTATTTTAATGTTGCCCTCCTAGCTAAACAAGCTTGGAGACTCTTTTCAAACCCAAATGTGCCTTGGGCAAAGGTCCTAAAGGCTGTTTATTTTCCAGGAACTACAATGCTGACATCCTCAGTATCGAATCATCGTCGTCAGCTTGGGAAAGTCTCCATGAACGCATCACTCTTCTTAACAGAGGTTTGAGACGGAATGTCTCCAATGGTTCGAATATCTTAATCTGGGAAGATAACTGGATTCTATCTCCCCCAAACTTCAAACCGCATCTACAGTTCTAACGAGGGGTTGATATTTCTCTGGTTCGTAACCTGATAAACCACCATAACCAATGGAACCACGGTCTTCTCTGTTCTTTATTCCCAGAGCATGAAGTGAAAGCCATTAGAGCTATCCCTATCGGTCCACCGTCTATCAATGACAAGATTGATTGGAACTTCCCAAAAGATGGTACACGGTTAAGTCTGGATATAATTTGTTGAGAGAGCAGAAGCATAGAAATGAAGACGATGGATCTCACTCGAGAAGTAATCGACAAAGCTCAAACTGGAACTCAATGTGGAATATATAAGGTACCCCGAGAGTTAAGAATTTTTATGGAGAGCGTGTAATAATGTTGTTGCGTCTGATGAAAATTTGTACCAACGTCATCGAGCCTTGTCAAACAAGTGTCAAAGATTCGATAACGAGGTTGAATCTCTCGAGCATATTCTGTTTCTCTGTCCGATTGCAAAAGCAGTTTGAAGAGCGTTCACTCTTTCACTATGATCCTTCAAATATTGGTTTCTCTAGTTTCTTTAACTGGTGGATTGAGATAAACGAAAATTTTCCAAATTTTGGATCTTTCTCAGCCACATGTTCGGCAGCTTGGATATGTTGGGAAATATGGAGGAGTCGGAATTTAAGGATGTTTGAAGGCATTAATTCTGATCCCATTAAAATTTGGACTGATGCATGGAGGAATTTTTCTGAGGTCCTGCATGTTGAGGAGAATGCTCGGTCCCATTCAACCCCTTAAATATCGGCCTCTTCTTGGAACCCACCCCCACATGGTTTCATTAAAATAAACGTTGATGCTGCCTTTGACCAATGTAGCAAAACTGCGAGTCTGGCTGCAGTTGCTTGAGGCAGCGATGGTTCTTTCATTATAGGTGCAACTGCCTTGACCTTTGTTGGAACTCCGCTCGTGGCTGAGGCTCTTGTTGTAATACCCCTAATTCGTATCCGTCACTGAATTAGGGTTACAAGGCATTACCGATCAAAATACAGTAAAGCACGACCATTTAATACATTTCCTGCACAAAGCTATCTTAATTCCTTTACGCAAGTTTTCAAACTCACATAGTAACCCTTCTCTTATTTTATGCAAATCAATTTCGCATATATTAAATTACATAACCAATCAAAGTTTATCAATCTTTACTACAATAACACATTTACAAATCATGCTTTGAAATTCAACCAATTCGATAGCATTTACTTAATTTAATTTCAAAACAAGCTAACAAACATCAATACTATATTCCATTTACTTCATAAATCCAATGTTCAATCATATGATCATCAAGTCTCATTTTATTCGAATATTTAATCAATAACCACATATTTCCTTTCATTGTATGTACCGAATATAAGTTAAAACATCCATTTTTGCATATATCTATTTCATTAACTAATTAACTTCAAAGCGAACTAAATCAACTACTAAATTACCACATCATCAATTCACCCAAACAAACAAGTATATCAATCATCAAATTCGAACATAGGAATTTGTCGAAACTATCTTTTTGAAAAAGAGAATTGACTTTAGATTTTGAAAATGAAAATTAAAACAGGAGTCGCCACCAATCCTTTTTTATGAGTTGTGATCGGGTCACCTCGTAAAATTTGATCGTTTTAATAAAATGTTTTGTTTTACTAAAATAACGATTTTGATCTACGAAATTTGAGAAATCGGGTTCAGGAGTCGGTTACGTGCGAGGAAGGATTAGCACCCTCATCACGCCCAAAATTGGTACCTAATTGATTAATTAATGTCTTAATGTTGAAAGTTGAAAATTTGAACAAATTTTAAAAATACAATCCTTTTTTATTAATTTTAATTTTACGTGAAAAAAATACTTGACTAAATCGAAATGGATGTTAAAGACATTCTCGTTTCAAGGTAGTAAAATGTCATATCCAATCAGTTAGGACACGACATTTTAAATCCTCGAGAATAAGCTTGTCTTTAAATTTTTATTGAAATTTCATGTATTTTGAAGTTTAAAAGGATATTTGGCTATTTGGCTATTTAGGTTAAACGAGAAAAAATGAAACCCAGTAAGTTAGGGTACGATTTCTCAAATTTCCAAAACGCAAAATATTACCTTATTTTGAAAAGATTTTTGAATAATAGCAATTATAAAACCGAAACGATGTTCACTTATCTTATAGGAGCAAAGTAAAACGATCCATATTGGATAAGTACGTTGGAGTTTAATTCGTGATGTAATGACATTAACAACAATATGGTAATGAGCATGGAGCAATAATACATGGATAAAGTATTACACAAGTGAATGACAATAATATAAAAAACACAAATAAACGAATTATAGTACACTCAATAGCAATAATCATACAACGTACATCATTTCAATATTCATACTAATAAAAGATGAAATAAATCATATAAGACAATTTGAAATACATAAGTAATTTGGAATAAGTCATGTAAAAAAACAATTTGAAATAAAATAAAAAGATTTAAAATAATCAATACGAAAAGAATTTTAAAATAAAACATATAAAATGGTTTACTAAACAACATATAGAAAAATTTAATATGGATGATGTATACAAGAGTTTAAAAATAAATAATATATAAAAAGATTTAAATAAATAATATGCAAAAGTGGTTTTAAAAAAAACAGTTTAATAGATTTTAGAATAGTATATAAAACAGTTTTAGACCAAATAACATATATAAAGCTTAAGATGGATAATATATTTAAATAAATCAAACTAATATGTGAAGTAATCTAGAATAAATAATTTAAAAAAAATCAAAATAACATATAAAAAGTTTGAAAGAAATAACGTGTAAAAGGAAAATTTTTTAAAATAAATAATATAAAAACTATAAAGCCATTTGATATAAATAACATATAAAAACTATTGTATATAAAAAGAGTTTAAAAGAAACAGCATATAAAAAAAATATGTAAAAGAGTTTTTAGAATAAACGGTATATAACAATTTATACTAATAAAACAATTCAAGATAATATATAAAAAGCTTACAATAATAATTTACAAAATTAAAATAATTAATAAAAAGAATATTTTTAAAAAATACAATAAAATAGTAAAAGGAATTAACTAAATTAAGGAGGAGATTGAAAGAACATTAAAATTTAAGGTGAAAATTACAAATAATGAAAAGCTAATCGAGGATCAAAATGTAACGCATAAGAGATAGTGGGGATCAGATGGGGAAATATTCCCTAAATTCCCTGCGCGCGTTCAGTCCAACAGATCAAAGGACCAATATGAAAAGTAAATAAAACCGAAGGGCCAAATTAAAACAAAGAAACAAAGCAGAAAACAGGGTCTGATTTAATGGTACTACAAGAAGGGGGGACCATTTGCGTAAATCTCCCTTTTAGAGCGGAAAGGCAAATCCCCTTTCCCACCAACGGTACCATTTCATTCATTGTTTAGAAACCCCTTTTCATTTTATATTCAGCCCTAATTTTAAAACTGTAGCCCCTTAAAAAAAAACAACTAAAGACCTTAAACTTTCTCCTAATACCTTAAATTCTCTCCTCTCTTCCCCTATGGCCAGCCACTAGGCTGCCTCATCGCCTGCCTACCACCACCGTGTCCTGTGGCCGATGGAGCGCAAAACGGGCTTTTAGACTCGCTTCAAGCCAAGTTTGAACGTCAAGCTTTCGGCACCCGAAAGAAACGAAGGAAAAAGATTCGACTCCTTTTTCATGTCTGATTGTGATGCCGGAAAAGGCCCTCCGACAACGCGACCGTGGGGGTTCAGGTGAGCTTCCCTCCCTCTTCTCTTCTTTTTATACTTTGTGTCTTTTACTTAAAATAGATTTATAATGAAAAACAAATAAATAAAAAATATATAAAATGAAAGGAAATCGAAATGAAAATAAGAAATGAAAATAAAAAAACGACCTTTTTGTTTCTGTTTTGCCTTTGATTTCTTAATGTGTTTGTATAGAAAATAAATAAAAAAATGAAAAAAAAAAAAAACAAGAAACTTGAAATGAAAATGACAATAAAACTTTTAGAGTTCAAATCTTTTGTTTTTTTTTTTTTATATTCGAAATCTGGAAAAAAACCCCCTTGATACATTGATAAACCGTCTCTTTATATCCGATTATGTTACAATATCTATTATTTCAATTGTTTCATTGTCCTATTTCTCTACTCTGTTGTCTCTGCTGCCGTGTTGCAGGTCTGAAAGGAGGTCAACGAAGTTGAAATTTCAACGTTAATTGCACTGATAGACCACGTGAGGCGCGGCGCAGAGGAAGCTGCTAGGGTTAGGCTTTGGCTAAAAGTGTTTAGATTTAGTGGGCTGAAATTTGGGCTAGGGTTTGATGTAATGGGTTTTAATTGTGTAAATGGACTATCAATTTGTGGATTTTTGTGTTTGGGCTTTATTTGTTTCGGGCCCGGGCCAAAATTGGCCTATTACAGAATTAACCTTAATAAAGATAATAAGCCATTTCTTCGCATGGCTAATTACATAACCCAACATTTAACATTAAAAAAAATTGTTCCAACCTATACATGCCACATTACTATACCTTAAAACATTTATTTGTCGAAACAAGGACTGGATACCATGATAACATCTCCCCGACTCCCAACCCGAGCAAAACTCTGAAGATCTATAGACATAGGAAGAATAGACAGAATAAGCTTTGAAAGCTTAGTAAGCCATAAGCAAATAACAATTTAATGAAATAATCAACTCAATTAAGCTAAACCAAAGTATATTATCCTTACCATAATTAGTCTTGAATTTACAAGTTTCATAAATAAAAAATTTCACATACAAATACAACCTTGGCCGAATGCTCAAATAATTAAGGTAGCAAATTATCATTCCCCTCTCAAAACTAAAATGTCGTTATATAACTAAATACACACACATCCATACGTGCTAAAATACCTTAAGCTTACAATCTCATATATTTAATAAATATTTTCATATATAAACTATTCATGGCCGAGCGTACATATACATATTTTGATAAGATACCATTCAATTTCTGAGTCGAAATATCTTTATCATTACTATTACCCATACCTTTATGTGCATATATTTATAGATCAAAGAATAACAAGCACATACGTATTTATATTATAAGGCCGAATACACCCACATTATATATGCACATATTTAAAAGAAGCATTTCAATGGTACACAAATTAATTATTTCACAAGCCAAATACACCTACTACATACTCGTATATCTTTCATTATCACCGTACATGATTTAAAATGAATATTCCAAGTACTTACTTACCTTATCTTTAACAAGCAACTAATTAATTCATACCTGGCCATTTAACTCGTTTCACTCTTTTGAACACAACTTGTCTTTGCCCGCTGAATCTTTTGAAATTGGGTAAAACATTTGGATAATCCCATATATCGGGATTTACATGTCAATGCCTCATATACATAATTATATAAACTTTAAATAGGTCAGAGCATACATAACATATATTGATTAACAAAATTATTATTCACTACCCAAAATTACAATATCATCACATAATTAAATATACATATATATATATATATATCAATGATTCATACTTTAACATTACATACATAAACATATCTTAGTAGTCGAATGTAACTTGTAATCTAATATATAATTAATCAACATTTTAATATGTATAGCTTATGCCACCACTTTCAATTCTAGAAATCATTCATTACCTTATCATCAAACTTAAATTAATTTCATTACTCACTGTCGATTTATGTTTATCTCATATTATTACAACTTTTTATTAATTGGACACACACACACACATATATATATAAATTTAACCACATCTATTTGCTTATAAACTTAACTCGGACAATGTAAAATGAAATGGGACGACTAGTCGACAACTTTAGCTTTTTCCTGATCCAATTCCAATTTCTTTAATTCTTGATCTAAACATCTTCAAATTAAGCTCATTCAAACATATTTTCATTCAATTTAGTCCAAAAACACATAAATGTGCAAGTTACCATTTTACCCCTAACATTTACAATTTTTACAATTTAGTCCCTAATGCACAAAACACAAATTTATGCAAAATTAATCACATCTAGAGTAGGCCGAATACCCCTAGTGCCCAAATGAGCCTATATTTTTCACCAATTTCACATTTTAGTCCCCCACATTTTTATTTTTGCAATTAAGTCCTAATTACTCAAAATCATCAAAAATTCCTTTACGATATTTATTAACCCAATCCATATCTTCCATAATTCATCATCAAACCATAAAAATCACAAGCTCTCATCAATGGAAAAATTCAAAATATTCATCAAAATCAAAAATCAAAGCTTGGGTTTTGAAGATTACTAAGCAATGATCTCAAAAACACAAAATTATCAAAAACCGAGCTCAAAACATACCTCAATCAAGAAATGTAAGGGCCGAATGCTTCTAAGCTCAAGAACTTTATATTTTTAGTCTAACTTTCGGCAATGAAGAAGAAAAGATGAGTGGAAACTTGGTTTTCTTTTATTTAATAGATAATAACATATAATATAATAATATAACTTTTATCATTCCATTAAAATTTCACTATCTTTTTTCCATCATTATCCATCCACAATTAAAAATGGTGTATTTGACATGCAAGGACCCACATGTTTCTTTCTTGATTCATTAAACACTTCTAACAATTGGACCACCACTTTTACATTTCATGCGATTTAGCCCTTTTGTCAAATTAAATACCCAAACGATAAAATAAGCTCACGAAATTTTCACACATGCATAATCATATATCGTAAACACCAAAAATAATATTAAAATATTTTTCTGACTCGGATTCATGGTCCCGAAACCACCGTTCCGAATAGGGTCAAAACCAGGCTGTTACACTTGTTGTTCGATTAGGATTTATGTTGGCTGCTAAGATCTCATGTAACAATGTTTAAGCTATGAACTAAAAGAACTACTGAGTGTAAATGAATAGGAAAATTTCTATATTTGGACTTGAAATCTTGCTCTGTACAACACAGTAGTGATATTTATAGAAGTCATTTGGTAACTGCTACTACTAACAACCTTAGTTATTTGACTAACAACTAACTGTCTATGAACTAATTTAGTAACAGATATTCAAGGGAGTCAAGGAGACTCTTAACATGCACCCAACCTTCTTCTGGGTAAGACCCGAAGAGAATCCTAAAACTTAGCAAAATATGAGGCAGAAAGTGGCTTGGTAAGAACGTCAACAACTTGATCGCACGCAGAAACCTCCCCAACAACAAGAGAACTAGCTGTGACCTTTTCTCAAACAAAAAAGAGATTAAGCTCAACGTGTTTAAACTTAGAATGTAACACGAGATTAGCGACGACAGTAACGGCACTAGAGTTGTCACACCAAATAGTAGGTGGATCAACACCCTGGAGTTGTAACTCTGTTAGTAAAGACACCAACCACGTAACATTACTGGTAGCTGCAGTAAGACTCCTATATTTAGCCTCAGCTGTGGATTGGGAAACTACTTGCTACTTTTTGGAAACCAGGAGACAGGAGTGTGACCAAAATACACGTAGTAACCTGTTGTAGAGCGACGATCATCAAAATCTAGCCCCCAGTTAGCATCCACATATCCTATCAAAGAAAAACGTTCGGACAATCGAAAAACTATCCCAAAATCAAGAGTACCAGCTAAATACCGCAAGATTCACTTCAAAGCTACAAGATGAACAGTTGTAGGTGCATGCATAAATAGACAGACTTGATTTACGGTATATGCAATATCTGAACGAGTTAAGACCACATACTGTAACGCACCGGCCAAGCTTTTGTACGCAGTAGGGTCGCTAAGATGGTCTCCTTCATCTTTAGACAAAATAGACGAACCAACCATCGGAGTAGGAGCACTCTTAGCATGAGACATGAAGCTTCTCTCAAGCAAATCATAGATATACTTGCCCTGTCGAATATGAAGACACCTGGAAGAAGAGCGAGTAACCTCAATGCTGAGAAAATAGTGAAGACCCCCATATCTTTTAGTGAAAACTCAGTATTCAACTGCTGAACGAAGCTATCTATACAGTCAGATATACTTCTAGTAATAATAATGTCATCCACATAAACAAGCACATAGAGAACCGAAATAGCTGAAATACGCATAAACAAAGATGCATCAAACTTGGACAAGACAAAACCAACAAAAAGAAAAAAATTCTTAAATTTATCAAACCAAGCACACGGAGCTTGACGGAGTCCATGCAAAGCCTTTTTTAGTTGACAAACTAAAGGTTTTCCATTGGACCTATGCTAAACATATCCCGAAGGTTGGTGCATAAACACCTCATCCTTAAGATTATCGTTCAAAAAGGTATTGTTCACATCAACTTGACGAACCTGCCATCCCCTAGATGCTCCAACAGATAAGATAACCTGAATAGTAGTAGGTTTAATGACCAGACTAAAAGTCTCCTTAAAATCATACCGAGGTACCTGAGAGCATCCTTTTGCAACTAACCGAGCTTTTCGACGAGCAATAGTACCATTAGGATTCCTCTTGATTTTAAAAAGCCACTTACACCCAATCGCTTTTGTGACCAAGCGGCAACGGAGCAAGATGTAGAATTATTAAAAAGAGCATCAAATTCTGCCTGAGCAGCATCACGCCATTCAACGGTAGAAAATGCCTCTTCAATGGTGTGAGGTTCAATAGCTTCAACATTCAATGCTTACGGTTTGAAAATGCCAGCTTTCAGTCTAGTGATCATTGGATGAGCATTCGTTGGAGAGAAGAAAGACTCTGGATTTAGAGTACTAGATGAGATCTCCACAGTGGGCGTAGGAGACGACGGACCAACCGCGTTAGTAGATAACGGAGTAGTACATGGATGTACCGGATTAAAACTTACCCTAGCCTGAAGAACTGTAGACCCACTAGGCAAAGAGTGATTATTGAGGATAGGTGTCAAGTCCGTAGGTCAGGAAAAAACAGTCTTAACTAGAGGAACAAATGTAGGTGTAGTACTAGACGAAGACCCAAAACTTTACGTAGCAAATGATGGAGAAAGAAACCGTTGTTCATCAAATACCACATGACGAGAAATTATAAGCTTACCATCAGGAAGAAGGTACTGATAGTCTTTGTGTTGAGGACTATAACCCAAGAAAGTGTAAGGCTGTGAGCGAAAATCTAACTTATGATGCTAAAATGGACACAAGTATGGAAAACAACAATATCTAAACACCCGTAAATGGTCATAAGTGGGACCGCGTCCAAAAAGAGTTTTATATGGAGTTTTCCTACTTAGAAACGAAGTAGGAAGGCAATTTATGAGATGAACTGCACAGCAAAACGTTTAGGCCTAAAATTCCATAGAGAGATTTGCTTGCGCCAAAAGAGTGATACCCATTTCCACAATGTGCCGATGTTTGCATTCAGCCACTCCATTTTGTTTAGAGGTATGAGGACAAGCCAACCGATGAACTATCCCTTGAGATGTTAAAACAGAAGTAAACCCGCGATACTCACCGTCCTAGTCACTCTGAAATTGTTTTATAGTTTTTCCAAACTGAGTCTAAACTAACTTCTGAAATTGAAGGAAACAATCCACTATCTGGGACTTTTGATGAATCAGATAAATCCAAGCAAAATGAGTGCACATATCAATAAACTATACATAATACTAGTTATTAGCACAAGCAACTACTGTAGGTCCCCAAAGATCAGAGACAACCAAGTCAAATGAATCAGTATATACAATAGTTGAACTAGAAAATGGCATTTTATGAAACTTCCCTTGTTGACAAGCTGTAAAAACACCATCAAGAGACATTTTATTTAAAGTGATACTACACTTATCTAAAATAGATTGAACAACTGATGTGGATGGATGACCAAGGCGCTGGTGCCACAAAGAAAAAACATTACTGTCATCAGATCGACTTTGGAGGCCCACTTGAGCAGCCGACAAAACTATTGCACTTTGAACAGACACTCCCGGTAAGGAGAAATGATACAGTCCATTATGAATATGACCCTTCAACAAAACTTCCCGGGTTACGCTGTCCATAATAACATAATATGTTGAGTGAAATTCAAAAAAAAAACACCACTGTCAGTTGCAAACTGTGAAATGGACAATAATTTTTTTCTTATAGCCGAAACACACAAAACATTAGATAATTGAAGCAAAACATTAGAGTGCATTGGTAAAATCCCCTAACCAATCGACGAAATTGTAGCAGGCGTTCCATCACCCATTAGGAGAAAGGACGTACCTGAATACGGGGTGGCATTGTGCAATACCAATGGGTCCCAGCAAATATGGTTACTAGCACCAGAGTCGAGGTACCATGACATGGTGCCAACAGGCATGGGAATATACAAATCTGTGCCACCAACATTGGACCCAAGTTGTGTGGAATTAAGATCAGAATCAGAAGAGTTGGAGTAATCGGATGCATGAAGGTTACCTAAACGAGAGAGGCCAATGCACGGATCAGACCCAGAATAGACTCGCACTCGCAGCTTAGTCTGCCAAGGTATTGCAACACTCGGTGGTCCACCAATCGGCCCTAAACCAAGAGAAGAGTCAATTTGAACATGATTAGAAATAGGCCCAGTAGGAATGGACTGACCATTCGACTTATTAGGCCCAATAAGGGGACCCAAGTCATGCGACCCATTATAAGAAGGCCTATGCACACTTGGGAAAAATTAACTTGGCCCACGTGAAGGGTGTGCCCCAACACCATTCGGCCTAGTAGATAGAAACACCATAAAATCTGTATGAGCCACATATCCCCTTTGGCCAAAATCAAAATTATTTTGACCAATTTGATTTGCAAACCAAAGCCTTCGTGTCTGTTGAGAAAGCCACTTATCGCCTCCAACCCTTCTATAGCCGCTGCTACATACTGATTGGGAGCATACCCAGGAAATGGAGCCAAGATTCCGATGTTAGGAGCGGTCGGGCCTCCTTAGTACGGCACTGAAGCCACCATCAGCGATGAGTCATCACGATGATAGCGATAATAGCACTTTTGTGCAAGATGATCGAATCGGCCATAGATCTGGCATTACAGCTGAGATCGGAAGCCCCTGCCGCGACCATGAAATGGAGGACGACCACTACAAGTGGAGCTTTCCACCGTTTGCGATGAAGCATTCTCCACCAAGTTGGCTGCAAACACCACCTCTTGAACAGCCCGTGCTTGACGAGATTCACACTCGACGAGGGTGTCGACTAAGCTTTGAAATGACAACGGAGTGGAAGAGAGGGCGGCGAAAGACACAACGGCGTCATATTTGGAAGGCAAGCCCGCAAGCATGATCTCTATTTTCTCATCCTCCGATATGTGAGAACCAGAGGCGCCCAAAAGGGCACATAAGCCCTTTATCTTCGCAACGTAGCCCTTAATGGAGAAGCTGCCTTTCTTGAGAGAATGCAACTCGTGACTGATTCGAGATTGCTTCGCATCAGTATTGGCTGCAAACAAGCTATTCACCGTCGTCTGTATGTCGAAAGCTATACGTACATCCGTGAAAAAAGAAAAAAAAAGAGGAACTCACGGTGAAAAGCAACCACGAGGTAAGGAGATGATCTTGTTGAGTAAAAACCATTGCGGTTAGATTTTCAACAAGCACATCGTCTGGTGCTTAAAAAAATCATGTCGGAACAGAGACAGATCCATCGAGAAAGGCGGCCAAGTCATAACCAGCAACTATATGCTGCACCTGTTGCTACCACTGAAGAAAAGAGTCGTCATCAAGCTTGACCACATCATGTTGAGGAAACGACGTGATAACTCAGTCACTAATAAACGCGGCGTCATGAGGTTCAACAGAATCAGAATCAGCTGAATGCGTGGCAGCCACACGTCTGAGGATTAACCAACGACTGATACCATGCTAAGATATCAGGTAACAATGTTTAAGCTATGAACTACAAGAACTACTGAGTGTAAATGAATAAGAATATTTTTGTATTTGGACTTGAAATCTTGCTTCGTACAATACAGTAGTGATATTTATAGAAGTCTTTTGATAACTACTACTAGTAACAACCTTAGTTATTTGACTAACAACTAACTATCGATGAACTAACTTAGTAACAGAAATCAAGAGAGTCAAGGAAACTCTTAACATTGGCAAATACTCAACAATGGCGTACCTTTATCTTTGAATCCGACAACCAAATTGTGACCAACTGTTCAAAAGAAATTTTCAACCTTTAAGACTTTGGTGCTGTTCATGACAATATCTCACTTTTGTTAACAGGATGTTGTAATGTCTTTCTCTCTTATGCCTCTCGTTTATGTAACAAAAAGGAGTCTTTATCCTCTAAACTGGTTCTTGCAGCTGCCCCAAAAGCTCAATTCTATGATGTAATCTGGTTTTTATGGGTTAAATGAAGTTTTTAATACCCCCAAAAAAATTGGTTCAGAGTTTCATGGATTTCGAAGAGTGTTGTTTTTTTAAAGGTGTTTTTAGGAGAAATTTTTTTCAATTTGTTTACATTTTCTTATAAAATTTCACATGCCATCAATTTCTTTTCTGAAAATAAAAGAGACAGATACCAAAAAAGTCATTTTTTTTAAACTACAAAAATATGTTGAAATTTTGAAATTTGATGAGAATAGATTGATGTTTTTAGCTTGTCGAAACTATTTTTTTTTGAAAAACGGGTCGACTTTGTTTGAAAATGAAAATTAAAACGTGAGTCGCCACCAATCTTTTTTGTTTAGGTGTGATCAGATCACCTCGTAAGTTGGTTGTTTTAATAAAATGTTTTGTTTTACCAAAACAACAATTTTGGTCTACGAAATTCAAGAAAATAGGTTCGGGAGTCGGTTACGTACGAGGAAGGATTAGCACCCTCGTAACACCCAAAATTGGTACCTAATTGATTAATTAATATCTTAATGTCGAATGTTGAAAATTTGGAAAGAACTAAAAATACGATCCCCTTTTCATTAATGTTAATTTAAAAAAAATGCTTGGATAAATCAAATGCTTGAATAAATCAAAACGGATGTTAAAGACATTTTCATCTCGAAGTAATAAAATGTCACATCTAGTAAGTTAGGACACAACATTTCAAACCCTCGAGAATAAGCTTGCCTTTTGATTTTCAAAACTCATGCATTTTAATTTTAAAAGGATATTCGATCATTTAGGTCAAACGAGAAAAAAAATCGAAACCCGGTACGTTAAGGTACGATCTCTCGAATTTCCAAACACGAAATATTGCCTTTATTTTAAAATTTCCTTTTTTACAAATTTAGGTGAAATGAATGACATTTGTAATGATGTACAATATTACGATAAAATATTATAATAACAATGTTGTAATTACAAAGATGAATACAATATTAGTATACAAGCCTCGATAAATAAAGCAATAAAACGGAAATGCACGATATAAAAACAAACAAACACAACATAAAAATGTTTAAGGATGGATGAAATAATGAAACCATATATAAAAGGGAAACAAATAATGAACAAATGGATAAATAAGCAAATTTTGATAGTAAGAAAATATACGAATCAACAAATATTTAAATAAAGAAAACATTAAAGCAACAAATTTTAAGATATATGTAAAGAAATATAAAATTATAAATAAATAAAACATAAAACATGATGTATAAAATATAAATAGGGTAATTTTAATATATACGTAAAGAAATATAAAATAATAAATAAAAAATAAAGCCTGATGCATAGAATATAAAAAGGTAATTTTAGTATATATCTAAAGAAATATAAAATAATAAATAATTAAAAAATGAGACATGATGTATGGAATATAAAAAGGTAATTTTAATATATATGTAAAGAAATATAAAATAATAAATAATAAATAAAACATTACGTATAGAATATATAAAAAATAGGGTAACTTTGATATATATGTAAGGAAATATAAAATAATAAATGAAAAATACAACATGAGATATAGAATAATATGAAAAAGGTAATTTGGATATATATGTAAAGAAATATAAAATAATAAATAATAAATAATAACGCATAGAATATAAAACAGATTGAGATTAAACAGTCAAGGATTAAAATGTAAATTAACCCAACTTTGGGGGGAGATTTAAAAATAAAAAGCCAATTTAAGGAGTAAAGTGCGATGCACGTAAAGGTTTAGGGACTGAACGGGAAATTATCCCCAGCCCAGCTGCGCAACGTTTTGCATAGGACCAAAACGAAACAAAAACAAAACTTTGTGGCAAAATTAAAAAAAAGGAAAGGACCCGATTGAATTAAGCCTCAAAAGTGGAAGGACTGAAGGCGCAAACAGACCCTCAGTCCAAAAACACGCGGATCCTAGGCGATTTATAGGTCGAATCAGGTCGGGTCGTATGAAACGACGTTGTTTAGGGGCCTTCTAAACCCCTCCAAAACGGCGCCGTTTTGGCACCCTATAAAAGCCACCAAACCTTCAAAAAAATCATTTTAACCCCCACTCAAGAAAAAAATGCTCTCAAACTCTTTCAACCACTCCCGAGAGTCCAACCAGGTCTCCGGTCACCGGTCGTCCGCCAGCTACGGGCGGCGGCGCCGCTACCTGCGGTGGCCGGAAGCACCAAAACCCCATTTTCACCCATTTTTTTTAGGAAAACCCATATTTGGGGTTAAAATGGCCAAAAAATACCGAAAGGGAAGAGGACTTTTGGTGTCTGACGATGGAGAAGACGGAACGACTCTGGTAAGCCCCTCTTCCCCCTTTTATTTTGTGTTTTTTTAAAACTAAAATATTAAAGCAAAAAGATAGAAAAAGAAAAAAAATAAAAACAACCTAAATACCTGGATTGTTTCTATTTCTTTGTATTTCGAATTTTTCTCTCTATTTTTGTATTAAAAAATCATCTCCTTTACATTGATTGATGATGGTGGCTTTATAGCTGAAAGAGAAAAGAAAAATACAACATTTGTTTTCTTGCCACTGTTTGGCTCCTGTTTCTGCTTTCTTTTTTTGTCTCTGCTTTTGCCTTGTTTGTAGGCTTGGGGGAGTCAACAGGGCAGAGATTGCCATTTCGGTGCTAGCAGTGTTAGGGGGCTGACCCTCGAGCGAAGTACGCGTTGAGACACGTGGGTGGTGGCTGCGGTGCAAGGGAGGCTCAAAAACCCTAGGATTTATGAGTTGGTTTAGTTCTTGGGCCTTTAGGTTTGGGCTTAGTTTGGCTAGAGTTTAATATTGGGCTTTGGGTAGAATTTGAGCTTTGTAGATAGACATTTATTTATTTATGTTTGTTTTTTATTTGCTTGTCTAAATTGAGTCCGGACAAATTTGGACTCTTACATAGCATGCTCTTACATAGCATATTGACAGAAAAATACTTTTAATTGAAAGCGTGTTTGTTATATAAAACTTATAAAATAGAATTTATATAAATCTAAAGTTTTTTTCCTTTTATTTTCCTAAGTGAAATATAAAATATGTGTATATAAAAAATTTACAGATTGTTATTAGACATAATTAAAAGATTCGCATGCTGTGTAAAAAAAATTGATTCAAAAGCTTAATTGATGGTTGATACAAAATGTTCATGGACTATAGTAGTATTCTACAAAAAATGCCAATGGAATAGACGAGTACTAGGGCGATTCAAAAGCTTAATTGATGGTTGATTCAAAATGTTCATGGAATACAGTAGTAGCCTACAAAAAATGCTAATGGAATAGACGAGTACTAGGGCTGGCAGGGCAGCTCGTCAATGTATATGTTCGAAACATCTACTATTTCATTAATACCTCAATGAACCTATTGAGGTAAAACTAAATATAGGGGCGTGTCTGTCGAATCTTTACTAAATTTCAGCAACTACTTTTAATCCCTCGTTATCTTTTTCCAGACACCATGGCTATCCACATGGTAGGGATGCTTTGCTTTCACATTCGTAAAACATAATTAATTCAATTGGATTTAGCATGTTTGAAGTTTCTGGTTGGTATTAAACTTAATAACAGCAGCCATTAGTCACTATAATTAGATCCAATCACCATATACACCTGCAAGAATCTGAATACAAAACAACATTCTATGTTACAGGGTTTCAGCTAAAACGAAACAGGATTATACCCATCTTGCAAGGAAAATAGGAAATTATGGCTATTCTGTATTGACAATCTCATTTTAGTCGGTATCACTACAGAATATAGAACTAAATATACTAGTCATACATTCAGACCTATATCTTTCTTCCCTTAAACATTATAGGGCATATATTTTATTCCGTCTAAGTTATGTCTCACATAAGGAGTAATTTCGACATCAATATCAAGGTCCTGATCATGGGCATGCAGTGAGCATCCTACAAGTATTGTAAACTGGAAAGTGAAAAAAGGCATCCTCCACTCTTCAAAGACGAGCCAATATATTTGTAGTTTTAGCAAAATACAGAAGATCATGAACTTACAAAGTTCTGCTGAATGACCAAATGAAAAATAGGAGATATTCAAAAGCACGGATAGCAATTACATGAAAAATAGTAAACTATATAACACAACATTAGAAAGAGATATTCAATTTTTTTTATTTCAGTAAAGCTCAGGAGGAATAGAGACAAAAAAGAAAAATGGGAGGATTGATCAAGATAAAAATAAAAACAACAAATCAAAACAAAAATAAAAACCTTACAAATCTTAACACAAAAATTAAAAAGTCTTGCAAGGTCAAGAAAAAAATTAAAAGAAAAAAATTAATAATAAAAATCCAAAAAGCTCAGCAAGGATAGCACCCTTAAACTCCTGTTGATTTTATACTTGAGATGAAAGCCAGAATACTGATGTTCTTCTTTGGAAGTTTCAAGGAGGCACAAAGGGATCAGCCGCTCCATGAAAATAATCTCTTGAGGCTTGAGCAGTAGAGAGCATGAGCAAGAACTGGAGCAGGAGCAGGAGAAAGAATAGACAGAGGAGTAAGGAGTTGAGAAAATCATGCAAAACTTATGACATTAAGCGCAAGCCAGCAGTGAAGTGATAAAGAGAAGAGATGGTTGTTGAAGGGACGGAAGGGGTTTATATAGTGAAAAAAGAGGGGAAATAAATGAAAACCAGAAGGTGCTGACATTCCAAAAATAAGTTTGGTTTGCAGCAAAGGGTCAAAAGAAAGCCTTAGCAGAGCAGACCTTTGGTGTGGACCCAACAACCATATATATTAAAGAGAGAAATAAGGAGTATCGAAAGTAGAAACTCTGTTTCGCCAGTCTTAATGTTTTCTTTTTTTAATATTTTCAATATTAATTTTGTTTCACTTTTCATTCTTTTTGTTTGAAGTAAGAGAGAAGAGCTTGTATTATTATTTTTTACTGCTCGTCCCAAATGAGTAGTCTACCATTATCAACAGTTAAAACGGTGACTGATTTGAGAGAAGGGAAGGGAAGGCAGTGAATGAAGCAACGAAGAACAGGAATAGCAGTGCAAGCAACGTGACTTAACCATCACTAATAAGCATCTGTTTCTGCCTCTCTCTCTCCTCTGTTTTCACATCTTTTACCTTCTCAGTTACGTTATTTTGGATGAAAGCATGCATGGGAACTCGGATTTTCAAACTTCTCATAAACCTAAAAATAATAAGCTAGGTTTGATTCTTAAATTACTATATTCCTGTTTGGAATTTAATAGTTTCTAATTAAATTATTCCTTTGATTTAATAATACTTATTCTGAAATTCTAGAAAGATTCCACGAATGTAGGTAGAAGATTTTACATGTCGACAGAACCAAAATTATACTTTTGGTCCATTACATGTTTCTTAAATAATCAAACTCTCTTTGACAAACTTGAGAGTGCCATCTTCTGTATTTGCACAAACCCTTAAGTTGGTACAATTTAATAAGAACATTTGCGTTTAAACTCCACTCCAAATTCGATTCAGGTGTGGAAATGGTATTTTCAAAATTTAAATTCCACTAGAAAGAAATTTAAACTATTTGAACTCTTGATTAAACTATTTATCTAATAATTTTGATTTCAAAATCGATTAATTTATTTTCGGCATGAACTCAATTTCTAATTAAGAATCTTCAATTAATCTAATAGGATAAGATTTAGTTTGATTTGAAAAAAAAATTATTTTTATTTTTAGATAAAAATTGATTTAAAATTTATAAAAATAAAAAAGATGTTTATTAAATGAAAATAAAATATTGTTTTCAAAAATAAAAATATGAATACTTTTTTCATAATAAAAACACAAAGAATTATTAAATTTATACTATTATTTAAGCCTTTAATTAAGTTTGTGTCACAAGTCAATTAGATACTAACTCGGCAATTAAAAAAATATTTGTTCGCATTTAAAATAGATTATATTGTTCGAGGTTACTTTAGTTCTTTTTATTTCAAAAAAATTTTTTATGTATATGGAGGAATTTAAACCCACACAAAACTTTACCTTGATGTTTTTGTACATTTTAATTTTATTATGCACAATTTATTACCTACATCAATTGTACATCTATCTATACTATTATTTAGGCCACTGACTAAGTTGGTGTTCAATAAGGCATAAACTCAATTAGATAACATAAAAAAAATATCATTTTGTATTTAAAATAAGTTATATTGTTTAAAATTACTTTAATCTTTTTATTTAAAAAAAATAAAAATACACATATCATTAAATTTAAACTCATGTAAATCATATATATTTAATATAACAAGATCCACAAGCCTCCATATTGTGACAAGTGGCACATCTCACGTTCTATCTAATTTCTATAATTTTATTTTTTTAAATATGATTAAATAAATGATGTATTTATATAATTAAAACTAATAGATTAATTAAAATGTATTCTCATACTTTTAATTGAATATATATTATTCAATTCAAGATTATATTTAAAAATATAATATATATTAAAAATTATAAAATAATTTAATAAATTTTAATTTAGATATACAATCAAACTCGTGCTTCAAATAAGAATTAGAAACTACATAATCATTATGTCACAAATTTAGGAATAAGTTTTATTAAACCTTATTATAAAAATGTTCCAAGCTTTGTCTTTTATGTTTAGATTATGAGGAACCGAAAACTAATCAGTGATGTTGAGACATTGAAGATAAGTTGAATTTTGAAGAGTTGGAGATGTTTAAAATTAATGTTGGCTTGCTAGATTTAAATATTTTTATGAAGGAGTGTCTTGCCTCTATTAGGCTTTTGTTAATGAGAGTGCAATTCTTTCTGTTGTAGTGCATGGTCTTTGGTATTGGTTGTTAATTTTTTGTGGTTGTTAGAGTGGGGAGTTTCATGTTTACTTCTATGGATACAAAGTTTCAAGGTTTATCATTGCAAGAGAAAGAGGATGTCACACTTGGTTTTCTCTAGGTTTGGAAATTTAGGAATAATTGAGGAGTTAAATTGAAAGAAGCCACAAGTTGGCAGCTTCTACTGAAAAATTTGGAAAATTTAGTGACTAATTTTAGACGTGGTTGAGATCCGATTTTGGTTTGGTTAAACTAAAACCAGCTGGTTCTATAGTGGAAGACAAAATGATTACCAACAGATGGTTTCGATAGGGTTGACAACCGAGCGTGAAGGGCTATAAATAGCTAGGAAATGACTTCTCGGGGAAGATTCATCTAAATTCTGTTTCATCTTCCACTCTTCTTCATCTTCTTCCTCGGTTGTTCCGAGGAAGTTGGTTATGGAAAGCTATGCATGAAAAAATGATTGTGAAGATTTAGTAAAAAAAGTAGAGAATCCAAGGAGCTGGTAAGGTTCTAAGTCCTTTGGCGTACATGAGATTTAGAAAACAAAGTTAATAGTTTTCAGAACCATTTTTAGAGGTTCTGCATGCTTTTGGAAAACTGAATTTTTAGCTGTAAATGCTGAAGTTTAACTTGTGACATTGGTTATAATGTTGAGCTTCCAAGAGAATGGAAGCTTTGGCGTCTAGGTAAGCTAAGCCATTGAGGATAAAGGAAGTAAGATAAGTCTCTACACTGGACTTTTAGGGTGATTTTTGATGTTGTTTGCTTGCTTAAACCACATCCGGGCCTGCTTTGACTTATGTTTAAAACCATGTTCATGTATGAATATGAAGTATAAGTAAGTTGTGTATGCATATGTTGCAAGTATCATTGTTGAGTGTTATATGGTTGCGAATTGACAAATAGATGCATGATGAAATGTATATGATAGTCACTAGCTCGATGAATTGTATAAAATACATTAATATAGTGTGTGTAGAGTACGGAAGGGAATTATCAACGGGTTAGATGAAGTTAGGATTGGGAAAGGGTGATTCTGTTAGATATCGCCATACGGTGTTGCTGAGTGCAAACCGTGATGTACGAAGCTCCGAGCCTTGTAGAGGGGGCACTACGGTATTCGAGCATCAATGTTAGGAATGGCAAAATGAAAGAATGGGTAGATGGATAGAGAAATGGAATTTTTATTAGATACTGCCATACGATATTACTAAGTGCAAAATGTGATTTGCAAAGCTCTAGTCCTTGTGGAGAGGACACTTTGCTATTTGAGCATCAAGGTAGATATGAGATGAGTCGATATTGACGGTTATTAGGTTCCATAAAGCAACATTATGACGATGATTATCAAGCTCTATGGGGTGACACCATGACGACAATAAGGTCCTACGAGACGACAACTCAAAAGAGGTTTAACGTGAAAGACTATAGCTCAGCTACGGCAATCAATAGAGTCCACCGGGATAGTAAACACTGGGTAGTCTGTTGAGATAGTAAACACGGGGTAACCCACTAGGACAGTAATCACGAGGTAGTCCGCCGAGAAGTAATTAGGGGTAGTCCATTGGGACATTAAAAATGAGAAGTCTGCCAGGACATTAAACACAGGAATTACAAGTGTAAGACTATAGCTCGGCTATAAAAGTGTATGGGGCTCATCGGGACCATAAATGTAGGTAGTTCGCCAGAACGGTGAATATGGAAAGCCACACACACGAGGAGAATTTCAAATATTGGCAAGCAATAGCTAACCAGCGGATTTGATGTGTAACCCCCTAAACCCGGACTAGACATTATGGTCGAATCTCGAAGATCACATTAGCCATGTCAATGACGCAGGAAATGATTTACTATTTTCTCTTAATAATCATCCTTAATTTTAAAATGTCATCTTGTTTGGCTTTAAGAAAGGCCAAATATTGTCTATAAATTTCCTTTTGAAAGAATTCGTCAAAATTGTCTTTCTTTTAGAAAAAAAAATCAAGTATTGATAGTTTTCAAAAAATGTCTTTTTTCAGTTAAAACATTGTAGAAATTAATTTTTATATTTAAAACTTGTCTGTCATTTTGAAAATGTGGATTTAATATAACTTGTAAACCATCAGTTTTGTAAGTAAGTAGTGTTGAGTTTTGAAAATAGAGTATTAAGTTTGAAAATAGAGTAAGTAGTGTGATTTCTTCGATGTCGGCTCAGAGATATTTGAGAAAGGGTTATGAAGCTTATTTGGTGTATGTATTGAATACAAAGGAAATCGAAGAGAAAATTGAATCAATACCGATTGTATGTGAATTTGCGGATGTATTTCTAGAAGAGTTACCGGATTTGCCTCCTATCAAAGAAGTAGAATTTGGTATTGAGTTAATATCGGGAACAGCTTTGATCTCGATTGCTCTATATAGAATGGCACCAGCAGAGTTGAAAGAATTAAAGTCGTAGTTGCAAGAATTGACTGACAAAGGCTTTGTGAGACCGAGTTTTTCACCTTGAGGTGCTCCCGTATTATTTGTGAAAAAGAAAGATGGTTCTATGAGATTATGTGTAGACTATTGACAGATAAATAAGATGACAATCAAGAACAAGTATCCGTTGCCGAGAATTGACGGCTTATTTAATCAGCTGAAAGGAGCGACATGGTTTTCAAAGATTGATTTGAGGTCTGGATACTACCAGTTGCGAGTAAAAGAGTCATATGTGCCTAAAACTGCTTTTAGAACAAGGTACGACCATTATGAATTTTTAGTCATGCCATTCGGGTTAACAAATGCTCCTGTTGTGTTTATGGATCTAATGTATCGTATATTTCGGCCATACTTGGACAAATTTGTTGTGGTATTTATCGATGATATCTTAATTTATTTGAAAGATGAGACAGAACATGCTGAGCACTTGATGATAGTTTTGCAAACTTTGAGAGATAAGCAATTGTATGCCAAGTTTAGTAAGAGTGAATTCTAGCTTCTAGAAGTGGGATTTTTAGGTCATATTGTTTCAGGTGATGGTATACGGGTTGATCCCAGTAAAATTTCGGCTATTGTGGATTGGAAACAACCGAAGAATGTAACTAAGGTTAGAAGTTTCTTGGGGCTAGCTGGATATTATCGACGGTTTGTAAATGGATTTTTTATAATAGCTACTCCTATGACTAGACTACTCCGAAAGGATGTTAAATTTGAGTGGACGGAAGAATGTCAATAGAGCTTTGAGAAATGGAAAAAGTTATTGATTGAAGCACCAATGTTGGTACAACCCGAGTCAGGTAAAGAATTTGTGGTGTATAGTAATGCTTCTCTAAATGGCTTGGGATGTGTACTTATGCAAGAAGGAAAAGTTGTGGCTTATGCTTCGAGGCAGTTGAAACCCCACGAAAGGAATTATCCGACTCATGATTTGGAACTGGCTGCTATAGTGTTTGCTTTGAAGATTTGGCGACATTATCTGTATGGTGAAAAGTGCCGAGTATATATTGACCAAAAAAGTCTTAAGTACTTGATGTCACAAAAAGACTTGAATTCGAGACAGCGGAGATGGTTAAAATTATTGAAAGATTACGAGCTTGTGATTGACTACCATCTAGGGAACGCGAATGTGGTTGCCGATGCCTTGAGTAGAAAAGCGTTATTTACTTTGAGAGCTATGAATACTTAGTTGACGATGTCTGACGATGGTTCGATTCTAGCAGAGTTGAGAGCAAGACCAATGTTTTTACAAAAGATTTGTGAAGCTCAAAAAACCTACAAAGATTTGCAAGCCAATAGGAAGCAATGTGAGGTTGATATAGGATCAGATTTTAGAATCGGTTCTGATGGTTGCTTGATGTTTAAAAATCAGATTTGTGTACCGAAAAATGATAAGTTGATTGAAAAGATCTTGCAGGAAGCGCATAATGGTTGTTTGTCGATTCACCCAAGTAGTACGAAAATGTATAATGACTTGAAGAAAATGTATTGCTGGAACGGAATGAAAAGAGATATATTTGAGTTTGTATCGAAATGCTTAATTTGTCAACAAGTGAAAGCTGAACACCAAGTGCCTTCGGGACTACTTCAGCCTATCATGATTCCCGAATGGAAATAGGATCGAATTACTATGGATTTTGTATTAAGGTTTCCGTTAACTCTGGGGAAGAAATATGCCATCTGGGTAATAGTTGACAGATTGACTAAATCGGCTCATTTTATTCCGGTACATACTGATTATTCTTTAAATAAGTTGGCTGAATTGTATATCAGTGAGATTGTTAGACTTCATGGAGTACCTTTGTTAATCATTTCGGATAGAGATCCAAGATTTACATCACGGTTTTGGCAAAAGTTACAAGGGGCATTAGCTACGAAGTTAAATTTCAGCACTACTTTCCATCCACAAATTGATGGACAATCAGAGAGAGTAATTGAGATTCTTGAAGACATGCTTAGATGTTGTGTATTGGAATTTCAAAGTAGTTGGGAAAGATACTTACCATTGGTGGAATTTGCTTACAATAATAGTTATCAGATGAGTTTGAATATGGCACCTTATGAAGCATTGTATGGTCGTAAGTGTTGGACACCATTGTATTGGACTGAACTCAAAGAAAATCAGATTTACGGAGTTGATCTAATTAAAGAAACTGAAGAAAAAGTGAAAGTGATTCGAGATTGTTTGAAAGCTGCTTCAGATAGACAGAAATCCTATGCGGATTTGAAACGAAAAGAAATAGAGTTTCAAGTTGGTGATAAGGTATTTTTAAAAGTGTCTTCATGGAAGAAAGTTCTTAATTTGGATGGAAAGGTAAGTTGGGCTCGCGTTTTATCGGACCGTATGAAATAATTGAAAGAGTTGGACCGATAGCGTATCGATTAGCATTTCCATCTGAATTAGAGAAGATTCATGATGTGTTCTACGTATCTATGTTACTCGGTATCGTTCAGATCCTTTACATGTAATTCACCGATAGAAATTGAGCTACGACTGGATATGACTTACGATGAAGAACCGATTAAGATTTTAGCTCGGGAGGTCAAGCAACTAAGAAATAAAAGTATCCCTCTCGTGAAAGTATTATGGAAAAAGCACGGGGTAGAAGAGACTACATGGGAACCCGAGGAAACTATGAGGAATCAATACCCACATCTGTTTACCAGTAAGATTTTTGAGGATGAAAATCCCTAAAGGGGGAAGAGTTGTAATATCCCGAATTAGGGCCTAATCAGAATAGTGGTTTCGTGACCACAAATCTGAGATAAAAATAATTATTTTATAATTATTTTAAGGTTTATGATATGATTGCATGATTGTGTGAAAATTTCATGAAGAAATTCTATGCTTAAAGTGTTTAATTTAAAATTAGGGACTAAATCGAATAAGTTGCAAAACTTACATTCTAGAAGCTTTTAGTATGAAATTGCTTTGGAATATTAATTAGGAGGTCTTAAATAGCAATTTGACCAATTTCTAAAATTTTGGACAAAAATGGGCTTGTACATGAAAATTTTCAAAGAAAGGCATTAAGGGCATTTTTGTCAAATGGTAAAAATAATCATTAAAAAGGGAAAAATAACACAAAAATAGAGTCATCTTCTCCATAGGGTTGCCGAATTTGCTTATCACCATAGCTAGGGTTTTCAACATTTTAAGCCTTGATTGTAAGTGATTTCCATGCCCATTTTTAATGTTCTTTTCGATTTTAAAATCTAGAAAGCCTATTCTATCATTTTTTAGCAATATTTTGAGCTAGGATGCATGTATGAAAATTTACCCATGTGTGACATAACTGTATTTTGATGAATAATGAAGGAATATGATGGTTTGATGTGTGTTTAACAACTTATACCTAGCAGTTTTATGTGAAAACACCTAAAAAGGGACTTAATTGTAAAAAGGTAAAATTGATGGTAAAAATCTGATTTTTAAGTGAAATATGGGCTGTTATGGACACTACGAGATTCGACTATGCCTAGATGTCATGGGAAATGCATGTAACTCATTGTACAAACTTAAGGACTCAATTGTAAATAATTGAAAAGCTGGGGTAAAATGGTAATTTTTATCCAAGCTCGTATTAGGGGCTGTTTTGATGAATGTGTGTATTGAATAAATTAATTTGGCATTCTAGATCAAGAGAAACGAGATTTGAGTCATGATCGAAGGAAAAGTAAGGTTTACGAGGAATAGACTTGATTTCTAACATTTTGTACCGAGGTAAGTTCATGTGTAAATGTGGTAACATAATTGTTATTTTAAGTAATTTAATGTCATTTATATGATATGATGTTTATTATCATGAAATATTATACTTTGTGAATTATTATTTAGCAATATGTTGATTATGTGAGCTATTTGATAAATATGAAATGCTATCAAGTATCGTTTTCGATATTTCGAGGAAGGCAATAAAAATGTGTGATTGAGGAAAATCTCATTTGAACCTTGGGAATAGATTAGGGTACAAGTGGCATGTCACTAGGATGGTTGAGTTCCAAGCTCGTTGAGTTGAGTCCGAGTTCGTGAGATGTAACTAGGCATCCGAGCTCGTTGAGTTGAGTCCAAGTTCATTTATGGATGCGTACGCCCGAGCTTGTTGAAATGAGTCTGAGTTCGCCTATGGGCGGGTTACATGGTAGCTTGGCTACATAAATTCCGTAGGCTATTGAGTTGTCTAGCTACGGATATGACATTTATGTATATGCAATTCGTGTATCCGAATTATATTCCGATGTGTTCAACGGGTGAATCTTAATGAGTAAGGAGAATACCTAAATGAAAGTGATATATTGGTAAGTGTGGTGAATGAGAAAATTTGATAGGTATGAACTTAAACCCTCGGGTTGAGAACTTGGTATGATGATGTCGGGGTAAGATAGTAAACACCCTTGTAACATGAATGGCTTTGTGATCTTTATGCAATTGATGTTTCATGTTGGATTTCTTGATTATGTTACTTGCTATTTACATGTGGATTTACTAAGCATTTGTGCTTACTTTCTTCCTTCTACTCATTGTAGTTTTGGCAAGCCAGCTTGGAAATCGAGAAGGTCGAAAGCTCGCTCACACTATCTGTGGACCTTTTTGGTATAGTGGCTTGTATATTTTGAGTATGGCATGTATAGCATTATAATCATTTTGTGTATATGATCTTATGATATGGCTATTGAGTGGTAAGGAAATGATCGGAAATGATTAGCCATTGGAATGGCTAATTATGATCATATTTGGTGTTATGTATGTTTAATGTGATACCTAATCCATGGAATGCATAAAAAGGTGAAAGTTGTTATAAAATAGTATCAAACAACAGCAATGATGTGAGTTTGAAAAATCACTAAAAATAGTAGAGATAAAAGTAGATGGTGAATAAAATATTGAATTTAAGTTTATTGTGTCTATTTTTATATGGAAGAAACAAAACACGTAAAGGAGTTTTATTTTATAAGATATTTGAGTTTTGGTGGAACAGGGTCAGAGCAATTTCTGAATCCACTGTTTTGAATTCAGAAATTCACTAAAATTTTTACAAAAATAATTAGGAGTCATGCTATATATATACAGATTCCTTATTAAGTCTAATTTTAAGGAAAACAAACGCATAGTCATCTGAAGTCTGTACAGAGAGAAAAATGATTCGTAGTGAACAAAGTTCAATGCAGTTGAACAATGAAATAGGGGAAACTTTAACTAATAAACTGTACTAATTGGCCCAACAAAAAATTCTAGAAAACAATTAGTAAATACATATATGAGTCTAGTTTCAGGGAAAATTTACGGATTTGAATTTCGAGTTTCATAACTCGAGATATGATTTTTTTAGCGACTGTGACGCAGATGAACAGCTTATTCCAAAAGGTAAAGTAAATGGCTTGAAAATTGTTTAAGTGATAAATTAAGTTTATTAACACCTAAAGCTCGACCGGCAATGGTCTCGGGTATTAGGGGCGTTAGAATAGCTTTACTGTGTGAAAATTTTGTTTAGAAATTTTACCATTTAATTAGCTAATTCGGTAAAAAAGACTAAATTGCGTAAAATAATAAATATGAGTTAAATTAGTAAAATGGATTAATTGATTTTGGTTTTATAAAAGAAAGTCTTTAAAGTGAAATTTATCCATTATTATTGAGTATGGACGGTGGTGGACAATAATGTCCATATTTTGTATGATTTTATTATAGTTTTATTAAGGTTAAAGTGGTAAATGGCCATTTAGTCATTTTTTTAATGAAAAAAAGGAATTATACCTTGGTTTTAATTCATTATTAGCCAAAAATCAACAAAGAAATAGGGTTTTAGATTTACATGATATTCGACCACTATTTTCTTGATTAAATGTATGTTTTGCAGCAGTTTTTAATGATTTTTATGTTTTTGAGATCGTTCCTTTATGTTCTATCATGCCCAAGCTTTAATTTTTGAAATTGATGATGTTTTTAGTTATGCCATTGTTGAATGCTTAGTTTTTTTGATGAATAATGGTGGATTATTGATTGTTATTTAGTGATATACAAGTTTTATAATGTGATTTTGACAAAAATGTCGAAAAAGGATTAAATTGAAAAAGATAGAAATTTTGGTGGTTAGAAATGTGAATAAATGAAAGTTATATGCTTGTAAGGTATACATGAATATTCAGCTATGATGAATATATGAAAATTTGATGTATTTTGCATATTTATGAATTAGGGACTAAATTGACAAAATGTGAAATACAAGGGCTATTTTGCAAAATGGCTAAAATACATGTATTTGGACTAAATTGAATGTGTTAGTGAATAATAGAGTTAAATTTGAATTAATATAAATCAAGAAAACAAATCCTGAAACTTGATCGGGAAAAATGAAAGGTAGACGAGTAGATATCGAGTATACGAGCTAAATCGAGGTAAGTTCATATAATTAGAATTGAATTATGTTTATAATTGAAATAATTGAATTGCATAGTTTATGAATGTATATATGAAATAATGGATCGGAATACCTATTGGTTACATGTTCTGGTTAAGTATTGAGTCCCGTTTGAACCGTAGAAAGTCATAGGATATAAGTGACACGTCATTAGGGCTATAGGTTGGTTGAGCTCCTGCATTTGTTGTGGACTCACCACAGCTCATGAGCTTACATGTTCAGCCTTTAGGCTTACCGTTCAGCCTTCGAGCTTTCATGTTTAGCCTTCGGGCTTACCGTTACCGGCTCAGGAGGAGCATACCGTACATGGCTCAAAAGAGCACATATGATGAATTGACAGATTTACAGGTTTATATATACACTGTGTGTGTATCACTCGAGTATCCCTCGATGTTTCCAAAGGTTCAATGGGCAATATACCGATATGAAAATAAGAAAATACATGTTATAAAGATACAAAATGTACATGGTATGTATACATATGTTGTATGAATTACATGGACTACATGAACTACATGAATGATATGTTACATGGTATATGTTACATGGTTTAAAAGGATTATATGGCACAAGAGTATAAAAGCTATATGATGAATTGATTAATGAAGTATATGAGTTATATGTATGAAATGTGACATGGTTTACATGATCTTATAAATAGAAGATGAAATGTGATATGTTATAATTATTTGAATGTACATGAATGTCATATGCTTGATTTCATCCCTTGTTTGGATGAATATATGCTTGTTACATATGACTAACATGTGGTTGAATCCTTTGAATAGGTAATATGAGCATATGAGTTGGTTATTATTGCTTAAATTGCTTATTTATACTTGGTAAGTTTGTTTCTATATTATACGGGGTTACTAGGCTTTTAAAGCTTTGTTTATTTTTCCCGTGTTTTATAGATATCGGAAGCTAGCTCGATTCTGGACAAAGTCAGAGATTGCTATCACATTATCCAAACAAGATTTCGATACTTTTGGATCTTTGTTAATGTTGTAAATATGGCATGTATAGGCTAGTTTATAAGTTAATGTATATGGTATGATTTTGGTATATGTTCAAGCTATGTGATATGGCTTGATTTTGGAAATGGATGTTTTCATATGAGGACTTATATGATATGTCTTTTATATGTTATATGTGTGTATTGGTAATGGTATTTTGGTGCATGCTTGAGGTAAATGTATTGATTTGGTTGATATGAAAATGTTTTATATGATGGTTTTGGATGAATGACCATTTGATATAACTTGGAGTAAATGATATGATGAGTTTTAAGTGTGATTTGGTAAGTTGATACAGATGTTGGATTGATTCATATAGGTACATGTTTGGATGATGTAATTGGCATGATATTTGGTTGATTATAAATTGGTATAAATGTGTATGTTTTGGCTGATTTGGTTGCTCATTGAATATATGAAATTGTTATACATTTGATGTTTTAGGTATTTGACCAAATGGGGTGTAAAAATGGCTTAAACCAAGCCTATTTCGTGCCACATGGCCAGAGTACACGGGTGTTTGTCTAAACTGTGTGACCCTAGTATTTTGCATGATTAAGTCAGGTTGCCACACAACTAAGACAGACGGGCGTGTCTTATGGCCGTGGGTGCAAGCCAGTAGCTCCATGAATTTTACAAGACTTAGACACACGGGCGTGTCTTGTGGCCATGTGCACAAGTCAGTATGTATGCCTTGTTTTCACACGGCCTGGACACATGGGTGTGTCTAGTAGCGTGTGAGGTACACGGACGTGTGACCCTATTCCGAAAATTTTCTTAAGTTTTCTCATATCTTTTATAAGTTATCAAATTAGTCCCTATTATGATTGAAATTACTAAAATAAATTGATGTTTGATAAAATTTTTAAATTTTATTGTTCTGGTCTGAGTTACAAGTCCAGTAATGCCCCTTACCTATTCCGGTGACGATTACGGGATAGGGGTGTTACATTTTATTGGTATCAGAGCTACTGTTGAGTCATGTAACGCCCTAAAAATCCTGAACTTTCATTTTTGTGTTGTGTCTTGAAATGCATGATTGATTATCTAGTTACGTGATTTTGGAATGTTAGGAGGTTTCTAGGAAGTCCTGGGATCAAGCCTGGGTATGGGGAAAAATTTTATTTTTAGTGCTAGTGGAATCTTGACCTCAAGTGGTATGACTTTTAAATAAGTGGGACAAAAATTTGACACAAGGAGCAGAGTGGTTTAATGGCAAGTGGCGCCACATAGGAGGCTTGAAGGTGGTGTCACAGAGAGGCAAAGAGGTCTAAGGTTCGAGTGGTATGGTATTGCATTGGAGTTTCATTTTGTACTTGTGCCGTGTGAGTAGTAGAGATGGATTTAGCCTTTGCAGGGGGAAGGTTTGAATTGGTCTTGATGTTTGAATGTGAGATAGGGAGTAAATTAAGGAGAGGTTTGTGGCATGATAAGGCGAGAAGATCAAGGAGACTTGATTGTAGGGAGTTAGAGTAGAAATGAGGACTTTACTGAAGCAAAGAATCGACCTTGAAGGGGTTTAGGGAGTAGGTGCCAATTTTATTCTAGTCATTTCAGCTTTTGGCACTTTTTGGTCAGTTTCGGCTCTTTAGTTTTCAATTCATTCGGTAGCTATCTCATTTTGGGTTTTTCTCCCTTCTGGTCAATTTTGCCTAAGCAATTAGGCACTCTTCTTTTGTTACTCTTTTCATCTTTAACTATTTTTTTCTCCCCTTGGCCGATTACTTTGGTTTTCCCAACTCCTTTTGTACAATTGTGGTAGTCGAATATCTTCTTTCACACTTCTTATCTTCTTTCCCTTGTTCTCTAAAAGCCGAATACCTCTTCTCATTTCCCTCTTCTTTTCTTGTTCTCTGCCAAACTATAGTCAAATCTCCTGTTGTTCAATACCAGTCTTTGTGAGCCAAATCTCTTTTTTTTTTTATTTCCTAACATTGGTTCCTCTGTTCACAAGGGTGTGTTTAAGCCGAATATATATCTCTCTATCATCTATTACCGAAGCTATTCCCATTTCTTTTCCCTATCACATAGTTGTGGTTTCACCTTTTCTTAGTTAAATCAAGGGTAAGTAAATGTGATTCTTTTATTTGGTTTTCATTACTAGTGTTGTTTCTTTCCTACCTACCAACTCTCCCATCTTTTCACTTAGTCTGACATTGGTTAATACTTAGATTTGCTGGAGTTTTGATAAAGGGGCAAGTGGCATGAAGCAATTGACATCCTACTCTTAGCCTTGATCTGAGTAAGTGTTCTTGCCTTGCTATGTTTAAAGGCCGTATATTCTTAATGGCCTATGACTTGCCAGGTGTGGTTTTAACCACATGTTTTCATCAATCCCTCTCTAACAAGGCTTTTATAAACGCAGATCTATCAAGGGGTATATACTTTAATATCGAGTAGGGAGATTAGCAAAGCTTTATTATTCAAGGTAGGTATTAAGTGGTTTCGATTCATGTTGTAGAGGGAGGAGGGCAATGATGTGAATCAAGGGACCAATGGTTAATCTTGGATTTGTAGGTTGTTTCTAGGGATCCAAAACAAGTTTTCGTTGAACAGGTGTGTACATACACATAACACACACATTATAGATTGGTAAATCCTGAAAAGCCGAAATGCTGGAAAGCCAGAAAGCCGAAAGTTTGGCTACGGTAACCCCACGAGTGTGTGAACACTCATGTGGGGAGATCGATACGTTGGCGAGGCCCCATGAGCTATCTCATGGGTGTGGGCCACTTTTTGGCCAACTGGGCTAAAATGGGCCAAACGGGCCCTATGGGCCCGTGGGCCTGACATGAGAAAAATTGATGGATGGGTAAGAAATGATGAGCCGATCATGTGGGATACATGGCCAATGGCGGTTTCGGGCTTATTAAGCCATATGACAGTGTGGGCCTCACTTGGGCCACGTATTGGGCTTTTGGGCTCTAGTGTATTTGTAATTGCTAAAAAGTGACATAAAACACGCCGAATGATTATGGACTAGTCAATGGGTCGAGTTATGTATTTAGGCCCTAGCAAAAAATGACCGATATGCCTTTAAGGGCAAAATGACTAAAATACCCCTATATGCTATATGTGTGATATTGTATGCCATATGTATATTTGCGTTGCATCCATGAAATATTATGTTGCATGTGGGTTAGAATTATGGATTGGAGGAAAATTTGATATGTGAGGGTCGCATGGTCGCTTGATGACCGTGGATCCAATGATGGCTTACTAAGCCTAATATGTGATTGACAACTTTACTGTAATATTGGTTAGGGCCACAACCGGTGCTATATTAGGGTGTAGGGATGGGTAGATCAATTTAAATCCCCACAGAAGTGTAGGGTTGGAAAGGATATGGAGTGCAGGGATGGATGGGATATTGTGCATTGCATACATTGATTATGCTTTGGGTGCAGGCCTAATTGAGGCTATTATGGGCTAAAGCCCAAATGCCACTGTGATTGCAATGGGCATAGGCCCAAATGGATTGATGCATGTTGTTTTAATCGTTGAGGGTTGTATACACTGAGTTTCCAAAAACTCACCCTCTCTCTTTAATGTTGCAGGTAACCCTCAGTAGGGGGCTCGATGTAAGGAGGTACTCGAAGGTGGCCATATTAAAAGCAGTGTCAAATTCTAGCACTTTAAATTTCTCGTTTTTCTTATTTATTTTCTATTGGGTTTTGTTGTAATAAGGCCTGTTCTCCAGTTTGATTTGGTTTTGGATTTATTCTCATATTGCGCGACTTTTAAGTTTAATTCGGTTTTTCTTAAACAAAACTTAAGTAATATTTTTATGCAAACTCTACTTAAAAACATGAACGTTTTCAGAACAAGAGCTTCCGCTGTAAATAAACAAGGGAATTTAACAAAGAATACAAACTAAGGTTTTCAGATAGCAAACTAAAGGTTTTATTTAAACTCGCAATTAGGCAAGTTTTCAATGGTTTTTGATTTGAACTGAAGAACACCTACGGGGCACGATTGCAAATAAAGAAACTTATTTTGCTTTAAAATACTGTTTTAGAATTACAAATGATCAAATGTTTTAGGGTTTTTCTAACAACTTTGATTTGAACATACTACCCTTCAATATGACATCGCCAGATTCGACCATAACGTCTGGGCTGGGTTTTGTAACACCCTATAACCCTCATCCGTCACCGAATTAGGTCATTGGGCATTAACCATCTAATACAACCCCCAGGCAAACACGGATTAACATATGAACCATTTTCTGATGACCAAAGTAACCGAACAAACGATACATTTATTGATTTCAATTCGGGACAACTTATTCAATTAAGAGTGACATCAACCTTATTTAAACAAGTTTTCTTATTAGTTTATGCCCGATAGTGACTTATAACAACATACATTAAGTACTTAAATAAAGAACCATTTAACATCATTAGTGATTCAATAAATAAAAAAAAACACACTAAATCGGCACCTATAATGAATATTCATATACCTTAACCGAAATGCCATCTAACTAGATCATAACACAAACATTGATTCACTTATAGGACATTTCGATTTAAAAGAAACAGCCGCCTTCACGTGGCTTTAATATTTACAACACCAAAATATGACTTGTTTCAAAAGAAGAGTTAAGCCTATACATGCCATTCACTAGAGTTTAGTAATTTAGGTACCGAACGTGGCTTTGATAGTAGAGATGACTTCGAGATTAAGCTTCCCGAGACCGTAGCTGACGAACCAAAAATCTATAAAACAGAAGATTCAGAGCAACAAAGTAAGCATTTCTAGGCTTAGTAAGTTCAAGTAATAAAACAATCAATCTACAAAAGTAAAGACATCATCGATTTGCTCATTTATAAAGATTTTATTTTAGCCGAATATGCAAATACTAAATTTATTCCTCCTTTTCGTTTGAATGTACTAGTAGTCCCCAAAAATACATACTCACGAAATTTATATGTTCACACATAGATCAAAAACCACAGATTTGTCACAATCTCTTTACGACCATTGTTAGCACTAAACATCACTCATTTGTAAGTTAATTCAATAGGAAATTTTTCGCTTTTATGTAACTAACGTACCTGGTCATTTTATAGTGGATGTCTCATTAACAGAGGTTGATAGAACCGGATTCTTACCGTTAGCCCTACGGCTCTTCGGGATTTGCCCCGGCTTTGAACTCTAGCCCTAAGGCTCTTCGGGATTTAACCCGGCTCTGAACTCTAGCCCTAAGGCTCTTCGGGATTTAACCCGGCTTTGAACTCTAGCCCTAAGGCTCTTCGGGATTTAACCCGGCTTTGAACTCTAGCCCTAAGGCTCTTCGGGATTTAACCCGGCTTGAAACACAGATACAGATAAATCGAATTCAGTACATGAACTTATCACCAAATAAATTTTAACACATCATTCGTTCGTTTACTTCGCATATTACACATATTATGGCACTTTTAAAAGATACATTCGGTCTAAAAGCATATAGTAACTAACCGCATATGCCACGTTAAAATAACTCAATGATAGGGTTAAATACTTAAACTTACCTCAATGGTCGATAATTATTTACGAACCGATTACTCCACCACCTTTGCCTTTCCTTTGTCCGAGTGTGGTTCTCTTAGCTCTTGAGCTAAAATAAACAATTTGAGTATATAAATTTCATATTTCGTCATTAGATCAAACAAAGAATGTAGTCATCCTTTCTAAGCTACCCACATGTAATTCGGTTAAGAGCAAGAAATTGCATGTATATTCATCTCTCAATTTAAAACTTTGAATTCCTAAAAAAAAAATATGCCGAATGCTATTTTCTACTAACTAAACATACTCGTATGCAGCCACAATCATTTATGTAAAATTCCATGACTAATTCGGCAACTTCAACGTTTCAAATCATAGAATTTCATATTAACTTATTCCTTGGCAGCACATAAGCGAGTACCTAATGCATATAAACAACCCAACCCTTTCAATAACTACATCAAGAGTCTCATAATAATAATTCACAACAAAATAATGATACACGATTCGGCCCTACACTCAAGTACACATATTATTTATAGTTTACCAAAAACAATTTAGCCTCAACTTTCTCAATAAAAACCAAAATACATTCGGCCTTCACAAAATCAACTACATGTCATGTAAAGTTCGTTCAGTCATTACAACTATACATAGATCTTTTAACCAACTCATCACATTATACATAGCAATCACCAATGGCCGAACATATCATATTCAAAATGATGAGATTACAAGTCATTGTCCAGCAAATTAAGTATATACAAAAAAAAAAAATCACACACTTAATTTATTTCCCAATTGGCTAAGCTCAAACTCATGAGACAAAACTTTAAGGTTTCTTGACACAATTAATAAACGTATCCTCATGTGAACTCAAATGTCATTATGTCTAAGAACAACTTTCCCTATCTTACATTTTAATTATTTTACCAAAGACGAAACTAAAATTCAGCCATCAAAAGACACAAAGCATGATCCCACTTTAGTGCTAGCTAATAGCCGAATATAATTTACCTTATATCCTACTCTAAAATTCACCAAATTTTGGCTCAATTTATTTGATCAAGCTATTAGTACTCAAATTGAGTATCATTCGGCACCTCTTCAAGAAAGGTTAGCTAAATTCATATCCTACCCTTACGAATTTAAGTACTTAAGTTTTCAATCCACACAAATTATGCATAGGGCCTCAATTCAACAAATTCGGCAATACAACCACCACACACATACTCACGGTTCATGCCAAGATCTTAATTCTAGGTTTTGAAGATTCATGGTTTCCACCATCAAAGAGCCTAATAGCCACCGTTAAAATTTTTTTATCAAGAACTTCACCCATTTTCTACATTTCTAAAGCTTAGACCGAAGGCTCAAAACATCCCAAAAATCAAAATCTACAAATGGGTTGTTTTATGGACCTAAAAGTCAACTTCATCTCAAAATTTCTATAAGAAAAGATCAATAACATACCTCAATTCTACAATGCACCAGCCGAAAGTTTAAACCCTTCCTCCCTTCTTCCTTCTTTGAATTTCGGCAATGGAAGAGAAATAAACATTCATTTCCTATTTTTATTTTTCTTTTATGCAACATAACTTAATTTACACATAAACAACATATAAAAAAAATTATTAAACACCATCATTACCGTCCACTAAAGTGGAAAAGGTTTATTTGACATGCAAAGACAGATTTTTGTAATTTTACACTTTTAGCCACTTTGATTTTTGCCTACTATAATTCCAAGTTCAACAATTAAGCCCTCTTCAAGCAATTAATAAAATTGAAGGTCAAATTTTCACATAATTATTATAACACATACCAAAACTCATATCAACTACGCAACTCACATCACCAACTAAAATTTTTGACTCGGTTTAGCAGTCCCGAAACCGCTTCCCGACTAAGGTCGAACTAGGGCTGTCACAGGTTTAGGGTGTTACAAGTCGATTCTTGGACTATCGTAGTGTATACGAGTCTAGGTATACATGCCATATATAAACTGTGATAGTGTGATAATCTCCTGACAACTTCTAAACATTGTTTTATATAGTAAATGGATCCAAATCGAGCAATAGCCGACGATGTTGAGAGTAATGCTCCAGCTCCTGCTCAAGGGGCTGAGCCTACCAAATCGAACCCACTATAGGCAGTCAGGGAGAAGCTAAACAAGCTTTCTTCCAAATGATGTCTGAATGGTTTTATGAATTTGTGCGAGCAAACCCGGCTACTCCACTACCTCTACCCCTCCTATTCCCTAACCAAACCCTGAAATCACACGAGATACAGATCCTTTAAGATTGAATAGACCACCTGTTGATAAGATACAAAAATACGGGGCTGAAGAATTTCGAGCTACAGCTAGTGATGATGCTGAGAGGGTCGAGTTTTGGCTTGAAAATACGATCAGGGTTTTTGATGAATTAGCTTGTACACCAGAAGAATGTTTGAAATGTGCTATTTCATTATTGCGAGATGCTGCATATTAGTGGTGGAATACCCTAATATCAGTTGTTCTGTGTGAAAGAGTTAACTAGGATTTCTTTCAGACTGAATTCCGGAAGAAATATATTAGCCAGCGATTCATCGACCAGTAAAGAAAAGAGTTCCTTGATTTGAAACAGGTCCATATGACGGTAACCAAATATGAAAGAGAGTTCGTATGACTTAGTAACTATGCTCGCGAGTGTGTCTCTACCAAATCTATTATGTGCAAAACATTCAAGGATGGATTGAATGAAGATATCTGATTGTTAATAGGGATTCTCGAGCTGAAAGAATTTGCTAAAGAGAAACAAAAAGCTAATTTTGAATCTAGAGAATCCAAAAAGAGATTTGCGAGTAAGTCATGTCAGTCCAGATTAAAGAAATCTAAAGACTTTCATCCCCGTTCCACTGTTTCTGCAAGTGTAATGATTAGAGATAGAGATGCAAGATCCTTTAATCCGAAGCCCCAGACGACATCTGTTGCTAGTGTGGGTAGTGTGAGAAATTTGGGACCTGATTGTAAGTATTGTAACATAAAACATTTTGGTGAATGCTGATTGAAAAGTAGAGCATGTTTTAGATGTGGGTCACTCGATCATTACCTTCGAGATTGTCTAGAGAGATCACTGCTGTTAAAGAGCAATCTGTAAAAGTTACCAATACTGTTACCAGAGGTAGACCACCCCGAAATGCTAGGAATCAGAGTGGAAACGGCAGTGCTACATGAGATTCAAATGTTAGATCTGAGACATGCGCACCTGCTCGAGCCTATTCCATAAATGTACGCGAGTAAGCTTCATCGCCTGATGTTATTACCTTTACTTTTTCTCTTTATAACACTGATATAGTTGCGTTGATAGATATTGGATCAACTCATTCATATATCTGTACGGAACTAGTGTTAAAAAAGAGTTTACATGTTGAGTCTACAGAATTTGTAGTTAAAGTATTGAATCCATTAGGCAAGTCAGTGTTAGCTGATAAAATATGTAAGAAATGTCCATTGATGACTCGGGGATACTATTTTTCGGCTGACTTGATGCTCTTATCATTTGATGAGTTTGACTTGATATTGGGCATGGAGTGGCTGAATATGCATGAAGCGGTTGTTAATTGCAAATGAAAGAGTATAAAGTTGAAATGTCAGAATGGTGAAATTCTTCAGATTGAATAAAATGATTCGAATGAATTACCAATTGTGATATCTGCTTTGTGGGTTCAAAAATGTGTGAGAAAGGGCTGTGATGCGTATTTAGTGTATGTACTGGATACTAAAGTATCAGAATCGAAGCTTGAAGCTGTACCAGTTGTTTGTGAGTTTCCAGATGTATTTCCAGAAGAATTACTGGGTTTACCGCCGACTAGAGAAGTCGAATTTGGCATTGAGTTATTACCAGGTACTATACCGATATCAATAGCTTCATATAGAATGGCACCGACTAAAGTGAAAGAATTAAAAGCGCAGTTACAAGAATTAACTGATAGAGGCTTCACGAGACTGAGCTTTTCACCTTGGGGTGCTCCAGTGCTTTTTGTGAAAGAGAAATACGGGTCAATGAGAATGTGTATCGATTATCAACAGCTGAATAAAGTAAGCGTAAAGAATAAGTATCCTCTACCACGAATCGATGACCTATTTGATCAGTTGAAAGGGGCTACAGTATTTTCAAAGATTGATCTGAAATCAGGTTACTACCAGTTGCGGGTTAAAGATTCTGATATACCGAAAACTGCTTTCAGAACATGGTACGGTCATTATTAATTCTTAGTTACGCTTTTTGGTTTAACTAACACTCCTATGGTGTTTATGGATTTGATGAATCATATATTCAGACTGTATTTAGACAGATTTGTTGTTGTATTCATTGATGACATTCTGATCTATTCATGTGATGAGACAGAGCATATTGGACATTTGAGAATCGTATTACAGACTCTGAAAGATAAGCAGTTATATGCTAAATTTAGCAAATGTGAATTCTGGCTTTAGAAAGTCGGATTTCTAGGTCATATTATTTCAGCGGAAGGCATTAGAGTTGATTTGAGCAAAATATCTGAGATATTAGACTAGAAACCATTGAAAAATGTATCCGAGATCAGAAGTTTCTTGGGATTAGTTGGATATTACTGGAGATTCATAAAAGGGTTCTCAATGATTGCAGTATCATTGACTCAATTGCTCCAAAAAGATGTGAAATTTGAGTGGTCTGATAAATGTCAACAGAGTTTCGATCAATTGAAAGCACTGTGAATAAAAGTATCTATTTTAGTTCAACCTGAATCGGGTAAAGAGTTCGTGATTTCCAGCGATTTGTCGTTAAACGGACTGGGCTGTGTATTGATGCAAAATGGAAAGGTTATAGCTTATGCCTCTCGACAGTTGAAACCACACGAGAAGAATTATCTAACACATGATCTCGAGTTAGCCGCTATAATCTTTGCATTAAAGATTTGGTGCCACTATCTATACGGTGAAAAATGTCAAATATTCACAGATCATAAAAGCCTTAAGTGCTTGATGTCACAAAGAGATTTGAATCTGCGACAATGGAGATGGCTAGAACTATTGAAAGACTACGAGTTTGTAATTGATTATCTCCTGGGAAAAGCTAATGTTGTAGCAGATGCTTTGAGCTGAAAATCCCTATTTGCTTTGCGGGCTATGAACACTTAGATGATGCTATATGATGACGGGTCTATCTTAGCTGAATTACAAGCTAAACCGGCATTTCTGCAACAAATATGCGAAGCTCAGAAAAATGAGTAAGAGTTACAAGCTAAACGACTTCAATGTGAGTTTAATTCTGATTCTGAATTTACTATTGGAACTAATGATTGTCTAATGTTTTGAAATAGAATTTGTATACCGAAAGATACCGAGCTCATTTAAAAAATTTTTCATGAAGCACATGATAGTCACTTTTCTGTTCATCCTGGTAGCACTAAAATGTATAATGATCTGAAACAATTATACTGGTGGTCAGGAATGAAACGTGATATATTTGAATTTGTATCTAAATGTTTGATCTGTCAGCAAGTAAAAGTAGAACATCAGGTACCATCGGTTTATCAGCCAGTAATGATTCTAGAATGGAAATGGGACAGAGTTACAATGGAATTTGTATCGGGATTGCCCCTAACTCTGAAAAAGAAAGATACAATTTGGGTTATCGTTGATAGATTAATGAAATCTGCTCATTTTATACTGGTACGTAGAGACTATTCCCTGGATAGATTAGCCGAATTATACTTGTCTAAGATTGTAGGATTATATGGCGTACCATTGTCTATTATCTCTGATCGAGATTCGATATTCACATCGAATTCTGGAAGAAGCTACAAGAACCTTTGGTAACAAAATTGAATTTCAGTACAACTTTTCATCCTCAAACTGACGGACAGTCCAAAAGAGTTATATAGATTTTAGAGGATATGTTACGTTGTTGTATCCTTGAATTTGAAGGTAGCTGGGAGAGACATTTACTTTTGATTGAATTTGCGTATAATAACAACTTCTAGACGAGTTTGAAAATGGCTCCGTACGAAGCACTATAGGGTCGTAAATGTTGAACACTGTTATACTGGATAGAATTGAGTGAGAAAAAGATACTCGGGGTTGAATTGATCAGAGAAACGAAGAAAAAGTGAAAGTGATTTGCGACAGCTTAAAAGTAGCTTCTGATGGACAAAAATCATATGCGGATTTGAAACGTAAAGAAATAGAGTTTCAAGTCGTAGACCGAGTATTTTGAAAATGTCACCGTGGAAGAAAATTCTTCATTTTGGCTGGAGAGGAAGTTAAGTCTGCGTTTCATCGGGTCGTATGAAATAGTTGAAAGAATAGGGCCTGTAGCTTATTAACTATCGTTACCGACTAAACTTGAAAAGATACATGATGTTTTTCACATTTCAATGCTTCGTCGATATCGATCTGATCCATCACATGTCATCTCTCCCATTGATGTGGAAATACGGTCAGATTTATCGTACAATGAAGAACCGATCCAAATTCTGGCCCAAAAAATCAAAGAGTTGAGAAATAAGCATATAGCACTTGTGAAAGTTCTCTGGTGTAAACACAGAATAGAGGAAGCTACGTGGGAACCCAAGGAAACTATGCGAAAATAGTACCCTAACCTGTTTACCGGTAAGATTTTTGGGGATGAAAATCCCTAAAGGGGGGAGTTGTAACAACCCAATTTCGAGTTTGATCGGAATGAGTGGTTTCGAGACCACTTAACTGAGTTAAAATATTTATTTTATTATTTTATTATGTGTTACAACATGATAGATTTACTGTGTGAAAATTTTGTTTAGAAATTTTACCGTTTAATTAGCTAATTCGGTAAAAAGGACTAAATCGCGTAAAGCGATAAATATGAGTTAAATTAGTAAAATGGCTTAATTGATTTTGGTTTTGTAAAAGAAAGTCTTTAAAGTAAAATTTACCCATTATTATTGAGTATGGACGGTGGTGGACAATAATGTCCATATTTTGTATGATTTTATTATAGTTTTATTAAGGTTAAAGTGGTAAATGGCCAGTTAATCATTTTTTTAATGAAAAAAATGAATTATACCTTGGTTTGCATTCATTCTTAGTCGAAAAACAAAAAAGAAATAGGGTTTTAGGTTTCAACGATATTCGACCACTATATGCTTGATTAAAGGTATGTTTTGCTGCGGTTTTTAATGATTTTTATGTTTTTGAGATCGTTGCTTTGTGTTATATCATGCCCAAGCTTCGATTTTTGAAATTGATGATGTTTTTAAGTTATGCCTGTAGCACCCCTTACCCGAGACCGTCGCCGGAGTCGAGCACGAGGCGTTACCAGACTTAACTTACTCAATCGGGCATAAAAAATTGCTTTAAAACAATTAATATATTTTCATTCATTCAATAAGTCCCTAAGAAGGGTCATCGAGACCCTAAATCATTCTATTGAAATGGTTCAGGGCCAAACCGCGATCAATAAAATTTTTTTTTGATTACTTAAACGAACCAAAATAAATTATTTCTCTGTTCCTTATCAAACTGTCCAACTGCATCACAGTCACTAAATAAATCATAACTCGAGTTACGAAACTTGAAATTCAATTCCGTAAATTTTCCCTAAAACTAGACTCATATACCTTCTTACTAATTTTTTTTATAGAATTTTTAGTTCAGCCAATTAGTACAGTTTATTAGTTAAAGTTTCCCCTGTTTCATAATCCTACTGTTCTGACCTCTCCTTACTTAAAATCAATTATCTCTTAGTACTATTTTATATCATGATTTAGCTTGTCTCTAATAAAAATAGACTCACTAAGGAGTTTATAAGTATAAATTATGAATCTTAATTCTTTTTATATAATTTTTAGTGAATTTTTAAAATTAGAACAGGGGATCACAAAATCCCTCTGAACCAGTCTCACAAGAATTTAAATATCTCACAATACAGACTTTCTTTTTTGGCCTGTTTCTTTCCTATGAAAATAGACTCAATAATCTTTAATTCTATATCTCCTTCACCATCTAATTCCATTCCTACAATTTTTTAGTGATTTTTCACATTCACGTCACTACTATTGTTACAGATCTATTTCCTGGCCAACTTTTTCCTCCTCCATCATTTCTTTACATAAACTAACATTTAAGCATACATAACATCCATACATGTTCTTACTTAGCCATTTCAATAGCTAACCATCATCAAGAATTCACATACCATTCTTTAGTCATACCATAAGGACATACACACCATAATGACTAAGTCCCTATACATGCCATAACCCAAAACATTTCAAACGACAAAATACTGAGATAGCCTTTGATAGTGTGAAACTAGCTCCGAAGTCCTTTTGATTCCTGGGGTGGCTCGACTACTCTATTAATGAGAGAAAAGGAAAGGAGTAAGCAACAATGCTTAGTAAGTTTACAAGTAAATAAATAACAACATTCACCATCAACAACTAAATCTTTATTATATTTCTCCACTTACTCTTTAACTTTCCTGTTTATCATTCTTTTACCTGAACCTTCTCGTAATATAACCTATATATTAGCCCATTGAACCGTTTGGAATACTAAGGATACTTGGGTTTTCCTGCCTGATAATAGCCTGCCAATGCCATGCTCTAGACATGGTCTTTCATGGGATGTTCCCTGTCCTTCCAAAGCCATATATCTGATATGGACTTACATGGGATGTTCCTCAACTGTCTCAACCTGCCAATGCCGTATGTCTGATATGGACTTACATGGGATGTTCCGCAACTGTCTCAACGCGAAATGTCATGACATTCCGTATCCCATACATTCCCAAGGTTCAAACGGGCTTTCTGATACCTTTTCTCTGTTATATCATCTTTAATTCAACTTGGAATATTCTTATAAAATAAATGTATATATGCTGGAAATTAACAAAATTAATATAAAATATTGAAATATTACATTTATTTACCGTAAACTTACCTCGGTGCAAAATGCGATCGACTTGACAACCTAATCTTCTACCTTTTTCTTTCCTCGGTCTATCCCCAAATTTTGTTCTTCTTGATCTATAATTAGAAAATTTAGCTTATTTAATACCCACATTTATCAAAATAATCCTTCACTCTAACTTTGGCAAAATTACAATTTTGCCCCTAAACTTTTACATATTTACACTTTTTCCCCAAAGCTTGAAAATTAAAAATTTTCCCTAATTCTTATGTTTTATGACATGCTGATCATTTCTGCTCAATGGCAACATTAAATTCTCACTCTAACATGTACTTGTGAATAATAGGTATTTTTACCGATTACGTCATTTTACTCGTTTTCACTTAAAACCGAGTACACAAGTTGTTTAACATAATTTAAAACCTCATATTCTATCATAAAACATCAAAATAAACACTTTTCACCTATGGGTATTTTTCCAAATATGAACCCTAGGTTAAATTATTGCTAAAATAAGCTAAATCAAGTTACCGGGACTCCGAAAACGTAAAGAACATTAAAAACGGGGCTTGGAATCACTTACTATGGAGCTTGGAAGCTTGAAACAAACACTAGCTATGGAGAACCCTTGAAATTTTGTGCTAATGAAGAAGATGGACATATTTTGCCATCTTTTTCCCTTTTTTTAATTTTTTAATTACCAAATGACTAAAATACCCTTCATTAAAAACTTTGGTTATTTCTACCTATGTATGTCCTTTTTTGTCCATGAAACCTAATGGTATAATTACCATTTAAGGACCTCTACTTCAATGATGCTCTTCAATTAAATCCTTTAACATCTAGAACTCATATTTATCAACTTTTGCAATTGAGCTCTAATAGGCAAATTAGTCATGCAATTCATAAAAATTTCTATCAATACTTTAACATATACATCTAATCACTCGATAAATCATAAAAATTAATCGAAATAAACTTTTCTATCTCGGATTCGTGGTTTCACAACCACCATTCCGTTTAGGCCCTATTTTGGGATGTTACAATGCCATTATTGAATGCTTGGTCGTTTTGATGAATAATGGTGAATTATTGATTTTTATTTAGTGATATGCAAGTTTTATAAAGTGATTTTTGACAAAAATGTCAAAAAAGGATTAAATTGAAAAAGATAAAAATTTTGGTGGATAGAAATGTGAATAAGTGAAAGTTATATGCTTGTATGGTATACATGAATATTCGGCTATGATCAGTATATGAAAATTTGCTATATTTTGCATATTTATGAATTAGGGACTAAATTGACAAAATGTGAAATACAAGGGCTATTTTGCAAAATGGTTAAAATACATGTATTTGGACTAAACTGAATGTGTTAGTGAATAATAGAGTTAAATTTGAATTAATATAGATCAAGACAAACAAATCCTAGAACTTGATCGGGGGAAACAAAAGGTAGACGAGTAGATATCGAGTATACAAGCTAAATCGAGGTAAGTTCGTATAATTAGAATTGAATTATGTTTATAATTGAAATAATTGAATTGCATATTTTATGAATGTATATATGAAATGTAACACCCTGAACCCAGCCTAAAGGTTAGACCCAAATCTGGCGTGTCATATTGAAGTGTTTTTCGAAAACCTTGTTTTCATTGAGAACCCTTTCTTATTTAAAACTTGTTGCCATTTGAACTTGTGTAAAATCTCGAATCTCGTTTGTATATTTTTAAAACATGGTTTATTAAAAAATATTTTCTTGCAAGACATTATTACTTTTAAAACCTTATTTGTTGCGGAAGCTTAATTTAAAATAGTTGCGGAAACGTGATATTTTGAAACATAGTTGTTGTTTTGGAAAAACCCGAGTTCTACTCCTAGCAATTTTAAAACATTAAATAAGGTCCCAAATGTAAAATCCAGAAATTATTAAGGTCTTATTACAACCCAAACCAAAATACTTGAATGTAAATAATCAAAACCTAAAACATTAGCAGTGTGTGGCCTTTTCTGAGTCCCTCGTAGCACCGATCCTCTTAAAGCTAGGGATTACCTACACAGTTAATAAACGGGGTGAGTTTTATGAAAACTTAGTATGTAATCCCTTTACTAGAAACTGAAGCAGTCAGGGCTAGAGCCCTTTAACAATAATGGTACAGTCCAATTCAGAGCTTACGTGGGCCGAAGCCCACTACAATAACCTTTGGGTCACAACCCATAACAGAATCAATTGGGCCTAGCCAAAACCAATAGCAGAACAAGTAATAGTCTAGGCCTAAGCCCACTACGGTAGATAATAGCAGATCGGCCTTAGCCCACTACAGAATCAGAATCCATTGGGCTTTAGCCCAATTCAGTAACAGAATTAGAATCAGAATCAGAACATTATATGCATGAAAGCCCAACCCAATCCAACCATCACACCACCCGTACCAACCCAACACGCCATGTGGGGAATAACTTGACCCACCCAGCCCACACACCAATATGCAACCATGCTGCTAATAATAGATAACGTGGCAGAGCCACCAGAATCAGATTACGTGGCAAAGCCACTAGCATAGAACTTCCTTCGAATCAAGCCCAACTCCATGCAGAATATCATGTCTGTCATGCTTAATCATCACATGTGTATACATAATGGCCATGCTTAGTAACGGTCATTTAAACATATGTTAAAAACATATCAATCACACAACCACGGTCACGTCAATCATAACACTGTCATACGATCACAGTCAAATCAGTCAAATACACAGTCCAAGTCAGTCACTTGCCCACAAGGGCAAAACAATCATTTTACACCCTAGGGGCAAAAGGGTCATTTTACCCCACAAGGGTATCCCGGTAATTCTACCCTATAGAGGTATTTCAAAAATTCTACCCTACAGGGGTATTTTAGTAATTCTACCTTACATAGGTATTTCAGAAATTCTACCCTACAGGGGTATTTTAGTAATTCTACCCTAGAGGAGTATTTTGATAATTTCACAAACTAGGGGTATTTCAGTAATTTTGCAAATCAGGGGTATTTCAGTAATTTTGCAAAACTAGGGGTACTTCGGTAATTTCACAAACCAAGGGTATTTCAGTAATTTCACAAACCAGGGGTTTTGGGTAATTTCGCAAATTAGGGGTATTTTGGTAATTTTACAAATAAGGGGTATTTCGGTAATTTTACAAATCAAGGGTATTTCGGTAATTTTGCAATCCAGGGGTATTTCGATAATTTCCAAACCAGGGGTATTTCAGTAATTTCGCAAACTAGGAGTATTTTGGTAATTTCGTAAATAAGGGGTATTTCAGTAATTTCACAAATCATGGATAATTCGGTAATTTCAAAAATCAGGGGTATTTCGATAATTTCACAATCCAGGGGTATTTTTGACCTAACCGAAGGTCCATCGTCGCCTCGAGCGACTTTCGTAGCCTAAACAGACAAAACGGGGTAATCGAGCCTAAGGCCCATTGCTCGGCCCAAGTGGGTCCGCACACTCGTGTAGCCCATTTAGCCCAGAACAACCTTAGCTGCATGAACTACACGGCTCAGTCTAACATTTACCACAATATGCAAGTTTATACCATGTGGGGCCCATACGGCCCATCTCGACCCTAGCGCGGCCCAAAATGACCTAAGCCTATGAGAAAGCTCATGGTGGCCTCAACCATCTTACGCCCATGTTTGTGGGCTCGAATCACCACATGTTCGATTGCACGCTCGTGTGGTATCATTTGTTGGCACTGGCTTTTCGGTATTTTGCCAATCTACTAATAATAACAGCACGAAATACGCACTCTCAGCTTTTTAGCTGATCAACAACTAGAACAGCATATACTGATACATACTTTCGGCTTTTCCACCGATTATCCAACATGACATACAATTAGCCATACTCTTGTCTTTATAGCCAACCATCAAAATAGCATATAGATACACACCTTAATCGTGAAACGAATCGTGCCCCACTATCCTTGCACCTGAATCACAACATCATATCGATTATTTACCACCTCTAATCACTAACAGAAAATGACAGAACCAAATCAACTACTTACCACCCAGCAAAATCAGTTACAGGCTAAAAGAGTAACACACCCGAGTTTGGGTATTGCGTTGAATCTGAAGGAGCAGATTAGAAAAGAGTAATCGATGTGGGGAATTACAAGAACCATAGTTAAATGAAATCAAACCGAAATATAAAGAGTTCAGGAAACACTAACACCCACCCTTACAGTAATCGGCCACTGTCGTATTTGAAGAAGAAGACAGAGATGTGTAGCTAAGCAAAGTAGTCTCAAACGGCTTCAAACTACTCAAGTAAGTTTTATGATTTTCAGTCAGAAACGAAAGTAACATAGTGAAATAAAATAGGGAAAAAGAAAGTGTTGTTTTTGACTTACCAAACCTATTGAGAGGGAAAGAGTAAGAGGAGAAAAGATAATCAATCAGTCAGAAGAAAAGAATGAAAAGGGAGGAGGAATATTGGGTCATTACTCACATAAGAAGGAAGAGAAATAAGGTGGGAGCATCCGACTAAAAAGAAACAATAGTATTAAGAGAAGACTTAGAGGTTCGACACCAACTGGAAAGAAATGCAGAGCAAGAAAAGGAAATACTTGAGTTGAGACCTGAAAGAAGAAGAAAAGACACACGAAGGTTCCTTGCAAAAACGCCCCAAAGAGAAAAAGAGTACGAAAATGCCAAAAGAGCCAAAACTCGAAGCACAAAAAGAAAACTCAACTCCCCTACTATTACCAATTGCCGAATATGCATATCCTAAAACCCCTAGCCGATTTTTCCTTACTCAAACTACCTAATTTGGCTATCACACTCTCAAATTCCAACTCCTTGATTTCCTCCATGAAACACTCCACATTCTGCTCCTTGATTTCCTCTAACTTCCCAGTTTCAAATTCGAAATGCAACCACCAAGACCAAGTCCACCCTTTTACCAAGTCTTTAACAACCTCACAGAATTTGAATCCAAAACCACCTTTTGCCGCCTCTATGTAGCAAAATGGAAGTCCATTTCCTGCAGTGGGATTCGAACCCTTGCCCTCTCACATGCACACATGCCACTTGCCACTAAGCCACAAGCTCCTCTTGTGCCTTAACACAACCACAACTAAACATAAGTCCACCTTGCTAGCATCAATCTCTTAATAAAAGTAAAAATTACAAACTTTGCAGACGCTAGGACTTGAAACCCAAACCACAAGCACACTCCTAACTCCACCCTGCCACTAGACCACTTCCTTCCTTGTATCATATTTTAACCAAAAATATTCTTAAAGCCCAGCTATTAACATTCAGGGCTTTATTCACTTAAAACCCAAAATTTTTGCCAAAGCCCAGGTTTGAACCCAGGACTTCTCCAACACCTCTCTAGACACTTAACCACCGAAGCAGACATTTAATTGTGTTATTTACTTGCACAACTAAATTCCAATTCCTCCGATACGGAAAGCCCATTTCTTCTAGGCCCAAATTGGCGTTACATGAAATAATGGATCAGAATGTCTATTGGTTACATGTTCTGATTAAGTAGCAAGTCCCGTTTGAATCGTAGAAAGTAGTAGGATACAAGTGACATGTTATTAGGGCTACAGGTTGGTTGAGCTCCTGTATTTGTTGCTGACTCACCACAGCTCATGAGCTTACATCTTTAGACTTCGGGCTTATCGTTCAGTCTTTGGCTTTCATGTTCAGCCTTCAGGCTTACCGTTTAGCCTTCGGGCTTACATGTTCAACCTTCGGGCTTACTATTACTAGCTCAGAAGGAGCATATCGTACATGGCTCGAAAGAGCACATATGATGAATTAACAGATTTATAGGTTTACATATACACTGTGTGTGTATCACCCGAGTATCCCTCGATGTTTCCAAAGGTTCAACAGGCAATATACCGATATGAAAATAAGAAAATACATGTTATAAAGATACAAAATGTACATGATATGTATACATACGTTGTATTTATTACATGGACTACATGAACTACATGAATGATATGTTACATGGTATATGTTACATGGTTTAAAAGGATTATGTGCCACAAGAGTATAAATGCTATATGATGAATTGATTAATGAAGTATGCGAGTTATATGTATGAAATGTGACATGGTTTACATGATCTTATAAATAGAAGATGAAAGTTGCTATGTTATAATTATTGAAATGTACATGAATGTTATATGCTTGATTTCATCCCTTGCTTGGATGAATATATGCTTGTTACATATGACTAACATGTGGTTGAATCCTTTGAATAGGAAATATGAGCATATGAGTTGGTTATTATTGCTTAAATTGCTTATTTATACTTGGTAAGTTTGTTTCTATATTCTACGGGCTTACTAGGCTTTTAAAGCTTACACAGTTTATTTTTTTTCGTGTTTTATAGATCTCGAAAGCTAGCTCGATTCTGGACAAAGTCAGAGATTGCTATCACATTATCCAACAAGATTTCGGTACTTTTGGATCTTTGTTAATGTTGTAAATATGACATGTATAGGCTAGTTTATAAGTTAATGTATATGGTATGATTTTGGTATATGTTCAAGCTATGTGATATGGCTTGATTTTGGAAATGGATGTTTTCATATGAGGACTTATATGATATGTCTTTTATATGTTATATGTGTGTATTGATAATGGTATTTTGGTGCATGCTTGTGGTAAATGTCTTGATTTGGTTGATATGAAAATGTTTTATATGATGGTTTTGGATGAATGACCATTTGTTATAATTTGTCGTAAATGATATGATGAGTTTTAAGTGTGATTTGGTAAGTTGATATAGATGTTGGATTGATTCATATAGGTATGTTGCAAATTGGCATGATATTTGGTTGATTATAAATTGGTATAAATGTGTATGTTTTGGCTGATTTGGTTGCTCATTGAATATATGAAATTGTTATACATTTGATGTTTTAGGTATTTGACCAAATGGGGTGTAAAAATGGCTTAAACCAAGCCTATTTCATGCCACACATCCAGAGCACACGGGTGTGTGTCTCAGCTATGTGACCCATGTATTTTGCATGATTAAGTCAGGTTGCCACACGGCCAAGACACACGGGCATGTCTTATGGCCGTGGGTGCAAGTCAGTAGCTCCATGAATTTCACACGACCTAGACACACGGGTGTGTCTTGTGGCCATGTGCACAAGTCAGTATGTATGCCCTATTTTCACACGGCTTAGACACATAGGTGTGTCTGGTAGCCGTACGAGGCACACGGCCTGGGCACACGGCCATGTGACCCTATTCGAAAAATTTTCTGAAGTTTTCTCATATCTTTTATAGGTTATCAAATTAGTCCTTGTTGTATGATTGAAATTATTATAATGAATTGATGTTTGATAAAAGTTTTAAATTTTACTGTTTTGGTCTGAGTTACAAGTCCGGCAATGCCCCTTACCTATTCCGGCGATGGTTACGGGATAGGGGTATTACAATCCTCACCTCAATTATTATTTGAAAAATCAAAATTTAAAGGGGTGAGCTTAAAAAGCCCAGTGTGTTTTACAAATCACAATAATAAAATTTAACACATAATAGCATCAGTTTAACCAAATCATAAGCATACTAAATTTTTAGTCATAGAATCACATTTACAAAATGCATAGTGACGATGTCAATGAAAAACTTTTTCAAAAATTAATGTAGATTTTCAAAAAACAGATCCTACCCATCTCTGCTACACACCATAATGAGTTCCCAGAACTCGTCCACCCAATAACACATGAATATTATGGAGAATCCACCAGATAGTGCAATCATGCTGTTAGAAACAGAATGTTGTGGTCGAGCCACTCGATAACGCCGATTTACTACCAGATACAGAATATTGTGGACAAACCACCAGAAAGTTGCAGAGATACTACTAGATACTTCCTCTGTACACATTTTCCCAACCTCATGCATGTGATTTGGTATACAAAATAGATTTTAAAATAGGCATGCTTTACATGCGATTCAGATCTTAGTACAATTTATCACAGTGGCATGCTTAACATGCAAACCAACATCAGAAATATGTCATGCTTAACATGTGAATCGGAACATCAGAACATTAACATGTTTAACATGGAAATCAGAACATCAATAACTCAATATTATGCTTATCATACATACATATTCAAATTGCAATATATGTGCATCATGAGTACTAGGAATCATGTATTATCACATTTAACAGAAAAATTACTAAATCACATATCAACAACATAGATTGTAAGTTTCGGAAACACTTACTTGGAATCCTCTTTTATTGTATTTTTTCAATCTTTTTGAATACTTAAGTATTCACCCAATATCACATTTCAGAAACTTATTTAAACATCAATTAAACATTTCTCAAATAAAAACATTTTTATGGATTAATTATAATATTATTTATTTAAATAAAATAGGTCCCTACACCTTTGCAATTCCGATCACAAGGATCCCAATTCCAACTTCTAACAAAAGAGTTCGATTCTTGAGCCTCTATGGTTAAAACCATTTACATGTATTAGAACGGATTACTAAATGAATAAATAATCCTTCAATTATACGATTTGGTAAAGTACTTACGTAATCGATCGCCTAATCACACTCTAATACAAATGGTGTATAGATTTTGAGATTTGAATAGAACTTCAATAAAATTATTAAACCGAATTAATCCACGCTGTCTTAATCGATTATGTATGTATATGTTCAAAAACACATTTAAATCATAAAGTTAATGCCAAAATTTCATTCATCTCCATTCATCTCATGCTTATCCAATATGTCATTCAAAGGCACCACAATTAAAGCTCAATCATGCAACTATCCTAGATAAGAAAGAATATAACATTAACTTTCCATTCATGCACAAACCAATAACCAAATTGGCCAAACATAAACACACCCATAATTTAACCATACAAAAATATTATCACCTAGCTTTGACCAATAAGAATCAACCACTCAAAAGCACTACAAACTTGTACATTCAAAACTAAGCATATCATTGGAAGACCATTATTACTGTAACACCCCTAACCCATATCCTTTGTCGGAATAGGTTTACGAGGTATTACCTATCAAATCAAATCAATTAACATTCATTTCTCAACCATTATCATTCACACACATATCACATTTAATCACAATCACATTGTCCCTTATAAAAGCCTACTTGGCCTTAAGTCATGCTTAGAAGTGGTTTGGGACTAAACCAAAAACATACGAGAACTTTGGAAAATTTAGAAATTTTTCATGCAAACAAGGGTTACATGCTCGTGTGAACAGGCCGTGTGCCTCACACAGATCCAAACACGCTCGTGTCTTAGGCCATGTGGAAATAGCGCATACATACTGACTTGCATCACACAGCCAAGGAACGCCTGTGTGTCAGACCGTGTGAAAACTGGAGGGTATACTAACTTGGTCACACGGCCAACCACACTCCCGTGTGTCTAGGTCGTGTAACTCACTGACTTGATTTCTAAAGCATCATCAAGGGAGACACAGCCATGTACCATGGCCATGTGTCACACACGGTCGAGTCACATGCCCGTGTGCTCAGCCCGTATAGAGGAAAATAGGCTTGTTTTAAGCCACATTTCTCACCCAAACCTCCAACACCTACTACAACTCAAATGATACCAATTTAGCTCTCAATAGGCAACTAATCAAGAGCCATTTCATGTACAATTCATGTCATACCATTCCATTTATTTCACCTATTTATTTCAACACCAATTGCTTAACTAAACTATACCAAAATCACATGCTTCATTAGCAATATTATACACACATCATCTACCTCATACTCATGCTATAATCAACCAATTCACATGCTAAAATATCAAGCTACCATATGCCATTTCTCAAGCATAAATATACCATTTGCCAACTAGCCAATTTAAGCATTCATTTAATCATCATAAGCCACATACCAAACATAACATAAGTACATATTCATAACTTATCATTAACCATTTGGGCATCCATAATTTCAAACCAAATATGCCAATTCACAAGGCAATATATATCAAACTTACAACATTCCCAAGCCATATCATAAACCTAAACACATTACCAAAATATATTTTCACATGACTCAAACCTATACATGCCATATATCATATATACAACTTCAAAAGGTACCAAATTGAGGTTCAGTAGTGTGATGATGCTCTTGACGATCCCTGGATCTGAGCTAGCTTCGATTCACTATAAACACATAGAGAAAAACACAAAGTAAGCTTTATAGCTTAGTAAGTTTGTATAGCAATTATATCAACTCATCACAAGTACTCATATAAGCTGAAAACATAGCATGTTAAGTCTTAAAATTATTCACCAACCTACCACATTTGCATTCATCAACTTAGATACAATTTCTATATTTTAAATCGTTCAGTGCATTACTCAATTCTAGTACATACCTGTACCTTCTCATATTTAACAATTACTCATTCATGGTTTTGTCGTACCCGTTAATTCAATCGAACGTCTTTGCATACTTGGAGAACTCGCACATTTAGTGCCAAGGCAAGTAGCCAATTCTTTATTAATCTCGTACATTGAGTGCAACGGTACATTTACATAATCAAAGCTGATACTTTTTCACACACCAAGTGCAAATATACAGGCATATAGTCAAAACTATATCATTCTCACACACTAAGTGCAATTATATATAAATACGTAGCCAAAGCTACCTCAATTTTGCATACTAAATTTTCATAACTAGTCGAAACATCGTTGAATATAACCATAGTCTCATTTACACAATTTATGCAATATCAAACATTTAAAACATATCAATAAGATTGATATTTACATACGAACTTACCTCATAGTCGGAATTGACGAATCGGGTCGACTATTCGATAACCTTGCTTTTCCCCCGATCTAAATCCGAATTCTTTCTTTCTTGATCTATAGGAATTCAAAATTAACTCATTTATTCATGTAATTATTCAATTTAATCCATAATTACTTGTTTGGGAATTTTTACACTTTAGCCCCCAAAGTTTCACATTTTCACAACGTAGTCCTTATTTCACAAAAACACAAATTTACACAATTTCACCCCAAATTATGCTAGCCGAATTTCATATGAGTCCCTAGCAGCCCATATTTACCATTTATTTCACTTTTTAACGACTCAATTTGCAAAATTCACAATGTAATCCCTAACTTGCATTTTTATCAAAAATCACTTTATGAAACTAGCATATCTATCATCAAACTTTCATATTTCATCATTAAACATTCAAAAACACCTATATTCATCAATAGCAACTCACAAAATTTTTAACAGTTTTCAAATCAGAGGTATGAGTTGTAATAGCCTAATTTAAACCCTATTCGAAACAGTGGTTTCAGGACCACAAATTCGTGTAAGAAAAATGTTTAAATATTATTTTTTATGTTTAGAATGTGTGAATTCATGTCTGTGAAATTTTTTCGTATTTTAATATTATCGTTTGAGTGTCCGATTAATTAAAAGGACTTAATTGCGTAAAATGAAAAAGTGGCTAGCTAATTATTGAAGCACTAAATTGGTATGTTCTTTTAATGTAGGGTCTTTATGATGTAATTAGACCATAATTATAAGGATGGAAAGTTTTGGTCTTATTTTATAATGGTTTCATATTAATTAACAAAGTTTAGTTTAGTAATTAAACAAAAATTTATGTTATAATAAAACATAAAATAAAGAAACCATGCATGAGTTCATCTTTTAATGCCAAAATTATCAAAGGAAAAGAAAAAAGAAAATAAAACTACATTCGGCCTTGAGCAAGCTTGATTCAAGGTGAGTTTTAGCTCAGTTTTTGATAATTTTTACATTTTTGAGATCGTTGCTATGAAATCTACAAAGCCCATGTTTTAATTTTTGAATTTGATGAAGATTTTGAGTTATAAAATTGATGAATTTATGAGCTTTGTGATGTTAGTTGATGAATTATGAAAGATATGTTTTAGATTAACATGTTTTGTATTTGGATTTTTGATGAATTTAAGAAATTAGGATTAAATTGTGAAAATAATAAATTGAGGGACTAAAATGTGAAATAAATGAAATGTGTGGACTTGTATGAACAAGGTGAATTTTCGGCCTAACCACGGTATAGTGAAATTTGCATATTTTGTGTTTTGTGCATTAGGGACTAATTTGTGAAAAGTGTGAAATGTCAGGGGCAAAATGGTAATTTTTTCCATTTATGTGTTTTTGGACTAAATTGAATGAATATGTGTTTGAATAAGCTTAGTTTGAATATGTTTAGATTCAGAACCAAAGAAATCGAATTTGGATCGGGGGAAAACCAAAGTAATTGAATAATCGTTACGTTCCGTCCGTTGTTATCCGAGGTAAGTTTATATGCAAATAGATCTTGTTAAATTTCAATATATGTGAACTTTAAATGCTAAATTGAATTTTATGAATATATATAAGTGATTGCCGAATGGTTAAATGCTTGGGAGAAATGTTTATGAGCTTGATTTGATCGAGATACGACGTCCGAAAGCCTCGTATGAATCTTAGGAAAAGCTAGGACACATATGTCATGACATAGGATTTCGATTTGTGTTTTCATGTAAGACCACGTCTGGGACATTGGCATCGATTTGTGATTTACTTGTAAGACCATGTCTGGGACAATGGCATCGTATTTGACTTGTGTAAGACCCTGTCTGGGACAGTGGCATCGATATGTGATTACATGTAAGATCACGTCTAGGACATTGGCATTGTACGAGATGTTTGACTATCCGAGTATCCTTTTTAATTTCGAATGGTTCAATGGGCAATGATAAGTTAAGGTCGAATGTGAAATTGAGCTAAAAGAGTTCAAGTATGCATTAAGTTTGTAAATGATGAAAATAAGGTAAGATTGATCTTTGAAATGATGGCATGAATTATACATGTTATAATGTTAATTATATGTGATTTTGAATGCATATATTCAGCCAATTGATGTATTTATGATATTGTAAGTGAAAGTTAAATATGTTAGTGAACATATGTATATTCAGCTATATGTAAATTTATGCAAGGTTATGTATTTTGATATATGAAATTATAAGCTTAAGATTGTGTATGAAATTATGGTAGCTTAATTTGATTTAGTTAAATTGAATTATGAATTTCATTGAATGGATTATTTGCTTATGACTTACTAAGATGTGAAAGCTTACTGTGTATGTATGTTTGCTCTCTATTTTATAGATTTTGGAAGCTAGTCACGGGCTCGGGGATGTAACACCCTATACCCCTGTCCGTCACCGGAATAGGGTATTAAGATATTACATAACTAAATACAACCTACTGAGGTTCATAGATACATACAAGACATAGATTCGGTTATACATCAATTACGATTAGTGACCAACTTAAATTTCTAGATCCGAACAATCCAACTTTCTAGGTAATTCGACTAATGCAACCATATCACACACATTTACTATAGGAGTACTATCAAAGTTGCAAAGCGACTACCTACTAATAGGTGTAATCGAATTTTTTTAGATATTAAGCATACCATCATCGCATCATGTAACCCATGCATCAAAGTAACAAGTCACATAAAATTTCGAACAAAACATTTACTCAACTTAGAGATTAAACAAGCCATTTTCGCATGGCTAGAATAAATACAACTCAAAATTTAATTCGGTTTCACGAAAGGAGATTAGCCTATACATGCCATTGTTCTCAAAATAACTATCGAATGTACCAAAATAACAACGATAGTGTAGGTGATTAAAGCTTCAATCCCCGAGTCTGTAGCTTCAAAATGATATTTATAAAACAGAGGAAACAAAGTAAACGGAGTAAGCACTACAATGCTTAGTAAGTTTTAAGCAATGACAACAGATAAAAATCAAATTATAACTTAGTGGTTCGCATTTTTGTTTCACTCTTCTTTTGGGTATATCACCCCTTAGCCGAATATACACAATCTCATCATATACAATAGGTAGATAAACTCTCACATGAAAGTGAGCTCATGTAAACATATATATATATTGCATAATTTCACATAACCTTTCACATTGACCCGATGCCACATAATCATAGAAACAGTCTCATTGATTGCTCACGTATGCATCACATAACTACCTTATGTTTTAGCCCAAATCAAGCTCACAATAAGCTCGGAGTACATACCTGTTTAACTTTTCGCATTGAACCTAATTGATAAGCAATTCTTATTGTGAAGTCCTATAGCTTTAAACTTTACTCGGATCATCGGCGAGACCTTTAGCTCGGATGAAATCTCTACACGAAGTCAGCGGGTCTTAACTCGGACATAGTCACCGCATATAGCCATCGGGTCTTAACCCGGACATAGTCTCCGCATATAGCCTTCGGGTCTTAACTCAGACATAGTCTCCACATAGAGTCATCGGGTCTTTAATCCCGGATTCACATCACAAAGTTTCACTCATATCTATTCACATGTTACCACATTTCACATAGCAAAATCACATTTGTAATTCAAGTCCACTCATTCGCATATAGACATATAACATGCTCATTGACTTTGTGTCATAAGCATCATTCAAATCTAATACATGTATACTTCTTTTACTAAACTTTCAGCTCAATAAGCAAACACACATAAGCACATATCCCCAATCTTGTTCTTTGTTTAATTCTCTAATAGCCATTCGGCTATATAACAAACGTGTATAAGGTTTCTTTTTCAATAACCTTGTTATGGTAAGGACAATGGGACATCATTTATCTATTATACATGTATATCATGGCATTTTAAATTAAATACCAAATTCAATTACTCAAAACTTACCTTGAACTTTTCTGAGTAACTATGAGTCAGCTATTCAACCACTTTAGCCTTCCCTTTATCTGAACTTGTCCCTCTAGGCTCTTGAGCTAAATTAAACAAATAGATTGGTTTAATTACTCAATCAATATTATTTTCTTATTAATCATATTCGGCAACCATATATCAAATTCATCAAGTACATTTACACCATGATTCAAAACTCATACTTTTTATATCCGAAAATAGCAAGGACTTATCAAGCCATGTATATCACTTATAGCTCACACAAAATGATCATATAACCCTAATAAGCAATTATTCAACTTAGGCATTGTTTGTATACACAAGCAACACTCAATTAACAAAAATATATGTTTGATATGTTTGATTTATTTCACAAGCTATGACCGAATGTATGTGGCCTTAGACCTCACCTATGTATACAAAATCAAACCATCACTTTCCTTATTAAGGACACATTCGGTACCCTCATCTAGGCTTAATAGCATTTCTTATTTTCAAATGCAAATATCCTCATTTATAAGAATATTTGGCACTTCTTTGCATTTTAATAGCACGCACATACATCACAAAACTCATTCTAATACAACACATTATCTTTTACTTGAGCCTACATAGATTCAACACCTTGAAGTTTATCTACTAACCACCCTTTTCAAACACATAAAACTTTCGTAGCCGAATGCTCAATTTCATCATTTAACAAACTTTGAGCCATGGATTTGTTAAAATACAAGATAACAACATCAAACTCACCATTAAGACCTCCCAAGCACATTCGGCCTATAGCATAACATAAACAAAATTTAACTTTTAAAATTTTCACGTTTTAACAAGCTTAGCCTCAATTAAACACTTGTTAGTTCATTCAAGCATTAAGCACATCATTCATGATATCCAAACATAAATAGCCGAATCTACAAATTAACTAAGCATAGCAAATCTCATTTACAATTTACTACCACATATACGGCAAATCTTAATAGCCACAAATGTTCATTTCATGAGCTATGTCTACATTCGGCCATCATGATGTAAATATCAAAGTGCAACTTAATCTCTTCAACCACTTATCAATTTAGTCACATATACAAAATTAAGAACCCTCATTCAAACACATATAAACACATTTCTTGAAATGGCCGAATCTCATATTGTTATGGAGTTCATCTTTAGCACCATTCACTAAGCTTCAAACTAATTCTCAACTAACCTATGCTCATTATCAATTATTTCAAATATGCGACACCTATTTACCAAATCAAATGACAAGTTGAATTCATGGTTGAATGCAACGATCAACCCAATTACAAAATGAATTTATCACTTAGGTGCTAATTTGACTAATTCTCATACAACTATTATTAATACACAGTAATTTTTGTATAAGCCCCTACATTACCGATTTTCACAATCAACATAGTCACAAGGGGTCATTCCATCTACTCAAATCATCAAATAACTCCTTACCACTCAAAACAATCAAAATCATGTCAAGGAAAACTCCATATCCCTAGTCGAATGTGCCCCACAAAGAACCGAACCAAGCAAGCTCAAATTCCACGTTTCTACTTAAAATCTTCAAATCTCATGAAATTAAACCTCAATTTGCCTATCTAATACTCTTTTACTAATTTCTAACACCAAATTTTGTAAACTTCATAACTAGGAACACCATTGCTGAAACATCACATTACAACAAGAATTCAAAGAATGCATCATGGGTTTATGGTGTAATCGGTTATAAAGCTCAAAAACACCCAAAACAAAATCAAATTATCGAAAACTTAACTAGGATTCTTGAGCTTCAATGACCGAACAACAAGGGCTTTTTGTCTTTGTTTTTCTTTTAGTTTCGGCTAGATGAATGAAGAAAGATGAATACATAGTTTTTATCACCCTTTTCTTATTCTAAAATATCCTTAATTCATAATATTATTTTAACTTTTATTTTATGCAAAAATAAGCACTCATAATCACTAAAATACAAAACACAAACAACCAAAACATCATCATGAGGTGAGTTGGCCGGCCACTTAAAAGAAAAAGGGAAATTTGACATGCAAGCCCATGTTTTTAAACTATGCTGTTATTTAGTCATAACACATTTAACTATCATATTTTCAAAGTTCATAATTAAGCCCTTTTAGGTGAAATTCATAATTATAATGCTAAATTAAAGCACCCAAGATGTCACACATGAATTGACACATGCAATGGGCATCAAAATAATTATTAAATTATTTTTGTGCCTCGATTTTGTGGTCCCGAAACCACATCCTGACTAAGGTCGATTTAAGGCTGTCACAGGGGATCGTCAGGGAAGTCTATCACACTATCGACTATTTTCAGTTAAGTTAAATTTTAACCTATGGCATGTATAGGCTAGCTTATGTTCATGTTTGATTTTTGAGATATGTAAATATGAGCCATGCGAAAATGGTCTATTTATTATGTTAAGTTTGGTGTTTATGCTATTAATCAGATGATGGATTTACTTGGTTTTGATGAATCGACCATGGTATATAAATAAGCGTGAATTATGTTTGATATGTTTTGGTTAAGGTTTGATAATGAGTTTTGGTATATAATAAGTTGGATATGTTGAATATGCAATAATTCGGCTTGATTCATGACATATGTAAATGGCATCTTTTGATTCAGCATTGGTAGTTTAAATCACTAGTCAATTGTTAACTAATTATGAATGTACTAGTTGTTGTGTTATTAGTTGTTGCATTGTTCATGAGTGGATTATGTTTGGTTTGAAATATATTTAGTAACGTGGTTAACTTAATTTGATAATAGATGTTATGCATGTTGTGACGAATTAGTTGAGATACATTAGTTAAGTATTCGGTTGTGGTTTAGGTTCATTGATGAGTATGAGATGTAGGTACATAGTTATAAATTTGGTAGTAATGGCAAAGAAATGGTTTAAGTCATGAATGGTTAGATGCATAAGTAAGTTATCATATGAAATTTGCTTAAGCATGTATTCGGCTTTGTAATAAGTACATTTGGTTTAATTGTTTGCATATGATTTAATTATGTTATGTATCTTAAATGGTTGCTTTGGTATATATATATATATTGGCAATGGTTCTATTAGTCACTTTAAGTTATATATATATGTATGGCCGAAAGTGGTGCTTGAAATATTTATAAAATGGATGTGAAATGTTGATTAAGATATTGGTTGTTTAGGTACATAATAAATACATAGTGATGATTATGTTTTGTGCTTAAAGTTGGTTAGCATATGGCTACGTATAAAATATTTGAAATATGGTAAATTTAGTTTATAAAATGGTTTATTATTTTGTGACTTAAACAAATGAATATAGCAAATTCTGTCATTTGATGTATTGAAAATGTCTCATAGGTTTTTGGACATAAACTTTGATATGCGTTTTGCTTGGTTCAATAAGTGCATGTATATCTTTATGAAATAAAATGTCTATTGTTTAATAAGCATTCCAATACCAAAATAATAATAAGTAAATAATCTTGTATGTATTTTAAAGCGTATTATATATAACTTTGAGGTATGAATTACATTAATTTTAAGGTTTGCAATGTATATTCAATAATTAGTCTGTTATGTGTTCTACATATTGCGCATGTGACATGTGTGATTTTATAAGTGCTCAGAAGTGGTGTCTTGTCTAGTAATGCCTTGTAACCCCATTTTGACGATGAATATGGGTTAGGTGTGTTACATGAACTAGCTAGATTATAAAGCAACGATCACAAAAACATAGAAATCATTAAAAACCGAGCTTAAAATTACTTACATTTGAATCATGCAATGGCCGAACCTAAAATGGCTTCCCAACATTCTTTTTCTTTTGATATTCGGTTACTAAGGGAAGAAGATGAACCAAAATTAAGTTTTGGTATAATTTAATTAACTTAGTTCATGTTTTACCATTTTACCCTTAATGAAATAACATCAAATTTTTATAATCCATGTCCATTTATGACCATTTCCACTACCAATGGTCTAATATCATCATAAGAACTTTCACATTTCAATTCCATAGCAATTACACACTTTTAACATATAGAATGCAACTATTGCATTTTACGCGATTTAGTCCTTTTATCAAATTAACCATCCAATCGATACAATTAAATCACGAAATTTTCACACATACTTGTTATCATGCTGTAAACACATAAAATAATATTAAAATAATTTTCCGACCTTAGATTTGTGGTTCTAAAACTACTGTTCTGATTTAGCTAAAACTAGGCTGTTACAACTCTCCCCCTTAGGGATTTTCATCCCCGAAAATCTTACCAGTGAATAGGTTCGGGTATTGCTTTCTCATAGCATCCTCGGGTTCTCACGTTGCTTCTTCGACCCCGTGTCGATGCCGTAAGACTTTCACTAATGGAATTTTCTTATTTCTCAATTCTTTGATCTCACAGGCTATAATTCGGATCGGTTCTTCACTGTACGATAAATTTGACTGTATCTCAACCTAATAAGGGAAAGAACGTGTGACGGATCGAATCGGTATCGTCGAAGCATCGATACATGAAACATATTATGTATTTTCTCTAACTCAGATGGTAAAGATGGCTGATATGCTACTGGTCCAATCCACTCGATAATCTCATACGGTCTAATGAATCACGGACTCAATTTGCCTTTTTGGCCGAATCTGAGTATTCTCTTCCACGGTGAGACTTTCAAAAATACTTATCACCAACCTGATACTCAATGTCTTTTTATTTCAAATCTACATATGATTTTTATCTATCCGAAGCTGCTTTTAAACTATCGTGAATTACTTTTACTTTCTCTTCAGTCTCTTTGACCAGATCAGCCTCGTGAATCTTATTCTCATTAAGCTCAGTCTAATACAATGGTGTTCTGTATTTACGACGTATAGAGCCTCATATGGTGCCAGTTTAATACTCAATTGAAAGCTATTGTTATAAGCAAATTCAATGAATGGTAGATACTTTTCCCAAGTACCTTCGAACTTAAGAATGAAACAACATAACATATCCTCGAGTACCTATATAATTCGCTCGGATTAACCATCCATCTGCGGGTGGAACGCGGTACTAAAATGCAACTTTGTACCTAACGCGTCTTGTAATTTCTTCCAAAATCACGTTGTAAACCTCGGAACTCTATCCAAAACAATAGAAATAGGCACCCCATGCAATCTCACAACCTTAGATATATATAATTTAACTAATTTATCAAGCGAATAATCTGTATGTACCGATATAAAATGAGCCAATTTAGTCAACCTGTCAACAACAACCCAGATCGCATCTTTCTTTCTCGGAGATAGGTGTAAACCCAATACAAAATCCATAGTTACTCTATCCCATTTCCACTCAGGAATCATTACTGATTGTAGTAACCCTTATGGTACTTGATGTTCAGCTTTAAGTTGCTAAGAAATTAAGTATTTCAAAACAAACTCGGATATATCTCTTTTCATGCCGTGCCACCAATAATGCTATTTCAAATCATTATACATTTTCGTGCGTCCCGGAGGTACAGATAAACAATCACTATATGCTTCGTTTAAAATTATCTGAATGAGCTCAAAATTTCTCAGTAACATACTCTATCTCTAAATCTCAAACACTCATGAAATTCGATTTGAAACTCTGAATCAGAATTTGACTCATAGTGAGTCCGTTTTGCTTGCAATTCATTATCAACTTTCTGAGATTCCCAAATCTGCTGAATAAAAAATCGTATCTTTCTCATCTCAGTTACAACCAAACCATCGTCAGACAATGCTAGCTAAGTACTCATTGCATGAAAAGAAAATAATGACTTTTGGCTTAAAGCATCAGCAACGACATTAGCCTTTCCCTGATGGTAGTCAATTAATAACTTGTAGTCTTTTATCAATTCAAGCCATCTTCATTGCCGTAAATTCAAGTCATTTTGAGTCATTAAGTATTTCACGCTTTTGTGATCGGTATAAATGTGACATTTCTCACCGAAAAATAATGATGCTAGATTTTCAACGTGAATACAATTGTTGCTAACTCTAAATTGTGCGTCGGGTAATTCTCTTCATGTTGCTTCAACTATCTCGAGGCATAAGCTACAACTTTGCCTTCTTGCATTAAAACATAGCCTAGACCATGCAACGATGCATCACTATAAATTATGAATTTTTTACTCGATTCAGGCTAAACTAACACTAGTGCTTTAGTCAATAAAGTTTTCAACTTCTCAAAACTTTGTTGACATTTATTGGACCATTCAAACTTTACATCTTTCTGAAGTAGTCTCATCATTGGAGTTGCAATCATCGAAAAGCCTTTCACGAATCGTCTATAATAACCGGCTAGTCCCAGAAAGCTACAGACTTTGGATAAATTTCTCAGAGGCTTCCAATCTAAAATCGTAGAAATTTTACTCGAGGCGACTCGGATACCCTGCACTAACACTATATGCCCCAAAAAACCAATCTCTCATAGCCAAAATTCACATTTTCTAAACTTAGCAAATAACTGTTTATCTCTCAAAGTTTGCAACATGATTCTCAAATGCTCGGCATGTTCAGATTCACGATAAGAATAAATCAAAATGTCATCAATAAACATAACTATGAATTGGTCTAAGTATAGCCTAAAAATTTGGTTCATCAAGTCCATAAAGGCTGTAGGAGCATTTGTAAATCTGAAAGGCATAACCAAAAATTCATAGTGTCCGTACCTCGTTCTGAAAGCAGTCTTTGGAACATCTGAGTCTTTAACCCACAACTGGTAATAACCTGATCTCGAATCTATCTTTGAAAACACTGCTGCTCCTTTCAACTGATCGAACAAATCATCGATACGTGGCAGAGGGTATTTGTTCTTGTTCGTCACTTTGTTGAGCTGTCAGTAATCTATACACATTCTCATAGTGCCATTTTTCTTTTTCACAAATAACACAGGAGCACCCCAGGGCGAAAAACTCAGTCTTGCAAATCCTTTATCCGTCAACTCTTGTAACTAAGCTTCCAACTCTTTTAACTTTATTGGGGCCCTTCTATACGGAGCTATCGATATAGATGTTGTTCCTGGTACTAACTCTGTAACACCCCTTACCTGGGTTTATCGCTTTACCTGAGCACGAGGCATTATCAGACAATATTACCATCATTCATGCACAATCAGACCACAAATTTTTTTATCCAATTCAAAACTTATTCATAAAATACCATACAACCCTTAAAGTGAGCCCACGAGGCCCAAAACATAGTTTGGGAATGGTCCAAGACCAAACCGAGAACTTAGAAAAATTTTAGAGAATTTGACCTAATACAGGGCACACGTCCGTGTGAAACGGGGCATGCCCATGTGAACAGGCCGTGTGGTCACACACACTCGTGTCCCCTACCCGTGTTGAATTATTGGAAAATTATTTTTCATTTTGAACCTATAGAGGTTTTCACACAGCCGAGCACATGCTCGAGTGGCCTCCCCGTGTGAAAAATTGGGACATTCTATTTTTGACGTCAGCATGCTGTTTTGGTCACACGATCACAGGACACGCCCATGTGATCAAGCCATGTGACGTCCTTAAACTTTGAAAATCCCATGGAAAGTTCACATGCCCTACACACATGGCCGTAGGGGTTGGCCGTGTGGCCCTAAGTTAGGCTATTTTCAAAGCCATACTTTGCCCCAAAACACATGCAATCACTACCACTCTTAGCACCACAGATCAAACACATCTTTAGTCATCAAAGCGACTCCATTTACCTATCCACCACCCAATTCAATTTAAACACACACAAACACACTAAGTATTCTGTGAACTTCCTCATAAGGATAGATAACAAAATATCATTATCAATGGCTAAATCACTTAGCCTTAGTTTCAAAATGACTTATCCCATGATATTACCACAACATAACCAAACCAACTTACACCTACAACATCACTAAGTCCCTATACATGCCATAGTCTAAGAGTTCATTTTTTTTACTATACCAAAAGATATTGTTGATAGTGTGGGTGGTCCTCCAACTCGATCCGATCCCGAGCTGGCTTGACTGAATCTATAAGACAAGGGAAAAGAGAGAAGAGTAAGCTTTAAAAGCTTAGTAAGTCTATATGTAAATAATTATCATCATAACAACATTTAGCCACACCAAGGATATCTTACACACACCAACTTACCACCTAATCTTACCAACTTTTCCATACAATTCATATACATTATTTTCACCTACTTAAGTCCACATGTACCCTTGCATCCACATGCATTTTCCCACAATTACAATTGCCCAAAAGAATACACCTACACACACATATCATACTGCCACACCAATCTCTGTAGAAAGAATTCTCGTTGAACTTTTCAGATTAACTTTTGATACTCGATGGATTTTCCATTCATGATTCCATCAACACATAAGTCTGGCTCTCGGGTACACATGGTGAAGATCACTTTATCACTCATGTGACCTAGCCATTAATCTCGTAGCCCTCGTGTGCACATAGTGAAAGTCACTTTATCACCGATGTGACTTAGCTACATAGGATAATGCTCTCATATACACAAGGTGAAGTTCACTTTATCACTCACGTGACATAGCCATTAAGTCCCATAATCCTCATTTGCACATGGTGAAGGTCACTTTATCACACATGTGGCTTAACCATTGAGCTTCATAGCCCTCGAGTCTACATGGTGAAGATCACTTTATCACACATGTAACCAAACCATATTTTATCCATATCACCCGTTATTCCGAAGGTTCAACTGGGAACTCTCATTTCCAACACATCCAACATCATAGAAGATTTTCAATATCAACATTTCGTAATATCCATTAGAATTATTAATGTACAAGCAAAATAGACACATTACTTACATATAAACTTACATTGACAACAAAAAGCGATATTTTGCAACTTAATCCGAGACCTTGCCCTTGCCCCGGTCAAGGTTGATTCTTCGATCTTCTTGATCTATAATGACACATTTAACTCGTTTAATGCACACATTACTCAATTGGACACAAAATCATCCTATGGAAACTTTTACCATTTTACCCCTAACTTTGTAAATTTTTACAACTAAGTCCCTAAGCTCGTAAATTGAAATGTATCAATTCCTTTGGTTACCCAAGTCTAGCCGAATATCCATGGCACCCAAAATAACCACATTTCTCAAAAATTCATACTTTTACCCTTCAATTTATTACCTTTGCAATTTGGTCCTTTTAGGGACTTTCCTAAAAAATTACCTAGTAATCATAGTATACCACACCCTAAACCTTCATTTTCCACCATTAGACATCAAAATTGTATGTCATATATGGGTAAAATTTTAAACATCAACCCTAGCTTAAAATAATGGTAGAAATAGTTAGAGCAAGTTATGAGGATTCTAAAAATATGAAGAGAATTAAAAATGAGACTTGTATGTACCTTGAACCAAGCTTGAAAGTGACCAAAATCCTAGCAGTGGAAGGCTTCTAATTTTCGACACCAAGGAGGAAGATGGTCACTCCATTTTGACTTCTTTTCCCATTTTATTTCTTTTATTACGTAATGACCAATATGCCCTTCATTAAAAACCTTTAGTATTCCACCCTTCCTTGGGCATTTTTGTCCAACTAAGCTAAAAATGGTCTAATTACCATATAAGGACCTCTAATTTCAAAACCTAATTCAATCAAATACCTTATGAAATAAAACCCATATTTTTCATCTATTGTAATTTAGTCCAACATACCAAATTGGACATGCAACCAATAAAATTCACACGCCCAAATTTCAAATATTTATCCAAACACCCAATAAACATCAAAACTAAATTGAAATAATGTTTTAAACCTAGAAATCATGGTTTTGAAACCACTTTTCTTTTTAGCCCCTAGTTCGGGCTGCTACAAACTTAATACCAAACTCAACTTCTCTGATCGGTGGTAAATCGATAATTCTTCAAGAAATACATCTGGATATGTAACAACCCACTTTATACCCTAGCCGGAACGAGTGGTTTCGGGACCACTTAACCGAGTCAAAATATTATTTTAAATGCTTTAATATGTTTTATGGCATGATAGGTACAGGGTGTGAAAGTTTCGTATTGAAATTTTACTGTCTGATCAGTTAATTTGATAAAAAGGATTAAATAGCATAAAGCGATAAATAGGAGTTCTATTTCATAAATGGCTTATTTGATGATGGCTTTTTAAATGGAAGGCCTTAAATGGTTATTTTACCTTTTCTAAAGCTAATGGACACATATGTCCTTATTATTATGGTTTTATAAATGATATTATAAAGGTTAGTTTTGGTTTTTAATTAATATATATTATAATAGATTAAATAAAATAAAGTAATACTCATTTTCATTTGTTCCTTTACCGATTCTTCATCAAAATATTAAGGGTTTTCAAGCTTTTAACATTCGGTCACTTTGAGCTTCAATTCAAGGTTCGTTTTTCTTCCGTTTTCGATAATTTTTACGTTTTTGTTATCGTTGCTTCGCATACTAGTCGACCCGTACCTCAATTTCTGATTTTGAACATGTCTTTGAAAAATGCCATTGATGGATCCATGTTATTTTGATGGATTTTGATGAATTATAGAATATTATGCGGAAATATACAAGAATTTTAAAGTAAGTTTTGATGAAAATGAGTTTTGAGGATTTGAATATAAAAAGGTAGAATTTTTGGTGGTTTAATTGTGATTAATTGAAAGATATATGCTTGTATAAGTCCCTTGAATATTCGGTTATGGTGAATTGGGGGATTGATTGTGTAATTTGTCATTGTTGTGATAAAAGGACTAAATTGCAAAGTGTCAAAAATATAGGGGCTAAATTGCAAATATATCAAAATATATGTTTTTGGATTGAATTGAATATGTGAGTTAGTAAATAGCTAAAATTTGTATTAATATAGATAAAGACGATTGAATCCCGAAACTTGATCATGGAAAATGGAAAATAGACGAGTAGATATTGGGATTACGAGGTAAGTTCGTAGAATTTGAATTTACCTTATAAATGCTTATAAATGTTGTCTAATGATTATGTGGATGTATAAAGTTGCTGAATTGGATTGCCTATTGAGTATATACATGTGATTTGGAATGGAAATGTTAAATGTTACAAGTGATACATGGATACCAAGCCCCGTTAAAACCGTAGAAGTCGTAGGGATACAAGTGACATGTCACTAGGGCTACAGGGTGGTTTGAGCTCCTGCATTTATTGCGGACTCACCACGTGCTCATGAGCTACACGTTCATCCTTCGGGATCACATGTTTAGTCTTCAGACTCACCGTTCAGCCTACGGGCTTACCGTTCATCCTTCGGGATTACATGTTCAGCCTTTGAGGCTTACCGTATAGGCTTGTAAGGGCATACATGGCATATTGATGGATTTCAAGTTATATGTATATACACTATGTGTGTATCACCCGGGTATCCTCGATATTCTTATAGGTTCAACAGGTAATACCGATATAAGTTACATGAATTCAAGATGATATAGATATAAGTATATATGATACTTGTTATATGAACTACATGAAACGTATGATCCAACTCATATGATTTATATGTTACATGAGATATATGAAAGTGAATGCATTATATGTCATACGAATTATGATGTTTATATGTGCTAATGGATATGAATTATATGGTAAACTCTTGTATAAGATGGTATACGAAGTCTTATAAACCAACTTGTGTGAGCTTGTGAAATAGGCTACAAGAGCATATGAATAGAATTGGCCTTACTTGTATATGTAGGGATTACCTTAATGAATTGGTAAGTTAAATTCTAAGTTTTACGAGCTTACTAAGCTTTAGAATCTTACTCTATTTATTTCTTTCACTGTCTTATAGATTCGGAAGCTAGCTCGATAATCGGACGAGTCGGAGATTGTCATCACACTATCTATCAAGCTTTGGTAGTTTTGAACCTTTTGTAAATGAAATGGTCATGGCATGTATAGACTAGTTATTTAGTGAATATGGTATGTTTGGGTAGATGATCAAGCTATGAGATGTGGCTTAGCTTATACATATGTAATTAAGTATTTTGAGATTGTTTCTTTTTGATTATATGTGCATATGGTAAGCTATATGATCAAGATGGATATTTGAGTTGATATGGTAAGAAATGAAATGTTGATAAATGAGCTCATTAATGAGGTTGTTAGCTGTTGAATTATAATGCTTAGATGATTATTAATGCATGTGAGTGTGTGTGTGGTTAATGGAGAACGGCATTCGGTATTATGGAATTAAGGTTTTAAAATGAATGCTTGTTGAGTTTTGATAATATTTGGCCATAAGCAATCTTACATGGGATTTTAATGAGTTAAAGTTTGTTCTAATTAAGCTCAAGAGCATAGAGGGGCAACAGCGGATAAGGGGAAAGCTAAAGTCACGGAATAGCCAACCCAAAATTTTCCAGAAAAATATAAGGTAAGTTTTAAGTAGTGAAACCTATCATGAGAGTTGATTAAACATGATATACATATTTATATATATATGTGGTTGACAAGTTGAGGCATGTTGATTTTGGCTAATGCAAAGTAAGTAGTAAATATGGCAAATAGCCGAAAGCTCCTTAGAAATAAAAGCTATGATAATTGATTTGATATGTGATCTATGTATGTGCTTATAGACCGAATATTAAATGAAAACGTTATGTTATGTGCTAACATGTGAATGAGGCAAGTGAATTTCAATTGTGATAGATGTTGTGAAATGTAAACTTGATGGATACAAATGCATAAAGTTTCAGTGAGCTAAACTCGGGCTAAGTCTCGAAGGGCATTTGTGCCAGTGTTGTATCCGGGCTAAGTCCCGAAGGGCATTTATGCCAGTGTTGTATCCGAGCTAAGTCCCGAAGGGCATTTGTGCCAATGTTGTATCTGGGCTAAGTCCCGAAGCATTTGTGCCAGTGTTGTATCCGGGCTAAGTCCTGAAGGGCCCTTGTGCCGGTGTTATTTCTGGGTTAAAAATCCCGCAGGCATTCGTGCGAGAATTTCACGATTTATGTTGTAATAATCCCAACAAATGTGTACTACCTTAAGTTAGTTAGGTACGTACCTCATACTCATGGTGAATTTATTCGTATTAGATTGTGAATGTACACTTGGATAGTGATGCTCTGGCCATTGTACGAGATTGCATGTAAGTCTATGACCTACTTATAATATATGAATTCCGATTCAAGTGGTAATAAAATGAGATTGTCTTTGAGTATGTGAGCATATGTGGCTGAAGTGTGAAGTAACATGCCTATGTGAAAATGTGTTTATGTAATAATTTAGCCAAGTAATTGTATTGAATGTATTCGGCCAAATGATGAAGCTTGTGGATAAAAAGAACTACCTATGTGATATGATTTTTGTGTGTAAGGAAATTTGAAATGATATGAAATGGATAATGGTAATGTAATTAGTCATAGTTACATTCGACCAAAGGGGAGATGTCAAGCTTTAAAATTTTTATGCTTTGAATTTAAATGACTTTATTGCTTAAAACTTACTAAGCATAGAAGTGCTTATTCTGTTTCTCTTAATTCTCTGTTTTATAGATCTCGTTCGTTAGCTATGGCATCAGGAATCATAAGATCAAAGTCGTCCACACTATCAAAGCTCTTTCAGTACTTACTAGCTAAACTTTGAAAATGGCATGTATAGGTTTGACTTTTGATGGGAATTAAGTATAGTTTTAATAATGTATATAAGTACAGCCATGCGAAAATGGCTTGCTAAGTTGCTTTTCTTTTTGAATATGGATTTTAAGCTTGAGCACGTTGGTTGTGAATGAATGTGAAGGTTTGTGCATTCGGTTGCTAATATTTGAAGTAGTGTGCACTTTGAGATTTATGTTTGAAGTTCATGTATGGGCTGAATGTGAACAAGTTGATTAAATGTGAATAGTCTGGTAAGAGTGTTTGTACATTCAGCAAGTGCTTGTAAATTGAATGGTGCATGTTAGAAATTACTAATTTGTTCTTGGTAAGATGGATAGGTAAGCATGAGTAGTACCGAATGAATTATAGGATGCATAACTCATTTTGATTCAAGAGAGAGTCATTGACACTTAGTAGATGACATACGGTAATACCTAATTTAATGATAGACATGAATGTATGAAATGCTACTTTTAAAATTGGGCTATGAATTTCAAATAGAGTATAGAGAGCTGGGTATAAGATGTATTGATGCATGATTGAAAAGTGCTTGAAATGTTTTGTGATTAAGTACTTATTAGTTGACATGCTTTTGTGTACATGCTCATTCGGCCTAGTAAATGAATTGATGCAATTGGTTAAGCTTTGGTATTATTACCATATGAATAGTATTGGTTAATAGGCAAGTCAAATGAATTCAAATTATATTAGACATGCATGCTCCTAGATTAGGTCTTATGAATGTCGAAATAACATCAAGTTGATAAATGAATACACTTATGTTAATACCCTTCATTCTTCTAAACTATTACTACTCACAAATTGTTTCGTTAAAATCGAATTTATACGATTAGAGTTTATTCAAATCTCGTGTTTGCTTGGTAATGACTCCTAACCCTCTGACGATGGATACGGGTTTAGGGTGTTACATATTTAGGGTAAATCTGTAACACCATTTACCAGTATTCGACGCTAGAACAGGGTACGAGGCGTTACCGAACCTAAAACCCATACAAACATTGAAAATCGAGACCTAATTTTTCCACTCAAATTTAAAAATTTTCATACATACACACACTGTCCTTTAAACGAGCCTACGAGGTGAAATTTCGTTATAAAACACCTCATCAGTAAGGAGGTGAGGTCGTACAACCTCTAACTTAACTCTCATATATATACACATGTGACATAACTCTCATTATCATCATATATCATCACAGTTATGCTATTCACTTTAAACAATTTAACATTCATATCTGTGTTACACAAAATTTCTGATTATCTCATTCCAAAAAGTGCACTTATGCATCCATTCTATGAATTTTGAGTAACTTTATTCATCACATTCACTAAATCAATTAAGTCAAATACACAACATTATATGAAGGCCAAACAAATATGGATGAGCTTATCACAATATGAACCTTCATCTCACACATTATCACATATATATCATGAATTCTTATTCACACCTTTTTGAATTTCGACTCATCATGACTGCACTTTACTCAAATACTTTAGTACCACTATCAACATGGTCGGATATAGCTCGGTTGGAGAGTACCTTTGTCTAAACAAGATAGTTCTCATTCGCGTTGGGAGACATTGTACTATCACAGATTTGTGGCATGTATAGCTAGACTCTCACACATGCTAGGTTAGTCCGAGATTTGACTAAACCATAGCTCTGATACCACTAAATGTAACACTCTTACTAGTATTCGTCGCAGGAACAAGGTATGAGGTGTTAAAAGACCTAAAACCCATACAAACATTCAAAATCAAGACATAATTTTTCTACTCAAATGTAAAACTTTTCATACATACACACATTGTCCCTTAAACAAGCCTAAGAGGCTCTAAACATAATTTGGGGGTGATTTGGGACCATACCGAGACCTTTCAAAAATTTCCCAACACTTAGAAAATTTTTCATGAAAACAAGGTCACGTGGCCGTGTGGGCAGGACGTGTTGTCACACATGCCCGTGTCCTCAGACTGTGTAACTCTCTATTTATGACGTCATCAACAAATGAGGGTCACACGGCCAAGTCACATATCCGTGTGCTAGGCTATGACCTCCATACAGCTGAGACATACAGCTGTATCTCTACCTATGTGGCCAACACTTAGGCTATTTTCCAAGCCTTTTTGTTGCTCTTAATTTTTTACCCTCTTAAAGATTTCATAGGCACATATCATACCCTCAATTAATCTCAACTTAATCACTAACACATATAATAGAATACTAACCATTCATGATAAACAAGCATGATCACATCACACAAGAACTTGGTACATGTATGAACATAACTACAACAAAGCCTTTCCACATGCATGCATAAATTTCCTTACATACTCATAATCAGTATGAGCCACATCTCTTGGTCATATACAATGAAGCAATATAAGTAAATACATTTGGCCAAATCTTAAGAGTGCATATCACCAATAACTAATAATGTATACATGTCACTCACTCAAAAACACTTGGGACTTATCAATACCCCAAATTGATAATTTGATAATGTGATGTTGCCTCCGACGATCTCTAACCTCTAGCCAACCTGACAACACTAAGAGAAATGGAAAGGAGGGAGTAAGCTTTATAGCTTAGTAAGTTGGCATGTAAATAATAAGCAATTAATTAATATGTTTTTACCAATCCTTACAATGTGTTCTAATGATAATACGATCATAATTGCATATAATTTCACCATTACACATGTTCATCTTAGGTTGTCTTCTTGAGTCACAATCACTAAATTACTTATATCTTGAGTTACAGAACTCTAAATTAAGATCCATAAATTTTCCCTGAAACTAGGCTCATATATCTTCTTACCATAAAATTTTTATAATTTTTAATTTAGCCAATAAGTACAATTTATTCTTTAAAGTCTCCCCTGTTTCGCTATTTGATAGTTCCAACCCCTCTTCACTAAAATTTAATTATCTTCTCATACGGGAGTCGGATGATGTTCCCATTTAATCATTTTGAAAATAGACTCATTAAGAAGCATATAAATTATAACCCATAAATATTTTTGTACAATTTATAGTGATTTTCCCAAGTCAGAACAGGGGATTTCAAAGTCATTCTCACTCTATCTCATAAAAATTCAAATATCTCATAATATGTAACTCTTTTGTATACATCATTTCTTTTATATGAAAATATGGTCCATTAGCTTTTATTTCATATCTTATTCAACCTTTAATTCAGTTTTACCATTTTTGGTGATTTTTCAAAGTCACCCAGCTGCTACTGTCCAAAACTATTTTATTACTAATTTTACTCTTCCATGATTTCTTTGTTTTAACTTCCATTTAAACATACATATTACCAAAATATATATGCATAACTAGCCGTTAACAAATATTTTCATGCCATTCATTGGCCCATACATCAACAACAAAGACTTGAACATATTATTTTTCAGTTTAATTTTGCGTAAAAGCCTCACACATGATCATCAATCAAATTCACCCCACATGTATACAACATAAGTATAGACCTATAATTATAAGATCATTCTAATGGACATAACTTACTCATTTTCACCCATAAAATTCACACAACATAAATCAAGCTCAATCCTCATAAACTTCGTTTAGGTACCTGTACCGCTCACAACATAGTCATAGCATTTCTCATTCTCGACATAAGCTTTCAATCACCCGTTAAACTATTGAAATATTAAAGGGTATACGGATAAGCCTCATACGTAGGGTAGAATGCCGATGCCATGTCCCAGACATGGTCTTACATTGGCTCACACATCAAAGTCAATATCATGTCCTAGACATGGTCTTATACTAACTCTCATATATCGAAGCCGACGCCATGTCCCGAACATGGTCTTATACTGGCTCTCCTCTATCTGTACCGATGCCATGTCCCAAACATGGTCCTACACTGACACATCTCAAAGTTGACGCCATGTCCTAGGCATGGTCTTACACTAGCTCTCGAATAACCCTAGTATTATGGCATGAATATTCGATCTATTCCTACGGTTCAATGGGGAGTTTACCATATCATTCTTATCTTGAAAATTCATGATCACAATCAAACATTTAATGCTATGTTAAGTAATCAATGCATAAACACAATAGGGTTGTAATATTTACACGCAACTTACCTCGAATGCAAAAGCAGCTAATTATTCCAACTTAGTCCAAAACCTCGTTCTTCCCCGATCTAGGCCCGAATTTTGTTTTTCTTGATCTAACATATCAAATAATACTTACTTAACGATCACATTATTCAAATCAGTCCAAAAATCTCACTTTGGAAATTTTACATTTTTTCCTAAAAGTTTCATATATTTACGATTTTGTCCCTAGGCTCGTAAAATGAAATGTGTTCAATTTCTTTACTACCCGTGCATAGCCGGACCTTTTTCATGCTTATAACAGCCCACATTTTCCATTATTTCACACATTTACCACCTATTTTACGACTTTTACAAAATGGCCTATTTTAGGTGTTTTCATGAAAATCATTTAACAAAAGTTATTTATTTAACAACCAATATTCATTTTCTTCCATAAAAATGCAGCAAACAACATGAATTTTCTCATGGGAAAGCCCTAGACTTTCAACCATTTTACAAAATAGACTCCCTCATTAGCTAGATTAAGTTATAAGGGTTTCAAAAAGATAAAAATCAACAAAAATGACCATCAAAATTAGTTACATACAATGGTATAAAGTTGCTGAAAATTTCAAGCTCCCATGGCCATTTTTCTTAGAGAAAATCAGTGGAGAGAAGAAGATGGAAAAAAAGATGATAACTAGGCTTTTTATTTTTTATTTATTCATTAGTCAGTTTTGTCACCTAATGCAAACTAACGATTGATCTTTCATGATTTTTGTCTCCATATCCAGCCACCACATTAATATTTGTCTATTTCCTTAATAAAGACCTCTATTTTAATGTTCCATAGCTAATTAACTCCTTTAGCTAATAGAACAAAACTTCTATACTTTATGCGATTTAGTCCTTTTTTAAAATTAAGCATGCAATCGCTTAAATTAATTCACCAAAATTTTCAAACATCCATATAATCATGCTATAACACATAAAATTACATTAAAATAATTTTTCAACCTCGAATTTGTTGTTCCGAAATCACTATTCTGACTAGGCCCAAAATCAGGCTGTTACAAAATCACATTAGGGATAATTGCATTTAGATTAATTTTACTTAGTTTTAATCAGCACTTCCAATCATATTGTGTTTTTATTCACCAAGTTGTTAATATAATTTTATAATTAAGTGACTTAGCACGAATACAATCCATGTGGAGACGATAAATCGATACTTACTTATTACTTGATAACGACTATGTACACTTGCAAAACCCCAGCTTTACAAGTTTTTGACGCCGTTGCCGGGGATTCTTAAATGTTGCATAGTCATTTTGTGTGAAATTATTTATTTTTAATTTGGTTTATTTTTGACATGACTAACTCATTCTTTTTAAATTTTATTTATTTTCAAGTGTTTATGAGCTGAGATCAGATTATCGATTTACTCTGAGTAGACCCTAAAATTTAGCGAACTTTCAGACAGAGGAGATGTGAACGAACGGTTCAAAGACAAGTCGAGATGGACCTTGGAAATTAGAATCAAGACCAAGGTAATGAAGTTGATCATGTACGAAATCCAATTCTCTTTGCTGATGATAGAGATTGATGCATCAAACAATATGATGTGCCACTTTTCAACAAATTAAGTCCAGGTATTAGAAGGCTAGATATTGAGGCAACCTAATTTGAATTGAGACTTGTGATGTTTCAAATGCTCCAAAAGGTGGGCCAATTTAGTGGTATGCCCATGGAAGATCCACATCTCCACCTTCGAATGTGTATGGAGGTGAGTGATTCATTCAAGATAGCTGGTGTGACAGAAGACGCACTGAGGTTGAAGTTGTTTCCATACTCATTGCAAGATCGAGCATGAGCATGGCTCAATTCATTGCCACCAAGTTCCATATCTAGATGGTAAGAATTAGCAGAGAGATTTTTGGTTATGTATTTCCCGCTTAGCAAGAACGCTAAGTTAAGGAATGAGATCACAACTTTTCAACAATTAGATGATAAGTTTTTGTATGAGGCTTGGAAGTGATTCAAGGGGTTACTTCGTAAGTGTCCTCATCATGGGATTCCTCATTGCATCCAGTTTGAGACATTCTATAATGGTCTCAATGCACCTACAAGATTGATGGTAGATGCTTCTGCAAATGGTAAAATTTTGTCTAAGTCTTACAATGAGGTTTATGAGATCATCGAGAGGATTGCAAGCAATAAATATCAATGGCTAACAAATCAAACAGCTTCAGGAAGACGTGTAGCCAGAGTTGATGAAGTTGACGCCCTCACTTCATTATCAGCCCAGGTATCGTCTATTTCTTTTATGTTAAAATAGTTTACCGCTAATAGTGCTAATAATTTTGCATCTTAGCCACCAAGTCTGTTTGAAGTAGTTTCATGTGTGTACTATGGGAGGGTCATTCTTTTAAGAATTGTCCATTGAATCCCGAGTCAGTGTACTATGTAGAGAACCAACATCAGAATAGGAGTGGACAAGGACCCCAGTTTAACTTTTACAATCCTTTATGGCTTAATCATCCTAACTTTTCTTGGAGCAACTAAGAAAATGGATTGAACAACTTTACGCAGCATAGACTCAACCAATCTCAAGGGTTTAATCAGCAAGCTCCAAAACCGCCTCAAGTTGAGTCATCAAATAGTTTGGAGAACTTGTTGATAGTGTACAAGGAAAAGAATGAAGCTTTGATCCAGAGCCAAGCAGCAACAATGAATAATTTGGAAAACCAAATGGGTCAGTTAGCTACGGAGCTTCGTAATAGACCACAAGGAACATTGTCGAGCAATATTGAGAATCAAAGAAATTTGGGTAAAGAATATATCAAGGTTGTGGCATTGCAAAGTGGTAAAATTTTGGAACCCCGATTGATTGATGTTGACGATGAGCCTGTTGAAAAAGAGGGAAGTCAACTCGCTGTTGAAGTTCTTACCCTAAAAGAGTCAGAATCTGCAAAGACTGATAAGGTAAATCCTAACTTAGTGAATTCAAATACTTTAACATCTTCTTTGGATACAAATTTACATACTTAGAAAGTTGTCCAATCCAACCAAAAGTTCCATCACCTTTATATCTGCAAAGATTACAGCAACACAAGCAGAAACAGGAGGTGCAATTCAAGAAGTTTTTGGATGTTCTGAAGCAGTTACACATCAGTATTCTAGTGGTGCAGGCTTTATAAGAAATGCTGAATTATGTGAAGTTTTGAAGGATACACTATCAAAGAAGAAAGGACTGAGTGAGTATGAGACTATTGCCTTGACAAAGGAGTGCAGTGTGTTCCTGCAAAACAAGTTGCCGCCGAAATTAAAAGACCCAGGAAGCTTTACTCTACCCTGTAACATTGGTGAATCTCACTGTGGTAAAGTTTTGTGCAACTTAGGAGCAAGTATCAACTTGATGCCTAAGTCTATTTTCAAGATGCTAGGGATAGGTGAAGTTAAACCTACAACTGTGACGCTTCAGCTAGCGAATTGATATTTAGCATATCCCGAGGGGAAGATTAAAGATGTTTTGGTAAGAGTCGACAAATTTATTTTTCATGTTGATTTCATTATCTTAGATTTTGAAGTAAAGAAGGAAGTGCTGATCATCCTTGGGAGACCTTTCTGAGCCATGGGTAGAGTGTTAATTGATGTGCGGAAAGGAGAACTCAACATGCGAGTTCAAGATGATCAGGTAACTTTTAACATTCTTAAAGCGATGAAATTTCCCGATCTGACAAAAGAGTGTTCGGTTATTGAAGAAATAGAAACCTTGGTTTCTATGGAAAGCAATTTTGAAGAAGATCTATTGGAGAAAGCTTTAGAGTTTGACCCTTTGGAGGATGAAGAAGGTGAAGAAAACATGGCTTTAATGGCAGCCAATCCGAGAAATTTTATTCAATTGGCATGGTTTGAATCGTCAGAGTTAGAAGTCAGAGAATTTATGCAACCCAAGTTGTCTCAGAGAATTTGTGCAACCCAAGTTGTCAATCGAAGAACCACCTAAACTCAAACTAAAGGTACTTCTGTCCCATTTGAAATATGTTTATTTAGGTGACTGCTCTACTTTGCCTGTGATTATTTCAGCTGAACTGACAAAAGATCAAGAGGAGCAACTAATTGTTGTTCTAAAGAATTTTAAGAAAGTAATTGGTGGACCATAGCTAATATTCGAGGTATAAGCCCTTCTTTTTGCATGTACAAAATTATTTTAGAGGAAGGTGAGAGAGCTCGAATTGATGGGCAAATTAGGCTCAATCCTATTATGAAAGAAGTTCTAAGAAACGAAGTGATCAAATAGTTAGATGCAGGAATAATCTATCCTATTTCAGATAGTTCGTGGGTGAGTCCAGTGTAGTGTGTACCGAAGAAAGGTGGGATCATAATTGTTGAAAATGAGCTTAACGAGTTGATTCCGAAAAGAACTGTTATTGGTTGAAGAATTTATGTTGACTACAGAAAGTTGAATAAAGCTACTTGGAAGGACCATTTTTCGTTGCCTTTTATGGATCAAATGTTAGATCGACTAGCAGGCAATGAATTCTACTATTTTTTAGATGGTTATTTGGGATATAACCAAATAGTTGTAGCTTTGGTGGACCAACATAAAACAACCTTTACTTGTCCGTGCGGTATGTTTTCTTTTAGGCGAATGCCTTTTGGTTTATGCAATGCACCTACAACATTCCAACGATGCATGATGACAATATTCACTTATATGATTGAAAATTTTGTTGAGGTTTTCACGGATGCTTTCTCTGTTTTTGGTAAATCTTATGATACTTGTTTGAGTAATTTAACTAAGGTACTGAAGAGATGCGAAAAGATGAATCTTATCCTTAACTGGGAAAAATGTCATTTTATGGCCAAGGAAGGGATTGTCTTAGGGCATAAATCTCAAAGAAAGGAATTAAAGTTGATAAAGCAAAGGTGGATGTGATTGAAAGATTACCGACCCCAATTAATGTGAAAGGAGTCAGAAGTTTCTTAGGCTATGCCGATTTTTACCGAAGGTTTATCAAGGATTTCTCGAAAATTTGTAAATTGTTGTGTTTGTTGTTAGAGAAAGATACAGTGTTTGATTTCAACAAAGCATGGTTAAAAGCTTTTGAAGATTTAAAAAAATGGTTAATCTCCGCCCCAATAATTGTTACACCCGGCTGGAACTCACCTTTTGGGTTGATGGGCGATGATTATGCTGTTGGAGTTGTGATGGGTCAACGATGAAACAAAGTATTTCACCCTATTTACTATGCAAGTAGAACCTTGATGGGTGCCCAACGCAATTATACAGTAACTGAAAAGGAACTCTTTGCTATAGTTTTTGCTTTTGACAAATTTCGCTCATATCTTATATGAACCAAATTTACAGTATTTACTGACCATACGACCATTAAATACTTACAAAGAAAGATATGAAACGAGGCTAATTTGTTGGATACGTTTAGTCTAAGAATTTAACCTTGAAATTCAAGACATGAAAGGTGTTGAGAATCAAGTAGTTGATCATCTGTCGAGGTTGGAGCAAGATGACGTGACTCGATCATGTGTGCCTATCAACAAGAATTTCCTAGATGAGCACTTATTTGAGGTAAGTCGAATTCATGAAACACCTTGGTTTGCTGATTTTTCCAATTATCTTGCATGTAGAATAATTCCTTGAAAAATGACATACAAACAAAGGAAGAAATTCCTTCACGATAGTAGGTATTATTTTTGGGAGGATCCATTATTGTTTAAACAATGTGTAGATAATATAATCCAAAACTGTGTAGCTGAAAGTGAGATTGCTGAGATCTTGTATCATTACCATTCATCTCCAAGTGGGGATACTTTGGTGGTTCACGTATTCTAGCAAAGATTTTACATGCAAGTTTCTTTTGGCCTACACTATTTAAAGATGGTTATGCTTATGTAAAGAACTGCGACAAATGCCAAATGAGCATAAATATAGCACGAAGGAATGAGATGCCCTTAACAAACATTTTGGAGATTGAATTATTCGACGTATGGGGCATTGACTTCTTAGGCCCGTTCCCTTCTTCATATGGGAACAAATATATCTTAGTTGTTGTGGACTATGTATCCAAGTGGGTTGAAGCTGAAGCATACCCTACAAATGATGCTAAGGTAGTCATGTGATTCGTGCATAAGTATGTGTTTACACGATTTGGGACACCAAGAGCTATTATTAATGATGAAGGTTCTCATTTTGTGAACAAGTGGCTTAAGTGGTTGCTTGAGAAATATGCTATGAAGCACAAGATTACAACTACTTATCACCCCCAGTCTAATGGGCAAATTGAAAGAGCAAACCGTGAAATCAAAGGTATCCCTAAGAAGGTAGTATGCCCTAGCAGAAAAGATTTGTCTCGAAGGCTTGATGATGCATTATGGGCCTATCTAACTGCATTTAGAACACCATTAGCAATGACTCCTTACCCGTTAGTTTTGGTAAGGCATGTCATTTGCCATTAGAGTTGGAGAATAGAGCTCACTGGGCTTTGAAGAAGTTAAATTTTGATCTTAAGCAAACTGGTGAGAGAAGGAGGTTACAACTTAATGAGTTGGAAGAGCTAAGGTAGTTTTCCTATGAGAATGCCAAAAAAGTGTAAAGAGAGATCAAAGAGATGGCATGATAATCATATACAACCTCGCGAGTTGAAAGAAGGTCAGAAGGTTTTGTTGTTTAATTCAAGGTTAAAGTTATTTCCTGGGAAACTTAAATCCCGATGGAAAGGACCCTATACTATTTATCGAGTTTATCCTTATGGAGCTCTTGAATTATACGACAATTACAGAGGTACGTTTAAAGTTAATGGTCAATGTCTCAAACACTATTGGGATGGTGAAGTTGAGCGAGTTGAATCCTTGTTCAAATCAATATACCCTTGATTTTTTTATGAACTTTTTTTGTAAATAAATAAATAGTTAGAATTTATTTTCTTAATTTAGAACATTTAATTAATTTTGTCTAAGGAGATTGGAATTTAAGCGAGACTGCTGTGACCCCTCCAACCTTTCATGGGAATTAATTTAATGTAATTTTTTACGAAGAAATTTTCTAATTAAGAGTTAAAATTTTTAAGTTTAATTTGTTTTGTTTTAATTGCAATTTTTATGTTAATAAAGGGGGTCAAAATTTTCAAGCATAATTTTCAAGCAAAAATTTAGCTACATTAGGGTTACTTGGGCAGCAAGCAATGGGAGTGTCGGCAATTGGTATGATTAGTACCTGAAAATCTGATTTTGATCGATGAAGAAGTGAAAGAGAGATTTGATTCAATTTTCAAGCATCAACCCATGAAGCCTAAAAAAGGTTTTAACTTGAAGAGCAATGATGTGATGGTTGTTCCTATGCCGATTAGAAAGATAATCAATGCTCTTAAGTGGGAACGATTTTGTGATGCTCGTTCACTTCCTGATGATGAACTAGTACAAGAGTTGTACGCGAGTTTCACTACACAAGAAGCTACTGAGGTCATCGTTCGACAGAAAAAGGTACCTTTTACTTCTAAATTCATCGATGGTTTGTTTAACTTACTTGATGTTGAAGAAGATGAGTACTACCCTATGATGAACAACATCAATTGGGATTTTCTTCAACAAGTGCTTAATGTTCCGGGATCCCAATGGATTATAAAAAAGTATGAAAGCCATTCTTGTCGAAGGGAATACTTAAAACTAGTAGCAAAGGTATGGTTTTATTTTTTTCGCTATAGTTTTATGCCTATCTCACACAGTTCCACCATCTCAATGGAACGGATGCTCTTGTCATATGCAATCTTGATAGAAAAGTCCATTAATGTTGGGAAAATTATTCTCAAGGAGACTAATGATTGTGCTAAAAAGTAGATAGGAAGTGTTTATTTCCCATCATTAATCACTTCACATTGCTTAAGGGCCCATGTTAAAACACAAGCAAATCTGAAGGGCAGTATGTCCAAGGCTTCATCACAAGTCATGATCTTGAAAGTCTAGTAGAGAGGGTGCAAGAGCTAAACCAATGCGAGCAAGAAGAACCAACTGAGCCAGATATCAAGTAGTCAACAAATAAAATTGAAACAGAAGCTGATTCAGTTACAAACACTGAAGAAGAAGAATCTGATAAGGAACCAAATAGTCCTAAACCCGTTGAAGGATCTACAAACCCTGTATTTAGGGCTGAGCTAGAAGAAGAACCAGTCAAGCTAAGTGTTGAACTTGAATTTACAACTCCAATTCTGATTTCTGCAAGTGCTTCAAAGAGATTGGAGTTTTCAATTTTGATGGATATGTGCAAGTTCATGCACAATCAACAACAAACTTACTAGAAATATGTAAAAATTAGAGATGACTCAATTTGAAATACTTTTAAGAATATCTCTAACAATTTTGTTCCTGAGTTCCCAGATGCTATCTTTGAGACATAGATGGAGGATACTAACTATGCAAATGGAGATGGAGCTAAAGTAGACAAGGGAATGAGCTAGAAAAATAAAAGGGGGATTCATGTCTTTTATTTATTGATTTTAGGTCTTTAAGAATTTATTTCTTTAGTAATTAGGATTTAATTTCTGAAAAATAAAACATAGCAAGCATGAATAAATACTTCTTTAGAAAGAAAAAGACTAAGTGATGTGGTAATGGAAATGAACATGTCTAGGATTGGGTTATGAGAAAGACTTGGCATTTAAGCAGTCTTAATGACTCACCTCTCTTTCTTTACAACTGTAACACCCTACACCCCTGTCCGTCGCCGGAATAGGGTATTAAGGTATTACATATCTAAATACAACCTACCGAGGTTCATAGTTACACGCTAGACATAGATTCATTGAGTTCTAACCGAAATGTATATCACTTGTAAAAAGGTTCGGTCAGTACCTCATATCTCATTTAATTCGTTTTATAAACATGCTAGCAAATTTCCACCTTGTGGCTACTAACAATTTGGCCAAATCAAACTTTTCACTAACCGAACACCATATTAGAAACTCATTGCATATTGGGTACTAACTAAATATCATGCCACAAACATCGAACCATATGAGTATCATCCAAACATATAATCAAACTAGAAGACTAGGCAAGCCATTTTCGCATGGCTAGAATAATTACAACTCAAAATGTAGTTTGGTTCAATAAAAAGGAGGTTAGCCTATACATGCCATTGATCCAAAATAACTATCAAATGTACCAAAATAACAGCGATAGTGTAGGTGATTAAGGCTTCAATCCCCGAGTCCGTAGCTTCCAAAATGAGATTTATAAAACAGAGGAAACAAAGTAAACGGAGTAAGCATTACAATGCTTAGTAAGTTTTAAGCAATGACAACAGATAAAACTCAAAATATAACATAGTTGTTCGTATTTTTTTGTTCCCCTCTTCATTTAGGTACGTCACCCTTTAACCGAACATACACATTCTCATCATATACGAAAGTAGATAACTTTCACTTATAGTAAGCTCATGTAAACATAGACATGTCGCATAATTTCACATAACATTTCGCATTGACCAATTGTATTTTGACCATATTAATAGTCTCATTTCATGCACACATATGTAATCGCATAATGACCTTAGTATTTGGTCCAAAAACCAGCTTGCATATAAGCTTAGGGTACATACCTGTATAACTTAACACTTTAAGCGCATTCATTAGCAATCGTTACCATGAAGACTTTTAGTCTTAGACTTTACTCGCATCATCATCGAGACCCTTAGCTCGGGTAAAATCTCCATACATAGCCATCGGGACTCTACCCTGGATAGAATCTCCGCATATAGCCTTCGGGTCTTAACCCGGACATCATCTCTGCATATAGCCTTCGGGTCTTAACCCGAACATAGTCTCCGCATATAGTCATCGGGACTTTAATCCCGGATTCACATCACAGAGTCTCATACATATCTATTCACATGTTGCCACATTTCACATAGTAAGATCACACTTGTAATTCAATCCATTCATTCGCATACAAACATATAACATGCTCCTTGACTTCATATCGTAATGTAAATCAAAACTTATACATGTATACTCTTCTTTTCTAGACTTTCGGCCCAATGAGCAAACATACATAAGCAATACATTTCAAATCCCAATTTTAGTTTCTTTCTCTATGAGCCATTCGGCTATATAGCAAACATGAATAAGGTTTCTTTCTCAATGGAACATCATTCAACTATCATGCAGGTATATCATGGCATTTTAAATTAAATACCAAATTCAATTACTCAAAACTTACCTTGAACTTTCCCGAGCAATTATGAGTCGGCTATTCGACCACTTTAGCCTTCCCTTTATCCGAACTTGTCCCTCTATGCTCTTGAGCTAAATAAAATATTTAATTTTATTAATCCTTATTCAAACATCTCAATTAATCATTTTCACTTATATTCAAATAATACATGCATATACTTCTCATAGCAAAAACACACACATTCGGCCATTTCACATACATATCACAAGTCGCAACAAGCTGATTTTCTGAGCAACATTCAATAAATTACTCATAACTGGAGCTACGAAACTCCAAATGAAGTGCCGTTAAGTTTGCCTGAAAATAGACTCATATATCTTCCATCCCTGAAATTTTCAGAATTTTTGGTTTGGCCAATCAATACCAGAATTTTCTTAAAGTTTCCCCTATTTCACTGTTTGACTAAACTGACCACTCTTTACTACGAATTGTATTTCTCCTTGTGCAGAATTCAAAATATGTCCTATCCTATTTTATTCGAAACTAGGAATAAAATAGGATAGGACATATTTTGAATTCTGCACAAGGAGAAATACAATTCGTAGTAAAGAGTGGTCAGTTTAGTCAAACAGTGAAATAGGGGAAACTTTAAGAAAATTCTGGTATTGATTGGCCAAACCAAAAATTCTGAAAATTTCATGGATGGAAGATATATGAGTCTATTTTCAGGCAAAATTAACGGCACTTCATTCGGAGTTTCGTAGCTCCAGTTATGAGTAATTTATTGAATGTTGCTCAGAAAATCAGGTTGTTGCGACTTGTGATATGTATGTGAAATGGCCGAATGTGTGTGTGTTTGCTATGAGAAGTATATGCATGTATTATTTGACTATAAGTGAAAATGATTAATTGAGATGTTTGAATAAGGATTAATAAAATTAAATATTTTTATAACTATTTTTATACAATTTATAGTGATTTTCTAAAAACTGAATAGGGGATTTCAGGGTCATTCTGAAACTGTCTCACACAACTTTAAAAATCTCTTTATCGGCAATTCCATTGCTTGTAAGGTTTCTTTTATAAGAAACTAGACTCATTAAGCTTTAATTACACAATTTATTCAGCCTCTAATTCATCTCTCACAATTTATGGTGATTTTTCCAAAACACGTTACTGCTGCTGTACCAAGCAGATTTATACAATTTCACTCTTTAAAGTTCTTATTCACATTTCATTTCAAGCTACAACATATAATCAAGGTCACATTTGGCCACTAATTAAACATATCAATTTTTTCATATATACCAATTTCCAAGCTCAATTCTACTTTCCCATCCATTAACCGTATGTGATTTGCTCACATTATCCACCTATAGCAACGATCAACTAATTTATAAACACTCATATACATCTTCCTTTACAAGAACGTTAACTAACATGAATTAGCATCCTTTGAGCCATGACCGAATGCACACCTTACCTCAAAACTCAACAATTATACACTTACAATTTAATTCCTCAAATTAACACATACTTCCATCGATTCAAAGCTCAATTAACAAAAATATGTTTGATTACTCCACATGCTATGACCAAAAGCATATGGTCTTAAACTTCACTTATAATATCAAAATCAAACCATCCCTTTCCTTATTATAGGCACATTCGGCAATTCCATCTAAAATCTCAAAAGATATATTCGATAATTATCCATTCACCAAAACAAGTTCATTCGTTCATCAAAACCCAATTTCAACATCAAAGCATAGTTTTTCCTTAGTTGAAAACATACACAAGTACATAATGCACATTAACACTTCATTTTGACAACTCACCACTCAATTTGCACAATAGATATATCATTAACTAACCCTCTAAACCAAATTCATTTGTTCCAATGGGCATAGCTGAATGTCTATTCTAGCTTAATAAATCGCACAATGAATCATAACCAACTCAAATTTCATCCTTATTTTCTCTTGTAGCTATTTCATAGTAATTAAATAAAAACATATCAAATTTCTTAGCCACATTCCCTATTTCAGTTTCGGCAATTGTATAAACTCATACTAGCAATTCAATTATAAAATTCCACAATTAAGTACAAGTTTCATACCTCCCTCTAATTGCCGAATTCAACCTACTTATTCCTTACAAAACTTCCAAAACACCAATTCAAATTACTCAAAGAGAGTCTTTGCCGATTACCCCTTCTTCAATAAACCAACCATTAATCCCATTTTTTACTCAATTCAACATTTAGTAACCATGTGTACACATACAAATAATTTAACCATCAATTTCTAATGTTAAAAACAATTTCCATATTCCACTATATTAGCCGATTATAAATTAAACACTTAGGCCAAACAAAACTTCAATTCTTTCAAATTTGAGCTCACAAATTTCAATTCACCTAAGCTTTAACATCATAGAGTCCATTAAAACTCCATTTATCAATTTCTATTTCAAAGACATAATGCACCAACATGACCAAACACTTCATGCTTCATGCACACAAAAATTTTCACATGGGTCTTGTTGTGAGCTTCAAAACCAACCAAAATTCACAAAGAAATCCAAAGAAATGCATGAAACCTTACCTTAATTTGATGCCCTCACTAGCCAAATGCCTTAAGCTTCAAAAGCTTTCTTTCTTTCTCAATTCACGGCAATGAGAGAAACAAAGAAGTAACACTTTGTTTTTTTTTTTTTTCACCCAATTTACTAATATTAAATTTTATCTTTTCATTTCATAATATTATTTTAATCTTTTATTTTATGATAACTAAATAAAAAAATTCTTTTATTATATTAATATATGACTAAACAACAATTCACAAAGTGCCAAAACCTCATCATTACCATCCACTATCATAAAAGTGGGTAAATTGACATGCAAATCCACTATTTCTCATGCATGCATTAATAAGTCATCACACATTTGTCTAGCATATTTTCAAAGTTCATAATTTAGCCCTTTTAGGTGCAATTCATAATACTAAATTGAAGCACCTATGATGTCACACATGAATTGGCACATACAATAGGCATCAAAATGAATATTTAATTATTTTTATGCCTCGATTTTGTGGTCCCGAAACCACATTCTGACTAGGGTCGTTTTAAGGCTGTCACAACTCTCCTCCACTTAAGAAATTTTCGTCCCCAAAAATATTACCAGAAAATAAGTTTGGGTAACGTTCTTTTATCGAATCCTCAAGCTCCCAAGTAGCTTCTTTAACCCCGTGTTTGACCCACAACACTTTCACTAACGAAATCCTCTTATTCCGCAACTCTTTAACCTCGTGTGCCAAAATACGAATGGGTTCCTCCTCATAACTCATATCAGATCGAATCTCGATGTCAGATGGATTAATCACATGTGATGGGTCGGATCTATATCGTCGGAGCATCGAAACATGAAAAACGTTGTGGATCTTTTCAAGTTCGGGAGGCAAAATCAATCGATATGCTACCAGTCCAATTCGTTCAGATATTTCATATGGTCCGATGAACCTCGGGCTCAATTTACCCTTACGGCCATATCTGAGCACCTTTTTCCAAGGTGACACTTTAAGAAATACCTTGTCTCTGACCTGATACTCAATATCTTTCCGCTTTAAATCTGCGTATGACTTTTGACGATCTGAAGCTGCCTTAAGACGCTCACGAATCACTTTTACTTTCTGCTCGGCATCTCTAATTAAATCAACTCCAAAAACCTTACTTTCACTGAGCTCGGCCCAAAACAACAGTGTACGGCATTTGCGACCGTACAAAGCCTCGTAAGGTGCCATCTTAATGCTCGATTGGAAACTATTGTTGTAAGCGAATTCAATCAAAGGCAAATACCGTTCCCACGAACCACTAAACTCAAGGACACAACATCTCAACATATCCTCGAGTATTTGAATTACTCGTTCCGATTGACCATCCATCTGAGGATGGAACGCTATACTAAAATGTAGCTTAGTACCCAGAGAATCTTGTAGTTTCTTCCAAAACCGGGATGTAAATCTCGGGTCTCTATCCGATACGATGGAGATAGGGACCCCGTGCAATCTGACGATCTGAGAAACATACAACTTCGCTAACTTATCAAGTGAGTAATCCGTACGCACCGGTATAAAATGAGCGGATTTAGTTAATCGGTCTACGACAACCCAAATCGTATCCTTCTTGCTCGGTGTCAACGGTAGCCCAGATACAAAATCCATCGTGACTTTATCCCATTTCCACTCGGTAATCAAAATCGGTTGCAACAAACCCGAAGGCACCTGATGTTCCGCTTTTACTTGTTGGCATATCAGACACTTTGACACAAAATTTGAGATGTCTCGTTTCATACCATGCCACCAATACTGACGTTTCAAATCATTGTACATTTTTGTACTTCCCGGATGAACTGACATTCGACTATTATGAGCTTCATTTAAAATCATCGAAACCAACTCTGAATTTCTCGGGATACATACTCGGCCTCGAAATCTCAAACAACCATTGTCGTCAACTTGAAACTCAGGATCCGCATTTATATCGCATTGAGCTCGCTTGGCAATTAAATCATCATCCGCTTTTTGAGCCTCACAAACTTGTCGTAGAAACACTGGTTTCGCTTTTAATTCTGCTATTATCACACCATCATCAGATACCGGTAAATGCACATTCATTGCTCGTAGAGCAAATAATGATTTCCGGCTAAGAGCATCAGCAACTACATTCGCCTTTCCCGGATGATAGTCAATGACAAGCTCATAATCCTTTAACAATTCAAGCCAACGTGTTTGTCTCAAATTCAAATCTCTTTGGGTCATCAAGTATTTGAGGCTTTTATGGTCAGAAAAGACATGACATTTCTCACCAAAAAGGTAGTGATGCCAAATCTTCAGAGCAAACACAATAGCAGCTAATTCGAGATCGTGAGTCGGATAGTTTTTCTCATGAGGCTTTAATTGCCTCGAAGCATATGCAACAAATCTACCCTCTTGCATCAAAACACAGCCCAAGCCATTCAAAGACGCATCACTATATACTACAAACTCTTTACCGGATTCAGGCTGAACTAAGATTGGAGCCTCCATCAAAAGGGCTTTCAATTGGTCGAAACTTTTCTGGCACTTTTCAGACCATTCAAATTTAACATCTTTCTGCAATAGCTTTGTCAATGGGGTTGAGATCATCGAGAAGTCTTTCACAAACTGTCGGTAGTACCTGGCAAGTCCTAAAAAGCTTCGGACTTCTGAGACATTTTTAGGAGGCTTCCAATCAAGGATAGCAGATATTTTATTCGGATCAACTTGGATACCTGCAGCAGATACAATATGTCCCAGAAAGCCAACCTCGCGCAACCAGAACTCACACTTGCTGAATTTCGCATACAACTGGTTATCATGCAAAATCTGTAGCACAAGTCTTAAATGCTCGGCATGCTCAATCTCAACCCGAGAATAAACCAAAATGTCATCGATAAACACGACCACAAATCGATCTAGGTACTGCTTAACCACTCGATTCATCAGATCCATGAAAACAGCGGGGGCATTAGTCAGCTCAAATGGCATCACTAAAAATTCGTAGTGTCCGTACCTCATTCTGAAAGTAGTCTTGGGCACGTCTGAGTCTCGAACTCGCAACTGATAATAGCCAGATCGTAAGTCAATCTTTGAAAACACTAAGGTTCCCTTTAACTGATCGAATAAGTCGTCGATACAAGGCAATGGATACTTATTCTTTATAGTCACCTTGTTCAGCTGCCGATAGTCAATACACATTCTCAAAGTCCCGTCTTTCTTCTTCACGAACAAGACTGGTGCACCCCAGGGTGAAAAGCTCGGTCTTGCGAAACCTCTATCAGTCAACTTTTGCAACTGAGATTTCAACTCTTTCAACTCTGTCGGAGCCATACGATACGGAGCAATCGAAATCAGAGTTGTACCCGGAACTAGCTCAATGCCAAACTCAACCTTTCTAATAGGCGGTAATCCCGGTAATTCTTCAGGAAATACGTCCGGATACTCACAAACCACAGGTACAGTCTCAAGCTTTAGTTCAGATATTTTGCTATCCAAAACATAAGTAAGATAAGCCTTGCAACCCTTTTGCATAAACTTTTTAGCCATAACAAAAGATATTACTGCCTGTAGCCCGTTTAGATCAGAAGACTCAACCCTAATTATCTCATTATTCGAACATTGCAAATCAATAGTCTTTCACTTGAATTCACTACCGCATCATGCACAGTCAACCAATCCATTCCGAGAGTAATGTCAAATTCGTCGAATGGCAAAATCATCAAATCGACCGAAAAATAGGAATTTCGAATCATAATGGGACATTTCTTACACACTCTATCAACTAAGACACAACGACCCAATGAATTGGACACTCGAATCACAAACTCAGTAGACTCAATAGGGAGAGTCTTACTGGATGCCAAATTTTCACATACATACGAATGAGTTGAACTGGGGTCAATCAAAGTAATTACATTAGTATCAAAGAGAGTGAAAGTACTGGTAATAATATCTGGGGAAGAGGCATCCTCACGTGCACGTATAGTGTAAGCTCTAGCAGGGACACGAGTCTCAGGTTTTGTCGTGGCATCTTTAAACCTTCTCTGACCGCCGCTAGCATTTCCCAGATTTCTAGGTGGTCTACCTCGTGCTGAAATAGTACTCGGTTTCCCACTCTGATTCACATTCTGCTCGAACCATCTGGGGCAATCTCTTATAAAGTGATCAGCCGACCCGCACTTATAACAGGAGCGATCAAGAAATCTACAGCTCCCCGAATGCCATTTTCCATAATACTTGCACTCGGCTCTGTCTCAACGGTCGTTCCCAACACTAGCAGCAGAAGTGGCACGTGTACTCATAGGGGGTCGATCACGGTCTCGTCTAGAAAAATCTGAAGTGGCATTTGGTCTGTCCGACTCACTTCGAAATTTCTTTGAGGATTTTTGAATAGACCTCCTAGAAGATCTCTTACAGAACTCTCTGGCTCCGCTATCAGCTTTTCTCTTTTCATTTCTAAGCTCTTCGGCCTTGCAGGCTCGCTCGACAAGAACAACGAACTCTTGAATTTCCAGAATGCCAACTAGTAGTTTGATGTCTTCATTTAACCCGTCCTCAAAGCGTTTACACATAATAGCTTCGGATGCTATGCACTCGCGAGCATATCGGCTAAGCCGTAGAATTCTCTCTCATATTCGGTCACTAACATTCGGCCTTGTTTAAGCTCAAGGAATTCCTTCTGTTTCTGATCGATAAATCTTTGGCTGATATACTTTTTACAGACTTCAACTTGGAAAAACTCCCAAGTAACTCGCTCTCTCGGCACAACAGAAACCAATGTGTTCCACCAATAGTAAGCAGAATCACGCAGCAGAGATACGGCACATTTCAAGCACTCCTCGGGTGTGTATGACAATTTATCGAACACACGGATTACATTATCGAGCCAAAACTCGGCCCGCTCAGCATCATCATCAACTGTAGCCCGAAATTCTTCAGCCCCATATTTTCTAATTTTATCGACCGGGGGTTTACTCGACCTCACAGGGTCGGTCTCAAGAGGAGCCACAGGGGTCAGAAGTGGGTTATTCGGGGGAGGAGGTTGTGGGACAGCCGGATTAGTTCGTAGGAATTGAATGAACCAATCATTCATCATTGCATAAAAGTTCTGCCTCATGTCATCATCTCGATGACTGGCATTCGGCTGAGAGTCGATCGGCGTGGTCCCTTGCGCGGGAGCGGCCGCCACACTCTCAATATCCTCCGCTACGGCTCGATCGGGATCGGGATCCATTACTATACGAAAAACACATTTCAAATGTCAGAAATCACCACACTATCGCATTATCACAAAATGGCATGTATAGCTATACTCACACGGGCTACGTTAGTCCGAGAATCGACTAAACCGTAGCTCTGATACCAATAAAAATATAACACCCTACACCCCTATCCTTCGCCGGAATAGGGTATTAAGGTATTACATATCTAAATACAACCTACCGAGGTTGATAGTTACACGCTAGACATAGATTCATTGAGTTCTAACCGAAATGTATATCACTTGTAAAAAGGTTCGGTCAGTACCTCATATCTCATTTAATTCATTTTATAAACATGCTAGCAAATTTCCACCTTGTGGCTACTAACAATTTGGCCAAATCAAACTTTTCACTAACCGAACACCATATTAGAAAATCATTGCATATTGGGTACTAACTAAATATCATGCCACAAACATCGAACCATATGAGTATCATCCAAACATATAATCGAACTAGAAGACTAGGCAAGCCATTTTCACATGGCTAGAATAATTACAACTCAAAATGTAGTTTGGTTCAATAAAAAGAAGGTTAGCCTATACATGCCATTGATCTAAAATAACTATCAAATGTACCAAAATAACGGCGACAGTGTAGGTGATTAAGGTTTCAATCCTTGAGTCCGTAGCTTCCAAAATAAGATCTATAAAACAAAGGAAACAAAGTAAACGGAGTAAGCATTACAATGCTTAGTAAGTTTTAAGCAATGACAACAGATAAAACTCAAAATATAACATAGTTGTTCGTATTTTTTTGTTCCCCTCTTCATTTAGGTACGTCACCCTTTAACCGAACATACACATTCTCATCATATACGAAAGTAGATAACTTTCACTTATAGTAAGCTCATGTAAACATAGACATGTCGCATAATTTCACATAACATTTCGCATTGACCAATTGTATTTTGACCATATTAATAGTCTCATTTCATGCACAAATATGTAATCGCATAATGACCTTAGTATTTGGTCCAAAAACCAGCTTGCATATAAGCTTAGGGTACATACCTGTATAACTTAACACTTTAAGCGCATTCATTAGCAATCGTTACCATGAAGACTTTTAGTCTTAGACTTTACTCGCATCATCATCGAGACCTTTAGGTCGGGTAAAATCTCCATACATAGCCATCGGGCCTCTACCCCAGATAGAATCTCCGCATATAGCCTTCGGGTCTTAACTCGGACATCATCTCTGCATATAGCCTTCGGGTCTTAACCCGGACATAGTCTCTGCATATAGTCATCGGGACTTTAATCCCGGATTCACATTACAGAGTCTCATACATATGTATTCACATGTTGCCACATTTCACATAGCAAGATCACACTTGTAATTCAATCCATTCATTCGCATACAAACATATAACATGCTCCTTGACTTTATATCGTAATGTAAATCAAAACTTATACATGTATACTCTTCTTTTCTAGACTTTCAGCCCAATGAGCAAACATACATAAGCAATACATTTCAAATCCCAATTTCAGTTTCTTTCTCTATGAGCCATTCGGCTATATAGCAAACATGAATAAGGTTTCTTTCTCAATGGAACATCGTTCAACTATCATGCAGGTATATCATGGCATTTTAAATTAAATACCAAATTCAATTACTCAAAACTTACCTTGAACTTTCCCGAGCAATTATGAGTTGGCTATTCGACCACTTTAGCCTTCCCTTTATCCGAACTTGTCCCTCTATGCTCTTGAGCTAAATAAAATATTTAATTTTATTAATCCTTATTCAAACATCTCAATTAATCATTTTCACTTATAGTCAAATAATACATGCATATACTTCTCATAGCAAACACACACACATTCGGCCATTTCACATACATATCACAAGTCGCAACAAGCTGATTTTCTGAGCAACATTCAATAAATTACTCATAACTGGAGCTACGAAACTCCAAATGAAGTGCCGTTAATTTTTCCTGAAAATAGACTCATATATCTTCCATCCATGAAATTTTCAGAATTTTTAGTTTGGCCAATAAATACCAGAATTTTCTTAAAGTTTCCCCTATTTCACTGTTTGACTAAACTGACCACTCTTTACTACGAATTGTATTTCTCCTTGTACAGAATTCAAAATATGTCCTAGCCTATTTTATTCGAAACTAGACTCATCAAGGAGTCTAAGCATATAAATTTTATCTTATAACTATTTTTATACAATTTATAGTGATTTTCTAAAAACAGAACAGGGGATTTCGGGGTCATTCAGACACTGTCTCACACAACTTTAAAAATCTCTTTATCGGCAGTTCCATTGCTTGTAAGGTTTCTTTTATAAGAAACTAGACTCATTAAGATTTAATTACACAATTTATTCAGCCTCTAATTCATCTCCCACAATTTATGGTGATTTTTCCAAAACACGTTACTGCTGCTGTACCAAGCAGATTTATACAATTTCACTCTTTAAAGTTCTTATTCACATTTCATTTCAAGCTACAACATATAATCAAGGTCACATTTGGCCACTAATTAAACATATCAATTTTGTCATATATACCAATTTCCAAGCTCAATTCTACTTTCCCATCCATTAACTGTATGTGATTTGCTCACATTATCCACCTATAGCAACGATCAACTAATTTATAAACACTCATATACATCTTCCTTTACAAGAACGTTAACTAACATGAATTAGCATCCTTTGAGCCATAACCGAATGCATACCTTACCTCAAAACTCAACAATTATACACTTACAATTTAATTCCTCAAATTAACACATACTTCCATCGATTCAAAGCTCAATTAACAAAAATATGTTTGATTACTCCACATGCTATGACCAAAAGCATATGGTCTTAAACTTCACTTATAATATCAAAATCAAACCATCCCTTTCCTTATTATAGGCACATTCGGCAATTCCATCTAAAATCTCAAAAGATATATTTGATAATTATCCATTCACCAAAACAAGTTCATTCATTCATCAAAACCCAATTTCAACATCAAAGCATAGTTTTTCCTTAGTTGAAAACATACACAAGTACATAATGCACATTAACACTTCATTTTGACAACTCACCACTCAATTTGCACAATAGATATATCATTAACTAACCCTCTAAACCAAATTCATTTGTTCCAATGGACATAGCCGAATGTCTATTCTAGCTTAATAAATTGCACAATGAATCATAACCAACTCAAATTTCATCCTTATTTTCTCTTGTAGCTATTTCATAGTAATTAAATAAAAACATATCAAATTTCTTAGCCACATTCCCTATTTCAATTTCGGCAATTGTATAAACTCATACTAGCAATTCAATTATAAAATTCCACAATTAAGCACAAGTTTCATACCTCCCTCTAATTGCCGAATTCAACCTACTTATTCCTTACAAAACTTCCAAAACACCAATTCAAATTACTCAAAGAGAGTCTTTGCCGATTACCCCTTCTTCAATAAACCAACCATTAATCCCATTTTTTACTCAATTCAACATTCAGTAACCATGTGTACACATACAAATAATTTAACCATCAATTTCTAATGTTAAAAATAATTTCCATATTTCACTATATTAGCCGATTATAAATTAAACACTTAAGCCACACAAAACTTCAATTCTTTCAAATTTGAGCTCACAAATTTCAATTCACCTAAGCTTTAACATCATAGAGTCCATTAAAACTCCATTTATCAATTTCTATTTCAAAGACCTAATGCACCAACATGACCAAACACTTCATGCTTCATGCACACAAAAATTTTCACATGGGTCTTGTTGTGAGCTTCAAAACCAACCAAATTTCACAAAGAAATCCAAAGAAATGCATGAAACCTTACCTTAATTTGATGCCCTCACTAGCCAAATGCCTTAAGCTTCAAAAGCTTTCTTTCTTTCTCAATTCACGGCAATGAGAGAAACAAAGAAGAAACACTTTGTTTTTTTTTTTCACCTAATTTACTAATATTAAATTTTATCTTTTCATTTCATAATATTATTTTAATCTTTTATTTTATGATAACTAAATAAAAAAATTCTTTTATTATATTAATATATGACTAAACAACAATTCACAAAGTGCCAAAACCTCATCATTACCATCCACTATCATAAAAGTGGGTAAATTGACATGCAAATCCACTATTTCTCATGCATGCATTAATAAGTCATCACACATTTGTCTTGCATATTTTCAAAGTTCATAATTTAGCCCTTTTAGGTGCAATTCATAATTATAATACTCAATTGAAGCACCTAAGATGTCACACATGAATTGGCACATACAATAGGCATCAAAATGAATATTTAATTATTTTTATGCCTCGATTTTGTGGTCCCAAAACCACATTCCGACTAGGATCGTTTTAAGGCTGTCACAACAACCCTACCTGGTGTTCAATTTTCATTTATTACATTGTTCTTGCAATGAGGACATTTCTTTCTTTTTAAGGGCGGTAAGGCAAATAATTGCTCCAATTTTTTAAAAAATTTTCAAGTATGTTTCAATCATTTCTTTCATGAGTATGTTTTAATAAATAAATGTTTAGATTAATAAGATAGTTTGTATGCAAGCATGAATAATGATTTTAGCTGAGTGATTGTATGTTATCATGAAGAATGCATTGCTGGTATGATCTTAGTCTTATGTAATTTTTGCCATAAAAACTTAGTTTCTTTTGAGATTAGACATACATGAAGGTTTTTATCTATAGAATTGACTTTGTAAGTTTCTTGAGGTGAAATCCTAGGAGACATAAAAGTCTAAAATGATATAGGCACTATTTCTTTGGATTGTTTGAGCCTTTTCAAGCCAACCTAATGATATTAGACCCTTGGAACTATAATTTTGAGCTTAAAAGCCTGTTTATTGAAATGAGCCTACATTACAAGCCACATTTCCATCTTTCAAAGTTATCCTAATTTTGTGCACCATCTTAACTAAAGTTGTCTTGGTAAATGATATTTGAGGAAATTTTTCAGAGGATGTATGTGCTCATGCTTATAAAGAAAAAGAAATAAAGACAACGAAAGAGTGAAGAAAAATTTGCTCACTCTCTAAAAAGAAAAAAGGCATGAGCATGAGTTCAAAATAAGTTTGGGGTTATTCCAAAGGTTTGCTTAAAGAAAAGGGTTGTACTTTGTGAAATCCAAGACGAAGTTAAAGGTTAAGATTTTGAAACCAAAATATCCCATCTCTTAAAATCCCTACATTTAACCAAGCCCCGTTACAACCATATAAAAGACCTATTGATTTGATGATTATGTCACCTACATTAGTGGAGAGGAAGTACTAAGTTCAACAGATGAAGATCATAAATAAGCCTTATGATTGTTTTTCTTGATTGATAAGAAATTAGGTTGAATGAAGAATATTATTTGTGGCTATAACAGCCCGAATTAGGGCCTAAACAGAATGGTGGATTCGAGACCAAGAATCCGACATAGAAAAATTTATTTTGATAAAATTGTAAGGTATATTGTGTGAATGATTGCATAAGTGAAAATTTACTAAATAAATTTTATCGATAAAGTGCTCGATTGAGTGATAGGACTAAATTGCAAAAATTTTAAAATGTGAGTTCTAGAAGCATTTAGTGTGTAGTTGAATTGAATTCATAAATTAGAGCCCTTATTCAGTAATTAGACCATTTAATGTTCTCATGGACAAAAATAGCCTTACAAGGGTAAAAATCTCAAGGAAGGGCCATAAGGGCATTTTAGTCATTTGGTTATTTTAAGAATTAAAGTGGGAAAATAAGGCCAAAATGTGTTCATCTTTCTCTTGTGTTGGTTGAAACTTGCAAGGAGTCCATAGCTAGGGTTTTTCATCTTGTCAAGCTTGATTGTAAGCATCTCTTAGCCCCGTTTTTCATATTCTTTGTATTTTTAAAATCCTTGTACGTTAACCTGGATGTTTCTGCCACTATTTTAAGCTAGGGTACGTGTTTAAAAATTTACCCATGTGTGACATAAAAGCATTTTGATGTTTAATGGTAGAAACTGAAGGTTAGATGTGTAGTAAACAACTTTTTCTAAGTAATGTTTCATGAAAATACATTTAGGGACTAAAATGCAAAATTAGTAAAACTTGTGCATAAGTTGTGAAATATTGAGAAATGTTGGCTGCTATAAGTGAGAAAAAGAGTCGGCTAGGCTTGGGAATATAGAAAAATGGATACATTTCATTTTACGAACCTAGGGACTAAAGTGTAAAAATGAACAAAGTTAGGGGTAAAATGGTAAAATTTACCATAGGTTAATTTTGTGTCAAATTGAGTAATGTATGTATTAAATGAGTTAAATTTGATGTTATAGACCAAGAATAACGAGAAAATGACCTTGACCGGGGAAAAGGCAAGGTCTCGAACTAAGTTGATAAAGATTGCAATTTGACTCCAGGTAAGTTTATGTGTAAACAATGAGTTGTATTGATATTATGATTAATTGTTTTATTTATTTTAATATTTGTAATATTGTGATAAATTGCAAATTGTATTTATATATATTGATAAAGAAATAGATAGGTGTGGAAAACCCGATTGAGCCTTAGGAATTAACTAGGATACGAGTGACATGTCACTAGGAAACCATTGATTGTGATCGATTGTGTATGTGATTCTGGGTGCTGGTTTAGTTTGACTACCAGTGGCTAGATAATCCTGCATTTGTTTGGAATACTTGTCAATTTGTGTGAGTAGCACAGAGTAGTTTCGATTATACAGTCAACTTGAGTGAGCAGACCTGTGAATAGCTCATTATTGAGCCATTATGTGGTAAGTGATATGTAACCCGCCTTACCCAGGTTTATCGCTTTACCTGAGCTCGAGGCATTACCAAACAATATCACCATTCATCAGACACATCAAAACACCAATTCTCAATCCAATTTAAAACTTATTCTTAAAATATCACACGACCAGTAACACCCCTTACCCGAGACCGTCGCCGGAGTCAAGCACGAGGCGTTACTAGACTTAACTTATTCATCCGGGCGTAGAAATCTGCTTTTAAAATTAATTTATTTTCATTCATTCAATATATCCCTAAGAAGGGTCATCGAGGCCCTAAATCATGCTATTAAAATGGTTCGGGGCCAAACCGGGATCAATAAAATTTTTCTGATTACTAAAACGAACCAAAATAAAATTATTTCACTGTTCCTTATAAAGCTGTCCAACTGCATCACAGTCACTAAATAAATCATAACTCGAGTTAAAAAACTCAAAATTTAATTCTGTAAATTTTTCCTAAAACTAGACTCATATACCTTCTTACTGATTTTTTTTATAGAATTTTTAGTCTAGCCAATTAGTACAGTTTATTAGTTAAAATCTCCCCTGTTATGCAGTTCGACTACTCTGACCTCTGTTCACTACAAATTAGTTTTCACTCTGTAAAAAATTCAAATAGGCATGTTGTTTATTTCATTTGAAACTAGACTCAATAAGAAATCTAGGAATATAAACTATAACACCTAATTATTTATGTACAATATATGGTGAATTTTTAAATTCAGAATAGGGGATCACAAAGTCCATCTAGAGCAGTCTCACTCAAATGCAAATAACTCATAATATAAAACTCTTTTACTTACTCTGCTTCTTCCACCTGAAAACACACTCATTAACCTTTAATTTCATATTGAATTCCATTTATACTATTTTTAGTGATTTTTCAAAATCACATCACTGCTGCTGTTTGAATCTATTTTTAAGCTATTTTCACCTTTTTCATGGTTTCCATGTGATAATTACCATTTAGGCATACATAGTATTAAACCTATGTTTGATTAGTCATTCCAATAGCTAATCATCAAAAAGTATTTATATACCATTCATTAAACATATCCTAAGGACATTCATACCAAAAGAAGCCAAGTCCCTATACATGCCATACGTGAAATGAAACGTCTAGCTATACCAAAATGATCCTGTTGATTGTGTGACCGGATCTCTGACGTTCCTTGCGATCCCCGAGTTGGCTTGGTAAGAACTATAAAAGAAAGGAAAATAAAGAGAGTAAGCACTAAGCTTAGTAAGTTTACAAGTAAATAAATCACAACAATCACCCTAAATAATAGTTAATTATAATATCATCAAGCATCATAAGCTTTCCTTACACCTCATTTCTTACCCTCTTCCTTGTTCACTTACTTTCTTTCTTACTTGATTATTCAATAAACTCATGAATATAACTTACCTTTCCTTTGCTGAAAATTTCCTGTAATTTGACCTGTACAATTGCCCGTTGAACCACTCGGAATACTAAAGATACTCGGGTTTTCTTGCCTGATAATAGCCTGTCAATGCCATGCTCTAGACATGGTCTTACATGAGATGTTCCCTGTCCTACCATAGCTATATTTTTTATATGGACTTATATGGGATATTCCTGTCCTGTCTAATAACCCAAAATGTCATGACATTCCGTATTCCAACATTCCTAGAGTTCAAACGGGGCATTCTGATACTTTTTCTCTATCATCTCGTCTTTGGTTCAACTTCGAATATTTTCATAAAATAAATGTATATATGCTGGAAATTAACAACATTAATGTAAAATAAAGAAATATTGCATTTATTTACCGTAAACTTACCTCGATACAAAATACGGTTAAACTTGACAATTTAGTCCTTTACTTTTTCCTTTCCCCGATCTACTCCCGAATTTCGTTCTTCTTGATCTATAATAGCAATTTAGCTTATTTAATACTCACATTTATCAAACAGCCCTTAACTCAAATTTTGGAAAAATTATATTTTTGCCCCTAAACTTTTGCATATTTACACTTTTGCCACAAGGCTCAGAAATTAAACTTTATCCCAAATTCTTATGTTTTAGGACATGCTGATCACTTATTTACCAACAACAACCTCAAATTCCCACTATAACATGTACTTATGAACAATATGTATTTTTACCGATTAAGCCCTTTTACTCGTTTTTACTTAAAACCGAGTAGCACAAGTTGGCTAGCATAATTTAAAACCTCATATTCTATTATAAAACATCAAAATAAACACTTTTCACGTATGGGTATTTTTCCAAATATGAACCCTAGGTTAAATTATTACTAGAATAAGCTAAATCAAGTTATCGGGACTTTGAAAACGTAAAGAACATTAAAAACGGGGCTTGGAATCACTTACTATGGAGCTTGGAAGCTTGAAACAAACCCTAGCTATGGATAACCCTTGAAATTTCGTGCTAATGAAGAAGATGGACATATTTTACCATCTTTTTCCTTTTTTTTAATCTTTGAATTACCAAATGACTAAAATACCCTTCATTAAAAACTTTGGTTATTTCTACCAATGTATGTCCATTTTTGTCCAAAATTTTAGAAATTGGTCAAATTGCTATTTAAGACCCTCTAATTAATATTCCAAGGCAATTTCATGCTAAAAGCTTCTAGAATGCAAGTTTTGCAACTTATTCGATTTAGTCCCTAATTTCAAATTATGCACTTTATGCATAGAATTCCTTCACGAAATTTTCACAAAATCATGCAATCATATCATAAACCTCAAAATAATTATAAAATAATTATTTCTATCTCAGATTTGTGGTTTCGCAACCACTGTTCCTTTCAGGCTCTATTTTGGGATGTTACATGACCCCTAAAATGGGCTTACGAGGTCTAAAATAGTGTTTGAGAGTGATCCGAGACCAAACCGAGAATTTAGAAAATTTTTGAATAATTTGGCCTACTACAGGGCATACGCTCGTGTGAGATAGGGCCACGCCATGTGGGTAAGCCGTGTGGTCACACATGTCTGTGTTCCCTACCCGTGTTGAATTTTTGGAAAATTATTTTCATTTCGAACCTACAGGGGTTTCCACGTGGCCAAGCACACGTTCGTGTCCCTGGCTCGTGTCCTACCACATGGCCTCGACACACCCATGTGGCTCTCCGTGTGAAAAACTTGGGACATTCTGTCTATGATGTCAGCATGCCATTTTGGTCACACAGCCGCAGGACACGACCGGGTGACCAGGCCGAGTGACGTTCTTAAACTCCGAAAATTACAAGTAAGGTTCACACACCCGACACACATGGCCGTGGGGTTTGGCCGTGTGACCTTAAGTTAGGCTATTTTTCAAGCCATACTTTGCCCCAAAACACATGCAATCACTCCCACTTTTAACACCACATATCAACACATTTTTAACATCAAAATGACTCTATTTACCCATTCATCACCCTATTCAATTTAAACACACCCAACACCAAGTATTCATGAATTTCCTCATAAAGATAGGTAGCAAAATATCATCATAAATGGCTAAATCACTTAGCCTAGGTTTCAAAATAACTTCCCCAAGACATATACCACAATATAGCCAAACCAACTTACACCTACAAAACCACTAAGTCCCTATACATGCCATAGTTTAAGAGTTTCTTCCACTATACTAAAAGATAATGTCTATAGTGAGGGTGATCCTCCGACTTGATTTGATCCCGAGCTGGCTTGACTGAATCTATAAAACAAGGGAAAAAATGAAAGGAGTAAGCTTTAAAAGCTTAGTAAGCCTATATGCAAATAAATAACATTATAACTTGTTCTCATTGAAGCACTTAATTCATAGTAAAACTTGAATTGTCATCAATCTCACTCACTCATTTAATCTTACCAATCCTTCCCATACACCACATGAAATTTTGCTTATCCATGCATATACTCATAAACACTTGCTTTCATATAACAATTCTCACCCATGCATACATTTGCTTACATTCCTGCATCTATACATCACATGCCACACAAGACATCTTTTAGCAATATTTCTACATTAACATTTTGGTTTATCTACCAATACTTGGTGGTTTCAGCAAAGAGCTCCACCTTAACAAATCGACTCACTTTAGTTGTGGTAACAACACTTAGCTCCACGCTTCTAAAACAATATGTTATATTTTATCGTAGTAATAGCACATAGCTCTATGATGTCAATACGATATGTTTTATTCATGGCCACAACACAAAGCTCCATGATGTTTTGCTACTTGCAATTATAAGTGGTTACAACACATAGCTCCACTCTTTCATGCACTTATCCATATCCAATAAGTTGTCATCATAAATTTCCCTATTTAATCCTACCATGCTTACACAATTCATAAATGGTATCATACAACTATTTAATGTTCAATTTCATCCCACATGATAAGTAAAATATTCTAACCTAATTAAATCAAGTTTAGTTGCATATAAACTTACCTAGATTATAAAATAAGTCAGTTTTGCGATTTAGTCCGAAACCTTGCCTTTGCCCATGTCAAGGGTGATTCCTCGTTCTTCTTGATCTATAACATCACATTCAACTCATTTAATACACACATTGTTCACTTTAGTCCAAAATCATCCTACAACAATTTTTACCATTTTACCCCTAACTTTGTCAAATTTTACAACTAAGTCCCTAGGCTCGTAAATTGAAATGTATCGATTCCTTTGATTACCCAAGCCTAGCCGAATGTCTATAGCACCCAAAACAACCCACATTTCTCATCAATTTATACTTTTACCTATAAGGCCCCAAATTTTGGGCCTAGAAGAATTGGGCCTTGGGCTTGGGTGCGTTTAAAATTCTTGAGTGTAAGACATCGACTCAATTTGCAAGTTAGAATTGATGTGTTAGTGATTTTGGAATGTGAGAGGGTTTTGATGATGTTTTGGGTTCAAGCTTGGGTATAGGAAAAATCTTGATTTTGGCCTTAAGGGAACCCCGAGCTCAAGTGGGATAGCTTATAAATAAAAGGGGCTAAAATAAGACATAAAAAGAGATATGGTCTATTGGCAAGGAAGTGACGCCATAGGCGAAGCAAGGGGTCCAAGGTTCAAGTCTTGGCTCTTACAATTTATTTTGGTTTCTCTTTTAAATAAATCTTGAAGCGAGTAGACGGGTTTAAAGTTAAATGTGTTGGACTTGTGACACAAAAGGAGCTTGTGTCCTAATGGTGGTGGCATGGCATGGTTATCAAGGGGACTTTGGTTCGAATCCTTTTGTATGCAAAGGTTGATTATTTTGCTAATAAGTTGGTTTTGGGGGATTGATGGAGAATCCCACATTGGGAAGCTACATGAGAATAGGCAAGAAGCTGGCTTTAAATAGAGCAAACCATAAGGAGAGTAAGCATACATTTCTTGGCTTATCCCCTTCACGTTGTCGCGTGTTCGTTTGGGTTAGGCGTTGGATCATTCATTGATCTGTATGCCGTTGGGTCACGGTGGTGGTGGTGACCGTAGTTGATCGACACACCCCCTAGGGAGTCAAGGGTGCGATTATTGTTGGCTTCTGGGCATAGCAGCATTCGGAGCGCAGATTAACTTCAGATACCTATCAGGTGTGTACTTCACCCTACTCTAGCTATAGAACGGCAAATGCTGGAATGCTGAAATGGGCCATGTGGGCCCAATGGGCCCATGGACCCAATCGGGCAAACTGTATGATTGCGTAGTAAATATTGAACTAGACTAGGTGAATCTCATATCTGTGGCTAGTTTTGGGCAAAAGTGCCACACGAGCGTGTGGGCCCACATAGGCCGAGAACGAGCCTTAGGCCCATTCGTAACGTTATCTTTGTTTAGAATACTTGAGTCACCCGAGGCGACTGTAGACTTTTTGAGGGATTAATAAAATTACTAAAATACCCTTATAGGGTAGAATTACTGTAATACCTCCGATTTGCAAAATTAGCGAATTACCCTCGATTTACAAAATTACAAAAATATCTCAGATTTCAAAATTATCGAAATACCCTTGATTTGCAAAATTATCGAACTACCCTGGTTTGTGAAATTACCGAAATACCCTTAGTTTGTGAAATTACCGAAATACCCCTAGGTTGCAAAATTACTGAAATACCCCTGTAGGGTAGAATTACTGAAATACCCCTATAGGGTAGAATTATCGAGATACCCCTATGGGGTAAATCACCATTTTGCCCCTAGGGTGTTAAATGACTGTTTTGCCTTTGTGGCCAAGTGATTGACTTAGACTGTGTATTTGACGGATTTGACTGTGTTCGTATGACAGTGATTTGACTGACGTGACCGTGGTTGTGTGATTGATATGTTTTAATATGTGTTTAAATAACTGATACTAAATATGGCCATTCTACATACATGTGTGATGATTGAGCATAGCATACACAACATATTGGGTTGGGACATCGTTTTGGAGGAAGTTCTATGCTAGTGGCTTTGCCTCGTATTCTGATTCTGGTGGCTTCGCCACGTTATCTGTTATTAGCAGCATGGCTGCGTCATTGGTGTGTAGGGCTGGGTGGGTCGAGTTATTCCCCACATGGTGTGTTAGGTTGGTACGGGTGGTGTGATGGTTGGACTAGGTTGGGATTGCATTCACATTTTGTTCTGATTCTATTATGGGCTTGGCCCCCACTATTCTGTATAGGGCTAAGGCCCAGACTAATCTGCTCTATATAGGGCTTCGACCCAGTCTGTTCTGCATATTTGTATTACACTGTTATTGATTCGGCTTTGGGCTTAGGACAACCTGATTCTGATTTCGATAATATTTCTGATTCTGTAATGTGCTAAGGCCATTTTGTACAGTCTGTTATAATGGGCTAAGGCCCAATTGATACTGGAATTGTAGCTGTAACACCCCAAACCCGGCCCAGACATTACAGCCAAGTCTGGTGCGTCACATTACCTACAACTAACCATGTTACCTAGTTATTAATATTAGGGTGAGCTTTGCAAAACCGGTAGTGAAGTTTTAAGAGAAATTCCCAATTAATTGGTGAACGTCCTATTCATATTTAGTTATTAAGAGGATCATGTTAAAACTTAGCATTGTTACTCGTTTGAAACATGTGATTGATTTTGAAAACGATTGAATACATTTTAAGAAAACTCGCACAGCTTTGTCTATAGCATTAGCGGTAAAGTATGAATAAAATGTTGAAAACCCAAAATAATTAAAGCGGCCTTATTACAACCCAGAACCATACTGAAAATAAATTTAAAACAAATAGAAATAAAATCAAAATAACATAAAACTTAATTAATAAATTGCAGTCCATACGACCACTCTGAATCCCTCCCAGCTCCAAGTCCACCAGTCTAGGGCTCACCTGCATGGATGGAAGGAAAAGGGGGTGAGTTTGGAAACTCAGTGTTCAAAGAAACCCATCCAGAGCCCAAATCAGCTCAAGCCCACTGGGCTTAAGCCTTATCTAGATACATTAATAATTGGGTCGGAGCCCTATTCAGATACAGTAATAACCGGGCCGAAGCCCTATTCAGATAAAAGTACGGCCCATAGGCCTATATCAGTAACAAAATAGAAATGAATGCAAGCCCAACCCAACCTAAGTCCAACTGCTACACTCCACCCATACCAGCCCTGCACTCCATGTGGGGAATAACTCAACCCACCCCGCCCTACACTCTACAGTTGCAGCATAGCTGTTCACATAACAGTAAAATGAGGCAAAGCCTCCAGTACGTGGTCAAGCCACTTTTAGTACTTCCTCCATCAATAACCCAGTCCCATGCAACAGATAATCATGTAGTGAATAGTAAAACATGCATCTCAGTCAGATTTAGCCTTGGGGGTATTACGGTCATTTTACACCTAGGGTTAAAATAGTAATTTTGCACCTATAAGGGGTATTTCAGTAATTATTCTAGTTTTTAGGGTTTTATGCAGTTTACAGTCATTAATTGTCCAACTTTTGTCTCAGTAGCTTACTTAGCCCATTTTAGTAGTTTACAGTCACTGGGCCCTAAAACCCCTAATGGGCCCTACAATGTCATTTAGCTAATTTAGCCCGTTTAGCCCAAATTCTAAGTCTAGCTTAACAGTCTTAACCTCCAGAATACCAGAACACACTTACCGCTTACTTTTTCCCCATAAGGGCCCGTAAGCCCATTGGGCCGAATTTTAGCCCATCAAGGCCCAAATTTACTGAAGTGCACGAAATTGTGCACTTAACCATCTTACCACCTGCGATTACAGATCTAATGATTTCCAATCGGCTTAAGAGCGTTTGCACACTCAGAAGCCCATGAAATGCCAAGATTTCGGCATTTTGACTTTTCGACTTTTGTCGATTTAGACTATAGAAGGGTGTTCGATACACTTCTGATTTGTGACGAATGCTACCATGATTTCCCACAGAGTGTCCTACAATCGATCACTTAACATATCAGATTCGAAATCCAATGAGAACCAATATAAATATTACCTACCATAACCAGCCATCATCACCTAAGGCCCTTGATATCTTACCTTTGCCGAAATTAGTGACTAGATCTAGATCTAGTCGTTCCACTTGTCCAGGCCCTCAATCAGAAGCCTCTAGATCACACTAATAGCAAAATAAATCTATTGTTAAAACCCTTAGAGCCTCAAGCTGCAAATCGACAGCCTCCCTATGCCTCTAGGGATTTCGACTTTTCTAAATCCAGAAATAAAGAATAGAATCAGAGATGTCGAGTACTTACCACAGGTTCGCTAAACCAAAACGATTCCACTTCTTTTTCTACTCAGATCTGATGCAGATCTAGCCCCTAAACACTAGCAGAGAATGAGTCTTAGAGATCTAAGGATTCGGCTACTAAGTCCCTATGAATATGGTGATTTTGGCTTTTGATGAGATGAAGAAGAAGAAGATTCGAGGTTATGGATTTGAAGTGGTGGTATCGACAGAAGTTAAGGGTTTTAAGGATGTGAAAGTCGGCCAAAAGAGAAGGAGAAAATAGGAGGATTCAGTTATAGAAAAATTGGCACAAGAGTAACCTTTTCGGATTTCAGCTGTTTTGAATATTCAGTTATGGAGGATTAGAAGAGAATGGGAATGAAAAGAAAAGAGAATGAAAGAAGAGATGGGTAGAGTGAAGAGGATATTTCCACTTGAGAAGAAAGGAAGAAGAAAAAGAATGGAAGAAGGGAGAAAAGAAGATTGGCTAAGGCATATTGTTAGAAATGGAGAATTTGCTTGAGTTTTCAGCTTTTTGGTACACTAAGGGGAGAATAAAACAAAAGTAGAAAACCCTAATTTGGCAAGACAGAAAAAGCAATTAGAACTTACCCTAAAGGCTATTCAAACAAATGGCAGAACCTCCCTTTATTTGCGAAAATTACAACCCCTAAAGCTCTAGCCGAATGCCCCTATCCACATGACCAAAAATTAAAAGTATCATCTGCTTACCTTGCAACTAGAACTTTGGCCTTAGCACTCAGTCCACATGCCACTTTTTTAGGAGATTAGTGGCGCCACATTGCCACTTTACCAAGAGCCTCTTTGTGTCCCATTTCACTAACTTTTTCTTAAAGGCCCACTGAACAAAGTCCCCTTCACTTTAAATCCAAACTTGATATTTCTATCGGGTTTTAACTTAGGCTAGAGAACACTTACGACCAAGCTTGAAAGATGACAAAACCGTAGTTATGGGTTCCTTGCAATTTTCAGCCAAGGGAGGAAGATGGACACTCAATTTTGACTTCTTTTCCCATTTTTTTCTTTTATTAACTAATGACCAAAATGCCCTTCCTTAAAAACCTTTAGCATTCCACCCTTCCTTGGGCATTTTTGTCCAAACATGGTTAAAATGGTTTAATTGCCACATAAGGGCCTCTAATTTAAAAACCCAATTCAATCAAGTACCTTTATGAAATAAAACCCATATTTTTCAACTATTGCAATTTAGTCCAACTTACCAAATTGGACGTATAACCAATAAAATTCACTCACCAATATTCCACCTATTTATCCAAACACCCAATAAATATCAAAACTAAATTGGAATACAATTTTAAACCCTAGATTCATGGTTTCGAGACCACTTTTTTGTTTAGCCCATAATTCAAGCTATTATAACTCTCTCCCTTAAGAGATTTGTGTCACCGAAAATCTTACCAGTAAATAGGTTTGGGTACTATTTCCTCATAGCTTCTTTCGATTCCCACATAGCCTCTTCCACCACATGCTTTTGCCACAACACTTTGACAAAAGTTATACTCTTGTTTATTAATTGTTTAACCTCTAGAGCCAAAACCTTAATCGACTCTTCTTCATAAGTCATATTCAGTTGAATCTCAACATCCGTAGGTGAAATCACATAAGAAGGAACAGAATGATACCTTCGTAACATTGACACATGAAGGATATTATGTATCTTTTGCAGTTCTGATGGTAATGCTAAATGGTATGCCATTGGCCCTATTCGTTCCATAACCTCGTACGATCCAATGAAATATGGACTTAACTTGCCTGTTCGACCAAATCTCAAGATTTTATTCCATGCCGACACTTTCAAAAATACTTTATCACCAACCTGGAATTCAATCTCTTTTCTTTTCAAATCAGCATAAGACTTTTGCTGATCGGAAGCTGCCTTTAAATAATCTTGAATGATCTTTACATTTTGCTCAGTCTCTTTAACCAGATCAACACCATGAATTTGTTTCTCACTCAACCCTGTCCAATACAATGGGGTTTGGTACTTTTGGCCATACAATGCCTCATAAAGCACCATCCGTGTATTCAACTGATAACTATTGTTGTAGGCAAATTCTACCAAAGGCAAATACTTTTCCCAACTGCCTTCGAACTCTAGCACACAACATTGAAGCATATCTTCAAGAACTTGAATCACCCTCTCGGATTGGCCATTCGTTTGTGGGTGAAATGCGGTACTAAAATTTAACTTCGTACCTAGTGCCTCTTGTAACTTTTTCCAAAATCTCGAAGTGAACCTTAGATCCCTATCCGAGATAATAGACATAGGTTCACCATGTAATCTCACAATTTTAGCAACATATAATTCGGCTAATTTATCAAGAGAATAGTGCATACGTACTGGTTTGAAATGGGCTGACTTTATCAATCTGTAACAATAACCCACACCGCATCTTTCTTTTTCAGTGTCAAAGGCATCCCTGTCACAAAATCCATAGTAATCCTACCCCACTTCCATTCGGGAACGATTATCGGTTGACGTAAACCTGAAGGTACCTGGTGCTCTGCCTTCACCTGTTGTAGATCAGACACTTTGTCACAAATTTCGGAATGTCCTTTTTCATGCCCGACCACCAATACAATTTCTTCAAGTTATTATACATTTTTGTACTACTAGGATGTACCGATAAACAACCACTATGTGCCTCAAGCAAAATTTCCCGAATCAACTCCTCATCTTTAGGAACACAAATCCTATCATGAAACATCAAGCAACCATCAAAACCAACTCAAAAATTAGAATTACCATTCGTCTCACACTGAATCCTCTTGCTTGCAATCCGGCATCATTCTTTTGAGCTTCACCAATCCGCTGTAAAATCAATGGCTTAGCCCTCAAGTCAGCTAATGGGGGACCATCATCCAACAAGGTCACACTTGTGCCCGTAGCTCTCAAAGTAAATAAAGACTTTTTGCTCAAAGCAATCGCAACCACATTTGCCTTTCCAAGATGATACTCAATTACTACCTCATAGTCCTTTAGCGATTCAAGCCATCTCCGTTGTCTCAAGTTTAATTCCTTTTGGCACATCAAGTATTTTAAACTTTTGTGGCCAGTAAAAATTTAACATTTCTCACAATACAAATAATGGCGCCAAATCTTCAAAGCAAAGACGATAGCAACCAATTCTAAATCATGTGTCAGATAGTTCCTTTCATGTGGTTTTAACTGCCTCAACGCATAGGCCACCACCTTGCCCTATTGCATAAGTACACATCCAAGTCCATTTAGTGACGCATCACTATAAATCACAAGCTCCTTTCCTGACTCGGGTTGCACTAACACCGGTGCCTCAGTCAACTTAGCTTTTAACTGATCGAAACTTTGTTGACATCTTTTGGTCCACTCAAATTTTACATCCTTTTGAAGCAGCTTGGTCATAGGAAAAGCAATCATAGAAAAAACCTTGACAAATTGTCAGTAATAACCAGCTAAGCCCAAAAAACTTCTAACCTCGGTTACATTCTTCGGCTGCTTCCAACCAACAATTCCTGAAATCTTGCTCTTATCAACCTGAATACCATCACCCGAGACTATGTGTCCCAAAAACCTAACTTCATGTAGCCAAAACTCACTCTTGCTAAATTTAGAAAATAACTTTTCTTTTCTCAAAGTCTACAATACCGTCCTCAAATGCTCAGCATGTTCCAAATCATCCAGAGAATAAATCAATCTGTCATCTATGAACACCACTACAAACTTGTCCAAGTATTGCCAAAAAATCCGATTCATCAAATCCATAAACATGGCCGGTGCATTAGTTAAACCAAAAGGCATAACAAAAAATTCATAACGGCCGTACGTCGTTCTAAGAGTAGTCTTTGGCACGTCGGGCTCTTTAACCCGTAACTGGTAATAGCCAGATCTTAAGTCAATCTTAGAGAACACCGTTGCTCCTTTTAATTGGTCAAATACATCATCAATTCTTGGCAATGGATATTGTTATTGATAGTCACCTTATTGAGATACCTATAATCAATACAAAGCCTTATCGACCCATCTTTCTTCTTTACAAACAATACCGGTGCACCCCAATGAGAGAAACTCGGCCTCACAAATCCTTTTTCTATCAATTCTTGCAACTGAGCCTTTAACTCTCACAATTCAATCAGAGCCATCCCATATGGAGCAATGGAACTAGGTGCAGTCATCGGTAACAAATCAATGGCGAACTCAATTTCTCTAATAGGAGGTAACCCAGGTAACTCTTCCGGAAACACGTCTGGAAACTCACAAACTACAGGCACAGATTCAAGTTGCAAATTGGACACCTTAGTATTCAACACATAAGCTAAACAAGCCCCACACCCTTTTCTAATGTATTTCCGAGCAGGCATACAAGAAATGACCACTGGCATTTTAATCAACTCATCTGTTCCAACCTACAGAATTTCACCACTCTTACATTTTAGCTCAAGAATTTTCTATCTACAATTCACCTTAACATCATGTAGTGTCAACCAATTCATGCCCAAGATAATGTCGAACTCATTAAACGGCAACAACATCAAATTAGCCAGAAAATAGTAACCTTGAATCATCAAAGGACAATCCCTGCAAACCTTATCTACCAATACAAATTTTCCTAATGGGTTCGACACCTTAATAACAATCTAAGTCAACTCAACAGGCAATGTCATGCTATGCACCAATTTTTCAAAAATACAAGAATGAGTGGAGCTTGGGTCTATCAATGCAACACAATGTTATAGAGTGAGAATGTACCGGTAATCACGTCAGGAGATGATGCCTCTTCATGGGCTCGCATAGCATAAGCTCGACCAGGTATTCTCGTCTTAGATCTCACTGTTGCATCTTTCACTGCACCTTTACCACTAGTTCCACCTCTGACATTCTTTATCGGTCTCCCCTAGCTAGTAGTGTTACTTGGTCTAGCATTCTAAAATTTCTCATCTTCAATTTTCTTAGGGCAATCCTTAATAAAATGTTCTTTGGAACCACATCTATAACATCCTTGATTACTTCCCCAGCACTCACCAAAATGCTGCCTGTTGCAATTTTGGCACTCGGGCTTGTTTGATCTCGTATTGCCCACACTCGCCACCGAAGTAGCTTGGGCCTTAGAACCTGAATACGATTTCCCCTTATCTCTATGGGAGTGCTTAGCTGAAGCTATCTTTCAAGGGTTCATTTCTTTAGATCTCTTCCACTGAGATTGAAACGACTTGCTCATCGGTCTTTTTCAGGCATCTCGAGCTTTCATAACTACTTTCCTCTTCTCTTTATTTAATTCCTCCGCCTTGTAAGCTCTATCTACCAACACCACAAATTCCTTTAAGTCTAAAATTCCCATAAGCACTTTGATGTCCTCATTAAGCCCTTCCTCAAATCTTCTACAGAACATTGCCTCGGTAGAAACATACTCTTGTGCATATTTACTAAGTCTAATGAACTCACGTTCATACTCAGCTACCGTCATCTTACCTTGTTTCAACTCGCGAAACTCTTTCCATTTCTGATCAATAAATCATTGACTGATATATTTCTTTTAGAACTCTTCCAAGAAAAAGTCCTATGTCACCACTCCCCTCGAAACCACAGATATCAAAGTCTTCCACCATCGCTAGGCCGAGTCTTTCAACAAGTATACAACACATTTTAGACGCTCTTCAGGTGTACAGGACAATTCCTCAAATACCCTGATGGAATTCTCGAGCCAAAACTCCGCCCTCTCTGGATCATCATCAACATTATCTTTAAACACTTCGGCTCCTTGTTTACAGATTTTGTCCACTGGAGGTTTTGTTAATCTCACCTTATTAGCACCACATAGGGCTACAGGGACCAGTTGTGGTATAGGGGGGAGGAGGGGGTTGAGTATTAGGATTCGCTCTAATAAAATTGGTATACTATCCATTCATCATTCGGAGAAAGGCATCTTGAGCCTCACCTCCTTCACTCAAAGTCTCATGTCTACTTTCAACCGGCATGGTCCCTTGCGCAAGAGTTGGCGTATTTCTAGTAGCATAATCAGACACAATTCGTTCGGGATCCATTACTATATGAAAACTAAAACATAGTTTAGAAGAGTCAAGAGTCACCACACTATCGAAATATTTTTATGGCATGTATAGTTAGACTCACACGCAATGCTACGGTAATCTAAGAACTGACTAAACCATAGCTCTGATACCACTAAATGTAACACCCCTTACCCAGGTGTATCGCGTTAGCCGAGCTCGAGGCATTACCAAACAATATCACCATTCATCATACACATCAAAACACCAATTCTTAATCCAATTTAAAACTTATTCATAAAATATCATACAGCCCTTAAAATGGGCATACGGGGTCTAAAATAGTCTTTGAGAGTGATTCGAGACCAAACCGAGAATTTAGAAAATTTTTGGAAAACTTGGCCTACTATAGGGCACACGCTTGTGTGAGACAAGAGCACGCCCTTGTGGGCAAGCCGTGTGGTCACACATGCCAGTGTTCTCTACCCGTGTTGAAGTTGTGGAAAATTATTTTCATTTCGAACCTATAAGGGATTCCACATGGCTGAACATACGTCCGTGTCCCTAGCCCGTGTCCTACCACACGGCCTCGGCACACTCGTATGGCTCCCCGCGTGAAAAACTTGGGTCATTCTGTTTATGATGTCAGCATGCCATTTTGGTCACACGGCCATGGAACACGCCTGTGTGACCAGGCCGTGTGACGTTTTTAAGCTCCGAAAATTCCAAGTAAAGTGCACACGCCCAACACATATGGCCATGGGGTTTGGCCGTGTGGCCTTAAGTTAGGCTATTTTCCAAGCCATACTTTGCCCCAAAATACATGAAACCACTCCCACTTTTAACACCACATATCAACACATCTTTAAACATCAAAATGACTCCATTTAGCCATCCATCACCCTATTTAATTTAAACACACCCAACACCAAGTATTCCATGAATTTTCTCATAAAGATAGGTAGCAAAATATCATCATCAATGGTTAAATCACTTAGCCTAGGTTTCAAAATAACTGCCCTAAGATATATACCACAATATAGCCAAACCAACTTACACCTACAAAACCACTAAGTCCCTATACATGCCATAGTTTAAGAGTTTGTTCCACTATACCAAAAGATAATGTCAATAGTGAGGGTGATCCTCTGACTTGCTTCGATCCCGAGCTAGCTTGACTGATCTATAAAATAAGGGAAAAAAAGAAAGTAGTAAGCCTCAAAAGCTTAGTAAGCCTATATGTAAATAAATAACATTATAACATGTTTCCATTCAAGCACTTAATTCATAGTAAAACGTGAATTATCATCAATCTCAATTACTCATTTAATCTTACAAATCCTTCCTATAGACCTTATGAAATTTTGCTTATCCATGCATATCATAAACCCTTGCTTTCATATAACAATTCTCACCCATACATACATTTGCTTACATTTCTGCATCGATACATCACATGCCAGGCAAGACATCTTTTAGCAATATTTCCATATTAACACTTTGGTTTATCGACCAATACTTGGTGGTTTTAGCATAGAGCTCCACCTTAACAAATCGATTCACTTTAGTTATGGTAACAGCACTTAGCTCCACGCTTCTAAAATAATATGTTATATTTTATCGTAGTAATAGCACATAGCTCTATGATGTCAATACGATATGTTTTATTCATGGCCATAGCACAAAGCTCCATGATGTTTTGCTACTTGCAATTATAACTGGTTACAACACATAGTGCCACTTTTTCATGCAATTATCCATATCCAATAAGTTGTCATCATAAATTTCCTTATTCAATCCAACCATGCTTCCACAATTCATAAATGGAATCATACAACTATTTAATGTTCAATTTCATCCCACATGATAAGTAAAATACTCTAACACAATGAAATCAAGTTTATTTGCATATAAACTTACCTCGATTACAAAATAAGTTAGTTTTGCAATTTAGTCTGAAACCTTGCCTTTGCCCCGGTCAAGGGTGAATCCTCATTCTTCTTGATCTATAACATCACATTCAACTCGTTTAATACACACATTGTTCACTTTAGTCTAAAATCATCCTACAATAATTTTTACCATTTTACCCTTAACTTTGTCAATTTTTACAACTAAGTCCCTAGGCTCGTAAATTGAAATGTATCAATTCCTTGCATTACCCAAGCCTAGCCGAATGTCTATAGCACCCAAAACAACCCACATTTGTCATCAATTTATACTTTTACCTGTAACGCCCCGAATTTTGGGCCTAGAAGAATTGGGCCTTGGGCTTGGGTGCGTTTAAAATTCTTGAGTGCAAGACATCGACTCAATTTACAAGTTAGAATTGTTGGGTTAGTGATTTTGGAATGTGAGAGGGTTTTTATGAAATTCTAGGTTCAAGCTTGGGTATAGGAAAAATTTCAGTTTTGGCCGTGGCAACCTTGAGCTCAAGTGGGATAGCTTAGAAATAAAAGGGGCTAAAATAAGACAAAAAAAGAGATGTGGTCTAGTGGCAAGGACGTGACGCCATAGGGGATACAAGGGGTCCAAGGTTCAAGTCTTGGCTCTTACATTTTATCTTGGTTTCTCTTTTAAATAAATCTAGAAGCGAGTGGATTTGTGTAATGGCAAAATTGGTTTGAATTGATTTTTGTTTCAGGGTGGCAATTGGCTTGGAAAATAGCCTATAATTGTCCACACGGTTAGAGACCCGAGCGTGTGTCTAGGCCATGTGCAACACACGGCCAGATCCATAGGCGTGTTGATAGGCTGTGTGTCCCCTACACCTGAATTTATGAAAATTAAATGCCTAGTAGTAAACACGCGGGTGGAGACACGGCTGTGCGCCTCGATCGTGTGATAGATATGGCCTAGCCCACAGGCGGGTGGCCTGGCTATGTGACGAAAATTTCATGACGAAGTCAGAAATAGAATACCCAGTATTTTTTAAATGGGCTAAGACACTAGTGTGTGCTCGGCTGTGTGGTGAACACGGGCTAGGACACGAGTGTGTGCTCGACCGTGTAAAAATCCTTGTAAGTTCAAAATGATAAATAATTCGACACGGGCTAGGAATTTGGGCGTGTGCGACTGCACGGCTTGCCTACACGGGCATGTCCTTGTTCCACACGAGCGTGTACCGTATTTTAATTAAACTTTTTCTAAGTGTCTAAAAATTTTTGGTTTAGTCTCGGATCTCACCCAACTTATGTTTTGGGCCTCGTAGGCCCAATAAGAATGTTATGAATGAGAATGAAAAAGTTTTAGGTTTATGTGGAGATCGTGTGTCATAATTGATTGTTTGTGTGAGTGTAAGTCCGGTAATGCCTCGTACCTTAATCTGATGATAGATGTGGGTAAGAGGTATTACATTTAGTTGTATCAGAGCTATATTTTAGCCATTCTTGGACTAAGATAGCAAGTATGAGAGTCTAGCTATACATGCCATAATTGTGAATATTGATAGTGTGATGGTTTCTAATCCTTAAATTGTGTTTTCATATAGTAAATGGATCCTGACTTGGCAGTAGCTAACGACGCAGAAAGTAACACGTCAGCTCCCACTCAAGGGGCTGCGCCACCTGAAAGTAGAAACGTGGAATCCAGTCAGGGAGAAGAGGCTTGGGAAGTCTTTCTCCATAGAATGTGTGAATGGTATACGAAGTTCACTCGGGCGAATCAGAATGCCCAACCTCCTCCCGTCCCTCAACCAATTCCAGTAGCTCCACAAGGTGTGGAAATGGTGAGAATGAGTAAACCTCATGTTGACAAGATCCATAAGTATGGAGCCGAGGAATTTAGAGGTAATGTTGATGAAAACCCCGAGAGGGCTGAATTTTGGCTTGAAAAGACTATCCGGGTGTTCAATAAGCTCTCTCGTACACTTGAAGAGTGTTTAAAGCTTGTTATGTCGCTTTTGAGAGACTTAGTGTATTAGTGGTGGAAAACGCTAGTCTTAGTAGTACCTAAAGAAAGAGTTACTTGGGACTTCTTCCAAGTAGAGTTTCATAAGAAGTATATAAGTCAATGCTTTATTGATCAAAAGCGAAAGGAATTTTTAGAACTGAAGCAAGGTTGAATGATAGTGTCCGAGTATGAGCGAGAATTTGTCTGACTCAGCAAGTACGCTTAAGAATATGTTTCTACGAAAGAAATCATTGTAAAAGATTTGAGGACAGCTTTAATGAAAACATTAAGTTGTATGTGGGGATTTTGGAATCAAAAGAATTTGTTATGCTCATTGATCAGGCCTATAAAGCTGAGGAATTGTGTAAGGAAAAGAGGAAAGCTGACTCAAAGGCTAGAGATATAAAGAAGAGATCAGTGAGTAAGCCTTTCCAACCATCATCAAAGAAATTGAGAAATGTGCAAAACCATCCGACTGTTTCTGCCGGGAATCAAAATAAAACTCGTGGTAGACAAAATATGGGTGTTAAGGCTCAGACCACTTCTGTATCTAGTGTTGGCAATGTTAAGCCAAGTAACCCCGAGTGTCAACACTATGGAAAGAGACATCCCGATGAGTGCTGGATGACCACCGGGGCTTGTTTCAAATATGGCTCCCAAGATCACTCTATCAAGGATTGTCCTGAAATGGATGCGAAGGAAACTAATTGAAATGCTAGACTAAGCAATACGGTTGCTAGAGGGAGGCCTATCAGAAATGTGAAAGATGGAGCTAGTAGCAAAGGCATAGTCAGAGATTCAACTGCAAGATCGGAGGCCAGAGTGCCTGCAAGAACCTATGCTATTCGAGCACGGGAGGAAGCATCATCCCCTGACGTAATCACTGGTACATTTTATCTTTATGATGTTAATATTGTTACACTGATTGATCCCGAGTCTACATATTCTTACATTTGCATTAAATTGATAAGTGATATGAAAATGCCTATAGAGTCAACCGAGTTTGTGATTAAGGTGTCAAACCCTCTAGGCAAATGTGTGCTAGTTGATAAGATTTCCAAGAGTTGTCCCTTAGTGATTCAAGGTCACTGTTTTCTGGCTAATCTAATGTTATTGCCATTTGATAAGTTTGATGCCATTTTGGGCATGGATTGGTTGTCAATGCACGATGCTAAGGTGAACTATAGACAAAAGGCTATTGAATTGACGTGTGAAGATGGTGAAATCCTCCGGGTTGAGACAGATGAGTTTAGTGAATTGCCTAATTTGATTTCGTCCATGACTGCTCAGAGGTATTTGAGAAAGGGTCATAAGGCATATTTGGGCTATGATTGAATATGAAAGAGTCCAAATTGATAGTTGAGTCAGTGCCAGTGGTTTGTGAGTTTCCAGATGTATTTTCAGAGGAGTTGCCGCGGATACCTCCTGCCAAAGAGATAGAGTTTGCCATTGATTTGTTACTGGGGATTGCCCCAATATCTATAGCCCCCTATAGGATGGCTCCGACTGAGCTGAGGGAATTGAAAGCTCAGTTGCAAGAGTAGACAAATAAAGGCTTTATGAGACTAAGCTTTTCTCCGTGGGGTGCTCCTGTATTGTTTGTGAAGAAGAAGGATGGATCGATAAGACTTTGTATTGATTATAGACAGCTTAACAAGGTGACAATAAAGAACAAATATCCCTTGCCAAGAATTCATGATCAATTTGATCAGTTAAAATGAGCCATTGTGTTTTCAAAAATAGATTTGAGATCTGGATACTACCAACTGCGAGTCAAAGAGTCGGAGTACCGAAAACTGCTTTGAGAACAAGTTATGGTCACTACGAATTCCTTGTGATGCCATTTGGCTTACATAATGCTCCAGACATATTTATGGACTAAATTAATCGAATCTTTTGGCCATATTTGGACAAGTTCGTGGTAGTGTTTATTGATGATATATTGATATATTCTCGTGATGAAATTGAACATGTTGAACATTTGAGGACGGTTTCACAAATGTTGTGAGATAAACAGTTATATGCCAAATTTAGTAAAAGTGAATTTTAGCTCAATGAAGTTGGATTTTTGGGTCACATTGTTTCGAGAGATGGCATTCGAGTTGATCCGAGTAAGAACTCGACAATAATTGATTGGAAGCTGCCAAAAAATGTATCAGAAGTTAGAAGCTTTCTGGGTTTGGCTAGATACTAGAGATACTTCATCAAAGGATTTTCGATGATTGCTTCTCCGATGACCAACTTGTTGCAAAAAGATGTTAAGTTTGCATCGACTGAAAAGTGTCAGCAAGTTTTTGAAAAGTTAAAGACAGTGTTGACCAAAGCACTAGTGTTAGTACAACCTGAGTCCAAAAAAGTATTCGTGATTTATAGTGATGTGTCTCAAATTGGTCTTGGATGTGTGTTAATGCAAGAAGATAAAGTGGTAGCATATGCCTTGAGACAATTGAAGCCACAAGAAAAGAACTGCCCGGCACATGACTTAGAATTAGCCGCTATTGTCTACGTATTAAAAATTTGGCGACACTATTTATATGGTGAAAAGTGTCGTATTTTCACTGATCACAAGAGCTTGACGTACTTGATGACACAAAAGGAATTGAACCTACGGAAATGAAGGTGGCTTGAGTTGATAAAAGATTATGAACTAGTGATTGACTACCACTCGGGAAAGGCGAATGTGGTCGCCGATGCCTTCAGCAGGAAATCATTATTTGCATTGAGAGCTATGAATAAACAGTTGGCCTTGTCCAATGATGGTTTGATTTTGGCCGAGTTGAGAACTAGGCCATTTTCTATTCAACAAATTTGTGAAGCCCAAAACGATGATGAGTTACAGGCAAAAAGGGCTTAGTGTCAAAAGAATAGTGAGATAGACTTTCAGATTGGATCGAATAAGTGTTTGATGTTTCGAGACAGAGTATGTGTATTAAAAAATACTGAGTTAACTCAAATAATTCTACAAAAAGCTCATAATGGTTGTTTATCTGTCCATCCGGGCAGTGCAAAGATGTATAATGACTTGAAGAGATTGTATTGATGGCCTGGTATGAAAAGAGATGTCTCCAAGTTGATGGCAAAGTGCTTAGTTTGTCAACAAGTAAAGCTGAAAATCAGGTACCTTCTGGTTTGATTCAACCAATAATGGTTCCCGAATGGAAATGTGATTGAATCACCATGGATTTTGTGACAGGGCTGCCGATGTCACCGAGTAGGAAAGGTGCTGTTTGGGATGTGGTTGACCGGCTTACGAAGTCAGCCTATTTTATACCCGTGCGTTCTTACTATTCCCTTGATAAGTTGGGTAGCTTATATGTTTCTGAGATTGTGTGATTACATGGAGTACCATTATCGATTATTTCAGATAGGGATCTGAGATTCACATGTAGTTTTGGAAGAAGTTGCAAGAAGCTTTGGGCACAAAGTTGAATACGACATTCCATCCCCAAACCAGTGGTCATTCAGAGAGAGTAATTCACGTGCTTGAAGATATGTTCCGATGTTGTGTTCTTGAATTTGCAGGTAGTTGGGAAAAATATCTACCATTGGTTGAATTTGCTTATAACAATAGTTTCCAATCGAGCATCAAGATGGCATCGCATGAGGCATTGTATGGCCGTGAATGTCAGACTCCTTTATCTTGGACTGAACTCAGTGAAAAGTAGAGTCATGGGGTTGATTTGATTAGAGAGACCGAAGATAAATAAAGGTAATCCGTAATAGTTTGAAAGCTGCTTCGGATCGGCAAAATTCCTATGCAGATTTGAAAAGAAAAGAGATCGAGTTTCAAGTAGGTGATAAAGTGTTCTTAAAATTGTCTCCTTCGCGGAAGATTTTAAATTTGGTCAAAAGGGTAAATTGAGTCCGCGCTTTATTGGACCGTATGAAATTGTGGAAAGGATCAAACTAGTGGCATACCAATTGGCTTTACTGATGGAGTTAGAAATGATCCACGATGTGTTTCATGTATCAATGATATGATGTTATTGTTCTGATTCGTCACATGTGATCTCACCAACAGAAGTGGAAATTCAACCGAATATGACATATAGTGAAGAAACAGAAGTGTGGACGCAGTAAAAGTATTATGGCAAAAGCATGGTGTAGAAGAAGCTGCGGGGAATCAGTGGAGACCATGAGAAAACATCTTGCAAATCTCTTTTCTGGTAAGATTTTCGAGGACAAAAATCCCGTAAAGGGGGGGAGAGCTATAACAGCCCGAATTAAGGCCTAAATGGAATGGTGGTTTTGGGACCACGAATCTCAATGGTAAAAATCTCAAGAAAGGGCCATAAAAGCATTTTGGTCATTTGGTTATTTTATGAATTAAAGTGAGAAAATAAGGCCAAAATATGTTCATCTTTCTCTTGTGCTAGCCGAAACTTGCAAGGACCCCATAGCTATGGTTTTGCATCTTTTCAAGCTTAATTGTAAGTATCTCCGAGCCCCTGTTTTTCATATTCTTCGTATTTTTTAAATCCTGGTACCTTAAATTAGCTATTTCTACCACTATTTTAAGCTAGGGTTCATGTTTAAAAATTTATCCATGTGTGTCATAAAAGCATTTTGATGTTTAATGGTAGAAAATGAAGGTTCGATGCGTAGTAAACAACTTTTTCTAAGTGATTTTTCATGAAAATGCTCTTAGGGACTAAATTGCAAAATTGGTAAAACTTGTGCATAAGTTGTGAAATATTGAGAAATGTGGGCTACTATAAGAGAAAAAGAGTCAGCTAGGCTTGGGAATATAGAAAAATAGATACATTTCATATTACGAGCCTAGGGACTAAAGTGTAAAAATTGACAAAGTTAGGGGCAAAATGGTAAAATTCACCATAGGATAATTTTGTGTCAAATTGAGTAATGTATTATTGAATGAGTTAAATTTGATGTTATAGGTCAAGAATGACGAGAAAACGACATTGACCGGGGAAAGGCAAGCTCTCAAACTAAGTTGATAAAGATCACAATTTGACCCAAGGTAAGTTTATGTGTAAACAATGAGTTGTATTGATATTATGATTAATTGTTTTGTTTATTTTAATATTTGTAATATTGTGATAAATTGTAAACTGTATTTATATATATTGATAAATAAATAGATTAGTGTGGAAAACCTGATTGAGCTGTAGGAATCAACTAGGATACGAGTGACATTTCACTAGGAAACCATTGTTTGTGATCGATTGTGTATGTGATTCTGGGTGCTGGTTTAGTTCGACTACCAGTGGCTAGGTAATCCTGCATATGTTGCGGATACCTGTCAGCTTGTGTGAGCAGACCCGTGAATAGCTTATTGTTAAGCCTTTATGTGATATGTGGTAGCTTCAGCTACATACCAGTGGTAGCTTAGGCTACATTATGTGTGGCACTATGTGCCTTTTTCCGTGTATCCTTTAGCATTCCGCTCAGTTCAACAGGTATTAGAATCGATATGATAAATTATGATTGTACGTAATAAGATTTGACCGTGTGTTAAGATTGTATATGTGCAGATTATGCGAAATATATCATGTGTGCTAAGTGCTTAATGTATGTATTGAATCATGTGGTAAAACAACCCTTAGAATCAACTTGAAATTCAAAATTTTCATTTACTGAACATCATTCTCTTTAGTCTACAAATCTCTATCTATTTTCTAAGCCTCATAAATCTCTTGAAGAAACATTGGTCCAACTCACAATTCTGCAATCAAAGCACCATTATCAGATACATCTAACATTACATTCATAGCTTGTAGAGCAAAGAGGGACTTTCTACTCAAAGCATCTGCTACTACATTAGCTTTTCCCGAATGATAATCTATTACAAATTCATAATCTTTTAGCAGCTCTAACCACCTTCTTTGATGCAAATTCAAGTCTCTCTGAGTCATAACATATTTCAAACATTTGTGATCGGTGAACACACGGCATTTCTCACCATACAAATAATGTCGCCATATTTTTAGTGCAAAAACAATAGCAGCTAATTCCAAATCATGCATCGGGTAGTTCCGCTCATGAGGTTTCAACTGTCGAGAAGCAGACGCTATTACTTTCCCTTCTTGCATCAGAACACATCCAAGTCCATTTAACGATGCATCACTATACACAACAAATTCTTTTCCCGACTGAAGTTGAATTAGTACCGGTGCTTCAGTCAAACATTTCTTCAGTCTGTCAAAACTCTGCTGACATTCCTCGGTCCATTCAAATTTACTATCTTTTTGCAATAGTTTGGTCATTGGTGACGCTATCATCGAAAAGCCTTCAACAAATCGACGATAATATCCAGCTAGACCTAGAAAACTTCTAATCTCAGACACATTCTTCGGAGGCTTCCATTCCAAAATGGCTAAAATTTTTCCTGGATCCACTCGTGTTCCTTCACCGGATACAATGTGTCCAAAAAATTTGACTTCCCTGAGCTAAAATTCACTATTACTGAACTTAGCAAATAATTTCTTTTCTCAAAGAATTTGCAGTACAATTCTCAAATGTTCTGCATGCTCAGACTCATTAGAATAATAAACCAAAATATCGTCTATGAAAACTACCACGAATCTAACCAAATAGGGTCAAAAAATCTAATTCATTAGATCTATAAAGATAGCCGAAGCATTGGTTAATAACTTATAGTGTCCATATCAAGTTCTAAAAGTAGTCTTCAGCACATCTCCTTCTCTAACCTTCAATTGGGAGTACCCGGAACTCAGATCAATATTAAAGAACACTGTAGCACCTTTCAGCTGATCGAATAAATCGTCGATTCTAGGCAACGGATACTTATTCTTCACAGTCACCTTGTTAAGCTGCCGATAGTCAATATAAAGTCTCAACGATCCATCTTTCTTTTTAACAAATAGAACCAGAGCATCGCACGGTGAATGACTAGGTCTTACGAACCCTTTATCGGTTAATTCTTGCAACTGCACTTTTAACTCTTTCAACTCAGTTGGTGCCATCCTATACGGGGCAACCGATATCTGAGCAGTACCAAGAAGCAACTCAATACTAAAATCTACCTCTCTATCCGAAGGTAACCCAGGTAATTCTTCCGAAAATACATCTACAAATTCACACACAACAGGTACTGATTCAATCTTCTTCTCAGACACTTCTGTATTCAGAACATACGCAAGATAAGCTTCACATCCTCTTTTTAAACATTTATAAGCAGAGAAATTATAGTTAGCCTCGTATCGGACTTATTGGTTTCAACACTGAGTATCTCACTATCATCACATCTCATCTTCAACGTCTTTTGCTTACAATCTATTTTAGCCCTATGCAAAGTCAACCAATCCATGCCCAAAATCATGTCAAATTCATCAAAAGGTAACAACATCAAATCAACTGGGAAACAGTGACCATGAATCATAAGGGGGCAATTTTTGCAAATTTTATCAACTAACACAAATTTTCCTAACGGATTTGACACTTTTACCACGTCCTCAAAAAATTTAAAACACAATTTCTCGTCATCAGATATTTTATTCATACACACATACGAATGTGTAGAACTAGGATCAATTAAAGCGAAAATAGTAATACCATAAAGAGAAAATATACGAGTGATTACTTCAGGGAAGGACGCTTCCTCTCTAGCGCGAATAGCATACGCTCTTGCCGGAGCTCTAGCTTTAGACCTTACAGTGGTATCTTTCATTGCACCTTTAGTACTGTTCCCATTTCCCACATTTATCGGTGGTCTCCCTCTAGGCACATTACTCGGTCTCACATTCTATGGCCTTTCAGGTTCTTCTTGTTCCGGACAGTCTTTCACAAAATGGTCCTGAGATCCACAATGAAAATATGCTCAGTTAATCAAATAGCACTCTCCCGGATGTCTCATTGCACAGTGTCGACATTCTTGTCTATCAGATCGAACACTTCCCGCACTAGCTACGGAAGTAGCCTGGGTCTTAGAATCCAAATATCTTCTATCACGGTCCCACCGGGAATAACTAGTAGAAACACTAGATTGAGGACTCTTCTCTTTCGACTTTTTTGATCAAAACTGAAATGATTTACCCATCGATCTTTTCCGAGCTTCTCTATTTTCATTTTTGACTTTCCTCTTTTCCTTACTCAGTTCTTCAACCTTGATGGCTCTCTCGATCATCACCACCAACTCTTTAATTTCCAGGATTCCAATCAGTAATCAGATATCTTCATTAAGCCTGTCTTCAAATCTCTTGCATAAGGTAGCCTCATTGGGCACACATTCTTGAGCATATTTGATCAACTTAACAAATTCACGTTCATATTCGACTACTGTAAAATGTCATTGATTCAATTCAAGGAACTCGTTTCTTTTCTAATCTATGAAGCGCTGACTGATATATTTCTTTCGAAATTCCTCTTGGAAGAAATTCCATGTAACCCTCTCTTTGGGTGCCACTGATATCAACGTCTTCCACCAATGATAAGCTGAATCCCGTAGGAAAGGCACAGCACATTTTAGACTCTCCTTAGGAGTACAGGATAGTTCATCCAACACTCTGATAGTGTTTTCCAACCAAAATTTTTCTTTTTCTGGATCATCATTCACATTAGCTCGGAACTCTTCAGCTCGATATTTTCTGATCTTATCCACAGGAGGCTTAAACAGTCGCACCACTTCCGGTTGTTGTGGAGCTATGGGAGCAAGTTGAGGTACAGGAGGGGGTGGAGGAGGTTGAGCATTCAGATTCGCTCGAATGAACTCAGTATACCACTTGCTCATCATATAGAGGATGGCTACTTGGGCCTCCTTACCTTGAATTTGACCCGCAGGTCCACTATCAACAGGTGTTGTCCCTTGAGTGGGAGCAGGCGCATTACTTTGGGCATCATCTGCCACCTCTCTATTTGAATCCATAACTATATAGAAAATAATTTAAATCGTCAGGAGCCATCACACTATCAATTTCAATTTATGGCATGTATAGACCAACTATCGCACTCGCAACGTTAGTCTGAGAATTGGCTAAACCGTAGCTCTGATACCAATAAAATGTAACACCTTTAACCCGAAATCTGTTACCGGAGTCGAGTACAGGGTATTACCGGACTCAAAATAATATTTACCAAATTTTACTCACAATCAATCGTAGAATCATATACAATTCAATTCATAATTGCTCTTATCAGGGGTTTTCAAACACAATACGGTCATTACAAACAACTCAGACTCAATTTCAATTAAAACGAGCACTCAGAAAATTTTTAAATTTTAAAACAAAGCCACACGCCCGGGTAACTTTTGGCACGGTCGTGTGAATAGACCGTGTGGTCCTCACATGCCTATGCTTGATACCCGTGGACGAAACTATCTATTCCACCACGACCACCTCACAGGACCGTTTGAGGGCTGTGTACATCACACGGTTGAGACACACGGCCGTGTCTCCTGCCTGTGTGATACACTAAAATTTAAATCAAGGTTTAGGGAAGGCACGGTCTAAGGACATGCCCGTAGGGTCTGGCCATGTGTCGCCCACAGCTTAGGCACGCCCATGCCCTTCACTCGTGAGCATTCTGTCAAATCCCACACGCCCATGACACACACCCGTGTGCCATGCCATGCAGGCCGTGTTAGGCTATTTACCAAGCCTTAACCTCCCTGAAACACAACCACAAACAATATAGACCATTTCAAAGATCAATTCACCCAAAATAGCTACATTTGTAAACATCGACTTACAAAAATATCGCATTTGAGCAGTATGGCTTAAGCTTACAGAATAACCGTTTACAACCATTGATATTCTATACATGCCATAAATTTACACTCGAAACATAAAATATACCAAAAGAAGCTTGATAGTGTGTGGCATACTCCAACGGCTCTATTCCAATATAACCAACTTGAAAATCTAGAAGGAATGAAAAATGGAAGGAGTAAGCTACAAGGAGCTTAGTAAATCATATGAAATTTCAAAGCAAATTTAAAACAATTCCATTTAGAAAATACCATCACATATCATTGAACAAATATACTTACTTACTGAACACTTTCCACACATCAATTATACACATACTTAACGATGCCAAACATAGTATATAGTACCATTTCATTTCACCTGCATGTTCACTTAGCATACAGTACAGTTAGTCTAATCCTGTTGAGCAATTTTAGAATATAACAAGATAAACAGAGGTTAGCGCATAAGTGTCGAACAAACATGGTAGAGGCATGAAGTAGCTAAAGCTACTAACAGTAGGGTAGCTAAAGCTACAATCAGTAATAATACAAAAGTTAACCACGAGCCTGCTCACATAAGCTGACAGGTATCTGCAACACATGCAATACCACCTAGCACCCGGGTAACTATAACAGTCAAAACAGTAGGGCCCTCTAGTGACATGTCACCTATATCTATGTCTATTCCTACTTGCTCAACTGAGATTTACAGTCGATATAATGTTCCATAATATTAGTGGCTGTGACAGCCCTATTTCGACCTTAGTCGGGAAGCGGATTCAGGACTACAAAACCGAGTCACAAAAACAATTTAATAATTATTTTGATGACTATTTTTGTGTGCCAAATCCTGTGTGACATTTTTGGTGTTCTAATTTAGTGTTATAATAGTAAATTTCATGAAAAAGGGCTTAGTTGTAAACTTTGAAAATTATGCTAGGTGAATGTGTGGCGATCAAATAATTGCATGATGTAAAAACAAGTCCTTGCATGTCAAAATTCCCTTTTTATCTTTAGTGGCCGGCCAACCAACTTAATGATGATGTTTTGGTTGTTTTATTTTATATTTTAGTGATTATATTTGCTTATTATATGAATAGAATAAAAACAAATTAAAATAGCATGAAAATTGGGAGGAAAAACCAATGTTAGGCCATTTCTTCTTCTCCTTGCCGTGAGTTGAAAAAGAAAATAGGAACTTAGGGAGTTTTGGGCATTCGGCTAGTTAAGGCTTGAAACAAGGTAAGATTCATGTGTTTTCCTTAAATACTTGTAAAATTCGGTTGGTTTTGAAGCTTGCAACAAAACCCATGAGTCAAATTTTGATTTGGTGAATTATGTTTCATTCGGCCATGGATGTTGAGATGCTTTGTGAGTGTTTAGATGTTTTGGGTGAAAAATTCTTTGTTTGATTTATGAGAAGAGCAAATTGATGTTGGAATTGTGAGTTAACATTTTCGTATGAGTATGTATGTTAGCCGAATGGGAAATTAGGATGTTAAGAAAATGACATTCGGTCCTTTTGATTAAACTAAGAGTTTATAAGATTAAATTATAAGCTAGTGTTTAATGATGGGAAAATGGTTGTGTCTATGTTAAGTATTAAGGTAAAAGGTTAGTATGAATGCATTTTTAGTAGAGATATACATTCGGTCATGAGTAATTGTGTTTTATTTTGGTATTAATGGTATTTAGATGAACACTCGGCTATGAGATGTTGTGCACTTTGAAATGATACCTTTGATAGCTGAAATTAAACATGAGGGTGATACATTCTATATTAGCCAAGAGCATGTTTAATCTTGTTGGGTATTAAACTGTTAAAAGATAAGTTGTGTTCATTATATGCAATTGCCGAATGGAAAGAATGGAGTTGAGTGATTTTATTGTTATGTACCGATGTAAATTTAGTATAGAGCTTAGTATATTCGTTAAAGAAGAAAGAAAACCTATGTGAGGTACGGTCTTGTACATTTTGGGTAAAAACAATAATGCTTTGATGCTATTAAATGAAGCTAAAATGGGGTGAGTTTTAGACTTGTAAATTTGGATGAATTAAGGTATAGTGACCGATTATGATTGAGGATAAAATCTACTTAATGTGATTATGTGTATACTTGAGAAGGGTCGAATGTTAATGAATGAGTAGTCATGATCAATTATGATATTTTAGGGAGTATGCGAGATACTCATGTATTTGCAAATGCGAAAATAGGTTAATTGCTTAATCTGTGATAATTGAGTGAGTTGATATTTATGGATTTAGTGACTTTGGCCTTGGATAATCATTATATTATGATTGATAAGTTGATCTAAAAGAATATGTATATATATTTCTATTTATGGCCGAATGTGTATGTGGAGCATAGAGAGGGTACTTTGTACTTCTTGCTTTGATTAAGTGAAGTATATGAAAGTTGATACACTCAAATTTGTTTAAAATTTAGCTCAAGAGCTTAGAGGGACAACTTCGGACAAAGGGAAGGCAAAGGTCACGGAATAGTCAATTCGAAATTCCTCGGAAGGATTCGAGGTAAGTTCTTGAGTAACAAATTCTTAATTATGGTAGAGTAAAATTTTAATTTATGTATGCATAATATGCGAATTCAAATGGCAAATGCTATGTCCGAATGCTAAAATTTTGGGAATGAGAGTATGTGTAAATATGAGAAACCGAATGCTAAACTGGAGTCTTAATGTATTTAAATATGAAATTGTATTCTTTGCTTACAAGAAATCAAACCGTATGAAAAATAGTCGGTAGTACCCTGGGGTGGTTGTGTATATGCATTTGGAAAAAGGTGACAGGATATGTAAACTAATAAAAGTAAATATATATTTTGTTAAAGCCGAGCTTAGTCTCGAAGGGCTTTCGAGCCAGAGTTAAAGCCGAGCTTAGTCTCGAAGGGCTTTCGAGCCAGAGTTAAAGCCGAGCTTAGTCTCGAAGGGCTTTCGAGCCAGAGTTAAAGCCGAGCTTAGTCTCGAAGGGCTTTCGAGCCAGAGTTAAAGCCGAGCCTAGTCTCGAAGGGCTAAAAGCCAGTGGTAAAATTCGGATTTTTGGTCTTGAGGTTCATTTGCGGTGGAAATCGAATAGGAGTTAAATGTTTGAGCTTATGTACGAATATTTATTTAAATAATATTGCCTTGACAAAACAGATGCGCTACTTAACGTAAAGAAGGCAGGTATGCATACTATGCCCTTAATGAATTAGCAGGCCATTGAAATTGTTTAGTTAGCCGTTCAGGAATTGTGAACTACTGTTTGATAGCGTGAGTATATATATATATAAAACAATTCGACGTTGAAGTGTAAAATTTTTGCACTCGATTGATTGGGCGAATAAGAAATCCGAATTACTCGATTTTCAGTGAATAACTCTTTGAATGCAATTGAATTTCTTTTGTGATACATATGTGAGCGTATTAGTAGTATGGTTATGCTCATATTCGGCCAAAGAAGGCTTTAATCATAAGTTGTTAATATTACGCCCTTTACTTATTTTGATTCAATTAATTAAGTACTTACTAGGCAAGAAATTGCTTACTCTGTGTCCCTGTTTTCGATTTTGTAGATATCGATCGGAAGCTACGGTCTCGGGAGATCCAGTATTGAAGTCATCTACACTATCATTCACCTTTTGGTACCGGTAACTAAATCTAGGAATGGCATGTATAGGTTGACTTTTGGTGTTCAAGCAAACATCTTTTGAATTTCTTTTGTCTTGTAACTAAATTAGGCCATGCGAAAATGGCTCTCTCTTAAGATTTCCACTTTGATAATTATGGAAATAATTTGATTAAGTTACATGAATGGTTGTGAATGCATGTTGTGCAACTTTTGTAAATTTATTCGATAGGTTTAGCAAAAGATCTTCTTTGTTTTCGTGCGGCTTTCCAAAGAATAGTCTGGTGACACTTCTCGACCCTCCTGCGACGGAACTGGGTCTAGGGGTGTTACAATTTTATTGGTATCAGAGCTACGGTTTAGCCGATTCTCGGACTACCGTAGTAAGTATGAGTTTAGCTATACATGCCAATTAGTGTCATTCTGATAGTGAGATGACTTCTGATATCTGAAATGTGCTTCTTGGTACCGAATGGATCCCGAACCTGACCGAACCGTAGCAGACGATGTAGAGAGTGTAGCTCCCGCGCCCGCGCAAGGGACAGCGCCACCAGACTCTCAGCCAAATATTGGTCATCGAGATGATGACATTAGACCAGCTTTTTATGCAATGATGAGTGACTGGTTCGCTCATTTCGCTAGATCAAATCCGGCTGTTCCGCAACCTCCGCCCCCGAATACTCCGTTTCCGACTTTTACGACTCCTCCTGTGACCGATCCAGTGAGATCGAGTAGGCCCCCTGTCGATAAAATTAGAAAATATGGGGCCGAAGAATTCCGGGCTACTCCTAGTGACGATGCCGAGCGGGCCGAGTTTTGGCTCGACAATACTATCCGAGTGTTCGATGAACTGTCCTACACACCCGAAGAGTGTCTTAAATGTGCGGTATCTCTGTTACGAGACGCTGCCTACTACTGGTGGAATACTCTGGTTTCTGTTGTTCCGAAGGAACGGGTCGACTGGGAATTCTTTCAAACCGAGTTTCGTAAGAAATATATCAGTCAGAGATTCATCGATCAAAAACGGAAGGAATTTCTTGAACTTAAACAAGGTCAGATGTCAGTGACCGAGTACGAGAGAGAGTTTGTACGCCTCAGCCGCTACGCTCGTGAATGTGTATCCTCCGAGGCCATCATGTGTAAACGTTTTGAGGATGGATTAAATGAAGACATCAAATTACTAGTGGGGATTCTAGAAATTAAGGAGTTTGTCGTACTAGTCGAGCGGGCTTGTAAAGCTGAAGAACTCAGTAAGGAGAAAAGAAAAGCCGAAGGTCGAGATAGAGAGTCTCGCAAGAGGTCTGCGGGGAAATCTGTTCAGCAATCGTCCAAGAAGAACAGAGATGATTCAGGCCGATCTAAATATACTTTGGGTCCTTCTAGACGAGAACACCATCGACCTCCTGTGAGTTCGCAAGCTACTTCCATTGCCAGTGTGGGTAACGAACATCGAGATAGATTAGGATGCGATTATTGTGGTAAATGGCACCCGGGGAGTTGTAGGCATCGTGACCGCTCGTGTTTCAGATGTGGATCTGCTGATCATTTTATTAAAGATTGTCCGAGAAAAGATGAACGCGCTCCCGATCCGACTCAGAGATCTAGTGGCACGGCTTCGCGGGGTAGACCACCACGACGGGGTGGAAATATCAGCGGCAGTCAAAGAGGGACTAGGGATACTACAGCTAGATCCGAGGCTCGAGCACCGGCCAGAGCATATGCTATTCGTGCCCGCGAGGAAGCTTCTTCTCCGGATGTTATTACTGGTATTTTCACCCTCTTTAATACTGATGTTATTGCCCTGATTGATCCTGGTTCGACCCATTCATATGTGTGTGAAACTTTAGCTTCCAGTAAGACTCTTCCTGTTGAGTCTACTGAATTTGTAATTCGAGTGTCGAACCCTTTGGGTCGTTGTGTTTTGGTTGATAAAGTATGCAAGAAATGTCCGTTAATAGTTCGAGATTACTGTTTTCCGGCGGATTTGATGCTTCTAACATTCGACGAATTTGACATTATTCTTGGAATGGACTGGTTGACCGTTCATGACGCGATAGTTATTTGTAAGAAGAAAACTATTAAATTGCGATGTTCGAATAACGAAATAATCCAAATTGAGTCCATTGATCTAAGTGGGCCATCTACAATAATTTCGACCATGTCAGCTCAGAAATACATGAGGAAAGATTATGAAGCGTATTTAGCCTATGTGTTAGATAACAAAGTTCCCGACCGAGAACTTGGGGCGGTGCCCGTGGTCTGCGAGTTTCCAGATGTCTTTCCCGAAGAATTACCGGGATTGCCGCCTGTAAGAGAGGTCGAGTTCGGTATAGAGTTGATTCCAGGTACGACACCGATTTCGATTGCCCCGTATCGTATGGCACCTATCGAATTAAAGGAATTAAAATCTCAGCTACAAGAGTTGACGGATAGAGGCTTTGCGCGACCTAGTTTTTCGCCTTGGGGTGCGCCGGTTTTATTCGTGAAAAAGAAAGACGGGACTATGAGAATGTGCATTGACTATCGACAGTTGAATAAAGCTACGGTAAAGAATAAGTATCCGTTGCCCCGTATTGACGACTTGTTCGATCAGTTGAGAGGAGCCTCAGTCTTTTCGAAGATTGATTTGCGATCCGGCTATTATCAATTGAGAGTTAGAGATTCTGACGTACCGAAGACGGTATTCAGAACGAGATACGGTCACTATGAGTTCTTAGTGATGCCTTTTGGACTCACCAACGCCCCTGCGGTTTTCATGGATTTGATGAATCGAGTATTTAAGCCATTTTTGGATCGTTTTGTAGTAGTATTCATCGATGATATTTTGGTCTACTCTCGTAACGAGTCAGAGCATACGGAGCATTTGAGACTAGTACTTCAGACCTTACGTGAAAATCAATTGTATGCGAAATTCAGTAAGTGCGAATTTTGGTTGCGCGAGGTCGGATTCTTGGGCCACATAATATCTGCTTCGGGTATTCGAGTTGATCCGAACAAAATTTCAGCTATTCTCGACTGGAAACCCCCTAAAAATGTTACTGAAGTTCGAAGCTTTTTAGGACTCGCTGGTTATTACCGACGATTCGTCAAAGGTTTTTCGATGATTGCGACTCCATTGACGAAACTGCTGCAAAAAGATATCAAGTTCGAATGGTCGGATAAGTGTCAGAAAAGCTTCGACCAACTAAAAACCCTTTTGACGGAAGCTCCTGTGTTAGTCCAGCCAGAAACCGGTAAAGAGTTTGTAGTTTATAGTGATGCATCTCTGAACGGTTTAGGCTGTGTTTTGATGCAAGAAGTTCGGGTTATTGCTTATGCTTCGAGACAGTTAAAGCTTCACGAACGAAATTATCCGACTCATGATCTTGAATTAGCCGCTATTGTTTTCGCTCTGAAGATTTGGCGACACTATCTGTTTGGTGAAAAATGTCACATCTTCTCTGATCACAAAAGTCTCAAGTATCTGATGTCTCAAAAAGAGTTGAATTTGAGACAAAGGCGATGGCTAGAATTGTTAAAGGACTATGAGCTTGTTATTGATTATCACCCGGGGAAAGCTAATGTCGTTGCGGACGCTCTTAGTCGAAAATCCTTATTTTCCTTGCGAGCTATGAACGTGAAGCTGACAATGACAGGAGATGATGTGTTGATTGCGGAATTGGTAGCAAGACCTATACTACTTCAACAGATTTGTGAGGCTCAAAAAGCCGACGATGAATTAACTACCAAACGGGTTCAGTGTGAGTCAAGTGTGGGTTCAGCATTTCGGGTCGACGAAAATGATTGTTTGAGATTTAAAGACCGATTGTGTGTTCCGAAAAAGTCTGAGCTAGTTTCGATGATTTTAAATGAAGCCCATTGTAGCCGAATGTCGGTCCATCCGGGCAGTACTAAAATGTATAACGATTTGAAGCGTCAGTATTGGTGGAATGGCATGAAACGAGACATCTCTAATTTTGTATCTAAATGCTTAGTGTGTCAGCAAGTGAAAGCGGAACATCAGGTGCCGTCGGGATTACTTCAGCCGATTTTAATACCCGAGTGGAAGTGGGACCGCGTCACAATGGACTTTGTGTCAGGTTTACCGTTGACGCCGAGCAAAAAGGACTCCATTTGGGTTGTTGTTGATCGATTAACGAAATCAGCCCATTTTATCCCGGTTCGCACTGACTATTCGCTTGATAAATTAGCAGAACTATACGTTTCTCAGATAGTACGATTGCATGGGGTGCCGACTTCCATTGTTTCTGATCGAGACCCTCGTTTTACTTCTAGATTCTGGAGGAAGCTGCAAGAAGCTTTGGGTACTAAACTTCATTTCAGTACAGCTTTCCATCCGCAAACAGACGGTCAATCTGAACGGGTTATTCAGGTACTCGAGGATATGTTGAGATGTTGCATTCTTGAGTTAAGTGGTTCATGGGAAAGATATTTACCCTTGGTTGAGTTCGCGTATAATAATAGCTTTCAGACAAGTATTCAGATGGCACCTTACGAAGCTCTTTACGGTCGTAAATACCGTACTCCTCTATTCTGGACTGAGCTTAGTGAGAATAAGATTTTCGGAGTTGATTTAGTTAGAGAAGCGGAGCAGAAAGTGAGGATAATTCGTGACAGCTTGAAAATAGCATCCGATCGTCAGAAATCGTACGCGGACTTAAAGCGTAAAGACATCGAGTACCAAGTTGGTGATAAAGTGTTTCTGAAAGTTTCGCCGTGGAAAAAGATATTTCGTTTTGGCCGAAAAGGCAAGTTGAGTCCAAGATTCATTGGACCGTATGAAGTTTCAGAGCGCATTGGGCCGGTTGCTTATCGACTAACTCTGCCCCCTGAACTCGAAAAGATCCACGACGTCTTCCACGTATCGATGCTTCGTCGCTATAGATCCGACCCTTCGCATGTGATTAGTCCGTCAGAAATTGAAATTCAGTCTGATTTGAGCTATGAAGAAGAACCGATTCGTATTTTAACCCGCGAAATAAAAGAATTGCGAAACAAAAAGGTTCCATTAGTAAAAGTACTATGGCTCAAGCATGGGATCGAAGAAGCGACTTGGGAACCTGAAAACCTTATGAAGGAAAGATACCCAAATCTGTTTACCGGTAAGATTTTCGGGGACGAAAATCCTTTTAAGGGGGAGGGAGTTGTGACAGCCCTATTTCGACCTTAGTCGGGAAGCGGATTCAGGACTACAAAACCGAGTCACAAAAACAATTTAATAATTATTTTGATGACTATTTTTGTGTGCCAAATCCTGTGTGACATTTTTGGTGTTCTAATTTAGTGTTATAATAGTAAATTTCATGAAAAAGGGCTTAGTTGTAAACTTTGAAAATTATGCTAGGTGAATGTGTGGCGATCAAATAATTGCATGATGTAAAAACAAGTCCTTGCATGTCAAAATTCCCTTTTTATCTTTAGTGGCCGGCCAACCAACTTAATGATGATGTTTTGGTTGTTTTATTTTATATTTTAGTGATTATATTTGCTTATTATATGAATAGAATAAAAACAAATTAAAATAGCATGAAAATTGGGAGGAAAAACCAATGTTAGGCCATTTCTTCTTCTCCTTGCCGTGAGTTGAAAAAGAAAATAGGAACTTAGGGAGTTTTCGGCATTCGGCTAGTTAAGGCTTGAAACAAGGTAAGATTCATGTGTTTTCTTTAAATACTTGTAAAATTCGGTTGGTTTTGAAGCTTGCAACAAAACCCATGAGTCAAATTTTGATTTGGTGAATTATGTTTCATTCGGCCATGGATGTTGAGATGCTTTGTGAGTGTTTAGATGTTTTGGGTGAAAAATTCTTTGTTTGATTTATGAGAAGAGCAAATTGATGTTGGAATTGTGAGTTAACATTTTCGTATGAGTATGTATGTTAGCCGAATGGGAAATTAGGATGTTAAGAAAATGACATTCGGTCCTTTTGATTAAACTAAGAGTTTATAAGATTAAATTATAAGCTAGTGTTTAATGATGGGAAAATGGTTGTGTCTATGTTAAGTATTAAGGTAAAAGGTTAGTATGAATGCATTTTTAGTAGAGATATACATTCGGTCATGAGTAATTGTGTTTTATTTTGGTATTAATGGTATTTAGATGAACACTCGGCTATGAGATGTTGTGCACTTTGAAATGATACCTTTGATAGCTGAAATTAAACATGAGGGTGCTACATTCTATATTAGCCAAGAGCATGTTTAATCTTGTTGGGTATTAAACTGTTAAAAGATAAGTTGTGTTCATTATATGCAATTGCCGAATGGAAAGAATGGAGTTGAGTGATTTTATTGTTATGTACCGATGTAAATTTAGTATAGAGCTTAGTATATTCGTTAAAGAAGAAAGAAAACCTATGTGAGGTACGGTCTTGTACATTTTGGGTAAAAACAATAATGCTTTGATGCTATTAAATGAAGCTAAAATGGGGTGAGTTTTAGACTTGTAAATTTGGATGAATTAAGGTATAGTGACCGATTATGATTGAGGATAAAATCTACTTAATGTGATTATGTGTATACTTGAGAAGGGTCGAATGTTAATGAATGAGTAGTCATGATCAATTATGATATTTTAGGGAGTATGCGAGATACTCATGTATTTGCAAATGCGAAAATAGGTTAATTGCTTAATCTGTGATAATTGAGTGAGTTGATATTTATGGATTTAGTGACTTTGGCCTTGGATAATCATTATATTATGATTGATAAGTTGATCTAAAAGAATATGTATATATATTTCTATTTATGGCCGAATGTGTATGTGGAGCATAGAGAGGGTACTTTGTACTTCTTGCTTTGATTAAGTGAAGTATATGAAAGTTGATACACTCAAATTTGTTTAAAATTTAGCTCAAGAGCTTAGAGGGACAACTTCGGACAAAGGGAAGGCAAAGGTCACGGAATAGTCAATTCGAAATTCCTCGGAAGGATTCGAGGTAAGTTCTTGAGTAACAAATTCTTAATTATGGTAGAGTAAAATTTTAATTTATGTATGCATAATATGCGAATTCAAATGGCAAATGCTATGTCCGAATGCTAAAATTTTGGGAATGAGAGTATGTGTAAATATGAGAAACCGAATGCTAAACTGGAGTCTTAATGTATTTAAATATGAAATTGTATTCTTTGCTTACAAGAAATCAAACCGTATGAAAAATAGTCGGTAGTACCCTGGGGTGGTTGTGTATATGCATTTGGAAAAAGGTGACAGGATATGTAAACTAATAAAAGTAAATATATATTTTGTTAAAGCCGAGCTTAGTCTCGAAGGGCTTTCGAGCCAGAGTTAAAGCCGAGCTTAGTCTCGAAGGGCTTTCGAGCCAGAGTTAAAGCCGAGCTTAGTCTCGAAGGGCTTTCGAGCCAGAGTTAAAGCCGAGCTTAGTCTCGAAGGGCTTTCGAGCCAGAGTTAAAGCCGAGCCTAGTCTCGAAGGGCTAAAAGCCAGTGGTAAAATTCGGATTTTTGGTCTTGAGGTTCATTTGCGGTGGAAATCGAATAGGAGTTAAATGTTTGAGCTTATGTACGAATATTTATTTAAATAATATTGCCTTGACAAAACAGATGCGCTACTTAACGTAAAGAAGGCAGGTATGCATACTATGCCCTTAATGAATTAGCAGGCCATTGAAATTGTTTAGTTAGCCGTTCAGGAATTGTGAACTACTGTTTGATAGCGTGAGTATATATATATATAAAACAATTCGACGTTGAAGTGTAAAATTTTTGCACTCGATTGATTGGGTGAATAAGAAATCCGAATTACTCGATTTTCAGTGAATAACTCTTTGAATGCAATTGAATTTCTTTTGTGATACATATGTGAGCGTATTAGTAGTATGGTTATGCTCATATTCGGCCAAAGAAGGCTTTAATCATAAGTTGTTAATATTACGCCCTTTACTTATTTTGATTCAATTAATTAAGTACTTACTAGGCAAGAAATTGCTTACTCTGTGTCCCTGTTTTCGATTTTGTAGATATCGATCGGAAGCTACGGTCTCGGGAGATCCAGTATTGAAGTCATCTACACTATCATTCACCTTTTGGTACCGGTAACTAAATCTAGGAATGGCATGTATAGGTTGACTTTTGGTGTTCAAGCAAACATCTTTTGAATTTCTTTTGTCTTGTAACTAAATTAGGCCATGCGAAAATGGCTCTCTCTTAAGATTTCCACTTTGATAATTATGGAAATAATTTGATTAAGTTACATGAATGGTTGTGAATGCATGTTGTGCAACTTTTGTAAATTTATTCGATAGGTTTAGCAAAAGATCTTCTTCGTTTTCGTGCGGCTTTCCAAAGAATAGTCTGGTGACACTTCTCGACCCTCCTGCGACGGAACTGGGTCTAGGGGTGTTACAGTGGCAATATCCATTGTTTAATCATCTCACAAAACAATTATCGATATAACAACATAGCATTGAATAATAAAACTGAATTGATCGAATTCGTTAGAATTACATATAACTTACATGGATTGCCAAAAAGGACTAATTTTCGAAATTAGTCGAGGACTTTCTGTTTTCCCTGATCTCAGGCCTTATCAGACTGTTCTTAATCTAAATTAACACATATAGCACAGATATCAATTATCTATTTCAATACAGTCACAGTTCATATTTGGGCAAATTTCCAAATTTACCCCTCAACTTTTTAATAATTACTAATTAGTCCCTTGGACATCCAAGACTCATTTTCTTTGTTCCATGGGCTTATATAACCCATTTTCACAATTATAACACTCAAATTCTCATTATTTCACACATTTAGGAACAATTTGTAATATCTACAAATTAGTCCCTTTTTATGTACTTTCATTCAATTTCATCTAATAAAACAGGTATATGACACTCAAAACTTTCATTATCTACTATTAGTGAGCCAAACACACTCATATCATAGATGGATCAAATTTTTAGATCTCAATTTTTCTTCGAATAAATGGTAGAATCATGAAATATAAGCTTCAATAAGCTCAAAAATACAAAAATAATTAAAAATAGAACCAAATTGCACTTACATGAAAGCTTGAAAAATCAAAAACCCTTGGCTATGGAGGTAGAAAATTTCGGCAGCACATATGAAGAAGAATGAAGAAGATGATATTTTATTTTAATGAATTTTGCCATTCTACACTAATGACCATTTTATTACTCAAGCTGTAACACCCCGAACCCGGCCCAGACGTTATGGCCATGTCCGGTGTGCTACATCACCTACACTATCCTACGCCGCCCTATTTACTAAGCCCGATGGTGAGTTTTGAAAAGCAATGCTTGATTTTTGGAAATTCCCGTTTTAATAATTATTCAACTTAATTTCTATTCCATTTGATAAGCGATTCATTTTAACCTTATTATCCTACTTAGCCATTTGTATTGTCAGGTTGGTTAGGAAAACATTTGTTAAATTTTCAAAAACGGTGTGTAGTTGTAGTTGAAATAAAACAGTTGAAAATCCCAAATAAAAACAGTCATAGTGGCATTATTACAACCCATAAACAAATTTAAAAGTAGAAACCGATAATTAGAAAAATAAAGTAGTAAAACTTATTTTAAACTGTGCTCAGTCCTCGTGGCCACTCTGAATCCCTCCCAGCAACCAAGTCACGATCTAGGGCTCACCTGCAAGGATGGAAAGAGAAGGGTGAGTTTGGAAAACTCAGTGTGTGCAGAACCCATCCAAAGCCCACATCGGCTTGAGCCCACTAGGCCTGAGCCCTAACCAGTCTCAGTCAGATACTGGGCCGAAGCCCTATCCAGATTACAGATACTGGGCCAAAGCCCTATAACAGATACTGGGCCGAAGCCCTATTCAGATAACAGTTTGGCCCATAGGCCCATAACAGTACAGTACAGTATACAAGTATGAATGCAACCCAATTGGGGAGACTACTCAACCCACCAACCGCTACACACCACCCGTACCAGCCAACACACCATGTGGGGAATAACTCGACCCATCCAGCCCACACACCACAGTCGCAGCATGGCTGCTCAGATAAACAGTATACGAGGCAAAGTCCCTTTCAGAAACAGTACGAGGCATAGCCCCTTTTAGTAACGTGGTAGTGCCACTCACACTTCCTCTAATATAAAACCAACCCATGCAACAGATAAACATAACATGACATGCAGTAATAGTAACAGTCAATTAAGCAGTACAGTCGATTCTAGCCCTAGGGGTATAATGGTAATTTTATACTTAGGGGTAAATCATTAATTTCGCACCCTAAGGGTGTTTCCGTAATTTTGTTCTCTTACTACAGTTTTTATTATTATTACAGCCTCTACTATTACAGTGGTTGTTACAGAAACTCATTTAATTTAGTTTATCAGTTTTAGTCCTTAGGCCCTAAAACCCCTAATGGGCTCTACCATGCCATTTTAGCCCATTAGGCCCATTTAAGCCTTAATCTCCAATCCATTATCTTGTTTTACCAGTTTTTATGCCTGTAATCCATATTATTGCCTTTAAACCTATTTTTACCCAAATGGGCCCAAAATGCCCATTGGGCCCATATTCGGCCCACCGAGGCCTAAATTACCGTAGCACCCAAAATTCCGCGGCAAACTCTCCTACCAGTGCTGGTTCCAAATCCAAAGTTTCCCTACCAACTTGAGAGCATTCGCATGCTCACAAGCCCTCAAAATGCCGGAACTTCAGTATTTTGGCTTTTCGGCTTTTGCCGATTTGAACAATGAAGGTGTTCGAAGCACACACCTGTTTTGCAGTTCTACTGACGAGATTTCCTATGCGTCTGTTCCTACAATCCATTATCTAAGTGATTAATCAGTAGATCCATGAAAAACTACAACCAAAATCCCTTACCACATTCGGCCACACCCTTAATGGCCATGAAAACTTATCTCTGTCGATTTAGATGCACTAGATCTAGATCTGATGATACTGATGCCTTCCACTCCTTGCTTGATCACCTTCCTTGCTAACTAACACCCAAAAAGAACCAAAATACTACTTTAAATCACTAATAGACTAGATCGACAACCTTCCTAACTTTAGGGACTTTTGGCTTTTCCAAAGTATGAAATATCTTAAAGATCTGAGTTGATAACCACTTACCACTGCTTTTACCTTGCCTCTGACTCAGATCTGAAGTAGATCTAACCCTTAAACGTTAGTAGAACCCTTATCTCTGAGATCTGAAATTTTCGGCTATCTCCCTAAACTAATGGTGATTTCGGCTTTTAGAAAGGTAAGGAAGAAGATGATTCGGTGTGGGGAGTTTAGTATAGGTGTTGTCGACAGGGATTTAGAGTGTAGAAGGAGTGAGATTTGGCCAAAAGAACGAAAGAAAGTTGAGGAATCTTGGCTTAGGAAATTCGGCACAAAGGTGAGTTCTTTTCGGGATTTCGGCTTTTTAAGGAAATTGATTATGGTGATTTTATGGAGGGTGTGATCAAAAGAGAAGATGAATGAGGGGATGAGGGGGTTCGGCTAAGGAATGAATCAAAGAGGAAGAAGAAAAGTGAAGAAAAGTAATGGTAGAGGTGGAGAGAAAGAATTCGGCTATGAGCTTCCTAGGGGGCAAATTTCGGCTTTTCTGACAGTAGAAGAGAGAAATAATTCCTAAGGTGGCTAACCCTAATTCTTATGACAGAAAATAGAAAAAGAACTAACCCTAATATCAAACTTGAGTAATCGGCCCAAGTCCCTGAAAGCCCTTGCCGAAATTCCTACTTAAATTAGTCACATGCCCGGCACATGCTTAAAAATTAAAAAGAACACTACGCTTACCTTGCAACTCGAACCCTTGTCCTTGAATACCCACTTAGGCGCCACTTTTTTAGGAGCTTAGTGGCGCCACCTTGCCACTCTACCAAGGCTCCCTTTCTGACATATTTTACATGGTTTTTCTTAAAGGCCCACTTAACCAAGTCCCCTTTCACTTGAAAATCCAACTTAATATTTTACCGGGTTTTAACTTAAGCTTGGACCTTCTAAAGGCCCACTAACACATGTACATACATTTTCAACCTTCAGAACACCAAAAATTTAAAATTTCACTAAAATTCACCAAACCTGAAAGATCCCGAAAATCAGGGCGTTACACAAGCCATTACTTAGATATTTTTCCATGTAAGGCTATTTTGGTCCAAATCACCATTTAATGGACTAATTGCAACATAAACACTTCCAATTTCACATATTATTTCAATCAACTCACTTAATAATACACAATACACATTTTTCACTTATTACAGTTTAGTTCTTTTCAAACAATTAAGCATCAATACAGTAAAATTTCCAAACAATATTTTCACATCATTATTCAATCAAACAATATCAGAATTAAATTTCATTTAATTCATTATTTTCACTCTGGATTGGTGGTTACGAAACCACCTTTCCGTTTAGCCCCTAATACGGGCCATCACAATTCTCCCCCCTTAGGGATTTTCGTCCCCGAAAATCTTACCAGTAAACAGTTGAGGGTACTGTCTCCTCATAACTTCTTCAGTTTCCCAAGTTGCTTCTTCCACACCATGCTTTTGCCATAGTACTTTTACTAATGGTATTTCCTTGTTTATTAGCCATTTCACTTATTGTTCCAAAATTCTAATCGGTTCCTCCTCATAAGTCATATCTGAATGAATTTCTACTTCTGTTGGTGAATTACATGTGTCGGATCCGATCAGTAGCGACGGAGCATAGAGACATGAAACACATTATGAATTCTTTCTAACTCAGGTGGCAAAGCTAAATGGTAGGCTACTGGTCCAATTGTCTCAATTACCTCATAAGGACCAATAAAACACAGACATAATTTACCTTTTCGGCCAAATCTCAAAATTTTCTTCCACGGTGACACTTTCAAAAATACCTTGTCACCCACATGGAAATCGATTTCTTTTTTTTTTTCAAATCTGCATACGATTTCTATCAGTTTGATGCAGACTTCAAATTATCTCAAATTATTTTAACTTTTTCTTCAATCTCTTTTATCAAATCGACCCCGTGCAAACGGTGTTCACTTAATTCAGTCCAATATAGCGGTGTTCGACATTTTGCCCATATAATGCTTCATATGGTGCCATTTTAATACTAGATTGATAACTTTTATTTTCGAAGGCAAATATTTGTCCCAACTACCCTCAAACTCCAATACACAACATCTAAGCATATCTTCCAACATTTGAATTATTCTTTCTGGTTGCCCATCCGTTTGAGGGTGAAATGCCGTACTAAAATTTAATTTAGTACCTAAGGCATCTTGTAACTTTTTCCAGAACCTTGAAGTAGACCGTGGATCTCGATAAGAGATTATGGACAATAGCACACCATGTAACTGTACTATTTCAGCGATATATAGTTCGGCCAGCTTATCAAGTGCAAAGTCCATACATATCGGGATGAAATCAGCCGATTTAGTTAGTCGATCCACAATAACCCAGATCGAATCTTTCTTTCTTGGTGTCAGAGGTAGACCCGATACAAAGTCCATTGTCACTCGATCCTATTTCCATTTAGGAATCAAAATTGGTTGCAGTAACCCCGATGGCACTTGATGTTTTGCTTTCAGTTGCTGACGAATCAGACATTTTGACACAAACTCTGAGATGTCCCGTTTCATACCCGGCCACCAATACAGTTTTTTCAGATCATTATACATTTTTACACTACTAGTATGTATTGCCATACTACTATTGTGAGCTTCTTTCAAAATTTTATCAATCAATTTAGTATTATTTGGTACACACAATCGATCACGGAATAACAGACAACCCTTGGAATCAACTTGAAACTCAGAATTTTCATTTACTGAACATCGTTCTCTTTTAGTCTGTAAATCTCTATCTATTTTCTGAGCCTCATAAATCTCTTGAAGAAACATTGGTTTAGCTCACAATTCCGCAATCAAAGCACCGTTATCAGATACATCTAACATCACATTCATAGCTCGTAGAGCAAATAGGGACTTTCTACTCAAAGCATCCGCTACTACATTATCTTTTCCTGGATGATAATCTATTACCAATTCATAATCTTTTAGCAGCTCTAACCATCTTCTTTGACGCAAATTCAAGTCTCTCTGAGTCATAACATATTTCAAACTTTCGTGATCGGTAAACACACGTCATTTCTCACCATACAAATAATATCGCTATATTTTTAGTGCAAAAACGATAGCAACTAATTCCAAATCATACGTCGGGTGCTTCCGCTCATACAGTTTCAACTGTCAAGAAGTGTACACTATTTCTTTCCCTTCTTGCATCAGAACACATCCAAGTCCATTTAACGATGCATCACTATACACAACAAATTCTTTTCACGACTCAAGTTGAATTAGTACCGGTGTTTCAGTCAAACATTTCTTCAGTCTGTCAAAACTCTGCCGACATTCCTCGGTCCATTCAAATTTACTATCCTTTTGCAACAGTTTGGTCATTGGTGACGCTATCATCGAAAAGCCTTCAACAAACCGACGATAATATCCAACTAGACCTAGAAAACTTCTAATCTCAGACACATTCTTCGGAGGCTTCCATTCCAAAATGGCTGAAAATTTTCCCGGATCCACTCGTATTCCTTCTCCGGATACAATGTGTGTAACACCACTATCCTATAACCGCCGCTGGAATAGGTAAGGGGTATTATCGGACTTGTAACTCAGATCAAATTAGTAAAAAATTTAAACTTTTCAATCACAATACAGTTCAATAATCATTCATCCAATCCTACTTTAAAAAAAATTCATATAATCATATACTCATTCATACAGGATCAAATTGAAATCATGTGAAAGATAGGGAGAACATTGAGAAAACTTTCAAGTTAGGGACACACAGCCATGTCCCTAGCCCGTGCACACCCACACGGCTGTGTACTACTAGACATGCCCTAATCACTCAGCCCGTGGTTGAAACTGTCTAACTCCACACGGTCACTAGACACACCAGTGTCTATCCGTGGCCAACACTGTCAATTACCACACAGCTACCAGACACGCCCGTGTTTCTAGGCCGTGTGCAATTCTACCTAAAATCTATTAGGTGGAGGGCTACACGGCTGAGTCACACACCCGTGTGCTCAGACCATGTGGCATAACGTGGGCTTGGTTTCAGCCATTTTGCAACCCAAATGGGTCATCCCTACAAGCATCACATAGCCATACCATTTCATTAACAAATTGCCAACCAAAACAACCATTTCAAAACACAATTTCCAAACATTATTCATCATCTAAACATTAACCAGGTATGAATCAATTTAAACCAATTCATTCATCAAGTCAAAGCTAACCAAGCTACACAAAACATCATGAACTTTGCCATATAAACACATCACATAATACATTCAAAAATGGATTAAACATTTACAAAACCAGCCATATCACATGGCTTGAATTAGTACCAAAACATACTATGTTCATTAACAAGCTAACCATAAACATAAACTTAGTAACTAGCCTATACATGCCATGACCATTTCAAAACAAAGTTCCAAAAGTACAAAAAAGCTAGATGGATAGTGTGAAGGCGATCTCTGACACGTTCGAATATCGAGTTAGCTTTCGAATCTATAAAACAAGGAATAAATAAACAGAGTAAGCTTCAAATGCTTAGTAAGCCCGTATAATATAAAATTTAAACTTACCAAATCAATAAGTTAACACATAACTAATGCCAAGTCAATTCATATGATCCACTTGCCTATCTCACAAGCATACACTTGCTAGTACATGTAATTTCATAAACCATTCAAGTACAAGATACAACATTCATGTATCATAAGCATAACCTCAATACTTATAACATGTAATTCATGTAAATCAATTCATATAGTCCATGTAAATCTCGTATAACATGTAATTCATATATCTCTAGAACTTCATGTAACTTGTATCAGTAATTGCCCGTTGAACCTTTAAGAACATTGAGGGATACTCAGGTGATACACACACAGTGTATATACATATAACCTGTAATCCGTCAATGCATCATGTATGCTCTTTCAAGCCTATATCAGTAAGCCCGAAGGCTGAACATGTGATCCCGAAGGATGAACAGTGAGCCCGTAGGCTGAACGGTAAGTCCAAAGACTGAACATGTAATCCCGAAGGATGAACATATAGCTTATGAGCTGTGGTGAGTCCGCAACAAATGCAGGAGCTTAAACCACCCTGTAGCCCTAGTGACATGTCACTTGTATCCTACGACTTCTACGGTTCTAACGGGGCTCGGTATTCCGTTTGTACTTGTATTCTTTAAACATTTCCATATCAATTCATATACATATAATAGGCAATTCACCGTTCATGACGATTTATATATATACCTATAGAAATATTACATTCATTATGATTAAAATACATATTCAATTCTAATTATATGAACTTACCTTGATTTCTCGATATCTACTCGTCAACCTTTCATTTTCCCCGATTAAGTTTCGGGATTCGATTATCTTGATCTATATTAATACAAATTCAGCTATTTAATCACCAACACATTCAATTTAGTCCAAGAACATGTATTTTGGCATATTTGCAAATTAGTCCCTATACTTTCAACTACCTTACAATTTAGTCTTTTTAGCACAAAATAGCAAATTTCACAATAAATCCCTCAATTCACCGTAGCCAAATATTCACATAGTCATTATAAGCACATATCTTTCATTTAATCACATTAAAAACCACATAGATTCTATTTATTTGTAAATAAATCCTTAAAACTCATTTTCATCAAAAAATACTTTATAAAACTAGTATATTTCCATATAACATTCAATAATTCATCAAAAACCATTATAATAACATGGATTAATCAATGGCATTTTTCAAAAACACAACCAAATTTAGAAATTGAGGCACGGGTCGACTAGTATACGAAGCAACGATCTAAAAAACGTAAAAACCAATAAAAACCGAAGCTAAAACATACCTTGATTTTGCAAAATGCTAGCTGAATGAAAGAAAGCTTTAAACCCTTCATTTTGTTTGAGGAATCGGTGGAAGAGAAAAAAATTAAAGCCATTCTATGTTTTTATATTAATTAATATAACATATAATAACCAAATGACAACTTTAACCTTTATAAAACCATTATAAACCCATATAAAATATGGACATAAGTGTCCACTAACAAATAAAATGGTAAAATAACCATTTAAGGACTCCTATTTTAAAAGCCATGATCAAATAAGTCATTTATGAAATAGAACTCCTATTTATCGCTTTATGCGATTTAGTCCTTTTTACCGAATTAACTAATTAAACAATAAAATTTCTATACGAGACTTTCACACAATGAATCTATCATGTTGTAAAACATATAAAAGCAGTTAAACAATATTTTGACTCGGTTAAGTGGTCCCGAAACCACTTGTTCCGATTAGGGTCTATAATGGGCCATTACAACTCTCTCCCCTTTAGGGATTTTCGTCCCCGAAAATCTTACCGGTAAACAGGTTAGGCTATTGTTTTCGCATAGCTTCCTCGGTTTCCCACGTAGCTTCCTCTATCCCGTGTTTACACCAGAGAACCTTTACAAGTGCTATATGTTTATTTCTCAATTCTTTAATTTCTCGAGCCAGAATTTTGATCGGTTCTTCAGTATATGATAAATCAGACTTATTGCTACATCAATAGGAGAGATGACATGAGACAGATCGGATCGATATCGACGAAGCATTGATACTGAAACACATTATGAATCTTTTCAAGTTTAGACGATAACGATAGTCGATAAGCTACCGGTCCTATTCTTTCCACAATTTCATACGGCCCGATAAAACGAGGACTTAACTTTCCTTTCCGACCAAAATGATGAATTTTCTTCCACAGTGACACTTTCAGAAATACTTTATCTCTGACCTGAAACTCTATTTCTTTCCGTTTGAAATCTGCATATGATTTTTGTCTGTCAAATGCTACCTTCAAATTGTCGCGAATCACTTTTACTTTTTCTTTGGTTTCTCAAATCAAATCAACCCCGTGTAACTTTTTCTCACTCAATTCAGTCCAGTATAATGGTGTTCGACATTTACGACCGTATAGTGCTTCATATAGAGCCATTTTCAAACTCGTTTGAAAACTATTGTTATACGCAAATTCAATTAGGGGTAAATATTTCTCCCAGCCATTTCCAAATTCAAATTCAAACTCTTTCAGACTGACCGTCGGTTTGGGGATGAAATGCTGTGCTAAAATTCAGTTTTATTCCCAGAGCTTCTTGTAACTTTCTCCAGAATGTCGAAGTAAACCTCAGATCTCGATCAGAAATAATAGACAATAGTACACTGTGCAATCGAACAATCTCTGGTAAATACAATTAAGCTAATCTATCTAGAGAATAGTCTGTACGTACCGGCATAAAATGAGCAGATTTGGTCAATTTATCAACGATGACCCAAATTGTTCGGAGTCAGAGGTAATACTGATACAAATTCCATTGTAACTCTGTCCTATTTCCATTTCGGAATCAGAATAGGCTGTAATAAACCTGACGATACTTGATGTTCGGCCTTAACTTATTGACAGATCAGACATTTCGATACAAATACTGATATATCTCTTTTCATTCTCGACCACCAGTATAGTTGCTTCAAATCATTAAACATTTTAATGCTACCCGGATGAACTGAAAAACGACTGTCATGTGCTTCATGTAAAACTTTCTGAATAAGTTCACTATCTTTCGGAATACAAATTCTATTTCAGAACATTAAACAATCATCAGTTCCGATAGAAAATTCAGAATCAGAATTAGACTCACAGAAAAGTTATTTAACTTTTAGTTTAGGATCATTTTTCTAAGCCGCGTAGATTGTTGTAAAATCATCGGTTTAGCTTTTAGCTCGGCTATAAGAGATCCATCATCACATAGCTTTATATGAGTATTCAAAGTACGCAAAGAAAATAAAGACTTTCGACTCAGAGCACCAGCTACAACATTAGCTTTTCCTAGATGATAGTCAATCACAAACTTGTAATCTTTCAATAATTCGAGCAATCTACGTTGTTGCATATTCAAATCTTTTTGTGAAATTAAGTATTTCAGACTCTTATGATCTATAAAGATTTGACATTTCTCACCGTACAGATAATGTCACCAAATCTTCAAAGCAAAAACTATAGCAGTTAATTCAATATCATGTGCCGGGTAATTCTTTTCGCGCGATTTTAACTGTCGGGAGGCGTATGCTATAACTTTCCCATTTTGCATTAATACACAACCCAGTCTGGTTATCGATGCATCGCTATAAATCACAAATTCTTTACCTGATTCAGGTTGAACTAAAACCGGTGATTCAGTTAACAAGGCTTTCAACTGTTCGAAACTCTATTGACATTTATCTGTCCACTCAAATTTCACATCTTTTTGTAGCATTGGAGTTAACGGTACCGCAATCATCGAAAATCCTTTCGCAAATCTTCGGTAATAACCCGCTAATCCCAGAAAACTTCTAATCTCAGAAATGTTTCTCGGTGGTCTCTAGTCTATAATAGTAGATATTTTGCTCGGATCAACTGTGATGCCTTCCGCAGAAACAATGTGACCTAGAAATCCTACTTCTCAAAGCCAGAATTCACATTTGCTGAACTTGGCGAATAACTATTTATCTCTTAAAGTCTGTAACACAATTCTCAAGTGTTCAGTATGCTTCGTCTCATCACGTGAATAAATCAGAATGTCGTCAATGAATACAACAATAAATCTGTCTAAATACGGTCTGAAAATACGGTTCATCAAGTCCATAAACATTGCAGGAGCATTAGTTAACCCAAAAGGCATACCTAAAAATTCATAATGACTGTACCGTGTTCTGAAAGCAATCTTTGGTATGTCTGACTCTTTAACTCGTAACTGGTAATAACCCGATCTTAGATCAATCTTTGAGAATATAGTAGCTCCTTTTAGCTGATCAAACAAATCATCAATTCGCGGAAGAGGATATTTATTCTTTACTGTCGCTTTATTCAACTGTCGATAATCAATAGACATTCTCATAGACCCGTCTTTCTTTTTCACAAATAAAACAGGAGCACCCCAAGGTAAATCTGTCAATTCTTGTAACTGTGCTTTCAATTCTTTCATCTCAGTCGATGCCATTCTGTACGGAGCCATCGATATCGGAGTAGTACCTGGTAACAACTCAATACCAAATTCCACTTCTCTGATCGGCGGTAAACCAGTAATTCTTTTGGAAATACATATGGAAACTCATGAACAACAGGTATAGATTCAATCTTTGATTCTAACACTTTAGCATCCATCACGTACGCCAAATACGTATTACACCCCTTTCTCACATATTTCTGAGCTCGTATAGTGGATATAACTTTCGGTAATTCATTCAAATCATTTGGCTCGATCTGAAGAATCTCACCATTCTGACATTTCAACTCTATACTCTTTCGTTTGCAATTCACAACTGCCTCATGTACATTTAACCAATCCATACCCAGTATCACATCAAACTCATTAAATGGGAGGAGCATCAAGTCAGCCGGAAAATAATATCCCCGAGTCATCAATGGACAATTCTTACATATTTTATCAACTAACACAGACTTGCCTAATGGATTCGATACTTTAATTACAAATTATGTGGACTCTACATGTAGACTCTACTAATTCCATACAGATATATGAATGAGTTGATCCGGGATCTATCAGTGCAACAATATCAATGTTATAAAGAGAAAAAGTACAGGTGATAACATCAGGCGACGAGGCTTCCTCGCATGCACGTATTGCATATGCTCTAGCAGGAGTGCGTGTCTCAGATCTCACAATAGCATCTCACGAAGCATTACAATTTCCATTCTGATTCCCGGTATTACAGGACGGTCTACCTCTAGATACAGCATTATTCGCCTTAGTAGATTGTTCTTTATCAGGCACAGATCTTTCAGGACAATCTCACAAATAGTGATCCAATGATCCGCATCTGAAACAAGCTCCGCTCTTCAATCGGCATTCACCAAAATGCTTCTGGTTACAGTACTTGCAATCAGGTCTTGGAGTTCTCACACTATCTGCACTAGCCACGGAGGTTGTCTGAGGTCTCAAATGAGAAGATTTAACATTTTTTTCTCTGATGGATATGCCCGTAGAAGCAGCAAAACGAGGATGAAAGTCTTTGGATCTCTTAGATCCGAAACTGATGTGACTTACTCGCAATTCTTTTTCTGAATTCTCTGGACTCAAAATCAGCTTTCCATTTTTCTTTAACAAGTTCTTCAGCTTTACAAGCTTGATCAACTAGAACCACAAACTCTTTCAGTTCCAATATTCCAACTAACAATCGAATTTCTTCATTTAACCCATCTTCAAACCGTTTACACATTATCACTTTAGTAGAGACACATTCACAAGCATATTTACTGAGTCATACAAACTCTCTTTCATATTCAGTCACGGACATTCGACCCTGCTCCAGTTCCAGAAACTCCTTTCTTTTATGATCGATGAATCGTTGGCTAATATATTTCTTTTTGAATTCTGTCTGAAAGAAATCCCAGATAACTCATTCTCATGGCACAACCGATATCAAAGTATTCCACCACTGGTATGCAAAATCCCATAGCAAAGAAATAGCACATCTCAAGCATTCATCAGGGGTACAAGCTATTTCATTAAAAACTCTGATCGCATTCTCAAGCCAGAACTCGGCCCTCTCAGTATCATCACTTGCTGAAGCTCTGAATTCTTTGGCCCCATACTTTCGTATCTTATCAACCAGAGGCCCACTCAGTCTCAGAGGATCTATAACTCGTATATTTTTAGGGTTAGGTTGAGGGACACGAGGGGGTGGTGGTTGTGGAGCAGCCGGGTTTGCTTGCACAAACTCGCTAAACCATTCAGACATCATATGGAAGAAAGCTTGATTAGCTTCTTCCTGATTGCCCGTAGTAGGGCCCGATTTAGAAGGCACAACCCCTTGAGCAGGCGCTTGTGACAGCTGTATTTTTGACCCTAGTTGAAAAGTGGTTTCGGGACCGCTAAACTGAGTCATAAAAATAATTAAATATGATATCCTATGTCTAGTTTATGTGATAATGGTATGTGTGAAATTGAAATGTTTGAACTTGACATATTGTATGTGATTGCCGAAGTAGAGGACTAAAGTGATAAGTACTATGATGTTTATGGCTAAAATTCAAGGAAGAGGTTGTATAAGGTTTCAAAGTAAAGGATTTGCATGTCAAATTAGCCTTTTTACATCTAGTGGCCGACCATGCATGATGAATAGGCTAATAAATTATATTAATTTATTGTTTATGAATAAATTATGTGAAATTATGCCAAATTGGATAATAAGATGAATAAAAATAATAAAGGAAATGGTGAAAAGAACAAAGTGAATCCATTTGTTCTTCCTTGCCATAACTTGAAGAGAAAAAGGGAGGAGGAATAAGCCACCATTCGGTCATCTTATTTGCTTCAAATTAAGGTAAATTTTCATGTATTTTCTTTTGATTTTTGAGAAATTCGGTTGGGTTTGAAGCTCACAACAAAACCCATGAATTAGTTTTGTAAATTAATCAATGAACATTCGGTTATGGCCACATGGTGAAAGATTTTGTGTTTTGTTTTGGTTAAAGTTGATAGATTATAGTAGAATATATGGAATTGAGTTAGAAATAAAGTCATTACCGTTGCCTTAGTGAAAATTTTGAGTCTTGGTTGTGAAAGGCTTTCGGCCAAGCCTAGAAGTTTGCTAATGGTGGAGGTTTTGAATGTATGAGATTTGGAATAATAAATTTAATACTTTGGTGCCCATTTTAAATTATAGTTGAGCTATGATTGTTAAATTAGTAAAAGTAATTGATATCATTGATTTGTGTAAATTTTATTTTCATATTCGGTTTGTGGGATAAGTTTGAAGAGACCATTCGGCCATAGTGTACAATGCTTGGTAAAGGCTATTAAATAATTCGTGTATTATGAAGGAATTTGCTAATTGAGATGTGTTGATTCGGCGATAGGTGTGATTTATTTATAGAAGTGCTTCTTGAGTGGTTGATTAAAGTTAGGTATATTGAATTATAAATGGTTTAAAATAGTTGTAAGAAATAACTTTTAGTTGTGTATATAGGTGAGTACCGAGTGGTTTAAATTTTGAAACCATGCATAATTGGTGGAATAAATGATTTAGTGGAGATTCTGATGAACACATATAAATGTTTATATTACTGGCCGAATATATGTGGGTGGTTTAGAAAGGATAGTTGCATTCTTGTTTTAATTTAGTGAAGAATATGAAAATTTATATGCTTAAATTGTTTATTTAAGCTCAAGAGCTTAGAGGTGAAGGATCGGATAAAGGAAAGGCTAAGGCGACAGAATAGTCAACTCGTATATACTCCGAAGGACGAGGTAAGTTTTAAGTGTCTTAGCTTAGTACACAACTTGATTTAACATGATATAAATTTTTTTGTTATTCACATGATTTATGATCGATAATGTAATTGTGAAATGGGCATATAGTCGAAATTTACTAGACCTAGAAAGGCTTTAGAAATAAATTTGAGATATGGATTGCTTACATGATTATTGCCGAACAAATGGGGAAATAATGTCATACTATGTATGAATTTGTGATTGAGGCAAATGTATATTATTTTTGCGATAAATTGTGCGGAAAGTATACATGATGAGTCCGAATGTATATGTCTCAGTCCTATAATCTAGGTTAATCCCGAAGGGCTTTTGAGCCAATGTTGTATCCGGGTTAATCCCGAAGGGATTTTGAGCTAATGTTGTATTCGGGTTAATCCCGAAGGGCTTTCGAGCCGATGTTGTATCCAGGCTAAGTCCCGAAGAGCCTCTGAGCTGGTGTTATATCCAGGTTGTGTCCCGGAGGGCGTTTATGCCAGAGTTACATCCGGGTCAAACCCGAAGAGCCTTAAAGCTAGAGTATAATTGGTTTAAGCCTAAAGGCAATAATACTAAAATATTTGCTATGTTGTAATCATCTCAAATGAAGGTATTTATTTCCGTAAGTAAATCAGGTACGTATCCATACTTGTTATGAAATGGAATTCGTTTAGTTTTTGCCACGAAATTTAGTTGAGATGCTCTAATTATTGTTTGAAGTTATATATAAATGAATGACTTACATAAGAGTGGGGACCTTAAATTCTAATGGGTTTGTACTAAATTGAACCATGGATTTTGTACATATTAGATTTTGGGATGAAGTTATCAGCTATAAGAGTACATATGTAAATACATACTTAGCCTTGAATAATAGTGCATGCTTCGGCCAAGGAAAGGATGATAGTATATATATATATATGATATGAATTTCGATCTTGAGAAATGAATTGGTTATGTTTGTAAGATGATAGTTCATTTTGTCATATAAATGTTCGGTCAATTAGAAAAGTTTTTAGCTTAAATGAATGAATGCTTACAATTTAAATGCATTAAATTCTTAAAACTTACTAAGCATATGAATGCTTACTTCGTTACTTTGATTTGTCTGTTTTATAGATTTCAGTACAGCTATGGTCTCGAGAATTTTCACGATTAAAGTCATCCACACTATCAAAGCATTATTCGGTATTAGTAACTAAACTTTTAAAATGGCATGTATAGGCTTGACACGTCGTTACTTAACAAATGTCTTTTGATAATGTAATTAAGTTTGGCCATGCGAAAAATGGCTTACCTAAGTATATTACTCTTATTTCTATGATGTTAAATCATGTATGATGTGTGTGAATAGTAGTGAAGTTATATTTTGAAAAATAGACTCGAAAGTATGTCATATCTTGATGTCTATGTTCTATGAAACACGAGTGGCTTGAATGTGTATAACAATAATTTTTGGGCACCTTTGTTTAAGGTTTTGCATGATAGTATGCTATGGGTTACATTAGTTTAGGCTTCGCTAAAATTTTGACTTCCTTTTTACCATGCGAATCGAAATGGTTTGATTTTATGCAAAGGTGGTTTTAAAAGAAATGGTTAGGTGCGATCATCGATCCGTTATATGAGTTTCAAAATAATGGTCGGGTGATACCTCTTGACTCTTCTGCAACGGGAATGAGTCTAGGGGTGTTACAGCGCTGGCACAATACTTTCAACTTCGTGGCTATTGCTTGATTCGGATCCATTACTATATAAAACAAATTTCAGAGGATGTCAGGAGATATCAGACTATCATAATTCATAAACATGGCATGTATAGCTAGACTCATACTTACTACAGTAATCCTACAATTGACTAAATCTTGGCTCTGATACCAACAAAATGTAACACCCCTATCCCATAACCGTAGCCGGAATAAGTAAAGGGTATTGCCGGAATAAGTAAAGGGTGTTGCCGGACTTGTAACTCAGATCAGATCAGTAAAAATTTTGAACTTTTCAATCACAATACAGTTCAATAATCATTCATCCAATCCTGCTTTAAATAAAATTTCTTATAATCATATTCTCATTCATACAGGATCAAATTGAAATCATGTGAAAGATAAAGAGAACATCGAGAAAACTTTCAAGTTAGGGACACACGGCCGTGTCCTTAGCCCGTGCACACCCACACGATCGTGTAGTACTAGACACACCCTGATCACTCAGCCCGTGGTTGAAACTGTCTAACCCCACACAGTTACTAGACACGCCCGTGTGTCTAGTCCGTGGCCAACACTGTCAATTACCACACGGCTACTAGACATGCCCGTGTGTCTAGGTCGTGTACAATTCTACCTAAAATCTACTAGGTGCAGGGGCTACATAGCTGAGTCACATGCCCGTGTGCTCAGACCGTGTGGCACAATGTAGGCTTGGGTTAGGCCATTTTGCCACCCAAATGGGTCATCCCTACAAGCATCACATAGCCATACCATTTCATAAACAAATTGGCAACCAAAACAACCATTTCAAAACACAATTTCCAAACATTATTCATCATCTAAACATGTACCAAATATGAATCAATTTAAACAAATTCGTTCATCAAGTCAAAGCTAACCAAGCTACACAAAACATCATGAACTTTACCATATAAAAACATCATATAATACATTCAAAAAAGGATTAAATTTACAAAACCAGCTATATCTCATAGCTCGAATAAGTACCAAAACATACTATGTTCATTAACAAGCTAACCATAAACATAAACTTAGTAACTAACCTATACATGCCATGACCTTTTCAAAACAAAGTTCCAAAAGTACAAAAAAGCTAGATGGATAGTGTGACGGCGATCTCCGACATGTTCGAATATCGAGCTAGCTTCCGAATCTATAAAATAAGGAATAAATAAACAGAGTAAGCTCCAAAAGCTTAGTAAGCCCGTATAATATAGAATTTAAACTTACCCAATCAATAATTTAACACATAACTAATGCCAAGTCAATTCATATGATCCAGTTGCCTATCTCACAAGCATATACTTGTTAGTACATGTAATTTCATAAACCATTCATGTACAAGATACAACATTCATGTATCATAAGCATAACCTCAGTACTTATAACATGTAATTCATGTAAATCAATTCATATAGTCCATGTAAATCTCGTATAACATGTAATTCATATATTTCTAGAACTTCATGTAACTTGTATCGGTAATTGCCCGTTGAACCTTTAAGAACATCGAAGGATACTCGGGTGATACACACACAGTGTATATACATAGAACTTGTAATCCGTCAATGCATCATGTATGTTCTTTCGAGCTTGTATCGGTAAGCCCGAAGGCTGAACATGTGATCCCGAAGGATGAACGGTAAGCCCGTAAGCTGAACGGTAAGGCCGAAGACTGAGCATGTAATCCCAAAGGATGAACATATAGCTCATGAGCTGTGGTGAGTTCGTAACAAATGCAGGAGCTCAAACCACCCTGTATCCCTAATGACTTGTCACTTGTATCCTACGACTTATATGGTTCTAACGGGGCTCGGTATTCCGCTTGTACTTGTATTCTTTAAACATTTCCATATCAATTCATATACATATAATAGGCAAGTCACCTTTCATGACGATTGATATATATACGTATAGCAATATTACATTCATTATGATTAAAATACATATTTAATTCTAATTATACGAACTTACCTTGATTTCCCGATATCTACTCGTCAACCTTTCGTTTTCCCCGATCAAGTTCTGGGATTCTATTATCTTGATCTATATTAATACAAATTCAGCTATTTAATCACCAACACATTCAATTTAGTCCAAGAACATGTATTTTGGCATATTTACAAATTAGCCCCTATACTTTCAACTACCTTGCAATTTAGTCCTTTTAGCACAAAATAGCAAATTTCACAATAAATCCCTCATTTCACCATAGCCGAATATTCACATAGTCATTATAAGCACATATCTTTCATTTAATCACATTCAAAACCACATAAATTCTATTTATTTGTAAATAAATCCCTAAAACTCATTTTCATCAAAAAAGACTTTATAAAACTAGTATATTTCCATATAACATTCAATAATTCATCAAAAACCATTAAAATCACATGGATTCATCAATGGCATTTCTCAAAAACACAACCAAATTCAGAAATTGAGGTACGGGTCGGCTAGTATACGAAGTAACGATCTCAAAAACGTAAAAATCAATAAAAACCTAAGCCAAAACATACCTTGATTTTGCAAAATGCTAGCCGAATGAAAGAAAGCTTTAAACCCTTTATTTTGTTTGAAGAATCAGTGGAAGAGAAGAAAATTAAAGCCATTTTATGTTTTTATATTAATTAATATAACATATAATAACCAAATGACAACTTTAACCTTTATAAATCCATTATAAAACCATATAAATATGGACATAAGTGTCCACTAACAAATAAAATGGTAAAATAACCATTTAAGGACTCCCATTTTAAAAGTCATGATCAAATAAGTCATTTATGAAATAGAACTCCTATTTATCGTTTTATGCGATTTAGTCCTTTTTACCGAATTAACTAATTAATTATTAAAATTTCTATACGAGACTTTCACACAATGAATCTATCATGCTGTAAAACATATAAAAGCAGTTACAATGTGTCCTAAAAATTTGACTTCCCTGAGCCAAAATTCACTCTTACTGAACTTAGCAAATAATTTCTTTTCTCGAATAATTTGCAGTACAATTCTCAAATGTTTTGCATGCTCAGACTCATTAGGATAATAAACCAAAATATCGTATGAAAACTACCACGAATCTAACCAAATAGGGTCGACAAATTTGACTCATTAGATCCATAAAGATAGCGGGAGCATTGGTTAATCCAAAGGGCATCACTAAAAACTCATAGTGTCCATATCGAGTTCTAAAAGTAGTATTCGGCACATCTCCTTCTCTAACCTTCAACTGGTAGTACCCGGACCTCAGATCAATCTTAAAGAACATTGTAGCACCTTTCAGCTGATCGAATAAATCGTCGATTCTAGGCAACGGATACTTATTCTTCACAGTCACCTTGTTAAGCTGTCGATAGTCAATACAAAGTCTCAACAATCAATCTTTCTTTTTAAGAAACAGAACCAGAGCACCCCACGATGAATGACTAGGTCTTACGAATCCTTTATCGGTTAATTCTTGCAACTGCACTTTTAACTCTTTCAACTTAGTTGGTGCCATCCTATACGGGGCAATCAATATTAGAGCAGTACCAGGAAGCAACTTAATACTAAAATCTACCTCTCTATCCGGAGGTAACGCAAGTAATTCTTCCAGAAATACATCCAGAAATTCACACACAACAGGTACTGATTCAATCTTCTTCTCAGACACTTCTGTATTCAGAACATACGTAAGATAAGCTTCACATCCTTTTTTCAAACATTTATAATCAGACATAGCAAAAATCACAGTTAGCCTCGTATTGGACATATTGGTTTCAACACTGAGTATCTCATCATCATCACATCTCAGTTCCAACGTCTTTTGCTTACAATCTATTTTAGCCCCATGCAAAGTCAACCAATCCATGCCCGAAATCATGTCAAATTCATCAAAAGGCAACAACATCAAATCAACTGGGAAACAGTGACCATGAATCATAAGGGGGCAATTTCTACAAATTTTATCAACTAAAACAAATTTTCCTAACGGATTTGATACTTGTAGCACGTGCTTAGTAAATTCAATGCACAATTTCTCGTCATCAGATATTTTATTCATACACACATACGAATGCGTAGAACCAGGATTAATTAAAGCTAAAACAGTAATACCATAAAGAGAAAATATACCAGTGATTACTTCAGGGGAGGACGCTTCCTCTCTAGCTCGAATAGCATAAGCTCTTGCCGGAGCTCTAGCTTCAGACCTTACAGTGGTATCTTTCGTCACACCTTTACCACTGCTCCCAGTTCCCACATTTATCCGTGGTCTCTTTCTAGGCATATTACTCGGTCTCACATTCTGTAGCCTTTCGGGTTCTTCTTGTTTTGGACAGTCTTTCACAAAATGGTCTTGAGATCCACAATGAAAACATGCTCGGTTAATCAAATAACACTCTCCCGGATGTCTCTTTCTACTATGCCGACATTCTAGTCTATCAGATCGAACACTTTCCGCACTAGCTATGGAAGTAGCCTAGTTCTTAGAATCCAAATATCGTCTATCACGATCCCACTGGGAATAACCAGTAGAAACACTAGATCGGGGACTCATCTCTTTCGTCTTTTTCGACCCAAACTGAAACGATTTACCCATCGATCTTTTCTGGGCTTCTCTATTTTCATTTTCGACTTTCCTCTTTTCCTTACTCAGTTCTTCAGCCTTGATGGCTCTATCGACCACCACCACAAACTCTTTAATTTTTAGGATTCCAATCAGTAATCGGATATCTTCATTAATCCCGTCTTCAAATCTCTTGCATAAGATAGCCTCATTGGGCACACATTCTTGAGCATATTTGCTCAACTTAACAAATCGACATTCATATTCGCCTATTATCAAACGTCCTTGCTTCAATTCAAGGAATTCCCTTCTTTTCTGATCTACGAAGCGCTAACTGATATATTTCTTCCGGAATTCCTCTTGGAAGAAATTCCATGTAACCCTCTCTTTGGGTGCCACTGATATCAATGTCTTCTACCAATGATAAGCTGCATCTAGTAGCAAAGACACAGCACATTTCAATTTCTCCTCAGGAGTGCACGACAGTTCATCCAACACTCTGATAGTGTTTTCCAACCAAAATTTTGCTTTTTCTGGATCATCATTCACATTAGCTCGGAACTCTTCAACTCCATATTTTCTGATCTTATCCACAGGATGCTTAAACAATAGCACCACTTCCGATTGTTGAGGAGCTATGGGAGCAGGTTGAGGTATAGGAAGGGGTAGAGAAGGTTGAGCATTCGGATTCGCCCAAATAAACTCAGTATACCACTCACTCATCATATGGAGGAAGGCTACTCGGGCCTCCTCACCTTAACTCTGACCCATAGTTCTACTATCAACAGGCGCAGTCCCTTGAGCGGGAGCAGGTGCATTACTTTGGGCATCATCTACCACCTCTCTATTGGAATCTATAACTATATAAAAACATTTAAATCATCAGGAGCCGTCACACTATCAATTTCAGTTTATGGCATGTATAGACAAACTACTGCACTCGTTACGTTAGTTCGAGAATCGGCTAAACCGTAGCTCTAATACCAATCAAATGTAACACCCTAACCCGAAATTTGTTACCGGCGTCGAGTACGAGGTATTACCAGACTTAAAATAATATTTACCAAATTTTACTCACAATCAATCATAGAATCATATATAATTCAATTCATAATTGCTCTTATCAGGTGTTTTCAAACACAATACGGTCATTACAAACAATTCAAACTCAATTTCAATTAAAACGAACACTCAAAAAATTTTTCACTTTTAAAATGAAGCCACACACCCGTGTAACTCTTGGCATGGCTGTAGGAATAGACCGTGTGGTCCTCACACGCCCATGCTTAATACCCATGGATGAAACTGTCCATTGCACCATGACCACCTCACACGACCGTTTGGGGGCTGTGTACATCACACGGTTGAGACACATGGCCGTGTCTCCTACCTATGTGATACACTAAAATTTAAATCAAGGTGCAGGGGAGGCACGGTCTAAGGACATACCCGTAGGGTCTGGCCATGTGTCGCCCACGACTTAGGCACACCCGTGCCGTTCACCCGTGGAGCATTCTGCCAAATCCAACACGACCATGACACACGCTCGTGTGCCATGCCATGTAGGCTGTGTTAGGCTATTTACCAAGCCTTAACCTCCCTGAAACACACCACAAACAATATAGACCATTTCAAAGATCAATTCACCCAAAATAGCTACATTTGTAAACATCGACTTACAAAAATATCGCATTTGAGTAGTATAGCTTAAGTTTACAAAATAACCGTTTACAACCATTGACATTCTATACATACCATAAATTTACACTCAAAACATAAAATATACAAAAAGAAGCTTGATAGTGTGTAGCGTACTCCAACGGCTCTATTCTAATCTAACCAACTTGAAAATCTAGAAGGAAAGAAAAAGGGAATGAGTAAGCTACAAGGAGCTTAGTAAATCATATGAAATTTCAAAGCAAATTTAAAACAATTCCATTTAGATAATACCATCACATATCATTGAACAAATATACTTACTCACTGAACACTTTCCACACATCAATTATACACATACTTAACGATGCCAAACATAGTATACAGTACCATTTCATTTCACCTGCATGTTCACTTAGCATATAGTGCAGTTAGTCTAATCCCATTGAGTAATTTTGAAATATAATCAGATATGCAGAGCTGAGCACATAAGTGCCGAACAGACATGGCAGAGCCATGAAGTAGCTAAAGCTAGTAACAGTAAGGTAGCCGAAGCAACAATCAGTAACAGTACAGAAGTTAACCACGGGCCTGCTCACATAAGCTGACAGGTATCTGCAACACATGTAAGACCACCTAGCACCCGGGTAACTATAACTGTTAGAACAGTAGGGCCCTCTAGTGACATGTCACTTATATCTATGTCTATTCCTACTTGCTCAACCGGGATTTGCAGTCGATATAACGTTCCATAATATTAGTGGCAATTTCTATTGTTCAATCATCTTACAAAACAATTATCGATGTAACAACATAGTATTGAATAATTAAACTGAATTGATTGAATTCGTTAGAATTACATATAACTTACCTGGATTGCCAAGAAGGACTAATTTTCGAAATTAGTCGAGGACTTTTTGTTTTCCCTGATCTCAGGCCTTATCAGACTGTTCTTAATCTAAATTAACACATATAGCACAGATATCAATTATCTATTTCAATACAGTCACTGTTCATATTTGGGCAAATTTCCAAATTTACCCCTCAACTTTTCAATAATTACTAATTAGTCCCTTGGACATCCAAGACTCATTTTCTTTGTTCCATGGGCTTATATAACCCATTTTCACAATTATAACACTCAAATTCTCATTATTTCAAACATTTAGGAATAATTTGTAATCTCTACAAATTAGTCCCTTTTTATGTACTTTCATTAAATTTCATCCAATAAAACATGTATATGACACTTAAAACTTTCATTCTCTACCATTAGTGAGCCAAACACACTCATATCACAGATGGGTCAAATTTTTAGATCTCAATTTTTCTTCAAATAAATGGTAGAATCATGAAATATAAGCTTCAATAAGCTCAAAAATACAAAAAATAATTAAAAATATGACCAAATTGCACTTATATGAAAGCTTGAAAAATAAAAAACCCTTGGCTATAGAGGTAGAAAATTTGGGCAGCACATATGAAGAAGAATGGAGAAGATGATGATTTATTTTAATGAATTTTGTCTTTTTGCACTAGTGACCATTTTATCACTCAAGCCATTACTTAGATATTTTTCCATGTAAGGCTATTTTGGTCCAAACCACCATTTAATGGACTAATTGCAACATAAACACTTCCAATTTCACATATTATTTCAATCAAGTCACTTAATCACTCACAATACACATCTTTCACTTATTACAGTTTAGTCCTTTTCAAACAATTAAGCATCAATACAGTAAAATTTCCAAATAGTATTTTCACATCATTATTCAATCAAACAGATATCAGAATTAAATTTCATTTAGTTCATTATTTTCACTCTGGATTGGTGGTTACGAAACCACCTTTCCCTTTCGCCCCTAATTCGGGCCATCACATATCTCAATTGTTAGTTAGGTGGATCAAGTCACACTTTAGTTAATGGTTGGTGTTTCGAGATTCCACGCGTGATTCCACCAAAAAGGTGTGCAATCACACCCTACTCTAGTGTAAATCAATAAAAGCTGAAAAGCTAAAATACCGAAACGTAGAAATTCAAGGCCTTACGAGCATGCGAATGCTTCTGGGGCAAACTGAGCCCACAAATCATGGGCAGTAGACTGTAAAGGCCATTATGCGCATTTTTGTAAACTTGGGTCGTTATGGGCCTCGATGGGTCAAAATCGGCCTAATGGGCCTGTGGGCCCACACGGGCAAAATATTCGGTAAGTGATCGTTGATAGATTAGAGTTCGAGGCTCGCAATGCCATATGTGAATCTGGACTGAATAGGCCACACGAGCGTGTGGGCCCACTTAGGCCCAATATGGGTTTTGGGCCCAATTGCACTGTTATGTCTATTTAGGTTACTTAAGTTGTGCGAGACGATCGTAAATCTTCTAAAGGGTTGTTATCGTTACTGAAACCCTAATATTGTTAAAATTATCGAAATATCCTTTAGGTTTAAAATTACCTATTTACCCCTGACTGACAAAGTGACAGTTACATCTCTAGTGGTAATTTGACTGATGTATGTAGGATTTTTATTTGTTTGATACCAAGCATGACATCCTGCATTCACGTATATTGCTATGAGATGTCATCCTGTATGGGGTTGGGCTATTATTGACGGAGGAAGTGTACAACTTGTAGCCACAATGTCCAAGGCTTATAGCCTTTCTGCTTATGACTTCTAGTGATTCTGATATTTGGCAGCATTGCTGCGATACTTACGGCTTTTTGCTGTTCTGTCTACGGCTTTGTGCCATTCTGTTGATTTAGTGTTGCAACTGGTGATAAGCTTGGTGTGTTGGCTGTGTAGGTCGATTTAATCCCCAGATGTGTGTTCGTTGGTACGGGCGGTGTATTTGTTGGATTGGGTTGAATCTCTGCCTGCATATTTGCATCTGATACTGTTTCTGTGTTGGGCTTAGGCCCACCTGATTCTTTAATGGGTAAGGCCCACCTGACACTGTTTACCATGATGGGTTTAGGCCTAGTCTGGTACTGTGTTTTGTACGTCTGATTGCTTGATGATAAGGGGTTACACACTGAGTTTACGTAAACTCACCCTTTTGACTAATTGTGCAGGTAATCCCCAGTGCTAGGTGGTTCGATGTTGTAAAGAGCTCAATGGTGGCCCACACTTCTGCACTGGTTTTGTGCTAGTTGGATTTTAAGATTTTTATTTGGATTGCTGTTTTGTAATAAGGCCACTTTAACTTTTGGATTTTGATTCAGGATTTTATGGTTTTATGTTTTATATCTGCTAGCTTTAGGACGCGATTTTTCAAAATGATAATTGTTTTCAAAATTGACACATTTTTGCAACACCTCTAAAATGGTTTCACGACTCAGTTCTCGAACATCGCATTTTTGTAAATCAACAATTTAAAATTAAGCTTCTGCGATTCAAAGAGTCTTTAGGAATAAAAGTAATAATGGTTTAAAACATAATTAGGATTTTACTTAAGCTTTTTAATAAGAAGGGCTTTCATTGGAAACACGATTTTCAAAAAACACTTCAATGTGACATGCTAGACTCGGGCCTAACTTCTAGGCCAGGTTTGGGGTGTTACAAGAAGGCAGTTGATGCTCAGACTTAACCTGCTGGCATGTTAGACACTTAGTTACAAAATCCGTAACCTCGCGCTTAAGTCTTGGCCACCAGTAAAGTTCGCGCAAATCTCGATACATCTTGTTTCCACCCAGATGCATAGCATATGGACTACTATATGGTTGCTGCAGTAAAGATCGCCTTAGATCAGAATCTTTCGGTACACAAATTCTCCCACGGGAGTACAATACCCTTTCACTGTTTAGCCTAAACTCAGAAGTTTGCCCATTTTTAACTTGTCAGAAACGAGTAACTAGTGACTCATCCAACAACTGTTTACTCTTAATTTGCTCAATCCAGCTCGGTCTCACTTGAAGCTCAGCCAACAACCCACCATCATCAAACAAACTTAGGCGTGCAAACATCGCCCTCAAATTAGACATTGCCCTATGGCTCAGTGCGTCAGCTACCACGTTAGCCTCACCAGGATTGTATTTGATAGAGCAATCATAATACTTGAGCAGTTATGTCCATCTCTGCTGCCTAAGATTCAACTCCTTCTGAGTGAGGAGATACTTGAGGCTCTTGTGATCTGTGTAAATAATACACTGCTCACCATATAAGTAATGCCTCTAAATCTTCAGTGCGAATACCACTGCAACTAACTTCAAATCTTGTGTGACGTAATTCAGCTCATGAGTTTTAAGCTAGTGTGATGTATACGTAACCACCTTACCTTCTTGCATCAACATGCACCCCAACCCAACGTGAGACGTACCACTGTAAACACTGAATTCCTTCCCAGACTCTAGCTATATCAAGATAGGGGCTTCAGTCAGCACCTTCTTTAATTTCTCAAAGCTTTCTTGTTGCTTCTCAGTCCAAACAAAAGGCATCCCTTTATGTAACAACTTGGTCAAAGGTGCAGCAATCAAAGAAAACCCCTCCACAAAATGTCTGTAATACCCTACAAAATGAAAAAAACTTTGTATCTCAGACACAATTTTAGGCAGTTTCCAGTCCAGAATTGCCTCGATTTTTTGAGGATCAACCTTAATTCCTTCGGCCGAAACAACGTGACCCAAAAATGTCACTTTCTGTAGCAAAAATTCACACTTGCTGAATTTGGCATATAATTGTTTCTCTCTCAGTACTTGCAAAACAATTCAAAGGTGAGCATCATGCTCTTCCTCAGTTCTCAAGTACACCAGGATGTCATATATAAACACCACCACAAATCGGTCCAAATAGGGCTGGAACACACGGTTCATTAAGTCCATGAAAGCAGCGGGTGCATTTATCAACCCAAACGACATTACCAAAAACTCGTAGTGCCTATAGCGTATCCTAAACGCTGTCTTATACACATCTCCTCTTTCACCCTCAACTGGTAGTACTCAGAATGCAGATCTATCTTGGAAAAGACTGAAGCTCCCTAAAGTTTATCGAATAGATCATTAATCCTTGGTAAAGGGTATTTATTCTTAATTGTTAACTTATTCAGTTTCCGATAGTCTATGCACATGCGCATAGATCCATCATTCTTCTTCACGAACAACACCAGTGCTCCCCACGGAGACACACTCAGTGAATAAACCCCTATTTAGCAACTCTTTAATTTGAGCTTTGAGTTCAATAAGCTCTTTCGGTGCAATTCTATATGGGGCAATGGACACCGAAGTGGTACCAGGTAGTAGGTCAATACCAAATTCAACTTTACGGTCTGGAGGTAACCCCGGAAGCTAATCTGGGAAAACATCAGAGAAATCTTTCATCGTTCAAACATCCCCAACAGACAAACCCTTAAAGTTTTTAATACCCACATAAGCCAGATACGCTTCGCACCCTTTACGAACCAATTTCTTAGCCCTTAGTGCAGAAATTACAGTCGATAGATAATCCCTACGCTCCCCAACAATGACTACCTCCTCATCCTTAGCAGTCTTCAAAACCACACGCTTAGCTGCACAATTCAAGCTTGCTCGGTGTTTCACAAGCCAATCCATCCTCAAGATTAAATCAAACTCAATGAAAGACAATTCCATCAAATCAGCTGGTAAGGTAGCTCCTTGCACCTCTAAAGGCACACCTCTAAATAACCTATCCACCCTTACTGGCTAACCTAATGGACTTATAACCGTTCTCTCACTAGCAGTATTTTCACACAAGACACCCTAAGTTCCAGCCATAGAGCATGCAACATATAAATGTGTGGACCCCACATCAATTAAAGCAGTATAAGGTACATCATGGATAAAAAATGTACCGGTAATTATATCCGGAGCATCACCCTCCTCTCGACACCGCACAACATACACCAAAGCTGACTGTCTTACCTCTACATGACTAGTACCTCGGCCTGATGCTCCTCGACCATGACCCATACTGTTTCCACCCCTGGCCTGACCACGGCCTCTCGGTGGCTGTTGACCACCCCCTCGGTGGCTGCACATTACCTACTCCAGTAGCTTACGTCTGAACCAACCTTTGCGGACAGTCCTTAATACAGTGTTCCATCTATCCACACCTCAAGCAGGCCCCAATCTTTGTCCAACATTCCCTAAGATGGCTCCTCCCACACTCAGCACAAGGTTGCATTCTAGCAGCAGTAACTAGGGGCCCAGCTCTGACTGGCCCTTCAACTCTAGCCCTTTTTCTAGGCTTCTAAACGAAACTGGCAGGCTCTGCATCCCTCCTATTTCTCCCTTTGTCCTTCTCACTATTCTGGCATTTTGCGCGCTTAACCTTCTCAGTAATCTTATCTTTCTCTACTAACGCGACAAAGTCCCCCTCCCTTTGTGGAGGTATCAACACTCCGAGGCTATCCCTGAGGCTATCCTCAAACTAAACACAGTGCTCGTATTCTATTACTACTATTCCTCTGGCACATCGGCTATGTCGCAAAAATTCTGCCTCATACTCAGCCACAAATCTCTCACCTTGGACCAAATTCAGAAATGCTTTCCTACGAGCATCAACATAGCTGGCACCCACATACTTTCCCTGATCATGGACTTGAAGAATTCCCATGTCAATCGGTCAGATAGGGTACCCTATTTTACTGTAAGCCACCACTGGTCAGCTTTATCTCTCAACAGGGACACAGCACCCTCCAACTATTGTTCCAATGTACAATCGAGGTCATCTGTAATTCTTTTGGTGGCCTCCAACCAGTATTGTACCACACTAGGGGCCACCCCAGAAACTCCCCTAAAGATCTCTGCTCCAATATAACCTGAGTCATTCTGTAACTAACCCATGGTCCACAATAATAGTATTCGTCCCAACAGTACCAGCAACCCTTTCTAGAATCCTCAACATTGCTCGGGACAGTGCGTCGGCCCCAGCTGCTCAATCGAGTGACCCTGTCTCAGCTACTGGTGAAGCCGATGCTTTTCTCGCCTCAATGTTAGGCATGTGGCCTGATGCCGAAATCCCAGCCCTAGCACTACCACGGCCTCTTATACCCTTTCTAGTGCTCATTTCCTCTTTGCGTATTATCTGAATTAAGAATTTTATGCAATTTAGTTACAATTTTAGTAATTAAAGCAGATGTTGTATGGAAAAGTAGAGGTTTAGAGTTTGTTTTCACAGACCAAGTTTTCACTATAGTTTTCAGTTTCCTAGAATTCCATTTTTCTCTATCTAGGGTATTTAGCACAGTCTCATATCTAGAGGAACCTTAGTATTACAGTTTAAAACATAGTATTAAAAGTACTTACAGATTTGGCGTCAAAGACTCGGTGACCCACACGTCCAGTAATATTATTTTTAATCATCTTAACTACTTTTAAAAAATAATTTATAGAAATTCTAAATTTTTCGAAAACCTATTCCATGGCCGAGTTTTACAACTTGGCTCTGATACCACTAAATGTACCACCCCAAACCCGGCCTAGATGTTATGGCCGACTTTAGCGATGTCGCATTGAAGTGTGTTTTAAAAACTCTATTCTTTGGAAATTCATTTCTAAAAACCCAACTTGTTAAATTTGGCATTCCTAGCAAAATGTTTGCTTAAGTTAGGTTTCAGTTACTCTTGTAAACTTGTTTGTTGCGTAAGCTTTACTATACAATTTTTTTGTTACGAAGTCAAGGTATTTTGAAAATAGTTATCTTTTAAGAAAATGCATCCTAGTGCTATCAAGTTGACAAAAACCCAGAGTTAAAGTTAAAAGATAGAAAAAAGCCTTATTAGAACCCAAAATGAACATAATTTGAAGTAACTGAATTAAGAGCAATTCTAATACGTGTGGTCATCTCCGAGTCTCCCGCTACACAGAACCACCTATGCCTGAGGTTTACCTATACAGTCAACAGCTGGGTGAATTTACGAAAACTTAATGTGTAATCCCAAATAAATACAAAGTCATGCAAAAACAGTCTGGGCCTGAGCCCAGTTCAGTAACAGAACAGACTAGGCCTAAGCCCGTTTCAGAATAGAAGCAATGTGGGACTTAGCCCATATCAGTATAAAGACAGAGTAATCAACTCGCAACAAACCTACCCATCCAGCCTTTACACACTAGCTTCGTCCAGCCCTACACACTATGTAGGTATATAATATCAACCCACCCAACCCTATACACCACATAATAGCACCGATGCAGCACTAAACAGAATTTGCAGCAGAGTTGTCAGAACAAAATACTTCCTTCAATCACATAACCCAACCCCATCCTATGCAACATACACCAGTGTCATGCTATTACGTATTATCATGCATGTGAACAAAATAAATATACATATACAAATCATCTTATGGCATACAAAGTCATCCATACATCATATAGGGTCTAAAGAGACATTTTACCTATGGGGGCATTTTGGTCATTTTACACCTTAGGGGTATTCGATCATTTTTATCAATTTGGTCCCATAAATCTCTTAGGCCCAACAGTAGGTCCACAGTCATCTCGCGTGACTTGTGTGACCAAAACAGTACAAAAAATATTATTGGGCCCATAGCCCTCAAGCTGGCCCATTAGGGCCCATGCAACCGTGTGGCCCACCAAGCCGAAAATTAGCTTAGGCCATGTGTGCGACATAGCCAGTCCAGTGTTACCCACTTAACGGTGAGACTTACTCGTATGGGCCAATGGGCCCGTTAGGCCCGAATAGCCCACGTTTGCCCAAGCCCATAAAATCGCTCATGGAGGCCGTGCCTCGATGTAGACCCACATTTCATGGGCTCGGCTATACACATGAGCGTTCTCACGCCCATGTGGCCAAAAGCCTTATTTTTGACTTTTCGACATTTTAGCATTTCGACATTTCGGCATTTCAGCTTGTCAACTTTTGCCATTGTAGTCTATACAGCGTGAAAGACACAGCTATTGCGCTGACGTAGTGAGGCTACCCCTGAGATCGAGAACCAAAAGTCAAACACAACCCTTCATTAGCCTTAATCCAACATTAATCCAAACTACACAAACTAGAAGGATTCGCTTGATTCACTGACACTTACCAATCCACCAATTGCAGATCCCATCGGTCTAACACCCACGTATTGCTCCAAAACCTTAACCTTTAAGAAACATTTGATCTACTGATAAGTATTTCGAGTCTCAAAATGAAATACATTATCCTTAAAGCACTTACCCCAAAAAATGGATAGACCACTTACAACGAGAAGAGAACTCGACCTAAGCTTCCATTATAGAATCCACCCCTAGCATGGTTCGGCAAACCAGAGGTTGTTAGAGGACAACCAAACATTCGTCCCTCAAGAGAAAGAGAAGGGAAAACTGAACTTGATAATAGAGCCAACAGAAATTTGACTAGAATGAAATAATAAAGTAATTGCAACACACCCTTACTGATAAGTTAATTAAATTTCAGCAGCAGTCAGTCTGGGAGATTCAGCCAAAACAAGAAGAACAAAAAGATTTGAGAGGGAGAGAGTATCAGAATTTGGCCCAATAGAGAAAGGAGAAACGAAATTGGAAAATAAGTAGAGATGAAAGTAAAGAGAGATTCAGCCAAGGCAGGAACCAATTACAAAAGAAGAATGAGCAGGGTAGTAGCTGCTAGATTCGATTAAGAAGAGAAGAAAACCGAATAAGCAAGAGTGAAAAAGAAGATACAATCGGCTAGGGAAAACTGATTGAGAGAAAAGGAATAGAAAGGCAAGAAGGTTCACCTATGACAAATAAACTAGGAGAAAGAGAAAGATTGGGGGTCAAATGACGGTTAAATAAGAACAGAGTCAATGTAATATGACACAAATGTACCCAAATGGTCAAAAGCCAAAATTGGCTACAATTCCCCCACAAACAAAAGGGAACGAAAAGAGGCAAAAGAAAATAGCTACCAAAAAACAAAAGTAGAAAATAGCCAAATTAGGCACACTAGGCAATCCCACTTTCGGCCAACTACTAACACTTCCCTCAATCCCCCATAATCCACTCCTATAATCTCTCAACATACAGATTTGAATAACTTTCAAACTCTTCCAAATCCATATCCCATGAATCTCTCCCCCAAAACCAATTCCACAGCCACTTGAGCAGAATTCCACTATAACTCAAATACTAGGCGTCACAGTTGCAAAATATATATTCCATAGCTTAAACCAAGACTCGAACCTCAGGGCTCCTTGCCACACTTGCTACGCCACTACCACTTGATCACATTGCTCCTTGTGACATAAATCAGTCGCAATTAAAATTTTTGCAAAAGCAAGGACTTAAATCTAGGCTTCTCTAACACTCCCAAACACACCCAAATCATCTAGCCAACACACAAAACATGGAATTTGTATCCATTCATGCAACGATAAAACTTAACATTCTTGGTGCGTTACATACTAAGCAACGATCTCAAAAATGTAAAAATTATAAAAAACAGATCAAAATACATACCTAATTGTCGCTTAGTCCATAGCCAAATCTTTGAATGTATAACCCCTTATTTCTTCTTCCAATTTCGACAATGAAGGATGAAAATAACCGCTAATTCATATTTTTGTATTTAACACACATTAATATTTCTTTTACTTTTTTAACCTTATTAAATTAATAACATAAACCATATACCATTATCCATTAATGTCTATGCAAATTAATGAACGCATAATTTCCATGTAAGGACTTCTATTTATAAAGCCATAGCCATTCAAGCCATTTTACTAATGGAACTCATGTTTATCGCTTTACGCAATTTAGTCCTTTTTATCGAATTAATTATTTCATGCTATAAAAATCATTGAAAGAATAAAATAAATAGTTTAAATCGATTAAGTGGTCTTGAAACCACCTATTCTGATCAGACTCAAAAATGGGTTGTTACAACTCTCCCCCTGTTGGGCTTTTCGTCCCCGAAAATCTTACCGGTAAATAGGTTAGGATACTGTTTTGGCATAGCTTCCTTAGGTTCCCACTTAGCTTCCTCTATTCTGTGTTTACACCAAAGAACTTTCACAAGTGATATGCATTTATTTCTAAACTCTTTGATTTCTTGGACCAGAATCCTAATCGGTTCTTTGTTGCAAGACAAATCTAATTGTATTTCCATATCAACAGGAGAAATCACATGTGACGGAACCGATCTGTATTGACGTAACATTGAAATGTGAAAGACATCATGTATGTTTTCAAGTTCAGATGGTAACGATAGTTGATAGGCTACAGGCCCTATTCTTTCAACAATTTCATACGGCTCGATGAATCGCAGACTTAACTTTCCTTTATGGCCGAAATGGAGAATTTTCTTCCATGGTGACACTTTCAAGAATACTCGGTCTCTGACCTAAAACTCTATTTCTTTATGTTTCAAATCCGCATATGATTTCTGTCTATCAGAAGCTATTTTTAAGCTGTCGCAAATCACTTTCACTTTTTCTTCTGTTTCTCTGATCAATTTAACCCCGTGTATCTTATTCTCACTCAATTCTGTCCAGTATAACGGTGTTCGACATTTACAACCGTATAAAACTTTGTACGGAGCCGTTGTCAAACTCATATGGAAGCTGTTATTATATGCAAATTCAATTAGAGGTAAGTGTTTCTCCCAGCTACATTGAAATTCAAGAATACAACAACGCAACATATCCTCTAATATCTATATAACTCTTTTGGACTGCTCGTCAGTCTGAGGATGAAAAGTTGTACTAAAATTCAATTTCATGCCCAGAGCTTCTTGTAATTCCTTCCAGAATCTCGATGTAAATCTCGAATCTCTATCGGAAATAATAGACAATGGTACACCGTGTAATCGTACAATTTCAGATAAGTACAATTTTGCTAGTCTATCCAAAGAATAATCTGTACGTACTGGTATGAAATGAGCAGATTTCGTCAATCTATCAATGATAACCCAGATTGTATCTTTCATTTTCGGAGTCAGGGGCAATCCCGATACGAAATCCGTAGTAACTCTTTCCCATTTCCATTTCGAATCATCACTGGCTATAATAAACCCGATGATACCTGATGTTTGGCTTTTACTTGCTGATAGATTAAACATTTTGATACAAACTCTGATACATCTTGTTTCATTCCAGACCACTAGTATAATTACTTCAGCTCATTATACATTTTAGTACTACTTGGATGAACAGAAAATCGACTACTGTGTGCTTCATTTAGAATATTTCTAATGAGTTTGGTATCTTTTGGTACACAAATTCTATTTCAGAACATTAAACAATCATCTGTTCCAATATGAAATTCAAAATCAGAATTAGACTTACACTAAAGTCGTTTAGCTTATAACTCGATGTCATTTTTTTGAGCCTCACAAATCTCGCACAGAAATACCAGTTTAGCTTTTAACTCGGCTAAAATAGACCTATCATCACATGACATCATTTTAGTGTTCATAGCCCGTAAAGTAAATAGGGACTTTCGGCTCAAAGCATTAGCTACAACATTAGCCTTTCTCGGATGATAATTAATTACAAACTCATAATCTTTCAGTAATTCAAACTATCTCTGTTGTTGTAGATTCAAATCTCTTTGTGACATCAAGTACTTGAAACTTTTATGATTTGGGAATGTTCGACATTTTTCACCGTATAAATAGTGACACCAAATCTTTAATTCAAAGACTATGGTGGCTAACTCGAGATCATGTGTCAGGTAATTATTCTCATGTGGTTTCAACTGTCAGGAAGCATAAGCTACAACTTTTCTATCTTGCATCAATACACATCTAAGTTCGTTTAATGACGCATCACTGTAAATCACAAACTCTTTACTCGATTCAGGTTTAACTAAAACTGGTGCCTCTGTTAACAATGCTTTCAACTTTTCGAAGCTTTTTGACACTTTTCAGTGGACTCAAATTTCATATCTTTTTGAAGTAATCAAAATAATAGAACTACAATCATCGAGAATCCTTTCACAAATCTTTGGTAATAACTCGCTAAACCCAGGAAACTTCTGATTTCAGATACATTCTTCGGTGGTTTCCAGTTTAATACTGCAGATATTTTGCTCGAATCAACTCTGATTTCTTCCGCTGAAACAATATGACCTAGAAATTTGACTTTCCGAAGCCAGAATTCACATTTTCTAAATTTAGCATAAAACTTTTTATCTCTTAAAGTCTATAAGACGATAATAAATCTGTCTAAATACGGTCTGAATATATGATTCATCAAATCCATAAACACCGCATGAGCATTAGTCAAACCAAAAGGTATAACTAAAAATTCATAGTGACCATACCGTGTTCTGAAAGTAGTCTTTGGTATAGTCGAGTCTTTAACCCACAACTGATAGTAGCCTGATCTAAAATCGATCTTTTAAAATACTGTAGCCCCTTTTAACTAATCAAACAAATCGTCGGTTCGCAGTAGAGGGTATTTATTCTTTATAGTCACTTTATTCAATTGTCGATAATCAATACACATTCTTCTTGACCCGTCTTTCTTTTTCACGAATAACACCAGAGCACCCCAATGTGAGAAGCTCGGATTGACGTTGTGCCTTTAGCTCTTTCAATTCAGTTGCTGCCATTCTGTACAGAGCTATTGATATTGATGTTGTGCCCCATAACACTTCAATGCCAAATTCAACTTCTTTGATTGGCGGTAAACCTAGTAATTCTTCTGGAAAAACATGTAGAAATTCACATACAATCGGTACAGATTCAAGCTTTGATTCTGATACTTTAGTATTCAACACATATGCTGATATGTATCATAACCCTTTTTCACACATTTCACAACTCGCATAATAGATATCACAATCTGTAATTCATTCAAATCATTAGATTCAATGCAAAGAATTTTGCCATTATAACATTTTAACTATATACTCTTTCATCTGCAATTAACAACCGCCTCATACATATTTTGCCTATCCATACCTAGTATCACATCAAGCTCATCAAATAATAGGAGCATCAAGTCAGGCAGAAAACAGTATCCCAGGTCATTAATGGACATTTCTTACAAATTTTATCAACTAATACTAATTTGCCTAACGGATTTGATACTTTAATTACAAATTCTGTACACTCTACATGTAAACTCTATTTAAACACTAGTTCTATACAGATATACAAATGAGTTGATCCAGGATCTATCAATGTAACTATATTAGTGTTAAAAAGAGTAAAGGTGCCGATAATAACATCAGGCGACAAGGCTTCTTCGCGTGCACATATAGCATAGGCTCGAGCAAGTGCGCATGTCTTAGATCTAACATTTGAATCTCGTGTAGCACTGCGGTTTCCACTTTGATTCCCAACATTTCGAGGTAGTCTACCTTTGATAACAGTATTGCTCACTTTTATGGATTGTTTTCTATTAGCTGTAGATCTCTTTGGACAGTCTCGTAGGAAATGATCTAGTGATCTGCATTTGAAACATGCTCCACTTTTTAGACAGCACTCACCATAATACTTTCAGTTGCAATGTTTGCATTAATATCCTATATTTCTCAAGCTACCCACACTGGTAGTGGACGTCATTTGAGTCTTCAGATTGAATGATCTTACATCTCTATCTCTAATCGTTACACCCGTAGAAGCAGTGGGGCAGAAATGAAAGTCTTTTGATTTCTTCGATCCAGATTGATTTGACTTACTCGCAAATCTCTTTCTGGACTCTCTTGTTTCAAAATCAGCTTTTCGTTTTTCTTTTGCAACTTCCTCGGCTGTACAAGCCCTATCAACCAAAACTACAAACTCTTTTAGTTGAAGTATTTTGACTAATAATCGAAAATCTTCATTTAGTCCATCCTTGAACCTTTTACACATAATAGCTTCAGTAGAGATGAATTCTCTTTCATACTCAGTTGCTGTCATACAACCCTGTTTCATATCAAGGAACTCTTTTCTTTTCTGGTCGATGAATTACTGACTAATGTACTTTTTTAGAATTCAATCTGAAAGAAATCCCATGTAACTCTTTCATGCAAAACAACTGATATTAGAATATTCACCACTGATACGCTGCATCTCGTAATATTGAGATAGCACATTTCAAACATTCTTTCGGTGTGTAGGCTAATTCATCAAAATTGTAACGCCCCAAAAATTAATGTTTTTGATTTTGTATGTTTGTGATACGATAGTGTGCCTGCTTTAGTGGTTTAGTACCCTAGGAAGTGTCTAAGAAGTCTTGGGTTCAAGCCTTGGCTTGTACAAAATTTTTACTTTTTACTTAAATAAACTCTGACTATAGTCTGAAGGCATCTTAAACTCTGACTATAGTCTGAAGGCATCTTTACTTGAATATAGCCTTGGCTTGTACAAAATTTTTACTTTTTACTTGAATAAACTCTGACTATAGTCTGAAGGCATCTTAAATAATTTTGGTTAAAACATGACACAAAGAGCCTACTAGTGTTAGGGGTAAGTGGCATGATATCTATGCTAGAGGGTAGAGGTTCGAATCCTGGGAGAGGTTGCTTAGTGTTTTATTTTGCTGCTTTTGCCGAGTAGGTGGCAGTGTTTGATTAAAATACTATAGAATTGTAGTGAAATTTGAACTGGTCGGTTGGAGAGATTGATGAGGGATATTAGGAGAGATTTTAGGAGGAAAATGTGGGAAGTGAAATGCTAGAAGAGTAGTGCCGAAATTGGACTTTAGGCACTAAGGAATTCGGCTTTGGGGTGAGTTCTAAAGGCTGTGCACTTTTCAGGATTTTGGTTTTTCTCCATATCAATTTTTGTTAAACACTCTTTGATACCTTTTGCTTTTGTGCTAAATTCCTACTAGGAACAAGGGGAACCTCTTGGTTTTGTTTGCCTTCGGTCTTGTCTTTTCTTCAAATTCTCTGTCTACTGACTCTTTTTTCTACTCGTTTCCCCGATTCTCAAACCTTTCTGTGTTAACACTTTTCTCTCTTCCTCTCAACATTTCTCCCTTTCACTTTGAACTGTGGCCGACTACCCTTCTTCTTTCACTTTTCTCAACTCTTTCGAGTATCGACATCTGCGTCTCCTTGCATTGTGATACTTTTGTCGAATACTTTCCTCCTCATTTTTTTCTTCTGGTTTTCTTCTCTTTTTCATTTTTGTGTGTTAGCTGAATATTCTATCTCAGGTTTAAGTGCACTGTTGTTGTTTTATTTCCTAAGTCTACTGTATTACTCTATATCCTAACACCCTTCTATGTGCTGATCTTTGCTAGGAGTGTGGTTGTCTTAACCCTAGCTTCTGTCGAGTGTGTGCTTTCAGCTTTTGTTGGGGGTGTGGACCGAGTTACTTCTTCTCCTTTCTGACTTGCCACTTTCGATAAGATATTATACTTTTGGCTTAATGGCTTACGGGTGTAGCGATATTTAACAAGTTGCAATCGGGATGTAGGTAGTCTTTAAAGGATTGTAAGCGATCTCTTACAATAGTTTTAGTGTGATCGATCAAGGCTAGTGATAGGTAATCTTTTGAACAAAAGTTGTCTAAGGTTCTTGTCAATCTGTTTGATAAAGGATTAACTGGAGTTTCTAATTGTAATAGGTTTGGTGCTCGTGGGCTTCTACGCATTTTCACAAACAAGTGTGTAATCACACTGTTATTATCACAAATCAGCCAAAAGCCGAAATTGTGACAGTTGACGCTACGTGAGTGTGCGCTCGCTCATGTGAAAATCTGAATGTATGAAATGTCGGCGTTTGACTGTAGAGGCCACCATGTATGATTCCATGGGCTTAGACCGTTTTTGGCCATTTTGGGCTGAATTGGGCCGTGTGGGCCCAATGGGCTGATAGGCCCCACATGGGGAAACCACACGAATGTGTGGAAGTTATTGGACTAGGCTATGTCGTTTACATAGCTAAGATCATTTTTGAGCTTTGTGGGCTATATGGGTGTGTGGGCCTACATGGGCTGCAAAATGGGCCTTGGGCCGATTTTTACTGTTTGTACAATTAAGGTTACATGAGTTGCTTGAGACAAATGTGGACCTACTGATGGGTCAGTAAGTAAAACTACACCCCAAACTGATTAAATGACCATTTTTCCCTTTGAGGTAAAATGATTGTTTTGCCCTTGTATGATGTATGATCAATTAAGCATGCTATTTGATATACATGTTTTGCATACATGCATGATATTATGATATGCTGCATAGGGATGGGTATATTGTATTTGGAGAAAGTGTACTAAACTATTGTGATCAGATGGGTCACCCCAGACGACTATGGACCTGCTGATGGCTTTAAGCCACATATATTACTGGCAACTTTGCTGCGACACAATTTAGTGCCGCAACCGGTACTAACTTCGGAGTGTAGGGATGGGTGGGTCGATTTATTCCCCACAGGAGTGCAGGGTTGGACAGGAGATGGTGTATAGGGTTGGTTGGGATTACGTGCATCATGCATACTAATTTCTGATACTATTATGGGCTAAGGCCCAACTGATACTGTTAGGGGCTAAGCCCCAACTAATACTGTTATTGTGAGGGGCTTAGGCCCAGTTTGTTCTATTGTATATTGCTTGTATGGTTGGGGAATTACACACTGAGTTTTCATAAACTTACTCTTCTACTTTAACTGTACAGGTAATCCCTAATCTTAGGTAGTTTCGGTGCGATCGGAGGACTCAACAGTGGCCACGCTTTTCATTAAGATTGATTCAATACTTTTTAATAATTTTAGATTTATTTTGGGAATTTGTTTTGTAATAAGGCCTCGCTAGTTTTTATTTTTTAGTTTTGGGTTTGTAGTTTGCTTTGGTTATAACTGCTACTATTAGAACTTGGTTTTAAAATTTAAAAAAATAATAGAAACAACGTTTTTACAAAACAAACGCAAATCCACAACTGTTTTAAAAAGCTTCCGCATTAAAAGTGTGTTTTGAAATTAATAACAATTTAATAAGTAAATGGTTTTTGAATAATAAACCACATTTTTAAAAGTAAATAAGCGTTTTGGAAATTAATGACACAACTTTGGATTAATAGAAGGTAACAAAAAGAGGACTTATAGGAAAATGTGGTTTTTCATCAATATCAACTTGATTTATGAAAAACACGTCAATGTGACATTGCCAGATTCGATCATAACATCTGGGCTGGGTTTGGGGTGTTACAGAAAACCCTAATCTTATTTTCAAGCTAGGATTTGGCCCTCTCAACATCATCACTAGCTGTAGCGTGAAATTCTTCGGCCCCGTATTTACGTATCTTATCAACAGGAGGTCTATTCAATCTCAAAGGATCTGTACCTCGTATAATTTTAGGGATGGTTAGGGAACCGGAGGGGGTGGAGGTTGTTGAGTAGCCGGGTTTGCTCGCATAAACTCAGAAAACCATTCAGACGTCATTTGGAAGAAAGCTAGTTTAGCTTCTCATTGACTGCCCATAGTGAGCCTCGATTCGGTTGGTGCAGTCTCTTGAGCGGGAGCTGGTGCATTGCTTTCAACATCGTTGGCTATTGATCGATTTGGATCCATTTACTATATAAAACATAATTCAGAGGATGCCAAGAGATATCGCACTATCATAATTACGTATATGGTATGTATAGCTAGACTCATATACACTACGGTAGTCCTAGAATCGACTAAACTGTAGCTCTGATACTAATAAAACGTAACACCCCTATCCTGTAACCGTCACCGGAGTAGGTAAAGGGCATTACCGGACCTGTAACTCAATTCATAAAAGTAAATTTCTAAACTTTTATCAAATTATAACTCAATTTAATAAAGATAATTCATTCACATTGAAAATATACTTAATTCAAGCATATAAAGCACTATACATGTATTCAGGACTGATTTGATATCATATAAAAAAGTTAGGAAAACTTAAGAAAATTTTTGAAATAAGGTCACACGACCGTGTACCCAGGTGTGTGCCTCACACGGTCACCAGGCACGCGCATGTGTCCAAGCTGTGTGGAAACAGGGCATACATACTGAGTTGGCCACACAGCTACTAGACACGCCTGTGTGTTTAGACCGTGTGTCATTGTAACCTAGCTACAGGGGTACCAGACATACCCGTGTGTCCAGCCCGTGTGCCATACTATCCAATTTAGTCAGGGTGCATGGGTTACACTACTAAGACACACGCCCATGTGCTTAGGCCATGTGACACAAAAATGGGCTTGGTTTAAGCCATATTTCCCACTCATTTCACTTGTGCCTACAAGCATCATTTTGCACCAATTTCACATACTAAATAAGCAACCATTTCAGCCAAATTAAAGTCACATATAGATAATCAACCAAATCAATGCTATATATATCACAAAATATGTACCAACTTTTCATGTATCCATTTCAAGCCAAATATCTATCATTCATATCTCATTCTCATTCATCTCAAACTTAGCAATATCATACCAATTCCAATATGAAACTTCCGATTTCTACTCAACATCACTCACGCCAATTCAAATAAATGCTCAAACCTCATCCATCACCAAATGAACTTATCATACTAAGCATTCATACCCATAGCAACATTTCTAATTGAAGCCATATCACATAGCTTGAGAAGTACCAGAATTCATACCATATTCACTAACATAAGTAACCAAAAGATTCAACTTAAAAACTAGCCTGTACATGCCATATTTACATCATTTATAATAGTTCCAAAAGTACCAAAATTTGCTTAGATAGTGCAATAGCAATCTCCGACTTCGTCCGAAATTGAGCTAGCTTCCGAAATTTATAAAACATGGGAAAATAAAAGAAGTAAGCTCAAAAGCTTAGTAAGCCCGTAGAATATAGAATTAAACTTACCAAATTGTCAATCAATTATAAATCAACTTATTTTCTCACATTGCCTATTCAAATCATTCAATCACGTGTTAGTTACTTATAAATCATATATAACAATAAGTATATAACACACATAAATCATATAGTTCATGTAACATATATTTCATGTAACTTGTAATTCATATAACACATAATTTGTTTACATCTTATATCTCTTGTAACATGTATTCCTTATATTTCATATCGGTCTAATGCCCATTGAACCTTTGAAAACATCAAGGGACACTCAGGTGATACACACTAAGTGTATTTATATCTATAATCTGTCAATTCATCATATAGGCTCGAAACGGTATGCTCCTCCTAAGCCAGTAACAGTAAGCTCAATCGAGCTGAAATGATAAGACCGAAGGCTGAATAGTGAGTCCACAACGAATGCAGGAGCTCGATCAAACAGTAACCCTAGTGACATGTCACTTGTATCCTACGACTTTCTATGGTTCAAACGGGACTCGATACATAATCAAAACATATAACCAATAGGCATTTTGATTTATTATTTCATATACACATTTGTACAATATGCAATTTAATCATTTCAATTATAAACATAAATTAGATTCTAATTATACGAACTTACCTTGTCTTAGCTCGTAAATCTGATATCTACTCGTCTACCTTCTGTTTCCCCCGATCATCTTGATCTATATATTATCAAATTCAATGTTTTCAGTAACTATTCAATTCAATTTAGTCTCTAATTCAAAAATATGGCAAAATACATTTTTTACCCCATACTTTTGACTATTTTTCATTTTAGTCCTTTATACATAAAATGGAAAATTATACATTTTTAGCCACTATTCAACATAGCCGAATTTCATATAGCCTTTACTAAGCCCATATTTTCAATCATTTCACATTTCTAACCACAAAATTTCTATTCTTTTTAATTGAATCCCTAATTCACATTTTTATCAAAAATTCCTTTATAAAACTTGTATATCTAATAACAACCATCAATAAACTATCAAGAAACTTCAAAATATACATGTATTCATTAATGGCGCATTCCAAAATGATAAAAATTTTAGAAATTAGGGCATGGGGTTTGTATATTACTAAGCAACGATATCAAAAATGTAAAAATTATCAAAAACCGATCAAATACATACCAAATTGTTGCGTAGTCCATAGCCAAATGTTTGACTACATAAACCCTTATTTATTCTTCCAATTTCGACAATAAAGGATGAAAATAACCACTAATTCATATTATGTTTTTATTTAACACACATTAATATTTCTTTTACTATTTTAGCCTTATTAAATTAATAACATAAACCATATACCAATGACCATTAATTGCCATGCAAATTAATGAAGGCATAATTTCCATGTAAGGACTTCTATTTATAAAGCCATAGCCATTCAAGCCATTTTAATAATGGAACTTATGTTTATCGCTTTACGCGGTTTAGTCCTTTTTTACCGTAATAACTATTTAAACGGTAAAATTTCTTTACGAAACATTCGTACAGTAATTCTTTCATGCTATAAAACTTATTGAAATAGTAAAATAAATATTTTGGCCCGGTTAAGTGGTCCCGACACCACTTGTTCTGATCAGGCTCAAAAATGGGTTGTTACCTAAGGACTTGGTTAATTTTTATATGTGTTATAGTGGTTGGGCTAATGATGTTGGTTCATATTGGTTAAGTGATTATTTTTAATAAGGCCATTTGAAATTGGCATGTGATGATGCAATTTATGGATGTGGTAAGTGCATGATTTTATTTGTTGAGTATGTGATTGTTTACGTAGGATAGAAATGGCATGAGAATGATGTGTTGAGGTCTTGGTTGTGGACATTATGGTTGCTTAAGTATACTCTGATTTGTACCTATGAATTGGTGTTTGTATGTATGTGTTTCAGGGTGGCAAATGGCTTGGTAAATAACCTATATATTACCCACACGAGTAGACACACGGGCATGCGTCTAGGCCGTGTATGACACACGGTCAGGCCCATGGGCGTGTGAATAGGCCGTGTGTCCCCTGTAACTTAATTTTAAGAAATAGAATGTCCAATATGGGGTACAGGGGTAGAGACACGGGCATGTGTCTTATTCGTGTGAAGGACACAGCCTCGGGACATGGGCATGTGCCCAGGGTGTGTGATGTCTGCACCTATTTTATGAAAAATTATGAAAATTAAATTGACTACACAACCTAGCACACGAGCGTGTGACTTGGCCGTGTGACCCTTAAATGATGATGATGCCATAAATAGAGAGTTACACGGGGTAGTGACACTGGCATGTGAGACTCACGGCCTGCCCACATGGGCGTGTGCCATAACCATGCGGATGTGTGACCCCTGTGTAGTGGAAATTTTCTAAGTTTTTGAAAAATTTTCTAACGTTCTTGGTTTAGTCCCGAACAGCTTCCAATGTATGTTTTGGGCCTCATAGGTTCGTATTAGGGACAATATGATCGAATGTGAATGGTTTTAATTTGGATGAATATTTATGACTCGAAAATGTATGTTTATTCGTGTGTTAAGTTTGGTAATACCTCGTGCCTTGTTCCGACATTAAAGACAGGTAAGGGGTGTTACACAACCTCTAACCATCAACGGACAGTTCTTGCAAACTTTGTCAACCATTACATATCTGCCTAAGGGGTTCAAGACCTTTACAACAAACTTAGTAGACTCAACAGGTAAAGTCTTACTGGACACTAAATTCATACATATATACAAATAAGTTGATCTTGGATCTATCAATGCAATCATATCAGTGCCATAAAGAGAGAAGGTACCAGTGGTAACATCTGGGGATGACGCTTCCTCACGAGCACGGATAGCGTCGACTCTAGCAGGTGCTTGAGCCTCGAACACAATTGAGTTTTTCGTTGCTCTTTGACTGCCACTCACATTTCTCGTGTTTCTGGGTGGTTTACCTCTGATTGTAGTGTTACTAGGCCTTGTGTTCTGATCTTTATCTTTTTCAGCTAGCTCTGTGCAATCCTGACTAAAATGATCTAGTGCACCACATTTGTAACAAACTTTATTATTGTATTTTGGCTAACATTCACCAAAATACCGTCTTCCACACTGTTGACACTCGGGTTTATTATTTCTGACACTGCCAACACTTGATTCTAATGTAACTTGAGCCTTACGGTTAGAGTTTTGTTTCACATGATCTCTGTTCGGATACCCAGCTGAAGCATTTGAACGGCTGTATGCGTTTCTAGATTTCTTTGACGAAGATTGATATGGCTCATTCATCAATCCTTTTCTCAAGTCTCTTGCCTCTGAATCTAGTTGTCTTTTTTTTTTGCTGAGCTCTTCGGCTTTGCAGGCTTTTTCAACTAAAACAACAAACACTGTCAAGCTTAAAATTCTAACTAGAAATTTAATATCTTCGCTCAACCCATCAACAAATCATTTACACATAATAGCTTCTGTTGAAACACATTCTCGTGTGTATTTGCTCAACCTCACATACTCATGTTCATATTCTGTTATAGTCATATGACCCTACTTCAACTCAAGAAATTCTTTTTGTTTATGATCAATGAACCTTCTTGCTAATATATTTCTTTCTGAATTCAGTCTGAAAGAACTCCCATGTAACTCGTTCTCTCGGAACCACAGATATTAACGTGTTCCACAACTGATACGCAGTATCTCTCAGGAGTGAAACTGCACATTTAACGTATTTCTCGGGTGTACATGATAACTCGTCGAACACTCTAGTTGTATTCTCAAGCTACAATTCAACTCTTTCAGTATCACCATCAATAGTAGCCTTAAACTTTTCAGCCCTATATTTATGAATCTTATCAATAGGTGGCTTACTCAATCATATCGGATCTATAACTTGTGGCATAACAGGGACTTGTTGAGGAATAGGCAGGAGTGTAGGTTATTGAGTAGCCGGATTCATTCAAACGGACTCTGTGAACCACTCGTTCATCATTTGGAAAAAGGCTTGCTTAGCCTCTCCCTCATGGCTACTCGCCATTAACCTAGAATTATCCAGCGCTGCCTTGAGCGGGAGCGCGCTCATAACTTTCTACATCATTAGCTATAGCTCGATCGAGATCCATTCGCTATACGAAAACACATTTTAAATTGTCAGGAATCATCACACTATCACAAGTTATATATATGGCATGTATAGCTAGACTCTCACACGCTACGTTAGTCCTAGAATTGATTAAATCACATAACCATTACCAGAATAGGGTTAGGAGGTATTACCGATCAAATAACAACAATTAACAGTCATTTCTCAATCATTATCACTCATACACATATCGCATTCAATCACAATCTCATTGTCTCTTATAAAAGCCTATGAGGCCTTAAATCATGCTTAGAAGTGGTTCGGGACAAAACCAAAAACATACGAGAACTTTCAAAAATTTAGAAATTTTTTATGCAAACAGGGGTCACACGCCGTGTGACAGGGCCATGTGCCTCACATGGTTCCAGACACGCTCGTGTCTTAAGGCATGTGGAAACAGGGCATACATACTGACTTGTATCACATGGTTAGGTATGCTGACTTGGTCACACGACCAACCACATGCCCGTGTGTCTAGGTTGTGTCACTTACTGACTTTATTTCTAAAGCATCATCAGGGGACACACGAACGTGTACCATGGCCATGTGCCACACAAGGTCGAGTTACACAACCGTGTGCTCAACCCATATGGAGGAAAATTGGCTTCTTTTAATTCACATTTATCACCCAAACTTCCAACACATACTACAACTCAAATTATACCAATTTAACACTCAATAGGAAGCTAATTAAGAGCCATTTCATGTACAATTCATGTCATGCCATTCCATTTATTTCACCTATTGATTTCAGTACCAATTGCTTAACTAAACTATACCAAAATCTACATGCTTCATTAGCAATAGTATACACACTTCATCTACCTCATACTTATGCTATAATCAACCAATACACATGCCAAAATATCAAGCTACCATATGCCTTTTTTGAAGCATAAATATACCATTTGCCAACTAGCCAATTTAAGCATTCATCTAACCATCACAAGCCACATACCAAACATAACATAAGTACATATTCATCACTTATAATTAACCATTTGGACATCCATAATTTCAAACCAAATATGCCAATTCACAAGGCAATATACATCAAACTTGAAACATTCCCAAGCCATATCATAAAGCTAAACACATTACCAAAATATATTTTCACATGACTCAAACCTATACATGCCATATATCATATATACAACTTCAAAAGGTACCAAGTTGAGGTTCGGTAGTGTGATGATGCTTCTGACGTTCCCTGGATCCGAGCTAGCTTCAATTCACTACCAACCTACCACATTTGCATTAATCAATTTAGATACAATTTCTATACTTTAAATCCTTCAGTGCATTACTCAATTCCAGTACATACTTGCACCTTCCTGTATTTAACCATTACTCATTCATGGCTTTGTTGTACCCGTTAATTCAATCGAACGTCTTTGGATACTCGAAGAACTCACACACTTAGTGCCAAGGCAAGTAGCCAATACTTTATCAATCTCGCACACTTAGTGCCACGGTACACTTACATAATCAAAGCTAATACGTTTTCGCATACCAAGTGCAAATATATAGGCTCATAGCCAAAACTATCTCACCCTCGCACACTAAGTGCAATTATATATAAATACGTAGCCAAAGCTAATTTTGCATACTAAATGCTCATAACTAGTCGAAACATTTTTGAATATAACCATAGTCTGATTTACAGAATTTATGTAATATCAAACATTTAAAACATATCCATAAGATTGATATTTACATACGAACTTACCTCGTATTCGAAATTGATGAATCAGTTTGACTATTTGATAACCTTACTTTTCCCACGATCTAAATTCATAATTCTTTCTTTCTTGATCTATAGGAATCCAAAATTAACTCATTTATTCATCTAATTAGTCAATTTAATCAATAATTACTTATTTGGGCATTTTTACACTTTAGCCCCTAATGTTTCACATTTTCACAACTTAGTCCTTATTTCACAAAAACATAAATTTACACAATTTCACCCCAAATTATGCTAGTCGAATTTCATGTGAGTCCCTAGTAGCCCATATTTATCATTTATTTTACTTTTTAACCACTCAATTTGCAAAATTCACAATTTAATCTCTAACTTGCATTTTTATCAAAAATCACTTTATAAAACTAGCATATCTATCATCAAACTTTCATATTTCATCATTAAACATTCAAAAACAACTATATTCATCAATAGCAACTCACAAAATTTTCAACAATTTTGAAATCAGAGGTACGGGCTAGCTAGATTACAAAGCAACGATCACAAAAAACATAGAAATCATTAAAAACCAAGCTTAAAATCACTTACATTTGAATCATGCAATGGTCGAACCTAAAATGGCTTCCCAATCTTTTTTTTTTTTTTTGATATTCGGTTGCTAAGGGAAGAAGATGAACCAAAATTATGTTTTGGTATAATTTAATTAGCTTAGTTCATGTTTTACCATTTTACCGTTAATAAAATAACATCAAATTTTTATAATTCATGTCAATCTATAACCATTTCCACTACCAATGGTCTAATATCATCATAAGGACTTTCACATTTAAATTCCATATCAATTACACACTTTTAACATATAGAATGCAACTATTGCATTTTACGCGATTTAGTCCTTCTATCAAATTAAGCATCCAATTGATACAATTAAATCATGAAATTTTCACACATACTTGCTATCATGCGGTAAACACATAAAATAATATTAAAATAATTTTTTGACCTCGAATTTGTGGTTCCAAAACCATTATTTTGATTTAGCTAAAACTGGGCTGTTACAATAACATAACATTTCATATTTACAACAAAACACCTATTTCATGCCACATTTCAAAATGAAAGACAAAGCTACATGCATGGTTGGATAGTGTGAGATTTCTATTGATTCGTCCAATTAGTCAACAAATTAGGTAACTGCAAAAGAACAAAAAATGAAACAAGTAAGCTAATGGAGCTTTGTAAGTTCATAGTTTAAATCATCAAACCAAACTTACCTTAATTGATATAGAAAAATATAAAGGGTGTAACACCATTAACCTGTCTCCGTCACTAGATTAATGTTACAAAGCATTACCATACAATCGGGAATCATTTATCTATATAACAGTTAAAATAAATACATGACATTCAAAACATATCAATCATAGGCATTTTATCCCTAAATCGAGTCTACCAGGCCCTAAAAATAGCTTTAAGGCAATTTAAGACTAATTTGAAACAAATCAAAAGTTTCAAGAAAAAAGTTGTAAAAATTAGAAAATAGGGGTCACACAGCCTTGTGGTGAGGCCGTGTTAAATCACCCTAGGTTGTGTAACTTTCGATCAAGGGACACATGACCATGTCCTAGCCCATGTCCTCACCTGTGTTACTCACTGAGTAGCCCCACACGCTCATGTGCCATGCCATGTGCTTGGCCATGTAACTCTCTAAGTTACCACACACGCCTGTGTGCCAAGCCATGTAACTCTTTGACTTGAACACTAAGAAATTCTCAAATGACACATGGTCATGTCGCTAGGTTGTGTGTCTCACACAATCGTGTGACAGCCCGTGTCCCAGGCCATATGAACCTAAAATTTTAGCTATAATTAAGCCATTTCATAAATAATTCAAGCATATTTAACCCATCCATTTATGCACACTTTCAAGGGACCTAAGCATCATTCAAATACACATAATCATCCATTTCAAACAACCTAGTACACCTAACTAACGTGCCATTCAAAGACACTACAAATATATCAAAACATTACATACCAGAATAAGCCAACATTACCTTAGTTCATGTATAAAATCTAGTTCAAACACTTGCCAAAACTTATCACAAATAATATTTTTCAAGTCATCAAAAAATACCAAAAAGAAACCTTATATACAAGCATTTGAAAGTGCCCAAAATGAAAATACTTGGTGAAGCATTAAAGTACAGCAAACCAAACCAAACATAACCTTCAAAGCATAAACATATCAAGACACTATTACAAAACATCCTATACATTTAATAACCATATATTTATCTATATATACATGCCACTACCCTAAGAGACGCAAAAGCTACCAACGTAGATGGATAGTGTGTGAGCCAGTTGGTTGATCTTTCCAAAATGTCAGTAACGGTTATCTACAAAATAATTGACAAAAACTGGTAAGCTTACATAACTTAGTAAGGACATAGTATAACATTTAATCTAAATATAACTAAACTTAGTTCATATATTATTTGATTCAGGATTACAAAAGTACAAATAGGGGCACGTATGTGCATTCAAGGGTATTGAAGTACAATCAGGGGCACGTATGTGCACTCAGGGTTATCGAAGAACAAACAGGGGTACGTATGTGCATTAGGTGTACTGAAGTACAATTAGGGGCATGTATGTGTACTCATTCAATAATTATCTATAAACATATTAACTAAAGAACCATAATATAAGAATACAAGTAGAAATTCATTTACGTATTGAAATGCTATGAACTTACCTACTATTTGATTCCGATCAATACGCACAGACTAATTCACTATTTTCCCTTTTCCTCGGTTATTGTCTTTTTTATCCAAGTTTTAATCTATATAATAATTAAATACAATATATTACTCTCATAAATATTTCACATTCCATTCAATGCATATGACCCTTAACTTTTCATTAATTACACATTTGCCCTAAATTTTTACAACTTTTACAATTTAGTCCTCTAACCAGAAATTAATTAAATTGACCGTTTTCTAGGAACTAAATTACAGCAGAATATTTTAAGCCCTTTAATGTCCCTATTATAGATCAAATTCATTATCAAACCTTGAAATTTTGACATTTTAACAATTCAATCCTTAAATCAAAATCTAACAAAAATCACATCACAAAACAACCAAATACAACAACCAAAGCTTCAAACACGTATTTATCATAAAAAATCATTCAAGATTCATCACTAGCAACTTCTAAAACTTTTAACAAATTCAAAAACGAAGGTATGGGTTAGCTGGACCTAGTTGCAATAATCTCAAAAACATAAAAATCACAAGAAACGAGTTGGAAATTACTTACATCCAAGCAAATAATACAGCTGAACATCAAGCTTGATAAAAATGGTGTTTTAACACCCTAATTTTTGGTGCTTCTTACTTTAGGAAGATGATAGCATTTTTATTTTACTTTTGCTTAAGTTTTATTTAACAAATTACAAGTTTATCCGTTAAATTATCAAGCATTTTAATGAATTCAAAGTCCAAAGCCTTCCATCTACTTTTACTATGGTCTAATTACCACATTAGTCCTCCCTCATTTAATAATTAAACTATTTGATCATCTTAATAAGTTTTTCACCTTTTACAATTTTGTCCTTTTTCTTAATTAGTTATCTAAATGTTAAAATTTCTTAACCAAATTTTAATACAACACTTAAGACTCCACAAATATTCTATAAATAGTATTAAGGAGCTAACATGATGGAAATTTGTGGACTCAAAACCACTATTCTATCACCACTGAAAAATAGAGTGTTACGAAGAGATAACATATAGCTCCTGATGTCCCAAATACACATTCACCAATCTCATTAGTTCATGCTCACATATCAACATAACATGATAACTCACATCACAATTAACTTATCAATTCCATAGTCAACATATCATCTATATAGATGTGCTCACATACAAACAAATATTTCATTAAACATTTAACACTTTCAAATATATTGAATATGCATAACATCTAAAACCACAAATCAACTATACATTTTACTAACATTTAGTCCAATGAACTAAGATACTCAGTTAACTACACCACACCGAGGCACTGAACTGCAAATAGAGGAATGAATGTACGATCGGAGGCACCAAACTGCAAACAGAGGAATGAATGTGTGATTGAAGGCACTGAAGTGCAAATCCTATACAAGCGCCATACTAACCCTATTGGCATGCCAATCATATCCTACGCGATTGATTACTAAGTTCAACTGGGTAGTAAACATGATTTCATTACTTTTTATCTATTGAGAGGCACTTCATCATTTTCGTATTGGTATTGCAATTTTATCATAATTATTTCCATAATGTAAAATTAGCAAAATACTACCATTATATATACATTTCCATACGTACTTAATTGCACATTCCAAAATATAGACGTAACTATTGAAGTTTTAGATATTTATCTACTATTCAATAGGAACTAATAAATAATCATAAGAAAATTACATTTGCATATTGAAATACTAGGAATTTACCTACGATTCACTTTTGATTTAAACATAGCGACTACTCCGTAGTTTTTCCCTTTCCTCAATTATTGCCTTTTTTGTTCGGTTCTTGACCTATATAATATTTAAAGATAATCTGTAAAATTCACATACATTTCACACTCAATTTATTATATATGACCCTTAACTTTTCATTAATTACACATTTTCCTTAAACTTTTACATTTATCAAAAGTTAGTGCTTAAGCTAAAAATTCTAATTTTAATAAAATTCTTAAATATTCCAAGCAAACCGAATGTTATTCTAGACTAGAACAGTCCCCCATTATTCACTAATTATACAATCTCAATGAAATTCTAAATATTTTTTCATTTAACTCCATTAACTAAAACTATAAAAAAAATTGAATTAATAAAATAATCAAAATAAACAACTAACAGTTTAATTTCATCATTTAACATCAAAATAACAAAAACAGATCAATGGTACAATCCAAAGTTCTTAACAGTTTTAAAAATGAAGGTACGAGTTAGAAAGACCTAGTTGCAACTATCTCAAAAACATAAAAATTATCAAAAACGAGTGAGAAAAACACTTATATGCAATGAACTAAGGTTAACTGAAGCTTGAAGGAATTTTCTATTGTGGTTTCGGTGGAGGACAAAAACAATTAAGGAATATGACACAAAATTTGTTTTTGTTTCCTTTCATTTATTAATTCAATTACTACTTTACCCTTAAATTTTGAACTAAATAATTAACATAGCATGTCCATATTTGTCTATTAACCACCATTTAGGTTTATTTACTAACCATGTCCATAAATTTAGTTTTTCCTTAGGGATCAAAAACATTTAACTAATAAAAGCTACTTTAGCATCTTTTACAATTTAGTCATTTTTCTTAAATTAACTAAGTAAACATTAACATTTGTTCACTAAAACTTAATACGACCCTAATGTAACTCCATAAACATTGACTAAACCATAAAACACAACTTCACATATCAAATTTGTGATCTCAAAACCATCATTCTCGACACCAATAAAATATGGGATATTACAACTCTCCCTGTAAGAAATTTTTATCCTCGAAAATCTGACTAGAGAAAAGGTTTGGATACTGAGATTTCATGTTTTCTTCTATTTCCCATGTCGCTTCTTATATCCCATGCTGATGCCACAAGACTTTACCTAACGGTACAAACTTATTTCTCAACTCTTTTATTTCGCGAGCTAAGATTTTCACCGGCTTCTCATCCTAAGTCAAACCGGGTTGTATCTCAATTTTATCCATAGTTAAAACATGCAACAGATTAGAATAGTAACGTCGCAACATCAAAACATGAAAAATTTTATGAATTATGCCAAGTTTCGAAGGTAATGCCAAGTGACATGCTACAAGTCTGATTCTTTCTAGCACTTTGTATGGTCTGATGAATCTGGGACTGAGTTTTCCTTTTTTACCGAACGCAATAGTTTCTTCAAGGGTGAGACTTTCAAAAACACTTTCCCATCAACAGAAAATTCCATATCTTTACGTTTCAAATTAGCATAAGATTTTTGAGGATCAGATGCAACTTTCAAATTATCTCAAATAACTCAAAAAATTTCTTCAGTTTCCTTAACTAAATCAAACCCAACTATCTTTCTTTCATTCAACTTAGACCAATATAACTAAATTCTACATTTAGGTTCATAAAAAGCCTCATACAAAGCCATTTTTATGCTCGACTGATAGCTATTGTTATATGTGTATTCGGCTAATGAGAAATACTTTTCCAGGTACGCTAGAACTCGATAATCCAACACCGTAACATATCTTCTAAAATTTGTATTATTCTCTCATACTAGCCATTTGTTTGTAGATGAAAAGCAATACTAAAATTCAACCTAAAGCCCAGAGCATCGTGTAATTTACCCCAAAATCTAGAAGTAAACTGTAGTTCACGATCAGATATAATCAACAATGGTACACCGTGTAATCTTACAATTTTTGAAACGTACAATTCCTACAATTTCTCACGCGAATAATAAGTTTGAATAGATATTAAATAAGTTAATTTTGTTAATCTATCAATGATAACCCAGATTGAATATTTTCTTTTCAGAGTCAAAGGTAATCTCGAAATAAAATCCATTGTAACTCGCTCCCACTTCCATTCTGGAATCATCACAAGTTGTAACAAACCTAACAGAACCTGATGTTCAGCTGTCACTTGCTAAAAAATTAAACAACTGGACACAAACTCCATTATTTCACGTTTCATTCTAGGCCACTAGTGATGCTGTTTCAGATCATTATACATTTTAGTACTCCTAGCATGAATCGAATAAACACAACTATGCACTTTGTTCAAGAAATCTTGCTTTAACTCGGAATCATTCGGTACACAAATTCAAACTCAAAAATATAAACAATCATCAATCCTGATATGAAAATCAGATTTTTGGCCACTTTTCACTAGATTGAGACTCGATAACAATTCTAAATCAACTTTTTGAAGTTCTTGAATCTTCGATAAAAACATCAGCTTTACTATTAACTTTGCCAATATAGAACCATCACTCTCCAAAATTATATTTGAATTCATAGCTCTTAGAGTAAACAAAGATTTTTGACTCAGTATCTACAACTGTAACACCCCTTACCCGCATCCCTCGCCAGAATAGGGTACGCGGCATTACCTCACTTAAACACAAACAATCATACCTATCCGAATCATAAATTTCTATTCAAATTTAAAACTTTTCATACATAATCATATTCTCCCTATTATAGGCCTACAAGGCTCAAAACATACATTGAGAGTAGTTCGACACTAAATCGAGATCTTTGGAACACCTAGAAAAATTTCATGTTTTGAAGAGTCACACGCCTGTGTGGTTTAGGACACGCCCGTGTTGGTAGGCCGTGTGGTCACACACGCCCGTGTCCTCAACTCGTGTAACTGTCTGTTTATCACATCATGCACCAAAAGTGCTCACACGACCTAGTTACACACCCATGTGCTAGGCCATGTGGCAAATTTAATTTTCAAAAAAATAGCTACAAACTTCACATGCCCTGGACACACGCCCACGTCCCAGGGCCGTATCCTTCCCACAGCTGAGACACACTGCCGTGTCTCTACCCGTGTATTCACTACTGGACATTCTACTTTGCAAAACTAGGGTACAGGAGACACACGGTTGGACTACACGTCCATGGTATAGACCATGTGTCATACACGGCCTAGACACACACCCGTGTGTCTACCCGCGTGGACAAATATAAGGCTATTTACTAAGCCATTCTCCACTCTGAAACACAAGCACACTTACACCACTTCAAAGGCATATAGCATAACATAAGTAAGCTATCAAACATCCCAAAATCAAGTCTTTCACACATTATTCGCGTACCACATCCATCATGCATATGTCTCACACACTTAGCCACTTAAACATGCAAACTACCTCAATCATGAATAACATCATCATATGCATATACCAAGTATCAATATTGGCCAACTTTTAATGGCCTTATACAAAATGATCATTCATTAAAATAAGCCAACATTCTTGGCCCAATCAAATATAACACATATAACAAAATAACCAAGTCCTCTATACATGCCATAACTCAAAATGCCACTTTTGAATTGAAAATATAAGCTAAATAAATTTCACAACCTTTTCTAATCAATTTATGGGCTGAAATTGTCGAAATCACGTTTGTCGCACAATCAGTTGCATTTGCCTTAATACAAATAAATTCACCACTCAGATGTTTCGAACTAACTTGGTTTCTTTAACAACTCACCATCACATCATGTTTAGACAACCAATCCATTCCCAAAATAAGATCAAATTCATCAAATCATAATAACATCAAATTAGTAGGAAACTCATAGCCTTGAACTTTTAGTGGACATGATTTTCAAATCTGATTAACTAAAACTCACTGACCAAGAGGATTTGTTACATTAGTAGTGTACTCAATTGACTCAATAGGTAATTTCTTTTTGTCTATTAATGCAGTGCATATATAAGAGTGTGTTGACCAAGGTCAATCAATGCATATATATCAATATAAAATAGAGAGAAAGTACCAGCAATAACATCCGAAGTAGAAGATTCTTCTCGAGCTCTAATAGCATACACTCTAGTAGGTGCTCTAGCTTTAGCTCATTTAGTTGTATCACCGGCCTTTCCTCGACCAGTAGTAGCATTCTTACCATTTCCCAACCTCCTGTCTCTCTGTGATATAGCTTCAGGCTTGATTGATTAATTTCCTGAATCACCATAGTACTTTGGACAGTCCCTTAGAAAATGATAAGGAGATCTGCTCCAAAAACAAGTTCCTAACTCAGATCGACATTCACTTAAATGTCTTTTTCTACATTCGTCACAAATAGTCTTCTCAATATTTCTCACACTACCAACACTAGGAGTTGATGAATTAATAGATTTCAAGTTACTCTCTCTTGTTTCATCTCTACTAGTAAACACTAAAGGAGTAGTTGATTGATTTGCATAATTTTTGAACTTATTTGATGAAAAGCTCTAAGTTGATTTAAATGACCCTCGTTTGTTAAAATCTCAAGACTTGAAATTAGACTTTCATTTGCTCTTATAGATTTCGTCAATGTTCTGAGCTTGTTCTAAGAGTTTTACAAATTCACGTAATTGTAATGCTATAAATTCACGTAATTGTAATGCTACAACAGGTATATGAATTTAATCATTCAAGCTAGCTTCGAATCTAATGCACATCTCTTCTTCAATTGATACGATATTATGAGCATACTTGCTTAACTGCATAGACTCCCATCGACACTCAATTACAGATCGATTCCCCTATTTCAACTCAAGAAACTCTTTCTTTTTCTTGTCGAGGGACAACCAACTAACATATTTCTTCCTGAATTCTTTATGAAAGAAGTCCCAATTAATACAATCACTAGATGTCATTGAAGTTAAAGTATCCCACCATGAATATGCCTGGTGTTTCAACAATGAAACCGCACATCTTAAAAAATCTTCTAGAGTGCACATCAATTCTGAGAAAACTCTCTCTGTATTTACTAACAAAAACTCAACTTTTGGAGGATCATCATCGACTTTACCTCTAAATTCTTCTGCTCTATATTTCTAAATTTTATCTACTGAAAGGCAAGGGACTATTGCAGACACAAGGTTTTGAGGATATGGAGGTACTGAAGGAGGCACAATAGGGGAAGGAGGTTGCAGAGCCATAGGGTTCACTTGTTTAAATTCACTGAACCATTGATTCATCATATCAAAACATACACGTTTCATTTCATCACCAAATGATTGCAAAATTTATCCACTTTGGCTTGCTTCCAAGATGGAATCTTTAACATTACTCTCAGCTTCATTAATTACAGCCCGGTTTGATTCAACTGGCATCTTTTATTTATAAGAAAATACAATGTTAGAACAAATCAAAGGCATCACACTATTGCAGGGTATATGTGGCATGTAAATTCTGGACCCATTACAAGCCACGCTAGTCCTAGAGTAACTAAAACATAGCTCTAATACCATTAAATGTAACACCTATAACCTATCTTCGTTATCGAATTACGGTTATGAAATGTTACTAAGGCAAAATAGGACATTTCACTTAATTTGAAAATAGTTAAACAAATAATTTATAAACCTATAACAAACAAAATCAATTCCTGGTATTTATACATCAATGGGCCTTAAATTTGGTTAAAGGGCCTTAAAATTAGTTTAGGAACAATCCAGGGTCAAAATGAAATAAAACAAAAAAATTTAGGAAAACTTGAAATTTGCAAAATAGGGGTTACACAGTCATGTGACACAGCCCAAACCGTATTAACATTCAAATTTAGGACACACAGCTATGTCCCAGCTCATTGTTTGCCCATGTAAGTATTCGAACTAGGGTCACACGGCTGAGTCCCCGACCATTTGTGTACTCGAAGTTGGGTCACGCGGCCATGTTATAGGTCGTGTGCTAGACCATGTAACAATCCATTTTGGCTCATACAGTTGTGTAGATACTGCACCTAAATTCAATAATTACACATGGCCCTATGTGGTGGCCGTGTGTGGCAGATGACTATGTGATAGCCCGTGTGCACCAATTTTTACCCCTAAATCAAGTAATGTCATACAGTATTCCTTACATAACCAGACATACCATATCTAAATCAATTCGTAGTTTCAAAAACACATTTAAATCATCAATTCAATGTCAAAATTCCATTCATCTCATGCTTATCCAATATGCCATTTGAAGGCACCAAACTTAAATCTCAATCATTCAACTATCCTAGATAAGAAAGAATATAACATTAGCTTTTCGTTCTTGCACACACCATTAACCAAATTGGACAAACATAAACACAACCATAATTTAACCATACCAAAATATTATCGCCTTGTTTTGACCATTAGAAATCAACCACCCAAAAACACTACAAGCAGGTACATTCAAAACTGAGCATATCACTAGGAAGACCATCATAGCATAACATTTCATATTGACAACAAAACACCTATATACATGCCACATTTTAAAAATGAAGCTATTGACATGGTTGGATAGTGTGAGCTTTCTGTTGATCCGTCTAGTCAATCCACAAATTTGGTAAGTACAAAAGAACCAAAAACAAACAAGTAAGCTAATGGAGCTTTGTAAGTTCATAGTTTAAATCATCAAACTAAACTTACCTTAATTGAAATAAAAAATAGAAAGAGATAACATATAGTTCCTGATATCCAAATACACATTCACCAATCTCATTAGTTCATGATCACATATCAACATAAACGTGAAAATTCACATCACAATTAAGCTATCAATTCCATAGTCAACATATCATCTATGTAGATGTGCTCATATATTAACAAATATTTCATTAAATAGTTAACACTTTTAAATATATTCAATATGCATCACATTAAATCCACAAATCAATTATACATCTCGTTAACATTTAGCCTGATGAACTAAGTAACTTGACTCGGATACTCGGGTAACTACACCACACCAGAGGCTTCATAGATGCATGTCAAAAGCATCAAAAATGTAAGAAGAGGCACAATTGTGCAAGTAAAGGCACCTAAGTGCAAATCCCGTATAAGCATACATACTGACTTAGAACCAAATCAAGATCATTTTGAAACTTTTATAAAAAATAGGTAAAAAGCAAAATAGGGGTCACGTGATCGTGTGGCCAGCCTGAGGCTATGTGGTGTTCTATCACACTATCGTGTCCCCAAACTGTGTAACAAATTGTTGTCGTATAATCCAGTGTCACATAGCCATGTCACCAGGTTGTGTAACTAATTGTGTAACACCCTTTACCCGTATTCGATGCCAGAATAGGGTACGAGGCATTATCGGACCTATCTCGTGAACAAACATTCAATCTTGGGTTACAAACTTACGTCCAAATTAAAATCATTTGCAATTAATCACAAAGTCCCTAATACAAGCCTACGAGGCCCACCACATGCATTGGAGGTGATTCGAGACAAACCGAGAACTTTAGGAAAGTTTACAAAGCTTAGAAAATTTTTCCACAAAACTAGGGTCACACCCTCGTGTGGGCAGGCCTTGTGGTCACACACGCCAGTGTCCCACCTCATGTAACTCTCTGACGTGTAACTCATGACCAAATTAAAATCACGTGGCCAAGTCACATGCTCGTGTGCTAGGCCGTGTGGAAAATTAATTTTCACAAAATTGGTGCAGACTTCACATGGCTAGGACACACACCCATGTTCGAGACCATACCACATGCCCGTGTCTCTACCCGTGTGCTCAACTCTTTGCATTCTATTTCTCAAAATTTAGGTGCAGGGGACACACGACCTGAACACATGCCTATGGGGTTGACCGTGTGTCACACATGGCCTAGACAGACGCTCGTGTGCCTACTCATGTGGACAAAATAAAGGCTATCTACGAAGCCATTTTGCCACCCTTTAATGCACAAAACTACACAGCACAACATAGCACCAATCCAAGCATATACATACAACCAATATCCTCAACCAAGACATCAATACTTCATTCATGAAAGGCATCATCAAATGGATATACTTATAATCAATATTGGCTCATTTCAAATGGCCTTATACAAAATGATCATCAAACCAAATTAAGCCAACACACTTGGCCAAATCAACTACGACATATATAACAAAATGACCAAGTCCCCTATACATTCCATACTTTCAGAATATTAAAATCATCAATACCCAAAATGAGAGAGATGATAGTGTGATTCGAATCTCTGACGATCACTGATCCAAGCTAGCTTGACAACACTATAAAACAAGGAAAAGAAAAGGGGGAGTAAGCTATATAGCTTAGAAAGTTCATATGCAAATAATTAGCATCTTAATCACACAATTTTCATGCAATTGCTAAAATGAAAGATAACATAATTATCATTAAAATTCCATAGGTAAAACTTACTCAATCACAATCTTACTAAGAGTTCATCACTTACAGTATTCGTACTTATGAGTTTTACGTACATACCTGTACCAAATTGTAACATAGCCACGCACACTATCACATCTTTGACATTTCGTATTGAAGACTCGGAATATTTATGGATACTCAAAAATTTGTACATAAGTGCCACATATGTAGTCGAGCTAATATTACATAACACACATAGGCTCATTATCAAACTATTCATGGGTCTGATCGCACAAGCTGTTGGTCAAAACGTAGCTACCCAGTGCTGCTCACACAAGTTGTCAGGTATCCGCAACAAATGCCTGAGTACCCAGCCACTGGTAGAATGTATGAGACCAGCACCCGGAATCACATAAACATGTATGTACACATAGGTTCTTGGTGACATGTCACTTGTATCCTATTCAATTCCCAAGGTTCAACCAGGATTTTTTTACTTGTCGAAACTTTAACGAATATGTTGAAAGAGTCAATTACACAATTCATGCAATATTAAAAGCATTTAATCATAAGTATAACAATGCATTGTTTACATACAAACTTACCTCGGTACAAAAATAGTTGGAATTGGCCTAATCGTCAATTACTTTGTCCTTCCCCTGATCTAGGTCCAAACTTCATTTTTCTTGATCTATAATAACAAATTTAGCTCATTTAATTATCAGATTATTCAATTAAGCCCAAAAATACACTATGGCAAAATTATATTTTTGCCCCTAAAGTTTCACATTTTTACACTTTAGTCCCTAGGCTTGTAAAAATGAATTTATTTCAATTTCTTCATTATCCAAGCCTAGTTGAACCTATTTCATACTCATAACAGCCCATAATTTCCATTTAATCACATTTTCTACTACTCATTTTATAACTTTTACAAATAGGTCCTTTTGACATTTTTACTGAAAATAACTTAGTAAAAGTTCTTTATCACACAACTAACATTCATTTTATACCTTTAGACATCAAAATACATGCATTTCTAACATGGGTAAAATTTTAATATTTGCTAATACTTCAAAATAATCATTGAAAAAGCTAGATTAGGTTACGAGGATCTCAAAAACATAAAAATCATTAAAAATGTGACTAGGATGGACTTACAATTGAACTTGGAAAGCTTGGCCAAAACCCTAGCCATGGAGACCATGAATTTTCGGCACAAGGGGGATGAAATTGAGAAGATGATATCTTTTATTTATGTTATTTTGTCTTTATTTACCTATTGACCAAAATACCCTTAATGTCTAACTTTGAAATTTCACCTAAACATGTCCATTTTTGTCCATCCTATGAAAAATGGTCTAATTACCTTTTTAAGGACCTCCAATTTAAAAACTCATTGCAATTGGACACCTCTAGCTTCTAGAACCCATATTTTGCACCTATTGCAATTTAGTCCTACTAGTCAAATTGGACCCTTTTATCGGTAAAATTTCTTAACAAAATTTTCACATAATTTATCAATCATATAGTAGACCTTAAAATAATATTGCAATAAATTCATCTACTTCAGATTCATGGTTCAAAAATTGTAACGCCCCAAATCCTAAAACTCTAAAATCTGCGCACTGAAGTTGGCATGTATAGGTAGCACTGTTAGAATATTAATTTTAAGGTATTACAAGGGTTATTTGAAGTCTTAGGGATAGGGAAGACCATAAGGGAAAATTTAATTTTTTCCTTAGGAAAACCTTAGTCTCAGGTATTAGGCCTCTTAAACAAATTAAGGGGAAATAAAATGCAAATGGCCTTATGGCTTAGTGGCAAGGTAGCGCCACTTAAGGAGCTATAGGTGGCATCACTATCAGGTAAGGGGTCCAAGGTTCGCGGCTTAGAGTGGTAAATTTGGGGATTTTATTTTTGCACCATGGAAGGAAGGTAGTGGCGCTGGAGTGGACTCTGGAATGGAGTGTTCAGGAGAGAAATTTAAGGTAAGGATAATAGAGAAAAATTAGGAGATTGGTGAGTGGATGTGTTGGTGCCGAATGGGACTTTAGGAGAAGGTAGTTTCGGCTTGTGGTTATTTAAGGGTGTTGAATTCCTTTGAGGGGTTCTTTGGTTTTCAATTAATTTTTTTTCCTCTTCTCTTTGTTGTCGAATTCTCTTCTCCCTCTCATACAATTTCTTCCATTTTTGAATTCTTCTATTACCGAATACTTTATCATCCCTTGTTGAAAGTCCTTTTAGTGATTAAGCCTTCTCTTTTTTCAAGTGCCGATTTTATACCTGTCCTTAGATTCAAACTGATACTTCCACAATCGATTGTGTTAAGGGCCAATCTATTATTTCCTCACTTGTGTTCAAAAGCTGAAAACCTGTGTTCTAGGGGTCGATTTCTTCATCACCCCAAACCTTGTGCCGAATACTCTAGTGATCGAATCTCTATCGTGCTGTCATCATGCCTTTGATTTTGATGGATCAGATCTTGGAGAATTGGAATCAAGCTTGGATCTACAAGTCTCTGACGAAAAGCTATCCCTACGTTTCGGCTTTTGGGTAAGTGTTCTTGATTTTGGATAAGTTGGCCGAATAGTCTATAGTAAGGGAAAGGGTGACTTAAGTGGATACAAGTATTATTTTGTCTTTAATGATTAAGGTTGATGCAAATCTAGGGGATACTCATGAGAAGTAGCTAACGAATGGCTATTAGGACTAGTGGCACACAGTCATGTTATGGTAAGGCTTCGATTTTTGGTAAATATTATGGTTAAGTGCGTGATTGATTGGAGGTTGGTATTGGTTGTAGGTTCAAGGCTGAGGATAGTGTAAGACATCTCATTTACCAGGTGTGTACATACACTTCACACACGACAAATTGGTAAAAGCTGAAAGGTTGGTGCCGGATATGGCTACTGGAGCCAAGAGAGCGATCTCATGGTCTCGGGCCACTGTTTGGCCAACCGTACCAGACAGGGCTAATTGGGCCTGCCGAGCTCATGGGCCCAAATCGGCAAAAGTTAATATGTGAAATTAAATGGTGAGTTGGTATGGATGGTTGGATGATTTGAATATGATCGGGCCTGATGGGCCATATATTTCTGATTGGGCCCAATGGGCCATATAGACATGATTGGGTTTAATGAGCCATATGTGATTTTAGGGAAGCATGTATACTTGCTAGGGTTTTAATGGACTCTAGGCCTAGTTCTGATGAATTCCTAAACAACACAAAACTTAATTAATTAATCAAACATGTCTGTGGACAAGTCGTAAGGGTTAGACTGTGGCAATGGGCATATGCATGTCTAGGATTGGATCTCGGGAGAGCATGGTACTTAAGCGGTCCTAGTGACCCACCTCTTCTTCTATAGAATCCTACTTGGTGCATAGTGTCTGTTCACTTTAGCCAACAAGGACTTGTTGATGGGCCAGAGTTCGTAACGAAAACCCATACTATTAAGAAATTACGAAAATACCCCTGTAGGGTAGAGTTACAAAAATACCCTTGTAGGGTAGAATTACGAGAATACCCCTATAGGGTAGAATTATTAAAACACCCCTGTAGGGTAGATTACTGAAATACCCTTATAGGTTAGAATTACCGAAATACCCTTGTAGGGTAGAATTACAAAAATACCCCTGTGTAGTGAAATGACTAAAATACCCCTAGGTGCTTAATGTGTGGAAATGTGTATGTTGCATTCACGAGATGTATGTTGCACTTGGATGGGTTTGATGGTATGGAGAAAGATATGTGAGGATCGCATAGTTGCTTAACGACCGTGGATCCACCGGTAGCTTTAAGCCCATTATATGATTAGTAGCCTTGCTGCAACGTTTGAGTAGTGCCGCTGTTGGTTCTACCATTGGAGTGTAGGGATGGGTGGGTTGATATTTATATCCCTACAGGAGTGTAGGGTTGGAAGGGAAATGGAGTGCAGGGATGGATTTGGGATGGGAGTATCGCATTCATGTGATACTGATGTGATATGAGGTCGTTCTGGGCTAAGGCCCAAGACCACTGATATTGACAGGGCTTAGGCCCAATGTGATAAAATGCATGTTGATTTGATTGCCAAGAGTCGTACACACTGAGTTTCGAAACTCACACCATTTTTATTTAATGTTTCAGGTGACCCTCAGTAGATGGCTTGACGTGGGAGAGGACTCGGAGGTGGCCACACTGCAAGTTACTTAGAAGTTTTTAATAGTTTCAAATTACTTTATTTTAATTACTTTATTTTTTTATTGGGATGTAATAATGCCTTGTATCTCTAATTTGACTTTACATTTGGGTTTTATTATAGTTTACAACTACTGAGTTCTCAAACTTAAATGAATTTCTAAAGTTAAACATGCTTTCTAAGTAACATAAACATTTGGACGTTTTCTTAAAACATGGGATTTCATCATAGTATAACAAGTTACAAGCATATGGGTTTCCAAATCATAAACTTAAGCTTTTAACCAAGCAAATTTTCTATTAAACATAATTTTAACTAAACAAAGTCGTTTTGGGAATAGTCCCTTCAATATGACATCGCCGGATTTGGACATAACGTCTAGGCTGCGTCTTGGGTGTTACATTTAGTGGTATTAGAACCCGGTTGCAAAGCTCGGACTGTGAAATGGGCCTTAGATTTTGGGTTTTTAAAACAAGTAAATTAAAAAATTTTTACAGGATTCTTGGTGTGTGGTTCACCGAGCCCTCGACGTTGAGTAAGTAAGTTTTTCTGGTACTAAACTTGTTTAAGTTACTGAACTATAGTTAGATGTTGGGCTACTTTAGACAATAGGTTCTTAGAGACTAAAGCTCATAGGAAACTTAAGCCTGCAGTGGATTTACGATTGCGAGACAACTTTTAAATTGTTACTTACATAAGACATATGCTTTAAATAGTGGAACTATGAACTAATCTCATAAAAATTCTAATCTAGAAATACGTACGCAACAATGAGCGCCAGATGAGGTGCAAGAGGCTGCGACAGAAGCCGTGGAAGTGCTAGGGCTATGTCGTCGGCATCGGGCCATATCCCAATGTTGGAGTAGAGGAGGCTCCGGCCTCACCAGTAGCTGAAACGGGATCATACGAACGGGCTGCCGCTACAGAGGATGCAGTATCATAGGCCATATTTAGGATTTTAGAAAGAGTCGCTGGGTCCAATAATGGTACGGGAAGTCATGGGTCGATCTCTGAGCGACTTCGAGTGAATGGGGTAGAGATTTTTAAAGCAGTAGCTGGGGTTGCCCCGAATGTGGCAGAGTACTGGTTAGAAGCCACAGAGAGAATAATGGATGACCTGGATTGCACGGCGGAACAAAAATTGAAACGGGCAATATCACTACTTAGGGAGGAAGCTTATCACTGGTGGTTGACCGTAAAGGAAGGCGACCAACCGAAGCAGATTACTTGGGAGTTCTGCAAATCGACATTTCAGGGGAAGTACATTGGAGCACTATGTGGATACCCGAAGGAAGGAGTTTTTGAATCTGACTCAGGGAGACAAGTCGGTAGTAGAGTATGAGGCTGAGTTTCTACGCCTTAGTCGATATGCCAAAGAAATAGTCGTAATGGTGTATGAACGATGCGTGCAATTCGAGGACGATTTAAAAGACAACCTTAGGGTACTTATAACTCCACAGAGGGAGCGAGACTCTACGGTCTTAGTGGAGAAAGCAAATATAGCGGAAGAAGTAAATCGTACGGAGTGACTCAACCAAGAGAAAGAGAAAGGCAAAAACAAACAGAACACTGAAGCTATGGGTGCTGGACAGAGGCCTAAGAGGAGGGCCAGAGTGAATGGGCCGGTTAGAGCTGGGGCCCCTGTTGCTGCTATTAATACTGGGATACTACTTTGTGCTGTGTATGGAAAATGGCATATGGGAGAATGTTGGAGGAGAACAGGAGCTTGTTTGAGCTGCGGATCTGTGGAACATAGGAATAGAGAGTGCCCCAGAAAGCCAGATCAGGTGCAAGTTAATGTCAGAGGAAATCTTCAGTCGTAGAGAGGTGGTCAACAACCACCAAGGGGCCGTGGACGAGCCAGAGGTGACAGTAGCATAGGATGGGGACGTGGAGCATCGAGCAGAGGTACAGGATAGGTAGAGGTGAGGCAGCCAGCTTTAGTCTATGCTGTACATCGTTAAGAGGAAGGAGATGCTCTAGATGTGATAACGGGTACGTTACTTATTCGTGAGCCACCTTATATTGAGCTAATGAATGTGGGGTCAACACATTCGTACATTGCATGCAATAGGACTCAAACTTTAGGGGATGTGTTTGAAACCATTGCGAATGAAATGACTATGTTAAGTCTTTTAGGGCAGTCGGTGTAAGTTAGTAAGTTTTTTAGGGATGTACCATTGGTAGTTCAAGGAGTTACTTTCTTAGCAAACTTGATGGAATTACCATATGGGCAGTTCAACCTCATCTTAAGCATGGATTGGTTGACAAGGCACCTGGAAACTTTAGATTGTGTTGCGAAGCGGATGGTGTTAAGAACTGTGGAAGACGGTGAAGTAGTAGTGATTGGTGAATACCTGTCGAACGTAATTTTAGCTTTAAGGGCAGAGAAGTTGGTGAGGAAGGTTTGTGAGCTTACTTAGCCTATATTAGTGATGTGGAAACTAAGAGTTCTCATGTTCAAGATTTGAGAACAGTAAAAGAATACCCTGATGTTTTTCTGGAGGAATTTCCTAGGTTACCTTCCAATAGAGAGGTGGAGTTTGCAATAGAATTGATACCTGGTACGGCTCTAGTATCCATCGCACCTTATAGGATGACACCGAATGAGCTGGTGGAGTTAAAGGCCCACATTCAAGAATTATTGGACCGCGGATTTATTAGACCAAGTGTGTCTCCTTGGGGAGCACTGGTACTATTTGTGAAGAAGAAGGATGGGTCCATGAGGATATGCATCAATTATCGGCTATTAAACAAGTTAACCATTAAGAATAAGTACCCCCTGCCTAGGATAGATGATCTTTTTGATCAACTTAGGGGAGCCACAGTTTTCTTAAAGATTGACTTGCATTCAAGGTCCCATCGACTAAGGGTTAAGGAAGTAGACATGTATAAGATAACTTTCGGAACTCGTTATGGACATTACAAGTTTTTGGTGATGCCTTTTGGGCTAACGAACGCACCTGCTACTTTTATGGATGTTATGAACTGGGTTTTTCAACCTTATCTAGATCAGTTCGTTGTAGTTTTCATAGATGACATCTTAGTATACTCGGGGATAGAGGATGAGTATGATGCACACTTAAGAATTGTGTTGCAGCTTTTAAGAGAGAATAAACTTTATGCTAAATTTAGCAAGTGCGAATTCTGGTCAAGGGAAGTCACTTTCTTAGGACATGTGGTCTTAGCTAAGGGAATTAGAGTTGATCCTCAAAAAGTTGAAGCAGTGTTGGACTGGAAACCACCTAAGACGGTGTCAGAAATTTGAAGTTTTCTAGGCCGGTCAAGGTACTATAGGCGGTTTGTTGAAGGGTTCTCACTAATTGCTGCACCCTTGACCAAGCGTGTATGGAAGGGGGTGTCGTTTGTATGGACTGATAAATAGAAAGAAAGCTTTGAGAAGCTTAAGAAGGTTTTAACGAAGGCCCCTATTCTGATTCAGCCAGAGCTTGGGAAGAAGTTTACGGTTTATGGCGATGCGTCACACGTGGGCTTGGGCTGTGTTTTGATGCAGGAAGGGAAGGTGGTGGCATATGCGTCAGGCTAGCTTAAGGCTCACGAGGGGAATTACCCAACCCATGATTTGGAGTTGGCAGTAGTGGTATTCCCACTTAAGATTTGGAGACATTACTTGTATGAAGAGAAGTGCACCATCAATATGGATCACAAGAGTTTGAAGTACCTCTTAACTTAGAATGAGTTAAATTTGAGGCAGCATATATGGATTGAGTTGTTAAAGGATTATGATTGCACAATTGAATATCACCCGGGTAAAGCAAATGTGGTGGTACATGCCATAAGTCATAGGGCTATGTTGGACTTGAAGGCAACGTTTGCTCTGTTAAGTTTGTATGACGACAGTAGTTTGTTGGCCGAGTTGCAAGTGAAGCCACTATGGGTTGAGCAGATCAAGGTTAAGCAGCCATTGGATGAAACTCTGGGTTCTCGATTCAAGCAATTAGAGAGTGGGGAAGCGATAGATTTTGGGTTAAGTAGTGACGGGTTATTGTGTTTCCGTGGTAGAATTTGTGTGCCACGGGACGATGATCTAAGGAAGTCTATACTGTGAGAAGTGCATAGTAGTCCCTATGTTATGCACCCCAGAGGTAACAAGATGTATCGAGATTTGTGAGAGCTTTATTGGTGGCCAGGGCTAAAATGCGAGGTTACAGAGTTTGTGGGCAGGTGTTTAGTATGTCGGCAAGTGAAAGATGAACATCAGCTACCATCAGGATTACTCCAACCGGTTAAGATCCCACTCTGGAAGTGGGAGCGGGTTACTATGGATTTTGTTAGTAGGTTACCCTTGACGCTTACTAAGAAAGTCTCTGTGTGGGTGATTGTGGATCGGTTGACTAAGTCAGCCCATTTTATACCAGTCCGCACCGACTGCTCACTACAGAAGTTGGCAAGGTTGTATGTGGCAGAGATTGTGAGATTGCATGGGGTGCCAGTCTCTATTATATCTGATAGAGACCTTCGATTTACGTCTCACTTTTGGAAGAAGCTACATGAAGCACTGGGTACGAGATTGGATTTTAGTACAGTATTTCACCTTCAGACTGATGGTCAGCCAGAAAGGGTAATTCAAGTTTTAGAGGATATACTGAGAGGGTGTGTAATTGAGTTTCGAGGTAGTTGGGAGGGTTACTTGCCGTTAGCTGAATTTGGATATAATAATAGTTACTAGGCAAGTATTGGAATGGCACCATATGAAGTGCTATATAGGGCAAAGATGTCGTAATCTGACTTGTTGGACTAAGTTGGGTGAGCGGTGAGTATTGGGTCTGCAGTTGGTAGCAGACATTGATGATAAGGTAAAGTTGATTCTGGATCGGTTGAAAGAGCGGCCGATAGGCAAAAGTTGTATGCTGACCTCAAATGGAGAGAGATTGAGTATACGGTGGGAGACTTAGTTTTTCTCAAGGTTTCCCCTTGGAAGATGGTGTTATGGTTTGGATAGGAGGGCAAGTTAAGCCCTAGATTCATTGGGCCATACCAGCTGTTGAAGCGAATTGGGCCAGTTGCCTATCAGCTGGAATTACCTTTTGAACTGAGTCAAATACAAGATGTGTTCCATATAGCAATGCTAAGGTGTTATCGCTCAGACCCTTCTCACATTGTGTCAGTCGAGGAGATCGAGGTTAGACCAGACCTAACTTTTGAAGAGGAGCTAGCTCAAATAATTGATCAAGATGTTAAGGTGCTAAGAAGGAAGTTTGTCCCTTTGGTCAAGGAGCTTTGGCGTAACCATAGTGCCGAGGAGGCTACATGGGAACCTGAGGAGGCAATGCAGCAATAATACCCTCATTTGTTTCAACCAGGTTAATTTAGAGGCTGAAATTTCTTTTAGGGGTAGAGTTGTAACGCCCTAAATCTCGAAACTCTAAATTCTATGCATTGAAGTTGGCATGCATAGGTAGCACTGTTAGAATATTAATTTTAAGGTATTACAAGGGCTATTTGAAGTCTTAGGGGTTGGGAATACCATAGGGGAAATTTTAATTTTTTGACTTAAGGAAACCTTAGTCTCAGCTATTAGGCCTCTTAAACAAATTAGGGGGAAATAAGATGCAAATGGGCCTGTGGTTCAGTGGCAAGGTAGCACCACTTAGGGAGCTATAGGTGGTGTCACTATCAGGTAAGGGGTCTAAGGTTCGAGGCTTAGAGTGGTAAATTTGGGGACTTTATTTTTTGCACCATGAAAGAAAGGTAGTGGCGCTAGAGTGGACTCTGGAAGGAAGTGTTGAAGAGAGAAATTTAAGGTAAGGATAATAGAGAAAAATTAGGAGATTGGTGAGTGGATGTGTTGGTGCTGAATAGGACTTTAGGAGAAGGTAGTTTCGACTTGTGGTTATTTAAGGGTGCCAAATTCCTTTGAGGGGTTCTTTGGTTTGCCATTATTATTATTTTTCCTCTTCTCCTTGTTGCCAAATTCTCTTCTCCCTCTCATACAATTTCATCCATTGTTGAATTCTTCTATTGCTGAGTACTCTATCATCCTTTGCCGAAAGTCCTTTTGGTGATTGAGCCTTCTCTCCTTTCAAGTGCCGATTTTATACGTGTCCTTAGATTCAGATTGTTACTTCCACAACCGATTGTGTTAAGGGCCAATCTATTCTTTCCTCACTTCTGTTCAAAAGTCGAAAACCTGTGTTCTTGGGGCTGATTTCTTCATCACCCCAAACCTTGTGCAGAATACTCTAGTGATTGAATCTCTGTCATGCTGTCATCATTCCTTTAATTTTGGTGGATCAGATCTTGGAGAATTGAAATCAAACTTGGATCTACAAGTCTCTGCCGAAAAGCTATCCATACATTTCGGCTTCTGGGTAACTGTTCTTGATTTTGGGATAAGTTGGCCGAATAGTCAATAGTAAGGGAAAGTGTGACTTAAGTGGATACAAGTCACCTATTATTTTGTCCTTAACATTTAAGGTTGATGCAGATCAAGGGGATATTCTTGAGTAGTAGCTAAGGAAGGGCTATTAGGACTAGTGGCACAATGCAATGTTATGGTAAGGCTTCAGTTTTTGGTAAATATTGTGGTTCAGCATGTGATTGATTGGAGGTTGTCGGTTCAAGGCTGAGTATAGTGTAACACGTCTCATTTACCAGGTGTGTACATACACTTCACACACGACAAATCAGCAAAAACCGAAATCCCAAAAAGCCGGAATGCCGAAAAGCCGAAAAGCTGAAACGTTGGCGCCGGTAACCACACAAGCATGCGAACATTTGTGTGCAGATATTGATACCACCACCGAGGCCAAGAGAGTGATCTCATGGTCTCGGGCCACTGTTTGGCCAACCGAGTTAGACGCGGCTAATTGGGCCTGCCGAGCTCGTGGGCCCAAATTGGCAAAAGTTGATATGTGAAATTAAATGGTGAGTGGGTATGGATGGTTGGATGATTGGAATATGGTTAGGCCTGATGGGCCATATATTTGTGATTGGGCCTAATGGGCCATATAGATATGATTGGGTTTAATGGGCCATATGTGATTTTAGGGAAGCATGTAGACTTGCTAGGGTTTTAATGGACTCTAGGCCTAGTTCTGATGAATTCTTAAATAGCGTGAAACTTAATTAATTAATCAAACATGTCTGTGGACAAGTCGCAAGGGTTAGAGTGTGGCAATGGGCACATGCATGTCTAGGATTGGATCTAGGGAGAGCTTGGTACTTAAGCGGTTCTAGTGACCCACCTCCTAATCTCTGGAATCCTACCTAGTGCATAGTGTCTATTCACTTTAGCCAACGAGGACTTGTTGATGGGCCAAAGTTCGTAACTAAAACCAGTACTATTAAGAAATTACGAAAATACCCTTGTAGGGTAAAGTTACGAAAATACCCTTGTAGGGCAGAATTACGAAAATACCCCTGTAGGGTAGAATTACTAAAAAACCCTTGTAGGGTAGAATTATCGAAATACCCTTGTAGGGTAGAATTACCAAAATACCCTTGTAGGGTAGAATTACAAAAATACCCCTGGGTAGTGAAATGACTACAATACCCCTAGGTGCTTAATGTGTGGAAATGTGTATGTTGCATTCACGAGATGTATGTTCCACTTGGGTGGGTTTGATGGTACGGAGGAAGATATGTGAGGATCGCATAGTCGCTTAACGACTGTGGATCCACCGGTGGCTTTAAGCCCATTATATGATTAGCAGCCTTGCTTCAACGTTTGAGTGGTGCCGTTGTTGCTACTACCATTGGAGTGTAAGGATGGGTGGGTTGATATTTATATCCCCACAGGAGTGTAGGGTTGGAAGGGAAATGGACTGCAGGGTTGGATTTAGGATAGGAGCATTGCATTCATGTGATACTGATGTGATATGAGGTCATTGTGGGCTAAGGCCCAAGACCACCGATATTGATATGGCTTAGGCCCAATGTGATAAAATGCATGTTGATTTGATTGCCAAGGGTCGTACACACTGAGTTCCGAAGCTCACACCCCTTTTATTTAATGTTTCAGGTGACCCTCAGTAGACGGCTTGACGTGGGAGAGGACTCGAAGGTGGCCACGCTGCATGTTACTTAGAAGTTTTTAATAGTTTCAAATTACTTTATTTTAATTACTTTATTTTTCATTAGGATGTAATAAGGCCTTGTATCTCTGATTTGACTTTACATTTGGGTTTTATTATTATTTACAACTGCTGAGTTCTCAAACTTAAATGAATTTCTAAAGTTCAACATGCTTTCTAAGTAACATAAAGTTTTGGATGTTTTCTTAAAACATGGGCTTTCATCATAGTATAACAAGTTACAAGCATTTAGGTTTCCAAATCATAAACTTAAGCTTTTAGCTAAACAAATTTTCTACTGAACATAATTTTAACTAAACAAAGTCGTTTTGGGAATAGTCCCTTCAATGTGAAATTGCCAAATTCGGCCATAAATCGGGCTATTACAAATTATGGTTGTGTGAAATCATTACCATCTTGAACAAACAAAGCAAATGATTTGTCACCCACCCGTGTGTGGCATACGACTGTGTGGTTTTGAACTCAAACCAAATGCATAACCTCAATTGTTCATATTTCTATCACAATCCAACTTGTGTCATATATTCATATCATGAACATTCTTTTTGTCGAGATAACCACATATCAATACATTTCCATTTACAATTCTACCCAATGAAACTTTATAAAAGAACTTAATACATAGGTGAAAATAATAGTGTTTGGTTATCGATTTGGGTTAAACCTATACGAAAAATGAATAATAGTGCTTGGTTACACATCAGGGTTAAGCCTACATGATAAAGACCCTAGTCAAGCCTCAGTGTACATGTTTCTTGAGTCTGCAACACATACTGGAGCTTGAAACCTTCGAGCATTAACCCATAACCTCGTACATGAAACTTTTACTAAGTTCATTGAGATTTAACCCCAAGTTATATCAAAATTCATAATCATTAACAAATCACTAGTTCATACCATATGAACTTACCTGATAAAACGATGACGCTTTAAGTAGCAATGACGATTTGATAGTTTTCCTATTTCCTCGCAAGTCTTCATATTGTTCAAATATTAATCTATAATATAAAATTTTTTCAATTTAATCACTCAAATATCATATAAATAGTCTATTACAACTATATGTAACTTTAATTTTATGTTTTGGTTATTTCTTCAAGTTTTACATTTTATTCAATTTAGTCCCTAAAGTCAAACTGGTCATAACTTCCAAATTTTGACTCTAAACTTTAAACCAAATTCAAATGTACTTAATTACAACCTTCTACTATAAAGAATTATAGAAATTACATGCCAATTTCAAGATACTAACAATTTAGTCCTTATGTTCAAAACTAACAATTTCCACTTTACAAACTAGTCCTTTTTCATTTCTATGATCAAAATCTAATAACTTAACATCAAAAGCTTCAAATCTTACCAATGGTCAAATTTTTAAACCATAACAGTTTTAATAATGAACATACGAATTAAATAAAATAAGTTACAACGATCTCGAAATCATAAAATTTACAAGAAACAAGACTAAGAAACCTTACCATTGAAAGGCCAAATGGTTTGATAGCTTGAAGCTTTCCTTTCTCTTTAACAATGGTGTACTTTCAGTGGGTAGAAGAGAACAGTAAGGTGATATCTTTTGTTTTATGTTTATTTACCTTTTATTTTTAGCTTAATATTATAACATATATATTTCAATTAAAAATAATACATTAATCGTCTATCCCATTTAAAACTGGTCTAATTTCCACTTAGATCCTTGAACAATAATTAATTTAGCCATTTAACTAATAAAGTTTAATATCGATAGCCTTTTACAATTTTTACGATTTAGTCCTTGTACCTAAATTATCCATTTAATCACTAAAATTTTCAAACCAAAATTTAACATGCCTATATAAAAAATGCATAAATATTTAATAAAAATATTTATGGGCTCGATTTATGGAAACGAGGTATCAATACCTCATTTTTCAAAATCACTGACTTTTAGGCCAAACCATTTGTATTTTAATTAACCGCCCTAATAGCAAATTTTATCAAATCAAATTTCACTATAACATTGTACTTAACTTGTAAATATTACATAATAATATTTACGGACTCACTCGTCAGAATTGTGTTCTCGAAATCGTTATTTTTGACACCACGAAAAAATAGACAGTTACAGTTTAAGTTTAAAATTTCTGATTAGATTAATTCGGTCCATTTGTGGCACCCCATACCTAGATTTGACAATTGATTTGGATGAGAGTGTTACAAATTCAGTGGTCTCAGAGCACAATTTAGTTAGTCATTTGGACGTAGGAATTAGAGGGAATACCACTTATGTGCATGATGTTGATCTGGTTAAATCCCTCGAGTCATTATTTTATTAAGTTATTATGTGACATATGTAGATATATTTGCCTAAATTGGCAGACATTGTCGAAAGTAGAAATAGATGATTTAGAGAGGGATACAAGGAAAGTATAATTAAGTAAAGCGATTGAAGGTACAAATGATGAAGAAAAGAAAATGTTATTATAGAAGGATACAGAGAAAGATAAACATCGTTAGTCACTTAGAGCGTCGTCGCCTAAAAGATGTCTTCACCTCTTTTTTGGCTAAGCCTTTTTAAAATAGTAGAAACAACCATGTCTGATCCTTAGAAATAAGAAAGTCGCCAGATTCCTTTTGTCCCTGTTGATAACCTCCTCGTTGGAACTACATGAGTATGAGTGGGACTAGAGAATCTACAATTATAGTTGTGAGGTTCACATCGAGAGAACCCATATCAACTAGTAAACTTCGTTGCAAGTTTGAAATTAAACAAGGAAGGCCTTCGTCTATAGTCGAAATGAGAATTAAATAAGAAAGATAAGGAGGAAGGTAAGCTTGGATGCCTGGCATGGCATTCACAGTATACTCCTCAAGGATTTAGAGACTCCCCATTTTGTAACTACACATTATCATCGGGTTGCAGCCTTCGCCAACCCCTTTTCTGCAAACCTTCAAATGTTTGAGCTTAGGTCTCCAAGGGGGGAGAGAAAATGTAAAGCCCCAACTCCAACGTAACTCTTTTCATGAATCTAGGGAGTTGTACATGTTATTGTCTATAACAACCCAAACCCGTATTCGTTGCTAAAATAGGATTATAGAGCATTATCGTACAAACGGAACATTAAAACATTCATTCAATGCTTCATTGCAACATAATCTAACTACATTCAATCACTTACAAAATGTCACATAATCAAGCCCTCAAGGCCTTAAAAATACCTTAGAAACAATTCCAGACCAAATTGGAAACAATTGGAAAATATTAGAAAAAAGTTAAAAAAGTTGGGCTTCAGGGTCACACGGCTGTATGCCTCACATGGCTAAGACACACTCTTGTGTCTTAGGCCATGTAACATTTGAATTAGGGACACACGAGTGTGTCCTAGCCCAGGTAACTATTTGAGTAGGGTCACACGGCCAAGCCACGCGCCCGTGTTCTAGGCCATGTAACTCTTTGAATAGCCACCATGCCCATGTACCAGATTGTGTGCTAAGCCGTGTAACAACCTGACTTGCATGCATTAAAAGCGACAAGGGACAAACGGCTGAGTCACATGCCCGTATCACAGGCCGTGTAGACATAAATTTGCCTTAAAATAAGCCATTTCCATCACCAGTTCAAGCCACCGTCTAAAAGCCTTTAGAAAACTTAATCCAAGCATCAAAACTTGAACAAAGCAAACATGAAATGACCAATTTAATAGTCCAAAATTGTTCAACCAATATGCATACAAGGCACCTCAAATGCAAATATTCAAACTTACCGAATCATGCATATATTTGATCACATTCCTACTATCACACATAACTTACTTTTACCAAATCATACCTCAGATACGACCGTTAACACTTCAACATAACTTACCATTTGAGCCATACCATTTATGCATCACAGGAACCAAAATGACCAAAACAACTTATACATGCCAAAATAATCAACTAGTACAAATACAAGTTCACCTATGCATGTCATTATAGCCTTGACCAAAACATTAAAAACTACCAATATTATGCTGGATAGTTTGATAGATCTCTATGTTCATAAAAAATGAACATAACTTACCATTTCAATGCATAACATTAAGATTAAGCATAATATAATCTAACCCCAAGCTTGGCACAAGCCTAAGCACCATCAACAACATATGTTAGTGCATTCAAACATAATTCACTTAAATTTAACATAAGGTAAGCCATTATACATGAACACACTTCATTTGAATTCATCTTTTTCATTAACATAAGCATCCTTCCATTGAAGCTTGCCATTTCAATCCTTTTCATAGTTACATGATATAGTTCATTTGAACACTTACCATTCCTTTCCTTTTCATTCCCGTTAAACCATTTGGAATATCATCGAATACTCGAGAAAGCTCACACGAAGTGTGCTTAACATATAATTGTAACCTTTCCTTTATATCGTTGCTCACACAAGCTGTGAAATGGGCTTGCTCACAGAATGTAAGCTACACAATGCTACTCACACGAGCTGTGGAGTATCTACAAAAAATGTAGGACCTCAACTATTGGTAGGACATTGAAGACTAACACCTGAAACAGGGAATCCTTAATGACATGTCATTTGTATCCAATAAATTCCTAAGGTTCAACTGGGACTCGATAACCATCATTGCATTGTTGGATATTCATCATTCAATTACATGACAACTAACATATTAACATATAATTGAAAATATCATTAAAACAATATTTACTCATACAAACTTGCCTCGACGATAAGGGCGTAAAAATGAGATCAACTAATCCGAGGCTTTAGCTTTCCTTGATCTAGATTTGTACATGGTCTATCTTGATCTAAATAGATAAATTCAACCCATTTAATACTTCTATTATTCAATTCAATCCATATTTCGTATTTTTGCAAAATTACTATTTTACCGCTAACATTTTAACTTTTTACAATTTAGTCTTTAAGCTCATAAATTGAAATCTAAACATTTTCATCTTTTCCTCAAGCTAGTCGATTTCTCTAAGGACCTATATCCATCCATACAAATCACCATTTCAGAAATTTACCATGAAATTTCATCACTTTTACAAATAAGTCCCTAAATGTCATTCATCCAAAATCACTTTACAAAACTAGTTTATTTATCAACAAGGACTTATAATCTTCCATTAAACATAAATAATAATTCAAAAACAATCATGGAAAAACCCTAAATCATTAACAATTTTGCAAATTGATCCCCGGGGTAGCTAAATTAAGCTACAACAATCCCAAAAATGCAAAAATCATTAAAGCGAGCTTAAAAATGACTTACATGCTAAAGGAGACCTTGGTCAAACGAAGAACCCTAAAGTGGTGTTTTTCTCCTTTGAAAATCAAGGGAAGAAGATGAACGCATGGGAAATAAAATTTTGTTTTATTTAATTTTAACCTTATTTACTAATTTACCCTTTTAACCTTTAAAAACATTCAAAATTTGAAATAAACCTTGCCCTGAATATTCGATAACCACTCAAATGGTCTAATTACCATTTAAGTCCATTCACTTTAAAATTTCATAGCCATTTGACCCTTTTTACTAATAGAACTCTATTTGTGCACCTTTTACAATTTAGTCTTTTTTATGAAATTAAACATGCAAACGTCAAAATTTCATAACAAAATTTTTATACGACCTTGCTAACATTCCATATACACTAAAATAATAAAATAATAATTCACTCATCGAATTTGTGGTCCCAAAATTGCTGCTTCGATTTCACTGAAAATAGGCTGTTACAATTTTCGCCAGAGTAGGTGGCCCCCTTGAATCAGCCTGTTTGACTTTACTTTCCATTTCAAGGGCAGTCAAGGGTTTCCCCCACCTTGCCAGTAGATTAAAGATAACTACCAAGGTTATTAAAGGAGGCAAATTCCTGACAAGAAAAGGAAAGGGAGGTGAGGGGTACTAATAAGGTCATCCCGCGATATTACAGAAGGAGTCACAATAAGACAGGTCTTGGAGTGGTTGAGGGAAAGAACTACCTCAGGTTTTGAGGTGGATTCTTACCTTGTTTTAGATTGGCATGAAACATTGAAGGTGCATAATTCCCTACGATTAAACATCCCCTCCAATACAAGATGAGGTAGCCAATAGTGGCCTTAGAAGACACTTTCCTCAATTCACCTCGAAAAAAATCAAGGTAAGGAAAACAAAGTTCTTAGGGGTAGTAGGTGAACCACCATATCATATCTGGTGGGTGAATCCCTGTAAATCAAGGACTATAACTTGTCTATGCTTTCTATTGAGGATTTATCTAGTGAGGATGTAATGAAGGAAGAGAATAAATGATTTTTTTTGAAATTTTAATGTCTAGATTGGCAGGGAAACTGCTCTCTAGTAAAATATTTATATGAGAAAAAGAAGGATAGGAAGAAGAAAAGTGAAGAATAATAGATGAGATTGTCAAGCCAAAGGCTTGTAAACTTATCAACTTCCCTTTAGTGTTCTGGTTGAGTTATAACCAAAGTAGTTCTTGGGGAGTTATGGAGAAATTTAATGAATGCTAGGGAACCATTTAAATCATTAGTGTAGGTAAGACACCTGTTGGCATCGAGAGAAGGAAGAATCCTTTAAGATTCCTAAGACAAGAATATGTGCCAACTGTTACCCATTAGGGTGTAGACCTCATGAAAGTAGAACTAGTCATAGGTTTGTTCAATTGACAACCCTTTTTGAGTACAACTGGTAAGCAATTATTACTATTGGACTAGAACTCTAGAACCAAAGTAGTAGCTCTTGTATTTTGCCAAGGTAGTGGAGGAAATATTCCTTGGTTGAGTTTAGATGCTTTGTAACAAGAAAAAATTGACCCATTAGATGGGCAGGGTTCGAGTAAAAATAAATCTAGAAATTTTGAGATTTCCTGCAACAATTTAAGCCAATAAGTTGACAATGAAGTGATGCCTACCATAGAGCGTTCCCTAAATTAAAATTTTGAAAAGAATCTGCGGATTGGAGTGTATCCAATGATGGAAGGGCTAGAAGCCCAACAACGAAACGACATATGTATTCTGTTAAATGCTAAGGGATGCACAAATTGGGCAGAGTATGTATAGAGTAAATGTCACATCCCAAATCGGGCGGATCTGAAAGCAAGTCATAGAGTTGTGAAGGTTATTTGCTTTTGCGCACTCTAATGGTAAGTCCGCCAATTTTTAAGCCTTTGGTAAAGTGATGTGTAAGGCCCCAAAAATAGGTCTAGTAGTTTCCAGTAAGTTTACTGGGTTCCGAGTGAAATTTGGAAATTAATCGGGTTAATTAGCAATTTATATTCTTAATTAGTGAGATTAATTTCATCTAAAAATCGGTAAATAATATTTTAGAAAATAAAAATATTTTTAGAAAAGTTATTTTTATCGTTTTAGATAATTTTTGAGTAAAAATAAATATTTTGGGTTAAATTGGAATTTAAAAAAAATTAAATGGGGTTTAATTGGGTGATTTAAAATATTAATTAAATGAGACTAATTTAATAACAATGGAAATGTGTAAGAGGTTTTATAGCAAATAAATCATATTTTCAAAATTTTTGAGGGAAAGGAGCAAATTGTAAAACAAGGAAAAAGAGGGCGTGGCGTAATGGCAAGTTCCTTAAGTTTTGAAACTCAGGTGGGTTTTTGAGTTTTAAAAACTATACAACTACCTCACTTTTCACTTAATTTTCACCCGAATTGAGAGCTTTTTCTCTTGTTTTTTTTTTTTTTTTTTTTTTGCTTGTTTTCATAAACCAAATATCAATGGATACATCTAAACCTTTTCTCTCCCAAAATTTTTTCTAAAATCTCTCGAAATAATTTTCAAAGTTTGGCAAAAAGTTATCTGAATTTCTTCAAGTATTTTGATTCAAACTTCCAAATCAATTATTTGAGTTCAATTGAAGGTAATCCTCATCTCTAAACTTGTTTTTAAGTTGATTTCAATTATTATTTGTTAATTAAAGTGATTATAACTGCTTTTCAACTTGAATTTCTTCTTTCTTGATCAAAAACATGGATGATTTTTTCGAAAAATTATGAAACAGATTATATGATGAAATTACCACCTAGAATACATGTTATTGGTCTAGGAATGAAGATTAGAAGTGGTTTGAGGTGCTGAAAAGGGAGTTTAGTTGAGGAATTCCATATTTTAGCTTAGTTGTACAACATTAGTAAGGTAGTTTATAGTAATAAGTTAGATTTGTATACTATAGTAAATTTCGTGTTTCTTATTGCTATTGTTAGTTTATGCATACTTTGCCTCTGTTAAATCTCCACATCAAGAGAAGGAACGCGCAAATCAGAACTGAAGCTCAAACTTGCTTGTTTGAACACATTTTTGCTTAAAGAGCTAAGTTAGGGGTGAGTGATATTAAGGGCAATTCGGTGCATTGGCCTGATTATGTGTTAAATTAAAGGTTTAATTGGTGTTACTAATGAATTATTTACATATTGGATGGCTGGATTTGCAAAAATAGGTTTTATTTTATAAAAGAGAAAAATGGCCATTAGTTTCGTAAGTTCTATATTATGTTTTTAACAAGATTAAACTGTATGAAATAAATTGATATGTGGTGCATGAATTGTTGATTTATTGAACATTTGATAAAGGTGTACTAATTGGTGTATGAATATTGGGAAAATGATATTTTCTATGCTTAATGTTATTGATGTTAAAATTGCTTAGCAACATGCTTTTACTTGCATTTTTAACATTCTAAATTAAGTGATTAAACAACAAATTTTATACCATGTATGCATGATTATATTGGCAACATTGCATGGTGGATTTATTGGATATAGTTGGCATGCCATAGGATTTGTGAGTACTCACCATTATTTGTGATATTGTGAGCATATGTCTCTTTGTGGACTGATCTGTTTGGAGTAGATAAGGGAGTGTTAAGCTTCAGTTTCCAATCATTGGGTTATTTTAGGCGCTATAAAGGAGCCTATGGGTTTGGCCTGCTCAATTTGAAAGACTGTATTTGATTTGTGAGAGTTCCTAGATTCGTTTATCCAATGTATAATCACATGGTGTAACACCACAAACCCGTATCCATCGCCGGAATAGGGTTGTGAGGCATTACTAAACTTATAACTCAAACATACCTTCATTTGTCATACATTTTCATACACAAGCATTTCTCATTCAAATACATCCACATTGTCCCTTATAAGGGCCTACGATGTAACAACCTGGTTTAGACCCCAGTCGGGATAGTGGTTTTGGGACCACATATTCGAGTCAGAAAAATATTTAAATATTATTTTCTGAGTCTAAAGCAAGTGAATTTATATCTATGAAATTTCTGTGATTTAATTTGTCTATTTGAGTGTTTAATTTGAAAAAGGATTAAAATGAAAAAATTGTAAAATTAGCATGCTACATGTTCATATGTTTAATTGAAATGGCTTTTGATTATAATGGCCTTATATGGCAATTATACCATTGAATATTTAACTGGTCATAAATGACCTTAATTCATGCGTTTTATAAATTAATAAATTATGGATAAAATGGTAAATTGATTATTATTATTATTATATGTTATAATATATCAAAACATGAATGTGGCCATTTTATCATGCATTTTGCCGAAATTAGAAACAAAAACAAAAGGTTTTTGGTGTTTGTTCATTCGGCACTTAGAATCAAGAATTAAAGTATGCATTTTAGTCCGTATTTGATAATTTCTATGTTTTTGTAATCGTTGCTTCGTATACTACGAAGCCCATGTTTCAATTTCTGTTTTTGTTGAAGATTTCATAAGATGTCATTGTTGATATCATGAATTTTGTAATGTTTTTTGATGAATTATTAAAGCTTGATAGTCGATTTATAAGATTTGTATTTGAGTTTTTCTTTGATGAATTTGAGTTATGTGGGCTAAATTGAGAAAATGAGAATTTTGGAGGACTAATTTGTGAAATAAGTGAAATGCATTGGCTCAAATGAACTAGAGGAATATTCGGTCAAGCTTTGATAAAATGAAATTTTGCATATTTGTGATTTTTGTGAATTAGGGACAAAAGTTTAAATGTGAAATTGTAGGGGCTAAAGTGAAAATGCCCTAATTATATGTTATTGGATTGAAATGAATGATTTGATCAATAAATGGCTGAATTTGAATTTATATTGATCAAGATATAAAGAAAATAGAAGTAGATCGGGGAAAGTCGAAAGTGGTTGATTAGCCGATTTCATCCGTTCGAATCCGTATGAGGTAAGTCTATATACAAATAAATGTGTTTAGTTGATTTATTAATGTTTTTATACAATTGAATTGTGATGAATGATTCGGGGAGTCGAATATATGGAATTTGAGAAAGTTTCGAGTACGTGATGACATCCGAAAAGCCCCATTCGAACCTTAGGAATAGCTAGGATACCTATGTCATGACATAGGATCCGATATGTCTTTTCGTGTAAGACCACATCTAGGACATTGGCATCAATATGAGATGAACGTTTAAGACCATGTCTAGGACATTGGCATCTTACTGATTCGAGTAAGACCCTATCTAGGACAGTGGCATCGACATCAGGTTACATGTAGGACCACGTCTGAGACGTCGGCATTTATGAGTTTTCTGAGCTATTCGCGTATCCTAATTTATTCTGATTCCAGTACATATGAAAAATGTGGTAAGTTTGAGATTGGAAAGTAGTATAAGTTTGATCATGAATCTATTATATGTAATTGATATATGATCATGTAATTTATATGAGAAATATGAATCCTTAACTGTGTTTACCAAAAAGATCACGAATGAGTTGAATTAAAATTGATTTACGAGTTCAATTTATTTGTATATGGCTTACTAAGCTACTTGTAGCTTACTTTGTATTTGTTTGCTCCGTTTTATAGTTATCGAAGCTATCAAAAGCTCGGGGATCATCATGGATCATCACCACACTATCAATCATTGTTTTAGTATATTTTGAAAGTGTAAATGTTGAATTATGGCATGTAGAGGTTAGTAGTCTTTGGATTATGTTTTGTGATATGTATATATGATGCCATGAGATGTGGCTATCAAATGGTTGTGATAATTCTTGATTTTTGTTAAGCTTATGATGCAATTATGGCCTAATGTGAAATGATCACTTTGCAATATGAATTTTGTGAGTTTGGTAAGTTTGTCATGCGATTATATATGTGATGATATTCAGTTAAGTAATGTGTACATTCATATGTTTTTAGTCTGAGATTTTGGTATGATTTAGTTTGGATGATGAGTATGAATTGGATGATGATGAATTGACTATATTGAGCTATGTTTCGGTTTAGTAATTGGCTGTATTAGTTGATCATTTATGCATTTTAATGGCATAGAAAGTTGCTTTATAGGTACTTGGCATTTGGATGGGAAATGTGGCTTAAACCAAGCAGATTTTGTACTACACGGCCTGAGCACACGGGCGTGTGACTCGACCGTGTGACCCCTGTACCTTAGTCGATTTGGTCAAGATATCACATGGGGCTAGACACACAGGCGTGCCTTGCAGCCGTGGGTGCAAGTTAGCAGCCCCCAGAATTTCACAGGGCTTAGACACAAAAGCGTGTCTTGTGGCCGTGTGCATAAGTTAGTATGTATGCCCTATTTTGCCACGGCCTAGACAAATGGGCGTGTCTGGTAGCCGTGTCAGGTACACGACCTAGTTACACGGGCGTTTGACCTCTGCAGTACTGAAAAATGTTAAAGTTTCAACAAATTTTCTAAGTGTTTGGTTTAATCCTGACCTTCTTCTAATGCATGTTTAAGGTCTTCAAGACCCTCATAAGGGACTATATAATTATGTATGATTATGTTTTGAGATGAATGATTGTATAATGTCTGTAAAAGTTCTGGATTGTCCGGTCATACTTCTAATCCTAGTCCGGCGACAGTTACGGGTCAGGGGTGTTACATACGAGGCCTTAAACATGCTTTAGAAGTGGTTCAGAACTAAACTGATAACTCAAAACAATATCAGAAACTTAGAAAATTTTCATAAAAATAGGGGACACACGCCTGTCTAAACAGGCCGTGTGTCTCACACAGCCACCAGACACGCCTGTGTCATAGGCCGTGTGGACATTTGAAATGGGATCACATGGCCTTGTCCCAGACTATGTCCTACCCCGTGTAACTCTCAAACTTGGCCACACAGCCGACCACACACCCTTGTGTCTAGCCCGTGTGCCTATTTGAAATGGCCACACACACCCATGTGCTAGGCTGTGTACCTCACACGACCACACGCCCGTATGTCTAGGTCATGTAACTCACTAACTTGGTTTTTAAATAAGCTTTAGGGGATACATGACCGTGTACTATGACCATGTGTTGTACATGGTTGAGACACATGCCCGTGTCACTGCCCATGTAACACCCCCATGCCCGAGACCATCGCCGGAGTCGAGCTTGAGGTGTTACCGAACATAATTTATCATTTAAACAACTTTACATCATTTATTTTGATTTTCGGAATAAGCAGTTTTTCTGCATCATGGTCACTAAAAAAATCATATCTCGAGTTACGAAACTCAAAATCAAGATCCATAAATTTTTCCTGAATTTAGACTCACATATCTATCTACTAATTTTTTTCTAAAATTTTTGGTTGGGCCAATTAGTACAGTTTATTAGTTAAAGTTACCCCTGTTTCAGGACCTGACTGCACTGACCTCTACTTACTACGAACCACTTTTCTCCCTGTACAAAATTCATATAACTATACCGTTTATTTATATTAAAATTAGATTCAATAAGGATTCTGAGCATATAAATTACACCTCCTAATTATTTTTTTTTTTACAATTTATAGTGAATTTTCAAAGTTGGAACAGGGGATCCAGAAATCGCTCTGGCTGTATTCCACTAAAACTCAAATATCTTATAACATATAACTTTTTTGCCTATTTTGCTTCTTCCATTTGAAAGTAGACACAATAAGCTTCAATTTCATAGTTAATTCTTCACCTAATTCGTTTTCTACTATTTTTGGTGATTTTTCAAACTCACGTCGTTGTTGCTATAGTGTTCTGTTTTATGGCAAGTTTCATCTTTTTATGAATTCTCATGAACTATATAACATATTAAACTCACAAGGCATCCAACGTTATCTAGGCTAGCCATACCAATGACTAATCATTATCAAGAATTTTCTCAATAAACCACAACCATGTCACAAGATTATTTACACAAAACAAGTATATTGCTATACATGCCATACATCAAAACATACAAACCAATATACCAATTCTTCCTCGGATAGTGTGAGCGTTTCTTCGACCTTCCCGATATCCAAGTTGGCTCGCTAAAACTACAATGAATGAAAAGGAGGGAGTAAGCATAAATGCTTAGTAAGTTCACATGCAAATAACAAGTAACATAACAAAGCAATTATATCAACAACAATAGCATGATATCACCAAGATACAAACCACATTTCTAGCTATCGTGTATCATCTTACCACCTTACTTCTGTTATATCAAGTTTCAACCCGAGGGTTAAGTACACACCTGTCCAAATTGTCCATTTCACAACACTTACCAAAATATCATTTTCATCTTGAGTATTCTTCCATTCCGCTAGAATTTTACCCATTGAACACATCGGAATATAACTCGGATACACGGATCATTTGCACATAAGTGCCACATATGTAATCAATCAATCATGTAACCCGCCCATAAGCGAACTCGGACTCAACTTAATGAGCTCGGGCGTTCGCATCCATAAGTGAACTCGGACTCAACTCAACGAGCTCGGATGCCTAGTTACATCTCACGAACTCGGACTCAACTCAACGAGTTCGGACATTTGCATCCATAAGTGAACTCGGACTCAACTCAACGAGTTCGGATGCCCAACCATCCTAGTGACATGTCACTTGTATCCTAATCTATTCCTAAGGTTCAAACGGGATTTTCCTCAATCACATATCCTTGCCGTCTTCCACAGAATATCGAAACCAATACTCGGTAACAATTTATATTTAACAAGTAGCACACATAATTTGCATATTATTTGATAATAACCAAAAAGCATATATTTCATGATAAAAATCAACATATCATATAAATAACATCAATTAACTTAAAAATAACGATTATGTTACATTATTTACACATGAACTTACCTCGGTACAAAATATAGCAATTTTGCAATTTAGTCCACAATCTTTTCTTTTCCTCGGTCAAGGTTGATTCCACGTATTTCTTGATCTAAAATAACACATTTAACTTATTTAATACTCACATTTATCAAAATAGTCCTAAATTCAAATTTTGGCAAAATTACAAATTTGCCCCTAAACTTTTGCATATTTACACTTTTGCCCCAAAGTTCGGAAATTAAATTTTATCACAAATTCTTATGTTTTAGGACATGCTGATCATTTATTTACCATTAGCAAGCTCAAATTCCCACTAAAACACATACTTATGAACAATATGTACTTTTACCGATTAAGTCGTTTTACTCGTTTTTACTTAAAACCGAGTAGCACAAGTTGTCTAACATAATTTAAAGCCTCATATTCTCATATTCTATCATAAAACATCAAAATACACAAATTTCACCTATGGGTAATTTTCCAAATATGAACCCTAACTTAAATTATTGCTAACATAAGCTCTATCGAGTTACCGGGACTACGAAAACGTAAAGAACATTAAAAACGGGGCTTGGAATCACTTACTATGAAGCTTGGAAGCTTGAAACAAACCCTAGCTATGGAGAACCCTTGAAATTTCGTGGTAATGAAGAAGATGACCAATTTTGTGTTATTTTTCCCTTTTTATTTCATGTTAATATCCAAATGACCAAAATGCCCCTCCTTACTAAACTTTCAAAAATTCCTTCCATGTCCAAATTTTGTCCATGAACTTAAAATTGGTCAAATTGATATTTAAGACCTCCTAATTAATATTCCAAAGCAATTTCATACTAGAAACTTCTAGAATGCAAGTTTTGGAACTTATTCGATTTAGTCCCTAATTTTAAATTAAGCACTTTACGCATAGAATTTCTTCACGAAATTTTTACACCATCATAAAATCATATCATAAACATCAAAATAATTATAAAATAATTATTTCTACCTCGGATTTGTGGTCACGAAACCACTATTCCAATTAGGCCCTAATTCGGGATATTACAACTCTCCCCCCATTTTAAGGATTTTCGTCCTCAAAAATCTTACCGATAAACAGGTGTGGGTATTGTTTCCTTATAGTTTCCTCGGGTTCCCATGTAGCCTCTTCTATTCCATGCTTTTGCCACAACACTTTCACAAGAGCAATACTTTTGTTTCTTAGTTGTTTGACCTCTCGAGCTAAAACTTTAATCGGTTCTTCTTCGTAGGTCATATCTTGTTGTAATTCAATTTCTGTCGGTGAAACCACATGTGAAGGATCCGAACGATACCGACGTAGCATAGATACATGGAACACATCATGAATTTTCTCCAACTCAGATGGTAATGCTAACCGATAAGCTACCGGTCCAACTCTTTCAATTATTTCATACGGCCCGATAAAACGCGGACTTAATTTACCTTTCCGTCCAAATCTGAGGACTTTCTTCCACGGAGACACCTTTAAAAATACCTTATCACCAACTTGAAACTCAATTTCTTTTCATTTCAAATTTGCATAAGATTTCTGTCTATCCGAAGCAGCTTTCAAACAATCTCGAATTACCTTCACTTTTTCTTCGGTTTCTTTTATTAGATCAACCCCATATATTTGATTTTCCTTGAGTTCGGTCCAATACAAAGGAGTTCGACACTTACGACCATACAGTGCTTCATAAGGTGCCATTTTCAAACTCGTCTGATAACTGTTATTGCAAGCAAATTCCACCAACGGTAAATATCTTTCCCAACTTCCTTGAAATTCCAATACAAAACATCTGAACATGTCTTCAAGAATCTGAATTACTCTCTCTGATTGCCCATCAGTTTGTGGATGAAATGCAGTAATAAAATTTAACTTTGTACCTAACGCGTCTTGCAACTTTTGCCAAAACAGTGAGGTAAACCTCGGATCTCTATCCGAAATGATCGACAATGGTATTCCATGTAGTCTAACAATTTCTCTGACATACAGTTCAGCCAACTTGTTAAGAGAATAATCCATACGTACTGGAATGAAATGAGTCGATTTAGTCAATCTGTCAACTATTACCCAGATGGCATCTTTCTTTCCTGGAGTCAATGGCAACCCTGAGACAAAATCCATAGTAATCCGATCCCATTTCCATTCAAGAACCATAATAGGCTGAAGTAATCCTGAAGGCACTTGGTGTTCCGCTTTCACCTGTTGACAAATTAAGCATTTCGATACAAATTCTGATATATCCCTTTTCATTCCATTCCTTCAAATCTTTATACATTTTCGTACTTCCTGGATGAATCGACAAATAACCACCATGTGCTTCCTGCAAAATCTTTTGAATTAACTCCTCATTCTTCGGTACATAAATCCGATCTTTAAACATCAAGCAACCATTAGGACCGATTCTGAAATCTGACTCTGTATCAACCTCACATTGCTTTCTTTTGGCTTGCAAGTCGTCATCGCTTTTCTGAGCTTCAAAAATCTCTTGTAAAAACATCGGTCTTACTTTTAGTTCGGCTAGAATGGAACCATCATTTGACATTTCCAACTGAGTGTTCATAACTCTCAAAGCAAACAATAGTTTTCTACTCAAAGCATCAGCAACTACATTTGCTTTTCCTGGATGATAGTCAATCACAAGCTCGTAATCTTTTAATAACTCCAACCATCTTCGCTGTCTCAAATTCAAGTCCTTTTGTGACATCAAGTATTTAAGACTCTTGTGGTCGGTATATACTCGGCACTTTTCACCGTATAGATAATGTCGCCAAATCTTCAAAGCAAACACCACCGCAGCCAATTCCAAATCATGAGTCGGATAATTCCTCTCGTGAGGTTTTAACTGCCTCGAAGCATAAGCCACAACTTTCCTTCTTACATCAGTACACATTCCAAACCATTTAGAGAGGCATCGCTATATACCACAAATTCTTTACCTGACTCGGGCTGTACTAACACTGGTGCCTTTGTTAATAACTTTTTCAATTCTTCAAAACTTTGTTGACATTCTTCCTTCCACTCAAATTTAGCATCCTTGTGAAGTAATCTAGTCATAGGAGCAGCAATTATAGAAAATCCATTTACAAACTGTCGATAATATCCATCTAGTCCCAAGAAACTCCTAACCTCAGTTACATTCTTCAGTGGCTTCCAATCAACAATAGCTGAAATTTTACTAGGATCAACCCGTATACCATCACCTGAAATAATATGACCCAAAAATCCAACTTCACGAAGCCAAAATTCACTTTTACTAAACTTGGCATATAACTACTTGTCTCGCAAGGTTTGCAACACTATCCTCAAATGTTCGGCATGCTCTGTCTCATCTTTGGAATAGATTAAGATATCGTCTATAAATACCACAACAAACTTGTCCAAGTATGGTCAAAATATACGGTTCATCAAATCCATAAACACAGCAGGAGCATTTGTTAATCCAAACGGCATAACTAAAAATTCATAATGACCATACCTTGTCCTAAAAGCAGTTTTAGGTACATCTGACTCTTTTACCCGCAGCTGATAGTACCTAGATCTCAAATCAATCTTTGAAAACCATATTGCTCCTTTCAGCTGATCAAACAAATCATCAATTCTCGGCAACGGATACTTGTTCTTAATTGTCACTTTGTTTAATTGCCGATAGTCTACACACAATCTCATCGAACCATCCTTCTTTTTCACAAAAAATACCGGAGCACCCCAAGGCGAAAAACTCGGTCTCACAAAGCCTTTGTCGGTCAACTCTTGCAACTGCGACTTTAATTCTTTCAACTCTGTTGGTGCCATTCTGTACAGAGCAATCGAGATCAGAGCTGTTCCCGGCATCAAATCAATACCAAACTCTACTTCTCTAACTGGAGGCAAACCCGGTAATTCTTCTGGAAATACATCCGTAAACTCACATACAATCGCACTGATTCCACTTTCTTTTCAATTTCCTTTGTATTCAACACATACGCTAAATAAGCTTCATAACCCTTTCTCAAATATCTCTGAGCTGACATTGAAGAAATCACACTAGACAATGCCTCTAATTTATCTGATTCGACCCGCAGAGTTTCACCATTTTCACACTTTAATTCAATAACTTTCTGTTTACAATTTACTATAGCATCATGCAATGTCAACCAATCCATACCCAAAATAACATCAAACTCATCAAACGGCAACAACATCAAGTCGGCCGGAAAGTAATAACCCCGAATCATTAAAGGACAGTTCTTATATACTTTATCAACTATAACACATTGGCCAACTGGTTTGACACTTTAATCATAAATTCTATATTCTCAACAGGTATATTCATGCTAGATACTAATTTCATACACACATATGAATGAGTAGAACCGGGGTCAATCAAAGCAATAACATTAACATCATAGAGAGAAAATATACCAGTAATCACATCGGGTGAGGAAGCATCTTCACGAGCTTTAATAGCATAAGTTCTAGCCGGAGCCCTTCCTTCAGGTCTAACTGCTGCATCTCTGTCTACATTCTTGCTGCTTGCTTCACTCACAGCTTTTCTTGGATACCTTCCTCTCGAATCTGCACCACCTGCTTTTGTACTCTGAAATTTTTCTTTTTCAATCCTCTCTTGGCAGTCTCTAATAAAATGATCCGGAGAACCACATCGGAAACATTCATTTGCTCTACACGGACCAAAATGATTTCTACCACACCGCTGGTACTCGGGATTAACAAATCTTGAATTCCCTACACTAGCTGCCGAAGTAGTCTGGGACTTAGGACCCATATTTTGCTTCTTAAAATTCCCATATGACTGTCCAGCTGAAACTTGGGAACGAGGATTCATATTTCTTAATTTTTCGGTTGGTGTGAGGGTTGATTACTCATTGGTCTTTTCTTCCAATTTCATGTTACAGATTCTACCTTTTTCTTCTGTTTAAGTAGTTCTTCAACCTTGCAAGCTCAATCGACAAGTACCACCATTTCTTTTAATTCAAGAATCCCAACAAATACCTTAATTTCTTCATTGAGCCCATCTTCAAATCGTCGGCACATCTTGGCCTCTGTAGGAACATATTCTCTGGCATACTTACTCAATCGAACAAACTCTCTTTCGTATTCAGTGACTGTCATATTACCTTGCTTTAGCTTAAGAAATTCCTTGCGCTTCTGATCAATAAATCTTTCACTGATGTATTTCTTCCGAAACTCTTCTTGAAAGAATTCCCAAGTTACCCTCTCTTTCGGTACCACCAAAATCAGTGTCTTCCACCAATTATAAGCTGAATCTCTCAACAAAGATATAGCACATTTCAAGCATTCCTCAGGTGTGCAAGACAGTTCATCAAATACCTGGATAGAATTCTCAAGCCAGAACTCTGCTTTCTCGGCATCATCATCTACATTAGCTCTGAATTCTTCGGCCCCTAGCTTACGGATTTTATCAACTGGAGTTCTTTGGAATTTCATCATTGTAACGCCCTAATTTTTGAGTTTCTCTTAGATTGTCTTATAGTTGATAAAATGTTTAAATTCTAGTATGTGGGTGTGTAATGCATGTTGGGAGTGCGTTAATGGGCCTCTGGAAAGCCCAGGTATGGGTTAGAAGCTTGGCAAAATTTTGGATTTTTAACTTAGGAGATAGGGGACCATTGGAGGTAAGGGTCTTAAGGAATTGTGTGCGAAATATACCACAAAAACAAGTCATGGTAAAGTGGTAAGGGAGACGCCACTAGGCTTCTTAAAAAGTGGCACCTAAGTGAGCTTGGAGGTCCAAGGTTCAAGCTCCAGAGTTTGCAAGGTGGCGTTTTAATTTTTGTGCTTGAGCAGGTAAGAATTCGAAGCAAAGTTAAACTCTGCTTGGGAGGAATTTGAATCAGTCATGGGAGTGAATCAAGGAGCTAATCTAGGAGCTTTTGAATTTTGAAAATGGTGGCCGGGAAGAGGACTCTTAGTAAGGTAATTTCGGCATTCTGCTTTAGGGGTTGTTTTTGGCTATAGGCTCTTGGTAGTGCCGATTTTTTTCCTTGGGTTTTACCTTGAGGTGTTCTTGCTTAGTCGAGTAGCGAGAAAAGCCGTAGGGTTGAGGTTCTTTTATTTTTTTCTCTTTTTGCTAGAAACCGAAAGCAAACCTTCCAAAATCATCCTTGTGTCATTTTGTACCAAACCGAATACCACTTCTCCTTTGCTCTTTCTTTTTCTCCCATTCTCATCCTATTATTTGTATCTCCTTCTTCTTCACATTGCTCTCTCTTTGGCACTCAACTTGTCAATTCATCTCTTGACCGAAACTTTTGGGAACCGATTACACTTATTGACAGAACCTAGTGTGTCATTACCGATTTCTCTCTAGCCTCATACTCCTCTTCTTCTCTTTTGTTTAGTACCTCTCATAACCCCTAGCCGAATCATTCTATCACCACTCACTCTTCTCTTCATTTCTCATTTCATCAAACCCTTTCTTTCTTGATAAACCGAATACCTTGTACATCAAAACTCAACGTGTCTTTTGGTAATCGAAAACCTTCATTAGGGCCGGATCTCAAACCGACTCTTTTCTTTTACGGGGTTCATGGAAGGAGTAGTTGTGAATCAAGATTATACTCGTATCTAAGACTTTACTTGGGCCGATATCATAGTGGTAAGTACTTTTTTCGTTAATCATCCATATTTAAGGCATGAAAAGCTGAAACCCCTTATGGGGAGGCTAACGTTAGTGACTAAAGGCTTGTTGGCCGCTTTCTTTTGGTTTGTTTGCGTTAGTGTGATCAAGAGGTTGTACAACTAGGGACTCGAAAGGCTAAACGCTGCTGTACAGTAGGATCTAATCCACTTTCGACAAGAAGGTAAAAGCTTTTAAGGACTTAGGCCATGTTGGCCGACTTTGGTTGGGGGATTATGGCTTATTGGTTACTGAGTTTTAGGTTAACACAATAGTGTGCAATTGTAGGCTATTCGCTCGTGGGTTCTTAAAGCACTTCGATAGCTAACAGGTGTGTAACTAACCCCAACTTTTAGGCTAAAGTGGTAAAAGCCGAAATGGCCATAAAGTGACCGACAACTGGTGGAAAGTGACCGAAAACGCACTCGTGTAATACTAAAGAGTAATCGTTCACTCTGTTGAGGTTAACCATGGATTCAGTGGTGAAGGAATTGCAAAAGGTGCAATTCTGAACGTTTTGGTAAGTTGGGCTTCGATGGGCCATGATGGGCCCAATAGGCTTTCGAGCCCAAAATGGTAAAAGTATCGTTAAAGGTATTCTGGTGGAATAATGCTAACAACTTGGTTAAATCGTAATCTGAGCTTAAGAATTAAGGCTTAACGGACTCAATGTATTTAGTAAGGCCATTAGGGGTTTTTAGGCTAAAAAGGGCAAAATTGGAAATTGAGCTTAAATGGGCTTTTGGGGATATCTAGGGACTACTAATTAATTGAACATGCGTAAATTCTCTAAAAATATGGAAAAGGAATAAAATACCCTTAAGTATGAAAAATTACCATTTTACCCCTAGGTGCAAAAAGACCTTTATACCCCTAGGGTAAACTCTGTATGAAACGTATGAATTCCTGTTTCTGTATGTCATAACTTATAATACATGTGTATATCTGATGCATGAGATTCTGTATGTTATATGCCATATCATGATATCTGTTGCATGGGGTTTTGGGTTTATGATGGAGGAAGCGTTCTGGCAGCCTCGTTGCAATCTGGTGGCCTCGCCACATATATATCTGTTCTGGCAGCCTCGCTGCAATCTGGTGGCATCGCCACTATATACAACTGTTCTGGTGGCCTCGCCACAATATCTGTATCTGGTGACCTCGTTACAATATCTGGCAGCCTCGCTGCAAATTTTATCTAGCAGCCTCGCTACAAATTTCTATGGTGTGTAGCAGTTGGGTGGGTCGAGTAGTCTCCCCACATGGTGTAAGACTGGTACGGGGGCGTTATGGATGGATCTGGGTTGGGTTTTCTGTTTTGCATAGTATATCTGATCTGTATCTATTATGGGCCTATGGGCTTAATCTGATTTCTATAATGGGCCAAGGCCCAATTAATCTGATTCTGAGGCTTGATCTGTTTTGGCCTATGGTTGAGATTATGTTACACACTGAGTTGTCAAACTCACCCCACTTTTATTTCATCTCTGCAGGTAACCCTCAACCATAGTGGGCTTAGAGCTGGGAGAGATTTGGAGTGGCCACAGCATCTACAAGTTTGGTTTTCGTTTTATTTTTAGTATTTTATTTTGCTATTTTGGGTTTTTATTGTAATAAGGCCGCTATTTAAATTTCTTGTTTGGTTTTATTTTCTTTAAGGGTCTAATTTCATTCTATCGAAACTGCTAGTTATAGGCTACGCGGGTTTTTTTCAAACTCCTAAAAAGGTTTTTAAAACTCAACAAATATCAAATATGGATAACCTAAAGGCTTATCAAAATTATTTTTACAATCTTGCCGTTTTACTAAAATATCACCTAAGTCACAATAACGCGAAAGGTCGTAAACTTAGTTATTGGTTCATGTGACACATCAGATCTGGTCATAACGTCCAGGCCGGGTTTGGGGTGTTACATTTAGTGGTATTAGAGCCAGGTTGCAACAACTCGGCTGTGGATCGGGTCTAAAAATAGGAAGTTTTCAAACCGTCAAAACAATGATTTTTGAGAGATCATGTTTTTAACGATTGTTTTCAAAATTAATTGGAACTTGTTTTGATGAACTTCTTTTGTACCTAAATGATTTATTTTCAAAGAATAAATTAAGTTTTCCTATGTAATCTTTCTAAAGAGTGGCACACCGAATCTCCGGTCCAAGCCTGTAAGTTTTTTGAACTTTTCTGATTAATTCTGTAATTCTGATTATATGCCTGACTAAGATTCTATTATGATACTTTAGCTAGGGTATTACTGAAACTATAGAGACTCTGATAGGTGGACTGAGACTGTAGCTAGGCTACCGCGAAAGAAGATAAACTCTGAAATTTTACTTATTCATAAGACATCTGTAATAAACACTGGAATATTAATCTGACTCATAAAATTCTAAAACAGAAAATACGAAATGAGTACGCGAGCAGCTCGTGGTAGAGGCCGTGGACGTGGCCGAGGTAGTGCACGAGCTGAATCTTCATCTTCGAGTCATGCGCCAGCAGCTGATATACCGATACCACCGGCAACGGAGGTGGAGTCTCATGAACGAGGAGTTGGGGACGACGCCCTATCACAAGCGATGCTACGAGTTTTGGAAAGGGTTGCTGGGGCAAGTACCGGTAATGGATTTCGAGGTTCTATTTCTGAACGACTCCGGGCTAATGGGGCAGAATTCTTAAGGGGCGTGTCTGGTGTAGCCCCGAATGTGGCCGAGTATTGGTTGGAGGCCACATAGCGAATTATGGACGATCTGGATTGCTCTATGGAGCAGAAGCTGAAGGAAGCCGTATCGTTACTTAGAGATGAAGCTTATCAGTGGTGGCTCACGGTGAGAGATGGAACTTCAGCTGGTGAGGTAACATGGGAGCAGTTTAAGACAGCCTTTAAAGGAAAATATGTTGGGGCTAGCTATGTGGACGCCCGTAGGAAAGAATTCTTGAATTTGGTTCAGGAAGGTAGGACAGTATCTGAGTACAAGGCTGAGTTTTTGAGGCTAAGCCGATATGCTTCTGGGATAGTTGCTACTGAATATGAGCATAGCGTGCGCTTCGAGGATGGTCTGAGGGATGAATTGAGGGTGCTGATTGCTCCGCAGAGGGAGCGTAACTTCACTGCGTTGGTTGAGAAAGCTAAGATAGCTGAGGAAGTAAAGTGTACCGAGAGGCAGAATCGCGAAAAGGATAGGAACCGCTTTCGGAGGGATTCTGGACCATCAGGTGGGGCCAACAGGAATGTTAAGAGAGTAAGAGTGGCAGAACCAGTGCAAGCAGTGCCAATGAATGCTGTCAGACTGCAGGGTTGTAGGAATTGTGGTAAGATACATATGGGCGAGTGTCGAAAACGTTGTGAAGCCTGTTTTCGATGTGGGTCAATAGACCATAGGATTAAGGATTGTCCCCAGGAACCAGACCAGGACCAAGTCAGGGATCAGAGGGTTGCTCAACCAGTAAGGGGTAGACCACCAGCTCCGAGAGGGCGTGGACAAGGTAGAGGTGGAAATGGTAATGGTAGAGGACGAGGAGCACCTGGCAGGGGTGTTGGTTTTGCTGAGGCTCATCAGCCAGCGTTGGTGTATACAGCTCATCGTCAAGAGGAGGGTGATGCTCCTGACGTCATAATCGGTACGTTTCTGATTGCTAGAATGCCATACACTGCGTTGATAGATGTTGGATCTACCCATTCTTATGTTGCATGTGCTATATCTGGGTCGCTGGGTGTGCGTTATGAGGAGACAGTGAGTGGGGTATCTGTACTAAGTCCTTTGGGTTAAGACAAACTGTATAGAGACGTGCCTATAAAGACTCAAGGAAAAATCTTTTCTGGAGACTTGATGGAGCTACCTTTCGGAGAATTCGATCTTATCTTAGGAATGGATTGGCTTGTAAAGCATAGGGCTACCTTGGATTGTGCTGCAAAGCAAATGAGGTTAAAGACCGCAGAGGATGAGGAAATTATGGTGATAGGTGAACGTAGAGATTATCTGTCCAATGTGGTGTCAGCATTAAGCGCTGAGAAGTGGATTCGAAAAGGATGCGAGGCTTATTTGGCATTCATAAGTCAAGCAGAAACTGAGGAACTAACTGTGGACAAAGTTAGAACCGTTAAGGATTATCAAGATGTTTTTCCAGAAGAACTTCCAGGGTTGCCTCCGAATCGAGAGGTTGAGTTTGGGATCGATTTGTTGCCTAGTACGGCATCGCTGTCCATTGCACCTTATAAGATGGCACCGAAGGAGCTGGTGGAGCTAAAAGCGCAGATTCAAGAGCTGTTGGATAGAGGCTTTATTAGGCCAAGTGTATCTCCATGGGGAGTACCAGTGCTGTTCGTAAGGAAGAAAGATGGGTCAATGCAAATGTGCATCGATTATCGGCAGTTGAACAAACTGACGATTAAGAATAATTACCCGTTGCCAAGAATCGATGATCTGTTCGACCCGCTTAGAGGAGCTTCAGTATTCTTCAAGATTGACCTTCGATCTGGGTACCATCAGTTAAGGGTGAAAGAGGTGGATATTCACAAGACAGCATTCAGAACTCGGTATGGGCACTATGAATTCTTGGTTATGCTATTTGGGCTGACCAATGTACCTGTAGCATTTATGGATCTGATGAATCAAGTGTTCCAGCCATACTTGGATCGATTCGTGGTCGTCTTTATCGATGATATTCTGGTTTATTCTGAATCGAGGAGAAGTATGACGAGCATCTCCGTATTGTGCTGCAAGTGTTAAGGGAAAAGGAGCTTTATGCGAAATTTAGTAAGTGTGAGTTTTGGTTGAGAGAAGTAACATTCTTGGGGCATGTTGTTTCTGCTGAGGGTATAAAGGTGGACCCTCGAAAGATTGAAGCAATTCTAGAATGGAAACCACCGAGGTCGGTGGTAGAAATTCGAAGTTTTCTAGGTTTAGCTGGGTACTATAGAAGGTTTGTGGAAGGATTTTCTGTGATGGCAGCGCCGTTGATAAAGCTCATAAGGAAAGGGGTACCATTTATTTGGACCGAGCAGCAGCAAGAAGCTTTTGAGAAGCTAAAAAAGGTTCTGACCGAGGCACCTGTACTGATTCAACCCGAGTCTGGAAAAGATTTTACTGTGTACAGTGACGCATCACATGTTGGGTTGGGCTATGTGTTGATGCAAGAGGGTAAAGTGGTTGCTTATGCATCGCGACAGCTTAAACCTCATGAAGTGAACTATCCTACTCATGATCTGGAATTGGTAGCAGTAATCTTTGCACTCAAGATTTGGAGGCATTATCTGTATGGGGAAAGGTGTATCATATACATAGATCACAAGAGTCTTAAGTACTTGTTGACTCAGAAGGAGCTGAATCTTAGGCAACGGAGATGGATTGAGTTGCTTAAGGATTATGATTGTGCGATTGAGTATCATCCAGGCAAAGCTAATGTGGTGGCTGATGCCCTAAGTCGTAGAACTGTATCTGATCTGAGAGCGATGTTTGCACGTTTGAGTCTGTATGATGATGGTAGTCTGTTAGCAGAACTGCAAGTAAGACCAACCTGGGTGGATGAGATTAAGGAAAAGCAGTCGAAGGATGAGTCTCTGGTTTCTCGATTTCAGCATGTTAAGGATGGGAGTACTTCTGAGTTTGGACTTAACAGTGAGGGAGTTCTATGTTTCCATGGTAGAATCTGTATTCCTAAGGATTCCAATTTGAGGCAAGCAATTCTGAATGAAGCTTATAAAGGACTGTGTGCTATGCATCCTGGAGGTAATAAGATGTATCATGACTTAAAGGAGTTGTATTGGTGGCCTAGACTGAAGCGAGAGGTGACGGAATTTGTGAGGAAGTGTCTGACTTGTCAGCAAGTGAAAGCTGAACATCAGTTACCTTCTGGACTTCTGCAACTAGTAAAGGTACCACTTTGGAAGTGGGAGAGGGTGACCATGGATTTTGTAAGTGGGTTGCCCTTAACGCCATCAAAGAACGACTCGATTTGGGTGATCGTAGATAGGTTGACTAAATCTGCTCATTTCATCCCTGTACGTACTGATTATTCGCTTCAGAAGTTAGCCAAATTATATGTAGCAGAGATTGTGAGACTGCATGGGGTGCCAGTGTCTATTATCTCTGATCGAGATCCTAGATTCACATCTCGGTTCTGGCAAAAGTTGCATGAGGCATTGGGAACGCGGCTGAATTTTAGCACGGCTTTCCATCCTCAGACTGATGGTCAGTCAGAAAGGGTTATTCAGATTCTGGAAGATATGTTGAGGGGATATGTTATCGACTTTCGAGGCAGGTGGGAGGATTACTTACCGTTGGCAGAGTTTGCGTATAATAACAGTTATCAGGCTAGTATCCGTATGGCACCGTATGAGGCACTGTATGGGCATAAGTGTCGTTCACCTAGTTGTTGGACCGAGTTGGGCGAGCGGCAAGTTCTTGGACCTGAGTTGGTAGCAGTGACTGAAAAGAAGGTCAAAATAATAAGGGATCGGTTAAAAGAGGCATCTGATCGATAGAAGTCTTACGCGGATTTGAAGCGTAAGGAGATTGAGTATTCAGTAGGTGATATGGTCTTCTTGAAAGTTTCGCCTTGGAAGAAGATACTAAGATTTGGTAAGAAAGGCAAGCTAAGTCCGCGGTTTATTGGGCCTTATCGGGTTCTTAAGCGAGTAGGTCCAGTGGCCTATCAGTTGGAATTACCTCCAGAGTTAAATAGAATCCATGATATGTTTCACGTATCCATGCTAAGACGATATCGTTCTGACGCTACCCATATTCTACCAGTTGCAGAGGTGGAAGTACAGCCTGACTTGACTTTCGAGGAAGAGCCTGTGCAGATTTTAGATCAAGACGTAAAGGTTCTAAGAAGAAAATCAGTCCCATTAGTAAAAGTACTTTGGCATAATCATGGCAAAGAGGAAGCTACCTGGGAACCAGAGGAGGCAATGCGTCAGCAGTATCCCCATTTGTTTGAATAAGGTAAATTTCGAGGACGAAATTTCTTTAAGGAGTACAACTCCCTAATTTTTGGGTTTCTCTTAGATTGTCCTATAGCTGATAAAATGTTTAAATTCTAGTATGTGGGTGTGTAACGCATGTTGGGAGTGTGTTAATGGGCCTATGGAAGGCCCAGGTATGGGTTAGAAGCTCGGCAAAATTTTGGATTTTTGACTTAGGAGATAGGGGACCATTGGAGGTAAGGGTCTTAAGGAATTGTGTGCAAAATATAGCACAAAAACAAGTCATGGTAAAGTGGCAATGGAGACGCCACTAGGCTCCTTAAAAAGTGGCGCCTAAGTGAGCTTGGAGGTCCAAGGTTCAAGCTCCAGAGTTTGCAAGGTGGCATTTTAATTTTTGTGCTTGAGCAGGTAAGAATTCGAAGCAAAGTTAAACTCTGCTTGGGAGGAATTTGAATCGGTCATGGGAGTGAATCAAGGAGCTAATCTAGGAGCTTTTGAATTTTGAAAATGGTGGCCGGCAAGAGGACTCTTAGTAAGGTAATTTCGGTACTCTGCTTTAGGGGTTGTTTTTGGCTATAGGCTCTTGGTAGAGCCGATTTTTTTCCTTGGGTTTTACCTTGAGGTGTTCTTGCTTAGCCGAATAGGGAGAAGTGCCGTAGGGTTGAGGTTCTTTTATTTTTTTTTCTCTTTTTGCTAGAAACCGAAAGAAAACCTTCCAAAATCATCCTTGTGTCGTTTTGTGCCAAACCGAATACCACTTCTCCTTTGCTCTTTCTTTTTCTCCCATTCTCATCCTATTATTCGTATCTCCTTCTTCTTCACCTTGCTCTCTCTTTGGCACTCAACTTGTCAATTCATCTCTTGACCGAAACTTTTGGGAACAGATTACACTTATTGACAGACCCTAGTGTGTCATTGCTGATTTCTCTCTAGCCTCATACTCCTCTTCTTCTCTTTTGTTTAGTACCTCTCATAACCTCTAGCCGAATCATTCTATCACCACTCACTCTTCTCTTCATTTCTCACTTCATCAAACCCTTTCTTTCTTGATAAACCGAATACCTTGTACATCAAAACTCAACGTGTCTTTTGGTAATCGAAAACATTCATTAGGGCCGAATCTCAAGTCGACTCTTTTCTTTTGCGGGGTTCGTGGAAGGAGTAGTTGTGAATCAAGATTATACTCGTATCTAAGACTTTACTTGGGCCGATATCATAGTGGTAAGTACTTTTTTTCGTTAATCATCCATATTTAAGGCATGAAAAGCCAAAACCCCTTATGGGGAGGCTAACGTTAGTGACTAAAGGCTTGTTGGCCGCTTTCTTTTAGTTTGTTTGCGTTAGTGTGATCAAGAGGTTGTGCAACTAGGGACTCGGAAGGCTAAACGCTGCTGGACAGTAGGATCTAATCCACTTTCGACAAGAAGGTAAAGGCTTTTAAGGACTTAGGCCATGTTGGCCGATTTTGGTTGGGAGATTATGGCTTATTGGTTACTGAGTTTTAGGTTAACGCAATAGTGTGCAATTGTAGGCTATTCGCTCGTGGGTTCTTCAAGCACTTCGACAGCTAACAGGTGTGTAACTAACCCCAACTTTTAGGCTAAAGTGGTAAAAGCCGAAATGGCCATAAAGTGACCGACAACTGGTGGAAAGTGACCGAAAACGCACTCGTGTAATACTTAAGAGTAATCGTTCACTCTGTTGGGGTTAACCATGGATTCGGTGGTGAAGAAATTGCAAAAGGTGCAATTCTGAATGTTTTGGTAAGTTGGGCTTTGATGGGCCATGATGGGCCCAATGGGCTTTCGAGCCCAAAATGGTAAAAGTATCGTTAAAGGTATTCTGGTGGAATTGGTTAAATGGTAATCTGAGCTTAATAATTAAAGTTTAACGGACTCAATGTATTTAGTAAGGCCATTAGGGGTTTTTAGGCTAAAAAGGGCAAAATTGGAAATTGAGCTTAAATGGGCTTTTGGGGATATCTAGGGGCTGCTAATTAATTGAACATGCGTAAAATCTCTGAAAATATGGAAAAGGACTAAAATACCCTTAATTATGAAAAATTACCATTTTACCCCTAGGTGCAAAAAGACCTTTATACCCCTAGGGTAAACTCTGTATTAAACGTATGAATTCCTGTTTCTGTATGTCATATCTTATAATACATGTGTATATCCGATGCATGAGATTCTGTATGTTATATGCCATATCATGATATCTATTGCATGGGGTTTTGGGTTTATGATGGAGGAAGCGTTCTGGCAGCCTCTCTGCAATCTGGTGGCCTTGCCACATATATATCTGTTCTGGCAGCCTCGCTGCAATCTGGTGGCATCGCCACGTATATACATCTGTTCTGGTGGCCTCGCCACAATATCTGTATCTGGTGACCTCGTCACAATATCTGGCAGCCTCGCTGCAAATTTTATCTGGCAGCCTCGCTGCAAATTGCTGTGGTGTGTAGTGGTTGGGTGGGTCGAGTAGTCTCCCCACATGGTGTAAGGCTGGTACGGGGGCGTTATGGATGGATCTGGGTTGGGTTTTCTATTTGCATAGTATATCTGATCTGTATCTGTTATGGGCTTATGCGCTTAATCTGATTTCTGTAATGGGCCAAGGCCCAATTAATCTAATTATGAGGCTTGATCTGTTTTGGCCTATGGTTGAGATTATGTTACACACTGAGCTGTCAAACTCACCCCTCTTTTATTTCATCTTTGCAGGTAACCCTCAACCATAGTGGGCTTGGAGCTGGGAGAGATTCGGAGTGGCCACAGCATCTGCAAGTTTGGTTTTCGTTTTATTTTCAGTATTTTATTTTGCTATTTTGGGTTTTTATTGTAATAAGGCCGCTATTTAAATTTCTTGTTTGGTTTTATTTTCTTTAAGGGTCTAATTTCATTCTATTGAAACTGCTAGTTATAGGCTACGCGGGTTTTTTTCAAACTCCTAAAAAGGTTTTTAAAACTCAACAAATATCAAATATGGATAACCTAAAGGCTTATCAAAATTATTTTTACAATCTTTCCGTTTTACTAAAATATCACCTAAGTCACAATAACGCGAAAGGTTGTAAACTTAGTTATTGGTTCATGTGACACATCAGATCTGGTCATAACATCCAGGCTGGGTTTGGGGTGTTACAATCATACCCACATCTTGAGGCATCGGAGGTACAGGTTGAGGAATTGGGGGAGGTGGGGGAGGTTGTACATTCGGGTTCGTACGAACGAACTCAGTATACCAAGCACTCATCATCTGGAGAAAGGCTTCTCGACCCCTTTCTCCTCCTCCTTAACTAATAGTGGGAGGTGGATTTTCAGTCGGCACCGCCCCTTCAGCCGGAGCTGGTGCATTACTTTCTACATCATCAGCCACAGTTGGATCGGGATCCATTTACTATAAAAAAATCATTTAAAAGGTCAGAAGTCGTCACACTGTCATAATATACACATATGGCATGTATAGCAAAATCCGTACATAAAACACGTTAGTCCAAGAATCGACTAAACCTACTCTGATACCACCAAATGTAGCACCCCTACGCCCGAGACCGTCGCCGGAGTCGAGCTTGAGGTGTTACCGAACATAATTTATCATTTAAACAACTTTACATCATTTATTTTGATTTTCGGAATAAGCAGTTTTTCTGCATCATGGTCGCTAAAAAAATCATATCTTGAGTTACGAAACTCGAAATCAAGATCCGTAAATTTTTCCTGAATTTAGACTCACATATCTATCTACTAATGTTTTTCTAAAATTTTTGGTTTGGCCAATTAGTACAGTTTATTAGTTAAAGTTACCCTTGTTTCAGGACTTGACTGCACTAACCTCTACTTACTACGAACCACTTTTCTCCCTGTACAAAATTCATATAACTATACCGTTTATTTCTATTAAAATTAGATTCAATAAGTATTCTTATCATATAAATTACACCTCCTAATTATTTTTTTTTACAATTTATAGTGAATTTTCAAAGTTGGAACAGGGGATCCAGAAATCGCTCTGGCTGTATTTTACTAAAACTCAAATATCTTATAACATATAACTCATTTGCCTATTTCCCTTCTTCCATTTGAAAGTAGACACAATAAGCTTCAATTTCATAGTTAATTCTTCACCTAATTCGTTTTCTAATATTTTTGGTGATTTTTCAAACTCACGTCGTTGTTGCTATAGTGTTCTGTTTTATGGCAAGTTTCATCTTTTTATGAATTCTCATGAACTATATAACATATTAAACTCACAAGGCATCCAACATTATCTAGGCTAGCCATACCAATGACTAATCAATATCAAGCATTTTCTCAACAAACCACAACCATATCACAAGATTATTTACACAAAACAAGTATATTGCTATACATGCCATACATCAAAACATACAAACCAATATACCAATTCTTCCTCGGATAGTGTGAGCGTTTCTTCGACCTTCCCGATATCCAAGTTGGCTCGCTAAAACTACAATGAATGAAAAGGAGGGAGTAAGCATAAATGCTTAGTAAGTTCACATGCAAATAACAAGTAACATAACAAAGCAATTATATCAACAACAATAGCATGATATCACCAAGATACAAACCACATTTCTAGCTATCGTGTATCATCTTACCACCTTATTTCTGTTATATCAAGTTTCAACCCGAGGGTTAAGTACATACCTGTCCAAATTGTCCATTTCACAACACTTACCAAAATATCATTTTCATCTTGAGTATTCTTCCATTCCGCTAGAATTTTACCCGTTGAACACATCGGAATATAACTCAGATACACGGATCATTTGCACATAAGTGCCACATATGTAATCAATCAATCATGTAACCCGCCCATAAGCGAACTCGGACTCAACTCAATGAGCTCGGGCGTTTGCATCCATAAGTGAACTCGGACTCAACTCAACAAGCTCGGATGCCTAGTTACATCTCACGAACTCGGACTCAACTCAACGAGTTCGGACATTTGCATCCATAAGTGAACTCGGACTCAACTCAACGAGTTTGGATGCCCAACCATCCTAGTGACATGTCACTTGTATCCTAATCTATTCCTAAGGTTCAAACGGGATTTTCCTCAATCACATATCCTTGCCGTCTTCTACAGAACACCGAAACCAATACTCGGTAGCAATTTATATTTAACAAGTAGCACACATAATTTGCATATTATTTGATAATAACCAAAAAGCATATATTTCATGATAAAAATCAGCATATCATATAAATAACATCAATTAACTTAAAAATAACGATTATGTTACATTATTTACACATGAACTTACCTCGGTACAAAATATAGCAATTTTGCAATTTAGTCCACAATCTTTTCTTTTCCTCGATCAAGGTTGATTCCACGTCTTTCTTGATCTAAAATAACACATTTAACTTATTTAATACTCACATTTATCAAAATAGTCCTAAATTCAAATTTTGTAAAAATTACAATTTTGCCCCTAAACTTTTGCATATTTACACTTTTGCCCCAAAGTTCAGAAATTAAATTTTATCACAAATTCTTATGTTTTAGGACATGCTGATCATTTATTTACCATTAGCAAGCTCAAATTCCCACTAAAACACATACTTATGAACAATATGTACTTTTACCGATTAAGCCGTTTTACTCGTTTTTACTTAAAACCGAGTAGCACAAGTTGTCTAACATAATTTAAAACCTCATATTCTATCATAAAACATCAAAATACACAAATTTCACCTATGGGTAATTTTCCAAATATGAACCCTAACTTAAATTATTGCTAACATAAGCTTTATCGAGTTACCGGGACTACGAAAACGTAAAGAACATTAAAAACGGGGCTTGGAATCACTTACTATGAAGCTTGGAAGCTTGAAACAAACCCTAGCTATGGAGAACCCTTGAAATTTCGTGGTAATGAAGAAGATGACCAATTTTGTGTTATTTTTCCCTTTTTATTTCATGTTAATATCCAAATGACCAAAATGCCCCTCCTTACTAAACTTTCAAAAATTCCATCCATGTCCAAATTTTTTCCATGAACTTAAAATTGGTCAAATTGATATTTAAGACCTCCTAATTAATATTCCAAAGCAATTTCATACTAGAAACTTCTAGAATGCAAGTTTTGAAACTTATTCGATTTAGTCCCTAATTTTAAATTAAGCACTTTACGCATAGAATTTCTTCACGAAATTTTCACACCATCATAAAATCATATCATAAACATCAAAATAATTATAAAATAATTATTTCTATCTCGGATTTGTGGTCACGAAACCACTATTCTGATTAGGCCCTAATTCGGGATATTACAGCCCATGTGGACAAAAATAGGTTATTACCAAAGCCATTTTGCCACCCTAAATTACAAACATGTATACAAGCTCAAATGATATCAAACCAAGACAATTTAGGTAGCCAAAAATAATCAACCAAATGCACAATTCATACCATTATAATTCCATCCATTCCAAATCCTAATTCACTACCATTTACTTAGCCAAATACATGCCAAAACAATATCAAAAGAATATGGTTCCTTTGCCATAATTCACATATATATATAGCTTACCATATAGAAAACCAATTCAACATCTATAATCATGCAACAACAGGGCATTTCTCAAGTATTTATACACCACCAATCAACTAACCATTTAAGCAAACATAATACCATAACCACAACCATACCAAAACGTACCATTTCACAAGGCAATATATACTTCAAACTTTGCAACATTATCAAGCCATTTCATAAGGCTAAACACATTACCAAAACACTGTTCAAAATGACTCAAGCCTATACATGCCATATACCAAATATACAGTTTCAAAAGTACCAAAATAGATGTTCGATAGTGCGATGATGTCCTTGACGATCCCTGAATCTGAGCTAGCTTTGATACACTATAAAACATAGGCTTTGCAGTTTAGTAAGCTCGTATGATAATAAACTTAACTCATCAAATAAATGTAGTTCAACTAAGGAAGCATAATATATTGCATATCACATATCAAATACAAACATTTCTCATGTTTATAACATGGTTACACATGAATTACTGAACTTACCTCATTTACATTCTCATATATGTTCTATACATACCTGTGACATTTAGATCATTCTTACTTTCATCCTCGTCCCGATTATGCCCATTGAACCATTTGGAATTACTAAAGGATACTCAGGAATCACATATATACAGTAACAGTGCCATATACCAGATATGTAACGCCCTAAGTTTTAGGGTTTTAGAATTTTTGAATAAATTAGTACTACATCATTGGGTGTGTTAAATTGATATTTTAGGGTTGTTTAGGGGGCCTTTGGAAGGCCCGAGTTAAAGCTTAACCTCTGGCAAATTTTTGATTTGTGGGCTTAGGGGAGTAGGGATGTTAGCTCACAGGGCTTAAGTTTAGTTATTGATAGTTCGTGGCACAAAAAGCCTAGTGTTAGAGTGGCAAATGGCGCCACATGTGGGGCTTAGAGATGGTGTGATTTAGCATGTAGGACAACTGAGGTTCGAACCCCCTTGTAGGCGTGATGTGTTTATTTTGCTAGGTGTGGGCGGTAAGAGGTTCGAGTGATCTCAAACTCTGGAAGGTGGTTAAAGACTTGGTAAGAGTTGACTTGGTAAGAGGAGTTTGAATTGAAATTTAAATTCAAAGGTTGAGTAAACTAGGGAGGAAATCTAGGAGGAAATTAAGGGATTGAGGGGTGAGGGGAGAGTTGACCGAATTTGGGGAAAGTTGAGTTGGAGAAATCAACTTAGGGTGCGTATTCTTTGTATTTTTGGCAAATTGTTAGTGTAGCAGGTGCCAAATCCTTTCTTATAGTTTTGGGTTTCCGATCTTTTGACGTTTACGTACATTTTCAAGATTAGATTAGGGTGTTTATAGTGCCAAATTCTTAGGGGCATATTCTTCTTTTATCTCCATTTGTTTTCTACCATTTCGACATTTGAGGCACATTGGTCTTCCTTTTCCAAATTTTCGTTGCAAGTGGCCGAACTCCACTACTCTTATTCCTTTTCTTTCTTTAGTCACTTTTGAACCGAATCTTTTTTTTTCTTCCTTTGCCGAACCATGTTCTTTTCATGCAAGCTGAATTCCCTTACTATCTTTTCTTTTTTTTGTTTTACCGTAAGCCTCTTCAATAGCAAGTACTTTTGTGGGCCTCTCTTCATCTTATTCTTCTATTCTCTTTGCCTCGTTCTTGCTCCTACCAACCCTCCCTCTAGAATCGAATAGCACATTTGATCATATCATCTTCTTGTGGTCCTCTTTGCTAGCAAACTCCTCCCTTCTACCACTGTCGAATCTGGGGGTAAGTGGTTGTGATTCTCTTTCATTAGTCTCATTGTGGGTGCGATACTTCTCCCTCCTATCGAAAACTTTCTTCTTTCTTCTAGTCTTATGATTAGTTTATATTTAAGGTCGTTCGAGGAGTGCAAAGGGGTAAGCAACTTAGAGCGAACGAGGCGTACCATTAGTCTTGATCAAGTAAGTATTTTCATTTTATGTTTGCTTTAGGGATCGATTCGATCGTATGGGGTTCTGGTAATCGGCTAAAGGGGTTTTTTTAAGTGCTTGTATGTACAATTCCTTTGGTAGGGCTGTCAAAACGCGGAATTCATTCTAACGATCTTAATCTTCATTATTGGTTGGAAAGGACATTCAATTAAGGTATGTGTATGTGGTGTTTTAGTTTATGTTGTGGGAGAAGGGGATATCGCTACTGAGGAGCACTAACTGTTAAGTTATGTGTAACATAGATTTGGTGCTAGGGAATCCGTGGCAAATTTGGAAAAAGGGGTGGAATCGCAAGCGCATTATTGTTAGAAGCCAGTAAAGGTGTGTAACTACCCCCTTCCGTAACATAGATCGCAAAAGCCGAAAAGTCAAAAAGCTGAAATGACGAAGTGCCAGCATTTCAAGGTCTCACGACCGCGCGAACACTTATGGGCCGATTTAAACCCACAAACCATAGGTGTTTGACTGTGAAGGACATTGTGTGCGTTTTCGTGCATATGGGATGTTTTGGGCCTCGATGGGCCCAATGGGCTTACGGGCCCGTATGGGTAAATTATGCAGTAAGTGATAATTGGTATGCTAGAGGTTAACAATTGTAACACTGTGCATAAAATCGGATTAAGCGGGCCACACGAGCATGTGGCCCCCCAATGAGGGTTTTGGGCCCGTAAACCCTGCTTGACCATACGGACTTTCTGAGTCGCTTAGAGTGATGTTAAACCTATGATAAGGAAGCAATAGGTGTCGTGACACCGAAACTTAGGCTGCCTTTGATTCACTGTTTAAAGCCAGTGAGGTGCAGTTGGGTTGCCAACCTCACTGGCAAGCTGTTTGGTTGAGCGTTTCAGTGCAACCAAAATCAATTCCCACCACACTGATATCCCAAAAATCAACTGGAGTTTTCAGCAGCAGTAAGCTCACTAGTGCAGCAAAGGTTGAACTTCTATTTATTATTTTACCATTTTATCCTTGAAAGTTTCTTTATCAATCTTATTTTTTTTTCAGATTTGGCAGCCAAATTCTGCTGATAACGGGGAAAGAAATACCTCTGCTGCAAGCTGTGTCAACTCCTCCTCAATCGACGACCGATAAGCCTGTGATTGTAAGTGTTAAGCTCAAATTTATCCCTTTGGTTTCTTCTTGATGCTTTCTGTGTGTCATTTCTTTTCATTTCTGGGTGTATTTGTGCATTTTTCTCTCCCACGCCCTGTCACTATCCCCAAACCCCCCTTGTCTCCCAATCTGCTTTCCCCCCTATAGCTTATGCCTTTAAGTAAAAATCCCTCATTTTTTCCATTCTTAAGACAGACTTCATTCATTGACCCAACTTTATCATCTTTCTTTGACCATGGCATCGGTTAGTTCTTCTTTTCTTTTCCTTTCTTTTTTAATTGATTTTTCCATTTGCAATATGATTTTTGTTCATAGTTTCTTTTCTGCTGTTTCTTTTGTTCCAAACTTTGGGTTTTCTTCATTTCTTTATTGATCCAACAATTGGTGTAACTTTCTGCTTATTCTAAGGATCAGGTTAATTGGATCCTTGGGAAGTTCTTAATTAGTGATGGATTTTTTTTATTAATGAGTTAATAATACTGCCGAAAGAATTGACTGTTAGATGTTTGATAAAATGGAGACTTGAATTTATGGGAATAAAGACAAAGAAGATTGATTATAGTTTGCCAACATTAATAGCAAATTAGCAATTATAGCTTTTAATTCTTTAGGTGTTTCATCTTTCACTTAGGCAGCAGTGTTGTTGAGGCTTAAAGGTGTTGCGTTTGTATAAGGCTTTTGCTTCCATTATAAATTAATGCAATTTTGAAACTTCAAGGAACTCATGTTGTCTGTTGCAGGGCTGGAAATCAATAGAGACCTTTGAAACTCCCCTTTTCTGATTTTGAGAAACTATCGATATATGAATCGTCTCAAAGAGGTATTTCTTTTCGCGATTAAATTCTATTAAGAATAGATTGCATGTTCATTCCTGGACTTTATGCTAAGTGTCTAGCTTAAAGTTGATGTTGAAACAAAAACACACTCCAAGTATATAATGTGATTAAGCCCATGTGCATTGGATCATTACAAGCAATAAGTTATAAGCATGAATAACTAGAGTTTCAAACCCCATCTCTTGGCCTAGGCACTGCGTTCACCCCGAAAACCTATTTCGTGGTGAATCACATGGGCAGTAGTCATGTTTGTGGTGTGTGAGTTGGTAGTGGTTTACTTACTGGTATCACTATTTCTTCATAACTACATCTTTCTACTGATGATATATTTTCTAAAGTTTATGTCATACTTGGCTTATATCTTATAATCCATCAATACATCAACATGTTCCTTGGGATAGTTTAGTAGTAAAAGATCAGTCTTTCAAATAAAGAAATATATATACAGATGGGTATTATTTACTAGTAAAAGTTAAAAAAAAAATAGTAAGTCCAGGATGTTTCTCTAAATAATTTATATGTGATCATATTTGCTTGTAAAAATCAGAGCTTTTGTGATATCTTTCATTATGTTCCCTTGACATGTAGTTAATTTATTTTCTCTTTTTCATGCTTTTATGACTTTGGCGTATTAATGATTTGAATTATTGCTTGTGACTGAACCATCTGAAATGTTTCCCGTGCTGTTTATCTTTGATTTGATATTTGTTAATCCACTATGTGCTATAAATGAAACATATGAACATATAAATGTTTAATTGCTTTAGAACTTGGGTCTAAGTTTTGTCTTCCTTTCATTTAGTCATGGAGAAGATGGAGGTAGATATTCTGGCTAGTTGGAAAGGAGTGTCTAGGAAACACAGGAAAAACTTAGTTTGGACAATGGTGCCACTTTATTTACTTTGTTGTTTGTGGGGTGAGAGATATATTATAGTATTTGATCGAGTGGAGTATTATGTTCTTAACTCAAAGGCCGAGGTTTATGGAAATTTTTTCTTTTTTTTTATTTGCACTTTCCTAGACTTTTAATATCATAAGCAATTAAGCATCCTTCATTCATATGATGAGTTACGAATGGTAAATGAAAACGGGGAGAGCTGCATGTTAGCTTCAACATGAAAAGACTAGGAAATGAATAAAAATTTAATTCATCAGACTTCATGATCTGGTTTCATAAGCTTCTTTTTCTAATAAGAATCAGAAGCCTTTAGGTCTTGTATATGTGACTTAACAACAATTATAACCTTTTCTATATCCACAATGGAAGGCTTCTAACTCGAACAAAATGAAGTCAAACCCTTCAAAAACAAGTAGAAAGAGGCCTTTCCTAAATTCCATAAAGCAGAAATGCAAATTACTAGCGTCCCAAAATGTAAACGTGGCTTACCTTATTTATTGAATGATTAGATGTGTCTTTATCTTCTTTATCAAAACCATTATCTAGGATCTTTCTCTCAGACATCTTTCCTGAATATACATATAAATGAATAGCAAATAAATCAGCTTAATTGCTTTCAAACAACTTGGATTATATTAATAACATTAGAGGATTCTTCTGATACGACCTTTCAGAGAGGTACACTGTTTCCAGTTGTGTTTTGAATTTTGGTACTCTGTATTAGTCTGTTCTCCTTTTGTGCGGCAAACATGCTGATATCTAGAACAATTTAGCATTGGCTAACATTCTTAGTTGTTGCAGAGGGTTATGCAAAGTTATAACTACCTCACAGAGGAGGAGATAGAAGAGGTATGCACAAATTCGGGTCTTACCAACTTTTCGAAGAAGGTTCAGCGATCTTTCATAATGTTCTCTGCTCAGAAACCTTGAAGCTTGAGTTTGGATCTTTGAATATATATAGTGCTTTGATTTGTTTTACAATATTATTTGGTTATACGGGAATCACTAAAAAGAAAACCTTGAAACAGATTATAATGTAGTAAAGATGGAATGTGGAAAAAAAAATGGCCAATATTAATGGCCAATATTAAGAGATATTCCAAGCTAGTTATTCGACAAGCAAGTTTTAATAGTTATTGCAACAATGGTTTTGCATAATTACATTTAAAGGCATGTTTGGTCAAATGATGAGGACTTTCGACAATTTGAGAATATACCCAACATACCAAATCTCTTCAGGGCATTTTGATAGAGGTGAATCGAGTTCTTCTAACAGTGAAAGTGACATTGAAATTGCAATGTTAAGGGAAACCATTGCAAATAGTTTAATAAATTAATACTTGTAAAAATAATTTTGTATCATAACCTAATTTCTAGTAATAATGAAACTTGTTATGTCTTATGTTACTATATATTTTTTTTATTAAAAATTATTCGTTTAAATACTTCAAAATTTGATCCAAGTATAATGTTACTATTTGCAAAAATAATACTTATCATTGTAATAAAAGAATATTTAACTATAAAAAATTAAAAATAATTATCATTTTATCTAATAAATAATTTAAATTGATTATATAATTCATTAAAATGTTTATAATAAAATATTAGAAGATATATTTTAATATTTTATTAAATAAATTTATAAATTTACATATTTTAATTATTTTACATAAGTAAATAATTTAAAAACTTCTATTATATATCAATTCTAATATGATGTCTTTAATAGTTATTTTTTTATTTTCACCTCACCGCTACAGCTGCGTTTGAATCCAAACACACACTCCACCGCTGTTTCTAATCTCACTGCTACAGTATCCAATCTCACCGCTACAGTAACTAATTTCACTGCCACCGCTGTTTTTAACCTCACCGGAGGTAAACTCACCGCCCATCCAAACTAAGCCTTAGTAAAATGATCGAAATACCCTTGAAGCGTAAAACAACCATTTTACCCCTAACTGCCCAAAAGACTGTTATACCCTTAAAATAGGTTGTTTGATATATGTATGATTGTATCTATATCTGTTAATATGTATGCATGTTATATGTAGTTCTGTTAGTCTGCATGGGGTTGGGTTTGAAATTAGAGGAAGTTTTATATAGTGGCATTGCCACATAATCTGTTTAGTGGCTTCGCACGTGTTCTGTATCTAATGGCTCTGCCATAATATATGTTATTAGCAGCTTGGCTGTGTATTGGTGTGTGGGTTGGGTGGGTTGAGTTATTCCCCACATGGTGTGATGGGCTAGTACGGGTAGTGTGATGGATGGTTTGGGTTGGGTTTTTCATACTGTTTTGTTCTGTATCTGTAATGGGTTGGGCCAACTCTTGGGCCCACTCTGTTTCTGAATAGAGCCAAGGCCCAAACTGATCTGTTTCTGAATAGGGTTTCAGCCTAGTCTAATTTGTATGTCGGATCTCTATTATTGGTTGGGAAAGTTACACATTGAGTTTTCACAAACTCACCTTTTATTTTAAATCTGCAAGTAACCCCAGCCATAGGTGATTTGGAGCTGCGAGGGACTTGGGATGGCCACATGGTTTTGGTTTCAGTTTTGATTTATCTCTTTTTAAATAATTATTATTTTGGGTTTATGTTATGTAATAAGGCCATTATAGGATTTTTATTTTAACTTTCATATATGAGCTGTTTAATTATTTCAAACCATTTAAGTAACTAATCGGGATTTTCAAAACTAAAGACAAATGTTTTCAAGGAACTTATGCATAACGCCTTTCAAATCAATTCACAAATTCAAATGTTTGATAATGACTATTATGGGAACTACTTTACAAATGCATTTTGAAACTTATAATAAAAGTTTAAACCAGATGTTGCTTTTCATCCAAACCAAAATGAGGTAACTTTTCCACGAATCATCCGACTTCGAGCGTACTTCCATGTGACACACCGGAATTGGCCATAGCATCCAAGCTGGGTTTAGGGTGTTACAAGATATGGTCTTACATGTAATCTCGTATCGATGCCATAACCCAGCTATGGTCTTACAGGAAATCTCATATCGATGCCATATCCCAGATATGGTCTTACACGTAATCTTAGTAACCCTAATGTCATGACATTTGTATCTTATCTATTCCTAAAGTTCAACCGGGATTTCTCAACTTTAGTGTCTCTATCAATTATGTGTTGTAAACTCACATACAACATATTCAATTCAATTCAATAATATCAATTCATTTATAACACAATTTAACAACATTTATTAACATACAAACTTACCTCGTATAGGAGATGGACAAAACGGGTAGACTATTCGAAAACTTTACTTTTCCCACGGTCTAAGTCGAAATTCTTTCTTTCTTGATCTAAACATAGTCAAATTTAGCTTATTTAATCATCTATTCCTTCAATTCAATCCACAATATACATTTAAACACTTTTTCACATTAGCCCCTAAACTTTCTCATTTTTTACAATTTAGTCATTATCTCGTAAAATCACAAATTCATACAAATTTCAATAAGCCCATGCTTAGCTGAATTCTCTATAGGTCCTTAGCAGCCTGTATTTTCTAATTTTTCACACATTTAACTAATACATTTTCATCTTTTCATAAATTAATCCCTAAGTTATATTTTTTACACAAAATCACTTTACAAAACTATTAAATCTATCAACAAATACTCATTTTTCATCATCAAACATTCAAGAACTCATGCTATGATCAATGGAAACTATTGAAATCTTTAGTAATTTTGCAAAATAGTCCCTGAGCTAGCTAGTACTAGTTGCAATGATTACAAAAACATAAAAATCATCAAAAATAGGACAAAATTCATACCTCAATCAAGCTTCCAAAGTGCCAAAATTACTAAAGCTTCAAACCCTATATTTCTTGCTAATATTCAGTTGAAGAAATGGAAAGAGATGGACACCAATTTGTTTTGTTTTATTATATTAACCTTTATTTCATTATTTACTAATATAACCTTAATTATAAACATTAAAATTTTCATAATACATGCCCATTAATGTCGATTAACCTTAAAAATGGTACAATATCATTGTAAGGACTTCCAATTTAATAATTCACAGCCACTACGCACTCTAATCTATGATAACATCAATTTTGCATATTATGCGATTTAGTCCTTTTATCAAATTAGACATCTAAACGATAAAATTAAATCACGAAACTTTCATACATACATGCTATCATGCTATAAACACATAAAATAATATTAAAATAATTTTTTGACCTTGGATTAATGGTTTCAAAACCACTGTTTTGATTTAGCGAAAAATGGACTGTTACACATGTTTACTTATTTCCATGGATATATTATGCCAATATAATTGATTGATTGTGCCAATATAATTGAATTTTTATGTGTTAAAAGATGATTTTACATGCCATGGAAAATTGATTCTAAATTCTTGAAATATCATGTGATGTTATGGTGAAATGTTAACATGTTGTGACTAAAAATTTAATGCTTAATTGCTTTGATTTATACATGATTGGGTACAAATTACTTGATGTTTTTACTATCATTCACTAAGCTTTTTAAGCTCACACCTTCACATTTCGTGTAGAGAATTTTTGTAACGCCCCAAATTTTGAGCCTAAAAGTATTGGGCCTTGAGTTTGGGATCAGTTAGAAGGTGGCTTAAATAATTTAAATGTGCCTACAAATTTCATGAATTGCATGTTTAGTTTAATGGCTAAGTGATTTAGGAAGGGTTGGTAGTGTGGGAAAAGTCCTGGGCTCGAACCAGGGCTTTAGCAAAATTTTGCATATTTTTTTTCTAAAGGACCCTGGGTAGTAGGTTGAAGGCTTATTAATAAAGCCTGGTAAAAATTGACACAAGGGACGTGCCTGGCCTAGTGGTAGGAAGGCGTTAGGATAGGTGGGGGAACTAGGTTCAAGTCGTAGCATGTGCAAAAATGCTGGGTATTTTTTTAAAACAACCTGGAATCTAACCTGAAGGTTTCTTAATTAGTTAGGGAGGAAAATGATGCAAACAATGTAGGCGGTGTAGTGGCAAAAGACATGTAACATAGCCAGGAGATTAGGGGTTCGAATCTGGTTTGTAGCAAATATTTTTAGAATAATCTGGTTGTGAGTTAATAGGCTTTAAAAGTAGTTGAGGAAAGAGTATGGCATAGGGAGCGCCTGGGTTGTAGTGGCAAGTAGCGTGCTATGGGTTCTGAGGGGGCGTAGGTTCGAATCCCATGTCAGGTGAAGTTTTCATTTTTACTCTTTAGTAACCCGTGGCTATAGCATGTATGCCTTATAATTAGTTGTGATCAAATTATAGCTCAAGAAGAATTGCGGTGCAGTGGCAAGCTTAGAAGGCTGGAGTTCGAGAAACAGTGCTGTAGGTTGCAGTGATTATTTTTGCAATTCGATTGGGTAGGTATTTCGCGTGGATCGAAACTCTTGGGGATGAGAGTAGAAATTCGGATGGGGTTGTAGATGAGGATTAGTGTGGATCTGGTGAGATAAAATTGGAGAAAAAGAAGGAATTTAACTTGGTGATAAGGTTGAGCCAAAAAAGGAATGTGCCAAATACAAGGCTAATCATAGGTTTCAAGTGCCGAGTAGGCAAGTGAAAACATTTGTTGTTTTTGTGGTTTAGTCGCATATTTATGAGAAAATTTTCTTCCAACCTTTTGATTCTTTTTGTTTTTTTTTCCTTTGGCAATTGTCAATTTTTTCCCTTATTCTCTTATTTTACTCCTTTCACTCCTTTCACTCCCATTTTCTAGACTCTTGCCGAATCCACTTAAGGCCTTAGTGGAATAGATTTTTTCCCTTCCTTTTGATCTCTAGACACAAAAAGCTGAATCCTTGATCTTCCCTTTTTCTTCTCTCCTTCTAAGCTGTGCTTCATTTCTTCCTGTTCTTAAAAAGCCGAAACTTTGTCATCTATTCTTCCTTGTCTAGGCCGATCCTCCCTCACACTCTATTCTATTTGCTAGCAATCGCTTCTTTTTACAAAAAGGTTTGACTTTGGGGTGTGTTTGAGTGTTTAGACAGCGCTTTCATTCACTTCTCCTCTGGTTGTCATGGGTAAGTACTAATAGTAATGGCTTCTCAAAGGAATTCTTTCGTTATAGGTATTATTTCCCTTCTCTTCTACTGAATCTCTTCTCATATTCTGATATTGATAATTATTTAGCTTCTTTCAGGGTGGACTTGGAGTAGACAACACTTGTTTATTTAGCCTGTGATAGTTATGGTTTAATGCAGATCTTGGAAGCAATCGTCGCTAACGATTAGTGAAGGTTTAGAAAGGCTTGTCGATCAATGTAAGGGGTTAGTGAGATTTCCATTTTGGTAAATGAGGTTATTTAGTGCAGATGTAGTGTCTAATTATTGTCTTGTTTGTGATAGGTTTGGTGCTAGGGATTCATCACATACTTTGCTATCAAAGGTGTGTACATACACCGTATACACGACAAATCGGCAAAAGTCAAAATCCTGAAAAGCAAAACGCCGAAAAGTAGAAAAGCCAAAAGGTTGACGTGGGCAACCTCATGAGCATGTGAACGCTCGTGTAGAGAGATCGATATGACAACAGAGGCCCCATGAGCGATCTCTTGGTCTCGGGCCACTTTCTGGCCAATCGGGCCGAAATAGACCAAGTGGGCCCATTGTGAGTAAAAATGATGTTTGGTAAGATTTGACCAACCAGTTAGGCTAATCACATGGATTATGGTAGATTTGGGCCTAATGGGCATATGAGTGTATGAGCCCTTTCGGCTATGTATTGGGCTTTTGGGGGCCAAATTGTGTACTTAGGCCCACGATAAGATATGATCAATATGCCCTAAGGGCAAAATGACTAAAATGCCCCTATATGTTTTATCACTGATTTTTCATGCCATACTTGATATATTATGTTGCATACATGCTTCCATGTGGGAGGGGTTTATATTGGAGGAAGTGTTATATGCAAATCGCATAGTCACTTGACGACCGTGGATCCACCGAAGGCTTTAAGCCAGTATATGATTGACAGCTTTGCTGCAACACTGAGTACTACCACAATCGGTGCTACAACGAGAGTGTAGGGATGGTGGGTCGATATATATATCCCCATAAGAGTGTAGGGTTGGAAGGGGGAGTGCAGGGTTGGATGGGACATTTATTATAACACCCCTATCTTGAAACCGTCACCGGAATAGGACGAGGCGTTACCGAAAAACTAGGAATCAGATCAGGACAGTAAATTTTTTTTAACATTTTCTTGAATAAAGATCATTCATTTACTAAATTGCTAGATGCAAACAAAGTTTGAATTTAAAACTTATACAAGTAAGTTCCATAAGATACCATTTTCACATGACTTATATACAAAGGTCAAAGAGTCATTCTACTTATTGTCTACCCTATACATGCCATAAACAAAGTCCAATCGCATGGTTACCGTAAAAGTATATAGTGTGATGAAGTGCTGACGATCCCCTAGCTGGTAGTCAGAAACCACAATCTATAAAACAAAAACACGAACAAACAGAGTAAGCTTTTATAAGCTTAGTAAGTCTTAAGCAATTTAAAACCGTTGAACTCAATAAAACCAATTTGTTCGATTCATATGTAACATTTCATTTCATTCACGGTTTAACACCTTCTTGGCCAAATTTACTTATTCACTTATAAGCTCCTATAGTTTTCTTTTAATTTTCTCCATAACCGTAATACATGCATCTTCATTTAACATTTTCATATTTGCTTCTCATTTTACAATCATGATTTAATTCCGATAGATCTAACATGTACAAGAGTATAACACTTATCTGACCAACTCAATTATAGGTCGATCTTACGAATTCTCAAATATACACAACTACATAAAAGCACATATAACAGATTGATTTTACCTGAGTCTAAACTTACCTAAACATAGGTGAATCGGATATCTTCACTTAACACCACGCATTGTCCAAATGTACCATTATTATGCAAATATAGTCTTATAATTTACTCACATAATTATCACATTATACACTTTTGGTTTAGTTCAAACCAAACTCCCATGTAATTTCATGATACTTCACACTTCAACCGAATATACTCAATACTCAGAGCAAATCTTAACATATTTCCACTTGAATCAAAATTCATATATCATAAACAAGTCACAGACTTTCATACAACCTTAAGCAATGGCCGAAGCCGCACTGTCCAAATGTGTATTCATAATCTAAAATGAATCAAATTCATAGACGTGTATGAAGTACATACGTGACAAACTTAGGGATAGTAAGCACATTCGTTTGGGATTATTACGACATAAATCATATAATTCTCACACGAATGCCTGTGGAATTTTAACTCGGATATAACCCCGGCACGTATGCCCTTCGGGACTAAGCCCGAATATGACACCGGCACGTATGCCCTTCGGGACTAAGACCGAATATAACACCGGAACGTATGCCCTTCAGGACTAAACCCGGATATAACACCGGCACGTATGCCCTTCGGGACTAAGCCCGGATATAACACCAGCACGTATGCCCTTTGGGACTAAGCCCGGATATAACACCGGCACGTATGCCCTTCGGGACTAAGCTCGGATATAACACCCGCACGTATGCCCTTCGGGACTAAGCCCGGATATAACACCGGCACGTATGCCCTTCGGGACTAAGCCTGGATATAACACCGGCATGTATGCCCTTCGGGACTAAGCCCGGATATGACACCGGCACGTATGCCCTTTGGGCTAAGCCCAGATATAACACACTAAATCTTTATGCATATTTATCCATCAAGTGTACATTTCACAATTCTATCACATTAGTAGTCTCATGTTACATTCGGATATAAGTACCATATAAACACCATCCTTTAAATATGAAATCTCACGAAATCATACAATTTAATAACATACTGCCATTCAAAGGTAATTCGAATCAACATTCTCACTTATAATTTCAATGAATTCAATCCATATGAACCAACACATATACCACCTTGTATATAATTCACAAAGTCGAATGTATACTCATAGTCACATCCATATTTAACACATCCCTTCTTTAATTCAAGACTATACACATATTATTTAATTCCATAAGTATCATCACATGAGTCAAATATACACAGTTGTATAATCCACAATTCAATTATACTCATTCTCACATAAATAAGTAAGTATCACGTACCTAAACAATTTATCACATTATGCGAATTTTCTTGTCATTTATGCACAGAACTTTGTTGTCACATGTACTTATCAAATCCATTTATATACACCAAACACATTTGGCTTATGGCCCACCTTCATCCCACTCTCGGCAATTACCACATCTAAATTTCCATATCACATTTGGCTTCCCCACATAGTTAATAATAATAACATTCTTTTAGCTACTTTCATTCAATCATTAAGCAAAACTAATTAAACTAAACTCTTAAGAACTTATTTTATTTGTCGTCGATCCACTACGGATCGACTATTCGCCTAATTTCGCCTTTGCACATAAAATCCTGAATCAAAGTATAAATTTTCATGCATTCACATCACAATTATCCAAATATACTTCATATACCACATATACTTTCATGTATACACTTTGTCTTGGCTGAATATACATCTATCATTTTCCAATGAATAATTCAATTTCAAGCCATACTATCATTTCATATTCGAATACTTATAAACTTATAATTTCACAATTTTAATATCAAAGATCCATCTAACACTCATATATCATTTCATAATATCACAATTTAAATTTCACGTATGGGTTTGATCAATAGCTTATAAGCAACTCAAACAAGTTTTATCAATGTTTACAACATCATCACAAATTTTCTACAAGTTGTCTTCCTGAGCAACAATCATTAAATTATTTGTAACTAGAGCTACGGAACTCCAAATGAAGTGCCGTTAATTTTCCCTGAAAATAGACTCATATATATTCTATCCATAAAATTTTCAGAATTTTTGGTTTGGCCAATCAATACCATATTTTTCTTAAAGTTTCCCCTATTTCACTGTTTGACTATACTGACCACTCTTCACTACGAATTAAATTGCTCACTGTACAGAATTCAAAATATGTTCTTGTTTATTTCATTTGAAACTAGACTCATTAAGGAGTCTAAGCATATAAATTTTATCTCATAAAAATTTTTGTACAATTTATAATGATTTTCTAAAAACAAAATAGGGGATTTCGGAGTCATTCTGGCACTATCTCATACAACTTTAAATATATCTTTATAGGAAATTCCTTTACTTACACGGTTTCTTTTATAAGAAACTAGGCTCAATAAGCTTCATTTTCATATTTTATTCAGTTTCTAACTCACCTTTTACAATTTTTGGTGTATTTTCAAAGTTACACTAGTGCAGTAACTCAAATCTGTCAAGACTAATTCGGCACTTAGACTATATAAATTCATCCTTCTCGCTACTAGGTTTATTTAATCTTTAAGCATATTAAGTAAAGTTCAAACACTTAAGAACTTACTTCGACTATTATCCTATGGTATTATCGACTACTCAGCCACTTTCGTTTTTCCTCGATCTGAGTTTGCCCCCCTTAAGCTCTTGAGCTAATTTAAACAAATTTGACTACTCAATAACTATATTCAATAATGGTAACCACATACATAACAATGATAAATTTTCTAAATTACACCACTTACGGCAAACTCACTTTCAATCCATCTCAAATTCAATTAAATACCCAAATTATTATTCATTAACACATTGGGTACACACATATATATACAAAAGTTAATACTTAAACATTCTTTTCTAATGTCATGCTAAAGTCGAATTTCCCATTTAGCTAAAAATAACCTTTCACTTGTTCAATTTAAACAGGCCAACTCAATTTTTTTTCATTTATCAATTATCATTCGAGCATATAAGCATAGAAGATACGTATTAATCACCTTAATCAAGCATTATCTTATAAATACATATTCGACTCTCACATGCAGATAATCTCTTAATTAAAAGTACATTTATGGTAACCTCATTCCTATTCAACTCAAATTAGAATCAATTTCTCTAACTATCAATCACTAATACATTCGAAAATGGTACAATCCAAGCTAACATTATTTTCCATTAATAAGCATAAATTCACATTTTCTATAATAATGGTCGAATACCATTCATTTGTTACAAAACTCAATAATTAAGTCACACGCAAAACATAAATCCCAAAATTTAAACTCACAAACTGAAATTCACATGGATTTAACATTATAATGTCATCAAACCTTTATCCATTAATTCCTATCATCAATTATCAAATTTCGCAACCCTTTCATCCATAACCAAACATGTAACAATTATCAACTCAAGAAATGAACTCATGGGTCTAGGATAGATTCGGACAAGAGACTCAAAAACATTAAAATACCATCAAAGAAACATAGCTTCATGGCCGAATACTCCTTCTGCCATAAACTCAAAAATTTTCAAATGCACTATGGCATGAACATGTATTTCATCTTAAATTCACAAAATTTACAAGAACAAATATCAAAATCATACCCCAATTTGCCTTCACAAGGACCGAATACCATAGAGCCTAATTGTTTCTTTGTTCTTTAAGCTACGGTAATTGAAGGAAAGTAAAAGGGTGAAAACTTTGTTTTCACCACCCATTTTCTTATTAATTCCCAATTTCCACCATTATTTCACATTTTAAAGCATCAAACACAAGAATTCTTATCAAAGCATCCATGGCCAAAACATACTTAACAATTATAAACAAGAATTGGACCATGAGTTAGCTAGACAACTTAACAACAACCTCAATAATCAAGTTTCCATCAAAAATTATCAAGAGAGCTTACCAAATAGAAGAAAACAAAGTGCCGAATGCCTTAGGAATTTCTTTCCTCCCTTCCTCACAAGTTCGGCTAACCTCCATCAAGATGAATAACTTATTTTGTTTATTAATTATTATTATTATTTATTTATTTAATTTACACCACTATCTAATATAATAATAACATAAAATGTATATAATGTCCATCATGATTACCTTGGCCGGCCACTTACTTATAAAAGGGTAAATTGACATGCAAAACCATTCTTTTACACCATGCAATTATTTGGCTCCTTTTAATTAACTTCACACATTTTCAATGTTTCACACTTAAGCCCTTTAATAAAATTCACATCTAAATGAAAAAATCAACACACCAAAATTTCACACATGTAATTTCACATATATTAGACATGAAATTTAACATTCAATTATTTTTGCAACTCGGTTTAGTGGTCTCGAAACCACTTTCCGACTAGGGTCAAATTAGGGCTGTCACATTTATGCATTGCATACATTGTTTCTGATATTGGGATGGGCTTAGGCCCGATAAATGTGATATGTGATATTTGATGTGGGCTAGGACCCAAGGGCCACCGTTAATGTGATATGGGCTCAGGCCTAACTATGGCTATTATGGGCTAAGGCTCTAATGCCATCGTTACTATAACGGGCTTAGGCCCAATTTGATTGATGCATGTTATATGATTGACGAGGGTTGTACACACTGAGTTTTCGCAAACTCACCCTCCCTTTTTAATATTTCAGGTGATCCTCTGTAAGCGGTTCGACATAAAGGAGGACTCAGAGGTGGCTACACTACGAGCAGCTTTATACATTAGTATTTTAGCTCATATTAATTTTTATTTTCTTTCTTATGGGTTTTTATTGTAATAAGGCCATTATCTGGATTTAATTTTGGTTTTTGGATTATACTCTGTTAATTGCTAAATTATAACTAAGACTGGTTTTCCTAAATAAGTAAACAATATTTTGACTTTAAACGAGCTAAAATGTGAAACATTTTTGATGATAAAGCTTCAGTGATAACTGAAATATGAGATTTAACATTGGATATAAAAACTGAGGTATTCAAATAACATCTTAAGGTTTTGATCAATCTGGAAGGGTTTTATGCAAGTGCTAGATAATTAGAAATTTCAGAAGGGTTTCTAATGCAAACACGATTTTCGAAAAACACTTCAATGTGACACCGCCAGATTCAGTCATAATGTCTGGGTCGGGTTTTGGGTGTTACAATTTTCGGGCATAAGGAGTCGAATAGCGAGTCCAATGGTGATCCAAGAATAAGACTTGGTAATGGCATAAGAAATTTACTTTATAGACTATATGGGAGCGTTATGATGCTTTTGGGACTAGTGTTATTTTACTTGTAATGGACAATGGACATTAAATTTTGGACTTCAATTTTAGTGATTTTGTAAATGTTTTAATACATGATTTTATGTCTAATTGATGCTTGATTTACGGTATGTTGATGAGTGTTCATACTGTGATTGATAACACAGTGTATGAAACATGTATTTTATACGAACAATATTTAATTGAAGCTTACCATGGAGTGGATTGCTTGCGACTAAGGTATGTAGCTTGTGTGAATTAATTGGTGCTTGCTAAGTGTGTAACTAGGTGTTAAATTTTGATTAATTGTTGCATATTTGTTGTAAATAAATTAAATTGGAGATGTGTGGGTGTTTATTGTAATTAATTGTAGTTATTTCAAGTTTAATGAGTAAGTAAAATATGCAAAATCGGGTAATTAAAACGAATATTTAAAAAAATAGGTGCAATGGTTTGCATACAGGCATGTGTCTTTTCACACGGGCATGTGGATTTTTGGGGGTTTGATTTTTGGTTTTTGTAATCTAGTATTCTAATTCGCTTAATTTATAATTCAGCCTAAAACTTGATTAGATTAATTGAAGCCTTTAATGATAGGGAAGCATGGTAATATTATAGTGTTAGACTTGTAACTATTAATATTTGGTAGCAACACTCTTAATTCCTAATTTGGAAAAAAGTACTAAAAGTTTGTAGAAGTTACCATTTAGTCCATAATAATAAAACTTGAAATATGCATAGTAAATGAACTCGAATTAAGCTAAAACTTTTAGGGCTTGCATAATTTGACTAAAAAAATGTTGGTAACTATTTAGAAATAAAATTGGGATAGTTTAAGCTTAGATGGTAAAATTACTAAAATACCCTTAGGTTTAAATACTTTGAAAAAGTTTAAAAATGGTTTACAAATTACTTCCGCATTAATAAATTATGGTTAATTAGTCATAAATAAGGTATTATAAGGTTGAGGGTGTGGGTCAGTGGTCGTTAGCTGGAGAGTCGATTTGGTGGCTAATGTAATGCTTCGAATTTGGGCCAATTTGTCCGGGTCAGGTTTGTGGTGTCACATTTGGTGTGATCAGGGCTACAAGTTTAACTTCACAAACTTTACCTATCAACTTCTCAGCCTTCATAGTCAAAACTACATTAGACATAAAACACGATCTTTTGCTAACAACAAAAATTTTCAACCCATCATTATTTCTCAACGTAATTCACTTAGTCTCAAAATCTACCTTAACCTAATGCTCAGTTAACCAGTCCATGCCTAAAATAACATCAAATCCATATAATGGTAGCTCCATGAGATCAACAGAGAAAATGTGCCCTTGTATCATAAGAGAACACCTACGATAAACCTTATTTGCAAGAACACAATCTCCAAAGGAATTAATTACAGTCATTCCCAAATCAATAGCCTCTATAGGAATCCCTAACTTACAAGCTAATTCACTTAGAATATATGAATATGTAGAACCAATATCAACCAAAGAAAATAATGGAATAGATTGCAAATTGAAAGTACTTGTAATAACATCAATCGAATTTAGATACTCAAGTTCCCTAGCAAAATAAACTTCAGTTGGACCTCTAAACTCAATCTGTGAGGCTACTATATGAGCAACAATCTACTACACAATCGGTCTCCCATTACCTCTACTGTGACCACGACCCTTAATGGGGGCAGTAGTAGGTGCCAAACTCTGAGTTTATGATACCTCTGTTCTATTTGGATAGTCCCTAAGAAAATGTTCATTCAAACCACACTTATAACATCCACCTATCAACTTATGGCACTCTCCAGGATGCCTACGATCATTAATAGGAACAAAAAAACCATTTAGAACCACTAGTGTTAATCACAACATTACTCTGCTATTTAGATTGACTCGGTCGAGACCTATGTCTTGCACACCTACCATTGCTATAATTATCATGCCCCATTTTGGACAGACATTCAGAAGCACCATCATAAGCTCTCTTACTAATGACAGCCACTACAGAATGACTTGGCTCAACCAAAGTCTCCTCCACAGCCTTGGCTTTTCCACAAGCTCATCAAATGACTCTGTATTTTTTGCAACTAAATAAACAAAAATATCTTGATTAAACTCGAAAAAAACCTCTTACACCGATCTTTCTCAGTCAACAACATCTCAGTAGCACACTAACTGAGGCACACAAACTCTACCTCATAGTCAGCCACAGATAACCCACCCTGCACAATATCCATAAATTTCTGCTTAGGAGCTTCCATATATTACTTGCCCATAAATTTCCTCCTAAACACCTCTAAGAAATAATCCCGAGTTAAACAATCAGTGGTTGTACCTCTTTTAACAGTATTCCACCAGTAATATGCCTTCCCATCAAGTGGGGACACAGTAAAGCCTAATTTCTCATCGTCAGAATAGGACATATGCTAGAGGATCCTTTCTACTCCTTCCAACCAATACTCAGCTATGGTCAGATCTGTCCCATTCACTCCGAAAAACTCTTTACCACCCAACGCCCGAAGACGTTCAAGCAACTAGCACCAGCAATCCGTTGAAATGCTCCAATTATTGCTTCCATTAGAGGGCTTATACTCTCATTAGGAATATTTACCCTACGCTGTGACCCAGGAGGTACAGGGGATGTACTATCCTTCTAAGCACTAGCTCTTACATTTACACGTCTAGGAGGCATACCTAATTATCTAGCATACACGCACAAACAAATAAATAGTGTAAATGGCGGGGAAATGATCCAAGTCTCATTCGTGTAAGAAAGTTTTGGAATTAAAGGGTTTTCCCATTCCTACCCTTCATGCCTTACAAACAATTTATATCTCATGCAATTCAAACAGAGTCTATCAACCATATCATGAAAGCTAAGAAACTTAAACTCATGAGTTTCGAAACTCCAAACACACAACAATCACCTAGTTTGAGAGTTATTAAACTTGGGCTATTATACCACTAAATGTAACACCCCATACTCAGCCTAGATGCCAAGATGAATATTGAGATGCCACACCACTGTCTCACCACTTGTTCATCTAAAACAACATGTTATTTCTCATGCATGTTTTTTTATTAATAATAACATAGCATTATCATGAATTATAAACCACACGTTCACTTTTTGTTGATAAACCATGCCAAGAATTCATAAATAGCATAACATAGGCATTAATCATGCATTAGGACCATGATAGTACTAGGAAGAACATATGTTTTCTCCCTACTTAATGGTTAATTAAGTTATCTTTAGCACATATTTTAGCATTTTCAGTTTAGTAAATTACATTTTATAACTTATTGAATCTCAACCTATTTATCCTTAATTTTGTCATGTTTTGTTACTGATGTCGCTGCATTAGTGTTTTTAGATTGTGCCCAAATTTGTCGCCGCACTTGATAGCTATACGGACAACAACAAAGAAGTGTGAGTTCTCCAGTCTAGTACAATTAACTTGTACATACAGAGGAAGCATGAGTCTAATGAAAGGACACCTGTGCTATTTTGATAAATATCAATATATTTACGTGAAAAAAGGGGAAGCTTATTAGGGATCATCTTCTTCAACCTTTGTTTTAAAGCTTTTTTAGCTGTGGTGGCTTAAATGTCCTACGAGGTGAACCGAATTGAATGGGATCCATGTTAACTCTTGACGAGGAGCCATGAGTGCGACACTAGAGGGAGTTGAGAGATCAAGTCGAGATTTTCTAGGAATAGTGCTCTCTACTTGTTTCTTTTAAATTTCTTATCTAAATGATGGTGATTACTTTCAAATTCATGTTTGTATGGAAGTACACATGATTTTTTAGTTAAATGGTATTTTATGCAATCTTGCTTCTATTGTTTAATCTTTGAGTTTGAATTTTTTTAGCATGGAAATGTTATTGCGGTCACTGACACTAGAAAGCGCAACGATAATTCAAGCTAGCAAGCGTGACAACGGAAGTTGCTTGAGGATTCGAGGGATCTAATCCACTTGTTTTTAATAGTGTTCCTTTGCCAGCATCGGAAGCTATGGTTAAGCATGTTTAAGTCCTAGATTAAATATAGAAGTTAAGCTTGGCAAGATATTCATTACAGTTTAATGCATCGACAATCAACTATCCTTTTTACCTTGTGAGGACTTAGTATTATGTTGAATATTCACATCGGGGATCCAAGTGTCTCACTATTATATTTTATCTTATTATTTTCAAGTTATTGCTTCAACAAGTACTCTCACAATTTATCTTATTTTATCTATTTATTACGCTAGCATTGATAGACAAAAGACAACCATCCTCGTGGGATCGATATTTGATAGACTCATCTATCTACTATACTTGCATCGACAATGTACGCTTGCACATTATTGCTATGACGTTAAACAACCGACAAAGTTTTGGTGTCGTTGTTGGGGATGGTGTTTGTTTGATGTTTATTTTTGTTTGTTTTTATTTTATAATATTTAGTTGTTACTAACTTGTTTTCTTTTTGACGTTATTTTCACATTATTTTAGATGTTGTACGACCAGAAGTAATTCAGAGTTTATTGTCGATTTTGATCTAGAAATTGAAACAACCATTTGAAGGAGGCTTTGAGAATAGAGAAATATGGCTTTGCCAATAAATAATTGAATCATACCCTTGATGAAGAACTAATATGCTAATGACCCACCATTCCAATAATATGCTCAAATATAAAACAGGCCTATACGAGATTTTGTAGTACCTATATTGGATGACTTACAACTAGGAGTTGTTAGGTGTAAAGCTAGGGTTTGTGCAAGTGTACACAGTCATTATCAAGTAATAAGTATCGAGTAATCGTCTCCACAGGGATTGTATTTGTGTTAAGTCACTTAATTGTACAATTATAATAACAACTTGGTAAATAAAAACACAATATGGTTGAGAAGTGATGATTAAAATTAAATATATTAAACTAAATGTAATGATCCCTAATGCAATTTATCCTAAATATGCAACTATATGAATAAGCAAATTTTAGATGAATTAAACATAATTTGGAACAATTATAATATAAATAAACTAGGACAATTACTTTAATTAAGCTTAATTTATTATCAACATGCTTAATAATATTTGGTAAAACATTCCATGGCAACTCGATCTTTCATGAGTTTTGAAACCACATTAGGTCTTTTCGGAATCCTTTACTTAGTAAATATGCATTTTATTGATCCTTATTTCAGGTTCGAAATAGTTTAATCACACAAATCTAAGAACTATGCAGATAACAGAGCATGGTCAGAGTTGTTATGCAACCTACAATTTAATTGGGTCAGGATCTAAATTGAGCATGCACATTTCAATTATGTGTCCATTAGCCATCGTCCATTCAGGATCACTCAGCTAATTCAGGTGCATTTCAATCACGTACGAACAAAATAAAAACTTGATTTTAATTAAAAACATGATCAAATGAGGCACAAACATTATAAACATGAATCTGATAAATATTCTTTAATCAAAGTAATCATCCTAGCTTAAACAAAATTAAGCTATCATTGTTGTAAACAAGAACAAAGAACACATAGCAAACATTTTCAGATTAAATTAAGGAAAGCAAAGAATAAACCCAATTCAAAGTGACTATCACCCAAGACTCTAAACGATAAGGGCTCTTTCGTTCCTTCACTTTGCTCCTATACTGATGGCTCCCCAAGGTGGCCGACCAAAGGCTCTTTAAGAGGTTTAATTGCTAAAATCTCTATGAAGAGATGATGCTACCCGTGGGGAAATGAAGAATGCTAAGAGAATTGAGAGAAGAGAGAATGATGGTGGATGAGGGATGATTGATGAATGGTGAAATGGAGTCTTATTTATAGGTGAGAAAAGGACAGTAGTTTTCTAAAAATAGCAAAGTGTCATCTCTTCAAGCATCTTCAATGGGTGGCCGGCTATGAATTGAGGAATTTGAGCTAATTTTTGCTTGATTTTTGCTCAATTCAAGTGCCACAACAACTTAGGACTTAGACTTGGTCAAATGCAAATCTTCGGGCAATCTCTAATTTCTTCAACATTGTAAGGACCTTGTGCAATTAAACCAAAAAGTGGTTTATGTAAACAGCCATGTGTAGCTAAAAATTGGGTTGACTTGGTCTCCAATTTGGGCGGTTTTGTCATCCAACAAAGCTATGTCCAAAATAAATCAACAAATTAGAGGACCAAAGAATAAAATTTATCCAATTTAATTAATTAATTAATTAAAACCAAATTTATTAATGAAATATTTTAAAATAAATTATTAAATATAATTTTATATTTTATTATTTAATTTAATCATGCATGGCCCAGTTTATCTCTTAAAAATATATTGTGTTCAACTAAGTATAAAATAAGCCATTTTATGCATGAAAACTATATAATAAAGCATAAATTCACATTTTAATAATTTCGATGTTCTGTTTTCATTTTTTTCTCATATTCAATTAATTTATTAAAAAATTACTTAGTTTTAACAACGAATTTAAGTAAAAAGGTGATAAAATATATAGGAAAAATACTATATATTTTTCAGTTTACACACCTACAAACTTAAATCATTGCTCGTCCTGAGCAATGTTCATGCATAGCAAAAGGTCTTACTAAGGCAAAATTGCTAATAGTGCAAGCAGCATCAATCTTTGTCCCATATCCATGCATTAATTGTATCACCCCTTACCCGTATCCGACGTCGAGACAGGGTACGAGGCGTTACCTTACTAAAACACATACAAACATACATTTTCGATCCTTAGAAACTTCGTACTTTTAACACCTCAAACCCAGCCTAGACGTTATGGCCGAATCTGGCAGCGTCACATGAGAGTGCATTTGGAAATGCCTTAACAAGTTAAAATTGTTCTGGTTATTATCTTTACTTAGGTCTAAAAATTGCGAATCAACTTATTTGCTTACACCCATTTCTTTTACACGGAAGCTCTTAATTAATTTTGGAAAACAATGTTTCGTTGTGTTGTAGTTTATAAACCATAAAGTAGTTCAAAATTCCAAGTTAAACAAAAACAGTTCCAAAGTCCAATCACATATAAAATCCCAGAAATAAATCAGTAATAAATAAAGCAGAATGTAAACTGTAGAACTGTGAAATCAAAAGGTATTTAGTAATGGTCACCATTGAGCCCTCCACTGCACCGATCCATCTACTGCTGGGGATTACCTGACAGATAAACAAATAAAGGGGTGAGTTTTCGCAAACTCAATGTGCACATCCCCACAATAAAGCATGCATATAATCAGATCTCAAAAAACAATCATAATTTGGGCCTAAGCCCTTAATAGAAACAGTATGGGCCTTAGCCCACTCAGAACAGAATTAGATATATATAATAGGGCCCTTAAGCCCAATTAGATACAAAATCATAACAGATCAGATAATAGTAAATCATACCCAGCAACCCTGCACACCATCTCCGTCCAACCCTACACACCATGTGGGGATAAAATCAACCCATCTAGCCTTACACACCAAGTATGGGGATAAAATCAACCCATCCAGCCCTACGTACCATAAAGTATCGTGAAACGGTACATAGCAGATATATGCAGCATAGCTACCAGATAATAGGCTAAAAGCCTTTCAGATACTCCTTCTCTTCAATAATAAACCCACCCCAATGCAATGCAACATAATACCATGGTATGCTAAAATGCAGAAACAAATAACAGATCATATAATCAGACAGATACACATGCTTAAAGTAACATGCTTACACATATATCACAATATCAGAACACAGAATGGGCTTTAAGATATCTTTATCGACCCTACAACAGGCTACAGTCGACTTGGGCGAACCGTGCAACCTTACAGTTCAAGTCAGAAAAATGGGCTCACATGCCCATGTGGTATGCCCGTGTGGCCCACACGGCCCAAATAGTCAAGCCCGTGTCTCGTACACGGCCTCGCCAGCCTTACACGACTGTGTCCATCGCACCCTTGTCGAGTGCACACAGCCGGCTCGTCAATCACATGGCCATGTCCCGCCGCACAGCCTCCACATGGGCAGTCCACACGCTAGTGTGGCGTTTACAGTAGGCTTTTTAGCTTTCATTGAAACGTGATTTCTATGCAATTGGAGTACACACTTGGTTCATTTTTGATGCCTAAGAACTCTCGAGCACTCCAGTACCTATAATTAGTGAACCCAGTCATTGATTTAGCGGATTAATGAACCAATTTGACAACTAGGAACTAACAGAGACCCGCCTTACCGACGATAGAAACCTTTCATTAGAATCGATCACACAAAATATCACTGTTCAAGGCCTCCTCCTACGCCAGTTTCAACAAAAGAACCAGATTACTAAACTATTGCTATGAATTCCACAACAAGAAGAAGAAGGGAAACTTACTGAACCAGAATGGATACCAACAACGATGGTATTACACACAAAGAGGACAGGTTACGTTAAAAGTAATGGATATTTCAACAGCAATGGTAGGGGAAGAAGTAAAAGAAAAAGAGAAAAAAGAAAGAAGGGAGTGACAGAATTTTCAAAGAAAGGAAGCAATACTGAACAGAACTGTTAACCCCCTACCCATATCCCTTAATTCTCTCCACGAACCCCTTACTTTGATTTTTAGTAAACCACAAACTCTCAGCTAAAATTTATAGCAAAATAAATTCCATTTTCTCTGCATAGACTTGAACCCAAGACCTCTCTTACTACAACACTCCTCTCAACCACCAGACCTGCAGGCCCATTCTGTCATATCCTTCCAAATTAATACTCATAAGCCTCAAAGCCAAGGATAAGGCCTTTTTGAAATAAAAACAAAAAATTTACCAAATAAATGGCTTGAACTTGGGACCCCCCAACACACCCAGAACACGTAACCACTAAAGCAGACATTTATTTGGGATGTTACAGTACCAAATTAAAACTTTTCAAACTTTATCTTATGGTCCTTAATGTAGACCTACGAGGCCCAAAACAATGCCTAGAAAATATCCGAGACCATTTCGAGCACTTAGAAAAATTTCAATAAGAGTTACTCAAAATAGGGCACACGCCTGTGTGAATGGGCAACGCACCCGTGTGGCCTAAAAATATGGCCGTGCTAAAGGCCTATGTGGCTCACACAGCCTAGGCATATGGGAACACGCCCGCACCCCTCATCCATGTGAATTTATTTTCAAACATCGAACCTATAGGGGTTTTCACATAGCCTAACACATGCTCATTTCCCTGGCCCGTGTCCCTCGCACGGCCATGACACGCCTGTGTCCTAGCCCGTGTGTGAAAACCTTGACATTCTGTTCCTGACGTCAGCAACAATTTAAGGTCACACTCCCGTGTGCTAGGCCGTGTCTTTCACATGGTTGAGACACGCGTCTGTGTTTCAACCCGTGTGGCTACTATTGGGCATTTAATTTTGCCAACCAAAGGTGCAGGGGATACACAGTTTGACCACACGCCCATGGGGCAGACTGTGTGTCACACATGGCCTAGACACATGCCCGTGTGCCTACCTGTGTGGAAAAAAATAAAGCTATCTCCCAAGCCTTTTTCCACCCTGAAACAAAGTCACCAATACTCAACCAATGACCATAATTTGGCATCCATGCAACTTCACATAACCAATCCAACCAAGTATTCATATGACTATCCTAGTACTCTTGTTCATCCATACTACCTTGTACATTTATAAAAACATCATTTGCATATATCAATAATGAATATTAGCCATTATCCATGGATTTATACAAATGGAGTATTCTCAACCAAGCCAACACATTTGGCCCAAAACAAAATGACACTTAACAAAGACTAAGTCCCTATACACGCCATTTCACAAAATATTAGAAACTAACTATACCAAATGCTTTAGTTGATAGTGTGAACGAAACCTCCGACGTCCGATGATCCATAAGCTAATTAGGCGAAACTATAAGAAAATGGAAAGAAGAGGGAGTAAGCATAAAGCTTAGTAAGCTACAAGAAAATAAATGACAACAATTTACCCTGCTTTAACATATTCACAAGACATCATAAATTGTACATGACATAAAAATGGTTACAAGCACAACTTACTCTTTTTCATCTCTTACTAATCCTACAATATAATTTTGAGCTCATAAAGCATACATTTTATGTAGGTACCTCTACCACTCATAACATCATCATCATAATTCTCATTCTTAACATAAACTTTAAATTTCCCCGTTGAACCATTTAAAATACGAAAGGATATTCAATAAGCCTCAGGCATAGGGTATCATGCCGACGTCATGTTCCAGACATGGTCTTGCACTGGCTCACAAGTCAAGTCGATGCCATGTCCTAGACATGGTCTTACACTGACTCTCATATATCAAGGTCGATGCCATCTCCAAGGCATTGTCTTACATTGGCTCTCCTCTATCTGTACCAATGTAATGTCCCAGACATGGTCTTACACTGACACATATCAAGCCGATGCCATGTCCAAGACATGGTCTTACACTAGCTTGCATGTCGAGGCTGATGCCATGTCCCAAACATAGTCTTACACTAGCACCCGTATCAACACTGATGCCATGTCCCAAACCTGGTATTACACTAGCTCGCACATATTGGTGTCGATGCCATGTCCCAGACATGGTCTTACACTAACACTCGTATCAACGCCGATACTATGTCCCAGACATGGTCTTACACTAGCTCGCAGATATCAGTGTTGATACCATGTCCCAGACATGGTCTTACACTAACACATATCAAGCCGATGCCATGTCTCAGACATGGTCTTACACTGGCTCTTGTCTATCCCTAGTATCATGGCATGAATATCCAATCTATTCCTACGGTTTAAGCGGGGTTTCATCACATAAACTGTCATCATGCATTACTCATAATCACATTCAATAATTTTATGCCAAATCAATAATTCATGCATAATATTGAAAGAGTTGCATTATTTACCTACAACTTACCTTGGTATACAAAATGTGAACGATCTCTCCATTAGTCCGTTTGCTTGGCCTTACCCCGGTCCAGGCTCAGATTTCGTAATTCTTGTTCTATAATAATAAAACTTCACTAAATTAATCACTATATTAATTTAGACAATTCAAAATTCACAATTTGGCAAAATGACCATTTTGCCCCTAGACTTTCGCAAAATGACCATTTTACCTATAGGCTCAGAAATTGAGCTGTATCGAATTTCCTTATTAACCAAGCCTAATCGAATTCTTTTCAATTTTATGGCAGCCCACAATTTCCATTATTTCATGCATTTACTACACAATTTTACCTACTTTACAACTAGGTTCATTTTAGGTGTTTTCCATGAACACCACTTCACAAAAGTTGTTTATTTGGCAATTAAGATTCATTTCTTCCTTAAAAGTCTAGCAAACAACATAAACACTCATGGTAAAATGATTGACTCTCCACCATTTTGCAAAATAGTCCCCTCAAAAGCTAGCCCATGCTACAAGGGTCCCAAAAGTACAAAAATTATCAAAGAAAGTCATCAAAATCACTTACTTGAGAGAGGAATAAGTGGATGAGTTTTCAAGCTCCTAAAACCCCTTAGGTTGCTTATAAGTTCGGTGAAAGAGAATATGAAATGAAAAAGATGATGTTTAGTTTCTTAGGCTATTATTTAATTACCAAATTAAGTCACCTAACTTTGACTTTTCTTCTTTTCTTGTGTCATGGCCGGCCACCCTTATTAAAAAGGGTCTATTTACTCTTTAAAGACCCTCAATTGTAGCTCTCTAGCTATTTGGCACAATTTACTAGTAAATCACAACTTTTCCCCTTTATGCGATTTAGTCCTTTTTTGCAATTGAGCTCACAATCGCTAGAATTAATTCACCAAAATTTTCATGCACTCATGTAATTATGCTATAACACATAAAATAATATTAGAAATAATTTCTCCAACCTTGGCTTAGTGATTCTTAAACCACTATTCTGACTAAGCCCTAATACGGGCTGTTACAATTCTCCCCCTTAGGGTTTTTCGTCCCCAAAAATCTTACCAGTAAACAAGTTTGGGTATTGGTCTCTTATAGTCTCCTCAGGTTCCCATGTGGCTTCCTCAATCCCATGTCTATGCCATAATACTTTCACAAGTACTATGCTTTTGTTCCTCAATTTCTTGACCTCCCAAGCCAAAATCTTAGCGGGCTATTCACCATAGGTCATATCTGGTTGAATCTCAACCTCTACTGGTGTAATCATGTGTGAAGGGTTGAAACAGTAACGATGCAACATAGACACATGGAAGACATCCTGAATCTTTTCCAACTCAGATGGCAAGGCCAATCGATATGCTACTGGTCCGATCCTCTTGGTCACCTCATGAGGTCCAATATACTGGACTTAATTTGCCTTTCCTACCAAATCTGAGTATTTCAAATCTGTGTAGGATTTCTGTCTACCGAGCCAGCCTTTAAGCAGTCACGAATCACTTTATCTTTCTCTTTAGTTTCTTTGACTAAAGCGATCCTATGTATTTTATTCGCTCTAAGTTTTGACCAATACAAGGGCGTTTCGCACTTGCGCCCATACAAAGCCTCACAAGGCACCATTTTTAGACTTGACTGATAACTATTATTGTACGTGAACTCTAAGAACGGCAAGTACTTTTCCAAACTGCCTTGAAACTCAAGAGCATAACACTGTAACATGTCTTTAAGAATTTAGATTACTCTCTCTGACTAACCGTCAGTTTGCGGGTGAAAAATAGCACTGGATTTTAGTTTAGTCCCTAAAGCATCTTGTAACTTCTTCCAAAATCGTGACGTAAATCTCAGATCTTTATCCGAAATGACCGACAAGGGCACTCCATGAAGTCTCACAAACTCAGAAATATACAAATCGGCTAGTTTGTCCAGTGAGTAGTCCATACAAACCAGTATAATATGAGTCGACGTTGTTAGTCTATCCACAACAACCCATACACATCTTTCTTCCTTGGTGTCGAAGGCAATCCAGTCACAAAATCCATTGCCACATGGTCCCATTTCCACTCGGGAACCATTACGGGTTGAAGTAAACCTAAAGGTACTTGGTGTTCTGCCTTTACTTGCTTACAAATTAGGCACTTAGAATCAAACTCTGAAATGTCTCTTTTCATTCCCGACCACCAATACATTTTCTTCAAGTTATTAAACATTTTTACACTACCGGGATGGATAGACAAGCAACCAATATGTGCCTCACGCAAAATCTTTTGAATAAGTTCATCATCTTTAGGTACACAAACCCTATCTCTAAACATTAGACATCCGTCAGTACCCATCTCAAAATCTGATTCATCACTCGTCTTGCATTGAGTCAACTTGGCTTGTAGATCTTTGTCACCTTTATGAGCTTTGCAAATTTCTTGAAGGAACATCGGTCTAGCTCTCATCTCAGCTAGAATCGAACCATCATCGGCTACAGTCAACTGAGTGTTCATAGCCCTCATGGCAATCAATGATTTCCTACTCAAAGCGTCAGCGACCACATTTGCCTTCCTGGGGTATCAGTCAGTTATCAACTCGTAATCTTTTATTAACTCTAACCATCTCCATTGCTACAAGTTCAGTTCCTTTTGAGACATCAAGTACGTTAGACTTTTATGGTCGGTGAACACTCGACATTTTTTGCCATACAAGTGGTGTCTCCAAATCTTCAATGCGAACACAATGCCTGCCAACTCTAACTCGTTTGTTGGGTAGTTTTTCTCATGTGGCTTCAGTTGTCTCGAGGCATAGGTTATTACCTTTCCTTCTTGCATGAGTACGCATCCTAATCCGTTTAAGGATGCATCACTACACACTACGAATTCTTTTCGTGGTTTCAATTGCACTAAAACTAGAGCTTTGGTCAATAAAGCCTTTAGTTTCTTAAAACTATGTTGGCACTTTTCCGTCCACTCAAACTTGACGTCTTTCTGCAGTAGTCTCATCATCAGAGTAGCAATCATGGAGAACCCTTTAACAAACCGTCTGTAGTAACCCACTAAACCCAAAAAGCTTTTCATTTTTGATATGTTCCTCGGTGGTTTCCACTCCATAATAGTCGAGATCTTACTCGGGCCAACTCTAATCCCATCTCCCGACACAATGTGTCCCATGAATCTGACCTCTCGTAGCCAAATTTTGCTCTTACTGAACTTGGCATACAACTCCTTATCTCTCAAGGTTTCAAAGATAGTTCTTCAGTGCTCCGCATGCTCACTTTCATCATGAGAGTAAATGAGTATATCATCAATAAGGACAACGACGAACTTGTCTAAGTAGGGTCAGAAATTGCTATAACAGCCCAATTTTGAGCTTGATCAGAATGAATGGTTTTGGGACCACTTAACTGAGTCAAAAATATTTATTTTATTATTTTAATAAGTTTTTTAGCATGATATTATTACTGTGTAAAAGTTTCGTAAAGAAATTTTACCGATTAAACAGTTAATTTGGTAAAAAGGATTAAATCGCGTAAAGCGAAAAACATGAATTCTATTTGATAAATGACTCATTTGGCTTTGGTATTAATTATGGGAGTCCTTAAATGGCATTTAATCCACTTATGAGATAGTCGAGTTTCATGGAATGGCAAATGGTTTACTTTTAAATTATTTTTAGGTTAATTTTGGTATTTGGCTATTAAAGGTTATTTTTTTAAAACAAAATTTATTTTGTTTATTCATGGTCATCTTCATCTAGCCGAATTACGTGAGAAAGAAGCCATTTTTTTTAGCTTCAACATTCAGCATTGCTATTTTTTCTTGATTAAGGTATGATTTTGCTCCGTTTTTAATGATTTTTACGTTTTTGAGCTCGTTGCAGCTCAATCTAGCTAGCCCGTGTCTCCGTTTTCAAAACTATTAAAGTATTAAGATATTGTGATTGATGAGTATGTGAGTAATTTGATGATTTATGTTAGATTATGAATGATTATTGTTAGATTATCTTGTTTTGAAAAGTGATTTTTGGCAAAAATGTCAAAAGGGATTAATTTGTGAATTTGTAAAATGTTGTGGATAAAAGTATAAATAAAGTGAAATTGTGGGTTGCTAGTAGTATGGGTAAAATTCGACGAGCATGGGTTTTTCCTTAATTGCATGAATTTGCAATTTTACGTGATAAGGACTAATTTATAAGAATGTGAAACTTTAGGGGCAAAAGCATAATTTTGACAAAATATGCATAAGTGTCAAATTGAATAATTAGGAGGTTAATATACTAAATTTGTTATTATTTAGATCTTGATAAGCTAAGATTGAGCTTAGATCGAGAATGTAACACCCAAATTTTTTGGGATTTTTAATTTTTGCTAAAATTTATTTCAGCATGAATGGATGTGTTATATTGTTGTGTTGGGTGTTTTTAGTGGGCCTTTGGAAGGCCTAAGTTTAAGTTAAAGCATGGTGGAATTTTTAGATTTTAAACTTAAAGGAGAAAAGGCATTAACTAAGTGGGGTTTTAAATAAATATTGATAATTTAAGACACAAGAAGACCTGTGGTAAAGTTGCAAGGTAGCGCCACTTAAAGCTTAAGGAGGTGGTGTGTAGAGGCTAGGAAAGAGCTAAGGTTCAAATCCCTTGATAAGCAAGTGTTGTTTTATTTTTATGCTTGTGCATGGTAAGTGATGAAACTCAAGTTGAACTCTGAAGGGAGGTGTTTGAACTACTCATGGGATTGAATCAATGAGTGATAAGGGGAGAAAATTGAGGAATTTTGAAATGGTGAAGAGGTTGGTCGATTGTGGGAGTCTTGGGTGAGCAAGTTCGGCTAGGTCCTTGGAAGGGGGCACTTTCGGCTATTGGGGTATGAGAGTGTGCCGAATCCTTTTGTTGTTTCTTTCAGGATTTGCTAAGGGCTAGTCTTAGTGCTGAATAGGTAAGTTTCAAGGAGTGCTTCCATTCTTTTCTTCCTTTTCTCTCCTTTCCCTTCTTGTTCTAAAGGCTGAAATCTAGAAGTTGGTTAGTATTTCCCCTTGTCGATTTACCTAAAGGACGAACCCTTTATCTCTTGTCTTCCAAAAGCCGAATCTAGTATCTTCTGTCTCCCTTCTTATTTTTTTTCTTTCTTCTTCTCCTTTGCTCCACCGATTGAGTTAACCTCTCTCAAAGTCTTGCTAGCCGATTACTCTCAAAAGCCGAAAGTTGGACCATTTGTTAACCGATTCTTCTTTTTTGGCCGAATCTCTAATTTCCCTTTCATCTCATTTCTTTCAAAAGCCGAACCCCTCAATCCTCTCATCCCTCTGTCGACCATCTCCTCTCTTTTTCATAGACTTCTTTTCTACTTCCTATTTCTACAAAAGTCGAAACCTCCACACTCTCTAGTTATTTCAGAAACAGAATCTTTAGATCACTTCTTTTCTCCCATTTTGTCTAGATCTATAATAGATCGGGACTAGGCTAGTGTTTGGGGACTTTCTTTTGGTGAGACAAAGCAGTGGTAAGTACTCGAATCCCTTCTTTTGTAACCTTGTTATTCAAGAAAAGCCGAAAACCCCTAACTCTTCAAGGTGGCTATCGGTTTTGAGTTCTTTTGGATTAACATGTAACACCCTTAGACCCTTACCCATTGCAGGGGGCCAAGAGGTATTACTCAACAGCTATCTTGTTAAACTAAATTCTACATTATAGGACTCATATTATTGGGTATACAAATGCATACACAATCAACAATTGGATTAGATTTCAACACTCATCAAACTTAATTACGTAAGCATGAATGACACACATACTCTGAATCCGTTGCATAAGTTCAAGGATGATTGCTATTTACTTAGCATGTAACAATAAGCATGGCCAAACATTATTCTTCTCACATTAATAAACACCTTGACACGTTCAAGGTCCCAAATCACCCCAAAAGCGTTTAAAACATTTATACATCTCAGGAGCACATTTGTTTAAACTAACAAACACATATGGAAACGCGTCAGCCATTTTCGCATGGCTATAAATATTTACAATTCAAAATGAAGTTCTACTCCAACACAAAGGTCTTAGCCTATACATGCCATTGCTTAAGGAAGTAAACTTTTGAAAATACCAAAATATAATATCGATAGAGTGGATGACTGAGACTTGAACCCCTCGAACTGTAGCTTCCAACGAGATCTATAAAACAGAAAAAAGATGCAACAACGAAGTAAGCTTCCACATGCTTAGTAAGTTTGAGTATTTAAACAACTCATAACTTAATAATTTAGTTATGACTAAAGACTTAGAATCAATTCATAAGAATTCACCAATTTAGCCGAATTCATGTACATAAATATGTATACACGTAAAGTACAATGATAGACATAGAAGAAATGATTTTCACTCACTCAATAAATTTCTTTATACTCAAGTTGCAAGTGACTTATATGTCACATAAGAATATGAAATCCGTACTTGATCATCTTAATATAATGCTCGCCCTTTTCTTGCGGTTGTATTATCATTTTTCATAACTTTATCGAATATTTAAATCACCGGCATTAAGCCTGCTAGGCACAAAGGCCCGATTACATATCACCAGCTCGAAGCCTGCTAGGCACAAAGGCCCGATTACATATCACCGGCTCGAAGCCTGCTAGCACAAATGCCTGAATTTATCACCGGCACAAAGCCTGCTAGGCGCTAAGGCCTGAAATTATCATATTTGGATTCTCGGGTAATATTTGTTCATATTCGCATATGTAACATTAAACATATCATCCTTTCAAATCATTAGATACATTCACATAAATAAAACATCCACATATAACATCCCTCCATAATCAATTTACTAAATACTTATGACATTCCTTTCTATACCCGATTCGGTCTTATAAGACTTACTATAAAATTTTCATATGCACAAGCTAATCACATCTTTCCTTAAAATTCTAATATGCATTTGGCTACCTCAATCATACCATCATATTCCATAATTATATTGTTAACAAAGTGAAAAGAACTAGTTGTAAGGCTAACAACTTAAATGCGCCATATCACATTCGGATATGTACACAGGGAATACACTCAAAACTTACCTCGATATATTCGAACGATTATAGCTCGGCTACTCAACTACCTTCTCTTTTCCCTTATCTGGCTTCAATCCTCCTTGCTCTTGAGCTTAATTAGCCTCCTATTAACCGAATAGCTTAAGCTCTTTCTCACCCTTCTCCTAAGGAAATTCGGCAACTAAAAAAAATCCAAGACTAATTGAAGCTTATTTTTCCATTATTTCATGTCATGCATGCTCCATTTATTCAATTACTAACTTACCCCTTTTAAAAATCATGCTTCTCCACTAAGCCATGGACATTAGTGTCCATGTCAATTATGTGTGGACAATTTGCAACATAAGCCCTCTCTATTTCATGAGACATTAATTTCGGCACTAACAATAAACCTAATTAAATTACCCTTTTATAATTATTTTATCAAGTAATTTAACTAAACAAAATCAATAAAATATGGAACACATCATTTCATGGTAATGATGACCGGTCACTATGTCAAATTTGGTAAATTTGACATGCAAATCCCCATCTAATAATTCATGCACTATTTGGTCTCTTATAATATTTCCTAACATATTTCCAATTTATAACACACAAATCCTTTTTTTTTTAATTCTCATTCAACTAACAAAAATCAAGGAAATTAAATTTCACACATGCATTTTCGCATTTAATTAATATGAAATTTACTTTCTAATAGATTTTTCATCTTAATTTTGTGGTCCCGTAACCACTTCCCGGCTAGGGTCGATTTACGGCTGTCACAAAACATCTATGTTAGCCTTTTTCTTTTGGTTCTCATGTGTTCTAGTATGGTAAAGAGGTGATCTAACAAGGAGCAGTTGGAGGCTAGGACCATTGAAGCAATCTAGATCTAGATCTAGTAGTTAGATTTCGGCAAGGTAAGTGTTGGTTATGCTTGAATGTTGGCGAATGGGTAAGACAATGTGGTGTCAAGTTTTATGGAATGATGAGTTAATAGTGTGATTGAAACGATTGTAGGATTACTCGTTCGAGGGATTTCAGCATATATTGCAAACAAGTGTGTAATTGACACCCTCTGGCAGACTAGATCGGCAAAAGTCGAAATGCTAAAATGCTGAAATGCCAACATTTCGGGGGCTTACGAGCATATGAGCGCTCATGGGTCGATATGAAACTGTGAAAACAACAATAATGGATGGTAAGGCTACATTGCACGTTTTCGTGCACGTTGGTGGTTCCGGGCAGAGTTTGGACTGAATTGGGCCCAATGGGTTTACGGGCCCATAGGGGTGAAATCAAGCGGTAATTACTCTCTACTAAACTAGAGGTTCGATCTGCTAAGATATGTGTAGAATTTGGACATAGTGGGCCACAATAGCTTGTGGGCTCTACTGGGCCCATTAGGGGTTTTAGGCCGGATGACACTGTATTAATGAAATGGGCCATCTAAGTTGCACTGACAATATTAAATTTGTTAGTAGACCGTAATAAGCGTAAAACCCTAAAACCTAGCAAAATTACTGAAATACCCCTAAAGGGTGGAAAATTACTATTTTACCACTAGGTGCTAAAAGACCATTTTACCCCTAGGGTCTAGTTGACTGATTTGTATGCTACTATATCTGATATTTGTCTACCATGTCATATTATATTCTGTTGCATGGGGTTGGGTTATTGTGACGGAGGAAGTGCTAAGTGGCAATGCCACATATTCTGCTTAGAGGCTCTGCCTCATATTACAGTTTTGGTGGCTTGGCCACCATATCTGTATAAGTAGCTATGCTGCGAGTTTGGTGTGTAGGGCTGGATGGGTTGAGTTATTCCCCACATGGTGTGTAAGGCTGGTTCGGGTGGTGTGTAGGGCTGGATTGGGCTTGGGCTTTGCATACATGCATATAATACTGAAATTTGATCTGTTACTATAATGGGCCCAAGGCCACACTATCTTTTGAATAGGACTAAGGCCCAGTTTAAACTGTATCTGAATAGGGTTTCGGCCCAGTTTATGCTTAAACTGATCTCTGATACTGGTTGGGTTAGCTTACACATTGAGTTTTCACAAACTCACCAATTCTTTCCATCCATGCAGGTGACCCCCAACCATAGAGGACTTGAAGCTGCGAGGGATTCGGAGTAGCCACGTTTTCAATTTTTTATTTTATTTTTGCTAGATTTAATCTATTTTAGTATTCTTTAACTTTTGGGTTTCAAGTTGTAATAAGGCCGCTCATATTTTTATTTTGGTTTTTCTTTTAATCATCACTTGTCTAAATCGATAGACTAGTCTACGCGAGTTTTAATTCAAACTTAATAAACGTTTTCAAAACATACAATACGTGACAAACAAGTAACCAAATAACGATGATTCAACAATAAGTTTTCTTTATAAAGGTAATCCAGTTTTGCTAAAACCAACATAACAATGTTAAAAAGATCAAAGTGTAATTCACTGTCCATGTGACACACCAGATATGGCCATAACGTCTGGGCTGAGTTTGGGGTGTTATATTTAGTGGTATCAGAGCCCGGTTGCAAGAACTCAGTTGTGGATCAGGTCCAAATGTTTCCCTTAAATTTAAATTAAGGCCCAAAATGGTATTTTGAAAATTTGATTTTGGAAATTTCTTAAAAATCTTTCTAAATTGATTTTTTTTCAAATGTTTTTACACTATTGAAAATTTAAGGTTTTTCTAGAAATAAAGATTAATCGAAGAAGTTAGTGTAACAGCCCACTTTAGACCCTAGTTGGAACGGGTGGTTTCGGGACCACTTAACCGAGTCAAATTATTATTTTTATTGCTTTAATATGTTTTACAGCATGATAGAATTACAGTGTGAAAGTTTGGTTTAGAAATTTTATCGTTTGACTGGTTAATTTGATAAAAAGGATTAAATCGCATAAAGCGATAAATTAGGGTTCTATATGGTAAATGGCTTATTTGACCTTGGCTTTTTAAATAAGGGTCCTTAAATGGTTATTTTACCTTTTCTAAAGCTAGTGGACATTTATGTCCTTAATGACATTTTTTTAAATGGTTTAAGTTAAAGGGTAAAATGGTCAAATGGCTTTATAATATGTTTTAATTAAATAAAATAAGAAAATGGCTTCATATTTCTTCTCTCCCACTGATTCTTCAAACAAAAATAAAGGGTTTAAAGGTTTTCTTCATTCAGCTACTATTTTGCTAAATTGAGGTATGCTTTGACTTCGATTTTTAGTGATTTTTACGTTTTTGAGATCGTTGCTTCGCATATTAGTCGACCCGTACCTCAATTTCTTATTTTGAACATGTCTTTGAAAAATGCCATTGATGAATTCATGTTATTTTGATGGATTTTGATGAATTATTGATTATTATGTGGAAATATACAAGAATTTTAAAGTAATTTTTGAAGAAAATGGGTTTTAAGGATTTGATTGTAAAAAGGTAGAATTTTTAAGGTTAAATTTGTGATTAATTAAAAGATATATGCTTGTATAAGTCCCTTGAATATTCGGCTATAGTGAATTGGGAGATTGATTGTGTAAATTGTCATTTTTGTGATGAGAGGACTAAATTGCAAAGTATTGAAAATATAGGGGCTAGATTGCAAATATGTCAAATTATATGTTTTTGGATTGAATTGAATATGTGAGTTAGTAAATAGCTGAATTTTGCATTAATATAGATAAAGACGATCGGATCCTAGAACTTGATCGGGGAAAACGGAAAATAGACGAATAGATACGGGATTACGAGGGAAGTTCGTATAACGAATTTAATGTGTATATATATGTGTTCATACGTATTGTTATTTGAAAATATGAAATGCTAGATGATTAAATAGCCTAATGTAACGAGTATATATGAGACTGAAATAGAAATGTTAAATTGTTACATGTGATAAATTGAATACCGAGCCCCGTTAGAACCGTAGAAGTCGATAGGATACAAGTGACATGTCACTAGGGCTACAGGGTGGTTCGAGCTCCTGCATTTGTTGCGGACTCACCACGTGCTCATGAGCTACAGGTGTATCCTTCGAGATTACATGATCAGCCTGCGGGCTTACCGATTATCCTTCGGGATTATATGTTCAGCCTCCGGGCTTACCGTACAGGCTCGAAAGAGCATATATGACACATTGACGGATTACAGGTTATATGTATATACACTGTGTGTGTATCACCCGAGTATCTTTTGATGTTCTTATAGGTTCAACGGGCAATACCAATACATGTTACAGGAAAGGTTAATTGATATTTGAATATATGAGAGAGATGTAATGTGAATACATGAATGGTATAAGGTACATGTTATAAGAGTTATGTGCTATACATGAGATAATGAAGTATATGAAATACATGTCATATGAATTGTATGAATGGAATGATACTAGTTACATGATCAACATGTTATATGAGAAGGTGCAAAATGAAGGCATATTATGCCATATGATTTACAAGATTTGTATATGTTACTTGAAATGAAGTATTTGATAAGCTTTTATATATGATATGTTATGAAACTACATGAACTAATGAGTGTGAGCTTGTGCAATAGGATATAAGATCATATGTTTGTAATGGCCTTACTTAAGGATACCTCATTGAAATGGTAAGTTTCATTTCATGTTATATGGACTTACTAAGCTTTAGAAGCTTATTCCGTTTATTTCTTTCACTATCTTCTAGATTCGGAAGCTAGCTAGGATATCGGACGAGTCGGGGATCGCTATCACACTATCGATAAAGCTTCGGTACTTTTGAGTATTTTGCAAACGTTTGTTCATGGCATGTATAGGCTAGTACTTTTGTGAACATGATGCATTTTGGGAATGTTCAAGCTATGGGATGTGGCTTGAGTCATACATGTGTTTATAATCAAGTACTTGAGTTGTCCTTTACCTGTATGTGCTTATGGAAAGATATGTGATTTTGATGAGGTTATAAGCTTGCATAATTGATATGTATATATGTGTGGATGAGTGCATGGAAATGGTCATTTAGGCCTTCGAGTTGGTGTGCTTGATTTGTGAATGAATTGAGATGATTTTGGGTCCATTTTGTGCTTGAATTGGTATGTTTTAGGTTGGTAGAATGGCACGAAATGTTGTTGGTTAATGGCTAGTAGAAATGACCCATATTGGGTGGCAAATTGGCTTAAACCAAGCCTATAGTTGTGCCACACGGCCAGGGAACACGGGCGTGTGCTTCGACCGTGTGTCCCCTGCACCTTAATGTTTTGGTCAGTTTTGGTACATGGCCTAGACACACGGGCGTGTATTGTAACTTGTAGCCGTGTGAAATTTGGTAGTATAGTCACACGGTCTGCTCTGTTTTGTACACGGGCGTGTCTTGTAGCCGTGTGATTTTTGACAGTTTCGACCACGGGGTAAGTGTACGGGCGTGCCTAGGCCGTGGGCGACACAAGGCCTAACCCCATGGGTGTGTTGGACAGCCGTGTCGGATAAGTTAGATTCGACCACGGGCTGAAAGGTTTGGGCATGTCTGGAGGGACACGGCCCTGTGTGAAGAACACGGGCAAGGGGCACGGCCGTGTGTCCCTAACTTAAAAATTTCACAAATTTTCCCTATCTTTTAGCATGTTTCCAATTAGATTTCCAATAGTTATATGCATCATTTTATAATCAATTGAAGCATGCTCTGATGATTGATGTTACGTGTTGGATCTTGATTAAAAAGTTTAAAATTTTACTGTTTCGATATATGTTACAAGTCCGGTAATGCCCCTTACCTATTCCGGCGACGGTTACGGGATAGGGGTGTTACAGTTAGCCTCAACAAAACTTGTTTTTTTTTTTAATCTGGTTTTTGAAGATTGGCACACCGAATCTCTGGCACCAAGTCTATAAGTACTCTCTCTTTACTGTATTTGATTAAGATACTTTGACACTGAGAAATTACTGTAGATAGTACTAAAACCCTACTGAGATTCTGTAGTTAGGGCAACACTGATACAGTAGGAAAAACTGAAAACTTTAGAAGATTGAGACTGTAGCTAGGCTACGATTCTGTGAAAACAAAACTTTGCATACTAACTATACATAAGACATCTGTAATAAGTACTGGATTATTGAACTAATTCATAAAATTTGTAATTAGATAATACGATATGAGTACTAGGGCAACACATGTAAGAGGCTGTGGACGTGGCTGAGGTAGTGCGCAAGCTGGGTCTTCGTCTTCAGGACATATGCCAGCTGAGGAGGCACGAGCGCCACCGGCAACTGAGACTGGGTCCTATGATCGGGCTACAGGGGAAACGCTTTGTCTCAGGTGATGTTAAGGGTTTTGGAAAGTGTTACTGGAGCGAGTACTGGGATAGTAAACCGAGGATCTATTTCTGAGCGACTGCGGCTAATGGAGAAGAGTTTTTTAGGGGCGTATTTGGCGTAGCCCCAAATGTGGCTGAATATTGGTTATAGGCCACGAAGCGAATTATGGACAACTTGGACTGCGCAGTGGAGTACAAGCTGAAGGGAGCAGTATCTCTACTGCGAGACGAGGCTTATTAGTGGTGGATCACTGTGAGGGATGGTACCCTAGTTGAATGGGTAACTTGGGAGCTATTTGAGACAGTTTTCAAAGGGAAATACGTTGCGATGAGCTATGTGGATGCTCAAAGGAAGGAATTCCTGAATCTGACTAAGGGAAATAAGACTGTCGCAGAGTATGAGGTTGAGTTCCTGTGGTTAAGTTGGTATACTGGTGGTATAGTCACTACAGAGTATGAACGTAGCGTGCGGTTTGAGGATGGCCTTAGAAATGAGTGAAGGGTTCTGATTGCTCCACAGAGGGAGCGTGACTTTGTAGCTCTGGTGGAGAAGGCTAAGATTGTTGAGAAGGTGAAACGCACATAGCGGTAGAACCGTGAGAAGGACTAAAATCGATTTAGGAGGGATTGTGGACCCTTGGGTGCTGCGGGCAGGACTGTCAAAAGGGCTAGAGTGGATGAGCCGGTTTGAGCAGTACCGGTGAATGTGGTTAGACCGCAGACTTGTGGGGATTGTGGTAGAGTGCAGCTTGGTGAATGTTGGAAACGTACTGGGGCATGTTTTCGGTGTGGGTCCAAGGATCATACAGCCAAGGATTGTCTTCAGAGGCCGGCTCAACTGCAAGTTGCTAAATAGAAGGTTGCTCAGCCAGTGCGAGGTGGGCCACAACCACCGAGAGGCCGTGGTCAAGGTAGGGGCAGCAATGGTAATAGACGTGGATGTGGAGCATTGGGCAGGGGTACTGAAATGCTGAGGCACGTCAACCAGCATTGGTTTATGTTGCTCGTCGTCGAGAGGAAGGTGACGCACCAGACGCCATAACGGGTACGTTTCTAATCTATAGCATGCCACACTCTGCTCTGATTGACATAGGATCTACTCATTCATATGTTGCTTCTAGTGTGTCTAGGTCGTTGGGTGTACAATCTGAGAAAACTGTGAGTGGGGTATCTGTGATTAGTCCGCTTGGTCACTCGGTTAGAGTAGACAAACTCTTTAAAGAGGTACCTTTAGAGACTCAAGGTAGGCTTTTCTCTGCAGATTTGATGCAGCTACCATTTGGAGAGTTCGATCTCATTTAGGGTATGTATTGGCTAGCTAAGCATCGAGTGGCATTTGATTGTGCGGTCAAGCGGATAGTGTTAAAATTCGCGGAGGATGAAGAGGTAATGGTAATTGGGGAGCGAAGAGATTACTTGTCCAATGTTCTCTCAGCCTTAAGAGCTGAAAAGCTGATTCGCAAGGGTTGCGAAGCATTTTTGGCGTATGTGAGTTAGTCTGATTCTGAGAAGTTGACCGTAGGAGAAGTTAGAACCATCAAAGTCTTTCCTAATGAGCTTCCTAGGTTGCCTACGAATCAGGAAGTCAAATTTGGAATCGACTTGTTGCCTGGAATGGTTCCAGTGTCCATCGCTCCTTATGGGATGGCACTGAAGGAGTTAGTAGAGTTGGAAGCTTAAATTCAAGAACTTCTGGATCAGGGTTTTATTAGGCCAAGTGTGTCTTTGTGGGGAGTACTGGTACTGTTCGTGAAGAAGAAGGATGGGACGATGCGTATGTGCATCAATTATCGTCAGTTGGACAAACTGATGATTAAGAACAAGTACCCTTTACCAAGGATCGACGACCTGTTTGACTAGCTAAAAGGAGCTTCAATATTTTCCAAGATCGATCTTCGATCTGGATATCATCAGTTAAGGGTCAAAGAGGTGGATATTCATAAGACAGCATTCAGGACTCAGTATGGTCATTACGAGTTTCTAGTAATGCCGTTTGGATTGACGAATGCCATAGTGGCCTTAATGGTTCTGATGAATCGGGCATTCCAACCCTACTTGGACCAATTCGTGGTCTCATTCATAGACAATATTCTAGTGGATTTGAAGACTGAAGAGGATCATGATGAGCATCTTTGGATTGTTTTACAAGTGTTGAGGGAGAAGCAACTGTATGCAAAATTCAGCAAGTGTGAATTTTGGTTTTGAGAAGTGACATTCTTAGGTCACATGGTTTTTGCTGAGGGGATTAGGATGGATCCTCAAAAAATTAAGGTGGTTCTAGAATGGAAGCCACTGAGATCTATGTCAAAAATTTGGAGTTTTCTAGGTTTGGTAGGGTACTACAGAAGGTTTGTGGAAGGATTCTCATTGATTGCGGCACCACTGATGAAACTTTTGAGAAAAAGAGCACCATTTGTCTGGACTGTAAAACAACAAGAGGCTTTCAAGAAGTTGAAGAAAGGATTCACTGAGGCACCTGTATTGATTCAATCAGAGTCAGGGAAGGATTTCACTGTGTATAGTGATGCATCACATGTTGGGTTGGGCTATATGCTGATGCAAGAGGGTAAAGTTATTTCTTATGCATCACGACAGCTTAAGCCTCATGAAGTGAACTACCTTACGCATGATCTGGAGTTGGCAGCAGTGAGTTTTGTGTTAAAGATCTAGAGGCACTACTTATATGGAGACAAGTGTATTATATACACGGATCATAAGAGTTTCAAGTATTTGTTGGCTCAGAAGGAGTTGAGCGTGAGGCAACAAAGATGGATAGAGTTGCTTAAGAACTACGACTGTTCTATTGAGTATCACCCAGGCAAAACAAATATTGTGGTTGATGCACTGAGTCAAAGAGCTGTAACTGAGTTGAGAGCGATGTTTGCTCGTTTGAGTCTATATGACGATGGTAGCTTGTTAGTAGAATTACAAGTAAAACCAACCTGGATAGAACAGATTAAGGAAAAGCAGTTAGATAATGAGTCACTGGTTCCTTGATTTCAACAAGTTAAGAGTGGTGAGGCTTCTGATTTTGGATTGAACAGTAAAGAAGTTCTATGTTTCCAAGGAAGAGTTTGTATTCCGAGGGACTTTGATTTGAGGCAGTTAATTCTCAGAGAGGCTCATGGCGGTCCTTGTGCCATGCATCCTGGAGAGAATAAGATGTATTGGGATCTACAAGAGTTGTATTAATGGCCTGGACGTAAGCGTGAAATAACAAAATTCATGGGTAAGTGTCTGACATGCCAGCAGGTGAAAGCTGAGCATCAACTGCCTTTTGGACTTCTGCAACCGGTAAAGATTCCACTTTGGAAGTGGGAAAGGGTAACCATAGACTTTGTGAGTGGGCTACCCTTGACGCCTACCAAGAAAGACTCGGTTTGGGTAGTTGTGGATAGGCTAACTAAATCTGCTCATTTCATACCTGTCTGAACCAACTACTTACTTCAAAAGTTGGCCAAGTTGTATGTGGAGGAGATAGTGCGACTTCATGGAGTGCTAGCTTCGATTATTTCTGATCAGGATCTTAGGTTTACATCTCGATTCTAGTAGAAGTTACATGAGGCGTTGGGTACACAATTAGATTTCAGCACTGCTTTTCACCCTCAGACGGATGGACAGTCAGAAAGGGTGATTCAAGTTCTGGTGGACATATTGAGGGGATGTGTTATTGATTTTCGAGGTAGCTGGGAAGAGTTATTGCCGTTAGCGGAGTTTATGTACAATAATAGTTATTAGGCGAGTATTCAAATGGCACCATATGAGGCGTTGTATGGTCGAAGGTGTCATATGCCTACTTGTTGGACAGAGTTTGGAAAACGTTAGGTTCTTGGGCCAGATTTGTTGGCAAATACAGAAGATAAGGTTAAGCTGATCAGGGATCGATTAAAGGATGCATCTGATAGGCAGAAATCTTATGCTAACTTGAAGCATAAGGAAATTGAGTACTTGGTGGGAGATTTGGTTTTCTTGAAGGTCTCATCGTGGAAGAAGATTTTAAGGCTCGAGAAAAAGGGCAAGTTGAGTCTGCCATTTATCGGGCCTTATCGAGTTCTTAAGCAGGTAGGTCCGATAGCGTACCAGTTGGAACTACCTCCGAAGTTGGATAGAATTCACGATGTCTTTCATGTCTTCATGCTAAGGCGGTATCGGTCTGATCCTTCTCACATCATACCAGTTGAAGAAATTGAGGTTAAAACTGATTCGACGTTTGAAGAAGAACCTATGCAAATCCTGGACCGTGATGTTAAGATATTAAGAAAGAAGTCATTTCCTTTGGTGAAGTGCTATGGCACAATCATGGCAGAAAAGAAGCTACGTGGGAGCCAGAAGAGGCGATACGCCAACAATACCCTCACCTGCGCTAAAGTGACAAGGTAGCGCCACTTAGAGCTTAAGGAGGTGGCGTGTAGAGGCTATCCAAGAGCTAAGGTTCAAATCCCTTGATAAGAAAGTGTTGTTTTATTTTTATGCTTGTGCATGGTAAGTGATGGAACTCAAGTTGAACTCTGAAGGAAGGTGTTTGAACAACTCGTGAGATTGAATCAAGGAGTGATAAGGGGAGAAAATTGAGGAATTTTGAAAGGGTGAAGAAGTTGGCTGATTGTAGGAGTCTTGGGAGAGCAAGTTCGGCTAGGTCCTTGGATGGGGGCACTTTCGACTATTGGGGTATGAGAGTGTGCCGAATCCTTTTGTTGTTTCTTCCGGGATTTACTTTGGGCTAGTCTTAGTGCCTAATAGGTTTCAAGGAATGCTTTCATTCTTTTCCTCTTTTTCTCTCCTTTCCTTTCTTGTTCTAAACATCGAAATCCTAAAGTTGGTTAGCTTTTCCCCTTGCCGATTTACTTCAAGGCCGAACCCTTCATCTCTTGTCTTCCAAAAGCCAAATCTATATCTTCTTTCTCCCTTATTATTTTCTTTCTTTCTTTTTCTCCTTTGCTCCACTGATTGAGTTAACCTCTCTCAAAGTCTTGCTAGCTGATTACTCTAAAAAGCTAAAAGCTGAACCATTTGTTAACCGATTCTTCTTCTTTGGCCAAATCTCCTATTTCTTTTTCATCTATTTTCTTTCAAAAGTTGAACCCCTCAATCCTCTCATCCCTCTGGCGACCATCTCTTCTCTTTTTCATAGACTTCTTTCCTCCTTCCTGTTTCTACAAAAGTCGAAACCTCTATACTCTCTAGTGATTTCAGAAACTGAATCTTTAGATCACTTCTCTTCTCGCGTTCTGACTAGATCTATAATAGATAGGACTAGGCTAGTGTTTGGGGGCTCTCTTTTGGCGAGACAAAGCAGTGGTAAGTACTTAAATCCCTTCTTTCGTAACCTTGTAATTCAAGAAAAGCCAAAAACCCTGAACTCTTCAAGGTGGCTATTAGTTTTGATTTCTTTTGGTTAAACATCTATGTTAGCCTTTTTCTTTTGGTTCTCATGTGTTCTAGTGTGGTAAAGAGGCGATCTAACGAGGAGCAGTTAGAGGCTAGAGCCGTTGAAGCGATCTAGATCTAGATCTAGTAGTTAGATTTCGGCAAGGTAAGTGTTGGTTATGCTTGAATGTTGTCAAATGGGTAAGACAACTTCTAGTAGACTAGATCGGGAAAAGCTAAAAAGTCGAAATGCCGAAATGTCAATATTTCGAGGGCTTGTGAGCTTGCGAGTGCTCGTGTGTCGGTTTGAACCAGTAAAGTTGGTATTTATGAACGGTAAGACTATTGTGCACATTTTCGTGCAATTGGATGGTTTTAGGCCTTGATGGCCGAATTGGGGCTCAATGGGCTTACGGGCCCATATGGGTGAAATCAAGCGATAAGTACTCTCTGGTAAACTGGCTTTTGGGCATAAATAAGGGGTGCCGAATTCCCTTTTTGCGTTTTTGTGAAAAGGATTCTCTTTGTTGCTATTGCCTCCCAAATTCTTTTTGGTTCATCATTCTTTTCTCTCTAAGTACTCAGAAACCGAAATCTTTTTATTCTTTCTCCAGTGAGTATCGACTTCTCCTTCTCATCAAAACCATTCTTCTTTCTCTACTTCTAGTTGTTTCCCTTGTGCTGAGTATACTATTTTTTTTGTTACATCACTTTAAACTCTAAACTGAATACCCTATTGGCGGAACCTCCTCTGTGCCGCCACCATTCCTCTTTCTTTAGCCGATTGCTTCTTGGGTAAGAACCTTACTCTTTCAATCAGTTTTGCTAAGAACCAACTTCTCATATTCCTCACTCTCTCTTAGTCAATTTGTAGGGGATTGAAACCGAATCTCTGATTTCCAACCCTCTACTGATTCTACCTTACACGTTTCAGGTTTTGGGTAAGTAACTCATCTATATATGTAGATTGGGTGATGGCCAAATAGTTATAGGTATTATGAGAGGGACTTAAGATGGATATAAGTCACTTGTGGTTCAGATTTAATAATTAATATTGATGCATATTCAGGAGGTACTAATGATTAGTGATCAAGAAAGGTCTGTTAAGGCTTCTCGTTCAAGGTAAGGCAAAGGTGAGATTTCGGCGTTTTGTGATAGTTTTTGATAAGTGAGTGATTAATAATTGAGTGACATCGTTGTAGGTTTGTGGCTAAGGGGTTCGCAACACGTTTTGTTACCAGGTGTGTACATACACTACACACGCACAACAGATCGACAAATCTCGAAATACCGAAAAGCTAAAATACCGAAAAGCTGAAAGTTTGGCTACGATAGTCATGCGAGTGCGTGAACACTCGTATGAGGGTAATTGATACATTATCAGAGGCCCATGAGCTATCCTATGGACATGGGTCACGTTTTGGCCAACCGAGCCAAATTGGGCCAAATGGGCCCGACGGGCTCGTGGGCCCAAATCAGTAAAAATTGATAAGTTGATAATAAGTGACGAGCTGATAAATTTTTTTGAATGGTTTGAACTAGATTGGGCCTGACGGGCTGTATAATTGTGATTGGGCCTAATGGGCCATATAAATGTGATTGGGCCTGATAGGCTATATGGATGTATGAAAGCATGTGGACTTGCTAGGCTTTTATAATGGACTTTTAGGTCTAGTTTCTAATGAATCCTTAAGTGGGCATATAATTTAATTAACTTATCAAGTGCGTCTGTGGACAAGTCATGAGGTTAGAGTGTGGCAATGGGCATATGCATGTCTAGGATTGGATCTGGGAAAGCTTGGTTCTTAAGCGGTCTTAATAACCCACCTTCTCTTCTCTAGAATCCTACCTAGTGCATAGTGTCTGTTCACCTTAGCCAACGAGGACTTGTTGACGGGCCAAAGTTCATAATTAAAACCCATACTGTTAAGAAATTACCAAATACCCCTGTAGGGTAGGAAATAGCCAAAACACCCTTGTATGATAAAAGGTCTAAACTACCCCTATGTGAAACATGAAAGATTTACACATGACACGTGGATATCTACTGCATTCATGTAATTTTATGTTGAATGTGGGTGGGAATTATGGAACGGAGGAAGAATTGAGGATCGCAGGGTTGCTTGACTACCGTGGATCCACCGATGGCTTTTTAAGCCAATATATGATTAGCAACTTTGCTGCAACGCTAGGTAGTACCATAAATGGTGCTACCCTTGAAGTGTATCGGATGGGTGGGTTGATATAGTTATCCCTACATGATGTGTTTCGGTTGGATGGAGATGTTGTGTAGAGGATTGATGGGTAGGATTTTTGCATATCTGATTGCTCTTTGTGCTATTATTGTACTGGGCTCAGGCCCAAGATGACTTGTGTTGCATGATGTATATATTGGTGCTGAGGGTTGTACACACTGAGTTTTGAAAACTCACCCCCTCTTTTATTTTATTTTTATCAGGTGAACCTCAGTAGGCAGTTCGACGGATGGAGGGACTCAGAGGTAGCCAACTAGCAAAACGATTTAGACTTGTTTTTTTTTTTAAATCTTAATATTTCATTATCTTAGTCCGAATTGTAATAAGGCCTTCCCTCTGGTTATTATTTCATTATTCGTTACTAAGCTTTATATATATTTGAAACGAAACATGGATTTAGTTATTTCGAACACCTTTCAAGTTTTTTTGAAATCAAATTTTTTTTAAATTAAGCTTTCGCAGTTAAAGAGAATTTTCCAAAGTAACTATTAACACGTAACCAAGAAATAGTTTTTGAATGCACCTCGTTCTAGAAACAAATACAAACTTGGTTTTTACTTGAAATTTCTTTTAGAAGGGTTTTCAATGAAAACAAGGTTTTTGATAAACACTTCAATGTGACACACTGGATTCGACCCTAATGTCCGGGCCAGGTTCGGGGCGTTACAAAATGGCACTTTTCCCAGTTGAGTAATTGGTTTGTTTCTTCGCATCGTCTTAGTACCTTCGCTAGATTTGTAACAGCCCGAATTAGACCCTAATCAGAACGGTGGTTTTGGACTACGAATCTGAGTCAGAAAAATATTTAAAAATTATTTTCTATGCTTATTATGTGTGAATTTATATCTGTGAAATTTTCGTGATTTAATTTTCTCATTTGGATGTCTGATTAAATAAAAGGACTTAATTGCGTAAAAGGAAAATTTGGTGGTTATTTTTAGAAGGGGGCCAAATTGTTATTGGCTTTATAAGTGAAAGTCCTTAAGTTGTAAATATTTCATTTATTTACTCGTGGGACAGTGGTAAGTATATACCATATAGTTTTATATTATTTTATTAAAGATATATATATGTGTGTAAATTAAATCTTATTTTATATTAAGATATATATATATATGTATATATATTATAAGGCATTTACTTTATGGAATGGACGGTAAAGACCTTGTGTTATAATGGTTTAAATTAATTAGTAAAGGTTATATGTAAATTAAATAATATGTTATTATATATTATATTATAACATGACTTAAAATCCATGTTCATTATTTTATTCCTTATGATCGAATATGAAAGCAAGAAAGAAAAAAAAAAGAAGCTAGTGCAACGCCCCAATTTTTTGGGATTTTCAATTTTTGCTAAAATTTATTTTTGCATGACTGGATGTGATATATTGTTTTGTTGGGTGTTTTTAGTGAGCCTTTGGAAGGCCTAAGTTTAAGTTAAGGCTTAGTGGAATTTTTCAATTTTAAACTGAAAGGAGAAGGGGCATTGACTAAATGGGTTTTTAAATAAATGTTGGTAATTTAAGACACAAAAAGACCTGTGGTCAAGTGGAAAGGTAGCGCCACATAGAGCTTAAGGAGGTGGCGTGTAGAGGCTATGAAAGAGCTAAGGTTCAGATCCCTTGATAAGTAAGTGTTGTTTTATTTTTATGCTTGTGCATGGTAAGTGATAGAACTTAAGTTGAACTCTGAAGGGAGGTGTTTGAACTACTCATAGGATTGAATCCAGGAGTGATAAGGGGAGAAAATTGAGGAATTTTGAAAGGGTGAAGAAGTTGGCCGATTGTGGGAGTCTTAGGTGAGCAAGTTCGGCTAGTTCCTTGGAAAGGTGCACTTTCGGCTATTGGGGTATGAGAGTGTGCCGAATCCTTTTGTTGTTTCTTTCGGGATTTGCTTTGGGCTAGTCTTAGTGCCAAATAGGTAAGTTTCAAGGAGTGCTTCCATTCTTTTTCTCCTTTTCTCTCCTTTCCCTTATTGTTCTAAAAATCGAAATCTAGAAGTTGGTTAGTATTTCCCCTTGTCGATTTACCTAAAGGCCGAACCCTTCATCTCTTGTCTTCCAAAAGCTGAATCTAGTATCTTCTTTCTCCCTTCTTCTTTTCTTTCTTTCTTCTTCTCCTTTGCTCCACCGATTGAGTTAACCTCTTTCAAAGTCTTGCTAGCCGATTACTCTCAAAAGCCGAAAGCTGAACCATTTGTTAACCAATTCTTCTTCTTCGGCTCAATCTCCTATTTCCCTTTCATCTGTTTTCTTTCAAAAACTGAACCCCTCAATCCTCTCATCCCTCTATTGACCATCTCCTCTCTTTTTCATAGACTTCTTTCCTCCTTCCTGTTTCTACAAAAGCCGAAACCTCCACACTCTCTGGTGATTTCGGAAACCGAATCTTTAAATCACTTCTTTTCTCACATTCTGACTAGATCTATAACAGATCGGGACTAGGCTAGTGTTTGGGGACTCTCCTTTGGCTAGACAAAGCAGTGGTAAATACTCGAATCCCTTCTTTTGTAACCTTGTGATTCAAGAAAGCAGAAAACCCCTAACTCTTCAAGGTGGCTGTTGGTTTTGATTTCTTTTGGATAAAAGTCTATATTAGCCTTTTTCTTTTGGTTCTCATGTGTTCTAGTGTGGTAAAGAGGCGATCTAAAGAGGAGCAGTTCGAGGCTAGGACCGTTGAAGTGATCTAGATCTAGATCTAGTAGTTAGATTTCGGCAAGGTAAGTGTTGGATATGCTTGAATGTTGCCGAATGAGTAATACAATGTGGTGTTAAGTTTTATGGAATGATGAGTTAACAGTGTGATTGAAACGATTGTAGGATTAATCGTTTGAGGTATTTCAGCATATATCGCAAATAGGTGTGTAATCGACACCCTCTGGTAGACTAGATAGGCAAATGTCAAAAAGCCGAAATGCTAAAATGCCGACATTTCAAGGGCTTGCGAGCGTTCGAGTGCGCGAGCACTTGTGGGTCGATATGAAACAGTAAAGTTGGTATTTACGAACGGTAAGACTGTTGTGCGCATTTTCGTGCAATTGGGTGGTTTTAGGCCTAGAGGCCGAATTTGGGCCCAATGGGCTTATGGCCCTATATGGTTGAAATCAAGTGGTAAGTACTCTCTGTTAAACTGGAGGTTGGATCTGCTAAGATATGTGTATAATTTGGACTTAGTAGGCCACAGTAGCTTGTGGGCTCCGCAGGGCCCATTCAGGGTTTAGGCCCGACGACATTGTATAAATGAAATGGGCCATCGAAGTCGCACGGACGACGTTAAATCTGTTAGTAGACTGTAATAAGCATAAAACCTTAAAACCTAGCAAAATTACTGAAATACCCCTAAAGGGTGGAAAACTACTGTTTTACCCATTGGTGCTAAAAGACCATTTTACCCCTATGGTTTAGTTGACTGATTTGCATGCTACTACATCTAATATTCTGTACGCCATGTCATGTTATATTTTGTTTGCATGGGGTTAGGTTATTGTGACGGAGGAAGTGCTAAGTGGCAATGCCACGTATTCTGCTTAGAGGCTCTGCCTCGTATTATTGTTCTGGTGGCTTGGCCACAATATCTGTTAAAGCAGCTATGCTGTGACTGTGGTGTGTAGGGTTGGGTGGATTGAGTTATTCCCCACATGGTGTGTAGGGCTAGTACGGGTGGTGTGTAGGGCTGGATTGGGCTTGGGCTTTGCATACATGCATATAATACTGAAATCTGATCTGTTACTGTAATGGGCCTAAGGCCACACTATTTTCTGAATAGGCCCAAGGCCCAGTTTAAAATGTATCTGAATAAGGCTTCGGCCCAGTTTCTGCTTGAACTGATCTTTGATACTGGTTGGGTTAGCTTACACACTGAGTTCTCACAAACTCACCCCCTTCTTTCCATCCATGCAAGTGACCCCCAACCATAGAGGACTTAGAACTGCGAGGGATTCGGAGTGGCTACGTTTCTAGTTTTTTATTTTATTTTTTGTTAGATTTACTCTATTTTAGTATTCTTTAATTTTTGGGTTTCAAGTTGTAATAAGGCCGCTCATATTTTTATTTTGGTTTTTCTTTTATTTATCACTTGTTTAAAATAATAGACTAGTCTGTGCGGGTTTTAATTCAAACTTAACAAACGTTTTCAAAACATACAAACGTGACAAACAAGTAACCAAATAACGATGATTCAACAATAAGTTTTCTTTATAAAGGTAATCCAGTTTTGCTAAAGCCAACATAACAATTGTTAAAAAGATCAAAGTGTAATTCACTGTCCATGTGACACACCAGATCTGGCCATAACATCTGAGCCGGGTTTGAGGTGTTACATTTTGTGGTATTAGAGCCAAGTTGCAACAACTCGGCTGTGGATTGGGTCCAAATGTTTCCTTAAAATTTAAATTAAGGCCCAAAATGGTATTCTGAAAATTTGATTTTGGAAATTTCTTAAAAATCTTTCCAAATTGATTTTTTTCAAATGTTTTCACACTATTGAAAGTCTAAGGTTTTTTTGGAAACAAAGATTAATCAAAGAAGTTAGCATCAACAAAACTTGTTTTTTTCTGAATCTAGTTTTTGAAGAGTGGTACACTGAATCTCCGGCACAAAGTTTGTAAGTTCTTTCTCTTTACTGTATTTGATTAGGATACTTTGACACTAAGAAATTAATGTAGATAGTACTAAGACCCTTCAGAGATTCTGTAGTTAGGGCAACACTGAGATAATAGGAAAAATTGAAAACTTTAGAAGATTGAAACTGTAGCTAGGCTACGATTCTGCAGAAACAAAACTTTGCATACTAACTATATATAAGACATCTGTAATAAATACTGGAATATTGAACTAATTCATAAAATTTGTAATCAGATAATACGATATGAGTACGAGGGCAGAATGTGGAAGAGGTCGTGGACGTGGCCTAGGTAGTGCGTAAACTAGGTCTTCGTCTTTAGGACATATGCCAGCTGAGAAGGCACGAGTGCAACCGACAACTGAGACTAGGTCTTATGATCAGGCTGCAGGGGACGACACTTTGTCCTAGGCGATGTTACGAGTTTTGGAAAGGGTTGCTAGAGTGAGTAATGGGACTATAAATCGAGGATCTATTTCTGAGCAACTTCGGGCTAATGGAGCAGAGTTTTTTAGGGGCGTATCTGGCGTAGCCTCGAATGTGGCCGAATACTAGTTAGAGGCCACGGAGTAGATTATGGACGACTTGGACTACTCAGTGGAGCAGAAGCTAAAGGGAGCAGTATCTCTGCTGTGAGACGAGGCTTATCAGTGGTGGATCACTATGAGGGATGGTACCCCAGCTGAGTGGGTAACTTGTGAGCTATTTAAGACAGTTTTCAAAGGGAAATACGTTGGGGCGAGCTATGTGGATGCTCGAAGGAAGGAATTCCTGAAGCTAACCCAAGGAAATAAGACTATCGTAGAGTATGAAGCTGAGTTCCTAAGGTTAAGTCGGTATGCTGGTGGTATAGTCGCTACAGAGTGTGAACGTAGCGTGCGGTTCGAGAATTGACTCAGAGATGAGTTAAGGGTGCTGATTGCTCCGTAGAGGGAGCGTGACTTTGCTGCTCTAGTGGAGAAGGCTAAGATTACTGAGGAGCTAAAACGCACTGAGCGGTAGAACCGTGAAAAGGACCGAAATCGATTCAGGAGGGATTCTGGACCCTCGGGTGCTGTGGGCAGGACTATTAAAAGGGCTAGAGTGGACGAGCCGGTAGTACCGATGAATGTGGTTAGACCGCAGGCTTCTGGGGATTGTGATAGAGTGCATCTAGGTGAATGTTGGAAACGTACTGGGGCATGTTTTCAGTGTGGGTCCAAGGATCATAGAATCAAGGACTGTCCTCAGAGGTTGGCTCAGATGCAAGCTGCTAAATAGAAGGTTGCTCAGCCAGTGCGAGGTGGGCCATAAGCATCGAGAGGCCATGGTCAAGGTAGGGGCCGTAATGGTAACAGACGTGGACGTGGAGCACCGGGTAGGGGTGCTAGAAATGCTGAGGCACGTCAGCCAGCATTGGTTTATGCTGCTCATCGTCGAGAGGAAGATGACGTACTTGATGTCATAATGAGTACGTTTCGAATCTATAGCACACCATACACTACTCTGATTGACATAGGATCTACTCATTCATATGTTGCTTGTAGTGTGTCTGGGTCATTGGGTGTGGAATTTGAGAAAACTGTGAGTGGAGTATCTGTGATTAGTCCACTGGGTCACTCGGTTAGAGTAGACAAACTCTTTAGAGAGGTACCTTTAGAGACTCAAGGTAGGATTTTCTCTGCGGATTTGATGGAGCTACCTTTTGGAGAGTTTGATCTCATTTTGGGTATGGATTGGCTAGCTAAGCATTGAGCAACTTTGCATTACGCGGTCATGCGGATGGTGTTAGAGTCCACAAAGGATGAAGAGGTAACGGTAATTGAGGAGCGAAGAGATTACTAGTCCAATGTTATCTCAACCTTGAGAGCTAAAAGGCTGATTCGCAAGGGTTGCGAGGCATTTTTGGCATATGTGAGACAGTCTGATTCTAAGAATTTGATCGTAAGAGAAGTTAGAACCATAAAAGAATTTCAAGATGTCTTTCCTAATGAACTTGTTGGGTTGCCTCCAAATTGGGAAGTGGAATTTGGAATCGACTTGTTGCCTAGAATGGCTCCAGTGTCCATCACTCCTTATAGGATGGCACCGAAGGAGTTAGTAAACTTGAAAGCTCAATTTCAAGAACTTCTAGATTGGGGTTTATTAGGCCAAGTGTGTCTTTGTGGGGAGCATCGATATTGTTCGTGAAGAAGAAGGATCGGACGATGCGTGTAATGCCCTCTTACCCGAGACCGTCGCCGGAGTCGAGCTTGAGGTGTTACTAAACTTAATTTATCACTTAAAGAACTTTAAATCATTTATTCTAACTTTCGTAATAAGCTGTTCATCTACGTCACAGTCGCTAAAAAATTCATATCTCGAGTTCTAAAACTTGAAATTAAGATCTGTAAATTTTCCTGAAACTAGACTTATATATCTATCTACTAATTTTTTTATAGAATTTTTGGTTGGGCCAATTAGTACAGTTTATTAGTTAAAGTTTCCCCTGTTTCAGTGTTCGACTGCTCTGACCTATGTTCACTTCAAATCACTTTTCTCTCTATAAAAAACTCAAATGACTATGCCGTTTATTTCTCTTAAAACTAGACTCAATAAGGAATCTGTAAATATATAGTATGACTCCTAAATATTTTTTTAAAATTTTTAATGAATTTTTAAACTCAGAACAGGGGATTCAAAAATCGCTTTGATCCTGTTCCACCAAAACTCAAATATCTCCTAAAATACAACTCCTTTACCTGTTTTGTTTCATCCATATGAAAATAAACACAATAAGCTTCAATTTCATATTTTATTCACCATCAAATCGTGTCTCTACTATTTTTAGTGATTTTTCTAACTCACGTCATTGCTGCTGAAAAATTCTGTTTTATAACAAAGATCATCTTCCTATGGCATTTTATGGACTAAGTAACACATTAAACATACATGACACCAAATATAATCAAGATTGGCCATTCCAATGGCTAATCATTTCCAAGCATTTCCTCATCAAACCATCACCATATCATAAGATTATTTACACAAAATGATTATAGTGCTATACATGCCATACGTCAAAATATACAAGCCAATATACCAATTCTTCCTCGGATAGTGTGAACGTTTCTTCGACCATCCCGATATCCAAGCTGGCTTGCCAAAACTACAATGAATGGAAAGGAGGGAGTAAGCATAAATACTTAGTAAATTCACATGTAAATAACAAGTAACATAATCACGCAAATCAACACAACCACCAATTACATAGTATCATTAAAACATTCATGGAACAAGAATACTTGCTATCTTACCACATTCTTGTCTTACCAAGTTCTCAATTCAAGATTTAGGCTCATACCTATTCAACTTCCTCTTTCATCATATTTTCCAACATACCTCGTTCGTTTAGGCGTTCTCATTATTCGTTTAAAAATCTACCCGTTTAACACATCGGAATATAACTCGGATACACGGAGTTCACATATAATAGCATCATATCCGTAGCTAGACAAACTCAATAGCCTACAGAATTTACATAGCCAAGCTACCATGTAACCTGCCCATAAGCAAACTCGGACTCAACTCAACGAGCTCAGGCATTCGCATCCATAAGTGAACTCGGACTCAACTTAACGAGCTCAGATGCCTAATTACATCTCACGAACTCGGACTCAACTCAACGAGTTCGAAACTCAACCATCCTAGTGACATGTCACTTGTATCCTAATCTATTCCCAAGGTTCAAACAGGATTTTCCTCAATCACAAATTTCCGGTCGTCTTCCTCGAAATGTCAGAACTAATACTTGCTAGCATCTCATACATATCAAATTAACCATATACTTTGCGTATCAATAAATAATAATTCACAAAGCATAATATTCATGATAATAAGTACCAAATCATATAAATACATTAAATTACTTAAAATAACAATTATGTTACCTTATTTACACATGAACTTACCTCGGTACAAAATATAGAAATTTTGCAATTTAGTCCACAATCTTTTCTTTTCCTCGATCAAGATCGATTCCACGTCTTTCTTGATCTAAAATAACACATTTAGCTTATTTAATACTCACATTTATCAAAATAGTCCTTAACTCTAACTTTGGCAAAATTACAATTTTGCCCTTAAACTTTTGCATATTTACACTTTTGCCCCAAAGCTCAAAATTTAAAATTTTTCCATAATTCCTATGTTTTAGGACATGCTGATCATTTATTTACTAACAGAAACCTTAAATTCCCACTATAACATGTACTTATGAACAATAGGTATTTTTACCAATTAAGTCGTTTTACTCGTTTTTACTTAAAACCGAGTAGCACAAGTTGTTTAGCATAATTTAAAACCTCATATTCTATCATAAAACATCAAAATACACAATTATTCAACATGGGTCAATTTTTGAAATCAAACCCTAGCTCAAATAAATGGTAGAAATAGAGAAATCATGTTACCGGGATTTCAAAAACGTAAAACCCATTAAAAATGGGGCTAGAACAGACTTACAATCGAGCTTGGAAGCTTGAAAAATGCTAGCCATGGTTTCTCCATGCTATTTTCGGCCTTGAGGAAGAAGATGAGCAAAAATTGGCTTTTAATTTGATTTTTAATTCATTTAATCACAAAATGACCAAAATGCCCCTAACTTAAAAATATTTTTTTCTCACCCATTTCATATCCATTTTTGTCCAATAAACTAACCAATGGTCTAATTACCATTTAAGGACCTACAATTTAAATTTTCATAGCAGTTGGACCCCTCTAACATATAGAACTCAACTTTTCCACTTTTTACAATTAGTCCTTTTGACTAAATTGAGTGCCCAAACATCGAAATTTTCGTACGAAATTTTTTTTACAAAATAATTTCATAAAAATGTAAACCATAAAAATATAAATAAAACACATTTCAATTTAACACCTTTACCATTTGACAAAAATGCCCCTAATGCCTTTCTTTGCAATTTTTCAAATTGCTATTTAAGACCTCCTAATTAATATTCCAAATCAATTTCATGCTAAGAGCTTCTAGAATGCAAGTTTTGCAACTTATTCGATTTAGTCCCTAATTTCAAATTAAGCACTTTATGCATAGAATTTCTTCACGAAATTTTCACACAATCATGCAATCATATCAGAAACCTCAAAATAATTATAAAATGATTATTTCTATCTCAGATTTGTGGTCACGAAACCACTATTCTGATTAGGCCCTAATTCGGGATATTACAATGCGTATGTGCATCGATTATCGTTAGTTGAACAAACTAACGATTAAGAACAAGTGCCCTCTACCAAGGATCGACGACCTGTTTGACCAGGTAAAAGGAGTTCAATATTTTCCAAGATCGATCTTCAATCTGGATATTTTCGATTAAGGGTCAAAGAGGTGGATATTCATAAGACAATATTCAAGACTCGGTATGGTCATTACGAGTTTCTGGTAATGCCGTTTGGATTGACGAATGCACCAACGGCCTTCATGGATCTGATGAATCGAGTATTCCAGCCCTACTTGGACCAATTGATGGTCGTCTTCATAGATGATATTCTGGTGTATTCGAAGACTGAAGAGGATCATGATGAGCATCTTTGGATTGTTTTGCAAGTGTTAAGGGAGAAGCAACTATATGCAAAATTCAGCAAGTGTGAATTTTTGCTTTGAGAAGTGACATTCTTAGGTCACGTGGTTTCTGCTGAGGGGATTAGGGTTGATCCTCGAGAAATTGAGGCGGTTATGGAATTGAAGCCACCGAGATTTGTGTTAGAAATTCAGAGTTTTCTGGGTTTGGTAGGGTACTACAAAAGGTTTGTGGAAGGATTCTGTTTGATTGCGGTACCATTGACGAAACTTTTGAGAAAAGGAGCACCGTTTGTCTGGACTGTAAAACAGCAAGAGGCTTTCGAGAAGTTGAAAAAAGTTTTGATTGAGGCACCTGTATTGATTCAGCTAGAGTTGCGGAAGGATTTCACTGTGTATAGTGATGCATCGCAAGTTGGGTTGGGCTGTGTACTGATGGAAGATGGTAAAGTTGTTGCTTATGCATCGCGACAACTTAAGCCTCCTGAAGCGAACTACCCTATGCATGATCTAGAGTTGGCAGCAGTGATTTTTGTGTTAAAGATCTGGAGGCACTACTTATATGGAGAAAAGTGTATTATACACACGGATCATAAAAGTCTGAAGTATTTGTTGACTCAGAAGGAGTTGAACATGTGACAACGAAGATGGATAGATTTGCTTAAGGACTATGACTGTTCTATTGAGTATCACTTAGGCAAAGCGAATGTTGTGGCTAATGCACTAAGTCGAAGAGCTGTAACTGAGTTGAGAGTAATGTTTGCTCATTTGAGTCTATATGATGATGTAGCTTGTTAGTAGAATTACAAGTAAAACCAACCTGTATAGAACATATTAAGGAAAGGTAGTTAGATGATGAGCCACTGGTTCCTCGATTTCAACAAGTTAAGAGTGGTGAGACTTCTGATTTTGGATTGAACAATGAAGGAGTTCTGTGTTTTTGCGGAAGAGTTTGTATTTTGAGGGACTCTGATTTGAGGCAGTCAATTCTGAGAGAGGCTCATGGTAGTCCTTGTGCCATGCATCTTGGAGGGAATAAGTTATATTGGGATCCTAGGTTTACATCTTGATTCTAGTAGAAGTTGCATGAGGCGTTGGGTAGACGGTTAGATTTCAGCACTACTTTTCACCCTCAGAAGGATGGACAGTCGGAAAGGGTGATTCTGGTTCTAGAAGACATGTTGAGGGAATGTGTTATTGATTTTCGAGGTAGCTGGGAAGACATCTTGCCGTTAGCAGAGTTTGTGTACAATAATAGTTATCAAGCGAGTATTCGAATGGCACCATATGAGGTGTTGTATGGTCGAAGGTGTCGTACACCTACTTGTTGGACAGAGTTGGGAGAACGTCAGGTTCTTGGGCCAGAGTTGGTGGCAGATACAGAAGATAAGGTTAAGCTGATCAGGGATCGGTTAAAGGAAGCATCTGATAGGCAAAAATCTTACGCTGACTTGAAGCGTAAGGAAATTGAGTACTCGGTGGGAGATTTGGTTTTCTTGAACGTCTCGTCGTGGAAGAAGATTTTAAGGTTTAGGAAAAAGGGCAAGTTGAGTCTGCGATTTCTCAAGACTTATCGAGTTCTTAAACGGGTGGGTCCAGTAGCGTATCAGTTGGAACTACCTTTGGAGTTGGATAGGATTCATGATGTCTTTCATGTCTCCATGCCAAGGCGGTATTGGTCTGATCCTTCTCACATCATACTAGTTGAAGAAATTGAGGTTAAAGCTGATTTGAGGTTTGAAGAAGAACATGTGCAAATTCTGGACCGTGATGTTAAGATATTAAGAAGGAAATCAGTTCCTTTGGCGAAAGTGCTTTAGCACAATCATCGCAGAAAAGAAGATATGTGGGAGCCAAAAGAGGCGATTCGTCAACAATACCCTCACTTATTCGGAACAGGTAAATTTCGAGGCTAAAAATTCTTTAAAGGGGTGGAGTTGTAACGCCTCAATTTTTCGGGATTTTGAATTTTTGCTCAAATTTATTTTTGCATGACTGGATGTGTTATATTGTTGTGTTGGGTGTTTTTAGTTGGTCTTTGGAGGGCCTAAGTTTAAGTTAAAGCTTGGTGGAATTTTTAAATTTTAAACTTAGAGGAGAAGTGGCATTAACTAAGTGGGTTTTTAAATAAATGTTGGTAATTTAAGACACAAGAAGACTTGTGGTAAAGTTGCAAGGTAGTGCCACTTAGAGCTTAAGGAGGTGGCGTGTAGAGGCTATGAAAGAGCTAAGGTTTAAATCCCTTGATAAGCAAGTGTTGTTTTATTTTTATGCTTGTACATGGTAAGTGATGGAACTCAAGTTGAACTCTGAAGGGAGGTGTTTAAACTACTCATGGGATTGAATCAAGGAGTGATAAAGGGAGAAAATTGAGGAATTTTGAAAGGGTGAAGAAGTTGACCGATTATGGGAGTCTTGGGTAAGCAAATTCGGCTAGGTCCTTAGAAGGTGGCACTTTCAGCTATTGGGGTATGAGAGTGTGCTGAATCCTTTTGTTGTTTCTTTCGGGATTTGCTTTAGGCTAGTTTTAGTGCCAAATAGGTAAGTTTCAAGGAGTGCTTCCATTCTTTTCCTCTTTTTCTCTCATTTCCCTTATTGTTCTAAAAGCTGAAATCCTGAAGTTGGTTAGTTTTTCCCCTTGTCGATTTACCTAAAGGCCAAACCCTTCATCTCTTTTCTTCCAAAATTCAAACCTAGTATCTTCTTTCTCCCTTCTTCTTTTCTTTCTTTCTTCTTCTCATTTGCTCACTGATTGAGTTAACCTCTCTCAAAGTCTTGCTAGTCGATTACTCTCCAAAGTCGAAAGCTAAACCATTTGTTAACCGATTCTTTTTCTATGGCCAAATTTCCTATTTCCCTTTCATCCCTTTTCTTTCAAAAGTCGAACCCCTTAATCCTCTCATCCCACTGTCGACCATCTCCTCTCTTTTTCATAGACTTCTTTTCTCCTTCCTATTTCTACAAAAGTCGAAACCTCCATACTCTCTAGTGATTTCGAAAATCGAATGTTTAGATCACTTCTCTTCTTGTGTTCTGACTAGATCTATAATAGATCGGGACTAGGCTAGTGTTTGGGGACTCTCTTTTGGTGAGACAAAACGGTGGTAAGTACTCGAATCACTTCTTTCGTAACCTTGTGACTCAAGACAAGCCGAAAACCCCTAACTCTTTAGGGTGGCTGTCGGTTTTGATTTCTTTTGGATAAACATCTATGTTAGGCTTTTTCTTTTGGTTCTCATGTGTTCTAGTTTGGTAAAGAGGTGATCTAAGGAGGAGCAGTTGGAGGCTAGGACCATTGAAGCGATCTAGATCTAGGTCTAGTAGTTAGATTTCGGCAAGGTAAGTGTTGGTTATGCTTGAATGTTGCCGAATGGGTAAGACAACTTCTAGCAGACTAGATCAGGAAAAAACTGAAAAGCTAAAATATCAAAATGTCGATATTTCGAGGGCTTGCGAGCGTGCGAGTGCTCGTGTGTCGATTTGAAACATTAAAGTTGGTATTTATGAATGATAAGACTATTGTGCACATTTTCGTGCAATTGGATGGTTTTGGGCCTCGATGGCTGAATTTGGGCTCAATGGGCTTACGGGCCCAGATGGGTGAAATCAAGCGATAAGTACTCTCTGTTAAACTGGAGGTTGGATCTTCTAAGAAATGTGTACACTTTGGACTTAGTGGGCCAGAGTAGCTTGTGGGCTCCGTCGGGCCCATTAGGGGTTTTAGGCCCGACGGCACTGTATTAATGAAATGGGCCATCTAACTTGCACGGACGACGTTAAATCTATTAGTAGACTGTAATAATCATAAAATCTTAAAACTTAGCAAAATTACTGAAATACCCTTAAGGGTGGAAAATTACTATTTTACCCCTAGGTGCTAAAAGACCATTTTACCCCTAGGGTTTAGTTGACTGATTTGCATGCTACTACATCTGATATTCTGTATGCCATGTCATATATATTCTGTTTGCATGGGGTTGGGTTATTGTGATGGAGAAAGTGCTAAGTGGCAATGCTATGTATTCTGCTTAGAGGCTCTGCCTCGTATTACTGTTCTGGTGGCTTGGCCACAATATTTGTTTAAGCAGCTATGCTGCGACTGTGGTGTGTAAGGCGGGGTGGGTTGAGTTATTTCCCACATGGTGTGTAGGGCTGGTACGGGTGGTGTGTAGGGCTGGATTGGGCTTGGGCTTTGCATACATGCATATAATACTGAAATATGATATGTTACTGTAATGGGCCCTAGGCCAAACTATTTTTTGAATGGGGCCAAGGCCCAGTTTAAACTGTATTTGAATAGGGCTTCGGCCTAGTTTATGCCTGAACTGGTATCTGATACTGGTTGGGTTAGCTTACACACTGAGTTTTCACAAACTCACCCTCTTCTTTCCATCCATGCAGGTGACCCACAACCATAGAGGACTTGGAGCTGCGAGGGATTCGGAGTGGCCACGTTTCTGGTTTTTTATTTTATTTTATCTAGATTTACTCTATTTTAGTATTCTTTCTTTTTCGGGTTTCAAGTTGTAATAAGGCCGCTGATATTTTTATTTTGGTTTTTTATTTATTTATCACTTGTTTAAAATAATAGACTAGTCTGCGCGGGTTATAATTCAAACTTAACAAACGTTTTCAAAACATACAATACGTGACAAACGAGTAACCAAATAAAGATGGTTCAAGAATAAGTTTTCTTTATAAAGGTAATCCAGTTTTGCTAAAGCCAACATAACAATTGTTAAAAAGATCAAAGTGTAATTCACTGTCCATGTGACACACCAGATCTGGCCATAACGTCTGGGCCGGGTTTGGGGTGTTACAGCTAGGTTCGGCCATCCTTTCAAGCTCGATTCAAGGTTCGTTTTTTGTTTGTTTTTGATCATTTTTATGTTTTTGAGACCGTTGCTTCAAGTACTATAAAACCTAAGCTTTAATTTTTGATTTTGATAAATATTTTGAGTTATGCCATTGATGAGAGTTTGTGATTTTTATCATTTGATGATGAATTATGGAAGATATGGATTGGGTTAAAATATATTGTAACGGAATTTTTGATGATTTTGAGTAATTATGATTTAATTGCAAAAATAAAAATATGGGAGGACTAAAATGTGAAATTTATGGAAAATATGACTTTATTTGGACACTAGGAGTATTCAGCTACTTTAGATGTAATTAATTTTGCATAATTTTGTGTTTTGTGAATTAGGGACTAAATTGTAAAAACTGTAAATGTTAGGGGCAAAATGGTAATTTGCCCATTTATGTGGTTTTGGACTAAATTGACTGAAAATATGTTTGAGTGAGCTTCATTTGAATATGTTTAGATCAAGAATTAAAGAAATTAGAATTGGATCGGTGAAAAAGCTAAAGTTGTCGACTAGTCGTTCTGTTCCATTTTTCATCGTCCGAGGTAAGTTTATAAGCAAATAGACGTACATAATTTTAGTTAAATGTGACTTATATATATATGCTGAATTGGAATATGTAAATATATATGTCGATGAGCCGAATCTATGCAAGCTTGGTAGCCTTACTTTTGTTTTCACTTCGACCGAGTTACGATGTCCGAAAGCCCGTATGAACCCTAAGAATAGTTAGGATGCATATGTCATGACATAGGATCTGATTTATGTGTGAGAGTAAGACCATGCCATCGATGTGAAACTTCGATAAATGTGTTCGATTAAGACCCTATCTGGAACAGTGGCAAAGATACGTGATTACATGTAAGACCAGGTCTGGGACGTTGGCATTGTATGATATATGTGATTATTCGAGTGTCCTATCCAATTCCGAATGGTTCATCGGGTAAAGATAAGCTGAGATCAAACTTGTAAGACGATCTAAATGAACAGGTATGAGCTAGTTGATTACCTATTTGAAAATGAGGTAAATTGGTCATTGGATATTTGATACCAATTATATAAGTTGATAATGTGGATACATGTACATTGGTGAAGTATGTTGGACCATATGTGGTGTATATGCATGTGATGTTATATTTTGATTCATGATTATACTTATATGGGTGAAAATATATGTATTCTATTAAATGTGGATTTGATGTACAGTATGTGCTTGATAAATATATTTTACGATTGTGGGGGTGTATATGAAAATTGGATACTTGATTAGATTTTGTGTAATGAATTGAATTAGCTGATTGTCTACTTAAAACAAGGTAAGCATGAGACTTGAAACTAGTTTAAAATTATATGTGAAACAAATAAGGATTTCGTGTGAACTTGGTAAGAACATTAGGCCTTTAATACTAAGTCTAGGAAATCAAAATCATGCATATTTGGACAAATAGGAAGTATATGTACTTCATGTTCTATTATGATTCTCAAGCTTATGCCTTTGAACATATGTATAAACGGTTATATATTGACTTTATAGCTTTAGAAGTTAAATAACATTGGTCAAATTGCTCATGTGGGTATTTGGCCTTGTGAGTGTTATGGAATAAGTTTCGATTATATATACGTATGATTATTGAAAATTCGGCCACTTAATTAACACATGTACATGAACTTATTTGGTAAAATGTAAGCTTATGTAATTGTGTGTGTGTGAACTAAAATTATAAAGACTGTTTGGCTTTGAAAGTTAAATGGTAATAGGTAATTTGGCTATATGAATATTTAGCCAAGATGATGTTAACGAATAGATATGTATACGTATGTCAGTATACTTTTAAATATGGATTTATAAGTGTTTGGATCTAAATGTGCTGTGATAATATAATTAGATGTAGTTTAATTCAGTTGATAATTGTATTGAGTTGTTTATTTGCTTATGACTTACTAAGCTATGATAGCTTACTGTGTGTTTTCACTTTTATTCTATTTTATAGATTTCGAATTCAAGATACGAGCTCGAGAATCTTCAGAGAAGCTTAACACACTATCGACCGTCTTCAGTATTTTTTTAAAGTTACATTTTGGAACTATGACATGTATAGGATGGAGTGTGATTTGAAATGTTGTATTTTGGTTTTGTATAATTTGGCCATGCGAAAATGGCTTATTATTTTGTTGTGTTGGGCTTTGTGTCTTGATCATATTATGGGCATGTTTGGTTTTGATGTTTAAGTTATGCTTCGTTATGTTATTTAGTATCAAGGTAAATTCGGTTATGATATAATTAGTAAATGAAGTTGCTAATGTTATATATATCTAAGTGATTGATCAATGAATTTGATTACAGTATTAAATACAGATAAAGGATGTAAATTGATTGAGATTTGGCATTTGAGTTGAATTCAATGATGGCTACGCTTGGCTTTGGTTTTGGGTGATTTGGCTATGACTTGTTTGTAAGTGAATAAATGTGAAATTGGTTTGATATGCTTGTCAATGCATGGATCCATGATTTGGCTTTAAAGTGAATTTGGTTATGGTATAAGTCTACATGGTAAGTATGGTTCATGACTTGTATGAATGGTATTTGATCTTTTGTCTTGAATGGTTTAGTTATGAATAACTGATGAATTGGTTTATATTAGTAAGTATAATACATGGTATATATGCTTGTGGGATTTTATTATATGATTCGGCTAAAGAGTATGGAAAAAGCATTATGTATATTCAGCCATAATCTAATCTTATTTTGAGGGTTCGTTTAATGCTATAAATTGGTTGATGGATGGGTTTCGGCTATGGTGTAATTTTGACTTAATTGAGATGCATGTTTTGCACTTTGAAATGATATGAAATGACATATGATATGCCTATGCATTTGAGCATGATATGTTAATTGATTTCATATACATATATGTACGTATATGTCATTGTTGTTTGAATAACTAATTTAAAAAGAAAATTTAAATTCAGTAGCAATAGGCAAGGTTAATAAATGTATGCTTTTGATCATTGGTTGTAAATTGACCATTCTTGATATGGTTAGTAAATGGTTTTTAATAATGGAGGGCATACACATGTATTATAAATAACTATAGCATGTTCGGCCATGCCTTAATTTTTATTTAGGTCACTTATGTTTTATTTAGTTTTAATATATACATGGGCATAGATCTTGAAATGGTATACTAGATATTTAGCTATTGAGATACAAATTTTGCTACAAGTTATGTATTTTTTATTTACTGATACATGTTTGATTACGTGTAAGAATTAAATGATAAAATTTGTAATGAGAATAAGTTATGAGTTGTTTGATTCCTATGCTTCTATTCGGCCAATTGATAATGATTTATGGTTGTATGTTTCTTGATTATCATGCAACCTGTAATGTTTTTAGTTGGTTTTGTACATGTTCATATGTAGTGAATAAAATAATTATTTCCTATGTATATCCATGGATGTCCGACAGTTGTGTCTCGTTCGGTAATACCTATTAACCACATTCCTGCGATGGATTTGGGTTCAGGGTGTTATATTTTTTTTGGTATCAGAGCTATGGTTTACTTGGTTCTAGGACTACCATAGCATATGTGAGTCTAGCTATACATACCATATTCAACTTGAGATAGTGTGATATCTCCTGACTCTGGCGAAAATTATTTTGTTGAGAGAGATAAATTTTTCAACCGAGCTAACTTTGATAATACAAAATGTGTATTCATATGTTTAAATGGAAATGTGTTGATGACGTGTTGAAGCTTATAAAGGTATGGATTAAATAGTAGGATATATTGATGTTGATATGTATGATAATTGTATGAGCATATTGATTATGATATCTGAGTTATGATTGCTATCTAAAATGTTTTAACTATGAATTAGTGACTTGAGTTGCTATATGAATTAAGTACTAAGAACAAAAGTAATTAAAAATAAATGTCTATTAAATGTTTGAATAATGTGAAATTATTAATGAATTGACTATTGGTGAAAGTGTGTGTTAAATATATTTATGTTTAAGTTAAATTTGAGGCTTTATTATCCTCACCCCCTTACTAGTGAAATATTATTGTGAAACCTGAAAGATCCGAGTTGAATAAGCTCACGAGGGTGGAGTAAATTACTCAAAATGGAAGACTAATATTGTGGTCAGAAAAGTGGATGAATCAGTAAATGAAGAAATTATTAAAAGAGACATTGGATAGTTCTGAAACCTGTTCAGGTTGTATAAAATCATTGTTACAAAAGATGATATCTCCAATCAAATGACTTATCCATGTATGTTGTCTAAAGACAGTATTAGTTGAATGTTTTTCTGAATTAATTCCTATCAGCGAAGGGGGTAATGTTCGAATCTTATTGGTGGCTGAGTGTAGTGGTTATAGTCGGGCAGTTATTACGAATTCTTTTGGGCATTCTATGAATACATTTATTCTCAGAGGTATCTGTGACTATTTAATTTCGGGAGGAATTCTTATTATAGATGAAAGTATCATTTGTCTGTTTGGGTTATGTTCGATGTTGCTTTTTCTTTCTTTGATATTTATTTCATGGTGTGGATATTAAAACCGACGGTAAAATCTACATAATGTTAACATTCTGTTTCTACCGGATATGGTTATGTGGAAAATATGTAGAGATTATATCACTTCTGTTATGGTGGATTCCAGTATTTATGTGTAACATTGTTCTTTTTGGGCATTTTCTGGGATATCATCAGAGCTAATATTACTCTATATGGGTTGTATTTTTTGATATTCTGTATAACTTCAGGCATTAGAATTTTGTTATTCTGGTCTTCTTATGATTCTATGTGATTATTGTAAGAGATTTCTATCTGAAAAAATGGCTATATCTTCTATAATCATAATTTCTGTTTCGAAGAATTTGAGAAGCACTGTAGCATTGTTATTAGAGTATTAAAAGTTGTGTTTCTGCATTGGTTGCTATCCAAATCATATATGGTATTCTTCTGGGTTTAGACACTTTATTAACTACCTGGATATTATCTATTATTTTGAGTAAGACGCCAGTCTCATTATGATATCACGATTTCTATTTGATGACTGTGGCTTTTGTATAATAATATGTCTGAGTTATTCTTTTAGCGGGAAAGAATAATTTCTTTGAAAAGACTGATCTAGTGGTTTAGTCTAATTTGAATTACGTAATTTAAAAGAAGAATGGGTTATATATGTTTGAATCTATTCACTGGAATTTTGAATATGCATGTGTGATTTGAGGAATATTCTGGAAGAAGAAATTTGTACTCTTAAGAATTTGATACAGAATCATGTTTATCAGAACAATTCTATCTAAGAAATGGGATGGTAAAATTTAAAATTAGTTATTGAAGCTTCCCTTATGATTTGAATGTTAAGTCAAAGTTCTATATTGATGTTAAAGGTTTTCTGAAGTTTAGAATTGAATATGTATCCCAAGAAACTCAAGGTTAATTCAAATGATTTTGAGCAAAACATACAGCAGTCGGTTATCTGTTCATCCGAGTAGTGCAAAGACGTGCAATGATCTAAAACAGTTTTAATGGAATTTGAAATGCTTAGTTGTCAACAAGTAAAAGTCGAGCATCAGGTACCTTCTGGGATGTTTCAGCCGATTATGATACCCGAGTGGAAATGGGACAAAGTCACAATGGATTTTGTATCTGGATTTCTATTGACCTCAAGCAAGAAAGATGCAGTATGGATTATTGTGAATAGATCAACTAAATCGGCTCATGTTGTTCTAGTTCGTACAGGTTATTAGCTTAAAGAGCTTACTGAGTTATATGTTTCTCATATATCGATCAGATCCTTCACATGTGATTAGTCCATCTAAGATTGAGATTAAGTCTGATATGACGTACGAGGAAGAACTGATTCGTATTTTGACTCGCGAGATGAAAAGTTGCTAAATAAAAGATTCCGTTAATTAAAATATTGTGGCATAAACATGGAGTCGAGGGAGCGTTATTCGAACTTATTCATTGTTAAGATTTTCGGGGATGAAAATCCCTAAGGGGGAGAGTTGTAACAGCCCGAATTAGACCCTAATCGAAACGGTAGTTTTGGGACCACGCATTCGAGTCAGAAAAATATTTAAAAATTATTTCCTAAGTTTATTATGTGTGAATTTATATCTGTGAAATTTTCGTGGTTAAATTTTGTCGTTTGGATGGCCGATTAAATAAAAGGACTTAATCTCGTAAAAGGGAAAATTGGTAGTTATTTTTAGAAGGGGGCCGAATTGCTATTGGCTTTATAAGTGAAAGCCTTTAAGTTGTAAATAGTCCATTTATTTACTAGTGGGACGGTGGTAAGTATATACAATATAGTTTTATATTATTTTATTAAAGATATATATATGTGTGTGTAAATTAAATCTTATTTTATATTAAGATATATATATGTGTATATATATATTATAAGGCATTTACTTTATGGAATGGACGGTAAAGACCTTGTGTTATACTAGTTTAAATTAATGAGTAAAGGTTATATGTAAATTAAATAATATGCTTTTATATATTATATTATAACATGACTTAAAAGCCATGTTCATAGTTTTATTACTTATGACCGAATATGAAAGCAAGAAAGAAAAAGAAAAGAAGCTAGGTTTGGCCATCCTTTCAAGCTCGATTCAAGGTTCGTTATTAGTCGGTTTTGTAACGCCCTAATTTTTGGGATTTTTGAGATTTTGTTTGAATTTGATTTTTGTTTGTCTGGATGTATTAATTTATGTTTTGAGTGTGTTAGTAGGCCTTTAGAAGGCCCAAGCTTAAGTTACAACCCGGTAGAATTTTAAAATTTCAGACTTAAGGGAGAAGGGGCTTTGACTGAGTGGGCTTTTTAGAAAATGTTGGTAATTTATGGCACAAGATGACCAGTGGAAGGGTGGCAATGTAATGCCACTTAGGAGACAAGGGAAGCGTGTGGAAGCTGTGCAAGAGATGAGGTTCAAGTCTCATGGTAAACAGTGTGATGTTTTATTTTTAATGCATGTGCAAGGCATGTGATGGACTCCAAGTGAAACTCTATTGGGAAGAGTTTGAAGTGCTCACGGGATTGAGTCAATGAGGGATAAGGGGAGAAAATCTAGGAATTTCGCATGGGAACAGGTGGTGGCTGATAGTAGGGGTCTTGGAAGAGCAAATAGGCATTTGGGTGTTGAGTTTGCATTTTTCGGCAAGTGTAGCTTTAGTGTGCCGAAAGCCCTCTTTGGTTCTTTTTCGGGTTTTATTTTGGGCCAGGTTTTAGTGCTGATTAGGTTAGTCTCAAGGGAGTTTCATCTTTGTTCTCTTTTCCTTCCTCCCTTATGTTTTAAAAGCTGAAAACAAGACCTACAAACCCTTTTTGTGCCATTTTACCTAAAGAGCCAAACCGTCCATCACTTCTTTTCCCATACCGAATCAATCATCTTATTGCTTCATCTTTCTCGTTTCTTCTTTCTCTTCTTCTTCTCTTCCCATACCGATTTGCATTTTGGCTGAATATCACAAAACCCGAAACAACAAGTTACTTGCCGATTTGGGGTTAGACTGCAGGCTTGTGGGGATTGTGGTAGAGTACATCTGGGTGAGTGTTGGAAGTGTACTGGGGCTTGTTTTCGATGGGGACCCAAGAAGCATAGGGTTAAGGACTATCCTCAAAGGCCAGCTCAGACGCAAGCTGCTGAATAGAAGGTTACTCAACTAGTGCGAGGTGGACCACAACCGTCGAGAGGCAATGGTCAAGGTAGGGCTGGCAACAGAAATGGTCGTGGACGTGGAGCACCAGGCAGGGGTGCTAGAAATGCTGAGGCTCATCAGCCAACGTTGGTGTCTACTGCTTGTCATTGTGGGGAGGGTGACGCACTAGACGTCATAACTGGTACGTTTTTTATCTCTAGCATGCCATACATTGCAATGATAGATATTAGTTCTACCAATTGATATGTTGCATGTGATATATCTGGGACATTGGGTGTGTACTTTGAGGAAACTGTGAGTGGGGTAACTGTGATAAGTCCATTGGGTCACTTAGTTAGGGTAGACAAACTCTTTAGAGATCAAGGTAGGATTTTCTCTACATATTTAATGGAGCTACCATTTGGAGAATTCGATCTCATCTTGGGAATGGACTGGCTTACTAAGCATAGAGCGACTCTGGATTGTGCGACTAAACGGATGGTGTTAAAGACCGCAGAGGATGAGGAGGTCATGGTTATAGGGGAGCGAAGGGATTACTTGTCCAATGTTGTTTCGGCCTTGAGAGCTGATAAGCTGATTCGCAAGGGTTGCAAGGCGTATTTGGCTCAGATAGATGTTGAGGGTTTGACCGTAGGAAAGGTTAGAACTGTTAAGGAGTTTCAAGATGTCTTTCCTGAGGAGCTTCTTGGGTTGCCTTCGAATCGCGAAGTCGAGTTTAGAATCGACTTGTTACTGGGAACGGCTCCAGTGTCCATCGCACCTTACAGGATGGCACTGAAGGAGTTGGTGGAGTTGAAGGCGCAAATCCAAGAGTTGTTGGATAGAGGTTTTATTAGACCAAGTGTGTCTCCGTGGGGAGCGCCAGTGCTGTTCGTGAAAAAGAAGGATGGGACGATGTGCATGTGCATCGATTATCGCTAGTTGAACAAACTGACGATTAAGAATAAGTACCCTCTGCCAAGGATCGATGACCTATTTGACCAGTTAAGAGAAGCTTCAGTATTCTCCAAGATCGATCTTCGATCTAGATATCATCAGTTAAGGGTCAAAGAGGTGGATATTCATAAGATAGCATTCAGAACTCAGTATGGTCATTACGAGTTTTTGGTGATGCTGTTTGGATTGACAAATGTACCTGCGACATTCATGGATTTGAAGAATTGAGTATTCCAACCTTACTTGGATCGATTCGTAGTCGTCTTCATAGATGATATTCTGGTATATTCAAAAACTAAGGAGAAGCATGATGAGCATCTCCGTATTGTTCTGCAAGTGTTGAGGGAGAAGCAATTCTATGCAAAATTCAGCAAGTGTGAATTTTGTTGCGAGAAGTGACATTTCTAGGTCACGTTGTTTCTGCTAAGGGGATTAGGGTGGATCCTTAGAAAATTGAGGCGGTTCTGGAATGGAAGCCGCTGAGATCGGTATCGAAAATTCAGAGTTTTCTGGGTTTGGTAGGGTACTACAGAAGGTTTGTGGAAGGATTTTCCTTGATTGTTGCACCGTTAACAAAACTTTTGAGGAAAGGAGTACCATTTGTTTGGACTGAGGAACAACAAGAGGCTTTTGAGAGGTTAAAGAAAGTTCTGACTGAGGTGCCAGTATTGATTCAGCCAGAGTTTGGGAAGGATTTTACCGTGTATAGTGATGCATCGTATGTGGGATTGGGCCGTGTAGTGGTGCAAAAGGGTAAGGTGGTCGCTTATGCATCACGACAGCTTAAGTCTCTACCCTACACATGATCTGGAGTTGGCAGCGGTGATTTTTGCGTTAAAGAGTTGGAGACACTACTTGTATGGAGAAAAGTGTATTATATACACGGACCATAAGAGTCTCAAGTATTTGTTGACTCAGAAGGAGTTAAATCTTAGGGAACGAAGATGGATAGAGTTGTTTAAGGATTACAACTGTTCTATTGAGTATCACCCAGGCAAGGCAAATGTAGTGGCTGATGCACTGAGTATGAGGGCTATAACTGAGTTAAGAGCAATGTTTGTTCGTCTGAGTCTATACGATGATGGTAGCTTGTTAGCAGAATTACAAGTGAGACCAACCTGGATTAAGAAGATGAAGAAGAAGCTGTTAGAGGATGAGTCACTAGTTCCTCGATTCCAGCAAGTTGAGAATGATGAGACTTCTAATTTTGGACTGAATAGTGAAGGAGTATTGTGCTTTCAAGGAAGGGTTTGTATTCCAAAGGACTCTGACTTGAGGCAGTTAATTCTGAGAGAGGCTTATGGTGGACCTTGTGCCATGCACCCTGGAGGAAATAATTTGTATCGAGACTTGCGAGAGTTGTATTCGTGGCCTGGACTTAAGCGTGAAGTGACAGAATTTGTGGGAAAGTGTCTGACATGCCAGCAAGTGAAGGTTAAGCATCAACTACCTTCTGGACTTTTGCAACCAGTGAAGATTCCACTTTCGAAGTGGGAGAGGGTAACCATGGACTTTATGAGTGGGCTACCTTTGATGCCTACCAAGAAAGACTCGATTTGGTGATTGTGGATAGGTTAACGAAATCTGCTTATTTTATAACTGTCCGAACTGATTAGTCACTTCAAAAGTTGGCCAAGTTGTATGTGGCAGAGATAGTGCGACTTCATGGAGTGCCAATTTCGATTATTTCTGATCGGGATCCTAGGTTTACATCTCGATTCTGGCAGAAGTTGCATGAGGCGTTGGGTACGCGATTGGACTTCAGTACTGCTTTCCACCCTCAGACAGATGGACAATTGGAAAGGGTAATTCAAGTTCTAGAAGACATGTTGAGGGGTTGTGTGATCGACTTTCGAGGTAGTTGGAAGGATTACTTGTCATTAGCGGAGTTTACTTATAACAACAGTTATCAAGTGAGTATTCGAATGGCTCCATATAAGGTGCTGTATGGGTAAAGGTGTCGTATGCCTACTTGTTGGATGGAGTTGGGAGAGCATCAGGTTCTTGGGCCAGAGTTGGTGGCAGATACTAAAGACAATGTTAAGCTGATCAGAGATCGGTTAAAGGAAGCATCGGATAGGTAGAAATCTTATGCCGACTTAAAGCGTAAGGGAATTGAGTACTCAGTAGGGGATGTGGTCTTCTTAAAGGTCTCACCTTGGAAAAAAATATTAAGGTTTGGTAAGAAGGGCAACTTGAGTCCGCGATTTATCGGGCATTATCAAGTTCTTAAACGGGTAGGTCTGGTAGCATATCAGCTAGAACTACCCCGGAGTTGGACTGAATTCATGACGTTTTTCATGCCTTCATGCTGAGACGGTATCGATCTGATCCTTCTCATGTCGTACCAGTGGAAGAAATTGAGGTGAAACTGACTTGACTTTTGAAGAATAACCTGTGCAAATTCTGGACTGGGATGTCAAAGTATTAAGAAAGAAGACAGTCCCTTTAGTGAAAGTATTGTGGCACAATCATGGCAGAGAAGAAGCTATGTGGGAGCCAGAAGAGGCAATGCGTCAACAATACCCTCACCTGTTTGGACCAGGTAAATTTCAATGCCGAAATTTCTTTAAGGGGGTAGAGTTGTAACACCCTAATTTTCGAGATTTTTGAGATTTTGTTTGAATTTGACTTTTGTTTGTCTGGATGTATTAATTTATGTTTCAAGTGTGTTAGTGGGCCTTTAGAAGGCCCAAGCTTAAGTTAAAACTCGGTAGAATTTTAAAATTTTAGACTTAAGGGAGAAGGGGCTTTGACTGAGTGGGCTTTACAGAAAATGTTGGTAATTTATGACACAAGATGACCAGTGGTAGGGTGGCAATGTAACGCCACTTAGGAGACAAGGGAGGCATGTGGAAGCTGTGCAAAAGCTGAGGTTCAAGTCTCATGGTAAGTAGTGTGATGGTTTATTTTTAATGCATGTGCAAGGCATGTGGTAGACTCCAAGTGAAACTCTATTGGGAAGAGTTTAAAGTGCTCATTGGATTGAGTCAAGGAGCGATAAGGGGAGAAAATCTAGGAATTTCAAATGGGAACAGGTGGTGCCCTATTGTAGGGGTCTTGAAAGAGCAAAGTCGGCATTTAGGTGTTGAGTTTACATTTTTTGGCAAGTGTAGCTTTAGTGTGCCAAAAACCCTTTTTGGTTCTTTTTCGGGTTTTGTTTTGGGTTAGGTTTTAGTGCCGATTAGGTTAGTCTCAAGGGATTTTCATCTTTGGTCTCTTTTCCTTCCTCCCTTTTGTTCTAAAAGTCGAAAACAAGACGTACAAACCCTTTTTGTGCCGTTTTACCCAAAGAGTCGAACCTTCCATCACTTCTCTTCCCAAACCAAATCAATCATCCTCTTTCTTTATCTTTCTCGTTTCTTGTTTCTCTTCTTCTTCTCTCTGCAATCAATTAAATTGATTTCCCTAAAATCTTCTCTTACGAATTTCCATTTTGGCCGAATATCACAAAACCTGAAACAACAAGTTACTTGCGGATTTCTTCTTTAGCCGATTTCCCTTAAACTGAAATCTCGAAACTTGAAATCCTCTCTTGTTGATCCCATCTTAGACTGAACCTTACTCAATTGTTATTTTGGAAACGGAAATCAAGATTGAGAGTTGATCTGGGTGTGGAGTGGTGAAGTTAACCTCTAAGCAAATTTTGGTGGTAAGTACACAGATCTCATCTTCCTTAGTCTTGTGAAATAAGAAAAGCCGAAAACCCCATTGCTTTAGTTGCTATCGATTTTGACCTCTATTTTATTAACACCTATTCTGGCCTTTTCATTCGGTTCTTGTGTGTATTGGTTCAAATAAGGGGCAATCTAGCAAGGAGCAGTGGAGGCTAGGGCCACTGGGGCAATCTAGATCTAGATCTAGTGGTTGGATTCATCAAAGGTGAGTGATGACAATACCTATGGTGGCCAAATAGGTAGGTTAGTTGATGTTAATTGTTTAATTAGATTTTAGTTGACAAATGGTTAAAACAACTGTAGGTTGATTGTTCGATGGATTCCTACAAATCTCGCAAAATAGGTGTGTAATTGACACCCATTAGTAGACTAGATCAACAAAAGCCGAAAAGCTGAAAAGCCGAAATGCCAAAATTCTGGCATTTCGAGGGCTTGCAATCGTACGAATGCTCATGGGTCGGTTTAAATCGGCATAATCTGTAATCACAAATGGTAAGGATGATGTGTGCATATTTCGTGCTCGTTGGTGAATTTGGGCCTCGAAGGGCTAAATTTGGGCCCAATGGGCTTACGGGCCCATATGGGTGAAAATGGGTGGTAAGTGTATTCTGATAATCTGAGTGTTAAAACTGCTAAAACGAATGTGAAATTTGGGCTTAGTGGGCCGTAATAGCTAGTGGACACCGTGGGGCCCATTAGGGGTTTTAGGGTCGATGACTCCATAATAATAAAATGGACTAAATAAGTTATCTGGATGCCATCAAGACTATTAACAAACTGTAATGAGCATGAAACCCTAAAAACTGGCAAATTTACTGAAATACCCCTTATGGGTGGAAAATTACTATTTTACCCTTAGGTGCTAAAAGATCATTTTACCCCTAGGGTTAAGTTGACTGAATTGCCTGCTAAAATTATATCCGTTCACTGTATGCCATGTCATAATATCCGTATGTTGCATGGGATTGGGTTTTGATGGAGGAAGTGCTAAGTGGCAATGCCACATTTACTGTTAGGGGCTTTGCCTCATTTTACTGTTAGTGGCTTGTCCACGTTATCTGATTTAACAGCTATGCTGCGACTATGGTGTGCAGGGCTGGGTGGGTTGAGTTATTCCCCACATGGTGTGTAGGGCTGGTACAGGTGGTGTGTAGGGCTTGATTGGGCTGGGCTTTGCATTCATTCCTAATGACTGTTCTGTTACTACAATGGGCCTAAGGGCCACACTGATTTCTGAATAGGGCTAAGGCCCAATAATTACTGTTTACTGAATAGGGCTAAGGCCTAGTTAATATTGTATCTGTATAGGGCTTAGGCCCAGTTAAGCTTGAGCTGATCTAGACTCTGGTTAGGTTTAGGTTACACACTGAGTTTCCCAAACTCACCCATTTCTTTTCATCCATGCAGGTGAGCCCCAACTTTAATGGACTTGGAGCTGGAGGGATTCGAAGTGGCCACATGAACTGCCTTCGGTTAAATTTTTCTTAAAGTTATTTATTCCAATATTACTTAGCTATTTGGGTTTAAATTTGTAAAAAGGCCGCTCATTGGTTATTTTTATTTTTATTTTGGTTTTTAATTATTTAATTATCACTTGTTTAAAATCGATAAAATTAGGCTGCGCGGGTTTTTATTCCAAATTAATCAACGTTTTCAAAATATATCACACGCAACAAATGGATAACGTAACGAAAAATAAGATCTTTTAAAGAAATAAACTCTAATTGGTAGTGGATAGGATTTTCATAAATTAAATAGCCTCTTTTTACAACTCTTCAAAATGATATTGCAAAGTCACCCTAAACCTATTAATAATAGAACGAGTTGTAATTCACCGTCCATGGGACACACCAGATCTGGCCATAACGTTAAGGCCGAGTTTGGGGTGTTACAGGTTTTTGATGATTTTACATTTTTGAGATCGTTGCTTCGAGTACTACAAACCCAAGCTTTAATTTTTGATTTTGATGAATATTTTGAGTTATGCCATTGATGAGAGTTTGTGATTTTTATCATTTGATGATGAATTATGGAAGATATGGATTGGGTTAAAATATATTGCAAAGGAATTTTTGATGATTTTGAGTAATTAGGATTTAATTGCAAAAATAAAAATGTGGGAGGACTAAAATGTGAAATTTATGGAAAATACAAGCTTATTTGGACACTAGGGGTATTCCGCCTACTTTGGATGTAATTAATTTTGTATAATTTTGTGTTTTGTGCATTAGGGACTAAATTGTAAAAATTGTAAATGTCAGGGGCAAAATGGTAATTTGCCCATTTTATGTTTTTAGAATAAATTGAATGAAAATATGTTTGAATGAGCTTAATTTGAATATGTTTAGATCAAGAATTAAAGAAATCAAAATTGGATCGGGGAAAAAGCTAAAGTTGTTGACTAATCGTTCCGTTCCATTTTTCATCGTCCGAGGTAAGTTTATAAGCAAATAGACGTACATAATTTTAGTTAAATGTGAATTATATATATGCTGAATTGGAATATGTAAATATATATGTATATGAGCTAAATCTATGCAAGCTTGGTTACCTTACTTTTGTTTTCACTTCGACCGAGTTACGATGTCCGAAAGCCCCATATAAACCATAGGAATAATTAGGATGCGTATATCATGACATAGGATCTGATTTATGTGTGCGAGTAAGACCATGGCATCGATGTGAAACTTCGATAAATGTGTTCGAGTAAGACCCTATCTGAGATAGTGGCATCGATACGTGATTACAAGTAAGAACACGTCTGGGACATTGGCATTGTATGATATATGTGATTATCCGAGTGTCCTATCCAATTCCAAATGGTTTATCGGGCAAAGATAAGTTCAGATCAAAATTGTAAGACGAGCTAAATGAACAAGTATGAGCTAGTTGATTACCTATTTGAGAATGAGGTAAATTGGTCATTGGATATTTGATACCAATTATATAAGTTGTTAATGTGGATACATGTACATTGGTGAAGTATGTTCGGCCATATGTGGTGTGTATGCATGTGATGCTATATTTTGATTCATGATTACATGTATATGGGTGAAAATATATGTATTCTATTAAATGTGGATTTGATGTACAGTATGTGCTTGATAAATGTATTTTACGATTGTGGGGGTGTTTATGAAAATTGAAAACTTGATTAGATTTTGTGTAATGAATTGAATTAGCTTATTGTCTACTTAAAATAAGGTAAGTATGTGACTTGAAACTACTTTAAAACTATATGTGAAACAAATAAGGATTTTCTGTGAACTTGGTAAAAACATTCGGCCTTTGATACTAGGTCTATGTAATCAAAATCATGCATATTCAAACAAATAGGAAGTATATGTACTTCATGTTCTATTATGATTCTCAAGCTTGTGCCTTTGAACATATGTATAAACGGTTATATATTGACTTTATAGCTTTAGAAGTTAAATGACATTGGTCAAATTGCTCATGTGCGTATTCGGCCTTGTGAGTGTTATGGAATAAGTTTCAATTATATATACATATGGTTATTGAAAAATCGGCCACTTAATTAACATATGTACATGAACTTATTTGGTAAAATGTAAGCTTATGTAATTGTGTATATGTGAACTAAAATTATAAAGACTGTTTGGCTTTGAAAGTTAAATGGTAATAGGTAATTTGGCTATATGAATATTTAGCTAAGATGATGTTAACGAATGGATATGTATACGTATGTCAGCATACTTTTAAATATGGATTTATAAGTGTTTGGATCTAAATGTGCTATGATAATAAAACTAGATGTAGTTTAATTAAGTTGATAATTGTATTGAGTTGTTTATTTGCTTATGACTTACTAAGCTATGATAGCTTACTCTGTGTTTTCACTTTTATTCTATTTTATAGATTTCAGATTCAAGATAGGAGCTCGGGAATCGTTAGAGAAGCTTATCACACTATCGACCATCTTTGGTATTTTGTTGAAGTTACGTTTTGGAACTATGACATGTATAGGCTGGAGTGTGATTTGAAATGTTGTATTTTGGTTTTGTATAATTTGGCCATGCGAAAATGGCTTATTATTTTGTTGTGTTGGACTTTGTGTCTTGACCATATTATGGGCATGTTTGGTTTTGATGTTTAAGTTATGCTTCGTTATGTTATTTAGTATCAAGGTAAATTCAGTTGTGATATAGTGATTAAATAAAGTTGCTAATGTTATATATATCTAAGTGATTGATCAATGAATTCGATTACAATATTAAATACAGGTAAAGAATGTTAATTGATTGAGATTTGGCATTTGAGTTGAATCCAATGATGGCTATGCTTGGCTTTGGTTTTGGGTGATTCGACTATGACTTGTTTATAAGTGAATAAATGTGAAATTGGTTTGATATGCTTGTTAATGCATGGATCCATGATTTGGTTTTAAAGTGAATTCGGTTATGGTATAAGTCTACATGGTAAGTATGGTTCATGACTTGTATGAACGGTATTTTGATCATTTGTCTTGATTGGTTTAGTTATGAATAACTTATGAATTGGTTTATATTAGTAAGTATAAAACATGGTATATATGCTTGTAGGATTTTATTATATGATTCAGCTAAAGAGTATGGAAAAAGCATGATGTATATTTGCCCATGATCTAATCTTATTTTGAGGGTGTGTTTAATGATATAAATTGGTTGATGGATAGGTTTCAGTTGTGGTGTAATTTTGACTTAATTGAAATGCATGTTTTACGATAAGAAATGATATGAAATGATAGATGATATGCCTATGCGTTTGATCATGGTATGTTAATTGATTTCATATACATATATGTACGTATATGTCATGGTTGTTTGAATAACTAATTTAAAAAGAAAGTTTAAATTCGGTAGCAATAGGCAAGGTTAATAAATGTATGATTTTGATCGTTGGTTGTTAATTGACCATTCTTGATATGGTTAGTAAATGGTTTTTCATAATGGTGGGCATACGCATGTATTATAAATAGTTTTAATATATACATGGGCATAGATCTTTGAAATAGTATATTAGATATTTAGCTATTGAGATACAAATTCTGCTACATGCTATGTATTTGTTATTTACTGATACATGTTTGATTATGTTTAAGTATTAAATGATAAAATTTGCAATGAGAATAAGTTATGAGTTGTTTAATTCCTATGCTTATATTCGGCCAATTGATAATGATTTATGGTTGTATGTTTCTTGATTGTCGTTCAACCTGTAATGTTTTGAGTTGGTTTAGTACATGTTCATATGTAGTGAATAAAACAATTATTTCCTATGTATATCCATGAATGTCTGGAAGTTGTGTCTCGTTCGGTAATACCTAGTAACCCCATTCCTGCGACGGATTCGGGTTAAGGGTGTTACAAGATTGGCTAAACAATCATCATAAGTGTCTCCAAATACTGAAAAATCATCCATAAAAAGTTCCAAATACTTGTCAACCATGTCAGTAAAAATTGACATCATACATCTTTGAAATGTAGCAGGTGCATTACATAAACCAAATGACATGCATCTAAATGCAAACGTACCGTACAGGCAAGTGAATATCGTCTGGTGCTGATCTTTCGGTGCTACTGTAATCTGATTATACCCTGAGTATCCATCGAGAAGATAGTAATAGTCTCACCTTGCGAGTTTATCAAGCATCTGGTCCAAGAACGACAAAGGAAAGTGATCTTTCCTAGTTGCCTTGTTCAGCTTATAGTAATCTATTCATATTCTCAATCCCGTAACCGTTCTAGTTGGTATCAACTCATTATTCTCATTCTCGACAACCGTGATACCTCTATTCTTCAGCACTGTAACACCCCTATCCTGAAATCGTCGCCGAAGTAAGTAACGGGCATTATCGGACTTGTAACTTATGTCAAAACAGTAAAATTTTAAACTTTTTAATCATTAATAAACTTGTATCAACAACCATCAAAACATAGATCAATTGAGCATATCAAGATACATATAACACATTTAGCATCTAATTGAAAACATGCCAAAAGATGGGGAAAAATTCATAAATTTTTCTAGTTAGGGGCATACGGCCGTGTCTCTTGCCCGTGCTCTTCTCACACGGTCGTGTCCTACCAGACACACCCAAACCACATAGCCCGTGGCTGAAACTGTCAAAAATCATACAGCTGGTCACACGCCGATGTACAAAACAGAGCAGACTGTGTGACTATACTGCCAAATTTCAGACGGCTACAAGTTACCAGACACGCCCGTGTGTCTAGGCCGTGTACCAAAACTGTCCAAAACATTTAAGGTGCAGGGGACACATGGTCGAAATACACGCCTGTGTTCCCTGGCCATGTGGCACAATATAAGCTCGGTTTAAGCCAAATTACCATCCAAAATCTGGGTCATTTCTACTAGCCATAATTATGCAACATCTCATGCCAATTTGTCAACCAAAACATACCAATTCTAGCATACAGTAGACCCAAAATCATCATAAATCTTGCACCAACTAGGCATAACAATTCAATTGCTAAAATAGCCACATTCATGAACTCATCCACACATAAATATACATAATCATTCCTTACCTTTCCTCTAGACTAACAATGCACATAACTTGCACATATGACATAATAAACATATCAACTATGCAAGCTTATAATCTCATCAAGATCACATATCTTTCCATAAGCACATATAGCCAAAGAACAACTCAAAATACTTGATTATATACATATATGAACCAAGCCACATCTCATAGCTTGATCATTTACCAAAATATATCATATTCACTAAATATCTAGCCTATACATGCCATGACCAAAACGTTTGCAAGATGCTCAAAAGTACCGAAGCTTTATCGATAGTGTGATAGCAATCTCCGACCCGTCCGTTATCCGAGCTAGCTTCCGAATCTATAAGGAAATGAAAGAAATAAACGGAGTAAGCTTCTAAAGCTTAGTAAGGTCATAAAACTTAGAATTTAACTTACCAATTCATTTAGGTAATCCCTACATATACTAGTAAGGCCAATTCTATTCATATGCTCTTGTAGCCTATTTCGCAAGCTCACACAAGTTAGTTCATAGGACTTCATAAACCATCTTATACAAGAGTTTACCATATAATTCATATCCATTAGCACATATAAACATCATAATTCATATGACATATAATGCATTCACTTTCATATATCTCATGTAACATATAAATCATATGAGTTGGATCATACCTTTCATGTAGTTCATATAACAGGTACCATATATACTTATATCTATATCATCTTGTAATTCATGTAACTTATATCGGTATTGCCCGTTGAACCTATAAGAATATCGAGGATACCTGGGTGATACACATACAGTGTATATACATATAACCTGAAATCTGTTAATACGTCATATATGCTCTTATGAGCCTGTACGGTAACCCCGAAGGCTGAACATGTAATCTTGAAGGATGAATGGTAAGCCCATAGGCTGAACATGTAATTTCGAGGGATGAACGGTAAGCCCGTAGGCTGAACGGTGAGTTCGAAGACTAAACATGTGATCCCGAAGGATGACCGTGTAGCTCATGAGCACGTGGTGAGTCTGCAACAAATGTAGGAGCTCGAACCACCCTGTAGCCCTAGTGACATGTCACTTGTATCCTTACGACTTCTACGGTTCTAACGGGAACTCGGTATTCATGCATTACTTGAAACATTTAACATTTCCATTCCAAATCACATATATATACTTAACAGGCAATCCATTCAGCAACTTTATACATATACATGATCATTAAACAACATTTATAAGCATTTATAAGGTGAATTCCAAATTCTATGAACTTACCTCGTAATCCCGATATCTACTCGTCTATTTTCTGTTTTCCACGATCAAGTTTCGGGATTCGATCGTCTTTATCTAAATTAATAAAAATTTTAGCTATTTACTAACTCACATATTCAATTCAATTCCAAAAACATATATTTTGACATGTTTGTAATTTAGCCCCTATATTTTCAATACTTTGCAATTTAGTCCTTTATCACAAAAATGACAATTTACACAATTAATCCACAATTTCCCTTAGCCGAATATTCAAGGGACTTATACAAGCATATATCTTTCAATTAATCACAAATTTAACCTTAAAAACTCTATCTTTTTGCAAATAAATCCTTAAACTCATTTCCATCAAAATTTACTTTAAAATTCTTGTATTTTCTCACATAATATACAATAATTCATCAAAATCTATCAAAATATCAAGGATTCATCAATGGCATTTTTCAAAGACATTCAAAAAATCAGAAATTGAGGTACGGGTCGACTAGTATACAAAGCAATGATTACAAAAACATAAAAATTATCGAAAACGGGACAAAAACGAACCTCAATTTGGAGCTTAAAGTGACCGAATGTTAAAAACTTGAAAACCCTTAATATTTTGATGAAGAATCGGTGAAGAAACAAATGAAAATGGGTGGTATTTTGTTTCATTAAATCTATTTTAACATATATTAATTAAAAACCAAAACTAACCTTTATTTGATTATTTATAAACCATAATAATAAGGGCATATGTGCCCATTAGCTTTAAAAATGGTGAAATAACCATTTAAGGCCTTCCACTTATAAAGCCATCATCAAATAAGCCATTTATAAAACAGAACTCCTATTTATTACTTTATGCGATTTAATCCATTTTATCAAATTAACCGATCAAACAGTAAAATTTCAATATGAAACTTTCACACGGTAATTCTATCATGCTGTAAAACATATTAAAGCAGTAAAAATAATATTTCGACTCGGTTAAGTATTCTCGAAACCACCTGTTCCGACTAGGGTATAAAGTGGGCTATTACAACTCTCCCCCATTTAGGGATTTTCGTCCCTGAAAATCTTACCGGTGAACAGATTAGGGTATTGTTTCTCCATCCTTTCCTCGAGTTCCCACGTAGCTTCCTCTATTCTGTGTTTACACCAGAGAACTTTTACAAGTGCTATACGCTTATTTCTCAACTCTTTGATTTCTCGAGCCAAAATTCTAATTGGTTCTTCACTGTACAATAAATCGGACTGTATCTCTACATCAGTGGGAGAAATGATATGAGATGGATCAGATCGGTATCAACGAAGCATTGAAACGTGAAATACATTATGAATCGTTTCAAGTTCATTCAGTAGCAATAGTCGATAAGCCACAGGTCTAATTCTTTCAACAATTTTATACGGCCTGATAAAACGAGGACTTAGCTTTCCTTTTCTGCCGAAACGAATAATTTTCTTCCACGGTGATACTTTTAGAAATACTCTATCTCTGACCTGAAATTCTATTTCTTTTCGTTTCAAATTGGCATATGATTTCTGTCTGTCTAAAGCTACTTTCAAACTGTCGCATATCATTTTCACTTTTTCTTCTGTATATCAGATTAAATCAACCCCGTGTAACTTTCTCTCACTCAATTCTATCCAATACAGCGGTGTTCGACATTTACGACCGTATAATGCTTCGTATGGAGCCATTTTTAAACTTGTCTGAAAACTGTTATTGTATGCAAACTCTATCAGAGGTAAGTATTTCTCCCAATTACTTTCAAATTCAAGAATACAACACCGTAACATGTCTTCGAGAATCTGAATAACTCTTTCAGACTGACCGTCGGTCTGGGGATGGAATGCTGTACTGAAACTCAATTTCATTCCCAAAGCCTCTTGAAACTTCTTCTAGAATCTCGAGGGAAACCTCGGATCTCTATCAGACACAATGGATAATGGTATACCATGCAATCGCACAATCTCAGATAAATATAATTCTGCTAATCTATCTAGAGAATATTCGGTACGTATCGGTAAAAAATGTGCAGACTTCGTCAATCTGTCAACGATAACCCAGATTGCATTTTTCTTCTTCGGAGACAGAGGTAGTCCAGATACAAAATCCATAGTGACTCTGTACCATTTCCACTCCGGAATCATAATAGGCTGTAATAAACCTCACGGTACCTGATGTTCAGCTTTAACTTGCTGACAGATCAAACATTTTGATACGAATTCTGATATGTCACGTTTCATTCCTGACCACCAGTATTGCTGTTTCAAATCGTTATACATCTTAGTGCTACTCGGATAACTGAAAATCAACTGTCATGAGCTTCATGCAAAACTTTCTAAATGAGTTCACTATCTTTCGGTATACAGATTCTATGTCGGAACATTAAACAATCATCATTCCTTATAGAAAAGTCAGAACGGTGAGTCCGAAGACTAAACATGTGATCCTGAAGGATGAATGTGTAGCTCATGAGCACGTGGTGAGTCCGCAACAAATGCAGGAGCTCAAACCACCCGGTAGCCCTAGTGACATGTCACTTGTATCCCTACGACTTCTACGGTTCTAACGGGGCTCGGTATCCATGTATCACTTGTAACATTTACCATTTCCATTCCAAATCACATGTATATACTCAATAGGCAATCCAATTCAGCAACTTTATACATCCACATAATCATTAGACAACATTTATAAGCATTTATAAGGTAAATTCAAATTCTACGAACTTACCTCGTCATCCCGATATCTACTCGTCTATTTTTCGTTTTCCAAGATCAAGTTCCGGGATTCGATCGTCTTTATCTATATTATTACAAATTTCAGCTATTTACTAACTCACATATTCAATTCAATCCAAAAACATATATTTTGATATATTTGCAATTTAGCCCATATATTTTTGACACTTTGCAATTTAGTCCTTCTATCACAAAAATGACAAATTACACAATCAATCCCCCAATTCACCATAACTGAATATTCAAGGGACTTATACAAGCATATATCTTTTAATTAATCACAATTTAACCACCAAAAATTCTACCTTTTTATATTCAAATCTTCAAAAGTCATTTTCATCAAAACTTACTTTAAAATTCTTGTATATTTCCATATAATATTCTATAATTCATCAAAATCCATCAAAATAACATGAATTCATCAACGGCATTTTTCAAAGACACGTTCAAAATCAAAAATTGAGGTACGGGTCGACTAGTATATGAAGCAACGATCACAAAAACGTAAAAATTATCAAAAACGGAACAAAAACGAACCTTGAATTGAAGCTCAAAGTGACCGAATGTTAAAAGCTTGAAAACCCTTAATATTTTGATGAAGAATGGGTAAAGGAACAAATGAAAATGAGTATTTTTTTATTTTATTTAATCTATTATAACATATATTAATTAAAAACCAAAACTAACCTTTATAATATCATTTATAAAACCATAATAATAAGGACATATGTGTCCATTAGCTTTAGAAAAGGTAAAATAACCATTTAAGGCCTTCCATTTAAAAAGCCATCATGAAATAAGCCATTTATGAAATAGAACTCCTATTTATTGCTTTATGCGATTTAATCCTTTTTATCAAATTAACCGATCAGATAGTAAAATTTTAATACGAAACTTTCACACCCTATACCTATCATGCGATAAAACATATTAAAGCATTTAAAATAATATTTTGACTCGGTTAAGTGGTCCCGAAACCACTCATTCTGGCTAGGGTATAAAGTGGGCTGTTACAACTCTCCCCCTTTAGGGATTTTCGTCCCCGAAAATCTTACTAGTGAACAGGTTAGGATATTGCTTTTGCATAGATTCCTCGAGTTCCCATGTAGCTTCCTCTATTCTGTGTTTACACCAGAGAACTTTTACAAGTGCTATACGCTTATTTCTCAACTCTTTGATTTCTCGAGCCAGAATTCTAATCGGTTCTTCACTGTACGATAAATCGGACTGTATCTCTACATTAGTGGGAGAAATGATATGAGATGGATCCGATCGGTATCGACGAAGCATTGAAACGTGAAATACATTATGAATCTTTTCAAGTTCAGACGATAACGATAGTCGATAAGCTACAGGTCCAATTCATTCCACAATTTCATATGGCCCGATAAAACGAGGGCTTAGCTTTCCTTTTCTGCCGAAACGAATAATTTTCTTCCACGGTGATACTTTTAGAAATACTCTATCTCCGACCTGAAACTCTATTTCTTTTCGTTTCAAATCAGCATATGATTTCTATCTGTCTGAAGCTACTTTCAAACTATTGCGTATCATTTTCACTTTTTCTTCTGTATCTCGGATTAAATCAACCCCGGTAACTTTCTCTCACTCAATTCTGTCCAATATAGCGGTGTTCGACATTTACGACCGTATAATGCTTCGTATGGAGCCATTTTTAAACTCGTCTGAAAACTGTTATTGTATGCAAACTCTGTCAAAGGTAAGTATTTCTCCCAATTACTTTCAAATTCAAGAATACAACACCGTAACATGTCTTCCAGAATCTGAATAACTCTGTCAGACTGACCGTCGGTATGGGGATAGAATGCTATACTGAAACTCAATTTCGTTCCCAAAGCCTCTTTAAACTTCTTCCAGAATCTCGAGGTAAACCTCGAATCTCTATCAGACACAATGGATAATAGTATACCATGCAATCGCATAATCACAGATAAATATAATTCCGCTAATCTATCCAGAGAATAGTCGGTACGTACCGGTATAAATGTGCAGACTTCGTCAATCTGTCAACGATAACCCAGATTGCATTTTTCTTTTTTGGAGACAGAGGTAGTCCAGATACAAAATCCATAGTGACTCTGTCCCATTTCCACTCCGGAATCATAATAGGCTGTAATAAACCTCACGGTACCTGATGATCAGCTTTAACTTGCTGACAAATCAAACATTTCGATACGAATTTTGATATGTCACGTTTCATTCCTGACCACCAGTATTGCTGTTTCAAATCGTTATACATCTTAGTGCTACTCGGATGAACTGAAAATCGACTGTCTTGAGCTTCATGCAAAACTTTCTTAATGAGTTCACTATCTTTCGGTATACAGATTCTATGTCGGAACATTAAACAATCATCATTCCTTATAGAAAAGTCAGAATCAGAATTAAACTCACAGTGAAGTCGTTTAGGTTGTAGTTCGGAATCAGTCCTTTGAGCTTCACAGATTTGCTGCAGAATCAACGGTTTAGCCTTTAGCTCGGCTAATATAGATCCATCATCCCATGACGTCATTTGAGTACCCAAAACCCATAAAGCAAACAGAGATTTTCGACTTAATGCATCAGCTACAACATTAGCTTTTCCTGGATGATAATCAATTACAAAATCGTAGTCTTTTAGTAATTCAAGCCATCTCCTTTGTCGCATATTCAAGCCAACTCCTTTATCACATATTCAAGCCAAATCTTTAATGCAAAGACTATAGCAGCTAACTCAAGATCATGCGTCGAGTAATTCTTCTCATGCGGTTTTAACTGTCAGGAGGCATAAGCTATGACTTTCCCATCTTGCATTAATACACAACCCAGTCCGATAATAGATGCATCACTATATATAACAAATTCTTTACCAGGTTCAGGTTGAACTAAAACCGGAGCTTCTGTTAACATGGCTTTCAACTGTTCGAAACTCTACTGACATTTATCAGTCCACTCGAACTTCACATCTTTTTGTAGCATTCGAGTCAACGGTACTGCAATCATCGAGAATCCTTTAACAAATCTTCAGTAATATCCCGCTAATCCCAGAAAACTTCTAATCTCAGATACATTTCTTGGGGGTTTCCAGTCTATAATAGCAGATATTTTACTCGGATCAACTATGATGCCTTCCACAGAAACAATGTGACCCAAAAATCCGACTTCTCGAAGCTAGAATTCACATTTGCTGAATTTGGCAAACAACTGTTTATCTCTCAGAATCTGTAACACAATTCTTAGATGTTCAGTATGCTCTACTTCATCACGTGAATAGATCAGAATGTCATCAATGAATACGATAACGAATCTGTCTAAATACGGTTTGAATACACGATTCATCAAGTCCATGAACACTGCAGGTGCATTTGTTAAACCAAAAGGCATGATCAGAAACTCATAATGTCCGTATCGTGTTCTGAAAGCAGTTTTCGATATATCTGAATCTTTCACTCATAACTGGTAATAACCCGATCTCAAATCAATCTTTGAAAATACAGTAGCTCCTTTTAACTGATCAAACAAATCATCAATTCGTGGAAGATGATATTTATTCTTCACGGTTACTTTATTCAACTTTCGGTAATCAATACACATTCTCATTGATCCGTCTTTCTTTTTCACAAATAATACGGGAGAACCCCAAGGTGAAAAGCTCGGTCTCGCGAAACCTCTATCCGTCAATTCTTGTAACTGTGCTTTCAGCTCTTTTAATTCAGCCGGTGCCATTTTATACGGAGCTATCGATATCGTTGTAGTGCTTGGTAACAATTCAATACCGAATTTAACTTATCTAATCGGCAGTAAACTCGGTAATTCTTCCAAAAAAACATCTAAAAACTCACAAACAACTGGTACAGACTCAATTTTTGATTCTGACATGCTAGAATTCATTACATACGCTAGATATGCATCATAGCCTTTTCTAACATACTTCTAAGCTCTCATAGTAGAAATCACTATCGGTAATTCATTCGAATCATTTGATTCAATCCGAAGAATCTCACCATTCTGAAATTTCAATTCTATGATATTACTTCGACAATTCACAATAGCCTTATGCGCATTTAGCCAATCCATACCCAGTATTACATCGAACTCATAAAAAGGGAGGAGCATCACATCAGCCAGAAGACAATATCCCTGAGTCATCAACGGACATTTCTTACATATTTTATCAACTAACACAGATTTTCCTAATGGATTCGATACTTTGACTACATATTCAGTAGACTCAACATGTAAATTATTTTCAAACACTAATTTCATACAGATATATGAATGAGTTGATCCAGGATCTATCAACGCAACAATATCAGTGTTATAAAGAGAAAAAGTACCGGTAATAACATCAGGTGATGGGGCTTCCTCGCGTGCACGTATTGCATAAGCTCTCGTAGGAGTACGCATCTCCGATCTCACATTAGCATCTCTCGCCACATTGCGATTTCCACTTTGGTTCCCAACATTTCGAGGTGGTCTACCTCTCGATGCAACATTATTTGTCTTAGTCGATTGTTCTTTACCAGCTACAGATCTTTCAAGACAATCACGTAAGTAGTGATCTAACGATCCACATCGAAAACAGGCCCCGTTTATCAGTCGACACTCTCCGAAATGCCTTCTGTTATAATGCTTGCACTCTGGTCAGACTACTCGCACTAGCTACAGAAGTCGCCTGAGGTCTTGATTGAGAAGACTTAACACTTTTCTCTCGGTTAGATATGCCTGTAGAAGCAGCAGAACGAGGATGAAAATCCTTTAATCTTTTAGATCCAGACTGATACGGTTTACCCACAAATCTCTTTCTAGCCTCTCTGAATTCAGAGTCTGCTTTTCTTTTTTCTTTAGCAAGCTCTTCGGCTTTACAAGCTCGGTCAATAAGAACTACAAACTCTTTCAGTTCGAGTATTCCGACTAATAGTCGAATCTCTTCATTTAGTCCATCTTCAAACCTTTTACACATTATTGCTTCGGTAGAAACGCATTCACGAGCATATTTGCTGAGTGCACAAACTCTCTCTCGTATTCTGTTACAGACATTCGACCCTGTTTTAGCTCTGGAAACTCTTTTCTTTTCTGATCGATGAATCGTTGACTAATGTATTTCTTCCTAAATTCCGTCTGAAAGAAATTCCAATCGACTCATTCTCGTGGTACAACCGAGGTCAAAGTATTCCACCATTGGTATGCTGAATCCCAAAGCAAAGAAATAGCACATCTCAAACACTCATTAGGAGTACAGGCTAGTTCGTTAAAAACTCTGATCGTATTCTCAAGCCAGAATTCGGCCCTCTCAGCATCATCATTTGCTGAAGCTCTAAACTCTTCTGCACCATATTTCCGGATTTTGTCAACAGGAGGTTTGTTCAATCTCAGAGGATCCATAACTTTTACATTTTCGAGGTTAGGTTGAGGGACTTGAGGGGGTGGAGGTTGTGGAGCAGCTGAGTTTGCTCGCACAAACTCACTAAACCATCCAGACATCATTTGGAAGAAAGCTTGTTTAATTTCTTCCTGATTGGCCGCAGCAGGGCCCGATTCAGAAGGCACAGCCCCTTGAGCGGGTGCTGGCACAAAACTTTCAACATCATCAGGTAAAGCTCGATTCGGATCCATTACTATATAAAACAATTTCAGAGGATGTCAGGAGATATCACACTATCACATTTCATGTACATGGCATGTATAACTAGACCTATACCACTACGGTAGTCCTAGAATCGACTAAACTGCAGCTTTGATACCAACAAAATGTAACACCACTATCCCAAAACCATCGCCGGAGTAGGTAAGGGGCATTACTGGACTTGTAACTTATGTAGAAACAGTAAAATTTTAAAATTTTTAATCATTAATAAACTTGTATCAACAACCATCAAAACATAGATCAATTGAGCATATCAAGATACATATAAGACATTTAGCTTCTAATTGAAAACATGCCAAAAGATGGGGAAAAATTCATAAATTTTTCTAGTTAGGGGCACACGACCGTGTCTCTTGCCCGTGCTCTTCTCACACGGTCGTGTCCTACTAGACACGCTCAAACCACATAGCCCGTGGTCGAAACTGTGGAAAATCATATGGCTGGTCACACGCCCGTGTACAAAACAGAGCAAACCGTATGACTATACTGCCAAATTTCACACGGCTACAAGTTACCAGACACGTCCGTGTGTCTAGGCCTTGTACCAAAACTGTCCAAAACATTTAAGGTGCAGGGGACACACGATCGAAATAGATGCCCGTGTTCGCTGGCCGTGTGGCACAATATAAGCTCGGTTTAAGCCAAATTACCACCCAAAATCTGGGTCATTTCTACTAGCCATAAATATGCAACATCTCATGCCAATTTGTCAACCAAAACATACCAATTCAAGCATACAGTAGACCTAAAATCATCATAAATCTTGCACCAACTAGGCATAACAATTCAATAGCTAAAATAGCCACATTCATGAACTCATCCACACATAAATATACATAATCATTCCTTACCTTTCCTCTAGACTAACAATGCACATAACTTGCACATATGACATAATAAACATATCAACTATGCAAGCTTATAATCTCATCAAGATCACATATCTTTCCATAAGCACATATAGCCAAAGAAAAACTCAAAATACTTGATTATATACATATATGAACCAAGCCACATCTCATAGCTTGTTCATTTACCAAAATATATCATGTTCACTAAATATCTAGCCTATACATGCCATGACCAAAACGTTTGCAAGATGCTCAAAAGTACCAAAGCTTTATCGATAGTGTGATAGCAATCTCCGACCCGTCCGTTATCCGAGCTAGCTTCCGAATCTATAAGGAAATGAAAGAAATAAACGGAGTAAGCTTCTAAAGCTTAGTAAGGTCGTAAAACTTAGAATTTAACTTACCAATTCATTTAGGTAATCCCTACATATACTAGTAAGGCCAATTCTATTCATATGCTTTTGTAGCCTATTTCACAAGCTCACACAAGTTAGTTCATAGGACTTCATAAACCATCTTATACAGGAGTCTACCATATAATTCATATCAATTAGCACATATAAACATCATAATTCATATGACATATAATGCATTCACTTTCTTATATCTCATTAACATATAAATCATATGAGTTGGATCATACCTTTCATGTAGTTCATATAATAGGTATCATATATACTTATATTTATATCATCTTGTAATTCATGTAACTTATATCGGTATTGCCCGTTGAACCTATAAGAATATCGAGGATACCCAGGTGATACACAAACAGTGTATATACATATAACCTAAAATCCGTTAATACGTCATTTATGCTCTTACGAGCCTGTACGGTAAGCCCGGAGGCTAAACATGTAATCCCGAAGGATTAACGGTAAGCCCGTAGGCTAAACATGTAATCCCGAAGGATGAACGGTAAGCCTGTAGGCTAAACGGTGACATGTGATCCCAAAGGATGAACGTGTAGCTCATGAGCACATGGTGAGTCCGCAACAAATGCAGGAGCTCGAACCACCTTGTAGCCCTAGTGACATGTCACTTTATCCTTACGACTTCTACGGTTCTAACGGGAACTCGGTATTCATGCATTACTTGAAACATTTAACATTTCCATTCCAAATCACATTATATACTTAACAGGCAATCCATTCAGCAACTTTATACATATACATGATCATTAAACAACATTTATAAGAATTTATAAGGTGAATTCCAAATTCTACGAACTTACCTCGTAATCCCGATATCTACTCGTCTATTTTCCATTTTCCACGATCAAGTTCCGGGATTCGATCGTCTTTATCTAAATTAATAAAAATTTTAGCTATTTACTAACTCACATATTCAATTCAATTCCAAAAACATATATTTTGACATATTTGTAATTTAGCCCCTATATTTTCAATACTTTGCAATTTAGTTCTTTATCACAAAAATGACAATTTATACAATTAATCCATAATTTCCCTTAGCCGAATATTCAAGGGACTTATACAAGCATATATCTTTCAATTAATCACAAATGTAACCTCAAAAACTCTATCTTTTTGCAAATAAATCCTTAAACTCATTTCCATCAAAATTTACTTTAAAATTCTTGTATTTTCTCACATAATATACAATAATTCATCAAACTCTATCAAAATATCAAGGATTCATCACTGGCATTTTTTAAAGATATTCACAAAATCAGAAATTGAGGTATGGGTCGACTAGTATACGAAGCAACGATTACAAAAACATAAAAATTATCGAAAAATGGGACAAAAACGAACCTCAATTTGGAGCTTAAGGTGACCGAATGTTAAGAGCTTGAAAACCCTTAATATTTTGATGAAGAATCGGTGAAGAAACAAATGAAAATGTGTGGTATTTTGTTTCATTAAATCTATTTTAACATATATTAATAAAAAACCAAAACTAACCTTTATTTTATCATTTATAAACCACAATAATAAGGGCATATGTGTCCATTAGCTTTAAAAATGGTGAAATAACCATTTAAGGCCTTCCACTTATAAAGCCATCATCAAATAAGCCATTTATAAAATAGAAGTCCTATTTATCGCTTTATGCAATTTAATCATTTTTATCAAATTAACCGATCAGATAGTAAAATTTCAATACGAAACTTTCACACGGTAATTTTATCATGCTGTAAAACATATTAAAGCAGTAAAAATAATATTTCAACTCGGTTAAGTGGTCCCGAAACCACCCGTTTCGACTAGGGTATAAAGTGGGCTGTTACAAGCACGCACTGGATTGGACATACCTATGAACTGTCTAAGATGGGGAAAATGATACCCGCATCTAACCACTTGATAATTTCCTTCTTTAGTACGTCCTTCCTAATGGGGTTCAGTCTTCGTTGTCCATCAACCGTTCCTTTCTCACCATCTTCTAGTATGATATTGTGCGTGCATACAGATGGTCTAATACCACGAATATCGGCTATGGTCCATCCGATAGCCTTCTTGAATTGTTTCAAAACTATGATAAGTTTCTCTTCTTGCTCAGTAGTTAATTCAGCTGAAACAATCACGGGTAGAGTATAAGTGTTACCTAAATAAACATATTTTAAATGTGAGGGTAATCTTTGAGTTCTAATTTAGGTGGCTCCTCGATTGACGCTTTCAGCTATGTATAGTCCCTTTTCTCTAATTCCAAAGTTTCAAAACAGATTGTGGATTAAATCCCTTTTGATTAGCTTCTAGCAAAGCTAAGATTTCATCATCCTCTTCATCATTTGGAGGGTCTGATGTCAGAATTTGTTCCAATGGATCCTTAACATAGTTGAATTCATTCTCCATAATTAATTCCTCTAAATCGGATACTGCAGAACAATCATCAATTATGTCTAGAAATCACATTGACTTAAAAACATTAAATGTTACCTGATCATCCTGAACATGTATAGTCAGCTCGCCCTTTTGCACATCAATAAGGGTCCTTCCAGTTACTAAGAATGGTTTTCCTAGGATAATTGGTATTTCTTTGTCTACTGCAAAGTCTAGAATTATAAAGTTAGTAGGAAAGATAAATTTATCAACACGTACCATTACATCCTCAATTTTTCCTTCTGGATGTACTAAGGATCGATCTACTAGTTGAAGTGTAACCGTAGTAGGTCTAACTTCACCTATCCCCAACTTTCAAAATATTGACATAGGCATCAAGTTGATACTTGCACCTAAGTCACATAATGCCTTACCACAATATGTTGCTCCAATATTACAGGGTATGGTAAAACATCCAGGATCTTTCAATTTCGGGGGTAGTTTGTTCTAAAGATATGCACTGTATTCCTTCATCAGAGCTAGCGTCTCAAATTCTCCAAGTCTTCGTTTCTTAGACAAGATATCCTTCATGAACTTGACATAATTCGGCATTTCCTCAAGTGTTTCAGCCAACGAGATGTTGATATGAAGTTGATTGAGTACTTCAAGGAACTTCTTGAATTGAATCTCCTAACTCTACTTCTAAAGTCTTTGGGGGTAGGGTGGTGATGGTTTCTTTACTGGAACTTGTAATGGTTGATTCATTTTCTATGGTAATTCTGCATCTAACGGAGTTGTTAGTTGTTCAGAATTAGCTAGTTTTAGGGTTGCCTTGTCGGGTTTTGCATATTCTGGTTCTGGTCAAACTGGAATTTCAACACTCGGTTGAACTTCCTCTGAGTCTTGAGCATCAGCTTGCTCCTTTTCAGCTTCAATGGTGTTGGACTGTACCGTCTTTCCGCTCCTCAATGTCAATGCTTTGCAATGCTCCTTTCCTAGATTCCTCGGATTCTCCGTATCACTAGGTAAAGCACCTTGTGGTCGGTTCCTAAGTTCAGTTGCAAGCTGGCCCACTTTATTCTCCAACTTTCTTAGAGTGGCGTCATTTTTCGCCAAGTATGCCTTTAATAAATTCTCTAAGCTATTGGATGACTCATCTTGAGCTAGTTTCTGAACTTGTTGGGGGAAACTAGGTGGCTCGGTTGGTCTAGGTTGGGCATAAGTGTTACTGGTTCCAGATCCTTGGTTACTCCAGGAAAAATTAGGGTGATTTCGCCACAATGGGTTATCATAATTGGATTGCAGCCCTTGCCTTCCTCAGTTTTGGTTCTGATTACCCATGTAGTATACAGATTCTGGGGTTGATGGACATTCTTCAAACAAATGTCCTTCCCCACAATAGACACAGGCTATATTCTCAAACTGGTTAGGCATTGTGCTGCAAAGCTATTAGACCCATTAGTAGTAAGATTTTTAAGCATTGAGGATATTGATGATACCTGATATACGAGTGAAGTAAGAGCGTCTACATCATGTATTCCAACGACTCATCTTCCTGAAATTGCTTGATTGGTTGGCCATGGATAATTATTGCTGGCGATCCTCTCGATAATTTCATAAGCCTCATTATAAGACTTAGAATAGAGAGCACCATTAGCAGAAGCATCCACTACCATCATTGTGTGAGTGTTGAGACTGTTGTAAAATGTCTCAAGTTGGATGCAATGGGGGATCCATGATGAGGGCACTTTTGTAATAACTCTTTAAATCTTTCCCATGCCACAAACAAGGATTCTTCATCCATTTGTTGGAAGGCAGTGATCCCATTCCTCAATTTAGCAGTCTTGCTAGGCGGGAAATATTTCATAAGAAATCTCTCTGCTAACTCTTGCCATGTGGAAATTGAGTTTGGTGGTAATGAGTTCAACCAGGCTCGAGCTCTGTCCCTTAGCGAATATGAGGACATCTTCAATCGTAATGCATCTTCGGGTACTCCGGCTAACTTGAAAGAATCGGTCACCACCATGAACAGTCTCAAGTGTAGGTGAAGGTCTTCGGTAGGCATTCCACTAAATTGGCCCAATGTCTGAAGCATCTGAAGCATGACTGGCTTCAGCTTGAATTGTTGTGCCTCGATTTCAAGTCTCCTAATACCTCGATTAAGATCATTGAACACTGGCATGGCATATTGTCTTAAGGCTCTATCCCTATCATCAGAAGAAGGATAGGATTTTGAGCAGGGTTTGCTCCATTTCTTTGATTCATATTCTCAAAATTCATCTCTTCGGTCCTTCTCTGATTCGTTTGTGTTCTTCGCTGTCGAAAGGTTCACTCTATCTCAGGGTCTACAGGGAGTAAATCGATAATTTGGTCAATACTCATAAACATCAGAAATATTCATAGAAAAATTAATTAAGTTAAAAATTAAACAGAAAATTAAACCTAAATGTAAAATTAACAAAGTTACAAATAATAACTTTTAAAAACAGTTCCCTGGCAACGGCGACAAAAATTTGGAATGACGGAAATGTGCAACTATACATAATCACAACAACTAATAAAGTGACAAGTAAATGTCGAGTTATCGTACCCACGGGGATGTTAAAAAGAGTTATTTATGAAATTAATTGTGAAACACTTTGGTGATGAAAAATATTTTTGTTTTAGAAAGATGCTTAAAACTTAAAAAAACTAAGTAAAATATTTAAAATAAAACAAAGAATTTTAATACACGATTTCAAATACGATTTAATCAAGATGATATAATTGTGTTTGATTAATCACATTTCTTAACTTAGAATTATTAAACTTATGTTTATATTTGTTACGAATAAATTCACGGCAACTCGGTAATTTGCTAACTTATGAACATATTTACAAATTAAAAATCCATTCATCTCTTCTACATATTCCTATGCAAATTCGACCGATTAAACATATTTATAAAGGTAAACATGTTATTGCACATACATACTTATTAAATTAAATAATCTCTCGCATATTCCTATGTTGATTCAAACGATTAATTCAACCTAATAAGCATATAAAAGACTATATGAGGTAACAAAGTATCCTTACTTTAGAACAATTTAATCACAATCATCTTGCAAGTTATGCAAGGCATGTGTATTGCCAAATACAATGCTAATTCAATCTTCAGCTACCTTAGAAGAATTAAACATGCACTGATTAAATACTGTAACGCCGCAAATTTTGGGCCTAGAAGAATTGGGCTTGGGCTTGGGTGCGTTTAAAATTCTTGAGAGTTAGACATCGACTCCAATTGCAAGTTAGAATTATTGGGTTAGTGATTTTGGAATGTCAGAATGTTTTTATGAAGTTCTGGGTTCAAGCTTGGGTATAGGAGAAATCTTGGTTTTGGCCTTAAGGGAACCTTAAGCTCAAGTGGGATAACTTATAAATAAAGGGGCTAAAATAAGACACAAAAGGAGATGTGGTCTAGTGGCAAGGAAGTGACACCACAGTCCAAGCAAGGGGTCCAAGGTTCAAGTCTTGGCTCTTACAATTTATTTTGGTTTCTCTTTTAAATAAATCTGGAAGCGAGTAGGTGGAATTTAAAGTTAAATGTGTTGGACTTATGACATAAAGGAGCTTGTGTCTTAGTGGTGGTGGCGTGGCATGGCTACTGAGAGGACTTTGGTTAAAATCTCTTTGCACGCAAAGGTTGGTTATTTTGCTAATGAGTTGGTTTTGGAGGATTGATGGAGAATCCCACATCGGGAAGCTAACATAAGAATAGGCGAGAAGCTAGCTTTAAATAGAGCAAACCATGAAGAAAGTGAGCATATCTCTCTTGGCTTATCACTTTTGCTTTGCGGCATGTTGTTAGAGTTAGGCGTTGGATCATTCGTTGATCTGTATGCCGTTGGGTCACGGTGGTGGTGATCAAAGTTGATCAACATACCCCTTGCAGGTCAAGGGTGCGATTATTGTTGGCTTCTGGGCATAACAGCATTCAAAGTGCAGATTAACTTCAGATACTTATCAAGTGTGTATTTTACACTACTCTAGCTGTAGAACAGCAAATGCCGGAATGCCAAAATGCCGGTCACACGGTGATGGTAGCCACACGAGTGTGCGAGAGCACGTGTGGGAGCTTTGACATGATAGTTGAGACCATCATGAGTATTCTCATGGGTTTAGGTTGCTTTGGGCCACGATGGGCCAGAATGGGCCATGTGGGCCCAATGGGCACGTGGGCTGAATTGGTCAAATTGAATGATTGTGTTGTAAATATTGGACTAGACTATGTGACTCTCATATCTGTGGCTAGATTTGGACAAAAAGGGCCACACGAGCATGTGGGCCCACTTGGGATAAGACGCATCGTTATTTCTATTTAGAATACTTGAGTCGCTCAAGGAGACTGTAGACCTTCTGAGGCGTTGAAAAAATTACAAAAATACCCCCAATGTACAAAATTAAAAAATTACCCCTAGTTTATAAAATTACAGAAATACCATTAATTTACAAAATTACTGAGATACCCCTGATTTGTAAAATTACTAAATTACCCTCAATTAGCAAAATTATCGAAATACCCCTAATTTGAAAATTAACGAAGCACCCCCGATTATAAAATTATCGAAATACCCTCAATTTGTAAAATTACCGAAATACCCCTAATTGTAAAATTACCAAAATACCTCTAATTTGTAAAATCACCGAAATACCCCCGATTATAAAATTACCAAAATACCCCCGATTTGTAAAATTATCGAAATACCCTCTATTATAAAATTGCCGAAATACCCCCAGTTAGTAAAATTACCGAAATACCCCTGATTTGTAAAATTACCGAAATGCCCTTGATTTGTAAAATTACTGAAATACCTCTTTAGGGTAGGATTCCCGAGATACCCCTGTAGGTAGGATTACGAAAATATCCCTGTGGGGTAAAATGACCGTTTTGCCCCTAAGGTTTAAAATGACTATTTTGCCCCTCGTGGGTAAATGACCGACTTGTGTTATGATTGGCCTAGTTTGACCGTGAATATATGTTTGTGATATGAATGACTTGATTGTGATTGTATGATTCGAATATGGGCATGACATTCTGCATACATGACATGTTGCATGGGTGGAGATTTTGTACTGGGGAAGATTTGATCTGTTAGGATCGCATGGTTACTTGACGACTGTGGATCCACCGAAGGCTTAAGAGCCGTACATTCATACTAATTTGATAAGGTCGTACGAGTCACCCTAGACGACTGTGGACCGATGGATGGCTGAGTGTCGATCATGTTGCCGAATGCTGTGTGCCCTTATTATGGGCTTCGTGCCGTTATTGTGGGCTTCGTATCGATATTGTAGAATTCGTGCCATTCTTATGGGCTTTGTGCCATTACTGAAGGCTTTGTGCCGATATCACAGGTTTTGTGCCAATTATAGACCCGTTATGGATGGCTTTGTGCCAGGCATATGATTATGGCTCTATGCCATCCTGCTTACAGTTTAGAACCGTTCTGGTTACGACTTTTAGCCGTTCTGTTGACTTAGTGCCACAACCAGCGCTAAGCTTGGTGTGTGGAATGGGTGGGTTGATTATATCGCCACAGACTGTGCAGGGTTGGATGGAGTGGTGTGCATGTTGGATAGGTTTGCATGTATCATACATCATTCATTTATGCTCTCCTTCTGGTATGGGCTAGGCCTAGTTGATTCTGATATGGCCTAGGCCCAATTGATTCTAATATGGGCTAGGCCAAGTTGATTCTAGCATGGGCTAGGCCCATTTGATTCTATTATTGGCTGAGACCCAACTGATTTGTATTGGGCTTTGGCCCACTTATGCTCTAAGCCAAACTGCACGGTTTCTGTTAAAGGGCTCAGGCCCAAATTGATTCTGCTTCTGTTCACTGACTGTTACTTTAGTAAGGGGATTACACACTGAGTTTTCATAAACTCACCCTGCTTTTAACCTTTTCAGGTAATCCCCAATGTTAGGTAGTTTGGTGTTGCAAGGAGCTCGGAAAAGACCACACGCTACTTATGCTTTCTGTTTTGATTATTTACTTCTAAATATTTATATATTTAGGTTTTAAATTCTTGTAATAAAGCTTTTTAAAGATAACTTCCAATTGGGTTTTGATTTCTTATTCATAATTGCTAGATTAGGATAAAACGAGTTTTCAAACCAATTTGTGTTTTCAAAAACATATGTTTTAAACTTCTTTACTTTAAACTAGCTTCTGCAACTCAAAGAGATTTACAACGAAACTAACAACATTTTTAAGTGATCAACTTTTTAGTAAACCACGATTTGAAAATAAACGAACCCAAGTTTAGCTGGCAACAAATTATAAATAAAAAGGGTTTCTAATGAAAACAAGGGTTTTGAAAATCACTTCAATGTGACACGCCAGATTCGGGCCTGACTTCTAGGTCCGGTTTGGGGTGTTACATTTAGTGGTATCAAAGCCCGAGTTGTAAAACTTGGTTGTGGATGGAGCTTTTAAATCTAAACTTTAAAAAGAACTATTTCAATAGATTTAAAGTATTTGAAATGTTTTACTGGATGTTTTCCTGAAAGTGTGGTTCACCGAGTTTCTGACGCCGAATCCTTACGTTTTTTACATACTTTTGTCTATTTAGAAATTGAAATACTGTGGATTCTTTAGATATTGGACTGTATTTAGTTTGGTATTTATTCTGTGTGTTTGGAAATGTTTGGATTTGATGTTCTGAATATGGAATTGTAACCTATCTGCTATGATAGGTGGATGTTTTAGATGTGTATTAAAGACGATGGGATCAGAGTGCGCAGTAGTGGTGTAGTGGTGTAGTTATTATACAACTACCCTATTGGTTGGAAATTTCGAGGACAAAATTTCCTTAAGGGGATAGAGTTGTAACACTCTGAATTTTGGGCCTAGAAGAATTGGGCCTTGGGCTTGGGTGTGATTAAAATTCTTGAGAGTAAGAGATTGACTCAATTTGCAAGTTAGAATTGTTGGGTTAGTGATTTTAGAATGTTAGAGGGTTTTTATGAAGTACTGGGTTCAAGCTTGCGTATAGGAGAAATCTTGGTTTTGGCCTTAAGGGAACCCTAAGCTCAATTGGGATAACTTATAAATAAAAGGGGCGAAAATAAGATACAAAAGGAGATGTGGTCTAGTAGCAAGGAAGTGACACCATAGTGCAAGCAAGGGGTCCAACGTTCAAGTCTTGGCTCTTACAATTTATTTTGGTTTCTCTTTTAAATAAATCTGGAAGCGAGTAGGTGGGCTTTAAAGTTAAATGTGTTGGACTTATGACACAAATGAGCTTGTGTCCTAGTGGCGGTAGCGTGGCATGGCTATCGAGAGGACTTTGGTTCGAATCCCTTTGCACGCAAAGGTTGGTTATTTTACTAATGAGTTGGTTTTGGAGGATTGATGGAAAATCGCACATCAGGAAGCTAACATGAAAATAGGCGAAAAGCTGACTTTAAATAGAAAAAACCATGAAAAGAGTAAGCATATCTCTCTTGGCTTATCCCTTTCGCTTTGCGGCGTGTTCGTTTGGGTTAGGCGTTGGATCATTCGTTGATCTGTATGCCGTTGGGTCACAGCGGTGGTGATCGAAGTTGATCGACACACCCCTTGGGAGTCAAGGGGCGATTATTGTTTGCTTCTAGGCATAACAGCATTCAGAGCGCGAATTAACTTCAGATACCTATTAGGTGTGTATTTGACACTACTCTAGTTGTAGAACGATAAATGCTAGAATGTCAAAATGCCGGTCACACGGTGATGGTAGCCACACAAGTGTGGGAGCTTTGACATGATAGTTGAGACCATCATGAGTATTCTCGTGGGTTTAGGCTACTTTAGGCCACGATGGGCCGAAAATGGCCATGTGTGCCCGATGGGCACGTGGGCCTAATCGGTCAAATTGTATGATTGTATTGTAAATATTGGACTAGACGATGTGAATCTCATTTTTGTGGCTAGATTTGGGCAAAAAGGCCACACAAGTGTGTGGGCCCACTTTGGCTGAGAACGGGCTTTAGGCCCATTTGCAGCATTATCTCTGTTTATAATACTTGAGTTGCTCAAGGCAACTGTAGACCTCCTGAGGGATTGACAAAATTACAGAAATACCCTCGATATACAATATTACCAAAATATTCCTGGTTTATAAAATTACATAAATGCCCCTAATTTGTGAAATTACCGAGATACCCTTGATTTGTGAAATTATCGAAATACCTTCAATTTGCAAAATTATAGAAATATCCCTAATTTGCAAAATTATCAAAATACCCTCGATTTGCAAAATTACCTAAATACCCCTAATTTATGAAATTACACAAACACCCCCGATTATAAAATTACCAAAATACCCTCAGCTTCTAAAATTATCGAAATACCCCGATTGTAAAATTACCGAAATACCCTCAATTTTTAAAATTACCAAAATACCCTTGATTGTAAAATTATTGTTATTGCCTTAATTTGTAAAATTACCAAAATACCCCAATTATAAAATTACCGAAATACCCCCAGTTAGTAAAATTACCGAAATACCATTGATTTGTAAAATTATCGAAATACCCCTGATTTATAAAATTACCGAAATACCCCTATAGGGTAGGTTACCGAGATACCCCTATAGGTAGGATTACTGAAATATCCATGTGGGGTAAAATGACTGTTTTTCCCTTAAGGTGTAAAATGAATATTTTGCCCCTCGTGGGTAAATGATTGACTTGTGTTATGATTGGGCTAGTTTGAATGTAAATATATGTTTGTGATATGACTGACTTGACCGTGATTGTATGATTTGAATATGGGCATGACATTTTGCATACATGACATGTTGCATAGGTTGGGATTTTGTACGGAGGAAGATCTGATCTGTTAGGATCTCTTGGTTGCTTGACGACTGTGGATCCACTGAAGGCTTAAGAGCCGTATATTCGTACTTGTAACTCCCCAAATTTTAGGATTTTGAATTTTGCATGAATTTAGTTTTGCATGGTATGATGTGTTGTATTAATATGTTGTGTGACAGCCCTATTTTGGCCCTAATCAGAATAGTGGTTTCAAAACCACAAATTCGAGACAGAAAAGAATATTAAAATATTACTTTCCGTGTTTATATTATGTGAATTAGCATATGTGAAAAGTTCGTGTGAGAATTTGATTGTTTGTGTGCTTAATGAAATAAAAAGGTCTTAATTGCATAAATTGAAACTTCGATGGATAAAAGCATAAAGAGTCAATTTGCTAATGGCTTTATAATTAGAGGCCTTAAAGTGAAAATTAATACATGACAAGATTCATGGACGGTAATGGACATGTGTTATAACTTTTATAAATTAGTTTATAAAGGTGGTTTTGGTAAAATAACTAGTGTTTATTAATTTTATAAAACATAAAAATAAAACAAGTGTTTTATTTCTTCCTTGGTTTGTCCGAAACAAAAGAAAGAAACATAGGTTAAAACAGCTTAAGCATACGGCAAATTGAAGAGTTTGATCAAAGGTATGTTTGATGTTAATTACTTGTAATTTTTGCATGTTTTGAGTTGTTATCTAGCACTATAACTAGCCCAAACCATCATTTCCCAAATAGTTGTGTATTATGCATTCGGCCATGATTTGTAATGTGTAATATTTTGAGTGTTTAGATGTTAAAAATTTACTTATAATGGCCGAATGAGCTTAAATCAATGCAAGGTTTGGTTTGTTAGTAATTTGAGATGAATGGAATGAAGTACCGTTTGTAAGTTGTTAATATGAGATTATCTTTGTTTAGAGTGAAAATGTCTTTGTGCTATAATGTTTAAATGGTTAGAAGTGTTTGCCGAATATGAACCTAAACAATGAATTGAGTAATGTTTGTGTATTAAGATGATAATAAGTACAATTTGCCGTATGTGTAATTTGAAAGGAATTTCCTCATTGTTTAGATTAAGGTACATTGAAGTAATTGAGTTAAAATTTTAATGTGAATAAAATTTTGCTATGTTTTCTTTGTAAAGGCCGATTAGTAATGAAATTATGGGAAATGAGTTTTTACCGTGTATATATATATGTGGTTTAAATAACAAATGGTAATCGGCTAAGTGATTAATATGTATTTATAATTGCCGAATGTGGTTTTAAATAATGATTTGAACAATTTATTACATGTTGAGCTGAGGGAAAGTGAGATTGCCGTATGTGTGTGTATTTGAATAAGCAAAGTTGTTGTGGTATATATGTGCTTAGTTGTGAGTAAGGTTATTTTTGGTTGAGTGAAAAGTAGATAGTAAGGCCTATTTAGTTTCCTTGTTATTCGATCATAGGTTTGAATAATTGAGTTGTAATAAGTTAAATTTTGTCTAATTTAGCTCAAGAGCAAAGAGAGCCAAATTCGGATAGGGGAAAAGCGAAACTAGTTGAATAGCCGATTCGTAGTCATTCGACGACATTCGAGGTAAGTTCTTAAGTGTTTAAGCTTGATTCTTTTTGTATGCTTAAGAGTTAAATGAATATAGCAAAGAGGATGTTTGATTTTTATATAGTCAATGTGCCGAATGAGTATTGATTTAAGGTTATAAGCCGAATGTGGCTAGTAGATCTAAGTTGAAGTGGATATGATGATATGATGTGCTAAAAGATGTATTATGAAGAGTGAACTATACTGTATGTGCTATATTTGAATGATGGGAAACTTTGTATATCGATATATTTTCGGCTATATATACAAGTTTGAAGTGCAGATTATGAAAGTGTGAGAAAATATGTGTTTTGGTTATCGTAATGTGATATTCGGGCCTTGGCCTAGCAAGCTTTAAGCTGGTGAATATTATCAGGCTCCGAGCCTAGCAGGCATAATGCCGGTGAAGTGGTATCAGCCTTAAAAGTCTAGCAAGCTTTGTGCCGGTGATAAACTCAGGTTATTACCTAGCAGGCTTTATGCCGGTGATGAATTTAAGTTATTACCTAGCAGGCTATTTGGCTGTGAACTAATAAAAGTGTAATGCTATGAGGCTATGAGCTAATACGATATGTGGATTCGTTCCATAAATTAAGTTATCCAGGTATGTATAACCTATTTATGCACATGAGAATTAAATGAATTAGATGATCGATGTGAAGTGAACATATGTGAAATGGTTTTATGTTTATGTTCGTATATGAACATTAGGTCCTTGGGAAATTATTTGTGGAAGTATATGACGTATATATGTGATTACGATTATGGAAAATTTTAAATGTGGATATGGTATTGTATTCTAGTTCGTTTTGGTTGAATTAAAGTTGGCATTGAAATATTAAAATGTTCATGACTATATGAATTCGAAGCTAAATTGAATAACATGTTATAAGTACATATATGTAATTATACATATTCGGCCATTTAGTGTTATATTTAGACAATGGCATAGCTGTGATTTTGGATATGTGGTTTAGTAGAAATTGTTTATAAAGAGAAATTTAGATTTGTGAGTTAGTTAAATGAAATGAAAGTATTTGTGAATAATGTGCATAAGTGAGTTTAGTTGTTTTAAATTACTTACGACTTACTAAGCTTAATTGATTACGGTGGATATTTGTGATTTATTCCATTTTACAGATCTCAGTTGGAAAGCTACGAGCTCGGGGGTTCAAGTTCAAAGTCATCCACATTATCTTATCTATAATTCGGTACTTTTAAGGACTTTATATTTCGATGATGGCATGTATACGCTTAACTCCTTTGAGAACAAATTAGGTTTTGAAAGCGTATAAATTGGTCATCTTTTGAATGAATGATATTTTGGGTTACGTATAAAATCAAGCTATGCGAAAATGGCTTGCCTATTAAATAAGTATGAATGCATGATTTGTTGGAAGTACGTTGTTGATTATTAAGAAATGATCCTGAAGTTTCTTAGATGAATGTTTCGATTATTAATGATCCTTGAAAATGTATGTATATTTATATGTGTGTTTGAATGACAAAAGTCTTGATGTGATTAACTTTTGAGTATGAATTGGAAGTAAAATTTGATCATTGAAATAAAAAAAAAAATTTAGATGTACTTGTATATATATATATATGTTTATGTTTCAAGTGTGTATGCATAGATTGAATTAAGGCATATTGTTTATAATATGCATATAACATGTGATATAATGCCACGTTCATTCATTGCTTATAATGTATCATTCCGATTATATAGAAATAAACCAATACTTTATATAAGTTATCAAGTGATTAGTCTAATTATATTAATATTTACGAGTTTTAGAAAGGCATAAATGTATACATGTGATTGATCAGTTATGTTTTGACCAGTAATACCTTGTAACTCATTCCGGTGACGGAATAGGGTTAAGGGTGTTACATGTTGAGTGTGATTAGTGGACCTTTAGGAGTCCTAAGTTTAAGTTTGAAGCCTGGCAGAATTTTAAATTTTAGCGTTAGGTGAGAATGGACTTTGGCTAAGTGGGCATTTGAATTAATGTTTGGGTTTTATGGCACAAGTAAGCCTGTGGTAAAGTGGCAAGGTGGCGCCACTTAAAGCTCAAGGAGGTGGCGTGTGAAGTTTGTGAGGGAGCTAAGGATCGAATCCCTTGATAAGCAAGGTATTTATTTTATTTTACTGCATGTGCATAGTAAGAGGTGGAATCCAAGTTGAACTCTGAGGTAAAGTGTTTGGGTTGCTCATGGGATTGGATTAAGGAGTGATAAGGGGAGATTATCAAGGAGAGAATTTAGGAGTTTGAGTGTGAGGCTAGTGTTGGCTGAATGAGGGACTGTAGGAGGTGCAAATTCGGCTAGAGACCTTTGGTAGTTGCATTTTCGACACATGTGGTAGGAGTGAGCCGAATTTTTGTAGAGTATACCTTTTAGGATTTGTACTTTAGGTCATTCTCTTCCTAGTGCCGATTAGGTAAGTTGAAAAGTGCCTTTTTGTTCTTTTATTTTCTTCGACTTCTTCTCCCCTTTTTGTTCAAAAAGCCGATGGGTGCAAGAACTAAACCCTTCCATTTCTTTTTCTTCTCAAGCTGAACCTATTTTCTTCTTCTCCTCTTTCTTCTTTTCACAATTGCTTGAATCGACTCACCTAGAACCCTTCTTGGCTGATTGCCTTAAAAAGTCAAAACCTGAACAATTTGGTCTTCTTCTAGTCGATTTCTTCTTTGACCAAACCCTTTCTCATCTCTACTCTAAAAAGTCGAAACCTTGTCATAACTTCTTCTTTTATTCTTTCACTTTTTCTTTCAAAAACCGAAACCTCAAACTCTCTTTAGTGTGCTCTCTTCTCAAAATCAAATCTCATATTCTCCCTAAGTGCTTTAATTAGATCGAGTGTAGATCTGGGCCTAGTATAGTCAAAACAGCCTCTGGCGGTATCAATCAGGCTAGCAAACCCCTATGGTGTAACACCACAAACCCGAACTAGAAGTTAGGCCGAGTCCAGCGTGTCACACTGAAGTGTTTTTCGAAAACCTTGCTTTCATTGAAAACCCTCCTCATTATTTTTAAAATTAAATTTCAGTTTGCGTTCGTTACTTCCAAAAGATGGTTCATTGAAAAGTAATTTACTTTTAAAACTTTAATTGCTGTCATAAGTGAAAACTAAGTAAGTTTGCAGAAGCTTTATAAAAATCCGTAGCTTGCGGAAACATGTTGATTTGAAAACAGTTAATGTTTTTGGGAAAATCGAGTTCTACTTAGAGTAGATAATAAACGCAATAAATAAAAACCTAACTTTAAAATTTAGAAATTATAAAGGCTTTATTACAAACCAAGCCCAAATTAAGTACTTGAGAGTAAATAGTCCAAAACATAAATCATAAGCAGTGTGCAGCCTTCTCCGAGTCCCTCGTAGCTCCGATCTGTTTAAAGCTGGGAAATACCTTGAAGATGAATAAACAGGGTGAGTTTACGAAAACTCAGTATGTAATCCCCTTATTAGAGTAACAGTAGTAAACAGAAACAAAAATATAATCAATCTGGGGTGGAGCCCTTTAACAGAACCAGGTGGGCCTAAGCCCTACTACAGTTCCAGTATCAATTGGGCCTTAGCCCACTATAGTAGACAGTACCAGATGGGCCTTAGCCCATTAAAGAATCAAAAACATTATTAGAATTAGAATCATAATTAGAATCATGTAACAGAATCAGAATCAGAATCAGTATTAGTTAACAGAATCAGAATCAGAATCAATATCAATTAACAGAATCAGAATCAGAATTAGAATCAGGTAACAGAATCAAAATCAGAATCAGTATCAGTATCAGTTAACAAAATTAGAATCAGAATCAGTATCAGTATCAATTAACAGAATCAGAATCAGAATCAGAATGTGAATGCAATTGATGCGAACCTGGTCGCATCATATTACGACCCAATTTCACAACATCGAGAATGGCCCAAGCTCAAAGGGCCAAAGTGCAAAATGAAGATCGATAAGCTCAATTCTGTTTGACGCAAGCTCATTGAGCTTGATTCGAATTTATTTTCATGCATTTTTAATTTGCTGGAATAAAATTTATTTAAAATTAGTTTAGTTTTAGCTCAAATAAATTAATTTAGTTTTAATGATTCTTAAATCTAGACATTTTAATTATAAGTATTAAATGTGTCTTAATTTAGTACTTATTTAATTATTTGCTTTAATGTGTCTTAGTTAGTACATGGAATTAATGTGACCAGAATATTACGTGCATTTAATGTGTCCATATGTTCTTAAAGAAGCAGCCGAATTTAGTCCATGTTGTTCTTAAGTGTGCAGCCGAAATTTATGTTTAAATTGACTAAAGTGTTGAATTAATGTGCAGCAAAAGAAGACCTTGAGAAGCAAAACGTGGAACAACATTTATGGAGATGCTGGTGCATGTTTGGATGGTATTAAAGGCTCTTTCATGCATGAGATGAATTTAAGGCATTAAAAGCAAATACATGGCATGGACGGCACCTTAAATGAAATGTTGGTTCAACTTTTCAAAGATTTTAAAGACAAGCATGCACACAAGGGACAGCAGCATTAAAGAACATGTTTGTGCTTGAAACGTCATAAAGGAAGGGCTCCTTTTATCCTTCCCAAGGGCTTATTTCGTGATTAGCAAGGGAGCAACATTAAAGGAAATGCTGGACTTTGTTTTCCCATGCATGGGACGTCATTAAATGAGATAAGCATGCATGGACAAAATTTAATGAGCTGCTGGAAAAGCATGCATGAACCAAATTTAATGGGCTGTTGGAAAGCATGCGTGGGACATCAATTTAAGAGGCTGTTTGTGAAGGTTCAAGCATGGCATTAAAGCAAAGAGGTTGACCGAATTAAAGGCATGAAAGTGCATGCATGGTGCAGCATTTAAGAAGATGTTTGTGCATAAAACTTCATTGAATGAGGAGGCATGCATGAATAGCATCAAAGGAGGTGTTTGGCCGAATTTATGGAGCAGAAATATGGCTTGGACGGTGCTGTAGATAAGATGATTGATTCAGCTCACTTTTCGTGGATTTCAAGGGACCAAGAGGGCTAGCATGCATGAATGACTTAAATAAGCTGCTGAATGTTCCTTCTTCCCATAAGCCTTTTCGTGGAGACCATTGGACAAAGAACTAAAAAGGCATGTTGGTTGTTATTTCCTAAATGGCCATTTCGGCCAAAGCATGCATGAGGCCACCTTACTTCAAGGATGGACGTTTCACTCTTCAAGAAGCTTCAAAGAATTTTTCCATCACTTTTTAGTTATTAATTGCTGTCCATTCAGCCTCCCTAATAGCCATTCGGCTACTCTAAGTTTTAGGCTATAAATATGTGATGTTTTCACTTTGTGAACTGATTTTGAATTTGATACTTTGATATTTTATGAACTATTTTTGTTCAAGTGAGAATTCAATTCTCTTTATTCATTTTAGGACTGACTTGACTTATCGAGATTCGTCTCGTGGCGTCTTTCTTTCCTTCTCATCCCTAACTTATCACCTTTGTTGGTGTGGCGTTCACAAACCTATACCGAGGTTCCTATCATCTTTGATAGCGGGTCAAGGTTCTCTATAAATTTATCCACCTATATTTTCGAAACCTTCTCAACCTAAGTGCCAATATTGAGACTCGGGTCAACAATTTTTATTGTTGGTTCATTCTCCTGCCTTAGTCCATTTCCACCCATCTATCATCAACTATTCAATATCCTTGTTTTAAACCCTTTTGCATCAAATCCATTCTTCGAATTCACTTCCTTTTCAATTGCTACAAATATTTACCCAATTTACGATCGGGCAACCAATACGACTCGACTCACCCCGAGGCGGTTCGTATCATTTGGTATCAGAGCTAGCTAAATTGAGGTAAGAATCGACATTTTCTTATACTTCCGAGATCGCGTTTTAGCAAAAAAAAAAAAATTCAAAAAAAAAAATTTCAAAAAAAAAATTTCAAAAAAAATTCAAAAAAAATTCGAAAAAAATTGAAAAGAAAAAATTTGTGAAAAAAAATTGTGAAAAAAAAAATATATTAGAAGTGCAAAAAAAAAAAAAAAAAAGAAGAAGAAGATGTGAAGTATATGTGCATACAAGTTTGCTGCCCAAGATTCTTTTATTCCTTTTTAGTACCCAAACGGCCACACCTTCATCCTCTTGTTTTGTTTTCTAGCCTACCCTTGTCCCAACATCTTTCCCTACCCAAACCAAACATCATTTTTGTAAGCTGACTCCACACCGACGACTGCTAAGTCTAAATAGTCCATTATGAATCGAGAGAAGCGAATAGAGAGGTAAAAGGCACGAGTGTATGGTGAGATTATTCGAGCGTGTAAAAGCCAAAATTGTGAGAATTTTTCTTTTTGAGAGAAAGTGTGAGGTTTGCGTGAGTAAACACCATGTTTCAAAATACCAAACGTAATGATGTTTATGGCACTGTTTTGTCTGACCCAACATACCAAGAAATTATTCATGAGATGGGTCAAATGCTCCAAAGACGACTAAAACCAATACGAGAACGTTTGGAACGTATCGAAGAAAGAGCTCAAACGTATGGAAGCTTTGCAAATCAAAAGACGGAGATAAGAACATCACGGAGACACGTATCCGAAGATTGTTCGAGGAAAGACTCATGCCAAGACTATTATTCATCAAGGAACTCAAATCGGTATGAAACAAACCATGAATTTGGAACTTTTCGAGATTATCAACAAGTAGGTAGAAATTCTTCTTCCAAAACTTCAAGGTATTCCTCTGTGGAAAGGTCCAAGCGAAGGAGTGAATATAATTCGTATGCATCCAAGTCTTCGCTCACAGAAGGTGATTCCCAAAGAAATTCATATTATGATTCCTATTCAACAAGGAATTCGAGACGAAGTAAAAGAAACTATGAGTTTGAGTCCTATTATGATGACGAACGAGAATGTTCAAATAATTCTCCGTATGCACCAACGTTCTCATCTACGAAGACTTGTTCACAATGGGGCGATTGTAGTTCCTACGTAAATGATTTTTCTCCTCTTGAACAAAAGGATTATTATGCTGATTCATTTGTATCATTTTGTAATAAAAAGGAAATAAGAAAAGAAAAAGACGAAAAGGAAAAAGAAATAAAAAGAAAAGAGAGTGAGAGTGAGAGAAGAGAAAAAGAAAGTGAGAGTCAGAAAAAAGAAAAAGAAATTGAGCATGAAAAAGAAAAAGAAATTGAGTGTGAAAAAGAAAGTGAAAAAGAGATTGCGATAGAAGAAATAAAAGAAAATGATAAAGAGACGAGTGTCATCTATGAAAAAGAAACGAGAGAAAAGGAGGTAAGAGAGCAAGAAAAAGAGCTGAGTGTTAAAACTAACCCACATGTGAGTTTCCCTCGTTTTGTTTCTTCTCAGGTCTCTAAAAATGTGATTGATAACTTCCAGCTTCATTACTTTCCCAATGAGAGGCGATTTCGATTGTTTGAAAAAGGTAAGAACGTGAATGATATTCACCCACCTGTGGCTCAAGGTAAGGAAGGTAAAAGGAATAAAGTGTTTCAGTCTTCATCAATTTATTTGAATGATTGTGATTATATTGATGATATTGTCCATTGTCATTCTTTGGTTAATAATGATGTACTGGTTTTAAGTGGTGGTAAGAAAAGCATCATTCCTGAAAATTGTGGTGTTGACAAGCTTGAAGGTGATCGAGGTAAGAGTTCTTTACTACCCGAGTCTCAACCATTTCCCTTGCATGTTAATGGTAAGAAAGTCAAAAACTTAGTTTGTGAAAGAATTTCTCATCTTGATTTGGTTGGAAATCATAATCTGCTTGTTTATATTGACCATGCGAATTCTTTGAAACCTGATGCGAAACCTTCATACCTTTACATGCCTATTCGAATTGATGGAATTGATTGTTCATATGCTTGTGTGCCTAAATCTTGTTGGCCTGGTGTTTTTGACTTACTTGTAAAACTGAATTCTTTGTTATGTACCGAAACAAGTAATCAAAACTATGTTTTCAAACCTGGCGCACATCATTCTATGCCATTGTCTAAGGTACTTGAACCATGGAGTGTTGTTAATTTCCAAATGCCTCGTGTCTCTGATTTGTTGCATTCTATGAACTTTTTGTGTCAACTCAAAAAGGTAAGATTTCCTTCTACATTTGACCCTGGCATTGATTCAGCCTTTCCTTTTAAGTTCATCACTCATAATGTTACTAATTTATTCCATCTTCCTGTAGGTGACAAGTCGAGAGGGCATCCTCTAAAAGAGGGAGGGCGTAATCATGCCAACTCTATCAACCGAGGGTGCTACGATGGTGAAAATTTTTTTTCGAGCAAGTGGCCCGATTTGAGGACAAATCGTTCTCAAGAGGGAGGGAATGATGCGAACCTGGTCGCATCATATTACGACCCAATTTCACAACATCGAGAATGGCCCAAGCTCAAAGGGCCAAAGTGCAAAATGAAGATCGATAAGCTCAATTCTGTTTGACGCAAGCTCATTGAGCTTGATTCGAATTTATTTTCATGCATTTTTAATTTGCTGGAATAAAATTTATTTAAAATTAGTTTAGTTTTAGCTCAAATAAATTAATTTAGTTTTAATGATTCTTAAATCTAGACATTTTAATTATAAGTATTAAATGTGTCTTAATTTAGTACTTATTTAATTATTTGCTTTAATGTGTCTTAGTTAGTACATGGAATTAATGTGACCAGAATATTACGTGCATTTAATGTGTCCATATGTTCTTAAAGAAGCAGCCGAATTTAGTCCATGTTGTTCTTAAGTGTGCAGCCGAAATTTATGTTTAAATTGACTAAAGTGTTGAATTAATGTGCAGCAAAAGAAGACCTTGAGAAGCAAAACGTGGAACAACATTTATGGAGATGCTGGTGCATGTTTGGATGGTATTAAAGGCTCTTTCATGCATGAGAGGAATTTAAGGCATTAAAAGCAAATACATGGCATGGACGGCACCTTAAATGAAATGTTGGTTCAACTTTTCAAAGATTTTAAAGACAAGCATGCACACAAGGGACAGCAGCATTAAAGAACATGTTTGTGCTTGAAACGTCATAAAGGAAGGGCTCCTTTTATCCTTCCCAAGGGCTTATTTCGTGATTAGCAAGGGAGCAACATTAAAGGAAATGCTGGACTTTGTTTTCCCATGCATGGGACGTCATTAAATGAGATAAGCATGCATGGACAAAATTTAATGAGCTGCTGGAAAAGCATGCATGAACCAAATTTAATGGGCTGTTGGAAAGCATGCGTGGGACATCAATTTAAGAGGCTGTTTGTGAAGGTTCAAGCATGGCATTAAAGCAAAGAGGTTGACCGAATTAAAGGCATGAAAGTGCATGCATGGTGCAGCATTTAAGAAGATGTTTGTGCATAAAACTTCATTGAATGAGGAGGCATGCATGAATAGCATCAAAGGAGGTGTTTGGCCGAATTTATGGAGCAGAAATATGGCTTGGACGGTGCTGTAGATAAGATGATTGATTCAGCTCACTTTTCGTGGATTTCAAGGGACCAAGAGGGCTAGCATGCATGAATGACTTAAATAAGCTGCTGAATGTTCCTTCTTCCCATAAGCCTTTTCGTGGAGACCATTGGACAAAGAACTAAAAAGGCATGTTGGTTGTTATTTCCTAAATGGCCATTTCGGCCAAAGCATGCATGAGGCCACCTTACTTCAAGGATGGACGTTTCACTCTTCAAGAAGCTTCAAAGAATTTTTCCATCACTTTTTAGTTATTAATTGCTGTCCATTCAGCCTCCCTAATAGCCATTCGGCTACTCTAAGTTTTAGGCTATAAATATGTGATGTTTTCACTTTGTGAACTGATTTTGAATTTGATACTTTGATATTTTATGAACTATTTTTGTTCAAGTGAGAATTCAATTCTCTTTATTCATTTTAGGACTGACTTGACTTATCGAGATTCGTCTCGTGGCGTCTTTCTTTCCTTCTCATCCCGAACTTATCACCTTTGTTGGTGTGGCGTTCACAAACCTATACCGAGGTTCCTATCATCTTTGATAGCGGGTCAAGGTTCTCTATAAATTTATCCACCTATATTTTCGAAACCTTCTCAACCTAAGTGCCAATATTGAGACTCGGGTCAACAATTTTTATTGTTGGTTCATTCTCCTGCCTTAGTCCATTTCCACCCATCTATCATCAACTATTCAATATCCTTGTTTTAAACCCTTTTGCATCAAATCCATTCTTCGAATTCACTTCCTTTTCAATTGCTACAAATATTTACCCAATTTACGATCGGGCAACCAATACGACTCGACTCACCCCGAGGCGGTTCGTATCAGCAATCCTAACCCAGTCCAGCCATCACACGACCCGTACCAACCTACACACCATGTGGGGAATAACTTGACCCAGCCAGCCCTAAACACCATAGTCGCAACAGAGCTGATAATGCAAAAATCGTGGCGGAGCCACCAGAATAGAAACATGAGGCACAGCCTCTAAGCAGATAACGTGGCATTGCCACTTTTAGCACTTCCTCCAATATAATCCCAACCCCATGCAGAACATCAGGTATGTCATGCTCATCATCATACATGTATGCATAATGGCCATGCTCAGTAATAGTCATTCAAATATATATTGAAACATATCAATCACGTAACCACAGTCATGTCAGTCAAATCACTGTCATTCGAACATCGTCTAATCCGTCAAACACACAGTCCAACTCAGTCACTTGCCCACAAGGGCAAAATAGTCATTTAACACCCTAGAGGCAAAATTGTAATTTTACCCCATAGGGGTATCTCGGTCATTCTACCCTACAGGGGCATTTCGGTAATTCTACCCTAAAGGGTATTTCGGTAATTTTACCCTAAAGGGGTGTTTTAGTAATTTTGCAACCCAGGGGTATTTCGGTAATTCTACCCTACAGGGGTATTTCAGTAATTCTACCCTACAGGGGTATTTCCGTAATTCTACCCTACAGGGGTATTTCGATAAATACACAAACCAGGGGTATTTCGGTAATTTCACAAACCAAGGGAATTTCGGTAATTTTGCAACCTAGGGGTATTTTGATAATTTCACAAATCAGGGATAATTCGGTAATTTCACAAATTAAGGGTATTTCAATAATTTTGTAAATTGGGGTAAAACGGTAATTTTACAATTCAGGGGTAAAATAGTAATTTTACAAATTAAGGGTAAAACGATAACTTTACAAATTAATGGTAAAATGGTAACTTTACAAATTAGGAGTAAAACGATAATTTTACAAATTAAGGGTAAAACTGTAATTTTATAAATCAGGGGTAAAACAGTACTTTTACAAATCGGGGGTATTTCTGTAATTTTACAAATCGACAGTATTATAATAGTTCTACCCTATAAGGGTATTTCAGTAATTCTACCCTATAAGGGTATTTCAGTAATTTCACAAATCGGGGGTATTTTGGCAAATTCGCAAATGGGGGTATTTCGGTAATATTGTAAACAATGGTATTTTAGTAATTTTGTAAACTAAAGTGTTCTAAACAGATATGAGATTCACTTAGTCCAGTCCAATATTTACTACACAATCAAACAACTTATCCAATTGGGGCTACGGGCCCATTGGGCCCACATGGCCGCTTTCGACCCATCGTGGCCCAAACAGCCTAAACCCACAAGAACACTCATGATAGCCTCAACTATCGTGCCGAAGCTCCCAAACGTGCGCTCACACAGTTGTGTGGCTACCATCGTCGTGTGACCAGCATTTCGGCATTTTCCGCTCTACAGCTAGAGTAGAGTAAAATACACACCTGATAGGAATTTGGAATTAATCCGCCCTCCAAACACTCCTATGCGCAAACGCCAACCAAGGTATCCTTACTCTCCTCATAGATCGCTCTATTGAAAGCCAGCTTTTCGCCTACTCCCATGCTAGCTTCCTGATGTGGGATCCCTCTATCAATCCTCCGAAATAAACTCATTAGCAAAATAACTAACCTTTGTGTGCAAAGGTATTCGACCCATAGTCCTCTCAATAACCATGCCACACTACCACCACCACTAGGACACAAGCTCTTTTGTGTCATAAGTCCAACACATTTAACTTTAAAGCCCACCTACTCGCTTCTAGATTTATTTAAAAGAAAAACTAAAATAAATTGCAAGAGCCAAGACTTGAACCTTGGACCCCTTGCTTCCTTTATGGCGTCACTTCCTTGTCCCCTAAGTGGCACCACTTTGCCACTACACCACACTCCTTTTTGTGTCTTATTTTACCCTAATTTATTTATAGGTCATATCACCTGAGATCAGGGTTCCACTACGGCTAAAAATCTAAATTTTTCCTATGGCCTAACTTGAACCCGGGACTTTCTAGTACCTTCTAAATACTCCAAAACCACACATTTGAATTATTTAAGCCGTCTTTTAACCGATCCAAAACTCAAGGCCCAATACTTCTAGGCCCAAAATTTGGGGCGTTACAATTCTACCCCTCTTAAAGAAATTTCGTCCTTGAAATTTCCATCTAACTATCAGTTGTCTAACAACGACTACACCACTACGCTACCGTTGGTCACTTTGATCGAAATAACTTAGTCATACATCGAAAACATCCGTCTATTGAAGCAGATAGATTACAATTTTTGTATTCAGAACATCGTAAAATAAAACTCACCTTACGCACAGTAGGACTCGAACTCAAGACCTAAAGTAGCAATGGCACGCCACTAACCCCTTGACCAGCAGGCCCTTTTAAACCCCTTACATGTCGTAAGTACTTGATTCCTTTTCTTCATGATTCGTGGGATTAAAGAAAAGCCGAAGGTCCTATCTCCCTATGTACTAATCGGTTTTGGGTCTTTGTCTAGTAAGTCGATTTAAACCCCTTACTCTTGTGGTCAATGGTGTTTTCAGTTATTTGTGGTGACGGATCTGGTAAAGGAAAGTTGGTGGTAGGACAAAGGGAAGCAGTCTAGTGGTTGGGGCTAGACTTCGACAAGGTAAGAGATAGGTGATTGGTTAATGGTAGCTGAAGATGTATGGGGTAAGATAATGGTAGTTTCAATTAGATTATGGATTAACATAGTAAGTAAACTGTTGTATTCGCGGGATCTCGACGTAGTTCGCAAACAGTATGTAAGGACACCCTCTAGTAGCTTAGATCGGCAAAAGGTGAAAAGCCGAAATGCTAAAATGCTAGCATTTCGTAGACTTACAAGCGTGCGAATGCTCGTGGGTCAATTCAAAATAGTGAATCTAGAATAATGGACGGTAAGGGCTGTTGTGCACGTTTTCGTGCACTTAGGATATTTTGGGCCACGATGGGCTGAAATTGGGCCTAATGGGCTTAGGGCCCATATGGGTAGAAGTATGCGGTAAGTGATTTCTGGCAAACTGGATATTAAATCTGTGATATTATATGTAAAAATTAGACTGAGCGGGCCACAATAGCATGTGGGCTCCCTCTGGCCTATTAGGGGTTTTAGGGCCCGGCGGCTCTATACGAATGTATGGTCTATTAGAGTCGCTCGGGATGACGTTAGACCTGCTAGAAGGTTGTATTAAGCATAAAACCTAAAAATGTAGCCAAATTACCAAAATACCCCTGAAGGGTGAAAATTATCGTTTTACCCCTAGATGCTAAATGACTATTATACCCCTAGATGCTAAATGACTATTTTACCCCTAGAAATAGCTAACTGATTTGCCTGTTACTGTATCTGATATTCTGTATGCCATGTCATGTAGTACTCTAATTGCATGGGTTGGGTTATGGATATGGAAGAAGTGCTAAAATGGCATCGCCATGTGATCTGCTTAGAGGCTCTGCCTCGTATTTCTGTTCTTGTGGCTCTCCATGATTTCTATATTAGCAGCTCTGCTGCGACTATGGTGTGTAGGGCTGGGTGGGTTGAGTTATTCCCCACATGGTGTGTAGGGCTGGTACAGGTGGTGTGTAGGGCTAGACTGGGCTTGGGCTTTGCATACATACATTTATATATATATTTTTTCTATTCTGTATCTGAAATGGGCCTAAGGCCCACTCTATTTCTAAAAAGGGCCAAGGCCCAGTTTAATCTGTATCTGAATAGGGCTTCAGCCTGGACTGAGCTTTGACTGATCTTTGACACTGGTTGGGTTACATTACACACTGAGTTTTCACAAACTCACCCTATTATTTCCATCCATGCAGGTGACCCCCAACCATAGAGGACTTGGAGCTACGAGAGATTTGGGGTGGCCACGTGATTCATGCTTCTGGTTTTTAGTTTTCTTAAATTTATTTTATTTATATTTAGTCCTTAATTTCGGATTTAAGTGTAATAAGACCGCTCGGGCATTTTGTTTTGGGTTTTCTTTATTATTTGTTTTACAACAGTAGAATAGTCTATGCGGGTTTTTCTAGACTTAATCAAATGTTTTCAAAACATGCATTAGGTAACAATTGGACAACTCATCAACGATAACAAATCAATGAGATCTTTTGAAAAGTGTATGTTACTTGGTAATAAATACGGTTTTTAAATCTGATAATGTTTCTTAATTACAAGCTATTAAACATGGTTTTACTTCGAACAACTTACCGTTTTGTCAAAAGAACATAGATAAATCAGTCGTTCATGGGACTCACCAGATTTGGCCATAGTGTCTGGGCCGGGTTTGGGGTGTTACAGTACTAATTTGATAAGGTCACATGGGTTGCCCGAGACTACTATGGAGCGATTAATAGCTGAGTGCCGATCATGTTACCAAAGGCTGTGTGCCGTTATTATGGGCTTTATGTCGTTATTGTGGACTTCGTATCAATATTGTGGGCTTCGTGCCATTCTTGTGGGCTTTGTGCCATTACCAAAGGCTTTGTGCTGATATCACAAGCTTTGTGCCGATTATAGACCCGTTATCGATGGCTTTGTGCCACACGTATGATTATGGCTTCGTTCCATCCTGCTTACGGTTTATAACTGTTCTATTTAAGGCTTTGAGCCATTCTGTTGACTTAGTGCTGCAATCAGTGCTAAGCTCGGTGTGTTGGATGGGTGGGTTGATTATATGCCCACAGACTGTGCAGGGTTGGACGGAGTGGTATGCTGGTTGGATGGGTTTGCATGCATCATACCTCATTCATTTATGCTCTCCTCCTGATATGGGCTGGGCCCAATTGATTCTAATATGGGCTAGGCCTGGTTGATTCTGGCATGGGCTAGGCCCATTTGATTCTGTTATGGCTGAGACCCAAATGATTTGTATTGGGCTTTGGCCCACTTATGCTCTAAGCTAAGCTGTACGGTTTCTGTTAAAGGGCTCAGGCCCAAACTGATTCTGTTTCTATTCAATAACTATTACTTTAGTAAGGGGATTACGCACTGAGTTTTCATAAACTCACCCCGCTTTTAACCTTTTCAGGTAATCCCCAGCGCTAGGTGATTCGGTGCTGCGAGGGACTCGGACAAGACCACACGCTGCTTATTATTTCTGTTTTGATTATTTACTTCTAAATATTTATATATTTGGGTTTTAAATTCTTGTAATAAGGCCATTTGAAGATTTTAACTTCCAATTGGGTTTTGATTTCTTATTTATAAATGCTATATTAGGATAAAACGAGTTTTCAAACCAATTTGTGTTTTCAAAAATATACTTTTTAAACTTCTTTACTTTACAGTAGCTTCCGCAACTCAAGGAGATTTACAATGAAACTAACAATGTTTTTAAGTGATCAACTTCTTAATAAACCATGATTTGAAAATAAACAAACACAAGTTTAGCTGGCAACAAATTATAAATGAGAAGGGTTTCCAATGAAAATAAGGTTTTCGAAAAACACTTCAATGTTACACACTAGATTCAGGCCTAACTTCTTGGTTGGGTTTGGGGTGTTACAAGTACTGTGTCCATTAATTACAATTTCAATGTGTTTAAATATTTAATTCTTTAGTTATCTAAACAATTATAATTCTATAATAACTTAGGCATGGTTTTACTTAATCAAACATTTTACCGAGGCCTATAACAACATAAACATAAATTTAACAAATCAAGAGGACGGAATGCAATCAACCCAACACGAATTAAATTCTAGCTAGATTGATTAAAATAACCATTTCAAAGACACGAATATTCATAAATATGGTCATCATAAAAACAACAGGAATTAAAAAAGTAGGGAACGAGAAGCAAATCCGCTGTTTCTCCGTGGCTTGATTAATTGCTCCGTTCTTCGTTCCCGTTGTCCTTGTCGATCAAGGCTTCTACGAACACTCGCTTGCTGCCCAAAATGGTTGAGAAATAACCACTTTTCTAAGAGGAGAAATCAGCACAAGAAGGCTTGGCTTTTGGAGAAAAAAGAGAGAATGGAGAGGAGAGAAATGAATGAGAGAATGAGAGAGTTGAGGGATGATTTGAATGAGCAGCAAAGGGGGGTTTATATAGCTGAGGATAGCTGCTAAAAATAGAAAATTTTAGCAGCCAAACAGCCCCCTCATGGCCGGCCATCTAACATGGTAAAGTTGAGACTTTCAACTTTGCCAAAATTAGCGTGGGGCAAATTCGTAAAACCTTAATTTAAGGTGGGGTTTGAATGCAATTTAGAAGTCTTTCAAGGGCATTTTTGCAAGCTCATTATCAGCTAAAACGCTAATTTGGGTCAGCATTTGAATGATTCTGGGTTGCCCAATTGGTGCTGGTTCGGTTCGCTCAATTTGGTTCAATTGGTGCAGTTCAATTGGGCCCTTTTTTCCATAATTAATTAAAATTAATTTATTTAGCCCAAATTAATTTGGAATAACTTACAATTAAGTATATTATGAATTAATACACATATTCGGACCATCTTAGGCTGGAAATTATTTCGCCTTGTTACTTCAAATTGCTTCTCGATTTCATTCTTCTAACAGTGTTTGCCGGACCAATTTTCTCCCTTTGTGCGAATCAGCCAAAAATAATCTAAATTCACTAAAAATAATTGTAAAATTGAATAAATATTGACATGTTCAAATTTTTAATACAATTTTATTATTTTATAAAAATTAATTATTTTATGACAAAAATTCTATAAAAATGCATGATTTTAACTAGAAATAGGTATGAAAAAGTCTAAAATTTTTGTGTTTCCAGGGATCGTTGGGAAACGTCGTCACACTATCGATCACTTTGTTGGTATCATTGAAGCTTTGTATATATGGTATATGACATGTATAGGCTAGTAATGTTATGGTATATGTTATGTGTACCTCTTGCCATGTGGTGTGGCTTGAGAATGATAGTGATAATGAACTTGTTTTGGTTCATAGTATGTGATGAATTATGGTATTTTTGATATATATATGGCTTTGTGTAAACGGTCAATTTGGTATGCTTGCCTTGTTGAAAATGAATAGATTATATGGTGAAATGTGGTTTGTTTTGGGGAATAAGAATTGGCATATTATATGTGAATTTTGGTTGATGAATTTGGTGTGAATGTTGTGGGTAATTGTAACGTCCCTTACCCGAGTCTAACACCAGGACGAGGTGCGAGGCATTACCATACTTAATCTTGCTCAAATTTACTAAAACGAGCCCTGAATTCTTGCTCCAATTTAAAACTTTTGCAAACACATTCTTGGTAATCTTATTATGAGCCTACGAGGCCCAAAACATACACCGAAGTAGTTTGACACCAATCCGGTGACTTTCAACCTCTAAGAAATATTTTTGCTTGAATCAAGGCCACACGCCGATGTGGGATGGTGTGACAGCCCTATTTTGGCCCTAATCGAAAAAGTGGTTACGGAACCACTAAACCGAGTCACAAAATTTTTAAAATATTATTTTCTATGTTTTTATTATGTGAATTATCATGTGTGAAAATTTGGTGCTTTAATTTTGCGAATTGGATGTTAATTTATTATTTGAGGATTTGATTGCATAAAAGAAAAGATTAGAAGGCTATAATGTAAGTGCCAAATTGTGGGTGAATTTTAATGTTGAAGGGTTTAAGGTGTAATTAAACCATGCAAAATTTGCATGGACATAATAGGTCATGTGATAGTGGAGAAGAAATGATTATAAAAGGGTTAGTTTAGTAAAATAACAACAAAAGCTCATGCATGTAATAGTGAAAAAATTAGGCTCATATTCTCTTGTGTTTGCCGAATTCTTCAAAGAAGAAAAGAAAAAAAAAAGAACAAAGGGGCATTCGGCTAATTGAGGGTCTAATTAAGGTATGAATTTATGTTATTTTCTTTAGATTTTGTGAAATTTGGTTGATCATTAAGTTTTTGTTGTAACCCATATGTTAATTTGTGAATTTGAGATACATGGAGCTTTCGGCCATGGTTAAAAATGTGCTAATTCATTGATAGTTTGATGTTTGTGTAATGAGAAATGAATATATGTGTTTATAAACTAGTTAAATGTTGCTTTAGGTAACTAAAATAAGCAAATTGCATTCGGTTATTAAGGTGAAATGTGGAATTTGTGCTTAATTTTGGAATTTGATAATTAAATTGTTGGTAAGTGATTATATGCTTGCCGAAATTAAACCAAAGTGAGAAATGAGGTGAAAGATGAGTTTGAGCTTGTAAATTGACATTATAATGTTAAATTCATGTGATTTTAAGTTTGAAGCTTGTTAATGTTGTTAAAGATGTTTTAGAACTAAATGACATTCGGTCAATTAAATTGGGTGCAATTTCAATGGCGTTTTGATGTTTTGAAATGGAACTAGTTGTTAAATGAGTTCTAGACTTGTTAAATTTTAACAAATAGGGTTTTATGGACAAAGAAGCATTCGGCAATAGAGGTTAAATTGTAAAACCTCATGCTAGTATTAGAAGTAAATTTAGATTTCTAGGAATCAACTTACCTATGACCGAATGTGATAATTTTGTTGAGGAATGACCTAGTTTGTTTGTGCCATAGTCGAATGTACTTGATACCAAGGCATAGTTTAGTTAAATGCATTTGACATGAAAGAAATTGAGTTGCCATTTATATGATAGTAGGAAGAGAAATTGATTTGCTTGACTATAATTAAATGTATATTCGATTGAGATTTTATATGCTGCTAATACGAAATTGTAAGACAAGTTGGTTGAGTTAAGAACTATGTGCATTCGGTCATGATATGTGTTTAATTAATTAATGATGAAAGTGTCGTATGCTTTATGTGTTTCAAATTTATAGAATTTGGATTATGATGAATTGATAATATGATTAAACTAGTTTATCTGTCTAAATAAGCTCAAGATCAAAGAGAGCCAAGTTCGGATAAGGGGAAAGCGAGATTATTTGAATAGTCGATCCGTAATAGCTTGAAAACATTGGAGGTAAGTTCTTAAGTGTGTAATTTGATTTTATATGATTAACGGTTAAATGAAAATAGCTAAGAGGAAGATGTTTTTATTTAAAAAATATGCCGAATAAGAATGAATTAATACTATAAATCGAAGATAGCTAGTATAGCTAAGTTGAATTGGATTTGGAAATATGACATGTTAAATGAGCATTATGATCAATGTACTATGTCGTATGGGTGGTGAAAGAGGTTTCACTATTTGTGATTGTTAGAACCTAAGGGTAACCATGTTTGGATATGATATTATTATTAATTATGTGTGATTTCCGAATGTAATTGAGGTATGGAATTCGAATGTGATGCCTTACATCAAATGTGTACTTTATTCGAATGATGAAAGCCTTTGTACAAATGTAAATGTTTGGCCATATGTGAAGTTGAAGCATAAGTTGTGAAAGTATGAAAGAGCATGTGAATTGATTTTTGTAATGTGACATTCGGGCTTTGAGCCTAGCAGGCATAATGCCGGTGAAATGATTTCGGGCCCTGAGACTAGCAGGCGTAATGCCAGTGAAGCAAATTCGGACTTGAAAAGTCTAGCAGGCTTTGAGCCAGTGCCGAAACTCGGGTTTTATACCTAGAAGACCAAGTGCCGATGAATTAATAAAAAGTATATGACAACGAGATCCTATGCTAAAATGGCAAGTTGAATTCGTATTATGCATTAAGATGTCCAAGTATATGATACTTACCTATTATGTGAGAAAGATTCAAATTGGATTATGATTAAGTTCAATTGTGAACATTCGATTCATGTGAAATTATTCATGGAAATATATTAACTATGTATGTGGTTATAAATAAAGAAAGAATGTTTTAAAGGTGGAGATGGTATTACATTATAGCTCAATTTGGGTGAATTAATGTTGGCATTAAGATCTTGAAGTGCTTATGTCTATATGAATGTGAAGCTAATCGAATGACTTGATATTAGTGCATATAAGTGATTATGCATATTCGGCCCTTGTGGAATTATATATACTTGAAGGTATAAGTGTTATTCATATGTGATTACGATCATTGGAATTAAATGTTGATATGGTGTCTTAAATTAACTCTATTGAGTTGAATTAATAAATGACCTTGTGGTATATGATGATGCGATTATGTGATTCAAAATTTTTAGTAAATGAGATGTCAATGTAAATGTGTACAATTGTGGTTAGGCCTATTCGGCCAAATGATATTATACTTAAATCTTGAATACGTGATTAATGTGTTTAATTAAGTTAAGCTATTTAATTTACTTAAGAATTACTAAGCTAATTAGCTTACTCCTAGTGTCTTTGTTACTCTGTTTTATACATCTCTTCTAAAAGCTACGAGCTCGGGGATTCAAGTTCAAAGTCATCCTCATTATTGTCTCTATTTTGGTACTTTTAAAAGTCTATGTTTTGAAAGAAGGCATGTATAGGCTTAAGTCCCTTTTTAAACACGTTATATTTTGACGTTGTAAATATTCTAGCCATGGGAAAATGGCTTGCTTAATTGCTAAGTATGAATGTATGGTTGATAAAATTTATGTGGCTTATTAAATTGGTATATTCGGTTATAGACAAATTAAAGTAGATTACTATTTGATATTCAATGTGCAATTGGATCTATGTCTGGTATGTATCTATGAACCTCTAGAAGTTTTGTTTAGTTGGTTAATATCTTGTTACATTATTCTGGCAACGGATGAGGGTTATAGGGTGTTACAGATGGGACACGCTCGTGTGGGCAGACTATATGGTAGCACACGCCCATGTCCCTAGCCAGTGTTAAATTTATTTTTATTTCGAACCTACAGGGGATTTGACACGGCTTGAGCATATGCTCGTGTCTATGGCCCATGTCCCTCACACGGCATAGACACGCTCGTGTCCATAACCTGTGCTACAATATGACTTAACTCAAAGAATAACTTGAATTTTCACACGGCCAGAGCACACACACGTGTGCTTATCCCGTGTGCAGCACTTAGCTAATTTGGATGTAGGGGAAACACGGTCTATCAACATGCCCATAAGGGCTGGTCGTGTTTCACACATGGCCTAGGCAAACGCCCATGTGCCCAACTGTGTGGACAACTATAGCCTATTTTCCAAGCCTTTTGCCACCCTAAAACTGAACCAAACACAATGCCAATCCAAAATCACAACTCGTGGCACAATTGAGCATCCAACCATTCACAGACTTGTCATTCAAATTATAACCTCATAATACAATTATCAACATTCATCTTTCCCATCAAATTATGCAATTTCATGCTAATACCATTGACATTCACTTAGCAGTTAAACTTGATCAATATTAGCCTCCATACAAAGGCCATAACAAAATGTCTTGAATAATACTAGTAATCAACACATTAGGCTAACAAAATGACACATCTCAAAGTGACAAATTTCCTATACATGCCATACATAAAAATAGCTAACGATACTATACCCAAAATGGACAACTTAATAGTATGACTTCGAGCTCCGACTTTAGTTGATCCCAAGCTAATTCAGCAAATCTACAAGGAAGAAGGGAAGATGAAGGGGTAAGCATAAAATGCTTAGTAAGTTGCATGGAATAAAATAGCAACAAAAATAATGAAATATCATCTTAATAAAATATCATAAAACTCATATAATTTCTTGTTCATTCTCATAACTTACCCATTCCCATAGCTTACTCATTCTTATGGCTTATTTATTTTCACAGCTTACTTCATCTCATGACTTACATTCTCATTTTCTCCTAACTTACTCATATGCACTTGTAACACTTATCATGAAACTTTATTCTTTCTCATGAAACTAATCAACTTGGATAATTTATCCTCTGAAAGTTATTTTAGAATACTGGAGGATACCTGTAAGTCAATCTCATGATATGATGCCAATGCCATGTTCCAAAAATGGTCTTACATGGGATCATAAGTCGATGCCAAAGCCATATCCCAGATATGGTCTTACATGGGATCTCATATTGATGTCGATGCCATGTCCTAGACATGGTCTTACACAAGATCATACTCTGATGCCGATGCCATGTATCATACATGGTCTTATACGGGATCTCATCGAAGATGCCCATGCCATGTCCCAGACATGGTCTTACGGGGGATCCATGTCTCTTCTTGGTGCCGAAGCCATGTCCTAGACATGGTCTTATACGGGACCTCATGCCAATGCCAATGCCATGTCCCAGACATGGTCTTACATGGGATCTCAATTTGTTGTCGATGCCATGTCCTAGACATGGTCTTATACGGGACCTACATAACTCAAGTCATGACTTCGGTATCACTCGTATTCTTTAACATTACTAGCCTATAGTTTTCATCTATAATTTCATCCTTTCTTACTCGTAATCATATTAAATAACTTCATGGGATTTGCATGAATTATATAAAATATCATCATTATAAATTTATGTCATGCATAAAGTTAAATTATTACATAGAACTTTTCTCGAGTCCAAAACAAGGATGAATTTCAATTTTGTCAACTACTTTGCTTTTTTCCCCATTTTCGATCTGCGCTTCGTATTTCTTAATCTAGAAGGACAAATTTAACTTATTTAGTACTCACATTGGCTAATTAGCCCAAAATTTATCTTTTGGAAAAATTTATAATTTTGCCCCTAAACTTTTGCTTATTTGTAAAATGGTCCCTGGCTTGTAAAATGAAATGCACTTATTTTCTTGACTACCTAAGCCTAGCCAAACACTTTAGGTGCTCATAACAGCTAGCATTTCTCATCATTTATACATTTACTACACATTTTACTAACTTTGCAATTTAGTCCTTATTAGGGACTTTCATGAAAAATCACCTAGACAAAGGTGTTTACTACACTTTAAACTTTCATATTCTACTGCTAAACATCAAAATACTTACATGTCATGCATGGGTTTATTTTTGAGCATAAACCTTAGCTCAAATTAGTGGTAGAAATATCTAGATTAAGCTATGAGGATTTCAAAAAATCAAAGAGCACGAAAAACGGGGCTTGGAGTCACTTACTTGGAGCTTGATAATGAAAGAAACCCTAGCTGTAGAGGGCTTGTGATTTTTGGCACTCAAGGAGAAGAAAGTGGACACTTTTTTCTTTCCTTTTCCCTTTTTATTTCATTTATTTACCAAATGACCAAAATGCCCTTACACCCTTTCTTTGAAATTTTACCCTTCCATGGGCATTTTTCTCCGTAGTGCCAAAAATTGTTCTAATTGCTAAATAAGGACTCCTAATAATATTTTTAAATGCTAATTCATCCTTAAAGCTTCTAGAAACTGAATTTTGCAACTTTTCCAATGTAGTCCTTAAGGACTAATTAATCACATTTCCTCGAAATTTCCATCATGAAATTTTATCACTATCATGCAATCATGTCATAAACTTAATAATAATCATAAAATATACATTTTTACTTTAGATTCGTGGTCTCGAAACCACTATTTTAACTAAGCCCTCATTTGAGCTGTTACAATTCTTCCCCCTTAGGGATTTTTGTCCACGAATATCATACCAGTGAATAAGTTGGGATATTGGTTTCTCATATTTTCCTCAAGCTCCCATGTTGCTTCTTCTACCCGATGTCTTTGCCATAGTACTTTCACAAAGGCTATACTCTTATTCCTCAACTATTTGACTTCCTAAACTAAAATCTTAACCGGTTCTTCACCATAAGTCATGTCTGATTAGCTCTCAATCTCTATCTTGGTAACCACATGTGAAGGGTTTGATCGGTAGCATCATAGCAAGGTAACATGGAATACATCGTGAATCTTTTCTAATTCGGGCGGTAAAGCTAGCTGATAGGCTCCTCTCAGTAATCTTATATGGTCTGATGAAATGCGGACTTAGCTTGCCTTTTCGGACAAATCTAAGGACTTTTCTCCACGAAGATACTTTCAAGAACACTTTATCTCCAACTTGGAACTCGATCTATTTTTGTTTTGAATCAGCATATGATTTTTGTCTATTGGATGTAGATTTCAAGCAATCTCGAATTACTTTTATCTTCTATTCTGTTTCCTTGACTAGATCAACTTGGTGAAACTGATTTTCTTTTAGTTTTGTCCAATATAAAGGCGTTCGACACTAACACCCATATAAGGCCTCACAAGGCGCCATTTTCAGACTCGACTAAAAATTATTGTTGTATGTAAACTCGATCAAAGGTAGCTACTTTTCCCAACTACCTTGGAATTCCAATACGCAACATCTAAGCATATCCTCAAGTACCTGGATTACTCTCTCCGACTAACCGTCGATCTGTGGGTGGAAAGCAGTACTAAAGTTTAGCTTTCTACCCAAAGCTTCCTGTAACTTCTTCCAAAATCGCGACGTGAATCCTGGATCTCTATCCGAAATGATTGATAATGGAATTTCGTGAAGTCGCACAATCTCAGAAATGTACATGGCCGCCAATTTATCTAATGAATAATCCATGTGTACTGGTATAAAATAGGCCAACTTAGTAAGCTTGTCGACCACAACCCAAATAGCATCTTTCTTCTTCGATGTCATTGACAATCCTGTCACGAAATCCATAGTAATACGGTCCCACTTCCACTTGGGGACCATGATAGGCTGTAATAAACCGAAGGGAACTTGGTGTTCTGCTTTTACTTGCTGACAAACTAAGCACTTCGCCACATGCTCGGAGTTATCTCTTTCCATGTTTAGCCACCAATACCATTTCTTTAAGTCATTGTAGATCTTGGTACTGCCTCACATAAAATTCTCCTAATAAGCTCATCATCCTTTGGTACACAATGTCAATCTCAGAACCTTATACCACCATCTGAATCAATCTGGAAGTCTGATTTGGTACTTAACTCACACTGAGCTTTCTTGGCTTGCAATTCTCTATCTTTTAAATGTACTTCACAAATCTTTTGAATAAACACTGGTCTACCTCTCAACTCAGCTAAAACTGGACCATCATCTATTAGGGAAAATTGAATATTCATGGCTTTCAAGGCAAATAGCGATTTCCTACTGAGAGCGTCAGCGACAACATTCACTTTTCCCTAGTGGTAGTCGATAACCAACTCATAATCCTTTAATAACTCAAGCCACCTCCTTTGTCGTAGGTTCAAGTCTTTCTATGTCATCAAATACTTAAGACTCTTACGGTCAATGAACACTCAGCATTGCTCGCCATATAAATGGTACCTCCAAATCTTTAGTGTAAATAGTATTGCGGCCAACTCCAAGTCGTGAGTCAGGTAATTCTTTTCATTAGGTTTCAACTGTCTCAAGGCATACGCAATCACCTAGCCTTCTTGCATAAGTACAGAACCCAAACCATTTAAAGGTGTATCGTTGTAAATTGCAAACTCTTTCTCTGGGTTCTTCTTGCACTAAAATAGGAGCTTTGGTTAACAATGTCTTTAACTTTTCGAAACATTGTTGGCATTTTTCATTCCACTCGAACTTAACATCTTTTTGCAACAATCTCGTCATTGGAGTAGCGATCATGGAATATCCTTTAACAAATCTTTGATAGTGGCTAACCAAACCTAAGAAGCTTCTGACCTCGGATACGTTCCTCGATGGTTTCCATTCAACAATTGCCGAGATCTTATTTGGATGAACTCTAATGCCATCACCTGAAATGATGTGGCCCAAAAATCCCACTTCTTTAAGCCAAATTTCACTTTTGTTAAACTTGGCATAAAGTTGCTTATTTTGTGCGGTTTGTAAAACTGTACTTAAATGCTCGGCATGTTCTCCCTCATTACGAGAATAAATTAGGATGTCATCAATAAAAACCACAACAAACTTATCTACGTATGGCTAAAAGATGCGACTCATTAGATCCATAGCATTTGTTAAACCGAATGGCATAACGAGAAATTCGTAGTGGCCATATCTTATCCGAAATGCGGCCTTCGGCACATCAGATTCCTTAACTCTTAACTTATAGTACCCAGATCTCAAATCTATCTTGGAGAACACTGTGCCCCCTCTCAACTGATCAAATAAATCATCGATCCTTGGTAAAGGGTACTTTTTCTAAATGGTCACCTTGTTATGTTGCTGATAATCTATGCAGATCTTCATAGAACCATCTTTCTATTTCACGAATAACACGGGAGCACCCTATGGAGAATGACTCAGTCTTGCAAAACCTTTATCTGTTAATTTCTGGAGCTAAGCTTCAACTCCTTTAGCTCAGTCGGAGCCATTATATAAGGAGCAATAGAAATGGGTGTAGTCCCTGGAGCCAACTCTATACCAAGTTCTACCTCTCTGACTGGAGGCAATGCAGGCAACTATTTCAAAAATACATCTTGGTACTCACAAACCACTGATACTAATTCAATTTTAAATTCTGACTCTCTGGTACTCATCACAAAAGCAAGATAAGCCTCATATCCTTTTTTATCACATTTCTTAACAACCATGGAAGAAATCACTATAGGCAGACTCTTGGATTCATCTGACTCCACTAAGAGAGTTTCTCTGTTCTCACATTTTAATTCAATAAACTTTTTACCACAATTTACTACCACATCAGGAGAGGTCAACTAATACATTCCAAGGATCACATCAAACTCATCGAATGGCAATAGCATGAGGTTAGCTGGAAAACAATGACCCCTAATCATCAAAAGACAATCTCGGCATACTTTGTCTACCAACACACATTTGCCTAGGGGATTGGAGACTTGTATCACAATTTCTGCAGATTCTATAAGTATGTTCGTACTAGAGACTAATTTCATGCAAATATACAAATGGGTAGATCCAGGGTCTATTAAAGCAATAACAGAAGTTTCATGAAGAGAAAAAGTACTCGTTATAACATCGGGAGATGACACTTCTTCACAAGCATGAATAGCGTATGTCCTTGCTGGGGCTCTATGCTTGGGTCTCATAGTCTGTTCCTTTGGTACGCCTTTACTTCTCACTCTCGTGCTCTACTTTCTCAGAGGTCTACCTCTAGAAGGAGCATTACCTGACCTTGCACTCTGATCCTTGTCTTTCTCAGCCATCTCGGGCATTCTCTAATAAAGTGGTCTTGAGAACCACATTTGAACCAAGCCCTCTCACATGCCTGTCATTCATCACGTTGACGCCTACAGCATTGGGGGCACTCAGGCCTATTGGGTCGAGTATTACCCACACTCGCAACAGAGGTAGTCTGAGCTTTAGAGACTGAATACTGTGTACTTTTACCTTTACTCGAAACCTCTGCTGAAGTAGCTAATCGCGTAGTTAATTCCTTTGACTTCTTGGAGAAGGACTGAAATGATTTGCCCATCTATCGCTTTATTGAGTCACGAGACTCTATCTCAGCTCTCTTATTCTCTTTGGCCAATTCCTCGACCTTACAAGCTCTGTCCATGAGCACTACAAACTTTTTTATCTCAAGAATACTAACAAACATTTTAATATCCTTATCTCAACCATCTTCAAACCTTTTACGTATGAGGGTTTCGGTAGATACACATTCCCGAGCGTATTTGCTAAGCCTCACGAACTCACGCTCGTATTCTGTCACTATATCCTACCTTGTTACAACTCTAAGAATTCCTTGCATTTCTAATCGATAAACCTCGGGTTGATGTATTTCTTGCGAAACTCCTCTTGGAAAAACTCCCAATTAACTTTTTCCCTTGGTACGACCAACACAAGGGTGTTCCATCACTAATAGGCGAAATCTTGTAGGGGGGATACGATACATTTCATGCACTCTTCAGAGGTGCATGATAATTCATCGAATACCCTGTGGTATTCTCCAACAAAAATTTTTCTCTTTCTGGGTCATCATCTTTTGTAGCCCGGAACTCTTCTTCCCCTTGTTGCCAGATCCTATCAACCGAGGGCTTTTCTCATCTTACTACCTTTATAATTTAGAGAGCTACCGGGGTAGATTGAGAGATAGTAGAGGGTGGAGCTTGGTGTTGGGTGGCCAGATCTAATTGGTCGAACCCAGTGAGCCACACATTTATCTTTTGGAAGGAGGCCTCCCAGGCCTATCCCTGTTGACTTGTGGTAACCAGCCTATCCTGGGTTCCGGCTGGCACTGTAGCTTCACTGGGAGCTGGTGCGTTACTTTCTACATCATCTGTCGTAACTCGTTTGGGATCCATTTACTATAAGAAAACACATTTAGATTGTCAGTAGTCATCACACTATCATATCTCATATATAATTAGGTATGGCATGTATAGCTAGACTCATGCATATGCTAGGTTAGTCCAAGAATCGACTAAACACTAACTCTGATACCATTAAATGTAACAAATCTAGCCCGATTCTAATGTCGAGACGGGGTACGAGGCATTACCCTACTTAATCTTGCTCAAACTTACTAAAACAATCCTTAATTCTTGCTCCAATTTAAAACTTTTGCAAACACATTCTTGGCAATCTTATTATGAGCCTACGAGGCCCAAAACATACATCGGAAGTAGTTTGAAACCAATCTAGGGACTCTCAAGCTCTAAGAAAATCTTTTTGCTTGAATCAAAGCCACATGCCCCTGTGGGATGGGACAATCCCGTGTGGGCAGACTGTGTGGTCGCACATGCCCATGGCCCTAGCCCATGCTGAACTTAGTTTTATTTCGAACCTACAGGGGTTTTGACACGGCTTGAGAACATGCCCATGTCTATGGCCCTTGCCTTTACATGGCATAAACACGCCCGTGTCTATAACCCGTGCTACAATCTAACTTAACTCAAAGAATAACTTGAATTTTCATACGGCCAGAGCACACGCCCGTGTGCTCATACCATGTGCAACACTGACTTAGCTAATTTGGATGCAGGGGACACACGGTCTATCAGCATGCCAATGGGGACTGACCGTGTGTCACACATGGCCTAGGCACACACTTGTGTGCCCAATCATGTGGACAACTATAGCCTTTTTTCTAAGGCTTTTGCCACCCTGAAACTGAACCAAACGTAATGCTAATCCAAAATCACAACTCATGGCACAATTGAACATCCAAACATTCACAAACATGTCATTCAAATTATAACCTCATAATACAATTATGACCATTAATCTTTCCCATCAAATTATTCAATTTCATTGACATTCACTTAGCAATACTAGTAATCAACACATTAGGCTAACAAAATCACACATCTCAAAGTGAAAATATTCCTATACATGCCATACATAAAAATAGCTAATTATACTATACCCAAAATGAACGACTTGATGGTATGACTTCGAGCTCTGACTTTAATCGATCTCGAGCTAATTCGGTAAATCTGTAAGGAATAAGGGAAGATAAATGGACAAGAATAAAATGCTTTGTTAGTTGCTTGGAATAAAATAGCAACAAAAATCATGAAACATCATCTTAATAAAATATCATAAAACTCATATAATTTCTTATTCATTCTCATAACTTACTCATTCCTACGGCTTACTCAGTCTAATGGCTTACTTATTTTCATAGTTTACTTCATCTCATGACTTACATTCTCATTTTCTCCTAACTTACTCATATACACCTGTAATACTAATCATGAAAGTTTAGTCTTTCTCATGAAACTAATCAACTTGGATACTTTCTCCCCTAGAAATTATTTTAGAATATCAAAGGATACCTGTAAGTCAATCTCATGATATGATGCCAATGCCATGTCCCAAACATGGTCTTACATGGGATCATAAGTTGATGCCGAAGCCATATCCCAGATATGGTCTTACACGGGATCTCATATCAATGTCAATGCCATGTCACAAACGTGGTCCTACACGAGATCATACTCTGATACTGATGCCATGTCGCAGACATGGTCTTATACGGGATCTCATCTGGAATGCCCATGCCATGTCCCAGAAATGGTCTTACAGGGGATCCATGTCTCTTCTTGGTGCTGAAGCCATGTCCCAGATATGGTCTTATACGGGACTTCATGTTGATGCCAATTCCATGTCCCAGACATGGTCTTAAATAGGATCTCAATTCGGTGCCGATGCTATGTCCCATACATGGTCTTATGCGGGACCTATATAACTAATGTCATGACTTCAGTATACCTCGTATTCTTTAGCATTACTTGCCAGTAGTTCTCATCTACAATTTCATCCTTTCTTGCTAATAATCATATTAAATAACTTCATGGGATTTGCATGAATTATATAAAATATCATCATCATAAATTTACATCATGCATAAAGCTAAATTATTACATACAACTTACCTCGGGTCCAAAACGAGGATGAATTTCGATTTAGTGCACTAATTTGCTTTTTTCCTCGGTTTCAATCTGGGCTTCGTTTTTCTTGATCTACAATGACAAATTTAACTTATTTAGTATTCACATTGGCTAATTAGCCCAAAATTCATACTTTGGCAAATTTATAATTTTTCCCTAAACTTTTGCTTATTTGTAAAATGGTCCCTAGGGTCGTAAAATGAAATGCACTTATTTTCTTGACTACCCAAGCCTAGCCAAACCCTTCATATGCTCATAGCAGCCCACATTTCTCATCAATTTATACATACATTTTGCTAACTATTTCAATTTAGTCCTTTCTAGGGACTTTAATGAAAATTCACCTAGAGAAAGGTGTTTACTACACTTTAAACTTTCATATTCTACCACTAGACATCAAAATACTTACATGTCATGCATGGTAATATTTTGAGCATAAACCATAGCTCGAATTAGTGCTAGAAATAGCTAGATTAAACTACGAGGATTTCAAAAATACAAAGAGCATGAAAAACGGGGCTTGGAGTCAGTTACTTGGGGCTTGAAAATGAAAGAAACCCTAGCTATGGAGGGCTTGTGATTTTTGGCACTTAAGGGGAAGAAGATGCACACTTCTTGCTTTCTTTTTCCCTTTTTATTTCATTTATTTACTGAATGACCAAAATGCCTGATATCGCGTGATATGTAGTAATCAAATTTATAAAAACTGATCAAACCAAAAACTAACTAATATCACGATTTTAAGGCAAGCACACCTATCGAATAGTAGTATAGTTTAGCAGCAAGGCTGAGTTATCGTACCCAAGGGAACCAAAAGTACTAGTACTTACTTCTTTTCTGTTATCTAACCTAAAAGTAAAAAAGGTTTGTATAAAACTACTTCTAAAACTAAACTAAGAATGCACAAAAAGTAAATTAGGGGAAAACTCTCGGGAAAAGCTAATTGATATAGGCAATACTCAAGGGAGAATCCACCTAGACTTCACTTGTTATTAACTTCTTGAACTAGATGATTTCTTCACTTGACTTGATCTGTAGAGATCCCTAACTTATATTAATACCTCTGTCAAGGATAAGAACAACTAATCATAGGTTGATTAACGGAAATCTCTTTCTAGTTAAAACCCCCTAGTCTTGCTAACTCGATCTATGGATCCCCTATTAGGTTTGACCCTTATCCGGTAGATTTATGTCACCCTATGTTTAGGGTTACATGCAACTCCACTTAATTATGGTAGATCTACTCTTAAAATAGGGACTTTTGCTCCTCTACCTAAGCACATCAGTTTCTTGACTTAATACCTAGGATTATTAAACCAAGAATTAATAACACATAATTAAGAACAATTCAAGTATTTATCATATAATTCAAGAATGAATAATAAAAAGGTCTGTCTTAGGTTTCATCCCCCTCAAGTATTTGAGGGGTTTAGTTCATAATTAATAAAGAAACATCTTAGAAGAAATAAGATAACAAAACATAAAAAACCCAAAAACCCTGAAGGAATTTAAGGAGATCCTCTGTCTTGATGTAGAATTCTGGCTTTTGGGATGAATCAATCGGCTTCCCTTGGAGTAATCCCTTGCTTCCACTCATTGTGTTGGCAGAAAGAATGCGCTCCTTTTGGGAGAAAAGTGTACTCCCTTAGCAGGAAATAAGCACACCCTTGAAGTTGCCTCCTAGGGTCTTTATATAGAGTTTAGAATGGCTTTCTTAGCCCCTAAGTATCCTTTTTCGAATAGATTTAAACTTCCTTACGATAGGGACACGGCCGTGTGCCACGCCTGTGTGGATCGATAAGAGGCCGTGTGTGGGCCTATTGATGGTGGCACGGCTATGTGGTCTGGCCGTGCTTGTCGGGGTTGGGCCGTGTTGGACTTTATGTGGCACGGCCATGTGCCACGACCTTGTGGTGAATCCCTAGGCTGTGTCATTTTCTCATTTTGGCCATTTTCTCTGTTTTTGGCCCATTTCTTGTTCTTTTCTCTTCCCTATGCTCTCCTGAGTATAAGACATGAAATAGAAGGATTGAGAGCACCAATTCTCACAAATTTAGTGATAATTCATCCCAAATATAGGCTAAGCATGAGGTAAAAATATGTATAATTTATCGTTTATCAAATACCCCCGCACTTAGGCCTTTGCTTGTCCTCAAGCAAAATCTCAACTCACAATTAAGAATCATTCTTCTCAACTTACAATTCTTATTAATAATGTTTGAAGCCAATCCATAGGTAATCATACAATGACAATTCAATCAAAAGAACATTAAATATTCAATCACTCTAAGTTGAGAATTTTATCATGGAAACATAGGTTTTCTCCCTTCTCTTAAGTAATTATCTGTCAATCAAAATCAACGAGAATTGACATCCTCACTAAGGGTTCACTCTATCCACTCAAAGTGTTTAGGGTTCAAGAATTAAGCACTCTCTAGTCAATCTGAAAAGTTATTACCATAGGCTTGCGAGAAAATCAAATCTCCACCACTATAGATTGATACGACACATCGATCAAAAGGTCTTTCAATGGTTGTAATGGGGCTTTGGTTAGGGGTGTTGTCACAAGCTAAAAAAGAAAGGTTAGAATCGAGATTTAACTGAAAAATTATCTAGCTAGAATAATCTCTATTACTGGAACATATTTCTAGAGCTAATTCTTATGGTAACATTATTTCCGCCTTGGTAGCCTTAAAATAGAAATATGCAAAAACTACTGAAATATTACAGATTACAACTGAATTAATACATATGTCTTTTTTTTAAGAACAATTCAAGTATAATTCATTATAAACTTTACAATTTGGAAAAGAGAATAAAGCTAGAGAATAATTTCAACTCAAATCTCGACAAAAATAGGGGTCAGAATAATTGAATGGAATTCAACAAAAACTGGGTTATAGGTTAATATTAGGGGTGAGTTAAAGAATAGGTTGTTAGGCTCAATGGGGTTCACTAGGGGTTAATTTATGAGGGTAGGCTTTTATAGAGTAAGTTGGGTTAAATCTTAAGCGCCTTTATCATGTCGGTGTATCAAATCAATGATGTGGTCTTGACATGTATAATCGAAGCAAGTTCTAGAATAACAAATTAGTGTTAACTCACTCAAAGCAAAAATAAAAGTGAGCACAAAAGAATATATGCTTAAAAGGCTCAAAAATCTCACCAGAATTATGGCTTTTGATATCAATCATGGGAATTTCAAATCTCAAGATAACACTTAAAATTAGGGAAAATAACCTAGAAAAAATTTAAATTCTCAAAAATTTCAACTTATCATGTTTGATTCCCTAGTGTTTTAAAGTTTGAATAATCAAAGCATAAGCACCTATGTCTTAATTCTCAACACATCAATAAAAATCATAAGCCAATCAGAATTAATTCCTAACAAGAGATTTGAAGATAATGCAGAGAATTCAAATTTTGAGAGAAATTTTCAGGGATTTTAAAGATAATATAAAGAATGAAAGTGAGTTCCTCCCTTCCCCCACACTTAAGATATACATTGCCCTCAATATACAAAGATAACATTAATAGCAATAGAAGCACAAGATCATAAGTTAGGGAGAGAAGTAAAACTCCCTAAATATTGGATGTTACCTTTGAATTGTGAAAGCCGTCTTAGAGGAAGGAATACTTGAAGTTCATGGTTTTGAAACTACGATAGCACTTAAGGGATTTTAGGTATTTCAGGATTAGAACAATTACTCATTAGGATATAACCGATATAAAATAACTGAAATAACATAAATTAGTTCTGAGAATACAAAAATTCAAATAAAGAAAAAGATAAAATAAAATAAAATGGAAAAACAAAAATCCCAGGGATTTTGGCGCGCCTGGCTCGAGACATACGCCCGTGTTGCGAGGGCGTGTTGAGGCACACGGTAGTGTTGCACAGCCGTGTCCTTCGATGTTCGTTTCTCACACGGTCGTGTGATCGATCACACGGTCGTTTGCGATGAGGTTTCATTACTCATACGGTCGTGTACGTAGTCACATGGTCGTGTCTAAATTGACAGTATTGGCCACGGTATGGGAACACGGGCATGGGGCTTTGTGCAAGACCGTGTCTAACTTGAATGGTTGTCACGGCCATATCACTTGGCCGTGGCGATTTATCGTTAGCCCGTGCTTTTGGGAAAATTATGCTCTGTTTGTACACGGCCTGGGTGCATGACCGTGTAGTTGCTTTAATTGTTCACACAGCCTGAGGCACGCCCGTGAGCGTGGCCATGTGGTCCTAAATTTCTGCATTTAAAAAGGGTTAGTTGATGTATAAAAATACTAAATTCAAAAATAAAAGAAAAGTTACTAAGTTAGTGCTCGGGTTGCCTCCCGAGAAGTGCTTATTTAAAGTCTAAGCTTGACGCTACCTGGATGTATCACGAAGGGAATTTATGGAGCTGAAGCTCCTCCCTGTTATCTTTAAAATTCTCACCTCTATAGTGTTCAAGCCTATGGCCATTTACCTTGAAAGTACCGTGGTTAGGGTGAGTTACCTCAATGGTGCCGTAGAGAAAGACTTTCATTACTATGAAGTATGGTGTATCATTTGTATGTTCTTCCGAGTTTAAGGTTCGAGGAGCTTCGTCCCTTAAAATTACCTTATCCCCTATCTTGAACTAATTCGTTTGCTTCTGAGTGTCATCTTGGTGTAGCTCTGGGTTGGTGTGGCATATTTTAGATGTTTCCTGATAGTTCAGCCACTCATCTAGTTTCTCGATCTGAAATATTCACTTTTCGGATGCATATCCCTCGGATGGACTTGTCTGTTGGTTGGTTGCCCCTATGTAGAGTGTATCCTGCACAGAAGATTGGGTGGTGAGTTCAGTGTTTTTACAAGGACTCGTAGCTATATTATTATCTGTTGTCTTAATCAAGTTCTGAGCTTGTAAAGTGACTGTGTCATTACCTACACGTAATGTGAGTTCGCCTGTTTCTAAATCAATTTTTGCCCTAGCAGTTGCAAAAAGGGTCGCCCTAGAATTATGGGTACATTACTGTCTTCATCAATATCGAAAACAACAAAGTCGACTGAGAATATAAATTTATCAATTTTGACAAGTACATCTTCAATTATTCCCTTGGGTGCCCTAATAGTTTTGTCAGCTAGTTGAATACTCGTCTTCGTTTTCTTAGGGTTTCCAAGACCTAGTTGTTTAAACAGTTTATACGACATAACATTTATACTAGATGCTAAATCAGCTAAAAACGGGGCTTGGATTCAGTTACTTGGAGCTTGAAAATGAAAGAAACCCTAGCTATTGAGGGTTGTGATTTTTGGCACTTAAGGGGAAGAAGATGCACACTTTTTGCTTTCTTTTTCCCTTTTTATTTCATTTATTTACTGAATGACCAAAATGCCTGATATCGCATGATATGTAGTAATCAAATTTATAAAAACTGATCAAACCAAAAACTAACTAATATCACGATTTTAAGGCAAGCACACCTATCGAATAGCAGTATAGTTCAACGGCAAGACCGAGTTATCGTACCCAAGGGAACCAAAAGTACTAGTACTTACTTCCTTTCTATTATCTAACCTAAAAGTAAAAAAGGTTTGTATGAAACTAATTCTAAAACTAAACTAAGAATGCACAAAAAGTAAATTGTGGAAAAACTCTCAGGAAAAGCTAATTGATATGGGCAATACTCAAGGGAGAATCCACCTAGACTTCACTTGTTATTAACTTCTTGAACTAGACGATTTCTTCACTTGACTTGATCCGTAGAGATCCCTAACTTATGTTAATACGTCCGTCGAGGATAAGAGCAACTAATCCTAGGTTGATTAACGGAAATCTCTTTCTAGTTAAAACCCCCTAGTCTTGCATTAACTCTATCTATGGATCCCCCTATTAGGTTTTCAGCTTTTGGGATGTAGAATTTCAGCTTTCGGGATGAATCAATCGGCTTCCCTTGGAGTAATCCCTTGCTTCCACTCATTATGTTGGTAGAAAAAAGGCGCTCCTTTTGGGAGAAAAGGGTACTCCCTTAGCGGGAAATAAGCACACCCTTGAAGTTGCCTCCTAGGGTTTTTATATAGAGTTTAGAATGGCTTTCTTAGCCCCTAAGTATCCTTTTTCGAGTAGATTTGAACTTCCTCATGATAGGAACACGACCGTGTGCCACGCCCGTGTGGATCGATAAGAGGCCGTGTGTGGGCCTATTGATGGTGGCACGGCCGTGTGGTCTGGCTGTGCTTGTCAGGGTTGGGCCGTGTTGGACTTTATGTGGCACGGCCATGTGCCATGACCTTGTGGTGAATCCCTAGGCCGAGTCGTTTTCTCATTTTGGCCATTTTCTTAGTTTTTGGCCCGTTTCTCATTCTTTTCTCTTCCCTATGCTCTCTTGAGTATAAGACATGAAATAGAAGGATTGAGAGCAGCAATTCTCACAAATTTAGTGATAATTCATCCAAAATATAGGCTAAGCATGAGGTAAAAATATGTATAATTTATCGTTTATCAATACCCTTACACCCTTCCTTTGAAATTTTACCCTTCCGTGGACATATTTGTCCATGGTCCCAAAAATGTGTCTAATTGTTAAATAAGGACTCCTAATAAATTTTTTTAAATGCTAATTCATCTTTAAAGCTTCTAGAAACTTAATTATGCAACTTTTGTAATTTAGTCCTTAAGGACAAATTAATAAGATTTCCTTAAAATTTCACGAATTTCCTTCATGAAATTTTATCACTATCATGCAATCATGTCATAAACTTAATAGTAATCATAGAATATACTTTTCTACGTCAGATTTGTGATCTCAAAACCACTATTCTGACTAAACCGCTTCTGGGCTGTTACAATTCTCCCCCTTAGGGATTTTCGTCCTCGAAAATGTTATCAGTGAATAAGTTGGGATATTGGTTTCTCATGTTTTCATCAAGCTCCCATGTTGCCTCTTCTACCCTATGTCTTTACCGTAGTACTTTCACAAGGGCTATGCTTGTTTTCCTCAACTGCTTGACTTTCCATGCCAAAATCTTAACCGGTTCTTCACCATAAGTCATGTCCATTTGAATCTCAATCTCTATCTAGGTAACCACATGTGAAGCGTCTGATCGGTAGCGCCGTAGCATGGTAACATGGAATATATCATGAATCTTTTCTAATTTGGGCAGTTAAGATAACCGATATGCTACCAGCCCTATGCTCTTAGTGATCTCATATGGTCCGATGAAACACGGACTTAACTTGCCTTTTTAGACAAATCTAAAGACTTTTCTCCATGGAGATACTTTCAAGAAGACATTATCTCCGACTTGGAATTCAATCTCTTTTCGTTTCAAATCAGCATATAGTTTTTGTCTATCAGAAGCAGCTTTCAAGCAATCTCGAATTACTTTTATCTTTTCTTCTGTTTCCTTGACTAGATCAACCCTGTGAATCTGATTTTCTGTTAGCTGTCCAACACAAAGGCGTTCCACACTTTTGCCCATATAAGTCCTCATAAGGCGCCATTTTTAGACTTGACTGAAAACTGTTGCTGTACGCAAACTCGATCAAAGATAGGTACTTTTCCTAACTACCTTGGAATTCCAATACGCAACATCTAAGCATATCCTCAAGCACCTGGATTACACTCCCCAATTGACTGTCATTCTGTGGTGGAAAGCAGTACTAAAGGTTAGCTTTGTACCCAAACCTTCCTGTAACTTCTTCCAAAATCACGACGTGAAGTCGCACAATCTTAGAAATGTACAAGTCTGCCAATTTATCTAATGAATAATCCATGCATACTAGTATAAAATGGGCCAACTTAGTAAGCTTGTCGACCACAACCCAAATAGCATATTTCTTCTTCGATGTCATTAGCAATCCCGTCACGAAATCCATAGTAATACGGTCCCACTTCCACTCGGGGACCGTGATAAGCTGTAATAAATCAGAGGGTACTTGGTGTTCCACTTTTACTTGTTAACAAACTAAGCACTTCGCCACATACTTAGGGATATCTCTTTTCAAGTTTTGCCACTAATACCATTTCTTTAATTTATTATACATCTTGGTACTACCGGGGAGAATAGACATAGAACTACTATGTGCCTCACATAAAATTCTTCTAATAAACTCATCATCCTTCGGTACAAAAAGTCGATCTCAGAACCTTATACCACCATTTGAATCAATCTGGACGTCTGAGTCAGTACTTAACTTGCACTGAGCTTTCTTGGCTTGCAACTCTCTGTCTTTTACCTATGCATCACAAATCTCTTGAATAAACCCTGGTCTAGCTCTCATCTCTGCTAAAATTGAACCATCATTGGTTAGGGACAACTGTGTGTTCATGGCTCTCAAGGTAAATAGCAATTTCTTACTAAGAGCATCAACGACAACATTCGTTTTCCCCGGGTGGTAGGTTCAAGTCGAGCCACCTCCTTCATCATAGGTTCAAGTCTTTCTGTGTCATCAAATACTTAAGACTCTTATGATCAGTGAACACTCGACATTGCTCGCCATATAAATGGTGCCTCCAAATCTTTAGCGCAAATACTATTGCGGCCAACTCCAAGTCGTGAGTCGGGTAATTCTTTTCATAAGGTTTTAATTGTTTCAAGGAATACACAACCACCTAACCGTCTTGCATAAGTACGCAACCCAAACCATTTAAGGATGCATCACTATAAATTACAAACTCTTTCCCGGGTTCTGGTTGCACTAAAATAGGAGTTTCAGTTAACATCATTAACTTTTCGAAACTTTATTGGCATTTTTCATTCCACTCGAACTTAACATTCTTTTGCAATAATCTCGTGATTGGAGTGGTTATCATGGAAAATCCTTTAACAAATTTTCGATAGTATCTGGCCAAACCTATGAAGCTTCTGACCTCGGATACGTTCCTTGGCAATTTTCATTCAACAATTACTGAGATCTTATTTGGACCAACTCTAATGCCATCACCTGAAACGATGTGGCCTAAAAATCCCACTTCTTTAAGCCAAAATTTAGTTTTTCTAAACTTGGCATAAAGAATTTATCTAGGTATGGCTGACAAATGCGGTTCATTAGATCCATGAATACTGTAGGAGTATTTGTTAAATTGATTGGCATAACGAGAAATTCATAGTGGCCATATATTGTCTGAAATGCAGTCTTCGGCAAATCGGACTCCTTAACACTTAACTGATAGCACCCAAATCTCAAATCTATCTTGGAGAACACTGTTCCCACTCTCAACTAATCAAATAAATCATCGATCCTTGGTAAAGGGTACTTTCTATTAATGGTCACCTTGTTAAGTTACTGATAATTTATGCAGAACCTCATAGAACCATCTTTCTTTTTTACGAATAACACAGGAGCACCCCATGGAGAATGACTTGGTCTAGCAAAACCTTTATCTATTAATTCCTGTAGCTGAGGTTTCAACTCCTTTAGCTCGGTCAAAGCCATTTTATAAGGAGCAATAGAAATGGGTGTAGTCCCTAGAGCCAACTCTATACCAAAATCTACCTCTCTGACTGGAGGCAATGCAAGCAACTACTTTGAAAATACATCTTGGTACTCACAAACCATTGACACTTATTCAATTTTTAATTCTGACTCTCTGGTATTCATCACAAAAGCAAGATCAGCCTCATATCCTTTTCTAACACATTTTTAAGCAGCCATGGAAGAAATCACTATAGGCAGACTTATAGATTCATCTGACTCCACTCGGAGAGTTTCTCCAATCTTACATTTCAATTCAATAAACTTTTTACGACAATTTACTACCACATCATGAGAGGTCAACCAATCCATTCCAAGGATCATATCAAACTCATCAAATGGCAATAGCATGAGGTTAGCGGGAAAATAATGACCACTAATCATCAAAGGAAAATCTCGACATACTTTGTCTACCAACACATATTTGCCTAAGGGATTGGAGACTAGTATCACAATTTTCGTAGATTCTACGGGCATGTTCATACTGGAGACTAATTTCATGCATATATACGAGTGGGTAGATCCAGGGTCTATTAAAGGAATAACAAAAGTTTCATGAAGAGAAAAAGTACCCGTTATAACATCGGGTGATGACGCTTCTTCGCGAGCATGAATAGCGTATGTCCTTACTGGGGCTTTACCCTTGGGTCTCGCAGTCTGTTCCTTTGGTGTGCCTTTACTACTCGCTCTCGTGCCTGGGTTTCTCTGAGGTCTACCTCTGGAGGGAGCATTACCCGACCTTGCACACTAATCCTTGTCTTTCTCAGCCATATTGTGGCAGTCTCTTATAAAATGGTCTCGAGAACCACATTTGAAACAAGCCCTCACATGCCCGGTATTTGCCAAGGTGGCGTCTACCACACTAGGGCATTCAGGCCAACTGGGTCAAGTATTACCTACACTCACAACAAAGGTAGTCTGAGCTTTGGAGATTGAATACTGTTTACTTTTACCTTTACTTGAAACCCCTGTTGAAGTAGCTAATCACGTAGTTAATTCCTTTGACTTCTTGGAGGAGGATTGAAATGATTTGCCCATCTACTACATTCTTGGGTCACGAGACTCCATCTCAGCTTTCTTCTTCTCTTTGGCCAATTCCTCAACCTTACAAGCTCTGTCCACGAGCACTACAAACTCTTTTATCTCAAGAATACTAACAAACATTTTAATATCCTCATTTAAACCATCTTCAAACCTTTTACATATGAGGGTTTCGGTAGATACACATTCCCGAGCATATTTGCTAAGCCTCACGAACTGACGCTCGTATTCTGTCACTGTCATCGTACCTTGTTGCAACTCCAAGAATTCCTTGCATTTCAGATCGATAAACCTCGGGCTGATGTACTTCATGCAAAACTCCTCTTGGAAAAACTCCCAATTAACTCTTTCCCTTGGTACCACCGACACAAGGGTGTCCCACCACTGATAGGTGGAATCTCATAGGAGGGATACGATACAATTCAAGCACTTTTCAAGGGTGCATGATAATTCATCGAATACCCTGTGGTATTCTCCAACAAAAATTTTGCTCTTTCTGGGTCATAATCTTTTGTAGCCCAGAACTCTTCTTCCCCTTGTTTACGGATCCTATCAACCGAGGGCTTCTCTCGTCTTACTACTTCTAAAATTTGGGGAGCTTCCGGGATAGATTGAGGGATAGTAGGGGGTGGAGCTTGGTGTTGGGTGGCCAGATCTATTTGGTCAAACTTAGTGAGCCACTCGTTCATCATTTGGAAAGAGGCCTCCCGGGCCTCTCCCCGTTGACTTATAGTAGCCAGCCTATCCTCTGTTCCGGCTGGCACAGTCGCTTCAGTATGAGCTGGTGCGTTACGTTCTACATCATTTGCCATAGCTCGTTCGGGATCCATTTACTACAAGAAAACACATTTAGATTATCAATAGTTTTCACACTATCATATCTCATATATAATTAGGTATAGAATGTAGAGCTAAACTCATGCATATGCAACGTTAGCCCTAGAATCGACAAAACACTAGCTCTGATACCATTAATGTAACACCCCTTACCAGAGTCCGACGCCAGGACGAGGTACGAGGCATTATTGTACTTAATCTTGCTCAAACTTACAAAAACAAGCCTTAATTCTTGCTCCAATTTAAAACTTTTGCAAACACATTCTTGGTAATCTTATTATGAGCCAACGAGGCCCAAAATATACACCGGAAGTAGTTTGAAACCAATCTGGGGATATTCAAGCTTTATGAAAATCTTTTTGCTTGAATCAAGGCCATACGCCCGTGTGGAATGGGACACGCCCGTGTGGACAGACCATGTGGTCGCACACGGCCATGTCCCTAGCCCGTGCTAAATTTATTTTTATTTTGAACCTACAGGGGTTTTGACACGACTTGAGCACACACTCGTCTCTATGGCCCGTGTCCCTCACACGGTATAGACACGCCCGTGTCCACAACCGGTGGTACAATCTGACTTAACTCAAAGAATAACTTGAATTTTCACACGGCCAGAGCACACGCCCGTGTGCTCATCCTATGTGCAACATTGACTTAGCTAATTTGGATGTAGCGGACACACGGTCTATCAACATGCCCATGGGGGCTAATCGTGTGTCACACACTGCCTAGGAATATGCTCGTGTGCCCAACTGTGTGGACAACTATAGCCTATTTTCCAAGGCTTTCGCCACCCTAAAACAAAACCAAACACAATGCCAATCCAAAATCACAACTTGTGGCACAATTCAACATCTAAACATTCACAAACATGTCATTCAAATTATAACATCATAATAAAATTATCAAAATTTATCTTTCCCATCAATTTATTCAATTTCATTCTAATACCATTGCATTCACTTAGCCATTAAACTTGATCAATATTAGCCTCTTTACAGAGGCCATTACAAAATGTCTTGAGCCATACTAGTAATCAACACATTAGGCTAACAAAATGACACATCTCAAAGTGATAAAGTTTCCTATATAGACCATACATAAAAATAGCTAACTATACTATACCCAAAATGGATGACTTGATACTATGACTTCGAGTTCCGACCTTAATTAATCCTGAGCTAATTCGGCAAATCTACAAGGAAAAAGGGAAGATGAATGGGTAAGCATAAAATGCTTAGTAACTTGCATGGAATAAAATAGTAACAAAAATCATGAAACATCATCTTAATAAAATATCATAAAACTTATATAATTTCTTGTTCATTCTCATAACTTACTCATTCCCATGGCTTACACATTCTCATGGCTTACTTATTTTCATAGCTTACTTCATCTCATGACTTGCATTCTCATTTTCTCGTAACTTACTCATATGCAACTGTAACACTCATCAAGAAACTTTAGTCTTTTATAATGAAACTAATCAACTTGGATACTTTCTCCTCTAAAAATTATTTTAGAATACCGAAGGATACCCGTAAGTCAATCTTATGATATGATGCCAATGCCATGTCCTAATCATGGTCTTACATGGGATCATAAGTCGATGCCAAAGCCATACCCCAGATATGGTCTTACACGGGATCTCATATCAATGTCGATGTCATGTCCCATACATGGTCTTACACGAGATCATACTCTGATGCCGATGCCATGTCCCAGACATGGTCTTATACTGGATCTCATCTAGGATGCCCATGTCATGTCGCAGACATGGTCTTATAAGGGATCCATGTCTCTTCTTGGTGCCGAAGCCATGTCCTAGATAAGGTCTTATACACGACCTCATGACGGTAACGATGCCATGTCCCAGACATGGTCTTACATGGGATCTCAAATCGGTGCCGATGCCATGACCCAGACATGGTCTTGTATGGGACCTACATAACGCATGTCATGACTTCGGTATCCCTAGTATTCTTTAACATTACTAGCCAATAGTTCTCATCTATAAGTTCATCCTTTCTTGCTAGTAATCATATTAAATAACTTCATGGGATTTGAGTGATTTATTATGTCATGCATAAAACTAAATTATTACATACAACTTACCTCGGATCCAAAACAAGGATGAATTTCGATTTAGTCCACTACTTTGCTTTTTCCCCGGTTTCGATCCAGGCTTCATGTTTCTTAATCTACAATAACAAATTTAACTTATTTAGTACTCACATTGGCTAATTAGCCTAAAATTCATACTTTGGAAAAATTTATAATTTTGCTCCTAAACTTTTACATATTTGTAAAATGGTCCCTAGGCTCGTAAAATGAAATGCACTTATTTTCTTGACTACCCAAGCCTAGCCAAACCCTTCATGTGCTCATAACCACCCACATTTCTCATCAATTTATACATTCACACACATTTTTGTAACTTTGCAATTTAGTCATTGTTAGGGACTTTCATGAAAAATCACCTAGAGAAAGGTGTTTACTACACTTTAAACTTTAATATTCTACCACTAGACATCAAAATAATGTCATGGATATATTTTTGAGCATAAATCTTAGCTCAAATTAGTGGTAGAAATAGCTAGATTAAGCTACGAAGATTTCAAAAATACAAAGAGCATGAAAAATAGAGCTTGGAGTCACTTACTTGGAGCTTGGAAATGAAAGAAACCCTAGCTATGGAGGGCTTGTGATTTTCGACATTCAAGGGGAATAAGATGGACTCTTTTTTTTTCTTATTCCCTTTTTATTTCATTTATTTAGAAATGACCAAAATGCCCTTACACCATTCCTTTGAAATTTTACCCTTCCATGGGCATTTTTGTCCATAGTGCCAAAAATTGGTCGAATTGCTAAACAAGGACTCCTAATAATTTTTTTAAATACTAATTCATCCTTAAAGCTTCTAGACACTTAATTTTGCAACTTTGGCAATTTAGTCCTTAAGGACAAATTAATCACATTTCCTCAAAATTTCCTTCATAAAATTTTATGACTATTATGCAATCATGTCATAAATTTTATGATAATCATAAAATATAATTTTTTACTTTGAATTTGTGGTCTCGAAACCACTATTCTGACTAAGCCTTTGTTCGGGCTGTTACAATAATTTAGTAGTTGAATGGGTGAGGAAATGATGATTGAGCATAGTTGGTTTTGGTATGAATTTGCTTAAGATTTTGATAGATTTTGGAGTGGCAAATGTGTATGGAAATAGGTGATGATGTTATACCATGAAATGTGCATGATTTGGTATAGTTTTGGTTGCCATTTGGGTCAAGATTTATACTTGGTTTGATGCTTGTAGGTATGACCCTTAAGGGGTGGCATATTGGCCTTGTAAATGGCCTATTTTTGCCCACACGGTAGGGACATGGGCGTGTGTCTCTGCTTTGTTGCTCGAAGGCCAATTCGAATTGAGCCTGGACACTCCACACAGTCTCACACATGGGCGTGTCACTGGCCGTGTATCGAAGTCAATATACCTTACTGATTTGGCACGGCCTAGACACATGGGCATGTCTATTGGTCGTGGGTGACACATGGGCTAGCACACGACCTAGACACACGGGTGTGTGATCGCTGTTACTTTGAAAAATTTTAAAGTTTTGAGAATTTTTATACAAGATCGGTTTAGTCCCAAACTATCTCTAAAGCATGTTTAAGGTCTCGTAGACCTATTTAAGGGACATTGTGAATATGCCTGAATGTGATTAGACAATGTGTAATCTATGTATATGAAATTTTTGTTTAAGGTTATAAAATGTTCGGTAATGCTTCTTAACCCAAGTCCGGCGATGGATACGGGTTAGAGGTGTTACAGTTAGTCCTCCGTAGCTACAACGATTTGGTTATATCTCGAATAGCCATCCAAAAAATAATAGAATTCATTACTTGCCAGCTGATCTAACATCTGATTCATAAAAGGCAACGGGAAATGGTCCTTATGAGTGGTTTTATTCAACTTTCTATAACCAATACAATTTCTCCAACCAGTAACAGTTCTTATTGGAATCAACTCGTTACGCTCATTTTCAACAATCGTGATTCCACCTTTCTTCGGTACACACTGCATCGGACTTACCCACTAACTATCTAAAAGAGGATAGATGATTCCTACATCTAACCATTTGATCACTTCCTTTCTCACAACTTCTTTCATAATAGGGTTGAGTCTCCTTTGCCCATCAATTTGAGCTTTTTGATCTTCCTCTAAAATAATTGTATGCATGCAAAAAGAAGGGCTTATACCTCAAATATCATCTATGGTCCAACCAATTGCTTTCTTAAATTTCTTTATAACAACAATTAGTTATTCCTCTTGATCTTTCATCAGTTCCGCTGAAATAATCACAGGTAAAGTGGAACAATTACTTAAATACACATATTTCAAATGGGAAGGAAGAACCTTTAGTTTTAGTTTAGGTGGTTCTTCAATTGACAACTTAGGTTGCACAAATTCTCTAACTTCTGAATCTAATGCATCAAACAGTGTGGATTGAATAAAACTTCTCAGATTAGCTTCCATCAATGCCATGTTTTCTTTACCTTCTTCCTCCTCCAAAGGGTCAAACTCTAAGGCTTTCTCCAATGGATATTCTTCAAAAGTGCTTTCCATAGAAACCAAGGTTTCTATCTCTTCCATAACTGAACACTCATCTATCGGATCGGGAAAATTCATTTCTTTAAGAATGTTAAAGGTTACCTGGTCGTCTTAAACTTACAAGGTGAGTTCACCTTTCTACACATCAATTAACGATCTTCTTGTGGCTAGGAAAGGTCTCCTAAGATTGATCGGCACTTCCTTATCTACTTTAAAAATCTAAGATAATGAAACCAGCAACAAAAATAAATTTATCGACTCTTACCAAAACATCCTCGATATTTCCTTCGAGATATGCTAAAGATCGATCCACTAGCTAAAGCGTCACAGTTGTAGGTGTTACTTCACCTATCCCTAGCATCTTGAAAATAGACTTAGGCATCAAGTTAATACTCACTCCTAAGTTACACAAAGCTTTACCATAGTAAGATTCACCAATGTTATAAGGTATTGTAAAGCTTCCTAGGTCCTTCAATTTCAGTGGTAGCTTATTTTGCAAGAACGCACTGCACTCTTTTGTCAAGGCAATAGTCTCATACTGACTCAGCCATTTCTTTTTGGATAGTATATCCTTCATAAACTTTACATAATTTGACATTTGTTCTAAAGCCTCCACCAATGGAATATTGATCTGCAACTGCTTCAAAACATCCGAGAATTTCTTTAATTGCACCTCTTGTTTCTACTTGTGTTGTTGTAATCTTTACGGATATGGAGGTGATGGAACTTTAGGTTGAATCAGACAACTCTTCTGAGTAGTTAAATCTGCATCCAAAGAAGATATTAAAGTATCTGAATTTTCTAAGTTAGGATTTACCTTGTTAGTCTTTGCAGATTCTCACTCTTTTGATGTAGGAACTTCAATAGTTGGTTGACTCTCCTCCTCGGGCTCATCTTCAATGTCAATTAGCAAGGTTCTAGGCTTTTACCACTTCGCAACACCACTGCCTTCATATGCTATTTACCTAAATTTCTTGGATTCTCAGTATTGCTCGGTAAAGTTCCTTGCAGTCTATTACGAAGCTCCGTAGCTAACTACCCATTTGGTATTCCAAAATTTTCATTGTTGCTGCTTAACTCTGGATCAAAGCGTCATTCTTTTCCATGTACACTGTCAACAAGTTCTCCAAACTGTCTAATGACTCAGCTTGAGGTGGTTTTGGAGCTTGCTGATTAAACCCTTGAGATTGGTTGGGTCTATGTTGCAAAAAGTTGTTTGGTCAATTTCCTTGGTTGTTCCAAGAAAAGTTAGGATGATTACGCCTTGAAGAATTGTAAAAGTTGGATTAGGGTCCTTATCCACTTCTATTTTTATGTTGGTTCCCCACATAGTACACTAACTAAGGATTTGATGGAGAATTCTCAAAAGAATGACCTTCCCCACAGTACACATAAGAAACTACTTCAAACGAACTTGGTGGCCGAGCTACAAAATTATTAGCACTATTAGCGGTAAACTATTTTAACATAGATGAAATAGACGATACCTGAGATGATAACGAAGTGAGGGCATCAACTTAATGAACTCCGACTACACGTATTCCTGAAGCTACTTGATTTGTTGGCTATTGATAGTTATTGCTCGCGATCCTCTCGATGATCTTATAAGTCTCATTATAAGAATTAGTCAAAATTGCACCATTCGCAAAAGCATCTACCATCAATCTTGTATGTGCATTGAGACCATTATAGAATGTCTCCAACTGGATACAATGAGGAATCCCATGATGAGAACACTTACAAAGTAATTCCTTGAATCACTCCTAAGCCTCATACAAAGATTCGTCATCTAATTGTGGAAAGTTGTGATCTTATTCCTCAGCTTAGCATTTTTGCTAGGCGGGAAATACTTAACCAAAAATCTCTCTGCTAATTCTCGCATTTAGATATGGAACTTGCTGGCAATGAACTGAGCCATGCTCGTGCTTGATCTCACAACGAGTACGGAAATAACTTCAACCTTAGCACGTCTTCAGTCACACCGGCTATCTTCAATGAATCACTCACCTCCATAAACAATCGAAGGTGGAGATGTGGATCTTCCCTAGGCATACCACTGAATTGGCCCACCATTTGGAGCATTTCAAACATTACTAGTATCAATTCAAATTGGGTTACCTCAATATCTGGCCATCTAATTCCTAAATTTAACTCACTGAAAAGTGGCATAACATATTGTCTGATGCATCGATCCGTACCATCTACAATAAGGATGGGATTCTATACGCGATCGGCTTTATTACCTTGGTATTGATTTTTATTTCCAAGTTCTATCTCGACTTGTCTTTGAGTTGTTTGTTCACATCTTATTTGTCTGAAAGTTCACTCAATTCTAGGGTTTACAGGGAGTGAGTCTATAATTCAATCTATGCTCATAAACACCTCAAAAGAAAATAAAAGAACTAAAAAGAATAAGTTAGTAATGTTAGAAATAAACCAATTTGAAAGTAAATAATTTCATAAAAAAATTGACTATGGCAACAATTAACAATCCCCGCCAACGGTGCCAAAAACTTGTAGCGCTGGGGTTTGTGCAAGTGTACATAGTCATTATCAAGCAATAAGTATTGAATTATTGTCTCCACAGGGATTGTATTTGTGTTAAGTCACTTAATTGTAAAATTATAATAGCAACTTAGGAAATAAAAACACAATATGGTTGAGAAGTGATGATTAAATTTGAATATATTAAACTAAATGCAATGATCCCTAATGCAATATATCCTAAATATGCAACTATATGAGTGAAGTAGATTTTAGCAGAATTAAACACAATTTGCAACAATTATAACATAAATAAACTAGGAAAATTACTTAATTAACCTCAATTTATTATCAACATGCTTAAAATATTCGGAAAAACATTCCATGGCAACTCGATCTTTCATGAGTTTGGAAACCACACTAGGTCCTTCCGGAATCCTTTACTTGGTAAATATGCATTTTACTGATCCTTATTTACTAAGGGTTTCTTAGTATTCTTGTTAGGTAACAGGGATGTGTCAGGTTTGAAACAGTTTAATCAAACAAATCTAAAAACTATGCAGATAACAGAGCTTGGTTAGAGTTGTTATGCAACCTACAATTTAATCAGGTCAGTATCTAAATTGAGCATGCACATTTCAATTATGTATCCTTTAGCTGTCATCTGGTTAGGATCGCTCAGCCAAATTTAGTGCATTTCAATCACGTATGAACGAAATACAGACTTAATTTTAATTGAAAACATGATCGATTGAGGCACAAACATTATAAGCATGACTCGGATAAATATTATTTAATCAAAGCAATCATCCTAGCTTAATTAAATTTAAGCTATATTGTTGCAAAAAAGAACAAAGAACACATAGCAAACATATTTAGATTAAATTAAAGAAAGGAAAGACTAAACCCAATTCAAAGTGGCTGTCACCCAAGACTCTAAACGATGATGGCTCCTTCGTTCCTTCACTTTGCTCCTATGCTAATGGCTCTCCAAGGTGGTCGACCAAGGGCTCTTTAAGAGGTTTAATTGCTAAAATCTCTATGAAAAGATGATGCTAAGGAGAATTTGTAACAACCCTTACCCATATTCAATGCCAAAATAGGGTACGAGGCAATACCAAACATATTACATGAACGAACACACACTTTCGGGTCATAAATTTGTGTCCAAATTAAAACCATTTGTATCCGATCATAAAGTCTCTAAAACGAGCCTACGAGGCCCAAAACATAGAATAGAAGTGAATTGGGACTAAAAAGCAAACTGTAGAAAATTTCACGAAGCTTAGGAAACTTATTCGCAAAACAAGGGTTACACGACCAAGCCACACACCCGTGTGCTCAGCTTGTATTGATTTATTTTTCACTTCGAAGCTAAAGTAGTTTTGACATGGCCTAGTATACGCCCATGTTCAAGGCCATGCCCTTCACATGGCTGAGACACACGCCCGTGTCTCTTCTCGTGTGATAAAACTTGGGCATTCTGTTTATAAAAATTTAAGGTGCAAGGGACACACGGCCTGATCACACACCCATGGGGCTGACCGTGTGGCACACACGGCCTAGACACAAGCTCGTGTTGAAGGAACGCCGGTGCCTCCAAGGCGCAGCGGAAAATTAGAATAATAAAATTTTTCCGGCAATCCATACCATGGATCCATGTGTAAGGAACGAATCGGGGTGATAAAGGTTTCAAAATTACCAAAACTTCAATCTGAGTAGACAGCGACGCCAAGGCAACGAGAATCCTGAAGCACTATCGAACCAAGCCACAACCTTTACCGATGTCGGCCTCTACGTAGTCCACCCAATTGACAATGAACGGTAATATCCCAGAAAGCTATTTTCAGTGATTATATTGTTTTGATGGCTGCTAGACCCTTTAACATAGTTTCGGGATTGCCTATATATTAGCTCTTTAGGGTTTTTACCCTTGCTATATATAACTCTGTATTAATTGGTATATATTCATAACGAATATTTATTGCCATATATAATCCGAATCATAATAGTCATCATTAAAATAAATATAATAACGTTTAAACGAAAATTATAATTACGTTAATTATAATAAAGATTTCGGTAAACTATATTTATTTAAATTTATATATATATGAACCAAATTCATATATTAGAAAAATTATGTTATGATTATGTGTACAACATCCTTGTACATATAGTATGTTCAATAGTTTGATTGCCCAATTAAATTAATTCTATAATTAATTTAATTCATGTGACAACAAGACACAATACCAACTATGTTTTACTCCGTTCATTTCAATCGTAGGGTGTGACCCTATAGGTTCTTGTAATGTTAGCAGCAATATTAGAACTATTCTAATGTTACAAACAATGAGTGGCATCTAGCAATGCATCATTGCTACCTAAGTTACAAGAAGTCATGATTCGACATAACCTTTTGTGATTAACTTTTCATGCATTAATCCTTAAGTCCTATATCTTTGGAATGGACACAAGTCATGGAATAGTCACACTTGCATAGTCCATCCCATGTTTCTTGATAGCTTGAGTAGACTATGATATACAAATAAGTATGACATCTCATATCAACTTATTTGAGCATGGCCATGCATTTCTAGTCTCACTCAATCAAGTGGCCTGAGATATTACTCCTATTATGTAGGAGGGACTTATCCTATATTGATCAACCATATCCCTCTACATAGATTGTGGTATATCACAACATTAGTCTTAATAGAACAACCAATTACGGTGTTCGTTTGACTATATCAAAATATACACCTCACGGTGTTGGAATGATGATGATCTCAAGTATGAGGATCATATACATATTAATCACTATGAGTAATATTGCGACAATTACATAATAATCTAAGAAACATACTCATAGCGGGTCAGTCTAATATGTTGTTCTCTAACACACATATTCATGCATTGATTCTGGTACTCCATATCAATGACAACTCTTTATCATCAATCAACTACATGTTAGTCTTAATGCATTATTATTGTCCTAGCCAACAATAATACTTTACTAAGGATCTTTTAAGAATAATTATATTATTCTTAGGACATTATTATAAAACAGTTTATTTATGCACATGGAAATAAAACTGAAATAATAATGGCAAAGCCTTATATTAATAAACATGATAAATCAAGTATGTTATCACAACTATCTCGTGATTGATCTTTGGGCATACTCTTACAATCTCCCACTAGCACTAAGACCAATCACTCATATATCTAATACCAAGTGACTTAGTGTGACGATCATGCTTCTGCTGTGTCAGAGGCTTGGTCAGGGGATCAACAATGTTATCATCTGTAGGTACTCTGCATATCTCTACATCCCCTCGATCGATAATCTCTCGAATAAGATGGTAGCGCCTAAGTATTTGTTTGGATCGTTGGTGAGATTTGGGTTCTTTAGCTTGTGCAACGGCTCCAATGTTATCACATCGGAGTTCTATAGCATCCGATATGCTAGGCACAACCCCTAGTTCAGTAATGAACTTTTTGATCCAAACCGCTTCTTTTGCTGCCTCACTAGCTGCAATATACTCGGCCTCTGTTGTAGAATTGGCTACTGTACTTTACTTTGAACTCTTCCAGCTTACAGCACCACCATTAAGGCAAAACACAAAACCTAATTGTGATTGAGAATCATCCTTGTCGGTTTGAAAACTAGCATCAGTGTAACCTTTTACACTTAACTCTTCCTCACCTCCATATATTAGGAACGTATCCTTAGTTCTTCTTAAGTACTTAAGGATATTCTTGACTGTGGTCCAGTGACTTTCACCGGGATCTACTTGGTACCTGCTCGTCATACTTAAGGCATATGAGACATCTGGACGAGTACATAACATGGCATACATGATAGATCCAATAGCAGAAGCATATGGAATTTTACTCATGCGTTCTCTCTCTTGTGGAGTTGAAGGACACATTTCCTTCGAGAGTGAAATACCATGTCTCATAGGTAGGAATCCTCTCTTAGATTCTTCCATATTGAACCTTTTCAATACTTTGTCTATGTATGTACTTTGACTTAGACCTAGTAGTCGTCTCGATCTATCTCTATAGATCTTGACTCCTAAGATGTAAGTGGCTTCGCCCAAGTCCTTTATAGAAAAATAGCTTCCTAACCAAGTCTTAATAGACTGTAAGGTAGGTATGTCATTTCCCATGATAAGTATGTCATCCACATGCAGTACCAAGAATGTGATTATGCTCCCACTAACTTTCTTGTAAACACATGGCTCATCTTCATTTTTTGATAAAACCAAACTCTTGGATTGCATCATTAAAACGAAGATTCCAACTTCGAGAAGCTTGCTTTAATCCATAAATGGATCTTTGTAACTTACATATCTTTCTAGCATTCTTTGGATTGACAAAACCTTCAGGTTGTGTCATGTACACATCCTCTTCAAGGTTCCTGTTAAGGAAAGCTATTTTGACATCCATCTGCCAGATTTCATAATCATGAAATGCAGCTACAGCAAGCAAGATCCTGATGGATTTAAACATAGCTACAGGAGAAAAAGTTTCATCATAGTCCACACCATGAATTTGACGAAAACCTTTAGCGACTAATCACCCCTTGTATGTTTGTAAATTACCATCCATGTCAGTTTTCTTTTTGAAAACCCACTTGCACCCTATAGGTTTAACTCCTTCGGGTGGGTCAACCAAAGTCCATACTTGGTTTTCATGCATGGAATCCATCGCAAATCTCATGGCCTCGAGCCATTTCTCAAAGTCTGGGCTCGCCACCGCTTCTTGATAAGTCCTAGGCTTATCTTGATCTAAAAGAAGAATGTCACTATGCATTGTAATTAGAAATCCATATCTCTCAGGTGCACGGCATTCTCTTAAAGATCTACGCGGTGGTTGTGTTTCTACAGCAGTTACTTGTTCCTCAATTTCTTATGGAATTTGCTGTTGTTCTATCTCTAGTTCGGTGATATCTTGTGATTCTTGAATTTCTTCAAGTTCAATCTTTCTCCCACTTCCTTTTCTAGAAACATATTCCCTCTCTAGGAAGACACCAGTCAGAGCAACAAACACTTTGTTCTCAGTGGGATTAAAGAAATAATATCCTTTGGTTTCTTTCGGATACCCCACAAAATTACACCTTTCAGATTTGGGTTCAAGCTTAGTAGACGTCTGACGTTTAACATAAGCTTTGCAACCCCAAAATTTCATAAAAGACATACTGGGACGTTTCCCAGTCCACATCTCATATGGCGTCTTTTGAACCGATTTAGATGGAACACAATTTAGTGTGAAAGTAGCTGTTTCAAGTGCATGTCCCCAAAAGGAAGTCGGTAGATCAGCATGACTCATCATGGACCGAACCATGTCTAACAGAGTTTGATTTCTTCTCTCAAAAACTCCATTCCATTGAAGAGTACCAGGAGGAGTAAGTTGTGAGACAATCCCACATTCCTTTAAAAGATCATCAAACTCTAGGCTCAAATACTCTCCACCTCGATCAGATCGAAGTGTCTTGATAGTTTTGCCTAGTTGATTTTGTACTTCATTTTTGAATTCCTTGAACTTTTCAAGGGCCTCAGACTTATGGCGCATGAGATAAATATATCCATATCTACTGAAATCATCAGTGAAAGTAATGAAGTAGTGAAATCCACCTCTGGCCTGTGTATTTATTGGTCCACATACATCTGAATGTATTAAGCCCAATAAATCATTAGCTCGTTCACTTTTACCAGTAAAAGGAGATTTAGTCATTTTTCCTAATAAGCAAGATTCACATACTTCAAATTGTTCAAAAACAAATGAATCCAAGAGACCATCTTTATGGAGTTTGGATATGCGTTTCTCACTTATGTGGCCCAAACGACAAAAGGTAAGTTTGATTTGAGTCATTTATTTTAGATTTTTTAGTATTTATGTTGTAAATGGGATTCATTTGATCTAAAATATAGAGGCCATTAATCAATTGTGCCGAACCATAGAAAACATTATTGAGATAAAAGGAACAACAATTATTCTTAATTATTATCTCAAAACCAATTTTGTCTAAACAATAAATTGAAATAATGTTTTTAGTCGAACTGGGCACAAAATAACAATCCTTTAAAATTAAACCAAGTCCACTAGGCAAAGATAAAGTATATGTTCCCACAGCTAATGCAAAAACTCTTGCTCCATTTCTAAGTCGTAGGTCCACATCTCCTCTAGCCAAAGTCCTACTCCTTTGTAGTCCCTGTACAGAAGTACAAATATGAGAACCACAACCAGTATCTAATACCCAAGAAGTAGTAGTTGATAAATTAATATCAATAACATAAATACCTGAAGCTGACGTTCCTCTTGCTTTGGCTTTCTTGATTTCCTCAAGATAGACAGGGCAGTTCCGCTTCCAATGTCCAGTCACACCACAATGAAAATAGTTTCCTTCCTTAGATACCCCACCTTAGGTTTCAGTGCAGCCTTTCCTTTTTCAAGATTGGGCTTACCTTTTTCCTTGGGCTTTGTCGGGACTTTGGCCTTTCCCTTGCCCTTATTGTTATGGACCATCAGTACGGGCTTGGGTCCAACCTTTTTCATGTTGCCTTCAGCAGTTCGTAACATACTGAGCAATTGTGGTAGAGTCTTGTCAATTTCATTCATATTGAAATTGAGGACAAACTGGCTGTAGCTATCCGGCAACGATTGCAGAATAAAATCAGTGGCCAACTCTTGGCCCAATGGAAACCCAAGCTTAGACAGGCTTTCAATATAACCAATCATCTTAAGGACATGAGGTCCTACTGGGCTTCCTTCAGCCAGCTTACATTGGAATAAGGCCTTAGAGATATCGAACCTCTCTTGCCTTGCTTGCCCTTGATATAGTTCATTCAAGTGCTCGATCATATCATAAGCAACCATATCCTCATGTTGTTTTTGAAGATCAAGATTCATAATGGCAAGCATAAGACATCCAACGTCTACCATATCATCGAGATGCTTCTTGTAAGCATCTTTATCAGCCCTCGAGGCATTAGCAGGTGGTTCATCAGGAAGTGATTTTTGAATGACATATAATTTCCGTTCTTGTTTGAGGACAATCCTCAAGTTACGAAACCAGTCAAGAAAGTTCAAACCATTCAATTTGTCATTCTCAAGGACCGATCGCAATGAGAGTGTATTAGTGTTTGCAGCCATAATATATCTACAACAATAAAATATACGTGTGAATAGATTTACCAAGTTTATATCAATCATTAAAAGGACTTTATTATATGATGTTTCCCACTATTTCAAAATTAATAACCCTCATATATTAATTTCGGAAAGTCTTTCTTGAAAGAATTTCTAGTGGGTCAAGGATCCATATTTCACCTCCTCTTAAGTCAGGTTTGGCTTTACTCTCAAGATTATGGTTATTTAGGTAAGTAACACTTGCTAATTACATCATATGTAACTCCTACAATTTGGTGAACAACTCTTGTTCTAATCATCTTATGATATATCCAAATTACTTGCCTCTAGGTTTCTAATCCTATTAGAGTAACCTAGTTAAGTCATTAACCAATTTTTAACCAGCGAATATCACTTGTTTATTTTTCGCGTTTAACCAAGATAAATACTAGTACTTCGCTTTGGCAAAACCTACATAGTATTGATTGAGGCCTTAACGAGGGCATAAATTGGAATGCCATGTTGACTTAATATTTTAATAGAGGGATTTTATTAGAACGTTACATCTCACCTATTATGGTCTACTTTAGTCCATTTAATCTTTTAATTGATCTCATCAATCAATGGGGTTTATTATTACCAAATTTGCATGCTTTAGACATCCATAGCATCTCATACATGAATAAGTAAAGTAATAAATAAATGCAATAGTTATAGCCCATAAACTATGGTGGTTCAACCTAAGCCAATGGGAGAACCAATAGGGAACCTAAAGGTGTAAGTCGTTTCACAAGCTGTCGATCCACACTAGTCGGCCCGTCTTCCTTCTCGTCTAGTCTCCGCAGCAAATTTTACAAATTACAAAATTTAGAAACTCGTTTTACATACGAGGGAGTAAGATGAGAAGAGAAATACAAGAGAATAGTAGTAAGGCACGACACGCAGGCCGTATTTATAAAATTACAACCTTTTATCAAATAGGTCATCGGGCTATAACTATGCATTTCAAACACCGTGCATTTCAAAAATAGCATGTACCATTCAACGTTTTGTTCAGTGACATATTAAAATATCCTTTCAACCCTTTTATGGCCCTTGCGGTGTGGACCAGGGGCATGGGGCAGAGCCCCGCGGTACGAACCGCATACCCCAGTCAAATGAAACCTCACGATTTGTTAACTTTTATCAACAGAATCGTGTTTTCAGGATTTTAATCCTTGAGGTTTCATATCGAAACAACTCTTGTTCCACTGGCCAGTAAACTCTTACTGGAAATTGTAAAAATCACCGCTACATCATAACAGACTTGTTAATGTTTACAGTAATAACATAAAACCGAATAGGCCATAACACCATGATTAACATTTAATCATTTATCGAAAGGAACAGTTATCAAATTTCGCTTAAACGATTTAAACAGGAAAAGCATAATAAAATTAAAACATGCATCTCATACAATTGCATCACCCAAGTATTTAAACCCGAGTTCGTATCACACAAGTGGCTCTGATACCACTGAAGGAACGGCAGTGCCTCCAAGGCGTAGTGGAAAATTAGAATAATAAAATTTTTCCGGCGATCCATACCATGGATCCATGGGTAAGGAACGAATCGGGGTGATAAAAGTTTCGAAATTACCGAAACTTCAATCTCAGTAGACAGCGATGCCAAGGCAACGAGAATCCTGAAGCACTATCAAACCAAGCCACAACCTTTACCGATATCGGCCTCTACGTAGTCCACCTAATTGACAACAAACGGTAATATCCCAGAAAACTATTTTCAGAGATTATATTGTTTTGACGACTGCTAGACCCTTTAACATAGTTTCGGGATTGCCTATATATTAGCTCCTTAGGGTTTTTACCCTTGCTATATATAACTCTGTATTAATTGGTATATATTCATAACGAATATTTATTGCCATATATAATCCGAATCATAATAGTCATCATTAAAATAAATATAATAACGTTTAAACGAAAATTATAATTACGTTAATTATAATAAAGATTTCGGTAAACTATATTTATTTAAATTTATATATATATGAACCAAATTCATATATTAGAAAAATTATGTTATGATTATGTGTACAACATCCTTGTACATATAGTATGTTCAATAGTTTGATTGCCCAATTAAATTAATTCTATAATTAATTTAATTCATGTGACAACCAGACACAATACCAACTATGTTTTACTCCGTTCATTTCAATCGTAGGGTGTGACCCTATAGGTTCTTGTAATGTTAGCAGCAATATTAGAACTATTCTAATGTTACAAACAATGAGTGGCATCTAGCAATGCATCATTCATGACTTCTTGTAACTTAGGTAGCAATGCATCATTGCTACCTAAGTTACAAGAAGTCATGATTCAACATAACCTTTTGTGATTAAGTTTTCATGCATTAATCCTTAAGTCCTATATCTTTGGAATGGACATAAGTCATGGAATAGTCACACTTGCATAGTCCATCCCATGTTTCTTGATAGCTTAAGTAGACTATGATGTACAAATAAGTATGACATCTCATATCAACTTATTTGAGCATGGCCATGCATTTCTAGTCTCACTCAATCAAGTGGCCTGAGATATTACTCCTATTATGTAGGAGGGACTTATCCTATATTGATCAACCATATCCCTCTACATAGATTGTGGTATATCCAACATTAGTCTTAATAGAACAACCAATTACGGTGTTCGTTTGACTATATCAAAATATACGACTCACGATGTTGGAATGATGATGATCTCAAGTTTGAGGATCATATACATATTAATCACTATGAGTAATATTGTGACAATTACATAATAATCCACGAAACATACTCATAGCGGGTCAGTCTAATATGTTGTTCTCTAACACACATATTCATGCATTGATTCTGATACTCCATATCAATGACAACTCTTTATCATCAATCAACTACATGTTAGTCTTAATGCATTATTATTGTCCTAGCCAACAATAATACTTGACTAAGGATCTTTTAAGAATAATCATATTATTCTTAGGACATTATTATAAAACAGTTTATTTATGCACACAGAAATGAAACTGAAATAATAATGGCAAAGCCTTATATTAATAAACATGATAAATCAAGTATGTTATCACAACTATCTCGTGATTGATCTTTGGGCATACTTTTACACGTGTGTCTACCCATGTGGACAAAATAAGCGCTATTTACTAAGCCATTTGCCACCCTGAAACACAACCACATTTGCACCAATTCAACAACACATAACTTGACATAATCAAGCCATCAAACATCCACACATTATCACATTATAGCCCATTTCAATATGACTACCATCATACTCAACATTTACCATATTAACATGCCATATCACAAAAGCATAATATATATACTTCACATGCATTTACACAATCTCAAGATAAGCCCACTCAAATGGCCAAATACACACCAATCTTTACAAGCCATTTCAAGGTCAAACACATTACTAAATAAACTAAATGACTTGGCTAGTTCTATTAAACTTATTTAGGCCTCAATAATAAAAAAGACTGTTACACTTCCCAACCAACTAGCCTATACATGCCATATGACCAAAATCACAAGCTTTTCAGTACCGATACGATAGTTGGATGGTGTGATGAGATCTCCAACAGCTTCCAACCAGAGCAAGTCTTCGAGGTCCAAAAAGCATAGGAGAAATAACACAAGTATGCTATAAAGCTTAGTAAGCTCATATGACAATAAACACAAAATATCAAATAAATGTTTATTAATAAATTCCATTACTATGGTGTAAACTCATTTGATTTCACTTTTATACAATCATTCCAATCACGTAATTAAACAATGCTTTCAGGAGCTTATTCTTCTCTATATTCGTATAGATCAAATGCCTTTGTATCAATTTATCCAAATTTATACACACATAATCGAATACCAATATAATTTTGTTCAATCCAATACCCATGGCAATTACTTTAGCAAAGACAAACCATGAAAAATGTCATCACATAATGGTACTTTGCACACTATGTGGCGTACATGCATATACCTAAAAACAATTATAGCTCATATATCAATATATCCTTTAATTCATATTCCAGTATAACCAAATATACACATTTTGGCATGAAACATACTCACACACAAATCTTTTCTCGTTTTATGTACATGATACGCTATAAGCTAACCACTTTACTTTCATTCAATTTTCACATAGATTTGATACATACTTGGTTTAGTTAATTTAGTCACACTTACATTCTCGTCTTGACATTGTCCACTAAACACTTGGAATATTAATAGATATTCAGAAATCTTGTACATGAATGCCATATATGTACCTAAAACTACCCAATATCTCATAATACATATAGGCTCGCTCTCGAGCTATCCACAGGTCTGCTCGCACAAGCTGATGGTCAGGACATTGCTACACAATGTTACTCACACAAGCTAGCGGGCATCTACCATATGTATAATATAATGCCATATCCCAAATATGGTCTTACATGTAATCACATATCGATGCCATAGCCCAACTATGGTCTTACACGAAATCACATATAACATATCGATGCCATATCCCAGATATGGTCTAACACAGAATCACATATCACATACCAATGCCATATCCCAGATATGGTTTAACACAGAATCACATATCACATACCTCTACCATATCCCAGATATGGTCTTACACTGAATCACATATCACATACCAATGCCATATCCCAAATACAGTCTTACATGGAATCACATATCATATACGGATGCCATATCCCAGATATGGTCTTACACAAAATGATATATCAATGCCAGAGCCTAGGTCTTATACGAAATCATAACTTGCCATAGTCCAACCATGGTCCTTACAGGCAAATTGTCTTTCGTTATGAAACAATTTTGATAGATTCTACGTTTTTACTTGTTTCGAACATTTAATTTAAGTACCACAATTCAATCAATTATATAATGCACTTAATACACAATTTAATAACATTTATTAATATACGAACTTACCCTGGCGTAAAAATGGTGAAAAGGAGCTAACCGTCTAATACTCATTTCCCCCCATTCTAATTCCGAACCTCATTTTTCTCTGTCTATAACTTTCCATTTAACTTATTTAATCATTATTCTATTCAAAACAGCCCAAAGTCACATTAGTGAAAATTTATGTTTTTGCCCCCAAAGTTTCACATTTTTGCAATTTAGTCCCTAGGCTCGTAAAATGAAATGTACTCAATTTCTTTGATACGAAAGCCTAGCTGAACCTTATACATGCGAATAGCAACTCACATTTTTATTTAATTACATTTTCTACACATGTTTTACAACTTTTAGAAATAGGTCCTTTTTTTATGTTTTTACAGGAAATCACTTAGCAAAACTCATTTGTCTTACGACTAACATGCATTTTCTACCCTTAGACATCAAAATGCATGCATGTCTAACATGGGTAAAATTTTAAACTTTGATAACACTTCAAATAAATCCTTGGAAAAGCTAGATTAGGTGACAACGATTTCAAAAACATAAAAATCATTAAAAACGGGGCTAAAACGGACTTATAATCGAGCTTGGAAGCTTGCAAACCCAATCCATGGCTTCCCTTGGTGATATTCCGCCATGGAAAAAGAAGATAGACAAGATTTTGGTTTTATTTTGGCTTCTTGATTCATTTAATTACCAAATGACGAAAATACACTTAATGAAAAACTTTAGAAACATTCCTAACCATGTCCATTTTTGTCCACCAACTTAACAAATGGTCTAATTACCATTCAAGGACCTCCAATTTAAAATTTCATAAGAATTAGGTACCTTTAACCTATAGAACTCATATTTTGCACTTTTTACAATTTAGTCCTTTTGACTAAATTGAGTGCCTAAACATAAAAAATTTTGAACGAAATTTTCACGAAATTTTCACGAATTTATTTCATAAAACTGTAAACCATAAAAACATATAAAAAATAAAATTTCTTAACATCAATTTTATGGTCTCGAAACCACCGTTCCTACTAGACGCAAAATTGTGCTGTTACCCCAAAAATATTACCGGAAAAGAGATTTAAGATTTGCTTTCTCATAGCCATATCAACTTTTGACAGCAATATTTTCACAAACACTTAGCTCACTATTTGAATTTTAATGCTTTTACGTATCAAGTCCGCATAAGTTTTCTGTCAATCTGAAACTACTTTCTAATCATTATGAATTGCTTTCACTTTCTATGAGGAAATCAATTACGCGAATCTTTTTCCCACAAAATTTGATCCAATAACAACGGAGTTCGATAATTGTAACCATACAATATTTCTTACATTATCATTTTTATACTCATATGATGACTGCTATTATACCTGAACTCAACTAACAACATTTGTCTCTTTTCAGCTACTTTCAAATTCTAGAACATAATGACAGAACATACTTTCGAGAATTTGAACCACTTCCTCAGATTGACTATCAGTTTAAGGATGAAATGCAGAAATAAAACTCAATTTCGCACTCAAAACTCACTGTAGTTTCCTTTAAAATCTCAACATAACTTTAAATCGTTATCCAAATCAATGAAGACTGATACTCGAGGTAAAATACGAAACTTCATCTAAATATCAACAATAATTCATATAGCATCTCTCTTTTTCAGTGATAAGAAAAATTCTGATACAAAGTCCATCGAATTCCTACCTATTTCTCTAGATTTCTTAATACACAAACTCTTTCTTGGAAAAATAAACAATCATTGGTTTCAAATCTGAAACTCCAATTCAGAAGTCATCTCACATTAGACTCTTTTTGACTTATAATTCACAGAGCTTCACACATTCACCGAATAAACATCAAAGTTTTTTTTTTTAACTCAGTTAATACTGAATCATCATTAGATAATATCAATCACTTATTTATTGCCTGCAATGCACACAAAGTCTTCTTGTTTAGAACATTCCCAATTATAATAACTTTCCTTGGATGAATAATCATTTACTAACTCATAAACTTATAACAATTCAAGGCACCCTTGCTATCTCATTTTTTGTAGAACCCAAAACCAATGCTTCAGTTAATAACACCTTCAACTATTTTCAATTCAGCTAACATGCAACAAACTGTTCAAACTTTTGCAAATTTGGAAATTTTATCAATCGTAACATTTTTAACTCATAACAACGTCATTCGATTAGAATAAATCTAATAGGTATATCTCCGTATCATACTTTCTAGGATATGAATTCCTCCCCTAAACTATCTGTCTATTCACCCATGCATATATAAGATTTTGTTTTCTTACCTGAGGATAACTTAAATGCATATAACTCAATTTACCTTTGAACTAACCAGCTCACTCATATAAAACACTGAGTCGATCTCAATTATCAAGGAATAACATATCAAATGACTCATTTCTTCATGTTGCTAGACAACTCAAACATACATTCTTTTATAATTCCCCTAGCACACTAAACAAAGATCTTCACAACTACATTAGCTCAAAAAAAAACAAAGTGTCCTGATTGAACTCACTGACCTTAATTGAACTTACCTAAGAAAAGAAAACCATTGTACAATTCAAGCTTAGGTTCCAATTATTTATACTTTTGTCGATGTCAATTCCTTTCATAAAAATTAGGGAAATTTGATACCAAAATCACCACCTTCAAGAAAATAATGATGACCTTGACGATTCCTCAGAGAAATCCAAAATAAAAACAATGCTTACACACCCTGAAATTAGTTGTAACAGAGATAATGTATTTTCCAAATATACATAATGCAAAACAACATCCAATAAAAACAAAAAAAAATAGCCTCACATAAACTTTCACCACCAACTTTTATTCTAAACATAATAGAATAAACCTCAAAGAGAGAGATAAGTTATTCTGATCATCAGCCAACTAGACCAATAGTGCTTTCTTCTACGACTATAATCAGCTAACATTCTCATTTTATAATAATTTCATCAGAAAATGAACAATCACATATATCTCTGTGGATAACTAAATATATAAAATATCCAAGATCATTATAATCTGTTCAATTTCAACTGTTACTCTCAGACATCGTTACGATTCAAATATCATTTCTCTGACTAGTTCTGTCATCACTAACCCTGTATTATTTTATTCACTAACAAAAATCAATCTAGAAAAAATTCTAGCAGATACATACATTAGACATCATACCTGATTGAGTCAATTAGTCGAAACTAACTCTTTCTTTAGCCGTGATATTTCAAATTTTGAATGGTCTTTGAAACAACCCAGCATCTTTTTTAGAGCTATGTTCACTTGCTAAACAATTCTTCATTCTGACCATATTATTAGCTGTTCCGCCACTAAACTCTTTAATCTCTTTCTTGAAAGCTCATTCAACATAAATCTCGTAAAATTTCGTTACGAAATACCACATTGGTAATGGGGTGAGGTCGTAAAGCCTTTAATTTAACTCTCATCTAACACGCATATGACTTAACATTCATCATCATCACAATATCATTACAGTTATATAATTCAAATTAGGAAAATTATCACATATTTATGTTACACGAACTTTCCAATTATCTTATCCAAACAAGTGCACTTATACATACATTTCTCAAATTTTGAGTGAATCTACTTATCACATTCACTTAATAAAACACATTAGGCATATAACATCATATAAATACCAAACAACATGGATGCTCATCACAATATGAACTTTCATTTCATTTCACTTTTCTATATTTCAAGAATAACTCTCATTAAACTGTTGTAGTTTCAATGGATATTTAGGCAGTATACTCAAGATATGAATGTCAACAATCCATCGATTCATATTCAAAAGTGTTCCTTATTGCACATATTCATAGGGCACATTCTTGAGTCATATATGCTATAATAGGATTGTTAATTTAGGCTAAATCCCATCGGTAATGTATGCTCTAAAGGCTTACTCTAGATCACCCATCCGGGCTAACTTCATTTCACAACATTTTTAACATTTTATCCATTTCATAAAATCACTAATATCCATCAAAATTCAACGCTCAACCCGAACAATGACATTTTCATGAACTAATATTTATACCTTTCCAAGTTTTGACTCATCATAAACACATTTTAACTCATCACATACATATCATGAACTAATATTTATACCTTTCCAAGTTTTGACTCATCACAAACACATTTCCAATATCTTAGTATCACTTTCAGTATTTTCGAAAATGGCTCGGTTAGAAAGTATCTCTATCTTAACAAAACAATTTCGTTAGAGTCAGGACACATCACACCATCACAGGTAGGAATATGACATGTATAGCTAGACTCATATATGCTATGTTAATCCTAGAATCGACTAAACCATAGCTTTGATACCACTAAATGTAACACCCATTACTCGTATTTAACGCCAAAATAGGGTATGAGGCATTACCAGACTTATTACACAAACAAATACACACTTTCGGGGTTATAAATTTGTGACCAAATTAAAATCATTTGTATCCAATCATAAAGTCCCGAAAAAGAGCCTACGAGGCTTAAAACATACATTAGAAGTGAATCGGGACTAAAGCGTAAACTTTAGAAAATTTCACGAAGCTTAGTAAATTTTTCCACAAAATAGGGGTCACACACCCGTGTGGTCATGCCGTGTCGTCACACATGCTCGTGTCACTACCCCGTGTAACTCTCTAACTTGTAACTTACGAACAAATTTACGTCACACAGCCAAGCCACATGCCACGTGTGCTTAGCCCGTGTTGATTTATTTTTCACTTTGAATCTAAAGCAGTTTTCACATGGCCTAGTACACACCCGTGTTCAAGGTCGTGCCCTTCCCACGGCTGAGACACATGCCCGTGTCTCTACCCGTGTGATAAAAGCTGGGCATTCCATTTCTAAAAATTTAAAGTGCAAGGGACACATGACTTGTTCACACACCCATGGGGCTAGCCATGTATCACACATTGTCTAGACACACACCTATTTGTCTACCCATGTGGACAAAATAAGGGCTATTTACGAAGCCATTTGCCATCCTAAAACACAATCACGCTTGCACCAATTCAACAACACGTAACTTCACATAATCAAGCCATCAAGTATCCACACATTATCACATTATAGGCCATTTCAATATGACTACCATCATACTCAACATTTACCTTATTAACATGCCAGATCACAAAGCATAATATATATAGACTTCACATGCATTTAAACAATCTCAAGATAAGCCAACTCAAATGGCAAAATACACACCAAACTTTACAAGCCATTCCAAGGTGAAACACATTACTAAATTAACTAAATGACTTGGCTAGTTCTATTAAACTCATTTAGACCTTAATAACCAAAAAGACTCATACACTTCCTAACCAAGTGGCCAATACATGTCATATAACCAAAATCACAAGCTTTTCAGTATCGATACAATAGCTGGATGGTGTGATGAGATCTTCAACAGCTTCCAACTCGAGTGAGCCTTCAAGATCCGACAAGCATAGAAGAAATAACACAAGTAAGCTATAAAGCTTAGTAAGCTTATATGAAATAAACACAACATATCAAATAAACATTTATTAAGAAATTCCATTACTATGGTATAAACTCATTTGATTTTAGTTTTATACCATCATTCCAATCCGTAATTATCCAAAGGCTTCACAAGCTTATTCTTCTCTATATTCGTATAAATCAAATACCTTTGTATCAATTTGTCCACATTTATACACACATCATCAAATATCAATATAATTTCATTCAATCTAATATCCATCGCAATTACTTTAGCTAAGACAAACCATGAAAATTTTCATTACATAATGGTACTTTTACACTACGTGCCGTACATGCGTATACTTAAAAATAATTATAACTCATATCTTAATATATCCTTAAATTCATATTTCAATATAACCAAATATACTCATTTTAGCATGAAACATACTTATACACAAATCTTTTCTTATTTTATATACATGATACACTATAAGCTAACCACTTTAATTTTATTTGATTTTCACATAAATTTGATAAATACCTGGTTTACTTAATTTAGTTACACTTACATTCTCGTATCTCATAATTCATATAGGCTCGCTCTCGAGCTAACCATGGGTCTGCTCGTACAAACTAACAGTCGGGACGTAACTACCCAGTACTGCTCACACAAGCTGTTAGGTGTCCGCAACACATGCCAGAATACCCAGTCACTAGTACGACGTATAAGACCAGCACCTGGAATCACATATGCATAGTATAATGCCATATCCTAGATATGGTCTTACATGTAATCACATATGGATGCCATAGCCTAGCTATTGTCTTACACAAAATCACATATCACATACTGATTCCAAATCCCAGATATGGTCTAACATGGAATCACATATCACATACCAATGCCATATCCCATATATGGTCTTACACGGAATCACATATAACATACCCGTGCCATATCCCAGATATAGTCTTACATGGAATCACTTATCACATACCGATGACGTATCCCAGATATAGTCTTACGCGGAATCATATATTGATGCCATAGCCCATCTATGGTCTTATACGAAATCATTATTTGCCATGGTCCAACCATAGTATTAAATGTAACACCCCAAACCCGGCCTAGAAGTTAGGCTCGAATTTGTTGTGTCACATGGAAGTGTTTTTCGAAAACATAATTCTTGTTGTTAAAAACTTGTTTGGGAGTTAAAACATATTTGTTAAAACTCAAAACAACTAAGCGATTTGTTATCCACTTAAAAACGTAATTACTTTGAAAACCTTATCTGTTGCGGAAGCATATTTAAAATAAACAATTTACAAAAACTGTGATGTTTAAAAGTTAAGTTGCAGAAACATTTCAGAAATGTTGCAAAATCGTAGTGTTTTAAAAACATTTTTCATTTTGGAAATCGTGGTCCACTGTTAGTAGTTATAAAACATCCTAAATAAACATCCCAAATTAAACCTTACACAATTTAAAAGAGGCCTTATTAGAACCCAAATCAAAATATTTAAAAAGAAATAATCAAATCAGAAAGCATAAGCAATGTGTGGTCTTCTCTGAGTCTCTCGCAGCTCTGATCCGTCTAAGGCTAGGAATCACTTGAAAAAGTGAATAAACGGGGTGAGTTTATGGAAACTCAGTGTGTAATCCCCTTACTAAAGAAACAATTAGTAAATAGAAATAGATACAGAAACAATCTGGGCTAGAGCCCTTTAACAGTAACAGTACAGTCCAATTCGGAGCATACGTGGGCCAAAGCCCACTACAAAATCATTTTGGGTCATAGCCTATAACAGAATCAATTGGGCCTAACCCAAAAAAATAACAGAATAAGTGGGCCTAAGCCCCAAAGAGAATCAGAACAAAGCAAATATGCAACCATGTGAGTATGCATCCCAACCTAATCCAACTAGCACACCTTGTGGGTAATAACTCGACCCACCCAGCCAACACACAAATTAAGTAGCCGTGCTACTAATAACAGAAAATGTGGCGGAGCCACTAGAATCAGAATACGTGGCCAAGCCACTAGCATAGAACTTCCTCCCAATCAAGCCCAACCCCAAGTAGAATGTTGTGTATGTCATGCTCAATCATCACACATGTATGCATAATGGCCATGCTCAATAACAGTCATTTAACCATATATTAAAAACATATCTATCATACAACCACGGTCACGTTAGTTAAAACACCGTCATACGACCACAGTCAAATCAGTCAAGTTCATAGTCCAAGTCAGTCACTTGCCCACAAGGGCAAAACAATCATTTTACACTCTAGGGCAAAATAGTCATTTTACCCTATAGAGGTATTTCAGTAATTTTACCCTACAGGGGTATTTCGATAATTCTACCTTATAGAGGTATTTCAGTAATTCCACCCTACAGGGGTATTTCGGTAATTCTACCCAATAGGGGTATTTCGATAATTTTACAACTCGAGGGTATTTTGTAAATTTTACAAATCGAGAGCATTTTAGTAATTTTACAAATCGAGGGCATTTCGGTAATTTTACAATTCAAGGGCATTTCAATAATTTTACAAATCGAGGGCATTTTGGTAATTTTACAACTTGAGGGTATTTCGATAATTTTACAAATCTAGGGCATTTCGATAATTTTACAAATTGAGGCATTTCGATAATTTTACAAATCGAGGGCATTTCAGTTATTTTACAAATCGAGGGCATTTCGATAAAGTTACAAATCGAGGACACTTTGATAATTTTACAAATCGAGGGCATTTCAGTAATTTTACAAATCGAGGGAATTTCGATAAGTTTACAAATCGAGGGCATTTAGATAATTTTACAAATCGATGCATTTTAGTAATTTTACAAATGGGGACATTTTGGTAATTTTATAAATGTAGGGCATTTTGGCAATTTTACAAATTGAGGGCATTTTGGTAATTTTACAAATCGAGGGGTATTTCAATAATTTTACAAATCGAGGGCATTTTGGTAGTTTTACAAATCGAGGGTATTTTGGTAATTTTAGAAATCGAGTGCATTTCGGTAATTTTACAAATCGAGGGGCATTTCAGTAACTTTACAAATCGAGGGCATTTCGATAATTTTACAAATCGGGGGTTTTTACGACCCAACAGAAGGTCCACCGTTGCCTCGAGCGACAAACGTAACCTAAGCAGACATAATGGTGCAAATGGGCCTAAGGCCCACTACTCGGCCCAAGTGGGCCCATACACTCGGGTGGCCCAATTAGTCCAGTAAGAGCCTCAAGTACATGAACTACACAGTCCAAACCAACAGTAGCCATATATCATAGATTTTGTCCGTGTGGGGCCTTTAAGCCCATTGGGCCCACACGACCCATTTATCCCAAAAACGATTCTAGCCACGTTGACTACACAACTCGGTCTAATATCCACTGCAATATACGAATTTAATTCGTGTCGGGCCTAAAGGCCTATTAGGCCCACACGGCCCATAACGGCCCAAGACCACGAGGTCACTTGTGGTGGCCTCTACTGTCTATCACCCATGGTTTGTGGGCTAGGTTCACCACACCTGCGATCGCACACACATGTGGCATGATTCGCCGGTATTTTGGCTTTCCGGCATAATGCCGATCAACAGTTAAATCAAGGTGTGAAGAACACACTTCCGGCTTTTCAGCTGATCATCAAATATGACACTAATATACACACTTTCAGCTTCTCAGCCCATTATCTATAATGATAACAGTTACACATCCAATGGCAGTGTTCACACACTATGTCGGTGTTAACCCGATCCACAGAAACATGGTTTAATTACACACCTTTTTACGTATAGAGCAAACACCCCACATACGATCAACCTACATTTATCCAACAAATAATTATTTTTCATCCCATAACATTCACTAACACCAAAACCCTTAATTGGTGCCACCACTTACCTTAGTCGAAGAATAAGCAACTTAATTCTCTTAGATTGCTAAATAAGAATGAAAGCCCCTTCCTTCTTGATCTACTACACACATGGTAAAACTCATTAACAGTTAAACATTTCTACAAGAATTGAATTGACATCCAAACAAACCAAAGAATTAGCAAAAGAATGGATAGGTACTTGGCCAATACTAACAAGGCAACACAATCCTCCTTACCACCTAGTATTCGGCCAAGACCAATTGAGGACTCACTAGAGATGTGCGGATAACCAAAATAGTCGATGCTTTACTGATCGCCAAAGACCAAATATTACGAATAGAAGAAGAGAATATAATGTTTGAGAAGACAATAAGGAAGATTCGGCTACCTACAGGACGCTGGAAAAGAATAGGAGATGTAGCTGTGTTCTGCCAAGGAAGGATATTTGAGAGAAAGAAGCAATAAGGTTCGGCCAAGCATAAAAAAAAAGGGTTGAAGGTTTAAGGTAATTGGTTTGAACAAGGGATTGAAAGAGAGAAATCAAAGAAAAGAAGAAAAAGAAAAACCTCCCCTAAGGAAATCAACACTTGATGGTTTGGTTTTCGGCGAAGTAACAACAAGAAAACCCAAGGAAGAATAAAAAGGTTAATAAGAAAAAGAGCACAAATGGTCATATATTTCGGCTACCAAAATTGCTCAAAACTAAGAGAGAAGAAACAAATGCTGAAACCCCAAAAAGAAAAACCTCTTTCGACACCTAGTGTGTTGAATAGGTACCCACACTCCAAATTCGACTAGACCAACCTGTTTGAAAATCTCCATGATCCCCTCCACTAATATCTCCTTGATTTACTCCAACTCCCTCCATTAAATTCAATTCAAGTTTCTATGACCAAATCAAACTCCTCTTTTTACCAAGTCCACAACAACCTTCCAGAATTTGAACCCCTTTCAAACTCTTGCCCCTTCCATGTAGCAAAATAATTGTATTTTACTTACAAGGGGATTCAAACCCTCTCCCTTCTCATATGCACACACGCCACTTGCAATCACAACACACGCTCATTTGTGTCACAAAACAAGCACAATTAAATATAAGCCTATGGGCCAAAGTCTAAGTTCATTTAAAAGAAAATCATAATGAATTGCAAGCACTAAGACTTGAACCCATGCTCCCTTGCAACCTTAATGACGCCACAATCACTAGACCACATGCTTCCTTGTGTCATTTTTCCAACACAATAATTTATAAGGCCTAGTTTCCAACATCCATGGTTTTATTCACTTAAAACCAAAATTTTTGCCAAAGCCCAGGTTTGAACCCAAGACTTCTCCAACACTTCTCAGGGCCCTTAATCCACTGAAACAAGCTTTCATTTACAATAATTCCTGCACACAAAAACTTTTATGTGCAGCCTCCTAGTGGATCCCATGCACAAGGCCCATTCCTACTAGGCCCAAATCCAGGGCGTTACATTTACCATCAATTTGTCTTTCATTATGAAACAATTTTGATATATTCTGCATTTTTGCTTGTTTCAAACATTTAATTTAAGTACCACAATTCAATCAATTATATAATGCACTTAAAACACAGTTTAATAACATTTATTAACATACGAACACACATTGGCATAAAAAATGGCAAAAAGGAGCTAACCGTATAATACTCGTTTTCCACCCGTTCTAATTTCAAACCTCATTTTTCTCGATCTATAACATCACATTTAACTTATTTAATCATTATTCTATTCAAAATAGCCCAAAATCACGTTACAGAAAAATTATTTTTTTGCCCCTAAAGTTTCACATTTCTGTAATTTAGTCCCTAGGCTCGTAAAATGATATGTACACAATTTCTTCAATACCGAAGCCTAGCTGAACCTTATACATGCTCATAGAAACTCACATTTTTCATTTATTCACATTTTTTACACATATTTTAGAACTTTTACAAATAGGTCCTTTTTTACGTTTTTATAGGAAATCATGTAGCAAAACTTGTTTGTCTTATGACTAACATGCATTTTCTACCATTACACATCAAACTACATACATGTCTAACATGGGTAAAATTTTAAACTTTGATAACACTTCAAATAAATCCTTGGAAAAGCTAGATTAGATGACAAGGATTTCAAAAATATGAAAATTATTAAAAACGAGTCTAAAACAGACTTATAATCGAGCTCGGAAGCTTGAAAACCCTAGCCATGGCTTCCCTTAGTGATATTCGACCATGGGAGAAGAAGATAGATAAGATTTTGGCTTTATTTTAGCTTTTTAATTCATTTAATTACCAAATGACCAAAATGCTCTTAATAAAAAACTTTAGAAACATATCTAACCATGTCCATTTTTGTCCACTAACTTAACAAATTGTCTAATTACCATTTAAGGACCTCCAATTTAAAATTTCATAACAACTAGGCACCTTTAGCCTATAGAACTCACATTTTGCACTTTTTACAATTTAGTCCTTTTGATTAAATTGAGTGCCCAAACGTCAAAATTTTCAAACGATATTTTCACAAAATCATTCAATAAAATTGTAGACCATATAAATATATAAAAAATAAATATTTTAATGTTCGAATTTGTGGTCCCAAAACCACTGTTCCCACTAGACCCAAAATCAAACTTTTACAGAATTGAGAGAAGAGAGAATGATGATGAATGAGGGATGATTGATGAATGGTGAAATTAAGTCTTATTTATAGGTGAGGAAATGAGAGTAGTTTGCTAAAATTAGAAAAGTTTCATCTCTTCAGGCATCTTCAATGGGTGGTCAGCCATGAATTGAGGAATTTGAGCTGATTTTTGCTTGATTTTTGCTCAATTTGAGACTCAGTCAAGTGCAAATCTTCGGGTAATCTCTGATTTCTTCAACATTGCAAGGACCTTGTGCAATGAAACCAAAAAATGGTTTATGTAAACAATTATGTGTAGCAAAAAATTGGGTTGACTTGGTCTCCAATTTGGATGGTTTTGTCATCAAAAAAAGCTATCAGACCTGTCCAAAATAATTCAACAAATGAGAGGAAGAAAGAATAAAATTTATTACATTTAATTAATTAATTAAAACCCAATTTATTACTGAAATATTTTAAAATGAATTGTTAAATATAATTTTATATTTTATTATTTAATTTAATCATGCATGGCCCAGATTATGTCTTAAAAATATATTGTGTTAAAATAAGGATAAAATAAGCCATTTTATGCATAAAAACTATATAATAAAGCATAAAATCACATTTTAATAATTTCTATGTACTATTTTCATTTTTTCTCATATTTCATTTGTAACACCCTACACCCCTGTCCGTCGCCGGAATAGGGTATTAAGGTATTACATATCTAAATACAATCTACCGAGGTTCATAGTTACGAGCTAGACATGAATTCATTGAGTTCTATAGTTGAATATATCACTTGTAAGTCGGTTCGGTCAATACATCATGTCTCATTTAAAATCGTTCTATAAACAAGCTAGCAAATCTCTACCTTGTGGCTACTAACAATTTGGCTAAATCAAACATTTCAATAACCGAACACCATATTAGAAATTCATTGCATATTGGGTACTAACTAAATATCATGCCACAACATTGAACCATACGTGTATCTTCCAAACATATATTCAACTCGAAGACTAGCAAGCCATTTTCGCATGGCTAGAATAATTACAACTCAAAATGTAGTTTAAAATAACAAAAGGAGATTAGCCTATACATGCCATTGATTCAAAATAACCATCAAATGTACCAAAATAACAGCGATAGTGTAGGTGATTAAGGCTTCAATCCCCGAGCCCGTAGCTTCCAAAATGAGATCTATAAAACAGAGGAAACAAGGGAAACGGAGTAAGCATTACAATGCTTAGTAAGTTTTAAGCAATGACATCAAATAAATCATCAAATTATAGCATAGTTGTTTGTATTGTTGTTTCCCTCTTCTCTTAGGTACGTCACCCCCTTTTTCCACGCATATACATTCACATCATATACGAAAGTGGATAGCTTTCACTTATAGTAAACTCACGTAAACATACACATGTCACAAAATTCTCATAACATTTCACATAGGCTAAATGTACTTTGACCATATTAATAATCTCATTTCATGGACGCATATGCAATCACACAATGACCTTAGTATTCGGTCCAAAAATTCAGCTTGCATATAAGCCAAGGGTACATACCTGTATAACTTAACATTTTCAGCGCAATTCATTAGCGATCGTTACCTTGAAGATCATTAGTCTTAGGCTTTACTCGCATCATCATCGAGATCTTTAGCTCTGGTAAACTCTATACATAGCCATCGGGTCTCTATCCCGGATGTAATCTCCGCATATAGCCTTCGGGTCTTAACCCGGATATCATCTCAGCATATAGCCTTCGGGTCTTAACCCGGACGTAATCTCCACATATAGTCAGCGGGACTTAATCCCGGATTCACATCACGAATTCTCATACACATATATATTCGCATGTTGCCAAGTTTCACATAGCAATTTTGCACTTGTTGTGCAATCAATTCATGAGCATACAAACATATAATATGCTTCTCGACTTTATATCATAAATATGCATATAATTCAAAACTTATACACGTATACTCTTCTTTTCTAGATTTTCGGCCCAATGATCACACATACATAAGCAATGCATTTCAAATCTCAATTTCGGTCCTTTTCTCTATGAGCCATTCGGCTATATAGCAAACGTGAATAAGGTTTCTTTCTCAATGGGACATCGTTCAATTAACAGCATGTATGTCATGGCATTTTAACATAAATACCAAATTCGATTACTCAAAACTTACCTTGAACTTTCCCGAGAATTTACGAGTTGGCTATTCGACCACTTTGGCCTTCCCTTTATCCGAACTCGTCCCTCTATGCTCTTGAGCTAAATAAAACATTTAATTTTATTAATCCTTATTCAAACATCTCAATGAATCATTTTCACTTATAGTCAAATAATATATGCATATTCTTCTCATTACAAACACATACGCACATTCGGTCATTTCACATGCATATCATAAGTCACAACAAGCTGATTTTCTGAGCAGCATTCAATAATTTACTCATAACTGGAGCTACAAAACTCCAAATGAAGTGTTGTTAATTTTGCATGAAAATAGACTCATTTATCTTCCATCCATAAAATTTTCATAATTTTTGGTTTGGCCAATCACTACCAGAATTTTCCTAAAGTTTCCCTATTTCACTGTTTGATTAAACTGACTACTCTATACTACGAACCGAATTTCTCCTTGTACAAAATTCCAAATATGTCCTCACCAATTTTATTAGAAACTAGACTCATTAAGGAGTCTAAGAATATAAATTTTGTCTCATAAAAATTTTATGCAATTTATGGTGATTTTCTTAAAACAGAACAGGGGCTTCCAGAGTCATTCTGACCCTGTTTCACACAACTTTAAAAATCTCTCTATTGGCAGGTCAATTGCTTGTGAGGTTTCTTTTATAAGAAACTAGACTCATTAAGCTTTAATTACACAATTTATTCAGCCCCTAATTCAACTCTCACAATTTTTGGTGATTTTTCCAAAACACGTTACTGCTGCTGTACCAAGCAGATTTTATACCCAATTCATTCTTTAGTGTTCTTATGCACATACTTAAAACATAGCATTTCCTAAGGCACCATTTAGAGTAGTCATTGACCTTAACATATATATACAAAATTCACATTCATTTCATCCACAAACAGATTTCTCCACAAACCAAACCACTTATCAATTTGACACCCGAAAACATCCAAAAGCAACATCAAAGGCACATTCGGCCATTGCACAACCATACATTATAACAACTGAAACATCAATCCCTCTTGCATTTTCCCATGGCCGAATATTCACCTTTACAAGTTATGTCACTCAAATCATTTTATTAATCATGCACATATATTCCCTAATAGAAATTTTTAAAGTTGCCAATCAAATCAATATCACCAAGCTAGCCGAATGCATGCATATACACTTAAGGCATTTAGCATCTTCATTTACCTTAGTTCATTTAACAAATTTACAACTAAATGCTTAAATCCACAATTGGCAATCATTGGCACAAAGATACACTAGCCGAATGCTTAGTGAACTTATGAGCAATGTTTAACTAGCTCATGTTACAAAATATGTATCTCCATTTGCATAATCGATTTATCAAATTAAGGATCAAAATGCAATCAAAAGCAAAACAACTCAATCATGCATTCCAAAGAGCCCATTCGGCCATTAAGCAAAAGTCAAGCTAACCTCACATTCTTAAACAATGCCAAATCCACACTTAAGCATATGACCGAATATCAAAATTAATAATCAAACTAAAATTGTTATCGTGACTACTTAGAACACTAAATAACCAATTCAATTTAGCAAATTATTCAACCTATCCCAAAATATCCCTTTAAGAATCGGTAATGAAGAAGTAAGAAGCTAAAACATGCAAATCAATTCTATCTATCCATAAATCCTCATAAAAACACATCTAACTAGCTCAACAACATCCAAGTTGCATTATTTAACAAAACATCAAAGAAAACACAATTTCTCCACCCTTACTCACATGGCCGAATGCTTCTAACACTAAAGGCTCAAGAATTTCAAACATGAACAAAGAAGAGAGCTTCAAAACCAACTAAATTCACAAGTTTTCAAAGGAAATAACATGAACCTTACCTTATTTGTGCTTCACTTTGCCATATGCCCTAACTCAAGGGTTCCCTATTTTTTTTCTTTCTCTACTCACGGCAAGAAGATGGAGAAATAGCTTTGTTATTATCACTTCCTTATTTTATTCATTTGTTTTATTTACTCTTTATTAATTCAATTTTTATGACAACTAATTTCTCATTTCAATTAAAATTAATTAGCAACAAACAAAGCACAAAATGACAAACTAGGTCATCATTACCCTCCACTATCATAAAAGTGGGTAATTTGACATGCAAATCCCTTATTTTGCATGCATGCATTAACTAGTCTTCACACATTTGTCTAGCATATTATCAAAGTTCACTACTAAGTCCCTTTTTGTAAAATTCAAATTTATAACTCTAAATTGACACACCAAACATGTCACACATGAATTCACACATATTATAGGCATCAAAATGAATATTTAATACATTTTATGCCTCGATTTTGTGGTCCCGAAACCACATTCCGACTAGGGCCGTTTTAAGGCCGTCACATCATTAATTTATTAAACAATCACTTAGTTTTAACAACGAAATTAAGTAAAAAGGTGGTAAATTACATAGGAAAAATCCTATATACTTTTTAGTTTACATTAGGCTAGCAATCCAAGTTGGGAATTTTGAACTCAAGCCAGTGATGTTCCAAATGTTGAATTCTAATGGGCAATATGTTGACCTGCCACATGAAGATGCATGTGAACATCTAAAATAAGTTGTTTTGACAAATAAGTTGCCCCCCAAAATGAAAGATCCTAGGAGTTTTACTATCTCATGTTCCATTAGCAACCATTATTTAGGCAAGGCCTTATGTGACTTGGGATCTAGCATAAACTTAATGCCACTATCTACTTTCAAAAAGTTGGGAATTGGTCACATGAAACCAACTATAGTGACATTACCACTAGCTGATCAATCATTGGCTCAACCTGAAGGGCAAATAAAAGATGTCTTAGTTCGCGTGGATAAATTCATTTTTCTAGCTAATTTTATCATACTTGACTGTGAGGCAGACAGGGAGGTTCCCATAATCTTGGGATGACCATTTTTAAGCACCGGATGAACTCTTATTGATGTTTACAAAGGTGAACTGACCATGTGACTTAACAATGAGCACGTTAGCTTCAGTGTTTTCAAACCTATTCAATGCAAGGACAAAGAAGAATGCCATGCTAACGATGTGCTGGATGATTTAACTGCGGAAGAATTTAACAACCAAAGCACAATACTTTTTGAAGAGTTTGCAGTGACATCTAATGGTGTATTCTGAGATAATTGTGACAACATGGTTGACGCTAATCATATTGAACTCAGGCATAGATGGCAAATTGAATCCTTAGATTTAGCTAACAGAATAGCTTCGTTTTCTAGCCATCTATTGATGAAGCTCCTATTCTGAAATTGAAACCATTACCTACTCATCTTAAATACGTCTTTCTTGGTGATATAATACTCTCCGAGTTATTGTCTCCATAACACTTGATGTCACTAAAGAAAAAAAACTAGTCGATATTTTTAAGCAACATAAACGAGCTATTGCTAGGAGTGTTGTTGATATCCAAGGCATTAGCCCATCTTTTTCCATGCACAAGATCATGTTGGAAGATGAAGGCAAGCAAATGACTAAGCAATAAAGAAGATTAAATGAGAATATGAAGGAAGTTGTTAAGAGAGAACTTATAAAGTGGCTTGATGCTAGAATTATTTATCCTATTTCTGATAGTAATTGCGTAAGTCCAGTGCAATGCGTCCCTAAAAGAGTGGCATCACTATGGTTAGCAATGGCAAAGGCAACTTAATTCCTACACGCATTCCTATTGGATGGTGAATCTGTATGCATTACCGCAAACTTAACGCTGCCATAAGGAAATGCCACTTCCCACTTCCTTTCATTGACTAAATGTTGGATAGGCTTGGTAAGAAAGCGTATTATTGTTTCTTAGATGGCTATTTTGGGTACAATCAAATTGTGATTGCATTGGAGGATCAAGAGAAAACAACTTTCACTTGTCCCTTTGGTACTTTTTGTAACAGCCCACTTTTGACCCTAATCGGAACGAGTGATTTCGGGACCACTTAACTGAGTCAAAATATTATTTTCATTGCTTTAATAAGTTTTATAGCATGATAGATTTATGGTGTGGATGTTTCGTTCAGAAATTTTATCGTTTAAATAATTGATTCAGTAAAAAGGACTAAATCGCATAAAGCAATAAATAGGAGTTCTATTCCGTAAAGTGATTAAATGGCTTTGGTTTTCTAAATGAAAGGCCTTAAATGGTTATTTTACCATTTTAATTGTTGGTGGACATTCATGTACATATTTTATATGGTTTTATAATGGTTTTATAAAGGTTAAAGTTGTCATCTGGTTATTATATGTTATATGTTTAATTAAAACATGAAAAAGGCTTTAATTTTCATCATCTTTGTGACAGCCCTATTTTGACCCTAGTCGGAACAGTGGTTTATAAAGTCTAACCCCAGGCATCCACATTCATTTGTGAGTAAAATTAAAATTTCTATAAAAGACAGAACTTGGACCCAGGCTTCTCAAACAGTCCCAAATATGCCAAAACACTTAGCCAATGAAGTAGACAATCAATTGTAATATTTCTTGCACACATAAACTTTTATCTCCAGCCTCCTATCGGCTCCCACGCACAAGGCCCAATACTTCTAGGCTTAGAAATTTGGTGCGTTACATTATACCTTATGGATATGACTTGATTATGCATGATTTGGGTGCATTGTTATGGCTTGTGGATATATTCATTTTTGGTTGTAGGTACATGTCAAGTTGGGTGAGAAAAATGGCTTGGAAAATGGCCTATTTTCATCCACAAGGGCAAAGACACGGACATGTGTTTCAGCCGTGTGTGACACACAATTAGGCAACAGCCGTGTGTAGCCCGTAGCTTTCAAAGGGTTGCAAGTCAAGGTATTACAAGGCCTGGCACATAGCCTAGCACACGGGCGTGTGAAGTTATTTCCAAAGGTACATGGCCTAGCACATGGGCATGTGACTTGGCCGTGTGACCAAGTCAATGAGTTGCACAGGCTAGGACAGGGGCTGGGACATGGCCATGTGCCTCTACTTACAATGCCCACAGAGCCTGGCTACACGGCTGTGTGACCCCCTGTAGTGTTGAAAATTTTCAATGTTTTCTGATAAATTCTCTGAGTTTTTGATTTTGTCCTGACTTGTTTCTAATGCATATTTAGGGCCTGAAGGGTTCGTATAAGGGACAATATGTATGTTTTGACTTAGTTTCAATATTTTTATTGATATGATATGAAATGTTTGAAATTTTTATCTGTTTGATTTGTAAACTCTAGTAATGCTTTGTAACCCTATTCCAGCGACAAATATGGGTTATGGTGTTACAAACACACCACACGTCTACCTTGATGAATGGAGCTCAACTCACATTCCCTTGTCCCTCCAATACTATCCCTGGGCATTAAGTCACAAGGCCAAAATATCCATATTAATATCACTAATTTACTTATCGATTTTCCGTACATATTCGCTGCATATTCACATTATTAACACAATGTAATCTCTGTCATAAGGCATGAGAACATACCCTCATATTTATTATCACATGGCATGAATAATATACTCTCATATTCACTTCCATAACAGTCAACATAAACTCATACAAGATATCATACCATCTCATATGTTCTTGATTGCACACATTCACAAATTCAAAAACAAACATATCTCACATTTAATTATAGGTGCGAGAACACTTACACTCAGAATTTAGAGTAGGGATTTAGACTACCTTTAAATTTCCAATTACATAATGAATCATCTACGAGCAACTATTCCAAAACACTCACCAAAAATTAGCTCCTGCTGATAACCGAAAGCTTAGATAAGCTTCTCTTTGCCTTTGCCTCTACTCATTAAAGGTCCTATCGACTTTGAAATTCAAAAAGACAAACCACACATATATTTAGTCAACAATTAGTCAATAACTCACCTGAAATAGCCACAAACACAAGCCTAAGCTACACTCTTTTCTAACCAAAACCTTTAGCACAACAAATTTAAAATTCGAATAACTCAGTCTACGCTCAAAAATTTCACACGAAACAAATTCCATTCATCAACATATTCATCTACAATTAATTTCAAACCGTTAAACGACACAAAACTACACGTTTTAAGGTATCAAAAGTTTTTGACAAATTTTTTGCCATTACAATGAAAATTCATTAAAACTAGAGAAATCCTTGACGAAAATTCAAAGTTACTTTAGAAAGCTTCTAATTAGATTAAAACTAATTGAAAAACACATTAAAACCAAGTTTTTTATCCACAAACTCGAAATTCATCACTAAAGACTTGATTTTTGGCTTTTACCTAAAACATACATTTTAAGGGCTAAAAAATTAGTTTAAAGAACAAAATAAAGTTTAAATCTAATAGGAAAATGATTGGTTACCTTGAATGCAAGAAAATTAAGCTTTGACTCAAACTTGGAAAAACTCACGTTTTGGAGAATATGATGAAGATAGTGGAACTTTGTAGTGATTTTCTTGGTTTTAATGGAGGTTTGAGGCTCAAGGGTGATAGGATTCAAAGAGAATTAGGAGTTGAAGATCAAAAGAAAGTGGGAGGGATTTCAGAGAGCAAGAAATGACATAGGCTAATGAGAAGAAAAGCTTTAGTGAAGTAAAATTTGGAATGGAGGGTTTACTCGGTTGATTTTGAAAAATTGGTGTAATTGCTTCATAAAGACTCACAGTTTGACCTTTTTACAAATCAATCCCTTTTCTAAATTAATGAAATTTAAAACTCTTTTCCAAAAATTAATTTAACTTTATGAATGCCATTTTTGAAAACATTACCGAGTACCAACCTTACGAAATTTTGAGCACATATGGACTAAAATTCCTAAAATACCCCTAAAACTCCTAGGCCCCATTTTGGGGTGTGACTTGGAATGCAGATAAGTCAACTTGGGTTCCCTGACTCAGCTCTACACGAGCTCTCATTCCTCTAGTCCTAACTCTGCATGTACTTATTTTAAGTTTTATGTATGCTGTCAATAGAGATAAGTTTTTATCGTTATCACTTGAACATTTTCACTTGAAGTTCCATTTTCTTGGTTTATACGAGTCTCACTTTTATTATTTTCACAATCTAGAGTTTATTTCAATCTATAGTTTTTACAGCCTATAGCTTTAGACCTAAAGAACACTTACCTTGGATCAACATTTGGAGTCTTGAATTTTATAATATGTGACATGTTTTTCACAAAATACCCTTTTTATAATGCATGAAATTTTCCAAAAAAAATTTTCCCATGGTAAGAGTTTTGAATTAGGCTCTGATATCACTACCTGTAACCTCTCAAACCGGCCTTGATGTTATGACTCAATCTGAGCAATTACATTGGCCATGGAGATGGCTAAAACGTTTTCATAAGAAAAGTCCATTTGTCTTTGAAACAAGTCATTTGAAAATATAATGTTCTTTTTAATAAAATTTATTTGTTCTTGTTTATTAAAATACTTGTCTTATAACTTTGTTTTGAAAACACATTTACAACGAATACCAATTCTTAAAAATGTTTAATGATCATTTAAAACTAAAATCCAACATCAGTAATCCATGCAATAATTCCAAAATATCATAACGGAAAATCCCAATGCCATAGTCCACAATTTAAAATAAAGTCCCAAAAAGTTATTAAAACAAACCCAAAGCAAAGTCCATAAAAATCCAGAAAATGATATAAAGTCCATAATTTATTAAAAAGTTCACATTTGTGAGTATCATTGAAAATCCACATACGAGTCCTAATTACGAGGATTACTAGAAACATACACATAAGATGAGTGAGCTTACAAGCTCAGTGTGAGATCATCAAAATATTGTAACATAAATAACAACACATCAATTAAACGCATCCATTTAAATATAAGTATCATTTTCGTAGAAATCTGAGATCATCACAGATACACATACATGAATTTAGCGAGGCATGCTTATGTAACAATGCACATTTTGAAGAATTTCCTACCCATCTCCGCTACACACCAATATCAAGTTCCTAGAACTCGTCCATCCAATAACACACCATTTGTGGAGAAGTCACCACATAATTGTCAATAAACGACCACATAATTGTAGATAAACTATCACATAACTTCCACCTTTCAAAAAACCCACCCCATGCATGTGATATGGCCATTTATAAAAATTTAACACATATAATTCACTTTTCACATTTTTTCACATAATAATGCTCATAATCTCACATAACACATATTTCTCAAATTTACACTTATAGATGTAAACATGCCCATATTTTCTAATATCACAAAATATTCGCTTTTATTCAATTAAGCATACTTTAATATACTTCTCATATTAAATCATAGATCTCATTACATGCACATATATCACACATTAAAATTATTAACATACCATATAAGAAATGTATCACATATGTCATCATCACATTCATTAACACATCACAAAACATGCCTTTCATGAAACTAACGGGTTAGGATCACATAATTGGGTTTCTTCTTGGTGAGTTTTTGAACTCCTCTTTCAGTACTTAATGTACTCTCAATTAATTATTTAATATCATATTATTAAAATGAAAGTGAACATATTATGTAGAAATTAAAGGTTTAAATCCCACACCTTTTATTCTATATCCTATTGCCACAATCCTTTTTAACTATTTCACTCTATCTATCTTACAAGACAATCTACCATATAAGTAACATTTATTAATTAGGATTGTTTGATAATTTTTTTATCACTTAAAAGATCAATTATTAAAAGTCTCATCAATGCTTACCCCATGATTTAAGACTCTCGAAAGGAGGATTTCCAATTGTGAAGTTAGGGGTCTCCCCTATGAAAATCGTTTGGCCCTTCAAAGTCAATTTGAAATCGTATTAGAACGATAATATTTAAATAAATAAAATACTATGTTGACACTATGGCACTATACCATTCGTCCAAGATATGAAACCTCTAAGTGAAAAATTTTATGATCTAAATAACCACACTTACACTTGATTCAATACGGAATGGTTGATGAATTGAAGAAGGAATGAGATCGATGATTTGAGTGATCCGAAATGATTGATTGTGTAATAGCCCAAATTAGGGGCTAAACGGAATAGTGGTTTTGAAACCATGAATTCAAAGTCTAAAATATTTTTTCGATTGAGTTTTGATGTTTATTGGGTGCTTGAATAATTATGTGAATTTTTGGTGTATGAATTTTGTTTTTTTGCATGTCCAAATTGGTAGGTTGGACTAAATTGCAATAGGTGAAAATATGGGTTTTAATCCATAAAGGTACTTGATTGAATTGGGTTTTTAAATTAGGGGTCCTTATATGGTAATTAGACCATTTTAACTTAGTTTGGGCAAAAATGCCCAAGGAAGGATGGAATAGAAAATGGTTTTAATGAAGGGCATTTTGGTCATTAGTTAATAAAAGAAATAAAAAGGGAAAATGAACCAAAAATTTGTCCATCTTCCTCATGTGTTGGCCGAACATAGCAAGGGACCATAGCTAGGGTTTTGACAACTTCTCAAGCTCATAGTAAGTGACTCTTAGCCCCGTTTTTAATGCTCTTCGTATTTTTGAGATTCTCATAACTTGATTTAGCCTTTTCTACCACTATTTTGAGCTAGGGTTGATGTTTAAAATTTTACCCATGAATTACATGCATGTATTTGGATGACTAGTGGTAGAATATGAAAGTTTAAAGTGTAGTGAACAACTTCTACTAGGTGATTTTTGGTGAAAATTGTAAAAAGGACCTAATTGTAAAAAGTGAAATATTGTGTGTATAAATTGTGAAATGATGGAAATTGGGGGCTACTTAAGAGGAAAAGTGGTTCGGCTAGGCTTGAAATACAAGAAAATAGGATGAAAATCAATTATCAAGCCTAGGGACTAAATTGTAAAATTTAGAAAGTTACGGGTCAAATTACAAAATTTGCTATAGGAAGATTTTGGGCTGTTTTGAATAATGTGATTATTAAATGAGCTAAACGGGTTGTTATAGATTGGGAAGAATGAGGAATCCACCTTAATCGAGGTAAGGGCAAGATTTCGGACTAAATTGCAAACTATCGCATTTTGTTATCAAGGTAAGTTTCTATGTAAGCAATACATCGATTTTAAATTTTATAATAATAATTTAATATATTTTATGGATAATGTTGGATGGCTTCTATGATTTTGAGAATGATGGGAATTTAGAGCTCCCGATTAAACCTTCGAAAAATGAGAGATATGAATAATGTGTAGCTAGTCACATTGTGGTTCCGAGGGTAGGACACCATGTGTACAAGAAAGCTATGAGATAATATGTGGTAGCTAGGTCACATGTGCAATACAGTGTGTATACCATGTGTACAAGAAAGCTACAAGATACTATGTGGTTGTAACACCCCAAACCCAGCCTAGACGTTACGGCCAAGTCTGGTGTGTCACATTGAAGTGTTTTTCAAAAACCATGTTTTCATTGAAAACCCTTCTTAATGTTTAGAACCTTTTACCGTTAAACTTGAATAAAGCCTTAGCTTGTGTTTATTTTTCCAAAACGTGATTCATTGTAATAATCAAAACATTGTTAACAACTTTGTAAAATCTCAAGGAAAATTTGTGAAAGCTTGTAAACCTTTGTAGTTGCAAGAACATGTTATTTAAAAATAGATTAAGTATCAGAAAATCAAACCTTCTTTGTTATGGCTTAAAGTGAATGGATACTACACACTAGGTAGGATTCAAGAGAAGAGGAGGTGAGTCATTTAGACTGCTTAAGTACCAAGCTCCTCCTAGATCCAATCCTAGATTTGCACACAACCATTGCCACACTTTAAGCTTATGATTTGTCCACGATCAACAAATTAAGTTTGAGTCGATTTAAAATTTTTAATTAAGAAAACATTTACGTTGCGGAAGCTTTGCTCCGTTGTCGTAATATTTTGAAAACAAGTAACTTTTATATAAAAGTGCGCCTTAGAGCTAACCGATTTCAAAACAATTTAAATAATATCATACTTAAGCTAAAAACAAATTAAAAATAATTAAAAAGGCCTTGTTACAAACCCAAATTGAAAATAAAGTAATTAAATAAAATAGTGAATTAATTAACTTAAATCCAAAAATGCAGTCTTCGTAGCCACTCTGAATCCCTCCCAGCTCCGAGTCCACATCTAAGGCTCACCTGTAGGGATGAAAGAAATAGGGGTGAGTTTGGTAAACTCAGTGTGTGCAGAAAACGCATCTAGAGCCCAAATCAGCTCAAGCCCATTGGGCCTAAGCCCTATCCAATCTCAGTAATAACTGGGCCGAAGCCCTATTCAGATACAGTTTCACTAGGCCTTAGCCCTTTTCAGATGACAGTATGGCCCATAGGCCCATTTCAGTAACAGAACAGTAATAAGAACGCATGAATACAAAACCCATATCAGTATGTGGGGAAGCTACTCAACCCACCCAACCGCTACTCTCCACCCGTACCAGCGAAACTCTCCATGTGGGGAAAACTACTCAACCCACCCAACCGCTACTCTCCACGTGGCAGCATAGCTGCATAATCAGATAGTGTGGCCAAGCCACCAGAACGGTAAACTAGGGCAAAGCCCCTTTTCAGAATACGTGCCATTGCCACTTACACTTCCTCTATCAATAGTCCCAGTCCCATGCAACAGATAATCATGACATAGCATACAGTAAACAGAAACAGTAAATCATGCATTTCAGTCAGATTTAACCCTAGGGGTATAACGGACATTTTGCACCAAGGGGTAAAATAGTGGTTTTGCACCTATAAGGGTATTTCAGTAATTATTCCATTTTTTAGTATTTTATGCATGTTTCAGTCACTAATAACCCAACTTTCGTCTCAGTACTTTATTTAACTCATTTTAATAGTTTTAGCTATTGGGCCCTAAAACCCCTAATGGGCCTTACAGTGTCTATTGGCTACTTAAGCCCATTTAGTCCAAGTTTCATATTCAGTTACTAGTTTTAGCAGTTTCAACCCTACAGTATATCAGAATACCTTTAACGCCTGGTTTTACCCATATGGGCTCGAAAGCCTATTGGGCCCACATTCAGCCCATCGAGGCCCAACTTACCGAAGTGCACGAAATCGTACACTCATTCGTCTTACCAATCCCGATTACCGAATCTTAAGTTTCCAATCAATCCACGAGCACTCGCACGCTCGTAAGCCCACGAAATGCTGGAATTTTCGCATTTCAGCTTTTTGGCTTTTGTCGAATTGAACCACAAGAGGGGATTTCGATACACACACCTATTTTGCGATTTTCCCCGTTGAGATCTCCCACGCGATTATCCTACATTCGTCCACTATGATAATCAGATTACAGATCCATATTAAGCAACGTAACACTTGCTCATCATATACGGCCATACTTAGGCACTATTACCCACTTACCTTCGTTGACCTTTAACTACTAGATCTAGATGCTCCAATGGTGTTATCCTTCAATACTCCTTGATTGCGAGCCTTTTGTCCACACTAAACACATAAAATCAAAGAACAAGGCTAGAAAAGCCCTTAGTCCCAAACAATAGCCTCCCTAAGTGTTTAGGGATTATTCGGCTTTTCTTAAATCCCGAAATAATCATTGAGAAAGAGTTTCAGTTACTTACCAAAGATCTACTTGCCAAAAGCGTTCCCAAGTACCTTCTTTTTTCTAGATCTGTTGTAGATCAAATCCCCAAAATACGAGTAGAGAACAGATTTAATGATTCGGCTTTTGCAAAACTAATAATGGAAAGAAGAAGAAGTTTGAACCAAGAGAAAATAAACCACGAAGGATTTGGTTTCAGCTTCCAGCACTTATTCTGAGTTATGCTTATTTTGGTTTAAGAAGAAAGGGTTACAAAAATAGAAAAGGTTATCAAAAGATGAGAGGTTAAGGTTCGACTTTTAGGGGAAATTGGTTACCAACGTTTTTGAAGAGACAAAAGGGAAAAGAATTTTAAGAGTATAAAAAGATAAACAAAAATAAAAAGAATGAAGGTTGATAAAATACAAAAACATGATATGAGAATTTGAGCAAAAGAAAAGCAATTCATCCTAGTTAAAAATTAAGAGCTTTTCGGTATTTAGAAAATCAGATTAAGAGTAGTGAAAAAAATAGCAATGGGAAGACAGGGTTTGAAGGTTTTGGCTATTATGAAAAAGAGTTGAAAAAGGGTTTTGACCAATGGAGAAAAGAAAAGGTAGAGAAGAACGAGTTCATTCGGCCTTTGAGTAGATGATTAAAAAAAATAAAAGAGAAAATGAGCAAAAGAAAAATATAAATATAAATTCAAAATAAAACAAAACAAGAACCAATTGAAAGGGAAACAAGATCGGCTAATGGCTAAGAACATCCAAATCCTACGCTTATCCCCATATTTGCTGGCACCATTTGAATTCAATTCAAACTCTCCCTACACCAGCAGTAGTCCACCTCTTGGCCGACACCACTCGTTGTTGGGGAGAGTTTCGGTCCAAACGAAACACTCTCTCACTCGTGCAGCAAAAACGAAACCTCCTGCATACACAGCAGTTCGAACCTAGGTCCCCTAGGCACCCACGCACGCTGCTGGCCACTGCGTCACGTCTTTGCTTTTGCAAATATACCGTTACATTTAATTATAAGCCATACCCACTGAAGCCTTTGCTATTTGAAAAATAAAACCAAAATTTACCTACGCTTGGACTTAACCCCGCGTCCCCTTGGAGTTCCTAACGTACTGCTGCCATTGCACCACAGGCACTCCTTGTGGTATAATCCCGTTGCAGCTTCTTTTAAGCCTTATTTCATCACAACCCGCTTACTAAAAAAAATATAAACGTTTTGCGCATGCTGTGCCTTGAACCCAGGCACCTTCCACATCCTCCTAGCGTGCTTAGCCACTAGGCCAGGCACCTCCTTTGTGTCTAAACTTAGCCCAAATTATATATAAGTCCTATTGCCCAGATTCCCCTAAAGAAGCAAAATTAAGAATTTTTTGCTAGAGTCTTGGATCGAACCCAAGACTTTTCCCGCACTATAAATCATTCATAATTTATTTAAACACCAAATTTAAACACCAAATTAATAACAATAATATTATAATTTTTTTAATAATAATGATAATAATTTATCTAATAATAATAATTATTATTTTCATAAAAAATTTAAAACATTAGTAATAATAACAGTAATGTTTTATCAATAATAATAATAATTTTTTAAAACACTAATATTTAAAACTTCTCAATTATTCAGGTTTTCTTTTATCCGAACCCAGACTCAAGGCCAAATTCTTCCAGGCCCGAATTCAGGATGTTACAGTAGTAGCTAGGTCACATGTTTGATACGGTGTGTATACCATGTGTACACGAGAGCTATGGGTTAAAAATAGCTAGGTCGCATGTATTGTACTGAGGGTACACCATGTAGACACGAGAGCTAAGTTATATGTAGCTAGGTCACATGTAACACCCCTAGACCCATTCCCGTCACAGGAGAGTCAAGAGGTGTCACCCGACTCAGATTTCAGAACTTATATAATAGATCGAAGAAGGCACCTAACCCATTCCTTTTTAAAAACCTTAGCATAAAATTTGTCCGAAAATCATTATTATACACCCTCAAGCCATTCACATTTCATAGAATATAAACATCAGCTACGATATACTTCGAGTACAGTTACAATAAACGTAACTTCACTACCATTTACAAACTTCATACGTGACATAACATTTGAGAAAACAAGAGTGAAACACTTAGGTGAGCCATTTTCGCATGGCCCAAACTTAATTACATCACCAAAATATATTCATCAAGTACCCACGAACCAAGCCTATACATGCCATTTAAAAAAAAAAATTTAGTTACAATACCAATGATGCTTTGATGGTGTTGATGACTTTGACCGTGAAAGTTCCCGAGACCGTAGCCGTACCGAAATCTATAAAACAGACACATCAAAGCAGCGAAATAAGCATTCACATGCTTAGTAAGATTTAAGAATTTAATGCATCTAAATTTAAGCATTTATTTATTTAGGCTAAAACCTTTTAAAGGACCGATCATTTATATGACAACATGGGCTATCATCATACATACATAACCTATTCATTTTCTCAAGTCAAAATTCGTATCGTGTATATATATATATATATTAGTATCCTTTCATGGGCCGAAACATGCACTATTATTCATAGCTAAGTAGTAATTATGCATGTACTCTTATCACTTGTAATATCAATCTCAACATTTAGTAAACTAAAACTCCATGGTTCAATCTAATACAAACCTATTAGGAATTGAGGTACACACCTCCTATATATATATCCTTCCTTTACATATATAAATTCAAACAATAATCGGGGCATCTCAACTCAATTTCCATTTCAAAATTTAAACGAATTTCATTACATAACGAGTGTGTATACATACCTGATTTACTTAAGGAAGTAGATACCTTCATTTAAAATGAGTTCAACATGGCATACATTTTAGCATTTTTGCATTTGGGTTTAAACCGAATATACTTTAGCCTTAAGGCTCTTCGGGCTCGGCCCGGGTGTAACTTTGGCATAAATGCCCTTCAGGACTCAACCCGGATATATCTTTGGCATAAGTGCCCTTTGGGACTCAACCCGGTTATAACTTTGGCATAAGTGCCCTTCGGGACTCAACCCGGTTATAACTTTGGCATAAGTGCCCTTCGGGACTCAACCCGGTTATAACTTTGGCATAAGTGCCCTTCGGAACACGGTCCGGACACCTCGTTGGTGCTAGGGCCCTTCGGGGCTTATCCCAGATATTACACTGAGATTTTATATAACGGATCTATCAAACATAGCTTCACACATTTGTTTTCAATTTAACATTCTATTACCTATCACTTCCATTAACACACAGCACAACTTGTTTACTAAATGTTTTGCTTGTACGTAACTAAATATTTCTCATATCAAATCAATGCACATCAAACTTTGTTTCATATATCCAATCGGCTCTATTACTAATCTTCTCCCGAAAATTTATAATAACCAATACCAATGTAAGTAACCTAAATTATTCCTCATGCTTAACCGAATAATAGGCTGAATTTCGTTACTTAAATCTTACCTCGTGCCTTTCTGGGTATGTACTGGTCGATTATTCCGTAACCTTAGTTTTCTCCTTGTCCGATGCTGCCCCTTTAAGCTCTTGAGCTAAATTAAACAATTTAATTTAAATTAAACCTTATTTAATCAATTCTTTTTCTTGTAACACAAGAAGCGTGTACTTGACATAATCCACACACATTCGGCCATTCAACTAAAACAACCCTTTTAGCCATCAAATACTTTTGTACAATCTTTAGTGATCTAGTCAAATTATAATTTACTAAGTGCCACATCCAATTTTCTAAACCAATTGACATAGTTCATCCACATAGCATGATCTCACCTTACAATAATAAGCAGAGCCGAATAGAAAACTCCTATCTATACACATTTATAAATAATTTAAAATGCCAAAATTTAAAAAGCATTATGGGGAGTCACAATCGGCAAAACAAATATTTTTCATCAATTTAATATTCAATAATCTCTTAAATAGTTTCTAAAATACGATTTTGACTATCACATACTTAATTACTATCAATAATGCATTAGCCTAGTATAATACCCCTTTAGCCGATTGTCTTTATTAACTTAGTCACAAATTTAGAAAAATTTCCAGCTCAATTTATCAATTAACCATTCTCAAATCACAAACTATCAAAACAATGTCAAGCAATTTCATATACATGGCCGAATAGGTCTTTTATGAAACCATTAAGCTACAACAAGCACAACTTAACTCATTAAGCTAACAAACTTCCCATTTCATGAATTTAACCACCCAAATCCCTTAAATTAAACTATAGCTTCAAAGCTTCAAAAATTTCTATTCCTTAGTACGTTCTAACCAAAACTGAATGCTCTAAGCCTCACAAACTTAGAAATTCATTCATGGGCTATGAAGGGAACCTCAATTCAAACTCACTTCCACCGTTTGAAGAGAAAATGACAAGATTCACTTACCGTATTCAAGCCTAGGATGACCGAACTTGGGAGGTTTTCTTCCTTCTTCTAGCTACGGCAAATGGAGAAAAGAAAAGGACTCCACCTTGTTTTCTCCTCCCACTTACTATTATTTAATAATATATTATACACTAATATTTATTTTATTCATAAAAGTAGCCTAATATACAATGACATGATATTATGCAATAGGTTGGCCGGCCACTAATATAAACAAAATGGTTATTTGACATGCAAACCTTTCCTAATTAAATCATATAACAATCAGCCACTAAGTAATCTATGCACCACATTTTAAGGCTTTTCATACAAGTCCCTCTTAATTCAATTCGCATTCGAATTGACAAAATCAAAGCATTAAAAATTTACACATGCATTCTTCATATGAATTAGACATTGGGAATAAAAAAATCAACTATTTCGTTAACTCGGTTTAGTGGTCCCGAAACCACTTCCCGACTAGGGTCGAAATAGGGTTGTCACATCACATGTGTGATTCCGAGTGTTGGACACCATGTAGACACGAAAGCTACGTGATTTAATGGCTAGGTCACATGGGTGATATTGGGAGTTCACCATGTGTACATGAGAGTCGGATTATGAGTTGGTGGAGCTATGTGCTGAAATGACCAAGTATTGGATGTTATTTTGAAGGGTTCAACGGGAGAGCTTACTAAAAGAGATTTGTGTGATTATGTGGTGTGTAAGTACAGGTGTATTTATGAGCCAGTGAATATGTGGGCAAGTGTATATGTGTGCAAGGGTGCATGTGAACTTAAGTATATGTAACTAATGTGCTTAGTATGTATGTAATATTGGTAGGGTTAGGTGGGTAAGTTGATATGTGATGATATGATTTTTGGACATTAAGAGAGTTGGTATGATGTTAATTATTTGCATATAGACTTACTAAACTTTTTAAAGCTTACTCCTTTCTCTTTTTCCTTGTTTTATAGAGTAGTCAAGCCAGCTTAGAGATTGGGAAGCGTCGGAGGATCACCCACACTATCCACAGCGTTCTTTTGGTATTGTAATATGAATTCTTTTGAACTATGGCATGTATAGGGACTTAGTGGTGTTGTAAGTGTCAAGTTGGTTTGGCTATCATGTGGGCATTTGTCTTTGGATAAGTTGTTTTGTAATTAAGGCCATGTGATATGGGCAATGATGATATTGGTTTATATATATCTTTATGAGGTAATTCATGAAATGTTTGATGTGCTTGTGTATGGAAGAATTGGTATATGTTGTTAAACTATCAAATATGGTCATTTAGATGCCTAAAAATGTGTTTATTGTGTGGTGATAAAAATGGTATAAGTTAGTATGTGTTTTGGGACAAAAGATAGCTTGGAAAATAGCTTGACTTAGGGCCACATGGCCGGCCATCACGGCCATGTGTGTAAGGCGTGTGAAACTTGCATGAAAATTTTAGAGATAAAGGACGTCACACGGCCTGGCAACACGAGCGTGTTCTGTGGCTGTGTGACCAAATTTGCATGCTGATGTCATAAACAAAATACTCCAGTTTTGTATACGGGGTGTCTACACGGGCGTATCAAGGCCGTGTGAAGGACACGTGCCAAAGACGTGGGCGTGTGCTCAGCCATGTGAAAACCCTTGTAGGTAATGAAAAAAATAAATTTGCAATACTTCCGCACGGGTTGGGGACACGGGCGTGTGTGACCACACAGCCTGCCTAAACGGGCGTGTCCCTATCTTACACAAGCGTGTACCTTGTTTTGGACCAAATTTCCAAAATTTTCTGAAGTTTTCGATTTGATTTTGGACTACCCCAAGCTATGTTTTGGGCCTCGTAGGCCTATTTTTATGGATTGTATGATATATTATGAAAAAGTTTTAAAATTGAACAAAAATTTTATGGCATGATTGTAAATGATTGGTTATGTTATCATCCGGTAATGCCTCGTACTTGGTTTTGACGTCGAACTCAGGTAAGGAGTGTTACAGGTAGAGTGAAGCAAAAATGTGAGTTTAATTAATTAAAGAGTCGGCAAGTGAAAGAGGAAGAAAAGAGAAGAATCTTGGTCATCGGTGGTGACAATGATGATGGTCTAGCAGCAGTGACAGTTGTGACTTGGTGATAATTTTACAATTGAGGGCTATGGGGTTTCAGTGAAAAAAGGGAAAAAGGAGTAAGAAAAGAAAATAAGGTATTGGTGGAGAGGGATCCACGGTAGCTCGTGGCGATGGTAAACAGCAAAAGAGAGGAGGAGTGAGGAGGGCGATGCTTATGGTGGCTAAAAGGTGTGTGGATGGTGGTAGAAGGGTTGGTTGTGGTGGAGGAAAAGCAAATACTAAAGGAAAGGGGTGGTGGTTCTTTTTGGGTCAAGTTGAGAGAAAATAGAGGTAAAAGAAATGAAAAAAAAAAAGGAATATTGGAGAATGAAGAGGTGGGGATGACAATAGGAGTGGTAAGCTTAGTCAACTATGACAAGGTTCATTGAATCATAACAAATAGGCAAGAAGAGAGGTTCTGGCAAAGGAGGGAGACATGGAGTAAAAAAGGGGATCATGTTCTCCAACTTAAGGTAAATTTGACTTAGAAAAAGGGAAGGAAATCAACCTATTTGAGGCAACTAAGGGGGTGGATGGCTAGCTTTAAGTGCACATCGAAAAAGTGTGCAAAAATTTTAGTGAAAATAGAGGAGTAAAAGGATTTGAACTAGAGACCTTGAAAACTGAAGAGCTTCCTACCACTAGTAGAACTATTTTGTAGGGATACTCAACAGATCAGCAGTTTGGGAAAGAAAGAACCTAAAACCCTAGGCCTGACAACCCTAGAAAATCATTAAGGTTGGAATTAACCTAAAATTGGTATGGCTTATCTGTGAACACCTTTACCCAAGCTGGTCTACATTGTAAGGTCGTAATATACATAGTTCTTACTGACATGTTACTTTAGTGGAAGATCGAAAGATCTTGCAGGGATAATGACTAGTTAATTGGCGAGGAACCCGAAGCCATAGTTGATGGGTATTATCGAAGTGAGCTAATCACCTACATTTATTGGTATCAAAGCTACGACTTAGTCGATTCTCAAATTAAACGTAGTATGTACGAGTCTAGAAATACATGCCATTATATAACTAGTGATAGTTTGATAACTCCTAACTCAATTTGAACTATGTTTTGATATAGATATAATGTCATCGAACCAAGCTGAATTTGATGAAGTAGAGAGTAGCGTCCAAACCTCCATTCACGGGGAAGTGTCTAGTGGAAGTAGGCCCGTATCTGAGGGTAGAGGAGGAGAGGCTAAGAAAGCCTTCTTTCAAATGATGAATGAGTGGTTTACCGAGTTTGTATGAACAAATCCGATGGCTCAATGACTACCACCCAACCCATACCCCAATCGGCTCCTATGGTTTATAAAATATGTAAATATGGGGCTGAAGAGTTTAAAGGTACAGCTGAAGATGATTCGAAAAGAGCCTAGTTTTGGTTAGAAAATACAGTTAGAGTTTTTGATGAAATATCATGTACTCTTGTAGAATGTTTGAAATGCGCTATGTCATTGTTGAAAGAATTAACTTATCAATGGTGGAACACTTTGATTGTAGTTGTACTGAGAGATCAAGTTAATTGGGAATTCTTCCAGACTGAATTCTTAAAGAACTATGTGAGTCAAAGACTTCTTGATAAGAAATGTAAAGAATTTCTTGAACTGAAACAGGGCTGGATGTTAGTATCGGAGTATGAGAGGAAATTTATAGAACTCAACAAATATGCCAGAGAATGTGTACCAACAAAAGCTGGAATGTGTACTTGATTTGAGCATGGACTAAATAAGGATATTAAATTGCTTGTCAAGGTTCTTGAGTTAAAAGAATTTATGATTTTACTTGACAGAGCTCACAAAGCTGAAGAACTTAGCAAAGAAAAGAGAAAAGCTAACTGTGAGGCTCGTGACAATTGAAGAATATCATAGCAGTTCATCAGCTTTGATAGGTTATTCTGGAACGGATCGAGGTAAATAGTATTCAAGCTCGAAACCTCAAGCTATATCTATAGCGAGTGTGGGTAGTGTTAGGAGAAACAACCCTGAATGCCAACAATTTAATAGATGACACTTTAGTGAATGCAAATTAAAAAATGGGTCATGTTTCAAATTTGGTTTGTATGAACATTATCATAGAGATTTCTCAGAAAGATCCGATAAAGAAGAGGCTCAAACTAATAGACCAAGTAACACTGCAATGAGAGGAGACCGCGTCAAAACACTGGAAATATGGGTAATAGTTGTAGTGGAACAAAAGACTCTACTATGAGATCTGAGGCATGAGCATCGGCCAAAGCTTATGCGATCCATGCTCAAGAGAAAGCTTGAGCGCCAGGTGTTACCACTGGTACATCTTCTATCTTTTATATTGATGTTACTGCTTTAATTGATCCGGGATCAACACATTCATATGTACGCATGACTTTAGTGCCGGATAAGAAATTTCCTTTTGAGTCTATTAAATTTGTGGTTAAAGTAACAAATCCCCTAGGTCAGTAGGTGTTAGTTGATATAGTTAGTAAAAACTGTCCTTTGATGATTCGGGGTTGCAACTTTTCAGCTAATTTGATGTTACTTCCCTTTGACAAGTTTGACGTGATTTTGGGTATGGACTGGTTAACTCTGCATGATGTTATAGTGAATTGTAGACAAAAGCTTATTGTGTTAAAGTGTTAGAATGGTGAAAGCTTCAGGTTAAATTAGATAGACTAGATAGTATGCCTAATGTTATTTTGGCTATGTCAGCACATAAATATGTTAGAAAAGGCTGTGAAGCTTATCTTGCTTACATATTTGATTCTAGAATTACCAAGTTGAAGCTAGAACCGGTCCTAGTGGTATGTGAATATTGAGATGTGTTTCCAGAGGAGTTACCCAGATTACCGCCAATCAGAGAGCTTAAGTTTATTATTATATTAGTACGGAGAACATCTCTGATATCGATAGCTCCTTACAGGATGGCACCTACAAAGTTGAAAGAGTTGAAAGCATAGTTATAAGTATCCATTGCCACGTATTGATGATTTGTTTTATCAGTTAAAAGGTGCAACGATATTTTCAAAGATTGATCTTCGTTCTGATTATTACTAGTTACGAGTTCAAGACTCAGATGTGTTGAAAACTACATTCAGAACCAGGTACGAACATTATGAATTTCTTATGATCCCATTTGGTTTGACTAACGCACCTGCAGTATTTATGAATTTGATGAACAAAATCTTCAGACTGTATTTAGACAAATTTGTGGTGGTATTCATTGATAATATTCTGATCTATTCACAAGATGAGACAAAGCATGTCGAGCATTTCAAAATTGTTTTGTAAACTTTACGTGAAAAACACTTGTTTGCTAAGTTTAACAAATGTGAATTTTGGCTTTAGGAAGTCAGATTTTTGGGACATGTTGTACCAGCCGATGGCATTAGAGTTGATCTGAGCAAAATTTTAGCTATCGTAGATTGGAAGCCTCCGAGAAATGTATTTGAGGTCAAAAGTTTTCTGGGTTTATCCTAATATTACAGAAGATTCATCAAGGAATTTTTGATGATTGCTACACTGTTGATGAGGTTGTTGCAAAAAGATGTTAAGTTTGAGTTGTCTGAGAAATGTTAACTAAGCTTCAATCAGTTGAAAGTATTGTTAACTGAGGCACCTGTGTTTGTTCAACCAGAATCGGGTAAAAAATTTGTGATTTATAGTGATGCTGTAACACCCCAAACCCGGCCCAAACGTTATGGCCAGATTTGGTGAGTCACATGGATAGTTAACTACACCTCGTTCTTCGTTTCATAATTTTAGGTTGACTTAGCAAAACCATTTCATGCGTTTTGAGAAAATAGAAGGTTATTTAATTTATAAAAATCCTATTCACTATCAGTTTGGAGTTTACCTTTTAAAAGATATTGATTGCGAGTCTTTGTCATTATGTTATCCATTTGACACGTAGATAATGTTTTGAAAACGTTTGTTAATTTGAAATAGAAGTCCGCGCAGCCTTAGTTATTAATTTTAAACAAGTAAGAAACAAATAAATAAAACCAAATAAAAATAAATACTGAGTGGCCTTATTACAGATTAAAACCCAAAAATTAAGGAATACTAAAATAAAGTAAGTTTTAGAAAAATATATAACCGAAAACAGTTCACGTGGCCACTCCGAATCCCTCGCAGCTCCAAGTTCTCTAAGGTTGGGGTTCACCTGCATGGATGGAACGAAAGGGGTGAGTTTGTGAAAACTCGATGTGTAAACTCACCCAACCAGAGTCAAAGATCAGTTCAAGCTTAAACTGGGCCGAGGCCCTATTCAGGTACAGTGATAACTGGGCCTTAACCCTATTTAGAAAATAGTGATAATTGGGCCTTAGCCCTATTCAAAAAACAGTGTGGGCCTTAGGCCCATTACAGTAATAGTTCAATGTATTATGCATGAATGCAAAACCCAAGCCCAATCCAGCTTTACATACCACCCGTACCAGCCTTACACACCATGTGGGGAATAACTTAACCCACCCAGCCCTACACACCATAGTTGCAGCTTAGCTGCTTAATCAAATATTGTGGCCAAGCCACCAGAACAGTAATACGAGGTAGAGCCTCTAACAATATACGTGGCATTGCCACTTTAGCACTTCCTCCATCAAAATAACCCAATCCCATGCAACAGAATAAATTATGATATGGCATACAGAGTAATAGATATAATAGCATGCAAATTAGTCAACTTAACCCTAGGGGTAAAATGGTCTTTTAACACCAATAGGTAAAATAATAATTTTCCACCCTTAAGGGGTATTTCAATAATTTGCCAGATTTTGGGGTTTCATGCTCATTATAGTCTACTAACAGAGCTACCGTCGTCCAAGTAACTTATTTAGTCCATTTCATTATTACAGAGTCATTGGCCCTAAAACCCCTAATCGACCCTTAGCCCCCAGATCCAATGTTGGGCCTAGCGACCCTCTCCAATATCCTTAGCATAGCTTGGGACAATGCGTCGTCCCCAACCATGCGATATTGAGACCCAGTCTCAGTAGCAGGTGACATTGGTGTCTCACTAGTGTCTAGATTTTGCATGCTACCCAAAGAAGATAACTTAGCTCGAGCCCAACTACGGCCTCTACATTGGCCTCGAGTACCACGACCACGGATACCTCGTGCACTCATTGTAATTTCAGAAGTTTATCTACATTATGAATTTTATGTATCAGTTTAGAGTTGTAGTATTTATTAGCAGATGTTTTATGTAAACAGTTTCAGAAGTTCACAGCTATTTTCGTAAATTCCAGTCTCTATCAGTTTCACTACAGTTTTAAAGTACACTAACTTACGTATTTTCCAAAGTAGGGTATCTATAATGTTTTTAAAATAAACTATCTATAGAGTCAAACAATTTTATCAGTATACAGAAAACTTACAGGATCAATACCGGTCGAGTTTTGTCAAGTTTTACGAGGCAGCCATTATGGCCGAATCTGGTAGTGTCACACCATAAGGTTTTTAAACCGCGTCGTTCAGTAAAAAACCAGTCTTGTACGTTAACCCCTATTGCTATTTTCCATTTTAAACCTCTTATCCCTTTTTATACCTTTAAAAGTAAGACATTTTTGTGTAGTAGAAGCATGTAAAGGTGTTGTTTTTAGAAGTCGTTTATTTTCTAGAAAATCATTCTTTTTTAAGAAAACCTTTGCTTAATTAGTAAAATTTTATTTTTGTTGAATGTTGCAGTTATAAATCCATAAAAATAGTTAAGATCCAAAATTAAAGCAAAACGGTCAATAACTCCAAATTACATAAAATACCCCTAAAAGTGGAATAAATTAAATAAAACTATGATAGAAAGCCAATTCAAATAGGTGGTCACCGTCCAGTCCTCCGCTACACCGAACCGCCAAGTTTGGGGATTACCTATAAAGATTAAACAAAAGGGATTAAGCCCATTATAGAATCAGATGCAGATTTAGCTCTTAGCCCATTACAGTTTCAATTATAGATGCATATTTGAGCTTTAGCCCATGCCAAAAACAAGTACAGAAACACAACCAGAAAGAATCAAAGTCCTACCCCCAACCTTTAAATACCATCTCTGACCATCCCAACACACCATGTGGGGTTTAAAACACCCACCCATCCCTACACACCATGCTATACCAAAATGCGGCACATAATAAATAAATTGTAGCTGAACTGCCAGATAATAGGCATAAATGCCTTTTCAGTACACTTCCTCCAATAATCAGTCATCCCAACGCCAAAATCAGAAATAGAATATGCAAATACAGATATTCAGAATATCATGCTCACATGCTTATGTATTACATACATACATATCACATACAATTATATGAATCAGTTCAGTCAGATATGCATGGTAATAGCATGCTCAGAACACAATATCAGTCATACAGATCATAACAATTAGGGTCTAATTACTCCTTACCAATCCTACAGCAAGCTCACAGTCCGTTTGGGATGACCCGTGCAACCCTATGGAACATTTCAGTTAAATGGGCCCTCACGCTCATGTGGCTTGCCCGTGTGGCCTACACGCCCAAATCAACCTTCGCCTGTGTGGATCACACGACCTAGCTTAGAATCCCACATGCCAGTGTGGACTACCAATATGGACTCACACGCCCGTGTGGCCCACACGACCCAATTTAGTCTAGCCCGTGTGTCGCATATAGCCATACTTGGCCATTACATGGTCGTATCTAGTGCACGGCCTAGCCTTCATCAACCACCTGGCTGTTTCCTTTGTGCACGACCTACCACAAGGGCGACCACACATTGGCTTTTGGCGAAACCTTGATTTCTACGTTTCTGGGTACACACCTGGTTCGTTTAAGATGCTGTATGTAACGCCCCAAGATTAAGGGTCTTCAATTTTGCATGATCTAACACAAATTGTATGTTTGGTGTGATGGCTAAGTGATTTGGGTGTGTGGGGGGTGTTTGGGAAGCTTGGGTTCAAGTCTGGGTAGTAGCAAAAATGTTTGGGTTTTTTTTTCTTATGTTAACCCTATTGCTAGTCTTTAGACCTTTTAAATATTTATGTTGAGTTTGTGACGCTTAAAGACTAGCGGCTTACTGGGAGAAGGTGTGTGGATGTGGCCTTAAGGTTTGAGGTTCGAGGGATGGCCCTGCAGAAAAGGGGTATTTATTTTGCGTTTGGATTGGTCGAGTGGTGGGTGTTGATCGAAACTCAATGGAGGATAAGGGCTGGAAATTCGATTAAGGATGTGGGGGGATTTAGGAGAGTGTTACAAGGGAAGAAAAGTTTGGATGAAGGAGTTTGATTGAAATTCAAACTCAGTTGGTGGCTTAATGTAAGGAGAAAATCAAGGGAAGAGGACAGAGGGGGTGTTTTGTGCCGAATTGGAGTTGTGTGGCAAGGGGGAATTTGGTTTTGAGGTTGGGAGAGTGTGAGTGCCATGTGCTTTCATCCATTCAAGTTTGGCAACTTTGGCTTTGGAATTTTTGTTGCTCTCATTTATTTTGATCTTTTAGTCAATGTTGTTTGTTTTCTGGCTTTGACCGAATAGGTATTTCTCATTTCTTTCTTTGACCTCACGAGTTTTGTGCCTCTTTTTGGTAGCCACATTCCGTTTCTTTCTTTTCTTTGTTGTGACTAAATCTCTGTTTCTTCTCTAAACTGAAATTCACTACTGACCTCTCTTCTCTACGATTCTTCTCTCTTCTGCTCACTTCCCCGATTTCTTAAACCTTTTCATGCTAGCACCCTTTCTCTTCTCTTTCAACATTTCTCCCTAGTCTTTGCACTCCAACAAATTATTTAATCGATTTGTGCTCTATCCCCTCTAAATTCCTTTGCTTTTAATTTCTAGCATTCGATTGGTCATTTTGGGGTTTCATACTTTAGTCGAATCACAACATTATCCCTCTTTGTTTTCTGCAAGGGTTGTTGGCAAAGTGGTAAGTATGTATTTTCTCTAATAGTGGTTAAACTATTCTTTCGTACCCCTTGTCTTTTAAGGTCGAATGCCTTCTTCATGTACTTTTTGTTTATAACATGTTCCTTCCTCGCGACTTGATGGACCTTGGGTTATAGGTATTTCAGTAGAGTGAGTACTTGTCTTTTAGAGGCAAACGAATCCCTTTCTCTCGTTGTTCAATTAAGGTAAGAACGCTACGTGACCTTTTTAGGTAGGCCAAATATCAGTATGTTCTGGAAGGGGATAGTTGTGGAATTAAGTCACATGGATGGTTAATCTTGGTTAATAAATCTATGTGTGTGATACAGATTTTCGACTAGGCAGGTGATCAGTTAGGATTAGCAATCTTAGAGGACTAAGTTACCCCAAGCAATTAAGGTAAGATGGTTTGGGCTAAATGTTTAGAGGGTTAGTAACCCAAACCATCGGTTAAATAACTAAATGCCTTGTTTGAGTGTAGGTTCGGTGCTCATGGGATTCTTAGTGTTTTCACAAAACAGATGTGTATACACCCTGATCTGACTATAGAACGGAAAAAGCCGAAAAACCAGAGAATTGGGCTTTAAGGCTACATGGGCGTGCGAACACTCATGGGGTTGTTTGAGCCCACAAGACATGGGTACATGATTGCAAAGTCCACTATGAGTGAGTACATGGACTCTGGCTGTAATGGGCCACGTTGGACCGAAATGGGCCTTGTGGGCCCAATGGGCTCGTGGGCCCAATGGGCCCGTAGGCCCTAGATAAGCAAAACTCATCAATAAGTGGGAAAAATGTTGAATTGTCCATGCCGTTCACATGGATTGGATCAAATTTGGGCTTGGTGGGCCATTGTGTCAATTGGACCCACGGGCCTACTTAATGGGCTTTGGGGCCTATTGCTACTATCTGTATTATTACGGTTACGTGAGTGGTTCAGGACAACTATGGCCTTATTGATGGGCCTAAGAATACATAGGCCCAAACTGCTAAACATAATTGAAATAACCCTACGGGGTACAATGACCAAAATACCCTCCATAGATAAAATGTCTGTTTTGACCCTATATGATGTATGGTTGACTGTGTATGCCATAGTATTTATATGAATGTTCTGTATGTAAGAGTATGCCCAAAGATCAATCACGAGATGGTTGTAACAACATACTTGATTTATCATGTTTATTAATATAAGGCTTTGCCATTATTATTTCAGTTTCATTTCTGTGTGCATAAATAAACTGTTTTATAATAATGTCCTAAGAATAATATGATTATTCTTAAAAGATCCTTAGTCAAGTATTATTGTTGGCTAGGACAATAATAATGCATTGAGACTAACATGTAGTTGATTGATGATAAAGAGTTGTCATTGATATCGAGTATCAGAATCAATGCATGAATGTGTGTGTTAGAGAACAACATATTGGACCGACCCGCTATGAGTATGTTTCTTGGATTATTATGTAATTGTCACAATATTAGTCATAGTGATTAATATGTATATGATCCTCATACTTGAGATCATCATCATTCCAACATCGTGAGTTGTATATTTTGATATAGTCAAACGAACACTGTAATTGGTTGTTCTATTAAGACTAATGTTGGATATACCACAATGTAGAGGGATATGGTTGATCAATATAGGATAAGTCCCTCCTACATAATAGGAGTAATATCTCAGGCCACTTGATTGAGTGAGACTAGAAATGCATGGCCATGCTCAAATAAGTTGATATGAGATGTCATACTTATTTGTATATCATAGTCTACTCAAGGTATCAAGAAACATAGGATGGACTATGCAAGTGTGACTATTCCATGACTTGTGTCTATTCTAAAGATATTGGACTTAAGGATTAATGCATGAAAAGTTAATCACAAAAGGTTATGTCGAATCATGACTTCTTGTAACTTAGGTAGCAATGATGCATTGCTAGATGCCACTCATTGTTTGTAATATTAGAATAGTTCTAATATTACTGCTAATGTTACAAGAACCTATAGGGTCACACCTTTTAATTGAAATGAACGGAGTAAAACATAGTTGGTATTGTGTCTGGTTGTCGCATGAATTAAATTAATTATAGAATTAATTAAATTCGGCAATCAAATTATTGAACATACTATATGTACAAGGATGTTGTACACATAATCAAGAACATAATTTTCTAATATATGATTTTGGTTCATATATATATAAATTTAAATAAATATAGTTTACCGAAATCTTTATTATAATTAACGTAATTATAATTTTCGATTAAACGTTATTATATTTATTTAATAACGATTATTATGATTCGGATTATTTATGGTAATAAATATTCATTATGAATATATACCAATTAACACAAAGTTTTAAATATGGCAAGGGTAAAAACCCTAAAGGGGATATACATAGGCAATCCCGAAACCATAAAAGAGAGGCCTAGCAGCCGTCAAAAGTGATACTCTCTGAAAATAGTTTTCTGAGAGATTTCCGTTCATTGTCAATTGGGTGGACTACGTAGAGGCCGACATCGTTAAAGGTTGCGGCTTGGTTCGATAGTGCTTCAGGATTCCCGTTGCCTTGGCGTCGCTGTCTACTCAGATTGAAGTTTCGGTAATTTCGAAACCTTTATCACCCCGATTCGTTCCTTACACATGGATCCATGGTATGGATCGCCGGTAAAATTTATTATTCTAATTTTCCGCTGCGTCTTGGAGGCACCGGCGATCCTACACTGTATACATACATAATAATATGATATAGCATGCCCCTGTTGCAGTGCATGGGGTCGGGTTACATGATTGGAGGAATTGTTCTGTTCTAGCAGCTCTACTGCATATCTCTGACGGCATTTAGCCAAGTATACTGACAGCTCCACGGCATATTTCTAATAGTGCCACATCGTTACAACACTGTGGAGAGTAGGGATAGGTGGGTCGATTATATCTCCACATGGAGTGTAGGGTTGGACGAAGATGAAGTGTAGAGGCTGGATGGGTAGGACTTTGACTGCATGCTATACTATTTGTGTAATAGGCTTACGCCCAATTTATACTAATTTATTACTGTTATGGGCTTAGGTCCAAATTGATTCTGCATAGACTGTTACTGATTATGGGGTTACACACTGAGTTTTCGTAAACTCACCCTATCGTTAATTTGTGCCGGTAATCCACAGTCTTAGGCGATTCGCGAGAGGCTCGGAGGTGGCCTGTAACACCCCAAACCCGGCCTGGATGTTATGACCAGATCTGATGTGTCATATGAACCAATAACTAAGTTTACGACCTTTCGCGTTATTGTGACTTAGGTGATATTTTAGTGAAACGGCAAGATTGTAAAAATAATTTTGATAAGCCTTTAGGTTACCCATATTTGATATTTGTTGAGTTTTAAAAACCTTTTTAGGAGTTTGAAAAAAACCCGCGCAGCCTATAACTAGCAGTTTCGATAGAATGAAATTAGACCCTTAAAGAAAATAAAACCAAACAAGAAATTTAAATAGCGGCCTTATTACAATAAAAACCCAAAATAGCAAAATAAAATACTGAAAATAAAACGAAAACCAAACTTGCAGATGTTGTGGCCACTCCAAATCTCTCCCAGCTCCAAGCCCACTATGGTTGAGGGTTACCTGCAGAGATGAAATAAAAGGGGGGTGAGTTTGACAACTCAGTGTGTAACATAATCTCAACCATAGGCCAAAACAGATCAAGCCTCAGAATCAGATTAATTGGGCCTTGGCCCATTATAGAAATCAGATTAAGCCCATAGGCCCATAACAGATACAGATCAAATATATTATGCAAACAGAAAACCCAACCCAGATCCATCCATAACGCCCTCGTACCAGCCTTACACCATGTGGGGAGACTACTCGACCCACCCAACCGCTACACACCACAGAAATTTGCAGCGAGGCTGCCAGATAAAATTTGCAGCGAGGCTGCCAGATATTGTGACGAGGTCACCAGATACAGATACTGTGGCGAGGCCACCAGAACAGATGTATATACGTGGCGATGCCACCAGATTGCAGCGAGGCTGCCAGAACAGATATATATGTGGCGAGGCCACCAGATTGCAGCGAGGCTGCCAGAACGCTTCCTCCATCATAAACCCAAGACCCCATGCAACAGATATCATGATATGGCATATAACATACAGAATCTCATGCATCAGATATACACATGTATTATAAGATATGACATACAGAAACAGGAATTCATACATTTCATACAGAGTTTACCCTAGGGGTATAAAGGTCTTTTTGCACCTAGGGATAAAATGGTAATTTTTCATACTTAAGGGTATTTTCGTCCTTTTCCATATTTTCAGAGATTTTACGCATGTTCAATTAATTAGTAGTCCCTAGATATCCCCAAAAGCCCATTTAAGCTCAATTTCCAATTTTGCCCTTTTTAGCCTAAAAACCCCTAATGGCCTTACTAAATACATTGAGTCCGTTAAACCTTAATTCTTAAGCTCAGATTACCATTTAACCAAGTTGTTAGTATTATTCCACCAGAATACCTTTAACGATACTTTTACCATTTTGGGCTCGAAAGTCCATTGGGCCTATCATGGCCGATCGAAGCCCAACTTACCAAAACGTTCAGAATTGCACCTTTTGCAATTCCTTCACCACCGAATCCATGGTTAACCCCAACAGAGTGAACGATTACTCTTAAGTATTACACGAGTGCGTTTTCGGTCACTTTCCACCAGTTGTCGGTCACTTTATGGCCATTTCGGCTTTTACCACTTTAGCCTAAAAGTTGGGGTTAGTTACACACCTGTTAGCTGTCGAAATGCTTGAAGAACCCACGAGTGAGTAGCCTACAATTGCACACTATTGCGTTAACCTAAAACTCAGTAACCAATAAGCCATAATCTCCCAACCAAAATCGGCCAACATGGCCTAAGTCCTTAAAAGCCTTTACCTTCTTGTTGAAAGTGGATTAGATCCTACTGTCCAGTAGCGTTTAGCCTTCCGAGTCCCTAGTTGCACAACCTCTTGATCACACTAACGCAAACAAACCAAAAGAAAGCAGCCAACAAGCCTTTAGTCACTAACGTTAGCCTCCTCATAAGGGGTTTCGGCTTTTCATGCCTTAAATATGGATGATTAATGAAAAAAAGTACTTACCACTATGATATCGGCCTAAGTAAAGTCTTAGATACGAGTATAATCTTGATTCACAACTACTCCTTCCACGAACCCCGCAAAAGAAAAGAGTTGGTTTGAGATTCGGCCCTAATGAAGGTTTTCGATTACCAAAAGACACGTTGAGTTTTGATGTACAAGTTATTCGGTTTATTAAGAAAGAAAGGGTTTGATGAAGTGAGAAATGAAGAGAAGAGTGAGTGGTGATAGAATGATTCGGCTAGGGGTTATGAGAGGTACTAAACAAAAGAGAAGAAGAGGAGTATGAGGCTAGAGAGAAATCGGCAATGACACACTAGGTTCTGTCAATAAGTGTAATCGGTTCCCAAAAGTTTCGGTCAAGAGATGAATTGACAAGTTGAGTGCCAAAGAGAGAGCAAGGTGAAGAAGAAGGAGATACGAATAATAGGATGAGAATGGGAGAAAAAGAAAAAGCAAAGGAGAAGTGGTATTCGGTTTGGTACAAAACGACACAAGGATGATTTTGGAAGGTTTGCTTTCGGTTTCTAGCAAAAAGAGAAAAAAATAAAAGAACCTCAACCCTACGGCACTTCTCCCTATTCGGCTAAGCAAGAACATCTCAAGGTAAAACCCAAGGAAAAAATCGGCACTACCGAGAGCCTATAGTTGAAAACAACCCCTAAAGTAGAGTGCCGAAATTACCTTACTAAGAGTCCTCTTGCCGGCCACCATTTTCAAAATTCAAAAGCTCCTAGATTAGCTCCTTGATTCACTCCCATGACCGATTCAAATTCCTCCCAAGCAGAGTTTAACTTTGCTTCGAATTCTTACCTGCTCAAGCACAAAAATTAAAACGCCACCTTGCAAACTCTGGAGCTTGAACCTTGGACCTCCAAGCTCACTTAGGCGCCACTTTTTAAGGAGCCTAGTGGCGTCTCCCTTGCCACTTTACCATGACTTGTTTTTGTGCTATATTTCGCACACAATTCCTTAAGACCCTTACCTCCAATGGTCCCCTATCTCCTAAGTCAAAAATCCAAAATTTTGCCGAGCTTCTAACCCATACCTGGGCCTTCTATAGGCCCATTAACACACTCCCAACATGCATTACACACCCACATACTAGATTTTAAACATTTTATCAGCTATAGGACAATCTAAGAGAAACCTAAAAATTAGGGCGTTACATGGCCAATTGTACCCTTCAGTTTTATAATTAATTATTTATTTAAAGTATTCTTGGTTTTTGGGTTTGATTGTAACAAGGCCTTCTTAAATTTTAGCTTTAATTTTTGGGATTATTTACTTAACTCTAGAACCTAATAATTTTAGATTGCGATTTTTCCTAAAAAGATTACTGTTTGGAAATTATCACGATCTTACGAAAATTGAGCTAAAAATTAAGCTTCCGCATGAACGAGATTTCAAGAGAACTATAACAATAACTCAACTAAATGGTTTGCTAGGCTTTATGAGTTTTAACTATGTTTTTGAAATACACTTCAATATGACATCGCCAGATTCAGCCATAACGTTTGGGCCGTGTTTAGGGTGTTACATTTAGTGGTATTAGAGCCAGGTTGCTAAACTCGGCTGTGGAATGGGTTTCTAATTTTTTAGTTTTTATAAGACATTTTCCAAAGAATTTGAAGTATTTGAAATATTTTTTTGGAAGTGGGGTGCACCGAGTCTCTGGCACTGAATCTGTAAGTTTCTTGACACTGTTATCTGTTTAAAAAGATGAAATACTAAGATTATTATAGATAGGAAACTGTACTAAGACACTCTAGATAAAGTAGACTGAAATTGTAGAATTTTAAAAAACTACAGTATGACTTCGATCTACAAAAACAAAGTTTAACTTACTGTTCCCATAAAACACTTGCTAATAATTATCAGAACAGTAAACTGATTCATAAAACTCTTAAAACAGATAATACATAAAATGATATGAGCACCAGAGGTGGAAGGGGTACAAGAAGTCGCGGTAGAGTCTGTGTAAGTGCTAGAGCTAGGTCCTCGGCATTGGGCCACATGCCAGACATTGAGGCTAGGGAGGCACCGGCTTCACCCACAATTGAGGCAGGGACATATGATCGAGCGGTTGGGGACAATGCACTATCCCAAGCTATGCTTCGGATATTGGAAAGGGTCATTGGGCCCAATAATGGTACTGTGGGCCAAGGGTCGGTTACGGAACGACACCGGTCAAATGGAGCAGAGATTTTTAGTGGCATTCCTGTGGTAGCCCCTAATGTTGCTGAATATTGGTTAGAGGAAACAGATTGAATACTGGATTATATTAACTACATCCATGAACAGAAGTTGAAAGGTGCAATATCACTACTGCAAGATAAAGCCTACCAGTGCTGGCTTACCGTGAAAGAAGGAGCTCGGCTTGGCCAGTTGACCTAGGAGTTTTTCAAATCTATGTTCCAGGAGAAATACGTGGGCGCAAGTTATGTAGATGCCTGGAGGAAGGAATTTCTGAACTTGGTCCAAGGGGATAGATCGGTGGCTATGTACGAGGCGAAATTCTTGTGACTCGCTGATATGCTCGTGGGATTGTGGCTATGAAATATGAGCACTGTGTTTGATGAGGACAGCCTCAGAGATAGCCTTCAAGTTCTGATAGCTCCATAGAGGGAGTGAAATTTTTCTATACTAGTCGATAAAGTAAAAATTGCAAAAGAAGTGAAGTGCGCAGACGCCAGAACCGTGACAAGGGTAAAGGAAATACAAGAGGGATTTGAGGCACTCTAATTCTATCTAGAGGTCTAGGATGAGGGCAAGGTCTGATGGGCCAGCCAGAGTTGGGCTCCCTACTGTTACTTCTGGGTTAGAACCCTGTATGAATTGTGGAAAAAGCCATTATGGTGATTGCTAGTGGAAGACTAGAGCCTGTTTGAGATGCGAGTCAATGGGGCACTGTATCAGAGACTGTCCACGGAGACTGAAACAGATGCAAACGACTAGTTTGGGTAACGCCAGCCACCAAGGGGTGGCCAACAGTCGCCAAGAGACCGTGGTCAGGCCAAGGGCAGAAATGGTATGGATCGTGGTCGTGGAGCACCTGACAGAGGTGCTGGTAATGTTGAGGCTAGGTAGCCAGCTGTGGTATATGCTGCACGTTACCGAGAGGACGGGGACGCTCTAGACGTGATAACCGATACGTTCCTTATTCTTGATATGCCTTATACTGCACTAATTGATGTAGGGTCCACCCACTCATATATTGTATGAACTGTATCTGAGACCTTGGGTGTGATGTTTGAAACCACTGCTAGTGAGGTTACCGTGTTGAGTCCTTTAGGGCAGTCAATGAGAGTGAACAAACTATATAGAGGGGTACCGTTAGAGGTTCAAGGAACGGTCTTCTTAGTAGATTTAATGGAACTTCCCTTCGGAGAAATTGACTTAATATTGGGAATGGATTGACTAGTAAAGCATCAAGCGACCTTGGATTGTGCTGCTCAGCGGGTGGTATTAAAGACTTGAAAGGGTAATGAGGAAGTAGCTATTGAGGAACGCCGTCATTATTTGTCAAATGTGATATCTGCATTGAGAGCCGAAAAATTGGTTCGTAAGTGGTGTGAACTATATTTAGCTTATGTTAGTAATTCAGATTCTGAGTGTCCTTTTGTTAAAGATTTAAGAACGGTTAAAGATTTTCCTGATGTGTTTCCTGATGAGTTATCGAGATTACTGCCAAACCGCGAAGTTAAATTCGAGATGGAGCTCTTACCGTGTACAACTCCAGTGTCTATAGCCCCTTATAGAATGGCACCGAAGGAGCTTGTTAAACTCAAAGCCCAGGTTCAAGAGTTGCTGGATCGAGGATTTATTCGACCAAGTGTGTCTCCGTGGGGAGCACTGGTGCTGATTATGAAAAAGAAGGATGTAACACCCCTAAACCCGTCCCGGTTACTGGAGGGTTAAGAGACATTACCCGACCTTCACGAATAGATTCGACGATCAGAGGCAACTATCACTCTAATGGTAGCAAAAGAAATAACGACACTTAATCAATTTCATCAATCAAACACCTAGGCCGATCACACTTATATGTATATAAGCTATACGCTACTTCAAACATATTTACAAAACACATGACTTAATTACCAATCCATATCATGCAACCAAATTTAAAGACATGGACATAGACATAAGACATTCGGTTTAGCCATTTTCGCATGGCTGATTTAATTACAACTTCAAAACTCAAACTCATATAGCTACCACATGTCTAGTCTATACATGCCATTCACAAGTTTAGTTTCAAAAATACCCAAGGACGATTTTGATAGTGCGGATGACTTCAGCCCGAAATTCCTGAAACCGTAGCTATCGAACGTGTTCTACAAAACAGAGAGTTAAAGCAACAAAGTAAGCAAACATAAGCTTAGTAAGATTTAAGTCAATAAAAACTCATTATCGAACTAAAACATAGATCTTTTGGTATTTATCTAATCCGATTTGAACCTTGAACAGTAAGAGAGGGAAATAACTATATTAGAATGTATAACGATGTACTTTAGTATATGGTCAAATATAACAAATTCAGTTGTACTCGAATTATGTACCGTACTTTAAACAGAATCGAGTCCTTAATTAACACCTAATACGTACCTGGATATTTAAGCAATACGCTCAATCTTACCTTTGCTAAGATCATAATTCATAATACCAGCATACTTACTTTCAGGCTTAGCTCGGAATAACTTTAGCCTTTAGGCTCTTCGGGATTTAACCCGGATAAACCACTGGCACGAATGCCCTTCAGGCTTAGCCCGGAATAACTTTAGCCTTTAGGCTCTTCGGGATTTAACCCGGATACAACATCGGCTCAAAAGCCCTTCGGGATTAACCCGGATACAACATCGGCTCAAAAGCCCTTCGGGATTAACCCGGTCTATGAAACTGAGATATATATATACATTCGGATTCATCTTGTATACTTTTTGCACAAGTCATCGCAAAATAATAACCATTTGCCTCATTCACAAATTCATATATAGTATGACATTATTTCTCCATATATTCGGCAACTAAGCATGAAAGCAATCCATACCTCAAATTTATTTCTAAAGCCTTTCTAGGTCTAGTAACTTCAATTATATGCCCATTTCACCATTACATTGTCGCCCATAAATAATGTGAATGACAGAAGTTTATATCAGGTTAAATCAAGTTGTGTATTGAGCTAAGACACTTAAAACTTACCTCGTCTTTTGGAGTATTGACCAGTTGACTATTTCGTCACCTTAGCCTTTCCTTTATCCGATGCTGTTCCTCTATGCTCTTGAGCTTAATTTGACACAACAAAATTTGAATTCCATCAAACACTCATTCTCTACTTGACCAAGACAAAAGATACAAATATAATCACCTTACCATATATTGATATACACGCACAGATGCACACATACACATTCGGTTCAATGAATATTAATCTCACAGCGCCACAATTCTTTGACTAGCTAAATATACCATATCATAAATAAAGTCATTCGGCACCCACACACACACATTAGCCATGTATCTATCCCCGTTTCACACGCAAAATCACTAATCTCACAACCGAATGTGTTCCTTCAAAAGAAATTTCACAAATGCTTTATTTATTCACACGGTAATGCATTTATCTAAAGCACCTCACTTCTTAATTGTCTTAAAATTCCCAATCGGCCATAATAGATAACACATATATTATCAGTGTTATAAAATTTAACGACATATTCTAAACATGGTACACACACACAACTACATTTCTAAATTTAAGCACATTACACACTATCCCCTCATTGGCCGAATTTATTCTTGAAAGAAAAAAAAAATGCCATCCAATCAATACAATTTAACCAATTCAAAAATATGCATGCATATATACATACATATATACCAAAGCCGAAAGCTTATTGACTTACTATCCCAAAATTTATTCGGCTATTATAGATGTCTATACAAAACAAAATACTAGCATACAAACCCAATCCTCAATTAGCTCTTCTTATTAGTTAAACAACAAATATTACACTATAAACATCAAAACATTCATACGGTTACTTAAACCCCATAGTCGAATGCCTTCCTTTATTTTAAGAACCATCCCAAGTAAAATTTGAACCTCAAGGCATCTCTCAAGGGTTCTCTAATACTATATATATTATTTAAAATCAAAAACTTCAAGACACCATACCATTCAACAATGGCCGAAAATGACATCCACAACCAATTCAAAAATCATTTCATGGGTTATGCTATAGGCCTAATTACCAACTTAAATTCATAAAATTCAAAGCAACTAACATGAAATCTTACCTCAATCAAGCAAAATAAGGGTGGCCAAATGCTTCTTTTCCTTTCCCCTTCTCACTCACGGTAAAATGAAGAACAAGAAGGAGAAAAGAAAAAAAAATGTATTGGCCTTGTTCTTTTCACCTTTCTTATTATTATTTTAAAATTTTCCTTTTTATGACATATGATATACATATAATATAATATTTATTTTATCCTATTATAAGACATCATAATAAGGAAATACACATGGAAAATACACATAAAATACACTTATTAGCAATCATTCACCCACATGGCCGGCCACTTAAAGCAAAAAGGACAATTTAACATGCAAATCCTTGCATCCTTTGACCATTCTTGTAACACCCCTTTTTAAAAACGGCCACACCTAAATTTATGTTTTCCATCTAGGTCCTTGACTTTAAAACACATGAAAATTTTGCAAAAATCAAAACATTCAATTTCACACATGAATTTGCACATCTACTAGACATGACAATATATATATATATATAAAAAAATTTGGTTTAGCGGTTCCGAAACCACTTTCCGACTAGGGTCAAAAAAATAAGGCTGTCACAAAGGATGGGTCTATGTTCATGTGTATAGACTATCGGCAATTGAACAAATTAACAATTAAGAATAAGTACCCTTTGCCAAGGATTGATGATTTATTTGATCAACTGTGAGGAGCCTCTATCTTTTCCAAGATAGATCTCCGTTCTAGGTATCATCAATTGAAAGTAAAGGAGGCAACTGTATACAAGACAACGTTTAGGACTCGTTATGGGTATTAGGAGTTCTTAGGAATGCCGTTTGGACTAACAAATACACCAGCGGCTTTTATGGACTTAATGAACCGTGTGTTCCAACACTATCTGGATCGGTTCGTGGTGGTGTTTATAGATGACATCCTAGTGTACTTGAAGACTGAAGAAGATCATGATGCATACCTTCGAGTTGTTCTGCATGTTTTGAGAGAGAAACAATTATATACCAAATTCAGCAAGTGTGAATTTTGGCTGCGAGAAGTGACATTTTTGGGACACTTTGTTTCTGTCGAAGGGATTAGGGTTGACCCTCAGAAAATCAAAGCTGTACTAGACTGGAAACTACCCAAAATAGTATCTGAGTTTGAAGCTTCTTGGGTCTGGCAGGATATTATAGACGTTTCGTGGAGTGGTTTTTTGTGATTGCTACACCTTTAACGAAGCGTTTGTGAAAAGGGGTACCATTTGACTGGACAGATAGGCAACAAGAGAGTTTTGAGAAGTTGAAGGTTCTGACTGAGGCCCCTATTTTAATACAGACAAAATCTGGGAAGGAATACACCGTCTACAGCGATGCATCACACATCAGTTTGGGATGTGTGCTGATGCAAAAGGGTAAGGTGGTGGTGTATGCATTTCACCAACTGAAGACCCACGAGGTAAATTACCCGAGTCATGACTTGGAGTTAGCCGCAGTGATGTTCATGTTGAAAATATTGAGGCATTACCTTTACGAAGAGAAATGTACAATTTATACGGATCACAAGAGCCTGAAGTACCTTCTCACCCAGAAAGTGTTAAACCGTAGGCAGCGTAGATGGATCGAGCTACTTAAAGATTATGACTGTTCAATTAAATACCATCCCGGCAAGGCTAACGTAGTAGCTGACGCACTAAGCTGTAGAACTGTGTCTGACCTAAGGGCGATGTTCGCTCATCTTAGCATGTTCAATAATGGAAGCTTGTTGGTTGAATTGCAAGTTAGACCGATATGGATCGAAAAGATTAAGGTTAAATAGTTGATGGATGAGTTACTGGTTCCTCGTTACCGACAAGTTGAAAGTGGGGAAACTTCTGATTTTGGGTTGAACAATGTAGGGGTATTATGTTTCAGTGGAAGAGTTTGTATACCGAGGGATACTAAGTTGAAGCAGTCGATTCTGCAAGAAGCACACAATGGTCCTTGTGCTATGCACCCTAGTGGGAACAAGTTGTACCAAGGCCTTCATGAACTTTACTGGTGGCTAGGACTTCAGCGCGAAGCTAAAGATTTCGTAAGTAAATGCCTGACATGGCAGTATGTTAAAGCTGAGTATCAACTTCCTTCTGGGTTACTACAGCCAACTATAATTCCTTTCTGGAAGTGGGAAATAGTAACTATGGATTTTGTTAGCGGGCTGGCCCTAACACCTACTAAGAAAGACTCGATATGGGTTATAGTAGATCGGTTGACCAAGTCTGCCCATTTCATACCGGTCTGTACTAAGTATTCATTGTAGAAACTGGCTAAGTTATATATGGTTGAGATCGTAAGACTACATGGGTATCCTTTTCTATAATATCTGATAGAGATCCCCATTTCACGCCTTGGTTTTGAAAGAAATTACACGAGGCACTGCGTACAAGACTGGATTTTAGCACCGCATTCCACCCTCAGACTGATAGTCAGTCAGAGAGGGTTATTCAAGTACTGGAAGATATGCTGAAAGGTTATATAATTGATTTTTGAGGTAGCTGGGAACACTATTTGCCGTTAGCAGAATTTGTGTATAACAATAGCTACCAGTCTGGCATCCAGATAGCACCATACAAGGCCTTATATGGTCGTAGGTGTCATACCCCTACCTGTTGGACTAAGTTGGGCGAACAGCGAGTTCTAGGGCCAGAGTTCGTTTCTGATACCGAAGATAAGGTAAAATTGATTCGAGACCAGTTGAAAGAAGCATCTGATAGGCATAAACCTATGCTGATCTTAAACATCGAGAGATTGAATTTTCTATGGAAGATTTTGCTTTTCTCAAGGTCTCCCCTTAGAAGAAGATATTGAGGTTTGGGCTAAAAGGTAAGTTGAGCCCTAGGTTCATTGGGCTTTACCGCGTTCTGAGGTAGGTTGGACCGGTTGCCTATCTGTTGGAGTTGCCTCCAAAATTAAACTGGATTCATGATGTTTTCCATGTCTCCATACTGATGCGGTATCGTTTGGATCCCACACATATAGTGCCAAATGAGGAGATCGAGGTTAGGCCAGATCTAAACTTCAAGGAGGAACTGGTACAAATACAGGAGCGTGACATTAAGGTACTGAGGAGGAAGTCTGTTCCACTGGTTAAAGTACTATGGGAATCACAATTCATAAGAGGCTAAATGGGAACCTGAGGAGACGATGTGACAACAATACCCTCACTTATTCTAACTAGGTAAATTTCGAGGCTAAAATTTCTATTAGGGGGTAGAGTTGTAACGCCCCAAGATTTAGGGTCTTTAATTTTGCATGATCTGACACAAATTGTATGTTTGGTGTGATGGCTAAGTGATTTGGGTGTGTGGGGAGTGTTTGGGAAGCTTGGATTCAAGTCTGGGTAGTAGCAAGAATTTTTAGTTTTTTATCCTTATGGTAACCCTATTGCTAGTCTTTAGACCTTTAAAATATTTATGTTGGGTTTGTAATGCATAAAGACTAGTGGCTTAGTGGATGAAGGCGTGTGGATATGGCCTTGAGGTCTGAGGTTAGAGGGATGGCCGTTCAGAAAATGGGTATTTATTTTGAGTTTTGGTTGGTCGAGTGGTGGGTGTTGACCGAAACTCTATTGAGGATAAGGGGTGGAAATTCGATTGAAGATGTGAGGGGATTTAGGGGAGTGTTTCAAGGGAAGGAAAGTTTGGATGAAGGAGTTTGATTGTAATTCAAACACAGTTGGTGGCTTATGGCAATGAGAAAATCAAGGGACAAGGACAGAGTGGGGTGTTTTGTGCCGAATTTGAGTTGTGTGGCAAGAGGGAATTTGGTTTTGAGGTTGGGAGAGTGTGAGTGCTGTGTGCTCTTTTTTCCATTCAAGTTTGGCAACTTTGGGTTTTGAATTTTGGTTGTTCTCATTTATTTTGATCTTTTGGTCAATGTTGTTTGTTTTCTGGCCTTGATCGAATAGGTATTTCTTCTTTCTTTCTTTGACCTCATGAGTTTTGTGCCTCTTTTTGGTAGCCACATTTCGTTTCTTTCTTTTCTTTGTTGTGACTGAATATTTGCTCTTCTATATTTCTTCTCTAAACCAAAATTGACTACTGCCCTCTCTTCTCTGCGATCCTTCTCTCTTCTACTCAATTCCCTGATTTCTTAAACCTTTTCGTGCTAGCACCCTTTCTCTTCTCTTTCAGCATTTCTCCCCATTCTTTTCACTCCAACAAATTGTTTAGTTGATTTGTACTCTGTCCCCTCTCACTTCCTTTACTTTTGATTACTAGCATTTGATTAGTCATTTTGGGGTTTCATACTTTAATCGAATCGCAATATTATCCCTCTCTATTTTCTGTAAGGGTTGCTGGCAAAGTGGTAAGGATGTATTTTCTCTAATAATGGTTAAACAATTCTTTCGTACCCATTGTCTCTTAAGGGCGAAAGCCTTCTTCATGTAGTTTTTGTTCATAACATGTTCCTTCCTCGCGACTTGATGGACCTTTGGTCATAGGTATTTCGGTAGAGTGAAGGGATACTCGTCTTTTGGAGGCAAACGAATCCCTTTCTCTCATTGTTCAATGAAGGTAAGGACGTTACTTGACCTTTTTAGGTAGGCTAAATATCAGTATGCTCTGGAAGGAGATAGCTGTGGAATTAAGTCACATGGATGGTTAATCTTGGTTAATAAATCTATGTGCGTGATACAGATTTTCGACTAGGCAAGTGATCAACTTGGATTAGCATCTTAGAGGACTAAGTTACCCCCAAGCAATTAAGGTAAGATGGTGTATAATGGTTCGGGCTAAATGCTTAGAAGGTTAGTAACCCAAACCATCGGTTAAATAACTGAATGACTTGTTTGAGTGTATGTTCGGTGCTCGTGAGGTTCTTAGTGTTTTCACAAAATAGGTGTGTATACACCCTGTTCTGAGTGTAGAATGCAAAAAGCCGAAAAACCGGAGAATTGGGCTTTGAGGCTACATGGGCATGTAAACACTCATGGGGTTCTCTGAGCCTACGAGACATGGGTACATGGTTGCAAAAGCCACCATGAGTGAGTATATTGACTATGGTTGTAATTGGCCACGTTGGGCCAACATTGGCCGTGTGTGCCAATGGGCCCTAGGCCCCAGATGAGCAAAACTCACCAATAAGTAGGATAAATGTTGAATTGTCCATGTCACTCACATGTATTGGATCAAATTTGGGCTTGCTGGGCCATTGGGTCAATAGGGCCCATGGGCCTACCTAATGGGCTTTGGGGCCCATTGCCACCATCTGCATTATTACGGTCACACTAGTCATTCGGGATGACCGTGTCCTTATTGATGGGCCTAAGGATACATATGCCCAAACTGGTGAAAATGACTGAAATAATCCTAAGGGGTGCAATGAGCAAAATACCCTCCATAGGTTAAATGTCTATTTTGGCCCTATATGATGTACGGTTGATTGTGGATGCCACGATATTTATATGAATGTTCTATATACATACATAATAATATGATATAGCATGCCACTGATGTATGTTGCATTGCATGGGGTCGGCTTATATGATTGGAGGATGTGTTTTGTTCTGGCAGCTTTGCTACATAACATTACTGTCATGTAGTCTAGTATACTGGCAGCTCTGTTGCATATTTTTGATAGTGCCATATCGATACTACACTACGGAGTGTAGGGATGGGTGGGTTGATTGTATCCCCACATGAAGTGTAGGGTTGGACGGAGATGGAGTGTAGAGGCTAGATGGGTAGGACTTTGACTGCATGCTATATTGTTTCTATAATGGGCTTAGGCCCTATTGATACTGCTCTGTTACTGTTATGGGCTCAGGCCCAAATTGGTTCTGCATATGACTATTACTGATTATGGGGTTACACACTGAGTTTTCGTAAACTTACCCTATCGTTAGTCTGTGTAGGTAATCCCAGTCTCAGGTGGTTCAGTACTGCGAAAGGCTCGTAGGTGGCCACACGTACCCTTTAGTTTTATAATTATTTATTTATTTTAAGTATTCTTGGTTTTTGGGTTTGACTGTAATAAGGCCTTCTTAAATTTTAGCTTTAATTTTTGGGTTTATTTACTTAACTCTAGAACCTAATAATTTTAGATCGCAATTTTTCCTAAAAAGATTACTGTTTTCAAATTATCACAATCTTACGACAATTGATCTAAAAAGTAAGCTTCCGCACGAACGAGATTTCAAGAAAATTATAACTATAACTAAACTAAATGGTTTGCTAGGCCTAAGCAGTTTTAACTATGTTTTTGAAATACACTTCAATGTAACATTGCCAGATTTGGCCATAACATTTGGGCCGGGTTTGGGTGTTACACTATAGCAACCACAAGGCCTCCAAAACCTAAGAATCGACCTAACAATGCTTAGAAACAATCCTAATTCATGATTAATCTAGCAATCCAAAACCAACCATAACTCAAAACAACCACTCATCACTTAGCCCTGAACCCAACAATTGCCTACGATTTCGCAGAAGCACAGTCACAGTCTTCCCGATTTACTGCTGCCAAGTTAACACGATAACCGCAATAAAAAATTTGGAGAACATAAATTGTAGAATGTCATGATCTTACTTACTAGAATCGAGTGACGAAATCAGGGACAACAAAAATAGAGATGTGACATTCAACAAAAGAAAACAAACTTCAATGAAAACCAAAAAGGGAAACGACAGAGACACAAGGAAGTAGAAAACCGACGTTAGAAATTTGGAAGGGGAGAGAGAGTGCCGAAATAAGAAAAGTTGGGGCGTTATAGATTATGCATGGTTGTTGTTAGATTTTCATCCACACGGGCAGAGACACAGGTATGTGTCTCAATCGTGTGTGACACATGGTCAGGTGACACGACCGTGTGTCCCCTGTAGTTTTTAAAGGTAGCAAGTCAGTGAGTTACATGGTCTAGCCCCACGGGCATGTGGTTGCCCATGTGACACAAGTCAGAGAGTTACACGAGATAGGACATGATCTGGGACACAGCCATGTGATCCCATGTCGAATGTCCACACGACCTGTGACACGAGTATGTCTTGTAGCCATGTGAGACACAGGGCCTGGTCACATGAGCGTGTGTCCCCTGTACTTAGAAATTTTCAATGTTGTCCTAAAATTTTAATAAGTTATCGGTTTAGTCCCGAACCACTCTTAACGCATGATTTGGGCTTCATCAGCTCGTATTAGGGACAATGTGAATGATATTGAATGATATTCATTTGGAATTGGAAACTGTATGTAAAATGTATGCTTATTTATGAAATAAGTCTGGCATTGCTTGATAACCCTATTCCGGCGACAGATATGGGTTAAGGGTGTTACACATGGCATATGGTCAATTATAGTATTTTTGTTATGGAAATAAGGTAGATGTGTATGGTTGATGTATGGCCAAATATGCACATGTTTAAATCTGTTTGATGGTTTTTGATTAAGGTGCCTTATTGGCGTATTAGTTGTATGGATTAATGGTAAAGTGAATTGGTCATTTTATGCATATTTTGGGCATGTTTTAATGTCTTGATCATATGTGTAAATTGTGTTTAGGTACATGCTTGAAATCGGTGCAAAAATGGCTTGATTTTGGCCAATTTCTTTCCTATACGGCCTAAGACAAGGCCGTGTGTGACACACAGCCATGCAACACGATCCTGTGTCCCCTGTAGGTTTTAAAGGTTGCAAGTTAGTTAGTTACATGGCCTGGCACACGGGCATGTGGGGCCATTTCTAGTGTTACAAGGCCTAGCACACAGGCGTGTGCAATGGCTGTGTAACCGAAGTTAGAGAGTTACATAGGCATGGGCACGGGCTAGGACACGGTTGTGTGTCTCAGTCATGTAAGTCACATGGCCTGACCACACAGCCCTATGACCCTTGCAGTTTAAAATTTCTATCTTTTTTCATCAAATGTTTCAAATGATCTTGATTTAGCTCCAAATCAATTCTAAAGTGATTATAAGGCCTCGAGGGCTTGATTAAGGGTCGATTTGCATGTTGATAAATAGATTGCTCTATGTTTAATGAAATGTTTGAAAGTAAATGATTTTAGGTTATGTTTATTTGGTAATGCTCTATAACCCTAATTTGGTGATAGATATGGGTTAGGGGTGTTACATATTAACTATTCTAAATAGTAGGAAATACTCTTAAATTGTATAAGATATTGGTATAATGAATTAATTTAATTTAATGAAAAAAATAGCGAATTGATATGGAAAATAAAATGTAGTGGCAAATTACAGAGAAAAGCAAGAGTAATTCTATTTTTGAATGAATAGGGTTGGAATCATTCAGGTGAAATGCTCTTATCAAAATTATGTCATGGAGAAATATTGTCTAATTAACTGCTCAGAGAGTTACTACTATAACATAAAAATTTGAGTTACTGTATGTCTATAGAACTCTGGATTAATAACTGCAATGAACGTTCTTCTCTACATAACTCGCAACATCTGTGTCTAGAGTGATACGAATATTCTATCGAATATTTGCTTGCATCAAATGATTCTAGATCCAGTATATTTAACCTTTTCAAAATTAAAAATACATGTATGAATACAACATACAATCAGCTATGTCTAGAGCTCGCATGCATGTATTTAAAATATACATAAATTAAATGAAATAGTGATATTGGCAATCTCAAATCATGAACATTAAAGATGATAAACATGTACCCAAATAACTCCAACCCAGAAATGATATAGTTCACGGGTGGAAAAGTAAACACAAAATTTAAATCATTCATCAACATTTAAAGAAGTTTGAATAACAAAAATCAGGAAAATTAAAGGTAGAACTGTAGGATTTTTCACCCCACTCAAGCTTTTCTTTTATCTTCCGCTCGTATGTGAATCCAGGATAAATGTCTCTTCTCCTTCTTCACGTCAATATTCTGCTCTCTGTAGCTGCTACCCTTTCATTCACTGAAATTCTCTAATGGAGTTTTTCTCTTCTCTTTCTCACACAAATTCTCCTCCTTCTTTTTCTTCTTCTCTGTCCTTCTTTTATTGGGTACATCCATCCCACCTCAGCACACATTTTTCTTTCCTCTTTTTAGGTTGGTTTTGAAACACCCCAAACCCAGCCTAGAAGTTAGACCTGAGTCTGGCGTGTCACATTAAAGTGTTTTTCGAAAACCATGTTTTTATTGAAACCCTTCTTATTTAAAACTTGTTTCCAACTAAAACTTGTGTTTGTTTCTTTTCAAAACATGGTCTATTAAAAGTTAATCCCTTTTTTTATTTAAAAAAAATGTTATTACCTTTAAAACCTTCTTTGTTGTGGAAGCTTAATTTAATTAGTTGCGGAAAACGTAGTGTTTGAAAATAGTTATTGTTTTGCAAAATCGCAATTTACTTCTAATAGATATAAATCACGATCAATGAAATCCCAAATTTAAAATCCAGAAGTTATAGAGGCCTTATTACAACCCAAATAAAAATCAAAGTGCTTTAAGTAAATGAGTAAAATAGAATAAGACATATGCAGTTGTGTTGCCCACTCCGAGTCCCTTGCAGCTCCGATCCATCTAAAACTAGAGATTACCAGAAAGGTTAATAAATGGGGTGAGTTTACAAAAACTCAGTGTGTAATCCCCTATTAAAATAAGAGTTAGTAAACAAAAATAGAAACAGAATCAATCTGGGCCTGAGCCCTTTAACAGTCATTTGGGTCGCAGCCCATGACAGAATCAATTTGGGTCGCGACCCAACTGATTGTTAAAGGGCTCAGGCCCATATTGATTCTGTTTCTATTTTTGTTTACTAACTATTACTTTAATAGGGGATTACACACTGAGTTTTCATAAACTCACCCCATTTATTAACCTTTCAGGTAATCCTTAGCTTTAGACGGATCGGAGCTGTGAGGGACTCGGAGTGGGCCACACAACTACATATGTCTTATTATGTTTTACACATTTACTTAAGGCACTTTGATTTTAATTTGGATTGTAATAAGGCCTTTATAACTTTTGGATTTTAAATTTGGGATTTCATTGATCGTGATTTATATCAATTAGAAGTAAATTGTGGTTTTTCAAAACAATAACTATTTTCAAACACTACGTTTTCCGCAACTGATTAAATTAAGCTTCCGCAACAAAGAAGGTTTTAAAGGTAATAACATTTTTTTTAAAATAAAAAAAGGGTATTAACTTTTAATAGACCACATTTTGAAAATAAACAAACACAAGTTTTAGGTGGCAACAAGTTTTAAATAAGAAGGGTTTCAATGAAAACATGGTTTTCAAAAAACATTTCAATGTGACATGCCAGACTCGAGTCCAACTTCAAGGCCGGGTTTGGGGTGTTACAGGTTTTTTTGGTACACGTCCAGCTAGCTGAAAGTGACGAGGATAAAGTGCTGAGTCTTCCCAGAATTGGCATGGCAATTTTGTTGGCAATCAATGATACCAATTGCCATAATAATGTTTCACTTCCCTTATTTTCCCTTTTCATCTTCTTGCTATTCCTACACCTGTATTCGCACAAAACCACACCTTTCCTCCCCTAAGTGATAAAAATAACAAATAATGAACATTATATCACAAGCCAAGCTTCGTTATGCAACGTTTTGAAAATATCCTAGAAATACAAATGTATTCACTTAATTACAACCAATTAATTCTATTTAGAGGCCTTAGATATAACTCTTTCCAAGAGTTACCACACTCTTAAACTTGCGTTATTGCTTGTCCTCAAGCTGTTTAAATATGCATGAATGCATGGAATTGCCAAAACAATCAGTCACCAAATGTATTGCTAAATCATAATAAGCATACAGTGTACCTATGTTCTTAGTAATCTTCTACTGAAATAAAGAAAAAAAAATGCTTACAATTGTTGTAAACCTATTTAGCAAATGCAATGCAAAAAATGATTCCTAAAGGTAAAATTTTCTAAATATATCAGCAACTAAAACTATAGCAGATCTCTTTAAATATACTTAGGTTATCTCTCTCCTAAACTCAAATTTTTAGGCAACTATTCAATTTTCAAAACAAAATTTCCTAGGAATTCATATTTTTATATGATTATATACTTGATAAACGTAATGGAGCATACAGTAGACTGCCACATATTACATCATGTCCCAATTTGAATATAATTCACATATGAAGCAAAAGCTTTTAACTAAAAAAATGGATGGAACAAACAACTACCTTCTTAGCAATTTAGCCTCAAGATTCAGTGGAGTGTCCCTAACATGCGTACACTTTTTTTAGACAAATACTCATATTTGAACACATTTTTTTGGTCAACAATATAATGGAGAAAACAAAATATTACTAGCCTACTCAACAAGTTCAAACATTAGAGTATTCATATTATTCTACCATTACAAAATTGTACTCTATTACTTTACTGAAATTAATTTAAGAAGTCCTAAATTTATTCAAAAAATGCCATTATAACCTAATTGTTTTTATATTTCAATTATTCTACTGTTAGAAAGTCAATTTCAACAACTGTCCTATGCTAAATATGCCTAAACAACTATAACACCCCAAACCCGGCCTGGACGTTCGGACCGAATCTGATGCTGTCACATTGAAGTGTTTTTCAAAAACATCATTTCGTTGAAAAGCCTGTTTACGTTTAAACCTCTCAGTGACCTTAACGATAATTTAGGTTGTCTAATTCCTTGTTAAAATTCAAGTTGGGCAAGAAAAGGGTCAACCATGTTGATTTGTTATTACATTTTAAAATATTGGTTACAGAAGCTTTTAAATTATGTTGTGTAAACGTGGAGTCTTTGAAAAACAATTATCTTTTGAAAACCCATCTTTTTATACTAGTAGTTTATACCAAGCAAGTAAAAATCCCAAATTTAAAGTTAAAACTTTAGAGAGGCCTTATTACAACAAATACCCAAACCAAGGTTAATGGAAATAAAAAGCTAAATGCGAAAGCAAGAGTAGTTGTGTGGCCACCTCCGAGTCCCTCGCAGCACCAATCCGTCTAAGACTGGGGATTACTTGTACAGTAAAAATAGATAGGGTGAGTTTACGAAAACTTAGTGTGTAATCCCCTAACTAAGAAAAAGTCAATCATATAGTAGATAAATGCAGTTTGGGCCTGAGCCCGTTATTGTGTCAGTATTAGTGTGGGCCTTAGCCCGTTACAGTAACGGTAACAAAATATCAAAAACAGATAACATATGACATGCCCACCAACCTGCACACCAGCTCCATCCAACCCATCACACTATGTGGGGATATAATGGAGACACCCAGCCCACACACCAAGATTAGCACCGGTTGCAGCAAGGCTGCCAGTAATATAAGTGGCACTAAGCCATCAGTAGGTCCATAGTCGTATTTGGCAACCCGTGCAACCTTATCAGTAAAGTACACTTCCTCCAAAATAATAATCCCATCCCCATGCAACATGTTAGCCATCGTATCATAATGTCATGCATGGATGCAACATATATATAACGTGGCATGCTCAAATACAAAACAAGGGCAAAATAGTCATTTTGTCTTGTAGGGGTATAACAGTCATTTTTACCAGTTCTAGGGTCTAGGTATACTTATTGACCCATCAGTAGGTCCACAGTTGACTCGGGCGACCCGTGCAACCTTAATAGTCAAAAAAATATAAATGGGCCCAAGGCCCATTATGCGGCCCATGTGGGCCGACACGTTCGTGTGGCCCACTAAGCCCAGAAATGACCTCGGCCATGTGAATGGTGCAGCCAGGTCCAATATTTCTTACACATCCGTGTGATTTATCCGTGTGTGGCCCACACAGCCCAATTCGACCCAACAAGGCCCAAAGTGGCATAAGCCCATGAAATCGCTCATAGGGGCCTCTACAGTCCGTCACCCATGTTTGAGCGTTCAAATCACCACATGAGCGAGCGTACGCTCATGTAACATCAAATGTCCTATTTTTTGGCTTTTCGGCTTTTGCCAACTTATGATTCTAACAATATGGTACACACCTGTTTACGAAACGTGTGAACAACCCGCGAGGACAGACCCTTCATCAATGAAGGTATTCAATTAATCAATTGACAATAGGGTTAACACCCACTTTTAGTATAAAGCCTAAAATATCGATAAACTTGCCTTGATTAACAGATGTGGTTTAGCCCCACTTAGACCGCTGGCTAAGATTGCTCACACACTCCTAGTTGAATATCTGCATTATCAGCGAACCTATTAGTTACATTTGCTTAAGCCCATGGGTTGAATTTACACATACAGATTGATAGAGAATGCACAACCCCAAGGTAGGGGAATAGCATTCAACCAACATCAATAATACAAGTTAATCTACTTTACTTGAACACACCTACCGCAACCTGAGATACCTTTGATCGAGTGATGAGTGAAAAGGTTTCGACTACCTTAAAACACTCGCACCCCCTACACTCCACGTGAACACCTAAGAACCAAATAAATCATCATACCATGAAAAAGGAATGGAGGATTCAGTAATAAAAGGAAAGAAGTAATTGACTTAGAAGAGTGTAGAAAAGAGGAGACTTAATACTCTTTGAAAGAATAAAGAGAACTAACAGAAGTGGCTAAAGACTACTCAATGCTTTGCTAGAAACAGTTGCCAAACCAAAACACAAATGAAGGGGTAAGGGATGAAGAAGAAGAGAATCAATAAAGCCAAGACTAAAATCAAATGAGTTGAGAGAGAAAGGAAAAATGGGTATTCGACCAAGGTACAGATTGCAAAGGAAAAGGAATTTGTTAAACCTCAAAAGCGAAAAGAGAAAGGCAGTAGTAGCATTCGGTCACAGTAACCAAAAGAAAGGATGAAAAAGTTATGAAAACGGGACAAAGAGTATTCGGCCAAGAAAGGGAAGAAGGAGTCACACATGGAGTTGGCTAACTAATTATTTGACCAAAAAGGGAGCTAAAGTTGCACAAGAAGTAGAGAAAATGAAAGAACAAATCCCGAAAGACCCCAAGTAGGAATCGGTTAAGAAGTGCAGACACAAAACTCCAAAATGTTCATAATAGTTGAAATGAAAAACACCTCCCTCAAAGCCTAATTCTCAGTGCTCAGAGTTCCCAAATGACACAACTCTCCCCCAATTCAAATTCCCTAAAGTTTCTCCCATAAACACTCCATAACAACCACCCCTAAATCCCATTATCCTCTCATTGATTTCGGCAACCAACTCCTACCACACCACTACAACTTCAGTATTTTAGTCAAACTCCAACACTGACATGGCCCAAGCAGCAAAATAGATACTCCTCTTGCATTGCCACCACTCGAACCTCAGACCCCATGAACACTCCATACGCCAGTTACCACTAGACCATCGGGCTCTTTTGTGACTTATCCTACCCACAATAATTTAAAAGACTACATGCTAGAGTCAGGGTTCAATCAAGTAAGAAAACAAAAATTTTGCATAAGCCAAGGCTTGAACCAAGGGCTTCTTAGAGACTCTCAAACACTCCTAAATCAGTTAGCCATTAAAGCAAACATACAATTGTGCCGCAGCATGCGAAATTTAAAGACTTAGATTTTTGAGGCGTTACAATAACTGTCACTCTATTTTCTAAGTTTATAAAAAAGAGTTATTATCCTCATTTGTAAAACCCCTAACTCGTATCTATCATTGAAACAGGGTTACAGAGCATTACCGTACAAACGAAATAGTAAAACATTCATTTTATACATTATTGCAAACATAATCTAAATACATTCAATCACACACATAACATCCCTTAGTCGAGCCCTCGAGGCCCTAGAAATACCTTAGAAGGAATTCTGGGCCAGATTGGAAACAATCAGAAATTATAAAAGTTAGAAATATTGGACTATAGGGGACACATTGTCGTGTGGCCAGGCCATGTGCCTCGCACGGCTGAGACACACGCTCATGTGTTAGGCCATGTAACAATTGAAATAGGGACACACGGTCATACCCTAGCCTGTGTCCTCACCAGTGTAACTCTCTGAGCTAGGTCACATAGTCGTGCAAACATAAATTTGCCCCAAAACAAGTCATTTCCATCACCAATTCAAGGAACCATCTAAAGGCCTTTAAAACACCTAACCAAAGCATCAAAACATGATCAAACCCAACATGAAATCACCAATTCAATTGTCCAAAACCGTTCAACCAATATGCCATACAAGGCATATCAATTATAGACATAGAAACTTACCAAAACATGCATATGTTTGATCACATTTCTACTATCAAACATAATTCAACTTTTACCAAATCATACTCCAAATTTGATCATTAACACTTCAACACAACTTACCATTTGGGCCATACCATTCATGCATCATAAGTACCAAAATGACATAAACTAACCAACATCAAATGGTACCAAAATAACTTATACATGCCAAAATCGTCAACTAACATTCAACTAGGTACCAATACAAATTGACCTATACATGCCATTATAACCTTGATCAAAACATCAAAAACTACTGAAATTTATGTTGGATAGCGTGATAGACCTCTGACAAGCTTCCAAGCCAATTGAGCTTCTAATTATCTATAAAACATAAGAAAGAAAACTACATAAGCACATAATGCTTAGTATGTTTTTAAAACATAAACATAACTTACCATTTTAATACATAACATTAATATTAATCATAATATAATCCAACCACAAGCTTGGCACAAGCCTAACCACCATAACCAAAACATGTTAGTGCATTCAAACATAATTCACTTGAATTAAAATAAGGTAAGCCATTATACATGAACATACGTCATTTGAATTTATCATTTTCATCAACATAAGGATACTTCCATTGAAGCTTACCATTTCAATCCTTTTCATAAATACATCATACAGTTCATTTGAACACTTACCATTCATTTCCTTTTTATGCTCGTTGAACCATTTAGAATATCATCAGATACTCGGGAAAGCTCACATGAAGTGTGCTTAACATATAACCGTAACCTTTTCTTTACATTGTTGCTCACATGAGCTATGAAATGGGCATGCTCACATGAGCTATGGGTCAGAATGTAAGCTACATGATGCTGCTCACACGAGCTGTGGAGTATCCGCAACAAATGCAGGACCTCAGCCTTCGGTACGACATTCAAGACCAGCACTCGAAATATGAAAACCCTAATGACATGTCATTTGCATCATACGAATTGGTAAGGTTCAACCAGGGCTAGTTAACTATCATGGCATTGTTGGATATTCATCATTTAATTTCATTATAACTACATTTATTCGTACAAACTTACCTCGATGATTAGGGCATAAAAACGAAGTCGATTAATCTAAGGCTTTAGCTTTTCCTCGATCTAGATCTGTACATGGTCTATATTGTTCTAAATAGACAAATTCAATCCATTTAATACTTCTATTATTCAATTCAGTCCATATTTCATATTTTTGCAAAATTACTATTTTTCCTATCGTTTTAACTTTTTAAAATTTAGTCCTTAAGCTAATAAATTGAAATCTAAATATTTTTATCCTTTCTTCAAGCTAGTCGATTTCTCTAGGGACCTATATCAATCTATACAAAGCATCATTTCACAAATTTACCATGAACTTTCATCATTTTTACAAACAAGTCCCTAAATGTCATTTTCATCCAAAATCACTATACAAAACTAGTTTATTTATCGACAATGACTTATAATCTTCCATTAAACATCAAGAATCATGCAAAAAAATTCATGGCAAATCCCTAACTCTGTAACAGTTTTACAAATTGATCCTCGGGCTAGCTAGATTAAGTTACAACGATTCCAAAAACATAAAATCATTAAAAGCAAATTTAAAATACATACCATGCAAGAAAAATAAGTTGGCCGAATACCCTAGCAAGCTTCCATGGTTATTTATGGTTGAACTATCAAATGAAGAAGATGATACCATCTTTTTATGTACTTTTATTTTATGCTTTAATTACCCTTTAACCATTTTGCCTTTTAAAAACATTAATATTTTCAATAAAAACATTTCCATAAACATCCACTAACTACATAAATGGTCTAATTACCATCTAAGTCCCTTCACATTAAAGTTTCATAGCCATTTGACAGCTTTAACTAATAGAACTCTATCATTGCACCTTTTACGATTTAGTCCTTTTTACTTAATTAAGCATGCAAATGTCAAAATTTCTTAACGAAATTTTAACTTGACCTTACTAACATCCCATAAAGATTAAAATAATAATTTACTTGTCAGATTTGTAGACCCCAAAACTACTATTCTAATTTCACTAAAAATAGGCTGTTACATCAGTGAACATCATTGATAACCATATACTCACATAATTTGTCAGTTGAATGACAATTGAATGTTATGGCAAAAGGACTATATGAACAATTAATAATGCAGTATATATGCACAACACACCCCTAAACCTAAGGGATGCATTGTCCTCAATGCATGAACATGACAAAATAAAATGAATAAAAGCTATATGAATGCATGAAATAGATAAAAAAAATCAAAATGAATGATAATGAAAATATAAAACTCAAAACATAGAGAAGAAGGAAATTACTTAACTTGGGTTGTGTGGATTTCCTTGCAGCTCTCTTGTAACACTGCTTCTTTTTCATTAAAACATCTTCTTGGACTATTTTTCCAGTAGCCTTCTTGAATCTTTTTTACTAAAGTTAGTTGATGGAAAGATCTTGAAGAACCTGTCATAACACTTCTATTGTAAGCTTTGACATAAACTCGTAATGTTCATCAAGACCCTTAAGCAAATCATAATGGGCATCAATAGGATCTTTATCAAACCGAACAGAAGCAGCTCTGACACATCATAGGAATAAATTCAGTGAGAATCAGAAACGTAACAACAAGATTATTAAACAAAATTGCATAAAAGAATAACGTGGTGCATTCAAATTATTTTTACTCTAGGAAAAAGAACTTGTAACAAAAGAAAATAAACAGTTAAATAAACTAATTAGGTAACAAGTAAAAATAAAATAAACAAAGAAAAATTTTTGCAAAAGACAATTGTTAACTATTTCAAATAGAAATAAAATTTTTGTCACATATTATAAGAGCTCCAAAATAATGTTTTAGGCGTTGACCATCGACTTTGAAAGTGGGTCATATTTTTCCATCTTTAACATCGACAACTGCATTAGGGTATATACACTCGACTTTGAATGGTCCAAACCATCTTGACTTTAATTTGCCAAGAAATAATGTAAGTCTAGAATTGAAAAGCAAGACTTGTTGTCCAGGTAGAAATTACTATGGCAAAATTTTCTTGTCATGCCAGCGCTTTGTCTTTTCTTTGTACAATCTCGTATTCTCATAAGCTTGAGCTCAAAATTCATCCATCTCATTAAGCTTCAGTAGGTGATGGGTAGCAGTGGCACCCCAATCCATGGTTAGTTTCTTGATTTCCCAGAATGCCTTATGTTCCAGCTCAATTGGCAAATGACATGGTTTACCATAGACAAGCTTGAAAGGTGACATTCCCAACAGTGTCTTGAAAGCTATGCGATAAGCCCACAAGGCTTCATCTAACCTTCCTAACCAATCCCTATGGTAAGGATTGAAAACTTTATTCAGAATCTGCTTGATTTCTCTGTTGGAAATTTTAGCTTGTCCATTCATTTAGGGATCATATGTTATGGCAATTTTATTTTTAACCCCATATATGTTTAGATCGTTGGCAACTAATTTGTAATCAAAATGTGAGCCTTCATCACTAATTAAAGTAGGAGGGGTACGAAACTTGGGAAAAATATTTGTATGTAGAAATCTCATAACTAATTTAACATCATTTATAGGTAAATTCAAAGCTTCAACCCATTTGGAGACATAATCCATAACGACAAGAATATAGATTTTTCCCTAGGATAGTGGAAATGGACCAACGAAATCAATTCCCCAAACATCAAATAATTTCATCTCTAAAATATTTTACAGCAACATCTCGTTTCATCTTGATCAGTAACCAGTTCTTTGACAGCAATCACAGTTTTTACAGAACTCATTAGCATCTTTAAACATGGTGCGCCAATAAAAACCAGATTGGAGAACCTTTCCTGCAATTTTCACACTTTGAAATTGTCAACCATAAGGTGCAAAACAACCAAAAGTACCAAAAGAGCCGATGGATAGTGTGATATAGCTCCGACAAGCTTCCAACTGGAACAAGCTTTCGATTCACTATCAACCATGAAAAATAACACCGACTAAGCATTTAAGCTTAGTATGTTCGTATAACATGGACTATAACTTACCATTTAATCATATAATAGGTAAGTAAACAAAGCATATCCCAATACGATTTGGCCAAATACCTAAGCACATATACACCAACCATGTTAGCCATGTAATTACATGTATAAGCCAGTAAACATGGATGAATACATCAATTGATCAAGTTTTAAATACATGTATCAACCAATTCAAGTTTCCATATACCATGTAACAACATTTCCATATAATTCATGTGTTTACCTGTAATAGTTCGCATCGAACTCTTATCATTCATATCGGAAGATTTCCTATTGAACCATTTAGAATACTTTTGGATACTCGGGATAGCTCGTACATTGTGTGCTAAATCATATAATTGTAATCCGTCAAATCTTATACATGTATGCTCACAGAAGCTATAAATTTGGTATGCTCACACAAGTTTTAATCGATATGCTCTCACGAGCTGTGGAGTATCTGCAACACTTGTCGGACCTCAACCATCGGTAGGACGTTCGGGACCAGCACCCAAATCATGTAAACCCTAATGACATTGCATTTCTATCCTACGTATTCTTAAGGTTCAACCAAGGCTCAGTAATTTTCGTACATCTTTGGATATGCAGTCGATATTTATACACGGCAAATCTCAATTATGTAAATATAATTCAATTAAAACACATACACATAATTTAATTACATGAAATTACCTTGACAAGTATTCATAGTTACGGAGGTGACTAATTCGAGATTTTCCCTTTGCCCTGATCTAACTTCGTACGAGGCCTATCTTGATCTATATGGATAAATTTAACTCATTTTAATATATTTTTCATTCAATTTAACCCAAATCGTATTTTAGCAAAATTACCAATTTGCCCCTATACTTTTAATTTCTTTATAAATTAGTTCTTAGGCTCGGAAAATGAAATTCATACAATTTTACCCCTACCCAAGCCTAACTAAATATTTTGTAAATTTGTAGCAGCCCACACATTTCACTAATTCACAAACTATACCATGTAATATTTACTATTCTTTTAATTTAGTCCCTATTTCACAATTTTACCAAAAATCCCTTTACAAAAGTTGTTTCTCTAAAAACAACCATCCATTTTCTAGCATCAAACTTCAAAGCTCATGTACATGCATCAATGGTAAATACCCAATAGTTTAACAATTTTACAAATTAGTCCTCGTGTTAGCTAGATTAAGTTACAACGTTCACGAAAACATATAAATCATTAAAAAAAGGGGGACAAAAATGCATACCTAGTCAAACAAACAAAGATGGCCAAACCTACCTTCTTCAGTGGCTTTGTTTTCTTGTGAAAATTGGTTGAAAATGGTAAAAGATGAAAGCTTTGTCATTTTGTATTACTTAATGTTAACTTTAATTACTAATTACTTATTTAACCTTTAAAAACTTTAAAAATTACACAAAATGCCAAGCCATCATATTCCATTATCTTATTTATGGTCTAATTACCATATAAGGACTTCCACTTTAAAGTTTTATAGCTATTTATTACCTTTACCCATTAGAACTCAACTTCTACACTTTACGCGCTTTGGTCCTTTTTATCAAATTGAGCATGTAAACGGTAAAATTTCTTAACAAAATTTTTATACGGTTCTATCATCATGCTATAGGAAATAAAATAATAAAATAAATTTTTTTAAATTCGGATTTGTGGTCCCAAAGCCACTGTTTTTATTTCACTAAAAATGAGTTGTTACACAATACTGGTTGCTATGTTGCAACATGGGGAGTTTGAGGTTGCAACATAGGGAACAAAACGCAAGAATTGTCACACTGTGTTTGGTGTTGAGACATAGCCATAAGATGTCATGACACATCCCTTAAGCTATCCCTGAACTACACATACTGCCCTCGATGTCGCGACACTGGCCCTATACAGGAGATAACTATAAGCCAGGGGCATTTTGGTTTGCACAATCAGAAGTTAAACATGGAAGCATCAACTAACCTAAGGTTGAGGATGGCAGTAACCCTAACTCTATAAATAGGCTCCTAAACACTTGTTAAAGGATGGCTTCTCGAAATTCCAAGTTTTTCCTTGTAATTTAGGTTTTAGTTTTTTCTTTCTTTCTCTTAAGGTTTAGAACTTCATTTGTAGATGCAATCAAACATTTGAGGATTTTAGTGTTTCATCAATTGAATACAATCAATATTCACTAAACTTTATTCTTGATTTATTTTTCATACGTATCTTTATCATCAAGTTTGTTATGTTTATGGATTCCATGATGAACTAATCCTCTTTTAGGGGACTAGCAAGTGAAGGTGTGATTGATTAATTGCTATGTAGGGTTTTCTTAGCGGATTAACTATTTGGGAGAGGAAGAACATAAAACCTATGTTTGACGACCCTAGGAAGTCATTTAGGTAAAAATTAACCCATAACTAGTATGGCCTATCAATGAAAGCCTTAGCCCCAAATCGGTTTGGATTGTGAGGTTGAGAGATAAGTAGTTCTTGTCGACTCATTAGTTTAGTGGAAGATCGAGAGATCCTACTAGGGTAACGACTAGTTGATTGAAAAGAAACTCGAAATAGGAATTAGTTATGATCACCAAAGCAAGCTAATCACTCATGTCTTCATTTGATTGAGTTTATAAATTAGTTTTTTGAGGTCTCTTTTATTTATGCAGTTTTTAATTCCTTATTTATAAAAGCCCCAAAAATGTTTCCCTTATGTTTTATTGTAATATAAATTATTTAAACTACTAATTAATTCTATTTGCATTTAGGTTAACTTTAACTTAGTACTAGCCTCCCTTGGGAATGATCCTCGAAGTACTTACCTACTTCGTTGTCAAACTATATTACAACCTAACCCATATACTTGTCGATACCACCTCAAATCTATATCTGTAGGTTGCAATATTCACACTCCAGACGTTAGTATGTTCGGAGGCGGTCAAGCTTTTGGCATCATTGCTAGGGAGGCAACATTACTAGATTAATTTTAATTTTTATGTTTAATAAGATAATTACGAAATTGTTAAATTGTATATACGAATTTTTTTAATTTTATAAATTCAGATTTACTATTTTTTTTATCTCAGCATATGATTCAAAGGAGAGGATATTGGATGACGAAATATACAAGGAGGGATTATATGAAGAATGGGAGATCATTGAAAATAAAAAATTGTTCATGATAGAGCTAAGCCAACACGGAAAGGAAGCCTCAACATACTAGTGTTGTAATGAACAAGGTACTAATATAGTCAAAAATCCATATGAGCTCACTCATAATTTGTATGAGGCATTTGAAAAAAATTATGATATGCCTAAACATTTAAGCAAGCCTCCCTATAATTTGTATGAGATGCCTTCATGTGAACCGCCAGAACAAACACATCTAAGGTATTATCAAACATGTCAAATATGATGGTGTAAATGATGAAAATGATGTACGAAATATCAAAATTGTTGCCTCCAAGGAAAGAGGACATGTCTGACGCTCACAACTCAGGTCATGAGAACCCTTGTATTACCGATGACCATGAATATGGTGGGATTCATACTGAGCTTGTAACTGAAGATCATGGGAATGAGTTGAACATAGTTGAACTGCTCTCTGATCCAATTTACATAGCAGCAAGACTAACTATAAAGGTAGAAGTGGAAGATGAAGAAACCACTAACGTGGAACTTAAACTAATATTGAATGAAAGTGTAGAATAGTAAAAAACTTTCACGCCATAGCGGATAAGGTGCACACTGAAAAGGTTGAGGAGTTGGATTCCGTCTTATTCGAGAAAGACATCAAGGCTCAAGCAACCAAAGTTTCACACAATAAGGAGAGAATGAGGCTCGAAGCAATAATACTTCAAAAAATAATTTGGGGTTGGCTCGTATTCGGTACTAAATGGCTCACAATGTGGATTTCACATTGGTCAAAAAGAAGGCACTATCAATAGAATTGATCGCAGAGGCTAGTTCATATACATCCATAGAGGAAAAAACATCGAATCAAAGTGTCATGAATTTCCATAAATTTCTGGACTTAAACACAAGAAAACATACAAAACCGGGCCATAAATTTCTATCTAAATTTAAAACTTTTTACATTCATTCACAACATCCCTAAAATGAGCCTACGAGGCCCAAAACATTTCTTGGAAGCGGTTTGGGACTAAATTGAGAACTTCCAAAAATGTTACACACTTATAAAGGCTTTCCCCTAAACAAGGGTCACACGATCGTGTGGATATAGGACACGCCTGTGTGGGTAGGTCGTGAGGTTACACATGCCCATGTCCATACTCAGTGTAACTCTCTATTTATGATGTCATCAGCCAAATGAAACAATACGGCCAAGCCACACACCTGTGTGCTAGACCGTGTGCTAGTCGGACCTTATACATGCTTATAATAGCTCACATTTTTCATTTATTCACATTTTCTACACATATTTTAAAACTTTTACAAATAGATCATTTTTTACATTTTCACCGAAAATCACTTAGCAAAAGTCATTTATCGAACAACTAACATTCAATTTTTACCATTAGACATCAAAATACATGCATGTCTAACATAGGTAAAATTTTAAACTTTTATAACACTTCAAATTAATCCCTAGAAAAGCTAGATTAGGTTACGAGGATCTCAAAAACCTAAAAATCATTAAAAATGGGGCTAAAACGGACTTACAATCGAGCTTGGAAGCTTGAAAACCCTAGCCATGGTTTTCCCCTTGAGAATTTTGGCCATGGGGAAGAAGATGGACAAAAATTGGGTTTTAATTTGACTTTTTAATTCATTTAATTACCGAGTGACCAAAATGCCCTTAATGAAAAACTTTAGAAACATATCTAGCCATGTCCATTTTTCTCCAAAAACTTAACCAATAGTCTAATTACCATTTAAGGACCTCCACTTTAAAATTTCATAACAATTAGAGACCTCTAACCTATAGAACTCACATTTTGCACTTTTCATAATTTTGTCCTTTTGACTAAATTGAGTATCCAAACGTCAAAATTTTCGAATGAAATTTTCATGAAATCATTCCATAAAATTGTAGACCATAAAAATATATTAAAAATAAATTTCTTAGAGTATGATTTGTGGTCCCAAAACCACTGTTCCGACTTGACCCAAAATCGAGTTATAACAACTCTCCCCCATTCGGGATTTTTGTCCCCAAAAATTTTACAGGAAAAGGGATTTGAGATTTGTGTTCTAGCTGTTATGAATTACTTTCACATTCTCTTTAATTTCTTTGAGGAAATCTATTCCGCGAATCTTTTTCTCACAAAATTCGATCCATTTACAACGAAATTCGATAATTGCAACCATGCAACATTTCTTACAATATCATCTTTATACTCATGTGATAACTATTAGTGTACTCAAACTCAACCAATATTAATGGTCTTTTCTTGTTTGCTTTCAAATTCTAAAACGTTATGACAAAACATACTTTCGAGAATTTGAACCAATTTCTCAGATTAACTATCAGTTTAAGAATGAAATACAGAAATAAAACTCAATTTTGCACTCAAAACTTACTGTAGTTTCCTTCAGAATTTCAACATAACTTCGGATCTTTACCCAAATCAATGAAGACTGGTACTCTGTGTAAACTAACAATCTCATAAATTTATAACTCATCTAGCCTGTCAAGAGAGAGATTTATACATACCGAGATAAAATATGTCAACTTCATTGAATAATCAACAGTAATTCATATAACGTCTCTCTTTTTTGGTGGTAATAATTCCGATACAAAATCCATCAAAATTCTATCCCATTTCCATCACAGATATCATCACACATTATAAGAGTCCCGAAGACACTTGATAATTATCCTTAGCTTGTTGAGAAATGAACATCTAAATACAAAGTGAGAAATATCTCTAGGTTTCTCAGTATACAAACTCTGTCTTGGAACAACACACAATCATTAATTTCAAATCTGAAACTCTAATTCAGATGTCATCTTACACTAAACTCTTTTTAGATACAATTCACTGACACATTTCAGAGCTTCAGAAATTCACCAAATAAACATCAATTTGGCTTTTGACTCAGTTAATACCGAATCATCATTAGATAATTTCAATCACGTATTTATCACCTACAATGCACACGAACTTGGATGACTAGTCATTTACTAACTCATAAACTTGCAACAGTTCAAGGCACCTTTGCTATCTCAATTTAGATCTTTCTAGCATCCAATACTTTAGATTCTTGCTATCATTACTGAGTTACAATACTCACCAAATCATCAATGTCAGTAATTATTCTACACAATTACATTAGCAATCATCTCTAAATCACATGTCATGTACATTCTAGTACTAGAACACACTTCAAACCATTTAATGACGCATGACTGAATATCATTAATTCTTTACCCAACTAAGACTGAACCAAAACTAATGCTTCTATTAACAATGTTTTCAACTGTCTATAACTTTATTATCTTGTGTTAAACCAATTCAAACTTTGTACAGATGAAAACTTCAGCATCCAAAACAACTTTAATTTACAATGACATCTCTCAGATAGAACCATTCCGATAGGTATAGTTTTGTATCATGTCTTCTAGAATATGAATCCTTCATTTAGATTATCCATCCATTACTCGTAAACGTATAGAATCTATTTCCGTACCCGAGAATAAACTCAAACACATATAACTCAATTAACTCTTTAAGTAAATAACCCAATCAACTAGACAATTGAATCGATCTGGGTTGTCATACAATAGCCTTTCAAAGAAAAGTTTTCTTCTTGTTATCAAGATAACTCAGACATAGATTTATTGAAATTTCCTTCATGAGACTAATCAAAGATCTTCTTAAAAGCTACACAACTTGAATATATAACACCACATTTTGTCCTTACTCATTGACATATACCAAGATTTACCTGGAACTGATAACTAGATATGAACTAGAAAGGGTTATATAATAAAACCATCTTAACCATTAGTCATCGTAACATTGAACTATACGGAAGTCATCTCCATCGGATAAATAATGAAAGTGTTATAATAAGATTGACATCTCAACCGTATAATTAAATAATATCATAGCTGTTAATAATGCATTTTGAACATAAAAGAGAATCAAATATGATTCCAACAGAAACCAATGCAGAAACACAACCTCTTTGTACTACTGTACTCCCATGACCCATTTTAAAAATTATAACCATAATAAATATAGTCATCTCCGTCAAAAGAATATATTTTGCAAATAACAACATAGAACCACAGCAAAACCAAGGTAGCAAAATCTCAAAATATGTAACTATATAGAATTTCCAGACATTACAACTCATATAGAATTATAAAGATCTCAATGACATCCTAGAGAAATTCCAAAATATAATTATTCATAAGCATTGAGATCAACTGTCACAGAAGCAATATAATCTTTATGTATATTCAATAGAATAATAACCAGTAGAACAAGAATTCTAGTATCATACAGATTTTACAGTCGACTTTTTTATTAACACAATAGAATAGAATACCAGAAGAAGATAGATCAATGCCGATCATAACCCAAACAATCCAACAATACTTCCATCTATCAGTATGTTTAGCTAGTGTTCTCATATAATGAGAGTTTCATTTGAAAATAAGTAGTCACATAGACCTATAAGAATAATTGAACTCATGACATACCTAAAAGAGATCGTTACAGATTACTCAACCATAATCGTTGTACTAAGTTATCGATACAATTCAAACATTATTCCATTGTTTACTTCTGTTATCACTAAGTTCACATTATCCATCCACTATCATAAATCAACTCAGAAAGACTTACAGTTAATACATTCCTTATATATCATACCTAAATATTTAGTTTCATAGAAGTCAACTTCTTCTTTAACAATGACCTTGCATAACTCGAATGGCCTTCAAAATAATCCAACATCTCTTCTAATATTGTCTTTACTTGTTAACTCATTCACTTATTTGATCACAATACTAATCCTTCAATTACACAACTCTATGATTCCATACTTGTGAGCTTATTCAACATAAATCTCGTGAAATTTAATTTTAAAATGCCACATAGGTAAGGGGGTGAGGTTGTAAAGCCTCTGACTTGACTCCCATAAAAACATGCATGTGATTTAACATTCATCATCATCATAATATCATTACAGTTATATAATTCACTTTAGGCAATTGAACATACATATTTATGTTATACGAACTTTCTGAAGCAAGTGCACTTATACATACGTTCCATAAATTCTAAGTAAATTTACTTATCGCATTCACTTAATCAAACAAATTAGGCACATAATATCATATGAATACCAAAAAACATGGATTCTTATTACACTATAAACTTTCATTTCATTTCACTTTCCCATATTTCAAGGATAATTCCAATTAAACTATTATAATTTCGATGATTATTCGGGTAGTATATTCGAGGTATACATGTCATCTATCCATCGATTCATATTCAAAAATGTCCTTTTCGCACATATTCATAGAGCACACTCCCAAGTCACATATGATATAACAGGATTGCCAATCTAGGCTAAATCCTTTCGGTAACGTATGCTCTAAAGGGCTTACTCTGAATTACCTGTCTGGACTAAATACATTTCATAACATTTATAACATTTGGTCTATTTCATAAAATCACTATAATCCATCAAAATACAATGTTCAACCGAAACAATAACATTTTACCCATATTTCTCAACTTAAGGTTATTTCATTTTGTACACCATCACATACATATCATGAACTATGATTCATACCTTTCCAAGTTTCAGCTCATAACAATCACATTTTCAAATATCTTAGTATCACTTTCAACGTTTTCGAAAATAGCTCTGTTGGAAAGCATCTCTATTTCAACAAAATAATTTTGTTAGAGTCGGGAGATATCACACTATCAGACGCAGTAATATGGCATGCATAGCTAGACTGACATATGCTACGTTAGTCCTAGAATCGACTAAACCATAACTCTAATACCACAAATGTAATACCCCTTACCCGTGTTCTATGTCGGAGCAGGATACGAGGCATTATCGGACTTAAACATAAAAAATCATACAAAATCGGGCCATAAATTTTTGTCTAAATTTAAAACTTTTCACATTCATTCACATCATCCCTAAAATGAACCTACGAGGCCCAAAACATACTTTGGAAGTGGTTCGGGGCTAAATCTAGAACTTTTAGAAAGTTTAGAAACTTATAAAAGTTTTTCCCTAAACAAGGGTCACACGCCTATGTGGATATAGGACATGCCCTATAACACCCCGTACCCGTATTCAAAGCCAGGATAGGGTTCAAGGCGTTACAGAACTTAAATATTAACATCTATGCAAAACTGGGCTATAAAACTTCCACTTAAAATTCAATCTTTTTCAAAAACAATCATATTGTCCCTTAAATGAGCCTACGAGGCCCTAAACATCGTTGGATGTGGTTAGGGACTAAATCGAGAACTTTTGAAACGTTTACAACACTTAGAAAATTTTCATATTTTGGAGAGCCACACGCCCGTATAGGTTGGCCGCGTGGTCACACACATCCGCGTGGTTTGGGACACACTCGTGTCCTTAGCCCGTGTAACTCTCTATTTATGACGTCATCAACAATTTAGGGTCAGACGGCCAAGTCACATGCTCGTGTGCTAGGCCATGTTCCCCACACGATTGACACACATGGCCATGTCTCTGCCCGTGTAGCTAAGAAATTGGTTATTTTCCCAACCATTTGTCAACCTCATTTGCAGATACTTAAACATAACTTCAAAGGTGTATTTCATGGAATAATAAGCTTCAAATATATAAACAATTCATCCTTAGACTTGTTATTTAACAACCAATATACCTAGTCTCACTTAGTCACATTCAATATGCATCATAAACATCTCTTATCCATGCATAATTATACCTAACTATCATACCATACCATTAAGCCAAACTTAGCCATTAGGCATCAAGACTATTAGCACATTCAACCAGTAGGTATTTAGGCCATAACTTACAACTCATCATGTATCATGCAAATACAACTCACATCACAAGGCATTGGCACATAAATAATGTATATATAGGCTTATAACCAATTAGCCAATATAAGTCAAGTTACATGGTTACACATAAATCAAACCTTTAACCATTACAAGCCAATACATTTGGCCAAAACATAACAACTCATACACAAAATGATTGAGTCCCTATACATTCCATAAACTTAAAATGCTTGAAAACATTGACACCGGTCAATAGCTTGATAGTGTGATAGAATCTCCGATGATCTCCAACCTGAGCTAGTATTTATGACACTAAAGGAAAAGGAAAAGAAGGGGGTAAGCTATATAGCTTAGTAAGTTGGTATGTAAATAATAACCAATTTATTAACAAGCTTTTACCAATCCTCACAATATGTTCTCAAGATAATACAATCATAATTGCACATAGTTCCACTATTTACTCATGTTCATATCAAGCTATCTACTCGAGTCCTAGTCACTAAATTATTTATATCTTGAGTTACAGAACTCCAAATTAAGATCTGCTAATTTTCTCTAAAACTAAGCTCATATATCTTCTTACCATAAATTTTTTTGAATTTTTGGCTTAGCCAATAAGTACAGTTCATTCATTAAAGTCACCCCAATTTTGATATCTGACAATTCTAACCCCTCTTCACATAAAATTAATTATCTCCTTGTACGGGATCCAGATGATGTTACCATTTGTTTCTTTTGAAAATAGACTCATTAAGGATTATAATAATATAAATTATAACCCATAATTATTTTTGTACAATTTTTAATGATTTTTCAAATTCAAAACAGGGGATTCCAAAATCATTTTGATATATGAAATTATTTTGCTTGCACCATTCCTTTTTATATGAAAATGGACTCAATAACCTTTAATTTAATATCTTATTCAACCTCTAATTCAATTTCCACCATATTTGGTGATTTTTCAAAGTGATACAATTGCTACTGTCCAAATTGTTTTATTACTAATTTTACTCTGTCATGTTTCCTTTGTATTAATTCTCATTTATAGACATATAACACTAAAGTATAACCATAGTTAGCCTTTCCAATAACTAGTCATTATCAAATATTTACAAGTGTTCATTGTAACACTTACTCCACATCAACCTTACCAAAGTTCGATCACATATTGAGCACATTGCTCATGAATATATATATACACATGTACCTGCACTTGTTCATCAAATAATTACATTCAATTACACTTAGTCATTTTTTCCCATTGAACACATCAGAATATTAATGGATACATCGAAATTTTGCACATAAATCCACACTTGTAGCCAAAGCTACTTCACATTGCTTTTCACATAGAGGCTCGTTCTCAGGCAATTTACTTTCACAGGCCTGCCCACAGAAGCTGTCAGTCATTCGTTGCTACTCAGTGCTGCTCACACAAGCTGTCAAGTATCCGCAACACATGCCGGTATACCCAGCCACTAGTAGAACTTAAGACCAGCATCCGGATTCACTTATTCACAATTTCACATAGATTTCCCATAAGTCCCTAGTGACATGTCACTTGTATCCTATTCTATTCCTAGGGTTCAACAGGGAATTTCTCACATTTTGATACTTTGTCGATTTCATTCAATATTCAGCCACATCTCATAAAATATATCAAAACATAAAAACGTACATAAAAATGATGCATTATTTTAATTTATTTATTAGTCACATTATTCAATGTGGCAAAATTACATTTTTGCCCCTAAAATTACATCAGTCAAAAATAAGGCACTATCAATGGAATTGATCACAAATGCTAGTTCATATTTATCGATAGAGGAACAAACATCAAATCAAAGTGTTGAGAACCAGCTAGAAGTTCTTCTATGGTGGTGACATGGATTGTCTCAATTTTTAAGAAACTTCCATTTCTTTATGTAAATTTTGTTTCATTTATTGTGTAACACCCCTTACCTGTGTTCTACGCCGGAGTAGGATACAAGGCATTACCGGACTTAAACACAAGAAATCATACAAAATCGGGCAGTAAATTTCCATCCAAGTTTAAAACTTTTCACATTCATTCACATCATCCCCAAAATAAGCCTATGAGACCCAAAACATACTTTGGAAGCGGTTCAGGACTAAATTAAGAACTTTTAGAAATTTTACAAACTTATACAAGTTTTGCCCTAAACAGGGGTCACACGTCCGTGTGGATGTAGGACACGCCGGTGTGGGTAGGCCGTGTGGTTACACACGCCCGTGTCCATATCCTGTGTAACTCTCTATTTATGACATCATCAGCCAAATGAAACCACAAGGCCAAGCCACACTCTCGTCTGCTAAACTGTAACACCCCGAACCCGGCCCAAACGTTATGGCCATGTCCGGTGGGCTACATCACCGATACTATCCTACGCCGCCTTATTTACTAAGTCCGATGGTGTGTTTTGGAAAGCAACGCTTGATTTCCTATTTTAAAAATCCCTGTTTTAATAACTACTCAACTTAATCTCTAATTCATTTGTTAAGCGGTTCACTTTAACCTTATTATCTTACTTAGTCTCTTCTAATAACAGGTTGGTTAAGAAAACATTTGTTTAATTTTCGAAAATAGTGCGTAATTATGGATGAAATAGAATAGTTGAAAGTCCCAAGTAAAAACAGATAAAGTGGCCTTATTACAACCCATAGCAAAATAAAACCAATAGTAAAAATAATTAAATTAATAAACCAATTAAAATACGAGTTCGGTCTTCGTGGCCACTCTGAATCCCTCCCAGCAACCAAGTCACGATCTAGGGCTCACCTGCAAGGATGGAAAGAGAGGGGTGAGTTTGGGAAAACTCAGTGTGTGCAGAACCCATCCAAAGCCCACATCGGCTCGAGCCCACTAGACCTGAGCCCTAGCCAGTTTTAGTCAAATACTGGGCCGAAGCCCTATTCAGATTACAGATACTGGGCCGAAGCCCTATTCAGATAACAGTTTGGCCCATAGGCCCATAACAGTACAGTACAGTATAACAGTATGAATGCAACCCAATTGGGGAGACTACTCAACCCACCAACCGCTACACACCACCCGTACCAGCCAACACACCATGTGGGGAATAACTCGACCCACCCAGCCCACACACCACAGTTGCAGCATGGCTGCTCAGATAAACAGTATACGAGGCAAAGCCCCATTCAGTAGCAATACGAGGCATAGCCCCTTTCAGTAACGTGGCAGTGCCACTCACACTTCCTCCAATATCAAACCCAAACCCCATGCATCAAACATACATACATCATGATATGCAGTAACAATAATAGTCATGTCAAACAATTCAGTCGGTTTTTAGCCCTAGGGGTATAACGGTAATTTTCTACCTAAGGGCAAAACAGTAATTTCTCACCCTAAGGGTATTTCAGTAATTTTGCTCTCATATTACAGTTTTTATGCTTATTACAGTCTCTACTAATCCCATAGTCGTTACAGAAATTCGATTAACACAGTTTAATTGTTTTAGCTCTTAAGCCCTAAAACCCCTAATGAGCCCTATTTCGTCAATTAGCCCATTAGGCCCGTTTAGTCCAAATTTCATATTCAGTTACCTTGTTTTAGCTATTCTTACGCCTACAGTTCATTTTATTACCCTTACACCCATTTTTACCTAAATGGGCCCAAATTGCCCATTGGGCCCATACTCGGCCCACCGAGGCCCCAACTGACCGTAACGCCCAAAATTTCGTGGCTAACTCCCCCTTCAGTACCGATTTCATATCCAAAGTTTCCCTACCAACTTGTGAGTGTTCGCACTCTCACAAGCCCTCGAAATGCCCAATCTTCGGCATTTCGGCTTTTCGGCATTTGCCAACATGCACAATGAAGGGGTTCAGAATCACACACCTGTTTTGCGGTTTCACCAACGAGATCTCCTATGCGACAGTTCCTACAACCCAAAATCTAATTGATTAATCAATAGATCTACGAAAAACCAAAGCTACAATCCTTTACCACATTCGGCCATACCCCTTAATGGCCTAAAAATCTTACCTTTACCGATTTAGATCGCTTTAGATCTAGATCTGATGATTCCGATGCCTTTACTGCCTCACTTGCTCGCCTCCTTCGCAACTATCACTCAAAGAACAAAGAAAAACACCACTCGATTTACTAAAAGTTCAAATCGGCAAAGTCCCCAACTTTAGGGACTTTCGGCTTTTCCAACACATGAAATATTGAACAGATCTGAGGTATTAAACACTTACCAATGATTTCTCTTCGATTCCTACACAGATCTGATGCAAATCTGCCCCTTGAACGCTAGTAGAACCCTTAACTATGAGATCTGAAATTTTCGGCTATCTCCCTACACTAATGGTGATTTCGGCTTTTCAACTAGAGAAGAAGATGGCGATTTGAGCTGTGAGTTTGGGTGATGGCGTCGACAATGAAGTGGCTCAAGGGAATGTAGTAATCGGCCACAACAAGTGAAAGGAATAGGGGTAATTCGGCTTACAAGAAATTGGCAAAAAAAAAAGAAAGCAGTTTTCGGGATTTCTGGCACTTTGAGCAATCGGCTATGGCTATTTTTGGAGGGATAGAATCGAAAGAAATGGCAGATCTGAGTATGATAGAGTGTTCGGCTAAGGGGAAGATCAACAAAGTAAAAAGAAAAGAAGAAAAGCAATGATAGAGAGGAAGAAGAAGAAAAAATCGGCTAGATACTCTTAGGGAGGCCAATTTCGGCTTTTTTGACTGAAAAGAGAATAATAACACCTAAGGTGGCTAACCCTAACTCTCATGACAGAAAATAGAAAAAGACAAAACCCTAATAATTCCCCTAAAACAATCGGCCCAAGTCCCTGAAGCCCCTTGCCGAATTCCCACTTAAATTAGGCTCATACTTTAAAAATTAAAAAAAAAACACTATGCTTACCTTATAACTCGAACCCTTGTCCTTGCACACCCACTTAGGCGCCACTTTTTTAGGAGCTTAGTGGTGCCACCTTGCCACTCTACCAAGGCTCCCTTTGTGACATATTTTACACGATTTTTCTTAAAGGCCCACTTAACCAAGTCCCCTTTCACTTGAAAATCCAACTTAAGATTTTACCGGGTTTTAACTTAAGCTTGGGCCTTCTAAAGGCCCACTAACACATGTACATACACTTTCAACCTTCAGAACACCAAAATTTTAAAATTTCACTAAAAATTCACAAAACCCGAAAAATCCCGAAAATCAGGGCGTTACAACTCTACCCCCTTTAAGAAATTTCGTCCATGAAATTTACCTGATCCAAATAATTGAAGGTATTGTTGACGCATAGTCTCCTCTGGCTCCCAAGTAGCTTCTTCTCTACCATGATTACGCCATAGCACCTTTACCAAAGGAACAGACTTCCTCCTTAAGACTTTGACATCACGATCTAAGATCTCCACAGGTTCCTCCTCGAAAGTCAAATCGGCATTTACTGTAATCTCCTCTACTGGTACAATATGCGAAGGGTCCGATCGATACTGTCTTAGCATAGACACGTGAAAAACGTCATGGATACGATCCAACTCTGGTGGCAACTCCAACTGATAGGCTACTGGCCCAACCCGCTTAAGAATCCGATAAGGCCCAATAAACCGCGGACTTAGCTTGCCCTTTTTACCAAATCTCAAGATCTTCTTCCACGGTGACACCTTTAGGAACGCCATATCCCCAACAGCGAACTCAATCTCCTTACGCTTAAGGTCAGCATATGACTTCTGCCGATCAGACGCCTCCTTTAACCGATCTCGAATCAGCTTAACTTTACTTTCGGTATCTGCTACCAACTCTGGTCCAAGAACTCTACGTTCTCCCAATTCTGTCCAACAAGTAGGAGTGCGACATCTCCGTCCATAAAGTGCCTCATATGGAGCCATCTGAATACTTGCTTGATAACTGTTGTTGTATGCAAATTCTGCCAACGGTAGATAATCTTCCCAACTACCACGAAAATCAATGATACATCCTCTTAACATGTCTTCCAACACTTGAATGACCCTTTCAGACTGACCATCTGTCTGAGGGTGAAATGTAGTACTGAAGTCCAATCGCGTACCTAACGCCTCATGCAACTTCTTCCAGAATCGAGATGTAAATCTAGGATCTCGATCAGAAATTATCGAAACTGGCACCCCATGCAAACGCACTATCTCTGCTACATACAGCTTGGCCAACTTCTGAAGTGAGTAATCAGTTCTAACTGGTATAAAATGGGCAGACTTCGTCAATCTATCCACAACTACCCAAACAGAGTCCTTCTTTGAAGGTGTCAAAGGCAAGCCACCCACAAAATCCATCGTTACTCTTTCCCATTTCCACTGCGGAATCTTTATTGGCTGCAACAATCCAGACGGCAGTTGGTGCTCAGCTTTAACTTGCTGACACGTCAAACATTTCCCAATGAAATCAGTCACCTCTCGCTTAAGTCCAGGCCACCAGTACCCTTCTCGTAAATCCCTATACAACTTATTACCTCCAGGGTGCATAGCATAGGCTCCACCATGAGCCTCACTCAATATCAACTTCCTCAAGTCAGAATCCTTAGGAATACAGACTTTCCCTCGAAAGCATAGGACTCCATCAGAATTCAGTCCAAAATCCTCACTCTTTCCCTCCTTGACTTGTTGAAATCGAGGAGTCAACGAATCATCCTTCCACTGCAATTCTTTAATCCTCTCGGTCCAAGTCGGTCTCACTTGCAGTTCGGCCAGCAAACTCCCATCATCATACAAACTTAAACGAGCGAACATCGCCTTTAACTCAGTAACAGTCCTTCGGCTCAGTGCATCAGCCACAACATTAGCCTTGCCAGGGTGATACTCAATCGAACAGTCATAGTCCTTAAGCAACTCTATCCATCTCCGTTGCCTAAGGTTCAACTCCTTCTGAGTTAACAGATATTTGAGACTTTTGTGGTCAGTGTATATAATACACTTTTCCCCATAAAGGTAGTGTCTCCAGATTTTCAATGCAAATACCACCGCTGCCAACTCAAAAACATGCGTAGGGTAATTCACCTCGTGAGGCTTAAGCTGTCGCGAAGCATAGGCAACCACCTTACCCTCTTGCATCAGTACACAACCTAATCCCACATGCGAAGCATCGCTATAAACCGTAAAGTCCTTCCCAGATTCTGGCTGAATCAACACTGGCGCCTCGGTCAACACCTTTTTCAGGTTGTCAAGAGCTTCTTGCTGCCTCTCAGTCCAATTAAAGGGTACTCCCTTCCTTAACAATTTCGTTAATGGAGCCGCGATGATAGAGAACCCCTCAACAAACCTTCTATAATAGCCTGCCAAACCCAGAAAACTACGAATTTCTGTCACCGTCCTAGGCGGCTTCCAATCCAGAACTGCCTCAATCTTGCGAGGATCTACCCTAATTCCCTTAGCAGAAACAACATGACCCAGAAAAGTCACTTCTCGAAGCCAGAATTCGCACTTACTAAATTTCGCATACAATTGCTTTTCTCTTAGAGTCCGCAGAACGATTCGAAGATGCTCATCATGCTTCTTCTCTGTTTCCGAATACACCAATATATCGTCAATAAAGACGACCACAAAATGATCCAAGTACGGCTGAAATACTCGGTTCATTAAATCCATAAAAGCTGCTGGTGCATTCCTCAATCCAAAGGGCATAACCAAGAACTCGTAGTGACCATAACGAGTTCTGAATGCTGTCTTATCCACATCCACCTCTTTTACCCTTAACTGATGATACCCAGATCGAAGGTCGATCTTGGAAAACACTGAAGCTCCTTTAAGCTGGTCAAATAGATCGTCGATTCTTGGCAGAGGATACTTATTCTTTATCGTCAGTTTGTTCAACTGGCGATAATCGATACACATACGCATCGTACCGTCCTTCTTTTTCACAAACAGCACCGGTACTCCCCACGGAGACACACTCGGTCTAATGAAGCCCCTATCTAACAACTCTTGAATCTGGGCTTTCAATTCCACTAGCTCCTTTGGTGCCATTCTGTAAGGCGCAATGGACACTGGAGCTGTTCCAGGCAACAGATCAATCCCAAATTCCACTTCCCGGTTAGGAGGTAGTCCAGGTAGCTCCTCAGGAAATACATCTTGAAATTCATTAACGGTCCTCACTGTCTCCACGGTCACCCCTTCGGGTTCAGTTTGACTTACAAACGCTAAGTATGCTTCACAACCTTTGCGCATCAACCTTTCAGCCCTTAAGGCAGAAACCACATTGGACAAATAGTCCCTTCGTTCACCAATAACCATCACCTCCTCACCTTCGGTTGTTCTTAATACCATTCTTTTGGCCGCGCAATCCAACGTTGCCTTGTGCTTGGTTAACCAGTCCATGCCCAGAATCAAGTCAAATTCTCCAAAAGGTAACTCCATCAAGTCTCCCAGAAAGATCCTACCTTGAGTCTCTAAAGGCACATCTCTAAAGAGTTTATCTACCCTAATAGAGTGACCTAAAGGACTAATCACAGTTACCCCACTCACAGTCTCCTCAGAATGCACACCCAACGACCCAGAAATTTCACAAGCAACATACGAATGAGTCAAACCCACATCAATTAAAGCAGTATATGGTGTATGATCTATCAAGAACGTACCAGTTATAACATCTGGTGCATCACCCTCCTCGCGGCGGCGAGCAGCATACACTAAGGCTGGCTGACGAGCCTCAGCATTTCCAGCACCCCTGCCAGGTGCTCCACGACCACGTCCATTACCATTGCCTCCTCTACCTTGACCACGGCCCCTTGGCGGTGGCAGTCCCCCATGCGCAGGCTGAGCAACTCTCTGATCAACAGCTTGAGCCTGAGCTGGCTTCTGTGGGCAGTCCTTAACCTGATGGTCCTTAGACCCACAACGAAAACAAGCTGTACTGTGTTTCCAGCATTCTCCTCGATGAACTCTGCCACAGTCTCCACAAGCCTGTGGTCTAACAACATTCACTGGCATAGCTCGCATGGGTTCTTCTACTCTAGCCCTCTTAAAATTCCGGTTTGCAGCTCCCGATACTCCAGAGTCTCTTTTAAAACGGTTGCGATCCCTATCGCGATTCCGCCTTTCAGCTTGCTTCACTTCCTCGGCTATCTTAGCCTTCTCCACCAGTGCAGCAAAGTGGCGCTCCCTCTGCGGCGTTATCAATACTCTCAGCTCATCTCTGAGGCCATCCTCGAACCGAACACTACGCTCATACTTGGTGGAAACAATGCCACTAGCATACCGGCTTAATCGCAGAAATTCTGCCTCATATTCAGCCACAGTCTTACTACCCTAGGTCAGGTTCAGAAATTCCTTCCTTCGTGCATCCACATAACTAGCCCCAACATATTTCGCCTTGAAAGACTGCTTGAACAATTCCCAAGTTACCCTCTCAGCTGGGGTACCCTCTCTTACGGTGATCCACCATTGATATGCCTCGTCCCTCAGCAACGATACCGCTCCTTTCAGCTTCTGCTCCACTGAGCAGTCCAAGTCGTCCATAATTCGCTCTGTGGCTTCCAACCAGTACTCAGCCACATTTGGGGCCACTCCAGATATGCCCCTAAAAATTTCCGCTCCATTGGCCCGGAGTCGCTCAGAAATGGACCCCCTATTCACCGGCCCAACATTAGCTCCGGCCACCCTTTCCAGAACTCTCAGCATGGCCTGGGATAAGGCATCGTCCCCTGCGGCCCGATCGTGCGGCCCATTTTCCTCCACTGGTGGTCGTGCCTCTCCTACTGGCCTATGCTCAAAAGACGATGATCCAGCTTGCGCACTAACTCGGCCTCGTCCACGGCCTCGTCCCCGAGTAGCTCTTGTACTCATATCAATTATCTGTTTTACAAATTTTATGCCATCAGTTAATGTTTCAGTTGTTTATTACAGAATATCTTATGAACAGATAAAATTTCAGAGTTTGTGTTCGCGCGATCGTAGCCTAGCTACTGTCTCAGTTTCCTAGGGTTTAGTTTACCCTACAGTTTCAGTTTTATGGCCTTAATACTACCTCACCTATAGTATCACATCCAAGGCTCAGTACTATCTACAGCTTTATTTTCAGTACAGTATAGAAGTTAAGGCAAAAAATACTTACAACTTGGTGCCAGGGATTCAGTGTGCCACCTCTCGAAGTACCAGATTTCAATAAAATCTTAGACCTAAAAATAATTTTTTAAACATATTTTAGAAAAGACAAGTTAAAAGAAATCACTTCGAAAACAAAAATTCTTTCAGAAAATCTGGTTTTCCAAAAATACCTTTTATGAGCTTAAAAATTTTGAAAACCCCTTTTTGGACCCGATCCACAGCCGAGTTGTTGCAACCTGGCTCTGATACCACTAAATGTAACACCCCGAACCCGGCCCAGACGTTATGGCCATGTCCGATGGGCTACATCACCGATACTATCCTACGCCGCCTTATTTACTAAGTCCGATGGTGTGTTTTGGAAAGCAACGCCTGATTTCCTATTTTAAAAATCCCTGTTTTAATAACTACTCAACTTAATCTCTAATTCATTTGTTAAGCGGTTCACTTTAACCTTATTATCTTACTTAGTCTCTTCTAATAACAGGTTGGTTAAGAAAACATTTGCTTAATTTTCGAAAACAGTGCGTAATTATGGATGAAATAGAATAGTTGAAAGTCCCAAGTAAAAACAGATAAAGTGGCCTTATTACAACCCATAGCAAAATAAAACCAATAGTAAAAATAATTAAATTAATAAACCAATTAAAATACGAGTTCGGTCTTCGTGGCCACTCTGAATCCCTCCCAGCAACCAAGTCACGATCTAGGGCTCACCTGCAAGGATGGAAAGAGAGGGGTGAGTTTGGGAAAACTCAGTGTGTGCAGAACCCATCCAAAGCCCACATCGACTCGAGCCCACTAGACCTGAGCCCTAGCCAGTTTTAGTCAAATACTGGGCCGAAGCCCTATTCAGATAACAGTTTGTCCCATAGGCCCATAACAGTACAGTACAGTATAACAGTATGAATGCAACCCAATTGGGGAGACTACTCAACCCACAAACCGCTACACACCACCCGTACCAGCCAACACACCATGTGGGGAATAACTCGACCCACCCAGCCCACACACCACAGTTGCAGCATGGCTGCTCAGATAAACAGTATACGAGGCAAAGCCCCATTCAGTAGCAATACGAGGCATAGCCCCTTTCAGTAACGTGGTAGTGCCACTCACACTTCCTCCAATATCAAACCCAAACCCCATGCATCAAACATACATACATCATGATATGCAGTAACAATAATAGTCATGTCAAACAATTCAGTCAGTTTTTAGCCCTAGGGGTATAACGGTAATTTTCTACCTAAGGGCAAAACAGTAATTTCTCACCCTAAGGGTATTTCAGTAATTTTGCTCTCATATTACAGTTTTTATGCTTATTACAGTCTCTACTAATCCCATAGTCGTTACAGAAATTCAATTAACACAGTTTAATTGTTTTAGCTCTTAAGCCCTAAAACCCCTAATGAGCCCTATTTCGTCAATTAGCCCATTAGGCCCGTTTAGTCCAAATTTCATATTCAGTTACCTTGTTTTAGTTGTTCTTACGCCTACAGTTCATTTTATTACCCTTACACCCATTTTTACCTAAATGGGCCCAAATTGCCCATTGGGCCCATACTCGGCCCACCGAGGCCCCAACTGACCGTAACGCCCAAAATTTCGTGGCTAACTCCCCCTTCAGTACCGATTTCATATCCAAAGTTTCCCTACCAACTTGTGAGTGTTCGCACTCTCACAAGCCCTCGAAATGCCCAATCTTCGGCATTTTGGCTTTTCGGCATTTGCCAACATGCACAATGAAGGGGTTCAGAATCACACACCTGTTTTGCGGTTTCACCAACGAGATCTCCTATGCGACAGTTCCTACAACCCAAAATCTAATTGATTAATCAATAGATCTACGAAAAACCAAAGCTACAATCCTTTACCACATTCGGCCGTACCCCTTAATGGTCTAAAAATCTTACCTTTACCGATTTAGATCGCTTTAGATCTAGATCTGATGATTCCGATGCCTTTACTGCCTCACTTGCTCGCCTCCTTCGCAACTATCACTCAAAGAACAAAGAAAAACACCACTCGATTTACTAAAAGTTCAAATCGGCAAAGTCCCCAACTTTAGGGACTTTCGGCTTTTCCAACACATGAAATATTGAACAGATCTGAGGTATTAAACACTTACCAATGATTTCTCTTCGATTCCTACACAGATCTGATGGAAATCTGCCCCTTGAAACGCTAGTAGAACCCTTAACTATGAGATCTGAAATTTTCGGCTATCTCCCTACACTAATGGTGATTTCGGCTTTTCAACTAGAGAAGAAGATGGCGATTTGAGCTGTGAGTTTGGGTGATGGTGTCGACAATGAAGTGGCTCAAGGGAATGTAGTAATCGGCCACAACAAGTGAAAGGAATAGGGGTAATTCGGCTTACAAGAAATTGGCAAAAAAAAAAAGAAAGCAGTTTTCGGGATTTCTGGCACTTTGAGCAATCGGCTATGGCTATTTTTGGAGGGATAGAATCGAAAGAAATGGCAGATCTGAGTATGATAGAGTGTTCGGCTAAGGGGAAGATCAACAAAGTAAAAAGAAAAGAAGAAAAGCAATGATAGAGAGGATGAAGAAGAAGAAATCGGCTAGATACTCTTAGGGAGGCCAATTTCGACTTTTTTGACTGAAAAGAGAATAATAACACCTAAGGTGGCTAACCCTAACTCTCATGACAGAAAATAGAAAAAGACAAAACCCTAATAATTCCCCTAAAACAATTGGCCCAAGTCCCTGAAGCCCCTTGCCAAATTCCCACTTAAATTAGGCTCATGCTTTAAAAATTAAAAAAAAACACTATGCTTACCTTATAACTCGAACCCTTGTCCTTGCACACCCACTTAGGCGCCACTTTTTTAGGAGCTTAGTGGCGCCACCTTGCCACTCTACCAAGGCTCCCTTTGTGACATATTTTACATGATTTTTCTTAAAGGCCCACTTAACCAAGTCCCCTTTCACTTGAAAATCCAACTTAAGATTTTACCGGGTTTTAACTTAAGCTTGGGCCTTCTAAAGGCCCACTAACACATGTACATACATTTTCAACCTTCAGAACACCAAAATTTTAAAATTTCACTAAAAATTCACAAAACCCGAAAAATCCCGAAAATCAGGGCGTTACATAAACCATGTGACAAATTAAATTCTAGCAAAATAGGTGCAAACTTCACACTCCCTGGACACACGTCCGTGTTCAAGGCTGTGCCGTCCACATGGCTGAGACACACGCCCGTGTCTCTGCCAGTGTGCTCTGTACTGGGCATATTATTTCTCAAAAATTCAAGTGCAGGGGACACACGGCCTAAACACATACTCGTAGGGCTGGCTGTGTGTCAGACACACGCCCGTATGTCTACTCATGTGGACAAAATAAAGGCTATTTTCCAGGCCATTTGCCACCCTTGTTCACACATACACTTACACCATTTGAAAGTCACAAGCCACAATGTGACAACCCAAATTCAACCTTAATTGGAACGATGGTTTCGGGACCATGAGTTCGAGTTGGAAAGATTTTTTTATTTAATATTATTTTCTGTGTTCTGAATGAGTGTACTTATACGTGCTAAAGTTTCGTGATTTAATTTCGAGATTTAAGTGCTTGATTTACAAAAAAGGATTTAATTGCATCAATTGGTTTTATACATACTTTATGAAAATGTTAAAGTGTCATGTCTTTTAAAGGTTTGGATTTATATGGATTTAATTGCTTTAAAAAAGGATTTAATTGCATCAATTGGTTTTATAAATATGCCATTTATTAAATGCATGTGTGGTGTAAATTAGGATTTAATGGTGGAATCATTAGTGAGTAATTATATGGAGTACTTAGATTGCAAATAAACCTTCTAATTATGTGATTACCGTTTGTATCCTTGAAATATGTGTTTTGTGAATGAAATTAGTAAGGTTAAAAGTGTAAAATAATAATAACCTATTATATAATTAAACAAAACAAAAATATGAGAAACATGCATGTGTTCATCCTCGAAAGTTCTGAAAATATCAAAGGGGAAAAACTCTTCCACATTTGGCCATGTGACAGCCCTATTTGACCCTAGTCGGGAAGTGGTTTCGGGACCACTAAACCGAGTCATAAAAATAATTGAATACGATATCTTATGTCTAATGTATGTGATAAATGTATGTGTGAAATTGAAATGTTTGAATTTGACATATTGTATGTGATTGCTAAACTAAAGGACTAAAGTGATAAGAACTATGATGTTTGTGGCTAAATTCAAGAAAAAAGTTGTATAAGGTTTCAAAGTAAGGGATTTGCATGTCAAATTAGCCTTTTTACATTTAGTGGTCGGCCATGCATGATGATTAGGCTAATAAATTATATTAGTTTTATGTTTATGAACAAATTATGTGAAATTATTGCTTAATTGGATAATAAAGTGAATAAAATAACAAAGGAAATGGTGAAAAGAACAAAGTGAATTCATTTGTTCTTCTTTGCCGTAACTTGAAGAGAAAAAGAGGGGAGAAAGAAGCCACCATTCGGTCATCTTACTTGTTTCAAATTAAGGTAAAGTTTCATGTATTTTCTTTTGATTTTTGAGAAATTCTGTCGATTTTGAAGCTCACAACAAAACCCATGTATTAGTTTTGTGAATTAATCCATGAACATTCGGTTATGGCCACATGGTGAAAGATTTTGTGTTTTGTTTTGGTTAAAGTTGATAGACTATAGTAGAATACATGGAATTGAGCTAGAAATGAAGTCATTACCGTTGCCATGGTGGAAATTTTTGAGTCTTGGTTGTGTAAGGCTTTCGGCCAAGTCTAGAAGTATGCTAATGGTGGAGGTTTTGAATGTATGAGACTTAGAATGATAAATTTAATATTTTGGTGCCCATTTTAAATTATAGTTGAGCTATGATCATTAAATTGGTAAAAGTAATTGATATTACTGAATTGTATAAATTTTGCTTTCACATTCGGTTTGTGGGATAAGTTTTAGGAGACCATTCGACCATAGTGTACAATGCTTGGTGAAGGCTTGTTAAATAACTCGTGTATTATGAATGAATTAGTTAATTGAGATGTTTTGATTTGAACCCTTATAGCATTGAGATGTATATTGAATTATAGATGGTTTAAAATGGTGTAAGACTCTTGTTAGTTAAGTTGGAAGTTTCGGCTTTCGGTAGTTTAGAATGGAAATTTAAATGTTATGAGGTCATTTATGAAGCATTTGGTCATGATGCCTATCATGTATGCATGTGTATTAAACGTTTTAAAAGGATTTTTATCTTTGTTAATGTCATTGCTCAAAGTACCGAAATTAATAGTTGTGAGAAATAACTTTTAGTTATATATATATAGGTGAGTACCGAGTGGTTTAACTTTTAAGACCATGCATACTTGGTAGAATAAATGATTTAGTGGAGAATTATGATGAACACATATACATGTTTATATATTTGACCGAATATGTGTGGGTGGCTTAGAAAGGATAGTTGCATTCTTTGTTTTGATTTAGTGAAGGATATGAAAATTTATATACTTAAATTGTTTATTTAAGCTCAAGAGCTTAGAGGCGAATCATCAGATAAAGGAAAGGCTAAGGTGACAGAATAGTCGACTCGTAAATACTTCGAAGGACGAGGTAAGTTTTAAGCGTCATAGTTTAGCATGAGACTTGACTTTTAATATGATGTGCATATTTAGTTACTCATGTGGAAGATATATGTGGTCTATGAGTGGCATAATGTAATAGTGAAATTAGACAAATAGTTGAAAGGTTATTAGACATCTGAAGGCTTTAGAAATCAATTTGATAAGCGAATTTCTTATATGCCTGTTGACCGAACCTGTGTGAAATCAAATGTCGCACTATGCATTAATGTATAAATGAGGCGAATGAATGTTATCGTACAATAAGATCTGTGAAAATTATATGTGATGGTTTCAAATGAATATGCCTCAGTGCTTTTATCCGGGTTAAATCCCGAAAGACCTATGTGCCAGAGTTGTATCCAGGTTAAATCCCAAAGGGCCTATGTGCCAGAGTTGTATCCGTCTTAAATCCCGAAGGGCCTCTGAGCCAGAGTTGTATCCGGGCTATGTCCTGAAGGTTATTCATGCCAGTGTTACATTCGAGCTAAGCCCGAAGAGCCTTAAGGCTAGAGTTATAATCAGGTTGAGCCCAAAGGCATACACGCTGAGGATATATAAATTCGACTATAATAATTGTGACTGATAATTCTATTATCTTAAATTACCCAGGTATGTGCCGTATACAATTTGTGAGCCAAATTTCTGTTGAATTATGATTCATCAAATTAGTAATATCATATTTGATCATGATTTATGAAAGTAGAAAAACATGTGACTTGTTTGTGGTATATGGAATTCGGTTTATGTGGAAAGGTGTTGTTCTGGTTAAGGCACGTATATATATATATATAAATATATTTACGCATTATGTCATGATTCAATTTTGAAATTTGGTTGGATGTATTTGGTCTTTAAGTATAGATTTTTATCTCTTAAAACTTACTAAGCGAATAAATGCTTACTTCGTTGTCTTTGAATAATTGTTTTATAGATCTCATTAGTCAGCTACGATCTCGGGAATCACTCGATCGAAGTCATCCTCACTATCAAAGAGAATTCGGTATTTTATAGCTAAACTTTTGAGAAAGGCATGTATAGGTTGACATTTTGCGGTTAACAACTATCTTTTGACTATGTAATTAAATTAGGCCATACGAGAATGGCTTACCTAAATACCTTGCTTTTATAGTTATGGTGTTGACTAGATCTTAATATATATGAATAGAAGTGTAAGATGCATGGTTGTAACTCAATTTCGAAGTATGACATATATCAATAATTATGTTCTATAAAATATGTGTGATTTGATTATGGCTAATGAGGATGTTTGATTTGTACATTGTTATGATCATAGTCAATTGGTCTAGTTGATCTTGTTTGTTGAGCCTTGCCAAGTTATGACACTTATAATTTATCTTTGATTAGTAAAGGTCTTATGATTCGTAAATGTGGTTTTAAATGAAACGATTAGGGGTGATCATGGATCCGATATGTGAGTGTCGAAAGATGATTGTAATTACGACTTGAATTGTGCGAGTGAATTTTTGGATAAGTTAACTAATGGTCTGGTAACGCCCTTGACCCTCCTGCGACGGGTACGGGTTTAAGGGTGTTACAGGCCATCTCTTGCCAAAATTCAAGGTAAATTCATGTGATCTTTTATTAAAATTTGGTAGCTTTGGTGATCCTTGTTTAACTAGCTTTAAAGCCCACCATGTAATGTATGAAATGGTTGAAAAATGTAGGTTCGGCCATGAATGAATGATGTAGAATTTGGAGTTGGAAATTAGAAACTAAAAATAAGTGTTAGATGGATTTTTTTTTTGATGTGTGATTTTAAATGATTTTGAATTTGTAAGGATAATTTGTGAAAATAGTGAATTTAGTGGCTAATTTCGAAATTAGTGATCTTAATGGCTACATCCTTATGCTTAAGTTTCATATATATATATATACACATATATGTGTTTAAGGCATGTTTTCGGTTAGCATATAATGAAGTGGTTGAAAGGTATTATATAATGCTTACATATTCGGGTAATGATGAGTAAACTATGCTTAAGTAAATATATGAAATGTGTTGCTGTAATTTTGTTTTAAATGTCAGTATGATTAGTCCAAGTTTGATTTTATTTGCAAGTGAAACACTAAATGCAGTATTACTAAATTGGTTCCTTGCATACGTGTAATTAATAATGTAATGACAAATGGTACATATTTATGTTTGGCTAAAGTTAAGTAAATTAATATCTATTCGTAAATGATGTATATGACAGATCTGTATGTGATTATGCTTGTAAAGTCAAGAATATTAATTGAGTCATGAATGATTGGTTTGTAAATTGAACAATCTTAATGTATGAGTATAGGTATATATATATTTATATATATATATTCGGTGAGGGAGCAAGATAACTTGGTTTGCTTACGTGAGTGATACTTATTTTAATGTCTTAATATTAGATAATAGGTTCGGTTAAAAGAACCATTATATTTTGTAAATGAAGTGTTAAGTTTTGGGAATTTGATTATGGAGTAATTGATAAATAAATAAATACTAACGTCTGTTTGAGTAGTGAATTGTTTGGTAATGCTTTATAAGTATATTCGGTTTATGCATAGCATGAGTAAATTGTATTGATGTGTATTTTATGAATTTTGGACCAAATGTTTAATGAATAAATTGTAGAGGGCACTTTGTGAATTACATATTTATGTGATCTTTGAGTGTTAAGATATTGGTTAAATTATTGAAATAGTTAAATTGTTCTAAATTTAAGCTCAAGATTCAAATAAACGAGACTAGGATCAGGGGAAAACAAAGTTAGCTGAGTAGCCGTTATAATTGTACAAAAAGTATTGAGGTAAGTTTTAAGTAATTAAACATTGATTATCTTTGAATATAGCATGATATGTATCATGAGAATTAAACAATATGTATATATATATGTATAACTGAATGGAAATGTGAAATAAAACTAAGGTAGTTGATGTGTATGTATGTATATATATATAGTTGAATGAAAGTATGAAATGAAATCATGGTAGTTGATATATAAAACAGAATGGAAGTAAGGAAATAAGCTTTGATGATTGATATATGTATATGTGTTATATAGCCGAATGGAACTATGGAAATAAGCTTTGATGGGTGATTTTATACAAACAATTGCTGAACGGTGATAACATTAGTTGACATGATCTAGCTAGGGTGTTATTTGTGCCGTTTGTGACTAACATGATTGAGTTGAATTATGTGTGGTGTTACCTTTACCGAATGTGATTTAAAGTGATGGATATTTCCATTTTTTGTTTATTGAGGTAGTCAAATGTAATTTATGATGTGAAGAATATTTGTAATGTTTCAATGTGAACGCCGAGTGTGTGATAGCCCTATTTTTGACCCTAGTCGGGAAGTGGTTTTGGAACCACAAAATCGAGTCACAAAAATATTTTAATAATTATTTTCATGCCTATTATAAGTGCCAATTCATGTGTGTCACATTTGGTGTTTTAATTTAGTCTTATAATAATGAATTTCACTTAAAATGGCTTAATTGTGAACTTCAAAAATGTGTTAGGTGAATGTGGGATGGTCAAATAATAGCATGTGGTAAAAACATGGCCTTGCATGTCAAAATTTCCTTTTTATCAATAGTGGCCGGCCAACCTACCAAATAATGATGTTTTGTTTGCTTTTATTTTGTATTTTAGTAAATATATATTTTTATTATGTGCATAAAATAATAAAGTTAATAAAATAATAAAAAGAATGGTGAAAAGAACAAAGCTACCTTGTTTTGTTCTACACTGCCGAATGTAAAAGAAAATAAGCTAGGGAGAAGAACAACATTCGGTCATGGTGGTTGTAATGCCCTGATTTTCGGGATCTTTTGGGTTTTGTGAATTTTAGTGAAATTTTAAATTTTTGGTGTTCTGAAGGTTGAAAATGTATGTACATGTGTTAGTGGGCCTTTAGAAGGCCCAAGCTTAAGTTAAAACCCGGTAAAATATTAAGTTGGATTTTCAAGTGAAAGGGGACTTGGTTAAGTGGGCCTTTAAGAAAAACCGTGTAAAATATGTCACAAAGGGAGCCTTGGTAGAGTGGCAAGGTGGCGCCACTAAGCTCCTAAAAAAGTGGTGCCTAAGTGGTTATCCAAGGACAAGGGTTGGAGTTGCAAGGTAAGCATAGTGTTCTTTTTAATTTTTAAGCATGTGCCGAGCATGTGACTATTTTAAGTAGGAATTTCGACAAGGGCTTTTAGGGATAGGAATTTCGACAAGGGCTTTTAGGGACTTGGGCCGATTACTCAAGTGTGATATTAGGGTTATATCTTTTCCTATTTTCTATCATAAGAATTAGGGTTAGCCACTTTAGGAATTATTTCTCTCTTTTACTGTTAGAAAAGCCGAAATTTACCTCCCGAGGAAGCTCATAGCCGAATTCTTTCTCTCCACCTCTACCATTACTTTTCTTCACTTTTCTTCTTCCTCTTTGATTCATTCCTTAGCTGAAACCCCCTCATCCCCTTATTCATCTTCTCTTTTGATCACACCCTCTATAAAATCACCATAATCAATTTCCTTCAAAAGTCGAAATCCCGAAAAGAACTCACCTTTGTGCCGAATTTCCTAAGCCAAGATTCCTCAACTTTCTTTTGTTCTTTTGGCGAAATCTCACTCCTTCTACACTCTAAATCCCTGTCGACAACACCTATACTAAACTCCCCACACCGAATCATCTTCTTCCTTACCTTTCTAAAAGCCGAAATCACCATTAGTTTAGGGAGATAGCCGAAAATTTTAGATCTCAGAGATAAGGGTTCTACTAACGTTTAAGGGTTAGTCTACTTCAGATCTAAGTTAGAGGCAAGGTAAAAGCAGTGGTAAGTGGTTATCAACTCAGATCTTTAAGATATTTCATACTTTGGAAAAGTCGAAAGTCCCTAAAGTTAGGGAGGTTGTCGATCTAGTCTATTAGTGATTTAAAGTAGTATTTTGGTTCTTTTTGGGTGTTAGTTAGCAAGGAAGGTGATCAAGCAAGGAGTGGAAGGCATCGGTATCATCAGATCTAGATCTAGTGCATCTAAATCGACAGAGGTAAGTTTTCATGGCCATTAAGGGTGTGGCCGAATGTGGTAAGAGATTTTCGTTGTAGTTTTTCATAGATCTACTGATTAATCACTTAGATAATGGATTGTAGGAATGGACACATAGGAAATCTCGTCAGCAGAACTGCAAAACAAGTGTGTGCTTCGAACACCTTCATTGTTCAAATCGGCAAAAGCCAAAATGCTGAAGTTCCGGCATTTTGAGGGCTTGTGAGCATGCAAATGCTCTCAAGTTGGTAGGGAAAATTTGGATTTGGAACCGACACTGGTAGGAGAGTTTGCCGCCGAATTTTGGGCGCTATGGTAAGTTGGGCCTCGGTGGGCCGAATATGGGCCCAATGGGCAATTTGGGCCCATTTGGGTAAAAATAGGTTTAAAGGTAATAATATAGATTACAGGCATCAAAACTGTTAAAACAAGATAATGGATTGGAGATTAAGGCTTAAATGGGCCTAATGGGCTAAAATGGCATGGTAGAGCCTATTAGGGTTTCAGGGCCTAAGGACTAAAACTGATAAACTAAATTAAATGAGTTTCTGTAACAACCACTCTAATAGTAGAGGCTGTAATAATAATAAAAACTATAGTAATAGAACAAAATTACTGAAATACCCTTAGGGTGCGAAATTACTGATTTACCCCTAAGTAAAAATTACCATTATACCCCTAAGGCTAGAATCAACTGTACTGCTTAATTGACTGTTACTGTTACTGCATGTCATGTTATGTTTATCTATTGCATGGGTTGGTTTTATATTGGAGGAAGTGTGAGTGGCACTGCCACGTTACTGAAAGGGGCTATGCCTCGTACTGTTTCTGAAAGGGGCTTTGCCTCGTATACTGTTTATCTGAGCAGCCATGCTGCGACTGTGGTGTGTGGGCTGGGTGGGTCGAGTTATTCCCCACATGGTGTGTTGGCTGGTACGGGTGGTGTGTAGCAGTTGGTGGGTTGAGTAGTCTCCCCAATTGGGTGGCATTCATACTGTTATACTATACTGTACTGTTATGGGCCTATGGGCCAAACTGTTATCTGAATAGGGCTTCGGCCCAGTATCTGTTACAGGGCTTTGGCCCAGTATCTATAATCTGGATAGGGCTTCGGCCCAGTATTTGACTGAAACTGGTTAGGGCTCAGGCCCAGTGGGCTCGAGCCGATTTGGGCTTTGGATGGGTTCTGCGTACACTGAGTTTTCCAAACTCACCCTTCTCTTTCCATCCTTGCAGGTGAGCCCTAGATCGTGACTTGGTTACTGGGAGGGATTCAGAGTGGCCACGAGGACTGAGCACGGTTTAAAATAAGTTTTACTACTTTATTTTTCTAATTATCGGTTTCTACTTTTAAATTTGTTTATGGGTTGTAATAAGGCCACTATGACTGTTTTTATTTGGGATTTTCAACTGTTTTATTTCAACCACAACTACACACCGTTTTCAAAAATTTAACAAATGTTTTCCTAACCAACCTGACAATACAAATGGCTAAGTAGGATAATAAGGTTAAAATGAATCGCTTATCAAATGGAATAGAGATTAAGTTGAATAATTATTAAAACGGGAATTTCCAAAAATCAAGCATTGCTTTTCAAAACTCACCATCGGGCTTAGTAAATAGGGCGGTGTAGGATAGTCTAGGTGATGTAGTACACCAGACATGGCCATAACGTCTGGGCCAGGTTCGGGGTGTTACATTTAGTGGTATCAGAGCCCGGTTGCAACAACTCGGCTGTGGATCGGGTCCAAAAAGGGTTTTAAAAAAATTAGTCCAGAAGGGTATTTTTGGAAAATCAGATTTTTGGAAAATTTTTGGTTTTAAAAAGGTTTTTTCCTTCAAATTGTAGTTTTAAAACAAGTTGTTTTGAAACATTGATTTTTAAGAGGCCTTAAACTATTTGATCTAATAATCAGAAAGTGGCACACTGAATCCCCGACACCAAGTTGTAAGTATTTTCTGCCTTAACTTCTGTACTGTACTGAAAATAAAATTGTAGATAGTACTGAGCCTTGGATGTGATACTATAGGTGAGGTAGTATTAAGGCTATAAAACTGAGACTGTAAGGTAAACTAAACCTTAGGAAACTGAGATAGTAGCTAGGCTACGATCACGCGAACACAACTCTGAAACTTTATCTGTTCATAAGATATTCTGTAGTAAACAACTGGAGCATTAACCGATGTCATAAAATCCGTAAATTAGATAATCGATATGAGTAGAACAGCTACTCGCGGACGAGGCTGTGGACGAGGCCGAGTTAGTGCTCAAGCTGGATCGTCGTCTTCTGAGCATATACCAGCTGGAAAGGCACGACCACCGGTTGAGGATAATGGGTCGTACGATCGGGCCGCAGGGGACGACCCTCTGTCCCAGGCCATCCTGAGGGTTCTGGAAAGGGTGGCCGGAGCCAATGTCGGGCCCATGAATAGGGGGTCCATTTCTGAGCAACTCCGAGCCAATGGAGCGGAAGTTTTTAGGGGCATATCTGGAGTGGCCCCGAATGTAGCTGAGTACTGGCTGGAAGCCACAGAGCGAATTATGGATGACTTGGACTACTCAGTGGAGCAGAAGTTAAAAGGAGTGGTACCGTTGCTGAGTGACGAGGCGTATCAATGGTGGATCACCGTGAGAGAGGGTACCCCAGCTGAGAGGGTAACCTGGGAATTGTTCAAGCAGTCTTTCAAGGCGAAATATGTTGGGGCTAGTTATGTGGACGCACGAAGGAAGGAATTTCTGAACCTGACCCAGGGTAGTAAGACTAGGGCTGAATATGAGGCAGAATTTTTGCGACTAAGCCAGTATGCTAGCGGCATTGTTTCCACCGAATATGAGCACAGTGTTCGGTTTGACGATGGCCTCAGAGATGAGCTGAGAGTTTTGATAGTGCCGCAGAGGGAGCGCGACTTTGCTGCACTGGTGGAGAAGGCTAAGATAGCCGAGGAAGTGAAGCAAGCTGAAAGGAAGAATCACGATAGGGATCGTAACCATTTTACGAGAGATTCTGGAACATCAGGAGCTGCAAACCGGAATTTTAAGAGGGCTAGAGTAGAAGAACCAGTGCGAGCTGTGCCAGTGAATGTTGTTAGACTACAAGCTTGTGGGGACTTGGCAGAGTTCATCAAGGAGAATGCTAGAAACACAGTGGAGCTTCTTTTCGTTGTGGGTCTAAGGATTATCAGGTTAAGGACTGCCCACAGAAGCCAGCTCAGGCTCAAGCTGTTGATCAGAGTGTTGCTCCGCCTACGCGAGGAGGACTACCACCGCCAAGGGGCCGTGGTCAAGGTAGAGGAGGCAATAGTAATGGACATGGTCGTGGAGCACCTGGCAGGGGTGCTGGTAATGCTGAGGCTCGTCAACCAGCCTTAGTGTATGCTGCTCGCCGTCGCGAGGAGGGTGATGCACCTGATGTTATAACTGGTACGTTCTTAATATCTCATACACCATATACTGCTTTAATTGATGTGGGTTCGACGCATTCGTATGTTGCTTGTGAAATTTCTGGGTCATTGGTTGCGCATTCTGAGGAGACTGTGAGTGGGGTCACAGTAGTTATTCCTTTAGGACACTCTGTTAAAGTAGACAAACTATTTAAGGAAGTGCCTTTAGAGACTCAGGGTTGGATCTTTACTGGAGACTTAATGGAGCTACCTTTTGGAGAATTCGACTTGATTTTGGGCATGGACTGGTTAACCAAGCACAAGGCAATGCTGGATTGCGCGGCCAAAAGAATGGTATTGAAAACAACCGAAGGCGAGGAGGTGATGGTGATTGGTGAACGTAGGGACTATTTGTCCAATATGGTTTCTGCCTTAAGGGCTGAAAGGTTGATGCGCAAAGGTTGTGAAGCATACTTGGTGTTCGTAAGTCGAACTGAACCCGAAGGGGTGACAGTGGAGATAGTGAGGACTGTTAATGAATTTCAAGATGTATTTCCTGAGGAGCTTCCTGGATTACCTCCTAACCGAGAAGTGGAATTTGGGATCGATCTGTTGCCTGGAACAGCTCCAGTGTCCATTGCGCCTTACAGAATGGCACCAAAGGAGTTAGTGGAATTGAAAGCCTAGATTCAAGAGTTGTTAGATAGGGGCTTCATTAGACCGAGTGTGTCTCCGTGGGGAGCACCGATGCTGTTCGTGAAAAAAAAGGATGGAACGATGCGTATGTGCATCGATTATCGCCAGTTGAACAAACTGACGATAAAGAACAAGTACCCTCTGCCTAGAATAGTTGATTTGTTCGACCAGCTTCAAGGACCTTTTGTGTTTTCCAAGATCGACCTTCGATCTGGATATCATCACTTAAGGGTAAAAGAGGTGGATGTGCATAAGATGGCATTTAGAACTCACTATGGTCACTACGAGTTTTTAGTTATGCCATTTGGATTGACGAATGCACCAGTAGCTTTTATGGATTTAATGAACCGAGTATTTCAGCCGTACTTGGATCGTTTCGTGGTCGTCTTTATTAACGATATATTGGTGTATTCAGAAACAGAGGAGAAGCATGACGAGCATCTTCGAATTGTTCTGCAAGTTTTGAGGGAAAAGCAGCTGTATGCGAAATTTAGCAAGTGCGAATCCTGGCTTCGAGAAGTGACTTTTCTGGGTCATGTTGTTTCTGCTGAGGGGATTAGGGTAGATCCTCGCAAGATTAAGGCAATCTTGGACAGGAAGCCGCCAAGGTCTATATCAGAAATTCGTAGTTTTTTGGGTTTGGCAGGCTATTATAGAAGGTTTGTTGAGGGGTTTTCTATCATCGTGGCTCCGTTAACGAAATTGTTAAGGAAGGGAGTAGCCTTTAATTGGACTGAGAGGCAGCAAGAAGCTTTTGACAACCTGAAAAAGGTGTTGATTGAGGCACCAGTGTTGATTCAGCTGGAATCTGGAAAGGACTTTACGGTTTATAGCGATGCTTCGCATGTGGGATTAGGTTGTGTACTGATGCAAGAGGGTAAGGTAGTTGCTTATGCTTCGCGACAGCTTAAACCTCACGAGGTAAATTACCCTACGTATGATTTGGAGTTGGCAACGGTGGTATTTGCATTGAAAATCTGGAGACACTACCTTTATGGAGAAAAGTGTATTATATACACTGACCATAAAAGTTTCAAATATCTGTTAACTCAGAAGGAGTTGAATCTTAGGCAACGGAGATGGAGAGAGTTGCTTAAGGACTATGACTGTTCGATTGAATACCACCCTAGCAAGGCTAATGTAGTGGCTGACGCACTGAGTCGAAGGACCGTTGCTGAGTAAAAGGCCATGGTTGCTCGTTTGAGTTTGTATGATGATGGGAGCTTACTAGCAGAGTTGCAAGTAAGACCGACTTGGACTGAGAGAATCAAAGAGTTACAGTTGAAGGATGATTCATTGATTCCTCGATTTCAGCAAGTCAAGGATGGTGAGAGTGAGGATTTTAGACTGAATTCTGATGGGGTTCTTTGTTTTCGTGGGAGAATTTGCGTTCCTAAGGACTCTGATTTAAGGCAGTTGATTTTGGGTGAGGCTCATGGTGGACCTTGTGCTATGCACCCTAGAGGTAATAAGTTTTATAAAGACTTGCGAGAGGTTTATTGGTGGCCTGGACTTAAGCGAGAGGTGACTGAGTTCGTTGGGAAATGTTTGACGTGTCAGCAAGTTAAAGCTGAGCACCAGTTGCCTTCTGGATTGTTGCAGCCAGTGAAGATTTCGCAGTGGAAATGGGAAAGAGTAACGATGGATTTTGTGAGTGGGTTGCCTTTGACACCTTCAAAGAAAGATTCTATATGGGTAATCAGGGATAGATTGACGAAGTCTGCTCACTTTATACCGGTTAGAACTGATTACTCACTTCAGAAGTTGGCCAAGCTGTATGTCGCCGAGATTGTGCGTTTCCGTAGGGTGCCAGTTTCGATAATTTCTGACCGAGACACTAGATTTACATCTCGATTCTGGAGGAAGTTGCATGAGGCGTTAGGTATGCGATTGGACTTTAGTACTGCATTTCACCCTCAGACAGATGGTCAGTCTGAGAGGGTTATTCAAGTGTTGGAGGACATGTTAAGAGGATGTGTGATTGACTTCTGTGGTAGTTGGGAAGATTATTTGCCATTGGCGGAATTTGCATACAACAACAGCTATCAAGCGAGCATTCAGATGGCTCCATATGAGGCACTTTATGGGCGGAGATCTTGTACTCCTACGTGTTGGACAGAGTTAGGAGAACGTAAAGTGCTTGGACCAGAGTTAGTGGCAGATACTGAAAGTAAGGTTAAGCTGATTCGAGATCGGTTATGCTGACCTTAAGCGTAAGGAGATTGAGTTCGCTGTTGGGGATATGGTGTTCCTAAAGGTGTCGCCGTGGAAGAAGATCTTGAGATTCAGTAGAAAGGGCAAGCTAAGTTTGCGGTTTATTGGGCCTTATAGGATTCTCAAGCGGATTGGGCCAGTAGCATATCAGTTGGAGTTGCCACCAGAGTTGGATCGTATCCATGACGTTTTTCACGTGTCTATGCTAAGACGGTATCAGTCGGACCCTTCGCATATTGTACCAGTAGAGGAGATTGCAGTAAATACCGATTTGACCTTTGAGGAAGAACCTGTGGAGATCTTAGATCGTGAAGTCAAAGTCTTAAGGAGGAAGTCTATTCCATTGGTAAAGGTGCTATGGCGTAATCATGGTAGAGAAGAAGCTACTTGGGAGCCAGAGGAGACTATGCGTCAACAATACCCTCAGTTATTTGGATCAGGTAAATTTTGAGGCCGAAATTTCTTTAAGGGGGTAGAGTTGTAACGCCCTGATTTTTGGGATCTTTCGGGTTTTATGAATTTTAGTGAAATTTTAAATTTTTGGTGTTCTGAAGGTTGACAATGTATGTACATGTGTTAGTGGGCCTTTAGAAGGCCCAAGCTTAAGTTAAAACCCGGTAAAATATTAAGTTGGATTTTCAAGTGAAAGGGGACTTGGTTCAGTGGGCCTTTAAGAAAAACCGTGTAAAATATGTCACAAAGGGAGCCTTGGTAGAGTGGCAAGGTGGCGCCACTAAGCTCCTAAAAAAGTGGCGCCTAAGTGGGTATTCAAAGACAAGGGTTTGAGTTGCAAGGTAAGCGTAGTGTTCTTTTTAATTTTTAAGCATGTGCTGGGCATGTGACTATTTTAAGTAGGAATTTCGGCAAGGGCTTTTAGGGACTTGGGCCGATTACTCAAGTGTGATATTAGGGTTATATCTTTTCTTATTTTCTGTCATAAGAATTAGGGTTAGCCACCTTAAGAATTATTTCTCTCTTCTACTGTCAGAAAAGCCGAAATTTGCCTCCCTAGGAAGCTCATAGCCGAATTCTTTCTCTCCACCTCTTCCATTACTTGTCTTCACTTTTCTTCTTCCTCTTTGATTCATTCCTTAGCCGAAACCCCCTCATCCCCTCATTCATCTTCTCTTTTGATCACACCCTCCATAAAATCACCATAATTAATTTCCTTAAAAAGCCAAAATCCTGAAAAGAACTCACCTTTGTGCCGAATTTCCTAAGCCAAGATTCCTCAACTTTCTTTTGTTCTTTTGGCCAAATCTCACTCCTTCTACACTCTAAATCCCTATCGACAACACCTATACTAAACTCCTCACACCGAATCATCTTCTTCCTTACCTTTCTAAAAGCCGAAATCGCCATTAGTTTAGGGAGATAGCCGAAAATTTTAGATCTCAGAGATAAGGGTTCTACTAACGTCTAAGGGTTAGATCTACTTCAGATCTGAGTTAGAGGCAAGGTAAAAGAAGTGGTAAGTGGTTATCAATTTAGATCTTTAAGATATTTCATACTTTGGAAAAGCCGAAAGTCCCTAAAGTTAGGGAGGTTGTTGATCTAGTCTATTAGTGATTTAAAGTAGTATTTTGGTTCTTTTTGGGTGTTAGTTAGCAAGGAAGGTGATCAAGCAAGGAGTGGAAGGCATCGATATCATCAGATCTAGATCTAATGCATCTAAATCGACAGAGGTAAGTTTTCATGGCCATTAAGGATGTGGCCAAATGTGGTAAGGGATTTTGGTTGTAGTTTTTCATAGATCTACTGATTAATCACTTAGATAATGGATTGTAGGAACGGACGCATAGGAAATCTCGTCAGCGAAACTGCAAAACAGGTGTGTGCTTCAAACACCTTCATTGTTCAAATCGGCAAAAGCCAAAAAGCCGAAGTTCCGGCATTTTGAGGGCTTGTGAGCATGCGAATGCTCTCAAGTTGGTAGGGAAAATTTGGATTTGGAACCGGCACTAGTAGGAGAGTTTGCCGCGAAATTTTGGGCGCTACGGTAAGTTGGGCCTCGATGGGCCAAATATGGGCCCAATGGGCAATTTGGGCCCATTTGGGTAAAAATAGGTTTAAAGGCAATAATATGGATTACAGGTATAAAAACTGTTAAAACAAGATAATGGATTGGAGATTAAGGCTTAAATGGGCCTAATGAGCTAAAATGGCATGGTAGAGCCCATTAGGGGTTTTAGGGCCTAAGGACTAAAACTGATAAACTAAATTAAATGAGTTTCTGTAACAACCACTGTAATAGTAGAGGATGTAATAATAATAAAAACTGTAGTAAGAGAACAAAATTACTGAAATACCCTTAGGGTGCGAAATTACTAATTTACCCCTAAGTATAAAATTACCATTATACTCCTAGGTCTAGAATCAACTGTACTGCTTAATTGACTGTTACTGTTACTGCATGTCATGTTATGTTTATCTGTTGCATGGGTTGGTTTTATATTAGAGAAAGTGTGAGTGGCACTGCCACGTTACTGAAAGGGGCTATGCCTCATACTGTTTCTGAAAGGGGCTTTGCCTCGTATACTATTTATCTGAGCAGCCATGCTGCGACTGTGGTGTGTGGGCTGGGTGGGTCGAGTTATTCCCAACATGGTGTGTTGGCTGGTACGGGTGGTGTGTAGCGGTTGGTGGGTTGAGTAGTCTCCCTAATTGGGTTGCATTCATACTGTTATACTGTACTGTACTGTTATGGGCCTATGGGCCAAACTGTTATCTGAATAGGGCTTCAGCCCAGTATATGTTATAGGGCTTTGGCCCAGTATCTGTAATCTGGATAGGGCTTCGGCCCAGTATCTGATTGAGACTGGTTAGGGCTCAGGCCCAGTGGGCTCAAGCCGATGTGGGCTTTGGATGGGTTCTGCGCACACTGAGCTTTCCAAACTCACCCTTCTCTTTCCATCCTTGTAGGTGAGCCCTAGATCGTGACTTGGTTACTGGGAGGGATTCAGAGTGGCCACGAGGACTGCGCACGGTTTAAAATAAGTTTTACTACTTTATTTTTCTAATTATCGGTTTCTACTTTTAAATTTGTTTATGGGTTGTAATAAGGCCACTATGATTGTTTTTATTTGGGATTTTCAACTGTTTTATTTCGACCACAACTACACACCGTTTTCGAAAATTTAACAAATGTTTTCCTAACCAACCTGACAATACAAATGGCTAAGTAGGATAATAAGGTTAAAATGAATCGCTTATCAAATGGAATAGAGATTAAGTTGAATAATTATTAAAACGAAAATTTCCAAAAATCAAGCATTGCTTTTCAAAACTCACCATCAGGCTTAGTAAATAGGGCGGCGTAGGATAGTCTAGGTGATGTAGCACACCGGACATGGCCATAACATTTGGGCCGGGTTCAGGGTGTTACAGTGGTTCTTAAAATTTAGGTAAAGATTTATGTTAATTTCCTTTAATTGTTGTGAATTTTGGTTAATAGTTAAGCTCATAGCAAAACCCATGGATTGATTTTTTTGGTTTGATGATGAAAGTTGTATTCGGTCATTGTTGAATTAAGTGAGAAAAATTTAGGCTTTTGAGTTTTGATGCTAAATTTTGCATATTAGAATGCTTGAGGGTGGATATGAGGTTAAATGCATGTTTGTGTGTCTTAACATTTCAAATTATGATACATGTGCACCTTGAACAGAATATAGACATTCGGGCATGCCATTTGAGTGATAAAAATTTTCATTTGATGCTTGGTTAAGGTTTTTGTAAAGTTAAGCTAAGATGTGGGATTAAATAGCTTGAAGATAAGTTAAATTCGATGAGTAATACTAGATATTAAGTTTGGTTTTTGTTGAGATTAGATTTAAGTTGAAATTGTAGCATACGGTCACTATAAGGGAGCATGAAATTCTTGCTAGTTTTCATGAAGACTTGTAATATATCTATAATGTGTGAGGGCTATGTTCTTATAGCCGAATGAAAAACTTTGTATTGATTAGTAAGAGAAAAAGGGTTTCGGCCCTAGTAATGCTAATAAGATTTGATGTTAGTTGTTTAGTAGGATAAGTTATATGAATGTGTTATGTATAAGATGGAATGCTATAAAATGTTTAGTTAAAGTTTAGGAGATGGATTTTAAATAAAAAGTCCATGCTTGGACATATGGCCGAATGGCCTAAATATGTATGCATTTAGAAAGGTTGAATTTTAAATGTATGAGTGGTCAAGATTAACAAGATTTTGTAAGGATCGTGTATGGCAATAATATGTTTATAAGTGTGAAAATGAATGTGCTTGAATACTTAAGGAATTTCGGCTACATAATTGATGCTAAGGTGAATCTTTATTTTTAATATTTAGCTTAAGAACAAATGGCATCAATCTCGGATAAGGGAAAAGCGAAAGTAAATGAATAGCCGGGTACGATCGTTTGAAAACTTTTGAGGTAAGTCTTAAGTAATTAAGTTAACAGAAAAAGTAGTATGACATGTTAGAAATGTATGAAATGAGTCACGGCTCAATGACCTTATTTTTCTGTAAAAATTTGGTTGTAATACGAATTATGTGTAAGCATGTAGCCGAATGATCTCTAGAAATTAAGCTAAGAAAAATTAATTATATATGTGGTCCTTGCGTGCTTATAGACCAAATGCTAAAAGAAAGTTATATACTTATATTATGTGCTCATATGCGAATTGAGCAAATGAAATGCTAATGTGATATGAGATTCGGGTATGTTTTTTGATCAATAAATGTGCTTAAAGATTCAGCGTTGTATCCGGGCATAGTCCCGAAGGGCATATGTGCCAGCGTTGTATCCGGGCATAGTTTCGAAGGGCATTTGTGCCAGCGTTGTATCCGGGCATAGTCCCGAAGGGCATTTGTGCCAGCGTTGTATCCGGGCATAGTCCCGAAGGGCAATTGTGCCAGCGTTGTATCCGGGCATAGTCCTGAAAGGCAATTGTGCCAGCATTGTATTCGGGCATAGTCCCAAAGGGCATATGAGCTAGCGTTGTATCCGGGCATAGTCCCGAAGGGCCTTAATACTAGTGTTTATAACCGGGCAAAGCCCCGAGGACATCTATGTTGGAAATACTTGAATTTTACCGTGATAATCTAAACTAATGTGCTTACTACTCTAAGTTATTCAGGTACGTACCCCATACATGTTTGTGAGATTGATTCATTTTAGATTTTGAATACACAGTTGGATAGTGATGCTCTAGCCATTGTTTGAGATTATATGAAAATCTATAATCTTCTTATGATAGATGAATTATGATTCTAATGATATTGGGATGAGGTTGGTTTGAACATGTGAGTGCATGTGGTTAAAGTGTGAAGTAACATGTATTCGTAAAAAGGCGTTTATGTAATAATTTAGCCGAGTAATTGCATTGAATGTGTTCGGTCAAATGGAGAGGCTTGTTAGATAAATAGAATTATTTATGTGATATGGATTGGTCGGTAAAGAAAATTGAAAAGATACGAATCGATCAATGGATGTATATTTAGTTATTATTACATTCGACCAAAGAAAAGATGACAAGCCTTAAGATTATTATGCTTTGATCCTTTAATGATTTTATTGCTTCAGATTTACTAAGCATAGAAATGCTTACTCTGTTGCTCTTAATCCTTTGTTTTATAGATAACGTTCGTTAGCTACGGTCTCGGAATCTTGCTTTCGAAGTCATCTCTACTATCAAAGCCCTGTTCGATATTTAATTAACTAAACTTTTGCGAATGGCATGTATAGGATACATTTTGTAGTTGTTAATTAAGAAACTTTTATTTTGATGTTGTAATTAAGCATTGCCATGCGAAAATGGCTTCTTAAGATGCTTTATATCTACTTGTGGTTTTTAAGATGATGATATGTATTTTGAGTTATATGCATTACTTGAATGGGAACGTGAAAATCTAAATGATGAAATTTTAAGGTTTGATGTTATCATTGAGTATGCTTATTTTTATATATATATATGAATAGATTCGGTTTAAACTTTTGAATTGCATGAATAGTTTTTATCCATGAAGCTAGGTGTTTTGAAATAGATGATGCACATATGGTTTTAATCTTATTAGTATAACTTAGATATGCAATCTGATATACCTTAAACCATTATCCATAAGCATGTATATATGCTTGTACGAGTGATGCCTTGTTAGCTTATGTGAATGTCGGGTAATACCTCTCGACCCTTCGGCGATGTGTGCGGGTCTTGGGGTGTTACAGAGTGTGATTTATAAGAGTGAATAATATTGCGATGAGTTAAATGTGATGGCTCGATGTGATTTTGAGTTGGAAATGATAATTCAAAGACTTCGATAGTGGTCTATTAATGATCGGTAGTGCAAGCTGTGTATTTGTGATATATCAGGCTATAAGCCTAGCAGGCCTTGTGCCGGTGAGTTTTATCAGGTTATTGCCTAGCAGGTTTATATCGGTGATTTAATTTAAGTCTATCTATATGTGTTTTCTTATTGAGGTGAAAATTAAACAAATAATGTGTCCGAAGTGTTTCTTAATTTGGCCATTCAGATAAGTATATGTATGCTTATATGGAATTGGCAGATTCGGCTATATGCATGCTTATATAAAAAGGATATATATTCAGTTATATTTTTTTTTCGATTATGTGAATGTTAATATGAATTAGTATTTTTTGGACTAAAAGTAAGCTTATATCAAAATGGTATGTTAGGATATATGTGAAATTATAAAGAAGTTTTGCATGGTTGGCCAAAAGAAATGTTCTATTGTGTAACGCCCTAATTTTCGAGTTTTTCTTAGATTTATCATTATCTGTTAAATGTCTAAATGTTGGTAATCAGGTGTGTAATGCATGTTTGGGATGTGTTAATGGGCTTATGGAAGGCCCATGAGTTGGTTGGAAGCTCGGCAAAATTTTGAATTTTTGCCTTAGGAAATAGGGGATCAGTGGAAATAAGGGTCTTAAGGAATTGCGTGCGAAATGTAGCACAAATGAATCAGTGGCAAAGTGGCAAGGGGGACGCCACTAGGCTCCTTAAAAGGTGGCGCCTAAATGAGCCTAGAGGTCAAGGGTTCAAGCGCCAGAGGTTGTGAAAGTATTGTTTATTTTTAAGCTGGAGCAGGTAAGAGTTTGAAGCCGATTGGAACTCTGGTTGGAGGAGATTTGAATCGGTCAAAGAGCAAATCATGGAGGAGGTTGAGGAGCAAATCAAGGAGAGTTTGAATTTCAAACTGGTGGCCGGCCAAAGGACTCTTGAGGGAAGGCAAATTCGGCATTGTGCCTAGGTAGCATTTTCGGCAAATAGGTGTTTTGGTGTGCCGAATTCTTCTTTGGTCTTTTTATGATTTGGTGCCGATTTTTCCTAGGTAAGAAAAGCTTCCTTTTTCTGTCAATTTTGCATAGTGTATTAGGTACCTTTCTTTTGCCATTTTGTTCCTCTCATCAACCTAATAGCCGAACCTTAACCCACTCTTGAGCCGAATCTACATTCGACTAGACACCTCCCTTGTTCTCTCTTCTACTCTTATCTTCTTCTCATCTTGCTTTCTCAAAATCGAAACCTATCTTGTTCCCTTCTTCTTGGCCGAATCGAATAAGCTTTCTCCTACTTCTTTTCTTCAAGCTCTAAACCGAATACTCATATGATTGAAATCCCCATGGCCGAATGCTTTCTATGACCGAAACCACACTCCCTTTCTTACCGATTGATCGAAATCTTCTTCTTCTTCTCCTTCTTGATTCTTTAGCAAGCCGAACCCTATTCTTCTATCTCTTCTATTTGCCGATTTACCCCACCTACTTTATTGGTTAAAACAACAAGTGCACCATATCACTTTTTTTTTCAAAAGCCGAAAGCATCTCCTTCTAATCATTCAAAAAGCCGAATATCTCTAGGGCTACTCTTGTGACGTTAGAGTTAGATTTGCGGTGGATCTAATATAGTCTCGAGTTAGTGGAAGCGTGGAAACGATATTCTTCGAGTGGAAGCAACGGTAAGCGATCTAAACATTAAGTACATTCGTTTATCAACATCAGAAAGAAAAGCCGAAACCCCTAGATCTTTAGGGGGCATGTCGACATTGCTTTTAAGACTCTAATACTATGGTTGTTTCTTGTGTGCTTTCGATAGCAAGAGTAGGAGATCCAGCAAGGAGGAGGAAGTTGCGATTCATCTAAAGATAGATCTGAGAGATCTAAAACAATTAAGGTAAGGTTGTAAGGCTATTTGAGAGTATGGCCGAATGCAATAAAGGATTTTTGACATTAGTTTGTAAAGCTTGTTGGCTAACCAATTAGGGAATGGATTGTAGGAATAAGCACGTGGAGGATTTTGTTGGCAGAACTGCAAAACAGGTGTGTAACGTGTCTCTATCATAGACTAGGATGGCTAAAGGCCGTAATGACCGAAATTATGCTAAAGTGTCCGATTGAAGTGACCGAAAAAGTTGTCTTGAAAGGATCTGCGGGTAACCGAATACCCTGTGGTGATCAAACTAGTAAATGACAGTGGCAAAATTGCAGAAGGTGCAATTTTGAGCTTCTCGGTAAGTTGGGTTTCAATGGGCCAAAGATGGGCCTAATGGGCTTCCGAGCCCAAATAGGTAAAATGGCTAATAAAGACTATCTGGCGACGTAGTTAGTAATAACATGTTAATTTGGTAAACTAAACCTAAAATTGGGCTTAAAGGGCTTGAGACAATATTGGACTTAGTAAGGCCCATTAGGGGTTTTGGGCAAAAAGGGCAAAACTGGAAATTTGGCACAAATGGACTTCCGTGGTTAATTGGGAACTAATAATCAGCTGTACTTGCATAAAATTTCTGAAAATATGAAAAAGGACTAAAATACCCTCAAATATGGAAAATTACCAAAATACCCCTAGGTGTAAAAAGACTATTATACCCTTAGGGTCAATTCTGTATGAAATGTATGATGTTATGTATCTGCATGAGTTAATTATCTATATGAGTATATCTGATGCTATATCTTGCATGTTAGTATGATTATCTGTTGCATGGGGTATGGGTTTATGATGGAGGAAGCGTTCAGGCAGCCTCGCTGCAATCTGGTGACTCTGTCACATTATATCTGGCAACCTCGTTGCAATCTGGTGGCCTCGCCACAATATTTATATCTGGTGACCTCGTCACAATATCTGGCAGTCTCACTGCAAATATATCTGGCAGCCTCGCTGCAAATGTTATCTGGCAGTCTCACTGCAAATTATATCTGGCAGCCTCGCTGCAAATATCTGTGGTGTGTAGCGGTTGGGTGGGTCGAGTAGTCTCCCCACATGGTGTAAGGCTGGTACGGGGGTGTTAAGGATGGATCTGGGTTGGGTTTCTGTTTGCATAATGCTTATATCTGATCTGTTTCTGTTATGGGCCTTTGGGCTTAACCTGATTCCTGTAATGGGCCGAGGCCCAATTAACTCTGTTTCTGAGGCTTGATCTGTTTTGGCCTATGGTTGAGATAATGTTGCACACTGAGTTGTCAAACTCACCCTCCTTTTTAATTAATCCCTGCAGGTAACCCTCAACCATAGTGGGCTTGGAGCTGCGAGAGATTCGGAGTGGCCACAGCATCTGCAGAACTGGTTTTCATTTTGTTTAAAGTATTTTATTATTAAGTTATTTTTGGGTTTTATTTTGTAATAAGGCCGCTGTCTAAGTTTTTTTATTTGGTTTAATTTTCTTTGATGATTAAATTACATTTTATAGAATCGCTAGTTTAGGCTGCACTGGTTTCAAAATCTAAAGAACGTTTTTAAAACTCAACGTGTGAATAATATGGATAACTTGAAGGATTAATAAACTGGTTTTAACAAACTTACTCTTTTGATTCAAACCTCACTTAAGACACAACAAGTCTAAAAGGGCCGTAAACTTAGTTTTTGGATCGTGTGACACACCAGATCTGGTCGTAGCGTCTAGGCCGGGTTTGGGGTGTTACATTTAGTGGTATCAGAGCCAAGTTGCAACAACTCAGCTGTGGAACGGGTCTAAAAATAGAAGTTTTCAAGCAATCAAAACAAGATTTTCGAAAGATCATGTTTTTAACATTGTTTTAAAATTACTCAGAACTAGTTTTGATGAACTTCTCTTCGAACTTACATGAATTATTTTTAAAGAAAATAGAAAATTTATTAAGTTTTTCTATGGAATCTTTCGAAAGAGTGGCACACCGAATCTCCGGCCCAAGCCTGTAAGTTTTCTGAACTTTTCTGATTGTTTCTGAAAATTCTGATTGTATGCCTGACTAAAGACTATATTATGATACTTTAGCTAGGGTATTACTGAAACTGTAGAGACTCTGATAGATAAACTGAGACTGCAGCTAGGCTACCGCGGAAGAAGATAAACTTTGAAACTCTACTATTCATAAGGCATCTGTAATAAACATTGAAATATTAATCTGACTCATAAAACATGCAAAACAGAACATACGAAATGAGTACGAGAGCAGCTCGTGGTAGGGGCCGTGGACGTGGCCGAGGTAGCACACGAGCCGAATCTTCTTCTTCGGGTCATGCACCAGCAGCTGAGATACCAGTATCACCAGCAACAGAGGTGGAATCTCATGATAGGGGTGTAGGGGATGATGCCCTATCACAAGCGATGCTTCGAGTTTTGGAAAGGGTTGCTGGGGCGAGTACTGGTAATGGATTTCGTGGTGCGATATCTGAGCGACTCCGAGCTAATGGAGCAGAATTCTTCAGGGGTGTGTCTGGTGTAACCCCAAACGTGGCCGAGTATTGGTTGGTGGCCACAGAGCGAATTATGGACGATCTGGACTGTTCTGTGGAGCAGAAGCTGAAGGGAGCTGTATCGTTACTTAGAGATGAGGCTTATCAGTGGTGGCTCATAGTAAGAGATGGAACTGCAGCTGGCGAGGTAACATGGGAGCTGTTTAAGACAGCCTTTAAAGGAAAATACGTTGGAGCTAGCTATGTGGACGCTCGTCGGAAGGAATTCCTGAATTTGGTTCAGGGAGGTAAAACGGTATCTAAATACGAGGCTGAGTTCTTGAGGCTGAGTCGATATGCTTCTGGGATAGTCGCTACTGAATATGAGCGTAGCGTGCGCTTTGAGGATGGCTTGAGGGACGAGCTAAGGGTGCTGATTGCTCCACAGAGGGAGCGTAGTTTTGCTGCTCTAGTGGAGAAAGCTAAGATTGCGGAGGAAGTAAAGCGTACTGAGAGGCAGAACCGTGAGAAGGATCGGAACCGCTTCCGGAGGGATTCTGGACCATCAGGCGGGTATAATAGGAATGTTAAGAGGGCAAGAGTGGCAGAACCAGTGCGAGCAGTGCCAATGAATGCTGTCGGACCACAGAGTTGCAGAAGTTGTGGTAGGATCCATATGGGCGAGTGTCGGAAACGTTCAGGAGCCTGTTTTCGATATGGGTCGATGGAGCATAGAATTAAGGATTGTCCTCAAGCACCAGATCAGAATCAAGTTAGAGATCAGAGGGTTGCTCAGCCAGTGAGGGGTGGACCACCAGCTCCAAGAGGTCGTGGACAAGGCAGAGGTGGAAATGGAAATGGACGAGGACGAGGAGCACCTGGTAGGGGTGCTGGTTTTGCTGAGGCTCGTCAGCCAGCGTTAGTCTATGCAGCTCGTCGACGAGAGGAAGGTGATGCTCCTAACGTCATAACCGGTACGTTCTTGATTTCTCGTATACCATTCACTGCGTTAATAGATGTTGGATCTACACACTCTTATGTTGCATGTGCTATATCTAGGTCGCTGGGAGTACGTTCTGAGAAGACAGTGAGTGGGGTAACTGTACTAAGTCCTTTGGGTCACTCGGTTAGGGTAGACAGACTGTATAGAGACGTGCCTATAGAGACTCAAGGTAAGATCTTTTCTGGAGATTTGATGGAGTTACCTTTCGGAGAATTCGATCTAATCCTAGGAATGGATTGGCTTGTAAAGCATAGGGCTACTTTGGATTGTGCTGCAAAGCGAATGAGTTTAAAAACCGCAGAGGATGAGGAAGTTATGGTGATTGGTGAACGTAGAGATTATCTGTCTAATGTGGTGACAGCATTAAGAGCTGAGAAGTGGATTCGTAAAGGATGTGAGGCTTTTATGGCACTTATAAGACAAGCGGAATCTGAGGAGCTAACTGTGGATCAAGTTCGAACCGTTAAGGATTTTCAAGACGTGTTTCCAGAAGAGCTTCCAAGACTGCCTCCTAATCGAGAGGTTGAGTTTGGGATCGATTTGTTGCCTGGTACGGCACCGGTGTCCATTGCACCGTACAGAATGGCACCAAAGGAGTTGGTGGAGTTAAAAGCGCAGATTCAAGAACTGTTGGATAGAGGTTTCATTAGGCCAAGTGTGTCTCCGTGGGGAGCACCAGTGCTTTTCGTTAAGAAGAAAGATGGGTCAATACAGATGTGCATCGATTATCGGCAGTTGAACAAGCTGACGATCAAGAATAAGTACCCGTTGCCAAGAATCGACGATCTGTTCGATCAGCTTAGAGGAGCTTCAGTATTCTCCAAGATTGATCTTCGGTCTGGGTATCATCAGTTAAGAGTGAAAGAAGTGGATATACACAAGATAGCATTCAGAACTCGTTATGGTCACTATGAGTTCTTGGTTATGCCATTTGGGCTGACCAATGCACCTGCAGCTTTCATGGATCTGATGAATCGAGTGTTCCAGCCATACTTGGATCGATTCGTGGTCGTCTTTATCGACGATATTTTGGTCTATTCTGAATCTAAAGAGAAACATGATGAGCATCTCCGTGTTGTGCTGCAAGTGTTAAGGGAAAAGGAGCTTTATGCGAAATTTAGTAAATGTGAGTTTTGGTTGAGGGAAGTGACGTTCTTGGGGCATGTTGTTTCTGCTGAAGGTATTAAGGTGGACCCTCGAAAGATTGAAGCGATTCTGGAATGGAAACCACCGAGGTCTGTGGCCGAAATTCGGAGTTTTCTGGGTTTAGCTGGATACTACAGAAGGTTTGTAGAAGGATTTTCGGTGATGGCAGCACCATTAACGAAACTCATAAGGAAAGGCGTACCATTTGTTTGGACCCAGCAGCAGCAAGAAGCTTTTGAGAAGCTTAAGAAGGTTCTGACCGAGGCACCTGTACTGATTCAACCAGAGTCTGGAAAAGATTTTACCGTGTACAGTGATGCATCGCATGTTGGGTTGGGCTGTGTGTTAATGCAAGAGGGTAAGGTGGTTGCTTATGCATCGCGACAGCTTAAACCTCATGAAGTGAACTATCCTACCCATGATTTGGAGTTGGCAGCAGTGATCTTCGCACTTAAGATTTGGAGACATTATCTGTATGGAGAAAAGTGTATTATATACACAGATCATAAGAGTCTTAAGTACTTGTTGACTCAGAAGGAGCTGAACCTTAGGCAACGGAGATGGATCGAGTTGCTTAAGGATTATGATTGTGTGATTGAGTATCATCCAGGCAAAGCTAATGTAGTGGCTGATGCCCTAAGTTGTAGAACTGTATCTGACCTGAGAGCTATGTTTGCTCGTTTGAGTCTGTATGACGATGGTAGCTTGTTAGCAGAATTGCAAGTAAGACCGACCTGGGTGGATGAGATTAAGGAAAAGCAGTTGAGGGATGAGTCTCTGGATGCTCGATTTCAGCAGGTTAAAGATGGGAATACTTCTGAGTTTGGACTTAACAGTGAAGGAGTTCTGTGTTTTCGTGGTAGAATCTGTGTTCCGAAGGATTTTCAGTTGAGGCAAGCAATTCTAAATGAAGCTCATAAAGGGTTGTGTGCTATGCACCCTGGAGGTAAAAAGATGTATCATGACTTAAAGGAGTTGTATTGGTGGCCTGGACTGAAGCGAGAAGTAACAGAATTTGTGAGGAAATGTCTGACTTGTCAGCAGGTGAAAGCTGAGCACCAGTTACCTTCTGGACTTCTGCAACCAGTGAAGGTACCACTCTGGAAGTGGGAAAGGGTGACCATGGATTTCGTAAGTGGATTGCCCTTAACGCCATCAAAGAAGGACTCGATTTGGGTGATTGTAGACAGGTTGACTAAATCTGCTCATTTCCTCCCTGTACGTACTGATTATTCGCTTCAGAAGTTAGCCAAGTTGTATGTGGCAGAGATTGTGCGACTGCATGGGGTGCCAGTGTCTATCATTTCTGATCGAGATCCTAGATTCACATCTCGGTTCTGGCAAAAGTTGCATGAGGCGTTGGGAACGCGGCTGAACTTTAGCACGGCTTTTCATCCTCAGACTGATGGTCAGTCTGAGAGGGTTATTCAGATTCTAGAGGATATGTTGAGGGGTTGTGTTATCGATTTTCGAGGCAGTTGGGAGGATTATTTACTGTTGGCAGAGTTTGCATATAATAACAGCTATCAGGCTAGTATCCGTATGGCACCTTATGAAGCATTGTATGGGCGTAGATGTCGTTCACCTAGTTGTTGGACCGAATTGGGCGAGCGGCAAGTTCTTGGACCTGAATTGGTAGCAGAGACTGAAGAGAAGGTCAAGGTGATAAGGGATCGTTTGAAAGAAGCATCTGATCGACAAAAATCTTATGCAGATTTGAAGCGTAAAGAGATTGAGTACTCAGTAGGTGATATGGTTTTTCTGAAAGTTTCGCCGTGGAAAAAGGTATTGAGATTTGGTAAGAAAGGCAAGCTGAGTCCGAGGTTTATCGGGCCTTATCGGGTTCTTAAGCGAGTGGGTCCAGTGGCGTATCAGTTAGAATTACCCCCAGAGTTAAATAGAATCCATGATGTGTTCCACGTATCCATGCTAAGACGATATCGTTCTGACCCTGCCCATATTCTACCAGTTGCAGAAGTAGAAGTTCAGCCTGACTTAACTTTCGAGGAAGAACCTGTTCAGATTCTGGATCGAGATGTGAAGGGTTTAAGAAGAAAATCAGTCCCATTGGTGAAGATACTATGGCGTAATCATGGCAGAGAGGAAGCTACTTGGGAACCAGAGGAGGCAATGCGACAGCAATATCCCCATTTGTTTGGATAAGGTAAATTTCGAGGACGAAATTTCTTTAAGGAGGGTAGAGTTGTAACGCCCGAATTTTCGGGTTTTTCTTAGATTTATCATTATCTGTTAAATGTCTAAATGTTGGTAATCAAGTGTGTAATGCATGTTTGGGATGTGTTAATGGGCTTATGGAAGGCCCATGAGTTGGTTGGAAGCTCGGCAAAATTTTGAATTTTTGCCTTAGGAAATAGGGGATCAGTGGAAATAAGGGTCTTAAGGAATTGCGTGCGAAATGTAGCACAAATGAATCAGTGGCAAAGTGGCAAGGGGGATGCCACTAGGCTCCTTAAAAGGTGGCGCCTAAATGACCCTAGAGGTCAAGGGTTCAAGCGCCAGAGGTTGTGAAAGTATTGTTTATTTTTAAGCTGGAGCAGGTAAGAGTTTGAAGCCGATTGGAACTCTGGTTGGAGGAGATTTGAATCGGTCAAAGAGCAAATCAAGGAGGAGGTTGAGGAGCAAATCAAGGAGAGTTTGAATTTCAAACTGGTGGCCGGCCAAAGGACTCTTGAGGGAAGGCAAATTCGGCATTGTGCCTAGGTAGCATTTTCGACAAATAGGTGTTTTGGTGTGCCGAATTCTTCTTTGGTCTTTTTATGATTTGGTGCCGATTTTTCCTAGGTAAGAAAAGCTTCCTTTTTCTGTCAATTTTGCATAGTGTATTAGGTACCTTTCTTTTGCCATTTTGTTCCTCTCATCAACCTAATAGCCGAACCTTAACCCACTCTTGAGCCGAATCTACATTCGACTAGACACCTCCCTTGTTCTCTCTTCTACTCTTATCTTCTTCTCATCTTGCTTTCTCAAAATCAAAACCTATCTTGTTCCCTCCTTCTTGGCCGAATCGAATAAGCTTTCTCCTACTTCTTTTCTTCAAGCTCTAAACCGAATACTCATATGATTGAAATCCCCATGGCCGAATGCTTTCTATGACCGAAACCACACTCCCTTTGTTACCGATTGATCGAAATCTTCTTCTTCTTCTCCTTCTTGATTCTTTAGCAAGCCGAACCCTATTCTTCTATCTCTTCTATTTGCCGATTTACCCCACCTACTTTATTGGTTAAAACAACAAGTGCACCATATCACTTTTTTTTTCAAAAGCCGAAAGCATCTCCTTCTAATCATTCAAAAAGCCGAATATCTCTAGGGCTACTCTTGTGACGTTAGAGTTAGATTTGTGGTGGATCTAATATAGTCTCGAGTTAGTGGAAGCGTGGAAACGATATTCTTCGAGTGGAAGCAACGGTAAGCGATCTAAACATTAAGTACATTCGTTTATCAACATCAGAAAGAAAAGCCGAAACCCCTAGATCTTTAGGGGGCATGTCGACATTGCTTTTAAGACTCTAATACTATGGTTGTTTCTTGTGTGCTTTCGATAGCAAGAGTAGGAGATCTAGCAAGGAGGAGGAAGTTGCGATTCATCTAAAGATAGATCTGAGAGATCTAAAACAATTAAGGTAAGGTTGTAAGGCTATTTGAGAGTATGGCCGAATGCAATAAAGGATTTTTGACATTAGTTTGTAAAGCTTGTTGGCTAACCAATTAGGGAATGGATTGTAGGAATAAGCACGTGGAGGATTTTGTTGGCAGAACTGCAAAACAGGTGTGTAACGTGTCTCTATCATAGACTAGGATGGCTAAAGGCCGTAATGACCGAAATTATGCTAAAGTGTCCGATTGAAGTGACCGAAAAAGTTGTCTTGAAAGGATCTGCGGGTAACCGAATACCCTGTGGTGATCAAACTAGTAAATGACAGTGGCAAAATTGCAGAAGGTGCAATTTCAAGCTTCTCGGTAAGTTGGGTTTCAATGGGCCAAAGATGGGCCTAATGGGCTTCCGAGCCCAAATAGGTAAAATGGCTAATAAAGACTATCTGGCGACGTAGTTAGTAATAACATGTTAATTTGGTAAACTAAACCTAAAATTGGGCTTAAAGGGCTTGAGACAATATTGGACTTAGTAAGGCCCATTAGGGGTTTTGGGCAAAAAGGGCAAAACTGGAAATTTGGCACAAATGGACTTCCGTGGTTAATTGGGAACTAATAATCAGCTGTACTTGCATAAAATTTCTGAAAATATGAAAAAGGACTAAAATACCCTTAAATATGGAAAATTACCAAAATACCCCTAGGTGTAAAAAGACTATTATACCCTTAGGGTCAATTCTGTATGAAATGTATGATGTTATGTATCTGCATGAGTTAATTATCTATATGAGTATATCTGATGCTATATCTTGCATGTTAGTATGATTATCTGTTGCATGGGGTATGGGTTTATGATGGAGGAAGCGTTCTGGCAGCCTCGCTGCAATCTGGTGACTCTGTCACATTATATCTGGCAACCTCGTTGCAATCTGGTGGCCTCGCCACAATATTTATATCTGGTGACCTCGTCACAATATCTGGCAGTCTCACTGCAAATATATCTGGCAGCCTCGCTGCAAATGTTATCTGGCAGTCTCACTGCAAATTATATCTGGCAGCCTCGCTGCAAATATCTGTGGTGTGTAGCGGTTGGGTGGGTCGAGTAGTCTCCCCACATGGTGTAAGGCTGGTACGGGGGTGTTAAGGATGGACCTGGGTTGGGTTTCTATTTGCATAATGCTTATATCTGATCTGTTTCTGTTATGGGCCTTTGGGCTTAACCTGATTCCTGTAATGGGCCGAGGCCCAATTAACTCTGTTTCTGAGGCTTGATCTGTTTTGGCCTATGGTTGAGATAATGTTGCACACTGAGTTGTCAAACTCACCCTCCTTTTTAATTAATCCCTGCAGGTAACCCTCAACCATAGTGGGTTTGGAGCTGCGAGAGATTCGGAGTGGCCACAGCATCTGCAGAACTGGTTTTCATTTTGTTTAAAGTATTTTATTATTAAGTTATTTTTGGGTTTTATTTTGTAATAAGGCCGCTGTCTAAGTTTTTTTATTTGGTTTAATTTTCTTTGATGATTAAATTACATTTTATAGAATCGCTAGTTTAGGCTGCGCTGGTTTCAAAATCTAAAGAACGTTTTTAAAACTCAACGTGTGAATAATATGGATAACTTGAAGGATTAATAAACTGGTTTTAACAAACTTACTCTTTTGATTCAAACCTCACTTAAGACACAACAAGTCTAAAAGGGCCGTAAACTTAGTTTTAGGATCGTGTGACACACCAGATCTGGTCGTAGCGTCTAGGCCGGGTTTGGGGTGTTACATATTGGACAAAAACTGTGGATGTCATGAGGGAAGATACGAACTTATTTGTATAATTCTACTTGTGATATAACAGTATACAGTGAATCTTATATATATTTAACCTTATAGGTAAGTAAATATATGAGGTTATAAGTGACTAAAAGATTCAGCTAAATGGCCAGGTATGGACTAACTTGTTGCCTATGGAAGATAAAGTAAGTAAGTACTTTGAATACGTGTGATAAATCATGTATAATAAAAATGAAAATATATGTGAGATGATTACATGTATTCAGTTTTATAATTAAAGGATTTGAATATCGGTGAAATGATTCTTCACTATGTGCATATGTTAGACCTTGCCTATTTGGAAATATAGGTAATATACATATGTGATGTTATATATATTTTGTGTATTCAGCCAAATAAGTGATGATTGTATATGAAGTTAAATCTTGTTTTGTGAGCTTGCGGAAATGAGTGGAAGTATATTTGTGACAGCCCTAATTTGACCTTGGTCGGGAAGTGGTTTGAAGACCACTAAACCGAACCGAAGAAATAATCAAGTGTTAAACTTTATAATTTTATTTTGTGTTATAGTATGTATGAGATTTTGGTGTGATGAATTTTGCCTTTTAGATAGGAAAATTTGTTGGAAAGGACTTAGATGTGAAGTGTAAGAAATGTGTGGTGCCTATTATAGAGGTTAAAAAGTGCTTGGAGTAAAACATGGGGATTTGCATGTCAAATTCCCCATTTTTACTTGAAATGGCCGGCCATGATGATACTTATATTATAATTTATAAAATAAAAATTAGCTAATAGGTGAAAAATGAAATAATGATAAAATGAAAGCAAATAAGTAAGACAAAAAAGAGAGAGAGAACATAAACCTTGTTCTTGGCCGAAACAAGAAAGAAAAGAAAGAAAATTGGGACAAGGAGAAGCTTGGGAACATTCGGTCATTTGGGAGGCTAGGATTCAAGGTAAATGTTTGATAATTGGCTTTATAATTGAGGAATTTGAGTCCTTTACTATGTATCCTTTCATATCCATGTTGAAATTTTGATTTTGGTGGGATTATGTGCTCACGGTTTTGTTTTGGCTTGTAAGAAAAGAATGTTGTTTTCATACATTTGAAAGTAATTCCCTTGAATTAGCCATGAAATCTAGTTGTTAAGGTCACATAGTAGAGAACCCATGGTTTAATTTCTAAAATTAATAAACAAGGTGCATTCGGCAACTAGGGGGAAATATAGAAAAAAAATGAATGATGTGAGCTTCTTATCTTGTTATTAACCGAGACTCAATTGTAAAATTTGGATTAATGTGGCATATTAGTTTCGGCTATGTTAGTATAATGCAAACATTGAGAATTTTGATGTTCCGTATCTTGTGTTTTGAAGGAAGGAAGCATAATTGAATTACATATGTGTATATTTAATTATATATATATATCAAAGTCTAGTCTATGTATGTACCATGGGAGAATTGTTTAGTGAGAACTTGTCAAGTCGGTACCATATGTTTGAGAAACATGTTTGATTTCGAATTCTTGCTCATGAGTATCAAATGTACTCTTAAGTTTGTGACTTAAGGCGATGGTGGTGTTTTGAGTGAAGTTAAGCAAAATAGTGTTTAGATTTGTTAAATAAATAGTAAGGAGATAATCGGCCAATATGAATGAGTGTGCGTGCACCTAGTGGCTGTATAGGACTTAAGCATATTATTGAGTGAAATGTGGCATATAGATAGGATAGAGGATAGGAAGGATATAAAGAAAGTATTGATAATTGTGACTGAGGCTAAGCCTTGGAGGTGTACAAGTGTATTTGGCCATAACTTTATAAGATGATTTTGTTAAGGGCATAATGTTTAATTTATAATAGTGTCCATGCTTTCGGTTTTGTGTATATATATATATGTTTGAGTTAAGTACTAATATGAGTACAAATTGAATGTGGCTTGTGATGAGGGATGATGAATGTTATGCTATGCTTTATTAGTATGTACACAGTGAAATTAATCATGGATTAATAGAAACTAAGTGGATTAATGAAGGTTGGTAATATATGTAATTAACTCCTGTTACATTCGGCCAAGAGAATGGGTAATTAAATCTTGATAAGTTTCCCATTTGTTTATTCTAGCTCAAGAGCAAAGAGGATCAAAGTCGGATAAGGGAAAAAAGAAAATAGTAGAGTAGCCAAACTTTAACCGTTCGAATATATCGAGGTAAGTTTTGAGCATAACAACTTAGTACGTACATGAATATGATATGAAGAATGATGATAAGTAAGTAACCGTATGCCTATGTAGAATTGAAAGAACAATATATTTTGCATGAGCATATGAAAATTATGTGGTAAATTCTATTAAGCCGAATGGATATGGAAGAGTATGTTATATGTGGTTGACAAATTATTTATGTGAGAATGTTATAATGTGCATGTTTTGCCTACATCGAAAATAACTAGTGAATTTCGAAATTGACATGACTTGTGTAACATAATAAAAAGTGAGCGAATAATGTACGTGATTCATTGTGACATATTCAGGCCTTAGTGCCTAGCAGGCTTCGTGCCGGTGACATATTCAGGCCTTAGTGCCTAGCAGGCTTCGTGCCGGTGACATATTCAAGCCTTAGTGCCTAGCAGGCTTCGTGTCGGTGACATATTCAGGCCCTAGTACCTAGCAAGCTATAAGCCGGTGATGTGATATATTCGAGCTTTGTGCCTAACAGGCTTAACACTTGTATATCTAGTGTGTGATAAGATTTCGGGAAAATTTTAATACGACTTCAATAAAGTATAATCATTCCATTAAGAAGGCCAGGTATGTATCCAGACTCATATGTGATATCAAATTTAGTTTATCTTGAGTATTAATTTGCTTGGATATATGAAAGAGAGTCCTATCTTTGCACACCCAAGTGTATACAAGTTCGGTCATGAGTGATACTTAAGTGAAAGGTTGTGATATGGTCATGAAAAATGGACAATGAGTTAAGTGAAAGCAAATGCCGAAATTTCCCTATGTGTGAATGTGTATTCTGCTAAATGGTGATGCCTTTTAGGATTGAGTTTTATGTTTTTAAACATATTTGTTATTTTTTAAAGATATTCATTGTATAGATTACTCCAAACTTACTAAGCTTAGAAAGCTTACTCCGTTGTCATGCCTCTTTCTATTTTGTAGACCTTGTTGAAGCTACAGTTCGAGGGATTTTGGGTCCAAGCCACTCACACTATCGTCTTTAAATTTTGGTACTTTCGAAGGTTAAAATCCCTTTTGAAACAATGGCATGTATAGGCTAAAATCTATGTTTTAAAAATCAAACTTTTATTTTGATTTGTAAATATGAATAGCCATGTGAAAATGGCTTGCCAAGTACTCCATATTCATATATAAAATATGTGTGCTATGGTTGAGTATGGATGAACATGAAATAGGTGTGAAAATGGTGATTAATGCTGCATGCGTGATACTTATTTAGTTGGATAGTTGATAGTAAATGCTAATAGTTTGAAATGGAGATGAAAATTAGTATTGCTTATAAAGGTCTAAAGTGTGTGTTTGCTTGAATGGTTAGTTGGCTACAATCGGTTATGATAAATTATTAGGAGAAAAGAGGTTGGAGTGAAATTCCACAAAGCATGCTATTCAAAATTTGTAACACGATTTGAGTTTAGGAAATCTTTCGGTAGTCATTTATGAACTTGCATAATCAGCTAGGTACTAAGATAATGCTTTAGATAATTTGTTTATAAAGTTTTGCTATAAGAATAGTAAGTACTAGTCATGGTATATCATAAGTTCATTTTATTAGCGGAATGTATGCAAATGTATTTGTTTTAAAAATGCTTGGACTTTTATATGATCGGACTTTCATGCTTGCATGTATTTTCTTGTAATGCCTCCTGACCCTCCGGCGACAGGCATGGGGTTAGGGGTGTTACAATATTTGAATGTGTAATGACAATTGTATGGTTTGATATAATTAGTCATGTAGGATATGAATACATATGTGAGATATTATACTATGAATCTTGGGTTTGTGTATATGAATATAGGTTATATGTACTCGAAAAATGACCTTATGGTCCCATGATTCGAACATGGGAAAATATGAAATAAGAAACATGATTTTGAGATATGTTGTTTTAAACTGTAAATGTATATGATATCGATATTAAGACGGTGATATTATGATGCATGGTTTTTAAATATAAATCGGCTAGTGAGGCAATGACATAGCTTGGTTGGTTATGTAATGAATATGTGCAAATTTGATTTATACGATTGAACTAACGGTTGTTATTCGAATTTTAAAAGTGTAGTTACATATTATTGAAATAAAATAAGTGAAGCTATTTAACGAGGTTATATGAATTAAAGAGTACAGTGGATGTACAAGTGATTGAGATCATTTAAAATCAAGTTTAGTGTTATAGAATCAATTATCATTGAAATAATTTATTTGATTATGACTCACTAAACTTTCAAAGCTTACTCTGTGTGTTTTTCCTATGTCTTAGAGCTTTGGAGATTTACTCTGGTTGGAAGTTAGGGAGATGTCTTCACAGTATCCAGTTTTCATTTTGGTAAATAAGTGTTTTGAGATTTGGTTATGTGGCATGTATAGGAAGTTACGAAACTATTTAATTCAATTTGTACATATATAAGCCATGCGAAAATGTCTTGTTTATTATGTCAAAATTGTTTAATACTTTGATTAAATGATGGTTATACAAGTTGAGGAATAAACCAAAGTATATTATAAGTCTGGACTATGCTTGATATGTTGTTTGTTGTTTTGATGTTTTGGGATATTTCAATTAATATTATTCATGTGCCGAATGGGGTTAGATAAAGATAATGCATATTCGATTATGTATGTTTTTATAAGATTCATTAGGGAGATCTTTGTTTTTTTAGGGTTTTAAGAAAAAAATGATTATTTATGATTGATATGAATATGTATATATTTCCGATAATGCCTCATAACCTTTCTGGCGATGGATTTGTGTAAGGGGTGTTACATTTTGTTGGTATCAGAGCTATGATTTAGTCGGTTCTAGGACTACCATAGCATATGTGAGTCTAGCTATACATGCCATAATTAACCTACGATAGTGTGATATCTCCCGACTCTGACAGAAATTATTTTAATGAGACAGATAAGTCTTTCAACTGAGCTAATTCTAATAGTACAGAATGTGTACTCAAATGTTTGAACAGAATTGTGTTAATGATGTGTTGAAAATCATACAGGTATGGATCAAAATGTATGACATAATGATGTTGACAAATGTTATAATTATATGAATTTATACAATATGATATTTGAGTTGTGATTGGTATTTGAAATGTTTTGATCGTGAAGTATTAATTGAGTTGGTATATGACATAAATGTTGTTTATTTTGATATTAAAGATTTCATGCTATGATAGAATGAAAAAAAAAAAAAAAAAAACTGGTGGATATGTTGTTAAGGAATGGATTTATGTTAAATGTGCACTTAAGTGCTTAGCTGAAAATGTGTTATGGATCTAGTCCATAAAAACTCTGATATATGAATGATATGTGTGAGATTAAATTTTATGTCAGTGATTATATCAGGCTTCATGCCGGTGTATTGTATCAGGCTTTATGCCTAGCAGGCTTCATGCCGGTGTATTGTATCAGGCTTTATGCCTAGTAGGCTTCATGCCAGTGTGTTATATTAGGCTTTTTGCCTAGTCGACTTCGTACGGGCAACGATAACTGTGATCAAATGTGTTAAAGGAACTAAATGTTCAGGTATGTGGAAGTTGATTTTCATTTGGAAATAAGTTAAGTTGAATATTAATATGTGATAAAAGTTATAAAGGATATTAATTGAGATGTTTGAGTATATATGCACTTTCAACCATGTTACAGCTTATACATGAATTAATATGTGGGTTATGAAACTATAAGCTTGATAGTTGAGCTAATGTTATGTATTATACATGTTAATATGTGATTTATATGTGTTTGAAATGCAAATATAAATTTGGTTAAGTGATATGTGCATATGAAATCAAGAAAATGTGATATATGTGTATACTTGTATAAATGTATATGTATTTGTTTTGAAATAGGAAAGAGATTTTATAAATTGATGTGAAATCATTAATAAATTAATTATTTGTGAAAGTAATTGTTATGTTATTTATGTGTAAACTAAAATTTGGAACTTTGTTACCCTCATCTACCTTATTTGTGAAGTATTAATGCGAAATCTTTAATATTTGGGTTGAATAAGTTCATGAGTATGGAACTGCAGAAGTTCGTGAATGGAAGATCAATAATGAGATAAGAAAAGTGAATGAGTCAGCAAATAAAGATGGTGCTAAATGAAATATTGAAAAGTCCTGAAGATTATTCAGACTATGCAACGTCACTGTTAAAGAAGAAGATAACTCTGATTAAATGACCTATTCAATTATGTTATTTGTGGTCCCGAAACCACTCTTTCGACTAGACCCAAAATCGGGCTATTACATATTGTATTATTGTAGTGCTTATTTCATTTAGTTTTATATATTAATTTTTTTTCCTTAATATTTTATTACATATTTCATATTTCTTGTCACAGTATTTTCTTCTAGGTACTGTCTGTCTGTTTGGAGCAAACAAATCCCAATGCAATACATCAACAAGGATTCATCCTTTTCAAAGAAGTTTTCTTGTTCACACCTTAATCATTTTACAGTAAGGGCAATGTGTGCTCTCAAGTGTGGAGGGAAGTACACTAGGAATCATTTATATTAGGATTTAATTCTTTTTAAACTATTTAGAAATAGGTTCTATGATCTCGAACATTTTGAAATTCAAGAAAAAGTGCAAAAAATAGAGTTGGCGTCACGACATGGAACCTCCATGTCACAACATCACTCACAGACTCAAGAAATCAAACAAATTAGCTTAATGTCTTGACACAGCACGTTCATGTCATGACACTAAATTCAGTGTACCTTAGAATTCAAAATTTCAAGGTGTGCTATGACATCGAACCCTGATATTGAGATATGGTAGTCTTCCAAGGGTGTCGTAACATGAAACCCTTATGTCGGGACATTACTACAATTTTTTGTAGGGTTGACTCGACCCATCGCACAACCTGGTAGTTAACCCCAATTTTAACCTGTTAATTAACTTAAAAACACAAAATTCTTAGCTTAAAAACATATCTTATCTAACTAGATTTTAAAGCTCTCATTACATCTAAAGCTTAAATTTTTTTTTACTTTCTTTTATTATTTTTTGTTGTAATCTTTTTTCTCTCTTGGTACGTACTAGGAGCAGGTTAAAAAGACCTACATTCACAAAAAAAATTGGAACAACCCATAAGAGGATAGACGAATTTTCCAGTCAAGGTTAAATGTTCTAATTAAAGCTTTTACTGTTGCTTTAGAAATATATTGTTTAATATTAAGTTAGTCTCTCTAGTTTGAAATCTTATCGGAACTGCCTCCAAGAAAAATTAGGAAAACTAATGAACTTGTACCATCAATGGCCACAAACCCCTCAAAATTTCCAAATCAAAACGTTAGAAAATTCTTTTTAAAATTTTAATGAAAGACGTTTCTCCAAGAACAAGAATTTAATTGATTGATGATTCTTTGCAAGTACATACATTAGTCCAATATCATAGGTGGAAATGTTTTTGTGTAACCCTTAAAGACTCTATTGAGAACCCTATGGTACAATAATTTTATGCAAAGTTTGGGAGCAACAGTCTAAGAGACCAGAGGGTGCCATGTAACAGCCCACTTTAGACCCTAGTCGGAACGGGTGGTTTTGGGACCACTTAACTGAGTTGAATTATTATTTTTATTCCTTTAATATGTTTTATAGCATGATAGAATTACCATGTGAAAGTTTCGTTTAAAAATTTTATCGTTTGACTGGTTAATTTGAGAAAAAAGACTAAATCACATAAAGTGATAAATTTGAGTTCTATTTCATAAATGGCTTATTGGATGATGGCTTTTTAAGTGGAAGGCCTTAAATGGTTATTTTACCATTTTCAATGGTAGTGGACTTTTATGTCCTTATTATTATTGATTTTATAATGTTTTAAACAAAGGTTAAAATAGTCTTTTGGTTATTAATTTATGTTTAATAAAACAAAACATGAAATTGCTTCATAATTCTTCTTCTTCACCGATTCTTCAACAAAACAAAAAGGGTTTTAGCTTCCTTGCTATTCGGCTACTTTGAGCTTCAATTGGAGGTTCGTTTTTGTCCCGTTTTTGATAATTTTTACATTTTTGAGATCGTTGCTTTTTATGCTAGCTGACCCGTACCTCAATTTCTGATTTTGAACATGTCTTTGAAAAATGCCATTGATGAACCTTTGATGTTTTGATAGTTTTTAATGAATTATAGATAGATATCTTGAAATATATAAGTTTTACAAAGTGATTTTTGAAGAAAATGAGTTTTGAGGAATTGAATGCAAAAAGGTAGAATTTTTTGTGGTTAAATTGTGATTAAATGGAAGATATGTATTTGTAGGGACTATATGGATATTCGGCTAGGTGTATTGAGGTCCTTGATGTGTAATTTGTCATTTTTTGATAAAAAGGGCTATATTGAAAAATGCTGAAAATAAAGGGGTTAAATTGTAAATATGTCAAAATATATGTTTGTGGATTGAATTGAAAATGTGAGTTAGTAAATAGCTGAATTTTGCATTGATTTAGATAAAGATGAACGAATCCTGGAACTTGATCGGGGAAAACGAAAAATAGACGAGTAGATATCGGGATTACGAGGTAAGTTCGTTGAATTTGGAATTTATCTTATAAATGCTTATAAATGTTTTTTAATGATCATGTGTATGTATAAAGTGGCTGAATAGATTGCCTATTGAGTATATACATGTGTTTTGGAATGGAAATGTTAAATGTTTCAAGTAATACATGAATACCGAGTTTCCGTTAGAACTGTATAAGTTGTAAGGATACAAGTGACATGTCACTAGGGCTACAGGGTGGTTTGAGTTCTTGCATTTGTTACAGACTTACCACGTGCTCATGAGCTACACGTTTATCCTTCGAGATCACATGCTTAGTCTTCGGACTTACCGCTTAGGCTACGAGCTCATCGTTCATCCTTCGAGATTTCATGTTCAACCTTTGAGGCTTACCGTACAGGCTCGTAAGAGCATACATGACGTATTGATGGTTTTCAGGTTATATGTATATACACTGTGTGTGTATCACCCGGGTATCCTCGATATTCTTATAGGTTCAACGGGCAATACCGATATAAGTACATGAATTATAAGATGGAATGGATATATGCATATATCTGAACTACATGAAAGGTATGATCCAATACATAGGACTTATATGTTCCATGAGATACATGATAGTGAATGCATTATATGTCATATGAATTATATGTTAAACTCTTGCATAAGATTGTATATGAAATCATATAGACTAACATGTGTGACCTTCTGAAATAGATTACAAGAGCATATGAATAGAATTGGCCTTACTTGTATATGTAGGGATTACCTAAATGAATCGGTAAATTAAATTCTAAGTTTTACGAGCTTACTAAGCTTTAGAAGCTTACTCCGTTTATTTCTTGCACTGTCTTTTAGATTCGGAAGCTAGCTTGATAATCGGACGTGTCAAAGATCGCCATCACACTATCTATCAAGCTTTGGTACTTTTGAACCTTTTGTAAATGAAATGGTTATGGCATGTATAGGCTAGTTATTAATCAATATGGTATATTTTGATAGATGACCAAGCTATGAGATGTGGCTTGGCTTATACTTTTGTAATTAGGTATTTTGAGAATGGCTTTTTGATTATTTGTGCTTATGGTAAATTATATGATCAAGATGTGTTTTGAGTTAAAATGGTAAGAAATGATTATGTATATTTTTGTGTGGATAAGTTCATGAATGTGGCTATTTTAGTCATTGAATTGTTATGCCTAGTTGGTGCAAGATTTATGATGATTTTGGGTCCATTATATGCTTGAATTGGTATGTTTTTGAGTGGCAATTTGGCTTAAACCGAGCTTACATGTTACCACACGGCCTGAGCACATGGGCGTGTGACTCAGCCGTGTAATCCCCTGTACGTAATAATTTTGAACAGACTTGCACACGGCCTAGACACACGGGCGTGTCTGGTAGCCGTGTGGCAAAGTCAGTATTGGCCACGGCCTAGACACATGGGCGTGTCTAGTAGCCGTGTGGCTTGGACAGTTTCGACCACAGCTTAGACACACGGGCGTGTCTAGTGGCCATATGAGGTAAGTCAGTTTCAACCACGGGTCATGCGATTTGGGCGTGTTGGATAGCCACGACCGTGCGAGAGGACACGGGCAAAGGAGTACATCTGTGTGTCCCTAACTTGAAAATTTATGATTATTTTCATATCTTTTACTATGATTTCAATTTGATCCTCAATAATTATATGCATCATTTAATGATCATTTGAAGCATGCTTTGATGTTTGAAAATACATAATGATTAATGATTATAAAGTTCAAAATTTTTCTGATTCAGCCTGATATCATGTTTGGTAATGCTCCTTTCCTGTTCCGGCGATGGTTACGGGATAGGGATGTTACATTTGGTTGGTATCAGTGCTACGGTTTAGTCGATTCTAGGACTACCGTAGTAGTATAGGTCTAGCTATACATGCCATGTACATGAAATGTGATAGTGTGATATCTCTTGACATCCTCTGAAATCTGTTTTATATAGTAATGGATCCGAATCGAGCTTTAGCTGATGATGTTAAAAGTATTGCACCAGCACCCACTCAAGGGGCTGTGCCTTCTGAATCGGGCCCTGCTGCGGCCAATCAGGAAGAAATTAAAGAAGCTTTCTTCTAAATGATGTCTGGATGGTTTAGTGAGTTTGTGCTAGCAAACCCGGCTGCTTCGCAACCTCCACCCCCTCAAGTCCCTCAACCTAACATTGAAAATATGAGAGTTATGGATCCTCTAAGATTGAACAGACCTCCTATTGACAAGATACGGAAATATGATGCTGAAGAGTTTAGAGCTTCAGCAAGTGATGATGCTGAGAAGGCCGAATTCTGGCTTGAGAATACGATCAGAGTTTTTAATGAACTGGCCTGTACTCCTGATGAGTGTTTGAGATGTGCTATTTCTTTGCTTCGGGATTCAGCATATCAATGGTGGAATACATTGACCTCAGTTGTACCACAAGAACGAGTTGATTGGAATTTCTTCCAGACAGAGTTTAGGAAGAAATACATTAGTCAACGATTCATCGATCAGAAAAGAAAATAGTTTCTAGAGCTAAAATATGATCAGATGTCTGTAACTGAATATGAGAGAGAGTTCGTTTGACTCAGCAAATATGCTCGTGAATGTGTATCTACCGAAGCCATAATGTGTAAAAGGTTCGAAGATGGGCTAAATGAAGAGATTCGACTATTACTCGGAATACTCGAACTGAAAGAGTTTGTAGTTCTCGTTGACCTGGCTTGTAAAGCCGAAGAGCTTGCTAAAGAAAAGAGAAAAGCGAATTTTGAATTTAGAGAGGCTAGAAAGAGGTTTGCGGGTAAACCGTATCAGTCTGGATCCAAAAGATTAAAGGATTTTCATCCTCGTTCTGCTGCTTCTACATGCATATCTATCCGAGAGAAAAGTGTTAAGTCTTCTCATTTGAGACCTCAGACGACTTCTGTAGCTAGTGCGGATAGTGTAAGAACTACTAGACCAGAGTGCAAGCATTGTAACAGAAGGCATTTCGGAGAGTGTCAACTGATGAACGGGGCCTGTTTTCGATGTGGATCGTTAGATCACTACTTACGTGATTGTCGTGAAAGATCTGTAGCTGATAAAGAATAATCGACTAAGACAAATAATGTTGCATCGAGAGGTAGACCGCCTCCAAATGTTGGGAATCAAAGTGGAAATCACAATGTGGCGAGAGATGCTAATGTGAGATCTGAGATGCGTACTCCTGCGAGAGCTTATGCAATACGTGCACGCGAGGAAGCCTCGTCACCTGATGTTATTACCGATTCTTTTTCTCTCTATAACACTAATATTGTTGCGTTGATAGATCCTGGATCAACTCATTCATATATCTGTATGAAATTAGTGTTTGAAAAGAATTTACGTGTTGAGTCTACTGAATATGTAGTTAAAGTATCGAATCCATTAGGAAAGTCTGTGTTAGTTGATAAAATATGTAAGAACTGTCCATTGATGACTCGGGGATATTGTCTTTCGGCTGATCTGATGCTCCTCCCTTTTTAAGAATTCGATGTAATACTGGGTATGGATTGGCTAAACGCACATGAGGCTATTGTGAATTGTCGAAATAAGAGTATAGAATTGAAATGTCAGAATGGTGAGATTTTTCGGATTGAATCAAATGATTCGAATGAACCACCGATAGTGATTTCTGCTATGAGAGCTCAGAAGTATGTCAAAAAAAGGCTATGCTACGTATCTAGCGTATGTGATGAATACTAGCATGTCAGAATCAAAGATTGAGTCTGTACCAGTTGTTTGTGAGTTTTCAGATGTTTTTTCGGAAGAATTACCAGGTTTACCGCCGATTAGAGAAGTTGAATTTGGTATTGAATTGTTACCGGGCACTACTCCGATATCGATAGCTCCGTATAGAATGGCACCAACTGAATTAAAAGAGCTGAAAGCATAGTTACAAGAATTGACAGATAGAGGTTTTACGAGACCGAGCTTTTCACCTTGGGGTGCTCTCGTATTATTTGTGAAAAAGAAAGACGGATCAATGAGAATGTGTATTGATTACCGACAGTTAAAGAAGGTGACAGTGAAGAATAAATACCCTCTTCCACAGATTGATGATTTATTTGATCAGTTGAAAGGAGCTACTGTATTTTTAAAGATTGATTTTAGATCGGGTTATTACCAGTTGCGAGTTAAGGATTTTGATATATCGAAAACTACTTTTAGAACACGATACGGACATTATGAGTTTCTGGTCATGCCTTTCGGTTTAGCAAATGCCCCGGCAGTGTTTATGGACTTGATGAATCGTGTATTTAGACCGTATTTAGACAGATTTGTTGTCGTATTCATTGATGACATTCTGATCCATTTACGTGATGAGGTAGAGCATACTGAACATCTGAGAATTATGTTACAGATTCTGAGAGATAAACAGTTGTTTGCCAAATTTAGCAAATGTGAATTCTGGCTCCGAGAAGTCAGATTTTTGGGTCACATTGTTTCTGCGGAAGGCATTAGAGTAGATCTGAGTAAAATATCTGCTATTATAGACTGGAAACCTCTGAGAAATGTATTTGAGATTAGAAGTTTTTTTGGGACTAGCGGGATATTACCGAAGATTTGTTAAAGGATTCTCGATGGTTGCAGTACCGTTAACTCGAATGCTACAAAAAGATGTGAAATTCGAGTGGACTGATAAATGTCAGCAGAGTTTCGAACAGTTGAAAGCCTTGTTAACAGAAGCTCCGGTTTTAGTTCAACCTGAATTGGGTAAAGAATTTATTATATACAGTGATGCATCTATTATCGGACTGGGTTGTGTATTGATGCAAGACGGGAAAGTCATAGCTTATGCCTCTCGATAGTTAAAACCGCACGAGAAGAGTTACTCGACGCATGATCTTGAATTAGCTGCTATAGTCTTTACATTAAAGATTTGGCGACATTACTTATACGGTGAGAAATGCAGAATTTTTACCGATCATAAAAGTCTAAAGTATCTGATGTCACAGAAAGATTTGAATATGCGACAGCGGAGATGGCTCGAACTACTAAAAGACTATGAATTTGTAATTGATTATCATCCAGGGAAAGCTAATGTAGCAGCTGATGCGTTAAGTAGAAAGTCTCTATTTGCTCTGCGAGCTTTGAATGCTCAAATGACGTTTTCTGATGATGGATCTGTTCTAACTGAACTAAAGGCTAAACCATTGATTCTGCAGCAAATCTGTGAAGCTCAAAGGACTGATTCCGATCTGCAAGCCAAATGACTTCACTATGAGTCTAACCTTGATTCTGACTTTTCCGTAGGGAACAATGATTGTTTAATGTTCCGAAATAGAATCTGTATACCGAAAAATAGTGAACTCATTCAAAAAGTTTTGCACGAGGCACATGACAGTCGATTTTCAGTTCATCCGGGTAGCACTAAGGTGTATAACGATTTGAAACAGCAATACTGGTGGTTAGGAATGAAACATGACATATCAAAATTCGTATCGAAATGTTTGATCTGTCAGCAAGTTAAAGCTGAACATCAGGTACCGTCAGGTTTATTACAGCCTATTATGATTCCGGAGTGGAAATGGGACATAGTAACTATGGATTTTGTATCTGGACTACCTCTGTCTCCAAATAAGAAAAATGCAATTTGGGTTATCGTTGATAGATTGACGAAGTCTGCACATTTTATACCGTTACGTACCAACTATTCTCTGGATAGATTAGAGGAATTATATTTATCTGAGATTGTACGATTGCATGGTATACCATTATCCATTATGTCTGATAGAGATCCGAGGTTTACCTCGAGATTCTGGAAGAAGTTTCAAGAGGCTTTGGGAACGAAATTGAGTTTTAGTACAGCATTCCATCCCCAGACCGACGGTCAGTCTGAAAGAGTTATTCAGATTCATGAAGACATGTTACGGTGTTGTATTCTTGAATTTGAAAGTAATTGGGAGAAATACTTACCTCTGATAGAGTTTGCATACAATAACAGTTTTCAGACAAGTTTAAAAATGGCTCCATACGAAGCATTATACGATTGTAAATGTCGAACACCACTGTATTGGACAGAATTGAGTAAGAGAAAGTTACACGGGGTTGATTTAATCCGAGATACAGAAGAAAAAGTGAAAATGATACGCGACAATTTGAAAGCAGCTTCAGACAGACAGAAATCATATGCTGATTTGAAACGAAAATAAATAGACTTTCACCGTGGAAGAAAATTCTTCGTTTCGGCAAAAAGGGAAAGCTAAGTCCTCATTTTATCGGGCCGTATGAAATTGTGGAAAGAATTGGACCTGTAGCTTATCGACTATCATTACCGTCTGAACTTAAGCAGATTCATAATGTATTTCACATTTCAATGCTTCGTCGATACCGATCTGATCCGTCTCATGTCATTTCTCCCATTGATGTGGAGGTACAGTCTGACTTATCATACAGTGAAGAACCGATTAGAGTTCTGGCTCGAGAAATCAAAGAATTAAGAAACAAACGTATAGCACTCGTCAAAGTTCTCTTGTGTAAGCATGGAATAGAGGAAGCTAAGTGGGAAACCGAAGAAGCTATGCGAAAATAATACCCTAATCTGTTTACCGGTAAGATTTTTTGGGACGAAAATCCCTAAAGGGGGGAGAGTTGTAACAGCCCACTTTGGACCCTAGTCAGAACGGGTGGTTTCGGACCACTTAACTGAGTCAAATTATTATTTTTATTACTTTAATATGTCTTACAGCATGATAGAATTACCGTGTGAAAGTTTCGTTTAGAAATTTTATCATTTGACTGGTTAATTTGAGAAAAAGGACTAAATCGCATCAAGCGATAAATTTGAGTTCTATTTCATAAATGGCTTATTGGATGATGGCTTTTTAAGTGGAAGGCCTTAAATGGTTATTTTACCATTTTAAATGGTAGTGGACTTTTATGTCCTTATTATTATTGATTTTATAATGTTTTAAACAAAGGTTAAAATAGTCTTTTGGTTATTAATTTATGTTTAATAAAACAAAACATGAAATTGCTTCATAATTCTTCTTCTTCACCGATTCTTCAACAAAACAAAAAGGGTTTTACCTTCCTTGATATTCGGCTACTTTGAGCTTCAATTGGAGGTTCGTTTTTGTCCTGTTTTTGATAATTTTTACATTTTTGAGATCGTTGCTTTGTATGCCAGCTGACCCGTACCTCAGTTTCTAATTTTGAACATGTCTTTGAAAAATGCCATTGATGAATCCTTGATGTTTTGATAGTTTTTAATGAATTATAGATAGATATCTTGAAATATATAAGTTTTACAAAGTGATTTTTGAAGAAAATGAGTTTTGAGGAATTGAATGCAAAAAGGTAGAATTTTTGGTGGTTAAATTGTGATTAAATGGAAGATATGTACTTGTAGGGACTATATGGATATTCGGCTAGGTGTATTGAGGTCCTTGATGTGTAATTTGTCATTTTGTGATAAAAGGGCTACATTGAAAAAATGCTGAAAATAAAGGGGTTAAATTGCAAATATGTCAAAATATATGTTTTTGGATTGAATTGAAAATGTGAGTTAGTAAATAGCTGAATTTTGCATTAATTTAGATAAAGACGAACGAATCCCGAAACTTGATCGGGGAAAACAGAAAATAGACGAGTAGATATCGGGATTACGAGGGAAGTTCATTGAATTTGGAATTTATCTTATAAATGCTTATAAATGTTGTTTAATGATCATGTGTATGTATAAAGTGGCTGAATGGATTGCCTATTGAGTATATACATGTGTTTTGGAATGGAAATGTTAAAAGTTTCAAGTAATACATGAATACCGAGTTCCCGTTAGAACCGTATAAGTCGTAAGGATACAAGTGACATGTCACTAAGGCTACAGGGTGGTTTGAGTTCCTGCATTTGTTGTGGACTTACCACGTGCTCATGAGCTACACGTTTATCCTTCAAGATCACGTGCTTAGTCTTCGGACTTACCGCTCAGCCTACGGGCTCACCTTCATCCTTTGGGATTACATGTTCAGCCTTTGAGGCTTACCGTACAAGCTCGTAAGAGCATACATAACGTATTAACGGTTTTTAGGTTATATGTATATCCACTTGTGTGTATCACCCGGGTATCCTCGATATTCTTATAGGTTCAACGGGCAATACCGATATAAGTACATGAATTATAAGATGGAATGGATATATGCATATATATGAACTACATGAAAGGTATGATCCAATACATAGGACTTATATGTTCCCTGAGATACATGATAGTGAATGCATTGAATGTCATATGCATTATATGTTAAACTATTGTATAAGATTGTATATGAAATCATATAGACTAACATGTGTGAGCTTGTGAAATAGATTACAAGAGCATATGAATAGAATTGGCCTTACTTGTATATGTAGGGATTACCTAAATGAATCGGTAAGTTAAATTCTAAGTTTTACGAGCTTACTAAGCTTTAGAAGTTTACTCCGTTTATTTCTTACTCTGTCTTTTAGATTCGGAAGCTAGCTCGTTAATCGAACGTGTCGAAAATCGCCATCACACTATCTATCAAGCTTTGGTACTTTTGAACCTTTTGTAAATGAAATGGTCATGGCATGTATAGGCTAGTTATTAGTGAATATGGTATATTTTGATAGATGACCAAGCTATGAGATGTGGCTTGGCTTATACTTTTGTAATTAGGTATTTTGAGAATGGCTCTTTGATTATATGTGCTTATGGTAAATTATATGATCAAGATGTGTTTATAAGTTGAAATGGTAAGAAATGATTATGTATATTTTTGTGTGGATGAGTTCATGAATGTGGCTATTTTAGTCATTGAATTGTTAAGCCTAGTTGGTGCAAGATTTATGATGATTTTGGGTCTATTATATGCTTGAATTGGTATGTTTTTGGGTGGCAATTTGGCTTCAACCGAGCCTACATGTTACCACATGGCCTGAGCACGCGGGCGTGTGACTTAGTCATGTAATCCCCTGCACCTAATAATTTTGAACAAACTTGCACACGGCCTAGACACACGGGTGTGTCTGGTAGCCGTGTGGCAAAGTCAGTATTAGCCATGGCCTAGACACACGGGCGTGTCTGGTAGCCGTGTGGCTTGGACAGTTTCGACCACGGCTTAGACACACGGGCATGTCTAGTGGCCGTATGAGGTAAGTCAGTTTCAACCACGGGTCATGCGATTCGGGCGTCTTGGATAGCCACGACCGTGCGAGAGGACACGGGCAAAGGAGCATGGCCGTGTGTCCCTAACTTGAAAATTTATGATTATTTTCATATCTTTTCCTATGATTTCAATTTGATCCTCAATAATTATATGCATCATTTTACGATCATTTGAAGCATGCTTTGATGTTTGAAAATACATAATGATTAATGATTAAAAAGTTCAAAATTTTTCTGATTCAGTCTGATTACATGTTTGGTAACGCTCCTTTCCTGTTCCGGCGATGGTTACGGGATAGGGGTGTCACATGCCACATGGGAAATGGTACCCGTACGAGGGACAGAGTTATGAGTCACCACTTAAGTTGTTTTTGAATTTTATAATGCTTCATCTTATGAAAATGATTTAACAGAGTGTAAGGGTGAGTGGAAATATCGCCCTAGTACTAATATTCCCACGTCCTTTGATCAAGCAATCATGTTTCTAATAGCAAAAATCTAGATACAATTCTTATGTACTTGAATTGCTCTTGCTTTAAATGTCTCTAAATGTCAATACTTTTGGAGCGGCTTTGCTATGCCATTTTGTAGAAGAAATAGGTATCAAGACATGGATCTATCGCTATATGAAACGGTGCATCAATGGCTAGAAAGTTAGGGTTTTCTTACCTTACTTAGCGATAGCCTTGTGCAAAAAAACCAGAGTTCCAATGAAAACTACTGAACAGTTGATGAAGCCAACCAAAAGTGTCATAGGGGATACATTATTAATGCAATATATAGAGTTTCAATGGAAACAAATAAGGGACTGGAACAAACACCAGAAAGAAAAATGATGTCTCGACCAAGCTTAAATGAAAAGCAAAATCGGGATGTTAGAAAGAAATTGGCGAGAGTAGCATTTCAAAAATGGAATGGGTGATAAGATGGATGTAAGAAATGAGCCCATTTCTTCAAGAATCCGCATAATAGAACAATATGAGAATATCAAACTATCTGCCAAACATGTTTTATCCAATGCATTTCCATCATGAAGCAGAAGAGCAATGAGGTGAGGAGAGGGAGGATAATGAAGATGACGAAGATAAAGAGGAAGGGAATGAGATGGATTTCGAGGAGGAGGATGATTGACAAAACTTTTTATTTTTATTTATGGATTGTAATTAATTTTGGACAACTTTTATTTGAAGAGTAGGTTAATAGTAGATTTTTATATATATTCATTTTCCTTGTTGTTTCAAGTTTACCTTGTAGGAACCTCACATGAAAGAAACACGACATTTTTTAGCTTGTAAGGAAGAAATGAAGGAAGAACCCACCATTAGACTATAGTAATGCCACGATCAAGCAGGTAACTTCTTTCCTTATCTATAGTAGTGCACATTAAGGACAATGTGTTGTCTAAAGTGCGGGGGGTAACATAGGAAATTTGTTTTTAATTTTTTTTTTGTCAAACATGTGCTTGAGCTTGTAGAAAAACATGTTATTAGTTAGAAGAATGTATATAGGTTGATTGTGTTCACTATAAACTTGGCATGATAGTAGATTGTTTTTAAATTTTTATCATTAGACTACTAAATTCTATATATTACACTGTAAATAGGCAATGAGCAATTGAATGTACTGAATGATATAGAGAATATAGGGAAATGAGCATGCTAGTATGTATAATAGGTTGTTGAATTTATGATTGTTTGATTGATTAAATTTGTGAATGTTAGGATACCTAGGGATATTGTAACGCCCCAATTTTTGGGGATTTTGAATTTTTGCAAAAATTTATTTCTGCATGACTGGATGTGTTATATTGTTGTGTTGGGTGTTTTTAGTGGGCCTTTGGAAGGCCTAAGTTTAAGTTAAAGCCTGGTGGAATTTTTAAATTTTAAACTTAAAGGAGAAGAGGCATTGACTAAGTGGGTTTTTAAATAAATGTTGGTAATTTAAGACACAAGAAGATCTGTGGTAAAGTGTCAAGGTAGCGCCACTTAGAGCTTAAGGAGGTGGCGTGTAGAGGCTATGAAAGAGCTAAGGTTCAAATCCCTTGATAAGAAAGTGTTGTTTTATTTTTATGCTTGTGCATGGTAAGTGATGGAACTCAAGTTGAACTCTAAAGGGACGTGTTTGAACTACTCATGGGATTGAATCAAGGAGTGATAAGGGGAGAAAATTAAGGAATTTTGAATAGGTGAAGAAGTTGGTCGATTGTAGGAGTTTTGGGTGAGCAAATTTGGCTAGGACCTTAGAAGGGGGCACTTTCAGCTATTGGGGTATGAGAGTGTGCCGAATCCTTATGTTGTTTCTTTCAGGATTTGCTTTGGGCTAGTCTTAGTGTCGAATAGGTAGGTTTCAAGGAGTGCTTCCATTCTTTTCATCCATTTCTCTCCTTTCCCTTCTTGTTCTAAAAGCCGAAATCACGAAGTTGGTTAGTTTTTCCCCTTGTTGATTTACCTAAAGGCCAAACCCTTCATCTCTTGTCTTCCAAAAGCCGAATCTAGTATCTTCTTTCTCCCTTCTTCTTTTCTTTCTTTCTTTTTCTCCTTTGCTCCACCAATTGAGTTAACCTCTCCCAAAGTCTTTCTAGCCGATTACCCTCAAAAGCCGAAAGCTGAACCATTTGTTAATCGATTCTTCTTCTTTGGTCGAATCTCCTATTTCCCTTTCATCTCATTTCTTTCAAAAGCCGAACCCACCAATCCTCTCATCCCTCTATCGACCATCTCCTCTCTTTTTCATAGACTTCTTTTCTCCTTCCTATTTCTACAAAAGCCGAAACCTCTACATTCTCTAGTGATTTCGAAAATTGAATCTTTAGATCACTTCTCTTCTCGTGTTCTAACTAGATCTATAATAGATAGGGACTAGGCTAGTGTTTGGGGTGAGACAAAGTGGTGGTAAGTACTCGAATCCCTTCTTTTGTAACCTTATGATTTAAGAAAAGCCGAAAAACCCCTAACTCTTCAAGGCGGCTGTCGGTTTTGATTTCTTTTGGATAAACATCTATGTTAGCCTTTTCCTTTTGGTTCTCATGTGTTTTAGTGTGGTAAAGAGGCGATCTAATGAGAAGCAGTTGGAGGCTAGGACCGTTGAAGCGATCTAGATCTAGATCTAATAGTTAGATTTCGGCAAAGTAAGTGTTTGTTATGCTTGAATATTGCCGAATGGGTAAGACAATGTGGTGTTAAGTTTTATGGAATGATGAGTTAACAGTGTGATTGAAACGATTGTAGGATTAATCTTAGAGGGATTTCAGCACATATCGCAAACAGGTGTGTAATCGACACCCTCTGGTAGACTAGATTGGCAAAAGCTGAAATGTCAAAATGCCGACATTTCGGGGGCTTGCAAGTGTGCGACCGCTCGTGGGTCGGTTTGAAACAGTAAAGTTGGTACTTATGAACGGTAAGACTGTTGTGCGTATTTTCGTGCAATTGAGTGGTTTTGGGCCTCGATGGCCGAATTTGGGCCCAATGGGCTTACGAGCCCATATGGGTGAAATCAAGAGGTAAGTACTCTTTGTTAAACTGGAGGTTGGATCTGCTAAGATATGTGTAGAATTTAGACTTAGTGGGCCCATTAGGGGTTTTAGACCCGAGGACACTGTATTAATGAAATGGGCCATCTAAGTCGCACGAACGACGTTAAATCTGTTAGTAGACTGCAATAAGCATAAAACCTTAAAACCTAGCAAAATTACTGAAATACCCCTAAAGGGTGGAAAATTACTATTTTACCCCTAGGTGCTAAAAGACCATTTTACCCCTATAGTTTAGTTGGCTGATTTGCATGCTACTATATCTGATATTCTATATGCCATGTCATATTATATTCTGTTTGCATAGAGTTGGGTTATTGTGATGGAGGAAGTGCTGAGTGGCAATGCCACGTATTCTGCTTAGAGGCTCTACCTCATATTACTGTTCTGGTGGCTTGGCCATGATATCTGTTTAAGTAGCTATGCTGCGACTGTGGTGTGTAAGGCTGGGTGGGTTGAGTTATTCCCTACATGGTGTGTAGGGCTGGTACGAGTGGTGTGTAGGGCTGGATTGGATTGGGCTTTGCATACATACATATAATACTAAAATCTGATCTGTTATTGTAATGTGCCCAAGGCCACACTGTTTTCTGAATAGGGCCAAGGCCTAGTTTAAATTGTATCTGAATAGGGCTTCGGCCTAGTTTATGCTTGAACTGATCTCTGATACTGGTTGGGTTAGCTTACACACTCAGTTTTCACAAACTCACCCCGTTCTTTCCATCCATGCAGGTGACCCCCAACCATAGAGGACTTGGAGCTGCGAGGGGTTCGGAGTGGCCACGTTTCTGTTTTTTTTTTGCTAGATTTACTCTATGTTAGTATTCTTTAATTTTTGGGTTTCAAGTTGTAATAAGGCCGCTCATATTTTTATTTTGGTTTTTCTTTTATTTATCACTTGTTTAAAACAATAGACTAGTCTGCGCGGGTTTTAATTCAAACTTAACAAACGTTTTCAAAACATACAATACGTGACAAACATGTAACCAAATAACAATGAGTCAACAATAAGTTTTCTTTATAAAGGTTTTGCTAAAGCCAACATAACAATTGTTAAAAAGATCAAAGTGTAATTCACTGTCCATGTGACACACCAGATCTGGCCATAACGTTTGAGCCGGGTTTGGAGTGTTACATTTAGTGGTATCAGAGCTCAGTTGTAATAACTCGACTGTCGATCGAGTCCAAATGTTTCCTTAAAATTTAAATTAAGGTCCAAAATGGTATTTTGAAAATTTGATTTTGGAAATTTCTTAAAAAATCTTTCTAAATTTATTTTTTTTCAAATGCTTTCACACTATTGAAAGTCTAAGGTTTTTCTAGAAACAAAGATTAATCAAAGAAGTTAGCATCAACAAAACTTGTTTTTTTCTGAATTTGGTTTTGAAGAGTGGCACACCGAATCTCCGGCACCAAGTCTGTAAGTACTCTCTCTTTACTGTATTTGATTAAGATGCTTTAACACTGAGAAATTACTATAGATAGTACTAAGACCCTACTGAGATTCTGTAGTTAGGGAAACATTGAGGCAGTAGGAAAAATTGAAAACTTTAGAAGATTGAGACTATAGCTAGGATACGATTCTGCGAAAACAAAACTTTGTATACTAGCTATACATAAGACATCTGTGTTAAATATTGGAATATTGAACTAATTCATAAAATTTGTAATCAGATAATACAATATGAGTACGAGGGCAGCACGTGGAAGAGGCCGTGGCGTGGTCGAGGTAGTGCTCAAGCTGGGTCTTCATCTTCAGGACATATGCCAGCTGAGGAGGCACGAGCGCCACCGGCAACTGAGACTAGGTCGTATGATCAGGCTACAGGGGATGAAGCTTTGTCCCAAGCGATGTTACAAATTTTGGAAAGGGTTGCTGGAGTGAGTACTGGGATTGTAAATCGAGGATCTATTTCTGAGCGACTCCGTGCTAATGGAGCGGAGTTTTTCAAGGGCGTATCTGGCGTAGCCCTAAATGTGGCGGAATACTGGTTAGAGGCAACGGAGCGGATTCTGGACAACTTGGACAGCTCAGTGGAGCAGAAACTGAAGGGACCAGTATCTCTGCTACGAAATGAGGCTTATTAGTGGTGGATCACTATGAGGGATGGTACCCCAGCTGAGAGGGTAACTTGGAAGCTATTTAAGATGGTTTTTAAAGGGAAATACATCGGGGCGAGCTATGTCGATGCTCGAAGGAAGGAATTCCTGAATCTGACCCAGGGAAATAAGATTGTCGCAGAGTATGAGGCTGAGTTCATGAGGTTAAGTCGGTATGTTGGTGGTATAGTCACTATAGAGTATGAATGTAGTGTGCGATTCGAGGGTGGCCTCAGAGATGAGTCTAGGGTGCTGATTGCTCCGTAAAGGGAGCATGACTTTGCTGCTCTGGTGGAGAAGGCTAAAATTACTAAATAGGAGAAATGCACGGAGTGGCAAAACCGTGACAAGGACCAAAATCAATTTAGGAGGGATTCTGGACCATCGGGTGCTGCGAGTAGGACTGTCAAAAGGGCTAGACTGGACGAGCCGGTTACAGCAGTACCAGTGAATGTGGTTAGACTGTAGGCTTATGGGGATTGTGGTAGAGTGCATCTGGGTGAATGTTGGAAATGTACTAGGGCATGTTTTTGGTGTGGGTTTATGGATCATAGAGTCAAGGATTGTCCTCAGAGGCTGGCTTAGATGCAAGCTGCTGAACAGAGGGTTGCTCAACCAGTGCGAGGTGGGCCACAACCACCAAGAGGCCATGGTCAAGGTAGGGGGCAGCAATTGTAACAGACGTGTATGTAGAGCACCGGGCAGGGGTGCTAGAAGTGCTGAGGCATGTCAGCCAGCATTAGTTTATGCTGCTCGTCGTCGAGAGGAAGGTGACGCACCTGACATCATAATGGGTACATTTCTAATCTATAGCACGCCATTCATTACTCTGGTTGACATAAGATCTACTCATTCATAGGTTACTGAAGGAAAGCCGGTGCCTCTAAGGCGCAGCAGAAAATTAGAATAATAATATTTTTCTGACGATCCATACCATGGATCCATGTGTAAGGAATGAATCGGGGTGATAAAGGTTTCGAAATTACTGAAACTTCAATCTGAGTAGACAGCGACACCAAGGCAACGAGAATCCTGAAGCACTATTGAACCAAGGCGTAACCTTTACCGATTTCGGCCTCTACGTAGTCCACCCAATTGACAACGAACGGTAATATCCCAGAAAACTATTTTCAGAGATTATATTGTTTTGACGGCTGCTAGATCCTTTAACATAGTTTCGGGATTGCCTATATATTAGCTCTTTAGGGTTTTTACCCTTGCTATATATAACTCTGTATTAATTGGTATATATTCATAACGAATATTTATTGCCATATATAATCCGAATCATAATAGTCATCATTAAAATAAATATAATAACGTTTAACCGAAAATTATAATTACGTTAATTATAATAAAGATTTCGGTAAACTATATTTATTTAAATTTATATATATATGAACCAAATTCATATATTAGAAAAATTATGTTCTGATTATGTGTACAACATCATTGTACATATAGTATGTTCAATAGTTTGATTGCCCAATTAAATTAATTCTATAATTAATTTAATTCCTGTGACAACCAGACACAATACCAACTATGTTTTACTCCGTTCATTTCAATCGTAGGGTGTGGCCCTATAGGTTATTGTAACGTTAGCAGTAATATTAGAACTATTCTAATGTTACAAACAATGAATGGCATCTAGCAATGCATCATTGCTACCTAAGTTACAAGAAGTCATGATTCGACATAACCTTTTGTGATTAACTTTTCATGCATTAATCCTTAAGTCCTATATCTTTGGAATGGACACAAGTCATGGAATAGTCACACTTGCATAGTCCATCCCATGTTTCTTGATACCTTGAGTAGACTATGATATACAAATAAGTATGACAACTCATATCAACTTATTTGAGCATGGCCAAGCATTTCTAGTCTCACTCAATCAAGTGGCCTGAGATATTACTCCTATTATGTAGGAGGGACTTATCCTATATTGATCAACCATATCCCTCTACATAGATTGTGCTATATCCAACATTAGTCTTAATAGAACAGCCAATTACGGTGTTCGTTTGACTATATCAAAATATACAACTCACGATGTTGGAATGATGATGACCTCAAGTATGAGGATCATATACATATTAATCACTATGAGTAATATTGTGACAATTACATAATAATCCAAGAAACATACTCATAGCGGGTCAGTCCAATATGTTGTTCTCTAACACACATATTCATGCATTGATTCTGATACTTCATATCAATGACAACTCTTTATCATCAATCAACTACATGTTAGTCTTAATGCATTATTATTGTCCTAGCCAACAATAATACTTGACTAAGGATCTTTTAAGAATAATCATATTATTCTTAGGACATTATTATAAAATAGTTTATTTATGCACACAAAAATGAAACTGAAATAATAATGGCAAAGCCTTATATTCATAAACATGATAAATCAAGTATGTTATCACAACTATCTCGTGATTGATCTTTGGGCATACTCTTACAATCTCCCACTAGCACTAAGACCAATCACTCATATATCTAATACCAAGTGACTTAATGTGACGATCATGCTTCTGCTGTGTCAGAGGCTTGGTCAGGGGATCAACAATGTTATCATCTATAGGTACTCTGCATATCTCTACATCCCCTCGATCGATAATCTCTCGAATAAGATTGTAGCGCCTAAGTATATGTTTGGATCATTGGTGAGATCTGGGTTCTTTAGCTTGTGCGATGGCTCCATTGTTATCACATCGGACTTCTATAGCATCTGATATGCTAGGCACAACCCCTAGTTCAGTAATGAACTTTTTGATCCAAACCGCTTCTTTTGCTGCCTCACTAGCTGCAATATACTCAGCCTCTGTTGTAGAATCGGCTACTGTACTTTACTTTGAACTCTTCCAGCTCACAGCACCACCATTAAGGCAAAATACAAAACCTGATTGCGATCGAGAATCATCCTTATCGGTTTGGAAACTAGCATCAGTGTAACCTTTTACACTTAACTCTTCCTCACCTCCGTATATTAGGAACGTATCCTTAGTTCTTCTTAAGTACTTAAGGATATTCTTGACTATGATCCAGTGACTTTCACCGGGATTTGCTTGGTACCTGCTCGTCATACTTAAGGCATATGAGACATCTGGACGAGTACATAACATGGCATACATGATAGATCCAATAGCAGAAGCATATGGAATTTTACTCATGCATTCTCTCTCTTGTGGAGTTGAAGGACACATTTCCTTCGAGAGTGAAATACCATGTCTCATAGGTAGGAATCCTCTCTTAGATTCTTCCATATTGAACCTTTTCAATACTTTGTCTATGTATGTACTTTGACTTAGACCTAGTAGTCGTCTCGATCTATCTCTATAGATCTTGAATCCTAAGATGTAAGTGGCTTCACCCAAGTCATTCATAGAAAAACAACTTCCTAACCAAGTCTTAATAGACTGTAAGGTAGGTATGTCATTTCCCATGATAAGTATGTCATCCACATACAGTACCAAGAATGTGATCATGCTCCCACTAACTTTCTTGTAAACACATGGCTCATCTTCATTTTTGATAAAACTAAACTCTTTGATTGCATCATTAAAACGAAGATTCCAACTTCGAGAAGCTTGCTTTAATCCATAAATGGATCTTTGTAACTTACATATCTTTCTAGCATCCTTTGGATTGACAAAACCTTTAGGTTGTGTCATGTACACATCCTCTTCAAGGTTCCCGTTAAGGAAAGCTATTTTGACATCCATCTGCCCGATTTCATAATTATGAAATGCAGCTACAGCGAGCAAGATCCTGATGGATTTAAACATAGCTACAGGAGAAAAAGTTTTATCATAGTCCACACCATGAATTTGACGAAACCTTTAGCGAATAATCACCCCTTGTATGTTTGTACATTACCATCCATGTCAGTTTTCTTTTTGAAAACCCACTTGCACCCTATAGGTTTAACTCATTCGGGTGGGTCAACCAAAGTCCATACTTGGTTTTCATGCATGGAATCCATCTCAGATCTCATGGCCTCGAGCCATTTCTCAGAGTCTGGGCTCGCCACCGCTTCTTGATAAGTCCTAGGCTCATCTTGATCTAAAACAAGAATGTCACCATGCATTGTAATGAGAAATCTATATCTCTCAGGTGCACGGCGTTCTCTTAAAGATCTACGCGGTGGTTGTGTTTCTACAGTAATTACTTGTTCCTCAATTTCTTGTGGAATTTACTGTTGTTCTATCTCTGGTTCGGTGGTATCTTGTGATTCTCGAATTTCTTCAAGTTCAATCTTTCTCCCACCTCCTTTTCTAGAAACAAATTCTCTCTCTAGGAAGACACCAGTCCGAGCAAGAAACACTTTGTTCTCAGTGGGATTAAAGAAATAATATCCTTTGGTTTCTTTCGGATACCCCACAAAATTACACCTTTCAGATTTGGGTTCAAGCTTAATAGACGTCTGACGTTTAACATAAGCTTCGCAACCCCAAATTTTCATAAAAGACATACTAGGACGTTTCCTAGTCCACATTTCATATGGCGTCTTTTGAACCGATTTAGATGGAACACGATTTAGTGTGAAAGCAGCTGTTTCAAGTGCATATCCCCAAAAGAAAGTCGGTAGATCAGCATGACTCATCATGGATCGAACCATGTCTAACAGAGTTCGATTTCTTCTCTCAGAAACTCCATTCCATTAAGGAGTACCAGGAGGAGTAAGTTGTGAGACAATCCCACATTCCTTCAAAAGATCATCAAACTCTAGGCTCAAATACTCTCCACCTCGATCAGATCGAAGTGTCTTGATAGTTTTGCCTAGTTGTTTTTGTACTTCACTTTTGAATTCCTTAAACTTTTCAAGGGCCTCAGACTTATGGCGCATGAGATAAATATATCCATATCTACTGAAATCATCAGTGAAAGTAATGAAGTAGTGAAATCCACCTCTGGCCTGTGTATTTAGTGGTTCACATACATCTGAATGTATTAAGCCCAATAAATCACTAGCTCGTTTACTTTTACCAGTAAAAGGAGATTTAGTCATTTTTCCTAATAAGCAAGATTCACATACTTCAAATTGTTCAAAAACAAATGAATCCAAAAGACCATCTTTATGGAGTTTGGATATGCGTTTCTCACTTATGTGGCCCAAATGACAATGCCAAAGGTAAGTTTGATTTGAGTCATTTATTTTAGATCTTTTAGTATCTATGTTGTAAATGGGATTCATTTGATCTAAAATATAGAGGCCATTAATCAATTGTGCCGAACCATAGAAAACATTATTGAAATAAGAGGAACAACAATTATTCTTAATTATTATCTCAAAACTAATTTTGTCTAAACAAGAAATTAAAATAATGTTTTTAGTCAAACTAGGCACAAAATAACAATCCTCTAAAATTAAACCAAGTCCACTATCGAACCAAGCCGCAACCTTTACCGATGTCAGCCTCTATGCAGTCCACCCAATTGACAACAAACGGTAATATCCCAGAAAACTATTTTCAGAGATTATATTGTTTTGACGGCTGCTAGACCCTTTAACATAGTTTCAGGATTGCCTATATATTAGCTCTTTAGGGTTTTTACCTTTGCTATATATAACTCTGTATTAATTGGTATATATTCATAAATGAATATTTATTGCCATATATAATCCGAATCATAATAGTCATCATTAAAATAAATATAATAACGTTTAACCGAAAATTATAATTACGTTAATTATAATAAAGATTTCGGTAAACTATATTTATTTAAATTTATATATATATGAACCAAATTCATATATTAGAAAAATTATGTTCTGATTATGTGTACAACATCATTGTACATATAGTATGTTCAATAGTTTGATTGCCCAATTAAATTAATTCTATAATTAATTTAATTCATGTGACAACCAGACACAATACCAACTATGTTTTACTCCGTTCATTTCAATCGTAGGGTGTGACCCTATAGGTTATTGTAATGTTAGCAGTAATATTAGAACTATTCTAATGTTACAAACAATGAGTGGCATCTAGCAATGCATCATTGCTACCTAAGTTACAAGAAGTCATGATTCGACATAACCTTTTGTGATTAACTTTTCATGCATTAATCCTTAAGTCCTATATCTTTGGAATGGAAACAAGTCATGGAATAGTCACACTTGCATAGTCCATCCCATGTTTCTTGATACCTTGAGTAAACTATGATATACAAATAAGTATGACAACTCATATCAACTTATTTGAGCATGGCCAAGCATTTCTAGTCTCACTCAATCAAGTGGCCTGAGATATTACTCCTATTATGTAGGAGGGACTTATCCTATATTGATCAACCATATCCCTCTACATAGATTGTGCTATATCCAACATTAGTCTTAATAGAACAACCAATTACGGTGTTCGTTTGACTATATCAAAATATACAACTCACGATGTTGGAATGATGATGACCTCAAGTATGAGGATCATATACATATTAATCACTATGAGTAATATTGTGACAATTACATAATAATCCAAGAAACATACTCATAGCGGGTCAGTCCAATATGTTGTTCTCTAACACACATATTCATGCATTGATTCTGATACTCCATATCAATGACAACTCTTTATCATCAATCAACTACATGTTAGTCTTAATGCATTATTATTGTCCTAGCCAACAATAATACTTGACTAAGGATCTTTTAAGAATAATCATATTATTCTTAGGACATTATTATAAAACAGTTTATTTATGCACACAGAAATGAAACTAAAATAATAATGGCAAAGCCTTATATTAATAAACATGATAAATCAAGTATGTTATTACAACTATCTCGTGATTGATCTTTGGGCATACTCTTACAATTACTTGTGGTGTGTCTGGGTCGTTGGGTGTGCAATTTGAGAAAACTATGAGTGGGGTATCTGTGATTAGTCAACTGGGTCACTCAGTTAGAGTAGATAAACTCTTTAGGGAGGTACCTTTAGAGACTCAAGGTAGGACTTTCTCTGCGGATTTGATGGAGCTACCCTTTGGAGAGTTCGATCTCATTCTGGGTATGGATTGGCTAGCTAAGCATCGAGCGACTTTGGATTGCACAGTGAAGCAGATGGTGTTAAAGACCATGTAGGATGAAGAGGTGATGGTAATTGGGGAGCGAAGAGATTACTTGTCCAATTTTATCTCAGCCTTGAGAGCTGAAAAGCTGATTCGCAAGGGTTGCGAGGCATTTTTTGCGTATGTGAGTCAGTCTGATTCTGAGAATTTGACCGTAGGAGAAGTTAGAACCGTCAAAGAATTTCAAGATGTCTCTCCTGATGAGTTTCCTGGGTTGCCTCCTAATCGGGAAGTCGAATTTGGAATCGACTTGTTGCCTAGAACGGCTCTAGTGTCCATCGCTCCTTATAGGATGGCACCGAATGAGTTAGTAGAGTTGAAAGCTCAAATTCAAAAACTTCTAGATTGGGGTTTTATTCAGACAAGTATATCTCCGTGGGGAGCACCAGTACTGTTCGTGAAGAAGAAGGATGGGATGATGCGTATGTGCATCGATTATCGTCAGTTTAACAAGCTAACAATTAAGAACAAGTACCCTCTGCAAGGGATCGACGACCTGTTTGACCAGCTAAGAGGAGCTTTATTATTTTCCAAGATCGATCTTCGATTTGGATATCATCAGTTAAAGGTCAAAGAGGTGGATATTCGTAAAAGAACATTCAGGACTCGGTATGGTCATTATGAGTTTCTGGTAATGCCGTTTGGATTGACGAATGCACCAGCGGCCTTCATAGATCTGATGAATCAGGTATTCCAACCCTAGTTGGTCCAATTTGTTGTCGTCTTCATAGACGATATTCTGGTGTATTTGAAGACTGAAGAGGATCATGATGAGCATCTTCGGATTGTTTTGCAAGTGTTGAGGGAGAAGCAACTGTATGCAAAATTCAGCAAGTGTGAATTTTGGCTTCAAGAAGTGACATTCTTAGGTCACGTGGTTTCTGCTAAGGGGATTAGGGTGGATCATCAGAAAATTGAGGCAGTTCTGGATGGAAGCCACCGAGATTTGTGTCAAAAATTTAGAGTTTTTTGGGTTTGGTAGGGTACTACAGAAGGTTTGTGGAAGGATTATCTTTGTTTGCGGCACCATTGATGAAACTTTTGAGAAAAAGATCACCGTTTGTTTGGACTGTAAAACAGCAAAAGGCTTTTGAGAAGTTAAAAAAAGTTTTGACTAAGGCACCTGTATTGATTCAGCCAGAGTCGGGGAAGGATTTCATTGTGTATAGTGATGCATCGCATGTTGGGTTGGGCTGTGTGCTGATGCAAGAGGGTAAAGTTGTTGCTTATGCATCGCGACAGCTTAAGCCTCATAAAGCGAACTACCCTACGCATGATCTGGAGTTGGCAGCAGATTTGGAGGCACTACTTATATGGAGAAATGTGTATTATATACACGGATCATAAGAGTCTCAAGTACTTGTTGACTTAGAAGGAGTCGAACCTGAGGCAACGAAGATGGATAGAGTTGCTTAAGGACTACGACTGTTCTATTGAGTATCACCCAGGCAAACCAAATGTCGTGGCTGATGCACTGAGTCGAAGAGCTGTAACTGAGTTGAGAGCGGTGTTTGCTCGTTTGAGTCTATATGACGATGGTAGCTTAGCAGAATTACAAGTAAAACCAACCTGGATAGAACAAATTAAGGAAAAGCAGTTATATAATGAGTCACTGGTTCCTCGATTTCAACAAGTTAAGAGTAGTGAGGCTTCTAATTTTGGATTGAATAGTGAAGGAGTTCTGTGTTTTTGAGGAAGAGTTTGTATTCCGAGGGACTCTGATTTGAGGCAGTCAATTCTGAGAGAGGCTCATGGCGGTCCTTATGCCATGCATCCTGAAGGGAATAAGTTGTATTGGGATCCTAGGTTTACATCTCGATTCTAGCAGAAGTTGCATGAGGCATTAGGTACACGGTTAGATTTCAACACTGCTTTTCACCCTCAGACGGATGGATAGTCAAAAATGGTGATTCAAGTTCTGGAGGACATGTTGAGGGGATGTGTTATTGATTTTTGAGGTAGCTGGGAAGACTTCTTGCCATTAGCGGAGTTTACATACAATGATAGTTATCAGGTGAGTATTCGAATGGCACCATATGAGGCGTTGTATGGTCGAAGGTTTCATACGCCTACTTGTTGGGCAGAGTTAGAAGAACGTCAAATTCTTGGGCCAGAGTTGGTGGCAGATACAGAAGATAAGGATAAGTTGATCAGGGATCGGTTAAAGGAAGCATCTAAGAGCCAGAAATCTTATGCTGACTTGAAGTGTAAGGAAATTGAGTACTCGATGGGAGATTTGGTTACCTTGAAGGTCTCGCCGTGGCAGAAGATTTTAAGGTTTGGGAAAAAGGGCATGTTGAGTCCGCAGTTTATCGGGCCTTATCGAGTTCTTAAGCGGGTGGGTCCGGTAGCGTATCAGTTGGAACTCCTTCCGGAGTTGGATAGGATTCATGATGTCTTTCATGTCTCCAAGCTAAGGCGGTATCAGTCTGATCCTTTTCACATCATACCAGTTGAAGAAATTAAGGTTAAAGCTGATTTGACGTTTGAAGAAGAACCTGTGCAAATTCTGGACCGTGATGTTAAAATGTTAAGAAAGAAGTCAGTTCCTTTGGCGAAAGTGCTTTGGCACAATCATGGCAGAGAAGAAGCTACGTGGGAGCCAGAAGAGGCAATTCGTCAACAATACCCTCACCTGTTCAGACCACGTAAATTTTGAGGTCAAAATTCTTTAAGCGGTGGAGTTGTAATGCCCCAATTTTTTGGGATTTTAAATTTTTGCTAAAATTTATTTCTGCATGACTGGATGTGTTATATTGTTGTGTTGGGTGTTTTAGTGGGCCTTTGGAAGGCCTAAGTTTAAGTTAAAGCCTGGTGGAATTTTTAAATTTTAAACTTAAAGGAGAAGAGGCATTGACTAAATGGGTTTTTAAATAAATGTTGGTAATTTAAGACACAAGAAGACCTATGGTAAAGTGCCAAGGTATCGCCACTTAGAGCTTAAGGAGGTGGTGTGTAGAGGCTATGAAAGAGCTAAGGTTCAAATCCCTTGATAAGCAAGTGTTGTTTTATTTTATGCTTGTGCATGGTAAGTGATGGAACTCAAGTTGAACTCTGAAGGGACGTGTTTGAACTACTCATGGGATTGAATCAAGGAGTGATAAGGGGAGAAAATTAAGGAATTTTGAAAGGGTGAAGAAGTTGGCCAATTGTGGAGTCTTGGGTGAGCAAATTCAGCTAGGTCCATGGAAGGGGGCACTTTCGGCTGTTGGGGTATGAGAGCATGCCGAATCCTTATGTTGTTTCTTTCAGGATTTGCTTTGGGCTAGTCTTAGTGCCGAATATGTAGGTTTCAAGGAGTGCTTCCATTCTTTTCATCATTTTCTCTCATTTCCCTTCTTGTTCTAAAAGTTGAAATCCCGAAGTTGGTTAGTTTTTCCCCTTGTCAATTTACCTAAAGGCTGAACCCTTTATCTCTTGTCTTCTAAAAGCTGAATCTAGTATCTTCTTTCTCCCTTCTTCTTTTCTTTCCTCATTCTTCTACTTTGCTCCACCAATTGGGTTAACCTCTCCCAAAGTCTTTCTAGCCGATTACTCTTAAAAGCAGAAAGCTAAACAATTTGTTAATCGATTCTTCTTCTTTGGCTGAATCTCCTATTTCCCTTTCATCTCTTTTCTTTCAAAAGCTGAAGCCCTCAATCCTCTCATCCCTCTGTCGACCATCTCCTCTCTTTTTCATAGACTTCTTTTCTCCTTCCTGTTTCTACAAAAGCTAAAACCTTCACACTCTCTAATGATTTTAGAAACCGAATCTTTAGATCACTTCTCTTCTCGCATTCTGACTAGATCTATAACAGATCAGGACTAGGCTAGTGTTTGGGGACTCTCTTTTGGTGAGACAAAGCGGTGGTAAGTACTCGAATCCCTTCGTTCGTAAGCTTGTGATTCAAGAAAAGCCAAAAACCCTTAACTCTTTAGGGTGGCTGTCAGTTTTGATTTCTTTTGGATAAACATCTATGTTAGCCTTTTTCTTTTGGTTCTCATGTGTTCTAGTGTAGTAAAGAGGCAATCTAATGAGGAGCAGTTGGAGGCTAGGATCGTTGAAGTGATCTAGATCTAGAACTAGTAGTTAGATTTCGACAAGGTAAGTGTTGGTTATGCTTGAATGTTGCCGAAAGGGTAAGATAATGTGGTGTTAAGTTTTATGGAATGACGAGTTAACAGTGTGATTGAAACGATTGTAGGATTAATCGTTCGAGGGATTTTAGCATATATCGCAAACAGGTGTGTAATCGACAACCTCTGGTAAACTAGATCAGCAAAAGTCGAAATGCCGAAATGCCGAAATGTTGACATTTCGAGGGCTTGCGAGCGTGCGAGCGCTCGTGGGTCAGTTTGAAATGGTAAAGTTGGTATCTACGAATGGTAAGACTGTTGTGCGTATTTTCATGCAATTGGGTAGTTTTGGGCATCGATGGCCGAATTTGGGCCCAATGGGCTTACGGGCCCATATGGGTGAAATCAAGCGGTAAGTACTCTCTGTTAAACTGAAGGTTGGATCTGCTAAGATATGTGTAGAAGTTGGACTTAGTGGGCCATAGTAGCTTGTGGGCTCCGCTAGGCCCATTAGGGGTTTTAGGCACGATGACACTTTATTAATGAAATGGGCCATCTAAGTCTCACGGACAATGTTAAATTTGTTAGTAGACTGCAATAAGCATAAAACCTTAAAACCTAGCAAAATTACTGAAATACCCCTAAAGGGTGGAAATTTACTATTTTACCCCTATGTGCTAAAAGACCATTTTACGCCTAAGGTTTAGTTGACTGATTTGCATGCTACTATATCTGATATTCTGTATGCCACGTCATATTATATTCTATTTGCTTGGGGTTGGGTTATTGTTACGGAGGAAGTGCTAAGTGGCAATGCCACGTATTCTGCTTAGAGGCTCTGCCTCGTATTATTGTTCTGGTGGCTTGGCCACGATATCTGTTTAAGTAGCTATGCTGCGACTGTGGTGTGTAAGGCTAGGTGGGTTGAGTTATTCCCCACATGGTGTGTAGGGCTAGTACGGGTGGTGTGTAGGGCTGGATTGGGCTTCGGCTTTGCATACATGCATATAATACTAAAATCTGATCTGTTACTCTAATGGGCCCAAAGCCACATTGTTTTCTGAATAGGGCCAAGGCCCAGTTTAAACTGTATCTGAATAGGGCTTCGGCCCAATTTATGCTTGAACTGATCTCTGATACTGGTTGGGTTAGCTTACACACTGAGTTTTCACAAACTCACCCCCTTCTTTCCATCCATGCAAGTGACCCCCAACCATAGAGGACTTGGAGCTACAAGGATTCAGAGTGGCCACGTTTCCTTTTTTTATTTTATTTTTGTTAGATTTACTCTATTTTAGTATTCTTTAATTTTCGGGTCTCAAGTTGTAATAAGGCCGCTCATATTTTTATTTTGGTTTTTCTTTTATTTATCACTTGTTTAAAACAATAGAGTAGTTTGCGCGGGTTTTAATTCAAACTTAACAAACGTTTTCAAAACATACAATACGTGACAAAGGAGTAACCAAATAACGATGATTCAACAATAAGTTTTCTTTATAAAGGTAATCCAGTTTTGTTAAAGCCAGCATAACAATTATTAAAAAGATCAAAGTGTAATTCACTATCCATGTGACACACCAGATCTGGCCATAACGTCTAGGCCGAGTTTGGGGTGTTACAGATATCCTAAGGCATTATTTGGTATACACCTAGAGCCAAAAAGCTAACCCTATTTATTCATCTGTAGTACCTATCTTTGAGCCAGAATACACTTCTTGATGAACCTTTATACAAAACCCAAGGAAGAAGCGTTAATTTTTATTTACCCTTTTTCCTTGGTCTTGAATTGCACGACTATAGATGACTGGCCATACGTATTGAGGGTTAAGCAGATCCATCAAGGCATATTTTGTAAAAATAAGAGTGAAATAGGAAGAAATAATGTGATATATTGATTATAAGATAGCCATTACGTGACAAATAAAAGAAAATTTCAAAAAGAAAAGAAAAACGAGTAGAAAAAGTACTTAAAATACAAAAATAAAAGCATATGTGAGTGAGACATACTAAAAAAGAAAAAAAAAATTGTGACAGTCACAAAAGTAGAAAAAATTGTTCATTAGTGCACAAAAACTTGTAAGCTAGTTGTAGTTGCTATATTATGATGTGACTTCTTATATGGAGAAATAAGAAAGGTGAGAGAAGGAAAAATAAGGTGGTCAGGGGATAAGGGTCACTAAGGGGGGAGAATAGGGAACAATACAATATGCCAAACTATTTTTGTGCTTGAAATTATTCTGATGCTTGCAATTTTTTAATTTCATAGTTGTCCTAAGCTTAGAGTGTTACAAGCCGAAAAGCCCTATGTGATCTAGGTAGACTTACTCATAAATTGACCTCATATCAAATAATTACATTAGAAATATTTTTATTCTGCTAGGATAACCAAATTACACGTATAATTTCTTTCTGGATCTATACATTTGAAAACATTAATATTTGTATATTTTGTAATATACTGAACTTAAGTGTTTGATAATAAAAGCGGTAAGTCGTCTACATACCATGTCAAGATTATGTGTAAACATGAAATACATAATTATGTACTTTGAAGCTAACATTCATACTATACTTGCTCAAGGGTCGTCTCTTAATTGTTTTTTATTACTTTTCTTGAAGGCAAGCAATGACTTGAGTGTGGGGGAGTTTGATCTGTCGTAATATGGTATAGCAGATTAAACTTGTTTTTGCACTTGAGGAGCTTGAATACAAGAACTTTATTATGTTTTAGTCAAGGTTTTATAGTTTATTTACATTAAAAATTTGTATTTTGATTCTTTTATTAAACTTATAGGCCAAATGAGGCCTAAAGGCGAGCTAACATACCATATTTTGATTTGTAGTGCAAGAATAAAAATAAGGAAGTGTGTAGCCTAGTGGTAGGAACCTCATAAGTTTTCAAGGAGGTCTCTAGTTTGAATCCTCTGACTTATTTTTAAATTAAAAAAATTTCAGACTTTTTTCATGTCCACCCTCTTAGTTGCCTCAAATAGGTGGATTCCCTTCCCCTTCTCTGAGTCAAACTTACCTTAAGTTGGAGAACATGATCCTCTTTTTACTCAATCTCTCCCTTCTTTACCAAAACCTCCGTTCTTGGCTATTTGTTGTGATTCAGTGAACCTGGTCATAGTTCATCAAGCTTAACACTCCCATTATCATCCCTACCTCCTACATTCTCCCATATTCCCAAATTTTTTCATTTATTTCACCTCCATTTTCTCTCAACTTGAAACAAAATAATCACCACCCATTTTCTTCAATCTTTGCTCTTCCTCCACTATAGCCGACCATTATACCACCATCAACACACCTTTTAGCCACCATAAGCATCGCCTCTCCTCGCTCCTCCTTCCTTTTGCTGCCGACTGCTACCGACTGCCACTACAGATCATTTCGCTCCTCCACTTTATGTTCTTTTTTTACTCATTTTCCCCTTTTTTTGGTGAAACCCCATAGCCCCCACCGTCGAACTGCGACTCCATCGTTGAACCGCCATCAACCCACCATCTTCCTTACTGTCAAACCACCGTCACTGTCATTACTGGTGACCGTGATTCTTCTTTTTTATTCCCTTTTTACTTACCGACTCTTTAATTGATTAAACTCACATTTCCTCTTCACTACATCAATCATTTTAGATCACTCAAATCATCCATCTCATTCTTTCCTCAATTCATCGACCATTCTGTATTAAATCAAGTGTATGTGTGGTTATTTAGATCATAAAATCCTACATTTAGAGATTTTGTATCTTGGTCAAATGGTATAGTGCCATAGTGTCAACATAATATTTTATTATTATTTAGTTATTATCGTACTAATATGATTTGATATTAACTTTGAAGGGTCAAACGATATTCATAAGGGAGACCCCTAACTTTGCAATTGGAAATCTTCCTTTCGAGAGTCTTAAATCATGGGGTAAGTGTTGATGAGACCTTTAATAATCGATCTTTTAAGTGATGAAAATACTACCAAAGGATCTTAATTAATAAACGTCACTTATGTGTTAGATTCCCTTGTGAGATAGATCGAGTGAAATCGTTACAACGGATTTTAGCAATCGAATCTACAATATAAGGTATGGGATTTAAACCTTTAATTTTTGTGTAATATGTTCACTTTCATTTTAATAATATGAGATTAAATAATTAATTGAGAGTACATTAAGTACTCAAAGAGGAGTTGAAAAACTCGTCAATAAGAAACCCAAGTAAGTGATCCTAACCCATTAGTTTCACGAAAGGCATGTTTTCTGATGTGTTGATGTATGTGATGATGACATATGTGCAAATATCATCTCTATGTTATGTAATAGATGGCTTATTTGGAATGTTGATGATTTAAATGTGTGATATACGTGTAAGTGATGAGGTTCATGATTTAATATGAAAAGTATATTAAAGTATGATTAAGTGACCAAAAGAAGATATTATGTGATATCTGAAAATGTTGACATGTATATACATGTATATACATGTATATACATGCATATGTGTAAAATTGAGAAATATGTGTTATGTGAGATTATGAGCATTATTATGTGAAAAATGAGAAAAGTGAATTATATGTGTTAAATTTGACAAATGGCCATATCACCTGCACGGGGTGGGTTTTGTGAAAGGTGGAAGTTATGTGGTTGTTTATCTACGATTATGTGGTCGTTATTGGCAATTATGTGGTGGCTTGTCCATAATGTGTTACGTGGTCGTTAATCGACAATTATGTGTGGCTTGTCCACAAATGGTGTGTTATTGGATGGACAATTTCTGGGAACTTGATATTGGTGTGTAGTGGAGATAGGTAGGAAATTCTTCAAAATGTGCATTGTTACATAAGCATGCCTCGATATGTTCATGTATGTCTATCTATGATGATATACTCACCTATCTTATGTGCATGTTTCAAGTAATCCTTGTAATTAGGACTCGGATGCCGATTTGTGGTGATGCTCTTGGATGCGAACTTCTAATAAATTATGGACTTTATATCATTTTATGTTTTTTTATGGACTTTGATTTGAGTTTGTTTTAATAACTTTTTGGGAGTTTATTTTAAATTATGGATGGTGGCACGGGGATTTTCCTTTATGATATTTTAGAATTATTGCATGGATTGCTTATGTTGGATTTTAATTTTAAATGACCACTAAACATTTTTAAGAATTAGTATCCGATGCAAATGTGTTTTTAAAACTAAGTTATAATACAAGTATTTTAATAAAAAAAGAACAAATAAATTTTATTTAAAAGAACATGGTATTTTCAAAATAACATGTTTCAAGGACAAATGGACTTTTCTTACATGTAATTACTTAAATTGGGTCGTAACATCTAGGCCTGGTTTGAAGGGTTACACGTGAACAATGAGGACCACGACATTCTCTTTCAAGATCGTCCAAAAGTGTTCGCAGCTATGATATCTAACTAAAGTTCATATTTCCTTACACAAAACCATTAACAGATCGAATCCCCTCTTTTGGATAAAGGCTTTTCCTTTAAGTTTAGTAATATATTTCCAAATATCTGGGTTTGTGAAATTAAGGGGTTTAGATCCATCAAAGGTTCATATTAATTGGTTCTTCTAACTTTTCTAGGAGGCATGATATCCTAATACAATACTAAGCAAAAAATTCAATGGAACAGTAAAGAGTTGAATTTTAGAACCTTTTATATATAATTGAAGTTCGTTTAAATTCCTTGCTTTCCTGTGATGTTTCTGTTCCTTGTTGCCCTGAATATGGTTAAAGAGTTTGTGAAGAATAAGTAGAATGTTTAAAAAATTAAAGGTTTTAGGGTGTAAGAGTTTTTGAGGGATTTAAGAGAGTTTGGTGGATTAGGAATTAAGAGGTGTTTTAATTAGAAGTAGGTATGGTTTAAGTGACAAAATATGGTTTTAAAGGGTTAAAAATTGGGTTAAACAAAGATAATCCAATCAGGTTGTGTGACTGTGTTAGTTCAACCCTGAAGAAAATTACAGTGATGTCGCAACACAGAGGTTCTGTGTCGCGACATCCTTAGCAGACTACCTCTATCATGACACTGAGGTTCATCCCAACACACTCTACAGTTTGGAGGTCTATAGAAAATTGTCTTCTATGTTACGACTCCTTGGGGCAATGTCACGATCTAGGTTTGGCATCTTTCTTAGTCACCAAGTATTTAATAGCAGAGTAGCCCGTATACACCTTGACTTTAGTGCCCACGAGATAAGCTTTGAATTTGTCTAAGGCAAATACTACAGCTAATAGCTCCTTCTTAGTGGTGGTGTAATTTACCTGTGAATCTCTCAGTACACAGCTGCCGTAGTATTTAGCATGAAATACCTTGGCTTTTCTTTGTCCCGGGACTGCTCCTACGGTAAATTCACTTGCATTACACATCAATTCGAATGGTAAAGGCTAGTCTGGTGCAGTGACTATTGGTGATGTGATCAATCGCTTCTTTAATTCCTCAATTGCTTGCAAGCATGGCCCATCAAAATTAAAAGATCTATTTTGTTCCAATAATCTACAAAGAGGTTTGCCTATTTTGGAAAAATCCTTCATAAATTGATGATAGAATCCTACGTGACCAAGAAATCTTTGGATACCTTTTACCGGAGTAGGTGGTGGCAATTTCTCGATAACGTCAAGTTTTGCTTTGTTGACAACAATTCCTTTCTGTGAAATCTTATGCCCTAGAACAATGCCCTCATAGACCATGAAGTGGCATTTTTCCCAATTCAACACAAGATTGGTTTCTTGAAATCAATAAAGAGCTAACTCCAAATGTTGCACAATGTATAGACAAACACCGAAAAGTCATCTATAAACTGAATATATTTCCATCATGCAACGATGAAAAGTTGTAGGGGCATTGCATAATCTAAATGCCATTCTTTGAAATGAAAAAGTTCTATACGAACACGGGAATGTGGTTTTCTGTTGATCAACATGAGCTATGGCAATCTGATTGTACCCTGAGTATCCATCCAGAAAACAATAGAAGGCTTTCCTCGCTAGTCTATCCATCATTTGATCAATAAATGGCAGAGGGAAATGGTCCTTCCTTGTTGCTTTGTTGAGTTTCCGATAATCCATTCAAACCCTCCATTCCATGATAGTACGAGTGGGAATAAGTTTGTTGATATCATTGCTTACTATAGTGACACCCATATTTTTTGGTACACACTGAACAGGGCTCACCCAAGAACTATCAGAAATTGGGTAAATGATTCCAACATCCATCTATTTGATAATCTCCTTTTCCTCAACATCCTTCATGATGGGATTTAGTCTCCTCTACTGCTCAATATAGTTACCATGGCAATCCTCCAATATTATATTGCGATTGCAAATTGTTTGACTGATTTCTTTGATATCTGTAATTGACCACCCCAAGGCTTTCTTAGATTTCCTTACAACTTTCAATAATTGAGCCTCTTCATCTGTTGTTAACTCAGTAAATCTAACTACTGACAATGTGTTGTTATCTCTTAGAAACATGTACTTCAAATGTACTAGCAAAGCTTCAATTCTAGCCTAAGAGAGGGTTCTTCTATGGATGGTGAAGGAGGTTTAAAAGAACAATCAGACGGATTTAATTATTTGAAACTTCTCCTTTATCCATTTCAAATTTCCTGAACTTTCATCAGTTTATCAAGATCTATAATCATGTCTACGTCAATTAACTCACAGACATTTGTATCATTTTTTGAATTGTTAGAACAAAATCTTCAATTTTTTCTTATACTACTGTATCAAAAATCTCAATAGCATGGCATTCTTTATCAGTATCTACACACTTCATAGCATCAAAGACATTGATCATTAACTCTCATAATTAATTCACTATTTTGGACATAAATTAATGTTTTACCCATTGCTAAGAAAGGTCTCCCAAGTATGATTGGTACCTCTTTATCAGCCTCATATTCTAGAATAATAAAATATTCTGGAAAAATAAATTTGTTAATTCTTACCAGCACATCTTCGATTTTACCTTCTAGGTGTGCATAAGATCTATCAGCTAAATGTAATGTGATAGTTGTGGGTCTTGCCTTCCCTATTCCAAGCTTCCTAAAAATAGACATAGGTATTAAATTTATGCTTTCACCCAAATCACCACAATGCTTTGCCTACATAATGAGTGCCAATAGAGCAAGGTATAGCAAAACTCCCTGGATCCTTCAGTTTTGGTTGAAATTTGTTTCTAAGCATTGATGTGCACCCTTCAATGAGAGCAACAGTTTCAAACTCTCCCAATGTTTGCTTCTTTGACAAAATATCTTTCAGAAACTTCACATAGTTAGGCATTTGCTCCAATTCTTCCACCAATGGTATATTAATATGTAATTGCTTCAAGACCTCCAGAAATTTCTTAAATTGAACATTTTGCTTAGATTTTTGGAAACACTAAGGACAAGGTGGTGGGGGCCTTTCTTCCATTTGACTACATTATTTTTGCCATGGCATTTTCTCAGCAATACAAGTTGCATCTGCTTCAACATTTTTCTGGTTACTATTTTCCTTTGTAGCTTGCTCCCATACTGATTCTGAATTCTTTTCATTTTTCAAAAGTTGAAATTCCTTCATCAGTAATGGTGTTATTCACAACTCCTAGTAGTTGAGTACCACTTCGAAATGTAATGGTGTAACAACCAATTTCTCTAAAGTGTCAGAACAGTGGTTTCGGGGTGACAAATCCGATGTATGAGCCCGTAAATATTATTATTTAATATTTAAAAATAATATATAGTGTAATGATAAAATCTGATTCATTGATTTTTTTGTTAAATGGAAGAATAATTAAGTTTAAGTGGTATGACCTTAAAGTAAAATGGTCTAGAAAATGAGGTATTGGGACCCCATTTCTATAAATTGCACTGCAAATATTTTTGTAAATATTTACAGAATGTTATTAAGGTTATATAAAAGTTCCGTTAAGAAATTTTATTGTTTAGATAGTTAATTAATTGAAAAGGACTAAATTGTAAAAGTTGCAAAAGTTGAATTTTATTAACTAAATAAGTTAAATAGATTTATTGAAGGGATTTAAATGGAAATTATGCCATGTTCTACTATATTGGACTATGAATGAATGATTGTAATGATTTAAATAAAAAGTTTATAATTAAAATAATATCAATAATAAATTAAACATAAAATAAGTAAAGAAAAATATACCATCGTATTCATTTATCCTCTCCCAACGAATAAGTGACCATGGATGGAAAATTTGAAAGCTTCAAGTACTTTTGACATTTGGCCTTTTTGCATGGTAGGAAATCTAAACCCGTTGTTAGTAATTTTGATGTTTTTCAGATCCTTGCAACTTGGTCTAGCTAGCTCGTACCTTTGTTTTCGAAACTGTTACAAATTTTGAATTTTACCATTGATTAATATTGTGATTTTACATGTTAAATGATGAAGTTGAGGTATTAGTTTTTATTTATAAGTATTTTGTTAAGTGATTTTTGATGAATTTACCGATTAGGGACTAAATTGTTGAAATAATAGAAGTATAAGGATTTGATGTGAAATTGCTATAAATGTGTGCTGTAATGGATGCTATTCACATTCGGATGGTATGAATTTTCAATAAAATTGGTTTATTTGCATGATTAAGACATATGAACTAAATTGATTAAAAATGAAAAGTTGAGGGTAATTTTGTAAAATGTCAAAAATGACTAAATTGCATAAAGTGAATTAGTTTTACTATCTAAATTAATGAATTGAATGAAATTATTACTTAATATCAAGTACGAGTGGAAAATTGATGAGAAGAAAAAACTACGAAATAACCTTGTACTTAATCATTGTTGCAATTTAGCCAGGTGTGTTATTACCTTGATTAAATCAATTAGTTGTGGTTTTGATTGTTTAATATCTAATTGTTTATATATGTACTGAATTTGTTGGCTTCAAAGAAATGATTAAGATAATATTTGAAAGACACTATGCCACTATACCGAAAAGAAATAACACCATAGTTGAAAGACACTATGGCACCATACCAGAAATGAGAACGACCATGGCTGAAAGATGTTATGGCATCACAATTCTATAGAACAAGATCATAGCTAAAAGACGCTATGGCATCACAAACCAAAGAAATATGACCATAGTTGAAAGACACTATGGCAACAAGATAGGAAATAAATAAGACCATGGTTGAAAGACACTAGTGCAACACGATAGAAAATGAATAAGACCATGGTTGAAAGACACTATGGCATCAAGACGAGAATAAATAAGACCATGGTTGAAAGACACTATGGCACTCTCCAATCATTTGCTATTCAGGTAACACGTTTGAAGTGAGGTATGTATCGTAAGTATGATATGAGTTGAATGTTTGACTAGTATAGTTTGATAATGAATGTTAATGCCTTAGTGTAATTATATATACTTTATATGTCTACAAATACATTAAATCGTGATGTTGTGGTGTGTATAGAGAATTAAATGATTACATGAATATTTTCCTAGTATTCGATGTTATTTCATTTGATTCAACGAGTATGAAAAGGAAGGGATTAGTAAGTATTCAAATGACTTATGTTATGAATCTATGAAAAGGAATGAAAATGTAATGTTCAATGAAAGTCTGTTTATGTTCATAAAATTGATGATTTCAAATGATGTTGTTCATGTATATGTCTTACTTTATGTTATTTCGAGTGATTTATGAGTTGATGCACTAATAATATGTGTTGTGGATAATGCTTAGGCTTATGCCAAGCTTATGATTGGATTACATCATGCTTAACCTTAATGATATACGTTGAAATGGTAAGTTTCCAAATAGAAATATGCTTGTGTTCATGAACAGGTGGTATGAATCAAAATATGTATTTTCTTATAAAATTGTTTATCATGTGGTTGACCCCAAAAGAGTTATATACATAAATGAACTAACTTGTGTATTGATGATTTTAATTAGGCTTATGTCAAGCTTGTAGTTATGGTTGGTGTTAAGAAAGAGTAATGAAACGATAAGTTCATAATTGAGATGTAATATGATGATATAAAAGGATTGATGAGTTAAGTGACGTATTTATGTGGATAAATTTACTTGTGCTATGGATAAATTTACCTATGATATGAATAAATACACTAATTTCTAAATTAATAATGTTATTTAAGCTTATGATAAGTAATGGAATGGAAAGTAAGTAAATGGAGTGGGTCATAGTCTTATGTAAAAGTTAATGCTTGCATAATATGTCTTATAATCCTACTATGTTAAGAATGCAAAGTATAAGTGATGTTGTTGGTTATATAGTTTGATAAATCTTGTGGCATTGGTATAGCTTTATATTTTTCATATAAAGTTCATATATGAAATGGAATATTATGATTAAAATTTATACGAGCTTACTAAGCATTCATTGCTTATGTAGTTATCTTTCTCTTACATTACATATTATCTGAAGCTCGATCAATTTGCAAGCTCGTCAGAGATCTATCATGCTATCCAACAGTTATATCGGTAGTATTGTTGTGTTGGTCAAGATTATAATGGCATGTATAGGTGGACTTATGTTTAATGTTTGGTTGAATGCTTAAATGTTGATTTTGATATGTATATCTATATATTGGTTGTTTGGTACCATTTTGGTAATGGTTGAATTATGTCATTTAAGTGTTGAGATGCATAAGAGCAATGGTTCAAAAGTTATGTTATATTGACATGGTATAAGTCAAGTATGATATGTTTAGAAATGGTAGCAATGTGACCAAATATGCATATGTATAGTTAAGTTGAATGCTTGCTTTTGAGGTGCCTTATATGGCATATTGGATTAATGAAATTTGGTCATTTGAATTGGTGATGTTATGTATGTTTTGGTATGTTTATGATGCCTTGGTTATATGTGCAAAATGTGTTTAGGTACAAGCTTGAAAGAGTGATGGAGATGGATTGATTTTGGCCAATTTCATGTCTATACGGCCTAAGACACTGGCATGTGTCATAGCCATTATGACATACCACCATGCAACACGGCCGTGTGCCCCTATATATTTTAAGGCATCCATGTAATGCCCCAAAATTTGGGCCTAGGAGAAATGGGCTTCGAGTATCGGAGAAATTGGATTTTAGTTGTGTGTGAAAAATATCTCAAATTGTGTGTTAATTTTGTGGCTAAGTGATTGAGGAGTAGTTGGGGGTGTCTGAGAAGTCTTGGGTTCAAACCAGGACTTTAGCAATAATTTTAATTTTGCCCTTAAGTGAACTTGGCGTTAGGTTGAAGGCCTTATAAATATTTTTGGTTAAAATATAACACAAGAAAGCATGTGTTCTAGTGGTTGTGGCGTCATTAAGGTTTCAAGGGAGCAAGGGTTGAAGTCTTGGCTCTTGCAATTTATTTTGGTATTTCTTTTAAAGGAACGTGGACTTTGACCATTGGTTTATAAAATTACAGAAATACCCTCGATTTACAAAATTACAGAAATACCCTCGGTTTACAAAATTACAAAAATACCCTACCCTCAGTTTACAAAATTACAAAAATACCATCAGTTTACAAAATTACTGAAATACCCTCAGTTTACAAAATTACAGAAATACCCTAGAATTACGAAATTACAGAAACACCCTTAGTTTAAAAAATTACAGAAATACCCTCGGTTTTTAAAATTACAAAACTACCCTCAGTTTATAAAATTACAGAAATACTCTCGATTTACAACCCAATTTACAAAATTATAGAATTACCCTCAGTTTACAAAATTATAGAACCCTCGATTTACAAAATTATAGAAATACCCTCGGTTTACAAAATTACATAATTACCCTCAGTTTACAAAATTATAGAACTACCCTCAATTTACAAAATTATAGAAAAACCATCGGTTTACAAAATTATAGAATTACCAAAGGTTTACAAAATTACAAATATACCCTCAGTTTATAAAATAATATAAATACCCTCGATTTACAAAATTACAAAAACAACCTCGGTTTACAAAATTACAAAAATAGACTCGATTTACAAATTTATAGAAATACCCTCGGTTTATAAATTATAGAAATACCCTCAATTTACAAAATTATAAAAATACCCTCGATTTAAAAAATTACAAAATTACCCTCAGTTTACAAAATTACAGAAAAACCCTCGGTTTATAAAATTACCAAAATATCCTCAGTTTACAAAATTATAGAATTACCCTCGACTTACAAAATTACTAAATTATCCTCGATTTACAAAATTACAAAAATACCCTCGATTTACAAAATTATAGAAATACCCTCGGTTTACAAAATTACAGAAATACCCTCAGTTTACAAAATTACAAAAAAACCCTCGATTTACAAAATTACAAAATACCCCCAGTTTACAAAATTACAAAAATACCCTTTGTTTAGAAAATTACAGAAATACCCTCGATTTACAAAATTATAGAAATACCCTCAGTTTACAAAATTACAAAAATACCCTTGGTTTACAAAATTACAGAAATACCCTCAGTTTAGAAAGTTACAGAATTACCCTTGGTTTACAAAATTATAGAAATACCCTCAATTTACAAAATGACAGAAATACCCTCAGTTTACAAAATTACAGAAATACCCTCGATTTACAAAATTACAAAAATACCCTCAGTTTATAATATTACAAAATTACCCCCAGTTTACAAAATTATAAAATTACCCCCGATTTACAAAAATACAGAATTACCATCGGTTTACAAAATTATAGAAATACCCTCTATTTGCAAAATTATATATATACCCTCGGTTTACAAAATTACAAAATTACCCTCAGTTTTCAAAATACAAAAATACCCTCAATTTATAAAATTACAAAAATACCCTCGATTTACAAAATTACCAAAATAACATCGATTTGTGAAATTACCAAAGTACTCTTGGAGTGTAAAATTACTAAAATTCCCCTGTAGGGTAGAATTTTTGAAATACCCCTATAGGGTAGAGTTACTGAAATACCCCGGTAGGGTGACTATTTTGCCGTTATGGGAAAATGACTAGCTTGGATTGTATATTTGACTGTTTTGACTATGATTGTATGACTGTGTACTTGACTGTGGTTGTGTGACTGATCGGCTTTTATTATACGTTTAAATGACTGACATTGAGCATGGCTATTCTGCATACATGTATGATGATTGAGTAACATACACGCCATTTTGCATGGGGTTGGGACATTGATTTGGAGGAAGTTCTGTGCTAGAGGCTTTTGTAACACCCTAGACCCTTGTCCGTCGCCGAAGTAGGGCTACGAGGTATTACATAACTAAACAAAACTTACAGAGGTTTATAGATATATACCAGACATAAATTTTCGAATATGCACCATTACGAACAATAAACTACTTTAATTTAACTACAACTGAATATATTCCAACTCACTAATATGATTCAATCCATGCAAACATTTCTCAATAAAAATATCAAGTGCGTACTAATAGATTTGTAAAGTGATTGTACGTTAATGAGTATAACTGAACTTTCTTAGTAGCAAAGTAACATATTTTAAGTCAACTATCACAATTATCAACATCGAATACTTATGAAATTTTCATTCAAACTTATGTGAATAACCAAATTCTGTTTACTTTTTCAACTGCTAAACATAAGTACTAAGTAACAATTTTGCATAACTTCATCAAACCGTACATACATATTTAGGGACTAACAAGCCATTTTTGCATGGCTAGAATATTTACAAATCAAAATCTAATTCGATTCAAAGGAGAGAGCTTAGTCTATACATGCCATCATTTCAAAACAACTATCAAATATACCAAAAATAACGACGATAGTGTGGATGACTTGAGCTTGAATCCCCCAGTCCGTAACTTCAAAACGAGATCTATAAACAGAGAAACAAAGACAACGAAGTAAGCTTTCCTAAGCTTAGTAAGTTTTAAGCATTGCAACCAACTAACTCAATTTGTAAAGTTATCATTCGAATTTCACAAGTAACAAGTCTTTAACCTATTACCATTTTGGCCAAACATGCATGAACAAATATACCAACACATAACTCAAATTGAACATTTAACTTCTCTTGAATCTAAATTTATATAACATAGACAATTTGAATCTTTTCACATAGTTTAACACTTTGACCGAACGCAACAAGAACATATACGTATAGTCTTAACACTTGATCACATTATCATCACATTACGTATTTAATTCAATCCAAAGAAAGCTCAATAAAAACACAAGATACATACCTGACCAATTTATTGTATTGGACATATTTAATGGTAGTTGTTAACAAGAAGTCTCACAATCTTAAACTTTGCTCAAATCATCGGTATTAAGCCTGCTAGGTGTTAAACCTAAATTCAATCACCGGCACGAAGCCTGCTAGGCTCAAAGCTTGAACATATCACCAGCATAAAGCCTGCTCGGCACGCAGCCTGATCATATCATCGGCATAATGATTGCTAAGCTCTAGGCTTGATATGAATCACTAGCTATGAAGCTTGCTAGGTCGAAGACCCGATAATAACATACGACCTTTGTATCACAAAATTTTTTTATACACATCTATCCACAGGTTTTCGGTTTTCCCACAACAAAATACATTAACAAGATGTTACCTCTGTTCAAACTTATTTGTACATCACTATAGTATTTCCATTTCACAAAAGCCATTCGGCTACTTCACATGTATGCATATATATATCTAACAACCATTTCCATTTCATCTTCATTTCATAGTAGCTAATAGCATCCACACATATAAATAGTTTACTTTAAAGTTTGAATAACCATTCGGCTCCATATGCAATTAAACACAAAGGAGTTATGATTCACTTTATATGCACATAGCATAACATACTAATTTCTATCTTAACTTAAATACTCAAAACTTACCTCGATGATCGACAAATAACTACAGACCAGCTAATCCACTATTTTCGCTTTTCCCCGATCTGAGTTTGGCTCTCTTAGCTCTTAAGCTAAATTAAACAAACTTTGACTTATTAAAACTCAACTATTTAAACGTTTTATCATAGTTAAATTCGGTTTTCACACATATAGAACATATCAACAATCATGCACATTATAAATCATTTTTGACCTTTCTATCATGCTAAATTTTGAACCACTCATCACAACAAAATAACATTCAGCACTCTCATCTAAATTAACTAGCATCACTTAAAATTATGTACAAATAATCTCATACACCAAAAACATGCGGCACTTCTTTTCTAACACAAAAATACATATATTACATAAGATCATTTCCCATCAATAGACTAAATTCAAATCTCTTAGCAACCATTTTAAATACCAGTGCATTGTTTCTTAACTTTAAGTGTGACAGCCCTATTTTGACCCTAGTCGGGAAGTGGTTTCAGGACCGCTAAACCGAGTCATAGAAATAATTTAATATAATATTCTATGTCTGATTTATGTGATAAATATTTGGGTGAATTTTGAATGTTTGAATTGTCAAATTAAATGTGAATTTAGGGATAAGGATTTAAATGAGAAATTTAGAAACCTTGTTAGACAAATTATGGTGATTAAAATTTTGAAAGGCTTTAAACATGGGGACTTGCATGTCAATTTGTCGTTTTCTCCATGAAGTGGCCAGCCATGTGATGTGATGATTAGAAAGTGTATATTATACATGTATTTTGTCTAATTATGCATACTTTAAATAAGAAATAACAAAGGTATTTTGTTAAATAAAATGATTTCATAAAATAGATATAATAATAATAAAATTTGGTGAAAAGAACAAGGCATCATTGTCTTGTTTTACCGACTTCACCAAAGGAAAGAAAAGGAAATAAAGAACAAAAGCATTCGGCTAGCAAATGCTCAAATTAAGGTATGTTTTGGATGTGGTTTCTTATAATTTTGTGATATTTGGTTGATCTTTAAGTTCTTACCGTAGCCCATGTATGGATTTTTAAGTTGGTATTATTATATGCTTTCGGTCGTGAATAAGAATTATGGAATGGATGTGGTTTTCATGCTTAAGTAGATAATGGAGGATGGATGAGGTTTATGTTAGTTAAATGTGCAAATTGGTGGATTAATTGATAATTGGGGAATCAGTTAATGTGCTAGAACATGTCCATATTGCCGATTGTGAACTTAGAGTTGAAATGTGAAACAAGAGTGTTCTATTTGAAAAAAGGAGGTTCGAAATAGGTATATATGATTTTTGATTTGTGTAATGCCATTTGTAACCTTAAAGGAGATGGTTGCCTAGCAAAATCGTAAGCCAATGTTAGAAATGTTAGTATACATATGATAAATTTTGGTTATATCATTACCATGTATGTTTTATATCAAAGAAAGGTTATTATGAAATTTAAAAATGATAGTAAATACCATATTGCCGTATGAACGTTGGATAGTAGAAATGGAACTTTGATATGTTTTGTGGCTAAGTAATGTGTGTGATTTAGTTATAAGATGAAATGAATAAGTATATATATATATTTATATGTGTTTAGTTATGGCCGAATGTACCAAGATTGTGTTAAGAAATGATTATATTGGTTTAAATTACTTTAGTGAATTTGATTAAATTACAGTTTGAGTGTGAGTAGGGCCGAATGTGGTTTTTGATAGGGAATACATACGAGTTATCATGTACGCCCGAGGAGTATTTAAAATGTGCGGTATCTCTGCTATGCGACTCTGCATATTATTGGTGAAGTACTTTGGTTTCTGTTGTTCCGAAAGAGCAAGTCACCTGGGAATTCTTTCAAATTGAGTTCCGTAAGAAATACATTAGTCAGAGGTTCATTGACCAGAAACGGAAGGAATTTCTTGAGCTTAAACAAGGTCAAATGTCAGTAACTGAATACGAGAGAGAATTCATGCGACTCAGCATATATGCTCGCGAGTGTGTATCATCCGAGGCTTGAGCACCTGCCAGAGTGTATGCTATTCGTGCCCGGGAGGAGGCTTCTTCTCCGAATGTTATTACCGGTACCTTCACACTCTTTAACACTGATGTTATTGCCCTGATTGATCCTGGTTCGACCCATTCTTATGTGTGTAAAACTATAGCCTCCAGTAAGACTCTTCCTGTTGAGTCTATTGAATTCGTAGTTCGAGTATCGAATCCTTTGGGTCGTTGTGTTCTGGTTGATAAAGTATGCAAGAAATGTCCCCTAATGGTTTGGGATTTCTGTTTTCTGGCCGATCTGATGCTGTTGCCCTTTGATGAATTTGATATTATTCTCGGAATGGATTGGTTGACTGTTCATGACGCGATAGTGAAATTGCAAGCGAAAGACTATTGATTTGTGATGTTCGAATAATGAAATAATCTGAATTGAGTCCACTGATATAAACGAGCTACCTACTGTAATCACGACCCTGTCAGCTCAGAGATACATGAGAAAGAGCTATGAAGCGTATCTAGCTTACGTATTAGATGACAAAGTATCTGAGCGAGAACTTGAGAATGTGCCTATAGTTTGTGAATTTTCGGATGTGTTTCCCGAGGAATTGCTGGGATTGCCGCCTGTTAGAGAGACTAAGTTCGGTATAGAATTAATTTTGGGTACGGCCCTAATTTCAATTGCCCCGTACCGTAAGGCACCCACTGAGTTAAAAGAATTGAAATCTCAGCTACAAGAGTTGACAGATAGAGGTTTTGCACGACCGAGTTTCTCTCCTTGGGGCGCACCAGTTTTGTTTGTGAAAAAGAAAGACGGGACTATGAGAATGTGCATCGACTATCGACAGCTGAATAAAGCCACTGTAAAGAATAAGTATCCGTTACCCCGAATTAAAGACTTGTTTGATCAGTTGAAAAGAGCTTCAGTGTTTTCGAAGATTGATTTATGATCCGGTTATTACTAGTTGAGAGTTAGAGATTCCGATGTGCCGAAGACTGCATTCAGAACGAGATACGAACACTACGAATTCTTAATGATGCCATTTCGGCTCACTAATGCCCCTACGGTTTTCATGGATTTGATGAACCGGGTGTTTAGGTCGTTTTTGGACCGTTTTGTAGTAGTGTTCATCGATGATATTTTGATTTACTCTCGCAATGAGATCGAGCATGCCGAGCATTTGAGATTTGTACTTTAGACTTTACGTGAAAATCAATTGTATGTGAAATTCAGCAAGTGTTAGTTCTGGTTGCGTGAGGTCGGCTTCTTGGGACATGTAGTACCTGCTTCGGGTATTCGAGTTGATTTGAACAAAATTTTAGCTATTCTTGACTGGAAACCTACTAGAAACGTTTCGAAAGTTCAGAGCTTTTTGGGATTGGATGGTTATTACCGATGATTCGTTAAAGGGTTCTCGATGATTTCGACGCCTTTGACGAAATTGTTACAAAAAGACATCAAGTTCGAGTGGTCTGATAAGTGTCAGCAAAGTTTTGATAAGCTGAAAGCCCTTTTGACGGAAGCTCCAGTGTTAGTTCAGCCAAAATCCGGCAAAGAGTTTGTAGTTTATAGTGATGCATCTCTAAACGGTTTAGGCTGCGTTTTGGTGCAAGAAGGTCGGGTTGTCGTTTATGCTTCAAGACAGTTGAAGCCTCACGAGCGAAATTATCTGACTCATGATCTTGAATTGGCCACTATCGTTTTCGCCCTGAAGATCTGGCGACACTATCTGTTCGGTGAGAAATGTTACATCTTCTCCTATCACAAAAGTCTCAAGTATCTGATGACTCAAAGAGAATTGAATTTGAGGCAAAGACGGTGGCTAGAATTGCTAAAGGACTACGAACTTATTATTGATTATCACCCGGGAAAAGCTAATGTGATTGCAGACGCTCTTAGCCAAAAATCTCTATTTTCCTTGCGAGCTATGAACGTGAAATTAACATTGTCGGTAGATGATGTGTTGATTGCCGAATTAAAAGCAAGACCCGTGTTACTTCAACAGATTGGTGAAGCTCAGAAAGTCAATGACGATTTAGTTGCTAAACGAGTTCAGTGTAATTCAAGTGTAAATTCAGAGTTTCAGGTCGACAGTAATGACTGTTTGAGGTTTAGGGATCGTGTGTGCGTTCTGAGAAATTCAGAGCTCATTTCGACTATCCTCAACGAGGCCCATAATAGCCGAATATCTATTCATCCGGGCAGCACTAAAATGTATAACGACTTGAAACGTCAATTTTGGTGGCATGGTATGAAGCGGGACAACACTGATTTCGTATCTAAGTGTCTAGTATGCCAGCAAGTAAAAGCGGAACATCGGGTGCCTTCGGGATTACTTCAACTGATCCTAATACCTGAGTGGAAGTGGGATCGAGTTACAACGGACTTTGTATCTGGATTACCGCTAACACCGAGTAAGAAAGATTCTATTTGGGTTATTGTGGACAGACTAACCAAATCAGCTTATTTCATCCCAGTTCGTACAGACTTTTCACTTGATAAGTTAGCGAAATTATATGTCTCCCAGATTGTACGATTACACAGAGTGTCGACTTCTATTGTTTCAGACCGAGATCCTCGATTTACTTCGCGATTCTGAAAGAAATTGCATGAGGTATTGGGCACTAAGCTTCATTTTAGCACTGCTTTTCATCCACAAACTGACGGTCAATCCAAACGAGTTATTCAGATACTTGAGGACATGTTGAGATGTTGCATTTTCGAGTTTAATGGCTCGTGGGAGAAATATTTGCCTTTGATTGAATTTGCGTATAATAACAGTTTTCAATCGAGTATTCAGATGGCACCTTACGAAGCTCTTTATGGTCGAAGATGCAGTACGCCCCTGTTTTGGACCAAGCTTAGTGAGAATAAGATTCTCGGGGTTGATTTAGTCAAAGAAGCAGAATAGAAAGTGAAATCAATTCGTGACAGTTTAAAAGCAGCATCCGATCGTCAGAAATCCTATACAGATTTGAAGCTTAAAGATATCGAGTTTCAAACTGGTGGTAAAGTGTTTTTAAAAGTTTCACCGTGGAAAAAGGTGCTCAGATTTGGCCATTAAGGCAAGTTGAGTATGACATTTATCGGACCATATGAGATTTCAGAGAGAATTGGGCTAGTAGGTACAAATTGATTTTGCCCCCTGAACTTGAAAAGATCCATAACGTTTTTCATGTATCGATGCTTCGTCGTTATAGATCTGATCCCTCGCATGTGATTAGTCCGTCAGAAATCGAAATTCAGTCTGATTTGAGCTATGAAGAAGAACCGATATGTATTTTAGCTCGTGAGGTGAAAGAATTACGAAATAAAAAGGTTCCGTTAGTAAAAGTATTGTGGCTCAAGCACGGGATTGAGGAAGCAACTTGGGAGCCCGAGAATGCTATGAAAGAAAGTTACCCAAATCTATTTTCTGGTAAGATTTTCGGGGATGAAAATCCCTAAAGGGGGGAGAGTTGTGATAGCCCTATTTTGACCCTAGTCGGGAAGTGGTTTCAGGACCGCTAAACCGAGTCATAGAAATAATTTAATATAATATTCTATGTCTGATTTATGTGATAAATATTTGGGTGAATTTTGAATGTTTGAATTGTCAAATTAAATGTGAATTTAGGGATAAGGATTTAAGTGAGAAATTTAGAAACCTTGTTAGACAAATTAAGGTGATTAAAATTTTGAAAGACTTTAAACATGGGGACTTGCATGTCAATTTGCCGTTTTCTCCATGAAGTGGCCGGCCATGTGATGTGATGATTAGAAAGTATATATTATACGTGTATTTTGTCTAATTATGCATACTTTAAATAAGAAATAACAAAGGTATTTTGTTAAATAAAATGATTTCATAAAATAGATATAATAATAATAAAATTTGGTGAAAAGAACAAGGCATCATTCTCTTGTTTTGCCGACTTCACTAAAGGAAAGAAAAGGAAATAAAGAACAAAAGCATTCGGCTAGCAAATGCTCAAATTAAGGTATGTTTTGGATGTGGTTTCTTATAATTTTGTGATATTTGGTTGATCTTTAAGTTCTTACCATAGCCCATGTATGGATTTTTAAGTTGGTATTATTATATGCTTTCGGTCGTGAATAAGAATTATGGAATGGATGTGGTTTTCATGCTTAAGTAGATAATGGAGGATGGATGAGGTTTATGTTAGTTAAATGTGCAAATAGGTGGATTAATTGATAATTGAGGAATCGATTAATGTGCTAGAACATGTCCATATTGCCGATTGTGAACTTAGAGTTGAAATGTGAAACAAGAGTGTTTTATTTGATAAGAGAAGGTTCGAAATAGGTACATATGATTTTTGATTTGTGTAATGCCATTTGTAACCTTAAAGGAGCATTCGGTCTTGATGGTTGCCTAGCAAAACCGTGAGCCAATGTTAGAAATGTTAGTATACATATGATAAATTTTGGTTATATCATTACCATGTATGTTTTATATCAAAGAAAGGTTATTATGAAATTTGAAAATTATAGTAAATACCATATTGCCGTATGAACGTTGGATAGTAGAAATGGAACTTTGATATGTTTTGTGGCTAAGTAATGTGTGTGATTTAGTTACAAGATGAAATGAATGAGTATATATATATTTATATGTGTTTAGTTATGGCCGAATGTACCAAGATTGAGTTAAGAAATGATTATATTGGTTTAAATTACTTTAGTGAATTTGATTAAATTACAGTTTGAGTGTGAGTAGGGCCGAATGTGGTTTTTGATAGGGAATACATATTTTATAGACTTCTAGACACTTGAACTCACATGAAATTGAGCTTACTAAGTGGTAACATATTGGGCTCTAGGTGAATAATATGTCTTAAATAGTGAAATTGATTTAAAAGGATTATAAATATTCGGTTGTGTATGAACTTTGGTTAAATGATTTTGTAATGTTGAGAGTAGTTTATTAATTAGTAAACTTTGATTAATTGAGGCTCAAGAACAAGGAAGATCAAATTCGGATAAAGGGAAGGCAAAATTACCTGAATAGCTATAGAAAGTGTTCATCTGCTGTTGAGGTAAGTTTTAAGTGTTATAACCTAGCACATGACTTGATTTAGCATGAAGTAAATATTTAGTTGCTCATGTGAATGGTAGGATGAAGCATGTGGACTAGGGTTGATGTAATGTAGTAGTGAAATTGATCATATAGCCGAAAGTTCATTAGACATGTGATGGCTTTAGAAACCGATTTGATATGTGAAGTGCATTTATGCCTATTGACCGAAAATGTAGTGAAATTTGCCATATTATGAATTATTATGTGAATAAGGCAAATGAATGTTATCCGGTAATAGACTATGTGAAAAGTATATGTGATGGATCCAAATGTATATGTGTCAGTGCTATGATCCGGGTAAAATCCCGAAGGGCATACGTGCTAGAGTTTCGTCCGGGTTAAGTCCCGAAGGGCATACGTGCCAGAGTTTCGTCCGGGTTAAGTCCCGAAGGGCATACGTGCCAGAGTTACATCCAGGATAAGTCCTGAAGGGCAATTGTGCCAGTGTTTCATCCGCGCTGAGTCCCGAAGAGCCTTAAGGCTAGTGTTATATTCCGGGCTAAACCCGAAGGCATTCATGCTGGAAATACGAAATGTTGGGCCTTAAATAATTGAAATAAATAAGCTCATTATCCTAAATTAACCAGGTACGTGCTATATACAAATTGTGAACTTGCTTCTGTTTAAATGATGCTATGAAAAATGAGCAATACCGAATCTCACCTTTGCTTAGAGTAGTATAAGGGCATGGTGCTTAATTACTGTACATGAAATTTGGATCTTTGGATATGTGTTAAGATTGATTTGAGCATATGAATGTGTTATGTTTAAAGCATAAAGAAATACGTGCGTGTGGATATACATCTTATAAGGATTTGGCTTGTAACCAAATTTGATGTGTTTGGCCAAATATTGGAGCTTGTTTGACATAATGAGGTTCACCTTTATGATTTGAAATTTAGCTAAGGAAAATTGTTTGATATGTACATGCAATAGGGATAAAGTTAACCTTGGATACATTCGGTTAAAGATAGACATAGATAAATATTAGAAGTATTATGCTTAAATCTTTGATTAGGTTTTTATGGCTTAAAGCTTACTAAGCATGTAAATGCTTACTCTGTCTCCTTTGATTCTTTGTTTCTATAGATTTCTCTCTCAAATGCTACGGGCTCGTAAGGTCGAGGACAAGTCATCTACGCTATCGCCATTGTTTTTGGTACCTATTTAGTCTTGTTTTGGAAAAATGGCATGTATAGGCTTTTATATCTTTGGATTTAAAAGTAGGTTTGGATTTTGTGTATATATATTCATGAAAAGCCATGCGAAGATGGCTAATGATGTACTTATCACATGTATATATATGGTTTAGGTTTAATAATGGTTAATGATGTTTGAAGTAGTATGTATTTTGAGAATTTGTTGTTTTGAAAAGTATGTGTGGCATGCATATACATGTAAAATTGGCCTAGCTGATAAGTTGTTAATTTTTGCTAAGCTTTCATATTTTACCGTGTGAATAGTAATGGTTATAATATTTGTAAAAAGTGGTCTTAAGGTGAAATGGTTATGCATGATGATTGAATCGATTCATGAGTCTTAATATTTGATTAAATTGATGATGCATGTACGGTTTTGTTTATATATATATATATGTTCAACTTAGATTTTGAAATCCGATACACTATAAGTTGCTATCCATATGTATTAATAACGTGATTTGTATGAGTGAAGCTGTGTTAATCTGAATGAATGTCGGGTAATGCCTCTTAACCCTCCGGCGACGGGTATGGGTCTAAGGGTGTTACATTAAGTATATGATCTCTCATTAGTAACTATAATCGAATACCTCTTATCAACTTCTTAAATCATCAACGACATTGAATTACAAGCTAAAGTCTATAATCGGCAAAATTTTCACAAAAGAACACATTGCCCGATTGTATAAAAAACAACATCTAATACACATTCACTTATTTAACTAGCTCAACCCCCCAACTTACTACCATTATTAATCAAAATTATCAAAGCATAAATCATGCTATAAGAATTCTTTTATGACTGAAGGTACACAAAACCAAATCCTTAAAATTAAACACCTCATTTCACCTAAGCTATGTACATGGCCGAAAGTCCCATTATGAACAATTTACTCACATGTAACATACAATTCAAAAACAAGCTCACAAGCTCAAAAACATGTGAATTTTAGTGTCAAAAATTTCTTACGAACATTCATTCACTATCTTCTATCATCAACTAAATTTCCTAGCTTATCTTCACTAAAGCCGAACCTAGCATACTTCAAAAACTAAAATTTTCAAATGGGTTTCGGCTAGATCAAGGAAGGAACCACATATTCATCAACAATTTAACAAAACTACATCAAATTACCTTGGAATTTTGACCTTCAATTGACCAAAAATTCAAGGCTATGCTTCACTCTTCTTTTCTTTAAACAATCGGCTAAGAATAAGAATAAAGGAATCTCACATTGTTCTTTTCACCCAATAACTTTTATTATAATCATTTTATAAAAGAAAGCTTAAATTGACTTTTATTTTAGTTATTAAAATATACACATTATTTCTCTTTTAAATTCCACTATCGTGTACTAAAAAAAGTGGTTAAATTACCATGCAAACACCTTACACATTAAGGTTCAACATTCGGCCATTAAAACATTTGACCCCCTTATTTTCCAAGCTTCACAATCATGTCCAATTCAATAAAAATCCACATACCAATGATCAAATTCTCAAATTAATTTAACACACATGCTAGCTCACATATATTAAACACAAAATATAACATTCAAAAAAAATCTTTTTTTAACTCGATTTCTTGGTTCCGAAACCACTTCCCGACTGGGGCCTAAATAGGGTTATCACAGCTTTGCCATGTAATCTGATTCTGGTGACTCTGCCATGTTTTCTGTGTTTAGCAGCATGGCTACATATTGGTGTGCGGGCTGGGTGGGTCGAGTTATTCCCCACATGGTGTGATTGTTGGTACAGGTAGTGTGATGGTTGGACTAGGTTGGGATTGTATTCACATGCTGTTACTGATTTTGTTTTGGGCTTAGGCCCACCTAATTTTGATTATGATTCTAGTTCTGATTCTATTACTAACTTGGGCCAAAGCCCAATAGATTCTGGAACTGTAATAGGCTAGGCCCATCTGTTACTGTCTACTTTAAGGGCTAGGCCCAGTTGATTCTGTTATGGGTTGAGACCCAGGTGATATCGTTTTGGGCTCTGGCCTACTTGTACTCTGAATTGTTACTATTTTCTGTTTTCTACATGATTGTGTTATTTTAGTAGTGGATTGTACACTAAGTTTTCATAAACTCACCCCGTTTATTAACTGTACAGGTAATCCCTAGCTTTTGGAGGATCAGTGCTGCGAGGGACTCGAAGAAGGCCACACATTACCAATGTTTTCAGTTTTGATTAGTTACATTTAAGTATTTTTGATTTGGGGTTGTAATAAGGCCTTAATAATTTCTGGCTTTTAAATTATGGGATTTTATTTATTGCTTTAACATTGTTAGAAGTAGAACTCAGGTTTTCCAAAACAATAACTATTTTTCAAAATATCACGTTTCCACAATTGTTTTAAATTAAGCTTCTACAACAAATAAGTTTTTAAAGGGAATAACGTTTTACAAGAGAATCTCTTTTCATAAACCACATCTTCAAAATAAGCAAACGAAATTCAAGATTTTACACAAGCTTTAAATGGCAACAAGTTATAAATAAGAATGGTTTTTAATGAAAACAAGGTTTTCGAAAAGCACTTTCAATGTGACATGCCATATTCTGGCCTAACTTCTAGGTTGAGTTTGGGGTGTTACATTTAGTGGTATTAGAGCCAGGTTGCCAAACTCGGCTGTGGATTGGGTTTTAATATTTCCCATTAAAATTGATTTTTATGATTTTAGTTGTTTTGAAAATTTGATTTCTTTTGGAAATTTTCTTGGAGCAAGGGTTTCTAAATTTCCTTTCTAAACATTGATTTTAAGAAAATTTGACTATGTTTGAATATTGATACTGGAAGTGTGGCACACGAGTCCTCAGCGCTGATTCTGTAAGTCTTATTGAAATGTTTGAATCTAGATTTTTGTATTTATGTGATGTGTGTTGGTAATGTAGAGTACTGATATGGATTCTGAGGGTAAGCAAAGTCTACCAACTTCGGGTAGCGGTAACCTGGAGCTTGGCACTGAGGCATTGGCTGGGTTAATAAGGGAAGTGGTATAGGAACTATTGGAGACCAAAGTTAAGGAGATTAATGAAACGCTTTAGGCGGGGTGTTTAGAGTGTAAGAAGAAGAGAGATCACGGTTCTCAGAAGACAGAGCCTCATTTTGTGAAACGTGTTAAGACACGTCCAAACTTTCTAACTTGCGAGCACTGTAATGGGCGCCATTCGAGTGAATGCCGTAGGAAGACAGGAGCATGCCCCAGATGCGGGTCTAAGGAGCATCGGACTTGGGATTACCCATTCCCTTGTAACTCAGGTGTGTTTTGTTTGGATACGATGTTTGATTATAGGAATTGTATGCATGCTTGATAAATGTTTGTCTGCATCTGTGGTTAAATGTTAGAATGTTTGCAAGAGATTTCAAGTTTATGTTAATTGGTCAGAGTGCGCAGCGGTAGCGTAGTGGGGTAGATGTTACACGACTACATTGTTAGTTGGAAATTTTGAGGACGAAATTTCTTCAAGGGGGTAGAGTTGTAACGCCCAAAAATTTGGGCCTAGGAGAAATGGGCTTCAAGTGTCGGAGAAATTGTATTTTAGTTGTGTGTGAAAAATATCTGAAATTGTGTGTTAATTTAGTGGCTAAGTGATTTAGGAGTAGTTGGTGGTGTCTGAGAAGTCCTGGGTTCAAACCAGGGCTTTAGCAAAAATTTTAATTTTGCCCTTAAGTGAACTTGGCGTTAGGTTGAAGGACTTATAAATATTTTTGGTTAAAATATGACACAAGCAAGCAGGTGGTCTAGTGATTGTGGCGTCATTAAGGTTGCAAGGGAGCAAGGGTTCAAGTCTTGGCTTTTGCAATTTATTTTGGTATTTCTTTTAAAGGAACCTAGACTTTGGCCTATAGACCTTATATTTAATTGTGGATAAAGTGTGACACAAAAAAGCTTGTGTTGGAGTGGCAAGTATCGTGTGTGCATATGAGGATGACAAGGGTTCAAATCCCCTTTCAAGCAAACTGTATTTATTTTGCTACATGGAGGCGGCAAGAGGTGGAATTGGATTCAAATTCTAAAGAGTTGTTGTTGACTTGGTAAAAGGAGGAGTGTTCCATGGGATTTGATATGGAGATTTGTTGTTGCTGATTTGGGGGAGAAAAATGTGGACTGGATCAAGGAGCAAATTGTGGGGTTGGAGAGACGAGGAGTTGGCCAGTTGTGGGTTGCTTTGGGAATGTGCATTCGGCTTTTTGGGGGGAGCTTTTTGGGGACTTTTTCCTCTATTTTTTGGTTTGTGCTGAATTGTATAGGTTTGGTATTTGAGAGACTTTCTTCATTTTGGTATTTTTTTTTTCCTCTCATTTTCTTGATACTTTTTTTACCATTTGGGTTCTCTTCTTTTTCTTCATTTCTCCACATTTGTGTTGTTCATTTTGTCGACACACAAATACGAAGTGCCAAACTTTTCCATTTTTTTCTCTTGCGTTTCCGTGCGTCTCTTTTGTGACCATTTGGGCGTTTTCCTTGTTTTTTGCCAAAAACAAAAACCAAATTTGGCATTTCCTTCTGTCAACCTTTTTTTTCACCATTTTCAGCCAAGCTTGATCTTTCTTCTTTCTTAAACGAATTTCCCCTCATTTATCCTCTTCTCCTCTTAGTTCTCCTTTGGCCGAACACTACACTAATTCCCTTGTCTTTCTTTAGCTTTTCTAAGCCGATCAGAGTTAGTTCTCCTTTCCTCTCATATTTTGGGATTGACAAACCAAGCTAGTTAGCCTTGCAGTTACGATGTTTTGACCGGCAACTCAAGCATTTTTCTTTTTCGGTATTCGATTTTGGGTAAGCATTCTTAGTACTCGATCCAATTTTCTGACTTCTTTTAATTTCTTCCTCGATTAAATCAAATGGTTAGGTTTTTGGTTGCCGATCCTCTACTCTTTTCCGTGTGGTTGGGGTTCTAAGATTCTCGTAGAATAAAGGAGGGATTATCGAGTATTCGAAGGCGTCAATCTTTCTTTCGGCATTCAATCAAGGATTGATGTAAGTGGTCTCACCTTGGCCGAATGTTTTAACCTTGCTGTTGGTTTGTATTTAGCAATGTATATCGGTTCTGGTTTAACTTTATGCGGTTGTCGACTAATTTTCCGCAGAGAAGGGTGTGGTCATTCAGAATTAACTTTTAAGCGGATCGAATCGTACTTTAGTTAAGGGTTGTATACTTGGGGTTCCTCGCACGTTCTGGATAAAGGTGTGTATCAAACCCTATTTCTGTGGATCGCATTAGAGCCGACAAAGTGTGTGTACTTCACACAATACTGATTTTAGGCTGGCACATGCTGAAAGGCCGAAATACCGGCAAATGATGCCACACAAGCGTACGATCGCACGTGTGGTGAACCGGGCCCACGAATCGTGGGTATTAGACTGTAGAGGCCAACTCGAGCACTCTTGTGGTCGAGGGTTGTTCTAGGCCACGTTGGGCTGTGTGGGCCCAATTCGCCTGTGGGCCTCACACGGAATACATTTGTATATTGTGGTAAATGATAGACTGAGCGGTGTACTCCATGTGGCTAGGGTTGTTTTGGGTTAAATAGGCCGTGTGGGCCCAATAGGCTTGTGGGCCCACACGGATAAAATGTCTGTGATGTGACAAGTGACTAATTTAGGCTGTGTTGTTCACATAGCCCTAATTGTTTCTCGGCTAAATGCGCCAAACGAAAGTGTGGGCCTACTTGGGTCGAAAAATGGGCCTTAGGCCCAATTACCTCGTTTTGTTTATTCAGGTTACAAAAGTCGCTCGAGATGATGATGGACCTTCGAACGGGTCATTAAGACCCCGGTTTACAAAATTATAGAATTACCCTCAGTTTACACAATTATAGAATTACCCCCGATTTACAATATTACAGAATTACCCTCGGTTCACAGAATTACAAAATTACCCTTGGTTTACAAAATTACAGAATTACCATCAGTTTACCAAATTACAAAATTACCCTCGGTTTAGAAAATTACAGAACTACTCTCATTTATAAAATTACAAACTTACCTTCAGTTTACAAAATTACCGATTTACCCTCGGTTTACAAAATTACAAAACTACCGTCCGTTTACAAAATTACAGAATTACCCCCAATTTACAAAATTACAGAATTTACCCTCAGTTTACAAAATTACAGAATTACCCTCAATTTACAAAATTCGAAAATTACCCTCGATTTACTAAATTACAGAATTACCCTCGATTTACAAAATTAAAAAATACCCTCAATTTACAAAATTACAAACATACCCTCGGTTTACAAAAATACAAAAATACCCTAGAATTATGAAATTATAAAAATACCCACGGTTTACGAAATTACAAAAATACCCTCAGTTTACAAAATTACAAAATTACCCTCAGTTTACAAAATTATAGAAATACCCTTAGTTTAAAAAATAACAAAAATACCCTCAGTCTACAAAATTACAGAATTACCCCAGTTTATAAAATTCCTAAATTACCCCCAGTTTACAAAATTACAAAATTACCCCCAGTTTATAAAATTACAAAATTACCCTCGGCTTAAAAAACTACAAAAAGTCCCTCGGTTTACAAAATTATAGATATACCCTCAGTTTACAAATTTACAAAATTACCCTCAGTTTACAAAATTACAGAATTACCCTTGGTTTATAAAATTACAAAATACCCTCAGTTTGCAAAATTACAGAATTACCCTCTATTTAGAAAATTAGAGAATTACCCTCAGTTTACAAAATTACAAAAATACTCTCAGTTTACAAAATTATGGAAATACCATCAGTTTACAAAATTCCAAAATTACAAAATTACCCTTGGTTTACAAAATTACAGAAATACCATAGATTTACGAAATTACAGCAATACCCTTAATTTATAAAATTACAGAAATACCCTCAATTTATAAAATTATAAAATTACCCTCGATTTAAAAAATTACAAAAATATCCTCGATTTACAAAATCACAAAAATACCCTCTATTTACAATATTACAGAAATACCCTCAGTTTACAAAATTACAAAAATACCCTTTCTTTACCAAATTACAGAATTACCCTTGGTTACAAAATTACAGAAATACCCTTAGTTTACAAAATTTCAAAAATTCGATACGAGATTTCGTGTAGGACCATAGCTGGGCTATGGTATCAATACGAGATTACATGTAAGACCATATCTAGGATATGGCATTGGTACTGTATATGTGTGATTCTCGAGTATCACTTAGTGATTCTGGATGCTTCAATAGGCATAAACGAGACGAGGATGAAAGTAAGATTGATTTAAGTGATTAATGTAACAGCCTAAACTTAGGCCTAGTCGGAACAGTGGTTTCGGGACCACAAATCTAACGAGGAAATGTAACACCCCAAACCCGACCTAGAAGTTAGGCCCGAATCCGACGTGTCACATTGAAGTACTTCTTCGTAAAACATTTTTTTATTGATAAATCTCTTTTGTAAGATAAAAGCCTCTTTGTATATTTTTATAAAATCGACTTGATTGTTATAAACCATCTTAAAACGTCCTTCTTTTAAATCATTATTAGTCTATTGTTAAAACTTAATTTAAAATAGTCGAATGATGAAAATGTGATGTCTAACAAAAGAGTTGTGAAACCAATTCGAAAATATTGCGGAAGCGTAATGTTTTGAAAACAATTATTATTTTGGAAAACCGCTATACTCAAACATATAAGAACCACACAATTAAAACCCCAAAACTAAAACTAGAAAATTATGGAGAAGCCTTATTACAATAAAAAAAACCCAAAGTAAGTAATTAAAATAATATTAAACACATAACTGATGCAGAGTGGCCACCTCCCAGTCCTCCTACACGTCGAACTGCCTACTCAGGATTACCTGAAAAATTAAAAAGAGGGGGTGTGTTTTCGAAAACTCAGTGTGTACACCCTCGTCAATGATACAATATGCAGAAAACAATTTGGGCCTAGCCCATTACAGTAACAGTATAGCATGTGTAACACCCTTTTACCCGAGACCGTCGCCGGAGTTGAGCTTGAGGTGTTACTAAACTTAATTTATCACTTAAAGAACTTTAAATCATTTATTCTAACTTTCGTAATAAGTTGTTCATCTGCGTCACAGTCGCTAAAAAATTCATATCTCGAGTTTCAAAACTCGAAATTAAGATCCGTAAATTTTTCCTGAAACTAGACTTATATATCTATCTACTAATTCTTTTATAGAATTTTTGGTTGAGCCAATTAGTACAGTTTATTAGTTAAAATGTCCACTGTTTCAGTGTTTGACTGCTCTAACCTCTGTTCACTACGAATCATTTTTCTCCCTCTAAAAAATTCTAATGACTATAAAATTTATTTCTCCTAAAAATATACACAATAAGGAATCTGTGCATATAAAGTATGACTCCTAATTATTTTTGTACAATTTTTAGTGAATTTTTAAAGTCAAAACAGGGGATTCAGAAATTGATCTGACCCTGTTCCACCAAAACCCAAATATCTCATAAAATAAAACTCTTTTACCTGTTTCGTTTCTTCCATATGAAAATAGACACAATAAGCTTCAATTTAATATTTTATTCACCACCTAAGCTTGTCTCTACTTTTTTTAGTGATTTTTCAAACTCACGTCATTGCTGCTGAAAAATTCTGTTTTATAACAAAGTTCATCTTTTTATGGATTTTTATGGACTAAGTAACACATTAAACATATATGACACCAAATATAATCTAGATTGACCATTCCAATGGCTAATCATTTCTAAGCATTTCCTTACCAAACCATCACCATATCATAAGAGTATTTACACAAAATGATTATAATGCTATACATGCCATATTCAAAATACAAGCCATTATACCAATTTTTCCCGGATAGAGTGAACGTTCCTTCGACCCTTCCCGATTTCCAAGCTGGCTTGTCAAAACTACAATGAATGAAAAGGAGGGAGTAAGCATAAATGCTTAGTACACTCACATGTAAATAACAAGTAACATGACTATGCAAATCAACATAAACACCAATTGCATAAGTATCATTAAAACATTCATGGCACAAGTATACTTACTATCTTTCCACAATCTTATCTTACCAAGTTCTCCACTTGAAGTTTAAGATCATACCTGTTTAATTTCCTCTTTCACCTTACTTTCCAACATACCTCGTTCGTTTAGGAGTTCTCACTATTCATTTAAATATCTACCCGTTGAACACATCGGAATATAACTCGGATACACGGATTTCACATACATAAGTGTCATATCCGTAGCTAGACAACTCAATAGCCTACGGAATTTACGTAGCCAAGCTACCATGTAACCCGCCCATAAGCGAACTCGGACTCAACTCAACGAGCTCGGGCGTTCGTATCAATAAGTGAACTTGGACTCAACTCAACGAGCTTGGATGCCTAGTTACATATCACGAAGAGCTCGGATGCCTAGTTACATATCACGAACTCGGACTCAACTCAACGAGTTCGGAACTTAACCATCCTAGTGACATGTCACTTTTATCCTAATCTATTCCCAAGGTTCAAATGGGATTTTCTTCAATCGCACATTTTTTTCGTCTTCCTCGAAATGTCGGAACCGATACTTGGTAGCACTTCATATTTATCAAGTAGCTCACATAATTTGTATATTACTAAATAATAATTCACAAAGCATAATATTTCATGATAATAAGTGTCATCTCATATAAATAACATTAAATTTCTTAAAATAACAATTATGTTACCTTATTTACACATGAACTTACCTCGGTACAAAATGTAGAAATTTTGCAATTTAGCCCACAATCTTTTCTTTTCCTCGATCAAGATCAATTCCACGTCTTTCTTGATCTAAAATAACACATTTAGCTTATTTAATACTCACATTTATCAAAATTGTCCTTAACTCTAACTTTGGAAAAATTACGATTTTGCCCCTAAACTTTTGCATATTTACACTTTTGCCCCAAAGCTCGAAAATTAAACCTTTTCCATAATTCTTATGTTTTAGGACATGCTGATCATTTATTTACTAACAGCAACCTCAAATTCCCACTATAACATGTACTTATGAACAATAGGTATTTTTACCGATTAAGCCGTTTTACTCGTTTTTACTTGAAATCGAGTAGCACAAGTTGTTAACATAATTTAAAACCTCATATTCTATCATAAAACATCAAAATACACAATTATTCAACATGGTTCAATTTTTGAAATCAAACCCTAGCTCAAATAAATTGTAGAAATAGAGAAATCATGTTACCGGGATTTCAAAAACATAAAAATTATTAAAAACGGGGCTAGAACGGACTTACAATCGAGCTTGGAAGCTTGAAAAACCCTAGCCATGGTTTCTCCATGCTATTTTCGGCCTTGAGGAAGAAGATGAGCAAAAATTGGCTTTTAATTTGATTTTTTAATTCCTTTAATCACTAAATGACCAAAATGCCCCTAACTTAAAAATATTCTTTTTTTCACCCATTTCATGTCCATTTTTGTCCAATAAATTAATCAATGGTCTAATTACCATTTAAGGACATCCAATTTAAATTTTCATAACAATTGGACACCTCTAACATATAGAACTCAACTTTTGCACTTTTTACAATTTAGTCCTTTTAACTAAATTGAGTGCCCAAACGTCGAAATTTTTGTACGAAATTTTTTTTTTACAAAATAATTTCATAAAAATGTGAACCATGAAAATATAAATAAAACACATTTCAATTTAATACCTTTACCATTTGACAAAAATGCCCTTAATGCCTTTCTTTGTAATTTTTCATATACAAGCCCATTTTTGTCCAAAATTTTAGAAATTGGTCAAATTTCTATTTAAGACCTCCTAATTAATATTCCAAAGCAATTTCATGCTAAAAGCTTCTAGAATGCAAGTTTTGCAACTTATTCGATTTAGTCCTTAATTTCAACTTAAGCACTTTATGCATAGAATTTCTTCACGAAATTTTCACACAATCATGCAATCATATCATAAACCTCAAAATAATTATAAAATGATTATTTCTATCTTGAATTTTTTGTCACAAAACCACTATTCTGATTAGGCCCTAATTCGAGATATTACAGCATGCATTGAGAATCCTACCCAACCATCTTTTACACCCCATCTCCGTCCAACCCATCACACCATGTGGGGATATAATCGACCCACCCAACCCTACACTCCACAGTGTAGCACTAATGCGGCACTATCGATAAAATGCAGTAGTGCTAGCAGAATATTAGGCTAGAAACCATCAGATTAATGCAGCGAAACTGCCAGTACAGAACACTTCTTCCATAAGCATATACTTGACCCCATGCAATGCAACATACTCAATGTTATGCCAACATGATACAGAACATTAGTGCATATATAACATTTCATGGCATAAAATATTATTCAGAAAGTATACAGGGTCAAATCGGTCATTTTACCCCCGATGGGTATTTTGGTCATTTTACCCCCTAAGGGCAAATCAGTCATTTTTCACTATGGGCTCAAAAACACAACTGCTGCCCATTAGCAAGTCCATAATTCAATCAGCACGTTCTATACCATATTTAGCAATTATAGATACACTAAGATCCACAAGCCCAATACGTGGCCCAAATGGGGCCCACACTCTCATATGGCCCAATAGGCCCACATTTACCAAAAACCATGTAATTAGCCTAATCAGCTCGTCAAATCCTACTTATCCAACAATTTTACTCGCGATGGGCCTACGGGCCCATTTGGCCTTTTTTGGCCTAGTTGGCCCAAGGGTGGCCCGAGTCCATGGGATCGCCTATAGGGCTTCTGCCATCGTATCGATCCTTCCGCAGGAGTGTTTGCACACTCCTGTGGTTGCCGATGCCAACCTTTTAGCTTTTTGACTTTTCAGCATTTCGGCTTTTTTTGGGATTTTCGCATTTGCCTGTTGGTTATGTGTGCGGTGTATGTACACACATTCGACTTTATATCAAACTATCGAATCATAGGGTAGAAGTACACACCTTACCACCTAGAGTACTAAGTACTCATAATCGTCAGAACCTATATTCAAATATTATAATTCATTAGTCACTTATCCAATAATGCAAAAGAAATCCACTTCAATCACTTACCGAAGATCAAACAATACTTGCCTTGATCAACTGTGATTTGCCTAATTAATTTGAAGTCCATTGTAGCCCCTCTTCCACATCCAGGTGAAAAGTCCCGAACTGCTGACACCTTATGCCGCTTAAACTTGGGAGTAGTGGTTACGTGCTCAAACCCCATCGTCACATTCGCCATCTGTTTACCCCTACTGTTCCCTTTTTCCATCTAAAAATACGGTTATCTTCTAAAACAAAGAAAAACAAAAGCAACACGAAAAGAGGGGGATGGAGGGTTGGTTCAACAATTGCCGAAACATAAAAACAGAAATAGAGAGGAAGGGTTCAAGTTTTAAAGGGTTTGGAGAGGAAACAAGAAGAAAAGAAAAAGATCAAATGTGCTTGTGTGAGGGTAACTAAAGGATGTTTGGTTACCGATAGAGTTATATAAAATAAACCAAACACGAATGAAGGCCGAAAAGGAAAACCTCAACGGTCAAAATTTGGTCTTCAGGAAAATACAAAACTTGGCAAAATAAAAAATTTTAAGGAGAAAGTTTACCAAAACCAAAATATTACCTAATATTTCCCCACACTATTTCGGCACTAGGCAAAAGTGGCCGAATATGTATTTCCCCACTTCCCCAATCGGTTCAAATTCATTACCAATTTGAATTCCTTAAATTTTTCTAGTTTTTATCATCATCCTATCCACACTAAACCTCATCCATATCCTCATCCGAATTTGTCCTTTAATCACCCATGATCGAATCAAACTCTCCATCCCTATCAGTGTTTAATTTTAACATAGCCACCTACCCAGCAAATAGCAAAAATACTCAACCCTACCTGTAGTATCATTTCCCGAACTCCAGACCTCCAAGTTCCCTACACGCCGCTTGCCACTGCACCGCAACTCATCTTGTGCTATATTTCGGTTAGAACTAATTATAAGGCTTACACGCTAAAGCCACGGTTAACTTAAAGAGTAAAAACCAAAACTCTGCATGACATGGGATTCAAACCTGAGCACTCTCGGAACCCATGGCACACTACTTGCCACTGTACCCAGGCGCTCCTTGTGACATATTCCATTCTTAACTATTTTTAAGGCCTTCAACTAGCAACAGGGTTATTAGAAATAATTCAAAAATATTCGCTACTACCCAGCTTCGAACCTCCAACCTCCTAGCTATGCTACACACCTCTTGCCACTACACCGCCGACCTTATTTGCGTCAATTCTCCTCCTCAACTAATTAAGAAGCCTACTTGCCACCTACCAGGCTGTTTAAGATGCAAGAAGAAAAATTCCTGCGTCCGCCGCGACTTGAACCTAGCTCCCTTTCCTTCCCCTAATGCCTTTTTCCACTAGTCTAATCATTTCCTTGTGTCAAGTTTCACCAAGTTTTATTAATAAGCCTTCAACCTACTGCCCAAGGCCCTAAAAAAAAATGTAAAATTTTGCTAAAGCCCTAGTTCGGGCCAAGAACTTTTCCAACACTCCTAACTCTTCCTAAATCACTTAGCCATTAATCTAAACATGCAATTGTGAAATTTGTAATCACATTTAAATTATTTAAGCTGCCTTCTAACCGATCCCAAACTTAAGGCCCAATACTTCCAGGCCCAAAATTCGGGGTGTTACAAGAAAAAATTATTTTTATTATATTTTTATGGTGTACAATTTCACAGATTGATTTCATGAAACTTTCCTTTGAAAATTTTGACATTTGGGCATTCAATTTAGTCAAAAGGACTAAATTGTAAAAAGTTCAAAAGTTGAGTTCTACATGTTAGAGGTGCCCAATTGTTATGAAAATTTAAATTGGAAGTCCTTAAATGGTAGTTAGACCATTGGTTAATTTGGTGGACAAAAATGGATGTGAAATAGGTGAAATAGAATATTTTTAAGTTAGGGGCATTATGGTCATTTAGTGATTAAATATTAAATAAACAAAATTAAAAGCCAATTTTTGTCCATCTTCAAGCCTTGGCTGAATTTCACAAGGGGAAACCATCGCTATGGTTTTTCAAGCTTCCAAGCTCGATTGTAAGTCCATTCTAGCCCCGTTTTTAATTATTTTTACGTTTTTGAAATGCTCGTAACAAGATTTATCTATTTCTACCACTAATTTGAGATATGGTTAAAGTGTAGGGTTTTGACCCATGATTAATTTGAGTGTATTTTGATGATTAATGGTAGATTATGCATGTTTATGGTTAGAGAAACAAGTTTTACTAAGTGATTTTCGGTGAAAATGCATAAAAGCACCTATTTGTCAAAGTTATGAAATCTGTGTTAAAAATCTATTTAATGGAAAATGTGGGTTGCTATAAGCATGAAAATGGTTTGTCTAGGCTTAAAGTGCAAAGAAATTAAATGAAAATCATTTAACGAGCCTAAGGGCAAAATTAAAAATATGTGAAACTTTAGGGGCAAAATTGTAATTTGCCATAATATGATTTTTGGGTTACATTGAATAATGTGACTAATAAAGAAGTTAAATGTGTTAATATAGATCAAGAAAGACGATGAATTGACCTTGATCGGGGAAAAGAAAATGTTTTGGGCTAAAACGCAAAAATTGTCATTGTTGTACCGAGGTAAGTTTGTATGTAAATAATATGTCATTTTTACTTATGTTATAATATTTTGTTATTGTACATAAGATGTGGTTCTATATTTAATTGTAACACCCCTAACCCGTATCCGTCGTCGGGAGGGTTACAAGGAATTACCGAAATTCCTCTACTTTTATTCTTTCGCAAGTTCACTAATTCGCATTCATTAAACCAAGTCAAATCGTAATATCACGAAGTCGAATAATCACATGCAAATGATTTTAAATCATATCACCAAAATCCAACTTGTAAGATTTCTATAACTATATGCGCATGACTATCCAGTATACCTTAAACAAATTATGCATCATAATAAGGGGTTACAATTCATTTGGTAAGAGCTTCAAGACTTAAACGAATGCACAAATTTAACAACTACTCATGCCATTTTATTATCACCTTTATAACTATACTCCTCAAGACAAAGTGCACAGCTCAAAATTTAACCACACTCACGGCATAATAAAAATGTTTTGATATACACCAAAGTCGCACATGTGTACAACCATTTTGAACCCTTCATTCATGCGATATGTAAATATAAATACACATTTTTAACTCATCAAAGCCTAAGTTACAATATGCTCCTGTCTTAACCAACATTTAAACTCATCTATTATTTAAGAACACATACATATAACCATGCACCATACACACCTAGCACTTAACTTAATAAACCGAATCTAGTTGTACCATATCTCCTAGTACACGTTGTACCAATGTCATATAATAATAATCTTATCACTTTATTAATATCCGAATATGCATGTATTCATACTAATTATTGATCATTTGAATAACAACCATAACTCATTACTAATTCACATTCAACCTAATCACATTTGCTAATTCATAGATAAGTTATCTATTCAAGCAATTTTAGCATTTAAACACCTATTCAAAACATATGACCATACCAAACAAAAATAAACAAGCCATTTTTTTTACATGGCTATTTTATACACAAATCGGACAAAATAGCTTCAAAAGATATTACAACATATAAGTTCTAGTCTATACATGCCAAAGGTCCAAGTTTAAACTTTCAAAAGTACCAAAAGATTCCTGATAGCGTGACGAGATGCTGACGATCCCCGAGCGTAAAGCTGGATTCAACGGTCTATAAAACAGAGGGAGATAATATTCAAAGTAAGCATTTTATAAGCTTAGTAAGTCTTAAGCAATTCAATAATTCATCTAAGTAATCAACTTAATTCATATAAGCTAAAAAATACTATTTCAAATTCTATAACATAAATTACCCAATTTGGCCGAATATTGTATTTCCTTAAAGTTTTGATCTTCCACTGAATAAATCAATTCCATACAGCTCACACTCAATCAATTATACCAACTCAATATATATATATATCTATATATAAACTCATTTCCTTAAAGATATAAATTCACTTTAACAATTCATAGATATATACTTATTTACTAAGTAGTCGAATCCTATACCATGTATCATCAGCTCATAATATATCCATTCAAATACACAACCATCGTTCAATATCCATATCACTTACTACAAATCACATATTAAAACACATACGTGCCTCAGTACGGATTAACGATAATTTAGCTCATACATAGCTTTTCATTTGCTTTCAACTTGATTATTTGTACATCAATCCAACATCTCAAAATATTACACCGGCATATAGCCTACTAGGTGTCAACCTGATTTAAAGTTTCAATGGCATAGTGCCTGCTAGGCTTTTAGCCTGAAGTCACACACCGGCAATGAGCCTGCTAGGATTAAAATCTTGAATCATAACACCGGCAAGAATGCCTACTAGGCTTTTAGCCCAAATATTTCAATCAATCAATTCATTACTTCATATCCCAATTGGAAATTGCAAAATGCCGTAGCCATCACAAATTAATCATTCAAGAACTATATTCGGCAATAACATAACAATTTATAAAAATTCAATTCAGCTCGTATATCTAACAAATATTCAAATTTAGTACCAAAACATAGCTTAAGGACTTACCTCAATGTTTTCGTACGATAGTAAGCTAAATTTATTGATACTGCTTATTACTTTACATATGAACTTACTAAGCTTTATAAGCTTACTTCTTTTCCTTTCCTATATTTCAGAGTACTTAAAAGCAAGCTCGTGTTGGAGGTCATCGGAGATCGCTTCACACTATCGACTATCAAGTTACCAAATGGGTATCTTCATTTACAAATATCCTAGTTTATGGCATGTATAAGGACTTAATATTTAGTAAGTGTCAATTATGATATGGCCAATGTATGGCAGGTAAATATTTGATAAGGATTAGATATTGAAATAGCTAATTAAGAATATGTTTTGATGTTATGTATGCCTAAATGAAAGTGAATACATGGAAATCATGAAAAAGTGAAGTTAGCATTAAAACAATATTAGATAGCAGTAGTGACGTGAATTTGAATAATTACTAAAAAATAGTAGACATGGAATTAGATGGTGAGTGAGATATAGAATTAAAGCTTAATGAGTCTATTTTCCCCGATCCAAGTCTCGTATCTTTAGGTCTTGAGCTTAATAAAAAAATAAATTGAACTGTTTAATTACTTAATCCTTGTAATTTCACTCAAAGACTTTATAAATTAAAAAAAATAATAATGTACATGATATTCCCTTAAATTTTAAGATTATACAAATTGGTCTTAAAATTCATATAACATAAATCAATGGAAATTTATTCAACCATATCTAGGCTGAACATGCCCCTTTATCAAACAAGTTTCCCCAAGATTGTTTATTTCAAAATCTAGTCACCGAATTCACTACTTTTACAAATTAACCTTAAGCTCAAAATCATATAAAAATCATAACACAAAAGACATTCTTCTAACACTTATATCCTAATTTCTAACATAAAACTCAAACTTCATAGCTTTCTAAACCATGGCCGAACATCACTTAGTCACCATAACAAAATTTAACTAGTGGGTTTTGAAGAGGATTAAGTAAGGGATTCAAAACTATTAAAATGTAACAAAACTAACTTGAAAATTACCTTGAATTTTGGTTTCAAATTGCCAAAATTTCAAAGCTTTTTCCTTCTCCAACACTCGGCTCCCAAAAAAAAAAATGAACATGCAAACCCCATTTTTTTATGCTTTGTTTTATTATAACACTACTTAATAATAGTTTACTACTTTAACCCTTGAAAGCAAATAACATGGCTTATTAACCATGTCCCATACTATCCAAGTCAATTGTCCAAGATTAAATTTTATCACAAGTACCCCAACTTACAACAAGAAATTCAATTAGGCCCTAAAAATAAACTTACAAGCATGGCTTTCCATTTTATGAATTATAAAACTTAAAAAATATATAAAGACATGAGATTGACTATGGATGAAATTGACAAAGTGAGAATAAGTGAGAAATTTTCTGGTTGAACTTTTGGAATAAAAAAGGATACGAAGGACGCCATGAGAACTTATGTGTAGTACTATGTGTAGGCTACTATGAGTATAAGATAGTTATGGTCACATGTGTAGTACGGAGTGCAGGCTACTATGTGTACCGAATAGCTTTGTTCTTGTGTGTAGTACTATGTGCAGGCTACTGCGTGTATCGGATGGTATTGGTCACATGTGTAGTACTATGTGTAGGCTACTATGTGTACTGGATAGCATTGATCATAAGGGTGGTGCTATGTGTGGAACCACAGTGTATCTGTTATTATTCTGATCGACTAAGTGAAATTATGTGTGACTATGTGATGATAAGTGCAAGTATATGTATGTGTATACTCATGAGCAGTGTGTTTGGTATGTGATCAAAATGTGGTAAAGTTGCAAAGGAGTAAGTGAAGTGATAAAGTCTTGTATCATGCATGCAAGTTGAATTATGTTATTGAATGTTGAGCATATTGTTATGATGTTTCATGAAAGAGTGATATTTGAAATAAAACAGTTGTGGACAGTAGCAGTTGTGTGAATTTGAAAAATCACCAAAAATGGTGAAAATTGAATTAGAGGTTTAATAAGGTACGAAATTAAAGCTTATTGAGTCTATTTTCACATAAAAGAAACATAATCAGCAAAAGAATTTTATATTATGAGATATTTGAATTTTAGTAAGACAGGATCAGAATGATTTTAGAATCCCCTATTCTGATTGGAAAAATCATTAAGAATTGTACAAAAATAATCATGGGATATAATTTATATGATTAAATTTTTTTAATGAGTCTACTTTGAATAAAAACAAATAGAAACATCATCCGAATTCTGTACAATGAGATAATTAATTTTTATTGAAGAGGGGTCAGAACTATCAAACAATGAAATAGGGGAGACTTTAAAGAATAAACTGTACTTATTGGATAACCCAAAAAATTTGAAAATTTTATGGTAAGAAGATATGTGAGTCTAGTTTCAGGGAATAACAGATCTAAATTTGGAGTTTTGTAGCTCCAAATATAATAACTTCAGTGATTGTGACTCGAGTAAATAGCTTGAGATGAACATGAGTAAAAAGTGGAACTATGTGTAATTATGATTATATTATTTTGAGGACATATTGTGAAGATTTATAAAAGCATGTTAATAAATTGCTTATTATTTGCATACTTACTTACTAACCTATAATGCTTACTCTGTTCCTTTCCTTTTTCCTATAGTGTCACATATGCTAGCTCGATTTGGAGGCCGCTAGAGACTCAATCACACTATCAAGCTATTGGTTGCTATAAAAAGGTTTTCAAGTATTTATGAGTCTATAGGGACTTGGTTAATTGTTTATATGTTATTATGAGTTGGCCTAAAATATTGGCCTATGCTATTTGAAGGTCTTTGTTGTATAAGGCCATTTAATGTGGCTATTATTGGTTATGTTATAAGTTAAAATGATGCAATTCATGAATGAGCATGCTTGCACATGTGTGTAGATTAATTAGTGCATGATGTTAATGTGATAAATGTGGCATAAGAATGGTGGTGTAAGTCGTATGTGGTTATTAGCAAAGTAAGTGAGATGTTGTGCACGAGGAATGTGTCATTAGAATGATGAATTTATGTCTTGAATGTGGCCAATTGAGTGTCTAATAATGTCATGTTATGAGTGAAAGGAAATTGGTTTGAGTGTGTACGTAAGTCAAGGTGGCAAAGGGCTTGGTAAATAGCCTTACTTGTAACCACACAGGCAACCACACAGCCACGTGTTCAGGGCATGTGAAGTTTGCACTAAATTTTTAGAAATACAAAACGCCACACAGCCTAACACACGGGGTGTGCCTTAGCCGTGTGACCCTAAATGAATGGTGATGTCATAAAAAATATCTTGGATTGAGTACATGGGCAGAGACACGGGCGTGTGTCTTGACCGTGTGATGGACACGGCCTACCTACACGAACATGTTCCAATCCACACAGGCGTGTGCCCTGTTTTTAATGAAAAATTTTCAATGTTCTTGAAAGTTCTCGGTTTACTCCCGGACTGTTCCCAAAGTATGTGTTGGACTTTGTAGACCCATTTAAGGAGCTTTAAGGTGAAATATGAATAGTTTTAATTTAAATGAAATTTTATGACTCGATTTAGTACATGAGCAAGTGTTTGTGTTCCGGTAATGCCTTGTACCCTGTTCCGGTGTTTAACACGGTTAAGGGGTGTTACAATAAAGGTGCATATAGAACCTATATGAGTATTGATTGGAGGTAAATTGATGAATTTATATGTGATCATGTTTTAAACATGAGAAAGGTTTGTGAATTGATATGTGTTATAGCTTATTATGCTTATTGATTGAATTACACTTATTTGTTATATTAAGTTTATTATCATACGAGCTTACTAAGCTACAAAGCTTACTTCATTTTATTTTCCTATGTTTTATAGTGAAATTGAGCTAGCTTGGATCTGGGGATCGTCAGAGACTTCATCGTACTATCGGACATTTATTTTGGTACTTTTGAGATTGTGTATATATGGTATATGGTATGTATAAGTTTTGGTCAGCTTGGCTTGCATGATGGTAATGTGTTTGCCATGAGAAATGGCTTGATAATGATATGAAGTTTGATGTATATATATTGTCTTGTGATATGGCATATTTTGGTATGGTTGCTCAAATGGCTAATTGGTATGTGGTGTTTAAATTGCTTGAGAAATGCCTTGTTGTGGCTTGGTTTTAGTTGATGAATTGGTTGATTAGAAGATAAGTCATATATGTGAATTATGGTTAATGAATCATGTTGATTTGGTATGTATTTGACTAGGTAAATGGTATTGAATTGGGTATTGGAATGGATGGAATTAAAATGGCATGATTTGTGCATGAAATGATATTGTTTGGCTACCTATTTGTGTATTGAATTGATACAAATGGTGCTTGTGTAGATGTGTATAAATGGGATGGCAAAATGGCATGGTAAATAGCCTATTTTTGTCCAAACGGGCAAAGACATGGGCGTGTGTCTCAGCTATGTGAGACACACGACCATAGTACACGGCTGTGTGTCCCCTGGTGTTGTATTTGAAAGCAAGTTAGTATGCTCCACACGGCCTCACACATGGGCATGTGATTGGCCGTGTGGCATAAGTCAGTATATCATATAGGTTTGACACGACCTAGCACACGGCATGTCACAAGGGCATGTGTGGCCATTTTGAATAGACACACAAGCGTGTGGTCGGCCGTGTGACACAAGTCAGATAGTTACATGGGGTAGGACACGGTCTGGGACACGGCCATGTGCTCCCATTTCGAATGTCCGTACGGCCTATGACACGAGTGTGTCTTATGGCCATGTGAGACACACGGCCTGTTCATACGGGCTTGTGTCCCTTAATTTGAGAAAAAATTTCCAAGTTCCCCTAAATTGTTCAAAGTTATCGATTTAGTCCCGAACCACCCCTAATGCATGTTTAGGGCCTCGTAGGCTCGTTTAAGGGACAATGTGATTATGTTTGAATGATATATGTTTGTGTAAGATAATGTATGTGAAATGAATGTGTAAATGATGTAACAAGTTTAGTAATGCCTCTTACCCTGTTCCGACGATGGATATGGGTCAGGGATGTTACATAGAGACTTACAAGGGTACGAACATAGGATAGAACATGGTCGTGCATCCCAAATTTGATTGTTACATGGCCTGAGACATGGCTGTGTGTCTTAGCCGTGTGAGTCACATAGCCGTGTGACCCCTCAAGTTAAATTTTTCTAATTATTTACTAAACGTTACAAATGTTTCTAATTTAGTCCCGAATCATTTCTAAAGCATTTCTAAGGCTTTGACGGCTCGATTAAGGGATGATATGCATGTTTATGTATGGATTATGATACATTTATACTAAAGTTAGTAAATGTATGTTTTAAAGTTATGTTTTTACGGTAATGCTTTGTAACCCTATTTCGATGATTGATATGGGTTAGGGGTGTTACAAATGGCTTTGCACTGTTCCTTCCCTTGAGATCGAGAACTCTCAGTGTCACTTGGCAATGCTCCTTACTTTCTGGAATTCAATGCAGTGGCAGTTTGCCCTACTTTACTTTCCGAAGCTCTTAAAGATGTAGCCTGGCTTTGAATGATAGCATCTTTCTTGGCTATATACTCTTTCAAAAAAGCTTCCATAGATGAAGAACTTGAAGCTAAATTTTGCTGGGCATTTTTTTGGCAAAGATTCACTGTACCTAGGTGATACACTCGCAACATTCTGTCGATTGGCATTACTGGCATTTCCCATCCATTGATTACTCCAACTAAAATTAGGATTTGTTTCCAACTCAAATTGTATGTGTTGGAGTATTGGCTGTTTTTGTTGCGATTAAAATTATCCATGTAATAAACTGAGGCTGGATTCAATAGGCATTCATCAAAAACTATGATCTTCTCTACAGTAAACACATGCTACCTCTGATGCTTTCATTTCTGGCACTACAGATGGTAAAACGATAATTTTACAAATCAGGGGTAAAATAGTAATTTTACAAATTAGGGGTAAAATGATAATTTTACAAATTAGGGGTAAAGCGATAATTTTACAAATTAGGGGTAAAATGGTAATTTTGCAAATTAAAGGTAAAACAGTAATTTTACAAATTAGGGGTAAAACGATAATTTTGCAAATTAGGGGTAAAACAATACTTTTACAAATCGAGGGTATTTTTGAAATTTCACAAATCGGGGGTATTTTTGTAATTTTACAAATTGAGGGTAATTCGGTAATTTTACAAATCGGGGTATTTTGTAATTTTGTAAACCAAGGGTATTTCAGTAATTTTGTAAACTAAGGGTATTTCAGTAATTTTGTAAATCGAGGGTAAAACGGTAATTTTGTAAATTAGGGGTACTTTGGTAAATTTACAAGTCGAGGGTATTTTAGTAATTTGGTAAACTAAAGTATTCTAAACAGAGATAACAATGCGAATGGGCCTAGGGCCCATTCTCAGCCCAAATGGGCCCACATGCTCGTGTGGCCCTTTTAGCCCAAATCTAGCCACAAATATGCGATTCACCTAGTCTAGTCCAATATTTACTACACAATCAAACAACTTATCCAATTGGGCCCGTAGGCCCATTGGGCCCACATGGCCCCTTTCGGCCCATCGCGGCCCGAAGTAGCCGTCCTACAGCTAGAGTAGTGAGAAATACACACCTGATAGGAATCTGGAGTTAATCTGCGCTTCGAACACTCCTATGCCCAAACGCCAACCAAGGTATGCTTACTCTCCTCATGGTTTGCTCTATTTAAAGCCAGCTCCTCACCTATTCGGTGACAGCCCTAATTTGACCTTGGTTGGGAAGTGGTTTCGGGACCACAAAACCGAGTCACGAAAATAATTTAATGCTCTATTCCATGTCTATTATTAGTAAGAATGAATGAAAATAATTTTCATGATTTAATTTTATCATTTGAATGTGGAATTATGGAAAAAAGACTTATGTGATAAAAGTTAAAAGTGTGTTAGGAAGAATAGGGATGACCGAAAAATGCATGAGTTGAAAATAGAAGAGTTTGCATGTCAAATTGCCCAATTTGAAATAAGTGGCCGGCCATGATATTGTTTTGTAAGAAAAATATATGCATTTTATATTAGAAAAACAAAAAGGAAATGGTTTTATATTATTAAACATATTATAATAAAGAATAAAGGGTGAAAAGAACAAGGTTGTTCTCTTATGTTCATCTTTAGCCAAAACATTAGGGAAAGAAAAAAAAATAAACTCCAAGGCATTTGACACCTTCTCATGTAAATTTAAAGTATGAATTGAATGTTGTTTCTAGTAATTTTGTGATATTAGATTGATTTTGAAGCTTTAAACATTGCCCATGTGTAAATTTTTAGTTTGGTAATGATTCATGCTTTCGGCCATTAGAGAAAGAGTTATGAAATGGTGGTTGTTTTATGCTTTAAATTTGCAATAGAGGTTGAGGTATAAGTAGATTAATTGTGCATATAGGAAAGTGATATGAAACTTTGGAAATTGGTTAGGTGATAAAGAATGCTCACATTGCCGAATAGGAATTTAAAATCTTAATATGTGTTGTGATTTAGTTCTAATTGATTATAAGAGTTTTGAAATAAGGCCTAATAATGTAAATGTTGCTTTGTATGGCGAAATTAACCAAGAAGAGCATACGGTTATGGTTCCATTGTACAAAGATAAAAAGTTGGATGTTATAAGGATATATGTGTATGGGATAAGGGTCACATTCGGCCATGAATTTATATAAATGAATCATGTTAAGTGTTTTGGAATTTGAACTTGTGAGTAGGGATTATAATTGAGGTATATTTTATAAGTACTTATATATATATATGTGTGTGCGTACCATTTGATAAGTATGATGAGCCCGGAGTTTATGAAATCTCAATGAATGGTAAAATTAGTAATCGGTTATGTGGTTATATACATAATCTTTAAATGTTCGATGCTTTGAGTTCTAAATTAATATGTGGATGGCTTTGGGAGGATATTCGGTGGTAGTATATTTTCTAAGAAGAAATAGAATGTGAAGTTGGATTTAATTATGCCAATGACGAATGCATCCTAATTTTTAAAGCATAATAGTTAAAATACATTTTAATGCAGAAGGAATGGAATTGTTTTTATTTGGTTAATTTAAGCTCAAGATCATAAGGAGCAAAGTTTGGCCAAAGGGAAAGCAAAGGTGGTTGAGTAGCCGATCGGAGTTGTTCATCTAACACAAGGTAAGTCTTAAAGCAATTAAGACTATGGTTAGTACATATATAAATTTAAATAAATAATTGTAGGATACTAAATTTACTATGTTAGATATATGCGTACATGTATGATATGCGTATGATGGGGAGTATAAAAGAATTCTTTAGAGCCAATTTAATAGTTTTAGTGTACTATCATTATTGAAATGGCACTATGTGTGCGGACATTTCTATATAAGATATGGCACTATGTGTGCATATGTTTATGAGCTTGAAATGGCACTATGTGTGCGGACATTTCTAAGCACGAAATGGCACTATGTGTGCGTACGCTTATAAACTTGAAATGGCACTATGTGTGCGGACATTTCTATATATGATATGGCACTATGTGTGCGTATGTTTATAAGCTTGAAATGGCACTATGTGTGCGTACATTTCTAAGCCGAGATAGCACTATGTGTGCGTGAATATGGAAAATAAAACAGCCATATGTGTGAGTAAATTGTAAGAGAGGTAAGGGTGCATCGTGTGCAAAGGAAGTTAAGTTTGATATATGCGGTTTGAGTAGTATAAATTGAGGTTATTTTAAATGAACAAGTGAGATATGGAAATGTGGAAAAGTATAATTTCATGTTAGTAAACAAATGTGTAATATGTATGGTTTGATGATTATGTTTAAAGACGATTAATGATATTGATTATGCTAGCTTTATGGGAAGTAAAATTTATAAGAAGAGTATAAGTATATGTACTACTTTGGAATGTTAGACTTAACATTAACTATTATCGATTCCAAATTCTTTCATAGGATAAATTATTATATATTATTGCTTATGACTTACTGAGTTAATAGCTCATTTCGTGTGTTTATTTATTTTGATTAGATTAAAATCCGTTGGAAACTTGGGAGCCGTTCCTTTTGAAGTCATCGCACCTATCTCCAAAACATTTGGTATCTTTGTAAAAGCTTTATGTTTAATACTATGGCATGTGTAGATTACGTTTTGGAATGATGGTTATTTTAATAGCAATGTATATAGGGCCATGCGAATGTGGCCTAAATTCTATGTTAAAGAATGGTTATACTTATCCATACACTTTCAGTTGTGTTTATAAAATATATGGTAACTCTTTTCGATGATGCTTATGTATATAAATATTATGATTACATGATCGGTTACCTAAGAAACATTGGTACGTTGTTTTAACCATGAATTAAGATCTTATAGCTATGAAATGAATGCGTTTGTATTTTGGGTAAAACAAGTTTTATGTGTTCACTTAGTATTACCTATGTGCATTCGTTTTTTTATAGGTAGTTTACCATATGAATTGTGATTTATTATTATTTTTTAAACATAAAAATGTATTTTCAAATTTCAACCTTTGGATTGTTTAAAATGATTTCGAGTTAGTTCTGTAATACCTTATAGCCCCGCCGGTAACGGTCTCGGGTTAAAGGTGTTACACTTAAATTTGTGTCAGGTGGGTCGAGAATCCACTGGAGGTCGCTCTCGAATAGAAATCCTCGCAGACATTTTTGATCTATTACTGTTGTCTCTGAACCTCTTCAAAGCCGAGAAAGAAGCTTTACTCGTTGTTCTTTTACGGAAATCTTTAGCTTCAGATTCAGCTTTCCTTTTCTCTTTTCCGAGCTCTTCAGCGTTGCAAGCTCGTTCAACCAGTATTACGAACTCTTTTATTTTAAGAATACCCACAAGCAGCTTCAAATCTTCATTCAATCCTTCTTCAAACCTTTTACACATGGCAACTTCATCAGCAACATATTCCCATGCATAACGACTGAGTCTTACAAACTCACATTCATATTCGGATACAGTCATACGGCCTTGTTTAAGTTCAAGAAATTCTTTACGCTTTCGATCAATGAATCTCTGGTTGATATATTTCTTATGAAACTCCACCTGAAAGAAATCCCACGTAATCCGCTTTTTTGGAACAATCGAACTCAGAGTTCTCCACCAGTAATAGGCTAAATCTCGCAATAAGGATATAACGCATTTCAAACACTTGTCGGATGTGCAAGATAGCTCGTCAAAGACACGGATGGTATTATCGAGCTAGAATTCAGCTTTCTCAGCATTATCGGTAGCTGTGGCTCTAAACTCCTCGGCACCATACTTCCTGATCTTATCCACAGGGGGTTTGCTTGATCTCATCGGATCAGTGGTTGTAGGCATTACAGGCGCCAGGGGAGGATTATTTAAGTTAGGGGGTTGTTGAGTAGCTGGATTTGTACGAGTATACTGGGCAAACCACTCATTCATTAATGAAAAGAGAGTTTGCCTAACCCCATCCTCATGATTACTCGTAGATGGTCGAGAATCTGCCGGTACTGTCCCTTGTGCGGGAGGAGGTGCTATACTCTCAACATTATCCGCTATGGCTCGCTCAGGATCAGATTCCATTTACTGAATGAAAACAACAATTTAACCGTAAGAAGTCATCACACTATCATATATTCACATTATGGCATGTATAGCTAGACTCATACACGCCACTTTAGTCCTAGAATTGACTAAACCTGAGTGTCTACAGTGTGGTAGATGACATGTGGGTGAATGCTGGTGTAGGTCTATTAACAGAGCTTTTTATAGATGTGGTTCGCGAGACCATCTCGTTCGAGATTGCACAGAACCGGATGAGAAAAATAAGATGCAGAGTGCAAGATCAAGTGGTGCAACAGCTAGGGGTAGGCCACCGAGAAATGTAGGAGGCAGGAGTAGTAACCAGAGAGGAAATTCTGATGCAGTAGTTCGATCCGAGGCTCGTGCACCCGCCGGAGCCTATGCCATTCGCGCACGAGAGGAGGCATCCTCCCCTGATGTTATCACTGGTACATTCACTCTCTATGATACTAATGTGCTTGCTTTGATTGATCCTGGTTTGACTCACTCTTTTGTGTGTGAAACATTAGTATCCAGTAAGACTCTACCTGTTGAGTCTACTGAGTTTGTAATACAGGTGTCAAATCCTTTGGGTCGATACGTGTTAGTTGACAAGGTGTGCAAGAAATGTCCCTTAATAATTCGAAATTCCTGTTTTCCGGCTGATTTGATGTTACTACCCTTTGATGAGTTTGACATTACTCTCGGAATGGACTGGTTAACCGTACATGACGCGGTAGTGAATTGCAAACGAAAAACAATAGATTTGCGATGTTCGAGTGGCGAAATGATTCGAGTTGAATATAATGATCGGAGTGAATTATCGACGGTGATATCTTCTATGTTGGCTTGGAAATATGTGAAAAAGGGCTGTGAAGCTTATCTTGCATATGTACTGGATAGCAAGATATCAGAACGGAAGCTTGAGACTGTGCCTGTGGTTTGTGAGTATTCGGATGTGTTTCCTGAGGAATTACCGGGATTGCCACCTGTTAGAGAGGTTGAGTTTAGCATAGAGTTGGTTCCGGGTACGACTCTGATTTCGATTGCTCTATATCGTATGGCACCGACCGAGTTGAAAGAATTGAAATCTCAATTGCAAGAGTTGATCGATAGAGGTTTTGCGCGACCTAGTTACTCACCCTGGGGTGCTCCAGTCCTGTTCGTGAAGAAGAAGGATGAAACTATGCGAATGTGCATCGATTATCGTCAACTCAATAAAGTTACGATAAAGAATAAATATCCGTTGCTGCGAATAGATAACTTGTTTGACCAATTGAAAGGGGCTTCAGTGTTTTCGAAGATTGATTTGCGATCTAGCTATTATCAGTTACGAGTCAGAGATTCTGACGTGCCTAAGACTGCCTTCCGAACGCTGTACGGACACTATGAGTTTTTAGTGATGCCGTTTGGACTAACTAATGCCCCTGCGATTTTTATGGATCTGATGAATCGGGTATTCAGACAGTATTTGGATCAATTTGTGGTTGTGTTCATATATGATATTTTAATTTATTCTCACGACGAGTCTGAGCATGCCGAACACTTGAGACTAGTGCTTTAGACTTTGCGAGATCATTAGCTGTATGCAAAATTCAGTAAATGTGAGTTCTGGTTGCACAAGGTCAGTTTCTGGGACATGTTGTGTCCGCTTCGGGTATTAGAGTCGATCCAAACAAAATTTCAGCCATTCTTGACTGGAAGCCTCCAAGGAATGTTTCTAAAGTTCATCGCTTTTGGAACTCGCCAGGTATTATTGACGATTCGTTAAAGGTTTCTCGGTGATCGCAACACCGTTGACGAGATTCCTTTAGAAAGATACCAAGTTTGAGTGGTCTACGAAGTGTCAGACAAGTTTCGACCAGCTAAAAACCCTTTTGACGGAAACCCCTGTGTCAGTTCAGCTAGAGTCCGGTAAGGAGTTTGTAGTTTATAGTGATGCTTCTCTAAACGGTTTGGGTTGCGTGTTGATGCAAGAGGGAATAGTAGTCGCGTATGCTTTGAGACAGCTTAAGCCTCATGAGAGAAATTTTCTGACGCATGATCTCGAGTTAGCTGCTATTGTGTTCGCTTTAAAAATTTGGCGTCACTACTTGTACGGAGAAAAATGTCACGTTTACTCAGATCACAAAAGCCTCAAATACTTAATGACTTAGAAGGACTTGAATCTGAGACAACGACGGTGGCTAGAGCTACTAAAAGATTACGAACATGTCATTGACTATCATCCTGGGAAGGCTAACATAGTTTCCGATGCTCTCAGTCGAAAATCACTGTTTACATTGAGAGCAATGAATGTACACATTTCTCTATCTTCTGATGATGTGGTAATAGCGAAATTAAAAGCGGAACCAGTGTTAAGTTAGCAAATATGTGAAGCTCAGAAAACCGATGATGATTTGGTTGCTAAACGGGCTCAGTGTGAGTCGAATATGGACTCAGAATTTCAGATTGACGATTTCGATTGCTTGAGGTTTAGAGGATGATTATGTGTTCTAAAAAATTCAGAGATTATCTCTATCATTTTGAATGAGGCTCATAATAGCTGAATGTCTGTTCATCCGGGTAGTACAAAAATGTACAACAACCTGAAATGCCAATATTGGTGGCACGGTATGAAACGAGACATCTCAGATTTTGTATCTAAATGTTTGATATGCCAGCAAGTAAAAGCGGAGCGTCAAGTGCCTTCAAGATTACTACAACCGATCTTGATACCTGAGTGGAAATGGGATCGAGTCACGATGGACTTCGTATCTGGTCTACCGTTGACTCCGAGCAAGAAAGATTCAATCTGGGTTATTGTTGATAGATTGACGAAGTCTGCTTATTTTATTCACGTTCGTTCCGATTACTCACTCGATAAGCTAGCTGACTTGTATATTTCCCAAATTGTGAGATTACACGGGGTACCCACTTCTATTATTTCGGGTAGAGATATGAGATTTACGTCACGATTTTGGAAGAAATTGCAAGATGCGTTAGGCACCAAATTGCATTTTAGCACTGCTTTCCATCCCCAGACCGACGGTTAATCCGAACGAGTTATCCAGATACTCGAGGATATGTTGAGATGTTGCATCCTCGAGTTTAGTGGGTCATGGGAGAGATACTTACCTTTGATTGAATTTGCTTACAACAATAGTTTTCAATCAAGTATCAAAATCGCACCATACGAGGCTTTATACGGTCGTAGATGTCGTACACCACTGTTTTGGACTGAACTCAATGAAAATAAGATATACGGGGTTGATTTGATTAGAGAAGCGGAGGAAAAAGTGAAAGTAATTTGTGATAGTTTGAACGTGGCATCAGATCGTCAGAAATCTTATGCGAATTTGAAATGCAAAGATATTGAGTATCATATTAGTGATAAGGTATTCTTGAAAGTCTCATCCTAGAAAAAGGTACTCCGATTTGGCCGTAAAGGCAAATTGAGCCCGAGATTTGTCGGACCGTACGAGATATCAGAACAGATTTGGCCGGTTGCCTATAGATTGATTCTGCCACCTGAACTCGAAAAGATTCATAATGTGTTCCATGTTTCGATCCTTAGGTGGTATAGATCCGATCCTTCACATGTGGTTAATCCGTCAGAAATCGAGATTCAATCGAATTTAAGCTATGAGGAAGAATCGATCCGTATTTTAGCTCACTAAGTGAAAGAACTACGAAATAAGAAAATTTTGCTAGTTAAAGTTTAGTGGATCAAGCACGGAATCGAGGAAGCGACTTGGGAACTCGAGGACTCAATGAGAGAACATTACCCGAACCTGTTTACTTGTAAGAATTTTCAGGGACGAAAAATCCCTAAAGTGGGGGAGAGTTGTGATAGCCCTAATTTGACCCTGGTCGGGAAGTGGTTTCGAGACCACAAAACTGAGTCACGAAAATAATTTAATGCTATATTCCATGTCTATTATTAGTAAGAATGCATGAAAATAATTTTCATGATTTAAGTTTATCATTTGAATGTGGAATTATGGAAAAAAGACTTATGTGATAAAAGTTAAAAGTGTGCTAGGAAGAATAGGGATGACTGAAAAATGCATGAGTTGAAAATAGAAGAGTTTGCATGTCAAATTGCCCAATTTGAAATAAGTGGCAAGCCATGATATTGTTTTGTAAGAAAAATATATGCATTTTATATTAGAAAAACAAAAAGGAAATGGTTTTATATTATTAAACATATTATAATAAAGAATAAAGGGTGAAAAGAACAATGTTGTTCTTTTATGTTCATCTTTAGCCGAAACATTAGGGAAAGAAAAAGAAAATAAACTCCAAGGCATTCGGCACCTTCTCATGTAAATTTAAGGTATGAATTGAACATTGTTTCTAGTAAATTTGTGATATTATATTGATTTTGAAGCTTTAAACATTGCCTATGTGTAAATTTTTAGTTTGGTAATGATTCACGCTTTCGGCCATTAGAGCAAGAGTTATGAAATGGTGGTTGTTTTATGCTTTAAATTTGTAATAGAGGAAGGTTGAGGTATAAGTAGATTAATTGTGCATATAGGAAAGTGATATGAAACTTTGGAAATTGGTTAGGTGATAAAGAATGCTCACATTGCCGAATGGGAATTTAAAATCTTAATATGTGTTGTGATTTAGTTCTAATTGATCATAAGAGTTTTGAAATAAGGCCTAATAATGTAAATGTTGCTTTGTATGGCGAAATTAACCAAGAAGAGCATACGGTTATGGTTCCATTGTACAAAGATCAAAAGTTGGATGTTATAAGGATATATGTGTATGGGATAAGGGTCACATTCAGCCATGAATTTATATAAATGAATCATGTTAAGTGTTTTGGAATTTGAACTTGTGAGTAGGAATTATAATTGAGGTATATTTTATAAGTACTTATATATATGTGTGTGTGCGTACCATTTGATAAGTATTATGAGCATGGAGTTTATGAAATCTCAATGAATGGTAAAATTAGTAATCGATTATGTGGTTATCTACATAATCTTTAAATGTTCGATGCTTTGAGTTCAAATTTAATATGTGGATGGTTTTGGGAGGATATTCAGTGGTAGTATATTTTCTAAAAAGAAATAGAATGTGAAGTTGGATTTAATTAGGCCAATGCCGAATGCATCCTAATTTTTAAAGCATAATAGTTAAAATACATTTTAATGCAGAAGGAATGGAATTGTTTTTATTTGGTTAATTTAAACTCAAGATCATAAGGAGCAAAGTTCAGCCAAAGGGAAAGCAAAGGTGGTTGAGTAGCCGATCGGAGTTGTTCATCTAACACAAGGTAATTCTTAAAGCAATTAAGACTATGGTTAGTACATATATAAATTCAAATAAATAATTGTAGGATACTAAATTTACTATGTTAGATATATGCGTACATGTATGATATGTGTATGATGGGGAGTATAAAAGAATTCTTTAGAGCCGATTGAATAGTTTAAGTGTACTATCATTATTGAAATGGCACTATGTGTGCGGACATTTCTATATAAGATATGGCACTATGTGTGCGTATGTTTATGAGCTTGAAATGGCACTATGTGTGCAGACATTTCTAAGCACAAAATGGCACTACGTGTGCATACGCTTATAAACTTGAAATGGCACTATGTGTGCAGACATTTCTATATATGATATGGCACAATGTGTGCGTATGTTTATAAGCTTGAAATGGCACTATGTGTGCGTACATTTCTAAGCCAAGATAGCACTATGTGTGTGTGAATGTGGAAAATAAAACAGCCATATGTATGAGTAAATTGTAAGAGAGTTAAGGGTGCATCGTGTGCAAAGGGAGTTAAGTTTGATATATGCGGTTTGAGTAGTATAAATTGTGGTTATTTTAAATGAACAAGTGAGATATGGAAATGTGGAAAAGTAAAATTTCATGTTAGTAGAGAAATGTGTAATATGTATGGTTTGATGATTATGTTTAAAGACGATTAATGATATTGAGTATGCTAGCTTTATGGGAAGTAAAATTTATAAGAAGAGTATAAGTATATGTACTACTTTGGAATGTTAGACTTAACATTAACTATTATCGATTCCAAATTCTTTTATAGGATGAATTATTATATATTATTGCTTATGACTTACTGAGTTAATAGCTCATTTCATGTGTTTATTTATTTTGATTAGATTAAATTCCGTTGGAAACTTGGGAGCCGTTCCTTTTGAAGTCATCGCAGCTATCTCCAAAACATTTTGTATCTTTGTAAAAGCTTTATGTTTAACACTATGGCATGTATAGATTACGTTTTGGAATGATGGTTATTTTAATAGCAATGTATATAGGGCCATGCGAATGTGGCCTAAATTCTATGTTAAAGAATGGTTATGCTTATCCATACACTTTAGGTTGCGACAATGAATTTATAAAATATATGGTAGCTCTTTTCGATGATGCTTATGTATATAAATATTATGCTTACATGATTGGTTACCTAAGAAACATTGGTACGTTGTTTTAACCATGAATTAAGATCTTATAGCTATGAAATGAATGCGTTTTGTATTTTGGGTAAAACAAGTTTTACGTGTTCACTTAGTATTGCCTATGTGCATTCGTTTTTTTTATAGGTAGTTTACCATATGAATACTGATTTATTATTATTTTTTAAACATAAAAATGTATTTTCAAATTTCAACCTTTGGATTGTTTAAAATGATTTCGAGTTAGTTCTGTAATACCTTGTAGCCCTGTCGGTAACGGTCTCAGGTTAAAGGTGTTACATATTCCCATGCTAGCTTCCCGATATGGGATCCCTCTGTCAATCCTCCAAAATAAACTCATTAGCAAAATAACCAACCTTTGCGTGCAAAGGGATTCGAACCACAGTCCTCCCAATAGCCATGCCACGCCACCACCACTAGGACACAAGCTCCTTTGTGTCATAAGTCCACCACATTACGTCATTCAGTGAATATAAGCCCCATAAGAGAAAAACATAAATTTTTGCTAAGGCCCAGGTTTGAACCCAAGACTTCTCCAACACTTCCAAACCTCTTAGCTATCACACCAACACGTCATTCAGTGAATATAGGCCCGGGCCCCATACGCAACCCAAGTAGGGCCCACATGCTTGCATGCCCCGATAAGCCAGATTTGCCCATACACACATCTACGACATAGTCGGTCCACTAATTCCCATAAGTCCAAAGACAATGACCTGTGTGGGCCCACAAGCCCATTGGGCCCACACGGGCCATTCTTACAGCCCCAATTTCAGGGCGTTACACCAAACCACACATCAAACATGATAAGGCAATTTATATATACATAGCAAAATATACCAAAACACAAGCCAATTTCATTGGCTAAAAGCGTAACAAAACATGCAGCCTATCATTAGCCAAAATAACCTATACATGCCATTATAACCAAAATTAGATAACCAAATGTACCACAAGAGCCGATGGATAGTATGATTTAGCTTCAACAAGCTTCCAACCCGAACAAGCTCTCGAATCACTGTAAAACATGGAAAATAATATAGAGTAAGCATTTAATCTTAGTACGTTCGTATAACATAGAATTTAACTTACCATTTAGCCATAATTTAGGTATGTAAACATAGCATATCCTAACTAATTTGGCCAAAAGTCTAAACACATGTTCACCAACATATTAGCCATGTAAATCACATATAAAATCCAATACACATGGATGATTTCAACAAGTAATCACATTTCATATACATGTATTATTCAATTCATATATCAATGTATCATGTATCATCACTTTCATGTGTTTCATGTAAATACCTGTACTAGTTTGTATCAAACTTATATAAACTTGTAACAGAATTGTGCCCGTTGAACCATTTAGAATATTGCTAGATACGTGGGTAGTACACTCGAGGTGTACCGAACTGTAATCTGTCAATTCATGTACATGTATGCTCATACGAGTGATAAACAGTAAGCTCCTATGAGCTAAATAGTGGTAAGCTCCTCCAAGTTGAATAATGGTAAGCTCAAACGAGCTGAGTATCGGTAAGCTTATAAGAGTGAAATTCGTAACCCTAATGAAATGTCATTTGTATACTGCGAATTTTTAAGGTTCAAACGGGGCTCGAGAATCATCGTACGTCATCAGATATGTGATCTATACTCAAATATGATGATAATGTAAATAACATACATCTAATTCAATCAAAGCATATAATTATACAATGTAATTACACGAACTTACCTCAACGAGGGTATGTAGATACCGAGGCGACTAATCACGAATTTTCTCTTTGGCTCGATCTAACTCCATACGAGGTCTAACTGGATCTATATGAATGAATCTAACTCAATTCAATATAATTCACCTTCAATTTAGTCCAACACACATTTTTGGCAAAATTACCATTTTGCCCTTGTACTTTTAATTCTTTGCAATTTAGTCCCTAGGCTTGGAAAATGAAATTCATTCAATTTTATCCCTACCCTAGCCTAACTAAATTATAAACATACTTATAGCAGCCATATATTTCAAAAATTCACACTTTTACCACACAATTTATCACATTTTTCAATTTAATCCCTAATTGATAATTTTATCAAAAATTCCTTTACAAAAGTTGTTTATCTAACAAAAACCATTCATTTTGTACCATTAAACTTCAAAACCCTAACATATTCATCAATGGCAAAACTCAAATACTTTAACAGTTTTGCAAATTAGTCCCCAAGCTAGCTAGATTAAGCTACAACGATCCCGAAAACATAGAAATCATTAAAAATGGAACCAAAAATCGTACCTAGTTGAAGGCTTAAAGGTGGCCCAATAACCTATCTTCCATGGCTTTCATTTCTTCCATATTCGGTTGAAGAACATAAGAAATATGAAAGCTTTTTAATTGTTTTTAACTTATTATATCATTATTAACTAAATTACAAAACTAACCTTTATAAACATTATTTATTTCACTAAATGCCAAGCCATTATCATCCACTAACATATTAATGGTTTAATTACTATAGAAGGACCTCTACTTTAAATTTTTATAGCTATTAGACTCCTTTAGCTATTAGAGCCCAAGTTTTACACTTTACGCAATTTAGTCCTTTTTTATCAAATTGAGCATGTAAACGGTAAAATTTCTTAACAAAATTTTTATACAGTAATGCTATTATGCTATAGGAAATAAAATAAAAATTTTGACACCAAATTTGTGGTTCCAAAGCAACTGTTCCAATTTCACTAAAAACGGGTTGTTATAGTCAAACATTTCTATTTGCATCCAAAGCTGGAAACCATGCATTAGTCATTTTCTCTTAGTAAGTCATTGAACCACTCCCATGATTCATATAATCTATCATCCTCTGATTTTCTAAACTATGTAATTTCGTTCCTTAAATTGGTATTCATATTAGGAGGATTATATCTTAGCAGAAACCTTTGACACAATTCATTCCACGATGCGATCGTACTTAACTGTAATGTATTTAACCATGCTCTAAAACGATCTCACAATGAGTAAGGGAATAACTTCATTCGCATGGCATCTTTATGAACACCTTGTTACCTGAATGAATCTCAAACTTCTAGAAAAAGTCGTAGCTATAGTCGTGATCTTCCGTAGGAAATCCACTAAATTGCCCTATAGTATACAGCATTTGAAACATCATTGGCTTTAATTCAAAATGTTGAGCCTGAATATACGGCCTGACAATTCTTGGATTTAAATCATCTAAGATTGGTACTATATGTTCTCTAATGGGTTTGTCTCTATCATCTACAATTTGAGGAATATCAACACCCTTTCTTTCCTAATTTAGTGGCTCTTCTCTAACTAGATCGTTTCTAATTCTTTCCATTTCTTGCAACTCTTTTCTACTTTACCTTAAGGTTCCCTCATTCTCTGGATCAAAACAGTATTCTGTATTCTCCAAAATATTTCTATGCAAGCACTTGCACGGACTTCAAAAAGAAAAATCAAAACAACTAATTAAACTAAACTAACAAAAAATTAAACAACTAATAACAAACTAATTTTCAGCAATGTTGCCTATCCCTGGTAACAGGGCAAAAAAACTAGTTACGTTTAAATATGTAATGCAAATGTGCAAGTGTATACATCGATTCAAGCAATATAATAATGAGTGAGTATCATCTCCCCATGGATCGAAAATAGATTACAATTGGTAAAGTATTACTATAGATTTAACTAATTAGACTGTGCAAAAGAAATAGAGTATAAATTGATGAAGGGAATTAATGGATGAACTAATAATATCAATTATAAAAAACAAATGACAAAGCAATCTAAATGTCATGGCAATTCACAAAGAATAAGTAGAGAGCATTTCTACTGTTGAATGATAAAGCTTGGAATTACTCAAGGAATATTTTCTTAACATAATAATGCCATGGAAAAAAATTGACTAACTACTGCTAAGAGAATTACTACTGTAGTCTACTTCTTTCGAAATCTGGACTTTAGCTATTATCCTAAGTCTGTGTATGTCTACAAGACTCAAGAATGATAACTACACTTGTAATATCCTGAATTAGGGCCTAATCGGAATAGTGGTTTTGTGACCACAAATCCGAGGTAGAAATAATTATTTTATAATTATTTTGATGTTTATGATATGATTTTATGATGGTGTGAAAATTTCGTGAAGAAATTCCAAGCGTAAAGTGCTTAATTTGAAGTTAGGGATTAAATCGAATAAGTTGCAAAACTTGCATTCTAGAAGTTTTTAGTATGAAATTGCTTTGAAATATTATTTAGGTCTTAAATGGTAATTAGACCAATTTTAAGTTCATGGACAAAATTAGGACATGGAAGGAATTTTTGAAAGTTTAGTAAGGAGGGGCATTTTGGTCATTTGGATATTTAATGAAATAAAAAGGGAAAAATAACACAAAATTAGTTATCATCTTCCTTGGTTGCTGCCGAATTCTCCCTCTCTCCATAGCTAGGGTTTCTTCAACTTTCAAGCTTCATAGTAAGTGATTCCAAGCCCCGTTTTTAATGATTTTTACGTTTTTGAAATCCTGGTAGCTCGGTATAGCTTATGATAGCAATATTTTGAGCTAAAGTTCATATTTGGAAAAATACCCATAGGTGAAATTTGTGTATTTTGATGTTTTATGATAGAATATGAGGTTTTAAATTGTGTTAGACAACTTGTGCTACTCGGTTTTAAGTAAAAACGAACAAAACGGCTTAATCGGTAAAAGTACATATTGTGCATAAGTATGTGTTATAGTGGGAATTTGAGCTTGCTAATAGCAAATAAATGATCAGCATGTCCTAAAACATAAGAATTTGAAATGAAATTTAATTTCCGAGCTTTGGGGCAAAAGTGTAAATATGCAAAAGTTTAGGGGCAAAATTGTAATTTTGCCAAATTTTGAATTAAGGACTAATTTGAAAATGTGAGTATTAAACAAGCTAAATGTGTTATTTTAGATCAAGAAAGATGTGGAATCGACCTCAATCGAGGAAAAGAAAAGATTGCAGACTAAATTGCAAAATCTTTGTATTTTGGTACTAAGGTAAGTTCATGTGTAAATAATGTAACATAATTGTTATTCTTAAGTTGATTGATGTTATTTATATGATATGCTGATTTTTATCATGAAATATATGCTCTATGGTTATTTTTGAACAATATGCAAATTATATGTGCTACTTGTTAAATATAAATGGCTACCGAGTATTGGTTTCGGTATTCTGTGGAAGACAGCAAGGATGTGTGATTGAGGAAAATCCCGTTTGAACCTTGGGAATAGATTAGGATACAAGTGACATGTCACTAGGATGGTTGGGCATCCGAACTCATTGAGTTGAGTCCGAGTTCACTTATGGATGCGAATATCCGAACTCGTTGAGTTGAGTCCGAGTTCGTGAAATGTAACTAGGCATCCGAGCTCGTTGAGTTGAGTCCGAGTTCACTTATGGATGTGAACGCCTGAGCTCGTTGAGTTGAGTCTGAGTTCACTTATGGTCGAGTTACATAATTGATTGATTACATATATAGCACTTATGTGCAAATGATCCGTGTATCCGAGTTGTATTCCAATGTGTTCAACGGGTAAAATTCAAGTGAAATGGAAAAGCAGTCAAGATGTAAGTGACAATTCGGTAATGTTGAGAAATGGCCATATTGGACAGGTATGTACTTAACCCTCGGGTTGAAACTCGACACAACAACAAAAAAAAAAGTGGTAAAATGAAGTATGATGATTAGAATTGTGACATATGTTTTGGTGATGCTATGCTAATGTTGTTTGGCATAATGACTTTGTTATGTTAATTGTTATTTGCATGTGAACTTACTAAGCATTTATGCTTACTCCCTCCTTTTCATTCATTGTAGTTTTGGACAAGCCGGCTCGAGAATCGGGATAGGTCGAAGGCTCGATCACACTATCCGAAGGACTTTTTGGTAAATGGCTTGTAAAACTTAGTATGGCATGTATAGCAACATACCTACTTTGTGTAAATAATCTTGTGATATGGTGGTGTTTTGGTTGAGGAAATGCTTGATAATGATGAGTCATTGAAATGGCTAATATAGATTATGTTTGATGTCATGGAAGGATAATAGGTTATCTAGTACATGAAAGCTTTTATGTAAATGAAATTAACCATAAAACAGAACATTGCAGCAACACTGACGTGAGTTTGAAAATTTACTAAAAATCATAGAAATCGAATTTGGTGATGGATTAGTTATAAAATTGAAGCTTATTATGTCTACTTTCAAATGGAAGAAACGAAATAGGTGAAGGGGTTATAGTTTATAAGATATTTGAGTTTTGGTGAGACAGGTCCAGAACGATTTCTGGATCCCCTGTTCTAACTTTGAAAATTCACTATAAATTGTACAAAAATAGTTAAGAGGTGTACTTTATATGTACAGAATCCTGAGTTAGTCTAGTTTCAATATAAGGAAACGGCATAATCATATGAATTTTTTACAGAGAGAAAAGTGGTTCGTAGTAAACAAAGGTCAGTGCAGTCAAGTCCTGAAACAGGGGTAACTTTAACTAATAAACTGTACAAATAGGCCTAACCAAAAATTCTAGAAAAAAATTAGTGAATAGATATATGAGTCTAGATTCAGGGAAAATTTATGGATCTTGATTTCGAGTTTCATAACTCGAGATATGATTTTTTAAGCGACCATGACGCAGAGATTCTACATATTCCGAAAATTAAAATAAATGATGTAAAGTTGGTTTAATGATAAATTAAGTTTAGTAACACCTCAAACTCGACTCCGGCGACGGTCTCGGGCGTGGGGACGTTACAACACTAACATTCTTCACTTGTACATATCGCAACTTCTATGTCTAGTGTGCTGCAATTATTCTTTCGAATACTTGCCAGTATCAATTTATTAATAATCAAATGTATTTAATCCATTCAGATTCAAATCCATCTAAGAACATATCATGCAGTCAAGTATCTTTAAAACTTGCATGCATGCATTTAGGATAAGCATAAATCGAATGAAACAGAATTTCCGATCATAATCATATCAAGGGCATTACAACTAATTCAATACTCCCCCAAATAATTCCAATCCAAAGATAATTAGCTCATGGGTTAGGCAATGAAATCCAAAATTAAATCATTCATCAACATTCCTCAAGTTTTACGAATCACAAAAATTAAAAGCAAGAAAAGCTGAACAAAGGCAGAACTGTAGGAAGTTCTCGCTGCACTACAATTTTTTCTCAAGATTTTTCACAAAACTCAGGGCATATTTCTCTTCCCCTTCTCCAAGTTCGTGATCTCCTCTTTTTAGGTACTATCCTCTTCTTTTCCTCTAAATTTTTTACGCAATTTCTCCACAAGATTCTGTTACAGAGAGAAAAACTACTATCTTTCTTTTCCTTTTCTCCTCACAATCACTGTGTCCTTCTTCTCTTCTCTTTCCTCCTTTTATATGGTAGATATGTCCCTCTCAACACACATATTTTACTCCTCTTTTTTAGGGCAATTTATCTGGTACATGTATAGCTGCTGAGAGTGACACGGATTGAGTACTGCGTCATCTTCCTAGAATTGTCATGACATTTCTGTTGGCAATCTATCCCATCATTTGCCGTGGAAATGTGTAACACCCCTATCCCGTAACCATTGCCGGAATAGGAAGAGGCGTTACCGGAAACTAGGAATCGGATTAGGACAGAAAAATTTTGAACATTTTCTTGAATAAAGATCATTAATTTACTAATTACTATACGCAAACAAAGTTCGAATTTAAGACTTACACAAGTAAGTTCCATAAGATGCCACATTCGCGTGACTTATACACAAAAGTCATAATATCATTTTTGCTTAGCATCTATCCTATACACGCCATAAGTTAAGTCTAATCACATGATTACCGTAATAGTAGATAGTGTGACGAAGCGCTGAGGACCCCGAGCTGGTAGTCAGAGTCCACAATCTATAAAACACAGACACGCAACAAACAGAGTAAGCTTTCATAAGCTTAGTAAGTCTTAACCAAAACAATAACTTTGCTTAATCAAATACGATTATCTCATGTACTTAAATCTAAGTAAGATCCCATTTGACCGAATATACCTAACCAAAATTTCACATAATTTAATTTACATTTCTTTGGCCTTGAGTTTAATGTCACAAAAATATTTTCATTCAATATCATTGGTCATTCATTTCTTCTATTCGATGCAGTTAATCTAAGTTTCATATCGAACTATAATTTCAATAACGCACCACCTAGCTAGCACATATATACTTTCACGATAATAACCAAGATGGTCGAATATTCGCATATGCATTACTTTATATGCTTTTGATTCAGTCAAATTAAAATCATATATGAGTCCATGATACATACCTGGCTAACTTAATGTACTGAACATCTTTAATTGTTGATCATTACTAGGACTCATCGTTTTAAACCTTGTACAAATCACATTTAACAATATCAAGAGATTTCATCGTCTGGTCAAATAGTTCAAACCTCATGCACACGCATATAATTTAACTATTTCATCCAAATTGAGATCATATATTCTTTCGCATCTAAAAGCTTCATTGCTACTTCTAATTCAATCAATCAAACTAAAACATAATACTTTAACCCCATTTAGTTTCCATATTTGGAAGCACATAGTCATATCATAATCTATCATGAATAGATTCATAGAGTCACTACTCATTTAGCATAACGTATAACTCTTTCAATAATCATAATCACTTGCTCAAATGTACTCATTTCATGCACATACATGAATATATATATATATATATATATGTATATAAAGACTTAATTCCTTATTTCATAATCACATCAAAACTTTCGAGTATTTCAACATGGCAAGTATTGAATTACTGTATAGGTACGCAAAGAGCCAAACATAATCCTTATCACATATACGTAAGTTGACAGAATACAATCCTTACCTTGTATTTGCACATCTAGCTGAATACAATTCATTCTCAATTCATAAGGCCTTTTTGGCCGAATATGCATAATTACATATAGATATCTCAGCACATACTTTTCTTTACTTAAAGCTCATACAATAAATTTAAATCAAATACTTTCTTATACTAACAACCATTGACCGAATAGATTATTCCTTTATTCGAAGATATAATAATCATTCCCATATAATAATCATTCCCACATATGTATCGTTCTTTAATACTAATAATTCACAGAATCGTTGGCCGAATGTACACGAGTACATACATGAAAACTTAACACATACTACATTATACAAACATACTAAGACCGATTAGGTCATCTTCACTTTCGCAATATAATCATCAATCACATATACATTTTTCTTTAATGCTAATGATTCAGTTTGAGGTAAATTTACAAATGAGAAGGTAATACGTACTTGAACATCTTAAATGTATAGTACTTACTTGATGGTAGTTTACTGCGAACATTCAAAATCATAATCTTACTTAATTCACCAGCATTAAGCCTGAGGGACTTTAAACCCGGATATAATACCAGCATGAGATTTACTCGATTATAGACCCGAGTAATATCGTACGATAGTTAATCCACAAAGTTATCCACGTATTATTTCATACACTTTTAATATTCACATAACACAAACGTTTTAATTAGGATGATACTTTTATTCTCACTTACTCATATAACACATAATTTGTTTTCATTTTATAATAACCATTAGGCCATTCAACATTCTCATTAGTCATTTGACCTCACTAAGTACACACATTTATATATAACATACACATATTCAACATCAGCCATTTCGGCCACCCTACATATACATATCTTATACATTTCTTTCCATCTTAGCCATTTGACAAATAAAGCACAACCATTATGGCATTTCCACATCACACTCACCGTTTGATACTTTACTCATGTCAACTATATAGATTTTACTCCATATGCATGTATCATCCAATAATGCACATATATAATACGAGACATTTAATTATCAAGATATAGCATGTTTCTTTCACTAATACTTATGTTTAAACACTTAAATTTACTAAAGTCTCAATTTCCTTTCTTCAATTTCCTAATCATATTAGTATTTCCACTCTCTGTATAGCATTAAACCATAACCCCTCTCATAATACATTCGGTACTCATTCCACATTCAAAATTCTTATTGAATTATTTATGCCACATTCGGCTTATACTATCTAATCCCACCTTCATACTTTATATCACACTTCCACACATATTTTCACTTAAATATGGATGTAACATATCGTAACTTTATCAATCACATACGCTACTTAATCAATTTACATTCGAAAATTATCATTCTATGCTCATATTATAGAGGTTCATTTCATTTCTTCCATCATTTAACATAAGCATTTTAATTTAAACCCTCAAGAACTTATCTCGACGGTCGTTGAATGACTACAGATCGTCTACTTGATTAGTTTAGTTTTCCCCTATCCAGATTTGGTTTCTTGAGCTCGTGAGCTAAATTGAACAATTTAACTATTGTTAAACCTTATTCATACATCTCATTTGGTTATTACACTTTCATTTAAAAAAAATAGAAACACATATACTTCCCTGGCACATACACACATTTGGCCAAATACATATATATCACAATAACCTTTAAACACTCTCTTATACTGTCTACAACACAATTTTATCCATATCTCATGTTAGCTGAAGACCATGAAACACATGTATAATTATTCAATACTAAGACATTCACTTTACCAAGTACCCAACATTCGGCTATCAATCACATTTTAAGCGCATATATACATATATACTCATAAATACCTTAGAAACACATACATGTCATTCAAATCCTTATCTCATACTTATCAATTAAGTACATTAGACTTTTGTACATGCATATACTAATAATTAAACATTTAATCCATTATGGCAAATCCTCCTAAGACCCAATGCCGAATGCTATCATGAATTAAATTAAAGCATCCCAATCATCCAAATAACATGGTCGAATAAGGACTTTACTAAGGTTAACCTTTTGTCTTTCAATTAAAGTGTACCTAATTCAATCAACTCATTTGGCCTAGATCAAAATAATATAACCAACCTTCAAAACATAATTATATCAATTGGAACATCAAACATTAAATCCCCATGGATTTTACCGTGGCCGAATATTCTCCTTTGCAAATTATGTCACTCAAAACAACAATTGTTCAATTTAAGCTCATAAACCTTTAATTACATAAATTCAATATTATAATATTCCTCAAATACTCATTTATAAATAAACAAACCAATTTGATTTTAATCACAAATACTCTCTCTTGACCGAATGTCCATAACCCATTCACAAAACATTTTATTAATCTCACACAAACTTATTCCCTAATAGCAGTTTCAAATTTACCAATCAACTTAATATCATCAATTTAATCGAATGCATGCATAAACACATAATGCATTTAACGTACTCATTTACTTTAATATAGCTACATTCGGCCATCACTTAATAATTTAACAAAATTCCAACTAAATTTCTAATACTTAAAAACCACATTCGGGCTTCACTTATTCTTCCATGTTCAATAAAACACAAAGAAAACAATTCACTCCCCCAAATCTTAACATAGCCGAATGTCTTGAGACAATTTGGCCGAACCAAGCAACAAGAACTTCAAATTAACACACAAATTCAATTTCATACAAATTTTCAACCTTAATCAAAACTCTAAGCATTCCTTCATCAATTTCAAATCGAGGATTGCCAAATTCATAAATCCCAATTACAATCCTTACTCAAACACATTAACCGAATGCTAATTGCCCATATATGTCACTCATGACCAAATTTAATTAATTTATAAACATCCCTAATCACTTATCATCAAGTATCATCAACACTTTATGAATTCAATACATGAAACCATGACCGAGTGGTTCATGGATTTAAATCACAAAAACTAATACATGGGTCTTGTTGGGAGCTTCAAAACCAACCAAATTGCACAAAAATCCAAAGAAAATACATGAACCTTACCTTATTTGAAGCCTTAACTAGCCGAATGCCCTAAGCTCCATAAGTTTCTATTTTCTTTCTCAACTCACGGCAAGAAGAAGAAGAAATGGCCTAACATTGGTTTTTCCTCCAAATTTTCATAATATAATAATTCACTTTTATTTTATTCACATAATATGCATATATATTCACTAAAATACAAAATAAAAACAACCAAAACATCATCATTAGGTTGGTTGGCCGGCCACTATAGATAAAAAGGGGAATTTTGACATGCAAGGCCATGTTTTTACAACATGCAATTATTTGACCATCACACATTCACCTAGCATATTTTCAAAGTTCATAATTAAGCCTTTTAAGTGCAATTCACTATTATAAGACTAAATTAAATCACCAAAGATGTCACACACATGAATTGACACATATAATAGGCATAAAAATAAATATTAAATTATTCTTATGACCCGGTTTTGTGGTCCCAAAACCACATTTCGACTAGGGTCAATTTAAGGCTATCACAAAATGTTTCACCTCCTCCGTTCTCTTTTCCTTATTCTTGCCTCTTTCATCCTACCTGCACCAACTACCAAAGACCACCAAACCTCTTTCCAGCAATTAAAAGTAACATAAATTTACAGTTAGAACACAATCTAAGCTTTAGTATGTAATGCTCTAGGAATAAGTCCAAAATGAAAATATATTTTCCTAATTACAAGCAAATACTTCAGTATAGAGGCTTGAAATATAACTCTTTTCAAGAGTTATCATGGATCAACCCACAATCATACCAAATATGATCAAATTGCTAATCGAGCATAAATACACCGATCTCACCAACCACACTAGAATACACTTGTACCCCCAAGGTATTTGAGTTGGTGATAGTTCTTGACCCCCTTGGTATTAGAGAACTATCACAATATATATGTTCATAGCATTGAATCTCCCACCTGTCAATATGGACCTTATGGAATGCAAACTATGCCCGTGACTCTATTTGACAACGTTTATATGGAAATATCTAATTATTAAGCATCGAATATCAACAAGTTCTTATATATAATTACAATCATTTGAAAAAACTATCACAATTCACATATTTAGATATATATACCTTTCAAGCACAATCACATAGTTAGTTCACCATTCCCGAATGTTTAACTAATCAACTTATAAACAAACTCAAATTATGAGAGTATAAACCAAAATATCTAATATGAAAATTTCATTAATTACACAATTCAAGAGCAATTTAACATATTATAAACATGAATGCATTTTATTTGATTTAGTCCTTATACACCCTATTAACTGAAACACTCGTTTCTCATCGTTTACCTGGTCGAATTTAAATTTGGCTTACTAAATATAATATAGGGACCTTCTACAACCATTATTTACAAAAAAGCCCTTTTTTATCCTTTAAAATGTAGTCCATGATTACAGAAAATTTAACTATATAATCTATGTTTAATTCTAGCTTAATCCCATACCTTTCACTTAAATTTCATAATAAAAATTAATAAATATAACTACTATTGACATACATGAAGTGAATATTAAACTTCCAACTTCTACAAGCTTTCATTCACGGAAATTCATATTAAACTTACTAATTTCACTCAATTAAATAATGGCTCCCTAACATCAATTACTTTAAGCTAAAAAATTAACTAAAATTTAATAATAATCTCGCCAATTTCCTTTAGCTAGGTTCAACAATGATGGAATAAAAAGAGATAAAATTGTTTTCTTCTTTCCCTTAAGAAACAGTGACAGAGATAAGAGGATGATAATTCTTTTCTTTTAGTTTTTCTCTCTCCCCAAGTAAGATACATACATATATATAAGTGATTAGCATAACTAATTATCCTAATTAATTAACAAATCTAAAGAGTTATTATATAGATTAGTTAGTGGATATTCATGACAAGTATTTCTCTTAAGCACTATGATATATTTTGAATGCTTTAATTGCTAATATAACCTTAACTTAATTGCCATTTAAGGCACTTGCTTAAATTTCCTTTATTTTATTCATTAACAATTTAGTCATTGTAATGTTTTTATTACCCATTTTAATTCAATTATACTCACTCATTTGACCTTTTTGGTCTGTACTCGATGCATAATTATTCTGTTTTAATTATCAACTAATTCAGTTCAATTAATTCAGTTCAAATTTAAATCTTATGAAACTGTTGATAATTGGTTTGTTTCATTGTTAGTATGAACGAGTTTAAACAAGCAGTTATGGGGATCCATTCGGCTTTTTTTCAATGTTGTTTGTCAATTTTGGGTTTTGACATTTTTTGTCAATGATATGACTTGCTTTAGGAAAAACTTTTTGATGGGTTGAAAAGTAGGGCTATCATGCTTATTCTCAAGAAGGACACAAATTGATTTGTGTAACACCCTTTAACCCTCATCCGTCGCCGGAATAGGTCATTGGACATTAAATATCGAATACAACCCTCAAAACAAAACACGGAATAACATATGAACCATTTTCAGATGACCAAAGTAACCGAACAAACGATACAATTATTGATTTTAATGCGAGACAACTTATGCAATTAAGAGTGATATCAACCTTATTTAATCATGTTTTCTTTTTAGTTTATGCCCGATAGTGACTTACAAAAACATACAATAAGTACATGAATAAAGAACCATTTAACATCATTAGTGATTCAATAAATAATACCACCACTAAATCGGCACCTATATTTATATTCATGTACTTTAACCGAAATGCCATCTATCTAGATCATACCACAAACATTAATGCACTTATGGGACATTTCGAATTAAAAGAAACAGCCACCTTCACATGGCTTTAATATTTACAACACCAAAATATAACTAGTTTCAAAAGAAGAGTTAAGCCTCTACATGCCATTCACTAGAGTTTAGTAATTTAGGTACCGAACGTGGCTTTGATAGTAGAGATGACTTCGAGATTAAGATTCCCGAGACCGTAGCTGACGAACCAAAAATCTATAAAACAGAAGATTCAGAGCACAGAGTAAGCATTTCTATGTTTAGTAAGTTCAAGTAATAAAACAATTAATCTACAAAAGTTAAGACATCATCAATTTGCTCATTTATAAAGATTTTATTTTAGCCGAATATGCAAATACTAAATTTATTCCTCTTTTTTGTTCGAATGTACTAATAGTCCCCAAAAATACATACTCACAAAATTTATATGTTCACACATAGAGCAACGTAGTCACACATTACCACAACCTCTTTAAGATCATAGTTAACACTAAACATCACTCCTTTGTAAGATAATTCGATAGGAAATTGTTCGCTATTATGTAACTAACATACCTGGTCATTTTATAGTAGATGTCTCATTAAAAGAAGTTGATGAAACCGAATTCTTACCGTTAGTCCTACGGCTCTTCGGGGTTAAACCCGGCTCTGAACTCTAGCCCTAAGGCTCTTCGGGATTTAACCCGACTCTAAACTCTAGCCCTAAGGCTCTTCGGGATTTAACCCGGCTCTAAACTCTAGCCCTAAGGCTCTTCGGGATTTAACCCGGCTCTAAACTCTAGCCCTAAGGCTCTTCGGGATTTAACCCGGCTCTAAAACACAGATTCACAAAAGGTTGAATTCCGTACATGAGCTTATCCCAATTTAATTTCAAAACATCATTCATTTATTCTCTTCTCACATTAATACATATCATGGCATTTTTAAGATATAACTTCGGTCTACAGACATCTAAGTAAAGTACCATCAACTTGCTTACTAAAGGCTTCATAGGTAACAAGAACTTTCGGCTAACGTACTATTCTCTTACATTTTACTCATACCAAAGGTCACTTAAGTCAATGACTCATCTTCATGAATAGTCAAAAGCATATGCCATGTTAATTCAACTTACAATAAAGAATTTTAATACTCAAACTTACCTCAAACTTTTCTGTATAATTTCAGGTCGGCTATTCCGTCACCTTAGCTTTCCCCTTATCCGATGTTGTCCCTCTATGCTCTTGAGCTTCAATTTTGCAAATTAGATGTATTAATTTACAAACCCTACTTATTTTAAAGTATGGAATATACACCCTCTCTATACGGCACACATACACATTCGGCCAAATTTCATTATGTTACTAATCATGCCTGGTTTTAATTAGATCACATATAGATAGTCTTTTAAACAAATCTTATCCTTCATGACATAATAGTCATAGGGGCCGAATATGATTTCATCTAATTTACCACATCTACATTTCGTCATCAAGATGTGAACAATAAAGAGGTAACTAGATTGCCATAACCGATTATAAATTGAGTCATACATACAAAATATAATATATATGTATACAAAATCTCAATGATTAAAATTTCAAAAGACATCAATGATTAAAATCTAACAAACCGAATTAAGTATATATAAGCCTTAGTTTCAAGTAAATTCAATAACATGCTACATTGATATTCAATCACCAAGACATCACCCAATTATAAGTCTTAACTCGCCCAAGACATGCTTAACTTAAATAGAAAAAAAAAACAAATCCCCTTTTCTATTAACATATACGGAAATTTTACTACTCTAAACCCCTTCATTCTCATCCAAAGCTTAGTTACTCATTCAAAGCCACAATTGGAAATCATCTAAGCAAAGACAAAGAATCACACATTCATATTAGCCGAATGCAATAATGCAAATATCAAAGACATCTCCATAGTCATTCCCGTATTTCTATTTCTTAAAATACCATAAATGGTTCGAAACATTAATTTTAAGGTATATTCGGCATCCTCCCTAACCAAAGATTCTAGACCACATTCGGCAATATGTCCACAACAAAGGTTAGCCGATTTCCCCAATATGCAACATTAATCTATAAAATAAAATAATACATTTGGTTCATGACCGAATGTACCATTCAACACAAATACAAAGTTTATTCATTATTTAAGTTCCAATTAGGCTAACACTCATACAAACACTATCAATTACGCATTAACCTTGCATATTCCCCTCTTAGCCGATTGCCACAATCAAATTGGTCACAACCATTTATTTTACCAAGCTCAAATCATCAACTATAATTTCTCAATATTCAAAAATAGTTAAAACAACCACAAGGAAAACACCACATCCACAACCGAATTTGCATCACCAAGAATTGAGTCACACAAGGCTCAAATTCATAATATCAACTTAAAATCTTAAAATCTCATGGATTTTAACATTACCTTGTCTATCTAACACTCATTCACTTAATTTCAATAACAAATTTGTGAATTTCATAGTTTTGAAACACCATTGCCGAACAACAACATCAACAAAATTCAAAATTTAGACATGGGCTAGGTAAGGGACTTAGTAACTAACTCCATTTCACCAATAAATTGAAGAAGTACATGAAAAACATTAAATCCATACCTTCAATTTTGGACTACAATGGCCGAACCTCCCTTAAACTCCAACCCTCTTTTTTTTATTCACAATCGGCAATAGAAGATGAAAGTAAGGAAATTTTATTTTCCAAATTTTCTTTTGATTTTATGTTAAGTCAAAAATAATTTACTAACACATAAACAATAATATAAAAATAATATAACATCATCATTGCCGTCCACTAAAGTGGAAATGGGCAATTAGACATGCAAAGACATCTCTTTGTAAGTTTATACTTTTTAGTCACTTTGATTTTCACCCACTATAATTCCAAAGTTCAACACTTAAGCCCTCTTTAAGAAATTAATCATTTTAAAGGTCAAATTTTCACAAAATTTTTATAACACATACCAAAACTCATATCAACTACGCAACTCACATCATCAACTAAAATTTCTGACTCGGTTTAGCAGTCCCGAAACCGCTTCCCGACTAAGGTCGAACTAGGGCTGTCACAACTCCCTCCCCCTTAAATAGATTTTCGTCCCCGAAAATCTTACCTGAAAATAGATTTGGATATCGTTCTCTCATTGTATTCTCGGGCTCCCAAGTTGCTTCCTCGATCCCATGCTTGAGCCATAATATTTTTACTAATGGAACTCTTTTGTTTCGCAATTCTCTAACCTCTCGAGCTAAAATACGGGTAGGTTCTTCCTCATAACTCAAATTAGGTTGAATTTCAACCTCGGACGGATTTAACACATGCAAAGGATCAGATCTGTACCGACGGAGCATCGATACATGAAAAACATTGTGAATCTTTTCAAGCTCAGGAGGTAACATCAATCTATAAGCAACCGGTCCAATCCGTTCTGATATCTCATACGGTCCAATGAATCTCGGACTCAGCTTGCCTTTACGGCCAAATCGGAGTATCTTTTTCCACGGTGAAACTTTCAAAAACACCCTATCACCCACTTGATACTCAATGTCTTTTCGCTTTAAGTCCGCGTACGATTTCTGACGATCGGATGCCATTCTCAAACTGTCACGAATTATCTCCACTTTCTGTCTCGCTTCTCTGACTAAATCAACTCCGAGAATCTTATCTTCACTAAGTTCGGTCCAAAATAAAGGTGTACGGCATTTTCGACCGTAAAGAGCTTCATAGGGCGCCATCTGAATACTCGACTGAAAGCTGTTATTATAAGCGAATTCAACTAGGGGTAAGTATTTCTCCCACGAACCACTAAACTCGAGGATGCAACATTTCAACATGTCCTCGAGTATCTGAATAATCCGTTCAGATTGACCGTCTGTTTGCGGATGAAAAGCAGTGCTGAAATGAAGTTTAGTACCCAAAGCTTCTTGCAGCTTTCTCCAAAATCTAGAGGTAAAACGAGGGTCTCGATCAGAAACAATAGAAGTCGGCACCCCATGAAGTCGCACAATCTGAGAAACGTATAATTCCGCTAACTTATCAAGCGAAAAGTCAGTGCGAACCGGGATGAAATGGGCTGATTTCGTTAATCGATCAACCACAACCCAAATGGAATCCTTTTTGCTCGGCGTCAACGGTAAACCCGTCACAAAGTCCATTGTAACGCGATCCCATTTCCACTCGGGTATCAAAATCGGCTGAAGTAATCCCGACGGCACCTGATGCTCCGCTTTTACTTGTTGACATACTAAGCATTTAGATACAAAATCAGAGATGTCTCGTTTCATGCCGTGCCACCAATACTGCAACTTCAAATCGTTATACATTTTCGTACTGCCCGGATGGACCGACATTCGGCTACTATGAACTTCATTCAAAATCATCGAAACTAGTTCAGACTTCTTAGGAACACACAATCAGTCTTTAAATCTTAAGCAATCATTTTTGTCGACCCGAAATTCTAAATTCACATTCGACTCACATTGAACTCGTTTAGCAACTAAGTCCTCATCGGCTTTCTGCGCCTCACAAATCTGTTGAAGTAGCACAGGTCTTGCTACCAATTCGGAAATCAACACCTCATCTGCTGACATCATCAGTTTCACATTCATAGCTCGCATGAAAAATAAGGATTTTCGGCTAAGAGCGTCTGTAACTACATTAGCTTTCCCCGGGTGATACTCAATAACAAGCTCATAATCTTTTAGTAATTCTAGCCACCGCCTTTGTCTCAAATTCAAGTCTTTTTGAGACATTAGGTACTTGAGACTTTTGTGATCGGAGAAGATGTGACATTTTTCACCGAACAGGTAATGTCGCCAAATTTTCAAAGCGAAAACAATGGCGGCTAATTCAAGGTCATGCGTCGGATAATTTCGCTCGTGAGGCTTCAACTGTCTCGAAGCATAAGCAATAACCCGGCCTTCTTGCATCAAAACGCAGCCTAAACCGTTCAGAGATGCATCACTATAAACTACAAATTCCTTACCGGTTTCCGGCTGAACCAACACAGGCGCTTCCGTCAAAAGGGTTTTCAGCTGGTCGAAGCTTTGCTGACACTTATCTGACCACTCAAACTTGATATCTTTTTGCAGCAGTCTCGTCAATGGAGTCGCAATCATCGAAAAACCCTTGACGAAACGTCGGTAATAACCAGCAAGTCGTAAAAAGCTTCGAACTTCGGTAATGTTTTTAGGGGGTTTCCAGTCGAGGATAGCTGAAATTTTGCTCGGATCAACTCGAATACCAGAAGCAGACACTATATGGCCCAAGAAGCCGACTTCATGCAACCAAAATTCGCATTTACTGAACTTCGCGTACAATTGGTTATCTCGCAAAGTCTGAAGTACCAGCCTCAAATGCTCGGTATGCTCTGACTCATCACGAGAATAGATCAAAATGTCGTCGATGAACACTACTACGAAGCGGTCCAAAAACGGCCTAAATACCCGATTCATCAAATCCATGAATACTGCAGGGGCATTGGTGAGTCCAAACGGCATTACTAAAAACTCATAGTGACCATATCTCGTTCTGAATGCCGTCTTCGGTACATCAGAATCTCTAACTCTCAACTGATAATAGCCGGATCGCAAGTCAATCTTCGAAAATACTGAGGCTCCTCTCAACTGATCGAACAAGTCATCAATTCGGGGCAACGGATACTTATTCTTTACCGTGGCTTTATTCAGCTGTCGATAATCGATGCACATTCTCATAGTCCCGTCTTTCTTTTTCACGAACAAAACCGGTGCACCCCAAGGCGAAAAACTAGGTCGCGCAAAGCCTCTATCTGTCAGCTCTTGTAACTGAGATTTTAATTCTTTTAGTTCGGTAGGTGTCATACGATACGGGGCAATCGAAATCGGCGTCGTACCTGGAATTAATTCTATACCGAACTCGACCTCTCTTATAGGCGGTAATCCCGGCAATTCTTTGGGAAAGACATCTGAAAACTCGCAGACTACGGGCACCGTCCCAAGTTCTCGGTCGGAACCTTTGTTATCTAGCACATAGGCCAAATATGCTTCATAACCCTTCCTCACGTATTTCTGAGCTGACATGGTTGTAATTATTGCAGGTGGCCCACTTAGATCAATGGACTCGATTCGAATTATTTCATTATTCGAACATCGCAAATCGATAGTTTTCCGTTTACAATTTACTATCGCATCATGAACGGTCAACCAGTCCATTCCAAGAATAATGTCAAATTCGTTGAATGGTAGAAGCATCAAGTCAGCCGGAAAACAAAAATCTCGAACCATTAACGGACATTTCTTGCATACTTTATCGACCAGCACACAACGGCCCAAAGGGTTCGACACTCGAATTACAAATTCAGTAGACTCAACAGGAAGAGTCTTACTGGAGGCTAAAGTTTCACATACATACGAATGGGTTGAACCAGGATCAATCAGAGCAATAACATCAGTGTTAAAAAGTGTGAAAGTACCAGTAATAACATCCGGAGAAGAAGCTTCCTCACGGGCACGGATAGCGTATGCTCTGGCAGGTGCACGAGCCTCGGATCTAACCGCAGTGTCTCTAGTCCCTCTCCGACTGCCGCTAATATTTCCACCCCGCCGTGGTGGTCTGCCCCGTAAAGCTGCGCCACTAGGTCTCTGAGTTAGATCGGGAGTGCGTTCATCATTTCTCGGACAGTCTTTAATAAAATGGTCGGCAGAACCACATCTGAAACAAGAGCGGTCACGATGCCTACAACTACCCGGGTGCCATTTACCACAATAGTTTCAATCCAGTCTTTCCCGACGTTCATTTCTGACACTGGCAATAGAAGTGGTCCGCGAACTAGAGGGAGGTCGAGAACGTTCATATCTAGGAAAGCTCGATGCATTTTTAGATTGGCCCATGTCATCTCTAGTCTTCTTGGACGATTGCTGAACAGATTTCCCCGCGGACCTCTTACGGAACTCTCTATCTCCACCTTCGGCTTTTCTTTTCTCATTACTGAGTTCTTCAGCTTTACAAGCCCGCTCGACTAGTACTACAAACTCCTTAATTTCCAGAATCCCCACCAGCAATCTGATATCTTCATTTAACCCATCCTCAAAACGCTTACACATGATGGCTTCAGAGGATATACATTCGCGGGCATAGCGGCTGAGGCGTATAAACTCTCTCTCGTACTCGGCCACTGACATCTGACCTTGTTTGAGTTCAAGAAATTCCTTCCGTTTTTGATCGATGAATCTCTGGCTGATGTATTTCTTACGGAATTCGGTTTGGAAGAATTCCCAATTGACCCGTTCCTTCGGAACAACAGAAACCAGAGTACTCCACCAGTAGTAGGCAGCGTCACGTAATAGAGACACCGCACATTTAAGGCACTCCTCGGGTGTGCAGGACAGTTCATCGAACACTCGGATGGTATTGTCGAGCCAAAACTCAGCCCGCTCGACATCATCACTAGGGGTAGCCCGGAACTCTTCAGCCCCATATTTTCTAATTTTGTCAACAGGGGGCCTACTCGATCTCATTGGATCAGCCACAGGAGGAGTCGTGAAAGTCGGAAAGGGAGTATTTGGGGGCGGAGGTTGCGGAACAGCCGGATTTGATCTAGCAAATTGAGCGAACCAGTCACTCATCATTGCATAAAAAGCTGGTCTAATGTCATCATCTCGATGACCAATATTGGGCTGAGAGTCTAGTGGCGCTGTCCCTTGCGCGGGTGCAGGAGCTACACTCTCAACATCGTCCGCTACGGTTCGGTCAGGTTCAGGATCCATTCTATACCAAGAAGCACATTTCATATATCAGAAGTCATCTCACTATCAAAATGACACTAATTGGCATGTATAGCTAGACTCATACTTACTACGGTAGTCCAAGAATCGACTAAACCGTAGCTCTGATACCAATAAAATGTAACACCCTTTAACCCTCATCCGTCGCCGGAATAGGTCATTGGACATTAAATATCGAATACAACCCTCAAAACAAAACACGGAATAACATATGAACCATTTTTAGATGACCAAAGTAACCGAACAAACGATACAATTATTGATTTTAATGCGAGACAACTTATGCAATTAAGAGTGATATCAACCTTATTTAATCATGTTTTCTTTTTAGTTTATGCCCGATAGTGACTTACAAAAACATACAATAAGTACATGAATAAAGAACCATTTAACATCATTAGTGATTCAATAAATAATACCACCACTAAATCGGCACCTATATTTATATTCATGTACTTTAACCGAAATGCCATCTATCTAGATCATGCCACAAACATTAATGCACTTATGGGACATTTCGAATTAAAAGAAACAGCCACCTTCACATGGCTTTAATATTTACAACACCAAAATATAACTAGTTTCAAAAGAAGAGTTAAGCCTATACATGCCATTCACTAGAGTTTAGTAATTTAGGTACCGAACGTGGCTTTGATAGTAGAGATGACTTCGAGATTAAGATTCCCGAGACCGTAGCTGACGAACCAAAAATCTATAAAACAGAAGATTCAGAGCACAGAGTAAGCATTTCTATGTTTAGTAAGTTCAAGTAATAAAACAATTAATCTACAAAAGTTAAGACATCATCAATTTGCTCATTTATAAAGATTTTATTTTAGCCGAATATGCAAATACTAAATTTATTCCTCTTTTTTGTTCGAATGTACTAATAGTCCCCAAAAATACATACTCACAAAATTTATATGTTCACACATAGAGCAACGTAGTCACACATTATCACAACCTCTTTAAGATCATAGTTAACACTAAACATCACTCCTTTGTAAGATAATTCGATAGGAAATTGTTCGCTATTATGTAACTAACATACCTGGTCATTTTATAGTAGATGTCTCATTAAAAGAAGTTGATGAAACCGAATTCTTACCGTTAGTCCTACGGCTCTTCGGGGTTAAACCCGGCTCTGAACTCTAGCCCTAAGGCTCTTCGAGATTTAACCCGGCTCTAAACTCTAGCCCTAAGGCTCTTCGGGATTTAACCCGGCTCTAAACTCTAGCCCTAAGGCTCTTCGGGATTTAACCCGGCTCTAAACTCTAGCCCTAAGGCTCTTCGGGATTTAACCCGGCTCTAAAACACAGATTCACAAAAGGTTGAATTCCGTACATGAGCTTATCCCAATTTAATTTCAAAACATCATTCATTTATTCTCTTCTCACATTAATACATATCATGGCATTTTTAAGATATAACTTCGGTCTACAGACATCTAAGTAAAGTACCATCAACTTGCTTACTAAAGGCTTCATAGGTAACAAGAACTTTCGGCTAACGTACTATTCTCTTACATTTTACTCATACCAAAGGTCACTTAAGTCAATGACTCATCTTCATGAATAGTCAAAAGCATATGCCATGTTAATTCAACTTACAATAAAGAATTTTAATAATCAAACTTACCTCAAACTTTTCTGTATAATTTCGGGTCGGCTATTCCGTCACCTTAGCTTTCCCCTTATCCGATGTTGTCCCTCTATGCTCTTGAGCTTCAATTTTGCAAATTAGATGTATTAATTTACAAACCCTACTTATTTTAAAGTATGGAATATACACCCTCTCTATACGGCACACATACACATTCGGCCAAATTTCATTATGTTACTAATCATGCCTGGTTTTAATTAGATCACATATAGATAGTCTTTTAAACAAATCTTATCCTTCATGACATAATAGTCATAGGGGTCGAATATGATTTCATCTAATTTACCACATCTACATTTCGTCATCAAGATGTGAACAATAAAAAGGTAACTAGATTGCCATAACCGATTATAAATTGAGTCATACATACAAAATATAATATATATGTATACAAAATCTCAATGATTAAAATTTCAAAAGACATCAATGATTAAAATCTAACAAACCGAATTAAGTCTATATAAGCCTTAGTTTCAAGTAAATTCAATAACATGCTACATTGATATTCAATCACCAAGACATCACCCAATTATAAGTCTTAACTCGCCCAAGACATGCTTAACTTAAATAGAAACAAAAACAAATCCCCTTTTCTATTAACATATACGGAAATTTTACTACTCTAAACCCCTTCATTCTCATCCAAAGCTTAGTTACTCATTCAAAGCCACAATTGGAAATCATCTAAGCAAAGACAAAGAATCACACATTCATATTAGCCGAATGCAATAATGCAAATATCAAAGACATCTCCATAGTCATTCCCGTATTTCTATTTCTTAAAATACCATAAATGGTTCGAAACATTAATTTTAAGGTATATTCGGCATCCTCCCTAACCAAAGATTCTAGACCACATTCGGCAATATGTCCACAACAAAGGTTAGCCGATTTCCCCAATATGCAACATTAATCTATAAAATAAAATAATACATTTGGTTCATGACCGAATGTACCATTCAACACAAATACAAAGTTTATTCATTATTTAAGTTCCAATTAGGCTAACACTCATACAAACACTATCAATTACGCATTAACCTTGCATATTCCCCTCTTAGCCGATTGCCACAATCAAATTGGTCACAACCATTTATTTTACCAAGCTCAAATCATCAACTATAATTTCTCAATATTCAAAAATAGTTAAAACAACCTCAAGGAAAACACCACATCCACAACCGAATTTGCATCACCAAGAATTGAGTCACACAAGGCTCAAATTCATAATATCAACTTAAAATCTTAAAATCTCATGGATTTTAACATTACCTTGTCTATCTAACACTCATTCACTTAATTTCAATAACAAATTTGTGAATTTCATAGCTTTGAAACACCATTGCCGAACAACAACATCAACAAAATTCAAAATTTAGACATGGGCTAGGTAAGGGACTTAGTAACTAACTCCATTTCACCAAAAATTTGAAGAAGTACATGAAAAACATTAAATCCATACCTTCAATTTTGGACTACAATGGCCGAACCTCCCTTAAACTCCAACCCTCTTTTCTTTATTCACAATCGGCAATAGAAGATGAAAGTAAGGAAATTTTATTTTCTAAATTTTCTTTTGATTTTATGTTAAGTCAAAAATAATTTACTAACACATAAACAATAATATAAAAATAATATAACATCATCATTGCCGTCCACTAAAGTGGAAATGGGCAATTAGACATGCAAAGACATCTCTTTGTAAGTTTATACTTTTTAGTCACTTTGATTTTCACCCACTATAATTCCAAAGTTCAACACTTAAGCCCTCTTTAAGAAATTAATCATTTTAAAGGTCAAATTTTCACAAAATTTTTATAACACATACCAAAACTCATATCAACTACGCAACTCACATCATCAACTAAAATTTCTGACTCAGTTTAGCAGTCCCGAAACCGCTTCCCGACTAAGGTCGAACTAGGGCTGTCACAATTTGTATCCAAGACTTGAAGTCGATAACGTTGTGTCACGTCTTGTGCAAGATTGTTGTGAAGGTACTTGTTAATGAGCTTCAGAAGCTTCTACTGGATCTTATTTCTCCCATGCAAATAGTTTTTATGCTTTTCAATTGATTACCAATAATGTTCTCATTGCTTTTAATATTATACATCATATGCATGACATAAGGTGGGGTTAATAGGGGAAGTTGCTCTCAACATTGGCATCATTAAAATTTGCGACAAAGTTAACTGGAACTTTTTGCACTTTTTATGGTCAAAATGGGCTTTCATGCAAAGTATATTAATTGGATAATGTTATGTGCACACTATCTCCTACATGGTATCTTTTAATGGTAAGAGTGTAGGATCGATAATCTCGAACTGTAGATTGCACCAATGTGTTTTGCTCTATCTATACTAATTTATTTTGTGCGAACCTTAATTATTTGCCTTAATGGGTGAAATTTCAAGGTGAATTTAATAGGATTTAGATCTTTTGGTCAGGACCATTTATCTTTGATCTATCAAAATTTGATATGGCAAATTAGGATTTCTTAGTATACTTAAGGAGCTTATTTTCAAGCAAAGTGGAATCTTTTTTATAGTTTTTTTTGTAATTTTTTTGATTTTAAGTTAATAAGTGTAAATGCCTTATCTTTCCTTATTTTGAGACCCAGATTGGCCAATAGTGTCATTGGGTGCCTTAACATATGGTTGAATAGTGTAGGAACGTGTTGCAGGTTAAAATTGACTAAAAACAGCACCAATTGAGAGGGTATTGCAATATCCAAACCTTGGAATTGTGATACCTCTAATAGACTCGAGACAGTAGTATTGCGGTATCCACTTTGGGTATCACGATATCCACCCTTCAAGAAGAATCTCAAGTTTAAAATTGTCTGAGGTATCATGATATCCTCTTCTTTGGCATCGAATATATCAATATCGTGAGCGGAAAATTTGGACAAAAAAGATAGTCTTTATCCACCCAAAACACCAATCAGTGAAGGTGTAACACCCTACGCCCCTATCCGTCGCCGGATTAGGGTTTAAGGTATTACAAAATCTAAATACAATCTACCGAGGTTCATAGTTACAAAGCTAGACGTGAATTCATTGAGTTCTATAGTTGAATATAACACTTGTAGGTCGGTTCGGTCAGAACATCATATCTCATTAAAATCGTTCTATAAGCATGCTAGCAAATCTCTACCTTGTGGCTACTAACAATTTGGCTAAATCAAACAATTCAATAACCAAACATCACATTAGAAAAGTCATTGCATATTGGGTACTAACTAATTATCATGCCACAACATCGAATCGTATGAGAATCATTTCAACACATATAATCAAACTCGAAGACTAAGCAAGCCATTTTCGCATGGTTAGAAATATTTACAACTCAAAATGAAGTTTGATTCAACCGAAGGAAAATAGCCCATACATGCCATTGACCCAAAATAACCATCAAATGTACCAAAATAACAGCAATAGTGTAGGTGATTAAGGCTTCAATCCCCGAGTCCGTAGCTTCCAAAATGAGATCTATAAAACAGAGGAAACAAGAGAAACGGAGTAAGCATTACAATGCTTAGTAAGTTTTAAGCAATGTCAACAGATAAAGCATTAAATTATAACATAGTTGTTCGTATCTTTGTTTCCCTCCTCTTTTGGGTAAGTCACCCTTTTTTTTCCAAACATATACATTCACATCACATACGAAAGTGGATAGCTTTCACTCATAGTAAGTTCACGTAAACATATACATGTCACAAAAATTCACATAACATTTCACATAGGCCAATTGTACTTTGATCATATTAATAATCTCATTTCATGAACACATATGAAATCACATAATGACCTTAGTATTCGGTCCAAAATCCAGCTTGCATATAAGCCAAGAGTACATACCTGTATAACTTAACACTTTCAGCGCAATTCATTAGCGATCGTTACCTTGAAGACCATTAGTCTTAGGCTTTACTCTCATCATCATCGAGATCTTTAGCTCGGGAAAACTCTATACATGGCCATCGGGTCTCTACCCCGGATATAATCTCCGCATATAGCCTTCGGGTCTTAACCCGGACATCATCTCTGCATATAGCCTTCGGGTCTTAACCCGGACATAGTCTCCACATATAGTCAGCGGGACTTAATCCCAGATTCACATCACAAATTCTCATACACATATATATATTCGCATGTTGCCAAGTTTCACATAGCAAGATTGCACTTGTTATTCAATCAATTCATTTGCATACAAACATATAACATGCTTCTCGACTTTATATCATAACTATATATATAATTCAAATCTTATACATGTATACTCTTCTTTTCTAGACTTTCGGCCCAATGATCAAGCATACATAAGCAATGCATTTCAAATCTCAATTTCGGTCCTTTTCTCTATGAGCCATTCGGCTATATAGCAAACATGAATAAGGTTTCCTTCTTAATGGGACATTGTTCAAATATCAGCATGTATGTCATGGAATTTTAACTTAAATACCGAATTCGATTACTCAAAACTTACCTTGAACTTTCCCGAGAAATTACGAGTTGGCTATTCGACCACTTTAGCCTTCCCTTTATCCGAACTCGTCCCTCTATGCTCTTGAGCTAAATAAAACATTTAATTCTATTAATTCTTATTCAAGCCTCTCAATGAATCATTTTCACTTATAGTCAAATAATACATACATATTTTTCTCATTGCAAACACACACGCACATTCGATCATTTCACATACATATCATAAGTCACAACAAGCTGATTTTCTGAGCAGCATTCAATAATTTACTCATAACTGGAGCTACGAAACTCCAAATGAAGTGCCATTAATTTTGCATGAAAATAGACTCATTTATTTTCCATCCATAAAATTTTCATAATTTTTGGTTTGGCCAATCAATACCATAATTTTCTTAAATTTTCCCCTATTTGACTGTTTGACTAGACTGACCATCCCATACTACGAATCAAATTTATCCTTGTACAGAATTCAAAATATGTCCTCACCTATTTCATTTGAAACTAGACTCATTAAAGAGTCTAAGTATATTAATTTTGTCTCATAACAATTTTTATACAATTTATGGTGATTTTCTAAAAACAGAACAGGGGATTTCGGAGTCATTCTGACACTGTCTCACACAACTTTAAAAATCTCTTTATCGACAATTCCATTGCTTGTAAGGTTTCTTTTATAAGAAACTAGACTCATTAAGCTTTAATTAAACAATTTATTCAGCTTCTAATTCATCTCCCACAATTTATGGTGATTTTTCCAAAACACGTTACTGCTGCTGTACCAAGCAGATTTATACAATTTCACTCTTTAGAGTTCTTATTCACATATTTAACAAATGACCACAATCTATTTGTATACATAAAATTTCCTAAAGACCAATTATACATGTAGCCCTAATGTATAACCCAAAACACATACAAAAATTTTCATAAATTTCACTTGGCCGAATGCCAATTATCAATTTGGTCTTATGTCCATATAGATTTTGAGTTCAATTTATCCTCTACCTCTTGTACCATCTTGTTTACGACCGGAATAACATCAAATTACTAAGATGCAACTAAGTCCCTCTTTAATCATATAATTCACTACTTTCAATTTATGACATTAAGTATTCAAGGCCTAGCTCAATACCATAATGGCCGAATACTCAAATTTTTTTTCTTTCTTTAAACACCCATTTACCAAAATCAACAAGTCTTGGACTCATTCAATTATTAATTAACCGAAATCGACATACCTCACTAATTCCAATTTACAACAATATAAATGTACCCCATGGCCGAATGTTCCTTTTAACAATTTACTCACACAAAGCATAAATTCACAATCAAACTTACAAGCTTATAAGCTCATACATTTAACATTACAATGTCTATTAAACACTTACTTAACAATTCCTATCATTCCATAAAGAAAAACATCATCTAACATGAATTTGCACACTTGAACCATGACCGAATTCATGCTTCATCTTCACTTAAACAAATTTATGCTTACCACTCAATTCCATAAATTCAAGCTTAATTTACAAGAACATTCGGCACTTTATTACCATTCACACACACATGAGCACAAAAAGAAAAATCATTGTTATACTAATACATGTCTTTTAACTTAAACCTACATGGATTTAGCACCTTAAAGTTCATCTCATAAACACTCCTAACTTCATGACTTCAAAGCTTCCATCTTTCACAAATTTTACCAAGGCCGAAAACTTCAAACATCCAAGCCTCAAAGAATTTAAACATGGGTCATGAAGAGAACCTCACTATCAACCAAATTTCACAAAGAAATCCAAAGAAATGCATGAAACCTTACCTTAATTTGATGCCCTCACTAGCCAAATGCCTTAAGCTTCAAAAGCTTTCTTTCTTTCTCAATTCACGGCAATGAGAGAACAAAGAAGAAACACTTTGTTTTTTTCACCCATTTTACTAATATTAAATTTTATATTTTCATTTCATAATATTATTTTAATCTTTTATTTTATGATAACTAAATATTAATTTCTTTTATTAAATTAATAATTAACTAAGCTACAAATCACAAAATGCCAAAACCTCATCATTACCATCCACTATCATGAAAGTGGGTAATTTGACATGCAAATCCCTTATTTTGCATGCATGTAATTATTAGTCATCACACACTTGCCTAGCATATTTTCAAAGTTCACTACTAGGTCCTTTTTAGTGAAATTCAAGTTTATAACTCTAAATCAACACACCAAACATGTCACACATGAATTAACACATATTATAGGCATCAAAATGAATATTAAATATATTTTATGCCTCGGTTTTGTGGTCCCGAAACCACATTCCGACTAGGGTCTTTTAAGGCTGTCACAGAAGGTCCATTCAAGAGTATTTTTGGCACACAAATTGGGTTAAAATAGCTACTATTTTAGCAAAAAGTTGGCTGAGAGAAAAAACGCCACAGTATCTTAGTTTAGGCTTAGTGTCATTAGGTTTTCTCTTAGCTATAGGTTTTACATTTCCCAACAACTTTTCTTCTTGCTTTAGTTGTTCCTAGTATTAGTTAAGTTAGTTATCACTATAGCTTAGGTTTATTTGTACTTTTAGTCCATGTACCTTTGTTGAAAGACATTTTTAGATTTATTTTAATGTATTTTAGGTTTTTTTACTTTGCACTTATTAAAGTTTGTTCCTTTTATGTCTATTGTTTTAGATTTTCTTGTTGAATGCTTTTCTTTACATGTCTTTTAAGTTTTCTTCCATAAAAAATCTCAACTTTTATATTTTTCTCAAGCTTTGCTTTAATGGTTTCTTTACTTTTTATTTTCATGGTTTTTAATTTTATTTCCAACATAAGTAGCTTAACTTTTTAAAGGGGTTGGTTCATGTAGATATGGTAAGTTGAATTTGTTATCAAGGACTAAATCGTAAAAAAATGGACCAATTAGAATGAACTTAAAAGCATAGGATTGATGACCCTAAGGGATCATTTAGGTAAGTGAGAGTGAGAGGAGATCTTGTTGGGCACCAATTCGTTGGTCTCAAGTTAACCTATGAGATCGAGATATAATCTGGATTAATTTTTCTAACTTGGTAAAATGGAGACCGTGAGGTAAAATAGAGCTATTTTAGGAGTTTAAGCAATTTGGATCCTTAATTAGAGGATTAGTAAACCACATCAATATCACCGACCACCATTTGTTATTTAATTGTTAGTTTTGTAACTTTGCGTGTTTCACAATTTAGTCTATACTAGTTAGATAGTAAGTTAGATTAATTTCCTTTGACTTTATGATTTTCCATAATATAGATTTTTACGATTATTTCGTTAGACTCATTATATTACACGCACGCCATTTAAAAATTGTTCAATCCATGATTATCATGGGTTCCATCCTTGGAATACTCTAGTATTTCATTCTAAGACTAAAAATATTATAGCTGACTTGTCACACTTGCAAAAAAGTTATGATTTTTATATTGTATTTTAATTCTCGAGTGTTAATCCTTCATACCTCTCTCCCTATTTGTTCATGAGGAGGAATAGAGAGAACAGCAGTTAAGTTGTTAGTGTTGTTGCTGGGGAATCAGCTTTTGATTGAACTATTCTTTTTTCCATTGTGCGTACTTAAGGAGATAATTGATGAAAGTCAAAATTATGGATACGATTTGTATTTCTATTTTAACGATTTTCTTGATTATCTTCGTTATGATTCGTATAGTTATGCGTGTTTGGTAGAGAGAAACAACAAAGGATAGGTGGTTACCCGACATATATGACCCGTATCCATATTCATAAGAGGATAAGAGTGTGTATTGGAAAGAACCTAAATAGAACCACTACCAAACCACTTGGCGGAGCTCATTTGAGGATGACATGTCTGAATGCAAGGAAAATGTGAAAGCCATACAAAATCAGTTGGACCTCATGTTAGAATCTGTCTAGCTCCAAGTTAGGCAGAGTGTTTTGGTAGATAAATGTGTCGAGCTAGACACTTTTAAAGCTGAGGAGGAGGCCTCCTTAGGATATTGAACCGCATGACCTAAAGGACAATTTTCAACAAGAGATAGTGGTCAGAGCATTGAGTGAAGTATTGGGCGATGTCAAAGGAACTCCCGACTCTAGTGAGGCAAGTGTAGAGGAGCTACCATATTTTTTGGATATCGTAGAAGAAATATCACACCAAGGACCGCTCGAGGATTTTTCCCAAGAAAGGAGTATTCAAATCAAGGTGAAAGACTCAAAGGAAGTTGAGTTAGTGATCCTAAAATTGATGATCTCTTGGATGGTATGATGGAATGACTTTGATTTCAGTGAGAATAGGCTCAAAGTGTACATATCGAAAAGGCCTTAGTCAAGGCGTAATCGGTGTGTTCATTAATTGAAGGAGGCCCTAATCAACCCAATGATGAACAAAGAAGGGTCAATGTTTCTAGGACTTTATTGAAATTTCATTACGGTGGAATAATGAATCATCCAAAAATAACGCTGTGAATCTATTCTGTGCACCTAACATTTGTTCTGTAAATAAGCTGTGTTTCAACTTGAAGCTCCACCTAGGGGCATATTGAATCTGAAAAGTATAAATAACTTGGACATGAAAGCAATGGTATCATGATATCCATCACATGATATCGTGACGTCACTATAAAACTAGTGGTGGGGGTTTTTTAATTTGTAAGGTATCGTGATATCCATTCTTGAAGATCACAATACCGAAGTTATGTCAAGAGAAAAACATATTCTATTTTTGTAACCCGCATGTTTTAAAATTTTTAAACCTTAGAATACTCTAAAAAGCCTTAAATTTTTTATTTTTTTTTACTCTAGATGCATACCACCTATACCTCTTAACCTTTTCACTCTAAGAGTTCTTACAAATCTCTTTCAAACTCCTTTTAGGTTTTGACCCTTCTTTCATGGTTTTCTTCTTACTCTATCTTTTTATTGCAAATTGATATGCTTCTATGATCAGGGCATGAATGTGGTGTTCTTTACCATGATTTAGCAACATCGTCTACCATTATTACGGGTGTATCATTCTTATTTCATTGCATTGTAAAGCTTCTATTATACTCTCTTTATTCTACATTAGTATCCTTAACTCCTTCATTGTACACCCTAGAAGGTTAAGCTCAAAGGGACCTCTCGATATTTCGACTGACTCTATTAAACATAGTAACCAGAAATATGTTTCGATGGACACAAAAGATTTTTCTATTAACTTCATGGACAATCGTTCATCCATGAATGTGGGTTCGACTTTGAGGTCACTTTTGAAGAAGAATTTTGGGATCTTGTATGGTTCAACGGGTGGTGAGAACTTTGCCTTTTGCCTCAGAGGCTTGCAATGCCCTCTATGGTATTCAAATTCTACATTAACCTCAGGTTTGCTAATGCTAATAAAGTTTATGTCAGGGAAAAAAGGTTGAAATCTCTCCTTCTATAATTTCTAAGTATTAGAATGCTCATTTCTATAAAAATGACGAGGTTGAACTGCTTGAGTTAAAAAAAAAATTTAGAACATAAACTTGGACTCTATAATGCTTTATCTAAAGGAGGGTCGAGAAGAGTGGGCACAAGAGGTAAATACGAATCTACCTCTCTAATTTGATCTCACCCTACTCATTCTCTTAGCCAAACTTTGGATGCATTTTATCTGCACAAGAATCGGCCCTGCTCTTAGTTCAAGAACTATTAATCACTTCAAAGCTATTTTATTAGCTTCTATTTAGTAGAAAAATGCATTTTTGTAGGGACATGGATCTACGAATATATGGTGCGTTGTGTGATCCGGGATGATGTTGGGATTTTCTTCCTACAGCTAGTCACTAACCTTTGTCTAGCTACAAAAGTGCCTATGGAGTAGTTTGAACCATTTCATCTACCAACCACATATCTGATACGTGATTCACTATATAAGAAATTCAAGGCACACTAACAGGAGCAACGTGATTTATAGGCCCATATGCATAAGGTGAAGAGTGACTGTAAGCATATCTAACAAAATCAAGAGTACAAAACATGTTGGAAGGCATTTAAAAATGTCTTATCGAGCTAGAGGAATCGTGAGGTTACGAATCCCAAGTGATTGAAATTATGAAGCCGTACATGGAATGTTGTGCGAGTAACCCTGAGATAGAAAACCTAGCTTGGCTGATGAAAACAAAAAGATCTCAGGTTCAAGAAAGGTGTGGAATGGAAAGCTAGGAGAATAGGAGAAAGGAAACAAGTGAAAAAAATAAAGAACGACGAACTCAATAAGAGTAAGAATGCAACAGATGTTGTTCGCATCCATGTGGCCAATTAAAGGAGGGATCATTTAAGAGAATTCAGAGAGCGACTAAGTTGACTTCACAAATTGTCAAGCACTAAAGGAAAAGAAAAGCACCTTGTGGAGCTATAATTGGTCTCTGATGACTCAAATTAGTTATATGATTTCACATTTTTTTTAATTGTGCAACATGTAAACTATTAAACTACACTATTTTTTAGACTTATTTTCATTTTTTTATATTCCGTATTTTGGTAATTTTTTGTTTTGTTTTTGCATGTTTCTTTTATGTGCAATGAGTTATCCTGAAAGGCTACACAACATTCACGAGCTTCAACGAGAAGCTGGGTCCCTAAGCTAGTCTGACACTTCACTTTAAGGAAGCTCGATAATCTCCTATTTTTTTAGGGGAAATACATTAGGGACAATGTGTAGTCTATGTGTGAGGGGATGCACAAAATTTTTCTTTCTTTTATGTTTTTGTGTTCTTATTTTGATTTTTCTGTCTTTTTCAAAAAAAAATCAAAAATACCAAAAATATATATTTTTTTGTTTTTCGTCTTTTATTTTGTGTAATTGCATGGTGCTTGGACTACAATTAGGTAATAAGTAATTAGTCAAAAATATTAAAGAAGTAGATAGAATTGCCAAACTTGTAAATTTTAAATGATACTAGTTAATTTGCGAGTAGGGATCAATCTCTTGTGCGTAACCATTTCTAGCGCTTGAACCCGTTTTGAGTTCCTATTGTTTCAATTCCAAATCATCTTATGGAGCACCCCTTACCCGTAACAGATGCCGAGGTAGGGTATGAGGAATTATCATTCTAAAACTCATGCTAACATTGAACTTGAACTCTTGAAGATGTGTCCCAAATAAAACTTTTCAAACATTATCCTACACGCCTTCTTATGGGCCTATAACCCAAAATCATGGTTCGAAAATAACACGGGACCATTTCGGGCACTTAAGAAAATTTTCTAAAAAGCTAGTGAAAATAGGGCATGCGAACATGTGCAAGGGCAACACGGCTTTGTGGCCTCTGAACATGGTCCTGCTAATGGCCTGTGTACCTCACACGGCCTAGGCACGCTAGGGACCCGCCTGTGCCCCTTACCCGTGTGGATTTAATTTCTAACATCAAACTACAGGGGTTTTCACAAGGTCTGGTGCACGCCCGTGTGCCCAGCCTGTGTCCTTCACACAGCCTTGACACGCCAGTGTCATGGCCCGTGTGCAAAAACCTGGGTATTCCATTTCTAACGTCAGCAGTCACACGGCCATAGCACTGGTCAGTGTGCTGGCCGTGTCCTCCACACAGATGAGACACACGGCTATGTCTTATACCCGTGTGGGATACTGATGAGCATTTATTTCTATCCATGCAAGGTACAAGGACACACGATCAAGCCACACTCCCGTGTGCAGCCCGTATGTCTCATATGGCCTAGACACACGCCCGTGGGTCTAGCAGTGTGGGCGATATAGGGTTATTTACCAAGCCCTTAGCCACCCTGAAACATGTTCAAGCATAACCCAATCTTCATACATCATATCATAGTATCAATACTCATCTAAGTATCCCTTAATATGTGCTTACACATCAACCAATTCATATCCACAATGCATGCATAAATTACCAAGAAAATTTGCATAATTTGCATGGAATTCATTCTCATTTCATTATGGAATTTAGACAGTTTTAGGCCAATTTCAAAGGCCATTTCATAATTTACGCAATGTGGGAATAAACTAGGATGTCGTCTGTAATATCCCGAATTAGGGCCTAATCAGAATAGTGGTTTCCTGACCACAAATCCGAGGTAGAAATAATTATTTTATAATTATTTTGATGTTTATGATATGATTTTATGATGGTGTGAAAATTTCGTGAAGAAATTCTAAGCGTAAAGTGTTTAATTTGAAATTAAGGACTAAATCGAATAAGTTGCAAAACTTGCATTCTAGAAGTTTCTAGTATGAAATTGCTCTGGAATATTAATTAGGAGGTCTTAAATAGCAATTTGACCAATTTTAAGTTCATGGACAAGATTTGGACATGGATGGAATTTTTGAAAGTTTAGTAAGGAGGGGCATTTTGGTCTTTTGGATATTAACATGAAATAAAAAGGGAAAAATAACACAAAATTGGTCATCTTCTTCATTACCACGAAATTTCAAGGGTTCTCCATAGCTAGGGTTTGTTTCAAGCTTCCAAGCTTCATAATCAAGAAAGGCGTGGAATCAACCTTGATCGAGGAAAAGAAAAGATTTCGGACTAAATCGCAAAATTGCTATATTTTGTACCGAGGTAAGTTCATGTGTAAATAATGTAACATAATTGATATTTTAAGTGATTTAATGCTATTTATATGATATGATCCTTATTATTATGAATATTATGCTTTGTGAAATATTATGTATTGGTATGAAAAGTATGCGATTAAATTGATAAGTATGAGATGCAAGCAACGTATTGGTTCCGATATTCCTAAGAGAACGATGGGGAAATGTGTGATTAAGGAAAATCCCGTTTGAACCTTGGGAATAGATTAGGATACAAGTGACATGTCACTAGGATGGTTGGGCATCCGAACTCGTTGAGTTGAGTCCAAGTTCACTTATGGATGCAAATGTCTGAACTCGTTGAGTTGAGTCCGAGTTCGTGAGATGTAACTAGGCATCCGAGCTGGTTGAGTTGAGTCCGAGTTCGCTTATGGGCGGGTTACATGATTGATTGATTACATATGTGGCACTTATGTGCAAATGACCGTGTATCTGAGTTATATTCCGATGTGTTCAACGGGTAAAATTCTAGCGGAATGGAAGAATACTCAAGATGAAAATGATATTTTGGTAAGTGTTGTGAAATGGACAATTTGGACAGATATGTACTTAACCCTCGGGTTGAAACTTGATATAACAGAAAGAAGGTGGTAAGATGATACACGATAGCTAGAAATATGGTTTGTATCTTGGTGATATCATGCTATTGTTGTTGATATAATTGCTTTGTTATGTTACTTGTTATTTGCATGTGAACTTACTAAGCATTTACGCTTACTCCCTCTGTAACACCCTCATCCGTCACCGGAATAGGTCATCCATCATTAACCATCTAAAACAGTCCTCAAGGCAAACACAAATTTACAAAGGAACTCTTTTTAGGGGACTAATGTAAACAAATATGTATAGTACAATTCTTGCATTAACATCAATATCACTTATGCATATAAGTACATACAATAGTGGCTTATAAAGAAACATACAATAAGTACATAAACAAAAATAATCATTTGTTAACATTGGTAATTCAATAAATGTAACCACCATCGGATATGCACACATATATGTATATATGTCTTAACCGAATGTACCATCAAACTAGATCATTTCATAACCATTGATTTTAAATACGGGACTAAGCTATTTAAAAATAACCAGCCACTTTCGCATGGCTTTAATATTTACACAACCAAAATATATATAACTTGTTTCAAAAGGAGAGTTAAGCCTATACATGCCATTCACTAGAGTTAAAAATAATTAAATACCGAACGAGACTTTGATAGTAGAGATGACTTCAATACTGGAACTCCCGAGACCGTAGCTTCCGATCAAAATCTACAAAACCGAAAGCAGGGACAACAAAGTAAGCAATTAAGTGCTTAGTAAGTTCTTAAGTAACTCAGTCAAATACATATGAAGGATACAAATTAACGTCTCATGTCTATAACCTGCTTTGGCCGAAAATGAGCATATCATTTTACTAATTACTCACCGACATAATTCAAAGAGAACGCAATGAACCCAAGGATTATATAGATATATATATATACAGCTCAAGGTCGGATTTCTTAAACATACGAATGATATCAAACGATGGTTCACAGACTCTTCACCAGGCTCAACCAAACCAACTCTAATGATATTCTAAACCATTAAGAGTCTAGAATGCGTACCTGCCCTTCTTACCTTAAGTGCGCATATGTTATAACTAGAGCAATATTATTTACACGTGAGCTTATACATTTAACTTGTATCCGATTTCCACAATGAAAAGTTCTCAGGATCACTAAAATCTTATCATTGGCTTTAAGCCCTTCGAGACTAAGCTCGGCTTTAACTCTGGCTCGGAAGCCCTTCGAGACTAAGCTCGGCTTTAACTCTGGCTCGGAAGCCCTTCGAGACTAAGCTCAGCTTTAACTCTGGCTCGGAAGCCCTTCGAGACTAAGCTCGGCTTTAACTCTGGCTCGGAAGCCCTTCGAGACTAAGCTCGGCTTTCGACGAAATTTATAATTACCCTTATCAGCATACATATCTTGTCACCTTTCAAATAAAATAAAACACAACAACCTCGGCATACTACCGACCATTCTACGTACGGTTCATTTGCTTGTAAGCAAGGGATACAATTTCATATCTAAACACATTAAGGTTCCACTTTAGTATTCGGTCTCTAACATTTACTCATTTTCTCATTTCCAAATTTTGCATTCGGACATATCATTTGCTATTTGAGTTCACATAATTTGCTATATAAATATTATAACTTCACTTTATCATACTTAAAGATTTGTTACTCAAGAACTTACCTTGTATTTTTCGGAGAAACTTCGATTTGACTATTCCGTGACCTTGGCCTTCCCTTTATCCGAAGTTGCCCCTCTAGGCTCTTGAGCTTAATTTGAACAATACAATAATATCAAACTCTATTCAACATTTCTACTGATAGTTACACTTTCATTCTAATCAAGACATACATTCGGCAAAGCACCATTATAATACAATTTATAACTAAATTCATTGATCAAGTAATAAACAAAGTCTTTGAACCCAACTCGGTACTCATGCCATCCCAATTAACAAAGACCGAATATAATAGCACCTAAATGCTTTAGCCATAAACCGTTTTCTAACATTTATTTAGTACATAAATCCCCCCCATAAAGATAAGTTCACAATTGGTTTAGGTTCGAACATTAACAACCACATCGGAAGTTTTCAAGCTATCATTTAGTGAACCCAAGTCCATGCTAATTTCGTCTCAAAATGTCTACGAATAAGTTCTCACTAATTCTGCCCTTAACACCATTTTTTTTTTAACTAAATTCTATGAACATCAATCGGCTCTACTAAGGAAGGCTTAAATGTACAAGCCAACAAGACTAATCTTGAGCCTCCCAATTATTTCCCCAATTTCCTATCCACACACATTCGGCAATAGTATAAGGATTCAATTCAAATTATCACAATTAACTAGTTCATCCCTATATCAAAAATTGTTCAACAAGTATTCACCCTCATAGAGCACTATGGCCGAATGGCCTCCTAAAGTTTGTTTCACCAACCGAAAGTGAAAGCCAATTTCATACAAGGAAGATATCGACTACTCTTGTTAGCTTAACGAAATCATAGTTCAATTCTACTTTAAGGAAAAATGGCCACTTAAAATTTGAATCTATTAATCAAATTCATACATTCCAAAACTCCACCATTCGCTAGACTCTAGGCTTGGCCGAAAGCCTTAGTTCACCAAGACTAAAAGTCCTTACTAAGGTGACGGTTACGACTTCAATTCTAGCTAAATTTTATGAACTCACACATAGTCCATCCATTTTAACCAAAACAAAACACCAACTCCTCTACCATGACCATAACCGAATGTTCATGGCTTAGCTCACCAAAAACTAATACATGGGTTTCATAACAAGCTTCAAGTGCAACTAAATTTCACAAATTTCAAAAGAAAATTCATGAAGATTTACCTTAATTTGAAGCCACTAAGATGACCGAATGGGGTTCTATTTTCTCCCCTTTTCTCTTCAACTCACGGCAAAGATGAACAAGAATGAGTTCACTTTGTTCTTTTCACCTTTCCTTAATTTCATTTATTTTTTTATTGAACTAATTTATAAAATAAGCCATTTAAACATAAAATACCAATAAAAAAATGCATATTTTAACTATCACCATCATTATGGCCGGCCACTACTTTCAAAAAGGAGAAATTGACATGCAAGTCCTCTTTTTTTTCTAGTCCATGTATTAATTAGCCTTCTAAATTATCCTGGCATATTTTTTTTCAAGTTCTCACTTTAGTCCTAATTCATGAAAATTCACAACACAAAGAAAATCTTAAGGCATGCTATTATCACCCCGATACTTCACATATAACGGACATACAATATAACATTTAATTTTCGTAGTGACTCGATTTTGGTGGTCCCGAAACCACTTCCCGATTAGGGTCAAAATTTAGGGCTGTTGCAACTCTCCCCCCTTTTTTTTTGGATTTTCGTCCTCGAAAATCTTACCGATAAACAGATTTGGGTATTTTTCCTTCATAAATTTCTCAGGTTCCCAAGTCGCTTCTTCGATCCCATGCTTGAGCCATAGTACTTTTACTAATGGAACCTTCTTGTTTCGTAATTCTTTTATTTCACGGGCTAAAATACGAATCGGTTCTTCTTCATAGCTCAATCCAGGCTTAATTTCAATTTCTGACGGACTAATCACATACGAAGGGTTGGATCTATAGCGACGGAGCGTCGATACATGGAAAACGTCGTGGATCTTTTCAAGTTCAGGGGGCAGAGTTAGTCGGTAAGCAACCGGCCCAATACGTTCTGAAACTTCATACGGTCCAATAAATCTTGGACTCAGCTTGCCCTTACGACCAAAGCGGAATATCTTTTTCCACGGCGAAACTTTCAGAAACACCTTATCACCAACTTGGTACTCGATGTCTTTACGCTTCAAGTCTGCGTACGATTTCTGACGATCGGATGCTATTTTCAAACTGTCACGAATTATGCTCACTTTCTGCTCCGCTTCTCTAACTAAATCAACTCCGATAATCTTATTCTCACTAAGCTCGGTCCAAAACAGAGGAGTACGGCATTTACGACCGTAAAGAGCTTCATAAGGTGCCATCTGGATACTTGTCTGAAAACTGTTATTATACGCGAATTCAACTAGCGGTAGGTATTTCTCCCACGAGCCCCTAAACTCGAGGACGCAACACCGCAACATGTCCTCGAGTATCTGAATAACCCGTTCAGATTGACTGTCCGTCTGCGGATGAAAAGCAGTACTGAAATGAAGTTTAGTACCCAAAGCTTCCTGCAGCTTCCTCCAAAATCTAGAGGTAAATCGAGGGTCTCGATCAGAAATGATAGAAGTCGGTACCCTATGTAGTCGCACAATCTGAGAAACGTACAATTCCGCTAACTTATCAAGCGAAAAGTCAGTGCGAACCGGGATGAAATGGGCTGATTTCGTTAATCGATCAACCACAACCCAAATGGAGTCCTTTTTGCTCGGCGCCAACGGCAAACCCGACACAAAGTCCATTGTAACGTGATCCCATTTCCATTCGGGTATCAAAATTGGTTGAAGTAATCCCGACGGCACCTGATGTTCCGCTTTTACTTGCTGACATATTAAGCATTTAGATACAAAATCAGAAATGTCTCGTTTCATACCGTGCCACCAACACTGTCTCTTCAAATCGTTATACATTTTCGTACTGCCCAGATGGACCGACATTCGACTACTATGAGCTTTATCCAAAATCGTCGAAACTAGCTCTGACTTCTTCGGAGCACACAATCGGTCTTTAAATCTCAAGCAATCATTTCCATCGACTCGAAATTCTGTATTCGCCTTCGACTCACACTGAACTCGTTTGGCAACTAAGTCTTCATCGGCTTTCTGCGCCTCACGAATCTGTTGAAGTAGCACAGGTTTTGCTACTGATTCGGCAATCAACACATCACCTACTGACATGGCTAGCCCCGCGTTCATTGCTCGCAAGGAAAATAAAGATTTTCGACTAAGAGCATCCGCAACGACATTAGCTTTCCCTGGGTGATAATCGATGACAAGCTCATAATCTTTTAGCAACTCAAGCCACCGTCTTTGTCTCAAATTCAAATCTTTTTGGGACATTAGGTACTTGAGACTTTTGTGATCGGAGAAAATATGACATCTTTCACCGAACAGATAGTGTCTCCAAATCTTCAAAGCGAAAACAATAGCGGCTAACTCCAGATCGTGAGTTGGGTAATTTCGCTCGTGAGGCTTTAACTGTCTCGAAGCATAAGCAATAACACGGCCTTCTTGCATCAAAACGCAGCCTAAACCGTTCAGAGATGCATCACTATAAACTACAAACTCTTTGCCGGATTCTGGCTGGACTAACACTGGAGCTTCCGTCAAAAGGGTTTTCAGCTGGTCGAAGCTTTGCTGACACTTATCCGACCACTCGAACTTGACATCTTTCTGCAGCAGTCTCGTCAATGGAGTCGCAATCATCGAAAAACCCTGGACGAAACGACGGTAATAACCAGCAAGTCCTAAAAAGCTTCGAACTTCGGTAATGTTTTTAGGGGGTTTCCAATCGAGGATAGCTGAAATTTTGTTCGGATCAACCCGAATACCCGGAGCAGATATTATATGACCCAAGAAGCCGACTTCATGCAACCAAAATTCGCACTTACTGAACTTCGCATACAATTGGTTATCCCGTAAAGTCTGAAGTACCAGCCTCAAATGCTCGGTATGCTCTGATTCATCACGAGAATAGATCAAAATATCGTCGATAAACACTACTACGAAGCGGTCCAAAAACGGCCTAAATACCCGATTCATCAAATCCATGAATACTGCAGGGGCGTTGGTGAGTCCAAACGGCATCACTAAGAACTCATAGTGGCCGTATCTCGTTCTAAATGCCGTCTTCGGTACGTCAGAATCTCTGACTCTCAACTGATAATAACCGGATCGCAGATCAATCTTCGAAAATACTGAGGCTCCTCTCAACTGATCGAACAAGTCATCAATTCGGGGCAACGGATACTTATTCTTCACCGTGGCTTTGTTCAGCTGTCGATAGTCGATGCACAATCTCATAGTCCCGTCTTTCTTTTTCACGAACAAAACCGGTGCACCCCAAGGCGAAAAACTAGGTCGCGCAAAGCCCCTATCCGTCAACTCTTGCAACTGAGATTTTAATTCTTTTAATTCGGTAGGTGCCATACGATACGGGGCAATCGAAATCGGCGTCGTACCTGGAATCAACTCGATACCAAACTCGACCTCTCTTACAGGAGGCAATCCCGGTAATTCTTCGGGAAAGACATCTGAAAACTCGCAGACTACGGGCACCGTCCCGAATTCTCAGTCGAAAACTTTGTTATCTAGCACAAAGGCCAAATAGGCTTCATAACCCTTCCTCACGTATTTCTAAGCTGACATGGTCGTAATTATTGCAGGTGGCCCACTTAGATCAATGGACTCGATTCGGATTATTTCATTATTCGAACATCACAAATCGATAGTCTTCCGCTTACAATTTACTATCGCATCATGAACGGTCAACCAGTCCATTCCCAAAATAATGTCAAATTCGTCGAATGGTAGAAGCATCAAGTCGGCCGGAAAACAAAAATCTCGAACCATTAGTGGACATTTCTTGCATACTTTATCAACCAGAACACAACGGCCCAAAGGGTTCGACACTCGAATTACAAATTCAGTAGACTCAACAGGAAGAGTCTTACTGGAGGCTAAAGTTTCACATACATACGAATGGGTTGAACCGGGATCAATCAGAGCAATAACATCAGCGTTAAAAAGTGTGAAAGTACCAGTAATAACATCCGGAGAAGAAGCTTCCTCACGGGCACGGATAGCGTACGCTCTGGCAGGTGCACGAGCCTCGGATCTAACCGCAGTGTCTCTAGTCACTCTCTGACTGCCGCTAATATTTCCGCCCCGACGTGGTGGTCTACCCCGTGAAGCTGCGCCACTAGGTCTCTGAGTCGGATCAGGAGTACGTTCCTCATTTCTCGGACAATCTTTAATAAAATGGTCGGCAGATCCACATCTGAAACAAGAGCGATCGCGATGCCTACAACTCCCCGGGTGCCATTTACCACAATAGCTGCAATCCAGTCTATCCCGACGTTCATTTCCGACACTGGCAATAGAAGTGGTCCGCGAACTCGCGGGAGGTCGAGGACGTTCATATTTAGGAAAACTCGATATATTTTTAGATTGGCCCATGTCATCTCTAGTCTTCTTGGACGATTGCTGAACAGATTTCCCCGCGGACCTCTTACGGAACTCTCTATCTCCACCTTCGGCTTTTCTTTTCCCAATACTGAGTTCTTCTGCTTTACAAGCCCGCTCGACTAGTACGACAAACTCCTTAATCTCCAGAATCCCCACCAACAATCTGATATCTTCATTTAACCCATCCTCAAAACGCTTACACATGACGGCTTCAGAAGATACACATTCGCGAGCATAGCGGCTGAGGCGTACAAACTCTCTCTCATACTCGGCCACTGACATCTGACCTTGTTTGAGTTCTAGAAATTCCTTCCGTTTATGGTCGATGAATCTCTGACTGATGTATTTCTTACGGAACTCGGTTTGGAAGAATTCCTAATCAACTCGTTCTTTCGGAACAACAGAAACTAGAGTATTCCACCAGTAGTAGGCAGCGTCACGTAACAGAGACACCGCACATTTAAGACACTCCTCAGGTGTGCAGGACAGTTCATCGAACACTCGGATGGTGTTGTCGAGCCAAAACTCGGCCCGCTCGGCATCGTCACTAGGGGTAGCCCGAAACTCTTCGGCCCCATATTTTCTAATTTTGTCCACAGGGGGCCTACTTGATCTCATTGGATCGGTCACAGGAGGGGTTGTGAAAGTCGGAAACGGAGTATTCGGGGGCGGCGGTTGTGGAACAGCTGGATTTGATCTAGCGAATTGAGCGAACCAGTCACTCATCATCGCATAAAAAGCTGGTCTAATATCATCATCTCGTTGACCCATATTTGGCTGAGAGTCGGGTGGCGCTGTCCCTTGCGCGGGAGCAGGAGCTACACTCTCAACATCGTCCGCTACGGTTCGATCAGGTTCGGGATCCATTCTATACCAAAAATCACATTTCAAATATCAGAAGTCATCTCACTATCAAAATGACACCAGATGGCATGTATAGCTAGACTCATACTTACTACGGTAGTCCGAGAATCGACTAAACCGTAGCTCTGATACCAATAAAATATAACACCCTCATCCGTCACCGGAATAGGTCATCCATCATTAACCATCTAAAACAGTCCTCAAGGCAAACACAAATTTACAAAGGAACTCTTTTTAGGGGACTAATGTAAACAAATATGTATAGTACAATTCTTGCATTAACATCAATATCACTTATGCATATAAGTACATACAATAGTGGCTTATAAAGAAACATACAATAAGTACATAAACAAAAATAATCATTTGTTAACATTGGTAATTCAATAAATGTAACCACCATCGGATATGCACACATATATGTATATATGTCTTAACCGAATGTACCATCAAACTAGATCATTTCACAACCATTGATTTTAAATACGGGACCAAGCTATTTAAAAATAACCAGCCACTTTCGCATGGCTTTAATATTTACATAACCAAAATATATATAACTTGTTTCAAAAGGAGAGTTAAGCCTATACATGCCATTCACTAGAGTTAAAAATAATTAAATACCGAACGAGACTTTGATAGTAGAGATGACTCCAATACTGGAACTCCCGAGACCGTAGCTTCCGATCAAAATCTACAAAACCGAAAGCAGGGACAACAAAGTAAGCAATTAAGTGCTTAGTAAGTTCTTAAGTAACTCAGTCAAATACATATGAAGGATACAAATTAACGTCTCATGTCTATAACCTGCTTTGGCTGAAAATGAGCATATCATTTTACTAATTACTCACCGACATAATTCAAAGAGAACGCAATGAACCCAAGGATTATATAGATATATATATATATACAGCTCAAGGTCGGATTTCTTAAACATACGAATGATATCAAACGATGGTTCACAGACTCTTCACCAGGCTCAACCAAACCAAGTCTAATGATATTCTAAACCATTAAGAGTCTAGAATGCGTACCTGCCCTTCTTACCTTAAGTGCGCATATGTTATAACTAGAGCAATATTATTTACACGTGAGCTTATACATTTAACTTATATCCGATTTCCACAACGAAAAGTTCTCAGGATCACTAAAATCTTATCATTGGCTTTAAGCCCTTCGAGACTAAGCTCGGCTTTAACTTTGGCTCGGAAGCCCTTCGAGACTAAGCTCGGCTTTAACTCTGGCTCGGAAGCCCTTCGAGACTAAGCTCGGCTTTAACTCTGGCTCGGAAGCCCTTCGAGACTAAGCTCGGCTTTAACTCTGGCTTGGAAGCCCTTCGAGAGTAAGCTCGGCTTTCGATGAAATTTATAATTACCCTTATCAGCATACATATCTTGTCACCTTTCAAATAAAATAAAACACAACAACCTCGGCATACTACCGACCATTCTACGTACGGTTCATTTGCTTGTAAGCAAGGGATACAATTTCATATCTAAACACATTAAGGTTCCACTTTAGTATTCGGTCTCTAACATTTACTCATTTTCTCATTTCCAAATTTTGCATTCGGACATATCATTTGCTATTTGAGTTCACATAATTTGCTATATAAATATTATAACTTCACTTTATCATACTTAAAGATTTGTTACTCAAGAACTTACCTCGTATTTTTCGGAGAAACTTCGATTTGACTATTCCGTGACCTTGGCCTTCCCTTTATCCGAAGTTGCCCCTCTAGGCTCTTGAGCTTAATTTGAACAATACAATAATATCAAACTCTATTCAACATTTCTACTGATAGTTACACTTTCATTCTAATCAAGACATACATTCGGCAAAGCACCATTATAATACAATTTATAACTAAATTCATTGATCAAGTAATAAACAAAGTCTTTGAACCCAACTCGGTGCTCATGCCATCCCAATTAACAAAGACCGAATATAATAGCACCTAAATGCTTTAGCCATAAACCGTTTTCTAACATTTATTTCGTACATAAATCCCCCCCATAAAGATAAGTTCACAATTGGTTTAGGTTCGAACATTAACAACCACATCGGAAGTTTTCAAGCTATCATTTAGTGAACCCAAGTCCATGCTAATTTAGTCTCAAAATGTCTACGAATAAGTTCTCACTAATTCTGCCCTTAACACCATTTTTTTTTTAACTAAATTCTATGAACATTAATCGGCTCTACTAAGGAAGGCTTAAATGTACAAGCCAATAAGACTAATCTTGAGCCTCCCAATTATTTCCCCAATTTCCTATCCACACACATTCGGCAATAGTATAAGGATTCAATTCAAATTATCACAATTAACTAGTTCATCCCTATATCAAAAATTGTTCAACAAGTATTCACCCTCATAGAGCACTATGGCCGAATGGCCTCCTAAAGTTTGTTTCACCAACCGAAAGTGAAAGCCAATTTCATACAAGGAAGATATCGACTACTCTTGTTAGCTTAACGAAATCATAGTTCAATTCTACTTTAAGGAAAAATGGCCACTTAAAATTTGAATCTATTAATCAAATTCATACATTCCAAAACTCCACCATTTGCTAGACTCTAGGCTTGGCCGAAAGCCTTAGTTCACCAAGACTAAAAGTCCTTACTAAGGTGACGGTTAGGACTTCAATTCTAGCTAAATTTTATGAACTCACACATAGTCCATCCATTTTAACCAGAACAAAACACCAACTCCTCTACCATGACCATAACCGAACGTTCATGGCTTAGCTCACCAAAAACTAATACATGGGTTTCATAACAAGCTTCAAGTGCAACTAAATTTCACAAATTTCAAAAGAAAATTCATGAAGATTTACCTTAATTTGAAGCCACTAAGATGACCGAATGGGGTTCTATTTTCTCCCCTTTTCTCATCAACTCACGGTAAAGATGAACAAGAATGAGTTCACTTTGTTCTTTTCACCTTTCCTTAATTTCATTTATTTTTTTATTGAACTGATTTATAAAATAAGCCATTTAAACATAAAATACCAATAAAAAAATGCATATTTTAACTATCACCATCATTATGGCCGGCCACTACTTTCAAAAAGGAGAAATTGACATGCAAGTCCTCTTTTTTTTCTAGTCCATGTATTAATTATCCTTCTAAATTATCCTAGCATATTTTTTTTCAAGTTCTCACTTTAGTCCTAATTCATGAAAATTCACAACACAAAGAAAATCTTAAGGCATGCTATTATCACCCCGATACTTCACATATAATGGACATACAATATAACATTTAATTTTCGTAGTGACTCGGTTTTGGTGGTCCCGAAACCACTTCCCAATTAGGGTCAAAATTTAGGGCTGTTACACCCTCCTTTACATTCATTGTAGTTTTTAACGAGCCAACTTGGATATCGGGAAGGTTGAAGAAATGCTCACACTATCCGAGGAAGAATTGGTATATTGGTTTGTATGTTTTGATGTATGGCATGTATAGCAATATACTTGTTTTGTGTAAATAATCTTGTGATATGGTTGTGGTTTGGTTGAGAAAATGCTTGATAATGATTAGTAATTGGTATGGCTAGCCTAGATAATGTTGGATGCCTTGTGAGTTTAATATGTTATATAGTTCACGAGAATTCATAAAAAGATGATACTTGCCATAAAATAGAACACTACAGCAACAACGATGCGAGTTTGAAAAATCACCAAAAATAGTATAAAACGAATTAGGTGAAGAATTAACTATGAAATTGAATCTTATTGTGTCTACTTTCAAATGAAAAAAGCAAAATAGGTAAAGGAGTTATATATTATAAGATATTTGAGTTTTAGTGAAATAGGGCCAGAGCGATTTCTAGATCCCCTATTCCAACTTTGAAAATTCACTATAAATTGTAAAACAATAATTAGGAGGTGTAATTTATATTCTCAGAATCCTTATTGAATCTAATTTTAAGAGAAATAAACAGTATAGTTATATAAATTTTGCACAGGGAGAAAAATGGTTCGTAGTAAGTAGAGGTCAGTGCAGTCAAGTCCTGAAATAGGGGTAACTTTAACTAATAAACTGTACTAATTGGCCCAACCAAAAATTTTATAAAAAAATTAGTAGATAGATTTGTGAGTTTAGATTCAGGGAAAATTTATGGATTTTGATTTCGAGTTTCGTAACTTAAGATATAATTTTTTTAGCGACCATGATGCAGAAAAACTGCTTATTCCGAAAATCAAAATAAATGATGTAAAGTTGTTTAAATGATAAATTATGTTCGGTAACACCTCAAGCTTGACTCCGGCGACGGTCTCAGGCGTGGGGGTGTTACATTTGGTGGTATCAGAGCAGGTTTAGTCGATTCTCGGACTAACGTGTTTTATGTACGGATTTTGCTATACATGCCATATGTGTATATTATGATAGTGTGACGACTTCTGACCTTTTAAATGATTTTTTTTATAGTAAATGGTTCCCGATCCAACTGTGGCCGATGATGTAGAAAGTAATACACCAGTTCCGGCTGAAGGGGCGTTGCCGACTGAAAATTCACCTCCCACTATTAGTCAAGGAGGAGGAGAAAGGGGTCGAGAAGCCTTTCTCCAGATGATGAGTGCTTGGTATACTGAGTTCGTTCGTACGAACCCGAATGTACAACCTCCCCCACCTCCCCCAATTCCTCAACCTGTACCTCCGATGCCTCAAGATGTGGGTATGATGAAATTCCAAAGAACTCCAGTTGATAAAATCCGTAAGCTAGGGGCTGAAGAATTTAGAGCTAATGTAGATGATGATGCCGAGAAAGCAGAGTTCTAGCTTGAGAATTCTATTCGGGTATTTGATGATCTGTCTTGCACACCTGAGGAATGCTTGAAATGTGCTATATCTTTGTTGAGAGATTCAGCTTATAATTGGTGGAAGACACTGATTTCGGTGGTACCGAAAGAGAGGGTAACTTGAGAATTCTTTCAAGAAGAGTTTCGGAAGAAATACATCAGTGAAAGATTTATTGATCAGAAGCGTAAGGAATTTCTTGAGCTAAAGCAAGTAATATGACAGTCACTGAATACGAAAGAGAGTTTGTTCGATTGAGTAAGTATGCCAGAGAATATGTTCCTACTGAGGCCAAGATGTGCCGACGATTTGAAGATGGGCTCAATGAAGAAATTAAGGTATTTGTTGGGATTCTTGAATTAAAAGAAATGGCGGTACTTGTCGATCGAGCTTGCAAGGCTAAAGAACTACTTAAAGAGAAGAAAAAGGTAGAATCTGAGACACGAAATTGGAAGAAAAGACCAATGAGTAATGCACCCTCACAGCAACCCGGAAAATCAAGAAATATGAATCCTCGTTCCCAAGTTTCAGCTGGACAGTCATATGGGAATTTTAAGAAGCAAAATATGGGTCCTAAGTCCCAAACTACTTCGGCAGCTAGTGTAGGAAATTCGAGATTTATTAAACCCGAGTGCCAGCGGTGTGGTAGAAATCATTTTGGTCCGTGCAGAGCAAATGAATGTTTCCGATGTGGTTCTCCAGATCATTTTATTAGAGACTGCCCAGAGAGGACTGAAAAAGAAAAATTTCAGAGTACAAAAGCAGGTGGTGCAGATTCGAGAGGAAGGTATCCAAGAAAAGCTGGGAGTGAAGCAAGCAGCAAGAATGTAGCCAGAGATGCAACAGTTAGACCTGAAGGAAGGGCTCCGGCTAGAACTTATGCTATTAAAGCTCGTGAAGATACTTCCTCACTCGATGTGATTACTGGTATATTTTCTCTCTATGATGTTAATGTTACTGCTTTGATTGACCCCAGTTCTACTCATTCATATGTGTGCATGAAATTAGTATCTAGCATGAATATACCTGTTGAGAATACAGAATTTATGATTAAAGTGTCAAACCCGTTAGGCAATGCGTTATAGTTCATAAAGTATACAAGAACTGTCCTTTAATGATTCGGGGTTATTACTTTCCGTCCAACTTGATGTTGTTGCCGTTTGATGAGTTTGATGTTATTTTGGGTATGGATTGGTTGACATTGCATGATGCTATTGTAAATTGTAAACAGAAAGTTATTGAATTAAAGTGTGAAAATGGTGAAACTCTGCGGGTCGAATCAGATAAATCAGAGGCATTGTCTAGTGTGATTTCTTCAATTTCGGCTCAGAGATATTTGAGAAAGAGTTATGAAGCTTATTTAGCGTATGTGTTGAATACAAAGGAAATTGACAAGAAAGTGGAATCAGTGCCGATTGTATGTGAGTTTACGGATGTATTTCCAGAAGAATTGCCGGGTTTGCCTCCAGTTAGAGAAGTAGAGTTTGGTATTGATTTGATGCCGGGAATAGCTCCGATCTCGATTGCTCCGTACAGAATGGCACCAACAGAGTTGAAAGAATTAAAGTCGCAGTTGCAAGAGTTGACCGACAAAGGCTTTATGAGACCGAGTTTTTCGCCTTGGGGTGCTCCGGTATTGTGTGTGAAAAAGAAGGATGGTTCGATGAGATTGTGTGTAGACTATCAGCAATTAAACAAAGTGACAATTAAGAATAAGTATCCGTTGCCGAGAATTGATGATTTGTTTGATCAGCTGAAAGGAGCAACATGGTTTTCAAAGATTGATTTGAGATCTGGGTACTATTAGCTGCGAATAAAAGAGTCATATGTGCCTAAAACTGCTTTTAGGACAAGGTATGGTCATTATGAATTTTTAGTTATGCCATTTGGATTAACAAATGCTCCTGCCGTGTTTATGGATTTGATGAATCGAATATTTCGACCATACTTGGACAAGTTTGTTGTGGTATTTATAGATGATACCTTGATTTATTCGAAAGATGAGACAGAGCATGCTGAGTACTTGAGGATAGTTTTGCAAACTTTGCGAGACAAGCAATTATATGCCAAGTTTAGTAAAAGTGAATTTTGGCTTCAGGAAGTTGGATTTTTGGGTCATATTGTTTCAGGTGATGGTATACGGGTTGATCCCAGTAAAATTTCAGCTATTGTTGATTGGAAGCCATCGAAGAATGTAACCGAGGTTAGGAGTTTCTTGGGACTAGCTGGATATTATCGACGGTTTGTAAATGGATTTTCTATAATTGCTGCTCCTATGACTAGATTACTTCGCAAGGATGTTAAATTTGAGTGGACGGAAGAATGTCAACAAAGTTTTGAAGAATTGAAAAAGTTATTAACAAAGGCACCAGTGTTAGTACAGCCTGAGTCAGGTAAAGAATTTGTGGCATATAGTGAAGCTTCTCTAAATGGTTTGGGATGTGTACTGATGCAAGAAGGAAAAGTTGTGGCTTATGCTTCGAGGCAGTTAAAAACTCACGAGAGGAATTATCCGACTCATGATTTGGAATTGGCTGCAGTGGTGTTTGCTTTGAAGATTTGGCGACATTATCTATATGGTGAAAAGTGTCGAGTATATACTGGCCACAAGAGTCTTAAATACTTGTTGTCACAAAAGGACTTGAATTTGAGATAGCGAAAATGGTTGAGTTATTAAAAGATTACGAGCTTGTGATTGACTATCATTCAGGAAAAGCAAATGTAGTTGCTGATGCTTTGAGTAGAAAACTATTGTTTGCTTTGAGAGTTATGAACACTCAGTTGGAAATGTCAGATGATGGTTCCATTCTGGCCGAGTTAAAAGTAAGACTGATGTTTTTACAAGAGATTTGTAAAGCTCAGAAAAGCGATGAAGACTTGTAAGCCAAAAGAAAGCAATGTGAGGTTGAGACAGAGTCAGATTTCAGAATCGGTCCTGAGGGTTGCTTGATGTTTAAAGATCAGATTTGTGTACCAAAGAATGATGAGTTAATTCAAAAGATTTTGCAGGAAGCACATGGTAGTTATTTGTCGATTCATCCAGGCAGTACGAAAATGTATAATGATTTGAAGAAAATGTACTGGTGGAATGGAATGAAAAGGGATATATCAGAATTTGTATCGAAATGCTTAATTTGTCAACAGGTGAAAACGGAACACCAAGTGCCTTCAGGATTACTTTAGCCTATTATGGTTCCTGAATGGAAATGGGATCGGATTACTATGGATTTTGTTTCAGGGTTGCCGTTGACTCCAGGAAAGAAAGATGCCATCTGGGTAATAGTTGACAAATTGACTAAATCAGCTCATTTCATTCTAGTACTTACGGATTATTCTCTTAACAAGTTAGCTGAATTGTATGTTAGAGAAATTGTTAGACTACATGGAATACCATCGTCAATCATTTCAGACAGAGATCTGAGATTTACTTCGCGATTTTGGCAAAAGTTGCAAGAAGCGTTAGGTACAAGGTTAAATTTCAGTACTGCTTTTCATCCACAAACTGATGGGCAATCAGAAAGGGTAATTCAGATTCTTGAAGACATGCTTTGATATTGTGTATTAGAATTTCAAGGATGTTGGGAAAGATATTTACCGTTGGTGGAATTTGCTTACAATAACAGTTATCAGATGAGTTTGAAAATGGCACCTTATGAAGCATTGTATGGTCGTAAGTGTCGGACGCCTTTGTATTGGACCGAACTCAAGGAAAATCAGATCTATGGAGTTGATCTAATAAAAGAAACCGAAGAAAAAGTGAAGGTAATTCGAGATTGTTTGAAAGCTGCTTCGGATAGATAGAAATCTTATGCAGATTTGAAACGAAAAGAAATTGAGTTTCAAGTTGGTGATAAGGTATTTTTAAAGGTGTCTCCGTGGAAGAAAGTCCTCAGATTTAGACGGAAAGGTAAATTAAGTCCGCGTTTTAGCGGGCCGTATGAAATAATTGAAAGAGTTGGACCGGTAGCCTATCGATTAGCATTACCATCTGAGTTGGAGAAAATTCATGATGTGTTCCATGTATCTATGCTATATCGGTATCGTTTAGATCCTTCACATGTGGTTTCACATATAGAAATTGAATTACAACAAGATATGACCTACGAAGAAGAACCGATTAAAGTTTTAGCTCGAGAGGTCAAACAACTAAGAAACAAAAGTATTGCTCTTGTGAAAGTGTTGTGGCAAAAGCATGGAATAGAAGAGGCTACATGGGAACCTGAGGAAACTATAAGGAAACAATAGCCACACCTGTTTACCGGTAAGATTTTCGAGGACGAAAATCCTTAAAAGGGGGGGAGGGTTGTAATATCCCAAAATAGGGCCTAATTGAAATAGTGGTTTCCTGACCACAAATTCGTGGTAGAAATAATTATTTTATAATTATTTTGATGTTTATGATATGATTTTATGATGGTGTGAAAATTTCGTTAAGAAATTCTAAGCGTAAAGTGCTTAATTTGAAATTAGGGACTAAATCGAATAAGTTGCAAAACTTGCAATCTAGAAGTTTCTAGTATGAAATTGCTTTGGAATATTAATTAGGAGGTCTTAAATAGCAATTTGACCAATTTTAAGTTCATGGACAAAATTTGGACATGGATGGAATTTTTGAAAGTTTAGTAAGGAGGGGCATTTTGGTCTTTTGGATATTAACATGAAATAAAAAGGGAAAAATAACACAAAATTGGTCATCTTCTTCATTACCACGAAATTTCAAGGGTTCTGCATAGCTAGGGTTTGTTTCAAGCTTCCAAGCTTCATAATCAAGAAAGACGTGGAATCAACCTTGATCGAGGAAAAGAAAAGATTTTGGACTAAATCGCAAAATTGCTATATTTTGTACCGAGGTAAGTTCATGTGTAAATAATGTAACATAATTGCTATTTTAAGTGATTTAATGCTATTTATATGATATGATACTTGTTATTATGAATATTATGCTTTGTGAAATATTATGTATTGGTATGAAAAGTATGCGATTAAATTGATAAGTATGAGATGCAAGCAACTTATTGGTTCCGATATTCCGAAGAGAACGACGGGGAAATGTGTGATTGAGGAAAATCCAGTTTGAATCTTGGGAATAGATTAGGATACAAGTGACATGTCACTAGGATGGTTGGGCATCCGAACTCGTTGAGTTGAGTCCGAGTTCACTTATGGATGCAAATGTCCGAACTCGTTGAGTTGAGTCCAAGTTCGTGAGATGTAACTAGGCATCCGAGCTCGTTGAGTTGAGTCTGTGTTCGCTTATGGGTGGGTTACATGATTGATTGATTACATATGTGGCACTTATGTGCAAATGATCCGTGTATCCGAGTTATATTCTGATGTGTTCAACGGGTAAAATTCTAACGGAATGGAAGAATACTCAAGATTAAAATGATATTTTGGTAAGTGTTGTGAAATAGACAATTTGGACAGGTATGTACTTAACCCTCGGGTTGAAACTTGATATAACAGAAATAAGGTGGTAAGATGATACACGATAGCTAGAAATGTGGTTTGTATCTTGGTGATATCATGCTATTGTTGTTGATATAATTGCTTTGTTATGTTACTTGTTATTTGCATGTGAACTTACTAAGCATTTATGCTTACTCCCTCCTTTACATTCATTGTAGTTTTTAGCGAGCCAACTTGGATATCGGGAAGGTCGAAGAAACGCTCACACTATCCGAGGAAGAATTGGTATATTGGTTTGTATGTTTTGATGTGTGGCATGTATAGCAATATTCTTGTTTTGTGTAAATAATCTTGTGATATGGTTGTGGTTTGGTTGAGAAAATGCTTGATAATGATTAGTAATTGGTATGGCTAACCTAGATAATGTTGGATGCCTTGTGAGTTTAATATGTTATATAGTTCATGAGAATTCATAAAAAGATGATACTTGCCATAAAACAGAACACTACAGCAACAACGATGTGAGTTTGAAAAATCACCAAAAATAGTATAAAATGAATTAGGTGAAGAATTAACTATGAAATTGAATCTTATCGTGTCTACTTTCAAATGGAAAAATAAAAATAGGTAAAAGAGTTATATGTTATAAGATATTTGAGTTTTAGTGAAACAGGGCCAGAGCGATTTTTGGATCCCCTATTCCAATTTTGGAAATTCACTATAAATTTTAAAAAAATAATTAGGAGGTGTAATTTATATTCTCAGAATCCTTATTGAATCTAATTTTAATAAAAATAAACGGTATAGTTATATGAATTTTTTACAGGGAGAAAAGTGGTTAATAGTAAGTAGAGGTCAGTGCAGTCAAGTCCTGAAACAGGGGTAACTTTAACTAATAAACTGTACTAATTGGCCCAACCAAAAATTTTATAAAAAAACTAGTAGATAGATATGTGAGTTTAGATTTAGGGAAAATTTACAGATCTTGATTTTGAGTTTCGTAACTCGAGATATGATTTTTTTAGCGACCATGACGCAGAAAAACTACTTATTCCGAAAATCAAAATAAATGATGTAAAGTTGTTTAAATGATAAATTATGTTCGGTAACACCTCAAGCTTGACTCCGGCGATGGTCTCGGGCGTGGGGGTGTTACATCGTCGAAGACCACAATGAACTTATCTAAGTATGGTCAAAAGATATGATTCATTACATTCATGAATACTGTTGGAGCGTTAATCAACTCAAATGGCATGACGAGAAATTCATAATGAGCATACCTTGTTCGAAATGTCGTCTTGGGCACATCAGACTACTTAACCCTTAATTGATAGCACCCGTATCTCAAATCTATATTGGAAAACACTGTGGCTCCTCTCAATTGATCAAATAAATCAGCGATCCTTGGGAAAATGCACTTTTTCTTTATTGCCACTTTGTTAAGTTGCCTATAATAAATGCATAACCTCATAGAGCCATCTTTCTTTTTCACAAATAATACGGAGCACCCCATGGAGAATGACTCGATCTTGCAAAACCTCTATCTATTAAATCTTGAAGTTGAGCCTTTAATTCTTTTAACTCATTCGGAGCCATTCTGTATGGAGCAATGGAGATAGGCGTGGTACCCAGAGTCAACTTTATACCAAGCTCTACCTTTCTAACTAGAGGTAATCCGGGCAACTCTTCTGGAATGACATCCCGATATTCACTAACCACTGACAGTGACTTAATTTTCAACTCTGACTCCCATAGAGTCATAAAAAAATCTAGGTAAGCTTCGTACCCTTTTCTTATACATTTCTAAGCAACGATGGAAGAAATCACTACATGCACCATCTCGGATTCATTTAACTCCACTCGGAGAGTCCCACGATTTCCACACTTTAGTTCAATAAACTTTCTACCACAATTCACTATCACATCATGTGTGGTTAAATAATTCATGCCAAGGATCACATCAAATTCATCGAATGGTAAGAGCATGAGATTGGTAGGAAAACAATGACCCTTAATCTTTAGAGGACAATCTCGACATACTTTGTCTACTAACACACACTTCCTTAAGGTATTAGAAACTTGCATCACAAATTTAGTAGACTTTACGGGTATTTGGTGGTAGAAACTAGTTTCGTGCAAATATACAAGTGGGTAGACCCCGAATCTATAAAAGCTAAATCAGAAGTTCCATGGAGAGAAAAGTACCCGTGATTACATCAGACGATGATGCCTCTTCGCGAGCGCGAATAGCGTATGTCCTGGCTGGTGCTCTACCCTCTGACCTTATAGCCTGTTCTTTCGGAGGACCCTTACTATTCACTATTGAATCGAGGTTGCTCTGGGGTCTGCCTCTAGAGGGAGCATTACTCGATCTCGCACTCTGGTCTCTATCTTTCTCGACCATCTCAGGGCACTCTCTAATAAAGTGGTCTTGAGAGCCAAACTTGAAACAAGCCCTCTCATATGCCCGGTATTCGCCTGGGCATCGCCTACCGCATTGAGAACACTCAGGTCTACTGGTTTGATTATTACCCACACTCGTAATTGAGGACGTCTGAGCTTTGGAGACTAGATTTTGTTTGCTCCTGCCCGTACCTGAAAATCCTACTGAAGCAACTAATCGTGAAGTAAACTCCCTTGATCTATTGGAAAAAGATTGTAATGTCTTGCCAAACGGTCTCTTTCGTGAGTCACGATATTCCATCTCGGCCTTCCTCTTTTCCTTGGCCAACGCCTCTGCCTTACAAGCTCTATCCACGAGTACCACAAACTTCTTTAACTCAAGAATACCAACAAACATCTTGATGTCCTCATTCAAACCATCCTTGAACCTTTTCCACATAGTAGCTTTGATGGATACGCATTCTCGAGCATACTTACTCAGTCTTACAAACTGCCGCTTATATTCTGTTATCGTCATCTGGCCTTACTTCAGTTCCAAGAATTCCTTACGCTTCTGATCAATAAAACTCAGGTTGATGTACTTCTTACGGGATTCTTCTTGGAAAAATTCACAATTAACCTTCTCCCTTGGTACCACCGACACAAGGGTGTTCCACCACTGATAAACAGAATCTCGTAGGAGAGACACAACACATTTCATGCACTATTCAGACGTGCAAGATAGTTCATCGAATACCCTGATGGTATTCTCTAACCAAAACTTGGCCCTTTCTGGGTCACCATCCTTAACAGCCCAGAATTCCTCTGCCCCTTGCTTCCGGATTCTATCGACCGGGGGCTTTTCACGTCTTACTACTTCTAAAATTTGAGGGGTTACTGAGGTAGTTTGAGTATTTGGAGGGGGTGGAGCTTGTTGTTGAGTTATCGGGTTCGTTCGAATGAACTCTATGAACCACTCACTCATCATGTGGAAGAAGGCCTTTTGAGCCTCTCCTCCTTGACTCACAGTAGCTGGTCTATTCTCGGTCCCAGCTGGCACTATCCCTTCAGTGGGAGCGGGTGCATTACTTTCTACATTGTCTACCGTAGCTCGATCGGGATCCATTTACTATAAGAAAACACATTCAGATTGTCAAAAGTCGTTACACTATCATATCACATATATTCTTAAGTATGGCATGTATAGCTAGACACATGCATGTGCTACATTGGTCTTAAAATTGACTAAATACTAGCTCTGATATCACTAAATGTAACACCCCTTACCCGTAACAGATGCCAAGGTAGGGTATGAGGCATTATCGTTCTAAAACTCATGCAAACATTCAACTTGAACTCTTGAAGATGTGTCCCAAATAAAACTTTTCAAACATTATCCTACGTGCCTTCTTATTGGCCTATAATCTTAAAATCATGGTTCGGAAAGAACCCGAGACCATTTCGGGCACTTTAAAAATTTTCTCAAAAGCTAGTGAAAACAGGGCACACACCCATGTGGAACAGCAACACGCCTGTGTGGCCTTTGAACATGGCTGTGCTAATGGCCTGTGTACCTCACATGACCTAGGCGCGCTAGGGACATGCCTGTGCCCCTTGCTCGTTTGGATTTAATTTCTAACATCAACCTACAGGGGTTTTCACATGGTCTGGCGCATGCCCGTGTGCCTGGCCCGTGTCTTTCACACGACCTTGACATGCTCGCGTCGTGGCCCGTATGCAAAAACTTGAGTATTCTATTTCTAACGTCAGTAGTCACACAGCCATAGCACACGTCCGTGTGCTGGCCGTGTCCTTCACATGGACGAGACATACGGTCGTGTCTTATACCAATGTGGAACACTGCTGAGCATTTATTTCTATCCATGCAAGATGCAAGGGACACACGATCGAGCCACATGCCCGTGTGTCTTACATGGCCTAGATACACACCCGTGTGTCTAGCCGTGTGGGTGATATAGGGCTATTTACCAAGCTCTTAGCCACCCTGAAAAGTATCAATACTCATCTAAATATCCCTTACTAGGTGCTTACGGATCAACCAATCCATATCCACAATGCATGCATAAATTACCAAGCAAATTTGCATAATTTGCATGAAATTCATTGTTATTTCATTAAGTAACTTAGACAGTTTTAGGCCAATTCCAAAGGCCATTTACAAAATGAAACTTATAAGTATAAATGGCCTTAGAATATTGAAGGATACACGTAATACCATTCTCTTGGTAAGATGCCAAATCCCTATCCCAAATATAGTCTTACATGGGATCTCAAGTTGATGCCTAGGCCATATCCTGGATATGGTCTTACACGGGATCGTAAATTGATGCCGATGCCATGTCCCAAACATGGTCTTATACGGGATCGCTCCTAGACACCCATGCCATGTCCCAGACATGGTCTTATAGGGGATCTATATTTCGTCTTGGTGCCGATGCCATGTCCCAGACATAGTCTTATACGAGACCTCATATCGATGCTAATGCCATGTCGCAGATAAGGTCTTATATGGGATCTCAGTTTGGTGCCGATGCCATGTCCTAGACATGGTTTTATACGGGACCTACAGATTATTATGGTATAACAACAGTATCCTCTATATTCATTTGCATTCAACCAAAATTATTCTATTATTTCCTCGTCATTTCTTAGTGGAATTTCATGTCACAAATTTTATGGCAACATCATAATTATCATAGCAATCTTTATAAAGGTTCCATAATAATTAATGCTAGATTATCACATACAACTTACCTCGGGTCAAAAATATGGTAAAGGCTCGGTTTAGTCCACCACTTTACCTTCTCCCCGATTTTGATTCGGGCTTCGAGTTTCTTAATCTATAATGAATAAAATTTAATAAATTAATTATCAAAGTAATTATGACAACATTTAATTCATAATTTGGCAAATTGACCATTTTGCCCTTATGCTCGGAAATTGATTTTTATCAAATTTCCTTACTCCTCATCCCTATCTAAAACCTTTTTACTCTTACAGGAACTTCAAAATTTCATCATTTCATGCATTTATCTTATAACTTACTCACATTATATCTAGGTCCTTTTTAGGTGTTTTTCCATGAACTCTTCTTTACCAAAGTTGTTTATTTAACAACTAGGACTCATTTGCTTCCCTAAAATCAAGTAAATACTTAAACATTCATGGAAAATGTGACGGCCTTAAAACGACCTTAGTCGGAATGTGGTCTCGGGACCACCAAACCGAGGCATGAAATATATTTAATGTTCATTTTGATGCCTATTATATGTGTTAATTCATGTGTGACATGTTTGGTGTGTCAATTTAGAGTTATAAATTGAATTTCACCAAAAAGGACTTAGTTATGAACTTTGAAAGTAAACTAGCTAGATGTGTGATGACTAATAAATGCATGCATGCAAAATAAGGGACTTGCATGTCAAATTGCCCAATTTTACTCTAGTGGACGGCAATGATGGCTAATTTGGCATTTTGTGTGTTGTATTTTTGCTTAATAAATAAACTTAATATTTATTTTAGGTTATAATGTGATTATATTATTATGAAAATGGAGGAAAAACCAATGTTAGTCCCTTTATTCTTCTCTTTGCCGTGAGTTGAGGAAGAGAATAAGAAAACTCATGAGCTTGGGGCAATTGGCTAGGAGAAGCTTAAAATTGAGGTAAGATTCATGAAAATTTTCTTTGAATGTGTGGATTTTGGTTGGTCTTGAAGCTTCCAACAAGACCCGTGTGCTAGATTCTTATGATTCATGTCCATGAAGCTTTCGGTTTTGCTAAAAAAAGGAAAATGGAGGAAATAAATTGTTTTCTTTTTGTTTTAAATGAGCATGGGAGAATCAATTTTCTTGTTAATAGGAGCTCATTACCGATTGTATATAGGAAATTTATAGGTGTTTGAGTTTGGTGAATGTGTGAAGAGAAGTCCGATTGTGGCTTATTAATATTAGAAATTTTGTGAAATTGAGATGGAATGCAAGTTTACTTGAAAGCCTAATTTCAAAATTCTTCATATGTTGGCTTAAGGAATGTTCGGCCATGGTTATTTTGGCCTAATGGTCTAGATAATAAGGTTGTGTAATTGAGCTAGTTTAAAATGCTTTTGGTTGTTAGATGGCCATAAAGAAAATATGCTATCATGGTTGTGTGTGTATGTGTAGTGCCGATTGTGAATGGAGGATTGAGGGACTCTAAGATGTTATAATTCATGTGAATTAAAGTTGTGAGCTCCAATTAGTAAGTTTTGTGTAGCTTAAATGATTAAGGGGCATTCGGTTCCTTGAATTACATGATTTGCTTTGTTTTTGATTAGCAAATTGGTTGTTAGCATGATATTTAGTCTAATGGAAATGAATTAAGGTTAATAGAGGCTAAATTGAATGTGGTGAGCTTCTTTAAATTGTTTGACCCAAACCTACTTGTAAATTGAAATTTTTGGAGCATGTGGGTTCGGCTAGTTAGTAATGTGATAAGGGAAACTATGCTTTGATGTTGTGATTGGGTTTTTGATGAATGAATAAACTTGTTTTGGCCGAATGGCCTTAATGTGTGTGCATTAGAAATGGTAGGAGACTAATTGGTCAATTTATGCTTGTGGGAGCTTCTTGGTTGAAAAAAAAAAAAAAAATGAAATGACCTTTTCGGCCATGTGCTTACATTCTTCGATGTTTGTTTTGATAATTGGTGTCTTAAGAGTGGTATAATGGTTAAAATGAACATGAAATGTGTACATTGTATTAAGGTCAATGACTACTCTAAATGGTGCCTTAGGAATTGCTATGTTTTAAGTATGTGCATAAGAACACTAAAGAGTGAATTTGGTATAAAATCTGCTTAGTACAGCAGCAGTAATGTGTTTTGGAAAAATCACCATAAATTGTACGAGTTGAATTAGAGGCTGAATAAATTGTGAAATTGAAGCTTAATGAGTCTAGTTTCTTATAAAATAAACTTTACAAGAAAAGGAATTTTTGATAAATAGATTTTTAGAGTAGAGTGAGCCAGTGTCAGATTGACTTGGAAATTCCCTGCTCTGTTTTTGGAAAATCACTATAAATGGTATAAAAATTTTTATGAGACAAAATTTATATGCTTAGACTCCTTAATGAGTCTAGTTTCGAATGAAATAAGTAAGGACATATTTGGAATTCTGTACAAGAAGAAATTTGGTTCGTAGTATAGAGTGGTCAGTTTACTCAAACAGTGAAATGGGGAAACTTTGAGAAAATTCTGGTATTGATTGGCCAAACCAAAAATTATGAAATTTTTATGGATGGAAGATAAATGAGTCTATTTTCATACAAAATTAACGGCACTTCAATTGAAGTTTCGTAGCTCCAGTTATAAGTAAATAATTGAATGCTGCTCAGAAAATCAGCTTGCTGTGACTTATGATATGTATGTGAAATGCCCCAATGTGCATGTGTGTGTGTGCAATGAGAAGAATGTGCATGTATGATTTGACTATGAGTGAAAATGACTCCTAGAGGTGCTTGAATAAGGATTAATAGAATTAAATGTTTTATTTAGCTCAAGAGCATAGAGGGACGAGTTCGGATAAAGGGAAGGCTAAAGTGATCGAATAGCCGACTCGAAATTTCTCGTGAAAGTTCAAGGTAAGTTTTGAGTAATTGAATTTGGTATTTAAGTTAAAATGCCATGATATACATGCTGATATTTGAATGATGTTCCATTGGGAAAGAAGCCTTATTCATGTTTGTTATATGGCCGAACGGCCCATAGAGAAAAGAGTCGAAATTGAGCTTCGAAATGCAATTGCCTATGTATGTTGGATCATTGGGCCGATAGTTTAGAAAAGAAGGGTATATGTGTATAAGTTTGAATTATATGTATAATTATGATATAAGGTCGAGAAGCATGTTATATGTTGGTATGCACATGAATTGATTGAATTGCAAATGAAATCTTGCTATGTGAAACTTGGCTACATGTGTATATATATGTGTATGAGAATTTGTGACGTGAATCCGGGATCTAAGTCCCGCTGACTATAGGTGGAGACTATGTCCGGGTTAAGACCCGAAGGCTATATGCAGAGATGATGTCCGGGTTAAGACCCGAAGGCTATATGCGGAGATTATATCCGGGGAAAAGACCCGATGGCTATGTATAGAAATTACCCGAGATAGAGATCTCGATGATGATGCGAGAAAAGCCTAAGACTACTGGTCTTCAAGGTAACGAACGCTAATGAATTGCGCTGAAAGTGTTAAACTATACAGGTATGTACCCTTGGCTTATATACAAGATGGATTTTGGACCGAATACTAAAGTCATTATGTGATTTCATAAGTGTACTTGAAATGAGATTATTAATATGATCAAAGTGCAATTGGCCTATGTGAAATGTAATATGACTTTTGTGACATGTATATGTTATGTGAACTTGCTATGAGTGGAAGCTATCCATTCTCGTATGTGATGAGAGTGTCTATGTTTGGAAAAAGGGTAACATACCCAATAAGGAGAGGGAACAAAGATATGATTAATTATACTATAATTTGATAATCTTTTTAATGTCATTGCTTAAAACTTACTAAGCATTGTAATGCTTACTCCGTTTCCCTTGTTTCCTCTGTTTTATAGATTTCTTTTTGGAAGCTACGGACTTGGGGATTGAAGCCTTAATCACCTACACTATCGCTGTTATTTTGGTACTTTGTCGGTTATTTTTGGATCAATGGCATGTATAGGCTACTCTCCTTTTTGTTGTGTTAAACTACATTTTGAGTTGTAATTATTCTAGCCATGCGAAAATGGCTTGCCTAGTCTTCAAGTTGAATATATGTGAATGTTACTTGTATGGTTTAAAGTTGTGGCATGTTTTTAGTTAATACCCAATTTGGTAATGAGTTGCTACTAGGGAGTTCGGTTTATGAAGGGTTTGTTTCGGCCAAGTTGCTAGTAGCCCATAGTAGAATTATGCTAGCATACTATGCTTATGAAATGTTTTCTTTTATGAGATATGACTTATTAACCGAACCTATTTGCATGTGTCACTCTCGGTTAAAGAACTAAATAAATCTATGAAATTTTGGTAGGCTATGTCTTGTTATGTAATACCTTAATACCCTATTCCGGCGACGGACGGGGTGTAGGGTGTTACATTTTTATTGGTATCAGAGCTACGGTTTAGTCGATTCTCGGACTAACGTAGCGCGTGTGAGTATAGCTATACATGCCATTTTGTGATAATGCGATAGTGTGGTGATTTCTGACATTTGAAATGTGTTTTTCGTATAGTAATGGATCCTGATCCCGATCGAGCCGTAGCGGAAGATATTGAGAGTGTAGCGGCCGCTCCCGCGCAAGGGACCGCGCCGACCGACTCTCAGCCGAATGCCAGTCGTCGAGATGATGACATGAGGCAGAACTTATATGCAATGATGAATGATTGGTTCACTCAATTTCTTCGAACTAATCCGGCTATTCCACAACCTCCTCCCCCGAATAACCCACCTCCGACCCCTGTGGCTCCTCCTGAGGCCGACCCCGTGAGGTCGAGTAAACCCCCAGTCGATAAAATTAGAAAATATGGGGCTGAAGAGTTCCGGGCTACAGCCGATGACGATGCTGAGCGGGCCGAGTTTTGGCTCGATAATGTAATCCGTGTGTTTGATGAGTTGTCGTGTACGCCCGAAGAATGCTTGAAGTGTGCCGTATCCCTGCTGCGTGATTCTGCCTACTATTGGTGGAACACATTGGTTTCGGTGGTGCCGAGAGAGCAAGTTAGTTGGGAGTTCTTCCAAGTTGAGTTCCGAAAGAAGTATATCAGCCAAAGATTCATCGATCAGAAACGGAAGGAATTCCTCGAGCTTAAACAAGGCAGAATGTCAGTGACTGAATATGAGAGGGAATTCGTACGGCTTAGCCGATATGCTCGCGAGTGCATAGCATCCGAAGCTATTATGTGTAAACGCTTCGAGGATGGGTTAAATGAAGACATTAAACTACTGGTGGGCATTTTGGAAATACAAGAGTTTGTTGTTCTTGTCGAGCGAGCCTGTAAGGCCGAAGAACTTAGAAATGAGAAAAGAAAAGCTGATAGTGGGGCCAAGGAGTTCCGTAAGAGATTCTCGGGGAAGTCTACTCAATGATCATCAAAGAAATTTCGAGGTGAATCGGACTGATCAAGGGTCACTTCGGGTTTTTCTAGGCGAGACCGTGATCGACCCCCTACGAGTTCACGTGCTACTTCTGCTGCTAGTGTTGGGAACGACCGTCGAGATAGAGCCGAGTGCAAGTATTGTGGAAAATGGCATTCGGGGAGCTGTAGATTTCGTGATCGCTCTTGTTATAAATGCGGGTCGGCTGATCACTTTATAAGAGATTGCCCTAGATGGTCCGAACAAAATGTGAACCCGAGTGGAAAATCGAACACTACTTCAGCTCGAGGGAGGCCACCTAGAAATCCGGGGAACGCTAGCGGTGGTCAGAGAAGGTTTAAAGATGCTACGACAAGATCTGAGGCTCATGCTCCTGCTAGAGCTTATGCAATTCGCGCACGAGAGGATGCCTCTTCGCCCGATGTTATCACCGGTACTTTCACTCTCTTTGATATTGATGTAATTGCTTTGATTGACCCCGGTTCAACTCATTCATATGTATGTGAAACTTTGGCATCCAGTAAGACTCTTCCTATTGAGTCTACTGAGTTTGTGATTAGAGTGTCCAATCCCTTGGGTCGTTGTGTGTTAGTCGATAGAGTTTGTAAGAAATGTCCCCTTATGATTCGAAATTCATGTTTTCCGGCCGATTTGATGCTTTTGCCATTCGACGAATTCGACGTCATTCTCGGAATGGATTGGTTGACTGTGCATGACGCGGTAGTGAATTGCAAACGAAAGACTATTGATTTGCGATGTTCGAATAATGAGATAATTCGTGTGGAATCTTCTGATCTAAACGGGCTACCGGCAGTAATATCTTCAATTATGGCTAGAAAGTTTATGAAGAAGGGTTGCGAGGCTTATCTTGCTTATGTTTTGGATAGCAAAATATCCGAACTAAAACTTGAGACAGTACCTGTGGTTTGTGAATATCCGGATGTATTTCCAGAAGAGTTACCGGGATTACCGCCTGTTAGAGAGGTTGAGTTCGGCATTGAGCTAGTTCCGGGTACAACTCCGATTTTAATTGCACCATATCGTATGGCTCCGACGGAGTTGAAAGAGTTAAAATCCCAGTTGCAAGAGTTGACCGATAGAGGTTTCGCAAGACCGAGTTTTTCTCCCTGGGGTGCACCAGTTTTGTTCGTGAAAAAGAAGGACGGGACTTTGAGAATGTGTGTCGACTATCGGCAGTTGAACAAGGTGACTATAAAGAATAAGTATCCGTTGCCTCGTATCGACGACTTATTCGATCAGCTAAAGGGGGCCTCAGTGTTTTCAAAGATTGACTTACGATCCGGCTATTATCAGTTGCGAGTTCGAGACTCAGATGTGCCTAAGACTGCTTTCAGAACGAGGTACGGACACTACGAATTTTAGTGATGCCGTTTGGGCTGACTAATGCCCCCGCTGTTTTCATGGATCTGATGAACCGAGTGTTTAAGCAGTACCTAGATCGATTTGTGGTCGTGTTTATCGATGACATTTTGGTTTACTCTTGCGATGAGATCGAGCATGCCGAGCATCTAAGACTTGTGCTACAGATTTTGCGTGATAACCAGTTGTATGCGAAATTTAGCAAGTGTGAGTTCTGGTTGCGTGAGGTTAGCTTTCTGGGACACATTGTATCTGCCGCGGGTATCCGAGTTGATCCAAATAAAATCTCTGCTGTCCTCGATTGGAAGCCTCCTAAAAATGTCTCGGAAGTCCGAAGCTTTTTAGGACTTGCCGGGTACTATCGAAGGTTCGTAAAAGACTTTTCGATGATTTCAACCCCGTTGACGAAGCTATTGCAGAAAGATGTTAAATTCGAATGGTCCAAGAAGTGCCAAAAGAGTTTCGACCAATTGAAAGCCCTATTGACGGAAGCTCCAGTCTTAGTTCAGCCTGAATCTGGTAAAGAGTTTGTAGTATATAGTGACGCGTCTTTGAATGGCTTGGGGTGTGTTTTGATGCAAGAGGGCAAAGTCGTTGCGTATGCTTCGAGACAGTTAAAGCCTCATGAGAAAAACTATCCAACTCACGATCTCGAATTAGCTGCTATTGTTTTTGCTTTGAAGATTTGGCGTCACTACCTTTTTGGTGAGAAATGTCATGTCTTTTCCGACCACAAAAGCCTCAAATATTTGATGACGCAAAGAGATTTGAATCTGAGGCAAAGACGTTGGCTTGAATTGCTAAAGGATTACGAGCTTGTCATTGACTATCATCCGGGGAAGGCGAACGTAGTTGCTGATGCTCTTAGCCGAAAATCATTGTTTGCTTTTCGAGCCATGAATGCGCATTTATCGGTATCAGATGATGGCGTGATGATAGTGGAGTTAAAAGCCGAGCCGGTATTTCTCCGACAAGTTTGTGAAGCTCAGAAAGTGGATGACGACTTAATTGCCAAGCGAACTCAATGCGATGTAAGCGCGGACCCTGAGTTCCAAGTTGACGACAATGATTGTTTGAGGTTTCGAGGCCGAGTATGTATTCCGAGGAGTTCAGAGTTGATTTCGATGATTTTAAATGAAGCTCATAATAGTCGAATGCCGGTTCATCCGGGAAGCACCAAAATGTACAATGATTTGAAACGTCAGTATTGGTGGCATGGTATGAAGCGAGACATCTCAAATTTTGTGTCGAAGTGTTTGATATGCCAACAAGTAAAAGCGGAGCATCAGGTGCCATCGGGTTTGTTGCAACCGATTTTGATTCCCGAGTGGAAATGGGATAGAGTCACGATGGATTTCGTATCGGGGCTACCGTTGACACCGAGCAAGAAAGATGCGATTTGGGTTGTCGTAGACCGATTAACTAAATCCGCTCACTTTATACCTGTGCGTACGGATTACTCACTTGATAAGCTAGCGGAGTTGTATGTTTCTCAGATTGTCAGATTACATGGGGTCCCTATCTCTATCGTGTCGGATAGAGACCCGAGATTTACATCGCGGTTTTGGAAGAAACTACAAGATTCATTGGGTACTAAACTACATTTTAGTACCGCGTTCCATCCTCAGACAGACGGTCAATCGGAACGAGTAATTCAGATACTCGAGGATATGTTGAGATGTTGCGTCCTTGAATTTAGTGGTTCGTGGGAACGGTATTTGCCTTTGATTGAATTCGCATACAACAACAGTTTTCAATCGAGCATTAAGATGGCACCTTACGAGGCTTTGTACGGTCGCAAATGCCGTACACCGTTGTTTTGGACCGAGCTGAGTGAAAGTAAGATCTTTGGAGTTGATTTAATTAGAGATGCCGAGCAGAAAGTAAAAGTGATTCGTGATAGCCTTAAGGCAGCTTCAGATCGTCAAAAGTCTTACGCGGATTTAAAGCGGAAAGATATCGAGTACCAGGTCGGAGACAAAGTATTTCTTAAAGTGTCACCTTGGAAAAAGGTGTTCAGATTCGGCCGTAAGGGCAAATTGAGTCTGAGGTTCATCGGACCATACGAAATATCTGAACGGATTGGACCGGTAGCATATCGATTGATTTTGCCTCCCGAACTTGAAAGGATTCACAACGTTTTTCATGTTTCGATGCTCCGACGATATAGATTCGACCCATCGCATGTGATTAATCCGTCTGACATTGAGATTCGATCGGATATGAGTTACGAGGAGGAACCAATTCGTATTTTGGCACACGAGGTTAAAGAGTTACGGAATAAGAGGATATCGTTGGTGAAAGTGTTATGGGTCAAACACGGGGTCGAAGAAGCTACTTGGGAGCTTGAGGATTCAATAAGAGAACGTTACCCAAACTTATTTTCTGGAAAGAATTTTCGGGGACGAAAATTTCTTTAGTGGGGGAGAGTTGTGACGGCCTTAAAACGACCTTAGTCGGAATGTGGTCTCGGGACCACCAAACCGAGGCATGAAATATATTTAATGTTCATTTTGATGCCTATTATATGTGTTAATTCATGTGTGACATGTTTGGTGTGTCAATTTAGAGTTATAAATTGAATTTCACCAAAAAGGACTTAGTTATGAACTTTGAAAGCAAACTAGCTAGATGTGTGATGACTAATAAATGCATGCATGCAAAATAAGGGACTTGCATGTCAAATTGCCCAATTTTACTCTAGTGGACGGCAATGATGGCTAATTTGGCATTTTGTGTGTTGTATTTTTGCTTAATAAATAAACTTAATATTTATTTTAGGTTATAATGTGATTATATTATTATGAAAATGGAGGAAAAACCAATGTTAGTCCCTTTATTCTTCTCTTTGCCGTGAGTTGAGGAAGAGAATAAGAAAACTCATGAGCTTGGGGCAATTGGCTAGGAGAAGCTTAAAATTGAGGTAAGATTCATGAAAATTTTCTTTGAATGTGTGGATTTTGGTTGGTCTTGAAGCTTCCAACAAGACCCGTGTGCTAGATTCTTATGATTCATGTCCATGAAGCTTTCGGTTTTGCTAAAAAAAGGAAAATGGAGGAAATAAATTGTTTTCTTTTTGTTTTAAATGAGCATGGGAGAATCAATTTTCTTGTTAATAGGAGCTCATTACCGATTGTATATAGGAAATTTATAGGTGTTTGAGTTTGGTGAATGTGTGAAGAGAAGTCTGATTGTGGCTTATTAATATTAGAAATTTTGTGAAATTGAGATGGAATGCAAGTTTACTTGAAAGCCTAATTTCAAAATTCTTCATATGTTGGCTTAAGGAATGTTCGGCCATGGTTATTTTGGCCTAATGGTCTAGATAATAAGGTTGTGTAATTGAGCTAGTTTAAAATGCTTTTGGTTGTTAGATGGCCATAAAGAAAATATGCTATCATGGTTGTGTGTGTATGTGTAGTGCCGATTGTGAATGGAGGATTGAGGGACTCTAAGATGTTATAATTCATGTGAATTAAAGTTGTGAGCTCCAATTAGTAAGTTTTGTGTAGCTTAAATGATTAAGGGGCATTCGGTTCCTTGAATTACATGATTTGCTTTGTTTTTGATTAGCAAATTGGTTGTTAGCATGATATTTAGTCTAATGGAAATGAATTAAGGTTAATAGAGGCTAAATTGAATGTGGTGAGCTTCTTTAAATTGTTTGACCCAAACCTACTTGTAAATTGAAATTTTTGGAGCATGTGGGTTCGGCTAGTTAGTAATGTGATAAGGGAAACTATGCTTTGATGTTGTGATTGGGTTTTTGATGAATGAATAAACTTGTTTTGGCCGAATGGCCTTAATGTGTGTGCATTAGAAATGGTAGGAGACTAATTGGTCAATTTATGCTTGTGGGAGCTTCTTGGTTGAAAAAAAAAAAAAATGAAATGACCTTTTCGGCCATGTGCTTACATTCTTCGATGTTTGTTTTGATAATTGGTGTCTTAAGAGTGGTATAATGGTTAAAATGAACATGAAATGTGTACATTGTATTAAGGTCAATGACTACTCTAAATGGTGCCTTAGGAATTGCTATGTTTTAAGTATGTGCATAAGAACACTAAAGAGTGAATTTGGTATAAAATCTGCTTGGTACAGCAGCAGTAATGTGTTTTGGAAAAATCACCATAAATTGTACAAGTTGAATTAGAGGCTGAATAAATTGTGAAATTGAAGCTTAATGAGTCTAGTTTCTTATAAAATAAACTTTACAAGAAAAGGAATTTTTGATAAATAGATTTTTAGAGTAGAGTGAGCCAGTGTCAGATTGACTTGGAAATTCCCTGCTCTGTTTTTGGAAAATCACTATAAATGGTATAAAAATTTTTATGAGACAAAATTTATATGCTTAGACTCCTTAATGAGTCTAGTTTCGAATGAAATAAGTAAGGACATATTTGGAATTCTGTACAAGGAGAAATTTGGTTCGTAGTATAGAGTGGTCAGTTTACTCAAACAGTAAAAATGGGGAAACTTTGAGAAAATTCTGGTATTGATTGGCCAAACCAAAAATTATGAAATTTTTATGGATGGAAGATAAATGAGTCTATTTTCATACAAAATTAACGGCACTTCAATTGGAGTTTCGTACCTCCAGTTATAAGTAAATAATTGAATGCTGCTCAGAAAATCAGCTTGCTGTGACTTATGATATGTATGTGAAATGCCCCAATGTGCATGTGTGTGTGTGCAATGAGAAGAATGTGCATGTATGATTTGACTATGAGTGAAAATGACTCCTAGAGGTGCTTGAATAAGGATTAATAGAATTAAATGTTTTATTTAGCTCAAGAGCATAGAGGGACGAGTTCGGATAAAGGGAAGGCTAAAGTGATCGAATAGCCGACTCGAAATTTCTCGTGAAAGTTCAAGGTAAGTTTTGAGTAATTGAATTTGGTATTTAAGTTAAAATGCCATGATATACATGCTGATATTTGAATGATGTTCCATTGGGAAAGAAGCCTTATTCATGTTTGTTATATGGCCGAACGGCCCATAGAGAAAAGAGTCGAAATTGAGCTTCGAAATGCAATTGCCTATGTATGTTGGATCATTGGGCCGATAGTTTAGAAAAGAAGGGTATATGTGTATAAGTTTGAATTATATGTATAATTATGATATAAGGTCGAGAAGCATGTTATATGTTGGTATGCACATGAATTGATTGAATTGCAAATGAAATCTTGCTATGTGAAACTTGGCTACATGTGTATATATATGTGTATGAGAATTTGTGACGTGAATCCGGGATCTAAGTCCCGCTGACTATAGGTGGAGACTATGTCCGGGTTAAGACCCGAAGGCTATATGCAGAGATGATGTCCGGGTTAAGACCCGAAGGCTATATGCGGAGATTATATCCGGGGAAAAGACCCGATGGCTATGTATAGAAATTACCCGAGATAGAGATCTCGATGATGATGCGAGAAAAGCCTAAGACTACTGGTCTTCAAGGTAACGAACGCTAATGAATTGCGCTGAAAGTGTTAAACTATACAGGTATGTACCCTTGGCTTATATACAAGATGGATTTTGGACCGAATACTAAAGTCATTATGTGATTTCATAAGTGTACTTGAAATGAGATTATTAATATGATCAAAGTGCAATTGGCCTATGTGAAATGTAATATGACTTTTGTGACATGTATATGTTATGTGAACTTGCTATGAGTGGAAGCTATCCATTCTCGTATGTGATGAGAGTGTCTATGTTTGGAAAAAGGGTAACATACCCAATAAGGAGAGGGAACAAAGATATGATTAATTATACTATAATTTGATAATCTTTTTAATGTCATTGCTTAAAACTTACTAAGCATTGTAATGCTTACTCCGTTTCCCTTGTTTCCTCTGTTTTATAGATTTCTTTTTGGAAGCTACGGACTCGGGGATTGAAGCCTTAATCACCTACACTATCGCTGTTATTTTGGTACTTTGTCGGTTATTTTTGGATCAATGGCATGTATAGGCTACTCTCCTTTTTGTTGTGTTAAACTACATTTTGAGTTGTAATTATTCTAGCCATGCGAAAATGGCTTGCCTAGTCTTCAAGTTGAATATATGTGAATGTTACTTGTATGGTTTAAAGTTGTGGCATGTTTTTAGTTAATACCCAATTTGGTAATGAGTTGCTACTAGGGAGTTCGGTTTATGAAGGGTTTGTTTCGGCCAAGTTGCTAGTAGCCACATAGTAGAATTATGCTAGCATACTATGCTTATGAAATGTTTTCTTTTATGAGATATGACTTATTAACCGAACCTATTTGCATGTGTCACTCTCGGTTAAAGAACTAAATAAATCTATGAAATTTTGGTAGGCTATGTCTTGTTATGTAATACCTTAATACCCTATTCCGGCGACGGACTGGGTGTAGGGTGTTACAGAAAATATCTACATTCTCATCCAAAATGCAAAAACCCCTCACTAGATAGGTCATGTCATGAGGGTCTTAAAAATGCAAAAATATACAAGAAAGGTCTTGGAAATTACTTACTTTCAAGAGAAATAGCTTGGTTGAAGTTTGAGCATTCAAAAACCCCTAAAGAGCTGATATTTTCGGTGGAGAAGAAGACTAAAATTGGAGAAAAATAAAGGCTAGGCAACCTAGGTATTATTTTATAAATTTAGTCACCTAATGCCCATAATCTTTGACTTTTCCTACCCCATTTCCTCCTATGGCCGACCAAGCATTTGTTAAGGTTCTAATTGCCCTTTAAACACCCCACATTTAGGTTCTTATGCTAAATAACTCAATTTACTAATATTTTTCAACTTTTGTCGCTCATGCGATTTAGCCCTTTTTTCTCGTTTAAGCCTTCTATCGCGTAAATTAATTTACCAAAATTTCCTTGCAATCTTATAAAAATAATATAACACATAGAATAATACTAAAATAATTTTCTTTAATGCTATCCCACACCTAAACCTTCCAAAAATTCATATTTTGCAATTTACCCCTTAAAGACGAATTGATCACTTTTTATAAAAATTTCTCCATGGCACTTCATCACTATCATGCAAATTCATGTCATAACTTGAAAATAATCGCGAAATATACTTTTCTATTTTGTATTTGTGGTTTCAAAATGACTATTCTGACCAAGCCCTATTTTGGGCTGTTACATCTTAAGCCTCAGAACACTACAAGCCCAAAAGACCTTTGGGACCCAAGTAAGTCACCAACACAATAATTCATTAATAGATTACATTTGTTTGAACAAAAATTGGTAATTTTTTTTAATTATCTATGAGTGATTCGTATAAATTATTTTGATGGATAACACTTATACATATGTTCTTTTCCGTTACCTCTACATCTATTGACATTTTAACTTAGTTAACTAAATATGTTCGCATTAGGAATAAACAAGTCAACTAGATATCACTCTTAAGTTGCATGTGAAGTAGTTCTCGTACGAGTTCGATGTCTTACTGCTATGTGACTTAATTGCCTAACTTAGTCCAAAAGTCATATTTTCTTTTGCATGTTTAGTGTGTTTGCTTGAGGACAAGCAAAGAGTTCAGTGTGGGGGTGTTTGATCTACCATAATTTGATATGAAAATTAGGCTTTCCCGGTATACTTAAGGACCTTATTCTCAAGCAAAGTAGCCTCTTTTCTATAGTTTTTTTTTTAATTTTTAGATTTTAAGTTAATAAGTGTAGATCACTTATTTTTACACATTTTGAGACCCAAATTGGCCAATAGTGCCATTGCAGCCCTAACGTACGGTTGAGTGGTGTAAGGATCTGTTAAAGACTGAAATCGAGTGAGAACGACACCAAAGGAGAGGGTATTGCGATATACAAACCTTAGAATCGTGATACCTCCAACAAACTCAATCTTTAAGGCCACCCTTCAGTAGCATTGTAATATCTAGTTTGGGTATCACGATATTCACCCTCCACGAAGACCCCCAAGTTTGAAACTATCTAAGGTATTGCGATATCCTCTTCTTTGGTATTGTGATTCTGATACCGTAAGGAGACAAAATTGGACTAAAAAGGTAGTCTTTGTCCACCTAAAGCACCAATCAATTAAGGTCTATTCAAGGGTGTTTTAGGCACACAAATTTGGTCAGAATAGCTTTTATATCAACAAAAATTTGGCTGAGAGAGAAAAAAGGTTCCATTACCTCAGTTTATGCTTAGTTTCTTTAGGTTTTCTTTTACTTGTTTCTTCATTTCCTTCTAGGGTATTTTATTTTCATTTCATTAGTTGTAGGTTTTACAATTCCCAACAACTTTTATTATTGTTTTAATTGTTCTTACTATTAGTTAAGTTAGATATCACTATAGCTTAGGTTTATTTACACTTTTAGTCCATGTACCTTTGTTTTATTCTAGTTTCTTTTACTTTGCACTTATTAATGTTTGTTCCTTTTATGTTTATTGCTTTAGGTTTTCTTATTGAATGCTTTTCTTTACATGTCTTGTAAGTTTTCTTGCACAAGAAGGTTGGTTAATGAAGATGTGGTGAGCTAATTTTTGGATGAAGGATTAAATCATAATAAATTGCACTAATTTAAATGAACTTGAAATCTTAGGATTGATGGCCTTAAGGGAAATTTATGAGAGTGAGGCCGATGGGGGATCTTTTCAGGTACCAATTCATTAGTTCTAGGTTAACTGGTGAGATCGAGATATAATTTAGATTAATTTGTCTAACTTGCTAAAGTGGAGATGAGATGTACGACGAAGCCATTTTGGGAGTTTAAGTGATATAGATCCTTAATTCGATGATTAGTAAACCACATCAATGTCAACCAACCAACATTTGCTATTTAGTTGCTAATTTAGTAACTTTGCATGTTTCACAATTTAATCCCTACTAGTTAGATAGTAAGTTAGATTAATTTCCTTTGATTTTATGATTTGTCGTAATATAGCTTTTTGCCATTAGTAGGTTTGACTCTTTATTTTACATTTACGTCATTTAGAAATTGTTCTATCCATGATTCTCATGAGTTTGATCCTTGGAATACTCTAGTGTTCCTTTGTAACACTACAAATATTACAATTTATCTATCACACAAGTTGTAAAGCCATAATTTTTATATTATATATTAATTCCCAAGTGTTGATCCTTCATACCTCTCTCTCTATTTTATCGCGAGGATGAATAGAGAGAGGAGCGGTCAATCTCGTATTTAATGTTTGCAAATAACAACTTTCTTTTCTTAAGTGCCTCTAAAGGGGAGTGTAATCTTATTAAGCATATCTTGTCATATTATGAGGAAGCTTTCAGATAAGCCATCAACTTTCAAAATTCAACTATTATGTTTTGTTGGAATATGCCTTTATATACTCAAAATCCGATCATGATATCGTTGGGTATGTTTTTAGCTTTCTCATGGTTGTTATCTTGGGCTTATGTCTTCGATGGGGTGGAATAAGCATCAAAATTTTTGTTTTATTAGGGTTCAGTTGCGAAAGAGAATCTTTGGCTAAAAGAATAAGCTATTATCTCAGCCAGAAAAGGAAGTGGTCCTTACACTACTACTTCGTCTATTCTAGTATACAATATGAGTGTTTTTTTGTTATCAAAATCTCTGCATAATGAGTTACAGAAGCATATGAATTCCTTTTGGTGGAATTTTAATTGAAATGGCTCATAAGGAATCTGATGGGCTTCATAGCATGGTTGAGCATGTTGGAAATTTTTGGTTCAAAGATGATTTTCTTGCATAGTAGAAAATTAAAATTTTGAAAATCCAGCCGGTTTGTGATATGTATAGTAATAAACCTTTTACCGAAATAACACATGTGTTTTTAGCTAGATGAATTCTTGTCATTACTAGCTTTAAAACGAATGGCCTTCTCCACTATTTTCGTACCACGAACTACCTTGAGTGTGGGTTCAATGAGTTTGAATCAAACACAGAATAAAAAATTGATGGTTAGTAGAATCAAGTTTGTGACTTAAGAAAAATTAGTGATGCTCTAATTTTTGCGATTATCTATGCGTTTTTAGGAAATAAATAAGGTATTGGTTTGTTTGCTAAGTGTGAATGAAATGTTCCTTGAATCCCAAGCTCAAATCCCTTCTCTCTCACCATTTTTATTATTTTGCAAATTTAGCATCAAACCCTAGTATGTGACATGTGTTTGTAATAGCCCGTTTTTAGTGAAATCAGAATAATAGTTTCTGGACCACAAATCTGACGAGTAAATTATTATTTTATTATTATTTTAGTGTACATGGGATGTTTATTAAAATTTTGTTAAGAAATTTTGATGTTTCCATGATTAATTTAGTGAAAAGGACTGAATTATAAAAAGTGAAAAAGTTGATTTCTATTAGTTAAAGGAGTCAAATAGCTATAAAACCTTGGAATAGGTGGATTTAAATGGTAATTATACCCTTTTTAAAGCTAGTGGACAATTATAGACACAATTTAAATGATATTTAAGGTTAATAACTAAGGTTAAAAAGGTAAAAATATAGTATCATCTTTTTTAATGCATTTTGCCATCGAATTTACAGGAGGAAAACTCCATTTCTACACTTTGAAGGTTCAACTATGTTCAAGTCTTGCATGTAAGTGATTTTGAACCCTGTTTTTAATGATTTCTATTTTTTTGGGTTGTTTTAGCTTAATCCTAGGGATCATTTTGTAAAACTATTAAAGATTGAGGGTTATTCCATGCTTGCTTTTGTATGATTGTTGATGTTTAATGATAGATTACGAGTCCTTGTTGACAAATAAATAAGTTTTGTAAACAAAATTTTGATGAAAATTACATTTAGGGACTTATTGTAAAAATAGTAAAAGTTCATGGCAAATTAATGAAATGATGGTTTGTATGGATTAGTTTAAGTCCCTAGTGAAATTGGCTAGCTTGAAAGGAGCATTGAAATGCTTAAATTTCAATTTACGAGCTTAAAGACTAAATTGTGAAAAGTTAAAATGTTAAGGGCAAATTGGTAATTTTGCATAAATATGAATTGTGGACTAATTGAATAATAGAAGTATTAAATGAATAGAAATTGTCTATTTAGATCAAGATCGACCACGTACGGATTTAGATCAAGGAAAAGCTAAGGCCTCGGATTAGCTCGATCTCGTTTATATACCCTAGTCGTCGAGGTAAGTTCATGTGTACGATTACTATATTCATGTTATTCAATTTTATGTCATTATGTATTTATAATGCTATTGAATGATGTATATCCAAATTAATATCATGACGATTATCGAGTCCTGGTTGAACCTTAGGAATTCGTAGGATACAAATGACATGCCATTAGGGATTTTATTTTTCGAGTGCTGGTCTTGAATATCCTACCTATGGCCGACGTCCTACATTTGCTGTGGATACTCCATAGCTCATGTGAGCACAATTGTGTAGCTTACATTTCAACCTATAGCTCGTGTGAGCAGGCCCATTTCATAGCTCATGTAAGCAACGATGTAAAGAAAAGGTTACGATTATATGTTTAAGCACACTTCGTGTGAGCTTTCATGAGTGTCTAATGATATTCTAGTTAGTTCAACGGGCATGAAAAGGAATTGAAAAGGTAAGTTTCCAAATGGAATTATGTATATGCTCATGGAAAGGATGTATGAATCAAATGATGAATTTTCTTATGGAAATGGTTTATCATGTGGTTAATCTAAAAGAGTTATGTATAAATGCACTAACTTATGTATAGATGATGATGTTTAGGCTTGTACCAAGCTTATGGTTAAGGTTACTTTATGTTTATACCTATTATTATGTAATGAAATGGTAAGCTATGTTTCATTTTATATGAACTTACTAAACAATATGTGATTATGTAGTTTCTTTCCTATGTTTTATAGATCATCGGAAGCTCATCGGAGACTTATCATGCTATCCAGGATAAATATCAGTAGTTTTTGAATGGTTTGGCCAAGGTTATAATGGCATGTATAGGTGCACTTGTAATGGTAGATAGTTGAATGATTAGTTGATGTTTTGGTAGGTATAAGTTATCTTGGTTGATGTCATTCGATGCCTTGCTAGTTTTTGTCATTGTGACTATATCATGTTGTATGTGTTGAATGGCTCAAATGGCATGATTTTTTTAATGGAATGGTAATGGTCAAATTGTGGCATGTTCGGTAAGTATTAGAGCTAGTACATGATGATTTGAGATGTGGCAAAATATACATGTTTAGCAAAGTTTTGGATGAATGCATTTGAGGTGCCTTAACTAGCTTATTGGTTGGTTGATTTAGAACTCTTGAATTGGTCATTATATGTATGTTTTGGTCACGTTTTGAAGCCTTGATTAAGTGTACGAAAGGCCTATAGGTGTATGCATGTTTTGGTGTTGGAAATGGCTTGATTTTGCGCAAATTTATGTCCATACGGCCTGAGAAACAAGCGTGTAACTCAGCCATGCATGGCACATGGCTTGGCGACACAACCATGTGTCTCTTGTAGGTTTCATTGTATGCAAGTTAGTTAGTTAGATGGCCTAGCACACAAGCTGGTGACGCGGCCATGTGACCCAACATAGAAAGTTTCACGGGTGAGGACAGAGGCTATGACACTATTGTGTGTCCCTAATTCAAAGGTTACACTGCCTGGGCCATAGGTGTGTGTCTTAGTCGTGTGAGGCACACGGTCATGTGACCCCTATAGTCAAATTTTTGTAACTTTTTCTTAGACTTCCAAATGTTTCCAATTTTGTCCGAAATCATTTCTAAGGTAATTTTAGGGCTTCGAGTGCTCAATTTTGGGACGATGTATATGTGAATAATTGTTTTATAATGTGTTTACGATCATGTATGAAATGTAAGTTTAAATGTTTCGTTTGTTCGGTAATGCTTTGTAGCCCTAATCTGACAATGGGTACAAGATAAGGGTGTTATAGAATTTTTTTTTAGAAATAAATATTGCAAATTTATTTCAAGAATTAGGAAATAGCCCAATGGTTAAAGAAATATGTGAAAGTATGGAAATTAGATTAAGGTCCCAAGTTCAAATCCTTTCCTTTGCAAATCCCTTATTTTTTTAATGTGTGTGCCGTCCATACCCTTGAACCCTAGGTATAAATACAATTTTTTCGTATTTTTCAGCCTTTAAGTCATTTTTACCCTACCCTAGCCGTTCACCATATTCCTCACCTCTTTTCTCTTCAATTTTCTTTCTTTCTTCCCTTGTGTGATGCCACCCAAGCCACCAAGATTCATCATCAATTTCTCTTCCTTTTGCAACAGGTTCTTGCACCATTATTTTCCTTTTCTTTCTGTCATTTTATCATAAAATTTTCAGCCTTAAATCTAAAATTTTAGCACTCAAGATTGGCCTCTATTGATGCCCTAAAAGAACTCTATGGTCGTCCGTTTCACCTAGCTTGTGTAAGTTCTAGATTTCTTTCAATTTATTTATGAATCTTGTAAGTTAAAAATCCAAACATACAGGTCTAGAATTTGTGTTAATTTTAAAGATTTAATGGGTATTTTTCTAGATTTTTAATAGATTTCAAAAGTGGTTTTAATTCAACCCCGATTTTACAACCATTGGTGGTGGGGCTCCATGCCTAGAGGGACAAAAGGGGGTTGTTGTTTCTTTATTTTTCCCATTTTTTTTCTAGAAACATCTTGGGTTCTTGAACTGTAACACCCCTAACCTGTATCCATCATAGGAATAGGGTTACAGAGCATTACCGGAGTTTACATTTAAAAACTATCAAAATTTGAAAACATGTAATTCACAACATCAATTATAGACAATCAATAAATAACATACATATTGTCCCTTATACGAGCCCTCAAGACACTAAAAACACATTAGAAATAATTGGGACTAAATTGCAAACATATGAAGGTTTTAGGAAAAAGATGAAAATTTTTAAACTGTTAGGGTCACACGGCCGTGTGGCCATGCAGTGTGACTCACTCAGTTAAGACACATGCCCGTGTCTCAGGCCGTGTGGACATTCAAAGTAGGGACACATAGCCATGTACCAGCCCATGTCTGTGCCCTTGTAACTCTCTGACTTGGGTAACACGGCCAAGCCACTTGCCATTGTGCCAGGCCGTGTACCCCTTGAAGTGGCCTCACATGTCCATGTGCCAGACCCTGTACTAAGCTGTGTAACTACTTGACTTGCAACCACGGCCGTATCGCATGGCTGTGTCTCACACACAGCGAAAGACACACGCCCGTGTCCCTAGCTGTATGGACAAAAAATAGGCCATTTCCAAGCCATTTTTCCGACACAATCATGCACACACCTACAACCAATCTTCCACATGTACACAAGCATTCAAAATGCACCAAATAATGCATCCCCATGCTAAACCAATAAGGTATATGTGCATACAACTGATATGCCCAAAAGGCACCTCAATCACAATAATTAAACATGTATAACATATGCATAGTTAAGCCAAAAGTTCAATCAACTTATAACTAAGTTTATGCCAAAACTTACCACTTTATTTACCTATCAAATTCACACAAAAATACCAAATTGGAAATTTGACATTTAGCACCATTAGCCATATATGTCCACTACATTCCAAATACAAAACTAACCATATTCAACAATGTGAAAGAATATTCCATTACACACATTTTAAATGTCATTTCAACTTCCATCATTTAAGCATCATAAAAACTATCAAATCAACCATCATAAAGTCACATATATATACCAACATAACAACCATTTCAATCACTCAAAATACCATAATTACAAGCCAAAACATAATGGTTATAAAATAAAAAAAACACCTATACATGAGCATATTTAATCAATTATCACTTAACTTGTTTTTATGTCAAAACATAACTTAACTGATACATAACAACCATACCAATTTTGGTCATTTAAAAACATACACCAATATGACCATATTATCCACAACCAACAACCAATCAATAGTACATTAAATACCTCAAATCCAAGGCAACATTTCATGCCATAATCATCAACCAAAATTGTAACAGCCCGATTTTTGGGCCTAGTCGGAACAGTGGTTTCAGGACTACAAATCCGAAGAGGAAAAACAATTTATTTTTATTATATTTTTATGGTCTACAATTTCACAAAATGATTTCATGAAAATCTCGTTCGAAAATTTTGATGTTTGGGCACTCAATTTGGTCAAAAGGACTAAATTGTAAAAAAGTGCAAAAGTTGAGTTCTATATTTTAGAGGACCCCAATTGTTATGAGCTTTTAAATTGGAGGTCCTTAGATGGTAATTAGACCATTGAATAAATTGTTGGACAAAAATGGACATGAAACAGGTGAAATAGAATATTTTTAAGTTAGGGGAATGACTTAATAAACAAAATAAAAGCCCAAAAAATTTTGTCCATCTTTCTCCTTGGCCAAAAATTGCAAGACGAAGCCATGGCTAGGGTTTTTCAAGCTTCCAAGTTTGATTGTAAGTTCGTTCTAGACCCGTTTTTAATGATTTTCACGTTTTTGAAATCCTTGTAACATGATCTACCTATTTCTACCATTTATTTGAGATATGATGAAGGCCTAGATTTTAACCCATGTTATAAATTTGTGTATCTTGATGATTAGTGGTAGATGATGCATGTTTATGGTTAGAGAAACGACTTTTACTAAGTGATTTTTGGCAAAAAGTCCAAAAGGACTAATTTGTAAAAGTTAAAAAAATTTTCATAAGAGTGTGCTTTAGTGGAAATTTTGGGTAGTTATAGTTATGAAAATGGTTTGGCTAGGCTTATATGTTAAAGAAATTGAATAAATTTCATTTTACGAGCTTAGGGGAAAAACTGTAAATATGTGAAAGTTTAGGGGCAAAAATATAATTTCCCCATAATATGATTTTTGGGCTACATTGAATAGTGTGACTAATAAGTGAGCTAAATGTGATATTATAGATCATGGAAAACGAGGTTCGGATGTAGAATGAGGGAAAAATGAGTATTCGCTAGTTAGGTCCTTTTTCCCCATTTTTAGTATCGAGGTAGCTCTGTATGTAAATAATGCATCATTAATCTACGTTTACATGTTATATATATTGTATGAATTATGTAAATGATATTTCGAGTGAAATTGATAAAATTCGATAAGTGATAAGTGTGAAAGAGAATTTCTGATTGTATGTAATAAAGTTTCGATAAGTGATAAATGTGAGTGGAAAATCCCGGTTGAACCTTAGGAATAAAATATTATACGAGTGACATTTCATTTGAAAACTAAGTGTTTAAGTGGTTAAGTGATCCGGGTGCTGGTCTAGTACATCTTACTAGTGGCTTGGTAATCTGGCATGTGTTGCGGATACCTGTCAGCTTGTGTAAGCAGAACTACATAGCTACATCACGACCGTCAGCTTGTGTGAGCATACTCATGATTAGCTCAAGAGTGAGCTCCTAAGTCGTAAGTGATAAGTGGTAGCATCGGCTATAAGTGATTAGTGGTAGCTTCGGCTACATATATGTGGCACTTATATGTAAACCTTTCGTGTATCCGTTAGTATTCTGAGAGTTCAACGGGATAAGTTAAAGATATGAAAGTGTATATGGCTCTATTGCAAATTGATAAAGGTATGTACATGAACCTCATAAGGAACGAGATCAATATGTGACAAAATTTCAGTAAGATAAAGATTGAGTAAGTTATGAGTATGAGGATAATCATATTGGTGCAAGTTTTATTGCATTAAATGAATTGTAAAGTGTGTAAAAATGATGAAAATGAGATAAGATTTGTGTTTGTTGGTCCATCCTTGTGAGGTATGAAATATATAATAAATTCGATTGGTGATTGTGTAATTGGCTTTCGGGCCAAACTGAATTATGATGTAGCATGTTCTAATCGCACAAATTGTGGTATTTTATTAAAAATAGAAAGCTTTTGATTGATAGATAAATGATAAGATACGTTGAATTATGATTATAAATTAATAGAATTGACAATGTGATTTAATAAGTGACATTATCTTGTGGTTATATTATTGGTCTTGGGATAATAAATTGTAAGATGTCCATTATTTGCATATAAACTTACTAAGCACTATAGCTTACTCCCTTTCCTTTCCCATATCTTATAGGATGGTACACTAGCTCGGGTTGGAGATCACCGGAGATGCTATCGCACTAACAAGCTATCATGTTTGGTAAATGAATGTAAACCTTTGAGTCTATGGCATGTATAGGGACTTAGTCATTTGTGTATGTGTTATTTTAATTTGGCCAAGTGAATGGGCTTGTAAGGATTAAGGTTTTGATTTGGTGTATATCCCCATAAGTTGGCTTATATTGGCTAATTGGGTTGTAAACTTATTTATACGTGTATGCTTGAGTTAATACCTTGATTTTAAGTGAATGTCATGTTCAAGCCATGTTTGTGGATGTTTGATTGCCAATTAGTGCCATGCTATTTGCTACTGAAATGTATATTGTGTGTGAAGTTGTGAGTGGCAAATGGCTTGGAAAATAGCCTTAGTTGTCCACACAGGTAGACACACGGGCATGTGTTTAGGTTGCGTGTGACACACTATCAACCCCTAGGCATGTGAATAGGCCGTGTGTCCCCTGTACCTTAATTTTGCAATATAGAATGTCCAGTAGCAAACACACGGGCAGAGACATGGCCGTATGTCTCAACTATGTGAAAGACATAGCCTTAGGACATGGGCGTGTGCCCAGGCCGTGTGAAGTCTGTACATTAAATGCGAGAATTAAATTAGCCACACTACCTAGCACATGGGCATGTGACTTGGTCGTGTGACCATAAATGGGTGATAATGTCATAAATAGAGAGTTACATGGGTAGAGGACAAGGGCGTGTCCTGAGCCACAAGGGCGTGTGACTATCCAAAACATGAAAATTCTCTAAGTGTTGTAAAAGTTTTGAAAGTTGTCAGTTTAGTCCCTAACCACCTCTAATGTATGTTTAGGGTGTAACACCCCAAACTCGACCTAGACATTATGGCCGAATCTGGCGTGCTTGTATCATTGTGCCTTTGAGAAAATCAAAATTTACAGGTTAAAACTTAAAGTCAGTCAAAAACCCTTTGTGATTTCATGGAAACTTTAATGACCTAAGTTATTTACTATTGTTAGATCATCTTGTTTAAACGTTTGTTGTATTAGATGTTGATCATATGCTAAACTGATTTAAATCGCGGAAGCTTTTAAAACCTTGACTTTTGAAACTCGTGTTTTTCAAAAACGATTATTATTTTTAGAAATCCGGTCTCTTCTAACTAGCAGTTTAAAAATAAGTAAGCAAAAGCCCAATTAAAATTAAATCCCATAAAAGGCCTCATTAAAAACATAAAACCCAAAACGTATTGATAAATCTAATAAACATTATGTAAATTATCTGCAATTGTGTGGCCACCTCCGAGTCCCTCGCAACACCAAATCGCCTACTGCTGGGGATTTCCTACACAGTTAAAAGAAAGGTGAGTTTACGAAAATTCAGTGTGCAACTCCTCTATCAGTCAATTACTAAACTGAATGCAATAATAGTCTGGGCCTGAGCCCTATTCAGTAACAATATAGAATAGTAATGCAGCAGTGCAACCCACCCCAATCTAGCTAGCACACCACTCCGTACCACCAACACACAATGTGAGGATTAAATAGACCCACCCAGCCAACACACCAATATCCCAGGTCAGTTGCTAGCAGCAGTATTGCAGCATAGCTGCCAGTAACAATATCGCAGCATAGCTGCCAGTAACAGTATTGTAGCAAAGCTGCCAGTAACAGTATATGTGGCAAAGCCACCAGTACAGTAGACTTCCTACATAACAATATCCCAATCCCATGCAGTATGTCATGTCATAAATTATACGTGTATGTAGAATGTCATGCTCAGTAATAGTCATGTTTATATCATAAATACAGTCAATCTACCTCTAGGGGTATAACGGTCATTTTTATCTATTAGTGGTAAAATAGTCATTTCTCCCCTTTATGGGTATTTTGGTCAGTTTATATAATTTGGAATCTTGGTACACAAACCAACCTCTTGAAGGGTCTACAGTCGCCGCAAGCGACTTATGTAACCTAAACGATCATAACAGCATAAATGGGCACAAGTGGGTCTGCACGCTCATATGGCCCATTAAGCCCAGATTTAGCCATGGTTATGCGAGCTACACAGCCCAGTCTAGTATTTGCCACATATCGTGAATTTGATCTTTGTGGAGCCCACGAGCCCATTGGGCCCACATGGCCTATTTTGGCCCAACGTGGACCATAATGGCCCAAATCCATGAGAACCCTTATGGTGCCCACGTTTCGTGGGCTTATATTATAGCACGTGCGCTTGCACGCTCGTGTGGCATCAACGCCTAGCCTTTTCGCTTGTCTACTTTTTAGCTTTTTGTTGTTATGCTGTTTGAGCGAGGTGTTTACACACTTGTTTATGCAACTGTTGCCAAATTTCTCTAACACCCAGCCTACATTCATTCCAATATACCGTTAGTCTCTCTATTAGTGTTTGCTATCACCTAATCTCCAAATCAATACTTTTACTTACCTCAAGCGAAAGATGTGTTGCTAAAAACACCTAGATCACTAGCTACAATCAAACACATGTATCTTGGGGATTAACTGTACCCACCATAGGTTTGTAGAACCGATTAAAAAAAAGTGGCTTTAAACCCCAAGAATATTATCGTTAGAACTAGGAGTAATCGGCCCATACCCAAAAGCAAGGTACCGAAATTACCTTAATCGAATGCTGGGGAACAAGCTTTCGAAGGCTTGAGAACTTTTGCACTTTTCACTCCTTGGGAATACTTGGAATCCACCAACACACATCATGGGGAAGGCGTCATCATTCAACAATCACAGAGCATTGAGAGAAGAGGTATTCGACTTCTAGAGAAAAGTAGACGAAAAATATTGGACCCATATAGCAATAACGTAGAACAACAGAGAGAACTTACGAGTACCTACCAATACCTGAGAAGAAGAGTAATCGGCCAAGGCACTACAAACCCGCAAGAGTGTAGTATTTGGCCTACCACAGCCAAAATGCTTGAGAAAGGACCAAAAGAGAAATAGCCTTAGGTTTAAAAGAAGAAAGGAGGAAGAGAGAAGGAAGGAAAAGTATTCGGCTTAGCCTAGGATAGGAAGAAAGGAAAGAAATAAGAAGAAGGTTCGGCTATAAGAGAAAATTGAAAGAATGATGGGGAAGAGGAGGAAGGTGTAATGGCACTGTCAAAAGAGTAGAGAAAAAAAGGAAAACAATGTTCGATAGGGGATAAAATTGTTACCTACTCGGCTAAGCTAGAAAAGAAGGCACCGAAACGATCAAAAGAAAACACTAGCACACTCTAGAATGTTGGCGAAAACCCCAAAATGAACACAAAAACCAAAAATGTCAAATATATGCCTCTCAGCTGAATTTTCAAAACTAGAGAGCAATTCCAGCACACACTTCCCCCTCGTTCAAACTCCTTAATTCCCTCCTAGAATTCGTCCCCTTATCCCTCATTGGATTTCTCCACCGATTTCTCCTCAACTCCCCCAACCACTCAATTCAAAATCTATTCAAACTCCCCCTAATTGTGTTTCAGTCCAACTCCACTACCTACACAGTACAAGCAGCAAAATAAATACTCCATTGCGCATCCTAAGACTTAAACCTCAGACCTCCCAATTACACATCACGCCACCTTGCCACTTTATGTCATAATACAAGCACTATTATTTACAAATCCTAAATACCAATGTCCAGATTCATTTAAGAGAACAATTAAAAATTTCGTAAAAGCCATGACATGAACCCAGGCTTCTCCAACACTCCCAACACACCTAAATCACTTAGCCATTAAAGCAAACATGAAATTTGTGTCATAACATGCAAAAATTAAAGACTTAATTTTTTGAGGGCGTTACAACTCTACCACCTTAAAGAAATTTCGGCCTCAAAATTTACCTGATCAAAATAGATGAGGGTATTATTTTCGCATCGCCTCCTCTAGTTCCCACGTGGCTTCCTTTGAACTGTGATTATGCCAAAGCACCTTAACTAGTGGGACAGATTTCCTCCTCAGTATCTTAACATAACGATCTAGTATTTGTACTAGTTCCTCCTTGAATGTCAGATCTAGCCTAACCTCGATCTCCTCAACTGGTATTATATGTGTGGGATTAGAGCGGTATCGCCTCAGCATGGAGACATTGAACACATCATGAATCCGGTCCAACTCTGGAGGTAACTCAAGTTGATAGGTAATCGATCCCACACGCTTCAGTATATGGTAGGGCCCAATAAATCTAGGGCTTAGTTGCCCTTCTGACCAAACCTCAGAATCTTCGTCCATGGTGAGGCGTTAAAAAAGATATAATCCCCCAGAGAGTACTCAATCTCCTTATGCTTCAAGTCTGCATACGACTTCTGTCTGTCTGATGTTGCCTTTAAACAATCTTGAATTAACCTTACTTTTTCTTCAGTATCAGAGACTAACTCAGGCCTAGAGCTCGTCGCTTTCCCAACTCAGTCCAACAGGTAGGAGTACGACACCTATGACCATATAATGCTTCATATGGTGCCATCTGAATACTGGACTGGTAAATATTGTTATACGTAAACTCTGCTAACAGCAATAGTCTTCCTAGCTGCCTCGGTAATCAATTACATAGCTTATTAACATGTCGTCCAGTACCTGAATCACCCTCTCTGACTGACCATCTGTTTGAGGGGGAAACGCAGTACTTAAGTCCAACCTTGTACCCAATGCCTCGTGTAACTTCTTCCAGAATCGAGACATAAAACTAGGATCTCTATCAGATATAATGAAAACAAGTACTGCATGCAGTCTTACAATCTCAGCCACATAAAACTTAGCTAGCTTCTGTAATGAGTAATTAGTACGAATTGGTATAAAATGAGTAGATTTAGTCAATCGGTCTACTATAACCCATACCGAATCCTTCTTTGTAAGCATTAAGGGTAGCCCACTCATAAAATCCATGGTTACCCTTTCCCACTTCCAGAATGGAATCTAAACTGGCTGTAGAAATAGAAAGCCTAAAGGCAGCTGATGCTCAGCCTTAACTTGCTGGCACGTCAACACTTACTCACAAAATTAGTAACTTCACGCTTCAATCTTGGCCACCAGTACAGCCCATGAACATCTTGGTATAACTTTTTTTCCGCCAGGATGCATAACAAATGGACTACTATGCGCCTCTTGTAGTATGACAGTCTTAAATTAGTGTCCTTCGGTACACAAACTCTCCCATAGAAACACAGTACTCCATCTCTATTTAGTCCAAAATTTGAAGTCTACCCATTCTTAACTTGTCAAAAATGAGAAACCAGTGTCTCATCCATCAACTATTTACCCTTAATTTGCTCAAACCACGTCAGTCTAACTTGCAGCTCAGCCAACAAGCTACCATCATCATACAAGCTGAGACGAGCTAACATCGCTTTTAAATCAGATACAGCCCTATGACTCAGTGCATCAGCTACCATGTTAGCCTTACCAAGGTGGTACTCAATCGAGCAATCATAATCCTTAAGTAACTCTATCCACATTCGCTAACTAAGATTCAGCTCCTTCTGAGTGATGAGGTACTTGAGGCTCTTGTGATCAGTGTAAACGATACACTTCTCACCGTATAGGTAAAGCCTCCAGATTTTCAGTACGAATACCATTACAACTAACTCGAAGTCATGTGTAGGGTAATTCACTTCATGAGGCTTAAGCTGACAAGACGCGTAATCTACCACCTTACCCTCTTGCAACAACTCACAACCCAAACTAATGTATGATGCATCGCTGTGGATGGTAAATTCCTTCCCAGATTCTGGCTGTATCAAGATAGGGGCCTCTGTCAGAACTTTCTTCAGTTTCTCAAAATTTTCTTGCTACTTATCAGTCCAGTTAAATGGTACTCCTTTACGCAGTAACATAGTCAGAGGTGCAGCAATCAGTGAAAACCCCACCGCAAAACGTCTGTAATATCCTGCCAGACCTAGGAGACTTCAGATCTCAAATACAATCTTAAGTGGTTTCCAATCTAAAACAACTTTGATTTTTCGTGGATCAACCCTAACCCCCTCGGCAAATACCATATGACCCAAAAATATCACCTCTCGTAGCCAAAACTCACACATGCTGAATTTTGCGTATAATTGCTTTTCCCTTAGAACCTATAAAACGACTCGAAGATATGCATCATGTTCCTTTTCAGTTCTCAAATGCACCAGGATATCGTCTATGAATATCACTATGAACCAATCCAAATAGGATTGGAACACTCGGTTCAATAGATACATGAAGGTTGTAGGTGCATTCGTCAGCCCAAACGACATCACTAGAAACTCGTAGTGACCATAATGAGTCCTAAACGCGGTCTTGTACACATCAGCTTCTTTGACTCTTAACTGATGGTATCTAGGCCGGAGATCAATCTTAGAGAAAACTGTAGCTCCTCGCAGCTAATCAAAATATCGTTTATCCTCGGTAAAGGATACTTATTCTTGATATTCAGTTTATTCAATTGCTGATAATCAATGCACATACACATGGATCCATCCTTCTTCTTCACAAAAAACACTGGCGCTCCCCATAGAGACACGCTAGGTCGAATGAACCCTCGGTCTAGTAGTTCTTAATTCTGAGCCTTTCATTCTACCAGCTCCTTTAGTGCCATCCTATAAGGGGCGATGGACACTAGAGCTATTCCAGGCAGGAGCTCAATACGAAACTCGACCTTATGGTTCGGAGGCAACCCAGGGAGCTCATCAGGAAATACATCAGGAAAATCCTTAACAGTCCTAATATCTTCGGTAGAAGGACTCTTAGAATCAGAAACACCAATGTAGGCTAGAAGCACCTCACAACCCTTATGAACCAGTTTCTCGACCCTTAATGTAGAGATTACATTTGATAGATAATCCCTTCGCTCCCCAATCATAACCACCTCCTCATCCTCAGTAGTCTTTAACATCATATGCTTAGCAACACAATCTAAACTTGCTCGTTTTTTCACCAACCAATCCATCTCCAAGATTAGGTCGAATTCACCAAACGGTAGCTCCATCAAATCCGCCGAAAAGATAACTCCTTGAACCTTTAGAGGCACATTCCTGACAACTTATCTACCCTTACTGACTGTCCCAATGGACTTATCACTGTCATCTTACTAACAGTACTTTGAAACAAAATGCCCAAATTCCCAGACACAGTACATGTAATGTATGAATGTGTAGACCCAATATCAATCAGAGTAGTGTAAGGTACATTTTGAATTAGGAACGTATCGATTATAACATCTGGGGCGTCACCCTCCTCTCAGTGACGTGCAGTATATACCAGACCTGGTTGCCTCACCTTAGTATTACTAGCACCTCTGCCTGAAGCTTCACGACCTCCTCCCATACCATTTGACCACGACCTCTTGGTGGCTGCTGAACACCTCTCACTAGCTGTACATAACCCTGTCCTGTAACTTGCATCTGAACAAGTCTCTAAGGACAATTCCTAACTTGATGCTCTATAGACCCACATTTGAAACACACCCTTATCTTCTTCTAGCACTCACCCAAGTGATGTCTCCCAAAATCTGCACCGTAGCTCGAATTGGCCCATCAAACCTGACTTTCTATTTAGGCCCACCAAAAGAACCCGAGGGCCCTAAATCCCTCTTATTTATGCCTCTATCTTTTTTACGATTCTCATGCTCAGAGCGCTTACATCCTCGGTAATTTTTAAAATTTCTACTAGGGCAGTAAAATCTCGCTCCCTCTGTAAAGCTATCAAGACTTGTAACTCATCTCGAAGGCCATCCTCGAAATGCACACAACATTCATATTCAGTCGCCACCATCCCACGAGCATAGCAGCTAAGTCATAAGAACTCTACCTTAAATTCCGCCACAGATTTATTCCCCTAGAACAAGCTCTGGAATTCCCTTCTCCAGGCATCTACATAACTTGTGCCCATGTACTTTCCTTGAAAAGTATGTTTAAAGAATTCCCACATTAACCAGCCAGCCTGAGTACCTTTTCTCACGGTATGCCACCACTGATAGGCCTCGTTTCGTAGCAAAGACACTGTACCTTTTAGTTTTTGCTCTGAACTGCAATCGAGGTCGTCCATTATTCTTTCCGTGGCTTCTAACCAGTATTTAGCCACATTAGGGGCTACTCGAGAAATATCCCTAAAGATTTCCTCTTCATTTGACCGGAGTTGCTCTGAAATTGACCCTTGGCCCACAGCACCCGTACTGGTCACAGTGGGGATTAAATCGACCCACCCAGCCAACACACCAATATCGTAGCTCAGCTACTAGCAGCAGTATCACATCATAATTGCCAGTAATAGTATCGCAACATAGCTACCAGTAATAGTATTGCAGCAAAGCTGCCAGTAACAGTATATGTGGCAAAGCCACTAGTATAGTATACTTCCTGTATAACAATATCCCAATCCCATGCAGTATGTCATGTCATAAATCATATGTGTATGCAGAATTTCATGCTCAGTAATAGCCATGTTTATTTCATAAATACAGTCAATCTACCTCTAGGGGTATAACGGTCATTTTCATCTATTAGGAGTAAAATGGTCATTTCTCCCTTTTATGGGTATTTTGGTCATTTTACATAATTTGGAATCTTGATACACAAACCAACCTCTTGAAGGGTCTATAGTCACCTCAAGCGACTTATGTAACCTAAACGGTCATAACAGCGTAAATGGGCACAAGTGGGCCTGCATGCTCATGCGGCCCATTAAGCCCAAATTTAGCCATAGTTATGCGAGGTACACAACCTAGTTTAGTATTTGCCACATATCGTGAAATTGATCCTGTGGAGCCTACGAGCCCATTGGGCCCACATGGCCCATGTTGGCCCAACGTGGAGCATAACAACCAAAATCCACGAGAACCCTCATGGTGGCCTACGCGCATGTTTCGTGGGCTCATATTACAACACGTGCACTCGTACACTCATGTGGCAACAACACCCAGCCATTCAGCTTGTCGACTTTTCAGCTTTTGTCATTATTCAGTTTAAGCGAGAGGTTTGCACACCTGTTTACGCAACTGTTGCCAAATTTCTCCAACACCCAGCCTATATTCATTCCAATATACCGCTAATCCCTCTATTAGTGTTTGCTATCACCTAATCTCCAAATCAATACTTTTACTTACCTCAAGCGAAATATGTGTTGCTAAAAACACTTAGATCACTAGCTACAATCAAACACATATCTTGGGGATTAACTGCACCCACCATAGCTTTGTTTGGTAGAACTGATTAAAAAAAGTGGCTTTAAACCCCAAGAATATTATCGTCAGAACTAGGAGTAATCGGCCCATACCCAAAAGCAAGGTACCGAAATTACCTTAATCGAGTGCTGAGGAACAAGGTTTCGAAGGCTTGAGAACTCTTGCACTTTTCACTCATTGGGAATACTTGGAATCCACCAACACACATCATGGGGAAGGAGTCATCATTCGGCAATCACAGAGCACTGAGAGGAGAGGTATTCAGCTTCTAGAGAAAAGTAGACGAAACGAATTGGACCCATATAGCAATAACATAGAACAATAGAGAGAACTTACGAGTACCTACCAATAGCAGAGAAGAAGAGTAATCGGCCAAGGCACTACAAACCCGCAAGAGTGTAGTATTTGGCCTACCACAACCAAAATTCTTGAGAAAGGACCAAAAGAGAAATAGCCTTAAGTTTAAAAGAAGAAAGGAGGAAGAGAGAAGGAAGAAAAAATATTCAGCTTAGCCTAGGATAGGAAGAAAGGAAAGAAATAAGAAGAAGGTTCAGCTACGAGAGAAAATCGAAAGAATGATGGGGAAGAGAAGGAAGGTGTATTCGGTACTGTTAAAAGAATAGAGAAGAAAAGGAAAAAAATGATCGATAGGGGACGAAAATGTTACCTATTCGGCTAAGCAAAAAAAGAAGGCACCGAAACAATCAAAAGAAAATAATAGCACAACTCTAAGGTGTTGGCAAAAACCCCAAAATGAACAAAAAAACCAAAAATGTCAAACATATGCCTCTCAGCCGAAGTCTCAAAACTAGAGAGCAATTTTTGCATACACTTTCCCCTTCATTCAAACTCCCTGATTCGCTCTTAGAATTCCTCCCTTTATCCCTTCTTGAATTTCTCCATCGATTTCTCCTCAACTCCCCCAACCACTCCATTGAAAATCTATTCAAGCTCCCCTTTAGCTGTGTTTCAGTCCAACTCCACTACGTATATTGCTCAAGCAGCAAAATATATACTCCATTGCATATCCCAGGACTTGAACCTCAAACCTCCCAGTTACACATCATGCCAACTTGCCACTAGACCACAAGCTCTCTTTGTGTCTTAATACAAGGACTATTATTTACAAAGCCTAAATACCAATGTCTAGATTCATTTAAGAGCAAAATTAAAAATTCTAGATTTCATGTAAGACCATATCTAGGATATGGCATCATTATGAGATTTTGTGTATGACCATATCTGGGATATGGCATCATTGTGAGATTCCGTGTAAGACCATGTCTAGGACATGGCATTGATATGAGAATCTTTTAAACAGGGCACACGCCTGTGTGGCTGGGCTATGTGTCTCACACGATCGTGTCTCACATTTCACCATAGCCCGTGTTCAACACTGACTAGGTCACACAGCCACTAGGCACGCTGTGTGTCCAGCTCGTGTACCATCCTGAGTTAGCCACACAGTCACTAGACATGGTCGTGTGTGCAGCCCGTGTGCCAAATTGTCCAACTTAGCTACAAAACAGGGGTCACACGATCGAGACACATGCCCGTGTGCTTAAGCCGTGTGGCACGAAATAGGCTTGATTTAAGCCATTTTTACACCCCATATTACCTTGTACCTACAAGCATAAAAAATGCAATATTTACAACTCAAAATCAGCCAATTTAATGTCCAAAACATACACCATTAAGATCAATTCATTATCAATTAATTCGCACACCATATCTATATCCAAAACATACCGTATGACAAGCCATAATCACATCAATATGCATATTCTATATCTCATCAATATCCATTTCAATTCATATTCAAAACTTACCAAAATCACCACTTGATTCAAATCAAAATGACCATTCCCAAATAGACCATATATGCATTATATAACATACCAAATATGCATCATAAACACATACCAAATCCAAACAAAATCATAATCTATTAGTTAGCCAAATCACTTGGCATAACATATAAATACAACTCAAAATGTATTCAAATACCCCTAGCCTATACATGCCATACTTAGCTATATACAACCACAAAAGGTACCAAATTAAGTTCGGATAGTGCGATGATGGTCCTCGATAATTCCCGAGCCTTTAGTAGCTTCAATAATCTATAAAACAGGACAATAGCACACCAAGTAAGCTTTAAAGCTTAGTAAGTCATAAGCAAGTAAGTTAAATACACAATCTCATTAATAAATCAATCATTTACCCAATTCGAACCGTGAACATAACATCACAAACCTTTATCCATGCCTTATAGCATGGTTTACTCAATTACATGGACCTTCCTCCATGATTCATATAAATTCTTCGCACAACCTCATATACAAGTATGTACATCATACATACCTATTTCATATGTATTAATCTCTTTCTTTTTCTCATCATTTACTCACTCTTTGCACCATTAAAATAAGAATCAGATAGATGAACCTTTTCATCGATAGGCACCTATACCATGGCCAGTAGCCAAATCAAGGTATTACTCGCACCTATAGTGCCAATATCATAGCCCAAAGCCAAATTTTAACCTAGTGATATGTCACGAATAATCCAAGACTAATCTTACGATTTAACTAAGGCTTTTCACTCATTATTTTCATCACTATCCATATCTATAAAATCAATTTCTCTATATTCACCTCCTCTGAGGTTTCATTCATAACAATTCATACGATAATAGTGCATTTAACAATATTTATATTGAGATTACTACTTATGAAGTTACCTCAAGTGTGATACGTCTAAAAGAGTGATTATTCATTGACTTTTGATTTCCTACGATCCAAATCTGTATTTCGCTTCTTTTGATCTATATGTATTAAAATTAACTCATTAAATCTTGCACTCAATCAATTCAATACAAAGACATATAATTAGGGCATTTTGGAAAATAGCCCTGACATTTTCACATTTGAGCAATTTAATCCCTAATTCACAAAATCACCAAATTCACTAAATCTCCTAACATATAGGCCTAGCCGAATTTTCATGGTATTCAAATAAGCCCATATATCACATTTATTTCACAATTTTGTCCTCCAAAACATCATTTTCACAAATTAGCCCTTATAACTCGATTTCATCAAAAATTCAAAGACAACATTTAACCAAACACATATCTTCATAATTCATCCAAATTTATCACAAAGCTCACATTATCAACATTGGCACATTTCAAAATTATACTTAAATTCAGAAATTGAGGCATGGGCTTTAGAGAATACATGGCAACGATCACAAAAACGTAGAAATTATCAAAAACGGAATAAAATACATACCTTGATTAAGCTAAATAGATGACCGAATGAACAAAGGCTTTACCCTTTTCTTTTCTTTCAATATTTTGTGGAAGAACATGAGAAAATATCCACCAGTTTGTTTCATAAACAATAATAACAGCATAATAATAAAATCCCATTTTTAACCTTAATGAAACATTAATAAAAACCATTTTAAACCATGGACATAATTGCCCACTAACTTAATAATGATTTCTTAAGCTTTTAAGGACATCAAACAATTCAAATCATAATAATAAAGCACATCAATATTTAGAAAGCCACTTTTTCATCTTTTACGATTTAGTCCCTTTTCATAATTAAACACACAAAAGTCTAAATTTTTATACGAGACTTTTACACAAGATAATTCACATAATATAATCACAAAAAAATAATATTAAAATATTTTTTGACTAGGATATGTGGTCCCAAAACCACTATTCTGATTAAGGTCTAAACCGGACTGTTACAAAGCATGTCCTCAACTAAGGGAATAAATTCTGTGCATTCATGAGTAAAGATAGATGGATTTTCTAAATGAGGAAATTATATTTTGGAAAGTATGATACATAGAGATGCCTATTGGATTGTTTTAATAGAATGATGTTATTATGAATTAAAGCTGTACCGATTGATAAAGTCATCACATTATGAAAATTTGAATGATTTATGCATGTTAGCAAATTTTTAAACAGATGAAAGTATTATTAATCGAACCCTAGTTCATAGTTTAGTTTGAATTGAGTAAAGAATTCACAATTTTCAATACTGCATTATTGAACGGATTGGAATGTGATTTGATTATAAGAATGTAAAGTGTAGTTTATGTTTTTAGATGGTTAAAATCTCATTAAAAGAATTATTTGATGAGTGATTTAGAGACGATCACTATTATGTCTGTATTGAGAATTTGATGACATTGTTTGTGCCACAAAGATTATTATATGTTTTCTGACCTCATGAGTTTAATGTATCTAATGGCATAGAAAGATCTAAGTTTAATATATGTGTTAATGACTTGAGTTATTGAAGGATTGTGAGTAGGTTACATGATTGACCTTATTTGATAATGACCTGATTTTAGCCAAATAAAATGCTAAAGCGAGGTTTTCTTTGCGAAATTGAGAAGCTCAAAAATGTGATAGTGAATGGTAATCTAAATGAGTTCAGAGTGAGTTTACTTCTGATGTTGAATTTTAGCCTGGACATGATTCCTATTATTATTTTTATTTTTGAGATAGAATTTACGTATAGATGAATGCAGAACTTATGCAAAAATTTTTGGTACGAGGTTCAGTAGTAGCACGTCTATTCATCCAAGAATAATAAAATGTGCAGTTATATGAATAGATGTTCTGGTGATTGAGTATGTATCATGATATTCTTGAGTTTATGTTTTGATGTATATTTGTTAGCAAGTAAGCCAAAATCAAGTGTATTCAGGAGTAATATAGTCAGTAATGGTACGGGAGTGATGATAAGATAGAGTTACCATAAGTTTCGTATCGGGATTGTCATAATCTCCAAGAAGGAATATGTTATTTGAATTGTGATTGATTATTTGGCAAAGATTCGTATGATCATTTTAGTATGTGTAGAGTTCTTATTTGACAGATTACAGAATATATGTATCCCAAAGAGAGTAATTTAGATTTTGACAATGTGCTCTAGTACTGTGTGCTAAAGTTTAAAGGTTATTGGAAAGAGATATACGGGGATAAATCGATTTGTGATTCTGGAAAGCTAGTGAAAGTGTTTCATGAGAGTTGTAAGCAACTTCTTTGGGTAAGATTTTTGGGGACAAAAATCCCTAAAGGGGGAGAGTTGTAATAGCCCAATTTTTAGGCATAGTCAGAACAGTGTTTTCTTGACTACAAATCCAATGAGGAACAATTTTTTTAATTATATTTTTATGATCTACAATTTCACATATTGATTTCACGAAAATATCATTCGAAAATTTTGACGCTTGGGCACTCAATTTGGTCAAAAGGACTAATTTGTAAAAAGTGAAAAAGTTGAGTTCTATATGCTAAAGGCGCCAAAATGTTATGATTTTTTAAATTGGAGGTCCTTAGATGGTAATTAGACCATTGAATAAATTTTTGGACAAAAATGGACATGAAATAGGTGAAATAGAATATTTTTAAGTTAGGGGCATCTTGGTCATTTAGTAATTAAATGACTTAATAAACAAAATAAAAGGCCAAAAAAATTTGTCCATTTTCCTTCTTGGCCAAAAATTTCAAGAGAAAGCCATGGCTAGGGTTTTTCAAGCTTCCAAGCTTGATTGTAAGTCCGTTCTAGCACTGTTTTAATGATTTTCACGTTTTTGAAATCCTTATAACATGATCTACCTATTTCTACCATTTATTTGAGATATGATGAAGGTCTAGGTTTTGAACCAAGTTAGAAATTTGTGTATTTTGATGATTAATGGTAGTTTATGCATGTTTATGATTAAAGAAACGACTTTTACTAAGTGATTTTTAGCGAAAACGTCTAAAAGGACTAGTTTGTAAAAGTTATAAAATTTGTCATAATAGTGTGATTTAGTTGAAATTGTGGGCTGTTATAGTTATTAAAATGGTTTAGCTAGGCTTGTATGTTAAAGGAATTGAATAAATTTCATTTTACGTGCCTAGGGGCAAAAGTATAAATATGTGAATGTTTAGGGGCAAAAATGTAATTTTGTCATAATATGATTTTTGGGTTACATTGAATATGTGACTAATAAGTGAGTTAAATGTGATATTATAGATCATGGGAAATGAGGTTCAGAACTAGAACGAGGGAAAAATGAGTATTTGCCAGTTTGGTCCTTTTTCACCATTTTTGGTATCGAGGTAAGTTTGTATGTAAGTAATGCATCATTAATCTATGTTTACATCTTATATATATTGTATGAATTGTGTAAATGATATTTCGATTGAAATTAACAAAATTCGATAACTGATAAGTGTGAATGAGAATTTCTGATTGTATGTAATAAAGTTTCGATAAGTGATAAATGTGAGTGGAAAATCCTGGTTGAACCTTAAGAATAGAATAGGATACTAGTGACATGTCACTAGGAAACTAAGTGTTTAAGTGATTATGTGATTTGGGTGCTGGTCTAGTACATCCTACTAGTGGCTAGGCAATTCGGCATGTGTTGCGAATACCTGTCAGCTTGTGTGAGCAGCACTGTGTAGCTACGTCACGACCGTTAGCTTGTATGAGCATACCCGTGATTAGCTCAAGAGTGAGCTCCTAAGTGACAAGTGATAAGGGGTAGCTTCAGCTACAAGTGATAAGTGGTAGCTTCGGCTATAGATATGTGGCACTTATGTGCAAACCTTCCGTGTATCCGTTAGTATTTTGAGAGCTCAACGGGATAAGTGAAAGTTGTGAAAGTGTATATGGCTCTATTGTGAATTGATACAGGTATGCACATGAACCTTATAAGGAATGAGATCGGTATGTGACGAACTTTCGGTAAGATAAAGGTTGAGTAATTTATGAGTATGAGGATAATCATATTGGTGCAAGTTTTATTATATTAAATGAATTGTATAGTGTGTAAAAATGATGAAAATGAGATAGGATTTGTGTTTGTTGGTCCATGCTTGTGAGGTATGGAATATACGATAAATTCGATTGGTGATTGTGTAATTGGCTTTTGGGCCAAACTAAATAATGATGTAGCATGTTCTAGCTTTTGATTGCTAGATAAATGATAAGATATGTTGAATTATGATTATAAATTAATAGAATTGACAATGTGATTTAATAAGTGACATTATCTTGTGGTTATATTGTTGGTCTTGGGATAATAAATTGTAAGATGTCCATTATTTGCATATAAACTAACTAAGCTTTATAGATTACTACCTTTCCTTTCCCATATCTTATAGGATGGTATGTTAGCTCGAGTTGGAGATCGTCGGAGATGCTATCACACTAACAAGCTATCATGTTGAGTAAATGAATGTAAACCTTTAAGTCTATGGCATGTATAGGGACTTAGTCATTTGTGTATGTGTTATTTTGATATGGCCAAATGAATTGGCTTGTAACGATTAAGGATTTGATTTGGTGTATATCCACATATGTTGGCTTACATTAGCTAATTGGGTTGTAAACCTATTTATATGTGTATAATTGAGTTAATGCCTTGATGTTAAGTGAATGTCAAGTTCAAGTCATATTTGTGGATGTTTGATTGCCAGTTAGTGCCATGCTATTTGCTAATGAAATGTATAGTGTGTGTGTGAAGATGTTGGTGGCAAATGGCTTGGAAAATAGCATTAGAGTTGTCCACACGGATAGACACACGGGCGTGTGTCTAGGCTGTGTGCAACACACGGTTAGCCCCATAGGTGTGTGAATAGGCTGTGTGTCCCCTGCACCCTAATTCTGCAAAACTGAATTGCCAGTAGTAAACACACGGGTAGAGACACAGCCGTGTGTCTCAACCGTGTGAAAGACACGAGCTTAGGACATGGGCGTGTGCCTAGGCCGTGTGAAGTCTACACATTAAATGCGATAATTAAATTCGCCACACGGCCTAGCACAAGGGCGTGTGACTTGGCCTGCGACCATTAATGGGTGATGACATCATAAACAGAGAGTTACACGGGTGGAGGACTCGAACGTGTCCCGAGCCACACAAGCATGGGTGACCACACGGTCTGCCCACACGGGCATGTGACTCTCTAAAACATGGAAATTCTCTAAGTGTTGTAAAAGTTTGAAAGTTCTTGGTTTAGTCCCTAACCAACTCTAATGTATGTTTAGGGCCTCGTAGGCCTGTAAAGGGGACGATATGCTTGTTATGAATGATTCAAAATTGAATGAAATTTTGTGGCTTGAAAATGTACGTTTGTTTATGTTTAAGTCCGGTAATGCCTATTACCGTAACACCCCTATCCCGTAACCGTAGCTGGAATAGGAAAGGGGCGTTATCGGACATTCAAAGCAAATCATAATAGAATAATCATAGTTTACAAGATTCAGACAATAAGTCCCTATTGGAGATCTATAGGACCTCAAACATGCATTGCTATAAGGTCGGGACTAAACCGATAACATTCACAAACTTCAGAACACATGCAAAATTTTACAAATTTAGGAGGTCACACGCCCGTGTGACCAGGCCGTGTGCCTCACACAAGATTCAAGCACATTTATAACATTCAACTCTATCGATACTTTCATATTTCTGAATATTTAATATTTATAACATTTCATTATCAAATAAACATATATAAATCAATTCAAATACATTTCTTTGTATATGAACTTACCTCGTATGGAAATGAACGGATAGGAGCGACGAATCGACCACTTTCGATTTCCCCGATCTAATGCTGATTTCTTTCGTTCTTGATCTGTATAAATTTAAATTTAACTATTTAACCGTACATTTTATTCAATTCAATCCAAAGCACACAATTAGGGAAATTTTACACATTAGCCCTTATAAATTCACATTTTAACAATATAGTCCCTAATTCATAAATACACAAAATACACATAATTCATCAAATACATAGCTTAGCCGAATTTTCATATAGCCTCTAGCAGCCCATAACTTTCATTTATTTTACATTTTAGCCCAATCACTTTTCATTTTTACAATTTAATCCATAATAAACAATTTCATCAAAAATCGTTATACAAAACATGTTAATCTATCATCCAATGTAACACCCCTAACCCGGCCCAGACGTTATGGCCATGTCCGGTGTGCCACATCACCTAGACTATGCTACGCCGTCCTATGTACTAAGTCTGATGTTCGAGATTTTTGAAAAGTAATATTTGTTTTTCTTGAAATTCCCAATTTGATTACTATTCGACCTAATCTCTATCTCATTTGTGAATCGTTTCATTTTAGTCTTATCATCATTCTTAGTTTTTAGTAAAGTCAGGTTGTTTAAGAAAATATTGATTTAATTTTCAAAAACAGTGTATGTTCAAGTTTGAAATAAAACCGTAAAGAAATCCCAAATAACAGTTATAGCGGCCTTATTACAACCCATATCAAAGTAAAAACCAATACGAAATATTTAAGTTAAACCAAGAAAGTTCAGTCCTCGTGGCCACTCTGAATCCCACCCAGCGTCCAAGTCACAATCTAGGGCTCACCTGCAAGGATGGAAAGAGAGGGGTGAGTTTGGGAAAACTCAGTGTGTGCAGAACCCATCCAAAGCCCAAATTGGCTCAAGCCCACTGGGCCTAAACCCTAACCAGTCTCAGTCAGATACTGGGCCAAAGCCCTATTCAGATAGCAGTAAACTGGGCCAAGGCCCTATAACAGATACTGGGCTGAAGCCCTATTCAGATAACAGATTGGCCCATAGGCCCATAACAGTACAGTACAGTAATGCAGTATAAATGCAAACCCAATTGGGGAGACTACTCAACCCACCAACTGCTACACACCACCCGTACCAGCCAACACACCATGTGGGGAATAACTCGACCCACCCAGCCCACACACCACAGTCGCAGGATGGCTGCTCAGATAAACAGTATACGAGGCAAAGCCCCTTTCAGAAACAGTACGAGGTATAGCCCCTTTTCAGTAACGTGGCTGTGCCACTCACACTTCCTCCATTATCAAAACCCAACCCATGCAATAGATATATATCATGGCATGCAATAACAGTAACAGTCATGTCAAACAGTATAGTCAATTTTAGCCCTAGGGGTATAACGGTAATTTTCTACCTAGGGACAAAATAGTAATTTCTTACCCTAACGGTATTTCAGTAATTTTGCTCTCATGTTATAGATTTCATGCTTATTACAGTATTTATTAATCACACAGCTATACAGAAGTTCAGTTACCTCAGTTTTTCAGTTTTAGCATTAAGGCCCTAAAACCCCTAATGAGCCCTATTACGCCGATTGGCCCATTAGGCCCATTTAGTCCCGATTTCACATTCGGTTATCTTGTTTTAACTGTTTCCACATCTATAGTCCATAATATTACCTTTAAATCCAGTTTAACTCATATGGGCCCAAATCGCCCATTGGGCCCATATTTGGCCCACCGAGGCCCAACTTACCAGAAAGCCCAAAATTTAGCGGTCAACACGTCTAACAGTGCCGATTCCAAAACTAACCTTCTCCTTCCAACTTGAGAGCATTCGCATGCTCGCAAGCTCTCGAAATACCGAAACTTCGGCATTTCGGCTTTTCGGCTTTTACCGATTTGTGCATGGAAAGGTGTTCGAAACACACACCTGTTTTGCAGTTTCTCCTACGAGATCTCCTATGCGTTAATCCCTACAATCCAATACTTAACTGATTAGACCATATCAACACTTAATCTGAATCGAAAACTTACCCAAAACCTTACTTACACATTCGGCCAACACCCTTAATGACCTTAATGTTCTTACCTTGACGATTTAGATCCCTTTAGATCTAGATCTGATGTTCCAAAGTCTTCAACCCCTTGCTTGATCACCTTTTCATCCAACTAACACACAAAAGAACAAAGAAAACGGCCTTTTATTGACCAAAAATCCAAAACGACCCAACCATTAACTTCAGGGACTTTCGGCTTTTCCAAACATGAAATATCGAACAGATCTGAATGATTAAACACTTACCAACGATTTCTCTTCAGTTCCTATGCAGATCTGATGTAAATCTGACCCTTAAACGTCAGTAGAAACCTTATCTCTGAGATTTGTAATTTCGGCTATCTCCCTACAACTATGGTGATTTCGGCTTTTTAATAAGAGAAGAAGATGCGTTTTGGCTGTAGCTTTTGGGTGATGGTGTCGACAATGGTGTGATTAAAGGGAGTGTAGTAATCGGCCACAATAGGTGAAAGAAACAGAGGTGATTCGGCTTACAAGAAATCGGCAAGAAAGGAAGCAGTTTTCGGGATTTCTGGCACTTTGAGCAATCGGTTATGGTTGATTTTAAGAAGAATGGAAGCAAAAGAAAGAGTGGATCTATGCAAGATAGGTATTCGGCTAGGGAAGAGATCAAAGGGAAGAAGAAAAATGAAAAAAAACAATGGTGGAGATGGGGAAGGAGAAATCGGCTATGAACTTTCCAGGGAGGCAACTCTTGGCTTTTCTGACAGTTGAAGAGAGGAAAAAACCCTAAGGTGGCTAACCCTAATTGTCATGACAACAAAAAGAAAATAATATAACCCTAGCATTCCCTCTAAAGCAATCGGCCCAAGTCCCTAAAGCCCCTTGCCGAAATTCACCTAAGTTAGGCTTATGCTTGAAAATTAAAAAGAACTCCACGAATACCTTGCAACTCGAACCCTTGTCCTTGATCATTCATTTAGGCGCCACTTTTTTAGGAGCTTAGTGGCACCACCTTGCCACTCAACCAAGGCTCCCTTTGTGACATCTTTTACACGGTTTTTCTTAAAAGTCCACTTAACCAAGTCCCCTTTCACTTGAAAATCCAACTTAATATTTTACCGGGTTTTGACTTAAGCTTGGACCTTCTATAGACCCATTAACACATGTACATACATTATCAACCTTTAGAACACCAAAATTTTAAAAATTTCACTAAAATTCACAAAACCCGAAAAATCCCTAAAATCAGGGCGTTACATCCAATACTTATTTTCTATCAACAAACCTCACAAAACTCAATTTATCAACAACGGCATATCTCAATTTCATTAACAATTTCTTGAATTAAGGCATGGGCTTGCTAATATACTAAGCAACAATCTCAAAAACGTAAAAGTCATCAAAAACTGAAGCAAAACATACCTTAATCAAGCTTAGTAATGGCTAAACCCTAGCTAATTCTTTTCTTTTCTTTTTATTTCAATTTTTGGCAAACAAGATGAAAAGATGAACAAAAATTGTGTTTTGTTTAATTAATAATCATTAATACATCATTTACAATTTTACACTTACTACATGTCCATGAAATTCCATTCATTTATACTATGGTATAATTGCATCATAAGAACCTCACACATATAAAACCATAGCAATTCGGCTGTTAATCAAATAGAAGACTACTTTTGCATTTTCTGCGATTAGGTATTTTTAATCAAATCAGACACTCTAACGATATAATTTTCATATGAAACTTTCACACTTATCATATATCATGCTGTAAACACGGTAAATAATATCAAAATATTTTTCTGACATTGGATATGTGGTTTTGAAACCACTGTTCCGACTAGGGTCTAAACCAGGCTGTTACAACTCTCCCGCCTTAGGGATTTTCGTCCTCGGAAATCTTACAGGAGAATAAGTTCAGATATTGTTCTCTCATAGCATCCTCGGGCTCCTACATCGCCTCTTCGACCCCGTGTCGATGCCATAAAACTTTCACTAACAAAATTTTCTTATGTCATAATTCTTTAACCTCGCGGGCTAAGATACAGATTGATTCTTCTTCGTAAGTCATATCAGATCAAATCTTAATCTCAGAAAGGGTTATCACATGCGATGGATTAGATTTGTATCATTGAAGCATCGATACGTGAAAAACATTGTGAATCTTTTCTAACTTAGGTCGGAACAATAATCTATATGCAACTTCCCGATACGCTTTATAATCTCATATAGCCCGATGAACCTCAGACTCAATATGCCTTTTCTGCCAAATCGAAATATTTTCTTCCAAGGAGCCCGATTTGAAACTCAATATCTTTTCGTTTTAAGTTTGCGTATGATTTCTAATGATCTGACGCTACTTTCAGACTATCACGAATTATTTTCACTTTCTATTCACTTTCTTTAATCAAATCGACCCCGTGAATCTTACTTTCACTAAGCTCAGTCTAGTATAACGGTATTCAACATTTACAACCATATAAGGCTTCATACTGTGGCATTTTAATGCTCGATTGAAAGTTATTATAGTATGCAAATTCAATCAATGGCAAGTACTATTCCCACGTACCTTCAGACTCAAGAATGCAACATCTCAACATATCTTCAAGTATCTAAATGATCTGCTTAGATTGACCATCTGTCTGTGGATGGAAATTAGTACTGAAATGCAATTTTGTATCTAAAGCCTCTTGCAGTTTCTTCCAAAATAGCATAGTAAACCTTGGATCTCTGTCTGATACAATAGATAATGGCACCCCGTGCAATCTCACAACCTCTGAAATGTATAACTCAGCTAACTTATCCAGCAAATAATCTATTCGTAACGAAATAAAATGGGCTGATTTCGTCAATCTATCAACTATGACCCAAATTGCATCTTTCTTTCTCCAAGATCAGGGCAAACCCAAAATATTCTATCCCACTTCCACTCAGGAATCATAATTGGCTATAGTAACCTAGACGATACCTAATGCTCAGCTTTGACTTGCTGACAAATCTAACATTTCGAAATGAATTCTGAGATATCTCTTTTCATTCCAGACCATCAATAAAACTGTTTTAAATCATTATACATTTTTGTGCTTCCTGGATAAACAGATAAACGATTGCTATGAGCTTCATTTAAAATCATTTGAATCAACTCTGAATTTCTCGAAACACAAATTCGATCTCAGAAACTCAAGCAATTATCAATATTAATCTGAAATTCTTAATCAGGGTTCAAATTACACAGAGCTCGTTTTGCTAGCATTTTATTGTCAACTTTCTGTGCATCACATATCTGCTGTAAAAACAATGGTCTATTTTTCAACTTAGCTAAAACCAAACCATCATCAAATAAATCCAACTGAACATTCATTGCATGTAGAGCAAACAAATATTTACTGCTCAAAGCATCAGCAACAACATTTACTTTTCCCATATGGTAATCGATCACTAGCTCATAATCTTTTAACAGTTCTAACCATCTTCTCTGTCGCAAATTGAAATCTTTCTAAGTCATCAGATATTTCAAACTTTTGTGATATGAATACACATGACTCATTTCACCGAACAGATAGTGGCACAAAATTTTCAACGCGAATACAATAGCAGCTAATTCAAGATCATGCGTCGGATAATTCTTTTTGTGCGGCTTCAATTGTCTCGAGGCATAAGCTATAATTTTGCCTTCCTGCATCCAAACACAACCCAAGCCATTCAACAAAGCATCACTATAAATTACAAATTCTTTCCCTATTTTGGCTGTACTAATACTGAAGCTTCAGTCAATAGGGCTTTCAACTAATCAAAGCTTTTCTGACACTTCTCGGACCACTCAAACTTTGCGTCTTTTTGAAGCAATCTCGTCAACAGAGTCGCAATCATCAAAAAGCCTTTCACAAATCGTCTATAATAACCAGCAAGTCCCAGAAAACTACTGACTTCTAACACATTTTTGGAGGCTTCCAATCTAAAATTACTAAAATCTTGCTCGGATCAACTTGTATTCCCGATGCTAATAGAATATGGCCCAGAAAACTAACTTCGCGTAACTGAGACTCACATTTATTGAACTTTACAAATAGTTGTCTATCACGCAGAGTCTGTAACACAATTCTCAAATGTTCTGCATGCTCAGATTCATCACGCGAATAAATTAATATGTTATCAATGAACACAACAACAAATCAATCTAAATACTGTCTGAAAATTCTGTTCATCAAGTCCATAAGGGTTGTAGGACATTTGTTAGTCCGAAGGACATAACTAAAAATTCATAATGTTCGTACCGTGTTCTGAATACAGTCTTCGGTATGTTTGAATCTTTTACTCGCAACTGATAGTATCCCAATCTCAAGTCTATCTTTGAAAACACAGTAGCTCATTTCAACTGATCGAACAAATCATCAATTCTGGGCAGAGGATATTTATTCTTGATCGTCATCTTATTTAACTGTCGATAGTCAATGCATATTCTCATCGTGCCATCTTTCTTTTCCACAAATAGTACGAGGGCACCCAGTGTAAGAAACTCAATTGTGCTAAGAAACTCAATTGTGCAAATCCTCTATCGGTCAAATCTTGCAATTGAGATTTCAATTCTTTTAACTCTGTCAGAGTCATTCAATACGGAGCTATCGAGATAGGGGTCGTTCCCGGCACTAACTCAATGCCAAACTCAACCCCTCGGATTGGTGGTAATCTTGGTAATTCTTCAAGAAACACATCTAGATACTCACTAACAACAGGCACTGATTCAATCTTCTTTTCTGTCACTTGCGTGTCGATCACATAAGCGAAATAAGCTTCGCAACCCTTTTTCACATAATTCAAAGCTTTCATCAACGAAATCACAATCGGTAACCTATTTAAATCATTAGATTCAATCCAGATTATCTTATGATTCTTACAATTGTAGTTCACAATAGCATCATACAATGTTAATCCATACCCAGAATTATATTTAATTCATCAAAGGGTAATAACATCAGATCAGCCGGAAAATAGATATCTTGAAACATCAACTGACAGTTCTTGCACACTTTGTCAACCAAGATAAACTTGCCTAAGGGGTTCGTTACTCTAATTACAAACTCAGTAGACTCTACAGGCAAAGTTTTACTAGATACTAAGTTCATGCATATATACGAATTTGTCGATCCAAGATCTATCAATGCAATCACAGAAGTATCATAAAGAGTAAAAGTACTAGTAATGACATCTGTAGACGAAGATTCTTTGCGAGCGCGAATAGCATAGGCTTTGGCAAGTGCTCTCGCCTCGGATCTTACAGCTGTATCTCTAGTTGCTTTTTGACTACAACTTATATTACCAGTGTTTCTAGGTGGCCTACCTCTAACTGTAGTGTTATTCGACCTCAAATTCTATACAATCTATTGCTCAACTGATTTGGGACAGACACGGATAAAGTGATCTAATGATCCACATTTGAAAAAAGCCCGATCATTCAGTCTACAATTACCATGATGTCTTTTACCATAATGTCTGCACTCGGATCGATCAGATCTCACATTCCCAACACTAGCTATTGAAGTAGTTGGAGCTCTAAAGCTCAAATGTGACCTCGCACGATCTCTATTTGAATGTCCCACATTAGCCTTTAAACGGCTATAATCATCTCGAAACTTCTTTGATGCCGACTGAAATTACTTACTTGATGATCTTTTTCTTGCATCTCTAGCTTCTAATTTAGCTTTTTTTCTCTTTCCTGAGTTCTTCAGCTTTACATGCTCGATCAACAAGCATAACAAATTCTTTGATTTCTAGAATCCCGACTAACAAACGAATATCTTCATTCAAACCATCTTCAAATCTTTTACACATTATAGCTTCAGTTGAGATACATTCTCGTGCATACTGGCTCAGTCTCACCAATTTTCGTTCGTACTCCATAATAGACATACGACCTTACTTTAGCTTAAGAAACTATTTGCGTTTCTGATCTATGAATCTCTAACTGATATATTTCTTTTGAAACTCTGTTTGAAAGAAATCCTAGGTGACTTGTTCTCTCGGAACCACAGATGTCAAAGTTTTCCACCATTGGTACTCTATAACTCTCAATAATGAAACATCACACTTAACACATTCTTCCACAGTACAAGATAATTCATCGAATACTCTGATCATATTTTCGAGCCAATATTCAGCTCTCTCAGCATCATCATCAACTATAGCTCCAAATTCTTCAGCCTCATACTCTCTAATTTTCTTGACCGGAGGCTTACTTAACTAAATCAGATTTAACATTTGTGAAACAACAAGGACTTGTGTAGGGTTCGGTGAGGGTGAAGGTTGTTAAGCAGCCAGATTTGTTTGAACAAATTTCGTGAACCACTTATTCATCATCTGGAACAAGGGTTGCTTTGCCTCTCCTGTATGGTCACTAGAAATCGACCTAGATTCAGCTAGCGCTGCCCCTTGAGTGGGAGTGGCCGCACTGCTCTCAACATCATCAGCTACGGCTCGTTCGGGATATATTATTATACGAAAAGCACATTTTCATTTATTAGGATTCATCACACTATCACAATTCATATATATGGCATGCATAGCTAGACTCACACATGTTACGTTAGTCCTAGAATCGACTAAACCGTAGCTCTGATACAAACCAAATGTAACACCCCTAAACCATATTCGTCGCAGGACCAGGGTTAAGAGGTATTATCAGACATTTCAGAACATTTTACGAACATAACTTATACATTATCAATTCATAGCAATTCACACGCATATAGTCCCTTTAAAAGGTCTACATGGCCTTAAACATGCTTTAGAGAAGGTTCGGGACTAAACCGATCTCGTATAAATTTTATGAAACTGAACAATTTTTCTAAGTTATAGAGGTCAGACGCCCGTGTGAACAGACCATATGCCTCACACTACATTAAACACGCTCGTGTGTTCAGGCCGTGGGAAAACAGGGCATACGTACTGACTTAGGTCACACGACCAACGACACACCCGTGTGCCAAGCCGTGTGAAATCTGGAGGGTATACTGACTTGGGTCACACGACCAACCACATGCCCGTGTGTCAGCTCGTGTGCCCTTTCGAAATGGCCCACATGGCCATGCATCAGGCCATGTGCTCAGCCGTGTCAAAACCTATAGAGTATACTAACTTGACCACACGGCCTACGACATGCCTATGTGTGAGGCCGTGTGAAGTGCCGAGGCTCAATTCTAATTGGCCTTCGAGCAACATGGTAGACACACACGCCCGTTTCCCTGCTCGTGTGGGCAAAAATAGGCCATTTGCAAGGCCAAATTGCCACCCATTTTGGGTCATCCCTACAAGCATCAAACCAAGCATACATGACCTATAATTTCCAGCCAAAACATCTTCAATTCACGCTTAATTCTTACCTTATAAACATCAACCATTTACATACATAATACCAACTCAAAGCATATCCATTTCATGTACCAAAATCATATTAAAATCATATGTTTCATACTTCATTTTAATCCCTTCTAAAACATATCAAATCCTTACCATTTCAACCATGAAATATACTAAATTAACTTTACAACAAACTCACCAAAATGACCATTTTATTAGGCCATATATGAACACTTTATAAACATCATATTTCATCACATATCATATACCAAAACAAGCTTAATATCATCATCATTCTCAAGCCACATCTCATGGCAAGATTCACAACTTAAATATATCATAACTTCACTAGCCTATACATGTCATACACTAATATTTACAACATCAAAAGTACCAAAATATCATTTGATAGTGTGATGACGATCCTTGACAACCCTCGAGCTCACAGTAGCTTTGATAATCTAAAAAATAATGAAAACACACAAAAAGTAAGCTTTCGAAAGCTTAGTAAGTCATATACAAATAAATTTCACATATGACGCAAAATATAAGCCATATTATCCATGGGATCCAATACAAAGCACATACACAAGCTTCATAATCCACGTCTAAATCACATGTTCTAAAATCACTTGCATATAACCTCATTCTTTCTCATGCAATCCACATGTAAATCTTTTGTAAACATACTCACCTTTCATTCTCGCATATCATAAACATTTCATACATACCTAAATCGGATGCTCATTTACATACTTGTTCATTTCTCGATATTGCTCGTTGAACTGTTCGGAATCAAAAAGGATACTTGGATAGCTTACAAAGTTCATACAATGCCATATCCCATATATGGTCTTACATGTTATCATAGGTGTCGTTGTCCTAGACATGGTCTTATACGAAATCATATACGATGCCAATGTCCCAGACATGGTCTTACACATAATCTCTAATCAATGCCAACGTCCCAAATGTGGTCTTATATGATATCACATCTCGAAATACCTATGTCATGACATATGTTTCCTATTCTATTCCTATGGTTCGTACGTGGCTTTCGTATATCTCAACTTTGTCGATACTTTCACATTTTTGAATATTTAGCATTTATAACATTTCATTATCAAATAAACATATATAAATCAATTCAAATACATTTATTTGCATATGAACATACCTCATACGGAAACGAACAGATAGGATGGACTAATTGACCACTTTCAATTTCCCCCGATCTAATTCTGATATCTTTTGTTCTTGGTCTATATAAATTCAAATTTAACTATTTAATCACACATTTTATTCAATTCAATCCAAAGCACACAATTAGGGCATGTTACACATTAGCCCTTATAAATTCACATTTTAACAATTTAGTCCCTAATTTATAAATACACAAAATACACATAATTCATGAAATCCATAGCTTAGCCGAATTTTCATATAGCCTCTAGTAGCCCATAACTTTCATTTATTTTACATTTGAACACTACCATTTTTCATTTTTACAATTTAACCCATAATAAACTATTTCAATAAAAATCATTATACAAAACATGTTAATCTATCATCCAATACTAAATTTTTATCAACGAACCTCACAAAACTCAATTTATCAGCAATGACATATCTCAATTTCATTAAAAAGTTCTTAAATTAACGCATGGGCTTGCTAATATACTAAGCAACAATCTCAAAAACGTAAAAAATCATCAAAAACCGAAGTAAAAACATACTTAATCAAGCTTTGTAATGGCGGAACCCTAGCTGACTATTTGCTTTTCTTTTTATTTCAGTTTTTGGCAAACAAGATGCAAAGATGAACAAAAATTGTGTTTTGTTTAATTAATAATCATTAATACATCATTTACCATTTTACCGTTACTAAAAATATTTAAAATCAACTATCACATGTCCATGAACGTCCATTCATTTATACTGTGGTATAATTTCATCATAAGACCGTCACATACATAAAGACATAGCAATACTTTTGCATTTATGCTATTAGGTCCTTTTAATCAAATCAAACACCCTAACGATATAATTTTCACATGAAACTTTCACACACATCGTATATCATGCTGTAAACACGGTAACTAATATCAAAATATTTTTTAACCTCAGATATATGGTTCTGAAACCACTATTCCGACTAGGGTCTAAATTGGGCCGTTACAGTACTAGTTGTTGGGTCAAGCATGGGCAAAATTGATGGCCATTGGTTGCCTCATCCATTGAGGTTTTTTAAATGTAATATTGGCGCTTCACAGTTTGAGACTATGTTACTGGTTTTGTTGTCATAGTTTGACAGTGTCATAGCCATTTAGTGCGGGGGCTATTTGATTTTAAAAGGACGAGGTATTCACCATTTCTTGGGGAGGTAGTTGCTATTAGTGAATCCATCTCCTAGTTGAAATTTGTATAGCTTGATAATGTGATATTCAAATTAGACTATTTACTAGTAATCTATGCGTTAATACACTCATCACCTGATGTTTCTAAAAGTGGAATCTTAGTATCAAATAGTGTTAAGTTGAAAATGCAATTTCAATATGTGTCCTTTGTTGGGAGTAGTATGGATGCAAATAAGTTGACTCATAAAATGGAAGCCTTATTACATGTGAAAGTCTTTAAATGGGATTCTGATTCTGTTAGCTCTGTGCTGCTTTTGTTGGATTTAATGCCCTAAGTGTATTATAATAGTATTTTTCAAACAAACTAGTTTAATAAAATAGTAATTGATTACATTAATAATCTTTTTATATTATTCTTAATTTTTTTCCTACAAAGCAAATTGGAAGCAAATATTGGCTCACTGATTATCTGACTTTTAACTAATACTAAGTGACTTTACGTGGTTAGATCGTAATATAGAAATACAACTTGTATTAGTAGATAAACCTAAACATTTCCTTAGTCTAATACGAAATGAGAAAATCGATTCAATGACCAATAAGTCATCTATCAAGTCCAATTGTAGAGGTGCTTTGTGTTTAGCATCAGAGCGGATGACTCCCAAAAAATAGACTAGAGATGGGAATGGAGAAGGGTGAGGGCGGATAATGCTAAATCAACTACCATTCTACAACTGGCACGCTTCGTTTCATCATCTGCCCGACTCCACTATGGATCTATAATCTTGTAAACCACTACCACTCCCATGGATGTTGGATGCATCCATCTACGCCTTTCTCTGCTCTGCTTCAATCTATTTTTTGCTATTTTTCTTATATTTTTTTAATCTTTTTAAAGTCAAGTAAATATTTAAACATAATTCTTCAAAAAGAAACTATAAAAAATTTATTTTTTCCCAATTCTATTATTACATGTTTATCCTTTTAATAGTTTATATATACAAGGATAAAATGATAATTTTATAGAGTAGAGAGAGTCAGGGTGAGGCAAACAATTACCATAACTGCTATCAAAAAGAAAAAAATCCACCTTAACACACAGTCACTTTTGAAATGAAAAATCTGTTCCATTAAAAGTGAATTGGATCGAAATCCATTAGGCATTTTGCCATCCCTAATAGCGACATAGATGTGACTAATTAGATTGACAGTATATTAAACAAGGCCCAAGTAGAATAGAAACTAGATCTATTTATAGATTTATTCACTTGTGACATTCATAATCTGTCATACTTTAATCATGAGTTGATGATGGACTATGTATGTGTGACTCGTATACTTTAATGTAAGTAAAAGTCTGTGTAACACCCCACACCTGGCCTGGACACCAGGTTGAAAATTGAGATGCCACATCACCATCTCACGTCGATACCTACGTAACATTTTTGGGAGAATTATCAAGAACATCAAGTTACACAAACTCAATTTAGCATTTGGTCGTACTAACATACGACAAAAAAACATATAATGTACATATCTCGAGCATTGGGACCAGTTAGCAAATTTTCCCAAAAATATTACATAAGTATCAATACCAACTTTGTGGTATCGATGTTTCCTTTAAGTGGTATCGATACCACCTAGAAAATCGATACCAAACTAACATTATGTTTCTTGCCTAATTTCAAAACATTAGAAAATATTGGTACCTTTCACAAGGTATCGATAATTACACCCTGAGTATTGATACTTGGGCCAAGATATCAATACCAAATTGAAATTTTCACTCCATGTACTTTCAAAAATACAAAGGTATCATTATAAAAGCCTTAACATCGATACCTTTGCTTCAAGTAACAAAAATTCAGCATATAAGAGCATTTAAATCATTCAAACTTAGTCCCTAAACATCATGCTTCATTCACCTAGTCATATATGCATCAAAATGTCTAAAAAATAAACCAAACGCCATGTCCAAGTTCACAAGCTTCCCAAACATACGCAATATACAAATAATCCCCAATACGTCTTAATAAACCAATATAAATGTCTACCACATTGCAGTTTTATTCCTTAGAACTAGAATAAGCAAAACACCTATTGTAATACGTAAAGAATGGCTTGGATCAATCCCTCGACGGCCACACCTCTCACACTAAGAATGCAACTACTCTGAAAAGGATAAAATGGAAATTCAAATTTTTATGGTCAAGAAAAATTATGTAATATCATGTTTGGATTGTTAATTAAGTGTTTTGGAGTTGAAAAGGGACTTGAAGAAAAATTTTAGTTATTATCGGTAAGAGGGATTGACGTTTCAAGGAAGGGTTATAAACCTTTTTTTTGGTTAAAACAAACGAATAGAAGCAAGTGGTCTGATGGCTAGGAGCGTAGGTAGCTTGTTGGCAGTCCAAGGTTCGAATCCTGGCCATAGCTTAATTTCTTCTATTTTTCGCAAAAAGGGTATGGAAGCTGGCGTTAAACCTTATAATTATTTTAGGGTGTTTTGTGACATAAAAAGAGTTGCGAAAGAGTGGCGAACGGCGCGCTAGGCTTTTAGAAGGAGCATATGTCAAAGTCTCTTCGCAAGCAGAAATTTCATTTTTATTCTTGAATAAACACTGGCCTTAGTAGGTAAGACTTCTAACCTGTTGCGACCGGATTATAGCACAAGAGCGCCTGTGGTGTAGTGGCGAGGAACGTGCTAAGGGAATCTAGAGGGTGCAGGTTCGAACCCCTAGGCAGTCGAAGTTTTTATTTTAATTCTTTATTAAACTGTGACTTCAGCAGGTAAGAGTTATAATTATTCGTGACCGTATTATAGTGTATGTGAAGTTGCAGTGCAGTGCCAGCAGCGTGAAAGAGGTTCTGGAGAGTTGGAGTTCAAGCGCCCTCTTGTCCATACAAGGCTGGCCGAATTTGGTAATAGTTGATTTGGTCAAGCGGTGGTCAAGCGGTGGATTGAATTTGGACGGATTGATGGCTGATTCTAAGCTGCAATTAGAGGTTTCATTTTAGGGGAATTTTGATCAAAAGTGGGACTAATTTGGTGATATTCGGTCATGGTAATTTTAGCTAATAAAGATTTTATTTTTTTCTTTCCTTTTTGTTCTTAATTTTTGACCGAATGGGAGGGAAAGTTATGGTTGCCTAGTTTGGGTGCATGGGCTTGGGGATATGTCAGCATTCTTGTGGGATTGAAGATGGCTTTTCTTTTTGTTTCTTACTGACACTAGCTTGCAATTGCACACTCATTTTTCTCCTTGATTTTGCAAGGCCGATTGCACCATTTGACTTGATCACCATCAACTCTCTTTTCTTGCTACTTTTGCTAAGAATCTTTAGTGCCAAAATAGGTTCTTTGCCAAAGGATCTAGTTTCTTTTGCTTTCGATTTTGTTCAATTGGTCATTTCTTCATTTTTCCCTCCTTTTGAATTTCTTTTTCATTTCTTTCAATTAAACTGAATACCCTATTTTCTTGGATAGCTGAATCTTTTTCTAATTAAATTTTTCCTCTCTCTTGCTCTCATTTGCTACTTGACTAAATCACTTATCTCCCCCTACCCTTTGGTTTTTCATTGCTAGTCATATGGTTATTGACTTCCCCCTCCTTCTCTTTTGTGTTACCTCTCTTGGCCGAATACATTGCCATTGTTCACCCTTTCTCTCTTCTTTTCATTTGACCGACTGTATCAATTGTCCCTTTCGATTTTTGGGATATCAAGGTCCTTTCTGTTCATCTTCTTTTATCAAACTGCTGAATCTAAATTGGTTCTGTAAGCCAAAATTGTGATTTCATTTCTAGTTATTCTCTCTTCTTGGCCGATTAAATCACTCTTTATTTTGGACGATTGCTAGGCTTGGGACGTGTCGTTTTGGGGTTCGATTAGGGTATTGGACTCGAATTTTTTTCATTTGTGAACGTTCTCTAGTTTTGGTGGTCGAATAAGGATTTTTGACTTTTGGAATAAATATCATGGAGGCAAGTGATATTCAGACTGAGGGAGGTCATGGAAGAGTATCTATTGGAAGTGCTCTCGCGGTTTCTACTCCCAAATTCAAGCGACGTAGTGTATCGGTAGTTAGCGACTTTCTGCCAGGATGCGGAAGAGTGATGCGTCAAACTATGGTTTGACTGTACCGGCAGTTAGGGACTTTCCGCCGGGATGTGGAAGGGTGACCGCATCAAACTATGGTTTGACTAGGCAAATCACAATTGATCACTCTGATGAAGGCAAGTGGTATCAAATACTTTGGCTAAATGTTTGGATTGGAATTTCTTTAAGTCTTTAGATAAGTGTTTTAATTGTGTGTTATGTTTGATTTAGGTGACGGCGCTCAGGATTATTTAGTACTCTATGTGATAAGGTATGTTATCGCACTTTTTTGGATACAAAGGCGAAATGTCGAAATGGCAAGTGCCGAAAAGATGACGAATCGATTGTTGGCTACATGAGCGTGTGAATGTTCATGTGTTTGATTGAGGCCATGGATTGTGGGTCTACATCGAAAAATGGCTATCATGAATAATTTTATGAGTTCGATTGAAATGGGTCGAATGGGCCTAATGGGCCTGTAGGCTTGCTAGATGGGCTTTAGGCCGTATTCAAATCTCTGTGCGATTTAGCTGCATGTGTCGCTAAACAACCATGGGCTTACTAATGGATCTTCACCTCTATGTGAGTAAATTAACCATTTTGATCCTTTATAATGTTTGAATTATTATTTATTCTCTTATATAAATATGTATGATTGTATATTCTGTAATCTAACATTACATGACATTGAGTATGTTGCATTGCATGGGGGTTGGGTATATATTTTTGGAGGAGGTGCACTATTCTGGTAGCTTCACTACATTATTCTGAGGCTTATAGCCTAATATTCTAGTAGCACTGCTGCATATTATCGATAGTGCCGCATCGGTACTACACTGTGGAGTATAGGGTTAGGTGGGTTGCTTATATCCCCACATGGAGTGATAGGTTGGACGGAGATGGAGTGTAGCAGACGGTGGGTAGGATTCTGATTGCATGCTACACTGTTACTATAATATTTCTGATTATATTCCATTGATTGTGATATGGACTCTGATTGCATGTTATACTGTTTACTGTAATAGGCTTTGGCCCACTGATTGTGATATGCTACTGTAATGGGCTTTAGCCCAGACTAATTCTGTTATATTGTTATTGCCGTGGTTATACACTGAGTATTCATATACTCACCCTTTTATTTTTAACCGTACAGGTAATTTCGAGGTATAGGCGATTCGGTTCTACGAGGACTTGGAGGCGACCACATTCTCCTTTTATATTGTTTATGGTTTTTATTTATTTTAATTATGGTTTTATTTTGGGTTTGTACTAAGGCCGTTATTTAATTTTTCTTAAGTTTTGGGATTATTTATCTACATGTTTAAATCTGTTAGCTTTAAGGCGCGTTTTACAAAATGATATCCATTTTCCAAAAACCACGTTTTCACAAAAAATGAGAATTCAAACAAAGCTTCCTCAACCATTATGTTTTCCAAAGTAAACTACTTTCATAATCTGATTAATCAAGATAGACGGAATAGTGATTTCTTTAGAACTTGTAAGAAGAGTTTTCAATGAAAACACGATTTTCTAAAAAATACTTCTATGTGACACGCCGGACTCGGGCCTAACTTCTAGGCTGGGTTTGGGGTGTTACAGGGTGAGCTTAACAAGCTTAGTGAATGCCTAAAACAACCACTACGTAAACAAGTTATCACATATCAACCAAACAACATACAACATATTCCTAAAACATCATTAACTAAGTTTCATGATTCATATATTTAGTCATATTCCATGCATTCTTTTACACCTTATTTATACAAACGTTTAGGCATACATATATCAATTTTCTAACACACATCAATCATTTATAAGCACATATAATTACATTTAGTTACATTAGTCACAGTGCATGATAATTTGGCTCTTGAGTTTATGAAACATAAAGTGGACTCTATCACCACACATCGGATAAACGAATCTCCAACACACTACACATAAACTCGTAGAGTCAAACATATCCCATAAGCAAAGCATATAGCTAACGCTCTCCAACACACTACACATACATATCCTAGTGAATGGAGCTTGGCTCACATTCCCTTAACTCTCCAAAACTGTCCCTAGGGCTTAGCGCCCCATATATCACAATAAAAAATAAGTGAGTATTCACAATCCTATGGCATGCCAACTATATGCAACAGTTTCATTAAGTTACAAGGCTAAAATATCCATAATGTCATCAAATATTACTTACTGACTATCCGCACATATTCACTGCATAATCATATCATTAGAACATAATACACACTGTCACATAGCATGAATAACATACCCTCATATTTATAGTTAAAACAGACATCCCAACATGTTCATATTTCATCACATCATAATCCTCCTTATCACAATTCACAAACATATTTCTCACATATTTAGCATAGGTTACACTTAGAATTTAGAGAATGGGTTTAGGCTACCTATAAATTCCCAAATACACAATGAATCACTTACGAGTAGCTATTCCAAAACACTCATCAAATATTTACTTTTGCATAAAAACTGAAAGCTTAGACAAGCTTACCTTTACCGTTATCTCTACTCGTTGAAGGTCCTATTGACTCCGACACTTGAACAAGACAAACCACACATATTCAATCAATAACTCACCTCAAACAGCAACAAATTACAACCGTAAGCTATGTTCTTTTCTAACAAAAACCTTTAGCACAACAAACTTAAAATTTGAATAACTCAGCCTACGCTTAGACTTTTTGAATGAAACAAATTCCATTCATCTATGACTAATTCCCAACATTTACAATTCATAAAACTACGCATTTTAAGGTATAAAAAATTTTCGACAAGTTTTGGCAATTACAATAAAAATTCAATAAAACCTGAGAAATCCTTGACGAAATATCAAATTTACTTTAGAAAGCTTCGAATTAGGTTAAAACTAATTGAAAAACACTTTAACACCAAGTTTTTATCCACAAACTCCAAATTCATCATTAAAGGCCCGATTTTTGACTGTTACCTAAAACGTGCATTCTAATGGGTAAAAATTCGATTTAAAGAGCCAAATAACCTTTAAATCTAATAGGAATGGTTACCTTTGAATGCAAGAAAATTTAGCATTGACTCAAACTTGAAAAACTCACGTTCTGGAGAAAATGATGAAGATGGTGGAATTCTTGGGTGATTTTCTTGGTTTTAATGGAGATTTGAGGCTCAAGAGTGATAGGCTTAAAAAGGAATTAGGAGTTGAATATCAAAAGCAAGTGGGAGGGGTTTGGGAGAGCAAGAAATGGCACAAGCAATGAGAAGAAAAGCTTTCGTGAAATAAAACTAGGAATGGGGGGTTATTAGGTTGATTTTGAAAAATTGGTTTAATTGCTTCATAAAAACTCATAGCTTTGACCCTTTTACAAATTATTACCTTTTTTAAAATTAAAGACATTTAAAACTCGTTTCCAAAAATTGACTTAACTTTATGAAAACCATTTCGCAAGCATTATCGAGTACCAACCTTACAAATTTTGAGCTCATATAGGCCAAAGTTTCTAAAAAAAAACCCTAAAACTCCTAGGCACTATTTTGCTACAATCTTAGTCCAAATATATGAGGAATCAAAAGCTTGTGCATTGCACATACGATTTCTACAGTGTGTAACATCATTCACAATAGTGGAATTCATAGCCTAACTAATGAGTAAACGATACCCTCTCAATTACATTACACGATAGATGAAAAATAAACATGGTCATAGGTCATTTGTCTTTGTGATAAATGACTTGATTGCTATCTGATAGTAATTGATTTTTCATGAAAGAAGATGTAATGGTTACCATAAGAGAGAATAGAATCATATTGGGGGAAAAATTTTATCCAAAATAGATTAAGGGTATCTTATGATGGTAACACACTTACGACAAGGTTATTATACAAGCACTTATTAAATAGCTTTCGTAATGGTATATAATCATGGAGAGCTCAATTACGATACTATAGTGGAATGACTTCGTGACTAAATAAGTTTATAATTAATAGGTGAAGAACTGAAACTTAATTATAAATTATTTGAGCTCTAATTGTACATGTTCAACCAATCCCTCCACTAGCTCGTTGAAACTAAAAATGAATTGCATGTAGAACCGAATGTATAGAAATGAATGAAAATGAGTTGCATTCGCAAATGAATGTTTTTTTCTCACTAAGTATAAACATGACTTGAGAATTAATTAAAGGTTTTTAAATTATTATTTAATTAATTATAATTAAATAATTGAAGTTTAAAAATGGAATTAAATTAATTAGTCTATGAATCTGTTGAATTAGGAAATTAAATATATTTTCTTATGGATTCTTTTACAGTAAAGTTTTTAAGACTTTAACAAAATTAGAATTGAGTTGAGAATATTATTTAATTAAGAAATTAATTTAGTTAATTTAATTAATTAATTCATATTTATTTTGGGAAATAGAAAATAAATATTGGATTGAATTGAATTATAAAATATGGAATCAAAAGTACATGAAGCACATATAACTGGACCTAATATATGAGAGGCTCAATTCCCTTCATATAAGAGAAGAGGGGTGGCAACCCTAGTAACATTTAGTAGGGTATGCAACTCTCCTCTCTCCTAGTTGGACTAGGGAGTGTTTTCTATTTAAACAATATTATTTGTTTAAGCCTTATTCAACTAGGATTCTTTTAATTCTCCCTATAAATAGATAACATCAGTGGACCTAAAACACATACATCTTGTGTATCTAGTTATAGTTATTCTGTCAGAAAATAGTGAGAATTTATTAATTAAGAATAAATTCTATTGTTTGGAAATTACTATCTTTATGGTTTTTATAGAGAGAATTACTTTTCTATTGAAAGTAATAAAATTGTTCCTTGTTTTGTGTTTAGTTTGTATTGCTCGAGCTCACAAACAACGCATTTCAGAGTACAAGAATAGCGAAAAATGTAGTTCACTTGAAAGATAAGATAAGCGTCAATCCATCTCGCACAGGGCTCATGTACTTTTCAATAAAAATTTATTGTTATAAAGATTACAAACTACCTTGTTTTTTAAATTTTTTAAACTTCTACTATAGCTATAAATCATTTTCTTAACTTGATTTTTTCAAATATTCTAAACTTTTGTCGATTAGTAATAATCATCGCGACAACTAGTGTCATAGGCCAAAGTACAAAGCCTGTGACCATGATAAAAGATGTTAGATTGCGATCATTTAGCCCACGAGAATTGGCCCGATTCCAAGAACTGTTGGAGAAGCCTATTAGATTGAAGCTTGGTTAGCCCGATAATGAAGATATGGCAACTTAGGCTAATATGGTAACTAATCTTAGAAGATAGAGGGAATCATATCTTGTAAAGATTAGATTAGATTTGATATGACATATATTGTAAATCTGTGACAGCCTTAAAATGACCCTAGTCGTAATGTGGTTTCGGGACCACAAAATCGAGGCACAAAAATAATTTAACCATTATTTTGATGCCTATTGCATGTGCCAATTCATGTGTGACATCTTAGGTGCCTTAATTTAGTATTAAAATAATGAATTGCACCAAAAAGGGCTTAATTGTGAACTTTGGAAATATGCATGACAAAGGTGTGATGACTAATAAGTACATGCATGCAAAATAGTGGAGTTGCATGTCAAATTCCCCTTTTAATGCTAGTGGACGGTAATGATGACTTTGTTTGTCATTTTGTGTTTTGTTTATTTGTTAGTAAATAATGATAGTAATATATGATATATTATAATAAGTTGAGGTGATAAAAAAAAACAAAGTTGTCATGTTTATTTCCTTCCTTTATTGCCAAAAATTCAAGTGAAAGAAGAAAGGGAAAAGAACAAAGGCATTCGGTCATTTTGAAGGCAATTTAAGGTAGGATTTCATGTTATCTCTTCTAAATTTTGAGAAATTGTGTTAGTAGCTAAGTTCTTATCATAACCCATTTGTTAATTTTTAAGTTGATGATGAACTATACATTCGGCCATGGTTGATTTCTTTTGCAAATGGATAGTGTGTTATGTTTTTGAAATAGAAATTGATAAATGGAGTTTGAATGGACTCTATGATGTTGAAATTCATGTGAATTGAAATTTGTGAGCTCAAATTTGTTAGATTAAAGTTTTGTGTGGTAAAATGTCTAAGGGACATTCGGTCCTTTGAATGATTAAATTGTTTTGCTTTTGATTTGCAATTTGATCTTTAACATGATAGTTGGTTATTGGTAATGACTTGGGGTTAATAGGTGTTAATTTTGATGTGGTGAGCTTTCTATTTTGTTTGACCAAAACCTATTTATAACTTGGCATTAGTGAAGCGTGTTAGTTTCGGTTGATTAGTAATTTGATGAGGAAAATTTTGCTTTGGTATTGAAATTGAGTTGTGATGACCGAATGAACTTATTTTGGTGAGTAGTTAATTAAGATGAATTGGGAAGTGATAAGTAATATTCGGCCATTGCAAGTAAGTGAATATATACGTCTGTATTAATTGATCAATAGGGCTTGGTTGATGTGCTAGTTAATGTCTAAAATTTTGAATGTAAATTTAGGTAAGCTTCTTTGATAAATTATGGTAGTATACATGGAAATTAGCTAATGTGTCAATAACTTTTGCTCATGAATTGCAGAATTTGAAATTGGGATTTTGGCTAAGAAATTTGATATGTTTAATTAGTGGCCAAATGCGACCTTGATTATATGTTGTAACTTGAAATGAAATGTGAATTGTGTTTGTGCTTTCTTCAAATGATGGAAAATCCTATATTCATATACATATGTTTCGGCTATAGGTGTGTTTGAAAAATAGGTTCTTAAGTATTTGAGTTTGATTCATTTGTAAGTTTTAAGTATTTAAATGGAATGAATATGAATTTTGTATATATATGTTAAGGTCAATGACTTCTCTAAATGATGCCATATATGATGTTATGTTTTAAATATGTGAATAAAAACTTTAAAGAGTGAATTTGTATAAATCTGCTTGGTACAACAGCAGTAACGTGTTTTGGAAAAATCACCATAAATTGTGGGAGCCGAATTAGAGGCTGAATAAATTATGTAATTAAAGCTTAATGAGTCTAGTTTCTTCTAAAAGAAACCTTATAAGCAAAGGAATTGCTGATAAAGAGATATTTAAAGTAGTGTGAGACAGTGGCAGATTGACTCCAAAATCCCCTGTTCTATTTTTAGAAAATCATTATAAATTGTAAAAAAAAAATATATCCATAAGATGTAATTTATATGCTTAGAATCCTTCTTGAGTCTATTTTCAAGAGAGATATACAAGAAAATTTTCCGAGACCTGAACTAAGAGTTAGTACAAAAGGGTCGGAACTGTTTGATAGTGAATCAGGGGTAATTTTGAGGATTAAACTGTATTAATTGGTCAATTCAAAAATTCTGGAAATTTTATGGTAGAAAGGTACATGAGTCTAGTTTCAGGGAAAATTTACAGAACTTGATTTGGAGTTTCGTAGCTCTAGTTATGAATAATTTAGTGAATGTTGCTTAGGAAGTCAGCTTGTAGTGACTTGTGATATATATGTGATTGGCCGAATATGTGTGCGTGTGTGGCAAAGGATGTATATATGTGTTTCTTATTTTGATTGTAAGTGAAATGATCAAGTGAGATATTTGAATAAGGATTAATAAAATTGAATTATTTAATTTAGCTCAAGAGCATAGAGGGACAAGTTTGGATAAAGGGAAAGCTAAAGTGGTTGAATAGCTGACTTATTGTTGCTCAGAAAAGTTCGAGGTAAGTTTTGAGTATTTGAATTTGGTATTTAATTTAAAATGTCATGATATACATATATGATAGATGAATGATGTCGCATTGTCCTTACCATAACAAGGTTATTGAAAAAGAAACCTTATACATGTTGATATATAGCCGAATGGTTATTAGAGAATTAAACAAAAAACAAGATTGGTGATATATGCTTATGCATGTTTGCTTATTGAGTTGAAAGTTTAGTAAACGAAGTATACATGTATTAGATTTGAATGATGTTACGACACAAAGTCAATGAGCATGTTATATGTCTATATGCGAATGAGTGGACTTGAATTACAAATGTGATTTTGCTATGAGAAATGTGGTAACATGTGAATAGATATGCTTGAAACTATGTGACGTGAATTCGGGTTAAGACCCGAAGGCTATATGCGAAGATTATATCCGGGTTAAGACCCGATGGCTATATGCGGAGATTATGTCCGGGTTAAGACCCGATGGCTATATGCGGTGACTATGTCCGGGTAAAGATCCGCTGGCTTTGTGTAGAGATTTTATCTGAGCTAAAGGTCTCGATGATGATTTGAGTAAAGTCTAAGATTAAAAGACTTCATAGTAACCATTGTTAATGAATGCGCTCAAAGCGTTAAGTTATACAGGTCTGTACCCTAAGCTTATATGCAAGCTTGTTTTGGACCAAATCATAAGGTCATTATACGATTGCATATGTGAGTATGAAATGAGACTATTTATATGATTATAGTACTACAACTGGTCAATGTGAAAGTTTATGTGAAATTATGCAATATGTTTTTGTTTACATGAGCTCACTATCAAGTGAAAGTTATCTGCCTATTGTATATGATGAGAACGTGTATATTCGGTTAAGGGGTGACATGCCCAAAGAAGTGGGAAACAAAAATGCGAACAACTATGTTATAATTTGATTTTTATCTGCTGTCATTACTTAAAACTTACTAAGCATTGTAATGCTTACTCCGTTTACTTTGTTTCCTCTGTTTTATAGATCTCTTTTTAAAGCTACGGACTCGGGGATTGAAGCTTTAATCACCTACACTATCGTTGTTATTTTGGTACATTTGATAGTTATTTTGAGAACAATGGCATGTATAGGCTAATCTCCTTTTGTGAATCCGAATTACATTTTGAGTTGTATTTGTTCTAGCCATACAAAAATGGCTTGCTTAATCTCTAAGTTGATGTATATGTTTTGTTGGAAATTTTATGTGCCTTGTTACTTCGACGCATGGGTTATATGATGTGATGATGGTATGCTTAATACCCAAAAATTTGGTTACACCTATTGGTCGTTAGTCGTTTGACAACCTTGATAGTACTCTTATAGTAAATATACGTGAGATGGTTGCCTTAGTCGAATTACCTTGAATGTTAGATTGTTCGGATCTAGAATTTAAATTTGATCCCTAATCGAATTTTGATGTACAACCGAATCTATGTCTTGTACATATCTATGAACCTCAGTAGGTTGTATTTAGTTATGTAATACCTTAATACCCTATTTCGGTGACAGACAGGGTTATAGGGTGTTACATTTTTATTGGTATCAGAGCTACGGTTTAGTCGATTCTTGGATTAACGTAGCGCGTGTGAGTATAGCTATACATGCCATTTTGTGATAATACGATAGTGTGGTGATTTCTGACATTTGAAATATGTTTTTCGTATAGTAATGGATCCTGATCCCGATCGAGCCGTAGCGGAGGATATTGAGAGTGTAGCGGCTGCTCCCGCGCAAGGGACCGCGCCGATCAACTCTCAGCTAAATACCAGTCATCGAGATGATGACATGAGACAGAATTTTTATGCAATGATGAGTGATTGGTTCACTCAATTCCTTCGAACTAATCCAGCTGTCCCACAACCTCCTCCCCCGAATAATCCGTTTCCGACCCCCGTGGCTCTTCCTGAGACTGACCCTGTGAGGTCGAGTAAACCCTCGGTCGACAAAATTAGAAAATTCGGGGCTGAAGAATTTCAGGCTACAGTTGATGATGACGCTAAGCGGGCCGAGTTTTGGCTCGATAATATAATCCGTATGTTCGATGAATTGTCATGTACGCCCGAGGAGTGTTTGAAATGTGCTGTATCTCTGTTACGTGATTCTGCCTACTATTGGTGGAACACATTGGTTTCTGTTGTCCCGAGAGAGCGGGTTACTTGGGAGTTTTTCCAAATTGAATTCCATAAAAAGTATATCAGCCAGAGATTTATCGATCAGAAATGGAAAGAATTTCTTAAGCTTAAGTAGGGCCGAATGTCAATGACCGAGTATGAGAGAGAATTCATACGGCTCAGCCGATATGCTCGCGAGTGCATATCATCTGAAGCTATTATGTGTAAACGCTTCGAGGACGGGTTAAATGAAGACATCAAACTACTAGTTGGCATTCTGGAAATTCAAGAGTTCGTTGTTCTTGTCGAGCGAGCCTGCAAGGCCGAAGAGCTCAGAAATGAAAAGAGAAAAGCTGATAACGGAGCCAGAGAGTTCCGTAAGAGATCTTCGGGGAAGCCTATTCAAAAATCCTCAAAGAAATTTTGAGGTGACTTGGACAGATCTAATGCTACCTCAGATTTTTCTAGACGAGATCGTGATCGACCCCCTGTGAGTACACGAGTCACTTCTGCTACTAGTGTTGGGAAAGACCGTCGAGACAGAGCTGAGTGCAAGTATTGTGGAAAATGGCATTCGAGGAGCTGCAGATTTCATGATCGCTCCTGTTATAAGTGTGGATCGGCTGATCACTTTATAAGAGATTACCCAGATGGTCTGAGTAAAATGTGAATCAGAGTGGGAAACCGAGACTAATTCAGCACGAGGTAGACCACCTAGGAACACGGGAAATGCTAGCGGCAGTCAGAGATGAATGAAAGATGTTACGACCAAATCTGAGACCTGTGCCCCTGCTAGAGCTTATGCTATACGTGCACGCGAGGATGCCTCTTCCCCAGATGTTATCACCAGTACTTTTACTTTCTTTAATTCTGATGTGATTGCTTTGATTGACCCCGGTTCAACTCATTCATATGTATGTGAAACTTTGGCATCCAGTAAGACTCTCCCTGTTGAGTCTACTGAGTTTGTAATTCGAGAATCCAATCCCTTGGGTTGTTGTGTTTTAGTTGATAGAGTGTGTAAGAAATGTCCCCTTATGATTCGGGATTTTTATTTTCCGGCTGATTTGATGCTTTTGCCATTCGATGAATTCGACGTTATTCTCAGAATGGATTGGTTGACTGTGCATGATGCGGTAGTAAATTGCAAGTGAAAGACTATTGATTTGCGATGTTCGAGTAATGAGATAATTCAGATTGAGTCTACTGATCTAAACGGGCTACCGGCAGTGATATCTTCTGTTCTGGCTCAGAAATATATGAAAAAGGGTTGCGAGGCTTATCTTGCTTATGTTTTGGATAGCAAAATGCCCGAGCGAAAGCTTGAGACTGTACCTGTGGTTTGTGAGTACCCAGACGTGTTTCCTGAAGAGTTACCGGGATTACCACCTATTAGAGAGGTTGAGTTCGGCATTGAGTTAGTTTCGGGTACAACTCCGATTTCGATTGCTCCGTATTGTATGGCTCCGACAGAGTTGAAAGAGTTGAAATCTAAGTTGCAAGAGTTGACTGATAGAGGTTTCGCAAGACCGAGCTTTTCACCCTGGGGTGCACCCGTCTTGTTCGTGAAAAAGAAAGATGGAACTTTGAGAATGTGTATTGACTATCGACAGCTGAACAAAGCGACTATAAAGAATAAGTATCCGTTGCCTCGTATTGACGACCTATTTGATCAGTTAAAGGGAGCTTCAGTGTTCTCAAAGATTGATTTGCGATCTGGCTATTATCAGTTGCAAGTTCGAGACTCAGATGTACCCAATACTGCTTTCAGAATGAGGTACGGACACTACGAGTTTTTAGTGATGCCGTTTGGGCTAACTAATGCCCCCGCTGTTTTTATGGATCTGATGAATCGGGTGTTTAGGTAGTTCCTAGATGGATTTGTGGTTGTGTTTATCGACGACATTTTGATTTATTCTCGCGATGAGTTTGAGCATGCCGAGCATTTGAGACTTGTGCTTCAGATTTTGCGTGATAATCAGTTGTATGTGAAATTCAGTAAATGTGAGTTTTCGTTGTGCGAGGTCAGCTTTCTGGGACATATTATATCTGCTTCAGGTATACGAGTCGATCCGAATAAAATTTCTGCTATCCTTGATTGGAAGCCTCCTAGAAATGTCTCAGAAGTCCGAAGCTTTTTTGGACTTGCCGGGCATTACCGACGGTTTGTGAAGGGCTTCTCCATGATTTCAACTCTATTGACGAAGCTATTGCAGAAAGATGTTAAATTCGAATGGTCTGAGAAGTGCCAGAAGAGTTTCGACCAGTTGAAAGTCCTTTTGACAGAAGCTTCAATATTAGTTCAGCCTGAATCCGGTAAATAGTATATGGTCTATAGCGACGCATCTTTGAATGTCTTGGGATGTGTTTTGATGCAAGAGGGCAGAGTTGTTGCGTATGCTTCGAGACAGTTAAAGCCTCATGAGAAAAACTATCCGACTCACGATCTCGAATTAGCTGCTATTGTGTTTGCTCTGAAGATTTGGCGTCACTACCTTTTTGGAGAGAAATGTCATATCTTTTCCGACCATAAAAGCCTCAAATGCTTGATGACGCAAAGAGACTTGAATCTGAGACAAAGACGTTGGCTTGAATTGCTAAAGGATTACGAGCTTGTCATTGACTATCATCCGAGAAAGGCAAATGTTGTTGCTAATGCTCTTAGTCGAAAATCATTGTTTGCTTTACGAGCAATTAATGTGCATTTATCGGTATCTGATGATGGTGTAATGATAGCAGAATTAAAAGCAAAACCGGTGTTTTTACGACAAGTTTGTGAAGCTCAGAAAGCTGATGATGATTTAATTGCCAAGCGAACTCAATTTGACCTAAATGTGGATTCCGAATTTCAAGTTAATGACAATGATTGTTTGAGGTTCCGAGGTTGAATATGTATTCTGAAAAGTTCAGAGTTGGTTTCGATGATTTTAAATGAAGCCGATAATAGCCGAATGTCGGTTCATCCGGGAAGTACAAAAATGTACAACGATTTGAAACATCAGTATTGGTGGCATGGTATGAAACGAGACATCTCAAATTTTGTGTCTAAGTGTTTGATATGCCAACAAGTAAAAGCGAAACATCAGGTGCCTTCGGGTTTGTTGCAACCGATTTTGATTCCCGAGTGGAAATGGGATAAAGTCACGATGGATTTTGTATCTGGGCTACCGTTGACACCGAGCAAGAAGGATGCGATTTGGGTTGTCGTAGACCGATTAACTAAATCGGCTCATTTTATTCCCGTGTGTACGGATTTCTCACTCGATAAGTTAGCAGAATTGTATGTTTCACAGATTGTCAGACTGCACGGGGTGCCTATCTCTATCGTATCGGATATAGACCCGAGATTCACATCACAGTTTTGGAAGAAACTACAAGATTCTCTAGGTACTAAGCTACATTTTAGTACCGCATTTCATCCCCAGACGGACGGTCAGTCGGAACGAGTAATTCAAATACTTGAGGATATGTTGAGATGTTGTATCCTTGAGTTTAGTGGTTCATGGGAACGGTATTTGCCTTTGATTGAATTCGCTTACAACAACAGTTTTCAATCGAGCATTAAGATGGCACGTTACGAGGCTTTGTACGGTCGCAAATGTCGTACACCGTTGTTTTGGACCGAGCTCAGTGAAAGTAAGATTTTTGGGGTCGATTTGATTAGAGATGTCGAGCAGAAAGTAAAAGTGATTCGTGATAGCCTTAAGGCAGCTTCAGATCGTCAGAAGTCATATGCGGATCTAAAGCAAAAAGACATTGAGTATCAGGTCGGAGACAAAGTATTTCTTAAAGTGTCACCTTGGAAAAAGGTGCTTGGATTCGGCCGTAAGGGTAAACTGAGTCCGAGGTTCATCAGGCCTTATGAAATATCAGAATGGATTGGACCGGTAGCATATCGATTGATTTTGCCTTCCGAACTTGAAAAGATTCACAACGTTTTTCATGTTCCGATGCTTCGACGATATAGATCCGACCCATCGCATGTGATTAATCCATCTGACATTGAGATTCAGTCTGATTTGAGTTATGAGGAGGAACCAATTCGTATTTTGGCACACAAGGTTAAAGAGTTACGGAATAAGAGGATTTCGTTAGTGAAAGTGTTGTGGGTCAAACACGGGGTGGAAGAAGCTACTTGGGAGCTTGAGGATTCGATAAAAGAACGTTACCCAAACTTATTTTCTGGTAAGATTTTCGGGGACGAAAATTTCTTAAGTGGGGGAGAGGTGTAACAGCCTTAAAACGACCCTAGTCGGAATGAGGTTTCGGGACCACAAAATCGAGGCACAAAAATAATTTAACCATTATTTTGATGCCTATTGCATGTGCCAATTCATGTGTGACATCTTAGGTGCCTTAATTTAGTATTAAAATAATGAATTGCACCAAAAAGGGCTTAATTGTGAACTTTGGAAATATGCATGACAAAGGTGTGATGACTAATAAGTACATGCATGCAAAATAGTGGAGTTGCATGTCAAATTCCCCTTTTAATGCTAGTGGACGGTAATGATGACTTTGTTTGTCATTTTGTGTTTTGTTTGTTTGTTAGTAAATAATGATAGTAATATATGATATATTATAATAAGTTGAGGTGATAAAAAAAAAAAAACAAAGTTGTCATGTTTATTTCCTTCCTTTATTGCCGAAAATTCAAGTGAAAGAAAAAAGGGAAAAGAACAAAGGCATTCGATCATTTTGAAGGCAAATTAAGGTAGGATTTCATGTTATCTCTTCTAAATTTTGAGTAATTGAGTTAGTAGCTAAGTTCTTATCATAACCCATTTGTTAATTTTTAAGTTGATGATGAACTATACATTCGGCCATGGTTGATTTCTTTTGCAAACGGATAGTGTGTTATGTTTTTGAAATAGAAATTGATAAATGGAGTTTGAATGGACTCTATGATGTTCAAAGTCATGTGAATTGAAATTTGTGAGCTCAAATTTGTTAGATTAAAGTTTTGTGTGGTTTAAAATGTCTAAGGGACATTCGGTCCTTTGAATGATTAAATTGTTTTGCTCTTGATTTGCAATTTGATCTTTAACATGATAGTTGGTTATTGGTAATGACTTGGGGTTACCAGGTGTTAATTTTGATGTGGTGAGCTTTCTATTTTTTTTGACCGAAACCTATTTGCAACTTGGCATTAGTGAAGCATGTTAGTTTTGGTTGATTAGTAATTTGATGAGGAAAATTTTGCTTTGGTATTGAAATTGAGTTGTGATGACCGAATGAACTTATTTTGGTGAGTAATTAATTAAGATGAATTGGGAAGTGATAAGTAATATTCGGCCATTGCAAGTAAGTGAATATATACGTATGTATTAATTGATCAATAGGGCTTGGTTGATGTGCTAGTTAATGTCTAAAATTTTGAATGTAAATTTAGGTAAGCTTCTTTGATAAATTATGGTAGTATACATGGGAATTAGCTAATGTGTCAATAACTTTTGCTCATGAATTGCCGAATTTGAAATTGGGATTTTGGCTAAGAAATTTGATATGTTTAATTAGTGGCCAAATGCGACCTTGATTATATGTTGTAACTTGAAATGAAATGTGAATTGTATTTGTGCTTTCTTCAAATGATGGAAAATCTTATATTCATATACATATGTTTCGGCTATAGGTGTGTTTGAAAAGTAGGTTCTTAAGTATTTGAGTTTGATTCCTTTGTAAGTTTTAAGTACTTAAATGGAATGAATATGAATTTTGTATATATATGTTAAGGTCAATGACTTCTCTAAATGATGCCATATATGATGTTATGTTTTAAATATGTGAATAAAAACTTTAAAGAGTGAATTTGCATAAATCTGCTTGGTACAGCAGCAGTAACGTGTTTTGGAAAAATCACCATAAATTGTGGGAGCTGAACTAGAGGTTGAATAAATTATGTAATTAAAGCTCAATGAGTCTAGTTTTTTATAAAAGAAACCTTATAAGGAAAGTAATTGCCGATAAAGAGATATTTAAAGTAGTTGAGACAGTGGCAGATTGACTCTAAAATCCCCTGTTCTATTTTTAGAAAATCATTATAAATTGTAAAAAAATATCCATAAGATGTCATTTATATGCTTAGAATACTTAATGAGTCTATTTTCAAGATAGATATACAAGAAAATTTTCCGAGACCTGAACTAAGAGATAATTAAACTTTAGTACAGAAGGGTCGGAACTATCCGATAGTGAATCAGGGGTAAATTTGAGGATTAAACTGTATTAATTGGTCAATTTAAAAATTCTAGAAATTTTATGTAGAAAGGTACATGAGTCTAGTTTCAGGGAAAATTTACGGAACTTGATTTGGAGTTTCATAGCTCCAGTTATGAATAATTTAGTGAATGTTGCTCAGGAAGTCAGCTTGTAGTGACTTTTGATATATATGTGATTGGCCGAATGTGTGTACGTGTGTGGCAAAGGATGTATATATGTGTTTCTTATTTTGATTGTAAGTGAAATGATCAAGTGAGATATTTGAATAAGGATTAATAAAATTGAATTATTTAATTTAGCTCAAGAGCATAGGGGGATAAGTTCGGATAAAGGGAAAGCTAAAGTGGTTGAATGGCTGACTTATTGTTGCTCAGAAAAGTTCGAGGTAAGTTTTGAGTATTTGAATTTGGTATTTAATTTAAAATGCCATGATATACATATATGATAGATGAATGATGTCCCATTGTCCTTACCATAACAAGGTTATTGAAAAAGAAACCTTATACATGTTGATATATAGCCGAATGGCTATTAGAGAATTTAACAAAGAACAAGATTGGGGATATATGCTTATGTGTGTTTGCTTATTGAGCTGAAAGTTTAGTAAACAAAGTATACATGTGTTAGATTTGAATGATGTTACGACACAAAGTCAATGAGCATGTTATATGTCTATATGCAAATGAGTGGACTTGAATTACAAATGTGATTTTGCTATGAGAAATGTGGTAACATGTGAATAGATATGCATGAAACTATGTGATGTGAATCCGGGTTAAGACCCGAAGGCTATATGCGGAGATTATATCTGGGTTAAGACCTGATGGCTATATACAGAGATTATGTCCGGGTTAAGACACGATGGCTATATGCGGAGATTATGTCCAGGTTAAGACCCGATGGCTATATGCGGTGACTATGTCCGGGTAAAGATCCGCTGGCTTTGTGTGGAGATTTTATCCAAGCTAAAGGTCTCGATGATGATTCGAGTAAAGTCTAAGATTAAACGACTTTATAGTAACGATTGTTAATGAATGCGCTCAAAGCGTTAAGTTATACAGGTATGTACCCTAAGCTTATATGCAAGCTTGTTTTGGGCCAAATCATAAGGTCATTATACGATTGCATGTGTGAGTATGAAATGAGACTATTTATATGATTATAGTACAATTGGTCAATGTGAAAGGTTATGTGAAATTATGCAATATGTTTTTGTTTACATGAGCTCACTATCAAGTGAAAGTTATCTGCCTATTGTATATGATGAGAATGTGTATATTCGGTTAAGGGGTGACATGCCCAAAGAAGTGGGAAACAAAAATGCGAACAACTATGTTATAATTTGATTTTTATCCGTTGTCATTACTTAAAACTTACTAAGCATTGTAATGCTTACTCCGTTTACTTTGTTTCCTCTGTTTTATAGATCTCTTTTTAAAGCTACAGACTCGGGGATTGAAGCTTTAATCACCTACACTATCGTCGTTGTTTTGGTACATTCGATAGTTATTTTGAGAACAATGGCATGTATAGGCTAATATCCTTTTGTGAATCTGAATTACATTTTGAGTTGTATTTGTTCTAGCCATGCAAAAATGGCTTGCTTAATCTCTAAGTTGATGTATATGTTTTGTTGGAAATTTTATGTGCCTTGTTACTTCGACGCATGGGTTATATGATGTGATGATGGTATGCTTAATACCCAGAAATTTGATTACACCTATTGCTCGTTAGTCGTTTGACAACCTTGATAGTACTCTTATAGTAAATATACATGAGATGGTTGCCTTAGTCGAATTACGTTGAATGTTAGATTGTTTAGATCTAGAATTTAAATTTGATCCCTAATCGTATTTCGATGTACAACCGAATCTATGTCTTGTACGTATCTATGAACCTCAGTAGGTTGTATTTAGTTATGTATATACCTTAATGCCCTATTTCGGCGATGGACAGGGGTATAGGGTGTTACAAAATCCCTTAAATCATGGGATATGGTTAATCTCATCCATCGATGTAAATGTATCTTGACCGTCGATTTTGGAGGAGATCAACTATAAATAGGCAGCCTCCACACCATTTGTAATCATCCATTGTATGATTGAATTCTTAAGAGTAATAGAATTATTTGAGCATTTACTCAAACATTTTTTGTGCACTCTTTCTTTGGCTTTCTATTGTTCATTTGTCTCTTCTTTTGGCACAATCGCTTCCGCTATACAAATTGGTGCCTTAGAGGAATTCTAAAGGAATCCTCACTTTTAGGTGTGCGAGTTTTGACGAACAGATCGCTTAAAGCCTCACGGATAGCGAGACGAAAGATCTAGCCCCGTGACACTAGAAGATAGAACAATATGATTCGGTATATAGAATCAGCTTACTGACTTAAGTTTTAGTCGTCCTTGTAATACCCTAAACCCGGCCTAGAAGTTTACACCGAATTCAGGATGCTACATTGATCACCAAAGTGATCGTGAGAAAATTTTACAAAACAAGTTATCACAACAAACTAAATATCTAATTGTTTAAATATCAATTACTAAAAATTACAGATAAGTTCAATAAATAGTCGAAATCAAATAAACAAGTGAAAATTTAAAATGGAAATTGTAACATAGTTTTAGAAAGCCTTAAAGTTCCAACTACCATATAGTGAATAAAATTGAAAATACAATCTAACGGTTTAGTTCTTTACTTCCATCGAGACTGTTTGAGACCTCCGCGTACCAAGTCCAACGTCAAACTTTGGAGATGTACTTGAAAGGGGAAACAGAAGATGGGGTGAGCTATACGAGCTTAGTGTGAGATCAAAACCAATTATCTACAGGTTTAGAAACAGTATGCCAAACATTAGTTTGAAAATGGAACATACTTACAGAGTTGCACTGTGCTAGTTGGTACATTCGAATCAGATGTACCAACAGATATCAGTATGTAGACCATATTAGAAACACATTCAGGCACATAGTTGTATGCTCCATTCAGTCATAGTAGCAATATGTAGCACCCCAAACCCGACCCAAATGTTATGGCCAGATCTGGTGTGTTTCATGGACGATTCATTCAAAATTAGACACCTTGATAAACAGTTTCTTCTATTTTAAAAGCCTTGTATAGAAAGTTGAATGTTTTGAGCGAAATCCGTTTAAAACTATTTTGCAAGTTTGAGCATGTATAAATAAAACTTTATTAGTCGTATTTGTTATATCCCATTATTTAAAGTTTTCTCATTATCTAAAAACATTACGCGAGATTTGTTTGAAAACATTCGTTATTAATTTTGGAAACCCGAGTATCCTAATCTACCGGTTTAAAGCAAGTTAACAGTGTAACAAAATAAAAACACCCAAAATGGCCTCATTACAGAAATAATACCCGAACTAAAATAGAAATAAAAATAAAAATAAAAATAAAAATGAGTTTCAGAAGCAGAAGTCATGTGGCCACCTCGAGTCCCTTGCAGCTCCAAATCCTCTTTGGTTGGGGGTTACCTACATATGTAAAAATAAAAGGGTGAGTTTGTGAAAACTCAGTGTACAACCTCCCCAACCAATGTCATAGATCAGACCAACAAAACAAACTGGGCCCAAGCCCTATTTAGAAACAGAATGGGCCCAAGAGCCAACCTAACCTATTATAGATACAGAACAGAATAGTATGAAGAACACAACTAAATCAATTCATCACACCACCTGTACCAGCCCATCACACCATGTGGGGAATAACTCGACCCACCCAGCCCACACACCCATACGTAACCAAGCTACTAACAATAGATATCATGGCAGAGCCACTAGATACAGAACACGTAGCGAAGCCACTAAACAAATTATGTGGCAGAGCCACCATACAGAACTTCCTCCGATTTTAAAACCCAACCCCATGCAGACTAATAGAACTACATATAACACGCATATAGATTAACAGATATAGATACAATCATACATATATCAACCAACCTATTTTTAGGGGTATAATAGTCTTTTGGGCAGTTAGGGGTAAAATATTAATTTTACCCCCGAGGGTATTTCAGTCATTTTACTAAGTATCAGTGTCTCAACACCTTATATGACCTTCTAGCAGGTCTAACGTCACTCCAAGTGACTTAAAAAGTCCATAAGGTCAATCAGTGTATACGGGCTTAACAACCACTATTGGGCCCTAGTGGGTCCACACGCTTGTGTGGCCCAATCCATCCAATTTCACATGCAGTATTGCAAATCTTAATATCTAACACACCAACTATCACTTATCGCATAACTTACCCCCATGTGCCCGTAGGCCCGTTGGGCCCATTTTGGCCCATAACAACCCAATTGCACAAGAACACGCACAAAAGCCTTCACAGTCTATCACCCATAGTTTGGGGGTTTAGATCGGCCAACAAGTGTTCGCACGCCCTTAAGACCTCAAAATGCCAGCATTTTGACTTTTCGATTTTTCAGCTTTTGTTGATCTACACCCTGATTACAGCACCTACAGTTCCTCGTGATTCATCTTTAGTCATAACGTGATAAATTTGGATCTAAATATTGAAAATGCCTTAAAAATCCGTAGCTACTTACCACGCTTCGCTTGAACCAATACTCCTACTTGTTGAACCCTAAAAGAATGAATCGATCCATCGTATAATCCTGATGGATGATTGGCCAGAAAAGATTCGAAAGTTGCTCATTAGCACTCAAAGACTAATCATATAAAAAAGGTGAGTTAACCAATTCCTTACCACTTAATGCACTAGGAGGAAGGAGAACCAACAAACCTACTCAAATACTCGCCCTAAATAGAGAGGTTCTTGCCCACGATGATGTTCAGCTTAAGATCGAACCCCAGAGAGAATATGCCAATCAAATGGAGAAGAAAGCACTTAAGAATTGTTAAGGAAAAAGAATGGGGTTCGGCTATGAAGGTACAATCGAAAGTTCATATGGTGAGGAAGAACAGTAGGGTTCGGCCGAATGGTGAAATAACAATACAAATAAGAGAATATGAGAAAGCAGAATTCGGCCAGAAGGAGAAGAAGTAGCGGTAGAGTGAAAGAAGATTTGGGGGTTTGACTTTTAGAGAAAAGATAGGGAGGATTCGGCAAATAATAGAATAGAAGTAAGAATTAGGTTTGAGAAAGGAATGAGATTTGACTTATGGCTCAATCAATATAACAGATGGAGGGGGAAGGAGGAACTCAATTTGGGTTTTGCAAATGAGAAGAAATAGAACAACTAAGTTGACAAAAAGAAATATAAAAAAGGGAAAGATGAAAAAAGAGAATCGGCACTTGGTGCCTTGACTTTGGCAATTTGAACTAAGAGAAAGAAACCTGAATGGTACCAAAAAACAAAAAATGAAAACACCCTCAATTAGCACCTAGAGAAACCAAAGCAAATATGGCCTTCAATGTCAAAATCCCAAAAACCCAAAGGAAGAATTCGGCACCTATACCTACAAGTTGCCGAAATACCAAATGCCAAAGGCCCTAGCCGGTTTTGCCTAATCACCCACTCTTTAATTCGGCTACAACTTCCTCCTCATCCAACTATTTGAAAATCTCCCCTATTTTCTTCTTGATTTACTATATTTTCAATTTGAATTTTTAATCCAAATCTTCAAAACCAAGCTATCCTTTATCTCTTACCAAGACCACATCCACCTGAAGAATTTGCATCCAAGTCCACCACTTGCCGATCCCAACTAGCAAAATAGGTATAGTTTGCTTGCAAAGGGATTCGATCCTCAGCATTTCCACATGTTAAATCACGCCACCTCTATGCCCCACCTATGGGGCCACTTGCCACTCCAACACTAGGATTCTTGTGTCATGAACTCCCCCAATAATTTCCTTAAGTCCCATGAACTACCATCCATGCCCCCTCAAGCTCAAAAAGTGAAATTTTACCAAGGCTTGGATTCAACCAGGCCTTCTAAAGGCCTCCCAAACACTCCCAAAACATCAATTTAATACCCCAACACATGCAAATGTCAATTCATGAAAAAGTTCAAAAACCCTAAACTTTTGGGCGTTACAACTCTACCCCTGCAAAGAAATTTCGACCTCAGAATTTACCTGGTTAGAATAAGTGTGGGTATTGTTGTCGCATCGCCTCTTCAGGATCCCACGTAGCTTTCTCTCTACCATGATTACGCTAGGGCACTTTGACCAGTGGAACAGATTTCTTTCTCAATACTTTGACATTGTGATCCAGAATTTGCACTGGTTCTTCCTTGAAAGTTAAATCAGGCTAAACTTCGATCTCTTTAACTGGCACTATATATGATGGATCAGAATGGTACTGCCGCAACATGGAGATATGAAAGACATCATGAATCCGGTCCAAATTAGGAGGTAGTTCCAATTGGTAAGCTACCGGACCCACCTATTTCAGAACTCGATAGGGCCTAATAAATTGAGGGCTCAATCTGACTCTCTTCCCAAATATTAAGATCTTCTTCCAATGTGAGACTTTTAGGAATAAAAAATCCCCTACAGAGTACTCGATCTCCTTACGCTTCAAATCGACATAAGACTTCTGCCAATCATAAGCTTCCTTTAACTGATCCCTAATCAGCTTAACTTTATTCTTAGTATCTGTCACCAACTCTGGCCTTAGAACATAACGTTCACCTAGTTCAGTCCAACAAGTAAGCGTACGACACCTATGACCATACAACGACCCATATGGTGCCATCTGAATACTTGCCTTGTAACTGTTGTTATATGCAAATTTTGCTAATGGCAAGTAATCCTCCCAGCTACCTCGACAATCAATAATACACCCTTTTAGCATATCTTCCAAAACTTGGATCACCCTTTTCAATTGCCCATCCATCTAAGGATGAAAAGTAGTCTAAAATCCAATCACGTATCCAATGCCTCATGCAACTTCTTCCAGAACCGAGACGTGAACCTAGGGTCTCTGTCGAAAATGATTGAAACTAGTACCCCATGAAGTCGCACTATCTCCACTACATACAACTTAGCCATTTTTAAAGGGAATAATCAGTTTGGACTGGTATAAAGTGAGTAAATTTTGTCAGCTATCGATAATCACCCACACCGAGTCCTTCTTAGAAGGCGTCAAAGGTAGCCCCACTCACGAAATCCATAGTTACCCTTTCCCACTTCCAGAGTGGGATCTTGACTGGCTGCAAAAGCCCAGAAGGCAGTTGATGCTCTGCTTTCACTTGTTGACATGTCAAACACTTACCCACAATTTCTGTTACCTCATGCTTAAGCCCAGGCCACCAATACAATTCTCGTAGATCCCAATATAACTTATTTCCTCCAGGGTGTATAGCGTAAGGGCTGCCATGCGCCTCTCCTAGTATCGTCTGCCTCAGATCAGAGTCCCTTGGAATGCAAACTCTCCGTCGGAAACACAAAACCCCTTCACTGTTCAACTCGAAATCAGAACTCTCACCATTCTCCACTTGTCGAAACCGAGAAACCAGTGACTCATCCTATAATTATTTCTCTCTAATTTGCTCAGTCTAGGTTGGTTTACTTGTAGTTCTGCTAACAGACTACCATTATCATAAAGACTGACACGAGTGAATATCGCTTTCAGATCAAATACAGCCCTATGGCTCAGAGCATCCGCTACCACGTTAGCTTTACCCAGATGCTATTCAATGGAACAATCATAATCCTTAAGCAACTCTATCCATCTTCATTGCCTAAGGTTCAACTCCTGAGTAAGGAGGTATTTGAGGCTCTTATGGTCCGTGTAAATGATACAGTTCTCCCAGTATAAGTAGTGCCTCTGGATCTTTAGCGTGAATACCACCGCCGCTGTACACTAGGATATCGTCTATAAAGACGATTACAAACTGATCCAGGTAAGGTTGAAATACCCTGTTCATAAGATCCATAAAGGTCATTGGTACATTCGTAAGTCCAAACAGGATTACTAGGAAGTCGTAGTGACCATATCAATTCCTGCATGCTATCTTATAGGTATCTGCCCATCCAGATCGAAGGTCAATCATGGAGAATAATGAAACTCCTCTAAGTTGATCAAAAAGGTCGTCGATTCTTGGCAGGGGGTACTTGTTCTTAATAGTTAGTTTGTTCAACTGACAGTACTCAATACACATGCGCATTGTCCCATATTTCTTCTTAACGAACAACACCGGTGCTCCCCATTGAGACACGCTTGGTCGGATAAATCATCGATCCAAAAGTTCTTGGATTTGCGCTTTCAACTCCACAAGCTCCTTCAGTGCCATCCTATAAGGAGCGATGGACACTAGAGCTGTTCCAGGCAACAGTCTATTCCAAACTTGACTTTACAGTTCGGAGGCAACCCAGGAAGCTCATCTGGAAAAGCATTCTAAAATTCCTTAACAGTTCTAACGATCCCCACGAAAGGACTCACAGAATCAGATGTACTTACATAGGCCAGAAACGCCTCACAACCCTTGTGACCCAGCTTTGTAGCCCTCAACACTAAGATAACATTAGACAAATAATCTCTTCGCTCCCCTATTACAACTACTTCCTCATCCTTCGAAGCCTTGAATACCATTCGCTTCGCAGTACAATCCAAATTCAGCCGATGCTTAATGAGCCAGTCATTCCCAAGATAAGATTAAATTCCCCGAATGGTAATTACATTAGATTCACTGGAAAGTTTCTACCTTGTACTTCTAAGGGCACATCCCTAAAAAGTTTGTCTACCCTAACTGAGTGACCCAATGGACTAATTACAGATACCCCACTCACAGTATACTCAGATTGCACACCCAACATCCTAGACACACGTACGCAACTTATGAATGTGTGACCCAATGTTAATCAAAGCAGTATATGTCGTGCTATGAACTGAAAACGTACCAGTTATGACGCCAGGTACGTCACCATCCTCTTGACGATGAGCAATGAAGACCAATACTGGCTGTCGCGCCTCAGTATTTCCAGCACCTCTGCCCAGTGCTCCACGTCCATGTCCATGTCCATTTCCATCCCTGGCCTGACCACGGCCTCTCGGTGGCTACTAACCACCTCTCACTGGCTGCGTAGTCCTCTGTTCAGTAGCTTGCATCTGTGCCAGCCTCTGAGAACAATCTCTAACTCGGTGATCCTTGGACCTACATTAGAAGCATGCCCCAAATCGCCTCCAACATTCGCCTTGATGTACTTTCCCACAGTCTGCACAAGCCTGCGGTCCAACCATGTTAACCGAAACTACTCGAACCGGCTCACCCACTCGGATCTCTTAGCAGGTCTCCCTACGGCACCCGAAGACCCAGAATCCCTTCTAAATCTATTCCTATCTTTTTCTCAATTTTGGCGCTTTGTGTACTTCACATTCTCAGCTATCTTAGCTTTTTCAACCAGATCAGTGAAATCACACTCCCTTTGTGGAGCAATCAGCACCCGCAGTTCATCTCTGAGGCCATCCTCGAAATGCACACTGCGCTCGTACTCAGTAGCAACGATTCCACTATCATATCAACTTAACCTTAAAAACTCCACCTCCTACTCTACTATAGACTTGTTCCCCTAAGTCAGGTTCAAGAATTCCTTCCTTTGGACGTCCACATAACTCGCCCCGACGTACTTTCCTTTGAAGGCCGTCTTGAAAAGATCCTAAGTTAACTGTTCAGCTGGTGTACCATCTCTCACAGTGAGCCACAACTAGTAGGCCTCATCACGAAGTAGAGATACTACCTCTTTCAACTTCTGCTCCACCGAACAATCCAAATTATCCATGATACGCCCCTGAAAATGTCTTCCCCATTAGCCCGGAGCCGCTCAGAGATTGATCCTCGATTCACTAATCCAGTACTCACATTGGCAACTCTCTCCAAAACACGAAGCATTGCCTAGGACAAAGCGTCATCCACTACAGCTCGATCGTGATATCCTGTTTCAGTCACTGATGATACTGGTGCTTCCCTAGTAGGCATATGCCCCGAGGATGAAGACCCAGTTCGAGCACTACCTTAGCCTCTACCACGGCCCCTTCTGCGTGTAGCTCTTATACTCATATCGCATTATCTAATTTACGAATTTTATGCATTAGTTCATAATTCCAATAACTATTCGAGATGTTTTCTACAGAAGACAGTAATTTAAAGTTTTGCTTTCACGGAATCAAAATCTAGCTACAGTTTTTAGTTTTTCCTACAGTCTCAAGTTCTCCTAACTACAAAGTTTTAGTATGGTCTTAGTACTATCTATAGTAGTGTCTCAGTATCACAATTTAATATAGTATAATATAACGAAAAGACTTACAGATTTGGTGCCAAAGGCTCGGTGTGCACTTTCAGTAACCATATTTTGAAAAATTCAATGTTTCTACTTCGAAATTATTTAGACAAACCCCCTTGGAACTTTTCAAAATATGGGATTTTGAAAATAGAATTTTGGGAAACGAAAAAAAAAACTCCTTTTATGTGAGAATTTTCAAAGAATTTTCAAAGAATGAATTTCCAAAACGATTTAAATCTTTCTAACCCATTTTTAAGAAAGCTTTCAAAACCCATACCACAGCAGAGTTGTTGTAACTTGGCTCTGATACCACTAAATGTAACACTCTAAACTTGGCCCAAACGTTATGGACAGATCTAGTGTGTCATATGGACGATTCATTCGAAATCGAACACCTTGATAAATAGTTTCTTCTATTTTAAAAGCCTTATTTAGAAAGGTGGATGTTTTGAGCGAAATCCATTTAAAACTATTTTTGTAAGTTTGAGCATGTATAAATAAAACTTTATTAGCCGTATTTGTTATGTTCCATTATTTGAAGTTTTCTCATTATCTAAAAACATTATGCGAGATTTGTTTGAAAACATTCGTTATTAATTTTGAAAACCCAAGTATCCTAATCTACCGATTTAAAGTAAGTTAACAGTGTAACAAAATAAAACCACCCAAAATGGCCTCATTACAAAAATAATAGCCAAACTGAAATAGAAATAAAAATAAAAATAAAAATAAAAATGAGTTCTAGAAGCAGAAGTCATGTGGGCACTCCGAGCCCCTCGCAGCTCCAAATCCTTTAGGGTTGGGGCTTACCTACATATGTAAAAATAAAAGGGTGAGTTTGTGAAAACTCAGTGTACAACCTCCCCAACCAATATCATAGAACAGACCAACAAAACAGACTGGGTCGAAGCCCTATTCAGAAATAGAGTGGGCCCAAGAGTCAGCCCAACACATTACAAATACAGAACAAAACAGTATAAAGAACCCAACTCAATCCATCCATCACACCAAGTGGTGAATAACATAACCCACACAGCCCACACACCAATACGCAGCCAAGCTGCTAACAATAGATATCGTGGCAGAGCCACTAGATACAGAACATGTGGCCAAGCCACTAAACAGATTACATGGCAGAGCCACTATACAGAACTTCCTCCGATTTTAAAACCCAAACCCATGCAGACTAACAGAACTACATATAACACGCATACCGATTAACAAATACAGATACAATCATACATATATTAAACAACCTATTTTTAGAGGTATAACAGTCTTTTGGGCCGTTAAGGGTAAAATGGTAATTTTACCCCACTAAGGTATTTCAATCATTTTACTAAGTTTCAGTGTCTTAGCACCTTATACAACTTTCTAGCATGTGTATCGTTGCTCCAAGTGACTCACAAAGTCCATAAGGTCAAACAGTGTATACGGGCCCAAAAACCCCTATTGGGCCCCGGTGGGCCCACACGCTCATGTGGCCCAATCCGTCCAGTTTCACATGCAATATCGCAAATCTTAACATCTAACACACCAACTACCACTTATGCGCACAATAGCCTTCACAGTCTATCGCCTACAGTTTAGGGGTTCAGATCGGCCCACAAGTGTTCACATGCCCTTAAGGCCTCGAAATGTCAGCATTTCGGCATTTTGGCTTTTCAGCTTTTGCCAATCTATGCTATTAGTGGGTGTAGTTACACACCTGGATTGATATTGTCATCCCACTATGCCCCGATTATAGCACCTACAGTTCCTTGTCATTCATCATTAGTCATAACGTGATAAATCTAGATTTAAATATTGAAAACACCTTAAAAATCCATAGCTACTTACCACGCTTCGCTTGAACCAATACTCCTACTTGTTAAACCCTAAAAGAATAAATCGATCCATCGTATAACCCTGGTGGATGATTGGCAAGAAAAGATTCGAAAGTTGCTCCTTAGCACTCAAAGACTAATCGTATACAGAGGGTGAGTTAACCCATTCCTTACCACTTAACGCACTAGGAGCAAGGAGAACCAACGAATCAACTCCAATACTCTCCCTAAGTAGAGAGTTTCTTACCCATGACAATGTTCGACTTAAGATCGAACCCCAGAGAGAATACGCCAATCAAATGGAGAAGAAGACCTTAAGAATCGTTAAGGAAAAAGAATGGAGTTTGGCTATGAAGGTACAATAAAAAGTTCATATGGTGAGGAAGAATAGTACGGGTCGACTGAATGGTGAAATAATAAGACAAAGAAGAGAAGATGAGAAAGCAAAATTCAGCGAAAAGGAGAAGAAGTAGCTGTAGAGAGGAAGAAGATTATGGGGTTCGGCTTTCGAGAAAAGATGGGAAGGATTCGGCATATAATAGAATAGAAGTAAGAATTAGGTTTGAGAAAAGAATGAGATTCGGCTTATGGCTCAATGGAAAGAATAGATGGAGAACTTAATTCGAGTTTTGTAAACGAGAAGAAATAGAACTACCAAGTCGACAAAAAGAAATATAAAAGAGGGAGAGATGACAAAAGAGAATCGGCACTTGGTGCCTTGACTTTGGCAATTTGAACTAAGAGAAAAAAATCGAAATGGTACTGAAAAACCAAAAATGAGGCACCTAGAGAAATCAAAGCAAATACGGCCCTCAATGCCAAAATCCTAAAATCCCAAATGAAGAATTCGGCACCTATACCCACAAGTTGCCGAAATACCAAATGCCAAAGACCCTAGCTGATTTTGCCTAATCACCCACTCTCCAATTCAGCTACAACCTCCCCCTTATCCAACTATTTGAAAATCTCACCTATTTTTTCATTGATATACTCTAATTTCAATTTGAATTTTTAATCCACTTCAAAACCAAGCCATCCTTTATCTCTTACCAAGACCACAACCACTTGAAGAATTTGCATCCAAGTCCACCACTTGCCGATCCCAACTAGCAAATAGGTATAGTTTCCTTGCAAAGGGATTCGATCTTCAGCATTTCCACATGTTAAATCATGCCACCTCTATGCCCCACCTGTGGCACCACTTGCCACTCCAACACTAGGCTTCTTGTGCCATGAACTCCCCAACAATTTTCTTAAGTCCTATGAACTGCTATCCATGCCCCGTCAAGCCCAAAAAGAAAATTTTACCCAAGGCTTGGCTTCAACCCAGGCCTTCTAAAGGCCTCCCAAACACTCCCAAAACATCAGTTTAATACCCCCAACACATGCAAATGTCAATTTATGGAAAAATTCAAAAACCCTAAATTTTTGGGCCGTTACACAATAATTCTCAATCAACTAGACAGTTACAATCAGAGACTATAGAATTCACTTAGTCAAAAGCACTTTTCAACTGAATCGAACAAACACACAAAACAATCTATAATAGCCCGAATTTTAGCTTAGTCGGAATAGTGATTTCGAAATCACTAACCTAAGGTCAGAGAAATTATTGATAATATTGTTTTATGTGTTATAGAATTTTTTATAAGGGTGTATGAAAATTTTGGGAAATTAATTTACACAATTCAGAGCTTAATTGCAAGAGAGGACTAAATCGCATATAATGCTAAATTTGTATTTTTCAAGCAAATGGTGTTAAATACTTAGAGAACCTAAATTGAGGGCCTTTAATTAGTAAATGGACCCATTTCATTAGGCATGGCCAGCCAAGGGGGGACAAGAGGAAAAGAAAAATCAAAAATGTCAAACGGTAGGTGATATTTAGTGACTTAATTTATAAAATAAAACAAAACATAGAAAAGCTATCATCTTTTTCTCTATCTTCCTCTTCCACCAAACTTTTCAGCAAAATAGGAGTCTTTGAAGGTTGAAATTTTAGCCACCTAGTTCCCTTCTAGGTAAGTGATTCTTATGGCCTTTCTTCATAATTTTTGCACTTTTGGGACCCTTGTAACATGAGCTATCTATTGAGGGGACTATTTTGCAAAATGATTGAAAGTCTAGGGTTTTGCCATGAAAGATTTCATGTGGTTTGCTGAAATTTAATGGAAGAAAATGAATTATAGTTGTTAAATAAACAACTTTGTGGAGTGGTGTCCATGGAAAACACCTAAATTAGACCTAGTTGAAAAAGTTATAAATTGTGTTTTAAATGCATGATATAATGAAAATTTTGAGTTGCTATAAGAATAAAAAGGGTTCAGCTAGGCACAAGAAATAAAGAAATTTAATAAAAATCGATTTTCGATCCTAGAGGTAAAATGGTCATTTCGCCAAATTTTGAATTTTGGATTGTCTTAATTAATATAGTGATTAAATTAGTAAATTTTTATTATTATAGATCAAGAATTACAAAATCTGAACCTGGACTAGGAAAGGCCAAGCAAACGGACTAAATCAAAAATCGTTCACATTTTGTATATTGAGGTAACTTGTAGGTAAATAACACAACTTTACTATAATAAGGCATGAAATCATTGCTTTGGTATAAATGATTAATTGTAAATATGAGTTATGCATGAGAACATTTATTGAGCTTGAATTGATAAATTATGGTTTGTAGTAATGAAATGATGAGAACCTATGTGATAGAACCCGGTTGAACCTTAAGAATAGATTGGATATTCATATCATGATACTAGGGTCAATACGAGTGCTAGTGTAAGACCATGTCTGGGACATAGCATCAGCCTCGTTATGTGTTAGTGTAAGACCATGTCCAGGACATGGCATCGATACCTATATGTGCTAGCCAGTGTAAGATCATGTCTTGGACATGGCATCGGTGTTGATACAAGTGCTAGTGTAAGACCATGTCTAGGACACGGCATCTGTTTGGAGATGTGTCAATGTAAGACCATGTCTGGGACATGGCATCGACTTGATACCCTATGTTTAAGGCTTATTGAATATCCTCTCGTATTCTAAATGGTTCAACGAGAAATTTAAAGTTTGTATCAAGATCGAGAGATACTATGATGACCTTATGACTGGTGCAGGTAACTATATGAAATGTGTGAAATATGAGTTCGATATTATGTTGTATGATTAGTAAAAAATGAAAATGAGTAAGTTATGCCTATAGCCATTCTTTCATATCATGCAAAATTTGTGATGTGTTGAGAGCCTCTTATATCATGGTAAATTGTTGTCTTTTTTTTTTCTTGCAACTTATTAAGCTTTATGCTTTCTCCCTCTCCTTTCCATTTTCTTATAGTGTCGCCAATTTAGCTCGTGGATCAATGGACATCGGAGGTTTCATCCACACTATCATCCAAATCATTCAGTATAGTTAGCTTTTGATATTTTGAGAAATGGCATGTATAGGGACTAGTCATTGTTAAGTGTCAATTTGTTTTGAGCCAAGTATGTTGCCTTGAATGTGAGATACCTCATTTTGTATAGGGCCAAATATATTGGCTAATTTTTGTTATTGCTTTATAAATGCAAATGTTGATGTTTTCATGAATGTGCAAGTAGTATAGATGAACAAGAGTAATAGGGTAGTAATATGAATGCTTGGTTGGATTGATTATGTGAAGCTGTGTGGATGCCAATTTATGGTCATTGGTTGAGTATTGGTACCTTGTGATGTTTTGGGTTATGTTTGATCTTGTTTCAGGGTGGCAAAAGGCTTGGTAGATAGCCTTATTTTTCTCCACACGGGTAGACACATGGGCATCTGTCTAGGTCGTGTGTGACACACGATCTGCCTCATGGGCGTGTGGTTAGGCCGAGTGTCCCCTGCACCTTAGGTTGGCAAAACTAAATGCCCAGCAATTTACCACACGGGCTTGAGACATGAATGTGTGTCTCAACCAGGCGAAGGACACGGCCTACACACAGGCTTGTACCATGACCGTGTGACCTTAAATGATTACTGATGTCAGAAATAGAATACCATGGTTTTTACACAAGGGCTGCGACACGGGCATGTCATGGCTATGTGAGGGACACGGGAGTGTATCAGGCCGTGTGAAAACCCCTATAGGTTCAATGTTAGAAAATAAATCCACTCAGACGAGTGGCACGGGTGTGTCCCTAAGTGCTTAGGCCGGGTGAACCACACGGGCCTTTAGCATGGCCATGTCTAGGGGCCACACGGGCATGTTGCCCTTCCACATGGGCGTGTGCCCTATTTTTAGTAGATTTTCTTTAAAGTTTTCTAAGCACTTGGATTGATTGCGAATGGTTTTCTAAACAAGTTTTGGGTCTTGTAGGTCCATATTATGGGTTGTTAAACAAAGTTTGAAAAGTTTTAAATTAGGATGAATTTCATTGACTCGAGATGGTATGTTTACATATGTTTTAGTAAGCTACTCCTCGTACCCTATCTGTAACGCCCTGAATTCTGGTCCTAGATGAATTTGGCCTGAGCTTTGGGTCTCATAAAAGTTTTTTAAGTGAGCAATAAAATGACACAAATGGCATGTTGGCTTTAAGCGTTTATTGAATTTGGAGTGTCTAAGGGTGTTGGAGAAGTCCTGGGATCAAGTTAGGGTATAGGAAAATTTTGGTTTTAGCCTTAAAGGAACCTTGAATTTAGGTAGGAAGTCTTTTAAATAAATGGGGATAAGATTAGACACAAGGATGCATGTGGTCTAGTGGCAAAGTGGTGCCACATAATGGGTAGAGAGGTGGCGTCATAGGGGTGGCAAGGAGGGCCAGGGTTCGAGTATTGGCATGGTATCATGTTGGGTATTTCTTTTGCATCCTAAGATAGCCAGTGTTTGTGTTGAAGTTGAATTCTGGAGGAGAGAGTTTGAAATGGTCAAGGGAGGAAATTAAGAAGTGGATTATAGAGTGATAAGGCGAGAAAATCAAGGAAAGATTTGAATGAAGAAGAGTTCTGGCCGAATGTGGACTTAGCACTCAGGAATTTTGGCTAAGGAACCTTAATTGTGTGCATTCGGCAATGGGGAAATCTTTTTGGAGATTTTTTTTAGTTGTGCCGACTGAGAGATTAGCTTTGTAGGGAAATTATTTTTGGTCATTTCTTTCGGGATAGTTTTTGCTTAAAAATCCCTAAAGTGCGGAATTTGTTTTCTTTTCTGGCTCTCTTATTTTGCCGAATTGCTTCTTCTTTTACTTTAAAGTTTCACTTCTTTACTTTAAGTCTTCTCTTCTTCAAAACTTCCTACTCATTTTTTCTTCTTTCTTTTTCTCCTATTGCCTTCATTTTCAAAGCTTTTGCCAAATTCATTTAAAGCCTTAACCGAATAGTCCCTCCCTTTCCTTTGATCTTTAGACACTTAAAGTTGGATCTCTGATCTCTTTTACTTCTTTTCAATTGTGGTAGCCGAATCTTCTTCTCTGAACCTCTGCTAAAACTATTCCAACCACTTCTATTGTGATTCTTTAGGGAGTTATCAATCGGTATGTAGTTGTTCCTTGTTGTTTCGTTTGACGATCTGCTTTCGATTGGCTATTTCCCTTATAACCGAATGCCTTTCTCTTACGCTTTCTAACTATAAAGTTCGTTCTTCTCTGTATTATGGCCTTGAAGGGGCTTAGGGTTTTCAGAAGTGTGAAGGGTCGTGTGAGGTTGAAGCAATCAAACCTACACCTTTTATTTAACGTTCAATTAAGGTAAGAACGATCTTTTTAATTTTAGGCTTGGCCGATCATGCCTTCTACATATATGAATGTTAATTAATGAATCGATCATTCTACAGATTCGTGATAGGATTGTGGAAGGTTCAAGGTCGAGCAAATAGGCAAGGTAAGAAGGGAATGTTGTGTAGTTGGTTTGTGTGTTAGGCGTTTAATCCTATTGGTTAACTGGCTAATAAAATAATGTGGTTGGGATGTAGGATCATTACGAGTGGGTTATCGGGCATCTCGCAAACAAGGTGTGTACACACACCACACACACTATAGATCGGCAAAACCCGAAATCCCGAAAAGCTAAAAATCTAAAATACCAAAATGTTGAAAGGTTGGCAATAGCAACCACACGAGCGTGTGATTGCTCGTATGGAAAGATCGATACGATAACAGAGGCCCCGTGAGTAATCTCACGGACTTGGGCTGCTTGTTGGCTAAGTGGACCGAAATGCCCGATATGGGCCCGATGGGCCCGTGGGCCCGACACAGGCAAAATTCATGGACTGATATAAAATAACGAGCCAATCATGTTGTCCACATGGCCAAGGGAAGATTTGGGCTCAGTAGGCCACAAGAGAGTGTGGTCCCCACTTGGGCCATATATTAGGCTTTTGGGCCCTAGTGTAAAATTGATTGCTAAAAGTGACATAAGTCGCGATGAATGATTATGGGCTTAGTAATGGGCCGATTTCTGTGTACTTAGGGCCATAGTGATAAATGACTATTATGCCCTTCAAGGGCAAAATGACTAAAGTGCCCCTATATGCTATATGACTGATGTTGTATGCCATGTTATGATATGTTTGCATTCATGTGATATTATGCCGCATGGGGATGGGAACATTGTTGGAGGAGGTGACTGAATTGTTATGGTCGTACGGGTCTCCCGAGACAATGTAGACTTGATCGCATAGGTCGCTGGAAACACAAAAATTTATATACTTTTTCATGCCCTTTTAGACTTAAAATCATGCTATTCCGATTAAATTCTTGTCAAAAAATAATTAAATATTATAAAATAATTAAATTTTGTTAAAAATATGAACATGATGAATTTTAATTAATTTTATAGTTAATTTTGATTAATTTTGGTTATTTTTGACAGAATTGCACAAAGGGTGAAAAATGGCCCGGCGGACACTATAAGAAGAACAAAATCGAGAAGCAATTTGGACTATCGAGGCAAACTAATTTCCAGCCCAAGATGGTCCAGAAATGTGTATTAATTCATAATTAAATTAATTTTAATTTATTTCCTATTTAATTTAGGTTAAATAAATTAATTTTAATTAATTACGAAGAAAGGGCCTAGTGAACCGCACTGGTTGAACCGAATGGAGTGAGCCGAACTAGCCACTAATTGGGCTGACCAGAACCGTCCATAGGCTGACCTAAATAAAAAATTTAGCTGATTAAATATGCTTGCAGAAAGGCCCTTGAGAAATCTCCAATTTGCATTCAAACCCCACCTTTCTTTAAGGCTTTGTAGATTTGCCCCATGCCTAAAATAGCAAAGCTGAAAGCTTCAACCTTGCCATGTGCGTGGCCAGCCATAGGGAATTTTCTATTTTTAGCAGCCACAATCAGCTATAAAAGCCACCCCTTGCTGATCATTTTACTCATCCCTCATTCACTCACATTCTCTCATTCATTCCTCTCCTCTCCACTCTCTTTTCTCTCCATTTTCCATCCCATTTTCCCATAGTCTTGTACCGATTTCTCCTCTTGGAAAAGAGGTATTTTCCCAGCCATTTTGGGCAGCAAGCAAGTGTTCGTAGAAGCCTTGACTGGCGACAACAACGGAGACAAAGAACGGAGCAATCAGCTAAGCCACGGAGAAACACTGGATTTACCTTCTTGTTCCTTATCTTTTTAATTTCTGTTGTTTTTATGATGAACATTTCTATAAATATTATTGTTGTTGAAATGGTTATTTTAATCAATTTAGCTTGAATTTAATTCGTGTTGGGTTGATTATATTTTGCCTACTTGAATTATTAAAATAGTGTTTATGCTGTTATAGGCCTCAGTGAAATGCTTGATTATGTAAAATCATGTTTAGGTTATCTGGCATTATAATTGTTTAGATAATTAAAGAATTAATTGTTTAAAAAGATTGAAATTGCAATTAATGGACTCAGTACTTAATCAGTGCATGTTTAATTCTTCTAAGGTAGCTGAAAATTAAATTAGAATTGTATTTGGCGATACATATGCCTTGCATAACTTGCAAGATTGTTGTGATTAAATTGTTTATGGCTACTTTGTTACTTCACGTAATCTTTTACATGTTTATTAAGTTGAATTAATTGGTTGAATTGACATAAGAATATGCGAGAGATAATTTAATTTAATAAGTATGTATGTGCAATAGCATGTTTAACTTTATAAATCTGTTTAATCGGTTGAATTCGCATAGGGATATGTTCCAAGAGATGAATGGATTTTTACTGAGTAAATATGTTCATAAGTTAGCAAATTACTGGGTTGCCGTAAATTTATTCGTAATAGCATAAGCATGAATTTAATAATTCTAAGTTAAAAAGGTATAATTAATCCAACACAATTATATCATCTTGATTAAATCTTATTTGAAATCGTGCACTAGAACTCTTTTCTTTTATTTAAATTGCTTACTTAGTTTTAAAATCTCAGTTCATAAATCATTCTTTTCAAACCAAAATTATTTTTACCTCACCAAAGTGTTTTAATTACTTTCATAAATATTGCTTTTTACAGTCCCTGTGGGTACGATAACTCGACATTTACTTGTCACTTTATTACTTGTTACGACTGTGTACACTTGCACATTTCCACCGTTCCAAGTTTTTGGTGCTGTTGCCGGGGACTGTTTTGAAAAACATTATTTGTGAATTTATTTTTAGATTTTGGTTCATTTATTTTCCTGTTCAATTTTACTTAATTAATTTTTCTTTAATTATTTCGGGTGTTTATGAGTATTGACCGAATTATCAACTTACTTCTTGTAGACCCTGAGATAGAACGAACCTTTCGCTAACGAAGAAGACAAGCAAACCAGAGAAGGACCGAAGAGATGAATTTTGAGAATATCAATCAAGGAAACGGAGCAAACTTTGCTCAAAATCCTATCCTTATTGCTGATGATAGGGATAGTGCCTTGCGACAATATACCGTGCCAATGTTCAATGACCTTAATCTGGGTATTAGAAGACCCGAAATCAAGGCACAACAATTTGAGCTAAAGCTAGTCATGTTCCAGATGCTTCAGACAGTAGGCCAGTTCAGTGGAATGCCTACTGAAGATCCTGATCTTCACTTAAGATTGTTTATAGAGGTGAGTGGCTCTTTCAAACTCGCTGGAGTATCCGAAGATGCACTACGATTAAAGTTGTTCCCGTATTCGCCAAGGGACAGAGCTCGAGCCTGGTTGAACTCACTGCCACCGAACTCAATTTTCACATGGCAAGAGTTAGCCGAAAGATTCCTCATGAAGTATTTCCCGCCAAGCAAGAATGCTGAATTGAGGAATGAGATCACTGCTTTCCAACAAATGGATGACGAGTCCTTGTATGAGGCATGGGAAAGATACAAAGAGTTATTACGAAAATGCCCTCATCATGGAATCCCACACTGCATCCAACTTGAGACATTTTATAATGGTCTCAACGCTCACACAAGGATGGTAGTGGACGCCTCCGCTAATGGGGCTCTCCTTGCTAAGTCTTACAATGAGGCTTACGAAATGATCGAGAGGATCGCCAGTAACAACTACCAGTGGCCAACCAATCGAGCAGCGTTAGGAAGACGAGTTGTTGGAATCCATGAAGTGGACACTCTCACTTCACTCGCATCTCAAGTATCTTCGATATCTTTAATGTTAAAGAATCTTACCACTAATGGGTCTAACAGTTTTGCAGCTCAGCCACCTAACCAATATGAGAATATAGCCTGTGTTTATTGTGGGGAAGGACATTTGTTTGAAGAATGTTGATCAAACCCAGAATCTGTATATTACATGGGTAACCCAAACTAAACACGAGGAAGGCAAGGGCTGCAATCCAATTTTTACAACCCATCGTGGCAAAATCACCCCAATCTTTCCTAGAGTGCCGCCTAGTTTTTCACAGTAAGTTCAGAAACCAGTTCAAGTTGAATCATCCAATAGCTTAGAGAACCTACTGAAGGCTTACATGGTGAAGAATGACGCCTTAATTCAAAGCCAATCTGCTACACTGAAGAGCTTTGAGAACCAGATGGGCTAGCTTGCAACTAAACTCAAGAACCGTCCACAAGGTGCTCTACCTAGCGATACAGAGAATCCAAGAAAACCAGGGAAGGAGCATTGTAAAGCACTAACATTGAGGAGTGGAAAGACAATAGTGCCCAACATCATTGAAGTTGAAAAGGAGCATGTTGAAGCTCAAGATCCGGAAGAAGTTCAACTTAGTGTTGAAGTTCCAGTTCCACCTGAACCAGAACTTGCAAGATCTGATAAGGTAACCTCAGAACGAGTTAATTCTGATCAACTAACAATTCCGTTAGGTGCAGAATTACCGCCAAAGACAAATCAACCAGTACCAGTTCCAGTAAGGAAACCTCCACCACCCTACCCTCAAAGACTCTAGAAGCAGAAACAGGACGTCCAATTCAAGAAGTTCCTTGACGTACTCAAGCAACTTCACATCAACATCTCGTTGGTGGAAGCACTTGAACAAATGCTGAATTACATCAAATTCATGAAGGATATCCTGTCCAAGAAATAAGGACTTGGAGAATTTGAGACGGTAGCTCTGACGAAGGAATGCAGTGCATATCTTTAAGATAAATTACCCCCGAAGTTGAAGGATCCAGGATGTTTTACCATACCGTGCAATATTGGAGCAACATATTATGGTAAGGCACTATGTGACTTGGGTGCGAGTATCAACTTGATGCCTATGTCGATATTTAAGAAATTGGGGATTGGTGAAGTTAGACCTACTACGGTTACACTTCAGCTAGCAGATCGATCCTTAGCACATCCAGAAGGAAAAATTGAGGACGTATCGGTACGTGTAGATAAGTTTATTTTTTCTACTGATTTTGTAATTTTAGATTTTGAAGCAGACAAAGAATTGCCAATTATCCTGGGGAGACCGTTCTTAGCAACCGAAAGGACACTTATTGATGTACAGAAGGGTAAACTTACAATGCGCCTTTAGGACGATCAGGTAACATTTAATGTTTTCAAGTCAATGTGATTTCCTGACGCAACAGATGATTGTTCTGCAGTATTTGACTTAGAGGATTTAATAGCGAAGAGGGAACTCAACTCTGTTGAGGATCCACTGGAAACCATTCTGACATCAGACCTTCCAAGTGATGAAGAGGAGGATGAAGACTTAGCTTTGCTAGAAGCTAATCAAAAGGGATTTAATCCACAATCCCATTTTGAATCTTTGGATTTAGAGAAGAGAGATTACTCACAACCAAAAGTGTCAATCGAGAAGCCACTTAAATTAGAACTCAAGGTATTACCTTCTCATTTAAAATATGTTTATTTAGGTGATGCTTCTACTCTGCATGTGATTGTTTCAGCAGAATTAACTACTGAGCAAGAAGAAAAACTTATCTTAGTTCTGAAACAATTTAAGAAGGCTATCGGATGGACCATAGCCAATATTCGTGGTATTAGTTCATCTGTATGCATGCACAAGATCATCTTGGAAGATGGTGAAAAAGGGATGATGGATGGACAACAAAGACTGAAGCCCATCATGAAGGACGTGGTGAAAATGGAGATTATCAAGTGGTTAGATGCAGGTATCATTTACCCCATCTCAGACAGTTCATGGGTAAGCCCAGTTCAGTGCGTGTCGAAGAAGGGAGGTATCATGGTCGTAGAGAACGAGAACAAAGAGTTGATACCAACTAGAACAGTTACAGGATGGAGAATCTACATCGATTACCGGAAGCTGAACAAGGCAACTAGAAAGGATCATTTCCCTTTGCCGTTCTTGGACCAGATGCTGGATAGACTCGCGGGATGAGATTATTACTGTTTTCTCAATGGATACTCGGGGTACAACTAGATTACGATAGCACCAAAAGATCAACACAAAACCACATTCACCTGCCCGTACGGTACATTTGCATTTAGACGCATGCCATTTATTTTATGTAATGCACCTGCTACATTTCAAAGGTGTATGATGTCCATTTTTACTGACATGGTTGAGAAGTTTTTGGAAGTTTTCATGGACGACTTTTCAGTATTTGGAGATACGTACGACGATTGCTTAGCCAATCTAGCGAAAGTACTAAGGCGATGCGAAGAAACAAACCTAGTACTTAACTGGGAAAAGTGCCATTTCATGGTACGAGAAGGAATTATTCTAGGGCATAAAGTAACGAGACATGGGATCGAGGTAGACAGAGCGAAAGTAGATATTATTGGGAAACTCCCACCTCCAACATCTGTAAAGGGTGTTAGGAGCTTTTTGGGCCACGCTGGTTTCTATCGAAGGTTTATTAAAGACTTCTCTAAATTTGTTAAACCTTTGTGCAAATTGTTGGAGAAGGACACGACATTAAAATTTGATGATGAATGCTTAAGATCTTTCAAGGACTTGAAGAATCGATTAGTTACGGCACCCATAATCGTCACACCAGACTGGGACTTACCGTTTGAACTGATGTGTGACGCAAGTGACTTCGCAATTGGAGCTGCCATGGGCTAGCGGAGGAACAAAGATTTTCATCCCATCTACTATGCAAGCCAGACTCTTACAGGAGCTCAATTAAACTATACAGTAACAGAAAAAGAGTTACTTGCTATCGTGTTTGCTTTCGACAAGTTTCGATCTTACCTTGTAGGTACCAAGGTGACTGTCTTTACGGACCATTCGGCAATCAAGTACTTACTTGCCAAGAAAGACGCTAAGCCAAGATTGATCCGGTGGGTACTTCTACTCCAAGAGTTCGATTTGGAAATTCAAGATCGAAAGGGAGTAGAAAACCAAGTAGCAGATCACTTGTCCAGATTGGAGCCGCAAGAAGGAAATACTCCACTTATACCGATTCATGAAACCTTTCCGGATGAGCATATACTTAAGGTAAATCATGTCCATAATACCCCTTGGTTTGCTGATATTGCTAACTTTTTAGGTTGTGGTTTGATGCCAATTGATAAGACCTATCAACAAAGGAAAAAGTTTCTTCATGATGTGAAGTACAATTTCTGGGAAGAGCCATATCTATTTAAAAAGTGTGCAGATCAGATGATCAGGAGATGCATGGCAGAAGAAGAAATACCAAAGATCGTATACCATTATCACTCAGCTCCGAGTGGAGGATATTTTAGAGGTACTCGTACTGCGGCCAAAGTATTACAAGCCGGATTCTTTTGGCCAACACTCTTCAATGATGCATATGCATACGTAAAAAGCTGTGATAGATGTCAAAGGGTTGGAAACGTCACCAACAGAAATGAGATGCCTCGAACAAACATCATTGAGGTCGAATTATTCGATGTTTGGGCTATTGATTTTCTTGGACCTTTCCCTCCGTCTTTTGGTCACAAGTATATATTGGTAGCAGTAGATTATGTGTCCAAATAGGTCGAGGCTGAAGCTTATCTGACAAACGATGTTAGGGTTGTGATAAAGTTCTTGCAGAAACATGTGTTCACAAGGTTTGGAACCCCACGAGCCATTATCAGCGATGAAGAGTCCCATTTTGTGAACAAGTGGTTGAAATGGTTTCTAGACAAGCACGGGGTAAAAGACAAGGTTACAACAGCTTACCATCTGTAGACGAATGGGCAAGCTAAACTGGCAAACAAGGAGATCAAAGGCATACTCGAGAAGGTAGTTTGCCCGAACCGACGAGATTGGTCCAAAAGACTACATGATGCTTTATGGGCTTACAGAACAGCGTACAAGACACCTTTAGGGATGTCAGCCTATAGGCTAGTCTTTGGGAAAGCATGTCATCTACCCCTGGAGTTAGAGCACAAAGCTTACTGGGCTCTTCAACAGCTTAATTTGGATCCTAAGCTCAAGAAAGAAAAACGGATGTTCCAACTCAACGATTTAGAAGAATTCCGAATGTTCTCATATGAAAATGTCAAACTACTCAAAGAAAGACTCAAGAAATGGCATGATAAACACATCTGAGTTCGAGAATTTGAAGCAGGTCAGCAAGTGTTGTTATTTAATTCTAGATTGAAGTTCTTTCTAGGTAAACTCAAATCACGTTGGTCCGGTCCATTTACGATTCATCGTGTCTATCCATATGGAGTTATTGAACTCCAAGGTAAGGAAGGTAATTTTCAAGTTAATGCTCAGCGTCTAAAACATTACCACGGAGATAAACTTGAATGGGATCATGCCTTGTTCAGGTTATCAGATGTTTAAAATTCTCTTTGATTTTTAATAAATTATTTAGAGTATATTTTCGGGTTTATTATGTTTAAATAAATTCTGTCTAGGAGACTAGAATTTAAGCGGGACCGCCTGTGACCCCTCCAATCTTTCTTGGGAATTGATTTTTACATAATTTTCCAAGAAATTATTCCCTAAATAACGAAATAAGTTTTTTTTTTATTTTTCAAATAAAATGGTCAATTTTGATCCAATTTTTAATTTGCAACTCAATTTTTAACTTTCATTAAGTCTAGGGACTTAATTGAATTATTTTTAAAAATTTGATTGCTCTTTTTGTAAATAATAAAAATTAGGTGCCTTTCTTTGTAAATATATTTTTATGGCATCTAGAAAAAATATTTTTATTTTTATATACTATTAATAATATGATAAACTTTAATATATAATTATATTCATTATAATATATATATTAACTTTTATCAGCTTAGATTAGAATTAGGATTAATTTAATTTCAATTTTTATTTTATGTTTATCTTAATAATTAATAGCAATTGATAATTTTATATGCTTATATTTAATTATTAATTGTTGTTAATCTTGAGTAGGATTAGAATTAAACTCTTATTTTTAATTATTCAATTAGATTAAGAGTTCTACTCTAAGTCTTACCATTCATGCTATAAATGCCACCTTAATTTCCCTATTCATTCATCACCCAAAAACCATCCAATACACCAACCCACCTAGTGCCGCAACCCACCAAGCATTCGGCCACCTAGCTAGCTCCAACTCCAGGCCGTGTCGCACACCAGCAACTGTGTAACACCTTGAATTTGGGCCTAGAAGTATTGGGCTTGAGTCTGGGTTCGGATAAAAGAAAACCTGAATAATTGAAAAGTTTTAAATATTAGTGTTAAAAAAATATTATTATTATTATTGATAAAATATTACTGTTATTATTATTACTGATGCCTTAAATTTTTATGAAATTATAATTGTGATTATTAGATAAAATTTTTATTATTATTAGAAAATTATAATAATATTATTATTAATTTGGTGTTTAAATTTAGTGTTTAAGTAAATTATGAAAAGATTTATAGTGCGGGAAAAGTCTTGGGTTCGATCCAAGACTCTAGCAAAGAAATTCTTAAATTTGCTTCGTTAGGGGAATCTGGGCAATAGGACTTATATATAATTTGGGTTGAGGTTAGACACAAAGGAGCTGCCTGGCCCAGTGGCTAATCATGCTAGGAGGACGTGGGAGTGCCTGGGTTCAAGGTACGGCGCGCGCAAGAGGTGTTGTTTTTTTTTTTGAATCAGCAGGTTGAGTTAAAGATATGGGTTAAAAGGAGTTATGGATATAATTTGTCACAAGGGCGTTGGTGGCGCAGTGGCAGCAGCGTGCTAGGATTTCCAAAGGGACGCGGGTTCGAGTCTAGGCACAGGCAACTTTAATTTTATTTTTAAAACAGCGGGGACTGCAGCAGGTAAAGGTTAAAATTGAATGCAACTGTATATTGTTGAAAACAAAGCCGCGACGCAGTGGTCAGCAGCGCGCTTGGTACCCTGGAAGTCCCAGCTGAGGAGCGCGCAGGAGGATGGCCTTTTTGCTGTACGCGCGTAGAAGGAGCCGTGTGAGACTGGGGGACTCGTAGCCGTGTGCTATGCGGGAATTGTGCGGTGCAATCGGTGGATAAGGGCTGCTGCTATTCGATGAAGGGATTTGGATGAAATCCAAATCCATTGGTTGCTAAAATTAAGGAGCAAGGCATGGTATTTGAATTTAGGAAGAAATCTTCTTTTTTTTGTTATGCTGAAATACACCATTCGGCTATAGGAATTTAGTGTCGAATTGCCTTTGTTACTTTGCTTTTATGATTTATTTTCTTCTTTGATTAGTTTGAGTGTTAGCCGTTTTTGTTTTTCTTCAATCGAGTTCTTGTTTTTATTATCATTCTATTTATTTTCTTTTGCTCTTTTACTCATTTATTTTCTTTTCCACTCAAAAGCCAAAGCAACCTTTTCTTTCTACCTTTTCTTTTTCTAAAGCAAAATCCTATTTAACTTTTCCTTTCATTATTCTTTCCATAATAGCCGATTATGGGGTCCCTTCTCCTATAACTAAAGTCACAACTTGCATCCCTTTTTGATCCATTTGAAAATTTCTTCTTCCTCTTTACTTATAAATTCTAGAAGCCAAAACCAATTCACCATAGCCGATTACCATAATAAACAAGATCATTTCTTCTTGTCTCGTTTATCAAAAACATGAAACTTACAAGCCTCTCGTCTCTCTGTCGCATAATCTACGATAGATCTGTGCTTAGACTGGTGGATGTGGATTCTTTTTTCTGGGAAGGTTAGTCAACAAACGTTGGGTAAGTGACATTCTTCTTTGTTAATAGAAAATTGAAACCTTTAACCCTTAAAGGTGACTATCGTTTGGGGCTACAAACTCTATAGATCTTATTGTTATTCGTGGTGTTATGTGTAAATGTAGATTAAAGGCTGTCGATCAAGGAGCTTTAGAAGGCTAGAACCATTTGGGTGACTAGATTTAGACTTAGTCACCAGTTTCGGCAAAGGATTGATTTGGAGCAGATATCGTCACCTGCAGAATCACAAACATGTGTGTGTAAACGACACTCACTCGTAGACTAGATCGTCAAAAGCCGAAATGCCCAAAGACGGCATTTTGAGAACTTGCGAGCGTGCGAGTGCTTGTGAGATAGATTGTTGTTAATCTTGGTAATTTCAAGCGGTAAGATTGCTGAGTGCGCAATTCTGTGCACTTCGGTGTTGGTTGGCTTAATGGGCCAAAACCGGGTAAATGGGCCAACGGGTCCAATTTGGTAAAAACGCTCGGTAAGTGTTTCTGTTAAAACGATTAATGGCTGTAATATGCATGAAAACCCTAAAATAGTAAATTTACTAAAATACCCCTAAGTATGAAAATTACCATTATACCCCTAGGTGCAGAAGGACCGTTATACCCCTAGGGTTAATTTTTGCTAAAATGCATGATATTCTGATTCAGTATGTTGTATGCCATGACATGTATATCTATTGCATGGGATGTAGGTTATATTGATGGGGGAAGCGTTCTGGTGGCTCTGCCACAAATATCTGTTTCTAGTGGCTATGCCACAAACATCTGTTTTGGTAGCTTTGCCACAATATCTGTATCTGGTGACTCTGTCACATTATCTGTTCTGGCAGCTCTGCTACAAATTCTATAGTGTGTAGCGGATGGGTGGGTCGAGTTTTCTCCCTACATAGTGTAAGGTTGGTACGGGGGTGTATATGGATGGCTATGGGTTGGGTATTCTGCATACATGATATATCTGCTCTGTTTCTATAATGGGCCTATGGGCCGTACTATTATCTGTATTGGAACTAAATAGGGCTTCGGCCCAGATTACTGTATCTGAATAGGGCTTCGACCCAGTTACTAAGAATTGAATAGGGCTTCGGCCCAGTTGACACTGAGACTGGATAGGGCTTAGGCCCAGTGGGCTTGAGCTGACTTGGGTTTTGGATGGGCTTTCTGCACACACTGAGTTTTCCAAACTCACCCCTTTTTCCTTCCATCCTTGCAGGTGAGCCCTAGTATGTGCACTTGGAGCTGGGAGGGGTTTAGAGTGGCCACGAAGACTGCTTTTCTGGTTTTAATGTTGATTATTTCACTATTTCATTTAGTCGCTTTATTTTCAAATTGGGTTTGTAATAAGGCCGCTCCTATTATTTTTATTTTGGGTTTTTAATTATTTAAATAGTTTTAGTTTAGTAGGATATTGTTTAAATCGTTTTGAAATAGGTTAGCTCTATGGTGAGTTTTATAAAAGTTACTTGTTTTCAAAATATCACGATAACATAGCAAGCTTCCATAACGTAAACATTTTCATAAATAAATATTTTAAATAGACTTAAACCTGATTTGTTGTTCGTGGTCAAGTCATAAGGTTAAACTATGGTAATGGGTGTGTGCATGTCTAGGATTGGATCATGGAAGAGCTTGGTACTTAAGCAATCTAATTGACTCACCTCCTCTTCTCTTGAATCCTACCTGGTGCATAGTACCCATTCACTTTAAGCCACAACAGAGAAGATCTGATTTTCTGATACTTAAACTGTTTTAAAAAAATAACTTGTTTCTGCAACTACAAAGGTTTACAAGCTTTCACAATTTTCCGTATGATTTTACAAAGTTGTTAACAATGTTTGAAAGGGAAATGATTATTCACGTTTTGGAAAAACAAACAAACACAAAGGGTTTTATACAAGTTTAACGGTAACAGTTTCTAAACATCAAGAAGGGTTTTCAATGAAAACATGGTTTTTGAAAAACACTTCTATGTGACACGCCAGACTTGGCCATAATGTCTAGGCCAGGTTTTGGGTGTTACATGTAGTGGTATCAAAGCCCGGTTGCAACAACTCGGCTGTGGATCGAGTCCAAAAAGGTTTTCAAAATTCTTAAAAATTAGTCCCAAGAAGGGTATTTTTGGAAATCGATTTCAAAAAAGTTCAGAAAAACTCTTTTCAAACTTGTTTTCTTTAAAATATACATGTTTTAAAGTTTTGATTTTGAAAAGTTTAAATCTTTCTGAGTTTTCTGAAATCTGGTTTTTGAAGAAGTGGCACACTAATCCCCGGCACCAAGTCTGTAAGTTTCTCGTACTGTACTATACTGAAACGACACTATAGATAGAACTGAAACCCTGCTATGATACTATAGATAGAGTAGTACTGAAAATTGTAGAGACTGAGACTGTAGGGAAACTAAAAACCCTAAAAGATTGAGACTGCAGCTAGGTTATGATTCTGTAAAAGCAAAAACCTTAAAATACTATCTCTGCATAAGACATAATAAAATTTTGAGATGTTTGTAGTTATTTAATAAGTGTACTAGTAATGTAGAGTATTGATATGGATTCTGAGGGTAAGCAAAGTTTGCCAACTTCAGGTAGCGATAACTCGGGGACTGGTACCGAGGTACTGGTCGAGTTAATAAGGAAAGTGGTAGAAGAAGTATTGGATACCAAAATTAAGGAAATTAGCGAAATGCTTCAAGCAGGATGCTTGGAGTGTAAGAAGAGGAATGATCCTAGTTCGTAGAGGATAGAGTCTCATTCTATGAAACATGTTAGGGCATGACCAAACTTTCCGACCTGCAAGAATTGCAACAGGCGTTATCCGGGTGAATGTCATAGGGAGAAAAGAGCATGCTTTAGATGTTTGGTGTGTGATGTTTGGAAACGAATTATGTGCACAAGTGATAATGTTTATTTACTACAATAATTAGATGTTTTGGGTCGTACTAAATCAGAGTGCGTAGCGGTAACGTAGTAGCATAGTGTTGCACGACTATTTTATTATTTAGAAATTTCGAGGATGAAATTTCTTTAAGGGGCGTAGAGTTGTAACACCCTGAATTTGGGCCTAGAAGTAGTGGGCTTGAGTTCGGATAAAAGAAATCCTGAATAATTGAGAAGTTTCAAATATTAGTGTTAAAAAATATTATTATTGTTATTATTGATAAAATATTACTGTTATTATTATTATTGATCCCTTAAATTTTTATGAAATTATAATTGTGATTATTAGATAAAATTATTATTATTATTAGAAAATTATAATAATATTATTATTAATTTGGTGTTTAAATTTAGTGTTTAAGAAAATTATGAAAAGATATATAGTGCGAGAAAAGTCTTGGGTTCGATCCAAGACTCTAGCAAAGAAATTCTTAATTTTGCTTCTTTTGGGGAATTTAGGCAATAGGACATATATATAATTTGGGCTGAGGTTAGACATAAAGGAGGTGCCTAGCCCAGTGGCTAAGCAGGCTAGGAGGACGTGGGAGAGCCTGGGTTCAAGGCACGGCACGCACAAGAGGTGTTGTTTTTTTTTTTTTTTGAATCAGCAGGTTGCGTTAAAGATATGGGTTAAAAGGAGTTGCGGATATAATTTGTCACAAGGGCATTGGTGGCGCAGTGGCAGCAGCGTGCTAGGATTTCCAAAAGGACGTGGGTTCGAGTCCAAGCGCAGGCAACTTTAATTTTATTTTGAAAACAGCAGGGAATGCAGCAGGTAAGGGTTAAAATTGAATGCAACTGTATATTGTTGAAAACAAAGCCACGACGCAGTGGTCAGCAGTGCACGTGGTACCTTGGAGGTCCCGTGTTCGAGCTGAGGAGCGCGCGGGAGGATGGCCTTTTTGTTGTGCGCACGTGGAAGGAGCCGTGCCGGACTGGGGGACTCTTAGTAGCGTGCTGTACGGGAATTGTGCAGTGCAGTCGGTGGATAAGAGCTGCTACTGTTCGGTGAAGGGATTTGGATGAAATCCAAATCCATTAGTTGCTAAAATTAAGGAGCAAGGCATGGTATTTGAATTTAGGAAGAAATCTTCTTTTTTTTGTTATGCCGAAATACACCATTCGGCTATAGGAATTTAGTGCCGAAATGCCTTTGTTACTTTGCTTTTATGATTTATTTTCTTCTTTGATTAGTTTGAGTGTTAGCCGATTGTGTTTTTCTTCAATCGAGTTCTTGTTTTTATTATCATTCTATCTATTTTCTTTTGCTCTTTTGCTCTTTTATTTTCTTTTCCACTCAAAAGCCGAAGCAACCTTTTCTTCTTACCTTTTCTTTTTCCAAAGCAAAATCCTATTTAACTTTTCCTTTCGTTATTCTTTCCATAATAGCTGATTATGGGGTCCATTCTCCTATAATTAAAGTCACAACTTGCATCCCTCTTTGATCCATTTGAATATTTCTTCTTCCTCTTTACTTATAAATTCTAGAAGCCAAAACCAATTCACCATAGCCGATTACCATAGTAAACAAGATCACTTCTTCTTGTCTCGTCTATCGAAAACTTGAAACTTACAAGTCTCTCATCTCTCTGTCGCATAATCTACGATAGATCTATGTTTAGACTGGTGGATGTGGATTCTTTTTTCTGGCAAGGCTAGTCAACAAACATTGGGTAAGTGACCTTCTCTTTTGTTAATAGAAAACTGAAACCTCTAACTCTTAAAGGTGACTATCGTTTGGGGCTGCAAACTCTATAGATCTTATTGTTATTCGTGGTGTTATGTGTAAATGTAGATTAAAGGCTGTCGATCAAGGAGCTTTGGAAGGCTAGGACCATTTGGGTGACTAGATTTAGACTTAGTCACCAGTTTCAGCAAAGGATTGATTTGGAGCAGATATCGTCACCGGTGGAATCCCAAACAGGTGTGTGTAAACGACACCCACTCGTAGAATAGATCGGCAAAAGCTGAAATGCCAAAAAGACGGCATTTTGAGAACTTGCGAGCGTGCGAGCGCTCGTGAGATAGATTGTTGTTAATCTTGGTAATCTCAAGCGGTAAGATTGCAGAGTGCGCAATTCTGTGCACTTCGGTGTTTTTGGGCTTAATGGGCCAAAATCGGGTAAATGGGCCAACGGGTCCAATTCGATAAAAACTCTCGGTAAGTGTTTCTGTTAAAATGATTAATGGCTGTAATATGCATGAAAACCCTAAAATAGTAAATTTATTAAAATACCCCTAAATATGAAAATTACCATTATACCCCTAGGTGCAGAAGGATTGTTATACCTTTAGGGTTAATTTTTACTGAAATGCATGATATTCTGATTCTGTATGTTGCATGCCATGACATGTATATCTGTTGCATGGGATATGTGTTATATTGATGGAGGAAGCGTTCTTGTGGCTCTGCTATAAATATCTGTTTCTGGTGGCTATGCCACAAACATCTGTTCTAGTGGCTCTACCACAATATCTGTATCTGGTGACTCTGTCACGTTATCTGTTCTGGCAGCTCTGCTGCAAATTCTATGGTGTGTATCAGATTGGTGGGTCGAGTTGTTTCCCCACATGGTGTAAGGTTGGTACGGAGGTGTATATGGATGGATATGGGTTGGGTATTCTACATACATGATATATCTGCTCTATTTTTGTAATGGGCCTATAGGTCGTACTGTTATCTGTACTGTAACTGAATAGGGCTTTGGCCCAGATTATGTATCTGAATAGGGCTTCGTCCCAGTTGACATTGAGACTGGATAGGGCTTAGACCCAGTGGGCTTGAGCTGACTTGGGTTTTGGATGGGCTTTCTGCACACACTGAGTTTTCCAAACTCACCCATTTTTCCTTCCATCCTTGCAGGTGAGCCCTAGTGTGTGCACTTGGAGCTGGGAGGGATTTAGAGTGGCCACGAAGACTGCTTTTCTGGTTTTAAAGTTGATTATTTCACTATTTCATTTAGTCGCTTTATTTTCAATCTGGGTTTGTAATAAGGCCGCTCCTATTATTTTTATTTTAGGTTTTTAATTATTTAAATAGTTTTAGTTAAGTAGGATATTGTTTAAATTGTTTTGAAATCAGTTAGCCCTAAGGTGAGTTTTATAAAAGTTACTTGTTTTCAAAATATCACGATAACATAGCAAGCTTCTGCAACGTAAGCATTTTCATAAATAAATATTTTAAATAGACTTAAACCTAATTTAGTGTTCGTGGTCAAGTCATAAGGTTAAAGTGTGGTAATGGGTCTATGCATGTCTAAGATTGGATCATGGAAGAGCTTGGTACTTAAGCAGTCTAACTGACTCACCTCCTCTTCTCTTGAATCTTACCTGGTGCATAGTACCCATTCACTTTAAGCCACAACAGAGAAGATCTGATTTTCTGATACTTAAACTGTTTTAAAAAAACAACATGTTTCTGCAACTACAACGGTTTACAAGCTTTCACAATTTTTCGTAAGATTTTACAAAGTTGTTAACAATGTTTGAAAGGGAAATGATTATTCACGTTTTGCAAAAATAAACAAACACAAAGGGTTTTATACAAGTTTAACGGTAACAGTTTCTAAACATCAAGAAGTGTTTTCAATGAAAACATGGTTTTTGAAAAACACTTCTATGTGATACGCCAGACTTGGCCATAACGTCTGGGCTGGGTTTGGGGTGTTACAAGCTGTCCAAGCACGTTCTAGCGCATGCATTTGCTACTCCAGTGCCTCACCTGCTCGCCATTGCTCCACCCAGACCGCTCGCACATCCAGCTGCTACCCAGGCCACGACCCGCACTAGCACCGAGACGAGGCTCTCGCACGCTACCTGCTGCCTAGCCAAAACCCTGCTACTTGCTACACACCACTACTTGCCGAGCCAGCCCTCTAGCTGCTCGCCTAGCTACTACTGCTAATCACTTGTGCAGCACTCTCACTCCACCTTTACCCAACCTTAGCCAAACCCTCCAACCATCCTTTTAATTCATCATCTTTTTCTTCATAATTATTTTTCTTTAGAATTCTTATATTTTTGCAAAAAGGTGGTAAGATATAATTTCTCTTTTAAATTTTAATTTATTTAAATTATTTAATTTTTTAATTCTTTGAATTTTTAATAATTTTTATGATTCAAATTCTTGAGAGAATAAATGTTGTTTTTTCTATCTCGTGTTTAGGTTAATTATGCCTCGTAAGAGAACTCGTGCCTCCACTCAAATCAATGAAACACAAAGCAAGTTCCATTGTGTTGAAGCTAGAGTGAGATACGAAAGTATCTACAAAAATTGAGAGATGCATCCTGGGAAAGGCTACACACTAAAGGAGAGCATCTACAGAGACTTCAAGGCACGTATTCGTCAAATTGCTGAAGCTCTCAATTGGGAACTATTTTGTGAAAAGAGACCTGGTGTGGATGAGGAGCTAGTTCGTGAGTTTTACGCGAATTTAACTTCAAACAAGATGATAGAAGTCCCTGTTCACGGAATCAAGGTACCTATAAATTCAAATTCTACTAATAAGTTCTTTGAATTGCCTGATTTCGAGAACGATGAGTATTCGTCTTTGATGAGCAATATCAAGCCGAAACTTCTATAAGAAATTCTCGAGGAGCTTACAGTTGAAGGTTCCAGTTGGACTGTGTCAAAACAAGGAACCCACACTTGTCGAAGAGAATACTTAACACCTATTGCAAAGGTATGGTTTTATTTCATCAGTTTCAACCTTCTACCTAGCTCACATGGGACTACAATTTCATTGGAGCGAATGGTCTTACTATACTCGATCTTGACGGGTAAGACCATTGATGTAGAAAAGATCATCCTGAAAGAAATTCGAAACTGTGCCACTAGACGTTCTAGTCCTGCTTACTTCCCCTTTACAATAACTATTCTGTGCTTGAAAGTAGAAATTCTTGCTAATGTCAAGAAGACAGGGTACACCCAAGGCACAATTACAGATTGGGACCTCTATCGAGTAGCCGGAGACTCAGTTCTACAACAACAAGTTGAAGAAAGTGAAGAACCTAAGGAACCTGATGAAGAAGAAGATCCCACGATGCAATCATTTGAAGTCCCTGATAAGGTGGACCTAGTGGAGCCAAAAGATGAATCGGATGCTAGAACTCCAATGTTTAGAGCTCCGTCGCCTACCCCAGATTTTCAAGATGAGCTGTCAAACTTGATGGACTTAATGCAACACATGCAATGGTAGCAACAAGCATACTAAAGATACTAAAAAATAAGGGATCACTCGATTCGAATTGCTTTCCAAAGAATATACAATGACCCATTTATTTTTGTGCCTGAATTTCCAAATTTCATATTCGAGCCATGGACTCCACTCTCGAAAAAGGAGCGAAGCGATTCATGCAAAGGCAATAATGATGGAGCAAAAGATGAGTCCAAGTTGGAAGGATCTACAAATAAATAAAAGGGAGGGATCTTGACTTTATTTAATTTTTGTTTTTAGGTTACTTTAGGATTAGGTTAATTAGGAATTTTTATTTCTGCATAATAAAACAAGAGAAGGAAATCCTGAATAAATATGGACAAGTCATAAAGTATAAAGTGTGGCAATAGATATATACATGTCTAGGATTGGATTTCGAAAGAGCTTAGTACTTAAGCAGTTACATTGACTCACCTCCTCTTTTCTAAATTCCTACCTGATGTATAGTATCTATTCACTTTAAACAATGAGGATATTGTTCATTTTAAGTTGGGGGGATCAAAATTTGAAATTATTTTCATCCAGAATAAAATTTTTCTTTTAATTATGATTAGGGTATATTTCTGTTCAATAAATTTGAATTTTGTTAAGTATGCTAAACTTGCGTATGAATAAAGTTCTATTTTTTCAATAAATTATTATGTAGTTTAATGATGACATGAATGTATTTTTAACAAAGCATGCAACTTCATACCATAAATTTTTTTATCTCTTCATGAAAGTTAGGTATGCATGAAATTTTAAGTCTTTAGAATTGACTTAGTAGTTTCTTGAGGCGAAATCCTAGGAAGCGTGGAACATTAAAAATGATTTAGGCAGCTATTGTTTGGACCGTTTGAGCCTTTCAAGCCCACCATGGTAAATTTTATCCTTTGAAACCCAACTTTGAGACTATATGGCCTAATTTTTGGAACCTATACAAATTTAGCCCATCACGTTTCTTTTAATTATCTTTAAACTATCCCAAACACTAGACTCAGTACTATTTAAGAATATCGTTTGAAAATAAGTTTGGGGGAGTTGAAAAGAAATATCAAATGCTCAAAATTTGTATGCAGAAAGCAAGTGCTAAAAAAAAAGAGAAAAAAAAGAAAGAGCACATATATTTGAAAAAGAGCATGTGAAAGTTGGTAATTGAAGGTAAAAATTTCTGAAGGTTCGATTTACACTGAGTTTAGGGTTTTTAGCCAAAATTTATCTATCTTTTTTTACCTACCCCTAAGCCCAGCCACGTTACAACCTTGTTAAAGACCTATTGATTCGAAGTTCCAAAGTTACCTATATTAGTGGAGAGAAATTGCTTTGTTCAACATATGAAGACATAAGTTAAGCTTAATGATTGCAATTTAATCTTGAATAAAGGATTAAAAATTTGAATTGGTAGGAATCAGCATGTCTTTATTAGGAAACATTTAGTCTAATTTTGCTATTGTAATAATCGTTGAGATTAATTTGAACAATATGAACACTTGAGTAGCATTATGATCAAATTTCTTATTCTTTGAGCATAAGTATATCAAATTCATAATTTTGAGAAAACTGTTGTTCTAAAGAGGGTTTTCAAAGTGTTTCCGAGAAATTCTTTTCAAAATTTGTGCATTACTCGAGACGAGCAATGAATTAAGTTTGGGGGTGTGGAAACACAAAAATTTATATACTTTTTCATGCCCTTTTAGACTTAATATCATGCTATTCTGATTAAATTCTTCTCGAAAAATAATTAAATATTATAAAATAATTAAATTGTGTTAAAAATATGAACATGATGAATTTTAATTAATTTTATAGTTAATTTTGATTAACTTTGGTTATTTTTGACAAAATTGCATAAAGGGCGAAAAATGGCCCGGCGGACACTACGAGAAGAACAAAATCGAGAAGCAATTTGGAGTATCGAGGCAAAATAATTTCCAGCGCAAGACGGTCCAAAAATTTGTATTAATTCATAATTAAATTAATTTTAATTTATTTCCTATTTAATTTAGGTTAAATAAATTAATTTTAATTAAGTAGGGAGAAATGGCCTAGTGAACCGCACTGGTTGAACCAAATGGAGTGAGCCGAACCAGCCACTAATTGGGCTGACCAGAACCGTCCGTAGGCTGACCCAAATCAGCAATTTAGCTGATTAAATATGCTTGCAAAAAGGCCCTTGAGAAATCTCCAATTTGCATTCAAACCCCACCTTTATTTAAGGCTTTGTAGATTTGCCCCATGCCTAAAATAGCAAAGTTGAAAGCTTCAACCTTGCCATGTGTGTGGCCGCCCATAGGGGGGCTCTTTCGCTGATGGGATTTGGTATTTTTAGCAGCCACAATCAGCTATAAAAGCCACCCCTTGCTGATCATTTTACTCATCCCTCATTCACTCTCATTCTCTCATTCATTCCTCTCCTCTCCACTCTCTTTTCTCTCCATTTTCCATCTCATTTTCCTATAGTCTTATGCCAATTTCTCCTCTTGGAAAAGAGGTATTTTCCCAGCCATTTTGGACAGTAAGCAAGTGTTCGTAGAATCTTGACTGGCAAGGACAACGGAGACGAAGAACGGAGTAATCAGCCAAGCCACGGAGAAACACTGGATTTGCCTTCTTGTTCCTTATCTTTTTAATTTCTGTCGTTTTTATGATGAACATATCTATGAATATTATTGTTGTTGAAATGGTTATTGTAATCAATTTAGCTTGAATTAAATTCGTGTTGGGTTGATTATATTTTGCCTACTTGAATTATTAAAATAGTGTTTATGCTGTTATAGGCCTCAGTGAAATGCTTCATTAAGTAAAATCATGTTTATTTTTATCTGGCATTACAATTGTTTAGATAATTAAAGAATTAATCGTTTAAACGGATTGAAATTGCAATTAATGGACTCAGTACTTAATCAGTGCATGTTTAATTATTCTAAAGTAGCTGAAAATTAAATTAGCATTGTATTTGGCGATACATATGCCTTGCATAACTTGCAAGATTGTTGTGATTAAATTGTTTCAAGGTATGGCTACTTTGTTACTTCATGTAATCTTTTACATGTTTATTAAGTTGAATTAATCGGTTGAATCGACATAGGAATATGCGAGAGATAATTTAATTTAATAAGTATGTATGTGCAATAGCATGTTTAACTTTATAAATCTGTTTAATCGATTGAATTCGCATAGGGATATGTTCCAAGAGATAAATGGATTTTTACTAAGTAAATATGTTTATAAGTTAGCAAATTACTGGGTTGACGTGAATTTATTCGTAATAGCATAAGCATGAATTTAATAATTTTAAGTTAAAAAGGTATAATTAATCCAACACAATTATATCATCTTGATTAAATCTTATTTAAAATCATGCACTAGAACTCTTTTCTTTTATTTAAATTGCTTACTTAGTTTTAAAATCTCAGTTTATAAATCATTCTTTTCAAACCAAAATTATTTTTCCTCACCACAGTGTTTTAATTACTTTTATAAATATTGCTTTTTATAGTCTCTGTAGGTACGATAACTCGACATTTACTTGTCACTTTATTACTCGTTACGACTGTGTACACTTGTACATTTCCACCATTCCAGTTGCCAGAGATGACTGTGGACCCACCGTGGGCTTTAAGCCGATTATGTGATTGGTAGCTCTACTGCGGTATTGTTAGTGCCTTAGCCAGTGCTACATCCGGAGTTTAGGGATGGGTAGGTTGATTAAATCCCCACAATAGTGCAGGGCTGGAAGGGATACAGAGTGCAGGGTTGGACGGGACATACATGCATTGCATACGTTGATCTTGATTGTGATATGGGCTCTGGCCCAATTGAGACTATTATGGGCTAAGGCCTAAATGCCACTGGTATTATAATGGGCTTAGGTCCAATTTGATTAATGCATATTATATGATTGATGAGGGTTGTAGACATTGAGTTTTCGTAAAATCACACCCTCTTTAATTTTTTAGGTGATCCTCAAGAGGCGGTTCGATACATGGGAGGACTCGAGGGTAGCCACACTATGGATAGTTGAATTCAGTACTTTATATTATTTTGCTTTAGCTACGTTTTTCGTTATTTGGTTTTGATGTAATAAGGCTTCTCCTTATATTTCTAGCTTTTAATTTGGGGTTTAATTATTATGGTTTATACCTGCTAGAGTAGAGCACGGTTTTCCAAAATGATAACTATTTTCAAAACATTGCGCTTTCGTAACATTTTTGAAATGGTTTTACAACCCTATTCTTAATTTAACCTCATGTTTTCGTAATTCAACTATCTTAATTAAGCTTTAACAACAAACTAATAATGATTGAAGGAAATGACGTTTTGAATAGTTAGCGAAGTTAAACAAAGAGGCTTTTTCTCTACAATCAAATTTTTACCAATAAAGCGGGTTTTTGAAAAACACTTCAATGTGATACGCCAGATTCGGCCGTAACGTCTAGGTCACGTTTAGGGTGTTACACTGTCTCTATGTCAGATACGGGTAAGGGGTGTTACATTTAGTGGTATCAGAGCTATGCTTTAGTCAATTCTAAGACTAACCTAGCCTGTGTACGAGTCTAGCTATACATGCCATAGTTGTAATATGGTAGCGTGACGACTCCTGACGATTATAAATTGTATTTTCATATAGTAAATGGATCCTGATGGAGCTATAACGGATGATGTGGAGAGTAACACGCCACTGCTGTTGAAGGGACTGCACCAGCTGAAAGTGGGCCTGTAATAATGTGTCAGGGTGGAGGGGCTAAAGAAGCCTACCTCCAAATGATGAATGCTTGGTACACAGAGTTATGCTTGCCTACCTCCAAATTCTAAGCCTACCTCCGAATACTCCACCTCCCCCACCTCTTCCGATTCCTCAGCATGCCCCTATAGCTCCTTAAGTAGCAGAAATGAGTAGAAGAGAGAAACCTCCGGTAGATAGAATTAGAAAACATAGGGACGAGGAATTTCGGACAAACAAAGATGATGACCCAAAGAAGGCAGAGTTATGGTTAGAGAATACCATTAGGGTATTTGATGAGCTATCATGCACGCCTGATGAGTGCATGAAGTGTGTGTTGTCACTACTATGAGATTCAGCCTATTAGTTGTGGAATACTATAGTGTCGGTTGTACCGAGAGAGAGAGTAACTTGGGAATTCTTCCTAGAGGAATTCTAGAGAAAGTATACCAGTCAGAGGTTTGTAAACCAAAAGAGGAAGGAATTTCTCGAATTAAAGCAAGGTCGCTTGACAGTGACAGAATATGAGCGCGAATTCATGAGGCTTAGCAATTATGCACGTGAGTACGTCTCTACGGAAGCCATAATGTGCAAGAGGTTTGAAGACAGATTGAATGAAGACATTCAGCTTCTTGTGGGCATTCTAGAGTTAAGAGAATTTGTAGTGCTCGTTGATAGAGCATGTAAGGCTGAAGAGTTGGCCAAAGAAAATAGGAAAGCGGATTTTGAGTCTTGTGACTCGAAGAAGAGACAAATGGGGAAGTTATATCAATCGTCCTCTAAGAGATCTAGAGAGCTTACTACCCGGTCAAATGCTTCAGTGGGATTTTTAGGCAAAAACAAGAATAAGCAACATACGACGTCTAAAGCCTAGACCATTTCCATTCTGAGTGTGGGTAGTGCTTGACCAAATAGACCTGAGTGCTCGCAGTGCGGTAGGCGGCACTTTAGTGAGTGTCGAGGAAATGAAAGAGGTTGCTACAAGTGCAGTTCACTAGACAACTTCATCCGAAATTGCCCTGAGTTGGATGAGAAGGATAAAAAGTAAGATGTGAGAGCGAGTAATGCTCCTTCAAGGGGTAGACCACAGACGAACCCGGGTAGTGGGGTGAGTAGCAGATGTAATATCCCGAATTAGGGCCTAATCAGAATAATAGTTTTGTGACCACAAATCTGAGGTAGAAATAATTATTTTATAATTATTTTGATATTTATGATATGATTTTATGATGGTGTGAAAATTTCGTGAAGAAATTCTAAGCGTAAAGTGCTTAATTTGAAATTAGGGACTAAATCGAATAAGTTGCAAAACTTGCATTCTAGAAGTTTCTAGTATGAAATTGCTTTGGAATATTAATTAGGAGGTCTTAAATAGCAATTTGACCAATTTTAAGTTCATGGAAAAAATTTGGACATGGATGGAATTTTTGAAAGTTTAGTAAGGAGGGGCATTTTGGTCATTTGGATATTAACATGAAATAAAAAGGGAAAAATAACACAAAATTGGTCATCTTCTTCATTACCATGAAATTTCAAGGGTTCTCCATAGCTAGGGTTTGTTTCAAGCTTCCAAGCTTCATAGTAAGTGATTCCAAGCCTCGTTTTTAATGTTCTTTACGTTTTCGTAGTCCCGGTAACTCGATAAAGCTTATGTTAGCAATAATTTAAGTTAGGGTTCATATTTGGAAAAAATACCCATAGGTGAAATTTGTGTATTTTGATGTTTTATGATAGAATATGAGGTTTTAAATTATGTTAGACAACTTGTGCTACTCAGTTTTAAGTAAAAACGAGTAAAACAGCTTAATCGGTAAAAGTACATATTGTTCATAAGTATGTGTTTTAGTGGGAATTTGAGCTTGCTAATGGTAAATAAATGATCAGCATGTCCTAAAACATAAGAATTTGTGATAAAATTTAACTTCCGAACTTTGGGGCAAAAGTGTAAATTTGTAAAAGTTTAGGGGCAAAATTGTAATTTTGCCAAAATTTGAATTTAGGACTATTTTGAAAATGTGAGTATTAAGTAAGCTAAATGTGTTATTTTAGATCAAGAAAGACGTGGAATCAACCTTGATCGAGGAAAAGAAAAGATTTTGGACTAAATCGCAAAATTGCTATATTTTGTACCGAGGTAAGTTCATGTGTAAATAATGTAACATGATTGCTATTTTAAGTGATTTAATGCTATTTATATGATATGATACTTGTTATTTTGAATATTATGCTTTGTGAAATATTATGTATTGGTATGAAAAGTATGTGATTAAATTGATAAGTATGAGATGCAAGCAACGTATTGGTTCTAATATTCCGAGGAGAACGACTGGGAAATGTGTGACTGAGGAAAATCCCGTTTGAACCTTGGGAATAGATTAGGATACAAGTGACATGTCACTAGGAAGGTTGGGCATCCGAACTCGTTGAGTTGAGTCCGAGTTCACTTATGGATGCAAATGTCCGAACTCGTTGAGTTGAGTCCGAGTTCGTGAGATGTAACCGAGCTCGTTGAGTTGAGTCCAAGTTCACTTATGGATGTGAATGCCCGAGCTCGTTGAGTTGAGTCTGAGTTCGCTTATGGGCGGGTTACATGATTGATTGATTACATATGTGGCACTTATGTGCAAATGATCCGTGTATCCGAGTTATATTCCGATGTGTTCAACGGGTAAAATTCTAGCGGAATGGAAGAATACTCAAGATGAAAATGATATTTTGGCAAGTGTTGTGAAATGGACAATTTGGACAGGTATGTACTTAACCCTCGGGTTGAAACTTGATATAACAGAAATAAGGTGGTAAGATGATACACGATAGCTAGAAATGTGGTTTGTATCTTGGTGATATCATGCTATTGTTGTTGATATAACTGCTTTGTTATGTTACTTGTTATTTGCATGTGAACTTACTAAGCATTTATGCTTACTCCCTCCTTTACATTCATTGTAGTTTTTAGCGAGCCAACTTGGATATCGGGAAGGTCGAAGAAATGCTCACACTATCCGAGGAAGAATTGGTATATTGGTTTGTATGTTTTGATGTATGGCATGTATAGCAATATACTTGTTTTGTGTAAATAATCTTGTGATATGGTTGTGGTTTGGTTGAGAAAATGCTTGATAATGATTAGTCATTGGTATGGCTAGCCTAGATAATGTTGGATGCCTTGTGAGTTTAATATGTTATATAGTTCATGAGAATTCATAAAAAGATGAAACTTGCCATAAAACAGAACACTACAGCAACAATGACGTGAGTTTGAAAAAATCACCAAAAATATTAGGAAACGAATTAAGTGAAGAATTAACTATGAAATTGAAGCTTATTGTGTCTATTTTCAAATGGACAAAGCGAAATAGGTAAAGGAGTTATATGTTATAAGATATTTGAGTTTTAGCGAAATAGGGCCAGAGCAATTTCTGGATCCCCTATTCCAACTTTGAAAATTTACTATAAATTGTAAAAAAAATAATTAGGAGGTGTAATTTATATTCTAAGAATCCTTATTGAATCTAATTTTAAGAGAAATAAACGTTATAGTTATATGAATTTTTTACAGGGAGAAAAGTGGTTCGTAGTAAGTAGAGGTCAGTGCAGTCAAGTCCTGAAACAGGGGTAAATTTAACTAATAAACTGTACTAATTGGGCTAACCAAAAATTTCAGAAAAAAATTAGTAGATAGATATATGAGTCTAGATTCAGGGAAAATTTACAGATCTTGATTTCAAGTTTCGTAACTCGAGATATGATTTTTTTAGTGACCATGATGCAGAAAAATTGCTTATTCCGAAAATCAAAATAAATGATGTAAAGTTGTTTAAATGATAAATTATGTTCGGTAACACCTCAAGCTCGACTCCGGCGACGGTCTCGGGTGTGAAGGTGTTACAGCAGAGGTGCCCCTAAAGATTCCACTGTGAGGTCTGAGGGCAGAGCACCTGTGACGACCTACGCCATTCGTGCCTACGAGGAGGCTTCATCTCCCAATGTGATTACGGGTACCTTTTCTATCTATGATATTTCTGTGATAGCTTTGATTGATCCAGGGTCTACTCATTCCTATATTTGCATGAAATTGGTGTCTAGAATGGAAATGCTAGTTGAGTCTACTGAATTCATGGTAAGGGTGTCGAATCCACTAGGCAAGCATGTGCTAGTTGACCAAGTGTGTAGGAACTGTTCCCTGAAAATTAGAGGATATTGTTTTTTGGCTAACTTAATGTTATTGTTGTTCGATGAATTTGACATAATCCTTAGTATGGATTGGTTGATTGCTCATGATTGTGAGAGAAAATTTATTGAGCTGAAATGTGAAAACAGGGATGTTCTTTAGGTTGAATTAGGTGAACCAAATGGCTTGCTGGTAATAATGTCTTGTATGATAGCTCAGAGATACTTGAGAAAAGGGTATGAGTCATATCTTGCTTTTAAATTGAATACCCAAGTGTCAAAAGCAAAGATTGAGTCAGTGCTAGTGGTATGTGAGTATCGAGATGTATTTCCAAAAAAGTTGCCCAGATTACCTCCAGAGAGGGAAGTTGAGTTTGGTACAAAGTTGGTCCTTGGTACGGCACCTATCTCGATCTCTACATATAGGATGGCCCCGACAGAGTTAAAGGAATTAAAACTTCAGCTGTAAGAGTTCACAGATAAAGATTTTATGAGACCGAGCTATTCTCTGTAGGCACACCGATTTTATTTGTCAAGAAAAAGGATGGTTCGATGAGATTATGCATAGACTACTGCCAACTTAACAAGGATACAGTAAAGAATAAGTACCATTTGCCTAGGATCGATGACTTGTTCGATCAATTGAAAGGGGCTACTGTATTCTCCAAAATAGACTAGAGGTCTGGTTATTATTAGCTAAGAGTTAAGGAGCAGGATGTGCTGAAAACTATCTTTTGAATGAGGTACAGCCACTATGAGTTCCTTGTCATGCCCTTTGGCTTAACAAATGCCCCTACGATATTTATGGACTTAATGAACCACATTTTTCGATCGTATTTGGACAAGTTTGTCGTAGTCTCCATTGATGATATACTCACTTATTCACGTGACGAAAGTGAGTATGTGGAACATTTCAGAACTATATTGCAAACCTTGAGAGATAAGCAGTTGTATGCCAAGTCCAGCAAGAGTGAATTTTGGCTATAAAAGGTTGGGTTCTTAAGACACATTGTGTAACAGCCCGAAATAGGGCCTAAACAGAATGATAGTTTTGAGACCATGAATCTAACATAGAAATTTTATTTTGATTAAGTTTTAAGGTTTATTGTGTGATTGAATGCATGAGTGAAAATTTTAGTAAATGAATTTTACCGATAAAGTGCTGATTGAGTAATAGGACTAAATTGTAGAGGTTTCAAAATATGTGTTCTAGAAGCCTTTAGTGTGAAATTGAAATGAAATTATAAATTAGAGGTCCTTATTTAGCAATTAGACCATTTTTGGGCATTATGGACAAAAAAACCCTTGGAAGGAAAATTTTGCAAAGGCAATTAAGGGCATTTTGGTCATTTGGTTATTAAATGAAATAAAAAGGGAAATAAGTCAAAATTGGTGTCCATCTTCCTCATGTATGGCTGAATTCCCCTTTCTCCATAGCTAGGGTTTTGTTTCATCTTTTCAAGCTCCAAGTAAGTGATTCTTAGCCCCGTTTTTCATGTTCTTTATATTTCTGAGATCCTCGTACCTTGACCTAGCTTTCTATACCATTATTTTAAGCTAAGGTTCATGTTTAAAAATTTACCCATATGTGACATGGAAGCATTTTGATGTTTATTGGTAGAAAATGAAAGCTTGAATGTAGTAAACAACTTTTGCTAGGTGATTTTTCTTGAAAATGCATTTAGGGACTAAAATGCAAAAGTTGTAAAATATGTGCATAAATTTTGAAACATTGAAAATTGTGGGCTGCTATAAAAGAGAAATATGTTCGGCTAGGCTTGGGAATGTAGAAAAATTGATACATTTCATTTTACGAGCCTAGGGACTAAATTGTAAAAATTGACAAAGTTAGGGGTAAAATGGTAAATTTTACCAGAGAATCATTTTGTGTCCAATTGAGCATTATGTGTATTGAATGAGTTAAATTTGGTGTTATAGATCAAGAACAACGTGGAAACGACCTTCATCGAGGGAAAGGCAATGTGTCGGATTAAAATCGAAAAGATTAGCATAATTGTACCGATGTAAGTCCTATATGTAAATAATGAGTTATATTTAATCATTAGGTTAAATTAATTTAATTATTTTGAAATTTTGAAATTTTATATCGAAATATTGACTATGGAATGTGATAAATCGATAAGTAAAGAAAAGTCCCAATTAAACCTTAGGAATCATTAAGATACAAGTGACATGTCACTAGGAAACCATCGACTGTTATTGATTGTTTATGTGATCCCGGGTGCTGTTCTAGTTCGATTACCAGTGGCTAGGTAATTCTGCATTTGTTGCGATACCTGTTAGCTTGTGTGAGCAGGACTGGGTAGAATCAACTACACTGTCAGCTTGTGTGAGTAGACCTAATAATAGCTTATTATTGAGCCTTATGTGATAAGTGGTAGCTTCAGCTACATATTAGTGGTAGCTTCGGCTACATCATGTGAGAGGTACTTATGCCTTATTTCTATGTATTCTTTAGTATTCCACTGGTTCATCGGGCTATCCGAATTAATATGATACTATATGAATGTAAGCGAATAGATTTAACCGTGTGTTCAAGATTGTGTATGTGCAGGTTATATGAAAATTTTTGTGTGTGCTAAATGCTTAATGTATGTAATGAATCATGTGGTAAGATCACATGAGTAAGTAATAATTCCCAAACTTAATTGTATGATTCGAAAACTTATTTTCCATTAGCTATGTCCATTTAGTTTAAATGCTCATTACTTTTACATATAGACTTACTAAGCTTTATAGCTTACCCCTTCATTTTTCCCTTCCCCTAAAGGTTCGTCAACCTAACTCGAGGTTCTGAGATCAAAAGGATTCCATCAACACTATCAACAAGCACTTTGGTATTTTATTTAAACACTTAAGATTATGGCATGTATAGATGGTCTAATGTTTTGTTATGTGTCATAGTTCTTGAGGTCAAATGTTGTCACTAAAGTTATGGTATTTGGCCATTCGCTATGTGTAACAGAGATATTACCCGACATTCACTTTGTTTCAATAAACTCCATATACAGAAATCATATTTATGGGTATATATATATATATACAATCACCGGTTCAATCAGATTTCGACACTCATCAAACCTAATCATGTAAGCATGCATAACAAATGTACTCTGAATCCATTATACATGTTGAAGGACGATTACTATTCATTTAGTAAATGATTTTAAGCATAACCGAACAATATTCATCTCATATTAATAAGTGCATTGATACATTCGAAATCCCAATTCACTTCAAAAACGTTTAGAACATTTATAAATTTTCAAGAACACATTCATATTAACTAACAAAACACATATGGCAACGCAACAGCCATTTTCGCATGGCTATACATATTTACAAATCAAAATGAAGTTCTATTCCAAGACAAAGATCTTAGCCTATACAAGCAATCCGTACCTGATCTTTTTAATATAATGTTCGCTCTCTCTTGAGTTTGTATTATAGTTTTTTTTTTCATAACCTTAACGAAATACTTGAATCACCGGCATTAAACCTGCTAGGCACGAAGGCTCGATTACATATCACCGGCTCGTAGCCTACTAGGTACATGGGCCTGAATATAACATTGGCATAAAGCCTGCTAGGCACGAAGGCCTAAATGTATCACCGGCACGAAGCCTGCTAGGCACAAGGGCCTGAATGTATCACTGGCACGAAGCCTGCTAGGCACAAGGGCCAGAATGTATCACCGACACGAAGCCTGCTATGCACAAGGGCCTGAATGTCATATCAATGAGTCACATACATTATTCAACCACAATCTAATACGTTTCACACGACTTATCAATTCCAAAATTCATTAATAGTTCTCAACAAAGACAAAACATACTCATTTAATATATAAGATTCCATACCCATTCGGTTTAATGGAGACAACCTTACAAATATCATAAGCACAAGCTTATCACTTTATTCTTTCAATTTCATATACATATACGGCTACCTATCTTATGCCCTCTCATTTCATAATTGGATTCTAACAAAGTAAAGTTAACTATTTATAAATCATTCACTTGAATGTCTCAATAAGCACATGGTACGAACACAAAGCACATATATATATAAATATATAATACACACTTTAAGATCATAAACCTCTATTTACTTCTCAATTTACACAATCACTCCAAGACATATGGTTTAGTTCGAATGTCAACTTGACAAATATTTACTACATTTCCAATTGTTATGCATCACTATTGCTGCACATAAGATTTCATACACCTTCTTATGCCTATCCCATGACCTCTCGGCCTTAGTCATACAATTATAGCTCCTTGACCTCCATTTTCTCAAATAAATATCCAACTAATTAACAAGGCAATTTAAACTAACTCACATTGAATCTTAGACTAAATTCCTTAGCTCTATTCGGCACACTAGAAGTAGCTCAACCAATTTTTCATTTTTGCTACTATAATCATGGCAAGGCTAAATCCCATGAACCTTTAATACTAATTCATTCTTTTCCCTAAGAACATGGCCGAATATTTCAACAAGTAATTTAAGTTACAAAGAGCCTAATTTGCATCATTCAAGCATTTCAACACAAAATCATTTGAATTTGATCTCAATATATGATACAAACTCTCAATAACTATTTCTAACATTTGAAAGTCAAAAACCTCATTCCATGGCCATGACCGAAGGAAGTATCAACCAAAATCTCAAAAACCAACCTATGGGCTATGATGTATGCCTAACCGTCAACCAAAATTTACAAGATTCAAGCATAATAACATGCATACATACCTCAATTTGGGATTACAATGGCCGAATATCTCTTAAATCTCTAACCCCCTTCTTCTTATTCACAATCGGCAAATGGAAGATGAAAAATAAAGTAAATTTTATTTTCCCACTTTTCTTTTGTTATTTTATTAAGCCATTATTTTCTTTTTACTTAATCATGAATATAAAATACATATTTTAATGCCATGAAATCATCATGGCCGGCCACTAAGACAACAATTGGGAAGTTTAACATGTAACTCCCATTCTTTATACCATGCATCAATTCGGTCCTCTTCCAATTTACCACATCTTCTTTTTCTTTTTTTACACATAAGGCCAAATCAAATTCCCACATTCAAATGCACTAAATTAAAAATCAATTATTCACACAATCAATTCCTCATAGATCAGTCATGGAATTTAGCATTTATTTAATATAGTGACTCAGTTTTGTGGTTCCGAAACCACTTCCCGACTAGGGTCAAAATAGGGCTGTCACAACTCTCCCCCCTTTAGGAATTTTCGTCCCTGAAAATCTTACCAGCGAATATATTTGGGTAACGTTCTTTTATAGCGTTCTCAGGCTCCCAAGTCACTTCCTCGATCCCGTGCTTGAGCCATAACACCTTTACGAATGGAACCTTTTTGTTTCGTAATTCTTTCACCTCACGAGCTAGAATGTGAATAGGTTCTTCTTCATAACTCAAATCGAACTGAATTTCAATTTCTGATGGACTAATCACATGCGAGGGATTGGATCTATAACGACGAAGCATCGATACATGGAAAACATTGTGGATCTTTTCAAGTTCATGGGGTAAAATCAATCTATAAGCAACCGGCCCAATCCGTTCTGATATCTCATACGGTCTGATGAATCTCGGACTCAATTTGCCTTTACGGCCAAAACGAAGTATCTTTTTCCACGGTGAGACTTTCAGAAACACTCTATCACCAATCCGATACTTGATATCTTTACGTTTCAAGTCTGCATACGATTTCTAACGATCTGATGCTATTTTCAAACTATCACGAATCTTCACTTTCTGTTCAGCCTCTTTGATTAAATCAACCCCGAGAATCTTATTCTCACTAAGCTCGGTCTAAAACAATGGTGTACGGCATTTTCGACTGTAAAGAGCTTCATAGGGTGCCATTTGAATACTTGATTGAAAAGTGTTGTTATACGCGAATTCAATCAGAGGCAAATATTTTTCCTACGAACTGCTAAACTCGAGAATGCAACATCTCAACATATCCTCGAGTATCTAAATAACCCACTCGGATTGGCCGTCAGTCTGCAGATGAAAAGCGGTGCTAAAATGGAGCTTAGTACCCAATGCCTCGTGTAATTAGTACCCAATGCCTCGTGTAATTTCTTCCAGAATCGCGAAGTAAAGCGAGGATCTCGGTCTGAAACAATAGATGTCGGCACTCCGTGTAATCGTACAATCTGGGAAACGTATAATTCCGCAAACTTATCAAGTGAAAAATCTGTATGAACCGGGATGAAATGAGCTGATTTGGTTAGTCTATCCACAATAACCCAAATGGAGTCTTTCTTGTTCAGCGATAACAGTAAACCAGATACAAAGTCCATTGTAACACGATCCCATTTTCACTCGGGTATTAGGATCGGCTGAAGTAATCCCGAAGGTACCTGATGTTCCGCTTTTACTTGCTGGCACACCAAACACTTAGATACAAATTTGGAGATGTCCCGTTTCATACTGTGCCACCAATATTGTTGTTTCAAGTTGTTATACATTTTCGTGCTACCCGGATGAACTGACATTCGGCTATTATGGGCTTCATTCAAAATCGTCAAAACTAACTTAGAATTTCTCGGAACACACAATCGGTCCCTAAATCTCAAGCAATCCTTTTCATTAATTCGAAACTCTGAATCCTCACTCGACATACATTGAGCTCGCTTAGCAACCAAGTCGTCATCGACTTTCTGAGCCTCACAAATTTACCGTACAAACATGGGCTCTACTCTTAATTTAGCTACCAACACATCATCTACCGACATCGTTAATTTCACGTTCATAGCTCGTAAGGAAAGTAGAGATTTTCGGATAAGAGCATCTGCAACTACATTAGCTTTTCCCAGGTGATAATCAATAACAAGCTCATAGTCTTTAAGCAATTCTAGCCACCGCCTTTGTCTCAAATTCAAATCTCTTTGAGTCATCAGATACTTAAGACTTTTGTGATCGGAGAAGATGTGACATTTCTCACCGAACAGATAGTGTCGCTAGATCTTCAACGCGAAAACGATAACAGCTAATTCAAGATCATGAGTCAGATAATTTTGCTCGTGAGGCTTCAACTGTCTCGAAGCATAAGCAACAACCCGGCCCTTTTGCATCAAAACACAGCCTAAACCGTTTAGAGATGCATCACTATAAACTACAAACTCTTTGCCGGATTTTGGCTGAACTAACACTAGAGCTTCTGTCAAAAAGGTTTTCAGCTGGTCGAAACTTTGCTGACACTTATCCGACCACTCGAACTTGACCTCTTTTTGTAGTAGTTTCATCAACGGGGTCGCAATCATCGAAAAACCTTTGACAAATCGTCGGTAATAACCGGCAAGTCCTAAGAAGCTTCGAACCTCAGAAACATTTTTAGGGGGTTTCCAGTCGAGAATAGCTGAAATTTTATTCGGATCGACTCGAATACCCGAAGCAGACACTATATGTCCCAAGAAGCTGACCTCACACAACCAGAATTCGCACTTACTGAATTTGGCATACAATTGATTTTCACGTAAAGTCTGAAATACAAGTCTCAAATGCTCGGCATGCTCAATCTCGTCGCGAGAGTAAATCAAAATATCATCGATGAACACTACTACAAAACGGTCCAAAAATAGCCTAAACATCCGGTTCATCAAGTCCATGAAAACCGCAGGGCCATTAGTGAGCCCAAACAGCATCACTAAGAATTCGTGGTGTCCGTATCTCATTCTGAATGCAGTCTTCGGCACGTCTGATTCTCTCACCCTCAACTGGTAGTAACCGGATCACAGATCAATCTTCAAAAACATTGCAGCTCCTTTCAACTAATCAAACATGTCGTCAATTCGGGGCAACGGATACTTATTCTTTACGATGGCTTTATTCAATTGTCTGTAGTCGATACACATTCTCATAGTCCCATCTTTCTTCTTCACAAACAAAACTAGTGCGCCCCAATGTGAGAAACTCAGTCGCGCGAAACCCCTGTTTGTCAACTCTTGCAGCTGAGATTTCAGTTCTTTTAACTCGGTAGGTCCCATACGGTACGGAGCAATCAAAATTGGAGTCGTACCCGGAACCAACTCTATAGCAAACTCCACCTCTCTAGCGGGCGGCAATCCCGGTAATTCCTCGGGAAACACATCCGAAAACTCACAAACTACAGCTACAGTCTCAAGTTCTCGTTCAGAAACTTTGTTATCTAGCACATAGGCTAAATATGCTTCATAACCCTTTTTCACGTATTTTTGGGCTGACATGGAAGTGATTACGGCAGGCAGTCCGTTTAAATCAGTAGACTCAATTCGGATTATTTCATTATTCGAACATCGCAAATCAATAGTCTTTCGCTTGCAATTCACTATCGCATCGTGCACAGTTAGCCAATCCATTCCGAGAATAATATCGAATTCATCAAAGGGTAAAAGCATCAAACCGGTAGTAAAACAGGAATCTCGAATCATTAGGGGACATCTCTTGCACACTTTATCGACTAACACAAATCTACCCAGAGGATTTGACACTCGAATTACGAACTCAGTAGACTCAACAGGTAGAGTCTTACTGGATGCTAAAGTTTCACACACATACGAATGAGTTGAACTAGGATCAATCAGAGCTATAACATCAGTGTCAACGAGAGTGAAAATACCGGTAATAACATCAGGGGAAAAAGCCTCTTCACGGGCACGGATGGCATAAGCCCGCGCAGGTGCTCGAGCCTCAGATCTGACCGTAGTGTCTCTAGTCCCTCTCTGGCTGCCACTAGTATTACCTCCCCATCTTGGTGGTCGTCCTCGTACTGCTGTGCTACCAGACCTCTCACTAGGATCAGCATTACGTTCAACCTGCCTCGGACAATCCTTTATGAAGTGATCAGTGGCTCCACATTTAAAACAGGAGCGGTCGTGCAATCTGCAACTCCCCGGATGCCATTTCCCACAGTGCTTGCAAACTGTTCTATCCCCGCGGTCATTGCCTACACTAGCAACGGAAGTCGCTCGCATACTCACTGGAGGTCGATCACGATCTCGTCTGGAGTAACCCGAATTAGCCTTAGATCTGTTCGACTCATCTCGAAATTTCTTCAAAGGTTGCTGAAAAGATTTTCCCGATGATCTCTTGCGGAATTCTCTAACTCCGTCCTCAGCCTTTTTCTTTTTAATACTGAGCTCTTCAGTCTTACAAGCTCGCTCGACAAGTACCACGAACTCTTTGATTTCTAAAATGCCGACCAGTAACTTGATATCTTCATTTAAACCATCCTCGAAGCATTTACACATGGTAGCCTCGGATGATACACACTCACGAGCATATCAACTGAGCCATACAAACTCTCTCTCATATTCAGTTACGGACATTCGGCCCTGCTTAACCTCAAGAAATTCTTTCCGTTTTTGATCAATGAATCTCTGACTGATATACTTTTTCCAGAATTCAGTTTGGAAGAACTCCCAAGTGACCCGTTCTTTCGGCACGACAGAGACCAATGTATTCCACCAATAGTAAGCGGAATCGCGTAATAGAGATATAGCACACTTTAGACATTCTTCAGGCGAACACGATAATTCATAAAAAACTTGGATTGTATTATCAAGCCAAAACTCGGCACGCTCAGTATCATCACTGACTGTAGCCCGAAACTCGTCAGCCTTGTATTTTCTAATTTTGTCAACTGGAGGCCTAATTGATCTCAGAGGATCGGTCACAGTAGGAGCTACATATGTTGGGAGAGGAGTATTCAGGGGCGGGGGTTGTGGAGCAGCCGGATTCGTTCGGATGAATTGACTGAACCAATCACTCATCATTGCGTAGAAAGCTTGTCTACTGTCATCATCTCGATAACCGGCATTCGGTTGAGAGTCATTAGGTGCAGTCCCTTGCGCAGTAGCCGGCGCTACACTCTCCACGTCATCCGCTACAGCTTGATCAGGATCGGGATTCATTTCTATACAAAAATTACAATTTTTAAAAGTCAAAAGTCACCATACAATCGTCTTAATTCACAACGGCATGTATAGCTATATTCACACACGCTACATTAGCCCGAGAACCGACTAAACCGTAGCTCTGATACCAATAAAATGTAACACCCCTAGACCCTTACCCATCGCAGGAGGGTCAAGAGATATTACCCGACATTCACTTTGTTTCAATAAACTCCATTTACAGAAATGATATTTATGGGTATATATATATATACAATCACTAGTTCAATCAGATTTCGACACTCATCAAACCTAATCATGTAAGCATGCATAACAAATATACTCTGAATCCATTATACATGTTGAAGGACGATTACTATTTATTTAGTAAATGATTTTAAGCATAACCGAACAATATTCATCTCATATTAATAAGTGCATTTATACATTCGAAATCGCAATTCACTTCAAAAACGTTTAGAACATTTATAAATTTTCAAGAACACATTCATATTAACTAACAAAACACATATGGCAACGCGACAGCCATTTTTGCGTGGCTATACATATTTACAAATCAAAATGAAGTTCTATTCTAAGACAAAGATCTTAGCCTATACATGCCATTACTCAAGAAGTAAATTTTTGAAAATACCAAAATATAATGACGATAGAGTGGGTGACCAAGACTTGAATCCCTCGAACCGTAACTTCCAACGAGATCTATAAAACAGAGTGAGATACAACAACAAAGTAAGCTTCCACATGCTTAGTAAGTTTTGAGTATTTAAACAATTCATAACTTAATAACTTAAATATAGTTAAAGACACGAACTCAATTCATAAGAACTTATCCACTTGGTCGAATACATTATCATTCCTATATAAGCTTATTCATGACTGAATTTATATACATATGTAAGTATATGAATAAAATACTATGGTAGACATAGAAGAAATGATCTTCATATTTTCAACAAATTTTAGTACTCAAGTTGCAAATGACTTTAATATCACATGTGAATATGAAATCCGTACCTGATCTTTTTAATATAATGTTCGCTCTCTCTTGAGGTTGTATTATAGTTTTTTTTTCATAACCTTAACGAAAGACTTGAATCACCGGCATTAAACCTGCTAGGCACGAAGGCCCGATTACATATCACCGGCTCGTAGCCTGCTAGGCACATGGGCCTGAATATAACACTGGCATAAAGCCTGCTAGGCACGAAGGCCTGAATGTATCACCGGCACGAAGCCTGCTAGGCACAAGGGCCTGAATGTATCACCGGCACGAAGCCTGCTAGGCACAAGGGCCTGAATGTATCACCGGCACGAAGCCTGCTAGGCACAAGGGCCTGAATGTCATATCAATGAGTCACATACATTATTCAACCACAATCTAATACGTTTCACATGACTTATCAATTCTGAAATTCATTAATAGTTCTCAACAAAGACAAAACATACTCATTCAATATATAACATTCCATACCCATTCGGTTTAATGGAGACAACCTTACAAATATCATAAGCACAAGCCAATCACTTTATTCTTTCAATTTCATATACGTATACGGCTACCTATCTTATGCCCTCTCATTTCATAATTGGATTCTAACAAGGTAAAGTTAACTATTTATAAATCATTCACTTGAATATTTCATATCATATTCATATACATGCTAAGTTTGTATGCTCAAAACTTACCTCGATATATTCGAACGGTTGAAGCTCGGCTACTCTACTACCTTCTCTTTTCCCCTATCCGATTTCGATCCTCTTAGCTCTTGAGCTTAATTAAAACAAATAAATTCATTCCATTACTAACTCAATGCCATTTTCTTTATACACACATATGACAATTATTTATAACTTCAACATGTATCTTACTTCATTAAAAGGCCATGACTCGATTTCATTTTTATTAATCTATATTAATTCGCATACAACAATAAAGATTTGCTCTATGCAATAATTTAATCATAATGTTGAATCTCTCAATAAGCACATGGTACGAACACAAGGCACATATATATATATAATACACACTTTAAGTTCATAAACCTCTATTTACTTCTTAATTTACACAATCACTCCAATACATATGGTTTAGTTCGAATGTCAACTTGACAAATATTTACTACATTTCCAATTGTTATGCATCGCTATTGCCGCACATAAGATTTCATACACCTTCTTATGCCTATCCCATGACCTTTCGACCTTAGTCACACAATTATAGCTCCTTGACCTCTATTTTCTCAAATAAATATCCAACTAATTAAGAAGGTAATTTAAACTAACTCACATTGAATCTTAGACTAAATTCCTTATCTCCATTCGGCACACTAGAAGTAGTTCAACCAATTTTTCATTTTTGGTACTATAATCACGGCAAGGCTAAATCCCATGAACCTTTAATACCAATTCATTCTTTTCCCTAAGAACATGGCTGAATATTTCAACAAGTAATTTAAGTTACAAAGAGCCTAATTTGCATCATTCAAGCATTTCAACACAAAATCATTTGAATTTGATCTCAATATATGATTCAAACTCTCCATAACTATTTCTAACATTTGAAAGTCAAAAACCTCATTCCATGGCCATGACCGAAGGAAATATCAACCAAAATCTCAAAAACCAACCTATGGGCTATGCCGTATGCCTAACCTTCAACCAAAATTTACAAGATTCAAGCATAATAACATGCATACATACCTCAATTTAGGATTACAATGGCCGAATATCTCTTAAATCTCCAACCCCCTTTTTCTTATTCACAATCGGCAAATGGAAGATGAAAAATAAAGTAAATTTTATTTTCCCACTTTTCTTTTATTTTTTTATTAAGCCATTATTTTCTTTTTACTTAATCATGAATATAAAATACATATTTTAATGCCATGAAATTATCATGGCCGGCCACTAAGACAACAATTGGGAAGTTTGACATGCAACTCCCATTCTTTATACCATGCATCAATTCGGTCCTCTTCCAATTTACCACATCTTCTTTTTTTTTTTTTTACACATAAGTCCAAATCAAATTCCCACATTCAAATGCACTAAATTAAAAATCAATTATTCACACAATCAATTCCTCATAAATTAGTCATGGAATTTAGCATTTATTTAATACAGTGACTCGGTTTTGTGGTTTCGAAACCACTTCCCGACTAGGGTCAGAATAGGGTTGTCACACTATGGGCCACATATGATTCAATACTTTCTAATTGAAGTGTTGTAATCTTTTTTAATACAAGTTGCATAGTAGGTGTATGATGTGTATGGATGAGTATGCTTGTCTATGGTTAGTAAAATTGTGGTCGACGGATGCTGAAAGGTGGTGTGTGGATGCCGAAAGGTGGTTGTTTTTATGTATTGGCAAAAATTGGTTTGTGTTGGGTGGTGTTTCAGGGTGGCAATTGGCTTGGAAAATAGCCTATAATTGTCCACAAGGGTAGGCACACAGGCGTGCGTCTAGGTCGTGTGTGACACACGGCCAACCCCACAAGCGTGTTATAGGTCATGTGTCCTCTACACCTGAAATTATGGAAATTAAATGTTTTGTAGTAAACACACAGGTTGGAGACACGGCCGTGTGCCCCAACCGTGCGATAGACACGGCCTAGCCCATGGGCGTGTGGCTTAGCCGTGTGACAAAGATTTCGTGATGACGTTATAAATATAATGTCCAAATTTTTCACACGGGGTAAGGACAGGGGCGTGTTGAAGCCATGTGAAGGACATGGACCAGAGACACGAGTGTGTTCTTAGTTGTGTGAAAACCCCTGTAGGTTTGAAAAAAATTAATTCCATATGGACTAGGGACATGGGCATGTACGACCACACGGCCTGCCCACACGGGGGTGTCCCTGTCCCACACGGGTGTGTGCCCTGTTTTAAGTAGAAATTTTTAAAGTGATTGAAAAGTTCCAGTTGGGTTTCGGATCATACCCAATGAGTCTCTTGGGCCTCATAAGCCCATAATAAGAGTGTTTTGACTAAGATTGAAAAAGTTTTAAATCTTGGTGGAATTTGTGAGTCAGGATTGAGTGATCGTATGTTCGTAAGTCTGGTAATACCTCGTACCCGGTCCCGGCATTAGCTTGGGTAAGGGGTGTTACATATTGTGTCGGTAGATGGGATTAAAGTTTACCAGAGTAAGATCTCGGCTATCGTCGAGTGGAAACTCCCTAGAACTATGTCAGAAATTATAAGTTTCTTGGGCTTAATAGGATACTATAGATAGTTTGTTAAAGGTTTCTCCATGATTGCTACTTCGATAACGAGACTACTACAAAAAGACGTGAAGTTCGAATGGACGGAAAAATGCCAACAGAGTTTTGAGAAACTAAAGGCTTTGTTGATCGAAGCCCAAATTTTTGTGCAACCAGAACCGGGAAAAGAATTTATGGTGTATAGTGACACGTCCTTGAATGGATTAGGATGTGTACTCATGCAAGAAGGCAATGTGAAAGCCTTGCCTCGAGACAGCTAAGGCCACAGGAGAAAAAATACCCGACACACGACTTGGAGCTGGCTGCCATCGTGTTCGCATTGAAGATTTGGAGACACCACTTGTATGGCGAGAAATACTGAATATTCACTGATCATAAGAGTCTAAAGTACTTGATGACTCAAAAGGAATTGAACCTGCAACAACAGAGGTGGTTAGAGTTAATAAAGGACTACGAGTTGATAATTGACTATCACCCCAGAAAGGTGAATGTGGTCGCCGACGCATTGAGTAGGAAATCATTGTTTGCCTTCAGGGCTATGGATACTCAGTTGTCTATAACTGAGGATGGGTCGATTTTAGCTATGTTGAGAGCCAGATCGATGTTTCTGCAAGATATTGTCGAAGCTCAGAAAAGTGACAAGGAATTGTAAGCCAAATTGACTTAGTGTGAGATGAGTAATGAATCAGATTTTAGAGTTGGTGTTGACAGTTGTTTGATGTACCGAGATAGAATCTGTGTACCTAAGGATGATGAGCTTATTTAGAGGATTTTGCAAGAGGCACATAGTAGTCATTTATCAATTCACCTAGGCAGCGTGAAAATGTATAACGACTTGAAGAAAATGTAGTGGTGGTCGGGAATAAAAAAAACATTTTAGAGTTTGTCTCTAAGTGCCTAATCTGTCAACAAGTAAAAGCTGAACACCAAGTTCCTTCGGGTTTACTTAAGCTGATGATGGTTCTCGAGTGGAAATGGGACCGAGTTACGATGGACTTCGTATCCAGACTGCCTATGTCTCCAAAGAAGAGAGATGTCGTATGGGTCGTTTGGATAGACTAACAAAGTCGGCTCATTTTATACCAGTGCGTATTGATTTCCCACTTGAGAAACTAGCCGATTTGTATGTGTCTGAGATTGTGATACTTCATAGAGTGCCCTTATCGGTCGTTTCGGATAGAGATCCAAGTTTTACATCACGATTTTGGAAAAAGCTACAAGAGGCATTGCGAACAAAATTGAATTTTAACACGGCTTTCCACCCATAGGTTAATGGTCAGTTAGAAAGGGTGATTCAGATTCTTCAAGATATGTTGTGATGTTGTGTTCTTGAGTTTTATGGAAGTTGGGAAAAGCACTTGCCATTGGTGGATTTCACCTACAACAATAGTTATTAGTCGAGTTGGAAAATGGCGCCTTATGAGGCTTTTTTATGGGCGCAAGTGCTGAACGCCTTTGTATTGGTCAGTACTTAAAAAGAATTAGATACACAGGGCTGATTTTTCAAAGAAACTGAAGAGAAAGTTAAGGTGATTCGTGATTGCTTAAAAGCTGCTTCAGACAGACAGAAATCCTACGCAGATTTGAAACGGAAAGAGATTGAGTATCAAGTCGGGGATAAAGTATTCTAAAAGTATCTCTCGAAAAAAGGTCCTCAGATTCGATAGGAAAGGAAAATTAAGTCCATGGTTTATTGGACATTATGAGGTGACCGAGAGAATCGGAACAGTAGGTATCGTTTGGCTTTGCCATCTGAGTTGGAAAAGATTCACAATGTCTTCCATGTGTCTATGTTGCGGTGTTACCATTCTCATCCTTCACACATAACTACAACAGTAGAGGTCAATTAATTGTAACAACTGAGGAGGCTATCAGAGATCAATACCTGAACTTATTCACTGGTAAGATTTTCGGGGACGAAAATCTCTAAGGGGCGAGAATTGTAACAACTCGAATTTGGGCTTAGTTGGCATAGCGATTTTGGAATCACTAACCCAAGTTTGGAGAAATTTCTTCTAATACTATTTTATGTGCTATACCATTTTTATAAGGGTGCATGAAAATTTTGGGGAATTAATTTACGCAATTGAGAGCTTAATTGCGAAAAAGGACTAAATCGCATAAAAGGTAAAATTTGTTTTTTTCAAGCAAATGGTGTTAAATAGCTAGAGAACCTAAATTGGGGGCTTTAATGAGCAAATAGACCCATTTTATTAGGCATGGCTGGCCAAGGGGTGACAAGAGGAAAAAAAAAAGTCAAAACTATCAAAAGATAGGTGATATTTGGCGACTTAATGAATAAAATAAAACAAAACAAAGAAAACCTATAATATTTTTTTCTTTCTTCTTCCACCGAAATTTTTAACAAAATAGGAGTCTTTGAAGCTTGAAATTTTAGCCATCTAGTTCCCATCCTAGTAAGTGATTCTCATGGCCTTTCTAGATAATTTTTGTACTTTTGGGAACCTTATAGCATGAGCTATCTCTTGAGGGGACTATTTTGCAAAATGATGGAAATTCTAGAGTTTTTCCATGAAAGATTTCATGTGGTTTGCTGAAATTTTATGGAAGAAAATGAATTATAGTTGTTAAAGAAACAACTTTTGTGAAGTGGTGTCCATGGAAAACATCTAAATTGGACCTAGTTGAAAAAGTTATAAATTGTGTTGTAAATGCATGAAATAATGAAAATTTTAAGTTTCTATAAGAATAAAAAGTGTTCGGCTAAAAAGTGTTCGGCTAGGCATAAGAAATGAAGAAATTTAATAAAAATCAATTTTCGAGCCTAGGGGTAAAATGGTCATTTTACGAAACTCTAGGGGCAAAATAGTCATCTTGTCAAATTTTTAATTTTGGATTATCTTAATTAATATAGTGATTAAATTAGTGAATTTTTATTATTATAGATCAAGAATTACGAAATCTAAACCTAGACTAGGGGAAGGCCAAGCAAACGGACTAAATCAAATATCGTTCACATTTTGTATATCGAGGTAAGTTATAGGTAAATAATACAAATTTGCTACAATTATGCATGAAATCAATGTTTTGGTATAAATGATTAATTGTAAATATGAGTTATGCATGAGAACATTTATTGAGCTTGAATTGATAAATTATGATTTGTAGTATTGAAATGATGACAACCTATGTGATAAAACCCAGTTGAATCTTAAGAGTAGACTGGATATTCATGTCGTGATACTAGGGTCGATACAAGTACTAGTGTAAGACCAAGTTTGGGACATGGCATCGGCCTCGTTATGTGTCAATGTAAGACCATGTCTCGGACATGGCATCAACACCAGTATGTGCTAGTTAGTGTAAGACAATGTTTGGGACATGGCATCAGTGTTGATATGAGTGCTAGTGTAAGACCATGTCTAGGACATGGCATCGGCCTCGACATGCAAGCTACTGTAAGACTATGTCTGGGACATGGCATCGGCTTGGAGATATGTCAATGTAAGACGATGTCTGAGACATGGCATCGGCATGGATAAAGGAGAACTAGTGTAAGACCATGTCTAGGACATGGCATCGGCCTCAATATATGAGAGTCAGTGTAGGACCATCTCTGGGACATGGCATCGACTTGACATATGAGTCAGTGTAAGACCATGTCTGGGACATGGCATCAACTTGATACCCTATGTTTGAGGCTTATTGAATATCCTTTCGTATTCTAAATGGTTCAACGGGAAATTTCTATTTGTATCAAGATTGAGAGATAATATAATGACCTTGTGAGTGGTGCAAGTACCCATATGAAATGTGTGAAATGTGAGCTCGATATTATGTTGTATGATTAGTAAAAGATGAAAATGAGTAAGTTATGCCTATAGCCATTCTTTCATATCATTCAAAATTTGTGATGTGTTGAAAGCCTCTTATATCATGGTAAATTGTTGTCTTTTATTTACTTGCAACTTACTAAGCTTTATGCTTACTCCCTCTCTTTTCTACTTTCTTATAGTGCTGCCAATTTAGCTCGTGGATCACCGGACGTCGAAGGCTTCGTTCACACTATCATCCAAAGCATTCGGTATAGTTAGTTTTTGATATTTTGAGAAATGGCATGTATAAGGACTAGTCATTGTTAAGTGTCAATTTGTTTTGAGCCAAGTGAGTTGGCTTGAATGTGAGATACCTCATTTTGTATAAGGCCAAATGTTGATGTTTTCATGAATGTGCAAGTAATATGGATGAACAAGAGTAATAGGGTAGTAATATGATGCTTTGTTGGATTGATTATGTGAAGGTGTGTGGAGGCCAATTTATGGTCATTGGTTGAGTATTGAGACCTTGTGATGTTTTGAGTTATGTTTGATCTTGTTTCAGGGTGGCAAAAGGCTTGGTAGATAGCCTTATTTTTGTCCACATGGATAGACACACAGGCGTGTGTCTAGGCCGAGTGTGACACAAGGTCCACCTCACGAGCGTATGGTTAGGTCATGTGTCCCCCGCACCTTAGGTTGGCAAAACTAATTGCCCAGCATTTTACCACACGGGCTTAAGACACGGCCGTGTGTCTCAACCATGCGTAGGACACGGCCTACACACGAGCGTGTGACATGGCAATGTGATATTAAATGATTGCTGACATCATAAACAGAATACCAAGGTTTTTGCACACGGGCTGCGACATAGGCATGTCATGGCCATGTGAAGGACACGGCCAGGGACACGGGCGTGTGTCTGGCCGTGTGAAAACCCTGTAGGTTCGATGTTAGAATATAAATCCACACGAACGAGGGGCACGGGCATGTCCCTAGGTGCTTAGGTCGTGTAAACCACACAGGCCTTCAGCACGACCATGTTTAGAGCCCACACGGGCGTGTTACCCTTCCACACGGGCATGTGCCCTATTTTTAGTATAATTTCTTAAAAGTTTTCTAAGCCTTCGGATTTATTCCAAATGGTTTTCTAAACAAGTTTTAGGCCTCGTATGTCCATATTAAGGGTTATGAAACAAAATTTGAAATGTTTTAAATTGGGATGAATTTCATTGACTCGAGATGGTATGTTTGCATGTGTTTTAGTAAGGTAACTCCTCGTACCCTATCCCAACGTCGGATACGGGTAAGGGGTGTTACACAATCCACAGATGCGCATGAATATAGTTAAATTATAAAACCCACCCATCCAGCCAACACACCATCTTCGGCCATCCCTAAACTTTCTGTGGGGTTTAAAACACCAACCCAGCCCTACACTTTCAAGTCATGTCATCCCAGGTTGCCCGGCAACGATATCCACAAGTAAGTCCACGGCCTTCAGGGTATTAGGACTGCCCACGACCCTTTGGGTATTGGGGCTAACAGTAAGCAGATAAACTGCCAGATCAGTTAATAATAATACATAGCAGTGCTGACATATAAGTTGTACAGTGCCATGCAGTAACCCGCAATACAGTCGTGCAGTATGAATTGCCAGATCAGATAAGGATACGTAGCATAGCTAACGTACATATAGTACAGTGCGATGTGGTAAACCGCTGTACCAGTAAGGTTGCAACAAGGCAGCAAAATCAGATAGTCATATGTAGCAAAGCTAACATATATGTTGTACGGTGCAGTGCGATAATCTGCTCTACAGACCAGTTGTAGTAAAACTACCAATTCAGTTCAGTATCAGTGTTCCTTCTCTTTAAAATCCTACCCAAAAATTACTTTATACATGTATATGCATGCAGACAACAAACAGTATCAGAATACAAATTATAGACAGTTATTCAGAGTCAAGCATTCACATCCAGTCAGTCAGTTATAGAATTACTCGCCTAGTCATAATTTACACACATCACATGATCAATCACAAACAAATCACAATTCATGCATACACATATCACATAGGTACAGTTACAGAGGTCTAGTCACCCTCACTAAAGCCTAGCTAAGGGTTGGAACACATGAAGTCACAATTAGGCTTTAATTCATCCTAAACTAAAAACTGGCAAAATAGGGCCACACACTTGTGTGCTTCGGTCGTGTGGAGCAATCTAGACCGTGTGAGGGTCCAAACGCTTGTGTGGAGGGTGGAACACGGCCATGTAGCAGAGGCACACTCCCGTCTAGTGTAAGGATACGTCTGTGTGAAGGTCTTACATGCTAGTGTGCCCACCAGACATGGCCGTGTGTCCCGAAACACACGCCCGTGTCAGATCCCTAATTCCTCAAATTAGTCACACGGCCATGTGGCACCAAATCCCTAAATCCCTAATTCCCAATTACACACGCCCGTGTGACCATTGGACATGGCCGTATGAAAATCAATAAAATCCCTAAATTGGCCACACAGCCGTGTCGCCAGGCGTGTGGCTCCCAAATTCACATGGCTGTGTGAGTCGACATATGCCCGTGTAGTCAGCAGAGTGGTCACAAAACCACCCTTAAACGGCCCTAAAATCATCATTTTAACCACCTAATCCGACCCCAACCTATGCCGTATCAAGTATGTATCAAAATAAGGAGTATTACACTCCCTTTCAATGACTAACAACCTTAAAAATATCGAATTAGCACCACACAAGATATGCCGAATCAATTGTTTGCAAAACAAACAAGAAAACGAGGAGTCAAGGTTCGAATCCCACACCTGTTTTGTGTTTGGAGATGACGTCGAAGGATCATAACTCTAGTGATCGCAAACAAAACGTTTTCGAAGGCGAAGAGAATAACAAAAAGAAGCGGAGAGAAGAAAAAACCAAAAAAAAAAAAACAAACGTGTAGAAAAGAGAACAAAAATAAAAACAAAACGAAAATATCAATAAAAACCATAAACAAATAAAAATAAAAATATAATGAATAAACATTTATAATTATTAACTAAAATAGAACAAAATAAAAGACTCTCCAAAAAAGTGCATCTAAAGACTCAAACCTCAAACCTTGAGTTACAGTAATACTCATTTAATCACCAAACTAATAGGCTCACTCTGACATAAAATTGCACAACTTAACTCACGTGTGGAAACATCTCACTGTTCCTATGCCTAAACTCTAAAACTTCTAGGATCAAAATTCGGGCGTTACAATCCTCTCCTTGTTTCTCTGATTGTTATTATTTTTGTTGGGTAATATATTGCACCGTGCGTTTTTCCATCTTAAATAAAAACTCGTGCATCAAATAAAGTTTAATTAATGGCTTCACCGTTTCGGAATATCAAGATTTATAAAAATATATTTTTATAAAATAATTTTATAAATTATAAAATGGTTCATGGATTCATTATATATGTAAATCAAAATATACTAAATAAATATATACGCTTAACTTGAATTATAATAAATTAGTTAATTAAAATATAATATTAATCTTATCACACATATGAGTGTGGAAACTAAAAATTTGAAACACAACATCTCTTAAAAATAATATATAATAAATAATGAAATGTATAGTATGAAACTAATTAATAATAACAGATGAAATATGTACATTATTAAAATGACAAAAATAAATTAAATTGTTTTTCATGGTATTATCATCAATTTGGAGTCAGTGTCAAGTTAATTTATGACACCAACTCAATTAAATATATTATTATATATATAACTTATGGAAGTAGTTGTGTAATAAAATTAAAATGTATGAGAATGTTAAAAATAAAGTTTTAAGTTAATGGTAAATTGAATATTTTATTAATACAATCAATGTGAGTTCAAATTCCACTATATGCTTTTTTTTTTTTTTTTTTTTTCTAAAGTTAAAAGACTAAAATAACTTCAAATAATATTATTTATTTTAATTATGAAATGACTTTATCATATTTTCTTAACTAAGTTGATGACTCGATTGAGAGTAACACTAACTCAATTAGAGATTTTATTAATAGTATAGATTAAAAAAATTTATACAAATTATTAGACAAGTATAGTTTTATAAAATTATTTGTTTAAAATAAAGTTATAATACAATTCAAATAAATTTGACAATAAATAATAAATATTACGAATTAAAAATAAATACTAAAAAATCTTGAAGTTATTAAATTTATTTTTAGTATTAACGGAGTTGAATATGTTATTTTATAAAAAAAAATATTTTTGAAATATATCTTGTTTCAAATTTTAACTTGAAAACTTTTTAGATTGTTGTTGCTTATTAAATCATTTTCATTTCGTTTACATGTTTACTCTGTATATATTACATTTTTTTGTTTTTTAATCACTATAATCATATTTTTCGATAATCTATTTTTTGCTTTGATATATGATTTGGAAGAGCTAAATTAATTAAAAAAGAAAAAAGAAAAAGGAACTTTTCTCAAGGAGAATGACAATTAAGCTTTTCTCTTGTTATTTGTTAGTTTTATTTATCTATATATATTTAATAAAATATTTGGAACAATCTATTTTTATATCAAACAGCAAAAAATTGTAAAAACTTCTACCATATTAAGAGTAAAATTTTTATTACTTTTTAATTTTTAGTAATATTAAAAGTAAAGTTCTACTATATTTAACTTTTAGTACCTTCATGAAGATATAAAAAAATGTTTACTTAGGGAAATATCTTATTTTCTTTTTTATTACTAATACATTTTTATTATTAAAATTTTACTTGCAATAAAAATTATTTAAATTTATTTATAATATCAATAATAAAATTAAGTTTATATGAAAATATAAAAATAATTTTAATATATTTTAATCGATACAATCAAATCCATGCATATTCGGATAAGAAAGCTAGTTGCATTAATTAAATATTTTAATTTACCATTCAACTAAAGTTTTATTTTAATTTTTTTATATTTTAATTTTATTATGCACATTTTATCACGTTCATCAATTTTACATTTATACTTATTATTTAAACCCCTAATTGAGTTAGTTTCACGAGTCAATCGAACACCAACTCGGTTAGGGAAATTACTAAAATATATTTTTGTATTTAAAATAATTTATATTATTTGAGGGTTTTTTAATTTAAAAAAATAACAAAAATATGGATATGCTGGGATTTGAACCTATGCAAATTGCATTAGTAAAACCTTAAATTTATCAGTCAAGCAAAGTTTTAATTGAATTTTTTTTATACATTTTTGTTTTATTATGCACACTTTATTACCTCCAACAATTGTACATATTAATCTTGTTGTTGATTGAGTTGTGTCACAAACTAACTCATTCCAACTCAGAATTGATGGTGGCACCATGATAAACAATTTTATTGATTTAGTATTCTTAATCTAATGTTTTTATGTGCTCAAATTTATTTTACTTTTTTTTTCATTTTAATATCATACATATTTTATGTGTTATTATTAATTAGTTTCAAACCATAAATTTCATTATTTACTGTATGTAATTTTAAGGGTAAACTATACAAATATTCACCCAACTATGCCCATGTTCCTATTTTGGTCACCCAACTTTAAAAATTTTCAATTTAGACACTAATATTTGAATTTGTTCATGCTTTGGTCACCTTTTGTTAAAATGATAATGAAAAGTGTTTTTCAACTTTGGTACAATACTTATTCTATCAATGTGATCATAATTCTGAATAATTCAATAAATTTAACTATTCACATTTACAAATTCTATCATTTGATCTCCAAAACTTCCTATCCAAAGCTTTCAACCTTTAAAATAGAGACATTCCACAACTATAAATTTGTAAAACCAAAAAAAAAAAAAAAATCTCTCAACTAACAAGCTGTTTTTTTAGTCAATTCTTAATACTAATGAGTTTATCTTAAAACTTTATTTCCTCTTGTTTTTTTCATTAGTTTTCTTCTAAATATAATATTTTATAACCCTTTGATTGATAAAATTTTTGTTAAAAAATGGAAAAACACTTTAGATTTACTATTGTTAACAGTACAATATTTCGTTCAATGTATATAGAAATAGTCATCGAAGTTGGTTCTTGACATTGAAAACTAAATCCAGAGTTAAAAAATATAGCTACCAAAAATCCATTTGTTCAATCAATAATTAGATAAGAAAAAGTTATGGACATTTAATTTTTCATTAGAAAAAAATGTGAAAGAATTAATGATAAAGAATTTTTTTTAATTTTATAAACTGATTAAGAGATTATTATGTGTTTTATTTTTAAATTGTTTATTTTTAATTTTTAAATGCACAATAAGAAATATGTATCACTAATATTCTAATTTAGCAAACTAAAATTATGTTAGTCAAAGTGAAAAATTATTTTTTACAAATATTAAATTATTTATTTTATGTTATATTTCTAAAATTTGTATTTTCTATTTTTCTAATGATGTTTAGTTAATTTCTAACATAACTTCATAAAAATGCAAAAAAAAAAAAAAGTTATGTACTGAATTGGATAATTTTAACCATAAATAAGACAATTAATAGATGTGGAATGCCTCTATTTTAAAAGTTAAAAGTTTTGGTTATGAAGTTTGAGGATCAAATTGATAGAATTTGTAAATGTGAAGAGTTAAATTTATTAAATTATTTAGAATTAAGATCAAATTAATAGAATATGTAAATGTGATGAGTTAAATTTATTAAATTATTTAGAATTAAATCAAATTGATAGAATATGTAAGTATTGAGAACTAAATGTGTTATTATACTAATTATAAAAAAGGCTTTTTGTTATCAATTTAACTGCAAGTGACCAAAATAGAAATGAATTTAAACGTTAGTACCTAAATTGAATTTTTTTTAAGTTGGGAGACCAAAACAAGAACGACGGCATAGTTGATTGACCATTTATATAGTTTACCATATTTTTAAAAACACCATTGTATTGTAAATACATGGTTTCTACATGCATATAAGTGTGTGTAACCCCCCACCCAGCCTAGACATGAGGCCTGAATTCGAAAGAGTACATTGGCCACCGAAATGACTGGTAAGCTAACGGAGTTTATAAAACAATCATTTTAAAACATTTGTTTATCCTAGAAGAAAACTTAGCCTATTTTCAAAAAAACTCATGAATTATTAAAAACTGAATAAGTTTAACATAAATTCTGTAACGGTGATAACCTTTGAAACCGTGGCACTCCCAAACCCAGTTAGGATGGTCCGATCTGAATTTCGAAAGTCACATTAGCCACCGAAGTGACTCTTCGTTTACACCACTATAAAACATAACAATCGACTAATCACACCACACAATTAATCATGTAGTATTTAATAAAAACATAATATCATGTTTCCGTTACACTACTATGACCAACAATCAACAACAAAACCAATTCACAATTTAATATTTAACAAATAATTTACCTTGAAAACTTTAGTTAAACATACATACATGCAGTAGGGTATTTTTTAAAAAAAGGCTATATTCGTAGGGACTTGAAAAATCATTTTGTTTTAAAACATATAATTAGATTTAAAACGTAATATATAGTAATATGTTGGCAAAAACTCCATTTCAAAAAGTTTAACAATAGTATTGTAGAATTAAACGTATAAGACTTAGTTTGGAAAATTTATTAAAGCATCTCTCACAACCTCATAACATTATTAATTAATTAGTTAGTAGACGTTTAACAGTTTACATGACTTGACCAAAATCTGTATTACATCTCATGCATATCAAGCACATGTTTGTATCCAAATCACACATAAAATGTCCAAGGCTTACCTCAATGACCAACGACTCTTCAACCTTCACTTACAAGTTAGTCGAATAGTTATTCAAACCTATTGTCAAACAATCATAATCCATCATTCAATCATCTATCTAGCGCAATGATAAAAGTTTTAAACCAAACAATTAAATAGTCATAGTGTCCAATTACAACCTGACAATAAGTAAGTCTAATACTAAATCCCATAATTTGGTCTCACATTGCCTTCCTCACTAGGTTTGGAACACAACGACATACCTAGATATAGCCTCGATTTGGATCACTTGGATGACTTACTCCCAAATCTTTTCACAAGCTAAGTCACTGCAATATTATAAAAGAGTGAGTGAACTTATGAAAGCTCAATGAGTGCTCAAACATATTACAAATAAACACATCAGTTTGGTTGAAAGGTGACAAACAATAGCGGTTCACATATTATTACAGTCTACACAAAATAGCAACTGACACAACACAATAGTTCTCATATAATAAACAGTGCACATATAATAAGTATTTTGCATAAAATGGACAGATCACATAAATTATCAATTCACACCAAACATCTGTTCAAATGAAATAACAATTCTTACCAAATGACAGCTCATGCAAAATAATAGCTCATATGAAATATCAGTTCATATCGAATAACAGTTCATGCTCCATCATAACTCATATCTCAAATAATTATAAATTGGCCTTTTTGTGATTATGAAACTTATAAGGGACTCTATCACCACCAACAAGTGGACTCTACCACCACACATTGGATAAACAGATCTACAAAACACACCACATGACTCATAAAGTCGTAAGCTATCTCTGTGTAAGTATAGCACATATGCTCACACTTTCCAAACACACTACGCTACCTATGGTGAAAGGAGCTATGCTTGATATTCCCTTATCCCTCCACTGCATCTCTAAGCCATAATGCTCATTGCAATAAAAAGGGTGAGCACTCACAATCCTATGGCATGCCAACTATATCCAATGGTTCCATAAAGTCACAATGCCAAAATATCTCTTTAACACATTCACAAATAGGGCTCACAATTAAGTAGAGCTCACACATTATAACACAATTCACAATTCACAATTCGCAGTAGAGCATGGTTCGCAAATAATATCACTTCTATGCAACATATATTGCACTCCTAATCAAAGTTCACATATCAATCATGACATAGCTCACATAAATCATTGTTCGCATATTTTATTTAGAATAGGGCTCACAATAGCTTAGATTACATATAATACATCTCAAAATGTCACAATACACCATTTGGCAAATTAATACAGTTCACCATATTAATACAAATCACTAAATTAACACAGTTATAATTCACCAAGTTAACATGGTTCACAATATAATACAGTACACATATATAATTGGCTCACACTATAATTCAGCTCACACTTAGCATTTCATGATAATATAATTTTGCACTTATCAAAGCTTACAATATTGTAAAACTCATAATTCACTTACGGGTTCGTGCATGAATACATGGGCATTATCAATAAAATTCATATGTTATACAAATCCATATTATAATATTTATTTTTATATTCGTTCGCAAGCATTACATAACCATATACGAATATATATTACTTATATATACATACTTATTTAGTGACTTTTGTCACATCAAATTTTAGCAAACATTAAAAGTCCCATATACATTCCTATTCTAATATTTTATTTAATTAATTCCTAATTATGGTTTCCTATTCACTAACCCCGATTTACTTACCCAATTCTCCTAACCTGATTTTTGGGATGCGAAAGAAAACTTAGCTAATTCCTAATTTTTTTATTTTCCTCACAATTTTAATTATAATGTAGTAGCGGAAAAGTGATATTCAACTTAGTTTTGATTAATTTAAATTAGAATTGTTTAATGCATAACCATATCTAATTTCATGATCAATATCCTAAATTCAAATTAAAAATCATGCATGTTAAATATACCCTAAACATAAACTCCATGCCACAATATAAATAAAATAGTATGGTTCTAAAATAACATGAATTGTAAAAAAGATAATACTGATAGTAATTTCTATATAAAACGATTCTGAGCCCTCCGTATGTTGTATTCGTGTCCTAACTTGGTAGGTTATCTGTAGAGATGGAAATTAAAAAGGAGTGAGCTATGAAGCTAAGTGCGAAATCTATCACAAGAAAATTAATGCAAAATAATAAATCGAGCATAAAAAATAATAATTTTTAGTGCATTCGAATAGCATAGTAGAAATTAACAATTCATTCGAGAATGCTTATGAGTGTTAATACAATGCAATTTTAGTTTAACAGAAGAAAAAAAAGGTTCTACCTTGTCGCTACACTCCACAGTAAGAGTTTCCCAGAACTTTTTTAACCCGAACACTCTAGTTTATGGATAAACCACCAATGTTTGCAAGTTAATACGTTGCCAATAAGTTGTAAATGCACGTGTTTGTAGATAAAAGCTTTTAGTAAGTTTGTGGATAAACCAATAGTGTTTGCAGGATAATACACTGCTAGTGGATTGTGAATGCACAACGTGTTTACAGATAAAAGTTTCCAGTAAGTTTGTGCATAAACCACCAGTGTTTGTAGATTATTAAACTGTAAATACTTCTTCCTTTCAGTCGTCCCATCCCATGCAATGCACTATGACATGCTAGTAACAATACAATAAAGAAACAGTAGACATGTATGGCATGTATTCGGTTCATTGGTAAGAGTAGGTATACTAATCATACAATTGGTAATAAGTGGTATGAGTATCAGTAACAATTTATCTAAAATACAATGACACTAGACATGTATTAAACACATATCATGCATATACAGTAATAATTTAGTCAGTCAGATCATGGATTCCAACATTATTCATATAAGCCATGTGGAGGGGTTACATAGCCGTGTGACAATTGTAAACTTTACGTACAAGAGGCACAACATCACGTGGCATGTAACACCCCTAACCCGTAATCCATCGCCTGATTAGGGTTACGAGTTATTACCAAACAACCGAAACAATTCACAAAATTACAAATTTATCAATAATACATCAACATTTCATCATCAATCTTATACATAAAATCCCCTTAGAAGGTCTTCGAGACCTTAAACATGCTTAAGGAATGAGTCGGGACTAAATCGTCAACATTTGAAACTTTGAAAAGGCTTTGAAAATTTTTCCTTTTTAAACAAGGCACACGCCCGTGTGGCTAAGCCATATGTCCGACACGATCTTGCCCCACAACTCACCTTAGCCCATGTGCAACACTGACTAGTGTCACATGGTCTATAGACACACCCGTGTGTCCAGCCCATGTGATATCTTGAGTTGACCACACGGTCACCAAACACGACCATCTGTCCAATCTGTATGCCATACTGTCTAACTAGCTACAAAATAGAGGTTACACGGTCGAGTCAAATGCCCGTGTACTCTAGTCATGTGGCACGAAATAGACTTGGTTTAAGCCATTTTTCACACCCCAATTTGCCTTGTTCCTACAATCATCAAATATGTAACTTTCATAACCCAAAATCAATCAATTTCATGCTCAAATCATACATCATTTAGGTCAATTCATTATCAACCAATTCATTCATAAGATTTATACTAAAACATATCATATTACCAACCATATCCATAGCAAAACACTTACCATAAATCATTTAAAAACCATCTCAAATCATTTCAAAATAGGCCAAAATGCATCATATAACATACCAAATTTGCATAATTTATCACATACCAACACAAGCATATACACATACTTATTAGTTAACCAAATCACTTAGTTTAACATATATACAACTCAAAATGTTCAAAATACCCCTAGCCTATACATGCCATACTTAGATATTTACAACCACAAAAGTTACCAAAATGAGTTTGGATTGTGTGATGAAGATCCTAGACAATTCACAAGCCTTTAGTAGCTTCAATAATCTATAAAATAGGAATAAACACACCAAGTAAGCTTGAAAGCTTTGTAAGTCATAAGCAAGTAATTCAATATACAATTTCAATAGTAGGTCAACAATTTACCCAAAATAAACCATACACAATACATCACAAACCTTTATCCATGTCTTAAAACATGGTTTACTCAATTATATGGACTTTTCCACCTTGATTCACATGAGTTCATCACATGTTTCCTTGTATACAAACATTATACATACCTAATCAATCCGTACAACCTTTTTCACAATTCACAACCGTAGCTCATTCGTTGAACCATCCGGATTAAGAGTCGATTATATGAACATGTCATCCGATAAGGACTTATACCATGGCCCGTAGCCAGATTAAGGTAACTTATCCCGAAGCACCTATACCATGGCCCATAGCCAAATCAAGGTCGCTCCCTCGTAATACCTATACCATGGCCTACAGCCAAATCAATGTATTTCCCGCACCCGTAGTGCCGATATCATGGCCCGAAGACAAATCAAATCCTATTGACCTATCATTACATTTCGAAACTAATCCTACAGTTCAACCGAGCTTTCTCTATATCGTTTCCTTTAATATCACATCACTTCTGAAACATCCATTTCACTATCTCTATCTCCTCTGAGGTTTCATCTATAAAAATTTGTGTTATAATAATGCAATCAACAACATTTATAACTAACTTACTATTTCTGAACTTACCTCGAGTGTGATTCGTCAAAAAGAGTCGATTATTCGTCGACTTTCGATTTCCTGCGATCCAAGTCTGGATTTCTCTTTTCTTGATCTATATGTATTAAAATTAACTCATTCAATCACAAACTCAATCAATTCAATCCAAGGACACACAATTAGAGTATTTTGAAAATTAGCCCCCATATTTTTACACTTTAACAATTTAGTCCTTAATTCATAAAATCATCAAATTCACCGAATCTCACAACACATATGCATATTCGAATTTTCATGGTATTCATATAAGCCCAAAAATGAAATTTATTTCACAATTTAGTCTTCTGAAAATTTCATTTTCACAAATTAGCCCAAATTAGCTAATTTCATCAAAAATTCAAATACAAAATATGTCAACTTAATACATATATTTCATTTTCTATCAACTAACATCATTTAACTCACAAAATCATCAACATCACATTTTTAAATCTTCATCAATATCTCAAATTAAAACATGGGCTTGATAGTAGACTAACAATAATCTTAAAAACATAAAAATTATCAAAAACCGAAGATAAAATGTACCTTAATTTATGCTTCAAAGTAACTGAAAGTTTGAAACATAAGAACCCTAGTTCTTTTCTCTCAATTTTGGCAAAAAAATGAAGATAATGGCCATTTTTCTATGTTTGTTTTATTAATATAATATAATTAACCATTTTACTACAATAACCTTACTAATAAAACATTATTAAACCATTAACTAATATCCATTTATGACATTTAATGCATTAAATGGTTAAATAACCATATAAGTACTTCTCTTTTACAAACACACATCAAATAAATACTTTCATAAATAGAAAGACACTTTTGCATTTTCTGTAAATTAGTCCTTTTTCACAATTCAGTACCCAAACAATAAAATTTTCACACGAGACTTTCACACATGCTAATTCACATATTATAAATACAAAAAATAATATTAAAATATTTTTCGATTCGAATATGTGGTCCTAAAACCACTATTCCAACTAGGGTCTAAACCGGGCTGTTACATGGCAGGCCATATAGAAGGTTCTTGGCCGTGTGAGATTCAAACTAGCCTAGGGTTTCACAAGCACATTGCCTTATGAGAGGTCGTGTGGTTCACTCATGTGGTCCACATGCCCATGTGGGTGATTGTGTGGCCCTAATCCTATACAGGGTTTGCCTCGATTCACTTGTAAAACAACGCACACCTTTCACCAGAAGCCCGATCAACATCCCTCATAATCAAATTGATATGATGCACCTAAAACGGGTTCTTTAAACAGTATTTATACATGAGTTAATATCGGGAATCAAGATTCAACAATATTTACGGAAATGTTTTGGTAAGATTCGTGAAAGATTGTTTAATTGATCACAAGATTAGCATTAGATCAAAGTTCTATAAAGATTCGAGATCAATCATCAAAATTGAGACATACTTATTGATTATTGGCAAAGATCATGATTTAATGTTGATGAAACTTCTCTTCCGATTCCCATATGGCCTCCTCTGTGCCATGGTTCTTCTGTAGTACTTTCAAAATAGGGATTAATTTCCTTCTTATAACCTTTACCTCGTGATATAGAATTTCTATGGGTTCCTCCTCGAAGGAAAAATTCCATTCTCACCTCAGTTTCCTCAATTGAAATGATATGGGAAGGGTCGGATCAGTATCTTCTCAACATGGAGACATAGAATACATCTTGAATGCAGTCCAATTCTGGAGGTAATTCTAGTTGATACGCTACTGGGCTGACTCTTTTAATAATTCTATAAGGTCCAATGGACCTAGGATTTAACTTATCCTTTCGTCCAAACCTCAACACCTTCTGCCATGGGGACACTTTCAGGAAGACTTGATCTCTGACACTGTATTCAATGTCTTTTCTTTTTAAGTCTGCATATGACTTTTATATATCCGAGCTGCTTTTAGTCTATCCTAGATCAATTTAATTTTCCCATTAGACTCCTATACCACTTTTGGACACAAAATTTTCTGTTCACCCAGTTCAATCCAACACAGTTGTGTTTGACACTTGCAACAATAAAAGGCTTCATAGGGTGTCATTTGTATGCTTGATTGGAAGCTACTGTTATAAAAAAAATTTGCTAGAGGGAAATTTTCCTCTCAACTACCTCAAAATTCGATGATACAACCTTTTAGCATATCTTTCAATATTTGAATGACTCGTCCGGATTGTTTATCAGTTTGTAGGTGGAAGGCAGTACTAAAATCTAAATGAGTACCCAGTGTCTCGTGAAGCATTTTCCATAATCAAGATGTAAAATAAGGATCTTGATCTGAAATAATTGATACCGATACTGCATGAAGTTTTACAATTTCTGGAATATATATTTAGCCAACTTTTGAAAAGCATAGTCCATGTAGACATTTAAGAAATGAGCTAACTTAATTAATTGATCTACTATCACCAAAATTCAATCTTTCTTAGTAGGTGTTAAGGGTAACCCACTAACAAAGTCCATCATTATTCATTCCCCCTTCCACTGCGATATTTCGATTAGCTGTAGTAAACCTGAAGGAAACTGGGATAAATTATGAGGTACTTAGTAAATTTATCTCTCGATCTTATTTATTCTAAATTACTTTTTAGGGGCATCACTTTCTAGGCTTTAATCGCACATAATTTAAACCAACTAACCAGGATTTTAACCCATGTTATTCATTAATTATTAACACATTTGTTCGTTAAACTCTGTAAGGAAATTAGCTACTCATGGATCGAAATACAATAATTCCCAAACTCATATTTAATGTAACGCCCTAATTTTCGGGTTTTTCTTAGATTGATCCCTATCTGATAAAATGTTTAAATGTTAGTATTTGGGTGTGTAATGCATGTTTGGGGTGTGTTAATGGGCCTATGGAAGGCCCATGTGTTGGTGGGAAGCTCGGCAAAATTTTGTATTTTTGACTTAGAAGATAGGGGGACCATTGAAAGTAAGGGTCTTAAGAAATTGTGTGCGAAATAAGACACAAATGGATCAGTGGTAAAGTGGCAAGGGAGACGCCACTAGACTCCTTAAAAGGTGGCGCCTAAATGAGCTTAGAGGTCAGGGGTTCAAGCGCTGGAGGTTGCAGAGGTAGCGTTTTATTTTTCAGCTTGAGCGGGTAAGAGTTTGAAGCAGAATTGAACTCTACTTGGAGGAGGTTTGAATCGGTCAATGAGCAAATCAAGGAGTGATTTGTGGAGTCTTTGAATTTCAAAGGAAGTAGCCGATTTTGGGACTCTGTGAGTGCCATTCGGCTAGGGGAGTTGGTGTTGGTAATTTCGGCAATGAGGGACTTAGTGTGCCGATTGTCTAAAGGTCCTCCTTAGGTGTTGTTAGCCGATTTCTTAAGGCTAGTAAAACTTCTATTCTCTTGCCGATTTTCTCATAGCTTTCAGGTACACTTTTTTGTCATTTCGTCCCCCTCATTAAACCTTGAAGTCGAACCCTATTTCCCCTTGTGGCCGAACTTTCAGTCGACTAAAGCACTTCCTTTATTGTTTCTTTTCTATTCTCATTTATTTGTTTTCTTCTTCTCTTCTTCTCGAATCATAAACCGACCCCCTTACCACCATTCTTCTGCTAGCCGAATTCAATCTTCTCTCCCTCTCTTCTCTGAATCTTTGCCGACAACTGTGAGTAAGGCCAAAACTCTTGGTGACCGATTACCCTTCTTCCAAAGCCGACTGCCTTTTCTTCTTTCAAAACACCTAATAGCTGAACCCCATTCTTCTATCTCTTCTAATTGCCATTTTACCCCACCTATTTCGTTGATTAAAACCACTTGAACACCATATCACTTTCTAAAAGCCGGAAGCACCTCCTTTCTAATCATTCAAAATCGAATATCTCTAGAGATATCCTTGTGGTGTTAGCGTTAGACCTGCGGCGGATTTAGATTAGACCAGGGATAGTGGAACGTGGGAGTGATACTTTTCAAGTGGTGGTATTGGTAAGTGATTTAATCACTATGAATCTCGTTTATTAAATATCTTAAAGGAAGACCGAAATCTATAGGTCCTTGGAGGACATGACGACATTTCTTGTAGGATTCTAATGCTATGGGTTGTTTCTTTTGTGCATGGAATAGCAAGGAGAGGTTACCAAGCGAGGAGTTGTGAAGGATAGTGTGATTGGACATCGAGATTTAGTCTTTAATCGACAAAGGGGTAAGATTTAATACCTTAGGCCATGGTGGCCGATTATGATTAGTGGGTGAAGGTCTTATATGTGGTCGAATCTTAGACTAACACTTAGTGATCAATTGTAGGTTTTCATTCGTGGGTTCTCCAACAGTTTCGATAGTAACAGGTGTGTAACTAATCTCAATTCTTAGACTGATGTGGCAAAAGCCGAAATGGCCATAAAAGTGACCGGCAACTCGTTGAAAGTGACCGAAAAATACATTCTGTGATTTTGGAGAGTAATCGTTACTCCATTGGGGTTAACCATGTATTTGGTGGCGAAGGAATTGCAAAAAGGTGTAATTCTGAATGTGTTGGTAAGTTGGGCCTCGATGGGCCAAGGTGGGCCCAATGGGCTTCCGAGCCCAACTCGGAAAAACGGACATAAAAGACTTTCTGGTAACGTGAATAATCAAAACATGGTTAAAATGGTAAAGTAGGCTTAAAAATTAGACGTAATGGACTTGCGACGACATTGGACTTAGTAAAACCCATTAGGGGTTTTAAGCTAAAAAGGGTAAAATTGGAATTGTGACTTAAATGGACTTTCGAGGTTATACGAGGACTGTTAAATTATTGGATTTGCATAAGATCTCTAAAAATATGAAAAGGGACTAAAATACCCTAAAATATGGGAAATTACCAAAATACCCCTAGGTGTAAAAAGACTATTATACCCCTAGGGTCAGTTCTGTATGAAATGTATTATTTTATGTATATGCATGAGTAATCTTTATTATGAATATATCTGATGCATGAGATGCTATATGTTGCATGCTAGTATGATTACATCTGTTGCATGGGGTATGGGTTTATGACGGAGGAAGCGTTCTGGCAGCCTCGCTGCAATCTGGTGACTTTGTCACATTATTATCTGGCAGCCTCGCTGCAATCTGGTGACTTTGTCACATTATTATCTGGCAGCCTCACTGCAATCTGGTGGCCTCGCCACAATATCTGATCTGGTGACCTCGTCACAATATCTGGCAGCCTCGCTGCAAATTATATCTGGCAGCCTCGCTGCAAATATCTGTGGTGTGTAGCGGTTGGGTGGGTCGAGTAGTCTCCCCACATGGTGTAAGGCTGGTACGGGGGTGTTATGGATGGATCTGGGTTGGGTTTCTGTTTGCATATTATATCTGATCTGTATCTGTTATGGGCCTATGGGCTTAACCTGATTTCTGTATGGGCCAAGGCCCAACTAATCTGATTCTGAGGCTTGATCTGTTTTGGCCTATGGTTGAGATAATGTTGCACACTGAGTTGTCAAACTCACCCCCTTTTTATTTAATCTCTGCAGGTAACACTCAACCATAGTGGGCTTGGAGCTGCGAGAGATTCGGAGTGGCCACAGCATCTGCAGAACTGGTTTTCATTTTGTTTAAAGTATTTTATTATTAAGTTACTTTTTTTTTGGGTTTTATTGTAATAAGGCCGCTGTTTAAATTTTCTTTATGGGTTTTATTTTCTTTAACGGTTTAAATCGTATTTGGTTGAAACTGCTAGTATAGGCTGCGCGGGTTTTCAAATTCTTAAGAATGTTTTCACAACTCAACAAGTTTTAGAAATTTGGACAACTTAAAAAGAGTAACAAACCGACTTTCTCACAAGCTTACTACTTTACTGAAAATCACACTTAAATCACACAAAAGGCCGTAGACTTAGTTTTAGGTTCATGTGACACACCAGATCTAGTCATAACATCTAGACCGGGTTTGGGGTGTTACATTTAACATGCAAGATATCAAATTAAATAAAAGTAAAGAGTATAGAAAGAAATCCATTTTCGATATCGATTGAAGCTTAGAAGTGAAAACTCCTTTACCAATTGCGAAGCTCCCCTCGATTGCAATTGGAATCAACAACAAAATACTAAAAAACTAATTTATTAAAGCTTTGAATTGAATTTGAATCCAAGTTAAAACAGTAAAAAAAAAGGACTAAATTGAAAAGAAAATAAAACTAAACTAAAAACCTAAAATACTAAAACGACTCACTTGGCCAAGCCTCCTCAAATGAGATTTAACATGCTTATTTATAGATTTTATGCTTAGACTTAATTGGGGTTACTAAACAGCCCAAAAACTTGATTAAAGTACATTTTATGGACTAAAATACCTTTAATTAATTTTTCTTTTCTCATCACTCGAGGTGGTGACACCAAAGGACCGGTGTCGCGATGGTACCTTTAAAATCTGGGTACTTTGGCTTTAAAATATGGTGTTGTAACACCACTTCACAATGTCACGATGCTGCAGTTGTCATTCACCTTCTAAGCCTAAAAATAGTGTCCTACACACTAAATAGAGTTGTTAGATAATCCCTAGGCCCATAGTGGCCTTTTAGGTTCTAACATATCTCAAAATTGCGTAAAAATGTTTATTTTGCATAAACTAAAAACAAAGTGATAAAAACTAAAAATGAATTAAAAACATCTAAAGATGGTATAAAACAAGCTCATTAAGTGTCGGAAAGACCTTAATCTACCACAACGAATTGTGTCAGATCATGCATGTAGACTCATTCAATTTTCCACAATCTGAGTTTTAGAAAACCTATGTTTTGATACCACCAATGTTGTAACAGCCCAGTTTAGACCCTAGTTGGAAGAGTGATTTTGGGACCACATATCCGAGTCAGAAAAATATTTTAATATTATTTTTTGTGTTTAGAGCATATGAATTTATATCTGTGAAATTTCTGTGATTTAATTTGATCTTTTGTGTGCCGATTTATGAAAAAAAGACTAAATCGAAGAAAATGTAAAATTGTCCTTCTATTTGATTAATGGCTAAATTGATGTGTCTTATTAAATGTGATGGCCTTAAATGGTTAATAGACCATTGACTTAGTAAGTGGACATTTATGGCATTGATTTATATGTTTTATTTGTTAATTAAACCATGGATAAAATGGTAATTATTGAAATAATATATGTTATAATAAAACAACATAAAAATATTGCCATTATCATATATTTTTGCACTGAATTTTAAGAAAGAAATAGGCTTCTAACGCTTTTTAACATTCGGCACATTCTTAGCTTAATCAAGGTATGATTTTTGTTCCGGTTTTTGATAATCTCTATGTTTTTTATATTGTTGCTTTGTGTTCTCTTAAGCCCATGCCTCAATTTCTAAATTTGACTATTATTTTGAGATATGACATTGTTGATAATATGAGTTTTATGAAGTTTAATGTTAGAAAATAAAAGATATGTGATAGATTAATATGTTTTGTCTTTGAATTTTTGATGAAAAATTGAGTATTTGGGCTAAATTGTGAAAATAATGTTTTAAGGGACTAAAATGTGAAATAAATGAAATATATGGGCTTATATGAAGAGTATGTATATTCGGCCAAGCTATGGTATCATTGATTTTTGTGTATTTTGTGTTTTATGAAATAAGGACTTAATTGTCAAAATGTGAAAATGTGAGGGCTATTTTGTAAAATGCCTTAAATATGTGTTTATGGATTGAATTGAATAATTTGTTGAATAAAAGAGTTAAATTTGAATGTGTTTAGATCAAGAACCAAAGAAAACATAATTAGATCGGGGAAAGTAAAAAATCGTTGAATAGTCGTTTATTCGTACGAATCCAAACGAGGTAAGTCTATATACAAATAAATGCATTATTAATTAAATTGAGCTTATGTGATTATTGAATTGTGTTGAATTGCGATGAGAGCTGAATATATGAATTTCAAGAAATTTCTGAGTATGTGACGACGTCCGAAAAGCCTCGTCTGAACCTTAGGAATAATTAGGATACATATGTCATGACATAGGATCCGATATGAGTTTTCGTGTAAGACCACGTCTGGGACATTGGCATTGATATGAGAGTTATATATAAGACCATGTTTGGGACATCGGCATCGTATTTGATTTCATGTATGACCCTGCCTGGGACAGTGGCATCAATATTTGTTTACATGTAAGACTACGTCTGGGACATTGGCATTGTACAAGCTTTCTGAGATTTTCAAGTATCTTATTTGATTCTGAATGGTTCAGTGGGCAATTTTGAGAAATGTATGATTCCGTTAAATTATATTCAAATCAGGTATGTTGTGATATGTTTGATATTCGATCATGAAAGGTAGGCAAATGTGCCAACAATTACATGTGATATATGTATGAGTAAATGGAAATGAAATATGATATATGTGAGATTGAATTGGGAATATGTGATATATGTGGACATATGAGTATGTTATAGTTCATGAAATGTTTAAGTGAAGTGGTTATGATATTTATTCCATTAAGTTGAGTTATAAGTGATTCATGAGTTAAGTTTTTTTGTATAAGGCTTACTAAGCTCTTTAAAGCTTACTTTGTGTGTGTTTGCTTTGTTTTATAGTTATCGAAGCTACCTGGAGTTCGGGGATTGTCGAGGATTATCACCACACTATCGAACTTTGTCTTGGTACCTTTTGAAAATGTGAATAATGAATTATGACATGTATAGGATAGAAGTATTTGGTTATTTTTTTAGATGTATAGATGTTATGCCATGTGATATGGCTAACTTGTGATTGAAATTTTGGTTTGTTTTGGTATGGATTATGTGTTTGAAAAATGGTATGTTTGATATCAATGAATGACCAAATGAAATGGTCAATTTGATATGTGTTTGAAAGTGAAAATGGTAAGTTTTACCATGAGATTGAAGGTGGTATAAAATAAATTATGTTTCATAAGTTTTCATATGAATTTGGCTTATATTTTGGCATAAATTAGTATAGAAATTTAGTATGATTTTGGATGAGGATTTTATGACATGAATTCTGCATATTTTGATTGTGAATTGGTTGAGAAATGGTGTTTTGAAATGTATAAATTTTGGCTTGTAGGGATGACGAAAAAAGGGTGGCAAAGTTGGCTTTTCGAATGGCCTATTTTTGTCCACACGGGCAAAGACACCGGTGTGTGTCTCGGCCGTGTGTAACACACGATCATAGTACAAGGCCGTGTGTTCCCTAGGGTAACTTTTTGAATTAAGTCAGTATAACCTACAAGTTTGACCCGGCCTAGAGACACGGGCATGTCTAATGGCTGTGGATAGCACACGGCCTGCCACACCGGCGTGTCCTCGGCCGTGTGGTGTGAGTCAGGATGTATGCCCTGTTTTGACATGGCTTAGACACACGGGAGTGTCTAAGGCCATGTGAGGCACACGGCCTGACCACACGGGTGTCTGACCTCTGTACCTTTGAAAAATGTTTAAATTTCAAAAAATGTTGTATGAACTCGGTTTAGTCCCGACCTTCTTCTATTGCATGTTTAAGGTCTCGTAGACCTTCTAAAGAGACTTATTGATGATGTATGACTATGATATGATGATGTTGTTTATAATTTTATGAAATGTCCGTAAATGTTTCGATTTGCCCAGTAATGCTTCTAACCCTAATTAGGCGATGGATTACAGGTTGGGGTGTTACAAATGTAACTCCCCCAATCCGGCCTAGACATTAGGCCCGAATTTAGAAGAGTACATTGGCCACCGAAATGGCCTGGTAAGCTAACGGAGTTTATAAAAAATTTTGTTTTAAAACATTTGTTTATCTTAGAAGAAAACTTAGCCTATTTTCAAAAAAAAAAAAAAAAAAACTCATGAATTAATAAAAACCGAATAAGTTTAACATAATTTTTTTAACGATGATAACCTTTGAAAATTTAGCTACTTCCCTTTTTTATTTTACTCACAATTTTAGTTGTAATTTAGCAACAGAAAAATGATATTCAATTTTACTTTGATTAAGTTAAATCAGAACTATTTAATGTAACGCCCCTAACCCGAATCCGTCGCCGGAATGGGGTTATAAGGCATTACCGAACAATGTACAACTTTTATTCATTTAACTAATCACATTAAAAATTTTATAAAACATATTATAATCACGCATTTATTATCACTTAATATAGCAAGTATCAAAACACATTGATTAATAATATATGCGGCAAAGATTCATAAAACGTGGTCTATTAACTTGCAATACTCACTGTATGATATAATACCTCATAACATAATTACCAAATCCTTATCTTACTTCAACAAACATTAATTCTAAATTAAAACATTACAAGTCATAAAATATATATACAAACACATCACCTAAACGTCATACTATTTATCCAAATATAATATACACTCAAACTCCTCATTATCATTACTTAACATAGGTTACTATTCATTTGGTCTCTTTCCAATGCTTGAGCCGAATGCAATTGCTATTAATGTTTATGCTTAGAAAAATGTTCACTTTCAACTTTCCCATTCATTAATCATGTCAAAACATTTCAAGAACTAAACTCAAATACCAAACATAATATGCTTTTCTTATTAGTATATCACAAATATACATATATGCATACTATATAGCAACCATATTGACTAACACTTTAACTAGCCAAAACCGAATCCATACATGCTAATATTATCTATCATGAAACATATAACAAAAGTCATATATAAGACTAATTCAATGCTCTCATATTCGACCAAATACATAAGTAAATATATAACCAAAATTTATTCAATAAATATGCTTAATAATTTATCTACTCAATCAAATATGCCAACCGCATTTTAGCTTCACATCAAATATATCACATATATTATATTATACTAACCAAGATTAATTAAACCTAAAGCTTACCAAATTATACCAATTACACATCAAAACATATCTTGACATTTAATTATAAACCAAAACTAAATAAACACTCTATAATCAAATATATTAACCACATTATTTAATTAAAACATGAAACTATACTTAACAAAATGATCAAGCCATTTTCGCATGGCTTATATATATACATACCAAAATCAGACTTGTTCATAAAATAGTTTAACCTATACATGCCATAAGTTTTGAGTTTAACTTCTAAAAGTACTGATAATTAAACGATAGTGTGGACGACTTCACTGACGATCCCCGAGCACGTAACAACCTCCAAAATCTATAAAACCAAGGCAAGCATATACACACAATAAGCTATTATAGCTTAGTAAGTCATAAGCAATTGTACAATTCATTAACATTAATAAATCAATAAACTAAAAACTAATTCATACTTTCATATTCATTTATACATGTTCAATTTGTTAAAGATTCAATATGTCAAACATATAAACATATATTAATTCATCAATGCTGAATTCACATGTAGTTATAAATATAACTTTAATCCTTATTAACCTATTCACATATACATATTTGGCCAAACACATACTTCCAAGAGTGCATAAACTTCCATTTCCATCTCATATAATTTGTATTACAAATATAAAAGAAAACTTACCTAATTACACAAAAACAACTAACTACCATATACTTGTTAATTTTAGCTAGTTTAAAATATGAAATCATCACTTCATCACAAAGTCTTGTAATCATAAACTCTTTATAATTCACCAGCATCAAGCCTGCTAGGTATAAACCTGAAATCACACTGGCATAAAGCCTACTAGGCTCGAAGCCTGAATTTTTATACACAGGCATTTAGCCTGCTAGGCATGAAGCCCGATTTCTATACATTGGCATTAAGCCAGCTAGGTATAAAGCCCGATTTCTGTTATACACTGTCATTTCAAACCCTACTTCACGTATAAGAAATTCAATTGCAACATACTTTTTGTGTAACTTTCCAAATATCATCACATATTTCAAATAAGATTAAATATGCTATTTTCCAATATCACATTCGGCTAAACACCCACATATATCCATTTAATTCCAAATCAATACTTTAAACAAATCTTCACTCAAAATAATAAATAAAATAAATAAAAATGTTTAAAGTGCTTATAGACTTACCTCGGATATCGACGAACGACGTAAACTGACTATTCATCTATTTTTGTTTTTCCCAAATCTGAATTCGATTTTCTCTTTTCTTGATCTAAATTGATATAAATTAAGCTTATTTAATCAAATATTCAATCTAATTCACTCAAAAACACATAAATGTGTAAATTGCACATTTGCCCCATATATTTTACACATTTAGCAATTAAGTCCAAAATTCATAAAACACAAAATAAATATAATTTACTCACGCTAAGCTAAGGTTGAATACTCCTCAAGCCCCTACAAGTCCTCACATTTAATTTAATTTACAATCTAGTCCCTCTATTTACTATTTTTGCAATTAAGCCCTATTTACTAAATTTTCATGAAAATTTCCAATACAAACTTAGTAATCTAACACATATCTCTTATTTAAAAATATCAAACACAAAATTCACCAAGATATCAATAATGACAACTCATGAATACATCATCAAAATCAGAAATTCAGGCATGGGTTGAGTAGTATTCGAAGCAACGATCTCAAAAACGTAAAAATTATAAAAAACCGAGTCAAAACCACACCTTAATCAAAAGAAACAATAGCCAAACCCCAAGCTTGTATTTTTCTTTCTTTTGTTCTTTTATTCCAGCAATTTATTTTCATGCCATTTGTTTTATTTATTTTACAATAATAATATATTTACCTAACCATCCATTAAAATATTTATAATTACTAAAATGCCAAACCATGAATTCCACTAAACTTTTAATGGTCAAATTACAACATAAAAACCTTCCCTTTAATAAGCCTTAAAATTAAGCACTTCTAATAAATAGCTAGCCACTTTTATATTTTACGCGATTAAGTCCTTTTATCTAATCAGCACTCATTCGTCAAAATTAAATCATGAAAATTTCAGACACACAAATTCACAAAATTCACACATAATAAACACAAAAAATAATTTTTAAATATTTTTCTGATTCAGATTCGTGGTCCCGAAACCACCGTTCTGAATAGCCGAAATAATTTTTAAATAATTTTTAAATATTTTTGGTGGTTTCTAGTCAAGAATAGCCGAAATCTTATTCGAATCAACCCGAATACCCGCTGCTGATATAACATGTCCCAAAAAACTGACTTCACTTAACCAGAACTCACATTTACTAAATTTTGTGTACAACTTCTTATCTCATAAAATCTGTAACACAAGTCTCCAATGCTCGGCATGCTAGGTTTCATCACGTGAATAAATCAAAATGTCATCTATAAACAAAACCACAAATCGATCTAAATACTGTCCGAAAATCTGATTCATCAAATCCATGAAAATAGCAGGTGCATTAGTGAGTCCGAAAGGCATAACCAGAAACTCATAATGTCCGTATCTCGTTCGAAAAGTAGTATTCGGCACATCGGAGTCTCAAACTCGTAACTGATAATAACTCGATCTCAAGTCTATCTTCGAAAACACTGAAGCCCCTTTTAACTGATCAAACAGGTCATCAATCCAAGGCAATGGATATTTATTCTTTATAGTCACTTTATTGAGTTGTCGATAGTTGATGCATATTCTCATAGTCCCACCTTTCTTTTTCACAAATAGCACTGGCGCACCCTAGAGGGAAAAACTCGGTCACGCAAAACCCCTATCAGTCAATTCTTATAGCTGTGCTTTCGACTCTTTTAGTTCAGCAGGTGACATCCGATACAGAGCTATCGAGATCGGAGTCATCCTCGGTACTAATTCAATACCAAACTCAACCTCTCTGATAGGTGGTAAACCCAGTAATTCTTTAGGACACACAACCGGATACTCGCACACAACTGGTACGGATTCAATTTTCTTTTCAGTTACTTTACTATCAAGCACATAAGCAAAGTAAGCTTCACACCCTTTTCTGACATATTTCTAAGCCAACATCGAGGATAGTACTGTTGGTAAACCATTCAAATCATTAGATTCAATCCGAATAATCTCGTTGTTCTAACATCTCAAATCAATGGTCTTTCTTTTGCAATCCACAACCGCATCATGCAAAGTCAGCAAATCCATACCCAAAATTATGTCAAACTCGTCGAATTGTAACAACATCAAATCAACTGGAAAACATGAGTCTCGAACCATCAACGGACAATTTTTTTGCACACTTTATCAACCAAAGCACACCGGCCCAGGGGATTTGAAACTTGAATCACAAACTCAGTAGACTCAACAGGCAGAGTCTTACTTGATACTAATGTCTCACACACATACGAATGAGTTGAACGAGGATCAATCAATGCGATAACACTAGTATCATAAAGAGTGAAAGTACCAGTAATAACATCTGGGGAAGAAGCCTCCTCACGAGCGCATATAGCATAATCTTTGGTAAGTGCACGAGCCTCGGATCAAACTATTGTATCTTTCGTCCCTCTCTGGCTACCACTCACATTACCCAAATGCCTAGGTGGTCTGCCTCATACTGACATATTATTCGATCTTGCATTCTGAACAAGGTTTTGCTCGGCTAACATCAGGCAATCTCTGATAAAATGATCCATTGATCCATATTTAAAGCAAGACCGATCATGCAATCTACAATCTCCAAAATGCCATTTACCATAATGTTTGCACTTGACTCTATTTTGTCGAACGTTGCCAACACTAGCAACAGAAGTGGCTCGCAAACTCACAAGGGGTCGGGCCTGATCTCATCTATAAAAGCCCATAGTAGTCTTATATCAACCAGAATCATCTCGAAACTTCTTCGATAAAGACTGGAAAGTTTTACCCGAAGATCTTTTACAGAAAGCTCTTGCTTCAACATCAGCTTTTCTTTTCTCTTTCTCGAGCTCTTCGGCTTTACAAGCTCGCTCAACAAGTACCACAAATTCTCTTATTTTGAGTATGCCAACCAGCAATTTAATATCTTCATTCAACCTGTCTTCAAATCTTTTACACATTATTGTTTCTGTCGAAACACACTCTCGGCCATATCTACTAAGTCTCACAAACTCCTGCTCATATTCAGTAACTGTCATACGACCCTGTTTAAGCTTAAGTAAATTCTTTACATTTCTGATCAATGAATCGCAGACTGATATATTTATTGTGAAACTCAATCTGATTGAATTCTCAGGTGACTCACTTTTTGGGCACAACCGAGACCAAATTGTTCCACCAATGATAGGCAGAGTCGCGTAACAAAGATATGGCACATTTCAAGCATTCATTAGGTGTACATGATAATTCTTCGAATAGCGGATAGTGTTATCCAGCTAGAATTCAGCCCGCTTAGCATCATCATCAACTGTGGCCTTGAATTCTTGAGCCCTGTACTTTCTGATTTTATCAACATGAGGTTTAATTAATCTCATCGGATCAATCATTGGAGGTACCAGAGGTATTAGAGATAGATTATTCGGGGGTAGGGGTTGTTGAATAGCTGGATTAGTTCGGATATACTTAGTAAACCATTCATTCATCATTTGGTAAAAGGCTTGTTTAACCTCTCCCTCATGGCTACTCGAAGTCAGTCGAGAATCAATTGGTGCTATCCCTTGCGCGGGAGCAGGCGCTATACTCTCAACATCATCAGCTACGGCTCGATCGGGATCCATTTACTATACGAAAACACATTTTCAACTGTTAAAAGTCACCACACTATCACAATATAAAATATGGCATGTATAGCTAAACTCACACATGCTACATTAGTCCTAGAATCAACTAAATCGTAGCCCTGACACCAATAAAATGTAACACCCCTAACCTGAATCTGTCGCCAGAATGGGGCTATAAGGCATTATCGAACAATGTACAACTTTTATTCATTTAACTAATCACATTAAAAATTTTATAAAACATATTATAATCACGCATTTATTGTGACAGCCCAAAATAGGGCCTAATCAAAATAGTGGTTTCGTAACCATAAATCTGAAGTATGAAATTTTGAATTGAGTAAAATTCTGATAATTTCTGATAGATAAATTGTTGTTGTGAAAATATGGTTTGAAAATTTTATCGATAAAGTGCTTAATTTTATTTTTGGACTAAATTGCATTAATTGCAAAATGTGAGTTACAATGTATAAGTACCTATTTGAAATGGGGGTTTGAACTAGAGGTCTTTAAATGGCAAATAGACTGATGGTTAATAGCATAGACATATATGGGCATTTCTAGAAATTTTTGTGTGTGATAGCAATAAGGGCATTTTTGTCCATTTAGCTAAAAGACAAATAAAAGATGAAAGAAGGATGAAAGTTCTTCATCTTCTTCCTAGTTGTCTGTCGAAATTTCTCTCCACCATAGCTCAAGGGTTTTCAGCTTTTTCAAGCAAATTGTAAGTGCATTTTAGCCCCGTTTTTGATTATTTTCATATTTTTGAGTTCCTGTAAGCTTAAATTTCATGATTTTACCATTTATTTGAAGAGAAATTGAGTTTCAAAAATCTACCCATTCTTGAGAAATTTGTGATTTGATGAGAAAAGGTAGAAAATGGATTCTTGAAGTGTTATTTACGAGTTTTTCTAAGTAGTTTTCGGTAAGAACATCCCTAAGGGACTAAATTGAGAAAAACGGAAATTTGTTCATAAATATATGAAAATGTGTGATTTTTGGGTTGTTATTATGGAAAAATATTTAGTTAAGTCTAAATTTTTAAGAAATAGAGTGAAATTGAGTTTACGATACTAGGGGCAAAATGGTCATTTTGTCCAAAAGTCTGAATTGTGAGCGAATTTGAGTAAGGAATTGATAAAATGTGTTAAATGTGTTTATTTAGATCAAGAAAGAAGAGAAAGCGATCGAGATAGTGAAAAAGAAAAGATAGTAGATTAACTCGAGATTTAGTCATTTTGTTATCGAGGTAAGTCATAGGTAAATTATAGCACATTTGTATCATTGTTAATTATTTGATGATTTCTAAGTGAAAATATGTGAATATGACTTACGAATTATGAAATTGTATGATTGTGTATTTTGATAAATCCCATTTGAACTGTAAGAATGACTCCGTATATGTGTGACATGTCACTTGAGGGTTTCTGATTCTGTCTGATTCGTAACCTGGGTGCTGGGTGTACTTGCATGTGTTGCAGTGTCACCTATCAGCTTATGTAAGCAGGCCCGTGGATTACATCTGTATTTCTGTGATCTGAAGTAGCTTCGGCTACATATTCTGATGGCTTTTGCCATATTTCTATATTGGCTTTGGCCACATATCTGTGATGCACTTTAGTGCTAACCTCTGTATATCCGTTTTTATTCTGAATGTTCAACGGGAATTAACTTAGTTATGTGAAGCAATTGTGCAGGTTGAGCAATTGAAAATGAGTTGAATATGATATGTGATATGTATGTGAATGTCTATATTTGGACCTTTTGGTAAGAATGTGCATGAGTAAGTATATGAATGTTGCATTTATGCTATGAGGAAATTAAATAGCTTAGTTAATTATGTGCCTTTGCTATTAATTTACCTATGGCTTACTAAGCTACTTGTAGCTTCCTCCTCTTCTTTTCCCTTCCTTTTAGATTATCGAGCATAGAGCATATTGGGATTGGTGATCGAAGGAGACTCGTCTCACACTATCAAGCTATCTTGGTATATGTATGCATGATTTTGATATTTTGAGTTTGTCATGTATAGGTGGCTAGTCTTGGTATAAGTATTGTTTTGTAAGCTTACTAGAATAGGTGTATATGTGATAGTTGTGTTTTAAATGGTGTTACAAATGTAGTCATTTTGAGAATATGACATTGGAATTGGTCAAATTATATGGTATGTATGTGTAATTGAATTTTAGGGAGGTAAAGGCTTGGTAAATAGTCTGACACGGGCTGCCTAGTAAAGCACACAGGCGTGTACTTGAACCGTGCCTCCCCTGCACCTTAATTTTAGATTTTAATGTACCATACGGGCAGGAGACATAGCCATGTGTCTCGACCGTATGGGGTACATGACCCCAACACGATCGTGTGGGGTGACCGTGGCCAATTGGACAGTTTCGTCCACGGCCTCTGGACATGGGTGTGTGAAGGCCACACGGCCTTATCACACGGCCGTGCTATGTGTTACACGGGCGTGTGACGTTGTTTCAAAAGTGAAAAATTTTCCGAGCTTTCAATGCGATAGGATTCGAATCCTAATCATCCGAAATGTCAGTATTGCGATAGTAAACCCTCGATAAGGGTAATATTGTAATGATTTGGTTGTAAACATGAGTCTGTACTCCGGTAAGTTTGGTAATGCTTATTACTCTATTCTGATGACGGTTTCGAATAAGGGGTGTTACATTTTTATTGGTATCAAAGCTACAGTTTAGCCGATTCTCGGACTAACGTAGTAAGTGTAATAGTCCGTCTATACATGCCATATCTGAGACTTGATAGTGTGAGGACTCCTAATGATTTTGAAATGTTTTCTATTATAGTAAATGGATCCCAATCGAGATACTATTGATGATGCTCAGAGTAATGCGCCTGCTCCCGCGCAAGGGACAACGCCTGTTGAGAGTAGACCCGAGACTCAGGGTCAGGAAGATGAGGCTCGGGAAGCCTTTCTCCATATGATGAGCAATTGGTATACGGAGTTCATTCGGACAAATCTGAATGCTCAACCTCCTCTGCCCTGTCCTGTTTCTCAAGCCGTTCCCATGGCCTTTTCGTGAACAGAAGTGGTAAGACTATCTAAGCCTTCAGTAGATAAGATCAGAAAATATGGGGCTGAAGAATTCTGAGCTAATGTGGATGATGATCCAGAGACAGCTGAATTTCAGTTAGAAAATCCGGTCAGTGTGCTAGATGAGTTGTCTTGTACCCCAGAAGAAAGTCTGAAATGTGCCGCTTCATTGTTATGAGATTCTGCTTATCACTGGTGGAAGACTTTAATATCAGTGGTTCTGAAAGAGAAAGTTTCGTGGGATTTCTTTTTGGAAGAATTTCATAAAAAGTACATCAGTCAGCGGTTTATGGATCAGAAGCAGAAAGAATTTCTGGAGTTAAAGCAAGGGAAAATGTCAGTAGCTAAGTATGAAAGAGAGTTCGTTAGATTAAGTAAGTATGCTCAAGAGTTTGTAACTACTGAAGAAATACTCTGTAAGAGGACTGAAGATGGACTGAACAAGGATATCAGACTACTTGTGGGAATTTTGGAAATTAAAGAATTAGTAATACTTGTTGAACGGGCCATTAAGGCCGAGGGATTGAGCAAAGAGAAAAGAAAAGTTGAATGTAATATCCCGAATTAGGGCCTAATCGGAATAGTGGTTTCGTGACCACAAATCCGAGGTAGAAATAATTATATTATAATTATTTTGATGTTTATGATATGATTTTATGATGGTGTGAAAATTTCGTGAAGAAATTCTAAGCGTAAAGTGCTTAATTTGGAGTTAGGGATTAAATCGAATAAGTTGCAAAACTTGCATTCTAGAAGTTTTTAGTATGAAATTGCTTTGAAATATTAATTAGGAGGTCTTAAATGGTAATTAGACCAATTTTAAGTTCATGGACAAATTAGGACATGGGAGGAATTTTTGAAAGTTTAGTAAGGAGGGGTATTTTGGTCATTTGGTTATTAACATGAATTAAAAGGGAAAAATAACACAAAATTGTTATCATCTTCATTTGGTTGCTGCCGAAACTTGCTCTCTCCATAGCTAGGGTTTCTTCAACTTTCAAGCTTCATAGTAAGTGCATCTAAGCCCCGTTTTTAAAGATTTTTACGTTTTTGAGATCCCGGTAGCTTGATAAAGCTTATGTTAGCATTATTTTAAGTTAGGGTTCACATTTGGAAAAATACCCATAGGTGAAATTTGTGTATTTTGATGTTTTATGATAGAATATGAGGTTTTAAGTTATGTTAGACAACTTGTGCTACTCGGTTTTGAGCAAAAACGAGTAAAACGGCTTAATCGGTAAAAATACATATTGTTCATAAGTATGTGTTTTAGTGGGAATTTGAGAATTCTAATGGTAAATAAATGATCAGCATGTCTTAAAACATAAGAATTTGTGATAAAGTAAATTTCCGAGCTTTGGGGCAAAAGTGTAAATATGCAAAAGTTTAGGGGCAAAATTGTAATTTTTCCAAAATTTGAATTAAGGTCTAATTTTAAAATGTGAATATTAAACAAGCTAAATGTGTTATTTTAGATCAAGAAAGACGTGGAATCGACCTCAATCGGGGAAAAGAAAAGATTACGGACTAAATTGCAAAATCGTTGTATTTTGGTACTAAGGTAAGTTCACGTGTAAATAATGTAACATAATTGTTATTTTTAAGTTAATTGATGTTATTTATATGATATGCTGATTTTTATCATGAAATATATGCTTTGAGGTTATTATCGAATAATATGCAAATTGTGTATGCTACTTGTTAAATATAAATTGCTACCGAGTATTGGTTTCGGCATTCTGTGGAAGACGGCAAGGATATGTGACTGAGGAAAATCCCGTTTGAACCTTAGGAATAGATTAGGATACAAGTGACATGTCACTAGGATGGTTGGGCATCCGAACTCGTTGAGTTGAGTCCGAGTTCACTTATGGATGCGAATATCCGAACTCGTTGAGTTGAGTCCGAGTTCGTGAAATGTAACTAGGCATCCGAGCTCGTTGAGTTGAGTCCGAGTTCACTTATGGATGCGAACGCCTGAGCTCGTTGAGTTGAGTCCGAGTTCGCTTATGGGCGGGTTACATAATTGATTGATTTCATATATAGCACTTATGTGCAAATGATCCGTGTATCCGAGTTGTATTCCAATGTGTTCAACGGGTAAAATTCAAGTGAAATGGAAAAGCACTCAAGATGTAAGTGACGATTCGGTAATATTGAGAAATGGCCATATTGGACAGGTATGTACTTAACCCTCGGGTTGAAACTCGACACAACAACAAAATGTGGTAAGATGAAGTATGATGAATAAAATTGTGACATATGTTTTGGTGATGCTATGTTAATGTTGTTTGGCATAATGACTTTGTTATGTTACTTGTTATTTGCATATGAACTTACTAAGCATTTATGCTTACTCCCTCCTTTTTATTCATTGTAGTTTTGGACAAGCCGGCTCGAGAATCGGGATAGGTCGAAGACTCGATCACACTATCCGAAGGACTTTTTGGTAAACGGCTTATAGAACTTAGAATGGCATGTATAGCAATATACCTACTATGTGTAAATAATCTTGTGATATGGTGGTGTTTGGTTGAGGAAATGCTTGATAATGATGAGTCATTGAAATGGCCAATATAGGTTATGTTTGATGTCATGAAAGAATAATAGATTAATTAGTACATGGAAGCTTTTATGAAAATGGAACTAGCCATAAAACAGAACATTGCAGCAACCCTGACGTGAGTTTGAAAATTCACCAAAAATCATAGAAATCGAATTTGGTAATGTATTAGTTATGAAATTGAAGCTTATTGTGTCTACTTTCATATGGAAGAAGCAAAATAGGTAAAGGAGTTACACGTTAGGAGATATTTGAGTTTTAGTGAGACAGGGCCAGAACGATTTCTGGATCCCCTGTTCTAATTTTGAAAATTCACCATAAATTGTACAAAAATAATTAGGAGGTGTATTTTATATGCTTAGAATCCTTATTGAATCTAGTTTTAAGAGAGATAAACGGCACAATTATATGAGTTTTGTACAGAGAGGAAAGTGGTCCGTAGTAAACAGAGGTCAGTACAGTCAAGTTCTGAAACAGGGGCAACTTTAACTAATAAACTGTACTAATCGGCCCAGCCAAAAATTCTAGAAAAAAATTAGTGAATAGATATATGAGTCTAAATTCAGGGAAAATTTACGGATCTTGATTTCGAGTTTTGTAACTCGAGATATGATTTTTCGAGCGACCATGACGCAGGAGATAGTTTATTCCGAAAATGAAAATAGTTTTTGTAAAGTTGTTTAAAATGATAAATTACGTTTAGTGACGCCTCAAGCTCGACTCCGGTGACGGTTTTGGGCGTGGGGACGTTACATTTGGTGGTATCAGAGCAGGTTTAGTCGGTTCTCGGACTAACGTGTTTTATGTACGGATTTTGCTATACATGCCATATGTGTATATTGTGATAGTGTGACGACTTCTGACCTTTTAAATGATTTTTTTTATAGTAAATGGATCCCGATCCAGCTGTGGCTGATGAAGTAGAGAGTAATGCGCCAGCTCCGGCTGAAGGGGCAGCGCCGACTGAAAACCCACCACCTACTGTTGGTCAGGGAGGAGAAAGGGATCGAGAAGCCTTTCTCCAAATGATGAGTGCATGGTACACGGAGTTCGTTCGTACGAACCCGAATGTACGACCTCCCCCACCTCCCCCAATTCCTCAACCTGTGCCCCTGATGTCTCTAGATGTGGGTACGATGAAATTCCAAAGAACTCCAGTTGATAAAATTCGTAAGCTCGGGGCCGAAGAATTCAGAGCTAATGTAGATGATGATGCGGAAAAAGCAGAGTTCTGGCTTGAGAATTCTACCCGGGTATTTGATGAATTGTCCTGCACACCTGAGGAATGTTTGAAATGTGCTATATCTTTGTTGAGAGATTCAGCATATAATTGGTGGAAGACACTGATTTCCGTGGTACCGAAAGAGAGGGTAACTTGGGAATTCTTTCAAGATGAGTTCCGGAAGAAATACATTAGTGAAAGATTTATTGATCAGAAGCGTAAAGAGTTTCTTGAGCTAAAGCAAGGTAGTATGACAGTCACTGAATATGAAAGAGAGTTCGTCAGACTGAGTAAGTATGCTAGAGAATATGTTCCTACCGAGGCCAAGATGTGTAGGCGCTTTGAAGACGGGCTCAATGAAGAAATTAAAGTATTTGTTGGGATTCTTGAATTAAAGGAAATGGTGGTACTTGTCGATCGAGCTTGCAAGGCTGAAGAATTACTTAAAGAGAAGAAAAAGGCAGAATCTGAAACACGAAATTGGAAGAAAAGACCAATGACAAATGCACCCTCACAGCAATCCGGAAAGTCAAGAAATATGAATCCTCGTTCCCAAGTTTCAGCTGGACAATCCTATGGGAATTTTAAGAAGCAAAATGTGGGTCCAAAGTCCCAAACTACTTCGACAGCCAGTGTAGGGAACACGAGATTTGTTAAACCCGAATGTCAGCGGTGTGGCAGAAATCATTTTGGTCCGTGCAGAGCAAACGAATGTTTCCGGTGTGGTTCTCCGGATCATTTTATTAGAGACTGCCCAGAGAGAATTGAAAAAGAAAAATTTCAGAATACAAAAGCTAGTGGTGCAGATTCGCGAGGAAGGTATCCAAGAAAAGCTGGGAGCGAGGCAAGTAGCAAGAATGTAGCCAGAGATGCAGCAGTTAAATCTGAAGGAAGGGCTCCGGCTAGAACTTATGCTATTAAAGCTCGTGAAGATGCTTCCTCACCCGATGTGATCACCGGTATATTTTCTCTCTATGATGTTAATGTTACTGCTTTAATTGATCCCGGTTCTACTCACTCATATGTATGCATGAAATTGGTGTCTAGCATGAATATACCTGTTGAGAATACAGAATTTATGATTAAAGTGTCAAACCCGTTAGGCAAATGTGTTATAGTTGATAAAGTATGCAAGAAATGTCCTTTAATGATTCGGGGTTATTACTTTCCGGCCAACTTGATGTTGTTGCCGTTTGATGAGTTTGATGTTATTTTGGGTATGGACTGGCTGACATTGCATGATGCCATAGTAAATTGTAAACAGAAAGTTATTGAGCTAAAGTGTGAAAGTGGCGAAACTCTGCGGGTTGAATCAGATAAATCAGAGGCATTGTCTAGTGTAATTTCTTCAATGGCAGCTCAGAGATATTTGAGAAAAGGTTATGAAGCCTATTTAGCATATATGTTGAATACAAAGGAAATTGAAAAGAAAGTGGAATCAGTGCCGATTGTATGTGAATTCCCAGATGTATTTCCTGAAGAATTGCCGGGTTTGCCCCCAGTTAGAGAAGTAGAGTTTGGTATTGATTTGATGCCGGGAACAGCTCCGATCTCGATTGCTCCGTATAGAATGGCACCAACAGAGTTGAAAGAATTAAAGTCGCAGTTGCAAGAGTTGACAGACAAAGGCTTTGTGAGCCCGAGTTTTTCGCCTTGGGGTGCTCCGGTGTTGTTTGTGAGAAAGAAAGATGGTTCGATGAGATTGTGTGTAGACTATCGGCAATTAAACAAAGTGACAATTAAAAACAAGTATCCGTTGCCAAGAATTGATGATTTGTTTGATCAGCTGAAAGGAGCAACATGGTTTTCAAAAATTGATTTGAGATCTGGGTATTATCAGCTGCGGGTAAAAGAGTCGGATGTGCCTAAAACTGCTTTTAGAACAAGGTACGGTCATTATGAATTTTTAGTTATGCCGTTTGGATTAACAAATGCTCCTGCCGTGTTTATGGATTTGATGAATCGAATATTTCGGCCATACTTGGACAAGTTTGTTGTGGTATTTATAGATGATATCTTGATTTATTCGAAAGATGAGACAGAGCATGCTGAACACTTGAGGATAGTTTTGCAAACTTTGCGAGACAAGCAGTTATATGCCAAGTTTAGTAAAAGTGAATTTTGGCTTCGGGAAGTAGGATTTTTGGGTCATATTGTTTCGGGTGATGGTATACGGGTTGATCCCAGTAAAATTTCAGCTATTGTTGATTGGAAGCCACCGAAGAATATAACCGAAGTTAGAAGTTTCTTGGGGCTAGCCGGATATTATCGACGGTTTGTGAATGGATTTTCTATAATTGCCGCTCCTATGACTAGATTACTTCGAAAAGATGTTAAATTTGAGTGGACGGAAGAATGTCAACAAAGTTTCGAAGAATTGAAAAAGTTACTAACAGAGGCACCAGTGTTAATACAGCCCGAGTCAGGTAAAGAATTTGTAGTATATAGCGATGCTTCTCTAAATGGTTTGGGATGTGTATTGATGCAAGAAGGAAAGGTTGTGGCTTATGCTTCGAGGCAGTTAAAACCTCACGAGAGGAATTATCCTACTCATGATTTAGAGTTGGCTGCAGTGGTGTTTGCTTTGAAGATTTGGCGACATTACTTGTATGGTGAGAAATGTCGAGTATATACCGATCACAAAAGTCTTAAATACTTGATGTCACAAAAGGACTTGAATTTGAGACAGCGAAGATGGTTGGAGTTATTAAAAGATTACGAGCTTGTGATTGATTACCATCCAGGAAAAGCAAATGTAGTTGCTGATGCTTTGAGTAGAAAACTGTTGTTTGCTTTAAAAGTTATGAACGCTCAATTAGAAATGTCAGATGATGGTTCCATTCTGGCCGAACTAAAAGTAAGACCGATGTTTTTACAAGAGATTTGTGAAGCTCAGAAAAGTGATGAAGACTTACAAGCCAAAAGAAAGCAATGTGAGGTTGATACAGAGTCAGACTTCAGAATCGGTCCTGATGGTTGCTTGATGTTTAAAGATCGGATTTGTGTACCGAGGAACGGAGAATTAATTCAAAAGATTTTGCAGGAAGCACATGGTAGTTATTTGACAGTTCATCCAGGTAGTACGAAAATGTATAATGATTTGAAGAAAATGTATTGGTGGAATGGAATGAAAAGAGATATATCAGAATTTGTGTCCAAATGCTTAATTTGTCAACAGGTGAAAGCTGAACACCAAGTGCCTTCAGGATTACTTCAACCTATTATGGTTCCTGAATGGAAATGGGATCGGATTACTATGGATTTTGTTTCAGGGTTGCCGTTGACTCCAGGAAAGAAGGATGCCATTTGGGTAATAGTTGACAGATTAACTAAATCGGCTCATTTCATTCCGGTACGTACGGATTATTCTCTTAACAAGTTAGCTGAATTGTATGTTAGAGAAATTGTTAGACTACATGGAATACCATTGTCAATCATTTCAGATAGAGACCCGAGATTTACTTCGCGGTTTTGGCAAAAGTTACAAGAGGCGTTAGGTACAAGGTTAAATTTCAGTACTGCTTTTCATCCACAAACTGATGGGCAATCAGAAAGAGTAATTCAGATTCTTGAAGACATGCTTCGATGTTGTGTATTAGAATTCCAAGGAAGTTGGGAGAGATATTTACCGTTGGTGGAATTTGCTTACAATAACAGTTATCAGACGAGTTTGAAAATGGCACCTTATGAAGCATTGTATGGTCGTAAGTGTCGGACGCCTTTGTATTGGACCGAACTCAAGGAAAATCAGATCTATGGGGTTGATTTAATAAAAGAAACCGAAGAAAAAGTGAAGGTAATTCGAGATTGTTTGAAAGCTGCTTCGGATAGACAGAAATCTTATGCAGATTTGAAACGAAAAGAAATCGAGTTTCAAGTTGGTGATAAGGTATTTTTAAAGGTGTCTCCGTGGAAGAAAGTCCTCAGATTTGGACAGAAGGGTAAGTTAAGTCCGCGTTTTATCGGGCCGTATGAAATAACTGAAAGAGTTGGACCGGTAGCTTATCGGTTAGCATTACCATCTGAGTTAGAGAAAATTCATGACGTGTTCCATGTATCTATGTTACGTCGGTATCGCTCGGATCCTTCGCATATAATTTCACCAACAGAAATTGAATTACGACCAGATATGACCTATGAAGAAGAACCGATAAAAGTTTTAGCTCGAAAGGTCAAACAACTAAGAAACAAAAGTATTGCTCTTGTGAAAGTGTTGTGGCAAAAGCATGGGATAGAAGAGGCTACATGGGAACCCGAGGAAACTATGAGAAAACAATACCCACATCTGTTTACCGGTAAGATTTTCGAGGACGAAAATCCTTAAAAGGGGGGGAGAGTTGTAATATCCCGAATTAGGGCCTAATCGGAATAGTGGTTTCGTGACCACAAATCCGAGGTAGAAATAATTATATTATAATTATTTTGATGTTTATGATATGATTTTATGATGGTGTGAAAATTTCGTGAAGAAATTCTAAGCGTAAAGTGCTTAATTTGGAGTTAGGGATTAAATCGAATAAGTTGCAAAACTTGCATTCTAGAAGTTTTTAGTATGAAATTGCTTTGAAATATTAATTAGGAGGTCTTAAATGGTAATTAGACCAATTTTAAGTTCATGGACAAATTAGGACATGGGAGGAATTTTTGAAAGTTTAGTAAGGAGGGGTATTTTGGTCATTTGGTTATTAACATGAATTAAAAGGGAAAAATAACACAAAATTGTTATCATCTTCATTTGGTTGCTGCCGAAACTTGCTCTCTCCATAGCTAGGGTTTCTTCAACTTTCAAGCTTCATAGTAAGTGCATCTAAGCCCCGTTTTTAAAGATTTTTACGTTTTTGAGATCCCGGTAGCTTGATAAAGCTTATGTTAGCATTATTTTAAGTTAGGGTTCACATTTGGAAAAATACCCATAGGTGAAATTTGTGTATTTTGATGTTTTATGATAGAATATGAGGTTTTAAGTTATGTTAGACAACTTGTGCTACTCGGTTTTGAGCAAAAACGAGTAAAACGCTTAATCGGTAAAAATACATATTGTTCATAAGTATGTGTTTTAGTGGGAATTTGAGAATTCTAATGGTAAATAAATGATCAGCATGTCTTAAAACATAAGAATTTGTGATAAAGTAAATTTCCGAGCTTTGGGGCAAAAGTGTAAATATGCAAAAGTTTAGGGGCAAAATTGTAATTTTTCCAAAATTTGAATTAAGGTCTAATTTTAAAATGTGAATATTAAACAAGCTAAATGTGTTATTTTAGATCAAGAAAGACGTGGAATCGACCTCAATCGGGGAAAAGAAAAGATTACAGACTAAATTGCAAAATCGTTGTATTTTGGTACTAAGGTAAGTTCACGTGTAAATAATGTAACATAATTGTTATTTTTAAGTTAATTGATGTTATTTATATGATATGCTGATTTTTATCATGAAATATATGCTTTGAGGTTATTATCGAATAATATGCAAATTGTGTATGCTACTTGTTAAATATAAATTGCTACCGAGTATTGGTTTCGGCATTCTGTGGAAGACGGCAAGGATATGTGACTGAGGAAAATCCCGTTTGAACCTTAGGAATAGATTAGGATACAAGTGACATGTCACTAGGATGGTTGGGCATCCGAACTCGTTGAGTTGAGTCCGAGTTCACTTATGGATGCGAATATCCGAACTCGTTGAGTTGAGTCCGAGTTCGTGAAATGTAACTAGGCATCCGAGCTCGTTGAGTTGAGTCCGAGTTCACTTATGGATGCGAACGCCTGAGCTCGTTGAGTTGAGTCCGAGTTTGCTTATGGGCGGGTTACATAATTGATTGATTTCATATATAGCACTTATGTGCAAATGATCCGTGTATCCGAGTTGTATTCCAATGTGTTCAACGGGTAAAATTCAAGTGAAATGGAAAAGCACTCAAGATGTAAGTGACGATTCGGTAATATTGAGAAATGGCCATATTGGACAGGTATGTACTTAACCCTCGGGTTGAAACTCGACACAACAACAAAATGTGGTAAGATGAAGTATGATGAATAAAATTGTGACATATGTTTTGGTGATGCTATGTTAATGTTGTTTGGCATAATGACTTTGTTATGTTACTTGTTATTTGCATATGAACTTACTAAGCATTTATGCTTACTCCCTCCTTTTTATTCATTGTAGTTTTGGACAAGCCGGCTCGAGAATCGGGATAGGTCGAAGACTCGATCACACTATCCGAAGGACTTTTTGGTAAACGGCTTATAGAACTTAGAATGGCATGTATAGCAATATACCTACTATGTGTAAATAATCTTGTGATATGGTGGTGTTTGGTTGAGGAAATGCTTGATAATGATGAGTCATTGAAATGGCCAATATAGGTTATGTTTGATGTCATGAAAGAATAATAGATTAATTAGTACATGGAAGCTTTTATGAAAATGGAACTAGCCATAAAACAGAACATTGCAGCAACCCTGACGTGAGTTTGAAAATTCACCAAAAATCATAGAAATCGAATTTGGTAATGTATTAGTTATGAAATTGAAGCTTATTGTGTCTACTTTCATATGGAAGAAGCAAAATAGGTAAAGAAGTTACACGTTAGGAGATATTTGAGTTTTAGTGAGACAGGGCCAGAACGATTTCTGGATCCCCTGTTCTAATTTTGAAAATTCACCATAAATTGTACAAAAATAATTAGGAGGTGTATTTTATATGCTTAGAATCCTTATTGAATCTAGTTTTAATAGAGATAAACGGCACAATTATATGAGTTTTTTACAGAGAGGAAAGTGGTCCGTAGTAAACAGAGGTCAGTACAGTCAAGTTCTGAAACAGGGGCAACTTTAACTAATAAACTGTACTAATCGGCCCAGCCAAAAATTCTAGAAAAAAATTAGTGAATAGATATATGAGTCTAAATTCAGGGAAAATTTACGGATCTTGATTTCGAGTTTCGTAACTCGAGATATGATTTTTCGAGCGACCATGACGCAGGAGATAGTTTATTCCGAAAATGAAAATAGTTTTTGTAAAGTTGTTTAAAATGATAAATTACGTTTAGTGACGCCTCAAGCTCGACTCCGGTGACGGTTTTGGGCGTGGGGACGTTACATTGAAGGTGAAGCTAGGGATGCAAGAAAGAGATCAATGGGCAGATCATTTCAGTCGCAGTCAAAGAAATCAAGAGAGATGAGTTCTCGATCAGATGTTTCGATAAGTTTTTCTTAGAGAGATCTTGGTAAGCAACGCTCCAATCCGAAGGGTCAAACCACTTCCGTAACAAGTGTCAGTAGTGTTAGATCTGATAGATTCAAATGCCAACATTGTGGAAAGAGACATCCGGGTGAATGTTATCTGTATAACCGAGCTTGTTTTAGATGTAGGTTTCAAGATCATTTTATTAAAGACTGTCCCGAAAGAGAAGGGTTTGAGAAATCTTAGAATGTGAGGCCGAGTAATGTGAGTAGAGGAAGACCACCAAGGAATGTGGGATCTGGAAATAGCAGTAAAAGCGAAAAGAAAGATACCACTGCAAGATCTGAAGCGAAAGCTCCAGCTAGAGCGTATGCTTTAAGGGCTCGTGAGGAAGCGTCTTCACCTGAAGTGATCACTGGTACATTTTCTCTCTATGATAATTCTGTTCTTGCTTTAATTGATTCGGGATCAACTCATTCATATATGTGTGTGAAATTAGTGTCTGATAAGAATTTGTGTATTGAATCCACTGAATATATGGTTAAAGTGTTGAATCCGTTAGGAAAACATGTGATAGTAGACAAAATTTGTAAGAATTGTCCTTTGATGATTTGTGGTCACTGTTTCCCTGTTGATTTAATGTTGCTACCTTTTGATGAGTTTGATGCCATTTTGGGAATGGATTGGTTAACTTTGCATGGTGCTAAAATAGATTGTAAACAAAAGATTCTGGAATTAAATTATGGTAATGGTGAGATACTTCGAATTGAAACAGATAAGTCAGATTGTGTTCCGACTGTGATCTCTGCAATGTCTGCTTATAAATGTTTGAAAAGTGGTTGTAAGGCATATTTGGCCTACGTGTTGAACACTAAGGTGTTTAAAAAAGAGATTGAATCTGTGCCTGTGGTATGTGAATATTTGGATGTATTTCCGGAAGAATTGCCAAGGTTACCTCTGGATAGAGAAATTGAATTCGGTATTGAATTACTTCCGGGTACTACTCCAATATTGATCACTCTGTATAGAATGGCTCAACTGAATTGAAGGAATTGAAAGTACAGTTGCAAGAATTGACTGATAAGGGATTTGTGAGACCTAGTTCTTCTCTGTGGGGTACTCCAGTTTTGTTTGTTAAGAAGAAAGATGGGTCATTACGGTTTTGTATTGATTATCGTCAGCTTAACAGAGTAACTGTGAAGAATAAGTATCCGTTGCCTAGAATTGATGACTTATTTGATCAGCTTAAGGATGCTTCAGTGTTTTCTAAAATCGATCTGAGATCCGGGTATTATCAATTGAAGGTTAAGAAGTCTGATGTGCCTAAGACTACTTTTAGAACCCGATATGGTCACTACGAGTTTTTGGTAATGCCATTTGGATTGACCAATGCTCCGACCATTTTTATGGATTTGATGAATCGGATTTCCAGGCCTTATTTTGATAAGTTTGTAGAGGTTTTCATCAATGACATTTTGATATATCCTCAAAGTGAGTCTGAGCATGTTGAACATTTGAGAATTATACTTCAGACCTTGAGAGAGGAGAAACTGTATGCCAAGTTCAGTACAAGTAGTTCTGGCTTAGTGAAGTTGGGTTTTTGGGACACATTATTTCGGAAAAAGGTATTTGAGTAGATCTAAATAAGATCTCAGCAATTGTAGAATAGAAGCCTCCTAAGAATGTGTCTGAAGTCAGGAGTTTTCTTGGCTTAGCCGGGTATTACTGTCGGTTTGTAAGAGGTTTTTCGATAATAGCCTCGTCGATTACGAGATTGTTACGGAAGGAAGTTAAATTTGTGCGGATTGATGAATGTCAACAAAGCTTTGAAAGGTTGAAAAAGTGTTTAACTGAGACACTAGTGTTAGTGCAACCTGAGTTGGGGAAAGAATTTGTTGTTTACAGCGATGACTTGGGTGTGTTTTGATGCAAGAAGGAAAAGCAGTAGCTTATGCCTCTCGGCAATTAAAGCCACATGAAAGGAATTATCCGACTCACGATCTGGAGTGTAACACCCCTAACCCATGTCCGTTGCCGAAATAGGATTACAAGGTATTACTCAACTGAATACAACTTCCGGACATTTAGATAAACACATATATAGAGGCTCCTTTATTCACTATGTAATAACGAATATCAATGAAATTTAAAACATTTAAACTTTGTCCAAAATCACCACATGCAACCATGAATCATTATCAAGTAGCCTAACATAACCATGTACATGTTATAGCTCATAGCTAATATTTGACATCAAGTATACAATCAAACTTATTACCACATGATTACACTTAAACTTATTTAAGCTAACGCATTTTAACAACTAACAATATCATATCATCAATACTTATAAATTCTGATACATCAAATACATCACTTTCCAACTTACAACAGATCATTGTATTAAACAACGCATCATGCACTATTCATGTGGTCATCTTCCAAAGCTTTAACCGATTACACACATGCTTAAGCATTTTATAACGTTCACTAATCATTATCAATAATCTATTAATATATATATAAACCATAACCAATTACGTCAACCATAATCAATTTTAAACACAGCATTAAACAAAACCATGGAACGATATTTGACAAAACGAACAAGCCATTTTCGCATGGCTTGAATATATACAAAGTCATAATATAACTTGTTTCAAAAGAGAGTTAAGCCTATACATGCCATCTTTCAAAATATAGACCATTAAAGAGTACCAAAACAGTAACAATAGTGTGGATGACTTTGGACGTGAATCTCCAAGATCGTAGCTTTCAATCAAGATCTATAAAATAGAACAAACACAAATATTCACAGTAAGCAATTATGCTTAGTAAGTCTTAAGCAGTTAGGTAATTAAACTCACTTATAAATTCAATATCAAGATCACATTTAGCAATATCTAAAGCTTCCACCATTTGGCCGAATAGGTCAAGTTCCATGTATACACATATAACTTATTTGTTTCATTCAAAATTGAGATCATAAAGTGATAAGCATCTAAATGCTTCATTATTACTTCTAATTCAATCAAATCGAACTAGAATATAATACCATATACACATTTAATTTCCATAACTGAATCACATATACGTGTCATTCGCTTCCATGAACAATCTCATAAGAATCAAATATTCATATAGCACAACGTATAATCACTTCACAAATGCTTCTCAATGCACATTCATAATCCAATCCTAATTGGTTTCACATAGATAAGTAAGTATCACATACCTGGACAATTTAACACATTAAGCGAATTCAATTGCCCTTTTTGCATAAGACCTCATTGTCTTAAACTTTTATGGATTCACCGACAAGAAGCCTGCTAGCTTTTAAACTCGAACTCATCACCGGCGCATAGCCTGCTAGACTTTAAGTCTTCACCGGCATTTTGCCTGCTAGGCTTGAAGCCCGATAATATTTCATCGGCATTTTGCCTGTTAGGCTCAAAGCCTGATTTATAGCACCGGCTTATAGCTTGCTAGGTCAAAATGCCCGAATAATCATTTCAAAGATAATTTCACAAAATCATAGCCTTATCGAATTCAAAGTGCACATGTATATCACGTAAAACAACCATATTAATCAACTTTAACTTCCTTCGAGAAGGAACTTATATTAACCATATTCTTATACCACAATCACATTCATCAATTATAAGTAGCATTTGAAATATAATTCATACATCTCAATTCACCTTTCTTTCACTTTCAATTAGCACTTATTAATCACTCCAAAAACATATCACAAAGCTTACTTAAATTTTTTTATTTGCTATTCGGCTATAAGCCTAAAGCCACATGCTAACATTTCATTTCATCTTAAATACAATAGCCACGTTCAGTCTATGAAAATAGATCATTTCAAATACTTAAGAACTTACCTCGGATATTTTCGAATAGTTACGGACCGACTATTTAATTACTTTAGCTTTCCCTTTATCCAAATTTGGCTCTCTATGCTCTTGAGCTTAATTCAACAAATTAAAACTAGTTTAATCACCTCACCAACTCATTTTAATCAACAAAAATAAATTTCTCAATGAAACACATTCATATGGCAACATTTTTTTTCTTTTTTCTTTTATTAAACTCACACACACATTCGGCAATTTCATCTCAATCCATCTCAAATGCATTTAAGATTAATACATCATTCAAATTCCCAAAGCCACAATATCAACAATTAACCGAATATACATAAACTCATATCCATATGTTCATAGATCAACTTTAATATCTCATACTTATAAATATCAAGTAGCCGAATATACATGTGCTTGTACCAAAGAATCATACACTATTAAAATCATTTTATCAATGCATAAAGCCAAATCTTTAAACATTTGTTTACAAATACTCATGTATTAAATCTTAATACCACATAGCCGAAAGCACATATAACCTTTAGGAAAATTACAAAATTTACACTTTAATAAATTACACATATATCAATAGGCCAAATATCCATTAAAAAAATATTTGAAAAATTCATTAACACATTCGGCAAATACACATACATTAACAAAGATTTTAGCATAATTTCAATTTGGTACTACACTAGCCGATTACTAATAACATTAAAACCACACATATAAATCCATTAGTAAGCTCAACCTCAATAAGAATAATTTATTAACATCCTTATTCATGTCCACATTCGGCCATTACAGAAATGTACATCTAAATGCATATTAACTCACATTTCCATTTAAAAGCTTCAAAACACCCACTATTTCCTTCATTCTCTTCCATGGCCAAAAGTACAAGCCTCAACCAAACTCAAAATTTCAACATGGGCTATGAAAGGAACTTAGCAACTAACTCAATTTCACAAAAATTATCAAGAAATAAAATCAAAACATACCTCCAATTTGATTCACCAAGGCTGAATATCAAAGAGTCTTTTTCTTTACTTTGTTCTTTAAGTTTTGGCAATGACAGAAAGAATGAGTAAAAACCACTTTGTTTTCTTCACCCACTAACTCATATAAAAATCATATTTCATTTTACGCTTATTTTTATTTAACAAATAACTCATCAACTAAATAAAGAAAATGAAAACAATAATGCTTTCATGCATGCAATGGCCAGCCACTAAGTTAAAGATGGTCTATTTGACATGCAAGTACCCCATATTGGTAAACCACCTAATATTCGGTCACTACAAATTTACCTATCACATTTTCAAAGTTTATCAAACGAATCCTCTTTCATAATTCAACATCCAAATGACAGAATCAAAGCATGAAATTTTCACACATGCAATTTCACATATAATAAACATAGAATATAACATTTAATTATTTTTCTGACTCAGTTTCGTGGTTCTGAAACCACTATTCCGATTAAGGTCAAGATAGGGCTGTCACAACTCTCCCCCTTTAGGGATTTTCGTCCGTGAAAATCTTACTGATGAATAGGTTAGGGTAACGTTCTTTCATTGAGTCCTCAAGCTCTCAAGTCACTTCTTCGACTACATGTTTGAGCCACAACACTTTCACTAACGAGATTTTCTTATTCCGCAATTCTTTCACCTCGTGAGCCAGAATGTGAACCAATTCTTCCTAATAACTCAAATCAAATTGAATTTCAATCTCTAACAGGCTAATCACATGTGAAGGATCGGATTTATACTGTCTAAGCATCGAAACATGAAAAACATTATGAATCTTTTCAAGTTCAGGTGGTAAAATCAATCTCTAAGCAATCGGCCCAATCCGTTCTGAAATCTCGTACGGTCTGATAAGTCTCGGGCTCAATTTACCTTTACGGCCGAATCTGAGTACCTTCTTCCACGGTGAAACCTTTAAAAACACTTTATCCCCAATCTGATGCTCTATTTCTTTACGTTTCAAGTCTGCATACGATTTCTAACGATCTGAGGCTGCTTTCAGACTTTCATGAATCACTTTTACTTTCTATTCGGCCTCTTTAATCAAATCAACTCCGTAAATCTTATTCTCACTGAGCTCAGTCCAAAACAACGGTGTACGGCATTTACGACTGTACAAAGCCTCATAAGGTGCCATCTTAATACTCGATTGAAAACTGTTATTGTATGCGAATTCAATCAAAGGCAAGTATCATTCCCACGAGCCACTAAACTCAAGGATACATCTCAACATATCCTCGAGTATCTGAATAACTCGCTCAGATTGACCGTCTGTCTGGGGATGAAAAGCAGTACTAAAATGCAACTTGGTGCTCAAAGCATCTTGCAATTTCTTCCAAAATCGCGATGTAAATCTGGGATCTCTATCCGAAACGATAGAAGTAGGTACTCCGTGTAATCTTACAATTTGAGAAATGTACAATTCAGCTAACTTGTCGAGTGAATAATCTGTACGAACGGGAATAAAATGAGCTAAATTTGTCAATCTATCAACAATAACCTAGATTGCATCTTTCTTGCTCGATGTCAACGGCAAACCAGATACGAAATCCATCATGACGCGATCCCATTTCCACTCAGGTATCATAATCAGCTGTAGCAATCCTGAAGGCACCTGATATTCAGCTTTCACTTGTTGACATATCAAACATTTCAAAACAAAGTCAGAAATGTCTCGTTTCATATCGTGCCACCAATACTGACGTTTTAGATCATTTTATATTTTCGTGCTACCCAGGTGAACTGACATTCGGCTACTATGAGCCTCGCTTAAAATCATCTGAATAAGTTCTGAATTTCTCAGAATGCATAATCGATTCTTGAATCTCAAACAATCATCGGTGTCAATCCGAAACTTGAAATCATCTTTCGAACCATAATGAGCTCGCTTTGCATTCAAATCATCATCAACTTTCTGAGCTTCGTGGATTTGTTGTATTAACACTGGTTTTGCTTTTAATTCCGCTACTAACGCATCACCAGCGAACATATACAAATGTACATTCATTGCTCGTAGATAAATAGAGTTTTTTGACTTAGAGCATCTGCGACTACATTAGCCTTTCCTAGATGATAATCAATGACAAGCTCGTAATCCTTCAATAATTCTAACCACCGTTGTTGTCTCAAATTCAAGTCTTTTTGAGTCATCAAATATTTAAGACTTTTATGATCAGAGTAAACATGACATTTCTCTCCGAACAAGTAATGACGCCAAATTTTCAAAGCGAAAACGATGGCAGCTAACTCGAGATCATGTGTTAGATAGTTTTTCTCGTGAGGTTTTAATTGTCTCAAAGAACATGCAACCACTCTACCTTCTTGCATCAAAACACAACCTAAACTGTTCAAAGAGGCGTCACTATAGATCACAAATTCCTTACCGGATTCCGGCTGAACTAACACTGGAGCTTCGGTCAAAAGAGCTTTCAACTGATCAAAACTTTTCTGACACTTTTTTTACCATTCAAAATTGACTTCTTTCTGAAGCAACTTTGTTAACGGTGTTGCTATCATCGAGAAGCCTTTCACAAATCGTCTATAATACCCAGCAAGTCCCAAAAAGCTCCGAACCTCTAAAACATTCCTCGGAGGCTTCCAATCAAGTATGGCTGAAATTTTACTTGGGTCAACCCGAATATCCGATGCGGATACAACATGTCCCAAAAAGCTAACTTCATGTAACCAGAACTCACATTTACTGAACTTTGCGTACAACTGCTTATCTCATAAAATCTGCAACACCAATCTCAAATGTTCGGCATGCTCAGTTTCATCGCGTGAATAGATTAAAATGTCATCTATAAACACGACTACGAATCGATCCAAATATTGTCTAAAAATCCGATTCATTAAATCCATGAAAACCACAAGGGGAATTAGTGAGCCCAAACGGCATCACCAAATACTCGTAATGTCTGTACCTCTTTCTAAAAGCAGTTTTAGGCACATCGGAGTCTCCAACTCGCAACTGATAATAGCTGGATTTCAAGTCTATCTTCAAAAATACTGAAGCTCCCTTTAGTTGATCGTCATCGATTCGCAGTAACAGAAATTTATTCTTTATCGTTACTTTATTAAGCTAACGATAATCGATGCACATTCTCAAGGTCCCGTCTTTCTTTTTCACACACAGCACTAGGGCACCCCAGAGTGAGAAACTCGGTCTAGCAAAGCCTCTATCTGTCAACTCTTGCAACTGAGATTTCAACTCTTTTAACTCAGTTGGTGCCATACGATACGGAGCTATCGAAATTGAAGTCGTACCTGGTACTAGCTTTATGCCGAATTCAACTTCCTGTATAAGTGGCAACCCAGGTAATTCCTCGGGAAAAACATCTTGATATTCACAAACCACTAGCACAGTTTCAATCTTTCTTTTGGATACCTTACTATCCAGAACATAAGCAAGATAAGCTTCACAGCCCTTTCTCACATACTTCTAAGCCAACATCGAAGATATCACTGCTGGTAACCCGCTCAGATTAGAATACTCAACTCGAATTATTTCGTCACTCAAACATCGCAAGTCAATTATCTTCCATTTGCAACTCACAACGGCATCATGCACAGTTAACCAATCCATACCCAGAATAATATCAAATTCATCAAATGGTAACAGCATCAAATCAACCAGGAAACAGAAATCCCGAATCATTAGGGGACACTTTTTGCACACTTTATCCACTAACACATATCGGCCTAGAGGGTTTGACACCCAAATCACAAACTCAGTAGACTCAATAGGTAGAGTCTTACTGGATGCCAAAGTTTCACACACATAGAAATGAGTTGAACTGGGGTCAATCAAAGCAATAACATCAGTATCAAAAAGGGTGAAAGTACCGGTAATAACATCTGGAGAAGAAGCCTCCTCACGAGCGCGTATGGCATAAGCTCTGGCAGGTGTACGAGCCTCAGATCGAATAGTGGTATCTTTGGTCCCTCTCTGACTGCCACTAACATTGCCCGCATGTCTAGGTGGTCTACCTCGTGCTGCAGTATTACTAGGTCTCTCACTCGGATTAGTATTCCGCTCAGCTAAATTCAGACAGTCCCAGATAAAATGATCGGCTGACCTACACTTGAAACAGGAGCGATCATGCAATCTGCAGCTCCTCGAATGCCACTTACCATAATGCTTGCACTCAGATCTGTTCTGACGATCATTGCCAACACTAGCAACGGAGGTAGCTCGTGTACTCACAGGAGGTTGATCTCGATCCCGTCTAGAAAATCTCGAAGTAGTCTTAGATTGGCCCGATTCATCTCGAAATTTCTTCGAGGACTGCTGAACGTTTTTCCCCGAAGATCTTTTACGAAATTCTCTAGCTCCATCTTCGGCTTTTCTTTTCTCAATTCCGAGCTCTTCAGCTTTACAAGCTCGCTCAACAAATACCACGAATTCTTTAATCTCAAGAATGCCTACTAGCAATTTGATGTCTTCATTCAACCCATCCTCGAAGCGTTTACACATGATAGCTTCGAAAGAGATACACTCACGGGCATATCTACTGAGTCTCAAAAATTCTCGTTCATATTCAGTAACTGTCATTCGGCCCTGTTTAAGCACAAGAAACTCTTTACGCTTTTGATCAATGAATCTTTGATTGATATACTTTTTACAAAACTCCGTCAGAAAGAATTCCCAAGTAACCCGCTCTCTCGGAACAACCGAAACTAATGTATTCCACCAGTGATAAGCAGCATCACGAAGCAAAGACACAGCACACTTCAAACACTCGTCAGGGGTATACAATAATTCATCGAAGACACTTATAGTATTGTCAAGCCAGAATTCTGCTCTCTCCGCATCATCGCTAACAGTGGCTTTGAACTCTTCAGCCCCATATTTTCTAATTTTATCAACCGGGGGCTTACTCGATCTCAACGAATTGATCACATGAGGCACTACAGGTGTCGAAAGCGGAGTATTCGGGGGTGGGGGTTGTAGAACAGCCGGATTAGTTCGAATAAATTGAGTGAACCAATCACTCATCATAGCATAGAAAGCTTGTTTTGCCTCCTCATCTCGATTACTCGCATTTGGCTGAGAGTCATTCGGCGTTGTCCCTTGAGCGGGAGCAGGCGCTACACTCTCAACATCGTCGGCTACGGCTCGATCAGGATCGAGATCCATTTACTATACAAAAAACACATTTCAATTGTTAGAAGTCCTCACACTATCGTATTAACACATTATGGCATGTATAGCTAGACTTACACATACTACGTTAGTCTTAGAATCGACTAAACCGTAACTCTGATACCAATAAAAATGTAACACCCCTAACCCATGTCCATTGCCGGAATAGGATTACAAGGTATTACTCAACTGAATACAACTTCTGGACATTTAGATAAACACATATATAGAGGCTCCTTTATTCACTATGTAATAACGAATATCAATGAAATTTAAAACATTTAACCTTTGTCCGAAATCACCACATGCAACCATGAATCATTATCAAGTAGCCTAACATAACCATGTACATGTTATAGCTCATAGCTAATATTTGACATCAAGTATACAACCAAACTTATTACCACATGAATACACTTAACTTATTTAAGCTAACGCATTTTAACAACTAACAATATCATATCATCAATACTTATAAATTCCGATACATCAAATACATCACTTTCCAACTTACAACAGATCATTGTATTAAACAACGCATCATGCACTATTCATGTGGTCATCTTCCAAAGCTTTAACCGATTACACACATGCTTAAGCATTTTATAACGTTCACTAATAATTATCAATAATCTATTAATATATATATATAAACCATAACCAATTACGTCAACCATAATCAATTTTAAACACAACATTAAACAAAACCATGGAACGATATTTGACAAAACGAACAAGCCATTTTCGCATGGCTTGAATATATACAAATTCATAATATAACTTGTTTCAAAAGAGAGTTAAGCCTATACATGCCATCTTTCAAAACATAGACTTTTAAAGAGTACCAAAACAGTAACAATAGTGTGGATGACTTTGGACGTGAATCCCCGAGCTCGTAGCTTTCAATCAAGATCTATAAAATAGAACAAACACAAATATTCACATTAAGCAATTATGCTTAGTAAGTCTTAAGCAGTTAGGTAATTAAACTCACTTATAAATTCAATATCAAGATCACATTTAGCAATATCTAAAGCTTCCACCATTTGGCCGAATAGGTCAAGTTACATGTATACACATATAACTTATTTGTTTCATTCAAAATTGAGATCATAAAGTCATAAGTATCTAAATACTTCATTACTACTTCTAATTCAATTAAATCAAACTAGAATATAATACCATATCCACATTTAATTTCCATAACTAAATCACATATACGTGTCATTCGCTTCCATGAACAATCTCATAAGAATCAAATATTCATATAACATAACATATAATCACTTCACAACTGCTTCTCAATGCACATTCATAATCCAATCCAAATTGTTTTCACATAGATAAGTAAGTATCACATACCTGGACAATTTAACACATTAAGCGAACTCAATTGCCATTTTCGCATAGGACCTCGTTGTCTTAAACTTTTATGGATTCACCGGCAAGTAGTCTGCTAGGTTTTATGTAACACCCCGAACCCAGCCCAGACGTTATGGCCATGTTCGGTGTGCTACATCACCTAGACTATCCTACGCTGCCCTATTTACTAAGTCCGATGGTGAGTTTTGGAAAGCAATGCTTATTTTTTTAGAAATTCCTGTTTTAATAATTATTCAACTTAATCTCTATTCCATTTGATAGGCGATTCTTGTTAACCTTATTATCCTACTTAGTCATTTGTATTGTCAGGTTGGTTAGGAAAACATTTGTTAAATTTTCGAAAACGGTGTGTAGTTGTGGTTGAAATAGAACGGTTGAAAATCCCAAATAAAAACAGTCATAGTGGCCTTATTACAACCCATAAACAAATTTAAAAGTAGAAACCGATAATTAGAAATATAAAGTAGTAAAACTTATTTTAAACCGTGCTCATCCTCGTGGCCACTCTGAATCCCTCCCAGCAACCAAGTCACGATCTAGGGCTCACCTGCAAGGATGGAAAGAGAAGGGTGAGTTTGGGAAAACTCAGTGTGTGCAGAACCCATCCAAAGCCCACATCGGCTCGAGCCCACTAGGCTTGAGCCCTAACCAGTCTCAGTCAGATACTGGGCCGAAGCCCTATCCAGATTACAGATACTGGGCCGAAGCCCTATTCAGATAACAGTTTGGCCTATAGGCCCATAACAGTACAGTACAGTATAACAATATGAATGCAACCCAATTGGGGAGATTACTCAACCCATCAACCGCTACACACCACCCGTACCAGCCAACACACCATGTGGGGAATAACTCAACCCACCTAGCCCACACACCACAGTCGCAGCATGGCTGCTCGGATAAACAGTATACGAGGCAAAGCCCCTTTCAGAAATAGTACGAGGCATAGCCCCTTTCAGTAACGTGGCAGTGCCACTCACACTTCCTCCAATATAAAACCCAACCCATACAACAGATACATATCATGGTATGCAGTAACAGTAACAGTCATATCAAGCAGTACTGTCGATTTTAGCCCTAGGGGTATAATGGTAATTTTATACTTAGGGGTAAATCAGTAATTTCTCACCCTAAGGGTATTTCAGTAATTTTGTTCACTTATTACAGTTTTTATTATTATTACAGCCTCTACTATTACAGTGGTTGTTACAGAAACTCATTTAATTTAGTTTATCAATTTTAGTCCTTTGGCCCTAAAACCCCTAATGGGCTCTACCATGCCATTTTAGCCCATTAGGCCCATTTAAGCCTTAATTTCCAATCCATTATCTTGTTTTAACAGTTTTTATGCCAGTAATCCATATTATTGCCTTTAAACCTATTTTTACCCAAATGGGCCCAAATTGCCCATTGGGCCTATATTCAGCCCACCAAGGCCCAACTTACCGTAGCACCCAAAATTCCGCTGTCAGCCCGCCTGATAGTGCCGATTCCAAAACCAACCTTCTCCTACCAACTTGAGAGCGTTCGCACGCTCACAAGCTCTCGAAATGCCAGAACTTCGGCATTTCGGCTTTTCGGCTTTTGCCGATTTAAGCATTGAAGGGTGTTCGAAACTCACACCTGTTTTGTAGTTCCACTGACAAGATTTCCTATGCGTCCGTTCCTACAATCCATTATCTAAATGATTAATCAGCAGATCTATGAAAAACTACAACCAAAATCCCTTACCATATTCGGCCACACCCTTAATGGCCATGAAAACTTACCTCTGTCGATTTAGATGCACTAGATCTAGATCTGATGATACCGATGCCTTCCACTCCTTGCCTGATCACCTTCCTTGCTAACTAACACCCAAAAAGAACCAAAATACTACTTTAAATCACTAATAGACTAGATCGACAACCTCCCTAACTTTAGGGACTTTTGGCTTTTCCAAAGTATGAAATATCTTAAAGATCTGAGTTGATAACCACTTACCACTGCTTTTACCTTGATTCTAACTCAGATCTAAGTAGATCTATCCCTTAAACGCAGACAGAAACCAAATCTCTGAGATCTAAGAATTCGGCCAAAAGCTCCTATGGTTATGGCAATTTCGGCTTTTCAACTGGTGAAGAAGATGACGATTTGGGCTATAGACTTGGGTGATGGTGTCGAAAATGGTGTGGCTCAAGGGGATGTAGTAATCGGCCACAACAGGTGAAGGGAACAGGGGTAATTCGGCTTAGAAGGATTCGGCAAAAGGAAGTAGCTTTCGGGATTTTGGCACTTTGAACATTCGGCTATGGGTGTTTTTGAGAGGGATGGGAGCAAAAGAAAGAGTGGATCTGAGTAAGAAGGGTGTTCGGCTAGGGAAGAGATCAAAGAGGAAAAAGAAACGTGAAGAAAATAATGGTCGAGGTGAAGAAGAAGAAATCGACTAGAAGCTTTCTAGGGAGGCAAGTTTCAACTTTTTTGACAGTAAAAGAGAAGATTATACCTATGGTGGCTAGCCCTAATTCTTATGACAGAAAATAGAAAAAGCTATAACCCTAATATCACACTTGAGTAATCGGCCCAAGTCCCCCAAAGCCCTTGCCGAAATTCCTACTTAAATTAGTCACATGCCCGACACGTGCTTAAAAATTAAAAAGAACACTACGCTTACCTTGCAGCTCTAACCCTTGTCCTTGAATACCCACTTAGGCGCCACTTTTTTAGGAGCTTAGTGGCGCCACCTTGCCACTCTACCAAGGCTCCATTTGTGACATATTTTCCACGGTTTTTCTTAAAGGCCCACTTAACCAAGTCCCCTTTCACTTGAAAATCCAACTTAATATTTTACCGGGTTTTAACTTAAGCTTGGGCCTTCTAAAGGCCCACTAACACATGTACATACATTTTCAACCTTCAGAACACCAAAATTTTAAAACTTCACTAAAATTTGCAAAACCCAAAAAAATCCCGAAAATCAGGGTGTTACATTTTAAACCCGATCTCATCACTGACGCATAGCCTACTAGACTTTAAGTCTAAATTCATTCACCGACATTTTGCCTGCTAGGCTTGAAGCCCGATAATATTTCACCGACATTTCGCCTGCTAGGCTCAAAGCCTGATTTATAGCACCAGCTTATAGCTTGCTAGGTCAAAATGCCCGAATAATCATTTCGAAGATAATTTCACGAAATCATAGCCTTATCGAGTTCAAGTGCACATGTATATCACATAAAAAAACCATATTAATCAACTTTAACTTCCTTCGAGAAGGAACTTATATTAACCATATTCTTATACCACAATCACATTGATCAATTATAAGTAACATTCGACATATAATTCATACTTCTCAATTCACTTTTCTTTCACTTTCGATTAGCACTTATTAATCACTCCAAAAACATATCATAAAGGTTACTTAAAATTTTGTATTTGCTATTCGGCCATAAGCCTAAAGCCACATGCTAACATTTCATTTCATCTTAAATACAATAGCCACGTTCAGTCTATGAAAATAGATCATTTCAATTATTTAAATATTTTCGAACAGTTACGGACCGGCTATTCAATTACCTTAGCTTTCCCTTTATCCAAATTTGGCTCTCTATGCTCTTAAGCTTAATTCAACAAATTAAAACTAGTTTAATCACCTCACCAACTCATTTTAATCAACAAAACTAATTTTCTCAATGAAACACATTCATATGGTAACATTTTTTTCTTTTTTTTATTAAACTCACACACACATTCGGCAATTTCATCTCAATCCATCTTAAATGCATTTAAGATTAATACATCATTCAAATTCCCAAAGCCACAATATCAATAATTAACAGAATATACATAAACTCATATCCATATATTCATAGATCAACTTTAATATCTCATACTTATAAATATCAATTAGCCGAATATACATGTGCTTGTACCAAAGTATCATACACTATTAAAATCATTATATCAATGCATAAAGCCAAATCTTTCAACACTTGTTTACAAATACTCATGTATTAAATCTTAATACCACATAGTCGAAAGCACATATAACCTTTAGGAAAATTACAAAATTTACACTTTAATAAATAACACATATATAAATAGGCCAAATATCCATTAAATAAATATTTGCAAAATTCTTTAACACATTCGACAAATACACATACATTAACAAAGATTTTAGCATAATTTCAATTTGGTACCACACTAGCCAATTACTAATAACATTAAAACCACACATATAAATCAATTAGTAAGCTCAACCTCAATAACAACAATTTAGTCACATCCTTATTCATGACTACATTCGGCCATTACAGAAATGTACATCTAAATGCATATTAACTCACATTTCCATTTAAAGGCTTCAAAACACCTATTATTTGCTTCATTCTCTTCTATGGCCAAATGTACAGGCCTTAACCAAACTCAAAATTTCAACATGGGCTATGAAAGGAACTTAGCAACTAACTCAATTTCACAAAAATTATCAAGAATTGAAATCAAAACATACCTCCAATTTGATTCACCAAGGCCAAATATCAGAGAGTCTTTTTCTTTACTTTGTTCTTTAAGTTTCGGCAATGAGAGAAAGAATGAGTAAAAACCACTTTGTTTTCTTCACCCACTAATTCATATAAAAATCATATTTCATTTTATGCTTATTTTTATTTAACAAATAACTCATCAACTAAATAAAGAAAATGAAAACAATAATGCTTTCATGCATGTAATGGTCGGCCACTAATTTAAAAATGGTCTATTTGACATGCAAGTACCCCATATTGGTAAACCACCTAATATTCGGTCACTACAAATTTACCTATTACATTTTCAAAGTTTATCAAACGAATCCTCTTTCATAATTCAACATCCAAATGACAGAATCAAAGCACGAAATTTTCACACATGCAATTTCACATATAATAAACATAGAATATAACATTTAATTATTTTTCTAACTCGATTTCATGATTTCAAAACCACTATTTCGATTAGGGTCAAGATAGGGCTGTCACATGGAGTTAGTTTCTATCATTTTTTCTTTGAAGATATGGCGAAATTATTTGTACGGTGAAAGGTGTAGAGTGTATACCGATCACAAAAGTCTGAAGTATGTTATGACTCAAAAAGATTTGAATTTGCGACAACAAAGATGGTTGGAATTATTAAAAGACTATGAACTTGTGATTGACTCTCATCCGGGTAAAGCAAATGCGGTTGCTGATGCCTTAAGTAGGAAGTCTTTGTTTGCTTTGAGAGCTTTGAATATAAATTTGTCAGTGTCTGTTGATGGTTCGTTGATAGCCGAGTTAGTGGCTAAACCGTTATTTTTGCAAGAAATTTGTGAAGCTCAGAAATTAGATAGTGATTTATTAGCAAAGCGAACTCAGTGTGAAACAGATGATAGTTCTAATTTTCGGATAGATTTGAGTGATTGTTTGCTGTTTCGTGACAGAGTTTGTGTACCGAGAAATACTGAACTGATTCGGAAGATTATGCATGAAGCTCATGATAGTTGTTGGTCAGTACATCCTGGTAGTGTAAAAATGTATCAAGATCTACAGAAAGTGTATTGGTGGTTGGGAATGAAACTAGATATTTTTGAATATGTAATAAAGTGTTTAGTGTGTCAGAGGGCAAAAGCAGAACATCAATTACATTCAGGATTACTCCAGCCAATTATGATTCCCGAATGGAAATGGGAAAGAATTACCATGGATTTTGTTTCAGGATTGCCTTTGACGCCAAGAAAGAAAGATTCTGTTTGGGTAATTGTTGACCGATTAACTAAGTGAGCTTATTTCATTCTGGTGAGGATGAACTTTTCTCTAGAAAAATTAGCAGAGTTATATGTTTCTGAGATAGTTAAATTGCATGGTGTGCCTGTATCGATTATTTCCGACAGAGATCCGCGTTTTACTTTGAGGTTCTGGAATAAGTTACAAGAGGCGTTGGATACTAAGTTAAATTTTAGTACTGCCTTTCATCCTCAATCAGACGGGCAATCAAAAAGAGTGATTCAAGTGCTTGAAGATATGTTGAGATGTCGTGTTTTAGAGTTTGAAGGTAGTTGGGATAAATATTTGCCTTTGATAGAATTCGCGTATAACAATACTTATCAGTTAAGCATTAGAATGGCACCATATAAAGCTCTGTACAGACAGAAATGTCAGACTCCATTGTATTGGACTAAACTTCGTGAGAAATATATTCATGGGACTGATTTGGTGAAAGAGACCAAAGATAAAGTAAAGATAATTTGAGACTGTCTGAAAGCTTCATCCGATCGACAAAAGTCATATGCAGATTTGAAAAGAAAAGAAATTGAGTTTCAAGTAGGAGATAAAGTGTTTTTGAAAGTGTCTCCATGGAAGAAAATTTTGAGATTTGGCCGAAAAGGTAAATTAAGTCCACACTATATTGGTCCGTATGAAGTAAACGAAAGAATCAGTCCAGTAGCTTATCGGTTATCTTTACCTCCAGAGTTAGAAAGGATTCATAATGTGCTTCATGTCTCTATGCTTCATCGATATCGGTTAGATCCATCGCATGTGATTTCACCTACTAAAATTGAAATTCGACCAGACATGTCGTATGATGAAGAACCGATTAAGATTCTGGCACGAGAAGTGAAATAGTTCAGAAATAAAAGAATTGCTCTGGTAAAGGTATTATGGCAATGTCATGGAGTAGAAGAGGCAACATGGGAAATGGAAGAGACTATGAGGAATCAGTATCCCCATCTGTTTACTAGTAAGATTTTTGGGACAAAAATACCTAAGTGGCGGAGAATTGTGACAGCCCAAAATAGGGCCTAATCAGAATAGTGGTTTCGTAACCATAAATCTAAAGTATGAAATTTTGAATTGAGTAAAATTCTGATAATGTCTTATAGATAAATTGTTGTTGTGAAAATATGGTTTGAAAATTTTATCGATAAAGTGCTTAATTTTATTTTTGGGCTAAATTGCATTAATTGCAAAATGTGAGTTATAATGTGTAAGTACCTATTTGAAATGGGGGTTTGAACTAGAGGTCTTTAAATGGCAAATAGACCGATGGTTAATAGCATGGACATATATGGGCATTTCTAGAAATTTCTGTGTGTAATAGCCATAAGGGCATTTTTGTCCATTTAGCTAAAAGACAAATAAAAGATGAAAGAAGGATGAAAGTTCTTCATCTTCTTCCTAGTTGTCTGCCGAAATTTCTCTCCACCATAGCTCAAGGGTTTTGAGCTTTTTCAAGCAAATTGTAAGTGCATTTTAGCCCCGTTTTTTATTATTTTCGTATTTTTGAGTTCCTCTAAGCTTAAATTTCATGATTTTACCATTTATTTGAAGAGAAATTGAGTTTCAAAAATCTACCCATTCTTGAGAAATTTGTGATTTGATGAGAAATGGTAGAAAATGGATTCTTGAAGTGTTATTTACGAGTTTTTCTAAGTAGTTTTCGGTAAGAACGTCCCTAAGGGACTAAATTGAGAAAAGTGGAAATTTGTTCATAAATATATGAAAATGTGTGATTTTTGGGTTGTTATTATGGAAAGTGATTTAGTTAAGTCTAAATTATTAAGAAATAGAGTGAAATTGAGTTTACGAGACTAGGGGCAAAATGGTCATTTTGCCCAAAAGTTTGAATTGTGAACGAATTTGAGTAAGGAATTGATAAAATGTGTTAAATGTGTTTATTTAGATCAAGAAAGAAGAGAAAATGATCGAGATCGCGGAAAAGAAAAGATAGTAGACTAACTCGAGATTTAGTCATTTTGTTATCGAGGTAAGTCATGAGTAAATTATAGCACATTTGTATCATTGTTAATTATTTGATGATTTCTAAGTGAAAATATGTGAATATGACTTACGAATTATGAAATTGTATGATTGTGCATTTTGATAAATCATGTTTGAACTGTAAGAATGACTTCGGATATGTGTGACATGTCACTTGAGTGTTTTTTATTCTGTCTGATTCCGTATCCCGGATGCTGGGTGTACTTGCATGTGTTGTAGTGTCACCTATCAGCTTATGTAAGCAGGGCCATGGATTACGTCTGTATTTCTGTGATCTGAAGTAGCTTCAGCTACATATTCTAGTGGATTTAGCTACATATTCTGATGGCTTTTCCCATATTTTTGTATTGGCTTTGGCCACATATCTGTGAGGCACTTCAGTGCTAACCTCTGTATATCCGTTTCTGTTCTGAATGTCCAACGGGAATTAACTTGGTTATGTGAAGCAATTGTGCAGGTTGAGCAATTGAAAATGAATTGAATATGATATGTGATATGTATGTGAATGTCTATATTTGGACCTTTTGGTAAGAATGTGCATGAGTAAGTATATGAATGTTGCATTTATGCTATGAGGAAATTAAATAGCTTAGCTAATTAATGTGCCTTTGCTATTAATTTACCTATGGCTTACTAAGCTACTTGTAGCTTACTCTTCTTCTTTTCCCTTCCTTTTAGATTATCGAGCATAGAGCATATTGGGATTGGTGATCGAAGGAGGCTCGTCTCACACTATCAAGCTACCTTGGTGTATGTATGCATGATTTTGATATTTTGAGTTCTGCATGTATAGGTGGCTAGTCTTGGTATAAGTATTATTTTGTAAGCTTAATAGACTAGGTGTATATGTGATAGTTGTGTTGTAAATGGTTTTATAAATGTAGTCATTTTGAGAATGTGACATTGAAATTGGTCAAATTATATGGTATGTATGTGAAATTGAATTTCAGGGAGGTAAAGGCTTGGTAAATAGCCTGACACGGCCTGCATAGTAAAGCACACGTGCGTGTACTCAGTCCGTGCCTCCACTACACCTTAATTTTAGATTTTAATGTACCACACGGGTAGGAGACACGGCCGTGTGTCTCGACCGTGTGGGGTACATAGCCCCAACATGACTGTGTGGGGTGACCATGGCCAATTGGACAGTTTCGTCCATGACCTCTGGACATGGGCATGTGAAGGCCACACAGCCTTATCACATGGCCGCGCTATGTGTTACACGAGCGTGTGACATTGTTTCAAAAGTGAAAAATTTTTCGGGCTTTCGATGTGATAGGATTCGAATCCTAATCATCTGAAATGTCAGTATTGCGATAGTAAAACCTCGGTAAGGGTAAAATTGTAATGATTTGGTTGTAAACATGAGTCTGTACTCCGGTAAGTTTGGTAACACTCATTACTCGATTCCGGTGACAGTTTTGGGTAAGGGGTGTTACAGTTATTATCATTTAATATAGCAAGTATCAAAACACATTGATTAATAATATATGCGGAAAAGATTCATAAAACGTGGTCTATTAACTTGCAATACTCATTGTATGATATAATACCTCATAACATAATTACCAAATCCTTATCTTACTTAAACAAACATTAATACTAAATTAAAACATTACAAGTCATCAAATATATATACAAACACATCACCTAAACGTCATACTATTTGTCCAAATATAATATACACTCAAACTCCTCATTATCTTTACTTAACATTGGTTATTATTCATTTGGTCTTTTTCCAATGCTTGAGCTGAATGCAATTGCTATTAACGTTTATGCTTAGACAAATATCCACTTTCAACTTTCCCATGTCAAAACATTTCAAGAACTAAACTCAAATACCAAACATAATATGTTTTTCTCATTAGTATATCACAAATATACATATATGCATACTATATAGTAACCATTTTGACTAACATTTTAACTAGCCAAACCAAATCCATACATGCTAATATTATCTATCATGAAACATATAGCAAAAGTCATATATAAGACTAATTCAATGCTCTTATATTCGACCAAATACATAAGTAAATATATAACAAAAATTTATTCAATAAATATGCTTAATAACTTATCTACTCAATCAAATATGCCAACCGCATTTTAGCTTCACATCAAATATATCACATATATTATATTATACTAACCAAGGTTAATTAAACCTAAAGCTTACCAAATTATACCAACTACACATCAAAACATATCGTGCCATTTAATTATAAACCAAAACTAAATAAACACTCTATAATCACATATATCAACCACATTATTTAATTAAAACATGAAACTATACTTAACAAAATGATCAAGCCATTTTCGCATGGCTTATATATATACATACCCAAATCAGACTTGTTCACAAAATAGTTTAACCAATATATGCCATAAGTTTTGAGTTTAGCTTCTAAAAGTACTGATAATTAAATGATAGTGTGGACGACTTCACTGACGATCCCCGAGCACGTAACGACCTCCAAAATCTATAAAACCAAGGCAAACATATACACACAATAAGCTATTATAGCTTAGTAAGTCATAAGCAATTGTACAATTCATTAACATTAGTAAATCAATAAACTAAAAATTGATTCATACTTTCATATTCATTTATACATGTTCAATTTGTTAAACATTCAATATGTCAAACATATAAACATATATTAATTCATCAATGCCAAATTCACATGTAGTAATAAACATAACTTTAATCCGTATTAACCTATTCACATACACATATTTGGCTGAACACATACTTCCATGAGTGCATAAACTTCCATTTCCATATCATATAATTTGTATTACAAATATAAAAGCCAGCTTACCTAATTACACAAAAACAACTAACTACCACATACCTGTTCATTTTAGCTAGTTTAAAATATGAAATCATCACTTCATCACAAAGTCTCGTAATCATAAACTCTTTATAATTCACCGGCATCAAGCCTGCTAGGTATAAACCTGAAATCACACTGGCACGAAGCCTACTAGGCTCGAAGCCTAAATTTTTATACACCGGCATTTAGCCTACTAGGCATGAAGCCCAATTTCTATACACCAGCATTAAGCCTGCTAGGCATAAAGTCCGATTTCTATTATACACAGTCATTTCAAACCCTACTTCACGTATAAGAAATTCAATTGCAACATACTTTTCATGTAACTTTCCAACTATCATCACATAGTTCAAATAAGATTAAATGTGCTATTTTCCAATATCACATTCGGCTAAACACCCACATATATCCATTTAATTCCAAATCAATACTTTAAAAAAATTTTCACTCAAAATAATAAATAAATAAAATGTTTAAAGTGCTTATAGCTTACCTCGCATATCGACGAACGACGTAAACTGACTGTTCATCTATTTTTTTTCCCGATCCGAATTCGATTTTCTCTTTTCTTGATCTAAATTTATATAAATTAAACTTATTTAATCAAATATTCAATCCAATTCACTCAAAAACGCATATATGTATAAATTGCACTTTTGCCCCATATATTTTACACATTTAGCAATTAAGTCCAAAATTCATAAAACACAAAATAAATATAATTTACTCACACTAAGCTAAGGCCGAATACTCCTCAAGCCCCTACAAGTCCTCACATTTAATTTAATTCACAATCTAGTCCCTCTATTTACTATTTTTGCAATTAAGCCATATTTACTTAATTTTCATGAAAATTTCCAATACAAACTTAGTAATCTAACACATATCTCTTATTTAACAATATCAAACACAAAATTCACCAAGATATCAATAATGACAACTCATGAATACATCATCAAAATCAGAAATTTAAGCATGGGTCGAGTAGTATTCGAAGCAACGATCTCAAAAACGTAAAAATTATCAAAAACTGAGTCAAAACCATACCTTAATCAAAAGAAACAATAGTTGAACCCTAAGCTTGTATTTTTCTTTCTTTTGTTCTTTTATTTCGGCAAGAAGATGATAAAATGGCTTTATTTCATGCCATTTGTTTTATTTATTTTACAATAATAATATATTTACCTAACCATCCATTAAAATATTTATAATTAATAAATTGCCAAAGCATGAATTCCACTAAACTTTTAATGGTTAAATTACAACATAAAAACCTTCCCTTTAATAAGCCTTAAAATTAAGCACTTCTAATAAATAGCTAGTCATTTTTATATTTTACGCAATTAAGTCCTTTTATTTAATCGGCACTCATTCGACAAAATTAAATCAAGAAAATTTCACACACACAAATTCACACATAATAAACACAAAAAATCATTTTTAAATATTTTTTGACTCAGATTCGTGGTCCCGAAACCACTGTTCCAAATAGGGTTAAAATCGGACTGTCACATTTAATGCATAACCAAATCTAGTTCCATGATCAATGTTCTAAATTCAAATTAAAAAAATGCATGCTAAATATACCCTAAACATAAATCGTATGCCAGAATATAAATAAAATAATATAGTTTCAAAATAATAGGAATTATAAAAAAAGATAATAATTTTTATATAAAATGATTTTGAGCCCTTCGTATGTCGTGTCCATGTTCTAACCTAGTGGGTTATCTGTAGAGACAGAAATAAAAGAGGGAGTGATCTATGAAGCTTTGTGTGAGTTCCATCACAAGATAACTGGTGCAAAATAATAAATCAAGCATACATAATAATAGTTTTGTAACATCCAGATTTCTAATTAATTGAAATTTAGAATGATTAATGGACTATATTGAAAGAAATCGCAAGTTGGTGGCATATATTGGAAGAAATGGGAAAGTTAGAAATCGAATTAGACATAACTGAGATCCAATTTTGGTTCAGTTAGGATGGAACCCGTCGGTTCCTTTAGTGGGAGACATAATGATTGAGAACGCATGGTTCCAATAAGGTTAAAAGAAGCATGAGAAGGGTTATAAATAGTTGGGAGACCACTACCCAATGATAAATTTCTTCTTGATTTTGATTCAGTTTCTCTCGTTCTTCATATTTTCCGATAGCTCGAAGAAGGAATAGCCATGGAAGGTTCTGCATAGAGCAAACTTCCTGAGGATCAAGCTGGAAAAGTAGAAAAACCGACAAGTGGGTAAGATTCTTAACCTTTCTATTTATACAAGGTAAAGTTTATGAACATCAGAACTATTTTAAAGGTTCTGTATGTTTCTGGAAAATGGGTTAAGGTTAAGAATATTAAGTATAACCCATGGTTATTTTGGTTGCAAGCTACTACCTAGAGTATAGACCTTCCGGGGCTCGAGAAAAGGGATAAACTATGAAAAAAATAGATTCAAGTGAGTTCTAGACTCCAAACCAGTTTGCATGCACACAAAGTAATATGACATGAGCATGTATTGTATGATTGTGGGTAAACCATAAAGGATTAGATGAAGTTAGGATGGAAAAATGGGGAGTGATCCTTTAGTTACCACTTCGGGTGAAGCTTCGAACCTTACAAAGGGAACATTGCGGTGTTCGAGCATCAAGGTTAGGTAGTCTTAAGGATGTAATGGAAGGAGGATTTTGGAAATGAAATTATGGAATGGTATTTACCACGACGGTGCTATTGACTAGTCCTTCAGTACCGTGATTATAGTATATGGCGTAAGACCATAGATTAAAAAGGCTATGGCAGTCTGGTATGTGATACGTAGTGTAAGACCATGGATGAAAGATGTCATGATAGCATGGTACATAGTAAAATGGTAATGGCATAAGACCATGGATGAAAGATGTCATGATAGCAAAGTAAACGATATAAGGTATACGGTATAAGACCATATATGAAAGATGCTATGGCAATTAGGTGTGATGAGTAAGAACATGGATGGAAGACTCCATGTACAACCTCCTAAACCTAACTTAGATGTTATGGCCAAATCCTTAAGATTACATTGGTCATTGGAATGACACAAATAAACGTTCCTATTTTCGATCTCTCTTTAAAACCATTTTTTTATCTAAGACTAGCAAACTCGATTATTTACTTTGTTTCAAGAAAAACCATATTAAATTCAAAATCATGAAGCGTCTTTAGAGTTCTATTTATAAAGATTAATTATTTTGGAAAAGCTCCGTTATATTTTGTTAAAAACAAACTTTTAAGTATTGCAATGGAAAATTGTATTTAAATCATATTTTTTGTTAAAAATCAAATTTTCATGCATATTCAGTAAAACATCAGTGAGCAGTTTAAACTTTCAAATCATGAAAAATAAAATATAAATCCCAAAATATAAATTATAGTCCTAAAAATAATCATATAATAAAGTTTAAAGTATTTAAAATAAAACCATCTGAGAACTCCGACAACCGTGTCTAAGTCCTAACCTTGAGGATTATCTAAAATGAAATTAGAACCGAAAGAGTAAGCTAATAAGCTTAGTGCAATTCTTAACATGAAGATACAGTAATAATAGAAATTATAACATTCAAACCAGAAAATATACAAAGTATCATAAACAGTACATAATTCACAATTGATGCTTTACGTGATTATGTCAATGCAAAATTTTTTAGAAAAGTTTCTACCCAACTCCGCTATACACCAATAAAGAGTTCCCCAGAACTCATCAAGCCAAAAATATGCCAATATGTGGACAAGCCACCAGATTTGTAGATAAACTGCCAAAATCGCAGACAAGCTGTAAGAAATGTGGTCATGCCATCAAAATTGTAAATAAACTGCCAGAATATGTGGCTAAACCACTAGAATTGTATATAAACTGCCAAATCTTCCTCTTTATATAATCGTTTCAACCTAATGAAAAATGACATATTTTTAACTAAAACAAAGCAGAACAATAGGCATGATCAAAGCATGAAAATAGTGGCAGAAATAGGAGGCACGATTTAAACATGTGATCAAAGACAAAACTGTGGCATCCATTTCTATACAATCAATAAAATAGTACAATAAGCTCATTTAATGATGCGTTCAGAATTATCAATATCATAATTCACATTTTTAATATGTGACTAAATTTCTATTATAGTGTGCATGAATCATCATGTAATCAGTCTCAATAACATATGTGGGACATGCATCAGTAACATATAATATATGAACAACACTAAATCATGAAATAATATACATACATATTTGGCATCACAAATTTATCGAATCAAAAACACTTATTTGAAACCAATCCTTTTGAAAGATTTATCACTCACCAAAATATTCTGAATTTTAAAAGAATCACTAGCATAAACTATTTTCATATAATATTGTAAATCAATTAAACACAACATCATTTGGATAAAACCCACTTGAAAGTAAGCCTTATCACAACACACTCCAATGATAAAAAAATAGTCAGATCTCTCCTGATCTAATCAAATAATAACATTATGACACCAAAAGAACACTTGTTACTTTTGGTCATGAACCAAAATATGGTCTCTTAAGAAATCGGATAAAGAACTTTCCTTAATACCTTTTTGAAAGAAGATCCAAATGTTTCTCTTATGTTAGAGTAAATTTGAATTATCCGAATTAGATCCTTCAAGAAACTTGTTATACAAGTATTAGATCATATATTCAGCTCACATAAGAAAAGAAATATTTGATATTAGATTTACTAATCAATACTTACACTAAATTAGCTAGATTGGGAGGGTTAATGATTCATCGAGAATAAGTAGAAGAAGAGATGTTAAAATAAAATTAGTATGTAACTTATTTAATGAATTAAGAAAAGTAGAAGAAGAAATGTTAAAATTTAGCTTTGACCAAAAATAGAATAGAGGATGAAAATAGAGAAAATCGATGGGCGACGGCGGTGGTGGTGCGGTGATGTTATGGCAATAGCATGAAGGAGTTTCGACTGTGGCAAGAAGGGAGTGAGAAATGAGGGATGGTGGTCAAAAGTGGTGGTTGGATGATGCGATGGCGGTTAATGGTGCAAAAGTGGTGGCAAAAACAAATGAAGGTGGCAGCTCAAGGTTGTGCAAGAGAGAAAATGAAAGAGAGGAGAAGAAGTTGAACAAAAATGAGAAAGTAGTTACTGTAAGATGGAAGGGGCGGCACAAGCTAGTCAATTGGGAGATATTTGGAAAAGAGTAGAAAGAAGGGAAAAAAGAAAAGATGAGGGAATATATGGAGTAGAAAAGAGAGTAAGAAGAGAAAGTAGAGCAATGCATGGTAAGAAAGAATCTCCCTTATAAGGCAACTAGAAGGGACGACAAATGGGGTGTTGACCAAGATTTAAATGCAAAAACACTTTTTAAAAAATAAAGAGGAGAGGGGAATCGAACTAGTGTCCCTTGTGAAAATTAGCTTGCTCTTAACAACTATGTTAAGAATTCTCATGAATTGATGATAACTAAATTTAAATTAAGTGTGACATCATGGCATCATGAGGTAATACGCTAGGATGGCGAATTTTTGTAAGACCATGGATGAAAGACTCTATGGCCTCTACAGAGATGAAGTCCACTAGGACAATAAACATAAAATAGGGATGAAGCCCATTTGGATAGTAAACACAGAATAGAGATGAAATTCACCGAAATAATAAACACAAGATAAGTCCACCAAGACAGAAAACAAGGGTGAGCCTACTGGGACTAGACAAATGAGGTAAAAAAGGTATAAAAATGTAGCTAGCCTATGATATCCTTTAGAATGTAGCTAGACTATGGCATCCCTTAGAATCCACTTTGGAACAAATGTGGAAAGTATGTCAAGATCTCAAGTGGAGAGTGAAGGCTAGTGCGTTAAGCATGAAAGTGATAAAAGTAGATGTGATAGCTGATAAAACATGCGGTGAAGACCTAATGAGAATCAGAGAAAGATAGGCCATGCAGAAGTTGGCCTAAGTATGGAAAAGTAAGAGAAGGCAAAATGTCTATCAAAGCTACTCCTCTTTAAAGAAAGTCTACTGCTAATACACCGCAATGATAACAACTAGGAAGGAAACAAGCAATTGAGCAGAAAAGCTATCATAGATGCATGATTGATAATCTTCTAGTTCAATTGGATAAAGCAACTTTCGTGTGTGCGATAAGAGAGTTCCCAAGTAAGGGCTGGTGTATACAGTGAGATGCTAGAAGTAATCCCCCTTCTATGATTAGTAAAGTGGAATAAGGATGGGTTCGCCAAAGTGACGAGATATGCTGAAAGTCAACACTACATGAAAGTATCAATCAATCCTTTGAGACTAAGGTATGAAAAGGAAGAGTCCGCCAAGGACTAGTACCATTATGTCCACCAAGAAAGGTATGTCTTAAGGACCCTTAGTCGGAAAGATAAGGAAATGAATATTGAGGTATAGTAAATGAGGAACAAGTGTATATCCAAGTAAGCCATAGGGCAACTAACACTCTGTGGGCAAGGTGTATGAGAGAAAAAGGATAGTGGAAGAAAGGATAAGATCCGTTGAAATGACAAGGTGTCCAGGACACAGTCCAATGGTAAGTTCAATCAGTGGATGGTTGGGTAACTCGAAAGCTCAAGTGGAGATCACTGCCACAGTAAGGTAGTTTGTCATGATCGAAAAGGAGAAATTATATTTATATTAGTTTGCATTTGTTACCCCCTGTGTAGTAGGGTTTATTTATGATATGATTAAGGAACTCACTAAGTTCATTGGAACTTACTAGAGTTTGTATGATGTTCGTAGGACTTGTGAGAATGATCGAGAACTTCAAGAAGGGACCAAGCCGGATGGAGCAAGATCGAGGATCGCAAGAAGTTAGAGTCATGCACATAGAAAGGGGTACCAGTGGAGGCTTTGCCTCAAGATCAAAGCAATGAAGCTCGATAGCCTTCCTAGAATCTAGACTTTTAAGACCAATAGTCCTTAGTAAAGTTTTAATAAAATCTTTGTTAACAAATCATCTGATTAGAGATAGAAATGAATTGAAGGATGAAGCATTCAATAGTTTAAGACCTTATTTGTAAGATTTATTATTAGAATTAATTAAGTATAGGTCCATTTGTGACGCTCCATACTCAGATCTGGTGGATGGGTCAGGTGTGGGCTATTACAAGTTTTTGGTATAATAGCATTGGAATAGCATAGTAGAAGTTAAAGTTCATTCAAGCATGTTTATGAGTGTCAATGCAATGCAATTTTAGTTTAATAGAAAAAAAGGTTCCACCCCGCCTTTACACTCCACAGTAAGAGTTCCCTAGAACTCTTTTAACCCGAACACTCCAATTTTTGGATAACCACCAGTGTTTGCAGGTTAATACGCTAACATTAGTTTGTGAATGCATAACGTGTTTACAGATAAAACTACCAGTGTAACAGCCTAATTTTGAGTCTGATCGGAATAGGTGGTTTTGGGACCACTTCACCGAGTCAAAATAATTACTTATTATTTTATTAATGTTTACAGGCTGATAGAATTATCATGTAAAAGTTTCATACAGAAAATTTACCTATTAAACATTTAATTCGGTAAAAAGGACTAAATCGCGTAAAGCGAAAAATAGGTGTTCCATAAGTTAAATGACTTATTTGGCTTTGGCTTTTGAATTTAGTGGCCTTAAATGGTAAATAATCCATTTTAAATGATAGTGGACATTTATATCTATATTATATATGATTTTTATATAGTTTATTAAAGGTTAGTTTTGTAAAGTGGTTTATATATTATTATTAATTAAACAAAAGCATAATATGACTTTATTTTCTTCATCTTCCACCGAATTGCTAAAGAAATAAAACCATTTTCATTAGGTTATATTCGGCCAAGCTTAAATCGTCAATTAAGGTACGATTTTGATTCGATTCTTAATGATTTCTATGTTTTTGAGCTCGTTGCAACTCGATATATCTAGCTCATACCTCAATTTCTGAAATTAGTGATGTTTTTGAAATGTGCCATTGTTGAATACATGAATATATTAAATTTTTATGCTAGATTATTGATGGTTGTTTAAAGATATACAAGTTTTATAAAGTGATTTTTGACAAAAATGTGAATTAGAGATTTAATTGAAATAGATAGAAATTTTGTGGCTAGAAATGAGAAATAATTGAAAATATGGGCTTGAACGGTATACATGAATATTCAGCTATGAATGGGTATATAGAAATTTGGTGTATTTTGCATATTTTTGTATTAAGGACTAAAGTGTCAAAATATGAAATTATAAGGGCTATTTTGTAAATAGGCCAAAATACATATATATGGGTTAAATTGAACGTTTTGATGAATAAATAGATTATTTTGAATTCGTATAGATCAAGATAAACAAATATCAGAACTTGATCGAGGGAAACGAAAGATAGACGGGTAAACAATTATACGAGCAATTACGAGGTAAGTTCGTATAATTAGAATCGAACTTATTGTTATATTTGAATTTTCTGAATTTGCTATTGGTTTGATTATAATGTGATATTAAATTGAATTGCCTATTGGTCAAATATTCTGATTAAATACTGAGTCCCATTTAAACTGTAGAAAGTCGTAGGATACAAGTGACATGTCACTAGGGTTACAGTTTGGTCGAGCTCCTGCATTCATTGCGAACTCACCACAACTCATACGAGCTTATCGTTCAGCCTTCGGACTTACTATTTAGCCTTCGGGCTTACCATTTCAGTCCTTCGGGGCTTATCGATTTTGTAACAGCCCATTTTTCGGTCTGATCGAAACGAGTGGTTTCGGGACCACTTAACCGAGTCAAAATATTTATTTTATTATTTTTAATAATTTTTCAGCATGATAGTATTACCGTGTAAAAGTTGCGTAAAGAAATTTTACTAATTAAATGGTTAATTCAGTAAAAAGGACTAAATCGCGTAAGGCAATAAATATGAGTTCTATTATTAAAGTGACTTATTTGGCTTTGGCTTTTGAATTTAGTGGCCTTAAATGGTAAATAGGCCATTTTAAATGATAGTGTACATTTATGTCCATATTATAAATGATTTTTATATGGTTTATTAAAGGTTAGTTTTGTAAAATGGTTTATATATTATTATTAATTAAACAAAACCATAATATGGCTTCATTTTTCTTCATCTTTCACCGATTGAAAAAGAAAGAAATGGTATTTCCTTTGGTTTTACATTTGGCCAAGTTTTAAATCTCAATTAAGATCAAGAGAAACCATTACCGGAATTAGATTGAGGAAAATCGGAAAGTAGACGAATAGTCAACGGATACACGAGGTAAGTCGTATAGCTAAAAAAATCAAACTGTTAGATATGTGTAATTATTTAAATTGAATATATATATGTATGCGTGATGAATAATTTACTAGAATTATCGGCTCTATGAATATGTTGCTACCACCAAATTATATGATTAATTGATACACAAATTAAATGATACAAGTATCTGAATACAAGTTTCCTGATACATGATTATATGATAACAAAATATATGTTATATGAAATGTGTTGTAAATGAAATGGATTTGTATTATAGAAATTTCATGTTATAAGAGTTATATGATTAAATATATTATATAATACAAGAACTATATGAGTAAATGAGATATGGGATGAATTGGTACTTGAATAAAAAAAATGTTATAGATGTATATATGTACAAGTATTCGGCTGGATAATAAATATGGCATATGCAAACTGAGCATTTGAATATATATGTTTTAATTGAATTGAAAATATATGAGTTGAGAAATTGTAATATTAAATATCATTAATTTTGAATTTAAATTAGTTTAATATGCTGTTTTGAATTTTATAGGGTTATAATTGAGATAGTTGAATATGGTTATGCATGGAAATAATATATTTGAATTTAATTTGACTGAGTTACGATATTTGAAAGTCTGTATGAACTTTATGGAATAGCTAGAATTTTCAATATATGAATTATGCATAAGATGACTTTATAACAGTGATAATCAGGTTTTGTGCCTAGCAGGCTTTATGCCGGTGTATTAAATCAGGCTTTGTGCCTAGCAGGCTTTGTGCCTATCAGGCTTTATGCCAGTGTATTAAATCAGGCTTTGTGCCTAGCAGGCTTTGTGCCTAGCAGGCTTTATGCCAGTGTATTAAATCAGGCTTTGAGCCTAGCAGGCCTTGTGCCAGTGTGTGATACAGGTTTGTGCCTAGCAGGCTTTATGCTAATGAATTATTATAAGCTTTATGCCTAGCAGACTTTATGTCGATATGACATCGATATGTGATTGCATGTTAGACCACATCTGGGACGTTGGCATTGTACATTATGTGTGATTATCTGTGTATCCTATCCAATTCCGAATGGATCAACGGGCCATTTACCGATATGTAATATGTCAATTACATGTTATAAGAGGAATCTGGAATACATGAATACTTGATATATGTACATGATTCATATTGATTATATGATATAAGTATATGTTTATATGAAATGGTATAGAATACATGAATTACATGTTACATGACATGCTTACAAGGTATACGATACATAATTTATATGTTATATGAGATACATGATATGTTTGGATAAATTATTACATAGTTATATGATTATTTGTTACATAAAATGTATGATTTTTATAGATGAAAGGTTATATGGTATATTTATATATGAAGTATTGAAATAAAAGATGATATGTAATTTAGTATACATAAAAGATAGATGTAATGATACGAGTATTGAAATGTTACATGAGATCAATGATTTATATGGATGAATTGATACATGGTTTAAATGAAATATAGTTATGAAAAGTGACATGATTTATATAGAAGGTATATTTGAAAATGAATTAATGTTGTTACTGATGAGTTAATGTTTATATGAGTATAATTCTGCTATCGGTTATATGAATGTGTTATAGGTCATACGTAATGAAATAAATTGACAACAATGCTATGTGAATTCTATGATATTGATGTTATATAGGTGATATGTGATATAAATGGTTTAGTTACATATATGGCACTTAGTGTGTAAGATACCGGGTTTTCGATGTTGGTCTCAAGGGTTCGATTGTAAAGATGATGTTATGAGAATAGAAATGATGATACGAATCAGTACAGGTATACGTGGTACACTTGACAAGTAAGTGACATTGATAAATTCATATGACATGTGAGTAGATATGATAAAACACACATGAATTACATGATTGATAAGGAAATAAATATTGAATTAGATGAGGCTAGTTCAAAAGCAATCATATTACTTAAAATGACAAGCTAATTGTTAAATCTTTTTATAGTGCTGATAATTATATGAGCTTACTAAACTTATTAGCTTACTCTGTTTATTCTCTGTATTTTACAGTCATTTAATTGCTCGCTCGGGTTGGAAGTCATCAAAGATTTCATCATACTATCTAGGAGATAATTGGTAATTCTGAACTCTTTGAAATGGGGTAATATGGCATGTATAGGCTAGTTAATAAGTTAATTTATATGGTCATTTGTGTATGTGAATGAGATATGATCTTTTGTATTTTGATCAAGCTATGTGGTATGGCTTGAGTGAAAATGGTTGACTTGATATAGAAGTATTACATGATTTGTTCATCTTGTGATAATTTAGATAATTGGCATTTTGGTATAGATGATATATGATTATGAATATATGGTATAATTGGTAGTTGTAATTGCATTACAACTTGTATTTAGATACATATGTGAGGCTACACGAAATGGCCATTTTAGTATGAACTTATTGAGACATATGATAGGCACATATTTGAATTGATAAGCATATGCTATGTTGAAATGAATGAAAATAAGTTATGAATTATAGATACAAGGTAAAAAATGAATACATGAAAGATAGTATAAGTTTGTGTTGTATATGACTTGAATTGGTTGAATTGGCTGCCTATCTATGCTTGAAAACATTATGCAAATGATACTTGTAGGTACATGACCATTTGGGGTGTGAAGCTCGTGGCCTGGGCACACGGCCATGTGAACTTATTCCGAAGTTTTTCTTAAGATTTCTCATATCTTTTATATGTTATCAATTTAGTCCCTAATGATTGAATGAAGCTTTATATGATTGTTTAAAGTATGCTTTGATGGATTCAAGTTGAATTGTGATGATGTTTGATAAGTTTAAAGTTTTACTGTTCTAGTCTGAGTTACATGTTCTGGTCTGAGTTACAAGTCCGGTAATGCCCCTTAACTATTCTGGCAATGGTTACGGGATAGGGGTGTTACAGATTTAGCTCTATGGAGCTTACCCTTCAGCTTGTTTGAGCTTACAGTTTACCGGCTCAAGAGGAGCATACCAATTCTGGCTCGAAAGAGCATACATGATGAATTGGCGGATTACCGATTATACACTTAGTGTGTATCACCCAAGTATCCCTTGATGTTTCCAAAGGTTCAACAGGCATTATACCGACATGAAATGTATGAATACATGTTACAAAAGATACAAGAAGTATATGAATTATATGTTATATGAACTACAAGATACCTGGATTATATGTTACATTAATTTATATGATTTACATGATTTATATGGTACAAGAGTATATGTGCTATAAGATGAATTGTTAGATGAGTTATATGATACGCATAGATGAAACGTTACATGATTTAGATGAGTTTTATAAGTGAGAAATTATATGTGATATGATACATGTATGGGAATGTTATATGAATGTTATATGCTACAAGAATTATATGATTTACATGACAATATATTATACAAATTACATGATTTACATGGATTATATGTTATATGAGTGACATGAGTTACATGAATTAAAGGGATAAGATGTTACATAAATTACATGAATTATAAACATGAAATGTTACATGATTTATATGAATTATAGGGATGAATTACCATTGTAATGGATGGATTTCTGTTATGATTGATATACGTGTATTGTGGTATTAATTTGTTGAGAAATGGAATGAATGATACTTGTGATATGAGAAACAGGTGGTGAAACCACATATATGGCACGTAAAGTGCGAGATACCGAGTATACGTTATTTCTCCAAAATGTTTCATCTAGAAAATGATGATAGAGATGAGGTTATAAGCAATGATATAGATTAATACAAGTATTTATGAGAACTCTGACACGTAAGTGATAATTGATGAGACGTAAGTGAAAACTGATGAATTAATACATGAATTACATGGAAGTTAACGTAAGAGATATTGAATTTGGTAGAGTTGGTTTATATGTATTCAAGTTTATTTAAATGGTGAAATAATTGTTAAACCATAGATAGTACGGTTAATTATACAAGCTTACTAAGCTTATTAGCTTACTCTGTTTATTCTCTGTATTTTATAGTGATTCGAATGCTCGCTCGAGCTGAAAGTCATTGAAGATTTCATCACACTATCCAGAAGATGATTGGCATTTTTGAACTCTTTGAAATGTGGTAATATGGCATGTATAGGCTGGTCTATAAGTTGAATTATATGGTCACTTGTGTATATGAATGTGATGTGAATTTTGGTATTATGATCAAGCTATGTGATATGGCTTGAGTTGAACAAGGTTGGCTTTATATTGAAGCATTATATGATGTGTTCATTTTGTAGTAAATTTGATAATTGGCATTTTGATTTGAACGATATGTGACTATAGATATGCTAGTATGAATGGTGAAATGTGATTAATTTGTAAGTGGTATTTAGATGCATATGTATGACTACATGAAATGATCATTTTAGTATAAGCTTACTTGCGATTCATGGTAAGTTTCATGTTTGAATTGGTGAGTTTATGCTATATTTGAAATGAATAAGATTGAGTTAAGATATATATAGGTACTTGGCATGAAATGGATACATGGAAGTTAGTATATGTTTGTGATATAGTTGGAAATGTTTTGTTGATTATGAAATGGTTTTTAATTTGACTTGAATTGGCTAATTTGGTTGCCTATTTATACATATAAATGTTGTGAAATTAATGCTTGTAGGTGTAAGGGCCCAAATTTGCCCAGGGCCCATAAACCAGAAACCAAAATAAAGATAATAAACAGTCCATTTTTACAAACCCAAAATTAAATTACCCAAACCCAACAAGCCCAACAAGCCAAAAACCCCATTTCCAAAACCCATTTCTAAAAACACCTAGCCCAAATCGATAGGCCCAATGCCTAAACCAAATCTCGGTCAAACCTAAACCTAGCTCTCTCTAGAGCGCCGCTCCTCCATGTGCGCCTCAGCTGCACCACGCTCGAGGCCCAACTTTTCTAATGCTGCCACCGACCTCCTCTACCTGCTCCCTAGGCCTATAAAAACACTCCAAAAATGAACAAACAACAAAGCAAACATGCAAAAAGGACAGAAGCAAAGCGGAGAATAGAAACGAAAGCAAGAACAGTGTAATAGATCGGCTATAAAGGCCATATTTTCAATGTATTTTGGGGGGATTTTGACAATATTGAAAAAGTGATAAACACAAAAATCCCTCTGAATTTTGGATAAAAAAAATCAAAGATTAATCTCCTTAAGGTGATTTCCGCTTTTTTTTGTTTTTATTATTTTTCATCTAGTTCCTTCCTTTATTTTCTTTTATTTTTTTATATATATGCGAAATAAAAAAAAAGAAAAGGGGGAAGACAGATACCTTTTCAGATTTAGGGAGTTTGGCCTCTGGGTCCGTCGAATCGGGACGTCGGCCACCGGTTACAGTGGTATACGGTAGACGGACGGTGATGGCCCCCAATCGGCCAGAAAGAAAAGGGTGAGAGCATGGGGAGAGGTTGAGGAGATGAGAGGTTTCAAAGCTTTTTTTTTTTGTTGTTTTTCTTTTTTTAAAAAAAATAAATAAAGGGTAAAAGAAAATATAAAGATGGGTTTTTAAGGCATTAAATGAAACAGCTGTTTGGCAGGTGAAATCGTGTGTTCCCACTTTAAAAGGGTGATTTACTCTTTTAGTCCATTCCTTTTATTAGCACCCTTCAATCAGTTTCTTTTACCTTTTAATTTCGCCCTGAGATTTCCCATGGCTTTCAAATGGGTCCGCGATTGCCAGGCTAAGCGCATGCGTCTAGGCCATGGGCTATTGCCCTTTCGGGTCCTTGCTAACCTGAGCGTGCTTCGTTTTGGTCCTCTTTTCATTTTTTATCTTTTTTTTACTTTTTTATTTTAAATTTGCTCCCTAGATTTCTGTATTTAATTCAATTTTGGTTCTCATTAGTGTCATTTTCTTTATTAATTATTACTATTATCACCACTATTATTTTATCATGTTTTATTTTTTTTATTACACAGTATTATCATTGTAGTTATTATTATTTTTATCCTTTGTATGTATATATATATATATGCGAATCCTTTTATATTTACTATATGATATTATCACTACTATTATTTTTATTTTGTATCATTACTATATTATATTGTTTTAATATTTATTTTTACTATTATATCTATTATTTTTAGTATTCACTATTATTAATTATTAATCTATTTTAATATTATTATTTCATCATGCTTGTTTTTTTGTATTTTATTATTATTATCATTATATTTACTATTATTGTCATTATTTTTAGTATTTGAATTTACTTTTACTATATATGTATATGTATATATTTTTGTAGTATTAATGATTATTTTCAAAATTATTTTTACCGACTTCTACATTTTATTTTATTTTTATCACTATTATTTTATATCTATTATTATATTTATTTGGTTTGTATTTTAATCTCATTTTTCCATTATTATATATGCATATTTTTACGTACATATTTTTATTCTCTAGTATTTATTTTTTCTATTATTATACTATCAATACGTTATTTTATTTATTATTTTCCTTTTATTGTAAATATTATTATTATTATCCTAATATTATATTTTAATTTTTCATTAATTATTTGCATCATCATTTATTCATGACTTCTCATTACAATTATTTTCATTGGTCTTTATCATTATTTTCAAACATTCTTATTTTTCAAATGTTTTCAATAAATAAGGCAACGTACCGATTTTAACATTAAGACTGTGATTTCATCGCAATGTTGGGTGAATCGCGGTGGCTCGTGTTTAAAAACGAAATGTCCTTCTAATAAACCAAAAGCATAAGATTTTTCATTTCTTTTCAATTGGATCATAATTAAATGTCACATTGAACTCGTATTTTGAAAATCAAGACAACACGTATTTGATAAGATACCAATTTCGGGCGTTGTGGGGGTGTTAATATCTTCCCCGCGCGTAACCGACTCCCGAACCCTATTTTTCTCTGATTTTAATGTAGACCTAAGCCCGGCATTCTTTTGTATTCAAAAATATTTCAAAAAAGAGGATTTATTAGGTGCCCGATCACACCTAAGAAAAAATGATCGGTGGCGACTCCCTTTTTAATAAAATCGAAATTCGGTTTTCTCCAATTTTGCAATAAATCGCCATAATTAGCGACCAAGCTAAAAATTTTACGTCGCTATAGCTGGCGACTCCACTGGAGACTTTTTTGAGAGTCGAGTCGAATTAAGCGTGCGTTGTCGAAATTTTCAAAATTCCTTGTCCAAATAAATATTTAGTCGTGATTCGAAAATTTCGTTTTTGAAAAATCATGCATTTGCATCTGTTGTAAATATTTTGCTAACTTGTTTTATCCTTTTGTTTTTAAGCTCTATGTTTTTACGATTTTAGTTTAGTTTTGAATAAAACAAAAGGTTCGTGAGTTTTTTCCCACACACCGTGCATGTGCATTTTTTGCATAACATGAGCTCTATACCCGGGCTCCGTCCGTTTAAGTGAAAGTAAACGCTATGCCTTCATGAGTTAACTCGTCCCTCCGTACAGGCTAGTGAATACTTTTGGGTTACATATGACTTATGCTTTCGTGAGTTAATGTAACACCCCTATCCCGTAACCGTTGCCGGAATAGGTAAGGGGCATTACTGGGCTTGTAACTCATGTCAGAACAGTAAAATTTTGAACTTTTCCTTGAAATAAAGATCATTCATTTAGATAAATACTAAACACAGCCAGGGATAAAATTTAAACTTCTATAAGTACACATTCAAAAGATGCCATTTTCGCATGGCTTATATACATTAACCAAAATATTCTTCCACTACTAGTCTATTCTATACATGCCATAAGATAATCCAAAACATAGCAGTACCAAACAGTGGATAGTGATAGTGTGACGAGTTGCTGACGATCCCTGAGCAAAAGGCCAAATTCAACAATCTATAAAACAGAGAAACATAACAACAGAGTAAGCTTTTGTAAGCTTAGTAAGTCTTAATCAATTTAAAACCATTGAATTCAAATATAACCAATTTGTTTATTTGATTCACATATAACATTTCATTTCCTTCACAGTTTAATACCTTCTTGGCCGAACATGCATACTCACTTATAAGTTCATATAGTTATATTATCTCTTTTAAATTTCACAATCATATAGCCATGGGCATTTATATACCTCAATGTCAACTTCAATTCAATCAATGTATCAATTCATATCTATAGTCACTCTCATTGGTCAAATCAAAAGGTATATCTCCCAATATCCTATAATATTTCTCCATACCCGAATACCCACATATTCATATGGCATTTTCATATTTGATTTTCACTTTACAAACATGATTTAATTGCGATGTGTCTAAAATGTACAAGTATTTAACACATACCTGACCAACCCAAATACAAGTCGATCTTACGAATTCTCATATAACCTCTTTGTAGGTATACTGCCTCTTTGTCCGAATATACACAACTACACAATGTACATATAATAGTTTGATTTTACCTGAATCTAAACTCATTTAAACATAGGTAAATCAGATATCATCACATAACACCACACATTATCCGAACGTACCATTATTAACCACATATATACAATCATGCAACTTACTCACATAAACATCACATTAAACACTTTTAGTTTAATTCAAAATAAGCTCACTTGTAAGCTCATCATACATACCTGGCCCACTTAATATACTAAACGTCTTTAATTGTTGATTTACTACTAAATCACATAATCTTAAACCTTGCACAAAAAACATTTGTTAATATCAAGAGATATCACCATTCGGTCAAATAGATCAACTCCTATGTATGCACATATAATTTATCTTTTTCATTCAAACTTGAGAGCATATACACTTTCGCCCCTAAAAAGCTTCATTTCTACTTCTAATTTAATCAGACGAACTAAAATATAACATTATAATTACATTCGATTTCCATGTTTAGAATCTCATTTTCATGTTATAATCTTTCATGAACAATTTTATAGAGTCAAAACTCATTTAACATAAAATGTATCCATTTCATAATTGATTCCCGAAGCACATTCATAATTTAACCGAAGTCGAATTCACATAGCAAGTATCTCGTACCATACTTAACCTTTGTACACTTGCAATTTCCACAATTATCATTTAACATAATTCAACAGCAGTTAGCAATACCGGTTAGGTTTAAAACCCGAATCCAGTCACCAACGCAAAGCCTACGGGACTTCTAGCCCGGATATAGTAATAGCACTAAGCCTGCAGGATTTAACCCGGACCAAATCTCATAGAATATCTCATTCGTAATTCATTTGCTTCATTCGAATACAAATATATAGTACACACCTTAACTTCATGTCATAAACATCATTCAACTTTAAAACATATTTATATATATATATCCCTTTCAATAAACTTCCAACTAAATAAGAAAGTACACACATAACTTACGTTCTTCTCATAACAACCATTCGGCTAAACAACATATATGTCACTTCACCTTCAATTTATAAAACTATCAACACATATTACAATTACATCGCTTACGTTTATAAGATAGCCATTCGGATAACTTGCACACATTTAATATTAGCCATTTTGGCCTTACCACATATACATATCTTGTACATCAATTTCAGGAATAGCTTGAAGCAACTCAAACAGTTTTATCAATGTTTACAACAAAATCACAGATTCACTACAAGCTATCTTCCTGAGCAATAGTCATTAATTTATTTGTAACTGGAGCTACGAAATTCCAAATCGAGTGCCGTTAATTTTCCCTAAAAATAGACTCATATACCTTCTATTCACAAAATTTTTAGAATTTTTGGTTTGGCCAATCAATACCAGATTTTTCTTAAAATTTCTCCTATTTTACTGTTTGACTATTCTGTCCACTCTTCACTACGAATCAAATTTCTCATTGTACAGAATTCAAAATATGTTTTCGTTTATTTCGTTTGAAACTAGACTCATTAAGGAGTCTAAGCATATAAATCTTATCTTATAATCATTTTTGTACAATTTATAATGATTTTCTAAAAACAGAACAGGAGATTTTGGAGTCATTCTGACTCTGTCTCACACAACTTTAAATATCTCATTATCAGCAACTCCTTTACTTACACGGTTTCTTTTATAAGAAACTAGACTCATCAAGCTTTAATTACATAATCTATTCAGCCTTTAACTCAACTCCCACAATTTATGGTGATTTTTCCAAAACATGTTACTGCTGCTATCCCAAGCAGATTTATACAAATTTACTCTTTAAAGTTCTCATTCACATATTTAAACATAACATCATATATGCTATCGTTTAGAAAAGTAATTGACCTTAACGTATATACATAATTCATATTCATTCCATTTAAATACTTAAAACTTACCTCGGAAGTGTTCGACGACTAGATATCCACGGCTATTCGTTTACTTTCTCTTTTCTACTATCCGACTTTGATCCCCTTTGCTCTTAAGCTTAAGTAAAACAATAGATTTGCTTAAGTACTTAATTAATATTATTCACTTAACAATCACATTTGGCAATCACATATCACTTTCAATATGTATCATATTTAATAAAATATGCCAGGACTCGATTTCATACTTATTTAATCTATATCTAATTCACATTCACAAGCAACGAGTCACTTAATTTATCATGCTTTCTTATACATGAATTTAATCATATTGCCGAATGTCCTTATGTGTACATGGTACATACATAAGGCATATATATATGACCATTACAATTTAAACATTTAATCATATTTGGTAAGCTTTATTTCAACTATTTAAGGTGCAAACCAATTATGTTATTCATTAACATTTCGTCATATTAAATCTTTGATTAACCAATTTAACGTTCGATTTTCAATCCATAATGTCACCAAATCATCATTTAACCAAATTTATGCACCATCGCATATACACATGCATATATATAATGCATACTTTAATATCAATTACCTTGGCCGATTACATGCATAACACATAATACATGTCTCACATTTTTTTATTTTCTAGTATATTCCGTCCTTAAATAAATAACCTATTATCAATTAACATTCTTTTCACTAGGATTATCTCAAGACCGAATTCACAAAGTTAAACCAATGTACATAACACATTCGGTACAACAACTTGGTATCTCTAATACTTTACTAGAAAATAATCATATGCATCTTCATTCCAAAAAAAAACAAAACCGAATGCATTATTGCATTCCATTGCTATGTAATACCAATATCATTATAAATACCTCTTTATACAAATTTAATAAATGCTTCAGCGCCCTTAGTTGTTCATGCACAAACTGAATTTTATTTATTCATTTAAGAACTCATTCGGCTATTGTACTTACATCATTAGCCAATTTTTCTTTTCTTTTAACATCTAACGCATATATGCTCATGTATCTAGCTCAACTCTACCTATCTATCATTACTCATAAAAGAACATAAAACACAATCATTTTCTTCAAATAAAAAAAAATCCATAGCCGAATGCTCAAAAACATAACAACTTTCAAAATTTGTTAAGCTTGAACTCATTAACTCTATTTGTTCATCAAAACCTTATACACATCCCAAATGATTTATAAAACCTCCATGGCCGAAATTTCCATTTCAAAACACCTTTGGCCGATTAGTATCTTCATCCATTTGCAAAAAGTTTTGCCACGAGCTAGTTACACAATGCATTAACTATGAAATTTTCACAAAAAACATCAAGAAAATACATAAACACATACCTTTAAAATCAACTAATTGAATGACCGAATGCTTGAATTTCTTTTCTCCTTTTCTTCTCTTTGAGTTTCGGCTAAAGAAGAATAAGATGAACACTTATTTTATTTTTTTCTTTTGTTTATCCATCTATTATTTTTTTATTACTTAATTTTAACCACTAACCATTTTATTAATATAAGAGAATTCATTTAGTGGAGATCATTATTATCTTGGTCGGCCACTCACCCTAAAAAGGGTAATTTGACATGCAAAGGCATGTCTTTAATCTATGCTATAATTTAGTCTTCACTCATTTACCTAGCATACTTTCAAAGTTTCACAATTAAGCCCTACTTAGAAAAATTCACATCAAATGACCTCATTAAAACATCAAAATTTCAAGCATGGATTAACATATATAATAGACCTATAAATGATTATTTAGAAAAATTTTCGACTCGGTTTTGTGGTCCCGAAACCACATTTCTACTAGGGTCAAATTAGGGATGTCACAGTTAACTTGTCCCTCCGCATAGGCATAAGTAAATGTAATCCCTCGAATTGAACTCGTAAGCCTATGATGGGCCACGACCGAGGCTCTGTACTAATCTTAGTAAATGATAGTACGGACAATTCGAGTACCTATCTAGAACCGAAACCGCATATAGTGAACCGTACGAGCCACCTAACTAGAGCCATGTCTAACCTTTGTCCGTTTACTAATCACCGAAATAAGTACACGAAAAAACACCTCTTACCTTCTGTTTCTTTTACATTTATGCTTGTTATGCAAAGGAATCGGATCCATTGGACCAAGTAGTTTAATTTGTTAGATTTTCCTCAGTTCCTCTGTTCATATGTGTTGTACTGAACAAAACTGTTTGTCTGTATTTCTATTTTTCATCACGCATCATAGGCATCTTATTAGGAAGGTGTTGATTAGAGACTAGTTGCCAAAAACGGGTTTCTGATGGAGGAACCAATTACACAAGTGATCGAAATGTTGTGTAATAGACTCTTTTGATTAAGGAAATGTCTAAGTATGGGGCTATCTTAAAATCAACACCAAATTATTGCACATTCATCCATGACTAACATTCATTTATCCATTCATTTATTTATTGCAAATCCCATAATCATTCACTAAGATTAAAATCGTATAATTCGAGGTTGTAATATTGGAATCACGTCATTCGTATAGGGGCGCACCGACAAGCTAGAGTAATGAAGGCTAAATTCAGTGAAAGGATTGAAAGGATGGAAAGAATCCAAATAGAATTACAAGAGCAATTGGCTAAGTCGCAGCAGGACACGAGAGAATCGATGGTGAGATCTCGAGAGGAATCACTCGAGCGAAAAGATCAAATGGCCAAAATGATGGACATGATGTCAGCTTTGGTCAAAGGAAAGGGACCTATGCAAAGCCCTGAAGTTACGGAACCTCCGTTGAGAGTTAATCACGATCAGGATCCGCTCTATCCCCTAGGATTCACTCCACCACACGCCCATGCAACACAAAGAGGGTACACTCAAGGGGAATCTGCAAGCCTAGAGCAACGACCTGTACCACCTGCTCACTTGGGGCAAGGTATATTTGTGTCGAATCCCGGAGCCACTCTTGCTAATTCTTTTGTTCCTGATTCAGATGATCCAATAGCCAAATTGAAAATAGACGATAATGATAGGTACAGGAGCCTAGAGGAATGGCTCAAGGCGATAGAATGCACTAAAGTCTTCTCTGCATTGAGTGCTGAAGAGCTTAGTTTGGTACCCGATCTGGTTTTGCCTCCGAAGTTTAAAGTGCCAGACTTTGAAAAATATGATGGAATGAGTTGTCCAAAGGGACATCTTATCATGTTTTGTCGGAAGATGACTGGTTTTGTAAATGAAGATAAGCTGTTCATACACTGTTTTCAAGATAGCCTAGTCGGATCAGCTCTTCGATGGTATAATCAACTTAGCAGAGGAAGGATTCGATCATAGAAAGACTTAGCGTCTGCATTCTGTGAATAGTACAAGCAAGTGTCCGACATGGTGCCTGATCGATTGACTCTACAGACGATAGAAATAAAGTCGACAGAAACTTTTAGGCAGTACGTGCCGAGATGGAGGGATATCTCGGCACAAGTAGAACCCCCTTTAACCAAAACTGAAATAGCGGTTCTCTTCATTAGCACTTTGAAAGCGCCGTTGTACGATAAGTTGGTAGGGAGCGCCACAAAAGACTTTGCAGATATCGTAATATCTGGGGAACTTATAGAGAATGCCATCAAAAGTGGAAGGATGGAAGGCCCCGAGAGCTCAAAAGGGCAGCACCCATAAAGAAAAAGAGCCAGAAACCTATATGGTGGGAACAGGAAACCATTATGCTCCTAAATTGTACCCAACTCAACCACGACCTCGATATCACCCACCTCCAAACTTCGCATACTTGGGAGTGTTTTGAACAATGGAACTGTGGAAGAGATCCGTGCACTTTTAAAGCTAATCTAGAGTAATATTCAAAACATACTTATTGCCTTAAGCCTAGAGGCGATAAGTTTCCTTTTGTGAAATAGGATTGGGTCCAAGATCTTTATTTCAATGAAATGCATCTTTTTGAGTAAATTTTCTTCTATTTATAAATTCTTTTATTTTGAATTTTATTCTTTTATTTTACATTCATGATCATACCAAGCAAATAATCTTCTTAAAAATAATTTATTCTTTGGAATATGCCTTCGTGCCCACGATAGGTCCCCAAATATCAATGTCAAGAGTGATGCTGTTACCGATTCCCTTTGAAGTAAGATATGTGTCTAGAGGAATCTCAAGACTTCGAAGATAACAGAGATTGTACCTATCTTCTGATTCGTTAAGGATGACAGAACGAGATGAAAGACAAATCCCAACTTACAAAGGGTCAGTTGACATTGTGAGCCTGGGAAAGAGATGAAGATGGAAACCTAGCTCACCCAAAAATAAGGCAAGACTATTGAGTTATTTTCAAGAACTTCACAAACTTTTTAATACATGGGGCATAGATGTTCTGGGGAAGATCTCGTCAAAAGCTTCTGGTTGACATTATCGTTGTGGTCGTCAATTGCTTCGCTAAGAAAGAGAATGTTGCTTCATATGCCAATATTATAAAGTCAACAGTAATAAAAAAAAAGACCAAATGCCAGAAAGAATCATGTTTTATAATACGTAACTGTACAATGTCAAAAGATTACAGTTTGTTCAAAGATTAGACGCCATATTACAATGCAACAATGGCTGCCAAAAGAAAAAATACAAAAATAAAGAAAAGTTATGAAAGGTGACCGAGACTTGTAAATATTGGCATAAGAAGCTGTGACAGCCTTAAAAATGACCCTAGTCGGGATGTGGTTTTGGGACCACAAAACCGAGGCATAAAATAGATTTAATGTTCATTTAGATGCCTATAATATGTGTTAATTCATGTGTGACATGTTTGGTGTGTCAATTTAGAGTTATAAATTTGAATTTCACTTAAAAGGGCTTAGTTGTGAACTTTGAAAGTAGACTAGCTAGATGTGTGATGACTAATAAATGCATGCATGCAAAATAAGGGACTTGCATGTCAAATTACCCACTTTTGTGATAGTGGATGGTAATGATGACTTAGTTTGTCATTTTGTGTTTTGTTTTATGGCTAATTAATAACAACAATAATGAAAATAAATTTGTTTTTATTAAATAAAATAAGTTGTCATAAAATAGAAATAATATAGTTAATAAAATAAGAAAAAGAGGGTAAAAACAACATTTTTTGTTCATCTTTTTCCTTCATTGCCGTATGTGACTAAGGGAGAAGAGAAATAGGGTTCAAGCAATTTGGTTGGGAGAAATCTTGATTAAGGTACAATTTCTAGATGATTTTCTTTGCACTTCATGAAATCTAGTTGGTTTTGAAGCTCTTTTCTTGTACATGTTTGAATTTCTTGAGCCCTAAGTGCTATAAGCATTTGGCCATGGATGCATGCTCTCTTTGGTGATGTTTTGAAGGTCTTGTTAAGAGATTTGAGCTTGAAAACATGAAACTTTTGTGTGATAATCTAGATGGAACATTCGGCCATGACCAAGTGTAGGGTAAATTATGTTTTCCTTAATGCTTGTGTTAAATAATGGAAGGTGGGTGTTGTTTGAACTTGTTTAAGGGTCCTCTTCTTTGTTAATGTGAAAATTTCTTGAGCCTTATAGGATGAAGGCATTCGGCCTTGTCAAAATTTGTTAGGGAGTCTTGTTTTGCAATTATGAACTTACTAAAGCTTGTTAATAGACTCCATGATGTCAAAAATTCATAAGAATTGGATTTGTAAGCACAAAATAGTAAGATTGGGACTTTGGTGAGGATAATTGCCTAAAGGACCTTTGGTTCTTTGAATGATTGAGTTGTTTTACTCTTAATTTTGTTTTGATGTTTCAATTGCTATAATGTATGTATGTGCAATGGCCGAATGAGCCTTTGATGTTGCTTTTGGAAGTTTTGGGTGTCAAATTGGTAATTGGTTTAGTTTGTGCTATATGGAGAAATCTGATTATGGATGGAAGGAACATGAATTGTATATATATATATGTGTTAAGGTCAATGATTACCCTTAGTGGTGCCTTAGGAAGTGCTATGTTTTAAGTATGTGCTTAAGAACATTAAAGAGTGGGTTTTGTATAAGAAATTGCTTAGTACAGTAGCAGTAACGTGTTTTGGAAAAATCACCATAAATTGTACGAGTTGAATTAGAGGCTGAATAAATTGTGTAATTGAAGCTTAATGAGTCTAGTTTCTTATAAAAGAAACTTTGCAAGAAAAGGAATTTCTGATAAATAGATTTTTAGAGTAGAGTGAGACAGTGTCAGATTGACTTCGAAGTCCCCTGCCCTGTTTTTGGAAAATCACTATAAATTGTATAAAAATTGTTATGAGACAAAATTTATATGCTTAGACTCCTTAATGAGTCTAGTTTCGAATGGAATAGGTGAGGCCATATTTGGAATTCTGTACAAGGAGAAATTCGGTTCGTAGTATAGAGTGGTCAGTTTACTCAAACAGTGAAATAGGGAAACTTTGAGAAAATTCTGGTATTGATTGGTCAAACCAAAAATTATGAAAATTTTATGGATGGAAGATAAATGAGTCTATTTTATACAAAATTAACGGCACCTCATTTGGAGTTTCGTAGCTCCAGTTATGAGTAAATTATTGAATGCTGCTCAGAAAATCAGCTTGCTGTGATTTATGATATGTATGTGAAATGCTCCTATGTGCATGAGTGGTTGCAATGAGAAGAATATGTATGTATGAATTTTCTATGAGTGAAAATGATTCTTTAAGGTGCTTGAATAAGGATTAATAGAATTAAATGTCTTATTTAGCTCAAGAGCATAGAGGGACGAGTTCGGATAAAGGGAAGGCTAAAGTGGTCGAATAGCCAACTCGAAATTTCTCGTGAAAGTTCAAGGTAAGTTTTGAGTAATCGAATTTGGTATTTAAGTTAAAATGTCATGATATACATGCTGATATTTGAACGATGTTCCATTGAGAAAGAAGCCTATTTCTTGTTTGTTATATGGCCGAATGGCTCATAGAGAAAAGGACCGAAATTGAGATTTGAAATGCATTGCTTATGTATGCTTGATCATTGGGCCGAAAGTCTAGAAAAGAAGAGTATACATGTATAAGATTTGAATTATATATATATTTATGATATAAAGTCGAGAAGCATGTTATATGTTTGTATGCAAATGAATTGATTGAATAACAAGTGCAATCTTGCTATGTGAAACTTGGCAACATGCGAATATATATATGTGTATGAGAGTATGTGATGTGAATCCGGGATTAAGTCCCGCTGACTATATGTGGAGATGATGTCCGGGTTAAGACTCGAAGGCTATATGCAGAGATGATGTCCGGGTTAAGACCCGAAGGCTATATGCGGAGATTATATCCGGGGTAGAGACCCGATGGCCATGTATAGAGTTTACCCGAGCTAAAGATCTCGATGATGATGAGAGTAAAGCCTAAGACTAATGGTCTTCAAGGTAACGGTCGCTAATGAATTGCGCTGAAAGTGTTAAGTTATACAGGTATGTACCCTTGGCTTATATGCAAGCTGGATTTTGGACCGAATACTAAGGTCATTATGTGATTTCTTATGTGTTCATGAAATGAGATTATTAATATGATCAAAGTACAATTGGCCTATGTGAAATGTTATGTGAATTTTTGTGACATGTATATGTTTACGTGAACTTACTATGAGTGAAAGCTATCCACTTTCGTATATGACGTGAATGTATATGTGTGGAAAAAGGGTGACTTACCCAAGAGAAGAGGGAAACAAAAATACGAACAACTATGCTTTAATTTGATGATTTATTTGATGTCATTGCTTAAAACTTACTAAGCATTGTAATGCTTACTCCGTTTCCCTTGTTTCCTCTGTTTTATAGATCTCTTTTTGGAAGCTACGGACTCGGGGATTGAAGCCTAAATCACCTACACTATCGCTGTTATTTTGGTACATTTGATGGTTATTTTGGGTCAATGGCATGTATAGGCTATTTTCCTTCGATTAAACCAAACTTCATTTTGAATTGTAATTATTCTAGCCATGTGAAAATGGCTTGCTTAGTCTTCGAGTTGAATATTTATGTGAATGATACTCGTATGGTTTAATGTTGTGGCATGTTGTTCAGTTATCAACCAATATGCGATGAATTTTCTAACATGATGGTCGGTCATTGAATGTTCGGTTTAGCCCAATTATTAGTAGCCTCAAGGTATAATTTTGCTAGCATGCTTGTAGAACTCAATGAATTCACGTCTAGCTTGTAACTATGAACCTCGGTAGTTTGTATTTTGATTTTGTAATACCTTAAACCCTAATCCGGCGACGGACAGGGGCCTAGGGTGTTACAGAAGCTACCTTTTACTCTTTGTGCTTATTAAAGTTGACCAGGACCTTCGCTGAGGCATTAAAGGTGTTTCTGCCTATGGAAATTAATATTCTTTTTCTCTAAGCTTTGATTGAATCAAAAATTGGATGAAGTAAAATGTCTTCAGTAAACTTGACTGCAGAAAAGGTTTGAAAGTATTCATCATAGTCAAACGTGCGAAAAATGGATGATGCTGAGTTATGACGGAAAGGGTTCACCCAAAGGAATTTCATGATGGGAACTTGGTATCGTAGAAGATCCTTTCTATACAAAAGGATTTCAAAGGAAAAGGAATGCTTAAGAACTCCATGAGGTAAAGGAGGCTTTCCCCGGAGGAGCACTAATCCAATCCTAAATTCGGATTCAGTCCAGAGATACTTAAAAAGAAGAGGCCAAGGTGAAAACCCACAAAGGGCACTTTGTGGCCTTCATTCATTCAAAAACAAAAAGGAAAGAAAGAAAAAGAAAGAAAAGAAAAATGGAGAGGTCAAGGTGAAAACCCGCAAAGGGCACCTTGAGACCAAAAGGGTTTTGAGTTGAAAACCTAAAAAAGGTGGCTCAAATTTTGTTTAAAGATGGGGCATACGATAATCTTTCTATGCTTGAATTGACAATGAAGAAATATGCTACGTCTTGGGGCATCGACAAAGTACTCCGAATCCCCTAAACACATGTTGAGCTCAAAATGGTCTCAAAGGAGTTTGTACAGAGAAGCTCAGGCTGCGATATCTGGGGCACCTAGCTTTCCATTTTACCCATTTTTGAATTTATCTTTAATTATCTTATTCTTTTCAAAATACGCTTCCAATAAACTTGCATTTGCTCTCATTATTTATCTTGTTTGTTTCGAGCTATGCTCTTAATCAATTTTTTTCTTGTCCATTAATACGATCCTTTCAAGCATTTCACATTAAAATAATGATTAATGGACTAATCATACTTTTATAAAAGGAGTTTCACATATTACTCTGAAAGCTTCTAAATAGTACAGGAACCTGAAACACGACTGTTGTTTAAGAGCTCACCAAGTGTAAGAGTTGGAAATATTTGAGCTTAAATTTAGTTTATCTCTTCAGATTTTCTGTCAAAGATATTAGCTTAACAGAAACAAGATATCGCGTCAGCAATATAACCTCGATGGAACAAGTTACAGATCCTATACTTTGAGTTATAGTGGGATGGATAAAAGTTGATACAGATCATGTAGCCGGGAATTGTAGAGGAATGGTTTAAAGATAGTACCAACCTTGTGTCCTCAAATTACAATGGAATAGACCCTGAAGTTACAGTGAGGCAAGCTGGTTGAGCAAAACGCGATTATTTCCTTGGGTTTTAGGTCAGAATACCAGCCGAGCAATAGGCCAGTGGATTACGTCAATTATAGAGCCCTGATGGGCAAGGAGTGATGATGCCTTAAGTTAAAAAAAAAAAAGAAGAAAATCAAGATGAAAACCTGAAAAGGGCGTCTTGATAAACAAAAATTAGGATGAAAACCCGAAAGGGCGTCCTAATGAAGCAAATTTGGGCCCAATGAGTAAAACGATATTTGAAGCATTTTCAGAAGCTCAAAATTTTCTATGCAAGAAGCCATGCTCGAAAAGATCCTGGATTGAGAAACGTGGAAGAGTTCATGCGTTGAATATCTAGAGCATTTTGAAATAATATACTCTAACCAAAAGAAATGTTGAGTATTACCCGGATGAGAATTGGATAAGTACAAGAGCCTCAAAGCAAGGACAAAGTTCAACAGAGGACAAAAGAGTGATATCCGAGAAATGCAGATTACTCGTAAAGCTGGAAGTTAGGTACAAAGCCTGAAGAGAAAGTCAAGAGTCAAAACAGTGAACGCAGATCGTCAAAAATCGCAACAAAAGGGATATGTGACAAAAAGCCCAAAGCATATAGCATAATCATGTAGGCATACAGGCATTTAAGACAAACATGTGCATATCATGATAACATCATGCATAACATATACAGGTACTCCAGCAGAGCAAGAGGATGCAATGATAGTTGTACTGAATCGAGGAAGAAGACACTTGAATTCCACCAGATGAGAGATTTTGGGTAAATTTTTTATTTTGCTTTTCAAAAATCAACTCATATTGCGAGAGGTGAGTTGAGCCTCGGGTTACACGCTGAGGGATTTTTAATTTCTGCTTTTCAATTTATGTTTCAAAAAAATCAACTCATATTGCGAGAGGTGAGTTGAGCCTTGGCTCACATGCTGAGGTACTTTCAAATTCTGTCTTATTATTTTTGTTTTTCAAAAATCAACTCATATTGCGAGAGGTGAGTTGAGCCTTGGCTCACACGCTGAGGTATCTTCAATTTTTGTTTTTCAATTCTGTTTTTATCAAAAATCAACTTATATTGCGAGAAGTGAGTTGAGCCTCAGGTCACATGCTGAGGTGTTTTCAAATTCTACTTTTCAATTTATGTTTCGAAAAATCAGCTCATATTGCGAGAGGTGAGATGAGCCTCGGATCACACCTGAGGTATCTTTAATTTCTATTTTTCAAAAATCAACTTATATTGCTAGAGGTGAGTTGAGCCTCAGGTCACGATGAGGTATTTCCAATTTCTGCTTTTCAATTCATGTTTCAAAAAATTAACTCATATTGCGAGAGGTGAGATGAGCCTCGGGTCACACGCTGAGGTATCTTTAAGTTCTGTTTTTCAAAAATCAACTCATATTGCGAGAGGTGAGTTGGATCTCGAGTCACACGCCAAGGTATCTTCAATTTATGTTTCAAAAAAATCAACTCATATTGCGAGAGGTGAGTTGAGCCTCGGCTCACATGCTGAGGTATCTTCAATTTCTGTTTTTCAATTCTGTTTTTATCTAAAATCAACTCATATTGTGAAAAGTGAGTTGAGCCTCAGGTCCCATGCTGAGGTGTTTTCAAATTCTATTTTTCAATTTATGTTTCAAAAAAATCAATTCATATTGCGAAAGGTGAGTTGAGCCTCGGGTCACATATCGAGGTATTTTCAAATTCTATTTTTAATGTTTGTTTTTCAGAAAGTCAACTCATATTGCGAGAGATGAGTTGAGCCTCAGGTCATATACCGAGGATAAAGATTGAAATTGATCGAAGATGCAAATTTTACCTCCCTAAAGTTGCAATGGAGCAGGTCAAAGTTGCAAGTCTTATCACCCTAAAATTGCAGTGGAGCTGATCGAAGAGATCAGATCTTACCTTTCTAAGGTCACAGAAGAAAAGACCACAAACCTTATCTCACTGAGTCGATAGAAAAGCAGATTGAAGTTGTAGATCTTATCTTCTTGAAGATACAGTGAAGCAGGCCAAAGACAACAAATTTCATATCCCTGAAGATACGAGTAGATTGAAGCTACAAGTCATACCTCTGAAGTTACGGTGCAGTGACCAAAGCTACAAGATGTGGTGAACTAGAAAGAAACTAGTTGAACAAGAAAAGCACCAAAAGAAGTCGGGATCCTACGAGACCAGGCAAATTTGACCCTTTTGAAGTCTTTGCTCTATTCTAGTTACACGACAATGAGCAAAGAGGGGCAGCTGCAAGGGCCCAAATTTGCCCGGGGCCCATAAACCAGAAACCAAAATAAAGATAACAAACAGTCCATTTTTACAAACCCAACATTAAATTACCCAAACCCAACAAGCCCAACAAGCCAAAAACCCCATTTCCAAAACCCATTTCTAAAAACACCTAGCCCAAATCGATAGGCCCAATGCCTAAACCAAATCTCGGTCAAACCTAACCCCAGCTCTCTCTAGAGCGTCGCTCCTCCATGTGCGCCTTAGCGTGCACCACGCTCGAGGCCCGACTTTTCTAATGCTGCCACCAGCCTCCTCTACCTGCTCCCTAGGTCTGTAAAAACACTCCAAAAATGAACAAACAACAAAGCAAACACGCAAAAAGGACAGAAGCAAAGTGGAGAACAGAAACGAAAGCAAGAACAGTGTAATAGAATCGGCTATAAAGGCCATATTTTCAATGTATTTTAGGGGGATTTTGACAATATTGAAAAAGTGATAAACACAAAAATCCCTCCGAATTTTGGATACAAAAAAAATCAAAGATTAATCTCCTTAAGGTGATTTCTGCTTTTTTTGTTTTTATTATTTTTCATCTAGTTCCTTCCTTTGTTTTCTTTTATTTTTTTTATATATATGCGAAATTAAAAAAAAAAAAAGGGGAAAGACAGATACCTTTTTAGATTTAGGGAGTTTGGCCTCTGGGTCTGTCGAATCGGGGCTGAAATACGTCCATTTGTGAGATGTCGGCCACCGGTTACAGTGGTATACGGTAGACGGACGGTGATGGTCCCCAATCGGCCGGAAAGAAAAGGATGAGAGCATGGGGAGAGGTTGAGGAGATGAGAGGTTTCAAAGCTTTTTTTTGTTGTTTTTCTTTTTTCAAAAAAAATAATAAATAAAGGGTAAAAGAAAATATAAAGATGGGTTTTTAAGGCATTAAATGAAACAGCTGTTTGGCAGGTGAAACTGTGTGTTCCCACTTTAAAAGGGTGATTTACTCTTTTAGTCCATTCCTTTTATTAGCACCCTTCAATCAGTTTCTTTTACCTTTTAATTTCGCCCTGAGATTTCCCATGGCTTTCAAATGGGTCCGCGATTGCCAAGCTAAGCGCATGCGTCTAGGCCATGGGCTATTGCCCTTTCGGGTCCTTGCTAACCTGAGCGTGCTTCGTTTTGGTCCTCTTTTCATTTTTTATCTTTTTTTTTTACTTTTTTTTATTTTAAATTTGCTCCCTAGATTTCTGTATTTAATTCAATTTTGGTTCTCATTAGTGTCATTTTCTTTATTAATTATTACTATTATCACCACTATTATTTTATCATGTTTTATTTTTTTTATTACATAGTATTATCATTGTAGTTATTATTATTTTTATCCTTTGTATGTATATATATATATATATATGCGAATCCTTTTATATTTACTATATGATATTATCACTACTATTATTTTTATTTTGTATCATTACTATATTATATTGTTTTAATATTTATTTTTACTATTATATCTATTATTTTTAGTATTCACTATTATTAATTATTAATCTATTTTAATATTATTATTTCATCATGCTTGTTTTTCTGTATTTTATTATTATTATCATTATATTTACTATTATTGTCGTTATTATTAGTATTTGAATTTACTTTTACTATATATGTATATGTATATATTTTTGTAGTATTAATGATTATTTTCAAAATTATTTTTACCGACTTCTACATTTTATTTTTATTTTTATCACCATTATTTTATATCTATTATTATATTATATTTGGTTTGTATTTGAATCTCATTTTTCTATTATTATATATACATATTTTTACGTACATATTTTTATTCTCTAGTATTTATTTTTTCTATTATTATACTATCAATACGTTATTTTATTTATTATTTTCCTTTTATTGTAAATATTATTATTATTATCCTAATATTATATTTTAATTTTTCATTAATTATTTGCATCATCATTTATTCATGACTTCTCATTACAATTATTTTCATTGGTCTTTATCATTATTTTAAAACATTCTTATTTTTCAAATGTTTTCAATAAATAAGGCAACGTACCGATTTTAACATTAAGACTGTGATTTCATCGCTATGTTGGGTGAATCGCGGTGGCTCGTGTTTAAAAACGAAATGTCCTTCTAAGAAACCAAAAGCATAAGATTTTTCATTTCTTTTCAATTGGATCATAATTAAATGTCACATTGAACTTGTATTTTGAAAATCAAGACAACACGTATTTGATAAGATACCAATTTCGGGCGTTGTGGGGGTGCTAATACCTTCCCCGCGCGTAACCAACTCCCGAACCCTATTTGTCTCTGATTTTAACATAGACCTAAACCCGGCATTCTTTTGTACTCAAAAATATTTCAAAAAAGAGGATTTATTAGGTGCCCGATCACACCTAAGAAAAAATGATCAGTGGCGACTCCCTTTTTAATAAAATCAAAATTCGGTTTTCTTCAATTTTGCAATAAATCGCCATAATTAGCGACCAAGCTAAAAATTTTACGTCGCTACAGTAGGTACATGACATATTGGGTGTGAAAATGACTTAAACCAAGCTTATTTCATGCCACACGGCCTGAGCACACGGGCGTGTGACTCGACTGTGTAACCCATACACCTTAATTAAATTAGACTGTGAGTTACACGACGTAGACGCACAGGCATGTCTATTGGCCGTGTATGGCACACGGGCTAGACACACGGGCGTGTCTGTTAATCGTGTGGCCAAGTCAGTATGTATGTCCTGTTTTCACACAGGCTGGACACATGGGCGTGTTTGGTGACCGTGTGTGGCACACGGCCTAGGCACTCGGCTGTGTGACCCTATTTTGAAAATTTTCTTAAGTTTCCTTGTACATTTTTTATATGCTATTGAATTAGTCCCTATTGTACAATTAGAGTTTTATATGTTTGTTTTAAGCATGATATGTTATGAATGTTTGAAAACTATTGGAGTAAGATGATATCTGTTAAATGTCTGATGATATATTACTTTGATTTGTGTTATAAGTCTAGTAATGCCCATTACCTATTCCAGCGATAGTTACGGGATAGGGGTGTTACAGCCAGTAAGGTTCTGGATAAACCACCAGTGTTTACAGGTTAATACGCTGCCAACGGTTTGTGAATGTACAACCTGTTTGTAGTTAAAAGTTGTCAGTATGTTTGTGGATAAAAAACCAGTGTTTGCAGATGATTAAACTGTCAGTACTTTCTCCTTTCAATCATCCCATCATATGCAATACAGTATGACATGCTAATAACAATACAGTACAGAAACAATAGACATGCTTAACATGTATGACATGTATTCGGTTTATTAGTAACAGTAGGCATGTTGATCATGCAATCGATAATACAGTGGTACAAGTACTAGTAATAATTTATCTAAAATACAATGATAGAAGACATGTACTAAGCACATATAGTGCATATACAGTAATAATTTAGTTTATCAGATCATGGATTCCAACATTATTCATATTATCAATGACTCAATTGAATGTGATAAAACACTAAAAATAGTTCGAGGACTATTCAATGACTAAAGTGAACAATCATAAAATTTTAAGCAAAACTGTAAAATATGTGACATAGGGTCGTTTGCCCAGGTTGTCAGGATGCTATAGGTCATGTAGAGGGGTTACATGATCGTGTAACAAACTGTCGTGGTATGGCAAGTGCAATATTTACCTATAAGAGGGACACGACTGTATGGCCGGTCGTGTAAAAGATTCTTGGCCATGTGAGATTCGAACTAGCCTAGGGTTTCTAGTGTACATGGTTGTGTGAGGGGTCGTGTGGTCCACTCGTGTGAGTGACCATGTGACTCTAATCCTAGACATGGTTTGCCCCCATTGACTTATAAAAGAACACACACATTTCATCAGAAGCCCAATCGACGTTCCTCATGATCAAATCTCATCCGATACACCTAAAATGGTTCCTTCAAAGGATATTTATACACAAGTTAACATTAGGTATCAAGATTCAATAGGACTTAGAAAAGTTTTTTTTGCAAGATTCGTGAAAGGCCGTTTAATTGATCACAAGATTAGCATTAGATCAAAATTCTATAAAGATTCAAGACCAATCATTGGAATTGAGACGTACTTACCAATTCTTGGTATGATCAGGATTTAATTGATAATAATTCTAAAATCGATGGAAAGAATAATCCAGTGGATGTTGTTTTAATTCGAGAAAGCAAAATACTCAGCAACAAAAAGATGGACAATTTGATGCAAAAGATAAGAAAAAAAGAAAATGGAGAAGAAATAAGGAGGAAAAGGAAAAATTTTAAAAGGATTTGAAAAGAAACATAATTCAAGTCTAATTGGATACAATTGGAATAAACACCTAAGGTTTGGGGGTGGCATAGCAATTTTTCCCAAGTTGCTAAAAAAAAGATACATTTTGGGAATGGAGTGGCTCAAGCTCTAGTAAATAGGAGAGACTAGTGCTTAACCATTAAGCTGTTGCCCATTGTTGTTAAGTTTTTACTCTTAACAATATTTGTATTAGTGTGGTTTTCATCCTAGTTTGTTGAAAATAAAAGGAAAAGAAATAAGGAAGGAATGACTTGAACCTAAGACCTCTAGGAAGTGAACTAACTACTTAACCATCAAGTTTAATTCATTTATAAGTTAACTATTTCAATAGACCCCCTATATATTGGGGTGTGACAGTGTGATAAGATTTACATCAATAATGTTGTTGATTGAGTTCGTGTCACAAGTTAATATTTTTTAAAATATTAACACTAGAACTCTAATATGAACCTTAGACACCAACATAGAGTGTGACACCTTATACCTGATCCAATTGTTGGATCCGAATTTAAAATGTCACGTTCCATTATAGAAGAAACTTACTTTTGTATCTTACTTTATCAAAATAGAAATGTAGTGATAAAATTATTTTATAAAAATTTTGGCATCATTTCTACCATTTTACGTAAAAAAAAAAAAAACCTTCTGAAAAATTTAGATTTCACAATACATCCACATTTAAATCATTTGCCAAATCAATTCCCAACACTTTGATTTCTTAAAACATATCAACAAACTAGATTTCTACACTTTACTATTTCATCAAAACATTATTTATAAAGTACTAACAAAGAAAACATAGTGAAAATATTCAAATTTAGTTTATGACATAATATTATATATATACAGGCCTAGGTACATGCCATTTGTATCAATTATAAAGTAAAACTTTTCACCAACATTGTTTGAGCTGATCTTCGATTCTTCGGATGTTGCTAGAACAACCTATCGAATCTAATTACCTGTGCATGGAAAAAGAGACAACCGTACGCTGAGCAATTTCTATGCTCAGTGGTGCTAGTATCATATAAATCATTACATAAATATTGAACATAAATTAATTGATAGAAATATATTAAAACATGATTTAAATATTATTAATAACATCACAATAAAAGAAAATTATAATATTAATAAACTTTAATATTACGATTTTAACAAATTGAATAAAAAAATAAGCTTTTTTAATCAAATTCAAAACCATGTAAATAATTTAAGTCGCACAATATGAAAATTCATATAAATTCAAGGTTTTTTTTTTCTTTTTCTTTCAATTTAGACCCTGCACTAAGGTTTAGACTCATAACCAGATACATGAATCCGTCACCCTGAGTTATTTGGCAATGATGGCTATTAGAGTATTCCACGAACCACTGGAAATTGGGGCTCATAATAATAAAACCTAACCAATTTGGCCTTTCCTCCCTCGAACTTCTAGGAATTGGGGAGTTCTAAATCCTCTTATGTAAAGACTCTATAGCATGCCAATTATATCTGATCTAGTTTAACTTAGTGAAATGGGGTAAAAAATTCAAATTTAACAATTCATTTCAATTCCATTTTCATATAATTCTCATTTCAATTTCATTTCATATTCAAATCACATATCACCTACTGTAAAATTAGGCTTCCAACTCAAAACATATTAAACATTTTCTTGCTCAATCATCTAAAATCATAATAATCAAATTCAAATCATAACCATGAATTTGCTAATTTAATCATTTGAAAAAAAAAAAAAAAAACATAGCTTCCTCTCGAAACATAATTTTATAAATATTAACTAAATCATTCAAACTCATCCAAAACTCATAAAAACAAAACAAAATAAAATAAATATAACTCATCATAGTAAACTAAATATTCTAAAACTTTGTGTAATGAAAATAAGATATTAGCACAAACTAAAGTTTCAATCACTTTACTCCTCTTCGCCTTTGTCCTTCAAGATGCTCACTTAATTTTTAACTTAAGCTTGAATTGGAAGGAAAATGATGAAAGAATTTTTTTTCATCTTATTCCCCAACTTTCGTGATTAATAAAGAAAAATAAAGAAAGATGTTCATCTTTCTTTTATTTATATTATAATAATATTTAATAAAATACTAATATTTTAAATAAAATATTAAATAAAAATTATTTAATAAAAATATCATTTAAAAGTTATCATGAAATTATTAATTTTTTAAGTAATGGTAAATTTGTCATTAAGTCCTTTCTATCAAAATAAAAATGGGATAATTGTAGTTTAGTCTCTATGCTTTCTCAACTTATTCAATTTAGTCACTGAATTCGATATCGAATTTTTAACTTAACCACATGCTCCTACTAATAATTCTCTATGTTTTCATGCCTGACAATTTTCTCTAAAAATGATCACAATTTTTTATACTATTATTATTTATAAATCTATAAATATTTTCTTTATTTTTTGAGGCGAGATGGTACATATAGCTTTACCCATTTACTCATTCGATTTGTTGACAACTCTTTTAACAATCTTAAAGAGTTTAAGTTCAAATATTGATATTGTATTTTAAAGGTATTTTTAGATGAAGATTTTATATAAATTATTAAAAGACATAAATATTTTTATAATAATATTTATTATAAAAAATATTTTAATTATTTCTCAATTGAGTTATTGCATTAATAACTTGTGACACCAACTAATTTAGAGGCTTTAAGGTTTTCTAAAAAAATTAGAGAATTTATTATAATAGAGATAAAATAAAAAATATTATTTTATACTAAAAATCATGTCACAAACGTTGCGTGTGGAAACTACAAATTTAAAATACAAATATTTTTTTTAAAGTAACATGAAATAAATAATGAAACATGTGATTTGAAATTAATTAATAATAACACATAAAATATTTATGTTATTAAAATGAAAAAAATAGATTAAATTATTTATCATAATATTGTCATCAATCTTGAGTCGGTATTGAGATGACTTGTGACACTAGCTCAATCAAATGCGTTATTAATATATACAACTGATGGATGCATAATAAAATTAAAATGTATGAAAAAATTAAAATGAAGCTTCAGATTAGTGGTAAATTAAATATTTTACAAATGCATTTGATATGGGGTTTAAATCCCAACATAAACATTTTTTTTAAGTGAAAAAACTAAAATACTCTCAAATAATATTATTTATTTTAATTATAGAAGGGTATTTTTATAACTTCCTAATTAAGTTGGTGACCTAATTGAGGGTGACACTAACTTAGTTAAGAGTTTTAGTAATAATATAGATATAAAGTTGATGAAAGTAGTGTGCATGCTAAAATTAAAATATTTAAAAATGTTAAAATATCACGAAAAAGTATCATCATAACTTTCTAACTAAATAAGTGATCTGATTAAAAATGACACTAATTCAATTAGAAATTTTATTAATACTATAGATGTATGTGTAATTTTAATAATTTAACCATCTAATACTGTTATATATTTTATCAATCAAACATTATAATTTTGCAATGCGAAGTAAGAGAACGAAACACATCTATAATAATAAAAAAAATAACGTCTTTATAGTTTGATAAGAAAATATATATTAACGAATGCACAAGATATATTAGCGAAAAGTAAGATAAGCTTTTCTGAACACGAGGGGGAAAAAATAAAGAAAAAAGAAAAATTTGGAGAGATTGCAATCAATACGTAAAAAAGAATGGTAACATGCAGTCGTGCTCTGTCATTTTCTCGCACTTACCTCTCAGATGCAAGTCTTCATGACCCCTCTTTAATTCAAAATATTTGATTTTAAACAATCTGGCCACCATTGACTGTAAATTGTAAAAGTTTTTCTCGTAGAGTTTTCACCGTCATTTTAATTCAAAACCTTACTATTAATGACAGATGTTCTAGTTTTGGAGCTTTCCCACATGCATTCTCTATTCACAAATCCTTGCTTTTGCATATCATGATGAGAGGGTGGCAGAGGTCTGCAAACTAGTTAATGAATTCATATTGTAATAGTTGGGAATTAAAGAACCCTGGAATCAAAAATAACTTTGAATTGAATGCTAATGAGATTTGAAAGTTTCACCCAAGCCATCATCTTAAGATCAACTCAAATGCTAAAATAATCAAAGCTAAAACAAGAGTGAAAACCTTGGCAGACCTTTGGTGTGGACCCAAAAACCATATATATTAAAGAAGGAAATAAGGAGTATCGAAAGTAGAAACTCTGTTTCGCCAGTTTTAATGTTTTCTCTTTTAATATTTTCAATATTAATTTTGTTTCACTTTTCATTCTTTTTGTTTGAAGTAAGAGAGAAGAGTTTGTATTATTATTTTTTACTTCTCCTCCCAAGTGAGGAGTCTAGTCTACCATTATCAACAGTTAAAACGGTGACTGATTTGAGAGAAGGGAAGGAAGGCAGTAAATGAGGAAACGAAGAACAGGGAATAGCAGTGCAAGCAACATGACTTAACCATCACTAATAAGCATCTGTCTCTGCCACACACACTCTCTCTCTCTCCTCTGTTTTCACATCTTTTACCTTCTCAGTTACGTTATTTTGGAAGAAAGCATGCATGGGAACTCGGATTTTCAAACTTCTCATAAAGCTAAAAATAATAAGCTATGTTTGATTCTTAAATTACTACATTCCTGTTTGGAATTTCATATTTTCTAATTAAATTATTCCTTTGGTTTAATAATACTTATTCTGAATTTCAATATGTTACTCTAGTTAGATTCCACGAATGATGTAGGTAAATTTTTTGTACATTTCGAGAGAATGTATAAGATTAATCTTCTTTTTTTAAGAGAAGATTTATCCTATCAAAATTAAACTTCTGGTCCATTACATTTTCAAAAATCAAATTACAAATAAAAAAATAAAACTCCCTCCGACAAAATATTATAGTTGAACCTAGAGGTGTATATGGGCTGGGCCGGGCCGGGCCCAACTAAAAATTAGGCCCGTTTTGTAAGCCCAGGCCCAGCCCGGCCCGAAATATGGGCCTGAAAATTTGTCCAAGCCCGGCCCGACATAAAATTAGTAAGCCTGAGCCCGGCCCGGCCCGGCCCGGCCCGTATTATTTTTTAAATTTATACATGAAATTTAATTTAATTCAATTTTAAATGTGAAATTTAATATGATATAATTATAAATATTTTTAAAAATACATATATTCATTTATTTTCTATATTTTCTAGTTTGTGTTACAATGATAACAATATTAGTGATCTAATTTATGAGAATTTATTTGGTACTTACTATGGTAATAAAAATTTTAAGTGGAGGAGTTGACAAAGAAATATAAAAGGTATAGCAAAATATTGAAAAAAAACACATACTAATTTTTTAAGATATTTGTGGAATAAAAAAATACACTACCAATATTTAAAATTCAAATATATAATTATATAAAATCAAAATTTAGATACCATATATTGGATCATAGAGAATATGTAATTTCGACATCTATTCATTTAATTAATTCAATAAAATTATTAATGTCTAAAAAAATCCATTAATCATTCAATTGAATTAAAGAAAAATATTACCGAATTTATTTTCCTCGTTGCATGCAAAATTGCAATGCATGCATTAAAAAAAGTGTCAGCATGCAAGGCGAGTTTAATTCAGTCACTTTTGCTTTATAATGTCTTTACATCTTTCTTCATTCAGTATATAGTTCTAGTTTTGTACAAAAAAAGATGCTTAATTTATTTAGCTTAATTTATTAATAATTTTTTCATATTCTCAAAAATTCAATTTTAAAGAAATTAAATATGAAATAAAATAAACACATGTTCCTAATTTAATATCAAACACACCTTTAGTAAAGACTTAAAATTTAAAAATAAAAAAATAATTTAATATAAAATTCGGGCCGGGCCGGGCCGGGTCCCGGGCCAAAAAAATTTTACCCAAGGCCCGACCCGTTTTTTAAACAGGCCTCGTTTTTTATCCAGACCTTTTTTTGGGCTTATATTTTTACCCAAACCCTCCCATTTTTCGGGCGATCCGGCCCATGTACACCTCTAGTTGAACCTTGTAATGAGTTGTAATTTAACCTTATGAAAAATATAGTGAATTTGAAAATCTAGTTGAACCTTGTAATGAGTTATATAAATTGAATTATTAAAATTTTTCTTTTTTTTTTCTTTATCATTTAGAAAAGATTGTAAAAAAAAATTAAAATATCAATTCACCTTAATATTTTCGGACCTAACATATATAATATATCATATATATATATATATATATATATATTACAAGGGTGTTAAATTTTCACATTTTAGAATTTGACACGTGATAAAATTAAATAATTTTAATTTATTCTTATAAATAAAAATAAGTTTTTAAGTTTTTAATTTATATTATTTTATAATGTCAATAACGTTAATTCATTTAATTTTGTTTTATATTTATCCCCTCTAAATGGTGATGAATTAAAATAAATAATTTTATATTAATCTTATTATTATCGTTTTATAGTTTTTATTTGATAAATATCAGATTTTTAGAATATAAAATTTTATAATATTTAAAATACTTTCATATATGTTTAAAATAAATAATTTTAATTATCGTTTAATGAATTAAATCTATATAAAATTAAATTTTCATTTTAAATGTAAACTGACGAGAATAAAAAAAAAAACTTAAAATAATTAATAACTTTCGTCCTGATACTATGTGCTTGCTGGAGCCAAGAGTAAGTGGTAAAAAAGCTAATTTTATCATTAATAATTTGGGTTTTAATTATTCTTACTGTGTTGAAGCTATTGGTTTTTCTAAAGGAATTTGAGTGGATTGGAAGGAATTTGTATGGATTCAAATTATTCAAAACCATTCTCAATTCATTCTTCTTTGCGTTTCTAGCAGTGTGCCATCTAATTCTATTTTTATCTTCTATGTTTATGGTAGCCCGAATAAGAGGAAAAGAATGCCACTTTGGGATGATTTGAAAGTTAACTTACCTTTAGATTCATTTCCGTGTTTAATAAAGGAGATTTTAATGCCTTTCTCTCACCTGATGATAAAAAAAGCAATTATGTTGTTGGGACGAGATGCAATATTTTTGGCAATTTTGTTTATTCTTGTTTTTGCAGGATTTGGGTTTCATTAGGCCATCCTTTACATGGCAAAGAGGTAACACTTCAGTGAGGCTTGACTGGGCCCTAGCTAATGACACACGGGTTTCAACTTTCCCGCAATGTCGTATTTTTCATCTCTCACATATTAAATCTGATTACAGGCCCATCCTCTTGAAGACCAAACCAGAAATTAGCTTGCCTAAAGGAAGACTTTTTTTATTTCTTCCAGGGTGGACGAAATATGCTAAATTTCCCACTTTGGTCAAAGATAAGTAGAACTATTCTAGTATTATGGTTGACTCTCTTACTACTTTTACATCACATGTTAAGGAATGAAACAGGTCAGTTTATGAATTTATAGGTACTCGCAAAAGGCATCTTATGAAATAGCTTTCGAGTATTCAAAAGGCATTGGATCATTCGGCCTCTAATAGGCTAGTCAAACTGGAAATGGATGCCCGTGATGAATTTGAAAAATTGCTTGGTCATGAGAAGCTATTATGGAGACAAAAGGCTAGATGTGATTCGTTTCAGCTTGGGGATCGCAACACCAAGTTTTTTCATTGTCGTACGATTCAAAGAAGAAAATTTAATCATCTCATGGCTATGTGTATTAATAATGGAGATTGGTGTTCGGATAAGAATATTCTTAAAGATGAGGTGTAGGTTTTCTTGAGAGATTATATGGTCGTCTAGAACTAATGAGAGGTCTCCCTTCCAATATTTTTCCTCGTCTTAAGTCCCAAGACATTATTTTTTTGGAGAAATCAGTTTCGAATGAAGAGATTAAGAGGGTCTTATTCAACATGGCTCCTCTAAAAGCTCTAGGAAGTGATGGCTTTCATGCACGCTTTTTCTTGAGTCAGTAGGATATAGTTGGTAATGTTATTTGTGAATGGGTTCAAGGAATTTTTGCTGGCAACAAAATTGACTCGAATCTTAATAATACTTTGATCATGCTTTTTCCTAAGAAAGATAGTTCAGAGGATTTTAGTCACTTTCGTCCCATTAGTCTTTGCTTGACTCTATATAAATCGGTGATGAAAACGATTGTGAATAGATTTAAATTGGTTTTTTCTAACTTTATCTCGCAGGAACAAGCTGGGCTTATTGTTGGTCACAACATCTCTAATAATGTTATTATAGCACAGTAAGTCATTCATTCTATAAGTAGTAAACGGAATAATAAAAATTGGATAGCGATCAAGTTGGATCTGGAAAAGGCCTATGATAGAGTGAGTTGGGATTTCATTGGTGCATCATTATAGGAACCTAGGGTTCCTGATTTTCTCAAATATGTGATCATGGCAACCATATCTTCTTCTTTTTTGTAGATATTCTGGAATGGAGTTCCTACTCAGAAGTTTAAGCAAGTTAGAAGGATTAGACAGGGTTGTCCGCCATCACCTTATCTCTTTGTCCTATGTATGAAATGGTTATGTTATATTATTCGAGCTGAATTTGATGCTGAAAACTGATGTCCAATTCATCTTTCAAGAATAGGGCCGACTCTATCTTAACTATTTTTTTTTTTTGCGTATAATCTGGTCATTTTTTGCAAAGTGGAGTTAGAACAATCCAAATTATTAAAGGACATCTTGAAGCATTTCTATGAATTTTTTGGGCATAAGAACAATGCTAAAAAAAGTAATAAGTTATTTTTCCAAAGGAGTTGAGGTGAACCTTTGTTCTCGAATTAGTCAATTTTTTGGGTTTCTAGAAGTACATAATCTTGGTATTTACTTAAGTGTACCTCTTCTTCATGATCGAGTTACTAAAAGTACCCTGAATTTCATTGTGGAAAAGGTGCGACACAAATTGCAAATCTAGAAAGCTAGGAAGTTATCTATTGTTGGAAGGGTCCTATTGGCTCTATTGTTGGAAGGGTCCTATTGGCCCAATCGGTCCTCTTAGCTATTCTAAAGTACTTTATGTAGTTCATGTTGATTTTGAAATAGGTATATGCTGAGATTGAGATAATAGTAAGACAATTTATTTGGGGTGATTCTGGTGGCCATTCAAAACTTGCTTTAGTCAGGTGGGATTCCATCTGTTAGCCAAGGTCCCATGGCGGTCTTAGATTTCCGCATCTACATAACCAAAAAATTGTTCCTCATGAAGACTAGGTTTAATTTAGTCACCAATGACGATGCTTTATGGGTATGAGTTCTCTGTTCAAAATATGGCAGGAAAAACCAACTTCCGAAATCCATTGCCAAGAGTCAATGTTCGTACTTCTGACGCTTTCTCTCTATGGTATCGTCGCTCTTTCGCAGGAAATTAGCTTGGTTAATTGGTAATGGCATAAGAATTCGTTGCTTAAAGGACTCTTAGATCTCGAAAGTTGGCCCTTTATTATCGTATGTTCCTGCTCATGCAAGGTTAGACTTGGATTGCATCCTAAGAGATTTGGTTTTGCTTGATGAAACCTGGAATCTGGATCTATTTCGTAAAACGAATAATAAGCTTTCCCCCTCCATATCATGCCTCGAGGTCAAATACGGTGATTTGGACTTGCTCGGATTTGGGTTCCTTTTCTATTCACAGTGTATTTTGAACTTTAAAAGAGGATTCTTGGAACCCCAAAAATGTCTGTTCGAAGAACATTTGGAAATATCAAAGACCCCAAAGAATTCTTTTTTTTTCCCTTTAACTAGTTTTTAAATAGAGACCTCTAACAAATTTGGAACACAATCAGAGAGGTATTGCTCACATTTGTTCTTGTCATATATGTGGTCATGAAGTAGATGATACTTTTCATGTGCTTCGAGACTGCCCAACAGCAAAAGAAGTGTGGCTGGATGTGGTTTAAATTGAACAACAACACAGGTTCTTTTCTGATTCTTTTTAGGTTTTCTTTTCTGATTCTTTTTAGGTCTGGTTTTACTCTAACATTTGTTATCATATGAAGTTGTAGGATCGGGGAGTTACCTAGTCATGTATGTTCAGCTTAATCACCTAGCGAATCTAAAAGAATAGGAATTTGTTCATCTTCCAAAATATTACTTGGGCAGCCTACGAAATTGCCAAAGCTTCTCTCAGCTGGGCACATCAATTTGATCCCTGTCACAATGGATCCAAGGTCAACCTCCTAAAAATGGGTGACCAAACTCACTATGAAGGAACACGGGTTCATTTATTCACTGATGGTGCAGTTGTTAGAGACTCTAGGAATGCTTCTGCTGGCGATGTGGTACGTGATTCAATTGACAACTGGGTATTGGGATTTAATCGCTGTCTGGGTAGATGTACACCTTTTGAGGCGGAACTTTGGAGTATTTTGACAGGCTTCCCATCTTGTTAAATAAGGGTTACAAAAGAGCCACAATTTAGATAGATAATCTTGAGGTGGTTAGAGCCTTGACTGTTAATGAGCCGAAAGATTCAAGTACTAGGAACTTTGGGTATTTTGGACAGGCTTCCCATCTTGTTAAATAAGGGTTACAAAGGAGCCACAATTTAGATAGATAATCTTGAGGTGGTTAGAGCCTTGACGGTTAATGAGCCGAAAGATTCAAGTACTCTGAAGGATAGTGGGAAATTAGATATATACTCAGAGAATGCAACTTAAGTACGGATAGATTGGCTAAGCTCAGTTTGGCATGACAGTCAAATTAAAATATAAGTAAAATTTAGATTTCAAAATTTTATCTATTAAGTAAAACTTAAATAATTTAAGTAAATTAAATAATCTATCTACTATATTGAACACTTTAAGTAAAATTCAAATAATTTAAGTGAAGTTTATTTTTAAAAATTTCAGCTTCTTAATTGACTTTTAGATATTTTCAATATATTGAGGTTACTAATTTTAAATTAAAAAAATTATATATAAAATTTTTAAATTGAAAACATTTTATCTTAAGAAAACCAATTTTATATAGAATTTTAAAATCATTTTATTTATCTAAAGATACACTATCAAATTAAAAATTTTAAAAATAATTTTTATATAACCTAAATAATAAACACATATTATTTTGTAATTATTATTATTTTAATAGTCATAAATAAAAAATGAATATTAAAAATATTTTAAAATTAAAAAACTATATATAATTAAGAATTTAAAAAATCAATTTCATTTGAAATTTCAAAGTTATGTTTATACTTATCTCCAAATATATAGTATCTAGGTTACAATTTTAAAAATATTTTTTAATCTAAATACTGGACAAATATTAATTCTTCCATGTGATTACTTAGCGATATATATTTACTTTTTTCTGAATGAAAAATTTACCTATATCTTATTTAAGCCTTTTTATGATTTGATTACCATATTTTTGTTAAATTAAAAATTTGAGAGTTTAACTGATGTTTTTTTTGTCTGCATTTCTGATTCTATAATGACAAGACTGTACGACGTTAACGAGGATTTGGTTAGTGTTGTATGGATTTTTTTACGTTGAATCTACTTTAAATTTTATTTAATGTTGTTAGATTTCTAATGGGTTTAGCTTTGTTTGATGCAGAGATATAACAAAAATGATTTTTGATTGAATGCAATCGAAAGTAACTTTAAGATTTATGAGTTCACTCTATTTTGTTTTGGGCGCCATTGTATCTCGAAGTGGTTTTAACGGTTGATATTTGTTGTTTATAAAGCTGCGAAAGACTTAAAAGAAAATGTTATTTTTTAATATTCATGATCTTACATTTTTTCCAAATTTAGAAAACAATTTTTACAAGAAAAGTCCTTTCATTGAAAACAAAACCTAAAATTAAAGTATTTTTTACAAATAAAAATAAATAAAAACGGAGAAGCCTTCAAAGATCACAGTCTCATTAGATTTGTAGATTCTCACCAAAGAAGATAATGAACCTATAAAAGAGAAAAAAAACAAAGCAAACGAATACAAACGGAGCCATTGATATTGAGTTCTGAATGAATAGGAATTAAAAACGTGCCATTGAAAAAATGACTTGTTACTTTTATGTATTTTAGTTTTATCAAAATTTAAAATATTATAAAAATAATGTTAAAATATTGAATATTTATAATCATCATTTAAATTAAAATTTTAAGAAATGTTGTAAATTATGTAAAAATTAAATATGATTTAAATTAAAACTGTTAAAAAATTTTAAATATATTTTATAGATAATATTATATATATATATATATATATATTTCAGTTTATAATCTATATTATCAATAAGACCTCTAACTAAATTAGTGTCACCCGCAATTAGATCCCCAACTCAGTTAGAAAATTACAAGATTGTCTTTCCGTAATTAAAATAAGTAATATTATTTCAGGGTATTTTAGTTTTTTCACTTTAAAAAACAATAAAAATATAAATATAATGAGATTTGAACCTACATCAATTGCATTACTAAAACTTTTAATTTTTCACTCCACTAAAGTTTTATTTTAATATTTTAATTTTATTATGCATACTTTATTACATTCATCAATTGTGTATTTAATTGAGTTTGTGTAAAAAATTAACTCGACACTAACTTAAGATTGATGACAACACCATGATAAATAAATTAATCTAACTTTTTCATTTTAATAATGTACATATTTTATGTGTTACTATTAAATAATTTTAAACCATACGTTTCGTTATTTATTGTATTTTATTTTTAAATACATATTTATATTCTAAATTTGTAGTTTCTACTCGCATATGCATGTGATAGCATTTATAATATATAATAATTTTTTGTTTTATCTCTACTATAATAAAGCCTTTAATTTGTTCAAAAAAACATAAAGCCTCTAAATGAGTTGGTGTGATAAGTTACCAAAGCAATAACTCTATTGAGAAATAATTAAAATATCATTTTTATAACAATATTATTATAAGAATATCATGTCTTTTAATAATTTATATAAAATCTTAAAGTCAAAATACCTTTAAAATACAATATTAAGCATGGAACTTAAAATCTTAAGATATTGTTAAAAAACAATCCAAATGAGTAAATGGTTAAAGTTTTATGTTCATGTCTAAGCTAAAAAATAATTTAATTAAATTTTAAATGTAAAGGTCAAAATAATTAAAAAAATAAAGGCTAAAATGATAGAACGTGTAAACGTTGAGAGTAAAATTTATTATTATGCCTATTTTTAATTAAATATATTTAAAAATTTTAAATTATATTAAAAAATTAAAAATATTTACTTTTAATTTTTTTGAATTATTTTTAAAAAAGGATAACAAAATTAAATCTATCTTAAATTATAGTTAAATTAATATAGTTTCACCCATGCTTCGTGTTGGGTTAATTAATTAATTATTTTCTTAAATTATAGAATAAAAATTTTAAGATTATAACATACTCAAATGTTTTTAAACTCTTCGTATATTTAAAATCTAATCTTCATTTTTTTTTTTAGGAATTATTCCCTTTACTTTTTGAATTTAAAAATTTAGGTTTATTTGTGAACGTTGTTATAATTCTTCTGTTAAATCCATTGGCATTCCATTTTGAATTTAAAAAGGGACTCACTTGGTATGCTTATAACAAATTTATAATAGACCTGAATTTAATGGAAAATTTTAACAATGTTAACAATCTTTAAAAATTCATATAAACATTTTAATCAAAATAACATATTTAGATTAACTAATGACATTGTAAGAGTTGATGTACCAAATTATGTTAAAATTAAAGTATAGAGATTTAATTTGAAATTTGCTTGAAATATAGAAATACAGAATAAAACTTATTAACATACTTATTTTAAAGCGTAAACTGTATAGATAATCACCTAATTATAAAAAAATTTCATTTTACGCATCCAAAATAAAGAGTTTACAATTTAAGCACCCATGTTGTATAGTTTGGTTATTTTAGTCACTTACGTTAAAATCACGTAATGACAAGCTAGCGTGGAAGTTAAAAAAATTGGTATAATAACAAATTTTGCCCCTAAATTTGTACATATTATATCAATTTAGTCATAATTTAAAAAAATTAAATTTCAAAATTTACGAATCTTTTCAATTTAATTCTCAAAATTTATCTTCCTCTTCCCATCTCAAACTTTTTAAACGGTTTGGATGCTCAGAGAGGCTCTATGAGGATATTTTTGGTCTATTACTTCAAGTGGGTTTGTTTGCTCCAGTAGAGCAAGTAGTTCTGCAGAAACTCTAGTACTACTATATTATTTAACTATAGCCAACCAAGTCTGATTTTTGAAATCCCCCTGATAAAAGCATTTTCAACCCAACTCCTATTCTTGTTGTAGTTAAAAAGAAAGTCAGTTTTCATTGAGATTCATACTTTTGTATTATAGTTTATGTCAAAACCTCATGTGGTACTCAAATTTTCGATCTCAAACTTAACCATTCGAGCAAATTGCCCTTCCTTTTGCGTTGTTACTCTGATCTTTAACTTGTTGTTTCCTTAAATTTGACTTTGTAACGTTTTATCTTATGGATGGTTATAGAAGCATTTTGATGTAAAATTTGAGCCAGGGGTGGAGTCTCTAAAGGCTACAAGTTATTAAATGTTAGAGGATAAAAAGGTAATTTTAAGAATTAAATTGAGATTATTTGTAAATCTTGAGAGTTATTTTTTAAGGGTAAATTACACCAACGGTCACTAAACTTTGATGTAGTTGATAAAATAGTCAATCTAATTTCAATTCAGCCACTCAACATGAGAATACGAAGAGGAGGGGGAGGGAGAGGAGAAGAAAAGGAGGAGGGGGAGAGGGAGGAGAAGAAGAAGAGAAAATTATAGAGTGCTTCAATAGTAACATGAGGTTGTAGATCGTGGCAACGGCGATGAGGCAAACTTCACAAAGAATAGTTCTAGTGACGAGAGTGGTTGAGAGCTTTTCTTTACCGTATCCGACCAAATGCACCATCTTATCTCCTCTCAGGTCATCCCCATTTCTTATTCTTCTTCTTCTTCTTTTTCTTCTTCCTTTTGTAAACATTTAATAAACTCCAGAGTCATTTATGATATTATCCCCTATTTTATCGCTCAAAAAATACCCAAGACAATGAAGGCATCTAATATCATATTTATCTTAGTGTAGCACCCCAAACCTGGCCTAGAGAATATGACCGGATCTTGAGGAATTACATTAACTCGTTTAAAACCTTCCAATTTAATCAAACTTAGTGTGTGTTTCGTAAACATAAAATTTGGCAAAACTCTCACAAATGTTTAGTAAAACTTAAGTCCGGAATCACTTATCTCAAACCCAAAATTTGAATTCGAAATTGTGTGTTTTAAAAATACTAATATTGGTAGATTATTATCAAAACTAAACCAAAGATTCATTAAAAACTATTTAATTTTTTTACAAACATTTAAGTGGTTACTTAATATTTGCAGCAGAAATTTCTAGAGTTTAAATTTTAAAAATCGAATTTTTAGTTAGGTAAATAATGTGATTTTGCAGTTTGACGTTAAAATACCAAAATCAAACAAGCAGCGTAAAAACCAAAGAGTGAAGCTCAAAACAAATTTATAGTCCAAAAATAATTAAAACACAAACCAACTTATGTTTAACTAGTAACAATTCAAGCTCCCGCATGCTGTCCGATTCTAAGTCTGTAGTTCATTTGAAACGTATAAACAAACGAGTGAACTAGATGATGTGATTTCTTGAGCTTGGAATGTTCAAAAACTGGCTTAAATGAGGGATCGTCTTGAATAGGTTTAGTGGATGGTGGAAATCGCGACCTGAAACACTTGAATGTTTTATGGAATTGAAGTTATAGAGTTACCAGACCTTCGTAAATTTGACAAGCACTCGAATCTTGGTTTGGTAGAAGTTGCCACACCACGAGATGGGTTACATGATATAAGAAAAAGGGTGAATACCACAAACTCGTAAATGTTTGATAAGTTCAAAAGTTCGGCTAAAAACCAAGAGAGAAACAATTCTCATAAAATAAGTTTTTATATTCAAGAAAGATGTCTTTTCTTTATAATAACTTGGTTTAGACTATTTATTGAACAAAAGGAAGCTAGAGGGCCACATTTGGCCATTAAAGTATACATGAATATGTGCCATACAATGTATAAGGAAATACATGAATGGTTGGATGCATGAATGACCAAAAGGTCATATTCATCTTCCATGGACGTTCATGAATGTCTTAGGTGCATGAAGAAACTAGTTCGTTGCCCTTTTGCAAGTGCATGTATGAACAAATTCATTCCCTTTATGTAGATGCATGTATGATCACTTTTAATGCTGCCACTTTAATGCAAGCTTCCCCCTTGCCATACATGAACTAGTAACGATCATGCATTCTTCATTAAATCTTGCATTAATACTTTGGATGTGCATGAACAGTGTTAAACTAAGCTTTATTTGATAATATGTTTTGATATAACAAATTAAATTATTTTTGAATAAAACTAAAGTTGAGCAATTTGATAAAATCAAGTTGAAATGGCTTCAATTGAGTCAAACATTTTTCAAATATGTTTTAACCATTTTCAAACAAGTTAGAATTGCTCTAGGACAAAAAGTATCGATATTTTACAAGATATCGATACTCTTCTAATAATGGATACCAAATTGACATTTTGTTTCTTTCAAACCCTAGTAGCTATCGATCTGATATCGATACTTTTCTTAAGGTATTGATATATTTCCTAAGGTGTCGATATTCCTGCTCCAACGGTCACTGAAATTTGCATTAATTACAAAAAACATCGATACCCTTTTAGTAGGTCTCGATACTCATTGTTGCATGTGCAATTAATGACCTAGTATTTCATCCCAATGGCTACATTCACTTCTACAAAAACCACAATGGTTGGAAATCAATTAGAGGGTATATATACTATTTTCCAAAGGCTTAGCAACAAGAAGAGCAATGTGCAAAGCTTATGTAACACCCCTCACCCACATCCGTCATCGAATTAGGGTTTGAGGCGTTACCGTACTCACACTCACACGAACATTTGACTACGATTCTCAATTACCACATAAAATTTAAAATTTTATCATTCATATGCGTAGCATCCATATTATGGGCCTACGAGGCCCAAACGATACATTGGGTATGATCCGAGACTAAACCAAAACTTTTCAGACCTTTACAAAATTTTCACCTTATACAAGGTACACGCTCGTGTGGGACAGGGACACGCCCGTGTGGTCAGGCTGTGTAGTCACACACGCTCATGTCCCTAGCCCGTGTAAATATTATTTTTCATTTCGAACCTGCAGGGGTTTTCACACCTATCACACGCCCGTGTCCTAGACCATGTCCTTCACACGGCTGGGCATATGCCCATGTTTTAGCCTGTGTGAAAAATCCTGAGTATTCTATTTCTAAACTCATCACGAAATTTTCATCGCACGGTCAAGCCACACGCCCTTGGGCTAGGCCGTGTCAAGCATACGGTCGAGACACACGGTCGTACCAATATGTACTTGTGACCAAAAAACGGAGGGAAAGGACCGAGAAAGTCAATACCCTAAACATCAAATAATTCTACTTCAATGATGTTTGCTCGAGACATCTCATTTCTATTGGTGACATTTCCAACCCTTTGACATTGATCACAACTCTTGACGTAAGCATATGCATCTTTAAATAGTGTTGGCCAAAAAAAATCCACCTTGCACTACCTTGGCCACAGTACATGTACCTTCGAAATGTCCCCCACCCGGAGTTGAGTGGCAATGGTGTAGAGTCTTATGTACTTCATCTCCTGCCACACATCTCCTGATCGTTTGATATGCACACTTTTTCAACAAATATGGCTCTTCCCAAAAATAGTACTTCACATCATGAAGAAACTTTTTCTTTTCATGATATGTCTTATCAATCGGCATGAAACCACAAGCTAAATAGTTAGCAATATCAGCAAACCTAGGGATATTATGGACGTGATTTACTTTTACTATGTGTTCATTTGGAAATGTCTCCTGAATTGGTATAAGAGGAGAATTCCCTTCTTACGGCTCCAACTTGGACAAGTGGTCAGCTACTTGATTTTTAGCTCCCTTAGTCTCGATTTAGCTTCTTTCTTGGCTAGTAAATACTTAATTGTCGAGTGGTCCGTATAAATAGTCACTTTGGAACCTACAAGATAAGATAGAAGCAAACACAATAGCAAGTAACTCTTTCTCTGTTATCGTGTAATTTAGTTGAGCTCCTGTTAAAGTCTGACTCGCATAGTAGCTGGAATGAAAGACTTTGTTCCTTCGCTATCCCATGACAGCTCCTATCATGAAGTCACTCGTGTCACACATCAATTCAAATGGCAGATCCCAGTCTAGTGTGATGATTACGGGTGCTGAAACTAACTAACTTTTCAAATCGTTGAAAGCTCTTAAGCACTCGTCATCAAATTTGAACGTTGTTTCCTTCTCCAATAATTTGCATAAGGGTTTAGCAATTTTGGAGAAGTCCTTAATAAATCTTCGATAGAAACCCGCGTGGCCCAAAAAGCTCCTAACACCCTTTACAGATGTTGGAGGTGGGAGTTTCTTAATAACATCTAGCTTTGATTTATCTACTTTGATTCCATGTCTTGTTATTTAATGCCCTAGAAAAATTCATTCTCATACCATAAAATGACACTTTTCCTAGTTGAGTAGAAGGTTTGTTTCCTCGCATCGCCTTAGTACCTTAGCTAGATTGCCTACAAAATCATCATATGTATTTCCGAACACTGAAAAATCATCCATAAAGACTTCCAAGTATTTCTCAGCCATATCAGTAAAAATAGACATCATACATCTTTGGAATGTAACAGGTGCAGTACATAAACCAAATGACATGCGTCTAAAAACAAATGTACCATACAGGCATGTGAATTTTGTCTTGTGTTGATCTTCTGTTGCTACTGTAATTAATTATACCCCAAGTATCCATAGAGAAAATAGTAATAGTCTCGTCCTGTGAGTCTATCCAGTATCTGGTCTAAGAACGGCAAAGGAAAGTGATCTTTCCTAGTCGCCTTGTTTAGCTTCTGAGAATCGATGCAAATTTTCCATCCCGTAACCATTCTAGTCGGTATCAACTCGTTATTCTCATTTTCAATGACTATAATACTTCCTTTCTTTGGTATGCACTAGACCAGACTTACCCACGAACTGTCTGAGATAGGGTAAATTATACCTGCATCTAACCACTTGATGATTTCTTTCTTTACCCCGTTTTTCATGATGGGGTTCAGTTTTCATTGTCCATCGATCATCCCTTTTTTGCCATCTTCTAGGATGATCTTGTGCATACATACAGATGGACTAATACTGCAAATATCAGCTATGGTCCAACTAATAGCTTTCTTTAATTGTTTCAATACTAAGATGAGTTTCTCTTGTTACTCATTGGTTAATTCTGTTGAAACAATCACAGGCAAAGTAGAAGCGTTACCTAAATAAACATATTTAAATGTGAAAGAAGTACCATAAGTGCTAATTTAGGTGGCTCCTCGATTGACGGTTTTGGTTGGGTATAATACCTATTCTTTAAATCTAAAGATTCAAAATGCGATTGCAGATTAAATCTCCTTTGATTAGCTTCTAGCAAAGCTAAGTATTCATCCTCCTCTTCATCATTTGGAAGGTCAAATGTCAAAATTTGTTCCAATATCCTTATAAGGTAAAATAACCGTAATACCCTTAGAGGGTAACATGACCGTAATACGTCTGTAGAGTAAAATGACTATTATACCCTTATATGATGTTTGATTGATTGAGTGCGTCGTATGATATTTATGTGTTTTGGATACATACACGACATACTGCATGGGTTGGGATATTGTTATGGAGGAAGTACTCATCTGATAAGGTCACAAGTGTCGCACGAGACGACTGTGGACTGATAGGGTTGCACGGGTCGCACGAGACAACTATGGACTCACCGAAGGCTGAAAGTCATATATTCGTACTGATCTGTTAAGGTCGTACGGGTCGCACGAGACGACTGTGGATTGACTGATGGTTTTATGCCATTCATACTATCGATGGCTTAGTGCCATTCATTTTACCGATGGCTCGGTGCCATGCATATTATCGATGGCTTAATGCTGTCCATTTTGCCGATGGCTTTATGCCACGCATATTATCGATGGCTTAGTGCTATCCATTTTACCGATTGCTTTGTGCCACGCATATTACCCATAGCTTAGTGCTGTCCATTTTACCGATGGCTTTGTGCCACGCATATTATCGATGGCTTAGTGCTATCCATTTTACCGATGGCTTTGTGCCACGCATATTACCCATGACTTAGTGCTGTCCATTTTATCGATGGCTTTGTGCCACGCATATTATCGATGGCTTAGTGCCGTTCATTTTACCGAAAGTAGGTTATATTGATGGCTTAAAGCCACTTACCTTACTGGCAGCTATGCTGCGATTTTGATTACTGGCAGCTAAGCTACGATTTTGTTATCTGGCTGCCTTGCTGCGATTCTAGTTAGTGCCGCAACTGATGCTAACTCTTGGTGTGTTGGTTGGGTGGGTCGATTTTATCCTCATAGTAAGTGTAGGGTTGGACGGAGGCAAGTGTAGGGTTGGATGGGATAACATGCATCATGCATCATACATACTACATTCTGATTTTGATTCTATTTTTGTTTTGGGCTATGGTCCACCTATGTTCTGCTTCTGATTCTCCTACTGTAATAGGCTAAGGCCCATCTGATACTGTCTACTATAATGGGCTCAGGCCCAAACTGCTTCTGTATTCTGTGTATTTGACTAATTGTTTCTTTTCATATTAGGAGATTACACACTGAGTTTTTGTAAACTCACCCCGTTTTTAATTGTGTAGGTAATCCTCAGCGTTAGGTGGATCGGAGCTGCGAGGGACTCGAGGGTGGCCACACAACTGCATTTGCATTACATCGTGTAACGCCTTAATATTTTGAGTTTTAATGGTGCATAAAATAGCATAATTGCATGTTTGTTGTAGTGGCTAGCATGTTTAGGCATGTTTGGGGGGCTTGGGAAGGCCTGGGTTCGAGCTTTAGCTTAGGGAAAATTTTTCATTGTTTGGGCACTTAATGGGATCTTGGCGTGGGGGTGGAAGCCTTTTAAAGTATCATTTGAGGTTTGTGGGATAGAAGGCATACTGGTAAGGTGGCGAAGTAGTGTGAGAAGTGTGCCTAAGGGACTTGAGTTCGAGGCACAAGTAGGGAAAAATAAGGTTTATTTTTGCTTTGATGCCGTGGAAGTGGTGGTTTTTGGCCGAAACACTTAAAGGTGGAAAGTTGAATCGGTCATGGAGAGTCTTTAGGGAAGGGGAGTAGTTGGAAAAGTTTGAATGTGTTTCAAACTTGTGTGGTGGCTAAAATTAAGGAGAAAATTAAGGAAGTGATGAGAGTAGGAGTGGTGGTGCCGAATTTGAGTTGTGTGGCTAGGGGAAATCAGTTTGATGTGTTGAGATAGATTGAAGTCGAATTCTTGTGTGTATTTTCAGGTATCTTTGTGTTCTTTTCTCTCATCGTTCTCTTTGCACTTTTATTTTCTCCATTTTCATATTGCCGATTTTACATCTAAAAACCAAAAACAACCTCTCGTGCATTTATTTTTTTTCTTTCTTTCAATCTAAACCGTTTCTCGTCTTTCACTACTCTTCTCTTCTAGTTTCAAAATTTGAAACCCTCTTGCTCCTTCTTCCTCGTTTTAAGTTGTCTTCTGTAGTCGAACTCACCATTGGCCTTTTTCTTTATCTTTGCTTTCTACTTCTAGAGTCTTTGCCTTAGCCAATTGCACCCTTTTTTCTCTCTAGACCATTCGATTTTGTGGTGGCAAGCAAGCCATTCTTTCTCTTCCTTTCTTTCTCATCTTTTCGGATTCCATCTTGGGTTCTAGAGGGTGGAACTAATTTGTTTATCTTCCTCCCTCCGACTTCTTGTGCCTTCTGCTGTGTTGGCCAAATTTAAGGTTTTTCTCTGGGCCAAATAGTTCTTGGTCGATTACCCCCTTAACGCAAATTAGGCTATTGCTGGATTTGAGTTGACAAGATAATTCTGTAAGTCTTCTTCTCAAGGGTATCAAGTTCTTTATTTATTCGAGGGTTAAAGGTATCCCTTTTTTCTCAATTACTTTTCACTTAGATGATTGTCTTGTAACCCCATACCTTGGCTAAATGTGTTAGAGGTTCAGATTCATTAAGGAAAGTGTGGAGACGATACTCTATCGCTTAAGCGTTCACCTTCTTGTTTTGGTAAGTCCTTGATCGTTGGTTCGAATATGCTTCTTGTTTGGTCTTAGTTACTAAGATGATAATATTTTATGGTGTTTGTTAAGGTTTAAGAAGTCGACTACAAGCAAGGATAGAGGAGGAGTAAAACCTTACCCTTCTAATCAAGGTAAGTGACTTGTGGTTTTGGGAAAACTTTATGATTGTGAAAGGGTGATTAACTTTTATATTAATTGACTAATGAGGTATTATGGATGAATATAGGATCGGGAATCGCTTGGGATTAACGTACATTCTCTCTTCAGGTGTGTTTATCGTACTATTTGGATGCAAAGGCGAAATGCCGAAACAGCAAATGCTAAAAAGCCGACAAATCAGATGTTGGCCACATGTGCGTACGAACACACGTGTCTGATTGAGGCCATGGAATGTGGCCGTACATCAAAAAATGACCATCATGAGCAGTTTTGTAAGATGGGCTGAAATGGGCCGGATGGGCCCAATGGGTTGTAGGCCTGCAAGATGGGCCTTAGGCCATATTTGAGTTTCTAGACTATTTGGTTGTGTGTCGCTAGATGACCATGGGCCTACTGAAGGGCCTTCACATACTTAGGCCCACACTGGTAAATGACTGAAATACCCTAAGGGCAAAATGACCAAAATACCCTTCTAGGGTAAAATGACTGATTTGACCTCGTATACTTGCTGAATAATATTTTATGCCCAGAAATGTTATGTGTGTGCTTATGTTTTGTATTATTTTGTCATGACATTGAGTATGTTGCATTGCATAGGGTCGGGTATACGTTTATAGAGGAAGTGTTCTGTTCTAGTAGTTTTGTCGCATAATTCTGATGGCTTATAGCCTAATATATTATTGATAGTGCTGCATCGGTACTACAATGTAGGGTGTAGGGTTGGGTGGGTTGATTATATCCCCACATGGGGTGATAGGTTGGACGGAGATGGAGTGTAGAGGCTGGTTGGGTAGGACTTTGTATGCATGTTATACTGTTCTGTAATGGGCTTTGGCCCACTGACTCTGATCTGTACTGAAATAGGCTCAGGCCAGATTGACCCTGTGATACTGTTATACACGGGAATACACACTAAGTTTTTGTAAACTCACCCGTCTTTTTTCCTATACAGGTAATCTCGGGGCATAGATGGTTCAGCGCAGCGTAGGATTTGGAGATGGCCACACTTCACTTTTTTACTATTTTAGATTTTATTTACTTTGACTATTGTTTTTATTTTGGGTTGCAATAAGGCTATTATTTAAGTTTTGAACTAAATTGTTGGATTATTTAAATTATTCTAAACCTATTAGCTTTAGGGCGCGATTTTACAAAAGATATATGTTTTTTCAGAACCACAGTTTCACACAAACAATGATTTAAGCAAGGCTTCCAGAATTAACAAGTTTTCAAAAGTAAACTACTTTTATAACCAGATTAACTAAGATAAACGGGTTATTATTTTCTTTTAAACTAAAAGGTTTTACATCAAATTAAGACATTTTAAGTTCACGATTTCAAAACACTTCAATATGACACTTCCAACTGGGTTTGGGGTGTTACATTTAGTGGTATCAGAGCTAGGTTGCAAAACTCAGCTGTGGAATAGGATTTAAAGAAATTTTCAATTTACTATAAAATGCTTTCAAGAGGTGGTAATATGTTGAAATTTAATTTGCTACAACCGATTTTCAAAGAATTTTGGGAAAATTTTAAATTTTACTACCGGAAGTGTGGGTCACTGAGTCTCCGGTACCGAATCTGTAAGTGTTCTAAATACTATTATCGGTTTAAATACTGAAATACTGAGACTTTTACAAACATGAGACTATGTTAGGATACTCTAAGAAGAGTAGACTGAAACAATAGGAATCTAAAAAACTATAGTATCACACTTCGATCTACGAAAACAAACTCCTAAACTTCTGTTATCATAAGACATTGTTAATAATATTGAAACTTTAAGCTAACTCATAAAAATTTTAAATAAGATAATATACGGATTGACATGAGCATCAGAGGAGGAAGAACTACATGAGGCCGTGGGAGAGGCCGTGCTAGTGCTGCGGTTGGGTCCTCGACATCAGGACACATGCCAAATGAGGAGGCTAAAGAAGCACCGGCCTCACTCGTAGCTGAACTTGGTTCATTTGATCATGTGACTGGGGATGATGCTCTATCCCAAGCTATGCTACAGATACTAGAAAGGGTCGCTGGGCCCAATAATGGAACTGCGGGCCATGGGTCAGTTACTGAGTGACTCTGGTCAAATGGGGCGGAGATTTTCAGGGGCACTGCAGGGGTAGCCCCTAATGTGGCCAAATATTGGCTAGATGCCATAGAATGGATAATGGATGATCTCGACTGTACCCCTGAATAGAAGCTGAAAGGGGCAGTATCTCTGCTACGAGACTAGGCTTACCAATAGTGGCTCACTGCAAAAGAGGGAGCACAGCCTGATCAACTAACGTGGGAATTTTTCAAGTCTGGGTTTCAAGGGAAGTGTGTGGGCACCAATTATGTTGACGCTCGTAAGAAAGAATTTCTGAATTTGGTACAAGGAGATAAGTCAGTATTTGAGTATGAGGCGGAGTTTCTGCGACTTAGTCGATATGCTTGCGGTGTTGATGGATAAATTAAAAATTACTAAGGAAGTAAAACGAACGGAGCATTAGAACCGCGACAAGGATAAATGGAAAAACAAGAGGGGTGTGGAGCACTTCAATACTGTTCAGAGGCCGGTGAAGAAGGTCAGGTATGATGGTCCAGTCAGAATTGGACCCCCTACTGCTGCTATTGGGATTCAAGCAAGTGCTGATTGTAGGAGAAGTCATTCTAGGGATTGTTGGAAAAGAACTAAAGCTTGCTTGAAGTGTGGGTCGATGGGGCATCATATTATAGGCTATCCACGTAGGCCAGAGCAAATGGAAGTAGTTGATATGGGTAACGTATAGCCACCAAGGGGTGGTCAACAACCGCCTAGAGGTCAAGGTTAGGCTAGAGGCGGGAATGGCATGGGACGTGGTCGTGGAGCACTTGGCAGAGGCGTCGGTACTGCTGAGGTGAGGCAATCAGTGTTAGTGTATGGTACATGTCATCATAAGGACGGGGATGCTCCAGATGTGATAACCAGTACGTTCCTTACTCACAGCTTACCCTATACTGCATTAATTGATGTGGGGTCCACACACTCATATATTGCATGTATTGTATCCGAGACTTTAGGTGTGATGTGTGAAACTAATGCTAGGGAGATTACTGTATTGAGTCTCTTAGGACAGTCAGTTAGGGTGGAAAAGCTATTTAAGGGAGTGTTTTTAGAGGTACAAGGGGAAACTTTTCTAGCAGACTTAATGGAACTCCCCTTTGGTAAGTTCGACTTGACTTTAGGAACGATAGGCTAGTAAAGCATCATATGACTTTAGATTGTGCTACTAAGCAGGTGGTATTAAGGACTACTGAGGGTACTGAGATAGTGGTTATTGGTGAACATCATGACTATTTGTCCAACGTGATTTATGCCTTGAGAGCTGAGAAGCTGGTGTGTAAAGGGTGTGAAGCATATTTAGCGTATGTTAGTGATTTGGATTCCAAAGGTCTTTCTGTTAAGGATTTAAGGGCGGTTAAAGATTTTCTTGATGCATTCCCTAATGAACTGCTAGGATTACCGCTGAACCGCGAAGTGGAATTTGGGATAGAGTTGTTGTCGGGTACAGCTCCGATGTCCATTACCCCATATAGAATGGCACCGAAGGAGCTGGTTGAACTTAAAGCACAAATTTAAGAACTGTTGGATAGAGGATTTATACAGCTTAGTGTATCTCCATGGGGAGCCCCAGTCTTATTCGTGAAGAAGAATGATAGAACTATGCGCATGTGTATAGACTACTGGCAGTTGAATAAGCTAACCATCAACAACAAGTACCCCTTACCGAGAATTGATGATCTATTTGATCAACTTCAAGGAGCCGCAGTCTTTTCCAAAATAGATCTCCGTTCTGGTTATCACCAACTGAGAGTAAAAGAGGCAGATGTGTATAAAATAGTGTTTAGAACGTGATATGCGCATTATCAGTTTTTGGTTATGCCATTTGGGCTAACAAATGCCTGCTTTTATGGACCAAATGAATCGTGTCTTTCAACCATATCTGGATCAGTTCATGGTGGTTTTCATAGATGACATACAGGTATATTCGAGGACTGAAGAGGAACATGATACGCATCTGTGGGTAGTTCTGCAAGTACTGAGGGAAAAGCAGTTGTATGCCAAATTTAATAAGTGTGAATTTTGACTACGAGAAGTGACATTTTTGGGTTATGTGTATTTGCTAAAGGGATTAGGGTTGATCTCCAGAAAATCGAGGCTATTCTGGACTGGAAACAACCTAAAAGTGTATCGGAGATACAAAGTTTTCTGGGCCTGGCAGGGTATTACAGACGCTTCGTGGAGGGGTTTCCTTTGATTCCCGTACCTTTAACCAAACTATTGTGTAAGGGAGTGTCGTTCGTGTGGACTGAAAAGCAATAGGAAAATTTTAAGAAATTGAAGAAGATTCTGACGGAAGCCCCTGTTTTGATACAGCCAGAATCGAGAAAGGATTTAACCGTCAATAGTGATGCAGCACACATTGGGTTGGGATGTGTGTTGATGTAAGAGGGAAAGGTGGTTGCTTATGCATCTCGCTAGCTTAAAACCCATGAGGTAAATTACCCCACGCATGATCTGGAGTTGGCTGCAGTGGTGTTCGCACTTAAGATTTGGAGGCATTACTTATATGGTGAGAAGTGTATCATTTACACGGATCACAAGAGCCTCAAATACCTTCTCACTCAGAAGGAACTTAACTTGAGGCAGTGAAGGTGGATAGAGTTACTGAAGGATTATGATTGTTCAATTCAATATCACCCTAGCAAGGCTAACGTGGTAGCCAATGCACTGAGCCGTAAGGCTATGTTTAATTTAAGGGCAATGTTTGCTCGCCTAAGTTTGTTCGATCATGGTGGAATATTGGCAGAGCTACAAGTTAGACCAGTGTGGACTGAGAGGATTAAAGATAAGCAATTGGTGGATGAGGCGTTGATTTCGCATTTCCGGCAGATTGAGAATGGGGTAATTTCAGATTTTGAGCTGAATAAGGAAGGAGTGTTATGTTTTCATGGAAGGATTTGTATTATGAAAGATTCTGAGTTGAGGCAATCTCTACTGCAAGAGGCGTATAGTAGTCTGTACACTATGCATCCTAGAGGGAACAAGATGTATCAAGACTTGCGTGAATTGTATTGGTGGCCAGGACTTAAACGTGAAGTTACCAAGTTTGTAAGTAAATGTTTGACATGCCAGCAGGATAAAGCTGAGCATCAACTGCCTTCAGGGTTATTGCAACCGGTGAAGATTCCTCTCTGGAAATGGGAAAGAGTGACCATGGGCTTTGTTAGTGGGCTGCCCTTAATGCCTACTAAGAAAGATTCAGTATGGGTTATAGTGGGCAGTTTGACTAAATCTATTCATTTTATACCGGTTAGGACAGACTACGAATTGTAGAAGTTGGCTAAGCTATACGTGGCAGAAATTGTAAGACTACATGGGGTGTCGGTATCCATCAAATCTGATAGAGATTCGTATTTTACGTCTAGATTCTGGAGAAAGTTACATAAAGCACTGGGTACAAGGCTAGACTTTAGTACCGCATTCCACCCTCAGACGGATGGACAATCAGAAAGGGTAATTCAGATTTTGGAAGACATGCTGTTGTATAATTGATTTCTGAGGTAGTTGGGAAGACTACTTACCGTTGGCAGAATTCGCATACAACAACAGTTATCAATCCAGCATTTAGATGGTACCGTACAAAACGTTGTATGGTCGTAGGTGCCGTACTCTTACATGTTGGACTGAACTGGGTGAGCGGCGAGTTCTCGGGCTGAATTGGTATCTGATACTGAAGATAAGGTGAAACTAATTCAGGATTGACTCAAGGAAGCTTCCGACCGGTAAAAGTCTTATGCAGACCTTAAGTGTCGTGAGATTGAATATTTTATGGGAGACTTGGTACTTCTCAAGGTCTCTCTACGGAAGAAGATATTAGGTTTGGTCAGAAAGGTAAGCTAAGCCCTAGATTTATTGGGCCTTACGGGGTACTGAAACGCGTAGGACTAGTTTCCTATTAGTTGGAATTGCCTCTGGAGTTGAACAAAATCCATAACGTTTTCCATGTTTCTATGCTAAGGTGATACCGCTCAGATCCATCGCATATTGTTCTAGTTGAGGAGATTCAAGTTAGACCTGATCTAACCTTTGAGGAGGAGCCGATTCAAATTTTAGACCGCGATGTGAAAGTTTTAAGTACCTTTGGTAGAATCACAATTCTGAGGAAGCCACGTGGGAACATGAGGAGGCGATGCGATGACAGTACCCTCAACATTTTTGACCAGGTAAATATTCGAGGCCGAAATTTCTTTTAGGGGGTAGAGTTTGTAACGCCCTAATGTTTTGAGTTTTAATGGTGCATGAAATAGCATAATTGTGTGTTTGTTGTAGTGGCTAGCATGTTTGGGCATTTTGGGGGGGCCTGAAGAGGCCTGGGTTCGAGCCTTATCCTAGGGAAAATTTTTCATTTTTTGGGCATTTAATGGGATCTTGGCGTAGGGGGTGGAAGCCTTTTAAAGTATTGTTTGGGGTTTGTGGCATAAAAGGCACGCTGGTAAGGTGGCAAAGTAGTGTGAGAAGTGCGCCTAGGGGACTTGAGTTCGAGGCGTAGGTGGGGGAAAAAGGAGGTTTGTTTTTGCTCCGATACCGTGGAAGTAGCAGTTTTTGACCAAAACTCCTAAAGGTGGAGGGTTGAATCGGTCATGGAGAGTCTTTAGGGAATGGGAGTAGTTTGAAAAGTTTAAATGTGTTTCAAACTTGTGTGGTGGCTAAAATCAAGGAGAAAATCTGTAACGCCCCGAATTTTGGGCCTAGTAGAAATGGGCTTCGTGTATCGGAGAAATTAGGATTTTAGTTGGACAAGAAAAATTTCACAAATTGCAAGTTGGGATGTTGGTTAAGGGATTTTGAAGTGTTTAGGGATGTCTGAGAAGTCCTGGGTTCAATCGAGACTTTGGCAAAAAAATTAGTTTTTCCCTTTAGGGGATTTCAAAAATATTTCTAGTTAAATATGGCATAAGGAAGTAGTTGGTCTGGTGGCTAGGAGCGTTGGTAGCAAGGAAGTGGTCCAAGGTTCAAGTCCTAGCTTTAGCATAATTTTCTTATTTTCGCATATATGGGTATGGAAGCTAGCATTTAAATCTTATATTTATTTGGGGGTGATTTTCGACACAAAAAGAGACAGTAGAAGAGTGGCAAAAGGAATTTTGGGCATTTGGACAGGTGCAGGTTCAAATCTCATGTCAAGCGTGGTTTTCATTTTTATTCTTGAATAAACCGTGGCCTTAGCGTACAAGACTTATAATCTGTTGTGACCGAATTATAGCACAAGAGCAGTTGCGGTGCAGTGGCCAGTAGTGTGTTAGAGAACCTGGAGGGCTGGAGTTCGAGCTTCATCCTACATAAAAGAGGTTTAATTTTTGCTGCTCGTGCAAGAAAAATTGAGTCTGGCCGAAAATGGTAAGGTTTGTTTTGGTCAATTGGTGAGGTTAAGCAGTGGAGGGGGAATTGATTTGGAATTGGATTGATGGTAGCTAAAATCAAGTTGCTAATTAAGGATTGTATTTGGGAGGATTCGGCCGAATGTGGGACTTTGTTGGTCCCTTTGGTCAATTAAGTTTTTGTTTTCAAATTAGTGATTTTGTTGCCGAATTAGGGAGGTTAGGCTGAAGATTTTCTGCTTTTGATTAAGGATTTTGAGTTGCTTTCCTTTTTGTTTTCTAACTTTGACCGAAGGAATCATTTTCTTTGCTCAGCACAAAAGTCACTTGTACCGATTTTGGTTTTTCTCCCTTCTTGGTTCTTTCCATTCTTTTGAATCCCAACCAAATACATCTTCACTCCATTTGTTTGAACTAACACATATGCATTCTTTCTTATTCCTTTCAAGCATCTTTTCTTTTCTTTTCATTTTGCAAAAGCCGAATGCACCATTGGTCACTTTCTTTTCTCTTTTGACTGTGCCTTAGCCGATTGCAATTTGCTTCACATCTTGTGTCAAAGCCGACTTCTCATAAATTGATTCTTCTTTCTCTTGGTTGGCCGACCAATATTTTCTTTCTCCTATCTTTTCTTATTTTTTCTCTGGCTGAATCATCTTGATTTCGTAGGGTGAAAGGGTACATTTCGACCGAATCTAGGGGCCTTGGTTAGAGCCGAACTTTGACTCATTTTCTTTAGGGACGCCTTCTAATCTCAGGGGATCGATTTGTTTAAAGGGAGCAAGGGCCTAATATAGGAGTAACCCCTAACAATCTTGTACCTACCGAATCTTGTTAGTGGTTTATCGATCGAACCGAGGGTATTCGACCAAGCAGTGATATTGATTGTAGTCAATTTTCTCTTCTCCTTCTTTTTGAACTAATTGTACCCTTCTCCTTTTCAATTCTCGATTTCGATATTGATCAAGCGGCCGAGACTCGAATCCTTTTCCACTGTGAACGTTTTCTAGTTTTGGCATTAGTTTTGTGGCTTTTGGAAAATATCATGGAGGCAAGCGATAATCGGACTGAGGGAGGTCGTGGAATAGTATCTACTGGAAGTGCACTCACGGTTTCTACTCCCAAGTTCAAGCAATGTAGTGTGTCAGCAATTAGGGACTTTCCTCCGGGATGCGGAAGGGTGACTGCATCAAACTATGGTTTGACTGTGTCGGCAGTTGGGGACTTTCCACCGAGATACGGAAGGGTGACCACGTTAAACTACGGTTTGACTAGGAAAATCGTAATTGATCACTCTAGTGAAGGTGATGGCGCTCAGGATTATTTAGTACTCTACGTGATAAGGTGTGTAACTCTATACACTATTTTGACTGTCAGTCGGTTAAAAGTCGAAGGATGAGCTGATGGCCACATGGGCGTGCGAACGCTCATGTGATTGATTGAGGCCACGGATTGTAGCCCTACATCAAAAAACGTCTTTCATGAGCGATTTCATGAGTTGGGCCGAAACTGGCCCAATGGGCGTGTGGGCCCACTAGAAGGGCTTTAGGCCGTATTTGAATCTTGGGACTGTTTGGTTGCATGTGTCAGTAGACAAACATGGGCCTACAGATAGGCCTCGTTTTGCGTTGTCTTCTGTAGTCGAACTCACCATTGGCCTTTTGCTTCATCTTGGCGTTCTGCTTCTAGACTCTTTGCCTTAGCCGATTACACCCTCTTGTCTCTCTAGACCTTTCGGTTTTGTGGTGGCAAGCAAGCCATTCTTTCTCTTCCTCTCTTTCTCATCTTTCCAGATTCTATCTTGGGTTCTGGAGGGTGGAACCAATTTGTTTATCTTCCTCCCTCCGACTTTTTGTGCTTTTTACTGTGTTGGCCAAATCTAAGGTTTTTCTCTGGGCCAAATAGTTTTTGGTCGATTACCCCATTGACGCAAATTAGGCTATTGCTAGGTTTGGGTTGACTAGATAAATTTGTAAGTCTTCTTCTCAAGGGACTTCTCATACTTAGGCCCACACTGGTAAATGACTGAAATGCCCCTAATGGCAAAATGACCAAAATACCCTTCTAGGGTAAAATGACTGATTTGACCTCGTATACTTGCTAAAGAATATTTTATGCTAGGAAATGTTATGTATGCACTTATGTTCTATATTATTTTGGCATGACATTGAGTATGTTGCATTGCAAGGGGTCAAGTATACATTTATAGAGGAAGTGTTCTATTTTGGCAGTTTCGCTGCATAATTCTGATGGCTTATGAAATTAAACAGATAAACATACTTACCCACCAAAATCCATTTATCTATTGACTATATCTCTATATCAATTCAACCAATTAAATAGATTTTAATGAGAAAGTGTGTTACTTCACATACATACTTATGAAATTAAAATAATCTCTTGTACATATCCGTATGCCAATTCAAACAATTAATTCAATCTAATAAGCACATAAAAGACTATGTGAGGTAGCAAAGTATTCCTACCTTGAAACAATTTAATCACAATAATCTTACAAGTTATGCAAGGTAAATGTATTGCCAGATACAGTTGCTAATTTAACCCTCAACTACCTTAGAAGATTAAACATGCACTGATTAAGTATTGTATTAATTAATTACAATTTCAATCATTTTAAATAATTAATTCATTAGTTACCTTACAATTGTAATGCAAGAATAACTTAGTCATGATTTTACTTAATCAAGCATCTTACCGAGGCCTATAACTACACAAACACAATTTTAATAATTTAAGTAGGCAAAATGCAATCAACCTAACATGAAAAAAATTCAAGCCAAATGAATTAAATTAAACATTTCAACATCATAAATATTCATAGACATGTTCATCATAACAACAACAAAAATTAAAAGGATAGGGAACAAGAATCAAATTCGGTGTTTCTCCGTGGTTTGACTAGTTTGCTTCACTCTTCCTTCTCTGTTTGTTCTTGTGGAGCCAAGGCTGCTATGAACACTTCCATGCTGCTCCAATGCTGCTACGAACCAAGGCTAATATGAACACTTAAAATCATGCAGTTTCCATAAAATTCTTGTCGAAAAATAATTAATTTTTATAAAATAATTAAATTGTACTTAAATTATGAACATGTTGAATTTTAGTTAATTTTATAATTAATTTTGATTAATTTTGAGCATTTTCGACAGATTTGCACAAAGGACAAAAAACGACTCGGCACACACTACCAGAAGAGAAAAACCAAGAAGCAAATTGAAGCATGAAGGCAAATTAAATTTTCAGCCTAAGTTAGTCTAAAATTATGTGTATTAATTCTTAATATAATTAATTTTAATTTATATCCAATTTAATTTGGGTTAAATAAATTATTATTAATTAATTATGAAAAGTGGTCCAGTTGAGCTGAACCAATTGAATCGAACTGACCAAGTAATGGGTAGCCCAAAAACTATCCATATACTGACCCAAATCAGCTTATTGGCTGAATAATTAGCTTGGAAAATAGCCCTTGAAGACTTGTTCAAGTTGCAAAAAAGCCCCTTTACAAATGGTGGCTTTCTAGATTTGCCCCAAGCCTAATTTAGCAAGTTTGAAAACATCAAACTTGCCACATGTGTGGCCGGTCAAGGGAGGGCTCTTTGGCTGTTAATTTTATCTATTTTTAGCAGCCCTCTTCATCTATAAAACCCCCTTAAGCTGATCATTTGAAACACACCTCAAACATTCACATCTCTTCTCTGTTCTCTATTCTCTGCACTTTCTCTCTTCAATTCTCATCCAAATTCCTTTACTCTCTTGTCGATTTCTCCTCTTGGAAAAGGGGAATTCATTAGCCATTTGGAGTGGCAATTAAGTATTCGTAGCAGCCTTGGTTCGACGAGGACAATGGAGAAAGGAAGAACTGAGCAAACTAATGAAGCCACAGAGAAACACTGGATTTGATTCTTGTTTCCTATCTTTTTAAATTTGGTTGTTGTTATGATGAACATGTTTATGAATATTTATTTTGTTGGAATGGTTAATTTAATTAATTTGGCTTGAATTTAATTCGTATTAGGTTGATTACATTTCGTCTGCTTAAATTGTTAAAATTGTATTTAGGTTGTTATAGGCCTCGGTAAGATGCTTGATTAAGTAAAATTATGACTATGTTATTCTTGCATTACAATTGTAAGGTTGCTAATGAATTAATTATTTAAACGGATTGAAATTATAATTAATGGACACAATACTTAATTAGTGCATGTTTAATCATGAAAGGTAGCTGAAGGTTAAATTGGCAACGGTATCTGACGATACATTTGCTTTGCATAACTTGCAAGATTATTGTGATTAAACTATTTCAAGGTAAGGATACCTTGTTACCTCACGTAATGTTTTATGTGTGTATTAGATTGAATTAATTGTTTGAATTGGCATAGGGATATGTATAAGAGATTATTTCAATTTAGTAAGTATGTATGTACAATAACATATTTGCCTATTAAGATTTGTTTAATCGGTTCAATTGACATAGGGATATAGTCAAGAGATGAATGAATTTTGGTAGGTGAATATGTTCATAAGTTAGCAAATTACCGAGTTGCCATGAATTCATTCATTACAACATAAACATGAGTTTAATAATTCTAAGTTAAGAAATGTAATTAATCTAACACAATTATGTCATCTTGATTAAACTCGTATTTTGAAATCGTGCACTAGAACTCTTATTTTATTTTTTTACTTCGTTTAAAAATCTTAGTTTTTAATCACCTCTTTAAACCAAAATATTTTATTTCTTCACCAAAGTGTTTTAAATTGCATTCATAAATAATTCTTTTCACAGTCCCTGTAGGTATGATAACTCGACATCTACTTGTCACTTATTACTTGTTGCGATTGTGTACACTTGCACATTTCCATCGTTCCAAGTTTTTGGTGCCATTATCGAGGACTATTTTTAAAAAGCATTATTTGTGAAATTGTTAATTTTGCATTTTGGTCTATCTTTTTTTTGTTATATTTTAATTCCATCATTTTTATGTTTGTTTCAGGTGCTTACGAGTATTGATCAAATTATTGACTTACTCCTTACAGACCCTGAAATTGAAAGGACTTCTGACAAAGGAGAAGACAAGTGAACCAAAGAAGGACTGAAGATATGAATTTTGAAAATCCAAACCAAAATCTAGGAGGAACATTCGCTTATAATACTCACAATCCAATCATTCATGTCGATGACCGAAACTGTGCAATTTAGTAATATGGCATTCCTCTATTCAATAAGCCCAATCCGAGAATTAGGAGACCCAAAATCAGGGTACAACATTTCAAGTTGAAGCAGGTCATGTTTCGAACGTTGCAAAATATGGGTCAATTTAGTGGGATTCCTATTGAAGATCCACATCTTCATCTTCTGCTATTCATGGAAGTGAGTGACTTATTTAAACTAGTCGGGGTGACTGAGGATGCCTGTAACACCCCTAACCCATATCTATTACCGGACTAGGGTTAGGAGCATTACCAAACAAATCAGAACTTTACTGGTATTTCACATTCATTAACATCATAACATAATCATACATCATCAAAGTGTCCCTTATGAAGGTCTTCGAGACCTTAAACATGCATTAGAAGAAGATAGAGACTAAACCGAACACTTTTCAGAGCACACAGCCGTGTGGTTAGGCCGTGACACGCCTATGTGTCCAAGCCGTGGTAAAACAAGGCATACATACTGACTTGTTCACACGGCCACGAGACATGCCTATGTGCTTGACCGTGTGAAAATTAGGGAGGCTACTAACTTGCACCCACGGCCACTAGACACGCTTGTGTGCCTAGGCCGAGTCACTCCTGTAGGGTATACTGACTTAATCCAATGGGTACCCCAGGGGACACACGGCTGTGTACTATAATCGTATGTCGCACACGGCTGAGACACACGCCCGTGTCTCTGCCCATATGGACAAAAATAGGCCATTTGAATAGCCAACTTTGCCACCCAAATTAGGTCCTCCCTACAAGCCAAAATACACCAAAATTCACAACCAAATCATGCCCAAAATATCTATCAATAAGACCAAGAATATCACCAATCAATTCATGTACATTAACCAACTAATCATTCACAATTCAAGTCAAAACCATAACATATCAATTCATAACCAAAACTTACAAAAATTCCTCATTCACTCATACCAAAATGATTATATTGAGTTAGACCATTTATGTATTATAAAGCATACCAAAGTTACAACACCTATCACATACCCAAACAACCATATTCACAACTTAGCTAGCCAAATCACATGACTTAGCCTATTTAAAAGTCAAAATATACATCTAACCCTCCTTAGCTTGTACATGCCATACTTAGCTATTCAAAAACACAATAAGTACCAAAATGAGTTAAGATAGTGTGATGAAAATCCTCGATAATTCTTGAGCCTTCAGTAGCTTTGATGATCTAAAAATAGAAATAAACAAACCAAGTAAGCTTTTAAAGCTTAGTAAGTCATAAGCAAGTAATTTAACATAATTGTAAAATAAAACTACCATTCCATCAATTTGAACCATGAGCAAGCATTACAAACCATTATCCATGTCTTACTACATGGTTACTCATTTAATTGAGATTCGTACCTCTTTGATTCAATTCATATCATCTAACTTACGTACATTGTCTCCACAACTAACACATCATACATACCTATTCTATTTCATACCACCACTTCCATAAGCATTTCCTATTCATTTGTTGAACCATTTGGCTTAAGAGTCGAACATTCGAACATAACATCGATAAGTACTTATACCATGGCCCGTAGCCAACTCAAGGTAACTTCTCTCAGAGCACCTATACCATGGCCCGTAACCAAATCAAGGTTACTCCCGAAACATCTATACCATGGCTTTGAGCCAAATCAAGATGTTTCTTGCACCCGAAGTGCCGATATCATGGCCCGAAGCTAAACATTTTAGACTAGTAACATGTTACTACCTTCCAAAACTAATCCTACGGTTCAACTAAGCTTTCTCAATCTCGTTTTCTATTACTAACTCATCTACAACAATGATATCACTAATTCCACCTCTTCCGAGGATTTATTCATTTCAAATAAAATATCAACACAATTAATAGCTTTATAATGAAATTACTACTTATGAACTTACCTCGAGTGTGTTTTGTCGGTTTAGTCGATTACTCGACAACTTTTGATTTTCTGCGATCCAAGTTTGAATTTCACTTTTCTTGATCTTAATTAGCCATTACAAGTGTCGAACACTACTTTGCTCAAAAACTCTTTTTTCTTTGGTTAATTTCGGCAAAATGGATGATAAATGGCCACTATCTCATGTTTTTCTTTAAATTAATGAACATATATCACTAGTTTACCATTTTGCCCTTGCATTAAAACATTAATAACCCATGATTTCATGTCCGAACTTGACTATTAATGAAATCAATGGTCTATTAACATTTTAAGGACCTTATAATTCATAAAGCACTACAATTCGACACACATAACATATAGTACATAACTTTTGTATTTTTTACGATTTAGTCCTTTTTCATAATTAAGCACACAAATGACAAAATTTTAGTACGAGACTTTCCCACATGCTAATTCACCTATAATAAGCATAGAAAATAATGATAAAATATTTTTCTAACTCGGATATATGGTCTTAAAACCACTATTCCGACTAAGGTCTAAACTAGGCTGTTACAACGCCTTGAGACTAAGATTATTTCCATACTCCCTAAGAGGTAGAGCACGAGCGTGGTTGAACTCCCTACCGTCTAGTTCCATAACTACATGGCAAGAGTTGGTTGAAGATTTCTTAATTGAATATTTCTATAACGCCCTAATTTTTGGGTTTTCGAGATTTTTGCAATTTTGGTGAGAACTTGAAATTTGTTGTCTGGATGCGTAATTCATGTTTTGAATGTGTTAGTGGGCTTTTAGAAAGCCCAAGCTTAGGTTAAAATCTGACAAAAATATCAAATTTTGGGATTTTAGTAAAGGGGACTTGGTTAAGTGGGCTTTTAGGAAAAAGCAAGGGAGATGGATCACAAGTGAGCTGTTGGTAAAGTGGCAAGGTGGCGCCACTAAGCTCCAAAAAAAGTGGCGTGTGGAGTGTGTGCTAGGGCAAGTGTTTGAGTCATAAGGTAAGCAGTATTTTATGTTTTATTTTTGTGCATGTGCTAGACATGTGATGATTTCTAAGTAGAACTCTGCTGAGGAGAGTTTGAGACGTTGTTGAGATTAGATCAGGAGGGATAAGGGGACGGATTTTGGGAACCTTTGAAGGGTGGAAGTGTTGGCCGATTGTGGGGATCTTAGGAAGCAAATTCCGTACTTAGGTTGGGTAGGTTACAATTTCGGCATTGTTGAGCTTGTTGTGCCGATTTGCCATAAGCAAACTTCACTTCTCCACTCCTCTTCAAATCTTCTTTCTTTTCTATTTTCACCTAAAGCCAAAACCACAATTGTTGTTCTCCTCTTGTGCCGTTTTGTCTATAGCTGAACCTATACTCCTCTTCTTCCCTCTTTTCTTTCTTTTGCTCTTTACTATTTCTTCCCTAAACTGAAATTACTTCACCATTCTTCTTCATAAAACTGAACCCTTTCTTGATCTTTTGCTTTTCTTTTCTTCTTCTTGAGACTGCTAGTCGATTTCTTCTAAAAGCCGAAACCAACTTTCCCTTTGCCAAATATCTCTTTGGTCAAGGCTAACTTTTATTTCCTTCTTGAATACTTGTCAAAAGCCGAAACCCCACACTACCATTCTGTCGACATTTCTTCTTCAATCTTTAGATCTGTGTTAGAATCGAAACTGGTAGCATTCTGGTTTAGTTAAACTTTTGGTAAGTGCTCAGTTTTCTCTTCTTCTTTTGCTATTTTAGGATTTTAAGAAAAGCCGAAATCCTCTATGTTTTAAGGTGACTGTCGACTAAGGTTTAAGACTATTGGTTTTGCTTATCGGTTTGTTAGGTAAGAATTGAAGGCTGTTTTTGGAGGCTAGGATCACTGGTGTGACTAGATCTTAATCTAGTCATCACTTTCGGCAAAGGTGAGGAATCAAGGCCTTATTTGTGGTTGGCCGAATGTGTAAGTATTAGTTAGTTAGTAGTTATCGTCGATTCATAGTTTAACATGTTAGTGATTTATTGTAGGCTAATCACGTGGGAAAGCTCGTGGCAGTAATCGCAAACCAGGTGTGTAAACGAACACCCCTTCTGTAGTTTAAATCAACAAAAGTCGAAAAGTCAAAATGCCAAAATTCTGGCATTTCATGGGCCTACGAGTGTGCGAATGCTCGTGGGTTGGTTGGAGGTGATAGAGTTGGTAATCGAAACCAACAAGGCTGTGCAAATCGTATTTTCGTGCGCTTCGGTAATTTGGGCCTCGATGGGCTGAATTCGGGCCCAATAGGCTTATAGGCCTGTTTGGGTAAATTTGAGCGGTAAGTATGTTCTGTTAGACAGTTTAAGAAAACTACTAAAATAAGCTTGGAAATTTGGACTGAGTAGGCTAAAATGGCTAACATGACACTGAAGGGCCCATTAGGGGTTTTAGGGCCCAATAGGGCAAAGTTGTTAAAATGAGCTAGAGAGAGTACTCGTGTAAAACTGAACTGTAGTATGCATAAAACCCTAAATAAAATCAGAATAATTACTGTAATACCCCTTAGGGTGGGAAGGTACTATTTAACCCCTAGGTGCAAAATGACCATTATACCCCTAGGGCTATTTTTGACTGAAATGCATGTTTTACTATTTCTATTTACTATATGCTATAACATGATATTCTATTGCATGGGTTGGGTTCATTGATGGAGGAAGTGATACTGTTTACTGAGAGGAGCTTTGCCTCATTACTGTTCTGGTGGCAATGCCAAATATGCTGTTAGGGGCTCTGCCTCGTTTCACTGTTCTGGTGGCTTGGTCACAATTACTATTGCCGGCAGCTATGCTACAACTGAGGTGTGCTGGGTGGGTGGGTCGAGTTATTCCCCACATGGTGTGCTGGTTGGTACGAGGGTGTATATGGCTAGATTGGGTTACACTTGCATGCTTGCATAATTATTGAACTGTTACTGTTCTAGGCTAAAGGCCCACACTGCTATCTGAATAGGGCTTCGGCCCAGTACTTACTGAGACTCGTTAGGGTTTAGGCTAGTAGGCTTGAGCTGATTTGGGCTTTGGATGGGCTTACTTTGCATACTGAGTTTCCAAACTCACCTCTTTTTCTTCCATCCTTGCAGGTGGGTCCTAGACTGCTGGACTTGGAGCTTGAGGGTTCAGAGTGGCGATGTGGACTGCTTATTTCAAGTTATTTTCACTATTTAAATTAATTTACTTTTATTTAGTTTTGGGTTTGTAATAAGGCCGCTTTAATTATTTTATTTGGTTTAAGTTTAAGTTTGATATTATTGAATTCATTTCAAACCAACTAGCTTAGGACGTGTTTTTATGAAAAATACTCATTTTCAAAATATATCGATAATAAAACAAAGCTTCCGCAACATAAACATTTTCAAAATAAATAAACACTTCAAATGAACCAAAATTGATTTTGTTTTATATAAATAAGACACTAAATTAAAGTGTGGCAATGGTTGTGTGCATCTCTAGGATTGGATCTAGGGGAGAGCTTGGTATTTAAGCAGTCTAATTGACTCAACTCCTCTTTTCTGGAATCCTACCTAGTGCATAGCTTCCATTCACTTTGATCAATAAACAAAGTTGTTTCTTAAACGCCAAAAAGGGATTACAAATAAAATCACGGTTTTCGAAAATACTTCAATGTGGCACTTCAGATCTGGCCATAATGTCTAGGCCGGGTTTGGAGTGTTATATTTAGTGGTATCAGAGCCAAGTTGTAACAACTCAACTGTAGATCGGGTCCAAAAAGATTTTTCGGGAAATCTTAAATTGAGCCAAGAAGGGTATTTTTGAAATCGATTTTTGAAAAATTGTATAGAAACTCTCTTTAAAATTCATTTCTTCAATGAAAGCATGTTTTAAGGTTTTTAAGCTTAAATTTTCTGAGTTTTCTGAAATTGGGTTTCTGAAGAAGTGGCACATTGAATCCCTGGCACCAAGTCTGTAAGTGTTCCTTTTCTTATACTGTACTGTACTGAAATATTACCATAAGATAGAACTGAAACCATACTATGATACTGTAGTTAGGGCAATACTGAAAACTGTAGAGACTGAAACAGTAGGGAAACAAAACCCTAGAAAACTGAGACTGTAGTTAGGTTACGATTCTGCGAAAACAAACTCTAAAACTGTATCTGTTCATAAGACATGTTTAATAAACACTGAAATATTAAACTGATATCATAAAATTTGTAACCAGATAAGTCGATATGAATACGAGGGCAACTCGTGGACGTGGCCGTGGACGTGGTCGAATTAGTGCCCAAGCTGGATCGTTAGCATCGGGGCATATGCCTCCAGCAAAAGCACTGGCACCACTGGTAACTGAGACTGGGTCGGATAATCGGGCTGCGGGGGATGATGCTTTGTCCCAAGCAATGTTAAGGGTTCTAGAGAGGGTTGCCGGAGCAAGTACTGGAATTGGGAATTGGGGTTCTATCTCTGAGCGGCTTCGAGCTAACGGAGCGGAAATCTTTAGGGGTGTATCTGGCGTAGCCCCGAATGTGGCTGAATACTGGTTGGAAGCCACAAATCAGATCATGGACGAGCTAGACTGCTCAGTGGAGCAGAAGCTAAAAGGAGCAGTGTCTTTGCTGCGTGATGAGGCCTACTAGTAGTGGCTCACTGTGAAGGATGGTACCTTAGCCGAAAGGATAACTTGGGATTTGTTCAAGACAGCTTTGAAGGGGAAGTATGTTGGGGCAAGCAATGTGGACGCCCGGAGAAAAGAATTTCTAAATTTGACTCAGGGTAATAAGACGATCGCTAAGTATGAAGCAGAGTTCCTAAGGTTAAGCGATATGCAGGAGGGATACTCACCACAGAATATGAGCATAGCATATGGTTCAAGGATGGTCTCAGAGATGAACTTAGAGTGCTGATTGCTTCACAGAGAGAACGTGATTTCGCGACCTTAGTGGAAAAGGCTAAAATAGCTGAGGAGGTGTGTAACACCCTAAACCCGGCCCAGACATTATGGCCAAATCTGGTGTGTCACATCACCTACATCTAACCATGCTACCTAGTTACTAAGATTAGGGTGAGCTTTGCCAAAACCGTGTTTGTTATTTTAAGAGAAATTCTCGATTTGCTAAAAAAAAGTCTCCTTTACTACTGATCGTGAAAGGCTTATTTAAAAACGTGACTTTTGGAACTATTTGGGGAGTGCATTTGGTTTCGAAATCGTTTGTTTATCATGTGATTTTGAAAGCAAGTAAATCTGATTTTAAAAACAACTTAAATAATATTATTCTTAAGTTAAAACAAATTAAATATGTAAAGAATTAAAAACCCAAAATAAAATAAATAGAGCGACCTTATTACAACCTAGAAACTAGAATAAAAATAATCTAAACAAACAATAAAATAAAATAATTGAAAACTAGAAATTTAATCTTCGTGGCCACCCTGAATCCCTCCCAGCTCCAAGTCCACCATCTAGGGCTCACCAGCATGGATGGAAAGAAAGGGGGTGAGTTTGGAAAACTCAGTGTGTAAAGAATGCCCATCCAGAGCCCAAGTCAGCTCAAGCCCATTGGCCTAAGCCCTAATCAGTCTCAGTTTTAACTGGGCCGAAGCCCTATCCAATTACAGTAAACTGGGCCTTAGCCCTTTTAGATAACAGTATGGCCCGTAGGCCCATTTCAGAACAAAACAGATAATAACATGAATACAAACCCAAACCCAACCTAAATCTAGCCGCTACACTCTACCTGTACCAGCCCTACACACCATGTAGGGATAACTCAACCCACCCAGCCCTACACTCCACAATTGCGGTATGGCTGCTCAGATAACAGTAAATTGAGGCAAAGCCTCTAGTACGTGGTCAAGCCACTTTCAGTGCTTCCTCCATCAATATCCCAGTCCCATGCAACAGATAATAATGACATGGCATGCAATATACAGTAACAGTATAATCATGCTTTTTGCTCAACTTAGCCTTAGGGGTATAACAGTCATTTTGCTCTGAGGGGTAAAATAGTAATTTTCCACCTCTAAGGGTATTTCAGTAATTCTATTAGTTTTTAGGGTTTTCATGCATATTACACTCACTAATAATCCATTTGTCATTGCAAAAGTCTATTTATCTTAGTTTATCAGTTTTAGCTATTGGGCCCTAAACCCCTAATAGGCCCTATAGTGTCTATTAACAAATTAAGCCTATTTAGTTCAAATTTTATGATCAATTTATCAGTTTAAACGATTTTGAACCTACAGTCTATCAGTACAAATTATTTAGCTATTTTCACCCATACGGGCCCGTAAGCCCATTGGGCCCATTTTCAGCCCTTCGAGGCGCAACTTACCGAAGTGCATGAAATTTCACACACGACTAACTTACCACTTTGCAATTTTAGATCTAACGTTTCCTAAATGTCTTGTGAGCACTCGCACACTCACAAGCCCACGAAATGCCAGAATTTCGGCATTTTGGCTTTTATCGAATTGAACTAGAGAGGGTGTTCGTTACACACCTGTTTCACAATGACTGCTACTAAGATCCCCCACGATGTCCAACAATCGATTACCACAATTCTTAGATTGCAAATCTACAACAACAATCCCAATATTCACTTACCTATATTCGGCTAATGCCCCTAAAGCCTTCAAAATCTTACCTTTGCCGGAAACCCATGACTAGATCTAAGTCTAGTTGTTCCAAAGATCCAAGCCTTCGATCAATCACCTCTAGTATACACAAATCACCAAAAGAAATCATTGGTTAATGACCCTTAGGGCCTTATGCCCCAATCGACAGCCTCCCTAGATTTTAGGGACTTCGGCTTTTTCTAAATTGTAAAATAACTTATAGATCTGGGTTAATGAGCACTTACCACTGATTTCCCGTCTGTTTCTACTCAGATCTGATGTAGATCTAGCCCCTAAATGATAGTAGAACTCGAATCCAAGAGATCTAAAGTTTCGGCTACAAGCTCCTAAATCTATGGTGGTTTCAACTTTTGAGTGATGAAGAAGATGATGATTTGAGGCTATAACTTTGGAGTAGTGTTGCCGACAGATACTAAGGGTTTAAAGAATATGAAAATCGGTTAAAAGTAATGAAAAGAAAAGAAGGAATTGGCTTGGAGAAATTAGCACAAGAAGTAAGTTTTCGGGATTTTGGCTTTTATGACAATCGGCTATGGTGGTTTTGTGAAGGATGAGATCGACAGAGAAGGTAAGTAAGGTGATAAGAAGGTTTCGACTAGAAGAGAAAGCAAAAAGGAAGAAAAGAATGGAGGAGAAGGAGAGGAAGAAGAAAATGGCACAAAGGAGAAAGAATTTGCGTTTTTGGCTTTTGTGAAAACTTAGAAAAGGACGAATGAAAGTGAAAGCTTTCAGGTGGTTAACCCTAATTCTCCAAGATAGAAAAAGAAAAGAACCTAACCCTAATATCAACTAAAACAATTGGCCCAACCTCCCTAAGGCCCTTGCCAAAATTCATTTAAGTGATCACATGCCCGGCACATGCCTAAAAACTAAAAAGTAACAATACGCTTACCTTGCAACTTGAACCCTGGACCTTTAATTCCTTCTCAGGCGCCACTTTTTAAGGAACTTAGTAGCGCCACCTTGCCACTTTGCCAAAGCTCATCTTGTATCATAATTTACGAAGTTTTTCTTAAAAGCCCACTTAACCAAGTCTCCTATTCACTTAAAATCCAAACTTGATATTTTATCGAGTTTTAACTTAGGCTTGGGCCTTCTAAAGCCCCACTAACACATTTAAACTCAATTCCAATATTCAGAACACCAAAATTTCAAAATTCACCAAAAATCACAGAAACTTGAAAAAAAATCCCAAAAGTCAGGGCGTTACAACTCTACCCCCTTAAAGAAATTTCGGCCTCGAAATTTACCTGATCTAAATATTTGAGGCTATTGTTGACGCATAGTCTCTTCTGGCTCCCAAGTAGCCTCTTCCCTTCCATGATTATGCTATAATACTTTTACCAACGGCACTGACTTCCTTCTAAAAACTGTAACCTCTAGATCTAGAATTTGCACGGGTTCCTCTTCAAAGGTCAAATCAGTTTTCATGTCAATTTCTTCCATTGGTTTAATATGTGAAGGACCCGATCTATTACGTCTTAGCATGGACACATGAAAGACGTCATGGATTCTATCCAACTTCGATGGTAACTCTAATTGATATGGCATTGGCCCTATCCATTTCAGAACCTGATAAGGCCCTATAAACCGCGGACTTAGTTTGCCTTTCTTACCAAACCTCAAGATCTTCTTCCCAGGCGAAACCTTTAAGAAAACCATATCCCCAACAGCGAATTCAATCTCCTTACGCTTCAGATCCGCATACGACTTTTGTCTATCAAAGGCCTCCTTTAACCGATCCCTTATTAACTTAACTTTACTCTCAGTAGCTGCCACTAATTCCGGTCCAAGAACTTCTTGGCCTCCCAACTCCGTCCAACACGTAGGGTATGGCATCTTCGCCTAGAAAGTGCCTCATATGGAGCCATTTGAATACTCACTTGATAACTGTTGTTGTACGCGAACTCTGCCGATGGTAAGTAGTCCTCCCAACTCCCTCAAAAGTCGATGACACAACCCCTTAACATATCATCCAGAACCTGAATAACCCTTTCCGACTGTCCATCTGTCTGAGGGTGAAAAGCAGTGCTGAAGTCTAATCGTGTACCCAACGCCTCATGCAACTTTTACCAAAATCAAGATGTGAACCTAGGGTTTCGATCAGAAATAATCAAAACTGGCACCCCATGCAGTCACACTATCTCCGCCACATACAACTTGGCCAACTTCCTAAGGGAGTAATCGGTATGGACAGGTATGAAATGGGCAGATTTCGTTAACCTATCCATAATCACCCACACAGAATCTTTCTTGGAGGGTGTCAGAGGTAGCCCACTCACGAAATCCATAGTTACTCTCTCCCACTTCCAGAGTGGAATTTTCACCGGTTGAAGCAACCAAGAAGGCAGTTGGTGCTCAGCCTTAACTTGCTGGCATGTCAGACATCTCCCAACAAATTCAGTCACCTCTCTCTTTAAATTAGGCTACCAATACACCTCTTGCAAATCTCTATATAACTTATTCTCTTCAGGATGCATGGCACAAAAACCACCATGAGCCTCTTTCAGAATTGACTGCCTCAATTCAGAATCCTTTGGAATACAAATCCTTCCACGAAAGTAGAGAACTCCATCAGTATTCAGCCCAAAATCTAAATTCTCCCCATTCTCAGCTTGCCGAAATCGAGGAACCAATGAATTATCCTTTAACTATTTCTCCTTAATCAGCTCAGTCCAAACTGGTCGCACTTGCAATTCTGCTAACAAACTTCCATCATCGTACAAACTCAAACGAGTAAAAATAGCTCTCAAGTCAACAACAACCCTTCGACTCAATGCATCAGCCACCACATTAGCCTTGCCTGGATGGTACTCAATCGAACAGTCGTAATCCTTAAGCAACTCTTTCCATCTTCGTTGCCTAAGGTTTAACTCCTTCTGAGTCAATAGATACTTTAGACTTTTGTGATCTGTGTAGATAATACACCTTTCTCTATACAAATAGTGTCTCCAAATTTTCAATGCGAAGACCACTGCGGCTAGCTCTAGATCATGCGTAGGGTAATTCGCTTCATGAGGCTTCAGCTATCGCGAAGCATAAGCGACTACCTTACCTTCTTGCATTAGTACGCATCCTAATCCCACATATGATGCATCGTTGTACACAGTGAAGTCCTTCCCAGACTCTGGTTGAATCAACACTAACACCTCAGTCAAAACCCTTTTCAGATTATCAAAAGCCTCTTGTTGTTTCTCAGCCCAAACAAACGCTACTCCTTTCCTTAACAGTTTTGTCAACGGTGCAGCAATCAGAGAAAATTCCTCTACGAATCTTCTGTAATAGCCTGCCAGACCTAGAAATCTCTGAATTTCTGATACTAACCTCGGTGGCTTCTATTCTAGAACTGCCTCAATTTTCCATGGATCCACTCTAATTCCTTCAGCAGAAACAGCATGCCCTATAAAAGTCACTTCTCGCAACCAAAATTCACACTTACTAAACTTTGCATAGAGTTGCTTCTCTCTCAGCACTTGCAGCACAATACGGAGATGCTCATCATGTTTCTCCTCAGTTTTCAAATATACCAGAATATCGTCGATAAAGATGACAATGAATCGGTCCAAGTAAGGTTGGAACACTCGATTCATCAAATCTATGAAAGATGCAGGTGCGTTCGTCAACCCAAATGGCATAACCAGAAACTTGTAGTGACCATATCGAGTCCTGAATGCTGTCTTGTGAATGTCCACCTCTTTTACCCTTAGTTGATGATATCCAGATCGAAGATTGATCTTAGAAAATACCGAAGCTCCCCTAAGCTGATCGAACAGGCCATCGATCCTTGGTAGTTATTACTTGTTTTTTATTGTCAGTTTGTTCAACTAGAGATAATCGATGCACATACGCATCGTCCCATCCTTCTTCTTCACAAACAACACAGGTGCTCCCCATGGAGACATACTTGGTCTAATGAAGCCTCTATCCAACAACTCCTGGATTTGAGCTTTCAATTCCACTAACTCCTTCGGTGCCATCCTATAAGGCGCGATGGACACTGGAGCCGTTTCAGGCAACAAATCAATCCCAACTCAACTTCTCGATTCAGAGGTAATCCAAGAAGCTCCTCTGGGAAAACGTCCTGAAATTCCCTAACAGTTCTGGCTGTCCCCACAGTCAGATCCTCTGTTTTAGCTTGACTTATGAAAGCCAAGTATGCCTCACATCCTTTGCGAATCAGTTTCTCAGCCCTTAAAGCTGATACCACATTGGACAAATAATCCATTCGTTCTCCAATAACCATTACCTCCTCATCCTCTGCAGTCCTTAACACCATTCTCTTAGCTGCACAATCCAAGGTTGCCCTATGCTTAGTTAACCAATCCATTCCTAAGATCAGATTGAACTAGCCAAATGGTTACTCCATCAAGTCTCCACAAAAAATCCTACATTGAGTCTCTAAAGGCACCTCTCTAAAGAGTTTATCTACCCTAATCGAGTGACCTAGAGGACTTATCACAGTTACCCCACTCACAGTTTCCACAGAGTGCACACCCAACGTCCCAGAAATGTCACATGCAACATACGAATGGGTTGATCCCACATCTATTAGAGCAGTATAAGGTATGCTAGAGACAAAAAAGTACCAATTATTACGTCAGGTGCATCACCCTCCTCTCGGTGACGAGCAGCATAAACCAGAGCTGGTTGACGAGCTTCTGCATTACCCGCACCCCTGCCTGGTGCTCAACGTCCACGGCTATTGCCACCTCGACCTTGTCCACGCCCTCTCGGTGGCGGTGGTCCACCTCGCACAGGTTGAACAGCCCCTTGCTCAGCAACTTGAGTTTGGGCTGGCCTCCTAGGACAATCCTTAATCCTATGTTCCTTTGACCCACAACGAAGACATGCCTAGTGCGTTTTTAGAACTCTCCCAAATGCACTCTGCTCGAACTAACTCCTCCACCCTAGCTCTCGTAACATTCCAATTTGCAGCACCAGCTGGTCCAGAATCCCTCCTGAATCAGTTTCAATCCCTATCGCGATTCTTTCATTCAGCTTGCTTCACCTCTTCTACTATCTTAGCCTTCTCTACCAGAGCAGTAAAATCGCGCTCTCTCTGCAGAGCTATCAGTACCCTTAACTCATCCCTGAGGCCATCCTCAAAGCGAACACTGTGCTCATACTCAGTAGCAACAATTCCACTGGCATACCGGCTCAACCTTTGAAACTCTACCTCATACTCAGCAACTGACCTATTACCTTGGATCAGGTTCAGAAATTCCTTCCTACGAGCATCCACATAGCTGGCTCTGATGTATTTTCCCTTGAAAACCGTCTTAAACAATTCTTAGGTTACCCGCTCAGCTGGGGTACTCTCTCTCACAGTAATCCACCATTGATATGCTTCGTCTCGCAGTAGAGATATTGCTCCCTTCAGCTTTTGCTCCACCGAACAGTCCAGGTCGTCCACAATCCTTTTCGTATCTTCCAGCCAATACTCAGCTACGTTTAGGGCTACTCCAGATCCCCTGAAAACCTCTGCTCTGTTAGCCCGGAGTCGCTCAAAAATAGACCCTCTGCTTATAGGCCCAATATTAGCTCCAGCAACCCTTTCTAGAACCCTCAACATAGCCTGGGACAGAGCGTCGTCCCCTGCGGCCTGATCGTGTTGCCTATTTTTAGCTACTGGTGGTGGTCGTGCCCCACCAGCTGGCATGTACTCCGAAGATGAATACCCAGCTGGTGCAGTGCCTCGACCACGTCCTCGACCTCGTCCACAAGCAGCTCTCGTACTCATATCGACCTATCTGATTTAGAATTTTATGACAGTAGGTTAATATTTCAGTTATTTATTACAAATGTCTTATGTAAAGGTAGAGTTTCAGAGTTGTTTTCGCGAATACGTTGCCTAGTTACTGTCTCAATTTTTCTAGGGTTTAGTTTCCCTACAGTCTCAGTCTCTACAATTTTTAGTTCTACCCTATCTACAGTATCATAGTAGGGTCTCAGTTCTATCTACAGTGGTATTACAGTACAGTACAGTATAAGTAAGAGGTACTTACAGACTTGGTGCCGGGGATTCAGTGTGTCACTTCTTCAGTTATTAGATTTCAAAACCCAGAAAACTCAAAATTTAAAATCCAACTTTAAAATGTTCATTTTAAATAAAATGGGTTTTGAAGAGACAAATTTTTAAGAAATTTCTAAGCCATTGTAAGAATACCCTTCTTGGACCAAATTTTGAAAAAAATTGGAAAGCTTTTTAGACCCGATCCACAGTCGAGTTGTTGCAACCTGGCTCTGATACCACTAAATGTAACACCCTAAACCCAACCCAGACATTATGGCCAAATCTGGTGTGTCACATCACCTACATCTAACCATGTTAAATAGTTACTAAGATTAGGGTGAGCTTTGCCAAAACCGTGTTTGTTATTTTAAGAGAAATTCTTGATTTGCTAAAAAAAAGTACCCTTTACTACTGATCGTGAAAGGTTTATTTAAAAACGTGACTTTTGGAACTCTTTGGGGAGTGCATTTGGTTTGGAAATCGTTTGTTTATCGTGTGATTTTGAAAGCAAGTAAATCCGATTTCAAAAACAATTTAAACAGTATTATTCTTAAGTTAAAACAAATTAAATATGTAAAGAATTAAAAACCAAAAATAAAATAAATAGAGCGGCCTTATTACAACCCAGAAACCAGAATAAAAATAACCTAAACAAATAATAAAATAAAATAATTGAAAACCAGAAATTTAATCTTCGTGGCCACTCTGAATCCCTCCCAGCTCCAAGTCCACCATCTAGGGCTCACCTACATGGATGGAAAGAAAGGGGGTGAGTTTGGAAAACTCAGTGTGTAAAGAATGCCCATCCAGAGCCCAAGTCAGCTCAAGCCCATTGGGCTAAGCCCTAATCAGTCTCAGTTTTAACTGGGCCGAAGCCCTATCTGATTACAGCAAACTGGGCCTTAGCCCTTTTCAGATAACAGTATGGCCCGTAGGCCCATTTCAGAACAAAATAGATAATAACATGAATACAAGCCCAAACCCAACCTTAATCCAGCTGCTACACTCCACCCGTACCAGCCCTACACACCATGTAGGGATAACTCAACCCACCCAGCCCTACACTCCACAGTTGTAGCATGGCTGCTCAGATAACAGTAAATTGAGGCAAAGCCTCCAGTACGTGGTCAAGCCACTTTCAGTACTTCCTCCATCAATATCCCAGTCCCATGCAACAGATAATAATGACATGGCATGCAGTATACAGTAACAGTATAATTATGCTTTTTGCTTAATTTAGCCCTAGGGGTATAACAGCCATTTTGCTCCTAGGGGTAAAATAGTAATTTTCCACCTCTAAGGGTATTTCAATAATTCTATCAGTTTTTAAGGTTTTCATGCATATTACACTCACTAATAATCCATCCGTCATTGCAAAAGTCTATTTATCTTAGTTTATCAGTTTTAGCTATTGGGCCCTAAACCCTTAATAGGCCCTATAGTGTCTATTAATAAATTAAGCCTGTTTAGTTCAAATTTTATGATCAATTTATCAGTTTAAACAATTTTGAACCTACAGTCTATCAGTACACATTATTTAGCTATTTTCACCCATACGGGCCCGTAAGCCCATTGGGCCCATTTTCAGCCTTTCGAGGCGCAACTTACCGAAGTACACAAAATTTCACACACGACTAACTTACCACTTTGCAATTTTAGATCTAACATTTCCTAAACGTCTTGTGAGAACTCGCACACTGACAAGCCCACGAAATGCCTGAATTTCAACATTTTGGCTTTTGCCGAATTGAACTAGAGAGGGTGTTTGATACACACCTGTTTCACAATGACTGCTACTGAGATCCCCCAGGATGTCCTACAATCGATTGCCACAATTCTTAGATTACAAATCTACAACAACAATCCCAATATTCACTTACCCATATTCGGCCAATGCCCCTACAGCCTTCAAAATCTTACCTTTGCAGGAAACCCATGACTAGATCTAAGCCTAGTTGTTCCAAAGATCCAAGCCTTCGATCAATCACCTCTATTATACACTAATCACCAAAAGAAATCATTGGTTAATGACCCTTAGGGCCCAATGCCCCAATCGACAGCCTCCCTAGATTTTAGGGACTTCGGCTTTTTCTAAATTGTAAAATAACTTATAGATCTGGGTTAATAAGCACTTACCACTTATTTCCTTTCTGTTTCTACTCAGATCTGATGTAGATCTAGCCCCTAAATGATAGTAGAACTCAAATCCAGGAGATCTGAAGTTTCTGCTAAAAGCTCCTAAATCTATGGTGGTTTCAGCTTTTGAGTGATGAAGAAGATGATGATTTGAGGCTATAACTTTGGAGTAGTGTTGCCGACAGATACTAAGGGTTTAAAGAAGATGAAAATTGGTCAAAAGGAAAAAAAAGAAAAGAAGGAATTGGCTTGGAGAAATCAGCACAAGAAGTAAGTTTTTGGGATTTTGGCTTTTATGACAATCAGCTATGGTGGTTTTGTGGAGGATGAGATTGACAGAGAAGGTGAGTAAGGTGATAAGAAGGTTTTAGCTAGAAGAGAAAGCAAAAAGGAAGAAAAGAATGGAGGAGAAGGATAGGAAGAAGAAATCGGCACAAAGGAGAAGGAATTTGTATTTTTGGCTTTTGTGAGAATTTAGAAAAGGATGAATGAAAGTGAAAGCTTTCAGGTGGCTAACCCTAATTCTCCAAGATAGAAAAAGAAAAGAACTTAACCCTAATATCAACTAAAACAATTGGCCCAACCTCCCTAAGCCCCTTGCCAAAATTCATTTAAGTGATCACATGCCCGGCACATGCCTAAAAACTAAAAAGTAACAATACGCTTACCTTGCAACTTGAACCCTAGACCTTTAATTCCTTCTCAGGCACCACTTTTTTAGGAACTTAGTGGCACCACCTTGCCACTTTGCCAAAGCTCTTCTTGTATCATAATTTACGAAGTTTTTCTTAAAAGCCCACTTAACCAAGTCTCCTATTCACTTAAAATCCAAACTTGATATTTTACCGGGTTTTAACTTAGGCTTGGGCCTTCTAAAGGCCCACTAGCACATTTAAACTCAATTCTAATATTCAGAACACCAAAATTTTAAAATTGACCAAAAATCACAGAAACCTGTAAAAAAATCCCAAAAATCAGGGCGTTACAAGGTGAAGCGCACAAAACAATAGAAACTTGATAAGGACCAGAACCAATTTAGGAGGGATTCTGGACCCTCAGGTGCTGCGGGCAGGAATATCAAAAGGGCGAGAGTGGACAAGCCGATTTGAGCAGTTTCGATAAATGTGGTTAGACCGCTAGTTTATAGAGATTGTGGCAGGGCCCATCTGGGTGAGTGCTGGAAACGGATTGGGGCATGTTTTTAGTGTGGATCTAAGGATCATATAGTCAGAGATTGTCCTCAAAGGCCACCTCAGGCTCAAGTTGTTGAATAAAGGGTTGCTCAACCAGTGCGAGATGGACCTCAACCATCGAGCGAATGTGGTCAAGGTAGGGGCGGAAATAGAAATGGTCGTGGACACGGAGCACCTGGCAGGGGTGCTAGTCATGTTGAGGCTCGTTAGCCAGCTTTGGTATATGCTGCTCGTCGCCAAGAGGAAGGTGATGCACCTGATATTATAACTAGTACGTTTTTGATCTCTGACTTGCCATACACTACTTTGATAGATGTGAGTTCCACTCATTCTTATGTTGCATGTGAAATACCTAGGTCGTTGGGTGTACATTTTGAGGAAACTGTGAGTGGGGTAACTATGATTAGTCCACTGGGTCACTCGATTAGAGTAGACAAACTCTTTAGGGAGGTGCTTTTAGAGACTCAATGTAGGGTTTTTTGTGGGGATTTAATAGAGTTACCTTTCAGAGAGTTTGATCTTATTCTGGGAATGGACTAGCTTACTAAACATAAGGCGACTTTGGATTGTGCGGCTAAGAGAATGATATTAAGGACTGCTGAGGAGGAGGAGGAGATAGTTATTGGGGAGCGAAGGGACTACCTGTCTAATGTCGTTTCAGCTCAAAGGGAAGAGAAGTTGATTCACAAACGTTGCAAGGCATTTTTGGCATATGTGAGTCAGACTGAGACTGAGAATTTGACTGTAGAGAAGGTTAGAACTGTTAACGAATTTCAAGATGTTTTTTCGAAAGAGCTTCCTGGATTGCCTCCCAATCGTGAAGTTGAGTTCGAAATTGATCTGTTTCCTGGAACGGCTCCAGTGTCTATCGGACCTTATAGGATGGCACCGAAGGAGTTGGCTGAACTGAAAGCACAAATCTAAGAATTGTTGGATAGAGGTTTTATTAGACCGAGTGTCTCTCCGTGGGAAGCGCCAGTGCTATTCGTGAAGAAAAAGGATGGGACGATGCATATGTGCATCGATTATCTCCAGTTGAACAAACTGACGATAAAGAACAAGCACCCTTTACCAAGGATCGACGATCTGTTTGACAAGCTTAGAGGAGCTTCAATGTTTTCCAAAATTGATCTTAAATCTAGATATCATCAGCTAAGAGTTATGGAAGTGGATGTCCATAAGACTGCATTCAAAACTCGGTATGGTCATTAAGAGTTCCTGGTTATACCATTTGGACTGACGAATGCACCGGCAGCTTTCATGGATCTAATGAATCGAGTTTTCCAGCCCTACTTGGATCGATTCGTGGTCGTTTTTATCGATGATATATTGGTGTATTCGAAAACCGAGGAGGGGCATGATGAGCATCTCCGTATTGTTCTGCAAGTGTTGAGAGAAAAATAACTCTATGCAAAGTTCAGTAAGTGTGAATTTTGGTTACGAGTAGTGACTTTTTTGGGGCATGTTGTTTCTGCTGAGGGGATTAGGGTGGATCCTCGGAAAATTGAGGCGGTTCTAGATTGGAAGCCGCCACAGTCGGTATCAAAAATTCAAATTTTCTAGGTTTGGTAGGGTATTACCAAAGGTTTGTAGAAGGATTTTCTCTGATTGCGGCACCGTTAATGAAACTGTTGAGGAAAGGAGTAATGTTTGAATGGACTGAGAAGCAGCAAGAAGCTTTTGATAAGTTGAAAAAGGTTTTGACTGAGGCACCAGTACTGATTCAACTGAAATCTGGGAAGGATTTTACTGTTTATAGTGATGCGTCGCATGTGGGCTTAGGTTGTGTATTGATGTAGGAAGGCAAAGTGGTCGCTTATGCTTCGAGACAACTTAAGCCTCACGAAGCAAATTACCCTATGCATGACTTGGAATTGGCAGCAGTTATCTTCACACTAAAGATTTGGAGACATCACCTGTATGGGGAAAAGTGTATTATATATACAGATCATAAGAGTCTCAAGTATCTGTTAACTCAGAAGGAGCTGAACCTTAGGCAACAGAGATGGATAGAGTTGCTTAAGGATTATGACTATTCGATTGAGTATCACCTAGGCAAGGCAAATGTGGTGGCTGATGCCCTAAGTCGTAGAGCTGTAACTGAACTGAGAGCAATGTTTGCTCGTCTGAGTCTTTATGACGATGGTAGTTGGTTGGCTGAATTGCAAGTAAAGCCAACCTGGATAGAACAGATTAATGAGAAATAGTTCAAAGATGAGTCATTCGTTCCTCGGTGTCAACAAGTTAGTACTGATGGGAATTCTAATTTTGGATTGAATACTGACGAAGTTTTGTGCTTCCGTGGGAGAGTTTGCATTCCGAAGGATTCTGATTTGAGGTAGTTAATTATAAAAGAAGCTCATGGTGGACCTTATGCTGTGTATCCTGGAGGAAATAAACTGTATCGAGACTTGAAAGAGTTGTATTGGTGGCCTGGACTTAAACGGGAAGTGACTGAATTTGTGGGAAAATGTTTAACTTGTTAGCAAGTAAAGGCTGAGCATCAATTGCCTTCTGGACTGTTACAACCGGTTAAGATTCCACTTTGGAAGTGGGAAAGGGTAACCATGGATTTTGTGAGTGGGCTACCCTTGACACCTTCGAAGAAGGACTCAGTTTGGGTGATTGTGGATAAGTTAACAAAATCTGCTCATTTCATACCTGTCCAAACTGATTATTCACTTCAGAAGTTGGCCAAGTTGTATGTGACAGAGATAGTTCGACTTCATGGTGTGCTAGTTTCGAGTATTTCTGATCGGGATCCTAGGTTTACATCTTGATTCTGGAAGAAGTTGCACGAGGCGTTAGGGATGCGATTGGATTTTAGAATTGCTTTTCACCCTCAGACAGATGGGCAGTTGGAAAGGGTTATTCAGGTTCTGGAGGATATGCTAAGGGGATGTGTTATCGACTTTCGAGGTAGTTGGGAGGACTACTTGCCATTGGCAGAATTTGCTTATAATAACAGTTATCAAGCAAGTATCCAAATGGCTCCTTATGAGGCACTTTATGGGTGAATGTGTCGTTCGCCTACTTGTTGGACAGAATTGAGAGAACGACAAGTTCATGGACTAGAGTTGGTGGCAGACACTGAGGTTAAAGTTAAGTTGATTAGAGATTGGTTAAAGGAAGCTTCTGATAGGCAGAAGTCTTACGTGGATTTAAAGCGTAAAGAGATTGAGTATTCAGTGGGGGATATGGTCTTCTTGAAGGTTTCTCCTTGGAAGAAGATTTTGAGGTTTGGTAAAAAGGGCAAGTTGAGTCTGCGTTTCATTGGACCCTATCAGATTCTTAAACGAGTAGGACTGGTAGCATATCGTTGGAGTTACCGTCATAGCTAGACCGTTTTCATGATGTCTTTCATGTGTCCATGTTAAGACGGTATCGATTGGATCCTTCACATACCGTACTAGTGGAGGACATTGAGGTGAAGACTGATTTGACCTTTGAGGAAGAACCCGTGCAAATACTAGACAGAGAGGTTAACGTGCTGAGAAGGAAGTCATACCTTTGGTAAAGGTACTCTGGCGCAATCACGGTAGATAAGAGGCTACTTGGGAGCCAGAGGAAGTGATACGTCAAGAATACCATCATCTGCTTGGATTAGGTAAATTTCGAGGATGAAATTTCTTTAAGGGGGTAGAGTTGTAACGCCCTAATTTTTGGGTTTTTGGGATTTTTGCAATTTTGGTGAGGACTTGAAATTTTGGTTGTCTGGATGCGTAATTTATGTTTTGAATGTGTTAGTGGGCTTTTAGAAAGCCCAAGCTTAGGTTAAAATCTGACAAAAATATCAAATTTTGGGATTTTAGTAAAGGGGACTTGGTTAAGTGGGCTTTTAGGAAAAAGCAAGGGAGATGGATCACAAGTGAGTTGTTGGTAAAGTGGCAAAGTGGCGCCACTAAGCTCCAAAAAAAAGTGGCGTGTGGAGTGTGTGCTAGGGCAAGTGTTCAAGTCACAAGGTAAGCAGTATTTTTTGTTTTATTTTTGTGCATGTGCCAGACATGTGATGGTTTCCAAGTAGAACTCTGCTGAGGAGAGTTTGAGATGTTGTTGAGATTAGATCAGGAGGGATAAGGGGAGGGATTTTAGGAACCTTTGAAGGGTGGAAGTGTTGGCCGATTGTGGGGATCTTAGGAAGCAAACTCTGCACTTAGGTTGGGTAGGTTACAATTTCGGCATTGTTGAGCTTGTTGTGCCGATTTGCCATAAGCAAACTTCACTTCTCCTCTCCTCTTCAAATCTTCTTTCTTTTCTATTTTCACCTAAAGCCGAAACCATAATTCTTGTTCTCCTTTTGTGCCGTTTTGTCTATAGCTGAACCTATACTCCTCTTCTTCCCTCTTTTTATTCTTTTGCTCTGCACTACTTCTTCCCTAAACCGAAATTGCTTCACCATTCTTCTTCATAAAACAGAACCCTTTCTTGATCTTTTCCTTTTCTTTTCTTCTTCTTGAGACTGCTGGCTAATTTCTTCTAAAAGTCGGAACCAACTTTCCCTTTGCTGAATATCTCTTTGGTCAAGGCTAACTTTTATTTCCTTCTTGAATACTTGGCAAAAGCCAAAACCCCACACTACCATTCTGTCGACATTTCTTCTTCAATCTTTAGATCTGCATTAGAATTGGAACTGGTAGCATTCAGGTTTAGTTAAACTTTTGGTAAGTGCTTAGTTTTCTCTTCTTCTTTTGCTATTTCGGGATTTTAAGAAAAACAAACATCCTCTATGTTTTAAGGTGACTGTCGACTAAGGTTTAAGACTATTGGTTTTGCTTATCGGTTTGTTATGTAAGAATTGAAGGTTGTTTTTGGAGGCTAGGCTAGGATCACTGGTGTGACTAGATCTTGATCTAGTCATCAATTTCGGCAAAGGTGAGGAATCAAATCCTTATTTATGGTTGGCCGAATGTGTAAGTATTAGTTAGTTAGTAGTTATCGTCGATTCGTAGTTTAACATGTTAGTGATTTATTGTAGGCTAATCGCGTGGGAAAGCTCGTGGCAATAATCGCAAACCAGGTGTGTAAACGAACACCCTTTCTGTAGTCTAAATCGGTAAAAGCTAAAAAGCCGAAATACCAAAATTCTGGCATTTTGTGGGCTTGCGAGTGTGTAAACGCTCGTGGGTCAGTTGGAGGTGATAGAGTTGGTAATCGAAACCAGCAAGGTTGTGCAAATTGTGTTTTCGTGCGCTTCGGTAATTTGGGCCTCGATAGGCTGAATTCGGGCCCAATGGGCCTACGGGCCTGTTTGGGTAAATTTGAGCAGTAAGTATGTTCTGTTAGACAGTTTAAGAAAACTGCTAAAACAAGCTTGGAAATTTGGGCTGAGTGGGCTAAAATGGCTAACATGACACTGAAGGGCCCATTAGGGGTTTTAGGGCCCAATAGGGCAAAGTTGTTAAAATGAGCTAGAGAGACTACTCGCATAAAACTGAACTGTAGTATGCATGAAACCCTAAATAAAATTAGAATAATTACTGTAATACCCCTTAGGGTGGGAAAGTAATATTTTACCCCTAGGTGCAAAATGACCATTATACCCCTAGGGCTATTTTTGACTGAAATGCATGTTTTACTATTTCTGTTTATTGTATGCTATAACATGATATTCTGTTACATGGGTTGGGTTCCTTGATGGAGGAAGTGATACTGTTTACTGAGAGAGGCTTTGCCTCGTTACTGTACTGGTGGCAATGCCACATATACTGTTAGAGGCTCTGCCTCGTTTCACTGTTCTGGTGGCTTGGCCACAATTATTGTTACTAGCAGCTATGCTGCAACTGAGGTGTGCTGGCTGGATGGGTCGAGTTATTCCCCATATGGTGTGCTGGTTGGTACGGGGGTGTATATGGCTGGATTGGGTTACACTTGCATTCTTGCATAATTATTTAACTGTTACTGTTCTGGGCTAAAGGCCCACATTGCTATCTGAATAGGGCTTCGGCCCAATACTTACTAAACCTAGTTAGGGTTTAGGCTAGTGGGCTTGAGCTGATTTGGGCTTTGGATGGGCTTACTTTGCACACTGAGTTTCCAAATCACCTCTTTTTCTTCTATCCTTACAGGTGGGCCCTAGACTGGTGGACTTAGAGCTGGAGGGATTCAGAGTGGCCATATGGACTACTTATTTCAAGTTATTTTCACTTTTTAAATTAATTTACTTTTATTTGGTTTTGGGTTTGTAATAAGGCCGCTTTAATTATTTTATTTGGTTTTATTTTAAGTTTGATATTATTGAATTCATTTCAAACCAACCAGATTAGGACGTGTTTTTATGAAAAATACTCGTTTTCAAAATATATCGATAATAAAACAAAGCTTTCGCAACATAAACATTTTCAAAATAAATAAACACTTCCAATGAACCAAAACTGATTTTGTTTTATGTAAACAAGACACTAAATTAAAGTGTCGCAATGGTTGTGTGCATGTCTAGGATTGGATCTAGGGGAGAGCTTGGTACTTAAGTAGTCTAATTGACTCGTCTCCTCTTTTCTGGAATCTTACCTGGTGCATAGCTTGCATTCACTTTGATCTATAAGCAAAGATGTTTCTTAAACGCCAAAAAGGGATTACAAATAAAATCGTGGTTTTCAGAAATACTTTAATGTGGCACGTCAGATCTGGCCATAACGTCTAGACCGGGTTTGGGGTGTTACAATTTCTCTCCATCTTTAACCGCCAATATCCGAAATGAAATCACTTCATTTCAGCAACTTGACGAAGAATCTTTATATGACACATAGGAGCGATTCATGGAGTTATTACGAAAGTTCCCTTATCACGGCATTCCTTGCCGCATTCAAATGGAGACTTTCTATATTGGTCTTAATATTCATACAAGAATGATGGTGGATGCTTTAGCAAATGGAGCCCTTCTTTTTAAGTCTTATAATGGTGCTTACGATATTATTGAAAGAATTACCAGCAATAACTATCTGTGGCCAACCAACCAAGAAGCCTCAAGAAGACGAGTAGAAGGAATACATGAAGTTGATGCACTTACTTCTTTGGCAGCCCAGGTATCCTCTATGTCTTCTGTGCTTAAGAACATAACTATTAATGGTTTCAATAGTAATCTAATAGGTCAGCAAACAAACCAATTCGTGGATATTTCTTGTGAATACTATGGAGATGGCCATTTCTTTGACAATTGCCCATCAAATCAAGAGTCTAAATATTACATGGGAAATCAAAATTGGGATGGTCCACTATCAAATTCTTAAAACTTTTTAAGGCATAATAATCTAATTTCTCCACGGAGTAATCAATTGGCGGGCCATTGCAACTCTTCTTGTAACACCCCTAACTCGTATCCATCACCGGATTAGGGTTACGAGGCATTACCAAAAAAGATTCTCTTTCATACATTTAAATGATCACTTAGGTCATATTCAAATGCATAATATGTACATATTAAACACATAGCAAATTTTACGAATAATTAACATCCAATGGTACTCACATTTCATACTTGAACCAGCAAATTTTACGAATAATTAACATCCAATGGTACTCACATTTCATACTTGAACCGCATTACGTTCATGTAATAATCATACGAATATAATATGTAACCAAATATTTGAAACATATAGTAACAATTATTAAATCATAACATTTAAACATATAACATATGTAACACCCCAAACCTGACCCGGATGTTATGGCTGAATCTAGCGGTGCCATATTGAAGGGTAGTTCAATCAAACCGAAGTTGCGAAAAACCTTGAAAATGTTAGGTAGTTTGCTATATAAAACAAGGTTCTCATGTTGTATTTCTTTTGGAAACGAACACCATTGGAAACTTGTTCAATTGCGAGTTTAGATAAAATATTAAGTTTGCTATTTGAAAACCTTAGTTTGTATCCTTTGTTAATTTCCCTTGCTTATTTACAGCGGAAGCTCTTATTTTGAAAACGTTTGTGTTCTTAGGTTGAGTTTGCGTTGAAACATTACTTTAGTTTGAAAAAAAACAAGTTCCAATTTGAAAGTTAAGCAAATACGAGAATAAAATCTAAACCAAATTAAAAACAAAAGGAAAGGCCTTATTACAACCAAAAACCCAATAAAGAAAAACAAATACTAACTAAATAAAATAAAATACTAAACGAAATCAACTCGTAGTGTGGCCACCTCCAACTCCTCCCATACATCGAACCGCCTCCTGAGGATCACCTGAAATGAAATGAAAGAGGGGTGAGTTTCAAAAACTCAGTGTGTACAACCCTTAACGATTATAATGCACCAATCATTCAATTTGGGCCTAAGCCCATCTCAATAACGGTGGCATTTGGGCCTCAACCCATAACAACCTTAGTTGGGCCTGAGCCCATAATCCAACAATATCATATATGCAATGCACAATACCCCATCCAACCCTGCACTCCGTATCCCTTTCAACCCTACACTCTTGTGGGGATTAAATCGACCCACCCATCCCTACACTCCAATGTAGCATCAGTTGCGGCACTAATCAATATTACAACAGAATTGCAAATCACATATTAGGCTTAAAAGCCACCAGTGGATCCACAGTCGTCAAGCGACCATGTGATCCTCATATCAATTTCTTCCTCCAATCCAATATCCTAGCCCTTATGTAATATACTATCACATGAATGTAACACAAGTATATATATGGCATGCAAAATCATACACATAATATGTAAGGGTATTTTAGTCATTTTTCCTATAAAGGCATGATGGTCATTGTTCATTATGGGCCTGAATACATAACTCGACCCATTGACAAGTCCACAATCATTCAGAGCGTGATACGCCACTTTTAGCAATTACAAATACACTAGGGCCCAAAAGCCCAATACGTGGCCCAAATGGGGCCCACACTCTCATAAGGCCCATTAGGCCAAATCCTCCATTGGCCATGTAGTCAACATGATCTGCTCGTCATTTCTTACCCATCCATCAATTTTGCTCGTGTCGGGCCCTCGGGCCCATCGGGCCCATTTGGCCCATTTCGGCCTAGTTGGCTAATGAGTGGTCTAAGTCCGTGAGATTGCTCATGGGACCACTGTCATTGTATCAATCTCCCTCATATGAGTGTTTGCACACTCGCGGGGTTACCGTAGCAAAATTTTTGACTTTTTAGCTTTTTGGCATTTCGGCATTTCGGCTTTTGCCGATCTATAATGTGTGCGGTGTGTGTACACACCTTAATGGAGAGAAACGTAGCAGTCCTCTAGCATAGAACCTATATTTGAATAAGGTACTCAGTTAACCCTTCAATCAATAAGATTTAACACAATTTTCTAATACCAAAAACTGAACTTACCTTGACTGAATCGGCTTATACCACCTAAGCCGTTTGATTAAGAACCGTTATCCCTCCCTGTATTTAACTGTAACATAATCAATCACAGCCATTAATATCTAGGAACTAAAACCAAACAAATACCACCCTAATGAAACGCATGGCCAACAAGAGATCTAGTAATCGGCCAAGAATAAAAAGCATATACCCACTTACTTTCAACAATCGGCTAATAGTTAGATCGAACTCCGTCAATCCTTAAGAGAACCGTATATCTGGCACTTCAAAGGCTAGAGAACATAAGAAGAAGAGATTTGTAATTGGTTTACTCACTTCTTAAGATCAAAAGAAAAATAACACTTGATAAGAAGGGAAAATTGGCTTTACCCAAAAACGTCAAAGGAAGAGAGAAATAACACTTACCAAAATCTAGCCTTCGATCCCACGAACAAGATTTCTTATAAGAGAGGTTTAGCTTATAAGTAATCAGAAGAAGAAGAAAAGAAACCCAAGGATTTGGCTTTGAGTGCCTAGAAATCAAAGGAAGAAAAAGCCTACTCGATTTGGGCTTTAGATGAATTCGGTAGAAGTTCTAGAAATGTAAACAAGAGGAGAAAAAAGAACAGAAGGAATATATTACTTGTACTAATGTAAGGGTAAGTGAATATTCAGTTTTAAGAAAGAAGGCAAAGATGCATAGAAAGTTTAAAGAAGAGAAAAAAGTGACGTTTTAGTCTTGGAGAAAAGAAGTGCAACTTCAAAATGAGAAAAGAGCAATTCGGCTAAGCAAAAAAGAGCAGGAAAGAAGACAATTTCGACACTTTGGGGATTTTTCTATTCCAAAAAGAAAATACCAAAACGATATCCTCACAAACTAACCCCTTCACTCGGCACAAACTAGAAAAATGCCTCCCCAAAAGCCTCCCAGTCGTCGAATGTACTCATCAAAGCCTCCTAACTGAATTTGCACTCCCACACTTTCGAAATCGGCACCAACTTCTCAACATATCCAATCTCCTTAATTCTCTCCACGATTTCCTCCATAATCCCTTCCTTAACTTTCTCATATAACTAGTTCGAACTCTCCCCTTCAGATTTCAACTTCAACCCAACCATTGGCTGTACAAGGGTGCAAAATAAATTCCCAAAGTGATACCATGCCACCCCTCGAACCTTGGACCTCCCTGCACCTCTATGACGCCACCTACATGCCTCCTATGTAACGCCACTTTACCACTAGACCACTTATCTTCTTGTGTCTTATTTCTGTCCTATTTACTTAAAAGACATCCTACTTGAAACCAAGGTTCCTATAAGGCTAAAAATAAAAATTTTACTCTTGCCCAGGCTTGATCCCCGGACATCATAGAAGCCTCCTAACTCTCTAAAATCACTTAACTAGAAAATCAAACATGCATTTCAAGTCACAACACCAAAAATGAAAGTTCGGGATTTTTGGGGCGTTACAACAAATGCTGCATTAACATATCTCACAAAGAGTTCAAATATAAGTTCTAAAATTAAAGCTTTATGGGCATAATATATATTAATAGGAACCATTTGATTAATACATTTAGCTCAAATTATACTACAAAACTTCACAGACTCATTTACTAATTCAATCTATTAAATTCATAGGCCAAATATCAAATTAAAACTCTACAAATACACAACCATAATAATCCCAATTCATATGGCCATAAATGATCCATGACTTACTCTTTCTTTCATAATGCACATAATAATTTCAATACATAGTTCAAGATAAATTTACCTAATTTGCACATAACCATCATGTTTTCTTATTGCATGAATTACTATTCATATGGTCAAAATCCAAATGCATTAGCCGAAATTATACATACCAAATTCTTAAGCTTTATAGGGTGTCAACTTTCATATATGCAACCTGTCGGGACCATTTTTGAAAACGAACGAAAACAGATGTCGACTTGGGAATTTAGAAATGTACACGAGAACAGGAGTCGCCACCAATCTTTTTTGTCAGGGTGTGATTGGTCACCTCAAAAAGGGGGTTGTTTTTAATAAACAATTTGATTTATCAAAACAACGATTTAGGTCTGCGAGAATCAAAGAATGAGTTCGGGAGTGAGTTATGCACGATGAAGGATTAGCACCCTTTATATGCCCAAAATTGGTACCTTGTTGATTAATTAGTGTCTTTAAAGTCGATGATTTGAAAGAATTTAAAATACGATCCTCATTTGCTTTAAAACATTTGGATAGGTTGAAAATGTGTATAAAAGGCTGATTTGCCTTAAGGTAAAATATCACATCCAATGCGTTAGGACATGACATTTCGACCTTTTGAGGCTAAACTTGCCTTTTATTTGAAATTCAAGTATTTAATTTTGAAAGGATATTCGAATACTTGGGATAAACGAGGGGAAATCGAAACCCAATACGCTAGGGCACAATTTCTCGAATTCTTAAGTACAGAACATTGCCTTGGTTTAGAAAATCTCATCTCGAGATAACGAAATATCACATCCAATGCGTTAGAACGTGTCATCTCGAATTCTCAAGAATGAGTTTTTATAATGAAAGATTATGTATTTGCAAAGGATATTCGATTATTTAGATTTAGACAAAAAACCGCAACCCAATACGTTAGGGCTCGATTTCCCGAATGCCTAAATACGGAACATTGCCTTTATAAAGAATCGTTTTTGTATCGAGTAAAATTATAAAACGCATAACGAATGACAACGAAAGTATGCATAATAGAATGAAAGGTGGCAATGAAATATAAACAAGAGCAATAATGGCATGCAAAATAGGATAAAATATGATAATAAAAGGCAATATAAATACGGGCGACAACATAGTGTGCAAAACAGTAATAATAGGTAAGCTTTTTATTTAAACTTATATTTTGAGAAGGATATTTGGTTATTTAGATTTAGACGAGAAAACCGAAATCCAATACGTTAGGGCACGATTTCTCGAATTTCTAAATATAGAATATTGCCTTTATAAAAGAAATCATCTTGGCATAGGGTAAAGACATAGCATAATTCATAATGAAAGTATTAAAACAATAATAGTAATAATAATAGTAGTAACGAAAATAATGACAATGATGTGTTAATAATGTGATCGGAATAATAATATATATTAATAATAAAATTATAATTAGTATATGAAAATATGTAAATAATATAATATAATAATGTGATAATGGAGTAATATCAATAAGGTGGTAACATAATATAATAGCTAGGATAATATTAAAATAGTGTTAAGTAAAATATGATAATAATATATATGTACATAAAAGGTAGTAAAGGACGTAGAAAAAATATTAAACATAATAGTATTAAAATACCTAAGGTAATGTAAGAAATACGTAACTAATAGAATGAAAAATACGTATATAATATATGAAAAATATAACATACATAATGGTATTAAACATATACGTGAGATAGTATAAAGTAACATATAACTGTGATATTAAAATATATACATATAAATGCAATATATACATAATATATAATTAAAAGTAATATATAAAAAAGAGGTATTAATAGTAAAAATGAAAATAACCATGTTAGTAATAATAATAGGAGTAATATATTAATAATACAAATCATAATACGAATGTGAGATAATATAAAAAGAATAATAAATATATATATGTATACATAATATAATATACAATATTAAAATATATATACGTAATATATAAAGGTATATGCATGATAGTATTGAAATATATATATATATAACGTACAAGTATTAGAACTAGTAATAAATAATTTAAAAAAAAACAAATATTTCACAAATATATATAAACATATAAGTATATAATAATATTGAATGTTTGTTCATAATGTATTTATATATATATATGTATTAGAAATAATAATAGCGTTAAAAAGTATTTACATAATATAGTGTCAACATATAATATATACATATTAGAATAATATTGATATTAAAATAACTATTAATTAATAATAAATACATGAATATACATACATATAGTAGAAATATTAATTAAGGCTGATGCTGATACTAATAATAATAAGAATAATAAAAAAAAAAACAATAACGTAATTAGTTAATAAAACACCAAAATAGTAAAAAGGATTAATTTAGAAACGAAACAGGAATTTGGGGCTAAATTTAGAATGATAAAGGATCAATTTGGACACGCATAAGCAAGAGAGGGACCTAAGCGGATAATAACCCTCTTTTTCGAGACACACAGCAACAGTGAGGGCCGAATTGCAAACGGATAGAAATTAACGGGCTAAATTAAAACAAATAAAACTTTGATTGTAAAATAATAAAAAGTAGAAGGATCAAGGCTGTAAATAGCCCAAAAGTTATGGAAAACATGCGGATCCTCTCGGTTCGGGTCGGATCGATCGGACCCGGGGCCAAAACGACGTCGTTTTTAATTAAAACCGGGGGTCCAAAACGGTGCGTTTTGACCCCCTATAAAAGTCAAGTTTTTTTGTTTTTTCATTTTACTTAGCTGCTTCAGAAAAAAAAGGGAGAAGAGGGCTTGGGGTGCGATTTTCGGTGGAAGGACCGGTCACCATTCGACCACTGGACCACCGTCGACGCCACCGCCGGCCACCGTACACGGTGGCCAGAATTTTGAAGAAAAGGTAAAAAATTTTATTTCATTTTTTCTTTAACAATATATGTATATTTATGTGTATTATTGTTTTTTAATAAAGAAGGAACAGAATAGGTAAGAAATCTAAAATAAATCACCTTCTGACTACGTTTCTTTGCTTTGATGTTCTGCGTATTTTGATTCTGCTTTTTGGGTGTTTTGAATCTCTGTTACTGGTGTTGTTCCTCTAATTCGATATTGCTTTTGGTTAAATTCTCAGTTTTCGTATTCAAAAAATCGAACCCCTTACAATACTTTTTCATTCGGCTTTTATAGCCTCTACAAATTGCTTTCTGTCTCTTCTGTTTTAATTCCTTGCAGGTTATGGGGTGGTGGAGGTGACCTAGAAGGGTGGTGGATGTGACCCTCCTCTGACTTGGCAGCAACTAGGGCAGTGGCTGCTGAAGGTGGCAGAGGCTAAGGTGCAAGTGGGGGTAACCGGGTTAGGGTTAGTTTAGGTGGGCTTCTGTTGGGTTATTGGGTTGTGTAATGGGTATGGGTTGTAATTGGGTTTGGGTTGTAATTGGGTTTGGTTTAGGTAATGGGTATGGGTTGTAATTGGGTCTGATGGTTGGGTCTGGTTTAAGGGTTTTGAAATGGGGTATGAAAATGGGCTCCGGGTCTTTGTAAATGGGCTTCGAGATTGCTGGGTCAAAATTGGCCTATAACAGCTGCCCCTCTTTGCTCATTGTCATGTACGGGAATAGAGAAAAGACATAAAGAAAGGCCAATTTTGCCTGGTCTTGCCAAATCTTGACATCTCTGGTGCTCTTCTTGTTCAGCTAGTCACTTTCAAGTCCACTGTTTCTTGTAGGTATTGGTTCAATCCATCGTGACTTCTGAGATATGACTTGTATCCTCGATCCATCACCTCTTCAGGGATATAAAATTCATCGTGATCTAGTCTTCCGCAACTTCAGAAAGATGGAACTTGCAGATTCAACCCGTTCCACTGCAACTTAAGGGAGGCAAAATCTGTATCTTCAATTAGCTCCAATCTTTATTCCTTATTGAAAAGCGAATCATCAAAATAGCTCGGCCTACGAACTCTCGCAATATGGATTAATTTTTGGATCATAAATTGAAAGTATCTCAGTGTATGACTTGAGACTCAACTCACCTCTCGCAGAATGAGTTTGTCTTTTTGAAAAACAGAAATTAAAAGGCTCAACTCACCTCTTGCAATATGAGTCGATTTTTGAAAAACAAAAATTGAAAAACAGAAATTGAAAATACCTCAATGTGTCCTGAGGCTCAACTCACCTCTCGCCATATGAGTTGATTTTTGAAAAACATAAACTGAAATTACCTCAGCGTGACCCGAGGCTCAACTCACCTCTCGCAATATGAGTTGATTTTAAAAAATAAAAATTGAAATTACCAAAGAGTGTGGCCTAAGGCTCAACTCACCTCTCGCAATATGAGTTGATTTTTTTGAAAAAATAAATTGGAAAATAGAAATTGAAAAGGCTCAACTCACCTCTCGTAATATGAGTTGATTTTTTTGAAAAACAGAAATTAAAAAGGCTCAACTCACCTCTCGCAATATGAGTTGATCTTTGAAGAATAGAAATTAAAAAACAGAAATTGAAAAAACCTCAGTATGTGAGCCGAGGCTCAACTCACCTCTCGCAATATGAGTTGATTTTTTGAAACATAAGTTGAAAAATAGAAATTAAAAGTACCTCAACGTGTGAGCCAAGGCTCAACTCACCTCTCACAATATGAGTTGATTTTTGGAAAACATAAATTGAAAAATAGAAATTAAAAGGCTCGACTCACCTTTCGCAATATGAGTTGATCTTTTTGAAAAGCACAAATTAAAAATACCTCAGTGTGTGAGCTACGGCTCAACTTACCTCTCGCAATATGAGTTGATTTTTGAAAAACAGGAATCAAAAGGCTCAACTCACCTCTCGTAATATGAGTTGATTTTTTTGAAACATAAATTGAAAAGCTCAACTCACCTCTCGCAATATGAGTTGATTTTTAAAACATAAAATGAAAATACCTCAGCGTGTGAGCTGAGGCTCAACTCACCTCTCGCGATATGAGTTGATTTTTGAAAAATTAATTGAAAATACCAGAATACCAGAACGTGTCGTCTGGAAACTCAAGTGTCTTTTCCTTTGATTCAGTATAGTTATCATCAAAACCTCTTGCTCTGCTGCAGTACCTACACATGTCATGCATGATGTTATCGTGATATGCACATGTTGGCCCTAAATGCATTTATGCCTACATGATTATGCTATGCGCCCTAGGCATATTTGTCATATATTCCCTTCGTCGCGATTTTTGATGATCTGTGTTCATTGTTTCGACTCTTGATTCTCTTCAGGCCTTGTACCCGTCCTCAAGCTATATGAGCAATCTGCATTTCTCTGATATCACTCTTTTGCCCTTGGTTGAACTTTGGTCCCTACTTTGAGGCTCTTGTACTAATCCATTTTTAGTCCAGGTAATACTTAACATTTCTTTTGTTCAGAGTATGTCATTTACTATTTAGCATTTAAAAAAACCATACAGTGGGATACATGAAAATGGTTAGGTAGGCATGAAAGAGAAACTTCACATTTATTTATTTCAAAAGTAACAAACAAAGAAAATTGACCAAAACGGTTAAGAAAATCATGAAGAGAAAGGGGATTGTATTCAGTGGATACAAATGCTCTAGATATTCAATGCATGAACTCCTCCGCATTTCTTAATCAAGAATCTTTTCGAACCTGGCTTTTTGCGTAGAAAATTTCGAGCTTTTGGAAATGCTTAGAATACTGTAGTCTTGCCGTTTGACTCTCTGTTCAAATCATCTTGTCCCTTGGGTTCATATCTGCTTCATTAGGACGCCCTTTCGGGTTTTCATCCTAATCCTTTTTATTTACCAAAATGCCCTTCCGGGTTTTCATCTTGATCTTTTTTGTTTACCAAGACGCCCTTTCGGGTTTTCATCTTGATCCCTTTTTTTTTAGGCATAATATTTCTTCACAGCATCTGAATTCACTAGATTAGGTAACTCTTTCCCATCCATCTCAGTGAGAATCAAAGCCCCGCCTGAGAAAGCCTTCTTTACAACATATGGTCCTTCCCAATTTGGTGCCCATTTTCCTAGGAAGTCTTTTTGTATTGGGAGAATCTTTCTCAGTACAAGTTCTCCTTCATGGAATTCTTTTGGTCGTACTTTCTTGTCGTGGGCCGCGATCATTTTCTTTTGGTACATCTGTCCATGGCAAATTACCTTCAAACGTTTTTCTTCGATCAGGTTCAATTGGTCGTATCGAGCTCGAACCCATTTTGCTTCCTCTAATTTTGACTCCATTAAGACTCGTAAAGAGGGAATCTCAACTTTGATGGGCAGCACGACCTCCATCCCATAGACCAGAGAGAAAGGAGTTGCTCCTGTAGATGTCCTCACAGATGTGCGGTATGCAAACAAAGCGAATGGTAGCTTTTCATGCCAGTCTTTATATGTCTCAGTCATTTTCCCGATAATCTTTTTGATATTCTTGTTGGCAGCTTCAACAGCTCCGTTCATCGTCGGGCGATAGGGTGAAGAGTTATGATGCTTTATTTGAAATTGCTCACACACTTCCTTCATCATTTTATTGTTCAGATTTAAGGCATTATCTGAAATGATTCTCTTAGGTGAACCATATCGATAAATGATTTCCTTTTTCAAGAACCTGCAAACTGCAATCTTTGTCACATTGGCAAACGAAGCGGCTTCTATCCATTTTGTGAAGTAGTCTATAACTACAAAAATGAATCGATGCCTGTTAGAGGCTTTAGGGGAAATCGGCCCTATGACATCCATGCCCTACATGGAGAAAGGCCACGGAGAAGTCATAATATGAAGGGGCTGCATGAATTTTATCACCGTAAATTTGACATTTATGGCACTTTCTTGCGTAACTGATGCAGTTGCTTTCCATCGTCATCCAGTAATAACTGAGTCTCATAATCTTCCTGGCCATAGTGAAACCATTGGCATGCGTCCCACAAATTCTTCATGGACATCTTCAAGTATTTTCCTGGCTTCAATAGTATCCATGCATCTTAGAAGCACTTGATCTTTTCCTCTTTTGTACAGGATGTCTCCATTAAGAACGAATCCCACTGCCATTCTTCTGATTGTTCTTTTGTCGTTCTCATTGCTTGTTCGAGATACCTTTGATTCTTGACATATTCTAAGATATCATGGAACCATGGCCGTCCGTCTGCCTCTTTCTCAATGCTACAACAATGTACTGGGGCCTCATATATGCTCATTTTGAGGGGCATTATTTCTGTTTCTCTATCTGCTTTGAACATTGAAGCCAAAGTGGCTAAGGCATCTACTAATTGGTTTTCTTCTCGCAGATGGTAATTAAAAGTTACTTCTTCGAATTCTTTGATTAGTTCTACCAGTAGATCACTGTATTTAACCAATTTCGGATCCCTCACTTCCCAATCTCCACGGATTTGGTAAATCACCAATGCTGAGTCTCCGTACACCTCTAAAGTTTTGACGTTTTGTCCAATTACTGCACGAAGTCCCATGATACAAGCCTCATATTCCGCTATGTTATTAGTACAGAAGAAGTTCAATCTGGCGGTGAACAAATAATAACTCCCTTCTAGTGATATCAAGACTGCTCCGATCCCATGCCCCAACGCATTGGATGCCCCATCAAAGTACATCTTCCATGACTTTGCTTTTGATGACTCACATTCTTCTTTTGTAATGCACATCAAGTCTTCATCCGGGAAATTAAATTTCAATGGCTCATATTCCTCCGTTGTTTGAGCTGCTAAGAAGTCAGCTATTGCACTTCCTTTTATTGACTTTTGGCTCACATAGACAATGTCGTATTCTGATAGTACGATCTACCATCGTGCCATTCTTCCTAAGAGTGCTGGTGATTCCATCATGTACTTTATTGGGTCTAGCTTTGAAATTAACCATTTGTATGATACAATATATATTGCCTGAGTCTTCGAGCTACCCAAACCAAAGCTCAACATAATTTTTCAATTGACGAATACTTTATCTTGCATTCTGTGAACTTTTTGTTAAGGTAGTAAATAGCCTTTTCTCTCTTACCTGATGCATCATGTTGCCCTAGTACGTAACCCATTGATCTTTTGAACATAGTTAGATACAATATTAGCGGTCTCCTTGGAGTTGGCGGTACTAACATAGGGGGACTGGACAAATACTATTTTATCTTGTCAAAAGCCATTTGGCACTCCTCGTTCCATTCTCCGGGATTATGTTTTCGAAGGAGTCAAAAAATTAGGTCACACTGGTTGGTAAGTTGAGCAATGAATCGAGCGATGTAGTTCAATCTCCCTAAAAATCCTCTGACTTCTTTTTGCGTGCGCGGAGGCGGCAGTTCCTGTATGGCTTTTATCTTATCTGGGTCAACTTCAATGCCTCTTTTGCTGACAATGAAGCCTAGCAATTTTCCTGAGGTAGCCCCAAACGTACACTTGGCTGGATTAAGCTTCAACTGGAACATTCTTAGTCTTTCGAACAACTTTCTGAGGTTCTCAATATGCACTCTTTCCCCTCGGGATTTAGCAATCATATCATCAACGTAGACTTCTATCTCTTTATGCATCATGTTATAGAACAACGTCACCATGGCCCTCTAATATGTTGCCCCAGCATTCTTTAATCCGAACGGCTTCACCTTGTAACAGAATGTCCCCCACATTGTTACGAAGGTGGTTTTCTCCATATCTTCAGGAGCCATCTTGATCTGGTTATACCCTGAGAATCCGTCTATGAAGGAAAATAATGAATGTTTTGCTGTGTTATCCACCAATATATCAATGTACGGTAAGGGAAAATTATCTTTGAGACTCGCTCGATTCAGGTCACAGTAATCCACGCACATTCATACTTTGCCATCCTTTTTCGATACCGGGACTATGTTAGCCACCCATTCTGGGTACTTGGAGGCTTGTAGGAAGCCTGCACCAAATTGCTTCTTGACTTCTTCTTTTATCTTCAATAGCATTTCAAGTCTCATCCGTCTTAGCTTTTGTTGAATGGGTTTGCATTCTTGTTTCAGTGGAAGTCTATGGACCATTACATCCTCACCCAATCCCGGCATGTCCTGATACGACCATGCAAATACATCTTTGTACTCATGGAGCAAAGCGACCAAATCATGTCTGGTGTCATCTGAAATGGAGGTCCCAATCTTCACTTCTTGCTTCTTCTCTTTATTTTCCAAGTTTACTGTCTCAACAGCTTCTTGATGTGGTAGAATCTGTTTATCTTCTTATTCTACCATTCTTAGTAAGTCAGGAGATGAGACATAGTCTTCAACATTTTCCTCAGCTTCGAACTCTCCTAAACAAATAGCTTTCTCAAAATCGATTTCAAGACTTGTAACGGTTTTGTTCATGTTGTTGATATCTGAGCACCTGAAAGTTGAATAGAAAAGAAAACTATAGAGGAGCATCAAAGTATTGGAACTAACAAGCATAATGTTATGGTATGATATGAGGTCAATGTAAGGACAGGCTGTGAAATGAGAGAAATATTACGGAGTTAATAAGAATGAAAAGACCATGACAAAATGCATCTCTATTAACGTTCATTTAAAGGATAAAGAGCAAACATAAGCTCTTACAAAAGAATCCCATTATCACTTAGGGACACACAAAAAGAAAGTGTTAACATTGAGCATTACTCTGGAGAAAACTTAGAAACTACAGGAAGATCCACAGCAGTCTAATTGTTCAAAATGAATCCAGGAGGACAAGGGCGTATCATTGAAACGTCTTCGATTACATCATCTCCTTTGTCAATGACATTTATACTGATATTCTGAAAACCCTTTTTAATTAATACCAGCGTGCTCCGTGGATTATCCTGCCCGGGTATATCATTCCCACAGATGTAAATGTTTTCGACAGAGGAAGGTATTCTATGGGCTCCCATTCTGGTTCTCGGCCTAAGGTTCTTACAATCCTTCTTTCCTAATCCTTCTTCCATTGTTTTCTTCTTTGACGCGCATCTAGTTGGAAACCTAAATCGTATCGAGCTTTGTGAGGTACTGGCTTTAAGGCCCTGACTATCCTTTGCTGAAATCTCCCCAAGCCTTTTCTCGTTCGGGCTCCTCTTCCTACAGTCAGCTTGATTCCCATCCGGGTATTTCTAGACAGCTTAGGCATGGGAATTCTGTTTCCCTTAGCAACAAATGTGGCGTTGACAAATTCGAGGGATCGGAAGGAACATTCCACTACATCTTTGCTTACTTCGAGGTATGGTGCATTAGTAGAGATAAATGCGACAATGTCTTCTTCGCCCTCAACCGTGACCAAACAGCCATCCATGATAAACTTCACCTTTTGGTAGAGAGATGATGGAACTGCTCCAGCAGAATGGATCCAAGGTCTTCCCAAGAGGCAGTTGTATAAGGGTGTAATGTCCATGACTTGGAACTCAACGTCATATATGTAATGGCCCACTTCCAAAGGGATCTCGATTTTTCCCATGACCTCTCGTCTTGTCCCATCGAACGCCCTTACCGTGGAATGAAAAGGCCTTAGGTAGGACAAATCCATTGGAATCCTAGATAGCATGGCCAAAGGCATGACATTAAGTGCTGACCCGTTATCGATGAGCATGTTCGGTATTATGTAACCCTTACAGCGGGTTGTGATATGTAATGCTTTCATGGAGCCTCTACCATTGGGCGGTATTTCATCATCACTAAAAGAAATGAAATTATCCGCTTTTAGATTATTTACCCATCTATCAAGCTTCTCAACAAATATATTGTTTGCCACGTATGCTTGATTTAACACCTTCAACAAGGTATTCCGGTGGGGTTCTGAATTCAGTAGTAGAGACAACACCGAGATTCGTGCTGGTTGCTTGCTTAATTGTTCCACCATGTTATACTCGATGTGCTTGATAAACTTTAAGAACTCCTGTGTTTCTTCCTCGTCTATAGGCTTTTTAGCTTTTGATTCAGGCACAATTTCATGTTCGGCTTTGGCCTCATGCATTAATGCTTTTCCTTTTTGCTTCAGGTCACTATATTTCTTCGTCGGCTCAACCTCTTTAGAATAACACCCTCCACTGTAAGTGAAATGACCTACTTCTCCCACACTTTCAGTCGCAGTTTTAGACTTTTCACCTTCAAGTGTGACAATGTTAACATTGTATTTCCAAGGTACTGCTTTGTCGTCCTTATAAGGGAAAGGCGACGGTACTTCAATTATCACTTTTGGTTTCGCCGGCTCTTTCTTCACGTCGTAATAAATTATCAGCGGTCGATCGGCTCTATACGGGCAACCTGGCAATTGATCATTAGAGGCGCACATTTCTCCTTTATTGGCCTCTTTACCTTTGTTAAAAATCCCAATCTCCTTATTATCCATCATATTTTACAGCAATCTCCTAAATTCCACACAGGACTAAATGTTGTGTCCTTCAATACCATGGAAGTCACAAAAACTTTGACCTCCTTCTTCAAAAATTCTATCGGGGCGGCTGAGCAATCCTTTCTCAACCAGTACCTCGCAGACTTTCTGCAGAGGTGTCTTTACTTCTGACACACAGCTTTTGGTTTTCCAATCGTTCTCCTTCGTAACGACGCTCACATTCCCTCCACTGTGTTTAGGGAATAGGTTCCCGGCCGTATTGCTACCACTATCAAATCGCAGGATGCTCGCATCAATGAGTCCTTGAACCCTCCTCTTAAAAGCGAGGCAGTTTTCTATAGAATGCCCTTGATTCCCAGCATGGTATACACAACTAGCGTTTGGGTCGTACCACTTCGGGTACCGGGGTTTCAAGGGTGCCATATAGTGTGGGGATATCAGTTATTTCTCCAAAAGTTTTGGGTATAGTTCCCCACACGATACAGGGATAGGAGTAAATTATGGTTTCTCGGGATTAGGTCTTGCTAGCCTTTGTTCGTTTTGGGGTTGGCCAAGGGCGGGTGTGTTATTTTGTGGAAATGTGGGGACTGGTCTTTGACTGCTGGGGGCGTAAATGGGGTAGGAAGGGTAAGGAGGTGGTGTCTGGTAGTAAGGGGTTTAAGGAGGATAATAGACATTTGGAGGTGGATAATTTTGAGGCCAGGTTTGGTTTGTGTCACAGCCCGAAATAGGGCCTAGTCAGAATAGTGGTTTCGTAACCACAAATCCGAAGTGAAATTTTGAATTTTTGTAAATTTTGATAAGATTTGATTTATTGATATTTGATGTGAAAGTATTGTTTGAAAAATTTTATTGATTAAGTGCCCAATTTTATGTTTGGGACTAAATTGTATTAGTTGCAAAATGTGAGGTACAGAGTACAAGTACCTATTTGGAATGGGGGTTTGAATTAGAGGTCTTTATGTGGCAAATAGACCATCAAATAGTGGCATGGACATAAAAGGGCATTTCTAGAAACATTTGCTAGTTATGTCATTAAGGGCATTTTTGTTATTTATGAGAAAAAGATAAAATAAGATGATATAACATCATCTTCTCCATGGAAAAAGGACCCATGGCTGCCGATTCTTCTTCTCCTCTATGGCTAGGGTTCCTTTGCTTTCCATGCTCATTTGTAAGTGCATTCTTGCCCCGTTTTTGATTATTTTCGTATTTTTGAGTTCTTCTAAGCTTGAATTTTACGATTCTACCATTATTTTCAAGAAATATTGGGGTTTAAAAATATACCCATTTGTGATATAAGTGTTTTTGGTTGGTTAATGGCAAAAAATGAAAGCTTAAGATGTTATATGCATGTTTTTGGTAATGAAATTGGGTGAAAGTGTATAAAAAGGGGCTAATTTGTAAATGGTACAAATTGTTCCTAAATATGTTAATTATTGATAAATTTAGTGTTTTAATTTTGAAAATGGGTTAATTAAGCCCATGGAATAAAGAAAATGAGTTTTTGAACCAAGGGACTAATTTGTAAATTAGTGAAAGTTGAGGGGTAAATTTGGAAATTTACCCAAAATATGAATTGTGTCCATAATTGAATAAACGATTGATAATTGTATTCTATGTGTTAATTTAGACCAAGGAAGATGTGATAAAGCCCGAGTATGGGAAATAGAGAAATATCGAGAATTAAATCGGTCGATTATCAGGTAAGTTGTATGTAAATTCTAGCATATTTGCTAAAATATAATTGTCTATTCATGATTGATTGTTTATATTGATATGTAAATTATGGAATAACTGGAAATCTGGTATACTTTCGTATTTCGAAGAATAAGGTATGTTTGGTGAACTTTCGATTGATAATTAGGTGCATTTGTAGAACTATTGATATGTGGATTATGATATGATTGGAAATATGGTGTATATATATATATATATATGTAAATGTGGAGTTAAAGTAAGTACAGTAAATTACGATTGGTTGTTTGATGTGCTTCTGAAATTATTCGGCTAATCAGTTTTTATATCTCTGAAATTGTGATAATGATGAATTGTCTGTAAAATCCCTATTGAGCAAGTAGGAATAGACATTGATATAAGTGACATGTCACTAGAGGGTTCTGATTCTGTCTGATAAAGTTCTCGGGTGCTGGGTGGTCTAGCATGTGTTGCAGACACCTATCAGCTTATGTGAGTAGGCCCGAGGTAACTTCTGTTTTGATTCTGTGATGTAGCTTCAGCTACCCCTCTGTTAGTAGCTTCGGCTACCCCATGGCTCTGCCATGTCTGTGAGGCACTTCGGTGCTAACCTCTGAATATTTGGTCATATTCCAAATTTGCTCAATGGGATTAGTTTATCTATACTATGATGAAGTGTTTCTGCAGGTGACATGAAATAGTTCTGTACATTGAGATTAGTACGATTAAGCACACATATGATTGGTATGTGAAATGTACCCAAAAGAGTAAGTTGAGTATGGGATGATATGTATTAATAATTGTTATGAAGTAATCGATAATTTGTAATGGCTATTACTCTAATTTGTATACTACTTACTAAACTATTATAGCTTACTCTGTTCTATTCTTTTTCCCCTTTTAGTGTATGAGAACGGTTGGATTGGGAGCCGAGTCATCGGAGTAAGCTTCACCTTGTCAAGCCTTATTAGTACGTTATGTATCTAGCGTAAGTTTATGGCATGTATAGAAGGTTATGGATATGTATAGTTAATTTGTAAGCTTATAAGCATTATGTTTCTAATGTGGTATATAGAAGTAAAGGTTTTTATAAGTATTATTTGGATTGGTTACGGATGTGCTTGTTTGTGTCTTAGGGAAGCAAAGGCTTGGTAGATAGCTTAACACGGCCTGCATGGCATGGTACACGGGGGTATACCATGGCCGTATAAGATTTGGCAGAATGCTCAACGGGTTTGCAGCACGGGCGTGCCTAGGCCGTGGGCGATACACAGCCTGACCTTACGGGCGTGTCACTAGACCGTGCCTTCCCTGTACCTTGATTTAAATTTTAGGTACCACGCGGATAGGAGACACGGCCGTGTGTCTCAACCGTATGGGAGCACACGGCCTTCAAACGGGCGTGTGAAGTGGCCGTGTCATTTTGGACAGTTTCATCCACGGGTGCTTGACATGGGCGTGTGAAGGCCACATGGTCTTACAACACGGCCGTGCTAAGGGTCACACGGGCGTGTGACGTTGTTTTCCTATGAAAAATTTTTTGAGTAACCGATTTGAAAGGATTCGAATCCTAATCATCCGAGATGTCTGTATCATGTCCGAAAGCTCTCAATAAGAATGATTCTAAACTGATTTGCACGAAATTCTGTATCCATTTCTGATTAAGTTCTGTAAAGGTTCGTTTAAGTCCGGTAACGCTCTGTACTTGATTCGGGCGATGGTCTCGGGTATACGGGTGTTACATTTAATTGGTATCAGAGCATGGTTTAGTCGATTCTCAGACTAACGTAGCAATTGTAATAGTCTGTCTATACATGCCATAAGTAAAGTGTGACAGTGTGATATCTTCCGGCTCCCATGAATGATTCTGTTAAATTTGTGGTAATGTTTTCTGTCTGATCTGTTATTGATTAACTGAAAATGTCATTGAAATGACTATATGTGTTTGTGATGTGTTCGATTCTGGAAAGATATGAAAAGATGTGTATATGAGACTGTGTAAAGCGAATTGTGTGAATGTGATAGTATTGTGATGATGTGATAAGTGTTAAGTTACATGTGTAAATGAATGTGTGAGTCCCCTTCGAGGCTTAACGACCTCACCCCCTTATCAGTGATATTTTGATAATGAGGTTTTGATGGAATGAAATGTGAATGAGTCTGTATAGGAGGGACAAAAGAATTCGGTTGTGGACCGGTGACTCTGAAAAATGAATTCAGAATGGTTTAGTAATAAGTTGAAGTTGGAAAGTATAGTAGCAAGTTCTAAAGGATTCCTAGACTGAGTGTTCGTTATTTGTTGAAAATGATGGGAGAATAATTAGTTCTGGTAAACTAATTCAATTAGATCTGATGTTCAATTGTGTATCTGCTGGGAAATCTTTCAGAGTAGTTTTCGTTAATGGACGAAATTTGAAATAGTATGGCCTTTATGATGATAAGTGGCTGGATAGATATCTGAATTGAATGTCTGTAGTAGAATAGAATATGAAGGCCTTCACTGGATGTTCTATATTTCCTATTCCCAGAAATACATATGTGACTGTTCTTTCTCTGATGAAATTGTTATAGAATGAGAATACTATCTGACTTTACTATTTAATGAATGTATGGTTATTCTGAAATGTTTATAATCAGTGTAATTGTATTTTCTCTTTGGGATTTCAATGTACTATGATTAGGATGAATTTGAGAAAAGAATTTGCAATAAATTATTCTCTATTTATGTTGAATAGTATTCGATTGTAAAGTAATGTTTGAGAATGTATTAAGAATATGAGGTCCGAGATGAATTGACTATCTATGATAGAGTGTAATATGTACATTTGTCTATAAATTGAATTTGAGACTTTATTAATCTCACCTCTTATCAGTAAAATGTTACGATGAAGTCTGTGAGATTTGAATAGAATAAGTTTATGATTAAGGGATTTCAGAAACCTAAAATTTGAAAATTGAGTGAAGTGGTGATAGTTAGATAATTATTATAACTCCTCCTGGACATTTTATGTGTACGTTATCTTCAGAGATATATATATGTGATCTGTTTGGGTTATGTCTGATATGGTTTCGTCTCTTTCTGATATTCTATTCTATTGTACGAATATGAAAGTCAACAGAAAAGTCTGTAACTGGTTAATAATCTATTTCTTCTAAGTTGTTGTTCTGTTAAATATATGTGAAGGTTATATTATTTTTGTTACTGTGGAGTTCTGTACTCAGAACTGACATTGTTCTTTCTGAATCTTATGTGGGGTGAAATTCCCTGATATTTAGTGCAACTTCAGACGTCGAAACTTCATTATGTTGATTTTCTTATGATACCATGTGAATGTTTGCAAGAGGCCTCTATTTGACGGGATAACTATGTCCATGATGATTATAAATTCTGGTTCAAAGGATAAGAGTATAGTGGTACCTTTATCTGAGCTACAGAAGTTGTATTTTTACATTGATTTCTGTTTGAATTACAATTGACTTTCTTCTGTGTTCGAATGCTTTATAAAGAAATCGAGATATTGTTTATTACTACGGTTAAGACATCAGTATGATTATGATTCTATGATTCCCAATTTAGTGGTTGTGATTTCCATAAAATGATAAGTCTGGGTTACCTTATAACTAGAAGAAACGGTATCTGTAAAAAGGGCCGATTTGAAATGTAGTCTGATTTGATGTGATTCAATTAAAAGGGTATTTGAATTTCATATGATGAAATTTATCCATTGTACTCGGGAGATAAATTGTTAATTGTATACGTATGAACTGAAGAATCAGTGTTATTGAAATTTTGATACAGTAGTACTTCTATCAGAACAATCCTGTCTGAGAAATGTTGTGGTAATCTAAGTTTGTCAGACTATTAAAGTTTTCTTTTGCACAAAGATACTTTTAATCGAAGTGTTAGTTCTGGTTCAGTCTGAGTTGAGTAAAGGATTTATGAATTCCAGTTATGTAACATTGTTTAGTTCGAAGTATGTTCTGATGAAAAAGATTTCAGAAATATTTGGTAATTTTGTGTACTTAGAACTGTATGCAAGGAGTTTTAAATACTTATTGTTAGCAAAACGAACTTGGTGTGATTCTGATTCTGATTTTGAGATTTGAGTAAATGTTATGATCGACTGCAGTTCAGAGATAGGTTTTATATTCTGAGAAGCTCAGAATTAATTTGTATGATTTTGAATAAAGCTCACAGTAATAGATTTTCTGTACATCTGGGAAACATGAAAGGAAATATTTCTAACTTTAGTATGAAATGTTTGATCTGTCAACAAATTTAGACTAAATATCAAGTGTCATCTGATTTGTTACAACCGATCGCAATTTTTGAATGAAAGTGGAATGGAATAATTATGGATTTTTGTTTTAGGTTGCCTTTATTTCCGAGAAAGAAAGATTCGACGTGAATTGAAGTGATAGACTGATGAGAGCAGTCCATAATATTCCGGTATGATCTGATTTTGTACTCCATAATTAGTCAAGTTTTACATTTCTGATACTGTGAGGTTGCACGGAGCATCTTTGTCATTTGTGTTTGTTAGAAATCGGGAATTTACTTTACGATTCTGAAAGAAGACTTCAAGATTATTGATTATGGTTTTCTTCTGGTATTCTCTGAAGCACTATTTTACCGTGAGGAATTATATTCTTGGAATTCTGTATTCTGGTTTTCTTATTATTAATCTTTTTATATGAATCTGGAATGTTGCTACTCTGATTTATTTTTGAAGTATTTTCTTCTCTGATCTGAAACGACTACATTCGCTATGATTATGTGTTTGGAGCTCTCTGATTCTTATGAAAAGAATATGATGGAAGTTCAAAGCTTGAATCGTACAGTGGTCTTTTCTCTCTTATATGGATCTGATAATTCCGAGTATATAGTGGGAACTTAGTGTACTTTCTGACTTAGATTGAATAGTTCTAAACGTCACAGAAGAGACTTAATGTATGAGACAGAGTGGTCAGATTGGGATACTGAAAAGTTTAATGTAGTTATAGACTGATTCTATTGAAAGAAAGTCTGAGTTTAGTTGCATTAAATGCCACAACAAGGTTCTTTTGATGAAACTGAGTAAAATGGATGTGCATCAGAATGTGATAGCCAAAATAAGTCAGAGCGACTATTACTTGATGTTGAAATTTTAAAAAGTGTAAGGTTTCTGTTAATGTTATTATTGTTCTGATCTGAGATATGTGCCAAGATAAGTTAAAATTTATGCCAGAGATTATATCTATGTCTCAATCGTGAAATGTTGTCTAATATATGCGTTGTCTGTCTGAGATATGTGTTCAGATATGTGTTCGGATGTGCAAAAATAAGAATTAGGTATAATGATAATTGGGTATGCAGTATTCCACTTTGGACCGGTACCCAAATGACGAGTTGATATTTGATGGAATTGGAAATTTAGACTATTTATGATAAAAGTAATTAGTAGTATTATGGAAATGGTTATGAGATAGAACTTTTGTCCAAATTGAATCTGAATTGTCGACTTCTTTGGAAGGAAAAGTGTCATAGGATTATGATTAATTTTCCGGCAAGAAAGGATCTATATATGGGTTTGTTATGTATTAGGTTAAATTGATAAAGTGATCGAAGTATTCGTGATGTGATCTATGTAACACCCTATACCCCTGTCCGTCGCCGGAATAGGGTATTGAGGTATTACGTAACTAAATACGGCTTACTAGAGGTTCATAAATACCAACTAGACTTAGATTCTTTAAAGTTCTATAACCAAATATTTATAGATCACTTGCAAGAAGGTTCGGTTAGTACATCGCATCACAATGAATTCGATAAATAAACATCTAGCAAAATCTACCATGTGACTACCAACAACTATGCTAAAACAATTTCTCAAATAATAGTATACCATATTCGAAACTCATTGCATCTTGATTACTATCTAAAACTCATGCTACAAATCTCAAGCCACATGAATTTCATTAAAACATATATTCAAATTTAAAGACTAAGCAAGCCATTTTCGCATGGCTAGAATGATTACAACTCAAAACATAATTTGGTTTAATGAATGAAGATTATCCTATACATGCCATTGTACTCAAAGTAACTATCAAATATACCAAAATAACGATGATAGTGTAGGTGATTAAGGCTTCAATCCCCGAGTCCGTAGCTTCCAAAAAGAGATCTATAAAACAAAGGAAACAAAGCAAACGGAGTAAGCATTACAATGCTTAGTAAGTTTTAAGCAATGACAACGGATGAAATCAAATTATAACGTAGTTATTCACGTTTTTGTTTCCCTCTTCTTTTGGGTATGTCACCCTTACCCAAATACACACATTCTTATCATATACAATAGGCAGATAACTTTCACTTAATAGTGAGCTCATGTAAACATAGACATATTGCATAATTTCACATAACATTTCTCATTAACCAATTGGGCTATAGCCATATTAATAGTCTCATTTCATACTCACATACGCAATCATATAATGACCTTATGATTTGGTCCAAAACAAGCTTGCATATAAGTTTAGGGTACATACCTGTATAACTTAATGCTTTAAGCGCATTCATTAGCAATAGTTATTATGAAGTCGTTTAGTCCTAGACTTTATTCGCATCATCATCGAGACCTTTAGCTCGGATGAAATCTCCACACAAGCCTTCGGGTCTTAACCCGGACATAGTCTCCGCATATAGCCTTCGGGTCTTAACCTGGACATAGTCTCCGCATATAGCCTTCGGGTCTTAACCCGGACATAGTCTCTGCATATAGCCTTCGGGTCTTTAATCCCGGATTCAAATCACAGAGTTTCATGCATATCTATTCACATTTTACTACCTTTCACATAGCTAAAAATCACATGTGTAATTCAAGTCCACTCATTCACATATAGACATATAGCATGCTCACTGACTTTGTGTCGTAAACATCATTCAAGTCCAATACATGTATACTTCTTTTACTAAACTTTCAGCTCAATAAGCAACACATATAAGCATATATCCCCAATCTTATTCTTTGCTTAGTTCTCTAATAGCCATTCGGATATATAACAAACATGTATAGGGTTTCTTACTCAAGAACCTTATTATGGTAAGGACAATAGGACATCAATCATTTATCATTCATGTATATCATGGCATTTGAATTAAATACCAAAATCAATTACTCAAAACTTACCTTGAACTTTCCCGAGCAATTATGAGTTGGCTATTCGACCACTTTAGCCTTCCCTTTATCCGAACTTGTCCCTCTATGCTCTTGAGCTAAATAAAATATTTAATTTTATTAATCCTTATTCAAACATCTCAATTAATCATTTTCACTTATAGTCAAATCATACATGCATATACTTCTCATAGCAAACACACACACATTCGGCCATTTCACATACATATCACAAGTCGCAACAAGCTGATTTTCTAAGTAACATTCAATAAATTACTCATAAATGGAGCTACGAAACTCCAAATGAAGTGCCGTTAATTTTTCCCAAAAATATCTCATATATCTTGTATCCATAAAATTTTCAGAATTTTTGGTTTGTCCAATCAATACCAGAATTTTTTTAAAGTTTCCCCTATTTCACTGTTTGACTAAACTGACCACTCTTTACTATGAATTGAATTTCTCCTTGTACAGAATTCAAAATATGTCCTAGCCTATTTTATTCAAAACTAGACTCATTAAGGATTCTAAGAATATAAATTTTATCTTATAACAATTTTTGTACAATTTATAGTGATTTTCTAAAAACAGAACAGGGGATTTTGGAGTCATTCTGACACTGTCTCACACAACTTTAAAAATCTCTTTATCGGCAATTCCATTGCTTGCAAAGTTTCTTTTATAAGAAACTAGACTCATTAAGCTTTAATTACACAGTTTATTCAGCCTCTAATTCAACTCCAACAATTTATGGTGATTTTCTAAAATCACGCTACTGCTGCTGTCTTAAGCAGATTTATTACAGATTTACTCTTAAAACATACATATGTCAAATTACAAGCTTAAACCAAACACATCACCATTTACAAATCAAGACATTAAGCATTCATAATTTAGCTCATAACAACATGGCCGATTTCTAGCTTTGCCACCTAACCAAGATTTCGTGAATTTTAAGCTCAATATAACGAAGAGCATGCCTAATTTAAGCAAAACAATTTCCTTTCTTATAATCATATATATATATATATATATATATAGCAATTTCTACTTCATACCACTTAAGAATGGATTCAATTTAATCATCCATCACTAAGCACTCAATCGGCCATTCATTAAACAAAATTATCAACAAAACAACATCTCCTAAAAATTATCAAATTCACATAAATTAGCAAAGTGCCGAAGGCACATATGTCCATTTATTCAATTCCCTAATTAGAAACTAAATTGGTTAGCATATAGTAACTACTAATGGTTTGGAAATTGTTTCTATTATCAAACATTAATTCCACAACTTACCATGATAGCCGATTATCAAAAAGCATTTTAAGCTACCATGGCCGAAAACCCCCTTTATTCAAACAATCCGTTTCCCAAATATCATCAAATCCATACATCAATGCATTTAGCTAGCTCAAAGCTCTCTTTACTACCATTTCTAAACAAAAACAGCAAAACATTCCAGCAACTAGCATATTATAGCTACTGCCGAATGCTCTCATAACCCCTTTTTGGCCACACAAAATACAAGTTTTCACAAATCCACTTACAAATTCAATTTCACGTGCATATAGGCATCACACAATCCATTAAGCACCCCTAATTTCATTTCTATCATCAAACTCAAAATTTATAAATTTCCTACTCATGACCGAATGCATGTCTCATCTTCAATGGCAACAATTTATTCACCTCAAAATTTAAGTCTTCATTCGGCATTCATTCTAACACATACTAACATTTAACACATAAATTTCCAAAATTAATCTCAACCAAAACCGAGCATGAAACCACTACCAAATCAAAGAATGCATCGGTGAATTTAAAGTAAGATTATAAGAAACTCATGAACAACAAAACACTATCAAATTAGCAAATTTAAGGCCATGAGCGAATGAAATTTCATAAAGAAAAATAAAAAATTCATGTGTGGGTTCCATCAATAGCTTTATGAGGAGCTTAATTTCACCAAAAACTACACAAAAATTACATAGAAACATACCTTAATCAAGCCTATAATGACCGAATGCCTAGCTTGAAACCTCTCTTTTCTTTGTTTTAGTTTCAGCAAAAGAGGAGGAACAAAAGAAAATGGATAACTTTGTTTTTATCACCTCTCTTATTATTTTATTCATCTTTATTTTATGAATTTATAATAACTTTTATTTTATGCATAAAATAAGCATTTATTCACTAAAGCACAAAACAAAACAACCAAAACATCATCATTAGATGAGTTGGCCGTCCATCATAATGAAAAGAGGGAAATTTGACATGCAAGGACATTAATTCTCTTGCATGCACTTACTAGTCATCACATAATTACCTAGCTCATTTTCAAAGTTCACAATTAAGCCCTTCTAAGTGCAATTCACTATGATAAGACTAATTTAAGTCACCACAAATGTCATATTTGATTTAGCACTTATAATAAGCATCAAAATGAATGTTAAATTATTCCCGTGACTTGAATTTGTGGTCCCGAAACCACATTCCTACTAGGGGCAACTTAAGGCTGTCACAATCTATTAGTGTCAATTGAAGTTTCAGCTTGTTAGCAAACTGAGATTTATGAATCCAAGACGTTTATGAAAATGTCTCTCACATTCAGAAATTTGTTTTACTCTGATATGATTTTCGGGGACGAAAATCTCTAAAGGGGGAGAGTTGCCACAGCCTGAAATAGGGCCTAGTTAGAATAGTGGTTTCGTAACCACAAATCCGAAGTGAAATTTTGAATTTTTGTAAATTTTGATAAGATTTGATTTATTGATATTTGATGTGAAAGTATTGTTTGAAAAATTTTATTGATTAAGTGCCCAATTTTATGTTTGGGACTAAATTGCATTAGTTGTAAAATGTGAGGTATAGAGTATAAGTACCTATTTGGAATGGAGGTTTGAATTAGAGGTCTTTATGTGGCAAATAGACCATCAAATAGTGGCATGGACATAAAAGGGCATTTCTAGAAACATTTGCTAGTTATGTCATTAAGGGCATTTTTGTCATTTATGAGAAAAAGACAAAATAAGATGATATAACATCATCTTCTCCATGGAAAAAGGACCCATAGCTGCCGATTCTTCTTCTCCTCTATGGCTAGGGTTCCTTTGCTTTCCATGCTCATTTGTAAGTGCATTCTTGCCCCGTTTTTGATTATTTTCGTATTTTTGAGTTCTCCTAAGCTTGAATTTTACGATTCTACCATTATTTTCAAGAAATATTGGGGTTTAAAAATATACCCATTTGTCATATAAGTGTTTTTGGTTGGTTAATGGTAGAAAATGAAAGCTTAAGATGTTATATGCATGTTTTTGGTAATGAAATTGGGTGAAAGTGTATAAAAAGGGGCTAATTTGTAAATGGTACAAATTGTTCCTAAATGTGTTAATTATTGATAAATTTAGTGTTTTAATTTTGAAAATGGGTTAATTAAGCCCATGGAATAAAGAAAATGAGTTTTTGAGCCAAGGGACTAATTTATAAATTAGTGAAAGTTGAGGGGTAAATTTAGAAATTTACCCAAAATATGAATTGTGTCCGTAATTCAATAAACGATTGATAATTGTATTCTATGTGTTAATTTAGACCAAGGAAGATGTGATAAAGCCCGAGTACGGGAAATAGAAAAATCTCGAGAATTAAATCGGTCGATTATCAGGTAAGTTGTATGTAAATTCTAGCATATTTGCTAAAATACAATTGTCTATTCATGATTGATTGTTTATATTGATATGTAAATTACGGAATAACTGGAAATTCGGTATACTTCCGTATTTCGAAGAATAAGGTATGTTTGGTGAACTTTCGGTTGATAATTAGATGCATTTGTAGAACTATTGATATGTGGATTATGATATGATTGGAAATATGGTGTATATATATATATATCTGTAAATGTGGAATTAAAGTAAGTACAGTAAATTACGGTTGGTCTAGCATGTGTTGTAGACACCTATCAGCTTATGTGAGCAGGCCCGAGGTAACTTTTGTTTTGATTCTGTGATGTAGCTTCGACTACCCCTCTGTTAGTAGCTTTGGCTACCTCATGGCTCTGCCATGTCTGTGAGGCACTTCGGTGGTAACCTCTGAATATCTGGTCATATTTCGAATCTGCTCAATGGGATTAGTTTATCTATACTATGATGAAGTGTTTCTGCAGGTGACATGAAATAGTTCTATACATTGAGATTAGTACGGTTAAGCACACATATGATTGGTATGTGAAATGTGCCCAAAAGAGTAAGTTGAGTATGGAATGATATGTATTAATAATTGTTATGAAGTAATCGATAATTTGTAATGTCCATTGCTCTAATTTGCATACGACTTACTAAGCTATTATAGCTTACTCTGTTCTATTCTTTTTCCCCTTTCAGTGTATGAGAACGGTTGGATTGGGAGCCAAGTCTTCAGAGTAAGCTTCACCCCGTCAAGCCTTATTAGTACGTTACGTATCTAGCATAAGTTTATGGCATGTTTAGAAGGTTATGGATATGTATAGTTAATTTGTAAGCTTATAAGCATTATGTTTCTAATGTGGTATATAGAAGTAAATGTTTGTATAAGTAAAGTATTATTTGGATTGGTTGTGGATGTGCTTGTTTGTGTCTTAGGGAAGCAAAGGCTTGGTAGATAGCCTAACACGGCCTGCATGGCATGGTACACGGGGGTATACCATGGCTGTATGAGATTTGGCAGAATGCTCCACGGGTATGTGGCACGGGTGTGCCTAGGCCGTGGGCGATACACGGCCTGACCTTACGGGCGTGCCACTAGACCGTGCCTTCCCTGTACCTTGATTTAAAATTTAGGTACCACACGGGTAGGAGACACGGCCGTGTGTCTCAACCGTGTGGGAGCACACGGCCTTCAAACGGACGTGTGAAGTGGCCATGTCATTTTGGATAGTTTTATCCACGGGTGCTTGACATGGGCGTGTGAATTCCACAAGGTCTCACAACACGGCCGTACTAAGGGTCACACGGGCGTGTGACGTTGTTTTCCTATGAAAAATTTTCTGAGTAACCGATTTGAAAGGATTCGAATCCTAATCATCCGAGATGTTTGTATCATGTCCGAAAGGCCTCAATAAGAATGGTTCTGAACTGATTTGCACGAAATTCTGTATCCATTTCTGATTAAGTTCTGTAAAGGTTTGTTTAAGTTTGGTAAAGCTGTGTACTTGATTTCGACGATGGTCTCGGGTATACAGGTGTTACAGTTTGGATACGGACTAGGGGTATAACGGCTGCCAGTTCCCACCATATGGGCTTCTGGTTCTTTCTTCTTTATGGGAGTTGCCCTTTTTGAACTTCCTTGGCCTTCCATTCTTTCGCTCTTGACGGTATTCTCAATAAGCTCGCCGGATATTGCAATATCTGCAAAGTCCTTCGTGGCACTTCCCACTAGTTTATCATAAAACGGCGCCTTTAAGGTATTGATAATGAGAACAGTTATCTCAGTTTTTGTCAGTGGGGGCTCCACTTGAGCTGAGACGTCCCTCCATCTCTGCGCATACTGTCTAAAAGTTTCTAACGACTTTTTCTCCATCATTTGCAAAGTCATCCGGTCGGGCACCATATCAGACACATGTTTATACTGTTCACAAAACGCTGATGGTAGGTTCTTCCACGATCGGATTCTTTCTCTACTTAGCTGGTTATACCATCTGAGAGCGGATCCGACCAGGCTATCCTGAAAGCAGTGTATGAGCAGCTTGTCTTTGTTCACATAGCCGGTCATCTTCCGCCAGAACATTACAAGATGCGCTTTTGGACATCTCGTCCCATTGTATTTTTCAAAATCAGGTACCTTAAATTTTGGCGGTAGGACCAAATCAGGCACCAAGCTAAGCTCTTTGGTGCTTAATGCTGAGAAGACCTCAGTGCCTTCTATTGCTTTGAGTCTTTCCTCCAAACTCCTATACTTCTCTTGAGCCTCGTGATCATCCATTTTCAACCTGGCTATCTCTGCTGGATCATCCAAATCTGGAGCCGTAGGATTGGCAGAAGTGGCCCCCAGATTTGACACAACTATTCCTTGCCCTAGATGGGCAGGTGACATGGGTCGCTGCTCTGGGCCAGTGGATTCCCCTTGCGTGTACCCTCTTTATGTTGCGTGGACGTGCGGAGGAGTGAATCCCGGGCGATAAAGTGGATCCTGATCATGATTGACTCTTGGCTGTGGCTCCGTAGTGTCAGAGCTCTGTGTAGGTCTTTTCCCTTTTTCTAGTCCCTTGGCCAATAACTGAGTCAGCTGATCCATCATATTTCTTTGTGATTCCAACATTCAGTCCATCATGTCCTGCTAGATCTTAACCAACTGCTCTTGTATTTGATCCAGCATCTCCTTCTAAAGCTGCTCTAACCTTTCCATCCTTTGATCCATATTCCTTGACTAAGTACGGGTATCGTAACGGTGTTTGGTTGGTTGGTTTTTGGTGGTGTCCAGATTAACCTTCTCTATCATAATTTTAATTAATCAGGGTCTTTCAATGAGAATTAATGCATGTAATGTGATGCAATGCACATAAATCAAATGAATGCAAAAAAGAGGCGTTGATTCTTGATTTGATTCTATTAGATCACTTTTTTAGAAAGCGAATTTCTTTATATAAGGCGAATGATTACATATACAACTTGGCCCTATTCCCTAGAACCTTAATTTTTCTAAGAAGCCAAGCTAAATCTCGGCCACGATCTGATACCAACTCAAACTTTAAGCTTAGTGTATCGGCCTGTGCTGCCAGGGTTTGCAGATGATCGGTGGCTTCTCAGATTTGAGCCACGGCTTCGCTCATGATATGATCCCGGTCTCTAACCTGACATTGAGAGTGGTGGAGCTGCTCTTTCCAATGTTCGTTGTTTGTTTCAAGAAGTTCAATTCGTATTTTAGCATTTCGCAGCGACATTTCTACCTCCTCTATCTTTGCCTTTAACTCCTCAATTTTAATTAAGCTAGCTTTTAGCTCAATTACGGAGTTACGATTACGATGATGATGTAGGGATTTTTCCAAGTCAGTTACCTGAGCTTGTAACCTTTCTTTTTCATTTTGGTTCTCCAACAAACTTTTTTTCAGAGCATCATCCCGTACCTGGGCCTCCTGAAATTACCTCTCCCAGTGACCAGCTTTAGTTTGTTCTTCTTTGACTTCCTGACGCCACTGTTCCAATGTCTTGCCCAAGCCAGCGGTTCTTCTTGACCTGTAAATCTTCTTGTATCGTGTTTTCAGATCATCTAAATCTTCTTCGACCTTGTTCTTCCCCTTTCTCAACTTTTCGGCTTCCAACTTGTGGATGTTAACGTCTAGTCCTAACTGCATCTTTCCTTCTTCAAGTTTTTCTATCTTCTTTCCTAATTCCCAGCTCTTTTCCTCAAAGTCCTGTTTGATGACTTCTAACTCCGACGGGATTACTCGTAGATGCTCTTCTAGTGGCTGAGCATTTTCTTGACTTTGCAAGAGGACATTATCGTTGACTCTCCTACTTCTCCACTAATAGTACTTGGGGGTTGACATTCGATTTGCAGCAAATCTCTTCATTCTACAGGTTTGGCTCCAAGCCTTCGATATCTCTCGAATTTTCTGCTTATAGTTTTTGCCCTTGTATATGAACTCACATTGGGCTAAACCTTGAGTTGCTGGTACAAACTGTCTCGACCGATACTGCCTTAATACGAGCAGTGGAGCGTATCTAATAGCTCCCCATATCCCGAGTAGAGGAACCCAGTCAAAGTTACCACAGCGATATAAGATTTCATCGGGGGTCATCCATAGAGCCTTCCATTCGATGTCTTCAGGTTGTAAATTTTGAAGAATTTCCATCCATTTTTCTTCTGAAATGTCATCTCGCCTTGGTGTAGATGCTACTTCCTTTAATAGAGAGTAGTTATCATAGCAAGATCGGTAGGTCAGCTTTTCTACTTTCCAAAAGTGACTATGAAATCAAGCTAACAGGAGTTGTGCACACCCTATGAATCTTCCCTCACCGGCTCTCTGGCATGCATTCAATGATCTGAAAGTCTCTGCCAGGATTGCAGGGACCGGAGTGACCATTTTATTTAGTCGGTCAAATAAATCAGTGATTGCTTCATCTATGTGTCTTAAGGCTTTGGGGAAGATTACCAGTCTATAAATGCCCAAAGCGAACACGTCAACTCTTATCTTCGTGTCGGGATGTGCTAGAACCAGATCCTTCAAACTTTTCCAAGGGATGCACTTGCCTTTCCCTTTTTGCTGAATTCAGGCTGCAACCCACTGCTCGCTCATACCTGTGATATTCATTAATTTCTTCACAAAACTTTGGACGTTGACCTCCCTAACATAGGCTTTGTCGGTCTACATTCTTGGACAATGAAGTAAGGTGGTGTATTCTTCCATAGTGGGTACCAGATCCACATTCCCGAAAGTAAAACAACTGTATGCTGAGTTCCAAAATTGAGTCATGGCTCGGAACAAATGCTTATCTACCTTAATGTGGAGTAAGTAAGGCAGATCCCCATAATTATAGTAAAACAGTTGCTTGGTCTCGTCGTCCCAGTTGGCCCATATCTCTCTCAACTCTCGGAGATCATTTTATGTTACACTGATGCTGGTGAAGTCCCACAACTCTGATGTGTATCCCTCAACCAAACTATCTCCTTTTTCTTGCCACGTTTCCTTAGACCACTTTCAGACGGTCGCATTTTCTTCCACTCTATAAAAAAACTCCTTTTCCATGATAAGTGCTCTATTTAGCAACCGAACTTGAATTGACACCTCTTTTCTATGACGATGCGATGCAATGCAATCATGAACAAAACAAAACAAAACACGTCAATACCAAATAAAATAATAAATAGAGCACATATTCAGGTGACTTACTAGAGTTTGGTTCAGTTCTACTTAGGGTGGGCTCTTAAGGTTCGATACATGCGATTTGGTTCTAGAGTAAAAGGTACCTAAACCAGCAAATTCCTCAATCCTCACCCATTATAGGCTCATATGGATCGAGTTCGATTCAGGGGGATACATTTCTCTTATGGCCATGCGGGGGTGAAAACCTCACGAAGACATAGGTACAGATGTATCCCGGAAGCAGTCCACTAGCCCATGCAGAGGTGAAAACCTCACGAAGGCATAGTTTCTCACTCTTACTTAAAGGATGCGACCACGACGGTCATGCAAATGGAATGCGTAGAGATATAAAAAGCTTGCTGTAAATACGAAATAAAATAATGTAGATCGTATCGCAAAATTCATAAAATATAATGAAAGGATTGTATATTAAAAACAAATTTCCAAATTTTGACGGAAAGACAAAAATTAATCAACTCTTGGCTCCACTCTCTTTTTTTTATAGTCCCCAGCGGAGTCGCCAAGCTGTCGGGACCATTTTTGAAAACGAACGAAAACGGATGTCGACTTGGGATTTTAGAAATGTACACGAGAACAGGAGTCGCCACCAATCTTTTTTGTCAGGGTGTGATTGGTCACCTCAAAAAGGGGGTTGTTTTTAATAAACAATTTGATTTATCAAAACAACAATTTAGGTCTGCGAGAATCAAAGAATGAGTTTGGGAGTGAGTTACGCACGAGGAAGGATTAGCACCCTCGATACGCCCAAAATTGGTACCTTGTTGATTAATTAGTGTCTTTAAAGTTGATGTTTAAAATACAATCCTCATTTACTTTAAAACATTTGTATAGGTTGAAAATATGTATAGAAGGCTAATTTGTGTTAAGGTAAAATATCACATCCAATGCGTTAGGACATGACATTTCGACCTTTTGAGGCTGAACTTGCCTTTTATTTGAAATTCATGTATTTAATTTTGAAAGGATATTTGAATACTTGGGATAAACGAGGGGAAATCAAAACCCAATACGTTAGGGTACAATTTCTCAAATTCCTAAGTACAAAACATTGCCTTGGTTTAGAAAATCTCATCTCGAGATAACAAAATATCACATCCAATGCGTTAGAACGTGTCATCTCGAATTCTCAAGAATGAGTTTTTATAATGAAAGATTATGTATTTGCAAAGGATATTCGAGTATTTAGATTTAGATGAAAAACTGCAACCCAATACGTTAGGCTCGATTTCTCGAATGCCTAAATACGGAACATTGCCTTTATAAAGAATCGTTTTTGTATCGGGTAAAATTATAAAACGCATAACGAATGACAACGAAAGTATGCATAATAGAATGAAAGGTGGCAATGAAATATAAACCAGAGCAATAATGGCATGCAAAATAGGATAAAATATGATCATAAAAGATAATATAAATACGGGCGAGAGCATAGTGTGCAAAACAGTAATAATAGATAAGCTTTTTATTTAAACTTATATTTTGAGAAAGATATTTGGTTATTTAGATTTAGACGAGAAAACCAAAACCTAATACGTTAGGGCACGATTTCTCGAATTTCTAAATACAGAATATTGCCTTTATAAAAGAAATCATCTTGGCATAAGGTAAAGACATAGCATAATTCATAATGAAAGTATTAAAACAATAATAGTAATAATAATAGTAGTAACGAAAATAATGACAATGATGTGTTAATAATGTGATAGGAATAATAATATATATTAATAATAAAATCATAATATGTAGATGAAAATATGTTAATAATATAATATAACAATGTGATAACGGAGTAATATCAATAAGGTGGTAACATAATATAATAGCTAGGATAATATTAAAATAGTGTTAAGTAAAATATGATAATAATATATATGTACATAAAAGGAAGTAAAGGACGTAGAAAAAATATTAAACATAATAGTATTAAAATACCTAAGGTAATGTAAGAAACACGTAACCAATAGAATGAAAAATACGTATATAATATATGAAAAATATAACATACATAATGGTATTAAACATATACGTGAGATAGTATAAAGTAACATATAACTGTGATATTAAAATATATACATATAAATGCAATATATAAATAATATATAATTAAAAGTAATATATAAAAAAAAGGTATTAATAGTAAAAATGAAAATAACCATGTTAGTATAGGAGTAATATATTAATAATACAAATCATAATACGAACGTGAGATAATATAAAAAGAATAATAAATATATATGTATACATAATATAATATACAATATTAAAATATATATACGCAATATAAAGGTATATGCATAATAGTATTGAAATATATATATAACGTACAAGTATTAGAACTAGTAATAAATAATTAAAAAAAACAAATATTTCACAAATATATATAAACATATATGTATATAATAATATTGAATGTTTGTTCATAATGTATTTATATATATATATGTATTAGAAATAATAATAGCGTTAAAAAGTGTTTACATAATATAGTGTCAACATATAATATAGACATATTAGAATAATATTGATATTAAAATAACTATTAATTAATAATAAATACATGAATATACATACATATAGTAGAAATATTAATTAAGGCTGATGCTGATACTAATAATAATAAGAATAATAATGATAAAAACAATAACGTAATTAGTTAATAAAACACTAAAATAGTAAAAATGATTAATTTAGAAACGAAATAGGAATTTGGGGCTAAATTTAGAATGATAAAGGATCAATTTGAACACGCATAAGCAAGAGAGGGACCTAAACAGATAATAACCCTCTTTTTCGAGACATACAGCAACAGGGAGGGCCGAATTGCAAACAGATAGAAATTAACGAGCTAAATTAAAACAAATAAAACTTTGATTGTAAAATAATAAAAAGCGGAAGGATCAAGGTTGTAAATAGCCCAAAAGTTATGGAAAACACGCGGATCCTCTCGGTTCAGTTTGGATCGATCCGACCCGGGGCCAAAATGACGTCGTTTTTAATTAAAACCGGGGGGTCCAAAACGGTGCGTTTTGACCCCTATAAAAGTCAAGTTTTTTTGTTTTTTCATTTTACTTAGCTGCTTCAGAAAAAAAAAAAAGAGAGAAGAGGGCTTGGGGTACGATTTCCGGTGGGAGGACCGGTCACCGTTCGACCACCGGACCACCGTCGACGCCACCGCCGGCCACTATACATGGTGGCCTAAATTTTGAAAAAAAGGTAAAAATTTTTATTTCATTTTTTCTTTAATAATATATGTATATTCATCTGTATTATCGTCTTTTAAAAAAGAAGGAACAGAATAGGTAAAAAATCTAAAATAAATCACCTTCAGACGTATCTTTGCTTTGATGTTCTGCGTATTTTGATTCTGCTTTTTGGGTGTTTTGAATCTCTGTTATTTGTGTTGTTCCTCTAATTTGATATTGCTTTTGGTTAAATTCTCAGTTTTCTTATTCAAAAAATTGAACCCCTTACAATACCTTTGCATTCGGCTTTTATAGCCTCTACAAATTGCTTTCTGTCTCTTTTGTTTTAATTCCTTGCAGGTTATGGGCGGGTGGAGGTGACCTAGAAGGGCGGTGGATGTGACCCTCCTCTGACTTGGCAGCAACTAGGGCGGTGGCTCCTGAAGGTGGCAGAGGCTAAGGTCCAAGTGGGGGTAACCGGGTTAGGGTTAGTTTAGGTGGGCTTCTGTTGGGTTATTGGGTTGTGTAATAGGTATAGGTTGTAATTAGGTTTGGATTGTTATTAGGTTTGGTCTAGGTAACGGGTATGGGTTGTAATTGGGTCTGATGGTTGGGTCTGGTTTAAGGGTTTTGAAATGGGGTGTGAAAATGGGCTCCAGTCTTTGTACATGGGCTTCGAGATTGCTGGGTCAAAATTGGCCCATAACACAACCAAATCATTAAACACATAATCAATAAGACTTTTGCATCATTTCAATCAAGCAACTTTAGCATGGCATTCATATATCTTATATTCATATGTATATTTGTCAATACACATATTTTATTACAATCCATTACAAAACAACAATGTCAAATATTAAATACTTATAATCAAACATAATTCAAACAATGTTATAAAACCAAATAATTATTAAATTATAACTATACACTTAATCACATGATTTTTCTATTTAAGCCAAAACACAAAGTAAATCTTTTCTATCTTCTATTCATACATCACCTAAGCCAAATTACCAATTCAAGCAAGTAAATTTATACATTACTCAATTAACAAACATAAATCACTTTATAATCACTATTGACAAATCAAGAAGCCATTTACATAAGTCATGAGTCACGCCAAAACATTTCATATTCAACATATCCAACCTATTATAACCAAGATACATTATCAAACTTTAACCAAAACATGTCAAGCATAATTCACACATTATTATATACCATGGCCAATTCAAAAAAACCCAATATAACCATCATATGATCAAAAGCATAGAACCCAAACTTAACATAATAAACAAGCCATTTTCGCATGGCTCATATTTACATATCCCTAAATCAAACATAACATAAGCTAGCCTATACATGCCATAGGTTTAAGTTCAACTTTATAAAAGTACCGAAACAGTCAATAGTGTGATAGACTTCTCTGATGATCCCCAAGCCCGTAACTAGCTTCCAAAATCTATAAAACAGAGAGTAGACATACACACACAGTAAGCTATCACAGCTTAGTAAGTAATAAGCAAATAAAACATTCAAACACATTAATAGCTCAATTTGTCTAAACCAATTCATGCTACCATAATCACATATAATTTTAAGCTTGCAATTTCATATAACAAAACATACATTTAGGTATAAATTCCAACTTGGCCGATTACACTTATATTCAACAACAAAGTTATCATTTACTTCCAAAGTCACACTTTCATCATATGACCAAATATATATATTCACATAAGTATACACATAAATCACACTTTAATTTCACATTCATATATCATTTGGCCAAATATAGATTTGCATTCAATATACATATAATTAACATTATAACATGTAAATTCAAATCATCATTTCAAATATCAAAACTTACCTTATTTTCAATACATTTACTAACACATACATGAACCTTTTAATTCGATTTCACATTCGGTCTTTACTTAACATTGCCCGTTGAACCATTCAAAATTAAAAAGGATACTCGGATAATCAAACATCTCGTACAATGCCAATGTGCCAGACGCGGTCTTACATGTTATCACATGTCGATACCACTATCCTAGACAGGGTCTTACACGAATCAAATACGATGCCAATGTCCCAGACATGGTCTTACACGTAAATCAATAGTCGACGCCAATGTGCCAGACGTGGTCTTATGTAAAGGGCCTAAATGGAACAGTGGTTGCAAAACCACAAATACAAGATAGAAAAGTTTATTACAATGAATTATCATGATTTACCGATTGATTGGATGCATGTGTTAGACTACCGATAAGAAATTTTATAGATTGCATGTTTAATTTGTCTATTAGGGCTTATTTGCAAAAGGTACAAAATATGTATTCTAGTTTATAAAGTACTTGATTGAAATGGGGGTTTAAATTAGAGGTCCTTAAATAGTAATTAGATCATTAAAGTTTGATGGACAAAAATAGACATGATTCGTAAGTAAGGTATTTAAGGGCATTGTGGTAAAATGCCTTAATTAATGAATAAAGACAAAATAACATGAAATAAGCTATCATCTTCTTCATTTCTTTTCTCCATGGCCAAATGTAGCAAGGGAACGTCATGGCTAGGGTTTGTTCATCTTCCAAGCTTCGTAGTAAGTCTGTTCTAGCATTTTTCATGTTCTTTACATTTTTGGAATCCTAATAACTTGATTAAGTTAATTCTACCATTAATTCGAGCTAGGGTTTATATTTGGAAAATTACTCATAGGTGAAAAGTGTGTATTTTGATGTTTTATGACACAATATGAAGCTTAGAATTATGTTAAATGACTTTTGCTAAACGATTTTCAGTGAAAACGAGTAAAACGACATAATCGGTAAAAATTATTATTGTTCATAAGTGCATGTTAGGGCGAGAATTTGATGGCCATAGAAGGAAAATGATCAGCAAGTCCTAAAACATAAGAATTAGGGATAAAATTTAATTTTCAAGCTTTGGGGTAAAAGTATAAATATGTAAAAGTTTAGGGGCAAAAATGTAAATTTTATAAAAATATGTTTTAGGTCTAAAATGATTAGTGCATTGATTGAATAGGTGAAATATGATATTTAGATCTCGAAAAATGAGATTTGGACCTAGAACGGGAGAAAAATAAAAAATCGACAAAGTTGGTCAAAATGGTCGTATTGGTATCGAGGTAAGTTCATGTGTTTAATAAGCATTTAATTAAGCATGTTTGAATGCTAAATTGATAAATTAGTTATAAATGTTTTAGTATTGATTTTTGAATATAATGACAATAATTGAGAAATGATTTGACATTAAAAGTGGGAATACGAATAAGTTTACATATAAGACCATAGTGGTAATGTGGCTTTGTACAAGATCAAGAAAGTATTGAATAGCATAATTTGAGGAAAGTAAGATAAATTGAGGATATGATGAGATTATTATGAAATTGTTGATATTATTATTATTGAGTTATGTGTCTGACCTTGAGAATTTTGAGTAAGTATGTTTTAGCTATGAATTGCCAAGGCATTAATATTTCAAAGTCCATGCTTATAACATGGAAACTAAGGAAGAATTGATGGAAAATTCCATGTTGATAACATGGCAATTAAGGAAGAATTGACGGAAAAAGTCCATGGTTGACCCATGGCAACATAAGATAAGGATACCAATTAAGACCATGCCAAGGCATGGCATTGGTAAGTTTTACAAGGCAAGGAAATCATGTAAGACCATGTCAAGACATGGCATTGATAAGTTACTATAAGGCAAAGATTTCATGTAAGACCATGTCAAGACATTTCATTGATAAGTTACTATAAGACAAGATCCCATGTAAGACCATGCCAAGGCATGGCATTAGTGAATTCACAAGGAAAGGATACCACGTAAGACCATGTCAAGACATGGCAATGGTAAATTTCAAAAGGAAAGGTACTTGAGTAATCCAAAGAGTAAGTCAAAGAGATGACAAGGTAAGATCATGAGGAAAGAGCACAGGTATGTACACAAGGCTTATTAATATTGAGGTTATAAGTTGATGATATTGAAAGTATTTTAATGAGTATATTCAAGTATTAAGTAAGTGATAAGTTTTCAATTATACTTATGATGCTTTGTGACATGGTTGGCAATATGCCTATATATTATGAAAGAGTATTAATGTGTTAAGTGAGATGTTGCCGGTACATAAGCAAGCTATTAAGTAAGGTATTTTTTTTATTATTCTGAGCCTTGATAAGGTTACTAATGAGTAAGATGGGAAAGTAAGAACTTAACATTATTTATGCAAATTATGAAAGCTTAATAATAAGCTAAATTCATTACTAATGCCTATTATTTTGCATGTGAACTTACTAAGCTTTATAAGCTTACCTCTTCCCTTTCCCCTGCTCTAAAGTTTTATCAAACAAGCTCGGGTTGGAGGTAGTCGGAGATCGCTTCACACTTTCGACTATCAAGTTACTAGTTGGGTATTTTCATTGAAACGTTTTCAATTATGGCATGTATAAGGACTTGGCCATTTTGTGTGTATATCCTTATGATATCGCTAAATAAGAACATGTGCTGATGTTATGTATGCCTGAATGAAGTTTAATGCAAAGAAATTATGAAAGAGTAAAAGTTGGTTATAAACAATTTTGGGACAGCAGCAGTAACGTGATTTTCAAAAATCACTAAAAATTGTAAAAATGGAATTAAATGGTGAATGAGATATAAAATTAAAGCTTATTGAGTCTATTTTCATAAGAAAGTAACAGAGAAAGCAAAGGAAGTCTATATTTTGTGATATTTAAATTCTTATGAGACTGGTTGAAAATTAAGGGTTATAATTTATATGTCTATATTCCTTAATGAGTCTATTTTCATTAGAAATGAGCAGGAACATTAAATGAAAATTGTACTATGATATAATTAATTTTTAATGAGGAAAGGTCAAAACTGTTGGACTGTAAAATAGGGGAAACATTAACTAATAAACTGTACTAATTGGCTACACTAAAAATTCTGGAAAAATTATGGTAAAAAGATATATGAGTCCAATTTCAAAAAAAAAAAATTATGGATTTAAATTTTGAGCTTCGAGTTATAATTTAGTGAAATAAATTGTTTTGTAACACCATAAATTTTTGGATTTTGTAATTTTGTTTGCCTTGTTTTGATTTTATGTTTAGGGGTGTTAATTAAGTGAGTTGGGAGTGGGTTGGAGGGGCGGAAGGGTCTTGTGAGCGAACTTGGTATTGGAGAAAAAATTTATTTTTTTGGCTTAAGAAGATATAGGCTCGCGGTTAGTAGCCCTTTTATTTTATTTCAGCTGCAGCTTGTCATGAAAACGACGATGGTAAGTTGGCAAGGAGGCAAGTGTAGTACGCTTGGGTCGGGGATTCGAGTTTGTTTAAGGGAAAAATGTTAGTTTTTTAGGGCTTAAAGGGAACATGACACTCTAGACGGAAGGTTTATAAGTTGATGCGTGGGGATATTAACATGAAAGTCGTATTGGTTCAGTGGCAAGGCGTGTGTGTGTAAGGGGCATTTATTAGAGGTTGCAGGTTCGTTCAATCAGGACGCCTTTGGATTTTTTTTGCTGCTCATGTGGGATGGATATTGAGTTTGACCGAAACTCCCCTTAGCAGTGGGATGAATCGGTCAAGCGATGGGATTTTGAATAGAGGGCTATTGTCAGTGAAACAAGTCAAGCGGTGGGAGTGTTTTATTTTTTGAAAGTTTGGATTGATGAATGGCTGATTTCATGTAGCTGTTAAAGGATTGTATTTAAAAATTTTGGCCGAATGTGGGACTTGAGGTGCCATTCAATCAATGATATATTTTTGTTACAAAATTAAGGTGTTTAGGCTAGGATTTTTCAGCTTTTGTGGGGGTAGAGGGGTTGCTTTCCTTTTAGTTTTCTTAGCATTGACCGACACCATCTTCTTACTCAACACAAGAGTCTTGTGTGCCGGATTTTTGTTCTTTTTCTCCCACTTGCACTCTCTCTTCCCTTTGGCCTTGCAAAAGTCGAATGCACCTTTGGGGTCTTGGTCTTCACCAACTTTCTCTACTCTTTTCTCTTTTCCTTCTTTAACCGAGCCTTTATCCCCTGACTTTTTTCATTTGTTCGTTCTTCTCTAAACCAAGTTGTTCACACTTTTAAGTTACATCCTTTCTCTGTTAGGCCAACTTCTCTTACTCTCTCTCCCTCTCAAATTTTATTTGCTTTTGGTGCTTAGCCGAAAATATCAAGTTGCTCTTGCAGAATCCTTTCTTTCCATTTTTTTACCGATTATTTGTAGGTAGGTAATATTTCGATTCGAGGTACCGTTCTTTCTTCTTAGTTGATTCTTTAATGAAAATCGAATGTTTTAGTCTTTAAGTACTGACTCTCGCCCTCTTGTTTTTGATGGTGTTCATAGGGTTTCAAGTTGCGAGGGGTGAAAAGTACTCTAAGGATTCGGGATCCTTTATTCGACAAACGACTATTTTTGGGGTAAGTAGTTTTTAGCTGAATGTTCTATGATCATTGTTTTGAAATTTTAAGTCATGTTCTCATAGATGATTGTGGCTAATAAGATATATGTTGTTTCAGTTATTTGGTCAAGAAGTGATATTGATTGTAGTAGATCGATTTTGGAGTTTCCAAAATGTTCGTACGTACAAGGTGAGGTTGTGTGTATTTTGGTTAGTGTGGTAAGAGGTTGACCCTAAATCGCGACTGGTTAACAAGGTTTTTGTTGGACTTTTAGGTTCGGTTCGAGGGGATTAATCTCGTGATTTGCAAATCGGGGTAAAACAACTGTTTTGACTCTGTATGTTTCCTGATTAAATATGTATATTATGAAATGCTTTGTATGAGTTATCTGTATCATGTTAACATGTCTTTTAATATGTTGCATTGCATGGGGGAATGGGGTATATGTTTATGGAGGAAGTGTATTGCTCTGGCAGCTTCGTTGCATTATTCTGTGGCTTATAGCCTAATATTCTGGCAGCACTACTACATGTTTATCGATAGTGCTGCATCGGTACTATACTGTAGAGTGTAGGGTTGGGTGGGTTGATTATATCCCCATATGGAGTGATGGGTTGGACGGAGATGGAGTGTAGAGGATGGTTGAGCAGGATTTTGATTGCATGCCATACTGTTACTATAATGGGCTTAGGCCCATTGATTGTGCTACTGTAATGGGCTCTAGCCCAGATTGATTCTGTTATATTGTTATTATCGGGGTTACACACTGAGTATTCATATACTCACCCTTTTATTTTACTATACAGGTAATTTCAAGGCATAGGTGATTCGGTGTTATGTGGACTTGGAGGCGGCCACACTTTGCTTTTACACTGCGTTTAAATTTTCATTTACTTTAATTATGGTTTTTATTTTGGGTTTGTAATAAGGTCGCTATTTAATTTTTCTTAAATATTGGGTTTATTTGTTTCATTTAAAATCTGTTAGCTCTAGGGTGAGTTTTACAAAATGATATATGTTTTCCAAAAGTCACGTTTTCACAACAAGCGAGAATTCAAACAAAGCTTCCGCAATCATTATATTTTTCCAAAGCAAACAACTTTCATAATCTGATTAATCAAGGGTAACAGAATGATGTTTTCTTCAAACCTTAAAGAACAAGGGTTTTTACAACAAATCTAGTTTTAGTGAAACACGATTTTGAAACACTTCAATGTGATACTACTAAATACGGCCATAATGTCTAGGCCAGGTTTGGGGTGTTACATTTAGTGGTATCAGAGCTAGGTTTGCAAAACTCGATTGTGGAATGGGTTTTCGAAAAATTTTTGAATTTTTGTAAAATGTTTTCAGAAGTTGGGTATACTTCTAAATTTAATATTCTACAAACTATTTTTAATGGATTTGGGGAAAATTTGAATTCTACTACTGAAAGTGTGCCACACCAAGTCTTCGGCGCTGAATTTGTAAGTGTTCTAAATTTTGTTATTTGTTTAAATATTGAAAAATTTAGATTATGTTGGACATGAAACTGCGTTATGACACTTTATATAGGTTATAGTGAGACTATAGGAAACTGAAAATTGTATTGTGATCTCGATCTGCGAAAACAAACTTTAAACTTCTGTTTGCATAAGACATTCTTAATAATTACTGAAACTGTAAGTTAACGCATAAAACTTCTAAGTCAGGTAATACGAGTCAATATGAGCGCTAGAGGAGGAAGAGTTGTTCGAGGTGGTGGGAGGGGTCGTGCTAATAATGCGGCTGGGTCCTCAACATCGGGACATGTGCCGAATGAAGAAGCCAGGAAAGTACCGGCTCTACTAGTAGCTGAGACTGGTTTATTTGATCGTGCGGCTAGGGACGGTGCCCTATCCCAAGCTATGCTGCGGATACTGGAAAGGGTCGCTGGACCCAATAACGGAGCTGCGGGTCAAGGGTCAGTTACTGACAACTGAGGTCAAACGGGGCAGAGGTTTTCAAAGGCATTGCTGGAGTAGCCACTAATGTGGCTGAGTATTGACTGGAAGCCATAGAACGAGTAGAACGAATCACGGATGACCTTGATTGTACACCTGAACAGAAGCTGAAAGGTGCAGTGTCTCTGCTGCAAGATGAAGCCTACGAATAGTGGCTCACGGTGAAGGAAGGAGCTCAGTAGGAGTAGATGACATGAGAGTTTTTCAAGACTGGGTTTCAAGAGAAGTATGTGGGTACTGGTTATGCGATGCTCGTAGGAAAGAATTCCTGAACTTGGTGCAGGGAGATAAGTCAGTATTTGAGTACGAGGCCGAATTTCTACGACTCAGCCATTATGCCCGTGGGATTATGGCTACTAAGCATGAACGTTGCGTACGATTTGAGGCCGGCCTCAGGGACAGCATCTGTGTATTGATAGCTCCACAGAGGGAGTGAAACTTTATTGTGTTATTGGATAAAGCCAAGATAGCTTAGGAAGTGAAATGGATAAAACGTCAGAATCGTGACATGGATTAAGGGAAATTAAAGAGAAGTGTGGGGCACTATAATTATGCTCCGAGGCCTGTGAGGAGGGCCAGGTATGAGGGGCCAGCTAGAGTTGGGCCCCCTATTGTTAATACTAGATTGCAAGCCTGTGATGCTTGTGGGAAAAGCCATTATGGAGAGTGCTGGAAGAAGACTAGAGCCTGCTTGAGATGTGGATCGATGGAATACCGTATCATAGATTATCTACGTAGTCCTGAGCAGATGCAAGCAGCTGGTATGGGTAATGTGCAGCCAGCAAGGGGTGGTCAACAGTTGCCTAGAGGTTGAGGTCAGGCCAAATGCGGGAATGGTATGGGACGTGGTCGTGGGGCTCTTGGTAGGGGTGGTGCTACTGGAGAGGTGAGGCAACCAACGTTAGTGTATACTGTACACCGTCGTGAGGACTGTGATGCACTAGATGTGATAATTAGTACGTTCCTCATCCATGGTTTACCTTATACTGCTTTGATTGATGTGGGGTTCATGCACTTATATATTGCATGTACGATATTTGAGAAGTTGGGTGTGATTTGTGAAACTACTACTAGAGAGATTACTGTACTGAGCCCTTCGGACGGACGGTTAGAGTAACTAAGTTGTTTGAGGAGGTACCTTTAGAAATTCAGGGAGAAACTTTCCTAGCGGACTTTAGATTGTGCGTCTAAGCTGGTGGTTTTAAAGACTTCCGATGGTACTAAAGTGGTGGTCATTAGTGAACGCTGTGACTATTTATCGAATGTTATTTCTGCTTTGAGAGCTGAGAAATTGGTGCGAAAAGGGTGAGAAGCATATTTAGCGTATGTTAGTGATTAGAAGGCTAAGGAATTATCTGTTAAGGAGTTAAGGGCGGTTAAAGATTTTTTTGATGTATTTCCTGATGAACTACCGGGGTTATCGCCGAACCACGAAGTGGAATTTGGAATAGAATTGTTGTCAGGTACAGTTTCGGTATCCGTTGCCCCTTATAGAATGGCAACGAAGAAGTTGGTTGAACTCAAGGCTCAAATTCAGGAATTATTGGATAGAGGATTTATACGACCTAGTGTGTCTCCATGGGGAGCATCGGTCTTGTTCGTCATGAAAAAGGATGGAACTATGCATATGTGTATAGACTACCAACAATTGAACAAGGTAACCACCAAGAACAAGTATCCGTTACCAAGGATTGATAATCTCTTTTACCAACTTCGAGGGGCAGCGGTGTTCTCCAAAATAGATCTTCGGTCAGGTTATCATCAACTGAGAGTGAAGGAGGCAGATGTGTACAAAACAGCTGTTAGAACACGCTATGGCCATTATGAGTTTTTGTTATGCTATTTGGGATAACAAATGCGCCGGCCACCTTCATGGACTTAATGAACTGTGTCTTTCAACCTTACCTAGATCAGTTCGTGGTGGTTTTCATAGATAACATCCTAGTATACTCGAAAACTGAAGAAGAGCATGAGGAGCATCTTCAGGTAGTTCTGCAGATATTGAGGGAAAAGTAGTTATACGCCAAATTCAGCAAGTGTGAGTTTTGGCTGCGGGAAGTGACATTTTTGGGTTATGTGGTTTTTACCGAAGGAATTAGAGTTAATCCACGAAAAATCAAGGCTTCTCTGGATTGGAAGCAACCCAAAAGTGTATATGAGATATGGAGTTTTCTGGGTCTGGCAGGGTATTATAGACGTTTTGTGGAGGTGTTTTCGTTGATTGCCACACCTTTAACCAAACTTTTGCATAGGGGAGTACCGTTTGTATGGACGGAGAAGCAACAGGAAAGTTTTGAAATTTTGAATAAGATCCTGACCGAAGCCTCTGTTCTGATTTAGCCAGAGTTTGGAAAGGACTTTACTGTCTATAGTGATGCATTGCATGTTGGGTTGGGTTGTGTATTGATGCAAAAGGGGGAGGTAGTTGCGTATGCATCTCGTCAGCTTAATACCCATGAGGTGAACTACCACACACATGGTCTGGAGTTGGCAGTAGTGGTGTTTGCACTTAAAATTTGGAGGCACTACTTATATGGTGAGAAGTGTATCATTTACACGGATCACAAAAGCCTCAAATACCTTCTCACTCAGAAGGAGCTTAATCTGAGACAGCGAAGGTGGATAGAATTACTAAATGATTATGATTGCTCAATCAAATATCACCCTAGCAAGGCTAACATAGTAGCAGATGCACTAAGCCATAGGGCAATGTCTGAATTAAGAGAAATGTTTACACGCCTAAGTTTGTTCGACAATGGTGGAATATTGGCAGAACTGCAAGTTAGACTAGTGTGGACTGAAAAGATTAAAGATAAGCAATTGGTAGATGAGTCTTTGATTCCTTGTTTCTAACAGATTGGAAGTGGGGAGAAGTCTGATTTTGAGTTGAATAAGGAAGGGGTATTATGTTTTCGTCGCAGAATTTGTATTCTGAAAGACTCGAAATTAAGGCAGTCTTTGCTACAAGAGGCGCATAGTAGTCCGTACGCTATGCATCCTGGTGGGAACAAGATGTACCAAGACTTGCGAGAATTATACTGGTGGCCAGGGCTTAAGTGTGAAGCTATTGAGTTTGTAGGTAAGTGTCTGACTTGCCAACAAGTAAAAGCTGAGCATCAACTACCTTCGAGACTGTTGCAATCGGTGAAAATCCCTCTTTAGAAGTGGGAAAGAGTGACCATGGACTTTGTTAGTGGGCTACCCTTAACGCCTACTAAGAAAGGCTCAGTATGTGTGATAGTGGATTGTCTGACTAAATCCGCTCATTTTATACTAGTTAGAACAGATTACTCACTGTAGAAATTGGCTAAGTTGTATGTGGCAGAAATTGTGAGGTTGCATAGGGTACCGGTGTCTATCATATCTGACAGAGATCCACGTTTTACATCGAGATTCTGGAAGAAGTTGCATGAAGCACTGGGCATAAGGTTGGACTTTAGTACTGCATTTCACCCTTAGACAGATGGGCAGTCAGAGAGAGTAATTTAGATCTTGGAAGATATGCTGAGGGGTTGTATTATTGACTTTAGAGGTAGCTGGGAGGACTACTTGTCATTGGTAGAGTTCGCGTACAACAATAGCTATCAATCCAGCATTCAGATGGCACCATATGAGGCGTTGTATGGTCGTAGGTGTAACACCTTAATCTATGCTCGTTACCGGAACAAATTACAAAGTATCACTAGGCAAAATACTGATTTTGAATAATCACATTCTCACATTACCAAGACCATTTTAAAAGTAAATGATTATTAAGTTTTTCTTTTATTCAGTCAAATAATCGAATTACTAACTGAAAGCAATTATACTGATCAAGCAAGTAATACTATCCATATAAAAATTCATCGCCTTTAGTTATCAAACGGTATACACAGGTTAGTGTATTTTACATTATTAGGGACACTGAGCATTTGGCATCATATCAAGAATAAACGATTACCTAAAGACTAACCGAATTAGTAGTAGTGCATTATGTATTACCATATAATATTTTAGTGTAAAAATATTGAGCACCCTACTATAATGCCGAGTAGTCTCAGCCATAATACTAGAGTTCAATAGAGTAAATCATACCAAAGAACATATAATCAGCCAAATATATTTATTTTACCAAAAAGAGAATCATGGTTCCATTTTAAAGAGGGAAATGGTATTTTTTAGAACATTTACAAGGCTTTGCTGAATGTATGCATGTACCATACTAGTGATTTACTCAAATTCCACTTTTTACACTACACCTACTCATACGTAATTACAACATTGCCTAGTATTAAAACCATAAGCCATAAATCATTTCATATATAATCTATTTGGTTAAAACCACATATCATTAGTAAGTCAAATAACGATTACTAGGTGTCTTAATATCCTAAATTTATATTAATATTCGAATATACACATCTAAACAACTAAATATATCATACAGATTTTATTTACGTTTTAACAAGTTCACATCAATACAAAGTCTAGCCGAATCATTAGGCAGTATAGCTAATTCCCAAAATCATCATTTATCCGAACACAGTCATCATCCAACAACCTTAGTTCAAGCATATCAAGCATATTATATATATATGTACACATATATGCATTAATTGATTCATGAAAATAGCCCTAGCCGTAGCTTGGTGAGAACAAGCAGGTCAAATTCATCACCCACCAAAAGCACTACTAAGTCAACAAATATATAAGTATCATCTTAGCCATTTTCGCATGGCTATTACATATACATACGTATTCAAAATATTTTGACTATCTCAAAAGAGACCATCCTATACATGCCATAATTCATATTTAAATCAAAAGTACAGAAGCTGTAGATAGTGTAATGCGTCTGACTGTTAGTCCCCGAGCTTGTAGTGCGACTTCAAAGAAAAATCTATAAAACAGAGTAAACATAACATAATGGAGTAAGTCACAAAGCTTAGTAAGTCTTAGGCAATAATACATAAAATGATTTATGTAATAAATTATAACGTCACTAGGTCAATATAATTTTATTCTTTAATCGATACATACACTTGGAAATATGTATGTATTCACATATATACACATTATATCCACAAGAGTACCTATTGAACATAAAACCCAATCATGAACCATCTTACCATCCACACCTAAATGCCAAAGTTGAATGCTCATATATAACCTACTTACACATCCTCAACACATATAATTCATAGAATAAAACGAAAACTCTTCACAAGAATATTTGTTAGCTGAATCTAAAGGAAATACACATACTTACAAATTTTGCTATTATTTAAAAATTTTACAATAAATCAAATATACTTATCTTGTACTTATTATCATAGAAATAATTCACGCTTAACTACTTAATCCATTCTATGCAACTTGTATACAAAAACTTTTGCCCAACGAACCATTCAGAAATTGCTAGAACATTCAGATAACCACAATAGTTGTACAATGCCAACGTCCCAGATGTGGTCTTACATGTAATCACAGAACGATGCCACTGTCCCAGACAGGGTCTTACTCGTGAACACATGTCAGAAATTTCCACTCGATGCCAGGACTTACTCGCTCACATTTAACGGAACTCTATGTCATAACATCTATATCCTAGCTATTCCTAAGGTTCGAACGGGACTTCCAGACTTCGTAACTCATTTGAATTAAACTCGAAAACATTTTAATTACACATATCCATATTCGGCCATATCAAATTTCATTATTAACATTACAAAACTGCAAGTAAATACGACATAGAAATATCGATAACTATGTTTATTTGCCTATAAACTTACCTCAGGTGTCGTACAATAGGGCGAAGCTACTAGTCGACCACTTTTGTTTTTCCCCGATCTGATTCCAATTTATTTTGTTGTTGATCTAAAAATATTCAAATTAAGCTCATTTAAACATATTTTCATTCAAATTAGTCCTCACACACACAAATGGAAAAATTACCATTTTACCCCTATTATTTACAATTTAAAAATGTAGTCCTTAATGCATAAAATTCAAAATATACCAAATTAATCACATTCAAGGGCGGCCGAATACTCCTAGGGTCCTAATATGCCCATATTTTTCATTAATTTTGAATTTAGTCCCTTCATATATTTATTTTTGCAATTAAATCCTAATTACTCAAAATCATCAAAAATTCCTTTATAATATATTCTAACCCAATCCATATCTTCCATAATTCATCATCAAACCTTAGAAATCACAAGCTCTCATTAATGGTATCATTCAAAATACTCATCAAAATCAAAAATTAAAGCTTGGGTTTTAAACATTACTAAGCAACGATCTCAAAAACGTAAAAATAATCGAAAACCGACAAGAAAACGAACTTTAATGAGCTAGATAAGTTGCCGAACCCTAAGCTTGTGTTTTCCCCTTTTGTTTCGGCTATTTGGATATTATGAATGATAATATATGCTTCATTTTATGTTTTATTAAGTTATATTATAACATTTTTCTTCTTTTCCTATTTTACCTTTAATGAAATAATAATAAACTCACATAACCCATGTCTAATGCTGTCCTACCTATTTAAACTTGGGTTATTTCCAACATAAAACCCTAACTTTTAAAAGCCACTAACAAATAGATACTTAACTTATTAAACTAGCAACTTTCCAACTTACGCGATTTAGTCCTTTTATTTAATTTAACACTCAAACGGCAAAATTAAATCATGAAAATTTAGCAGAGACAAATTCACTCAAATAAAACACATAATATAATTTTTAATGATGTTTTTCTAACTCAGATTCGTGGTTCCGAAACCACCGTTCCGATTAGGGTCTAAATCGGGCTGTCACAACTCTCCCCCTTAGGGATTTTCGTCCCCGAAAATCTTACCGGTGAATAGATTCAGATAACGTTCTCTCATTGCATCCTCTGGCTCCCATGTTGCTTCCTCAACTCCGTGTTTTTGCCACAACACTTTTACTAACGGAATCTTTTTACTCCATAATTCTTTAACCTAACGAGTCAGGATGCGAATCAGTTCCTCTTCGTAGGTCATATCTGGCTGAATTTCAACCTCAGTCGGACTAATTACATGTAAAGGATCAGATCGATATCTTCGAAGCATTGACACGTGAAATACATTGTGGATCTTTTCTAACTCAGGTGGTAGGGACAATCTATACGCAACTGGCCCAATATGCTCTATTACCTCATACGGCCCAATAAATCTTGGACTCAATTTACCTTTACGACCGAATCTGAGTATTTTCTTCCATGGTGAGACTTTTAAGAAGACTTTTCTCCGATCTGAAACTCTATATCTTTACGTTTCAAATCCGTATAAGATTTTTGCTGATTTGATGCTGCCTTCAAACCTTTTTGGATTACTTTCACTTTTTGTTCGGTTTCTCTGATCAAATCAACCCCGTGTATCTTATCCTCTCGAAGTTTGGTCCAATACAATGGTGTACGGCATTTACGTCCATACAAAGCCTCATAAGGTGCCATTTTGATGCTCCATTGAAAACTGTTATTATATGCGAATTCAATCAGGGGTAAGTATCGTTCCCATGTACCCTCAAACTCGAAAATGCAACATCTCAACATATCTTTGAGTATCTGGATGGTTCGCTCGGACTAGCCATCAGTTTGTGGATGGAAGGCAGTGCTAAAATGTAGCTTTGTACCTAGTGCATCTTGCAGTTACTTCCAAAACCGCGATGTAAACCTCGGATCTCTATCCGAAACAATAGATATAGGTACACCATGTAATCTTACAATCTGAGAGACATACAATTCAGCTAGTTTTTCAAGTCAATAATCCATGTGTATCGGAATAAAATTAGCCGATTTAGTCAATCTATCAACAACAACCCAGATTGCATCTTTCTTGCTCGGTGTTAGCGGTAGTCCAGACACAAAATCCATCGTAACTCTGTCCCACTTCTATTCTGGTATCATGATTGGTTGAAGCAATCCTGAAGGTACCTGATGCTCAACTTTCACTTGTTGACAAACTAAACTTCTGGTAACAAAGTCAGAGATACCCCATTTCATACCATGCCACCAATAGAGCTGTTTCAAACCATTATACATCTTTGTACTACCCAGATGAACAGATAACCGACTATTATGAGCTTCATTTAAAATCATCAAAATCAGTTTTGAAATTCTCGGCACACATATTCAGTTTTTAAATCTCAAACAGTCATTAGCATCAATTTTAAATTCTGAATTAGCATCCGTCTCACACTGAACTCGTTTTGCAATTAATTCATTGTCAACCTTTTGGGCATCACATATTTGTTGAATGAATAATGGTTTTGCTTTCAATTCAGCCACTATCGAACCATCATCAGATATAGCTATATGTGTATTCATTACACGCAAAGCAAATAGTGATTTTTGGCTTAAAGCATCTGCAACAACATTGGCCTTCCCTGGATGGTAATCAATTACAAGTTCATAGTATTTTAACAACTCCAACCATCGGTGCTATCTCAAATTCAAATCTTTCTGGGTCATCAAGTATTTTAGGCTTTTGTGATTAAAATAAACGTGACATTTCTCACCAAATAGATAATGGCGCCAAATCTTCAAAGCGAAAACAATAGATGCCAATTCTAAGTCGTGTGTAGGATAATTCTTTTCATGCGGCTTTAACTATCTCGAGGCATAAGCTATCACTCTGCATTCCTGCATTAGAACACAACCCAATCCGTTCAACGAGGCATCACTATAGATAACAAATTCTTTACCTGACTTTGGCTGAACTATCACTGAAGCTTTGGTTAAGAGGGCTTTCAATTGATCAAAGCTTTTCTGGCACTTCTCTGACCATTCAAACTTAACATCTTTCTGCAACAACTTTGTCATTGGGGCTGCAATCATAAAGAAACCTTTCACAAACCACCTATAATAACTAGTAGGTCCCAGGAAGCTTCGGACTTCATAAACATTCTTTGGGGGCTTCCAATCCAATATAGCTGAGATTTTACTCGGATCAACCTAAATACCTGATGCTGACACCACATGGCCCAAAAAACTGACTTCACTTAACCAGAACTCACACTTACTAAATTTTGCATACAACTGTTTAGCTCGTAAGGTTTGTAACACAAGTCTCAGATTTCAGCATGTGTCGTCTCATCTCGAGAGTAGATTAAGATATCATCTATAAACACAACCACGAACCTCTCTAAATAAGGTCTAAAAATTCGATTCATCAGCTCCATGAAAATAGCCGGTGTATTTGTGAGCCCAAAAGGCATCACCAAAAACTCATAGTGTCCATATCTTGTTCTAAAGGCAGTCTTTGGCACATCCGTATCTTTAACTCGCAATATCTTTAAAAATACCGTAGCCCCTTTTAATTGGTCAAACAAATCATCAATTCGTGGTAACAGATACTTGTTCTTTATAGTCACCTTATTAAGCTACCTGTAATCTATACACATTGTCATAGTTCCATCTTTCTTTTTCACAAACAACACAGGTGTACCCCACGGAGAGAAGCTTGATAGCACAAAACCCCTATCCATCAATTCTTGCAACTGAGCCTTCAATTCCTTTAGTTCTGTAGGTGCCATTCTGTATGGAGCTATGGATATCGGAGTCGTCCCAGGCATCAACTCAATACTGAACTCTACTTCCCGTATAGGTGGCAAAGCCAGTAATTCTTCTGGAAACACATCCGAATACTCATATACAACCGCTACTAATTCAATATATCTTTCAACTGCTTTACTGTCGAGTACATAGGCAAAATAGGCTTCGCACCTCACGTACTTTTGAGCTTGTATTGAAGAAATCACTGCTGGTAAACCTTACAAATCTCTAGATTCAATCCGAATAACTTCATCATTCTGACTCTGCGGATCAATAGTCTTTCTTTTACAATTTACAACCGCATCATGTAAAGTCAACCAATTCATGCTCAGAATCATGTCGAATTCATTGAACGGTAGCAACATCAAATCAGTAGGAAAACACAGATCTCGGGTCATCAGAGGACAATTCTTGCATATTTTATCAACTATAACACACTGACCCAAGGGGTTTGACACTCTCACCTCAAACTTAGTAGACTCCACAGGCAGAGTCTTGCTGAATGCTAACGCCTCATATATATATGAATGAGTGGATCCAGGGTCAATTAATGCAATTACATTAGTATCATAAAGAGTGAATGTACCAGTAATAACATCTGGGGATGAAGCTTCCTCCTGTGCTAGAATAACATAAGCCCTGGCTGGTACACGAGCCTCCGATCTGACTGTTGTATCTCTAGTCCCTCTTTGATTACCACCCGTATTACCGGTATTGCTGGATGGTCTACCCCGAATCGTAGTATTTTTGGGCCTCGTATTCTGTGTTGAATTTTCTTCTACTAGCTTTGGACAATCTCGAATGAAATGACATGTTGATCCACATTTAAAACAGGCCCTATCATGCAATCTGCAACTGCCAGGGTGTCGTTTGCCACAATGTTCACACTTGGGCTGATAGATTACCCACACTAGCCACCGAAGTAGCTCTCGAACTAGCAGGTGGTCTATTCTGATCTTGTCTGGAGTAGACTGGAGTAGTTTTAGAACGACTGAAATCATTACGGAACTTCTTTGATGCTGATTGGAATGACTTCCCAGGTATCCTTTTACGTGCATCTCTAGCCTCAATGTCAGCTTTCCTCTTCTCTTTTCAAAGCTCATCAGCTTTGCAGGCTCGCTCTACTAGCACCACGAACTCCTTAATCTCCAGTATGCCAACCAACAGTTTAATGTCTTTGTTTAACCCATCCTCAAATCTTTTACACATTATAGGTTCTGTGGAGACACATTCTCTTGCATAACGGCTGAGTCTTACGAACTTCTGCTCATACTCTGTGACAGTCATCTGACCTTGCTTTAGTTCCAGGAATTCTTTACATTTCTGATCAATAAATCTCTGACTAATATATTTCTTACGGAACTCAATCTGAAAGAATTCCCAAGTCACCTGTTCCCTCGGAACTACTGATACCAGAGTATTCCACCAGTGATACGCTGTGTCTCGAAGTAATGATATAGCACATTTTAAATATTCATCAGGAGTACAAGATAGTTCATCAAACACTCGGATGGTATTATCAAGCCAAAGTTTGGCCCGTTCAGCATCATCATCATCAGTAACCTTAAACTCTTCAACCCCATGTTTCCTGATTTTATCAACAGGCGGCCTATTCAATCTCAATGGATTGCTTACTTGAGGTGCAGCTGGCATCTAGAATGGATTAATCGGGGGTGGAGGTTGTTGCGCAGCCAGGTTAGCCCGCATATACTGAGTAAACCAGTTGTTCATCATTTGATAAAAGGCTTGTCTAGACTCACTCTCTGTCGAGAATCAACCGGCGCTATCCCTTGCACGAGAGTAGGTGTGTAACGCCCTGATTTTCGGGATTTTTCGGGTTTTGTGAATTTTAGTGAAATTTTTAAAATTTTGGTGTTCTAAAGGTTGATAATGTATGTACATGTGTTAATGGGTCTATAGAAGGTCCAAGCTTAAGTAAAAACCCGGTAAAATATTAAGTTGGATTTTCAAGTGAAAGGGGACTTGGTTAAGTGGGCTTTTAAGAAAAACCGTGTAAAAGATGTCACAAGTGAGCTCTTGGTAAAGTGGCAAGGTGGAGCCACTAAGCTCGTAAAAAAGTGACGCCTAAATGAATGATCAAGGACAAGGGTTCGAGATGCAAGGTATGCATGGAGTTCTTTTTAATTTTCAAGCATGAGCCTAACTTAGGTGAATTTCGGCAAGGGGCTTTAAGGACTTGGGCCGATTGCTTTAGAGGGAATGCTAGGGTTATATTATTTTCTTTTTGTTGTCATGACAATTAGGGTTAGCCACCTTAGGGTTTTTTTTTCCTCTCTTCTACTGTCAGAAAAGCCAAGAGTTGCCTCCCTGGAAAGTTCATAGCCGATTTCTCCTTCCCCATCTCCACCATTGTTTTTTTTCATTTTTCTTCTTCCCTTTGATCTCTTCCCTAGCCGAATACCTATCTTGCATAGATCCACTCTTTTTTTTTTGCTTCCATTCTTCTTAAAATCAACCATAACCGATTGCTCAAAGTGCCAGAAATCCCAAAAACTGCTTCCTTTCTTGCCGATTTCTTGTAAGCCGAATCACCTCTGTTTCTTTCACCTATTGTGGCCGATTACTACACTCCCTTTAATCACACCATTGTCGACACCATCACCCAAAAGCTACAGCCAAAACGCCATCTTCTTCTCTTATTAAAAAGCCGAAATCACCATAATTGTAGGGAGATAGCCGAAATTACAAATCTCAGAGATAAGGTTTCTACTGACGTTTAAGGGTCAGATTTACATCAGATCTGCATAGGAACTGAAGAGAAATCATTGGTAAGTGTTTAATCATTCAGATCTGTTCGATATTTCATGTTTGGAAAAGCCGAAAGTCCCTAAAGCTAATGGTTGTGTCGTTTTGGATTTTTGGTAAATAAAAGGCCGTTTTCTTTGTTCTTTTGTGTGTTAGTTGGATGAAAAGGTGATCAAGCAAGGGGTTGAAGACTTTGGAACATCAGATCTAGATCTAAAGGGATCTAAATCGTCAAGGTAAGAACATTAAGGCCATTAAGGGTGTTGGCCGAATGTGTAAGTAAGGTTTTGGGTAAGTTTTCGATTCAGATTAAGTGTTGATATGGTCTAATCAGTTAAGTATTGGATTGTAGGGATTAACGCATAGGAGATCTCGTAGGAGAAACTGCAAAACAGGTGTGTGTTTCGAACACCTTTCCATGCACAAATCGGTAAAAGCCGAAAAGCCGAAATGCTGAAGTTTCGGTATTTCGAGAGCTTGCGAGCATGCGAATGCTCTCAAGTTGGAAGGAGAAGGTTAGTTTTGGAATCGGCACTGTTAGACGTGTTGACCGCTAAATTTTGGGCATTTTGGTAAGTTGGGCCTCGGTGGGCCAAATATGGGCCCAATGGGCGATTTGGGCCCATGTGAGTTAAACTGGATTTAAAGGTAATATTATGGACTGTAGATGTGAAAACAGTTAAAACAAGATAACCGAATGTGAAATCGGGACTAAATGGGCCTAATGGGCCAATCGGCGTAATAAGGCTCATTAGGGGTTTTAGGGCCTTAATGCTAAAACTGAAAAACTGAGGTAACTGAACTTCTGTATAGCTGTGTGATTAATAAATACTGTAATAAGCATGAAATCTATAACATGAGAGCAAATTACTGAAATACCCTTAGGGTAAGAAATTACTGTTTTGTCCCTAGGTAGGAAATTACCGTTATACCCCTAGGGCTAAAATTGACTATGCTGTTTGACATGACTGTTACTATTATTGTATGCCATGATATATATCTATTGCATGGGTTGGGTTTTGATAATGGAGGAAGTGTGAGTGGCACAGCCACGTTACTGAAAAGGGGCTATGCCTCGTACTGTTTCTGAAAGGGGCTTTGCCTCGTATACTGTTTAACTGAGCAGCCATGCTGCGACTGTGGTGTGTGGGCTGGGTGGGTTGAGTTATTCCCCACATGGTGTGTTGGCTGGTACGGGTGGTGTGTAGCGGTTAGTGGGTTGAGTAGTCTCCCCAATTGGGTTTGCATTTATACTGTATTACTGTACTGTACTGTTCTGGGCCTATGGGCCAATCTGTTATCTGAATAGGGCTTCAGCCCAGTATCTGTTATAGGGCCTTGGCCTAGATTACTGTTTCTGAATAGGGCTTCGGCCCAGTATCTGACTGAGACTGGTGAGGGTTTAGGCCCAGTGGGCTTGAGCCAATTTGGGCTTTGGATGGGTTCTGCACACACTGAGTTTTCCCAAACTCACCGCACTCTTTCCATCCTTGCAGGTGAGCCCTAGATTGTGACTTGGACGCTGGGAGGGATTCAGAGTGGCCACGAGGACTGAACTTTCTTGGTTTAACTTAAATATTTCGTATTGGTTTTTCCTTTGATATGGGTTATAATAAGGCCGCTATAACTGTTATTTGGGATTTCTTTACGGTTTTATTTCAAACTTGAACATACACTATTTTTGAAAATTAAATCAATATTTTCTTAAACAACCTGACTTTACTAAAAACTAAGAATGATGATAAGACTAAAATGAAACAATTCACAAATGAGATAGAGATTAGGTCGAATAGTAATCAAATTGGGAATTTCAAGAAGAACAAATATTACTTTTCAAAAATCTCGAACATCAGACTTAGTACATAGGACGGCGTAGCATAGTCTAGGTGATGTGGCACACCGGACATGGCCATAACGTCTGGGCCGGGTCAGGGGTGTTACATTTAGTGGTATCAAAGCCAAGTTGCAACAACTTGGCTGTGGATCGGGTCCAAAAAGGGGTTTTCAAAATTTTTAAGCTCATAAAAGGTATTTTTGGAAAACCAGATTTTTTGAAAGAATTTTTGTTTTCGAAGTGATTTCTTTTAACTTGTCTTTTCTAAAATATGTTTTAAAAATAAAAAAAAATTTATTTTTAGGTCTAAGATTTTATTGAAATCTGGTACTTCGAGAGGTGGCACACTGAATCCCCGGCACCAAGTTGTAAGTATTTTCTGCCTTAACTTCTATACTGTACTGATAATAAAACTGTAGATAGCACTGAGCCTTAGATAGAATACTATGGATGAGGTAGTATTAAGGCTGTAGCACTGAGACGGTAGGGTAAACTAAACCCTAGGAAACTGAGACAGTAATTAGATTACGTTGCGCGAGAACAACTCTGAAATTCTACCTATTCATAAGATATTCCGTAATAAAAACTGAAACATTGAGCTAATGTCATAAAACTTTGTAAATCAGATAATCGATATGAGTACAAGGGCTACTCGTGGACGAGGCCGTGGACGAGGCCGAGTTAGTGCTCAAGCTGGATCGTCGTCTTCTGAGCATAGGCCAGCAGGAGAGGCACGACCACCGGTTGAGGAAAATGGGCCGTACGATCGGGCCGCAGGGGACGACGCTCTGTCCCAGGCCATGCTGAGAGTTCTGGAAAGGGTGGCCGGAGCTAATGTTGGGCCGGTAAATAGGGGGTCCATTTCTGAGCGACTCCAGGCCAATGGAGCGAAAATTTTTAGGGGCATATCTGGAGTGGCCCCAAATGTGGCTGAGTACTGGTTGGAAGCCACAGAGCGAATTATGGACGACTTGGACTGCTCAGTGGAGCAGAAGCTGAAAGGAGCGGTATCGTTGCTGAGGGACGAGGCATATCAATGGTGGATCACCGTAAGAGAGGGTACCCCAGCTGAGAGGGTAACTTGGGGATTGTTCAAGCAGTCTTTCAAGGCGAAATATGTTGGGGCTAGTTATGTGGATGCACGAAGGAAGGAATTTCTGAACCTGACCCAGGGTAGTAAGACTGTGGCTGAATATGAGGCAGAATTTCTGCGATTAAGCCGGTATGCTAGTGGCATTGTTTCCACCGAGTATGAGCGTAGTGTTCGGTTCGAGGATGGCCTCAGAGATGAGCTGAGAGTATTGATAGCGCCGCAGAGGGAGCGCGACTTTGCTACACTGGTGGAGAAGGCTAAGATAGCCGAGGAAGTGAAGCAAGCTGAAAGGCGGAATCGCGATAGGGATCGCAACCGTTTTAAAAGAGACTCTGGAGTATCGGGAGCTGCAAACCGGAATTTTAAGAGGGCTAGAGTAGAAGAACCAGTGCGAGCTATGCCAGTGAATGTTGTTAGACCACAGGCTTGTGGAGACTGTGGCAGAGTTCATCGAGGAGAATGCTGGAAACGCAGTGGAGCCTGTTTTCGTTGTGGGTCTAAGGACCATCAGGTTAAGGACTGCCCACAGAAGCTAGCTCACGCTCAAGCTGTTGATCAGAGAGTTGCTCAGCCTGCGCGTGGGGGACTGCCACCGCCAAGGGGCCGTGGTCAAGGTAGAGGAGGCAATGGTAATGGACGTGGTCGTGGAGCACCTGGCAGGGGTGCTGGAAATGCTGAGGCTCGTGAGCCAGCCTTAGTGTATGCTGCTCGCCGCCGCGAGGAGGGTGATACACCTGATGTTATAACTGGTACGTTCTTAATAGATCATACACCATATACTGCTTTAATTGATGTGGGTTCGACTCATTCGTATGTTGCTTGTGAAATTTCTGGGTCGTTGGGTGTGCATTCTGAGGAGACTGTGAGTGGGGTAACTGTGATTAGTCCTTTAGGTCACTCTGTTAGGGTAGATAAACTCTTTAGAGATGTGCCTTTAGAGACTCAAGGTAGGATCTTTCTGGGAGACTTGATGGAGTTACCTTTTGGAGAATTTGACTTGATTCTGGGCATGGACTGGTTAACCAAGCACAAGGCAACGTTGGATTGCGCGGCCAAAAGAATGGTATTAAGAACAACCGAAGGTGAGGAGGTGATGGTTATTGGTGAACGAAGGGACTATTTGTCCAATGTGGTTTCTACCTTAAGGGCTGAAAGGTTGATGCGCAAAGGTTGTGAAGCATACTTAGCGTTTGTAAGTCAAACTGAACCCGAAGGGGTGACCGTGGAGACAATGAGGACTGTTAATGAATTTCAAGATGTATTTCCTGAGGAGCTACCTGGACTACCTCCTAACCGAGAAGTGGAATTTGGGATTGATCTGTTGCCTGGAACAGCTCCAGTGTCCATTGCGCCTTACAGAATGGCACCAAAGGAGCTAGTGGAATTGAAAGCCCAGATTCAAGAGTTGTTAGATAGGGGCTTCATTAGACCGAGTGTGTCTCCGTGGGGAGCACCGGTGCTGTTTGTGAAAAAGAAGGACGGTACGATGCGTATGTGTATCGATTATCGCCAGTTGAACAAACTGACGATAAAGAATAAGTATCCTCTGCCAAGAATCGACGATCTATTTGACCAGCTTAAAGGAGCTTCAGTGTTTTCCAAGATCGACCTTCGATCTGGGTATCATCAGTTAAGGGTAAAAGAGGTGGATGTGCATAAGACAGCATTCAGAACTCGTTATGGTCACTACGAGTTCTTAGTTATGCCCTTTGGATTGACGAATGCACCAGCAGCTTTTATGGATTTAATGAACCGAGTATTTCAGCCGTACTTGGATCGTTTTGTGGTCGTCTTTATTGACGATATATTGGTGTATTCAGAAACAGAGAAGAAGCATGATGAGCATCTTCGAATCGTTCTGCGGACTCTAAGAGAAAAGCAATTGTATGCGAAATTTAGTAAGTGCGAATTCTGGCTTCGAGAAGTGACTTTTCTGGGTCATGTTGTTTCTGCTAAGGGAATTAGGGTAGATCCTCGCAAGATTGAGGCAGTTCTGGATTGGAAGCCGCCTAGGACGGTGACAGAAATTCGTAGTTTTCTGGGTTTGGCAGGCTATTATAGAAGGTTTGTTGAGGGGTTCTCTATCATCGCGGCTCCATTAACGAAAGTGTTAAGGAAGGGAGTACCCTTTAATTGGACTGAGAGGCAGCAAGAAGCTTTTGACAACCTGAAAAAGGTGTTGACCGAGGCACCAGTGTTGATTCAGCCAGAATCTGGGAAGGACTTTACGGTTTATAGCGATGCTTCGCATGTGGGATTAGGTTGTGTACTGATGCAAGAGGGTAAGGTGGTTGCCTATGCTTCGCGACAGCTTAAGCCTCACGAGGTGAACTACCCTACGCATGATTTGGAGTTGGCAGCGGTGGTATTTGCATTGAAAATCTGGAGACACTACCTTTATGGGGAAAAGTGTATTATATACACTGACCACAAAAGTCTCAAATATCTGTTAACTCAGAAGGAGTTGAACCTTAGGCAACGGAGATGGATAGAGTTGCTTAAGGACTATGACTGTTCGATTGAGTATCACCCTGGCAAGGCTAATGTCGTGGCTGATGCACTGAGCCGAAGGACTGTTACTGAGTTAAAGGCGATGTTCGCTCGTTTAAGTTTGTATGATGATGGGAGTTTGCTGGCCGAACTGCAAGTGAGACCGACTTGGACCGAGAGGATTAAAGAATTGCAGTGGAAGGATGATTCGTTGACTCCTCGATTTCAACAAGTCAAGGAGGGTAAGAGTGAGGATTTTGGACTGAATTCTGATGGAGTCCTATGCTTTCGAGGAAAAGTCTGTATTCCTAAGGATTCTGACTTGAGGAAGTTGATATTGAGTGAGGCTCATGGTGGAGCCTATGCTATGCACCCTGGAGGTAATAAGTTGTATAGGGATTTGCGAGAAGGGTACTGGTGGCCTGGACTTAAGCGAGAGGTGACTGATTTCGTTGGGAAATGTTTGACGTGCCAGCAAGTTAAAGCTGAGCACCAACTGCCGTCTGGATTGTTGCAGCCAGTAAAGATTCCGCAGTGGAAATGGGAAAGAGTAACGATGGATTTTGTGAGTGGCTTGCCTTTGACACCTTCAAAGAAGGACTCTGTTTGGGTAGTTGTGGATAGATTGACGAAGTTTGCTCATTTTATACCAGTTAGAACTGATTACTCACTTCAGAAGTTGGCCAAGCTGTATGTAGCAGAGATAGTGCGTTTGCATGGGGTGCCAGTTTTGATAATTTCTGATCGAGATCCTAGATTTACATCTCGATTCTGGAAGAAGTTGCATGAGGCGTTAGGTACGCGATTGGACTTCAGTACTGCATTTCACCCTCAGACAGATGGTCAGTCTGAAAGGGTCATTCAAGTGTTGGAAGACATGTTAAGAGGATGTATCATTGATTTTCATGGTAGTTGGGAAGATTATTTACCGTTGGCAGAATTTGCATACAACAACAGTTATCAAGCAAGTATTCAGATGGCTCCATATGAGGCACTTTATGGACGGAGATGTCGCACTCCTACTTGTTGGACAGAATTGGGAGAACGTAGAGTTCTTGGACCAGAGTTGGTAGCAGATACCGAAAGTAAAGTTAAGCTGATTCGAGATCGGTTAAAGGAGGCGTCTGATTGGCAGAAGTCATATGCTGACCTTAAGCGTAAGGAGATTGAGTTCGCTGTTGGGGATATGGCGTTCCTGAAGGTGTCGCCGTGGAAGAAGATCTTGAGATTTGGTAAAAAGGGCAAGCTAAGTCTGCGGTTTATTGGGCCTTATCGGATTCTTAAGCGGATTGGGCCAGTAGCCTATCAGTTGGAGTTGCCACCAGAGTTGGATCGTATCCATGACGTTTTTCACGTGTCTATGCTAAGACGGTATCGATCGAACCCTTCGCATATTGTACCAGTAGAGGAGATTACAGTAAATGTCGATTTGACTTTCGAGGAGGAACCTGTGGAGATCTTAGATCGTGATGTCAAAGTCTTAAGGAGGAAGTCTGTTCCTTTGGTAAAGGTGCTATGGCGTAATCATGGTAGAGAAGAAGCTACTTGGGAGCCAGAGGAGACTATGCGTCAACAATACCCTTAGTTATTTGGATCAGGTAAATTTCGTGGACGAAATTTCTTTAAGGAGGGTAGAGTTGTAACGCCCTGATTTTCGGGATTTTTCGGGTTTTGTGACTTTTAGTGAAATTTTTAAAATTTTGGTGTTCTAAAGGTTGATAATGTATGTACATGTGTTAATGGGTCTATAGAAGGTCCAAGCTTAAGTCAAAACCCGGTAAAATATTAAGTTGGATTTTCAAGTGAAAGGGGACTTGGTTAAGTGGGCTTTTAAGAAAAACCGTGTAAAAGATGTCACAAGTGAGCTCTTGGTAAAGTGGCAAGGTGGAGCCACTAAGCTCCTAAAAAAGTGGCGCCTAAATGAATGATCAAGGACAAGGGTTCGAGATGCAAGGTATGCGTGGAGTTCTTTTTAATTTTCAAGCATGAGCCTAACTTAGGTGAATTTCGGCAAGGGGCTTTAAGGACTTGGGCCGATTGCTTTAGAGGGAATGCTAGGGTTATATTATTTTCTTTTTGTTGTCATGACAATTAGGGTTAGCCACCTTAGGGTTTTTTTTTCCTCTCTTCTACTGTCAGAAAAGCCAAGAGTTGCCTCCCTGGAAAGTTCATAGCCGATTTCTCCTTCCCTATCTCCACCATTGTTTTTTTTCATTTTTCTTCTTCCCTTTGATCTCTTCCCTAGCCGAATACCTATCTTGCATAGATCCACTCTTTTTTTTTTGCTTCCATTCTTCTTAAAATCAACCATAACCGATTGCTCAAAGTGCCAGAAATCCTGAAAACTGCTTCCTTTCTTGCCGATTTCTTGTAAGCCGAATCACCTCTGTTTCTTTCACCTATTGTGGCCGATTACTACACTCACTTTAATCACACCATTGTCGACACCATCACCCAAAAGCTACAGCCAAAACGCCATCTTCTTCTCTTATTAAAAAGCCGAAATCACCATAGTTGTAGGGAGATAGCCGAAATTACAAATCTTAGAGATAAGGTTTCTACTGACGTTTAAGGGTCAGATTTACATCAGATCTGCATAGGAACTGAAGAGAAATCGTTGGTAAGTGTTTAATCATTCAGATCTGTTCGATATTTCATGTTTGGAAAAGCCGAAAGTCCCTAAAGCTAATGGTTGTGTCGTTTTGGATTTTTGGTAAATAAAAGGCCGTTTTCTTTGTTCTTTTGTGTGTTAGTTGGATGAAAAGGTGATCAAGCAAGGGGTTGAAGACTTTGGAACATCAGATCTAGATCTAAAGTGATCTAAATCGTCAAGGTAAGAACATTAAGGCCATTAAGGGTGTTGGCCGAATGTGTAAGTAAGGTTTTGGGTAAGTTTTCGATTCAGATTAAGTGTTGATATGGTCTAATCAGTTAAGTATTGGATTGTAGGGATTAACGCATAGGAGATCTCGTAGGAGAAACTGCAAAACAGGTGTGTGTTTCGAACACCTTTCCATGCACAAATCGGTAAAAGCCGAAAAGCCGAAATGCCGAAGTTTCGGTATTTCGAGAGCTTGCGAGCATGCGAATGCTCTCAAGTTGGAAGGAGAAGGTTAGTTTTGGAATCGGCACTGTTAGACGTGTTGACCGCTAAATTTTGGGCATTTTGGTAAGTTGGGCCTCGGTGGGCCAAATATGGGCCCAATGGGCGATTTGGGCCCATGTGAGTTAAACTGGATTTAAAGGTAATATTATGGACTGTAGATGTGAAAACAGTTAAAACAAGATAACCGAATGTGAAATCGGGACTAAATGGGCCTAATGGGCCAATCGGCGTAATAGGGCTCATTAGGGGTTTTAGGGCCTTAATGCTAAAACTGAAAAACTGAGGTAACTGAACTTCTGTATAGCTGTGTGATTAATAAATACTGTAATAAGCATGAAATCTATAACATGAGAGCAAATTACTGAAATACCCTTAGGGTAAGAAATTACTGTTTTGTCCCTAGGTAGGAAATTACCGTTATACCCCTAGGGCTAAAATTGACTATGCTGTTTGACATGACTGTTACTGTTATTGTATGCCATGATATATATCTATTGCATGGGTTGGGTTTTGATAATGGGGGAAGTGTGAGTGGCACAGCCACGTTACTGAAAAGGGGCTATGCCTCGTACTGTTTCTGAAAGGGGCTTTGCCTCGTATACTGTTTAACTGAGCAGCCATGCTGCGACTGTGGTGTGTGGGCTGGGTGGGTTGAGTTATTCCCCACATGGTGTGTTGGCTGGTACGGGTGGTGTGTAGCGGTTGGTGGGTTGAGTAGTCTCCCCAATTGGGTTTGCATTTATACTGTATTACTATACTGTACTGTTCTGGGCCTATGGGCCAATCTGTTATCTGAATAGGGCTTCAGCCCAGTATCTGTTATAGGGCCTTGGCCCAGATTACTGTTTCTGAATAGGGCTTCGGCCCAGTATCTGACTGAGACTGGTGAGGGTTTAGGCCCAGTGGGCGTGAGCCAATTTGGGCTTTGGATGGGTTCTGCACACACTGAGTTTTCCCAAACTCACCCCTCTCTTTCCATCCTTGCAGGTGAGCCCTAGATTGTGACTTGGACGCTGGGAGGGATTCAGAGTGGCCACGAGGACTGAACTTTCTTGGTTTAACTTAAATATTTCGTATTGGTTTTTCCTTTGATATGGGTTGTAATAAGGCCGCTATAACTGTTATTTGGGATTTCTTTACGGTTTTATTTCAAACTTGAACATACACTGTTTTTGAAAATTAAATCAATATTTTCTTAAACAACCTGACTTTACTAAAAACTAAGAATGATGATAAGACTAAAATGAAACAATTCACAAATGAGATAGAGATTAGGTCGAATAGTAATCAAATTTGGAATTTCAAGAAGAACAAATATTACTTTTCAAAAATCTCGAACATCAGACTTAGTACATAAGACGGCGTAGCATAGTCTAGGTGATGTGGCACACCGGACATGGCCATAACGTCTGGGCCGGGTCAGGGGTGTTTCAAGGTGCTACACTCTCGACATCATCAGCTACAGCTCTGTCGATATCCATTTGCTATATAAAAATCACATTTTAGATGTCAGAAATCATCACACTATCACAGCATATAATTATGGCATGTATATCTAAACTCATACGCACTACGTTAGCCCTAGAACTGACTAAACCTTAGCTCTAATACCAATAAAATGTAACACCTTAATCCATGCTCGTTACCGGAACAAATTACAAAGTATCACTAGGCAAAATACTGATTTTGAATAATCATATTCTCACATTACCAAGACCATTTTAAAAGTAAATGTAACACCCTACACCCCTGTCCGTCGCCGGAATAGGGTATTAAAGTATTACATATCTAAATACAACCTACCGAGGTTCATAGTTACACGCTAGACATAGATTCATTGAGTTCTATAGTCGAATATATCACTTGTAAATAGGTTCAGTCAGTACATCATATCTCATTAACTTCGTTCTATAAGCATGCTAGCGAATTTCTACCATGTGGCTACTAACAATTTGGCTAAATCAAACTTTTCAATAAATTAAACATCATATTAGAAACTCATTGCATATTGGGTACTAACTAAATATCATGCCACAACATCGAATCATATGAGTATCATCCAAACATATAATCAAACTCGAAGACTAATCAAGCCATTTTCGCATGGCTAGAATAATTACAACTCAAAAGGTAATTTGGTTCAACAAAAAGGAGATTAGCCTATACATGCCATTGATCCAAAATAAATATCAAATGTACCAAAATAACAGCGATAGTGTAGGTGATTAAAGCTTCAATCCCTGATTCCGTAGCTTCCAAAATGAGATCTATAAAACAGAGGAAACAAAGTAAACGGAGTAAGCATTACAATGCTTAGTAAGTTTTAAGCAATGACAACAGATATAACATCAAATTATAACATAGTTGTTCATATTTTTGTTTCCCTCCTCTTTTAGGTAAGTCACTCTTTAACCAATCAACACATTCACATCATATACGAAAGTAGATAGCTTTCACTTATAGTAAACTCACGTAAACATAAACATTTCACAAAATTTCACATAACATTTCGCATTGACCAATTGTACTTTGACCATATTAATAGTCTCATTTCATGTACACATATGTAATCGCATAATGACCTTAGTATTCGGTCCAAAAACCAGCTTGCATATAAGCTTAGGGTACATACCTGTATAACTTAACACTTTAAGCGCATTCATTAGCAATCGTTACCTTGAAGACCATTAGTCTTAGACTTTATTCGCATCATCATCGAGACCTTTAGCTCGGGTAAAATCTCTACACATAGCCATCGGGTCTCTACCCCGGATATAATCTCCGCATATAGCCATCGGGTCTTAACCCGGACATCATTTCTGTATATAGCCTTCGGGTCTTAACCCGGACATCATCTCCACATATAGTCAGCGGGACTTACTCCCGGATTCACATCACAAATTCTCATACATATATATATATTCACATGTTGCCAGGTTTCACATAGCAAGATTTCACTTGTAATTCAATCAATTCATTTGCGTACAAACATATACCATGCTTCTCGACTTTATATCATAAATGTATATATATAATTCAAAACTTATACATGTATACTCTTCTTTTCTAGACTTTCGGCCCAATGATCAAACATACATAAGCAATGCATTTCAAATCCCAATTTCGGTCCTTTTCTCTATGAGCCATTCGGCTATATAGCAAACATGAATAAGGTTTCTTTCTCAATGGGACATCGTTCAAATATCAGCATGTATATCATGGCATTTTAAATTAAATACCAAATTCGATTACTCAAAACTTACCTTGAACTTTCTCAAGCAACTATGAGTTGGCTATTCGACCACTTTAGCCTTCCCTTTATCCGAACTTGCCCCTCTATGCTCTTGAGCTAAATAAAATATTTAATTTTATTAATCCTTATTCAAACATCTCAATTAATCAATTTTCACTTATACTCAAATAATACATGCATATACTTCTTATTGCAAGCACACACACATTCGGTCATTTCACATACATATCATAAGTCGCAACAAGCTGATTTTCTGAGCAACACTCAATAAATTACTCATAACTGGAGCTACGAAACTCCAAATGATGTGCCGTTAATTTTTCCTGAAAATAGACTCATATATATTCCATTCAAAAAATTTCCAGAATTTTTGGTTTGGCCAATCAATACCAGAATTTTCTTAAAGTTTCCCCTATTTCACTGTTTGACTAAACTGACCACTCTTTACTACGAATTGAATTTCTCCTTATACAGAATTCAAAATATGTCCTAGCCTATTTCATTCGAAACTAGACTCATTAAGGAGTCTAACCATATAAATTTTGCCTCATAAAAATTTTTATGCAATTTATGGTGATTTTCTAAAAACAGAACAGGGGATTTCGGAGTCATTCTGACACTGTCTCACACAACTTTAAAAATATTTTTATCGGCAAGTCCATTGCTTGTAAGGTTTCTTTTATAAGAAACTAGAATCATTAAGCTTTAATTACATAATTTATTCAGCCTCTAATTCATCTCCCACAATTTATGGTGATTTTTCCAAATCACGTTACTGCTGCTGTACCAAGCAGATTTATACAAAATTCACTCTTTAATGTACTTATTCACATAATTGAAACATAACATTACTAGGCATCATTTAGAGAAGTTATTGATCTTATCATATATATACATACATAATTCATATTCATTTTAATCAAATAATTTATGCACATGGCTGAATAGATCATTCCCTTAACCAAGAAACTCCCACAAGCACAAATTGATCAATTTGTCTAACTACCATTTCTAAATGCATACACACAAGGTCATTCGGCCATATGTCCAAGCATGGACTTTTTTTCAAACCCATCTCATACATAACACATTCATATAACGTATCCATATCCTACTAAACAACTAACATCCAATCTTATTAGTACTACAATTCAAGAGTACTAAGTCCTTAAGACCACATGAAACAATTGTACATGCACATAGGGTACTTTAGACAACCTAAGCACCATTCTCTAAGCTTCATATTAAGTCTCAACCTTCAAGATCAATCAAAATAACACATACTAAGTTCATGTATAATTCCCCATAGCCTAAAACTTAGTTAACTTATGAGCAACATTCAACTAACTCATGTTACAAAATATGTATCACAAATTGCATAATCAATTTATCAAGTTGAAGATCAAATCACAATCAAAAGCAAAACAAATCAATTATTCAAAGAACCGAAGGTCCCTTAGGCATTAAACCTCACCAAAATTTTAATCTTACTAATTTGAGCTCACAATTCCAATTCTTATGAATTTTAACATCATAGAGTCCATTAACAAGCTTTAATAGGCTCGTAGATTCAAAACAAGACTCCTTAGCCAAAATTTGACATGGCCGAATGTCTACATCCTTCAAGGCTCAAGGAATTTCATATTAGGCAAGGGAGAGGACCCTTAGACTAACTCAACAACACCCAATTTCCTTTATTTAACATAAGTATCAAGAAAAGCACAATTCTCTCATCCTTGCTCATATGGCCGAATACCCTACTAAGCTCCAAACACATAAATTCATTCACTCAAAGTTCAATTCACCAATTAAGCACATGCTACTAATGCTAAGAAAATTTCTACAATTTATCCTAGTTTGCCGGAAGCAATTATGCCCTAATTCATGAATTTAAACAACATTGGCCAACTTTTCAAGCTCATTTGAGCCATCAAACACACTTAATTTGTTCATACTCAACTAGAATCAATTATCCTTTCAAAATCATCAAACATACAAAATATACCCCATTAAACTCATGACCGATTGCTACATGCCTCATGAACACAAAATTTTTTTACATGGGTCTTGTTGCAAGCTTCTAAACCAACCAAAATTCACAAGTTTTCAAAGAAAATAACATGAACCTTACCTTGTTTGTGCCTCCCTTTTGCCTAATGCCCTAACTCAAGGGTTTTCTATTTTCTTTCTCCACTCACGGCAAGAAGAAGGAGAAAATAGCCTTGTTATTAACACCTCAAACATTATTTTATTCATTTGTTTTATTAACTCTTTATTAATACTATTTTATGACACGATTTCCTTAATAAAACAATTATTATTAACATATTTAGCAACAAACAAAGCACAAAATGAAAAACAAAGTCATCATTACCATCCACTAGCATAAAAAGGGGAAAATTGACATGCAACTCCCTTATTTTGCATGCATGTAAATATTAGTCATCACGCCTTTGCCTAGCACATTTTCAAAGTTCTTAATTTAGCCCCTCTTAGGTGAAATTCATAATTTTAATACTAAATTGAAGCACCTAAAATGTCACACATGATTTGGCATATACAATAGGCATCAAAAAAATTATTAAATTATTTTTATGCCTCGGTTTTGTGGTCTCGAAACCACATTCTGACTAAGGCCGTTTTAAGGCTGTCATAGTAAATGATTATTAAGTTTTTTTTTATTCAGTCAAACAATCGAATTACTAACTGAAAGCTATTATACTGATCAAGCAAGTAATACTATCCATAGAAAAATTCATCGCCTTTAGTTATCAAATGGTATACGCATGTTAGCATATTTTACATTATTAGGGACACTGAGCATTTGGCATCATATCAAGAATAAACGATTACCTAAAGACTTATCGAATCAGTAGTAGTGCATTATATATTACCATATAAGATTTTAGTGTAAAAATATTGAGCACCTTACTGTAATTCCGAGTAGTCTTAGCCATAATACTAGAGTCCAATAGAGTAAATCATACCAAAGAACATATAATCGGCCAAATATATTTATTTTACCAAAAAGAGAATCATGGTTCTATTTTAAAGAGGGAAATGGTATTTATTAGAACATTTACAAGGCTTTGCCGAATGTATGCATGTACCATACTAGTGATTTACTCAAATTCCACTTTTATACTACACCGACTCATACGTAATTACAACATTGCCTAGTATTAAATCCATAAGCCATAAATCATTTCACATATAATCTATTCGGTTAAAACCACATATCATTAGTAAGTGAAATAACGATTACTAGGTGTTTTAATATCCTGAATTTATATTAATATTCGAATATACACATCCAAACAGCTAAATATATCACACACATTTTATTTACGTTTTAACAAGTTCACATGCATACAAAGTCTAGCCGAATCATCAAGCAGTATAGCTAATTCCGAAAATCATCATTTATCCGAACACAGTCATCATCCAACAACCTTAGTTCAAGCATAGCAAGCATATTATATATATGTACACATATATGCATTAATTGATTCGTCAAAACAACCCTAGCCGTAGCTTGGTGAGAACAAGCAGGTCAAATTCATCACCCACCAAAAGCACTACTAAGTCAACAAATATTTAAGTATCATCTTAGCCATTTTCGCATGGCTATTACATATACATACGTATTCAAAATATTTTGACTATCTCAAAAGAGATCATCCTATACATGCCATAATTCATATTTAAATCAAAAGTACAGAAGCTGTAGATAGTGTAATGCGTCTGACTGTTAGTCCCCGAGCTTGTAGCGCGACTTCAAAGAAAAATCTATAAAATAGAGTAAACATAACATAAGGGAGTAAGCTCACAAAGCTTAGTAAGTCTTAGGAAATAATACATAAAATGATTTATGTAATAAATTATAACGTCACCAGGTCAATATAATTTTACTCTTTAATTGATACGTACACTTGGAAATATATATGTATTCACATATATACACATTATATCCACAAGAGTACCTATTGAACATAAAACCCAATCATGAACCATCTTACCATTCACACTTGAATGCCAAAGCCGAATGCTCATAGATAACCTACTTACACATCCTCAACACATATAATTCACAGAATAAAACGAAAACTCTTCACAAGAATATTTGTTAGCTGAATCTAAAGGAAATACACATACTCACAAAATTTGCCGTTATTTAAAAATTTTACAATAAATCAAATATACTTATCTTGTACTTATTATCGTAGAAATAATTCATGCTTAACTATTTAATCCATACTATGCAACTTGTATACAAAAAATTTTGCCCAACGAACCATTCAGAAATTGCTAGAACATTTAGATAACCACAATAGTTGTACAATGCCAACGTCCCAGGCGTGGTCTTACATGTAATCACAGAACGATGCCATTGTCCGAGATAGGGTCTTACTCGTGAACACATGTCAGAAATTTCCACTCGATGCCATGGACTTACTCGCTCACATTTAACAGAAATCTATATCATAACATCCGTATCCTAGCTATTCCTAAGGTCGTACGGGACTTCCGGACTTCGTAACTCATTTGAATTAAACTTGAAAATATTTTAATTACACATATCCATATTTGGCCATATCAAATTTCATTATTAACATTACAAAACTGCAAGTAAATATGACATACAAATATCGATAAGTATTTTTGTTTGCCTATAAACTTACCTCGGGTGTCGTACAACAGGGCAGAGCTACTAGTCGACCACTTTCGTTTTTCCTCGATCCGATTCCAATTTCTTTTGTTCTTGATCTAAAAATATTCAAATTAAGCTCATTTAAACATATTTTCATTCAAATTAGTCCTCACACACACAAATGGAAAAATTACCATTTTACCCTATTATTTACAATTTTCACAATTTAGTCCTTAATGCATAAAATTCAAAATATACCAAATTAATCACATTCAAGGGTGGCCGAATACTCCTAGGGTCCTAATATGCCCATATTTTTTATTAATTTCGAATTTAGTCCCTCCATATATTTATTTTTGTAATTAAATCCTAATTACTCAAAATCATCAAAAATTCCTTTATAATATATTCTAACCCAATCCATATCTTCCATAATTCATCATCAAACCTTAGAAATCACAAGCTCTCATTAATGGCAACATTCAAAATACTCATCAAAATCAAAAATTAAACCTTGGGTTTTAAAGATTACTAAGCAACGATCTCAAAAACGTAAAAATAATCGAAAATCGACAAGAAAACGAACCTTAATGAGCTAGATAAGTTGCCAAACCCTAAGCTTGTGTTCTTCCCCCTTTGTTTCGGCTATTTGGAGATGATGAATGATAATATATGCTTTATTTTATGTTTTATTAAGTTATATTATAACATTTTTCTTCTTTTCCTATTTTACCCTTAATAAAATAATAATAAACTTACATAACGCATGTCTAATGCCGTCCCACCTATTTAAGCTTGGGTTATTTCCAACATAAAACCCTCACTTTTAAAAGCCACTAACAAATAGATACTTAACTTATTAAACTAGCAACTTTCCAACTTACGTGATTTAGTCCTTTTATTTAATTTAACACTCAAACGGCAAAATTAAATCACGAAAATTTAGCAGACACAAATTCAGTCAAAATAAACACATAATATAATTTTTAATGATATTTTTCTAACTCAGATTCGTGGTTCCAAAACAACCATTCTGATTAGGGTCTAAATCGGGCTGTCACAGTAGGAGCCGTACTCCTAGGTGTTGGACTGAACTTGGTGAACAATGAATTTTAGGACCTGAGTTGGTATCTGATACTGAAGAGAAGGTGAAACTGATTCGAGATCGGTTGAAAGAAGCCTCTGACAGATAAAAGTCTTATGCAGATCTTAAGCGTCATGAGATTGAATATTCGGTGGGGGACTTAGTCTTTATCAAGGTCTCTCCGTGGAAGAAGATATTAAGGTTTGGATGAAAGGGTAAGCTAAGCCCTAGGTTCATTGGACCTTACCGGATACTGAAACGTATTGGGTCAGTTGCCTATCAATTAGAATTGCATCCGGAGTTAGACAGAATCCATGATGTGTTCCATATTTCTATGTTGAGAAGTGATCGTTCTGATCCTACTCATATTCTACCAGTTGAAGAAATTGAAGTTAGGCCTGATCTAACCTTTGAAGAGGAACCAGTCTAAATCTTAGATTGTGATGTGAAACTGTTGACATTGAAGTTAGTTCCACTGGTTAAGGTGCTTTGGCGTAATCACAGTTCCGAGGAAGCCACGTGGGAACCTGAGGAGGTGATACGGCAACAATACCCTCACCTTTTCTAGCAGGTAAATTTTGAGGCCGAAATATCTTAAAGGAGGGTAGAGTTATTACGCCCTAAATTTTTGGATTTTGTAATTTTGTTTGCCTTGTTTTGATTTTATGTTTGGGGGTGTTAATTAAGTGAGTTGAGAGTGGGTTGGAGGGGCGAAAGGGTCCTATGAGCGAACATGGGTCTTAGAGAAAAATTTTATTTTTTTGGCTTAAGAAGATATAGGCTCGAAGTTAGTAGGCCTTTTATTTTGTTTTGGCTGCAGCTTATCAAGAAAAGGGCGATGGTAAGTTGGCAAGGAGGCGTGTGTAGTACGCTTGGGTCAGGGGTTTGAGTCTGCTTAAGGGAAAAATGTTATTTTTTTCAGGGCTTAAAGGAAACACGACACTCTGGACGAAAGGTTTATAAGTTGATGCATGGGGATATGACATGAAAGTCATATTGGTTCAGTGGCAAGGCATGTGTGTGTAAGGGGCGTTTATTAAAGGTTGTAGGTTCGAGCAATCAGGATGCCTTTCGATATTATTTTTTGTTGCTCACGTGGGATGGATGTTGAGTTTGACTAAAACTCCCCTTAGCAGCAAGATGAATCGGTCAAGCGGTGGGATTTTGAATGGAGGGCTACTGTCAGTGAAACAAGTCAAGCGGTGGGATTTTGAATGGAGGTTGCTATCGGAGAAACAAGTCAAGTGGTGGGAGTGTTTTTTTTTTTTTGAAATTTTAGATTGATGAATGGCTGATTTCATACAGCTATTAAAGGATTGTATTTGGAAAGATTTGGCCGGATGTGGGACTTGAGGTGCCATTCGGTCAATGGTATATTTTTGTTACCAAATTAAGGTGTTTAGGCTAGGATTTTTCGGCTTTTGTGGGGGTAAAGGGATTGCTTTCCTTTTAGTTTTCTTAGCATTGACCGACACTGTCTTCTTACTCAGCACAAGAGTCTCGTGTGCCAGATTTTTGTTCTTTTTCTCCCACTTGCACTCTCTCTTCTCCTTGACTTTGCAAAAGTCGAATACACCTTTGGGGTTTTGGTCTTCACCAACTTTCTCTACTCTTTTCCCTTCTCCTTCTTTAACTAAGCCTTTATCCCTTGACTTTTGTCTTTTGTTCGTTCTTTTCCAAACCAAGTTGTTTACACTTTTAAGTCACATCCTTTCTCTATTAGGCCGACTTCTATTACTCTCTCTCCCTTTAAAAATTTCTTTGCTTTTGGTGTTTAGCCGAAATTATCAAGCTACTCTTACCAAATCCTTTCTATCTATTTTTCTGCCGATTATTTTTAGGTTGGTAATATTTCAGTTCGAGGTACCATTCTTTCTTCTTAGTTGCTTCTTTAATGAAAATCGAATATTTTAGTCTTTAAATACTGACTCTCACCCTCTTGTTTTTGATGGTGTTCGTGGGGTTTCAAGTTGGGAGGGGTGAAAAGTTCTCTAAGGATTGGGGATCCTTTATTCAGCAAACGACTGTTTTTGGGGTAAGTAGTGTTTGGCCGAATGTTCTATGATTATTGTTTTGAGATTTTAAGTCATGTTCTCATAGATGAATGTCGCTAATAAGATATATGTTGTTTCAGTTATTCGGTCGAGAAGTGATATTGATTGTAGTAGATAGATTTGGGAATTTCCAAAACTTTCGTGCGCACAAGGTGAGGTGGTGTGTATTTTGGTTAGTGTGGTAAGAGGTTGACACTAAATGGCAACTGGCTAACAAAGTTTTTGTTGGAATTTCAGGTTTGGTTCGAGGGGATTAATCTCGCGATCTGCAAACAGGTGTTTTTATAGTACTATTAGATACAAAGGCGAAATGCCGAAATGGAAAATGCCGAAAAGTCGACGAATCGAATGATTGGCCACATAGGCTTATGAATGCTCTTGTGATTGATTCAGGCCATGGATTGTGACGTTACATCGGAAAGTGACTATCATGAGCGGTTTCATCAGATGGGCCGAAACAGGCCGAATGGGCCCGTGGGCCCGCTAGATAGGCTTTAGGCCATTTTCGAATCTCTGGACTGTTTGGCTGCATGTATCGCTAGACAACCATGGGCCTACTAATGGGCCTTCACATACGTAGGACCACACTGACAAATGACTGAAATGCCCCTAAGGGGCAAAATTGACCAAAATACCCTCCAGGGATAAAACAACTATTTTGACTCTATATGTTTCCTGATTAAATATGTATATTATAAAATGCTTTGTATGAGTTATCTATATCATGTTAGCATGTCTTTTAATATGTTGCATTGCATGGGGGAATGGGTATATGTTTATGGAGGAAGTGTACTGTTCTAGCAGCTTTCTTGCATTATTCTGTGGCTTATAGCCTAATGTTCTTGTAGCACTGCTGCATGTTTATCGATAGTGCCGCATCGGTACTACACTGTGGAGCGTAGGGTTGGGTGGGTTGATTATATCTCTACATGGAGTGATGGGTTGGACAGAGATGGAGTGTAGATAATGGTTGAGTAGGATTTTGATTGCATGCCATACTGTTACTATAATGGGCTTAGGCCCACTGATTGTGATATGCTACTGTAATGGGATCTAGCCCAAACTAATTTTGTTATATTGTTATTGCTGGGGTTACACATTGAGTATTCGTATACTCACCCTTTTATGTTACTGTACAGGTAATTCCGAGGCAGAGGCGATTCGGTGCTATGTGGACCTAGAGGCAGCCACACTTTGCTTTTACACTACTTTTAAATTTTCATTTATTTTAATTATGGTTTTTATTTTGGGTTTGTAGTAAGGCCGCTATTTAATTTTTCTGAAATATTGGGTTTATTTGTTTCATTTAAAATCTGTTAACTCTAGGGTGCATTTTACAAAATGATATATGTTTTCTAAAAATCACGTTTTCACAGCAAATGAGAATTCAAACAAAGCTTCTGCAATCATTATGTTTTTCCAAAGCAAACAACTTTCATAATCTGATTAATCAAGGGTAACAGAATGATGTTTTCTTCAAACCTTAAAGAACAAGGGTTTTTACAACAAATCTAGTTATAGTGAAACACGGTTTCGAAACACTTCAATGTGACACTACTAAATACAACCATAATGTCTGGGCCGGGTTTGGGGTGTTACATATTTTGATTTGTGTAAGTAATCGAAAAATTTTTAATGTTCTCGGTTTGGTCCCGAACCATTTTAATTGCATAATTAAGGCCTTGAGGGCCCATTTAGGGACATATTGGATGGATGTGAATGAATAAATTTAAAAAAAAAATTTATGCCCAAACTAATAAGTTATGTTTGGTAATGCCTTGTGCTCGATTCCGGCGACGGTCTCGGGTAAGGGTGTTACATCTTACAGAAAACACATAAGAATCCTATGTCATGACATATGTATCCTAGCTATTCCTAAGGTTCATACGGGGCTTTCAGATGTCGCAACTTGATCAAGTCAAACTTGTAAACATTGCTACCAAGCATTTATCATTTCGACACATACTCAAATAATTACAATATTTCATTTCAGCACCTAAAATTTACATATATTAAAATTTATCAACATCTATTTGCTTATAGACTTACCTCGGATATCGATGGACGAAATAGAACGATTATTCAATTACCTTTGTTTTCCCCCAATCCAAGTTCGATTTCTTTGGTTCTTGATCTAAACATATTCAAATTAAACTCATTCAAACACAAATTCATTCAATTTAGTCCAAAAGCATATAAATGGGCAAATTACCATTCTTATCCCTGACATTTCACACGTTTCACAAATTAGTCCCTATTGCACAAAACAAAAAATATGCATAATCTCACAACAACACAGCTAGGTCGAATCTTCCTCTTGTTCATACAAGTCCGTACATTTTATTTATTTCACATTTTAGTCCTTCAATTTATTATTTTTTCAATTTAGGCCTAATTACTCAAATTCATAAAAAATTCCAATACAAAACATATTAATCCAAAAAATATCTTTCATAATTCATCAATTAACATCACAAAGCTCACAAATTCATCAATGGCATAACTCAAAATATTCATCAAAATAAAAAATTAAAGCATGGGCTTTGTAGATTTAGTAGCAACGATCTCAAAAACGTAAAAATTATCAAAAACCGAGCTAAAACTCACCTTGAATCAAGCTTGCTAATGGGCAAAACTTTGAAAGCTTTTATTCTTTTCTTTTTCTTTTAACATTCGGTCATGCAAAATAAATATGAACACATGTTTCATTTTTTTATGCTTTATTATAACTTATATTATTTGTTTAATTACAAAACTAGCCTTTATTAATTAATACAAAACCATTATAAACTAAGTCCAAAATCGTCATCACTTTGAATTATGGTCTAATTACATTTTAAATGCCTCATATTATAAAGACAATAACAATTAGGCACTTACACAATTAAGTACCAACCTTTTCATTTTACACAATTAAGTCCTTTTAATTAATCAGATACTCAAATGATAAAATTAAAACACGAAAATTTCACAAATGTTAAGTCACACATTTTAAACACAGAAAATAATTTTTAAGTATTTTTCTGACTCGGATTTGTGTTCCTGAAACCACTATTCCAAATAGGGTCTAAATTGGGTTGTTACACTTCTATGTCATTTCGACCAAATTATCCGTCAAAATATTCTCAACAAGTGCAACAACCCTCACCAACTGAATCTTCAAGTAATCTTTAGAATTTACTGAAGATGTACATAGCGAAGAATGATGAACTAATCTAAAGCCAAGCAGCAACATTGAAGAATTTAGGAAACCAAGTGGGATAGTTAGCTAATGAGCTCAGAAGCAGACCCCAAGGTATTGGCCAAGTGATATAGAAAATCTGAGAAGCACAAGCAAAGAGCATTGCAAAACCATCACTTTACAAATTGGGAAGACATGAGAACCCAAAGCTGTCGAGGTTGAAGATAAGCCTATTGTAGCTCAAGGCACAGAGGAAATTCAACTGAGTGTTGAAACTCCTATTCCTCAAAAGTCAGATACAGTGATCCTTGATAAGGTAAACTCCAAACCAGTTAGTTCTGATTACCTAATACCCTTGTTAGATACAGAAAAATTTCCACAGAAGAGTTGTCCTGTTAAAGTGAAGATTCCACCACTGCCATATCATCAATCATTCCAGAAGCAGCAAAATGATATTCAGTTGAAAGAAATATTTGATGATGAGGTGACTTTTAATCACTTCGATGCTCTTAAATCTCTAGATATAGTTGAAGACCGCTCTGCTATTTCCAAGATAGAATCGCTGTCTTCTACATAATTAGAGCTTAATTCTTTTGATGATCTGTTAGAACATATTCTACTAGAGGATTCACCAAATGATGATGAAGACAAGAAATGTTTAGCTTGGTTAGAAGCTAATTCGAACGAATTCACTCAAGAAGTTCCACTCAATTTATTAGAGTTATCATCTAAGGAGTATAGGCAACCAAAGTCGTTGATTGAAGAGCCTGCTAAATTGGAACTTAAGATATTGTCTCCTTATTTGAAATATGACTATTTGTGTAACGCCCTAATTTTCAGGTTTCTCTTAGATTTTTCTCCATCTGATAAAATGTTTAAATTCTAGTATGTGGGTGTGTAATGCATGTTTGAAGTGTGTTAATAGGCCTATGGAAGGCCCAGGTGTTGGTTAGAAGCTCGGCAAAATTTTGTATTTTTGACTTCGGAGTTAGGGGTCTCTTGGAGGTAGGTGATATAAGAAAATATCTGTGAAGTAAGGCATAAGTTGGCCAGTGGTGGAGTGGCAACATGACGCCACTTAGGAGCTATAAAGGTGGCACCTAAGTGAGCTTGGAGGTCCAAGGTTCAAGCCCCAGAGTATGGAAGGATATTGTATATTTTTATGCTTGAGCAGGTAAGAGTTTGAAGCAGAGTAAAACTCTACTTGGGGGAAGGTTTGAATCGGTCATAGGAGTGATTCAAGGAGTGGGTTGAGGAATTCAAATTTTGAGTGGAAGTGGCCAGCAATTGGGACTCTCTATGAGGCAAATCAGTAAGCAATATTGGGTTTAGCACAATCGGCATAGGGGGGTTTTTGTGCCGATTTCATTTAGGGTCTTTTAGAGGTTCTTGAGCCGATTGTGTATAGAGCACGAGGGTCTTCTTTAATTTTTTCTTTTTGTTACTCAACCTCCCTTTTCCTCCTAATAGCCGCAACCTACCCTTACCCTAAGCCATATTGCTGAATCCTCTAGTTGCCGAAATCACTCCCTAGTTTCTCTTATTCTCTCGTTCTTCTTCATTGCTCTTGCACCCCACACCAATCCCATTCTACCCCTTTCCCTTCAAGACCGAAGCCACCTTCCTCCTTCTCATTTTCTTCAAGCTTCAATTGACAGCATTAAAAGCCGAGACACTCTTGTTTTGCCGAAATCGAATTCTCTTTCTTTCCTTAATTGTTTTGGTAAGCCGAACTCTTCAAGCCACTCTGATTGTCATTAGAGCTACTATAGATTTAGTATAGGTTCCGTCGAGTAGAAGCGGGTAAGCAGGGTTGTTCGTGCGTAGAGTTTTGGTAAGTATTTGAAACCTTGAATACATTCGTTATTGGTATATTAAAGTGAAGCCGAAATCCCTGGACCTTTAGGGGAGTTGTCGACATGGCTTTTAATGATCTAATGCTATGGTTTGATTCTTTTGTGTTTTGGATCGTAAGGAAAGGTGACCAAACGAGGAGTTTTGGGGACTAACGCAGTTGAGCACTTAGATCTAATCCATAATCGACAAAAAGGTAAGGGCTTTTAAGGACTTAGGCCATGTTGGCCGATTTTGGTAAAGGACTTAGGGTCTAATGATTATTGATTATTAAACTAACACTAAGGTGATTGACGATAGGTTTCGTACGTGGATTTCGTCAACTGTTTCAACGGTTAACAGGTGTGTATCTAATCCCAATTTTAGACTGGAATGGAAAAGGCCGTAAAGACTGAAAAGTGACCGACAACTAGTTGGAAGTGACCGAAAACGCATTCTTGTGATATCTAGGAGTAGTCGTTTACTCCGTTAGGGGTTAACCATGAATTCGATAGTGGTGGAATTGCAGAAGGTGCAATTCCGAACGTTTTGGTAAGTTGGGCTTCGATGGGCCAACATAGGCCCAATAGGCTTCCGAGCCCAAATCGGTAAAATGAATGTTAAAGGCTTTCTGGTAACGTGGTTATTAATAATATGGTTAAATTGGTAATCTGAACCTAAAAATTGGACTTAACGGGCTTAAGACACTAGTGGACACAGTAGGGCCCATTAGGGGTTTTAGGCTAAAAAGGGCAAAATTGGAAATTAAGCTTAAAATGGACTTCAGTGGATATCTATGGACTGATAATCAATTGAACATGCATAAAATCTCTGAAAATATGGAAAAGGACTAAAATACCCTTAGGTAGGGAAAATTACCAAAATACCCCTAGGTGTAAAAAGACTATTATACCCTTAGAACCAATTCTGTACGAAATGTATAATATTATGTATCTGCATGAGTTATCACTTAATCTGAATATGTCTGATGCATGAGATGCTGTATGTTGCATGCTATAGTATGTTACATCTATTCATGGGGTTATGGGCTTTTATGATGGAGGAAGCGTTCTGGCAGTCTCGCTGCAATCTGGTGGCCTCACCATATATATATCTGTTCTGGCAGCCTCGCTGCAATCTGGTGGCATCGCCACGTATATACATCTGTTCTGGTGGCCTCGCCACAATATTTGTATCTGGTGACCTCGTCACAATATCTGGCAGCCTCGCTGCAAATTTTATCTGGCAGCCTCGCTGCAAATTTCTATGGTGTGTAGCGGTTGGATGGGTTGAGTAGTCTCCCCACATGGTGTAAGGTTGGTACGGGGGCGTTATGGATGGATCTGGGTTGGGTTTTCTGTCTGCATATTATATCTGATCTGTATCTGTTATGGGCCTATGGGCTTAACCTGATTTCTGTAATGGGCCAAGGCCCAATTAATCTGATTCTGAGGCTTGATCTGTTTGGCCTATGGTTGAGATTATGTTACACACTGAGTTGTCAAACTTACCCCCCTCTAATTTCATCTCTGCAGGTAACCCTCAACCATAGTGGGCTTGGAGCTGGGAGAGATTTGGAGTGGCCACAGCATCTTAAATTTCAGTTTTCTTTTAATTTTAAGTATTTAATTATTCTATTTTGGGTTTTAATTGTAATAAGGCCGTTGATTAAATTTCTTTATTGGTTTTATTTTCTTTTATGGTTTAATTCATATTTTATTGAGATTGCTAGTTATAGGCTACGCGGGTTTTTCAAACTCCTAAAAAGGTTTTCAAAATTCAACAAATTCAAATATGGATAACCTAAAGGCCTATCAAAATGATTTTTCACAATCATGCTGTTTCACTAAAAATATCACCTAAGACACAACAAGCAGAAGGTCGTAAACTTAGTTATAGGTTCATGTGACACACCAGATCTGGTCATAACGTCCAGGCCGGGTTTGGGGTGTTACATTTAGTGGTATTAGAGCTAAGTTGCAATAACTCGGTTGTGGATCGGGTCTAAAAATAGGAAGTTTTCAAACCGTTAAAACAAAGATTTTCGAGAGATCATGTTTTTAACGATTGTTTTAAAAATTAATTGGAACTTATTTTGATGAACTTCTTTCGTACATAAATGAGTTATTTTCAAAGAATAAATTAAGTTTTCCTATGTAGTTTTTCTAAAGAGTGGCACACCGAATCTCCGGCCCAAGCCTGTAAGTTTTCTGAACTTTTCTGATTAATTCTGAAATTTTGATTATATGCCTGACTAAGACTCTATTATGATACTTTAGCTAGGGTATTACTGAAACTATAGAGACTCTGATAGGTAGACTGAGACTGTAGCTAGTCTACCGCGAAAGAAGATAAACTCTGAAATTCTACTTATTCATAAGACATCTATAATAAACACTGGAATATTAATCTGACTCATAAAATTCTAAAACAGAAAATATGAAATGAGTGCCCGAGCAGCTCGTGGGAGGGGCTGTGGACATGGCTGAGGTAGTTTACGAGCTAAATCTTCATCTTTGGGTCATGCGCCAGCAGCTGATGTACCGGTACCACCGGCAACAGAGGTGGAGTCTCATGATCGAGGTGTTGGGGACGACGCCCTATCACAAGTAATGCTCCGAGTTCTGGAAAGGGTTGCTGGGGCAAGTACTGGTAATGGATTTCGGGGATCTATTTCTAAGCGACTCCGAGCTAATGGAGTAGAATTCTTTAGGGGTGTGTCTGGTGTAGCCCCAAATGTGGCCGAGTATTGGTTGGAGGCCACTGAGCGGATTATGGACGATCTGGATTGCCCTATAGAGCAGAAGCTGAAGGGAGCCGTATCGTTGCTTAGAGATGAAGCTTATCAGTGGTGGCTCACGGTGAGAGATGGAACTTCAGCTGGTGGGGTAACATGGGAGCTGTTTAAGACAGCCTTTAAAGGAAAATATGTTGGGGCTAGCTATGTGGACGCCCGCAGGAAAGAATTCTTGAATTTGGTTCAGGGAAGTAGGACAGTATCTGAGTACGAGGCTGAATTTCTAAGGCTGAGCCGATATGCTTCTGGGATAGTTGCTACTGAATATGAGCGTAGTGTGCGCTTCGAGGATGGTCTGAGGGATGAATTGAGGGTGCTGATTGCTCCGCAGAGGGAGCGTAACTTTGCTGCTTTGGTTAAGAAAGCTAAGATAGCGGAAGAGGTAAAGCGGACAGAAAGACTGAACTGCGAGAAGGATCGAAACCACTTCCGGAGGGATTTTGGACCATCAGGTGGGATTAATAGGAATGTTAAGAGAGCAAGAGTGGCAGAACCAGTGCGAGCAGTGCCAATGATTGCTATCAGACCGCAGGGTTGTAGGAATTATGGTAAGATACATATGGGCGAGTGTCGGAAACGTTCTGGAGCCTGTTTTCGATGTGGGTCGATGGACCATAGGATTAAGGATTATCCCCAGGAACCAGACCAGGACCAAGTCAGGGATCAGAGGGTTGCTCAACCAGTGAGGGGTGGACCACCACTCTGAGAGGGCGTGGACAAGGTAGAGGTGGAAATGGTAATGGTCGAGGACGAGGAGCACCTGGCAGGGGTGTTGGTTTTGCTGAGGCTCGTCAGCCAGCGTTGGTGTATGCAGCTTGTCGTCGAGAGGAAGGTGATGCTCCTGACATCATAACCGGTACGTTTTTTATTTCTAGCATGCCATACACTGCGTTGATAGATGTTGGATCTACCCATTCTTATGTTGCATGTGCTATATCTGGGTCACTGGGTGTGCGTTCTGAGGAGACAGTGAGTGGGGTATCTGTACTAAGTCCCTTGGGTCACTCGGTCAGGGTAGACAAACTGTATAGAGACGTCCCTATAGAGACTCAAGGAAAAATCTTTTCTGGAAACTTGATGGAGCTACCCTTCGGAGAATTCGATCTTATCTTAGGAATGGATTGGCTTGTAAAGCATAGGGCTACCTTGGATTGTGCTGCAAATTGAGTGAGGTTAAAGACTGTAGAGGATGAGTAAGTTATGGTGATGGGTGAATGTAGAGACTATCTGTCCAATGTGGTGTCAGCATTGAGCGCTGAAAAGTGGATTCGAAAAGGATGCGAGGCTTATTTGGCATTCATAAGTCAAGCAGAAACTGAGGAACTAACTGTGGACAAAGTTAGAACTGTTAAGGATTTTCAAGATGTTTTTCCAGAAGAGCTTCCAGGGTTGCCTCCGAATCGAGAGGTTGAGTTTGGGATCGATTTGTTGCCTGGTATGGCACCGGTGTCCATTGCACCAAAGGAGTTGGTGGAGTTGAAAGCGCAGATTCAAGAACTGTTGGATAGAGGCTTTATTAGGCCAAGTGTATCTCCATGGGGAGCACCAGTGCTGTTCGTAAAGAAGAAAGATGGGTCAATGCGAATGTGCATCAATTATCGGCAATTGAACAAACTGACGATTAAGAATAAGTACCCGTTGCCAAGAATGTAACGCCCTAATTTTTGGGTTTTTTCTTAGATTGCTCTTTATCTGATAAAATGTTTAAATTCTAGTATTTGGTTGTGTAATGCAAGTTTGGAGCGTGGTAATGGGCCTAAGGAAGGCCCGTGTGTTGGTTGGAAGCTCGGTAAAATTTTGTATTTTGACTTAGGAGATAGGGGACTCTTGAAGACAAGTGTTATAAGAAAATAATTGTGAAATAAGACACAAAACATGTCCTGGTAAAGTGGCAAGGGAGGCGCCACTAAGCTCCTTAAAAAGTGGCGCCTAAGTGAGCTTAGAGTCAAGGGTTCAAGCTCCAGAGGTAGCAAAGGTGGTGTTTTATTTTTGAGCTTGAACAGGTAAGAATTCGAAGCAAAGTTAAACTCTGCATGGAAGGAATTTGAATCGGTCAATGAGCAAATCAAGGAGGGATTTGAGGAGCTTTTGAATTTCAAAAGAGGTGGCCGGTTTAGGGACTCTGCAAGTGCCATTCGGCTAGGGAGTTTGGTGTTGGTGATTTCGGCAATTAGGGGCTTCGTCTGCCGATTTCCTAAAGGTTCTCTTTAGGTGTTTTTAGCCAATTTCTTTAGGTTAGTAAAACTCCCTTTCTTTTGTCAATTAGCAATAGGTTTTTTGTCACTCTGTTCTTCATTTACTGCTTTAGGAGCTGAATTCCATCACCCTTAAAACCCCTGTGCCGCACACTCATTTTGACCGAAACACTCCCTTTTCACCTCTTTTCTTCATTCTTCTTCTTCTCCCCTCATACCATAAAATGAACCTCCACCGTTATCTCCTTCTTTAGCTAAATCATTCTCCCTTGTCTCTTCTCTGAACCCCTGTCGACAATTGCAAAAAGAAGCCGAACCCTTTGCAGCCGATTGTTCTTTGCCAAGTCGACCGCTCCCATTCTTTCCTTTCTTCTAAACCTTTCCATAAGCCGAAACCCTTATTGTGCTTAGCCGAATCCTCTGTGCTCTCAACTCTTCCTTTCTTTTACTTAGATTGTGACTAAGGAGGGCATCTAGAGGCACTTCTTAAACCGATTAATTCAGCGGTAAGTATTCGGGAACCTCCCTTGCTAGTAGATTTTTTTTTTAAGTAAAAGCCGAAAACCCTCTAAGGGGGGGAAGGCTATCGTTTGGACTAAGAGGTCTTATGACCTTTTCTTCTGTTTATATGTGCTAGAGAAGGAAAAAGGGACGTGCTTCAAAGGACTTCGGAGACTGAGCAATTGGACATTGGGATTTAGTTTGTAATCGGCAAAGAGGGGTAAGATTTCAATGTTTTGGGTCATGATAGTCGATTATGGGTAAGGGATTTTTGCTTAATGGTCGTTGGTCATTAAACTAACACTAAGGTGATTAATGATAGGTTTCATACGTGGGTTTCGCCAATTGTTTCAACAAGTAACAGGTGTGTAACTAATCCCAACTGTTAGACTAAAGTGGTAAAAGCCGAAAAGGGCGTAACGTTACCGACATCTGGTGTAAATGATCGAAAACACATTCGTTTGATAGTCGAGAGTGACCATTTACTCCATTGGGCTTAACTATGAGTTCGGTGCTGGAGGAATTGCAAAAGGTGCAATTCTGAACGTTTCGGTAAGTTGGGCTACAATGGGCCAAGATGGGCCCAATGGGCTTCCGAGCCCAAATCGATAAAGTGACTATTATAGGATTTCTGGTGACGTGGTTAATGATAACATGCTTAAGTTGGTAAGCTGGACCTAAAAACTAGACTTAACGGGCTTGAGATGATAATGGACTTAGTAAGGCCCATTAGGGGTTTTAGGCTAAAAAGGGCAAAAGTGGAAATTAAGCTTAAAATGGACTTCTGTGGATATCTATGGACTGATAACCAATTGAACATGCATAAAATCTCTGAAAATATGAAAAAGGACTATAATACCCTTAGGTTGGAAAAATTACCAAAATACCCCTAGGTGTAAAAAGACTATTATACCTCTAGGGTCAATTCTGTATGAAATGTATGATTTCATGTATCTGCATGAGTTACCATTTAATATGAGCATATCTGATGCATGAGATGCTATATGTTGCATGCTAGTATGTATATATTTGTTGCATGGGGTATGGGTTTATGATGGAGGAAGCGTTCTGGCAGCCTCGCTGCAATCTGGTGACTTTGTCACATTATTATCTGGCAGCCTCGCTGCAATTTGGTGACTTTGTCACATTATTATCTGGCAGCCTCGCTGCAATTTGGTGGCCTCGCCACGTATATATATCTGTTCTGGTGGCCTCGCCACAATATCTGTATCTGGTGACATTGTCACAATATCTGGCAGCCTCGCTGCAAATTATATCTGGCAGCCTCGCTGCAAATATCTATGGTGTGTAGCGGTTGGGTGGGTCGAGTAGTCTCCCCACATGGTGTAAGGTTGGTACGAGGGTGTTATGGATGGATTTGGGTTGGGTTTCTGTCTGCATATTATTTCTGATCTGTATCTATTATGGGCCTATAGGCTTAACCTGATTTCTGTAATGGGCAAGGCCCAATTAATCTGATTCTGAGGCTTGATCTGTTTTGGCCTATGGTTGAGATTATGTTATACACTGAGTTGTCAAACTCACCCCCTTTAATTTCATCTCTGCAGGTAACCCTCAACCATAGTGGGCTTGGAGCTGGAAGAGATTCGGAGTGGCCACAATCTCTGCAAATTCAGTTTTCGTTTAATTTTAAGTATTGAATTATTTTATTTTTGGGTTTTAATTGTAACAAGGCTGCTATTTAATTTCCCTTTATGGTTTATCTTTGAATCCATATTTTATCGAAACTGCTAGTTATAGGGTGCGCGGGTTTTAAAAATATTGGCAACGTTTTCAAACGCAACAAGTTAAAACATGGATAAGTTAAGGATTAACAAATTGGTTTCTCTCAAACTCGCCGTTTTAGTAAAATATCATCTAAGTCATAACGAGCAAAAAAGATCATAAGTTTAGTTGTAGGATCATATGACACACCGAATCTGGTCATAACGTCTAGACCGGGTTTGGGGTGTTACATTTAGTGGTATCAGAGCCAGGTTGTAACAACTTAGCTGTGGATCGGGTCTAAAAATGGAAGTTTTCAAACAATCAAAATAAAGATTTTCGAAAAATCATGTTTTTACATTGTTTCCAAATTACTTGGAACTAGTTTTGATGAACTTCTTTCGTACCAAAAATGATTCATTTTTTTTAGAATAAATTAAGTTTTCCTATGAAATCTTTCGGAAGAGTGGCACACCGAATCTCCGGCCCAAGCCTGTAAGTTTTCTGAACTTTTCTGATTAATTCTGAAATTCTGATTATATGCCTGACTAAGACTCTATTATGATACTTTAGTTAGGGTATTACTGAAACTATGGAGACTCTGATAGGTGGACTGAGACTGTAGCTAGGCTACCGCGGAAGAAGATAACCTCTGACATACTACTTATTCATAAGACATCTGTAATAAACACTGAAATATTAATCTGACTCATAAAATTTCTAAAACAGAACATACGAAATGAGTACGCGAGCAGCTTGTCGTAGGGGCCGTGGACGTGGCTGAGGTAGTGCACGAGCTGAAACTTCATCTTCGGGTCATGCACCAGCAGCTGATATACCAATACCACCGGCAACAGAGGTAGAGTCCCATGACTAAGGTGTTGGGGACGACGCCCTATCGCAAGCGATGCTTCGAGTTCTGGAAAGGGTTGCTGGGGCAAGTACTGGTAATGGATTTCGGGGATCCATTTCTGAGCGACTCCGAGCTAATGGGGCAGAGTTCTTTAGGGGTGTGTCTGGTGTAGCCCCAAATGTGGCTGAATATTGGCTGGAGGCCACAGAGCGAATCATGGACGATCTGGATTGCTCTATGGAGCAGAAGCTGAAAGGAGCTGTGTCGTTGCTTAGAGATGAAGCTTATCAGTGGTGGCTCACGGTAAGAGATGGAACTTCCGATGGTGAGGTAACGTGGGAGCTGTTTAAGAAAGCCTTTAAAGGAAAATATGTTGGGGCTAGCTATGTGGACGCCCGCAGGAAAGAATTCTTGAATCTGGTTCAGGGAAGTAGGACAGTATCTGAGTACGAGGCTAAATTTCTGAGGCTGAGCCGATATGCTTCGGGGATAGTTGCCACTGAAAATGAGCGTAGCGTGTGTTTCGAGGATGGTCTGAGAGATGAACTAAGGGTACTGATTGCTCCGCAGAGAGAGCGTAACTTTGCTGCTTTGGTTGAGAAAGCTAAGATAGCTGAGGAAGTAAAGCGTACCGAGAGACAGAATCGCAAAAAGGATAGAAACCGCTTCCGGAGGGATTCTAGATCATCAGGTGGGGCTAATAGAAATGTTAAGAGAGCAAGAGTGGTAGAACCAGTGCGAGCGGTGCCAATGAATGCTGTCAGACCGCAGGGTTGTAGGAGTTGTGGTAAGATACATATGGGCGAGTGTCGGAAACATTCTGGAGCCTGTTTTCGATGTGGGTCGATGGAGCATAGGATTAAGGACTGTCCCGAAGAACCGGATCAAGGACAAGTTATGGCTCAAAGGGTTGTCCAACCAGTAAGGGGTGGACCACCAGCTCCGAGGGGTCGTGGACAAGGTAGAGGCGGAAATGGTAATGGTCGAGGACGAGGAGCACCTGGTAGGGGTGCTGGTTTCGCTGAGGCTCGTCAGCCAACGCTAGTTTATGCAACTCGTCGCCGAGAGGAGGGTGATGCTCCTGACGTCATAACTGGTACGTTTTTGATTTTTAGTATGCCATACACTACGTTGATAGATGTTGGATCTACCCATTCTTATGTTGCATGTGCCATTCTGGGGCGCTGGGAGTGCGTTCTGAGGAGACAGTGAGTGGGGTATCTGTATTAAGTCCGTTGGGTCACTCGGTTAGGGTAGACAAACTGTATAGAGACGTACCTATAGAGACTCAAGGAAAAATCTTTTTTGGAGACTTGATGGAGCTACCTTTCGGAGAATTTGATCTCATCTTGGGAATGGATTGGCTTGTAAAGCATAGTGCTACTTTGGATTGTGCTGCAAAGCGAGTGAGGCTAAAGACTGCAGAAGATAAGGAAATTATAGTGATAGGAGAACGTAGAGATTATTTGTCAAATGTGGTGTCGGCATTAAGAGCCGAGAAGTGGATTCGAAAAGGATGTGAGGCTTATTTGGCATTCATAAGTCAAGCAGAAATTGAGGAACTAACTGTGGACAAAGTTAGAACCGTTAAGGATTTTCAAGATGTGTTTCCAGAAGAGCTTCCAGGGCTACCTCCGAATCGAGAAGTTGAGTTTGGGATCGACTTGTTGCCTGGTATGACACCAGTGTCCATTGCACCCTATAGGATGGCACTAAAGGAGTTGGTGGAGTTGAAAGCGCAGATTCAAGAGCTGTTAGATAGAGGTTTCATTAGGCCAAGTGTGTCTCCGTGGGGAGCACCAGTGCTATTCGTAAAGAAGAAGGATGGGTCAATGCGAATGTGCATCGATTATCGGCAGTTGAACAAACTGACGATTAAGAATAAGTACCCGTTGCCAAGAATCGATGATCTGTTCGACCAGCTTAGAGGAGCTTCAGTATTCTCCAAGATTGACCTTCGATCTGGGTACCATCAGTTAAGGGTAAAAGAGGTGGATATACACAAGATAGCATTCAGAACTCGCTATGGTCACTATGAATTCTTGGTTATGCCATTTGGGCTGACCAATGCACCTGCAGCATTTATAGACCTGATGAATTAAGTGTTCCAGCCATACTTGGATTGATTCGTGGTCGTCTTTATCGACGATATTTTGGTTTATTCTGAATCTGAGGAGAAACATGATGAGCATCTCTGTATCGTGCTGCAAGTGTTAAGGGAAAAGGAGCTTTATGCGAAATTCAGTAAGTGTGAGTTCTGGTTGAGGGAGGTAACCTTCTTGGGTCATGTTGTATCTGCTGAGGGGATTAAGGTAGACCCTCGAAAGATTGAAGCAATTCTGGAGTGGAAACCACCGAGGTCAGTGGCAGAAATTCGAAGTTTTCTGGGTTTAGCTGGATACTATAGAAGGTTTGTAGAAGGATTTTTTGTGATGGCAGCGCCATTGACAAAACTCGTAAGGAAAGAAGTGCCATTTATTTGGACCGAGCTGGAGCAAGAAGCTTTTAAGAAACTAAAGAAGGTTCTGACTGAGGCACCTGTACTGATTCAACCAGAGTCTGGAAAAGATTTTACCGTGTACAGTGATGCATCACATGTTGGGTTGGGCTGTGTATTGATGCAAGAGGGTAAAGTGGTTGCTTATGCATCGCGACAGCTTAAACCTCATGAAGTGAACTACCCTACCCATGATCTGGAGTTGGCATCAGTAATCTTTGTACTTAAGATCTAGCGACATTATCTGTATGGAGAAAGGTGTATTATATACACAGACCATAAGAGTCTTAAGTACTTGTTGACTCAGAAGGAGCTGAATCTTAGGCAACGGAGATGGATTGAGTTGCTTAAGGATTATGATTGTGCGATTGAGTATCATCCAGGCAAAGCTAATGTGGTGGCTGATGCCCTAAGTTGTAGAACTGTATCTAATCTGCGAGCGATGTTTGCACGTTTGAGTCTGTATGATGACGGGAGTCTATTAGCAGAGTTGCAAGTAAGACCGACCTGGGTGGATGAGATTAAGGAAAAGCAATCAAAGGATGAATCTCTGGTCTCTCGATTTCAGCAGGTTAAGGATGGGAGTACTTCTGAGTTTGGACTTAACAGTGAGGGAGTTCTATGTTTCCATGGTAGAATCTGTATTCATAAGGATTCCATGTTGAGGCAAGCAATTTTGAATGAAGCTCATAAAGGACTGTGTGCTATGCATCCTGGAGGTAATAAGATGTATCATGACCTAAAGTAGTTGTATTGGTGGCCTGGGCTGAAGCAAGAGGTAACAGAATTTGTGGGGAAATGTCTGACTTGTCAGCAAGTGAAAGCAGAACATCAGTTACCTTCTGGACTTCTGCAATTAGTGAAGGTACCACTCTGGAAGTGAGAAAGGGTGACCATGGATTTTGTAAGTGGATTGCCCTTAACGCCGTCAAAGAAGGACTCGATTTGGGTGATTGTGGACAGGTTGACTAAATCTGCTCATTTCATCCCTGTATGTACTGATTATTCACTTCAGAAGTTAGCCAAGTTGTATGTGGCAGAGATTGTGCGACTGCATGGGGTGCCAGTGTCTATTATCTCTGATCGAGATCCTAGATTCATTTTTCGGTTCTGGCAAAAGTTGCATGAGGCGTTGGGAACGCGACTGAACTTTAGCACGGCTTTTCATCCTCAGACTGATGGTCAGTCAGAAAGGGTTATTCAGATTCTGGAATATATGTTGAGGGGATGTGTTATCGATTTTCGAGGCAGTTGGGAGGATTATTTACCGTTGGCAGAGTTTGCGTATAATAACAGTTATCAGGCTAGTATCCGTATGGCACCTTATGAGGCACTGTATGGACGTAAGTGTCGTTCACCTAGTTGTTGGACAGAATTGGGCGAGCGGCAAGTTCTTGGACCTGAGTTGGTAGCAGAGACTGAAGAGAAGGCCAAGATGATAAGGGATCGGTTAAAAGAGGCATCTGATCGACAGAAGTCTTACGCGGATTTGAAGCATAGGGAGATTGAGTATTCAGAAGGTGACATGGTCTTCTTGAAAGTTTCGCCTTGGTAGAAGATACTAAGATTCGGGAAGAAAGGCAAGCTAAGTCTGCGATTTATTGGGCCTTATCGGGTTCTTAAGCGAATAGGCCCGGTGGCGTATCAGTTGGAATTACCTCCAGAGTTAAATAGAATCCATGATGTGTTTCACGTATCTATGCTAAGACGATATCGTTCTGACCCTACCCATATTCTACCGGTTGCAGAAATAGAAGTACAGCCTGATTTGACTTTCGAGGAAGAGCCTGTGTAGATTCTTGATCGAGACGTAAAGGTTCTAAGAAGAAAATCAGTCCCATTGGTAAAGGTATTTTGGCGTAATCATGGCAGAGAGGAAGCCACTTGGGAACCAGAGGAGGCAATACGTCAGCAATATCCCCATTTGTTTGGATAAGGAAAATTTCGAGGACGAAATTTCTTTAAGGAGGATAGAGTTGTAACGCCTTAATTTTTGGGTTTTTTCTTAGATTGCTCTTTATCTGATAAAATGTTTAAATTCTAGTATTTGGTTGTGTAATGCAAGTTTGGAGCGTGGTAATGGGCCTAAGGAAGGCCCATGTGTTGGTTAGAAGCTCGGTAAAATTTTGTATTTTGACTTAGGAGATAGGGGACTCTTGAAGACAGGTGTTATAAGAAAATAATTGTGAAATAAGACACAAAACAAGTCCTGGTAAAGTGGCAAGGGAGGCGCCACTAAGCTCCTTAAAAAGTGGCGCCTAAGTGAGCTTAGAGGTCAAGGGTTCAAGCTCCAGAGGTTGCAAAGGTGGTGTTTTATTTTTGAGCTTGAACAGGTAAGAATTCGAAGCAAAGTTAAACTCTGCATGGAAGGAATTTGAATCGGTCAATGAGCAAATCAAGGAGGGATTTGAGGAGCTTTTGAATTTCAAAAGAGGTGGCCGGTTTAGGGAGTCTGCAAGTGCCATTCGGCTAGGGAGTTTGGTGTTGGTGATTTCGGCAATTAGGGGCTTAGTATGCCGATTTCCTAAAGGTTCTCTTTAGGTGTTTTTAGCCGATTTCTTTAGGTTAGTAAAACTCCCTTTCTTTTGTCAATTAGCAATAGGTGTTTTGTCACTCTGTTCTTCATTTACTGCTTTAGGAGCCAAATTCCATCACCCCTAAAACCTCCTGTGCCGCACACTCATTTTGACCGAAACACTCCCTTTTCACCTCTTTTCTTCATTCTTCTTCCTCTCCCCTCATACCATAAAACGAACCTCCACCGTTATCTCCTTCTTTAGCTAAATCATTCTCCCTTGTCTCTTCTCTGAACCCCTGTCGACAATTGCAAAAAGAAGCCGAACCCTTTGCAGCCGATTGTTCTTTGCCAAGTCGACCACTCTCATTCTTTCCTTTCTTCTAAACCTTTCCATAAGCCGAAACCCTTATTGTGCTTAGCCAAATCCTCTGTACTCTCAACTCTTCCTTTCTTTTACTTAGATCGTGACTAAGGGGGGCATCTAGAGGCACTTCTTGAACCGATTAATTCAGTGGTAAGTATTCGGGAACCTCCCTTGCTAGTAGATTTTGTTTTGAAGTAAAAGCCGAAAACCCTCTAATGGGGGGAAGGCTATCGTTTGGACTAAGAGGTCTTATGACCTTTTCTTCTGTTTATATGCGCTAGAGAAGGAAAAAGGGATGTGCTTCAAAGGACTTCAGAGACTGAGCAATTGGACATCGGGATTTAGTCTGTAATCGGCAAAGAGGGGTAAGATTTCAATGTTTTGGGTCATGATAGTCGATTATGGGTAAGGGATTTTTGCTTAATGGTAGTTGGTCGTTGAACTAACACTAAGGTGATTAATGATAGGTTTCATACGTGGGTTTCGCCAATTGTTTCAACAAGTAATAGGTGTGTAACTAATCCCAACTGTTAGACTAAAATGGTAAAAGCCGAAAAGGGCGTAACGTTATCGACATCTGGTGTAAATGACTGAAAACACATTCGTTTGATAGTCGAGAGTAACCATTTACTCCATTGGGCTTAACTATGAGTTCGGTGCTAGAGGAATTGCAGAAGGTGCAATTCTGAACGTTTCGGTAAGTTGGGCTACAATGGGCCAAGATGGGCCCAATGGGCTTCTGAGCCCAAATCGATAAAGTGACTATTATAGGCTTTCTGGCGACGTGGTTAATGATAACATGCTTAAGTTGGTAAGCTAGACCTAAAAACTAGACTTAACGGGCTTTAGATGATAATGGACTTAGTAAGGCCCATTAGGGGTTTTAGGCTAAAAAGGGCAAAAGTGGAAATTAAGCTTAAAATGGACTTCTGTGGATATCTATGGACTGATAACCAATTGAACATGCATAAAATCTCTAAAAATATGAAAAAGGACTATAATACCCTTAGGTAGGAAAAATTACCAAAATACCCCTAGGTGTAAAAAGACTATTATACCCCTAGGGTCAATTCTGTATGAAATGTATGATTTCATGTATCTGCATGAGTGACCATTTAATGTGAGCATATCTGATGCATGAGATGCTATATGTTGCATGCTAGTATGTATATATTTGCTGCATGGGGTATGGGTTTATGATGGAGGAAGCGTTCTGGCAGCCTCACTGCAATCTGGTGACTTTGTCACATTATTATCTGGCAGCCTCACTGCAATCTGGTGGCCTCGCCACGTATATATATCAGTTCTGGTGGCCTCGCCACAATATCTATATCTGGTGACCTCATCACAATATCTGGCAGCCTCGCTGCAAATATCTGTGGTGTGTAGCGGTTGGGTAGGTCAAGTAGTCTCCCTACATGGTGTAAGGTTGGTACGGGGGTGTTATAGATGGATTTGGGTTGGGTTTCTGTCTGCATATTATTTCTGATCTGTATCTGTTATGGGCCTATGGGCTTAACTTGATTTCTGTAATGGGCAAGGCCCAATTAATCTGATTCTGAGGCTTGATCTATTTTGGCCTATGGTTGAGATTATGTTATACACTGAGTTGTCAAACTCACCCCCCTTTAATTTCATCTCTGCAGGTAACCCTCAACCATAGTGGGCTTGGAGCTGGAAGAGATTCGGAGTGGCCACAATCTCTTCAAATTCAGTTTTCATTTAATTTTATGTATTGAATTATTTTATTTTTGGGTTTTAATTGTAATAAGGCCGCTATTTAATTTCCCTTTATGGTTTATCTTTTAATCCATATTTTATCGAAACTGCTAGTTATAGGGTGCGCGGGTTTTAAAAATATTGGCAACGTTTTCAAACGCAACAAGTTTAAAACATGGATAAGTTAAGGATTAACAAATTGGTTTCTCTCAAACTCGCCGTTTTAGTAAAATATCATCTAAGTCATAACAAGCAAAAAAGATCATAAGTTTAGGTGTAGGATCATGTGACACACCGGATCTGGTCATAACGTCTAGACCGGGTTTGGGGTGTTACAAAGAATCGATGATCTGTTCGATCAGCTTAGAGGAGCTTCAGTATTCTCCAAGATTGACCTTCGATCTGGGTACCATCAGTTAAGGGTGAAAGAGGTGGATATTCACAAGACAGCATTCAGAACTCGGTATGGTCACTATGAATTCTTGGTTATGCCATTTGGGCTGACCAATGCACCTGCAGCATTTATGGATCTAATGAATCGAGTGTTCCAGCCATACTTGGATCGATTCGTGGTCGTCTTTATCGATGATATTCTGGTTTATTCTGAATCTGAGGAGAAACATGATGAGCATCTCCGTATTGTGCTACAAGTGTTAAGGGAAATGTTGCTTTATGCGAAATTTAGTAAGTGTGAGTTTTGGTTGAGAGAAGTAACTTTCTTGGGGCATGTTGTTTCTGCTGAGGGTATAAAGGTGGACCCTCAAAAGATTGAAGCAATTCTGGAATGGAAACCACCGAGGTCGGTGGCAAAAATCTGAAGTTTTCTGGGTTTAGCTGGGTACTATAGAAGGTTTGTGGAAGGATTTTCTGTGATGGCAGCGCCATTAACAAAGCTGATAAGGAAAGGGGTACCATTTATTTGGACCGAGCAGCAGCAAGAAGCTTTTGAGAAACTAAAGAAGGTTCTGACCGAGGCGCCTGTACTGATTCAACCAGAGTCTGGAAAAGATTTTACCGTGTACAGTGACGCATCACATGTTGGGTTGGGCTGTGTGCTGATGCTAGAGGGTAAAGTGGTTGCTTATGCATCGCGACAGCTTAAACCTCATGAAGTGAACTATCCTACTCATGATCTAGAGTTGGCAGCAGTAATCTTTGCACTCAAGATTTGGAGGCATTATCTGTATGGGGAAAGGTGTACCATATACACAGATCATATAGTCTTAAGTACTTGTTGACTCAGAAGGAGCTGAATCTTAGGCAACGAAGATGGAAGGAGTTGCTTAAGGATTATGATTGTGCGATTGAGTATCATCCAGGCAAAGCTAATGTGGTGGCTGATGCCCTAAGTCGTAGAACTGTATCTGATTTGAGAGCGATGTTTGCACGTTTGAGTCTGTATGATGACGGTAGTCTATTAGCAGAACTGCAAGTAAGACCGACCTGGGTGGATGAGATTAAGGAAAAGCAGTCGAAGGATGAGTCTCTGGTTTCTCGATTTCAGCAGGTTAAGGATGGGAGTACTTCTGAGTTTGGACTTAACAGTGAGGGAGTTCTATGTTTCCATGGTAGAATTTGTATTCCTAAGGATTCCAATTTGAGGCAAGCAATTCTAAATGAAGCTCATAAAGGACTGTGTGCTATGCATCCTGGAGGTAATAAGATGTATCATGACTGAAAGGAGTTGTATTGGTGGCCTAGACTGAAGCGAGAGGTAACGGAATTTGTTGGGAAGTGTCTGACTTGTCAGCAAGTGAAAGCTGAACATCAGTTACCTTCTGGACTTCTGCAACCAGTAAAGGTACCACTTTGGAAGTGGGAGAGGGTGACCATGGATTTTGTAAGTGGGTTGCCCTTAACGCCGTCAAAGAAAGACTCGATTTGGGTGATCGTGGATAGGTTGACCAAATCTGCTCATTTCATCCCTGTACGTACTAATTATTCGCTTCAGAAGTTAACCAAATTGTATGTAGTAGAGATTGTGCGACTGCATGGGGTGCCAGTGTCATCATTTCTGATTGGGATCCTAGATTCACATCTCGGTTCAGGCAAAAGTTGCATGAGGCGTTAGGAACGCGACTGAACTTTAGCACGGCTTTTCATCCTCAGACTGATGGTCAGTCGGAAAGGGTTATTCAGATTCTGGAAGAATGTTGAGGGGATGTGTTATGGACTTTCGAGGCAGTTGGGAGGATTATCTACCGTTGGCAGAATTTGCATATAATAACAGTTATCAGGCTAGCATCCGTATAGCACCTTATGAGGCACTGTATGGGCGTAAGTGTTGTTCACCTAGTTGTTGGACCGAGTTGGGCGAGCGGCAAGTTCTTGGACCTGAGTTGGTAGTAGAGACTGAAAAAAAGGTCAAAATAATAAGAGATCGGTTAAAAGAGGCATCTAATCGATAGAAGTCTTACGCGGATTTGAAGCGTAAGGAGATTGAGTATTCAGTAGGTGACATGGTCTTCTTGAAAGTTTCGCCTTGGAAGAAGATACTAAGATTTGGTAAGAAAGGCAAGCTAAGTCTGCGGTTCATTGGGCCTTATCGGGTTCTTAAGCGAGTAGGTCCAGTGGCCTATCAGTTAGAATTACCTCCAGAGTTAAATAAAATTCATGATGTGTTTCACGTATCCATGCTAAGATGATATCGTTCTGACCCTACCCATATCCTGCCAGTTGCAGAAGTGGAAGTACAGCCTGATTTGACTTTCGAGGAAGAGCCTGTGCAGATTCTAGATCGAGACGTAAATGTTCTAAGAAGAAATTCAGTTCCCTTAGTAAAGGTACTTTGGCGTAATCAAGGAAGAGAGGAAGCTACTTGGGAACCAGAGGAGGCAATGCGTCAGCAATATCCTCATTTGTTTGGATCAGGTAAATTTCGAGGACAAAATTTCTTTAAGGATGGTAGAGTTGTAACGCTCTAATTTTCGGGTTTCTCTTAGATTTTTCTCCATCTGATAAAATGTTTAAATTCTAGTATGTGGGTGTGTAATGCATGTTTGGAGTTTGTTAATGGGCCTATGGAAGGCCCAGGTGTTGGTTAGAAGCTCGGCAAAATTTTGTATTTTTGACTTAGGAATTAGGGGTCTCTTGGAGGTAGGTGATATAAGAAAATATCTGTGAAATAAGGCATAAGTTGGCCAGTGGTAGAGTGGCAACATGACGCCACTTAGGAGCTATAAAGGTGGCGCCTAAGTGAGCTTGGAGGTCCAAGGTTCAAGCCCCAGAGTATGCAAGGATGGTGTATATTTTTTTGCTTGAGCAGGTAAGAGTTTGAAGCAGAGTAAAACTCTACTTGGGGGAAGGTTTGAATCGGTCATAGGAGTGATTCAAGGAGTGGGTTGAGGAATTCGAATTTTGAGTGGAAGTGACCGGCAATTGGGACTCTCTATGAGGCAAATCGGTAAGCAATATTGGGTTTAGCACAATCGGCATAGGAGGTTTTTGTGCCAATTTCATTTAGGGTCTTTTAGAGGTTCTTGAGCCGATTGTGTATAGAGCACGAGGGTCTTCTTTAATGTTTTCTTTTTGTTACTCAACCTCCCTTTTCCTCCTAATAGCCACAACCTACCCTTACCCTAAGCCATATTGCTGAATCCTCTAGTTGCCGAAATCACTCCCTAGTTTCTCTTCTTCTCTCGTTCTTCTTCATTGCTCTTGCACCCCACACCGATCCCATTCTACCCCATTTCCCTTCAAGACTGAAGCCACCTTCCTCCTTCTCATTTTCTTCAAGCTTCAATCGACAGCATTAAAAGCCGAGACACTCTTGTTTTGCCGAAACCGATTTCTCCTTCTTTCCTTAATTGTTTTGGTAAGTCGAACTCTTGAAGCCACTCTGATTGTCGTTAGAGCTACTATAGATTTAGTATAGGTTCCGTCGAGTAGAAGCGGGTAAGCAGGGTTGTTCGTGTGCAGAGTTTTGGTAAGTATTCGAAACCTTGAATACATTCGTTATTGGTATATTACAGTGAAGCCGAAATCCCTGGACCTTTAGGGGAGTTGTCGACATGGCTTTTAATGATCTAATGCTATGGTTTGATTCTTTTGTGTTTTGGATCGTAAGCAAAGGTGACCAAACGAGGAGTTTTGGGGACTAACGCAGTTGAGCACTTAGATCTAATCCATAATCGACAAAAAGGTAAGGGCTTTTAGGGACTTAGGCCATGTTGGCCGATTTTGGTAAATGACTTAGGGTCTAATGATTATTGATTATTAAACTAACACTAAGGTGATTGACGATAGGTTTCGTACATGGATTTCGTCAACTGTTTCAACGGTTAACAGGTGTGTATCTAATCCCAATTTTAGACTGGAATGGAAAAGGCCGTAAAGACTGAAAAGTGACTGACAACTAGTTGGAAGTGACCGAAAACGCATTCTTGCGATATCTAGGAGTAGTCGTTTACTCCGTTGGGGGTTAACCATGAATTCGGTAGTGGTGGAATTGCAGAAGGTGCAATTTCGAACGTTTTGGTAAGTTGGGCTTTGATGGGCCAACATGGGCCCAATAGGCTTCCGAGCCCAAATCGGTAAAATGACTGTTAAAGGCTTTCTAGTAATGTGGTTATTAATAATATGGTTAAATTGGTAATCTGAACCTAAAAATTGGACTTAATGGGCTTAATACACTAGTGGACACAGTAGGGCCCATTAGGGGTTTTAGGCTAAAAAGGGCAAAATTGGAAATTAAGCTTAAAATGGACTTCAGTGGATATCTATGGACTGATAATCAATTGAACATGCATAAAATCTCTGAAAATATGGAAAAGGACTAAAATACCCTTAGGTAGGGAAAATTACCAAAATACCCCTAGGTGTAAAAAGACTATTATACCCTTAGAACCAATTCTGTACGAAATGTATAATATTATGTATCTGCATGATTTATCACTTAATCTGAATATGTCTGATGCATGAGATGCTGTATGGTGCATGCTATAGTATGTTACATCTATTGCATGGGGTTATGGGTTTTTATGATGGAGGAAGCGTTCTGGCAGCCTCGCTGCAATCTGGTGGCATCACCACGTATATACATCTGTTCTAGTGGCCTCGCCACAATATCTGTATCTGGTGACCTCGTCACAATATCTGGCAGCCTCGCTGCAAATTTTATCTGGCAGCCTCGCTGCAAATTTCTGTGGTGTGTAGCGGTTGGGTGGGTTGAGTAGTCTCCCCACATGGTGTAAGGCTGGTACGGGGGCGTTATGGATGGATCTGGGTTGGGTTTTCTGTCTGCATATTATATCTGATCTATATCTATTATGGGCCTATGGGCTTAACCTGATTTCTGTAATGGGCCAAGGCCCAATTAATCTGATTTTGAGGCTTGATCTGTTTGGCCTATGGTTGAGATTATGTTACACACTGAGTTGTCAAACTCACCCCCCTCTAATTTCATCTTTGCAGGTAACCCTCAACCATAGTGGGCTTGGAGCTGGGAGAGATTTGGAGTGGCCACAGCATCTGAAATTTCGTTTTCTTTTTATTTTAAGTATTTAATTATTCTATTTTGGGTTTTAATTGTAATAAGGCCGTTGATTAAATTTCTTTATTGGTTTTATTTTCTTTTATGGTTTAATTCATATTTTATCGAGATTGGTAGTTATAGGCTGCGCGGGTTTTTCAAACTCCTAAAAAGGTTTTCAAAATTCAACAAATTCAAATATGGATAACCTAAAGGCTTATCAAAATGATTTTTCACAATCATGCTGTTTTACTAAATATATCACCTAAGACACAACAAGCAGAAGGTCGTAAACTTAGTTATAGGTTCATGTGACACACCAGATCTTGTCATAAAGTCCAGGCTGGGTTTAGTGTGTTATAATTTGGGTCTATCTTCGACTTTACCTATCATTACTTTAGTTGAGTTCACCAAAGATCAAGAAGAAGAGGCACTTGTGATATTGGAAAGGCACATGAAATGTATTGGATGGATTATTTTACATATTCGAGTCACAGGTTGGAGGATTTATAAGAATTACAGGAAGTTAAACAATGCCACTAGGAAAGATCATTAAGGGTTTTCTTTCCCTAATAAGATGTTGGATAGATTTGATAGGAAAGGTTATGATTACTTCCTAAATGGTTATGGTTAGTATGACAAATGGCCATTTGACACCACCATGGTAATTGACGATCCTGAATAAAATGGAGGGAGTTCTCTTCACTTTTTCTACCTCTATTTTATATTTTTAGTTTTTTTCTCATTTGAATAAAATGGAAGGCTTAGATAAAATTTTCTTTGGTTCATTACATTAATTAAAACTTTGTCTCAGAGATTGGGACTTAAGTGGGACCAGTTGTGACCCCTTCAGTCTTTCTGAGAGTTTAATTTAATGCAATTTTTTGAAAATTTTTCATCTTAATAGGCCGAAGAATTTAAGTTTTTGTTTTGTTAAATAAAGGGTCGTCCTTTAAGCCAAGCACTACTTTTTTTTAGGTTTTTTAGTTTATTTTTAGTATAGGAGCTTAAGATCCCAAAAGGAATTGCCATTGGGCTTAAGGCACTACTAAGAAGGGAAATATTCAACCCTTTTCTGCACAAACCTACAGCCCTTACCTTGTTCCACCGCTACTCCAAGTAGCCCAATAGTGTATCTCACTTAACCCCTTAATGTTGTAGCCTTTAACTCCCTGAATCACTAGCCCAAACACCTTTATTCGAAGTCACCAATTACTGCACCTAAACTATCCTAAAAACCACCACCCTCTTCAACTCTAAACCTTACCCTCAGCTACCCACCTACCTGCCCTGTAACACCCCTTACCCGTGTTCAACGCCGGAACCAGATATGAGGCATTACCGGATGATAGCACACATATAGGTAGAGTTGTAAAATTTTTTTCCAATTTAAAACATTCTCATAATATATCATACAATTCTTAAAATGGGCCTATGGGGCCCAAGACATAGTTTGGGAGTGGTCTGAGACCAAACCGAGAACTTAGAAAATTTTTGGAAAATTTGGTTATAAATAGGGCACACACTCGTGTGAGACAGGGGCACGCCCGCGTGGGCAGGCTGTGTGGTCACACAGGCTCGTATCCCCAACCCGTGTGGAATTATTGCAATTTAGTTTTCATTTTCAACCTCCACAGGATTTCACACGGCCGATCACACGCCCGAGTCCCTAGCCCGTGTCCTTCACACATCTTTGACATGCCCGTGTGGTCACCTCATGTAACACCCCAAACCCGGACTAGAAGTTAGGCTCGAATCCGATGTGTCACGTAGAAGTGTTTTTCGAAAACCAAGTTTTCATTGAAAACCCTTCTTGTCTAAAATTTTTTGTAAAACCTTAGTTTGTATTTGATCAATTCCCGATGTGGTTTGTTAAAAAGATCTTTCCGTATTAAAGATGTTATTATTTATAAAATCTTAATCATTGTGGAAGCTTAATTTAAAACAGAGGTTGTTTTGGAAAAACTTGTTTTTACCACTAGCATTTATAAAATCACAATAAAATCCCAAATTTAATAAAAATCCAAAAGTTATAAAACTCTTATTACAACCCAATAAAAATAATTTAAAATAAGGTAAATAAATAAAACTACTGATCATTAAAACAAGTTGCAGTGTAGCCACCTCTGAGTCCCCTCCATCATCGAACATCCTACTTAGGGTCACCTGAAAAAAATTAAAAAGAGGGAGTGAGTTTACGAAAACTCAGTGTGTACGTCCCTCGACAGACACATAACATGCATTAAACAATTGGGCCTAAGCCCTATTCAATAAAGGTGGCCTTTGGGCCTTAGCCCATTGTGGCCTCGATTCGGCCATACAGAAGAGGAGACCATTCGGCACAAAATAAGAAAAGAAATCAGCTAATTGGTTTAGCACCAAATCGACCAAGGTTAAGGAGCAAGGAAAAGAATGACGAAACAAAAAGGAAATTGAGAGCAGAATGTTTCGGCAAAGGCAATAAAGAAATAGAGAATTCGGTAATACCCCTTAGAACCAACAATGAAAATTCGTAATAACCCCTAAAAGACCCAAAAACAACACTCATTTACTCCCTTAAGCCAAATTTACACACTCCTCACTTCCCAAATTGGCACCAACTCTTCACACACCCCATCTCCTAATTTTCATCCAAGATATTCTCCCATTATCACTCTATTAATCTCTTCATTGAATTTCTCTTCTTCAGAGTTCAACTCCAATGCCACTAATAGCTATCCATAGCGTAAAAATTAAATCCCCATATATTACCATGCTAGCATTCGAACCTAGGATCCCCTTGCCAGCTAATGACGCTACCTCCCTACTCCCTAAGTGACGCCATTTAGCCACTACACCACAACCTCTCTTGTGTCCTATTTCTTCTCCGTTTGTTTAAAGGTCATAAATCCTGGGGTCAAGGCTCCCTAAAGGCTAAAAAAAATTTTCCTAACCCAAAATTCGAACTCAGGACTTCATAGAGACCCCTAAATACTTCAAAATCACTAGCCCAACCCTTCTAACATGCAATTTATGTCGTTATCGCACTCTCAAAAATTTTAAACGCACCCGCGCTAGAGGCTAATTCTTCTAGGCCCAAAATCAAGGCGTTACAGCTCTACCCCTTAAAGAAATTTCGTCCTTGAAATTTCCAACTATCTACTAAGCACCTAATACAGGTTACACCACTACGCTTCTGCTGCGCACTCTGACTCTAATTGCGAATTAAGTCCATAGACCACTATAAGGGAAAAATCACATACCAGCATTCGCATCGTCGATTTGCGTATTATCCGAATAGGAATTTTATGGGATTAGTTCATAGTTCCAATGTTTTAAGGAAATGTCTTATGAAAGTAGTAGTTTAAAGCTGTTTTCGCAGTCGTAAGTCCATTACAGTCTCAAGTTTCCTATGGGCTTCAGTTTTTCTCTACCTAAGAGTTTATCATCTGACGTAGCCCAGTAACTATCTATAGTACATCAATTTAAGACAAGCTTAGTAATAGGAGAACTTACTTGGCTCGGCGTCGGAGACTCGGTGTGCCATACTTTAAAATCCTTCAAAACTTTTTGATCCACTCGAAAACAATTTTAAAACCCAAAGGCTAAGACCCATTTCATAGCCTAAGTTTTGCAATCGGGCTTTGATACCACTAAATGTAACACCCCAAAATCGGCCTAGAAGTTAGGCACAAATCCGGCGTGTCACATTGAAGTGTTTTTCAAAAACTAAGTTTTCATTGAAAACCCTTCTTATTTAAAAATTTGTGTAAAACCTTAGTTTGTGTTTGATCAATTCCCAATGTGGTTTATTAGAAAGATTATTCCGTATTAAAGATGTTAATAGTTATAAAATCTTAATCGTTGCGGAAGCTTAATTTAAAACAGAGGTTGTTTAGGAAAAACTTATTTTTACCACTAGCAATTTTAAAATCACACCAAAATCCCAAATTTAAAAATAATCCAGAAGTTATACAATCCTTATTACAACCCAATAAAAACAATTTAAAATAAGGTAAATAAATAAAACTACTGATCATTAAAACAAGTTGCAGTGTAGCCACCTCCGAGTCCCTTCCATTGTCAAACCACCTATTGAGGGTCACCTGAAAGAAATTAAAAAGAGGGTGTGAGTTTACGAAAACTCAGTGTATACGTCCCTCGACAGACACATAACATGCATTAAAAAATTTGGGCCTAAGCCCTACTCAACAATGGTGGCCTTTGGGCCTTATCCCATTGTGGCCTCGGTTGGGCCTGAGCTCATATCTCAACATATAGTTGCCTTAAGCCTTAGCCCAAATCACAAAAGTATCAATATGATTATGCAATGTGCAATTTCCCATAACCAACCCTGTACACCCCCTTCCAACCCTACACACCTGTGGGGAGATACTCAACCCACCCAACCTTATACACCGGGTGTGGCACCAGTTGCGGCACCACTTATCGTTGTAACATAGCTGCTCAAATTTTGTGTAGCAGCAGTTGCAGCGCTACTTATCGGTGCAACATTGCTGCTCAATGGCTAAAAAGCCTGCAGTGGATCGACAGTCGTCAAGCGACTGTGCGACCCTTATATACACTTCCTCTAATCATAATCCTGACGCATATGCAACATAATAACACATGAATGCAACAAATAACATATAGCATGCATAACTCATACTCATGGCACATAGGGGTATTTTGGTAATTTTCCAACTAAGGGTTTTTCTGTAATTTTGTAGGTCAAGGGTATCTTAGTGATTCTGCCCTACAGGGGTATTTCAGTAATTCTACCCTACAAAGATATTTCAGTAATTCTACCCTACAGGGGTATTTCAGTAATTCTACCCTACAGGGGTATTTCAGTAATTCAACCTTACAGGGGTATTTCAGTAATTCTACCCTGCACGGGTAGTTCAGTAATTTCTTAACACCATGGGTCTAATTACGTACCTTGTCCCGTCAACAAGTCCTCGTTGGCTAAAGTGAACAGATACTATGCACTAGGTAGGATTCCAGATAAGAGGAGGTGAGTCATTAAGACCGCTTAAGTACCAAGCTCTCCTTAGATCCAATCCTAGACATGCATATACCCATTGCCACAGTTTAACCCTATAACTTGTCCACAGTTGCACTTAATTGATTAATTATGCTTTATGTCTGCTTAAGCAATTGTTAGATACTAGGCCTAAAAGTCCATTACATAACCCTAACTAGTCCACATACAATCATATAGCCCATTAGGCCCAATCACATTTATACGGCCCATTAGGCACAGTCACATTTATATAGCTCATCAAGCCCAAATCTATTCCAAGCCATACAACCAACTTAATTAGCTCGTCACTGATTACCAATTTACCAATTTTTGCTTATTTGGGCCCACGAGCCCGTCAGCCCATTTGGCCCATTCTGGCCCAGTTGGCCAAAACATGACCCAAGTCCATGAGATCGCTCATGGGGTCTCTGGTATTGTATCAATTACCCTCATATGAGTGTTCGTGCACTCGTAAGACTACCGTAGCCAAACTTTTGGCTTTTTGGCATTTTGGGATTTGCCAATCTATTGTGTGTGTGAAGTGTATGTACACACCTAATAGCAAAACGCGCTACGATCTCCTTTGCCACGAACCTACAATCGATGTCCCTCAATAGTTAATCATACACTTATCAAATACTATTACCAAATGCCAAAATCATACCACGTCTCCTTACCTTGTGCGATTGATCCTAATCAAACTTTCACCACTTGCTAGCCCCGATCGATTCCTAGATCTGCGTTGGAGAAACTGCTATTATTAAAGATTGACTTAGCAAATGATAACATCAATCGTAGTCATCCTTACAACTCCTAATAACATTTAGCCAACCACCAAAATCGAAAATAGAGATAAACGCACGTACCAAACCCAGAGCACACTAGGAGTAATTCGTAGAGACTTGAAAAAAGATTCAATCCCACAATTAAGAAGAAAGAGAGGAGATGTCAGTTTTGGTGTTTAGAAACAAAATCAAAGTTGGTGATGGCACAATAATGGATTCGGCCACACAGAAGAGGAGAGCATTCGGCACAAAATAAGAAAAGAAATTAGCTAATTAGTTTAGCACCCAATCAGCCAAGGTTAAGGAACAAGGAAAAGAATGATGAAGCAAAAAGGAAATTGAGAGGAGAAGGTTTCAGCAAAGGCAATAAAGAAAGAGAGAATTCGATAATACCCCTTAAGAACCAACAATGAAAATTCGTAATACCCCCTAAAAGACCCAAAAATGACACTCATTTACTCCCCTAAGCCGAATTTACACACTCCTCACTTCCCACATCGGCACCAACTCTTCACACACCCCATCTCCTAATTTTCATCCAAGATATTCTCCCCTTATCACTCTATTAATTTGTTCCTTGAATTTCTCTTCTGATCACTTCCTTCAGACTTCAAGTCTAACGTCACTACTAGCTGTCATAGAGTAAAAATAAATCCCCAACATTACCATGCTTGCACTTGAACCCAAGATCCCCTTGCCAGCTAAAGACGCCACCTCCTTGCTCCCTAAGTGGCGCCACTTAGCCACTACACCACAACCTCTCTTAAGTCCCATTTCTACTCCATTTATTTAAAGGTCATAACTCTTGGGGTCAGGGTTCCCTAAAGGCTAAAAAACAAAAAATTTCCTAACCCAAAATTCGAACTCAAGACTTCATAAAGATCCCTAAATACTTCAAAATCCCTAGTCCAACCCTTCTAACATGCAATTTATACCATTATCATACTCTCGAAAATTTTAAATGCACCCACGCCCGAGGCCCAATTCTTCTAAGCCCAAAATCAGGGCGTTACACCTCATGTGCAAAACTAGAGTATTCTATTTATGACATCAGCATGCAATTTTGGCCACACAGCCACCGGACACGCTTATGTGACCAGGCCGTGTGATGCCCTTTATCTTTGAAATTTTCATGCAAGATTCACACGCCCTACACACATGGCTGTGGTGGCCGACTGGGTAGCCCTAATTCAGGCTATTTTCCAAGCCATCTTTTGTCCCAAAACACATAAAAACTTATACCATTTTTATCACCACACATCATAACACTTTTAGGCATCTAAATAACCATATTTGGTAGTTAAACACCATATACCAATGCATCCACACACAAGCACATCAAGCCTTTCAAGAATTACCTCATAACAATATATGTAAATCAATATCATAATTGGCCATATCACATGGCCTTCATTACAAAAAAAAAACTTATCAAAAGACAAATGCCCACATGTTAGCCACACCAATTTGGCACTTATAATACCATTAAGTTCCTATACATGCCATAGTTCAAAAGAATACATATCACTATACCAAAAAGAAGGTTGTTAATAGTGTGGGTGATCCTCCGACGCGTCCTGATCTCCAAGCTGAATTGACTACACTATAAAACAAGGAAAAAGAGAAAGGAGTAAGCTTTTGGAAAGCTTAGTAAGTCTATATGCAAATAAATGACATTATAACAACATACTTAATTCCAGCTCAAGTTTAATATAATAAAACTTTACTTCTCATCGACCTCACTTACTCAATTTAAACTTACCAATCTTCACATATACCACATGCAATTTAATTTATCCATGCACGTACTCACATACACCCTTGCTCTCATATACCTTTGCTCATACATATATTTGCACACATAACTGCATCTATAAATCATATATCAGACAAAACATCTTTTAGTAATTTCCCCCACTGATCCCTCTAGTTTATCAATTGATAATCAATGATTTTAGCACAAAGCTCCACCTTATTAAATCGATACACTTTAGTCGTGGTAACAGCATATAGCTCCACGCTTCCGAAAAAACACAACGTATTTTCTCGTAGTAACAACACATAGCTTTACAATATCAATATAATGCATTTTGTTCATGGCCACAACACATAGCTCAACGATATTTTTCTACTTCCACTTATGAGTGGTTTCAGCGCATAACTCCACTCCTTCAAGTAAATATTCATATCCGAATGGTTTTACTCGTAAATTTCCTCATTTAATTTTACTATGTTTCCACAGTTCACAATTTGCATCATACAACCATTCAATACTCAATTTCATCCCATATAATATAGCAAAATATTCTAACATAATTAATCAAAGGTTTATTTTCATATAAACTTACCTCAATTGCAAAATAGATTCAATTTGCGATTTAGTCCGAAACCTTGCCTTTACTTCAGTCAAGGTCGATTCCACGTTCTTCTCGATCTATAATAACATATTCAACTCGTTTAATATACACATTGCTCAATTTAGTCCAAAATCATTCTATGACAATTTTTTCAATTTAGCTCCTAACTTTCTCAATTTTACACTTTAGTCCCTAGGCTCGATTTATGATTTCCATTCAACTTTCATGCATTTTAGACCTAGTTGAACCATTTTTCCTCTTATAGCAACCCAAAATTTCCACTATTCCACAACTTATGCACACCACTTTCCATCTTTTACAATTAAGTCCTTTATGAAATTTTTATCAAAAATCGCCTAGTAAAAGTTGTTCACCACACCTTAAACTTTCACATTCCCCCACTAAACATCCAAATGCATCTAAGTCATCTATGGGTAAAATTTTAAACACCAACCCTAGCTTGAAATAATGGTGGAAATAGCTAGAGCAAGTTACAAGGATTTTAAAAATACGAAGAATATTAAAAACGGGGCTAGAAATCACTTACTATGAGCTTGAGAAGTTCTCAAAACCCTAGCTATGGTGACTCTTCACATTCGACCAAGGGAAGAAGATTATGGACACATTTTGGCCTTATTTTCCCTTTTTACTTCTTTTATTAACTAATGACCAAAATGCCCTTCATTAAAAACTTTTGATATTCCATCCTTCCTTGGGCATTTTTGTCCAAACTAAGTTAAAATGGTCTAATTACCATATAAGGACCCCTAATTTGAAAACCCAATTCAATCAAGTACCTTAATGGATTAAAACCTATATTTTTACCTATTGCAATTTAGTCCTACCTATCCAATTGGACATGAATCAACAAAATTCATGCACCAAAATTTCACATAATTATTCAAGCACCCAATAAACATCAAACCTCAATCGAAAAAATATTTTAGAGATCAGATTCATGGTTTCGAAACCACTATTCCATTTAGCCCCTAATTCGGGTTGTTACAACTCTCCCCTCTTTTAGGGATTTTCGTCCCTAAAAATCTTACCGGTAAATAGGTTCGGGTACTATTTCCTTATAGCTTCCTCCGGTTCCTACGTAGCCTCTTCCACGCCATGTTTTTGCCACAGTACTTTCACCAAAGCTATGTTCTTGTTTCTCAACTGTTTAACCTCTCGAGCTAAAATCTTAATTGGCTCCTCTTCGTAGGTCATGTCCGACTGAATCTCAATTTCCATAGGAGAAATCACATGTGAGGGATCTAAACGTTACCGTCTCAACATCGACATATGGAAGACGTCATGTATCTTTTCCAATTCTGGTGGTAAAGATAAATGATATGCGTGATATGAAGTAATAAAATTTAGAACAAATTATCACACCAGAAACTAACTATTATCACGAATTAAGGCAAGCGCACCTATCGAACAGTAGTATAGTTATGGCAAGACCGATATATCATACCCAAAGGAACCAAAAGTACAAGTACTAACTTTCTGTCTATTATTTAACTTAGAAATAAAGAGGGATTTTTATTAAACTAAACTAATTATTAGACTAAGCCAAGAATGCACAAAAAGTGAATTGGGGAAAAACTCTTAGGAAAACTGATTGATTTCGACAATACTTAAGGGAGAATCCACCTTGACTTCACTTGTTATCAACTCTTGAATTAGACGATTTATTCACTTGACTTGATCCATAGAAATCCATAACGTATGTTAATATCTCTCCCGAGACTAAAAATAACTAACCCTAGGTTGATTAATTAAAATCTCTTTCTAATTAAAACCCCTATTGTTGCCTTAACTCATTCTATGGACTCCCTTATTCAGTTTGACCCTAATTTGGCAAATTTTCGTCATCCTATCTCTAGGATTGTAATCAACTCTGCTTAATTGTGTTGGATCTACTCCTATGCAGGGACTTTTGCTCCTCTATATAAGCACATTTGACTTAAATCAATATTCCAAAAATATCAATTTAATAGTTAAAAACACAATCAAGAACAAATCAAATATTTATCACACAACTCAGATAACAATAACAAGATCTGTCTTAGGTTTCATCCCCTTAGGTAGTTAGGGATTTAGTTTATGTTTATAAAAGAAAACATCTCAGAAGAAATAAAATAACAAAACATAAGAAAACCCAAAACTCCTGAAAGGATTGAAGGGAGATCCTCTGTCTTGATGTAGATCCTGGCGTCTGAGATGGATCAATCGGTTTCCCTTTGAGTAATTTCCTGTTTTTAACTCCCCGTCTTGGCGGGAAAATAATGTCTCCTTAGTGGGAGAAAAGCATCCCTTTGTAGTTGCCTCCTAGGGTCTTTATATAGAGTTTTGGAATGCCTTTCTTAGCCCCTAAGTAGCCTTTTCCGAGTGAAATTAAACTTCCTCACGACAGGGACACGCTCGTGTGCCATGCCCGTGTGACTTCGATAATGCACCGTGTTTAGGCCTGTTGATGTGGCATGGCCGTGTGGTCTGGCTGTGTGAGTCGGGTTGGGCCGTGTTTGAGCTTCAAGGTGGGACAGCCGTGTGACACGCCCGTATGGCCAACTCCTAGGTCGTGTTGATTATTGAATTGGGCCTAATTTACCCCTTCTTGGCCCATTCCTTGTTCTTTTCTCTTCCTTAAGCTCGCCTGAGTATAAAACATGAAATTAAAGGTTTAAGAGCATCATTTTACACAAATCAAGGGGTAATTCATCCAAAAATTGGGTTAAGCATGGGGTAAAAATATGTATAATTTATCGCTTATCAAATACCCCCACACTTAAGCCTTTGCTTATCCTCAAGCAAAATCTCAACTCACAATTAAGAATCATTCTTCTCAACTTATAACCTTTATCAATAATGTTTCAAACTAATCCATCATACAATAAAAATTCAACCAGAAGAGCATTAAAGTTTCAAACACTCTAAGTTGAGAATTTTATCACAGAAACATAGGTTTTCTCCCTTCTCCTAAGTAATTACCTTTCAATTGAAATCAACAAGAGTTGACATCCTCACTAAATATTCACTCTATCCACTCAAAGTGTTTAGGGTTCAAAGATTAAGCACTTATTAGTCAACCTGAAAAGTTATTACCATAGGCTTGCAAGAAAATCAAATCTCTACCACTATAGATTGATATGACACATCGATCAAAAGGTCTTTCAATGGTTGTAATGAGGCTTTGGTTAGAGGTGTTGTCATAAGCTAAAAAAGAGGGTTAGAATCGAGACTGAATTGAAAAATCATCTAGCTAGAAAAATCTCTATCACTAAAACATATTCCTCGAGTTAATCCTTATGATGGCATCGTTCTGGATTCGATAGCTTATAATAGAAATATGCAAAAAAATATTAAACTATAGCTAAAATATGAATTACAACTGAATTAACTGTCTATACACCTTTTTTTTAAGAACAAATCAAATACAATACTTTGAATGTTTACAAACTTTATAACTGAACAAGAGAACAAAGCTAGATAATAACTTCAACTCAAATCTCGACAAAAACAGGGATCAAAATAATTGAATGGAATTTAACAAAAAACGGGTTATAGGTTAATATTAGAGGTAAGTCAAAGAATGGGTTGTTAGGCTCAATGGGGTTCACTAAGGGTTAATTTATTGATATAGGCTTTTATGGAGTAAGTGGGTTAAACCTAAGTGCCTTTATCATCTTAGTGTATCAAATTAATGATGTGGTCTCGACATGTATAATCGAAACAAGTTCTAGAATAACAAATCAGTATTGACTCACTCAAGGCAATAATAAAAGTAAGCACGAAAGAATGTATACTCAAAAGGCTCAAAAATCTCACCAGAATTATGGCTTTTTGATGTCAATCTTGCGAATTTCAAATATCAAGATAACACTTAAAATTAGGGAAAATAACCTAGAAAAGTTTAAATTCTCAAAAATTTCAACTTATCATGCTTGATTTCCTAATGTCTTAAAGTTTGAATAGTCAAAGCATAAGTACCTATGTCTTAATTCTCAACATATCAATAAAAATCATAAATCAATCAGAATTAATTTCTAATAGGAGATTGAGACTAATGTAGAGAGTGAAATTTGAGAACAATGCAAAAAGTTAATGGTAAAAAATTTCAGGGGTTTTAAGGGTAATGCAAAGAGTGAAAGTAAGTTCCCCCCACACTTAAGATGTACATTGCCTTCAATGTACAAAGATACATTAGTAGTAATAGAAGTATAAAATCATAAGATAGGGAGAGAAGTGAAACTCCCTAACTTGGATGAATTCCTTGAGGTGGAGGTGGCTGTAGAGTGTCTGGGATAAAAGAAGGGTGGAGGTGAATACTCAGGTGGTGGTAGTAGTTGTTTGTCCACAACTGCTATGCCGAGAGGATATGTTTGTCAGCATTAGGTGGCTAAGGTTCCCATTAGATTTTGGATTTGAGCTGTAGAGCTCATTTGAAAATGCGAAAGTATTCATTATTTTTAAGGAATTTGGATTAACAAAGTGTGTTTTGTTAGGGAAGAACCAATATGAAAAAATTGAAGTAAAATAAACTATGTTATGAAAATTCTAAAATTCAAATAATGAAAAAGATAAGATAAAAGGAAAAAGAAAAATAAAAATAAAAATAAAGGAGAAGAAAAGAGGATTCGGAAGTCCTAATCCTAAGATGGTTCTTGAGGTGGGGGCGGTGATGAGATGTGTAGGTGCTAGCATATCTGCTGCTAGCATATCTGCTGAAGAGTAGCGTCGATGTGGTTGAAGCATTGAAAGTACTGCTGCTCAAATCATGTGAGGCAGTCGAATATGTCAGCATATGAAGCTGCCGCATGAACTGGGTGACGAGGGGGTGGCGGCTCAGTCGGTGTCTCCTCCGGTGGTGGGATATCATCAGTAATGTACTCGGGGTCCTCCTGCTCAGCATCCCAGAGTAGACGGTATTGTGGAGGATCGGTCCCAGGTCGGCGCTGAATCGTCCTCGTATGTAACATAGTTTGGATGCCCTGTGGGGACATCTGGCCGATCAGTGTATAAGAGGATCTTTGGGCCGTGGTGTTAAGTAGGCCGAAGTGGTGGGCTAGTCGGGTGATGTATGGGCCCATAGAGATCATGCCCCTGTGGTGTCACTCCATTTGGTGCTGGATGGCATGAGTGATAAAGTAAGCGAGATCGATAACATGAATATGTGCCATGCTCCATAAAAAGTAGGCATCGTGGGTGTTGACGATGCCAGTACTCTCACTTCTGCCCGTCATTGTGTGCGCGAGGAAGGCATGTATGTATCTCAGAGATGGGGCGAGATTGGTCGCTTTAGAGTGACTGGGGTCGTATGTAGGCTGGCCAGGGACTAGGGCGTGCCAACAGTTGACTGGAGAGACGTAGATGTGGCAGTGGAGCTCAGATAGGTTCTCCTCCTCTAAAAACTACTCGGTGTATAGGTCGGGTGCTGTACCGAACTCCGATACACTAAGCTGACAAACGAGGCCTCCTAGATGGAATTGTATCGTCCTTAGATCGTCGTATCGGCTCATCACCGTCTGGAGATGGAACGCGAAGTAGAACTCGAGGGTGAGTTCAAGATACGTGGGCTCCATGATTTGAAAGAACTGTTCATACGGGTCCATCGTCAACAAGGCCCGGACCTCATCCTCTAGGTGGACTTGCTCTAAGCAGCCCAATCAATGCACCTTCTGACTCCGAGAGGTCTTGCCCGTAATATCTGAAATAATTCTTCTTGTGAGTTATGCGGGAATTAGAGGAAAAGGTGTCAGATTTCGGCGGTGGGTCTAAAAGAGGAGCCACCGGGTCCCTTGCGCTTTTTGGAGGTAGGGACGACAGCTTTCTTTCCTCTTGAAGATGGCATGATTCCTAAAAAAGAAGAAAAAAAGAAAAAGAAAACAAAACGAAAAAACAAAACTATGCATTAGTCCTAAATAAAGATATTCATAAGTTTAAAATAATAGTACTAACTAAAACTTCCTTAACGAGGGTCAATTTGTTTACTAATCTAAATGCCATTTTTTATTCATTCTAGGAAGAAAACAATGGCTTGTTTTTGTGGGTTTTTAGTCAATGTATGCCTAAAGCCTATTGTATGTGGTAGGAAAAAAGTGGCAGCCAAGGAATGATGCAAAGTGGCATAATGAAGTTTCTAGATTAATCATGCTAAATGAATGAGATTCCTATAAAAAAAACAAATGTAAATAACAAAATAAAGGATATTATTAACAGATAAATAGATAAAAGACATTAAAATTAAGAGAAAAAGTAAGAAAGGGGAACGGAATGGGTGATTATGGGGCGGAACACGGTCGTGGCGGGGTTGCACGGGCGTGAATGTACTGTTGAGGCTAGCGGCGGTGCTAGGAATGGTGGGTATGGGAGTTGGGTTGAGAGATTTTTAGTGTTTACGTGAGGAAGAAGCTGAATAGTGGGCTGTTTATATAGGATTTTGGGTCACACAGGCATAGCACATGCCCATGTGACTCGGGGTTAGCCCGTGTGGTTCAAAAATTGGGGGTTTTGGCGCGCCGATTTCATAAGACACGCTCGTGTTCCTAGGGCGTGTTGGGGCACACGACCCTGTCGCATGACCGTGTCCTTTGATGTTCGCTTCTTATACGGCCGTGTAGATGGTCACACGTCTGTGTCTTGAATGGCAGGTTCGACCACGCCCTTAGGGCACGGGTGTGTCGAACGCCCGTGTTGAATTAACAGGTTTTGCCATGTTTTTGGGACACGGGCATGTTTTGAGCCCGTGTCGATTTTTCAGGCTTGGCCATGGCCATATCGAACGGCCGTGGCTTGGTGTCGCAGCCCGTGTCTCTGTTTATGATGTCATACGGTCTTTGGCACGCCCGTGTCGATGCCTATATGGGTTGAAAATCCTGCATTCAGAGGGTTAGTTGATGAATTAGAGAATAAAAGAATTGAACTTAAGTCAGTGCTCGGGTTGCCTCCCGAGAAGCGCTTATTTAGAGTCTAAGCTTGACTTTACTTGTGTGTGTCATTACAAGGGTTCGTGGAGCTAAAGCTCCTCCCTATTATTCTTAAAATCCTCACCTTTATAATGTTTAAGCCGATGACCGTTTACTTTGAAAGTGCCTTGGTTTGGATGAGTTACCTCGACTGTACTGTATGGGAAGACAGTGTGAATGGGCCTGACCATCTTGATTTAAGTTTTCCAGAGAATAGTTTAAGCCTTGAGTTGTATAGCAAGACAAGATCGCCAGTTTTAAACTACATAGGTTATCTTAAATGATTGTTATGGCGTCGCTTTATGGCTTCCTTATATAATCGTGAGTTTTCATATGCATTGCAGCGCCATTCATCCAGGTTATTTAATTGCATTAGACGTTTCTCACCTACAAGTATAAAATCAAGATTTAGGAATTTGATAGCCCAAAATGCTTTATGTTCAAGTTCAAATGGTAGATGACAACTTTTTCTGTAAACAAGTCTATAAGGAGATGTTCATATGGGAGTTTTGAATGTAGTTCCATGGGCCCATAAAGCGTCATCTACTTTTCTTGACCAATCTTTCCTATTTGTTTCTACCGTTTTCTCTAGTATTCGTTTTAATTCTCTATTTGTTACTTCAACTTGTCCATTGGTTTGTGGATGATAAGGGGTAGTTGTTCTATGTTGCACTCCATATCTTTTTAAAACTTTATCAAATTAAGCATTGCAAAAATGAGTACCCCTATCACTAATAATTATCCTAGGTGTTCCAAATCAAGAGAAAAGGTTTTTTAGAAAACGTACCACCATTCTAGCATCATTAGTAGGTAAAGCTTGGACTTCCTCCCATTTTGACATGTAATCTACTGCTACTAGTATGTATTTATTCCCAAACAAATTAGGGAAGGGACCCATGAAATCAATACCCCATACATCAAATATTTCACATGAGAGTATATACGTTTGAGGCATTTCATTAAGCTGAGAGATATTACCAGTCCTCTGGCATTTATCACAACAGGTCACATACCTGTTGGCATCCTTAAAAAGGATGGGCCAGTAAAAACCTGATTTGAGTACTTTGTGAGCAGTTCTAGTTCCACTATGGTGTCCTCCTATTGGTCCAGAATGGTAGTGATCTAGAATTTTATATGGTCCTGTCTTAGTAATGCATCTTCGAATGACTTGGTCTCTGTAAATACGAAAAAGAAAAGGGTCTTCCCAAAAGTAATTTTCCACATCAGCGAAGAATCACTTCTTTTGCTGATGGGTCAAACCTTTTGGGGTTATGTTAGCTGCTAAATAATTTGTGAAATCGGTAAACTAAGGAACCGCAGCTTCTGCTATGACAAGAAATTGTTCTTCAGGGAACAAGTCATTTATTTTATCAAGGTCCTTAGGGTGTGGATTTTCCAATCTTGAAAGGTGATCCGCTGCTAAATTTTCAGCTCCTCTCTTGTCTTGTATCTCTAAGTTGAATTCCTGTAACAATAGAATCCATCTTATTAATCGAGGTTTTGCATCAGTTTTAGTTAAAAGATAACGAAGAGCAGAATGATCAGTATAAATGATGACTTTAGACAGTATTAAGTATGATCTAAATTTGTGAAACTCAAAAATAATAGCTAGCAATTCTTTTTCCGTGGTAGTATAGTTTGCTTGCGCGGCCGTTAAAGTTTTGCTAGCATAATAAATTAGTTGAAAGTGCTTGTCTCTTCGTTGTCCTAGAACTGTACCTACTGCAAAATCACTCGTACCACACATTAGTTCAAAAGGTAGATTCCAATCAGGTGAAATCATAATTGGGGCATTAACTAATATTTCTTTGAGAGTGTTAAAAGACTCTAAACATTCCTGTCCAAAATTGAAAAGCACATCTTTTTCTAGTAACTTTGTTAAAGGCTTAGCTATTTTAGAAAAGTCTTTAATAAATCTTTGATAAAAGCCAGCATGTCCTAAAAAACTTCTTATAGCCTTAACCGAATTAGGGGGTAATTTTTCAATGGATTCAACTTTTGCTTTATCTACCTCTATCCCTTTACTAGAAATTTTATATCCTAATACAATACCTTCTTGAACCATAAAGTGACATTTTTCCCAATTGAGCACTAGATTCATCTCTTCACATCTTATTAGAACACGTTTTAAATTATTAAGGCAAAGTTGAAAAGAATTACCGAAAACTGAAAAGTCATCCATAAATACCTCCATTATGTCTTCCACGAGTTCGTCAAAGATAGCTAACATGCATCGCTAAAAAGTAGCAGGGGCATTACATAATCCAAAAGGCATTCTACAATAAGCAAACGTATCGTATGGACATGTGAATGTTGTCTTTTCTTGATCTTATGGAGCTATCGAGATTTGGAAGTAACTAGAGAGGCCATCCAAGAAGCAGTAATAGATATGTCCTAACAGTCGTTCCAACATTTGATGGATAAAGGGTAAGGGAAAATGATCTTTTCTAGTTGCATCATTCAACTTTCTATAATCAATACAAACTCTCCATCTAGTGACTGTTCTTGTAGGTATTGATTCCTTTTTTTCATTAGTCACCACAGTCATGCCTCCCGTTTTAGGAACAACCTACATAGGACTTACCCAAGAACTGTCAGAAATAGGATAAATAATTCCTGCATCTAGAAGTTTAATTACCTCGGGTTTTATGACTTCCTTCATGTTGGGATTCAATCGTCTCTGGGTTTGCACATATGGCTTATATTCATTCTCCATTAAAATTTTGTGGGTGCAAAAAGAAGGGCTAATTCCTTTAATATCTGAAATCTTCCAAGCTATAGCCTTTTTGTGTTCTCTTAATACTTGAAGTAATTTCTCTTTCTCCTCAGTGCTCAAATCCGATGCGATAATTACTGGTAGTGTAGAATCATCCGCCAAAAATGCATATTCCAAGTGATCAGGCAATTGTTTTAGTTCCAATTTAGGAGGTTCATCAATCGAGGGTTTTTGTCTCAGTTCGTCATTTATCTTAATACCCTCATAACTTAGGTGCCTTGTGACAAGTTCATTAGAGTTCAAATCCTTTATTACTTTCTTTACTTCAGTGGTGGCTTCATCTTCCTACCCACCTTGGACAAGACACAATTCCAACGTGTCTTCAAGAGTGATTTCCTGAAAAGTGTCTTGAACAAAATAATCAATAGAATCAATAAAATAACAGGAATCATCTTCTTCTCTAGATAATTGCATAACATCATAAATTTTAAAAACAACTTCTTCCTTACCAACCCTAAGCACTAGTTTACCATCCCCTACGTCAATAACAGCTCTAGCAGTAGCTAAGAATGGGCGTCCTAAAATTAAAGGTACCTCAATATCTTCATCCATGTCAAGCATAACAAAATCAATAGGGAATATAAATTTATCTACTTTTACTAATACATCTTCAATGATTCCCCTAGGATATTTAACAGATCTATCAGCTAATTGCATACTCATCCTAGTTGGTTTCAGTTCCCCTAGAGCTAGTTGCTTGAACATTTTGTAAGGCATTAGGTTAGTACTAGTGCCTAAATCAACTAAGGCTTTTTCAATGTTTAAACTGCCAATTAAGCAAGGAATAGTAAAACTTCCTGGATCTTTCAGTTTGGTTGGCAGTTTATTTTAGAGAACAGCTGAGCATTCCTCGTTGAGTTCCACTATGGACAGTTCTTCCAACTTGCTTTTATTTGTGAGAAGTTCCTTTAAAAATTTTACGTGCTTTGGGATCTACAAAATTGCTTCAACAAAAGGTAAGCTAATATGTAGCTGTTTAAAAAGTTCAAGAAATTTACCTAATTGAGCATCCATGCGGTCTTTCTTTAACTTTGCTGGATATGGTATGGGTGGTTTATATTCTTTAAGTGCTGGTGGAGTACTTTCTTTAGGTTCCTCTTCCTCTACCTTTTCCTTTTTAGATTCTTGAACAGGCTTCTTTTCAAGTTCAGCTAGTACTTTTCCATTCCTTAGAGTAACTGCTTTTACATGTTCTATAGATTTGGCTCAGTATTACTCGGCAAACTACCTTGTGGTCTTTTAGATATCATCTTTGCGAGTTGACCAATCTAATTTTTGAGCACTTGAATAGAAGCTTGTTGGTTCTTAAGTGCTATTTCTGTGTTTTGAAAACGAGTTTCAAAAACTAATATGAATTTTTCCAACATTTCCTCAAGGTTTGGTTTCTTTTCTTGCTGATACGGTGGTTGTTGAAATCCCAGAAGGGGTGGTGGTGGTTTTAGATTGCCTTAACCGCCCCATGAGAAATTAGGGTGATTCTTCCAACCTACATAGTAAGTATTGCTGTAAGGATTATTTCGAGGTTGAGAATTATTGCCCATATAATTCATTTGTTCGTTTTCTATGCTATGTCCATAGGGATGGTACTCTGGGTTGCTCACTCCTCCTAGGTGTGAGTCATACTGCATGACTGGATGTACCTGTGTAGAACCAATAAAATCATCAATCTTTTTATTTAAAAGTTCTACTTGAGTGGAAAGCATTGTGACTGCATCAATATTAAAAACTCCTGCAGCTTTTTGTGGCTTTGTTCTTATGAGTTGCCACTGACAGTTATTTAGTGACATCTCTTCTATAAACTCGTAAGCTGCTTCGAGTGTTTTGTTGTTGATTATTCCTCCGGCGGCTGCATCGATCATCTGCCTTGTTGAGGGATTCAAACCATTGTGAAAGGTTTGAACTTGTAGCCACAAAGGTAACCCATGGCAAGGGCACCTCCTCAATAAGTCCTTATATCTCTCCTAGGCATCGTAAAGTGTCTCTAAATCCATCTGCACAAAAAGAAGAGATATCATTCCTTAATTTTACCGTTTTAGCCGGTGGAAAATATTTGAGCAATAATTTTTCGGTCATTTGTTCCCATGTAGTGATTGAGCCTCGTGGTAGGGAATTTAACCATTGTTTAGCTTTATTTCTTAGGGAAAAAGGGAATAGTCGAAGGCGAATGACATCATCAGAAGCACCATTTATTTTAAAAGTGTCACAAAATTCCAAGAAATTGGCTAAGTGTGAGTTGGGATCCTCATCCTGTATACTATCAAACTGAACAAATTGCTGAATCATTTGAATAGTGTTAGGTTTTAATTCAAAATTATTTGCAGCAATAGGAGGCCTAACAATACCAAATTCAGTACCAGCCAAATTAGGTTTAGCATAATCATACATAGTACGAGGAGCATTATTTTGGTTCACCGGTTCTGCGGCTATCGCGGGAGGTGGTAGATTGTCCTGATTTGCTTCCATCTCCTCAGTAGGCTCAGGTTCTTGTTCCTGCTCTGGATACTGTAAGATTCGTTTGATCTCTCTATGAGTTCTACGAACTGTGGCTTCTAAATCTTCGTCGAACAGCAGTGGTCCTCTAGGGTTTCTTCTAGTCATAAACTAGAGATACCTGGAAGGGAAAAGGCAAAGAAAATTAAAATAAAACAAATAAAAATAAAGTTTGAAAATAAATAAAAATAAAAATAGTAATGGCTAAAGTAATAGAAATGGAGTGTTCCTAATATCTTAAGTCCCCGGCAACGGCGCCAAAAACTTCATATGCATGATATGAAGTAATAAAATTTATAACAAATGATCACACCAAAAACTAACTATTATCACGAATTAAGGCAAGCACACCTATCGAACAGTAGTATAGTTATGGCAAGACTGAGATATCGTACTCAAAGGAACAAAAAGTACTAGTACTAACTTTCTATCTATTATTTAACCTAGAAATAAAGAGGGATTTTTATTAAACTAAACTAATTATTAGACTCATCTAAGAATGCACAAAAATTGAATTGGGGAAAAACTCTTAGGAAAACTGATTGATTTGGACAATACTCAAGGGAGAATCCACCTAGACTTCACTTGTTATCAACTCTTGAACTAGACGATTTATTCACTTGACTTGATCCGTAGAAATCCCTAACTTATGTTAATATCTCTTTCGAGACTAAAAATAACTAACAAATAATTAACCCTAGGTTGATTAATTGAAATCTCTTTCTAATTAAAACCCCTAGTGTTGCCTTAACCCGTTCTATGGACTCCCTTATGAGGTTTGACATTAATCTGGCAGATTTTCGTCGTCCTCTCTCTAGGATTGCAATCAACTCCGCTTAATTGTGTTGGATCTACTCTTATGTAGGGACTTTTGCTCCTCTACATAAGCACACTCGACTTAGATCAATATTATGGAAATATCAATTTAAGAGTTAAAAACACAATTAAGAACAAATCAAATATTTATCACATAGCTCAGATAACAATAACAAGATCTGTCTAAGGTTTCATCCCCTTAGGTATTTAGGGATTTAGTTCATGTTTATAAAAGAAAACATCTCAGAAGAAATAAAATAACAAAACATAAGAAAACCCAAAACTCCTGAAAGAATTGAAGTGAGATCCTCTATCTTGATGTAGATCCTGGCTTCTGAGATGGATCAATCGGCTTCCGTTCTAGTAATTTCCTGCCTTTATCTCTCCGTCTTGGCAGAAAAATAATAATGTCTCCTTGGTGGGAGAAAAACACCCCTTTGTAGTTGCCTTCTAGGGTCTTTATACAGAGATTTGAAATGCCTTTCTTAGCCTTTAAGTAGCCTTTTCTGAGTGAAATTAATCACGACAGGGACACGCCTGTGTGCCACGCCCGTGTGACTTCGACAATGGGCTGTGTTCAAGCCTGTCGATGTGGTACGGCCATCTGGTCTAGCCGTGTGAGTTAGGTTGGGCCGTGTTTGAGCTTCAAGGTGGCACGGCCATGTGACATGCCCGTGTGGCCAACTCCCAGGCCGTGTTGATTATTGAATTGGGCCTAATTTGCTCTTTTTTGGCCCATTCCTTGCTCTTTTCTCCTCCTTAAGATCACCTGAGTATAAAACATAAAATTAAAGGTTTAAGAGCATCAATTTACACAAATCAAGGGGTAATTCATCTAGAAATTAATTTAAACATTGGTTAAAAATATGCATAATTTATCGCTTATCACTAAACGGTATGCCACTGGCCCTATTCTTTTCGTAACCTCGTATAGTCCAATAAAATGCGAACTTAATTTGCCCTTTCGGCCAAATCTTAGTATTTTCTTCCACGGTGACACCTTCAAAAATACTTTATTACCCACCTGAAATCCAATCTCCTTTCCTTTCAAATCAGCATAAGACTTTTGCCAGTCTGAAGCAGCCTTTAAACAATCTCGAATTGCCTTCACCTTTTCCTCAGTCTCTCTAACCAGATCAACACCATGAATCTGTTTCTCATTCAACTCTGTCCAATATAATGGAGTTCGGCACTTGCGGCCATACAATGCCTCATACAGCGCCATCTAAATACTCAACAGATAACTATTATTGTAAGCAAGTTCTACCAAAGGTAGATATTTTTCCCAACTACCCTCAAACTCTAAAACACAACACCGAAGCATATCTTTAAGAACTTGAATTACCCTCTCGGACTGTCCATCTGTCTACAGATGGAATGCTGTGCTAAAATTTAATTTCATACCTAAAGCCTCTTGCAACTTCTTCCAAAATCTCGAGGTGAACCTCGGATCTCTATCCGAAATGATGGATATAGGTATTCCATGTAATCTCACAATTTCAGCAATATATATTTCGGCCAATTTATCAAGTGAGAAATTAACATGTACAGGAATAAACTGCACTAACTTTGTCAATCTATCTACGATAACCCACACAACATCTTTCTTTTTCGGTGTCAGAGGCAATCTTGTCATGAAATCCATGGTAATCCTATCCCACTTCCATTCGGGAACCATTACCAACTAAAGTAAACCTGAAGGTACCTGATGTTTAGCCTTCACTTGTTGGCAAATCAAGCACTTAGTGACAATCTCTGAAATATCTCTTTTGATACCTGGCCATTAATACAATTCTTCAGGTCGTTATACATCTTGGTACTACCGGGTTGCACTGATAAACAACCACCATGTGCCTCGTGTAAGATTTTCTGAACCAACTCATCCTCCCTTGGTATACATATTCTATCACGAAACATCAAACAATCATCTAAACCAACTCAAAAGTTAGAGTCATCACCAGTTTCGCGCTGAACCCTCTTAGCTAGCATTTCACTATCATTCTTTTGTGCTTCGCAAATCTGCTGAAGAAACAATGGTTTAGCCCTCGACTTGGCTAATATAGCACCATCATCGAACATTGTCAAACTCGTGCTCATAGCTTTTAAAGCACACAAGGGTTTTCTGCTCAAAGCATCTGTAACCACATTTGCCTTTCCAAGATGATACTCAACCACTAGCTCTTAGTCCTTTAATAACTCAAGCCACCTCCGTTGTCTCAAGTTCAATCCCTTTTGATTCATCAAGTATTTCAAGCTTTTATAATCAGTAAAAATCTAACATTTCTCACCATACAGATAATGGCGCCAAATCTTCAAAGCAAAAACAATGGCGACCAACTCTAAATCGTGTGTCGGGTAGTTCTTCTCATGTGGTTTTAGTTGCCTTGAAGCATAAGGCACCACCTTACCTTCTTGCATCAATACGCATCCAAGGCCGTTCAGTGACGCATCACTATAGATCGCAAACTCTTTCCCTGACTCGGGTTGCACTAGCACCGGTGCTTCGGTCAATTTCGCTTTCAACTTGACAAAACTCTGTTGACATTTTTCAGTCCACTCAAATTTTACATCATTTCGAAAAAGAGTAGCAATTATAGAGAAACCCTTGGCAAAACTTCGATAATATCCAGCTAGACCCGGAATGCTTCTAACCTCAGTCATATTCTTTGGCGACTTCCAATCAACAATCGCCGAAACTTTTCTCGGGTCAACCCGAATACCATCACCCGAAACTCTATGTCCCAAGAATCTAACCTCATGGAGCCAAAACTCACTCTTGCTAAATTTAGCAAACAATTTCTCTTTTCTAAGAATTTGCAACACCATTTTCAATTGCTTAGCATGTTCTGGCTCATCCTGAGAATAGATCAATATATCATCTATAAATACTACCGCAAATTTATCCAAATACTATCGAAAAATTCAATTCAGCAGATCAATAAACATAGTTGGTGTATTAGTTAAACCAAAAGGCATCACAAGAAATTCATAGTGTCTATACCTTATCCTAAAAGCAGTTTTTAGCACATCAGATTCCTTGACCCTCAGTTGGTAATAACCAGATCTCAAATAGATCTTAGAGATCACCGTTGCTCCCTTTAATTGCTCAAACAAATCATCAATTCTTGGTAATGGATACTTGTTCTTGATAGTCACCTTGTTAAGTTGGCTATAATCGATACAAAGTCTCATCGACCCGTCCTTCTTCTTTACGAACAATACAGGAGCACCCCAGGGAGAGAAACTCGGTCTCACAAATCCTTTGTCTGTCAACTCTTACAACTAAGCCTTTAACTCCTTCAATTCAGTTGGAGCCATTCTATAAGGAGCTATGGAAATAGGTGCAGTCCCAGGTAACAAGTCAATGGAGAACTTAATCTCTTTAACAGGAGGTAACCCAAGTAACTCCTCTGGAAAGACATCCAGAAATTCACAAACTACTGACATAGATTCAAGCTTCAATTCTGAGACCTCAGTATTTAGTACATAAGCTAAATAAACTTCACAACCTTTTCTTGTACTTTTCTGAGCAGACATACAAGAAATCACTACCGACATCTTACTCGACTCATTTGTTCCAACCCAAAGAATTTCACCACTTTCACATTTTAGCTCAAGAGTTTTCCGCCTACAATTTACATTGACATCATGTAATGTTAACTATTTTATGCCTAAAATAACATCGAACTCGTCGAATGGTAGCAACATCAGATTAGTAAGAAAACAGTAACCTTGAATCATTAAAAGACAATTCATATAAATCTTATCTACCAACAAAAATTTGCCTAACGGGTTCGATACTTTAATCACATATTCAGTTAACTCAACAGGTAATTTCTTACTATGCAGCAATTTCATGCAAATATAAGAATGGGTGGAGCCTGGATCAATCAATGCAATAATATCAGTATCATAAAGTGGGAATGTACCAGTAATCACATCAGGAGATGATGCCTACTCATGAACTCACATAGCATATGCTCTGGTAGGGGTTCTTGTCATTGCTTTGCAGCTACATCTTTTAGCAAACCCTTACTGCGAGTCCCGCCTCCAACATTTCGCAGTGGTCTACCCTTGCTAGAGACATTACTCTACTTAACACTCTGAACTCTCTCTTCCTCCTTTTTCTCAGGATATCTTTAATAAAGTGCTCTCGAGAAGCACACTTATAACACCCTCGGTTACTTCCCCAACACTGCCCAAAATGCCGTCTACCACAATTTTGGCACTTGGGCTTATTAGATCTCACATTGCCCACACTCGCTACTGAAGTAGCTTGGACCCTAGAGCCTGAATACAATTTCCCCTATCTCGATGGGAATACTCAACTAAAGCTATCTTCCGGAGGTTCATTTCTTTGGATCTCTTCGATTGAGATTGAAACAACTTACTCATCGGTCTTTTTTGGGCATCATGAGCCTCAATAGCAGTTTTCCTCTTTTCTTTATTTAGCTCTTCAGCTTTACAGGCTCTATCAACCAATACCACAAATTCTTTTAGTCCTAGAACTCCTACCAACACATTGATATCCTTATTTAGCCCATCCTCAAATCTTCTACATATCATCGCCTCTGTAGAAACACACTCTTATGCATATTGACTAAGTGTGACAAACTTGCGTTCATACTCAGCCACATTCATCTTTCCTTGCTTCAACTCAAGGAACTCTTTCTGTTTTTGATCGATAAATCGCTGACCGGTATATTTCTTTTAGAACTCTTCCAAGAAGAAGTCCTATGTCACTCTTTCCCTCGGGACCACAGATATCAAGGTCTTCCACCAACTATAGGCCGAGCCTTTCAACAAGGATACAACACATTTTAGACACTCCTCAAGTGTACAGGATAATTCCTCCAATACCCTGATGGAATTTTCAAGCCAGAACTCTGCCCTCTCTAAATCATCATCGACATTAGCTCTAAACTCCTTGGCCCCTTATTTATGGATTTTATCCACCAGAGATTTAGTCACTCTTAACATATCAATACCATGTGGAGCTACAATACCAGTTGAGGTATAGGTGGGGGAAGAGGGGGTTAAGCATTAGGGTTTGCTCTAACAAAATTAGTGTACCAATCATTCATCATCCGGAGAAAGGCATCTTGAACCTCGTTTCCTTAACTCAACATCTCATGTTTAGTTTCTATAGGCGCAGTCCCTTACGCGGAGCCGGTGCATTACTAGCAGCATCATCAGCTGTAGCTCATTTGGGATCAATTACTATATAAAAACAAAACAAAGTTTAGAAATGTCAAGAGTCACCATACTATCACAATATATCTATGGCAAGTATAGCTAGACTCACACACAACGCTACGGTAGTCCAAGAACTGACTAAACCATAGCTGTGATACAACTAAATGTAACACTCCTTACACGTGTTCAACTCCGGAACCGGATACGAGGCATTACCAAACGATAGCGCAATCGATCATACAGGTCAAGTTGTAAAATTTCGTTCCAATTTTAAACATTCTTATAATATATCATACAATTCTTAAAATAGGACTACAGGGCCCAAAACATAGTTTGGGAGTGGTCTAAGACCAAACCGAGAACTTAGAAAATTTTTAGAAAATTTGGTTATAAACAGGCACACGCTCGTATGAGACAGGGGCACGGCCATGTGGGCAGGCCGTGTGGTCACACACCCCCGTGTCCCCAACCTTTGTAGAATTATTGGAACTTAGTTTTCATTTCGAACCTACAGCAGTTTTCACACGGTCGAGCACATGCCAGTGTCCTTAGCCCGTGTCCTTCACACGGCCTCGACAGGCCCGTGTGGTTACCCCGTGTGCAAAACTGGAGTATTCTGTTTATTACATCAGCATGCAAATTTGGTCACACAACCACTGGACACGCCCGTGTGACCAGGCCGTGTGACGTCCTTCTTCTCCAAAATTTTCATGCAAGATTTGCATGCCCTACACACATGGCCGTGGTGGCCGATCATGTGGCCCTAATATAGGCTATTTTCCAAGCCATCTTTTGTCCCAAAACACGTACAAACTTATACCATTTTTATCACTACATATCATAACACTTCTAGGCATTTAAATAACCACATTTGATATTTAAACAACATATACCAATTCATCCACACACAAGCACATCAAGCCTTTCATGAATTACCTCATAAAAATATATGTATAACAATATCATCGTTGGCCATATCACATGGCCTTCATTACAAAATATCTTATCAAAAGACAAATGCCCACATGTTAGCAAAACTAATTTGGCACTTATATCACCACTAAGTCCCTATACATGCCATAGTTCAAAAGAATACATATCACTATACCAAAAGAACGTTGTTGATAGTATGGGTGACCCTCTGACGTGTCTCGATCTCTGAGCTGAATTGACTACACTATGAAACAAGTAAAAAGGGAAAGGATTAAGCTTATGGAAAGCTTAGTAAGTCTATATGCGAATAAATGACATTATAACAACATACTCAATTATAGCTCAAGTTTCATATAATAAAACTTTACTTCTCATCGACCTCACTTACTCATTTCAGCCTTACCAATTTTCATAATACCACATGCAATTTAATTTATCCATGCACGTACTCACACACACACTTGCTCTCATATACCTTTGCTCATACATATATTTGCATATATACCTATATCTATACATCATATATCACACAAAACATCATTTAGTAATTTCCCCCATTGAACCCTTCAGTTTATCAATTAATAATCGGTGATTTTAGCACAAAGCTCCACCTTATTAAATCAATACACTTTACTCGTGGTAACAACACATAGCTCCACGCTTCTGAAGCAACACAATGTATTTTATCGTAGTAACAGCACATAGCTCTACAATATCAATATAATGCATTTTATTCGTGGTCACAACACATAGCTCCACAATATTTTGCCACTTGCACTTACGAGTGGTTCTAGCACATAGCTCCACTCTTTTAAGTAAATATTCAAATCTGAATGTTTTTACTCGTAAATTTACGCATTTAATTTTACTATGTTTCCACAATTCACAATTTGCAGAATACAACCATTCAATACTCAATTTCAGCCCACATAACATAACAAAATATTCTAACATAATTAACCAAAGGTTTATTTACATATAAACTTACCTCGATTACAAAATAGATTCAATTTGAAATTTACTCCAAAACCTTGCCTTTGCCTTGGTTAAGGTCGATTACACGTTCTTCTCGATCCATAAAAACACATTCAACTCGTTTAATACATACATTGCCTAATTTAGTCCAAAATCATCCTATGACAATTTTTACAATGTAGCCCCTAACTTTCTCAATTTTACACTTTAATCCCTAGGCTTGATTTATGATTTTCATTCAACTTTCATGCATTTTAGACCTAGGTGAACCATTTTTCCTCTTATAGCAGCCCACAATTTCCCCTATTCCATAACTTATGCACACCACTTTCCATCTTCTACAATTATGTCCTTTATGAAACTTTCATCAAAAATTACCTAGTAAAAGTTGTTCACCACACATTAAACTTTCACATTCCCCCACTAAACATCCAAATACATCTAAGTCATCTATTGGTAAAGTTTTAAACATCAACCCTAGCTTGAAATAGTGTTGGAAATAGTTAGAGCAAGTTACGAGGATTTAAAAATACGAAGAATATTAAAAATGGGGTTAGAAATCACTTACTATGAGCTTGAGAAGTTGTAAAACCCTAGCTATGGTGACTCTTCACATTCGGCCAAGGGGAGAAGATTATGGACACATTTTGGCCTTATTTTCACTTTTTATTTCTTTTATTAACTAATGACCAAAATGCCCTTCATTAAAGACCTTTGATATTCCATCCTTCCTTGAGCATTTTTGTCCAAACTAAGTTAAAATGGTCTAATTACCATATAAGGACCCCTAATTTAAAAATCCAATTCAATCAAGTACCTTAATGGATTAAAACCTATATTTTTCACCTATTGCAATTTAGTCCAACCTATCCAATTGGACAGAAATCAACAAAATTTATGAACCAAAATTTCACATAATTATTCAAGCACCCAATAAACATCAAAACTCAATTGGAAAAATATTTTGGTGATAGGATTATTGGTTTCCAAACCACTATTCCGCTTAGCCTCGAATTTGGGCTTTACATGCCGAAAATTAAAACCACCCTTACCAATTTTCCTAAGTTTAATGCCAAGAGTCCCTTTATCTAGCACCAATCTATAAAGTGAATAGTCTGTTATAATGGGTATGCTGCTATAACACCACTTACACGTATCTGATGCCGAGACAGGTTTTGACGCATTATCAGACTTAAACGTAAACATCCATACAAAACTGGGCCATAAAATTTCATTCATCTCTGAAAAACCATTCAAACTCATGCACGTTGTCCCTTAAATGAGCTTACGAGACTCAAAATGTGCTTCGGGGGTGGTTCAGGACTAAACTAGAATCTTCGGAAAACATAGAAAATTTTTCATCAAAACAGGTCATACGCCCGTATGGATATAGGACATGACCGTGTGGGTAGGCCGTGTGGTCACACACGCCCGTGCCCATACCCCGTATAACTCTCTGTTTGGACGTCAACTAAATGAAACCACATGACTAAGCCACACGCCCGTGTGCTAGGTTGTGTGATGAACTAAATTCTAATAAATTAGGTGCAGACTTCGCACGCCCTTGGCACACGCCCATGCCCAAGGCCGTGCGGTCCACACGGCTGAGGAACATGCCTGTGTGCTCAGCCCGTGTTGAATTATTTTTCATTTTGAAGCTAAAATGGTTTTCACACGGCCTAGTTGACGCCCGTGTTCCAGGTTGTGGCCATCACATGGTCAAGACACAAGCTTGTGTCTCTGCCCGTGTGCTTCATACTGAGCATTCTATTTCTTACAAATTAAGTTGCAGGGGACACATGGCATATTCACATGTGATCGTTTGTCACACACGGCCTAGGCATACGCCCGTGTGTCTACCCATGTGGACAATATATAGGCTATTTACTAAGCCAATTGCCACCCTGAAACATAAACACACAAGCACCAAAACACTAGTATAATTTATGCAATATTTAAGAAACCAACATGTCCACAATTAAGACATCATCATATCATTCTCACTACATTTCTATCATACCTAACCAATCACATAATCAACAACTCAAACCATGCAAATTACCACATCCATGAAACGTATCAACGTGCCATAATACTTTTAATCAACATTAGCCAATATCATTTGGCCTTATACAAAATGAATTAAGTATCATCAAAAGCCAACACATTTGGCTAACCAATATGACATATAACAAAAAGACCAAGTCCCTATACATGCCATACTCAATGTGTTAAAACTAGCTATACCCAAATTTCCAATTGATAGTGTGATCGAGTCTCCGACGTCCTTCGATCCCCGAGCTAGCTTGGCGATACTATAAGAAAATGGAAAAGAAAGGGTAGTAAGCATAAAGCTTAGTAAGTTTGTATGTAAATAATTAAAAACACTAATCATGCATTATCATACGCATAACATAAATATAGCTTGATAAAATGTCATCAATTATCATGAATACACATTCGATCATGTTCTTTACATAATATACTATAAAACTCATTATTTCCTTCATTCATTTCTTACTGAGGCCTTATCAATGCATAACTCAAGAATTATAAGTTTCGTGTACATACTTGTACCCTTTCAACATGTTCATACCTTGTTATTACACTGACATTCTCTTGAATTACCCGTTGAACCACTTGGAATACTAAGGATACTCGGGAAATCTCGTACACATGGTAGGATGCCAATGCCATATCCTAGATATGGTTTTACATGGGATCAAAAATTGATGCTAATGCCATATCTAAAATATGGTCTTATACGGGATCTCATATCGAAGTCATGTCCCAGACATGGTCTTACACCAAATCTCATAATGATGCCAATGCCATGTCCAGACATGGTCTTACATGGGATCACATATCAATGCCAATGCCATGTCCTAGACATTGTTTTACATGGCATCACATATTGATGCCAATGCCATGTCCCAGACATGGTCTTACATGGGATCACACATAACCCTAATGTCATGACATTTGTATCCTATCTATTCCTAAGGTTGAACTGGGATTTCGAACCTTAAACCTTGTTACATCGTCATCAAGTCATTATAGGCCAAAACTCATAAAACAATTATACATATCGTGAAAAAATTAAAGCATTAAACACATAATAACATAATGTTTCATTATTTATCCACAAACTTACCTCGGTACCCAAAATATGACTAGTTATTTGGTTTAGTCCTCAACTTTTTTCTTCCCTCGATTTAGGTTTGGACCTCTTTCCTCTTGATCTATAATAGCAAATTGCACTTATTTAATCATCACATTGTTCAATTTAGTCCATAAATCATACATTAGAAAAATTACAATTTTGCCCTTAAACTTTTACATATTTACAAATTAGTCCCTAGGCTCGTAAAATGAAATATACTCATTTTCATTGTTACCTAAGCCTAGCCGAACCTAACATATGCTCTTAACAACCTATAATTTCCTTCAAATTAAACATTTACTACTCATTTTACAACTTTTACAGAAAGGTCCTTTTTAGGTGTTTTCATGAAAAATCACTTGGTAAAAGATGTTTATCATAAATCAATAAACATCAAAATAAATGCATGTTACCCATTGGCAAATTTTTGAACATGAACCCTAGCTCAAAATAAGGCTAGAAATAGGTAAATCAGGTTGCGAGAGTTTCAAAAATGTAAATAGCATTAAAAATGGGGCTAGGATGCACTTACTATTGAGATTGAAAAGTGAAAAAACCCTAGCTATGTCTTCTCTTCAATTTTCGGAACAAGGGGAAGAAGATGGACACAATTTTGACTTGATTTTTCCCTTTTTATTCTTTATTTAACCAAATGACCAAAATGCCCCTTTTACCTTTCTTTGAAATTTTACCCTTCCATGTACATTTTTGTCCATCTTGACATATAATAGTCTATTTATTAAATAAGGACCTCTAATTTACACATGCATTTTAATTAAGTACCCAAAGCTTCTAGAATCTCATATTTTATAACTTTTGAAATTTAGTCCTAAAAGTTAAATTGGGCACTTATGCACAAAATTTCTTCATGAAAATTTCACATAATCATTTAAACATGTCATGGACCTCAAAATAATCATAAAACAAATATTTATGCTTTGGATTTGTGGTCTCGAAACCACTATTCTAACTAGGCCTTAATTCGGGATGTTACAACTACCCCCTTTAGGGAGTTTTGTCCCCTGAAAATCTTACCGGTGAAGAAGTTTTGGTACTATTTGCTCATGGCCTCCTTTGGCTCCTATGTATCCTGTTCAACCCCATGTCTTTGCCATAACACTTTCACAAGGGAAATACTCTTGTTTCTCAATTGTTTGACTCATCAGCTAAAATCTTAACCTGCTCTTCGCCATAAGTCATATATAGACAAATCTCAACCTCTATCGGTGAAATCACATGTGAGGGATCCAATCTGTAACGGCACAACATAGACACATGGAACACATCATGAATTCTTTCCAACACTGATGGTAAAGCCAATCGATATGTTACTGGTCCTATCCTCTCGATAACTTCATATGGTCTTATAAAATGTGGACTCGACTTACCGTTCCAGCCAAATCTGAAAACTTTCTTCCACGGAGATACTTTCAAGAATACCTTATCATTGACTTGAAACTCAATCACTTTTCATTTTAGATCCACGTAGGATTTTTGTCTATCCGAGGTAGCTTTTAAACATTCACGAATAACTTTTACTTTCTCCTTAGTTTCTTTGACTAAGTCAACCCCATGAAGTTGATTTTCTCTAAGTTCAGTCCAATATAGAGGCGTATGACATTTACGTCCATACAATGCCTCGTAAGGCACCATTTTCAAACTTGACTGAAGACTATTATTGAAGGTAAATTCTACCAATGGTAAATACTTTTCCCAAATACTTTAGAGTTCTAATACCCAACATCGGAGCATGTCTTCTAGTATTTGAATTACTCTCTCCGATTAATCATCAGCATGTGGATGGAAAGTAGCACTAAAATTTAGCTTTGTACCCTAAGCTTCTTGCAACTTTTTCTAAAACCACGATGTAAGCCTCGGATCTATATCTGAAATAATTGACAAAAGTACTCTGTGAAGTCTAACAACTTTTGAAATTTACAAATCAGCCAACTTATCAAGTAAATAGTTAGTATGTACTGGTATAAAATGAGTCGATTTTGTAAACCTATCAACCACAACCTATACGATATCTTTCTTACTCTGGGTCAAAGGCAATCCTGTCACAAAAGCCATTGTAATACAGTCTCATTTCCACTCAGGAACCATAATAGGCTGAAGGAAATCGAAACGTACTTGGTGTTTAGCTTTCACTTGCTGGAAAATCAAACATCTCGATACAAACTCAGAAATATCTCTCTTCATACTCGACCACCAATACAATTTCTTCAAGTCATTGTACATTTTCGTACTACTAGGATGAACAGACAAGCAACCACTATGTGCCTTATTCAAAATCTTTTGAATCAACCCAGCATTCTTAGGAGCACAAATCTTATCTCAAAACATCAAGCAACGATCGAATCAATTTAAAAATCTGATTCAATGCCTGACTAACACTGAACTTGCTTGGCTTACTAATCAGTGTCACTTTTCTAAGCTTAACAAATCTCATGGAGAAACATCGGTCTAGCTCTCAACTCTATTAGAATAGAACCATCATCAGGTACAATTAACTGAGTATTCATAGCTCTCAATGCAAATAGGGATTTCCTACTCCAGGTATCAGCGACCACGTTCACCTTTCCTAGGTGGTAGTCAATCACTAGCTCGTAATCTTTTATCAACTCTAGCCACCTCCGTTGTCGTAGGTTCAAATCCTATTGAGTCATCAAGTACTTTAGACTTTTATGGTCGGTGAATAGCCGCATTTCTCACCATACAAATAATGTCTCTAGATATTCAATGCAAACACAATGGCTGCTAACCCTAAATCGTGGGTAGAATAGTTCTTCTCATGTGGTTTTAGCTGTCTCGAGACATAAGCTATCACTTTGCCTTCTTGCATAAGTACACATCCCAATCCATTCAAGGATGTATCACTATAAACCACAAATTCCTTTCTCAGTTTAGGTTGTACTAAGACTAGTGCTTCAGTCAATAATCCCTTTAGTTTCTCAAAACTCTGTTGGCACTTTTCTGTCACTCGAACTTGACATCTTTTTGTAACAACTTGGTCATTAAAGTAGCAATCACGAAAAATCCTTTAACGAACCATCTATAGTAACCGGCTAAGCCTAAAAAGCTTCTAACCTCTGACACATTCTTTGGTAATTTCCATTCCATAGTAGTCAAAATCTTACTCGGGTCAACTCTAATATCATCACCCAAAACAATATGGCTCAAAAATCTAACTTCTTTAAGCCAAAATTCACTCTTACTAAACTTAGCATATAACTGTTTGTCTCTCACTATTTACAAAACCGTTCTTAAGTGCTCAGCATGCTCTGTCTCATCATGAGAATAATTCAATATATCATCAATGAAAACAACAACAAATTTTTCCAAGTACGGTCAGAAAATACAGTTCATCCAATCCATAAATACTACTGGAGCATTTGCTAAACCAAAAGGCATGACCAGGAATTCATAATGGCCATACCTCGTCCTGAAGGCAGTCTTTGGAACATCTGACACTTCAACTCTCAATTGATAGTAGCCAGACTTCAAGTCTATCTTTGAAAATTTGGTGGCTCCCCTCAATTGATCAAACAAATCATCGATCCTTGGCAAGGGATACTTGTTCTTTATGGTTGCCTTATTAAGCTGCTGATAGTCGATACAAAGCCTCATAGATCCATCTTTCTTTTTCACAAAAGGTACCGGTGCTCCCCATGGAGAATAACTAGGTCTTGCAAAATCTTTACCTATTAACTCTTGTAACTGGACTTTCAACTCCTTTAATTTAGTTAGGGCCATTCTGTAAGGGGCAATCGAAATAGGTGTTGTACTAGGAATCAAATCAATACCAAATTCTACTTCTCTAATAGGAGGCAATCCAAGCAACTCTTCTGGAAACACATCCAGATACTTACTATCGGCACTGATTTAATTTTCAACTCAGACTTTTTTGTATTCAATACAAAGGCAAGATAACCGTCATAACCCTTTCTTATACATTTCTAAGCAGTCATAGAATAAATCATTGTAGGCAAGTTATCCCATTCACCTGGTTCAACTTGAGGAATATTCCCATTGTCACATTTTCGTTTAATAATTTTCTTTCCACAATCTATTATTACTTCATATGTAGTTAACCAATCCTTACCAAGAATTGTATCAAATTCATCAAACGACAATAGCATAAGGTGAGCCGAAAAATAGTGACCTCTTATCATCAAAGGGCAGCTCTTACATACTTTGTCAACTAATACATACTTGCCTAGAGGGTTTGACACTTTAATCACAAATTCTGTATACTCAATAGGCATATTCATACTAGATACCAATTTCATACAAACATATGAATAAGTAGAACCCAGATCAATCAAAACAACAATAGAAGTATTGTAACACCCCAAACCCAGCCTAGATGTGACAGCCCTATTTTGGCCCTAATTGGAAAAGTGGTTTCGAAACCACGAAACCGAGTCAAAAAATTTTAAAATATTATTTTTCTGTGTTTATACTATGTGAATTATCATGTGTGAAAATTTGGTACTTTAATTTTCTCAATTGGAGGTCAAATTATTAATTTATGGCTCAATTGCATAAAAGGAAAAATTAGTGGGACAATGTGCAAGTGCCGAATTTTAGATGTTTCTTTAATATAAGGGACTTGTATGGCAATTAAGCCATTTATGAAGTGATGTATGGTAGTGGGGTAGGTAAATCCTATTATGTGCATGATATATATATATATTATATTATATGAAATGTGACTTTATTAACTAACATAAAAATTTGGTGATAAAAACAAAGTGAATGTATATGTATGGACGAAAATGGCCTTTAAATTGTGGATAGGGAATGATTTTATAAAGGCTAATGTTGTAATCTAATAAACCTAATATATGATAATGAATAAAACATAAAATAAAGGTATCATTCTCTTGTTTTGTGCCGATTTCACTAAGGGAAAGAAATGAAATAAAGAACAAGGCATTCAGCTAGGAAATGTTCTAATTAAGGTAAGATTTTGATGTTGTTTCTTGTAATATTGGGAAATTGAGTTGATCTTTGAGTTCTTAACATAGCGCACGTAAGAATTTTTGAATTGGTGTTAATGCATGCATTCGGCCATGGAAGAGAGGGATGGAATGGTTGTTGTTTTCATGTTTTAATGAGAAATGGTGGATGGGTGAAGTTTGAGCTAGTTAAATGTACATATATGTGGATTAAATGATAAATGGGGATCGGTTAGTGTGCTTGGTTATGTCCATGATTGCCGAATGTGAACCTAAGTAAGGACTTTAGTAATGTTTGTGTTAATTCGTTAATAAGGGGGGTTTGGAATGTGTACTTGTGAGTTTTAATTGATTAAATGCCTTGGGTAACCTTAAAGGGTATTCAGTCATGGTGGTGAATTAGCAAAACTATATACTAAGGTTGGAAGTATTAATATAATAATTTTGTTTATGTCATTACCGAATATGCTTAATATTAATGAAAGGTTATTATGAAATTGAAATATGATTTCAAATACCATATTCCTGTATGAACATTTGGATATTGGAAATGAAATTTTGATAGGTTATGTGGCCAAGTGATGTGTATGACTTGATCTTGAAATGTATATATATGTGAGTATCGAATGTGTTAGTGATTGATGATTGGAGTAATTGATTGTAATTTGATTTAGATAGAAATGAGGTTACCGTATGTGTGCTTTTATTTAAGAAATTATCTTTGTTTGAGGACGGAATGTCTTTGTTAATTTTATTGTTAAAGAGTCGAATGTATATTTATGAGATAATGCATGATTTAGTTGAGCTATTTAAGATAAAAGTGATATTACCTTGTGCCGAATGAGAATTGGTTCTGAATAAGTTTATTATGATTTATGTGTGTTAGTCAAATATGACTTGGAATTTAGTGAATGAGGTTGCTACGATTTAATGCAAATTGCCAAGTGAGATTAATAATAAGTTAGATGATATTAAAAGATAGTGAAATGTGGTTAGTAAAGTCTAATTTGGTTTTCTTGCTACATTCAGCCAAAGGTATGAACAATTAAGTTGTAACGAGTTATAATTTGTTTAATTTAGCTCAAGAGCTAAGAGAGCCGATTTCTGATAAAGGAAAGGCAAAGGTCGTGGAATAGTCGATCCTTAGTTGTTCAACGAAAATTAAGGTAAGTTTTAAGTATTAGACATAAGTTATTTATGAATAAATTATGATGTGTCAAGAGAAATTGGCATTTTTTTTAGTATACATATATATACATGCATAATGCCGAAAGGTACGCATGAAAGTGAAATAAGCTAAATTATATGATTATATTACCGCAAGCTATATTCATGAAATGGAAGAAATGTGGTGAATATTTTGTTATCATGCCGAATGGTAAAATAAGAAGTAATAATGTGATAGCTACTATGTGTTTATTTTCAAATTAAGTCGAAGTCGACTAAGGTGGTTGACTTGTGTGAAATGCTTAAGTATGTAATGTGAATGTGGTTATGATTTAGCGAAGTTTATCTTCAAAATATTATTCGGGCCATTGGCTCAGCAAGCTGTAGCTAGTGAAATTGTTCGGGCTATGAGCCTAGCAGGCGTAATGCCAGTGAATGAGTTTCGGACTTAATGTCCAGCAGGCCTTGTGCCGGTGAAAAGTTCGGGTTTATACCCAGCAGGCTGATTGCCGGTGAAATAATAATGTTTAAGCCTCTGAGACTTGTGCTATACGACATCTGAACATGCTTAATAGGTTTAAATCATCAAGGTACGTATGGTTATTCATGTATAGGAAGTCAATGTGAATCAAATTACGATGGAGAAATGAAAGGTATATGAGATGTGATTGTATATATATATTTACATATTCGGTCATTGTGGAGTTAAATACTTAAAACTGTATGTTATATACGTGAATATGATCATTGAAATTATATGTGATTATGATGCCTTAAATTTATTTCATCAAGTTGAATCAAAGAATGACATTTGATGTGATTATGTGACTTTAAGATTTAGAGAAATGAAATGTTAAATAAAATGTGTACATTGTGGCTATGCATATTCGGCCAAGTGGTGGTATGCTTAGATAATGGTATAAGTGACTTTGATATTCATTTAATTAATGTGCATACATAAGTGTAGTTGTTTAAATTACTTAAGACTTTCTAAGCTTAATTGCTTACTGTGAGTGTGTGTTCATTCTATTTTATAGATCAATTAAAGGCTGCAAGCTCGGGGATTCAAGTTCAAAGTCATCCACACTATCGTAATTATTTTGGTATTTTTTTTAAAAGCCGATGTTTTGAAAGATGGCATTGTTGGAACGCTGGTGCCTCCAAGGCACAGCAAAAAAATAAAATTAATAAAATATTGGGCAATCCAAACCATGGATCCATGTGTAAGGAACGAATCAGGGTGATAAAGGTTTCAAAATTTCCGAAACTTCAATCTGAGTAGACAGCGACGCCTAGGCAACAGGAATCTTGAATCACTATCGAACCAAGCCGCAACCTTTTCCGATGTCGGCCTCTACGTAGTCCACCCAATTGACAATGAACGGTAATATCCCAGAAAACTATTTTTCAGAGATTATATTGCGTTGACGGCTGCTAAACCTTCCAACATAGTTTCGGGATTGCCTATATATTAACTCTTTAGGGTTTTTACCCTTGCCATATATAACTCCGTATTAATTAGTATATCTTTATAACGAATATTAATTCATTCAAATTAATCCGAACATAATAGTCATCATTAAAATAAATATAATAATGTTTAATCGAAAATTATAATTACATTAATTATAATAAAGATTTCGGTAAACTATATTTATTTAAATTTATATATATGAACCAAATTCATATATTAGAAAAATTATGTTCTGATTATGTGTACAACATCCTTGTACATATAGTATGTTCAACAGTTTGATTGCCCAATTAAATTAATTCTATAATTAATTTAATTCATGTGACAACCAGACACAATACCAACTATGTTTTACTCCGTTCATTTCAATCGTAGGGTGTGACCCTATAGGTTCTTGTAACGTTAGCAGTAATATTAGAATGATTCTAATGTTACAAACAATGAGTGGCATCTAGCAATGCATCATTGCTACCTAAGTTACAAGAAGTCATGATTCGACATAACCTTTTGTGATTAACCTTTCATGCATTAATCCTTAAGTCCTATATCTTTGGAATGGACACAAGTTATGGAATAGTCACACTTGCATAGTCCATCCCATGTTTCTTGATACCTTGAGTAGACTATGATATACAAATAAGTATGACATCTCATATCAACTTATTTGAGCATGGCCATGCGTTTCTAGTCTCACTCAATCAAGTGGCCTAAGATATTACTCCTATTATGTAGGAGGGACTTATCCTATATTGATCAACCATATCCCTCTACATAGATTGTGGTATATCCAACATCAGTCTTTATAGAACAACCAATTACGGTGTTCATTTGACTATATCAAAATATACAACTCACGATGTTGGGATGATGATGATCTCAAGTATGAGGATCATATACATATATTAATCACTATGAGTAATATTGTGACAATTACATAATAATCCAAGAAACATACTCATAGTGGGTTAGTCTAATATGTTGTTCTCTAACACACACATTCATGCATTGATTCTGACACTCCATATCAATGACAACTCTTTATCATCAATCAACTACATGCTAGTCTTAATGCATTATTATTGTCCTAGCAAACAATAATACTTGACTACGGATCTTTTAAGAGTAATCATATTATTCTCAAGACATTATTATAAAAAAATTTATTTATGCACATAGAAATGAAACTGGAATAATAATGGCAAAGCCTTATATTAATAAACATGATAAATCAAGTATGTTATTACAACCATCTTGTGATTGATCTTTAGGCATACTCTTACAGGCATGTATAGGCTTAGCATCTCTTTTGAAACAAGTTTATTTTGAAATTGTAAATATTCTAGTCATGCGAAAATGGCTTGCTCATTCACTAAATATGAGTGTATGGTTTGATGAATTTTTCTGACTTGTTATTTTGTTAAAATTGTTAAATGGTTTAGTAAGTAAAAAGAGACATATTATACAAGTATGGTTGAATGAAGTAGTATAAGTTTTCAATGGTGAAAAATGTGCAATATCACTTGATAGTAACTTGCTTTACTACTAGGAGATTCAGTTATGCCCTTAAATAAGTAGTCACTTTTGAAATTTGAGAAGTGTTCATTTGGCAAAGTAATTGGATTTGTTACATCGTTTGAATTATATTATTAAGTTGGTGCATTTGGCTATAGACGAATTAAAGTAGACTTATATTTGATATTTGATGCATATTTGAATTTATGTCTGGTATGTATCTATAAACCTCTATAAGTTTTGTTTAGTTAAGTAATACCTCATAACCTATTCCGGCGACGGATACGGGTTAAGGGTGTTACACTAGAAGTTAGGCCCGAACCTGGCGTGTCATATTGAAGTGTTTTTCGAAAACCTTGTTTCCATTGAAAACCCTTCTTATTAAAGATTGTTGCAATTTAAAACTTGTGCAAAATCTCAAATTATGTAAGCATATTTTTAAAACGAGGTTTATTAAAAGACATTATATTGTAAAATGTTATTACTTTTAAAACCTTAACTGTTAGGGAAGCCTAATTTAAACCAATTGTAAAAACGTGATATTTTGAAAAGTAGTTGTTGTTTTGGAAAAACCGTGTTTGACTTCTAGCAATTATAAAACAACAAATAAAATCCAAATGTAAAAACCAGAAAGTTTTAAAAAAAGCCTTATTACAACCCAAACCGGAATAATGTACTTAAAAGTAAATCAAGGCACAACATAAGCAATGTGTGGCCTTCCTCGAGTCCCTCGCAGCATCGATCCTCCTAAAGCTAGGGATTACCTGATAGGAATCTGGACTTAATCCGCGCTTCGAACACTCCAATGCCCAAACGCCAACCAAGGTATGCTTACTCTCCTCATGGTTTGCTCTATTTAAAGCCAGCTCCTCACCTATTCCCATGCTAGCTTCCCGATGTGGGATCCCTCCGTCAATCCCCCAAAATAAACTTATTAGCAAAATAACCAACCTTTGCGTGCAAAGGGATTCTAACCATAGTCCTCCCAATAGCCATGCCACGCCACCACCACTAGGACACAAGCTCCTTTGTGTCATAAGTCCACTATATTTAACTTTAAAACCCACCTACTTGCTTCTAAATTTATTTAAAAGAAAGACCAAAATAAATTGCAAGAGCCAAGACTTGAACCTTGGACCTCTTGCTTCCTTGTCCCCTAAGTGGCGCTACTTTGCCACTGCACCACACTCCTTTGTGTGTCATGCTTTCACCAAAAATATTCTTAAAGCCTACCCACTAACGTCAAGGCTCCCATAAGAGAAAAACATAAATTTTTTCTAAGGCCCAGGTTTGAACCCAGGACTTCTCCAACACTTCCAAACCTCTTAGCCATCACACCAACACGTCATTCAGTGAATATGGGCTCGGGGCCCATACACAACCCAAGTGGGGCACACACGCTTGCATGCCCCGCTAAGCCAGATTTGCCCATAGCCACGTGTACGACACAGTCAGTCCACTAATTCCGATAAGTCCAAAGACAACGACCTGTGTGGGCCCACACGACCCATTCTTACAGGCCTAATTTCAAGGCGTTACAATTCACCCTCCTTAAAGAAATTTCGTCCCCGAAATTTCCAACTATCAAACGGTCACATAGCCTAAACTAACCGCTATGCTCCCACTGCGCACTCTAATCCTAATAATACTAACACAGATCCAAAAATATCTATTCAGCGATGTGGATATATATCACATGCATACAATTTTTATGTTCAAAACATCACATCCAAACAATTCTAAACACGCAGAATATATATCAAATCTCAATACAGTCCAATATCTAAAGAATCCACAGTATTTCAATTCCAAACAGACAAAAGTTTTTAGAAAGCTTACGGATTTGGCGCCAGAGACTCGGTGAACTACACTTTCAGGAAGACAGTCAGTAAAATATTTCAAATACTTCAAATCTTTTGAAATAGTTCTTTCAGAAATTTAGTCTTAAAAGCCCTATCCACAGCCGAGTTTTTCAACCCAGGCTCTGCTACCACTAAATGGAACACCCCAAACCCAGCCTAGAAGTTAGGCCTGAATCTAGCATTTCACGTTGAAGTGTTTTTCAAAAACCTTGTTTCTATTGAAAACCCTTCTTATTAAAGCTTGTTGCCATTTAAAACTTATGTAAAATCTCGAATTATGTATGGATATTTTTAAAACATGGTTTATTAAAAGACGTTCTCTTGTAAAATGTTATTACTTTTAAAACCTTAACTGTTACGGAAGCCTAATTTAAACCAGTTGTGAAAACATGATATTTTGAAAAGTAGTTGTTGTTTTGGAAAAACCGTGTTTGACTTCTAGCAATTATAAAACAATAGATAAAATCCAAATGTAAAGACCAGAAAGTATAAAAAAAAGCCTTATTACAACCCAGACTGGAATAAAGCACTTAAAAGTAAATCGAGACAGAGCATAAGCAATGTGTGGCCTTCCTCGAGTCCCTCGCGACACTAATCTTCCTAAAGCTAGGGATTACCTGATAGGAATCTGGAGTTAATCCGTGCTTCGAACACTCCTATGCCCAAACGCCAACCAAGGTATGCTTACTCTCCTTATGGTTTGCTCTATTTAAAGCCAGCTCCTCACCTATTCCCATGCTAGCTTTCCGATATGGGATCCCTCCGTCAATCCTCCAAAATAAACTCATTAGCAAAATAACCAACCTTTGCGTGCAAAGGGATTCGAACCATGGTCCTCCCACTAGCCATGCCATGCCATCACCACTAAGATACAAGCTCCTTTGTGTCATAAGTCCACCATATTTAACTTTAAAGCCCATCGCTTCCAGATTTATTTAAAAGAAAGACCAAAATAAATTGCAAGAGCCAAGACTTGAACCTTGGACCCCTTGCTTCCTTGTCCCCTAAGTGGCACTACTTTGCCACTACACCACACTCTTTTTTTTGTCATGCTTTCACCAAAAATATTCTTAAAGCCTACCCACTAATGTCAAGGCTCCCATAAGAGAAAAACATAAATTTTTTCTAAGGCCAAGGTTTGAACCTAGGACTTCTCTAACACTTCCAAACCTCTTAGCCATCACACTAACACGTCATTCAGTGAATATGGGCTCGGGACCCATTTACGTAACCCAAGTAGGGCCCACATGCTTGTATGCCCCGCTAAGTCAGATTTTCCCATAGCCACATGTATGACACAATCAGTCCACTAATTCCCATAAGTCCAAAGACAACGACCTGTGTAGGCCCACAAGCCCATTGGGCCCACACGGCCCATTCTTAAAGGCCCAATTTCAAGGCGTTACAATTCACCCCTCCTTAAAGAAATTTCGTCCCCCAAATTTCCAACTATCAAACGGTCACATAGCCTAAACTACACTGCTATGCTCCCACTGCGCACTCTAATCCTAATAATACTAACACAGATCCAAAAATATCTATTCAGCGAAGTGGATATATATCACATGCATACAATTTCTATGTTCAAAACATCACATCCAAACAATTCCAAACACGTAGAATAAATATCAAATCTCAATACAGTCCAATATCTAAAGAATCCACAGTATTTCAATTCCAAATAGACAAAAGTTTTTAGAAAGCTTACGGATTTGTCGCTAGAGACTCGGTGAACCACACTTTTAGGAAAACAGTCAGTAAAACATTTCAAATACTTCAAATCTTTTGAAACAGTTCTTTCAAAAATTTAGTTTTAAAAGCCCAATCCACAGCCGAGTTTTTCAACCCAGGCTCTGATACCACTAAATGTAACACCGCAAACCCAGCCTGGAAGTTAGGCCCGAATCTGGCATTTCACATTGAAGTGTTTTTCGAAAACCTTGTTTCCATTGAAAACCCTTCTTATTAAAGCTTGTTGCCATTTAAAACTTGTGTAAAATCTCGAATTATGTATGGATATTTTTAAAATGTGGTTTATTAAAGGACGTTCTCTTATAAAATGTTATTACTTTTAAAACCTTAACTGTTACGGAAGCCTAATTTAAACCAGTTGCGAAAACGTGATATTTTGAAAAGTAGTTGTTGTTTTGGAAAAACCGTGTTTGACTTCTAGCAATTATAAGGCAACAAAAAAAATCCAAATGTAAAAACCAGAAAGTATAAAAAAAAAGCCTTATTACAACCCAAACCAGAATAAAGCACTTAAAAGTAAATCGAGACAGACCATAAGCAATGTGTGGCCTTCCTCAAGTCCCTCACGGCACCAATCCTCTGAAAGCTAGGGATTACCTGATAGGAATCTGGAGTTAACCGGCGCTTTGAACACTCTTATGCCCAAACGCCAACAAAGGTATGCTTACTCTCCTCATGGTTTACTCTATTTAAAGCCAGCTCCTCACCTATTCCCATGCTAGCTTCCCGATGTGGGATCCCTCCGTCAATCCTCCAAAATAAACTCATTAGCAAAACAACCAACCTTTGCGTACAAAGGGATTCGAACCATCATCCTCCCAATAGCCATCCCACGCCACCACCACTAGGACACAAGCTTCTTTGTGTTATAAGTCCACCACATTTAACTTTAAAGCCTACCTACTCGCTTCTAGATCTATTTAAAAGAAAAACCAAAATAAATTGCAAGACTTAGGCCTTAGCCCACAATAACCTCATATCACATCAGTATCACATGAATGCAATGCTCCCATCCTAAATCCAACCCTCACTCCATTTCGCTTCCAACCCTACATTTCTATGGGGATATAAATATCAACCCACCCATCCTACACTCCAATGGTAGCACCAACAGCGGCACTACTCAATCGTTGCAGCAAGGCTGCTAATAATATAATAGGGCTCAAGCCACTAGTGGATCCACGGTCGTTAAGCAACTATGCGATCCTCACATATCTTCCTCTATACTATCAAACCCACCCAAGTGCAGCATACATCTCATGAATGCAACATACATATTTTCACACATTAAGCACCTATGGGTATTTTAGTCATTTCACTCCCAGGGGTATTTTTGGAATTCTACCCTATAGAGGCATTTTCGCAATTCTACCCTACAGGGGTATTTTCGTAGTTCAATCCTACAGGGGCATTTTCGCAATTCTACCCTATAGGGGCATTTTCGTAATTCTACCTTACAGGGGCATTTTCATAATTCTTAGCATTTTCTGTTTTAGTTATGAAGTTTGGCCCATCAACAAGTCCTCGCGGCTATAGTGAACAAACACTATGCACCAGGTAGAATTCCAGAAGAGAGGAGGTGGGTTTCTAGGACCGCTTAAGTATCAAGCTCCCCCTAGATCCAATCCTAGACATGCACATGCCTATTGCCACACTCTGACCTCGCGACTTGTCCACAGACATGTTTGATTAATTAATTAAACTTTATTCTTGTTTGTGAATTCATCAGCACGAGACCTAGAGTCCATTAAAACCCTAGCATGCATTTCTAAAATCACATATGGCCCACTAAGCCCAATCATGTCCATATGGCCCATTAAGCCCAATCATGTTTATGTAGTCCATTAGGCCCGATCATAATCAAATCATTCAACCATCCATTTCAATCCATCATTCAATTTCACATAACAAATTTTGCCGATTTGGGCCCATGAGCTCAGCAGGCCCATTTAGCCCCGTCTGGCCCGGTTGGCCAAACTGTGGCCAGAGACCATGAGATCCCTCTCTTGGCCCTGGTAATCGTATCGATATCTCCATACAAATTTTTGCACGCTCATGTGATTGTCGGCGCCACCCTTTCAACTTTTCAACTTTTCGGCATTCCGGTATTTTAGGATTTCGGCTTTTACTGGTTTGTCGTGTGTGAAGTGTATGTACACACCTGGTAAATAAGACATTTACACTAACCTTAGCCTTGAACCTACAACCAATACCAACCTCCAATCAATCACACACTTAGCCACAACATTTTCCAAAAACTGAAGCCTTACCGTAACCTTACCGTGTACCACCAGTCCTAATAGCCCTTCATTAGCTACTATTCACGAATCTCCTAGATCTGAATCAACACATATACTATCAGAAATCAAGTGACTCATATTCCACACGAGTCACCCCCATAAGCCACACTTATATTCGGCCACTTACTAATCTAAAATTGAGAATGAGTACACTTACCACTTGCTAGAGATCCTTACCACGCTTGCGATCTTTGAATCCTACCCTCGTTAATACATGGTTAATGACAAGAAAAAGTTAGGTAGCCCTCCAGCTTTTACCAAAATGCACTAAAGTATGGTTGCCTAAGTACTTACCGAAACTAGCCTCTGATCTTGCGGCCTAGATAGCTACTGAGTGAGATCCGGATTTTAAATATTGAGTAAGGGTAGTAGATAACAGAATCCGTTTTCTGATGGAGGAAAACAAAAACCAGATCGGCAATTAGATATGGTTATTTCAACTGCAAGAGGTGAAAAATGGTATTCAGCTTTTTAGAGAAAGAAGAACACAACACTAATGGAAATTTCGGCAAAAGGGTGGTGGGTTATTCGACAATAGAATGAGAGGGAGAAGAAAATTCGGCAATGGACGAATTCAGCAAAGCAAAAGAACCCCTCGAAAGAATTCAGCACCCCTTTAAAAATACGACAAGCCGAACCTAGCTTCAGCTAATGTCTTATTTGGCACTGACCCCTCACCTCTCTCAATCTCTTATGTTCTCTTCATTATCCTTACCTTAAATTTCTCTCCTGAACACTCCTTCCCAGAGTCCACTCCAGTGCAACTACCTTCATTTCATTGTACAAAAATAAAGTCCCCAAATTTACCACTCTAAGCCTCGAACCTTGGATCTCTTACTTGACAGCGTCGCCACCTATAGCTCCCTAAGTGGCGTTACCTTGCCACTGAGCCACAGGCCCATTTGCATCTTATTTTCCCTTTAATTTGTTTAAGAGGCCTAATACCTAAGACTAGGGTTCCACTAATGAAAAAATTAAAATTTTCCCTATGGTCTTCCCTATCCCTAAGACTTCAAATAATCCTTGTAATACCCTAAAATTAATATTCTAACAGTACTACCTATACATGCCAACTTCAGTGCACAAAATTTAGAGTTTCAAGATTTTGGGGCGTTACAACTATACCCTCTAAAAGAAATTTCAGCCTCAAAATTTACCTTTGTTGTCGCATAGCCTCCTCAGGTTCCTATGTAGCCTCCTCGGCACTATGGTTACACCAAAGCACCTTGACCAACAGAACATATTTCTTTCTTAGCACTATATCATCTTGATCAATTATTTGAACTAGTTCCTCTTCAAAAGTTAGGTCTGGTCTAACCTCGATCTCCTCGACTGACACGATATGAGAAGGGTCTGAGCGATAACGCCTTAGCATTGACACATGGAACACATCATGTATTTGGCTTAGTTCAGAAGGCAATTCCAGCTGATAGGCAACTGGCCCAATGCGCTTCCGCACCCAGAATGGCCCAATGAATCTAGGGCTTAACTTGCCGCTCCGACCAAACCTTAACACCTTATTCCAAGGGGAAACCTTGAGAAAAACCAAGTCTCCCACTGCATACTCAATCTCTCTCCTCTTGAGGTCAGCATACAACTTCTACCTATCCGCTGCCTCTTTCAACCGATCCCGAATCAACTTTACCTTATCCTCGATGTCTGCTACCAACTCTGGACCCAATACTCGCTGCTCACCTAACTCAATCGAACAAGTTGGAGTACGACATCTTCGCCCATATAGCGCTTCATATGGTGCCATTCCAATACTTGCTTGATAACTATTATTATATGCTAATTCAGCTAATGGCAAGTAATCCTCCCAACTACCTCAAAACTCAATTACACACCCTCTCAGCATATCCTCCAAAACTTGAATTACCCTCTTCAACTGACCATCAGTCTGAGGGTGAAATGCTGTACTAATATCCAAGCTCGTACCCAGTGCTTCATGCAGCTTCTTCCAAAAGCAAGACGTAAATCGAGGGTCTTTATCAGATATAATAGAGACTGGCATCCTATGCAATCTCACAATCTCCGCCACATACAACCTTGCCCACTTCTGTAATGAGTAGTCAGCGCGGACCGGTATAAAATGGGCAGACTTAGTCAACCGATCCACAATCACCCACACTGAGTCTTTCTTAATAGGCATTAGGGGTAACCCACTAACGAAATCCATAGTAACCTGCTCCTACTTTCAGAGTGGGATCTTAACCGGTTGGAGTAACCCTGATGGTAGCTGATGTTCCGCTTTCACTTGCTGACATACTAAACATTTCCCACAAACTCTGTAGCCTCGCATTTTAGCCCCGACCACCAATAAAGCTCTCGTAAATCCTGATACACCTTGTTACCTCCGGGGTGCATAGTATAGGGACCACTATGCGCTTCTCGCAGAATAGACTCCCTTAGCTCATCGTCCCTAGGCACACAAATTCTACCATGGAAACACAACAACCTATCACTATTTAACCCAAAATTTGTTGTTTCCCCATTTTCAACTTGCTTGAATCGAGAACCTAGAGTTTCATCTAATGGCTGCTTAACCTTGATCTACTCAACCCACAGTGGCTTCACTTGTAACTTCGGCTGACAAACTACCATCGTCATACAAACTTAACTGAGCAACCATCACCCTCAAGTCCAACATAGCGCTACGACTTAGGGCATCTGCCACCATATTTACTTTGCCCGGGTGATATTCAATCATGCAATCATAATCCTTTAACAGCTCAATCCATCTGCGCTGCCTCAAGTTTAACTCCTTTTGAGTTACGAGGTACTTCAGACTGTTGTGATCCGTGTAGATGGTGCACTTCTCTCCATACAAGTAATGCCTCCAAATCATAAGTGCAAATACCACTGCTGCCAACTCCAAATCGTGGGTTGGATAATTTACCTCGTAAACCTTAAGCTGGCACGACGCATATATAACCACCTTCCCTTCCTACATCAAAACGCAGCCCAAGCCCACGTGTGATGCATCGCTATAAATCATAAACTCCTTCCCAAGCTCCAGCTGAAATAGAACAGGGGCCTCTGTCAAAACCTTCTTAAGCTTCTCAAAGCTTTCTTGCTGCTTACCAGTCCACACAAATGACATCCCCTTCCGTAGCAACTTGGTCAAGGGTGCAGCAATTAGGGAGAACCCTTCAACAAACCACCTATAGTACCCTACCAGGCCTAAAAAACTCCGAATTTCTGACACCATCTTAGGTGGTTTCCAATCCAACACTGCTTCCACTTTCCGAGGACCAACTCTAATCCCCTCAACTGAGACCACATGTCCTAAGAAAGTGACTTCCCTTAGCCAGAATTCGCACTTGCTAAACTTAGCATATAGTTGCTTCTCCCTCAAAATCTACAACACAATCCTTATCATCTCTAATCTCGAGTAAACTAAAATGTCATCCACTAAAACTACTACGAACTTATCTAGATCAGGTTAAAAAACCCGGTGCATAAGATCTATAAAAGCAGCAGGTACGTTCGTTAGCCCAAAAGGCATCACCAAAAACTCATAATGTCCATAATGAGTTCTAAAAGTTGTCTTATACACATCTGCTTCCTTAACCCTCAGTTGATGGTACCATGAACGCAAGTCAATCTTCGAGAAAACTGAGGCTCCCCTAAGTTGATCGAAAAGATCAACTATCCTAGGCAGATGGTACTTATTCTTAATGGTTAACTTGTTTAACTACCGATAATCGATGCACATCCTCATGGACCCATCATTCTTCTTCACGAACAATACCGGTGCTCCCCATGGAGACATACTTGGTCCAATAAACTCGCAGTCCAATAACTCCTGAATCTGGGCCTTCAACTCCACCAGCTCTTTCGGTGCCATCCTATAAGGTGCTATTGACACTGAAGCTATTCCAGGTAACAATTCTATTCCAAACTCCACCACTCTATTGGGAGGTAACCCAGGCAATTCCTCTAGAAAAATATTAGGGAATTCTTTTACTATTCTCAAAATCCTTAACAGTGAAACTCTTAGGTTCCACATCACTAATATAAGCTAAGTAAGCTTCACAACCCTTCCTTACAAACTTCTCTACCTTTAAAGCTGAAATCACGTTTGACAGGTAATCACGTCGTTCCCTGATCACTACTACTTCACCATCTTCCACAGTTCTTAACACCATCCGCTTCGTAGCACAATCTAAAGTTGCCCGGTGCCTCGTCAACCAATCCATGCCTAAGATGAGGTCGAACTCACCAAATGGTAATTCCATCAAGTCCGATAAGAAAGTAACTCCTTGAACTACCAATGGTACATCCCTAAACAACTTACTAACTTTTATCGACTACCCTAAAGAACTTAACATAGTCATTCCATTCGCAATGATTTCAAACACATCCTCTAAAGTTTCAGTCCTATTGCATGCAATGTACGAATGTGTTGACCCCACATCAATTAGTATAACATGAGGTAGCTCACGAATAAGGAACGTACCTGTTATCACATCTGGAGCATCTCCTTCCTTTCTGCGACAAGCAGCATAGACTAAAGCTGGCTGCCTTGCCTCTGCCTATCCTGTACCTCTACCCGGTACTCCACGTCCCCGTCCTGAGCCATTGCCGCCTCTGGCTTGTCCACAGCCCCTTGGCAATTGTTAACCGCCTCTTTGCAGCTACAAATTACCTCTGCCATCGGCTTGCACCTGATCCAGCCTTCTCACGCACTCTCTAATCCTATGTTCCATAGATCCACAGCTTAAACAAGCTCCTATTCTCCTCCAACATTCACCCGTATGCCCTTTTCCACACACATCACAAGGTGGTATCCGAGTATTTACGGCAGTAACAGAGGCCTCAGCTCTAACTGGCCCATTCACTTTGGCCCTCCTCGTAGGCCTTTATCCAGCCCCCATAGCTTTCGCGTTCTGTTTGTTTTTGCCTTTCTCCTTCTCTAGCTTGAGTCGCCCCGTACGCTTTACTTCCTCGGCTATCTTTGCTTTCTCCACCACAATCCCAAAGTCCCGCTCCCTCTATGGAACTATAAGTACCCTAAGGTTGTCTCTTAGACCGTCCTCAAACTGCACGTATCGCTCATACTCCGTTGCAACTATTCCTTTGGCATATCAACTAAGGCGCAGAAACTCAGCCTCATACTCTGCTATTGACTTGTCTCCCTGAGTCAGAGTCAGAAACTCCTTCCTTTGAGCATCCACAGAGTTTGCCCTAATTTACTTCCCTTGGAATGTCGATTTGAAGAACTCCCACATGATCTGCTCTGGTTGGTTGCCCTCCTTCACGGTCAACCACCACTGATAAGCTTCCTCCCTAAGTAAGGATATCGCCCCTTTCAATTTTTGTTTCGTCGTGCAGTCCAGGTCGTCCATTATTCTCTCTGTGGCTTCCAACCAGTACTCTGCCACATTCGAGGCCAACCCACCTACTCCTTTGAAAATCTCTGCCCCATTAGCTCGAAGTCACTCCGCAATCGACCCACGACTTTCCGTACCGTTATTGGGCCTAGTGACCTTTTCTAAAATCCTTAGCATGACCTGTGATATCACATCTTCTGTAGCGGTAGCCCGACCGTAGGGTCCCGTTTCAGCTACTGGTGAGGCCGGAGCCTCCTCTACTCCAAAGTTGGGTATATGGCCCATCGCTGACGATCCAACCCTAGCGCTTCCACGGCATCTGCCGCGGCCTCTTGCACCTCTTCTAGTGCTTATCATTGCGTACATATTTTTAGATTAGAATTTTTATAAAATTAGTTCATAGTTCCACTGTTTAAAGCACATGTCTTGTGTAAGTAACAATTTAAAAGTTGTTTCGCAGTCGTAAATCCACTACAGGCTTAAGTTTCCTACGGGCTTTAGTCTCTAAGAACCTATTCTCTAAAGTAATACAATATCTAAATACAGTTCAGAAATTTAAACAAGTTCAATAATAGAAAAACTTACTTGGCTTGACGTCGAGGGCTCGGTGAACCACACTTCAAGAATCCTTCACAAACTTTTTAATCTACTTGTTTAAAAACCCAAAATCTAAGGCCTATTTCACAGCCCAAGCTTTGCAACCGGGCCCTGATACCACTAAATATAACACCCCAGACCCGGTCCAGATGTTATGGCCAAATCCAGTAATGTCACATTGAAGGATTTATTCTCAAAACAGCTTTATTTAGTTAGAAAATTTACTTGGTTAAAACCTTAGGTTTATGATTTAGAAACCCAATTGCTTATAACTTGTTATAATATGATGAAAGCCCATATTTTAAGATAACGTCCAAATGTTTATGTTGTTTAGAAAGCAAATTCAACTTTAGAAATTCATTAAAGTTTGAGAACTCGGTAGTTGAAATAATAATAAAACCCAAATGTAAAGTCAAAACGGACGTACAAGGCCTTATTATAACCCAATGGAAAAAAATAAAGTAATTAAAATAAAGTAATTTGGAACTATGTTAAAACTTTTAAGTAGCTTGTAGTGTGGCCACCTCTGAGTCCTTTCCCACGTCGAGCCGTCTATTGAGGCTGACCTGAAACATTAAATAAAAAGAGTCTGAGTTTCAAAACTCAGTGTGTGCAACCCTTGGCAATCAAATCAACATGCATTTATCACATTAGCCCTATCAATAGCGGTGGTCTTGGGCCTTAGCCCACAATGACCTTATATCACATTAGTATCACATAAATGCAATGCTCCCATCCCAAATCCAACCATGCACTCCATTTCCCTTCCAACCCTTCACTCCTATGGGGATATAAATATTAGCCCACCCATCCCTACACTCTAATGGTAACACCAATAGCAGCATTACTCAAATGTTGCAGCAAGGCTACTAATCATATAATGGGCTTAAAGCCACCGGTGGATCCACGGTCATCAAGCAACTATGTGATCCTCACATATATTCCTCCGTACCATCAAACCCACCCAAGTGCAGTATACATCTCATGAATGCAACATACATATTTTCACACATTAAGCACTTAGGGGTATTGTAGTCATTTCACCACCCAGGGGTATTTTTGTAATTCTACCCTACAAAGGCATTTTCGTAATTCTACCTTACAGGGGTATTTTCGTAGTTCTACCCTACAGGGGCATTTTCGTAATTCTACCCTACAGGGACATTTTTGTTATTCTACCTTACATGGGTATTTTTTGTAATTCTTACCATTTCGGGTTTTAGTTATGAAGTTTGGCCCATCAACAAGTCCTCGCGGCCAAAGTGAACAGACATTATGCACTAGGTAGGATTTTAGAGGAGAGGAGGTGGGTCACTAGGACCGCTTAAGTACCAAGCTCCCCCTAGATCCAATTCTAGACATGCACATGCCCATTGCCACACTCTAACCTCGCGACTTGTCCACAGACATGTTTGATTAGTTAATTAAATTTTATGCTTGTTTGAGAATTCATCAGCACTAGACCTAGAGTCCATTAAAACCCTAGTATGCATTCCTAAAATCACATATGGCCCACTAAGCCCAATCATGTCCATATGGCCCATTAAGCCCAATCATGTTTATGTAGTCCATTAGGCCTGATCCAATCATGTTTATGTAGTCCATTAGGCCTGATCATAATCAAATCATTCAACCATCCATTTCAATCCATCATTCAATTTCACATAACAACTTTTTCCGATTTAAGCCCATAAGCTCGGCAGGCCCATTTAGCCCAGTCTAGCATGGTTTGCCAAACAGTGGCCCGAGACCATGAGATCACTCTCTTAGCCCTGGTAATCGTGTTACTATCTCCACACGAATGTTTGCACGCTTGTGTGATTGCCAGTGCCACCCTTTTGGCCTTTCGACTTTTTAGCATTTCGGCATTTTGGGATTTCGGCTTTTGCTGATTTGTCGTGTGTGAAGTGTATGTACACACCTAGTAAATGAGATATTTACATTATCCTCAGCCTTGAACCTACAACCAATACCAACCTCCAATCAATCACACACTTAACCACAACATTTACCAAAAACTGAAGCCTTACCGTAACCTTACCATCTGCCACCAGTCCTAATAGCCCTTCTTTAGCTACTATTCATGAATATCCCCTAGATCTTCATCAACACATATACTATCAAAAATCAAGTGACTCATATTCCACATGAGTCACCCTCATAAGCCACGCTTATATTCGACCACTTCCTAATCCAAAATTTAGAATGAGTACACTTACCACTTGCTAGAGATCCTTACCACGCTTGCGATCTCCGAATCCTACCCTCGTTAATACATGGTTAATGACAAGAAAAAGTTAGATAGCCCTCCGGCTTTTACCAAAATGCACTAAAGGATTGTTGACTAAGTACTTACCAAAACTAGCCTCTGATCTTTTGGCCTAGATAGCTACTGAGAGAGATCCGGCTTTTAAATCTTGGGTAAGGGTAGTAGATAACAGAACCCATTTCGTGATGGAGGAAAACAAAAAAGAGATCAACAATTAGATATGGCTATTTTGGCTCCAAGAGGTGAAGAATGGTATTTGGCTTTTTAGAGAAAGAATAACACAATACTAATGGAAATTTTGACAAAAGGGTGGTGGGTTATTCGGCAATATAATGAGAGGGAGAAGAGAATTTAGTAATCAAAGAATTTGACAAAGCAAAAGAACCCCTCAAGAGAATCGGCACCCCTTTAAAAAGACCACAAGCCGAACCTAGCTTCACCTAAAGTCCCATTCGGCACCAAGCCCTCACCTCTCTTAATCTCCTATTTTCTCTCCATTATTCTTACCTTAAATTTCTCTCCTGAACACTCCCTCATTGAGTCCACTCCAGCACCACTACCTTCCTTTCATTGTGCAAAAATAAAGTCCCCAAATTTACCACTCTAAGCTTCGAACCTTGGATCTCTTACCTGACAGTGTCGCCACCTATAGCTCCCTAAGTGGTGCTACCTTGCCACTGAGCCACAGGCCTATTTGCGCCTTACTTTCCCCTTAATCTTTTTAAGAGGCCCAATACCTGAGACTAAGGTTCCACTAAGGCAAAAATTAATTTTTTCCCTATGGTCTTCCCTATCCCTAAAACATAAAATAATCCTTGTAATACCTTAAAATTAATATTCTAACAGTGCTACCTATACATGCCAACTTCAGTGCACAAAATTTAGAGTTTTGGTATTTTGGGGCATTACATGCACTCTTGCTACTCGCTCCATTTCCTGGATTTTCCTGTGGTCTACCTCTAGAGGGAGCATTATCCAATCTCACGCATTGATTTCTATCTTTCTCAATCATCTCAGGACACTGACGAATAAAATGATCTAGTGGACTGCACTTGAAACAAGTCCTGTCATTTACTCGGCACTCACTGAGGTAATGTCTACCACACTATGGACATTTTGGCCTACTGGGTCGAGCATATTACCAACACTCGCAATCAAAGTGGTCTGAGCTTTAGAAACCAAGTGTTGTGTACCCCTATTTCTGTTTGAAAAGCCACCTGAAGCATCTGATCCAGTGGTGAACTCTTTCGATCTATTGGATACAGACTGAAACTCAATAGTCACTTTCTCGAATCACGAGACTCAACTTTAGCTTTCTTTTCTCTTTGGCTAACTCATCGACCTTGCAAGCTCTCTCTGCGAGCACCACAAATTCTTTCAGTTCAAGGATGCCAACAAATAATTGGATGTCCTTATTTACCCATCTTCAAACCTCTTACACATAATGGTATCAGCAGATACACATTCTCAAGTGTATTTGCTACGTCTCACAAACTCACGCTCGTATTCAGTTGTAGTCATTTGGCCTTGCATCAATTCAAGAAATTCCTTTTGCTTTTGGTCAATAAACCTCTAACTAATGTACTTTTTATGGAACTCTTCTTGGAAAAATTCCCAATTAGCTCTTGCCATTGGTACAACCAACACAAGGGTGTTCCACCACTGATAAGCTGAATCTCTCAAGAGGGACATAACACATTTCATACACTTCTCTGGTGTACAGGACAACTTATCAAATACCTGGATGGTATTTTCAAGCTAGAATTTTGCTTTTTTCGGGTCATCATCTTTATTAGCTTGAAGTTCCTCAACTCCTTGTTTCTGGATTCTATCAACTAAAGGCTTTTCCTTTCTTGGAGCTTGTTGTTGAGTGATCGAGTTCGTTCAAATAAACTCTAAAAACCACTCATTCATCATCTAGAAGAAGGCTTCTCGAGCCTCTCCTCCCTAACTCACAGTCACATGTCTATCCTCATTATCAGCAAGCACCATCCCTTGAGCGGGAGCCGGTGCATTACTTTCTACATCATCTACCACTGCTTTGTTGAGATCCTTTTACTATATGAAAGCACATATTAAAATCGCTTAGAGTCGTCACACTATCATAATAATATTCATACATATGGCATGTATAGCTAGACTCGTGCACATGCTAGGTTAGTCTAAGAATGGACTAAACACTAGCTCTGATACCACTAAATGTAACACCCCTTACCCATATCTGGCACCGAAACAGGGTTTAAGGTGTTCCCAGACTTAAACATAAACATCCATGCAAAACTGGGCCATAAAATATCATTCATCTTTGAAAATCATTCAAACAAATGAACATCGTCCCTTAAATAAGCCTACGAGACTTAAAATGTACTTCGGGAATGGTTCGGGACTAAACCAAAATCTTTGTAAAATTTAGAAAATTTTTCATCAAAACAAGGGTCACACGCCCATGTGGATATAGGACACGCCCGTGTGGGTAAGCCATGTGGTCACACAAGCCCGTATCTATGCCCCGTGTAACTCTCTATTTATAACGTCATCAACTAAATGAAACCAAATGGCCAAGCCACACGCCCGTGTGCTATGACGTGTGACGAACTGGATTTTCGTAAAATAGGTGCAGACTTCACTTGCCCTTGGCACATGCCCGTGACCAAGGCCGTGCCGTCTGCACGACTGAAGAACCCCATATTGAATTATTTTTCATTTCAAAACTGAAATATTTTTCGTACGGCCTAGTACACGCCCATGTTCCAAGTTGTGGCCATCACACGGCCGAGACACACGCCTGTCTCTCTACCCATGTGCTCCATAGTGAGCATACTGTTTCTTACAAATTAAGGTGCAAGGGACACACGGCCTGTTCACATGCCTATGGGCTGACCGTGTGTTACACAAGCCTGTTCACACGCCTATAGGGCTGACCGCGTGTCACACATGGCCTAGACACATGCTCGTGTGTCTACCCATGTGGATAATATACAGGTTATTTACCAAGCTAATTGCCACCCTAAAGCATAAACACACAAGCACCAAAGCATTAGAACATGTCCACAAGTAAGACATCATGGCATCATTCTCACTACATTTCTAGCATACTTAACCAATCACTGATTCAACAACTCAAACCATGCAAATTACTACATCCATGAAATGTATCAACATTCCATAATACTTGTAATCAACATCAGCCAATATCATATGGCCTTATACAAAATGAATTAAGTATCACCAAAAGCCAACATATTTGGCTAACCAATATGACATATAACAAAAAGACCAAGTCCCTACACAGGCCATACCTAATGTGTTAAAACTAGTTATACATAAATTTCCAATTGATAGTGTGATCGAGTCTCTGACGTCCTTCGATCCCTGAGCTAGCTTAGCGATACTATAAGAAAATGGAAAAGAAAGGGTAGTAAGCATAACGCTTAGTAAGTTTTCATGTAAATAATTAATAGCACTAATCATGCATTATCATATGCATAACACAAATATAACTTGATACAATGTGATCAATTATCATGAATACATCTTCGATCATGTTCTTTACATAATATACCATAAAACTCATGATTTCCTTCATTCACTTCTTACCGAGGCCTTATCGATGCATAACTCAAGAATTATAAGGTTCGTGTACATACCTATACCCTTTCAACATGTTCATACCTTGTCATTACACTATCATTCTCTTGAATTACCCGTTGAACCACTTGGAATACTAATGATACTCGGGAAATCTCATACACATGGTAGGATGCCAATGCCATATCCTAGATATGGTCTTACATGGGTCACAGATTAGTGCCGATGCCATATCCCAGATATGGTTTTATACGGGATCTCATATCGAAGCCATGTCCCAGACATTGTCTTACACAAAATCTCATAACGATGCCAATGCCATGTCCCAGACATGGTCTTACATGGGATCACATATCGATCCAAATGTGGTGTCCCAGACATGGTCTTACATGGGATCACACATTACCCTAATGTCATGACATTTGTATCATATATATTCCTAAGGTTCAACCAGGATTTCAAATTTTAAACCTCGTTACATCGTCATCAAGTCATTGTAAGCCAAAATTCATAAAAAAAATTATACATATCATGCAAAAATTAAAGCATTAAACACATATTAACATAATGTTGCATTATTTACTCACAAACTTAGCTCAGTACCCAAAATATGACTAGTTATTCGGTTTAGTCCTCAAGTTTATTCTTCCCTCTATTGAGGTTCGGACCTCATTCCTCTTGATCTATAATAGCAAATTACACTTATTTAATCATCACATTGTTCAATTCAGTCCATAAATCATACTTTGGCAAAATTACAATTTTGCCGCTAAACTTTTACATATTTACAAATTAGTCCCTAGGCTCGTAAAATGAAATGAACTCATTTTCATTGTTACCCAAGCCTAGCCGAACCTAAAACATGCTCATAACAACCCACATTTTCCTTGAAATCAAACTTTTACTACTCATTTTACAACTTTTACAAAAAGGTCCATTTTAGGTGTTTTCATGAAAAATCACTTGTTAAAAGATGTTTATCGTGCATCAAACTCTCATATTCCTTCAATAAACATCAAAATAAATGCATGTCACACATGGGTAAATTTTTGAACATGAATCTTAGCTCAAAATATGTCTAAAAATAGGTAAATCGGGTTATAAGGGTTTCAGAACTGTAAAGAGCATTAAAAATGGGGCTAGGAAGCACTTACTTTTGAGTTGGAAAAGTAAAAAACCTAGCTATGCCTTCTCTTCAATTTTTTTCACAAGGGGAAGAAGATGGACTTAATTTTGACTTGATTTTTCCCTTTTTATTCTTTAATTAACCAAATGACCAAAATGCACCTTTTACCTTTCATTGCAATTTTACCCTTCCATGTCTATTTTTGTCCATCTTGACGCATAATGGTCTATTTACTAAATAGGGACCTCTAATTTACACATGCATTTTAATTAAATACCCCAAAGCTTCTAGAATCTCATATTTTACAACTTTTAAAATTTAGTCCTAAAAGTTAAATTGGGCACTTCTTCACAAAATTTCTTCATGAAACGTTCACACAATCATGCAAACATGTCATCGACCTCAAAATAATCATAAAAAAATATTTATATATCAGATTTGTGGTCTCAAAACCACTATTCTGACTTGGCCTTCATTCAGGATGTTACAACTCTCCCCCTTTAGGAAATTTTGTCCCAAAAAATCTTACCGTAAAAAGGTTTGGGTACTGTATTCTCATGGCCTCCTCGGGCTTCCATGTAGCCTCTTCAACCCCACGTCTTTGCCATAACACTTTCACAAGGGAAATACTCTTGTTTCTCAATTGTTTGACCTCCAAAGCTAAAATCTTAACTGGCTCTTCGCCATACGTCATATTCGGACAAATCTCAACCTCTGTCAGTGAAATCACATGCGAGGGGTTCGACCGGTAACGCGCAACATAGACACATGAAACACATCACAGATTCTTTCCAACTCTAACGGTAAAGCCAACCGATATGTTACCGATCCTATCCTTTCGGTAACCTCATACGGTGCAATAAAACGTGGACTCAACTTTCCTTTTTGGCCAAACCTGAGAACTTTTTTCCACAGAGATACTTTCAAGAATACCTTATCACTGACTTGAAAGTCAATCTCTTTTCGTTTAAGAGCTGCGTATGATTTCTTTGACTAAGTCAACCCCATGAATCTGATTCTCTCTGAGTTCAGTCCAATACAGAGGTGTACGGCATTTACATCCATATAATGCTTCATAAGGCGCCATTTTCAAACTTAACTGAAAACTGTTGTTGCAGGCAAATTCTAACAACGATAAATACTTTTCCCAATTACCTTGGAATTATAATACACAAATCGGAGCATGTCTTCAAGTATCTAAATTACTCTCTCTGATTGACCTTCGGTCTATGGACAGGAAGTAGTACTAAAATTTAGCTTTGTACCCAAATCTTCTTGTAACTTTTTCCAAAACCGCGATGTAAACCTCAGATCTCTATCCAAAATAATTGACAAAGGTACTCTGTGAAGTCTAACAATTTCTAAAATATACAAATCAACCAACTTATCAAGTAAATAGTCAGTACGTACTGGTATAAAATGAGTTGACTTTGTAAGCCTATCAACCACAACCCATACAACATCTTTCTTACTCGGCATCGGAGGCAATCTTGTCACAAAATCCATAGTAATAGAGTCCCATTTCCACTTGGGAACCATAATAGGCTGAAGTAAACCAGAAGGTACTTGGTGTTCAGCTTTCACTTGCTGAGAACTCAAGCATCACGATACAAACTCAAAAATATCTCTCATCATACTCGGCCACCAATACAATTTCTTCAAGTCATTATAAATTTTCATACTATCGGGATGAATAGACAAGCAACCACTATGTGCCTCATTTAAAATCTTCTGAATCAACTCAGCATTCTTAGCAACACAAATCCTATCTCGAAAAATCAAGCAACCATTAGAATCAATTGGAAAATCTAATTCAATGCTCGACTCACACTAAACTTGCTTGGCTTGTAAATCACTGTCACTTTTTTGAGCTTGAAAAATCTCTTGGAGAAACATCGGTCTAGCTCTCAACTCTGCTAGAATAGAACCATCGTCAGATACAGTTAACTGAGTATTCATAGCTATCAAAGCAAATAGGGATTTCCTACTCAAGGCATTAGTGACCACGTTCAGCTTTCCCAAGTGGTAGTCAATCATTAGCTCATAATCTTTTATCAAATTTACCCACCTCCGTTGCTATAGGTTCAAATCCTTTTGATTCATCAAGTACTTTAGAGTTTTATGGTTGGTGAATAGCAGACATTTCTCACCATACAAATAGTGTCTCCAGGTCTTCAATGCAAACACAATGGCTGCTAACTCTAAATCATGGGTAGGATAGCTCTTCTCATGTGGTTTTAGCTGTCTCGAGGCATAAGCTATCTGTTTGCCTTCCTACATAAGTACACATCCCAATCTATTCAAGGATCCATCACTATAAATGACAAATTCCTTTCCCGGTTCATGTTGTACTAAGACCGGCGCTTTAGTTAACAATACCTTTAGTTTCTCAAAACTCTGTTGGCACTTTTCTATCCACTTGAACTTGACATCTTTTTGTAACAACTTGGTCATCGGAGTAGAAATCATGGAAAATCTTTTAATGAACCATTTGTAGTAACCGGCTAAACCTAAAAAGCTTCTAACCTCTAACACATTCTTTGGCAGTTTCCATTCTATAATAGCTAAAATCTTACTCGGGTCAAGTCTAATACCATCACCCAAAACAATATTGCCCAAAAATCCAACTTCTTTAAGCCAAAATTCACTCTTACTAAACTTGGCATATAAATGTTTGTCTCTCAAAGTTTGCAAAACCGTTCTCAAGTACTCGGCATGCTTAGTCTTATTATGAGAATAAATCAATATATCATCAATGAAAACAACAACAAATTTGTCCAAGTACGTTTAGAAAATACAGTTCATCAAATCCATAAATATCGCAGGAGCATTCATTAAACCAAAGGGCATGACCAGGAATTAATAATGACCATACCTTGTCTTGAAGGCAGTCTTTGGAATATCTGACTCTTTTAACTCTCAATTGATAATAGCCAGACCTCAAGCCCATCTTTGAAAATATCGTGGCTCCCTTGAATTGATCAAACAAATTAGCCATCCTTGGTAAGGGATACTTGTTCTTTATGGTTAACTTATTAAGCTGTCGATAGTCAATGCAAAGCCTCATAGATCCATCTTTCTTTTTCACAAAAAGTACCGGTACTCCCCATAGAGAATAACTAGGTCTCGTAAAACCTTTATCCATTAACTCTTGTAACTGGACTTTCAACTCCTTTAATTCAGTTGAGGCCATTCTGTGAGGGGTAATTGAAATAGGTGTTGTATCAGGAATCAAATCAACACCAAATTCTACTTCTCTAATAGGAGGCAATCTGGGCAATTCTTCTGGAAACACATCCAAATACACACATACCACTGGCACTGATTTAATTTTCAACTCAGACTTTTTTGTATTCAATACAAAGGCAAGATAAGATTTATAACCCTTTCTTATACATTTCTGAGCAGTCATAGAAGAAATCACTAGAGGCAAGTTACCCCATTCACCTGGTTCAACCCAAAGAATATTCCCATTTTCACATTTCAGTTCAATAATTTTCATTCAACAATCTACTATTACTTCATGAGCAGTTAACCAATATTCTCTATTCACTTTTAACAATGAGAACATTGTTCATCTTAAGTAGAGGGATCGAAAAATCGAAAATTGAAAATTGAAATTATTTCCAATCATAATAAATTTTTGCTTTCAGTTATGATTAGTTTATATTTTGTTCAATAATTTGAAATTTTGTTAAGTATGCTAAACTTCAGTAAAAATAAAGCTTGAGTGTTTCAATAATTGTCATTTTAGCTTAATAATGACATAAGTGTATTTTTAATAAGGCATCCAAATCGTACCATAAAATTTTTAGTTCCTTAGAAAAGTTAGGCATGCATGAAGGCTTAAGTCTCTAGAATTGACTTAGCAGTTTCTTGAAGCGAAATCCTAGGAAGCATGGAATGTTGAAAATGATTTAGGCAACTTTTGTTTAGACAGTTTGAGCCTTTCAAGCCAAACTTTATGAAATTTTATCCCTTGAAACCCAACTTTAAAACTATATGGCCTAATTATTTTTGAACCTTGAAAATTTAGCCATCACTTCTCTCTTAACTATCTTTAAGTTGTCCCAAACACTAGACTCTGTACTATTCAGAACATTCTTTGAAAATAAGTTTCGAGGAGTTAAAAAAAGAAGTATCAAATGCTCTAAAAATTGGAATACATGTAGTAAAATGCTCGTATAAAAAAAGAGAAGCATATGTACTTGAAAATAGATGTACAAAAGGGCATGTGAAAGTAAAGTAAGTTGGTATACTAAAGGTAATGATTTCGAAGGTCCAATACAAGCTGAGTCTAAGGTTTTTAGCCAAAATTTATCTACCTTTTACCTGCCCCTAAGCCCAACCACATTACAACCTCGTTAAAGACCTATTGATTCAAGTTTCTATGCTACCTACATTAGTGGATAGAAATTGTAACAGCCCAATTTAAGGCCTAAATGGAATGTGGTTTCAAAACCACAAATTTGCAGTAGGAAAAATTTATTCCGATTAAGTTTTAATGTTTATTTTTTGATTGAATGACTGTGTGAAATTTTTGTTACGAAATTTTATTGATTGGGAATCCGATTTAATATTTAAGACTAAATTAAAATAGATGAAAAATGTGTGTTCTAGCTTAAAAAGGTGTAACACCCCGTACCCGTGTTCAATACTAGAACAGGATACGAGTATTACTAGAACAACGTACGTATAATATAGCAAATCAGGACATAAAATGATTATCTAAATTTAAATCTTTCAATTGATCACTCATCTTTTAAAAATTAGATTCACATATATCATAAACCTATAATGTAACTAACATTAGATCATACCGATAACAAAATACGAGTGAAATATCTAATGTTAGGATTCAACTTTTAAAGTAATATTACTAAAATTTATAACAAAATACTCAAGCCTTCTATACATGCCATATGTCCAAATGTGTTGACAAAATACCAAAAGCAAGGATGGATAGCGTTGGTGAGCTTCTGACAACTTTTCCCCGAATCACGAGCAAACTTGATTTCACTATAAAATAAAACAAGAAAAGAAGAGGAAGCAAAGTAAGCTAAAAGCTTAGTAAGTAATATGTAAATAATAAAGATAAAAAACTAATAATGGCATTTATAGATCCTAAAATACGTATCCATAATTACACAACCTTTTTCTCATATGCATTTATCATTTATTTCAGTTCAGTACAAGCTATCCATTCGAGTCCTAGTCACTAAATTATTTTTATCTAGACCTACGGAACTCAAAATTAAGATCTATAAATTTTTCCGGAGACTAGACTCATATTTATTCTTACCATAAAAATTTCAGAATTTTTGGTTGGGCCAATTAATACAGTTTATTCATTGAATTCTCCCCTGTTTCGCGGTTCAACAACTTTGACCACTCTTCACTAAAATTTAATTATCTTTTACTACCAAATTCAAATGTGGTTCTAGTTTCTTTCTTCTAAAAATAGACTTAATAAGGAATCCAACCATGTAAATTATGTTCCTTAACTATTTCTTTTTATAATTTTTAATGATTTTTACAATTCAGAATAGGGGATCACAAAATCAGTCTGAACCAGTCTTACAAAAATATAAATATCTCAAAATACAGAATTCCTCTATTTTCTTTGTTTCTCTTATATGAAAATAGACTCAATAAGTTTTAGTTTCATATCTCATTCCACTTCTAGTTCAACTTCTACCATTTTTGGTGATTTTTCAAAATCACTCCCCTGCTGCTGTTTTAGACTGTTTATCCCAAATTTCATTTCTTCACTAAAATTTCTTATTATCAACTTTGAAGAAAATACTTATCCATATTCATCTTATCAAAATTTAATCACATATCTAACTCATAATTCAAAACTCATATATTAATATTCCGGTATTTATCCCACATTTTTCACGTTAAATTTCATTTAGCAAACTTGTTTCTCTCGGTGAACACTTCGGAAAGTGACAATATCGGGTGGTTTTAGCACATAGCTCCACCTTCTGTAATTAATGCGCAACTTAGTGGTATATGCATATAGCACCACATGATTGGGCTAACATGTAATTATGGCATACGCACTTAGCGCCACCTTTCAAATTAACATGTATAACTGTGGCATATCCATTTAGCACCACATTAATGTATCAATATATGTAACCGTGGCATGTCCAGTTAGCACCACATTACATGTATCAATATGTGTAATCATGGCATATCCACTTAGCACCACGTTACACGTATAACTGTGGTATATCCACTTAGCACCACGTTTTTCCATTCCAAAGGTTTAACTGAGATTTCCTCATTTAATCTCAATTCATCAACCACAAATCCCCGTTTATGTTCATTAATTGAACAATAATAAAACTTATTTCACATGTCACAAAATAAAATATTATAACATAATAAAACAATACATTACTTACATATAAACTTACCTCGATGAAAAATAAAGAAATTTTGCAATGTAGTCCACAATCTTTTCCTTTCCCCGATCAAGGTCGATTCCACGTCCATCTTGATCTAAAATAACATATTTAGCTTATTTAATACTCATATTTATCAAAACAATCCTTAACTCTAACTTTAGAAAAATTATGATTTTGCCCTTAAACTTTTGCATATTTACACTTTTGCCCCAAAGCTCAGAAATTAAAATTTTTCCCTAATTCTTATGTTTTAGAACATGCTGATCATTTATTTGCCAATGGCAACATCAAATTCCTACTCTAACATGTACTTATGAACAATAGGTATTTTTACCGATTAAGTCGTTTTACTCGTTTTCACTTAAAACTGAGTAGCACAAGTTTTTTAGCATAATTTAAAACCTCATATTCTATCATAAAACATCAAAATAAATACATTTCACCTATGGATATTTTTCCAAATATAAACCCTAGGTTAAATTATTGCTAGCATAAGCTAAATCGAGTTACTGGGACTCCAAAAACGTAAAGAACATTAAAAACGGGGCTTAGAATCACTTACTATGGAGCTTGGAAGCTTGAAACAAACCCTAGCTATGGAGAACCCTTGAAATTTTGTCCTAATGAAGAAGATGGACATATTTTTCCATGGCTAGGGTTTTCAAGTTTCCAAGCTTCATAATACGTCCGTCTTTGCCCTATTTTTAATGCTCTTTACTTTTCTGAAATCCTCATAACATGAACTCTCTATTTCTACCATTTATTTGAGCTAAGGTTGAGCTTTGAAAATTTACCCATATGTGAAAAGTTTGTGTTTTGATGTCTAATGGTAGAATATGAATGATCGGTGTGTAATAAATGACTTTTACTAAGTGATTTTCAATGAAATTGCATAAAAGGACTAGTTTGTAAATAAGTTGTAAAATGTGTGAAAATGTGTAAATAAATGCAAAGTGTGGTTTGATATAGTTATGAAAATGGTTTGACTAGGCCTAAAATTGAAAGAAATTGAATGGAAATCATTTTTCGGGCCTAAGGAAAAAAGTGTAAATTGACAAAGTTTAGGGACAAAAAAGTAAATTTTGGTAAAATGTGTATTTAGGCTAATTTGAGTAGCATGATGAATAAATGAGTTAAATGTGTTGGTATAGATCAAGGAAAATGAGATTCGAACTTAGAACAGTGGGAAAAGAAAGAATATGTAACACTCCAAACCCGACCCAAACGTTACGGCCGAATCTAGCGGTGTCACATTGAGGGCTGACTTGTATAAATCATATACTTGTAAGACTTTTGAAAACAATCGTCCGTTTGTGATCCGAATAAGGGTTTACTTTCAAAACAGTTTCGTTGGAGAGATAATTGGGTATAAAATGATTTCATTAAAAGGTTAGTTGATTTAAAGGTTCAAGTGAGTTTAAATAAGAGTTTCGAATTTGATAGTTGAAAACCCGAGTTTGAAAATTACGTTTAAAGAAACGTTCCTAAAACTTTATGTTAACCTTAAAATTCTATTTGATTTAGAAAAACATGTTTAAGTTTGGAAGTTTAAGCAGTTATATAAATAATAAAATAAAATCCAAGTGTAAAATCAAACAGGAGGATAGAGGCCTTATTACAACCCATTAACAAACTAAAAAATAGAAATAAAAACAATTACAACTACTAATTACTTAAAGTAAATTGCAGCATGGCCACCTCTGAGTCCTTTCCCCCGTCGAGCCACCTACTGAGGGTCACTTGCAAAAAATTAAAGGACAGAGTGAGTTTTCAAAAACTCAGTGTGTATAACCCTCGAGAACACAAATCAGGAAATAGTAATTTGGGCCTAAGCCCTATTCATTAATGGTGGCCTCTGGGCCATAGCCCATAGTGGCCTCAGTTGGGCCGAGCCCCTATCACATTAACATTGGCCTTTGGGCCTTAGCCCAAGATAGCCTCAGTTGGGCCCGAGCCCATATACAAACATCATGATGATCATGCCATATGTGGTTACCCATAAGCAACCCTGTACACCCCCTTCCAACCCTACACTCCTGTAGAGAGATGCTCGACCCACCCATCCTTATACACCTGATGTGACACCGGTTGCGGCACCACTCATCATTATAGTAGAGCTACTCGTGGCTTAAAAGCCTTTTTTGCAGCACCGGTTGCGGCACTACTCATTGTTGCAGCAGAGCTGCTTGTGGCTCAAAGCCTTTATTGGATCCACAGTCGTCAAACGACCGTGCGACCCTCATATACACTTCCTCCAATCATATCCCAGCCCGTATGCAATATAACAGCACATGAATGCAACAGATAATATATAACATGCATAATTCATACTCATGGCACATAAAGGTATTTTAGTAATTCTACCTTACAGGGGCATTCCAGTAATTCTACCCTACAGGGGTATTTTAGTAATTTTATCACCATGGGTCTAATTACGTGTCTTGTCTCACCAACAAGTCCCCGTTGGCTAAAGTGAACAAATACTATGCACCAGGTAGGATTCTAGAGAAGAGGAGGTGAGTCATTATGACTGCTTAAGTACCAAGCTCTCCCTAGATCAAATCCTAGACATGCATACACCCATTGCCACACTTTAACCTTATGACTTGTCCACAGTTACACTTAATTGATTAATTAAGTTTTATGTCTGCCTAAGCGATTATTAGATACTAGGCCTAAAATTCCATAACATAACCCTATCAAGTCCACAAACATTCGAGTAGCCTATTAGGCTCAATCACATTTACATGGCCCATTAGGCCCAGTCACATTTATACGGCCCATCAAGCCCAAATCTAGTCCAAGCCATACAACCAACTTGATCCGCTCGTCACTTAATAACATTCTACCAATTTCTACTTATCTGGGCCCACGAGCTTGTCGGGCCCATTTTGCCCATTCTAGCCCAGATGGCCAAATAGTGGCACGAGTCCATGGAATTGCCCATGGAGCCTCCGTCGCTGTATTGGTATCTCTACACGAGCTTTCACATGCTCGGGTGGTTGTCGGTGCCAACTTTTCAGTTTTTTGGCATTTCGGCTTTTCGAGATTTTGACTTTTGCCGATTTGTTGTGTGTACGGTGCTTGTACACACCTTTTGCTCTATATCGACTATCGAACAAGGGTTAGAAGTACACACCTTATCAATTGGAGCACTAAATACTCATAATCGCCAGAACCTATATTCAAATATTACTCTTCATTAGTCACTACCCATTAATATAAAATAATTCCACTACACTCACTTACTGATGGACAAACTATACTTACCTTGATCTACTCGGATTTGCCTATGTAATCTGAGGTCCGTCATAGCCCCTCTTCTGTATCCAGGCAGAAAGTCCTGAACCGCTGACACCTTACATTACTTAAACTTGGGAATGGTGGTTACATGCTCAAACCCCGTTGTCATCTTTGCCATCTCTTTACCACTAGAGTTCCCTTTTTTCATCTAAAAATACAGTTATCTTCTAAGACAATAAAAAAAAAGAGAGGGAGATAGAGGGTTGGTTCAACAATTGTCGAAAGAAAAAAAATAGAAAGGGAGAGTTCGACTTTAGAGGGTTTGGCGAAAGAAAAAGAAATAAATAGAAAAGAAAATATACCAAATACAAATGAAGGCTAAAAGGCTAAATCTGGAATGGTCAAAATTTGGTTCTCACTATATAAAAAATACAAAACTTGATAAAATTAAAAAAGAAGGAGAAGGAAATGATATTTGGTTTCTTCTTTAGTAAAAAAGAAACAAAATTAAATGTAAAAAGATGAGACCATTTGGCACACACAAAAGAACAAGGAAAGAAACAATTCTGGCACTTCGGGATTTTGAGCAATATACTAAAACAACAAATAACCTTCCGACGAATAAAACCAAAATGATCACCTAAAAAACTAAAATCAAAATCGGCACTAAATATCTTCCTAATTGCCGAATACACCTAACAAAAGCCCCTAGCCGAATTTGAATTTCCCATAATCGGCAATAGCCCATTCCAAATCAAATTCCTTATTTTTCTCAAATTTTATCTTCATCATATCCTTATCCCATAACCTTAATTTAAGCCATCCACCAAATTTGATTTGCATTCAAATTCCTCTCCACCGAACAGCAGCTGCGTCAGACCCTTGGTGTTTCGGTCCAACACCAGTTCCTCCTTGCATGCAGCAAAATAATTCTTCCCATTTGCACATGCGACCCTTCGAACTCCAGACCTCACTACTGTCCGCGCCTCACCACACACTGCTAGCCACTGTAATGTAACTCTTCTTATACTATAATAAGGTCACAATTAATTATAAAAATTACCTACTGAAGCCCCAGTTATTTAAGAATAAAAAAACCAAAACTTTGCCAGCCTAGGGGTTCGAGCTTGAGCCCCTTCAGCACTCCTAGCATGCTACTGCCACTACAACGCAGGCACTCTTTGTGTCACACTCCCTCCTCAACTTCTTTTAAGGCTTACTATCTCGCACCTAAGTTATTCCAAAAATATTTCCTACCACCCAGATTTGAACCCCCACTATCATGGCTGCTCTAAACGTCCCTTGCCACCGCGTCACCTGCTTGATTTGCATCATTTTTCCTCCCCAATTCAATATCAGGTCTTTAGGTCGCACTCCAGGTTCACTTAAAAGAAAAAAAAATAACTTGCGCGAGCAAGGTCTCGAACCCAGGCACCCTTCCATGCTCCTAGCGCCTTTTGCCACTGTGCGAGGTGCATTCTTTATTGCAAATTCCATTAGGCTTTATTAATAAAGCTTTATCCTACTGCCCAATTTTCTTTTTTAAAAAATGCAAAATTTTGCTAAAGCCCTAGATCGAGCCCAGGACTTTTCCCACACTACCAACCCTTCCTAATTTACTTAAATATTAAACTAAACATGAAATTATAATTTTTTTACACATTTAAATTATTTAAGCCACCTTCTAACCGATCCCAACTCAAGGCCCAATACTTTTAGGCCCAAAATTGAGGCTGTTACAGAATATGATGAATAACTCCTTTTCACTGATTGTGCTACCGAGGTAAGTTTGTATGTAAATAATGTATTTTTTTGACCTATGTTATCATATTTTGTTATGTTTTATGAAATGTGGTTGAACATTGAATGAAATTGACAAGTATCAAAAAGTAAGAAATTTCCTAGTTGAACATTAGGAATAGAATAGGAAACAAGTGACATGTCACTAGTGACTCAAGTGTGGTACTATGTGAAGGCCACTTTGAGAAGAGACAGCTTGATCACAAGTGTGGTACTATGTGAAGGCCACTTTCTGAAGAAAAATAACTTTGGTCACAAATGTGGTATTGTATGAAGGCCACTTTGTGAAGAAGGTAGGTTTGGCTACAAGGGTGCTACTATGTGTAGGCCATCGGGTACCCGTTATTATTCCGATGTGTTCCACGGGAAATGATTAAGTGTAAATGAATATGACTATGTGATTAATAAGTGCAGGTATGTATGTGTAAACTTATGAGCAATGTGCTCAATATATGATCGAACTTTGGTAAGGTTGATATGGAGTAAGTGTTACAATGAAAGTTACTATAGAGAAAACATGAAAGAGTGAAATTTAAAAATAAAATAGTTTTGGACAGCAGCAGTTGTGTGATTTTGAAAAATCACAAAAAAGGTGGAAACCAAATTAGAGGTTGAATAAGATATAAAATAAAATCTTATTGAGTCTATTTTCATACAAAAAAAAAAAAACGGTGTAAGAAAAAAATTCATATTATGAGATATTTGAATTTTAGTGAGATAGGGTCAGAATGATTTTGGAATACCCTATTCCAAATTTGAAAAATCATTAAAAATTGTAAAAAAAATATTTTTCAGTTATAATTTAAATGCTTAAAATCCTTATTCAGTCTACTTTAAGGAAAAATAAATAGAAACATCATTTGAATCCCGTACAAGGAGATAATTAATTTTTAGTGAAGAGGGGTCAGAACTATCATATAGCAAAATTAGGGTAATTTTAAAGAATAAATTGTTCTTACTGGCTAAACCAAAAATTCTTAAAAGTTTATGGTAAGAAGATATGTCAGTCTATTTTTAGGGTAAATTAGCAGATCTTAATTTGGCGTTCAATAGCTCAAGGTATAAATAATTTAGTGAATATGACTTACATAGACAGCTTGATATGAACACCAGTGAATAGTAAAACTTAGTGCAATTATGATCGTATTTTCTTGAGAACATATTGTGAAGATTTATAAGAGCATGTTAATACCCCCTTCCTTTCCTTTTTCCTATAGTGTCATAGATGTTAGCTCGAGTTGGAGGTCGTTGGAGATTCTATCACACTAACAAGTTATTGATTGGTATTGTATCAATGATTTTCAAGTATTTTTAAGTCTATGGCATGTATAGGGACTTGATTATGTGTCTATATGTTATTATGAGTTGGCCTAGAATGTTGGCCTGTTCTATTTGAAGGTTATTATTGTATAAGGTCGTTAAATGTGGCTAATAATTATTATGCTATAAGTCTATGATGATGCATTTCAAGGATGTGTATGCCTACATGTGTTGTATAAGTAAATGTATGATAATTATAATGATAAATGTGATTGGTTGTGTAAGTTGCATGATGTGAATGGTTAAGTGTGTGTGTGATTATGCATGATGAATTTAGTTTGTAAATGGTTTGTGGATGTCTTAGTGTGGATGTTTGAATGCTTAATAATACCATGTTGTGTGATGATAAATTTGTATAAGTGTATACGTGTTTTGGGTTCGCAAAGGGCATGGTAATAGCCTTACTTGTAGCCACACGGCCATGTGCCTAGGGCGTGTTACCCTATTTTATTTTTTAAAGGAATTTGTTAGTGTTTTCAAAAGTTCTCGGTTTAGTTTGAGACCACTTTCAAAGTATGTATTGGGCCTTGTAGGCCCTCTTTAGGGACTCAAAGATAAAAATTTAAAAATTTTTAATTTGGATGAAATTTTATGACTTAGTTTAATACGTTTACAAGTGTATGTGTTTCGGTAATGCCTCGTACCCTGTTCTAGAGTTGAATATAGGTAAGAGGTGTTCCATTTAGTGGTATCAGAGCTATGGTTTAGTCGATTCTCAGTTAAACATAGAGTGTGCAAGAGTCCAGCTATACATGCCATATGTGAATTGTGATAGTGTGATATCTCCCAACTCCGATGAGATTTGTTTTGGTTAAAGTAAGGATGCTTTCCAACTGAGCTACAATTGATAATGCTGAAAGGGGTTAAGTAAGTTCATGTAACTTAGTGAATATATTGATTTTCCTGAATTGATTCTCTATGATTTGCGATGATATGTATGTGTTAATGGATAAAAGTTATTGTTCCAATTGAACATTGCATTTTGATGCATCAAAGTGACTTTTTACAGTGAATAAAGTGAAAATTTATTTTGTGAGGAGCTTATTATGATTGATTGATATTCATGTGTGATAATGTTGAATGTGTTAAATGCTATATTGTATATTTGTATGTATGAGAGTCAAAACTTTAAAGGCTTTACAATCTTTAACCCTTTACCAGTATAGTGTCATATGACGAAGTTCCCGAGATTTATATTGAATAAGCTCACAAGTGGGGAAAGTAAAGAGTTTAGTGGTGGAATAATTAATGATGTGATTAAAGATGGGAATGATTTAGCGAGTAAAGACGGTTATGAGAGAGATATCAGATTATTCTAAAGATTATTTGGAGTGCAAAGCCACAGCTAGAGAAGGAGTTAATTTCGGTTAAATTAAGTCATTCAGGTATGATTTCTAAAGATTGTATTTACCAGGACTTCTTCTAAGATGATTTTTGTTAATGAATGAAATATTATACGATTAGTGATGACAAAATTAGTCAGAAGAATAATGTTTGAAATGCAAAGATGTTTGAGTATGATAATTATAGTTGAGAAATTTATGACTATCTCTTCTGGGTATTCTATGTGTTTATATATTCTCAGAGGCATTTGTAATTTCTTGTTTTCTAATGAAAATATTGTTAGTCTGATTAATCTATGATCGACATTCCACTATCTTCTATTGGTATCTTATTCTGTTACGTTTAAGATAAAAAGTTGACAGTGAATTCATATGAAACTATCCTTCTGTTTCTTCTGGCTATTGTTTTCTTATTATCTATATGGAATATATATCATCTTTGTCACAACTAATTTCAAAATGCATGAACAGTGTATCTTTTTTTTTTTCTGGTTTTCTCTAAAGAATCATCAAGATTTTCTATTATTTCATATGAGTAGTATTCTCGAACATTCAGTATGGTCTTGTATCTTGGATTTCATTATCTTATTTTTCTTATCATCCCTATTGATTAATTTATCAAGCATGGCTTATCTTTAAAGTTGATATCGGCAAAAGTGTGGATTATGACAATTCAAGTTTAAAGTATATATTGATTTTCTTTCTTCGGGTAATTTTGATTATTATCAGTGAGTTCAAACAAGATGTCATGTTTCGTCTGAGTTAATGCAATTAGTAAATATCTATGACTAGCATGTTGAAAGACTTTTTGTGAATATTGACTTACATTTGGGTAAAGTAGAAATACTTATAGATACTGGAATTAAAAATCTTTGCTTATTTTGCAAGTGTGGTTTCAAGATTTACTTATTGATGGTGTCCAGATTCTAGCTAAACTGAAAGGTAAAACAATATTGTCATTATAAATTAGAAGAGCTCAGAAATGGAATGGTAAGTGGTAAATTAAACGAATACAGTATGAGCCAACTTTTGATTATGAAGTTTAGATCAGATCTGATTACTGTTATTATTATCCCGAGATAGAATTTATGTACTAGGGAACTCAGGCTTATGCAAAGAGTTTCCATTCAGACCTCACCATAATATCTTGTCTGCTTATCGAAAAAGAAATAGAAAGTACAGTGATTTGAAGCAAATGTTCTGGTATACGGATATGAAACCAATATTTCTGATTTCTGTGTTCAAATGTTATTCTTGTTGTCAGAGTAAGGTCGAATACGAAATGCAATCAAGACTACTATGGTCCACAATGATACTGGTGTAATGTTGGAAAAAAAGATACCATGGATTTTGTATCGGGATGTCTCTTATCCCTAGAAAAAGAGAGATGGTACTTGAATTATGATTGATTGATGATAAAAATCCGTAAAACTATTCGAAAATTCGAGGGTTATATCACTGGTTATGGAAAAACCTACAGGAAATTCTGAGCATGAGGTTGAATTGAATTGTGATTTTGATAAAAAGGTAAAAGCAATTTGTAAAAGTTGAAAACAGTTTCAGATCGACATAAAAAGCTATACAGAAGCGAAACCTAAATATACTGGATTCTAGATTGATGATAGAGTGTTTCTGAAATGATGGCCCTCGAAGAGGATTATTCGGTAACGTGTTGGAAACTGTGAGAAGGGATGCCAAACCTCATTTTGGTAAGATTTTTAGGGACAAAAATCCCTAAAGGGAAGAGAATTATAATAGTCTGATTTAGGGCCTAAATGGAATAGTGGTTTCGAAACCACAAATCTGCAGTAGGAAAACTTTATTCCGATTAAGTCTCAATGTTTATTGTGTGATTGAACGACTGTGTGAAATTTTTGTTACTAAATTTTATTGTTTGGCTATCCAATTTAATATTTAGGACTAAATTGAAATAGATGAAAAATGTGTGCTCTAGTTCATAAAGGTACTTGATTGGAATGGGTTTTTCAAATTAGAGGTCCTTATATAGCAATTAGGCCATTTTATGTCATAATGGACAAAAATGGACATGGAAGGGTAAATTTTTAAATAAGAGTAAAAACGACACTTTGGTAATTTGGTAATTAAATGGACTAAAAGAAAAAATAATCAAAACAGAAAACAAAATGCGGATGTCACACATGCTTTACAAAAATAGTCATGCTTTCAAAAACGACCCACATATATATTATACATATAACTCATATACCGAATGTAACAACACATTTGCCTCATTTCGGTTCTTTAGTAAGCAAACTAGACCCCACGAAGGGTTTAATTAAAAATTATAGATTAAATTATCCTTAAATGAAAACCTTAGAAAAATGGGCCATGTGCCCGTATGGTTTTACTTGACCCAGATGACCAGCCTGTGTGTCTCACACGGCCTACCTGATTTGCCCGCGTAATTGCACATGCACGTGTACCCCACATGACCTACCTAATTTTTCCATGTAATCCCACACGCCCGTATGGCCCCACACGACTAGCCACATGACCGTGTGGAACACACAGTTTATGTAACAGCCTGATTTAGACCCTAATCAGATGGTGGTTTCGAGACCACGAATCCGAGTTAGAAAGATATTTTACAATTATTTTCTGTTTTTATTACGTGTGAGTTTATATATGTGAAATTTTTGTGATTTAATTTTGTTGTTGGGTGTCCGATTAAACAAATGGGCTTAATTGCATAAATTAAAAATTTGATAGTATTAGTTGTGAGGACTGAATTGATAGTGGCTTCTTAAGTGGAAACATCTATGATGTAAATAGCCCTTTTCTTTTATGCTAGTGGATGACATTAGGTAAGTTAAAAATAATAATAATATGTTTTCTAATTTCATATATATGTTATAATAATAAAACATATATTATTATATGTATATAGAAGAAATTATGAGTTGGTATGAGTTGGTAACCATGCGTAAGTGTGGTAAACGTAAATTAAATGCCCTTTGTTTATAAGCTTTAGATGTTAATTTTAAAAGGGTAATATAGGAAACTAAGTTAAAAACTATATATTATAACTTATAACTTAAAATAAGCAAAAGTGCTCATATTTCTCACCTTAGCCGAAACTAAAAGCAAAGAAAAGAAAGAAACAAAGCTAGGGTTCGATTGATTCTAAGCTCAATGAAGGTAAGTGCTTAGCTCGGGTTTTTATAATTTTTATGCTTTTGAGATCGTTGCTTCGAGTACTTCAAAACCCATGCTTAAATTTTGAATTTTACTGAATATTTTGAGTTTTGTCATTGATGAGAGCTTGTGATTTTTATTGTTTGATGATGAATTATGAAAGATAGGTGTTGGGTTAACAGATTTTGTATGGGAATTTTTGATGATTTTGAGTAAGTAGGACTTAACTGGAAAAAATAAAAAGTTTAGGGACTAAATTATAAAAAGTGTAAAAGTCAGGGGTAAAATAGTAATTTTCCTATTTATGAGTTTTTGGACTGAATTGAATGAAAATATGTTTGAATGAGCTTAATTTAAATATGTTTAGATCAAGAACCAAAGAGGTCGGATTTGGAGCAGTGGAAAACAAAAGTTGTCGATTAGCAGTCCTATTCCGTTTAATATCGTCCGAGGTAAGTTATAAGTATAATTGTGTTGTTATATATATAATTAAACGTGGAATTTATATGTTGATTTTGTGAATTATAAAGCTGATGTGTGTTATTGATTTGATGAAATATGGCACTAAGTGTGTGAGAGGTAAAGTGACGACACTGAGTGTGTGACATGTCACGAGACTTTAGCACTAAGTGTGCGAGATGTTAATGTAACGGTACTAAGTGTGTGATACGTTACAAAGATTTAGCACTAAGTGTGCGGACTAGCTGATTCTTTAAAAGAACCGAATTGTAATTGTGATATCAAATTAAATGGTTAGGCAAGAATTATCCTAATATTTACTTTAGTAAAGGCAAGTGAAACTTCCAGATATTTATGGTGAATCATGTACAAACCAAATGAAGAGTATATGTGTAACACCCCAAACCCGGCCTAGACATTACGACCAAGTCCTGTGTGTCACATTGAAGTGTTTTTCGAAAACCATGTTTTCATTGAAAACCGTTCTTAATGATTAAAAACTTTTACCGTTAAACTTGTATAAAACCTTAGCTTTGTGTTTATTTATTTTTCTCAAAAATGGGATTCATTGAAATAATCAAAACATTGTTAACAATTTGTCATTCGTAAAAACATGTTATTTTGAAAACACTTTAAGTATCAGAAAATTAGCTCTTCTTTGTTATGGCTTAAAGTGAATGGTAGCTGTGCACCAGGTAGGATTCCAGAAAAGAGGAGGTGAGTCGAATAGACTGCTTAAGTACCAAGCTCTTCTTGGATCCACTCCTAGACATGCACACGACCATTGCCATACTTTAAGTAGTTGAATTATTTATTTATGAAAACATTTAAATTGCGGAAGCTTTGCTCTATTATTGTGATATTTTGAAAACAAGTAACTTTTATAAAAGCGCACCTTAGAGCTAACCAATTTCAAAACAATTTATACGATATCATACTTAAGCTAAAAACAAATTAAATAAGTAAAGAATTAAAAACCCCAAAATAAAAATAATTAGAGTGGCCTTATTACAAACCCAAAATCAGAATAAAAATAATTAAAAGCAAATTGAAATAAATAACTTAATAAAACTAGCAGTCCAATCCATGTGGCCACTCTGAATCCTTCCAGCTCCAAGTCCACTAACTTAAGGCTTACATGCATGGATAAAAGAAAAAAGGGTAAGTTTGGAAACTCAGTGTGTAAAATAACCCAACCATAGTCCAAGTTAGCTCAAGCCCACTGAGCCTAAGCCCTATACAGATACAGTATAGATAACAGCACGGCCCTTAGGCCCATTACAGAAACAGAGCAGATATATCATGTATGCAGAAATCCAACCCATATCCAACCGTATACACCCCCGTACCCACCTTACACCATGTGGGGAGACTACTCGACCCACCCATCCGCTACACACCACAGAATTTTCAGCGAGGCTGCCAGAACAGATATTATGACGAAGTCATCAGATACAGATATTGTGGCGAGGCCACCAGAACAGATATATGTGGCGAGGCCACCAGAACGCTTCCTCCATCAATATAACCCATATCCTATGCAACAGGTATACATGTTATGACATATATCATGCATAATCTCATGCATCAAATATACATATTATGACATATAACATACAGAAACAGAATATCATGTATTTCATATAGAATTAGCCCTAGGGGTATTACGGTCATTTTGCACCTAGGGGTATAATGGTAATTTCTTATACTTAGGGGTATTTTAGTAATTTTATCAGTTTTTTAGGGTTTTCATGCATATTACAGCCACCACTAATCTATATGTCGCCACAATAGTCCGTTTTACTTAATTCAACAGTTTTGGCAATTAGGCCCAAAAACCTCTAATGGGCCCTACAGTCTCTAATAGTAATTGAAGCCCATTAATCCAAGTTTTACAGTCTAATTACTGATTTTAACCGTATTGAATCCTACAGTCTGTCAGAACGCCTTTAATGACTATTTTTACCCATATGGGCTCGGTAGCCTATTGGGCCCATTTTCAACCCAACTTACCAAAACGCACGGAATTGCACACTCTGCAATCCTACCTTCTACGATTTCCGTTCTAACCATCAAAGAGTAATCGCATACTCACTGATCCTCATGGTGCCGACTCATCGGTCACTTTTTCGGTCATTATGGCCTTTGCCGATTTAGTCTATAGTAAGGGTATGATACACACCTGATTAATGTCGAATCATTGACGAGATCCCCACACGCAAAGCCTACAATCGGTCATTAATAAATTAGTCTAGTAATTGACTATACCAACCCACTATACACTTTACCATATTCAGCCATAGCCTAAAACAATCCCTAGCATTACCTTTGTCGACTTCCAACCACTAGAGCCAGATGCTCCCCAAGTGATACACCACAATACTCCTTGACTGATCGCCCTTACGACTCACTAAACACATGTGAACCAAAGAAAGAGACTTTATGAGCCTTAAGCTCCTAACGTTAACTACCCAAAAAGGTTTCAGCTTTCCTTCAATTATGAATTAATGAGTGAACAAGGTTTGTACACTTACCACAACATTATTCTGCCAAAGAAGTGCTCCTAGATAATGATCTAATCCCAATCCACAATAGCTCCAATAACGAACACGAGAATAGCCACGTTTACACTCTATAGTTGGCTCTTGACACACCACAAGCCATGAAGGTTTCGGCCTTGAAATGGAATAGAGAAGATGTCGACAAGTCCTATGGGAGTATAAGATTTAGGTAAGTAGATTGAAGAAGGAATGGGGTTCGATCAAGGGAGAAAACGACAACACAACTTTGGCTTTTGGCTTTTGATGGTCGACAAGTAGACTTGAGAAGAAACGTTGCTTCAATAGGATTTGGCTAACAAAAAAAACAAAAAGGTAGAAAAGAACATGCTGATTCAGCTTTTGGGTGAGAATCCAAGAGAAGGTGAGCCAAAGGAAATAAATAAAATAAAGTAAATAAATAAAAAGAACAAACCCGATTGAAAGAAAAACAAAATCAGCTAATGGCTAAGAATATCTCAATTAAAATCCCGTGCCTATCTCTTTGTTTATAGCCGATAGCATAGTTTGAATTTAATTCAAACTCACACGGATGGACAGCAGCCCTATCCACCGACTGAATCGTACAATTCCCGCACAGCACGCTGTTACGCGTCCTAGTCTCGCACGGCACTTTCCCACGCGCGCCCCGCAAAAACGCGATCTTCCTGCGCGTGCTCCAGCTCGAACCTGGGACCTTCAGGTAGCCTAGCACGTTGCTGGCCACTGCGCCGCAGCTTTTCTTTCAATAATATATGGTTGCATTTAATTTTAAAGGTTACCTGCTGAAATCCCCGCTACTTAAAAATTAAAATAAACGTACCTGCGCCTGGACTCGAACCCGTGCCCTTGTGGAGTGCCTAGCGTACTGCTGCCGCTGCGCCACAAGCCTTTTTGTGGCATATCTCAGTCGCAACTTCCTTTAACCCTTATTTTAGCGTGACCTAGCTTCTAAAAATAAAAAGCAACTCCGCGCGCACCGTGCCTTGAACCCAGGCACACCCACAACCCCCTAGCGTCTCTGCCACTGGACCAAGCTTCCTTTTGTGCCAACTTTTAGCCCAAATTACTATTAAAGCCTTATTGCCCAGTTCCCCTAAGAAGCAAAACTAATTTCTTTGCTAGAGTCTTGGATCCAACCCAAGATTTTTCCACACTAAAAATACTTCTAAATTTATTTAAAAACTAAATTTAAACACCAAAATAATAATAATATCATTTATATATTTTAAAAAAATACTAAAAATACTAAAAATTTTATCTCACTTATAATTTTCATAAAAATTTAAAACATCAGTAGTAATAAATACAGTAAAAATTTTCTAATAATAATTTAATTCAAATGTTTTTCTCTAAACAATAATATTTAAAACTTCTCAATTTATTCAGGTTTTCTTTTTCCCAGACTCAAAGCCCAATTCTTCTATGCCCAAATTCAGGGTGTTACAATATGGGTATATGGTGTGTACATCCAGCTTATAAATAAACGATTTGAGTGACATTCGGATGCTTGTTAGATAGGTATATATATGAAAGTTGGTCTATTCAGCCAAGTGGTGATATATGTATGTATAATGTTAATCCATAATGCTTGTACGTGCAGTTATGAGTAAATGGGTAGAATAAAACATGAAAATTTTATTAGTATCAAAGGTTCATATTTGTTTGGTTGTTAGTAGTTAAAAGTAAATATAGGTATAGTGAAATGAAAATTATAAGTATGTTTTCGGAAAAAGCTACATTCGGCCATGAATTTGATAATAGAATTATAAGCAAAAAGTCTACATGATATTATTATTAGCTTGTGAATTCGGTCAAAGGGAATTAAATGTATAGCCACATGTTTATAAATATTTTTAGTAAGTTTAATTTATTATTAGAGTATAGTGTTGTACTTAAATCTTTCTTATTGATGATTTAATATGATTGAGTTAAACATTTGCTTATGACTTACTAAATTGAGTTAGTTTACTCTGTGAGTTTATTATTCTGTTTTATAGATTTTGGGAGTCAAGCTGCGAGCTCGGGGACAGTTAGCAAGTTCATCACACTATCAGCTATTTTGGTACCTTATAAACTGAGCTGGAGATATGGCATGTATAAGCTAGTTTTCGGGACTGGATCATTTTGAAAAGTGAACATATAATGGCCAAGCCAAAATGGCCTAATTCCTATGTCTAGTTCCGGTTTGTGGAATTATAATCAAAATTTCCTTTCCAAGTTAATGTAATGTGTCATGATCGGTCATGTTTTGTATTATACGTCCATAGTGTGTGGTTGATTGGTGACCTTGAATGTGGCACGAACAATTTATCTAAGTCATACATATATATATACATACGTATAGGTATTCGGTTACAGGAATCATAATGCATCATAAGTGAGCCAAGGTATGTTATATATATTCTAGGTCCAAAAATGAGGACCTATGTATATTAATAAATTGATGCCCATTTGTGAAACCATGTCATAATGTCTATGCATGCTATTCGGCCATATCATACTAGTTGGATTTTTTTATGCCTTACAGGTATAATGTGAGATTTATACTTTATATTTCATGTATATGTATATGGGAAACATGCCCAAGTTTAGGTATCTTGATTATGATATATGCTTGTACGATTCAATTAATGTAATCATTACTTGTTATAATGATTTCGATCATAGTGATTGTGCTTGATAAGTTGTAAAACAAAAGACATTATCCTAGTAAGTGCGAATTGATGTTCTTAATATTGGGTCAAAGTTACTATTATTTATGTTTATATTTATGTATTCTTGTGATGCCTATAATATGCAATAAAAATTTATGGCTGAATTATGGTGTTGGTTCTATGCATAATTAAACAAGCATAACTTGACTAAGAGGAAGGAATAGTCAATAAATAAACTGAGTGATATTGACTTGTGTAAGACCGGTTTAAATTTTGGACAATGAACGAGACTAATAATCTCTTTTGTAAGAACTCACGACAATGTTTAATGCAAGTAATATGTTGTCCTTAATATTAGTGTTTTAATTAGTAAATGCACTTGAGGGGCTTTTAATGTTCATGTTATATTCGGCCTAGCATACATATATAGACTGACTCTGTTTATTTATGATCACATGCTTTGTCTGTTAATACTTGGATGGGTTTAGGTTACTTTGCCTAAATGGGTCTTTATTCTTATAAAGGGCATTATATGCAACTATATATTTTTATTATATTAGTTATTAAATTTAGGTTTATAAATTCAACTTAGTTTATAAATGATTACATATGGCATCAAATAAGTTGTGAATGGTTTTAACTTTATGATTATGCAATGGATATTTTGAAAGCTTTGGACATATGAGTATGCGAATGTACGACAGTTAAGCATCATCCGTTAATGCCTTGCAACCCTTTCCGATGACGGAATTCAGGTTAGGGGTGTTACAGTTTGCCACACAGCCGTGTCATGAAGAACAGTTTTGAATTTATTGGGTTTTTTTTTTTCCATATTTTCCAGATTTATTCATAAGGGTTTCGGGTTAGAAATATACACTTGGTTATTTTCCGGTGCTAACACAAAAGCAACGCTACCAACTCTTATTATGACACCAAAATAATGAATTAAAGCCAAAATATCAAGTAATCTAATATAATTTCAACGAACCCAATATAACACCCTTAACCCATATCCGTTGCCAGACTAGGGTTACGTGGCATTACCAATCAACACTTATCACTATACAATAATTTCAAATATATGCATCAATCATCATCACATCAAAGTAGTTCATAACCATATAGACCCTTTAAAAGGTCTCCGAGACCTTAAGCATGCTTTGGAGAGGGTTCAGGACCAAACCCATCTCATACGAGAACTTTAAAGAACTTAGAAAAAAAATTCCTTTAAAATAGGGCACACGCCCATGTGGCTAGGCCATGTGCTATGCACGACTGTGCCTCAAAACTCACCTTAGCTAGTGTGCAAAACTAACTAGGTCACACGGTCAGCAAACACGCCCATGTGTCTAGCCAATGTGTCATCCTGAATTGGCCACATGGTCACTAGACACGCCTGTGCGTCTAGCCCGTGTGCCATACTGTCCAATTTAGCTACAAAACAGAGGTCACACGGTCGAGACATATGCCCGTGTGCTCAAGTAGTGTGGCATGAAATTAAGCTTGGTTTAAGCCACATTTCACACCCAAATTGCCATGTACATACAAGCATCAATTTGCATAACATAATAGACATAAATAGGCACCCAATTCAGCCAATTTTCAACCCAAAACATACATCATTCTATCCATAATATACTCAACCAATTCCAAGCTCAATTTGCATGCCAAAACATACCAAATCACAAGTCACATTCATATCAATATACTTAATTCATATCTTATTCATTATCCATATCATTTCTCATCCAAACTTAACAAAATCACTACTTGATTCATACAAAAATGACCATTCCAAATAAGCCATATATGCAATATAAAACACATACCAAATCCAAGCATATTCACAACCTATAAGTTAGCCAAATCACTTGGCATAACATATTACAACTCAAAATGTATTCAAAAATACCTCTAGCCTATACATGCCACACTTAGCATTTAAAACTACAAAAGGTACCAAGTTAAGTTCGGATAGCACAATGATGATCCTCGACAATTCCTGAGCCTTGAGTAGCTTTGATAATTTATAAAATAGAAATAAACACACCAAGTAAGCATTATAGCTTAGTAAGTCACAAGTAAGTAATTCAATGCATAAATTCAATTGTAAATCATTCATTTACACAATTTCAACCCAAGTATAACACCACAAACCTCTATCCATGCCTCATTACATGGTTTATACAACTCAAACAGCTTTTCACAATGCAACACCTTTATTCATCTTAATGATTCTCATTTAAATATCATACGTACTTGTTCAACTCGTACTAACCTCATTTACTGATTTACATCCTTTGCTCACTCATTGAACCTTTCGAAGTAGGAAACAGAATACATAAATGTTTCGATTGATAAGTACATATACCATGGCTCATAGCCAAATCAAGGTAACTTATCCCGGAGCACCTATACCATGGCCCGTGGCCAAATCAAGGTCACTCTCACATAATACATATACAATGGGTCATAGCCAAATCAAGGTATTACTCGCACCTGTAGTGCCAATATCATGGCCCAAAGCCAACTCATAACCTAGTGACATGTCACTAGCATTCCGAAACTACTCCTATGGTTTAACCGAGCTTTCTCACATTTCATTTCCATCATTATTCACATTCGTAACATCACATTCACTATTTCCATCTCCTCCGAGATTTCATTCATCACAATTCATACGATATTAATGCATTTAACATTCATTTATAGTAAATTGCTACTAATGAACTTACCTCGAGCGCAATACGTCGAAATGAGTTGATTACTCGTCAACTTTTGATTTCCCGCGATCCTATTCCAGATTTCACTTTTCTTGATCTATACGTATTAAAATTAAATCATTCAATCTCAAAGTCATTCAAATCAATCCAAGAACACTTATTAGTGCATTTTACAAATTAGCCCTCACATTTTCACATTTTGACATTTTAGTCCCTATTTCACAAAATCCTCAAATACACATAAATTCATTCCTTTCATGCATAGCCAAATTTTCCCCTAGTCTAATCAAGCCCATGTAATTCATCAATTTCACATTTTATCCCTTCAAAATATCATTTTCTCAATTTAACCCAAATTGCTCAATTTTATCAAGTACCCAATAACAAAACATATCATTTAAACACATATCTTTCATTTATCACCAAAATCCATCACAACGCTCAGATTATCAACAATGGTACATTTTGTAATCTTCATCAAATTTTCAAATTGAAACATTGACTTGATATTAGACTAAGCAACTATCTCAAAAACATAAAAATTATCAAAAACCGAAGCTAAACCATACCTTAATTGAAGAAAATCAAGGCCGAAACCTAGCTTCTTTTTCTTTTTCCTTTTTCTTTTATTTCATTCGGCTATGAACAATATAATAGCCATATAATATGCTTTAATTTTATTAATATTTATGTAAGAAGAAAATTCCATTTTCAACCTTAATGTATCATTAATACAAACCACTAAAACCATGGACATAAATGTCTACTAACCTTATAATGGCTTAATAGCCTTTTAAGGACTCTAAATGTAGCACCCCTTACCCGAGATCATTGTCAGAGTCGAGCACGAGGCGTTACCAGACTTACCTTACTAGTTTGGGGCATAAAAATGTGCTTTTAAAATTAATTCATTCACATTCATCCAATATATCCCTAAAATGGGCCCTCGAGGCCCTAAACATTCAATTGGAATGGTTCGAGTCCAAACTGAGAACATTGAAAAATTTTCCAATTACTTACACAAATTAAAACAATTAGTTTCACTGTTCATAATAAAATTGTCCACCTGCATAACAGTCACTAAATTAATTATAACTCGAGGTATGAAACTCAAAATTTAAATCCGTAAATTTTCGCTAATACCAGACTCACATATCTTCTCACCATAATTTTTCCAAAATTTTTGGTGCGGCCAATTAGTATAGTTTATTAGTTAAAGGTTCCCCAGTTTCATAGTCCAACGGTTCTGGCCACTCCTCACTAAAAATTAATTATCTCTTAGTACAGTTTTCATATAGTGTTTCCGCTTCTTTCTAATGAAAATGAACTCAATAAGGAATCCATACATATAAATTATAACTCATAATTCTTTTTTTTACAATTTTTAGTGAATTTTTAGTCAATTCACTTCGAACTAGTCTCGTAATAATCTAAATATATCAGAATATAGACTTCCTTTGCTTGCTCTTTTTCTTTCCTATGAAAATACACTCAATAAGCTTTTAATTCTATACCTCATTCACCATTTAATTCAATTTCTACAATTTTTAGTGACTTTTCAAATTCACATCACTTCTGTTGTTACAAAACTGTTCCATGGTCAACTTTTACTCCTTCATCTTTTCTTTGCATAAATTATCATTTAGGCATACATAACATCAAAACATGTTCTTAATTAGCCATTTCAATAGCTAATCATTATCAAGTATTCCTATTCCATTCTTTAATCGTATCATAAGGACATACACACAAAATGACCAAGTCTTTATAAATGCCATAACTCAAAGCATTTCAGATTACAAAATACTGAGATAGCCTTTGATAGTGTGAGACGAACTCAGACGTCCTTTTGGTTCCCGAATTGGCTTGGCTACACTATAAAAGAGAGAAAGGGAAAGGAGTAAGCTACAATGCTTAATAAGTTTACAAGTAAATAAATGACAGCATTCACCATGTATAATTATACTCATATTATACCATCAACTAACAAACTCTTTATTTTACTTCTCTGCTTACTCTTTAACTTTCCAGTTTATCATTCCTTTACCTGTACTTTCTTGTAACATAGCCTGTATATTAGCCTGATAAACTGTTTGGAATACTAAGGGTACTTGGGTTTTCCTGCCTGATAATAGCTTGCCAATGCCATGCTCTAGGTATGGTCTTACATGGGATGTTCCCTATCCTGCCAAAGCCATATATCTAGTATGAACTTACATGGGATGTTCCTGAACTGTCTCAACCTACCAATGTCATATGTATGATATGGACTTACATGGGATGCTCCTCAACTGTCTCAACCCAAAATGTCATGACATTCCGTATCCCATACATTCCGAAGGTTCGAACGGGCTTTCTGATACTTTTTCTCTATTACCTCATCTTTGATTCAACTTGGAATATTCTCATAAAAGAAATGTATATATGCTGGAAATTAACAACATTAATATAAAATATTGAAATATTGCATTTATTTACCGTAAACTTACCTCGGTGCAAAATACGATCAACTTGACAACTCAATCTTCTACCTTTTTCTTTCCTCAGTCTATCCCTAAATTTCATTCTTCTTGATCTATAATTGGAAAATTTACCTTATTTAATACTCATAGTTATCAAAACAGTCCTTAACTCTAACTTTGGCAAAATTATGATTTTGGCCCTAAGCTTTTGCATATTTACACTTTTGCCCTAATGCTCGAAAATTAAACTGTTTCCCAAATTTTTATGTTTTAGGACATTCTGATCATTTCCCTTAATGGAAACATCAAATTCTCACTCTAACATGTACTTATAAACATTAGGTATTTTTACCGATTATATCGTTTTACTTGTTTTTACTTAAAACCGAGTAGCACAAGTTGTTTAACATAATTTAAAACCTTATATTCTATTATAATACATCAAAATAAACACATTTCACCTATGGGTATTTTTCCAAATATGAACCCTAGGTTAAATTATTGCTAGAATAAGCTAAATCAAGTTACTAGGACTCCAAAAACGTAAAGAACATTAAAAACAGGGCTTGGAATCACTTACTATGGAGCTTGGAAGCTGAAACAAACCCTAGCTATGGAGAACCCTTGACATTCGGCCTAATGAAGAAGATGATAACGTTTTGCCATCTTTTTCCCTTTTTTATCTTTTTAATTATCGAATGACTAAAATGCCTTTCATTAAAACTTTGGTTATTTCTACCTATGTATGTCCATTTTTTGTCCATGAAAACCTAATGGTATAATTACCAATTAAGGACCTCTACTTGAACTAAGCTCTTCAATTTAATCTTTTCATATCTAGAACTCATATTTATTAACTTTTGCAATTAAGCCCTAATAGGCAAATTAAACTTGCAATTCATGAAATTTTCTATCAATATTCTAACACATGCATCTAATCACTCGGTAAATCATAAAAATTTATCAGAATAAACTTTTCTATCTCAAATTTGTGGTTTCGCAACCATTGTTCTGTTTAGGCCCTATTTCGGGATGTTACATTACCCCCTTTAGGGATTTTCATCCCCGAAAATCTTACCTGTGAATAGATTTGGATACTGTTTTCGCATAGCCTCCTCGATCTCCTATGTAGCCTCGTCTACCTCATGTCTATTCCATAATACTTTCACAAGGGCAATACTTTTGTTCCTTAGTTGCTTGATCTCTCGAGCTAGAATCTTTACTGGTTCTTCACTGTAAGTCATGTCTGGCTTTATCTCAACCTTTGTCTGTGAAATCACATGTGACAGATCAGAATGGTAATGATGTAACATGGACACATGGAGCACATCATGAATCTTCTCTAACTCTGTCGGCAAAGCTAACTGATATGCTAATAGCCTAACTCTTTCAGTCACCTCAAACGGTCCAACAAAACACGAACTTAGTTTGCCTTTCTTGCCAAATCTAAGGACTTTCTTCTACGGGGATACTTTCAAGAACACTTTTGTCACCAACTTGATACTCAATCTCTTTTCCTTTCAAATCTGCATAAGACTTCTGCCTATCTGAAGCTACTTTTAAGTAATCTCTAATAACTTTCACTGTCAACCCTGGAAACCTGATTTTCTTTAAGCTTTGTCCAATATAAAGGCGTCCGACATTTACGTCCACACAAAGCTTCATGAGGTGCCATCTTCAAACTCGACTGATAACTATTATTATAGGCACACTCTACTAATGGCAAATATTTTTCCCAACTACCTTAAAATTCTAAGACACAACATCTGAGCATATCCTCAAGTATCTGAATAACTCTCTCTGACTGACCATTGGTCTAAGGATGGAAAGCTGTACTAAAACTCAACTTTGTGCCCAATGCTTCCTGTAACTTCTTCCAAAATAGTGAAGTGAATCTCGGGTCTTTATCTGAAATAATCGATAACGGTACTCCATGTAATCTGACTACCTCTTAAATATACAACTTGGCCAACTCGTCAAGTGAATAATCCATACGAACTGGAATAAAAATGAGCCGACTTCATTAGCTTATCAATCACAACCCATACTGCATCTTTCTTTCTCAGTGTCAAGGGTAATCCTATTAGAAAATCCATAGCAACTTTGTCCCATTTTCACTTAGGAACTAACACAGGCTTTAATAAACCTGAAGGTACCTGATGTTCGGCTTTTAACTATTGACAGATAAAACATCTAGAAACAAACTCTGAGATATCTCTCTTCATTCCTACCCACCAATACATTTTCTTCAAATCATTATACATCTTTGTACTACCTGGATGAATAGACAAGGAGCTGCTATGTGCTTCTTCTAAGATCTTTCAGATAAGCTCATCATCCTTTGGTACACATATTCGATTTCTAAACATCAAACAACTGTTAGAACTAATCTGAAAATCTAACTTATACCAGACTCACACTGAGCTCTTTTAGCTTTCAATTCACTATCATCTTTCTGAACTTCACAAATTTCTTCAAGAAACATTGGCTTAGCTCTTAATTCGGCTAAGATGGAACCATCATCTGATAAGGTTAAACAAGTGTTCAAGGCTCTTAATGCAAATAAAGATTTTCTACTCAAAGCATCAGCAACTACGTTTGCCTTACCCGAGTGATAATCGATCACTAGTTCATAATCTTTAATCAACTCTAACCATCTTCTTTGCCTCAAGTTCAAATCTTTCTGAGTCATCAAGTATTTCAAACTTTTATGATCAGAAAATATTCGACATTTCTCACGATACAAGTGATGTATCTAGATTTTCAACGCAGATACAATGGCAGCCAGTTCTAAATCATGTGTCGGATAATTTTTCTCATGTGGCTTTAGTTGTCTAGAGGCATAAGTAATTACCTTTCCTTCCTACATAAGTACACAACCTAGTCCATTCAAGGATGCATCACTGTAAATCACAAACTCTTTACCCGATATTGGTTGTACTAAGATAGGAGATTTAGTTAACAATAACTTTAACTTGTCAAAACTCTACTGACACTTTTCAGTCTATTCAAACTTGCCATCTTTCTGTAACAATCTTATCAATGAGGTAGCTATCATGGAAAATCCCTCTATAAATCGTCTATAATAACCGGTGAGACCAAGAAAACTTCTGACCTCTAATACATTTTTGGGAGGCTTCCAATCAACAATGGCTAAAATCTTGCTCGGATCAACTCTAATACCATCACCTGAGACTATATGTCTAAGAAAACTGACTTCTCGTAACTAAAACTCACTTTTGCTAAACTTGGCATAAAGTTGATTCTCTCTAAAAGTCTGTAAAACTGTTCTCAAATGCTCTGAATGCTGAGTCTCATCATGAGAATAAATCAAGATATCATCAATGAACACAACTACAAATTTATCCATGTAAGGTCTAAAAATTCGGTTCATTAAGTCCATAAAAGTGGTAGGAGCATTAGTTATGCCAAATGGCATCACAAGGAATTCATAATGTCCATACCTAGTCCAGAAACAATATTCAGAACATCTGACTCTATAACTCGCAACTGATAATATCCAGATCTCAAATCTATCATGGAGAACACAGTAGTTCCCTTTAATTGATCAAACAAATCATCAATTCTAGGTAGTGTATATTTGTTCTTAATAGTTACCTTGTTAAGCTACCGAGAATTTATGCACAATCTCATCGAACCATCTTTCTTTGTCACAAAGAGTACTGGTGCACCCCATGGTGAACAACTAGGTCTTGCAAAGCCGTTATCTGTTAATTCCTGCAACTGAACTTTCAATTCTTTCAATTTTATTACAGCCATTTTATAAGCAGTAATAGAAATGAGTGCTGTACCTAGAACCAACTCAATACCAAACTCAACTTCTCTGATAAGGTGCAAACCTGATAATTATTCCGGAAACACATTAGGAAACTCACATACCACAAGCACTGATTCAATTTTTAACTATGGATCTTTAGTATTCAACACAAAAGCAAGATAAGCTTCATATCCTTTCCTCAAACATTTCTGAGTAGACATAACAAAAATCATGGCAAATGGACTATCTAACTCATCTGAAGTAACCCGAAGAGTTTCACAATTTTCACATTTCAAATCAATGAATTTCTTTCCACAATTCACAATCACATCATGCATAGTCAACCAATCTATACCAAGAATCACATCAAACTCATCAAATGGCAATAACATGAGATTGATCGGGAAAGAGTAACCTCTAATCATCAAAGGGTAATTTTTACATCTTTGTCTACTAATACATACTGACCCAATGGATTCAGTACTTTAATCATAAATCCTGTAGGCTCTATGGACATGTTCATACTAGGCATCAATTTCATACAGACATAGGAATGGGTCGAACCCAGATCAATCAAAGCAATACCATTAACATCATGAAGAGAAGATGTACTCGTAATTACGTTGGGGGAGGATGCCTCTTCACGAGCATGGATGGCATGGGTTCTTGCGGGTGCTCTAACATCTGGTCTCACTGCTGAATCTCTAGACACACCTCTATTACTTGCCCTATTCCCAGTTTCTCTGTGGTCTACCTCGGACTAGAGCATTCCCAGACCTAGCACTCTGTAATTCTTCTTTTCTAACCATTTTTGGATACTCTCGTATAAAATTATCTGGAGCACCACACTTGTAACAACCACTCTCAACTGCTCAACATTGGCCAAAATGACGTTTACTGCGTCGTGGACACTCTGGTCTGCCCGGTCAAACGCTACCTACACTTGCAATCGAGGTAGTCTAAGCTTTCGAACCCATATTTCTGTTATCTCTGTTTCTGCTCGAATACCCAATTGAAAATTTTGATCTAGTAGAGAACTCTCTAGGCCTCTTGGATGTAGACTAAAATGATCTGCTCATCTATCTTTTCTTTGTATCTTGTGTCTCAATTCTAATTTTTTCTTTCAACAACTCCTCTACCTTACAGGCTCTATCAACTAAAACAGTAAACTCTTTTATCTTTAGAACACCAACGGACAGTTGAATATCATCATTGAGCCTATCTTCAAATCTCTTGCACATAATAACTTCGGTTGACACACACTCTCTAGCATAATTGTAGACTCTGACAAATTCATGCTAATACTCAGTTGCTGTCATCTTACCGTACTTTAGTTCAAGGAGTTCCTTTCTTTTCTGGTCGATGAACCTCTGACTGATGTACTTCTTATGGAACTCTTCCTAAAAGAAATCCCAGGTAACTCTTTCTTTTAGTACTACTGACACAAGTGTCCTCCTCCAATGGTAAGTTGATCTCTAAGAAGTGGCACCACACACTTTATACACTCTACTGGTGTGCAAGATAACTCATCAAAAACTCTGATAGTATTCTCAAGCCAAAAATTAGCTTTCTCTGCATCATCATCTTTAGTAGCCCAAAACTCTTCTGCCACATGTTTTCTAATCTTGTCTACTGGTGGCTTTTCTCTTCTGACTGTATCTGTAACTTGGGGAGCTACATGTGTAGTCTGAGGATCATGAGGGGGTGGAGGTCTGACAGCCAGGTTCGTACGAACGAACTCGGCAAACCGTTCATTCATAGCTTAGAAGAAGGCTTTTCGAGCCCTTCCTCCCAGACTAACTGTAACAGGCCTTTCACTACTATCAGGTGGAACCGTCCCTTCTATAGGAGCAAGCGTGTTACCTTTTACATCATCTGCACCAACTCGTCCGGGATCCATAACTATAAAAGAAAACATTTTAAAATCGTCAGTAGTCGTCACGCTATCAAAATATAAGTATGGCATATATAGCTAGACTCTTACTCATACTGAATATTCTAAGAACTGACTAAACTCTTGCTCTGATACAAATAAATGTAACACCCCTTACACGAGACCGTCGCCGGAGTGGAGCACGAGGCGTTACCAAACTTACCTTACTAGTTCAGGGCATAAAAATTTGCTTTTAAAATTAATTCATTCACATTCATCCATATATCCCTAAAATAGGCCCTCGAGGCCCTAAACATGCAATTGGAACGGTTTGGGTCCGAACCGGGAACATTTAAAAATTTTCCAATTACTTACACAAATTAAAACAATTTGTTTCACTGTTCATAATAAAATTGTCCACCTGCGTAACAGTCACTAAATTAATTATAAATCGAGGTATGAAACTCAAATTTTAAATCCATAAATTTTCTCTAAAACCAGACTCATATATCTTCTCACCATAATTTTTCCACAATTTTTGGTGTGGCCAATTAGTACAGTTTATTAGTTAAAGGTCCCCCTGTTTCACAGTCCAATGATTCTGGCCACTCCTCACTAAAAATCAATTATCTCTTATTACAGTTTTCATATAGTGTTTTAGCTTTTTTCTAATGAAAATAGACTCACTAAGGAATCCATACATATAAATTATAACTCATAATTAGTTTTGTACAATTTTTAGCGAATTTCTAAAATCAAAATAAGGGATAACGAAGTCACTCTAAACCAGTCTCGTAATAATCTAAATATCTTAGAATATAAACTTCCTTTGCTTGCTCTTTTTCTTTCTTATAAAAATAAACTCAATAAGCTTTAATTCTATTCACAATTTAATTCAATGTCTACAATTCTTAGTGAACTTTCAAATTCACGTCACTGCTGCTGTTACAAAACTATTTCATGGTCAACTTTTACTCCTTCATTATTTGCATAAACTATCATTTAGGCATACATAACATCAAAACATGTTATTAATTAGCATTTCAATAGCTAATCATTATCAAGTATTCCCATGCCATTCTTTAATCGCATCATAAGGACATACACACAAAATGACCAAGTCTTTATATATGCCATAACTCAAAGCATTTCAGATTACAAAATACTGAGATAGCCTTTGATAGTGTGAGACGAGCTCAGACGTCCTTTTGATTCCGGAATCGGCTTGGCTACGCTATAAAAGAGAGAAAGGGAAAGGAGTAAGCTACAATGCTTAATAAGTTTACAAGTAAATAAATGACAACATTCACCATGTATAATTATACTCATATTATACCATCAACTAACAAACTCTTTATTTTACTTCTCCACTTACTCTTTAACTTTCCAGTTTATCATTCCTTTACCTGAACTTTCTTGTAACATAGCCTGTATATTAGCCTGATGAACCATTTGGAATACTAAGGATACTTGGGTTTTCCTGCCTGATAATAGCCTGCCAATGCCATGCTCTAGGCATGGTCTTATATGGGATGTTCCCTATCCTGCCAAAGCCATATATCTAGTATGAACTTACATGGGATGTTCCTAAACTGTCTTGACCTGCCAATGTCATATGTATGATATGGACTTACATGGGATGTTCCTCAACTGTCTCAACCCAAAATGTCATGACATTCCGTATCCCATACATTCCTAAGGTTCGAACGGGCTTTCTGATGCTTTTTCTGTATTACCTCATCTTTGATTCAACTTGGAATATTCTCATAAAAAGAAATGTATATATGCTGGAAATTAACAACATTAATATAACATATTGAAATATTGCATTTATTTACCGTAAACTTACCTCGGTGCAAAATACGTTCAACTTGACAACTTAATCTTCTACCTTTTTCTTTCCTCGATCTATCCCTAAATTTCATTCTTTTTGATCTATAATTGGAAAATTTACCTTATTTAATACTCATAGTTATCAAAATAGTCCTTAACTCTAACTTTGCCAAAATGACAAATTTGGCCCTAAGCTTTTGCATATTTACACTTTTTCCCTAAAGCTCAGAAATTAAACTTTTTCCCAAATTCTTATGTTTTAGACATGCTGATCATTTTCCCTTAATGGATACATCAAATTCTCACTCTAACATGTACTTATGAAGTTTAGGTATTTTTACCGATTATGTCGTTTTACTCGTTTTTACTTAAAACCGAGTAGCACAAGTTGTTTAACATAATTTAAAACCTTATATTCTATCACAATACATCAAAATAAACACATTTCACCTGTGGGTATTTTTCCAAATATGGACCCTAGGTTAAATTATTGCTAGAATAAGCTAAATCAAGTTACTGGGACTCCAAAAACGTAAAGAACATTAAAAACGGGGCTTGGAATCACTTACTAAGGAGCTTGGAAGCTTGAAACAAACCCTAGCTATGGAGAACCCTTGACATTCGACCTAATGAAGAAGATGATAATATTTTGCCATCTTTTTCCCTTTTTAATCTTTTTAATTACCAAATGACTAAAATGCCCTTCATTAAAACTTTGGTTATTTCTACCTATGTATGTCCATTTTTGTCCATGAAAACCTAATGGTATAATTCCATTTAAGGACCTCTACTTCAATTATTCTCTTCAATTTAATCCTTTCCTATCTAGAACTCATATTTATCAACTTTTGTAATTAAGCCGTAATAGACAAATTAAACATGCAATTCATGAAATTTTCTATCAATATTCTAATACATGCATCTAATCACTCGTTAAATCATAAAAATTTATCAGAATAAAATTTTCTATCTCGGATTCGTGGTTTTGCAACCACTATTCTGTTTAGGCCCTATTTTGGGATGTTACACTAAACATTTCAAATCATGTTAATAAAGCACATCAACATTTAGAAAGCTACTTTTACCAACTATGGATTAAGTCCTTTTTCATAATTAATCATACAAACGACCAAATTAATTCACGAAAACTTCATATATGTTAATTTACATGTTATAAACATGGAAAGTAATATTAAAGTATATTTTTTTACTCGGATATGTGGTCCTGAAACCATTATTCCGACTAGGGTCTAAACTGGGCTGTTACAACTCTCCCCCTTTAGGGATTTTCGTTCCCGAAAATCTTACTGTTAAACAAATTTGGATATTAATGTCTCATGATATCTTCAAGCTACCACGTAGCCTCTTCAACCCCGTGTTTATGCCACAACACTTTCATTAAAGAAAATTTATTATTTCTCAATTCGTTAATCTCACAAGCTAGAATTTGAATCGGTTCTTTACTATACGATAGATCAGGTTGAATCTCAACTTCAGTAGGGTTAATCACGTGTGAAGTATCCGATCAGTATCTCCGAAGCATCGGAACATGAAATCCATTATGAATCTTTTCTAGCTCCGGTGGCAACAATAGTCTATAAGCAACCAACCCGATACGCTCTATAATATCATACAGTCTGATGAACCTCGGACCCAATTTGCCTTTTTGGCCGAACCGTAGTACTTTCTTCCACGGAGACACTTTCAGAAATACTTTGTCACCAATCTTAAACTCAATGTCATTCCGTTTCAAGTCTGCGTACGATTTCTGATGATCTGACGCTACTTTTGGACTGTCTTGAATCACTTTCACTTTTTGTTCGGTCTCTTTAATCAAATCAACCCCCTAAATCTTATTCTCACTGAGCTCAGTCCAATACAATGGTGTTTTGCATTTTCAACCATAAAGAACCTTGTACGGTGCCATTTTCAAGCTCAATTGAAAACTATTATTATATGCAACTTCAATCAATGGAAGGTATCGTTCCCACATACCTTCAAACCCGAGAATGCAACATCTCAACATGTCCTCGAGTATCTGAATAACCTGTTCGGACTAACCATTTGTCCTTGGATGGAAAGTAGTGTTAAAATGTAATTTCGTACCCAATGCATCCTGCAGTTTCTTCAAAAACCGCAATGTAAACCTCGAATCTCTATTCGAAACAATCTGAGAAATGTATAGCTCAGCAAGTTTATCAAGTGAATAATTTGTGCGAATCAGAATGAAATGAGCTGATTTAGTCAATCTATCCACAACAACCCATACTGCATTTCTCTTGCTTGGTGACAACGGCAAACCCGATACAAAATCCGTCGTAACTTTGTCCCATTTCCACTCGGAATCATAATCGGCAAAAGTAATCCAAATGGAACTTGATGTTTAGCTTTAACTTGCTGACAAATTAAGCTTTTCAAAAAAAATTCTAAGATGTCCTTTTTCATACCATGCCACCAATAAAATCGTTTCAAATCATTATACATTTTCGTGTTACCCGGGTGAATAGATAACCGGCTGCTATGAGCTTCATTCAAAATCATTTGAATTAACTTCATATTTCTTGGAATACATATTCGGTCTCTGAATCTCAAACAACCCTTAGCATCAATTCAGAACTCTGAATCAACATTCAAATCACATTGAGCTCGCTTTTCTATCAAATTATTATCAACTCTATTAGCTTCATAAATTTGTTCAATAAATAATGGTCTCGCTTTCAACTCAGCTACAATCAAACCATCATCAGATATAGTCATATACGCATTCATTGCTCGCAGAGCAAATAGTGATTTTCAACTTAAAGCATCAACAACAACATTAGCCTTTACCGGATGATAATCAATTACAAGCTCGTAATCCTTTAGTAATTCTAGCCATCGTCGCTGTCTCAAATTCAAATCTTTTTGAGTCATTAAATATTTTAAGCTTTCGTGATCAGAATAAACGTGACATTTCTCACCGAATAAGTAATGGTGCCAAATCTGTATCGCAAACACAATAGTTGCAATTCTAAATCATGAGTCAGATAGTTCTTTTGGTGAGGCTTTAACTGTATCGAGACATAAGCTATGACTTTGCCTTCCGGCATCAAAACATAGCCCAGCCCAATCCATTCAAAGATGCATCACTATAAACAACGAATTCTTTACTTGGTTTTGGTTGAACTAATACTAGAGCCTCGGTCAACAAAGCTTTCAGCTGATCAAAACTTTTTTGACACTTGTCTGACCACTCGAACTTAACATCTTTCTTTAGTAATCTCGTCATCGAAGTCACAATCATAGACAAGCCTTTTAGAAACCGTCTGTAATAACTAACAAGTCCCAGAAAACTTCAGACTTTAGATACATTTCTTGGAGGCTTCCAATCTAATATTGCCAAAATCTTACTCGGATCAACCTGAATACTCGATGTTGATACAACATGTCCCAGAAAATTGACTTTTCGTAACCAGAACTCACATTTACTAGACTTCGCATACAATTGATTATCGCGCAAAGTCTGTAACACTAATCTCAAATGTTCAGCATGCTCTAACTCATCATGTGAATAGATCAATATGCCATCTATAAACACAACCACAAATTGATCCAAATATTGTCTGAAAATCTGATTCATTAAATCCATAAAAGCAGCAGGTGCATTTGTTAGTTTGAAAGGCATAACAAGGAACTCATAATGTTCGTACCTCGTTTGAAAAGTAGTCTTCGGCACATCGGAGTCTTTAACTCGTACTTGATAATAACTCGATCTCAAATCTATCTTTCAAAACATAGTAGCCCCTTTTAACTGGTCAAACAAATCATCGATTCTGGGCAGAGAATACTTGTTCTTTATAGTAACTTTGTTCCACTGGCGGTAATCTATGCACATTCTCATTGCGCCATCTTTCCTTTTAACGAATAGAACCGGATCACCCTAAGGTGAAAAACTCAGTCTCACGAATCCTCTATCTGTTAATTCTTGCAACTTGGTCAGAGCCATTCTATACTGATCTATCGAAATCAGAGTAGTTCCTGGCACCAATTCAATGCCAAACTCAACTTCTCGAACAGAAGGTAATCTGGGAAGTTCTTCAGCAAACACATCAGGGAATTCACAGACAACAGGCACTGATTCAATTTTCTTATTAGTGATTTTTGAATTTATCACATAAGCAAAGTAAGATTCACAACCCTTTTTCTCATATTTCCAAGCTTTCATTGCAGATATTACAGTAGGCAACCCATTCAAATCACTAGATTCAATCCGAACTATTTCATCATTCTTGCATCTCAAATCAATAACTTTCCGTTTACAATTCATGACAGCATCGTGCAAAGTTAGCCAATCCATACTCAGAATTATATCAAACTCATCGAAAGGTAATAGAATAAATCAGTCCGAAAATAGATATCTCGAATCATTAACGGGTAATTCTTGCACACTTTATCAACCAAGACACTTTTGCCTAAGGGGTTTGATACTCTAACTATGAATTCAATAGACTTTACAAGCAAAGTCTTACTGTGCACTAAATTCATACATATATAAGAATACATTGATTCAGGATCTATCAATGCAATCACAGAAGTATCTTAAAGAGTGAATGTACCTATAATAACATCAGGAGATGAAGCTTCCTCTTGAGATCTGATAGCGTAGGCTCTAGCCTCAGGCCTCACAGCTGTATCTTTCGTAGCCCCTCGACTACCACTTACGTTCCTAGCACCCCTAGGTGGTCTCCCTCTGGTCACAGTAGTATTCTGTCTCACATTCTGTACCGTTTCTTGTTAAACCAACTAGGGACAATCTCGCTTGAAATGATCTAATGATCCATATTTGTAACAAGCTTTATTACTTTTGTTCCAGCATTCACCAAAGTGTCGTCTCCTGCACTACTGGCATTCGGGTTTATTACCCCGAACACTACCAACACTCACTACTGAAGTAGCTTGAGCTTTAGAACCAGAATATTGTTTTGCACGATCCCTGTTTGAAAATCCCACCGAAGCATTCGAACGAGCATACGAATCTCTAAATTTCTTTAAGGAAGATTGATGTTGTTTTCCCATTGATCGTTTTCTTGAGTCTTGAGCTTCTGAATCAGCTTTCTTCTTTTCTTTACTGAGATCCTCGATTTTACAAGCCTTGTCAGCTAAAACCACAAATTCTTTCAGTTCAAGAATTCCAACCAGAAGTTTTATATCCTCATTCAACCTATCGACAAACCATTTACACATAATCTCTTTAGTAGAAACATATTCCCAAGCATACTTGCTCAATCATACAAATTCTCTTTCGTACTTTTTCACTGTCATTCGTCCCTATTTTAGCTCTAGAAATTCTTTATGTTTCTGATCAAGAAATCACTGGCTGATATAGTTCTTTCAAAATTTAGATTGAAAAAATTCCCAGGTGACTCATTTCCTCAGAACCATGGATATCAAAGTTTTCCACCAATTGTATGTATTATCTTTGAGCAATGATACTACACATTTATTACATTCATCAGGTGTACAAGACAGTTCATCAAATACTCGCATTGTGTTTTCGAGCCAAAACTCAGCTCTTTCTACGTCATCATCAATAGTAGCCCAAAACTCTTCATCCCCATATTTACGAAACTTATCTACTGGTGGCTTACCTAATCTCATTGAATCGATAACTTGAGGAATAACAGGGATTTGTTGAGTAACAGGTGGGGGTAGAGGTTGTTGGATAGCCGGATTCATACGAACGAATTTCGTGAACCATTCATTCATCAACTGGAAGAAGCCTAGTTTGGCCTCTCCCTCGTGACAAATCGTACCAACTCTAGAATCAGATGGCACTACCCCTTGAGTAGGAGCTGATGCATTACTTTCTACATTGCCAGCTACGCCTCTTTCTGGATCCATTTACTATACGAAAATACATTTTATTTGTCAAGATTCATCGCACTATCTCAATTCATAAAAATGACATGTATAGCTAGACTTGAACTCGCTACGTTTGTCTTAGAATTGACTAAATCGTAGCTCTAATATCAACGAAATATGACACCCTTAACCTGTATCCGTCGCCAGACTAGAGTTACGAGGCGTTACGAATCAACACCTATCACTATACAATAATTTCAATTATATACATCATTCATCATCACATCAAAGTCATTCATGACCATATGGTCTTTAAAAGGCCTCCGATACCTTAAGTATGCTTTTTGGAGAGGGTTCTGGACCAAACCGATCTCATAGGAAAACTTTAAAGAACTTATAAAAAATTTTCCTTTCAACCAGGACATACACCCGTGTGGCTAGGCTATGTGGCCATGTGCTCTGCATGATCATGCCTCAAAACTCACCTTAGCCTATGTGCAACACTGACTAGGTCACACGGTCACCAAACACGCCCGTGTGTCTAGCTCATGTATCATCCTGAATTGGCCACACAGGCACTAGGCATGCTCGTGCGTCTAGCCCGTGTGCGATACTATCCAATTTAGCTACAAAACAGGTCTCATATGGTCAACAAACACGCTCGTGTGCTCAGGCCGTGTGGCACAAAATTAGTCTTGGTTTAAGCCATATTTCACACCCAAATTGCAATATATCTACAAGCATCAATTTGCACAACATAATAGACATAAATAGGCACCCAATTCAGCCAATTTTCCACTTTAAAAATACATCATTCTATTCATAATATATTCAACCAATTCTAAGCTCAATTTGCATGCCAAAACATACCAAATCACAAGTCACATTCACATCAATATACTTAATTCATAACTTATTCATTATCCATTTCATTTCATGTCCAAACTTAACAAAAATCAGTACTTGATTCATACCAAAATGACCATTTCCAAATAAGCCATATATACAATATAAAATAGATACCAAATCCAAGCATATTCACAACCCATAAGTTAGCCAAATCACTTGGCATAACATATATACAACTCAAAATGTATTCAAAAATACCTCTAGCCTATACATGCCACATTTAGCTTTTACAACCACAAAAGGTACCAATTTAAGTTTGAATAGTGCGATGATGATCCTCGATAATTCCCGAGCCTTGAGTAGCTTCGATAATCTATAAAATAGGAATAAACACACCAAGTAAGCATTATAGCTTAATAAGTCACAAGTAAGTAATTCAATGCATAAATTCAATTGTAAATCATTCATTTACACAATTTCAACCTAAGTATAACACCACAAACCTTTATCCATGTCTCATAACATGGTTTATACAACTCAAATAATTTTTCACAATGCAACACCTTTGTTCATCTCAATAATTCTAGTATAAATATCATACGTACCTGTTCAACTCGTACTGAGCTCATTTACTCATTTACATCCATTGTTCACTCGTTGAACCTGTGGAAGTAGGAAACAGAATACATAAATGTTTCGATTGATAAGTACCTATACCATGGCCCATAACCAAATCAAGGTAACTTATCCCGAAGCACCTATACCATGCCTATAGCCAAATCAAGGTATTACTCGCACCCGTAATGCTGATATCATGGCCTGAAGCCAACTCATAACCTAGTGACATGTTACTAGCATTCTGAAACTAGTCCTACAGTTTAACCGAGCTTTCTCACATTTCATTTCCATCGTTATTCACATTCGTAACATCACTTCACTATTTCAATCTCCTCCGAGATTTCATTCATCACAATTCATAAGATATTAATGCATTTAACATTCATTTATAGTAAATCACTACCTATGAACTTACCTCGAGCGCGATATGTTGAAATGAGTCGATTACTCATCAACTTTTGATTTCCCACGATCCTAGTCTGGATTTCGCTTTTCTTTTTCTATACACATTAAACTTAACTCATTCAATCTCACACTCATTCAATTCAATCCAAGAACACTTATTTAGGGCATTTTACAAATTATCCCTCACATTTTCACATTTTGACATTTTAGTCCCTATTTCACAAAATCATCAAATAAACATAAATTCATTCCTTTCATGCATAGCCGAATTTTCCCCTAGTCTAATCAAGCCTATATAATTCATCAATTTCAAATTTTAGTCCTTCAAAATATCAATTTCTCAATTTAACCCAAATTGCTCAATTTTATCAAGAACCCAAGAACAAAACATATCATTTAAACACATATCATTCATTTATCACCAAAATCCATCACAAAGCTCACATTATCAACAATGGTGCACTTCATAATCTTCATCAAATTCTCAAATTGAGACATGGGCTTGATATTAGACTAAGCAACAATCTCAAAAACATAAAAATTGTCAGAAACTAATGCTAAACCTTACCTTAATTGAAGAAAATCAAGGCCAAACCCTAGCTTCTTTTTCTTTATCCTTTTTTCTTTTGTTTTATTCGGCTATGAACAATATAATGGCCATATAATATGCTTTTGTTTTATTAATAATCATGTGATTATAAAATTCCATTTTCAACCTTAATGTATCATTAATACAAACAATTAAAACCATAGAGATAAATGTCCACTAACATTATAATGGCATAATAGCTTTTTAAGGACTTTGAACATTTCAAATCATGTTAATAAAGCACATCAATATTTAGAATGCCACTTTTACCAACTACGCGATTAAGTTCTTTTTTCAAAATTAATCACACAAACGACCAAATTAATTCACAAAAATTTCGCATATGCTAATTATGTAACACCCCTAGACTCGTACCCGTCGTCGGAGGGTTAAGAGGCATTACACGACATTCATTTAATTTAACATAATTACAATCGCATAAATCAAGACACTGATGCTTATGAGGAACAGCTTAACAATATATCAGATTTCTAAACCAAAGTTATACATATACAAATATAATCATACAAACATCATCAATTCAATCAAATCTTAATCCTCAAGAATCGGTTCAATGATCTTACACAACCAATTAACTTTAAGACCACTTTTTTTTTGCATGCATTATGACCAATACTATTCATATGGTAAAAGAATGTCAAAATTTAGCAGATTTTAAGACCAATTTCAACTAGGTCGATTTACCAAGCTCAAAACAATGCATATCGTAGCATACCACCATATCGAACCTCAATCAAATGGTTACATTCAAACCACACATGTTTCATAAAACATAGATATCAAGATATAACTTACTACAAGCCTAGTTTACAAAATGCATAACTTTCACTTCCATTCGCATACAACATAACCAAGTTTAAAACCATAGATATGGATGTAAGGTATTCAGGTAAGCCATTTTCGTATGGCTAACTTAATTACAACATCAAAATCGTATTTGTTTAACATCAAAATGTCAAGCCTATACATACCATTTCAAGGTTTAGTTACAAAATACTGAAAGATGTTTTGATAGTGTGGATGACTTTAATCCTGGAATTCCCGAGACCGTAGCTAACGAACAAGATCTACAAAACAGAGAGTTAAGGCAACAGAGCAAGCATTCATGTGCTTAGTAAGTGTTAAGTAACAAAATCATTTAAAAGAGTAGCATAGTGATATTTAATCGTGTCCATATCATCCCTAGGCCGAATGTATTCAAGGTTAAGTCTATCCCTATAGTATGTACATGTCAAATAGATTTCCTTAACAAAATTTCAAATCATATAGATGATTTCATTACATCAACAAGCTCCATCTTTCGATTCAACACCTCCCATTTATTTTACAAGTTGAATTATCACATAAGGCATAATCACATGTACACACATGTTTCAACCGAAACATAACACATTTCCTCCTAAACCAAATTCCATATACAACAAATAAGCCACATGCCTTCGGGTTCAGCCCAGATTTTGTCACTGGCCCTAAGGCTCTTCGGGACTTGGCTCGGATTATGTCACTAGCCTTAAGGCTCTTCGGGACTTGGCCCGAATGTAACAATGGCATAAATGCCATTCAGGATTCAACCTGGCCGCAACTCTGGCACGAATGCCCTTTGGGATTCGACCCAGATTTTTTCACTAGCCCTAAGGCTCTTCGGGACTTGGCCTGGATGTAACAATGGCATAAATGCCCTTTAGGATTCAACCTGGCCACAACTCTGGCACGAATGCCCTTTGGGATTCGACCCGGATTTTCTATTAAATCATAATGCACATTCACAGGTCAAGTGAACACATCACAAATTTCTATATCCCATTGATTTTTCAATTTCTTCATACGCACATAATTTCATAAAATAAATATTTCCAATTTACATTTGGTTCACACCCATATAAGGGTCACATACTTACCTAGATTTCCATAGCTTGTTCACTAAGAACCATTCAGCTATATGCTCTATAACCACTATCTCATGCACGAAATTTAAATTAGGTAAGGTCATTGAGTCATAATTCACAGTCCATGCAACTCTATCATGCTTTACTAACTTTTTATGCGAAATTCATTTACTAAAACTTACCTCGATTTGTTGTTGAGCAAAACACGATTTTTATTATTCTACCACCTTAGCCTTTCCTTTATCCGAATGTGCCCCTTTAGGTTCTTGAGCTATGGTTTAAACAAAGAAAGAATTCACTAATCAAAATCCTATTATACCAAGTATTCGGCCACTTTAACCACTACCAAAATTTCATTCAAGGCCAAAGTCACAAAATCCATAATTTCCAACTCATTCAATTTATCACTGATTAAGCAAGTAATCTATTCTCTCATTCGAAAATACATGAGTATCTCATGTACTCCCTAAAATGTCATATTTAATCATGGCTACACATGCATTAACATTCAACCTTTTTCAAAGTATACACTTAATCACATTAAGCAAATTTTATCATCAATGATATTATCTCAAATTGACCAGATATGCCTTTTCATCTAGACACACATACATTATTAAAATTTGCACTTACATTAAGCAATTTACCACCAATCATATCCAGCCACAAGACTTTAATTCATCAAAATTTACAAATCTAAAATTCATTCCATTTTTAGCTCCATTTAATAGCATCAAAGCATTGTTGATATTACTTCAAATTTACAAGGCCGTGCCTCACATAGGTATAGTTTCTTCTTTAACAAAAATACTAAGCTCTATACTAAATTTACAACGGTACATATCAATAAAATTACCCAACACCATTCTTTCATGCTCAAAAACCATAGCCGCATGCATCATTCAATTTAGATATTAGAAATGCACTCATTTAGATAATCAAATATCACAAAGTCTTTGCACTCATTTTTATCCGAAATCTCCTAGCCTCAAATTTTAAATTCACAATCATAGAACCCCATTAACACAATTTCTATGCTTCGATTTAATTTATAGCTATTTGAACAATCAACACTACTTCTTAAGCAATGAACCTTAGCCGAATACCCCTTTCAAGCATTGAAATCACATAAAGCTCCATTTCAATATTTAAGCATGAATTACAAATTTTGGACATCATTTCATAGTTCCAAGCAAATTGCCGAATGCAACCTTACTAAATTTTCATGGATTCAAATCATGGATTCAATATACCATTACCATGAAATCAACAACCAAAAATTCATAGACAATTTAGGAAAATCACATTACCGATCTCAAATTCAAGCAAAGACCATGGCCGAAATGCATATACAACCACATAACAAAAAAAATTAAACCATGGGTTGCTTAACTAGCTTAACATCCAACCCAATAATCAAATTTCCATCAAATTTTAATCAAGAAACTCACTTAATGAAGAAGATCAAAGTGCCGAATGGTTTTAGACTTTTCTCCCCTCCCTTGTTTAATTTTCGGCTAAAGAAGAACACAAAAGAACTACCTTGTTCTTTTCACCAAAATTCTTTTATTATTTAATTCACCATTATGAACATTCCACTAAGCCTTATTTTAAAAATAAAATACAAAAACAATCATTCCATTCAAAGCATGGCCGGCCACTAACCTTAGAAAATGGATATTTGACATGCAAATCCATTCAAATTACAACATTCCATAATCACTTTCTTAAATTAGTCATGCATTCGTTCAAATCTTCCACTTAAGTCCCTCCTAATTCGAAACACATTCAATTGCAAAAATCAAAGCATTAAAAATTTACATTTGCATAAACACACATTCTGACACGAAATATTATTTTATTTTTTATTACTTTTTTTATGACTCGATTTAGCGGTCTCGAAACCACTTCCCGAATAAGGTCGGAAAAGGGCTGTCAGAACTCTCCCCCTTTAGGAATTTTTATCCCCGGAAATCTTACCAGAAAATAAGTTTGGGTATCGCTCTCTCATAACATTCTCGGATTCCCAAGTCGCTTCTTCGATCCCGTGCTTGAGCCATAGTACTTTTACTAACGGAACCTTTTTGTTTCGCAACTCTTTCACTTCGCGGGCTAAAACACGAGTCTGCTCCTCTTCATAGCTCAAATCAGGCTAAATTTCAATATCTGAAGGACTAATCACATGGGAAGGGTCTGATCTATAACGTCGAAGCATCGAGACATGAAAGACATTGTAAATCTTCTCAAGTTCGGGGGGCAAAATCAATCTATACGCTACTGGCCCTATTCGTTTAGAAATCTCGTATGGTCCGATAAATCTCGGACTCAACTTGCCTTTACGGCCAAATCTGAGCACTTTTTTCCACGGTGAAACTTTCAAAAACACCGTATCACCAATTTGATACTCGATATCTTTGCGTTTTAAATCTGCATAAGATTTCTGACGATCGGATGCTGTCTTCAAATTGTAACGAATTGCTTTCACTTTCTATTCTGCTTCTTTGACTAAATCAACTCCGAGAATCTTATTCTCACTAAGCTTGGTCCAAAACAAGGGTGTACGGCATTTTCAACCGTAAAGAGCTTTGTAGGGTGCCATCTGAATACTCGATTGAAAATTGCTATTATGCGCAAATTCAATCAGGGGTAAGTATTTTTCCCACGATCCACTGAACTCGAGAATGCAACATCTCAACATGTCCTCGAGTATCTGAATAACCCGTTCAGATTGACCGTCAGTCTGCGGATGAAAAGCGGTGCTAAAATGGAGCTTAGTACCCAATGCTTCGTGTAATTTTTTCCAGAATTGTGAAGTAAATTGGGGATCTCGATCGGAAACAATAGATGTCGGCGCTCCGTGCAATCGTACAATCTGGAAGACGTACAATTCCGGTGGCTTATCAAGTGAAAAGTCTGTACGAACTAGGATGAAATGACCTGACTTTGTTAATCTATCAACGATAACCCAAATAGAGTCTTTCTTGCTCGGCGTTAGCGGTAAACTGGACACAAAGTCCATCGTAACTTGATCCCACTTCCACTCGGGTATCAGAATCAGCTGAAGCAATCCCGAAGGTACCTGATGTTCTGCTTTTACTTGCTGACATATCAAACACTTAGATACAAAATTAGAGATGTCTCGTTTCATACCATGCCACCAATATTGTCGCTTCAGGTCATTAAACATTTTCGTGCTACCCGGATGAACTGACATTCGGCTATTATGGGATTCATTCAGAATCATCGTAACTAGCTCAGAATTTCTCGAAACACACAATCGATCCCTAAATCTTAAACAATCGTTTTCATCTATTCGAAATTTTGTATCCTCACCCGGAATACATCGAGCTTGCTTAGCAGTCAAGTCATCATCGACTTTCTGAGCTTCACAAATTTGTCGTACTAACACTGGCTCTACTCTTAATTCGGCTACCAACACATCATTTGTCGACAAGGTTAATTGCACGTTCATTACTCTTAAGGAAAATAATGATTTCCGGCTAAGTGCGTCTGCAACTACATTAGCTTTTTTCGGGTGATAATCAATAATAAGCTCGTAGTCCTTAAGCAATTCTAGCCACCGCCTTTGTCTCAAATTCAAATCTCTTTGAGTCATTTGATACTTAAGGCTTTTGTGATCGGAGAAGATGTGACATTTCTCACCTAATAGATAGTGACGCCAGATCTTCAGGGCAAAAACGATAGCAGCTAATTCAAGATCGTGAGTCGGATAATTTCGCTCGTGAGGCTTCAACTGCCTCGAAGCATATGCGACAACCCGTCCTTCTTGCATCAAAATGCAGCCTAAACCGTTTAGAGATGCATCACTATATACTACAAACTCTTTACCGGATTTTGGCTGAATTAACACTGAAGCTTCCGTTAATAGAATCTTTAGCTGATCACAACTCTACTGACACTTATCAGACTACTCAAACTTGACATCTTTTTGTAGCAGTCTTCTCAACGGTGTCGCAATCATCGAGAAACCTTTGACAAATCGTCGGTAATAACCGGCAAGTCCTAAGAAGCTTTAAACCTCAGAAACATTTCTAGGGGGTTTCCAGTCGAGAATAGCTGAAATTTTGTTCGGATCGACTCGAATACCCGAAGCAGACACTATATGTCCCAAAAAGCTGACCTCGCGCAACTAGAACTCGCACTTACTGAACTTCGCATACAATTGATTATCACGTAAAGTCTGAAGTACAAGTTTCAAATGCTCGCCATGCTCGATTTCATCGCGAGAATAAATCAAAATATCATCGATGAACACCACTACAAAACGGTCCAAATACGGCCTAAACACCCGATTCATCAAGTCTATGAAAATCGTAGGAGCATTAGTGAGCCCGAACGGCATCACTAAGAATTTGTAGTGTCCGTACCTCATTCTGAATGCGGTCTTCGGCACGTCGGAATCTCTAACTCTCAACTGGTAGTAACCAGATCGTAAATCAATCTTCGAAAACACTGAAGCTCCTTTCAACTGATCAAACAGGTTGTTAATTCAGGGCAACGGATACTTATTCTTTACGGTGGCATTATTCAGTTGTCTGTAGTCCATACACATTCTCATATTCCCGTCTTTCTTTCTCACAAATAAAACTGGCGCACCCCATGGTGAGAAACTCGGTCATGCGAAACCTCGGTCTGTCAACCCTTGTAGTTGAGATTTCAATTCTTTCAACTCAGTAGGTGCCATACGATACGGGGAAATCGAAATCGGAGTTGTACCCAGAATCAAATCTATACTGAACTCAACCTCCCTAACAGGCGGTAATCCCGATAATTCCTCGGGAAACACATCCGGATACTCCCTAACCACAGGTACATTCTCAATCTCTCGTTCAGATATTTTGCTGTCAAGCACATAGGCCAAATATGCATCACACCCTTTTCTAACATATTTCTAAGCTGACATGGACGTGATTACGGCAGGTAGCCCGTTTAATTCAATGGACTCGATTCGGATTATTTCATTGTTCAAACATCGCAAATCAATAGTCTTTCGCTTGCAATTCACTATCGCATCGTGCACAGTCAACCAATCTATTCCGAGAATAATATCAAATTCATCGAAGGGTAAAAGCATCAAATCAGCTGGAAAGTAGAAATCTCATACCATTAGAGGACATTTCTTGCACACTTTGCCTATCAGAACACAACGACCCAAGGGATTTGACACCTGAATCACAAACTTAGTAGACTCAACAAGAAGAGTCTTACTGGATGCTAAAGTTTCACGCACATACAAATGGGTCGAATCGGGATCTATCAGAGCGATAACATCAGTATTAAAGAGAGTGAAAGTACCAGTAATAACATCCGGAGAAGATGCCTCCTCCCGAGCTCGAATAGCATATGCTCTGGCAGGTGCACGAGCCTCTGATCTGACTACAGTGTCCCTAATCCCTCTCTGACTACCACAGTATTTCCTCCACGCCTCGGTGGTCTACCCCGTGCAGTCGTACCACTAGGTCTCTGACTCGAATCGGGAGTGCGTTCATCCAATTTCAGACAATCTTTGATAAAGTGATCGGTAGATCCGCATCTGAAGCAGGAGCGATCATGATGTCTACAGCTCCCAGGGTGCCATTTACCATAATATTTACAATCAGATCTATCCCGGCATTTATTGCCAACACTGTCGACAGAAGTAGCTCGTGAACTCACGGGGGGTCGATGATGATCACGTCTAGAAGAATCTGAAGTATTCTTGGATCGGCCCGAGTCATCTCTAATCTTTTTGGACGACTGCTGAATAGACTTCCCCATAGATCTCTTACGGAACTCTCTAGCTCCATCTTCAGCTTTTCTTTTCTCATTACTGAGCTCTTCGGCTTTGCAAGCTCGCTCGACTAGCACGATAAACTCTTTAATTTCCAGAATTCCTACCAGCAATCTAATATCTTCGTTCAATCCGTCCTCAAAACATTTACACATGAAGCCTCGGATGATACACATTCGCGAGCATAACGGCTAAGTCGCACGAATTCTCTCTCGTATTCAGTTACTGACATCTGACCTTGTTTAAGCTCAAGAAATTCCTTTCGTTTCTGGTCGATGAATCTCTGACTGATGTATTTCTTACGGAACTCGGTTTGGAAAAACTCCTAGGTGACCCGCTCTTTCGGAACAATAGAAACCAGAGTGTTCCACCAGTAGTAGGCAGCGTCGCGTAACACTGATCCGTACATTTCAGACACTCCTCAGGTGTGCATGATAGTTCATCGAACACTCAAATTGTATTGTCGAGCCAAAACTCGGCCCGCTTAGCATCATCATTAGGAGTAGCCCGGAACTCTTCAGCCCTATATTTTCTAATCTTATCAATCGGGGGCCTACTCGATCTCACCGGATCGGTCACAGGAGGGGCCACATAAGTTGGAAGCGGAGTATTCGGGGGCGGGGGTTGCTGAACAGCTAGATTTGATCTAAGGAATTGAGCGAACCAATCGCTCATCATCGTGTAAAAGGCTTGTCTCGTGTCATCGTCTCGATGACTGATATTCGGCTGAGAGTCATTTGGCACTGTCCCTTGCGCGGGAGCAGGCACTACACTCTCAACATCGTCCGCTACGGCTCGATCGGGTTTGGGATCCATTTCTATACCAAAAATCACATTTCAGATGTCAGAAGTCATCACACTATCGCATTAACATTAAATGGCATGTATAGCTAGACTCAAACGCACTACGTTAGTCCGAGAATCAACTAAACCGTAGCTCTGATACCAATAAAATGTAACACCCCTAGACCCATACCTATCGTCGGAGGGTTAAGAGGCATTACACGACATTCATTTCATTTAACATAATTACAATCGCACAAATCAAGACACTGATGCTTATGAGGAACAGCTTAACAGTATATCAGATTTCTAAATCAAAGTTATACATATACAGACATAATCATACAAACATCATCAATTCAATCAAATCTTAATCCTCAGGAATCGGTTCAATGATCTTACACAACCAATTAACTTTAAGAGCACTTTTTTTTTTTGCATGCATTATGACCAATACTATTCATATGGTAAAAGAATGTCAAAATTTAGCAGATTTTAAGACCAATTTCAACTAGGTCGATTTACCAAGCTCAAAACAATGTGTATCGTAGCATACCACCATACCGAACCTTAATCAAATGGTTACATTCAAACCACACATGTTTCATAAAACATAGATATCAAGATATAACTTACTACAAGCCTAGTTTACAAAATGAATAACTTACACTTCCATTCGCATACAACATAACCATGTTTAAAATAATAAATATGGATGTAAGGTATTCGGGTAAGCCATTTTCGCATGGCTAACTTAATTACAACATCAAAATCATATTTGTTTAACATCAAAATGTCAAGCCTATACATGCCATTTCAAGGTTTAGTTACAAAATACCGAAAGATGTTTTGATAGTGTGGATGACTTTAATCCTGGAATTCCCGAGACCGTAGCTAACGAACAAGATCTACAAAACAGAGAGTTAAGGCAACAGAGTAAGCATTCATGTGCTTACTAAGTTCTAAGTAACGAAATCATTTAAAAGAGTAGCATAGTGATATTTAATCGTGTCCATATCATCCCTAGGCCGAATGTATTCAAGGTTAAGTCTATCCCTATAGTATGTACATGTCAAACAAATTTCCTTAACAAAATTTCAAATCATATAAATGATTTCATTATATCAACAAGCTCTATCTTTTGGTTCAACACATCCCATTTATTTTACAAGTTGAATTATCATATAAGGCATAATCACATGTACACACATGTTTCAACCGAAACATAACACATTTCCTCCTAAACCGAATTCCATATACAGCAAATAAGCCACATGCCTTTGGGTTCAGCCTGGATTTTGTCACTTGCCCTAAGGCTCTTCGGGACTTGGCCCGGATGTAACAATGGCATAAATGCCCTTCAAGATTCAAACTAGTCGCAACTCTGGCATGAATGCCCTTTGGGATTCGACCCGAATTTTTTCACTAGCCCTAAGGCTCTTCAGGACTTGGCCTGGATGTAACAATGGCATAAATGCCCTTCAGGATTCAACCTGGCCGCAACTCTGGCACGAATGCCCTTCGGGATTTGACTCGAATTTTCTATTAAATCATAATGCACATTCACAGGTCAAGTGAACACATCACAAATTTCTATATCCCATTGATATTTCAATTTCTTCATACGCATATAATTTCATAAAATAAATACTTCCAATTTACATTTGGTTCACACCCATATAAAGGTCACATACTTACCTAGATTTCCATAGCTTGTTCACTAAGAACCATTCGGCTATATGCTCTATAACCACTATCTCATGCACGAAATTTAAATTAGGTAAGGTCATTGAGTCATAATTCACAGTCCATGCAACACTATCATGCTTTACTAACTTTGTATGCGAAATTCATTTACTAAAACTTACCTCGATTTGTTGTTGAGCAAAACACGGTTTTCACTATTCTACCACCTTAGCCTTTCCTTTATCCGAATGTGCCCCTTTAGGTTTTTGAGCTATGGTTTAAACAAATAAAGAATTCACTAATCAAAATCCTATTATACCAAGTATTCGGCCACTTTAACCACTACCAAAATTTCATTCAAGGCCAAAGTCACAAAATCCATAAATACCTTGTTCTTTTCACCAAAATTCTTTTATTATTTAATTCACCATTATGAACATTCCACTAAGCCTTATTTTAAAAATAAAATACAAAAACAATCATTCCATTCAAAGCATGGCTGGCCACTAACCTTAGAAAATGGATATTTGACATGCAAATCCATTCAAATTACAACATTCCATAATCACTTTCTTAAATTAGTCATGCATTCGTTCAAATCTTCCACTTAAGTCCCTCCTAATTCGAAACACATTCAATTGGCAAAAATCAAAACATTAAAAATTCACATATGCATAAACACACATTCTGACACGAAATATTATTTTATTTTTTATTACTTTTTTTTAGTGACTCGGTTTAGCGGTCCCGAAACCACTTCCCGAATAAGGTCAGAAAAGGGCTGTCACATATTAACATGTTACAAACACGGAAAATAATATTAAAATATATTTTTTAACTCGGATATGTGGTCTCGAAACCACTATTCTGACTAGGGTCTAAACCGGGCTATTACACTTAAAACATTCATTCGACTAAAATCGCTAGAAAAGTCAATCCTTACCTAGAAAGTAGTTACTAAGGTACTCAATTTGTCAAAAGAGATTTATGTAGCTCACGATCCTACCTTAACAAAAATCCCCAGAAGAAATCATCAAAGCACAATTGAACAAACAAGAATTCGTTGAACAAAACCTTACCAAAAGAACATATTTTTTTTCTCTAAAAACAATAATGACAAAGAATGTAACAGCCCATTTTTAAGTGGTGTCAGAAACAGTGGTTTTAGGGTCACCAAATTCAATGAATAATTATAATATTTACGAGTAAACATGGTTTTAAAAATGTTTTTGATATAGTGATTTCTGTTATATAAGCAAGTTATTAATTCAAGTGGTGTGACCTTAAGGTCAAATGGTTTTAGAAAATGAGGTATCAGGACCTTGTTTCTCTAAAGCAAGCCATAAACATTTTTATAAATATTTATTGAGTGTCATTAATGTGGTATTAAATTTTTGTTAAAAAATTTTAACGTTTTGGTAGTTAATTAATTAAAAAGCACTAAATCATAAAAGATGTAAAATTTGATCACTATTTGATTTGAGTGATTAAATGGTTAATTGAACAAAGGAAAAAGGATGATAATTAGACCATTCAAGTGGTTAATGGACAAATATGGACATGACTTTGGTGTTTTATTCACTTATTAACCAAGGGGAAAATGGTAATTTGATAATTAATTAAAAGAAATAAAACCAAAATGTTTTATCATCAAATTAATGTCTTCTTCACCAATTTTTGAATGGTGAAAATCTCCATGAAAGACCTTTAAGCTTCGACTTACCTTGTGATGATGCAAGTCCGTTTAAGCCCCGTTTTTAATCATTTTTATTTTTTGAGATAGTTGCAACTAGGTCCAGCTAGCCTATACCTTAGATTTTGGAACTGTTAAAGATTGTGAATGTTGCCATTGATTAATCTAGTGATTTTTTATGTTAAATGATGAATTTGAAAGATTAGTTGGTATTTAAAATATTTTGTTAAATGATTTTTGATGAATTTTTCGATTAGGGACTTCGATAATGCCCCGTAACCTTGTTTCGACGATGGATACAGGTTGGGGGTTTTACATTGATTGGTATAAGAGATTTGGTTTAGCTGATTCTCTGAATGAAAGTGACATGTAAAGTGTCTAGAAATACAAGCCATATAAATATGTGATAGTGTGATGTGTATGATCCGATCTAACCCTTATTTTTCTTATATATTGTAAAGATGTTAGATAGACCAGAACGTGCTGAACAGGAAAAAGCTAATAGTAGAGTACAGATGTCTGAACATGGGATAAGTAGTGATTTTTCAATTTCTATGATGCAAGAGCAATAACTTAAAAACATGTTTTATGGATTTATGAGTCGATGGTTTAATGAAATAATGCAAGAAATAAATCAAGCTCAACAACCTACTTCCCCTACGACACCATTAGTAGTACCCCCGGTTGCTCCTCTACCTCCTCCAGTAACTCAATCAAGTAAGCATACTCTGGTAGAAAAACTCAAAAAATTTACGATTGAAGAATTTTGGGGTTGGTTAGATGATGATCTCATCAAAGTTGAATATTGGCTTTAGAGTACGATGAGGGTTTTTAAAGAAATAACATGTTCTCCAGATGATTATTTGAGGTGTGTTGTTTCCCTGTTAAAAGAAGAAGCATATCATTGGTGGGAAACAATAGAAGCTATAGTATTGAAAGAGAAGCTTACTTGGGAATTTTTCCAGACTGAGTTTAAAAAGAAGTATGTTGGCAATAGATATTTAGACAAGAAAAAGAGGAAATTCCTTGATCTACGATAGGGGAATCGGATAGTAGCTGAATACGAGAGGGAGTTCGTGGACCTTAGCCGATATGCAATGGGAAAGAAGAAATAAAAAATCTTATAAGTGCAACGGGAAAGAAGAAATAAAAAATCTTATAAGTACAAAGGGAAAGAAGAAATAAAAAATCTTATAAGCGAAGCTCCTCCAAATCATTCTTGGAATTTCCAACTAAAAAGTTTAAGGAGGAATGCATTCAAGCTACTTCTGTGCCTGAACGATCAAATAGTAGAACAACTCAACCTAATGTTGGGGAATCTATCAGACCAGTTGCTAGTGAAGCAAGTGTACAAAATATTCCCAAGCCTAAATACAAACATTGTAGGAAGTATTATTTGGGTGAGTGCCGAGGTAAAGTAGGAACTTGTTACAAATGTGGAGCCACTGATCATTTTATTTGGACTCGTCCTTTGTTGCGAAAAGATGAAGAACACAGGGAAAAATAGATGGCTATTTCTCAAAAAAGTAAACGTACAGGTCAAACCAGTGCTGTAGGGACCACTCGTTTGATACGAAAGATTTTGTTACCCTATTAGAGGTTAGAGCTCTAGCACGTACCTATGCTATTTGAGCTAGAGAAGAAGCCACCACACAAGACGTTATTCTTGGTACTTTCTATCTATTTGATGTTGCTATATATGCATTAATTGGTCCAGGGTCTGCACATTCATTTATTTGCACAACATTAGCATCAGAAAAGAAATTGTCAATTGAACCTATTGAATATGATGTCCAAGTCACTAATCTATTAGGTAGAATCATGACAGTTAATTTAGTGCATCGAAATTGTCCACTGAAAATAAAATGCTATGAATTTCCTGTTGATTTGATGTTGTTACCCTTTCGGGAACTTGATGTTATACTGGGAATGGATTGGTTGACAAAACGTGATGTTGTAGTGAATTTTTGGGAAAAACGTATCAATTTGAAATACAAGATAGGAGATATACTTTCAGTTGAGTTTGAGAATTTGACTGATGCTGTTAGAATTAATCCAGCTTTTTCAGCCTAGAGATTAATGCAGGTAATGAAACATTTTTAGCCTCTATCTTTGATACTCGAGGATTTGAGTGGAAACTAGAGCAATTACCAGTTGTTAATAAATTTACCGCTGTATTTCCTGAGGAATTGTCGAGTTTACCACCAGATCTAGAAGTTGAATTTGTAACTGATGTGGTTCCAGGAATAGCTCCTATATCAGTGACACCATATCGTATGCCACCGGCGTAGTTGAAAGAGTTGAAGATGCAATTCCAAGAATTATTCAACAAAGGGTTTATCATACCGAGTATGTCACCTTGGGGTGCACCAGTCTTGTTCGTGAAAAAAAAAAGATGGATCTTTAAGACTGTGTATAGATCACAGAGAGTTGAACAAGGTCACAATTAAAAATAAATATCCTTTGCCCTGCATTAGCAATTTGTTTGATCAGTTGAAAGGTGCTACTGTGTTCTCAAAGATATATCTTCGATCTAGATATTATCAACTGAAAGTAAAAGAATGTTATATGCCAAAAACTGCCTGCAGAACTTGGTATAGTCATTACGAGTTTCTAGTAATGCCTTACTGTTTAACTAATGACCCTACTACATTTATGGATTTAATGAATGGAATTTTTTAGCCTTATTTGGATAGATTTGTAGTTGTATTTATTGATGATATACTGATCTATTCAAAGACAGAATTTAAGCGTGCTCAACATTTGAGAATAGTGTTACAGACTTTGCGAGAAAGGTAGTTGTATGCAAATTCAGTAAATGTGAATTCTGGCTCCATGAAGTCGGGTTTCTAGGTCATACTGTTTTAGCTGAAGGGATACAAGTAGATCTGAGTATAGTATCTGCAGTGGTGAATTGGAAAACACCAAAGAATATAACTGAAGTGCGAAGTTTCTTGGGATTGCAGGATATTATCATCGTTTTGTTAAGAATTTCTCAATGATTGCTTCACCGATGACTCGGTTATTACAAAAGAATGTTCAATTTGTGTGGTCTGAACAGTGCCAGTAGAGCTTTCATCAGTTGAAGAAAATGTTGACAGAGGCTCTACTATTAACTCAGCTAGAATTAGGTAAACCATATGTTATATCCAATAATGTGGCTCTAAATGGTTTGGGTTGTGTTCTAATGCAGTCTAGGAAAGTAATGGCTTATGCTTCTTGACAGTTAAAACTACACAAGAAGAAATATCCTACACATGATTTAGAGTTTTTTGCAATTGTTTTTGCTTTGAAAATTAGAGACACTACCTATATGGTGAAAAATGTTATGTGTATACCGATCATAAAAGTCTGAAGAATTTGATAACCCAGAAAGAGTTAAATTTGATACAAAGAATCTGGTTAGAGCTACTAAAAGATTATGATCCTGTTATTAGCAGGGAAGGCTAACATAGTTGATGACGCACTTCACCAGAAGTCATCTTTGTTTACACTCCGAGCAATGAATGCTCATTTGTCCGTTAATGAAGATGGTTTTGTATTAGCAGCATTGAAAGCCAAGCCAATATTTTTCCAACAAATTCAGGAATTGCAAGATGATGATTCGAAGTTGGTGTTAAAGAGACAAATAGTCCGGGACAAGTTGAGCTCAGTGTATAGCATTGATGAAAATGGTATGTTATGCTATCATAAAAGAATTTGTGTTCCAAAGAATTCAGACTTGAAAAATGATATTCTTTCTGAAGTTCACAACAGTAGATATTCTATTCACCCTAGCAGTGTAAAAATGTATTATGATTGGAAACAAATTTATTGGTGGCCTGGTATGAAAGAGAAATATGTGAATTTGTGGCAAAATGTCTGATATGTCAGTAGATGAAAGCGGAACATTAGGTGCCGACAGGTTTGTTACAACATGTTATGACTCCAGAATGGAAATGGGCACATGTCATGATGGATTTTGTATTAGTATTACCTATAACTCTGTAAAAGAAAGATTCAATCTAGGTGATTGTTGATAGATTGACAAAGTCAACACATTTTAGTTCAGTCATAATAGACTTTCCTTTAGAAAAGTTAGCAGAATTGTATATCTCCAGGATTGTAAGGTTACATGAATTCCAATATCTATTATTTCGGATTGGGATATGAGGTTTACATCAGGTTTTGAAGTAAATTGTAGGAAGTTTTGGGCACAAAGCTAAATTTCAGTACTACTTTCCATCCTCAGACTGACGGACAATCAAAGCGTGTGATTCAGATTTTAGAAGATATGTTAAGGTGCTGTATACTTGAGTTTGGTAGCAGCTAGGAAAGGTATTTACCTTTAGTCAAATTTGCTTATAAATAGTTATTAATCCAGTATAAAGATGGCACCATTTGAAGCTTTGTATGGAAGAAAATGTAAGACTCCACTGTATTGGTCAGAATTGAGTGAGTTACTGAGGGCCGATTTGATTCAAGAAACTGAAGAAAAAGTTTAGATTATCCGAGAATGTTTGAAAGCTACTTCAGACTGTCAGAAATCTTATGCCAACTTGAAAAGGAGAGAAATAGAATTTAATGTGGGTGATTGAGTATTCTTAAAAGTTTCACTGTGGAAGAAAGTATTGTGGTTCGGCAAAAAAGGAAAACTAAGTCGAAGATTTATTGGACCTATGAGATCATTGAAAGAATAGGTCCTGTGGTGTATCAGTTAGCGCTGCCTCTAGAACTCAAAAAGATTCATAATGTCTTTCATATATCTATGCTAAGATGTTATAGCTTAGACCCTTCGAATATAATTCCACACACCAAGATTGAACTTTAGACCCTTCGAATGTAATTCCACACACCAAGATTGAACTTCAACCAAATATGACTTATGTAAAAGAGCAAGTGAAAACTTTAGCTTAGGAAATTAAAGAACTATGGAATAAACGAGTACCATTCGTTATAGTGTTGTGGCATCGGCATGGTTCGAAGGAGGCAACATGGGAAACCAAAGAATCAATGAGATTATAGTATCCAGATCTATTCTTAGGTAACAAATTTTAAGGACAAAATTTCCTAAAGGGGGAGAGTTGTAACAGGCTAAATTTCAGTACTGTTGGAACAGTATTAAATTCGACGAGTGAGATTAGGAAATTAAAATAAAACAATAGTTAGAAGTCGAGTGTGATTTTAGAAATATTTTTAACTAGTGAAATCTAAGATTTAAAAAGAAATTATTAAATAATTTGAGTTGAAAACGAGGTATCAAGACCTCGATTTCATAAAACTAAGCCGAATATATTTTTATAAATAAGTATGGAGTGTTAATAAGGTGGTGTTAAAATATCATTAGAAAATTTTAACGTTTGGGTAGTCAATTAAATGAAAAGGACTATATTTAAAAAAGGTGTAAAAGTTGCTAAAATGATCAAATAGCTCAATTGTTAAACAAGGAAGGACCTTAAGAGAAAATTAGACCAAGGAAGATATTTTGGCAGCACAATCAAAGAAAAAATCAGGAAATTTGGTGAAATAAGGGCAAAATTGGAAAATTACGAAATTTACTAAATAAAAATGGGATTAAATTGGAATATCTAGAATTCTCTTCATTTTTCTTCATTCTCATCAGCCAAAAACGCCTCAATAGGGTTCTCTAAGCTGGTTTTTCATAATTTTTGCATCAAGTAAGTTAATTCTTGCCTTTTTCTTGTAATTTTTATGTTTTTAAGACTTTTACAACTACGTCCTACTATCTAATTCATTAGTTTTTAATTCCATGGATGATTTTGAAAGTTGACATGAATGAGTGCAGTAAGTTTCTAATGATTTAACATAGGTTTAAAGTTTTAATCTTATTATATGATGGATTTATTTATTGATTTTAGTAGAAAATGATTTTTAGGACCTAAGTGTGAAAAAGTTTGGAATTGAAGGTTAGCGCTGAAATTTTGAATCCCAAAGGTTGTGACGTAGTTTAAAGTGATGGAATAAAGTGCTAAGTGAGAAAAATTAGCTCAATTGAGGGATTAATTGATTAGGAACTAAATTGTAAAAGTTGTAAAATTTAGGGTGAAAGTGCAATTTCAAAAATTGAGGGGTATAAATTATGAAGTGAATTAGAATGAAACTAGATGCTGATAAGTGAAAATTTCATATTATAGATCAAGAAATCAAAGATAAACGAGGAAAGAAAAAACTTACAGAATAGTCCCTGAAATTCCACAACTACAGCAAATTGTTCCAGGTAAGTTCGTACGGTTAAATTATTAATAATTTAGATTATTTGTTGATTGGTAAATAGTATTTATCCATATAAATTGTTGAAAATAAGAAAATTATGTGTTAATGCTATGAAATTGAATCGAGTGTCACGGAGGAATAGAACACAAGAAATGAATACAATCGTTCAATGCAAAAGAGGAATTGACGGTGAGTTACCCAAGTAAATCAAGATTCAACATTTGTTGTGAATTCTCATGTTTGCATTCCTTTTAGCTCTCATGAGCTTCCGTTAACTCATATGAGTTTCAGTTTAACCCTTCTGGGTTTTAGTTTAACTTTTCTGAGCTTCAGTTCAACCCTTATGGGTTTCAGTTTAGCTCCTATGAGCTTCTGTTTAACCCTTATGCGTTTTTTGTTTAGCACTATGTGCTTCAGTTAGCCTTTGGGCTTTCGATCACGATGTACTCAAATTAGTAAACTGTTCCTTGACTGGACAAGTTGGTAAGTTAAAAGTGGTACATGTGTGAAGGAATGTGAGTAATACTATTATTATTATTGAGCTTAATTAAGTGATTTTATCAAACGAGTTATGGTGGACAAGATAAATGTTAATCAATGAAAAATTATTTAATTTGATTACAATTTTTTCAATGTTCGGTAATGTTTATATTTAAAGCGAATGAACTTACTATACTATATTTAGCTTACTTGTGTTGTTTAAATTGTTCTTTGTAGATTATCGAGAGGGTCAGAGGATTGGATCATCACACTTCAAGTCACGCTATCACGATTTTCTAATAGATTTCATTATAAATGCTTTTGATGGTTTGTATGGCATGTATAAGGACCATAATGAACACATTTTGTAATAATCTAAAGGTATATATATGTTATGTTAAGTAAAGGTTTGTTATATGAAATAAAAAGTTATGGAATACTATTTTGGTAGAATAATAGAAGTTGAAATGAATGAAAACACATAAGTTATTTTTGACATTATTTGATAATAAGTACGAATTACAAAATTAGGTAAACTTAGAAGTTGATGTTGCTGCTGTAAATTGAGTATAATTGCATAAAATTTTGTGTTGGTTGAGTTACTTGAGTTGAATTGGTTGCAGTTTGAAATTACAGGGTGGAATAATTTGTCATAAAAGGCTCATATAGAGTCCACATGGCCTGGCACACGAGCGTGTGACCAGACCGTGTGAGACACACGACTAGTACATGGGTATGTGAACTGGCCATGTGCCCTTGCACCTAAAAAATTTGTAACAGAATGCCCAGGTTTTGGCACAATGGCGTGTGTCTCAGCTGTGTAAAGGACACAGCCTCAACACGGGCGTGTACTATGGCCGTGTGAAATCTGCACTAGGTTTGCAATGAAAAATAAACTCACATAGGCTAAGCACACTAGCGTGTGGCTTGGCTGTGTGACATCAATTCGTTCATGAGTTACAAGTTAGAGGGTTACACAGGTTGGGCACACAGGCGTGTGAACCCACACACCCTGACCACACGGGTGCGTCCCCTACCACATGGGCGTGTAAATCTTTAAGGTGAGAAAATTTTTATGATTTTGCGAAAAACTCCCTTTGGTCCCAATTTAGTCCCAAATTGATTTTAATGTATGTTTTTGGGCCTCGAAGGCCCAAATCAAGTTACTTTAAAGTAGTTTTGAAAGGTGAACAATAATTAACTCGACTTATCAGAAAATGTTCCATAAACTTCAGTAATGCCTCATAACCCTATTTTGGTAATGGATCAGGTTGAGGGTGTTACATTTATTGGTATTAGAGCTTTGTTTTAGTCAATTCTCGATTCTCAAAATGAACATGACGTGTAAAGTGTCTAAAAATACATGCAATATAAATCTGTGATAGTGTGATGTGTATGATCTAATCTAAACCTTGTTTTTCTTATAGATTGTAAAGATGTCAGATAGACCTGAAGGTGCTGAATAGGAAGAAGCTAATAGTAGAGTACAAACATCTAAACATGCGACAATTAATGATGTTCCAATTTCTGTGATGCAAGAGCAACAACTTAAAACATGTTTTATGTATTTATAAATTGATGGTTTAATGAAATGATGCAAGAAAGAAATCAAGCTCAGCAACCAGCTCCCCCTATGACACCATTAGTAGTACTTTCGGTTGCTCCTCCACCTCCTCCGATAACTGAATCAAGTAAGCGTACTCAAGTAGAAAAACTCAACAAATTTGGGGCTAAAGAATTTTGAGGTAGGTCAGATAATGATCTAGTCAAAGCTGAATATTGGCTTTAGAGTACAATGCGGGTTTTTAAAGAAATAACCTGCTCTTCAGATGATTATTTGAGGTGTGTCATTTCCTTGTTAAAAGAAAAAGCATATCATTGGTGGGAAACAATAGAAGTTGTAGTACCGGAAGAGAAGCTTACTTAGGAATTTTTCCAGATCAGGTTTAAAAAAAAAGTATGTTGGCAAGAGATATTTAGACAAGAAAAAAAGGAAATCCCTTGCTCTACGACAGGGGAATTGAACAGTAGCTGAATACGAGAAGGAGTTCGTATACCTCAACTAATATGTCCTAAAGATTGTACCTACAGAGGAAGAAATGTGCATCCGATTCGTGAAAGGGCTAAATGATGAAATTAGAATGATAATAGGAGGCACGAAAATAAAGGAATTTGTTGTTTTATCAGGTCGAGCTCAAAAGATGGATGAAGTATATAATTGAAAGATGAAACGGGAAAGGAGGAATAAAGAATCTTATACGAGAAGCTCCTCCAATAAAGATTTTTATACGAGAAGCTCCTCCAAATCATTCTTGGCATTTCCAACTAAAAAGTTCGAGGATAAATCTATTCGAGCTACTTCAGTGCCTAAACGGTCAAAGAGTAGAGCAACTCAAACTAATGATTGGGTATCTGTCAGATCGGTTTCTAGTGAAGCAAGTGTACCAAATACTCTCAGGCCTAAATGCAAACATTGGGGAAAGTATCATTTGGGAGAGTGCCGAGGTAAAGCAGGAGCCTATTACAAATGTGGAGCCACTGATCATTTTATTCAGAATTGTCCTTTGTTCCGAAAAGATGAAGAAGAACAGAGGGAAAAACAGATGGCCATTTCTCAGAAAAGTAAACCAACAAATCAAAGCAGTGCTGCAGGGACCACTCGTTCGAGGGCAAAATATTTTGTTGCCCGATTAAAGGTTAGAGCTCCAGCACGTACCTATGCTATTTGAGCTAGAGAAAAGCCACTGCACCAAACATTATTGCTGGTACTTTCTATCTTGTTCATGTTACTATATATCCATTAATTGATCCAGGGTCTACACATTCATATATTTGCATAGCATTAGCATCAGAAAAGAAATTGTTAGTTGAACCAACTGAATATGATGTCTAAGTCACTAACTCGTTAGGTAAAAGCGTGACAGTTAATTTAGTGTGTCAAAATTGTCCACAGAAAATAAAAGGCTATGAATTTCTTGCTAATTTGGTGTTGTTACCCTTTCGGGAATTTGATGTTATACTGGGAATGGATTGGTTGTCAAAACAAGATGCTGTAGTGAATTGTCAAGAAAAACGTATCAATTTGAAATGCTAGATAGGAGATATACTTTTAGTTGAGTCAGAGAATCTGACTGATGTTGTTAGAATTATTTCAGCTTTTTCAGCCTAGATATTAATGCGGAAAGGTAATGAAACATTTTTAGCCTTTCTCTTTGATACTCGGGGATTTGAGTCAAAACTAGAGCAATTACCAGTTGTTAATAAATTTACCGATGTATTTCCTGAAGAATTGCCGGGTTTACCCCCAGATCGAGAAGTTGAATTTGTAGTTGATGTGGTTCCAGGAACATCTCATATATTAGTGACATCGTATCGTATGGCACCGACGGAGTTGAAAGAGTTGAAGACACAATTGCAAGAATTATTGGACAAAGGGTTTATCAGACCGAGTATGTCACCTTGCCGTGCACCAGTCTTGTTCGTGAAAAAAATGATGGATCTTTAAGACTGTGTATAGATTACGGACAGTTGATCAGGGTCACAATTAAAAATAAATATCCTTTTCCCGCATTGACGATTTGTTCGATCAATGGAAAGTTGTTGTTGTGTTCTTAAAGATAGATCTTCGATCTGGATCTTAACTAATGCCCCTGCTGCATTCATGGATTTAATGAATCAGATTCTTCAGCCTTATTTGGATAGATTCGTAGTTGTGTTTATTGATGATATACTGATCTATTCAAAGACATAATTTGAGCATGTTCAACATTTGAGAATAGTGTTACAGACTTTGCGAGAAAAGTAGTTGTATGCAGAGTTCAGCGAATGTGAATTCTAGCTCCATGAAGCCGGGTTTCTAGGTCATATTGTTTTAGCTGAAGGGATTCGAGTAGATCCGAGCAAAGTATCTGCAGTGGTGAATTGGAGAACTCCAAAAAATATAACTGAAGTGCGAAGTTTCTTGGGATTAGCAGGATATTATCACCGTTTTATTATGAACTTCTCGATGATTGCTTCACCGATGACTCAATTATCACAAAAGAACGCTGAATTTGGGTGGTTTGAAGATGGTTAGAGCTATTGAAAGATTATGAGCTTGTCATTGACTACAATCTAGGGAAGGCTAACGTAGATGATGATGCACTTAGCCGAAAGTCATCTTTATTTACTCCCCAAGCAATTAATGCTCATTTGTTCGTTAATGAAGATTGTTCTGTATTAGCAGAATTGAAAGCCAAGCTGATAATTCTCCAACGAATTCAGGAATTGCAAGATGATGATCCGAAGCTGGTGGTAAAGAAATAAATAGTTAGGGACAAGTTGAGCTTAGAGTATAGCATTGATGAAAATGGTATGTTATGCTATCGTAATAGAATGTGTGTTCCAGATAATTCAAATATGAAAAATTATATTATTTCTGAAGCTCATAACAATAGATTTTCTATTCACCCTGGCAGTATAAAAATGTATTGTGATTTGAAAAAGATGTATTGGTGGCCTGGTATGAAAAGAGAAATATGTGAATTTGTAACAAAATGTTTGATATGTCAGCATGTGAAAGCGGAACATCAGGTGGCGATAGGTTTGTTACAACTTGTTATGATTCCAGAATGGAAATGGGAACATGTTAAGATGGATTTTGTATCAATATTACCTATAACTCCGAAAAAGAAAGATTCCATCTGAGTGATTGTTGATAGATTGACAAAAGTCAGCATATTTTATTTCAGTCTGAATAGACTTTCCTTTAGAAACGTTAGCAGAATTGTATATCTCCAAGATTGTGAGGTTACATTGAGTTCGAACATCTATTATTTCGGATCGAGATCTGAGCTTTACATCAAGGTTTTAAAGTAAACTGCAAGAAGTTTTGGGCACAAAGCTGAATTTCAAGACTACTTTCCATCCTTAGATTGACGGACTATCAGAGCGAGTGATTCAGATTTTAGAAGATATGTTGAAGTGCTGTATACTTGAGTTTGGCGGCAGCTGCGAAAGGTATTTACCTGTAGCCAAATTTGCTCATAAATAGTTATCAATCTAGTATAAAGATGGCACCATTTGAAGCTTTGTATGGAAGAAAATGTAAGACTCTATTGTATTTATCAGAATTGAGTGAATCTAAGTTAGTAGGGATCGATTTGATTCGGGAAACTGAAGAAAAAGTTCGTATTATTCGAGATAGTTTGAAAGCTGCTTCAGACTATCAGAACTCTTATGCTAACTTGAAAAGGTGAGAAATATAATTTAATGTGGGTGATCAAGTGTTCTTAAAAGTTTCACCATGGAAGAAAGTATTGCAGTTCGGCAGAAAAGGAAAAATAAGTCCAAGATTTATTGGACCGTACGAGATCATTGAAAGAATAGGCTCTATGGCATATCGGTTATCTCTGCCTCTAGAACACGAAAAGATTCATAATGTGTTTCATGTATCTATGCTGAGACGTTATAGATCAAATACTTTGCATGTAATTTCGCAGACCGAGATTAAACTTCAACCAAATATGACTTATGTAGAAGAGCCAATGAAGATTTTAGCTCGGGAAATTAAAGAACTATGGAAAATATGAGGACCATTAGTTACAGTGTGTGGCATCGATATGGTTCGGAGGTGGTAACCTGGGAAATTGAAGAATCAATGAGATCACAGTATCTAGATCTATTCTCAGGTAACAAATTTCGAGGATGAAATTTCCTAAAGGGGGAGAGTTGTAACAACCTAAATTTCAGTGCTGTTGGAATAGTGATTCCAAATCACTAAATCCGACGAGTGAGATTAGGAAATTAAAATAAAATAATAGTTAGAAGTCGAGTGTGATTTTAGAAATATTTTAATTAGTGAAATCTAATATTTAAAAAGAAATTATTAGTTAAAATTGAGTTGTAAACGAGGTATCGAACCTCGATTTCATAAAACTGAGTCAAAAATATTTTTATAAATAAGTATGGAGTGTTAATAAGGTGGTGTTAGAATATCGTTAGAAAATTTTAACGTTTGGGTAGTCAATTAAATAGAAAGTACTAAAATTGAAAAAGGTGTAAAAGTTGCTAAAATGATTAAATAGCTCAATTGTCAAACAAGGAAGGGCTTAAAGAGCAATTTAGCCCAAGGGAGATATTTTGGGCGGCACAAGCAGAGACTGAATTTGATAGAGACTAAATTTGCCAAAACAAACTCTGAACTTCTGATACTGTTTACATAAAAGATCTATTAATAAATACTAAAACTGTAACTGATTCACAAAATTCTTAATATAAATAAATTCAAATAAACAATAAGCATAGGAGGTATCCGTGGTCGTGGTATTCGAGGCTGAGGTAGAGGCCGTAGAAGAGCTCAAGCTGAGTCCTCTTCTCTAAGCAGCACGCCAAACTTGGACACTAGTGGGTGTTGCTTGCTACTGAGACTGGGTCTGAAGATCACATGGCTGGGGACGACGCATTGTCTTAGGCTATGCTAAGGATGTTGGAGAGGGTCGCTGGGCCCAACACTGGATCTGAGGGCCGAGGGTCAGTTACGGAACGACTCCAGTCCAATGGAGCTGAATTATTTAGGGGTGTCACTAGAGTTCCTCCTAATGTGGCTGTGTACTAGATGGAGGCCACTGAGCAAATTATGGATGACTTAGACTATACCCTTGAGCAGTAATTGAAGGGTGTAGTCTCCTTGCTTCACGATGAGGCCTACCAGTGGTGGTTGACTGTTATGGAGGACACCCAGCCTTAACGTCTGACGTGGGAATTCGTCATCGATACTCGTAGGGGTGAGTTCCTAAACCTCACCCATGGAGACCAATCTGTGGTCGAGTATAAGGTCAAATTTCTAAGATTAAGCCGCTATACACGAGGTATGATGGCGTCTGAATATGAAAGGTGTGTTTGTTTTGAGGATGGCCTTAGGGATAATCTAAGGGTATTGATAGCTTCGAAGAAGGAGCGAGAGTTCTCTGTCCTGGTTGAGAAGGCGAAGGTCATCAAATAGGTCAAGTGCGTTAAGTGCCAAACCAGGAATCACGAGAGGAAAAAACAAGAGGGATTCAGAGCCCTCGAGTTCAATAAAGAGGCCTAAGAAAAAGACTAGACCTGATAGGCCAATTAGAGCTGGGCCCCCTATTACTTCTACTGGACTACAGCCTTTTGGAGATAGTGGTAGACGCCATCAGGGCGGCTGTTGGAGGAGGACTAGGGCATATTTGAGATTTAGGTCCTTGGAGCACCGCATTCGAGAGTGTTCGCTAAGTGCTGATCAGGTGCAAGCTCTGGGTTCTGGTATTGCGCAGCCACAAAGAGTAAATCAACAGTGACCTAGGGGTCATGGTCAGGCCAGAGGTGGAAATGGTATGGGCCATGGACAGAGAGCATCGGGTAGTGGTGCTAGACAGATTGAAGCTAGGCAACCTGCTCTAGTTTTGCTACACGTCACTGTGAGGACAGCGACCCCCTGATGTCATCACCGGTAGGTTTCTTATTTTTGATATACTATATATTGCATTGATAGAAATAGGATCCACCCACTCCTATATAGCCTGCTCTTTTTTTGGAAATTTGGGGTTGTCGATTGAGAGTACTTCTAATGAGGTAACTGTACTGAACCCACTAGGACAGTCTGTTCGGGTTGGCAAACTATACAGAGATGTTCTGTTAGAGGTTTAAGGGGCGGTTTTTCAGGCTGACTTAATGGAGCGTTCGTTTGGGGATTTCGATTTGATATTGGGTGTGGACTGGTTGGTCAAGCACCGTGTCAGTTTAGGCTGTATGACTAAGAGGGTCGTCTTGAGAACTGAGGAGGATAATGAGGTAGTTATGATTGAAGAACATTGGAATTATCTGGCTAATGTAATCTCTGCACTGGTGGCTGAGAAACTAGTTCGTAAGGGATGTGAGGCGTACTTGGCCTATGTTAGTGTTTCCATTTTTGGGACTCTACTGTAAAGGACATTAGAACTGTACGGGATTTTTTGAACGTCTTTCCTGAGGAGCTACTGGGTTTACCTCCAATCTAGGAACTGGAATTTGGAATTGAGTTTCTTCTTGGTCCAGCTCCAGTGTCTACCGCCCCTATCAAATGGCACCGAAGCAGCTTACAGAGCTTCAGGCTCAAATTCAAGAGTTGTTGGATCGTGGGTTCATTATCCCAGTGTGTCTCCGTGGGGAGCACCTGTACTATTTTTAAGAATGATGAATCCATGGGGATGTGTATCGACTATCGGCAACTGAATAAGCTAACCATGAAGAATAACTTTCCACTTCTGAGGATTGATGACTTATTTGATCAGTTCCAAAGAGCTTCGGTATTTTCTAAGATTGTCGTTTGATCTGGGTATCATCAGTTGAGGTTTAAGGAAGTTGATGTACATAAGACGACATTTACGACTCGATATGGGCATTACGAGTTCCTGGTTATGCCTTTTGGTCTAACGAATGCTTTGACAACATTTATGAATTTGATGAACCGTATGTTTCAATTGTATTTGGATCAATTTGCCATGGTCTTTATCAACAACATACTGGTTTATTTAAAAATAGGGGACGAGAATGATGAGCACCATAGAGTGGTTCTTCAAACTTTGAGGGAAAAGCAACTCTATGCCAAATTCAGTAAGTGCGAATTCTGGCTACATGAAATGACATTTCTGGGGCATGTAGTATCTGCTGAGGGGATTCAAGTCGAGCCAAGAAAGATTGAGACTGTATTGGATTGGAAACAACCCAATAATGTGTCTGAAATTCACAATTTTCTGGGACGGGAAGGATATTACCGACATTTTGTTGAGGGTTTTTTCTTGATTGCAGCACCCTTGACTAAGCTGCTACGTAAGGGTGTTCCATTTGTCCAGACTGATGTGCAGCAAGCGAGCTTCGAGACGCTCAAGATTCTTCTAACTCAGGCTCTTGTTATGATGCAGCCTGAACCTAGAGAGGAGTTTATAGTTTATAGTGATGCATCACACGTGGGATTGGGTTGTGTTTTGATGCAAGATGGTAACGTTGTAGCTTATACATCTAGTCAGCTTAAGACACATGAGGCTAACTATCTGACGCATTACCTCGAGCTGGCTGTGGTGGTCTTTGCATTAAAAATCTGGAGACATTATCTTTATGGTGAGAGGTGCATCATCTACATTGATAACAAGAGCCTCAAGTACCTCTTTACTTAGAAGGAGTTGAATCTTCGGCAGTGTAGATGGATTGAGCTGCTTAAGGATTACGATTGTACTATTGAGTATCATCCTGGCAAGGCCAATGTGGTAGCTGATGCATTGAGCCATAGGACAATGACTGATCTGAGGATGATGTTTGCTCGCCTTAGCCTATTTGATGATGGAAGTTTGTTGGTCGACTTACAAGTTAAGCCAACTTGGATTGAGCAGATACAGAAGAAGTAGTTAGAGGATGAATCTTTGGGTCTTCAGTTCCATCAGGTTGAGAGCGGCAGCACTATGGATTTTGGGCTGAACAATGATAGGGTACTATGTTTCTGCGGTCAGATTTGTGTACCAAATGATACTTATCTGAGGTAGTATATTTTTTGGGAGGCGCACAGTAGCCCTTATGCTATGCATCTTGGCAGGAATAAGATGTACTGATATCTCCGCGAGTTGTACTGGTGGCCAGGTTTGAAGCGTGAGGTTAATGAATTTGTTGCTCGTTGTCTAACATGTCAGCAAGTTAAGACTGAGCATCAATTACCTTTAGGTTTGCTACAGCCAGTTAAGATTCCCTTATCGAAATGAGAATGAGTGACGTGGACTTCGTTAGTGGGTTGCCTTTGACACCCACTAAGAAGGATTCTATTTGGGTCATCGTGGATCGATTGACCAAGTCTACACACTTCATTCCGGTTCGGATGGACTTTTTTCTTCAGAAGTTTGCAAAACTCTACATATCTGAGATAGTAAGACTGCATGGGGTACTTGCCTCGATTATTTCTAAGAGGGATCCTCATTTCACAACTGAGTTCTGGAAGAAGTTACACAAGGCTCTGATTTGGATATTGGACTTGAGTATTGCGTTCCATCCTCAGATCGATGGTCAATCTGAGAGGGTGATTCAAATACTGGAGGATATGATACGGAGTTGTGTTATCGATTTTTAAGGTAGTTGGGAGGATTATCTGCCACTAGCGGAGCACGCCTATAATAATAGTTTCCAGTCTAGCATCAGATGGCACCTTACGAGGCTCTGTATGGTCGTAAGTGTCACACTCCCCTATGTTGTACTAAGTTGGCTGAATGATGGGTGCTGGGTCCTGAGTTCATTTCTGAGACCGAGGATAAGGTCAGATTGATTCGGGATCATCTAAAGGTGGCTTCGGATAAGCAGAAATCATATGCAGATCTGAAGAGACATCAGGTTGAGTACTCTGTGAGGGACTTTGTATTCCTCAAGGTCTCGCCATGGAAAAAGGTTCTGAGGTTTGATCGTAAGGGAAAGTTGAGCCCTAGGTTTATTGAGTTGTACCGGATTCTAAAACGAGTGGGACTAGTTGCTTATTAGTTGGCGCTAACTCTAAAGTTGGATCGTATTCATGATATGTTCCACGTCTCAATGTTGAGATACCAATGCTCTAATCCTTCTCACATTTTCCCTATTGAGGAGATTGAGGTTAAGCCAAATTTGACATTTGAGGAGGAACCGGTTTAGATTCTGGATCGCGATGTTAAGGTATTGAGGGAGAAGTCTATTCCATTGGTAAAGGTTTTGTGGCGAAATCATAGCACTAAGGAGGCCACGTGGGAACCTGAGAATTAGATGCGTCAGTAGTATCCTCATCTGTTCTGATCAGGTAAATTTTGAGGCGAAATGTTCTTTTAAGGGGTAGAGTTGTAACGCCCCAAAATTATTTATCTCTGCTTCTGCAATTGTATGACACAACTGTGTATCTGCTTCAGTGGTTAAGTGTTCTATGTGTGTATGAGAGGTCCTAAGTTCAAGCCTTACCTTTAGCAAATTTTAATATGTTTCTGATTTAAGCCTGTCACTTGAGGAGTAGACTTATATTTAATTGTTTAGAAGTTTATAACAAAATAGGCCTGCTAGTCTAGTGGATAAGTGGAGTGTTAGTTGGCTAAGTGTCCTATGGTCGAATCCCTATGTTGGCATTAGTTTTGCTTGATTGTCTGGTAAAGAGTTTCAGTTGGGATAGAGTTCTGAGTAGTGGGGAGTTGGGCGGGGAGAATCTAAGAAAGTGGGGTTATGGATATGGGGGTTATGAAAATATTTCCTTCCATTTTTTATTTTTTCTTCAAAAATTCAGTCACTCTCTCTCTCTCTCCCTCTCCTCTTCTATTCTCGACTTCATGTTGGCAAACTCTATTCTCCATTCTTCGCTGTCAATTCCTTTATTACTCTGATTTTCGACTATTGCTCATTTTGTGAGTGCATTGTTCAGTGTTTCTATGCGTTTTGGTAAGTTATTCTAGTGGTCTGTAATCTTGATTTCTGAATAACCTATTGAAGAGTAATAATTTCCTGTTTGGGTAGTTAAGAATCAGTAGATACGGGGCCCTTTTGTGCTGCTTCGTAGCCAAAAGCATTCAGAGTGTTAGGGGGTAAGTGAAAAACGTAGAACTGGACTATTGTTTGGTTCTTGATTTCGGGTTAATCTCTAAATCGTGACTGATTTTAGAGTTGGGTTTATCGATTTTAGGTTCTAGCAATCTCAGGAGTGTTTCAATATCGAATTCGTACTAGGTGTGCACCCAAAATTACAAAAAACGAGGTTTCGGTGAAAGCTGAAAACCTCACTGACAATGCCACGCAAATGTGTGGTCGCCTGTGTGGTAGGCCGTGTACGAATGACACGAGAGTGTGCTTAACGACGGCCAGGCAGTATGCTAGACACGACCGTGTGGTGGTCGAAATGGTCGTGTACCACACATGGGCTAGACCAATTTGGGCCGTGTAGTCCACACAAGCATGTGGGTTTCTGGGCCAGGCCGTGTGATCCACACGGGCCAAGGCCAAATTGGGCTATGTAGGGCGCATGAGTTTGTAGGCCCACACAGGCTTGCCCCACAGGCATGTAGGCCTAAAATTTTGAATTTTTCTCTAGGGTTGCACGGGTCATCTAAATTGACTATAAGCCCAATGTAGGGTCGGTAAGGGCTAGCTAAACCCTACTCTGTTTAATATGATTGACTAATAATATGATTTGAGTATGATAGCTATACGCATGTCTGAATATTGTTCTGTATGTATGCCTGTAACTGATTAATAGCATGTAAGCATGTTATATTCTGGATGTTTGCATTTAATATGTTTATCGGCATCTACATTTGGGTGGGTTGAATGATTATTAGATGAAGTGTACTAAAAAGGCATTTATGCATATTATCTGGCAACTCAGCTGCAATATTTCTAATATGTACCACATTTTGATACAGCATGTTGTGTAGGGATGGGTGGGTCTTTTCAACCCGACATGGTGTGTAGAGAGGGTCGGAGATGGTGTGTAAAGGCTGGGGGTAAGATCTACTACTGTTTTGACTATTTGACTGCATCTGTTACTGTAATGGGCTTAGGCCCAAATTGTATCTGATTCTGGCACGGGCTGAGGCCCGAATGTGCATCTGCACCCAAAACTGTAAAGGGCTAAGGCCCCGATCTGGATCTAATTCTGTAACGGGCTTAGGCCCTAGATTGTATCTGATTGATACTGATACTCTATTTGTGTGCTTGTATGTTCTGTGGGGATTCCACACTGAGTTTATGTAAACTCACCCCTTCTGTTTACTCTGTACAGGTAATCCCTAAACTTAGCCGGATCGGTAGAGCGGAGGACTCAACAATGACCACACGTTTGTTAAACTACCTTATTTTCATTTATGGTTTTATTTGTTATTTACGTATTTTAATATAAATTGGACTTGGACTATTTTTGCTTTTATTTTGGATTTCAATTGTTTTTGTGTATTTATAACGACGAAACTGAACAAAGCACGGATTTTTACTAAAAACCAAAGTTTTCCTAAATATAAACAGTTTTACCTTAATGAAATGGATTCTAAAGCTTCCACTGAAAAGATACGTTCTAAGACAAATCAAATAACATGCGCTTTTCTAAGTTAAATAAAATCATTTTCAAATCGCATTACATGTGACATTGCTAGATTCGGCCATAACGTCTAGGCCGAGTTTGGGGTGTTACAAACACAATACCAAAGGGTAAGCTAAAGCCTTACAACTAAACCAATAAGCTTATTCTTAACATCAATTGAGTGAAAATAATTTATAAATAAGATGTTCCAATATTGGAATTTAGCATTAACAGGAAATTCATGGGAAAAGGTTCAAATGTGGAACCTTACACACATTACTCACATATCTTAATCACTAAACCAAAACAAATTACTTGACATAATTTTCACAACCTTAATTCAAAAATAGGGCATGATCACTTTTGGTTTCACTTACCCAATTTCTTCTAACCTGGTTTTCGGGATGTAACACTTAGCAAGGAAACCTAAAGGGAAATGAAAGTGAATCTCCAAATCCAAACTCAATCCTCGTTGACACACTTTCCCCTTCCACCCTTCTCTCCAAAACCCAAATTCCTTCAAGCAAAACCCAAACCCTCCTTCGAATTATGCTACTCATTCTCCATTATTTTAAACCCACCAAGAAAAACCAACCATAAGCCATTTCCTGCCGAGGTTTCCAAGACCATAATGGAATTGTATTGGGACCCTTTCCACTCTAGCTTAAGATGGGTAGCCCTTGGGCACTGGTGTAAGGTTTGTTGTCTATGTTGAGGGCACATGTAATCTCGCAAACTCAGCCTAGACGTTATGGCTGGATTGAAAAGGCTACATTAGCCATGAAAATGGCTAAGCTAACTTACGTTACTTTTGAAAACTTTAAATAAACTCATTTTAGAGAAAACCGTAGTTATACTTTGAGTTAGCATAAAATCATTCATTGATTAGGTCGTTTATGATTAGGATTCATTTTATTGTTGACAGTGTTGTTTTAGAAAAATCATTTGCTTGCCGTTCTTCTTTAAAAAAAACTCAAACTTAAACTAATGCAGCGAAAAAACCATTTTTCAAGTAATTTTGGAAACTTAGTTGCCGTATTGATATGCTTTTCAAAAATAGTTCCTTTGCAATGCAGTGGAAACTAGGGAACAATATGAAAGTTCAATATCATGCACTATCCAGTTATTATGCTCGAGTAATCCATGCATGCAAAAATCCCCAAAAGAAAAGTTACCAAGCCACAAATTATAAGTCATTAAAAATTACAAATTGAAACCAATAGACACTAATTAATATTAAAAAAATAATTTGAGGTCCAAGGTGATTCTTCAAGTGCCGAGTCTAGTCCTAATTTCAAGTTTTACCTGAAAAGTTAAACACTATTAGGGGTGAGCTTATGAAAAGCTTAGTATGAGTCAAAAAATTATTTAGACAAACATAAATATTGAATATAGTGAAACAAATTAGCTTTAAAAGAAGAAAAAAGAACTATCATAGGAATTTCATATCATTACATAGCCATTATCAATTTGATATCGAACGGTGTATGAGCATGGAACATCATTCATTCGAGTAACTCGATACCATTTACTACAACAAAATACAATACATAGCATAAATCAATAAAATTTGACTATGTCGTGCACATGATGCAATGCAAGAAGGTTCCTACCCATACCATTTCCTACACATCAGGAGTTCCCCCGAGCCCATCATTCGAACTCCAAAACAATATGGGCTTAAGCCCATTGTGGTTAAAACCATTGATAACAATATGCAAAAAGTTTAGCAAGTAAAAATACAGACAAGCTACCAGTAAAAATGCGATAAATTGCCATTCCCCTCGATACTCCAAGTGTAGTACACTGACTTCGAATAATGTAAACTTAATATGCCACTGGTATTCCACATAACTCCTCCTTCAAACACAAAATCCCAACCTAATGCGTATGCAATATGTTACACAATCTCATACATAATCAAATCCCAATACTTTTCACATTCATTTGACATGCATAGCATGTCCTTAATAATCACATACTTTCAGTAACTGGAAACAGTGTTCCAATCTTTCAAATTATCATTGTATTGGTATCAATCAATATCATTCAATTTCACATACTTTACGAATTTCCATTGTGCATAAATAGCACCCTTTTCAGTACACAATATAACAAATATCTCATACTTTTAAATGATACATAAGCCTAATATCTCAACACATTATATCATTCAGTCAAACATTCTCATATACCATAACTCAAATATGCAAGTACAAACTCAATCAAACATTCATACTATCAAACTAGCAATTTTGCCAATATGTCAATCTTTTAAGGCTCGAAACATACCTAGTTTGGCCACTCACAAAATCAATAATTTGGCTATTAAGAAAATCTAATTTGAAAGCTAATTTATCAAATATAACATGATATTTAACATTTTCAAACAATTTTATGAGTTTAGGACCCATACCTTATTTTTCGCTTCCTTGCAGCATACTAGCAAATCTTTCAATTTTCCTTAATAATTCCTTTAATGAACCAAAACTAAAATTAAGTGTAAATTTAATCAATTTACCATTAAAACATCCCCCAAACACCCACTTATGAGTTCAGTCCAATTGTTGAAATTATAACTATTTTATGAATCCAAACTAGTCAGATTCCTTACACTGTATCGATGCGATCCGTACATACAATCATTCTTCACCTTTATGGATGATTTGGGGCATTTGAGTTAGCACCTAATTCAATAATATACTAGAAAATTAGTAGCTAAATAATGATTAAATTCCTTCATTTAATCAATTCATAACCTTTACCTAACACTATGCCGAAATACCAAACTAGTTATCCTTAATTGTACTTACGCTTTACGATTTGTGTGATCCGATTGGCTAATTAATCAAGAACGTCTCTCCCTAATAAACATGTGATTAAAGGCTAATTAGGAGGGTTCAAGAACACAATTTAATGTTGGAAAAATATGTCCAGGACCCAAGAAACAAAACAGCCCCCTTTCTTGCACATAGGCGCATGCACCACCACCTATAGTGGCCAAAATTGGGACAGGATTCTAAAATGGTTTGAGATCTCATTAAAATCTGGAAAAATACCTTTGAAAAAAAATTAAAATCCTCCAAATTCTAGATCTAGAAATTTTGATTTTTAATTGATAGAATTAGTCAAGAAATTGAAGAGAAAAGAGACCTTACCCAAGCTAATCTAGAGAAACGACAATGGCACTTTCGTGGAAATGTTTAGGATCGATCTTGGAGTTCAAGATTTCATATTTGGGGTGGATTTTAATGAGGAAATAAATGACAGCAATATGGTGGAGAATATGTTTACAAATCTTGTGGCAAAAGGAAAAAAAGAAAGAGATGGTAAAACTAGGTGTAGGCAACCACAACAATAGAGGAAAGGAAAAAAAATTAAATTAAAGAGAAGGTAAGGAGGAGAGGAATGACTATGGTGACGAGGAGGAAGATTAAAGGCTGATTATTAGTGAAAATTTAATATTTATACCTTGGTTAGCTAGGCTTGGATGGCCCACACATTAAAATAAGGGGTTTTTGCTAAAAATAATATTATTTTGCAAGGGAAAGGATTCGAACTTGGGGCCTCATTTAATTTCAATACTTTCTCACATTTATTTTAACCATTAGGCTTTTTCCTCATTCTTAAAATAAGTTTCCAATATTTATTTTAAAAACAAGGCATGTCACATAATAGGGTTTAAGGTAAAATTTGAAAAATAATAAAAAATGTAACACCCCAAACCTGGCCTAGACGTGATGGCCGAATCTAGCGATGTCACATGGAATGGGGCTTGAAATTGAAATTGAAAAGCAAAAACCGTTCCATTTGATTAGATTTTATTTAATTTAGAAAAAATGCTAACTAGCTGATTTGCCTTAAAACATGTCTTTTAAGTAGAAGCTTTTGAAACCAATTATTTTACGAAACCGAAAATCTTAATTTTTAGAAAAATCGTGTTTTCTTGAGTTTCCATTTTAAAAAATTCTATAAAAACAGTATAAAACCCCAAATTTAAACCAAACAATCCAAAGTCCCAACATTAATAAAATCAAAAGCTGTAATGAAGCAGTTCAGTAGTGGTGGTCGCTTTCGAGCCCTTCATTGCACCGATCCGCCTAAGTCTTGGGATTACCTATTCAGATTAAATAGAAAAAGTTGTGAGTTTTCACAAACTTAGTGTGTAATCCCTAAAAAAACATACATATAGATACACATAAGAAAATAATCAATTACAGTCTGGGGCTTGAGCCTATTACAAATTCAGTTTGGGCCTTGGCCCATTCAGATATAGTCAAAAATATAATATAGGGCCTTGGCCCATCTCAGATACAATATGTAATAACAAAAAATTAGAATCCTACACACCAGCCTCTACTCACCATCTCCGTCTATCCCTACACACCATGTGGGGATTAAATCAATCCACTCATCCCTACATACCATGCTGTACTGAAATGCGGCACATAATCAGAAATTTGCAGTAGAGCTGCCAGATAACAAGCTTAATAGCCTTTCAGACACTTCCTCTAGATAACAATAACAAACCTCGATACAATGCAACATACAAAAAATGTCATGTTATTATGCAATTATAGTACATACATTTAGATATCATAATTCATGTGCAATACAGAAATCAGATAGACAGATCACTTATATAGGGGTCTAAGTAGGGCTTACTGACCCTTCAGTAGGTCCACAGTCAACTTGGGTGACCTGTGGAACCTTAGACAACTTTTTAGAAAAATGGGCTCACACGCTCATGTGGCCTGACCGTGTGGACCCACATACCCGTGTGGCCCACACGACCCAAATTTTCCTTGGTCGAATGATCCATTTTTAATGTAACCCATGCTAGCTAAATATTCATAAATGTTTTCACTATTTACTTATATATTCATTCAAAGCTATCTACTTGAGTCATTGTTACTAAATTATTTATGTCTTGAGCTAAAAAATTCCAAATTAAGATCCGCTTGATGTTTTTGAAACTAGACTCAAATATATTTTTGCCATAAAATTTTTAGAATATATATTTTATCAAATAAGTACAGTAAAATCTTCAAACTTATCCCTATTCTGCTATTTGATAGCTTCAACCTTTCCTTACTAAAAATTATTTATTTCTTAGTACAGAATTTGAATGATGTTTTTGTTTGTTTCTCTTGAAAATAGTCTCACTAAGGATTTAAACATATAAATTTAAGCCCCTAATTACTTTTTTTTACAATTTTTCATGATTTTCCAAAGTTATAACAAGGGAACCCGAAATCATTCTGACATTGTCTCACAAAATTTATTATATCTCATAATTTACAATTTATTTGCTTACATTGTTTCTTCCATAAAAAACTAGACTCAATAAAATTTAATTTCATATTTTATTCAACCTCTAACTCAATTTCCACTATTTTTGATGATTTTTCAAAGTTAGACTACTGTTGCTATCCAAAACTATTTTAGTGCAAAATGTTGATTACCAAGTTTATAACACCTTTATTTCCTTTCTCTATAATTTTTCGCATCATTTTATCTTATTTCTCTTATTTCTTGACAGTAAGCAATTCTGCCTTTTCGCTGAATCCAATTTTCTACATTACGGGTACACACTTGTATCATTTTGGATGCATAAGCACTCCTAAGCACTTCAAAGCCTAAAAATCATTATGCACAACATCGGTTTAGCCATTTAAGGAATAAAACTAACGAATTCGTCGTTAAGGAATTACCTAAAACTTGAGTTATGACGACAGAGAACCTTTGTAACCACTTCTCAATCCCAGAAGAAATTTACTGCTCAAAGACCTTCGCCTAAACCATCAACTCCAGAAAAAGATTTAGATTCCCTCTCAAACGTTACACAAATACAAGAGAATCAAAAGAACTACCTACCGAAACAGCACCAATGTGATTCTTGACACAAGAAGGGGACGATAATAAAAAAAAGAAAAAAGAGAAGGGAAAAAAAGGAGGATTCAAGGAGAATTTTGAAAAAAATGAAAGAAAAAGAAAAACAAAACTGAAGAGGGAGAACAAAGAATTTTGGCGTCAGCAAAACTGGAGGAAGAGGAAAGAAAGTTCAAGGGGACACTACATCTATGCACATCCCTTATTTTTCTCTCCACTAACCCACACATCTCAACTACCTCAGAGTCCAACTCCATCAAACACTGGACCTCTTACACTCCAACACTCCACTTATCCACTAGACCAATAGGCCTATTCTGATATGTAATTATCGACTATTAAACTTAAGCCCTTTAAGCCAGTTTAAGGCTTTATTTCTCAAAATACTAAAATTTGCCCAAGTCATAGCTTGAACTTGGGACCTCCCACACACACCCAAAGCACTTAACCATTGAAGCAGGCAAGTACTTATGTCACATATATACAAAAACAAGAATTAAAAATTTTGGGGCATTACAATTCTACCCCCTTACGAGAAAATTTCGTCCTCGAAATTTACCTGATTAGAACAAATGAGGATATTGCTGACGCATCGCATCCTCGGACTCTCACATCCCTTCTTAGTACTATGATTACGCCACAAAACCTTCACCAGAGGGATAGACCTCCTCCTCTGAACCTTTACGTCTCGATCCAGAATCTGAACCGGCTCCCCCTCAAAGGTCAAATCTGGCCTAACCTCAATCTCCTCCACTAGAACAACATGTGTAGGATCAGAATGGTAGCGCCTCAATATAGAAACGTGAAACATGTCATGAATCTGATCCAAGTCTAGAGGCAGCATCAATCGATAAGTGATCGGTCCCACTCGTTTCAGAATCATGTTTGGTCCAATAAACCTAGGGCTCAACTTATCCTTATGACCAAACCGCAAAATCTTCTTCCATGGCAAGACCTTAAGGAACTCAAAGTCCCCCACGGAATACTCAATCTCTCGATACTTTAGATCCTCATAGGATTTTTTTCTATCAGATATCGCTTTTAGACAATCCCGAATCAGTCTAACCTTATCCTTAGTGTCCGATACTAACTTAGGACCCAAAACACATCGCTCGCCCAACTCATTCCAACATAAAAGAGTGCGACACTTACGACCATACAGTGCCTCGTAAGGTGCCATTTGGATGCTAGACTAGAAACTGTTATTATAGGCAGACTCTGCTAGCAGCAGATAATCCTCCAAACTATCTCAAAAATCAATAGCACAGCTCCTGAATCTAAGCCTTAAGCTCCACAAGCTCTTTCGGTGCCATTTGACAGGGAGCGATAGACACCGAAGCTGTACTTGGAAGTAGTTCAATCCTAAATTCCAACATGCAATTCGGAGGTAACCTTGGTAGCTCCTCAGGAAAGACATCCAGAAAATCATTTACCATTCTGATATCCTTAACTGTAGAATCCCCAAAATTCTAAACACCTACGTAGGGCAAGAATGCCCCACATCCCTCACGAACCATCTTCTCTGCCACCAGCACAGAAATCACATTAGATAAGTAATTCTAGTGTTCTCCAATCATGACTACCTCATTATCCTCCTCAGTCCTTAGTACAACCCTCTTAGTGACACAGTCCAAGCTAACACAATGCTTGACCAACCAGTCCATCCCCAGAATTACGTTGAACTCCCCAAATAGAAGCTCCATCAAATCAGCTGGGAAGATTGCCCATTGTACCTCTAAAGAAACATTCCTATACAATTTGCTAACTCTAACAGATTACGATAACGAGCTCAGTACCTTAACCTCACTCGTAGTGCTCTCAACTGAAATCCCCAAGTTTCCAAATATGTTGCTAGCTATGTATGAGTGAGTAGACCCTATGTCTGTCAATGCAATATACGATGCATCAAGAATAAAGAACGTACCTGTGATGACATCCGAAGCATCTCTATCCTCTCGGCGACGAGTAGCATAAACTATTGTCGGCTGCCTTGCCTCTGTCGGTCCAGCACCTCTGCCCAGTGCTGTTTACCCATAACCCATACCATTGCCACCTCTGGCCTATCCATGGCTCCTCAGTCACTACTACACTACCCTCTACGGCTGTGCCGTACCAGTACCTGGAGCTTGCATCTAATCAGCCCTTAGCAGACACTCTCTAATACGGCGCTCTAGTGACTCAGACCGCAAGCATGGCCCAATCTTCTCCAACACTCACCTTGATGGAGTCTACCACATCAGTACATGGCTGCAGTCTTGTAATAGTAACAAAGGGCCTAGCTCTAACAGGCCCATCAGCTCTAGTGTTGTTCTTAGACCTCTATGCAGAACTTGAGGGCTCTGAATACCTTATTTTCTTACCCCTCTCACAGATACGGTTCTGGTGCTCAGTGTGTAACACCCCAAACCCAGCCTAAATGGTATGGCCGTATCTGGCAGTGTCACATTGAAGTGTTTTTCGAAAATATGTTCTCATTGAAACCCGTTCCGTATTAAACCTCTTTGTGATATTATCAAAAAATTTGTTGATCGTATTGGATTGTTAAAAACTCTCTTTACTCTTTAATCCACTTTTATTTATCTTTCACTAAATTGAAATAGTATGCTCATTTTCAAAACGTAGTTTATTATTCAAAACTATTTACTTTTAAAATTGTTACACATTGTCAAAAACTCATTTAATAACGATAGCTTTAAAAATATTTTACGTAAGCATGATGTTTTGAAAAGCATTTACCTTTTAAAGCTCTCTCTTTCCTACGTCTAGCAGTTTATAACAAAGAAAGTAAAAATCCCAAATTAACAGTTAAAACCTTAAAAAGGCCTTATTATATAAAAATTACCCAAATCGAATTTAATATTAAATATGAATTAATTATAGAATAGACACAGTTGTGTGGCCACCTCCGAGTCCCTCACGACACCAATCCATCAATGGCTAGGGATTACCTGTACAGATAAACAGAAGGGTGAGTTTATGAAATCTCAGTGTGTAATGCCTTATCAAGCAGTATGTATTAACAGCCCGAGCCTGAGCCCTTTATGCTGACAGTATCAATATGGGCTTTAACCCATTACAGTGACAGTCGCAAGATAGTAATGCAATCAGAAAAACCCCACCCAATCCAGCCAGACACACCACTCTGTCCCACCAATCACACCATGTGAGTATAAAATCGACCCACCCAGCCAGACACACCAAGATTAGCACCGGTTGCGGCACTAAACAGTATTGCAGCAAAGTTGCCAGTAATATGCAACATGTTGTGTCATAATATCATACGTGTATGCAAAACTGTCATGCTCAAAACAATCATACATATCATAGGGCAAATTAGTCATTTTTACCTTACAGGGGTAAAACAGTCATTTTACCTAGTAGGGGTATATCGGTCATTTTACCTTAATAGTCGAAACAGTGTAAATGGGCCCAAAACCCATTATGCCGCCCATTTGTGCCTGCACACCCATGTGGCCTCACACACCTATGTGGCCCATTAAGCCTAGAAATAACCTCAGCAATGTGAATGACACAGCCGGCCCCAATGCTTTCCACATGGCCATGGGATTTACCTGTGTGAGGCCCATGAGCCTACTGGGCCCACACGGCCTATTTCGGCCAACATGGCCAAAATGACCTGAACCCATGAGATCGCTCATGGTGGCCTCTACAATCATACATCCATATTTCGTAGGCTTGAATTACCATACGTGCGCTTACACGCCCGTGTGGCATCAAATGCCGTATTTTTTACTTTTCAGTTTTTACGGTCCTACAGTGAAAACAGTGTGTGTACGCACATAATGCAATTGGAAGTTAATCCTCATCCGAACACTCATATTGTTGAGAAAGACAGCAGATTTTTTATTAGATACTTAACCTATGTTATAATTGAGATCTAATAGAATTCCAAATCAATCACTATGCCCTTGCCAAAATAGTCGTAATCGCCCCCTTAGTTCACTGGAGATGTACCAATCACCCTCGACCACCTACACAAAAAAATCACCTCATTTCATTAGATCCATACTATAAGTATGATATCATCTCAACAAAGTAACTTTCGATTCTCAGCGCTTACTCCCAACCACTTACCAACACAACAGAACCGACTAAAGATTAATGAAGTAGCAAACTAAGAACCACTATTCGGGATTAAACTGAAAGACTTGACAAAAGAAGGGTAATCGTTGCAGAAAAAGAAAACAAGAGACGATGTCAAGAGTAGGGAAATAAAAAAGAAAGCGAATGGGATAATACCGATGCTCATCTAACAGTATTTAGCCAATGAATAACACTTAAGGGAGAGGAAGAGAAAAACCATGCGCCCCCAAATGATCAACGAACACTTGCTAAAGCTGAGAACAAAATAGAAAGGTGCTATGGGCGCTAAACCAATGTAATAACGAAAAAGGAAAAGAATAGAGAAAAGAAAAGAGGGAAGAAAATTTGAGAGAGCTTAGAAAGAGGAGAAAAGAGAATCGACTAAGAGAGGAAACTGAAAAGGAAAAAAAGAAATGGTGTGGAGGAGAGAAGCTGAATTAGGCCAAAGAAATCAAATGGGTTTGAGTAAGGGAAAAGAAGATCGATAGGCGCAATGAACCCGAAGATAACCAAAACCCGAAAGGTACCTAAACACGAGCAAAATTGGTATCAAGGAAAACCAAAGTTGGAACAAAATGTTTGACAAGCACAATTATTATCAGCCAAAACCAAATTGAATGGATACCTCAAAATGCTATAATTCAGCTTCTAGGGAAAACAAACCAATAAGAAAATTACCTAACCCCATAGTGAATTGCACCAAAACTTAAAATACATGGAGTGAGAGAGTCCAAGTTCAGCACACCCTCTTTCACTCCTTCAAATCTCTTAATTTTTCTCCCCTATCACTCCTAAGATCATTCAACTCTATCCCACCTAACCATATCCTGATCAGCCAAAATTCCCTCCAACAAACTCCTAGAATTCGGCTACAACTCCCCTCAACCCCTAATTTCAGTCCAACTACAACACTTCCCCCACGGCAATAACAAAATAAAAACACACTTCTGGATCTCCAAGCCTCGAGCCCCAGACCCCATGTATACTCTACACACCACTTACCACTGTACCTTCAGGCTCTTATGTGTCGTACTTTAATCATTATAATTTAAAAGACTACATGTTAGAGTCAGGGTTCCTTCAAGTAAGAAAATTTTTTTTGCATAAGCCAAGGCTTGAACCCAGGGCTTCCTAGATACTCCCAAACACTCCTAAATCACTTTACCACTAAAGCAAACATGCAATTGTTCTACAACATACATAAATTAAAGACTTAGATTTTGGGGCGTTGCAACTCTACCGACTAAAAGAAATTTTGGCCTCGAAAGTTACCTAGTCAAAATAGATGAGGATATTGTTGTCGCATCGCCACCTCGAATTCCTACGTGGCCTCCTCTGAACTGTGATTGCGCCAAAGGTACCAATGGAACAGATTTCCTTATCAAAACTTTAACATCACTGTCCAATATTTGTACCGGTTCCTCTTTGAAAGTCAGGTTTGGCCTAACCTCAATCTCCTTTACTAGCACTATATGTGTGGGATCAGAGCGGTAACACCTCAGCATTGAGATGTCAAACACATCGTGAATCTGATCCAACTTTGGCGGTAACTCAAGCTGATAGGCAACCGGTCCCTCACGCTTCAGTATATGGTAAGGCCCAATGAATCTAGGGCTTAGTTTACCTTTATGACTGAACCTTAGTATCTTCTTCCATGGGGAGACCTTTTGAAACACAAAGTCCTTCACAGGATACTCAATCTCTTTGTACTTAAAGTTCGCATACAACTTCTGCCTATCGGCAGCTGCCTTTAACCGATCCCAAATAAATCTAACTTTGTCCTTGGTATTAGAAACTAACTCCAAGCCCAGAACACACCGCTCACCCAGTTCAGTCCAACACAAAGTAGTATGACACTTACGACCATATAACTCCTCGTACGGTGCCATTTGTATGATCGACTGGTAGCTATTGTTATACGCAAACTCTACTAATGACAAGTAGTCCTACCAACTGCCTCGAAAATCTATTACACAACTTCTTAACATGTCCTCCAGTATCTGAATCACCCTCTCTGACTAACCATCTATCTGAGGATGGAATGTAGTACTGAAGTCCAACCGTGTACCCAGTGCCTTGTGTAATTTCTTTAAGAATCGATACGTGAAATGAGGATCTCTATCATATATTATGGAAATCGGTACCCCAAGCAGTCTTACAATCTCAGCCACAAACAACTTAGCCAGCTTTTGCAATGAGTAATCAATACGGACTAGTATAAAATGGACAGACTTGGTCAATAGATCCACGATGACCCATACCGAATCCTTCTTAATAGGCGTTAAGGGCAACCCATTAAAAAAGTCCATAGTTACCTCTCCCACTTCCAAAGTGGAATCTTAACCGGCTATAACAACCCTGAGGGCAACTGATGTTTAGCCTTAACTTGCTGGCAAGTCAAGCATTTACTTACAAACTTAGTAACCTTGAACTTAAGTCCTGGCCACTTGTATATCTCACGAAGGTCGCGATACATCTTGTTTCCACCAGGATGCATAGCATAAGGACTACTATGCACTTCTTGTAGTATAGACTGCCTCAAATCAGTATCCTTCGGTACACAAACTCTCCCACGGAACCATAGTACCCCTTCATTATTCAATCTAAAATCTGAAGTTTCCCCATTCTCAATCTGTCGAAATAGAAGACCTAGTGACTCATCTACCAACTGTTTATCCTTAATCTGTTCAATCCACGTCGGTTTAACTTGCAGTTCAGCCAACAAGCTACCATCATCGAACAAGCTAAGATGAGCAAACATCGCTCTTAGATCAGACACAGCCCTATGAATTAGTGCGCCAGCTGCCACATTAGCCTTACCGGGATGGTATTCAATCGAGCAGTCATAATCCTTTAGCAGCACAATCCATCTACGCTGCCTAAGATTCATCTCCTTCTGAGTGAGGAGGTACTTGAGGCTCTTGTGATCCATATAAATAATACACTTCTCACCGTATAGGTAATGCCTCAAAATTTTTAGTACGAATACCATCGTGGCCAGTTCCAAATCATATGTTGGGTAATTTGCCTTATGAGTCTTAAGCTAGCGAGATGCATAGGCTACTACCTTACCCTCTAGCACCAACATGCATCCCAAATTGACATGTGATGCATCGCTGTAGACAATGAATTCTTTCCCAGACTCTGGCTGTATTAAAAATGGGGCCTTAGTCAAAATCTTTTTAAGTTTCTCAAAACTTTCTTGCTACTTATCAGTCTAGTTAAACATTAGCCTTTTACACAGTGGCTTGGTTAGGGGTGCGACAATCATTGAAAACCCCTCGACAAACCGTCTATAACACCCTGCCAGACCTAGAAAACTTCGAATCTTAGATACAGTCTTAGGTGATTTCCAATCCAGAACAGCCTCATTTTTCTGGGGATCCACCCTAACTCCTTCAGCAAATACTACGTGGCCTAGAACTGTCACCTCTCATAGCCAGAATTTGCACTTACTAAACTTTACGTGCAGCTGTTTCTCCCTCAGAACCTGTAGAACAACTCAGGGATATGCATCATGTTCATCTTTAGTTCTTGCATACACCAGGATATCATCTATAAACACCACTACGAACAGATCTAGATAGGGCTAGAACACTCGGTTCATCAAATCCATAAAGGCTACCGGTGCATTCGTTAGCCCAAACGGCATCACTAGCAACTTGTAGTGACCATAACGAGTCCTAAATGCTGTCTTGTAGACATCAACCTCTTTAACCCTCAGCTGATGGTACCCAAAAAGGAGATCAATTTTGGAGAAAATCAAAGCTCCTCGAAGCTAATCAAATAGATTATCTATCCTCGGCAATGAGTACTTATTCTTGATGGTTAGTTTGTTCAATTGTTGGTAGTCAATGCACATACGCATGGATCCATCCTTCTCTTTCACAAATAACACTGGTGCTCCCCATGGACACTTTAGGTCGAATGAATCCTCAGTCCAGTAACTCCTGAATTTGAGCTTTAAGTTCCACCAGCTCCTTTGGTGCCATTCTATAAGAGGCAATGGAACCGGAGCTGTACCAGGTAGAAGCTCAATCCTAAATTTAACTTCACGGTTTGGAGATAATCCAGGTAGCTCATCGGGAAAAACATCAGGAAAATCTTTAACTGCTCTCAAATCCGTAACAGAAGGACCCTTAGAATCTGAAATACTGATGTAGGCTAAATAAGCCTCACATCCTTTACGAACCAATTTCTCGACCCTTAATGCAGAAATCACATTTGACAAGTAATTTTGATGCTCTCCAATCACAACTATCTCTACATCCTTTGCAGTTTTTACTACCATGCGTTTCACAGCACAATCTAAACTTGCCCGATCTTTTACCAGCCAATCTATTCCCAAGATTAGATCGAATTCACCAAAACGCAGTTCCATCAAATTTACTACAAATGTAACTCCTTGAACCTCTAAAGGCACATTTCTGAATAGTTTATCTACCCTCATTGACTGCCCCAATGGACTTATTACAGTCATTTCACTAATAGTATTCTCACACAAAATACCCAAAGTTCTAGACACAGTGTATGCAATGTACGAATGTGTAGACCCAATGCCAATCAGTGTAGTATAAGGCACATCATGGATAAAGAACGTACTAGTAATAACATCTGGGGCATCTCTGTCCTCTTGGCGACGAGTAGCATAAACAAGAGCTAGCTGTCTTACCTCAGTATGAGCAGCACCTCTACCTGGTACTCTACGACCACGACCCATGCCATTTACACCCCTAGCCTGACCCCGGCCTCTCGGTGGCTACTGAACACCTCTTGGTGGCTGAACAATACCCTGACCCGTAGCTTGCATCTGCACAGGTCTCTGTGGATAATTTATGATTTGGTACTCCAATGACCCGCACCTAAAACACGCCTCAATCTTTTTCCAACACTCTCCTTGATGGTGTCTCCCACAACTTGCACAAGGTTGTGACCCAATAACAGCAACAGGGGCCCCAACTCGGACTGGACCATCAACCCTCGCCTTTTTCTTGGGCCTACCAAATGAACTTGAAGGCTCTACATCCCTCTTATTTTTGCCTCTTTCCCTTTCCCAATTCTGGCGCTCAGCGCGCTTCACATCCTTGGTGATCTTCGCCTTTTCCACTAACGTAGCAAAATCTCGCTCCCTCTGCGGAGCTATCAGTATCCGTAGACTATCCCTGAGGCCGTCCTCAAAATGAACACAACGCTCATATTTTGTTGCCACCATCCCTCGAGCATAGTGGCTAAGTCGTAGAAACTCCGCCTCTAACTCAGCTACAGATCTATCCCCCCGATTCAAGTTTAGGAATTCTCTTCTTTGGGCATCCATATAAATAACACCCACATACTTTCCTTGAAATGCAAACTTGAAGAATTCCCAAGTTAACCTATCAGGCTGAATGCCCTCTTTCACAGTAGGCTACCACTAATAGGCTTCGTCTCGCAGTAACGACACTGTACCATTTAGTTTTTGCTTGGGGTGCAGTTAAGGTTATCCATTATTCTCTCTGTGGCCTCCAACCAATATTCCGCCACATTAGGGGCTACTCTAGCAATATCCCTAAGATCTCAGCTCCATTCAACCAGAGTCGTTCCGTGATTGACCCACGACCCTAATACAAGTATTGGGCCCAGCAACCCTTTTCAGAATTCAAAGCATAGCTTAGGACAATGCGTCATCCCCAGCCGCTCGATCATATGACCCTGTCTCAGTTATCGGTGAAGACGGTGCGTCCCTAGCCTCAACGTTAGGCATGTGGCCCGAAGATGAAGACCTAGCCCTAGCACTTCCACGGCCTCTGCCGCAGTCTCTTGTAACCTTTCCACGAGTACCTCTAGTGCTCATTATCGCTTTGTGTATTATCTGAATTAGAAATTTTATGCAGATTTTTTTACTGTTCCAGTAATTATTAGTGGGTGTTTTATGAAAAAGAAGTAGTTAAGAGTTTGTTTTCATATATCGCAATCCTAGTACAGTTTTCAGTTTACTACGGTTTTCAGTTTACTCTAACTAGAATGTTTTAGTACAGTCTAATACCTACAGTAGTCGCAGTATTTTCTATCTACTGCATTTTAGTTAAAATAAACATTAGTGTCAAGAAGACTTATAGATTTGGTGTCGTAGACTCGGTGTGACACACGCCCGTGTGCCTACCCGTGTGGGCAATATAGGGCTATTTACCAAGCCCTTAACCACCCTAGAACACATACAAATCTAACCCCAAACTTCATGCATCGTATCATAGCACCATTACTCATCTAAATACGTCTAAATAGGTATTCATACATCAACCAATTCATATCTAGAATGCATGCATAAACTACAAAACAACTTTGCACAAATTCCATGTAAATTCATCACATTTCATTAAGCAACTTTAATGGTTTTAGGCCAATTCCAAAGGCCATTTACAAAATGAAACTTATAAGTATAAATGGCCAACACAATTGGCTAACTATCATAATTCATGCAACAAATGACTAAAAAGCCTATACATGCCATATTCAAAATGACTAACATAACTATACCAAAATGGAAACCTTGAGTGTGACTTTGAGCTCTGACTTTTTACAATCCTCGAGCTAATATGGCAAAACTACATAAAAAGGGAAATTGAGGGAGTAAGCACAATTTGCTTAGTAAGTTGCATGAAATAAAAGATAACAATTAAAATCAACAATCGTAGCTAAGATTTAAGGTATTTATTACTTCATTTAATTTCTTACTCATTCTCATGACTTACACAACCTCAATATTAACTTAATCTCATACCTTGCTCACTTTCGAGAATTAATCAATCTCGTAAATAATATTACCATTACCTCGTATCTTAATTGAGGTTACATCTAACACTCGTCAAAAACTTTAGTACTTCTCGTTAACTTAATCAACTTGAGTACTTTCTCTATCAATATACTTGGAATATCGAAGGATAACCGTAATTCCATTCTCTTGCTAAGATGCCTAGGCCATATCCCAAATATGGTCTTACATGGGATCCCATACCGATGTCGATGCCATATCCAAGATATGATCTTATACGGGATCTCATATGATGCCAATTCCATGTCCCAGACATGGTCTTATATGGAATCTTTCTTAGACACCCATGCCATGTCCCACACATGGTCTTACGGGGAATCTGTCTCATCTGGGAGCCGTCGCCATGTCCTAGACATGGTCTTATGCTGGACCTCGTGTCGATGCGAATGCCATGTCCCAGATATGATCTTACATGGGATCTATGTTCGGTACCGATGCCATGTTCTAGACATGGTCTTATACGGGACAAACAAATCCTCATGGTAAGGCAACGGTATCCTCCACATTCATTAACATTCTACTAGCTCCTCATTAATTCTTAATCAAAACTAATGTCAATAATTTTATGGCATCATCAGAGATATCGTAGCAAATCACGATAAAATTTCAATAATATTTAAATGCTAAATTATCACATACAACTTACCTAGGGTCCCTAAAATGTGACAAACGTTTGGTTTAGTCCACCACTTTTCCCTTTCCTCAGTTTTGATTTGGGCTTTGAATTTCTTGATCTATAATAAATACAATTCAATAATTTAATCATCATATTGATTTGAATAACCTCTAATTCACAATTTGGCAATTTGACTATTTTGCCCCTAGACTATGGCAAAATGACTATTTTGCCCTCATGCTCGAAAATTGATTTTTATCAAATTTCCTCATTTCTCATGCCTATCTAAGCCCTTTCATGCATATGACAGCTTCCAATATTCATTAGTCATGCATTTACCAAAACAACTTGTTTACTTGCCATTTAGTCCTATTTAGGTGTTTTCTATGAACACCCATTTCCAGAAGTTGTTTATCAAATATCCTATATTCATTTTCTTTTCATAAATCTCCAAAAAATAACATCTACACACGCATGGGAAAACTTTAAACTTCAAACCAAAATGCTTAATACACCCCTTCATCAAGAGCTTATGTCATGAGGGTCTCAAATGTGTAAAAATATTTAAGAAAGGACAAAGAAATCACTTACAAATAAGTGTTAAAGTTGCTGAAATTTTTGAGCTCTAAACCCCCCAATAATGGCTACTAATTTCGGTGAAAGAGACAACAAAAATGAAAAAGATGACACCTTTTTCTTTTTATTTTATTTTAATGCACAAAAAACCACCTAATACCAACAAATTTTGACTTTTCAACTCTTTTGTCTCCCTTGCAAAACATGACCGGCCAACTAAATTTAAAGGGCCTAATTTCCCTTTAAAGACTCCCAATTTTTGTTCTCTAGCTAATTAACACAAATTGCTAGCAAATTTAAACTTTTCCATTTTATGCAATTTAGTCCTTTTTAGCGATTAGGCCTTCATTCGCTTAAATTAACTCACTAAAATTTTTGCGCACTCTTATAAAAATACTACCACATATAAAATAATATTAAAGAATTTTCTCTAATACTTTTTCATACTTAAACCTTCCAAATTTTCCTATTTTGCAATTTAGCCCTTAAAGATAAATTGATCCTTATTTCATAAAATTTCCTTCATGGTACTTTCTTACTAACATGCAATCATATTATAAACTAAAAAGAAATTATAAAATGTACTTTTATACCTCAGATTTGTTGTCTCAAAACCACTATTCTAACTAAGCCCTAATTTGGGCTATTACAATTCTCCCCTCCTTAAGGATTTTCGTCCCCGAAAATCTTACCATTAAACAAGTTGGGATATTGGTCTCTCATGGTTTGCTCAAGTTCCAACGTTGCCTATTCTACCCTATGCCTTTGCCACCTTACTTTTACAAGGGCAATATTTTTGTTTCTAAGTTGTTTGACTTCTCAAGCTAAAATCTCAATCGGTTCTTTACATAAGTCATGTCTGGCTGGATCTCCATCTCGGTTGGGGTAATTACATGAGAAGGGTCTGATCGATAATGTCTCAACATGGATACGTGAAACACATCATGGATCTTTTCTAGCTCAAGCGGTAAAGTTAGACGATAGGCTATCGGTCCTATCCTTTTGGTGATCTCATAGGGTCCGATGAAATGTGGACTTAATTTTCCCTTTTGACGAAATCTAATGACTTTTTTTCAGGAAGAAACTTTCGGAAATACTTTATCCCTGACTTGGAACTTAATTTCCTTTCGCTTTGAATCAGCATATGACTTTTGTTTATCAGTCGCAGCTTTTAAACAGTCTCGAATCACTTTCACATTCTCCTCTGTGTCCTTAACAAGATCAACCCCGTGTATCTAATTTTCAGCTCCATCTACAAAGGCGTCTGACACTTACGCCCATATAAAGCCTCATAAGGTGTCATTTTTAAGCTCGACTGGAAACTGTTATTATAAACGAATTCTACCAAAGGTAGGTACTTCTCCCAACTAGCTTGAAATTCCAAAACAGAACACCTGAGCATATCTTCAAGCACCTGTATCACTCTCTCCGACTAACCGTCAGTCTGAGGGTGGAAAGTAGTGCTAAAATTTAGCTTTGTGCCCAAAGCTTCTTGTAATCTCTTCCAAAATCACGATGTAAATCTTGGGTCTTGATTTAAAATAATTGAAAATGGTACACCATAAAGTTGCACAACCTCGAAAATGTACAAGTCGGCCAACTTATCTAGTGAGTAGTTTGTGCGTACTGGTATGAAATGGGCTAACTTCATAAGCTTATCAACCACAACCCAAACAACGCCTTTCTTTTTTGGTGTCAACGGCACACCCGTCACTAAATCCATGGTGATATGGTCCCACTTCCACTCGGGAACCATGATGGGCTGTAATAGGCCAGAGGGCACTTGGTGTTCCGCTTTTACTTGCTGACAAATTAAGCATTTTGCTACATACTTAGAAATATCTCTTTTCATGCTCGACCACCAATAACATCGCTTCAAATTGTTGTACATCTTGGTACTATCGTGGTGGATGGACATGCACCCATTATGTGCCTCATGAAGAATTCTTTGAATTAACTCGTCATCCTTTGGTATACAAATTTGACCTTGAAACTTCATGCAACCATCCAAATCGGTTTGAAAGTCTAAATCAGTACACAACTCGTATTAGGCTTTCTTGACTTGCAAATTCTTGTCTCTTAACCGTGCTTCACGAATTTCTTGGATGAACATCGGCCTAGCTCTCATTTTCACTAGAACTGACCCATTATCAATTAACGTTAGCTGTGCGCTCATAGCTCTCTAGGCAAATAGTGATTTTCGACTAAAGGCATCAGCTGCAACGTTTGCTTTTCCTGGGCAGTAGTCAATGACGAACTCATAGTCCTTTAGTAACTCAAGCCATCTTCACTGCCGTAAGTTCAAATCCTTTTGCGTCATCAAGTATTTAAGACTCTTGTGATCAGTAAAGACTTGGCACTACTCGCCATATAAATGATGCCTCCAAATCTTTAACGTAAACACTATTGCGACCAATTCCAAGTCATAAGTTCGGTAATTCATTTCGTGGGGCTTCAATTGTCTAGAGGCATAGGCAATCACTTTTCCCTCTTGCATAAGTACACAACCCATTCCATTTAAGGATGCATCACTATAGTTAACAAGCTCATTTCCTGGTTCTGGTTGTACTAAAATAGGAGCCTCAGTCAACAACATATTTAACCTCTCGAAACTTTGTTGGCACCTTTCGTTCAACTAAACTTAGCATCTTTCTACAACAATCTCGTCATTGGAGTGGTGATCATGGAGAATCCCTTAACAAATATTCGGTAGTAGCCGGCTAAACCCAAGAAACTTTGGACCTCCGATACATTTCTCAATGGCTTACATTCAATAATTTCTGAGATTTTGCTTGGGTCAACTTGGATGCCATCACCCGAGACGATGTGGCCCAAAAATCCAACTTCTTTCAGCCAAAATTCACTCTTGCTAAATTTAGCATAAAGCTACTTATCTCGCAAGGTCTGTAACATTGCCCTCAAATGCGCAGTATGCTCGTCCTCATCGTGGGAATAAATTAAAATGTCGTCAATAAAAACCATAATGAATTTATCTAGTTATGGCCGAAAGATACGGTTCATTAGATCCATGAACACTACTGAGGTGTTAGTCAAACCGAATGGCATGAAAAGAAATTCATAATGGCCATACCTTGTCTGAAATGTAGTCTTAGGCACATCGGACTCCTTAACCCTTAACTGATAGTACTCGGATCTCAAATCTATCTTGGAAAACACTGTAACTCCTCTCAACTAATCGAATAAATCATCGATCCTTGGTAAATTGTACTTGTTCTTTATGGTAATCTTACTAAGCTGCCTATAATCTATGCACAGCCTCATAGAACCATCTTTCCTTTTAATGAATAAAACAGGAGCACCCCACAGAGAATGGCTTGGTCTTCCAAAACCTGTATCTGTCAAATCTTGTAGCTGAGCCTTCAATTCCTTTAACTCAGTCAGAGCCATTCTATAATGAGTAATAGAGATAAGCATGGTATCTGAAGCCAACACCATACCAAATTTTACCTCTCTAATTGGAGGTAGTTTGGGCAACTCTTCAAGGAAGACATCTCGAAACCCGCAAACTACTGCCATTGACTCAATTTTCAATTCCGACCCTTTTGTATTAATCACAAAGGCAAGGTAAGCTTCATACCCCTTTTTAATACATTTCTGAGCAACCACAGAAAAAATCATTGCAGGTAATGTTTCAGATTCCTCAGACTCTACTCGAAGAGTCTCACCATTTACACATTTCAGTTCAATAAATTTCTTACCACAATTTATTATTACATCATGTATGGTTAACCAATCCATGCCCAAGATTACATTAAATTCGTCAAATGGTAATGACCCTTAATCATCAAAGGACAACCTTGATATACTTTGTCTACTAATACACATTTGCTTAAGGGATTGGAGACTCTTATCACGAGTTCTATAGACTCTACTGGTATACCCATACTAGAGGCTAGATTCATGCAAATGTATAAATGGGTCGATCCCGGGTCTATTAAAGCAATAATAGAAGTTTCATGAACAGGAAAAGTACCCGTGATCACATTTGGTGATGACGCCTCTTTGCGAGCACAAATGGTGTAAGTCCTTGCCAGTGCTCTGCCCTCAGGTCTTGCAGTCTGATCTTTTGGAGCACCTTTACTACTCGCTCCTGAACTCGAGTTTCTCTGGGGTCTACCTCTGGAGGGAGCATTTTCGATCTCGCACTCTGATCTCCGACTTTCTCAACCATATCAGGGCACTCTCTAATAAAGTGGTCTTGAGCACCGTACTTGAAACAAGCCCACTCATGAGCCCGACATTCACTGGGATGGTGCCTACCACACTGGAGACACTCGGGTGTACTAAGCCGCGTATTACCAACCCTTGCAACCGAGGTAGTCTGTGCTTTGGAAACTGGATTCTTCTTGCCCTTGCCCTTACCCGAAAATCTTGCTGAAGCAACTAACTGTGAAGTATATTCCCTTGATCTCTTAGAAGAAGATTGGAATGATTTGTCGAACGGTCTCTTTCTTGAATCACGAGATTCCATCTCGACCTTTCTCTTTTCTTTGGCCAACTCCTCAGCCATGCAAGATTTTTCTACTAATACCACAAACTCTTTCAACTCAGGGATACCAACAAACATCTTGATGTCTTTATTCAATCTATCCTCAAACCTCTTGGACATAATAGCCTCGATGGATACGCATTCTCGAGCGTACTTACTCAATCTTACAAACTCTCACTCGTATTCTGTCACTGACATCCGGCATTGTTTTAATTCCAGAAATTCCTTACGCTTCTGGTCAATAAACCTTAGACTAATGTACTTCTTACTGAATTCTTCTTGGAAAAATTCCCAATTAATCTTTTCCTTTGGTACCACCGACACAAGGGTGTTCCACCACTGATAGGCGGGATCTCGCAGGAGGGACATGGCACACTTCATGTATTCCTCCAAAGTGCAAGATAACTCATCGAATACCCTGATGGTATTCCCTAGCAAAAATTCAGCTTTCACCAGGTCATCGTCTTTAATAGTCTGGAATTCCTCTGCCCCTTGCTTCTGGATTCTATCTACTAGGTGATTTTCATGTCTTACTACCTCCACAATTTGAGGAGCTATTGGGGTAGATTGAGTATTTAGAGGGGCGAAGCTTATTGTTGAGTGGTCAGGTTCGTTCAAATGAACTCTGTGAACCACTCGCTCATCATCTGGAAGAAGGCCTCTCTAGGATATCCTCCCTGACTCACAGTAGCTGTATATCCTCAGTCCCAGCTGGCACTGTCCCTTCAGTAGAAGTGGGTACATTACTTTCTACAACATTTGCTGTAGATCTGTAACACTCCTAACCCATACCCGTCGACGGAGGGTTAAGAGGCATTATCGAACAAACACATCGTAGCACCAAAATAAAGTCATATAGTGTTTCTAGAATTCAAAGACCCAATACATATGCATACGTACCAAATATTAACTTTAACTTGAAGCGCACTTTAATTAACATATACCATTCACAGAGCAAAAATTTTTCATGCAAGAAACATTAACCAGAGCATCATTTATGTACGAATATAAAGTGATTTGATAAGCCAGTTTCACATGGCTATTCATACTTACAATTCAAAATAAAAGTTTGATTTCAAAACGTAAGTTTTAGCCTATACATGCCATAGTTCGAAAAAGAAGTAACCTTCAAAAGTACCAAAAATCTGACGGCGATAGTGTGATGGACTATGACTTAAATCCCTCGAACCGAAGCTTCGATTAAGGTCTATAAAACAAAAAGAAACATAAAGATGGAGTAAGCTTCAATGAGCTTAGTAAGCTTTGAGTAATCTAAACAATTCATGCTTCATAACATCTACTATGTCACATAGCAAAACTCAATTTCAAAAGCCTATCTACTTGGCCGAATGCACATTCAAATACATGAGGAAAATTCAACATTTATTTTCAATTGATTCCTTACCATCTATTATCACCAAATTCCCATTATCATATATGTATCATTCAGAGCCGAATATGTGTATACCTTAGCAAATATAGGTAGAGCATACCATCATGTTTCATATTCGGACTTTACCAAAGCAAAGTCAATCATTTAAAAAGCATTAAACTTAAATATTTCATATCATACTCGGGTACATATCAATTTAATCTATTACATAGGTACAAAGTACATACCTGACATTCTTAATACGATGTTCATAATTTACCACAATTATATCGTAATTCCTCATAGTCTCACACATACTAGAATCACTGGCACGAAGTCTGCTAGGCGCGAAGGCCCGAATGTATCATCGGCACAAAGCCTACTAGGCACGAAGGCCTGAAAGTATCACCGGCTCAAAGCCTGCTAGGCACGAAGGCCTGAAAGTATCACCGGCACAAAGCCTGCTAGGCATGTAGGCCTAAAGGTATCACCGGCACAAAGCTTGCTGGGCACGAAGGCCTGAAATATCACCATTGAACCCCGGGCAATAATTCATTCACATTTTAATGCATTATACAGAACCTACCATATTCGCAACTCATGTTTACTTTCATCACGAGCATCACATACAAATACACATTATAACATTTTCCATAAACTCAAATTGCCGAATACCATTCATTTTCTATTTCATTTCCATTTGGTTTGATAGAGATTACCATGAAATCTCACATGTATAAACTAGTCATATCTTTCCTTCAATTTCAATATGCACACAACTACTTTACTCATGCCATCATGTTTATAATTGAATTTTTATCAAAGTGAGATCATTTAATTACAAGGCATGTAACTTAAATGTTTCATACCATAATCATGTAAATGCAAAGATGATACACTCAAAACTTACCTCGATATATTCGAACGGTTGTTGACCGGCTACTCTATTACTTTATCCTTTCCCTTATCCGACTTTGATCCTTTTTGCTCTTGAGCTTGAATTAAAACAAATAAGTTTGTTCAATTTCTCAGTCAATATCATTTTCTTAATAGACATAATAAACATCACCTATAATTCAATATGTATTCTATTTTGAAGGAAACATTAGGCCATGACTCAATTTCATATTTATAAACTATGTCTAATTCGCATACACAAGTAAAGATTCATATAACTTATCACTAATGCCGCACACAAAAATACATACATGCTCATAAGCTTAAAATCCATTTATGCTTAACCTATTCCCCTTTCGATCTTAATTTCTCAAGCTTATAAAATTTAATAACAACTACCTTAACCGAAAGCATGTAATCACATATTACTTGTTTCATATTCTGCACTATAAGCTTTACAATAATAGCCATAACTGTATGTTAACTTTATAGATAATTAGACACCCTTTTTTAACACCTATTAATCCTCTAGGCTATATCACTATGTAGTACTTACTAGACCATTTACAACATTTCAAAATAAACACATACTCTCAATTCACTAATATGACCGAATGTCTTACAACCATCTAAACTCATTTACTCAACTTATGTACATTATTAAGTTCATTCAGTCATTAAGCCAAATTTTCTAATTTAACTATACCTCCATAGTTTCTTCCATTTGAACCATCTCACAAGCATTCCAACTCATATAGATCAATTTGCCTACCGTAATACACGTTCACCATATACTTCAAATACAATTTCCTTAATGGCCGAATTCACAAGGTGGTTTATAAATATGAATATACTTTGTAAAACAAGATTACAATAGCTCAAGGTAAACTCAATTCAACCTTTTTGTCTACCAACTAAATTATGTTCAATTTTGTAGGCTCAATCAACCATTTAAAAGTAACTAAGCTTAACATCCAAGACTTTAACAATATAAGACATAACACATACATAGAACACATATACTCCACTCATTCTCAAATTTAAAATCGGTAACTACTCATTCAAATGCATAATTTAGCATTGAACTAAAATCCCCAAAGTTTCAATTGCCGATTGTCTTACTAAGAGCATTAAACATTTAATTCATCAACATACGGCTATCATTCAAAATTTCCCCCATTTTCTAAGAGAACCGTACAACCCAATGGCTTGAAATCACATATAGAAGCAAATAACAATCCTTTCATCTCCATTACTACCATTTCTACTTCTAAGCATGGAAATTACAACCATTTCTAAAATTCCTCTCATGACCGAATACTCATGCCAAAACACATTCAACATTTTAAACATGGGCCATCAAGACCAAGCTCTAACCATACCAATTTCACTAAAAACACAAGATAAACACATGAAATTTACCTTGAATGCAAGCTAGCTATAGGCCGAATGCTTGTGTTTCTTTCCCTATTCACTCTTAGTTTCGGCTATTGAAGAAGACAAAAGAGAGAAAAACAAAATGCCCCTTGTTTTTATCACCAATATTACCAAATATTATACTCATAACATTTTATTATTTTTCACTTAATAAAAAGCATTTGTACATAAAGAAATACATATAAAATACATGCATTTTCAATCATTATACCCCATGGCCGGCCACTATCTCAAAAAGTGGAAATTTGACATGCAAGTCCAACATTTTAGCCATGCACAAATTCAGCCCCCTTTTCAAATTATCACACACCTTTTTACTACTTGACACATAAGTCCATATCAAAAATCACACATTCAAATGGCACCAAATGTAAATCAATTATTCACCCTATAACTTTACATAATTTTAATATGGAAACTAGCATTTATTAAATATTGACTCGGTCTAATGGTTACGAAACCATTTCCTGACTAGGGTCGAATTAGGGCTGTCACAAGCTCGATCAGGATCCATTGCTATAAGAAAACACATCTAAGTTATCAGGAGCCATCACACTATCATATCACATAAATACTTAAGTATGGCATGAATAGCCAGACTCATGCATGTGCTAGGTTAATCCTAAAATCGACTAAACACTAGCTCTGATACCACTAAATGTACACCCCTTACCAGCATCCGATGCTAGAATAAGGTATGAGGTATTACTCTACTAAAACTCATGTAAACCTTTGACTTAAACTCAAAAAAATGTGTCCCAATTAAAAAAATTTTCAATCATTGTCCTACGAGCCTTCTTATGGGCCTACGAGGCCTAAATCATGGTTTGAAATTATCCCGAGACCATTTCATGCTCTCAAGAAAACTTTCTTGCAAAAACAGGGCACACACTTGTGTGAAGGGGCAACACGCCCGTGTGACCTCTAAGCATGGCCGTGCTAATAGCCCGTGTACCCCACACGGGTTAAGCACTCTAGGGACACACCCATGCCCTTGCCCGTGTGGATTTAATTTCTAACATCAACCTACAGGGGTTTTCACAAGACCTAGCGCACACTCGTGTGCCCAGCCAGTGTCCCTTACATGGCCTTGACACGCTCGTGTCGTGGCCCGTGTATAAAAACTTAGGTATTTTGTTTTTGACTCTATCACTCACACGGCTGTGCCATACGCCCATGTGCTGGCCGTGTCTTCCACATGATTGAGACACACGGCCATCTCTCATGCCCATGGAGAATACTGATGGCATTTAATTCTATCCATGCAAGGTGTAGGGGACACATAGTTGAGCTACACACCCGTGTGCAGCCCGTGTGTTTGACAAGGCCTAGACTCACGCCCGTGTGCCTTACCGTGTGGGCAATATAAGGCTATTTACCAAGCCCTTAGCCACCTTGAAACATATACAAATTTAACCCCAAACTTCATGCATCATACCATAGCACCATTACTCATTGAAATACCCCTAAATAGGCATTCATACATCAACCAATTCGTATCCAAAATGCATGCATAGACTAAGAAACAACTTTGCACAAATTCCATGTAAATTTATCACATTTCATTAAGCAACTTTAATGGTTTTAGGCCAATTCCAAAGGCCATTTACAAAATGAAACTTATAAGTATAAATGGCCAACACAATTGGCTAACTATCATAATTCATGCAAGAAAATGACTAAAAAGCCTATACATGCCATATTCAAAATGACTAACATAACTATACCAAAATGGAAATCTTGACAGTGTGACTTCGAGCTCCGACTTTTTACGATCCTCGAGCTAATATGGAAAATCTTCATAAAAAGGGAAATTGAGGGAGTAAGCACAAATTGCTTAGTAAGTTGCATGAAATAAAAGATAGCAATTAAAATCAACAATCGTAGCTAAGATTTAAGGTATTTATTACTTCATTTAATTTCTTACTCACTCTCATGACTTACACAACCTCAATATTAACTTAATCTCATACCTTGCTCACTTTCGAGAATTAACCAATCTTGTAAATAGTATTACCATTACCTCGTATCTTAATTGAGGGTACTTGTAACACTCGTAAAAAAAATTAGTCCTTCTCGTTAACTTAATCAACTTGAATACTTTCTCTATCAATATACTTAGAATATCGAATGATAACCGTCATGCCATTCTCATGCTAAGATGCCAAGGCTATATCCCAGATATGGCCTTACGTGGGATCTCACACTGATGCCGAAGCCACATCCTAGATATGGTCTTATACGGGATCTCATATGATGCCGATGTCATGTCCCAGACATGGTCTTATACGGAATCTTTCTTAGACACCTATGCCATGTCCTAGACATGGTTTTACGGGGAATCTATGTCTCATCTTGGAGCCTTCGTCATGTCTCGAACATGGTCTTATACGGGACCTTGTGTCGATGCCAATGCCATGTCCCAAACATGGTCTTACATGGGATCTACATTCAGTGCTGATACCATGTCCCAGACATGGTCTATATACAGGACCTACAAATCATCATGGTATGGCAACATATCCTCCATATTCATTAACATTCTACTATCTCCTCATTAATTCTTAATGAAAACTAACGTCAATAATTTTATGGCATCATCATAGATATCGTAGCAAATCACGATAAAAGTTTCATAATATTTAAATGCTAAATTATCACTTACAACTTACCTCGAGTCCTCTAAATGTGACAAACGCTCGGTTTAGTCCTCCTTTCTCATGCCTATCTAAGCCCTTTCATGCATATGACACCTTTTTCTTTTTTATTTGATTTTAATGCACAAAATACCACTTAATACCAACAAATTTTGACTTTTCAACTCTTTTTGTCTCCCTTACAAAACATGACCGACCAACTCAATTTAAAGGGCCTAATTGCCCTTTAAAGACTCCCAATTTTTGTTCTCTAGCTAATTAACACAAATTACTAGCAAAATTAAAATTTTCCTTTTTATACGATTTAGTCCTTTTCCATGATTAGGCCTTCAATCGCGTAAATTAACTCACTAAAATTTTTGTGCACTCTTATAAAAATACTACCACACAAAAAATAATATTAAAAAATTTTCTCTAATACTTTTTCATACTTAAACCTTCCAAATTTTCCTATTTTGTAATTTAACATTAAAGACAAATTGATCCCCATTTCATAAAATTTCCTTCATGCTACTTTCTTAATAACATGTAATCATATTATAAACCTAAAAGAAATTATAAAATATACTTTTATACCTCGAATTTGTGGTCTCAAAACCACTATTTTGACTAAGCCCTAATTTGGGTTGTTACACAAATGATCAACGAACACTTGCTAAAGCCGTGAGCAAATTAGAAAGGCGCTATAGGTGCTCAACCAATGTAATAATGAAAAAGGAAATGAACTGAGAATAGAAAAGAGGGAAGAAAATTCGGGAGAGCTTAGATAGAGGAGAAAAGAGAATCGACTAAGAGAGGAAACCAAAAATAAAAAAACAAATGGTGGGGAGGAGAGAAGCTAAATTCGGCCAAAGAAATCAAATAGGTTTGAGTAAGGGAAAAGAAGATCGATAGGCACAATGAACACGAAGATAACCAAACCCCGAAAGGTACCTGAACACGAGCAAAATTGGTATCAAGGAAAACCAAAGTTGGCACAGAATGTTTGACAAGCACAATTATTATTGGCCAAAGTCGAATTGAATGGAAACCTCAAAATGCTATACTTCGGCTTCTAGAGAAAACGAACCAAAAAGAAAATGACCCAACCCCACAGTGAACTGCACCAAAACTCAAAATGCATGGAGTAAGAGAGTCCAAGTTCGGCACACCCTCTTCAACTCCTTCAAATCTCCTAATTTTTCTCCCCCTATCACACCCAATATCACTCAACTTTATCCCACCTAACCATATCCTGATCAGCTGAAATTCCCTCCAAGAAGCCCCTAGAATTCGACCACACAACTCCCCTTAACCCTCAATTTTAGTCCAACTACATCACTTCCCCCACGCCAATAGTAAAATAAAAACACACTTCTGCATCTCCAAGCCTCGAACCCCAGACCCCATGCACACTCTACACGCCACTTACCACTGGACCTTTAGGCTCTTTTGTGTCATATTTTAATCATAACAATTTAAAAGGCTACACCCTAGAGTCAAGGTTCCTTCAAGTAAGAAAAACAGAAATTTTGCATAAGCAAAAGCTTGAACCTTGGGCTTCCTAGAGACTCCCAAACACTCCTAAATCATTTAGCCACTAAAAAAGCATGCAATTGTTCCATAACATACATAAATTAGAGACTTAGATTTTGGGGCGTTACACAGTGCGCTTAACCTCCTCGGCGATCTTCGCCTTCTCCACTAGTGTAGAAAAATCACACTCCCTCTGTGGAGCTATTAGGACTCTCAAATTATCTATGAGACCATCTTTAAAATGAATACATTGCTCATACTCAAAGGCCACCATACCTCACAAATAGTGGCTCAGTCGTAGGAACTCAGCCTCACACTCAGCCATTGATTGATCTCTTCATTCAAATTTAGGAATTCACCAAAGGGGAATCCATGTAGCTCGCCCCCCACATATTTCCCTTGGAAGGCGTTCTTAAAGAACACCCAAGTCAGACGTTCAGGCTGAGTGCCCTCCTTAACAGTGAGCCACCACTGATAAGCCTCATCCCTTAATAGTGAGACTACAACCTTTAATTTCTGCTCTGAGGTGCAGTCTAAGTCATCTATGATCCTCTCTGTGGCCTCAGCAATACTCTGTCACATTGGGGGCAACTTTAGTGACACTCTTAAAGAGCTCAGCTCCATTAGACCAGAGTCATTCCGTAACCTACCCTTGGCCCCAGATCTAGTATTGGGCCCAACGATGCTCTCCAAAATACTTAGCATAGCCTGGGACAATGTGTTGTCCCCACCCATGCGATCTTGAGACCCAGTCTCAGTAGTAGCCAACACTGGCGTCTCACTCGTACCCAAATTCAGTATGCTACCTAGTGAAGAGGACTCAGCTCGAGCTCCTCTACAACCCCTACCTCGGCCTCTAGTACCCCATCTGCAAATACCTTATGCACTCATTGTCTAATCATGTGTAACAGCCTAAATTTGGGCCTAGAAGTATTGGGCTTTGAGTTTGGGCTCGGGTAGAAAACGGCCTGAATAATTTAGATGTTTTAAATATTATTACTAGGAGAAAAAATATTATTGTTATTAATTTGGTGTTTAAGTTTAGTGTTTAAATAATTTACGAAGGGTTATAGTGTGGAAAAAGTCCTGGGCTCGGCCCAAGGCTCTAGCAAAAATTCTTATTTTTGCCTCATTAAGGAAATCTGGGCATTAGGCTTAATAAATAAGTTGGGTCAGAATTAGGCATAAAGGAACGCCTGGCCTAGTGGTTAGGCACGCTAAGCAGTAGGATGGGAGGCTAAGGTTCGATTCCCAGCATGCGCAAGTGTGGTTTTTTTTACAAGCAGGGATCGTCGTAAAAAGGCCTTAAGAGAAGTTGTTAACGGAGTTTAACACAAAGATGCCTATGGCGTAATGGCAGCAGCGTGCTAGATACACGGAGAGGGCGCAAGTTCGAGTCCTTGCGTGGGTAAAAATTTTGTTTTATTTTTAAGTGGACCAGAACTGCAGCAGGTAAGCCTTATAATCAATTGCAACGACATTATATCAAAGAAAGAGCTACGACGCAGTGGCCAGTAGTGCGTTGTGAAGGCGCCATCAGCAGCTAGGTCAAGGGTTTGAGCTACTGCAGTCGCTGATAAGGGTTTTTTTAGTAAAGGGACGTCCAGTGTCCAATTGTAAATGGGATGCTGCTAGGTGGATGTCGGCTGAGATAAGGATGGATTTAAAATGGGATAAGGGCAGCAGCTGGTGAAAGAATTTGAATTGCATTCAAATTTGGTGGGGGGCTAAATCCAAGGCTAATTAAGTGCTGAAGGAGTTCTCAAAATTTTGGCATTATTGTATTGTTCTTCTTTTGATTTTATGGGAAGTGATTTTGTGTTCTTTTTATTATCTTCTCTTCGCAAATCTTTTACCCCTGTTTTTGAATTTTTCCTTTTGTTATTTTTCTTGTTATAGCCGATTATAGGATTCCTTTTGCCTTGAATAAAGTCACAACTTACATTCTTTTTATTCATTCAAATACTTCTTCCTCTTTACTCATAAATTCTAAAAGTTGTAACCGAATCCTTTGCAATTGATTTCCTCTTAGTCTAAACTTCTTCTATTTTTCTTCTTAAACCGAAATAAAGATACCGCGGAATAGGTTCTAGAAGCCGAATCATTAAATCCGTTCTCTACTCGTGCTTTAAGTTGAATCCACTATGGATCTGAGATTGGAAAGGGGTTGGAAATGCTCTTGACAAGTACATCGTTTGTGGTAAGTACTCGGAATCTTATTTTTATTCGTTATTCAGGATTTAAGAAAAGCCAAAAATCCCTAAATACTTTAGGGAGGCTATCGACGATGGTGATAGGTAATGGTAATTGTTTTAATTGGTTTATGTGTTCTAGTTGGCAAGGAAGGGTGATTTAGCAAGGAGGAATAAAGGCTTGGACGTGGAAGTGATCTAGATCTAGCAGGATAAAATCGACAAAGGTAAATAACTAGGGCCTTAAGGATTGGCCAATTGTGATAAGCATAGATGGTTTCGTAGATTCATACGTGATAAGTATTCTTAATAACTGTAGGACAATCGTGTGGAAGACCTCATCAACATAATCGCAAATCAGGTGTGTAAACGAACACCCTCTAGTAGACTAAATCGACAAAAGCTGAAAAGCCAGAATGCTGGAATTCTGGCATTTCGAGGGCTTGTGAGTGTGCGAACACTTGTAGGCCGGTTATATTGGTAATTCTGATAAATACGAATGGTAAGACTCTTGAGTGCGTGTTTTCATGTACGTTGGCGACTTTGGGCCTCGATGGGCCGAAATTGGGCCAATAGGCTTACGGGCCCATTTTGGTAAAAATATGCGAAATTATTTTCTGGCAAAGCAGTATTAACTGTGATGAGCATGAAACTCCAAAATTGATATAATTATTGAAATATCCCATAGGGTGTGAAATTACTATTTTACCCCTAGATGCAAAATGACTGTTATACCCCTAGGGCTAAATTTGTCTAAAATGCATGATTTATTGTTTCCGTACATTGTATGCCATGACATGATTATCTGATGCATGTGGATTGGGTTATATTGATGGAGAAAGTGCAAGTGGCAATGCCACGTATTCCGAAAAGGGGTTTTACCCTAGTTTACCGTTCTAGTGGCTTGGCCACACTATCTGATTATGCAGCTATGCTACCACCGTGGAGAGTAGCGGTTAGGTGGGTTGAGTAGTTTTCCCCACATGGAGAGTTTGGCTGGTACGGGTGGAGAGTAGCAGTTGGGTGGGTTGAGTAGCTTCCCTACATACTAATATGTGTTTTGCATTCATACATGCATATTTACTGATCTGTTATTGTAATGGGCCTATGGACCGTACTGTTGACTGAGAAGGGCTAAGGCCCAGTTTATTGTATTTGGATAGGGCTTCGGCCTAGTTATTACTGAGATTGGATAGGGCTTAGGCCCAGTGGGCTTGAGCTGATTTGGGCTCTAGATGGGTTTCTTTACACACTGAGTTTCGAAACTCACCCCTTTTTCCTCCATCCATGCAGGTGAGCCCTCGATTGGTGGACTTGGAGCTGGGAAAGATTCAGAGTGACCACGTGGACGATGTTTTCGGTTTAATTAAGTTAATTATTTAATTATTTATTTCAATCATTTTTATTTTTAATTTGGGTTTGTAATCAAGCCGCTCTCATTATTTAATTTATTTTTAGCTTAAGTATGATATGGTTTAAATCATTTTGAAATTGGTTAGCTCTAAGGCGCGTTTTATAAAAGTTACTTGTTTTCAAAATATCACGATAACAGAGCAAAGCTTCCGCAACGTAAACGTTTTCATAAATAAATCTTCTAAACAGACTTAAACCTAATTTGTTGTTCGTGGACAAGTCATAAGGTTAAAGTGTGGCAATGGGTGTGTGCATGTCTAGGATTGGATCTAGAGAGAGCTTGGTACTTAAGCAGTCTAAATGACTCACCTCCTCTTTGCTGGTATCCTACCTGGTGCATAGTACCCATTCACTTTAAGCCATAATGAAGAAGATCTGATTTTTTGATACTTAAACTATTTTAAAAATAACATGTTTCCGCTAGCTGCAAAGGTTTACAAGCTTTCACAATTTTTCATAAAATTTTACAGATTTGTTAACAATGTTTGAAAAGGGAATGAGTATTTCAATGAACCATGTTTTTGAAAAATAAACACAAGCTGAGGTTTTATACAAGTTTAACGGTAAAAGTTTCTAAACACTAAGAAGGGTTTTCAATGAAAATATGGTTTTCGAAAAACACTTCAATGTGACACACCAGACTTGGCCATGACATCTGGGCCAGGTTTGGGTTGTTACATCTTGTTTATTTGTATTAACAGTTTTATGAATCAGTTACATTTCTAATGTTTATTAACAAATGTTTTATGTAAAATAGTATCAGTTATTCAGATTTCATTTTCGTAAATTGCAGTCTCACTACAGTTTTTAGTTTCTCTACAATTTTCAGTATACACTAACTAGAATGTTTTCAGGATAGTTTACTATCTATAGTAGTTTTAGAATATACTATCCATAACAGTTTCAGTTTAAAACAAATCACAATTCAGAATACTTACAGGATCGGCGCTGCAGACTCGGTGTACCACAGACTCAGTCAAATAATTTAAAATCATTTGTAACTCAGTTCTATGAAAGCCCATTTTCAAAACCCAAAATCCACAGCTGGGTTTTGTAACCTGGCTCTGATACCACTAAATGTAACACCCTAAACCCGGCCTAGACGTGATGATTGAATCCAGCGATGTCATATGGAATAGGGTTTGAAATCGAGATTGACAAGTAAAAATCATTCCAGTTGATTAGCTTTTATTTAATTCGAAAAAAAGGTGAACTAGCTGATTTGCGTAAAAACATGCCTTTTAAGCGAAGCTTTTGAAACAAATTATTTTATGAAATCGAAAATCTTAGTTTATAGAAAAATTGTGTTTTGTTGAGCTGTAATTAAAAAATCCATAAAAATAGTATAAAACCCCAAATTTAAACTAAACAGTCCAAAGTCCAAACATTACACTAATAAATACCCAAAAATAATATAAAATCAAAAGCTATAATAAAGTAGTTCAGTAGTGGTGCACCATCGAGCCCTTCGCTACACTGATTCGCCTAAGTCTGGGGATTACCTGTATAGATTAAACAGAAAAGGGGGTGCGTTTTCACAAACTTAGTGTGTAATCTCCAATGAAAACATACATACAGATACACATAAAAAAATCAATTACAGTCTAGGGCCTGAGCCCATTACAGATTCAGTTTGGGCCTTAGCCCATTTGGATACAGTCTCAGATATAATTTTGGTCCTTGGCCCATCTCAAATACAATATGAAATAGCAGAAAATCAGAATCCTACCCACAACCTCTACACACCATCTCCATCCATCCCTGAACACTATGTGGGGATTAAATCAACCCACCCATCCCTACACACCATGCTGTATTGAAATGCGACACATAATCAGGAATTTGCAAAAGAGGTGCCAAATAACAGGCTTAATAGCCTTTCAAACACTTCCTCCAGATAACAATAACCCACCCCGATGTAATACAACATACAAAAGGTGTCATTCTATTACGCAATTACGTATATACATTCAGATATCATAATTCATGCTTGCTACAGAAATCAGATAGATAGATCACTCATATAGGGGTTTAAGTAGGGCATATCGACCCTTCAGTAGGTCCACAGTCGACTTAAGTGACTAGTGTACCCTTAGACAACTTTTTAAAGAAATGGGCTCACACGCCCATGTGGCTTGCCTGTGTGGGCCCACACGCCCGTGTGGCCCACTCGACCCAAATTGGCCATGGCCGCGTGATCCATTTTTAATGTAACCCATGCTAGCTAAATATTCATATATTTTTTTTCACTATTTACTTATATGTTCATTTAGAGCTGTATACTTGAGTTATTGTTACTAAATTATTTATATCTTGAGCTACAGAATTCCAAATTAAGATCTGCTTAATATTTTTGAAACTAGACTCAAATGCCTTTCTACCATAAAATTTTTAGAATTTATAGTTTATCAAATAAGTATAGTAAAATCTTCAAATTTATCCCTATTTTGCTGTTTGACAGCTTCATTCTTTCCTTACTAAAAATTATTTATCTCTCAGTACAGAATTTGGATGATGTTTCCATTTTTTTTTCTTTAAAATAGACTCATTAAGGATTTAAACATATCAATTAAAGCCCCTAATTAAATTATTTCGCAAGGGAAAGGATTCGAACTTGGGACCTCATTTAATTTCCATACTTTCTCATATTTCTTTTAACCATTAGGCTTTTTCCTCATTCTTAAAATAGTTTTCCAATATTTATTTTAAAAACAAGGCATACCGCATAATAGGGTTTAAGGAAAAATTTACAAAATAATAAAAAACTGTAACACCCCAAACCCGGCCTAGACGTGATGGCTGAATCTAGCAATGTCACATGGAATGGGGTTTGAAATCGAGACTGATAAGTAAAAACCATTCTAGTTGATTAGAATTTATTTAATTAAAAAAAACATTAACTAGCTGATTTGCCTTAAAACTTGTCTTTTAAGCAGAAGCTTTCAAAACCAATTATTTTACAAAACTATGTAGAAAAATCGTGTTTTCTTGAGTTGCAATTTAAAAAAATTCCATAAAAATAGTATAAAACCCCAAATTTAAAATAACCAGTCCAAAGTCCCAACATTACAATAATAAATACCCAAAAATAAAATAAAATCAAAAGCTGTAATGAAGCAGTTCAGTAGTGGTGGTCACTGTCGAGCCCTCCACTACACTGATCCGCCTAAGTCTTGGGATTACCTGTACATGTTAAATAGAAAAAGCGGTGAGTTTTCACAAACTCAGTGTGTAATCCCCACAGGAAACATACATATAGATACACATCAGAAAATAATCAATTACAGTCTAGGGCTTGAGCCCATTACAGATTCAGTTTGGGCCTTGGCCCATTTGGATACAGTCTCAGATATAATTTTGGGCCTTGGCCCATCTTAGAAACAATATGTAATAGTAGAAAATCAAAATCCTACCCACCAGCCTCTACACACCATCTCCATCTATCCCTACACACCATGTGGTGATTCAATCAACTCACCCATCCCTACACACCATGTTGTATCGAAATGCGGCACATAATAAAAAATTTACAGTAGAGCTACCAAATAACAGGCTTAATAGCCTTTCAGACACTTCCTCCAGATAACAATAACCCACCCCGATGCAATGCAACATACAAAAGATGACATGATATTATGCAATTATAGTACATACATTCAGATATCATAATTCATGCGCAGTACAGAAATTAGACACACAAATCACTCATATAGGGGTCTAAGTAGGGCTTACTGACCCTTTAGTAGGTCCACAGTCAACTTGGACGACCTGTGAAACCTTAAACAACTTTTTAGAAAAATGGGCTCACACGCTCATGTGGCCTACCCGTGTGGCCCACTCGGTCCAAATTTGCCTTGGTCGCGTGATCCATTTTTAATGTAACCCATGCTAGCTAAATACTCATAAATGTTTTCACTATTAACTTATATGTTCATTCAAAGTTGTCTACTTGAGTCATTGTTACTAATTTTTTTATGTCTTGAGCTAAAAAATTCCAAATTAAGATCCGCTTGATGTTTTTAAAACTAGACTCAAATACCTTTTTTACCATAAAATTTTTAAAATTTATAGTTTATCAAATAAGTACAATAAAATCTTCACACTTATCCCTATTCTACTATTTGACAACTTCAACCTTTCCTTACTAAAAATTATTTATCTCTTAGTACGAAATTTGGATGATGTTTTCTTTTGTTTCTCTTGAAAATAGACTCATTAAGGATTTAAATATATACATTTAAGCCCCTAATTATATTTTTTAACAATTTTTGATGATTTTCTAAAGTTAGAAAAGGGGAACCAAAAATCATTCTGACCTTGTCTCACAAAATTTATTATATCTCATAATTTATAATTTAATTGCTTACACTGTTTCTTCCATGAAAAACTAGACTCAATACAATTTAGTTTCGTATTATATTCAACCACTAACTCAATTTCTACTATTTATGATGATTTTTCAAAATTAGACTACTGCTACTATCCAAAACTATTTTAGTGCAAAATGTTGATTTCCAAGTTTATAACACCCTTATTTCCTTCCTCTATAATTTTTCGCATCATTTTCTCTTATTTCTCTTATTTCATGATAGCAAGTAATTTCAGCTTTTCGTCGAATCCCGTTTTCTACGTTTCGGGTACACACCTGTATCGTTTCTGATGCATAAGCACTCCCAAGCACTCCAAAGCCTAAAAATCATTATACACAACCTCGGTTTAGCCATTTAAAGAATAAAACTAACAAATTCGTCATTAAGGAATTAGCCAAAACTCAACTTACCGCTGACAAAGAACCTTTGTAACCACTTCTCAATCCCAGAATGAATTTACTGCTCAAAGGCCTTCGCTTGAACCATCAATTCTAGAAAAAGATTTAGATTCCCTCTCAAATGATGCACAAATAGAAAGAAGGGAAAGAACTACCTACCGAAACTGCACCATGCAATTTTTAACACAAGAAGGGGATGATAATAAAAAGCGAAAAAAAAAAGAAAAAGTAAAAAAGGAGGATTCAAGGAGAATTTTGGCAACAGTGAAAGAAAAAGGAAAAAAAAACTGAAAAGAGAGAACAGAGAATTTCGGCATCAGCAAAACTGGAGGAAGAGGAAATAAAGTTCAAGGGGACACTACTCCTATGCACATCCCTTATTTTTCTCTCCACTAACCCACACAACTCAACTACCTCAGAGTCCAACTCCATCGAAACACCATCAGTTCGCATAGTAAAAGTTAAACCCACACTTACGTAGAGACTTGAACACTAGACCTCCTACACTCCAACACTCCACTTATCTATCAGACTAGCAGTCCTATTCTGATATGTAATTATCAACTATTAAACTTAAGCCCTTTAGGCCAGGTTAAGGCTTTATTTATAAAATACTAAAATTTGCCCAAGTCATGGCTTGAACTTAGGACCTCCCACACACACTCATAGCACTTAACTATTGAAGCAGACAAGTACTTATGTCACATATACACAAAAACAAGAATTAAAAATTTTGGTTGTTACAAAAATAGTGTGAGAGAAAGGATTTGAACTTGGGTTTCAAGGAATGTTTTACTAACATTTAACCAACAAACCAATACCTCATTTATTTCCTAAAAATGCATAGATAATTTCAAAAAAGTAAGGCTTGATTTACAAACCCGATTCTACTAACCCCTGATTTTTGGGATGTTACAACACCCCTGTTTTGTGCCTGCCTCAACCTTCTCTTGATAACCGCTCCACACTTTGTGTTCTGGTAAATTTCTTTTATATCCATATGTCTCTATGTAAACTTCTCCATAGAAAATTTTGAAAATTTTGTTGGATAGATATTGACATAATTTACATGTTTATATTTGGATATTTTTATTCATATTTGGCAGCTCATTATGACATTTCCACAAACACTTGGGTTACAATATTTGTTTTGGTTTTGGTGACACAAGATTGGAAGCTATGGTTTGGCGACATAATGATGGTGGCCACGAGGGCATAGATTAGAAGCTACGGTTTGTGTTTTGGCACGACAGAATCTGGATGAGGAGAGATTGGAAGGTAGAGAAGAAGAGAAAATAGATTGATGGTAGAATGAAGCAGATCACCATCTTTGAAAACATAGATTGTTGGGATATTGGGCCATTTATTAAAAAAACAAAAAAGGAAGGACAAAAAAAATAGTCACTCAACTTTGCCTTGTCCAACGTGGTAAGTTAGTTGACCACATCAACTAGTTAACTGGCCATGTCAACAATCTCATTAAGATAGTGACAAAAAATGTTAATGGGTGACTGATTTGTCACTTTTCGATAACATTAGTGACTGTTTTGTTATTTTTTGAAATTTGAGTGATTGAATTGAAACCAGAGTGACTATTTTGTCAGTTGCATCAAAGTTGAATGTTTGTTGATATAATTGACCCTTTTTTTAAAAAAAAATATTATCAAATTAATATAATATGTAAAAATTGAGGGCTAAATTTATCATTGTATCAATTTTTAACTACAACATCATCTTGTCATTTGTATACTTAATGGGAGTTTATTTAAAATCACATAAATATTTAAAAATTATTATAGTATCTTTTTACGTTTGTTAATTAAAAAATGTTTAGAAATAAGAAACTATTAACAACTACAATCAAAATATGAAAAATTAAAATTATTATATTTATAAATATGTTTTCAATAAAAATAATACTTTTCAAAATTGTTTTAAAGTAAAAATCTATATAAAAAAGGTATTTAAAGTGATTATCTTCTATATTAAATTGAAGAAAATTTATATTTTACTTAAATAAAAAATTTATTTTAAAATTTTAAAAACTAACCTTTTAAAAATATTCACTATAGAAAGAATAAAATAATTAAATTTTTTAAAATTTATATACACAATCAACTTGTAAATAGCACATGTAAACAAATTAATATATTATATTATAAACTCTTAGGCTTGCTGACGTGGACAACTTATTATTCTAAAGTGGATAATTCATATTTTTAAAATTTTATGATTAGTTAAAAATAAAGATAAATTATTAAAATAGTCACTTTTGTTTACTTTAAATTACATTTTAGTCATTTTATACTTGAAATGTTACGTTTTAATCAGTTACATTATCGCGTTGCAACATTTTAGTCACTAAGTCGTTAATTGCCGTTAACGGTGTAACGATAAGCTGGCATGCCACGTTAAATCATCATTTCAAACAAAAATTTTAGGTTAATTTATACAATCAGTCCCCATATTTTCTCGTTTTGAGCAATTTAATTTTTTCTTTTATATATTTTTTTAACTTTCCCTTTTTATCATTCTCTTCTGCTTTTTCCTCTATTTTCCTCCCTTCTCCATTTCTTTTAACATAGTTTTTCTATATTTTTCATTTGTTAAAACTAGTCCCTACACTTTTTTTTTGAACAATTTAAATTTTTAGTGAGGCGAGCTTGTGCACTAGTTTTAACAAATGAAAACATAGAAAAACTACGTTAAAAGAAATGAATAAAGGAGAAGAACAGAGAGAGAAACAGAAGAGAATGAAAAAAAAGGAGCGTTAAAGGAACATAAAAGAAAAAAAATTAAAAATTTCAAAATGAAAAAAAATATAAGGACGAATTGTAGAATTTAACCTAAAATTTTCATTTAAAATGATAATTTAACGTGCTACGTCAGCTTATCGTTACATTGTTAATGCCAATTAACGGCTTAGTGACTAAAATGTTACAACACGATAATGTAAGTGACTAAAGCGTAACATTTCAAATATAAATTATTAAAATATAACCTAAGACAAAAAGAAAAAAAAAGTCACTATTCTAATAATTTACCCTAAAAATAACAATTATCATTGCAAAAAAAGAATAGTTAGCACTGTACGAGAAAAAAAAAAAAACATGAATTTCAAAAAAACTAGAACAAAATTATTCAATTTTAATCAACTTGATTATTTTCGTTAGCATAAAAAAACATAATTTGAAATGACTCATTTCGTCCATTACCATGAAAGAGAGAAACAAGGAAGTTAATTATTACGAATAACCTTAAAATCCAATCATGTATTTTGGTTTAGTTTTAATTTCGATATTCTTTGAATTATTATTTGTGAGAAACAATTATTTTAACCATTTATATTTTTTAGACTACAAAAATTTGATAAATATTCCCATTATCTTTTTTAATAAAATTTATTATGCCATCTTTTTAATATCCAAATTCATGATTTTTTAATTTACAAATAAATAGATAAAATAAAATGATATATAATTTTAAATATGTTTTAAGAAAATAAAGAATTAATTTAAATCTCACATTAATTAGAATATACTCTCGTAACTCACACTTACCCTGTAAACAAGTGTCAATGTCTTCATTATTTTCATAAACTCTCTAGACTTTATTCATTTGAAAAAATTATTGAGAGAGGACTTATAGTTTAAAATTATTTATATATTATTGATATATAATAAATATTATATGACAGAGAGAAATAACAATCTTTCTATTCGTTCGGAAATAATCCGAAACTTTTCGAAACTTTGCAAATAAGATTTTTTTTAGTAATTCACCATTGTGGTGATTCCAATCAATAAAGTACTAAAATTTTACAAATTAATGGTAATTCTAATATAGTTGCCATGGTGATTCTACTACGGTGATTCTAGTACAATTACCATAGTGATTCCCGCACAGTATTAAGATTTTGCAAATGCAAATGAATAGTATTCCAATACAATACTAATATTTTGCAAATGTAAATTTTATTTCTTTAGATAAGGGTAAGTGCCGTAAATATCATATTAATTAGAGAATATTCTCATATCTCACACTTAGATTATAAATAAGTGTTAATTTTTTATTATTTAATGAGCCATTACAATAAATCTATCAATTAATGACAAATTTTTGATGTGACACTTAAAATAACGTCATAGAATATACTACAAAAGTGACAAATATAAATAATAATCACATTTAATAATTGTTGATATATCTTCTATGACAAAATAAAAATATAGGTTTATGTCACTATATGTTTGGTGCAAAAATTTACCTTTAAAAATTTTGGTGTGAAAGATTTTTTGTGATGTTTTAAAGAAAGTCTGTGTAACGACCCGATTTTAAGTGGTGTCGAGAAATACAATTTTAAAATCTGATTTTCATAAACTAAGTTTGTAAGGATGAAATATAAAGAATAATGAAGTTATTAAGAAATGATATTGAAGATCGGTTAAGTAATTTAATTGAGAAAATAGTTAATTAAAATTCAAGGACTAAATTGTAAAAGTCTAATCATTATTAAATTTTAATAAAAAAATGCTTTCGGACCTAGATAAAAATTATGCAAGGACTTAAATGATTAATGAACCAATTTTAATCATGAAATACAGGAGATGGAGAAGGATGACTTCCACTTAGATTAATTTATAAATAAAATATGTATGTTAATACATTAATTAACTAAATTAAACATGATTAATTAAATTGAATATTAATCAATATATATTAAGGTTAGTGGAGAGAAAGATTGAAACATTCTGATAATCTTTCCCCACCCGTCTTCTAGCAAAAGAAAGAGAAACAAAGCTTTTTCCATTTCTTTTTCTTCATTGCCGTACTCAATTGGAAAATTTGGTAAGTTTTTACAATAATTTTTACTTGAATTTTTTATGAATAATGGTAGATACTCAAAGCACATATGATAGATTTAAGAATTACTGAGAAATTAGTTTGGTTTCATTGTTATAAGCTTTAAGTTTTGATAATAATTTAAGATATGAATATCAGCATATTAGGAATAAGTTGTAATGTAGTGAAAAAGTGGTGAAATTGATAAGAAAATTTAACTAAACTTGATGATTGATTTTATGCCATTAGAGATTAAATTGAATAAACTAAAAATTGTAATGAAATTGTGCTACAGATAGAAAGCATAAGGTCCCTAATGAAAGAGTGTGAAATTGAATTTTGATCCGATGTTAAATATAGAAAAATATGTATATCCTGATTATAAGGACTAAATTGAATAAAATGTAAAATATAATGACTATGTATTTGGATGAGAATTGGATGTAAGATGATATTGTTTTATTATTTAATTATCTAACATAATTAAAGATGACGCCGAGCCGTCACGAGAGAAGGGAATGGCGAGAGTCCTAGACGAGTAGTGGACTATTTCAGTTTGTACTTCTATGATTTGAGTTTAATATATAATATATATATATATATATATATATGCATATATACATATGTGTGATTAATGCAAATGCATCTATTGATGTATGTAACACCCTCTTACCCGAGACCGTCGCCGGAGTCGAGCTTGAGGTGTTACCAAACTTAATTTATCACTAAAAAATTTTTTTTAAATCACTTATTCCAACATTCGTAATAAGCTAACAATCTGCGTCACAATCAGTAAAAAAATCATATCTTGCGTTCCAAAACTCAAAATTAAGATCCGTAAATTTTTCCTAAAACTAGACTCATATATCTATTTACTAATTTTTTTCTAAAATTTTTGGTTGGGCCAATTAGTATAGTTTATTAGTTAAAGTTTACCCTGTTACAAAGTTCAACTGCTATGACCCCTATTCACTACGAACCACTTTTATCTTTGTACAGAGTTCAAAAGACTATGCCAATTGTTTCTCTTAAAACTAGACTGAATAAGGAATCTGTGCATATAAGGAATGTCTTCTAATTACTTTTGTACAATTTTTGGTGAATTTCTAAAATTAGAACATGGGATTCAGAAATATCTTTGACCCTGTTCCACCAAAACCCAAATATCTCCTAAATAAAACTTAGTTATCTGTTCCATTTCTTCCATATGAAAACAGACACAATAAGCTTCAATTTCATATTTTATTTACCACCTAATATTGTCTTTACTATTTTTAGTAATTTTTTAAACTCACGTCATTGCTACTGAAAAATTCTGTTTTATAACAAAATTCATCTTTTTATGGATTTTCATGGACTAAGTAACACATGAAACATACATGACAGCAAATATAATCTAGATTGGCCATTCCAATGGCTAATCATTTCCAAGCATTACCTTACCAAACCATCACCATATCATAAGATTATTTACACAAAATGACTATAATGCTATACATGCCATACATCAAAATGCACAAGCCATTATACCAATTCTTCCTCGGATAGTGTGAACGTTCCTTCGACCCTTCCCGATATCCAAGCTGGCTTGTCAAAACTACAATAAAAAAAATGGAGGGAGTAGGCATAAATGCTTAGTAAATTTACATGTAAATAACAAGTAACATAATCATGGAATTCAACATGAACATCAATTGCAATTATATCACTAAGACATCCGTGGTACAATTATACTTACCATCTTACCAAAATCTTATCTTACCAAGTTCTTAACTCGAGATTTAAGCTCATTCCTGTCAAATTTCCTCTTTCACCACACTTTCCAACATACCTCATTCATTTCGGTGTTCTCATTATTCATTTAAAAATCTACTCGTTAAACACATAGGAATATAACTCGGATACACAAATCGTATACACATAAGTGTCATATCCGTAGCCAAACTACCATGTAACCCGCCCATAAGTGAACTCGGACTCAACTCAACGAGCTCGAGCGTTCACATCCATAAGTGAACTCGGACTCAACTCAACGAGCTCGGATGCCTAGTTACATCTCACAAACTCGGACTCAACTCAACGAGTTCGGAAGTCAACCATCCTAGTGACATGTCACTTGTATCCTAATCTATTCCCAAGGTTCAAACGGGATTTTCCTCAATCACAAATTTCCGGTCGTCTTCCTCGAAATGTCGGAACCAATACTTGCTAGCATCTCATACTTATCAAGTTAACCACATACTTTGCATATCAATAAATAATAATTCACAAAGCATAATATTCATGATAATAAGTACCAAATCATATAAATACATTAAATTACTTAAAATAACAATTATGTTACCTTATTTACACATGAACTTACCTCGATACAAAAGGTTAGGAATCGAGCCTATTCCTCGTAAACTTTGTTTTTCCCTCGATCACGACTCGAATCTTGTTTCTCTTGATCTAAAATAACACATTTAGCTTATTTAATACTCACATTTATCAAAACGGTCACTGACCCTAACTTTTTCAAAATTACAAATTTGCCCCTAAACTTTTGCATATTTACACTTTTGCCCCAAAGCTCGGAAATTAAACTTTATCCAAAATTCTTATGTTTTAGGACATGCTGATCATTTATTTACTAACGGCAACCTCAAATTCCCACTATAACATGTACTTATGAATAATAGATATTTTTACCGATTAAACCATTTTACTCGTTTTCACTTAAAACCAAGTAGCACAAGTTGTCTAGCATACTTGAAAACCTCATATTCTATCATAAAACATCAAAATAAACAAATTTCACCTATGGGTATTTTTCCAAATATGAACCCTAGGTTGAATTATTGCTAGCATAAGCTAAATCAAGCTACCGGGATCACAAAAATATAAAAATCATTAAAAACGGGGCTTAGATGCACTTACTATGAAGCTTAAAAGTTGAAGAAACCCTAGCTATGGAGAGATACAATATTCGGCCAAAGCTTGAAGAAGATGAACAAATTTTGGCCTTAATTTCCCTTTTAATTCATGTTAATTACCAAATGACCAAAATACCATTAATGACTTTCTTTGAAAATTTTCATGTACAAGCCCATTTTTGTCCAAAATTTTAGAATTTGGTCAAATTTCTATTTAAGACCTTCTAATTAATATTACAAAGCAATTTCATACTAAAAGCTTCTAGAATGCAAGTTTTGCAACTTATTCGATTTAGTCCCTAATTTCAAATTAAGCACTTTATGCATAGAATTTCTTCACGAAATTTTCACACAATCATGTAATCATATCATAAACCCCAAAATAATTATAAAATAATTATTTCTATCTCAGATTTGTGGTCACGAAACCACTATTCCAATTAGGCCTTAATTCGGGATATTACAATGTAAGCGTAGTATAATTGCATGATTCAATTTATACTTGATATTGAATGTTGAGAATTGGACTGAATTGATTATTGTAGAAACAAACATGTTATAACTTGTTAATTGATTCGTTATACGGTTGATGATAGAAATGGTATGGTTTGGAAAAAATCTAATTTAAAAATTGTTTTCTTACTTAGTAGAAAAAAATTGAAAACTGAGTCGGTTTGTCATATTTATAGCAATAAACTTTTTCCTAAAAGTACATGTTCTTTGAGCGAGATGGATCCTTGACATTTTTGGCATTTAACCGAATGACTTTCTCCATTATTCGTACTACAAATAGCTTCAAGTGTGGGTTCGAACAATTACTAATCAAACATATAACCATAAACAATTTTCTGGGTTCAAACAATTACGAATCAAACATATAACCAAAAATAATTTTCTTACTTTTAGTAGGAAAGTAAATCTCTCTTTTATCGAAACTAGTAGAATTGTTATTCTTGGAAAATTTAATTTATACTTAGAAATAAATTCTGACTATTTTCAGATAGAATAAATATATCTCAAAGTTGTCGATAACTTGTTGTCTATTTGGCCTTACCAGTATTATTTATTTACAGGGAGAGATAGAAGAACCCTAGTTGATTTAGTACAATAAATAATACTTATTTAATAGAAAAATCAATCTCTTAGTTGAATTAGGAGAGATGAGTAACTCACCCTAGTTAAATACACTAGGGTTTTTGCCCTTCATACGATTACAAGGGGTTTTGGACCTCTCCTTTATCGTGACAAATTATATACATTTTCTTATACTTTTACCTCAATACTTTATAATTTAATCCAACCCAATGCATGTTGTAACACCCCTATCCCGTAACCGTCGTCGGAATAGGTAAAGGGCATTACCGAACCTTTAATACAATTTAGAACATTTAAACATCACATCTCAATACCTTTTGGTAAATTTCGAGCATTCATACACATAGCATGCTTAAATCGAACATATAACGCTTAATACCTATGATCGGGATTGAATTGGTAACATTTGAAAACTTTACAAAAACTTAGAGAAAAAATTTAATAAGGGTCACACGACCTTGTGCCCAGGCCGTGTGCCTCACACGCCCGTGTGGCACGCCCATGTGAATCAAGCCCAGGCCGTGTGAAAACAGGGCATACAACTGACTTATCCACACAGCCACTAAACACGCCCGTGTGTCTAACCGTGTGAAAATTAATGGGTATACTAACTTGGTCACACGGCTGACCATACGCCCGTGTGCCAGCCCGTGTGCCACACACAACCAATAGACACGCCCGTGTGTCTAAGCCGTGTAACTCACTGACTTGTTTTAACTAACGTGCAAGGATCACACGGTCAAGACACACGCCTGTGTGCTCAGACTGTGTGGCACGAAAATAGGCTTAGTTTAGCCACTTTTCACACCAAATTTGCATGTAACTATAAGCATTAAAATGATACCAAAACCACTATCAAATAGGCAACCAATTCAGCCAACAAAATACACATTCTGTACCATTTCATAACCAACCAAATCCTTTCACAATTCAACATTATTTATGATACCAAACACATATCAATATGACATATTCCATATACCTTGTTGCATCAATATAACCATTTCTATAAGTCATTCACAATTCTATATAAGATCATTCAAACTAACATTATTCAATACAAAAATCATCCACCACATTTTCCACAATAAAGACATTTATAAGATGCATTTATATACCATACCAAACATTACCAAATCAAGCCATATCACGTAGCTTGGTCATGTACCAAAATCTTTAACATAAGTGGCCATACATTCAACTTATAAACTAGCCTATACATGCCATATTTACATTTTTTTTAAGTTCCAAAAGTACTGAAAAGTCGTTTGGATAATGTGATAGCAAATCTTCGACTTTGTCTGAATCGAGCAAGCTTTCGTAATCTATAAAACATAGAAAATAAACGGAGTAAGCTTAAAAGCTTAGTAAGCCCGTATAATATAGAATTAAATTTACCAATATGACATTAAGCATTAAAGCAATTTAAAACAAACTCATTTGCCCCAAAATGCCTATTCATAACATTAATTCACAAGTTAGTCATTTGACAACAACATATTCATCCATTCACAAGGATGAAACCAAGCATGTAATGTTCATATAACATCCATTCCATCTTTCATTTCATCCATACATTCCTTATAAATCATGTCATCTTCCATCTCTATAATTCAAATATACCATGTATCATTTCATCTATATAAATCATATATCTCATGTAACATATAATCCATATAATTCATGTAACACATATAACATATAATCTATATAATTCATTTAACTCATGTAACATGTAATCTTTATAACTCACGTCGGTATAATGCCCGTTGAACCTAATGAAATATCGAGGGATACTCGGGTGATACACACTAAGTATATAAATCGGTAATCTGTAAATTCATCATCATTTTCGCTCTTTTGAGCCATGATTGGTAAGCTCCTCTTGAGCCGGTAAATGGTAAGCTCTATCAAGCGGAACGGTAAGTTCTATAGAGCTGAAACGGTAAGCCTAGAATGAAAGAAATGTGCAAGTGTACACAATCGCAACAAGTAATAAAGTGACAAGTAAATGTCAAGTTACTGTACCCATAGGGACTGTAAACAAATTATTAATGAAATTAATTGTAAAACACTTTGGTGATGAAAAATATTTTGGTTTTAAAAAGAAGTGATTGCAAGCTAAAGGTTAAAAACTAAGTAAAATAATTAAAATAAAGCAAAGAGTTCTAACGCACGATTTCAAATAAGATTTAATCAAGATGACATAATTGTGTTGGATTAATTACACTTCTTAACTTAGAATTATTAAACTCATGCTTATGTTGTTATGAACAAATTCACGACAACTCGATAATTTGCTAACTACTGCTCATACATACTTATAAAATTAACTAATCTCTTGAACATTTTTCAGTGTCAATTCAGACAATTAGTCAATCTTCATAAGCATATAAAAGATTAAGTGAGGTAACAAAGTGTTCCTACCTTGAAACAGTTTAATCACAATAATCTTGCAAGTTATGCAAGGCACTAATATCGGCAGATATAATGCTAATTTAACCATCAGCTACCTTAGATGATTAAACATGCACTAATTAAGTATTGTGTCAATTAATTATAATTTCAATACGATTAAATAATTAATTCTTTAGCAATCTCATAGTTATAATGCAAGAATAACTTAGGCATGATTTTACTTAATCAACCATTTTACCGAGGCCTATAATAGCATAAACAAAATTTTAATAATTTAAGCAGACAAAATGCAGTCAACCAAACACGAATTAAATTCAAGATAAATTAATTAGATTAATCATTTCAATAACATAAATATTCATAAACATGTTCATCAACACAACAACGAAAAATTAAAAAGATAGGGAACAAGAATCTAATCCAGTGTTTCTTCGTGGCTTGATTGGTTGCTCCGTTCTTCGTTCTCCGTTGCCCTCGACGACCAAGGTGGCTAGGAACACCTAATTTCTGCTCCAAAATCGCTGAAGAAAAAGCTCTTTTTCAAGAGAAGAAATTGGCACAAGAACAAGGGAGAAATTAGTGAAAATGGAGAGAAAAGTGAGAGAGGAGAGGAGAGTTGTGAGAGAACGAGAGGTGAATGAGGGATGCCTTGAATGATCAGCAAAGGGGGCTTTTTATAGCTGAATGTAGCAGCCAAAAATAGCAAAAATAATCAGCCAAAGAGACCTCCCTTGGCTGGCCACACACATTGCATAGTTGAGAGTTTCAACTTTGTTATTTTAGGCTTGGGGCAAATCCATAAAGCCACAATTAGTGGAGGGGCTTGAATGCAACTTTGACAAGTCTTCAAGGGCTTCTTTGTAGCTTAATTATTCAGCTAATGAGCTGAATTGGGTCAGCACTTGGTCGGTTTTTAGGCTGTCCAATTTGTGGCTGGTTCGGTTCAATCCGTTTGGTTTAGGGTAATAATAATTTATTAACCCAAATTAATTGAGTATAAATTAAAATTAATTATTTTATGAATTAATACACATATTTGTGGACCATCTTAGGCTGGAAATTAATTCAACTTGATACTCCAAATTGCTTCTCGGTTTTGTTCTTGTAGTAGTGTCTGCCTGTCTAATTTTCGCTCTTTGCGCGAATCTGTCAAAATTAATCAAAATTCACCAAAAATAATTATAAAATTGACTAAAATTTGGTATGTTCATATTTTTAATACAATTTAATTATTTTAATAAAATTAATTATTTTTCGACAAGAATTTTACCGAAACTGTACGATTTTAAGTAAGAAGGGGTATGAAAAAATATATAAATTTTTGTGTTTCCACACCCCTAAACTTAATTCATTACTCGTCCCGAGTAATGCACAAATTTTGAAAAGAATTTCTCGGAAACACCTTTGAAAAACTCCTTCAAAACAACATTTTTCCCAAAATTACGAATTTGATATACTCATGCTCAAAAATAAGAAATTTGATAGTTATGCTACTTAAGTATATATATCATTCAAAATAAATTCAACAATTATTACATTAGCAAAATTAGACTAAATGTTTTCTTAACAAAGGCATGTTAACCATTACCAATTTGATTTTTATTCCCTTATTCAAGACTAAGCTGCAATCATTAAGTTTAACTTATGTCTTCATATGTTGATCATCGCAATTTCTCTCCACTAATGTAGGTAGCATAGAAACTTGAATCAATAGGTCTTTATTAAGGTTATAATGTGGCTAGGCTAGGGGCAGGTAAAAGATAGATAATTTTTGGCTTAAAACCCTAGACTTAGCATCTATCGGACCTTTGGACTCTTTAAAACCCTAGACTCAGCATTAATCGGACCTTTGGACTCTTTACCTTTGATACACCAACTTACTTTACTTTCACATGCTCTTTTGTACATCTATTCTCTTTCAAGTACATGTGCTCTCTTTTTTTTAATACAAGTACTCGACGCATGTACTACAATTTTTGAGCATTTGATACTTCTTTTCAACTCCCCCAAACTTATTTTTCAAACGATATTCTGAATAGTACTGAGTCTAGTGTTTGGGATAATTTAAAGATAATTAAGAGAAAATTGATGGCTAAATATTGCAAAGATCCAAATAAAATTAAGCCATATAGTCTCAAGATTGGATTTCAAAGGATAAAATTTATCAAGGTTCGCTTGAAAGGCTCAAACAGTCTAAACAATAGTTTTTTAAATCATTTTCAATGTTCCATGCTTCCTAGGATTTTGCCTCAATAAACTACTAAGTCAATTCTAAATACTTAGACTTTCATGCAAGCCTAATTTTTCGTAAGGAACTAAAAATTTATGGTACGATTTACCAGCTTTATTAAAAATACATTCATATCATTATTAAGCTAATATAATAATTTATTGAAATAATAGAACTTTATTCATACTAAAGTTTAGCATACTTAACAAAATTTCAAATTATTGAACAAAATATATCCTAATCATAATTAAACGAAAAATTTATTCTGAGTGGAAATAATTCAATTTTTCGGTCCCCCTACTTAAAGTGAACAATGTCCTCATTGTTTAAAGTGAATAGATACTATACACTAGGTAGGATTTTAAAAAAGAGGAGGTGAGTCAATTTAACTGCTTAAGTACCAAGCTCTCTCTAAATCCAATTGTAATATCCTGAATTAGGGCCTAATCAGAATAGTGGTTTTGTGACAACAAATCCGAGGTAGAAATAATTATTTTATAATTATTTTAATGTTTATGATATGATTTTTTTAGCGACCATGACGCAGAAAAACTGTTTATTCCGAAAATCAAAATAAATGAGGTAAAGTTGTTTAAATGATAAATTATGTTCAGTAACACCTCAAGCTCGACTCCGGCGACGGTCTCGGGCGTAGGGGTGTTACATTTGGTGGTATCAAAGCAGGTTTAGTCGGTTCTTGGACTAACGTATTTTATGCACGGATTTTGCTATACATGCCATATATGTATATTGTGATAGTGTGACGACTTCTGACCTTTTAAATGATTTTTTTATAGTAAATGGATCCCGATCCAACCGTGGCCGATGATGTAGAAAGTAATGCACCAGCTCCAACTGAAGGGGCGGTGCCGACTGAAAATCCACCTCCCACTATTAGTCAAGGAGGAGGAGAAAGGGGTCAAGAAGCCTTTCTCCAGATGATGAGTGCTTGGTATACTGAGTTCGTTCGTACGAACCCGAACGTACAACCTCCCCCACCTCCCCCAATTCCTCAACCTGTACATCTGATGCCTCAAGATGTGGGTATGATGAAATTCCAAAGAACTCCAGTTGATAAAATCCGTAAGCTAGGGGCCGAAGAATTCAGAGCTAATGTAGATGATGATGCCGAGAAAGTAGAGTTCTGGCTTGAGAATTCTATCCGGGTATTTGATGAACTGTCTTGCACACCTGAGGAATGCTTGAAATGTGCTATATCTTTATTAAGAGATTCAGCTTATAATTGGTGGAAGACACTGATTTCTGTGGTACCGAAAGAGAGGGTAACTTGGGAATTCTTTCAAGAAGAGTTTCGGAAGAAATACATCAATGAAAGATTTATTGATCAGAAGTGCAAGGAATTTCTTGAGTTGAAACAAGGTAACATGACCGTTACAGAATATGAAAGAGAGTTTATTCGACTGAGCAAGTATGCCAGAGAATATGTTCATACAGAGGCTAAGATGTGCAGACGATTTGAAGATGGGCTTAATGAAGACATCAAGGTATTTGTAGGGATTCTAGAACTAAAGGAAATGGTGGTACTTGTCGATCGAGCTTGTAAGGCTGAAGAACTACTTAAAGAGAAGAAAAAGGTAGAATCTGAGACACGAAATTGGAAGAAAAGACCAATGAGTAATGCACCCTCACAGCAACCCGGAAAATTAAGAAATATGAATCCTCGTTCCCAAGTTTCAGCTGGATAATCATATGGGAATTCTAGGAAGCAAAATGTGGGTCCTAAGTCCCAAACTACTTCTGCAGCTAGTGTAGGGAACTCGAGATTTGTTAAACCCGAGTGCCAGCAGTGTGGTAGAAATCATTTTGGTCCGTGCAGAGCAAATGAATGTTTTCGATGTGGTTCTCTGGATCCTTTTATTAGAGACTGCCCAGAGAGGATTGAAAAAGAAAAAATTTAGAGTACAAAAGCTGGTGGTGCAGATTCGAGAGGAAGGTATCCAAGAAAAGCTGGGAGTGAAGTAAGCAGCAAGAATGTAGCCAGAGATTCAGCAGTTAAATCTGAAGGAAGGGCTCCAGCTAGAACTTCTGCCATTAAAGCGCGTGAAGTTGCTTCCTCACCCAATGTGATTACTGGTATATTTTCTCTCTATGATGTTAATGTTACTGCTTTGATTGACCCCAGTTCTACTCATTCATATGTGTGCATGAAATTAGTATCTAGCATGAATATACCTGTTGAGAATACAGAATTTATGATTAAAGTGTCAAACCCGTTAGGCCAATGTGTTATAGTTGATAAAGTATACAAGAACTGTCCTTTAATGATTCGGGGTTATTACTTTTCGGCCGACTTGATGTTGTTGCCGTTTGATGAGTTTATGTTATTTTGGGTATGGATTGGTTGACATTGCATGATGCTATAGTAAATTGTAAACATAAAGTTATTGAATTAATGTGTGAAAATGGTGAAACTCTGCGGGTCGAATCAGATAAATCAGAGGCATTGTCTAGTGTGATTTCTTCAATGTCGGCTCAGAGATATTTGAGAAAGGTTTATGAAGCTTTTTTAGCGTATGTGTTGAATATAAAGGAAATTGAAAAGAAAGTGGAATCAGTGCCGATTGTATGTGAGTTTACAGATGTATTTCCAGAAGAATTGCCAGGTTTGCCTCCAGTTAGAGAAGTAGAGTTTGGTATTGATTTGATGTCAGGAATAGCTCCGTACAGAATGGCACCAACAGAGTTGAAAGAATTAAAGTCGCAGTTGCAAGAGTTGACCGACAAAGGCTTTGTGAGACCGAGTTTTTTGCCGTGGGGTGCTCCGGTATTGTTTGTGAAAAAAAAGGATGGTTCGATGAGATTGTGTGTAGACTATCTATAATTAAACAAAGTGACAATTAAGAAAAAGTATCCGTTGCCGAGAATTGATGATTTGTTTGATCAGCTGAAAGGAGCAACATGGTTTTCAAAGATTGATTTGAGATTTGGGTACTATCAGCTGCGGGTAAAAGAGTTAGATGTGCCTAAAACTGCTTTAAGGACAAGGTATGGTCATTATGAATTTTTAGTTATGCCGTTTGGATTAACAAATGCTCTTACCGTGTTTATGGATTTGATGAATCGAATATTTCGACCATACTTAGACAAGTTTGTTGTGGTATTTATAGATGATATCTTGATTTATTCGAAAAATGAGACAGAGCATGCTGAGCACTTGAGGATAGTTTTGCAAACTTTGCAAGACAAGCAGTTATATGCCAAGTTTAGTAAAAGTGAATTTTGGCTTCGGGAAGTTGGATTTTTGGGTCATATTGTTTCGGGTGATGGTATACGGGTTGATCCCAGTAAAATTTCAGCTATTGTTGATTGGAAGCCACCGAAGAATGTGACCGAGGTTAGGAGTTTCTTGGGACTAGCTGGATATTATCGACGGGTTGTAAATGGATTTTCTATAATTACTGCTCCTATGACTAGATTACTTCGCAAGGATGTTAAATTTGAGTGGACGAAAGAATGTCAACAAAGTTTTGAAGAATTGAAAAAGTTATTAACAGAGGCACCAGTGTTAGTACAACCCGAGTCAGGTAAAGAATTTGTGGTATATAGCTTCTCTAAATGGTTTGGGATGTGTACTGATGCAAGAAGGAAAGGTTGTGGCTTATGATGCTTCGAGGCAGTTAAAACCTCACGAGAGGAATTATCCGACTCATGATTTGGAATTGGCTGCAGTGGTGTTTGCTCTGAAGATTTGGCGACATTATCTATATAGTGAAAAGTGTCGAGTATATACCGACCACAAGAGTCTTAAATACTTGATGTCACATAAGGACTTGAATTTGAGACAGCGAAGATGGTTGGAGTTATTAAAAGATTACGAGCTTGTGATTGACTATCATCCAGGAAAAGTAAATGTAGTTGCTGATGCTTTGAGTAGAAAACTATTGTTTGCTTTGAGAGTTATGAACACTCAGTTGGAAATGTCAGATGATGGTTCCATTCTGGCCGAGCTAAAAGTAAGACCGATGTTTTTACAAGAGATTTGTGAAGCTCAAAAAAGTGATGAAGACTTGCAAGCCAAAAAAAAAAGCAATGTGAGGTTGATACAGAGTCAGATTTCAGAATCGGTCCTGATGGTTGCTTGATGTTTAAAGATCGAATTTATGTACCGAAGAATGAAGAGTTAATTCAAAAGATTTTGCAGGAAGCACATGGTGGTTATTTGTCGATTCATCCAGGCAGTACGAAAATGTATAATGATTTGAAGAAAATGTACTGGTGGAATGGAATGAAAAGGGATATATCGGAATTTGTATCGAAATGCTTAATTTGTCAATAGGTGAAAGCGGAACACCAAGTGCCTTCAGGATTACTTCAGCCTATTATGGTTCCTGAATGGAAATGGGATCAGATTACTATGGATTTTGTTTCAGGGTTGCCGTTGACTCCAGGAAAGAAAGATGCCATCTGGGTAATAGTTGACAGATTGACTAAATCGGCTCATTTCATTCCAGTACATACGGATTATGCTCTTAACAAGTTAGCTGAATTGTATGTTAGAGAAATTGTTAGACTACATGGAATACCATTGTCAATCATTTCAGACAGAGATCCGAGATTTACTTCGCGGTTTTGGCAAAAGTTGCAAGAAGCGTTAGGTACAAGGTTAAATTTCAGTACTACTTTTCATCCACAAACTGATGGGCAATCAGAAAGGGTAATTCAGATTCTTGAAGACATACTTCGATGTTTTGTATTAGAATTTCAAGGAAGTTGGGAAAGATATTTACTGTTGGTGGAATTTGCTTACAATAACAGTTATCAGACGAGTTTGAAAATGGCACCTTATGAAGCATTGTATGGTCGTAAGTGTCGGACGCCTTTGTATTGGACCGAACTCAAGGAAAATCAGATCTATGGGGTTGATCTAATAAAAGAAACCGAAGAAAAAGTGAAGGTCATTCAAGATTGTTTGAAAGCTGCTTCGGATAGACAGAAATCTTATGCAGATTTGAAACGAAAAGAAATTGAGTTTCAAGTTGGTGATAAGGTATTTTTAAAGGTGTCTCCATGGAAGAAAGTCCTCAGATTTGGACAGAAAGGTAAATTAAGTCCGCGTTTTATCGGGCCGTATGAAATAATTGAAAGAGTTGGACCGGTAGCTTATCAGTTAGCATTACCATCTGAGTTGGAGAAAATTCATGATGTGTTCCATGTATCTATGCTACGTCGGTATCGTTCGGATCCTTCACATGTGGTTTCACCGCCAGAAATTGAATTACAACCAGATATGACCTACGAAGAAGAACCGATTAAAATTTTAGCTCGAGAGGTCAAACAACTAAGAAACAAAAGTATTGCTCTTGTGGAAGTGTTGTGGCAAAAGCATGGAATAGAAGAGGCTACATGGGAACCCGAGGAAACTATAAGGAAACAATACCCACACCTATTTACCGGTAAGATTTTCGAGGACGAAAATCCTTAAAAGGGGGGGAGAGTTGTAATATCCCAAATTAGGGCTTAATCAGAATAGTGGTTTCGTGACCACAAATCCGAGGTAGAAATAATTATTTTATAATTATTTTGATGCTTATGATATGATTTTTTTAGCGACCATGACAAAGAAAAACTATTTATTCCGAAAATCAAAATAAATGATGTAAAGTTGTTTAAATGATAAATTATGTTCGGTAACACCTCAAGCTCGACTCCGACGACGGTCTCGGGCGTGGGGGTGTTACACCAATCCTTAACATGTATATATATATTTCCACACTTTATACTTTGTGACTTGTTCAAATTTTATTAATGATTCTCGTCTCCTATTTTATTATGCAAGAAGAAATTCCTAATTAACCTAGTCCTAAAATAACCTAAAAACAAAATTAAGATAAAGTCAATATCCTCCTTTTTTATTTATTTGGTGATCCTTTCGAGTTTGACTCATCTTTTTCTTCATCATTATTACCTTTGCACGATTCTCTTCTCTCCTTCTTAGATAATGGACTCCTTAGTTCGAATATGAAATCTGGAAACTCATGCACAAAAATAATGTGTCATTGTAAATTTTCTTAAGGGCACTTCTCATTGAGTAATCCCTTATTTTTTAGTATCTCCAGTAGGCTTGTCGCTGCCATTGCATATATTGCATTATGTCCATTAACTTTGACAGCTCATCTAGAAGATCTGGGCTACGCGATGGAGTTCTAAACATTGAAGTTTCAACATCAGGTTCAGCTTCTGGTTCCATTGGTTCTGCCTCATCAGAGACTTCAGCTTCTTGCACTGGCTGAATCTGTGTAGGATCATCTTCTTCTTCTTTGGGATCCTCACTTTCTTCAACTCGTTGCTGTAGAACAGAATCTCCAGCTACTCGGTAGAGGTCCCAATCGGTGATTGTGCCCTAACTATACCCTATATTCTTTACTTTTGCAAGTATTTTAGCTTTAAAGCACAGAATTGTTATTGTAAAAGGAAAATAAGCTGGGCCAGAACGTCTAACGGCACAATTCTGCATTTCTCTCAGGATGATTTTTCCCATATCAATGGTCTTTCCTATAACACCTATACCCGTGTTCAATACCGGAATAGGATACGAGTATTACCAGAATAACATACATGCAATCTTATCAAATCGAGACATAAAATGATTATCTAAATTAAACCCGTCAATTTTTCACTCATCTTTTAAACATTAAATTCACATATATCTTAAATGTCTAATTTAACTAATATTAAATTATATCGATAACAAAATACAAGTGATATACACAATATTAGAAACCAAATTTTCAAGTAATATGTAACGCCTCGAATTTTGGGTCTAGATGAATTAGGCATTGGGCTTTGGGTTTCATAAATTTTTAGTAAGCAAGAAAATGATAGATGACATGTTGGCTTTAAGGGTTCAATAAATTTGGAGTTGGAGAAGTTCTGGGTCCAAACTTTGAGGTGAAGGAATTTTTAATTAATTATTAAAGGAACCAGGGCGGTGAGTAGTTGAGCTTTTAAATAAAAATAGGGAGGAATGGCATCAAAGAGCCTTGTGGTGGAGTGGCTAATTGACGCCACTTAGGGTATAGGAAGGTGGCGTTATGGGCTAGCAAGGAGATCCTAGGTTCGAATCCTAGCTTAATATTTTTTAGGAGTTTAATTTTAGCCTTCTAGAAGGTCGGAAGTGGTGTGATGATGGACTCTAAGGAGAGTGATCAGAAGAGAAAATTTAGGAAAAGGATTGGGGAGTTATCAAGAAGAAAAATGAGGAGATGAGATGGGGAAAAGTTGGAGCCGATTGGGACTTTGGAGGTAGGCAGAGTTTCAGTTTTGTGTATAAATAGGGGGTGTTGAATTCCCTCTATGCTATTTAGGTAATTGGAATTCCCTTTGTGCTATTTCGGCAACTATAGTGCTCTGCCGAATTCTCCTTCACTTTTTCAGTTCTAAACCTCGCCTCTTCCTTTTGTGTTTTCTTTTCTTCTCTCGTAAAGCCTTAAATAAAATATCATTCTCTTCTTTCTCCATTGCTTGTGCCGTCCTGCCCTCATCTCAATTGTTGGGGACCGAACATTGATGACTTCAAAAGTCGAAAACCTTGGCTCTTGGAGCCGATTTCTTCATCATCCCAAAACCTTGTGTCGAATACTCTAGTGACTTAATCTCTGTCAGCCTGTCATTATTCCTTTGATTTTGGTTGATAAGATCTTGGAAAGTTGGAATCTAGCTTGGATCTCCGGATCTCTACCGAAAAGCTATCCATACGTTTCGGATTTTGGGTAAGTGTTACTTATTTTGGGTTAAGTTGGCCGAATGGTCTATAGTGAGGAAAAGGGTGACTTGAGTTGGATACAAGTCACCTATTCTTTTGTTTTTAATGATTAAGATTGATGCAAATCGAGGGAATATTCATGGTTAGTAGCTAAGGAAGGGCTATTAGGACCCGGGGTACACGGTAATGTTATAATAAGGCTTCAGTTTTTGGTAAATATTGTGGATAAGTGTGTGCTTAATTGAAGGTTGGTATTGGTTGTAGGTTCAAGGCTAAGGATAGTGTAACACGTCTCATTTATCAGGTGTGTACATACACTACACACACAATAGATCGGCAAAAGCCGAAATGTAGAAAAGCCAAAATGCCGAAAAGCTGAAAGTTTGGCTACGGCAGTCTCGCGACTGCACGAACACTCGAATGAGGGTAATCGATACGTTAGCAGATGCCCCATGAGCGATCTCATGGGCTTAGGCCGTGTATTGGCCAACTGGGCCAGAATGGGCTAAATGGGCCCGATGGGCCATAGGGCCCAAAATAGGCAAAATTGACAATTTGATACTAAGTGATGAAATAAGCATATGATTGGATGAATATGAATATGATTGGGCCTAATGGGCCATATAAGTGTGATGAGACTAACGAGCCGTATAAATGTGATAGGGCTTGATGGGCCATATGAATGTATGAAAACCTATAGACTTGCTAGGGTTTTGTAATGGACTTGTAGGCCTAGTTTCTAATAAATCCTTAAGCAGCATAAAACTTAATTAATTTATCAAATTTACCAACGACAACATTAAATTCCCACTCTAACATATACTTATGAACGTTAGGTATTTTTTGCTGATTATTTTGTTTTATTCGTTTTTCCTTAAAACTGAGTAGCACAAGTTGTTTAGCACAATTTAAAACCTCATATTCTATCATAAAACATTAAAATAAACACTTTTCACTTATGGGTATTTTTCCAAGTATGAACCCTAGGTTAAATTATTGCTTGAATAAGCTAAATCAAGTTACCGGGACTCTAAAAACGTAAAGAATATTAAAAACGAGGCTTAGAATCACTTATTATGGAGCTTGGAAGCTTGAAACAAACCTTAGCTATGGAGAACCCTTGAAATTTCGTCCTAACGAAAAAGATGGACATATTTTGCCATCTTTTTCCCCTTTTTAATCTTTTAATTACCAAATGACTAAAACACCCTTCATTAAAAACTTTGGTTATTTCTACCTATGTATGTCCATTTTTGCCCATGAAAACCTAATGGTATAATTACCATTTAAGGACCTCTACTTCAATTATGCTCTTCAATTTAATCCTTTAACATCTAGAACTCATATTTAACAACTTTTGCAATTAAGTCCTAATAGGCTAATTAGACATGCAATTCATGAAATTTTCTATCGATATTCTAACACATGCATCTAATCACTCGATAAATTATAAAAATTAATCAGAATAAACTTTTCTACTTCAGAATTATGGTTTCAAAACCATTATTTCGTTTAGGCCCTAAATAGGGCTGTCACAACTCTCCCCCTTAGAGATTTTCATCCCTGAAAATCTTACTGTTAAAAAGGTTTGGGTACTGTTTTCTCATAGCTTCTTCTTATTCCCATGTTGCCTCCTCTACTCCATGTTTTTGCCACAATACTTCTACTAACTTTATCTTTTTATTTCTGAGTTCCTTGGTCTCCTGTGCCAAAATCTTAACTGGTTCTTCACTGTAACCCATATATGGCTGAATTTCCACTTCTGTAGGAGAAATAACATGTGAAGGATCTGATCGATACCGTCGTAGCATAGATACATGAAAAACATTATGAATTCTATCGAGTTCTAGCGATAACACCAATCGATAACCAACTGGTCCAATTCTTTTTATGATTTCATATGGTCTGATGAATCTTGGACTCAATTTGCCTTTACGACTAAATTAGAGAACTTTCTTCCGTGGTGATACTTTTAAAAATACTTTATCCCCAGCCTAAAATTGAATCTCTTTCCGTTTAAGATCGACATATGATTTTTGAAGATCAGAAGTAGCTTTCAAACTGTCTCGAATTATCTTTACTTTTTCGTCTGTTTCCTGGATCAAATCAACCCTATGTATTTTCTTTTCACTGAGCTTTGTCCAATATAACGGTGTTCTACATTTTCTACCATATAAAGCTTCATACGGGGCCATTTTAATACTAGACTAACAGCTATTATTATAAGCAAATTCGATCAAAGGTAGATACCTCTCCCAATTAACTTCAAACTCTAATATACAACATCAGAGCATATCTTCCAATACCTGAATTACCCGCTCAGTTTGGCCATCAGTTTTTGGATGAAATACAGTGCTAAAATATAGATGGGTACCCAAGGCTTCTTGCAATTTGTTCCAGAAACTAGATGTAAATTGGGGATCTCTATCGATATGATGGAAACATGCACTCCATGTAGCCTGACAATCTCATATATATATAACTTAGCCAATTTATCTAAAGAATAATCCATACGTACTGGAATAAAGTGCGTTGACTTTGTTAATTAGTCAATAATTACCCAAATGGCATCTTTCTTCCTTGGAGACAATGGTAACCCAGATACAAAATCCATAGTAATTCTTTCCCATTTTCATTCCAGTATACTGATTGGCTGAAGTAACCTTAAAGGCACCTGATGTTCAGCTTTAACCTGCTGTCATATCAAACACTTTGATACAAATTCAGAAATATCACATTTCATACCTGGCCACCAATACATATTTTTCAGATCATTATACATTTTATTACTCCCCGGATGTACAGACATAGTACCGCTGTGGGCCTCATGTAGAATCTTTTGTATGAGCTCTGAATTCTGAGGTACACATACCTTGCTTCTGAGTAACAAACAACCATCAGTCCCTACTTGAAATTCAGAATTAGTACCTGACTTACATTGTGCCCATTTAGTTTGTAACCTTTCATCATTTTTCTGAGCCTCACAAATCTGTTGTATAAACATTGGTCTAGCTCTCATTTCAGCTATAAATGAGCCATAATCAGACAAGGATAATCGGGTATTCATAGCTCGTAAAGTAAATAAAGATTTCTGGCTCAAAGTATCAGCTATAACATTAGCCTTACCCGGATGGTAATCAATAATCAAATCACAATTTATCAGTTGAAGCCACCTGCCCTGTCTTAAATTCAAATATTTCTGTGTCATCAAATATTTCAAGCTTTTATGATCAGTGTGAATATAATATTTTTCACCATACAAGTAATGCCGCCATATCTTCAACGCAAATACAATAGCAGCTAATTCAAGATCATGTACCGGGTAATTTCTTTCATGTGGTTTAAGTTTTCTTGAAGCATAAGCTATTATTTTACCTACTTGCATCAAGACACAACCTAAACCATTTAATGATGCATCACTATAAATAATAACTTCCTTACCCGGTTTAGGCTATACCAGTACAGGTGCTTTTGTCAACAATTCTGTCAATCAAGCAAAACTCTTTTGGCATTCCTCAGTCCACTCGAATTTAACTTCTATAGTAAACGGGTCATCAGAGAAGCTATCATAGAGAACCCCTGAACAAATCTTCGATAATAACTAGCTAAACCTAAGAAACTTCTAACTTTAGATACATTCTTCGGTGGAATCCAATTTATAATAGATGAGATTTTACTTGGATCTACTCTGATGCCATTGGCGGATACAATATGTCTAAGAAAACCCACTTCTCGAAGCCAAAATTCACATTTATTGAATTTAGCATATAATTGTTTCTCTCGCAGAATTTGCAACACATCTCTCAAATGTTCTGCATGTTCCTTTTCATCCCAAGAAAAAACTAGAATATCATCAATGAATACCACCACAAATCTATCTAAGTATGGTTTGAATATCTGGTTCATCAAATCCATAATACTGCAGGTGCATTAGTTAATGCAAACGGCATAACCAGAAACTCATAATGCCCGTATCTGGTTCTGAAGGTTGTCTTTGGCACATCTAACTCCTTTACCCGTAACTGTTAGTAACCTGATTTGAGATCAATCTTCGAGAATACTGTGGCATCTTTTAGCTAATCAAATAAGTCATCAATTCGGGGCAATAGGTACTTATTCTTAATAGTTACCTTATTGAGCTACCAATAGTCGATACACAATCTCAATGACTCGTTTTTCTTTTTCACGAATAGAACCAGAGCACCCTAAGGTGAATGACTTGGTCGAACAAAACACCTATTCATAAGGTCCTGTAATTGTGTCTTTAATTCCTTTAATTCCGTAGGAGCCATATGGTATGAAGCTATAGAAATCGGAGTAGTTCCTAGAATCAAATCTATATAAAATTCCACTTATTGTTCTGGTGGTAACCCTAGTAATCCCTCCGGAAACACATCAGAAAATTCACATACTACCGGCACTGCATTAATCTTCTACTCTGATACTTTAGTGTCAAGTATATAAGCCAAGTAAGCATCATACCCTTTATTATTCTGGTGTGTTTTATTTATATTTTTATGGTTTACATTTCTGTGAAATTATTTTGTAAAAATTTCGTACGAAAATTTCGACATTTGGGTGCTCAATTTAGTCAAATGGACTAAATTGTAAAAAGTGCAAAAGTTGAGTTCTACATGTTAGAGGTGCCCAATTGTTATGAAATTTTAAATTGGAGGTGCTTAAGTGATAATTAGACCAGTGGTTAATTTATTGGACAAAAATGGACATGAAATGGGTGAAAAAGGAATATTTTTATGTTAGGGGCATTTTGGTCATTTATTGATTAAATGAATTAAAAAACAAATTAAAAGCCAATTTTTGCTCATCTTCTTCCTCAAGGCCGAATATAGCATGGAGAAACCATGGCTAGGGTTTTTCAAGCTTCCAAACTGGATTGTAAGTCCCTTCTAGCCCCGTTTTTAATGATTTTTACGTTTTTAAAATCCTAGTAACATGATTTCTCTATTTCTACCATTATTTTGAGCTAGGGTTTGATTTTGAAAATTGACCAATGTTGAATAATTGTGATTTTTGATGAATTATGGTAGATTATGCATGTTTAAGGTTAGAGAAATGGTTTTTACCGAGTGATTTTCGACGAAAACGTCTGAAAGGACTAAATTGTAAAGTTATAAAATTGGTCATAAGTGTGTGTTTCAATTAGAATTGTGGGCTGATATATTTATGAAATAGTTCGGTTAGGTCTAAAATGAAAAGAAATTGAATAAAAATTCATTTACGTGCCTAGGGGCAAAAATGTAATCTTGACAAACTTTAGGGGCAAAAATGTAAAATTTTAAAAGTTTGATTTTTGACTAATTTGAATAATGTTGTCATTGAATGAGTGTTATTTGATGTGTTAGATCAAGAAAACCCAAAATTCTGACTTAGAACAAAGTTATGAGCTAAGTAAAAAAAGTTAGTTGTTTTTGCATTCGATGTAAGTTGGTAAAATAATAATGCAGTAATGTCATAATGTCTGTTTGAAGCCTAAATTGTAATACTAGATTTCATTTTGTTGAATTATATGATTATGATATTATTTTGTTAGTGATTTGATTTAATAATGCCTATGATACAAGGTGACATAGATGACATGGAAATGAATTAAGATGTTGTGGTTAAAAGTGTTTTCTATGATTATGATGACTATGTGAAATTGTAAGTTTGTATGTAAATAATATATTATTTTTACTTATGTTATAATATTTTGTTATTATATGAGTCGTGCTTGCATATTGAATACTCACTTGAGGTAAATTATGAATTGAAATTGAGTATGGATGAATTGGTAAAATGTTGAAAAGTGAAGAATTTCCTGGTTGAACCTTCACAATAGAAAAGATATGAATGATCCGTTGTGAGAATACATGTGTAGTACTATGTGCAGGCTACTATGTGTTCAAGATGGTTTAGGTCACGTTTGTAGTACTAAGTGTAGGCTACTACGTGTACCAAATGGTTGGGTCGCATGTGTAGTACTATGTGTAGGCTACTATGCGTACTCGATTATTTCGATCACATGTGTGGTACTAAGTGCAGGCCACTATGTACAAGAAATGGCTTTGGTCACATGTGTAGTATTAGCTCCATAGCTAGGGTTCGTTTCAAGCTTCCAAGCTCCATAGTAAGTGATTCCATTCTAGAAAACGTAAAGAAATGGTTTTTAATGTGAGTATTAAAAAAGTTAAATAATACCGATCACTTACTATGGAGCTTGGAAGCTTGAAACAAACCCTGGCTATGGAGAACCCTTGAAATTTCATCCTAATGAAGAAGATGAATATATTTTGCCATCTTTTCCCTTTTTTAATCTTTTAATTACCAAATGGCTAAAATACCTTCATTTAAAACTTTGGTTATTTCTACCTATGTATGTCCATTTTTGTCCGTGAAAACCTAACGGTGTAATTACCATTTAAGGACCTCTACTTCAGTTATGCTCTTCAATTTAATCCTGTAACATCTAGAACTCATATTTATCAACTTTTACAATTAAGTCCTAATAGGCAAATTAGACATGCGATTAATGAAATTTTCTATCGATATTCTAACACGTGCATCTAACACTCGATAAATTATAAAAATTAATCGGAATAAAATTTTCTTGTAATAGCCTGATACAGGTCCTAAACGGAATAGTGGTTACGAAATCACAAATTCGAGGTCAAAATATTTATTCGTATTGAGTTTTAAAATTTATTTTGTGTTTGCAATATTTTGTGAAATTTTTGCTACAAAATTTTATTGTTTGTGTGTTCAATTTGATAAATTGGTCTATATTGCAAAAGTAGAAAAATGTGCATTCTAGAAGGTAAAGGTGTTTAATTGAAATGTGTTTTATTTATATTTTTATGGTTTACATTTTTATGAAATTATTTTGTAAAAATTTTGTACGAAAATCTCGACGTTTGGGAGCTCAATTTAGTCAAAAGGACTAAATTGTAAAAAGTGCAAAAGTTGAGTTCTACATGTTAGAGGTGTCCAATTGTTATGGAATTTTATATTGGAGGTCCTTAAATGATAATTAGACCATTGGTTAATTTATTGGACAAAAATGGACATGAAATGGGTGAAAAAGGAATATTTTTATGTTAGGGGCATTTGGGTCATTTATTGATTAAATGAATTAAAAAACAAATTAAAAGCCAATTTTTTCTCATCTTCTTCCTCAAGGCCGAATATAGCATGGAGAAACCATGGCTAGGGTTTTTCAAGCTTCCAAGCTCGATTATAAGTCCATTCTAGCCCCGTTTTTAATGATTTTTACGTTTTTGAAATCCTGGTAATATGATTTTTCTATTTCTACCATTATTTTGAGCTAGGGTTTGATTTTGAAAATTGAACAATGTTGAATAATTTTGCTTTTTGATGAATTATGGTAGATTATGCATGTTTAGGGTTAGAGAAATGGTTTTTACCGAGTGATTTTAGATGAAAACGTGCGAAAGGACTAAATTGTAAAAGTTATAAAATTGGTCATAAGTGTGTGTTTCAATTAGAATTGTGGGCTGATATATTTATGAAATAGTTTGCTTAGGTCTAAAATGCAAAGAAATTGAATAAAAATTTATTTACGTAACTAGGGGCAAAACGTAATCTTGACAAACTTTAGGGGCAAAAATGTAAAATTTTAAAAGTGTGATTTTTGACTAATTTGAATAATGTGGTCATTGAATGAGAGTTATTTGATGTGTTAGATCAAGAAAAAACGAAATTCAGACTTAGAACGAAGTTATGAGCTAGTCAGAAAAGTTGGTCATTTTTGCATTCGATGTAAGTTGGTATAATAATAATGCAATAATGCCATAATGTCTGTTTGAAGCTTAAATTGTAATACTAGATTTCATTTTGTTGAATTATATGACTATGATATTATTTTGTTAGTGATTTGATTTAATAATGCCTATGATACAATGTGACATAGATGACATGGAAATGAATTAAGATGTTGTGGTTAAAAGTGTTTTCTATGATTATGGTGACTATGTGAAATTGTAATTTTGTATGCAAATAATATATTATTTTTACTTATGTTATAATATTTTGTTATTATATGAGTCGTGCTTGCATATTGAATACTCACTTGAGGTAAATTATGAATTGAAATTGAGTATGGATGAATTGGTAAAATGTTGAAAAGTGAAGAATTTCTCGGTTGAACCTTCACAATAGAAAAGATATGAATGATCCGTTGTGAGAATACATGTGTAGTACTATGTGCAGGCTACTATGTGTTCAAGATGGTTTAGGTCACGTTAGTAGTACTAAGTGCAGGCTACTACGTGTACCAAATGGTTGGGCCGCATGTGTAGTTCTATGTGTAGGCTACTATGCGTACTCAATTATTTCGATCACATGTGTGGTACTAAGTGCAGGCCACTATGTGTAAGAAATGGCTTTGGTCACATGTGTAGTATTAAGTGCAGGCTATGATGTGTACCAATTAGCTTCGGCTACAAGGGTGGTACTATGTGCAGGCCACCAAATATCTGTTACTATTCCGATGTGTTCAACGGGAAAACCTATTAATTGTAAATTCATATGAAAAATGGTGTTTAGTATAGGGATATGAATATATGTGTTGTGAGCAATGTGCTCGATAAGTAATCGAACTTTGGTAAGTTTGATATAGTTAAGTGTTACTATGAAAAATTGATGCAAAGAAATTTCTGAAAAAGTGAAACTTGAAATATAACAGTTTTTGGTAGCAGCAGTTAGGTAACTTTGAAAAATCACCAAAAATGGTAGAAATTGAATTAGAGTTGAATGAGATATGGAATTAAATCTTATTTAGTAAAAGAAACAGAGAAAGCAAAGGAAATTTATAATTTGAGATATTTATATTTTTGTAAGACATGGTCAGATTGATTTCGTGAACTCCTGTTCTAATTTGTGAAAATAATTAAGAATTGTACAAAAATAGTTATGGAACATAATTTATTTGGGTTGATTCCTTATTGAGTCTATTTTTAGTAGAAACAAACATGAACATCTTTTGAATTCTGTATAAAGAGAAATTGAAATTTTAGTGAAGAGTGGTCAGGAATATATATATGAGTCTAGTTTCAGGGGAAGCTTTAATGATTAAACTGTACTAATCGGCCCAACCAAAAATTCTGAAAATTTTATGGCAAGAATATATATGAGTCTAGTTTCAAGAAAAATTTATGAAACTTAATTTCGAGTTCCTAGCTTAAGATATAATTAATTTAGTGGCTGTGACTCAGGAAACAGCCTAAGCTGAACATGTGTAAAAAGTGGAAACATGTATTCAATAATTTTATTTCTTAAGAATACCTTTTGAGAAATGAAAACATTTTGTTAATTTAATTGCTTATTGTTATATGCCAACTTATTAAGCTTCAAAATCTTACATTCTCTCTTCCATTTCTCTTAGTTTTGTCAAGTTGGCTCGGGGTTGGAGATTGTTGGAGGCGGCATCACACTATCGTTTTGTCAAGATGGCTTAATAAAGATTCTTATTGCTTACAAGTGAGTGGCATGTTTAAAGTATTAGTCATAGATAGTAGGTATTGGCCAAACATATTGGTTTATATCGTTACGTTGTATATAGCCAAGAAATGTAGCCCATGATAGTTATAGGTAAACAAATTCTATTTTATGCTTGTGTTGTGGAAATGTTTTGAAGTAGATAAGTATACTACATGTGTTTGATGGTTAAGTTAGGATTACTTAAAGGTATAATATGGGTCCATGAAATTCATATGAGTGTAAAGAGTTAAGAGCAACAAAAAGGGCTTGGAAAATAGCCCAAGTGCTGGCCACACGGGCATGTTCCAAGTCACACAGGCTTGTGACACTATTTTGAGTGAAAATTTTAGTAGTGTTCGAAAAATTCCAGTTTAGTCTTGGATTGTGGCAGCCCTAAATTTGACCCTAGTCGGAATGTGGTTTCAGGACCACAAAACTGAGTCAAAAATTTTTCTAAATGTTTATTTCTATGTCTATTATATGTTTTAAGTCATGTGTGAAAGTTTTGATGTTTTGATGTAGTCAATTGATGCGAATTTGTGAAAAAGGACTCAAGTGATGGAATTTAAAGATGTGATAGATGGATTTTTGGGCCGAATAATACATGCATTAAAAGTAAGGGACTTGCATGTCAAATTTCCCTAATTTTAGTAAGTGGCAGGCCATGACATGATTTCTTCCAATAAATTACGTTTTCTTGCTATATTAAAATGAAATTAGATTTAAAATAATTAAATAAAATAAATTAAAAAAAGGAAAAGATTAATAAAACCAAATATATGAGAAAAGTGTTCATCTTTTCTCCTTGTTAGCCGAAAGTTTAAGAAAGGAAACTCAGAAGTTGAAGCTAGGTTATTCGGTAAATTGAAGGTCTAAAATCCAAGGTAAAACTTGTTAATTTGATTTTATTTTGATGTATTTGAGTTCCTATCTTAGTTCTATCCTAAACCCATGAATTGAAATTCTGTAATTTGGTGCTTTGGATATTCGGTTATGAGTTGGAAGAATATGAATCTTGAATGTGATGTTAGAAAGTGATGAATGAGGGTTAGATGGACTTTGTAATGGAAAAATTTATGTGTTTATGAGCTTGTAAGTTGAAGTGTGAAATTTTGTACATTGTGGTTTAATTGTTAAGAATCATTCGGCTAGGACTATTAAGCATGGAGGATTTATGTTTGATAACTTATTTATAAGATGACTAGAAGTTGAGTTTAAGCTTAATAAATTGTGTTAAAAAAATGAATATAAAAGCTTGAAGCATTCGGTCAATAGGTATAAGTGCTAAAAGATGAGATTTTGGTTATTTATATATATATTCGGCCATGATAAAAATGTATTGCTTGGTTGGTGTTTTAATGTTTTGAATTATTAATGGATGAGTTGAGTTTATGCATATGAGTATGTTTGTAATTGTATATGCAGCATTAGTGGTTAATGGCCGTTGGTAAAATGGTAAATGTTTAATACTTTGACATTTGGACTTAGCTATATGTCATGAAGCTATAGTATAATTTGAGAAATAAATAGAAGTATATGGTATTAAAGTATGCATTATATGTATATATATGCCTTATGTATGTATCTCGTGCTTATACAGACATTCGGTTGCATAGTTTAGTCATGTTTAAGAAAGCTTGATAAGCTAAGTGAATTTTTGCTTGAGTATGCGAACTAGATGTAGAGTAAATAAGTGCGAAATTGAGTCATGTCATATTTATATAAAATATGATACATATTGTTTTTTTTTTTAAAGGGTGATTGCCGAATATGAAAACTTTAATGTTGATTTGTATAAATGGAAATCTCTTCAGTTAAATGAATGGCATGGTGATTATATGTTATATGCCAATGTTTTATTTGATATTCGGCTAATGAAAGTTACTAATAAGATTATAAGTTTAGGTGTTATAAGATAATGCTTGGAAATAAATATGATTAATCAGTAAATCATTTTGGTTAATTAATTAAACGAACATATTTGTGTTTCCAAGCTCAAAAGCAAAGAGGTTTGAAGTTCGATAGGGGGAAAGAGAAAGTAATTAAGTAGCCGTTTCACAACCGTTCAAATATACCGAGGTAAGTTTTGAGTAGTTAAACTTAGCACATACTTGAAGATGACATATATATTTAGATTAGAGGCATTATGACTATTTGATCTCATTTGAATAAAACTATTTGTGAAATGAAATGGTATAAGATTTGTAGCCGTATGGTTATTTGTAAATGAAAGTAAAGAGAGTGATATGTGCATACGGGATTGATGTGTTTACTTACATTAAACCTAATGTGTAGGGAAGGATATATGTATGTGTTTGGGCCGATGGTTATTCATGAAGTAATGTCAAAATATGTATGATGTGTATATGTTGATATAAGCAAGTGAAGTACAAATATGATATGCTATGTGAAACATATTAGAATGTGAATAAATATGCATGGAATTCGGTGATGTGTATTCGGGCCTTCGTGCCTAACAGGCTTCGTGCCGGTGATGTGTATTCGGGCCTTCGTGCCTAGCAGGCTTCGTACCAGTGATGTGTATTTGGGCCTTCGTGCCTAGCAGGCTTCGTGCCGGTGATGTGTATTCGGGCCTTCGTGCCTAACAGGCTTCGTGCCGGTGATGTGTATTCGGGCCTTCGTGTCTAGCAGGCTATAATGCCGGTGATTCGAGTAAAGTTTCAGACTATGAGAATTTGCGACATAACTTCAATTGAATATGCTCAAATTATTAAGTTGGCCAGGTATGTATCATGTACTCATGTGGGAATTTAATATAGATTGAATCATAAGTATTAAGATTGATGAATATGTGAATAAATGTTATATTTACGTACGAAAAGGTGATACATTCAACCAATGTAAGATGCTATATGAAAATACGAGTTTTAGCCACATTATATGAGTTTGAATTAATAGAAAGCAGGTGCTGAATTTTTCCTTATGTATAGATGTGTATTCGGCTAAGTGGTTAGGTAATTATAAAATGAGTTTGGAGATATGGTATATTAGTGTGAATATAAAATTTTAAATTGTTTGTATTGCTCAAAGCTTACTAGGCTTATGGAAGCTTATCCGTTGTTATGTTTTTCTTCTGTTTTTATAGATCTCGTTTTGAAGCTACGGGCTTGGGGATCCAAGCTTAAGTCATCCACACTATCGTTGTTATTTTGGTACTTTCAATAGTTACTTCGTTTTGAAATAATGGCATGTATAGGCTAAGCTTTCTATTTTGGAATTTAAATTCATTTTGACCTTGTAAATATTCGAGCCATGCGAAAATGGCTTAACCGTTCTTAAATACGAATGAATTGCTGGATGAGGTTATGTGAATGGTTATTTTGCACTATTTTCAAATAAGGAAAAAGGCATATAGATTTATGTTATTCACATATGTTTAGGTAGAATAGCAAGAGTATTCGTTGTAATTAATGAGAAAATTAACAAAGAAATGTGTTACATTGCTTTTAAGTAGGTTCGACTATACTTATATAGGTGGACTCACTTTATGAATTGATATTGTTCATTTGGTAAACTTTGGAGTTTTGTATATTGACATGGATGGAATGGCAATGTGAATTGAAACATGTTTTGGTTGTACTCGCATTGAAGTTGCTTAATTTCGGTGGTGTGTAAGTACAAATATGAAATCTATGTTGGGTATGTATTCATAAGTTCCTTTAGTCATATTAGTTAAATGCCTTGTAACCCTATCCGGTGACGGATTTGGGTTAGGGGTGTTACATGGATCATACTCAATGTATCGTTTGGACCTCGTAGGCCTACAACGAGGGTGTTAACTATATGAATAAAAAGTTTAAAGTTTTTCATGGAAATTATTTTTCGAAATCAAACGATCGTGTGGGTGTTGTTTGGTAATGCCTTGTATCGTGTCTGGCGACAGTTACGGGTGAAGGGCGTTACATTTCTACTTTAGAATTGTGGTTTCAAAACCACTATTCCATTTAGGCCCTAAATTGGGCTATCACATTTCCAGTTAAAATCGAGTACAATAGGACCATTCGCTCTAATGAGATTGTAGTCCCATGCGAACTAGGCATAAGGCTGAAACGGATGAAATAGAAGCATACCTTCACAAGTGGTGTCAAATACTCCCTTCGACAAGTGTGGATTCCTTGTTTTGACACAGTCCATTTAGAACCTGGAATTGTAAGTTCCTCGAGAATTTCTTGCAGATTTTTAGGTTGAACGTTACTCAACAAAGAAGAATATTCATCGTTTTCGAAATCAGGTAATTCAAAGAACTCATTAATAGCATTTGAATTTACTAGTACCTTGATTCCGTGAACTGGAACTTCAGTCAACTCGGTTGAGGTTAAGTTCGCATAGAATTTACGAACTAGTTCCTCATCTACACTTGATCTCTTCTTACAAAACAACTCCCAATTGAGGGTTTCAGCAACTTGATGAATATGCGCCATAAAGTCTCTATAGTTTCTTTCTTTTAATGTGAAGCCTTTCTTTGGATGCATCTGTTGATTTTTGAAGATACTTTCATATCTTACTTTGGTTTCTTCACAATGGAACTTGTTTTGTGTTTCGTTAATTTGGGCAGAGGCACGAGTTCTCTTGAGAGGCATAATTGACCACCTTTTTTAAAGAACTCCTAAAAAAACAATAATATAGAAGCAAAAGGAATTGATTTAAGGAGGGTTGGAGGGTTTGTGGCTTAGGATGGGTGAAGGAAGTGTGCCACACAAGTACTTTGGACGCCAGCTAGGACATGCGGCCTGGGTGCGTGCGTTGTGGCCTGGAGCAGCAGGGTATACGAGCGGTGGGGCTCTAGACAGCAGGTGTGCACGTGGACTGGGTGCAAGCAATGGCATGTGCAGGCTAGAAGCAGGTAGCGCGTGGGACCTTGTCGAGCAGGCCTGGTGCACTGGAGCAAGATGCGGCCTAGGCAGCTACTGGGGCAGCAAGCGCGCGATGTTGCGCGTGACAAGCAGGCGTGCATCGAGAGCATGGGTATGTGTTGGCCGACTGTTGTGGCTAAGGCTTGCAGCACTTTGAGGGTTTGGTGCTTTGGGGTTGAATTGATACTTGAATGGTGGAGGAATAAGGTGGAATTTATAGCATGAGTGTAACACTTCAAACCTGGCCTGAACGTTATGGCCAAATCTGACGTGTCACATGGACTTACGACTGATTGTGTTCTTTGTTTATGGTGAAAGTGATTTTTGTAAAATAGTGGTTCAGTGAAAAGTCAGTTTATTAAGCCTTTAAGTTATCCGTTTGTTATGTTTGTTGTGTTTTGAAACCATTCATTAACTTTGATTAAAAACCCGCGTGGCCTATAACTAGCAGTTTCGATAATGTATAAATAAAACCAATAAATAAAACCATAAAAGAAAAAAAAAGAAATTTTAAGAGCGGCCTTGTTACAACTTAAAACCCAAAATGATAATCAAAATAATTAAAATACTGAAGGAAAAGTGCGATAAATCAAACTTGCAGAACATGTAGCCACTCCGAATCCCTCACAGCTCCAAGTCCACTATGGTTAGGGATTACCTGCAAGGATGAAATTAAGGGGTGAGTTTGGAGAAACTCAGTGTGTAAAATAACCCAACCATAGTCCAAATCAGATTAAGTCTCAGAGTCAGATTAATTTTGGGCTTTAGCCCATTACAAAAATCAGAATGAAGCCCATAGGCCCATAACAGATACAGAACAGATATATCATGTATGCAGAAAACCCAACCCATATCCATCCATATACACCCCCGTACCAACCTTACACCATGTGGGGAGACTACTCGACCCATCCATTCGCTACACATCACAGAATTTGCAGCAGGGCTGCCAGACAGATATTGTGACAGAGTCACCAGATATAGATATTGTGGCAGAGCCACTAGAACAGATATATGTGGTATAGCCACCAAAAACAGATATATGTGGCATGGCCACCAGAACGCTTCCTCCGTCAATATAACCCATTTCCCATGCAACAGATATACATGTCATGGCATAAAACATATAGAATCAGAATATCATGCATTTCAGTCAGAATTAACCCTAGGGGTATAACGGTCATTTTGCTCCTAGGGGTAAATCGATAATTTTCACACTTAAGGGTATTTTAGTAAATTTACTATTCTGGAGTTTTCATGCATAACACAGTCATTAACGTTTTTAACCGATTCACTTACCGAGCATTTTTACCTTATTAGGCCCATTGACCCACTAACCTGATTTCGACCCATTAAGCCCAAATATACCGAAGTGCACGGAATCGCACACTCTGCAATCTTACCGCTTGCGATTATAGCCCAAACTACCAAATGAGTGCTCACACACTTATAAATCTACAAAGTGATGACCTTTCGGTCACTTTCGGTCACTTTTCGGTCAAATAAGACCTTTAACGATTCAGTCTATAAAGAGGGTACAGTACACACCTGTTTACTGCCGAAACGCTGACGAGATCCCCACACATTAACCTCCCTACCACAATCGGCCAACATAGCCTAAGTCACTAAAGTTCTTACCTTTTTGCCGAGTATAGACTAGATCTCGATGCTCGACCGTGATAGCCTTCAAAACCCTTTGCTGTACAACCCCTTGACCACACTAGCGCATATAAACCCAAGAGAAAGAGGCCAATAGGCCCTTAGTCCAAATCGATAGCCACCCCTAAGGGGTTTCAGCTTTTGCCTTAACACATAAACTATCGAAAGAACAAGGTTTGCATACTTACCCTAAAATGTTACACTGCCAAAGAAGAGTTCTAGATAACGATCTAATCCCGATCTACCGTAGCTCCTATCACGAACACGAGAAGAGAAGAGTATAATTAAGAATTCAGCTCCTAAAGTACCTTAGTGTAGGAAAGTTTCCGTTTTTGAAAGAAAAGAATGGGATTTGGCCACAAGAGACTTCGGCTATGGGGTTGTGGGAGTCTTTAATGAAGGACAAGAAGTAGAGAAAGGAAAGAGTGGTGATGAGAAGGTAGATTCAGCTATGGGGAAAAATCGGCAATGAAAAGAGAAAGGGAGAAGAGAAATATTCGGCAATGGAAGGCTTTGCTTTAGACTTGCGGTTCGCACAGTGGGAGACAACAAGATGAAGAAGAAAAGGGTATGGATGAAAGAAGCAGAAGATAAAAGGAAAGAAAAGAGAAAAAAGAGAAGTGGGTATTTGGTTTGGTAAAGAAAACAGCACAAGGAGGTATGGAGGCTTACGTTTTCGGCTTCTAACAAAATGAAAAGAAGAAAACTTAATGGTACTCTACCCTATTTCGGCAAGCAAGAGAGTGAGCAACCAAAATCCCGAAAATGCTCAATGCCGAATTCACCAAAGCCTAAACCCCTAGCCGATTTGCCTAACTAGAGACCCTTGGCCGGCCAACTCTTGCTCCTCAAGAGTCCAACATTTGGCCAACACCCAACTCCCTGATCAGCTCCTAAATTTCCTCCCCTTATCCCTCCTCAACTCACTCCTTTGAACCATTCAAACTCTTCCTGACAGAGTTTTACCTAAAGTCCAACAGCTAACTCTCCTGCTCATAAAAAATTAAATACTCTAATTAACTTACCTTGCGACTTGAACCTTGGCTCCCCCTAACATTCACACGTCACTTTAATAGCACCCTAGTGGCGTCATTTAACCACTTTGCCAGGGGCTCTCATGTGATCAATTTTTGCTTACTTTAATCTTAAAAGCCCACTTTATCAGGACCCCCTTCCCTTTAAAAGTAAAATTTATTAAATCCGTCGAGTTTCAACCTAAGCTTGGGCCTTCTAGAGACCCACTAACGTACTAGAACATAATTTATACAGTCAAAACACAGAAATTTAAGAATTAACCAAAAATCACAGAAATCCCGAAAGGTCCTAAAAATTTGGGCGTTACAATGAGAAATAGGAATTATAGTAGAACTCTTTGTATAATTTAATAAGTAAAATAAGAGTCTAATTCTAATTCTACTCAGAATTAACAACTAATAATTAAATACATGCATATGAAATTATCAATTGCTATTAAATTATTAATATAATTATAAAATATAATTAAAATAAAATTAATCCTAATTCTAAGCTAAATTGATAAAAATTGATATATAAATTATATATTAAAATTTATCATATTATTAATATATAAATATATAATATTAACTAAAAATATTTTTTCTAGATGCCTTTTGAAAATATTAACAAATAGCGGCACCTAGTTTTTATTATTTACAAGAATAGCAACCAAATTTTAAAAATAGTTCAATTAAGTCCCTAGACTTAATGAAAATTTAAAATTGAGTTACAAATTAAAACTTGGATAAAAAATTGACCCTTTTATTTGAAAAAAACAAAAATTTATTTTTTTATTTAGGGAATACTTTATCGAAAATTTACGTAGAAATCAGTTTCCAGGAAAGACCGAAGGGGTCGCAAGCGATCTCATTTAAGTTCCAATCTCATAGACAGAATTTATTTAAACATAATAAACCCAAAAATATACCTTAAATAATTTATTTGGGAGGAAAACAAATGGAAATCAAATATCTGATAAAATGAATGAGACTTTATCACGTTCAATTTTATCTCCCCAGTAATGTTTTAAGAGTTGAACGTTAACTCAAAAATTACCTCCCTTACCTTGGAGTTCGACAACTCCGTATGGATGAACATGGTGAATAAATGGACCGGACCAATGTGATTTTAGCTTACCTGGAAAGAACCTTAATTTGGAGTTGAATAACAAAACTTGCTGACCTGCTTCAAATTCTCGAACTCGAATGTGCTTGTCATGCCGTTTCTTGAGTCTCTCCTTGAGTAATTTGGCATTTTTGTACGAGAACATTCAGAATTCCTATAGCTCATTGAGTTGGAGCATCCGTTTCTCTTTAGCAAGCTTAAGATCCAAGATGAGATGTTGAAGAGCCCAATAAGCTTTGTGCTCTAACTTCAAAGGTAGATGGCAAACTTTTCCAAAAACCAACCTCTAGGGTGACATCCCTAAAGGTGTCTTGTATGCTGTTTTGTAAGTCCATAGAGCATCTACCAGTCTTTTGGACCAATCTTGTCAGCTCGGGCAAACTACATTCTCAAGTATGCCTTTGATCTCTTTATTTGCCAGCTCAGCTTGCCCATTTGTCTGCAGATGGTAAGCTGTAGCAACCTTGTGTTTCACTCCATGTTTATCTAATAACCATTTTAACCACTTGTTCACAAAATGGGACCCTTCATCGCTGATAATAGCTCTTGGGGTTCCAAACCTTGTGAACAGGTGTTTCTGCAAGAACTTCATCACAACCTTAGCATCATTTGTCAGATAAGCTTCAGCCTCGACCTACTTAGAGACATAATCTATTGCTCCCAATATGTACTTGTGACCAAATGATGGAGGGAAAAGACCAAGAAAGTCAATACCCCAAACATCGAATAATTCTACCTCAATGATGTTTGTTTGAGGTATCTCATTTTTGATGGTGACATTTCCAACCCTTTGACATCGATCACAACTCTTTACGTAAGCGTATGTATCCTTGAATAGTGTGGGCCAAAACAATCCGGCTTGTAATACTTTCGCCGTAGCACGAGTACCTCCAAAGTGTCCCCCACTCAGAGCTAAGTGATAGTGGTATAAAATCTTCGGTATTTCATCTTTTGCCACGCATCTCCTGATCATCTGATTTGCACACTTTTTAAACACATATGGCTCTTCCTAGAAATAGTACTTCACATAGTGAAGAAACTTTTTCCTTTGTTGATACGTCTTATCAATTGGCATCAAACCATAAGTTAACATACTAAGGGGTGTTATGGACATGATTTATCTTCAGTATGTGTTCATCTAGAAATGTCTCCTGAATCGGTACAAGTGGAGAATTTCACTTTTGCGACTCCAATCTGGACAAGTTATTTGTTACTTGGTTTTATACTCCCTTTCGGTCTTGAATTTCTAGATCGAACTCTTAAAGTAGAAGTACCAACTGGATCAATCTCGGTTTATCGTCTTTCTTTGCAAGTAAATACTTAATCGCTGAGTGGTCCGTATAGACAGTCACTTTGGTACCTACAAGATAAGATCAAAACTTGTCGAAAGCAAATACAATTGTAAGTAACTCTTTTTCTATTACCGTTTAACTCAGTTGAGCTCCTGTTACAGTCTGACTTGCATAGTAGATGGGATGAAAAACTTTGTTCTTTCGCTGGCCCATGACAGCTCTAATTGCGAAGTCACTTCCGTCACAAATCAATTCAAATGGCAAATCCCAATCTGGTGTGATGATTATGTGTGCTGTAACTAATTGATTCTTCAAATCCTTGAATGCTCTTAAACATTCCTCATCAAACTTAAATGTCGTATCCTTCTCCAATAATTTGCCCAAAGGTTTTGCAATTTTGGAAAGGTCTCTGATAAATCTTCGATAAAAGCAGATGTGGCCCAAAAAGCTCCTAACACCCTTTACAGATGTTGGAGGTGGGAGCTTTTTAATAACATCTACCTTTTCTTTATCTACCTCGATTCCATGTCTAGATATCCGATGCCCTAGAATAATACCTTCTTACACCATGAAATGACACTTTTCCCAGTTGAGTACTAGGTTTGTTTCTTCGCATCGCCTTAGTACCTTAGCTAGATTGGCTAGGCAATCATTATAAATATAAATATCTCCAAATACTAAAAAATCATCCATAAAAACTTCCAAATACTTCTCAACCATGTCAGTAAAAATAGACATCATACATCTTTGAAATGTAGCAGGTGCATTACATAAACCAAATGGCATGAGTTTAAATGCAAACGTACCGTACGTGTAGGTGAATGTTGTCTTGTGTTGATCTTCCTGTGCTACTGTAATCTAATTATACCCAAGTATCCATCAAGAAAACAATAATAGTCTCACTTTGCAAGTCTATCCAGCATCTGGTTTAAGAATGACAAAGGAAAGTGATCTTCTCTAGTCGCCTTGTTTAGCTTCTGGTAATCTATGCATATTCTCCATCCCGTAACCGTTTTATTCGGTATCAATTCGTTATTCTCATTTTCAAAGACCATGATACCACCTTTCTTCGGTACGCACTGGACCGGACTTACCCATGAACTGTCTAAGATGGGGTAAATTATGCCCGCATCTAACCATTTGATAATTTCCTTCTATACTACATCTCTCATGATGGGATTCAGTCTCTGTTGTCCACCAATCGTTCCTTTCTCGCCATCTTCTAGTATGATCTTGTCCATGCATACAGATGGACTAATACTACGAATATCGACTATGGTCCATCTGATAGCCTTCTTGAATTTTTTCAATACTATGAAAAGTTTCTCCTCTTGCTCACTAGTTAATTCTACTGAAACAATCACAGGCCTAGTAGAAGCGTTACCTAAATAAACATATTTTAAATGTGAAGGTAATACCTTGAGTTCTAACTTTGGTGGCTCCTCAATTGACGCTTTTGGTTGGGTGTAATCTCTTTTCTCTAATTCCAAAGATTCAAAATGAGATTGTGGATTAAATACCTTTTGATTAGCTTCTAGCAAACCTAAATATTCATCCTCGTCTTCATCATTTGAAGGGTCTGATGCCATCATTTGTTCCAATGGATCCTTAACATAGTTGAGTTCCTTCTCCACTATTAATTCCTCTAAATCGGATACTGCAAAACAACCATCAATTGTGTCAGAAAATGGCATAGACTTAAAAACATTAACTGTTACCTAATCATCCTGAACACGCATAGTAAGCTCGCCCTTCTGCACATTAATAAGGGTTCTTCCAGTTGCTAAGAATGGTCTTCCTAGGATAATTGGCACTTCTTTGTCTGCTTCAAAGTCTAGAATTACAAAGTCAGTAGGAAAAATAAATTTGTCTACAGGTACAAAGTTACTTGAGTACATCTAAGAACTTCTTGAATTGAATCTCTTACTTCTGCTTTTGAAGCTTTTGAGGGTAGGATGGTGGTGGTTTCTTTACTGGAATTGGTAATGGTTAATTAGTCTTCCGTGGCAGTTCTGCATCTAATGGAGTTCTTAGTTGTTTAGAACTGCCTAGCTTTGAAGTTACCTTGTTAGGTTTTGTACGTTTTGGTTCTGGTGAAACTGGAATTTTAACACTCGATTGAACTTCCTCTGAGTATTGAGCATCAACTTGCTCCTTTTCATCTTTGATAGTGTTGGGCTCTACTGTCTTTCCGCTTCTTAATGTTAACACTTTGCGATGCTCCTTCCCCAGATTTCTCGGATTCTCTGTATCACTAGGTAAAGCACCTGGTGGTCAATTTCTAAGTTCAGTTGCAAGCTAGCCCATTTGGTTTTCCAAATTCTTTAATGTAGTTGCTTGGCTTTGGATTAAGGCATCATTCTTCGCCATGTATGCCTTCAATAGATTCTCTAAGCTATTGGATGGTTCAGCTTGGGCTGGTTTCTGAACTTGTTGGGGAAACTAGGCGGCTGGGTCGGTCTAGGTTAGGCATAAGTGTTACTGGTTCCAGCCCTTTGGTTACTCCAGGAAAAATTCGGGTGATTTCGCCACAATGGGTTATAAAAATTGGATTGCAGCCCTTACCTTCCTAAATTTTGGTTCTGGTTACCTACGTAATACATGGATTCTGGGTTTGATGGACATTCTTCAAACAAATGTCCTTCCCCAAATAAACACAGGCTATATTCCCAAATTGGTTAGGTGGCCGTGCTGCAAAACTATTAGACCCATTAGTAATAAGATTTTTAAGCATTGAGGATATTGACGATACCTGGGATGCGAGTGAAGTAAGAGCATCAACTTCATGTATTCCAGCACTCATCTTTTGAATGCTACTTGATTGGTTGGCCATTGATAATTGTTACTGGCAATCCTCTCGATGATTTCACAAGCCTCATTATAAGACTTAGAAAAGAGAGAACCATTAGCAGAAGTGTCCACTACCATCCTCGTGTGAGCGTTAAGACCATTATAAAATGTCTCAAGTTAAATGCAATGTGGAATTCCATGATTAGGGCACTTTCGTAATAACTCTTTATATCTTTCCCATGCCTCATACAAGGATTCATAATCCATTTGTTGGAAGGTAGTGATCTCATTCCTCAACTTAGCATTCTTGTTGGGGGGGAATATTTCATAAGAAATCTTTCTGCTAACTCTTGCCATGTGGAAATTTAGTTTGGTGGCAATGAGTTCAACCAGGCTCAAGCTCTATCCCTTAGTGAATATGGGAATAGCTTCAACCGCAATGTATCTTCGGGTGCTCCATCTAATTTGAAAGAGTCGCTCACCTCCATGAACATTCTTAAGTGCAGGTGAGGGTCTTCGATTGACATTCCACTGAATTGGCCCACTGTCTGGAGCATCTAGAACATGACTGGCTTTAGCTCAAATTGTTGTGCCTCAATTTTGGGTCTCCTAATACTCGGATTAAGATCATTAAACACTAGCACATCATATTGTCTAAAGGCTCTATCCCTATCATTAGCAATAACGATAGGATTTTGAGCAAGGTTTCCTCCGTTTCCTTTATTCATATTGTCAAAATTCATCTCTTCGGTCCTTCTCTGATTTGCTTATCTTCTACGCTGTTGAAAGGTTCGTTCTATCTCAGGGTCTACAAGGAGTAAATCGATAATTCGGTCAATACTCATAAACACCTAAAATAATCATATAGAAATTAATTAATTTAAAAATTAAACAAAAAAATGAAAATGCAAAACTAACAAATTCATAAATAATGACTTTTTTAAAACAGTCCCCAACAACAATGCCAAAAACTTGGAATGAAGGAAATGTGCAAGTGTACACAATCGCAACAAGTAAATGTCGAGTTATCCTACCCACAAGGACTGTAAAAGAATTATTTATGAAATTAATTGTAAAACACTTTAGTGATGAAAAATATTTTGGTTTAAAAAAAATGATTGAAAGCTAAAGGTTAAAAACTAAGTAAAATAATTAAAATACAACAAAGAGTTCTAACGCACGATTTCCAATAAGATTTAATCAAGATGACATAATTGTGTTGGATTAATTACACTTCTTAACTTAGAATTATTAAACTCATGCTTATGTTGTTACGAACAAATTCACGACAACTCAATAATTTGCTAACTACTGCTCATACATACTTATTAAATTAACTAATCTCTTGAGCATTTTTCAATGTCAATTCAGACAATTAGTCAATCTTCATAAGCATATAAAAGATTAAGTGAGGTAACAAAGTGTTCCTACCTTGAAACAGTTTAATCACAATAATCTGGCAAGTTATACAAGGACTAATATCGGCAGATATAATGCTAATTTAACCATCAGCTACCTTAGATGATTAAACATGCACTGATTAAGTATTGCGTCAATTAATTATAATTTCAATACAATTAAATAGTTAATTCTTTAGCAATCTCTCATTTATAATGCAAGAATAACTTAGGCATGATTTTACTTAATCAAGCATTTTCTTGATGCCTATAACAACATAAACACAATTTTAATAATTTAAGCAGACGAAATGCAATCAACCCAACACAAATTAAATTCAAGCTAAATTAATTAGATTAATCATTTCAATAGCACAAATATTCATAAACATATTCATCAAAACAACAACAAAAAATTAAAAAGATAGGAAACAAGAATCAAATCCAATGTTTCTCCGTGGCTTGATTGGTTGCTCCATTCTTCGTTCTCCATTGCCCTCGGCGACCAAGGTGGCTATGAACACCTAATTGCTACTCCAAAATGGCTGAAGAAAAATCTCTTTTCCAAGAGAAGAAATCGGCACAAGAACAAGGGGAAATGAGTGAAAATGGAGAGAAAAAGTGAGAGAGGAAAGGAGAGTTGTAAGAGAATGAGAGGTGAATGAGGGATGCCTTGAATGATCAGCAAAGGGGGCTTTTTATAGCTGAATGTAGCAGCTAAAAATAGCAAAAAGAATCAGCCAAAGAGACCTCCCTTGGCCAGCCACACACATGGCAAAGTTGAGAGTTTCAACTTTGCTATTTTAGGCTTGGGGCAAATCCATAAAGCCACAATTAGTAGAGGGGCTTGAATGCAACTTTGACAAGTCTTCAAGGGATTCTTTGCAGCTTAATTATTCAGCTAATGAGCTGAATTGGGTCAGCACTTGGTTGGTTTTTGGGCTGTCCAATTTGTGGCAGGTTCGGTTCAACTAGACCCTTTTCTTTCATAATTTAATTAATAATAATTTATTAACCCAAATTAATTGAGTATAAATTAAAATTAATTATATTATGAATTAATACACATATTTTTAGACCGTCTTAGGCTAGAAATTAATTCGCCTTGATACTCCAAATTGGTTCTCGGTTTTGTTCTTGTAGCAATGTCTGCCGGGCCAATTTTCGCCCTTTGCACGAATCTGTTGAAAATAATCAAAATTCACCAAAAATAATTATAAAATTGACTAAAATTTTATATGTTCATATTTTTAATACAATTTAATTATTTTAATAAAATTAATTATTTTTCGACAAGAATTTTACCGAAGCTACACGATTTTAACTAAAAATGGGTATGAAAGAGTATATAAAGTTTTGTGTTCCCAAAGCCCCGAAGAGCTAAATGGTAAGATCATAAGATTTGAAATGGTAAGCATATACGAGCTGTGGTGAGTTCGCAACAAATGCAATAGCTCGACCAAAACGGTAGTGACATGTCACTTGTATCCTACAACTTTTTATGGTTTAAACGGGACTCAATAGTTCTCGGTAATTATCCATTTAGGCATTCAGTTATCATAACCATAATCATCCAATTTACTTCTATTCATTTAAATGCATTACCTACAGTTACAATAATTTAAATGAAAGTTCGATTCTAATTATACGAACTTACCTTGTATTGCTCAGATAACTATCATCTACTCGTCTACCTTTTATTTCCCCTGATCTAGTTCCGGTAATTGTTTATCTTGGTCTAAATATTATCAAATTCAGTACTTTCAGTAATTATTCAATTCAATTTAATCCATAATTCACATATTTGGCAAATTACATATTTGCCCCTACATTTTTGACTACTTTGCAATTTAGTCATTTTCACACAAAATGGAAAATTTATGCAATTTACCCTTAACCCATGTATAGCCAAATTTCATGTAGCCTCATAGCAGCCCATATTTTTATTTTATTCACATTTCTAACCACATCATTTTACAATTTACAATTTAACCCCTTTTTGACTTATTTGTCAAAAAATCACTTAACAAAACTTGTATATCTAAAATTAAACATTAATAATATACCATAAATCATCTAAACAACCAAGCATTCAATAATGGCATAACTCAAAATCATCAATAATTTCATAAATTAGGGCATGGGCTAGCTAGATTGAGCTGCAACAAGCTAAAAAAAACATAGAAATCATTAAGAATCGATTAAAATTTCATACCTAAATGAGCTCACCAAGCTTGGCCGAATGCCCCAGCATGCTTTCATAGTTTCTTTCTCAAATTTTTGGTGGAAAACTAATAGGGAGAAAGATGATGGCTTTAGCACTTTTATTATTATTAACCTTAATTATTAAATACCAAAATTAACCTTTAATTAAACAACTAAAAATCATTTTAAAGGTGTCCATAAATGTCCATTATGACCACTAATGGTCTAATTATCAATTAGGGACTCCTCCAATCTAATTTAATAGCCATATGATGCTTTTTACTGATAGCACACAAGTTTAATGCTTTACACGATTTAGTCTTTTTTACCGAATTAACCATTTAATCGGTAGAATTTCTTTACGAAATTTTCACACAATAATTCTATCATGTCGTAAACGTTAATAGAAATATAAAATAATTATTTTGACTCGATTAAGTAGTCTCGAAACCACTGTTTCGACTAGGGTCTAAACCGAGCTATTACAACTCTCCCTTTTTAGGGATTTTCGTCCCCGAAAATCTTACTGATAAAAAGGTTAGGGTACTATTTTCTCATAGCTTCCTCGAGTTCCTACGTAGCTTCCTCTATCCCATGTTTATGCCAAAGAACCTTCACAAGTGCTTTACGTTTTTTTCTCAATTGCTTGATTTCTCGAGCCAGGATCCTGATCAGTTCTTCGTTGTATGACAAATCAGACTGTATTTCCACATCAACGGGAGAAATCACATGTGATTGATCAGATCGCTATTGACGTACCATCGAGACACGAAAAACATTATGTATCTTTTCAAGCTCAGACGGTAAAGATAGTTGATATGCTATAGGCCCTATTCTTTCAACAATTTCATATGGCCCGATATATCGCAGACTTAATTTTCCTTTACGACCGAAATGAAGAATATTCTTCCATGGTGATACTTTAAAGAATACTCTATCTCTAACCTAGAACTCTATTTCTTTATGTTTCAAATCTGCGTATGATTTTTGTCTATCCGAAGCTGCTTTTAAACTGTCGCGAATCACTTTCACTTTTTCTTCTATTTCTCTAATCAACTCAACCCCGTGAATCTCTTTCTTACTCAATTCAGTCCAGTATAACGATGTTTGACATTTACGACCATATTAAGCTTCGTACGGTGCCATTTTTAATCTCATCTGAAAACTGTTATTATACGCAAATTCAATCAGAGGTAAGTGTTTCTCCTAGCTAGCTTCAAACTCGAGAATACAACAACGTAACATATCCTCAAGTATCTGTATAACTCTTTCGGACTGACCATTAGTCTAGAAATGAAAAGCAGTACTGAAATTCAATTTCGTTCCCAGAGCTTCTTGTAATTTCTTCCAGAATCTCGATGTAAATCTCGGATCTCTATCAGAAATTATAGATAGTGGTACACCATGCAATCCTACAATCTCAGACAAATACAATTCAGCTAGTCTATCTAGAGTGTAGTTTGTACGTACCGGTATAATATAAGTAGATTTCGTTAGTCGATCAACGATAACGCAGATTGCATCTTTCTTTTTCAAAGTTAGGGGCAATCTCGATGTGAAATCCATTGTAACTCTATCCCATTTCCATTCCGGAATCATCACTAGCTGTAGTAATCCTGATGGTACTGGATGTTTGACTTTTACTTGTTGGTAGATTAAACATTTTGATACAAACTCCGATATACCTCGTTTCATTCCCGACCACCAATACAACTATTTCAAATTGTTATACAATTTAGTGCTACCCGAGTGAACAAAAAAACGACTGTTGTGTGCTTCATGCAGAATCTTTTGAATAAGTTCTATATTTTTTGGTATACAGATTCTATTCCGGAACATTAAACAATCATTTTTTCCAATATAAAATTCTGAATTAGAATTAGACTCACATTGAATTTGTTTAGCTTGCAATGAGCCTCGTAGATTTGTTGCAAAAATACCAGTCTAGCTTTTAACTCAGCTAGGATTGATCCATCATCACATACCATCATCTGAATATTCATTGCCCACAAAGCAAACAAAGACTTCTAACCCAAAGCATCAGCTACTACATTAGCTTTTCCTAGATGATAATCGATCACAAACTCATAATCTTTCAATAACTCAAGTCATCTTCGTTGTCACAGATTCAAATCTCTTTGTGACATCAAATATTTCAGGCTTTTATGATCTATAAATATTCAACATTTCTCACCGTATAGATAGTGTCGCCAAATCTTTAATGCAAATACTATTGCAGCTAATTCAAGATTGTGTGTCAAGTAGTTCTTCTTGTGTGGTTTCAACTGTCGGGAAGCATAAGCTATAACGTTTCCATCTTGCATCAATACACAACCCAATCCATTTAATGACGCATCGATGTAAATTAAAAACTCTTTACCCGACTTAGGTTGAACTAAAACTGGTGCCACTGTTAGCAATGCTTTCAACTGGTTAAAGCTCTGTTGACAGTTTTTTGGCCACTCAAATTTCACATCCTTTTGAAGTAATCGAGTTAACGGTACTGCAATCATCGAGAATCCTTTCATGAATCTCCGGTAATATCCTGCTAATCACAGAAAACTTCTGATCTCAAATACATTTCTTGGTGGTTTTCAGTCTATAATTACAGATATTTTACTCGGATCTACTCTGATGCCTTCTGCTAAAACTATATGACTCAAAAATTTGACTTCCCGAAGCCAGAATTCACATTGCTGAATTTAACATATAACTACTTACCTCTCAAAGTCGGTAACACGATTCTTAAATGTTCGTTATGCTCTATCTTATCACAAGAATAGATCAGAATGTCGTCAATAAACACAACAACAAATTTATTTAAATACGGTCTGAAAATACGATCCATCAAATCCATAAACACTGCAAGAGCGTTAGTCAAACTAAATGGTATAACTAAAAATTCATAGTGATCGTACCGTGTTCTGAAAGTAGTCTTTGGTATAACTGAGTCTTTAACTCATAACTGGTAGTAGCCTGATCTCAAATCAATCTTTGAAAATACTGTAGCCCTTTTTAACTGATCAAATAAGTCATCAATCTGCGGTAGAGGATATTTATTCTTTATCGTTACTTTATTCAGTTGCCTGTAATAAATATACATTCTCATTAACCCATCTTTCTTCTTTACAAACAATACGGGTGCACCCCAAGGTGGATAACTCGGTCGTGCGAGACATCCATCTCTCAATTCCTGTAATTGTGCTTTTAACTATTTCAATTCTGTCGGTGCCATTCTATACGAAGCTATTGATATCAGTGTTGTACTTGGTAACAACTCAATACAAAATTGAACCTCTCTGATAGGAGGTAATCTTGGTAATTCTTCTGGAAATACATCAGGAACCTCAAAGATAACCGGTACATATTCAATCTTTGATTTTGACACTTTGGTATCTATTACATACGCCCTTTTTCACACATTTCTGAGCTCGCATAAACAATATTACAACTGGTAATTCATTCGAATCATTAGATTTAATCTGAAGAATTTCACCATTTTGACATTTCAATTCTATACTCTTTTGTCTACAATTCACAACTGCATCATGCAAATTCAGCCAATCCATACCCTGAATCACATCAAATTTATCCAATGGTAAAAGCATCAAGTTAGCCAAAAAACAGTAACCACGATTCATCAATGGACATTGCTTTTAAATTTTATTAACTAATACAGACTTGCCTAATGGATTCGATAATTGAACTACAAATTCTACGAACTCAACATGTAAACTCTTTTTAAACACTAATTCTATTAAGATATACGAATGGGTTGATCCAGGATCTATCAAAGCAACTATATCAGTGTTATAAAGAGAAAAAATACCGGTAATAACATCAAGGAATGATGCTTCTTCACGTGCATGGATAGCATAAGCTCGAGTAGGTGCTCGTGTCTCCGATCTCACATTCGAGGCTCGTGCAGTACTATAGTTACCACTCTGATTCCCAACATTTCGGGGTGACCTCCCTCTAGTAATTGTATTGCTCACTTTTATAGATTGTTCTCTTTAAGCTGTAGATTTCTCTGGACAGTCTCGTAGACAATGATCCAATGATCTGCATTTGAAACATGCCCCGCTTTTCAATCGGCATTCACCATAGTGCTTCCTATTGTAATTCTTACATTCAGATCCCACGTTTTTCATGTTACCCACACTAGTAACAGATGTTGTTTGATGCTTCAGATTAAACTGTCTAACATCTCTGTCTCTGATCCCTATACCCGCAGAAGCAGTTGAATGAGGATGAAAATCTTTAGATTTCTTCAATCCAGACTGATGCGATTTACTTACAAATCTTTTTCTAGAATCTCTTGCTTCAAAATCGGCTCTTCTTTTCTCTTTGGCAAACTCTTCAGCTTTACAAGCCCTATCAACCAAAACCCAAACTCTTTCAACATGAGAATTCCAACTAACAATTGGATATCTTCATTCAATCCGTCCTCGAATATCTTACACTTTATAGCTTCAATGGAGACGTATTCATGAGCATATTTACTGAGTCAAACAAACTCTCTTTCATATTCAATTACCGTCATACGACCTTGTTTCAAGTCAAGAAATTCTTTTCTTTTTTGATTGATAAACCGTTGATTGATATACTTCTTTTGAAATTCAATATGAAAGAAATCCCATGTAAGTCTTTCTCGCGGAACAACATTTATTAGGGTATTCCACCACTGGTATGCTGCATCTCTCAACAGTGAAATTGCACATTTTAAACTTTCTTTAGGTGTGCAAGATAATTCATCAAAAACCATGATTGTATTTTTGAGCCAGAATTCGGCCCTCTCAGCATCATCACTAGCTATACTCTAAATTCTTTGGCCCCATACTTCCATATCTTATCAATAGAAGGTCTATTCAATCTCAAAGGATCCATAACTCATGGATTTACAGGGTTCAGTTAGGGAACAGGTGGGGGTGGAGGTTGTTGAGTAGTCAGATTTGCTCAAACAAATTCGGTAAACCATTCACTCATCATTTGAAAGAAAGCTTGTTTAGCTTCACCTTGACTGCCGCTAGAGGGACTCGATTTAGAAGGCATAGTCCCTTGAGCAGGAGCTGGCACATTACTCTCTACATCGTCTGCTACTGCTTGATTTGGATCCATTTACTATATAAAACATAATTCAGAAGCTGTCAAGAGATATCACACTATCACAATTTACATATGGCATGTATATCTTGACTAGTATACACTAGGTAATCCTAGAATCAACTAAAACGTAGCTTTGATACCAATAAAATATAGTAGCAACTTGGTTTAGACCTTAGTCAGAACAATGGTTTCAGGACCACTTAACCTAGTCAAAATAATTATTTTATATTCTTATTAATGTTTACGACATGATTGAATTACTGTGTGAAAATTTCGTTAAGAAATTTTACCAATTAAATAGTTAATTAGGTAAAAAGGACTAAATCGCGTAAAGTATTAAACTTGTGTACTATTAGTTAAAAGCATCATATGGCTACTAAATTAAATTGGGGGAGTCCTTAACTAATAATTAGACCATTAGTGGTTATAATGGACATTTACAAACACCTTTAAAATGATTTTTGGTTGTTTAATTAAAGGTTAATTTTGGTATTTAATAATTAAGGTTAATAATAATAAAAGTGCTAAAGCCATCATCTTTCTCCCTATTATTTTTCCACTGAAATTTGAGAAAGAAACCATGAAAGCATGCTAGGGCATTCGGCCAAGCTTGGTGAGCTCATTTAGGTATGAAATTTTAATCAGTTTTTAATGATTTCTACGTTTTTGAGCTCGTTATATCTCAACCTAGCTAGCGCATGGCCTAATTTCTGAAATTATTAATGATTTTGAGTTATGCCATTATTGAATGCTTGCTTTTTTAGATGATTTATGGTAGATTATTAATGTTTAATGTTAGATATACAAGTTCTGTTAAGTTATTTTTTCACAGAAATGTCAAAAGGGGTTAAATTGTAAAATTGTAAAATGATGTGGTTAGAAATGTGAATAAAATGAAAATATGGGCTGCTATGAGGCTATATTCGGCTATACATGGGATAAGGGTAAATTGCATAAATTTTCCATTTTGTGTGAAAATGACTAAATTGCAAAGTAGTCAAAAGTATAGGGGCAAATATGTAATTTACCAAATATGTGAATTATGGATTAAATTGAATTGAATAATTACTGAAAGTACTGAATTTGATAATATTTAGATCAAGATAAATAATTACCGGAACTAGATCGGGGGAAACGAAAGGTAGAAGAGTAGACGACAGTTATCCAAGAAATACGAGGTAAGTTCGTATATTTAGAATCAAACTTTCATTTAAAATATTATAACTGTAGGTAATGAATTTAAATGAATACATGTGAATTAGATGATTATGTTACCAATTCAATCCCGATCATAGGTATTAAGCGTTATATGTTCGATTTAAGCATGTTATGTGTATGAATGCTCGAAATTTACCAAAAGGTATTGAGATGCGATGTTTAAATGTTTTAATTGTATTAAAGGTCCGTAATGCACTTTTACCTATTCCGGCGACGATTACAGGATAGGGGTGTTACACATGTGTTTTCTATTTCCCAAAATAAATATTATTAAATTAATTTAAAAAATTAAAATTTCAATAAATTTTACCGTAAAAGAATCAATGAGAAAATATCTTTAATTTCTACATTCACTGGATTCAAAATGACAAATTAATTTAATTTCATTTTCGGACTTCAATTATTTACTTAAATTAATTATCATACAATTTCCATAGGCTCCATTTGTTTCACCAAAAAAGACTTTCGAAAAATATTATTTTTTGTACTTTCCTATGTTTGTTTCATCGAAAACAACTTATGACTTACCATTTTGAAAAACGCAAGTCATTTTCCCAAAAAGAGCTCCTTTATGAGTGATTTTACTTTTATATAAAAATTAACTTAAGTGAAGCTTAATATTATTATATTAATAGTAATTTTTTATTTTTATTGTTAAAAATATTTAAAATTATTAAAATATTATAATTTTCAATATTATTAAACATACATATTTAATTATCTATATCTAATCATATAATAAATTATTAATATACTTTATTATCTTAATAAATTATTTAATATTTCAATTTTATTTTAATAATATCTTTTAAAAATAATAATTTTAAATAATATTCTTCATATATTAGTGAAAAATGTTCCATATTAATATTTTAATAATAAATATTAATGACAATTATAAATATTAATAATAAATGTTTTGTGATATAAAGGCTAAAATATACCATAAGTCTATATACTCTTTACAAATTTGAAATTTAATCCCTATACTTTTATTTTTAAAATTTTAGTCACTCAACTTTTCAGATTTGAAAATCAAGTACAATTGTTAACATTGTTAAATTTATTTTGTTAATTTTATTGATGTCACATTTTTAAATAAAAAATACTCGGTATTCATGTAACTAAAAAATAGCATTATAATGAACATGAATTTAATAAAATATTTTTAATACTGCTGACAATTGAACCTGGATTTTAATATTTAAAAAGTAGAACTAACACGAAAATAAAAGTATATGAACTAAATTTTAAATTTACGAAGAGTACAAGGACTTATGACATATTTTAACCTAGTATAAAAATATGAATATTTTAATTGTATAAATATGAGTATTTTTTTAAATAGTGCTTATCTTTATTTATCCCTTACAACTTTATTGTGTCAATAGGTACTCTTATATATATAATATATTTAATTTAAATTTAGTTTTACTTAAGCATTATTTATTATTAAGTTTATCTATGTCATTGATTATTACAAAATATTTTATTATTATAAAAAAAATTTTCATTGTTAAAAGGAAATTGCACGATAATATTTTATAACAAATAAATTTATCTCGTGTTTGTTTTACAAAAAAACAATGTAAAATATAAACTTATAGATATAAAATAAACTCAATTAAACAACAGAAAGATATGAAAATCTCAAATATATGTTTGTTTAATTGAAAGTAGCTTTTATAATATATTTTCAAGAATTTTTCCAAATAATATAAAATATTTTACACAGATTCATCCAAACACAAGAAAATATTAACTTTTGCAAAAAATTAAGTCATTTTTTGGAAGTCATTATTAGTGAAACAAACAAACCCTTAGTGAGAAACCACATTCATTTTCAAATGTAACCAATTTCTTTAACTTTATTATTTTTATCAACTTGTGTTCGTTTAATTTTAAATGCAATTCATTTATGGTTTCAACAGAATAGCAGAGGGATTGATTGAAAATATATTATTAGGGCTCAAATTATTTATAACTAAGTTCAAGCTTTTTGCTTATTAATTATAAACTTATTTAGTCATGAAGTCATTCCACTATAGTATCGTGACTAAGCTTTTCCCAATTACTTATCATTACGAAAGCTACTTGATTAGTGCTCGTCCAATGACTTTGCCATAAGTGTATTACCCTCAGAAGATATCCTTAATCACTTTGGAATAAATCCATTCTCCCAATATGATCGTATTTTATCTCATCGTAACATCTTCCTTCACGAAAACCCACTTACTATCAAATAGTAATTAAGTCATTCCTCAGAAAGACAAACAACCCGTGACCATGTTTACATTTCATCTATCGTGTAATGCCAATGATAGGATATCATTTATAAATTTCTTGGGTTATGAATTTCATTATTGTGAATGACGCTACTATTGGGAAAATTTTGATTTGAAAACAATTTCTTGCATAGCAGAAAAATAATCGAGTCGATTTGTGATATTTATAATGTAACGACCCAAATTTTTAGGGCACCAAAAAAGTGAGTTTAGGGCCTCCGTCTTAGGAAACGAGTCCATAAATATTTATTAAAAATATTTACGAAGTTAGTTATGAGTTGAATTAGATTTTTGATAAGTGAATTTAGTTTAATTAGAAATAATTAGTAGAAAGAACTAAATTGAATAGAGCATAAAAGTTTAATTATAGAATAGAGAAAGGTTAACGGACTAAATTAGTAATTAAACCAAATTAGTGACATCTGTAAGATAGAGAATAAATACATGTGTATTTAAATTATTAGTACAAATGTATGTTATATATATATTTACTTATAAATTAAGTAAAAGATATTTACTTATTATTTATAATTAATATTATTATTATGTCATATTATAATTTATTTAATAAATAAATGGTGACAATTGTATGGTGATAAATTAACACATGTGTACATGTGTGTATAAATATACATGTATTATTTTTATTTGTTATTATATAGATATTTTATAATTAAATATTAATTAAGATATAAAGTAATAAATAAAAGAAAGAAAACATCAAAGAAAGAAAAAGAATAGAAAGTTACAGAGAAAGCAATGAAAATTGGGAAAGAGAAGAAATAAAGAATGAAGAAAGGGAAAATTAGGGTTTAGAAGCTTGAAGATTATTTGGTAAGTTTAATTAAGTCTTTTTCATGTAATTTTGATATTTTTGAAGTCCTAAAGTTGAATATTTTTGAATTCGTGTGGAAATATTGAAGGTTGATAGATATTTGAGTAGGGTACATGTTGAACAAATGATGGAATTAGGGATTTATTTGATAAAATTATTGATTAAAATTGATTAAAGGACTAATTTGCAAACTAGGTCATAAGTTTTGTGTTGTAGGGTTAAATTGGAAGAAATTTGAAATTATGGAAAAATAATGGAAATTTGATAGTTGAATTAAAGTTTTGATGGAATTTGAATAAGAAAATGATGTGAATTGTAAAGAGGAAGAAGATGAAAATGGTTAGGACAAATCTGGGATTTAGGTAAAAGTTGCATGAAAAGTTATTATTTTATATAAAATATGTGTGTTATTAATTAATTATAATTATGCTAATTTTCATAGCAAACAAGGAAACCGAGACGTTGAATACGAAGGGAAAGGAAAAAGTGATCGAGGAGTAGCTCGAGAAAATATCAGTTTGTATTATCATAATTCAAGTTAAATATTATTATATGTTCAATCTCATTATGTATAAATGCGTGGAAATGAAATTGAGGTAAGTAGTAATATTTGAATTGAATGTGATTGGATGTGATTATTTGAAAGTATGAGAAAGTGATGGAGTTGAAATGTGAATTGAAGTAAAAATATGTGATTATGTGAATTTGTTTGAAACGTGACAATGTATCTGAGATTGAAAAAGTGATTTGGAAACCCTATTAACTAGTGGAGCTTAGTCGGATATAGTTGGCATGTCATAGGATTGGAAGAGTTTGGGGATTCTTCAACCTCAAGTCGATGAGACACTTGGTGTGTCATAGATTTGCTTTAGATAGTTTCGATGAGGCGTTGGTTGCCACTTTGCTTCGACTCAACTGATGAGACACATGGTGTGTCATAGATGTACTTCAAACTATCTGATGAGGCGTTGGTCACTATTTTACCTCGGCTAGGCCGGTGAGGAATTGGTCACCATTTTGGTGTGTTTGGTTGGACCTGTGTATCTACGAAAGTCTGAGTCATGTTAATAGGGGAAATTAAGTGAAATAAGAAAATCAATCGAATTTGATTACTTGAACTATTGAATGAACAGTGAAAGGGGTATTGTGAAATGAAAAGAGAAATGAAATTTGTGCTATGAGATTGAAGGCACGAATCAAAGGTTGATAAAATGGTTCATAATGAAATGTGAATTGAATATTTATATGTAATTGAGAGATGAACCAAAGGTTCATGATTAGTTGGAAATCCTATTGATGAGATATTGATTCAAATATTAGAAATGATGCAATGGAAATATGATAAGTTAGTATGAAATTATATGTATGATTTGAAATTATCTATGTATGTTTATGTTATTTAATTGTTGTTGTGACAGCCCTAAGTTGACCATAGTCGGGAAGTGGTTTCGGGACCACTAAACCGAGTCGTATAAATAATTGAATGTCAAATTTTGCGATTAAAATATGTGATTATGCATATGTGAAGTTGTGATGTTTTAATTTTAGCTAATTGATGTGAAATTATTGAAAATGGACTTGTGTGAAAATTTTGAAAATGTGCTAGGTAAATTTGAAATGGCCTTGTATTATGTGACTTTAAAACACAAGGACTTGCATGTCAAATTGACATTTTTATATATAGTGGCCGGTCATGTGGGGTAATCATTGAAATGTATGTATTTTATACATATATTTGTATTGTAATATAATTATAATATATATGTTATTTGGTGTTAAAATAAAACTTGTTAAATGAAAAGAAAAGGTGATAAAAACAAGGATGTTAAAGCTCTTTCTTTTCTTGGCCGAAAATTTGAAGAAGAGAAAGTTGGGAAAGAACAAACCATTCGACTAAGGAGACATCTTGATTTGGGTAAGGTCTTTTGATGTTAATCTTTATTTTTCATGAAATTGAGCTAGTATTGAGGTCATTTCCGTTGCCCATGGTTGAATTTTTGAGTCGTCGATGTGTAAAGCTTTCGGCCATGGCTAGATTATGCTTAATGGTTGAAGCTTTGAAGTTATGAGGCTTTGAGTGATTATTCGAATATTTTGGTGCCCTTTTGAATGATAGTTGAGCTATGATCATAGAATTTGTAAGGAAATTCGATATTATGTGATTGTATAGATTTTCTTTCACATTCAGTTTGTGGAAAATATTAGGAGGATTGGTTAAATTGATTAGTAAATAAGGCCAAACATCAATCTATGTAATATTTGTTCATTAAAAAAAATTCTTTAGTCACTTGATCGAACTTTGTGAGCTAATAAAGGTAATTGGAGGTGTGGAATTGTTGTTTGTGAGAATTGAATTATGAAAAGCTTTGGATAATTTTAGAAGAACATTCGGCCATAATGTATATTTTTGGTGAAGGCTTGTTAAATGACTTATGTGTTATGAATAAATTATTCCAAGAGTAAATTTAGTTTGTGTATGAAATGGTCTTATTATAATCTGCCATATGAATAAATTAGATATTTAGCCATATAAAGATGTGTTTAATTATGTGAACCATTTTATAATGCACTATCGGCTAAGAATGTCAAGGTTGGTTTTATGAAATTTGATGTTGTAAATAATTAGTCATTAAGGTTATTTGTATATTCATATATGATGTTTATCTATTAAGGCTAACTACTCAATCGATGTGTGATTAAAGATGTCTATGACCATATTGAAATTTTTTACTAAAAGCAGCTTTTGATTTAGTTAAATCACTTGCCATATTCGGCTATGAGTGAGCAAGTAGGAATTTTAATACATTGAAATTTTGTTTAATTTAGCTCAAGAGCAAAGGGCATCAAACTCGGATAGGGAGTCGAATAGCTTACTCCTAGTTATTCATCAATATCCAAGTAAGTTTCAATTCAATAAGTTTAAATTTTAGTTGAATATAACATGATATAAGTATCTAAATATGTGAGCATTCTATGAGAATCAAAATGATGTATGTATATATGAATATTATGATTTTTTTCAAATAGCCGAAAGATGATTTACATATGTATGGTATATATATTAGATGATCGATGAGAGCCATGTGAATGTGTATGCAAAAATAAAAGTGATGACCTATGTGAAATAATGTATATGTTGTGTATGAGTATGAAGGGCGAATGTTTATTGAATTTGAGGCATGGCTGAGTGGTTAGTACTAATGTAAGCAAGGTTGTGATGTATAAGTATATACTAATAAAAGCATTATCTTATTATTATGTTCATGTTATATGAATGTTAAAAGTATATGAAATGTTATATGATAAATTTAGTGGAAGGACTATCGTACGATTTTTAATTGGGTCTTTGACCTAGCAAGCTTTTGAGCTGGTGAAATGTTTCAGGCCACAAGCCTAGCAGGCGTAAAGCCGGTGATCATGTATCGGACTTAAAAGTCCAGCAGGCTTTGAGCCGGTGAAAAATTCGGGTTATTCCCAGCAGGCTAAATGCCGGTGAAATGATAAAAGATTAAAGCTTGTGTTATACGGCATCAGAACTTGTTCAATAAATTTAAATCGATAAGGTACGTAAAATCTTACATGTGTATGAAATTAATGTGATTTGAATTGCAGTAATGAAAAGGAAAGTGATTGGAATGTCAATGTTTTATCATTATTTTGATGTGGGGAAACCAAATATGTGCAGTTACATGGTTTGTTTAATTGATCTATTATGAGAAACTTGTATTCATAAAGTACCTTGTTTTATTCGAATGAAGTGAATAAAGAAATGGCTTGAAAACTTTAGAAATTTGATTATGTGTCTTTAAGTTTGAGAAAAAGAAATACCATTGAGACGTGCTTTGATGTGTTCTTAAGCTTTCGGTTTAAGTGAGTATAAAAGTGTTTATAAGTGGGATTAATGTGTGTTTTTCTTTTGTTAATTAAATTTTATTTGTTGAAACTTACTAAGCTCTTAAGCTTACTTCGTTGTTTTGATTCTCTGTTTTTAGATTGCTGTTGGTAGTTTCGAGCTCGGGGATTCGAAGTCGAAATCATCCACACTATCTAGCCTATTTTGGTATCTTTAGTGACTTATTTTGATAACGGCATGTATATGTTTACTCTTTTGTTTAATTTTGTTTAATTGTAAATATTAAAACAAGCTATACGGAAATGGCTTGTGTTTTGTTCAATACAAATGTTTGGTTTGAGGATTGATAAGTATTAGTTTAAATGTGATATTTTATAGTATGGGATGATGGTGATGTATTTGAAATTATTGATATGTTTTGTATTCGGCACTTGTTGTTTAGCTTTAAGAATTCTTCTCTTAAATTATGATTTGTGTGATAGTACCTCGTACTCTATTCCGGTGACGGATAAGAGTTTAGGGTGTTACATTTTATTGGTATCAGAACTACGGTTTAGTCGATTCTAGGACTAACATAGGATGTGTGAGTTTAGCTATACATGCCAAATTATGATATTATGATAGTGTGATGACTTCTGACAGCTAAAATGTGTTTTTCTTATAGAAATGGATCTTGATCCCAATTGAACTGTAGCGGATAATGTTGAGAGGGTAGCGGCTGCTCCCGCGCAAGGGACTGCGCCGATCGACTCTCAGCCGAGTACTAGTCATTGAGATGATGACATGAGACAAAATTTCTATGCTATGATGAGTGATTAGTTTACTCAATTCCTTCGAACTAATCCAGCTGTTCCACAACCCCTACCCCCGAATACTCCGCTTCTGACACCTGTAGCTCCTCCTGTGATCGATCCTTTGAGGTCGAGTAGGCCCCCGGTGGACAAAATTAGAAAATATGGGGCTGAAGAGTTTCGAGCTACAGTTAGCGATGATGCTAAGCGAGTTGAGTTCTGGCTAGACAATACTATTCGAGTATTTGATGAATTATCGTGTTCTCCCGATGAGTGTTTAAAATGTGCTGTGTCTCTGTTACGTGATGCTGCATATCACTGGTGGAATACTCTGATATCGGTGGTTCCGAGAGAGAGGGTTACCTGGGAGTTCTTCCTGGCAGAATTCCGTAAGAAGTATATCAGCCAGAGATTCATCGACCAGAAACGTAAAGAGTTTCTTGAGCTTAAACAGGGCCGAATGACAATAGCAGAATACGAGAGAGAATTTGTACAGCTCAGCCGATATGCTCGTGAGTGTATCTCATCCGAGGCCATTATGTGTAAACACTTCGAGGATGGATTAAACAAAGATATTAAATTACTGGTTGGTATTCTGGAAATTAAAGAGTTCGTTGTGCTTGTCGAGCGAGCTTGCAAAGCCGAAGAGCTTGGGATTGAAAAGAAGAAAGCTGAAGACGGAGCCAGAGAGTTCCGTAAGAGATCTTCGGAGAAATCTTTTCAGCAGTCATCAAAGAAATTTCGAGATGAGTCGGGCAGATCTAAGGCTACATCGGGCTTTTCCAGAAGAAATCGTGACCGACCTCCTAGAGTACGCGAGCCACTTCAGTCGCTAGTGTGGGTAATGATCGTCAGGACAGATTTGAATGTTTGCACTACGGTAAATGGCATCCGGAGAGCTATAGACTACATGATCACTCATGTTTTAAGTGTGGATCTACTGACCACTTTATTAAAGATTGTCCGAAACTGGTTGAGCGTGTTACTGATCTGAGCGAGAGACCTGTTGGCACGGTAGCTCGAGGTAGACCCCCGAGGTGTGGGAGCAGTGCTGATGGTAGTTAGAGGGGGACCAGAGACACTACGGTCAGATTTGAACACGTGCACCAGCTCGAGCTTATGCTATCCGCGCTTGTGAGGAGGCTTTTTCTCCGGACATTATTGCTGGTACTTTTACTATCTTTGACACTGATGTTATTACTTTGATAGATCCCAGTTCAACTCATTCTTATGTGTGTGAAACTTTAGTGTCCAGTAAGACTCTTCCTGTTGAGTCTACTGAGTTTGTGATTCGGGTATCCAATCCTCTGGGTCGTTGTGTATTAGTTGATAAGGTGTGCAAGAACTGTCCCTTAATGATTCGAGATTTCTGTTTCCCGATCGATTTGATGCTATTGCCATTCGGCAAATTTGATATTATTCTCAGGATGGATTGGTTGACTGTGCATGATGCTATAGTGAATTGCAAGCGAAAGACTATTGATTTACGATGCTCGAATAATGAGATAATTCGGGTTGAGTCTACTGAATTAAACGGACAACCAGTAATGATATCTTCCATTTCGGCTTGGAAAAGGGGTGTGAAGCTTATCTTGCTTATGTACTGGATAGCAAGGTATCTGAACAAAAGCTTGAATCTGTGCCTGTGGTTTGTGAGTATTCGGATGTGTTCCCTAAAGAATTACCGGGATTGCCACCTGTTAGGGAAGTTGAGTTCGACATAGAATTGGTTCCGAGTACAACTCCTATTTCGATCACTCCATATCATATAGCTCCGACCGAGTTAAAAGAGTTGAAATCTCAGTTGCAAGAGTTGACAGATAAAGGTTTTGCTCGACCGAGTTTTTCGCTCTGGGGCGCACCGGTTTTGTTTGTGAAAAAGAAAAATGGGATTATGAGAATGTGTATCGACTATCGACAGCTGAACAAAGTGACAATAAAGAATAAGTATCCGTTGCCCCGAATCAACGACCTATTTGATCAGTTAAAAGGAGCTTCGGTGTTCTCCAAGATTGACCTACGATCTGGCTATTATCAGTTGCAAGTTAGAAACTTAGATATATCCAAGACTGCTTTCAGAACGAGATACGGACACTACGAGTTCTTAGTGATGCCGTTTGGGCTCACTAATGCCCCTGCGATTTTCATGGATTTGATGAAACGGGTGTTTAGACAGTATCTAGATCGGTTTGTGGTTGTGTTCATCGACAACATTCTGATTTATTCCCGCTATGAGATTGAGCATACCGAGCATTTGAGACTTGTGCTTCAAATTTTGCGTGATAATCAACTGTATGCGAAATTCAGTAAATGTGAATTTTGGTTACGCGAGGTCAGTTTTCTGGGTCATGTTGTATCCGCTTCAGGTATTCGAGTCGATCCGAACAAAATTTCAGCTATTCTTGACTGGAAACCTCCGCAAAATGTTTCAGAAGTTCGGAGCTTCTTGGGACTTGCCGGATACTATCGACGATTTGTAAAAGGTTTTTCGATGGTCTCTACTCCGTTAATGAAGCTATGACAGAAAGATGTCAAATTTGAGTGGTCTAAAAAGTGCCAGAAAAGTTTCGACCAATTGAAAGCTCTTTTGACAGAAGCTCCAGTTTTGATTCAGCCTGAGTCCGGTAAAGAGTTTGTGGTTTTTAGTGATGCATCTTTGAGCGGTTTGGGCTGCGTTTTAATGCAAGAGGTCAGATTTGTCGCGTATGCTTCGAGACAGTTAAAACCTTACGAGAGAAATTATCTGACTCACGATCTTGAGTTAGCTGCTATAGTGTTCGCTTTGAAGATTTGGCATCATCATCTGTTTGGAGAGAAGTGTCATGTCTTTTCTGATCACAAAAGTCTCAAGTATTTAATGACCCAGAGAGATTTGAATTTGAGACAAAGACGGTGGCTAGAATTACTGAAGGACTATGAGCTTGTCATTGATTATCACCCAGGAAAGGCTAACGTGGTTGTCGACACTCTTAGTCGCAAATCATTGTTTGCATTACGAGCGATGAATGTACATCTATCTGTGTCTGCTGATGATGTGTTGATAGCAGAATTAAAATCAAAACCAGTGTTATTACAGCAAATCTGTGAAGCTCAGAAAACCGATTATGATTTGGTTGCTAAGCGAGCTTAGTGTAATTCGAATGCTAACTCAGAGTTTTGAATTGATGTGAATGACTGTTTGAGGTTCAGAGATCGATTGTGTATTCCGAGAAGTTCAGAGCTAATTTCGATGATTTTGAGTGAAGCTCATATTAGCTGAATGTCGGTTCATCCGGGAAACACAAAAATGTACAATGACTTGAAATGTCAGTATTGGTGGCACGGTATTAAGAGAGACATCTCTGAGTTTGTATCAAGATGTCTAATATGTCAACAAGTAAAAGCGGAGCATCAGGTACCTTCGGGTTTGCTACAGCCAATTTTGATTCCTGAGTGGAAATGGGATAGAGTCACGATGGACTTTGTATCTGGTCTACCGTTGACACCAAGCAAGAAAGACTCGATTTGGGTTATCGTTCATAGATTGACAAAGTCAGCACATTTTATCCCTGTTCGCACCGACTTTTCACTTGAGAAGTTAGCTGAAATATATGTCTCTCAGATTGTACGACTTCATGGTGTGCCTGCTTCTATTATTTCTAATGGAGACCCCAGATTTACATCCCGATTCTGGAGGAAATTACACGAGGCATTGGGTACCAAATTACATTTTAGCATTGCTTTTCATCCGCAGTCTGACGGCCAATCCAAACGGGTTATTCAGATAATCGAGGATATGTTGAAATGTTGCATTCTCGAGTTTAGTGGATCGTGGGAAAGATTTTTTCCTTTGGTTGAATTCGCGTATAATAACAGTTTTCAATCGAGTATCCAAATGGCACCCTACGAAGCTCTCTATGGTCGAAAATGCCGTACACCTTTATTTTGGACCGAGCTTAGTGAGAATAAGATTTTTGGGGTTGATTTAATCAAAGAGGCTGAGCAAAAAGTGAAAATTGTTCGTGACAGTTTGAAAATAGCATCGGATCATCAGAAATCGTATGCGGATCTAAAACGTAAAGATACTGAGTATCAGATTGGTGATATCACCGTGGAAAAAGGTGTTCAGATTTGGCCTTAAAGGCAAGTTGAGCCGAGATTTATCGGACCATATGAGATTTTGGAATGAATTGGGCCGGTAGCGTATAGATTGATTTTGCCCCCTGAAATTGAAAATATTCACAATGTTTTTCATGTTTCGATGCTTCGAAGCTATAGATCCGACCCTTCTCATGTGATTAGCCCTTCCGATATTGAAATTCAATCTAATTTGAGCTATGAAGAGGAGCCAGTTCGTATTTTGACTCGCGAGACGAAAGAATTACGAAACAAAAAGATTTCATTAGTAAAAGTATTGTGGCTCAAGCATGAGATCGAAGAAGCGACTTGGGAACTCGAGGACTCAAGGAGAGATTGATACCCTAACCTATTTTCTGGTAAGATTTTCGAGGACAAAAATTCTTTAAGGGGGAGAGTTGTGACAGTCCTAAGTTGACCATAGTCGAAAAGTGGTTTCGGGACCACTAAACCGAGTCGTATAAATAATTGAATGTCAAATTTTGTGATTAAAATATGTGATTATGCATATGTGAAGTTGTGATGTTTTAATTTTTGCTAATTGATGTGAAATTTTTTAAAATGGACTTGTGTGAAAATTTTGAAAATGTGCTAGGTAAATTTGAAATGGCCTTGTATTATGTGACTTTAAAACACAAGGGCTTGCATGTCAAATTGACATTTTTATATATAGTGGCCGGTCATGTGGGGTAATCATTGAAATGTATGTATTTTATACATATATTTGTATTATAATATAATTATAATATATATGTTATTCGGTGTTAAAATAAAACTTATTAAATTAAAAGAAAAGGTGATAAAAACAAGGATGTTAAAGCTCTTTCTTTTCTTGGCCGAAAATTTGAAGAAGAGAAAGTTGGGAAAGAACAAACCATTCGGCTAAGGAGACATCTTGATTTAGGTAAGGTTTTTTTATGTTAATCTTTATTTTTTATGAAATTGAGCTAGTATTGAGGTCATTTCCGTTGCCCATGGTTGAATTTTTAAGTCTTTAATGTGTAAAGCTTTCGGCCATGGCTAGATTATGCTTAATGGTTGAAGCTTTGAAGTTATGAGGCTTTGAGTGATTATTTGAATATTTTGGTGCCCTTTTGAATGATAGTTGAGCTATGATCATAGAATTTGTAAGGAAATTCGTTATTATGTGATTGTATAGATTTTCTTTCACATTCGGTTTGTGGAAATATTAGGAGGATTGGTTAAATTGATTAGTAAATAAGGCCAAACATCAATCTATGTAATATTTGTTCATTAAAAAAAATTCTTTAGTCACTTGATCGAATTTTGTGAGCTATTAAAGATAATTGGAGGTGTGGAATTGTTGTTTGTGAGAATTGAATTATGAAAAGCTTTGGATAATTTTAGAAGAACATTCGGCCATAATGTATATTTTTGGTGAAGGCTTGTTAAATGACTTATGTGTTTTGAATAAATTGTTACAAGAGTAAATTTTGTTTGTGTATGAAATGGTCCTATTATAACCAGCCATATGAATAAATTAGATATTTAGCCATATGAAGATGTGTTTAATTAGGTGAACCATTTTATAATGCACTATCGGCTAAGAATGTCAAGGTTGGTTTTATGAAATTTGATTTTGTAAATAATTAGTCATTAAGGATATTTGTATATTCATATATGATGTTTATGTGTTAAGGCTAACTACTCAATCGATATGTGATTGAAGATGTCTATGACCATGTTGAAAATTTTTACTAAAAGCAGCTTTTGATTTAGTTAAATCACTTGCCATATTCGGCTATGAGTGAGCAACTAGGAATTTTAATACATTGAAATTTTGTTTAATTTAGCTCAAGAGCAAAGGGCATCAAACTCGGATAGGGAGTCAGATAGCTTACTCCTAGTTATTCATCAATATCCAAGTAAGTTTCAATTCAATAAGTTTAAATTTTAGTTGAATATAACATGATATAAGTATCTAAATATGTGAGCATTCTATAAGAATCAAAATGATGTATGTATATATGAATATTATGATTTTTTTCAAATAGCCAAAAGATGATTTACATATGTATGATATATATATTAGATGATCGATGAGAGCCATGTGAATGTGTATGCAAAAATAAAAGTGATGACCTATGTGAAATAATGTATACGTTGTGTATGAGTATGAAGGCCGAATGTTTATTGAATTTGAGGCATGGCCGAGTGGTTAGTACTAACGTAAGCAAGGTTGTGATGTATAAGTATATACTAATAAAAGCATTATCTTATTATTATGTTCATGATATATGAATGTTAAAAGTATATGAAATTATATATGATAAATTTAGTGAAAGGACTATCGTACGATTTTTAATCGGGTCTTTGACCTAGCAAGCTTTTGAGCTGGTGAAATGTTTCAGGCCACGAGCCTAGCAGGCGTAAAGCTGGTGATCATGTATCGGACTTAGAAATCCAACAGGCTTTGAGCTAGCGAAAATTTTGGGTTATACCCAACAGGCTAAATGCCGATGAAATGTTATAAGATTAAAGCTTGTGTTATACGACATCAGAACTTGTTCAATAAATTTAAATCGATAAGGTACGTAAAATCTTACATGTGTATGAAATTAATGTGATTTGAATTACAGTAATGAAAAGGAAAGTGATTGGAATGTCAATGTTGTATCATTATTTTGATGTGGGGAAACCAAATATGTGCAGTTACATGGTTTGTTTAATTGATCTATTATGAGAAACTTGTATTCATAAAGTACCTTGTTTTATTCGAATGAAGTGAATAAAGAAATGACTTGAAAACTTTAGAAATTTGATTATGTGTCTTTAAGTTTGAGAAAAAGAAATACCATTGAGACGTGCTTTGATGTGTTCTTAAGCTTTCGATTTAAGTGAGTATAAATGTGTTTATAAGTGGGATTAATGTGTGTTTTTCTTTTATTAATTCAATTCTATTTGTTGAAACTTACTAAGCTCTTAAGCTTACTTCGTTGTTTTGATTCTCTGTTTTTAGATTGCTGTTGCTAGTTTCGAGCTTGGGGATTCGAAGTCAAAGTCATCCACACTATCTAGCCTATTTTGGTATCTTTAGTGACTTATTTTGATAACGGCATGTATAGGTTTACTCTTTTGTTTAATTTTGTTTGATTGTAAATATTAAAACAAGCTATACGGAAATGGCTTGTGTTTTGTTCAATACAAATGTTTGGTTTGAGGATTGATAAGTATTAGTTTAAATGTGATATTTTATAGTATGGGATGATGGTGATGTATTTGAAATTATTGATATGTTTTGTATTCGGCACTTGTTGTTTAGCTTTAAGAATTCTTCTGTTAAATTATGATTTGTGTGTTAGTACCTCGTACTCTATTTCGGCGACGGATAAGAGTTTAGGGTGTTACAGTTGTTATAATTCGAATTATGATAATACCACTGAGTAGTTCCAATACTCAGCGTCTGGTTTGTTTTCGTGCACAGGTTAGGTCAAGTTAAAGTTTGGCCCAGCATCCGAATCAATCCCGACCTCAGATCAATTTCTAGTGATGAATCTATCTTTTGGAAATGTGGCATGTATTAGGTTTTGTTTTAGTCACTTGTATATTTCATGATTTGGGTGTATTGTAATTTGAAACTTTTAAGAAGTTTCGATATGAATAAATGAATAGTTTCTATGTTTGAAGAGAGAAATGAATGTTATTTGATCAAGAATTATAAGTCAATGTTTTGGGCATGAATTAGGTGTGTTTAGTAGGTGAAAGTAGCTTAAAAATGATGAAAAAGTAGGTTTTCACATGGCCAAGTCACATGGGCGTGTGCCTAGGCCGTGTGGCAAAGTTAGACTTGCCACAGGCTAGTCCCACGGCCGTGTGCAGCAAGTCAGATCTACCCATGGGCTAGCCCCACGACCATGGGAGGCTCACAGGTAGGCCACACGGGCTTGTGCCCCTATTTTCAATGAAAAATTTCTAAAGTTTTCGGTTTAATCCCAAATTACTTCCTAAACATATTTTGGGCCTCGTAGGCCCATATTAAGGACTTTTTGATGGAAATTAGAAGGTTTTAGATTAAAACTCAGATTTATGACTCAATTTTGTTTGTGTACTAGTGTATAAGTCCGATAATGCCTTGTAACTCTGCTCCGGCGACGGTTGGGGTTAGGGGGTGTTACATTTATTGGTATCAGAGCTATCAGGTTTAGTTGATTCTTGGACTAAATGGAGCTCGTAAGTGAGTCTAGAAGTACATGCCATAGTCAAGTCAAAACTGAGTCGAGATTTTTGGATGCTGACCTATTTAATTTTTATTGTTTTATAGATTAAAGAAGTCGGATGAAAATTTGGATGATATAAATGAAGAAATGTTCACTGGGGATAAAGAATCATATGATTTAGTTGAAACAAATTAGCTACACCCGGTGTGAATTCAATTTGAAATCAGCCTCCTAATGCAGAAAGAGAAAACATTATGGAGAGAGATGGGAAAGGTAGAAATGATTCTGAATTATTAAAAATATTAGCTAAAGCTCTTGAGCGAGTAGCAGAGTCTGTACTTGCTACCACATCTATAACTGTTCCTAAACGGGCCCCTATTAAGGAACTAAGAAAATATGGTGCCAGAAAATTTTCGGGTCTGAAAGGAGTTGATCCGACCATAGCTCAAAACTGGATGGAGGAAACCAAAAGAATTTTATAGTAGTTGGAGTGTACTCCATGAGAAAGCCTGTTATGTCTTGTATCTTTGTTATAGGGTGAGGCATAATTATGGTGGGATTCTGTGATCCGACATTTGTCGACTGATCAGGTAACATGGGATCTATTCCAAAAAGAACTTCAAAAGAAGTATATTGGGGATATATATATAGAAGATAAGAAACTAGAATTTTTTAATGCTGAAACAAGGTGAAATGACAGTAATGGATTATGAATGGGAGTTCTCAAGACTTGGTAGATATGTATTAGAGTTCGTATCAACTGAAGCTGACAACTGTAAAAGATTCTTACGTGGATTAAGAGATGAAATAAAACTGCTATTAGTATCTTAGCGAATCACTCAATTTGTTGATTTGATTGAGCGGGCTAAGATGGTAAAACAAGTCTTGGGACCTGATAAAAAGTCTGAACCTTCTAAATCAATTGGGAAACGTGTAGGAACTATAAGCTCGAATCCTTTACCAAAAAGATCCAGAGACTCTCGAAGTGGATGGGGATCTAGTTTCAGATTAGATAGAGGACGAAAGAGTCAAGGAAAACAAACTACAATGTCCATCAGTAGTGTAAGAGCTCCCTCCCAAAAAATTGTTATTCCAGATTGTGAACATTGCAGGAGGAAACATAGGGGTGAATGTTGGCGATTGGTTAGAGGATGTTTTAAATGTGGATCTACAGATCATTACATTAAGGACTGTCTGAAGAATGATAGTGCTACACCTATGACATCACAGAGATCAGCATCTACTACTAGAGGTAGAGGGTCAGGTAGAAGTGGTTCTGTATCTCGAGGAGGTAGTGCTAGAAGAAGTAGTGAGTTGTTACACAGTAGTCAGAGGCCAGAATTCTAGCTAGAGCATATGTAGTTCGAACTCGAGAAGAGGGTGATGCGCATGATGTAGTAACAGGTATATTTTTATTATATTCTGAGCTTTTTTATGTTTTAATTGATCCTAGATCTTCGAACTCATATATTACTTTAAAATTAGTTGAGTTGGGAAAAATAGAATCTGAGATATCTAGAGTAACTTTAGAGGTGTCAAGCCTATTGGGACAGAAGATGTTAGTAAATCAAGTTTATCCGAGATGCCCGTTGAAAATTCAGAATGAAAATTTTCAAGTTAATTTGTTGATTATGCCTTTTGGAGACTTTGATATAATTTTGGGGATGGATTGGCTATTTGAACATGGAGTAATTTTAGACTGTTGCAAAAAGAAATTCAGTATTTAGACTGTTGATGGAGACAGTATTGAGATAAAGGGGATTCAAAGCAGTGGGCCAACACGTTTTATTTCAGCAATAAAGGCTAATAAGTTGTTATAGCAAGGTTGTACAGCATACATAGCTTATGTTATCAACTCATATACAGTTGGTAGCCAATGCAGTAAAATCCGTACAGTTTGCGAGTTTCCTGATGTATTCCCTGAAGAATTATCTGGTTTGCCACCAGATAGAGAAGTTGAATTTGCTATAGAGGTTTATTTGGGTACGGCTCTAATTTATATACCTCCATACCGTATGTCGCCTACTAAACTGAAAGAGTTAAAAGTACAGTTGCAAGATTTGTTAGACTGTGGGTTTATTAGATCGAGCATTTCACCATGGGGAGCTCCAGTGTTATTTGTTAAAAAGAAAGATGGCTCAATGCGACTCTGTATTGATTATAGACAGTTGAATAAGGTGACAATCAAGAACAAGTATCCACTTCCTTGCATTGATGATTTATTTGATCAATTGAAAGGGGCTTTAGTATTTTCAAAAATTGATTTAAGATCAGGATATTATCAATTGAAGGTGAAAGTGAATGATGTACCGAAGACAGCTTTCCATACAAGGTATGGCCATTATGAATTTTTAGTAATGCCATTCGGGTTGACTAATGCCCCAGCTACTTTCATGGATCTGATCAATCGTATATTTCAGCCATATTTAGATCAATTTGTTGTGGTTTTTATTGATGACATATTGGTTTATTCGAAGACAGAGACAGAACATGATCAGCATCTCATAATAGTGCTACAGATTTTGCGGGAAAAATAATTGTATGGGAAATTCAGTAAATGTGAATTCTGGCTGTCAAAAGTCGTAGTTCTGGGACATGTGGTATCGGCAGATGGAATCTGTAACGCCCTGGTTTTGGGACTTTTCGAGATTTTTGTGATTTTGGTTAATTCATGAATTTCTATGTTCTGATGGTATAAATTATGTTCTAGTACGTTGGGCCTCTAGAAGGCCCAGTCTTAAGTTGAAACCCGACGGATTTAATAAATTTTAGTTTAAAAGAGAAGGGGTTCTGGCATAGTGGACTTGTAAAGAAAAGTGGGCAAAATAAGTCACAAGGTAACCTGTGGTAGAGTGGCAAGGTAACGCCACTAGGGTGCTATTAAAGTGGCGTGTGGATGTTTAGGGGGAGCCAAGGTTAAAGTCGCAAGGTAAGTTAATTAGAGTATTTATTTTTGTGAATAAGAAAGGTAGGTATTGGAGCTTGAGTGGAACTCTAAAGGGGAGAGTTTGAAGTGTTCAAGAGAGTGGAATAAGGAGGGATAAGGGGAGGAAATTTAGGAGCTGATCAAGGAGTGAGGTGTTGGCCGAATGATGGACTCTTCAAGAGCCAGAGTTGGCCAGCCAAGGGGTTTTATGTAGGCAAATCGGCTAGGGGTTTGGGTATTTGCAATTTCGGCAATAGGGGTAGTATGTGCTGAATTCTCTTTTGATCTTCTTCAGGTTTTTGTTTTGGTCTTCCTTTTGCTTAGCCAAAATAGGGTTTGTGCCGTAGGGATTATTCTTCTACTCTTTCTTTTTGCTAGAAGCTGAAATACAAGCTTCCATTTCTCTCTGTGTCGTTTTCTCTGCCAAAATTGATTACTTACTTCTCCTCTTCTCTATTCTTTTCTTCTTTACTTTTTCTTCCAACCGTATCCCTTACTTCTCCATCTCATTCCCTCTCACTTTGATAATCACAAAAGCTGAAAGCAAAGCCTTCCATGGCCAATTTCCCTTTTTACCGAAACTTTGGAACCAAATCCCGAAACCTTGATTATTTCTTGCTCATTTCTTCTATAGCTGAATCTACCCTGCTCATATTTCTCTTCCTTCTTTTCTTCGTCAATCTCTCTTGAAACCAAGATAGCCGAATACCTTTTGGAGCCGAATACTTCATCTTTTCTTTTAGGAGTCAAAATCTTCATACCTGTGGTGTAAAAGCTGAATCTTCGATCACTTAACTCTTCTCTCCTGAGTGCAAGTGGAACGATCGTAGATCGGGGTTAGGGTGATAGTAGGAACTCGTCTTGACAAGGATAAGTGTCGGTAAGTATTTCGAGACTCTTTTCTTTTTCATTAGTTACCCATGTTTAAGATAAAAGCTGAAATCCCTATCTACCAAGGGTGGCTAACATTTGGACTAAGGGCATATTGGCCTCTTCTTTTGGTTTTGTATGTGCTAGTGTGGACAAGGGGACGTACAGCATAGGGCTTTGAAGGCTAACACGGTCAGGCATCTAGATCTAGTCCATATTTTGGCAGAAAGGTAAGAACTTTAGGGACTAAGGCAATGTTGGCTGAATATGGTAAGGAGATTAGTACTTATTTTGTGTTGATATGTAGTTTGACGTATCAGTAACTCAATTGTAGGCAACTTGCATGTGGATCTCGCCATTCCAAATCAGGTGTGTATCGTACCCTCCTTATAGACAAAATCGGCAATGGCCATAGTGACCGAAAAGTGACCGAAAGTGACCGAAAGGTCAGCACTTTGTAGATTTATGAGTGTGCAAATACTCATTCGATGGTTAGATGCATAAGCGCGAGTGGTAAGATTGCTTAGTGTGTAATTTCGTGCACTTCGGTATATTCGGGCTTAATGGGCCGACATCGGGTTAAAAGGGCCAGCGAGCCCAATTCGATAAAAATGCTCGGTAAGAGTTTCCGTTAAAACGTTAATGGCTGTAATATGCATGAAAACCCTAAAATAGTAAATTTACTAAAATACCCGTAAGTATGAAAATTTCCATTTTACCCCTAGATGCAAAACGACTGTTATACCCATAGGGTTAATTCTGTATGAAAAGCATGATATTCTATTTCTGTATGATTATATGTTATGATATGTATATCTTATGCATGAGATCTGGGTTTATTGATGGAGGAAGCGTTCTGGTGGCTATGCCACAAATATCTGTTTCTGGTGGCTTTGCTAGAAATATCTGTTCTAGTGGCCCTGCCACAATATCTGTATCTGGTGACTCAGTCACATTATCTATTTTGGCAGCTCTGCTACAAATTCTGTTGTGTGTAGCGGATGGGTGGGTTGAGTTGTCTCCCCACATGGTGTAAGGTTGGTGCAGAGGTGTATATGGATGGATTTGGGTTGGGTTTTTGCATGCATGATATATCTGTTCTGTATCTGTTATGGGCCTATGGGCTTCATTCTGATTTCTGTATTGGGCTAAGGCCCAAATAAATCTGACTTTAAGGCTTGTTATGTTTTGGACTATGGTTGGATTATTTTACACACTGAGTTTTCCAAACTCACCCCTTAATTTCGTCCATGCAGGTAATCCCTAACCATAGCAGACTTGGAGCTGTGAGGGATTCGGAGTGGCCACCTATTCTGCAAGTTTGGTTTTCATCGCACACTTATTTCAGTATCTCAATTATTCTATTATATTATTTTTGAGTTTTAAGTTGTAATAAGGCCGCTCTTAATATTTTTCTTGGTTTTAATATTTGGTTATAATTACACTCGGTTGAAACTGCTAGTTCTAGGTCGCGCGGTTTCTAATCAAATTTAAAGAATGGTTTCAATACACAACGAACATAACAAATGGATAACCTAAGGACTTAATAAACCTGTTTTTCATTAAACAACTGTTTTACAAGATCACTTTTGGCATCGTAAACAAAGAACACAATCAGTCGTAAGTCTATTTGACACGTCAGATTTGGCCATAACATTCAGGCCAGGTTAGGGGTGTTACATTTAGTGGTATCAGAGCTAGGTTGCAACAACTTAGCTATGGGACGGGTTTAAAAGTGAAATTTTTAAAGTAAGGTTAAATAAAGATTTTTGAAAATTGTTTTAAGAATTTGTTTTCGAAATTGTTTTTAAGATTTTCTTTCTACAAATGAATGGGTTTAAAGAGTGAACTCGGTTTCTAAATTTGGTTTCTAAGAAAGTGGCACATCGAATCACCGGGCCAAGTCTGTAAGTTTTTCTGAATTTTTTTAATTGTTTCTGAAATTCTGTTATATGACCCTATTATGATACTCTAGTTAGGGTAATACTGAAACTATAGGGATTCAGATAAGTAGACTGAAACTGTAGCTAGGCTACGATTCTGCGAAAAGAAATCAAACTCTGAATTATTGCCTGTTAATAAAACATCTGTAATAAACACTGAAATATTCAACTGATGCATAAAATTCATAATCAGATAATACGAAATGAGTACGACAGCAGCTCGTGGAAGAGGCCGTGGACATGGTCGAGGTAGTACATGGGCTGGATCTCCATTTTCAGGACATATGCCGGGAGCAGATGCACTGGTAGCACCGGCAACAGAAGTGGAGTCTCATGATTGAGGTACCGGGGATGACACTCTATCCCACGCGATGCTCTGAGTTTTGGAAAGGGTTACTGGGGAAAGTACGGGAAACGAAATTCGAGCATCTATTTCTGAGCGACTCCGGGCTAATGGAGCGGAGATCTTTAGGGGCATATCTAGTGTAGCCCCGAATGTGGCTGAATACTGGTTAGAGGCCACGGAGCGAATCATGGATGATTTGGACTGTTCCGTGAAACAGAAGCTGAAATGAGCCATATCGTTGCTACGGGATGAGGCGTATCAGTGGTGGCTCACTGTGAGAGATGCAACCTCAGGTGACAGGGTGACTTGGGAGTTGTTTAAGACATCCTTTAAAGGGAAGTATGTTGGGGCCAGTTATGTGGACGCCCGCAGGAAAGAATTTCTGAATCTAGTTCAAGGGAGTAAGATAGTTGCTGAGTACGAGGCTGAGCTTCTGAGGCTAAGCCGGTATGCTGTTGGATAGTTGCTATAGAGTATGAATGTAGCGTGCGCTTCGAGGATGGTCTTAGAGATGAGCTTAGGGTGCTGATTGCTCCGCAGAAGGAGCGTAAGTTTGCTGCTTTGGTGGAGAAAGCTAAGATAGCTGAGGAGGTGAAGCGTACTGAACGGCAAAATCATAAGAAGGATCGAAACTATTTTCGAAGAGATTCAAGACTCTCGGGTGGTGCCAATAGGAATGTTAAGAGAGCAAGAGTGGAAGAGTCAGTTCGAGCAGTTCCGATGAATGTTGTTAGACCGCAAGTTTGCAGGAGTTGTGGTAAGATACATCTGGGCGAGTGTCAGAGACGTTCTGGTGCTTGTTTCCAATGCGGATCTATGGAGCATAAAGTTAAGAACTATCCTCAGGAACCAGATTAGGTTCAAGTTACAGATCAGAGAGTTGCCCAACCAGTGAGAGGTGGACCACAACCACCGAGAGGGCGTGGACAAGGTAGAGGTGGTAATGGAAATGGTCGAGGATGAGGAGCACCTAGTAGGGGGCTGGATATGCTAAGGCTCGTCAGCCAACATTGTTGTACGTAACTCGTCGCCGAGAGGAGGGTGATGTACTTGACGTCATAACTAGTACGTTCTTGATTTCTAGTATGCCATACACTGCGTTGATAGATATTGGATCTACCCATTCGTATGTTGTATGTGCCATATCTGGGTCGCTGGGTGTGCGCTCTAAGGAGGCCATGAGTGGGGTATCTGTACTAAGTCCTTTGGGTCACTCGGTTAGGGTAGACAAACTGTATAGAGACGTGCCTTTAGAAACTCAAGGTAAGATTTTCTCTGGAGACTTGATAGAGTTACCATTTGGAGAATTTGACTCATCTTGGGAATGGATTGGCTTGTTAAGCATAGGGCTACTCTGGATTGTGCTGCCAAGTGAATGGTGTTAAAGACCATGGAGGATGAGGAGGTTATGGTGATAGGTGAGCGAAGGGATTATCTATCTAATGTGGTGTCAGCATTGAGAGCCGAGAAGTGGATCTGTAAGGGTTGTGAGGCTTATTTAGCATTTGTAAGTCAGTCGGAGACTAAAGGTTTGACGGTGGATAAGGTTAGAACTGTTAAGGAATTCCAAGATGTTTTTCCAGAGGAGCTTCCGGGTTTGCCTCTGAACCGAGAAGTCGAGTTTGGAATTGATTTGTTGCCTGAAGCGGCAGCGGTGTCCATCGCACCATACAGAATGGCACCAAAGGAGTTAGTGGACCTGAAAGCGCAAATTCAAGAGTTATTAGATAGAGGCTTTATTAGGCCGAGTGTGTCTCCGTGGGGAGCACCAGTGTTGTTCTTGAATAAGAAGGATGGATTGATGCGGATGTGCATCGATTATCGGCAGTTGAACAAACTGACGATTAAGAATAAGTACCCTCTGCCAAGAATCGATGATCTATTTGACCAGCTTAGGGGAGCTTCAGTATTTTCCAAGATTGACCTTCGATCTGGATATCATCAACTAAGGGTTAAGGAGGTGGATATTCACAAAACGGCATTCAGAACACGGTATGGTCACTATAAGTTCTTGGTTATGCCATTTGGGCTGACAAACGCACCTGTAGCATTTATAAATCTGATGAATTAGGTGTTCCAACCATACTTGGATCGATTTGTAGTCGTGTTTATCGATGATATTCTGGTATATTCTGAAACTGGAGAGAACCATAATGAGCATCTTCGTATTGTGCTGCAAGTGTTGAGGGAGAATGAGCTTTTTGCGAAATTTAGTAAGTGTGAATTCTGGTTAAGGGAGGTAACTTTCTTAGGTCATGTTATCTCTACTGAAGGGATCAAGGTGGACCCTTGAAAGATTGAAGCGATTCTAGAATAGAAGCCACTGAGGACGGTATCCGAAATTCAGAGTTTCCTGGGTTTGGCTGGGTACTACAGAAGGTTTGTGGAGGGTTTCTTTGTGTTAGCGGCACCTTTGACAAAGCTGATAAGGAAAGGAGCACCATTTGTTTGGACTAAGAGGAAACAGAAAGCTTTTCAGAAGTTGAAGGAAGTTCTGATCGAGGCACCTGTATTGATTCAGATGGAGTCTGGAAAAGATTTTACCGTGTACAGTGACGTATCACATGTGGGTTTGGGTTGTGTGTTGATGTAAGAGGGTAAAGTAGTTGCTTATGATTTGCGTCAGCTTAAGCCTCACGAAGTAAACTATCTTACTCATGATCTGGAGTTGGTCTTTGCACTCAAGATTTGGAGACACTACTTGTACGGAGAAAGGTGTATCATATACACGGATCATAAGAGTCTTAAGTACTTGCTGACTCAGAAGGAGATGACCTTAGACAACGAAGATGGATAGAGTTGCTTAAGGATTATGACTGTTTGATTGAGTATCACCCAGTCAAAGCTAATGTGGTGGCTGATACCCTAAGTCGTAGAGTTGTATCTGATCTGAGAGTAATGTTTGCTCGTCTGAGTCTGTATGACGATGGTAGTCTGTTGGCGGAATTGCAAGTAAGGCCAACCTGGGTTGAAGAGATTAAGGAAAAGCAGTGGAAGGATGAGTTTCTAGTTTCTCGATTCCAGCAAGTTAAAAATAGGGAAACTTCTGAGTTTGGACTGAGTAGTGAGGGAGTTCTGTGTTTTCAAGGTAGAGTTTGCATTCCGAAGGACTCTGACTTGAGACAGGCAATTCTGAAAGAGGCTCATGGAGGACTTTGTGCTATGCATCCTAGAGGGAATAACTTGTATCGTGACTTGTGAGAATTGTATTGGTGGCTAGTGCTTAAACGAGAAGTAACGAAGTTTGTGGGAAAATGTCTGACTTGCTAGCAAGTGAAAGTTGAACATCAACTACCTTCCAGACTTTTACAGCCAGTAAAGGTACCACTTTGGAAGTGGGAGAGGGTAACCATGGACTTTGTGAGTGGACTACCCTTGTCACTGACGAAAAAGGACTCGATTTGGGTGATTGTGGATAGGTTGACCAAATCTGCTCATTTCATACCTTTCCGCACTAATTATTCACTTCAAAAGTTAGCCAAATTGTATGTAGCAGAAATTGTGTAGCTACATGGAGTGCCAACGTCAATTATTTCTGATCGGGATCCTAGGTTCACATATCGGCTCTGGCAAAAGTTGCATGAGGCGTTGGGAACGCGGCTGAACTTTAGCACAGCTTTTCATCCTTAGACTGATGGTTAGTCGGAAAAGGTTATTCAGATTTTGGAAGACATGTTGAGAGGATGCGTTATCGACTTCCGATGTAGTTGAGAGGACTACTTACCATTGGCAGAGTTTGCTTATAACAACAGCTATCAGGCTAGTATTCAAATGGCACCATATGAAGCGCTGTATGGACGTAGGTGTCGTACACCTAGTTGTTGGACTGATTTGGGAGAACGACAGGTTCTTGGACCTGAGTTGGTAGCAGAGACTAAAGATAAGGTCAGGGTCATTAGAGATCGATTAAAAGAAGCATCTGATAGGCAGAAGTCTTATGCAGATTTAAAGCGTAAGGAAATTGAGTACTCGGTGGGTGATATAGTCTTCTTGAAGGTTTCACCTTGGAAGAAGATATGAAGATTTGGAAAGAAGGGAAAGTTGAGTCCACGGTTCATTGGGCCTTATCGAGTTCTTAAGCGAGTAGATCCAGTGGCGTATCAGTTGGAATTACCTCCAGAGTTAGACAGAATTCACGATGTTTTTCACGTCTCCATGTTAAGGTGTTATCGTTCTGACCATACTCATGTCCTACTAGTTGCAGAGATTGAAGTACAGCCTGATTTGACTTTCGAGAAAGAGCCTGTACAGACACTGGATTGAGATGTTAAGGTTCTGAGAAAGAAGTCGGTTCCATTAGTAAAGGTGCTTTGGCGTAATCATGGTAGAGAAGAAGCTACTTGGGAGCCAGAGGAGATGATGTGTCAGCAATACCCTCAATTGTTTGGATCAGGTAAATTTCGAGGACGAAATTTCTTTAAGGAGGGTAGAGTTGTAACGCCCTGGTTTTGGGACTTTTTGGGATTTCTGTGATTTTGGTTAATTCATGAATTTCTATGTTTTAATGGAATAAATTATGTTCTAGTACGTTAGTGGGCCTCTAGAAGGCCCAGTCTTAAGTTGAAACTCGGCGGATTTAATAAATTTTAGTTTAAAAGAGAATGAGGTTCTGGTAAAGTGGACTTGTAAAGAAAAGTGGGCAAAATAAGTCACAAGGTAACTTGTGGTAGAGTAGCAAGGTAACACCACTAGGGTGGTATTAAAGTGGTGTGTGGATGTTTAGGGGGGAGCTAAGGTTCAAGTCGCAAGGTAAGTTAATTAGAGTATTTATTTTTGTGAATAGGAAATGTAGGTGTTGGAGCTTGAGTGGAACTCTAAAGGGGAGAGTTTGAAGTGTTCAAGAGAGTGGAATAAAGAGGGATAAGGGGAGGAAATTTAGGAGCTGATCAAGGAGTGAGGTGTTGGCCGAATGATGGACTCTTGAAGGGCAAGAGTTGGCCGGCCAAGGGGTTTTAGGTAGGCAAATCGGCTAGGGGTTTGGGTATTTGCAATTTCAGCAATGAGGGTAGTATGTGCCGAATTCTCTTTTGATCTCCTTCGAGTTTTTGTTGTGGTCTTCCTTTTGCTTAGCCGAAATAGGGTTGGTGCCTTAGGGATTATTCTTCTACTCTTTCTTTTTGCTAGAAGCTGAAATACAAGCTTCCACTTCTTCATGCGCCGTTTTCTCTGCCAAAACCGATTACTTACTTCTCCTCTTCTCTAATCTTTTCTTCTTTAATTCTTTCCAACCGTATCCCTTACTTCTCCATCTCATTCCCTCTCACTTTGATAATCACAAAAGTCGAATGCAAAGCCTTCTATGGCCGATTTCCCTTTTTGCCGAAACCTTTGGAACCAAATCCTGAAACCTTGATTACTCCTTGTCGATTTCTTTTATAGTCGAATCTACCCTGCTCATATTTCTCTTCTTTCTTTTCTTCGTCAATCTCTCTCGAAACCAAGATAACCGAATACCTTTTGGAGCTGAATACTTTATCTTTTCCTTTAGGAGCTGAAATCTTCATACCTGTAGTGTAAAAGCTGAATCTTGGATCACTTAACTCTTCTCTCGTGAGTGCTAGTGGAACGATCGTAGATCGGGGTTAGGGTGATAGTAGGAACTCATCTTGACAAGGATAAGTGTTCAGTAAGTATTTCGAAACTCTTTTTTTTCATTAGTTACCCATGTTTAAGATAAAAGCCGAAATCCCTATCTACCAAGGGTGGCTAACATTTGGACTAAGGACATATTGGCCTCTTCTTTTGGTTTTGTATGCGCTAGTATGGACAAAGGGACGTACAGCATAGGGCTTTGAAGGCTAACACGGTCAGACTTCTAGATCTAGTCCATATTTCGGCAGAAAGGTAAGAACGTGAGGGACTAAGGCAATGTTGGCCGAATATGGTAAGGAGATTAGTACGTATTTTGTGTTGATATGTACTCTAACGTATCAGTAACTTGATTGTAGGCAACTCGCGTGTGGATCTCACCATTCCAAATCAGGTGTGTATCGTACCCTCTCTATAGACTAAATTGGTAAAGGCCATAGTGACCGAAAAGTGACCAAAAGTGACTGAAAGGTCGGCACTTTTTAGATTTGTGAGTGTGCGAATACTCATTCGATGGTTAGATCTATAAGCGCGAGTGGTAAGATTGCTTAGTGTGCAATTTCGTGCGCTTTGGTATATTCGGGCTTAATGGGCCGACATCAGGTTAAAAGGGCCAGCGGGCCCAATTCGGTAAAAACGCTCGGTAAGAGTTTCTGTTAAAACATTAATGGTTCTAATATACATGAAAACCCTAAAATAGTAAATTTACTAAAATACCCCTAAGTATGAAAATTTCCATTTTACCCCTAGATGCAAAACTGTTATACCCCTAAGGTTAATTCTGTATGAAAAGCATGATATTCTGTTTCTGTATGATTATATGTCATGATATTTATATCTGATGTATGGGATCTGGGTTTAGTGATGGAGGACGCATTCTGGCTATGCTACAAATATTTGTTTATGGTGGCTATGCTAGAAATATCTGTTCTGGTTGCCCTGCCACAATATCTGTATCTGGTGACTCAGTCACATTATCTATTCTGGCAGCTCTGCTACAAATTCAGTGGTGTGTAGCGGATGGGTGCGTTGAGTTGTCTCCCCATATGGTGTAAGGTTGGTACGGGGGTGTATATGGATGGATATGGGTTGGGTTTCTGCATGCATGATATATCTGTTCTATATCTGTTATGGGCCTATGGGCTTCATTTTGATTTCTGTATCAGGCTAAGGCCTAAATAAATTGACTCTGAGGCTTGTTATGTTTTGGACAATGGTTGGGTTATTTTACACACTGAGTTTTCCAAACTCACCCATTAATTTCGTCCATGCAGGTAATCCCCAACCATAGCAGACTTGGAGCTGTGAGGGATTCGGAGTGGCCACCTATTCTGCAAGTTTGGTTTTCATCGCACACTTATTTCAGTATCTCAATTATTCTATTATATTATTATTGGGTTTTAAGTTGTAATAAGGCCGCTCTTAATATTTTTCTTGGTTTTAATATTTGGTTATAATTACACTCGGTTGAAACTACTAGTTCTAGGTCGTGCGGGTTTCTCATCAAATTTAAAGAACGGTTTCAATACACAACGAACGTAACAAATGGATAACCTAAGGACTTAATAAACCGATTTTTCATTAAACAATTATTTTACAAGATCACTTTTGGCACCGTAAAAAAAGAACACAATCAGTCGTAAGTTTATGTGACACGTCAGATTTGACCATAATGTTCAGGCCGGGTTAGGGGTGTTACAGAATCAGAGTTGATCCGAAAAAGATACAAGGTATTGTTCAATGGAAAGCTCCGAAGAATGTATCTGAGGTACGCAGTTTCCTTGGTTTAGTTGGATATTATAGAAGATTTGTAAGTGGATTTTCGAAAATAACCTTGCCAATGACTAAGCTACTACAGAAGAATGTTCCTTTTGTTTGGGATGATCAATGTTAGAAAAGCTTTTGGATGTTGAAGCAAATGCTAACAGAGGCACCAGTTTTGACTTTACCAGATTCGGGAAAAGATTTTATTGTATATAGCGATGCTTCTTTGAGTGGTTTAGGTTGTGTAGTTATGGAAGATGGGAAAGTAATGGCTTATGCATCTTGTCAGTTGAAACCACATGAGCATAACTATCCGACTCATGATCTGGAGCTTGCAGCCCTGATTTTTGCATTGAAAATTTGGAGGCATTATCTTTATGGAGAAAAATGCTACATTTATACAGATCATAAAAGTCTGAAGTATTTTCTCTCCAAGAAAGAACTGAATTTAAGACAGAGACAGTGGATCGAGCTTCTGAAAGACTACAATTGTGTTATAGACTACCATCCAGGAAAAGCTACTGTAGTAGCTGATGCATTAAGTAGAAAAGCTGCAATTGAATTGAGAGCAATGTTTGCATAGCTTAGTATTGGTGATGATGGGAGTCTATTGGCTGAGTTGAGATAAAGTCAGTAATGTTTGATCAAATTAAAGCAGCGTAGTTGAAAGATGATAAGTTGATGAAGAACAGAAAAATGATACAAACTAGTACGGTAGAAAGTTTCAGCATTAATGCACATGGATGCTTAAGGTACCAAGATCGAGTTTGTGTCCTAGCTAAATCTGAATTGAAAGAGTTAATACTCCGAGAAGCACACGATGGTTTATTTGCTCTACGCCCGGGAGACACAAAAATGTATTGTAATTTACGAGATTTGTACTAGTGGCCCGAAATGAAAAGAGACATAGTTGAATATGTTGGAAATGGCTTACATGTCAGTGGGTAAAGGCAGAACATCAGGTACCAATAGGTTTACTTCAGCCTATTAATATTCCTTAATGGAAATGGGATCACATCACGATGGATTTTATTTCGGGATTATCGTTGTCAGTGAGTAAAAAGAATGCTCTATGGGTGATAGTTGATAGACTTACCAAGTCAGCTCACTTTATAGCAGTCAAAATAGATTGGTCATTGCAAAAACTTGCTGAGGTATACATATAGGAAATTGTTAGATTACTTGGTATTCCAGAATCAATAGTTTTAGATCGAGATCCTCAGATTACATTGAGATTTTGGAGACATTTATATGAGTCATTCGGTACATGTCTCAGTTTTAGTACTGCATTTCATCCGCAAACAAATGGACAATCTGAACGAGTAATTCAAATATTGGAAGATATGCTTCGCACCTGTATCATTGAGTTTGAATTAGGTTGGGAACGTTATTTTACTTCAGCTAAATTTGTGTATAATAATAGTTTCCAATCAAGTATTCTGATGGCTCCATATGAAGCATTGTATGGACAAAGATGTAGATCACCTATGCGTTGGACCGAACTGAATGAAAGAAAAGTGATTAGACCAGAATTGATTCAAGAAATAAAAGAAACAATCAATAAGATACAAGAGAGATTAAAAGTAGCCTTTGCAGAAAGAAATCATATGCCGATTTGAAACGATGGATACTGAGTATTCAATTGGGGACAAAGTATTTCTTAAAGTCTCTCATTGGAAGAAAGCGTTGAGATTTGGCCGTGAGGGAAAATTAAGTCCTAGATATATTGGACCGTATGAAATTGTAGAAATAATCGGACCAGTTGCTTATCGGTTAGCTCTACCTCTGGAATTACAAAAAATTCACGACATTTTTCATGTTTTGATGCTTCGAAGATATAGATCAGATCCTTCTCATGTTATCTCTACTGAAGATATTGAGATTCGACCAGATCTGCCTTGCGAAGAAGAACCAGTTGAGATTCTAGCAAGGGAGATAAAAGAATTAAGAAATAAAGGAATTCCTTTAGTGAAGATACTTTGGAAAAATCATAAAGTGGAAGAAGCAACATGGGAACCAGAAGAAACTATGAGAGCTCAATAGCCCCAACTATTCTCAGGTAAATTTCGAGGACGAAATTTATTAAGGGGGAGAAATGTAACGGCCCAAATTTTCATGGGCACCACAAAAGTGAGTTTAGGGCCTCCGTATTAGGAAAACAAATCTGTAAATATTTATTAAAAATACTTACGAAGTTAGTTATGAGTTGAATTAGATTTTTGATAAGTGAATTTAGTTTAATTAGAAATAATTAGTAGAAACGACTAAATTGAATAGAGCATAAAAGTTTAATTATAGAATAGAGAAAGGTTAAAGGATTAAATTAGAAATTAAACCAATTTAGTGACATGTGTAAGAAAGAGAATAAATACATGTGTATTTAAATTATTAGTACAAATGTATGTTTGATATATATATTTACTTATAAATTAAGTAAAAGATATTTATTTATTATTTATAATTTATATTATTATTATGTCATATTATAATTTATTTAATAAATAAATGGTGACAATTGTATGGTGATAAATTAACACATGTGTACATGTGTGTATAAATATACATGTATGATTTTTATTTGTTGTTATATAGATATTTTATAACTAAATATTAATTAAGATATAAAGTAGTAAATAAAAGAAATAAAACATAAAAGAAAGAAAAAGAATAGAAAGTTACAGAGAAAGCAACGAAATTGGGAAAGAAAAGAAAGAAAGAAAGAAAAAAGGGAAAATTAGGGTTTAGAAGCTTGAAGTGTAACGTCCCCACGCCCGAGACCGTCGCCAGAGTCGAGTTTGAGGTGCTACCAAACTTAATTTATCATTAAACTAACTTTACATCATTTATTTTAATTTTCGGAATATGCAGAATCTCTACATCATGGTCGCTTAAAAAATCATATCTCAAGTTACGAAACTCAAAATCAAGATCCGTAAAATTTATCTGAATCTAGACTCATATATCTATTTACTAATTTTTTTCTAGAATTTTTGGTTGGGCCGATTTGTACAGTTTATTAGTTAAAGTTACCCCTGTTTCAGGACTTGACTGCACTGACCTCTGTTTAATTCGAACCATTTTTCTCTCCGTACAAAATTCATATGATTATGCCGTTTCCTTATCTTGAAACTATACTAACTCAGGATTCTGTACATATAAAGTACACCTCTTAACTATTCTTGTACAATTTATAGTGAATTTTCAAATTTAGAACAGGGGATCCAGAAATCGTTCTGGCCCTGTCTCACTAAAACTCAAATATCTTATAAAATATAATCCCTTCAACTATTTCGTTTCTTCCATTCGAAATTAGACATAATAAGCTTCAATTTCATAACTAATCCATCACAAAACTCAATTTCTATGATTTTTAGTAAATTTTTAAACTCACGTCAGTGTTGCTGCATTGTTCTGTTTTATGGTTAATTTCATTTTCATAAAAGCTTTCATGTACTAGATAACCTATTATCCTTCCATGACATCAAACATAATCTATATTGGCCATTTCAATGACTCAGCATTATCAAGCATTTCTTCAACCAAAACACCACCATATCACAAGATTATTTACACAAAGTAGGTATATTGCTATACATGCCATACTAAGTTTTACAAGCCATTTACCAAAAAGTCCTTCGGATAGTGTGATCGAGCCTTCGACCTATCCCGATTCTCAAGCCGGCTTGTCCAAAACTACAATGAATGAAAAGGAGGGAGTAAGCATAAATGCTTAGTAAGTTCACATGCAAATAACAAGTAACATAACAAAGTCATTATGCCAAACAACATTAGCATAGCATCACCAAAACATATGTCACAATTCTAATCATCATACTTCATCTTACCATATTTTTGTTGTTGTGTCGAGTTTCAACCCGAGGGTTAAGTACATACCTGTCCAATATGGCCATTTCTCAACATTACCGAATTGTCACTTACATCTTGAGTGCTTTTCCATTTCACTTGAATTTTACCCGTTGAACACATTGGAATACAACTCGGATACACAGATCATTTGCACATAAGTGCTATATATGTAATCAATCAATTATGTAACCCGCCCATAAGCGAACTCAGACTCAACTCAACGAGCTCAGGCGTTCGCATCCATAAGTGAACTCGGACTCAACTCAACGAGCTCGGATGCCTAGTTACATTTCACGAACTCGGACTCAACTCAACGAGTTCGGATATTCGCATCCATAAGTGAACTCGGACTCAACTCAACGAGCTCGGATGCCCAACCATCCTAGTGACATGTCACTTGTATCCTAATCTATTCCCAAGGTTCAAACGAAATTTTCCTCAATCACGCATCCTTGCTGTCTTCCACAGAATACCGAAACCAATACTCGGTAGCCATTTATATTTAACAAGTAGCACACATAATTTGCATATTATTTGATAATAACCACAAAGCATATATTTCATGATAAAAATCAACATATCATATAAATAACATCAATTAACTTAAAAATAACGATTATGTTACATTATTTACACATGAACTTACCTTAGTACCAAAATACAAAGATTTTGCAATTTAGTCCGCAATCTTTTCTTTTCCTCGATTGAGGTCGATTCCACATCTTTCTTGATCTAAAATAACACATTTAGCTCGTTTAATACTCACATTTTCAAATTAGTCCTTAATTCAAATTTTGGCAAAATTACAATTTTGCCCCTAAACTTTTGCATATTTACTCTTTTGCCCCAAAGCTCGGAAATTAAATTTCATTTCAAATTCTTATGTTTTAGGACATGCTGATCATTTATTTGCTATTAGAAAGCTCAAATTCCCACTATAACACATACTTATGCACAATATGTACTTTTACCGATTAAGCCGTTTTGTTCGTTTTTACTTAAAACCGAGTAGCACAAGTTGTCTAACATAATTTAAAACCTCATATTCTATCATAAAACATCAAAATACACAAATTTCACCTATGGGTATTTTTCCAAATATGAACTTTAGCTCAAAATATTGCTATCATAAGCTATACCAGCTACCGGGATTTCAAAAACATAAAAATCATTAAAAACGGGGCTTGGAATCACTTACTATGAAGCTTGAAAGTGGAAGAAACCCTAGCTATGGAGAGAGGGAGAATTCGGCAGCAACCAAGGAAGATGATAACTAATTTTGTGTTATTTTTCCCTTTTTATTTCATTAAATATCCAAATGACCAAAATGCCCCTCCTTACTAAACTTTCAAAAATTCCTTCCATGTCCTAATTTTGTCCATGAACTTAAAATTGGTCTAATTACCATTTAAGACCTCCTAATTAATATTTCAAAGCAATTTCATACTAAAAACTTCTAGAATGCAAGTTTTGCAGCTTATTCAATTTAATCCCTAACTTCAAATTAAGCACTTTACGCTTGGAATTTCTTCACGAAATTTTCACACCATCATAAAATCATATCATAAACATCAAAATAATTATAAAATAATTATTTCTACCACAGATTTGTGGTCACGAAACCACTATTCCGATTAGGCCCTAATTCGGGATATTACATGAAGATTATTTAGTAAGTTTAATTAAGTCATTTTCATGTGATTTTGATGTTTTTGAAGTCCTAAAGTTTAATATTTTTGAATTCGTGTGGAAATATTGAAGGTTGATAGATATTTCAGTAGGGTACATGTTGAACATATGATGGAATTGGGGATTTATTTGATAAAATTATTGATTAAAATTGATTAAAGGACTAATTTGTAAACTAGGGCATAAGTTTTCTGTTGTAGGGGTTAAATTGAAAGAAATTTGAATTATGGAAAAATGATGGAAATTTGATAGTTGAATTAAAGTTTTGATGGAATTTGAAGAAGAAAATGATGTGAATTGTAAAGAGGAAGAAGATGAAAATGGTTAGGACAAATTTGGGATTTAGGTAAAAGTTGCATGGAAAGTTATTATTTTATATAAAATATGTGTGTTATTAATTAATTATAATTATGCTAATTTTTGTAGCAAACAAGGAAACCGAGACGTTGAATACGAAGGGAAAGGAAAAACTGATCGATGAGTAGCTCGAGAAAATATCGGTTTGTATTATCATCATTCAAGTTAATTATTATTATATGTTCAATCTCATTATGTATAAATGCATAGAAATAAAATTGAGGTAAGTAGTAATATTTGAATTGAATGTGATTGGATGTGATTATTTGAAAGTATGAGAAAGTGATGGAGTTGAAATGTGAATTGAAGTAAAAATATGTGATTATGTGAATTTGTTAGAAACGTGAAAGTGTATCTAAGATTGAAAAAGTGATTTGGAAACCCTATTAACTAGTCAGGCTTAGTCGTATATAGCTGGCATGCCATAGGATTGAAAGAGTTTAGGGATTCTTCGACCTCGAGTTGATGAGACACTTGGTGTGTCATAGATTTGCTTCGGATAGTTTCGATGAGGCGTTGGTTGCCACTTTGCTCCGACACAGCCGATGAGACACTTGGTGTGTCATAGATGTACTTCGAACTATCCGATGAGGCGTTGGTCGCCATTTTACTTCGGTTAGGCCAATGAGGCATTGGTTGCCATTCTGGTGTGTTTGGTTGGATCTGTGTATCTGCCAAAGTCCGAGTCATGTTAATAGAGGCAATTAAGTGAAATGAGAAAATCAATCGAATTTGATTACTTGAACTATTGAATGAACAGTGAAAGGGGTATTGTGAAATGAAAAGAGAAATGAAATTTGTGCTATGAGGTTGAAGGCATGAATCAAAGGTTGATAAAAGGGTTCATAATGAAATGCAATTGAATATTTATATGTAATTGAGAGATGAACCAAAGGTTCACGATTAGTTGGAAATCCTATTGATGAGATATTGATTCAAATATTGGAAATGATGCAATGGAAATATGATAAGTTAGAATGAAATTATATGTATGATTTGTAATTATCTATGTATGTTTATGTTATTTGATTGTTGTAATAATTTGAATTATGATAATACCACTGAGTAGTTCCAATACTCAGCGTGCAGTTTGTTTCTGTGCGCAGGTTAGGTCAAGTTAAAGTTTGGCCTAGCATCCGAATCAATCCCGACCTCGGCTCAATTTCTTGTGGTGAATCTATCTTTTGGAAACATGACATGTATTAGGTTTTGTTTTAGTCACTTGTATATTTCATGATTTGGGTGTAATGTGATTTGCAACTTTTAAGAAGTATTCGATATGAATAAATGAATAGTTTCTAAGTTTGAAGGGAGAAATCAATGTTATTTGATCAAGATTTATAAGTCAATGTTTTGGGCATGAATTAGGTGTGTTTAGTAGGTGAAAGTAGCTTAAAAATGATGAAAAATTAGGTTTTCACATGGCCAAGTCACATGGGCGTGTGCCCAGGTCGTGTGGCAAAGTCAGAATTGCCCACAGGCTAGTCCCACAGTCATGTGTAGCAAGTTAGATCTGCCCATGGGTTGGCCCCATGGCCACGGGAGCCCCACGGGCAGGCCACACGGACATGTCCTAGGCCACACGGGCGTGTGCCCCTATTTTCAAGGAAAAATTTCTAAAGTTTCTGGTTTAATCCCAAATCACTTCCTAAACATATTTTGGGCCTCGTAGGCCCATATTAAGGACTTTTTGATGGAAATTATAAGGTTTTAGATTAAAACTCAGATTTATGACTCGATTTTGTTCGTTTACTAGTGTATAAGTCTGGTCATGCCTTGTAACCCTGTTCTGGCGACAGTCTGGGGTTAGGGGGTGTTACATATAGCAATAAACTTTTTGTAACACCCCTAACCCGTATCAGTCGCCGGAATAGTTTACAGGGCACCTTCAAATAAATCGAGTCAAACACTATTCATTTCCTGGGATTAGTCATAATGTCCCTTAATAGGGCCCATGAAGCCCAAAACATGTGTTGGAATTGATTCGGGACCACATCGGGATATTGGGGAATTTTTTGCAAAATCTCATAATTTTTCTCACTACTAAGAGTCACACGCCCGTGTCCCTAACCCGTGTAACTCTCTAACTTGCAACTCATGAACAAATTGATGGCACATTGTCAAGCCATACTCCAGTGTGCTAGGCCATGTGGTTAATTTGAATTTTTTGAAAAATAGGGGCAGGATCCACACGGCCAAGGGACACGCCCGTGTCCTAGGCTGTGTCTTAGGCCCTGTGCCTCACACGGCTGAGACACATGCTTGTGTCTCTACTCGTGTGCCCAATTCTGAGCATTCAGTTTCTCAAAATTTAGGGTGCAGGAGACAGATAGCCTAACTACATGCCCATGTACCCGACAGTGTGTCAGACATGGTCTAGACACACACCCATGTGTCTGGCCATGTGGACAAAATAAAGCCATTTCCTAGCCTCACCTGTCACCCAAATTTACCACTTCCCTACACTAAAACATACCAAACAACTTCCATCATTTAACATGACATATCATTGCAGGCATTACATGTATATCAAAACAACCACCACTAGCCATTCTAATGGCTAGATTACAATCATCATTTTCATGTCACTATAGTCCAAGTTACCCTATACGTGCCTTTTATACCAAAATGATTTTACTATATGTACCCAAAAATAGCTAGTGGATAGTGTGACGATGCTTCAATGATCTCCAGCCTTCGTGGGTTTCAGAGTACTATAAAATAGGGGAGAAACAAAACGGATTAAGCATTACATGCTTTGTAAGTTCGTATAACGGAAACTAAACTTACCAATCCCATTTATTAAATTTAAGCATACAATATCATGTTTTCCATCCATTGGGCAAAATTACCTAAACACATATATTCAATCAAACTTGCTAGTCACCAACTTTACATATACATCAAGTAAGGATAGATGAGCTCATCATGCAATATTCTTTCTTGCCATTAACATTTCATCTCATATTTCTCATAACATGTAATGAGTTTTGTCCGTTGAATCTTTGAAATTTCGATGGATACTCAAGTGGTACACTCAAGGTGTACAATTCAATAATCCATCAATTCTTTTTCATGAGTACCCATTAGGCCACTTATTCAAGGAAAGCACTCTCGAGCCACATGTCGTATAACAGGATTACCAGTCCAGGCTAAATCCTTTATCTATCATATACTCAGAAAAACTTAACTAGGGTTACCAGTCCAGGCTAAACCTTAATCGTAACGTATACTTGAGAGGTATTATATCAGGATTACTTGTCCGAGCTAAATCTTTTCTATAATGAGGTCAATAGGACTACTTTTTCGAGCTAAATCCGTTGGCAACAAATGCAGGACCTCATCCATTTCGGGAAGCACATATATTCATTGGGATTCAATATTCAATCGGGACTTAACCCCTTGTTCACCATTTCAAGCATGTATTAAAATTTTTCATATAACGTTCAAATATTGTCAATCAATATAATTCACATTCCATACAAACACAACATTCAATTAAACATACTTACTTGCTCGATTAAGTTACACTAACTTACCTTGACACTTGTCCGCTTAAGTAATCTACTAATCCGAAACATTTTCTTTTCCTCGATCTAACCTCGAATTCATATTGTCTGGATCTATATAAATAACTTTAATCATTAATTTCACACATTTCATATTCGTTTGGACTCAATCTAAGTCTTAGGAAAAATTACCATTTTGCCCTTAACTTTTTCGTAAATTCCTATTTCATCTTTAAGCTCGAAAAAATGAAACTTGTGCAATTTACTCCCTATTCTAAGCCTAACCAATATTTGAAAATAGAATTTACATCACATATTTTCTATAAATATTAGAATTTTCATCAATTTTCACAACTTTGCACTTTACTCCCTAAATCATGTTTTCATCAAAAATTACTCTGTAAAAGTTGTTTACCATCAACAACCTTTCATTTCCACAATAAATTTCTAATTTTCAGCATATACATCCATGACCCATTTTCCATACTTTGATAACTTTTCATATTGAACCCCAAATAGGTAGTTTAGATTATCCCTATTTCAAAAATCTTAAAATGACTTAAAACGGGGCAAAGAAACTTACCAATCAAGCCATGAAAGTTTCTTTTCTCTCTCCTAGGGTTTCCATGTATTTTTAGGTTGAAGATGACATAAAAATAAGATGATATCTTTTATCATCTTTTTAATTTAATTAAAATATTTCTATTTCCAATTTAGTTATTCCCTTTTTTCTCAATTCCATGGATGATTCATCCATAAATATCTGCTAACTTTTAATTAATGGTCTAATTACCATATAAGGACCTCAAGTTTTGAATTCCATAAGTATTTACTCCTTATAGCTACGAGAATTCAACTTTTGCCTTTTATGCAAGTTAGTTCTTCTCGTAATTAAGCACAATATTAGTAAAATTTTCTTATCAGAATTTTCACATGACATTTCTAACATAATACGGACCCTAAAATGAAATAAAAAATAAATTTTATTTTTGAGTCGGATCTGTGGTCCCGAAACCACTATTTTGATCTCACTAAAATTGGGTTATTATAACTCTTCCCCTTAAGGATTTTTGCCCTCGAAAATCTTGCCCTTAAAGAGGCTCGGATATTGCTTTCTCATGGTATCCTCCAGTTCCCATATAGCCTCCTCTATATCGTGTCGTTGCCAAAGAGCTTTTACCAATGCTACCCTTTTACTTCTTAGCTCTTTTGTTTCCCGAGCTAAGATTTTGATCGGTTCTTCACTATATGTCATATCAGGTTGAATCTCTACCTCTATCAGAGGGATAACATATGAAGGATCAAATCGATCCCGCCATATCATAGACACATGAAAAACATTATGAACCCGATCAAGTTCTAGTGGTAAAGCTAACCGATATGCAACTGACTCGATTCTTTCTATAATCTCATATGGTCCAATAAATCGTTGATTCAATTTTCCCTTACGACCAAACCGGAGAACTTTCTTCCAAGGCAACACTTTCAAGAATTCCCTGTCATCGACTTGAAATTCTATTTCTTTTCGTTTTAAATCAACATAGGACTCTTGACGATCAGTGGCTGCTTTCAAACTGTCTTGAATCACTTTAACTTTTTCCTTAATTTCACGGGCTATGCAACCTGCATGTAGCTTTTTCTCACTGAGTTCTATCTAATATAATGGAGTTCTACATTTATGACCATACAAAGCTTCATACGGTGCCATTTTAATGCTGGGCTGATAACTATTATTGTGAGCTAATTCAATTAAAGGTAAATACTTCTCCCAGTTACCTTCAAACTCAAGTATACAACACTGAAGCATATCTTCTAAACTCGATATAACTCGTTCAGATTGGTCATCATTTTGAGGATGAAATGTAGTACTAAAATGTAGCTGTGTACCTAAAGCTTCTTGTAATTTGCTCTAAAATTGATATGTGAACCAAGGGTCTCTATCTGAAATGATGGAGACTGGTACTCCATGCAATCTAACAATCTCAGAGACATATAATTCAACCAATCTATCCAAGGAAAAATCCATACATACTGAAATAAAGTGTGCAGACTTTGTTAACCTATCAACAATCACCCAAATGGCATCTTTCTTCTTTGGAGACAAGGGTAATCCTGATACAAAGTCCATGGTAATTTGTTCCCATTTCCATTATGGTATTGTAACTGGCTGTAATAGCCTAGAAGGCAATTGATGTTCAACTTTTACTTGCTGACATATCAAACATTTAGCTGCAAACTCAAAAATATCTCATTTCATTCCTGGCCACCAGTACACCTTTTTTAGATCGTTGTACATTTTTTACTACCAAGATGAATAGACGTGTTACCATTATGATCTTCATTCAAAATCTTCTGTACCAGTTCTGAAACTTTCGGTACACCTATTCTACCTTTGAATAACAAACAACCATCAGTCTTGATTTGAAATTCTGAGTCAAGACTGATTCACTTTATATCTATTTCGCTTGCAACTTACTATCATTTTTCTAAGCCTTAGATATCTTCTACAAAAACTTTAGTCTAGCTTTTAACTCAGCTATAATTGAACATCGTTAGATAATGAAAATCGGGTATTCATTGCTCACAAAATATACAGGGATTTTCTGCTCAAAGCACCTGCAACCACATTGGCTTTTCCCGGATGGTAATCAATAACAAGATCGTAATCTTTCAATAATTCCAGCCATCTACGTTGTCTCAAATTCAAATCTTTCTGTGACATCAAATATTTCAAACTTTTATGATCAGTGAATATGTGACATTTTTCACCAAACAAGTAATGTTGCCAAATTTTGAATGTAAACACTATGGTTGTCAATTTAAGATCATGCGTCAGGTAGTTTCTTTCATGTGGTTTTAGCTGTCTTGAAGCATAGGCTACTACTTTGCCTTATTGCATCAAAACACAGCCTAAGCCATTCAATAACGTGTCACTGTAAATTATAAATTCCTTACCCGATTTAGGCTGAACTAATACACGAGCTTCTGTCAGTAATACTTTCAACTAATCAAAACTCTGCTGACATTTATCAGACCACTCAAACTTTACATCTTTCTGTAATAATTGAGTAATCGGGGAAGCTATCACTGAGAACCCTTTTACAAATCCTCTATAATACCCTGTCAATTAGGGGCTTCCAATCTACAAGGACTAAAATTTTATTTGGATCCACCTTGACACCTTCAGTAGATACAATATGCCCACGAAAACTAACTTCCCATAGCCAAAATTCACCTTTACTAAATTAAGCATACAATTGTTTCTCTTGCAAAGTTTGTAATACTATTCTCAAATGCTCCGAATGTTAATTTTCATCTCAAGAATAAACCAAAATGTCATTTATAAATACCACCACAAACCTTGTAACAACCTATTTTTGGGTTAGATCGGAAGAGTGGTTTCGGGGCCACAAATCTGACAAAGAAAAATTTATTTTATTATTATTTTAATATCTACAGTATGATATCATGATTGTGTAAAAATTTCATGAAGAAATTTTATCATTTAAAAGCTTAATTTGGTAAAAAGGACTAAATTGTATAAAGCATAAAAGTTCCGTTCTATAAGCTAAATGTGTCTAATAGCTATAGAACATTAAAGTAAATGTAATTATGTGGCAAGTAGCCCATTTTTAAGTTAGTGGATGGTAGTGAAGTTGCATTTGGAGTAATTATTAAGGTTTTTAAAGGTTAATTTTGGTATTTAGTTATTAAAGGTTAAATAAATAAAACCAAATTAATTTATCATCTTTTGGTTTCTTCTTCAATTGAAAATAAGAGGGAAAACTACACTTTTGAACATTCAATATTTGGACAAGCTTTGATTGCTTATCTAGGTACGATTTTTGTTCTGTGTTTAATGATTTTTACGTTTTTGAGCTCGTTGCAGCTTAATCTAGCTAGCCCGCACCTTAGATTTTGAAACTGTTAAAGATTTGGAATGATTCCATTGATGAATAAGCGTGTATTTTGAAGTTTCTTGATAGATTATGAATGCTTGTTGATAGATTTACAAGTTTTGTAAAGTGATTTTTGATAAAAATGTAAATTAATGACTACATTAAGAAATGTGATAAATTGTATGGTAAAAGTGTGATTTTATGATAAATATGGGCTGTTATGGCAATAAAGAGAATTCGACTAGCATAGGTGTTGTTTAAATTTCATGAATTTGTGACTTTATGTGATAAGGACTAAATTGTTCTAACCCCCTAAATTTTGGGCCTAGAAGTATTAGGCCTTGAGTTTTGGATCGGTTAAAAGGCGGCTTAAATAATTCAAATGTGTGATTTTGGAGTGTTTGGTGGGTACTATGATGTCTCGGGTTCAAGTTAGGCCATAGGAAAAATTTTGATTTTTAGCCTTACTGGAACCCTAATCTCAAGTGGTATGACTCTTAAATAAATTAGGATAAAATAAGGCACAAAAAGGGGTGTGGTGTAGTGGCAAAGTGGCGCCACTTAGGGGACAAGGAAGTGACACCATAAAGGAAGCAAGGGGGTCCAAGGTTCAAGTCTTGGCTCTTGCAATTTATTTTGGTTGTTCTTTTAAATAAATCTGGAAGCGAGTAGGTGGGCTTTAAAGTTAAATGTGTTGGACTTATGACATAAAGGAGCTTGTGTCCTAGTGGTGGTGGTGTGACATGGTTATTGAAAGGACTTTGGTTCGAATCCCATTGCATGCAAAGGTTGATTATTTTGCTAATACTTTAGTTTTTGGGGATTGATAGAGAATCCCACATAGGGAAGCTAACATGAGAATAGGTGAGGAGCTGGCTTTAAATAGAGAAAACCATGAGGAAAGTAAGCATGCCTTTCTTGGCTTATCCTTTCACAGTGTGGCGTGTTCGTTTGGGTTAGGCGTTGGATCATTCGTTGATTTGTATGCCGTTGGGTCACAGTGGTTGTGACCGTAGTTGATCGACACACCCCCTGAGGAGTCAAGGGTGCGGTTATTGTTGGCTTCTGGGCATAGCAACGTTCAGAGCATGGATTAACTTCATATGCATATCAGGTGTGTACTTCACCCTAATCTAGCTATAGAACGGCAAATGCCGGAATGCAAAAATGGGCCATGTGGGCCCAATGGGTCCGTGGGCCCAATCAGGCAAATTGTATGATTGTGTAGTAAATATTGGACTAGACTAGGTGAATCTCATATCTGTGGCTAGTTTTGGGTTAAAGGGCCACACGAGCGTGTAGGCCCACTTGGGCCGAGAACGGGCCTTATGCCCATTCGCAACGTTGTCCCCGTTTAGAATACTTGAGTCGCTTGAGGCGACTATAGACTTTCTGAGGGATTGATAAAATTACCGAATTACCCTCGATTTGCAAAATTACCGAATTACCCTCGATTTGTAAAATTATAGAAATACCCCAATTTGTAAAGGTACTATTTTACTCCTAATTTGCAAAATTACCGTTTTACCCCTGATTTGTAAAGTTACCGTTTTACCCCTGATTTGTAAAGTTACCGTTTTACCCTTGAAATGTAAAGTTACCGTTTTACCCCTGATTTGTAAAGTTATCGTTTTACCCCTAATATGTAAAGTTACCGTTTTACCCTTGATTAGTAAAGTTATCATTTTACCCTGATTTGTTAAAATTACCGTTTTACCCTCAGTTTACAAAATTATAAAAATAACCCAGTTTACAAATTACAGAAATACCCTGAATTTCAAAATTATCGAAATACCCTTGTTTTACAAAAATTACCAAAATACCCTTGGTTTGTGAAATTACCGAAATACCCTTGGTTTGTGAAATTACCGAAATACCCCTGGGTTGCAAAATTACCGAAATAGCCCTGTAGGGTAGAATTACCAAAATATCCCTTTAGGGTAGAATCACCAAAATACCCTTGTAGGGGAAAATTACTGAAATACCCCTGTAGGGTAGAATTACCGAAATACCCCTATAGGGTATAATTACCGAAATACCCCTGTAGGGTACAATTATCGAAATACCCATGTAGGGTACAATTACTGAAATACCCATATAGGGTAGAATTACCAAAATAACCATGTAGGGTAGAATTATCGAAATACCCCTGTAGGGTAAAATTACCGAGATACCCCTGTGGGGTAAAATTACCATTTTGCCCCTAGGGTGTTAAATGACTGTTTTGCCCTTTGGGCAAGTGACTGACTTGGACTGTGTGTTTGACAGATTTGACTGTATTTGTACGACAGTGATTTGACCGATGTGACCGTGGTTGTGTGATTGATATGTTTTAATATGTGTTTAAATGACTGATCTGAACATGGCCACTCTGCATACATGTGTGATGATTGAGCATAGCATACACGACATATTGGGTTAGGACATTGATATGGAGGAAGTTCTGTTCTGATAGGATCGCACGGGTCGTACGAGACGACTGTGGACCGACTGAGTGCTTAATGCCAATTATTCTGAGTATGGCTTTGTGCCAACCAACATATGGCTCTGCGCTATCGAGATCATGGCTTTGTGCTGATTATATTTGCCTAAGGCTATGTGTCTATCTTATTTACTGATGACTGTGTGTCGATCACATTTACCCATGGCCGTGTACCAGTTATATTACCTTAATTGATGGCTATGTGCCAATCATATTACAGTTATTGATGGCTTTGTGCCAATTATGATACTACTACTAAAGGCTTAAAGCCGCATTTAAATTAGCAGCATGGTTGCATTATTGGTGTGTAGGGCTGGGTGGGTCGAGTTATTCCCCACATGGTGTGTTGGGTTGGTACGGGTGGTGTGATGGCTAGATTGGGTTGGGGTTGCATTCGCATATTGTTCTGATTCTACTATGGGATTGGCCCATACTATTCTATATAGGGCTAAGGCCCAGACTGATCTGTTCTGTATAAGGCTTCGGCCTAGTCTGTTCTGCATATCTGTATTATAGTGATTCTGATTCTGATTCTGATTCTGAAAATGTTTCTGATTCTGTAATAGGCTGAGGCCCATCTGGTCCTGTTTGTTATGGTGGGCTAAGGCCCAATTGATACTAGATTTGTAGTAGGGCTGGGGCCTAGATTTTTAATTCTTTTGTATGATTGACTGTTCGTTTTATATAGTAGGGATTACAAATTGAGTTTTCATAAAACTCACCCCGTTTAATAACTGTGCAGGTAATCCCTAGCTTTAGGAGGATCAGTACTGCGAGGGATTTGGAGAAGGCCACACATTGCTTATGCTCTGTCTTGATTTACTTTTAAGTACTTTTTTCTGGTTTGGGTTGTAATAAGGCCTTTTAAACTTTCTGGTTTTTACATTTGAGATTTTATTTATTGTTTTATAATTGCTAGAAGTTGGACACGGTTTTTTCGAAACAACAACTATTTTTCAAAATATCACGTTTTCACAACTGTTTTAAATCAGGCTTCTATAACAATTAAGGTTTTAAAGGTAATAACATTTTACAAGAAAACGTCTTTTAATAAACCACATTTTAAAAATATGCATACGAAATTCAAGATTTTACACAAGTTTTAAATGGAAACAAGGTTTTTGAAAAACACCTCAATGTGACACACCAGATTCGAGCCTAACTTCTAGGCCGGGTTTGGGGTGTTACAATTGTAAAAATGTGAAATAATAAGGGCAAAAGTGTAATTTTTTCCAATTGTGTAAATTGTGTTAAATTGAATGAATTGATGATTAAATAAGTAAATTTTTATATTATCTAGATTAAGAAAAATAAGAATTGGATCTAGAATGGAGGAAAACAAAGTTTCAGATTAGTCGACCTAATTCGTCGTTACAGCAAACAAGGTAAGTTTGTATGTTTAATAAGCATAAAATTTTATATGTCCAAATGCTTAATTGATATAATTGTTGTAAATACAATATTATTGAAATGAAATGTGAATGTTATTGAGTACGAGACTCCAATGGTATACAATCATGATTTGGTTAATTATAGGCACTTGGTGTGCGAAATTGTGGATAAATTGTTATAATAATATCTTAAAATGCTTTGATATTGCATAATTGTATATAGCTTCAGCTATTAAGTTGGCACTAAATGTGTGAGGTTGGTATAGCTTCAGCTAGTAAGTTGGCACTAAGTGTGCAAGGTTAATATAGCTTCGGCTATTTATTTGGCACTAAGTGTGCGAGATAGATATAGCTCTGGCTATTTATTCGCCACTATGTGTGTAAGTTTTCCAAGTATTCGAACATATTCCAAATGGTTCAATGTATATCAAGGATGTGGATGTGTATGAAATTTATACGAGATGGTACAGGTATATACATGATTTATGCGAGCATTGAATCAAAGAAACTTATGAAATTCATATTAAATCTTGTGAATGAATATGTAAAAGGTTTATGGATCAATAAGATTTGTTAATATTCAATTGAGATTATGTGTTATCATTGATGTTTAAACGAGTCAACTGGAAAAGTTGATGAAACGTGATCATAAGTGATAGTACGACTCAGTCAAGGTACTTGTGACTGAAATTGACAAGTAAGTGATAGAAGTAAACTTTCAAATGATGAGTAAGTGGAGATTAATGAGATTTCGTATGATTCATTTAGCTATATAAATGTGATAGTCATTGGATTGAATGTAGTATATCCCTATTTGCTTATACATATGAAATGATGAATGAATTGGTAAGATGTAATTAAATTATATAAGCATGAAGCTTAATAGACTAAAGAAATTAATGGCTAAGAATGTGAATGAGTATGTGAAAGAATGATGAAATCATATGAGCTATATTATGTTTTAGTAACTACTTAGATGGTGGTTAATTGATATTATGAGTTTATTAATCATACAAGCTTACTATGCTTAATAGCTTACTTTGTTTTCTTTTTTATGTTTCATAGTGTTTTGTATAGTCGCTCGGGTTGGAAGTCATCGGAGATCTCATCACACCATCCAACTATCATTTTAGTACTTTAAAAGCTTTGTGAAGTTGGTTATATGGCATGTATAGGATATGGTTATTTTGGTTCACTAATGAAAGTGTATTTGGCCATATGTTTTGGTATGTTTTGAATATGTATCTGGCTATTCTGTATGGCTTATCAATGATTTATGTTTGAGGTATAAATTGCCCTATCAGTTGGCATAGTTTGGTATCGATTTGAGATACACAAATGGCTAATGTTAAGTGGTGTATATGTAACAGCCTTGTTTAGACCTTAGTCAGAATAGTGGTTTCGGGACCACATATCTAAGTCAAGAAAATATTTAAATATTATTTTCTGTGATTATAGCATGTGAATTTATATTTGTGAAATTTTCGTGGCTTAATTTGTTAGTTGGTATGCCGATTTATGAAAAAGGACTAAATTGTAAAATTGATAAAAGTGGTGTTAAATGCTTAATGTGCTTAAACAGATTTGGCTTTTGAATATGGAGTCCTCATTTGGTTATTCTACCATTGGATTTATGAGTGGTCATAAATGACCTTGTTTTATGCATTATATTTGTTTATTTATGAAGAATAAAATAGTAATTCATAAAATGTTTATGAGTAAATAAAACAAATGTATGAAAATAAGACCATTATTCTCCATTATAGCTGAATATACAAAGAAATAAAAGAAAGAAAGCTATCTTAGGGTTCGACCTAAATTTCCTTTGATTAAGGTATGTTTCTATTTCAATTTTTGATAATTTTTATGTTTTTGTGATCATTGCTTCGTGTTCTCTAAAGCCCATGTCTCAATTTTTAGAATTAGTGATGATTTTGAGTTATGCCATTGTTGATTTTGTGAGCTTTGAAGTGTTAATTGGTGAAAAATGAAAGATATGTGATAGATAAATATGTTTTGTATTTATATTTTGATAAAATTGAATATTTGGGCTAAATTGTGAAAAATAATATTTTGAGGGACTAAAATGTGAAATAAATGAAATATGAGAACTTGTATGAGCAATGTGAGGATTCGGCCAAGCTATGGTCTATATGAATTTTGTGTATTTTGTGATTTTTGTGAAATAAGGACTAAATTGTCAAAGTGTGAAAATGTGAGGGCTATTTTGTAAAATGCCCTAAATATATGTTTTTTGATTGAATTGAATGAATTGTTGAATAAAAGGGTTAAATTTGAATGTATATAGATCAAGAACCAAAGAGAATGGATTTAGATCGGGGAAAGTCAAAAGTCGTTGAATAGCCGGTTGTTACCGTCCAAATTTGTACGAGGTAAGTTCATACACAAATAAGTGTATTATTGATTGAATTATACTTATGTGTTTATATAATTGCTATTGAAAGGCCATGAGAGCTAAGTGAATGTAATTTAAGATAATTTTGATAATATGATATCCTTTGAAAAGCTCTGTATGAACCAAAGAACTCTGAGATGTGATTTCGTATAAGACCAAGTCTGGGACGTTGGCATTGATCTGTGATATCATGTAAGACCGTGTCGAGACATAGGCATTGATTAGAGATTACATGTAAGACCATATCTGGGACATCAGCATCGTATCTGATTTTGTGTAAGACCCTGTCTAGGACAATGGCATCAATATTGATTACATGTAAGACCACGTCTAGGACGTTTTCTTTGTATGAGCTTTTTGAATTTTCAGCATATCAAATTGTTTCTGACCGGTTTTGTAACACCCCAAACTCAGCCTAGACGTTATGGCCAGATTTGACGTGCCACATTGAAGTATTTTTGAAAACCACGATTTTATTTGTAATCCCTTTTTGGTGTTTAAGAAACATCTTTGTTTATAGATCAAAGTGAATAGAAGCTATGCACCAGGTAGGATTCCAGAAAAGAGGAGGTGAGTCAATTAGACTACTTAAGTACCAAGCTCTCCCCTAGATCCAATCTTAGACATGCACACAACCATTACCACACTTTAATTTAGTGTCTTATTTATATAAAACAAAATCAGTTTCGGTTCATTTAAAGTGTTTATTTATTTTGAAAATGTTTATGTTGTGGAAGCTTTGTTTCATTATTGATATATTTCGAAAACAAGTATTTTTCATAAAAACACGTCCTAAAGTTGGTTTGAAATGAATTCAATAATATCAAACTTAAAATAAAACCAAATAAAACAATTAAAGCAGCCTTATTACAAACCCAAAACCAAATAAAAGTAAATTAATTTAAATAGTGAAAATAACTTGAAATAAGCAGTCCACATGGCCACTTTGAATCCTTCCAGCTCTAAGTCCACTAGTCTAGGGCCCACCTGCAAGGATGGAAGAAAAAGATGTGAGTTTGGAAACTCAGTGTGCAAAGTAAGCCCATCCAAAGCCCAAATCAGCTCAAGCCCACTGGCCTAAACCCTAACCAGTCTCAGTAAGTACTGGGCCGAAGCCCTATTCAGATAGCAGTGTGGGCCTTTAGCCTAGAATAGTAACAGTTCAATAATTATGCAAGAATGCAAGAGTAACCCAATCCAGCCATATACACCCCCGTACCAACCAGCACACCATGTGGGGAATAACTTGACCCACCCACCCAGTACACTTCAGTTGCAGCATAGCTACCAGTAACAGTAATTGTGGCCAAGCCACCAGAACAGTGAAACGAGGCAGAGCCTCTAACAGTATATGTGGCATTGCCACCAGTACAGTAACGAGGCAAAGCCCCTCTCAGTAAACAGTATCACTTCCTCCATCAATGAACCCAACCCATGCAACAGAATATCATGTTATAGTATACAATAAACAGAAACAGTAAAACATGCATTTCAGTCAAAAACAACCCTAGGGGTATAATGGTCATTTTGCACCTAGGGGTAAAATAGTACTTTCCCACCCTAAGGGGTATTACAGTAATTATTCTATTTTTATTTAGGGTTTTATGCATACTACAGTTCAGTTTTATACGAGTAGTCTCTCTAGCTCATTTTAACAACTTTGCCCTATTGGGCCCTACAACCCCTAATGGGCCCTTTAGTGTCATATTAGCCATTTCAGCCCACTCAGTCCAAATTTCCAAGCTTGTTTTAGCAGTTTTCTTAAACGGTCTAACAGAACATACTTACCGCTCAAATTTACCCAAACGGGCCTGTAAGCCCATTGGGCCCGAATTTAGTCCATTTAGGCCCAAATTATCGTAGCGCGCGAAAATATGATTTGTACAGCCTTGCTGGTTTTGATTACCAACTCTATCACCTCCAACCAACCCACGAGCATTCACATACTCACAAGCCCACGAAATGCTAGAATTTTGGCATTTTAGCTTTTCGGCTTTTACCGATTTAGACTATAGGAAGGGTATTCATTTACACACCTGGTTTGCGATTACTGCCACGAGCTTTCCCATACGATTAGCCTACAATAAATCACTAACATGTTAAACTACGAATCGACGATAACTACTAACTAACTAATACTTACACATTCGGCCAACCACAAATCACGCCTTGATTCCTCACCTTTGCCGAAATTGATGACTAGATCAAGATCTAGTCACACCAGTGATCCTAGCCTTTAAAAATAGCCTTTAATTCTTACCTAACAAATCGATAAGCAAAACCAATAGTCTTAAACCTTAGTCGACAGTCACCTTGAAACATAAAGGATTTTGGCTTTTCTTAAAATCCCAAAATAGCAAAAGAAGAAGAGAAAACTAAGCACTTACTGAATGTTTAACTAAACTCGAATGCTACCATTTTTGATTCAAACGCAGATCTAAAGATTGAAGAAGAGATGTCAACAGAATGGTGGTATGGGGTTTTGGCTTTTGACAAGTATTCAAGAGGGAAATAAAAGTTAGCCTTGACCAAAGAGATATTCGGCAAAGGGAAGGTTGGTCCAACTTTTAGAAGAAATCGACTAGTAGTCTCAAGAAGAAGAAAAGAAAAGGAAAAGATCAAGAAAGGGTTCAGTTTTATGAAGAAGAATGGTAAAGCAATTTTAGTTTAGGGAAGAAGTAGTAAAGAACAAAAGAAGAAAAAGGGGAAGAAAAGGAGTATAGATTCGGCTATAGATAAAACGGCACAAGAGGAGAACAACAATTGTGGTTTCGACTTTAGGTGAAAATAGAAAAGAAAGAAGATTTGTAGAGGAGAGGAGATGTAACACCCTACACACCTGTCCATCGCCGGAATAGGGTATTAAGGTATTACATATCTAAATACAACCTACCGAGGTTCATAGTTACATGCTAGACATGGATTCATTGAGTTCTATAGTCGAATATATCACTTGTAAATAGGTTCGGTCAATATATCATATCTCATTAAAATCGTTCTATAAGCATGCTAGCAAATTTCTACCATGTGGCTACTAACAATTTGGCTAAATCAAACTTTTCAATAGCCGAACACCATATTAGAAACTCATTGCATATTGGGTACTAACTAAATATCATGCCACAACATCGAATCATATGAGTATCATCCAAACATATAATCAAACTCGAAGACTAATCAAGCCATTTTCGCATGGCTAGAATAATTACAACTCAAAAGGTAATTTGGTTCAACAAAAAGGAGATTAGCCTATACATGCCATTGATCCAAAATAACTATCAAATGTACCAAAATAACAGCGATAGTGTAGGCGATTAAGGCTTCAATCCCCGAGTCCGTAGCTTCCAAAATAAGATCTATAAAACAGAGGAAACAAAGTAAACGGAGTAAGCATTACAATGCTTAGTAAGTTTTAAGCAATGACAACAGATAAAGCATCAAATTATAACATAGTTGTTCGTATTTTTGTTTCCCTCTTCTTTTAGGTAAGTCACCCTTTAACCAAACATATACATTCACATCATATACGAAAGTGGATAGCTTTCACTTATAGTAAACTCACGTAAACATATACATGTCACAAAATTCACATAACATTTCGCATAGGCCAATTGTACTTTGACCATATTAACAGTCTCATTTCATGCACACATATGAAATCGCATAATGACCTTAGTATTCGGTCCAAAAATCCAGCTTGCATATAAGCTTTGGGTACATACTTGTATAACTTAACACTTTAAGCGCATTCATTAGCAATCGTTACCTTGAAGACCATTAGTCTTAGGCTTTACTCGCATCATCATCGAGACCTTTAGCTCAAGTAAAATCTCTATACATAGCCATCGGGTCTCTACCCCGGATATAATCTCCGCATATAGCCTTCGGGTCTTAACCCGGACATCATCTCTACATATAGCCTTCGGGTCTTAACCCGGACATAGTCTCCACATATAGTCAGCGGGACTTAATCCCGGATTCACATCACAAATTCTCATACATATATATATATATTCACATGTTGCCAAGTTTCACATAGCAAGATTGCACTTGTAATTCAATCAATTCATTTGCATACAAACATATAACATGCTCATCGACTTTATATCATAAATATATAATTCAAAACTTATACATGTATACTCTTCTTTTCTAGACTTCCGACCCAATGATCAAACATACATAAGCAATGCATTTCAAATCCCAATTTCGGTCCCTTTCTCTATGAGCCATTCGGCTATATAGCAAACATGAATAAGGTTTCTTTCTCAATGGACATCGTTCAACTATCAGCATGTATATCATGGCATTTTAAATTAAATACCAAATTCGATTACTCAAAACTTACCTTGAGCTTTTCTGAGCAATTATGAGTTGGCTACTCGACCACTTTAGCCTTCCCTTTATCTGAACTCGTCCCTCAATGCTCTTGGGCTAAATAAAATATTTAATTTTATTAATCCTTATTCAACATCTCAATTAATAAATTTTCACTTACACTCAAATAATACATGCATATACTTCTCATTGCAAATACACACACACATTCGGTCATTTCACATTCATATCATAAGTCGCAACAAGCTGATTTTCTGAGCAACACTCAATAAATTACTCATAACTGGAGCTACGAAACTCCAAATGAAGTGCCGTTAATTTTTCCTGAAAATAGACTCATATATATTCCATCTATAAAATTTTCATAATTTTTGGTTTGGCCAATCAATACCAGAATTTTCTTAAAGTTTACCCTATTTCACTGTTTGACTAGACTGACCATTCCATACTACGAATCGAATTTCTCCTTGTACAGAATTCCAAATATGTCCTAACCTATTTTACTCAAAACTAGACTCATTAAGGAGTCTAAGAATATAAATTTTGCCTCATAAAAATTTTTATGCAATTTATGGTGATTTTCTAAAAACAGAACAGGGGATTTCAGAGCTATTCTGACACTGCCTTACTCAACTTTAAAATCTGTTTATCGGAAATTCCTCTGCTTATAAGGTTTAGTTTATAAGAAACTAGACTCATTAAGCTTTAATTACATAATTTATTCAGCCTCTAATTGAACTCCCACAATTTATGGTGATTTTTCCAAAACACGTTACTGCTGCTGTACCAAGCAGATTTATACAAAATTCACTCTTTAAAGTTCTTATTCACATAATTAAAACATAACATTGCAAGGCATCGTTTAAAGAAGTCATTGATCTTAACCTATATATATATATATATACATAATTCACATTCATAAAACTTATCCTACTAAACAACTAACATCAAATCTTATTAGCGCTACAATTCAAGAGTACTAAGTCCTTAAGACCACATGAAACATTTGTACATGTATTCATGAAAAGCCAACAAGAATTTCCTTCCTCTCTAGTAACCGAATGCTATACTCATTTTGAACTTAACCTTACCAAAATCCAAGCTTCATATTATCATCACTTCTCAATTTAAGCTTTATAAGGACCTCAATCACATAGAACATACATTTTTTTTTTATCACACAAGGGTCATGGCCGAATGTCCATGATACTCAAGAAGTACACCTACCATAATCTAGCATGTTAAGGCTTTTTAACACAATTATAACCTCATATTCACCCTCAAGCTCTCTAAAATGAAATCTTAACATTAAAACTCACAACATCAATTTTTTTCTCACCTAATGCATCAATGGCCGAGAGCTACTACCATTATCAAAATGGAAATTGTTCTATGGGTTATGCTAGGAGCTTAACTAACAACCAAAATCCACCACATTTAAAAAGAATTAACAAAATCCTTACCTCCAATTTGGAAACCACAATGACCGAATGAGTTTCTTCCTTTAGCTCACTTTTCTTTCAACAATCGGCAAAGAGAAGAACAAAGCGTGGAAACTTTGTTTTTTTTTCACCACCCTCTTTATTATTTAATTTATCCTTTATTTTTATGATAACTAAATATTAATTTCTTTTATTATATTAACATAACTAAGCTACAAATCACAAAATGCCAAAACCTCATCATTACCATCCACTATCATAAAAGTGGGTAATTTGACATGCAAATCCCTTATTTTGCATGCATGTAATTATTAGTCATCACACCTTTGCCTAGCATATTTTCAAAGTTCTTAATTTAGCCCTTTTAGGTGAAATTCAAAATTTTAATACTAAATTGAAGCACCTAAAATGTCACACATGATTTGGCATATACAATGGGCATCAAAATAATTATTAAATTATTTTTATGCCTCGATTTTGTGGTCCCAAAACCACATTCCGACTAGGGCCGTTTTAAGGCTGTCACAAGTCTCCCCCACTTAAGAAATTTTCGTCCCCGAAAATCTTACCGGAAAATAAGTTTGGGTAACGTTCTCTTATCGAATCCTCAAGCTCCCGAGTAGCTTCTTCAACCCCGTGTTTGACCCACAACACTTTTACTAACGAAATCCTCTTATTCCGCAACTCTTTAACCTCGTGTGCCAAAATACGAATTGGTTCCTCCTCATAACTCATATCAGATCAAATCTCAATGTCAGATGGGTTAATTACATGAGATGGGTCGGATCTATATCGTCGGAGCATCGAAACATGAAAAACGTTGTGGATCTTTTCAAGTTCGGGAGGCAAAATCAATCGATATGCTACCGGTCCAATCCGTTCAGATATTTCATATGGTCCGATGAACCTCGGACTCAATTTGCCCTTACGGCCGAATCTGAGCACCTTTTTCCAAGGTGACACTTTAAGAAATACTTTGTCTCCGACCTGATACTCGATATCTTTCCGCTTTAAATCCGCGTAAGACTTTTGACGATCTGAAGCTGCCTTAAGACTATCACGAATCACTTTTACTTTTTGCTCTGCATCTCTAATCAAATCGACTCCAAAGATCTTACTTTCACTGAGCTCGGTCCAAAACAACGGTGTACGGCATTTGCGACCGTACAAAGCCTCGTAAGGTGCCATCTTAATGCTCGATTGGAAACTGTTGTTGTAAGCGAATTCAATCAAAGGCAAATACCGTTCCCACGAACCACTGAACTCAATGACACAACATCTCAACATATCCTCGAGTATTTGAATTACTCGTTCTGACTGACCGTCCATTTGAGGATGGAACGCGGTACTAAAATGTAGCTTAGTACCCAGAGAATCTTGTAGTTTCTTCCAAAACCGCGATGTAAATCTCGGGTCTCTATCCAATACGATAGAGATAGGGACCCCGTGCAATCTGACGATTTGAGAAACATACAACTCCGCTAGCTTATCAAGTGAGTAATCCGTACGCACGGGTATAAAATGAGCGGATTTAGTTAATCGGTCTACGACAACCCAAATCGCATCCTTCTTGCTCGGTGTCAACAGTAGCCCAGATACGAAATCCATCGTGACTTTATCCCATTTCCACTCGGGAATCAAAATCGGTTGCAACAAACCCGAAGGCACCTGATGTTCCGCTTTTACTTGTTGGCATATCAAACACCTTGCCACAAAATTTGAGATGTCTCGTTTCATACCATGCCACCAATACTGACGTTTCAAATCATTGTACATCTTTGTACTTCCCGAATGGACTGACATTCGACTATTATGGGCTTCATTTAAAATCGTCGAAACCAACTCTGAACTTCTCGGAATACATACTCGACCTCGAAACCTCAAACAATCATTATCATCAACTTGAAACTCAGAATCCACGTTTAAATCGCATTGAGCTCGCTTGGCAATTAAATCGCCATCAGCTTTCTGAGCCTCACAAACTTGTCGGAGAAACACCGGTTTCGCTTTTAATTCTGCTATCATCACACCATCATCAGATACCGATAAATGCACATTCATGGCTCGTAAAGCAAACAATGATTTTCGGCTAAGAGCATCAGCAACTACATTCGCCTTTCCTGGATGATAGTCAATGACAAGCTCGTAATCGTTTAGCAATTCAAGCCAACGTCTTTGTCTCAGATTCAAATCTCTTTGAGTCATCAAGTATTTGAGGCTTTTATGGTCGGAAAAGACATGACATTTCTCACCAAAAAGGTAGTGACGCCAAATCTTCAAAGCAAACACAATAGCAGCTAATTCGAGATCGTGAGTCGGATAGTTTTTCTCATGAGGCTTTAATTGCCTCGAAGCATATGCAACAACTTTGCCCTCTTACATCAAAACACACCCCAAGCCATTCAAAGACGCATCACTATATACTACAAACTCTTTACCAGATTCAGTCTGAACTAAGACTGGAGCCTTCGTCAAAAGGGCTTTCAATTGGTCGAAACTTTTCTGGCACTTTTCAGACCATTCAAATTTAACATCTTTCTGTAATAGCTTTGTCAACGGGGTTGAGATCATCGAGAAGTCTTTCACAAACCATCGGTAGTACCCGGCAAGTCCTAAAAAGCTTCGGACTTCTGAAACATTTTTAGGAGGTTTCCAATCAAGGATAGCAAATATTTTATTCGAATCAACTCGGATACCCGCAGTAGATACAATATGTCCTAGAAAGCCAACCTCGCGCAACTAGAACTCACACTTGCTGAATTTCGCATACAACCGGTTATCACGCAAAATCTGTAGCACAAGTCTTAAATGCTCGGCATGCTCAATCTCATCGTGGGAATAAACCAAAATATCATCGATAAACACGACCACAAATCGATCTAGGTACTGCTTAAACACTCGATTCATCAGATCCATGAAAACAGCAGGGGCATTAGTCAGCCCAAACGGCATCACTAAAAATTCGTAGTGTCCGTACCTCGTTCTGAAGGCAGTCTTGGGCACGTCTGAGTCTCGAACTCTCAACTGATAATAACCGGATCGCAAGTCAATCTTTGAAAACACTGAGGCTCCCTTTAACTGATCGAATAAGTCGTCGATACGAGGCAACGGATACTTATTCTTTATAGTCACCTTGTTTAGCTGCCGATAGTCAATACACATTCTCCAAGTCCCGTCTTTCTTTTCCACGAACAAGACCGGTGCACCCCAGGGTGAAAAGCTCGGTCTTGCGAAACCTCTGTCAGTCAACTCTTGCAACTGAGATTTCAACTCTTTCAACTCTGTCGGAGCCATACGATATGGAGCAATCGAAATCGGAGTTGTACCCGGAACTAGCTCAATGTCGAACTCAACCTCTCTAACAGGCGGTAGTCCCGGTAATTCTTCAGGAAATACGTCCGGATACTCGCAAACCACAGGTACAGTGTCAAGCTTTAGTTCGGATATTTTGCTATCCAAAACATAAGCAAGATAAGCCTCGCAACCCTTTTTCATAAACTTTTTAGCCATAACTGAAGATATTACTGCCGGTAGCCCGTTTAGATCAGACGACTCAACCCGAATTATCTCATTATTCGAACATCGTAAATTAATAGTCTTTTGTTTGCAATTCAGTACTGCATCGTGCATAGTCAACCAATCCATTCCGAGTATAACATCGAATTCATCGAATGGCAAAAGCATCAAATCAGCCGGGAAACAGAAATCCCGAATCATAAGGGGGCATTTCTTACACACTCTATCGACTAAAACACAACGACCCAAGGGATTGGACACTCGAATCACAAACTCAGTAGACTCAATAGGGAGAGTCTTACTGGATGCCAAAGTTTCACATACATATGAATGAGTTGAACCGGGGTCAATCAAAGCAATTACATCAGTATCAAAGAGTGTGAAAGTACCGGTGATAACATCGGGCGAAGAGGCATCCTCTCGTACGCGAATAGCGTAAGCCTTAGCAGGGGCATGAGCCTCGAATTTTGTCGTGGCATCTTTAAACCTTCTCTGACCACCGCTAGCATTTCCCGAATTCCTCGGTGGTCTACTCCGTGCTGAAGTAGTACTCGGTTTCCCACTCTGGTTCACATTTTGCTCGGACCATCTAGGGCAATCTCTTATAAAGTGATCAGCCGACCCGCACTTATAACAGGAACGATCATGAAATCTGCAGCTCCCCGAATGCCATTTTCCACAATACTTGCACTCGCTTTGTCTCGACGGTCGTTCCCAACACTAGTAGCAGAAGTGGCACGTGTACTCATAGGAGGTCGATCACGGTCTCGTCTAGAAAAACCCGAAGTAGCAGATGGTCTGTCTGACTCACTTCGAAACTTCTTTGAGGATTTTTGAATAGACCTCCCAGAAGATCTCTTACGGAACTCTCTGGCTCCGCTATCAGCTTTTCTCTTTTCATTTCGAAGCTCTTCGACCTTGCAGGCTCACTCGACAAGAACAACGAACTCTTGAATTTCCAGAATGCCAACCAGTAGTTTGATGTCTTCATTTAACCCGTCCTCGAAGCATTTACACATAATAGCTTCGGATGCTATGCACTCGCGAGCATATCGGCTAAGCCGTACGAATTCTCTCTCATACTCGGTTACTGACATTCGGCCTTGTTTAAGCTCGAGGAATTCCTTCCGTTTCTGATCGATAAATCTTTGGCTGATATACTTCTTTCAGAATTCAACTTGGAAAAACTCCCAAGTAACTCGCTTTCTCGGCACAACGGAAACCAATGTGTTCCACCAATAGTAGGCAGAATCACGCAGCAGAGATACGGCACATTTCAAGCACTCCTCGGGTGTACAGGTCAATTCATCGAACACATGGATTACATTATCGAGCCAAAACTCAGCCCGCTCAGCATCATCATCAACTGTAGCCCGGAATTCTTCAGCCCCATATTTTCTAATTTTGTCGACTGGGGGTTTACTCGATCTCACCGAGTCGGTGTCAAGAGGAGCCACAGGGGTCGGAAGTGGGTTATTCGGGGGAGGAGGTTGTGGAACAGCCGGATTAGTTCGAAGAAATTGAGTGAACCAATCATTCATCATTGCATAGAAGTTCTGCCTCATGTCATCATCTCGATGACTGGCATTCGGCTGAGAGTCGGTCGGCGCGGTCCCTTGCGCGGGAGCGGCCGCCACACTCTCAATATCCTCCGCTACGGCTCGATCGGGATCGGGATCCATTACTATACGAAAAACACATTTCAAAAGTCAGAAATCACCACACTATCGCATTATCACAAAATGGCATTTATAGCTATGCTCACACGCGCTACGTTAGTCCAAGAATCGACTAAACCGTGGCTCTGATACCAATAAAAATGTAACACCCTACACCCCTGTCCGTCGCCGGAATAGGGTATTAAGGTATTACATATCTAAATACAACCTACCGAGGTTCATAGTTACATGCTAGACATGGATTCATTGAGTTCTATAGTCGAATATATCACTTGTAAATAGGTTCGGTCAATACATCATATCTCATTAAAATCGTTCTATAAGCATGCTAGCAAATTTCTACCATGTGGCTACTAACAATTTGGCTAAATCAAACTTTTCAATAACTGAACACCATATTAGAAACTCATTGCATATTGGGTACTAACTAAATATCATGCCACAACATCGAATCATATGAGTATCATCCAAACATATAATCAAACTCGAAGACTAATCAAGCCATTTTCGCATGGCTAGAATAATTACAACTCAAAAGGTAATTTGGTTCAACAAAAAGGAGATTAGCCTATACATGCCATTGATCCAAAATAACTATCAAATGTACCAAAATAACAGCGATAGTGTAGGCGATTAAGGCTTCAATCCCCGAGTCCGTAGCTTCCAAAATAAGATCTATAAAATAGAGGAAACAAAGTAAACGGAGTAAGCATTATAATGCTTAGTAAGTTTTAAGCAATGACAACAGATAAAGCAGCAAATTATAACATAGTTGTTCGTATTTTTGTTTCCCTCTTCTTTTAGGTAAGTCACCCTTTAACCAAACATATACATTCACATCATATACGAAAGTGGATAGCTTTCACTTATAGTAAACTCACGTAAACATATACATGTCACAAAATTCACATAACATTTTGCATAGGCCAATTGTACTTTGACCATATTAACAGTCTCATTTCATGCACACATATGAAATCGCATAATGACCTTAGTATTCGGTCCAAAAATCCAGCTTGCATATAAGCTTTGGGTACATACCTATATAACTTAACACTTTAAGCGTATTCATTAACAATTGTTACCTTGAAGACCATTAGTCTTAGGCTTTACTCGCATCATCATCGAGACCTTTACCTCGGGTAAAATCTCTATACATAGCCATCGGGTCTCTACCCCGGATATAATCTCCGTATATAGCCTTCGGGTCTTAACCCGGACATCATCTCTGCATATAGCCTTCGGGTCTTAACCCGGACATAGTCTCCACATATAGTCAGCGGGACTTAATCCCGGATTCACATCACAAATTCTCATACATATATATATATATATTCACATGTTGCCAAGTTTCACATAGCAAGATTGCACTTGTAATTCAATCAATTCATTTGCATACAAACATATAACATGCTCATCGACTTTATATCATAAATATATAATTCAAAACTTATACATGTATACTCTTCTTTTCTAGACTTCCGACCCAATGATCAAACATACATAAGCAATGCATTTCAAATCCCAATTTCGGTCCCTTTCTTTATGAGCCATTCGGCTATATAGCAAACATGAATAAGGTTTCTTTCTCAATGGACATCGTTCAACTATCAGCATGTATATCATGGCATTTTAAATTAAATACCAAATTCGATTACTCAAAACTTACCTTGAGCTTTTCTGAGCAATTATGAGTTGGCTACTCGATCACTTTAGCCTTCCCTTTATCCGAACTCGTCCCTCTATGCTCTTGGGCTAAATAAAATATTTAATTTTATTAATCCTTATTCAACATCTCAATTAATCAATTTTCACTTACACTCAAATAATACATGCATATACTTCTCATTGCAAATACACACACACATTCGGTCATTTCACATTCATATCATAAGTCGCAACAAGCTGATTTTCTGAGCAACATTCAATAAATTACTCATAACTGGAGCTACGAAACTCCAAATGAAGTGCCGTTAATTTTTCCTGAAAATAGACTCATATATCCTCCATCTATAAAATTTTCATAATTTTTTCTTTGGCCAATCAATACCAGAATTTTCTTAAAGTTTACCCTATTTCACTATTTGACTAGACTGACCATTCCATACTACGAATCAAATTTCTCCTTGTACAGAATTCCAAATATGTCCTCACCTATTTTACTCGAAACTAGACTCATTAAGGAGTCTAAGAATATAAATTTTGCCTCATAAAAATTTTTATGCAATTTATGGTGATTTTCTAAAAACAGAACAGGGGATTTCAGAGCTATTCTGACACTGCCTTACTCAACTTTAAAAATCTCTTTATCGGAAATTCCTCTGCTTATAAGGTTTATTTTATAAGAAACTAGACTCATTAAGCTTTAATTACATAATTTATTCAGCCTCTAATTCAACTCCCACAATTTATGGTGATTTTTCCAAAACAGTTACTGCTGCTGTACCAAGCAGATTTATACAAAATTCACTCTTTAAAGTTCTTATTCACATAATTAAAACATAACATTGCAAGGCATCGTTTAAAGAAGTCATTGATCTTAACCTATATATATATACATAATTCACATTCATAAAACTTATCCTACTAAACAACTAACATCAAATCTTATTAGCGCTACAATTCAAGAGTACTAAGTCCTTAAGACCACATGAAACATTTGTACATGTATTCATGAAAAGCCAACAAGAATTTCCTTCCTCTCTAGTAACCGAATGCTATACTCATTTTGAACTTAACCTTACCAAAATCCAAGCTTCATATTATCATCACTTCTCAATTTAAGCTTTATAAGGACCTCAATCACATAGAACATACATTTTTTTTTTATCACACAAGGGTCATGGCCGAATGTCCATGATACTCAAGAAGTACACCTACCATAATCTAGCATGTTAAGGCTTTTTAACACAATTATAACCTCATATTCACCTTCAAGCTCTCTAAAATGAAATCTTAACATTAAAACTCACAACATCAATTTTTTTCTCACCTAATGCATCAATGGCCGAGAGCTACTACCATTATCAAAATGGAAATTGTTCTATGGGTTATGCTAGGAGCTTAACTAACAACCAAAGTCCACCACATTTAAAAAGAATTAACAAAATCCTTACCTCCAATTTGGAAACCACAATGACCGAATGAGTTTCTTCCTTTAGCTCACTTTTCTTTCAACAATCGGCAAAGAGAAGAACAAAGCATGGAAACTTTGTTTTTTTTTCACCACCCTCTTTATTATTTAATTTATCCTTTATTTTTATGATAACTAAATATTAATTTCTTTTATTATATTAATACATAACTAAGCTACAAATCACAAAATGCCAAAACCTCATCATTACCATCCACTATCATAAAAGTGGGTAATTTGACATGCAAATCCCTTATTTTGCATGCATGTAATTATTAGTCATCACACTTTTGCCTAGCACATTTTCAAAGTTCTTAATTTAGCCCTTTTAGGTGAAATTCAAAATTTTAATACTAAATTGAAGCACCTAAAATGTCACACATGATTTGACATATACAATGGGCATCAAAATAATTATTAAATTATTTTTATGCCTCAGTTTTGTTGTCCCGAAACCACATTCCGACTAGGGCCGTTTTAAGGGTGTCACAGGAGAAGTGAAGTTTGCTTATGGCAAATTGGCACAACAAGCTCAACAATGCTGAAATTGTAACCTACCCAACCTAAGTGTCTAATTTGCTTCCTAAGATCCACACAATTGGCCAACACTTCCACCCTTCAAAAGTTCCTAAAACCCCCCCTTTTCCCTTCTGATCTAATCTCAACAACATCTCAAACTCTCCTCAGCAGGGTTCTACTTGGAAACCATCACATGTCTGGCACATGCACAAAAATAAAACATAAAATATTGCTTACCTTATGACTCGAACACTTACCCTAGCACACACTCCACACGCCACTTTTTTTGGAGCTTAGTGGCACCACCTTGCCACTTTACCAACAGTTCACTTGTGATCCATCTCCCTTGCTTTTTCCTAAAAGCCCACTTAACCAAGTCCCCTTTACTAAATCCCAAAATTTGATATTTTTGTCAGATTTTAACCTAAGCTTGGGATTTCTAAAAGCCCACTAACACATTCAAAACATAAATTACGCATCCAAACAACAAAATTTCAAGTTCTCACCAAAATTGCAAAAATCCCGAAAACCCAAAAATTAGGGCGTTACAACTCTACCCCCTTAAAGAAGTTTCGTCCTCGAAATTTACCTGATCCAAATAGATGAGGGTATTGTTGATGCATTGCTTCCTCTGGCTCTTAAGTAGCCTCTTCTCTGTCGTGATTGTGCCAGAGTACCTTTACCAAAGGTACTGACTTCCTTCTCAGCACTTTAACCTCTCTGTCCAGTATTTGCACATGTTCTTCCTCAAAGGTCAAATCAATCTTCACCTCAATGTCCTCCACTGGTACGGTATGTGAAGGATCCGATCAATGCCGTCTTAACATGGACATATGAAAGACGTTATGAATACGGTCCAGCTCTGGTGGTAACTCCAACTGATAGGGTCCAATGAAGCGCGGACTCAACTTGCCCTTTTTACCAAACCTCAACATTTTCTTCCAAGGAGAAACCTTCAAGAACACAATATCCCCCACTGAGTACTCAATCTCTTTACGCTTTAAATCCGCGTAAGACTTTTGCCTATCAGAAGCTTCTTTTAACCAATCTCTAATCAACTTAACTTTAACCTCAGTGTCTGCCACCAACTCTGGTCCAAGAACTTGTCGTTCTCCCAATTCTGTCCAACAAGTAGGCGAACGACACCTTCGCCCATAGAGTGCCTCATAAGGAGCCATTTGGATACTTGCTTGATAACTGTTATTATAAGCAAATTTCGCCAATGGCAAGTAGTCCTCCCAACTACCTCGAAAGTCGATAACACATCCCCTTAGCATATCCTCTAGAACCTAAATAACCCTTTCTGACTGCCCATCTATCTGAGGGTGAAAAGCAGAGCTAAAATCCAATCGCATCCCCAATGCCTCATGCAACTTCTGCCAGAATCAAGATGTAAACCTAGGATCCAGATCAGAAATAATCAAAACTAGCACGCCATGAAGTCGAACTATCTCTGCCACATACAACTTGGCTAACTTCTGAAGTGAATAATCAGTTCGGACATGTATGAAATGAGCTGATTTTGTTAACCTATCCACAATCACCCAAACTGAGTCCTTCTTCGAAGGTGTCAAGGGTAGCCCACGCACAAAATCCATGATTACCCTTTCCCACTTCCAAAGTGGAATCTTAACTAGTTGTAACAGTCCAGAAGGCAATTGATGCTCAGCCTTTACTTGCTGACAAGTTAAACATTTTCCCACAAATTTAGTCACTTCCCGTTTAAGTCCAGGCCACCAATACAACTCTCTCAAGTCTCGATACAGTTTATTTGCTCCAGGATGTATGCACAAGGTCCATCATGAGCTTCTTTTAGAAATAACTGCCTCAAATCAAAATTCTTCGGAATGCAAACTCTCCCAGGAAGCACAAAACTTCATCAGTATTCAATCCAAAATCAAAATTCCCATCAGTACTAACTTGTTGAAGCTGAGGAACCAACGACTCTTCTTTTAACTGTTTCTCCTTAATCTATTCTATCCAGGTTGCCTTTACTTGCAATTCAGCCAACAAACTACCATCGTCATAAAGACTCAGACGAGCAAACATTGCTCTCAGTTCAGTTACAGCTCTACGGCTTAGGGCATCAGCCGCCATATTTGCCTTGCCTGGGTGATACTCAATCGAACAGTCATAATCCTTAAGCAACTCTATCCATCTCCGTTGCCTAAGGTTCAGCTCCTTCTGAGTTAACAGATACTTAAGACTCTTATGATCTGTGTATATAATACACTTTTCCCTATACAGGTGATGTCTCCATATCTTTAGTGCAAAGATAACTGCTGCCAATTCCAAGTCATGCATAGGGTAATTCACTTCGTGCGGCTTAAGCTATCTCGAAGCATAAGCGACCACTTTACCTTCCTACATCAATACACAACCTGTGACAGCCCTAATGCGACCCTAGTCGGGAAGTGGTTTTGGGACCACTAAACCGAGATGCAAAGTTTGTTGAATGTTAAATTTCATCCTTATTAAGTGTGAATATGCATGTGTGAAGTTTTGATGTTTTGATTTTACTATTTGAATGTGAATTTAAGAAAATAGACTTGTATGTGAATTATGAAAATATGCTAGGTAAAGTTGAAATGGCCTTGTATTTTGTGACTTTAAAACACATGGACTTGCATGTCAAATTTACATTTTATTTACATAGTGGCCGGCCATGTAGGTGTAATCATTGGTATGTTTGTTTTTATATATATATTTATATTATAACATGATTAAAAATATATGTTAATTGGTGTTAAATAATAATAATAAGAATAAAATGTATTTTGGTTTCATCTCTCCCTTGTTTTCTTCCTCCTTGCCGAAACTCAAAAAAAAAAAAATTAGAACCTAAAGCTTTTAACTTTCGGCCATTGAAGCTCCCCAATTCAAGGTAAACTCTTGGTAAATTTTACTTTATTTTGGAGTTTTGAGTACCATTTTTAGCCTAGTTTTAAACCCATGATGAAATTTTGAGTCTTTGGGTGATTGAAGGGTTCGGCTATGAGTAAAAGCATGAAATTTGAGTTTATTTGATAAAAGTTGTTAGTTGGGTGGTTCATGGATTTTGTGAGGTAAAAAAAAAATCATGTGCCTATGAATTTGTATGCGTGTTAGTTAAAAGAAAATTTGAAGTGATGGTGTGAAGTCTTTCGGTCATGGATTTATTAGGTTAAATGCTTGTTGTTTTTGTACTTTTGGTAAGAAATGGTGGATAGATGATTTCTAATTAGTTAAATTTTATAAATTCAAGAAGGGAAAAGAATCGACTACCAATACTTATAGAAATTCATGTTAGTTGTAGTAATTAAAAAGGTTAATTTTATAATATAGTTGTTGCCTAGTTAATTGAGAGATTCGGCCATAGCATCTTAGTGAATAATAATGTGATTAAATAATTGAATAATGGTTAAAAGAATGGGAATACTATGATGGTTGTTTTGCTCATAATGGCCGAATGTGAGCTTAAGCTTTGAATTAAAATTGAAGCTTGTTAGTTAGTTGATGATGTCCTTTAATAGCCCCTTTGGTATTCAGCCATTGTTAAGGTATTTTGAATTGGTTACAAATTTCTATGTTTTAATTAGTAAATGGATTTGTTGAAGGTTGAGTAAATTATTTATGTAAATTTTTTATGTGTACATTAATTTTCTAATCTATATTATTCGGCTATAAATTGTCATGGTATAATTTTAATTTGTAAATTTGTTATCATTAGCTCAAGAGCATCAAGGACAAAAGTCGGATAAAGGGAAGGCAAAATTAAACGAATAGCCATAGAATTATAGTCGTCGACAACTCTTGAGGTAAGTTTCGAGCATATAAGTTAATTATAATGAGGAATGATAAGGAATAATTTACTTCTATGAGCCTTAGACGAATGATTTTTAGAAAAGTGAGATTTTAAGTATGATTTGTATGTGATAATAAGAAGTACTTATATATGATGATATGTACCATGTGTAATATATGTTGCGGCAAGAATGTAAAAAAAATAAATAAATAAATAAATAATAAAGAGATGTCAAGTGTATGCATGTGACTATAGCCGAATGTGTCAAATGAGATATGAATGAATTACACTATGTGGAAGTTAACATTTTTCGATTGAATGTGTATGAATTCAATATATTGGAATATCATATATTTAGGCTTCTTGCCTAGCAGGCTTCGTGCCTGTGTTTCGTATTCGGGCCTATGTGCCTAGCAGGCTTTGTGCCCGTGTTTCATGTTCGGGCCTTCGTGCCTAGCAGGCTATAAGCTGGTGACATGTTCGGGCTTTGTGCCTAGCAGGCCTTAGGCCGGTGATTGAATCCGGGTTTCTAAACCTAGCAGGCTTAATGCCGGTGCTGTGAAAAAAAGCAATATATATATATCGAATTTAAGTATTCATGATAAACCATGATTGGAAACAAATCATACAATAAGTTGGCCAGGTACGTATTATGTACCCATAATTGAATTCGTTTCGAAAAGAATTATCCGTAACAATGAATGACGTATGTATGGATAAGTGTTATATTTGTATATGTATCTATATGTATAAATTTGTGATCCATTCGATTAATGTGTTTTTATGTCATGAAAAGTATGCGATTACATCCTAATGTATAAGCTTTTGTGGCAAATGAGAGCATATGTTAATTTCTCTTATATATAGTTATTTGTTCGGTTCAATAAAATTATATATATGAACTAAGTTATGAAGTTTGATTGTTTGAATGGTGATAAGATATATTGGTTGAAAAGCTTGAAACTTACTAAGCTTAAAAAGCTTACTCCGTTTGTTTGTTGTCATGTTTATAGGTTTCATTTTATAAGCTACGGGCTCGAAGATTCAAGATTAAGTCACTCTCACTATCGCCGATATTTTGGTACTTCCGAAGGTTTAAATTTCTTTTGAAATGATGGCATGTATAGGCTAATCTGCTTATTTTGATATCAAAACACATTCTTTTTGAATTGTAAATATTTGTGCCATGCGAATATGGCCTATTAGTTTCTAAATATGAATGAATGGTTTGATTATGTTTTGTAATTGTTATTTGGTACTTGTGATGAGTAGTGAATAGAAACATATGGTATTAAGTTTGTGAAGCAAGATTGGCTGTAATTAAAAAGAAGTAGTCATTTCTTTTGCTAAGGTACTTATATGAGTTTATACGCATTGATTCACTTAGAATTCTTGATTGGTATTTGCGTATAACCTTTAAAAGTCTTATCTAGTTAAGTAATGTCTCGTAACTCATTCCGGCGAAGGATACGGGTTAAGTGGTGTTACATTTTATTGGTATCAGAGCTACGGTTTAGTCGATTCTCGGACTAATGTAGCGCGTGTGAGTCTAGCCGTACATGCCATTTACTGTTAATGCGATAGTGTGATGACTTCTGACATCTGAAATATGACTTTTGATGTAGAAATGGATCCCGAGCATGATCGAGCTGTAGCGGATGATGTTGAGAGCGTAGCGCCTGCCCCTGTGCAAGGGACAGTGCCAAATGACTCTCAGCCAAATACCGATCATCGAGATGGTGACACTAGACAAGCCTTTTACACAATGATGAGTGATTGGTTCGCTCAATTTCTTAGAACAAATCCGGCTATTCCGGAACCCCCGCCCCCAAATACTCCACTCCCAACCTATGTGGCCCCTCCTGTGACTAATCCAATAAGATCGAGTAGGCCCCCAGTCGATAAAATTAGAAAATACGGGGCTGAAGAGTTCCGGGCTACACCTAGTGATGATGCTGAGCGGGCCGAGTTTTGGCTCGACAATACAGTTCGAGTGTTCGACGAACTGTCATGTACGCATGAAGAGTGTCTGAAATGTGCGATATCTTTGTTACGCGACGCTACTTACTACTGGTGGAACACTTTAGTTTCTGTTGTCCCGAGAGAGCGGGTCACCTGGGAGTTTTTCCAAACTGAATTTCGCAAGAAATATATCAGTCAAAGATTCATCGATCAGAAACGGAAAGAATTTCTCGAGCTTAAACAAGGCCAGATGACAGTAACTGAATATGAAAGAGAATTTGTGCGGCTCAGCCGATATGCTCGCGAGTGTGTATCATCCGAGGCTATCATGTGTAAATGTTTCGAGGACGGATTAAATGAAGATATCAGATTGCTGGTGGGAATTCTGGAAATCAAAGAGTTCATTGTACTAGTTGAGCAAGCTTGCAAGGCTGAAGAGCTCGGGAACGAAAAGAAAAAGGCTGATGAAGGCGTCAGAGAATTTCGCAAGAGATCATCGAGAAAATCTTTTCAGCAATCCTCGAAGAAATTTCTAGGCGATTGGGGCAGATCTAAGACTAATTCGAATTTTTCCAGACGAGATCGTGATCGACCTCCAGTGAGTACACGAGCCACCTCTGTTGCTAGTGTAGGCAATGACCGTGGGGATAGAACAGTATGCAAGCATTGTGGGAAGTGGCATCCAGGGAGCTGCAGATTGCGTGATCGCTCCTGTTTTAAGTGTGGATCTGCTGATCACTTCATAAAAGATTGTCCAAAACTGGTTGAACGTAATACTGATCCTAGTGAGAGGCTTGGTAGCACGGCAGCATGAGGTCGACCACCGAGGCATGGAGGTAATGTTAGCGGCACTCAGAGAGGGACCAGAGACACCGTGGTTAGATTTGAGGCTCATGCGCCTGCCAGAGCTTATGCTATCCGTGCCTGTGAGGAGGCTTCTTCTCCTGACGTTATTACCGGTATTTTTACGCTCATTGACACTGATGTTACTGCTCTGATTGATCCTGGTTCAACTCATTCGTATGTATGTGAAACTTTAGCATCTAGTAAAACTCTACCAGTTGAGTCTACTGAGTTCGTAATTCGAGTGTCAAACCCTTTGGGTCAATGTGTGTTAGTTGATAAAGTGTGCAAGAAATGCCCCCTAATGATTTGAGATTCTTGTTTCCCGGCCGATTTGATTTTATTACCGTTCGACGAATTTGATATTATTCTCGGGATGGATTGGTTGACTGTGTACGATGCCGTTGTAAACTGCAAGCGAAAGATTATTGACTTGCGATGTTCGAATAATGAGATATTTTAGGTTGAGTCTTCTGATTTGAACGGGTTGCCAGCCGTGATATCTACGATGCAAGCTCAGAATTTTGTGAAAAAGGGATGTGAAGCATATCTCGCGTACGTACTTGATAGTAAAGAGTCAGAAAGAAAGCTTGAATCAGTGCTAGTGGTTTGTGAATATCCGGATGTTTTTCCCGAGGAGTTGCCGAGATTACCACCTGTTCGTGAAGTAGAATTTGGCATTGAACTTGTACCGGGAACAGCTCCGATTTCGATAGCTCCGTATCGTATGGTGCCAACCGAATTAAAAGAATTGAAAGTACAGCTGCAAGAGTTGACAGATAGAGGTTTCGCTCGACCGAGTTTTTCACCCTGGGGCGTACCAGTTTTGTTTGTGAAAAAGAAAGATGGGACTATGAGAATGTGTATCGATTATCGGTAGCTGAATAAAGTGACGATAAAGAACAAATATCCGTTACCGCGTATTGATGATTTGTTTGATCAGCTGAAAGGAGCCTCTGTATTTTCAAAGATAGATTTAAGATCGGGTTATTATCAGTTGTGAGTTCGAGACTCAGATGTGCCTAAAACGGCTTTCAGAACAAGATACGGTCACTACGAGTTCTTAGTGATGCCGTTTGGGCTCACTAATGCCCCTGCGGTGTTTATGGACTTAATGAATCGGATATTCAGACAGTATTTGGACCGGTTTGTAGTTGTGTTCATTGACGATATATTGATTTATTCGCGCGATGAAATTGAACATGCCAAGCATCTGAGGCTGGTATTGCAGATTTTACGAGACCAGCAATTATATGCCAAGTTCAGTAAATGTGAGTTCTGGTTGAGAGAAGTTTGCTTCTTGGGGCATGTGGTATCCGCATCGGGTATCCGGGTTGATCTGAGTAAAATTTCAGCAATTCTTGATTGGAAGCCTCTGAGAAATGTCACTGAAGTTCGGAGCTTTTTGGGGCTTACCGGTTACTATCGGTGATTCGTGAAAGGGTTCTCGATGATTGCGACACCGTTGACGAAACTGCTACAAAAAGATGTAAAGTTTGAGTGGTCTGAAAAGTGTCAGAAAAGTTTTGAACAGTTGAAAACTCTTTTGACGGAAGCTCCAGTGTTGGTTCAGCCTGAGTCCGGTAAGGAGTTTGTGTTTTTTAGTGACGCCTCTCAGAACGGTTTAGGCTGTGTTTTGATGTAAGAGGGTCGAGTGGTTGCGTATGCTTCAAGACAATTGAAGCCTTATGAGAGAAATTATCCGACTCATGATCTTGAGTTAGCTGCTATTGTTTTCGCTCTGAAAATATGGCGTCACTATCTGTTCGGTGAGAAATGTCGTATCTATTCCGATCATAAGAGCCTCAAATATTTAATGACTTAAAGAGACTTAAATTTGAGACAAAGACGGTGGCTAGAATTGCTGAAAGACTACGAGCTGGTTATTGAATATCACCCAGGAAAAGCTAATGTAGTTGCGGATGCTCTTAGCCGAAAATCGTTATTTTCCTTAAGAGCGATGAACGTGCAATTGACCTTGTCGACGGATGATGCATTGATAGCTGAGCTAAAAGCAAAACCAGTGTTAATACAACAAATTTGTGAAGCTCAGAAAGTCGATGATGACTTGGTTACTAAGCGAGCTCAGTGTGACTCGAGTGTGGATATGGAATTTCGAATAGACGATAATGATTGTTTGAGATTCAAGGACCGATTGTGTATTCCGAGAAAATCTGAGCTAGTTTCAATGATTATGAATGAAGCCCATAATAGTCGAATGTCGATTCATCTGGGCAGCACAAAAATGTTTAATGATCTAAAACGACAATATTGGTGGCATGGTATGAAACGAGACATCTCTGACTTCGTATCTAAGTGTCTGATATGTCAACAAGTAAAAGCAGAACATCAGGTGCCTTCAGGATTACTTCAGCCGATCCTAATACCTGAATGGAAGTGGGATCGAGTTACAATGGACTTTGTATCTGGTTTGCCACTGACGCCGACCAAGAAAGACTCCATATGGGTTATTGTGGATAGATTAACGAAATCAGCTCATTTCATTCCCATTCGTACAGACTTTTCACTTGATAAACTAGCAGAATTGTACGTCTCTCAGATCGTAAGATTGCATGGAGTGCCGACTTCTATTATTTCAGATCGAGATCCCCGATTTACTTCACGATTCTGGAAGAAATTGCACGAGGCATTGGGTACTAAGCTTCATTTTAGCACCACCTTCCATCCTCAGACGGACGGTCAGTCTGAAAGAACAATTCAAATACTCGAGGATATGTTGAGATGTTGCATTCTCGAGTTTAGTGGCTCGTGGGAGAAATACATACCGTTGATTGAATTTGCCTACAATAATAGCTTTCAGACAAGTATTCAAATGGCACCCTACGAAGCTCTCTACGGTCGAAAATGTCGTACACCTTTGTTTTGGACCGAGCTTAGTGAGAATAAGATTCTCGGGGTTGATTTAATAAAAGAGGCTGAGCAGAAAGTGAAAACGATTCGTGACAGTTTAAAAACGGCATCAGATCGTCAGAAATCGTATGCAGATCTGAAACGTAAAGATATCGAGTATCAGATTGGTGATAAAGTGTTTTTGAAAGTTTCACCTTGGAAAAAGGTACTCAGATTTGGCCGTAAAAGCAAGTTGAGTCCGAGGTTTATTGGACCATATGAGATTTCGGAACGAATTGGGCCGGTAGCGTATAGATTGATTTTGCCCCCTGAACTTGAAAAGATTCACAATGTCTTTAATGTCTCGATGCTTCGACGTTATAGTTCCAATCCTTCACATGTGATTAGTCCTTCCGATATTGAAATTCAACCTGATTTGAGTTATGAAGAGGAACCGATCCGTATCTTGGCTCACGAGGTGAAATAATTGCGGAATAAGAAAATTTCCTTAGTAAAGGTATTGTGGCTAAAACATGGAATCGAGGAAGCAACTTGGGAGCTAGAGGGTTCAATGAAAGAGCGTTACCCAAATCTATTCACCGTTAAGATTTTCGGGGATGAAAATCCTTAAAAGGGGGAGAGTTGTGACAGCCCTAATGCGACCCTAGTCGGGAAGTGGTTTCGGGACCACTAAACCGAGATGCAAAGTTAGTTGAATGTTAAATTTCATCCTTATTAAGTGTGAATATGCATGTGTGAAGTTTTGATGTTTTGATTTTACTATTTGAATGTGAATTTAAGAAAATGAACTTGTATGTGAATTATGAAAATATGCTAGGTAAAGTTGAAATGGCCTTGTATTTTGTGACTTTAAAACACATGGACTTGCATGTCAAATTTACATTTTATTTACATAGTGGCCGGCCATGTAGGTGTAATCATTGGTATGTTTGTTTTTATGTATATATTTATATTATAATATGATTAAAAATATATGTTAATTGGTGTTAAATAATAATAATAAGAATAAAATGTATTTTGGTTTCATCGCTCCCTTGTTTTCTTCCTCCTTGCCGAAACTCAAAAAAAAAAAAATAAATAAATAAAAATAAAGAGATGTCAAGTGTATGCATGTGACTATAGCCGAATGTGTCAAATGAGATATGAATGAATTACACTATGTGGAAGTTAACATTTTTTGATTGAATGTGTATGAATTCAATATATTGGAATATCGTATATTCAGGCTTCTTGCCTAGCAGGCTTAGTGCCGGTGTTTCGTATTCGGGCCTATGTGCCTAGCAGGCTTTGTGCCGGTGTTTCATGTTCGGGCCTTCGTGTCTAGCAGGCTATAAGCCGGTGACATGTTCGGGCTTTGTGCCTAGCAGGCCTTAGGCCGGTGATTGAATCCGGGTTTCTAAACCTAGCAGGCTTAATGCCGGTGCTGTGAAAAAAAGCAATATATATATATATATCGAATTTAAGTATTCATGATAAACCATGATTGGAAACAAATCATACAATAAGTTGGCCAGGTACGTATTATGTACCCATAATTGAATTCGTTTCGAAAAGAATTATCCGTAACAATGAATGATGTATGTATGGATAAGTGTTATATTTGTATATGTATCTATATGTATAAATTTGTGATCCATTCGATTAATGTGTTTTTATGTCATGAAAAGTATGCGATTACATCCTAATGTATAAGCTTTTGTGGCAAATGAGAGCATATGTTAATTTCTCTTATATATAGTTATTTGTTCGGTTCAATAAAATTATATATATATGAACTAAGTTATGAAGTTTAATTGTTTGAATGGTGATAAGATATATTGGTTGAAAAGCTTGAAACTTACTAAGCTTAAAAAGCTTACTCTGTTTGTTTGCTGTCATGTTTATAGGTTTCATTTTATAAGCTACGGGCTCGAAGGTTCAAGATTAAGTCACTCTCACTATCGCCGATATTTTGGTACTTCCGAAGGTTTAAATTTCTTTTGAAATGATGGCATGTATAGGCTAATCTCCTTATTTTGATATCAAAACACATTCTTTTTGAATTGTAAATATTTGTGCCATGCGAATATGGCCTATCAGTTTCTAAATATGAATGAATGGTTTGATTATGTTTTGTAATTGTTATTTGGTACTTGTGATGAGTAGTGAATAGGAACATATGGTATTAAGTTTGTGAAGCAAGATTGGCTGTAATTAAAAGGAAGTAGTCATTTCTTTTGCTAAGGTACTTATATGAGTTTATTCGCATTGATTCACTTAGAATTCTTGATTGGTATTTGCGTATAACCTTTAAAAGTCTTATCTAGTTAAGTAATGTCTCGTAACTCATTCTGGCGAAGGATACGGGTTAAGTGGTGTTGCACAACCTAAGCCCACATGCGACGCATCACTATAAATAGTAAAATGCTTCTCAAATTCTGGTTGAATCAGTAATGGTGCCTCAGTCAAAACCTTTTTCAACTTATCAAAAGCTTCTTGCTGCTTCTTAGTCCATTCAAACATTACTCATTTCCTTCACAGTTTTGTTAACGGTGCCAGAATCAGAGAAAATCCTTCTACAAACCTTTGGTAATACCGTGCCAAACCTAGAAAACTCTGAATTTCTGATACCGACCGTGGCGGCTTCCAATCCAGAACCGCCTTAATTTTTCGAGGATCCACCCTAATCCCCTTAGCAGAAACAACATGCCCCAAAAAAGTCACTTCTCATAACCAAAATTCACACTTACTTAACTTTGCATAGAGTTGTTTTTCTCTCAACACATGCAGAACAATACGGAGATGCTCATAATGCCTCTCCTTGGTTTTCAAATACACCAATATATCATCGATAAAAACGACCACGAATCAATCCAAGTAGGGCTAGAAAACTCGATTCATTAGATCCATGAAAGCTGCCGGTGCATTCGTCAGTCCAAATGGCATAACCAGGAACTTGTAATGACCATACCGAGTTCTGAATGCAGTCTTATAGACATCCAATTCCTTGGCTCTTAGCTGATGATATCCAGATCGAAGATCAATTTTGGAAAATACTTAAACTCCTCTAAGCTAGTCAAATAGATCGTCGATCCTCGGCAAAGGGTACTCGTTCTTTATCGTCAGTTTGTTCAACTGGTGATAATCGATGCACATATGCGTCGTCCCATCCTTTTTCTTCACGAATAGCACTGGCGCTCCCCACGGAGACACACTCGGCCTAATAAAACCTCTATCCAATAACCCTTGGATTTGTGCTTTTAGTTCAGCCAACTCATTCAGTGCCGTCCTATAAGGTGCGATGGACACTGGAGCCATTCCAGGAAACAGATCAATTTCGAACTCAACTTCACGATTGGGAGGCAATCTAGGAAGCTCCTTAGGAAAAACATCTTGAAATTCATTAACAGTTTTAACCTTCTCTACAGTCAAATTCTCAGTCTCAGTCTGACTCACAAATGCCAAAAATGCCTTACAACATTTGTGAATCAATTTCTCTGCCCTTCGAGCTGAAACGACATTAAACAGGTACTCCCTTCACTCCCCAATAACCATCACCTCCTCCTCCTCAGTAGTCCTTAATATCATTCTCTTAGCCGCACAATCTAAAGTCGCCTTATGTTTAGTAAGCCAGTCCATTCCTAGAATAACATCAAACTCTCTGAAAGGTAACTCCATTAAATCCCCACAGAAAACCCTACCTTGAGTCTCTAAAGGCACCCCCTAAGAAGTTTGTCTACTCTAACTGAGTGACCCAGTGGACTAATCACAGTTACCCCACTCACAGTTTCCTTAGAATGTACACCCAACGACCCAGATATTTCACATGCAATATAGGAATGAGTAGAACCCACATCTATCAAAGCAGTGTATGGCAAGTCAGAGATAAAAGACGTACCAGTTATAACATCAAGGACATCACCTTCCTCTCAGCGACGAGTAGCATATACCAAAGTGTAGGAACGCCGGTGCCTCTAAGGCGCAGCGGAAAATTAGAATAATAAAATTTTTCCGAGGATCTATACCATGGATCCATGTGTAAGGAACGAATCGGGGTGATAAAGGTTTCGAAATTATCGAAACTTCAATCTGAGTAGACTGCGACGCCAAGGCAACGGGAATCCTGAAGCACTATCGAACCAAGCCGCAACCTTTTCCGATGTCGGCCTCTACGTAGTCCACCCAATTAACAACGAACGGTAATATTCCAGAAAACTGTTTTCAGAGATATATTGTTTTGACGGCTGCTAGACCTATATTTAACATAGTTTCAGGATTGCCTATATATTAGCACTTTAGGGTTTTTTACCCTTGCCATATATATAACTCTGTATTAATTGGTATATATTCATAACGAATATTTATTACCATATATAATCCGAATCATAATAGTCATCATTAAAATAAATATAATAACGTTTAACCGAAAATTATAATTACGTTAATTATAATAAAAATTTCGGTAAACTATATTTATTTAAATTTATATATATATGAACCAAAATCATATATTAGAAAATTATGTTCTTGATTATGTGTACAACATCCTTGTACATATAGTATGTTCAATAGTCTGATTGCCCAATTAAATTAATTCTATAATTAATTTAATTCATGTGACAACCAGACACAATACCAACTATGTTTTACACCGTTCATTTCAATCGTAGGGTGTGACCCTATAGGTTCTTGTAACGTTAGCAATAATATTAGAACTATTCTAATATTACAAACAATGAGTGGCATCTAACAATGCATCATTGCTACCTAAGTTACAAGAAGTCATGATTCGACATAACCTTTTGTGATTAACTCTTCATGCATTAATCCTTAAGTCCAATATCTTTGGAATGGACACAAGTCATGGAATAGTCACACTTGCATAGTCTATCCCATGTTTCTTGATACCTTGAGTAGACTATGATATACAAATAAGTATGACATCTCATATCAACTTATTTGAGCATGGCCATGCATTTCTAGTCTCACTCAATCAAGTGGCCTGAGATATTACTCCTATTATGTAGGAGAGACTTATCCTATATTGATCAACCATATCCCTCTACATAGATTGTGGTATATCCAACATTAGTCTTAATAGAACAACCAATTACGGTGTTCGTTTGACTATATCAAAATATACAACTCACGATGTTGGAATGATGATGATCTCAAGTATGAGGATCATATACATATTAATCACTATGAGTAATATTGTGACAATTACATAATAATCCAAGAAACATACTCATAGTGGGTCAGTCCAATATGTTGTTCTCTAACGCACACATTCATGCATTGATTCTGATACTCCATATCAATGACAACTCTTTATCATCAATCAACTACATGTTAGTCTTAATGCATTATTATTGTCCTAGCCAACAATAATACTTGACTAAGGATCTTTTAAGAATACTCATATTATTCTTAGGACATTATTATAAAATAGTTTATTTATGCATACAGAAATGAACCTGAAATAATAATGGCAGAGCCTTATATTAATAAACATGATAAATCAAGTATGTTATCACAACCATCTCGTGATTGATCTTTGGGCATACTCTTACAATCTCCTACTAGCACTAAGACCAATCACTCATATATCTAATACCAAGTGACTTAGTGTGACGATCATGCTTCTGCTGTGTCAGAGGCTTGGTCAAGCGATCAGCAATGTTATCATCTGTAGGTACTCTGCATATCTCTACATCTCCTCGATCGATAATCTCTCGAATAAGATGGTAGCGCCTAAGTATATGTTTGGATCGTTGGTGAGATCTGGGTTCTTTAGCTTGTGCGATAGCTCCATTGTTATCACATCGGAGTTCTATAGCATCCGATATGCTAGGCACAACCCCTAGTTCAGTAATGAACTTTTTGATCCAAACCGCTTCTTTTGCTGCCTCACTAGCTACAATATACTCGGCCTCTGTTGTAGAATCGGCTACTGTACTTTGCTTTGAACTCTTCCAGCTCACAGCACCACCATTAAGGCAAAACACAAAACCTGATTGCGATCGAGAATCATCCTTGTCTGTTTGGAAGCTAGCATCAGTGTAACCTTTTACACTTAACTCTTCCTCACCTTCGTATATTAGGAACGTATCCTTAGTTCTTCTTAAGTACTTAAGGATATTCTTGACTGTGATCCAGTGACTTTCACCAGGATCTATTTGGTACCTACTCGTCATACTTAAGGCATATGAGACATCTGGACGGGTACATAACATGGCATACATGATAGATCCAATAGCAGAAGCATATGGAATTTTACTCATGCGTTCTCTCTCTCGTGGAGTTGAAGGACACATTTCCTTCGAGAGTGAAATACCATGTCTCATAGGTAGGAATCCTTTCTTAGATTCTTCTATATTGAACCTTTTCAATACTTTGTCTATGTATGTACTTTGACTTAGACCTAGTAGTCGTCTCGATCTATCTCTATAGATCTTGACTCCTAAGATGTAAGTGGCTTCGCCCAAGTCTTTCATAGAAAAACAACTTCCTAACCAAGTCTTAATAGACTGTAAGGTAGGTATGTCATTTCCCATGATACATGTCATCCACATACAGTACCAAGAATGTGATTATGCTCCCACTAACTTTCTTGTAAACACATGGCTCATCTTCATTTTTGATAAAACCAAACTCTTTGATTGCATCATTAAAACGAAGATTCCAACTTCGAGAAGCTTGCTTTAATCCATAAATGGATCTTTGTAACTTACATATCTTTCTAGCATCCTTTGGATTGACAAAACCTTCAGGTTGTGTCATGTACACATCCTCTTCAAGGTTCCCGTTAAGGAAAGCTGTTTTGACATCCATCTGCCAGATTTCATAATCATGAAATGTAGCTATAGCAAGCAAGATCCTGATGGATTTAAACATAGCTACAGGAGAAAAAGTTTCATCATAGTCCACACCATGAAATTGACGAAAACCTTTAGCGACTAATCGCCCCTTGTATGTTTGTACATTACCATCCATGTCAGTTTTCTTTTTGAAAACCCACTTGCACCCTATAGGTTTAACTCCTTCGGGTGGGTCAACCAAAGTCCATACTTGGTTTTCATGCATGGAATCCATCTCAGATCTCATGGCCTTGAGCCATTTCTCAGAGTCTGGGCTCGTCACCGCTTCTTGATAAGTCCTAGGCTCATCTTGATCTAAAAGAAGAATGTCACCATGCATTGTAATGAGAAATCCATATCTCTCAGGTGCACGGCGTTCTCTTAAAGATCTACGCGGTGGTTGTGTTTCTACAGAGTTACTTGTTCCTCAATTTCTTGTGGAATTTGCTGTTGTTCTATCTCTGGTTCGGTGGTATCTTATGATTCTCAAATTTCTTCAAGTTCAAATTTTCTCCCACTTCTTTTTCTAGAAACAAATTCTCTCTCTAGGAAGACACCAGTCCGAGCAACAAACACTTTGTTCTCAGTGGGATTAAAGAAATAATATCCTTTGGTTTCTTTCAGATACCCCACAAAATTACACCTTTCAGATTTGGGTTCAAGCTTAGTAGACGTCTGACGTTTAACATAAGCTTCCCAACCCCAAATTTTCATAAAAGACATACTGGGACGTTTCCCAGTCCACATCTCATATGGCGTCTTTTGAACCTATTTAGATGGAACACGATTTAGTGTGAAAGCAGCTGTTTCAAGTGCATGTCCCCAAAAGGAAGTCGGTAGATCAGCATGACTCATCATGGACCGAACCATGTCTAACAGAGTTCGATTTCTTCTCTCAGAAACTCTATTCCATTGAGGAGTACCAGGAGGAGTAAGTTGTGAGACAATCCCACATTCTTTCAAAAGATCATCAAACTCTAGGCTCAAATACTCTCCACCACGATCAGATCGAAGTGTCTTGATAGTTTTGCCTAGTTGATTTTGTACTTCATTTTTGAATTCCTTGAACTTTTCAAGGGCCTCAGACTTATGGCGCATGAGATAAATATATCCATATCTGCTTAAATCATCAGTGAAAGTAATGAAGTAGTGAAATCCACCTCTGGCCTGTGTATTTATTGGTCCACATACATCTGAATGTATTAAGCCCAATAAACCACTAGCACGTTCACTTTTACCAGTAAAAGGAGATTTAGTCATTTTTCCTAACAAGCAAGATTCACATACTTCAAACTGTTCAAAAACAAATGAATCCAAGAGACCATCTTTATGGAGTTTGGATATGCGTTTCTCACTTATATGGCCCAAACGACAATGCCAAAGGTAAGTTTGATTTGAGTCATTTATTTTAGATCTTTTAGTATTTATATTGTAAATGGGATTCATTTTATCTAAAATATAGACGCCATTAATTAATTGTGCCGAACCATAGAAAACATTATTGAGATAAAAGGAACAACAATTATTCTTAATTATTATCTCAAAACCAATTTTGTCTAAACAAGAAATTGAAATAATGTTTTTAGTCAAACTGGGTACAAAATAACAATCCTCTAAAATTAAACCAAGTCCACTAGGCAAAGATAAAGTATATGTTCCCACAGCTAATGCAGCAACTCTTGCTCCATTTCCAACTCGTAGGTCCACATCTCCTCTAGCCAAAGTCCTACTCCTTTGTAGTCCCTGTACAGAAGTACAAATATGAGAACCACAACCAGTATCTAATACCCAAGAAGTAGTAGTTGATAAATTAATATCAATAACATAAATACCTGAAGCAGACATTCCGATTGCTTTGGCTTTCTTGATTTCCTCAAGATAGACAGGGCAGTTCCGCTTCCAATGTCCAGTCACACCACAATGAAAACAGTTTCCTTCCTTAGATACCCCACCTTTAGGTTTCAGTGCAGCCTTTCCTTTTCCAAGATTGGGCTTACCTTTGCCCTTGGGCTTTGTCGGGACTTTGGCCTTTCCCTTGCCCTTATTATTACGGACCATCAGTATGGGCTTGGGTCCAACCTTTTTCATGTTGCCTTCAGCAGTTCGTAACATACTGAGCAATTGTGGTAGAGTCTTGTCAATTTCATTCATATTGAAATTGAGGACAAACTGGCTGTAGCTATCCGGCAACGATTGCAGAATAACATCAGTGGCCAACTCTTGGCCCAATGGAAACCCAAGCTTAGACAGGCTTTCAATATAACCAATCATCTTAAGGACATGAGGTCCTACTGGGCTTCCTTCAGCCAGCTTACATTGGAATAAGGCCTTAGAGATATCGAACCTCTCTTGCCTTGCTTGCCCTTGATATAGTTCTTTCAAGTGCTCGATCATATCATAAGCAACCATATCCTCATATTGTTTTTGAAGATCAGGATTCATAGTGGCAAGCATAAGACATCCAACGTCTACCATATCATCGAGATGCTTCTTGTAAGCATCTTTATCAGCCCTCGAGGCATTAGCAGGTGGTTCATCAGGAAGTGATTTTTCAATGACATATAATTTCCGTTCTTGTTTGAGGACAATCCTCAAGTTACGAAACCAGTCAAGAAAGTTCAAACCATTCAATTTGTCCTTCTCAAGGACCGATCGCAATGAGAGTGTATTAGTGTTTGCAGCCATAATATACCTACAACAATAAAATATGCATGTGAATAGATTTACCAAGTTTATATCAATCATTAAAAGGACTTTATTATATGATGTTTCCCACTATTTCAAAATTAATAACCCTCATATATTAATTTCGGAAAGACTTTCTTGAAAGAATTTCTAGTGGGTCAAGGATCCATATTTCACCTCCTCTTAAGTCAGCTTTAGCTTTACTCTCAAGATTATGGTTATTTAGGTAAGCAACACTTGCTAATTACATCATATGTAACTCCTACAATTTGGTGAACAACTCTTGTTCTAATCATCTTATGATATATCCAAATTACTTGCCTCTAGGTTTCTAATCCTATTAGAGTAACCTAGTTAAGTCATTAACCAATTTTTAACCAGCGAATATCACTTGTTTATTCTTCGCGTTTAACCAAGATAAATACTAGTACTTCGCTTTGGCAAAACCTACATAGTATTGATCGAGGCCTTAACGAGGGCATAAATTGGAAGGCCATGTTGACTTAATATTTTAATAGAGGGATTTTATTAGAACGTTACATCTCACTAATTATGGTCTACTTTAGTCCATTTAATCTTTTAATTTATCTCATCAATTAATGGGGTTTATTATTACCAAATTTGCATGCTTTAGACATCCATAGCTTCTCATACATGAATAAGTAAAGCAATAAATAAATGCAATAGTTATAGCCCACAAACTATGGTGGTTCAACCCAAGCCAATGGGAGAACCAATAGGGAACCTAAAGGTGTAAGTCGTTTCACAAGCTGTCGATCCACACTAGTCGGCCCATCTTCCTTCTCGTCTAGTCTCCGCAGCAATTTTTTACAAATTACAAAATTTAGAAACTTGTTTTACATACGAGGGAGTAAGATGAGAAGAAAAATACAAGAGAATAGTAGTAAGGCACGACACGCAGGCCGTATTTATAAAATTACAACCTTTTTATGAAATAGGTCAACGGGCTATAACTATGCATTTCAAACACCGTGCATTTCAAAAATAGCAAGTACCATTCAACGTTTTGGTTACGTGACATATTAAAATATCCTTTCAACCCTTTTATGGCCTATTAAGTTTTATTACAAAACATACTGGAAGATGATGGGGATCTAAAGGCGGTTAGAAGGAGCGGCACGAACCGCATACCCCAGTCAAATGAAACCTCACAATTTGATTACTTCTATCAACTGAATCGTGTTTTCAGGATTTTAATCCTTGAGGTTTCATATCGGAACAACTCTTGTTCCACTGGCCAGTAAACTCTTACTGGAAATTGTAAAAATCACTACTACATCATAACAGACTTGTTAATGTTTACAGTAATAACATAAAACCGAATAGGCCATAACACCATGATTAACATTTAATCACTTATCGAAAGGAACAGTTATCAGATTTCGCTTAAACGATTTAAACAGGAAAAGCAAAATAAAAATAAAACATGTATCTCATACAATTTGCATCACCCAAGTATTTAAACCCGAGTTCGTATCACACAAGTGGCTCTATACTACTGTAGGAACGCCGGTGCCTCCAAGGCGCAGCGGAAAATTAGAATAATAAAATTTTTTCGACGATCCATACCATGGATCCATGTGTAAGGAACAAATCGGGGTGATAAAGGTTTCGAAATTACCGAAACTTCAATCTGAGTAGACTGCGACGCCAAGGCAACGGGAATCCTGAAGCATTATCGAACCAAGCCGCAACCTTTTCCGATGTCGGCCTCTACGTAGTCCACCCAATTAACCACGAACGGTAATATTCCAGAAAACTGTTTTCAGAGATATATTGTTTTGATGGCTGCTAGACCTATATTTAACATATTTTCGGGATTGCCTATATATTAGCACTTTAGGGTTTTTTATCCTTGCCATATATATAACTCTGTATTAATTGGTATATATTCATAACGAATATTTATTACCATATATAATCCGAATCATAATAGTCATCATTAAAATAAATATAATAACGTTTAACCGAAAATTATAATTACGTTAATTATAATAAAAATTTCGGTAAACTATATTTATTTAAATTTATATATATATGAACCAAAATCATATATTAGAAAATTATGTTCTTGATTATGTGTACAACATCCTTGTACATACAGTATGTTCAATAGTCTGATTGCCCAATTAAATTAATTCTATAATTAATTTAATTCATGTGACAACCAGACACAATACCAACTAATTTCAAAAATACCCTTCTTGGCTCGATTTAAGATTTCCTAAACAACCTTTTTGGACCCGATCCAATGTCGAGTTGTTGCAACTTGGCTCTGATACCACTAAATGTAACACCCCAAACTCGGCCTAGACATTATGGCCAGATCTGATGTGCCACATTGAAGTATTTTCAAAAACCACGATTTTATTTATAATCCCTTTTTAGCGTTTAAGAAACATCTTTGTTTATAGATCAAAGTGAATGGAAGCTATGCACCAGGTAGGATTCCAAAAAAGAGGAGGTGAGTCAATTAGACTACTTAAGTACCAAGCTCTCCCCTAGATCCAATCCTAGACAAGCAAACAACCATTGCCACACTTTAATTTAGTGCCTTGTTTATATAAAACAAAATCAATTTTGGTTCATATCAAGTGTTGATTTATTTTGAAAATGTTTATGTTGTGGAAGCTTTGTTTTATTATCGATATATTTCGAAAACGAGTATTTTTCATAAAAACACGTCCTAAGCTAGTTGGTTTGAAATGAATTCAACAATATCAAACTTAAAATAAAACCAAATAAAATAATTAAAGCGGCCTTATTACAAACCCAAAACCAAATAAAAGTAAATTAATTTAAATAGTGAAAATAACTTAAAATAAGCAGTCCACATGGCCACTCTAAATCCCTCCAGCTCTAAGTCCACCAGTCTAAGACCCACCTGCAAGGATGGAAGAAAAGAGGTGAGTTTGGAAACTCAGTGTACAAAGTAAGCCCATCCAAAGCCCAAATCAGCTCAAGCCCACTGGCCTAAACCCTAACCAGTCTCAGTAAGTACTGGTCGAAGCCCTATTCAGATAGCAGCGTGGGCCTTTAGCCTAGAACAGTAACAGTTCAATAATTATGCAAGAATGCAAGTGTAATCCAATCCAACCATATACACCCCCGTACCAACCAGCACACTATATGGGGAATAACTCGACCCACCCAGCCAGCACACCTCAGTTGCAGCATAGCTTCCAGTAACAGTAATTGTGGCCAAGCCACTAGAACAGTGAAACGAGGCGGAGCCTCTAACAGTATGTGTGGCATTGCCACCAGAACAGTAACGAGGTGTAACACCCCAAACCCGGCCCAAACGTTATGGCCAAATCTGACGTGTCACATTGAAAACATTAAAAACACAAGTTCTGATCTTAAACCTTTCTTAAAGAATTTGATGATAACTTTTAAAAGACTAAAGTGAATAGAAGCTGTGCACCAGGTAGGTATCCGAAACAGAGGAGGTGAGCCATGAAGGCTGCTTAAATACCAAGCTCTTGATTGGATCCAATCCTCGACATGCCCACAACCATTGCCACACTTTAGGTTATCGGAAATTTTGAAAATGTCTCGAGATGGTGTTTGTTCAAAGTGATGCCTTAGTTAAAATGTTATATTTTATCTTTGTAAGATTTGAAAAGTGAGAGTTGTTTAAAAACGTAACCTAGATCTAGCCCATTTTAAGATATAAATGATAACGCAGAATTCAAAGTTCAAAACCAACCAAATCCAGAAAGAAATTAGTTAAAATGGCCTTATTACAACCCCAAAAAAGAATAATAAAATTTATTTAAAACTTTTAAAGAAAGTCCAACTGCACATCATGGCCACTCTGAATTCCCACCGGCTCCAAGTCCTCACATCAAGGCTCACCTGCAAGGTTGAAGAAAGGGGGTGAGTTGAAAACTCAGTGTGCAACAAGCCCTTTCAGAGCCCAAATCCACACTTGCACAAATTTTCATTTTTTCATCATATACTGGGCCGTAGCCTTTCGGTTAACTGTTATTGGGCCGAAGCCTTTCAATTACTCATATTACTAGGCCAAGCCCTCTCGTACACGGTATGGCCCTTAGGCCCATTTCAATATCACATATGACAAAACATGTATGTATGCAAAACCCGTTTGGGGAGACTACTCAACCCACCATCCTCTACTCTCCACCCGTACCAACCAAACTCTTCATGTGGGGAATAACTCAACCCACCCAGCCAAACTCTCCACTGGCAGCATAGCTGCTTAATCATGTAACTGGAGGCCAAGCCTCTTTTAATAACTGGGGCAAAAGCCCTTTTCGGTAAACTGGGGCAAAAGCCCTTTCGGTAAACTGGGGCAAAGCCCTTTATCACTTCCTCCATCATATAAAACCCAACCCATGCATATAATGAATCAAATCGTGCATATCATGTCATAGCATGTAAAATAGCAATACCACAATCATCATATCCAGAATGAAACCCTAAGGGTAAAATAGACATTTTCATATAGGGGCAAAATAGTCATTTTCCATGCTTAGGGGTAATTTCGTAATTTTACCAACTATTATGGTTTTCCATGTTTATTCATCAATTCCAAGTGTTTAAACAATAGTTTTTTTAGTCTATTATAGCGCATTCAAGTTATTGGGCCCAAAACCCCTAATGGGCCCTTCGTAGCCGATTTAGTCATTTAGGTCCTTTTTAGCCTAAGTTACGCAACGGTATTAAAAGTTTAACATGCAATTCAATCAGATTCCATTTTTTACCAATTTTACCCAAATGGGCCCACAAGCCCATCGGGCCCTATTTTAGCCCATCGAGGCCCAACGTACCAACCTGCACAAACCCGTGCTCTTACCTGTTCCATCACTCTCGTTTATTGTATTCACCGCAATTGAACTCATCCACACATCATCTCGTATTTATCGGTTACATCAACAACATAATCCGATGTTTCGACTTTTATGCAATATGGACCTAGGCTATTACAGGGTATGTTACACACCTGTTAATGACGATCGCTTCCGCAAAATCTACCGAGTACTTATCCTACATTCGTTATTTGACATGTCAAGTTTCGAAAACCAAATAGAAGTTAATACAATCTTATCAATACTATTCGGCCACTACCCTTAATGCCATAGGTTGCTTACCTTCACAGGATTCGACGATTCGTACTAAGCTTATTCCAATACTACTTCCAAAACTTGCTGCTTCTCCGAAGTTATCTACCTTGCCATAATATAACCAAAGAAACGAATGAAAAAGCCCAATAAGGCCTAAAACTCCAATCGGCAACCTCCCTAATTTTGGGGAGTCTCCGGCCTAATTAACATCAAAAATACCGAATTGAATGGGGATGCAAGTACTTACCACGAATACCCTTCTGAACCACTCCTGTTTCGAAGCAACCCAAGTTCCCAATTGCTAGCCGAAACCTCCTCACAGCAATCCTAGAATTCGGCCACCCAACATGCCCTCCAAGGGTGATGTGCTTTTGGCTTTTGATTTAAGGAAGAAGAAAGTGTTTTGGGAGGGTTTAATCAGTATGGGTTGAAGGCTCAGAGGTTGAAAGATTCGGCTACAAGAGATGAAGAGATTGTGAAGAGTTTAGCTTACAAGAAAATCGGCACAAAGTACTTTTTTCTGGGATTTGGCTTATTTAGTGTTCGGCTACCAAGAGAAGGAGGGAGGTGAATATGGTTCGGCTTTTCTAGATGTTAAAGGGAAAAACAAGAGAATAGAAAGTATAGAAGAGAAGAGAGAAAGAAAATGAGAGGAATTTCTGATGTGTATCAAACAGCACAAGGGAAATGAATGGAAAAAAAATGAAAAACTTAATTCTAATGCCGATTTAGCACTCCACACCCCCCTTGGCCAGCCACCCCTTCTCTACTTTCAAATTCTCCTAAAATCTCTCCCCAATATCCTCCCCCTTATCATTCCTTGATTCTATCTCATGACCAATTCAAACCTTAGCCAACAGAGTTCCATTCAACTTCAAACTCTTGCATACACAAGACATAAAAAAATAAACGCCATTGGTACCTACCCCAAGATTCGAACCTTGGCTTTCTCTCCTCATTTTCACGCCACCTTTTTAGGAGGCTAGTGGCGTTACTTAGCCACTTTACCAATGCTCCGTTTGTGATACATTTTCCCCACATATTTTAATAAAGCCTCCTAACCAGAGCCCCTAATTCTTTAAGTCCAAAATTCAAAAATTCTATCGGGTTTTGGCCAACTCATGGGCCTTCCATAGGCCCATTTATACACTTTGAACATGAATTTCACAACCACATCTCGACATTTTAAAATTTTTACAAAACATCACACAAAATTACTAAGCCCCAAAAATTAGGATGTTACACGAGGCAAAGCCCCTCTTAGTAAATAGTATCACTTCCTCCATCAATGAACCGAACCCATGCGACATAATATCATGTTATAGCATACAGTAAATAAAAATAGTAAAAAAATGCACTTCAGTAAAAAACAGCCCTAGGGGTATAATGGTCATTTTGCACCTAGGGGTAAAATAGTACTTTCCCACCCTAAGGGGTATTACAGTAATTATTTCGTTATTATCTAGGGTTTCATGCATACTACAGTTCAGTTTTATACGAGTAGTCTCTCTAGCTCATTTTAACAACTTTGCCCTATTGGGCCCTAAAACCCCTAATGGGCCCTTCAGTGTCATGTTAGCCATTTTAGCCCACCAAGTCCAAATTTCCAAGCTTGTTTTAGCATTTTTCTTAAACGGTCTAATAGAACATACTTACAGCTCAAATTTACCAAAACAGGCCCGTAAGCCCATTGGGCCCAAATTCAGCCCATCGAGGCCCAAATTACCGAAGCGCATGAAAATACGATTTGCACAGCCTTGCTGGTTTCGATTACCAACTCTATCACCTCTAACCGACCCACGAGCGTTTGCACACTCGCAAGCCCACGAAATGTCAAAATTTTAGCATTTTGACTTTTCGACTCTTACCGATTTAGACTACAGAAAGGGTATTCGTTTACACACCTGGTTTATGATTACTGCCACGAGCTTTCCCACGCGATTAGCCTACAATAAATCACTAACATGTTAAACTACAAATCGACGATAACTACTAACTAACTAATACTTACACATTCGACCAACCACAAATAAGGCCTTAATTCCTTACCTTTGCCGAAATTGATGACTAGATCAAGAGCTAGTCGCACTAGTGATCCTAGCCTCTAAAAACAGCCTTCAATTCTTACCTAACAAACCGATAAGCAAAACCAATAGTCCTAAACTGTAACGCCCTGATTTTCGGGATTTTTTGGGTTTTGTGAATTTTAGTGAAGTTTTAAAATTTTGGTGTTCTGAAGGTTGAAAATGTATGTACATGTGTTAGTGGGCCTTTAGAAGGCCCAAGCTTAAGTTAAAACCAGGTAAAATATTAAGTTGGATTTTCAAGTGAAAGGGGACTTGGTTAAGTGGGCCTTTAAGAAAAACCGTGCAAAATATGTCACAAATGGAGCCTTGGTAGAGTGGCAAGGTGGCGCTACTAAGCTCCTAAAAAAGTGGCGCCTAAGTGGGTATTCAACGACAAGGGTTCGAGTTGCAAGGTAAGCGTAGTGTTCTTTTTAATTTTTAAGCATGTGCCGGGCATGTGACTAATTTAAGTAGGAATTTCGGCAAGGGCTTTGGGGGACTTGGGCCGATTACTCAAGTGTGATATTAGGGTTATATCTTTTTCTATTTTCTGTCATAAGAATTAGGGCTAGCCACCATAGGTATAATCTTCTCTTTTACTGTCAAAAAAGCCGAAACTTGCCTCCCTAGAAAGCTTCTAGCCGATTTCTTCTTCTTCACCTCTACCATTATTTTCTTCACTTTTCTTTTTCCTCTTTGATCTCTTCCCTAGCCAAACACCCTTCTTACTCAGATCCACTCTTTCTTTTGCTCCCATCCCTCTCAAAAACACCCATAGCCGAATGTTCAAAGTGCCAGAATCCCGAAAGCTACTTCCTTTTGCTGAATCCTTCTAAGCCGAATTACCCCTGTTCCCTTCACCTGTTGTGGCCGATTACTACATCCCCTTGAGCCACACCATTTTCGACACCATCACCCAAGTCTATAGCCCAAATCGTCATCTTCTTCACCAGTTGAAAAGCTGAAATCGCCATAACCATAGGAGCATTTGGCCGAATTCTTAGATCTCAGAGATTTGGTTTCTTTCTATGTTTAAGGGATAGATCTACTCAGATCTGAGTTAGAATCAAGGTAAAAGCAGTGGTAAGTGGTTATCAACTCAGATCTTTAAGATATTTCATACTTTGGAAAAGCTGAAAGTCCCTAAAGTTAGGGAGGTTGTCGATCTAGTCTATTAGTGATTTAAAGTAGTATTTTGGTTTTTTTTGGGTGTTAGTTAGCAAGGAAGGTGACCAGGCAAGGAGTGGAAGGCATCGGTATCATCAGATCTAGATCTAGTGCATCTAAATTGACAGAGGTAATTTTTCACGGCCATTAAGGGTGTGGCTGAATGTGGTAAGGGATTTTGGTTGTAGTATTTCATAGATCTACTGATTAATCACTTAGATAATGGATTGTAGGAACGGACGCATAGGAAATCTCGTCAGTGGAACTGCAAAACAGGTGTGTGTTTCGAACAACCTTCAATGCTCAAATCAGCAAAAGCTGAAAAGCCAAAATGCCAAAGTTCCGGCATTTTTGAGAGCTTGTGAGCGTTCGAACGCTCTCAAGTTGGTAGGAGAAGGTTGGTTTTGGAATTGGCACTGTCAGGCGGGCTAACCGTGAAATTTTGGGCACTACGGTAAGTTGGGCCTCGGTGGGCCGAATATGGGCCCAATGGGCAATTTGGGCCCATTTGGGTAAAAATAGGTTTAAAGGCAATAATATGGATTACAGGCATAAAAACTATTAAAACAAGATAATGGATTGGAAATTAAGGCTTAAATGGGCCTAATGGGCTAAAATGGCATGGTAGAGCCCATTAAGGGTTTCAGGGCCTAAGGACTAAAACTGATAAACTAAATTAAATGAGTTTCTGTAACAACCACTGTAATAGTAGAGGCTGTAATAATAATAAAAACTATAATAAGAGAACAAAATTACTGAAATACCCTTAGGGTGAGAAATTACTAATTTACCCCTAAGTATAAAATTACCATTATACCCCTAGGGCTAAAATCGACTGTACTGCTTGATATGACTGTTACTGTTACTGCATACCATGATATGTATCTGTTGCATGGGTTGGGTTTTATATTGGAGGAAGTGTGAGTGGCACTGCCACGTTACTGAAAGGGGCTATGCCTCGTACTGTTTCTGAAAGGGGCTTTGCCTCGTATACTGTTTATCCGAGCAGCCATGCTTTGACTGTGGTGTGTGGGCTGGGTGGGTCGAGTTATTCCCCACATGGTGTGTTAGCTGGTACGGGTGGTGTGTAGCGGTTGGTGGGTTGAGTAGTCTCCCCAATTAGGTTGCATTCATATTGTTATACTGTACTGTACTATTATGGGCCTATGGGCCAAACTGTTATCTGAATAGGGCTTCGGCCTTGTATCTGTAATCTGGATAGGGCTTCAGCCCGGTATCTGACTAAGACTGTTTAGGGCTCAGGCCCAGTGGGCTCGAGCCGATGTGGGCTTTGGATGGGTTCTGCACACACTGAGTTTTCCCAAACTCACCCTTCTCTTTCCATCCTTGCAGGTGAGCCCTAGATCGTGACTTGGTTGCTGGGAGAGATTCACAGTGGCCACGAGGACTGAGCATGGTTTAAAATAAGTTTTACTACTTTATATTTCTAATTATTGGTTTCTACTTTTAAATTTGTTTATGGGTTGTAATAAGGCCACTATGACTATTTTTATTTGGGATTTTCAACTGTTCTATTTCAACCACAACTACACACCGTTTTTGAAAATTTAACAAATGTTTTCCTAACCAACCTGACAATACAAATGGCTAAGTAGGATAATAAGGTTAACAAGAATCACTTATCAAATGGAATAGAGATTAAGTTGAATAATTATTAAAACGGGAATTTCCAAAAAAACAAGCATTGCTTTTCAAAACTCACCATCAGACTTAGTAAATAGGGCGTCGTAGGATAGTCTAGGTGATGTAGCACACCGAACATGGCCATAATGTCTGGGCCGGGTTCGGGGTGTTACATAAACCTTAGTCGACAGTCACCTTAAAACATAGAGGATTTCAGCTTTTCTTAAAATCCTGAAATAGCAAAAGAAGAAGAGAAAACTAAGCATTTACCGAAAGTTTAATTAAACTCAAATGCTACCAGTTCCGATTCTAACGTAGATCTAAAGATTGAAGAAGAAATGTCGATAGAATGGTGGTGTGGGGTTTCAGCTTTTGACAAGTATTCAAGAAGGAAATAAAAGTTAGCCTTGACCAAAGAGATATTTGTCAAATTTGACTAAATTATAAAAAGTGTGAAATGTTAGGGGTAAAATGGTAATTTGCCCATTTATGTGTTTTTGGATTACATTGAATGAACTTGTGTTTGAATGAGCTCAATTTGAAATTATATAGATCAAGAACAAAAAAAATCATACTTGGATTGGGGGAAAATAAAAATAGTTGAATAGTCGTTCTATATCGTTCGTCGATATTCAAGGTAAGTCTTTAGGCAAATAAATGTTGTTAATTTTGAAATATATGTGAACTTTATATGCTAAAATGAATAATATGAAAGTATACATGCGATAGGTGAATGTATATAAGCTTGGAAGATTTGTTTACGAATTCAATTCGATCGAGATACGACACCCGAAAGCCCCATACGAACCTTAGCAATAGCTAGGATACATTTGCATGACATAGGGCTTCCGATATGTGTTCTTGTGTAAGACCGTGTTAGGGACATCGACATCGTATTTGTGATTCATGTAAGACCCTATCTGGGATAGTGGCATCGATATGTGATTACATGTAAGACCATGTCTGGGATGTTGGCATTGTATGATATGTGTGATTATCCGAGTATCGTTTTCAATTTTGAATGGTTCAACGGGCAATGATAAGTTATGATCGAATGAGTAATCGAGTTAAAATGATCAGGTATGTGGTAATTAGTTATTTATGTAATAATGAGGTAAGTTGATAGTGAATTGGTGATATATGTTTATACGTGATAAGGTTAATTAAAATGTTGAATTAAATATATGTATATTCGACCAAATTAAGGTATCTATAATGTTAAAGATGAAAGTTGAATTTGTGAGTAGACTTGTGTATATTTGGCCTATGACAAGTATATGAGATATTATATTCATGATCTATGTGTTTATGTATATATGAATGATACATACGGCAATGAATAAATAGATGATTTTAAAGGTGGATTGTAATTATGTTATTAACTAAAAGTGTATTCGGTCAATTGGAATTGATGGATAATGGTATGGTTAATAACGGCATTTTGTAAGTTTAGAAATGTATATGAATGTAATATCATGTTTTGATCTTGTTGAATCAAATTATAGATGTTATTGAGTTGTTTATTTGCTTAAGACTTACTAAGCTAAGTTAGCTTACTTTGTATGTATACAATTGTCTCTGTTTTATAGATTTTAGAGATTTGTTACGGGCTCAGGGATCGCCAGCAAAGTCAATCACACTATCATCTATTTATCAGTACTTTTAAAAGTTAAATTTGAAACTTATGGCATGTATAGGCTATAATATCCTTTGGACATGTTTGATTTTTGTATGTATATATTTAAAAGCCATGCAAAAATGGCTTGTTCATTTTGCTAAGTATGGTTTCATGGTTTGATTAAATGATGTGGTTGATATATTGGTTGTGGTTGGCATATTCGGCTATGATATATATACTTAAATGTGAATTTTGCTTGATGCAGATGGTTTGAATGACTTGTGGTTTTCGATTAGCAGGTATAGAATAAATATTGTTTTGTTTGAATGATCTTTGAGATTTGGTAATTATGTATATTTGATCTTGGTATACAATTAAGTGATGCTAAAATGACCTATTAATATTAAAAGTTGGTATTTTTGAATATGAATGATGGATATATATATTCAGTGTTTGAGATTGAGAGTGAATCATTATGTGATATGTTTGTTTTAGGTAAGGAAAATGTTTATTTGATATTTGACCAAGTCTTGTTCATATTGTGGATCTTATTTAAATGCATATTGTATGCCTGAGATGTTTTGGAAACTATGGATGTAGGTATTCGGCTTTGGCATGAAATTTGATTAATATATGTTATTAGATAATTGCTAAATGATTAATCATGAATATGTGATTTATTGAATAGATTACATACAAAAATGGATTAGTAAAATTTGGTTTAGTTATAAAATGGTTATTGAATGAATTATATAGTCTAAGCATGAGTGTATTTGGCCAAAGCATTATAAAATGACCAAATGAATAGTGTTTTTAGTTTTATAAAGTCATGATGGTTTGCATGCAAATTGGTTTATGTGCAAAGTTATATGTACTTTGAGAAACTACCTTTATATGTTCTTTTAAAATTGGTCTAAATGGATAGTGCACTTAATAGTGTGGTGCATAACTTCTATAGTTGAGGTCACATGTATTAATTGATCTTTTTATAACAATATTGATTTGTTTAGGTGGTTTATATATATATATATATATATATATATTTACATATCTATATCATGGTGTCGAATGCATATGTCAATAATGATAAATGTTTAAAATAGGTGCTCCTTTTATAATTCATGCTTGTATTAATTGATTTGGATTATTTATAATGACTTTGATATGCGCTTATGCTATGTGGCAAAATGATATATTTGACACTATTTGCTTATGATTTTATATTGGACGTATGTTGAATAAAATGTTTTGACATGATTGGTACAGATGTTAAGTTGATTACTTATGTTTAAAATTGTTTGGTATTCGAGTTTTAAGCATGAGTATGTCTGTGAATACCTGGAAGTTGTTTCTCGTCTGGTAATACATCGTAACCCCATTTCGATGACAGATAGCATGAATAGCAAATGTATGAGTGTGTGGAACCAGTATCAAGTAGAGAAAACGTACCAGTAATGACATTTGGTGCAGAGGCATCTTCTCTAGCACGAATAGCAAATGTCCTTGCTGGTGCACGTGCCTCAGATTTAGCTGTCGTATCCTTAGTAGCACCCCGACTACCACTAACATTGCATGGGTGATGGGGTGGCCTGGCTCTCGTAACAGGATTGTTTAGCTTCGGAGTCAGTTCTATTTCCTTTTCAACTATTTCAGGACAATATCTAAGAAAATGTTCAAGAGATCCACATCGATAGCGGGCTCCACTTCTCAAACAACATTCCCCAAAATGAAATATGTTACAATGGTTACATTTCAGTTTGGGATTACAGACACTACCCATACTAGTCACAAAAGGAGATGAAGACCTCAACTTAGAGCATTGAGAGCCTTGCTCTTTTCCCGAATATCCCGTATAAGTGGTAACATGATCATAATGCTTCTTGGATTTCTTAGGATTGGATGAACGTGCCTTACTCATATTTCTTTTTCAAGAAACCCGATCCTCTCTTTCCGCTTGTCTCTTTCCTTTACTCAATTCTTCAGCTTTATATGCTCGACCGGCTAACACCATAAATTCCATTATCTCAAGAATTTTGATCAACAATTTAATGCCTTCATTTAAACCCTCTTCAAAGCGTTTACACATATTAGCCTCAGTTTGAACCTATTCTCTGACATATTTTGTAACAACCTGAATTAGGGCCTAAATGGAACAGTAGTTTCATAACCAAAAAGTCAAAGCTAAAATATTGATTTTATGATTGTTTTAAAGTTTATGGTGTGATTGAATGCATGTGTGAAAATTTCGTTAAGAAATTTTAGCGATAGAGTGTCCAATTTGAATATTAGGACTAAATTGCAAAGGTTGCAAAATAAGTGTTCTCGAAGCTTTTAGTACTTAATTGAAATGCATTTTTAAATTGGAAGTCCTTATTGAGTAATTAGACCATTATATATCATGATGGACAAAAACAGACATGGAAGGGTAAAATTTTGAAGAACGACCTTAAGGGCATTTTGGTCATTTGGTTAATAAAAAAATAAAAAGGGAAAAATAAGTCCAAATTTGTGTTCATCTTCTCCTCACTTGGCCGAAAATCACAAGGGAGCCATAGCTAGGGTTTCTTTAACTTTCAAGCTTGATAGTAAGTGCATCCTAGCCCCGTTTTTAATGCTCTTTACGTTTTTGAAGTCGTTATCACTTGATTTACCTATTTCTTCCTTTCATTTGAGATAGGTTTCACGTTAAAAAATTTACCCACGAGTGACATGTAAGTATTTTGATGTCTAATGATACAAAATGAGTGTTTGGTGTTAGATAAACAACATTTACTAGGTGATTTTTTATGAAACTATTAAAAAATGACCTATTTGCAAAAGTTGTAAAATGTGTGTAGAAAGTGGGATTAAATGAAAAATATGTGCTATTATGAATATGAAAATAGTTCGACTAGGCTTGGTAGCTTCATTTTACGATCTTAGGGACTAAGGTGTAAATAAGTGAAAAGTTAGGGGCAAAAATGTAATTTTGCCTTAATGTGATTTTTTGGTCAAATTGAATAATGTGATAATTAAATGATCTAAATGTGTTATTATAGATCAAGAAAAACGAGGAATTGACTTAGATCGGGGAAAGGGCAAAGTTGTAGACTAAATCGCAAAATTTGCTATTCTTGTACATAGGTAAGTTTGTATGTAAATAATGTGTTGTTATATTTATATTCTGAATGCCTTAATATTGTACGCATTGTAGGTAATTATCTGAATGTGTATATCGACCAAGTATCGGCAAGTGAGAAAATCTCAATTGAACCTTAGGAATCAAATAGGATACAAGTGACATGTCACTAGGAAACCAAGTTTTTAAGTGATTAAGTGATCCGGGTGCTCGTCTAGTACGTCCTACCAATGGCTAGGTAATCCAGCATGTGTTATGGATACCTGTCAGCTTGTGTGAGCAGCACTGTGTAGCCACATCACGACCATCAGCTTATGTGAGCAGGCCCGTGATTAGCTCGAGAGTGAGCTATTAAGTGATAAGTGATACGTGGTAGCTTTGGCTACAAATAAGTGTGGCACTTATGTGCAAAACTTTTGTGTATCCTCTAATATTCAAAGTGGTTCAAGGGGTAGTTAAATGATATGGCATAGTGTGAAAGCAAGTGGAAATGGTTGTGTTATGAGCTGATGCAAGTATGAGTGTAAAATTCGTAAGCAGTGTGATCGATGTGTACATTAGACCTTTGGTAAGGTTGAAGTGAGTAAGTTGTGAACATAAATCTTTAGTGTGATTTATGCAAATTCTTTCATATTAATTGTATGCTTTATATGTTTGAGACGTCCATTATTTACATATAAACTTACTAAGCTACGTAGCTTACTCCCTCTCTTTTCTCTTTTCCCTATAGAGTTGTCAAGCTAGCTCGAGGTTCGGAGATCAACGGGGTTCCATACACACTATCAACAATTATTTTGGTATTTTGATTTCAACATTTGAGATTAAGGCATGTATAGGTTACTTATTCATTTTATTATGTGTCATAATTATTTTGGACAAAAATATTGGCTACTAATAGTGATGGTTCATTTTGTATAAACCCATTAGGAATTGGCCAATATTAGTTATGTCAAAACTTCACTTGTTAATGTAACAGCCTAGTTTAGACCCTAGTCGGAATAGTGGTTTCGGGACCACATATCCTCATTAGAAAAATAAATAAATATTATTTTTGTGCTTATAATATGTGAATAGCTATCTGTTAAATTTTTGTGATTTAATTTATCCGTTTGTGTGCTTAATTTGTAAAAAGGACTAAATCGCAGAAATTATAAAAGTGGCCAATTATTTCATTTAGTGCCGAATTGGAAGTGGCTTTTAAATATGATGGACTTAAATGGTAATTAAACCATTTGAATCTTTATTGGAATAATATGGACATTAAATGAATGTTTTACATGGTTTTATATTAAGGTTAAAAAGGTAAATGGTTTATTATTGTGCATAAAAGAAAAAAAAAACATTAAATTAACTATTATGTTCATCATTTTGGCCGATTATAGCAAAGAAAGAAAGGGTTTTCGGGTGTTTAAGCATTCGACACTCATCTTGGCTTATTTAGATCAAGAAACAAAGAGAACGGAATTAGATCAGGGAAAGTCGAAAATAGTTGAATTGCCATTTATTCCGTCTAAATCCGTACGAGGTAAGTCTATATACAAATAAATGTGTTAAATTGATTGAATTATACTTATATGATAACTGAATTGTAATGAATGGCTATGAGATCCGAATATGTGAAATTAAGATAGTTCTAACAATGTGACGACGTCCAAAAAGCCCCGTACGAACCTAGGAATAACTAGGATACATATGTCATGACATAGGATTCCAATATGTGTTATCGTGTAAGACCACATTTGGGATGTTGGCATCGATCTGAGATTTACATGGAAGACCATGTCTAGGACATCGACATCGTATTTGATTTTGTGTAAGACCCTGTTTGGGACATGGCATTGATATTTGATTACATGTAAGACCACATCTGGGACGTTGGCATTGTACTAGCTTTTGAGCTTTTCGAGTATCCTATTTGATTCCAAATGGTTCAACGGGCACTTCGAGAAATGTATGACTATGTTAAGATAAATCCGAATCAGGTACGTTCGAGATATGTTTAATATTTGAGCATGAAAGGTATACATATGTGTTATTTAAGATATGTGAAATATGAATGGAAAAATATGATATATATGTGCAAGTGAATTGGAAAGATGTGATATATATATGTGATCAATAAGGTTTGGGAATGTATTTCGATATGGATCATGTGTATAATATGATGAATATTTGCTTTGATGATAATAGTTCATGTTTGGCCGAAAGTACAAAAGAAAAAGAAAGAAAACGAATAAGCTAGGTTCGGCTTTGGTTTTGCTTAATTGAGGTACGTAATTTGTTCGGTTTTTGATAATTTTTACGTTTTTGAGATCGTTGCTTCAAATACTAGTAAACCCATGCCTTAATTTTTGGAATTGATGATGAATTTGAGATTTGCCGTTGTTAATAATGTGATGAATTTGTGGTTTGATGATGAAAAATAAATCTTTGATATTTGATTATCATATTTAATTAAGTGATTTTTGATAAAAATGTGAATTAACGACTAAATTGCGAAATTTGAAAATTTAGGGGCCTAAATATGAAATAAATTAAATAAATGGGCTGATAAAGACATAAGGTAAATTTGGCCTAACATGGGTTTGTTGGAATTGAGTAATTTGTATTATTTTGAAATAGGGACTAAATTGAGAAAATGTAAAATTTTAGGGGCCAAAGTGCAAATTGCCCATTTATGTGTTCTTGGATAAAATTGAATGAAATGCTAATAATTAAGTTAATTTTTATATTAATTAGATTGGCAAAAGCGGAATTCGGATCTAGATCGAGAGAAAATCAAAATATTGGATTAGTCAATTTAATTTGTCATTACTGCAAACGAGGTAAGTTCATATTTTAATAGACGTTACAAAATTATGTTATAATTGCATATTATTTATGTGATTAAATTTATTGCTGAATGGAAATGTAAATATATGCATTTTGAATAAATGATATATATGTTATTATGATATTGAATTGTTCGAGAGGCAGAGTATATGAATATGAGAAAGTTCAATAATGTGGCGACGTCCAAAAAGCCCCGTATGAACCATAGGAATAGTTAGTATACATATGTCATGACATAGGATTTCCGATATGTGATTCGTGTAAGACCTTATGTGGGACAGTGGCATCGATATGTGATTGCATGTAAGACCATGTCTGGGACATCGGCATCGTATATGTGATTCGTGTAAGACCCTATGTGGGACAGTGGCATCGATATGTGGTTACATGTAAGATGTAACACCCCTATCCCGTAACCGTTGTCGGAATAGGTAAGGGGCATTACCGAACTTGTAACTCATGTCAGAACAGTAAAATTTTGAACTTTTTCTTGAAATAAAGATCATTCATTTAGATAAATACTAAACACAGCCAGGGATAAAATTTAAACTTCTATAAGTACACATTCAAAAGATGCCATTTTTGCATGGCTTATATACATTAACCAAAATATTCTTTCACTACTAGTCTATTCTATACATGCCATAAGATAATCCAAAATATAGCAGTACCAAACAGTGGATAGTGATAGTGTGATGAGTTGCTGACGATCCCCGAGCAAAAGGCCAAATTCAACAATCTATAAAACAGAGAAACATAACAACAGAGTAAGCTTTTGTAAGCTTAGTAAGTCTTAAGCAATTTAAACCCATTGAATTCAAATATAACCAATTTGTTTATTTGATTCACATATAACATTTCATTTCCTTTACAGTTTAATACCTTCTTGGCCGAACATGCATATTCACTTATAAGCTCATATAGTTTTATTATCTCTTTTAAATTTCACAATCATATAGCCATGGGCATTTATATACCTCAATGTCAACTTCAATTCAATCAATGTATCATTTCATATCTATAGTCACCCTCATCGGTCAAATCAAAAGGTATATCTCACAATATCCTATAATATTTCTCCATACCCGAATACCCACATATTCATATGGCATTTTCATATTTGATTTTCACTTTACAAACATGATTTAATTGCGATAGGTCTAAAATGTACAAGTATTTAACACATACCTGACCAACCCAAATACAAGTCGATCTAACGAATTCTCATATAACCTCTTTGTAGGTATACTGCCTCTTTGGCCGAATATACACAACTACACAATGTACATATAATAGATTGATTTTACCTGAATCTAAACTCATTTAAACATAGGTAAATCGGATATCTTCACATAACACCACACATTATTCGAACGTACCATTATTAACCACATGTATACAATCATGCGACTTACTCACATAAACATCACATGAAACACTTTTAGTTTAATTCAAAATAGGCTCACATGTAAGTTCATGATACATACCTGGCCCACTTAATGTACTGAACGTCTTTAATTGTTGATTTCCTACTAAATCACATAATCTTAAACCTTGCACAAATCACATTTATTAATATCAAGAGATATCGCCATTCGGTCAAATAGATCAACCCCTATGTATGCACATATAATTTATCTTTTTCAACCAAACTTAAGAGTATATACACTTTCGCCCCTAAAAAGCTTCATTTCTACTTCTAATTTAATCAGACGAACTAAAATATAACATTATAATTACATTTGATTTCCATGTTTAGAATCTCATTTTCATGTTATAATCTTTCATGAACAATTTCATAGAGTCAAAACTGTAACACCCCTTACCCGAGACCGTCATCGAAGTCGAGCACGAGGTGTTACCGGACTTAACTTACTCAAACGGGCATAAAAATTTGCTTTTAAAATTAATTTACTTTTATTCGTTCAATATATCCCTAAAAAGGTTCATCGAGACCCTAAACCATGATATTGAAACGGTTCGGGACTAAACCGGGATCAATAAAATTTTTCTGATTACTTCAACGAACCAAAATGAATTATTTCCCTATTCCTTAGAAAACTGTCCAACTGTATCATGATTACAAAAAAAATCATATCTCGAGTTACGAAACTTGAAATCAAGATCCGTAAATTTTTCTTGAATCCAGACTCATATATCTATTTACTAAGGTTTTTCTAGAATTTTTGGTCTAGCCAGTTAGTACAGTTTATTAGTTAAAGTCTCCCCTGTTACACAGTTCAACTACTCTGACCTCTGTTCACTCAAATTAATTTTCTCTCTGTACAAAATTCAAATAGGCATGCCGTTTGTTTCATTAGAGACTAGACTCAATAAGGAATCTAGGAATATAAACTATAATTCCTAATTATTTATGTACAATTTATGGTGAATTTTTAAATTTAGAACAGGGGATCACAGAGTCAATCTGGAGCAGTCTCACTCAAGTGCAAATAAATCATAAAATACAACTCCTTTTTTTACTCTGCTTCTTCTACATGAAAATAGACTCATTAAGATTTAATTTCATGCCTAATTCGCCTTTTAATTCTATTTCTACTATTTTTAGTGATTTTTCAAATTCACATCATTTCTGCTGTTCAAATCTGTTTTTAAACTATTTTCAACTTTTTCATGGTTTCCTTGTGATAATTATTATTCAAGCATACATATCATTAAACATAGGTATGATTAGCCATTCCATTAACTATTCACTAACAAGTATTTACACACCATTCATTGAACATATCATAATTGACACTTACTAAATATTAAGTCCCTATACATGCCATAAACTAGGATATTTGTAAATGAAGATACCCATTCGGTAACTTGATAATCGATAGTGTGAAGCGATCTCCGATGACCTCCAACCTGAGCTTGCATTTAAGTACTCTGGAATATGGGAAAGGAAGAAAAAGTAAGCTTATGAAGCTTAGTAAGTTCACATGCTTAATAATAAACACAAGCAATGAATTTATCTTACTAATAGACTGTCATAACTTGAATAAATACTGCTAAGTTCTTACTATCTCAACTTACTCGTCTGTGACCTTACCAAAGGTCCAATATACTATAGACTCCTCACTTATTAGCTTCCCTTGTATACCTGCATCATCTCACTGAACATAATCCTATTCTTTCCTGATATAGATGTATTTCAATTTGTATCATTTACTTACTGTATGCTGAAACTCATAAACATATCTCACTACTTACTTACTTACTCACTTGCTTACTTACCTTGTCACATATACTAGTCCTGTCTTCTTAACATAACTCAGCTTACTTTGCCTTAACTTAAGATTCTGTTAAATTTTCCCGTTGAACCACTTGGAATATTAAGGATATGGGTTTCCTGCCTGATAATATCCTACCAATGCCATGTCCTTGACATGGACTTACATGAATTATTCCTGTCTCCAAAGCCATATATCTGATATGGGCTTACATGGCTCATTCCTGTCTCTAAAGCCATATATCTGATATGGACTTACATGGCTCATTCCATTCTCCAAAGCCATATGTCTAGTATGGACTTACATGGCTCATTTCTGTCCTGTCTTGTCAACTCCAAATGTCATGACATTTCGTATCCTAACATTCCTAAGGTTCAAACGGGGCTTTCTGATACATTTTATCTATTGACTCTTCTTCGATTCAACTTATCCCCTTCAAACTATATTTTTATAGACTTTCTCAATATTATACAAGGCCATATTTCAGTTATGGGCTTTCATATTAGTTTTTATAATTTATCTTTTCAATGTCGAATTATTATCGAGCAATAATTTCTATATCTGAAATTCACTACTAATATTTATAGCTAAAATACCAATTTAACATCCAAATATGCATAATTAAATTCTTATTAAACATATGAACTTACCTCGATGTCAAAACGATCATTTTACCAACTTTCCCGATTTTCGATTTTTCTCCCGTTCTAGGTCCAAATCTCGTTTTCCGAGATCTAAAACATCATATTTCACTTATTTAATTAATTTACTATAAAAAACAGTACCTAACTCAAACTTTGGCAAAATTACATTTTTGCCCCTAAACTTTTGCATATTTACGCTTTTGCCCCAAGGCTTGGAAATTAAACTTTATCCCAAATTCTTATGTTTTGGGACATACTGATCATTTTTTTACCAACAGCAACTTCAAATTCCCACTATATCATGTACTTATGAACAATAGGTATTTTTACCGATTAAGCCCTTTTACTCGTTTTTACTTAAAACCGAGTAGCACAAGTTGTCTAGCATAATTTAAAACCTCATATTCTATCATAAAACATCAAAATAAACACATTTCACCTATGGGTATTTTTCCAAATATGAACTCTAGCTTAAATTATTGCTAGTATAAGCTTTATCGAGCTACCGGGATTCCAAAAACGTAAAGAACATGAAAAACGGGGCTAGAACGGACTTACAATCGAGCTTGGAAGCTTCAAAAACCCTAGCCATGGCTTCTCCATGCTAATTTCGTCCTCCATGAAGAAGATCGACTAATTTTGGCTTTATTTTCCCTTTTTAATTCTTTTAATTACCAAATGACAAAAATGCCCTTAAAGGCTTTCCTTTCAAATTTGTCCTATTCATGCCCATTTTTGTCCAACAAATTATCCAATGGTCTAATTACTAAATTAGGACCTCCACTTTAAGAACTCATTTCAATTAAATCCCCTTTAGCATCTAGAACTCACATTTTACAATTTTTACAATTTAGTCCTAATTATCAATTTAGGCACCTATACATAAAATTTCTTCTCAAAATTTTCACACAATTAGTCAATCAATAAATAAATCTTAAAACTTAATCGGAATAAAATTTTCAACCTCAGATTCGTGGTTCTAAAACCATCGTTCCGTTTAGGCCCTAAATCGGGCTGTTATAGCAACTTTTGCAAATAAGCCCTAATAGGCAAATTAAACATCCCATCTATAAGATTTCTTATCGGTAATCTAACACATGCATCTAGTCAATCGGTAAATCATGATAATTCATGGTAATAAACTTTTCTATCTCGGATTTGTGGTTTCGCAACCACTATTCCATTTAGGCCCTATTTCGGGGTGTTACAAAAACTCATTTAACATAACATGTATCCATTTCATAATTGATTCCCAAAGCACATTCATAATTCAACCGAAGTCGAATTCACATAGCAAGTAAGTATCACGTACCATACTTAACCTTGGTACACTTACAATTTCCACAATTATCATTTAACATAATTCAACAGCAGTTAGCCATACTGGTTAGGTTTAAAACCCGAATCCAGTCACCAACGCAAAGCCTACAGGACTTCTAGCCCGAATATAGTACCAGCACTAAGCCTGTGGGATTTAACCCGGACAAAATCTCATAGAATATCTCATTCGTAATTCATTTGCTTCATTCGAATACAAACATATAGTATACACCTTAACTTCATGTCATAAACATCATTCAACTTTAAAACATATTTATATATATATCCCTTTCAATAAACTTCCAACTAAATAAGAAAGTACACACATAACTTACATTCTTTTCATAACAACCATTCGGCTAAACAACATATATGTCACTTCACCTTCAATTTATAAAACTATCAACACATATTACAATTACATCGCTTACATTTATAAGATAGCCATTCACATAACTTGCACACATTTAATATTAGCCATTTTGGCCTCACCACATATACATATCTTGTACATCAATTTCAGTAATAGCTTATAAGCAACTCAAACAGTTTTATCAATGTTTACAACAAAAATCACAGATTCACTACAAGCTGTCTTCCTGAGCAACAGTCATTAATTTATTTGTAACTGGAGCTACGAAATTCCAAATTGAGTGCCATTAATTTTCCCTAAAAATAGACTCATATATCTTCTATCCACAAAATTTTCAAAATTTTTGGTTTGGCCAATCAATACCAGATTTTTCTTAAATTTTCCCCTATTTTACTGTTTGACTATTCTGTCCACTCTTCACTTCGAATCAAATTTCTCATTGTACAGAATTCAAAATATGTTTTCGTTTATTTCGTTTGAAACTAGACTCATTAAGGAGTCTAAGCATATAAATCTTATCTTATAATCATTTTTGTACAATTTATAATGATTTTATAAAAACAGAACAGGGGATTTCGGAGTCATTCTGACTCTGTCTCACACAACTTTAAATATCTCATTATCGGCAACTCCTTTACTTACACGGTTTCTTTTATAAGAAACCAGACGCATCAAGCTTTAATTACATAATCTATTCAGCCTTTAACTCAACTCCCAAAATTTATGATGAGTTTTCCAAAACACGTTACTGCTGCTGTCCCAAGCAGATTTATACAAATTTACTCTTTAAAGTTCTCATTCACATATTTAAACATAACATCATATATGCCATCGTTTAGAAAAGTCATTGACCTTAACGTATATACATAATTCATATTCATTCCATTTAAATACTTAAAACTTACCTCTATTGCCGTTGAACTACTACGGATCAACTATTCCACAAGTTTAGCTTTTCCCTTATCTGAGTTTGGTTCTTGAGCTAATTTCAACAAAACTTAAACTAGTTTAATTACCTCATCAAATCATTATAAACAAGAAAATTTATTCTTCAATAAAACACATACATCATACATTCATTACTTCATCTCAATTATCAAAATTTGCATTAGCTAACTCATATTTAAAATTTGAAACACATTAGGACTTAAATACATGTAATTTGCCTTTTTCCTCTAATACATCTCTTTATGGCCGAATATAATTATATATATATATATATCCTTCCTTACACATATAAAGATTTTACTTTAATAATTTGTAAATTACTCAATTAGTTATTTAAGTCCACATGCAACATCTATATTCACATACACAATAGCCGATTGATATAAATTAATTTATTTCATCAATTCAAGGCTAAATTTATCAAAAACATGTTTAACTTACACAAAACAATTTCCTTTCCTACATTCACATATACGGCAATACATATAACACATAGCATAATTTTTAATTATGCACTTCAAAATTTTCATTCACAAAATCAAGCTCAATTTTCTTTCATTTTAACTTACTCAACTAACATTGGTTTTAAAATAAGTCATGTGCATTTGGCAAGGATTATTCACAAGTTTAACTTATAAAACAAATTTTTAAACACCATTTTCATATATACAAAATTCATAGCCGAATATTACTTAAGCATCACTCATGTTCTTTTAACCATTTTAACAAAATTAAGGCTTATTTAAGAAATCATTTACAACATCTAATATAAAAAATTTATGCATTTCACACCATTACCGGAAGTTCACTTCAAGAGATTGAGCCACACAAAACTCCCATTCACAATCTATACTTATACATTTAAAGTCTCATGAATTTCAACCTCAACATATCCACCAAAAATTTCAAAGTAATATTTCTATCCTTGACCGAACATGATTCATCACCAACTCAAGAAATGTTTTCATGGGTTCATGGTAAAATCGGTTAAGCAACATAACCTCATCAAAATATAAAGACAACATTTGAACATACCTCAATTAAGACACTAGGTAGCAGAATTGCTTAGTTCTTTTTTTCTTTCCCAAATTTTCCTTTGCAAGATTCGGCTAATTGAGTAAAAGATGAACACCCATCTCTTTTTCTTTCATTAACATCTTTTTCCTTATTTGTTTATTTCATAAATTATTAATTTAGCACATAAAATATTAAAGAGAAAATAAAATTAGTGCTCACCATCATTTCATGGCCGGCCACTATTTCAAAAAAGGGGAATTTGACATGTAAATCCCCTTTTTTGGAAGCATGAAAAATTCGGTCCTTTAAAATCTATCTTTCATACTTTAAAAATTTCACATATAAGCCCTTTTTGGTTAATTTCAAACTCATATGATCAAATCTAAACATAAAATTTTCTCACTCACTAATTCACATATAAAGAACATGAAAATAAAATTTTATTATTTCAAGCCTCATTTTTTTTTTTGGTCCCGAAACCATATTCCGACTAGGGTCAAATTATGGCTGTCACATAAGACCACGTCTAGGACGTTGGCATTGTACAAGTTTCGATTTACGATTACATATAAGACCACGTCTGGGACGTTGGCATTCTACGAGTGTAATGCCCCAAACATCTAAGACTTTGATTTTGTATGTTGTGACATAAGTGCATGGTTGCTGTAGTGGCTAAGTGATTTTGGAGTGTTTGGGAGTCTCTGAGAAGCCCTGGGTTCAAGCCTTGGCTCATGCAAAATTTTTCTTTTTGTTTTCTCTTGAATGAACCTTGAGTCTAGCATGTAGGCTTTAAAAATGATTGTGGTTTAAATGTGACACAAAGGAGCCTGGGGTCCAGTGGTGGTGGCGTGTTGTGCTTCTAAGAAGTTTGGGGTTCGAGTCGCACTTGGAACAAGGGGTAATTATTTTGCTACTCTTCCCAGGTAAAAGGCAGAGGTTGACTAAAACACTAATAGGTGGAGGTTGAATAAGTCATGGAGAAACTTAAGGAGTGATTCGAGGAGATAATCTGGGTTGTTAGGAGAGAATCAAGGGAAATTTGAATTGTGAGGTGTTGTAGCCGAATGGGAAACTTGGGTATGTAGAATTTGGCTAGGAGTGTGTCTTTCTTCCTTTTCATTTTCATTATCGATTTTGGAGTGTTGGTTTTGGTTGGGAGTCAATTTTTTCTAAAAGGTTTTAGAAGTCTTCTCATTTTTCTTTCGCTAATTGTTTCGGGACTATTCGTTTTTCAATTTTTCACTTTACTTCCTGACTAGATCTGTGTTTACCATTCAGGTATTTTACAAGTTATTTTTGTCTATATTTAGTGTCGATTTCTCCTTGCTTAGCTTTTGCCAAACCTTTCTTTTCTTCTGGCTTCTCATGTTTCCTCTCTCTTCTCTTCATCATGGTAGTTGAATATCATCTTTTCCCTCACTCAAGTATTGTGTTCTAGCTGATTGTTGCTCTCCTCCCTCTCACCTCATTTTCTTTGAATTTTAAGCCTTCGGTTGCTTAGCCAGAAGGGTTGGACTTAGGAACTTGGGGTTTAATTCAATTGTTCGGGTTGCACTTTCTTCTACTACCCACTTTTTTGGCCAAATTTGTGTGTAAGTAGTCTTGACTCTTTGTAAGTGGTTTTCTTGGCTAATACTGTTCTCGTTCTTCCATTCCAGTTCCTTCCTCTTTGCTAAATCTTCCCTCTTTTCTCATGGTGCGATGTTGGTTGGTACCTAGGTCTTCTAGAGGACTAAAAGTGGGGTAAGCATTCTGAGGCAGTTGAAATCCTACTCTCAGTACTTGATCATCGGAAGTATTTTTGCCTCACTTATTGGTTTGAGGCCAAATACTTTTTGATGGTACTATAGTTATCAAATGTGGATGTAAACCACATGTTTAAGCAATCTCGATTAAAAAGGATTGTTAAAACGCAGAAATTTGTCAAGGGGTTTTGGGATTAATATTCATGAATAGTTAAAGTGGACTTACCTACGCTCGTTTAATCAAGGCAAGTATCAATGTTATTTCGGTTTAAGCATTAGAAGAGGATGATAAATCCTATTAATTGAAGGACTAACTTAGTGCCTTGATCGAATTTAGTTTTCACACTCGTGGGTTTTTGCGCCTTTTCGCTAGCAAGGTGTGTACTCACACTGCTCTAACCGTAGAACGGCAAAAGCCGAAAAGTTGAAAACCCAAAAAGCTGAAAAGTACCGTAACTATGCCACACAGGCATACGAACGCACGTGTGGAGCTTCAATATGACAATAGAGGCCACCATGAGCGATCTCATGGGCTTAGGTTGCTTTGGGCCATGTTGGTCCGAAAATGGGCCGTGTGGGCCCAACGGGCTCATGGGCCACACACGGGTAAATCTCGCAAACATGAGGGAAATGTTGGATTTGGCTATGTCGTTCACATGGCTAGGGCATTTCTGGGCTTAGTGGGCCACACGGGTGTGTAGGCCCCACTTGGGCCATATAATGGGCTTTGGGCCCAATTGCACTATTTGATTGTTAAAGGTTGCATGGGTCGCACGAGGCAACTATGGGCCTACTATGGGTCAGTAAGTGTACCAAGACCCCAGATGAAGAAATAACTGTTATGCCCTTATATGATGTGTGATTGATTAAGCATACCATCTAATATATATGTGATTTTCATAAATTTATGATTTTATGCTGCCTGGGGATGGGTTATTAAAATTGGAGGAAGTGTACTGATCTGTTAGGGTCACACGGGTCGTACGAGATGACTGTGGACGTACCAATGGCTTTAAGCCACTTATATGAATGGCAGCTTTGCTGCGATACTGGTTAGTGCCGCAACCGGTGCTAACAATGGAGTGTAGGGATGGGTGGGTTGATTTAATCCCCATAGGAGTGCAGGGTTGGATAGGAGATGGAGTGCAGGGTTGGTTGGGGTCATATGCATCATGCATTCTAATTTCTGATACTGTTATTGTAATGCCCTCTTACCCGAGACCATCGCCGGAGTCGAGCTTGAGGTGTTACCAAACTTAATTTATCACTAAAAAAAATTTTAAATCATTTATTCTAACATTTGTAATAAGTTGTCAATCTGCATCACAGTGCTAAAAAAATCGTATCTCAAGTTCCAAAACTCGAAATTAAGATCCGTAAATTTTCCCTAAAATTAGACTCATATATCTATCTACTAATTTTTTTCTAAAATTTTTAATTGGGCCAATTAGTACAGCTTATTAGTTAAAGTTTACCCTATTATAGAGTTCGACTACTATGACCCCTGTTCACTACGAACCATTTTTCTCTTTGTACAGAGTTCAAAATCTTTGCCGTTTGTTTCTCTTAAAACTAGACTCAATAAAAATCTGTGCATATAAGGCATGACTTCTAATTACTTTTGTACAATTTTTGGTGAATTTCTAAAGTCAGAATAAGGGATTCAGAAATCGCTCTGACCCTTTTCCACCAAAACCCAAATATCTCATAAATACAACTTCTTTATCTGTTCCATTTCTCCCATATTAAAATAGGCACAATAAGCTTCAATTGCATATTTTATTTACCACCTAATATTGTCTTTACTATTTTTAGTGATTTTTCAAACTCACATCATTGCTGCTGAAAAATTATGTTTTATAACAAAATTCATCTTTTTATGGATTTTGATGGACTAAGTAACACATTAAACATACATGACACCAAATATAATCTAGACTGGCCATTCAAATGGCTAATCATTTCCAAGCATTACCTTACCAAACCATCACCATATCATAAGATTATTTACACAAAATGACTATAATGCTATACATGCCATACATCAAAATGCACAAGCCATTATACCAATTCTTCCTCGGATAGTGTGAACATTCCTTCGACCCGTCCTGATATCCAAGCTGGCTTGTCAAAACTAAAGTAAATAAAAAGGAGGGAGTAAGCATAAATGCTTAGTAAATTCACATGTAAATAACAAGTAACATAATCATGGAATTCAACATGAACATTAATTGCAATTATATCACTAAGACATCCATGGTACAATTATACTTACCATCTTACCAAAATCTTATCTTACCAAGTTCTTAAGTCGAGATTTAAGCTCATACCTGTCAAATTTCCTCTTTCACCACACTTTCCAACATACCTCATTCATTTCGGTGTTCTCATTATTCATTTAAAAATCTACCTGTTGAACACATAGGAATATAACTCGGATACACAAATCGTATACACATGAGTGTCATATCTGTAGCCAAGCTACCATGTAACCCGCCCATAAGCAAACTCGGACTCAACTCAACGAGCTCGGGCGTTCGCATCTATAAGTGAACTCGGACTCAACTCAACGAGCTCGGATGCCTAGTTACATCTCACGAACTCAGACTCAACTCAACGAGCTCGGAACTCAACCATCCTAGTGACATGTCACTTGTATCCTAATCTATTCCCAAGGTTCAAACAGGATTTTCCTCAATTACAAATTTCCGGTCGTCTTCCTCGAAATGTCAAAACCAATACTTGCTAGCATCTCTTACTTATCAAGTTAACCACATACTTTGTGTATCAATAAATAACAATTCACAAAGCATAATATTCATGATAATAAGTACCAAATCATATAAATAACATTAAATTACTTAAAATAACAATTATGTTACCTTATTTACACATGAACTTACCTCGATACAAAAGGTTAGGAATCGAGCCTATTCCTCGTAAACTTTATTTTTCCCTCGATCACGACTCGAATCTCGTTTCTCTTGATCTAAAATAACACATTTAGCATATTTAATACTCACATTTATCAAAACGGTCCTTGACCCTAACTTTTTCAAAATTACAAATTTGCCCCTAAAGTTTTGCATATTTACACTTTTGCCCCAAAGCTCGGAAATTAAACTTTATCCAAAATTCTTATGTTTTAGGACATGCTGATCATTTATTTACTAATGGCAACCTCAAATTCCCACTATAAAATGTACTTATGAACAATAGATATTTTTACTAATTAAGCCGTTTTACTCGTTTTCACTTAAAACCGAGTAGCCCAAGTTGTCTAGCATACTTTGAAACCTCATATTCGATCATAAAACACCAAAATAAATAAATTTCACCTATGGGTATTTTTCCAAATATGAACCCTAGGTTGAATTATTGCTAGCATAAGCTAAATCGAGCTACCGAGATCACAAAAATATAAAAATCATTAAAAACAGGGCTTAGATGCACTTACTGTGAAGCTTAAAAGTTGAAGAAACCCTAGCTATGGAGAGATGCAATATTCGGCCAAAGCTTGAAGAAGATGAACAAATTTTGGCCTTAATTTCCCTTTTAATTCATGTTAATTACCAAATGACCAAAATACCCTTAATGACTTTCTTTGAAAATTTTCATGTACAAGCCCATTTTTGTCCAAAATTTTAGAATTTGCTCAAATTTCTATTTAAGACCTCCTAATTAATATTCCAAAGTAATTTTATACTAAAAGCTTCTAGAATGCAAGTTTTGCAACTTATTCGATTTAGTCCCTAATTTCAAATTAAACACTTTATGCATAGAATTTATTCACGAATTTTTCACACAATCACGTAATCATATCATAAACCATAAAAGAATTATAAAATAATTATTTCTATCTTGGATTTTTTTGTCACAAAACCACTATTTCGATTAGGCCTTAATTCGGGATATTACAGTTATGGGCTAAGGCCCAACCATTACCGTTATGGGCTAAGGTCCAACTGATTTTGCTATAGGCTAAGGCCCAACTGTTACTGAAAAGGCTCAGGCCCAGTTTGCTCTATTTTATATTATTTGTTTAATTGGGGAAATACACACTGAGTTTTCGTAAACCTACCCCTCTGTTTTAACTGTACAGGTAATCCCAATGATAGACGGTTCGACGCATCGGAGGACTCAGAGATGGCCACATTATGGACAGCTAAATTTTTAGTACTTTATACTATTTTTGTTTTCATTATTTGGGGTTTTTTTTTTTTAACAAGGCTTCTTCAGATTTTATTTTAAAATTTGGGTCTTATTTCGCTTTCGTTTTAACTTCTAGATTTAGGTCGCGAGTTTTTAAAAAGAAATAACGCTTTACAAAACAAACGCAAGTGCACCACTGTTTTTAAAGAAATGCTTTCGCTAAAAATGGGACTTTAAATTTTAATAACATTTTAAAGAATGAATTTTTGTTAATAATACAAGGTTTTTAAATCAACCCTTAATGCATACAAAGAGGATAAAACAAGTTTGGGTTTTCAAATGAAATTATGTTTTAAAAAGCTAATAACTCAACAAACGACGCTCGCTTTGAGATTGAACAATTTATTTTGAAGTCACTATTTAATCACAAGTTGACTAGTTGATTGACAGGTTAAAATAACGAGTTTTATGTTTCACACTTCAATGTGACACCGCCGGATTCGGTCATAACGTCTGGGCCGGGTTTGGGGTGTTACATTTAGTGGTATCAAAGCGAGGTTGGAAAAGTCAGCTGTAGAATGGATTTTTAGTTTATGGATTGTTAAAAGTTGTTTAGAAATGATTTGAAGTGTTTTGAAGGATTTTACCAATTGTGTGGCACACCGAGTCTCTGACGTCGAATCTGTAAGTTGTTTTAATACTGATGTTTGTTTTAAACTAATACATTATAGGTAGGAAATACTAGGATTATCTTAGATGATAGACTATACTGAGATACTTTAGTTAGAGTAAACTAAAAGATGTAGGAAACTAAGACTGTAGTGAGCCTACGTTTGTGAAAACAAACTCTAAACTACTGCTTCTCATAAAAAATCTCCTTAATTACTGGAACTATGAGCTAATCTACATAAAATGTGTGACAGCCTTAAATCGACCCTAGCCGAAATGTGGTTTTGGGACCACAAAACCGTCGCATAAAAATAATTTAATATTTATTTAGATGCCTATTATATGTGTCAAATCATGTATGACATTTTTGGTGTTTTAATTTAGAGTTATAAATGTGAATTGCACTTAAAAGGACTTAGTTGAGAATTTTGGAAGTATGCTAGTTAATTGTGTGATGATTAAAAAGTGCATGCAAGTAAAATGATGGCCTTGCATGTCAAATTTCCTTTTTCTTCTTTTAGTGGCTGGCCAACCAACCATAATGATGATGTTTTGGTTGTTTTATTTTGTATTTTAGTGGATATGTGCTTAATATGTGCGTAAAATAAAAGTTAAAATAATATTATGAATTAAAGGATAAATTAAATAAAAAAAAGGGTGATAAAACAATGTTTGTTTATCTTTCTCCCTTCATTGCCGAAACTAGCAAAAGAAGAAGAGAAATAAGGTTGAAGCTATTCGGTTGGGGGAAGTCTTGATTAAGGTACAATTGCTAGGTGTTTTCTTTGAATTCCATGAAATTTAGTTGATATTGAGGCTCTATTCTTTGCACATGTTTGATGTGACAGCCCTATTTTCGACCCAAGTCGGGAAGTGGTTTCGGAACCGCTAAACCGAATCGCAAAAATATTTGAGTATAAAATTTTATGTTTATTTTATGTGATGGATTATGTGTGAAATATTGAATGCTTGGAAAGTGTCAAATTGCATGTGAAATTAATAGTCAGGACTCGTGTTTAAATTTAAAACATAAGTGGCTAAATTAAGGTGATTAGTTATGGAGTTAAGTGAAACAAAGGGGCTTGCATGTCAATTTGACATTTTTCTAGTTAGTGGCCGGCCATGTGAAGATAATCATGAAAGAACATGTATTTTTATGTATAAAATAAGGTAATAATAATAATTTTGTTAAATGAAATATTAGAATATATTTTATATTTGTTATTTGGGTGATAAAAACAAAGAGGATTTTTGTTCATCTCTCTTTTATTTTCTTCCATTTTGCCGAAACCATAAGAAGGAATAAGGAAATAAAGCTTGCACCATTCGGCCATTTGAGGCTCATGCATTCAAGGTAAATTTTAGTAATTTGGCTTGAATTTGTTGTCTTTGAGTTCCATTTGTCATCTAGCCTTAAACCCATGAGGAAATTATGAATTTTTGTGTTATTGAAGTAGTCGGCCATGGATAGAAAAGTAAGGATCTTTGAGTTCATGTGAGAAGTTGTTAATTGAATGTTTGATGCACTCTTTGAAGTCAAAATTCATGTGCCTATGAGTTTGTATGGTGTGATAGTGAAAATTTGGAGGTTGTGGTGCTAAAAATCATTCGGTCATGGGAATTATTGTGCGAAATGCTTGTTGTTTTCTTGTAATTTAGATGAAATGGAGGATAGATGAAATTGAATTAGTCAAGGGTGTATATATATTATTACAAAAAGGAGAAATCAGCTTTATGCTTAGGTGAGAGTAGTGACCGAATATGGAGTTAGTAAATTGATAAAATGGTAAATTTAGGTTGAATTAATGTTTGGGAAATTCATGCTAATTGAGGTTTGAAACTAAATTATATATGTGCTTCCATTGCAATTTTTAATGTTAGTTTAGAAATAATTAATTTGTGAAGAAATTTTACTTGTAAATAATCGATTTTGAATTTTGAAATGTATGGATGGAATTTCTATGTCCTTAGTAAAATTTGTTTAACGAAACTCACGTAGGGAGAGGAGTTGATAAAATTGTTAAGGGTGATTTTAAATGTATTTAAACATTCAGTCAGGGTAGCATTGTGCCAACCTTATGATGTTTGGTGCTTTGATTTGAAAATATTTATGTGTTATGAAATCCATGTGGGTCGAATGAATTGGTAAGTAAAATTAAGTGATGGCATGAAAGCTTCTAAAGTGGTTGCAAATGTTTGAGCCTAAACCAAATGTGAACTTAACCGAATGGGGGATTTATGTGCTAAAAATGTTAGGAAATGACTTATGGCTAAAGCATTTAGGTGCTCACCTATTCGGCTTTTGTTAATTAGGGTGTCATGAGTACTGAGTTGGATTAAAAGACTTTGTTTACTACATTTGATCAATGAATTTAGTTGTAAATTGTAATGTAATTATGCTTGGCCGAATGTAGGTGTGATAGGGGAATTACATGTATGTCTTAATTGAAATGAAAGTATAACTATCAATAGAGATGTGTGAATAAAGTTGATATGATTGTATTGTTTATTCAAGCTCAAGAGCTTAAAGGTGCAACTTCGGACAAAGGGAAGGCCAAGGTCGCGGAATAGTCAACTCGTGCACTACTCGGAAAGATACGAGGTAAGTCCTTGAGAATCGAACCTTTATTTAGGATAAGGAGAAGTTATGATACATATGTATAATCTGTGAGCTAATGGAAAATGATATGTCCGAATGTGAATTTTTGGAAATGAACGTGTGGGAAATTGTTGAAAGCTGAATACTAAGGTTAAATATTAATGTATCTAGTTGTGAATTTGTGTTCTTTGCTTACAATTAAACAAACCGTATGGAACATGTTTGGTATTATGCCGAAATTGTGTGTTTGTATTTGGATGGCTATGGAAAGATGATATGAAAGATATGCTATTATGTATGAGTACAAATTTCGTTGATAAAGTCGAGCTTAGTCTCGAAGGGCTTTTGAGCCAGAGTTAAAGCCGAGCTTAGTCTCGAAGGGCTTTCGAGCCAGAGTTAAAGCCGAGCTTAGTCTCGAAGGGCTTTCGAGCCAGAGTTAAAGCCGAGCTTAGTCTCGAAGGGCTTTCGAGCCAGAGTTAAAGCCGAGCTTAGTCTCGAAGGGCTTAAAGCCAGTGATAAGCTTCGAGTTTGACCTTGAAAATCATTCGTGGTGGAAATCAGATATGGGTTAAATGTATAAGCTCACGTATAAATAATATTGCCCTGGTTATAACATATGCGCCACTTAATGTAAGGAAGGCAGGTATGTATTCTATACTCTCGATGGTTTAGAATATCATTAAGATTGACCTATTTGAGCCTGGTAAGGATCTGTGAACTATCGTTTGATATCATTTGTATGTTTAAGAAATCTGATGTTAAGTCGTATATATATATGTGTGCTAGATTGACTATGCAAAGAATAGAATCGAAATACTCAGTTATGAATTAATGATTCTTATATTGCATTGTGTTTTCTTTTGAGTTATGCTTGCGAATAAATAGTAACTTGATATGCTCATATTCGGCCAAAGAAGGATTTAGACAAGAGTTGATAATATTATGTCCTTCATTATTTTTGAATGAGTTACTTAAGTACTTACTAAGCAAGTATTTGCTTACTTTGTTGTTCCTGCTTTCGATTTTGTAGGTCTAGATCGGAAGCTACGGTCTCGGGAGTTCCAGAATTGAAGTCATCTACACTATCACTCACCTTTTGGTACTGGTAACTAAATCTAGGAATGGCATGTATAGGTTTGACTTTTGGTGGTTAAACAAACATCTTTTGAATTTTGTAACTAAATTAGGCCATGCGAGAATGGCTCCCTTAAAATTTTCACTTTTAAAGTTATGGTATTAATTAGATTATGTTATATATGAATGGTTAAAAAAAAATGCATGTTAGTAAACTAGTTTTGAAGTATGTCATACCTTTATAATTGTAATCTATGAAGTATAAGTGGTGAATGTGACTAGGGATGATTTTATTACGTACATTGTTTTGAACTTGATAAATTGGTTTAGTTGTATTCGGTTGATGAGCGTTTGCCTAATAGTGTTGATTGTAACGTTATGTTTAGTAAAGATCTTCTTTTCATAACATGCGGCTTTTCAAAGAAATGGTCTAGTGATGCCTCTCGTCTCTCCTGCGATGGGACCGGGTCTAGGGGTGTTACATTTGAATTCTTTGAGTCTTGGGTGTTAGAAGCTTTCGGTCATGGTTGAATTGGTTAAAGATGAAAGCTTTGAAGCCATGAAATTAGGAGGGTTATTAGATAAACTTCAAGGTGTTAAATCCACACAGGTTTAATTAAAAAAATAATGTATTAGTGTTAAAATGATTTTTTGTGACTTATGTGTGCTAGTGGAGGGTAATGAAGTGCCGAATGCCCTTGTAAATGAGGTTATTTGTATTTGAAAATAAGAGAAAATGAAGCTAAGGCATTCGGCCATGACCTTGATGAGCTTAGATTGTTGTTGATTGATGTTGTCTACCAAGGAATGAATATATGTGAATCTAGATTAGTTAAATTTTGTTATGAGTGACTAACATGAGCAAATTGCATTCGGTTAATGTGGTAAAGTATGAAATTTTGTTTAATTTTGGGATTTTATAATTAAATTGTCAATATATGATTTTGTATTAGCCGAATGTGGACTAAGGTGAGAAATGATGACTTTGAACTTGTAAATTGATGGAATTATGCTTTAATTGAATGAATTGAGTAGTAAGTGTGCTAATTCTTTGTTAGTTGATGTTTGTGTAAAGAGGAATGGATATGGGTGTTTATAAACTAGTTAATTGTTACTATAAGTGAATAATGAGAGCAACTCACATTCGGCTATGAGATGGAAGAGTAGAAAATGTGCTTAATTTTGAAGGTTAATAACAAAATTTATTAATAAGTAATTAAATGCTTGTGTTTATGACTAATGTGTTACCTTTGAAAGTCCTTGAAGACATATGGCTATGGTTTAGAAGTTTATAAAGTGGAGTTTTTATGTTTGAAATAATGTTAGTTATAATGATAGAATGAGTACCGAATGTTACTTAAATTAAGAAATGAATTCTTTGATGAATGGAATAGTGACATTCGGCCAAGTGATCCTTGTGAAATTTATTGAATGCGAATTTGGTATATACATTAAGGTTACTTGAGTAATCGGTCTTTGGGAAATTATGTATAGAAATAGCTTATGCATAGTTATACATGTGGGTTGAATGACAAATAGTAGTTGACTAAGATTATTAATATGTATTTTGGTATACATGTCTGATTGATGCTTGTCATATGTATGTGTCTCATTGAGAATTTATCTTTGTTGTATTAATGAGTTGGCGAGGTGATTAATTAAAAATTAAATTATCGAATTAAGCTCAAGAGCATAGAGGGGAAATCTCGGATAAAGGGAAAGCGAAAGTAACGAATAGCCAACTCGTTGTTGACCAGTAAAGTTTGAGGTAAGTTTTGAGTAATCTATCCTAGTGTATAATTTAAAGATGGCATGATATTTGAATGATAGACAAATTATGGTTTATTGTCCTTATTTTAGTAAGGTTATATGTGAAATAAATTATACACATGGTAAACAGCCGAATGGCTAATGGGGGAATAAGCTAAGATAGTAGGGTGAATATGTGATTATGTGAATTCGCTTGCTGAGCCGAAAGTTAGTGTAAAATATTTGTATATGTTTTAGGGTCAAATGATATTCATGATATGAAATCGAGGTGGGTACCATAAGCCTATATTCGAATGAAGTGAATGAGTTACAAATGTGATTTTGCTATGTGAAATGTGGTAACGTGTGAATAAATATGCATGAAACTCTGTGATGTAAATCCGGGCTTAAAGACCCAATGGCTATAGGCAGAGATTATGACCGGGTTAAGACCCGCTGGCTATGTACGGAGATTATGTCCGGGTTAAGACCCGATGGCTATATGCGGAGATTATGTTCAGGTTAAGACCCGCTAGCTTCGTGCGGAGATTTCATCTGAGCTAAAGGTCTCACCGATGATTTGAGTTAAGTCTAAGACTAAAAGACTTCATAGTAACAATTGCTAATGAATGCGCCCAATGCGTTAAGCTAAACAGGTATGTACCCTGAGCTTATATGTAAGCTTGTTTTGGACCAAATTGTAAGGTCATTAATGCGATACATATGTGAGTAAGCAATAAGACTATTTATATGATTATAGTATAATTGGTCAACGCGATAAGTTATGTGAAGATATATATATATTTACCAATGTTTATACGAGATCACTTTCAAGTGAAATTATATCTGTTTATTGTGTGTGATGAGAACTCGCTTTTTCGGTCAAGTGGTGATATACTTAAAAGAGGATTACAATGAAAATACGAATGACAAATTTTATAATTGAATTTATCTGTTTATATTGCTCAAAACTTACTAAGCATAGAAATGCTTACTCTATTACTTTGTTTCCTCTGTTTTATAGATCTCCTTTTAAAGCTACGGACTCGGGGATTGAAGCTTTAATCACCTACACTATCGTCTTATTTTGGTACATTTGATAGTTGTTTTGAGAACAATGGCATGTATAGGCTAATATCCCTTCTTTGAATCGAATTATATTTTGATTTGTAGATATTCTAGCCATGCGAAAATGGCTTGCTTAAATCTCTAAGTTCGAGTTTATGTTTTGATGAAATTATCTTGCTTGTTCTACGTTGCATAAATAAATGATGAAGTAAGTATAAGTAGCATATTATCTATGATTGGTTGAATGATGTAGCATAAGTTTACAATAGGGGTGAATGTGTTATATGATGCAAATACGGTTACTTAATACCTAAGATATTCGATTATACCTATTTGGTAAGTAGTCAATTTGAAATTTTGATAGTGCTCCTTTAGTAAATATTTGTAATATGGTTGCATTAGTCGAATCACTTGGAAAGTGGATTGTTCGGATATGAAAATTAAAGTTGATCACTAATCGTAAATTGATGTACAACCGAATCTATGTGTAGTATGTATCTATGAACCTCGGTAAGTTGTATTTAGTTTTGTAATACCTCGAAACCCTATTCTGGTGACGGACAGGGGTATAGGGTGTTACATTTTTATTGGTATCAGAGCTACAGTTTAGTCGATTCTCGGACTAACGTAGCGCGTGTGAGTATAGCTATACATGCCATTAAGTGATAATACGATAGTGTGGTGATTTCTAACATTTGAAATGTGTTTTTTCGTATAGTAATGAATCCTGATCCCGATCGAGCCGTAGTGGAGAATGTTGAGAGTGTAGCGGCTGCTCCCGCACAAGGGACCGCGCCGATCGACTCTCAACCGAATACCAGTCATCGAGATGATGACATGAGATACAATTTCTATGCAATAATGAGTGATTGGTTCACTCAATTTCTTAGAACTAATCCGACTGTTCCACAACCTGCTCCCCCGAATAATTCGCTTCTGACCCCTGTGGCTCCTCCTGAGACTGATCCTTTGAGGTCGAGTAAACCCCCGGTCGACAAAATTAGAAAATAAGGGGCTGAAGAGTTCTGGGCTACAGTTAATGATGATGCTGAGTGGGTCGAGTTTTGGCTTGATAATATAATCCGAGTGTTCGACGAATTATCATGTACGCCCGAGGAATGCTTAAAATGTGTTGTATCTCTGTTACGTGATTCTGCCTACTATTGGTGGAACACATTGGTTTCTGTTGTGCCGAAAGAGCGGGTTACTTCGGAGTTTTTCCAAATTGAATTCCGTAAAAAGTATATCAGCAAGAGATTTATCGACCAGAAATGGAAGGAATTTCTTGAGCTTAAACAGGGCCGAATGTCAGTAACCGAATATGAGAGAGAATTCGTACGACTTAGCCGATATGCTCGCGAGTGTATATCATCCGAAGCTATTATGTGTAAACGCTTCGAGGACGGGTTAAATTAAGACATCAAACTATTGGTTGGCATTCTGGAAATCAAAGAGTTCGTTGTACTTGTCGAGCGAGCCTGCAAGGCCGAAGAGCTCAGAATTGAAAAGAGAAAAGTTGATGGCGGAGCCAGAGAGTTTCGTAAGAGATCTTCGGGGAAGTCTGTTCAAAAATCATCAAAGAAATTTCAAAGTGATTCGGACAGACCTAATGCTACTTCGGGTTTTTCTAGACGAGATCGTGATCGACCTCCTATGAGTACGCGAGCCACCTCTGCTGCCAGTGTTGGGAACGATCATCGAGATAGGGCCGAGTACAAGTATTGTGGAAAATGGCATTCGGGGAGCTGCAGATTTCATGATCGCTCCTGTTATAAGTGTGGATCGGCTGACCACTTTATAAGAGATTGCCCCAGATGGTATGAGCAGAATGTGAATCAGAGTGGGAAATCGAGTGCTAATTCAACACGAGCCAGACCACCTAGGAACTCAGGAAATGCTAGCGGCGGTCAGAGAAGAATTAAAGATGCTACGACCAAATCTGAGACTCGTACTCCTGCTAGAGCTTACGCTATACATGCACGCGAGGATGCCTCTTCCCCAGATGTTATTACCGGTACTTTCACTCTCTTTGATACTAATATGATTGCTTTGATTGACCCCGATTCAACTCATTCATATGTATGTGAAACTTTGGCATCCAGTAAGACTCTCCCTATTGAGTCTATTGAGTTTGTGATTCGAGTATCCAATCTCTTGGGTCGTTGTGTTTTAGCTGATAGAGTGTGTAAGAAATGTCCCCTTATGATTCGAGATTCCTATTTTCCAGCCGATTTGATGCTTTTGCCATTCGATGAATTCGACGTTATTCTCGGAATGGATTGGTTGACTGTGCATGATGCGGTAGTGAATTGCAAGCGAAAGACCATTGATTTGCGATGTTCAAATAATGAGATAATTCAGATTGAGTCTACTGATCTAAACGGGCTACCGGCAGTAATATCTTTTGTACTGGCTCGGAAATTTATAATAAAAGGGTTGCGAGGCTTATCTTGCTTATGTTTTAGATAGCAAAATATCTGAACGAAAGCTTACGACTGTACCTGTAGTTTGTGAGTATCCGGACGTGTTTCCTGAAGAATTACTGGGATTACCGCCTGTTAGAGAGGTTGAATTCGGCATTGAGTTAGTTCTGAGTACAACTCCAATTTTGATTTCTCCGTATCGTATGGCTCCAACAGAGTTGAAAGAGTTAAAATCTCAGTTGCAAGAGTTGACTGATTGAGGTTTCGCACGACCAAGTTTTTCACCCTGGGGTGCACCAGTCTTGCTCGTGAAAAAGAAATATGGAACTTTGAGAATGTGTATTGACTATCGGCAGCTGAACAAAGTGACTATAAAGAATAAGTATCCATTGCCTCGTATTGACGACCTATTTGATTAGTTAAAGGGAGCTTCAGTGTTCTCAAAGATTGATTTGCGATCTGGCTATTATCAGTTGCGAGTTCGAGAATCTGATGTACCTAAGACTGCTTTCAGAACGAGGTACGGACACTATGAGTTTTTAGTGATGCCGTTTGGGCTAACTAATGCCCCCGCTGTTTTCATGGATCTAATAAATCGGGTGTTTAATGTAACACCCTATAACCCTCATCCGTCACCGAATTAGGTCATTGGGCATTAACCATCTAATACAACCCCCAGGCAAACACGAATTAACATATGAACCATTTTCTGATGACCAAAGTAACCGAACAAACGATACATTTATTGATTTCAATTTGGGACAACTTATTCAATTAAGAGTGACATCAACCTTATTTAAACAAGTTTTCTTATTAGTTAATGCCCGATAGTGACTTATAACAACATACATTAAGTACTTAAATAAAGAACCATTTAACATCATTAGTGATTCAATAAATAAAAAAAACACACTAAATCGGCACCTATAATGAATATTCATATACCTTAACCGAAATGCCATCTAACTAGATCATAACACAAACATTGATTCACTTATAGGACATTTCGATTTAAAAGAAACAGCCGCCTTCACGTGGCTTTAATATTTACAACACCAAAATATGACTTGTTTCAAAAGAAGAGTTAAGCCTATACATGCCATTCACTAGAGTTTAGTAATTTAGGTACCGAACGTGGCTTTGATAGTAGAGATGACTTCGAGATTAAGCTTCCCGAGACCGTAGCTGACGAACCAAAAATCTATAAAACAGAAGATTCAGAGCAACAAAGTAAGCATTTCTAGGCTTAGTAAGTTCAAGTAATAAAACAATCAATCTACAAAAGTAAAGACATCATCGATTTGCTCATTTATAAAGATTTTATTTTAGCCGAATATGCAAATACTAAATTTATTCCTCCTTTTCGTTTGAATGTACTAGTAGTCCCCAAAAATACATACTCACGAAATTTATATGTTCACACATAGATCAAAAACCACAGATTTGTCACAATCTCTTTACGACCATTGTTAGCACTAAACATCACTCATTTGTAAGTTAATTCAATAGGAAATTTTTCGCTTTTATGTAACTAACGTACCTGGTCATTTTATAGTGGATGTCTCATTAACAGAGGTTGATAGAACCGGATTCTTACCGTTAGCCCTACGGCTCTTCGGGATTTGCCCCGGCTTTGAACTCTAGCCCTAAGGCTCTTCGAGATTTAACCCGGCTCTGAACTCTAGCCCTAAGGCTCTTCGGGATTTAACCCGGCTTTGAACTCTAGCCCTAAGGCTCTTCGGGATTTAACCCGGCTTTGAACTCTAGCCCTAAGGCTCTTCGGGATTTAACCCGGCTTGAAACACAGATACAGATAAATCGAATTCAGTACATGAACTTATCACCAAATAAATTTTAACACATCATTCGTTCGTTTACTTCGCATATTACACATATTATGGCACTTTTAAAAGATACATTCGGTCTAAAAGCATATAGTAACTAACCGCATATGCCACGTTAAAATAACTCAATGATAGGGTTAAATACTTAAACTTACCTCAATGGTCGATAATTATTTACGAACCGATTACTCCACCACCTTTGCCTTTCCTTTGTCCGAGTGTGGTTCTCTTAGCTCTTGAGCTAAAATAAACAATTTGAGTATATAAATTTCATATTTCGTCATTAGATCAAACAAAGAATGTAGTCATCCTTTCTAAGCTACCCACATGTAATTCGGTTAAGAGCAAGAAATTGCATGTATATTCATCTCTCAATTTAAAACTTTGAATTCCTAAAAAAAAAATATGCCGAATGCTATTTTCTACTAACTAAACATACTCGTATGCAGCCACAATCATTTATGTAAAATTCCATGACTAATTCGGCAACTTCAACGTTTCAAATCATAGAATTTCATATTAACTTATTCCTTGGCAGCACATAAGCGAGTACCTAATGCATATAAACAACCCAACCCTTTCAATAACTACATCAAGAGTCTCATAATAATAATTCACAACAAAATAATGATACACGATTCGGCCCTACACTCAAGTACACATATTATTTATAGTTTACCAAAAACAATTTGGCCTCAACTTTCTCAATAAAAACCAAAATACATTCGGCCTTCACAAAATCAACTACATGTCATGTAAAGTTCGTTCAGTCATTACAACTATACATAGATCTTTTAACCAACTCATCACATTATACATAGCAATCACCAATGGCCGAACATATCATATTCAAAATGATGAGATTACAAGTCATTGTCCAGCAAATTAAGTATATACAAAAAAAAAAAATCACACACTTAATTTATTTCCCAATTGGCTAAGCTCAAACTCATGAGACAAAACTTTAAGGTTTCTTGACACAATTAATAAACGTATCCTCATGTGAACTCAAATGTCATTATGTCTAAGAACAACTTTCCCTATCTTACATTTTAATTATTTTACCAAAGACGAAACTAAAATTCAGCCATCAAAAGACACAAAGCATGATCCCACTTTAGTGCTAGCTAATAGCCGAATATAATTTACCTTATATCCTACTCTAAAATTCACCAAATTTTGGCTCAATTTATTTGATCAAGCTATTAGTACTCAAATTGAGTATCATTCGGCACCTCTTCAAGAAAGGTTAGCTAAATTCATATCCTACCCTTACGAATTTAAGTACTTAAGTTTTCAATCCACACAAATTATGCATAGGGCCTCAATTCAACAAATTCGGCAATACAACCACCACACACATACTCACGGTTCATGCCAAGATCTTAATTCTAGGTTTTGAAGATTCATGGTTTCCACCATCAAAGAGCCTAATAGCCACCGTTAAAATTTTTTTATCAAGAACTTCACCCATTTTCTACATTTCTAAAGCTTAGACCGAAGGCTCAAAACATCCCAAAAATCAAAATCTACAAATGGGTTGTTTTATGGACCTAAAAGTCAACTTCATCTCAAAATTTCTATAAGAAAAGATCAATAACATACCTCAATTCTACAATGCACCAGCCGAAAGTTTAAACCCTTCCTCCCTTCTTCCTTCTTTGAATTTCGGCAATGGAAGAGAAATAAACATTCATTTCCTATTTTTATTTTTCTTTTATGCAACATAACTTAATTTACACATAAACAACATATAAAAAAAATTATTAAACACCATCATTACCGTCCACTAAAGTGGAAAAGGTTTATTTGACATGCAAAGACAGATTTTTGTAATTTTACACTTTTAGCCACTTTGATTTTTGCCTACTATAATTCCAAGTTCAACAATTAAGCCCTCTTCAAGCAATTAATAAAATTGAAGGTCAAATTTTCACATAATTATTATAACACATACCAAAACTCATATCAACTACGCAACTCACATCACCAACTAAAATTTTTGACTCGCTTTAGCAGTCCCGAAACCGCTTCCCGACTAAGGTCGAACTAGGGCTGTCACAACTCCCTCCCCCTTAAAAGGATTTTCGTCCCCGGAAATCTTACCGGTAAACAGATTTGGGTATCTTTCCTTCATAAGGTTTTCAGGTTCCCAAGTCGCTTCTTCGATCCCATGCTTGAGCCATAGTACTTTTACTAATGGGACCTTCTTGTTTCGCAATTCTTTTATTTCGCGGGCTAAAATACGAATCGGCTCTTCTTCATAGCTCAAATCAGACTGAATTTCAATTTCTGACGAACTAATCACATGCGAAGGGTCGGATCTATAGCGACGAAGCATCGATACGTGGAAGACGTCGTGGATCTTTTCGAGTTCAGGGGGCAGAGTTAGTCGATAAGCAACCGGCCCAATGCGCTCTGAAACTTCATACGGTCCAATGAATCTTGGACTCAACTTGCCTTTTCGGCCAAAACGAAATATCTTTTTCCACGGCGAAACTTTCAGAAACACTTTATCACCAACTTGGTACTCGATGTCTTTACGCTTTAAGTCCGCGTATGATTTCTGACGATCGGATGCTATTTTCAAGCTGTCACGAATTATCCTCACTTTCTGCTCCGCTTCTCTAACTAAATCAACTCCGAAAATCTTATTCTCACTAAGCTCAGTCCAGAACAGAGGAGTACGGCATTTACGACCGTAAAGAGCTTCGTAAGGTGCCATCTGAATACTTGTCTGAAAGCTATTATTATACGCGAACTCAACCAAGGGTAAATATCTTTCCCATGAACCGCTTAACTCAAGAATGCAACATCTCAACATATCCTCGAGTATCTGAATAACCCGTTCAGATTGACCATCCGTTTGCGGATGGAAAGCTGTGCTGAAATGAAGTTTAGTACCTAAAGCTTCTTGCAGCTTCCTCCAAAATCTAGAAGTAAATCGAGGGTCTCGATCAGAAACAATGGAAGTCGGCACCCCATGCAATCGTACTATCTGAGAAACGTATAATTCTGCTAATTTATCAAGCGAAAAGTCAGTGCGAACCGGGATGAAATGGGCTGATTTCGTTAATCGATCAACAACAGCCCAAATGGAATCCTTTTTGCTCGGCGTCAATGGTAAACCTGACACAAAGTCCATTGTAACGCGATCCCATTTCCATTCGGGTATCAAAATCGGCTGAAGTAATCCCGACGGCACCTGATGTTCCGCTTTTACTTGCTGACATACTAAGCATTTAGATACAAAATTAGAGATGTCTCGTTTCATGCCATTCCACCAATACTGACGCTTCAAATCGTTATACATTTTTGTACTGCCCGGATGGACCGACACTCGGCTACTATGAGCTTCATTTAAAATCATCGAAACTAGCTCAGACTTTTTCGGAACACACAATCGGTTTTTAAATCTCAAACAATCATTTCCGTCAACCCGAAATGCTGAATCCACATTTGACTCACACTGAACTCGTTTGGCCACTAAGTCGTCGTCGGCTTTCTGAGCCTCACAAATCTGTTGAAGTAGCATAGGTCTTGCTACCAATTCGGCAATCAACACATCATCTCCTGTCATCGACAGCTTCACGTTCATAGCTCGCAAGGAAAATAAGGATTTTCGGCTAAGGGCGTCTGCAACTACATTAGCTTTTCTCGGGTGATAATCAATAACAAGCTCATAGTCCTTTAGCAATTCTAGCCACCGCCTTTGTCTCAAATTCAAATCTTTTTGAGACATCAGATACTTGAGACTTTTGTGATCGGAGAAGATGTGACATTTTTCACCAAACAGATAGTGTCGCCAAATCTTCAGAGCGAAAACAATAGCGGCTAATTCAAGATCATGAGTCGGATAATTTCGTTCGTGAGGCTTTAACTGTCTCGAAGCATAAGCAATAACCCGACCTTCTTGCATCAAAACACAGCCTAAACCGTTCAGAGATGCATCACTATAAACTACAAACTCTTTACCGGTTTCTGGCTGGACTAACACAGGAGCTTCCGTCAAAAGGGTTTTCAGTTGGTCGAAGCTTTTCTGACACTTATCCGACCATTCGAACTTGATATCTTTTTGCAGCAGTTTCGTCAATGGAGTCGCAATCATCGAAAAACCTTTGACGAATCGTCGGTAATAACCAGCGAGTCCTAAAAAGCTTCGAACTTCAGTAACATTTTTAGGGGGTTTCCAGTCGAGAATAGCTGAAATTTTGTTCGGATCAACTCGAATACCCGAAGCAGATATTATGTGGCCCAAGAATCCGACCTCGCGCAACCAAAATTCGCACTTACTGAATTTCGCATACAATTTATTTTCACGTAAGGTCTGAAGTACTAGTCTCAAATGCTCCGTATGCTCTGACTCGTTACGAGAGTAGACCAAAATATCATCGATGAATACTACTACAAAATGATCCAAAAATGGCTTAAATACTCGATTCATCAAATCCATGAAAACCGCAGGGGCGTTGGTGAGTCCAAAAGGCATCACTAAGAACTCATAGTGACCGTATCTCGTTCTGAATGCCGTCTTCGGTACGTCAGAATCTCTAACTCTCAATTGATAATAGCCGGATCGCAAATCAATCTTCGAAAAGACTGAGGCTCCTCTCAACTGATCGAACAGGTCGTCAATACGGGGCAACGGATACTTATTCTTTACCGTAGCTTTATTCAACTGTCGATAGTCAATGCACATTCTCATAGTCCCGTCTTTCTTTTTCACGAATAAAACCGGCGCACCCCAAGGCGAAAAACTAGGTCGCGCAAAGCCTCTATCCGTCAACTCTTGTAGCTGAGATTTTAATTCCTTTAATTCAGTAGGTGCCATACGATACGGGGCAATCGAAATCGACGTCGTACCTGGAATCAACTCTATACCGAACTCGACCTCTCTTACAGGCGGCAATCCCGGTAATTCTTCGGGAAAGACATCTGGAAACTCACAGACCACGGGCACCGCCCCAAGTTCTCGGTCGGGAACTTTGTTATCTAACACATAGGCTAAATACGCCTCATAATCTTTCCTCATGTATTTCTGAGCTGACATGGTCGAAATTATTGTAGATGGCCCACTTAGATCAATGGACTCAATTTGGATTATTTCGTTATTCGAACATCGCAATTTAATAGTTTTCTTCTTACAAATAACTATCGCGTCATGAACGGTCAACCAGTCCATTCCAAGAATAATGTCAAATTCGTCGAATGGTAGAAGCATCAAATCCACCGGAAAACAGTAATCTCGAACTATTAACGGACATTTCTTGCATACTTTATCAACCAAAACACAACGACCCAAAGGGTTCGACACTCGAATTACAAATTCAGTAGACTCAACAGGAAGAGTCTTACTGGAAGCTAAAGTTTCACACACATATGAATGGGTCGAACCAGGATCAATCAGGGCAATAACATCAGTATTAAAGAGGGTGAAAATACCAGTAATAACATCCGGAGAAGAAGCTTCCTCGCGGGCACGAATAGCATATGCTCTGGCCGGTGCTCGAGCCTCGGATCTAGCTGTAGTATCCCTAGTCCCTCTTTGACTGCCGCTAATATTTCCACCCCGTCGTGGTGGTCTACCCCGCGAAGCCGTGCCACTAGATCTCTGAGTCGGATCGGGAGCGCGTTCATCTTTTCTTGGACAATCTTTAATAAAATGATCAGCAGATCCACATCTGAAACACGAGCGGTCACGATGCCTACAACTCCCCGGGTGCCATTTACCACAATAATTGCATCCTAATCTATCTCGATGTTCGTTACCCACACTGGCAATGGAAGTAGCTTGCGAACTCACAGGAGGTCGATGGTGTTCTCGTCTAGAAGGACCCAAAGTATATTTAGATCGGCCTGAATCATCTCTGTTCTTCTTGGACGATTGCTGAACAGATTTCCCCGCAGACCTCTTGCGAGACTCTCTATCTCGACCTTCGGCTTTTCTTTTCTCCTTACTGAGTTCTTCAGCTTTACAAGCCCGCTCGACTAGTACGACAAACTCCTTAATTTCTAGAATCCCCACTAGTAATTTGATGTCTTCATTTAATCCATCCTCAAAACGTTTACACATGATGGCCTCGGAGGATACACATTCACGAGCGTAGCGGCTGAGGCGTACAAACTCTCTCTCGTACTCGGTCACTGACATCTGACCTTGTTTAAGTTCAAGAAATTCCTTCCGTTTTTGATCGATGAATCTCTGACTGATATATTTCTTACGAAACTCGGTTTGAAAGAATTCCCAGTCGACCCGTTCCTTCGGAACAACAGAAACCAGAGTATTCCACCAGTAGTAGGCAGCGTCTCGTAACAGAGATACCGCACATTTAAGACACTCTTCGGGTGTGCAGGACAGTTCATCGAACACTCGGATGGTATTGTCGAGCCAAAACTCGGCCCGCTCGGCATCATCACTAGGGGTAGCCCGGAACTCTTCGGCTCCATATTTTCTAATTTTATCGACAGGGGGCCTACTCGATCTCACTGGATCGGTCACAGGAGGAGTCGTAAAAGTCGGAAACGGAGTATTCGGGGGCGGAGGTTGCGGAACAGCCGGATTTGATCTAGCGAAATGAGCGAACCAGTCACTCATCATTGCATAAAAAGCTGGTCTAATGTCATCATCTCGATGACCAATATTTGGCTGAGAGTCTGGTGGCGCTGTCCCTTGCGCGGGCGCGGGAGCTACACTCTCTACATCGTCTGCTACGGTTCGGTCAGGTTCGGGATCCATTCTATACCAAGAAGCACATTTCAGATATCAGAAGTCATCTCACTATCAGAATGACACTAATTGGCATGTATAGCTAAACTCATACTTACTACGGTAGTCCGAGAATCGGCTAAACTGTAGCTCTGATACCAACAAAATGTAACACCCTATAACCCTCATCCGTCACCGAATTAGGTCATTGGGCATTAACCATCTAATACAACCCCCAGGCAAACACGGATTAACATATGAACCATTTTCTGATGACCAAAGTAACCGAACAAACGATACATTTATTGATTTCAATTTGGGACAACTTATTCAATTAAGAGTGACATCAACCTTATTTAAACAAGTTTTCTTATTAGTTTATGCCCGATAGTGACTTATAACAACATACATTAAGTACTTAAATAAAGAACCATTTAACATCATTAGTGATTCAATAAATAAAAAAAAACACACTAAATCGGCACCTATAATGAATATTCATATACCTTAACCGAAATGCCATCTAACTAGATCATAACACAAACATTGATTCACTTATAGGACATTTCGATTTAAAAGAAACAGCCGCCTTCACGTGGCTTTAATATTTACAACACCAAAATATGACTTGTTTCAAAAGAAGAGTTAAGCCTATACATGCCATTCACTAGAGTTTAGTAATTTAGGTACCGAACGTGGCTTTGATAGTAGAGATGACTTCGAGATTAAGCTTCCCGAGACCGTAGCTGACGAACCAAAAATCTATAAAACAGAAGATTCAGAGCAACAAAGTAAGCATTTCTAGGCTTAGTAAGTTCAAGTAATAAAACAATCAATCTACAAAAGTAAAGACATCATCGATTTGCTCATTTATAAAGATTTTATTTTAGCCGAATATGCAAATACTAAATTTATTCCTCCTTTTCGTTTGAATGTACTAGTAGTCCCCAAAAATACATACTCACGAAATTTATATGTTCACACATAGATCAAAAACCACAGATTTGTCACAATCTCTTTACGACCATTGTTAGCACTAAACATCACTCATTTGTAAGTTAATTCAATAGGAAATTTTTCGCTTTTATGTAACTAACGTACCTGGTCATTTTATAGTGGATGTCTCATTAACAGAGGTTGATAGAACCGGATTCTTACCGTTAGCCCTACGGCTCTTCGGGATTTGCCCCGGCTTTGAACTCTAGCCCTAAGGCTCTTCGGGATTTAACCCGGCTCTGAACTCTAGCCCTAAGGCTCTTCGGGATTTAACCCGGCTTTGAACTCTAGCCCTAAGGCTCTTCGGGATTTAACCCGGCTTTGAACTCTAGCCCTAAGGCTCTTCGGGATTTAACCCGGCTTGAAACACAGATACAGATAAATCGAATTCAGTACATGAACTTATCACCAAATAAATTTTAACACATCATTCGTTCGTTTACTTCGCATATTACACATATTATGGCACTTTTAAAAGATACATTCGGTCTAAAAGCATATAGTAACTAACCGCATATGCCACGTTAAAATAACTCAATGATAGGGTTAAATACTTAAACTTACCTCAATGGTCGATAATTATTTACGAACCGATTACTCCACCACCTTTGCCTTTCCTTTGTCCGAGTGTGGTTCTCTTAGCTCTTGAGCTAAAATAAACAATTTGAGTATATAAATTTCATATTTCGTCATTAGATCAAACAAAGAATGTAGTCATCCTTTCTAAGCTACCCACATGTAATTCGGTTAAGAGCAAGAAATTGCATGTATATTCATCTCTCAATTTAAAACTTTGAATTCCTAAAAAAAAAAATATGCCGAATGCTATTTTCTACTAACTAAACATACTCGTATGCAGCCACAATCATTTATGTAAAATTCCATGACTAATTCGGCAACTTCAACGTTTCAAATCATAGAATTTCATATTAACTTATTCCTTGGCAGCACATAAGCGAGTACCTAATGCATATAAACAACCCAACCCTTTCAATAACTACATCAAGAGTCTCATAATAATAATTCACAACAAAATAATGATACACGATTCGGCCCTACACTCAAGTACACATATTATTTATAGTTTACCAAAAACAATTTGGCCTCAACTTTCTCAATAAAAACCAAAATACATTCGGCCTTCACAAAATCAACTACATGTCATGTAAAGTTCGTTCAGTCATTACAACTATACATAGATCTTTTAACCAACTCATCACATTATACATAGCAATCACCAATGGCCGAACATATCATATTCAAAATGATGAGATTACAAGTCATTGTCCAGCAAATTAAGTATATACAAAAAAAAAAAATCACACACTTAATTTATTTCCCAATTGGCTAAGCTCAAACTCATGAGACAAAACTTTAAGGTTTCTTGACACAATTAATAAACGTATCCTCATGTGAACTCAAATGTCATTATGTCTAAGAACAACTTTCCCTATCTTACATTTTAATTATTTTACCAAAGACGAAACTAAAATTCAGCCATCAAAAGACACAAAGCATGATCCCACTTTAGTGCTAGCTAATAGCCGAATATAATTTACCTTATATCCTACTCTAAAATTCACCAAATTTTGGCTCAATTTATTTGATCAAGCTATTAGTACTCAAATTGAGTATCATTCGGCACCTCTTCAAGAAAGGTTAGCTAAATTCATATCCTACCCTTACGAATTTAAGTACTTAAGTTTTCAATCCACACAAATTATGCATAGGGCCTCAATTCAACAAATTCGGCAATACAACCACCACACACATACTCACGGTTCATGCCAAGATCTTAATTCTAGGTTTTGAAGATTCATGGTTTCCACCATCAAAGAGCCTAATAGCCACCGTTAAAATTTTTTTATCAAGAACTTCACCCATTTTCTACATTTCTAAAGCTTAGACCGAAGGCTCAAAACATCCCAAAAATCAAAATCTACAAATGGGTTGTTTTATGGACCTAAAAGTCAACTTCATCTCAAAATTTCTATAAGAAAAGATCAATAACATACCTCAATTCTACAATGCACCAGCCGAAAGTTTAAACCCTTCCTCCCTTCTTCCTTCTTTGAATTTCGGCAATGGAAGAGAAATAAACATTCATTTCCTATTTTTATTTTTCTTTTATGCAACATAACTTAATTTACACATAAACAACATATAAAAAAAATTATTAAACACCATCATTACCGTCCACTAAAGTGGAAAAGGTTTATTTGACATGCAAAGACAGATTTTTGTAATTTTACACTTTTAGCCACTTTGATTTTTGCCTACTATAATTCCAAGTTCAACAATTAAGCCCTCTTCAAGCAATTAATAAAATTGAAGGTCAAATTTTCACATAATTATTATAACACATACCAAAACTCATATCAACTACGCAACTCACATCACCAACTAAAATTTTTGACTCGGTTTAGCAGTCCCGAAACCGCTTCCCGACTAAGGTCGAACTAGGGCTGTCACATTTAAGCAGTATCTGGATTGATTTGTGGTTGTGTTTATCGATGACATTTTGATTTATTCTCGCGATGAGTTTGAGCATGCCGAGCATTTGAGACTTGTGCTTCAGATTTTGCGTGATAATCAGTTGTATGTGAAATTCAGTAAATGTGAGTTCTGGTTGCACGAGGTTAGCTTCTGGGACATATTGTATCCGCTTTGGGTGTACGAGTCGATCCGAATAAAATTTCTGCTATCCTTGATTGGAAGCCTCCTAGAAATGTCTTAGAAGTTTGGAGCTTCTTGGGACTTGCCAGGTACTACCGACGGTTTGTGAAAGGCTTCTCAATGATTTCAACTCCGTTGACAAAGCTATTGCAGAAAGATGTTAAATTCGAATGGTCTGAAAGGTACCAGAAAAGTTTCGACCAATTGAAGGCCCTTTTGACGGAAGCTCCAGTATTAGTTCAGCCCAAATCTGGTAAAGAGTTTGTGGTATATAGTGACGCATCTTTGAATGGCTTGGGATGTGTTTTGATGCAAGATGGTAGAGTTGTCGCGTATGCTTCGAGACAGTTAAAGCCTCATGAGAAAAATTATCTGACTCACGATCTCGAATTAGCTACTATTATGTTTGCTCTGAAGATTTGGCGTCACTACCTTTTTGGTGAGAAATGTCATATCTATTCCGGCCATAAAAGCCTCAAATACTTAATGACCCAAAGTGACTTGAATCTGAGACAAAGACGTTGGCTTGAATTGCTAAATGATTATAAGCTTGTTATTGATTATCATCTGGGAAAGGTGAATGTTGTTGCTAATGCTCTTAGCCGAAAATCATTGCTTGCTTTACGAGCAATGAATGTACATTTATCTGTATCTGCTGATAGCGTGTTGATAGCGGAATTAAAGGCGAAACCGGTGTTAATACAGCAAGTTTGTGAAGCTCAGAAAGCTGATGACGATTTAATTGCCAAGCAAGCTCAGTGTGATTTAAATGTGAATTCTGAGTTTCAAGCTGACGACAATGATTGTTTGAGGTTCAGAGGTCGAGTATGTATTACGAGAAATTCCAAGCTGGTTTCGATAAATCTAAATGAAGCTCGTAATAGCCAAATGTCGATTCATCCGAGTAGCACAAAAATGTACAACGATCTGAAACGTCAGTATTGGTGGCATGGTATGAAGCGAGACATCTCAAATTTTGTGTCAAAGTGTCTGATATGCCAACAAGTAAAAGCGGAACATCAGGTGCCTTCAGGTTTGTTGCAACTGATTTTGATTCCCGAGTGGAAATGGGATAAGGTTACGATGGATTTTGTGTCTGGGCTACCGTTGACACCGAGCAAGAAGGATGCGATTTGGGTGGTCATAGACCGATTAACTAAATCGGCTCATTTTATTCCCGTGTGTACAGATTACTCACTAGATAAGTTAGCCGAACTGTATGTTTCTCAAATTATTAGATTGCACGGGGTGCCTATTTCTATCTTATCGGATAGAGACCCGAGATTTACGTCACGGTTTTGGAGGAAACTACAAGATTCTCTAGGTACAAAGCTACATTTTAGCACCGTGTTTCATCCTCAGACGGACAGTCAGTCAGAACGAGTAATTCAAATACTCAAGGATATGTTGAGATGTTGTATCCTTGAGTTTAGTGGTTCATGGGAACGGTAGTTGCCTTTGATTGAATTCACTTACAATAATAGTTTTCAATCGAGCGTTAAGATGGCACCTTACGAGGCTTTGTACGGTCGCAAATGCCGTACACCGTTGTTTTGGACCGAGCTCAGTGAAAGTAAAATTTTCGGGGTTGATTTGATTAAAGATGCTGAACAGAAAGTAAAAGTGATCAGTGATAGTCTTAAGATAGCTTCAGATCGTCAGAAGTCATACGCGGATTTAAAGCAGAAAGATATTGAGTATCAGGTTGGAGACAAAGTATTTCTTAAGGTGTCACCTTGGAAAAAGGTGCTTAGATTCGGCCGTAAGGGTAAATTGAGCCCGAGGTTCATCGGGCCGTATGAAATATCCGAACTGATTAGACCGGTAGCATATCGATTGATTTTGCCTCTCGAACTTGAAAAGATCCATAATGTTTTTCATGTTTCGATGCTTCGACGATACAGATCCGACCCATCGCATGTGATTAATTCATCTGACATTCAGATTCGATCTGATTTGAGTTATGAAGAGGAACCAATTCATATTTTAGCACATGAGGTTAAAGAGTTGCGGAATAAGAGAATTTTGTTAGTGAAAGTGTTGTGGGTCAGACACGGGGTGGAAGAAGCTACTTGGGAGCTTGAAAACTCTATAAAAGAACGTTACCCAAACTTATTCACCGGTAAGATTTTCGGGGACGAAAATTTCTTAAGTGGGGGAGAGTTGTGACAGCCTTAAATCAACCCTAGTCGGAATGTGGTTTCGGGACCACAAAATCGAGGCATAAAAATAATTTAATATTTATTTAGATGCCTATTATATGTGTCAAATCATGTGTGACATTTTTGGTGTTTTAATTTAGAGTTATAAATGTGAATTGCACTTAAAAGGACTTAGTTGAGAATTTTGGAAGTATGCTAGTTAATTGTGTGATGATTAAAAAGTGCATGCAAGTAAAATGATGGCCTTGCATGTCAAATTTCCTTTTTTTTCTTTTAGTGGCCGGCCAACCAACCATAATGATGATGTTTTGGTTTTTTTATTTTGTATTTTAGTGGATATGTGCTTAATATGTGCATAAAATAAAAGTTAAAATAATATTATGAATTAAAGGATAAATTAAATAAAAAAAGGGTGATAAAAACAATGTTTGTTTATCTTTCTCCCTTCATTGCCGAAACTAGCAAAAGAAGAAGAGAAATAAGGTTGAAGCTATTCGGTTGGGGGAAGTCTTGATTAAGGTACGATTGCTAGGTGTTTTCTTTGAATTCCATGAAATTTAGTTGATATTGAGGCTCTCTTCTTTGCCCATGTTTGAATTCTTTGAGTCTTGGGTGTTAGAAGCTTTCGGCCATGGTTGAATTGGTTAAAGATGAAAGCTTTGAAGCCATGAAATTAGGAGGGTTATTAGATAAACTTCAAGGTGTTAAATCCACATAGATTTAATTAAAAAAATAATGTATTAGTGTTAAAATGATTTTTTGTGACTTATGTGTGCTAGTGGAGGGTAATGAAGTGCCGAATGCCCTTGTAAATGAGGTTATTTGTATTTGAAAATAAGAGAAAATGAAGCTAAGGCATTCGGCCATGACCTTGATGAGCTTAGATTGTTGTTGATTGATGTTGTGTACCAAGGAATGAATATATGTCAATCTAGATTAGTTAAATTTTGTTAGGAGTGACTAATATGAGCAAATTGCATTCGGTTAATGTGGTAAAGTATGAAATTTTGTTTAATTTTGGGATTTTATAATTAAATTGTCAATATATGATTTTGTATTAGCCGAATGTGGACTAAGGTGAGAAATGATGACTTTGAGCTTGTAAATTGATGGAATTATGCTTTAATTGAATGAATTGAGTAGTAAGTGTGCTAATTCTTTGTTAGTTGATGTTTGTGTAAAGAGGAATGGATATGGGTGTTTATAAACTAGTTAATTGTTACTATAGGTGAATAATGAGAGCAACTCACATTCGGCTATGAGATGGAAGAGTAGAAAATGTGCTTAATTTTGAAGGTTAATAACAAAATTTATTAATAAGTAATTAAATGCTTGTGTTTATGACTAATGTGTTACCTTTGGAAGTCCTTGAGGACATATGGCTATGGTTTAGAAGTTTATAAAGTGGAATTTTTATGTTTGAAATAATGTTAGTTATAATGATAGCATGAGTGCCGAATGTTACTTAAATTAAGACATGAATTCTTTGATGAATGGAATAGTGACATTCGGCCAAGTGATCCTTGTGAAATTTATTGAATGCGAATTTGGTATATACATTAAGGTTACTTGAGTAATCGGTCTTTGGGAAATTATGTATAGAAATAGCTTATGCATAGTTATACATGTGGGTTGAATGACAAATAGTAGTCGACTAAGATTATTAATATGTATTTTGGTATACATGTCTGATTGATGCTTGTCATATGTATGTGTCTCATTGAGAATTTATCTTTGTTGTATTAATGAGTTGGCGAGGTGATTAATTAAAAATTAAATTGTCGAATTAAGCTCAAGAGCATAGAAGGGAAATTTCGGATAAAGGGAAAGCGAAAGTAACGGAATAGCCAACTCGTTGTTGACCAATAAAGTTTGAGGTAAGTTTTGAGTAATCTATCCTAGTGTATAATTTAAAGATGGCATGATATTTGAATGATAGACGAATTATGGTTTATTGTCCTTATTTTAGTAAGGTTATATGTGAAATAAATTATACACATGGTAAATAGCCGAATGGCTAATGGGGGAATAAGCTAAGATAGTAGGGTGAATATGTAATTATGTGAATTTGCTTGCTGAGCCGAAAGTTAGTGTAAAATATTTGAATATGTTTTAGGGTCAAATGATATTCATGATATGAAATCGAGGTGGGTACCATAAGCCTATATTCGAATGAAGTGAATGAGTTACAAATGTGATTTTGCTATGTGAAATGTGGTAACGTGTGAATAAATATGCATGAAACTCTGTGATGTAAATCCAGGCTTAAAGACTCGATGGCTATAGGTGGAGATTATGACCGGGTTAAGACCCGTTGGCTATGTGCGGAGATTATGTCCGGGTTAAGACCCGATGGCTGTATGCGGAGATTATGTTCAGGTTAAGACCCGCTGGCTTCGTGCGGAGATTTCATCCGAGCTAAAGGTCTCGCCGATGATCTGAGTTAAGTCTAAGACTAAAAGACTTCATAGTAACAATTGCTAATGAATGCGCCCAATTTGTTAAGCTAAACAGGTATGTACCCTGAGCTTATATGTAAGCTTGTTTTGGACCAAATTGTCTGACTTGTTCTATGTTGCATAAGTAAATGATGAAGTAAGTAAAAGTAGCATATTATCTATGATTGGTTGAATGATGTAGCATAAGTTTACAATAGGTGAATGTGTTATATGATGCAAATACGGTTAGTTAATACCTAAGAAATTCGATTATACCTATTTGGTAAGTAGTCACTTTGAAATTTTGATAGTGCTCCATTAGTAAATATTTGTAATATGGTTGCATTAGTCGAATCACTTGGAAAGTGAATTGTTCGGATATGAAAATTAAAGTTGATCACTAATCGTAAATTGATGTACAACCGAATCTATGTGTAGTATGTATCTATGAACCTCGGTAAGTTGTATTTAGTTTTGTAATACCTCGAAACCCTATTCCGGCGACGGACAGGGGTATAGGGTGTTACTAAATGTCTAATTCAGATAATACACAAAGCAATAATGAGCACTAGAGGTACTCGTGGAAGGGGTACAAGGGGCCGCGACAGAGGCTGTGGGAGTGCTAAGGCTAGGTCTTCGTCTTCAGACCAAATGCCTAACGTTGAGGCTAGGGAGGCACCGACTTCACGAATAACTAAGACAGGGATGCATTGTCCAAGTGATGTTGAGGATTCTGGAATGGGTCGATGGGCCCAATACTGTTATTGGAGACTGTGGGTCAGTTACGAAATGACTCCTGTCGAATGGAGCTGAAATCTTTTAGGGTATTACTGAAATAGCCCCTAATGTGGCCAAATATTGGTTGGAGGCCACAGAGAGAATAATGGATGACCTTTACTGCACCCTAAGTAAAAACTAAAAGGTGCAGTGTCGTTGCTGTGTAAGAAAGCCTATCAGTGGTGGCTTATTGTGAAACAGGGCACTCAGCATGACCGGTTAACTTGGGAATTCTTCAAATCTACATTTCAAGGAAAGTATGTGGGCACTAGTTATGTGGATGCTCGACGGAGGGAATTTCTAAACTTAACTCAGGGGGATAAATCTGTGGTTGAGTACGAGGCTAAATTTTTGCGACTTAGCCGCTATGCACGTGGGATGGTGGCTACTGAATATGAACGCTGTGTTCATTTTGAGGATGGCCTCAAGTCTAATCTTTGGGTTTTGATAGCTCCACAGAGGGAGCGAGATTTTGCGGCATTAGTGGATAAGGTGAAGATCGTCGAGGATGTGAAGCACGCTGAGCGCCAGAACCGTGAAATGGAAAAGGGCAGAAATAAGAGGGATTTAGAGCCTTCCAGTTCCAGTCAGAGGTCTAAGAAAAGGGCTAGAGTGGATGGGCTAGTCAGAGTTGGGCCCCTTGTTGCTACTTTTGGATTGCCACCTAGTGCTGATTGTGGGAAACGCCATCTAGGTGAATACTGGAAAGGGACAGGAGTTTATCTGAGTTGCAGATTAATGGAGCATCGTATTAGAGAATATCCTCGGAGGCTGAATCAGGTGCAAGCTACTGGTAGGGGTAATGTACAACCTCCAAGGGGTGGTCAACAACCACCGAGAGGCTGAGGTTAGGCCAGGGGTGGAAACAGTTTGGGTTGTGGTCATGGAGCACCAAGTAGAGCTGCTGGACATGCTGAGGTGAGGTAGCCAGCTCTAGTTTATGCTGCTCGTCACTGAGAGGACGGAGACGCCTTAGATGTGATTACTGGTACATTTTGTATCCATGATGTACCTTATACTACACTGATTGACATTGGGTCTACACATTTATACATTGCATGCACTATGACTGAGACTTTGGGTGTAATGTTTGAAATTACTATAAGTGAGGTTATTGTGTTGAGTCAGTCTGTGAAAGTGAACAGGCTATTTAGGGATATGCCTTTAGTGGTTCAATGGGTTACCTTTGTAGCAAATTTGATGGAACTGCCTTTTGGTGAATTCAATCTAATCTTGGGAATGGACTGGCTAGTTAAGCATTAAGCGAATTTGGACTGTGCTTCTAAGCGAGTGGTATTGAAACCTGTAGAGGGTGCTGAGGTAATGGTTATTGGGGAGCATCGAGATTATTTATCGAATGTGATTACTACGTTAAGGGCCGAGAAATTGGTTTGTAAAGGTTGTGAGGTGTATTTAGCCTACATTAGAAATAGAAATTTTGAGGGTCCTTTTGTCAAGGATTTGAGAAAAATTAAAGATTTTCCTAATGTTTTTCCCGATGAGCTACTTGGATTACCTCCAAACCGTGAAGTTGAATTTGGAATCGAGTTTCTACCTAGTACAGCTTCAGTGTCCATTACCCCTTATAGGATGGCACTGAAGGAGCTGGTGAAACTTAAAGCTCAAATTCAGGAATTACTAGACCGAGGATTCATTCGACCTAGTGTGTCTCCGTAGGGAGCACTAGTGTTATTTCTGAAAAAGAAGGATGGATCCATGTAAATGTGCATTTACTATCGGTAATTAAACAAGCTGACCATCAAGAATATATACCCTTTGCCGAGGATAGATGATCTTTTCGATCAGCTACGAGGAGCTTTGATATTCTCCAAAATTGACCTCCGTTCAGTGTACCATCAACTGAGGGTTAAGGAGACTGATGTCTACGAGACAGCGTTTAGGACTCGTTATGGTCATTATGAGTTTCTAGTTATGCCGTTTGGGCTAATGAATGCACCAGCAGCCTTTATGGATTTGATGAACCAAGCGTTCCAGCCCTATTTGGATCGGTTCGTAGTTGTGTTTATAGATGATATCCTAGGGTATTCGAGAGTCGAAGATGAACATGATGCACATCTCTAAGTTGTTTTATAGATTCTGAGGGAAAGCAACTATATGCCAAATTTAGCAAATGCTAGTTCTGGTTAAGGGAAGTTACTTTTCTGGGTCATGTGGTTTCAGTTGAGGGGATTAGGGTTGATCCTCAGAAAATTGAAGTTGTTCTGGATTGGAAACCACCTAAGACTATATCTGAGATTTGAAGTTTTTTGGGTCTGGCAGGGTATTATAGACTGTTTTCGAGGGATTCTCGCTGATTGCTGCACCTCTAACTAAGTTACTACGAAAAGGGGTACTGTTTAACTGAACTAATAAGCAGTAAGAAAGTTTTGAGAAACTTAAAAAGGTTTTGACTGAAGCCCCTTTCTTGATTCGGCCAGAGCCTAGGAAGGAGTTTACTATCTACAAGGATGCATCACACGTGGGTTTGGGTTGTATTTTGATGCAGGAGGGTAAGGTGGCTACATATGCGTCTCGCCAGCTTAAGATTCATGAGGCAAATTACCCAACACATGACTTGGAGTTGGGTGCGGTGGTATTCGCACTGAAAATTTGGAGGCATTACCTGTACGGTGAAGTGTATTATGTTTACGTATCACAAAAGTCTCAAATATCTCCTTACTCAGAAGGAGCTAAACCTTAAGCAGCATAGATAGATTGAGCTGCTTAAGGACTATGATTGCACAATTGAATACCACCCTAATAAAGTGAATGTGGTAGCTGATGCACTGAGCCGTAGGGCTATATCTGATCTGAAGGTGATGTTTGCTCGCCTAAGTTTGTTTGACAATGGTAGTCTACTGGTCGAGCTTCAAGTTAAACCGTTGTGGATTGAGCAGATTAAGAGTAAATAGTTGATAGATGAGTCATTGGGTCCTTGTTTCTGACAGGTGGAGAATGGGGCAACTTCATATTTTGAATTGAATAATGAAGGGGTACTGTGTTTCCGTAGGAGAGTTTGTGTACCGAGGGATATTGATTTGAGGCAGTCTATACTACGAGAGGCGCATAGTAGTCCTTATGCTATGTATCCTGGCGGGAACAAGATGTACCGAGACCTTCGTGAGCTATACTGGTGGCCAGGACTTAAACGTAAAGTGATTGAATTTGTAAGTAAGTGCTTGAGATGCCAGCAAGTTAAGGCTGAGTATTAGCTACCTTCAGGATTATTACAGCTGATTAAGATTCCACTTTGGAAGTGGAAGAGAGCAACTATGGACTTTGTTAGTGGGTTGCCCTTGACTCCTACTAAGAAAGATTTGATATGGGTCATCGTGGACCGATTGACCAAGTCTGCCTATTTTATACCAGCTAGTACTGATTACTCATTGTAGAAGCTGGCTAAGTTATATATGGCTCATGGGGTATCATTTTCCATAATATCTGACAAGAATCCTCATATCACGTCGCAGTTCTGGAAGAAATTACACGAGGCACTGGGCACAAGGTTGGACTTCAGTACTGCGTTCCATCCTCAGACAGACAGTCAGTCAGAGAGGGTGATTCAGATACTGGAGGACATGTTGAGGGGTTGTGTAATAAAGTTTTGAGGCAGTTGGGAAGACTACTTGTTGTTAGCAGAGTTTGCGTATAATAATAGCTATCAGTTGAGAACATAGATGGCACTGTACGAAGCGTTATATGGCCGTAGGTGTTGTACTCCTTCATGTTGGACTGAACTGGGTGAGTGGCATGTTCTAGGCCTGGAGTTGGTTTCTGATACCAAGGACAATGTTAAGTTAATAAGGGATCGGTTAAAAGCGACTTTAGATAGATAGAAGTCGGATGCAAACTTGAAGCGCAAAGAGATTGAGTATATTATGGGGGGCTTCGTGTTTCTCAAGGTCTCCCCTTGGAAGAAAATATTGAGGTTCAGTCGTAAGGGCAAGCTAAGCCCTAGGTTCAATAGGCCCAACCACGTACTGAATCGTGTGGGACTGGTTGCATATCAGCTTGAATTACCTCTAGAGTTGGACAGAATTCACGATGTATTCCACGTTTCAATGCCAAGGCGTTACTGCTCTAATCCCACTTATGTTGTCTTGACCGAGGTGATCGAGGTTATGCCAACTTTCAAGAATGAACCAGTGCAGATATTGGATCATGAGGTAAAGGTACTAAGGAAGAAATCTATCCTGTTGGTTAAAGTACTTTGGCGTAACCACAATTCTGAGGAGGATACGTGGGCACTCGAGGAGGCGATGCGAGAACAATACCCTCATTTGTTTTAACCAGGTAAAATTTGAGGACGAAATTTCTTTTAGGGGGTAAAGCTATAATGCCCCAAAAATCTAAGCCCTAGATTTTTGTATGTTGTGACATAAGTGCATGGTTGCTTTAGTGGCTAAGTGATTTAGGAGTGCTTGGGAGTCTCTAAGAAGCCTTAGGTTCAAGCCTTGGCTCATGCAAACTTTTTGTTTTTTTTCTCTTAAATGAACCTTAAGTCCAACATGTAGGCTTAAAAAAGATTATGGTTTAAATGTGACACAAAGTAGCCTAGGGTCCAGTGGTAGTGGCGTGTTGTACTTCTAATGAGTTTGGGGTTTGAGTCGCACTTGGCATAATGGGGTAATTATTTTGCATCTCTTGCTAGGTAAGAGGCAGAGGTTGACTAAAATACTGATGGGTGGAGGTTGAATGAGCCATGGAGAAACTTAAGGAGTGATTTGAGGGATATAATCTGGGTTGTTAGGAGAGAATCAAGGGAAACTTGAATTGTGAGGTGTTATAGCTGAATGGGAAACTTGGGTATGCAGAATTCGGCTAGGAGTGTGTCTTTCTTCTTTCTCATTTTCAATATCAATTTTGGAGTGTTGGTTTTTGTTGGGAGCCAATTTTTGTTAAAAGACTTTAGGACTCCTCTCATTTTTCTTTCGCCAATTGTTTCGAGACTATTTGTTTTTCAGTTTTTCTGACCAAATTTGTGTTTACCATTCAGGTATTTTACGAGTTATTTCTGTCTGTCCGTAGTGCCAATTTCTCCTTGCTTAACTTTTGCCAAACCTTTCTTTTCTTCTGGCTTCTCGTGTTTCCTCTCTCTTCTCTTCATCATGGTGGTCGAATACCATCTTTTCCCCTTACTCAAGTATTGTGTTCTAGCCGATTGTTGATCTCCTCCCTCACACCTCCTTTTCTTTCAATTTCTAGCCTTCGGTTGCTTAGCCAGAAGGGTTTGACTTGGGAACTTCAGGTTTGATTCAATTGTTCGGGTTACACTTTCTTCTACTATCCTTTATTTTTTTTTTGCAGAATTTGTGTATAAGTATTCTTGACTCTTTGTAAGTGGTTTTCTTGGCTAATATTGTTCTCGTTCTTCCATTCTGGTTCTTTCCCCTTTGTCGAATCTTCCCTCTTTTCTCATGGTACGATGTTGGTTGGTACCTAGGTCTTCTCGAGGAGTGAAAGAGGGGTAAGCGTTCTGAGGCAGTCAAAATCTTACTCTCAGTACTTGATCAAAGTAAGTATTTTTACCTTGCTTCTTGGTTTGAGGCTAAAAACTTTTTTGATGGTACTATAGTTATAAATGTGGATGTAAACCACATGTTTAAGCAATCTCGATTAGTAAGGTTTGTTGAAACACAAAAATCTCTCAAGGGGTTTTGGGATTAATATTCGTCAATAGTTAAAGCAGACTTAACTACGCTCATTTAATCAAGGCATATATGAATATTCTTTCGATTTAAGCATGTGAAGAGGATGATAAATCCTATTAATTGAAGGGCTAATCGAGTGCCTTGATCGAATATAGGTTTCACCCTCGTGGGTTTCTGCGCCTTTTCACTAACAAGGTGTGTACTCACACAACTTTAACCGTAGAACGGCAAAAGCCAAAAAGCCGAAAAGCTAAAAAGTACAACAACTATACCACATGGTCGTACGAATGCACGTGTGGAGATTATATATGACAGTAGAGGCCACCATGAGCGATCTCATGGGCTTAGGCTACTTTGGGCCATGTTGACCCAACAGGCTCGTGTGCCTCACACGGGTAAATCTTACAGACATAAGGGAAATATTGGACCTGGTTGTGCTATTCACATGGCTTGGGCATTTCTGAGCTTAGCGGGCCACATGGGTGTGTGAGCCCCACTTAGGCCACATAATAGGCTTTTGGCCTAATTGCATTGTTTGATTGTTAAAGGCTGTGCGGGTCGCACGAGATGACTATGGACCTGCTAATGGGTCAGTAAGTGTACCTAGACCCCAAATTGGGAAATAATTGTTATGCCCTTATATGATGTGTGATTGATTAAGCATGCCATCTGATATATTTGTGATCTGCATACATGCATGATTTTATGCTGCATTGGGATGGGTTATTGAAATTAGAGGAAGTGTACTGATCTGTTAGGGTCATACGGGTCGCATGAGATGACTGTGGACCTACCGGTGGCTTTAAGCCGCTTATATGATTGGCAGCTTTGCTGCGATACTAATTAGTGCTGCATCCGGTGCTAGCATTGGAGTGTAGGGACGGGTGGGATTTAATCCCCACAGGAATGCAGGGTTGGATAGGAGATGGAGTACAGGGTTGGTTGGGGTCATATGCATCACGTATACTGATTTTTGATACTATTATGGGCTAAGGCCCGACCGTTACTGTTATGGACTAAGGCCTAACTGATTTTGCTATGGGCTAAGGCCCAACTGTTACTTAAAGGGCTCAGGGCTTTGCTCTACTGCATATTGTTTGTTTAATTGGGGAAATACACACTGAGTTTTCGTAAACTCACCCCTCTGTTTTAACCGTACAGGTAATCCTCAGTGATAGACAGTTCGACGCATCGGATGACTCAGAGGTGGCCACACTATGGACAGCTAAATTTGTAGTACTTTATACTATTTTTGTTTTCATTATATGGGTTTTTGTTGTAATAAGGCCTCTCTAAATTTTATTTTAAATTTTGGGTTTTAAATCAACCCTTAATGCATACAAAGAGGATAAAAAAAGTTTGGGTTTTCAAATGAAATTATGCTTTAAAAAGCTAATAACTCAACAAAGGACGCATGCTTTGAGATTGAACAATTTGTTTTGAAGTCACTGTTTAATGAGAAGTTGACTAGCTGATTGACGGGTCACAACAATAATGAGTTTTATGTTTCACACTTCAATGTGACACTGCCAAATTCGGTCATAACGTCTGGGCTGAGTTTGGGGTGTTACAACAAGCTATACGACTATCTGAGTATCCTTATTAATTCTGAATGGTTCAACGGGCATTCTGAGAAATAAATGATCAAGTGAATGACATTCCGATTCAGGTACATTGAAATGGATACAAATTTTGAAAATGAAAAGTAAATATATGTGTGCAAAGAATGTTATGTGATGTGTATGGAAATGAAATGTGAATATGTGCAAATGAAACATATATAAATGGATATGATGTAATTTATAAGTTGAATATGTGAAATTGTCAGATGCTATATGAATGAAAAGTGAATTTGAATATAAATGATTATATGAGGTTCATATGAATAAAAGATATATGATTATATGTGTTATTTTCCATAATGTGCTCATTTAGCTATATGAAAGTGTGAATTGATGGATATATGGAATTGAATAGAATAAGCTAATGAAAGCTAAAGTTAGTTAAGTAAGCAAGTATACTATTGAATGATGATAATTCAATATGAGAACATGTTTTATAACTTTGAAAAGTGGTGTGAAATAGCGTATCATGCATATGGCTTTGTAGTGAAATTATTCATTATGTTAAATTTTTTAAGATATGAACTTACTAAGCTTTCAAAAGCTTACTCTGCGTGTTTTTCCTATGTTTATAGAGTTTCAAAGACTTGCTCAGGTTGGAAGTCGTTGGAGACGTCATCACACTATCCGGTTATCAGTTCGGTAAATTAAAGCTTTGAGTTTTGGTTATGTAGATGTATAGGCTAGATTTGATATTATTGGATTTGAATTTTGTATATGTATATAGACATGTGAATATGGATTAATCTTTATGTTTAATATTGGTTATATATATATATATTCATGGTTAGTATTGTTGATAATGGTTAAGTATTTTTGGTTATGAGTAGTTATTTTTGGAAGTATGATATGTGGTATATCTTAGTTGATGAATGTGTTTTTGCTTTATTGTATATGTTCTTATAAGATAAGTTATGAGATGATATTGCTATGCCTTGTGAAATTGGTTACTTGATATGGTTTAGTAATGATCTAATTTTTAAGGTATAATGTGCTTTGTGAATTGAATGGGAAAATACTGTAATTGATAAATTTGATTCGATTATGTTATGAGACAAATTAGGGTCATAATGTGTATATTTATTTGGCTTGCATTTGTAATATATATATATATATATATGTATTTTATTTATATGCATATGTTATTAATTTATGGTTAGGTATTTTAGAGACAATGATGGTTGATTTAATGCTCAAATTTGATATGTGTCAAGTGTACATATTAAAGTCTTGTTAAGGAATTAATGTGTTTTTAAATTGCTAAATTGTTAGTTACTTTAATGCATAAATTATGGCTATTGATGATTATAATTTGTGGTTATTTGGTTATTCTATAAGATACTATACTTCAAATTGTTAGTTGAATAAATGAGAAATAATTTGGTAGTATATATAACATTTTGACATGAAGCATAGCATATGCATTTGACATGTTTTGATTCGACAAATAAATCTAGAAAAGGGCAAATGATGTTCATGTTTTATGATGGTTGAATTTGTTAAGTGGAGGCCAATTTGATAACAAAAATAGGGATAATGAATTTGTTATATTTATGTGATATTTACCATATGGATTAGATGTTCGTAAAATGGTTGTTTATGTTTAAATCTGTTGCCGTGACCATGGTGTAATGCATATAGTTAATGAGATTTGTTGGATGCTTAATGAAGTGTTCAAATGAGACTTGGTTAGTAGAATTATAAAGTATATGTTTTATGATGTTAATAAGTGCATGGAACTCGTAATGTGTAAAGCTTATGAATGAATATTAAAATTTGTATTATGGGGTTATCTTGGATAGTCGATTAGACAAGGAATGAATTAGTTAGCATGTGTAAATTTTGGCTTGATGCATATTTTTTAAAATTGGTATGTTTGATTTGGCGAAGGTAATTTAGCAAATGGTTAAAATTAGTTAAATAAGAAAAGCATGAATTGGGACAGTTTTATAAGGTAAATTGTTAATCGATTATAGTTTAGATGAATGGTATTGAATGTACATGAATTTTTCTAGAATGACTTATACTTGATATAAGTAAATGTACATATGATTAATATGTTTAAAAACCAAACTTGTTTATCTTGTGTGGTTGTTTGTGCCAATTATAAGTTGGTCAAAAAGCTTGGTATTTTCGTTCATTCGATTTAAGATGTTCATGATCAATTTAAAAAGTAAAGTATTTACTTTTTATTATGTATTCGAATGTTATTAAAGAGATGGGTACATAATTTGAATAATGTATTAATAAAGCAATTATAATGTGAATATGAAACATGTTTATGGATTTGTAAATGTGTTATATGTTTAGTATGGATTTAGTGGAATTTTGAGATATGATTTGATTATGCTGTGTGATAAAATTTTATGTTTAATATTTGAATAGTAATATGTTATGTATATGTATTTTCGAATATGACTTAAGTGAGTATGTGAATGTATGAAAGTTGTGCCTTGCTCGGTAATGCCTCATAACCCTATTCCGGCGACTGATATAGGTTAGGGGTGTTACATTTGGTTGGTATCAGAGCTATGGTTTAGCCGGTTCTAGGACTACCATACCGTATGTGAGTCTAGCTATACATGCCATGTTCAACCTGTGATAGTGTGATATCTCCCGACTCTGATGAAAATTGTTTTGATGAGACAAATATCTTTTCCAACCAAGCTAACTCCGGTAGTATAGAAATTACTACTTAAATGTTTGAGTAAAAATGTGTTGATTATGAGTATAGTATTTTTGTTATTGATAAATGTTAGAATTATATGAGCGTATGAGTTATGATATTGGATTATGATGCTATGTGAAAATTTTGATTGTAAGTTAGTGATCTAAGTTGGCATATGAACTATGTGTTAAGAACAAAAGTGATTAAAAGCAAATGTTTACTAAATGTTTTGATAATGTGAAATTAATAATTTACTGGCTATTTATGATAGTATATGTTATATGTATTTATGTGTGAGTTAAACTTGAGGCTTTACTACCTCACTCCCCTCATCAATAAAATGTTATTATGAAATCTGTAAGATTTGGATTGAATAAGCTCATTAATATGGAGTTACATAAGTCCATGTTCGAAAGATTAATAATGTGGTCCGCAAAGAGAACGAATCAACAAATGAAAATAGTACAAAAGGAGATATTGAAATGTTCCGAAGACTATTTAGATTATGCAAAATTATTGTTACAGAAGAAGTTAACTTCGATTAAATGATCTATTCAGGTATGTTATCTAAAGAAAGTATCAAGTAGAAGTTTTTTTTTTTCAATTGATTTCTGTTAGTGAAGAGATCATGTGAAAATTTATGATGACAGAATTAGATAGTTAAATAGTGTTTCAATTATAGTGATGGATGAGTGCAATAGTGATAGTTGGGTAGTTATTATGACTTCTTTTGGGTATTTTATGTGCACATTTATCTTCTAAAGTATATGTGATTGTTTAGTTTCAGAAAGAATCACATGAGGACATTAGCCAAATATATTATTAAATGAAAGCATCGTTGGTCTGTTTGGGTTATGTTCAACAATGTTCTGTCTTTCTCCAGTATATTATTCCACTGTGTAAATATGTAAGTCGATGGTAAAATCTTTATGATGTTAATATTTTGTTTCTACTGGCTATTGTTCTGTGGAATATACGTGAAGATTATATTGTTTTTGATACTGTGGATTTTAGTATTTCTGAGTACATTGTTCTTTCTAGACATTTTCTGGGATATCATTGGAATTGATATCATTCTATTTGGGTTGTGATCCTTAGATATTCTGTGTAGCTTCAGATGTTGAAATTTTGCTATCTCAATTTTCTTATGATTCTATGTGATTACCTGCAAGAGATCTCTATTTGACAGAGATAACTATGTTTTTTATAATTATAATTTCTGGATTAAAATGTGAGAGTACAGTGGTATCGTCATAGAAGTTGTGTTTCTGCGTTGATTGCTGTTTAAACCATATTTGATTTTCTTCTGTGTTTAAATTTGATTGAATAGATGATTGGATCATATGTGTTTAAATTTATTCACTAGACTGGAAATAATCTTTGAATGTATATATGTAGTTTAAGGGATAGCCTGGAAAAAGAATTCGTGTTCTTGAAGATTTGATATAGAATTATATATATCGGAACAATTCTATCTAAGAAATGTTATGGTAAATTAAAGTTAGTTTGATTGTTAAAGCTTTCTTTTGCATGAAGACATTATCAACCAAAATGTTAGTTCTGATTAAGCCTGAGTCAAACAAAGAGTTATGATTTTCAGCCATACGTTAATGAACGGTTTGAAGTGTGTTCTAATAGAAGAGTGTACAGAGGTATCTTGTGACTTTGTTTAGTTAAAGTTGCATAAAAAGAGTTATGTGACATAATTGGTGACAATAAGAGTTTAAAATGTTTAATGTCAGAGGAAGATCCGAACTTGAGTTAATATTGGATGTTGCAGAGCCAAATCTGAACTTGGCACAGCAAAGATAGTTTGAATCATCAAAAACTTTGAGTTTGTAAGCTGTATGGGATTCAACATAAATGGGTTTCTGATTCAAAATTTCAGATCAAGGATTGGTTGTTGTTTCAAAATAGAGTGTACATACTGAGAAGTTCGAAGATTGTACAACAGCTGCTACAAGTAACTCTCAGTGGTAATTTGTCTATTTGTTTAGGATTAACAAGATGCACAACAATCCGAGATGTGATATCGATGAATGGGTGTGAAATGTGGTATTCCTGACCTTATTCATAATAGAATTAGAGTGTTGATAAATTCTGTATCGTGATTATCCTTATCATAGAAAAAGATAAAATTATCTAAAATATTATTAACTGTCTGAGGAAATCTTTCCGTACGTATAAATTTTCTCTTTTGATAAAACAGTTGAGTTATTCGTTCCTATGTTGGTAGGTCTGTATATGGTGCCAGTTATCATTGTTTCAGATTGAGATTTGAAACTCATATGGTAATTCTGGAGAAATTATAGAAATTTATAAGTATAGATTGCATTGAAATTATAACACCCCTAACCCGTATCAATCGTCGGACTAGGGTAAAGAGGCATTGTCAGACATATCGAAACATTTATCAATCACTTCACAATCATAAATCATACATCATCATATCATAGTCAACCATTGACATAAAGTCCCTTTCTTAGGTTAACGAGACCTTACTCATACATTAGGAAGAGTTAGAAAATTTTTCGAAACTTAAACATTTTTCAAAGCTACAAAGGTCATACGCCCATGTGGTCAAGCCATGTGCCTCACACGACATCAGACACATCCGTATGTCTAAACCGTGGCAAAATAGGGTATACATACTAACTTGGGACACACGGCAGGTCACATGCCCGTGTGTCCTGTCCGTGTGACCTGCCAGGCACATTTCAAATGACCATCGAGTGACATAGCAAAGACACACCCGTGTCCTTGCCCCGTGTAGGCACAAAATAGGCCATTTACAAGGCCATTGTGCTTCCTAATTTTGGGTTCTCCCTACAAGTAGAAAACTAATACATTTTGTACTCAATTTGCAACCCATTCATTACCAAAACATGTATAATTCATGTCATAACATTATCAACCAAATCCATGTTCATTTACCCACTTAAAAACTTGCCTTTTATGAACCAAAAGCACATATAAAATCACATACTTCATAACCCAAAATAATCCATTTCATACATATCCAAATTCACCATATCATTCATGTCTAAATATACCAATTCAAGCATAATCACATCCTTTAGTTAGCGATATCACATGGCAAAACATATACATACTTCTTAAACATATTCAACAATTTCTAGCTTATACATACTATATTCTATATTCACCAAGCTCACCATAACACAAAGTTATTTATATAAAGACATTTTATACCACATATCAAATTCATAAATTAAGTCAAGTCTCATGGCTATATAAATTCCAAATCAATATATCAAAACTAGCCTATACATGCCACATAACCAAAACTCACAACTTTTAATTACCGAAGCGATAACCGGATAGTGTGATGACATCTCCTTAGACTTCTAATCCGAGCAAGTCTCTGAAAATCTAATAACATAAGAAAAGTATACAAAGTAAGCTTTAAAAAGCTTAGTAAGCCATTAGCAAATAAATCATCTCAATAATATTTTTAGTTCAACTTAACTAAGTCGAATTTAACAAATCTCAACTATATTTGTATTTGTCATAGTCAGAAATTCACATGATCACATTAAATGCTTTACTTACTTTATCATTTCATCAACATAATAACTTCACACATAACTTAGCCATTTGGCTACATTTCAAGTTCATATATATAGTGCAAATATTGACATTACTTTTTCAATTCATTCACATATCATCTTTTACATGTATACTATTTTCCAGTTCCTAAAACCATATTTCTCGTTTCATAATTTCCATGTTCAAAACATAGGACCACAATTCATATATCGAACATATATAAGACATCCTTCATTTGTCTACATTCATATCATTTGATGTCATATATTTGGCATAACGTCATTTGAAATATATTTGCCTTTCATTTCTGAATTACTTAATTAAAACACATGTACCTGAATCTTATAAGACAAACCACAAGTACCATTCCACATTTCTCATATAGCTCATGTATAATCGTAGCTCATTTGCATATACACATCATTTTCTCATACTAATATTTTATCATCAATTACTCACATGTCACATTTTATTCAATCACATTTCACATGTATTTGATGGCACATATGCCTACCTTTCATGCTCACATATTAAGCACATCACAAACGTACCTAAATCAAATATACTTTAACATAGTTATACATTTCTCATAATGCCCGCAAAACCGTTAGAAATCAAATTGGATACATGGTTAGCTCGGAGAGCTCGTATAATGCCAACGTCCTAGACGTGGTCTTTCGTGTAATCAAATATCGATGCCACTGTCCCAACAGGGTCTTACATGAAATCATATACGATGTCGATGTCCCAGACATGGTCTTACGCGTAATCTCTAATCGATGCTAGTGTCCTAGACATGGTCTTACACGATATCTCAAATCAATGCCAACATCCCAGACGTGGTCTTACACGAAGTCATATATCGATGCCACTGTCCAAGATAGGGTCTTACATGAAATCATATATATTGGAAGCTCACAAATTATGACATCATTATTCTGTACAATCCTCAATATTTGTTCAAGACTTATAACTGCATAATTAATTCAACTCATATTTGAATTAAGTCATCAATTACTTAATTCCATTCGATACATATACATATATTTATTATGATTCAAGTTGGCACATATAGTACATGTACATTCTAATATAACAATATTTATTTACTTACGAACTTACCTCATACAGACAGGAACGGACTAGAACGACTATTCGACTTTTCCTGATCCAAATTTGATTTCCTCTTTGGCCAAACTAATTTATAACAAAAATTAACTAACTAATTCAACATTTCTATTTAATTTCATCCAATAACATATAAATGAGTAATTTTATTCTAGCCCCTAACATTTTACATTTTCTCAATTTAGTCCCTATTTCAAAATAACACAAATCACTTAAAATTTCATCAAATCCATGATTTACCTAAGTTTTCTAGTAGCCCATTTATTCAATTTATTTCACATTTAGGCCCCTAAATTTACAAATTTCACAATGTAGTCCTTAATTCACATTCTGTAAAAAAATCACTTAATTAAACATAACAATCCAACATCAAAGATTCATTTTTCATCATCAAACAACAATTTCATCAAATTATCAACAATGGCAAATCTCACATTCATCAGCAATTCTAAAAATTAAAGCATGGGCTAACACGTATAAGCAGCAACGATCTCAAAAACGTAAAAATTATCAAAAACCGAACAGAATCCATACCTTAATTTGGCTTGGAGAGTGCTGAATCTTAAAACAATAAAAATGGCTTCATTCTTTCTTACATTCAGCCATTAAAAGATGAATGCATGGCCACTTTGATTTTTGATTTATTTTATTAAGCATTTTTTATTCATTTACTAATATACCCTTAATAATTTAATAATAAACCCATATAATGCATGCCTTTTACCGTCCACTAACCTTTATAGTGGTTTAATTTCATTTTAAGGCCATCATATTTAAAATCTAAGGCCAATTGACACCTTTTACTAATAGCAAGTCACTTTTTCATTTTATGCTATTAAGTCATTTTCACCGAATTAACCGTTTAATCGGTAAAATTTCTTTATGAATTTTTCACATGGTAATTCTATCATGCTGTAAAACTTATTAAAATAATAAAATAAATATTTTGACTTAGTTAAGTGGTCCCGAAACCATCTGTTCAGTCAAACTCAAAATTAGGTTGTTACAACTCTCCCCCCTTTAGGGATTTTTGTCCCGAAAATCTTACCGGAAAGTAGATTAAAGATTTGCTTTCACATAGTACATTTCAAATTCACATATAGCTTTAGATTTCATATCTCTTTAATCGCACATTTGAGATTCTGGTCTTGTAACAGCCCACTTTATACCCTAGTCGGAATGAGTGGTTTCGGGACCACTCAACCGAGTCAAAATATTTTTTTTTTGCTTTAATATGTGTTACAGCATGATAGTTTCTATGATATGCAAGCTTCATTCGGGAATTTTACTGTTTGAATAATGAATTCGTTAAAAAGGATTAAATTGCATAAAGCAATAAATTAGAGTTCTATTTCATAAATGGCTTGTTTGGCAATGGCTTTTTAAATGGAAGGCCTTAAATGGTTATTTTATCATTTTGAAAGCTAGTGGACACTTATGTCCTTATCATTTTAATCTCACATTTGAGATTCTGGTCTTGTAACAGCCCACTTTATACCCTAGTCGGAATGAGTGGTTTCGGGACCACTCAACCTAGTCAAAATATTTGTTTTTTTTTTGCTTTAATATGTGCTACAACATGATAGTTTCTATGATATGCAAGCTTCATTCGGGAATTTTACTGTTTGAATAACGAATTCGTTAAAAAGGATTAAATTGCATAAAGCGATAAATTAGAGTTCTATTTCATAAATGGCTTGTTTGGCAATGGCTTTTTAAATAGAAGGCCTTAAATGGTTATTTTATCATTTTAAAAGCTAGTGGACACTTATGTCCTTATTATTATGGTTTTATAAATGATAAAATAAAGGTTAGTTTTGGTTTTTAATTAATATATGTTATAATAGATTTAATAAAACAAAATAACCCTCATTTTCATTTGTTCCTTTACCGATTCGTCATCAAAGTATTAAGGGTTTTCAAGCTTTTAACATTCGGTCACTTTAAGCTCCAATTTGAGGTTCGTTTTTGTCCTGTTTTCGATAATTTTTATGTTTTTGAGATCGTTGCTTCGTATTCTAGCTGACCCGTACCTCAATTTCTGAATTTGAATATGTCTTTGAAAAAAATGCCATTGATGAATTCATGATATTTTGATAGATTTTGGTGAATTATGGAATATTATGTAAGAATATACTAGAATTTTAAAGTAAGTTTTGATGAAAATGAGTTTTGAGGATTTGGATGCAAAAAGGTAGAATTTTTGTGGTTAAAATTGTGATTAAATGAAATATATGTACTTATAGGGACTATATGGATATTCGGCTAGGTTTATTGAGGTCCTTGATGTGTAATTTGTCATTTTGTGATAAAAGGACTAAATTGTAAAGTGTTGAAAATATAGGGGCTAAATTACAAATAGGTCAAAATATATGTTTTTGGATTGAATTGATTATGTTAGTTATTAAATAGTTGAAAGTTACATTAATTTAGATAAAGACGATCGAATCTCGAAACTTGATCGGGGAAAACGAAAAATAGACGAGTAGATGTCGGGATTTCTAGGTAAGTTTGTATAATGAAATTTGATTTGTATATGTCTATAAATGTTGTTAATTGAATGGGTGAATGTATGAAATATCTTTTAATGGAATTGTCCCTTTGATTGTGTGTATATGAGTTGAATTGGAAATGTCTAAATGTTACAAGTGATAATTGAATACCGAGCCCCGTTAGAACCGTAGAAGTCGTAAGGATACATGTGACATGTCACTAGGGCTACAGGGTGGTTTGGGCTCCTGCATTTGTTGCGGACTCACCACGCGCTCATAAGCTACACGTTTATCCTTCGGGATCACATGTTTAGTCTTCGGACTCACCGTTCAGCCTACAGGCTCACCGTTCATGCTCTGGGATCACATGTTCAGCCTTTGGGGCTTACCGTACAGGCTCGTAAGAGCATATATGACGTACTAACGGATTATAGGTTATATGTATATACACTGTGTGTGTATCACCCCGGTATCCTCGATGTTCTTATAGGTTCAACGGGCAATACAGATATAAGTTACATAAATTGTAAAATGATATGGTTACATATAATTATATATGAGATACATGTTATATGAACTATAAGAATGATATGATTCAAGACATATGATTTATATGTTACATGAGATACATGAAAGTGAATGCCATATATGTCATATGAGTTATGATGTTTATATGTGCTAATGGGTATGAATTACATGTTAAACTCTTGTATGAGATTGCTTATGAAGTTATATGAACTAACCTGTGTGAACTTGTGAAGTAGGCTACAAGAGCATATGATTAGAAATGGCCTTACTTATATATGTATGGATTACCTTAATGAATTGGTAAGTTTAATTCCATGTTATACGAGCTTACTGAGCTTTAGAAGCTTGCTCCGTTTATTTCTTTCACTGTCTTTTAGATTCGAAAGCTAGCTCGACAATCAGACGAGTCAGAGATCGCCATCACACTATCTATCAAGCTTTGGTACTTTTGAACATTTTTGTAAATGAAATGGTCATGGCATGTATAGGTTAGTTGTTAATGAAGATGGTATATTTTGGTAAATGACCAAGCTATGAGATGTGGCTTGGGTTATTCATATGTAATTAAGTATTTTGATATTCCTTTTTAATTTTATGTGCATATGGTAAACTATATGATCAAGATAGGTATATGAGTTGAAATGGTAAGAAATGAAATGTTGATAAATGAGTTCATTAATGTGGTTATTTTAGCCATTGAATTATAATGCTTATTTAATGCAAGATTTCATGATGATTATGGGTCCATATTATGCTTGAACTTGTATGTTTTGGTTGCCAATATTGGTATGAAATGTTGTGGTTATTAACTTGTAGGGAATGACCCATTTTGGGTGACAAATTGGCTTAAATCAAGCCTATATTTGTGCCACACGGCCAGGGGACACGGGCATGTTCTTCGACCGTGTGTCCCCTGCACCTAAAATGTATTTGGACATTCTTGCACACGGCCTAGACACACAGGCGTGTCTGGTAGCCGTGTGACTTGGACAGTTTCGACCACGGCTTAGACACACGGACGTGTTTAGTAGCCGTGTGAGGTAAGTCAGATTTGACCACAGGTTATGTGATTTGAGCGTGTTGGACAGCCACGGCCGTGTGAGAGAACACGGGCTAGGGGCACAGCCGTGTGTCCCTAATTTGGAAATTTTGCAACTATTCTCCTATCTTTTAGCATGTTTTCAATTGGATCCTCCATAGTTATATGCATCATTTTATGATCATTTGAAGCATGCTCTGATGATTGATAATGCATGATGGCTAATGATTAAGAGTTCAAAATTTTATTAATTCAGTCTGAGTACATGTCCGGTAATGCTCCTTTCCTATTCCGACAACGGTTACGGGACAGGGGTGTTACAGGTCTGTCTTCTACTACATATCATATCAAGCTGAGACTGCTTACAACTGTATTGAATTACTTTCATTTTTTGCTCAATTCCTTTGATGATATTAATCCCGCAAATCATTTCTCACAAAGCTCGGTCCCAAAACAACAGAGTTCGATAACCGCAAACGTATGATACTTCATATAATGTCATTTTTATATTCACCTGATAACTTATCAAACAGTAATAGTTTTTCTTAGTTATTTCGAAACTCTAAAACACAGTGACAAATAAATATTTCAGAAATTTGACTTGCGTTCCCTGATTTTAATACAACCATGTACTTAAGGCTTACTGTAATTTCTCTTAGAATTACAATATGAGTTTCAGATCTCAATCCGAAACAATGACAACTGGCACCATAGGTAGACTTATTATCTCAGAAATAGATAACTTAGCTATTTTATCAAAAGGGAAAATCCATACATACCGAGAGGTTTCTTCAAGCAGTTAACAATATTTCAAATAACTCTATCTTTTTCAATGATAAGGATAATTCCGATACAAAATTCATCAAAATTCTATTTCATTACTACTTAATTATCAACTCATGTTGAAACAGTCCTGAAGAAACTTAATTATTAACTTTAACCTGTTGATAGCTTAGGCATTTGAACGCAAAGTCAGAAATATCACGTTTTATAAGTCAGAAATATCACGTTTTATACTCATTCATTAATACCATTTTCTCATATTATCATGCATCTTGTTACTCCCGTCTGAATAGACTAATTGACACTGTGAGCCACATGTAGTAATGGTTATACAATCTCAAAGCTTTTTGATATAGACATTTTATCTCGAAGTAAAAAATAATCATTGATTCCACATTTGGAATTCTAAATCAAAAATCAATTTAGGAATTCTAAATCAAAAATCAATTTAACTTCTAATCCATTTAACATATATTCATCATCTTATAAAAATCAATCACGTATTCATCGCTCGTAAGGCATACAAAAGTTTCTTATTCAGATCATCTAAAACTATAATCATTTTTCTCGAATAATAATTGCTTATGAATTCAAAGCTATTCGACAAATCGAGCTATCTTTGTTGTGCAAAATTCAGATCTCATTCTACAACATCAGCAATTTTAAACTCTTTTTATGCACCTTTTACTGTATGAAATCACAAGATATCTCTATACATTCTTGTATGAAAACACATTTCAAATCATGTAATAACATATGACTGAAAATTATAAACTCCTTATGTGACAGCCTTAATCTGACCCCAGTCGGGAAGTGGTTCGGGACCACTAAACCGAGTCATAAAAATATTTGAATGTTAAATTTAGTTCCTATTATATGTGAAGTTTCGATGCTTTGAATTTTGTCAAAATGAATGTGAATTTAATTAAAAGGACTATTGTGTGAAGTCTTGGAAATGTGATAGGTTGGATTGAAGTGATTAATTTTAAAAGGGTAGTAAATAGGTGGATTTGCATGTCAATATTACCTTTTTGTTTATAATGGCCGGTCATGATGATTGGTTTTATATTAAATATATTGTTTTATGTTAGTAAAATGATGATGGTTTTATTATATTAATAAGATATGAATTAAGTAAAGGAAAAAGGGTGAAAAAAACTATGTTACTTACTCTTTTTCTCTTTTGCCGAAACCAACTAAGAATTCAGAAGAGGGTAAGCAAGCTTTCGGCCATGGTGGTGTTTAATTGAAAGTATGCATTTTATGTTAGTTCTTTAAATTTTTTTAGATTTTAGGTAGTTATTAAGCCGTTGACACAACCCATGTGTTGATTTTTTAGTTTAATGGTGAATCCTCCATTCGGCCATTGTTGTTAAAATTGAAGCTTTTGAGTTTGATGATGGAGTTGAGTTATGGAGAGTTTGAAGGATGTATTGAGGTCAAATTCATATGAATATATGTTAAAATGCTTATAGAATGCAAATTTTGCTTTGTGTAATTTAATTAGCTTAATGGGACTTTCGATTATGTCTTTTTGGAATGAATGAATTGATGGAAATTCTTCAATTGATGTTTTTACAAGTATAGTTGTTTTGGAAGCTTATTATATGTGTTTTAAGAGTTTTAAATTGAAAGAAAATCATGTATTAGTTTGGGGGTTATAATGTTTTAATAATGTAGCATATTTGCCGAATGTTCCTATCTTTTAAGCATGTGTTAGTTAATGCAACTTAAGAATGTGTGGCTAAATAGCCGTGTGTGTGTGTGTATAAGGAGTGTCCAATGTCTTTTAAATGAGATTTTCGGCATTTGGGAAATTGGGATTAAATATTGAATGCTAAATTCTATTTGGTGAGGATTGAATGCCTTTCTTGAATATTTATTCATGAATGTGATTCATTTGTTAAGTGATTTACGACTTGTGCATTCTTGTGTCAAAGAATTTCTGAAAGTAGGTTTAGGTCGTGTGAAATCGTTAATTTTGTAAGTGATTATTCACTTAGTGTATATATATATATAGATGCTTGTGAATTAGTTGTATACATATATATATATATATCTTTGTTTACATAATGGCCGAATATGGTTATTAGTAAAGAGATGAATGAATTGTTGTTATAAGTTATAATTTAATTTAAAAGCCGATTATAGATTTGAAATAAAAGAGATGTGATGAGTTTAAATTTGGTTTAATTAAAGCTCAAGAGCATAGAGGGGCATCAATGGATAAGTGGAAAGCTAAAGTCATGGAATAGACAACCCCAAAATTGTCCAGAAAGATACGAGGTAAGTTTTAAGTAGTGAAGCCTAGTATATGAATTGATTAAACATGATAAACATATTTATATGTACATGTGGTTAATGAATTGAGGTCTATTGACATTGTTTGATTATGAGTGATGCAAAGTAAGTTGTGAATATGGCAAATAGCTGAAAGTTCCTTAGAAATATAAGCTATGATAATTGATTTGATATGTGATCTATGTATGTGCCTATAGACCGAATATTAAGTGAAATGTTACGTTATGTGATAATATGTAAATAAGGCAAATGAATTTCAATTGAGATAGATTTTGTGAAATGTATACTTGATGGGTACGTATGCATAAAGGTTTAGTGAGCAAAATTCGGGCTATGTCCCGAAGGGCATTCGTGCCAGTGTTATATCCAGGCTAAGTCCCGAAGGGCATTCGTGCTAGTGTTATATCTGGGCTAATTCCCGAAGGGCATTCGTGCCAGTGTTATATCCGGGCTAATTCCCGAAGGGCATTCGTGCCAGTGTTATATCCAGGCTAAGTCCCGAAGGGCCTTAATGCTAGTGTTATAACTGGGCTAAGCCCCGAAGGCATTCATGCTGGAAATACATTATTTATGTCATATAATCTCAAGCAAATGGGCTCACTACCCTAAGTTTGTCAGGTATGAACTTCATGCTCATTGTGAAATTAATTCGTTTTAGATTATGAATACACATTTGGATAGGGATGCTTTGGCTATTGATTAAGGTTACATGAAAGTCTATGACTTACTTATGCTGAGTGAATTTCAATCCAAGTGGAATTGCATTAAGATGGATTTTTAGTGTATGAGCATATTAGATCAAAGTGTAAAGCTACATGAATATGTGATTATGTGTATAAGCTTAAGTTTAACATTTTAATTGCAATGTATGCTTTCGGCCAAGGGAGATTTTTAAATGGATTCAATGAAATTATCTATGTGATATGAATTTATGTTTAAAGGAAGTGAAAATGTCATGTATGAAAGATAGTAGTATTTTAGTCATGGTTATATTCGGCCAAAGTAAAGAGGTTTAGCATTAATAGAACTATGCTTTAAATTCAAATGAATTCATTGCTTAAAACTTACTAAGCAAAGAAATGCTTACTCTGTTGCCCTAAATTTTCTGTTTTATAGATCTTGTTTGTTAGCTACGATTTCGGGAATCACAAGATCAAAGTCGTCCGCACTATCAAAGCTCTTTCGGTACTTAGTAGCTAAACTTTGAATATGGCATGTATAGGCTTAACTTTTGATGATAATTAAGTATCATTTTGATGATGTATATATATATATATAGCCATGCGGAAATGGCTTGCTATGTTATCTTTTATTTGAATATGGATTTTAAGCTTGATAAATTTTGGTTGTAGATGAATGTGAAAGCTATGTGTATTTGGTTGTAAATGCTTGATATATATATATATATATATAGTGCATTTTGAGGTTTATGTTAGGAAAGCATGTATGGGTTGAATGTGATCAAGAATGTTTAAATTTGGAAAGTTTGGAATGAGTGTGTGCATGCGGTAAGTGTGTATGAATTGAATGGTGCATATTAGAAACTATAATTTTGAACTTGATAATATGGATATGAAGCATGAGTAGAACCGAATGGACTATAGGTTACATAGATGATTTATTTCATGAGAACATTTGATACTTGGTTGATGATATTTGGCATTACCTATTTCAATAAATGACATGAATGAATAAGATGTTATCTTTTTAAATTGGGTAGTGAACTTTCGAATAGGTTAAAAAAGGAGATGTATAAGATGCATGAGAGTATGCTTGACAAGTACTTGAAATATCTTGTGAATTGATACTTCTTGAATGACATACATGTTTATGTACGTGCACTTTCGAAGTTGTATTAAATTAGACGATTGACATGTAATGCCTCATAACCCTCCGGCGATGGGTACGGGGTTAGGGGTGTTACACCTTATTCAACTTAGGCTGAACTAGAACTTATGTTACGGTGGAAAATACCTTCATCCAAAAGAAAGCTTCAACAACTGTTCTAATTTTAATTTTCCACAACATTTTTCAGATAGAATCATTCTGATAGTTATAATTCTGTATCATGTCTTCAAGAATACGAACTCTTCTTTTAGACCATTCTTCAATTCACACGTATACATTCAAAGTTTATTTCCAGTTCCGTGGATAGATTCAAACACATATAACTCGATCAACTTTTCAATTAAATAGTTCAAGTCAGACTAAATCACTGAATCGGTCTTTTCGAAGAAATATTTTCTTCTCGTTAGAAGGATACCCCCAGACATATCACTATACAGACTTGATATTGATCTTTTATCACTTTCTCTTTCATCGATGTCGATTCTTTCATAAAAACTAGATAAGAGTTTACAGTAAAGCTATATCATATATTAACCATCAAAACTCTGAATTATAATGAAGTCACCTTAACTAGATACAAATCATTGAGTCTTGATGAGAATGATGTCTCAACCCTATAAATAGATATTATCACAACTGTTAAGAAAGCGTTTGAACACAGAAGAGAATCAAATATGGTTTATACAACAACCAATGTAGAAACACAACTTTTATAACTCTGATGACGGTACCACTGTACTATCACATTTTGAACTAGAAATTATAATCATAATAGACATATTCATTTCTGTCAAATAAATATATCTTGTAGATAATCACATGGAATTATAAGAAAACCAGGATAGCTAAATTTCAACATCTAAAGTTACACAGAATATCAAAAAAATTACAACCCATATAGAATGATATCAATTCCGACGATATTCCCTGAAATGTCCAAAAAGAACAATGTCACCCAAAAATACTGAAACCCACAGTAACAGAAGCAATATATATCTTCATGTATATTCAACATAATAGTAGCCAGTAGAAACATAGTACTTGCATCATACCAATTTTTCTGTCGATTTTCATATCCATACAAGGGAATAAATACTAGAGAAAAACATATCAATATCGAACATAACCTAAACAGACCAATGATACTTTCATCTATTAATATGTTTAGCTAACGTTCTCATACGATAAGAATTCCTTCTAGAATTAAACAATCACATATACTTCTAAGGATAAATGTATACATAGAATGCCCAGAAGGAATCATAATAACTACCCGACTCTAATCATTACACTCAGCCATCAATACAATTCAATTATTATTCAACTATCCAATTTTGTCTTTAGAAATTTTCACATTATTCCTTCATTAACAGAAATCAATTCAGAAAAGCTTCTAGCTGAAATTTTCTTTAGATAACATTCCTGAATAGGTTATTTAATCGAAGTTAATTTCTTCTGTAACAGTGACTTTGCATAATCTAAATAATCTTCAGAACTATCCCATATCTCTTTTAGTACTGTCTTCATTTGCTAATTCATTTTCTTTTCTGACCACATTAGTAACCTTTCATACACAGATCTCTGTAACTCTACTCTCATAAGCTTATTCAACCCAAAATCTTACAGATTTCATCGTAACATTTTATTGATAAGGGGGTGAGGTTTGTAAAGCTTCAAATTTAACTTACACACAAATGCACATAATACATACCATCACAAAGAGCCAATTTATTACCGATTTCACATTTTCAAATCAGTTAATAAACATTTGTTTTTAAGCACTTTTGTACTTATCACATATTTCATATGCCAACTCAAATTACTAAATCACAATAAAAAACATTTCATATAGTACTCATAGGCCACATATCACAACTCATATACTCATATCATTACCACATCTATCAATAACAACATGTCATATAATTTGATCCATACCTTTATGAGTTTCAACTTTTAATCAACACATGTTCTCTTAAACATTTAAGCATTTATTTTTCTACCATCAGAATTTGCTCGGTTGGAAAACTTATCTGTCTCATCAAAATAATTTTTTTATCAGAGTCGGGAGATATCACACTATCACAGTTTAAATGTGGCATGTATAACTAGACTCACATACGCTATGGTAGTCCTAGAACCGAGTAAGCCATAGCTTTGATACCAATTAAATGTAACACCCCTAACCCGTATCCATCGCTGGCCTAGGGTAAAGAGGCATTACTTGACATATCAAAACATTTCACGATCACTTCACAATCATAAATCATGCATCATCATATCATAATCAAACATTAACATAAAGTCCCTTTCCTAGGTCAACGAGACCTTAACCATACATTAGCAAGTGGTCGAGACTAAACTAAACATTTAGAAAAATTTTCAAAACTTAAACATTTTTCAAAGCTACAGAGGTCACACGCTTGTGTGGTCAGGCCATGTGTCTCACACGGCATCAGACATGCCCGTGTGTCTAAACCGTGGCAAAACAGGGCATACATACTGACTTTGGACACATGGCCAGTCACATGCCCGTGTGTTCGTGTGACCTTCCAAGCATATTTCGAATAGCCCTTGAGTGACACGGCAGAGACACACGCCCGTGTCCCTGCTCGTGTAGGTGCAAAATAGGCCATTTATAAGGCCATTGTGCCACCTAATTTTGGGTTCTCCCTACAAGCAGAAAACTAATACATTTCGTACTCAATTTGCAACCCATTCATTACCAAAACATGTATAATTCATGTCATAACATTATCAACCAAATCCATGTTCATTTACCAACTTAAAAACTTTCCTTTTATGAACCAAAAGCACATATAATATCACATAATTCATAACCCAAAATAATACATTTCATACATATCCAAATTCACCATATCATTCTTGTCTAAATATACCAATTCAAGCATAATCAGATTCTTTAGTTAGCCATATCACATGGCAAAACATATATATACTCTTTAACATATTCAACTATTTCTAGCTTATACATACTATATTCAATATGTAATGCCCTGATTTTGGGCCTAGAAGGATTGGGCCTTGATCGTGGGAGCACATGAAAGTTTATCTGTACAAAAATATCACAATTGCATGTTTGGTGTGTTGTTTAAGTGATTCGGATGTTTGAGAAGTCTTGGGCTCAAACTGGGGCTGTAGCAAAAATTTTAATTTTTCCCTTAAGTGGACCCTAGCGTTAGCTTGAAGACCTTATAAATATTTTTGGTTAAAATATGACGCAAGGAAGTGCTTGGTCTAGTGGCAAGGAGGCGTTAGGAGTGTGCGTGTGGTCTGAGGTTCAAGTCCTGCCGTTTGCAAAATTATTATTTTTGCTCCTAAGTTGTAATAAGGCTGCTCGGGTATTTGTTTTGGGTTTATTTATTATTTGTTTTCTTTTCGGTAGATTAGTTCGCACGGGCGTTCCAAATCTAAACAAACGCTTTCAAAACATACAATATGTGACAAAGGGATTATTTAACAAATGATAACACGGCAATAAAATCTTCTACAAAGTGAACTATTTTTGGTAGTGAATTCAGTTTTTATAACTAATGATGTTTTTAATTACAAGATGTATAATATGGTATACTAAAAGCAACATAACTTTTTACTAAAAGAAGATCATAACTTAGTCAACTGTCCATGTGACACACCAGATCTGGCCATAACGTCTGGGCCGGGTTTGGGGTGTTACATTCGCTATCTTACTTTTAGTACTGACCAAATGTCATGAACACTACTTTGGTAGCTTGAAGCCGTTTGGACATTAGTCTCTGTCAGTCGTTAGGGCACCGACTGCTTTGCTTCGCTACACATATCTGTCTTCTACTTTAACACTTCTGTGGACGAATACTGTGGGGATTCAACACGTTATCCAACACTTGTGTGTTACCCCTTTAGTCTGTAACTGATTATGCAGGGTGGTAAGTAGTTGAGAGTAAGGCTATTTGGCTTTGAATTCTTGTGATAATATCATATATCTTGTCTAGATCTAACAAGGAAGGGATGTTTGTATAGGTTGTGACCAAAGGTGATCTAACAATTCAATGGAAGTTTGGGAAGCAAGTGCTTCTATTGTTGGTGCAAGGATATTTGGGGGCAATTCATTCCTCGATCAAGTGTGTAGCTGTAACACCCCCACGCCCGAGACCGTCGCCGGAGTCGAGCTTGAGTTGTTACTAAACATAATTTTCCATTTTAAGAACTTTGAAACATTTAATTCTACATTCACAGCATACTGTCTACCTGCGTTACGGTTACAAAAAAAATCATATCTCGAGTTACAAAACTCAAAATCAAGATCCGTAAATTTTTCCTGAAACTAGACTCATATATCTATATACTAAAATTTTTCTAGAATTTTTGGTCAGGCCAATTAGTACAGTTTATTAGATAAATTTACCCCTATTTCAGGACTCAACTGCACTGACCTCTGCTTACTACGAACCATTTTTCTCTCTCTACAAAATTCATATGACTATGCTGTTTGTTTCTATTAAAACTAGACTCAATAAGAATTTTGAACATATAAAGCATACCTCCTAATTATTTTTTTAAAATTTATGGTGAATTCCCAAATTTGGAACAGGGGATCCAGAAATTGCTCTGGCCCTGTCTCACTAAAACTCAAACATCTCATCACATATAACTCCTTTACCTGTTTCGCTTCTTCCATATGAAAGTAGACACAATAAGCTTTAGTTCCATATTTAATTCATCAGCTAATTCGGTTTCTACTATGTTTAGTGATTTTTCAAACTCACATCATTGTTACTATAATGTTCTGTTTTATGGCAAATTTCATCTTTTTATGAATTTTCATGAACTACAGAACATATTAGTCTCACATAGCATCCAACATTATCTAGGCTAGCCATTCCAATGACTAATCATTTCCAAGCATTTTCTTAACCAAACCACAACCATATCATAAGATTATTTACACAAAATAAGAACATTGCTATACATGCCATACTTAAGTTATACAAGCCATTTTACCAAAAAGTCCTTCGGATAGTGTGATCGAGCCTTCGACCTATCCCGATTCCTAAGCCGGCTTATCCAACACTACAATGAATGGAAAAGAGGGAGTAGGCATAAATGCTTAGTACGTCCATATGCAAATAACAAGTAACATAACAAAGCAATTATACCAAACAACATTAGCATGTTATCACCAAGACATATTCCAGATTTCTAGCCATCGTGTATCAAGTTTCAACCCGAGGGTTAAGAACATACCTGTCCAAAGTGTGCATTTTGCGACACTTACCAAAATATCATTTGCATCTCAAGCATTCTTCCATTTCGCTAAAATTTTACCCGTTGAACACATCAGAATATAACTCGGATACATGGATAATTTGCACATAAGTGCCACATATGTAATCAAGCGACCATGTAACCCGCCCATAAGCGAACTCGGACTCAACTCAACGAGCTCGGGCATTTGCATCCATAAGTGAACTCGGACTCAACTCAACGAGTTCGGATGCCTAGTTACATCTCACGAACTCGGACTCAACTCAACGAGTTCGGACATTTGCATCCATAAGTGAACTCGGACTCAACTCAACTAGTTCGGATGCCCAACCATCCTAGTGACATGTCACTTGTATCCTAATCTATTCCCAAGGTTCAAACGGGATTTTCCTCAATCACACATTTCCCAATCATTCTCCTCGGAATATCGGAACCAATACGTTGCTTGCATCTCATACTTATCAATTTAATCACGTACTTTTCATACCAATACATAATATTTCACAAAGCATAATATTCATAATAACAAGTATCATATCATATAAATAGCATTAAATCACTTAAAATAGCAATTATATTACATTATTTACACATGAACTTACCTCGGTACAAAATATAGCAATTTTGCAATTTAGTCCATAATCTTTTCTTTTCCTCGATCAAGGTTGATTCCACGTCTTTCTTGATCTAAAATAACACATTTAACTTATTTAATACTCACATTTATCAAAATAGTCCTAAATTCAAAATTTGGAAAAATTACAATTTTGCCCCTAAACTTTTACATATTTACACTTTTGCCCCAAAGCTTGGAAATTAAATTTTATTTCAAATTCTTATGTTTTACGACATGCTGATCATTTATTTGCTATTAGCAAGCTCAAATTCTCACTATAACACATACTTATGAACAGTATGTACTTTTACCGATTAAGCCGTTTTGTTCGTTTTTACTTAAAATTGAGTAGCACAAGTTGTCTAACATAATTTAAAACCTCATATTCTATCATAAAACATCAAAATACACAAATTTGACCTATGGGTATTTTTCCAAATATGAACCCTAACTTAAATTATTGCTAACATAAGCTTTATCGAGTTACCAGGACTACGAAAACGTAAAGAACATTAAAAAGGGGGCTTGGAATCACTTACTATGGAGCTTGGAAGCTTGAAACAAACCCTAGCTATGGAGAACCCTTGAAATTTCGTGGTAATGAAGAAGATGATCAATTTTGTGTTATTTTTCCCTTTTTATTTCATAATAATATCCAAATGACCAAAATGCCCCTCCTTACTAAACTTTAAAAAATTCCATCCATGTCCAAATTTTTTCCATGAACTTAAAATTGGCCAAATTACTATTTAAGACCTCCTAATTAAGCAATTTCATACTAGAAACTTCTAGAATACAAGTTTTACAACTTATTCGATTTAGTCCCTAATTTTAAATTAAGCACTTTACGCATAGAATTTCTTCACGAAATTTTCACACAATCATGCAATCATATCATAAACCTCAAAATAATTATAAAATAATTATTTCTACCTCAGATTTGTGGTCACGAAACCACTATTTCGATTAGGCCCTAATTCGGGATATTACAGTAGCGTTACCGAAATCCATTGTTGCGAAAAGCGATTAAGGTGTGTATTCACACCCTAAATCTTTATGATTCAGCGAAAAAGCCGAAATGCCAAAATGTCGGCATTTGCGTTTCCATGAGCATGCGAACGCTCACAGGGAAAACCGAGCCCACCGATCATGGGCGTAAAACTGTAGAGGCCAGCTCGAGCACTCTGGTGGTCCTGCCCTGTTCTAAGCCTCGTTGGACCGTGTGGGCCCCATACGGAGTACATTTGTATATTGTGGTAAATGTTTGACTGAGCCGTGTAGCCCACGTGGCTAAAGTTGTTTTTGGGCTAAATAGGTCGTGTGGGCCCAATGGCCTTGTTGGCCCATACGGATGAAATGTCTGTGATGTGATAACTGATTGATATGGGCTGCGTCATTCGCATAGCTGTGGTTGTTTCTAGGCTAAATGGGCCACACGAGTGTGTGGGCCCACTTAGGCTAGGTAATGGGCTTTAGGCCCATTTACACCGTTATGTCTGTTTAGGTTTCTTAAGTCACTCGAGGCGATGGTAGACCTCTTTGTTGGGTCGTTAAGCCTCGATTTGTGAAATTACCGAAATACCCCTAGTTTGCAAAATTACCAAAATACCTTGGTTTGCGAAATTACCGAAATACCCCTGATTTGTGAAATTACCAAAATACCCATGGTTTGCGAAATTATCGAACTACCCCTAGTTTGTTAAATTACCAAAATACCCCTGATTTGCAAAATTATCGAAATACCCCTGGTTTGTGAAATTACTGAAATACATCTGGTTTGTGAAATTACCGAAATACCCTTGGTTTCTGAAATTATCGAAATACCTTTGGTTTGTGAAATTACCGAAATACCCTTGGTTTGTAAAATTACCAAAATACCCATAGTTTGCAAAAGTACTAAAATACCCTTAGTTTGTGAAATTACCAAAATACCTCTGTAGGGTAGAATTACAGAAATACCCCTATAGGGTAAAATGACTGTTTTGCCCTAATGGGAAAATGACTGACTTGGACTGTGTATTTAACTGTTTTGGCTGCAATTGTATGACTATGGTTGTGTGACTAATCGGCTTTTAATATATGGTTAAATGACTAATATTGAGCATGGCCATTCTGCATACACATATGATGATTGAGCATAACATACACGACATATTGCATGGGGTTGGGACATTGATTTGGAGGAAGTTCTGTGCTAGTAGCTTTGCCACGTAATCTGATTCTGGTGGCTCTGCCACATTTTCTATTTCTAGCAGCATGACTGCGTATTAATGTGCGGACTGGGTGGGTCGAGTTTTTCCCTACATGGTGTGATGGTTGGTACGAGTGGTGTGATGGTTTGACTGGGTTGGGATACATTCACATTCTGTTACTTATTATGTTTTGGGCTTAGGCCCACCTGATTCTGATTCTGATTTTGTTTCTAATTCTGTTACTAAATTGGGCTAAAAGCCCAATAGATTCTGGAACTGTAATGGGCTAGGCCCATCTGTTACTGTCTGCTTTAAGGGCTCCCAGTTGATTCTGTTATGAGTTAAGACCCAAATGATATTGTATTGGACTGTGGCCCACTTGTATTCTGAACTGTTATTGTTTCCTATCTTTTGACTGACTGTTTTCATTTAGTAGGGGATTACACATTGAGCTTTCACAAACTCACCTTGTTTATTAACTGTGCAAGTAATCCCTAGCTTTAGGAGGATCGGTACTGTGAGGGACTCAGAGGAGACCACACACTGCTTATGCTGTGTCTTGATTATTTACTTTTAAGTACTTTATTCCAATTTGATTTGTAATAAGGCCTCTTTGGTATTTATTTTTAGATTGGAGATTTTATTTACTATGTTTTATATTTGTTGAAGGTTGATCACAGTTATCCAAAAATGTTAACTGTTTTCAAAACAACACTACGTTTCCACAAAACAACTATTTAAATTAAGCTTCTGCAACAAAGAAGGTTTTAAAGGTAATAACGTTTTACAAGAGAATGTCTTCTAATAGACCACGTTTTAAAAACAAGCAAACGTAACTGGGGTTTCACTGAAGTTTTTACATAAAAAAGGGTTTTTAATGGAAATATAGTTTTCTAAAAATAATTCCATGTGACACTCCAGATTCGGGCCTAACTTCTAGGCCGGGTTTGGGGTGTTACATTATATTCACCAAGCTCACCATAATACAAGGCTATCTATATAAAGACATTTTATACCACATATGAAATTCATAAATTAAGTCAAGTCTCATGGCTATATATATATATATACAAATTCCAAATAAATATATCAAAACTAGCCTATACACGCCACATAATCAAAACTCACAACTTTATTTACTGAAGCGATAAACGGATAGTGTGATGATGTGTCCCTCGACTTCCAACCTGAGAAAGTTTCTGAAAATCTAATAACATAAGAAAAGTATACAAAGTAAGCTTTAAAAAGCTTAGTAAGCCATAAGCAAATAAATCATCTCAATAATATTTTTAGTTCAACTTAACTAAGTCGAATTTAACAAATCTCAACCATATTTGTATTTGTCATACTCAGAAATTCACATGATCACATTAAATTCTTTACTTACTTTATCACTTTATAAACATAATAACTTCACACATAACATATCCATTTGGCTACATTTCAAGTTCATATATATAGAGCACATATTCACATTACTTTTTTAATTCATTCACATATCATCTTTTACATATATACTACTTTTTCAATTCATTCACATATCATCTTTTACATACATACTACTTTCTAGTTCTCAAAACCATATTTCTCATTTCATAATTTCCATGTTCAAAAAATAGGACCCCAATTCATATATCGAACATATATAAGACATCCTTCATTTGTCTACATTCATATCATTCGATGTCATATATTTCACATAAGGTCGTATGAAATATATTCGCCATTCGTTTCTGAATTACTTAATTGAAACACATGTACCTAAATCATACAAGACAAAACACAAGTACCATTCCACATTTCTCATATAGCTCATATATAATCGTCCCTCATTTGCATATACACATCTTTTTCTCATACTTATATTATATCATCAGTTACTCACATGTCACATTTTATTCAATCACATTTCACATGTATTTGATGGCACATATGCCTACCTTTCATGCTCACATATTAAGCACATCACAAATGTACCTGAATCGGATATACTTTAACATAGTCATATATTTCTCATAATGCCCGTAGAACTGTTCGAAATCAAATAGGATACATGGATAGCTCGGAGAGCTTGTAGAATGCCAACATCCTAGACGTGGTCTTACATGTAATCAAATATCGATGCCACTATCCCAAACAGGGTCTTACACAAAATCATATAGGATGGCGATGTCCCAGACATGGTCTTACACGTAATCTCTAATTGATGCCAGTGTCCCAGACACGGTCTTACATGATATCTCAAATTGATGCCAACGTCCCACACGTGGTTTTACATGAAACCATATATTGATGCCACTGTCCTAGATAGGGTCTTACACGAAATCATATATCTCGAAAGCTCACAAATTATGACATCATTATTCTGTACAATCCTCAATATTCATTTAAGACTTATAACTGCATAATTAATTCAACTCATATTTGAATTAAGTCATCAAATGCTTAATTCAATTTGGCACATATACATATATTTATTATGATTCAATTTGGCACATATAGTACATGTACATTCTAATATAGCAGTATGTATTTACTTATGAACTTACCTCATACGAACACGAATAGACCAGAACGACTATTCGACTTTTCTCGATCCAAATCCTATTTCCTCTTTTGGCAACCTAATTTATAACAAAAATTAACTTACTAATTCAACATTTCTATTTAATTTCATCCAATAACATATAAATGAGTAATTTGCATTTTAGCCCCAAACATTTTGCATTTTCTCAATTTAGTCCCTATTTCACAATAACACAAATTACTCAAAATTTCAACAAACCCATGTTGGGCCAAATTTACCTTAGTTTTCTAGCAGCCCATTTATTCAATTTATTTCACATTTAGGCCCTAAATTTACAAATTTCACAATTTAGTCCTTAATTCACATTTTATAAAAAAATCACTTAATTAAACATAACAGTCCAACATCAAAGATTTATTTTTCATCGTCAAACACAATTTCATCAAATTATCAGCAATGGCAAGTCTCATATTCATCATCAATTCCAAAAATTTAAGCATGGGCTAACACGTATACGTAGCAACTATCTAAAAAACATAAAAATTATAAAAAAAAAGACCGAACAAAAACCATACCTTAATTTGGCTTGGAGAGTGTCGAATCTTAAAACAAGAAAAATGGCTTCATTCTTTCTCACATTTGGCCATTAAAAGATGAATGCATGGCCACTTTGATTTTTTTTTTATTTTATTAAGCATTTTTTTCATTTACTAATATACCCTTAATGATATAATAATAAATCCATATAATGCATGCCTTTTACCGTCCACTAACCTTTATAGTGGTTTAATTTCATTTTAAGGCCACCATATTTAAAAGCCAATGCCAATTTACACCTTTTACAAATAGCAAGTCACTTTTTCATTTTACGCGGTTAAGTCCTTTTTACCAAATTAACTGTTTAATCGGTAAATTTTCTTTACAAATTTTTCACATGGAAATTCTATCATGCTGTAAAATTATTAAAATAATAAAATAAATATTTTGACTTGGTTAAGTGGTCCTGAAACCACCTGTTTCGATCAGACTCAAAATTGAGCTATTACAGAAATCAGAGAAGGCAATTCAATTCGCAAAATTTTTTGTTTGTCAGTATGTTTTAGAGTTTCAAAGCGATAAAGAAAGATTACTACTGATCGATAAGCTATCATGTGATTATATTAACAACATTATATGAGGTATTGTATGATTGCAGTTATCAAACTCCGTTGTCTTCCAGACTAAACTTTGCGAGAAGATGATCCGTGGAATGAATTTCATTAGAGAAAATCGAACAAAAAATGAAAGTAATTCTATTTAACTATAAACAATTTTAGCTTGATATGATGTATAGTAGAAGACAGGTCAGAGTCTTAATTATGAAATCAAGAGATATGAAATCTGAAGCTTTGTTTGAATTTGAAATGTACTGTGTGGAAGAAAATCCTTAATCTACTTTTTGGTAAGATTTTCGGGGACGAAAATCCCTAAGGGGGAGAGTTGTAACAGCCCAGTTTAGACCCTAGTTAGAACTGTGGTTTCGGAACACAAATTCGAGTCAAAAAAATATTTTAAAATTATTATTAGTGTTTACAATATGTGAATTTATATGTGTGAAAATTTCGTGTGAAAGATAAAGCCAACCATGTATTCATAGCTCTTAATGCAAGTAAGGATTTCCTACTCAAGGCATCGACGACCACGTTCGCCTTTCCCGGGTGGTAGTCAATCACTAGCTCGTAATCTTTTATCATCTCTAGTGACCTTCGTTTCCGTAGGTTCAAATCATTTTGAGTCATCAAGTCAAATCATTTTGAGTCATCAAGTACTTTAGACTTTTATGGCCATTGAATGCCCAGCATTTCTCACCATACAAATGATGTCTCCAGATCTTCAATGCAAACACAATGGCGACTAACTCTAAATCATGGGTAAGATAGTTCTTTTCATGCGACTTTAGCTGTCTTGAGGCATAAGTTATCACTTTGCCTTCTTGCATAACTACACAACCTAATCCTTTCAAGGATGCATCACTATAAACCACAAATTTCTTTCCTGGTTCAGGTTGTACTAAAATCAGGGCCTAGGTCAACAAAGCCTTTAGTTTCTCAAAACTCTGTTGGCACTTTTCTGTCCATTCCAACTTGACAACTTTCTACAACAACCTCCTCATCGGGGTAACAATCATGGGAAATCCTTTAACAAACCGTCTGTAATAACTGGCTGAGCCTAGAAAACTTCTAACTTTTGACACATTCTTCAACAGTTTCAATTCCACAATAGCTCAAATCTTACTCGTGTTAACTCTAATGCCATCACCTGAAACAATATGGCCCAAAAATCTAACTTTTTAAAGTCAAAATTCACCCTTACTAAACTTGGCATATAACTGTTTGTCTCTCAAAGGTTGCAAAACCGTTCTCAAGTGCTCGGCATGCTCGGTCTCATCACGAGAATAAATCAATATATCATTAACGAAAACAAGAACAAGTTTGTCCAACTATGGTAAGAAAATAAGGTTCATTAAATTCATAAATACAGCAGGAGCATCCATTAAACCAAAAAGCATGACAAGAAATTCATAATGACCATACCTCGTCCGAAATGCAGTTTTCGGCATATCCGAGTCTTTAATTCTCAACTGGTAGTAACTAGACCTCAAGTCTAAATTTGAAAATATTGTGTCTCCCTTCAATTGATTAGACAAATCATCAATCCTTGGCAAAGGATATTTGTTCTTTATGGTTACCTTATTGAGCTGTTGGTAATCTATGCAAAGCCTTATAAAGCCGTCTTTCTTTTTCACAAATAATACTAGTGCACCCCACAGAGAAAAAATAGGTCTCACAAAACCTTTATCCGTTAATTCCTAGTCAGAGCCATCCTATCGGGGCAATCAAAATAGGTATTGTACTAAGAATCAAATCAATACCAAATTCTACTTCTCTAATACGAGGCAATCTGGGCAACTCTTTCGGAAACACATCGGATACTCACATACTATCGGCACTAATTCAATTTTCAACTCAAACTCTTTTGTATTCAATACAAAGGCAAGATAAGCTTCATAACCCTTTCTTATACATTTCTGAGTAGTCATAGAAGAAATCACTACAAGTAAATTATCCGATTCACCTGGTTCAACCCGAAGAATATCCCCATTTTCACATTTCAGTTCAATAAATTTTCTCTCACAATTTACTATCACATCATGAGCAGTTAACTAATCCATACCAAGAATTACATCAAATTAATCAAAAGGCAATAGCATGAGATCAGCCAAAAAAAATAGTGACCTCTAATCATCAAATGAAAATTCTTACATACTTTGTCAACTAACACATACTTGCCTAGAGGGTTTGACACTTTAATCAAAAATTCTGTAGACTCAACAGGCATATTCATATTAGATACCAATTTCATACAAACATACGAATGAGTAGCTCCTGGATCAATCAAAGCAACAACGGAAGTATCATAAACAGAAAAAGTACCCGTAATCACATCAGGAGATGAAGCCTCTTCGCGAGCACGAATGGCATATGTCCTTGCAGGAGCTTTACCCTCAAGTCTCGTAGCTAGATCTCTAGGTGTATTCTTGCTACTTGTTCCACTTCCCAGATTTCTCCGTGGTCTCCCTCTGAGTGCAGTATCACCAGATCTCGCACTCTGAAATTTCTTATTTTCAACTATCTCAGGGCACTCTCTAATAAAATGATCTTGTGAACCACACTAGTTCCATCATTTGCTCGACATTCTTTGGGGTGACGCCTACTGCATTGCGAACACTCAGGTCGACTAGGTTGAGCATTACCAACATTCGCTATCAAAATGGTTTGAGCCTTATGACCTAAATATTGTTTCCCCTGTTTTCTATTTGAAAATCCAACTGAAGCACTCAATTCTTAAAATCTTTTGATTTCTTAGATGATGACTAAAACAATTTACCCATCTGTCTCTTCTTTGAGTCACGAGACTCCCATTCAGCTTTTGTTTTCTCCTTAGCCAACTCCTCAGCCTTACAAGCTCTCTCCACAAGCACCACTAATTCTTTAAGTTCAAGAATGCCAATAAATAATTGAATGTCCTTATTTGCCCATCCTCAAACCTCTTACACATAATGGCCTCAGTAGATACACATTCCTTTCTTTTCTGATTGATAAACCCCTAACTAATAAACTTCTTACGGAACTCTTCTTGGAAAAATTTCCAAGTTACCCTCTCCCTTGGTAGAACCAACCATTGGTAAGTCGAATCTCGTAGGAGTGATACCACACATGTCATGCATTCCTCAGGTGTGCAAGACAGCTCATCGAACACCTTGATGGTATTTTTGAGCCAAAATTCTGGTCTTTCCAGATCATTATCTTTATTAGCTCAAAATTCCTTAGCTCCTTGTTTTTAGATCTTATCAACTGGAGGTCTATTCATTCTCATAAAGTCCATACCTTGGGGTGCTACAGGGTTAGGCTGAGGAATAGGTAGAGGTGGAGAGGGTTGAGCGTTTGGGTTCATTCGAACGAACTCCGTATACCATGCATTCATCATTTGGAGAAAGGCTTCTCTAGCTCCTTTTCTTCCCTCCTGACTCACAGTCATGGGTCTACTCTCAGGCAGCACCGTCCCTTTAGAGGGAGCAAGCGCATTACTTTCTACTTCATCTGCCACTGCTCAGTTAGGATCTATTTACTATAGAAAAACACATTTTAAAGTTGTCAGGAGTCGTTACAATATCATAATTTATGTATGGCATGTATATCTAGACTCTTACAAATGTTACGTAGTCTAAAAATTGACTAAATTGTAGCCCTGATACCACTAAATGTAACACCCCTTACCCGTATCAAACGCCGAGACAGGGTTTGAGGCATTACCAGACTTAAATGTAAACATTCATGTAAAACTAGACCATAAAATTTCATTCATCATTGACAATCATTCAAACATATGCACATTGTCCCTTACGTGAGCTTACGAGACTTAAAATGTACTTTAGGAGTGGTTCGGGACTAAACCAGAATCTTTGGAAAACTCAAAAATTTTTCATCAAGACAGGGGTCACGCCCGTGTCCATACCCCGTGTGACTCTCTGTTTATGACGTTATCAACTAAATAAAACCATATGGCTGAGCCATATACTCGTGTGCTAGGTCGTATGACGAATGAAATTCCCATAAATTAGGTGCAGACTTCTCACCCCCTTGGCACATGCCCATGCCCAAGGCCATGTCGTCCACACGGCTAAGAAACACGCTCGTGTGCTCAGCCCCTGTTAAATTATTTTTCATTTTAAAGCTAAAATAATTTTTACACTACCTAGTACACGCCCATGTTCTAGGCCGTGGCCTTCACACAGCCGAGACACACGTCGTGTCTCTGCCGTGTTCTCTATACTGAGCATTCTGTTTCTTACAAATTAAGGTGCAGGGGACACATAGCTTGTTCACATGCCTATGAGGCTGACCATGTGTCACACATGGCCTAGACACATGCCTGTGTGTCTACCCATGTGGACAATACATAGACTATTTACCAAGCCAAATTCCACCCTGAAACATAAACAAACAAGCACCAAAGCATTGGTATAATTCATGGCATATTTAAGCAACCAACATATCCACAACTAAGACATCATCACATCATTCTCACTACATATCTAGCATACTTAACCAATCACATACTCAACAATTCAAACCATGCAATTTACCACACCCATGAAATGCATCAACATGCCATAATACTTGTAATCAACATTAGCCAATATCAATTGGCCTTATACAAAATGAATTAAGTATCATCAAAAGCACACACATTTGGCTAAGCAATATGACATATAAGAAAAAGACCAAGTCCCTATACATGCCATACTCAAAATAAAAGGTTTCCAGTTGATAGTGATGGTGTGATCGAGCCTCCGACGTCCTTCGATCCCTGAGCTAGCTTGGAGATACTATAAGAAAATAGAAAAGAAAGGGGAGTAAGCATAAAGCTTAGTAAGTTTGCATGTAAATAATTAACAACACTAATCATGCAATATCATATGCATAACATAAATATCACTTGATATAATGTCATCAATTATCGTGAATACATCTCGATCATGTTCTTTACATAATGTACCATAAAACTCATGGTTTCCTTCATTCACTTCTTACCGAGACCTTATCAATGCATAACTCAAGAATTATGAGTTTCGTGTACATACCTGTACCCTTTCAACATGTTCATACTTTGTCATTACACTGACATACTCTTGAATTACCTATTGAACCATTTGGAATACTAAGAATACTTGGGAAATCTCGTACACATGGTAGGATGTCAATGCCATATCCTAGATATGGTCTTACATGGGATCACAAATCAAAACTGATGCCACATCCCAAATATGGTCTTATACAAGATCTCATATCGAAGTTGTAACACCCTCAAACCCTGCCTAGAGTTGTGGCCGAATTTGGCTGGGTCATATTGGAGTATTTTTTGAAAACTTATTCTTGTTGCTAAAATCCCTTTTGAAGATTAAAGCCTCATTGTTAATTCGTAAATCATCTTAGTCATTTGTTAACCATTTTAAAATGTCATTACTTTTAAAACATTATTTGTTGCAGAAGCATTTCAGTAGCGTTGTGAAAACGTGATGTTTTGAAAACAGTTATAGTTTTGAAAAACTGCACTCTACTTCTAACTGATATAAAAACCCAATTGAAAGCTAGAAAATTTGGAAAGGCCTTATTACACAAATAAAAATGCAGAACAAAATTTCACAGTAAGTAAAAGCCCAATAAAAGAAAACATGAGCAGTAGTGTAGCCACCTCTGAGTCCCTCGTAGCACCAATCCTCCTAACACTGGGGATCACCTGTATAATTAAATAGTGAGGTGAGTTTACAAAAACTCAATTTGTAATCTGCTCAGTCAGATACACAGAATGCAGTAACAATTTGGGCCTGAGCCCAATAAAATAAACAGTACTAGGTGGGCCTTAACCTAATACAGTAGCAGAATCAGTAAGAATAGTATGCAATATCATTTATCAAAATGCATGATGCATGTTACCCTAACCAACCCTGCACTCTATCTCTTGTCCAACACTGCACTTACTGTGGGGAATAAATCACCCACCCATCCCTACACTTACAATGTTAGCACCGGTTGCGGCACTAACCAGAATCGCAGCAAAGCTACCAGTAAACAGAATGGCCAAAAACCCTAAACAAAATGGTTATAAACCATAAACAGGATGGCATAGAGCCATAATCAAGATGGCACATAGCCATAATCAAGATGGCTAGAAACCATGCACTTCCTCTGTCAATAATAACCCATCCCCATGTAGAATGTCATGTCATAACATCATACGTGAATGCAGAATGTCATGCTCAATCATAGTCATATATCAATTGTATAGCAAATCAGTCATACATAACATATGGACATAACAGTCATTTTATCTCGTAAGCGTATAACAATCAATTTGCCTTATTGGGGTATATCAATCATTTTACCTTATGAGGGTATTTCGATCATTTTACCCTATAGGGGTACTACGGTCATTTTACCCTTCAGGGGTAATTCGATCATTTTACCCTTCGAGGGTAATTCAGACATTTTACCCTTCGAGGGTAATTCGATCATTTTACCCTTCAGGGGTAATTCAGTCATTTTACCCTTTGAGGGTAATTCGGTCATTTTACTCTTTGGAGGTAATTCAGTCATTTTACCTTTCGAGGGGTAATTCGTTCATTTTACCCTTCGGGGGTATTTCGGTCATTTTACCCTACAAGGGTATTTCGGTCATTTTACCATACGGGGGTATTTCGGCCATTTTACCATACGGGGGTATTTCGGTCACTTTACCCTATAGGGGTATTTCAGTCATTTTACCCTATAGAGGTATACGGGGGTATTTCGGTCATTCGCCCATGTTTTGTGGTCACAATTTCCACACGTGCGTTCGCACGCCTGTGTGGCATCTGTTGTTATACTTTTTGGCTTTTTGGCTTTTTGCCGATTACAAATATAACAGTGTGGTTACATACTTTTTGGCTTTTCACCGACTATCGAATACAGGGTACTATTACTACCTATTTATGAAACCGTGCTAAGATCCACGAGAACTTCAACCCATCGTTTGACTGGATCAGTCGATTGTGGCTTGTTCACTTGGTCTAGTGATTGGTGCAGCCACCCTACCGCACCTTGGCGAAAAGTCTCGAACCGCAGACACCTTACACTGCTTAAATTTGGGGGCAGGGGCTACGAGTCCATTCTCAGTTGGCACCCTTCATGAACTTCCCTCAGCATGACTATTACTTGCCATCATTGCCATCTCATTTTGTGACATGCTAACGTAACACTTGTAGACTCTTCCGTTCAAACACTATTTGGCAAATGCAAAATCATTTGATGAAAGGAGGATTTCTGTGACAGTCAGATTTAGGGCCTAAATGGAATAGTGGTTCGAAACCACAAATTTGAAGTAGAAAAAATTATTGCGATTAATTTTTAATATTTACTATGTGATTGAATGACAGTGTGAAAATCTCGTTGCGAAATTTTATCGTTTGGGTGCTCAATTTGATATTTAATACTAAATTGAAATAGGTGAAAAATATGTGTTCTTTGTGAGTAATGGGTTTTTAGAGCAGAGGTCCTTATATGGTAATTAGTCCATTTGTTAAATTCTTAGACAAAAATGGATATGGAATAGGTGAGGTAGGATTTTTTTTAGTAAGGGCATTTTAGTCATTTTGTAAATAAAAGAATAAAAAGCAAAAATAAGCCAAAATTTGTTCATAATCTCCTACCTCTTGGCCGAATATTGGTAGCCCTCCATAGCTTGGGTTTTGTCATCTTTCAAGCTTGATTGTAAGTGTATCTTAGTCCCATTATTAACGTTCTTCGTATTTTTGAAATCCTCGTAGCTCGGTTTACCTATTTCTATCATTATTTTGAGTTAGGGTTTACGTTTAAAAATTTACCTATGAATGATATACATGTATTTTGATGTTTTATGAAAGAATATGAATGTTTGGAGTGTGATAAATGTCTTTTACCAAGTGATTTTCGACGAAAACGCGTAAAAGGACTAGTTTGTAATAAGTTCTGAAATGTGTGTAAGTGTGTGATTTAGTGAGAATTATGGGCTGCTATTAGAGGGAAAAGGTTCAACTAGGCTTAAAATGCAAGCAAATTGAATAAAAATTATTTTACGAACTTAGGGGCAAAATCGTAATTTTGTGAAATTAAGGGGTAAAAATGTAATTTTTGCCATAATGTGATTTTTGGATCAAATTGAATAGTATTGGTATTAAATGAGCTAAATGTTTTGTTCTAGATCAAGAAAGACGTGGAATCGACTTGGATCGGGGAAAAGAAAAAGTGGTGGATTAAGTATAAATTCGTCATACTTTGCATCGAAGTAAGTTAATATGTAGATAAAGCACTGTTTTTATTTATGTTATAATATTTTATCATATTTTATGAGATGGGGTTGGACATGGAACAATTATTTGATGTAAATTATGAATTGTATTTGAATAAGAATGAATTGGTAAAATGAGTAATTCTCTATTGAACTTTCGGAATAGAAAATATATGAATGATTTGGAGTGAGAACACATGTGTAGTACTATGTGTAGGCTACTATGTGTTCAAGATGGTCTAGGTCACGTGTGTAGTACTAAGTGCAAGCTACTACGTGTACCATATGGTTGGGTCGCATGTATAGTACTATGTGCAAGCTACTATGCGTACCTGATAACTTCTATCACATGTGTGGTATTAAGTGCAAGTCAATATGTGTAAGGGATGATTTTGGTCACATGTGTAGTACTAAGTGAAAGCTACTATGTGCACCAATTAATTTAAACTTTAAAGGTAATACTATGTGCAGGCCATCGAATATTTATTATTGTTCTATTTCGATGTGTTCAAGGGGAAAGTAACCAAGTGAAAATGAGTGCGATTGTGTAAAGACTAAGCGCAAATATATGTGTATATAAGTATGTGAGTAATGTGTTTGATAACTGATCGAACTTTAGTAAATTTGATATGGACAAGTGTTATTGGAAAATTTATATGAGGAAATTATAGAAAAGGTGAAATCATAAATAAAACAGTTTATGACAACAGCAGTGGTTGATTTTGAAAAATCACCAAAAATAGTAGACATTTAATTAGAGGTTGAATGAGATATTTAATTAAATCTTATTGAACCTATTTTCATATGAAAGAAATAGAGACAGTAAAAGCTTTCTATATTCTGAGATATTTAAATTTTTGTTAGACTGGTTTAGAATGATTTTGTGATCCCCTGTTTTGACTTGGAAAATTCATTAAAATTTGTAAAAAAAATAATTATGGAGCATAATTTATATGGTTAGATTTATTAATGAGCCTATGTTTAGAAGAAACAAACAAGAACATCATTTGAATTCTGTATAAAGAGAAATCTTAATATTAGTGAAGAGTGGTCAGGATTATCGGGCAGCGAAATAGGGGAGACTTTAATGAATAAACTGTACTAATTGACCAAACCAAAAATTCTGAAATTTTAATGGTAAAAAGACATATAAGCCTAGTTTATGGGAAAATTAAATGATCTTAATTTAAATCTCTGTAGCTCTAGATAAAAATAACTTAGTGACTAGGACTCGAATCGAGGGCTTGTACTGAAATTAAGTGAATGGTAAATTCATGTGAGAATAAGATTGTATAATTGTGGAAGCATATTTTGATATATATAAATGCCATAAATAGTTTATTATTTTGATTATTTACATATTACTTACTAAACTATAAGCTTACTTTGTTTTCTTTTTCTTTCTTGTCTTATTTTATAGTGTAAACGAGTTTCTTTGTGACTCGAAAAAATTGTTGGAGGCTCACCAACACTATCCATCCTTCCTTTTGGTATTTCGTAAACATATTTTGGAACTATGGCATGTATAGAAGACTTGAGTATTTTGTTGTATATTATAATGTTACTTCAAATATTGATCTCTAATATTTGATATATCACTTGTATTATGCTATCGATGTGGATTAATACTAGATAAGTTATAGGTTTATGATATATATATCAAATCAATGTCTTAAAGATGAATGAATAATTGAAGTATTTTAATTTTAATGATCATTTTATGGCTCGGTTTATTATGATTACATGTGTGCTATTTTGGTAATACCTCGTATCCTGTTCTGGTGTTAACACGGGTAAGGGGTGTTACAATTTCGAACTCTCTTGAAAGCCTCGAGAAACCCCCCTCACTCACTTGTCAAAGAAAATAATCTACCAACACGGAATACAATTGAGAAAGGTGTTATATTAAGCTTAAAAAGGAACAAAGCGCAAGAAGAGAGGCTAAAGAAGAGTATTCGGCTTTGTAGAAAGGTGAGTGAATCGGTTATGAAAAAAACTAGAGGAGAAAGAATAATGGAAGAGGAGAGAGGTAATATTCGGCCACTAAAGTGAGAGGGATTTGGCTACTATGATTGAAATAAATAAAATAAGAGGAGGAGGAGAAAAGAGAAATGATTCGAAGCCGAACAAAATAAAAGCCAAAAGCAGAGAGAAGAAAAAGGCCTGAAATGACAGAAAGAGAAAAATCGAGAGAACTCAAATGACCTTTAACAAATGCGGCTTCAAAGAAATGCCTAAAATCCCAAAATAGAGGAATGAGAATCAGCACCACCCCCAAAACCACTCAAATCCGGAATCACATGTGCTTGGAGTCCCCCATTCGGCACAAAATTTCCCTTAATTCAAATTCTCTTAACCTCCTCCAAATATCTCTCCTCAACGACTCACCAACCACCTATCCAAATCCCCCTTTTTCCTCCTTCAATTACTCTATGACTCGTTCAAATTGCAACCTATAGAGTTCTAGTTAAACTCCACTTCTCATGCAGTAAGGAAGTAAAATAAATACTCCTTTGCATATCATGAGATTCGAACTCAAGCTCCTCTTGCAGCCTTAATCATGCCACTGCCACTAGACCACCAAGCTTTCTTGTGTTATACTTTATCCACAAATATTTAAAGAATTACAGACTAAAGGCAAAGTTTACTAAAGAGGAAAAACTAAAATTTTGCTAGAGCCTATATTTGAACCCAAGACTTCTCAACACTTCTCAGGACCTTTAACTACTGAAGCAAGCATTCATTTATGCCTCTATCTTGTGCAACTAAATACTTATGTGCAGTCTCTTAACTGTTCCCTTGTTCAAAACCTATTCCTTCTATGCCCAAAATTCAAGGCGTTACAGAAGCCATGTCCCAGACATGGTTTTACTCGAAATCTCATAACGATGCCAATGCCATGTCCTAGACATAGTCTTACATGGGATGACACATAACCCTAATGTCATGACATTTGTATCCTATCTATTCCTAAGGTTTAATCGGAATTTTGAAACTTTAAACCTCGTTATGTCGTCATCGAGTCATTGTAAACCAAATAAATATGAATATTATGCAAAAATTAAAGCATTGAACACATAATAACATAATTTTGCATTATTGACCCACAAACTTACCACTGTAACAAAATATGACTAATTATTCAATTTAGCCTACAACTTTGTTCTTTTCTTGGTTTAGGTACGGACTCCGTTCTTCTAGATCTATAATAGCAAATTTCACTTATTTAATCATCACATTGTTCAAATCAGTCCATAAATCATACTTTGAGAAATTTAAATTTTGCCCCTAAACTTTTACATATTTACAAATTAGTCCCTAGGCTTGTAAAATGAAATATACTCATTTTCTTTGCTTCTCAAGCCTAGCCAAACCTAACACATGCTCATAACAACCCACATTTTCCTTCAAATCAAACTTTTACTACTCATTTTAAAACTTTTACAAAAAGGTCCTTTTTAGGTGTTTCCATGAAAAATCACTTAGTAAAAGATGTTTATCACACATCAAACTCTCATATTCCTTCATTAAACATCAACATACATGCATGCCACACATGGGTAAATATTTTAGCATCAACCCTAGCTCAAGATATGGCTAGAAATAGGTAAATCGGGTTACGAGGGTTTCAAAAATGTAAAGAACATTAAAAACGAGGCTAGGATGCCTTACTAGTGAGCTTGAAAAGTGATGAAACCCTAGCTATGGCTCCTTAGGAATTTTCAGCTATGGCATGAGAAAGATGAGCAAATTTTGACTTCTTTTTCCCTTTTTATTAATTTATTAACTAAATGACAAAAATGCCCTTAAGGCCCTTCCTTTAGATTTTTCCCTTCCATGTCCATTTTTTTTCCATTATGACATAAAATGGTCTATTTACTAAATAAATACCTCTAACTTACACATGCATTTCAATTAAGTACCCCAAAGCTTCTAGAATCTCATATTTTACAACTTCTGCAATTTGGTCCTAAAAGTTAAATTGGGCACTTATTTACAAAATTTCTTCATGAAACTTTCATACAATCATGCAAACATGTCATGGACCTCAAAATAAACATAAAATAATTATTTCTACTTTGGATTTGTGGTCTCAAAACCACTATTCTGACTAGGTCCTAATTCAGGATGTTACAGTGTGAGTATCAACTTGATGCCAATGTTAATATTTAGGAAGTTCGGGATAGGTGAAGTTAGTCCGACTATCGTTACACTTCAATTAGCAAATCGATCCTTTGCACATCCTGAAGGAAAAATTGAGGACGTATTGGTACGTTTAGACAAATTTATCTTTCCTGCTAACTTTATGGTTTTAGACTTTGAAGCAGTCAAAGAAGTGCCAATCATCTTATGAAAGCCTTTCCTAGCAACCAGAAGGACCCTTATTATTGTGCAGAAAGGCGAGCTTACTATGCGTGTTTAGGATGATCAAGTAACATTTAATGTTTTTAAGTCTATGCATTTTCTTAACACAATTGATGATTGCTCTGTAGTTTTCGAATTAGAAGAATTAATCATAGATAAGGAACTCAACTATGTTGAGGACCCATTGAAGCAAGTTTTGACATCAAACCCTCCAAATGATGAAGAGGAGGATGAATAATTAACTTTGCTAGAAGTTAATCAAAGGGGATTTATGGAACACCCCAAACCTAGCCCGAACGTTATGGCCGAATCTGGTAATGTCACATTGAAGGGTGAGTTGAAAATCTGATGTCATTGAAAAGCCTTGAAAACATTTAAATGTTCGCGGTTTAATAAACTTTGTTCAAATAAAGGATTAATCAAAACCTTGGTTGCTATTCAAAAACCTTAGTTTCTATATTACTTATTAAAATCTCAAGTTTTAGTTGTTAGCGTGCGTTTCACTTGAAAACGTTATTATCCTTTTTGAAAACCGATCCTAAATCTAAAAATTTAGCAATTAACATAATAAAATCCTTAACCAAACAAAATCGGAGAATCATGGCTTTATTACAACCCAATAAATAACAAAAACAATTAAAAAGGAATTACTAAAATATCAAACAACTCGCAGTGTGGCCACCTCTGAGTCATTCCCTTATGTCGAACCGCCTACTGAGGATTACCTGTAAAAATTAAAAAGAGGGGGTGATTTTACGAAAACTCAGTGTGTACAACCCTCACCAATCAACAAAATAAGTCACATCAAATTAGGGCCTTGGCCCATCAACATTAAAAGTGGCAATGGGGCCTTAGCCCACATTGGCCTCGATTGGGCGGAAGCCCATTTCAAATAACACATAGCACATTTACCGGGCCTAAGCCCATCTCAAATATCAAAATCAATGTATGAAATGCATAAATTACCATATCAACCCTACACTCCATCTTCTGTCCAGCCCTACACTCTTGTGGGGATATATATATCGACCCACTCATCCCTACGCTCCCGTTGCAGTATAGGTTGCGGCACTACTCAATATTGCAACAAAGCTGCCAATCATGTATTGGGCTTAAAAACCATCGGTGGATCCACGGTCATCAAGCGACTATGCAATCCTCATATAACACTTCCTTCAATATACTTGCATCCCACATGCAAGCATGAATATAATAGAATATATCAATATGGCATGCAAAATCAGTGTTAAAACATGTAGGGGCATTTTAGTCATTTACCCTTGGGGCATATCGGCCATTTTTCATTATGGACCTAAATACACAACTACGGCCCATTAGCAAGTCCACAATTCCATCAGCATATTTATGTCATATTTAGCAATTACAAATACACTAGGGCCTAAAAAGCCTAATACATATCCCAAATGGGGCCCACGCTCTCATATGGCCCAATAGGCCCAAATCTACCATAGGCCATGTGGTCAACACGACTGGCTCGACATTTCATACTAATCCATCAACTTTACTCATGTCGAGCCCACGGGCCCATAAGGCCCATTTGGCCCATTTCGGCCCGATTGGCCAAAAAGTGGCCCAAGTCCATGGGATCGCTCTTGGGGCCTCTATCATCGTATCAATCTCCCCCACAAGAGTGTTCACGCACTCGTGGGGTTACCGTAGCCAAACTTTCAGCTTTTCGATATTTTGGCATTTCGACATTTTAGCTTTTCGGGATTTGTCGATCTATCATGTGTGCGATGTGTGTACACACCTTCGGCTTTTCTGTCAACTGTCAATCATAGGGTAAAAGTACACAACTGATCATGTTGAGTACTAAGTATTCATAATCGCCCGATCCTATATTAAATCAACACATTTAGTTAATCACTATCACATAGCGTTAGAAATTCTTAACAACCATTAACCGCGAGATCGACTACACTTGCCTTGATTAGATTGATCGACTAAGATTTTCCTACTAGCCCGAAGTCTGATGCAATTGCCCTACCAAAACCAGGTGGAAAGTCTCGTACCGCTGACACCTTACGCCGCTTACTTTAGGGCAGCGACTTCGAGCCTCTTTCCAGCTGACACCTCTATCATCATTTCCCTGCTGGAATCTTTACTCATCGAGAGTTCATGAAACAAACCAAGTACACAACATTTCAACGATAAGATAGGGAAGATTTGGTAGAAATAAATAGAATGACCATAGTAAAGAAATCTAAATAAATGAATCACTATCACTTACACTCGATCACGACAAAAGAAAAGAAGAAACCACAACTCTAAGATAGGAGAATTGATTCTGTAATGGTGAATAAGGAGAGATGTATATTCGGCTTCAAAACCTCTTAAGAACAAAAGCACCAACATTAGAGAATAATGGAATTCGGCTCACAAAGGGTAGTGTTGAGAACTCGACTTTAGCTCGACAAATAATGAATTTAGAAGAGAGGAGTGCTCGGTTGCATTAATAAGAGGGAGAAAAGAGAAGAAAAAGGGATTATATGTGTAGAGATTCGGCAACAAGAAAAATAAAGATTAAGAGGGGAGAAAGATAAAATGGCACAAAAGAATAGATGGAGGAGGAGATGAGAGAATTTTGAAAATATGATTGCCTAATAGGAAACACCGATTTGGCCAAAACGTGGAGTGGAAGCCAAAGTAAAATAAAATAAGAAGAAAATGCTCATCAAAAGCTGAAATATGCCCCAACAATATCCTCCTTTCTAAAATTCTATGCACACAAGTAACCCATTTTGTCCCTAACTCCACATCAATCTAAATTCCTCATTTTTCTCCTTCTTATCTCATCCAACACCTTATGAAATTCAATCTTAATCCCACAAATTTCTCCTTGATACTCACTCAGCAGAATATCACTCCAATTCAAACACTAGACGTCCCAACAGCTAAATAATTGCCCCAATGCTCAATCCCAAACTCAAACCTCGGATCTCCTTATCTCACCATAATGCCATAACCACTACGCCGCACTGCTCCTTATGCTACAATTCGGTCACAAATACTCATAAGACTTACACGTTAAAGCCACGATTTACTAAAGAGTAAAAATTAAAACTTTGCGTGCCATGGGATTTGAACTTGAGCCATCTCAGAACCAATAGCACGCTACTTGCCACTGTAGCCCAGGCGTTCCTTTTGACATATTCCATCCTCAACTACTTTTAAGACCTACCAACCAACAACCAGGTTATTCGAAGAAATCTAAAAATATTTGCCACCACCCAGCTTTAAACCTCTGACCTCCTAGCTATGTTGCACGCCTCTTGCAACTATGCCACCCGCCTTGTTTGCATCACTTTTCCTCCCTAAATAGTTAAGAAGCATATCTGTCGCCAACCAGGCTGATTTAAGATGCCAGCAAAAATTTTTGCGTATGCTGCGAATTGAACCCAGCACCCTTACCTGTTCTTAATGGCTTTTTCCACTAGGCCAGGCGTTTCCTTGCGTCCGATTTGAACCAAAAACATTTATAAGGTCTAACACCTAAGTCTTCCTAAGGAAGCAAAAATTACTATTTTTGCTAGAGCCCTGGTTTGTACCCAGGGTTTCTACAATACTCCTACCTCATCCTAAAACACTTATCCATTAGACTAAACGTAAAAAAAAATTTCGTACAACGAAAATCCAATTTCTCTGACACACAAAGCCCATTTCTTCTAGGCCCAAAATTCAAGGCATTACAATTTAATCTACAATCTTATTTTGAATCTTTGGAGTTAGAGAATAGGGATCATGCCCAACCAAAAGTGTCAACTGAGGAGCCACCTAAATTAGAACTCAAGGTACTTCCTTCACATTTAAAATATGTTTATTTAGGTAACCCTTCTACTTTGCCTATGATTCTTTCAGTAGAATTAACCAATGAGCAATAAGAGAAACTCATGTTAGTATTGAAACAATTCAAGAAGGCTATCAGATGGACCATAGCCGATATTCACAGCATTAATCCATCCATATGCATGCACAAGATTATCCTAGAAGATGGTGAGAAAGGGGCGATTGATGGACAATGAAGAATGAACCCCATCATGAAGGACGTGGTAAAAAAAGAAATCATCAAGTGGTTAGATGCATGTATAATTTACCCCATCTCAAACAGCTTATACGTAAGTCCGGTCCAGTGCGTACCAAAGAAAGGAGGTATTACAGTCATTGAGAATGAGAATAACGAGTTAATACCGACTAGAACGGTTACAAGATGGAGAATTTGCATCGATTACCAGAAGCTGAATAAGGCAACAAGAAAAGATCACTTTCTTTTGACGTTTTTGGACCTGATGCTGGATAAACTCGTGTGGTGAGACTATTACTATTTTTTTTATAGATACTCGAGGTATAATCAGATTACAGTAGCACCAGAAGATCAACACAAGATAACATTCACCTGCTCGTATGGTACATTTGCATTTAGACGCATGCCATTTGGTTTATGTAATGCGCCTGTTACATTTCAATGATGTACGATGTCTATTTTTACTAACATGGTTGAGAAATACTTGGAAGTCTTTATGGATGATTATTCAGTATTCGAAGATACATATGATGATTGTCTAGCTAATCTAGCCATGTAATAGCCTAAATTGGTGAAATTGAAATAGTGGTTTTGGGACCACAAATTCGAGACGAAAATAAAATTTATTTTTATTTTATTTTATTACATGGCCCGTAATATGATAGAAATGTCATGTGAAAATTTTGACAAGAAAATTTTACCCATTTCGTGTTTAATTACAAGAAGGACCAAATCGCATAAAATGTAAAACTAGAATTCTAGCAGCTAAAATGAATAAATAGCTATGGAATTCAAAACTAGAGGTCCTTATATGGTAACTAGACCATTTAAGAAAGTATGTAGATATTTTAAGGTGACTCATCCATGGAAATTTAGAAAAAGGGCAAGGACTAAATTGTAAATTAAAATAAATTAATTAATTTAAAAGATGATAAAAGGAAAATATCACCATATTTTCTCATCTTCTTCCCCAAAAATACATGGATACCCTAGGAGAAAGAGAAGAAACTTTCATGGCCAAATTGGGTAAGTTTCCTTGCCCCGTTTATAGTAATTTTGATATTTTTAAAACTAGGATAGCTTAATCTATCTTTTTGGGGGACTAATTTGAAAAGTTATCAAAGTATCAAAAATGGGTCATGGATGGATATGCTGAAAATTAGAAATTTATGGTAGAAAATGAAAGGTTGTTAATAGATAAACAACTTTTACAAGGTGATTTTTGATGAAAACATGATTTAGGGACTAAAATGCAAAGTCATGAAATTGAAGAAAAATGCTGAATTTTTTATGAATACATGTGCTGTAAATTTTGTAATGGGATTTTGGTTAGGCTTGGAATAGGCAGTAAATTGCACAAATTTCATTTTCTAAGCCAAGGGACAAAATGGGAATTTATGGAAAAGTTAGGGGCAAAATAGTAATTTTTCCTAGAATGTAAATTGAGTTCAATTGAGTATAAAATATGAGAAATTGATGTAAAATTTACTCGTATAGATTCAGATAGACCAAATTCGGAGCTACAATGAGGAAAGAGGAAAATGTGGGATTAGTAGATTTTACGTACACGAACAGTGTCGAGGTAAGTTTGTGTAACTAAATTGTGTTTATTTGCATGCTTGCATTGATTGTGTCCATGTAAATTGTATAAATGTCATAAATATGTGAAATGATTATATATCCGAACAAGCCTGATAAATAAAAATGATTAAATTCAATGATAAGGCCTGATATATGGTAAAGGATAAACGATGAGCATATTACTTATATGCTTGTATTGAATGTGTATATGTGTGAATTATTTGAATGTATGAATATGAAATTTGTTATATATTCAAGAATACTTAACAAAAGTTAAGTCCTGTAAACATATCCGAGAAATACCAGATAAATGATAATACCTGATTTAAAAGATAAAATGTTATTCTTGTACTTGGAATGAATAGTGATTGTGATTTAAAAGAATTATTGGATACAATTGTGATAAATAGATGAAATAACGACCTAGGTAATTACGTTCAAAAAATTTCAAATCCCGTTAGAATAAATGAAAATCGATGGTTATGTGATTTCCCGAAATGAATGAGGTCCTGCACTTGTTACTGATGAGATTTAGCTCGGACGAGTAATCCTACTAACCTCATTACAGAAAAGGATTTAGCCCGAAGGGGTAATCCTAATATAAGTCCTCTCCAGCATATGTTATGTATTGAATTTAGCCCGGATGAGTAATCCAAATCAAGCTCCTTAGAGCATATGTCATGAAAAGGATTTAGCCTAGACTGGTAATCTTGTTGTTTATATATATGTGGCTCGAGAGTGTACTCTCTGAAATAGTATCCTATGGGTCCCATTGAATATGAATTAACGAATACTGATTTGTACACCATGAGTGTTTGTGTATCCATCGATATTTTAGATAAATTCAACCGGTAAAATTTCCTGACATGAGAATATACAAATAAGAAAGGAGTTATTACACATATTAGCCTGGAATACATGAAAATGAAGATACATGACTAATGATATATGAAATCACGAGATGAGGATATTTGTACATGGACTTTATTTGATGAATATATGTTCATTCCTGATTATAGAGTTGTACACCTTGAATGTATTACTTGTGACCTTGATATTCCGGGTAATATGAGTAAAGCTCTTATATGAAATGATCTAAACTTGAAATGAACTATTATGAAATTATACATGTAATAATGAGATGAATTATGCATGTTGAATGAATACACAATGTGCAAAGCATATGTCCTTGGAAGCTTGATGGTTGTGGAGCCCATATATGTTTTGATGTTAATATATATTATATGACTAACAAGGGCAATAAGGATGTGTGTAGGGCTTGAGGTCAACTTGATTGAATATGCCTTACATAGTTACCTCAAAATAAAATGATTGGTAAGTTAAGTATCATGTTATACGAACTTACTAAGCATTTTATGCTTAGTTTTCATTTACCTATTTTATAGTAAATCAGAAGCTCGTTGGATTGGAGGCTTGGCGGAGATCACTCACACGATTCAATGGCCCATGTCGGTACAATATGGTAAATCAATTATGGTTATAATGGCATGTATAGGATATATTGGCCATATTGGCATGTAATTGTAAATGATGCTTGTAATCTAGCTTGTTCTAATATAATTGTAATGTATAACTGTGGTACCTACATGTATGTTAAGTAGTTGATCAAACTATGTCTAACTAAAGGTTTTAACTAAAGTAATATTATAAATATGTATGCATGAAAGGATATGCCATGAAGAATGATAGAGTTTGCTTGATTTGAATGCTTAAAATGGTTGGTATTTAAATATGTGATTCAAGTGCATGTCATGGGTGTGATTTTGGGTGAGAAATGAAGCTAGGAATGGTTTCATTTTGTCTACATGGGTAGACACACGAGCATGTGTCTAGACCGTGTGTGACACAAGGCCGACTAGATGGGCATGTAGTTAGGCCGTGTGTCCCCTACACCTTAATTTGAGAAAACAAAATGCTCAAAATTGAGCTCACGAGAAGAGACACGGGCGTGTGTCTTAGCATTGTGAGGCACACGGCCTAGCACAGGGGCGTGTGACTTGGCCGTGTGACATCAAATTGTTCATGAGTTACAAGTCAAAGAGTTACACAGGTTAGGGACACGGGCGTGTGAACCCACACGGCCTAACTACATGGGCATGTCCCACACCACATGGGCGTGCAACTCTTAATAGTGAGAAAATTTTTAGAATTTTGTGAAAAACTCCCTTAGTTCCCGATTTAGTCCCAATTCGATTCCAATATTTGTTTTGGGCCTCGAGGGTCCATATAGGGGATGTTATGAATGTTTTCAGAAAATGAATAGTAGTTTACATGAATTATCTAAAAATGTTCTAAAAGTTTCGGTAAAGCTTCGAAACCCTGTTCCGACGACAGATACGGGTTAAGCGTGTTACATTTAGTTGTATCAGAGCTACAGTTTAGTCAGTTCTTGGACTAAACATGCCATATGTGGAGTCTAGAAATACATGTCATTATATAACCTGTGATAGTGTGATATCTCCCAACTCTGATGAAAATTGTTTTGCAAATAGACAGAGATGCTTTCCAACTGAGCTAATTCTGATGCTGCTAGGAGTGATACTCACGTGCTTGAGTAAAAATGTTACTTATGATGAAACGAGATTCATAAAGGTATGAAATAAATATTTTATAATAGGCATGTTAATGAAAAATGTTAAGTGATATATGTGTATTATGTATTTATGAAAGTTAAAATTTGAAGCTTTATGATCTTTACCCCCTTACCAGTACCATTTTATACAATGGAATTCACAAGATTTATATTGATTAAGTTTATAAGTCTGAAAGAAGGATTCAAAGGCTGAATGATTAATAATGTAGTCAAAATTAAGAATGGGTTAGTAAGTAAAGCCGGTATTAAAAGAGATATCAGATTTTTTTAGGATTATTCTGCATATGTGATGTCATTGTTAAGGAAGAAGTTATTCATGAGTAAACAACTTATCCAGATATGATATTTATAGAATGAATTAGTCAAAAATCCTTCTGAATTGACTCTTTCAGTGAACCGAATAATGTAAGATTGTTGATGACTTAATTAGTTAGTGGAATAGTAATGAAATTGCACAAATATTTGAATGTGGTTGTTACTATTGGGGATATTACAGCAATATCTTCTAGGTACTTTATAAGTTTTGTTATTCTCAAAGACATACGAAATTGTTCATGTTCAGATGTAATGTTTATTGTAACAGCCTGAACTTGGGCCTAGTCGGAATAGTGGTTTCGGGACCACAAATCTGATGAGGAAAATTTTTTATTATATTTTTATGGTCTATAATTTCACAGAATGATTTCGTGAAAATTTTGCTCGAAAATTTCGATGTTTGGGCACTCAATTTAGTCAAAAGGACTATATTGTAAAATGTGCAAAAGTTGAGTTCTACATGTTAGAGGTGTCCAATTGTTATGAAATTTTAAATTGGAGGTCTTTAAATGGTAATTAGACCATTGGTTAATTTCTTGGACAAAAATGGACATGAATAGGTGAAATAGAATATTTTTAAGTTAGGGGCATTTTGGTCATTTAGTGATTAAATAATTAAATAAACAAAATTAAAAGCCAATTTTTGTCCATCTTCAAGCCTTGGCTGAATTTCGCAAGGGGAAATGATGGCTAAGGTTTTTCAAGCTTCCAAGCTCGATTGTAAGTCTGTTTTAGCCCTGTTTTTAATGATTTTTACGTTTTTTAAATCCTTGTAACATGATCTACCTATTTCTACCATTAATTTGAGATATGGTTAAAGTCTAGGGTTTTAACCCATGATGAATATGTGTGTATTTTGATGCTTAATGGCAGAAAATGCATGTTTATGGTTAAAGAAACGACTTTTACTATGTGATTTTCGGCGAAAATGTCCAAAAGGACTAATTTGTAAAAGTTATAAAATTGATCATAAGAGTGTGATTTAGTGGAAATTGTGGACTACTATAGTTATGAAAATGGTTCAGCTAGGCTTGTATGTTAAAGAAATTGAATAAATTTCATTTTACGAGCCTAGGGGCAGAATTGTAAATATGTGAAACTTTAGGGGCAAAAACATAATTTTTCTATAATATGATTTTTGGGTCACATTGAATAATTTGACTAATAAATAATTTAAATGTCTTATTATAGATCAAGAAAGACGAGGAATTAACCTTGATCGGGGAAAATAAAATGTTTTGGACTAAATCGCAAAAATTATCATTTTTGTACCGAGGTAAGTTTGTACGTAAATAATATGTCATTTTTACTTATGTTATAATTTTTTGTTATATTACATAAGATTTTGTTGTATATTGAATGATTATTTGATGTAAAGTTTGAATTGAGTTTGACTATGGATGAAATTGACAAAGTGAGAATAGGTGAGAAATTTCCCGGTTGAACTTTCGGAACAGAAAAGGATACAAAGGACGTCATGAGAACTCATGTGTAGTACTATGTGTAGGCTACTATGAGTATAAGATAGATATGGTCACATGTGTAGCACTAAGTGCAAGCTACTATGTGTACCGGATAGCTTTGGTCACGTGTGTAGTACTATGTGCAGGCTACTACGTGTATCGCATGGTATTGGTCACATGTGTAGTACTAAGTGTAGGCTACTATGTGTATCAGATAGCATTGATCATAAGGGTGGTGCTATGTGCAGAACCACTATGTATCTATTATTATTCCAAAGTGTTCATCAGGAAAATTGACTAAGTGAAATTATGTGTGACTATGTGGTGATAAGTTCAGGTATATGTATGTGTATACTCATGAGCAATATGTTCAATATGTGATTGAAATGTGGTAAAGTTGCAAAGGATTAAGTGAAGTGGTAAAGTCTTGTATCATGCATGCAAGTTGAATTATGTTATTGAATGTTGAGCATATTGTTATAATGTTTCCTGAAAGAGTGAAATTTGAAATAAAATAGTTTTGGACAGTAGCAGTTATGTGAATTTGAAAAATCATGAAAAATGGTGGTAATTGAATTAGAGATTGAATGGGGTATGAAATTAAAGCTTATTGAGTCTATTTTCACATAAAAGAAACAAAGTAAGCAAAAGAATTTTATATTATGAGATATTTGAATTTTAGTGAGACAGGGTCAAAATGATTTTGGAATCCCCTGTTTTGATTTGGGAAAATCATTCAAAATTGTACAAAAATAATCATGGGATGTAATTTACATGATTAGATTAATTAATGATTTTACCTTCAAGAGAACAAACAAAAATGTAATCCGAATTCTGTACAATGAGATAATTAATTTTTAGTGAAGAGGGGTCGGAACTATTGAATAGTGAAACAAGGGAGAATTTATAGAATAAACTGTACTTATGGCTAACCCAAAAATTCTGAAAATTTTATGGTAAATAGATATGTGAATTTCAGAGAAAATTAGCAAATCTAAATTTGGAGTTCCGTCGCTCTAGATATAATAAATTTAGTGACTGTGACTCTAGTAAACAACTTGAGATGAACATGAGTAAAAAAGTGGAGCTGTGAGCAATTATGATGATAATATTTTGAGAACATATTGTGAAGATTTATAAAAGCATGTTAATAAATTTCTTATTATTTGTATACTTACTAAGTTGTAATGCTTACTCCCTTCCTTTCCTTTTACCTATAGTGTCACAGATGCTAGCTCGAGTTGGAGGTCGCCGAAGACTCAACCACACTATCAAGCTATTGGTCAATATAAAAAGGTTTTCAAGTATTTATGAGTCCATAACATGTATAGGGACTTGGTTAATTGTTTATATGTTATTATGAGTTGGCCTAAAATATTGGCCTATGCTATTTGAAGGTCTTTGTTGTATAATGCCATTTAATGTGGCTATTATTGGTTATGTTATAAGTTAAAATGATGCAATTCATGAATGAGCATGCTTGCACATTTGTGTGGATGAATTAGTTCATGATGTTAATGTGATAAATGTGGCATAAGAATGGTGGTGTAAGTCGTATGCGATTATTGGCAAAGTGAGAGAGATGTTGTGCATGAGGAATGTGTCATTGGAATGATGAACTTATGTCTTGAATGTGCCCAATTGAGTGTCTAATAATGCCATGTAAATAACTTTACTTGTAACCACACGGGCAGCCATAAGTTCATCATTCCAATGACACGTATGTCAGGGTGGCAAAGGGCTCAGTAAATAGCTTTACTTGTAACCACACGGGCAGCCATACGGCCATGTGTTCAGGGCATGTTAAGTCTGCACTAAATTTTTAGAAATTCAAAATGCCACACGGCTTATCACACGGGCGTGTGCTTTGGCCGTGTGACCCTAAATGAATGATGACATCATAAACAGAATGTCTTAGATTGAGTACACAGGCAGAGACACAGGCGTGTGTCTCGGCCGTGTGATGGACACGACCTTCCCACACGGACATGTTCCAATCCATACGGGTGTATGCCTTATTTTTCATGAAAAATTTTCAGTGTTCTTAGAAGTTCTCATTTTAGTCCCAGACTATTCTTGAGTATGTTTTGGAATTCGTAGACCCATTTAAGGGACTTTAAGGTGAAATATGAATAGTTTTAATTTAAATGAAATTTTATGACTCGATTTAGTACATGAGTATGTGTCTGTGTTCTGGTAATGCCTTGTACCTTGGTCTGGTGTCAAACACGGGTAAGAGGTGTTACATTTATGATATTTGAAAGCTAGCTAATTATATTAGATGGAATTACTATAAGTATGGTTGATTCATGAACGATTTTGCTCTATCTTACTTGGGCTTTCTAATTCATAATGATTGATATAAGATTGGATGATAAGGTTCATATGATATCATTTTCTACTTCTACTAATCGAAGCCTGGAATTGCGAAAATGCAAAATTATATTGTCTTTATCATAGTTGTGTCTACTAAGTATGCGTGATATTACTTTTCTAAATTTTCTCTAAGATATCATCAATCTATTTGTTATTCAAATATGGTTTAGTTGTGACAGATATTCATTGGTCAGTGGTAATTATATTTATTATTGTTATGAATTCTGACTTGATCATGGGAATTTGGTAATATGGAACACAGATTATAGAAACTGTATCATTTGCACTGGTTGATATTGGAGCCGCTCTTGGTTTTCCTCTTTTATTTGAAAAATATTATTGAAGTTGAGGTATTGTCCCATTTATATTATGGAAACAGCAGATCTATTATAGTATTATGGTTTTAACCTATTTGATGATTGTGACCATGGAATAATTTAAACCTTTGATGTCCTTTTAATTCTTGTAAAAGCATTTTCTAGCTACATCAATTATATGGATATCACAGAAAGATGTAAGATTTGAATGGACTGACAAATGTTAGTAAAGTCTTGGTGAGTTGGAAGCCTTGATGACCGAGGCATTAGTTCTGGTTCAGTCTGAATCAAGTGAGGAATTTATTATCCTAGTGATATATCATTGAATGGAATAGACGATATTTTGATAAAGAAAGGTAAAGTAATGCTCTATACTTCCAATCCGATAAAGCTACAGGAAAGGAATTACCTGACATATGATCTTGAATTGACAATTATTTTATATGCACTGAGAATTTGGTAACAGTATCTGTATGGTGAAAATATCATATATGTACTGATCATAAAATTTTAAAACACCCGATGGTATAGAAAGATTTGAATTTGACATAGAGTAAACGATTTGGAGTTATTAAAAGACCCTGATTTGGTAATTGATTATCAATCAGGAAAAGTAAATATAGTTGTTGATATTTTAAGTAGGAAATTCTTTGTTTGCTTTATGAGTAATAAATACTCGATTGCTATTGTTTGATGAAGGAATAATTTTAGTTGAGCTCAAAGCTAAGCTAATGTTTCTACAATAGATCTATGTAGCCCAGAAAACTGATAATGAGTTGTAAGTTAAACGGGTACAGAATGAAATAATTATTAAAATAGGATAGCAGATTTGAATCTAATCATTATCTGTTATACCGAGATAGAGCTTGTGTACTGAAGAATTTGGAACTTTTATAGAAAACTTTACATCAATGATCACAGTGGTACTATGTCTGCTTATCTGGGAAATGATAAAATGCATAATGATTTGAAAAAGATGTATGGATAGTCGGAATGAAATGTGGTATTTCTGAATCTATATTTTCAATACTGGATGTATCAATAAGATAGAGATGATACTTTCTAGATGGTTATAGTCAGTGAAAATACCGAAATGGAAATGGGATGAAGTTACTATGAATTTTATATCAAGATTCTCCCTGTCTATGAAAAAGAAAGATACTATTTGAGTAATTGTTGATTGTTTGACGAAGCCTGTACATTTTATTCTGGCACGAAGGGATTCCTCACTTGATAGATTGTTTGAATTATTTGCTTTTGAGATTGTTAAATTATATGATGTGCTAGTTTCTGTTAATTCTAATGGAGATCTATAGTTTATATTCTGATTCTGAAACAAGTTACAAGAAACTCTTGGTATATGGTTACATTTTAGCAATGTATTTCATTCTTAGACGGATGATCAATCCAAACATATGATTCAGATTTTTGAAGATATGCTTCGGTGCTGTATTTTAGAATTCAAAGGTAATTGAAAAAGAAATATTTGCCATTAGTTGAATTAGTATATAGTAACGTTACCTGTCAAGTAAAAAAAAAAACTTTACCATATGAGATTTTATATGGTCACAAGTGTAAAACTCCGATGTTTTAGATTGAGTTTAGTGAGAAAAGACACATACAGATGGTTTGATTCATTGAAACCGAAGAAAGATGAAAGGGACCTGAGATAGTTGAAAAGTAAATTTGATTGTTGAAAATAAGATGTGAATCTAAAAATGAAAAGAAATAGAGTTTTAGATTGGCAAAAAAATATTTTTGAAAGTCTCACCATGGGAGAAAGTTCCTCGGTTTGGCTGTAAAGGCAAATTAAGTCTGTGGTTTATCGGGTTTTATAAGATTATTGAAAAGAATTGGACTGTTGAGTATTGATTGGTGTTTTTATCAGAGTTCTATAAAATTTACAATGTTTTTATGAGTATATGTATTATAACAGTATCGATCAGACCCATCTTCTGTTATTGCTTTAATAAATGTTAAATTCAGCTTGACACGATTTACACTGAGAAATTGATTGAAATTATGGCACTTGAAGAGAAAAAAAATGGAGAAATCAAAAGGTAGCTTTAGTAAAAGTTTTCTGACAATAACATGATATAAAGGGAGCTATCTAGGAACTGGAGGAAACTATGTGAAAGTAATGTCTGAATTTCTTTACTGGTTAAAATTTTCAAGGATGAAAATTCCTTAAGGGGGGAGAGTTGTAACAACCCAATTTCGATGAAATTGGAATAGTGGTTTCGGGACCACAAATCCGAGCCAAAAATAAAATTTATTTTTATTTTATTTTATTACATGGTCCGTAATATGATAGAAATATCATGTGAAAATTTTGACAAGAAAATTTTACCGACTTCGTGTTTAATTACGAGAAGGACCAAATCGCATAAAATGCGAAAGTAGAATTCTAGTAGCTAGAATGATTAAATAGCTATGGCATTCAAAACTATAGGTCCTTATGGTAATTAGACCATTTAAGAAAGTATGTAGACATTTTAAGGTGACTCATCCATGGGAATTTACAAGGACTAAATTGGAAATTGAAATAAATAAATTAATTTAAAAAATGATAAAGGAAAATATCATCATATTTTCTCATCTTCTTCCCCAAAAATATATAGAAACCCTATGAAAGAGAGAAGAAACTTTCATGGCCAAATTGGGTAAGTTTCCTTGTCACGTTTTTAATAATTTTGATATTTTTGAAACCAGGATAGCTTAATCTATCTATTTAGGAGACTAATTTGAAAAGTTATCAAACTATGGAAAATGGGTCATGGATGGATATGTTGAAAATTAGAAATTTATGGTAGAAAATGAAAGGTTGTTAATAGATACAAATTTTACAATGTGATTTTTGATGAAAACGTGATTAAGGGACTAAAATGCAAAGTCATGAAATTGAAGAAAAATGCTGAATATTTATGAATACCTGTGCTGTAAATTTTGTAATAGGATTTTGGTTAGGCTTGGAATAAGGAGTAAATTGCACAAATTTCATTTGTCGAGCCTAAGGACGAAATGGGAATTTATGGAAAAGTTCGGGGCAAAATAGTAATTTTGCTTAGAATGTAAATTGAGTCCAAATGAGTATAAAATATGAGAAATTGAGTCCAAATGAGTGTAAAATTTACTCGTATAGATCTAGATAGACCAAATTCGGAGCTAGAATGAGGAAAGAGGAAAATGTCAGATTAGTAGATTTTACATACACGAACAGTGTCAAGGAAAATCCGTGTAACTAAATTGAGTTATTTACATGCTTGCATTGATTGTGTCTTTGTAAATTGTATAAATGTCATAAATATGTGAAATGATTACATATATGAACAAGCTCAATAAATGAAAGTGATTAAATTCAATGATAAGGCCCGATAGATGGTACAGGATATGTAACACCCCTATAACCCGTATCCGTCGCCGGAGTGGGTTACGGAGAGTTACCAACCCCAAAACAATACATTCGCACATTCACATAGATATAATTTCAATAACACTTATATACATATCCAAACACCATCAAAGATCGAAAATAAAATCTTATACGAACATCCAACTATGCCATATTTGCATGGTTAGAATATTTACAATTTTAAAATATCATTCACTTTAGTCTATTCTATACATGCCATACTAATCCAAAATATAACAGTACCAAAATGGTAGATAGTGTGATGAGTTGCTGACGATCCCCGAGCAGGCGGCCGGAATCAACAATCTATAAAACAGAGAAACATAACAAACGGTGTCAGCTTTTATAAGCTTAGTAAGTTTTAATCAATGCAAACAATTAAACTCAATCATCAAATGAATATTCAACTTCTCACATAACCATTTTCTAGATATAATATAATTTGGCCGAATAAAAATCTTCACATAAAACACATTTATCATGTTAATTTCACTTGAATCAAAACTCGTATAGCATAGTTAAATCAAATATTTTCACATGGCATCATACGTTGGCCGAATGTATCACAATCACATTTATAGTCATAACATTTATTCCCCTGTGCATCACTTTATACACTTATGAATCAATCCAAATTAAAATCACATACGAGTACGTGATACATACCTGGCCAACTTAATGTATTGAACATATTCAATTGTGGTTTTATTACGAAGTCTCATAGTCTTAACTTTGCTCAAATCACCAGCATTAAGCCTGCTAGGTTTTAAACCCAAATTCAATCACCGGCACGAAGCCTGCTAGGCTCAAGGCCCGAATATATCACCGGTATGAAGCCTGCTAGGCACAAAGGCCCGAATACATATCACTGGCATAAAGCCTGCTAGGCACGAAGGCCCGAATACATATCACCGGCATAAAGCCTGCTAGGCACGAAGGCCCGAATACATATCACTGGCATAAAGCCTACTAGGCATGAAGGCCCGAATACATATCATTAGCATAAAGCCTGCTAGGCACGAAGGCCCGAATACATATCACCGGCATAAAGCCTGCTAGGCAGGAAGGCCCCAATACATATCACCAGCATAAAGCCAGCTAGGCACGAAGGCCCGAATACATATCAAATCATATATTTCTAGTTTCCACATAGCCCAAACACATTAACAAAAGCTTTGCATTATTCGATCATAAGCACATACTAATCATATTATTTAATTTCATAACTTGCCAATTCGACCTTAACACATAGCAAAGTATCATTTCATAAAAGCTTAATTACTATTGATGGTAAGCAGTGTTCTATGTATATACTTATGAATAACATCTAATGTTCAGAATGTAACACATGTGTAAATTACTTAAAACTTACCTCGGATATTTTCAACAGTCGTGTAATATCCCGAATTAGGGCCTAATCGGAATAGTGGTTTTGTGACCACAAATCCGAGATAGAAATAATCATTTTATAATTATTTTGAGGTTTATGATATGATTGCATGATTGTGTGAAAATTTCGTGAAGAAATTCTATGCATAAAGTGCTTAATTTGAAATTAGGGACTAAATCGAATAAGTTGCAAAACTTGCATTTTAGAAGCTTTTAGTATGAAATTTCTTTGGAATATTAATTAGGGAGTCTTAAATAGAAATTTGACCAATTTCTAAAATTTTAGACAAAAATGGGCTTGTACATGAAAAATTACAAAGAAAGGCATTAAGGGCATTTTTGTCGAATGGTAAAGGTGTTAAATTGAAATGTGTTTTATTTATATTTTTATGGTTTACATTTTTATGAAATTATTTTGTAAAAAAAAATTTCGTACGAAAATTTCGACGTTTGGGCACTCAATTTAGTCAAAATGACTAAATTGTAAAAAGTGCAAAAGTTGAGTTCTTTATGTTAGAGGTGTCCAATTGTTATGAAAATCTAAATTGGAGGTCCTTAAATGGTAATTAGACCATTGGTTAATTTATTGGACAAAAATGGACATGAAATGGGTGAAAAAAAAAGAATATTTTTAAGTTAGGGGCATTTTGGTCATTTAGTGATTAAATGAATTAAAAATCAAATTAAAAGCCAATTTTTGCTCATCTTCTTCCTCAAGGCCGAAAATAGCATGGAGAAACCATGGCTAGTGTTTTTCAAGCTTCCAAGCTCGATTGTAAGTCCGTTCTAGCCTCGTTTTTAATGATTTTTACGTTTTTGAAATCCCGGTAACATGATTTCTCTATTTCTACCATTTATTTGAGCTAGGGTTTGATTTCAAAAATTGACCCCTGTTGAATAATTGTGTATTTTATGTTTTATGATAGAATATGAGGTTTTAAATTATGTTAAACAACTTGTGCTACTTGGTTTTAAGTAAAAACGAGTAAAACGGCTTAATCGGTAAAAATACTTATTGTTCATAAGTACATGTTATAATGGGAATTTGAGGTTGCTGTTAGTAAATAAATGATCAGCATGTCCTAAAACATAAGAATTATGGAAAAAGTTTAATTTTTGAGCTTTGGGGCAAAAGTGTAAATATGAAAAAGTTAGGGGCAAAATCATAATTTTACCAAAGTTAGAGTTAAGGACTATTTTGATAAATGTGAGTATTAAATAATCTAAATGTGTTATTTTAGATCAAGAAAGACGTGGAATCGATCTTGATCGATGAAAAGAAAAGATTGTGGACTAAATTGCAAAATTTCTATATTTTGTATTGAGGTAAGTTCATGTGTAAATAAGGTAACATAATTGTTATTTTAAGCAATTTAATGTTATTTATATGATATGACACTTATTATCATGAAATATTATGCTTTGTAAGTTATTATTTAGTAATATACAAATTATATGAGCTACTTGATAAATATGAAATGCTACCAAGTATCGATTCCGACATTTCGAGGAAGACGACAAAGATGTGCAATTGAAGAAAATCCCATTTGAACCTTGAGAATAGATTAGGATACAAGTGACATGTCACTAGGATGGTTGAGTTCCAAACTCGTTGAGTTGAGTCCGATTCGTGATATGTAACTAGGCATCCGAGCTCGTTGAGTTGAGTCTGAGTTCACTTATGGATGCGAACGCCCGAGCTCGTTGAGTTGAGTCTGAGTTCGCTTATGGGCGGGTTACATGGTAGCTTGGCTACGTAAATTCCATAGGCTATTGAGTTGTCTAGCTACGGATATGACACTTATTATGTGAAATCCGTGTATCCGAGTTATATCCCGATTTGTTCAACGGGTAGATTTTTAAATGAATAGTGAGAACTCCTAAACGAACGAGGTATGTTGGAAAGTAAGGTGAAAGAGGAAATTAAACAGGTATGATCTTAAACTTCAAGTGGAGAACTTCATAAGATAAGATTGTGGAAAGATGGTAAGTATACTTGTGCCATTAATGTCTTAGTGATATTAATGCAATTGATGTTAATGTTGAATTCCATGATTATGTTACTTGTTATTTGCATGTGAATTTACTAAGCATTTATGCTTACTCCCTTCTTTTCATTCATTGTAGTTTTCACAAGCTAGCTCGGAAATCGGGAGGGGTCGAAGGAACGATCACACTATCCGGGACAAATTGGTATAATGGCTTGTATTTTGAATATGGCATGTATAGCGTTATAATCATTTTGTGTAAATACTCTTATGATATGGTGATGGTTTGGTAAGGAAATACTTAGAAATGATTAGCCATTGGAATGGCCAATCTAGATTATATTTGGTGTCATGTATGTTTAATGTGTTACTTAGTCCATAAAAATCCATAAAAAGATGAACTTTGTTATAAAATAGAATTTTTCAGCAGCAATGACGTGAGTTTTAAAAATCACTAAAAATATTAGAGACAAGTTTAGGTGGTGAATAAACTATGAAATTGAAGCTTATTGTGTCTATTTTCATATGAAAGAAACGAAACAGGTAAAAGAGTTGTATTTTATGAGATATTTGGGTTTTGGTGGAACAGGGTCAGAGCGATTTCTGAATCCCCTATTCTGAATTTAAAAATTCACTAACAATTGTACAAAAATAATTAGGAGTCATAATTTTGCACAGATTACTTATTGAGTCTAGTTTTAGTATAAATAAATGGCATAGTCATTAGAATTTTGTAGAGGGAGAAAAATGATTTGTAGTGAACAGAGGTTAGAGCAATCAAACACTGAAATAGGGGAAATTTTAACTAATAAACTCTACTAATTGACCCAACCAAAAATTCTATAAAACAATTAGTAGATAGATATATAAGTCTAGTTTTAGGGAAAATTTACGGATCTTAATTTTGAGTTTCGGAACTCGAGATATGAATTTTTTAGCGACTGTGACGCAGATGAACAGCTTATTACGAAAGTTAGAATAAATGATTTAAAGTTCTTTAAGTGATAAATTAAGTTTAGTAACACCTCAAGCTCGACTCCGGTGACGGTCTTGGGTAAGGGGGTGTTACAAGTCGCGGATCGGCTATTCAGTTACTTTAACTTTCCCCTTATCCGAATTTGCCCCTCTCTGCTCTTGAGCTAAAATTAAGACAATCAACTTATTACAAATTCCAAAACACAAACACTACACAATTACTATCTAAGTTCACATTCAGCAGCTATGTACACATGAATAAACTTATAAATATCAAGTAGCCGAATATAAATGTTAATACCAAAGCATCACTCACATAGCTTATCATGCTTTCATATACATATCTTAACCACCTAGCCGAATATGTTTATCAACAATTGAACACATTTACATAAACACTATCATAACATGCTTACTACTTAATCACAAAATAAGTACACTTATCATGTACACATACTTTCTCAATTGATTTCTTAAGTCCACATTCGGCATTACCACTATATTTAACTTAGTATTTCTAAACAAATTTTCATTATAATATCACCTTGACCGAATATAAACTCATCAAAATAGCATTTAATTCAACCACATTTGTCTAAACATTTTCATATTGGACAGCATGTATAACCTCATTCGGCACAAGGTAGATTCGTTTCTGCCCTACATCCATAAAACTAACTTATGCATAAATGGTAAGCTCATTCGGCCATTATGGAACAACTAGGTTTAACATTAAAGTCTTAACTTTTATCATCTAACATATAAACCAATTCAACCAAATGAACAATTATAAACTTTACATGGCATTACTTTAAACTTTAAGCACTTGCTAAATATTTCACATATACACATAGTATTTGTTTTATTTAACTCATCATTTTACTTCACACTCGGCAATTTCTCCCACATAGCCGAATATATATATTTTCTTTAATGCACAGACAAAATTTGTCACCTTAATAATTTATACACACACCTTAACCGAACATCAATTAATTAAACACTTAAACAAATTTCTTTAGCTATTCACACATTCGGCACAAATAAAGACAATTTAACAAACCTTAAATTCAACTTATAACCACATACACAATATTTAAAGCATTTAACATCACTTCATCATTAATTTATATCATGACCGAATGCTCCCTTTAAACCATTTTAACCACCTAAAGCTCAAATTTCCCCAAGCAATCTCTTTTGATCATTGTACCAACAATTCTTAACATCATAGCATAAACTATAAATTTCTATCATCAATTATCAATTTAAAAACACATAATACCTCCAAAACTAAATGCTTATTTTTTTCTCTCTCTAAATCGATATTCGGCAACAACATATTCAAATATTAAAACTTTAGCTTTCAAGCTCAACAATTAGCAAACTCAACTCATCTAACATCAATCTCCACACTAAGAACATCAAAACACCAACCAAGAAACACACATCCATGGCCGAATATTATCCTCATCAAAAAGCAAAATTTAAACCATGAACTAGGTAGAATTTAAGCTAACAACTCAAATTATTCATGAATTTCAAAGAATAACATCACACATACCTCAATCTATCAACTTCCCTAGCCGAACCCTTAACAAAATTTTTCTTCTTTTCTTTCTTTGATTTTCGGCAAATGAAGAACCAAAAAGATGAACACATTCTTCATTTCACCCTTTTCTTTTATTAAATTATGCTTTATTAATTTAAACCATTAAATTATAATTTTATGAATATAAAACACTTATATTTTACATCACATTTTATCATGGCCGGCCACTAAGTTTAAATATGGGAAAATTGACATGCAAATCCCATCTTTTAAACCATGCAATAATTTGGTCATTTTAAAATAACCTAACATATTTTCAATGTTTCACACCTAAGTCCTTTTTAGTAAAATTCACATCCAAATGACAAAATCAAAACATCAAAATTTCACACATGCATTATCACATATAATAATCATTAAATTTAACATTTAATTATTTTTGTGACTCAGTTTTGTGGTCCCGAAACCACTTTCCGACTAGGGTCAAATTAGGGCTGTCACAACTCTCCCCCATAGGGTTATTCGTCCCCGAAAATCTTATCGATGAATAGATTAGGATAACGTTCTTTCATTGAATCTTCAAGCTCCGAAGTTGCTTCCTCAATCCCGTGTTTGATCCATAACACTTTTACTAATGAAATTTTCTTGTTACGCAGTTCTTTTACTTTGTTAGCCAAAATCCGAATTGGTTCTTCCTCATAACTCAAATCGGACTGAATTTCAATCTCTGACGGACTAATCACATGTAAAGGATTGGATCTATATGGACGGAGCATTGAAACATGAAATACATTATGAATCTTTTTGAGTTCGGGTGGCAAATTTAATCTGTAGGCAACCGGCCCAATTCATTCAGAAATCTCATACGGTCCGATAAATCTCGGACTCAATTTGCCTTTACGGCCGAATCTGAGCACCTTTTTCCACGGTGAAACTTTAAGAAACACTTTGTCGCCGACTCGATACTCTATATCTTTCCGTTACAAATCCGCATATGATTTCTAACGATCGGACGCTGCCTTCAGACTTTCACGGATTACTTTTAATTTCTGTTCTGCCTCTTTTATCAAATCGACTCCGTAAATCTTATCTTCACTGAGCTCGGTCCAAAACAAAGGTGTACAACATTTGCGACCGTATAAAGCTTCGTAAGGTGCCATCTTGATACTCGATTGAAAACTATTATTGTATGCAAATTCAACCAAGGGCAAGTATCGTTCCTATGAGCCACTAAACTCAAGGATGCAACATCTCAACATATCCTTGAGTGTCTGAATAATCCGCTCGGATTGACCATCGATTTGAGGATGAAAAGCGGTGCTAAAATGCAACTTGGTACCCAAAGCTTCTTGTAATTTCTTCCAAAACCTCGGTGTGAATCTCGGGTCTCTATCTGACACAATAGAAGTAGCCACCCCGTGCAATCTCACAATTTGAGAAATGTACAATTCAGCTAACTTATCTAGCGAATAATTGGTACGAACAGGGATAAAACGAGTTGCCTTTGTTAATCTATCGACCACAACCCAGATTGCATCTTTCTTGCTCGGTGAAAATGGTAAACCTGACACAAAATCCATTGTAACACGATCCTATTTCCACTCGGGTATCATAATCGATTGAAGTAATCCCGAAGGCACTTGATATTCCGCTTTCACTTGTTGGCATATCAAACATCTCGAAACGAAGTCAGAAATGTCTCGTTTCATACCGTGCCACCAATATTGACGTTTCAGATCGTTATACATTTTCGTGCTTCCAGGATGAACTGACATTCGACTATTATGAGCTTCATTCAAAATCATCGTAATAAGCTCTGAATTTTTCGGAACACATAGTTGATTTTTGAACCTCAAACAATCATTGTCGTCAATCCGAAACTCTAAATCCACATTCGAATTACACTGAGCTCATTTAGCAACCAAATCATCATTGGTTTTTTGAGCTTCACTGATTTGCCATATTAACACTGGTTTTGCTTTTAATTCTGCTATCAACACATCATCAGCGGACATAGACAGGTGAACATTCATTGCTCGGAGGGAAAACAGAGATTTTCGACTTAGAGCATCTGCGACTACATTAGCCTTTCCCGAATGATAATCAATGACAAGTTCATAATCTTTCAATAATTCTAACCACCGTCGTTGTCTCAAATTCAAGTCTTTCTGAGTCATTAAATATTTGAGGCTTTTATGATCGGAATATACATGGCATTTCTCTCCAAACAAGTAATGACGCCAAATTTTTAAAGCGAAGACGATAGCAGCTAACTCAAGATTATGTGTCAGATAGTTTTTCTCATGAGGCTTTAACTGTCTTGAGGCATAAGCAACAACTCTACCTTCTTGCATCAAAACACAACCCAAACCGTTCAAGGAGGCATCACTATAAACCACAAATTCTTTACCGGATTCTGGCTGAATTAACACTAGGCTTCCGTCAAAAGAGCTTTCAGCTAGTCAAAACTTTTCTGGCATTTTTTAGACCACTCAAATTTGACATCTTTCTGAAGCAGCTTTGTAAACGGTGTTGCTATCATCGAGAAACCTTTTACAAATTGTCGGTAATACCCGGCAAGACCCAGAAAGCTCCAAACTTCCGTAACATTTTTCAGAGGCTTCCAATCAAGAATAGTAGAAATTCTGCTCGGATCAACTTGGATACTCGATGCAGATGCAACATGCCCCAAAAAGCTGACTTCGCTCAACCAGAACTCACATTTACTGAACTTCGTGTATAATTACTTGTCTCGCAAAATCTGTAATACCAACCTCAAGTGTTCGGCATGCTCAGTTTCATCGCGTGAATAGATCAAGATGTCATCTATAAAAACGACTACACATCGATCCAAATACTGTCTGAAAATCTGGTTCATTAAATCCATAAAAACCGCAGGGGCATTAGTGAGCCCAAACGGCATCACTAAGAACTCGTAATGTCCGTACCTTATTCTGAAAGCAGTTTAGGGTACGTCAGAGTCTCTAACTTGCAACTGACAGTAACCTGATCTCAAGTTTATCTTTGAAAATACTGAGGCTCCTTTCAGTTGATCAAACAAATCATCGATTCGCGGCAACGAATATTTATTCTTTATCGTTACCTTATTTAGCTGACGATAATCAATGCACATTCTCATGGTTCCGTCTTTCTTTTTCTCAAACAGCACTGGTGCACCCCAAGGTGAGAAACTCGATCGAGCGAAACCTCTATCTGTCAATTCTTGCAATTGAGATTTCAATTCTTTTATTTGGGTTTGTGCCATATGATACGGAGCTATTGAAATTAGTGTAGTCACTGGTACAAGTTCAATGCCAAACTCTACCTCCCGAACAGGTGGTAATCCCGGTAATTCCTTGGGAAACACATCCGGATACTTACAAACCACTGGCACTGTCTCAAGTTTCTTTTCTAACTCTCTACTATCCAGTACGTATGTAAGATATGCTTCACAGCCCTTTTTTACATATTTCTGAGCCAACATTGAGGATATCACTGCCGGTAACCCATTCAAATCAGTAGACTCAACTCGGATTATCTCATCATTCGAACATCTCAAATTAATAGTCTTTCGCTTGCAATTCACAACCGTATCATGCACGGTCAACCAATCCATACCAAGAATAATATCAAATTCATCAAATGGTAAAAGCATTAGATCAGCCAGAAAATAGGAACCTCGGATTATCAGGGGACACTTCCTACACACTTTGTCAACTAGCACATAACGACCCAAAGGATTCGACACCAAAATTACAAACTCAGTAGACTCAATAGGTAGAGTCTTACTGGATGCCAAAGTTTCACACACATATGACTGAGTAGAACCGGGGTCAATCAAAGCAATCACATTAGTATCAAAGAGAGTAAAAGTACCAATAATAACATCTCGCAAAGAAGCATCCTCGCGCGTGCGTATAGCATAGGCTCTGGCAAGAGCACGAGCCTCGGATCAAGTCATAGTATCTCTAGTCCCTCTCTGACCTCTACTGGCATTACTGTGTTTCTAGGTGGTCTAGCTCATGCTGTAGTAGTACTCGATTTCCCACTCTGATTCGTATTATGTTCAAATAATCTCGGACAATCCTTGATAAAGTGGTCGGTTGATCCACACGTATAGCAAGAGTGATCATGAAACCTATAGCTTCCCGAATGCCATTTACCACAATACTTGCACTCAGATCTGTCCTGACGATCATTGCCAACACTGGCAACCGAAGTGGCTCGCGTACTCACAGGGGGTCGATCACGGTCTCGTCTGGAAAAGCCCAAAGTATTCTTGGATCGGCCTGAATCATCTCGGTATTTCTTCGATGACTGCTGAAAGGATTTTCCCGAATATCTTTTTCGGAACTCTCTAGTTCCCTCATCAGCTTTTCTTTTCTCCCTACCGAGCTCTTCGGCTTTACAAGCTCGCTCGACGAGCATTACAAACTCTTTAATCTCTAAAATGCCGACCAACAGTTTTATATCTTCATTCAACCCGTCCTCGAAAGGTTTACACATTATAGCCTCCGATGAAATACATTCCCGAGCATATCGGCTAAGCCTCACAAATTTTCGTTCATAAACAGTAATTGACATGGAACCCTGTTTGAGCTCAAGAAATTCTTTTCGTTTCTGGTCAATGAATCTCTGACTGATGTACTTCTTTCGAAACTCGGTTTGGAAGAATTCCCAAGTAACTCGCTCTCTTGGCACAACTAATACCAAGGTATTCCACCAATAGTAGGCAGAATCACGTAACAAAGATATAGCACATTTTAAGCATTCTTCGGGTGTGCATGACAATTCATCGAACACTCGGATGGTGTTGTCTAACCAAAACTCAGCCTGCTCAGCGTCATCACTATAAGTAGCCTTGAACTCAGTAGCCCTGTGCTTTCAAATTCTATCAACCGGGGGCTTGCTCATCCTCAACTGATCGACTACCGGAGGTACCACAGGTGCAGGGGGTGTATTAGTCGGGAGTGGGGGTTGTGGAACAGCCGCATTGGTTCGAATGTATTGGGTGAACCTATCATTCATCATATTATAGAAGGCTTGTTTAGCCTCTTCATTCTAATTGCTTGCATTCAATTGAGAGTCTAACGGCACTGTCCCGTGTGCGGGAGCAGGCGCTACGCTCTCGACATCATCAGCTACTGCTTGATCGGGATCGGGATTCATTACTATACGAAAAACACATTTCAACTGTCAGAAATCATCACACTATCGTATCAACACTTTATGGCATGTATAGCTAGACTCACACGCGCAACGTTAGTCCTAGAATTAACTAAACCGTAGCTCTGATACCAATAAAATATAACACCCCTATAACTCGTATCCGTCGCCGGAGTGGGTTACGGAGAGTTACCAACCCCAAAACAATACATTCGCACATTCACATAGATATAATTTCAATAACACTTATATACATATCCAAACACCATCAAAGATCGAAAACAAAATCTTATACGAACATTCAACGATGCCATATTCGCATGGTTACAATATTTAAAATTTCAAAATATCATTCACTTTAGTCTATTCTATACATGCCATACTAATCCAAAATATAATAGTACCAAAACAGTAGATAGTGTGACAAGTTGCTGACGATCCCTGAGCAGGCGGCCAGAATCAACAATCTATAAAACAGAGAAACATAACAAATGGTGTAAGCTTTTATAAGCTTAGTAAGTTTTAAGCAATGCAAACAATTAAACTCAATCATCAAACAAATATTCAACTTCTCACATAACCATTTTCTAGATATAATATCATTTGGCCGAATAAAAATCTTCACATAAAACACATTTATCATGTTAATTTCACTTGAATCAAAACTCATATAGCATAGTTGAATCAAATACTTTCACATGGCATCATATGTTGGCCGAATGTATCACAATCACATTTATAGTCATAACATTTATTCCCCTATGCATCACTTTATACACTTATGAATCAATCCAAATTAAAATCACATACGAGTACGTGATACATACCTAGCTAACTTAATGTATTGAACATACTCAGTTGTGGTTTTATTACGAAGTCTCATAGTCTTAACTTTGCTCAAATCACCGGCATTAAGCCTGCTAGGTTTTAAACCCAAATTCAATCACCGGCACGAAGCCGGCTAGGCACACAGGCCCAAATACATATCGCCGGCATAAAGCCTGCTAGGGACGAAGGCCCAAATACATATCACCGGCATAAAGCCTGCTAGGCACGAAGGCCCGAATACATATCAAATCATATATTTCTAGTTTCCACATAGCCCAAACACATTAACAAAAGCTTTGCATTATTCAATCATAAGCACATACTAATCATATTATTTAATTTCATAACTTGCCAATTTGACCTTAACACAGAGCAATGTATCATTTCGTAAAAGCTTAATTACTATTGATGGTAAGCAGTGTTCTACGTATATACTTACGAATAACATCTAATGTTCAGAATGTAGCACATGTTTAAATTACTTAAAACTTACCTCGGATATTTTCAACAGTCGTGAATCGGCTATTCAGTTACTTTAGCTTTCCCCTTATCTGAATTTGCCCCTCTCTGCGCTTGAGCTAAAATTAAGACAATCAACTTACTAATTACAAATTCCAAAACACAAACACTACACAATTACTATCTAAGTTCACATTCAGCAGCTATGTACACATGAATACACTTACAAATATCAAGTAGCCGAATATACATGTTAATACCAAAGCATCACTCACGTAGCTTATCATGCTTTCATATACATATCTTAACCACCTAGCCAAATATGTTTATCAACAGTTGAACACATTTGCATAAAAACTATCATAACATGCTTACTACTTAATCACAAAATAAGTACACTAATCATGTACACATACTTTCTCAATTGATTTCTTAAGTCCACATTCGGCATTACCACTATATTTAACTTAATATTTCTAAACAAATTTTCATTTAATATCACCTTGACCGAATATAAACTCATCAAAATAGCATTTAATTCAACCACATTTGTCTAAACATTTTCATATTGGACAGCATGTATAACCTCATTTGGCACAAGGTAGATTTGTTTCTGCCCTACATCCATAAAACTAACTTATGCATAAATGGTAAGCTTATTCGGCCATTATGGAACAACTAGGTTTAACATTAAAGTCTTAACTTTTATCATCTAACATATAAACCAATTCAACCAAATGAACAATTATAAACTTTACATGGCATTACTTTAAACTTTAAGCTCTTTCTAAACATTTCACATATACCCATAGTATTTGTTTTATTTAACTCATCATTTTACTTTACACTCGGCAATTTCTCCCACATAGCCGAATATATATATTTTCTTTAATGCACATACAAAATTTGTCACCTTAATATTTTATACACACACCTTAACTGAACATCAATTAATTAAACACTTAAACAAATTTCTTTAGCTATTCACACATTCGGCACAAATAAAGACAATTTAACAAACCTTAAATTCAACTTATAACCACATACACAATATTTAAAGCATTTAACATCACTTCATCATGAATTTATATCATGACCGAATGCTCCCTTTACACCATTTTAACCACCTAAAGCTCAAATTTCCCCAAGCAATCTCTTTTGATCATTGTACCAACAATTCTTAACATCATAGCATAAACTATAAATTTCTATCATCAATTATCAATTTAACGCATGATACCTCCAAAACTGAATGCTTATTTTTTTCTCTCTCTAAATCCATATTCGGCAACCATATATTCAAATACTAAAACTTTAGCTTTCAAGCTCAACAATTAGCAAACTCAACTCATCTAACATCAATCTCCACACTAAGAACATCAAAACACCAACCAAGAAATACACATCCATGGCCGAATATTATCCTCATCAAAAAGCAAAATTTAAACCATGAACTAGGTAGAATTTAAGCTAACAACTCAAATTATTCATGAATTTCAAAGAATAACATCACACATACCTCAATCTATCAACTTCCTTAGCCGAACCCTTAACAAAATTTTTCTTCTTTTCTTTCTTTGATTTTTGGCAAATGAAGAACCAAAAAGATGAACACATTGTTCATTTCACCCTTTTCTTTTATTAAATTATGCTTTATTAATGTAAACCATTAAATTATAAGTTTATGAATATAAAACACTTATATTTTACATCACATTTTATCATAGCCGGCCACTAAGTTTAAATATGGGAAAATTGACATGCAAATCCCATCTTTTAAACCATACAATAATTTGGTCATTTTAAAATAACCTAACACATTTTCAATGTTTTACCCCTAAGTCCTTTTTAGTAAAATTCACATCCAAATGACAAAATCAAAACATCAAAATTTCACACATGGATTATCACGTATAATAATCATTAAATTTAACATTTAATTATTTTTGTGAATCGGTTTTGTGGTCCCGAATCCACTTTCCAACTAGGGTCAAATTAGGGCTGTCACAAGATAAACGATGAGTATATTACTTATATGCTTGTATTGAATGTGTATATGTGTGAATGATTTGAATGTATAAATATGTATGATCAAGAATACTTAACAAAAGTTAAGTCCTGTAAACATATCCGAGAAATACCAAATAAATGATAATGCTTGACTTAAATGATAAAATGTTATTCTTGTACTTGGTATAAATAGTGATTGTGATTTAAAGGAATTACTGGATACAATTGTAATAAATAGATGAAATAACCACTTGGGTAATTATGTTCGAAAAATTTCAAATCCCATTTGAATAAATGAAAATAGATGGTTATGTGATTTCCCAAAATGAATAAGGTCTTGCATTTGTTATTGACGAGATTTAGCTCGGACGAGTAATACTATTGACCTCATTACAGAAAAGGATTTATCCCGAATAGGTAATCCTGATATAAGTCCTCTCGAGCAAATGTTATGTATTGGATTTAGCCCAGACGGGTAATTCCAATCAAGCTCCTTAGAGCATATGTTAAGAAAAGGATTTAGCCTGGACTGGTAATCTTGTTGTTTATATATATGTGGCTCGAGAGTGTACTCTCTGAAATAGTATCCTATGCATACCATTGAATATGAATTGACGAATCCTGATTTGTACACCACTAGTGTACTACTTGTGTATCCATCAACATTTTAGATAAATTTAATGGGTAAAAGTTACTGACCTGAGAAGATATGAATAAAAAATGAGTTATTACACATATCGACTTGAAATACATGAAAATGACGATACATGACAGATGATGTATGAAACCACGAGATGATGATATTTGTACATGGACTTTATTTGATGAATATATGTTCATTATTGATTATAAACTTGTACACCTTGAGTGTATTAATTGTGACCTTGATATTCCAAGTAATATGAGTAAAGTTCTAATTTAAAATTATCAGAACTCGAAATGAGCTATTATGAAATTATACTCATAATAATGAGATGAATTATGCATGTTGAATGAATACATGATGTGGAAAGAATATGTTCTTGGAAACTTGATGGTTGTGGAGCCCATATATGATTTGATGCTAATATGGAATATATGACTAAAAAGGGCAATAAGGATGTGTGTAGGGTTTTGGTCAAATTGATTGAATATGTTTTACATAGTTATCTCAAAATAGAATGAATGGTAAGTTAAGTATCATGTTATATGAACTTACTAAGCATTTTGTGCTTACTTAGTTTTTATGTAACACCCCTTACCTGTATTCGACGTCGGAACAAGGTATGAGGTATTACCAGTCATAAACTCAAGTAATCAAACAAAGCTGAGACTCAAAATTTCTTCCAAATTAAAACTTTTCATAGACATTCGAAACATCCCTTATATGAGCCTACAAGGCTCAAAACATGCTTCGGGAATTGTTCAGGACTAAATCAAGAACTTACAAAACTTGTACAATACATAAGAGGTTTTCATGCTTTGGGGAGTCACACGCCCGTGTGGGTAGGCCGTGTGGTCACACACGCTCATGTGACTCTAAGACACGCCTGTGTTCTAGGCCATGTCCAAAATTGGGGACATTCTATTTATGACATCATCACCCAAATAAGGTCACATGGCCAAGGCACACGCCCATGTGCTTAGGTCGTGTCCTCCATACGGTTGAGACACACGCCCGTGTGCTCAATTCTGGACATTTTGTTTCTAAAAATTAAGGTGTAGGGGATACACGACCGGATCACACGCCCTTGGGGGCAGGACACGCCCATGTGTTTACCTGTGTGGACAAATACAAGGCTATTTTCCAAGCCATTTTGCCACCCTCTCTTGTAAGCATTCATACAACATCATTTGTCACATTACTAAGCATAAAAATGCAATCAAACCAACCATAATCATGCAATAACATGTCATCTACATACTCACATCCACCATCCTAATATCATCATGTTTGCCAATACAATTCATGCCAATTTCATGTTCATAAAGACTTTAACATATGAGATGCATTCATAACCACATTAGCTAATTTAGCTAATCAATGACAAGGTTAATAAGCACATCCATCACTTTTCTAGCAAACCTAAACCACATCACAAGACATTGGTATTTACACATGAATAATCATATAATCAACATAAGCCATCATTCATGGATATATACAAATTGGACTGTACCCATAATAGGCCAACACACTTGGCCATATTAACCATGACATAATTAACAAAAGATAAAGTCCCTATACATGCCATAAACTTAAAATACTTGCAATCATTTATACCCAAATGATAACTTGATAGTGTATAGCATCTCCGACGATCTCCAACCCAAGCTAGCTAAATTACCCTATAAGAGATAGGAGAGGAAGAGGACTAAGCAATTAAGTTTAGAAAGTTGATATGTAAATAATAAGCAATTTATTAGCATGCTTTTACCAATCCTCACAATATGTTCTCAATATAATATAATCATAATTGCACATAGTTCCACTATTTACTCATGTTCATATCAAGTTGTCTACTCAAGTCATAGTCACTAAATTATTTATATCTTGAGCTACAGAACTCCAAATTAAGATCTGCTAATTTTTCCTGAAACTAGACTCACATACCTTTTTACCAAAAAATTCTTAGAATTTTTGGTTTAGCTAATAAGTACAGTTTATTCTTTAAATCACCCCTCTTCTGCTATTTGACTGTTTTGACCCTTTTTCACTAAAAATTAATTAGCTCCTCGTACGAGACTCAGATGATGTTCCTGTTTGATTCTCTTGAAAATAAATTCATTAATAATTTCAAAAATATAAACTATAACTTATAATTATTTTTATACTATTTTTTAATAATTTTCTAAATTCAAATTAGGGGATTCTGAAATCATTCTGACCCTGTCCCATAAAAATTAAAATATCTCATAATATTAAATTATTTTGCTCACACTGTTTCTTCTATGTGAAACTAGACTCAATAGGATTTAATTTAATATCTTATTCAACCTCTAATTCATTTTTCAAATTTTTTGGTGATTTTTCAAATTTATACAACTGCTACTGTCTAGAACTATTTTATTGCTAATTTAACTCTTTCATGATTTCTTTGTTTTAACTTCCATTTAAACATACATATCACCAAGACATATCCATAACTAGCCATTAACAAATATTTACATCCCATTCATTGGCCAATTTGACCCATGCATCAACAACAAAGACTTGAACATATCATTTCTCAATTTAATTTGGCCTAAAAGCCTCACACATGATCATCAATCAAATTTACCACACATGTAGACATCATAGGTATAGACCTATAATCACAAGGTCATCACAAGATCATTCTTATAGGCATAATGTACTCGTTTATATTCTTACCAAAATTCGATCACATACTTAGCACATTGCTCATGAGTGTACACATACATGTACCTGCATCAACTCGTGACACAACCATAGTCTTCTTACATCTTTAACATAAACTCTAAATTACCTATTGAATCACTCGAAATACTAAAGGATACCATGAAATCTCATGCACATAGAAAGATACCAATGCCTTGTCCCAGACATGGTCTTACATGGGATCAAAAATCGATGCTGATAGCCCACCTATGGTATTACACGATGTCTCATATCGATGCTGATGCCATGTCCCAGACATGGTTTTACACTGCCTCACATAACAATATCGATGCCATGTCCCAGACATGGTCTTATACTGGCTCACATATTAATGCTGATGCCATGTCCCAAACATGGTCTTACATTGGCTCACATAATAATGCCAACGCCATGTCCCAGACATGGTCTTAGACTGGCTCACATATCAATGCTGATGCCCTGTCCTAGACATGGTGGTATACGGGATCTCATATTGATGCCGATGCCATATCCCAGATATGGTCTTATACAGGATCACATGTCGATGCCATATCCCAGATATGGTCTTACACGGTTACACATATTGCCATGGTCCAACCATGGTCTTTACCGTTAATTCATCACATGTCGTAATTCGATCATACTCAGCCCTGCATTTCTCTTAATTTGATCTTTTAATACAATCTCGTATTTTTATATTATTCATGATCGAATAATAACATGCAAAATAATAAATGATATCGATTAAGCATTTAAACATATCAAATTTAATGCTTATTAAAATACAAACTTACCTCATTCGCTATAAGGACGAACCATGTCGACTAAATCCGATACTTGGTTTTCCCCTATTCTAGATCCAAATCTCATTTTTCCTCAATCTCGATAATATCAAAATTTACTATTTAATCATTAACTCATTCAATTGAACACAATTTACACAATTTGGCAAAATTACACTTTTTCCCTTACTCTTTCACAAAATTTTAAATTTGCCCTTAGGCTCGTAAAATGATTTTCATCAAATTTATTCATTACCCAAGCCTAGTCGAACCAATTTTATGCTTGTAACAGCCCGTAAACTCAATTTAGTCCCTAATTTTCATTTTCATCAAAACTTACTTAACAAAAGTTGTTTATTTACCAACCAAAATTCATTTCTTTCCATAAAAATCCAGCAAACAACATTAATTCACTCATGACAATACCCTAGACTATCAATCAAATTGCAAATTAGTCCCCCCCATTAGCTAGCTTGAACTATTAGGGTTCCAAAAACACAAAAATCAACAGAAATGATCATCAAAATAACTTACTTGCAAGGGTTATAAGTTGCTGAAATTTTGAGCTCTCAAAGCCCTTCTCTTTGCTGAAAAATTTAGTGGTGAAGAAGATGGAAAACATCTCTTCTTTTTCTATTATTTTTTTCTAACTTTTATTTCAATATACTATTTTTAACCTTTAATGCCTTCACCAAATCCACCTACTACATGTCCATCTTTGTCCCCTCAATTTTTCAATGGTATAATTACCATGCAAGTGCTCATACTTTTCAATTCCATAGCTATTTAGTTGCCTTATCAATTAGACCTCAAGTTTTGCACCTTACGCGATTTAGTCCTTTTTATAGAATTGAGCACTCAAACGATGAATTTTCTTTATGAAAATTTCATACAACTTTAATGTCATATTGTAGACATCAAAGTAATAATAAAATAAATTTTTTGATGTCAGATTTGTGGTCCCGAAACCACTGTTCCGAATAGGCCCAAAATTGGGCTGTTACATTTTATTTCCCTGTTTTATAGTAAATCAAAAGCTCGTTGGATTGGAAGCTTGGCGGAGATTACTCACACTATTCAATGGCCCATATCGATACAATATGGTAAATCAATTATGGTTATAATGCCATGTATAGGATATATTGGTCATATTTGCATGTAATTGTAAATGATGCTTGTAATCTAGCCATTGGAATGGCTAGTAATGGTTTGTTCTAATATAATTGTAATGTCTAACTATGGTACTTACATGTATGTTAAGTAGTTGATCAAACTATGTCTAGCTCAAGGTTTTAACTACAGTAATATTATAGATATGTATGCATAAAAGTATATGCCATGAAGAATGATAGAGTTTGCTTGATTTGAATGCTTGAAATGGTTGGTATTTAAATATGTGATTCAAGTGCAAGTCATAGGTGTGATTTTGGGTGAGAAATGAAGCTACGAATGATTTTATTTTGTCCACACAGATGTGTGTCTAGACCGTGTGTGGCACATGATCGGGTACACGGGCGTGTAGTTAGGCCGTGTGTCCCCTGCACCTTAATTTTCAGAAAACAGAATGCTTAGAATTAAGCACACGGGTAGAGACTCGAGTGTGTGTCTCAGCCATGTGAGGCACACGGCCTAGCACACGGGCATGTAACTTGGCTGTATGACATCAAATTGTTCATGAGTTACAAGTCAAAGAGTTACACGGGTTAGGGACACGGGCGTCTGAACCCATACGGCTTAAGCACACTGGTGTGTCCCATACCACACGGGCATGTTACTTTTAATAGTGAGAAAATTTTTTAATTTTGTGAAAAATTCCCTAAGTTCCCAATTTAGTCCTAATTCGATTCCAATACTTGTCTTGGGCCTCAAGGGTCCATATAAGGGACGTTATGAATATTTTTAGAAAAGGGATAGTAATTTACATAAATTATTTTAAAATGTTTTGAAAGTTTTGGTAATGCTTCGAAACCCTATTTCAGCGACAGATACAAGTTAGAGGTGTTACAAGCCAAGGTACTAAAGCAATAAGAAGAAACAAACCTCATACTCAACTGGGAAATGTGTCATTTTATGGTACGATAAGGTATTGTTCTAGGGCATCGGATAACGAGACATGGAATCGAGGTAGATAATGCAAAGGTAGACTTAATTGAGAAACTCCCACTTCCAATATCTGTAAAGGGTGTTAAGAGCTTTTTAGGCCACACCGATTTTATCGAAGATTTATCAAGGACTTCTCCAAAATTGCTAAACCTTTGTAACACCCCTTACCGAGACCGTCACTGGAGTCGAGCACGAGGCGTTACCAGACTTACCTTACTAGTTCGGGGCATAAAAAATTGCTTTTAAAATTAATTCACTCACATTCATCCAATATCCCTGAAAAGGGCCCTCGAGGCCCTAAAACATGCAATTGAAATGGTTCAGGACCAAACTGGGAGCATTAAAAATTTTACGATTACTTACACAAATTAAAACAAATTGTTTCATTGTTCATAATAAAACTGTCCACCTACGTAACAGTCACTAAATTAATTATAGCTCGAGTTACAAAACTCAAAATTTAAATCCGTAAATTTTCCCTAAAAACTAGACTCATATATCTTCTTACCATAATTTTTCCAAAGTTTCTGGTTTGGCCAATTAGTATAGTTTATTAGTTAAAATTTCCCCTGCTTCACAGTCTAACAATTCTAACCTCTCCTTGCTAAAAATCAAGTATCTCTTATAGTGCTTCCACTTGTTTCTAATGAAAATATACTCACTGAGGAATATATACATATAAATTATGACTCAAAATTATTTTTGTACAATTTTTAGTGAATTTCTAAAATCAGAACAGGGGATCACAAAATCCCTCTAAACAAGTCTCACAAGAATTTAAATATCTCAGAATATAGACTTCCTTTGCATGCTCAGTTTCTTTTATATGAAATAAACTCAATAATCTTTAATTCTATATCTCATTCACCATTTAATTCCATTTCTAAAATTTTTAGTGATTTTTCAAATTCACGTCACTGCTACTATTACAAAACTGTTTCATGGCCAACTTTTTCTCCATATTTTGTTTGCATAAACTATCATTTAGGCATACATAACGTCAAAACATGTTCCTAATTAGCCATTTCAATAGCTAATCATAATTAGCCATTACAATAGCTAATCATTATCAAGTATTCCCATGCCATTCTTTAGTCATATCATAAGAACATACACATAAATAGTCAAGTCCCTATACATGCCATAACTCAAAACATTTCAAATTACAAAATACCAAGATATTCTTTGATAGTGTGAGATGAACTCCGACGTCCTTACAATCCCCAAATTGGCTTGGCTATACTATAAAAGAGAGAAAGGAAAAAGAGTAAGCTACAATGCTTAGTAAGTTTACAAGTAAATAAATGACAACATTCACCAAGTATAAATATACTCATATTATACCATCAACTAACAAAATCTTTATTTTACTTCTCCATTTACTCTTTAACTTTCCTGTTTACCATTCCTTTACCTAAACTTTCTTGTAACATATCCTGTATATTAGCCCAATGAACCGTTTGGAATACTAAGGGTACTTGCTTTTTCCTGCCTGATAATAGCCTGCCAATGCCATACTCTCGGCATGGTCTAATATGGAATGTCATGACATTCCGTACCCCATACATTCCTAAGGTTCAAACAGGCTTTCTGGTACTTTTTCTCTGTTACCTCGTCTTTGATTCAACTTGGAATATTCTCATAAAATAAATGTATATATTCTAGAAATTAACAACATTAATATAAAGTATCAAAATATTGCATTTATTTACCGTAAACGTACCTCGGTGCAAAATACAATCAACTTGACAACTTAATCTTCTACCTTTTTCTTTCCTCGGTCCATCCCCAAATTTCGTTCTTCTTGATCCATAACTAGAAAATTTAGCTTATTTAATACTCACATTTATCAAAATAGTCCTTAACTCTAACTTTGGCAAAATTATGATTTTGCCCTTAAATTTTTACATATTTATACTTTTTCCCCAAAGCTTAGAAATTAAAATTTTTCCCTAATTCTTACGTTTTAGGACATGCTGATCATTTTCCCTTAACAGCAACATCAAATTCTCACTCTAACATGTACTTATGAACATTAGGTATTTTTACCGATTATGTCGTTTTACTCGCTTTCACTTAAAATCGAGTCGCATAAGTTGCTTAACATAATTTAAAACCTCATATTCTATCATAAAACATCAAAATAAACACATTTCACCTATTGGTATTTTTCAAAATATGAACCCTAGGTTAAATTATTGCTAGAATAAGCTAAATCGAGTTACCGGGACTCTAAAAACGTAAAGAACATTAAAACCGGGGCTTGGAATCACTTACTATGGAGCTTGGAAGCTTGAAACAAACCCTAGCTATGGTGATACATGAGGTTCGACCACTTGAAGAAGATGATAGCAATTTTGCCATCTTTTTCCCTTTTAATTCCTTTTTATTACCAATTGACTAAAATGCCCTTCATCAAAACTTTTGTTATTTCTACCTATGTATGTCCATTTTTGTCCATGAAAACCTAATGGTATAATTCCATTTAAGGACCTCTACTTCAATTATGCTCTTCAATTTAATCCTTTCCTATCTAGAACTCATATTTATCAAATTTTGCAATTAAGCCCTAATAGGCAAATTAAACATGCAATTCATGAAATTTTCTATCAATATTCTAACACATGCATCTAATCACTCGGTAAATCATAAAAATTTATCGGAATAAACTTTTCTATCTCGAATTCATGGTTTCACAACTGCTGTTCTATTTAGGCCTTATTTCGGGATGTTACATGTCTCCCCCTTTAGGGATTTTCGTCCCTGAAAATCTTACCTGTCAATAGGTTTGGATACTGTTTTCGAATAGCCTCTTCGGGCTCCCATGTAGCCTCGTCTACCCCATGTCTATTCCATAATACTTTCACAAGTGCCATACTTTTGTTCCTTAGTTGCTTGACCTCTCGAGCTAAAATCTTTACCGGTTCTTCACCGTAAGTCATACTTGGCTGAATCTCAACCTCTGTCTGTGAAATCACATGTGACGGATCAAATCGGTAACGATGTAACATAGATACATGGAACACATCATGAATCTTCTTTAACTCTATCTGCAAAGCTAACGATATGCTAATGGCCCAACTCTTTCAGTCACCTCAAACGGTCCAATAAAACGCAGACTTAGTTTGCCTTTCTTGCCAAATCTAAAGACTTTCTTGCACAACGATACTTTCAAGAACACTTTTTCACTAACTTGATACTCAGTCTTTTTTCTTTTCAAGTCTACATAAGACTTCTATCTATATGAAGCTGCTTTCAAGCAATCTCTGATAAATTTCACTTTCTCTTCAGTTTCTTTAACAAAGTATACCCCATAAATCTGATTTTCTTTAAGCTTTGTCTAATACAAAGTTGTGCAACATTTACTCCCATACAAAGCTTCATAAGATGCCATCTTCAAACTCGACTGGTAACTACTATTATAGGTAAACTCTACCCACGGCAAATATTTCTCCCAACTAACTTGAAATTCCAAGACACAACATCTAAGCATATCCTCAAGTATCTGAATAACTCTCTCTTACTGACCATCGGTGTGAGGATGGAAAGCTGCACTAAAACTCAACTTTGTGCCCAAAGCTTCTTGTAACTTCTTCTAAAACTGCAAAGTGAATCTCAGGTCTCTATCTGAAATAATCGATAATAGTACTCCATGTAGTCTAACTATCTCAAAAATATACAACTCGGCCAACTTGTCAAGTCAATAGTCCATACAAACTGGAATAAAATGAGTCGACTTCGTTAGCTTATCAATCACAATCCATTCAACATCTTTCTTTCTCAGTGTCAACGGTAATCCTATTACAAAATCCATAGCAACTCGGTCCAATTTTCACTCAAGAACTAACACAGGCTAGAATAAGCCTGAAGGTACCTGATGTTTGGCTTTTACCTACTGACAGATCAAGCATCTAGAAACAAATTGTGATATATCTCTCTTCATTCCTACCCACCAATACATTTTCTTCAAATCATTATGCATCTTTATACTACCTGGATGAATAGACAAAGAACTGCTATGTGCTTCCTCTAAGATCTTTCGAATAAGCTCGTCATTCTTTGGTACACATATCCGATTTATGAACATCAAACAACAGTCAGAACTAATATGAAAATCTGACTCTATACCCGACTCACACTAAGCTCTTTTAGCTTGCAATTCACTGTCATCTTTCTAAACTTTACAAATTTCTTCAAGAAACATTGGCTTAGCTATTAATTCAGCTAAGATAGAACCATCATCTGATAAGGTTAAACTAGTGTTCAGGGCTCTTAATGCAAATAAAGATTTTCTACTCAAAGCATCAGCAACTACGTTTGCCTTACTCGGGTGATAATCGATCACTAGTTCATAGTCTTTAATCAACTTTAACCATCTTCTTTCTCTCAAGTTCAAATCTTTCAAGTCATCAAGTATTTCAAACTTTTATGATCAGAAAATATTCGACATTTCTCACCATACAAGTGATGTCTCCAGATTTTCAATGCAAATACAATGGTAACTAGTTTTAAATCATGTGTCGGATAATTTTCCTCATGTGGCTTTAGCTATCTAGAGGCATAAGCAATTACCTTTCCTTCCTGCATAAGTACACAGCCTAGTCCATTCAAGGATGCATCACTGATCACAAACTCTTTACCCGGTTCTGGTTGTACTAAGACAGGAGCTTCAGTCAACAATGCCTGTAACTTCTCAAAACTCTGCTGACACTTTTCAGTCCATTCAAGCTTGACATCTTTCTGTAGCAATCTTGTCAATGGGGTAGCTATCATGGAAAATCCCTCTGCAAATCGTTTATAATAACCGGCAGACCAAGAAAACTTCTGACCTCTGATGTATTCCTAGGAGGCTTCCAATCAACAATGTCTAAAATCTTACTTGGATCAACTCTAATACCTTCACCTAAGACTATATGTCCAAGAAAACTGACTTCTCATAACTAGAACTCACTTTTGCTAAACTTGGCATAAAGTTGATTATCTCTCAAAGTTTGTAAAACTATTCTCAAATGCTCTGAATGCTCAGTCTCATCATGAGAAGAAATCAAGACATCATCAATGAACACTACAAATTTATATAAGTATGGTCTGAAAATTCGGTTCATTAAGTCTATGAAAATGACAGAAGCATTAGTTAAGCCAAATGGCATCACAAGGAACTCATAATGGCCATACCTAGTCCGAAAAGCAGTCTTCGGAACATCTGACTCTTTAATTCGCAATTAATAATATACGAATCTCAAATCTTTCTTGGAAAACACAGTAGCTCCCTTCAATTGATCAAACAAATCGTCAATTCTAGGCATTGGATACTTGTTCTCAATAGATACCTTGTTAAGCTACTGATAATCTATGCACAATCTCATCGAACCGTCTTTCTTTTTCACAAAAAGTACTGGTGCACCCCATGGTGAACAACTAGGTCTTGCAAAACATCTATCTATTAATTCTTACAACTGAACTTTCAATTCTTTCAATTCCATTGGAGCCATTCTATAAGGAGCAATAGAAATGAGTGTTGTACCTAGAACCAACTCAATACCAAACTCAACTTCTTTGATAGGAGGCAAACCAAGTAGTTCTTCCAGAAACACATCAGGAAACTCACATACCACAGGCACTGATTCAATTTTCAACTCTTGATCTTTAGTATTCAACACAAAAGTAAGATAAGGTCCATATCCTTTCCTCAAGCATTTTTGAGCAGGCATAACAAAAATCATGGCAATTGAACTAACTGACTCATTTGAATTAACCCGAAGAATTTCACCATTTTTACATTTCAACTCAATGAATTTCTTTCCACAATTCACTATCACATCATGTGTAGTCAACCAATTCATACAAAGCATCACATCAAACTCATCAAATGGCAATAACATGAGATCGGCTGGAAAACAGTAACCTCTAATCATCAAAGGGAAACTTTTACATACTTTATCTACTAATACATACTCACCCAATGGATTCTATACTTTAATCACAAATCCCATAGACTCTGTGGACATGTTCATACTAGGCATCAATTTCATGCAAACATAGGAATGGGTCGAATCCGGATCAATCAAAGCAATAACATTAACATCATGAAGAGAAAATGTACCCGTAATTACGTCAGGGGAGGATGCCTCTTCACGAGCACGGATGGCATAGGTCCTTGTGGGTGTTCTAACATCTGGTCTCACTACTGAATCTCTAGACACACCTCTATTACCTGCCCCTATTCCTGTGTTTTTCTGTGATCTACCTCAGACTGGAACATTCCCGGACCTAGCACTCTATAATTCTTCCTTTTTAACGTTTCTAGACACTCTCGCATAAAATGATCTGGAGCACCACACTTGTAACAACCACTCTCATCTATTCGACATTGGCCAAAATGACGTCTACTGCACCGTGGACACTCTGGTCTACCCGGTCGGACATTGCCTACACTCGCAAATGAGCTAGTTTGAGCTTTCGAACCCATATTTCTGTTATCTTTGTTTCTGCTCAAATACCCAGATGAAAAGCTTGATCTAGTAGAGAACTCTCTAGGCCTCTTGGATAAAGACTGAAATGATCTGCTCATCTGTCTTTTCTTTGTATCTTGTGTCTCAATTCTAGCTTTGCCTTTTTCTTTTTCTTTTAGCAATTCCTCTGCCTTACAAGCTCTGTCAACTAAAAAAACAAACTCTTTTCTCTCTAGAACACCAATGGACAGTCGAATATCATCATTGAGCCAATTTTCAAATCTCTTGCACATAATAGCTTCAGTTGACATACACTCTATAGCATAATTGCTGAGTCTGACAAATTCACATTCATATTCAGTCACTGTCATCTTACCCTGCTTTAGTTCAAGGAATTCCTTTCTTTTCTAGTTGATGAACCTTTGAGTGATGTACTTCTTACGGAACTCGTCCTGAAAGAAAGCCCAGGTAACTCTTTTTTTCAATACTACTGACACAAGTGTCTTCCACCAATGGTAAGTTGAATCTCTAAGAAGTGACACCACACACTTTATACACCCTTGTGGTGTGCAAGATAACTCATCAAAAACTCTGATAGTATTCTCGAGCCAAAATTCAACTTTCTCTGCATCATCATCTTTAGTAGCCCGAGACTCTTCGGCCCCTTATTTTCTAATCTTGTCTACTGGTGGCTTTTCTTTTCTGACTGTATCTATGACTGGGAAAGCTACATGGGTAGTCTGAGGATCATGATGGTGTGGAGGTCTAACAGCCAGATACGTACGAACAAACTCAGCAAACCATTCATTCATAGCTTGGAAGAAGGCTTCTAGAGCCCCTCCACCCTGACTAACTGTAACGGGCTTTTCACTACTATTTGGTGCCACTATCCCATGGGAGCGGGAGCATTACTTTCTACATTGTCTGTACCAACTCATTTGGGATCCATAACTATAAAAGAAAAAGCATTTTAAATTCGTCAGGAGTCGTCACACTATCAAAATATAAGTATGGCATGTATAGCTAGACTCTTACTCATACTGAATATTCTGAGAATTGACTAAACTCTTACTCTGATACCAATAGATGTAACACCCCTTACCCGAGACCGTCGCTAGAGTCGAGCACGAGGCTTTACCAGACTTACCTTACTAGTTTAGGGCATAAAATTTTTTTTTTAAAATTAATTCGCTCACATTCATCCAATATCCCTAAAAATGGCCCTCGAGGCCCTAAAATGTACAACTGAAATAGTTTGGGACCAAATCGGGAACATTAAAAATTTTACGATTAGTTACACAAATTAAAACAATTTGTTTCACTGTTCATAATAAAACTTTCCACCTGCATAATACTCACTAAATTAATTATAACTCGAGTTACAAAACTCAAAAATTAAATCTATAAATTTTCCCTGGAACTAGACTTATATGTCTTCTTACCTTAATTTTTCCAGAATTTTTGGTTTGGCCAATTAGTAGATTTTCTTAGTTAAATGTTCTCCTATTTCACAGTCTAATGGTTTTGACCTTTCTCCTCTAAAAATCAATTATCTCTTAGTAAAGTTTTATATAGTGATTCATCTTATTTTTAATGAAAATAGACTCACTAAGGAATCTATACATGTAAATTATGACTCATAATTATTTTTATACAATTTTTAGTGAATTTCTAAAATTAGAACAGGGGATCACGAAATCCCTCTGAACCAGTCTCACAAGAATTTAAATATCTCAGACTATAGACTTCCTTTGCTTGCTCAGTTTCTTTCCTATGAAATAGACTTAATAAGCTTTAATTCTATATATCATTCACCATTTAATTCCATTTCTAAAATTTTTAGTGATTTTTCAAATTCACGTCATTATTGCTGTTACAAAACTGTTTCATGGCCAACTTTTACTCCATCATCATTTCTTTGCACAAACTATCATTTAGGCATACATAATCATAATTAGTCATGTCAATAGCTAATCATAATTAGCCATTTCAATAGCTAATCATAATTAGCCATTTCAATAGCTAATCATAATTAGCTATTTCAATAGCTAATCGTTATCAAGTATTCCCATGCCATACTTTAGTCATATCATAAGTACATACACACAAAATAGTCAAGTCCCTATACATGCCATAACTCAAAACATTTCAAATTACAAAATATCGAGATAGCCTTTGATAGTGTGAGACGAACTCCGAAATCCTTACGATCCCCAAATTAGCTTGGCTACACTATAAAAAACAGAAAGGAAAAAGAGTAAGCTACAATGCTTAGTAAGTTTACAAGTAAATAAATGACAACATTCACTAAGTATGAATATACTCATATTATACCATCAACTAACAAAATCTTTATTTTGCTTCTCCACTTACTCTTTAACTTTCCTATTTATCATTCCTTTACCTGAATTTTCTTGTAACATAGCCTGTATATTAGCCCAATGAACCGTTTGGAATACTAAGGGTAGTTAGGTTTTCCTGCCTGATAATAGCCTGCCAATGCCATGCTCTAGGCATAGTCTTATATGGAATGTTCCATGTCCTGCCAAAGCCATATATCTAATATGGACTTACATGGGATGTTCCTCAACTGTCTCAACCTGCCAATGCCATATGTCTAATATGGACTTACATGGGATGTTCCTCAACTTTCTCAACCCAAAATGTCATGACATTCTGTATCCCATACACTCCTAGGGTTCAAACGGGCTTTCTGATACTTTTTCTCTATTACCTCATATTTAATTCAACTTGGAATATTCTCATAAAATAAATGTATATATGCTGGAAATTAACAAAATTAATATAATATATTAAAATATTGCATTTATTTACCGTAAATGTACATTGGTGCAAAATACAATCAACTTGACAACTTAATCTTCTACCTTTTTCTTTCCTCCGTCTATCCCAAATTCCGTTCTTCTTGATCCATAACTAGAAAATTTAGCTTATTTAATACTCACATTTATCAAAACAGTCCTTAACTCTAACTTTGACAAAATTACGATTTTGCCACTAAACTTTTGCATATTTACACTTTTCCCCAAAGCTCGGAAATTAAACTTATTCCCTAATTCTTACGTTTTAGGACATGCTGATCATTTTCACTTAATGGCAACATCAAATTCTCACTTTAACATGTACTTATGAACATTAGGCATTTTTACCCATTATGTCGTTTTACTCGTTTTCACTTAAAATCGAGTAGCACAAGTTGTTTAACATAATTTAAAACCTCATATTCTATCATAAAACATCAAAATAAACATATTTCACCTATTGGTATTTTTCAAAATATGAACCCTGGGTTAAATTATTGCTAGAATAAGCTAAATTGAGTTACCAGGACTTCAAAAACGTAAAGAACATTAAAAACGGGGCTTGGAATCACTTACTATGGAGCTTGGAAGTTTGAAACAAACCCTAGGTATGGTGATACATGAGGTTCTGCCACTTGAAGAAGATGATAGCAATTTTTGCCATCTTTTTCCTTTTTAATTCCTTTTTATTACCAAATGACTAAAATGCCCTGCATTAAAACTTTGGTTATTTTTGTCTATGTATGTCCATTTTTGTCTATGAAAACCTAATGGTATAATTACCATTTAAGGACCTCTACTTCAATTATGCTCTTTAATTTAATCCTTTCCTATCTAGAACTCATATTTATCAACTTTTGCAAGTAAGCCCTAATAGGCAAATTAAACATGCAATTCATGAAATTTTCTATCAATATTCTAACACATGCATCTAATCACTTGGTAAATCATAAAAGTTTATCAGAATAAACTTTTCTATCTCAAATTTATGGTTTCGTAACCACTTTTTCGTTTAGGCCCAATTTTGGGATGTTACAACCTTTATGCAAATTATTGGAGAAGGACACGACGTTTAAATATGATGAGGAGTACTTCAGAGCTTTCAAAGATTTGAAGGGTCAGTTAGTTTCGACACCCATAATCATCACACTAGACTAGGATTTTCCATTTGAATTGATATGTGATGCAAGTGACTTCGTGATAGGAGCTATCATGGGCTAGTGAAGGAATAAAGTTTTTAATCCCATCTACTACACGAGTCAGACTTTAATAGGAGCTCAACTAAATTATGCAGTAACGAAAAAAGAGTTACTTGCTATTGTGTTTGCTATTGACAAGTTTCAATCTAATCTTGTAGGTACCGAAGAGTTTGATCTAGAAATTCAAGATCGAAAGGGAGTAGAAAACTAAGTAGTAGACCCCATGTCTAGACTGGATCCGCAAGATGAGAATTCTCCACTTATACCCATCTAGGAGACAATTCCAAATGAACACATACTAAAGGTAAATCATGTCCATAATGCCCCTTGGTTTGTTGACATTGCTAACTATTTAGCTTTTGGTTTGATGTCGATTGGTAAAACGTATCATTAAAACAAAAGGTTTCTTCATGATTTGAAGTACTATTTCTGGGAAGAACCATACTTGTTTAAAAAGTGTGTAGATCAATTAATCAGGAGACGCATGGCAGAAGATGAAGTACATAAGATTCTATATCATTGCCACTCAGCTCCGAGTGGGGGACACTTCAGAGCTATACGTACTGTGGCCAAAGTATTATAAGCCAGATTCTTTTAGCTGACACTATTTGAAGATGCCAAAGGGTTGGAAACATCACCAATAGAAATGAAATGCCTTAAACAAACATCATTCAGGTAGAGTTGTTCAATGTTTGGGGTATTGATTTTCTCGGTCCTGTCCCTCCATCTTTTTGTCTCAAGTACATATTGGTAGCTGTAGACTTCGTGTCTAAGTGGGTTGAAGCTGAGGCATATCTAACGAACGATGCTAAGGTTGTAATGAAGTTTTTGCAAAAGGATGAGTTCACAAGGTTTGGAACCCCAAAAAGGTATCATTAGTAATGAAGGGTTCCATTTTGTGAACAAATGGTTGAAATGGTTACCTGAAAAACATGGAGTGAAGCACATGGTTGCCACAGCTTACCAACCGTAGACAAATGGGCAATCTGAACTGGCAAACAAGTAAATCAAAGGCATACATAAGAATGTAGTTTGCCTGAGTCGACAAGATTGGTTCAAAAGACTGGATGATGCTTTATGGGCCTATAGGACAGCATACAAGACAACTTTAAGGATTTCACCTTACAGGTTGGTCTTTGGGAAAGCTTGTCATCTGCCCTTAAAGTTAGAACCCAAAGCTTACTGGGCTCTCCAACAACTCTACTTGGATCTTAAGCTTGCTAAAGAAAAACAGATGCTCCAACTCAATGAGTTAGAAGAGTTTCGAATGTTCTCATATGATAATGCCAAATTACTCAAGGAAAGACTGAAGAGATGGCATGACAAACACATTCGGGTTCGAGAATTTGAAGTAGGTCAGCAAGTTTTGTTATTCAATTCCAAATTAAGGTTCTTTCTAGGTAAGTCAAAATCATGTTGGTTTGGTCCATTTACGATTCACCAAGTTCATCCATATGGAGTTGTCGAACTACAAAGCAAGGGAGGTAATTTTGGAGTTAATGCTTAACGCTTAAAACATTACTGGGGAGATAAAATTGAATGGGATCAAATCTCGTTCATTTTATTAGATGATTAAATTTTCTTGTTTTCCTTTCTAATAAATGATTTAGGGTATACTTTTGGGATTAGTATGTTTAAATAAATTTTGTATAGGAGATTGGAACTTAAGCGGGATCGCTTGTGACCCCTCCAATCTTTCCTGGGAATTGATTTTAACATAATTTTCTAAGAAATTATCCCCAAAATTGCAAAATTAAATTTTTAAGTTTTCAAATTCTCAATTTCAAATTTTATTTAAGTCTAGGTACTTAATTGTTCTATTTTCAAATTTTGGTTGCTCTTTTTGTAAATAATAAAAATTAGATGTCTATTTTGTAAATATTTTCAAAAGGCATCTAGAATAAATGTTTTTAATTTAATAAAGAAGATGATAATCATTAATATATAGTTATATCTATTATAATATTTATTAATTATTATCAACTTCGCATAGAATTAGGATTAGTTTAAATTTGATCATATTTTATTTAATAAGTATTTATTTTTAATAAATTAATAGAAAATAATAATTTAATTAATTATTAATTGTTGTTAACTGTATGTAGAATTAGAACTTAGAATATTTTAAGTATTAATTTGTTCTAAAAATTCTAATTAAACTCCTACTCCTTCCACTATAAATTTCACCCACATTTGCCATTCCTTTCACTTATCCCTCCATAGCACCCTAACCCCACCAAATCACCTAAGTTCAGCAGCCCCTAACTCCCTAGCCGCAATACCGCCCAGTAGCCCCATTCGGCCAGTAGATCACCTCGCACGCACCAGCCCCCATCGAGCACGGCACGTCCTGCTCTATGCGTATCGTGTTGCTCCTAGCTCCAGTGCGCGCACCCACACTGCTAGCCACTCAACATGCTGCCTGTGCCCATGTAGCTGCTAACGCTATGCCTTATTGCTCCCTCGCACATCTGCCTGTACACCCAGCAGTTCCCAACATCCGTGCAGCGCACCAACCTTGCTACTCGCATCAACATCCCACACTTAGTCTATAACCCTCCAAACATCCCTAAATTGGCCTCTTTTGATTCATAATTATTTTTCTTGGAGTTCTTAATTTTCATAAAAAGGCGGGTAGACAAATTTTTCTCTAAAATTTAAATTTTGTTTAATTTTTTAATTATTGAATAATTAATATTTTATACTAATTAAACTTTTGAGAAAATATTTGTTTTTATCTTATGTTCAGGTTAATCATGCCTCGCAAAAGAACTCGTTCCTTTGCTCAAATTGACGAATCACAAAATAAATTCCATTGTGAGGAAGCCAAAATGAGATATGAAAGTATTTTCAAGAATCAACAAATACATCCAAAGAAGGGCTTTACACTGAAAGAAAGCAATTATATTGATTTTATGGTGTGCATCCGACAAGTTATTGAAGCTCTCAATTGGGAGTTGTTTTGTGAGAAAAGACCTACTGTAGATGAGGAGTTAGTTCGTGAATTTTATGCGAATTTCATCTCAAGTGAATTTACAAAAGTTTCTATTCGCAAAATCAAGAAATTCTCAAGGAACTTATAGTTCCAGGTTCTAAGTGGGCCATGTCAAAGCAAGGAATTCATACTTATCGCATAGAATATTTGACACCACTAGCAAAGGTATGGTTCTATTTCATTCAATTCAGCCTTATGCCTATTTCACATGGGACTACCATTTCATTAAAGCGAATGGTCTTATTATACTCGATTTTAACTGGAAAGACCATTGATGTGGGAAAAATCATCTGAGAGAAATGCAAAATTATGCCGCTAGATGTTCTGGCCCAGCTTGCTTTCCCATTACGATAATAATTTTGTGCCTGAAAGCTAAAATTCTTGCAAACGTAAAGAAGACATGTTATAGCTAGGGTACAATCGCAGATTGGGACCTGTACCGGATAGCCAAAGACTCTGTTCTAAAGCAACAAGTTGAAGAAAGTGAGGATCCGGAAGAATAAAAAGAAGATCCCACAAAGATCGAACCAATGTCATCAACTAAAATTCCTAATAAGGTTGAACCAATGGAACCAGTAACTGAACTTGACATTCAACTTCAATGTTTAAGACTCAATCGCCTCGCTCAGATTTTGGAGATAAGCTGTCAAAGTTAATGGCATGATGCAACATATGCAGTGGCAACAACAAGCTTATTAGAGATATTCAAAAATACGGGATGATTCAATGAGAAGCGCTCTTACAAAAATATACAATGACTCATTTATCTTTGTTCCTGAGTTTCTAGATTTCATATTTAAACTATGGAGCCCACCATCGAAGAGGGAGTGAATTGATTCATGCAAAAACATATGTTAGCTCAATAATGACATAAATGTACTTTTAATAAAGCATGCAAATTGTACCATAAAATGTTTAGTTCCTTAGGAAAGTTAAGGATGCATGAAAGTTTAAGTCTCTAGAATTGACTTAGTAGTTTCTTAAGGCGAAATCCTAAGAGACATGGGAAGTTGGAAATGATTTAGGCAACTTTTGTTTGAATCTTTTGAGGCTTTCAAGCCAACCATGATGAATTTTTATCCCTTGAAATCAAACTTTGAGACTATATGGACTAATTTTATCTGAATCGTTGTAATATTTAGCCATCACTTTTCTTTTAGTTATCTTTAAATTGTCCCAAAAACTAGAATCAGTACTATTCAGAATGTTCTTTGAAAATAAGTTTGGGGGAGTTGAAAAGAAGTATCAAATGCTCAAAAAATTGTAGTATATACAGTGAAGTGCTCAATAAAAAAAAAAGAACAAAAGAAGAGCATATGTACTTGAAAGAAAATAGATGTACAAAAGAGCATGTAAAAGCAAAGTAAGTTGGTGAACTAAAGGCAATTTATCTATCTTTTAGCCTAAATTTATCTATCTTTTACCTACCCCTAGCCTAGCAATGTTACAACCTTTTTAAAGACCTATTGATTCAAGTTTCTATGCTACCTATATTAGTGGAGAGAAATTACTATGTTCAACATATGAAGGCATAAGTTAAACTTAATGATTGCAGCTTAATCTTGAATAAGGGAATAAAATCAAATTGGAAGGGATTTAACATGTCTTTATCTTGAAGCATTTAGTCTATTTTTGCTATCACAAGAATGATTGAGATTAATTTGAATGATATGTATACCTCAGTAGCGTAAATCTCAAAATTCTTGTTCTTTAGCATAAGTATACTAAAATCATAATTTTGGGAATAATGTTGTTCTGAAGGAATTTTTTCCCAAAGGTGTTTCCAAGAACTTCTTTTCAAATTTGTGCATTATTCAAGATGAGCAATGAATTAATTTTGGGGGTGTGGAAACATGAAAATATACACACTTTTCATGCCATTATTAACTCAAATTCATGCAGTTTCGATAAAATTCTTGTCAAAAAAATATTTAATTATTATAACATAATTAAATTGCACTCAAATTATGAATTTGTTGAATTTTACTTAATTTTATAATAAATTGTGATTAATTTTGATTATTTTTGACAGATTTACACAATGGGCGAAAAACAGCTCGATAGACACTACTAGAACCACAAAACTGAGAAGCAATTTGAAGCATCAAGGCAAAATAATTTTTCAGCCTAACACGGTCCAAATTATGTGTAATAGCCCAATTTTAGTGAAGTCGAAATAGTGGTTTCAGGACCACAAATCCGAGTCAGAAATAAAATTTATTTTATTATTATTGCATGATTTACATTATAATTGTAACACCCCTTACCCATATCTAACGTCGGGACAGGGTTTGAGGCATTACTAGACTTGAACATACTTAAACTCATTAAACTGGGCCATAACCTTTCTTTCAAAGTTCAAAATTTTCAGTTTCCATCTTAAAGTCCCTTACATAGGCCTACGAGGCCCAAAACATACACTAGTAATAGTTCGAGACTAAACCAATAACTTTTAAAACCTTTGAGACACAAATAAAATTTCCATACTTTGGAGAATCACACACCCATGTGGGCAGGCTGTGTAGTCTCACATTCCTGCGTGGCTCAAGACATGCCCGTGTCTTTCATACGTGTAATTCTCTGTTTATGACGTCATCAAACATTTAGGGAAACACAGCTAGGTCACACGCCCGTGTGCTAGGCCGTGTCCTCCACGCGGCTGAGACACATGGCCGTGTCTTTACCCGTGTGGCCAACACTCGAGCTATTTTCCAAGCCCTTCTATTGCCCTTAATTATTTACACACTTATACATTTAAATACATGTAATATATTACTAAACATTCATGACAAATAAATATAATCATATCACACAAGATCTTAACACATGAATGCATAAATAAGTTTACATATTCATGGCCAATATGAGCCACATCTCATGGCCTTATACAATGTAGCAATATAAGCGAATATCTTTGACCAAATCTTAAGAATACATTTTACCAACACCTAAGTACCTATACATGCCACTCACTCGTAGACACCTAAGGTTTGTCTTTACCCTGAGCTTACAAATTGATAGTGTGATGCTGCCTCTGATGATCTCCAACCCCGAGCCAACCTGACAACACTAAGAGGATTGGAAAGAAAGGAGTAAGCTTTATAGCTTAATAAGTTGGCATATAATAATAGGAAATTAATTAACATGATTTCCCAATCCTCATAATGTATTCTTAAGAAAATAAAATCATTATTTCACATGCTTCAACTTTTTACTCATATTCATCTTAAGCTATCTTACTAAGTCCCTGTCACTAAATTAATTATATCTTAAGCTACAGAACTCAAAATTAAGTTCTGTAAATTTTACCTAGATCTAGAATCACATATCTTCTTAACATAAAATTTTCAGAATTTTTGGTTTAGCCAATCAGTACAGTTTATTCTTTAAAATCTCCTTTATTTCGCTGTCCAATAGTTCTAACCTCTCTTGACTTAAAATATATTATCTCATTATACCGAATTCAGATAACATTTTCATTTGTTTCTACTGAAAGTATACTCATTGAGGAATATAAACATATAAATTATACACCATAAAAAATTTTATACAATTTTTGGTGATTTTCCAAATTTGTAATAGGGGATTATCAAAATCATTCTAACCCTTCCTCATAGAACTTTACATATCTCATAATATAAAATTATTTTCTCACTCTATTTCTTTTATAAGAAACTAGACTCAATAAGATTTCATTTCATATCTCGTTAAGCATCTAATTCAATTCTTACCATTTTTGGTGATTTTTCAAAGTCACGTAACTGCTGCTGTCCAATACTATTTGACAGCTAATTTCACTCTTTCATGATTTCATTGTTTTAACTTCTTTTTAACCATACATGTTATCAATCAAATTTGTCTCATTCTCATACATCATAGATATAAACCTATATTCACAAGGTCATCCTCATATGAATAGCGTACTCATGCTCTTTCTTACTGACAATTCACATTATGCCGGGCTCATTTCTTATAATTTCTCATGTGTCCCTATATTACTCATCACATAACTTTTGTCTTTCTCGTTAAACTCATCAACTTGAATACTTTTCCAGATAATTTACTTAGAATACTGAAGGATACTCATAATGGCGTTATCATAATAAGATGCCAAAGCCATGTCCCAAATATGGTCTTACATAGGATCTCAAGTCAATGCCAAAGCCATATCCCAGATATGGTCTTACATGGGATCTCATATCGATGTTGATGGCATGTCCCAAACATGGTCTTACCCGAGATCGTAAACTAATGCCGATGCCCTATCCCAGACATGGTCTTATATGGGATCTCTCTTAGATGCCAATGCCATGTCCTAGACATGGTCTTCCAGGGGATCTAAATCTCATCTCGGTGCCGATGCCATGTCCCAAATATGGTCTTATACTGGACCACATGTCGATGCCAATGCTATGTCCCAGATGTGGTCTTACATGGAATCTCATATCGATGCCAATGCCATGTCCTAGACATGGTCTTACATGGGATCTCAGTTTTGTGCCGAAGCCATGTCCCAAACATGGTCTTACACGGGACCTACAAATACTTATGTCATGACTACGGTACCTTTCGTATTCTTTGAAAAGTTAACCAGTATTTCTCTTTTATTTCTTCCTCATTTCTTTGTAAAATTCATGTCAATAATTCTTCATGGAGTATCATGGATTCATAGAATACCATCACAATAAATTCTCATAATGCATAAAACTACTTTATTTCATTCTACTTACTTGTAGAAGCTTAGTGAATTTACATTCAATCACATAACGTATGGTGGTAACTAAGCTCACAATTTCACATAATGACAATAATCATAAAGAGCACCTTAAACATATAATTCAACATAATTGAATTAATATACCAATTTAGACTTCAAACATAAGCTATAACAATATTGCCTTATTATTATCATACCAACTTACCTCGGACGCGAAAGTGGCTAATTTTCTCAACTTAGTCCATAACCTCGTTCTTTCCCGATCTAATCCCGAATCTTGTTTTCCATGATCTATAATATCACATTTAGTTCAATTATTAGTCACATTATTCAAGATGACCAAAAAATCACATTATGGAAAATTTACGTTTTTGCGCCTAAACTTTCACATATTTACACTTTTTCCCCAAGGCTTGTAAAATAATTTTTATTCGATTTCCTTGTATTTTGGACTTAGCCAAACCATTTTCGCAACTATAGCAGTCCAAAATTCTCATAAAATCACATACTTATGACCAATTTATAACTTGTACAGTTTTAGCCCCTTTTATACGATTTCATCGAAAATTACCTTGTAAAACTCATTTTTCTCATCATAGACATGCATAATCTACCATTAATCATCAAAATACACACTTAAACAACCATGGTAAAACTTATAAACTTTGACAGTTTTGAAATCGAAAATACGGGCTAGCTAGATTAAGGTACAATAATCTCAAAAACGTAGAAATTATTAAAAACCGAGCAAAAATGACTCACCAATTAAAGCACCAAGCTTGGCCGAATGTAGCTTTCTCCATGGCTTCCCATTTCCTTTTTCACATTCGGCTGGAGAAGAAAAGAGAAAATTATGATGCCTTATTACTATTTTTGTCTTATTATACCATTTTAACTTAATTACCAATTTACCCTTTTGGTTTCTAACAAACTTCAAAAATACCAAACAAATATCTTCCACTAATTTATTTTTGGACTAATTTCCTTATAAGGACTTTCACTTTAAACACCCATCACAATTACAATTTAATCCTACTAACCAAATTAAATACTTTATCGATAAAATTTCTTAACGAAATTTTCACACAACAATTCAATTACACTGTAGACCTCAAATTGATAATCCAAGCTATCTCATACTTAAAGCTTCCAAGATCTCATATTTTGCAACTTATTTAATTTAGTCTAAAAGTCAAATTGGACACTTTATGCATAAAATTTCTCCCTGAAATTTTCACACAAGCATATAAACATATCATAAACCTTATAATAATCATAAAATAATTATTTCTACTTTAAATTTGTGGTCTCGAAACCACTATTCTAACTAGGCCTCAATTCGGGATGTTACAATGATAGGAAAGACATATGAAAGTACTAATAAGAAAATTTTATCGATTATGTGTTTAATAATGTAAAGGACCAACTTGTATAAAATGAAAAAGTTGAATTCTAGTAGCTATGAGTACCAAATAGCTATGGAATTTATAACGCCCCAAATTTTAATGTTTTGGGAGTTTTGCCTGAATTGATATTTGCATGTTTGGGTTTGTTAAAGTGATGTTTTGGGTGTGATTAAGGGGCCTTTGGAAGGCCCAAGTTTAAGCCTAACTCCTGACAAAATTTTAATTTTTAGCTTTCAAGTGATTCTGGACACTGGTAGGTAGGACTTATAAATTAATGGTGGGGTTTCTTAGCACAAAAAGCCTTGTGTTGGAGTGGCAAGAGGTGCCACATGTGGGGCTTGGTGTGGCGTGATTTAGCATATGGGAGAGCCAAGGTTCAAGTCCCTTTGCACGCAAGTTGTACCTATTTTGCTAGTTGGAATCGGCAAGTGGTGTTCTTAGATGTAAAATTTCCAGGTGGTGGTAAGATAAGGATGTTATGGTCTTGAAAGTTTAAGCTAGTATCCAAATTAAAATTTAAGTAAATCATGGAGAAAATTAATGAGAAAAACAAGGGATTGAGTTGAGGACGGAGTTAGCCGAATGTAGGTGGCTTGAATGGGAAAAATCAGCTAGGGCAATTTCTTTTGGCATTTCGGCAAACAGGGAGTAGAGTGCCAACTTCTTTCTTTAGTGTTTCTATTTTCGGCATTGTGTGCAACTAGGTGGTATTGGTTTTGACCACTTAAGCATTTGTTCCCAAGAGAACCGAATAGGTATAGTTATTCTCTCCACTCTCTCTTTACTTCTGATATATTCTTCTTCAAGTCAAAAACCTAGTCTCTTTCTCTTCTCTCTTTGGCCGATTAGTGCTTTCTTAAGATTTCATTTTTCTTCTTTCGTTTCATAAATCTTCCTTGGCCAAACTACTCTCTTTCCCTTCCCATCTCTATCTGTCATTTTGAATTCCTTCCTTGAGCCAAATCTCACTATTTTCATTTCTCCATATTACTTTTGGTCGTACCTTACCCTTACCTTGGTGTTCTCTCACGTTATTCTGCTTTTCAGATCCTTTCTTCATCTTTCTTTCGATACCTTCAGACATGGTGATTGGGTTCTCAGGTAACCATTGCTAAACACCATGTTACCTAGCGGCTAGTAGTGTGTTATCAAAGATTTAATCAAGGTAAGTTTGTTTTGCTCTCTTATTGGATGGTCTTATAAAAGCCCAATCCTCTATAGGGTAATCAGCATTTAATCCCTTCATTAGGAATCGATTTGAATTCTTCATTCGTGATCGCTTCGATTTTCTAGGTGTGCGAGGAGATTGAAGTCAGTTGTGGACTACTATTATTATGGGATCGATCTAGGCTTTATGGTTGGGTTGCCATTAAGGTAACTGATGCTTGTCGCCACTAAGGGTATTGGCCGATTATAACATGGGTTTTTATGGTGGTGGCTCGCAAGCTGGATTGTTGTTTAATGTTTGGTCTGAACAATTGTATGTAGATTGCTCGCGGGCCTATTCGACTCCATTCGCAACCCAGGTGGGTAACGACACCCTCTGATAGAATAGATCGGCAAAAGCCAAAAAGCTAAAATGTCGAAATGCCAACATTTTGAGGTCTTGCGAGCGTGCGAATGCTCATGGGCCGATCTGAACCCACAAGTCGTGGGCGTTTGACTATATGGGCTACTGTGCACGTTCTCGTGCACTCGGGCTGTCCTAGGTCTTGACGGACCGAAGCAGGCCCAATTGGCCTATGGGCCCATATGGGTAAAGTGACACGGTAGGTGATATCTAGTACGTTAGATGTTAAGATCTATAATACTGTGTGTGAAATTGGACTGAGCGGGCCACACGAGCGTGTCGGCCCATCAGGCCCATTAGGGGTTTTGGGCCCGAATACACTATGTTACTATATAAACTTTCTGAGTTGCTCGAAGCAACGTTAGACCTACTAGAAGGTTGTATTAGGTAACGACATACCGAGGCATAGTATAATGACCAAATTACCCCTGAAGGAAAAAATTACCATTTTACCTTAGCTACCAAATGACGCTTATACCCCTAATAGTAGACTAGTTGATTTAGGTATGCTTTATCTGAATCTGTTAATCTATTTGCATGTGATGAATAGTACGGTTAGTCTGCATGGGGTTGGGTTTGGATCCGAAGGAAGTTCTATATAGTGGCACTGCCACGTATTCTGTTTAGTGGCATCGCCACGTAATTTTGTTCTGGTAGCTCAGCCATGATATCTGATGTTAGCAGCATGGCTGCGAATTGGTGTGCGGGCTGGATGGGTTGAGTTATTCACCACATGGTGTGATGGGCTGGTGCGAGTGGTGTGATGGGTTAGACTGGGTTGGGTTTTGCATATACTCTACTCTGTATCTGTACTGGGCCCAAGGCCCACTCTGTTTCCGAATAGGGCCAAGGCCCAGATTAATCTGTGTCTAAATAGGGCTTTGGCCCAGTCTGTTCTGTATGCCTAATCTTTATTGTTGGTTGGGGAAAATAACACACTGAGTTTTCACAAACTCACCCTTTAATTTTCAATTATGCATGTAACCCCCAACCATAGAGGATTTAGAGCTGCGAGGGACTCGGGGTGGCCACAAGATTTCTGCTTCTGCATTTTGCTTTACATTATTTTTATCATTATTATAATTTCAGAATTGCATTGTAATAAGGCCACTATGGGTGTTTGATTTTGGTTACACTATTATTTGTTTTTGTAACAGCCCACTTTATACCCTAGCCGGAATGAGTGGTTTCGAGACCACTTAACCGAGTCAAAATATTATTTTAAATGCTTTAATATGTTTTATGGCATGATAGGTATAGGGTGTGAAAGTTTCGTATTGAAATTTTACTATTTAATCGGTTAATTTGATAAAAAGGATTAAATCGCATAAAGCGATAAATAGGAGTTCTATTTCATAAATGGCTTATTTGATGATGGCTTTTTAAATGGAAGGCCTTAAATCGTTATTTTACCTTTTCTAAAGCTAATGGACACATATGTCCTTATTATTATGGTTTTATAAATGATATTATAAAGGTTAGTTTTGGTTTTTAATTAATATATGTTATAATAGATTAAATAAAATAAAATAATACTCATTTTCATTTGTTCCTTTACCGAATCTTCATCAAAATATTAAGGGTTTTCAAGCTTTTAACATTCGGTCACTTTGAGCTTTAATTCAAGATAAAGACGATCAAATCTCGGAACTTGATCGTGGAAAACGAAAAATAGACGAGTAGATATCGGGATTACGAAGTAAGTTCATAGAATTTGAATTTACCTTATAAATGCTTATAAATGTTGTCTAATGATTATGTGGATGTATAAAGTTGCTAAATTGGATTGCCTATTGAGTATATACATGTGATTTGGAATGGAAATGTTAAATGTTACAAGTGATACATGGATACCGAGCCCCGTTAGAACTGCAGAAGTCGTAGGCATACAAGTGACATTTCACTAGGGCTACAGGGTGGTTTGAGCTCCTGCATTTGTTGCGGACTCACCACATGCTCATGAGCTACACATTCATCCTTCGGGATCACATGTTTAGTCTTCGGACTCACCGTTCAGCCTACGGGCTTACCGTTCATCCTTCGGGATTACATGTTTAGCTTTTGAGGCTTACCGTATAGGCTTGTAAGAGCATACATGACATATTGACGGATTTCAGGTTATATGTATATACACTGTGTGTGTATCACCTGGGTATCCTCGATATTCTTATAGGTTCAACGGGCAATACCGATATAAGTTACATGAATTTCAAGATGATATAGATATAAGTATATATGATACCTGTTATATGAACTACATGAAAGGTATGATCCAACTCATATGATTTATATGTTACATGAGATATATGAAAGTGAATGCATTATATGTCATATGAATTATGATGTTTATATGGTCTAATGGATATGAATTATATGGTAAACTCTTGTATAAGATGGTATACGAAGTCTTATAAACTAACTTGTGTGAGCTTGTGATATAGGCTACAAGAGCATATGAATAGAATTGGCCTTACTTGTATATGTAGGGATTAGCTTAATGAATTGGTAAGTTAAATTCTAAATTTTACGAGCTTACTAAGCTTTAGAAGCTTACTCCGTTTATTTCTTTCATTGTCTTATAGATTCGGAAGCTAGCTCGATAATCGGATGAGTCGGAGATTGTCATCACACTATCTATCAAGCTTTGGTACTTTTGAACCTTTTGTAAATGAAATGGTCATGACATGTATAGACTGGTTATTTAGTGGATATGGTATGTTTGGGTAGATGATCAAGTTATGAGATGTGGCTTAGCTTATACATATGTAATTAAGTATTTTGAGATTGTTTCTTTTTTATTATATGTACATATGGTAAACTATATGATCAAGATGGATATATGAGCTGATATGGTACGAAATGAAATGTTGATAAATGAGCTGCTTAATGAGGTTGTTAGCCATTGAATTATAATGCTTAGTTGATGCAAGATATCATGATGATTATAGGTTCATATTATGCTTGAACTTGTATGTTTTGGTTGCCAATATTGGTATGAAATGTGGTGGTTATTGACTTGTAGGGAATGACTCATTTTGGGTGACAAATTGGCTTAAATCAAGCCTATATTTATGCCACACGGCCAGAGGACACGGGCGTGTATTTCAGCCGTGTGTCCCCTGCACCTTAAACGTTTTTGGACAGTCTTGCACACGGCCTAGACACACGAGCGTGTCTTGTAGCCGTGTGGCTAGGACAGTTTCGACCACAGCCTAGACACATGAGCGTGTTTAGTAGCCGTGTGAGGTAAGTTAGATTCAACCGCGGGTTATGTGATTTGGGCGTGTTAGATAGCCACGACCGTGTGAGAGAACACGGGCAAAGGGGCACGGCCGTGTGTCCTTAACTTGAAAATTTATGATTATTTTCTTGTCTTTTACTATGTTTTCAATTTGATCCTCAATAGTTATATGCATCATTTTACGATCATTTGAAGTATGCTTTGATGATTGAAAATACATGATGGTTAAAGATTAAAAAGTTCAAAATTTTACTGGTTCAGTATGAGTATATGTCCGGTAACGCTCCTTTCCTGTTCCGGCGACGGTTACAGGAAAGGGGTGTTACATTTGGGTGGTATCAGAGCTACGGTTTAGTCGATTCTAGGACTACCGTAGTGGTATAAGTCTAGCTATACATGCCATGTACATGAAATGTGATAGTGTGATATCTCCTGACATCCTCTGAAATCTATTTTATATAGTAATGGATCCAAATCGAGCTTTAGCTGATGATGTTGAAAGTATTGCGCCAGCACCCGCTCAAGGGGCTGTGCCTTCTGAATCGGGCCCTGCTGCGGCCAATCAGGAAGAAATTAAACAAGCTTTCTTCCAAATGATGTCTAGATGGTTTAGTGAGTTTGTGCGAGCAAACCCGGTTGCTCTACAACCTCCACCCCCTCAAGTCCCTCAACCGAACCTTGAAAATGTGCAAGTTATGGATCCTCTGAGATTGAAGAGACCTCCTATTGACAAGATACAGAAATATGGTGCAGAAGAGTTGAGAGCTTCAGCAAATGATGATGCTGAGAGGGCCGAATTTTGGCTTAAGAATACGATAAGAGTTTTTAACGAACTGGCCTATACTCCTGATGAGTGTTTGAGATGTGCTATTTCTTTGCTTCGAGATTCAGCATATCAATGGTGGAATACATTAACCTCGGTTGTACCACGAGAATGAGTCGATTGGAATTTCTTTCAGACGGAATTCAGGAAGAAATACATTAGTCAACGATTCATCGATCAGAAAAGAAAAGAGTTTTTAGAGCTAAAACAGGGTCGAATGTCTGTAACTGGATACGAGAGAGAGTTCGTGCGACTCAGGAAATACGCTTGTGAATGTGTTTCGACCGAAGCAATAATGTGTAAAAGGTTCGAAGATGGGCTAAATGAAGAAATTCGACTATTAGTCAGAATACTTGAGCTGAAAGAGTTTGTAGTTCTCGTTGACCGGGCCTGTAAAGCCGAAGAGCTTGCTAAAGAAAAGAGAAAAGTGGATTTCGAATTCAGAGAGGCTAGAAAGAGGTTTGCGGGTAAACCATATCAATCTGGATCCAAGAGATCAAAGGATTTTCATCCTCGTTCTGCTGCTTATACAGGCATATCTATCCGAGAGAAAAGTGTTAAGTCTTCTCATTCGAAACCTCGGACGACTTCTGTAGCTAGTGTGGGTAGTGTGAGGACCCCCAGACCAAAGTACGAGCATTGTAACAGAAGGCATTTCGGAGAGTGTCGACTGATAAACGGGGCCTGTTTTTGATGTGGATCATTAGATCACTACTTGCGTGATTGTCCTGAAAGATCTATAGCTGATAAAGAACAATCGACTAAGACAAATAATGATGTATCGAAAGGTAGACCGTCTCGAAATGTTGGGAATCAAAGTGGAAATCGCAATGTGGCGAGAGATGCTAATGTGAAATCTGAGATGCGTACTCCTGCGAGAGCTTATGCAATATGTGCACACGAGGAAGCCTCGTCATCTGATGTTATTACCGGTACTTTTTCTCTCTATAACACTGATATTGTTGCGTTGATAGATCTTTGATCAACTCATTCATATATCTATATGAAATTAGTGTTTGAAAAGAATTTACATGTTGAGTCTACTGAATATGTAGTTAAAGTATCAAATCCGTTAGGAAAGTCTGTGTTAGTTGATAAAATATGTAAGAAATGTCCGTTGATGACTCGGGGATATTGTCTTCCGGCTGATCTGATGCTCCTCCCTTTTTACGAGTTCGATGTAATACTGGGTATGGATTGGCTAAATGCGCATGAGGCTATTGTGAATTGTCAAAGTAAGATCATAGAATTGAAATGTCAAAATGGTGAGATTCTTCGGATTGATTCAAATGATTCGAATGAATTACCAATAGTGATTTCTGCTATGAGACCTCAGAAGTATGTTAGAAAAGGCTATGAGACCAGTTGTTTGTGAGTTTTTAGATGTTTTTTCGAAAGATTTACTGGGTTTACCGCCGATTAGAGAAGTTGAATTCGGTATTGAATTGTAACATCCCAAAATAGGGCCCAATCAGAATAGTGGTTTCATAACCACAAATCTGAGATAGAAATAATTATTTTATAATTATTTTGAGGTCTATATTATGATTGCATAATGGTGTGAAAATTTCTTGAAGAACTTCTATGCGTAAAGTGCTTAATTTAAAATTAGGGACTAAATCGAATAAGTTGCAAAACTTACATTCTAGAAGTTTCTAGTATGAAACTATTTTGAAATATTAATTAGGAGGTCTTAAATAGTAATTTGGCCAATTTTAAGTTCATGGAAAAAATTTGGACATGGATGGAATTTTTGAAAGTTTAGTAAGGAGGGGCATTTTTGTCATTTGGATATTAACATGAAATAAAAAGGGGAAAATAACACAAAATTGATCATCTTCTTCATTACCACGAAATTTCAAGGGTTCTCCATAGCTAGGGTTTGTTTCAAGCTTCCAAGCTCCATAGTAAGTGATTCCAAGCCCCGTTTTTAATGTTCTTTACGTTTTCGTAGTCCCAGTAGCTCGATAAAGCTTATGTTAGCAATATTTTAAGTTAGGGTTCATATTTGGAAAAATACCCATAGGTGAAATTTGTGTATTTTGATGTTTTATGATAGAATATGAGGTTTTAAATTATGCTAGACAACTTGAGCTACTCAGTTTTAGGTAAAAACGAGTAAAAGGGCTAAATTGGTAAAAATACCTATTGTACATAAGTGTATGTTATAGTAGGAATTTGAAGATGATGTTGGTAAATAAATGATCAGCATGTCTTAAAATACAAGAATTTGTGATAAGTTTTGATTTCCGAGTCTTGGGGCAAAAGTGTAAATATGCAAAAGTTTAGGGGCAAAAATATAATTTTACCAAAGTTTGAGTAAAGGGCTGTTTTGATAAATGTTGATATTAAATAAGTTAAATTTGCTATTATAGATCAAGAAGAACGAAATTCGGAAGTAGATCGGGGAAAAGAAAAAGGAAAGGACTAAATTGTAAAGTTTAGTCACATTTGGTATCGAGGTAAGTTTATGGTAAATAAATGCAATATTCTGTTATTTTACATTACTATTGTCATTTTCCAGCATTTATATATTCATTTTATGAAAATAATCAAGTTGAATATAAGGTGATATGACAGAGAAAAGCAGTAGAAAGTCCCGATTGAACCTTAGGAATGTTAGGATACGAAATGTCATGACATTAGGGGTCGATAGGACAGGACAGGACAGAAATGAGCCATGTAAGTCCGTACTAGATATACGGCTTTGGAGAAAGGATAGAGCCATGTAAGTCTATATTAGATATATGGCATTGGAGACAGGAATAATTCATGTAAGTCCATGTCAAAGACATGGCATTGGCAGGATATTGTTAAACAGGAACGACCCTAGTATCCTTAGTATTCCGAGTGGTTCAACAGGCCATTATTCAAGTAAATGTACAATGAATTATCAGCAAAGGAAAGGTAGACTGTAATCATGAATAATGAAAGGTCAGGTAAGAAAGAAGGTAAGTGAAGAAGAAGAAGGCAGAAAATGAGATGTAAAGAAAACTTATAATGCTAATTGATAGTTTGCATACTTATCCCATATGATGAATGTTGTAATTTATTTGCTTGTAAACTTACTAAGCCTAGTGCTTACCCTCTTTATTTCTTTCTTCTTATAGTTCTTGCCAAGCCACTCGAGGATCAAAGGAAATGTCAGAGATCCGATCACACTATCGAGGAATCCTATCAGTATAGTTAGACGTTTCTTTTCGTGTATGACATGTATAGGGACTTGGCTTCTTTTGATATGGATGTCTTATGACATGTTCAATGAATGGGATGTAAATACTTGATAGTGAATAGCTAATGAAATGGCTAATGATATACAAGTATGATAGTATGTATGCTTGAGTGATAACTGTCACATGGAAATTAAGGAAAAATGTGAAAGTAGCTTAAAAACAGAACATTGTAACAGCAGTGACGTGAGTTTGAAAAATCACTAAAAATAATATAAACATGGTTTGATGATGAAGAATATATGACATTAAATCTTATTGTGTCTATTTTCATATGGAACAAACAAAATAGGTAAAGGTATTGTATTTTATGAGATATCTGAGTTTTAGTAAAACAGGGCCAGAGCGATTTCTGGATCCCCTGTTCCAAATTTGGAAATTCACCATAAATTGTAAAAAAAATAATTAGGAGGATTACTTTATATGTTCAGAATTCTTATTGAGCCTAGTTTTAAGAAAAACAAACGGCATAGTCATATGAATTTTTTACAGGGAGAAAAATGGTTCGTAATAAGTAGAGGTTAGTGCAGTTGAGTTCTGAAACAGGGGAACTTTAACTAATAAAATGTACTAATCGGCCCAGCCAAAAATTCTAGAAAAACATTAGCAGATAGATACATGAGTCTAGATTCAGGGAAAATTTACGGATCTTAATTTTGAGTTTCGTAAGTCGAGATATGATTTTTCAAGCGACCATGACACAGATAAACTGCTTATTCCGAAAATCAAAGTAGATAATGTAAAGTTGTTTAAAATGGTAAATTATGTGTAGTAACACTTCAAGCTCGACTCCGGCGACGGTCTCAGGCGTGGGGGCATTACATTTATTGTTACTGGGCACTACACCGATATCGATAGCTCCGTACAGAATGGCACCGGCTGAATTAAAAGAGCTGAAAGCACAGTTACAAGAATTGACAAATAGAGGTTTCGCGAGACCGAGCTTTTCACCTTGGGGTGCTCCCGTATTATTTGTGAAAAAGAAAGACGGATCAATGAGAATGTGTATTGATTACCGACAGTTGAATAAAGTAACCGTGAAGAATAAATATCCTCTTCCACGAATTGATGATTTGTTTGATCAGTTAAAAGGAGCTACTGTATTTTCAAAGATTGATTTGAGATCGGGTTATTACCCGTTACGAGTGAAAGATTCAGATATACCGAAAATTTTTTTCAGAACACGATACAGACATTATGAGTTTTTGGTCATGCCTTTCGGTTTAACGAATGCACCTGCAGTGTTCATGGACTTGATGAACCGTGTATTCAAACCGTATTTAGAGAGATTCATTGTCGTATTCATTGATGACATTCTGATCTATTCACGTGATGAAGTAGAGCATACTGAACATCTAAGAATTGTGTTACAAATTCTGAGAGATAAACAGTTGTTTGCCAAATTCAGCAAATGTGAACTCTAGCTTCGAGAAGTCAAATTTTTGGGTCACATTGTTTCTGCGGAAGGCATCAGAGTAGATCCGAGTAAAATATCTGCTATTATAGACTGGAAACCCCCGAAAAATGTATCTGAGATTAGAATTTTTCTGAGATTAGCGGGATATTACCGAAGATTTGTTAAAGGATTCTCGATGATTGCAGTACCGTTGACTCAAATACTACAAAAAGATGTGAAGTTCGAGTGGACTGATAAATGTCAGCAGAGTTTCGAACAGTTCAAAGCCCTGTTAACAGAAGCTCTGGTTTTAGTTCAACCTAAACCTGGTAAAGAATTTGTTATATACAGTGATGCATCTATTATCGGACTGGGTTGTGTATTGATGCAAGATGGGAAAGTCATAGCTTATGTCTCCCGACAGTTAAAACTGCACGAGAAGAATTACCCAACGCATGATCTTGAGTTAGCTGCTATAGTCTTTGCATTAAAGATTTGGCGGCATTACTTATACGGAGAAAAATGTAGAATTTTTATCGATCATAAAAGTCTAAAGTATCTGATGTCACAGAAAGAATTGAATATGCGACAAAGGAGATGGCTTGAATTACTAAAAGACTACGATTTTGTAATTGATTATCATCCAGGAAAAGCTAATGTTGTAGCTGATGCGTTAAGTTAAAAATCTCTGTTTGCTTTGCGGGTTTTGGATACTCAAATGACGTCATGTGATGATGGATCTATATTAGCCGAGCTAAAGGCTAAACCGTTGATTCTGCAGCAAATCTGTAAAGCTCAAAGGACTGATTCCGAACTACAAGCTAAACGACTTCACTGTGAGTCTAATTCTGATTCTAACTTTTCTATAAGGAATGATGATTGTTTAATGTTCCGACATAGAATCTGTATACCGAAAGATAGTGAACTCATTCAGAAAGTTTTGCATGAAGCTCATGACAGTCGATTTTCAGTTCATCCGGGTAGCACTAAGATGTATAACGATTTGAAACAGCAATACTGGTGGTCAGGAATGAAACGTGACATATCAAAATTCCTATCGAAATGTTTGATCTGTCAGCAAGTTAAAGCTGAACATCAGGTACCGTCAGGTTTATTACAGCCTATTATGATTCCAGAGTGGAAATGGGACAGAGTCACTATGGATTTTGTATCTGGACTACCTCTGTCTCCGAAGAAGAAAAAATGCAATCTGGGTTATTGTTGACAGATTGACGAAGTCTGCACATTTTATACCGGTACGTACCGACTATTCTCTGGATAGATTAGCGGAATTATATTTATTTGAGATTGTGCGATTGTATGGTATACCATTATCCATTGTGTCTGATAGAGATCCGAGGTTTACCTCGAGATTCTGGAAGAAGTTTCAAGAGGCTTTGGGAACGAAATTGAGTTTCAGTACAGCATTCCATCCCCAGACCGACGGTCAATCTGAAAGAGTTATTTAGATTCTGGAAGACATGTTATGGTGTTGTATTCTTGAATTTGAAAGTAATTGGGAGAAATACTTACCTCTGATAGAATTTGCATACAATAATAGTTTTCAGATGAGTTTAAAAATGGCTCCATATGAAGCATTATACGGTCGTAAATGTCGAACACTGCTGTATTGGATAGAATTGAGTGAGAGAAAGTTACACGGGGTTGATTTAATTCGAGATACAGAAGAAAAAGTGAAAATGATACGCGACAGTTTGAAAGCAGCTTTAGACAGACAGAAATCATATGCTGATTTGAAACGAAAAGAAATAGAGTTTCAGGTCAGAGATAGAGTATTTCTAAAAGTATCACCGTGGAAGAAAATTATTCGTTTCGGCAGAAAAGGAAAGCTAAGTCCTCGTTTTATCGGGCCGTATGAAATTGTGGAACGAATTGGACCTGTAGCTTATCGACTATCGTTACCGTCTGAACTTGAAAAAATTCATAATGTATTTCACATTTCAATGCTTCGTCGATACCGATCTGATCCATCTCATATCATTTCTCCCACTGATGTGGAGATACAGTCCGATTTATCGTACAGTGAAGAACCGATTAGGATTCTGGCTCGAGAAATCAAAGAGTTGAGAAATAAGCGTATAGCACTTGTAAAAGTTCTCTGGTGTAAACACGAAATAGAGGAAGCTACATGGGAACTCAAGGAATCTATGCGAAAGCAATATCCTAACCTGTTCACTGGTAAGATTTTTGGGGACAAAAATCCCTAAAGGGGGGAAAGTTGTAACAGCCCACTTTATACCCTAGCTGGAACGAGTGGTTTTGGGACCACTTAACCGAGTCAAAATATTATTTTAAATGCTTTAATATGTTTTATGGCATGATAGGTATAGGGTGTGAAAGTTTTGTATTGAAATTTTACTGTCTGATCGGTTAATTTGATAAAAAGGATTAAATCGCATAAAGCGATAAATAGGAGTTCTATTTCATAAATGGCTTATTTGACGATGGCTTTTTAAATGGAAGGCCTTAAATGGTTATTTTACCTTTTCTAAAGCTAATGGACACATAGGTCCTTATTATTATGGCTTTATAAATGATATTATAAAGGTTAGTTTTGGTTTTTAATTAATATATGTTATAATAGATTAAATAAAATAAAATAATACTCATTTTCATTTGTTCCTTTACCGATTCTTCATCAAAATATTAAGGGTTTTCAAGCTTTTAACATTCAGTCACTTTGAGCTTCAATTCAAGATAAAGACGATCGAATCCCGGAACTTGATCATGGAAAATAGAAAATAGACGAGTAGATATCGAGATTACGAGGTAAGTTCGTAGAATTTGAATTTACCTTATAAATGCTTATAAATGTTGTCTAATGATTATGTGGATGTATAAAGTTGCTGAATTGGATTGCCTATTGAGTATATACATGTGATTTGGAATGGAAATGTTAAATGTTACAAGTGATACATGGATACCGAGCCCCGTTAGAACCGTAGAAGCCGTAGGGATACAAGTGACATGTCACTAGGGCTACAGGGTGGTTTGAGCTCCTGCATTTGTTGCGGACTCACCACGTGCTCATGAGCTATACGTTCATCCTTCGGGATCACATGTTTAGCCTTCGGACTCACCATTCAGCCTACGGGCTTACTGTTCATCCTTCGGGATTACATGTTTAGCCTTTGAGGCTTACCGTACAGGCTTGTAAGAGCATACATGACATATTGACGAATTTCAGGTTATATGTATATACACTGTGTGTGTATCACCCAGGTATCCTCAATATTCTTATAGGTTCAACGGGCAATACCGATATAAGTTACATGAATTTCAAGATGATATAGATATAAGTATATATGATACCTGTTATATGAACTACATGAAAGGTATGATCCAACTCATATGATTTATATGTTACATGAGATATATGAAAGTGAATGCATTATATGTCATACGAATTATGATGTTTATATGTGCTAATGGATATGAATTATCTGGTAAACTCTTGTATAAGATGGTATACGAAGTCTTATAAACTAACTTGTGTGAGCTTGTGAAATAGGCTACAAGAGCAGATGAATAGAATTGGCCTTACTTGTATATGTAGGGATTACCTTAATGAATTGGTAAGTTAAATTCTAAGTTTTACAACCTTACTAAGCTTTAGAAGCTTACTTCGTTTATTTCTTTCACTGTCTTATAAATTCAGAAGCTAGCTCGATAATCGGAAGAGTCGGAGATTGTCATCACACTATCTATCAAGCTTTGATACTTTTAAACCTTTTGTAAATGAAATGGTCATGGCATGTATGGACTAGTTATTTAGTGAATATGGTATGTTTGGGTAGATGATCAAGCTATGAGATGTGGCTTGGCTTATACATATGTAATTAAGTATTTTGAGATTGTTTCTTTTTGATTATATGTGGATATGGTAAACTATATGATCAAGATGGATATATGAGCTAATATGGCAAGAAATGAAATGTTGATAAATGAGCTCATTAATGAGGTTGTTAACCGTTGAATTATAATGCTTAGTTGATGCAAGATATCATGATGATTATAGGTTCATATTATGCTTGAACTTGTATGTTTTGGTTACCAATATTGGTATGAAATGTGGTGGTTATTGACTTGTAGGGAATGACCCATTTTGGTTGACAAATTTGCTGAAATCAAGCCTATATTTGTGCCATACGGCCAGGGGACAGGGGCGTGTATTTCAGCCGTGTGTCCCCTGCACCTTAAACGTTTTTGGACAGTCTTGCACACGACCTAGACACATGGGTGTGTCTGGTAGCCGTGTAGCTAGGACAGTTTCGACCACGGCCTAGACACACGGGCGTGTGTAGTAGCCGTGTGAGGTAAGTCAGATTTGACCACGGGTTATGTGATTTGGGTGTGTTAGATAGCCACGACCGTGTGAGAGAACACGGGCAAAGGGGCACGGCCGTGTGTCCCTAACTTGACAATTTATGATTATTTTCCTATCTTTTACTATGTTTCCAATTTGATCCTCAATAGTTATATGCATCATTTTACGATCATTTGAAGTATGCTTTGATGATTGGAAATACATGATGGTTAAAGATTAAAAAGTTCAAAATTTTACTGGTTCAGTATGAGTATATGTCCGATAACGCTCCTTTCCTGTTCTGGCGACGGTTACGGGAAAGGGGTGTTACAGTTTTAAAGCGGTAGACTAGGGTACTCGGGTTTTCAAAATTTAATATCAAATGTTTTTAAACAAACCTTACGTAATGGTTGGTTGACATGATAATAAACGATAACAAATGGGTTTTTATCTAAATATTGCAAGATAACAAAAAAAGTTTTAAATCTGATTTTGCTCAAAACTTACAATTAACTCGACATGGATTTACAATAGATAACATAGTGGTTTGTCAAAGTAACTGGTTGTGAATAAATCATCTATGTGACACACCAGATCTGGCCATAACATCTGGGCCGAGATTGGGGTGTTACAAAATTCAAAACTTGAGACCCTTATATGGTAATTAGACCATTAAAGAAAAGTTAGATATTTTTGATGAATCATCCATGGAAAATTTTAAAAATGCTAAGGACTAAATTGGAAATGAGAAAAATTAATGGATGATAAATAACTAATAAGAAATAATACCATTTTATATCATCTTCATTGCCAAAAATTTCATGGAAACCCTAGGAAAGAGAAAATAAGCTTACATCGCTTAATTGGGTAAGTATTCTTGTCCCGATTTTAGTAATTTTTATATTATTGAGATCAGAATAGCTTAATCTATCTATTTTGGGGATTAATTTGAAAAGTAATCAAAGTATAAAAATTTTTCCATGGATGAATATGCTGAAATTTTGAAGTTTATGGTAGAAAATAAAAGGTTGTTGATAGATAAAGAACTTTTACAAAGAGAATTTTGATGAAATTGTGATTTAGGGATCAAATTGTAAAGATGTAAGCCATAGAAAAATTTTGATTTTTTTTTTGAAATTCATGGGCTGTTATTGTGACATATAAAATTTGATTAGGCTTGGAATAAGGATTAAGTTGTATGAATTTCATTTTCTGAGCTTATGGACGAAATTGGAATTTATGAAAAGTTTAGGGGCAAAATGTAATTTTGGCTAGGGTGTAAGTTGAATCCAATTGAATATGAAATGTGTTAAATTGATGATTAAATTCATTTATATAGATCTGGACAACTCAAATTCGAATCTAAAAAAGAAAAAGTTTTGGATTAGTAGATTTTTATATACAAACAAGTGTCAAGGTAAGTTCCTGTAACTTTTACATGTTAATGTGTTTTAATTGAATGTTGTATTTGGATTGAGTGTGGTATGTGTTTATGTGGATTATATGCATGTTATAAATGCATGAAATAATCATAAACCCGAAACAAATCTAGAAAATGTTAAATTCCGTTTGAATATTCAATTTCGATGGATAGGTGATTCCCTGTACTGAAAGTGGTTCTGCATATGTTGCAGACAGGATTTATCTTGGACGAGTAATCCTGGTAAAGCCATCTCGAACATTTTGTTAATGGTTCTTGCAAATAGGATTTTGCACGTGTTGCACACTACCGCAGCTCTGTGTGAGAGTCTTATTACATGTTTTGATCGGTTGTGATGCAGCATATAATGCAGACATAAACGTAACTCTACGTGAGCATCCTGATATAAGCTCTTATAGGCTTCCTAACATGGCTTGCTTAAACTCCCTGGTACCTTATCCGTTGCTTCCTGATATTAACTTTTCTGAGTTATTTGTTTAGCTCTATGAGCTCCCTGATTAAAACTCTTATGAGTTTCTTGATTTGCCCGGATAAGTGTCCTGTTACATGGCTCATCTGAGCATTCCTAATATTTGGCTCGAAACTGTGCTCCCTAATTAAATACTCTAATAGGTACCCCTAATTATGAGTTGACGGTTTATAGTTTTGTACACCTTGTGTGTACTACCTAAGTATCCATCAAAATTTCAATAATTCAATAGATAAATTTCTAAAATGAGAAATTATGAGATTAAATGAATTATATCTTGAATGTTCTTGAAATACTTGAATGTCTGTAACATGATGAGCTCATTTATACTTGCTTAATGTATATGTGAATTATGTGACTAACTTGCTTATTTGAGTGTATGTGATTAGGTAAATTTGTTAATTTGTTTGGAAGCATGAATATTATTATGCTTATTTAAAAAAGTATGATTAATAAGTTCAATCTCACTTGGCCGTCTGAGTTACACAGCCTACCCACACAAGTGTATGAACCCTATAAACAAGAAAATTTTTGAAATTTTGTGAAAAATTCCTTGAGATCCTGATTTAGTCACAACTTGTTTCTAAAGCTTAAATTGGGCCTCGAGGGTCCTATTAAGGGACAATGTGAATAGTTTCAAATATGAATAGTAAGTAACATGAATTAGCTGTATCTGCTCTGTAAAATCCAGTAATGCTTTATAACCATTTTCCGGCAACAAATACGGGTTAAGGGTGTTACATTATGTGTATTAATTAATAACATTATTAATTTTAGTTTTGACCAAATTTAAATTGTGTTAAATAAATTATTATTAATTAATTATAAAAAGTGGCCTAATTGAGCTGAACCGAGAAAATAGATCCAACCGATCACTGGGCAGCCCAAAATTGACCCACATGCTGACCCAATCAGCTTGCTTGGCTGATTTTTTGGCTTGCAAAATGGCCCTTGAAGACTCCTTCAAATTGCATTCAAACCCTCCACTATTTAAGTCTTTCTGGATTTGCCCCTACCTTAAAATAGCATGTTTGAAATCATCAAACATGCCACATGTGTGGCTGGCCATCGGGGGAGTCTTTGGCCACTGATTTTTGCTATTTTTAGCAGCCTTCTCAACTGATAAATACCCCCTTGGCTGCTCACTTCAAATCATCTCAAACCTTCTCATCTCTTCACTTCTCTCTCATTTTTCTCTCCTCAGTCCCTTCCATTGTTTTTCATTTCTTCCCCTTTTCCCTTTCCTATTTCACCTCTTGAAAAAGAGTCCTTCGACCACCATTTGGAGTAGTATTCAAGTGTTCGTAGAAGCCTCAGTTCGACCAGAACAAGTGGAGAATGAGGAGTGGAGCAAACTAGTTAAGCCACAAAGAAACACTAGATTTGATTCTTGTCCCCTATCCTTTTAATTTTGTTGTTGTTATGATGAACATGTCTATGAATATTTGTAATGTTGATATGTTTAATTTAATTAATATGACTTGAATTTAATTAGTGTTAGGTTGATTGCATTTCATCTACTTAAGTTATTAAAATTGTGTTTGTGTTGTTATATGCCTCAGTAATATGTTTGATTAAGTAAAACCATGACTGAGTTATTCTTGCATTACAATCGTAAGGTAACTAATGAATTAATTTTTTAAACAGAATGAAATTGTAATTAATTGACACAATACTTAATCAGTGCATGTTTAATCATCTAAGGTAGTTGAGGGTTAAATTAGGAACGGTATCTAGCGATACATTAGCCTTGCATAACTTGCAAGATTATTGCGATTAAACTGTTTCAAGGTAGAAATACATTGTTACTTCACGTAATCTTTTACATGATTATGAGATTGAATTAATTGTTTGAATTGGCATAGAGATATGTATAATAGATTATTTTAATTTCATAAGTATGTATGTGCATTAACATATTTGCTTATTAAATTTTGTTTAATCGTTTGAATTGACATATAGATATAGTCAAGAGATAAATGGATTTTGGTAGATAAGTATGTTCATAAGTTAGCAAATTACCGAGTTGTCGTGAATTTATTCGTAACAACATGAACATTAGTTTAATAGTTCTAAGTTAAGAAATGTAATTAATCTAACACAATTATGTCATCTTGATTAAAATCATCTTTTGAAATCGTGCATTATAACTTATTTTATTTTTATGTATTTTACTTTGTTAAATCCTAGTTTTAAATCACTTATTCACATCAAAATATTTTTCTTCACCAAAGTGTTTTTAAAATTGCATTCATAAATTATTCTTTTCATAGTCCCTATGGGTATGATAACTCGACATTTACTTGTCACTTTATTACTTGTTGCAATTGTGTACACTTGCACATTTCTGTCGTTCATGTATTCTATATATTCTTTTGTTCTCAGAGATATATGCAACAGTTCATTTTCAGATGCGATTTTTATTATATAGAAATGCTAGCTAATCATAATGTTAGACAGAGGTATTGTTAGTCTGGTTGATTTTGATCGGCATTACTCTATTTTTCTTTGGCATTTTATTCTATTATGTTTGGTAGAAGATTCAACGATAGACTCATATGATGTTATTTTATTTCTTCTACTAGTTGATGCTCTGAGTTATATATATGCAATTTATGTTGTCTTTGTCACAACTAGTTCGAGTACGTATGAGCGATAGTTTTCTTTTTGGATTTTCTTTGAGGTATCATCGATCTCTTTATCATTCAATATGGGATGTATTCTTGGAGATTCAGTAGAGCTCCACATCTAGGATTTCATTATCTCGGTTCTCTTTTCGTTTAAATTATTTATTCTATCAAACATGGTTCATCTATAAAGGATGTTTATTGGCCGGAGGTCATGACATCTATTATAGTTATTATTCTCGGTTCGATCATGGGAGCATGGTGATAAAGATCTCAGATCTATAGAGGTCGTATTATTGTACAGGTTATTACTGGAGGTTACATTTGGTTTTCCTATTTTATTTTTGGATTACACTATTGATGTTGAGGTATTATTCTATCTATACAGTTGAAAAGTCGATCTTATTGTAGCACTATGGTTTTAATTCATTTGATGGTTGTGGCTCCTGTATGGTTCAAAGTTTTTATGTTAATAATTGAAATAGCTTTATTATATATCCCATTTCTCACTTTCGTGAAGGGGTAGGCATCGGCAATAGTATAGATGTGGAAGATCAAACTTAACTTTGCATATTCGCTCTCATTTCTGAGGTAATCTCAATTTATGTTAATGAGTTAAAACGAGATGTTATGCTTCATTTGAGCTAATGCATTTTGTAAAGATTCTTGACTAGTATTCTGAAGGAATTATGATTGTATGTCTGGGTTGTCTTGACAACAAGAAGAATGGATTATTTTGAAATATTATTACCTGATAGATAAAATTGACTAAGTTTTTTAATCAGAGCAGGTTATTCATTGAAAAGTTAATTGAGTTATATGTATTTAAGTTTATTCCCAGGTCCAAGAATAAATTTGGCGCATTCACAAGTAATTTTACAGATAGTCAGAATGGGGGATTCATATTCTAGAAGACATGATACAGAAATATATCTATCAAATCAGCTATAACCAGAAAATGTCATTATGAGTTAAAGTCGTCTCGAGAGTTGAAGTTGTCACACTTGTGTTAAACGTTATTGCTTGACATTTTCCATGTAAGTATAATACCCCAAACTCGGCCTAGACGTTATGGTCGAATCTGGCGATGTCACACTTGTGTTAAACATTCTGCAACGTTATTGCTTGACGCTTTCCATGTAAGTATAACACCCCAAACATCCACCTCATTTGGAAACCTGAAGTTCCCCTACCACTAGCAGTTATGAAACATAAAATAGTATGAAAGCCAATTTTAAATCAAAAATATGTAGAGGCCATTATTATAGAAAAATACCCTAATAAAACTTAAAATCATAATTAAGTATAAATCAATATAAAAGGAGCCATGTGGTCATCACTGAGTCCTTCGCCGCATCAATCCGCCTATGTCTGGGGATTACCTGTACAAATTAAACAGAAGGGGTGAGTTTAGGTAAAATCAGTGTGTAGTCCCCATGTAGTCAAGCAAACAATAACAGATAATCTTAGTTTGAGCCTAAGCCCTTTTCAATATCAGAATCAGTCCGGCTTAGGCTTTAGCCTATCTCAATAACAGTAAGCATTAGGGCCTTAGCCCATCACAGTACAGTAACAGTATCAGATATGCAATCACAGAATCCTACATAATGGTTGATCGCCAAAACTAACTATGACCACGACAAAGGCAAGCGCACCTATCAATTAATAGTATAGCTATGGTGAGACTAGAATATTGTATCCACAAGGACTAAAAGTACAAGTATTAACTATCTTTTTGTTATCTAGCCTAACAATAAAAGGGGGTTTGTTTTAAATTAAAATTAACTAAGCTAATTAACTAAGAATGCAACAGAGAGTGAATTAGGAAAATACTTTTAGGAAAACCGATTGATAAAGATAATACCCAAGGAAGAATCCACCTAGACTTCACTTATTAATCTGACTCTAAATTAGAAAATTTATTCACTTTTCTTTATCCATAAAAATCCCTAAATTATGTTAATATCTTTGTCGAGACTAAGAACAACTGACTCTAGGTTGATTAATTGAAATCTCTTTCTAATTAAAACACCTATTGTCGCATTAACTCGATCTATGGATCCCCTTATTAGATTTGACTCTAATTCAGCAGATTTTTGTCATCCTATTTCTAGGGTTGCAATCAACTCCGCTTAATTATGGTAGATCTACTCTTAGGCAGGGACTTTTTCTCCACTAAATAAGCACATCAACTTGAATTAATATCCTAAAAATATTAAAATAAGGATTAAGAACGCATAATTAAGAACAAGAACAAGTATTTATCATATAATTCAGAAAATAATAATATCCATCTTAGGTTTCATCCCCCGTAGGTATCTAAGGGATTTATTTCATATTCATATAGGAAAACATCTTAAAATTCGAAATATGACAAAACATAAAGAAAACCAAAAAATTCAAGAGAAATTGAATGGAGATCCTCAGTCTTGAAGAAGATCCTACTTCTAAGTTGAATCCGTTGGCTTTCTTCGAGTAATTTTTGCTTTCTGCTCTGCGTCCCTTCTTTTGATCCTCTCCTATTGTGTTTATATAGACTTTGGAATGCTCAAAATGTAACACCCCAAACCCGATCTAGACGTCACGATCGAATCTGAAGTGCCACATCGAAGTGTTTTCCAAAATTTTAACTTATTGTTAAAAATTCGTATTTAAGTTAAAACCCATTTAGTTTTTATCACTTGAGAAATTTCAAAAACTTTTGTTATTACAATTTGAAATCAACTTATCAAAATGTTAGCCGTGTTTGTTACTGTTCGTTTCACAACTTATCAAAACTGCGGAAGCTTTTCTAATTAAAAACCAAGAAGTTTAAAATGCGTGTTTTTCTTAAAAAAAAGTTATTATTATGAAAACTCGTTTTACTACTCTAGCAGATTAAAATAAGAAATCAAAGCCAAACAAAAAAAATTAATACCAAAAAGCCTTATTACATAACTAAAAGCCCAAAATGAAATTTAAATAAATATAGTCAAAGCCAAACGTCGGTGATCGTGTGGCCACCTCTGAGTCCCTTTATGGCCTAAATCGTCTAAGGTTGGGAATTATCAGTCAAACAATAAAGAGTCCATGCAAAAATAGTCTGGCCCTAAGCCCCTGTAACACCCCTATACCCGTACCCGTCGCAGGAGAGTAGAGAGGTACTGCCGACTCTTCTTTTAACTCAACACTGAAAAAGGTACCCTAACTATTATCTATTTTAACATGATAAAGTCCATAGGAGTACAACCGAAAGGTTACATTCGAAATCCATTTAATTTCACTTGACCTCACACCTCATCGAACATAGATATCACGATATAAGTATAATTTGAGTGCATTTCCACAATGGATAATTAAACTTTCATTGACATAAACTAATTTGAGCATTAAACCATAGATATGAATAGAAGTATTCGATAGGCCATTTTCGCATGGCCAACTTAGTTACAAATTAAGATCATATAGTTCTACAACAAAATATCGAGTCTATACATGCCATTTTCAAGGTTAAGCTTCAAAATACCAAAAGATGTTGTGATAGCGTGGATGACTACAACCTTGGAACTCCCAAGACTGTAGCTAGCAAGGACGATCTATAAAACAGAAAATAAGAGCAACTATGTAAGCGATTATTTGCTTAGTAAGTCCTTAAGTAACAAAATCATTCGAATAAGTGTATTAGAAATGTCCAAATTTGTTTATTTCTTCTTCTGCCTGATTCGGCTTAGCATGACGATTCTTCCATTATTCATATCACAGAATTTACATCAATAGTATCAACCAATTCAACTTATAATCATACACGTTCAACTCAAAGATCAAGCTGTGTTCATGTCTATATAATATACATACCTGGTTATCTTATGGCAAGCAACACAATTATTAGAGTGGGTTCAACATTTATTTTACAGCAATAGTACCAATGTCATTCGGGCCCAAGCCCAATTCCAACGCTAGTTCGTAGCCCCTTTAGAATTAAGTTCGGTTATGTCACTGGCATAACGGCCCTTCGAGGCAAAGCTCGGATCGTACCACTAGCTCGAAAGCCCTTCGAGACTAAGCTCGGCTTTAACTCTGGCTTGAAAGCCCTTCGAGACTAAGCTCGGCTATAACTCTGGCTCGAAAGCCCTTCGAGGCTAAGCTCGGCTATAACTTTGGCTCAAAAGCCCTTCGAGGCTAAGCTCGGCTTTATCAACGAAATTTATACTTGCACATATCAGCATACATATCGTGTCACCTTTTAATAACCTTTCAAATACAGAAACACAAAAAAATCTCGGCATACTACCAATCATACTTCATATGGTTTATTTATTTGTAAGCAAGGAACACAATTTCACATCTAGATACATTAAGATTCAACCTTAGTATTCGGCTTCCAACAATTACTCATACTTTCATTCCCAAAATTTTACATTCGAACATATCATTTGCCATTAAGCTCACATATTATGCATATGTATTATAACTTCACTTCATCATAAATAAAGATTCGTTACTAAAGAACTTACCTCGTATCTTTCTGAGTAGTGCACGGGTTGACTATTCCACGACCTTCGCTTTTCCCTTGTCCGAGAGTGTCCCTCTTTGTTCTTGATCTTATTTTAAACAAATTTAATTAGATTAGACTTTATTCATTCCTCTCACTGATTCACCTTACTAGCATTCCAACAAAACATATATACTTCATATACAAACACATTCAGCCAAAACATAATTAAGTTACATGTCACATAGAGACTATAGATTTAGGGCAAGTATACATAGATCTTTTAACCAACTTAATACATAATACTTAGCAATCATTTATGGTCGAATATGTCATTTTCAAAATGATGAAATCACGAGTCATTGTCCATTACTATTAGTATATACAAAAATCATACATTTGATCAATTCCATATTCGGCTAAGCTCAAACACTTGAGACAAATCTTTAAAGTTTCATGACAACATTTAATATGCGCACCCTCATGTGAACTTAAGTATCATTATGCTTATGAATATTCTCTCCCTATCTTATATTTTTAACTCAATATCATAGCTCCCATTCGGCCTATCAAGACCATCTTAACACATTTATCACATTGGTAACCTAAACATGGCATAATTAATTTCCCTTCGATTTAATCATTTCCTAATCCAAAGTGGTCATACAGCACATCATATTACATAAGTTAACATTTAGGCATTATAACGAACCATATTAACCAAATAGAAATGCTCACTTAAGCCATAACAATCCAAGACTATTAAACCCGAATACACACATATATATATAAATCTATAAATTCAGACACAATTTATGCCTTCATCTCAAAGGCTAAGTATGTTTCACTTCTAAAATTTCACATGTAAATATTCATCCAAAGATTTATACCCAATTGGAAATAAAAGAAAAATCCTTAATCAAATTCATTAAAATTTTTAAAACCCCAAAATAATCATTATTGACTCATTCATGGTACATTCGGCCATGACTAGATACACACATATAAGGTTTATTCTTCCCCTTAAAAAGAGAGACTAGAACCGAATGGCCCTTAACCAAATAAGGCCACAAAGCACAAATCATAACCTTCTCTCATAAACTTCCTAACATGAAATCATCTAACAAAATTTTCTAAAGCATTTATTCAATCCCAAAATACCATATTAACTATCTTATAAACTAACATACGGCAATTTCAAATACCAATGCATAATGACCGATTTTCATTTAACAAAACATCTATTCCCATGCACATTTTACAAGCTCCAATTCCCTATCCATCACTCCATAAACCCAAATTGAAGCCTCAATCATTTCTATAATTCTTCAACATGACCGAATGCTCAAGAGCTCAAAAATTGAAAGATCAAAACATGGGCAAATTGTGATATACTCTAGCCATTCAAAATTTCTCAAAAATATATGAAACTAATATAAATGTCCCATACCTTATTGAGAGATTATGGTAACCGAATTTCCTTAAGCTTCTAAAGCTTCTAAGTTTTCTCAACTCACGGTAAAAAGGAGAAGAAGATGTTTCCCACCTTGGTTTTTCCTCCCATTATCTCTTAATAATATTATTAAATTCATTTAATTTATATTTTATACATAAATTCACAAAAGTAAAATGAATAAACAAAGATAACCAATCAATTAAATTCATGATAAAGTTTGGTCGGCCACCATATGTCAAATAGCTTATTTGACATGCAAGTCCCTAACTTGCAACTTTCTACAATTTCTCTCATAAAAATTTAGCCACAAACATTATGGTACTTATCATTTTAGTCATTTAGTTCGGCAAACACATACACTATGTTAAGTTCAAGTATTTAAATTTCACACATACAATTATTACACAATTTAGACATGGGATATTGAAATTAATTATTTTAGTGATTCAGTTTAGTGGTCCCGAAACCACTTCCCGACTAGGGTCAAAATAGGGCTGTCACAGCCCTATTCAGTAACAGATTAGTTTGGGCTTTAGCCCTATACAGTAACAGTGTGGCCCTAAGCCTAATATAGAGTCAGTACAGCACAATAATGCAACTGATCCCAATCCAACCAACACACCAGCCGTACAAACCAACGCACCATGTGGGGATAAAATTGACCCACCCAGCCAATGCACCAATATCATAGTGAAGCTACTAGTAATCATAACGCAACAAAGCTACTAGTGACAGTAAACGTGGCAAAGCCACCAGTAACAAAGAATACGTGGCAGAGCCACTATACAATACTTCCTCCATATCAAAATCCTAACCCCATGCAGTATGTTGTGGCATAAATATTATGTGTATGCAGTATGTCACACTCAATATCAGTCATATAAATATCATACACACATCAATCAACCTACTCTAGGGGCATAACGGTCTTTTTTTAGTTAGGGGTAAAACGGTAATTTTATCCCTTAGGGGTATTCTGGTCATTTTATTAATTGTGGGGTCTCAGTACAGATAACAACACATTGGAAGGTCTACAGTTATCTCGAACGACTCAGATGACCTAAGTGGTCAGAATAGTGTAAATGGGCAAAAAGGCCCATTACTCGGCTTAAGTGGGCCAAAGGCCCATTACTCAGCTTAATGGGCCCAGACGCTCGTGTGGTCCTTTTAGCCCAAATTTAGTCTCAGCTATGCGAACTTCATAGCCCAATCCATTATTTGTCACTTACCCTAGATTTTATCCGTGTGAGGCCGACGGGCCCATTGGGCCAACAAGACCCATTTCAGCCCAATAAGCCCCAAAACGGCCTAAGCGCTTGGAAATGCTCATGGCGGACTCTACTACCAGTTGCCCTATTTTTTGGGCTCGATTTACCACACGAGTGATCGCACGCTCATCAGGCCTAGAAAGTCAAAGTTTCAGCTTTTCAGCTTTTCAGCTTTTACCGATTCACAGTAAAACGGAGTGTGAATACACACCTTATGGCTTTACGACAGTAATGGTTTACGGTGTACAAATACACACGTTATTGCGAAATGTGTGATTAACCCTTGAGCACCGAACCTATATTCCAATAATGCATATCTTTAGCCTACCGTTAATAAAATTCACAAACTTTAAATCTTTAAACTACCCATAGCACTAACCTTGATAGACGATAAATAATTTTTTAACCCTAAAATCGTATGGCTAGAATCACACCGCTGTTGATTGTCAACTAACTGCATAACAACAGATATTGTTAGAGTGTTGATTACAGATGTGGTTTAACATCCACCAACATTAACCTGAGCAAGACAAAGAAAAACTTACCGAGTTTGCCAGAACCAAATACTGACATAAAGGGGCAGCACACGTGTGTGAAGTATCGCGTTTGATCTAAGAGAGTAAACAAAAGAAAGGTCATTGGTGAGGAAGGATGATAGCAACGATAATCTTAGAAGGGAAGACCATAAAGTAACAAGAAAATAATATGATTACTTACCAACAATATTCGGATAGGTACAAAAGAGAATGAGGTAATGATAGAATCGGTCAGCAAGGAATAGATGTAGTATTTGGCCGAGCGCAACAGAGATGAAATGACAAAATGAAGGTATATGGAAAGGTCTACGGTGTAATTGACCTTATCACGATTTTATGAACAGAGAAGAAGGTGTAGAGAGAAGACAGGGTATTCGGTCTAAACAAAATATGAGTATATCAAAAGAAAACTAAAAAGCAAATGGAACAACAAGATAATGAGAGGGTTCGGGTAGCACAAGAAACCAAGAGAAAAATAAGTAGATAGGGGAAGTGAAATTGTATTTGGTCACAATGGAAAAGAGAAAATGAAGAACCAGACGGCAAAGTGAAAAGAGGAAAGAAGAGAAGTATAGTCGACTAAGGTTATAAGAGAAACTTGCAAGAATAATGGGATGGAGAAGGGAGGTGTATTTTGACAATCCAAAAGAGTAGAGGATAAAGAGAGAAATGACAGTGTTTTGCAGAGAATGAATAAAAATGAGACCAATTGGAACATTTACCTATTCAGCTAAACAACCAGGGAGAGCACAAAATTGACCCAAAAGAACCCCAGCACGAGAGTACCCAAAAACACAAGACCTCCAATCGGCATAAAAGGCAAAATGACGAACTTATCTACATCAAAAACTGAATTCTCCCAAGCCAAGAGACCAAATTTGGCACACTCTCCTCCATCAAATCAAATTCCTCCTCCAATAATCTCTCCCCTTTTTGCTCCTTGAATCACTCCTCATATCTCTCCACAACTCCTCCATCAGAATTACACTACAACTCAACCACTGGCCGTACCCACCTGCAAAATTAATACCTCATTACTCATTCCAAGACTTGAACCTCAAACCCCTTGTCACACTTGTAACACCATACCCATTGCACCAATAGGCTTTTTGTAACTTAAAACATGCTCTAATAATTATAAAGCCTAAACGCCAGTGTCCATATTCATTTAAAAGCAAAAATTAAAATTTCTGCAAAAGCAAGGACTTGAACCCAGGCTTCTCTATCACTGCCAAACACACTCAAATCATCTAGCCAACACACCAAACATGCAATTTGTGTCAGGCAACATAAGATTGAAAACCCCACATGTGACAGCCCTAATTTGACCCTAGTCGGAGTGTGGTTTCGAGACCACAAAGTCGAGTTATAAAATCTATGGGATGATAAATTTCATGTTCATTATATGTGTTAATGCATGTGTGAAATTTTGATACCTTAATTTAGTCATTTGATATAAATTATCTTAAAAGGACTTAAGTGATAAAGTTGGAAAATGTGCTAGGAGGTAATGAAGGAACCAATTAATGCATGAATTGTTAAGAGAGGACTTGCATGTCAAATTGTCCAATTTGACTTTAAGTGGCCGGCCAACTAGAGAATGAAATGATTTTGTTTTATATTATATGTAATTATAATGGGAATAAGAAAATAATATACATAAAACCAATTTTAAAATGAAGTAAATATACTAGTGGGAGGAAAAAAAACCAAAAAAAAAAAGAGAGAGAAAGAACATTCTCATTTCTCATTTGGTTGCCGTAAGTAGAGGAAGAAGGGGAGCAAGACAATCGGCACTTTCTCTTGTTAAATTAAGGTATGATTTGAATATTGTTTTTAGTGAAATTAGGATATTAGATGGATTATGGAGTCCTTATCAAAACCCATGTGTGAAAATTTTAAATGGTGATGAATTGATACATTCGGCTATGTGTAGGATTTTGCTAAAGGAGTTTTGATATTGAAATTTGAAGCTTTGAGTAAATAGATGTATATTTAGATGCTAAACACATGAAATTGGATGTTTATAAGTTCAATTAGCAAGGTGTGTTTGTGGTAGCTCAATTGTGGGGAAGGGATAACCTATTCGGTACTTTGGGGGGGCTTAAATTCAAGAAATTATGTTAGTTGAGTGTTCTTTAATGTATGGGTGTTCTATTACCGATTGAGCCTTGAAAATTATGTTTCAATTCTTGAATTGGTATAATTTATAGTACATTCGGCCATGATGTTGATTTTATAAAGAAATTTGGTAATAGAAGTTAATTGTGGAAATGAATCTTTAAAGGAGTAAATTAGGTGATAAAGGGATGAATTAGATTACATGCAAATTGGTTGAGCTAGTGAAAGACTTAGTGTAGCTAAGTGTGCAATTTAGTCATGATAGACAAATGGATTAAGATGTATTATCATAATCGGCTATGATGTTTAATTTGTCATGCATCATGTGTTTAATGTTTAATTAGACAAGTAGTTATTAAATGAAATTGGATTCTTGCTAAACTTGGAATTTAGGTAAGAATTTAAGTGTTCGGCTAAGGAGAAATGTTAATGTTTGGAAGTTTAAATCGCAAATGGATATTAGATGAGCTTTAAGCTTATTGGTTTTAATTGTGGAGTTGTTAATTAACTTCTAGATTAATGAATTGAGTATTGATCTAAGCTTAAGGTGATTGAATGATATTTAATAATAAATAATATTTAGTTATTGTATGTATGTGGGGTATATATATATATACTTATATATATACTTATGCATTGCCGAATGTGGATATGTAATTTGTAAAAATAATTTGATATAGTGAGGATTAGCAAAGTGAGTTAATTATTGAATATACAAAATGAGTCAAAGTTATAAAACGCTTGAATTAATATATATATAGAAGTATCATAAGTTTTGAAATGGGTAGTGTTAGAACCAAAAGTAATACTTGAATAATAGTTTAATAATAAATTCAAATTGTTTTCTTAAGCTCAAGAGCCCAAAGGAGTGGGGTCGAGTAAAGGAAAAACCAAGATTGACGAGTAGCTGATCTAAATCGTTCATCAGAAGAAAGGTAAGTGTATAAGCAACTATGAGCTTAGTTATTTATACCAAAAAGGTGTGCACTTATCATGAAAGACTTATCCTTGAAATTTATATAGATATAAATATTTGCTTGCTTGATAGACTCGTAGTTGTAATTATATATTCGAACTTGATTAGTTTAGTAGAGGGGATAAACGGCACTATATGTGCAGATGGAATGGCACTATATGTGCGGGATAAACGGCACTATACGTGCGGATTGAATGGCACTATATGTGCGGGATAAATGGCACTATACGTGCGGATGGAATGGCACTATATGTGCGGGATAAATGGCACTATATGTGCGGGATAAATGGCACTCTATGTGCGGGATAAATGGCACTATATGTGCGGGATAAATGGCACTATATGTGCGGATTTAATGGCACTATAGGTGCGGAATAAATGGCTCTATATGTGCGGTTGAATGGCACTATATGTGCTGGATGTATGGCACCATATGTGCAGAAATAAACGGCACCATGAGTGCAGGTGTGAATGGCATTATGCATGCAGGTTTAAAGAGCACTATGAGTGCGGTTTGGAACCAATGATGTGTACAAACTTCCTGACTAAGCACCTTATGGTTATGAATAAATGTATAAGTAGTGATTGCCTATCAAAGAGTGGAAGAACCAAATGTCTTTTGAGGTGTTAAGTATAATGCTTGTCTATTAGCATCTATCGAAATCATATCAAGTCATTTGTTATATTGTAATGCTTATAACTTACTAAGTTGCAATACTCATGTGGTGTGTTCAATTGTTTTTCCTTAGGTTCTGTTGATCCGTCGTAAACTCGGGACCGCTATCAAAGTCATCACACCTGTCAGCAACGTTTTGGTACCTCGTTTTGGTAGTTTTGAGAATGATATTCTGGCATGTATAGACTTTATTTTGGGATGTTGATGATGTAATGTTTCTTTCGTATAAATGGCCATGCGAATATGGCCTAAATGTTTAAAATTCAAATATGGTTATGTGTGTTTTTATATATAAAATTTCTGTTCAAGTGGATTGCTACTAAATAGATGGAATATTTAAGTTACGATTAGAAGATAGGATCATGAAATGTGTTTGCTATGATGTAAATAAGCTAGGTATGAATGGTCCTGCATTCGTCTATGAAGGCAAAATACTAAATGAATAGTAAATTATTTTATGATGCTGAAATGAGTATAAGACATGATGAAGTAGTGTTTTAAATCGATAAATTAACAGCATGAGAATTCGGTTTGATAGTTGCAAATAATTATAAGTTGACTATTTAGTATTATGTTTTGTTTAATAGTTCGCACCTGAATTGTTTTCAGTAATACCCCGTCACCCTTCCGGCGATGGATACAGGTTAGGGGTGTTACACCACATTTTTAGGGCGTTACAACTCTACCCCCTTAAAGAAATTTTGGCCTAGAAATTTACCTAATTAGAATAAGTGAGGGTATTGATATCGCATAGCCTCCCTTGGTTCCCACGTGGCTTTTTCTAAACCATGATTATGCCAAAGCACTTTGACCAATAGAATAGATTTCTTTCTCAGTACCTTCACATCACGATCCAGTATCTGCATCGGTTCTTCCTCGAAGGATAGATCAGGCGTAACCTTGATTTCCTAAACTGGCACTATGTGTGAGGGATCAGAGCGGTAACGCCACAGCATGGAGACGTGGAACACATCATGAATCAGGTCCAATTCTAGAGGCAACTCAAGTTGATAAGCAACTAGCCCCACACGCTTTAGTACTTGGTAAGGCTCAATAAATCTAGGGCTAAGCTTGCCCTTCCACCCAAATCTCAAAATTTTCTTCCATGGTGAAACCTTCAGAAAGACATAATCCCCCACCGAGTACTCGATCTCCTTACGCTTCAGGTCTTCATAAGACTTCTACCTGTCAGATACTTCATTCACCCGGTCTCGAATTAGTTTAACCTTGTCTTCAGTATCAAAAATTAATTCTGGCCCCAGAACTCACCGCTTACCCAGCTCAGTCCAACATGTAGAAGTACGACACCTACGACCATATAACGCCTCGTACGATGCCATCTGAATACTAGACTGGTAACTGTTGTTATACACGAACTCTAATAGTGGCAAGTAGTCCTCCCAGCTGCCATAGAAGTCAGTTACACAACTTCTTAACATGTCCTCCAGTATCTGGATCACCCTCTCTGACTGACCATCTATCCGAGGGTGGAATGTAGTACTGAAGTCCAACCTTATACCTAGTGCCTCATGTAACTTCTTCTAGAATCAAGATTTGAATCTAGGATCTTTGTTAGATATAATAGAAATCGGTACCCCATGTAGTATCACAATCTCAGCCACATACAACTTACCAACTTCTACAGTGAATAATCAGTGCAGATTGGTATAAAATGGGCAGATGTCGTCAATTGGTCTACAATAACCCATACCAAATCCTTCTTAGTAGGTTGCAGTAACCCTGAAGGCAATTGATGCTCAGCCTTAACTTGCTGGCATGTCTGACACTTACTCTCATACTCGGTAACCTTACGCTTTAGTCCTGGCCACCAGTACAGCTCACGAAGATCTCGGTATAACTTGTTTCCACCAGGATGCATAGTGTAAGGACTACTTTGTGCCTCTTGTAGTATAGACTGTCTTAAGTAAGAGTCCTTCGAAACATAAACTCTCCCACGGAAACACAATACCCTTCGTTGTTCGGCCTAAAATTAGAAGTCTCTCCATTCTCAACTTGTCTAAAATGAAAACACAATGAATCATCCAACAATTATTTACCCTTAATTTGTTCGATCCACGATAGTCTCACTTGAAGCTCAACCAACAAGCTACAATCATCAAATAAGCTAGGACGAGCAAACATTATTCTCAAATTCAATATAACCGTACGGCTCCGTGCGTCGGCTACTATGCTCGCTTTACCAGGGTGGTACTCAATCGAACAATCATAATCCTTAAGCAACTTTATCCATTGTCGTTGCCTAAGATTCATCTCTTTTTGGGTAAAGAGGTTGAGACTCTTATGATCCGTGTAAATAAGACACTTCTCACCGTACAAGTAATGCCTCCAAATCTTTAGCGCGAATACCACCATGGCTAAATCCAAGTCGTGAGTAGGGTAATTCATCTCATGAGGCTTAAGCTGACAAGACACGTATGCAACCACCTTACCCTCCTACATCAGTAAACAACTTAATCCAATGTGTGACGCATCACTATAAACAGTGAATTCCTTCCCAGACTTAGGTTGTATTACGACAGGGGCCTCAGTCAGAACCTTCTCCAGTTTCTCAAAAATCTCTTGCTACTTATCAGTCCAATCAAATGGTACCCATTTACATAGTAACTTAGTCGGAGGTGCAGCAATCATAAAAAACCCCTCAACAAAACATCTGTAATACCCAGCTAGACCTAGAAAGCTTCAAATTTTAGATATAGTCCTAAGTGGTTTCCAATCCAATATGGCTTCAATTTTTTGAGGATCAACTCTAATCCCCTCGGCGGACACTACGCAACCCAAAAACATCACTTCCTGCAGCCAGAACTAACACTTATTGAATTTTATGTATAGCTACTTTTCCCTCAAAATTTGTAGAACAGTTCGAAGATGTGCATCATGATCCTTTTCGGTTCTCGATTGCACTAGTATATCATCTATAAATACCACTACGAACTGATCCAAGTAAGGCTGGAACACTTGATTCATCAAATCCATGAAAGCAACTGGTGCATTCGTCAGCCCAAACGGCATTACTAGGAACTCGTAGTGCCCATAGCGAGTCTTAAACATAGTCTTATATGCATCAACCTCCTTAACCCTTAGCTAATGGTACCCAAAATGGAGGTCGTTCTTGGAGAAAACTGAAGCTCCTCTCAACTGGACAAAAAGATTGTCAATCCTTGGCAGAGGGTGCTTATTCCTGATAGTCAATTTGTTCAACTAGCAATAATCAATGCACAAGATCATAGATCCACCCTTTTTCTTTATGAACAACACTGGTGCTCCCCATGGAGACACACTCGGTTGAATGAATCCTCGATCCAATAGATCTTGAATTTGAGCTTTTAACTCTACCAGCTCCTTTAGTGCCATTCTGTAAGGGGCAATGGACATTGGAGCTATTCACGTTAGAAGCTCAATACCGAATTCAACCTCACGATTCGGAGGCAACCCTAGGAGCTCATTAGGAAATACATCCAGAAACTCCTTAACAGTTTTGACATCTCTAACAGAAGCATCCTCAGAACCAATAATGCTGACCTAAGCTAAAAATGCCTCGCAACCCTTGTGAACCAGCTTCTCAGCCATTAATGTTGAGATTACATTAGATAGATAATCTCTTTGCTCCCCTATCACAACCACCTCCTCATCCTTCGTAGTCTTCAACACCATATGCTTAGTCGCATAATCCAAACTAGCTCGGTGTTTCACTAGCCAATCCATACCTAATATAAGATCAAATTCACCAAACGGTAGTTCCATCAAATCCGTTGGAAAGATTACTCCTTGAACCAGTAGGGGCACATCTCTGAACAACTTATCTACCCTAATCGACTGCCCCAGTGGAGTTATCACTGTCATTTCATTAGCAGTACTTTCAAACTGAGTAACTAGAGACCCAGACACAGTGCATGCAACGTATGAATGCATAGACCCAATATCAATTAAAGTAGTATATTGTATATTATGAATTAAAAACGTACCAGTTATAACATCGGGGGTGTTGCCATCCTCTCGACGACGTGTAACATAGACCAACGCTGGCTGCCTCGCCTCAATGTTACCAACACCTCTTCTCGGTGCTCCATGACCTTGTCCCATACCATTTCCACCTTCGGCCTGCCCACAGCCTCTCGGTGGCTGCTGACCACCTCTCACTGGCTGAACATGACCCTGCCCTATAGTTTCATCTGAACAGGGCTCTGATGATAATTCTTAACCTGATAATCTGTCGACCCACATTTGAAGCACGCCCCAGTTTTTTCCAGCACTCACCCTGGTGAGATCTTCCACAATCTACACAAGGTTGTGGTCTAACAACAGTAACAAGAACTGCTCAGACTAGCCCATTAAATTTGGCCTTCTTAACAAGCCTTCTTGAAGAACCTGAGGGCCCCGAATCCCTCTTATATCTACCCTTATCTTTCTCGTGGTTCTGGCACTTAGAGCTCTTCACATCCTCAGCAATTTTTACTTTTTCTACAAGGGCAGCAAAGTCTTACTCCCACTGTGGAGCTATCAATACTCGCAACTCATCCTAGAGGAAATCCTTGAAATGCACACAGCATTCACACTCAGTTGCTGCTATCCCACGAGTATAACGACTCAGCCAGAGAAACTCTAACTCTACCTCGTACTCTACCACAGTCCTATTCCCTAGGTTAGGTTTAGAAATTCCTTCCTTCGGGCATGCACATAACTCGCCCCTATGTATTTTCCTTGAAAGGTCGCCTTAAAGAAATCCCATGTCAAACGGTCGTTCTGCGTACCCTCTCTCACGGTGAGCCACCACTAATAGGCCTCATCTCACAGTAAGGACACTGTTCCTTTTAACATTGGTTCCATAGTACAATCAAGGTCATCCATTATCCTTTCGGTGGTCTCTAACCAGTATTCTGCCACATTCGGGGCTACTCTAGAAATGCCCCTAAAAATTTTTGCTCCATCAGACCGGAGTCATTCTAAAATTGACCCTCAGCCCACTATTCCTGTACTAGCTCCAGCCACCCTCTCTAGAACATGGAGCACTGCTTGGGATAGAGGATCACCCCCAACTGCTCGATCATGAGACCTCGTCTCAGTCACTGGTGAAGCTGGTGCCTCCCTAGCAGGCATGTGGCCTGATGCTAAAAAACCAGCTCTAGCACTTCCTCGGCCTCTATCGCGGCCTCGTGTACCCCTTCCAAGAGTACCTCTTGTGCTCATATCGATATGTGCTTAATCTGTTTTAGAAGTTTTATGTATCAGTTTATAATTCCAGTAGTTATTGACAGATATTTTATAATAAACAATAATTAGAGTTGTTTTCGCAGATCAAAATCTCACTACAGCTTTCAGTCTTCTACAGTTTTAGTTTCCTACAGTCTCAGTTTACTCTAACTATGGAGTTTCAGAATAGTACTACTATCTATAGTAGTTTCTCAGTATAACGTTTTAGTCTATAACAGTAAACAGCATCAGAGAACTTACAGATTTGGCATCGGAGACTCGTTGTACCAAATTTCCAATAACAACACGAAGAACTCCAATTCTTTGAAATCACCTCTTCCAACACCAAACTCTTAGAAAAATTTTCAAAACCCATTCCACAGTCAACTTTTACAACTTGCCTCTGATACCACTAAATGTAACACCCCAAACCCAGCCTTCACTTTACAACTGAATCTAACGTGTCACATCGAAGTGTTTTCCAAAATTTGAACTTGTTAAAAATCCGTATTTAATTTAAAACCCATTTCATTTTTATCACTTGATAAAATTCGGCAACTTTTGTCATTACAATTTGAAATCAACTAATCAAAATGTTAGTTGTGTTTGTTACCGTTCATTTCACAACTGATCAAAACTACGGAAGCTTTTCTAATTGAAAACCATGAAGTTTAAAATACATGTTTTTCTTGAAAAACAATTATTATTTTGAAAACTTGTTTTACTACTCTAGCATATTAAAATAAGAAATTAAAGTCCAAACAAAAAATTAATACCTAATGGTCTTATTACATAACTAAAAGCCCAAAATGAAATTTAAATAAATATAGTCAAAGCCAAACATCGGTGATCGTGTGGCCACCTCTGAGTCCCTCTACTTCCCGTATCGTCTAAGGCTGGGGATTACCTGTACAGTTAAAAGAAAGGGTGAGTTTGAGAAAACTCAGTGTGTAACCCCTATCAGTCAAACAGTAAATAGTGTATTGAGAAACAGTCTAGGCCTGAGCCCTATTCAGTAACAGATCAGTTTGGGCTTTAGCCCTATACAGTAACACTGTTGGCCTAAGCCCAATACAGAGTCAGTACAGCACAATAATGCAACCCATCCTGTACCAACCAACACACTATGCGAGGATAAAATTGACCCACCCAGCCAACACACCAAAATCACAATGAAGTTGCTAATAATAATAACGCAACAAAGCTGCTAGTGATAGTAAATGTGGCAAAGCCACTAGAATCAGAAGATGTAGGAAAACCACCAGTAATAAAGAATACATGGCAAAGCCACTATACAGTACTTCCTCCATATCAAAATCCCAACCCCATACAATATGTCGTGGCATAAATATTACATGTATGCAGTATGTCACACTCAATATCAGTCATATAAATATCATACACACATCAATCAACCTACCCCTAAGGGTATAACAATCTTTTCGTCAGTTAGCGGTAAAACTATAATTTTACCCCTTAGGGGTATTTTGGTCATTTTACTAATTGTGGTGTCTTGGTACAGATAACGACCCTTTGGAAGGTATACAGTCATCTTGAATGACTCAGATGACCTAAGTGGTCATAACAGTGTAAATGGGCCCAAGGCCCATTACTCGGCTCTAGTGGGCCCACACGCTCGTGTGGCCCATTTAGCCCAAATTGTAACGCCTGAAAAATATAGGGGTTGTAAATTTTGTATGAATTGACATAAATGCTTGTTTGGCATGTTGGCATGATGTTTTGGGTGTGTTTGGGGGTTATTAGGTAGCAGGGGTTCAAGTTTGACCTATGCCAAAGTTATTAATTTTGGCTCTTTAAAAGGGTTGGACAGTAGTTAGTAGGCTTTATGTTTAGTTTATGGTATTTTGTGACACAAAGGCTTCTTTGGTGGAGTGGCTAATGACGCCACAAGTGTGGGAAGGGATGTGAGTTCAAATTTCGTTGTAAGCAAAATGTATTTATTTTCCTACATAGGGGCGACAAGAGGTAGTGTTGGATGCAAATTCTTCAAGGTGGTTGTGGATTTGGTAAGAGATGGAAGTTTGAATTGGTCTGGAGAATTTGAATCAAATTCAAATAGAGAGGTTGGAGTAAATCAATGAATGGTTGGTGAAGCGATATGTGGAGGAAATCTTAGAGTGTTTCAAGGAGTGGAGCTTGGGGGGAGGTGTAGTCAAATTTGGGGAGTGTGGGTACCTATTCGGTCATATTAGGTATCGAATGAATTTTGGTTCTTTTGGTTTTTAGTACTTTTTTTCTCCTTTCTAGTTTGGTACAATTTTGGTAAGCTAAAACGCGTTCTTTTGGTACTATTTCGGGATTGTTTTGAAGTGTGTCTTGAGTGCCTAATTCTTTTAGTGATATTCTTTCTTCTTCTCATTTGTTTGTTGTTGGTTTGAATTTTTCTTTCTTCAACTATAGCTTGTGGCCGAACCTTGGTTGTGCCCCTCTCATTCTTTGTCCCTTCCAGCCGAAACCTACATCCCTTTCTTCTCATTTTGTCCCTCGTAATAGCTATTCTCTCCCTCCTCAACTATATTTTTCTATCTTTAGCACCATTTTCCATTGTTGGCCAAATTTCTTGATTGTCCTCTCTTTCTTTTGAGTGTCGTACCTCCTTCTTATTGGTTATAAGCCAAACATCGCCACTTGTAAGTATCATTCACGTAGAGTTGAAAGCCGAACTCAGGTAAGTATATTCTTCCTTTCCTTTTTACGTTAAAAGGGGAAAACTGAACACCTCATTCCCTTATTTTCCTTTTAGCTAGCCCTTAGTCTTGTGATCTTCTCATCTCTTCTTGATTCTCTTGACTTAGGTATTTAGGCTTTGGCAAGTGGCCGACTGCTCTATTGTTTCACCGATCTAGAAAAAACAAAATTTTTGTGTAAGTACTCCTTGTTTTGCTTTGGCTTTTGATTTTAGTATTATGGTTTCCCTTCTGATTAGATCAAAGGTTTCAGATTAGGGCTACTACTCCTTTAACCCTTCTCCTATGGTTGGATTCTCCGTTGTGTGTAGGTGTTTAAATCTCTCGGCGCTCAATCAATAATTGGGGAATATACATTAATCGCATGGGATAGTAGTCAAGCAAAGCGGTGGTAGGTAACCATTTGAACAAACCTTGAGTATGGTTTTCTTAATTTGTGGATCAGGTTAGTAATTAATATCGTTGTGATAATAGGTTGGGCACGCGTTATTGGCTTGATTCGTAATCAGATGTATAACCATACCCTACTGTAGCGTAAATCGGCAAAAGCCGAAATACCGAAACATCGATATTCGAGGCCTTATGGGCGTGTGAATTCTTGTGGTGTGATTTGGGCCAACAAATCATGGGCAAAAGCCTGTAGAGGCCATCATGTTCATTTCCGTGCACTTGGGCCGTTATGGGCCTCGATAGGCCAAAATGGGCCCAATGGGCTTACGGGCCCATGTGGGTAAAATACCCCGTAAGTGATCGTAATTAAATTGGATAATAAAGTTTTCGATGCTATATGTGAAATTGGACTGAATGGGCCACACGAGCATGTGGCCCCACTTGGGCCCAATAGGGGTTTTGGGCCCATATACACTGTTTTGGCCAAATTGGTTATCCAAGTTGCTTGAAGAGATGCTAGACCTTTTAGAAGGTCGTATTAGGTACCAAGATATTGAAACTCAGTATAATACCAAAATACCCCTAAGGGATAAAATTACCATTTTACCCTTGACTACTAAAACGACCCTTATACCCCCTAAAGATAGGTTGTCTGATATATGTATGACTGTAACTGTGCCTGTTATCTGCATGGATGATATATTTAATTGTGACATGTTAATTTGCATGGGGTTGGGTTTGATTTGGAGGTAGCTCTATATTAGTGGCTCTACCATGTAATTCTGTTAATAGGGGCTCAGCCACGTATTCTAATTCTGGTGGCTCTACCACGTTATCTATTATTAGTAGCTTGGCTGCGTATTGGTGTATGGGCTGGGTGGGTTGAGTTATTGCCCACATGGTGTGATGGTTGAACTGGGTTGGGATTGCATTTACATGCTATTCTGACTCTATAATGGGCTTTGCCCACACTGTTCTGTACAGGGCTAAGGCCCAGCCTGATTTGTTTCTATATAGGGCTACAGCCCATTCTGTTCTGCTTATCTAATTACTATTATCGGTTGCGGAGTTACACACTGAGTTTTCCGAACTCACCTATTATTTTTAATGTGCAGGTAAGCCCCAACCATGGATGATTTGGAGCTGCGAGGGACTCGGGGTGGCCATACACTTTCTGTTTTTGGATTTGCTCTGTTTAATTTTCAATTTGGGCTTTCTTTATGTAAGAAGGCCATTTTGGGTTTTTTTTTTTAACTTTCATTAATTGCATTATTTTTATCGTTTCAAACAGTTAGTATAGTCTAACGAGTTTTTAAAATAATAAACATTTTCAAACAATCACACGTTGTAACACCTCAAACCTGGCCCAAATGTTACGGCCGAATCTGGTGTGCCACATCACCTATAACTAACCTAGTTACTAAGATTTGGGTGAGCTTTGCAAAAACTGTTATTGATGTTTTAAAAGAAATTCTCGATTTACTTAATGAATATCCTATTTACTATCGATCGTTAAAGGTTTATTTAAAAACGTGACTTTTGTTACACTTTTGGAATTTGCGTTTGGTTTTGAAAATGTTCATTTATCGTGTTTTTTTGAAAACAAGTAACTTTTATAAAAACGTGCCTTAGAGCTATCTGATTTTATAAACAACTTAAACACTATTAATCTTAAGTTAACAACAAACTAAATAAGTAGAGAATTAAAAACCCAGAATGAAAATAATAGAGCGGCCTTATTACAACCCAAAACCATAATAAAATAATCTAAAATAAATATGGTAATTAAATGAATTAAAAATAAAACTTAATTAAAAACCAGAATTTTAATCTTCGTGGCCACTCTGTATCCCTCCCAGCTCCAAGCCCACCAACTAAGGCTCACCAGAATAGAATGAAGAAGGAGGGTGAGTTTGGAAACTCAGTGTGTATAAAAAGCCCATCCCGACCCCAAGTCCGCTCAAGCCCATTGGGCTTAAGCCCGATCCAGTCTCAGTTTCAACTGGGCCGAAGCCCTTTCCAGATACAGTATACTGGGCCTCAGCCCTTTTCAGATAACAGTGTGGCCCATAGGCCCATTTCAGAATAAAACAGATATTAACATGGATGCAAGCCCAAACCCAACCTAAATCCAGTCGCTACATTCCACCCATAGCAGCCCTACACACCATGTGGGGAATAACTCAACCCACCCAGCCCTACACTCCACAATTGCAGCATAGCTGCTCAGATATTAGTAAGTTGAGGCAAAGCCTCCAGTACGTGGTCAAGCCACTTTCAGTACTTCCTTCATCAATATCCCGGTCCCATGCAACGGATAATCATGTAATGAACAGAAAACAGTAACACATGTAGTTCAGTCAGATCAAGCCCTAGGGGTATAACGGTAATTCTACACCAAGGGGTAAAACCGTAATTTCTCGTCCCTAAGGGTATTTTAGTAATTTTATCAGTTCTTAGGGTTTTTATGCATTTTTCAGTCTCCAATAACCTAACTTTCGTTATTTAACTCGTTTTAACAATTTTAAGTTACTGGGCCCTAAAACCCCTAATGGGCCCTACAGTGTCCATTAGCTACTTAAGCCCATTTAGTTCAGATTTTATGATCAATTTATCAGTTTAACCAATTTTGAACCTACAGTCTATCAGTACGTGTTAATTACTCATTTTCACCTATATGGGCCCATAAGCCCATTGGGCCCACTTTTAGCCCATAAAGGCCCAATTATCGGAGAACACGAAATTACACACATAACTATCTCACCACTTACAATTTCAGATCCAATGATTTCCAACCATCTTATGAGCATTCGCATACTCACTAGTCCACGAAATGCCAGAACTTCGGCATTTTGGCTTTTCAGCTTTTGCCGATTTGAACTAAAGAAGGGTGTTCGATACAATCCTGATTCGCGACGACTGCTGACAAGATCTCCCAAGATATCCTACAATCGATTACCACAACTCTTAGATTGCAAATCTACAATAACCAATCTCAATATTCACTTACCATATTCGACCATCAACACCTAGGCCCTTGACATCTTACCTTTGCCGAAACTAGTGACTAGATCTAGATCTAGTCGTTCCACTTGTCCAAGCCCTTGATCAATCACCTCTAGAACACACTTGCACCAAAATAAATCATTGATTAATAACTCTTAGAGCCCTAAGCCCCAATCGATAGCCTCCCTAGACTTTAGGGACTTTGGCTTCTTCTAAATCATAAAATAACATATAGATCTGGAATATCGAGTACTTACCACAGTTTCCCCTTATGTTTCTACTCAAATCTGATGTAGATCTAGCCCCTAACCGCTCGCAGAAATCGAATCCGAGAGATCTCAAGATTCAGTTATAAGCTCCTAAAGGTATGGCTTTTCGACTTTTTGACTGGTGAAGAAGAAGATGATTTAGGGTTATAGTTTTTGAGTGGTGTTACCGACAAGTACTAAAGGTTCACAGGATGAAAGAATCAGCCACCACAGATGAAGAAAATAGGGAAAGTTCAGCTCAAAGAAATCGGCAGCAAAAGGCAATTTTTAGGATTTCGGCTTTTATGGCAGTCGGCTATGGTGGTGTGAGAAGGTTGGAATTGAAAGAGAGGATGGGTAGAATGGTAGAGATGTTTCGGCTAGAGAAGAGAAGAAGAAGAAAGAAAATAGAAGAAGAAAAGAGAAAAAAAGAATCGAAAAAGAAAAGAATAAAGGAGAGGAGGAGAGGAAGAAGAAATCGGCAGAGGAAAAATGAAATCTGCCTATTTGGTCACTTTGGTGGCTATCCCTAATTTGTCATGATAGAAAAAAATAAAAGAACAAACCCTAATCACCACTAAAGCAATCGACCCAACCTCCCCAAGGCCCTAGCTGAATTTCTACTTAAGTTCTGTCACATGCCCGGAACATGCCCAAAAATAGAAGTATCATTTGCTTACCTTGTGGCTTGAACTCAAGCTCTCAACCCTCATCCACACGCCACTTTTTTAGGAGTTTAGTGGCGCCACCTTGCCACTTTACCAAGGCCCTATTTGTGTCATAATTTATGAAGTTTTTCTTAAAAGCCCACTTAACCAAGTCCCCTTTCACTTAAAATCCAAACTTGATATTTTACTGGGTTCTAACTTAGGCTTGGGCCTTTCAAAGGCCCACTAACATATTTAAACACCATTTCAGTATCCAGAACACCAAAATTTCAGAATTCACAAAAAATCACAAAATCCCGAAAGATCCCGAAAATCAGGGCGTTACAACTCTACCCCCTTAAAGAAATTTTGGCATCGAAATTTGCCTGATCCAAATAATTGAGGGTATTGTTGACGCATAGTCTCTTCTGGCTTCCAAGTAGCCTCTTCTCTACTGTGATTGCGCCATAGCACCTTTACTAACAGAACCGACTTCCTCCTTAAAACTTTAGCCTCTCGATCTAGAATTTGTATAGGCTCCTCCTCAAAGGTTAAATCAGTCTTCACTTCATTCTCCTCCACTGGTACGACATGTAAAGGATCCGATTGATACCGTCTTAGCATAGACACATGAAAGCCATCATGGATGCGATCCAACTCCGATGGCAACTCCAACTGATATGCCACTGGCCCTACTCGTTTAAGAACCCGATAAGGCCCAATAAACCGTGGACTCAGTTTGCCCTTCTTACCAAACCTCAAGATCTTCTTCCAAGGCGAAACCTTTAAGAAGACCATATCCCCAACGGCGAACTCGATTTCCTTACGTTTCAGATCCGTATATGACTTTTGTCTATTAGAGGCCTCCTTTAACTGATCTCTTATTAACTTAACCTTACTTTTAGTATTTTCCACTAATTCTGGTCCAAGAACCTGTCGTTCTCCTAACTCCGTCCAACACGTAGGCGTACGACACCTTCGCCCATAGAGTGCTTCATACGGAGCCATCTGAATACTCGCTTGATAACTGTTGTTGTACACAAATTCTGCCAACGGTAAGTAGTCCTCCCAACTACCACAAAAATTGATGACATAAACCCTTAACATATCCTCTAGAACTTGAATAACCCTTTTCGACTGTCCATCTGTCTGAGGGTGAAAAGCAGTGCTAAAGTCCAATCGCATACCCAACGCCTCGTGAAACTTTTGCCAGAATCGAGATGTGAACCTATTCACAACTGGCACCCCATGCAGTCGCACTATCTCTGCCACATACAACTTGGCCAACTTCTGCAGTGAGTCATCGGTATGGAGAAGTATAAAATGGGCAGATTTCGTTAACCTATTCACAATCACCCACACAGAATCTTTCTTGGAGGGTGTCAAAGGTAGCCCACTCACGAAATCCATAGTTACTCTCTCCCACTTCCAGAGTGGAATTTTCACCGGTTGAAGTAACCTAGAAGGCAATTGGTGCTTAGCCTTAACTTGCTGGCACATCAAACATTTCCCAACAAATTCAGTCACCTCTCTCTTTAGACTAGGCCACCAGTACACCTCTCGCAAGTCTCGATATAACTTATTCCCTCTAGAATACATAGCACAAGGTCCACCATGAGCCTCTTTCAGAATTGACTGCCTCAATTCAGAGTCCTTTGGAATACAAACCCTTCCACGAAAGCAGAGAACTCCATTAGTACTCAGTCTAAAATCTGAATTCTCCCCATTCTCAGCTTGCTGAAATCGAGAAACCAACGATTCATCCTTCAACTGCTTCTCCTTAATCTGTTCAGTCCAAGTAGGTCTCACTTGCAACTCCGCCCACAGACTTCCATTGTCGTACAGACTCAAACAAGCAAACATAGCTCTCAAATCAGCAACAACCCTTCGACTCAATGCATCAGCCACCACATTAGCCTTGCTTGGGTGATACTCAATCGAACAGTCGTAATCCTTAAGCAACTCTATCCATCTTCGTTGCCTAAGGTTTAACTCCTTTTGAGTCAACATATACTTGAGACTTTTATGGTTTGTGTATATAATACACTTTTCCCCATATAGATAATGTCTCCAGATTTTCAACGCGAAGATCACTGCTGCCAATTCTAGATCATGCGTAGGGTAATTCGCTTCATGAGGCTTCAGCTGTCGCGATGTATAAGCGACTACCTTACCTTCTTGCATCAGTACATAGCCTAGACCCACATGCAATGCATCACTGTACATAGTGAAATCCTTCCTAGACTCTGGTTGAATCAACACTGGTGCTCAGTCAATACCTTTTTTAACTTGTCAAAAGCTTCTTGCTATTTCTCAGTCCAAACAAACGCTACTCCTTTCCTCAACACTTTCGTCAATGGAGTAGCAATCAGGGAGAATCCTTCTACAAATCTTCTGTAGTAGCCTGCTAGACCTAGAAAACCCCGAATTTCTGATACTGACCTCGGTGGCTTCCATTCCAGAACTGCCTCAATTTTTCATGGATCTACTCTAATCCCCTCAGCAGAAACAACGTGACCCAGAAAAGTCACTTCTCGCAACCAAAATTCAAACTTATTGAACTTCGCATAGAGTTGCTTCTCTCTCAGCACTTGCAGCACAAAACGGAGATGCTCATCATGCTTCTCCTCAGTTTCCAAATATACCAGAATATCATCGATAAAGACGACTACGAATCGGTCCAAGTAAGGTTGGAACACTCAATTCATCAGATCCATGAAAGCTGCAGGTGCGTTCGTCAGTCCAAATGGCATAACCAGAAACTCGTAGTGACCATATCGAGTTCTGAATGTTGTCTTATGAATATCCACCTCCTTTACCCTTAATTGGTGGTATCCAGATCGAAGGTCGATCTTGGAAAATACCGAAGCTCCTTTAAGTTGATCGAACAGATCATCGATTCTAGGTAGAGGATACTTGTTCTTTATCGTTAGTTTGTTCAACTGGCGGTAATTGATGCACATACATATTGTCCCATCCTTCTTTTTCACAAACAACACTGGTGCTCCCCACGGAGACACACTCGGTCTAATAAAGCCTCTATCCAACAACTCTTGGATTTGAGCTTTCAATTCCACTAACTCCTTCGGTGCTATCCTATAAGGCGTGATGGACACTAGAGCTATTCCAGGTAGCAGGTTGATTCCAAACTCGACTTCTCGATTCAGAGGTAATTCAGGAAGCTCCTCTGGGAAGACATCTTGAAATTCCCTAACGGTTCTGGCTATTTCCACAGTCAGGTCCTCAGTTTCAGCTGGACTTATGAAAGCCAAGTATGCCTCACATCCTTTGCGAATCAGTTTCTCAGCCCTTAAAGCCAATACCACATTGGACAAGTAGTCCCTTCTCTCCCCAATAACCATTACCTCCTCATCCTCGATAGTCCTTAACACCATCCTCTTAGCCGCACAATCCAAAGTTGCCCTATGCTTGGTCAACCAGTCTATTCCTAAGATCAGATCGAACTCTTCGAAAGGTAACTCCATCAAGTCTCCATAGAAGATCCTACCTTGAGTCTCTAAAGGCACCTCCCTAAAGAGTTTATCTACCCTAACTGAGTGACTTAGAGGACTTATCACAGTTACCCCACTCACAATTTCCTCAGAGTGCACACCCAATGACCTAGAAATGTCACATGCAACATACTAATAGGTTGATCGCACATCTATCAGAGCAGTATAGGGTACGCTAAAGATAAAAAACGTACCGGTTATGACGTCAGGTGCATCACCCTCCTCTCGGTGACGAGTAGCATAAACCAAAGCTGGTTGATGAGCCTCAGCATTACCAGCACCCCTGCTAGGTGCCCCACGTCCACGGCCATTGCCACCTCAACCTTGTCCCTGACCTCTTGGCGGGGGCGGTCCACCTCGCACAGGTTGCACAGCCACTTGTTCAGCAACTTGAGTCTGGGCTGGCCTCCTAGGACAATCCTTAATCCTATGTTCCTCAGACCCACAACGAAGACATGCCCCAGTACGTTTCCAGCACTCCCCTAGATGCACTCCACCACAGTCTCCCTAAGCCTGAGGTCTAACTGTATTCACCGGAACTGCTCGAACTGGTTCTTCCACCTTGGCTCTCTTAACATTTTGATTTGTAGCACTAGATGGTCCAGAATCTCTCCTAAATCAATTTCGATCCCTATCGCGGTTCTTTCATTCAGCTTACTTCACTTCTTCAGCTATCTTAGCCTTCTCCACCAGTGCAACAAAATCGCGCTCTCTCTGCAGAGCTATCAGCACTCTTAGCTCATCACTGAGGCCATCTTCAAAGCGAACACTACGCTCGTACTCAGTAGCAACAATTTTGCTGGCATACCGGCTCAACCTTAGAAACTTTGCCTCATGCTCAACAACTGACCTACTACCCTGGGTCAAGTTTAGAAATTCCTTCCTACTCGCATCCACATAGCTGGCTCTGATGTATTTTCCCTTGAAAATTATCTTAAACAATTCCCAGGTTACCCGCTCAGCTAGGGTACTCTCTCTCATAGTAATCCACCATTGGTATGCTTCGTCTCGTAGCAGAGACACCGCTCACTTCAATTTTATCTCAATTGAGCAATCCAAGTCGTGCATAATCCTTTCCGTAGCTTCTAGCCAATACTCAGCTATGTTCGGGGCTACTCCAGATACGCCCCTAAAAACCTCTGCCCCATTAGCCTGGAGTCGCTCAGAAATAGATCCTCTGTTTATAGGCCTGACATTAGCTCCAGCCACCCTTTCCAGAACCCTTAACATCGCCTGGGATAAAGCATCATCCCCTGCGGCCCGATCATATGACCCATTTTTTGCTGCCGGTGGCGATTGTTCCTCACCAGCTGGCATGTACTCTGAAGATGAAGACCCAGCTTGTGCACTACCTCGGCCACGTCCGCGGCCTCATCCACGAGTAGTTCTCGTACTCATATCGACTTATCTAATTTAGAATTTTATGACAGTAGGTTAATCTTTCAGTTATTTATTACAAATGTCTTATGTAAAGATAGAGTTTTAGATTCGCTTTCGCGAATACGTTGCCTCACTACAGTCTCAGTTTCCCTAGGGTTTGTTACTTATAGTCTCAGTCTTGTAGTCTCAATACTACCTTAACTTACAGTATCATATCAAAGGGTTTAAAACAAGTTTAAAACAGGGTTTTTTAAGTTTTCAAAAAAAATAATTTCCAAAAATACCCTTCTTGGCCTGAATTTAAAAAGTTTATTAAAAGGTTTTTGGACCCGTTCCACAGTCGAGTTGTTGTAACCGGGCTCTGATACCACTAAATGTACACCCTAAACCCGGCCCAAACGTTACAGCCGAATCCGGTGTGTCACACCACCTACAACTAACCTAGTTACTAAGATTAGGGTGAGCTTTGCAAAAACCGTTATTGATGTTTTAAAGGAAATTCCTGATTTACTTAATGAATATCCTATTTACTATCAATCGTTAAAGGTTTATTTAAAAACATGACTTTTGTTACACTTTTGGAATTTGCGTTTGGTTTTGAAAATGTTCGTTTATCGTGTTATTTTGAAAACAAGTAACTTTTATAAAAATGTGCCTTAGAGCAATCCATTTCATAAACAACTTAAACACTTTTAATCTTAAGTTAACAATAAACTAAATTAGTAGAGAATTAAAAACTCGAAATAAAAATAATAGAGCGGCCTTATTGCAACCTAAAACTATAATAAAATAATCTAAAATAAATACGGTAATTAAATGAATTAAAAATAAAACTTGATTAAAAACTAGAATTTTAATCTTCGTGGCCACTCTGTATCCCTCCCAGCTCCAAGCCCACCAACTAAGGCTCACCTGCATAGATGGAAGATGAAGGGTGAGTTAGAAAACTCAGTGTGTATAGAAAGCCCATCTCGAGCCCAAGTCAGCTCAAGCCTATTGGGCTTAAGCCAGATCCAGTCTCAATTTCAACTGGGCCGAAGCCCTTTTCAGATACAGTATACTGGGCCTCAGCCCTTTTCAGATAACAGTACGGCCCATAGGCCCAATTCAGAACAGAACAGATATTAACATGGATGCAAGCCCAAACCCAACCTAAATCCAGCCGCTACACTACACTCGTACCAACCCTACACACCATGTGGGGAATAACTCAACCCACCCAGCCCTATACTCCATAGTTTCAGCATAGTTGCTCAGATATCAATAAGTTAAGGCAAAGCCTCTAGTACATGGTCAAGCCACTTTCAGTACTTCCTCCATCAATATCCCAGTCCCATGCAACAGATAATCATGTAATGAACAAAAAAAAGTAACACATGCAGTTCAGTAAGATCAAGCCCTAGGGGTATAACGATAATTTTGCACCTAGGGGTAAAACTATAATTTCTCGTCCCTAAGGGTATTTCAGTAATTTTATCAGTTCTTAGGGTCTTTATGCATCTTTTAGTCTCCAATAACCTAAGTTTTGTCTCAGTAGTTATTTAACTCGTTTTAATAATTTTATGTTATTGGCCTTAAAACCCCTAATGGGCCCTACAGTGTCCATTAGCTACTTAAGCCCGTTTAGTTCGGATTTTATGATCAATTTATCAGTTTAACCAATTTTGAACCTATAGTCTATCAGTATGCGTTAATTACTCATTTTCACCTATATGGGCTCGTAAGCCCATTAGGCCCACTTTTAGCCCATCAAGGCCCAATTACCGGAGAACACGAAATTACACACATAACTATCTCACCACTCGCGATTTCAGATCCAATGATTTCCAACCATCTTATGAGCAGTCGCATAGTCACAAGCCCATAAAATGCCAAAACTTCGGCATTTTGGATTTTCAGCTTTCGCCGATTTGAACTAAAGAAGGGTGTTCGATACACTCCTGATTCGCGACGACTGCTAACAAGATCTCGCACGATATCCTACAATCGATTACCACAACTCTTAGATTGCAAATTTACAATAACCAATCCCAATATTCACTTACCATATTCGGCCATCAACACCTAGGCCCTTGAGATCTTACCTTTGTCGAAACTAGTGACTAGATCTAGATCTAGTCGTTCCACTTGTCCAAGCCCTTGATCAATCACCTCTAGAACACACTAGCACCAAAAGAAATCATTGATGAATAACTCTTAGAGACCTAAGCCCTAATCGGTAGCCTCCCTAGACTTTAGGGACTTCAGCTTTTTCTAAATCACAAAATAACATATAGATCTAGAATATCTAGTACTTACCATAGTTTCCCCTTATGTTTCTACTCAAATCTGATGTAGATCTAGCCCCTAACCACTCGTAGAAATTGAATCCTAGAGATCTCAAGATTCAGCTATAAGCTCATAAACGTATGGCGTTTTCGGCTTTTTGACTAGTGAAGAAGAAGATGATTTAGGGTTGTAGGTTTGGAGTGGTGTTGCCGACAAGTACTAAGGGTTCACAGGATGAAAGAATCGACCACCACAGATGAAGAAAATAGGGAAAGTTCAGCTCAAAGAAATCAACAGCAAAAGGTAATTTTTGGGATTTTGGCTTTTATGGCGGTCGGCTATGGTGGTTTGAGAAGAATGGAATTGAAAGAGAGGATGGGTAGAATGGTAAAGATGTTTCAGCTAGAGAAGAGAAAAAGAAGAAAAAAATAGAAGGAGAAAAGAAAAAAGAAGAATCGAAAAAGAAAAGAATAAAGGAGAGGAGGAGAGGAATAAGAAATCGGCATAGGAAAAAGGAAATTTGCCATTTTGGTCACTTTGGTGGCTAACCCTAATTTGTCATGACAAAATAAAAAATAAAAAAAATAACCCTTATCACCACTAAAGCAATCGGCCCAACCTCCCCAAGGCCCTAGCCGAATTTCCACTTAAGTTCTGTCACATGCCCGGCGCATGCCCAAAAATAAAAGTATCATTTGCTTAGCTTGTGGCTTGAACTCAGGCTCTCAACCCTCATCCACACGCCACTTTTTTAGGAGTTTAGTGGCGCCACCTTGCCACTTTACCAAGGCCCTATTTGTGTCATAATTTACGAAGTTTTTCTTAAAAGCCCATTTAACCAAATCCCCTTTCACTTAAAATCCAAACTTGATATTTTACTGGGTTCTAACTTAGGCTTGGGCCTTCTAAAGGCCCACTAACATATTTAAACACCATTTCAGTATCCAGAACACCAAAATTTTAGAATTCATCAAAAATCACAAAATCCTGAAAAATCCCGAAAATCAGGGCGTTACACACGTTATGTTTTCAAATAATAAAAGCTTCCATGATTTCTAATAATTGAATACAACAAATATGATGATCATTTTACTAATACATTTTCAACTTGTAATACTAGTGTTAATCGGATTTTATTTTTACGCTTTAAAATCTAAATGGGTTTTCAAATTAGAAGAAACCATTTATCAACAAGTCCAATTTCAAGCGTACTACTATTTGACACACCAGAGCTGGCCATAACGTCTAGGCCAGGTTTGGGGTGTTACACAAATTCAGTCACGACTATGTGAACTTCATAGCCTAATCCATTACTTGTCACTTACTATCAATTTTATCCGTGTGGGGCCCATGAGCCTATTGGGCCCACACGGCCCATTTCGATCCAACGAGGCCCAAAACGGTCCAAGCACTTGCAAACGCTCGTGGCGGCCTCTACAGCCTGTCGCCCAATTTTGTGGGCTCGGTTCACCACACGAGCGTTTGCATGCTCGTAAGGCCTCGAATGCTAAAGTTTCAGCTTTTCGACTTTCTGGCTTTTGCTGATTCAGAGTTAAACAAGAGTGTAAATACACACCTTTATGGCTTTACGATAGTAATGGTTTAAAATGTACAGATACACACTTTATTGCGACACGAACAATTAACCCTTGAGCACCAAACCTATATTCCAATAAGGCATATCCTTAGCCTACCATTAATAAGATTCACAAACTTTAAATCCTTAAACTGCCCATACCACTAACCTTCATAGACAATAATATAGCTTTTTAACCCTAAAATTGCTTGGCTAGAATCACACCGATGTTGATTGTCAACTAACTACATAACAACAGATCTAGTTAGAGGGTTGATTCCATATGTGGTTTAACATCTACAACATTAACCTGAGCAAGACAAAGAAAAACTTATCCAGTCTCTCAGAATCGAATACTGACATAAAGGGGCAACACACGTGTGTGAAGTATCGTGCTTAATCTAAGAGAATAAACCAAAGAAAGGTCATTGGTGCGGAAGGATGATATCAACGATAATCGTAGAAGGGAAGACTGTAAAGTAACAAGAAAACAATACGATTACTTACCAACAATATTCAGACAGGTACAAAATAGAAGGGGGTAATGATAGAATCGGTCAGCAAGGAATAGATGTAGTATTTGGCCAAGCGCAATAGAGATGAAATGACAAAATGGAGGTATATGGAAAGGTCTACGGTGTAATCAAACTTATTAAGGTTTTATGAACAGAGAAGAAGGTGTAGAGAAAAGATAGGGTATTCAGTCTAAACAAAATATGAGTATATCAAAAGAAAACAGAAAAGGGAATGGAGTAACAAGATGACGAAAGGGTTCAGTTAGCACAAGAAACCAAGAGAAAATCAAGTAGAGAGGGGAAGTGAAACTGTATTTGATCACAATGGAAAAGAGAAAACAAAAAACAGAATGGCAAAGTGAAAAGAGAAAAGATAAATCTAGTCAACCAAGGGTATAAGAGAAACTTGCAATAATAATAGGATGGAGAAGGGAGGTGTATTTCGGCAATCCAAAAGAGTAGAGGAGAAAGAGAGAAATGACAGTGTTAGGCAGAGAATAAATAAAAATGAGACCAATTGGAACATTTACCTATTCAACTAAACAAACGGGGAGAGAACATAATCGACCCAAAAGAACCCTAACACGAGAGTACCCAAAAACACAAGACCCCCAATCAGTACAAAAGGCAAAATGCCAAACTCATCTACATTAAAAACTGAATTCTCCCAAGCTAAGAGACTAAATTCAGCACACTCTCCTTCATCAAATCAAATTCCTAAACTTTCTCCAATAATCTCTCCTATTATCGCTCCTTGAATCACTCCTCATATCTCTCCACAACTCCTCCATCAGAATTCCACTACAACTCAACCACTGGCCGAACCCACTTGCAAAATTAATACCTCATTGCTCATTCCAAGACTTGAACCTCAAATCCCTTGTCACACTTGTAACGCCATAGCCACTCACCAATAGGCTTTTTGTGACTTAAAATAAGCTTTAATAATTATAAAGTGTAAACATCAGTGTCCATATTCATTTAAGAGCAAAAATTAAAATTTTTGCAAAAGCAAGGACTTGAACCCAGGCTTTTCTATCACTCCCGAACACACCCAAATCACCTTGCCAACACACCAAACATGCAATTTGTGTCAGACACCGTAAAATTAAAGACACCATATTTTTGGGGCGTTACACAAAATACGTAAAAATTAGCTTTTTTTTTTGCATGAAAATGAAACAGGGTTCGACAAGGACACGGGCATGTGACCAACCCGTGTGAGAATACTCAAGCCGTGTGCAATACTGAATGATTTAAAATTGCCTCAGCCTTGAGACACAAGCGTGCGGCCAGCCCGTGTGTCTCACACGGGCGTGTGAGAATCCTGTGTGAAAGTGCCTAAGCCGTGTGAAATACTAAAATCAGCCCATTTTGTCTATTTTTAGCCCGTTTCTTGCTCCTTTCGCTTTTCTATGCTCACCTAAGTATAAAAACATAAATTGAAAGGATTAGGAGCATCAAATTCACTAAATTACATAAAAAATCATCCAAAAATATGGTAAGTATGGGATTAAAATATGTTACATTTATGGTTTATCAAATATCCCTACACTTAAGCATTTGCTTGTCCTCAAGCAAAATCCTATACTGACAATTAAACTTAATTCTTCTCAACTTATAATCCTCATCAATAATGTTTCAAAATAATTCACAAGTAATCATACATTGAGAATTCAACTAAAAGAACATCAAAGTCTCATACAATCCAAGTTGAGTATTTTAATATGAAAACATAGGTATTTCCCTTTTATCTAAGTAATTACCTTTAATTTAAAACTAACAAGAGTTGACATCCTCACAAAAGATTCACTCAAATCACTCAAAGTGTTTAAGGTTAAAGTATAAGCATTCAATAGTCAAACATGAAAAGTCATTACCATAGGCTTCCATGAAAATCAAATCTCCACCGTTATAGATTGAGATGATACACAAATCAAAAGGTCTTTAGAGGGTTGTAACGGGGCTTAGGTTAAGGACGTGGATATAAGCTAAAAAAGAAGGTTAGAATCGAGATTGAATTGGCAAATTACCTAACTAGAAAAATAAACTAATATTGAATAATTACATCAATGGATAAAAACAAGCTTCTCCTAAAAAATTAAACTGTTAAAGCTCAAGCACCATAGAACTAGGTAATAAATGATATATTAAAGGTGTATTTTTTATTTTATTTTTTTTTGTAATAAGGAAAATTTACTAATGAACAAAAGAACATAGATAGGCAACTATTAAAATCAAATCTCGACGAAAAGGGAGTCAAATTCAGTAAGAGAAATTCTCAATGAATAAAAAAGAATGGGTTATGGGTTAATTATGAATGTAGGCTTTTTTTATGGAGTAAGTGGGTTAAATCCTAAGTGCCTTTATCATCTCAATATATCAAATCAAATGTGTGGTCTCAACATGTATAATCGAAGCAAATTCTAGAAGAAAAAATCAATGTTGACACACTCATAACCATCAATAAAAGTGAGCAAGAAAAATATGTGCTCTAAAGGCTCAAAATCTCACAAAAATTTATGGCTCTTTTGATGTCAATCTTGTAAATTTCAAACTTGAAGATAATACCTCAATTTGGGGAAACAACCTAGAAATTTTTAATTCTCAAAAATCAACTTATCATGCTTGATTCTCTAATATCTTAAAGTTTAAACAATCAATGCATAATTACTTATAAATTAATCCAAAACACATTAATAAAAATCATAAATCAATCAAAACTTATTCTAATAGTAATATGGGAAAATTACTTGAGAACAAGATATAATTCAGGGATTCTCTGATAATGATATAAATAACCTCCCCACACTTAAGATGTACATTATCCTCAATGTACAAAGATAGATAATAATAATATAAGCATAATATCATAAGAGAGGGAGAGAAGTGAAACTATCATAAGAGAGGGAGAGAAGCGAAACTGCCCTAAATTTTGGATGAAATCCCCAAAATAGTGAATAGCAGAATTGTAGAGAAACCTAAATGTAGTGCATGATTCTGAGCAACTATTAAGAAAATAAACACAACCGTGGAAGAGAATTAAAGGATTACTCAATAACAAACATAAAAATAGTTCAAAATAAAATAAAAGAAACATGTTTTTAGAAGGAAAATTAAGAAACAAAAAAAATAAAGAGAATAAAGATAAAAATAAAAATAAAATAAAGTAAAGTAAATGGACTCAAAGGTCATCATCGGACGTATCATGAGTCGTCAGCATCGAAGGAGAAATATGAAGATGGTGGTAAATCCTTTGCATTGTCACGTTAATACTATCAAACCTCTGATCACAGTACTGACGAAAGCTAGCGAAGTGCTCGGTGAGGTTTGTTAAAGTAGCAACAGAAGGAAGACAGCGGTGACTTGGTGGTGGAGGAGGATATGGGTCCTCGTGAGGGGGAAGGATATCATCAGTAATTTCCTCGGGATCATCCTGATTGTCAGAACGAGATAATTGGTATTAAGGAGGATCCACTCCTCGGCGTCGCTCTATCATCCTTATGTGGATCATGGTGGGAAGTCCCTGTATAGACATCTGGCCAACAAATGTGAGTGACGAGGACTATGATAGTGTGCTCAAGAGACCAAAGTGTCGATTGATACGAGTCACATAAGGACCTAAGCACATGGGACCCTTCTTGTGGCGTTCAGTTTGATGGCAAAAAGCTAGGGCAATGAAATATGCCAAATCAAATATATGCTTTTGTGCCATGCTCCATAAGAAATACACTTCATGTATTAACGACGCTGGTGCTCTCTCTTTGACCTGTTAGAGTGTGAGCGAGTAATGCGTGGAGGTATCATAAAGTTGGAGAGAAAGATGACGCCTTCAAGCGACTTGGATCATAGTGGTCCACATTAGCTTGAAGAGTTGCCCAACAGGAGGAAGGTGGAAAGTGAATGTGGCAGTAGAGAATAAGGAAGTTTTCATCATCCATAAACTCCTTTGTATAAAGTCCCAAAGCAACGCCGAACTCTGGAACACTCAGCTGGCGCACTAAGCCACCAAGATGAAATTGAACTGTACCTGGCTCATCAAACATCGACATGACTGTCTGTAGTTGGAACGTCAAGCAAAGTTCCAAAGTAAGCTCTATATATGTTAGCTCAACGATCTCAAAGAAACAGTTCCATGGAGCTGTAGTTAGAAGGCTCCGAACAGGGTCAGCAAGGTGGACCTGCTCCAAAGTAGCCCAATCTATGCGCCAGCCCACGCCGACCGGTCATGCACGAAGAAGTTGAAATAGGTCTTTTTGAGGTCCGACTGGGAATTGTAGTTAAGGATGGCGAACCTTGGCAAAAGCACTCGTGGATGTCGCACGGGCCCTTTCCGCTTTTTCGAAGTGGGGACAGTGGTCTTAGTCTTGCCACAAGTATTTGTCATAAGTACCTGCAAGAAGGAAATCAAAGAAATCAATTTGACGAATGAACATAATAAACAAGGGAAGAAATAAATGTTTAAGTTCGGCTCCACAACTAAATGAATTCATAGATTATGAAAAGACTAAATGCAAATACCAAACAAAATATAGGGAACAACTAAAATTGACAGAAATCAATAAGAACATGAATAATGAAAATTATTTGAAATAAGCTAATTGGAACAAAATGCCCAATAACTAAAGCAAAACTAATTTCAAAAGCAATCAGTGAAAGTATTGAATAAATAATAGTAATAAACAATAATATGCCGAAAAACAAATAATAAAGAACTAATTAAAAAAGTAATATTGATAATAGAAGGAATTTAAAAGAAATTGACAAGAGGGTTGAAAAGCAAAGACCGACGGTGGTTGGCCAAGGAGAAATGATGACGGCATGGGGTTGTGGTCGGAGCGATAACTATAGTGAGTTTGGGAAAAAGTTGGCCGAATGGTGAGTGGTTGAAGGGGTGTGGTATGGGGGAAAGAACAATAGAAAGGGGAAGAAGGAATGGAGAAAGAGGGAAGGGGGAAAGAGTGAGTCAAGGCTTGGGTAATTTGGCCGACAAGGGAGAAGGGGAAAATGGGCTAAGGTGAGGGAGGCGCGATAGGGGGTGTTGAGGTGGGTGTTTGGATGTGTGTGTGTGTGTATGTGTGTGCAATGGTGGTGATGAGGGTTTGGGGGGAGAGGGGGAGATTGGGCTTGGGTGAGGAAGAGGGAGAGAGTGGGGAAAGAGAAAGGGGAAGGGAAAGAGAAGTGAAGCACAAGGATTGGGGACGAACACGACGAAAAGATGCTTGTCGGTGGCGGTTGAGGTATAGAGGCAGCTAGGGTTTTGTTAGTTGGAGAAGGTGAATAGTGAAGGTTAGAAAAAGATAAAATAATAGGTTTTGGGGTTAAAAAGAAAGGGTCACGGTTGTGCAAGGCTCGTGTTGAGTCACACGGCCGTGGCCCACGCTCGTGTGCTATACTATTCAGCCCGTGTACACTTAGTAAGTGAAGTCAGTGTGTCACACGGCCTTCAGACACGCCCGTGTGTCCAAGTCAGTTCCCTCACATGGCCATGTCGCATGGCCATAGACGATCTCTTTCACTTCTCCCATGGCTGTGTGACTAATTTTGCGCCCGTAGACTCTGGCCGTGTCTCAAACACGTCCGTGTGCTCTACCTGCTTGGCTTCCTAACTTGGTTGAAAATTGGAACATGTATCTCTAGGTTTAACACGGCCTCAGACACACCCATGTGTCTAGGTCGTGTGGTTCGTACGGCCGTATCACACGGTTGTGTAAATTTATCGTAACCTATGCACCTGTCGATTTTGGGGAAATTAAAGTCCTGTTTCTATATGGCCAAGGACACGCCCGTGTGTCCAGGCCATGTAGGTCACTGTTAAATTCTTTGTAATTTCAACACTAAGTCCTTAAAATCCACACGGCGTAAGACATGCCCATGTACCCATCCTGTGGCATCCATACAGCTAGGGATACGCCTATGTGTCCAAGCTGTGTGGGTAGAAAAACCTGCATTTTCTTAATTCAATTAGTTTTTGTTAAATACTATAAACTAAAAATATAAAAATTAGTGATGTTAGTGCTTGGGTTGCCTCCCGAGAAACACTTATTTAGGGTCTAAGCTCGACTTACCTTGTGTGCACCTTTACGAAGGTTCGCGAAGCCGAAGCTCCTCTCTATCATCTTTAAAATCCTCACCATTATAAAGTTTAATTCGATGATTGTTTACCTTGAAAGTGACATGGGTCGTATGAGTTACCTCTACTGTGCTGTATGGAAAGACGGTTTGGACTACGAATGGACACGACCATCTTGATTTTAGCTTTCCAGGGAATAATTTGAGCTTTGACTTGTATAACAAGACAAGATCCCTAGCTACAAATTGCTTAGGTTGCTTTAGACGAGCATCATGGCATCACTTCGTTGCTTCCTTGTATAATCGTAAGTTTTCATATGCATTTGCTCGCCACTCATCTAACTTGTTCAACTGCATCAATCTCTTCTCACCTGCAAGTTTGAGATCATAGTTTAGAAATTTTATAGCCCAAAATGCCTTATGTTCTAGTTTGAATGGTAGATCGCAACTTTTCCCATAAATGAGTTTATAAGGAGATGTTCCTATGGGAGTTTTAAAAGCGATTCTATAGACCCATAAAGCGTCATTTACTTTTATCACCCAATCATTCCTGTTTGGCTCTATTGTCTTTTCTAGTATACATTTAAGCTCTCAGTTTGCTACTTCGACTTGTCCACTAGTTTGAGGGTCGTAAGGGGTAGCTATTCTATGGTGCACTCCATATTTCTTAAGGACTTTATTAAATTGGGCATTACAAAAATGAGTACCCCTATCACTAATAATCACCCTAGGTGTTCCAAATTGAGAGAAGAGCTTCTTCCGTAATCTCACTACCAGTCTAGCATCATTAGTAGGTAAAGCTTGAGCTTCCACCCATTTCGATATATAATCAACCGCTACTAAGATGTATTTATTCCCAATGAGCTAGGGAATGGACCTATAAAATCAATACCCCTTATATCAAATATTTCACATGAGAGCATGTATGTTTGAGGCATTTCATCGCATTTGGAGATATTACCTGTTCTCTAGTATTTATCATAAGAAGTAACATACATGTTGGTGTCCTTGAATAGTGTGGGCCAATAAAAATCTAATTCGAGCGTTTTATGTGCTCTCCTGGTCCCACTGTAATGTCCTTCGGTTGGTCCTAAATGGCAATGTTCCAAGATTTTATTCGCCTCTGACTTTGTAATGCATCTTCGAATGACTTGATTTGCACATATACGAAAAAGAAAAGGAACTTCCAAAAAATAGGTTTTCACGTCAGTAAAGAATCGTTTCTTTTGCTGATGTGTCAGCCCTTTTGGTATGATGTTATTAGCTAAATAATTTACAATGTTTACAAACCAAGGTACCTCAGAATCAGATATAAGTAAAAGTTGTTCCTCAAGAAACGAGTCATTAATTTCAACCTCATCAAGCGTTTTGAGATGCGAATTTTCAAGCTTGGAAAGTGATCTGCTACAAGATTTTCAGCCCATTTCTTATCCTGAATTTCTAAATCAACCTCCTGTAATAATAAAATCCATCTTATGAGTCAAGGTTTTGTATTAGATTTAGTTAATAAATAACGAAGAGCGGAATGGTCAGTGTAAATAAAAACTTTAGATAATATCATATATGGTTTAAATTTATCAAATGCAAAAACTACAACTAGCAATTCTTTTTCCGTGGTAGTGTAGTTTTCTTGTGCGGCTGTCAATGTCTTGCTAGCATAATAAATCGCTTGGAAATGCTTGTCTCTTCACTGTCCAAGAATTGTACCTATTGTAAAATCACTCGCATCAAACATTAGCTCAAAAGGTAAATTCCAATCGGGTGCATTTATAATCGGAGCATTGATTAATTTTTCTTTAAGAGTTTCAAATGCTTCTAAACATTCTTGATCAATATTGAAAGGTACATCTTTTTCTAGTAATTTTGTTAAAGGCTCAGCTATTTTAGAAAACTTTTTAATAAATCTTCTGTAAAACCCAGCATGTCCTAAAAAGCTTCTAATAGCCTTAACTGAACTAGGAGGAGGTAATTTTTCTATAGTCTCAATTTTTGCTTTATCAACCTCTATCCCTTTACTAGAATTTTTGTGACCTAACACAATACCTTCCCGAACCATGAAATGACATTTTTCCCAAATAAGCACAAGGTTCGTCTCTTCACATCTCATTAAAACTCGTTTTGAATTTTTAAGGCAAAGATGGAAAGAATTACCGAATACCAAAAAATTATCCATAAATACCTCCATAATGTCTTCCACGAGTTTATCAAAGATGGCCAACATGCAAGCTGAAAAGTACCAGGAGCATTACATAATCCAAAAGGCATTCTATGATAAGAAAACATACCATATGGACATGTAAATGTCATCTTCTCTTGATCCTCAAGAGCTATCAGGATTTGAAAGTAGGCAGAGAGTTTGTCTAGGAAGTAGTAGTACATATGCCCTAATAGCCTTTCCAACATTTGATCAATGAAGGGCAAAGGGAAGTGATCTTTTCTTGTGGCATCGTTCAACTTCCTATAGTCAATGCATACTCTCCAACCTATAATTGTTCTTGTTGGAATTAATTCATTCTTTCTGTTGGCAACAATAGTCATGCTCCCTTTTTAGGAACAACCTGCACAGGACTCACCCAAGTACTGTCAAAAAAAGGATAAATGACTCCAGCATCTAGGAGTTTAATTACCTCAGCCTTGACAACTTCTTTCATGTTGGGATTCAGTCATCTTTGGGCTTTCACACACGGTTTGTATTCATACTCCATTAAAATTTTATGCGTGTAAAAAGAGGGGCTGATCTCTTTAATGTTAGAAATTTTCCAAGCTATAATCACTGGTAGTGTAGAGTTATTTCCAAGGAATGCATACTCCAAGTGATTTGGTAATTGCTTTAGTTCCAATTTGGGAGGTTCTTCTATAGAGGGGTTTTTTTTTAAGTTCATCATTCACCTCAATACCCTCATACTTTGTTTGTCTTACGGAAGGTTCGTTACAATTCAAATCAATTTTTACCTTCCCTATCTTAGTGGTAACTTCATCTACCTCCTCTCCTTGGACAAGCCACAATTCCAACATGTCTTTAAGAGTGATTTCCTAAAAAAGAATCTTGAATAGAATAATTAATAGAGTCAATAAAATAACAGCAATCATCTTATTCTTTAGAGAATCACATGGCATCATAAATTTTAAAGATGATATCTTCATCACCTACCCTAAGCACAAGTTTACCATCACTCGCATCAATAGTAGCTATAGTAGTGGCTTAAAATGGGCGACCTAAAATTAAAGGTACATCCACATCCTCATCCATGTAAAGCATAACAAAATCAGCAAGGAATATGAATTTATCTACTTTTACAAGTACATATTCAATAAAACCCCTAGGATATTTAACAGATCTATCAACTAATTGAATGCACATCCTGGTGGGTTTTGGTTCCCCAAGACCAAACTACTTGAACATTTTATAAGGCATCAAATTTATGCTAGCACCTAGATCAACTAATGCCTTTTCAATATCTAAACTACCAATTAAACAGGGAATAGTAAAACTTCCTGGATCTTTCAGTTTGGTTGGCAGCTTATTTTGAAGGATAGCTAAACATTCCTTATTGAGTTCCACTGTAGACAGCTCTTCAAACTTCCTTTTATTCCTTAAAATCTCCTTTAAAAATTTTGCATATGTAGGCATCTGCGAAATAGCTTCAACAAAAGGTAAGTTAATATGTAACTGTTTTAAAAGTTCAAAAAATTTACCATTTGTGCATCCATGCAATCTTTCTTCAACTTTGCCGGATATGGGATCGATGGTTTATATTCTTTGAGCATAGGTGCTACATTCTCTTTGGGTTTGGCCTCCTCGTCCCTTTCCTTATCAGATTCTTACGGTAACTTCTTTTCAGGTTCAGTTAACACGTTCTCATTCCTTAATGTAACGACTTTCACATGCTCTCTAGGATTGGGTTCAATATTACTAGGCAAGGTACCTTGTGGTCGTTCAGAAATAATCTTGGCAAGTTGACCAAGTTGATTCTCGAGCCCTTGAATCGATGCTTGTTGGTTTTTAAATGCTGACTCAGTATTCTAAAAATGGGTTTCAAACACTAAGATAAATTTTTGCAACATCTCTTCAAGGTTCAGCTTCTTTTCTTACCGATAAGGTTGTTGCTGAAATCCCGAAGGGGGTGGTGGTATTTGATTTCCTTGACCTCCCCATGAAAAATTTGGGTTGTTCCTCCAACCTACATTGTAAGTATTACTGTATGGATTATTTTGAGGTTTAAGATTATTACCCATATCATTCATTTGCTTATTCTCCATGTTAGGACCATAGGGTAAATATTCTGAATTGCTCATTCCACCTCTACTCGTGTCACACTGCATTACTGGATGAACCTGTGTAGAACCAACTAAACCATCAATCTTTCTATTTAAAAGTTCTACATGATTTGACAACATGGTAACTGCATCAACGTTAAAAACCTCCGCTGCTTTTGCTGGCTTTGTCCTAAGAACTTACCACTAATAATTATTCAGTGACATCTCCTCTATGAACTCATAAGCCTCCTCAAGTGTTTTATCATTTATGGTACCACTTGCAGCTGCATCGATAATTTGCCTAGTTGAGGGGTTCAAACCATTGTGGAAAGTTTGAACCTGTAGCCAAAAGGGTAGCCCATGATGAGGGCACCTTCTCAATAAGTCCTTAACCTTTCCCATGCATCGTAAAGAGTTTCTAAATCCATCTACACAAAAGAAGAGATATCATTCCTCAACTTTGTCATTTTAGCTGGCGAAAAATACTTTAATAAAAACTCTTTGGTCATCTGCTCCCAAGTAGTGATAAAACCTCCTAGAAACGAGTTCAACAACTGTTTAGCTTTATTCCTTAAGGAAAAGGGAAATAACTGAAGGCGAATGGCAGCATCAGAAATGCCATTTATTTTAAAGGTGTTGCAAAATTCCAAGAAATTGACTAAATGAGTATTCGGATCTTCGTCCTGCAAATTATCAAATTGAATAAATTGTTGAATCATTTGAATAGTGTTAGGTTTCAGTTCAAAATTATTTGCAGCAATAACAGGTCTAACAATACTCGATTAAGTTCCAGCCAAATTAGGCTTAGCATAGTCACACATAATACGAGGAGCAGGATTCTGATTCACAGGAATTGCAGCTACCACAGAAGGTAGTCGATTATTCTGATTTTCTACCATCTCCTCAGTAATATTGGTAATGTCCTCTTGCTCTTCCTCTATATACTGTAGACTTCACCGTATTTCTCTTTAATTTCTGTGAGCTGTGCGCTTGATCTCACTGTCAAATAATAAAGGTCCTAAGGGTTCCTTCTAGTCATAAACTAGAGACACCTGCCAAAAACAAAAAAAAAAACAAAAAATTAATAATAAAAACTAAACTAAAAACGAAAAGAAAATTGCAATAAAAGTAAAAATGGCTAAAGTAATAAAAATTAAGTGTTCCTAAAATCTTAGTCCCCAACAACAGCGCCAAAAACTTGATGGTTGATTGCCAAAACTAACTATGATCACGACAAAGGCAAGTGCACTTATCAATTAATAGTATATGTAACATCCCGAAATAGGGTCTAAAAGGAACAGTGGTTGCGAAATCATGAATCCGACACAGAAAAATATATTTCAATTAATTTTTATAATTTACTGAGTGATTAGATGCATGTGTTAGAGTATTGATAGAAAATTTTATGAATTACATGTTTAATTTGCCTATTAGGGCTTGTTGGAAAAAGTTGATAAATATGAGTTCTAGATAGGAAAGGATTAAATTGAAGAGCATAATTGAAGTAGAGGTCCTTAAATTGTAATTAGACCATTAGGTTTTCATGGACAAAAATGGACATACACAGATAAAAATAACTAAAGTTTTAATGAAGGGCATTTTAGTCATTTGGTAATTAAAAGATTAAAAAGGGAAAACGATGGAAAAATGTTGTCCATTTTCTTCAAGTTGGCCAAAACTCCAAAGGACACCATAGCTAGGGTTTCTTCAACTTCTCAAGCTCATAGTAAGTGATTCCAAGCCTCATTTTTAATGTTCTTTACGTTTTTGGAGTCCCGGTAACTTGATTTAGCTTATTCTAGCAATAATAACCTAGGGTTCATATTTGGAAAAATACCCATAGGTGAAATGTGTTTATTTTGATGTTTTATGATAGAATATGAAGCTTGAAATTATGTCAAATGACTTGAGCTAAGCGATTTTAAGTGAAAACTAGTAAAACAACATAATCTGTAAAAATGCCTAATATTCATAAGTACATGTTAGAGTGAGAATTTGATGTTGCCGTAGGTAAATAAATGATCAGCATGTCATAAAACATAAGAATTAGGGATCAAGTTTAATTTTCGAGCTTTGGGGAAAAGTGTAAATATGTAAAAGTTTAGGGGCAAAATCATAATTTTGCCAAAGTTAGAGTTAAGGTCTGTTTTGTTAAATGTGAATATTAAATAAGCTATATTTTGCTATTATAGATCAAGAAGAACAAAATTCGAGGGTAGACTGGGGAAAGAAAAAAATTGAGGAATAGATCAAAATATTTTATCGTATTTTGTATCGAGGTAAGTTTGCGGTAAAGAAATGTAATGTTTTATTGTTTATAATTAATGAGGTTATTTTTCAGCATCTATATATTTATTTTGCAAATTTACTCATTGATGACTCAAGTAAGAATTGACGGAGAAATGATACTTAAAAGTCCCGGTTGAACCTTAGGAAGATATAGGATACAAATGTCATGACATTAGGGTTTAAGGATACCAAGTAAGACCATGCCAAGGCATGGCATTGGTAAGTTTTAGAAGGCAAGGAAATCATGTAAGACCATGTCAAGACATGGCATTGATAAGTTACTATAAGGCAAAGATCCCATGTAAGACCATGCCAAGGCATGGTAATGGTGAGTTCATAAGGCATGGATACCACGTAAGACCATGTCAAGACATGGCAATGGTGAGTTTAAAAAGGAAAGGTACCCATGTCTCCTTAGTGTTCCAAGTGGTTCAACAGGAAATTCAAAGAGCATACCAAAGGAAAGGTAAGATAAGTTCATGTCTGAAAGGTTCAGGTAAAGATTCATGACTTATGCATTTTGAGTTTAAAGGTTATAGTGGTTTTGATAAGATAAGAATGAGATAATTCATTTAGAATGTTGTTATTTATTTACATGCAAACTTACCAAGCTTTATGCTTACTCTCTTTCTTTTCTCTCTTTTTTTATAGTATCACCAAGCCAACTCAGGGATCGTAAGGACGTCGGAGATCATTTCACACTATCAAAGGGCTATCTTGGTATTTTGTGATTCAAAACGTTTTAAGTTATGGCATTATAGGGACTTGGCCATTTTGTGTGTATGTCCTTATGATATGATTAAAGAATGGCATGTGATTACTTGATAATGATTAGCTATTGAAATGGCTAATTAAGAACATGTTTTGATGTTATGTATGTCTAAATGAGGTTTAATGCAAAGAAATTATGAAAGAGTAAAAGTTGGTTATGAAATAGTTTTGGGACAGCAGCAGTGATGTGAATTTGAAAAATCACTAAAAATTGTAGGGATGGAATTAAATGGTGAATGAGATATAGAATTAAAGCTTATTGAGTCTATTTTCATAGGAAAGAAACAGAGAAAGCAAAGTAAGTTTGTATTCAAATATATTTAAATTTTTGTGAGATTGGTATAGGGTGACTTCGTGATCCCTTATTCCAATTTTAGAAATTCACTAAAAATTGTACAAAAAGAATTATGTAACGCCCGAAATTGGGCCTGGAAGAGTGGGCCATGTGGACCTAATGGGCTTGTTGACCCCACATGGGTGGTTGTCTTTGGACTTGCGAGAATTAGTGGGTCGGTTGTGTCATACATGTGACTGTGGGCAAATCTGGCTTAGTAGGCCATGCGAGCACGTGGACCCCACTTGGGTTACGTAATGGGCCCTGGGCCCATGTACGCTGAATGGCATCTTGGCATGTTAACTAAGAGGTTTGGGAGTGTTTGAGAAGTCCTGGGTTCAAACATGGACCTTAGCAAAACTTTATGTTTTTCTCTTATGGGGGCTTTGACGTTAGTGGGTAGACTTTAAGAATATTTTTTGTGAAAGCATGACACAAAAGGAGATGTGGTCTAGTGGAAAGGAAGTGATGCCATAAGGAAAGCAAGGGGTCTAAGGTTCAAGTCTTGGCTCTTACAATTTATTTTGGTTTTTCTTTTAAATAAATCTGGAAGCGAGTAGGTGGGCTTTAAAGTTAAATGTGTTGAACTTATGACACAAAGGAGCTTATGTCCAAGTGGTGGTGGCTTGATAGGGCTATCGAGAGGACTTTGGTTCAAATCCCTTTGCACGCAAGGGTTTGTTATTTTGCTAATAAGTTGGTTTTGGATGATTGATGGAGAATCCCACATCGGGAAGCTAACATGAGAATAGGCGAGAAGCTGGCTTTAAATAGAGCAAACCATGAGGAGAGTAAGCATACCTGTCTTGGCTTATCCTTTTTACGTTGTGGTGTGTTCGTTTAGGTTAGGCGCTGGATCATTCGTTGATCTGTATGCCGTTGGGTCACGGTGGTGGTGACCGTAGTTGATCGACACACCCCCGGGGAGTCAAGGGTGCGATTATTGTATGATTGTGTAGTAAATATTGGACTAGACTAGGTAAATCTCATATCCGTGGCTAGTTTTGGGCTAAAGGGCCACACGAGCGTGTGGGCCCACCTGGGTTGAGAACGGGCCTTAGGCCCATTCGCAACGTTATCTCTATTTAAAATACTTGAGTCGCCCGAGGCGAATGTAGACTTTCTAAGGGATTGATAAAATTACCGAAATACCCTTATAGGGTAGAATTATTGTAATACCCCCAATTTGTAAAAGTACTATTTTAGCCCTGATTTATAAAATTATCGTTTACCCCTAATTTGTAAAATTACCATTTTACCCCTAATTTGTAAAGTTATCATTTTACCCCTGATTTGTAAAGTTACCATTTTACCCCTGATTTGTAAAGTAACCGTTTACCCCTGATTTGTAAAGTTATCGTTTTACCCCTAATTTGTTAGAATTACCATTTTACCCTCAGTTTACAAAATTACAGAAAGACCCCAGTTTACAAATTACGAAAATACCCCAAATTTTAAAATTACCAAAATACCCCTGGTTTGTGAAATTACCAAAATACCCCTAGGTTACAAAATTATCGAAATAGCCCTGTAGGGTAGAATTACCGAAATACCACTATAAGATAGAATTACTGAAATACCCCTGTAGGGTAGAATTACCGAACTACCCCTGTAAGGTAGAATTACCGAGATACCCCTATAGGGTAAAATTACCATTTTGCCTCTAGGGTGTTAAATGACTATTTTGCCCTCGTGGGCAAGTGACTGACTTGGACTGTGTGTTTGACGGATTTGACTGTATTTGTATGACAGTGATTTGACTGACGTGATCGTGGTTGTGTGATTGATATGTTTTAATATGTGTTTAAATGATTGATACTGAACATGGCCATTTTGCATACATGTGTGATGATTGAGCATAGCATACATGACATATTGGGTTGGGACATCGATTTGGAGGAAGTTCTGTGCTAGTGGCTTTGCCACGTATTCTGATTCTGGTGGCTTCGCTCTGTTATCTGTTATTAGCAACATGGTTGCGTCATTAGTGTGTAGGGCTGGGTGGGTCGAGTTATTCCCCACATGGTGTGTTAGGTTGGTACGAGTGGTGTGATGGATGGATTGGGTTGGGATTGCATTCGCATATTGTTCTGCTTCTGCTATGGGCTTGGCCCATACTGTTTTGTATAGGGCTAAGGCCCAGACTGATTAGTTTTGTATAGGGCTTCAGCCCAGTCTATCTTGATTCTGATTTTGATTTTGATTCTAATTCTGATAATGTTTCGGACTTTGTAATGGGCTAAGGCCCATCTGGTACTGTCTGTTATAGTGGGCTAAATTGATACTAGAACCGTAGTAGGGCTGGGGTCTAGACTTTTAATTCTTTTGTATGACTGACTGTTCGTTTTGTATAGTAGGGGATTACACACTGAGTTTTCATAAAACCAACCCGTTTAATCACTGTGCAGTTAATCCCTAGCTTTAGAAGGATCAGTGCTGTGAAGGACTCGGAGAAGGCCACACATTGCTTATGCTCTGTCTTGATTTACTTTTAAGTACTTTATTCTGGTTTGGATTGTAATAAGGCCTTTTAAACTTTTTGGTTTTTACATTTTGGATTTTATTTATTATTTTATAATTGCTAGAAGCCAGACACAGTTTTTCCAAAACAACAACTATTTTTCACAATATCACATTTCCGCAACTATTTTAGATTAGGCTTCCGTAACAATTAAGGTTTTAAAGGTAATAACATTTTACAAGAGAACGTCATTTAATAAACCATGTTTAAAAAAAATGCATACGAAATTCAAGATTTTACACAAGTTTTAAATGGCAACAAGTTTTAATAAGAAGGGTTTTCAATGGAAACAATGTTTTCGAAAAACACTTCAATGTGACACGCCAAATTTGGGCCTAACTTCTATGCTGGGTTTGGGGTGTTACAAATTATGAGTCATAATTTATATATCTAAATTCCTTATTAAGTCTATTTTCGTTAGAAATAAACAAAAATATTATCCAAATTCTGTATAATGAGATAATCTATTTTTAGTGAAGAGTGGTTAGGACAGTCGAACTGTGAAATAGGGGAAATTTTAATGAATAAAATGTATTAATTGGCCAAACCAAAAATTCTAGAAAAACTATGGTAAGAAGATATATGAGTCTAGTTTCAGAGAAAATTTACAGATTTAGATTTTGAGTTTTGTAACTTGAGTTATAATTAATTTAGTGACTATTATGTAGGTGGACAGTTTTATTCTAAATAGTGAAATAAATTGCTTTGATTTGTGTAAGTAATCGAAAATTTTTTAATATTCTCGGTTTGGTCCTGAACCATTTCAATTGTATGTTTTAGGGCCTCGAGGGCCCTTTTTAGGGATATATTGAATGAATGTAAGGGGATTAATTTTAAAAGTAAATTTTTATGCCCTGAGCTAGTAAGATAAGTTTGGTAACACCTTGTGCTCGACTCTGGCGACGGTCTCGGGTAAGGGGTGTTACAGTATAGCTATGGTGAGACTAGAATATCTATCTATAAGGACTAAAAGTACTAGTGTTAACTATCTTTTTATTATCTAGCCTAACAATACAAGGGGTTTTCTTAAAACTAAAATTAACTAAGCTAATTAACTAAGAATGTGACAGAGAGTGAATTGGGAAAATAGTTTTAGGAAAACCAATTGATAAAGATAATACCCAAGGAAGAATCCACCTAGACTTCACTTATTATTCTAACTTTGAATTAGACAATTTATTCACTTGTCTTGATCCGTAGAAATCCCTAAATTATTGTAATATCTCTGTCGAGACTAAGAACAACTGACTCTAGGTTGATTAATTGAAATCTCTTTCTAATTAAAACCCCTATTGTCGCATTAATTTGATCTTTGGATTCCCTTATTAGATTTGACTCTAATCCAGTAGATTTATGTCATCCTATTTCTAGGGTTGCAATTAACTACTCTTAATTATGCTAGTTTTACTCCTAGAGAGGGACTTTTGCTCCACTGAATAAGCACATCAACTTGAATTAATATACTGAAAATATTAAAACAAGAATTAAGAATGCATAATTATGAACAAGAACAAGAATTTATCATATAATTCAGAAAATAATAACATCCGTCTTAGGTTTCATCCCCTAGGTATCTATGTGATTTAGTTCATATTCATAGAGGAAAACATCTCAAAATTGGGAAAACGACAAAACATAAAGAAACCCAAAAACTTCGAGAGAAATTGAATGCAAATCCTTAGTCTTGAAGAAGATCCTGCTTCTGAGTTGAATCCGTCGGCTTTCTTCGACTAATTTCTGTTTTTTGCTCTATGTCCCACCTTTTTGATCCTCTCCTAGTGTGTTTATATAGACTTTGGAATGCTTAAAATACCTAAAAATTAGCTTTTTCCACATGAAAATGAAACAGGGTTCGACAGGGACACAGGCGTGTGACTAGCCCGTGTGAGAATACTTAGGCCGTGTGCAATACTGACATGGTTTAAAATCGACACGTTCTTGACACACGGGCATGTGGCCAGCCCGTGTGTCTCACACGGGCGTGTGAGAATCCCGTGTGAAAGTGCCTAGGCTGTGTGAAATACTAAAATCAGCCCATTTTGTCTATTTTTGGCCAGTTTCTTACTCCTTTTGCTTTCCTATGCTCACGTAAGTATAAAAACATAAATTTAAAGGATTGGGAGCATCAAATTTACTACATTATATAAGAAATCATCCAAAAATATGTCAATCATGGGATTAAAATATGTTACATTTATGGTTTATCCTACCCAACCAACCTCTACACTCCATCTCCGTCCAACCCTAAACTACATGTGGGGATATAATCAACCCACCCATCCCTACATTCCAACTAGTACCAAATGCAACACTAGATAGTAATTTGAAGCAAAGCTGCCAGTAAGTTTGGCTCAGAACCTTTCAGTACACTTCCTACAATCAATATCAACCCCCATCCTATGCAATACATCATACAGTCATGTCATGGAATCATACGAATAATCAGTATAGTTTAAATAGCATGCTCAACATACAGTCATACATATCTATATCATATAGGCATATAACAATCTTTCAGTCACTTCAGTCAATTAGGGGTCTAGCTAAACTCACCGATGCTACAGTAGGTTCACAGTCGTCTCGGGTGACCCGTGTAACTAGAGCAACAAATCAGTGAAAATGGGCTCACACGTCCATGTTGTCTACACGTGTGGGCCCATACACCCATGTGGCCCACATGGCCCAAATTGGCCTTGGCCGTTTGGATTAAACAGCCTGGCTAGAATCCCACACGCCCATGTGTGCCCATACGCCTGTGTGGCCCACACAGCCCAATTAGTCGAGCCTGTGTATTGCATAAGACCTCAACTAGCTTTTACATGGCCGTGTTGTGCACCTGTGTCATACGCGCATGGCCAGGTTCATTGAACACACGCCCGTGTTTCATCATACGGCCTACTATACGGGCTACCACATGCCAATAACGTCGATAGAGAGCCTTTTTAGCTTTTCTCCAAGTCAGATTTTTTGAGTTTCGGTTACACACTTGATTTGTTTTAGACGCGTTTGCACTCCTAATGCTTCCAAAAACTATATTTGACAATTCAAAGGCCAATTTCAGTCACTTACATCTATATTAAACCTAATAAGTATGAGTAGACAATTCTTCAATAACTATCGATAACTTTAACTTCAACAAAAAATAACGTTTTTATGCAACTAAGTCTCCCACCAGTGACCACGAGTCCTCTATCTTACCCTATTAAATATTAACGAACTTCCATCAATGAGAAGTTCAAAACAAAACCAATTCATTATGCCTAAAACTTATCGTTCAGATGGAAAACGATCTAGAAGAGAAAAACGAAAAGAGAAAGTAAGGATAGGCAGAATTTTGATAGTGGGTAGAGATGAATAATGAAAAAGTATGAAAAAAGAAAATGAAGCAAGGGAAACAGAGAGCAAAACGTTAGAAAATACTTGGTGAAATTTAGGAAAACTGATTACTCAATTCCTAATTTTCTACCACTAACCCTCAACTACTCAACCACTCAACCACTTTAGTGTTTTAGTTCAACCCGAATACCCATACAACATTAGCAACAAAAATAATGCCCAGGTACAAACTCGAACACAAGACCTCCCTTACTCTCACACTCCTCTTAACCACCATACCAGCAAACCTATTCTGATATAAACTTACTGCCATTTAAACTTAAGCCAACTTGACAAGAGTAAAGCTTTATTCATTTAAAAACGAAAATTTTGCTTAGGTCAAGGCTTGAACTTGGGACTCCCACACACCCCCAAAATATGTACCACTAAAGCAAACAGATATTTGTATCAAAAATTTACAAAAGCCGAAATTAAGAAAATTGGGGCATTACAACTCTACCCCATAAAAGAAAATTTCGGCCTCGAAATTTTCTTGATTAGAATAGATGAGGATACTGCTAATGCAATGCATCCTCAGGCTCCCACGTAGCCTCCTCCGTGCTATGATTCCGCCATAGAACTTTAACCAATGGAATAGATTTTCTCCTCAGAACCTTTATGTCGTGATCCAATATATGAACGGTTCTTCCTCGAAAGTCAGACCTGGCCTAACCTCAATCTCCTCCACTGGAACAATATGCATGGGATCAGAGTAGTAGTGCCTCAACATCAAGACGTGGAAAACATCATGTATCTGCTCTAACTCTGGAGGTAGCTCAAACTGGAAGGCAACTGTCCCACTCGTCTTAGTATGGGGTAAGGCCCAATGAATCTGGGGCTCAACTTGCCCTTACGACCAAATCTCAGTACCTTCCTACATGGCGAGAACTAAAGAAAAACAAAGTCCCCCATAGAATACTCTATCTCTCGACTCTTCAGATCTGCATATGGCTTTTGTCTATCTGATGCCACTTTCAGAAACTAGTTCAGTACCCAGAACACATCGCTGACCCAATCTAGTCCAACACAAGGGAGTGCGACACTTATGACCCTATAGTGCCTCATAAGGTGCCATCTGTATGCTAGACTGATAACTATTATTGTAAGCAAACTCCGCCAACGACAAATACTCCTCCTAATTGCCTCAAAAGTCAATCACATAGCTCCTCAACATATCCTCTAGTATCTGAACCACCCTCTCTGTTTGACCATCGATCTGAAGATGGAACACAGTACTGAAGTCTAACCCTGAACCTAGAGCTTCATGTAACTTTCTCCAGAATCTAGACGTGAAGCGAGGATCCCTATTAGATATTATTGAAACTGGTACCGCATGCAATCTCACTATCTTTGACACATATAGTTTAACCAGTCTTTGTAGAAAGTAGTTAGTACGAATTAGTATAAAGTGAGCGGACTTGGTCAATCGATCCATAATGACCCATACTAAATCCTTCTTAGTAAGTGTTAAGGGTAACCCACTAACGAAGTTCATATTCACTCTCTCCCACTTCCAAAGCGGAATCTTAACTGGCTTAAGCAACCCAGAAGGTAACTAGTGCTAAGCCTTAACCTACTGGCACGTTAGACATTTACTCACAAAATCAGTAACCTCAAACTTAAGACCTGGCCACCAGTACAATTCACGAAGGTCCCGGCACATCTTATTTCTGCCAGGGTGCATCAGTATAGACTGTCTCAGGTCAACATCATTCAGTACACAGATTCTCCCACGGAAATAGAGTACCCCTTAGCTATTCAGTCCAAAATCCTCAGTATGTTCACTTTTAACCTGTCAAAAATGAAGACCCAAAGATTCATCATCCAACTGCTTGTTCAAGGATCAATTGCAAAAGCCGACAGCAAAAGAAACAAGAAACAAGAAGTTCGATATTAATGGTGAAGAGACGATAAGAAGGGAGAAGAAGAAAAGGTATTTGGCAAAGACTCAAAAGAGAAAAGAAATAGCTTGAAGGTTACCTGAAAGGATAAAAATGGTGCTAAAAAACAAAAAGCAAAAATGGAGAAAAAAGGAAGATGATAAAAGAGAGAATGGCACAAATGGCTAGGGGATAACCACCAAAATGTTGAGTGAGAATGAAATGTTTAAAGCAATTGAAACAAGGAAACCCAATAGAAAGTCGAGAGGAGAGTAAGAAACATGCAACACAATTGAAAGTACCCCAAAAAAACTCCACAATTTCGTTCAGCCTTCCAAACACTAAACATGTAACGTCCTAATTTTCGAGATTTTTTGGGATTTTTACGGACTTGGTGAAATCATGGAATTTTATTGTTTGGTTGTGTAAATTATGTTTTAAGTGTGTTAGTGGGCCTTTAGAAGACCCAAGCCTAAGTTAAAACCTGGAAGAAATATCAAATTTTGGGATTTAAAGAGAATGGGTCTTGGTTATGTGGGCTTTTAAGAAAAAGTGAGTAAAATAAGACACAAGTGAGACCTTGGTAAAGTGGCAATGTGGCGCCACTTAGATCCTAATAAAGTGGCATGTGGATGTGTGCAAGGGCCAAGGTTCAAGTCTCAATGTGAGCAGTATGGTACTTTATTTTTGTTGCATGTACCAGTCATGTGATGGAACTCAGGTGAAACTCTGCTGAGAAGAGTTTGAGATGCTTATGGGATTTGATCAAAGAGGTTAAAGGGGAGAAGTTTTAGGAATTTTGAAGGAAGCAGAGTTGGCCGACTGTAGGAGTTTTAGGAAGGCACATTCGGCCATGAGGGATTGGTGTGGTAGTTTTGGCATTAGGGGCTAGTTGAGTGTTGATTTCTTGAGCTAGTTTTTGAGGTTTGGTCAATTATTTTGATTGCCGAATGAGTATAGTAGTGGGTTCTTCATGCATTCTTTTCTCCTTTTTTTCTGTTCTAAAAGCTAAAACCTTACACCTTAGGTTTTTCTTGCCGATTTCTTCTTCTAGCCAAACCTACTCTCTTCATTCTTCCCTTGCTTCTTTTCTTCATCTTTTCTTTTCTTCTCTTCTCTTCTCCTCTCTTTTCGTCTTATCTTTTCTTCTCTTCTTCCTTCCTCTCTTCTAAAACTGAATCTTATTGAAGTAATCTCTTTTCTCCAACCTCCTTGTCGTTTATCATAAAAAGCCGAAACCAAATCCACCATTGTTGATTATCTGTTTGATCAAAACTTCTTCTTCTATTGTCTTTTCTAAAACCGAATCTTACCCTTTTTCCTAGTGATCTCTTTTCAAACTAGAAGCATTCAATCTAGTTGCTGATTTCTTCTTTGCCGACTACTCCATAAGCCAAAATCCCGAAGCACATATTATCTCCTAGTGTTATCTTGTGAAAGAAGCCAAAATCTTTATTTTCGTAGTAAATAGAGAATTAAACCTTTAGATCTGGTGGATCCATTATCGTGGCAAGTAATTGGAACTCCTTCTCATGCGTTATCTTTGGATGTAAGAAAAGCTTAAAGTCCCTAAACGCTTTAAGGAGGCTGTCGACTAAGGTAAAGAGTAATGCTAGTTCTTCTAATCGGTTTTGTGTGTATTTGTTGCGAAAGGGACGACCTAGTAGGAGCGTAGGAGGCTTGGATCATTGGGATGACTAGATCTAGATCTAGTCACTATTTTCAACAAAGGACAATCGCGTAGGAGATTTCGTCTACGTCTGTCGCAAATCAAGTGTGTAAACGAACACCCTCTAGTAGACTAAATCGGCAAAAGCTGAAATACCGAAATTCGTGCATTTCGTTGGCTTACGAGCATGCAAGCACTGTGGGTTGGTTGGAAGTGGTAAGATCTATAATCGCGATCGGTAAACTTGGTGAGTACGCGATTTCGTGTACCTCGGTAAATTTGGGCCTCGAGGGGCTGAATTTGGGCCCAATGGGCTTACGAGCCCATTTGGGTAAAACGAGTGGTAAGTGGGTTCTGGCATTCTGTAGGCTAAAACTGTTAAAACCACTGTGAAAGTTGGGCTAAGTGGGCCAAAATAGCTAGTTGACATTGTAAGGCCCGTTAAGGTTTCTTGAGCCCGATAGCTTTAAAGTTGGTAAATGGGCCAAATAAACTGTTTGGGTGAAAAATTGGACTGTTAGTAATGAAATGTGCATAAAACCCTAAAAATTGGTAAAATTACTAAAATACCCTTTAAGGGTTGAAAATTACTATTTTACCCCTAGGCGCAAAATGACCATTATACCCCTAGGGTTAATTTTGAATGAAATGCATGCTATGCTTTATCTGTTCACTGTATGCCATGACATGTTTAACTCTTGCATGGGATTGGGTTATTGATGAGGGAAGTGCTAAGTGACATTGCCACGTTTACTGAAAGGGGCTTTGCCTCAGTTTTACTGTTAGTGGCTTGGCCACGTTATCTAATTAAGCAGCTATGCTGCGACTATGGAGTGCAGGGCTGGAGGGTTTGAGTTATTCCCCACATGGTGTGTAGGGCTAGTACAGGTGGTGTGTAGGGCTGGACATGGGCTAGGCTTTGCATTCATGCATTATTTCTCTCCTGTTACTGTAATGGGCTTCTGGGCCACACTGATATTTGAATAGGGCTAAGGCCCAGTTAACTGATTACTGAATAGGGCTTCGGCCTAGTTATTACTGAGACTGGATAGGGCTTGGGCCTAGTAAGCTTGAGCTGATTTGGGCTCTGGTTGGGCTTTCTTTACACACTGAGTTTCCAAACTCTCCCATTCCTTTCATCTACGCAGGTGAGCCCTAGACTAATGGACTTAGAGCTGGAGGGATTCAGAGTGGCCACGTGGACTGCACATGATGGGTTTATAATTAAGTCTTTCTACTTTCATATTTATTTTAAATTATTTTTTTATGGTTTTGGGTTTCTAGTAAAGCCACTTTAAGTATTTTAATTTGGGTTTTTAATTCTTTAGTTATAATTTGTTTTAAATGGTTTGAATATGGTTGCGCGAGTTTTTCTTAAAATCAATCACTGTTTTCAAAACAAAACACTCGTAACAAATGAATAACGAAATGATGAACAAGATCTCATAGAAATTAATTTAAAACTGGTAGTGGATAGAATAAACCCAACCTAAACCTGAATTTTCTTTCCAAACTATCAGAATGGTTTTGCAAAACTCACCCTAATCATAATAACTAAGGAATATGGTTAATCTGTCATTGATGTGACACACCAGACTTAGTCGTAACATCTGGGCCAGGTTTGGGGTGTTACATTTAGTGGTATCAGAGGCTGGTTGCAACAACTCGGCTATGGATCGAGTCCAAAAAGTTTTTGTAAAAACTTTAAAATCAAGGCCCAAGAAGGGTATTTTGGAATTGGTTTTGGGAAAATCTTTAAGAAAACCCTTTTTAAACTTATTTTCTTCAAGGTTTTATTCTAAAAGAAGTGTTTAAGTTTTTTTAGGCTTTTGGAAATCTGGTTTCTGAAGAGTGGCACACTAAATTCCTGTCACCAAGTCTATAAGTATTTTTCTCTTATGCTATACTATACTGAAACGCTACTGTAGATAGAACTGAAACCCTACTATGAAACTGTAGCTAGGACAATATTGAAAACTGTAAAGGCTGAGACAGTAGAGAGACTAAACCCTAGAAGACTGAGACTGTAGCTAGGCTACGATTTCGCGAAAACAAACTCTGAAACACTATCTGTACATAAGACATTTTGTAATAAACATTGAAATATTAAACTAATGTCATAAAATTCGTAATCAGATAAGTCGATATGAGTACAAGGGCAGCTCGTGGACGAGGCCGTGGACATGGCCGAGGTAGTGTGCAAGCTGGGTCTTCATCTTCGGAACACCTGCCAGCTGAGGAGGCACGACTGCCACTGGTAGCTGAGAATGGGTTGTATGATCAGGCTACTGGGGACGACACCTTGTCCTAGGCAATGTTAAGGGTTTTAGAGAGGGTTGCTAGAGCTAATGTTAGGTCTGTGAATAGGGGATCCATTTTTGAGCGACTCCGGACTAATGGAGCGGAGGTATTCAGGTGCATATCTGGGGTAGCCCCGAATGTGGTTGACTATTGGTTGGAAGCCACGGAGCAGATCATGGACGACCTAGATTGCTTGGTGGAACAAAAGCTGAAAGGAGCTGTGTCTCTGTTGTGAGACGAGGCGTATTAGTGGTGGATCATTGTAAGGGATAGTACCCCAGTTGAGCGAGTAACCTGGGAACTATTTAAGACAGCTTTTAAGGGAAAGTACATCGGAACAAGCTATGTGGATGCTCATAGGAAAGAATTTCTAAACCTAACCCGGGGCAATAAGTCTGTTGCTAAATATGAGGCGAAATTTCTGAGATTGAGCCGATATGCCAATGGTATAGTTGCTACTAAGTGTGAACGTAGCATTCGGTTTTAGGATGGCCACAGGGATGAAATTAGGGTGCTGATAGCTCCGTAAAAGGAGTGTGACTTTGCTGCATTGGTAGAAAAGGCTAAGATAGCCGATGAGGTGAAGCAAACTAAACGGCAGGACCGTGAGAAGGATCGAAACTGATTCAGGAGGGATTTTGGACCCTCTGGTGCTACAAACAGGAATGCCAAACGAGCTAGAGTGGACGAACCAGTCCGAGCAGTTTCGGTGAATACAGTTAGACCGTAGGCTTATGGGGACTGTGGTAGAGTGCATCTGGTAGAATGCTAGAAGTGGACTGAGGCATGTCTCTGGTGTGTGTCCAAGGAGGATAGGGTCAAGGACTGTCCTCAGAAGCCAGGTCAGACTCAAGTTGTTGAACAAAGGGTTGCTCAACCGGTGCGAGGTAGACCACAGCTGCCGAGAGGCCGTGGTCAAAGTAGGGGTGGCAATGAAAATGGTCGTGGATGTGAAGCACCTAGCAGGGGTGCTGGAAATGCAGAGGCTCGTCAGCCAGCATTGGTGTATGTTGTTCGTCGCTGAGAGGAGGGTGACGTATCTGACGTTATAACTAGTACGTTTTTTATCTCTAGCATGCCATACACTACTTTGATAGATGTGGATTCTACTCATTCGTACGTTGCATGTGATATTTCTAGGTCATTGGGTGTGCACTTTGAGGAAACTGTGAGTGGGGTAACTGTAATAAGTCCACTAGGTCATTCAGTTAGGGTAGACAAACTCTTTAGGGAGGTGCCTTTAGAGACACAAGGTAGGATTTTCTCTGGAGACTTAATGGAGCTACCGTTCGGAGAGTTCAATCTTATCTTAGAGATGGACTGGCTTACTAAGCATAAGGCGGCTCTAGATTGTGCGGCTAAGAGGATGGCGTTAAACACTATAGAGGATGAGGAAGTGATGGTTATAGGAGAGTGAAGGGACTACTTGTCCAATGTTGTTTCGACCTTAACAGCTGAGAAGTTGATTCACAAGGGTTGCAAGGCGTATTTGGCATTTGTGAGTCAGACGGAGATCGATGGTTTGACTATGGAAAAGGTTAGAACTATTAAGGAATTTCAAGATGTTTTTCCTGACGAGCTTCCTGGATTGCCTCCGAATTGTGAAGTCGAGTTTGGAATCGATTTGCTGCTTGGAACGGCTCTAGTGTCCATCGCACCTTATAGGATGGCACCGAAGGAGTTAGTGGAACTGAAAGGGCAAATCCAAGAGTTGCTAGATAGAGGATTTATTAGACCGAGTGTGTCTCCATAAGGAGCACTAGTATTATTTGTGAAGAAGAAGGATGGGACGATGCTTATATGCATCGATTATCGCCAGTTGAACAAACTGACGATAAAGAATAAGTACCCTCTGCCTAAGATCGATGATCTGTTTGACCAGCTTAGAGGAGCTTTATTATTTTCCAAGATCGATCTTCGTTTGGATACCATCAGTTAAGGGTCAAGGAAGTGGATATTCATAAGACAGCATTTAGAACTCGGTATGGTCATTACGAGTTTCTGGTTATGCTGTTTGGACTGACGAATGCACCTACAGCTTTCATGGATCTGATGAGTCGGGTATTCCAACCATATTTGGATCGATTCGTAGTCGTCTTTATCGATGATATTCTGGTATATTTAGAAACGGAGGAGAAACGTGATGAGCATCTCTGTATTGTTCTGCAAGTGCTGAGAGAAAAGCAACTCTATGCAAAATTCAGTAAGTTTGAATTCTGGTTGCAAGAAGTGACTTTTCTAGGTCACGTTATTTTTGCTGAGGGGATTAGGGTGGATCCTCAGAAAATTGAGGCGGTTCTGGATTGGAAGCCGCCGAGGTCGGTATCAAAAATTCAGAGTTTTATGGGTTTAGTAGGATATTACAGAAGGTTTGTAGAAGGATTCTCTTTGATTACTGCACCGTTAATGAAACTGTTGAGGAAAGGAGTATCTTTTTATGGACTGAGAAACAGCAAGAAGCTTTTTGATAAGTTGAATAAGGTATTGACTGAGGCGCCAGTGTTGATTCAGCTGGGGTCTGGAATGGATTTCACCGTGTACAGTGATGCGTCGCATGTGGGGTTAGGCTGTGTACTGATGCAAGAGGGCAAGGTGGTCGCTTATGCTTCACGACCGCTTAAGCCTCACGAAGTAAATTACCCTGCCATGATCTAGAGTTTGCAGCGGTAATCTTTGCATTGAAGATCTGGAGACACTATTTGTATAGAGAAAAGTGTATTATATACACGGACCATAAGAGTCTCAAGTATTTGTTGACTCAGAATGAGTTAAACCATAGGCAACGAAGATGTATAGAGTTGCTTAAGGATTACAACTGTTCGATTGAGTACCACCCCGGTAAGGTAAATGTGGTGGCGGATGCACTGAGTCGAAGGGCTGTAACTGAGTTGAGGGCAATGTTTGCTCGTCCGAGTCTATATGACGATGGGAGCTTGTTAGCAGAGTTGCAAGTTAGACCAACTTGGATTGAGTAGATTAAGGAGAAGCAGTTAGAGGATGAGTCATTAGTTCCTCGGTTTTAGCAAGCTGAGAATGATGAGGATTCTGATTTTAGACTGAATAGTGATGGAGTTTTGTGCTTTTGAGGAAGAGTTTATATTCCGAAAGACTCTGACTTGAGGCAGTCAATTCTGACAAAGGCTCATGCTGGACCTTGTACCATGCATCCTGGAAGGAATAAGTTATATCGAGACTTGCGGGAGTTGTACTGATGGCTTAGACTTAAGCGAGAAGTGACCGAATTTGTAGGGAAATGTCTGACATGCTAGCAAGTAAAGGCTGAGCATCAACTGCCTTCTGGATTGCTGCAGCCAGTGAAGATTCCACTTTGGAAGTGGAAGAGGGTAACCATGGATTTTGTGAGTGGGCTACCTTTGACACCCTCCAAGAAAGACTCGGTATGCATAGTTGTGGATCGGTTAACGAAATCTGCCCATTTCATACCTGTCCAGACCGATTAATCACTTTAGAAGTTAGCTAAGTTGTATGTGGCAGAGATAGTGCGACTGCATAGGGTGCCAGTTTCGATTATTTCTAATCGAGATCCCAGGTTTACGTCCCGATTCTAGCAGAAGTTGCATGAGGTGTTAGGTACGTGATTGGATTTCAGCACTGCTTTTCACCCTCAGACAGATTGACAGTTGGAAAGGGTTATTCAGGTTCTAGAGGATATGTAACGCCCTGATTTTCGGGATTTTTCGGGTTTTGTGAATTTTAGTGAAATTTTTAAAATTTTGGTGTTCTAAAGGTTGATAATGTATGTACATGTGATAATGGGTCTATAGAAGGTCCAAGCTTAAGTCAAAACCCGGTAAAATATTAAGTTGGATTTTCAAGTGAAAGGGGACTTGGTTAAGTGGGCTTTTAAGAAAAACCGTGTAAAAGATGTCACAAAGGGAGCCTTGGTTGAGTGGCAAGGTGGTGCCACTAAGCTCCTAAAAAAGTGGCGCCTAAATGAATGATCAAGGACAAGGGTTCGAGTTGCAAGGTATTCGTGGAGTTCTTTTTAATTTTCAAGCATGAGCCTAACTTAGGTGAATTTCGGCAAGGGGCTTTAGGGACTTGGGCCGATTGCTTTAGAGGGAATGCTAGGGTTATATTATTTTCTTTTTGTTGTCATGACAATTAGGGTTAGCCACCTTAGGGTTTTTTTCTCTCTTCTACTGTCAGAAAAGCCAAGAGTTGCCTCCCTGGAAAGTTCATAGCCGATTTCTCCTTCCCCATCTCCACCATTGTTTTTTTCATTTTTCTTCTTCCCTTTGATCTCTTCCCTAGCCGAATACCTATCTTGCATAGATCCACTCTTTCTTTTGCTTCCATTCTTCTTAAAATCAACCATAACCGATTGCTCAAAGTGCTAGAAATCCCAAAAACTGCTTCCTTTCTTGCCGATTTCTTGTAAGCCGAATCACCTCTGTTTCTTTCACCTATTGTGGCTGATTACTACACTCCCTTTAATCACACCATTGTCGACACCATCACCCAAAAGCTACAGCCAAAACGCCATCTTCTTCTCTTATTAAAAAGCCGAAATCACCATAGTTGTAGGGAGATAGCCGAAATTACAAATCTCAGAGATAAGGTTTCTACTGACATTTAAGGGTCAGATTTACATCAGATCTGCATAGGAACTGAAGAGAAATCATTGGTAAGTGTTTAATCATTCAGATCTGTTCGATATTTCATGTTTGGAAAAGCCGAAAGTCCCTAAAGTTAATGGTTGTGTCGTTTTGGATTTTTGGTAAATAAAAGGCCGTTTTCTTTGTTCTTTTGTGTGTTAGTTGGATGAAAAGGTGATCAAGCAAGGGGTTGAAGACTTTGGAACATCAGATCTAGATCTAAAGGGATCTAGATCTAAAGGTAAGAACATTAAGGTCATTAAAGGTGTTGCCGAATGTGTAAGTAAGGTTTTGGGTAAGTTTTCGATTCAGATTAAGTGTTGATATGGTCTAATCAGTTAAGTATTGGATTGTAGGGATTAACGCATAGGAGATCTCGTAGGAGAAACTGCAAAACAGGTGTGTGTTTCGAACACCTTTCCATGCACAAATCGGTAAAAGCCGAAAAGCCGAAATGCCGAAATGCCAAAGTTTCGGTATTTCGAGAGCTTGCGAGCATGCGAATGCTCTCAAGTTGGAAGGAGAAGGTTTGTTTTGGAATCGGCACTGTTAGACGTGTTGACCGCTAAATTTTGGGCTTTTTGGTAAGTTGGGCCTCGGTGGGCCAAATATGGGCCCAATGGGCGATTTGGGCCCATGTGAGTTAAACTGGATTTAAAGGTAATATTATGGACTATAGATGTGGAAACAGTTAAAACAAGATAACCGAATGTGAAATCGGGACTAAATGGGCCTAATGGGCCATTCGGCGTAATAGGGCTCATTAGGGGTTTTAGGGCCTTAATGCTAAAACTGAAAAACTGAGGTAACTGAACTTCTGTATAGCTGTGTGATTAATAAATACTGTAATAAGCATGAAATCTATAACATGAGAGCAAAATTACTGAAACACCCTTAGGGTAAGAAATTACTGTTTTGTCCCTAGGTAGAAAATTACCGTTATACCCCTAGGGCTAAAATTGACTATACTGTTTGACATGACTGTTACTGTTATTGCATGCCATGACTGTTACTGTGTGAGTGGCACAGCCACGTTACTGAAAAGGGGCTATGCCTCGTACTGTTTCTGAAAGGGGCTTTGCCTCGTATACTGTTTATCTAAGCAGCCATGCTGCGACTGTGGTGTGTGGGCTTGGTGGGTCGAGTTATTCCCCACATGGTGTGTTGGCTGGTACGGGTGGTGTGTAGCGGTTGGTGGGTTGAGTAGTCTCCCCAATTGGGTTTGCATTTATACTGCATTACTGTACTGTACTGTTATGGGCCTATGGGCCAATCTGTTATCTGAATAGGGCTTCAGCCCAGTATCTGTTATAGGGCCTTGGCCCAGTTTACTGCTATCTGAATAGGGCTTTGGCCCAGTATTTGACTGAGACTGGTTAGGGTTTAGGCCCAGTGGGCTTGAGCCAATTTGGGCTTTGGATGGGTTCTGCACACACTGAGTTTTCCCAAACTCACCCCTCTCTTTCCATCCTTGCAGGTGAGCCCTAGATTGTGACTTGGACGCTGGGTGGGATTCAGAGTGGCCACGAGGACTGAACTTTCTTGGTTTAACTTAAATATTTCGTATTGGTTTTTACTTTGATATGGGTTGTAATAAGGCCGCTATAACTGTTATTTGGGATTTCTTTACGGTTTTATTTCAAACTTGAACATACACTGTTTTTGAAAATTAAATCAATATTTTCTTAAACAACCTGACTTTACTAAAAACTAAGAATGATGATAAGACTAAAATGAAACGATTCACAAATGAGATAGAGATTAGGTCGAATAGTAATCAAATTGGGAATTTCAAGAAAAACAAATATTACTTTTCAAAAATCTCGAACATCAGACTTAGTACATAGGACGGCGTAGCATAGTCTAGGTGATGTGGCACACCGGACATGGCCATAACGTCTGGGCCGGGTCAGGGGTGTTACAGGATATGTTAAGGCGTTGTGTCATCGACTTCCGAGGTAGTTGGGAGGACTACTTGTTATTGGCAAAATTTGCTTATAACAATAGCTATCAAGCAAGTATCCGAATGGCCCCATATGAAGCACTATATGGGCGAAGGTGTTGTACGCCTACTTGTTGGATAGAGTTGGGAGAACGACAGGTTCTTGGGCTAAAGTTGGTGGCAGATACTGAGAATAAGGTTAAGTTGATCAGAGATTGGTTAAAGGAAGCATCGGATAGGCAGAAATCTTATGCGGACTTAAAGCGTAAAGAAACTGAGTTCTCAGTAGGGGATATGGTCTTCTTGAAGGTCTCATCTTGGAAGAAAATATTGAGGTTTGGCAAGAAGGGCAAGTTGACTCCGCGATTTATAGGGCCTTACTGAGTTCTTAAACGGGTGGGGCTAGTAGCTTACCAACTGGAGTTACTGCCAGAACTAGACCGAATTCGTGACGTTTTTCATGTGTCCATGCTAAGGCAGTATCGATCAGATCCTGCGCATGTCATACCAGTGGAGGAGATTGAGGTAAAGACTGATTTGACTTTTGAAGAGGAGCCTATGCAAATACTAGAACGAGAGGTCAAAGTCCTGAGGAAGAAGTCCATTGGTAAAAGTGCTTTGGCGCAATCATGGCAGAGAATAGGCTACTTGGGAGCTAGAAGAAGCGATGCGTCAACAATACCCTCACCTATTTGGATCAGGTAAATTTCGAGGCCGAAATTTCTTTAGGGGGTAGAGTTGTAATGCCCTAATTTTCTGGATTTTTCGGGATTTTTGCGAACTTGGTGAAATCATGAAATTTTATTGTTTGGTTGTGTAAATTATGTTTTGAGTGTGTTAATGGGCCTTTAGAAGGCCCAAGACTAAGTTAAAACCTGGAAGAAATATCAAATTTTAGGATTTAAAGAGAAGGGGTCTTGGTTATGTGGGCTTTTAAGAAAAAGTGAGTAAAATAAGGCACAAGTGAGCCCTTGGTAAAGTGGCAATGTGGCGCCACTTAGAGCCTAATAAAGTGGCGTGTGGATGTGCGCAAGGGCCAAGGTTCAACTCTCTAGGTGAGCAGTATGGTACTTTATTTTTGTTGCATGTGCCAATCATGTGATGGAACTCAAGTGAAACTCTGCTGAGAAGAGTTTGAGATGCTCATGGGATTTGATCAAAGAGGATAAGGGGGAGAAGTTTTAGGAATTTTGAAGGAAGCAGAGTTGGCCGACTGTGGGAGTTTTGGGAAGGCACATTCGGCCATGAGGGATTGGGATGGTAGTTTCGGTAGGGGCTAGTTGAGTGCCAATTTCTTGAGCTAGCTTTCGAGATTTGGTCAATTACTTTGATTGCCGAATGAGTATAGTAGTGGGTTTTTCGTGCATTCTTTTCTCCTCTTTTATGTTCTAGAAGCTGGAACCTTACATCTTAGGTTTTCCTTGCCAATTTCTTCTTCTAGCCGAACCTAACTCTCTTCATTCTTTTCTTCTTGCTTTTCTTCATCTTCTCGTTTCTTCTCTTCTCTTCTCCTGTCTTTTCGTCTTATCTTTTCTTCTCTTCTTCCTTACTCTCTTCTAAAACTGAATCTTATTGAATAATCTCTTTTCTCCAACCTCCTTGTCGTTTATCATAAAAAGCCGAAACTGAATCCACCATTGTTGATTATCTATTTGATCAAAACTTCTTCTTCTATTATCTTTTCTAAAACCGAATCTTACCCTTGTTCCCAGTGATTTCTTTTCAAACCCGAAAAATTCAATCTAGTAGCTGATTTCTTCTTTGCAGACTACTCCAGAAGCCGAAATCCCGAAGCACATATTATCTCCTAGTGTCGTTTTGTGTAAGTAACTGAAATCTTCATATTCATAGTAAATCGAGAATTAAACCTTTAGATCTGGTGGATCCATTATCGTGGTAAGTAATCAAAACTTCTTCTTATGCGTTATCTTTGGATTTAAGAAAAGTCGAAAGTCCCTAAACGTTTTAGGGAGGCTGTCGACTAAGTTAAAGAGTAATGCTAGTTCTTCTAATCGGTTTTGTGTGTATTTGTTGTGAAAGGGAGGACCTAGCAGGAGTGTAGGAGGCTTGGATCATTGGGACGACTAGATCTAGATCTAGTTACTATTTTCGACAAAGGATAATCGCGTGAGAGATTTCGTCTACGTCTGTCGCAAATTAGGTGTGTAAACGAACACCCTCTAGTAGACTAAGTTAGTAAAAGTCGAAAAGCCAAAATGCTGAAATTCTGGCATTTCCTGGGCTTATGAGCATGCGAGCGCTCATGGGTTGGTTGGAAGTGGTAAGTTCTGTAATCATGATAGATAAACTTGGTGAGTGCACGATTTCGTACACCTCGGTAAATTTGGGCCTCAAGGGGCTGAATTTGGGCCCAATGGGCGTACGGGCCCATTTGGGTAAAAACGAGCGGTAAGTGGGTTCTGGCATTCTGTAGGTTAAAATTGTTAAAACCACTATGAAAGTTGGGCTAAGTGGGCCAAAATAGCTAGTTGACACTGTGGGTTTTTTAGCCCGATAGCTTTAAAGTTGGTAAATAGGCTAGATAAACTGTTAGGGTGAAAAATTCGACTGTTAGTAACTGAAATGTGCATAAAACCCTAAAAATTGGTAAAATTATTGAAATACCCCTTAAGAGTATAAAATTACTATTTTACCCCTAGGCGTAAAATGACCATTATACCTCTAGGGTTAATTTTGACTGAAATGCATGCTATACTTTATCTGTTCACTGTATGCCATGACATGTTTAACTGTTGCATGGGATTGGGTTTATTTGTGGAGGAAGTGCTAAGTGGCATTACCACGTTTACTGAAAGGGGCCTTGCCTCGGTTTTTCTGTTAGTGGCTTGGCCATGTTATCTGATTAAGCAGCTATACTGCGACTGTGGAATGTAAGGCTAGGTGGGTTGAGTTATTCCCCACATGGTGTGTAGGGCTGGTACGGGTGGTGTGTAGGGCTGGACATGGGCTGGGCTTTGCATTCATGCATTATTTCTATTCTGTTACTGTAATGGGCCTATGGGCCACACTGATATCTGAATAGGGCTAAGGCCCAGTTAACTGATTACTGAATAGGGCTTCGGCCCAGTTATTTCTAAGACTGGATAGGGCTTGGCCCAGTAAGCTTGAGCCGATTTGGGCTCTAGTTGGGCTTTCTTTACACACTGAGTTTCCAAACTCACCCCCTTCCTCTCATCTACGTAGGTGAGCCTTAGATTGGTGGACTTGGAGCTAGAGGGATTCAGAGTGGCCACGTGGACTGCACATGATAGGTTTATAATTAAGTCTTTCTACTTTCATATTTATTTTAAATTATTTTTTTATGGTTTTGGGTTTGTAGTAAGGCCGCTTTAAGTATTTTAATTTGGGTTTTTAGTTCTTGAGCTATAATTTGTTTTAAATGGTTTGAATATGGCTGCGCGAGTTTTTCTTAAAATCAATCAACATTTTCAATAACAACTGGATAACGAAATAATGAACAAGATCTCATAATAATTAATTTAAAATTGGTAGTTGATAGAATAAACCCAACCTAAACTTGGATTTTCTTCCTAAAGTATCAGAACGGTTTTGCAAACTTACCCTAATCGTAATAACTAAGGAACATGGTTAATCTGTCGTTGATGTGACACACTAGACTTGGTCGTAACGTCTGGGCCGGGTTTGGGGTGTTACAAAACACCTTTCCTAACATCCCTACACAACCAAAACACTAAGTGCAAGAGTTCAAACCTGGCAAGACTCTTCTCCCCATTCTAACTTGCTTGGTGTTCACCTTAATTTCCTCCCATCCATCTTTTTAAATTTGGCTAACAACAATCTCATTCAAATCTATTCCAGCCCTTGGTGTTTCGGTCAAACACACCTCCTCCCATGGCCACCAGCAAAAATAATCTCCATTTGCACAAGCAAGGATTCGAACCTTAGACCCCTAGCACACTTCACATGCCACTACCATCAAGCCAATAGGGTCCTTGTGTCATAACTTATCCTTAACAATTTAAAATCCTATAATCCAAAGTTAGAGTTTACTTAAATAAGTAAAACAAAAGTTCTGCACATGCCAAGACTTGAACCTCAGACCTTACAGTTACATATCATGCCACCTTGCCACTAGACCACAAGCTCTCTTTGTGTCATATTTTGTCCTCCATTAATTATAAGGCCTACTTCCAAGCACCCAGGGTTTTATTCACCTAAAACCAAAAATTTTAATAAAGCCTAGGTTTGAACCCAGGACTTCTCTAACACTCCCAAACATACAGAAACCTCTTAGCCATCATACCAATATGCAATTCAGTGTATATGGGCCCAAAGCCCATTATGTAGCCCGAGTGAGGCCCACATGCTTGTATGGCCTGCTAAGCCAGATTTAACCATAGCCATGCGTATGACACAGCCAGTCTATTAATTCCAGCAAGTCCAATGACAAATACTCGTGTGGGGCCTACAAGCCCATTGGGCCCATACGGCCTATTTCAGCCCAAAACTTCTAGGCCAAATTTTGGGGCGTTACATCCATAGTCGATTTTTACAACCTGGCTCTGATACCACTAAAAGTAACACCCTTGTCCTGGTTTAGACGTTATGGTCGAATCTAGCGATGTCACATGATAGTGCTTTTGAAATCGCAACGATGCTAAAACAATTTTTCCATTTAAAACCACTCTTCATTATCCTATGTCGACTCTAATTCTTATATTTTTTTCAAAGCATTATACTTTGCAAAAACTATAAAACAGTTTGCATATGCGTGGTATTTTGATAAAACATCCATCTTGTTCTGAAACCCGAAGTTCCCCTACCACTAGCAGTTATGAAACATAAAACAATATGAAATCCTAATTGAAATAAAAAATTGGTAGAGGCCATTATTAAAGAAAAATACCCAAATAAAACTTAAAATCATAATTAAGCATAAATCAGTATAAAAGGAGTCGTGTGGCCACCGCTAAGTCCTCCGCAGCACCGATCTGCCAATGTTTGGGGATTACTTGTATAGATTAAACAGAATGGGTGAGTTTACATAAACTTAATGTGTAATCCCCCTGCAGTCAAGCAGACAATAACAGATAATCTCAATCTGAACCACATCCCTTTTCAATATCAGAATCAGTTCGGCTTGGGCTTTAACCTATCTCTGTAACATTAAGCATTAGGGCCTTAGCCCATTATAGTATAGTAACAGTATCAGATATGCAATAGAGAATCCTACCCAACCAGCCTCTACACTCCATCTCCGTCCAAACCTACACTCCATGTGAGGATATAATCAACCCCCATCCCTACACTCCAAATAGTACCGAATGCGGCACTAGATAGTAATTTACAGCAGAGCTGCCAGTAAGTTAGGCTCGAAGCCTTTCAGTACATTTCCTCCAATCAATATCAACATCCAACCCAATGTAATGCATCATACAGTCATGTCATGGTATCATACGAATAATCAGTACAGTGTAAACAACATAATCAACATACAATCATACATATCTATATCATATAAGCATATAACAGTCTTTCAGTTATTTCAGTCAATTAGGGGTCTAGGTAAACTCACTGGCCCTACAGTAGGTTCACAATCGTCACGGTCGGCCCGTGCAACCTTAGCAACAAATCAGTGAAAATGGGCTCACACGCCCATGTTGTCTGCCAGTGTGGGCCCACACGCCCGTGTGGTCCAGACGGCCCAAATTGGGCTTGGCCATGTGGATCACATGCCCTGGCCCAGAATCCCAAATGCTCGTGTAGTTTACCCGTGTGGGCCCATATGCCTATGTGGCCCACACAGCCCAATTGGTCCAGCTCGTGTATCGCACATGGCCTTGCTTAGGCATCACATGATTGTGTCGTGTGCCTGTGTCATGCGCGCACAACCTGGCTCGTTGAACATACCCTCGTGTTTCGTCATACAACCTACCACACGGGGGACCACAAGCTCGTGTACCATCGACAGAGAGCCCTTTTTGACTTTTCATCTAGTCGCGTTTTTTGTGTTTTGGTTACACACCTAGTTTGTTTTGACGCGTTTGCACTTCTAATGCTTCCAGAACCTATAATCGACAATTCAAAGGCCAATTTTAGTCACTTACATCAATATTAAACTGAATCAGTATGAATAGACAATTCTCTAAAAGCTACCGATAACCTTACCTTCAACAAACAACGACATTTTTATGCAACTACGTCTCCCACCAGTGACCACAAGTCCTCTATCTTACCCCTATTCAACACTAACAAACTTCCATCAATGAGAAGTTTAAAACAAAACCAATTCACTATGCCTCAAACTTACCGTGTAGATGGAAAACAATCCGAAAGAGAAAAATGAGAGGAGAGAGAGTAAGGAGAGGAAAAATTTTGGCAGTGGGTAGAGATAAAGAATCAAAAAGTATGAAAAAAGAAAATGAAGCAAGGGAGGGAGAGAGCAAAACTCAGAAACTACTTGGGGAAATTTGGGAAAATTGATTACTCAATCCCCTAATTTGCCCCCACTAACCCTCAACTACTTAACCACTTCAGTGTTTCAGTTCATCCCAAATACCCACACAACATTAGCAACAAAAATAATGCCCAAGTATAGACTTGAACACAAGACCTCCTTTACTCCAACACTCATCTTAACCACCAGTCCAATAAGCCCATTCTGATATAAACTCATTAACATTTAAACTTAAGCCTACTGGACAATAGTAAAGCTTTATTCATTTAAAAACAAAAATTTTGCTCAAGTCAAGGCTTGAACTTGGGACCTCCCACACACATCTAGAATACTTAACCACCAAAGCAGACAGATATTTGTCTCACGATTTACAAAAGCCGAAATTAAGAAAATTGGGGTGTTACAACTCTACCTCTTAAAAGAAAATTTCGGCCTCGAAATTTAACTAATCAGAACAAGTGGGGATATTGCTGACGCATCGCATCCTCCGGCTGCCACGTAGCCTCCTCCGTACAATGATTACGCCATATAACTTGGTTATCCAAGTTTCTTAGTTATGTTTCGTCAGACGATCACAAAGGAATTTCTCGGTAGTTATACTACTAATGGTAAAGTTATGAGAGGAGAACATCATAGTTGTTTAGTTAAGTTCTGATATGGTATCAAGTTTTAATATGAGATCTTGTATGAGTTTCTGAATCGAGATGAGCTATAAATGATTTATCCAAGGATTACCATTAAGAAGATGATAAAAAGATTTGATGTGATAACTTTCATCAGGTGAGAAATCTCGAAGACGAAATTTTCGTAAGTGGGAGAGTTGTAATAGCCAATTTTTCAATGGTGTCGGAAACAGTGGTTTTGGGGCCACCAAATCCGACGTGTAAGTTCATAAATATTATTATTTAATATTTACGAGTCAAATGTGATTTAAAAAAGGTTTTTGATTTGATAATTTATGTTATATAAGCGATTTATTAAGTTCTAGTGGTAAGACCTTAAGGTCAAGTGGTTTTAGAAAATGAGGTATCGAGACCACATTTCTATAAACTGAGCCGTAAATATTTATATAAATATTTATAGTGTATCATTAAGGTGGTATTAAAGTTTCGTTGAAAATTTTAACGTTTCGATAGTTAATTAATTAAAAATGACTAAATCGTAAAAGTTAAAAAGTCAATCGCTATTAATTTACCAGTGTTAATTGATTAAAAAATTATAATTGGATGGCCTTATTTACCCATCCTAATGATAGTGGGACGGCAAGGGAACTTTAAACTTTTTGTTTTATTCATGTATAAAGGTTAAAATAATTAAAAATAAGTATTATAATTAAAATAAAGATGAAAATCATGATTTGTTTCTTCATTTTTCTTTAAACACCGAATGTCACCATGGATAAAGAAAGGGAGAAGCTCCAAGCTTCAGCCAAACAAAAATGGGCGCATGTAAGTGATTTATTTATCGGTTTCTAATAATTTTTATGTTTTTAAGATTGTTGCAACTAGGTCCAACTAGCCTGTACCTTCGAATTTGAAACTATTAAAAATTTAAATGTTGCCATTGATGAATATAGTGATTTTTTATGTTAAATGATGAATTTGAAGTTGTTATTTTAAAGTATTTTGTTAAGTATTTTTTTTTGAATTTATCAGTTAGCATAAAATTTCAAGGATTTGATATGAAATTGTTATAAAAATGGGCTGTAATGGAGGTCATGAATATTCGGCTAGTGTAAAATTTCAATAAAAATGGTTAATTTGCATGTTTTAGGCTCAGGAACTAAATTGAATAAAAGTAAAATGTTAGGGGTAATTTTATAAAAAATGTCAAAAATGACTAAATTGCATAAAATAAATTATTTTACTTCCTAAATTAATAGATTGAATGAAATTATTAATTTTGATCAAGCTCGAGTGGAAAATCGAGGAGAATGGAAAATTACCAAAATACCCTTGTACTTTTACATTTATGCAATATAGCTGGGTACGTTCGTATGTTTAAATAGCATTTTAAAAGCTATCATTTTATAATATCAAATCATGTCTCAGTGAAAAAATCCAATGGCGTATCGGCTATCATCGAGCAAAGAAAAGGGATAGCTTTTGCTAACAAATATAAAAAGGGATAGCATCGGCTATCGAATATGTGAAAGGATAGCTTTGGCTATCGATTATGAAAATGAATGGGGATGACCATCAACTAGGAAAAGGGTTGGTGACAACCATCAACTAGGAAAAGGGATGGTGATGACCCTTAAGTATGAAAGGGGATAGTTTCGATTATCGATTATGAAAAGGGATGGTTACGACTATCATTTAGCATACTTTGTGTGAGCTTAAGTAAGGGTTTTGATTGACTTCGATACGCCAAATATGGAAAGGTAAGATGTACCAATGATCAAAGTATGAATATTCATATTCATGAAACGTATGATATAAGTGATGCTATGTTATGTACCCAAATCTTACCATGTGATGATATTGCTCAGTTATGTGTTTGATCACTAGCTTGTGGCTATGGTTAATTTTATGTTTATGTCTTATGTGTATGCAGATGAAATGGTAAGTGTTCAATAAGAGCTAAGAATTGTTTATATGAAACTCTATGGAATGGTGATACATGGAAAACCATGATATGTTGTGATGGATGATAAATCTAATTTAATCATACTCAAGTGTACTGGTTATCCATGTGAAATTCATATGAATCATGTTTAAATAAACTAACATGTGTTGTTCATGTTCTAGGCCTTATGCCAAGCTTGTGAATATGATTGATGTTTATGATTATGCTTGTACTATGCATGCGAAACGGGTAAGAAAATGAAATGAAACGGTAAGTACGTAATTGGGATGTATTATGATGTATTATATGTGAGCGAATTGCTTATGCTATGGATAAATACACTAAATTGAGAGTTAATAATGTTGTTTAGGCTTCTAATAAGCATTGGGGACAGATTGGAAAGTAAGTAAATAGAAAGATATATAATCTTATAAAAGGGATTGATGGTATATATTATGTCTCATGAAATTCTATCATGTTATGAATGGTCAATAAATGTGCGACATTAATAAACTTACTCATTTGTGAGTTGATGATCATATAGATTTATGAATCTTATACCATTGGCATAGATTTATGTTTATTCTATAAAGTTTAGTATTGAAATGGAATATTATGCTTAAATTTTATACAAGCTTACTAAGCATTCATTTCTTACGTAGTTGTTTTTTTACCTTACATATTATCAGAAGCTCGATCAGGTTCGAAGCTAGTCAGAGATCCATCACATTGTCCATTGATTTTATTTGTAGATTTTTATGCTTTGGTCATAATTATAATGGCATGTATAGGTGTTTTGTGCATGATGATATGGCTACTATGTTTGGCTTGTAAATATGGTTTTATGGTTGATGACATTTTGGCATTTTTGGACTTGACAGCTAATGTTGAAATGATTTGGAATGAATGTTTTGATGTTACAATTTTACTGTAATGCTCTGTAACCCTATTTTAGTGACTGATACGGGTTAAGGGTGTTATAGTATTGAGCTAGATGTTGATGATTGAAATGTGGTATCATATACATGTTTAGATAAGCTGTTGATGGCTGCATTTGAGGTGCCTTGTATGGCAATTTTAATTAGTTATTACATGTAAGTTTTGCTCATTTTTTGATGTCTTGATTATGTGTACAAAAGGCCTTTAGGAGTGTTCATGGTTTGGTGTTCGAAATGGCCTAATTTTGGGCAAAATTATGTCCACACAGCCTAAGACACAGGCAACTAACTTAGCTGTGTGAGACACACGGCCTGGGAACATGGCCATGTGTGCCTTGTAAGTTCCATTGCATGCAAGTTAGTTACACAGCCTAACACATAGCCTGGCACACGGGCATGTGGGGCTATTTCAAGAGTTATACGGCCCTGCACACAGGCGTGTGAACCTACCCAAAGAGTTACATCAATGAGGACACACATTGGCACACAGCCATGTGTATCTAGTTCAAAGGTTATACGACCTGAGACACCTGTGTGTGTCTCAGCCGTGTGAGGCACAAGGCTTGACCATACGGCCATGTGACCCTTATAGTCAAAATTTTTTCTAGCTTTTTCTTAGACTTGTTTGTAAGGTGATTCTAGGGAATCGAGGGCTCGATTTAGGGACAATATGTATGTGAATAAATGTTTTAAAATATCTTTTTGATGATGTATGAATGTATGTCTTAACGTTCTATTTATATGGTAATGCTCTGTAACCCTATTCTAGCGATGGATATAGGTTAGTGTGTTACATTTAGTGGTATCAAAGCTACAGTTTAGTCAGTTCTTGGGTTGAACATAGCATGCATGAGTCTAGAAATACATGCCATTATATAACATGCTATAATCCAACTGAGCTAATTCCGATGAATCGAAAGTAACGCGCAAGCCTTCGTTCAAAGGGCAGCGTCTAGTGGTAGTAGGCCCGCATCTGAGGGCCAGGGAGGAGAGGCTAAGGAAGCCTTCTTCGAGATGATGTCAAAGTGGTTTTCTGAGTTCGTGTGAACAAACCCAATGGCTTAATGACCTCCACCCCCATCTGTACCCTAACTAGTCCCCATAGTTCCTCAAGGTTTGGAACTAGTGCGAGTAAGCAAGCCATCAGTTGATAAAATCCTAAACTATGGGGTTGAAGAGTTTTGAGGTACTACTAAAGATGATCCAGAGAGAGCCAAGTTTTGGTTAAAAAATACGGTGAGAGTATTTGATAAATTATCGTGTACTCCAATGGAATATTTGAAATGTGGTGCTTCTTTGTTGAAAGATCCAGCTTATCAATGGTGGAATACCTTGGTTGTGGTAGTACTGAGAGATCGAGTAAACTGGGAATTCTTTTAGATAGAGTTAAAAAAGAAATATGTGAGTCAGAGATTTCTTGGTAAGAAACATAAAGAGTTCCTTGAATTGAAGCAAGGTCATATGTCAGTAGCTAAGTACGAGGGGGAATTTGTACGACACAGTAAGTATGCATGGAAATGTATACCGAAAAAGGTTGCTATGTGCACTCGATTTGAAGATAGCCTAAATGAAGATATCAAGTTGTTAGTTGGGATTCTCGGGTTGAAAAAATTTATAGTTCTGGTGGACAGAGCACACAAGGCTAAGGAACTTAGCAAAGCAAATAGAAAAGTTGATTCTGAGGCTCTTGATTCGGGAAAAAGGCCTATGGGAAAGTCATACTCATCACCATCAACAAAGTTGAGAGAATTTCACAGTCGTTCGTTAGCTTCAATGGGTTATTCTATGAAAGATAAAGGAAAAAAGCATTTGAGCTTAAAACCTTAAGCTACGTCTGTATTGAGCATGGGCAGTGTAAAAAACAACATGCCGAAATGTCAGCAATGTAATAAATGACACTTCGGTAAATGTAGATTGAAAGACGAGTCATGTTTTAAATGCGGTTCTTATGAGCATTATCTCAGATATTGCCTGGAAAGGTTAGATAAAGAAAAGGCTTAGACGACTCGACTGGGTAATACATTTGCAAGGGGAAGACCACATCAAAACACTGGAAATATGGGTAATAGTGTAGTGGGACGAAATAGTTTGCTGTGAGATATGAGGAATGACCAACATCAATAGCTTACCCAATCCGTACTTGAGAGGAAGCTTTAGCATCTGATGTGATGACCGACACATTTTCTATATTTGATACTAATGTTAATGCTTTGATTGATTTAGGGTCAACGAACTCATATGTATGCATGACTTTAGTGTCAGATAAGAAAATACCTTTTGAGTGTATTGAATTTTTGGTTAAAGTAACGAACCCTTTAGGCCAGTATGTGTTAGTTGATAAAGTCTGTAAAAACTGTGATTTGATAATATGAGGTTGCAACTTTCCGGTTGATTTGATGTTACTACCCTTTGATGAATTTGATGTGATTCTGGGTATGGACTGGTTAACTCTGCATGATGTTGTTGTGAACTATAGATGAAAGCATATTGTGTTAAAATGTCAAAACGGTGAAAAGCTTCGAATTGAATCAGATAGATTGGATAATGTATCTAATATTATTTCAGCTATGTTGGCACAGAAATATGTAAGAAAAGGCTGTGAAGCGTATCTCGCTTATATATTTGATTTTAGAGTTTTAAAATTGAAGTTAGAATCAGTTCTAGTTGTATGTGAGTTTACAAACGTGTTCCCAAAAGAGTTACCAAGGTTATCGCCAATTAGGGAAGATGAGTTTGCTATTGAATTGATGCCGGGAACATCTCCGATATCAATAGCTTCATATAGAATGGCACCTACAAAATTGAAAGAGTTGAAAGCATAGTCGCAAGAGTTGACAGATAGGGGTTTTCCTCGGCCTAGTTTTTCTCCTTGGGATGCTCCTGTGTTATTTGTTAAGAAAAAGAATGAATCTATGTGACTATGCATTGATTATCGACAGCTCAACGAATTCACGATCAAGAATAAGTATATATTACTGTATATTGATGATTTATTTGATTAGTTGAGAGGTGCAACAATATTCTCAAAGATTAATCTTCATTCAGGTTATTATCAACTACGGGTTAAAGACTCTATTGTGCTAAAAATTACGTTCAGAACCAAGTACGGACATTATAGTTTTTTGTGGTGCCATTTGGTTTAGCTAATGCACCTACTATATTTATGGACTTGATGAATAGAAATTTTAGACCGTACTTAGATATATTTGTGGTTGTATCCAGTGATGATATTCTGGTCTATTCACGATATGAGACAGAGCATGCCCAGCATTTGAGAATTGTTTTGCAAACTTTATGCAAAAAAAAATTATTCACTAAGTTCAACAAATTTGAGTTTTGGCTTCGAGTAGTCAAATTTTTTGGACATGTGGTATCGGAAAATGGTATTAGAGTTTATCCAAGTAAAATCTCAGCTATGGTAGACTGAAAACATCTGACAAATGTATCTCAAGTTAAAAGTTATCTGGATTTAGCTGGATACTAAAGAAGATTTGTCAAGGGATTCTTGATGATTGCTACGCTATTGAAGAGACTGTTGCAAAAAGATATTAAGTTTGAGTGGTCAGAAAAATGTCACCAAAGTTGTAATCAGTTGAAAGCTTTGTTAACCGAGGCACCTATGTTACTTCAGTAAAAGTCGGGTAAAGAATTTGTGATTTATAGTGATGCTTCATTGAATGGTTTGGGTTGTGTTTTGATGGAAGAGGGCAAAGTGATAGCGTATTCTTCTCGACAATTGAAACCGCACTAAAAGAATTATCTGACCCATGATTTAGTGCTTGCAGCTATCATATTTACTTTAAAGATTTGGTGACATCATTTGTACGAAGAAAAATGTTACATCTTCACAGATCATGAAAGCCTGAAGTATTTAGTGTCAAACAAAGATTTAATTTTGAAATAGCGTAGGTGGCTTGAGTTATTGAAGAACTATGATTTGATCATCGATTATCATCCAGGAAAGGCTAATGTCATTGTTGATGCTTTGAGTAGGAAATATTTGATTGCTTTACAAGATTTGAACACACGATTGACATTGATTGGTAATGGTTCAATTTTAGTTGAATTAAAAGCTAGACCGATGTTTCTGCAACAAATTTGTGAAGCTCATAAATGTGATGATGTTTTGATCGCTAAATGGAATCAGATTGAAGCGAAACTTGATTCAGATTTTCATATTGGTTTCGATGAAAATTTCTATTTCAAAGATAGAATTTGTGTTCCGAGAAATTTTGATCTTGTTTAGAAGATTTTAGAGGAAGCTAACAGTACTAGTTTATCTATAACACCCTAACCTTTATCCGTCGTCGGAATAGGGTTACGGATACTTACCAAAAATTGTAACTTAAAACATTCATTTCCAAACAGTAGATAAAACATAGCATAATTATTTCAAACTCATTCATATCATCCCTTATTCGAGGCCTCAAGGCCTTGAAAACACTTTAAAAATGATTTGGGATTAAATTGGGAATATATGAAACCTTAAGGAAAAAGTTGAAAAAACTCACCCTATAGGGGTCATGTGGCCGTGTGAGTCACATGATCGAGAACACACCCGTGTCTCAGGCCAAGTTGACATTCGAATTAGGGACACATGGCCATGTCCCAACTCATGTTCGTGCCCGTGTAACTCTCCGACTTGGGTCACACAACTAAGCCATACGCCTATGTGTCAGGCCGTGTAACTCTAGAAATGGACTCATATGCTCGTGTGCTTGGTCGTGTGTTAGTCTATGTAACTGCCTAACTTTGATGCCTTCAAAACCTATAGGGGACACATGACCGAGACACACACTCGTGTCTTAGGCCGTGTGGACATGAAATTGGCCGAATTCAAGCCATTTCTATCTCCAACTCAAATATGTACCTATAAGCATTTTGTTCCCACATTCAAGACCTTAAAACATACCAATTCATGCATGAAATATTCAATTCAAAAGGCCAAAAATTCATCCAACCAATATGCCCACAAGGCACCTCAATTTCATGAAATAAAAAAGTCATCTAAACATGTCCAAAACTTATCATAATTAAGCATCATAACTCATTATAAACTAAACCAATGTGCACTACATATTAATGTATTTAAGAACCAACACTTTGCACTAAAAATATTTGTACAATATCTATTTATATGTGGTCCAAAAGGCTTACCTAGCTATGCACACAAGTTCAAATCTCATTCAGTAGCAACAAGCATGAACATATCAACTTCCAATATTTATTTTTTCACAAAATATCAAAATACCAAGACCATTCCAATACATGGCTCTTAAACCAACTAGCAAGAATCAAAATGACTATAGAGATGTTGATGATAGTGTATGAGCTTTCGAGTCAGTCCAAACAAAGCAACGATTCTAAAAGCTCTAAAAAATAAAAATCAAACTAATAAGCACAAGTTGGTTTAGCAAGTTCGATAATAGCTTCATTTATTATTAAACATAATTGTTCAATTTGATATTAACTTCTGATACACTGGCACAAAGCCTACTAGACACAGAGCCCGAATAACATCAGTACAAACCCTACAAGGCACAAAGCCCGAATAACACTGATACAAAGCCTGCTAGGCACAAGGCCACCAAATAACACCGGTACAAGGCTTAAATAACACCGGCACAAAGCCTGCTAAGCACAAAGCTTGACTAACTATACGTTTCTATTTCTTTAAAAATAGCTAAATGAAATTCAAAGATTTTCCAATAATGAAACATTATGAGATAGATAATACAGTTAATAATAATCACGCTTCGAAATGATAGATAGTGAAGTACCATGTAACCTAAGAATCTCATTAATATAGAGTTTGGCTAATTTTTCCAATGAATAACCCATTCGTACTAGTATGAAATGTACAGATTTTTTTAGTCGGTCCACTATAACCCAAATCTCATCTTTCTTTCCCGACATTAACAGCAATTCAATGACAAAATCCATTGAAACTTGATTCTATTTCCACTCTGGAATCATGATTGGTTGCAATAACCTAGACGAAACTTGATGCTCAACTTTTACTTACTGACACACCAGACATTTCTATACAAAATCAAAAGATTCACGTTTCATTCCCGGTCACCAGTAAAATTATTTCAAATCAGCATACATCTCCGAGCATCCCAGATGAATAGAGTACACATTACTATGAGCTTCTTTTCATAAATTTTGTTTCAATTTCAGATCATTAGGTACACATAACCTTTTTCAAAAGTACAAAATACCATCATCACAAATGCTAAATTTAGTACTGTGACCAGTCTCAACCATATTTCGTTCTCGACTACCAACATCGATTCAATAAGTTATAATTCTCGTATAATCTATAAGAATAAAGGTTTAACCTTGGATTTAGCTAAAATAGAACCATCACACATCATCTGTAATTTAGTATTCATTGCTCGAAAGGTGAAAAGAAATTTACGACTCACTGCGTCAACAACCACATTTGCTTTTCCAGGATGATAATCAATCACATGTTCATAGTCTTTTAACAATTCTAACCATCTATGCTATCTCAGATTTAACTCTTTTTGGGTCATCAAATATTTCTAGCTCTTGTGGTTAGTCTAACAACACCTTTCTCCATACAAGTAATAACGCCACATTTTTAAAGTAAACAAAATCACTACTAATTTTAGATCGTGTGTTGGGTAATTTTTTTCATGAACTTTTAGCTGCTGAGAGGCGTATGCCATGACCTTTCCTTCTTGCACTAAAACACACCCCAAGCCATATAGAGAGGCATCACTATAACTAACAAATTCCTTCCCCGATTCAAGTTGTGCCAACACTGAAGCTTCCGTCAATAAACTCTTAATCTTTCAAAACTTTGCTGACACTTATTTGAACAAACGAAACAAACATCTTTTTGCAACAGTTTCATCATAAGTGAAGCTATAATTGAAAAATTCTTTACAAAATGATGATATTAGCAGCCAGCCATAGAAAGCTTCGTACTTCAGATGCATTTCGTGGGTTTTTCCAATTCAAAATAGCCGAAATATTGCTCAGATCAACTCTTATACCATTTCTCGAGATCACATGTCCAAGGAATCTGACTTTAATAAGCCAAAATTCATATTTGCTAAATTTAGCATACAATTTCTTTTCTCGCAAAGTCTGTAATATGATGTTCAAATGTTGAGCATGTTCCTTTTCACTTTTAGAATAAATCAAAATGTCATCAATAAACAACAACAAAATGATCGAGATGGGGCTTAAAAACTTGGTTCATTAAATCCATATATGTTGTCGAAGCATTTGTCAATCTAAATGGCATGACCAAATACTCATAATGTCTATAGCGAGTTCTGAATGTTGTCTTTGGTACATCTACATCTTTCACTCAGAGCTGATAATATACTGATCGAAGGTCAATTATTGAAAATACTGAAGTTCCTTTCAGTTGATAAAAAAGATCATTAATACGAGGTAACGTATATTTATTCTTTTTAGTCGGCTTGTTCAATTACCGATAATCAATGCGCAACCTCAACGACCCATCTTTCTTTTTAACAAATAGCACAGGTGCATCCCAATGCGATGCACTTGGTCTAATAAAACCTTTGTCTATCAATTCTTGTAATTTCGTTTTAGGTTCTTTAGTTCAACTGGAGCCATTCGATACGGCAGAATTGAAATTGGAGCAGTATAGGGCATTAACTCAATGTCAAAATCAATCTCTCACTTGATGGTAAACCCTGTAATCCTTTAGGGAAAACATCTGGGAATGCACAAACTATCGGCACTTGATCGACTTTCTTTTCTGATACTTTGGAATCCAAAATGTAAGCCAAAAACGTTTTACAGCCTTTTTGATTAACTTATGTGGTTTTAGTGGCGAAATTATATTTAAAACACCGTCTAACTTGTTGAACTCAATAAAGATTACTTCACCATTAGAACATTTCAACTCAACACTTTTCTTACGACAACAAACCACAATGTCATGCATGTTTAACCAATCCATACACAAGATGACATCAAACTCACTGAAGGGTAACAACATTAAGTCGATAGTAAATTTACAACCCTAAATTTTCAGTGGGCATTGCTTGGAAACCATATCAACTATAGCACTATGGCCTAAGGGATTCATGACTTTAACAACACAATCAGTTGACTCTACAGGTAAGTTCTTTCCCATCACTAACGTAGTGCATATATGAATGCATCAACCTCAGGTCAATTAATGCATACACACTAACATTAAAGATAGAGAAAGTACTTGTAATCATGTTAAGAGCCGAGGCTTCCTCTCGCACACGAATGGCATATGTTCTAACAGGAGCCTTAACTTTAGATTTGGCCACTGACTCTTTAATCCCACCTTTGTTGACTCTAGTCATTGTGCTATTTCCAGGTCTTCTACCTCTATTAGAAGTGGTTACCAATTCCTCACTATGCTCTTTAATAGGCTCTTTTAGACTTGGACACTCTCTTTTAAAATGGTCTAGACATCCACAATAAAAGGACATCCATAATAAAAACACATCCTATCTTTAAATGCACAGACACTAAGGGAAAACCATCCACTTGCTTACACTTTGTTCTATTTGTATTCTTCACATTGCCCACACTAGCTACTGAAGGAGCCGGAGTTTTCTTGCTACTCTGTCTCGACTGATCTCTTCCAATAAACCTTTATGGAGTGGGAAACTTATTAATAGATTCTTTCGTCTTTTTCTGTGGAGAGCTCGAGAAAGTTTACTGAATACAGATATTTTTCCTTCATTCTATCTTTTACTTTCATAGATTTCCTCTATTTTTGGGCCTCGATCACACAAAACCACAAATTCACTGATTTCTAAAGCTCCTACTAATATTCTGATATCATCTTTCAATCCATCCTCAAAACATACACACATATCTTCCTCAATAAGCACTATCTTACGAGCATATTTGCTAAGTTGAACGAACTGACTTTCATATTCTGCTACTGTTCCACTTCCTTGCTTTAACTCAAGAAATAATTTCTTCTTCCGTTCCAAATAGTGCTTCCTAATATACTTCTTTCAAAATTTAGACTTAAAGAAGTCCTAGTTTATTCTTTCTTTCTGTACAACTGCTATTAATGTGGACCACCATTAAAATGTTTCCTCTTTTAACAACGATACCGTACACCATAAATAGTCTTTAGGGGAACACAACATTTCCTCAATTGCCCTCTCAGTATGTTCTAACCAATATTCAACCTTGGTCGGGTCGTCACTCACGTTACCACAAAATTCAACGGCTCTACACTTTCTAACTTTATCAAAGGTCACTCTATGAACACGTTGCTTACTCGAACCTTGAGGGTGAGGAGATTTAGATCATGTGGCTATGGAGTTTACCTTTAAGTACACAACATACATATCATGCATCATACGAAGAAACACATCAAGTGCTACTTCTCTATATCCTTGCGATCCAGGTTCATTCCACATACTTTCCTCATAGTAAGTGGAATAAAACTTTCTACCTCGTCAGAACCTACTTAATTAGACCCTGACAACATCTTTTATCTATATAAGAACATTTCAAAAATAATAATCAAAAGCTATCTCACTATCATCAGTTAGTCAAGTGGCATGTATTTCTAAACTCTATACATGCTACATTCAGTTTGAGAACCACCTAAATTGTAGCCCTAATACTACGAAATTTAACACTCTTAACTCGTATCTGTCGCCAGAATAGGGTTACAGAGCATTACCATAAAATCGTAACTTTGTGGTTGTATTCATTGAAGATATTCTTGTGACAGCTCGGTTTAGACCCTAGTTGGAATAATGGTTTTGGGACCACAAATCTGAGGTAAAAAATAATTTAAAATTAGTTTTAGTGTCTACAGCATGTTAATTTATATGTGTGAAATTTCGTGAATTAATTTTATCGTTTGTGTGCCCGATTTAATTAAAAGGACTTAATCGTGTAAAAATGCAAAGTTGATGTTCTTCTTGATCTAAGTGCTTAATTGCTATGATTCATTAAATTAAAAGCCCTCATGATGTAATTAGGCAATTTATGATATTAGTGGACAATTATGGACTTATGACATGTGATTTTTAATGTTATAATTAAAGGTTATTTTAGTAATTCATGAATTAATTTAATAAAAATAAACAAAACAAATCTAATATTCATTTCATCATCTCTTTCACCGAATATGAGAGAAACAAAACACCATTGAAGCTTTATTAAGTTCGGCTATTGTATGCTATATATGTAAGTATATTTTGATTCGGTTTTTGATAATTTTTATGTTTTTGAGATCGTTGCTTCGAATACTAGCATACCCATGCTTGAATTTTTGAATTTGATGATGTATTCATGAATTGCCATTGATAAAAGCTTGTGGTTTTTGTCGTTTGATGATGAAAAATAAATATATGTTGTTAGATTATTATGTTTAATTAAGTGATTTTTTATAAAAATGTGTATTAAGGACTAAATTGAGAAATTTGTAAATTGAGGGGTCAAAATGTAAAATAAATGAAATAAATGGGCTACTATGAACCTTAATAACATTTGGTTATACTAGAGTTTAGTGAAATTTTGAATATTTCATGTTTTATGAATGAGGGACTAAATTGTGAAAAATGTGAAATGTTAGGGGCTAAAGTGCAATTTGCCCATTAATGTGTTTTTGAATGAAATTGAATGAATATGTACTAAACAATTCAAATGTGTATTGAATGAGATCAAGAAATGTGGAAATTGGAATTGGACCAGGAAAAGTCGAAAGTTGTCAAATAGTCGTTCCGGTCCGTTCGTGTTCGAATGAGGTAAGTTCATAAGTAAATAATCATTGTTAATTTCATATAAAAATGTGTTTACTATGATGATTTGAATTTTAGTAAAATATATACGTGTTCGATGAATTGAATTAAACATGGGAGCATTACTTACGAGCTTCAATCGATCAAATTATGACGTTTGAAAGCCCCATACGAACCTTAGGAATAGTTACGATACATATGTCATGACATAGGATTCCGATATGCGATTTAGTGTAAGACCACATCTGGGACGTTGGCATTGATTTGTAATTTACGTGTAAGACCATGTCTGGGACATCGGCATCGTATTTGATTTTTTGTAAGACCCTATCTAGGATAGTGGCATCGATATGTGATTACATGTAAGACCACGTTTGGGACATTGGCATTGTACGAGCTTTTCGACTATCCGAGTATCCTTATTAATTTTGAAATGTTCAACGAGCATTCCGAGAAATAAATGAGTATATGAATGTGCATCCAATTGAGGTATGTTGCAATGTATATCGAATTAAACAATGAAGTGGGTATGATAATGATCAATTATTATATGATCTATGTGAAAATGAGATTTGGTAAACTGTAACGCCCTAGAATTTGAGCCTTGAGCAAGGGAAGGGTGAGGAAACTATGCATAAATGCATGTTTGCTTAAGTGGTTAACTGTCCTAATAGGTATTGGAAAAGTTCTGGGTTCAAACCTTGAGCAAGGGAACGGTTAGGAAACTGTGCATAAATGCGTGAAAGTAGGCCTTTTAAATTATCGTGTTAAAAAAATGACACAAAGAAGCATGTGGTCTAGTGGTTGAGGCGTCATTAAGGTTGCAAGGAAGCCAGGGTTCAAGTCTTGGGTCTTGCAATTTATTTTATTTTTCTTTTAATGGAACTTGGACACTAGCACATAAGGCTTATAAAAAATAGCGCATGTTTTATGACACAAGGAGCCTTGTGGCAAGGAGGCAAGTGGCGTGTTAAGCAACTGTAAGCGATGGGCTTCGAATCCCACTGTATGCAAAGGGATTTTATTTTATGGCTTGGTGGCGTGAGAGGTGGAGTTTGATTCAAACTCTGTATAGGTGGTTGAGGACTTAGTCAAAATAGATATGGATGTGGTTGTCGGGGATTTGAAGGAGGAAAAGGTAGAGAGAATCAAGGGATAGGGGAGCTTGGAGGTGTTGGCCTAATTTGGAACTCCTTGGGGCGTGCATATTCGGTCATTGGTGCTAAATTGGTATAGGGAGTGGGTGTTTTGTTTTTCTCAATTTTTTTTTTGGTAATTTTGTTTCCCTTAAGGCTTTTATGTTCTTTCATCTTGGGGTTTTGTACTTTGTGGTAGCCGAAGTATATTTTGACCATTCGGGCTTGTGTTGTGCCGAGCATTGCTATCACAAAAATCATTCAATTCTACTTTTTCCTCTCAACTCTCGGCTTACCAATTCCTCTTTTGTTTTCTATTTTTTCTCACTCTCTAGCAATTATGCCTTGGTCGATTATACCTTTCTTCTTATGGCCGAACCCTTTTCTCTTAGTTACTATTCTTTCTGATCGATCACTTCCTATTCTTGGCCGATATTCTTTTCAACTTTTTTTCATATTGATTTTCCTTGGCCGAATTCTTGTTTCTATTTCCCTCCCAAGTCGTTCTTTCTTTTCTTGGTGAATCGAGTTCTCATCTTCTCTCAAACTTAGCCGAGTAGATTGTCCTCTTCCTTGGTTCTTTTGGGTGTGTGCTATTGGAGTGGTGGTCGATCTCACAAGAGTTTTGACGATTCATTGGGTACTTGTTTGTTCTCTTTTGTATCTTGATCAAATCTACTCTCTTGTTTCGGTATGGGGAGCCGAATGTGTTTTTCATATATATTTTCTGACCACGTTTCATTCTTCTATAGGCCGCGTGATCTTAGGGGAGTAAAGAGTTCTAGAAGCCATAGAAACCTTTTGGTCCCTCATCGGTTTAAGGTAAACTCTACACCTTGTTTTGTGTATTGGCCAAATGCCCAAATGGGTTATGGGAAATACTTTCTAACAAAAATCGTTATGGTGCAGTTAATCGTTAGGGTGCAGGGGTTTACTTTTGGCTGGCGATTTTAGAGCGTGTAGTTCCAAATCACCTAATCGTGGTAGGTGCTCAAGGAGCATTTTCGTCGGCTTTTGTAAAAAGGTGTGTAACCATACACCCAGATCTGTTACTACCAAACATTGGTTAAAGGTGTGTATTCACACCTTTGTTTAACTGTGAATCGGCAAAAGCCGAAAAGCTGAAATGTTGAAACCTCGGCATTGGAACCCTCAAGAGCGTACGAACGCATGTGGGGCAAAGCGAGCCCACAAAATATGGGCGATAGGCTAAAGAGGATGCCGTAAGCGTTCTTGTGGACTTGGGCTGTTGTGGCCTCATTGGGCCGAAATGGGCCGTGTGGGCCCAATGGGCTCCTAGGCCGAGTAATGAGCCTTAGGCTCATTTACACTGTGTTGGCCATATAGGTTATCTGGGACACTCGAGGCCATGGAAGACTTTCCATAAGGTCGTTATTTGAACCAAAACCCCAAAACTAGTAAAATTACCAAAATACCCATAAAGGATAAAATTACCGTTTTACCCCTAACTGACAAAATGATCGTTAGGCCCCTCGTGGTAGGTTGACTGATGTATGTATGATAGTATATGATTGATTTCGAGCATGACATCCTGCATTCACGTTTGTTACTATTACAGCCTTTCTACTTATGGCTTTTAGCCATTCTATTAATTAGCAGCACTGCTCCGATACTTATGGCTTTTAGCCGTTCTGTCTACGGCATTTAGCCGTTCTGTTGACTTAGTGCCACAACCAGTGCTAAGCTTGGTGTGTTGGCTGGGTGGGTCGATTTAATCCCCACATGGTGTGTTGGTTTGTACGGGAGGTGTATTGGTTGGATTGGGCTAAATCTTTGTTTACATATCTGCATCTTATACTGATTCTGTATTGGGTTTAGGCCCATATGCTTCTATTAATGGGCTAAGGCCCACCTGATACTGTTTCTGTGATGGGCTTAGGTCCGGTCTGTTTCTGCATATGGTATATCTAACTGTTTGTATTATAAGGGACCACAACACTTTCACTAACGAAATTTTCTTATTCCGCAATTCCTTTATCTCGTGAGCTAAAATCCAAACCGGTTCTTCCTCGTAACTTAAATCGGACTGAATTTCAATTTCTGACGAATTTATCACATGCGAGGGATCGGATCTATACCGACGGAGCATCGAAACATGAAAAACATTATGGATCTTTTCAAGTTCAGGTGGCAAATTTAATCTATAAGCAACCGGCCAATTCTTTCTGAAATCTCATATGGTCCGATAAATCTCGGACTCAATTTACCTTTACGGCCGAATCTGAGCATCTTTTACCACGGTGAAACTTTAAGAAATACTTTATCGCCAACTTGATACTCTATATCTTTTCGTTTCAAATCCGCATATGATTTCTCACGATTTGATGCTGCTTTTAGACTTTCACGAATCACTTCTACTTTCTATTTGGCCTCTTTAATCAAATCAACTCCGTAAATTTTATTCTTATTGAGCTCAGTCCAAAACAACGGTGTACCACACTTGCGACCGTATAAAGCCTCGTAAGGTGCCATTTTAATACTTGATTAAAAACTGTTATTGTATGCGAATTCAATCAAATGTAGGTATCTTTCCCATGAACCACTAAACTCAAGGATGCAACATCTCAACATATCCTCTAGTATCTGAATAATTCGCTTGGATTAACCATTGGTTTGTGGATGAAAAGCTGTGCTAAAATGCAACTTGGTACCCAAAGCTTCTTGCAATTTCTCACAATCTGAGAAATGTACAATTCAGCTAACTTATCGAGCGAATAATCAGTACGAACAGGGATAAAATGAGCCGACTTTGTCAATCTATCAATGACAACCCAGATTGCATCTTTCTTGCTCAGTGTCAACGGTAAACCCGATACAAAGTCCATTGTAACACGATCCCATTTCCACTTGGGCATCATAATCGGTTGAAGCAATCTCGAAGGTACTTGATACTCAGCTTTCACTTGTTGGCATATCAAACATTTTGAAACAAAATCAGAAATGTCTTGTTTCATACCGTGCCACCAATATTGACGCTTTAAATCGTTGTCCATTTTCGTGCTAACCGGATGAACTGACATTCGACTATCATGAGCTTTATTCAAAATCATTAAAATAATCTCTGAATTCCTCGGAATACACAATCGATCTCTAAACCTCAAACAATCATTGTCGTCAATCCGAAATTTTGAATCCTCATTTGAATTACACTGGGCCCGTCTAGCAACCAAACTGTCATCAATTTTCTGAACTTCACTGATTTCTCGTAATAACATTGGTTTTGCTTTCAGTTCCGCTATCAACACATCGTCAACGGACAAAGACAGATGAACATTCAAGCTTTCTTTCAGATACTTTACTATCCAAAACATATGCAAGATAAGCTTCACATCCCTTTTTCAAATACCTCTGAGCTGCTATCAAAGATATCACTGCTGGTAACCCGTTCAAATCAGTTGACTCAACCTAAACTATTTCACCACTCGAACATCCCAAATCAATTGATTTTCTTTTACAATTTACCACAGTATCGTGCACGGTTAACCAATCCATACCAAGGATGACGTCGAACTCATCAAAAGGTAGTAGCATCAAATTGGCCCGGAAACAATAATTTCGAATCATTAGGGGACAATTCTTGCACACTTTATCAACTAACACATATCGACCCATAGGGTTTGACGCTCGAATTACAAATTCAGTAGACTCAACAGGAAGAGTCTTATTGGATGCCAAAGTTTCACACACATAGGAATGAGTTGAACCGGGGTCAATTAAAGCAATAACATCGGTATCAAAAAGTGTGAAAGTACTGGTAATAACATCAGGAGAAGAAGCCTCTTCACGAGCATGTATAGCATAGGCTCTGGCAGGTGCACGAGCTTCAGATCGAACAGCAGTATCTTTGGTCCCTCTCTGACTGCCATTAACATTACCCGCATGTCTAGGTGGTCGACCTCATGCTGCGGTGTTACTAGGTCTCCCGCTCGGATATGCATTTTGCTCGGTTAATTTCAGACAATCTCAGATAAAATGATCAGCTGACCCACACTTAAAACAAGAGCAATCATGAAATCTACAGCTCCCCGAATGCCATTTACCACAATGTTTGCATTCAACTCTATTCTGACGATCATTGCCAACATTAGCAATGGAGGTAGGTCGGGTATTCACAGGAGGTCGATCTAGTCTAGAAAATCCCGAAGCAGTCTTGGATCGGCCTGATTCATCACAAATTTTCTTCGAAGACTGCTGAATATTTTTCCCCGAAGATCTTTTACGAAATTCTCTTGCTCTGGCTTCAACTTTTCTTTTCTCTATTCCGAGCTCTTCAGCTTTACAAGCTCGCTCGACAAGCACTACGAACTCTTTAATTTCAAGAATACCCACTAGCAACTTGATGTCTTCATTCAACCCATCCTCGAAATGTTTACACATGATGGCCTCGGAAGAGATACATTCACGGGCATATCTGCTAAGTCTGACAAACTCCCGTTCATATTCAGTAACGGTCATTCGGCCTTGTTTAATCTCAAGAAACTCTTTACGCTTTTGGTCGATGAATCTTTGACTGATATACTTTTTACAGAACTCTGTTAGAAAGAATTCCTAAGTAACCCGTTCTCTCGGAACAACTGAGACTAAGGTGTTCCACCAAGGATAAGCAGCATCGCGTAACAGAGATACGACACATTTCAAGCATTCCTCGGGTGTACATGATAATTCATCAAACACTCGAATCGTATTATCGAGCCAGAACTCGGCCCGCTCAGCGTCATCGCTAATCGTAGCTCTAAACTTTTCAGCCTCGTATTTTCTAATTTTATCAACCGGGGGCTTACTTGATCTCAATAGATCGATCACAGGAGGTACTACAGGTGTCGGGAGCAGAGTATTTAGGGGTGGGGGTTGTGGAACAGCCGGATTAGTTCGAATAAACTGAGTGAACCAATCACTCATCATAGCATAGAAGGCTTGTCTCGCCCCCTCATCTCGATTACTCACGTTTGGTTGAGAGTCATTCAGCGTTGTCCCTTGAGCGGGAATAGGCGCTACGCTCTCAACATCATCGACTATGGCTCGATCGGGATTGGGATCCATTTACTATACGAAAAACACATTTCAATTGTCAGAGGTCACCACACTATCGTATTAACACAAAATGGCATGTATAGCTAGACTCACATACGCTACGTTAGTCGTAGAATCGACTAAACTGTAACTCTGATACCAATAAAATGTAACACCCCTAACCCGTATCCGTCACTGAAATAGGGTTACGAGGTATTACTTAACTAAACAGAACTTACAGAGGTTTATAGATACATACCAGACATAAATTTCAAATATGTACCAATAGTAAAAATAAAATACTTTAATTTGACTACAAATAAATATGTTCCAATTCACTAATATGATTCAATCCATGCAAACATATCTCAATAGTTTACCATATGCGCACTATCAAATTTTAAAGTGATTATACAACAATGAGTATAGCCAAATTTTCTTAGTAGCAAAGCAACTTATTTTTTTTAAGTCAATTTTTCACATTTATCAACATCAAATACTTATGCTATTTCATTAAAACTTATGTGAATAACATAATTCTATTTGCTCTTTCAACTACTTGACATAAGTACTAAGTAACAATTCACATAACTTCATCAAACCGTACATTCCTATTTAGGAACTAACAAGCCATTTTCGCATGGCTAGAATATTTACAAATCAAAATATAATTCGATTCAAAAGAGAGAGCTTAGCCTATACATGCCATCGTTTCAAAATAAGCTATCGAAAGTACCAAAAATAACGACGATAGTGTGGCTGACTTAAGCTTGAATCCCCGAGCCCGTAGCTTCAAAACGAGATCTATAAAATAGAGGAACAAGGACACTCAAAGTAAGCTAAATAGCTTAGTAAGTCTTAAGTAATTTTAAACACATTAAATATGTATTCAAAAGCTAGTAAAATATCATTAGACCAAAGAGGCCTAACCACAGTTGTACAAATAAATATATTGACATCTCACTTACTCCAGATTTAAAATCACATATTCGTATCATTTTATAGCACATGGTCATTCAATATATCGATTCAATAGGATTAATTGAAGACATCGTATTAACATCCACTTTCACAAGGCCGAATATGCATGTACACATATATAGTCACTTCACATTTAAAACATTCTTTCTTATTTCAAAGCAACTTACATACAATTTTGACTATCATGAATAATATCATCTGAATTGAATATTCACATCGAACGAATCTATAATTCAATTAGAATCATCCTCATATAAATAGGTAAGTATCACATACCTGGATAACTTAATGCTTAATGCGATTTCAATTCAGCATTTTAACACAGGATGTCATAATCATATGCTTTTACCACTTCACCGGCACTTGGCCTGCTCGGCACGAGACCCGAGTTTTATCACCGGCTTAAAGCCTACTAGACTTTTTAAGTCTAAAATTTCTTCACTGGCATTACGCCTACTAGGCTCAAAGCCCGATAATTATATCACTGGCATTACGCCTGCTAGGCTCGAAGCCCGATATTATGTCCCCGGCATTATAGCCTGCTAGGCTCGAAGCCCGAATATTATGTCACCGGCATTATAGCCTGCTAGGCTCGAAGCCTGAATATTATGTCATCGGCATTATAGCCTGCTAGGCTTGAAGCCCAAATATTATCGTATGATAAATAAATCACCAAGTTTCATACATATCAAGTCATATGCTATTAGGTTTCACATAGCTCACTCATAAATAAATTATTTCCTTCACTCCAATTTATGAACATATCACACACTTTAGCTTCTTTTCATAATAGCCATTCAGTAATAACCATAGCACTTCTGTAACTTACTTACCATTTAATCATGCACACGTATCCATTATACATTTTCCATTCCTTATGTATGTAACATTCGGCAATACACTTATATAATACTAAATATTTATTTATCAAGATTTAGCATGTCACTTTCACAACAAATGTTTCGACTTCACATATATCCGAACATACACATTTGTACAAAGGCATTACATTCAATTTCCATACCTCAATTACATTCGGCAATCACACATAATTAATAATATCATTCTCTTATCTATTTTCATTTAATCGTTAAGCATATAAAATCAAGTTTAATACTTAAGAACTTACCTCGATAATTATCGAACGTAAATTTCGGCTATTCAATCAATTTCCCCTTTCTGCGATCTGAATTTGTTTCCTTGACTTCTTGAGCTTTCATTAAACAAATGAAATAGTTCAATTACCCTTTTAATTTGTCATTTCAAATTTAAATAAATTCAAACACATAAAGCTTACAGCACTTTCATTTCTTTGATTAATTAAAACTCATGGTAAAAATTTATACACATTATGGGACATCATTAATCCCATCATCAATAATGAATCAAATATTCCCCACTCGGCATGATAACATATTTCACAAAATTAAATCAAATCACATCACAAGCCTCAATCGGCCATTTCAATGAACATCAATTAAATCATCCTTTAATATTAAAATAATATCTCATGTGTACTCATCCCAATTAACTGAATGTACTTTAGTTCCAAATTTTATCTTTAACAATTTACTAAACTCCAAACTCAATTATAATTATACACATATCATTTGAAACATTTAACATCAATTCACTATACAATTTAATCATAGCCGAATGCTATATAAGATCATCAAAACATAGCATACATTAACTCACATATTCACATTTCAAAATATCACAAATGGTTCAAGTCATTATCTAAGAGCACATTCGGCAATTTGCTAAGTCCAATTTATTATCAAACCACACCTTATAACATTTAGTTTAAGATGTCTTAAATTGCAACATAGCCGAATAACTTCTAGCTCTTGAACTCCTCTTTGACACATTTATCAAGCTTCCAATTTAACTTAAGTATATATAAACATCATTTAAACATCCAACACCAAATTCTTTGTACAAATGAACATAACCGAATACTCCTTTTAACTAAATGAGCCACACAAAACACAATTTGTACTATTTAAGTTTATTAGCTTATAATCACATGGATTTAACGCCATAATGTCCATTAAACACTCATAGTTAAAATTAACTAGTTTATAATCACTCAAAACCACTTCTCATTACACTAACATCAACTAATAATGCCTTAGTACACTTTTAACCATAACCGAATACATACCTCATCTCATACTCAAACAATTATACATTCGCAACTCAGTTCATTTAATTAACACATAATTCTATCAATTCAAGGCTCAATTTAACAAAAACATGCTTTAATTTTAGCCAAAAACAATTTCCTTTCCCAATAGTTCATACATGGCAATTTCAACTAAAATCTCTTAGAAATGGTTTCAACTTGATCATTCATTGACATTGCATTCATTCGGTCATCCAAAGATCAAAATTAACATCCAGCAACACCTTCCAAGCATCTATTCAATTTTTTTTACATTTTTAACCATTTATCGAATGCTATTATCTCAACAAATTTTAGAATTTTAACATGGGCTAAGAAAGGGACTTAGCAACTAACCCAAATGTACAAAAATTTCAAGAATTAACATGAATTACTTGCCTTAATTAAAGCTAGAAGATGACTGAATGCCCTTGATGTTCTTCCCTTATTTTTTCTTGCTAGTTTCGGCTAAAGAAGAAAGCCATGGAGCCTAACTTTGTTTTTATCACCAATTTCTCATTTATTTAATATTAATTCATATTATAACATCTTATATTTTATTTTTCTAATATAAACTACTCAAAATGCCAAACCTCCATCATCATTACCGTCCACTACCTATAAAGTGGTCAAAATGACATGCAAATCCCTTACAATGCTAACCATATATAATTTGGCCTCTTCAATTTTTACCTATCACATTTTTATGGTTTATCAATTGAGTCCCTTTTTAATAATTTGACATTCAAATAACAAAATTAAAGCACCAAATTTTCACACATAGCGATTCACATAATAAAACATAGAAAATAATATTTTTTTGAAAATTTTCTGACTCGGTTTAGTGGTCCCAAAACCACTTTTCCGACTAGGGTCAATTTAGGGCTGTCACAACACCATTGACGAAACTGCTTCAGAAAGATATCAAGTTTGAGTGGTCTGAGAAGTGTCAGACAAGTTTCGACCAGCTGAAAACTCTTTTGACGGAAGCTCCAATGTTAGTTCAGCCAGAGTCTGGTAAAGAGTTCGTAGTTTATAGTGATGCTTCTTTGAACGGTTTGGGCTGCGTGTTGATGCAAGAGGGTAGAGTTGTCGCTTATGCTTCGAGACAGCTAAAGCCACACGAAAGGAATTATCCGACGCATGATCTCGAGTTAGCTGCTATTGTGTTCGCTCTAAAAATGTGGCGTCACTACTTGTTTGGAGAGAATGTCACGTTTATTCCAATCACAAAAGCCTCAAATACTTAATGACTCAAAAAGACTTGATTTTGAGACAACAGAGGTGGTTAGAGCTACTAAAAGATTACGAACTTGTCATTGACTATCATCTAGAAAAAGTTAACATATTCGCTGATGCTCTCAGTCAGAAATCACTATTTGTATTACGAGCGATGAATGTAAATTTGTCTGTGTCTGCTGATGATGTGTTAATAGTAGAATTAAAAGCAAAACTAGTGTTACTACGGCAAATCAGTGTAGCTCAGAAAATCAATGATGATTTGGTTGCTAAACGGGCTTAGTGTGACTCGAAGGTGGATTCAGAGTTTTGAATTGACGACAGTAATTATTTGAGGTTCAGAGATCGATTGTGTGTTCTGAGAAATTCAGAGCTTATTCCGATGATTTTGAGTGAGGTTCATAATAGCTGAATGTCTGTTCACCCGGGTAGTACAAAAATGTACAATGACCTGAAATGTCAGTACTAGTGGCATGGTATGAAAAAAGACATCTCTGATTTTGTTTCTAAGTGTTTGATATGCTAGCAAGTGAAAGCAGAGCATCAGGTGCCTTCGAGATTATTACAACCGATCATGATACCTGAATGGAAATGGGATTAAGTCATGATGGATTTTATATCTGGTCTACCATTGACACCGAGCAAGAAAGACTCAATCTGGGTTATTGTTGATAAATTGACGAATTCAGCCCATTTCATCCCTGCTCATATAGATTTTTCACTTGACAAGCTAGCAGAATTATATGTCTCTCAGATTGTACGATTGCACGGAGTGCCTACTTCTATTGTTTTGGATAGAGATTCCCAGTTTACATCACGATTTTAGAAGAAATTGCAAGATGTGTTGGGCACCAAGTTGCATTTTAGCACTGCTTTTCATCCCCAGACAGACGGTCAATCCGAGCGAGTTATACAGATACTCGAGGATATGTTGAGATGTTGCATTCTTGAGTTTAGTGGCTCGTGGAAGAGATATTTACCCTTGACTGAATTCGTGTATAATATCAGTTTTCAATCGAGTATCCAAATGGCACCTTACGAGGCTTTGTACGGTCGTAAATGTCGTACACCATTGTTTTGGACCGAGCTTAGTGAGAATAAGATTTTCGGGGTTGATTTGATCAAAGAGGCTGAACAGAAAGTAAAAGTGATTCGTGATAGTTTGAAAGCAGCATCGGATTGTCAGAAATAGTACGCAGGTCTGAAGCGCAAAGATATTGAGTATCAGATTTGTGATAAAGTATTTCTGAAAGTTTCACTGTGGAAAAAAGTGCTTAGATTTGGCTGAAAAGGCAAATTGAGTCCGAGATTTATCGGGCCGTATGAGATTTCAGAACGGATTGGGCCGGTTGCTTATAGATTGATTTTGCCACCCGAAATCAAAAAGATTCATAATGTGTTTTATGTTTCGATGCTTAGACGGTATAGATTTGATCATTCGCATATGATTAGCCCGTCAGAGATTGAAGTTCGGGCTGATTTAAATTATAAGGAAAAACTGGTTCATATATTGGCTATAGAGGTGAAAGAACTACGGAATAAGAAAATTCATTTAGTAAAGGTTGAGGAAGCGACTTGGGAGTTCGAGGAATCAATGAGAGAAAGATACCCTAACCTATTCACCGGTAAGATTTTTGGGGACGAAAATCCTTAAGAGGGGAGAGTTGTGACAGCCTACTGTGACCCTAGTCGGGAAGTGGTTGCGGGACAACTAAACCAAGTCACAAAAATAATTAAATGTTAAATTTCTGGTTTATTATATGTGAAAATTTCATGTGTTGCTTTTGTCATTTGAATGTTAAATTAATTAGAGGGACTTATATGAGAAATTTTGAAAATGTGTGAGGCCAAATGAAGTGGCCAAATAATTCATGGATTAAAACATGGGGATTTGCAAGATTCATACGATGCTTAGATGGTATAGATTCGATCCTTCGCATGTGATTAGCCCATCAAAGAATGAAGTTCAAACCGATTTAAGTTATGAGGAAGAACCGGTTCGTATATTGGCTAGAGAGGTCAAAGAACTACAGAATAAGAAAATTCATTTAGTGAAGGTGTTGTGGCTCAAACACGGAATTGGGGAAGTGACTTTGGAGTTCGAGGACTCAATGACAGAAAGATACCCTAACCTATTCACCGGTAAGATTTTCGGGGAAGAAAATCCCTAAGGGGGAGAGTTGTGACAGCCTAATGTGACCCTAGTCGGGAAGTGGTTGCAGGACCACTAAACCGAGTCACAAAAATAATTAAATGTTAAATTTCAGGTTTATTATATGTAAAAATGCATGTGTGAAAATTTCATGTGTTGATTTTGTCATTTGAATGTTAAATTAATTAGAGGGACTTATATGAGAAATTTTGAAAATGTGTGAGGCCAATTGAAGTGGCCAAATAATTCATGGATTAAAACATGGGGATTTGCATGTCAAATTCCCCATTTTTAATCATAGTGTCGGCCATGAGAGTATTAGGTGAGTAAAATATACATTTTATATTTAAAATCATGACATAAAGTTTTATTTTAAGAAATAAAGATTAATAAAATGAATGGATGGTGAAAAGAACAAGGATGGTTCATCTTTTGTTCTTCCTTAGCCGAAACTTAGTAAAAGAAGAGGGAAAATAAACTTAAAGCATTCGGCACCTTCTCATGCTAAATTAAGGTATGATTTGAATGTTGTTTCTAGTAATTTTGTGATATTTGGTTGATCTTTAAGTTCTTAACATTGCCCATGTGTGAATTTTTAAGTTGGTGATGATTCATGCTTTCGGCCATGAATGAGAATTATGAAATGGTGGTTGTTTTCATGCTTTAATTTGTAATTGAGGATGGTTGAGGTCTAAGTTAGTTAATTGTGCATATAAAAGGATTAAATGATATTTGGGGAATCAGTTATGTGCTAGGGAATGTCCATATTGCTGAATAAGAACTTAGATTTGATATGTGTTGTAATTGAGTCCTAATTGATTAGAAGAGGCTTGAATTAAAGCATTATTGATGTTCGGTCCTTATGGACAAATTTGTGAGAATGAGTAATCACCGATCATGTTGAAGAATTGTTTAATGTTCAATTGTATGATATTCAGTATTGGGAGACTTTATTACAAGTTTGAATGTTAAATTTTTAGTATATGTGTGAGCAATTGCCGTATGAGTATTAGAAAGACATATTGATATTAAATTCATATGATTATAAGTTCATAAGCTTGAATTATGTAAATGGTGATTTGTCTGGCTCAATTAGTTAAGAGGAGCATTCGGCTATGGTCCCATTTGTATAAAGAACTAAAGTTGGATTCTAAAAGTGATATATATATATATATATATATGTATATTTTGCCAAATGTGAGGTTGAGAAAGAATAGGTATTTCTTGCTTTGAATGGATTATGCTTTAACCGAATATAGTACATGAATGATGGCTTAATGATATATTAAATTTACTTTGAATTAAGCTCACAAGCCTAAAGGAATGGGATCGAGTAAAGGAAAAACCAAGGTTGATGAGTAGCCGGTTGGAGCTGTTCATCCAACGTAAGGTAAGTCTTTAAAGCGATTGAATTATGGCTAAATTGGTATGTATATGATACGTATGAATTGAAGAGAAAATTTGTGTATGTATATGTGTATTTTAATGATCGAATATGTGAGATTTATGGATTCACTTAAGTTGTTTATTACATTAATATTAAACGAGATTGAGTACTTTAAAAGCTTGTAACCATGGCACTATGTGTGCGAAGGAGAAGGGCACTATGTGTGCGGAAGTGAAGGGCACTATGTGTGCGAAAGAGAAGGGCACTATGTGTGCGGAATTGAAGAGTACTATGTGTGCGAAAGAGAAGAGCACTGTGTGTGCGATTGATTACATGCACTATGTGTGCAAATTCATTAACCGAGCACTATGTGTGCGAGATCGGTCATGGGCATTATGTGTGCGAAATTGGTTAAAAGATTATAAACATCAAAATGGCACAATTGATGTGTGTATATGGAAGGTATGGGTGTGTACCTACTTAGTTGTATTATTTTCATAAGGAATTGAAAGGTAAATTATGAGTTAATAATGAAATAAGAGTAAGATTAAGTAAAGTTTATAAAGTAATTTACCATGGAGTTTGTAAATCATTTGGTTGCAGATTGGTATAGCTTATAGTTAAGTTGAAAAATATTCGTGATAGTTGATATGAGTATAAAAGCATTTTATGCACATTTTTTTTAATTGAGAGCTGTTTAGTTGACAAATATGTGATAGGGGGATTGTTTATAGACTCGAGAATGATGAATGATTGTATATTAAGGTAACTAGATATATGCGGCATAGAGGGCAATATATAAACTATGAATTTAAAATGTTTGATATTATATGAAGTGTCATCATTTCTTTTTTTTTTTATGCTAGCTGAATTACTTATTCAATTGCTTAAGACTTACTGAGTATTATCTCATTCAAGCTATTTGTTTATCTTTATTTAGATCTTATATCTGTCGAGAGCTCGGGACCATTTTGAAGTCATCGCATCTATCTCCAATCTTTTGGTATCTTTGTAAAAGCTTTTAGTCTAACACTATGGCATGTATAGATTTTACTTCGAGATGTTTGTTATTTTGATGACATTGTATATAGGATAAGCCATGCGAATATGGCATATTATCTAGTTTATTGATATTTTGATAAGTTATGTTTGCTAGTAGGCTTATCTATATTTTGAGCAATATGTTCTCTTGTGATTGTTTTTGATGTATTGAAAGATGCGGAAGTAGGAAGTTAGTTAATGTCCATTTTGAAGAAATGTGGTGAATTTCATTTGGATGCTGTGTATATATTTATATTGTATGAATGACTTGGCTTTACACTTCAGTATATTCGGCAATGGCAAAAGTTTTATGTAATATGAATGGTATAATATATGCTTGTATGTGATCAAATTTATCCATGAAATCTTGGTTACTCATATACGAGCATATATACTTGTTTTGGGTTATTGAATTTTTTTTTATGCATAGTTTGGCATTTCATTTTTAATTAGAGATGAATTATTCATGTGTGTACTAAATTCCTTATCCATATGTACGTGGAATGTTTAGAAATCAAGTTTAGTTGGTTAAGCCTGGTGACGGATTCAGGCCTTAGGGTGTTACATGGTGTCACATTGAAGTGTTTTCATTAAACAAGTTGCTGATAAAACTCTTTTCCTATTTAATCATCTTTTACTGATTTAAAGATATGACATTTATTTTCAAAACATGGTTTATTATCTAAAATCATTTATTAATTAGAACGTTATTAATTTCAAAAATATCCTTTTATAGCGGAAGCATTTTAAATCAGTTGTGTACTTGCACGTATTTTGAAAAACATATGAGTTGTTTTGAAAACCTCGTTTACTTCATCTACTAGCAATTATAAACCATCACATCAATAAAATCCCAATTTAAAAGTTAAAAATTTAAAGAGGTCTTATTACATAAACAAATACCCAATTAAAATTATGTGCAAATTTAAAAGAAAATAAGAAATCACGTGTAGTTGTATGGCCACCTTTGATTCCCTCGCAGCACCGATCCGCCTAAGACTGGGGATTACCAGCACAGATAAATAGAAGGGTGAGTTTACGAAAACTCAGTGTGTAATCTCTTATCAAACAATCAGTCAAACATGCAATATGCAATTACAGTCTGGGCCTGAGCCCATTACAGTAACAGTTCAGTTTCAGTTATGGCCTAAGCCCATTACAGTATCAGTAACAGTACATATATGCAATCAGAAATCCTACCCAATCTAGCCTCTACACTCCACTCCATCCAGCCCTACATTCTATTTGGGGATAAAATCGACCCACCCATCCCTACACTCTAACGTTAGCACCGACTGCAGCACTAAACAGTATCGCAGCAAAGCTGTTAGTAATATGATAGGCGTAAAGCCATTAGTAGGTCCATAGTTGTCTCGAGCGACCAGTGCAACCTTACTAGTACAGTACATTTCCTCCAAATATAGTAAGCCCATCCCCATGCAACATGTCATACATCATGTCATAATATCTTGCATGGATGCAATATATATAAATATAAATCGTGGCATGCTCAGAATTAGTCATACAAAACAGGAGGGCATACAGTTATTTTAACTCATAAATGTATGACAGTCATTTTACCTCTTAGGGGTGTAACAGTCATTTTTATCAGTTTAGGGTCTAGGTATACTTACCGACCCATCAGTTGGTCTACAGTCGTCTCGGGCGACCCGTGTGACCTTAATAGACAAGTAGTGAAAATGGGCCCAAAGTACATTATGCGGGCCCATATGGGCCCACATGCCCATGTAGCCCACAAAGCCCAAAAATGACCTTGGCCATGTGAACTACACAGCCTAGTCCAATATCTTCCACACATCCGTGTGGTTTACCCGTTTGCGCCCGTTGGGCCAACATCGCCCATTTTGGCCCAATAAGGCCCAAAATGGCCTAAACCCATGAAATCGCTCATGGTGGCCCCTACGATCAAGCACCCACATTTTATACGTTTGAATTACCACACGAGCGAGCTCGTGTAGCGTCAACTGTTATAATTTTTAGCTTTTACCGAGTTACGATTATAGCAGTGTAGTTACATACCTAATGCAAGAGTGTGCAAATAGACCATAAGTGCTCCATCCCTAGATCCAAACATAATACATCATTAGTCCCTTTATCAATAAGATTAAACAATCATTTTCCATAACACTTATTAGAACTGTTTCTTATCACTTGCCTTGGTCGATAGACTGAGGATCACTCCCTTAATTCGTTGCAAAAGACTGGTTCAACCCCTTTTAGAAGTATCCTATAATCTAACCAAGACTTAACAATCTAAACCATATATTGATCATACCAAAAGATTGTACTAACCACATAACACTTACCGAAAATGCCAAACCCAGAATAGGAGAAGGAACAATCAGCCCATACCCCCAATAAAAGTTGAAAGCACACGATTCGAAAGAAGCAAGGCTAGCACAACCACACCCCTAGCACAAAACGGTAGCAAAGCAGAAATATTAGAAGAAAGATCACTACGGTAGAGATAGAATAAAAGAAACCATGTGCACCCACCGATTGCTCAAAGAACAATTGCCAAATCGAAAGGAAAAATAAAGAGAGGGAGAAAGGAGTATTTGACTATCACAATAAGATGAAAAGAGCGGGATATGTTAAACTAAAAGAATTGAGAGAGAGGGAGAGTAGAACATTCAGCCAAAGAAAAAATGGGAAAGAATGTCCGTTAGAGGAGTAGAAGAGGAAAAAAATCGAAGCAGAGTAAGGCTATAAGGAAAAATAAAGTCGAAACAACAAAACGAGAAATACCCGAATGGTCTCTAAGCAAATATCAGTCCCCAAAAGAGAGAAAAACGAAAGATGGAGAAGCAGTGAAACCAAAGATAAAATTTGGCTCAATAGCAACAAGGGAAAACGGTTGCTAAAGGAGTAGAGAGAAAAGGGCGAAATCGGTCAGTAGGGTACTGAAAATAGAGAAAAAAACCAATGCCTAGTCGAATTCTTGGGAAGTAGAAGTTCACAAATGGCACAACTCTCCCAATCCACTCCACAACTCAAATTATGCTCCAAACCACTCAAACCGTCAACCAATCCCTTGATTCCCTCCTCAAATCTCTCCTCCAATATCTCAACCATCCAATTTGAATCCATTTCAAACTCCTTATAGTTTCGGTCAATGCAGAACACTCCTATAACCAACAGCAAAATAAAGCATTGCCTCACAGATAGTAGGACTCGGACTTTAGATCTCAAGCACTAGCAACACGCCACTTATCCCTTAGACCAGCAAACCCATTCTGTCATGTTTTACCCAAATTTATTTAAAAGCCTACTGACTAGAGACAGGGTTTATTCACATAAAAACAAAACTTTTGCATAAGCCAAGGCTTGAACCCAAGACTTCTCAGACTCTTCCTAGGACACTTAACCACTGAAGCAGACATGCATTTGTGTAACTTTCTTTCATAAGTAAATATTTATGTGTAGTTTCTTAACTATTCGTATGCTCATGACCTAATATTTCTAGGCCCAAAATTCGAGGCGTGACAATTCAGCTTGATTAAATAGGTAAAATGATAATTATAACATAGATGATGCAATGGTTAATTCGGTGTATGTGATGCAAATGTTGGTGATGATTATAAACTACCTTGTGAATTCGGCAATGACGGTCTAAATATGTGGTTAAGTAATTACTAAAATATTAATCTTAAATTTGGTTGTAATTGCTATGTGTTGACCATGCTATGTCATGGGAATTTTACTAGTGTTGTGATTTGAAAGCTTCTATTTTTTGATGTGTAATTGACTATAGCTCAATTTGGCAAACATGACATCTGGTATGTTTTGATTATATGGATATTTGCAAATTCGGTTTGAGTGATGTGCATTTATGACTGACTAATGATAGTTAATATATATATATATATATAAGCCTAGAATATGTTTAATTTGTGATTCATTGTATATTCGAAAAGATTATTTTAATATGCAAGCTAGACAAGATATGTTTTGTTTTTTTTTTTCGGTGTTCGAAAATGGTTTAGATTGATGTGGTGACTATGGGCATATATACATAAATATTATTAAAAGCATATCTGACTATGTTGTATTTAATTAATGCCATATATGTGAATGATTATTAAGTAGTATGGTTCGTTTGGTGTTTAAAATACACATGGGCAGAGGTTATTAAATGATGTGCATGATATTTAGTTAATGATATGAATTGATAAGGTTAGTCATAGTTTGGATATGAAATGGTTATATACTATTAATTATGGTGGTATAAATGTTTGGTATATGAAATGATACTTACCTATTTGTAATTTAAGTAACCGATTATCACATATTTGATATCTATATGGTTTGAATTTTGTAAATATGAATCATAGGTAATTTGGTTTTGTTGTATAACAACTTAGTTCGAATATTTGGAATAGACCAATAATATTGATGTGATTGAATTTATGAAGCATGGTTCATATATGCATTATAAGTAATATAGTTGAATAATTTTATTTCTTATGTGTTTCATATATGATAAATTGACTTATATATTAGAGTTAATGATCACTATTTAACTTTAAAGTTTTATATATGACGATTGAATATGAGATGAGTTACTTGACTGTGTTGAACTGTGGGTTGTCCGGTAATACCTCGTAACCCTATTCTGGTGATGGATACGAGTTAGTGGTGTTACGATTCTGGTCTATTGAAAAGATAAGATAGAGCATGCCCAGCATTTGAGAATTATTTTGCAAACTTTGCGCAAAAAAAAAAATGTTTGCTAAGTTCAGCAAATGTGAGTTTTGGCTCTAAGAAGTCAGATTTTTTGGGCATGTGGTATCAGCAAATGGTATTAGAATTGATTCGAGTAAAATCTCAGCTGTGGTAGACTGAAAACTACGAGAAGATTGCGTTTAGCCAAATATAACAGAAGAATTGTCAAGCGATTCTCGATGATTGCTATGTTATTGATGAGACTGTTGCAAAAAGATATTCAGTTTGAGTGGTCAGACAAATGTTAGTGAAGTTTTAATTAGTTGAAAGCTTTGTTAACCGAGGCACATGTGCTAGTTTAGCAAGAGTCAGGTAAAGAATTTGTGATTTATAGTGATGCTTCATTAAATGGTGGGCTATGTTTTGATGCAAGAGGAAAAGTGATAGCGTATGCTTCTCAACAGTTGAAACCGCACTAAAAGGATTATCTGACCCACGATTTAGAGCTTGCAGCTATCATATTTGCTTTAAAGATTTGGCGACACCATTTGTACGGAGAAAAATGTCACATCTTCATGGATCATAAAAGCTTAAAGTATTTCATGTCACAGATAGATTTAAATTTGAGACAGCGTAGGTGGCTTGAGTTTTTGAAAGACTATGATTTGATCATCGATTATCAGCCGGGAAAGGCTAATATGGTTGTTAATGCTTTGAGTAGGAAATATTTGATTGCTTTACGAGCTTTGAACACATGATTGACATTGATTGATGATGGACCAATTTTAGCTGAACTAAAAGCTAGACTGACATTTCTGCAGCAATTTGTGAAGCTCAGAAATGTGATGATATTTTGATCGCTAAATGGAATCAGATTGAGACAACACCTAATTCAGATTTTCATGTTGGTTCCGATGATAGTTGTATTTCAAAGACAGAATTTGTGTTTTGAGAAATTTTAATCTTGTTCAGAAGATTTTAGAGGAAGTTCACAGTAGTGGTTTATCTATAACAACCCTAACCCGTATCCATTCCCAGAATAGGGTTACGAAGCATTACCGTAAAATTGTAACTTAAGACATTCATTTCCATACATTAGATAAAGCATAGTATAACTCATTCAAACTTATGCATATTGTCCCTTATTTGAGCCCTCGAGACCTAAAAAAACTTTAAAAATGATTCGGGACTAAATCAAGAATGTATGAAACCTTAAGGAAAAAGTAAGAAAAATTCACCCTCAAAGGGCCATATAGCAGTGTGGCAAGGTCGTATGCCTCACACGACCTAAACAGACACCTGTGTCTCAAGCCAAGTTGACATTCAAAGTAGGGACACACGGCTATGTCCCAGCCCATGTCTGTACCTGTGTAACTATTTGACTTGGGTGATAAGGCCAAGCTAAACGCTTGTGTGCTAGGCTGTGTAACTCTCGAAATGGACTCACATGCCCGTGTGCTAGGCCATGTGTTATGCTATATAAATGTCTAATTTGATGCTTTTAAAACCTATAGGAGACATACGGCCAAGACACACGTTTGTGTCTCAGGTCGTGTGGACATGAAATTGGCAAAATTCAAGCCATTTCCATCTCCAACTTAAATATGTACCTACAAGCATTTTGTTCCCACATTCATGACCTTAAAACATACCAATTCATGCATGAAATATTCAATTCAAAAGGCCAAAAATTCATCCAAGCAATATGCCCACAGACCACCTCAGTTACATGAAATCCAAAAAGTCATCTAAACATGTCAAAAACTTATCGTAATTAAGCATCATAACTCATTATAAACTAAACCAATGTACACCACATATTGAAGTATTTAAGCACCAACACTTTGCACTAAAAAGATTCGTACAATATCTAGTTATATGTGGTCCAAAAGGCCTACCTAGCTATGCACACAAGTTCAAATATCAATAAGTAGCAACGAGTATAAACATATCAACTTTCAATATTTATATCTTCACAAAATATCAAAATACCAAGACCTTTCCTAATACATGCCATTTAAGCCAACTAGCAAGAACCAAAATGACTACCGAGATGTTAATGATAGTGTGTGGGCTTCCGACTCGATCCAATAAAAGCAACGATTCCAAAAGTCCTACAGAATAAAAATCAAACTAATAAGCACAAGTAGGCTTCGTAAGTTTGATAATAGCTTCAGTTATTGTTAACCACAATTGTTCAATTTGATGTTAACTTTGGATACACCGGCACAAAGCCTGATAGGCACAGAGCCTGAATAACAACACAAAGCCTGTTAGGCACAAAGCCCAAACAACACCAGCATAAAGTCTGCTAGGCACAAAGCCCAGCTAACTATATGCTTATATTTATTTAAACCTAGCTAAATGAAATTCAAAGATTTCCCAATAATGAAATATTATGAAATAGTTAATACAGTTAATAATAATTAAATAACGAACTTACAGGACTAAATTTTAGAAATTATGAAACACATTAACTACTCTGAAATCTTCCCATTTCGGCGATTGTTAACCCGTTCGTGATCTAAAACAATAATCTCATTCAATTAAGTGCCTCTAGATATCAATTTAAATCATAATTCATTTATATGAAATTACTATTTTTCCCTTTGTATTTTTAACCTTTCACAATCTAATCTAATCCTTAGGCTTATAAGATGAAATTTAAACATTCAAATCCTCCATTCAAACTAATCAAGTTTATCACGGACTTATGTCAACTCAAATAAACCCTTATTTTATAAAGTTAACACATTGTTTTCCATTTTTTTTACAATTCAATCCCTAAATACAAATTCCATGAAAATATACTTTATAAAACGCGATTATTCCACAACAAGGATTCATTATCAAACATAAAACATCAAAAATCACTCAAGAACAACCATGGCATAACTTTCAATCTATAATAGTTTTACGAATTGGTCCCCGGGCTAGCTAGATTAAGCTACAACGACTTCAAAATCATAAAAATCATTAAAAACGGGACAAAAACTACTTATATGCAAGCATTGAGAAGTGACCGAATGTTCAAAGCCCACAAATGGTGTTTTTTTTCTTGTATTTTTAGTGGTGAATTCCAACAAATAAGATGATATCTTCTTTTACATTATATTTACTTCATTTATTTATTAATTTACAAAATTGGCCTCAGTAAATAACCTTTAAAATACTTAATAAGATGTCCATATTTGACCACTCATAATAATAATGGTTTATTTACCACGTAAACCCCTCAATCAAATGATTTCATAGCCATTTGGTGCTTATGACTTATAGAACTCTAGTTTGCATCTTTTATGATATAACCTTTTCACCAAATTAAACATGCAAACGATAAAATTTCTTAACAAAATTTTTTTACAACCTTGCTAATATTTTGAAGACACTAAAATAATAAAAATAAATAAATATTTTCGCGTCAAATTTGTGGTCCTGAAACCACTATTTTGATTTCACTGAAAATGGGCTGTTACATTATCAATTCATCTTGGTAGCAATAAAATGTACAACAAATTGAAATAGATGTACTAGTGGCTAGGTATGAAACGAGAGAATTTGGAGTTCGTATCGAAATGTTTGATTTGTCAGTAAGTTAATGTCGGGCATCAGGTACATTCTAGTTTTTTGTAAGCTATGATGGTTCTAGAGTGGAAATTAGAATGTGTCACAATAGATTTCGTATAGGGATTGCCTTTATCTCCAAAAAACAAAAATATTGTGTGGGTCATTATGGATCCTTTGACAAAATCCGTGCACTTTATTCTAATGCATATGGATTTTTCACTTGAGAGATTGGCAGAGTTTTATGTTGTTGAGATCGTTAGATTGCACAATATGCCATTTTCCATTATCTTTAACAGGGATCCACGGCTTACATTATAGTTCTGGAGCAAGTTACATCAAGCTCTAGGCACTTGACTGCATTTTAGCATAGCGATTCATTTGCAGAACGATGGTCAGTCCGAGCGAGTAATTTAGATACTCGAGGACATGCTTCAATGTTGTGCTTTAAAGCTTAAAAGTAATTGCAGAAATTTCTATTGTTAGTAAAATTTCCGTATAATAACAATTATCATGCAAGCATTAAAATGACACCGTTATTTGAAAGTGTCAAACTTCATTATACTAGACTGAGGTTAGTGAGAAAAATTTATTCGGTGTTGATTTGATTTGAAAAACAGAAGAAAATGTTAAGGTGATACGTGATAGTTTGAAAACAACTTTGGATGGATAGAAATCTTATGTATATTTGAAAAGAAAAGATATTGAAAGAATTTCTGAATGTATCACCTTGGAAGAAATTTCTTCAATTCGGCCAAAAAGGAAAGCTTAGTCCATAATTTATCAGGTTGTACGACGTCATTGAGAGAACTGGGCCAGTAGCTTACAAATTGGCTTTACCGTCAAAGTTAGAAAAGATTCATAATGCATTTCATGTATCAATGTTACAACAGTATCGATTAGATCCTTCACACATGATATCCTTAGTTGATGTTAAGATTCAGACTGATATGATGTATAGTGAAAAACCGACCAGAATTCTAGCTCGAGAAGTCATAGAATTGAGAAATAAAAGCATAGCTTTAGTTAAAGTTCTCTAGCAATGTCACGAAATAGAATAAGCTACCTAGGAACCAGAAGAGGCTATGAAAGTGCAATACCTGAACTTATTTTCTGGTAAGATTTTTGGGGACGAAAATTCCAGTAGGTGGGAGAATTGTAATAGCCCATTTTTAGTAAAATCAGAATAATGGTTTCGAGACTACAAATCTGATGAGTAAATTGTTATTTTAATGTCTATAGCATGTTAGTGAGGTCGTATTAAAATTTCGTTAAGAAATTTTGATGTTTGCGTGATTAATTAAGTGAAAATGAGTAAATCATAAAAAGTACAAAAGTAGAGCTCTATTAGTTAAATGTATCAATTAGCTATGAAACTCTAAAGTGAATGGACTTAACTGGCAATTAGACCATTCCAAATTTTAGTGGACTTTCATGGACATAAAATTTAGTGATTTCAATGTTAATAGGCAAGGTTAATATAATAATTTAATTATTAAGTTAAAGTAAAATAATTAAAACAATTGTATCATCTTCTCCAAAGTTTCTTTCACTAAAAATCCAGAGCAAAATAGCCATTTTTAGGGTTTCTTGGTTTGGCAACTACCATTGCTTGCATATCAAGATAGACCATGTAAGGATCTAGATCAGGGAAAACTAAAGCCTCAAATAAATCGATTCAGTTTCTACGCCCTAGTCGTCAAGGTAAGTTTGTTTGAGTAAATATCTTTGTAATGCTATTTCAATTTATATGTTAACATGTTTATTTGTCATGTAATTTAATGATGAATATCCAAAGCAATAAGATGATGGTTATTGAGTCTCGGTTGAATTGTACGAATTTGTAGGATACGAATGACATGTAATTAGGGATTTCATGTTTCAGATGTTGGTCTTGAATATCCTACAGATGGCTAAGGTCTTGCATTTGTTGTGAATGCTCCACAGCTTGTGTGAGCAGTATCGTGTAGCTTACATTCCAACCCATAGCTCGTCTGAGCAGGCATATTTCACAACTCATGTAAGCAATGATGTAAAGGAAAGGTTGTGGTTATATGTTTAAGCACACTTTGTGTGAGCTTTCCTGAGTATCCAGTGATATTCTAGATGGTTCAACGGGCAATAAAATGGATTGAAATGGGAAGTTTGCAAATAGAGCTATGCACATGCTCATGAAAATAATGAATGAATTTAATGATGTATGTTCATATGGAAATAAATTATCATATGTTTAATTCAAGTGAATTATGTGTAAATGCACTAACTTCTGTATTGATGATGATGCATAGGTTTATGTCAAGCTTGTGGTTGGATTATTTTATGCTTACATTACATGTTATATAAATGAATCGATAAGTTATGTTTTATGTTCTACGAACTTACTAAGCATTATGTGCTTATTTAGTTTTCTTTCCTATGTTTTACAGATTATCAAAAGCTCGATCGGTTCGAAAGCTCGTTGGAGATCTATCACACTATCTAGCATAAATATCGGTATTTTTTATGTTTATACGAAGGTTATAATGGCATGTATAGGTGGACTTATAATGATGTTTAGTTGAATGGTTATATAAAGCTTTGGTATGTATAAGTTGTTTGGTTTGGTACATTTGATGCCTTGCTAGTTTATGTTAATGTGGCTATGTTGTTGCATGTTTAAATGGCTCAAATGGTATGTGTTAAGTTGGTTTGATTATGGATAAGATATGACATGTTTGGGAACATATTGAGCTAGTTGTTGATGATTGAAATGTGGTAACATATACATGTTTAGATAAGTTGTGGATGAATGCATTTGAGGTGCGTGATATGGCATATTGGTTAATTGATTTTGGACTATTGAATTGGTCATTACATGTATGTTTTGGTCATGTTTTGATGTCTTGATGATGTGTACAAAAGGCCTTTAGGTATGTGCATGGTTTTGTGTTGGAAACGGGTTAATTTTGGCCAAATTTATGTCCACATGGCCTAGCAACATGGCCATGTGTCCCCTATAGGTTCTATTGCATATAAGTTAGTTAATTACACGGCTAACACATGACCTGGCACACGAGTGTGTGGGGCTATTTTGAGAGTTACATGGCCTAGCACACGGGCGTGTAACCCTACTAGAGAGTTACACGGGTGAGGACACGAGTTGGCATACAATCGTGTGTCCCTAGTTCGAAGGTTACATGGCCGTGTGACCCTTGTAGTCAAATTTTTTTCTAACTTTTTCTTAGACTTTCTAAATGTTTCTACTTTATTCCTGAATCGTTTCTATGGTGATTTCAGGGCCTCGAGGGCTTGATTTAGGGACAATATGTATGTGGATGAATGTTTTATAATATTATAATACGTTTTCGATAATGTATGGAATGTATGTCTTAAGGTTTCGTTTATACAGTAATGCTCTGTAACATTATTTTGGCGACAGTTATGGGTTAAAGGTGTTACACGTCATCCTTAACCCTTGGTTAACTGATGTTCCTAAGCTTTAAGTTGGATTGTGTAAACCAAAACACTCCATGGTTCGTATTAATTCCTATCCAGGTTCAATGTCGTGACACATCAGGACCTGTGTCATAACATAGAAGTCAATATACGTTTCTTTGGGATGCCTTTAAGGGAATGTCACAACACTCTTAAGCTGTGTCACAACATCGAAGGCAGTCTCAAAATGTCTCTATTCTGCTTCCTATATTGCAACAGTGAACCCTTTGTGTTGTAACATAGTGACCAATATCGCCTTAACACACCTTCTAATGGTCTCTTGCACACTTATAAAGTTCATTAGCTTACCCTTAGTCCTCATTCGGCCTCTAAGGTTAATAAAAGACTCAATTCGCACATTTTAATAAATTTAATTAAACTTATTAAAATCTAATTAAAAGCTAAAGATAATACTTTAAAGTGCGAAAATTAGTTTAATCTACTACACCAAATTATGACAGATCAGTGACATGGCCGGGTCTAGGGTGTTACACAACCCAGTCACTGTACAACTGCTCCATAGCCATCTGTTTGGCCCACCATGTCATCCTATACAACACGCTATACTAGAACGAGCTTGCAAGTTGACAATCAGGATTGATACATGAATGGTTGGTATATCTTTCAGCAATGGCGTAATGCAATTGCATACTATTTTTGCATCCATTTATGATGGTCTTGCATCATACGTGTAGAAGTGCATGTATAGCGCCCTTCTAATTTCTAGATTCTCCATGTTGATTCCTTTGTATAAATACTGCCAAAACCCACAAGTTGCACCCTTCGTCATCCTTCCAACATTCCCTAACATATAATGTTGGTGTAAACTTTGTGACTCTGTAGTCTATCGACATCTTCATGTTGTACTGCTTGATAGAAAATGCGTAGTCCACCTTGTTCTCGAACCTTTGTCTTACGAACAACTCTTTCAACTCTAAATTTTTCGTAAAGCGGCGAGAAGGTATTGTATCAGTGTACTTAAGTAACTCGGGTGCATGCGTTGCATCTGGATCTACGCTTAACATTTGGGCCCTAGGTCATTTCATATAACTATGCCACGACTCAGGTTCTCGACCGATAGGAGTATACATCTTCACCCTCCTTGCCTTCATTGCCAATATCATCTAGGACCACATCCATATCCACATCAGGGTCACTATATTCGTCAACATCATTATTAGAATCCCCATCATTATCAGATCCTTCCTCACCATGTACATTGGTGCACATCACCTCTGGATGTATCTCTAGATAAGGACCAAGGATAGTGTTGTTATACGAACTCCTATCATAGTTTGGATTTTCGGGTTGTTGTGATGTCCCGCTGTAGCCTGATTAATCTCTTCATCCAACATTAAGATCAAAGCCAAAACCACGATGTTGACTTATTGGATTGACATTTTCAACAAGCTCTACATCAGTTAATTGAGCGAACAACTCAACTAGTTGGGGGTTCTCGTTGCCAGTTGAGCACCATATTGCGATTATAGTGCCCAGTTTATCATCATCTACCAATTCCATCTCTTTACATTTCCACGAATCTAAGGAAATTGGAAACTTGTAAATAATATTGACATCGCCTTTCCACAACAGAGAGTTATTTTAGTACTGATCTTTCTTCTCATTTCTTCCAATAACATTTTCTTATTGAATCTCATTCCTCCTCTTTGTTGACCTTGAAATACACAACTAACGTCACCATCTATAATTACTCTATCGAAAAGGACGTACAAAAAAAAATCATTGAGCTATTCATCTTCAAAGCAATTTTTGTTTTCTCTCCTAGTAAACACAAAACGTTATCTTTCTTTTTGTTTTCCCTTCCACTAAACACAAAACTTTCTCTTTTTTTTCTTTTTCAGTTGATGAGATACCATAATGTTCAGCAAAATCCCATATATGTAGGGGTTTGTGCTGCCAAAGAATCTAGCGTAAAAAAAAGGCGAGAATAAAAAAAAATCTGAAAAAAGCATAATGCCACAAATGAAAACAATGACACTTAAAGAAATTTGATAAAAAAAATACACTGGTGCCACCAATAGCAATGACGGCATAAAAAATCAATTTTTTAACAAAAAACCCCCTATGCCACCATTGTCAAGGCCACAAAAAAAAAAACAAGTCAAATTTCTAACCCACTAACACTGGTGCCACCAATGGCAATGGTGACACCAAAAAAAAAATCTAACATGATTTTTTTTAGTAAAAATGCTAGTGATGCCAATGATAACGGCGACACCTATTAAAATATAATTTTTTTCTCAGAATATAAGTATTTTTGTATGACATGTACGTGTATTTTTATTAGTGCTACCATTAACAACAGCGACACTAAAATTTATTCTAATGAATGAGTTATTTTCGTACATGATTTTATAAGTGGGTAATTTTATAATTAATAAAAATTTTAAGTAAATTCCAAAAAAAAAAAAAAACAAAGAGAACGAAAGACATCTATAGCAAAAAACAACGTATTTATAGTTTGTAAAGAATATATATATATATATATCTATATATATATATATTAAGAACGAACAAAATATATATCAGAATAGAAATATAAGATTTTCTGAACCCAATGAAAAAAAAAGAAAAGAAAAAAGTAGAGAGATTGCAATCAATACGTAAAAAAGAATGGTAACATGCAGTTGTGCTCTGTCATTTTCTCACACTTACCTCTCCTATGCAAGTCTTGACGACCCCTCTTTAGTTAAAAAATATTGATTTTAAACAATCTGGCCACCATTGAATTGTAGTAGTTTTTCTCCTAAAGTTTTCACCATCATTTTATTTCAAAACCTTACTATTAACGACAGATGTTCTAGTTTTGGAGCTTTCCCACATGCATTCTCTATTCACGAATCATTGCTTTTGCATATCATGATGAGAGGGTGGCAGAGGTCTGCAAACTAGTTAATGAATTCATATGGAAACAGTTAGCATTTAAAGAACCCTGGAATAAAAAATAACTTTCAATTGAATGCTAATGAGACTTGAAAGTTTCGCCCAAGTCATCTTCTTAATATCAACTCAATTGCTAAAATAATCAAAGCTAAAACAAGAGATAATGTTTGTTAATGGGCAGGGCTGTGTCTTGAGCTTCTCAGAGAAGAGGTACAGTGGCATTGGAATGACTTATGAACACACAAAAACCAATGTTGGATAGACTGGCAAAGAAGATCTTTTGGTGTTATATTTATTTGGTTATAAAAAATATATAAAAACAGCTTTGCGTGTAAAGGCTGTTCACAGGCTGATAAATATCATACACTAGTAATTTGCCATTGCATCTTCCATGGCAGTGGCACTCATGTGATTTGCATTATAATGGAAACTAGGTTTATCTGCAAGTGTTTGCTTCAAATTCTGAAGCATGACGATCGGAAGGAGCAATTAGTCCAGGGTGACAGACTAAACTGTAAGAGGAAGAAAATAACTTCTACGCTCCACGCTCCTTCAAACATTGTGTCCCACGCTGCACTGTACTTCGCTTATTATACTAGATATCCAATCCTTCTTGTACCAATATATATCATAATAAAACGGACCTAAAAAGTACTCGAAATTTTTTATTAGTAGAGAGCGTTAATTTTATTCCTACAAAAATATTCAAACATAAGTTTATTCTTAGAGAAGATGAGGACGTAATTAATAGGTTGTTCAGAAATTTGATGGTAAAAACTAATATTCTAGATTTGTACCATCAACAAAATGTTTTTTCACCTTCAATAGTAAACAAGGACATTATAGGTTGGATACAGGGACAAAAGTTGAATATAAAATTTAAATTAATCTATTCTTTAGGTAATTCCCAAATAAGTAGGATTAAAGATTATTGATCAAAAGATTATTGCTCCTATGTTCCTTCACCTTTCCCATTTCTCACCCTTACCAAAAGTGCAAGTGTTGACCACCAAAAGCACCCTAGCCAGTCATACACCCTCATTTTCACAATTTTATTCTTTTTCTTTTTCCTTTCCACCTTTATTTCCTCTCTTTTGACAACCACCACCATTACCTTTTTTCTCTTTTCTCCACCGTAAGTTTATTTCCACCACCACATCACCATCGTCCACAACCAACATCTACTTCCCATTTCCTTTTGCTCCCCTCCTCCCTTTTATCGTGCGCCAATGTGGCCACAGCTGCAACCACCGTGGGCCATCTCTTCCTTCGCTCCCTTCCTTTTTCTTCTTTATTTTCTCTTTTCTTTCAATTGAAAGTGACTAAACCCTCCTCCTTACTTGTATTTGTAACGCCCCATAACCCGACTTAGAATTTTAGACCCAATCCCGGGGGTTACATTGATCAGTGAATGATCGTAGGAAAATTTTACCAAACGAGTTATCTTAAATTTCATTACAAAACATGCCTATCTCTTATGAACCAAGAACATTTAAGCATTTAGTCTTCAATCAGAAAAATTTAAGCTATGTTTAATTTGTGAACAAAATAGGATTTATGAGATAAATCAAAAACAGAACTTGTACCACAATTTTTACAAACCTTACAGTACAAAAACCGAATAACAAAATAGAAACTGAAAATAAGAATTGATAATTTATTGTTCACCGAGACTGTCCGAGACCTCTACATACTGAGTCTAGCATCAGAATCCAAAAATGTACCTAAAAGGGGAAACACTAAGGGAATGAGATATACAAGCTTAGTGTGAGTTCAAACGTTACTAAAATAGAATTACAGAGCCCAAACCAATAGTGAAGCAGACAAACAGATACACATAGAGTCAGAAAGTAAACTTGAAATTGACGTCTCAATAGAAAATAACAATTCAAGCACACCATGTCACACACAGACATACACAATCACAAGCAGACCCTAATAACAAATCTCAAAATTCCTAAACCCAAAATTCGGGATGTTACAACTCACCTCTCCTTAAAAAAATTTCGTCCCCCAAATTTCCAATCAAAAAAACAGTGGTATAACACAAGCTTCACCACAACGCTCCCACTATGCACTCTAATCCTGGGGCGCTACTATGCTAAACTTGATCTAAAGACCTCACACACAACCAGAACACTTAACCACTTAAGTAAATACACTAATCAAAACATTTTTCCTAACACACACAATTACTATGTCTTACTCAAAACATCAAAATATTCTCAAGCATACCTAACTCAAAGTCGTCGAAGACACTCCCGAACCTGATGTTTTGTGGACTTCCATCAAAAACACGCTCCTATCTTTTTCCAACAATTACCCGGATGGCGTTTCTTACAATGCTCACAAAATGAAACGCTCACACCACTACTAGCACCCACCGTACTACCTTTACTGTCACTCAAATGCGTTCTAACATGCTTCGCAGAACAAGGTTCTAACCTCGGAGGACTGCAATCGCTTTTCTTCCTACAATCCACACACCTAACTTGAGGCATGTCACAAGTCCTCTCTAACCTAGCCTCAAACACTTTCTCTAGCACTTCCCTCACTACCCGATCAATGCCTCCGTACCAAGCTCCAAGTTATCGCTACTCAAAGTTGGCAGAATCACATTGTCCTCTGACTCCTGAATAGACACACGTCCCAGAGAAGTAGACGACTCCTCGCGATCGTGCTTACCTTCAGAATCTGTATCCGTCTTGTGACTAACTTAGAGTATCTATATTTCACAAATAGTCACAACATTAATATTTAAAGGGACAGTACTAAACTTGCAATTGCAAATTTCCACTCAGACCAGCATTGGAGTCTCAGACATTTTATTTTCGTAAAACATTTCCAAAACACAAATCATTTCAACTTGCTGTGGTAAAGTTTTTCAAAACCCTTTTTTTCAAAACAACCACGTGCGCACACGAATACGTAAAACCACAGGCCAAGTTTTTACAAACCTGATTTTGATACCACTAAATGTAACACCCTAGAACTCGGCCTAAAAGTTTAGACCGAATCTCAGAAGTTACATTGATCACTGAGTGATTGTAAGAAAATTTTAGCAAACGAGTTATCTTAAAATTCCATTACAAAACATGTCTATCTCTTATGAACGAAGAACATTTAACCATTTAGTCTTCAATTAGAAAAATTTAAGCTAAGTTTAATTTGTGAACAAAATAGGATTTACAAGATAAATAAAAAACAGAACTTGTACCACAATTTTTACAAACCTTACAGTAAAAAATTCGAATAACAAAATAGAAATTGAAAATAAGAACTAATAATTTATTGTTCACCGAGACTGTCCGAGACCTCTACATGCCGAGTCTAGCATCAGGATCTAGAAATGTACCTGAAAGGGGAAACACTAAGGGAGTGAGTTACACGAGCTCAGTGTGAGTTCAAATGTTATTAAAACAGAATTACAAAACCCATACCCATAGTGAAACAGAGAAACAGATACACACAGAGTCAAAAAGTAAACTTGAAATCGACGTCCTAACAGAAAATAAAAAATCAAGCACACCAAGTCACACACAAGCACACACAGTCACAAGTGTTATTCCATCAAATGAAAAATAGAGAGATAGCCTCACACTCAGAACACTCAAACACACAGATGCGTATGAATGCAGTCAGATATTAAAACCCACCCATGCAGCCAAAACACCACTCCATCACCGAAACACACCCCAAAAGAGCTATTTAAGCTCATTCAACCAAACACACCACATAGGACCTTGAAAAGCCCATCCAGACATACACTTCAATGGGTGGACTAAGCCACTCAAATATAAAATATGGAGCAAAGCTATCGTATAAGTAGTATAGTGCAATGCAAAAGTCTGCTATACAAACATGTTGCAGTTTAAACTACCAGATCAGATTATAATAATTCACAGCAAAGCTGACGTATGTGCGATACAATGTAATGCGGTAAACCGCTATACCGAAAAGCAACTAATAAACTGCCAAATCAGATAGTACTATGAAGCAAAACTAACATACATGGGTACAGTGTGGTACACTGCTATACCGATAAATTACAGTTACATTGCTAAATCAGATCAAAACCAGTCTTCTTTCTCTTCTCAACCAACCCTAAAAATTTATTTTATGCAAGTGTATGTATGCATTTAATCCCACCGAAATAATGAACAAGTCAATAGACAATTAGACAAATTCAAATATGCACTCACACCCAACATACTAGGTTCAGAATCAGACATCACATGCAATAGTCACTATTCACCATTAAGTCGAAGCCTAGTTCAGAATTCCAAAAACCCTCACTAAAGCCTAGCCAAGGGTCAGAACACACAGAATCATAAATAGAAAAAAAACATACACTAATACCAAAATTAGTGACTTAGAACCACACGGCTATAATAGCCTGGTTTAGACCCTAGTCGAAACAGTGGTTTTGGGACCATAAATCTGAGTTAGAAAAATAATTGAATATTATTTTCTGTGTTTACAATATGTGTATAAGCATGTGTGAAATTTTCGTAAATTAATATGATCATGTGTGTGCCAATTTATGAAAAAGGACTAAATCACAAAAAATGCAAAATTGTCATTCTATTTGATTAAAGGCTGAATAGTCATGTCCTTTTAAAAGAGAGGTCCTTATGTTGTAAATGGACCATTAATAGATTGATTGGACTTATAAGGTCATGAATTAGTGGGATTTTAATGAAATAATAAAGGTTAAAAATGGTATTTAGTTAATTATGATATTAATAATAAAACAAAGTATGTAATTAAGCCATTATGTGTTCATATTGCTGAAAATACAAAGAAAAAGAAAAAGAAAAAGAGTTTCAGGGTTTTGCTAAAGAATTGGAAGATTAAGGTATGTGTTTTGATCCGATATTGATGATTTTTATGTTTTTGTGATCGTAGCTTAGCATTCTATAAAGCCCATGTCTCAATTTCTGATTTTGATAAAGATTTCAAGTCATGCCAATAATGATTTTGTGAGTTTTTGAATTTTTGATGAATTTGAGTAATTTGGGCTAAATTGAGAAAATGAGAAATTTGAGGACTAAAATATGAAATAAATGAAATATATGTGCTTATATGGGCTAGAGGAAAATTTGTCCTAGCATGTGTAATGTGAAATTATGTGTATTTTGGGATTTTATGAATTAAGGACTTAAATGTCAAAATGTGAAAATGTGAGAGCTAATTTATAAAATGCCCTAAATATGTGTATATGGATTGATTTGAATGAATGTGAACTTGAATGAGTAAATTTGAATGTGTTTAGATCAAGTGTAATGCCCTAAATTTGGGTCTAAATGAATTAGGCCTTGAGCATCGGGGCGATTGGATTTTTAATTATGCGGCAAAATTGCACAAATTTCATGTTTAGTTTAGTGGCTAAGTGAATTGGGAAGAGTTGGGAGTGTTGGAGAAGTCTTGGGTTCAAACCAGGGCTCTAGTAAAAAAAATTAAATTTTCCCTTAGGTGGACCTTGGCGTTAGCTTGAAGACTTTATAAATATTTTTGGTTAAAATATGACACAAGGAAGCAAGTGGTCTAGTGGCAAGGTGGCGTTAGGGGTGTACATATGGTCTGGGGTTCAAGTCTTGGCGCTTACAATTCATTTTGATTTTCTTTTAAATGAACTTAGACTTTGGCCCATAGGCTTATATTTAGTTGTGCTTGTTTTGTGACACAAGGAGCTAGTTGGTAAAGTGGCTACCGGTGTGGATTAAGTTACAAGGGAGCTTGAGTTCGAAACCCCTTGCATTCAAAATGTGATTATTTTACTACTTAGGGGTGGCAAGAGGTTCATATGGGTTCAAATACTGGAGGGTTGTTGAGGACTTGGTAAAAGGGTGAAGTTTGAACTGGTCATGGTGGTTATTCGAATTTGAAATTGGGAAGTTGGAGGAAATCGAGGAGCAGAATGTTGAGTGTTTCATGGAGGAAATCAAGGAGTTGGAATTTGACAGTGTGATAGCCGAATTAGGTAGTTTGCGTAACAAAAATCAACTAGGGGTTTTGGGATATGCATATCTGAAAATTAGTAAGAGTGGAGGAGCCAAGTTTTCCTTTGTGTTTCGGGTTTTGGCTCTTTTGGCATTTTCGTACCTTTTTCTCTCTTGTGCGTTTTTGCAAGAAACCTTTCATGCGTCTTTTCTTCTTCTTTCGGGTCTCAACTCAAGTATTTCTTTTTCTCGCTCCCCATTTCTTTCCAATTTGTACCGAATCTCTAAGTCTTTTGTAACAGCCCTATTCTGACCCTAGTAAGAAAGTGGTTTCGGAACCATAAAATCGAATCAGAAAAGTGTTTTAATGCTATATACTGAGTTTAATATACGTGAATTAGTATGTGTGATAAATTAATATGAAAACTTGATTATTGATATGCTTATTTCATGGAATTGGACTTAATTGTGAGACTTGGGAAAATGTGTGGGTAAAAACTTAAGTGGCCGAATAGTGTGGTTTGCAAATAGAAGGTACTTGAATGGTTATTAAACCCTTTTTATTTATAGTGGATGGTAGTGGTGGTAGGTTTGACATTTTATGAATGATTAAATGGTGTCATAAAATAAATTATAGTTTTATATTATGAAAGATGGATATAATAAAAAAAAGGAGGGGTGATAAAAACAAAGTTCTTATCATGTTCATTTCCCCATTTCTTTTGCCGAAAATACAAGGGAAAGAAGCACAAGAGCATTCGGTCATCTTAAGGATAAATTAAGGTAGGAATTCATGTTAATTCTTTTAGATTTTGTGAAATTGAGTTGGCATTTAAGTTCTCAACATAGCCCATGTGAATTTTTTTTGAGTTCATGGCATTGTTTGTAATCGGCCATGGATGATATGTGCTATTGGTTGGTATTTTGATGTTTTTAAACGGAAAGCAAGAGTCTGTATTTAGGAATAAAGCAAATGAAAGATTTATAAATGCTAAAGGAAAGATACGGCTTTGGCATGGTATTAGAAGAGAAGGTTCAAATATTGGCTTATATACATATATATGTTTACCGAAAATGATATTGAATAATGAGTTGAATAATTGCTTTGATGTTAAAATAATTGTACAATGATCAAATGAGTTTATTGAAACAATCGACTTTAGCATGTAAATTGAAAGTAATGCTAGATTTTGAGATTGTGACACTATAGGCATTCGGTCATGGATATATATGTTGGATTTTAAATGTTTTGATGTTTTGACTTAGTAATGAAAGGAAGAGGAGGTAGAAGTTAGTTAAATTCTGCTATAAGTGGCTAAAATGAGTGAATTATATCTGATTATTATGGTGAAATGTTGGATTTGTGTTTAAAGTTAGAAATTAATAATTAAATTGTTAAATTGAGTCTATATAGATGCCGAGTGTGGACTGGAATTATGAGGTTAATAAATTGTTGTTTATTTGGATTTATACATACGATCACGGAGGGAATTGAAGTGAAATGTGAATATTATTTTAGTTAAAAAAAATGTTAGATGTTGAAAGTAAATTTGCTTGTGCTATTGTTGTAACACCCCTATCCCGTAACCGTCGCCGGAATAGGTAAGGGGCATTATCGGACTTGTAACTTATGTCAAAACAGAAAAATTTTGAAATGTTTTCTTGAAATGAAGATAATTCATTTAGATAAATACTAAACATAGCCAGGGATAAAATTTAAACTTCTATAAGTAAACATTCAAAAAAATGCTATTTTCGCATGGCTTATGTACATTAACTAAAATTTTTTTCCGCTACTAATCAATTCTATACATGCCATAAGATGACCCAAACATAGTAGGACCTAACAGTGGATAGTGATAGTGTGACGAGTTGCTGACGATCCCCGAGCAAAAGGCCAAAATCAACAATCTATAAAACATAGAAACATAACAACAGAGTAAGCTTTTGTAAGCTTAGTAAGTCTTAAGCAATTTAAAACCATTGAACTCAAATATAACCAATTTGTTTATTTGATTCACATATAACATTTCATTTTATATCTATAGTTACCCTTATCGGTCAAATCAAAATGTATATCTCCCAATATCCTATAATATTTCTCCATAACTGAATACCCACATATTCATATGGCATTTTCATATTTGCTTTTCATTTTACAATCATGATTTAATTCTAATGGGTCTAACATGTACAAGTATTTAACACATACCTGACCAACCAAATTAAAAGTCGATCTTACGAATTCTCATATAACCTCTTTCTAGGTATACTGCCCTTTTTGGCCGAATATACTCAATTACGTAATACACAATAAGCAGATAAATTTTCACTTGATAGTGATCTCTTATAAACATAGGTATATTACATATTTTCACATAACTTTTCACATTGACCAAATGCACAAAATCATAGAAACAATCTTATTGTTTTACTCACATATGCATCACATAACAACCTTGTGATTTAATCCAAATCAAACTTAAACATAAGCTCAGAATACATACCTGTCCAACTTAACGCATTGAACATATTTATTAACAATTGTTACTGTGAAGTCATATAATCTTATGCTTTACTCGAATCATCAACGAGACCTTTAGCTCGGATAATCTCCACACGTAGTCATCGGGTTTTGCCCGGACATAATCTCCAAGTTTCATGTACATTTAATCATATGTTACAACATTCACATCGACTGTCATATTTGTAATTCATTTGCCTCATCAAATATCTAATAATACACACTTTTCACAATTGGTCATTCGGCCACATTATGTACACATATCTCATACATATTTCACATTAGCCATTTGGCTTTACCATATATAAATATCTCATACACATTTCACATTAGCCATTTGGCTTTACCACATACACAAGCACATATATAAGGTGATGTTTTTATTATCACTTGCTAATACATTACATACTTTGCTTTCATTTAAATAACCACTCAGACACATTACACTTCTAAATAACCATTCGGCCTCACTATACAAATAAAGATAGCACACATTTCATAAAGGCCATTCAGATAACTTACACACATTTGATATTAGCCATTTCGGCCTCACTATACATACATATCTTGTACATCAATTTCATCATAACAAAATTGACTAGGTATACTAGTCTTTTACGGCTTATAGCCTCGCTTTAATACAAATTTGGTACTTTTATTACCAATATTTAATCGATAGCTTATAAGCGACTCAAACAGTTTTATCAATGTTTACTACAAAATCACAAATTCACTACAAGCTATTTTCCTAAGCACAGTCATTAAATTATTCGTAACTAGAGCTACAAAACTCCAAATGAAGTGCCGTTAATTTTTCATAAAAATAGACTCATATATCTTTTATCAATAAAAATTTCAGAATTTTTGGTTTGTCCAATCAATACCAGATTTTTCTTAAAAATTTCCCCTGTTTCACTGTTGACAATACTGACCACTCTTCACTACGAATCAAATTTCTCATTGTACAGAATTCAAAACATGTTCTTGTTTGTTTCATTTGAAACTAGACTCATTAAGGAGTCTAAGCATATAAATTTTATCTTATAAAATTTTTTTTACAATTTATAATGATTTTCTAAAAACAGAATAGGAGATTTCGGAGTCATTCTGACACTGTCTCACACAAATTTAAATATCTCATTGTCGGCAATTCGTTTGCTTACAAAGTTTCTTTTATAAGAAACTAGACTCATTAAGATTTAATTATATAATTTATTTAGACTCTAATTCAACTCCAACAATTTATGGTGATTTTCTAAATTCACGTTACTGCTGCTGTCCTAAGCAGATTTATTACAAATTTACTCTTCTGACATATCCTTTTAGCACTTCATAATATCATATCCATTTGGCAACATATCATATAAATAACTTACCTATACTTCATAATAGCCATTAGGCTATATGCACAAAAATACAATAGAGTTATGATTGTTTTAATATGTACTTAACATATCATACTCAATCATATTATAGGCTTTAATACTTAAAACTTACCTCCAAAGCTGTCGAACGATTTCAAACGGCTATTCAATTACTTCCGCTTTCCCTTTATCCGGAGTTGCCCCTCTATGCATCTTGAGCTAAGTTAAACAATTTAGTTATATTAGTCCTTATTCAAGTGTCTCACTTGATCATTACACTTTCAATCTAAAACAAGTAACACGTATATGCATTCTTTGCCACACACATACATTCGGCCAATCACAATTAGTTTATCAAAATTTATTCATATAACCGAATGTATCACTCATCAAATGAATACATATATGTAGGAATTATCTTAATATACCTACTACTTAGCCACGTCACAGGTATACTTATCATTTGCACTTAATTGATCCATAACCAATAACCATAGCCGATTATCACTTTAATAATGTTTGTTCATACTTCCTTAACACTTAATGATCAATTAGTCCATGCTTTAGTTTTTCATACACTCGGTCATTAAAATAACAAACACATTGACAATCAAACATCATAAATACTAAATTTCAAAAGAGCCGATTATCATAAGGCCCTTTATCAATGACATACATCATGGCCGAATGCTTCTCTATGGTCATCCAAGATATTTTATAACTCAAATATCACAAACATCAATTTCACACTTCCAACATTTTCATTGGCTCACAAAATTCAATTTATTAGCCAAAGGATCATTTTACGTACATATGTGCATAGATTAATGCTTGAGCATTATTTTCTAATAAATTCAACTAATCCTTATAGGATGTTCCAACACCGAATGTTTAATGTCCAACTCTCAAAATCTATATTCGTCAAATACCCATACATAAACAAGTACTTTAACTTACAAATTTCAATTACTTAGGAAGCTTGAATATTATCTATTAATTTACATATGGCATGCATTTACTCAATAATTCCCTTAATTCTACCTTCGGTCTTAGCACACATATTTCGAGCTTACTAACACTTTAAAACTATTACAAGTTCATGCCTTAATTCCTTAACCGAACGCTAATATATCCAAACAATTTCAACAATCAATCATGCATTCCAATGAGCCCATTCGGCCATTAAGCAAAAATCAAGCTAACCTCACATTCTTAAATAATGCAAAATCCACAATTAAGTGTATTTTCAATCTAATAAACCCTCTTGCAAATTCATAACATAACCGAATGCTTACTTATTTAATTTCACCTTATAGTACCATGAAATTCCATAAATCTCATACATATAAATTCCCTTATAGCAAATTCAAATTTTTATCTCTTTTTTTTTTTTTGTGCAAATTAAGCATATGGCGGAATATCAAAATTAATAGTCAAACTAAAATTGTTATCGTGGCTACTTAGAACACTAAATAATCAATTCAATTTAGCAAATTATTCAATCTATCCCAAAATATCCCTTTAAGATTCGGCAATGAAGAAGTAGGAAGCTAAAACATACAAATCAATTCTATCTATCCATGAATCCTCATAAAAACACATCTAACTAGCTCAACAACATCCCAATTGCATTATTTAACAAAAACATCAAAGAAAACACAATTTCTCCACCCTTACTCACATGGCCGAATGCCAAAGATGGCATAGACTTAGAAATTCTTACATGGGTGATAATAGGAGCTTAGTATCCATCTCAAAATCACAAATGTCAAAGAAATTTTCCATGAAAACTCACCTTAATTTTAAAGACCACAATGGCCGATCACAAGTCTTCTTCTCCCCCTTTTCTATTTCAAAACTCGACAAAAATGAAGAACAAGTGAAGAAGCTTTGTTCTTTTCACCCATTTCCTTAATAATTAAATTTATTATAAAATAATATACACCTATGCACTAAAATACAAAACAAAAACAAACAAAAAGGCATGATGATGATGGTTGGCCGGCCACTTAAATCAAATAGGGTAATTTGACATGCAACCCCACCATTTTACTTTCATACATTTATTGGTCATCACACATCTATCTAGTTTACTTTCAAAGTTCACAACTAAGTCCTTTTAAGTGCAATTCACATTTATAAGTCTAAACTAAAACACCAAAAATGTCACACATAAATTGGCACATATAATGGGCTTAAAAATAAATATTAATTTATCCTTGTGAATCGTTTTTTTTTTTGTGGTCCCGAAACCACATTTCGACTAGGGTCAGAATAGGGCTGTTACAATTGTCGAATGAAATTGATATTAAGGCATGGTTTAGTTAAATACATTTGTCATGAAAAGAATTGAATTTGCGGTGTATGCGATAGTAGGAATAGAAATTTATTTGTTTGTCTATGTATAAATGTATGTCCAATTGAGATTTTATATGCTGCTAATACAAAAATGTTAAGACAATTACGTTGAGTTTAGGAGCTATGTGCGTTCAGTCACAATATGTGCTTAATGAATTGAAGATGAAAATGCTGTATGCCTTGTGTGATTGGAGTTAATAAAATTTGGTTTATGATGAATTAATAAGATGATTGAACTAGTTAACTTGTGTAATTCAAGCTCAAGAGCAAAAGGGAACAAAGTCGGATTGTGGTAAAGCGAGGTTGGTCGAATAGTCGGAATTGACGTACATTAGTGATCGAGGTAAGTTTTAAGTGATTAAACGTAGAGTAAATTCAATCATAATATGACATGATGAGTTGATTTGATAAGATATGATGTGGCCATGATATGTTCTAAAGTCAAATGGTAAGTTCTTAAGTGTTTTAACTTTGGAAATGTAAGAGTAAATTTGTAATAAATCTGCTTAGGACAGCAGCAGTAACGTGATTTTAGAAAATCACCATAAATTATTGGAGTTGAATTAGAGGCTGAATAAATTATGTAATTAAAGCCTAACGAGTCTATTTTCTTATAAAAGAAACCGTGTAAGCAAATGAATTGCCGATAATGAGATTTTTAAAGTGGTGTGGGACAGAGTCAAAAGGGCTTTGAGGGCCCCTATTCTGTTTTTAGAAAATCATTATAAATTGTAAAAAAATAATTATAAGATAAAATTTATATTCTTAGACTCCTTAATGAGTCTAGTTTCAAATGAAATAAACAAAAACATATTTTGAATTCTGTACAATGAGAAATTTGATTCGTAGTGAAGAGTGTTCAGAATAGACAAACAGTAAAATAGGGGAAACTTTAAGAAAAATCTGGTATTTATTGGCCAAACCAAAAATTCTGAAAATTTTTTGGATAGAATATATATGAGTCTATTTTTAGGGAAAATTAACAGCACTTGATTTGGAGTTTTGTAGCTCCAATTACAAATAATTTAATAACTATTGCTCAGGAAGACAGCTTGTAGTGAATTTGTGATTATGTTGTAAACAATGATAAAACTGTTTGAGTTGCTTACAAGCTATTGATTTAAATATTGGTAATTAAAGTACCGAATCCTTATTAAAGTAAGGCTATAAGCCGTAAATGACTGGTATACCTAGACAACTTTGTTATGATGAAATTGATGTTCAAGATATGTATGTGTGGTGAGGCCAAAATGGCTAATATTAAATGTGTGCAAGTTATCCGAATGGCTTTTATGAAAATGTGTGCTATTTTTATTTGTATAGTGAGGCCGAATGGTTACTTAGATTTTTAATATGGCTAAGTGGTTATTTAAATGAAAGCAAAGTATGTGATGTATTATCCAGTGATGATAAAAACATTATCTTATATATATGTGCTTGTGTATGTGGTGTGACCGAATGGGTAAATGTGAAATGTACATATGTTTATGTGTATACAATGTGGACGAATGACCGATTGTGAAAAGTGTGTATTATTAGATATTTGATGAGGCCAAAGTTAGTAAAAAGTATATAAAATGAATTGTGCTGGTAAAATGTCCGGGTTTAAAGACTCACTGGCTTCGTGCTGGGATTGTATCCGGGTTAGAGACCCGCAGGCTTCGTGCTGGATCTGTATCCGTGTTTAAGAACCCGTAGACTAGTGCTAATAATTTACCCAGGTTGATGGTCTCGTCGGTGATATAAGTAAAGTCTAAGCTTATGAGACTTCGTGGTAACAATTGCTAATAAATACGTGCAATGCAATAAGATGGACAGGTATGTATCACAAACTTACATGTGAGCTTGATTTAAATTAAACTAAAAGTGTACGACGTAATGCTTATGTGAGTAAGTTATAAGATTATAGATATGTATAATAATGGTACATTCGAACAATGTGTGGTGTTATATGAAGATATTCGATTTATCTATGTTTAAATGAGTTTTGATTCAAGTAAAATCAATCTGTTAAATGTGCATTATGTAGTTGTGTATATTTGGCCAAAAAGGTAGTATACCTAGAAAGAGGTTATATGAGAATTCGTAAGATCGACCTATAATTGAGTTGGTCAGGTATGTGTTAAATACTTGTACATGTTAAACCTATCGGAATTAAATCATGAATGTAAACTGAGAAGCATATATGAAAATGTCATATGAATATGCGTGTATTTCACTTATGGAGAAAAATCATAGGATATTGTGAGATATACCATTTTGATTCGACCAATGGGGGTAACTATAGATATAAAATGGTACACTGATTGAAATTGATTGAATTGAAGTTGACATTGAAGTATATAAATGCTATGGCTATATGATTGCGAAATTTAAAAGAGACAATAAAACTATATGAGCTTATAAGTGAATATGCATGTTCGGCCAAGAAGGTAATAAATCGTGAATGAAATGAAATGTTACATGTGAATCAAATAAACAAATTGGTTATAATTGAGTTCAAGAGTTTTAAATTGCTTAAGACTTACTAAGCTTATGAAAGCTTACTTTGAATGTCATGTTTCTCTGTTTTATAGATCGTTGACTCATACTTTTGGCTTGGGGATCATCAGCAGTCGTCACACTATCCACTGTTTAGTACTGCTACGTTTTGGATTATCTTATGGCATGTATAGAATAGACTAGTAGTGGAAGGATATTTTGGTTAATGTATATAAGCCATGCAAATATGGCATCTTTTAGATGTATACTTTTATAGGTTTTAAATTTTATCCCTCGTTGTGTCTAGCATTTATCTAAATGAATGATCTTAAATTCAAGAAAATGTTCAAAATTTTACTGTTCTGAAATGAGTTACAAGTCCGGTAATGGCCCTTACCTGTTCCGGTGACGGTTACGGGATAGGGGTGTTACATCTTCTCTGAACAGTATTGTTCCTTTTTGGCCGAATGTTCCCACCTTATTTTCAGCTTCACTCACTTCCTTCTTGTGTGAGCAATAAGCCAATATTCCTCCCTATTCATTCTTTTCTTCTTACTAATTGATCATCTTTCTCCTCTTACTCTCTCCCTCTCAATCGGTTTGGTAAGCCAAAAACAACACTTTCTTTTTCCCTATTTTATTTCACTATTTTATTTTCTTGTTCAAACTGAAAATCATAAGCCTTACTTGAGTAGTTTGAAGCCGTTTGATACTACTTTGCTTCACTACACATCTTTGTCTTCTTCTTTAATACAACTGTGGCCAATTACTGTGAGGGTAGGTGTTAGTGTTTCCTGAACTCTTGATGTTTCGATTTGATTTCATTTGGCTATGGTTCTTGTGATTCCCCACATCGATTACTCTTTTCTAATCTTCTCCTTCGGATTCAATGCAGTACCCAAACTTTGGCGTGTTACTCTTTTAACCTGTAACCGATTCTACTGGGTTGTAAGTAGTTGATCTGGTTCTATCGATTTCTGTTAGTAACTAGAGGTGGTAAATAATCCCCATGATGTTGTGATTCAGGTGCGAGTATACTGGGTGCGATTCGTTTCACGATTAAGGTGTGTAACCGTATACCCCATTTTTGTGGTACGGCATAAGCCGATAAAATGTGTGTATCCGTACCTTATAAACGGTAGTAGATGTAAAAGCCGTAAACATATGTGTATCTGTATGCTTGTTTGATAATCGGCTGAAAAGCCGGAAGTGTGTATCCATATACACTGTTTTGGTTGTTGATCGGCTGAAAAGCCGAGAGTGCGTATTTCGTAGTTATTGATTGTAGATCACCAAAATACCCCCGATTTGCAAATTACCAGAAAAACCCTTAGTTTACAAAATTACAAAAATACCCTCTATTTACAAAATTACAAAAATACCCCCAATTTGTAAATTACCGAAATACTCCTGATTTGAAAAATTACAAAAATACCCCCAATTTGAAAAATTACCGAAATACCCCCGATTTGTAATTTACTAAAAATACCCTCAGTTTTCAAAATTACAGAAATACCCTCGGTTTACAAAATTACATAAATACCCTCAATTTATAAATTACCAAAATACCCCTGATTTTCAAAATTACCAAAATACCCTCGATTTGCAAATTAACAGAAATACCCTCAGATTATAAAATTACAAAAATACCCTCGATTTAAAAAATTACAAAAATACCCCCGATTTGCAAAATTACCGAAATTCCCCTAGTTTGCGAAATTACTAAATACCCTTGATTTGTGAAATTACCAAAATACCCTTGGTTTGTGGAATTACCGAAATACCCTTGATTTGCGAAATTACCAAAATACTCCTAGTTTGCAAAAATACCAAAATACCCCTGATTTATGAAATTACAAAAATACCCCTAGTTTTTGAAATTACCGAAATACCCTTGATTTGCAAAATTACCAAAATACCCCTGGTTTGCGAAATTATCGAAATACCCCGGTTTGTGAAATTACTGAAATACTCCTGGTTTGTGAAATTACCAAGATACCTTTGTAGGTTAGAATTACTGAAATACACCCATAGTATGAAATTACCAAAATACCCCTGTAGGATAAAATGACTAAAATACCCCTAATGGGTAAAAAGAAGTTTTGCCTTCGAGGGTAAATGACTCACTGGTGATACAATTTGATTAATTTGACTATGTTTTGACTGAGAATGTATGACTGTGATTGGATCGTTGTGATTGTGACTTGTATGATTGTTTATGAGCATGACGTGGCACATACATGACATATTGCAGGGGTTGGGATATTGTTTATGGAGGAAGTTCTGTTCTGATAGGTTCGCACAGGTCGCGAGAGATGACTGTGGACCTAGTTCTGTTCTGATAGGATCACGTGGGTCGCACGAGACGACAGTGGATCCAGTATTGATGGCTTTAAGCCACGTATTCTGATTATGGCTCTGTGCCAACCTAAAAACAACTCTGTGCCATCTTGATTATGAATATGTGTTGATCATGTTTACTAAAGGTTTTGTGCCAATCGTATTTACCCGTGGCTTGTGCTTAATATATTTATTGATGACTCTATGTCAATCATGTTTACTAAAGGCTTTGTGCCAATCATATTTACCCATGGCTATGTGTCGGTTATGTTACCCTAATTAATGGCTATGTGCCTAACATAATGCAATTACCGAGGGTTTTGTGCCATTCTACTTACAACTTCCATCCGTTCTTTTACTTGGCAGCGTTGTTGCGATATTTACGGCTTTTAGCTGTTTTGTCTACTGCGCTGAGCCGTTCTGTTGACTTAGCGCTGCAACAGGTACTAATCTTGGTGTGTTGGCTGGGTGGGTCGATTTATTCCCCACAGATGTGTAGGGTTGGTATGTGTGGTGTGTTGGTTGGATTGGGGTGGGATGCATACTCACACAGTTGCATGCCTGTTTTTGAGATTTGTCTCTGGATTGGGCTTAAGCCACTTGTCTGTTATTGATTTGGGCTGGGCCCAATTGATTCTGTTATGGGCTATGACCCAAATGATATTGTAGTGAGCTTAGCCCACGTAAGGGGATTACACATTGAGTTTTTGTAAACTCACCTCGTTTATTAAATTTTTAGGTAATCCCCAGCCTTAGACGAATCGGAGCTGCAGGGGACTCAAAGAAGGCCACACACTGCTTATGCTTTCTGTTTTGATTATTTATTCTTAAGAATTTTTATATTTTGGTTTGTAATAAGGCCTTAATAGTTTCTGAATTTTAAATTTGGAATTTTATTTGTTATTTTATAATTGCTAGTCGTAGAACATGGTTTTCTGACACAACTACTATTTTTCAAAATATAAAGTTTCCACAACTGTTTATAAATTAAGCTTCCACAATAACTAAGGTTTTAAAGGCAATAACGTTTTACAAGAGAATGACTTTTAATAAATCATGTTTTGAAAATAAGCAAACACAAGTTTTAGTTCGCGAAAGGCTTTAAATTGTAAGAAGGGTTTTCAATGAAAACACGATTTTTGAAAAATACTTCAACGTGACATACCAGATTCGGGCCTAACTTCTAGGTCAGGTTTGGGGTGTTACATCAAGAACCAAAGAGAATGAAATTAGATCGGGGAAAGTAAAAAATTGTTGAATAGCCGTTCGTTTTCATTTGAATCCGTACGAGGTACATCGATATACAAATAAATATGTTAAATTGAGTTATTATTTCTTATATGATGTTTGAATTATGTTGAATGGCTATGAGAGCTGAATATGTGAAATTCCAAGATAATTTCGATAATGTGACAATGTCCGGAAGGCCCCGTACAAACCTAGGAATAGTTAGGATACATATGTCATGACATAGGATCCGATATGTGATTTCGTGTAATACCACGTTTGGGATGTTGGCATCGATTTGTGATTTACGTGTAAGACCATGTCTGGGATAGTGGCATCGATATTTGATTACATATAAGACCATGTTTGGGACGTTGGCATTGCAAGAGCTTTCCGTGTATCCTATTTGGTTCTAAATGGTTCAACGGGCACTCCGAGAAATGTATGACTATGTTAAGATATATCCGATTCAGGTACATTTGAGATATGTCAAATATTTGATAATGAAAGGTATGTATATGTGCAATTGAGTATATTTGATATATGAATGTAACAAGTATGTTATATATATATGATTACATGGAAATGAAATGTGATATATGTGCAAATGAGCTTTGATTAAATGAGCTATATGAGCAATATGGAATTATGATTGTGTTTGGCCATGACATATGTAAATGAATTGAGCTATAAATGTGATATGTGATAAGTTTATTTGTATATGGATTACTAAGCTTTTGAAAGCTTACTTTGTCTGTGTTTGCATTATTTAATAGATACTGAAGCTACCGGGAGCTCGAGGATCGTCGAGGTTCATCACCACACTATCAAACTTAACTTTGGTACCTTTTGAAAATGTAAATGTTTAAGTATGGCATGTGTAGTCTAGATAATTTGAGATATGATTTTGAGTTGTGAATATTATGCCATGTGATATGGCTATGTCTTGGTTGCAAATATGGTTTGGTTTTGGTATAGAAAATGTGATGAGAAAATGGTACGTTTTGATGCTAATGAAAGACCAAATGAAATGGTTAATGGGATATGTTCTTGAATGAGAATTTGGCATATTTTGACTTGTGAATGAATGTGTTAAATTGGTATAATGATCATGAATTTTTTTGTATAATTTTGGCTTATGATTTGGTGTGATTTTGTATGGAAATTGAGTATAAATTGGGGTGATGAATATGTGATATAAATTGTACATGATTTGATTATGAATTGGTTGAAAAGTTGGTATGAAATGCATTGGTTTTGAACTTGTAGGGATAACCCAAAATTGGGTGGCATATTGGCCTTGCAAATGGCCTATTTTCTACCCACATGGGCAGGGACACAGGAGTGTGTCTTTGTCGTGTTGCTCGAGGGCCACTTCGAAGTGAGCCTGGGCAGACCACACAGTTGCACACATAGGCGTGTGCTAGGCCATGTGGCCAGGACAATATACCCCCTTAATTTGGCACGGCTGAGCACATGGCCCAGACACGGGCGTGTGAGGCCATTTTGAATAGCCACACGGGCTAGACACACGGGAGTGTGACTGGCCATGTGAGCAAGTCAGTATGTATGCCATGTTTTGCCACGGCCTAGACACACAGGCGTGTCTAATACTGTGTGAGGCACACGGCCTACCCACATGGGCGTGTGGCCTCTATAGCTTTGAAAATTTTTGTATGGGTTCGGTTTAGTCTCGACCTTTTTCTAATGCATGTTTAAGGTCTAGTTGACTTACAAAAGGGACTTATGGTTGATGATTGAAATTGATATGATGATGATGTGTATTAAGTTCGTGAAATGTTAGTAAAAGTTTTAATTTGTCCAGTAATGCCTCTTAACCCTAGTTCGGTGACAGATATAGGTTAGAGGTGTTACAACGGCAGTGTGCTCCGGCCATGTAGGTGCAAAATGCCAGTGTGGAGGAAGGCACACAGCCATGAGGCAAAGGCACTTGCCCGTGTAAACCAGTGAGATGGTCGTCTGAACTGGCCATGTAACTCACTATCCATTTGTGCTAAAATAGAGTGTAGGGCAAACACAGTCATGCAACGATCTCACATGCATGTGTGCCCTCTAGATACGACTGTGTGTCCAAAACACACTCCCGTGTGGGATTCCTAAATCCCCAAATTGGCCACATGGCTATGGCTAGGCCTTGTGACACCATAACACTAATCTCTAATTCCTAAACACAAACGTTCATGTACCCAAGGGACACGGCTGTGTGGAAAATGACAAAAATCTCCAAAGAGCCACACGACTATGTGACACCAAAAACCTACCAGAGAACCCTAATCTCTATAGACACACGGCTGTGTGAACCAGCACACGCTCGTGCGCCAGCCTATGGGGTCACGAAACCACCCTGAAATAGCCTAGAAAATTGTGCTTTCACCCTCGAAGCACTTCCTAGCCCTTAATAACCCGAGATTACACAGAAGCTAATAGGTTCTATGCATAAAATAATAGTATAACATCGAAACTAATAGATTTGTGTACACTCACACACAAATTGTCGACTTCTCATAAAGTTGAATCAAAATTCACAAATGAAATAAAAGGCGTGAAACCCACATTTATCTATGAACGAAACTGTTCGGATGCCGACTCGATGACAAGGAAGTAAAGCTCTCCAAAAATCCACCAGTAAGATCTATTTTCCATGGAAAATAGAGTAGAAGCCAAAAGAAGAAAAGAAAAAGGAGAACGTCCAGAAACCCAACAAAAATAATAAAAATAAGTACATAAAATAAATAAAAAGAAATAATATGTAACACCTCTAACCCATATCTATTGCCGGACTAAGGTTAAGAGGTGTTATCAAACAAATCAGAACATTTCATAATCATAGATTACACATAAAACCAAATGTAACACCTCTAACCCGTATCTGTCGATGGACTAGGGTTAAGAGGTGTTACCAAACAAATCGAAACATTTCATAATCATAGATTAGATATCATCATATCATATTCAAAGATCAATAATAAGTCCCTTTCTTAGATCTACGAGACCTTTGGTATGCTTTATAAAATGGTCAGGACTAAACTGAACACATACGAAATTTTTCGAAAGATAAACATTTTTCAAAGTTACAGAGGTCACACGCCTGTGTGGTCAGGCCATGTGCCTCACACGGCATTAGACACACCTGTGTGTCTAAGCCATGGCAAAATAGGGTATACATACTAACTTGGATCACACGGCCCCGTGTGCTGCACACGGCCAATAAACACACTAGTGTGTCTAAGCCGTGTAACTCACTGACTTGTATTAATTACACAACATGAATCACATGGTCATATCACACGCTCATGTGTGAGACCATGCGGTCTGCCCAGGTACATTTTCAAATGGCCCTCGAGCAACATGGCAGTGACACACGGCCGTGTCCCTACCTGTGTGGGTGCAAAATAGGCCATTTACAAGGCCAATATGCCACCCAAATTAGGTTCTCCCAACAAGCATGAAATAAGTATCAAATGTGTCACAAGTTTAGCCAATTTCATACAGATAACATACACCATTCATGTTATATAATCATCAACAAATTTCATCCTTCATTTCTATACTAAATTATTCCAAAACCTAAACCAAAATCATACCACAACCATATGATACATAACACTTTATAATCCATCTCATTTCATATCAAAACCATACTAAAATTCACAACTAAACACATACAAATTGACCATTTCATTTGGTTGTTCATTACCATCAAACATATCATTCCTCATAACATATTCCATAAAAAAAACCAAGCCATAATCTCAAACATAAGCTAGCCATATCACATGGCATAACATAAATACATCTCAAAACATATCCAAATACTTCTAGCCTATGTAAGAGTATGCCCAAAGATCAATCACGAGATGGTTGTAACAACATACTTGATTTATCATGTTTATTAATATAAGGCTTTGCCATTATTATTTCAGTTTCATTTCTGTGTGCATAAATAAACTGTTTTATAATAATGTCCTAAGAATAATATGATTATTCTTAAAAGATCCTTAGTCAAGTATTATTGTTGGCTAGGACAATAATAATGCATTGAGACTAACATGTAGTTGATTGATGATAAAGAGTTGTCATTGATATCGAGTATCAGAATCAATGCATGAATGTGTGTGTTAGAGAACAACATATTGGACCGACCCGCTATGAGTATGTTTCTTGGATTATTATGTAATTGTCACAATATTACTCATAGTGATTAATATGTATATGATCCTCATACTTGAGATCATCATCATTCCAACATCGTGAGTTGTATATTTTGATATAGTCAAACGAACACTGTAATTGGTTGTTCTATTAAGACTAATGTTGGATATACCACAATCTATGTAGAGGGATATGGTTGATCAATATAGGATAAGTCCCTCCTACATAATAGGAGTAATATCTCAGGCCACTTGATTGAGTGAGACTAGAAATGCATGGCCATGCTCAAATAAGTTGATATGAGATGTCATACTTATTTGTATATCATAGTCTACTCAAGGTATCAAGAAACATAGGATGGACTATGCAAGTGTGACTATTCCATGACTTGTGTCTATTCTAAAGATATTGGACTTAAGGATTAATGCATGAAAAGTTAATCACAAAAGGTTATGTCGAATCATGACTTCTTGTAACTTAGGTAGCAATGATGCATTGCTAGATGCCACTCATTGTTTGTAATATTAGAATAGTTCTAATATTACTGCTAATGTTACAAGAACCTATAGGGTCACACCTTTTAATTGAAATGAACGGAGTAAAACATAGTTGGTATTGTGTCTGGTTGTCACATGAATTAAATTAATTATAGAATTAATTAAATTCGGCAATCAAATTATTGAACATACTATATGTACAAGGATGTTGTACACATAATCAAGAACATAATTTTCTAATATATGATTTTGGTTCATATATATATATAAATTTAAATAAATATAGTTTACCGAAATCTTTATTATAATTAACGTAATTATAATTTTCGGTTAAACGTTATTATATTTATTTAATAACGATTATTATGATTCGGATTATTTATGGTAATAAATATTCATTATGAATATATACCAATTAACACAAAGTTTTAAATATGGCAAGGGTAAAAACCCTAAAGGGAATATACATAGGCAATCCCGAAACCATAAAAGAGAGGCCTAGCAGCCGTCAAAAGTGATACTCTCTGAAAATAGTTTCTGAGAGATTTCCGTTCATTGTCAATTGGGTGGACTACGTAGAGGCCGACATCGTTAAAGGTTGCGGCTTGGTTCGATAGTGCTTTAGGATTCCCGTTGCCTTGGCGTCGCTGTCTACTCAGATTGAAGTTTCGGTAATTTCGAAACCTTTATCACCCCGATTCGTTCCTTACACATGGATCCATGGTATGGATCGCCGGTAAAATTTATTATTCTAATTTTCCGCTGCGCCTTGGAGGCACCGGGCGATCCTACAGCCTATACATGCCATACTTTAGCATTTACACATTCAAAAGGTACCAAAATAGAGTTCGATAGTGCAATGATGATCCTCGACAATCCCCGAGCTTCCGGTAGCTTCGATAATCTATAAAATAGAAATGAACACACTAAGTAAGCTTTATAGCTTAGTAAGTCCATAAGTAAGTAATTAAATGTATAACACAAACATAATTCAATCACTTTTACAATTCAAATCAAAGAATATAATACCACAAACCCCTCTCATGTCGTATACATGACTAACTCATTTCATTAAACCTTTCGATTCAATTCTTGTATAACTATCATACATACCTGTATCAATTCGTACTAGTCTCTTTCTCAACCACAACCTTTGCTTATTCGTTCAACCCTTTTGAATAGAAATTAGATACCAGAAGGTTTCAATTGATAAGCACCTATACCATGGCCCATAGCCAAATCAAGGTATATAACAACCCGAATTAGGGGTTAAACAGAATAGTGGTTTGAAACCATGAATCTAAGGTCTGAAATATTTTTTTGATTGAGTTTTTATGTTTATTTGGTGTTTGAATAATTATATGAAATCTTGGTGCATGAATTTTATTATTTGCATGTCCAATTTGATAGGTTGGACTAAATTACAATAGGTGAAAAATATGGGTTTTAATCCATAAAGGTACTTGATTGAATTGGAATTTGAAATTAGAGGTCTTTATATGGTAATTAGACCATTTTAACTTTATTAGGACAAAAATGCCTAAGGAAGGATGGAATATCAAATGTTTTTAATGAAGGGTATTTTGGTCATTAGTTAATAAAAAATAAAAAGGGAAAATAAGCCAAAATTTGTCCATCTTTCTTCCTCCCTTGGCTGAATATGAAGAGACACCATAGCTAGGGTTTCTTCCAACCTTCAAGCTTGATTGTCAGTACCTCCTAGCATCGTTTTTTATCTTCTTCAAATTTTTGAAATCCTTGTAACTTGCTCTAGCTATTTTTACCACTATTTCAAGCTAGGGTTGCTGTTTAAAATTTTACCCATGAAGGACATGCATGTATTTGGATGGCTAGTGGTAGAATATGAAAGTTTAAAGTGTGATGATCAACTTTTACTAGGTGATTTTTGATGGAAATTGTAAAAATGACCTACTTGTAAAAGGTGAAATATTATGTGCATAAATTGTAAAATGATAAAAATTGAGGGTTTTTATAAGAGGAAAAGTGGTTTGGCTAGGTTTGAAATGCATGAAATTTGAATGAGAATCATAAACTGAGCCTAGGGACTAAGGTGTAAAATTGACAAAGTTAGGGATCAAATTGCAAAATTTATTATAGAAAGAATTTGGGCCGTTTTAAATAATGTGATTATTAAATGAGTTAAATATGTCGTTATAGATCGAGAAGATCGAGGAATTGACCTTGACCGAGGCAAGGACAAGGTTTTGGGCTAAATCACAAATTTTCACATTTTGTTATCCAGGTAAGTTTATATGTAAATAATGTATCGTTTCTATTTATGTTGTGATATTTTATTGTAACATGTGAAATGAGATTTAATATTGTATGATTACTTATAAAAACTGTAAATTATGGTCGATGAATTAGAATTAAGCGAGGAAATCTCAGATGAACTTTCAGAATGGAAAAATATGGTGCTAAGTGGATATACCATGGTTATACACGTAACATGGTGCTAAGTGAATATACCCTGAATATGAGTATTGATACAAATGTGGTGCTAAGTGCGTATGCCACAAACATATATAGTGACACAAATATGGTACAAAGTGCGTATACCACAAAAACCTGTATTAACCCGAAAGTGTGGTGCTATGTGCGTAAACCATGAATTTGGACATTTATTAAAGAGGGTGGAGCTATGTGCGGAATCCACCAAGTATTGGTTACTACTCCAAAGAGTTTATCGGGAAGGCTTACTAAGTGACATTTTTTTATGTGGTTATGTGATGATAAGGGCAGGAATTTGAATGTATGTTTATGTGAGCAATTTTTATGCTATGAATGTCCCAGTTTTTCATACGTGGAGGCCACATGGGCGTGTCGAGGCCGTGTGAAGTACACAGGCCAAGGATACGGGCGTGTGCTCGGCTATGTGAAAACCCCTATAGGTTCGAAATGAAAAATAATTTTTCCAATAATTCGACACGGGTAAGGGACATGGGCGTCTGTGACCACACGGCCTACCCATACGGGCGTGTGCCCTATTTTTGGCCTAAATTTCCAAAATTTTTCTAAGTTATTGATTTGGTCTTGGACCACTCTTAAATTATGTTTTGGGCCCCGTAGGGCCATTTTATGGATCGTATGATATATTGTTAAAAATTTTTAAATCGGAACAAAATTTCGTGGCTCAACCTTGTCTGATTGATTGTATTATCGTCCGGTAATGCCTCGTACTCCATTTTGGTGTCGAACCCGGGTAAGGGGTGCTACATTTAGTGGTATCAGAGCTATGATTTTGTCGGTTCCTGGACTACCATAGCATTGTGTGTGAGTCTAGCTATACATGCCATGGATATATTGTGATAGTGTGGTGACTCATGACCTTTCTAAACTATGTTTTGGTTTTTATATAGTAATGGATCCCGAACGAGCTATGGCTGATGACGCTACTAGTAACGCGCAGGCTCCCGCGTAAGGGATCGTGCTTGTAGAAAATAGACATGAGACTCTGAGTCCAGGAGACGAGGCTCGGGATGCTTTTCTCCGAATGATGAATGATTAGTATACTGACTTTGTAAAAGCAAATCCTAATGCCCGACCCCCTCCTCCCCCTCCTATATCACAAACGGTCCCCATAGCCCCACAGGGAATTGACTTGGTAAAGGTAACTAAACCTCAGGTGGACAAAATTCGTAAATAAGGGGCTGAAGAGTTTAGAGCTAAAGTCGATGATGATCCAGAGATGGAAGAGTTCTGGCTCGAGAATTCCATACAGGTATTTGATGAATTATCTTGTACACCTTAGGAGAGTTTAAAGTGTGTCGTATCTTTCGCTGAAAGACTAAGCCTATCATTGGTGGAAAAGATTGATATCAGTGGTCCCGAGGGAAAGAGTGACATGGGATTTCTTTTTTGAAGAGTTTCAAAAGAAATATATAAGTCAAAGATTTGTTGATCAAAAATAGAAGGAGTTCCTTGAAATGAAGCAAGGTAAGATGACGGTAACTGAGTATGAGCGTGAGTTTGTTAGGCTCAGCAAATATGCCCCAGAGTGTGTTTCTACCGAGGCAATGATGTGCAGAAGGTTTGAAGACATACTTAATGAGGACATTAAAGTGCTTGTGGGAATTTTAGAATTAAAGGAATTCGTGGTGTTGGTTGATAGAGCGTGTAAAGCAAAGGAGTTAGATAAAGAGAAGAGAAAAGCAACTATTGAAGCTCGAGATACCCGGAAGAGGCCGATAAGTAAGTCCTTTCAATCTCAATCAAAAAGGTCTAAAGAAACGAATCCTCGAGTGACAGCTTCAGCTGGGTATTCACGTCGAGATCAGGGTAAAACATATTTAGGTTCTAAAGTCCAGGCTACTTCGATGGCCAGTATGGGTAATATGAGATCTAATAGACCTGAGTGTCTGCATTGTGATAAGCTACATTTTGGGGAGTGTTGGGGAAATATCCGTGCTTGTTACAGATGTGGCTCTAAAGAACATTTTATCAAAGATTGTCCTGAGAAAGTTGAAGATGAGAAATTTTAGAGTGCTAGACCAAGTAATACTGCTAGTCAGGGTGGGCCACTGAGGAACGTCAAAAGTGGAGCCAATAGTAAAAGCATAGTAAAAGTACAGTTGCGAGATCCGAGACGAGAACACCTGGTAGAGCTTATGCTATGCAAGCTCGTGAGGAAGCATCATCTCTTGATGTGATTACTGGTACATTCTCACTTATGATACTGATGTTATTGCATTTATATATCCAGGATCCACTAATTCTTATATTTGCATGAAATTGGTGCATAGTAAGAAATTACCTGTTGACTTAACTGAATTTGTGATTAAAGTGTCGAACCCATTAGGTAAATTTGTGCTTGTAGATAAGGTTTGCAGGAATTGTCCTTTGATGATTCAAAGATACTATTTTCCGGCTAATCTGATTTTGTTGCCATTTGATGAATTTGATGTTTTTTTGGGCATGGATTGGTTAGCATTACATGATGTCAAGGTGAATTGTAGGCAGAAAACTCTTGAGTTAAAATGTTAAAATGGTGAAATTCTTTGGGTTGGAATAGATGAGTCTTGTAAGATGCCGGTGGTGATTTCTTGTATGACTGCTTGGAAATGTATCAGAAAAGGGTGTGAAGCTTATCTAGCACATGTGCTTAATACTGAGGTGTCAGTATTGAAACTTAAATTTGTACCGGTAGTTTGTGAATTTCCAGATGTGTTTCTATAGGAGTTACCTGGGCTACCTCCTGTTAGAGAGATTGAGTTCGCGACTTGTTACCCTGGACTGCGCCTATTTCCATTGCTCCATACAAAATGGCTCCGACTAAATTGAGAGAGTTAGAGGCTCCGTCACAAGATTTGATGGACAAAAGATTTGTGAGACCGAGTTTTTCTCCATGGGGTGCTCCTGTATTGTTCGTAAAGAAGAAAGATGGATGATGAGGCTTTGTTTTGATTTTAGGCAACTTAATAAGGTGACTATCAAGAACAAGTATCCATTACTGAGAATTGATTGTTTGTTTGACCAATTAAAAGGAGAAACAATGTTCTCTAATATTGATTTGAGATTCGGTTATTACCAACTGAGGGTTAAGGACTCTGATGTGCTGAAGACTGCCTTTAGAACGAGGTATGGACAATACGAATTTCTTGTTATGCCTTTTGGTTTGGCTAATGCACCAACTATGTTTATGGATTTAATGAACCAGATTTTTTGACAGTATCTAGATAAATTTGTGGTGGTATTCATATATGATATATTGATCTATTCTCAGAATGAGTTAGAACATGCCGAGCATTTGAGAACGGTGCTGCAAATTCTGAGGAAACTGAAGTTGTTTGCTAAGTTTAGCAAGAGTGAGTTTTGGCTCCATAAAGTTGGGTTCTTGGGACATATAGTTTTAGGTGATGGTATTCGGGTTGACTCGAGCAAGATTTCAACGGTTGTTGATAGGAAGTCACCAAAGAATGTGACTGAGGTTAAAAGCTTTCTGGGTCTAGCTGGATATTATTGACATTTTGTGAGGGTTTTTCTATAATTGCTTCTCCTATGACTAAGCTACTTCAAAAGAGTGTTAAATTTGAGTGGACTGAAAAATGTCAACAAAGTTTTGATCAGTTGAAAGCTAAGTTGACTGAGGCACTAGTGTTAGTGCAACCTGAGTCGGGGAAAGAATTTGTGATCTATAATGATGCGTCACTGAATGGCCTTGGATGCATATTCGCAAGAAGGCAAGGTGGTGGCTTATCCTTCGAGGCAACTAAAACCACATGAGAAGAACTACCCGACACATGATTTAAAGCTTGCCGCCATTGTTTTGTCTTTGAAGATTGGCGCCACTATTTGTATGGTGAGAAATGTTAAATTTTTACTGATCATAAAAGCTTGAAATACTTGATGAATCAAAAGGAGTTGAATTTGAGACAATAGAGGTGGCTTAAGTTGTTAAAGGATTATGAGCTAGTAATTGAGTGTCATCTTGGAAAGCAAATGTGGTAGCGGATGCTTTAAGCAGAAAATCATTGTATGCTTTGTTGGCTTTGAACATGAGTTTGACATTATTTGATGATGGTTCCATACTAGTCGAGTTGAGGGCTAGACCATTGTTTCTTCAACATATTTGCGAAGCTCAGAAGATAGTGAACTGCAAGCCTAGAGGGTTTAGTGCGACATAGGATATGACTCTGATTTTTGAGTAAGTCCGGATGATTGCTTGATGTTTCGTGATAGAATTTGTGTACCTAGAGATGATGAGTTGATTCGAAAAATTTTGCATGAGGCGCACAGTGGGTGTTTATCAGTGCATCCCGGTAGCACTAAAATGTATAATGATTTGAAGAAATTGTATTGGTCAATGGGCATGAAAAAGGATATTTCAGAGTTTGTAACGAGGTGTATAATTTGTCAGCAAATGAAGGCTGAGCATCAAGTACCTTCGGGTCTACTTCAGCCCGTAATGGTCCCCGAGTGGAAGTGGGACAAGATTACAATGGACTTTGTGACATGATTTCCTTTGACACCGAAAAAGAAAGATGTTGTGTGGGTTATTATTGATAGATTGATAAAGTCAGCACACTTTATTCCGGTATGTGTTGATTTCTCACTTGATAAATTGGTTGAATTATATATCGCTGATATTGTGAGATTACATGGAGTACCCAAGTCTATTATATTAGATAGAGATCCGAGGTTCACCTCAAGATTTTAGAAGAAGTTGTAAGAGGCATTAGGTACAAAATTGAATTTTAGTACCGCATTTCACCAGCAGACTGATCGCCAATCTGAGAGGGTAATACAAGTTCTTGAAGATATGCTTCGGTGTTGTGTTTTAGAGTTTGAGGGTAGTTTGGAAAAGTATCTACCTTTGGTAGAATTCGCCTACAAATAGTTATTAATCAAGCATACAGATGTCACCGTATGAGGCATTGTATGGCTGAAAATGCCGAACTCCATTATATTGGACTGAGTTGAGTGAAAAACAGATACTTGGTGCTGATTTGGTTAGGGAGACTGAGGAAAAAGTGAGGATAATTCGAGATTTTTTGAAACTTGCTTCTGACCGAAAAAAGTCTTATAATGATTTGAAAAGAAAGGAGATTGAATTTCAGGTTGGTGATAAAGTATTTTTCAAGGTGTCACCGCTGAAGAAAATACTGAGATTTGGCTGGAAAGGTAAATTAAGTCCACGTTTTATTAGGCTGTATGAGGTTACGGAAAGAGTAGGGCCAGTGGCATATCGGTTGGCTTTTCCGCCAAAATTGGAGAAGATACATAATGTGTTTCATGTGTCAATGTTATGGCGATATCGTTTGGATCCCTCACTTGTGATTCCTCCTACGGAGATTGAGATTCGACCGGACATGACATACGAAGAGGAGCCAATTAAGATTTTGGCTCAAGAAGTTAAACAGTTAAGAAATAAAAGTATAGCCTTAGTGAAAGTATTGTGGCAAAGGCATGGTGTGGAAGAGGCTACATGGGAGCCGGAGGAGGTTATAAGGAAACAGTACCCAAACCTATTTACTAGTAAGTTTTTCGAGGAGGAAAATCCCTAAAGGGGGTAGAGTTGTAACAGCCCAAATTAGGGGCTAAACGGAATAGTGGTTTCGAAACCATGAATCTGATGTCTGAAATATTTTTCCGATTGAGTTCTGAAGTTTATTTGGTGTTTGAATAATTATGTGAAATCTTGGTGCATGAATTTTATTATTTGCATGTCCAATTTGATAGGTTGGACTAAATTGCAATAGGCGAAAAATATGGGTTTTAATCCATAAAGGTACTTGATTGAATTGGAATTTTAAATTAAAGGTCCTTATATGGTAATTAGACCATTTTAACTTTATTTGGACAAAAATGCCCACAGAAGGAAGGAATATCAACGGTTTTTAATGAAGCGTATTTTGGTTATTAGTTAATAGAAGAAATAAAAATGGAAAATAAGCCAAAATTTGTTCATCTTTCTTCCTCCCTTGGCCAAATATGAAGAGACACCATAGCTAGGGCTTCTTCCAAATTTCAAGCTTGATTGTAAGTACCTCCTAGCCCCGTTTTTAATGTTCTTCGTATTTTTGAAATCCTCGTAACTTACTCTAGCTATTTTTACCACTATTTCAAGCTAAGGTTGCTGTTTAAAATTTTACTCATGAATGACATACATGTATTTGGATGGCTAGTGGTAGAATATGAAAGTTTGAAGTGTGATGATCAACTTTTACTAGGTGATTTTTTATGGAAATTGTAAAAATAACCTACTTGTAAAAGGTGAAATATTATGTGCATAAATTGTAAAATGATAGAAATTGGGGTTTTTTATAAGAGGAAAAGTGGTTTGGCTAGATTTGGAATGCATGAAATTTGAATGAGAATCATAAACCGAGCCTAAGGACTAAGGTGTAAAATTGACAAAGTTAGGGATCAAATTGCAAAATTTTCTATAGAAAGAATTTGGGCCGTTTTAAATAATGTGATTATTAAATGAGTTAAATGTGTCGTTATAGATTGAGAAGATCGAGGAATTGACCTTGATCGAGGCAATGACAAGGTTTCGGACTAAATCGCAAATTATGACATTTTGTTATCTAGGTAAGTTTATATGTAAATAATGTATCGTTTCTATTTATGTTGTGATATTTTATTGTAACATGTGAAATGAGATTTAATATTGTATGATTACTTGATAAAAACTGTGAACTGTGGTCGATGAATTAGAATTAAGCGAGGAAATCTCAGATGAACTTTCAGAATGGAAACTATGGTGCTAAGTGGATATACCACGATTATACATGTTGATTTACAAACAGGGTGTTAACTGGATATACCACGGTTATACACGTAACGTGGTGCTAAGTGGATATACCCTGAATATGAGTATTGATACAAATGTGGTGCTAAGTGCGTATGCCACAAATATATACAGTAACACAAATGTGGTACTAAGTGCGTATACCACAAAAACCTGTATTGACCCTAAAATATGGTGCTATGTGCGTAAACCACGAATTTGGACATTTATTAAAGAGGGTGGAGCTATGTGCGAAATCCACCAAGTATTGGTTACTACTCCAAAGAGTTTATCGGGAAGGCTTACTAAGTGACATCTTTTTTATGTGGTTATGTGATGATAAGGGCGGGAATTTGAATGTATGTTTATGTGAGCAATGTTTATGCTATGAATGTGGATTGTGGTAAGGTCAAATTGAGTATGTGTAACCACAAGACTCATGTCCAATATTCTTGATATGTTGTGCTCTTAGGTGTTAAGTCTGTTGTTGTGATTAATTATTGTTTACATATAGACTTACTAAGCTTTTCAAAAGCTTACTCCTTTCCCTTTTTTCCTTGTTTTATAGATTAGTTAAGCTAGCTCAGAGATCGAAAAGCGTCAGAGGATCACCCACACTATCCACAACGTTCTTTTGGTATTGTAATATGTACTCTTTTAGACTATGGCATGTATAGGGATTTTGGCATGTATAGGGATTTAGTGGTGTTGTAAGTGTCATGTTGGTTTGGCTATATTGTGGTAATTGTCTTTTGATAAGTCATTTTGTAATTTAAGCCATGTGATTTGGCCAATGATGATATTGGTTATTTATATATCCTTATGAGGTAATTCATGGAATGTTTGGTGTGTTTGTGTGTGGTTTAGTTGAAATGGATGATTGATGGTCAAATGAGGTTATTTAGATGCCTAAAAATGTGCTTGGAATGTGGTATTAAAATTGGCATAATTTGTATGTGTTTTGGGATAAAGAATGGCTTGGAAAATAGCCTAACTTAGGGCCACACGGCTAGCCCCCACGGCCATGTGTGTAGAGCGTCTAAATCTTGTATGAAAATTTCAAAATATAAGGACGTCACATGGCCTGGTCACACGGGCTTATCCTATGTTCGTGTGACCACAATTGCTTGCTGACGTCATAAATAGAATGTCCCAGTTTTTCACACAGGGAGCCACACGGGCGTGTCGAGGCCGTGTGAAGGACACGGGTGTGTGCTCAGCAGTGTGAAAACCCATGTTGGTTCGAATTGAAAAATAAATTTTCCAATAATTTGGCACAGGTAGGCGACATAGGTAGGGGACACGGGCGTGTGTGGCTACACGGCCTGCCCACACGGGCGTGTTCCTGTCTCACACGGGTGTGTGCCCTGTTTTTGGCCTAAATTTCCAAATTTTTTCTAAGTTATCGATTTGGTCTCGGACCACTCCCAAACTATGTTTTAGGCCCCGTAAGCCCATTTTATGGATCGTATGATATATTGTGAAAATTTTTTTAATTGGAATGAAATTCATGGCTCAACCTTGTATGATTGATTGCATTATCATCTGATAATTCCTCGTACTCAGTTCTGGCATCGAACTTAGGTAAGGGGTGTTACAAGGTAACTCTTATAAAATACCTATACCATGGCCCGTAGCCAAATCAAGGTATTACTCACACCCCTAGTGCTGATATCAAGGCTTGAAGGCAAATCATAACCTAATGACATGTCACTAGCATCCCGAAACTAGTCCTAAGGTTCAACCGAGCTTTCTACCTTTCATTTCCATCATTGGACAAGTCCGTAACATCACATTCAATATTTCAACCTTCTCCAAGATCTCATTCATCATAACTTATACAATATCAATGCATTTATATACATTTATAACGAAATTACTACCTAAGGACTTACCTCAAGTGTGCACCGACGAAATAAGTTGATTACTCGTTGACTTTCGATTTCCTCCGATCTAAATCTGGATTCCCCTTTTCTTGATCTATATGTATTAAAAAGTAACTCATTCAATCTCAAATTCATTCAAATCAATCTAAGACCATATATTTAGGTCATTTTACAAATTCGCCCTCATATTTTCACATTTTGACATTTTAGTCCCTAATTCAAAAAATCACAAAATATGCATAATTTCATTACACAAGAGCTAGGCTGAATTTTCCTCTAGCCATATAAGCCTGCATATTTCATAAATTTCACATTTTAATCCCTCAAAATATCATTTTCACAATTTAGCCAAAATTAGCCAAATTCATCAAAAATGCAAAGATAAAACACACTAATCTCACTCTTATCTTTTATTTTCTAACATCAAACTTCATAAAACTCATATAATCATCAATGGCATAACTCACAATCTTCATCAAAATCAAAAATTAAAGTATAGGCTTTATAAAATGCTAAGCAACGATCACAAAATCGTAAAAATAATCAAAATCGGATCGAAACACATACCTTAATCTTCTAATCCTTTAGCTGAACCTTAAAACTCTTTTATTCTTTTCTTTTCTTTTCTTTTCTTTGTATTTTCTACAATAAGAAGATGATATGGACAATTTTATGCTTTTGTTTTATTTAATCAAATAGTTATTTGCCATTTACTATTTTGTCCATCATTAATAAACATATAGAACACATACATTAAGGCCATAAATGTCCACTACCATTTAAAATGGTCTAATTACCATTTAAAGCCATCATATTCAAAAGCCAACTCAATTAAACACATTGAACATATAGAATGCTAATTTTATCTTCTATGCAATTTAATCCTTTTAGTAAATTGAGCACAGAACCTGAAAAATTAACTCACAAAAATTTCACAGATATCAATTCTCATACTTTAGGCATGGAAACTAATATTTAAATATTTTTTCACTTGGATATGTGGTCTCGAAACCACTATTCTGACTAGGGTCTAAACTAGGTTGTTACAACTCTCCCCCCTTAGGGATTGTCATCCATGAAAATTTACCGTTGAACAGATTCGGATATTGCTGTCCCATAGCATCTTCAGGCTCCCAAGTATCCCCTTCTACTCCCTGTTGATGCCACAATACTTTTACTAACGGAATTCTTTTATTTTGTAATTCTTTTATCTCGCGATCTAAGATATGTATCGGTTCTTCCTCGTATGTTATATCGGACTAAATCTCAATCTCTGACGGAGTAATCACATGCGAAGGGTCAAATCTGTATTGCCGAAGCATCGATACATGGGATACATTGTGTATCTTTTCTAACTCAGGTGGTAGCAACAATCTATATGCAACCGATATAGCTATTTCAAAGCATTATACATTTTTTATCGAATTGGAATAGTTTCTGTACGGCTATTTCAAACCACCAGTATAGCTATTCCGAATCGACAGATCAGACATTTCGAAACAAAGTCAAAAATATCTCTTTTCATTCCAAACCACCAGTATAGCTATTTCAAAGCGTTATACATTTTCATACTTCCCAGGTGAACCGATAATCTACTGTTCTGAGCTTCATTCAAAATCATCTGAATTAACTCTAGATTTCTCGGAACACAAATCCAGTCTCAAAATCTTAAACAATCATCATCACCAAATCAAAATTCTTAAACTGAATCGAAATCACACTGAGCTCATTTCACTAGCATTTCATTATCAACTTACTGAGCATCAATAATCTATTATAAAACAACGGTCTCGCTCTCAATTCGACTAGAACCAATCCATCTTCAAACATAAACAACTTGGCATTCATCGCTCGTAGTGCAAATAATGATTTTTGAATATATATGAACTCTAAATGATGAATTGAATTTTATGAGATTATATGAGTAATAGCCGAATGTGTATATGCTTGGGAGCAATGTTTACGAGTTCAATTCGATCAAGTTACGACGTCCATAAGCCCCGTATGAGCCTTAGGAATAGATAGGATACATATGTCATGACATAGTATTCCAATATATGTGTACGAGTAAGACCACGACTATGATATTGGCATCAAAATATTTGTGTAAGACCATATATGATATATGATATATGATTACATGTAAGACCATGTTTGGGACGTTGGCATTGTACGAGCTTTTCGATTATCTGCGTATCCTTTTTAATTCTAAATAGTTCAACGAGCAATGATAAGTCATGATCAATGTAAAATCGAGCTAAAGTGTTCAGGTATGTGATAGTTAAATGCTTATATAAAACTAAGGTAGGTTGGTTATTTGAAATGTGATACAAAATATGAATGATACCAATGGTAGTATATGTGTATATGAAAATTTATATTCTGTAATATCCCGAATTAGGGCCTAATCAGAATAGTGGTTTCGTGACCACAAATCCGAGATAGAAATAATCATTTTATAATTATTTTGAGGTTTATGATATGATTGCATGATTGTGTAAAAATTTCGTGAAGAAATTCTATGCATAAAGTGCTTAATTTGAAACTAGGGACTAAATCGAATAAGTTGCAAAACTTGCATTCTAGAAGCTTTTAGTATGAAATTGCTTTGGAATATTAATTAGGAGGTCTTAAATAGCAATTTGACCAATTTCTAAAATTTTGGACAAAAATGGGCTTGTACATGAAAAATTACAAAGAAATGCATTAAGGGCATTTTTGTCAAATGGTAAAGGTGTTAAATTGAAATGTGTTTTATTTATATTTTTATGGTTTAAATTTTTATGAAATTATTTTGTAAAAAAATTTCGTATGAAAATTTTGACGTTTGGGCACTCAATTTAGTCAAAAGGACTAAATTGTAAAAAAGTGTAAAAGTTGAGTTCTATATGTTAGAGGTGTCCAATTGTTATAAAAATTTAAATTGGAGGTCCTTAAATGGTAATTAGACCATTGGTTAATTTATTGGACGAAAATAAACATGAAATGGGTGAAAAAAAGAATATTTTTAAGTTAGGGGCATTTTGGTCATTTAGTGATTAAATGAATTAAAAATCAAATTAAAAGCCAAATTTTGCTCATCTTCTTCCTCAAGGCCGAAAATAGCATGGAGAAACCATGGCTAGGGTTTTTCAAGCTTCCAAGCTCGATTGTAAGTCCGTTCTAGCCCCGTTTTTAATGATTTTTACGTTTTTGAAATCCCGGTAACATGATTTCTCTATTTCTACCACTTATTTGAGCTAGGGTTTGATTTCAAAAATTGGCCCATGTTGAATAATTGTGTATTTTGATGTTTTATGATAGGATATGAGGTTTTAAATTATGCTAAACAACTTGTGCTACTCGGTTTTAAGTAAAAACGAACAAAACGGCTTAATCGGTAAAAGTACATATTGTTCATAAGTATGTGTTATAGTGGGAATTTGAGCTTGCTAATAGAAAATAAATGATCAGCATGTCCTAAAACATAGGAATTTGAAATAAAATTTAATTTCCGAGCTTTGGGGCAAAAGTGTAAATATGTAAAAGTTTAGGGGCAAAATTGTAATTTTGCCAAAATTTGAATTTAGGACTATTTTGATAAATGTGAGTATTAAATAAGTTAAATGTATTATTTTAGATCAAGAAAGACGTGGAATCAACCTTGATTGAGGAAAAGAAAAGATTGTGGACTAAATTGCAAAATTGCTATATTTTGTACCGAGGTAAGTTCATGTGTAAATAATGTAACATAATTGCTATTTTAAGTGATTTAATGCTATTTATATGATATGATACTTGTTATTATGAATATTATGCTTTGTGAAATATTATGTATTGGTATGAAAAGTATGTGATTAAATTGATAAGTATGAGATGCAACGTATTGGTTTCGATATTCCAAGGAGAACGACTGGGAAATGTGTGATTGAGGAAAATCCCGTTTGAACCTTGGGAATAGATTAGGATACAAGTGACATGTCACTAGGATGGTTGGGCATCCGAACTCGTTGAGTTGAGTCCGAGTTCACTTATGGATGCGAATGTCCGAACTCGTTGAGTTGAGTCCGAGTTCGTGAGATGTAACTAGGCATCCGAGCTCGTTGAGTTGACTTCGAGTTCACTTATGGATGCGAACGCCCTAGCTCGTTGAGTTGAGTCCGAGTTCGCTTATGGGCGGGTTACATGATCGCTTGATTACATATGTGGCACTTATGTGCAAATTATCTATGTATCCGAGTTATATTCCGATGTGTTCAACGGGTAAAATTTTAGCGAAATGGAAGAATGCTGGAGATGCGAATGATATTTTGGTAAGTGTCGTGAAATGCACACTTTGGACAGGTATGTAATTAACCCTCGGGTTGAAACTTGATACATGATGGCTAGAAATGTGGAATATGTCTTGGTGAAAACATGCTATTATTGTTTGGTATTATTGCTTTGTTATGTTACTCGTTATTTGCATATGGACTTACTAAGCATTTGTGCTTACTCCCTCTTTTCCATTCATTGTAGTGTTGGACAAGCCGGCTCAGGAATCGGGATAGGTCGAAGGCTCGATCACACTATCCGAAGGACTTTTTAGTAAAATGGCTTGTATAACTTAAGTATGGCAGGTATAGCAATGTTCTTATTTTGTGTAAATAATCTTATGATATGGTTGTGGTTTGGTTAAGAAAATGCTTGGTAATGATTAGTCATTGGAATGGCTAGCCTAGATAATGTTGGATGCTATGTGAGACTAATATGTTATGTAGTTCATGAAAATTCATAAAAAGATGAAATGTGCCATAAAATAGAACATTACTGTAACCATGATGTGAGTTTTAAAAATCACTAAAAATAGCAGAAACTGAATTAGGTGATGAATTAAATAAAATTGAAGCTTATTGTGCCTACTTTCACATGGAAGAAGCGAAACAAGTAAAGGAGTTAAATGTGATGATATATTTGAGTTTTAGTGAGACAGGGCCAGAGCGATTTTTGGATCCCCTGTTTCAACTTTAGAAATTCACCATAAATGGTAAAAAAATAACTAGGAGGTGTATTTTATATGATCGGAATCCTTATTGAGTCTAGTTTTAATAGAAACAAACGGCATAGTCATATGAATTTTTTAGAGAGAGAAAAGTGGTTCGTATTAAGCAGAGGTCAGTGTAGTCAAGTCCTAAAATAGGGGTAAATTTAACTAATAAACTGTACTAATTGGCCCAACCAAAAATTCTAGAAAAAAATTAGTATATAGATATATCAGTCTAGTTTCAGGGAAATTTGACAGATCTTGATTTCAAGTTTTGTAACTCGAGATATGATTTTTTTTGTAACCGTAACGCAGGTAGACAGCATGCTGTGAATGTAGAATTAAATGTTTCAAAGTTCTTAAAATGGAAAATTATGTTCAGTAACACCTCAAGCTTGACTCCGGCGACGGTCTCGGGCATGGGGGCGTTACATATTCAGCCAATGGTATATTTATGAGATAATATAATATGAATTATGTGTATATAAATATGAATGTTTATATATATTCAGCCATATGATGATATTGTGACCTTAGAAGTAAATGATAGTTTTGATCATGAATATATGTGAAATTCGGCCTAATTAAAGTTGATACTTAGGTATATATATTGGATATGAATTTGAAAGCTTGAAATTATATGTAATTATGGTAGATTAAATTAGTTTGGTTAAATTGAGCTAATAATGTCATTGATTCTTTTATTTGCTTATGACTTACTAAGCTATGATAGCTTACTGTGTGTGTATATTCGTTATCTGTTATATAGATTTTGGAAGCTAGTTACGGGCTCGGGGATTGTCAGAGAAGTCTATCACACTATCGACCATTTTGATTTTTTATAAAGTTGAACTCAAACATATGGCATGTATAGGCTAGCTTGAGTTTATGTTTGATTTTGGGTTTGTATATATTAAGCCATGTGAAAATGGCTAATATGTTAAGTAATTTATGTGCAGTCTTGGCTATGGATATATGTGTGATAGGATTGGTATGGTTTGCTAATGTTTTGAATTATGTGTTCGGCATTGTGCTTAGTCTATTTCGGAGATATGGTTAATGATTGAATTATGGTAAATGAAATGGTACATTTTTGAGTTGGCTAAGATTCTGGTAAAAATGATTTATGTTTGATAATTAAGAAATGTATAAGTTGGCCTTTAGTGAATTGGTTCTAAAGGTTTATTTGACATATTTATACGTATTTCATGAAGTAAAAGAATGAGTAAGTTTGGTCTTTAAGTGGTGTGATATGACATAATTGGGTTTAATATACATACATGCATAATTATTGAAATGGTATGCTTAGTTTGATATATGAAACAAGCTTTTTGGTAATTTTTTTTAAAGCATGGTTAAATGATATATGACTCATTAGTCAAACGCATAAGTGCTGAGATGGATTTGTAAGTAAGCTTGTTTATGATTTAGCTATTTAAGACCATAATTAGTAATACACATTATGCCATGAATGATTTGAATAAACTTGGTATATTTTGTGTGCATAAGAATATTAATGTTGCTGCTTATGATGTTTGTCATAAAGTTTTATGTCATGACTTATTAGTTTAATATGTGCATGTATTTAATTATGAATTATTATGTTTGATATTATTAGGTATTTGAAAACCATTTTCAATGATGAGCATTTATTTGGTGTATTTTATTTAAGGCATATACTATGGGATTATGAGTCATGCAAAATAGAGTATATTTAATGTTTTGAAACAGACTTAAGTTTTAAATTTGTGAATATATCATATGTGTATATATATATGAATGACTGGAAGTTGTGTCTTACCCAGTAATGCCTCGTAAACCCTATTCCGGCGACAAATACAGGTTATGAGTGTTATACTATAACCTTGCCTTCCTGCATAAAAGCACAACCAAGGCCATTCAATGAATCTTCACTATAAATGACAAATTCCTTACCGATATGTTGTGTGCAGGCACTGATTCAATTTTCTTTTTTGTCACTTTCGAATCAATAACATACGCAAAATAAGCTTCACATACCCTTTTCACATATTTCAGAGCTTTCATTGTAGATATCACAGCTAGCAACCCATATAAGTCACTAGATTCAATTTGCACTATTTCATGATTCTTGCATCTAAAGTCAATAGTCTTCCATTTACAATTCACAATAGCATCGTGCAAAGTTAGCCATTCCATACCTAGAATTATATCAAATTCATCAAAAGGTAATAGTATCAGATCAACTGGAAAATAGATGTCTCGAATAATCAACAGACAATTCTTGCAGACTTTATCAACCATGACACTTTTGCCTAAGGGGTTCGATACTCTAATGACAAACTCAGTAGACTCTACAGGCAAAGTCGTACTGGATACTAAATTCATGCATATATACGAATGCGCTGATCCTGGGTCTATCAATGCAGTCGCAGAAGTATCATAAAGAGTGAAAATACCGGTAATGACGTCTGGTGATAACGCTTCTTCACGAGCACAAATAGTGTAAGCCTGTGCAGGAGCTCTGGCCTTAGATCTCACAGCTGTATCTTTCGTAGTCCCTTGAATACCATTTACATTCCCAGTACCTTTGTGTGGTCTCCCTTTTGCCGCAGTATTACTAGGCCTCTTATTCTGTACTGTTTCTTGTTCAGCCAACTCAGGACAATCTCGCTTGAAATGATCTAACGATCCACATTTGTAACAAGCTTTATTACTTTTGTTCCAGCATTCACCAAAATGTCGTCTCCTGCATTGTTGACACTTAGGTTTATTATCCCTTATATTATCAACACTCGACACTAAAGTAGCTCGAGTTTTAGAACCGGAGTATTGTTTTGCACAATCCCTGTTTGAATATCCCATCGAAGCATTTAGGCGAGTATACGAATCTCTAAATTTCTTTGAGGAAGATTGATGTTGTTTACTCATCTATCTTTTTTTTGGAATCATTAACCTCTAAATTTAATTTCTTCTTTTATTTGTTGAGGTCCTCGGCTTTACAAGCCCTTTCGACTAAAACAACAAATTCTTTCAATTCTAGGTTTCCAACCAGAAGTTTTATATCTTCATTCAACCCATCAATGAATTGTTTACACATAATCTCTTCAGTAGCAACATACTCTCGAGCATACTTACTTAATCGTACAAATTCTCATTCATTCTTTGTCACCATCATTCGACCCTGTTTTAACTCAATAAATTCTTTATGTTTTTGATCGAGAAATCGGTGACTTATATACTTCTTTTGAAATTCAGATTGAAAGAATTCCCAGGTGATTCATTCCCTCAGAACCACAGATATAAATGTTTTCCACCAATGATACACATTATCTCTTAACAAAGATACCACACATTTGATACATTCATCTAAAGTGCAAGACAATTTGTCAAATACTCGAATTGTGTTTTCGAGCCAGAATTCAGCTTTCTCCGCATCATCATCAATAGTAGCCTGAAACGCTTGTTCAATCGCATTGGATCCAAAACTTGAGCAATAGCAGGGATTTTTTGAGGATCTAGTAGGGGTGGTGGTTGTTGAATAGCCAGAGTCATACGAACGAATTCCGTGAACCATTTATTCATCATTTGGAAGAAGGCTTGCTTGGCCTTTCCCTCATGGTTACTCGTAGCAATTCTTGATTCAAGTGGCACTGCCCCTTGAGTAGGAGCGAGTGCGTTACTTTCAACATCGTCAGCTGAGTGAGTGCGCTACTTTAAATATCATCAGCTACGGCTCGTTCGAGATCCATTTACTATATGAAAACACATTTCATTTGTCAGGAGTCATCACACTATCGCAATTCATAAATATGGCATGTATAGCTAGACTATAACACGCTACATTAGTCCTAAAATCTACTAACCGTAGCTCTGATACTAACCAAATGTAACACCCTTAACTCCTATCTGTCATCGAACTAGGGCTGAGTGGTGTTACCGAACAAATCAGAACATTTCATAATCATAGCTTACACATAAAACTAAATGTAACACCTATAACCCGTATCCGTCACCGGACTATAGTTTAGAGGTGTTATCAAACAAATCAGAACATTTCATAATCATATATTACACATCATCATATCATATTCAAATATCATTAATAAGTCTCTTTCTTAGGTCTACAGGGCCTTAGACATGCATTAGAAAAGGGTCAGGACTAAACCGAACACATGCGAAATTTTTTGAAACTTAAAACTTTTTTCAAAGTTATAGAGGTCACACGCCCGTGTGGTCAGGCCGTTAGCCTCACACGGCACTAGACACGCTCGTGTGTTTAGGCCGTGGTAAAACAGGGCATCCATACTGACTTTGGTCATGCAGCCAGCCACACGCCGTGTACCAACCCGTGTGTTACACACAGCCAGCCACACGATCGTGTACCAACCCGTGTGCTACACATAGCCAAGAGACATGCCCGTGTGTCTAAGCCGTGTAACTCACTGACTTGTATTAATTACACAACATGAATCACACGGTCGTGTCACACGCCTGTGTGTGAGATCGTGTGGTCTGCCCAGGTACATTTTGAAAAGGCCCTCGAGCAACATGGCAGTAACACACGCCCGTGTCCCTGCCCGTGTGGGTGAAAAATAGGCCATTTACAAGGCCAATATGCCACCCAAATTAGGTTCTCCCAACAAGCATCAAATAAGTATCAAATGTGCCACAATTTTAGCCAATTTCATACAGATAACAGACACCATTCATGTTATATAATCATCAATAAATTTCATCCTTCATTTCTATACTAAATTATTCCAAAGCCTAAACCAAAATCATACCACAACCATATGATACATAACACTTTATAATCCATCTCATTTCATATCAAAACCATACTAAAATTCACAACTAAGCACATACCAAATTGACCATTTCATTTGGTCATCCATTAGCACAAAACATATGATTCCTCATAACATCTTCCATAACAAAAATCAAGCCATAATCTCAAACATATGCTAGCCATATCACATGGCATAACATAAATACATTTTAAAACATATCCAAACACTTCTAGCCTATACATGCATACTTTAGTACGTACACATTCAAAAGGAACCAAAATAGAGTTCGATAGTGTGATGATGATCCTCAACGATCCTCGACCTTCCAGTAGCTTCGATAATCTATAAAATAGAAATGAACACTCCAAGTAAGCTTTATAGCTTAGTAAGTCCATAAGTAAGTAATTAAATGTATAATACAAATATGATTCAATCAATTTTACAATTCAAATCCAAGAATATAATACCACAAACCTTTCTCATTTCGTATACATGATTAAGTCATTTCATTAAACCTTTCGATTCAATTCTTGTATAACTATCATACATACCTATATCAATTCGTACAAGTCACTTTCTCAACCACAACCTTTGCTCATTCGTTCAACTATTTTGAATAGAAATTGGATACCAGAAGGTTTCGATTGATAAGTACCTATACCATGGCCTATAGCCAAATCAAGGTAGCTTATCCCGGAGAACCTATACCATGGCCCGTAGCCAAATCAATGTAACTCTTATAAAATACCTATACCATGGCTCGTAGCCAAATCAAGGTATTACTCGCACCTATAGTGCCGATATCATGGCCCGAAGCCAAATCATAACCTAATGACATGTCACTAGCATCCCGAAACTAGTCCTAGGGTTCAACCGAGCTTTCTACCTTTCATTTCCATAATTAGACAAGTCCATAACATCACATTCAATATTTTAACCGTCTCTGAGATCTCATTCATCATAGCTTATACAATATCAATGCATTTATATACATTTAAAATGAAATTACTACCTATGAACTTACCTCGAGTGTGAACCGACGAAATAAGTTGATTGCTCGTCGACTTTTGATTTCCCCCGATCTAAATTCAGATTCCTCTTTTCTTGATCTATATGTATTAAAAAGTAACTCATTCAATCTCACATTCATTCAAATAAATCCAATAACATACATTTAGGGCATTTTACTATTTAGCCCTCACATTTTGACATTTTAGTCCTCAACTCACACCATCACAAAATATGCATAATTTCATTACACAATAGCTAGGCCGAATTTTTCTCTAGCCCATTTAAGCCCACATATTTCATAAATTTCATATTTTAGTCCCTTAAAATATCTTTTATTTTCTAATATCAAACTTCATAAAACTCATATAATCATCAATGGCATAACTTACAATCTTCATCAAAATCAGAAATTGAAGCATGGGCTTTATAGAATGCTAAGCAACGATCACAAAATCGTAAAAATCATCAAAATCAGATCAAAACACATACCTTAATCTTCCAATTCTTTAGCTGAACCTTAAAACTATTTTATTCTTTTCTTTTCTTTGTATTTTCGGCAATATGAACATGAAATGGCCAATTTCATGCTTTTGTTTTATTTAATCAAACATTTATTTGCCATTTACTATTTTGTTCATCATTAATAAACATATAAAACACATACATTAAGGCCATAAATGCCCACTACCATTTAAAATGGTCTAATTACCATTTAAAGCCATCATATTCAAAAGCCAACTCAATTAAACACATTGAACATATAGAATGCTAATTTTATCTTCTATGAGGTTTAATCCTTTTAGTAAATTAAGCACACAATCGGAAAAATTAACTCATGGAAATTTCACAGATATCAATTCTCATACTTTAGGCACGAAAAATAATATTTAAATATTTTTCTAACACAGATATGTGGTCTTGAAACCACTATTCCGACTAGGGTCTAAACCAGGCTGTTACCTAATAATAGTTTTATAAATTAACTTAAAATAAACCTACTACTTAACAAAAGAAAACGAAATAAAATGCTTCTCCAAAACACCCACAAACACAAGACTCGAACCCAGAACCTAGAGGTTCACTAACATTTACACAACCACTAGACCAGTAGCCCATTCTGACACTAAAATGCGAAAACACACATAACTGGTTGAGCTACACACATATCCTAATAAAAAATCTCAAAATTTCTAACCTCAAAATTTAGGGTGTTACAGTATTTTTCACCACCATCAAACCACCGTACCCTACCACCGAACTGCTGTTGTTGTCATTGTCAGACCACCATCCTCGTCACCACCGATGACCGATTTTTTCCTTTTTTATTTCTCTTTCTTTTGTGATTACCCTAGTAACTAAAAAAAATATTTTCTTTTATTTTATTCACTTATTTTAGATTATCCAACCATCAATTTCACTCCATTTTCATTCCTTTGATCATCTTTTAACGAACCACCATAAGTGAAGTTTTGGGATTGAAAATCCTCCGTCCTTTAATTATTGTGACACGGCCAAATGGTATAGGGCCTAGAAATGTTGTATTTAATTTTATTATTTTGAAAATATTAAGTACTAACATGATCTCGTGTCAACATGAAGGACCAACCAACAATCTTTTGAGAAACCAATAGTGTGACATCATGAGAGTGACTAATCGGAGCATTCAAACTGCGAGTAAGTGTTGATGATATTTCCACATTAGATATTATATTAAAATCTATGTTTTTCGATTAGATCATGAATAAAATGGGTTAATTGTGTGATTAGATTTGCGGTAGAGACTAGATCTAAACGAGACTTCTACAAGGGAGCATACGATTTAGCTCTGTTTAAGGTGTGGGATCTAACTCTCGTTTTAAGTGAAATATAATGTTCTTTACTGTAATAAGATGTTATTTAATTAATTAACTGTGAGTATATTAAGTACTCAAGTGGAGTTAACAAACTCAATCAAAGAGAAAGCCAAGTGTCCTAAACTATTAAGTGTTGTGAAAATCCATGATTTTTTATATGTGATGTATTATGTGATGTATGTAATGTTGATCTCAACTCTATGTTATGTGATTTATGGCTAGATTGATATGTGATGATTTAAACATGTGATATATGTATGTGTATGTTAATATCCATGTTTTGATATAAATATGTGTATTAAAGCATGCTAAAGTGAAAACTATGTGATATGTGAAATGTAAACATGATACATGCATATGTGTAAAAATCGAGAAAAATGAGTTACGAGCATGAATATGTGAAAGATGTGAAAATTGAAACATATGTGTTAAAATGACCATATCACATGCATGGGGTGGGATTGTGAACGGAGGAAACTATGTGGCAGTTTAACTACAATTATGTGGCAGTTATCGTAAATTATGTGATGGCTTGTCCATGATGTGTTATGTGACCATTTATCGATATCTATGTGGTGGCTTGTCCATGATGTGTTGCGTGACTGTTTACTGGTATTTATGTGGTGGCTTGTTCACAAATGGTGTGTTATCGAAAGGATGAGTTTTAGGGAACTCGATATTGGTGTGTCTGAGAGATGGGTAGAAAATCCTCAAAAATGTAAATTATGACATAAGTATAACTTGTTATGTTCATTAAATCTAATGATGTATGATTTCTATCAAATTTATATTTATGATGATTTGGATGTGTTATGCTACATGTTGAAATATATGTTTGTGACGAGCTCACACTAAGCCTTTTAAGGCTCACCCATGTTATTTGTGTATCTTAGGTAATCCTCATAATTGAGGCTTGGATTTGGATCTTTTGAGGGGCTCTTGGATTAAAAATCTCTTGGTCATGGGTAATTTTTAAATAATGTGGGACTTTTACGAACTATATGAGTTCATTTTTTATTTTTATTAGGGACTTTAAGTTGGATTTGTCTTAATAACATTTTGGACTTTATTTTTAAATTATGAACTATGGCATGGGATTTCTATTTTGATATTTTGGGATAATATTGCATGAATTGTTTTTCTATGGTTTTTAAATGAATAATATATTATTTAATGATTATTAGCCGCTGCAAACTTGTGATTTAAAAACTAAGTTACAATACGACTAATTTTAATTATAAAGGAACACACAAGTTTTTATTGAAAGGAACGTGATGTTTTTAAAAAGACATATTTTCAAGACAAGTGAGTTTTTCTTATAAAAACATTTTGGCCATCTCCATAGCCCATGTAATTACTCAGATTGGGCTATAGCGTCTAGGCCGGGTTTGATGGGCTATAAAAAACAACAAAAGTTGCAAACGAATTAAGTAAGATTGACTGTAATAGCCTGCTCGGTGAAGTCTCGGTATATGATAATTTTTTAAAGTGTTTTGGTGAATTAAGTGTAGAGATGAGCAAGTAAATTTTTTGTTTTGATTAAGTAGAAAATTCTTTGTATGTGCCATTTGATGAACTCTTAGCTTGGAGAAGATTTGTGGTTTAGCAGACTCTTTCGTTAAGTGTACGCCACCCAGATGCTTTGACGAACTCGCTCGGTTTACTGTTGAATGAAGTTGTTTATTATTTAATAAGGAAATTTAGTTAGTTAAATTGAAACTTAGTTAGAATGGAACTAAGTTACTATAGATGAAAAGACTTCAGTTTTTATAAACGCACTTAATCACGTGAATTAAAAGTGTTAGTGGAATTATCTGATTTTCCACTAAATCTGGTCTCAGTGCTTAAGTATATAAGGATAGGAGTGTCTCCACAAGAAATCTTACATTTTCTTTGTATTCATCTTCCTCGATCTTCTTTTCATTTTCTGAAAATAAAAGTCTAGAAAACCTATCTGAAGTTGGGTTTGCTGTAGTTAGCGAACTTATATGTTTGCCATAGCTCCCTGGTAATTATTGATGAACCCTAGGTTATTTTTAAGGCTATTTATGTGTTTTTGACTCTACATGCATAAGTTTCAGATTTATATGTAAGGAAAGAAACTTTCTTGTTCTAGCTTAAGTGATAATGTTTCGTGCATGCATGTTTAGAGCCGACGAAGTAGTAATATGATATGTTTAAATAACCTTACTTTAGGCTTAAGATGCTATTAAAGGTCCGAGTGACAAAGGCAAAGGTCCCGCTATTTAGACTTTGTTATTTTTCTAGTGAGTTCCTTTTTACTTCCATGTATTGTGAATATCTTTACTTTATAATATTGTAAGGTAAGTTTTCTTAGTCTTTAAAGGATGATTAGTGTATGTGCGTACGAAGAATGGTTTTGTTTTAAGAGTTATTAGTTGGAGTTCTGTATATCTGGGATAAGAAGTATGGGCCATTTTAATGTATACCACTACCATATGCTTTTGAAATGAATGATATGATATGAACTGATCTACGAAAATAGAGTTAAAGGAAATATGTTATGTCGCATTCGGTAGGGTAGATATATATTGCAAGTCGCATTGGCATAACAAAATAAACATGCTACTTAATGATTTTAAAATGGGAGCTATAAGAAGAGAATGTATATGAATGAAACGAAAACATCTAATATGAATTTGACTCTAAAATCTGGGTATGTGGCAGGCATGAAAGTGGAATGTTTGAGTTATGTTGTGTTAGGGTATTGTATTTGCCTATGTGACATGCCATTGACGTATTGAGTCTGTTTGAGTTCTGTATACACTATTAGTTGTACTCTGTAATGTTGAGTGATTCCTTTGAAAGATTGGATTGTGTTATTCGTGTTGTGCTTAAGATCTTTATGGAACTCACTAAGTTCTTTTGAACTTACCCCATTATCTATTCCTTCTCAAGCCTATCATTGAAGGAATACTTTTTGAAGGACTATGCCAGAGGATATTTGTTGTTGTGAGACATTTGTCTATTTGTACTGTGCATGACATATGGGGTGATGTCTAGCTGTATTTTGAGATGGAATTGTAATTGAAACTTATGATTGATAAACAATGCTTTAATGAAATTGTCTTATTGAAGTTCATATGCCATTTGGCTTATACTTTATTTTAGTATTTTATTAAAGGTTTAATTCAAACACTACAAATTATACAAAGTTTTTACTAGAAACAATTTTAAAGATGGATAATTTCTATGTACTGACATATGATACTTGGGTCCTTCAAAGGGATTGGGTCTAGCATGTTACAAGTTTGGTATTAGAGTTAAGGTTTAACCGATTCTCGAAAACCTGAAGGTTCTGTCACACCCCATCATGCTGTGTGCCTTTGGCATAGTCCTTAATGTATGAACCAAGCTAAATTTTCTTTTGTAGCAAATAAAAAAATGTCTGACAGATTTAGACTTCAGTTAGAACTTTCTTCAACTTCTCAAAACTCTTTTGTTGCCTATCAATCCAGATAAATGGTACCCCTTTTCTTAGTAACTTCGTCAACGATGCCACATTCAGAGAAAATCCTTCCACAAACCTTCTATAATACCATGCCAGACCCAGAAAACTTCAAATTTTTGACACAGTCCTCGGTGGTTTCCAGTTCAACACCGTTTTGATCTTTCGAGGATCCACTCTAATCCCCTCGGCAGACACCACATGACCCAAGAATGTCAGTTCTTGCAGCAAGAATTCACACTTGCTGAATTTTGCATAAACCTGCTTCTCCCACATAATTTGCTGAACAGTCCGAGATGCTCATCGTGGTCCTCTTCAGTTTTCGAATACACCAGGATATCATCTATAAAAACAACCACAAACCCGTCCAGATAGGGTTGGAATACCCAGTTCATGAGATCTATGAAGGCTGCTGGTGCATTCGTCAGACCAAATAGCATTACCAAGAACGTAGTGACCATACCACGTTCTGAATGTCGTCTTATAAATGTCTGCCTCCTTGACCTTCAATTGGTGGTACCCAGAACGAAGGTCAATCTTAGAAAATATCGAAGCTCCTTTAAGTTGATCAAAAAGGTCGTCGATCCTTGCCAGAGGGTACTTGTTCTTAGTAGTCAGTTTGTTCAACTGACGATAGTCAATACACATGCGCATCATCCCATCTTTCTTCTTGACGAATAACACCAGTACTCCCCACGGAGACACACTCGATCAGATAAATCCTCTATCCAGAAGCTTTTGGATCTGAGCCTTTAACTCCACCAGCTCCTTCGATGCCATCATATAAGAGGCGATGGACACTAGAGGCGTTCCAGGCAGCAGATCGATTCCAAATTCGAGCTCCCGATTCGGAGGCAACCCTGGAAGTTCATCAGGAAAGACATCTAGAAATTTCTTAACTGTCCTAACATCACTCACGGAAGGACCTTCAGATTCAAAATTGCTCACATATGCCAGAAATACCTCGCAACCCTTGCGAACCAACTTTTTGGCCATTAACGCTGAGATAACATTGGAAAAATAGTCTCTTTGCTCCCCTATAACAACTACCTCATCATCCTCCACAGTCTTTAAAACCATTCACTTAGTAGCGCAATCCAAATTCGCTTGGTGCTTAATGAGCCAATCAATACTCAAGATAAGATCAAATTCCCCTAATAGTAATTCCATCAAATCTGCAGGGAAAGCTCTACCTTGTACTTCTAAAGGCACTTCTCTAAAAAGTTTGTCTACCCTAACTGAGTGACCTAGTGGACTAACTACAGATACCCCACTAACAGTATTCTTAGATTGCACACCCAACATCCCAAACACATTGCACGCAACATATGAGTGTGTAGACCCAACATAAATTAAGGCAGTATATGGCATGCTATGAATTAAGAACGTACCCGTTATGACATTAGGTGCGTCACCATCCTCACAGTGACGAGAAGCATAGACCAATGCTAGCTATCGTGCCTCCGTATTCTCAGCACCTCCGCCGGTGCTCCACATCCACGGCCATTCCCATTTCCACCACTGGCCTGACCACGGCCTCTCGGTGGCTGCTAACCACGTCTCACTGGCTGAGTAACCCTCTATTCAGTAGTTTGCATCTGTACCGGTTTCTGAGGGCAATTTCTGACTCGATGATCCCTAGACCCACATCGAAAGAATGCACTAGAATGCCTCCAACATTCACCTAGGTGTGTTTTCCCACAATCCGAACACGTCTGGGGTCTGACCATATTAACCGATACTGCTCGAACCGGCTCATCCACTCTAGCTCTCTTAACTGGCCTCTCTGAAGATCCCGAGGGCCCTGAATCCCTCCTAAATATGTTCCTATCCTTTTCATGGTTTTGGCGTCGGAGCACTTCACATCCTCTGCTATCTTCACTTTTTCGACCAAGGTAGCAAAGTCACGCTCCCTCTGTGGAGCAATCAACACACATAGCTCGTCTTTAAGTCCATCCTTGAACCTCACACTACGCTCATACTCAGTAGCAACGATTCCTCAGGCATACTAACATAACCTTAAAACCTCTGTCTCGTCCTTTGCTACAGACTTATTTTCCTAAGTCAGACTTAAGAATTCTTTCTTTCGAGCGTCCACATAACTCGCCCTAATGTACTTTCCTTGAAAGGCCGTCTTAAAGAAGTCCCATGTTAACCGATCAGCCGGTGTACCATCTGTCACAGTGAGTCACCATTGGTAAGCCTTGTCACGCAGTAAAGATACTACTCCCTTCAGTTTTTACTCCACCGAGCAGTTCAGATCATCTATTATCCGCTCCGTGGCCTCTAACCAGTACTCGGCCACATTTGGGGCTACGCCAGATACACCCCTAAAGATCTCTGCTCTGTTAGCCTAGAGCTTCTCAAAAACCAATCCCCGATTCACTGTTGCAGTACTGGCTCCGACAACTCTCTCCAGAACATGAAGCATTGCCTGAGATAGAGCATCATCCCCAGCTACTCACTCGTGCGACCCTGTCTCAATTACTGGTGATGTTGGTGCCTCCCTACCAGGCATATGTCCCGATGCTGATGATCTAGCCCGAGCACTTCCTCGACCTCTACCATGGCTACCACGGCCCCTTCTACGTGCAGCTCTTGCGCTCATATCGTATTATCTGATTTATGGATTTTATGAATTAGTTCATAATTTCAATAATTATTAAGGGTGTTTTATGCAGAAAACAGTAGTTTAAAGTTTTTTTTGCAGATCTAGCTATGATTTTTAGTCGTCCATAGTTTCCAGTGTCTTTTTATAGTCTCAGTTTATCCTAGCTACAGAGTTTCAATATAATACTACACTATAATAGTTTCTCGGTATCTCAGTTTAATCACATAACAGTAAAGCATATCAGAAAAACTTACAGATTTGGTACCAGAGACTCGGTGTGCCACAACATTGAGAATAATTTAAATTTTTTACTAAGACAATTATTTAGACAAACCTTTTTGGAAACCTTTCAAAAACCCATATTTTAAAAATAAAATATTGGAAAAGAAACCCCTTTTTAAGAGAATTTTCAAAGGAATTTCTCAGGAAAAAATTTCCAAAACAATTTAAATATTTAAAATCAATTTTTAAGAAAACTTTAAAAACCCATTCCACAGCCGAGTTGTTGAAACCTGGCTCTGATACCACTAAATATAACACTCCAAACCCGGCCTGGATGTTATGGCCAGATCTGGTGTGTCACATGGAAGTTACATTCGAAATCTGAAAAATCGATTAAAGGTCTATTCTATTTTAAAAGTCCCGTCTTAGTGTTTGAGCATTTGAACGGAATTAGGTTAAAGCTATCTTGATAAGTTTGAAAATACATAGGTAGAAATGGTTGCCCTAATTGTTGTGCCCAATTACTTGAAGTTATGAAAATTCTTAATTTATTATTGTTTTTGAAAACATCACACGTGAATTATTTAAAACAGTTTGCTATTAGTTTTGAAAATCCGATTAATTACTTTACCAGTTGAAAAGATAAATCAGCCCAAATAAAGAAAATAAAGCAAAGTCAAATCCATAGTGACCTTATTACAAAAGAAATACCCGAAATAATAATCATTTTAAGCTAAAGCAAAATTCGAAAGCAAAAAACATGTGGTCACCCCGAGTCCCTCGCAACTCCAAATCGTCTATGGCTGGGGGTTACCTACAGATTAAATTTAAAAGGTGAGTTTGCGAAAACTTAGTGTGTAACTTCCCTAACCAATACCAGGGAATAGACATACAGAACAAACTGGGCAGAAGCCCTATTTAGGAACTGATCAGTCTAGCCCTATTTAGAAATAGAGTGGGCCCAAGCCCACTACAGATACAGAACAACCCAGTCCATCCATCACACCACTCGTACCAGCCCATCACACCATGTGGGGAATAACTCGACCCACCCAGTCCACACACCAATACGCAACCAAGCTACTAGTAATAGATATCGTGATAGAGCCACTAAATACAGAATACATGGCAAAGTCACTATATAGAATTACGTGGCGGAGCCACTATACAGAACTTCCTCCATAATCATACCCAACCCCATGCAGAATCACACATCATAATCACATATAACATGCATGCTTATTAATCAACACAGACACAGTAATATATCTCAAACAACCTATATTTAAGGGTAAAATAGTTTTTTAAGCAGTCAGGAGTAAAATGGGTATTTCAGTCATTTTATTAAGTTTCAGTGACTCGACACCTAATATGACTTTCAAGCAAATTTAACATCACTTGAAGTAGCTCAGAAAGTCTATTGGGTCAAAAAGTGTATTTGGGCCCAAAACCCCTATTGGGCCTAGGTGCGCCCACATGCTCGTGTGGCCCGATCAGTCCACTTTTTCGTACGGTATCACAAATCTTATTATCTAGTTTGCTAGCGATCACTTACCGAGTACTTTGCCCATATGGGCCCGTAGGCCCATTGGCCCCGTTTTAGCCCATCGAGGCCCAAAACGGCCCAAGTGCATGAAAAGGCGCACAATGGCCTCCGTAGTCTATTGCCCACAATTTGTGGTTTTAAATCAGCCCACAAGCATTCACACGCCCGTTAGGCCTCGAACTGCCAGCATTTCAGCATTTCAGCTTTTCAACTTTTTCCGATCTACGCTACAGATAGGTCCACTTACACACTTGTTTTTATGATTCCAACCATCGACGCACGTTCAACCTATTGACATAACCACATTAGTTAATCTCATAACCCAAGGCTTGTTCAATGATTACCTACCACTGCCTTACTCGACTACTCACTCGCGGTTAAAGAGTCTCCCCCAAAACTAATCAAACGACGATAGATCTAGGCACCTATGAACCACCATGAATCCAATCAAAGGAGAAGGGTTAGAGGAGTATTAATCCCAAGTTGAAACCTTGTACCTCAACAAAAGGAAAACCCTATTTCTGAAAACCAATATCCGAAACTAACAAGAAGTACTTACCCAAAATCCGATTGATTGTAACAACAAAATATGGAAGCTGTCGACCCCTTACTAATGGTTACCAATGAGATCGATGGCTAGCACAATATCCTAAAGAGGGAGGAGGTTTGGCCAACAAAAAGAGAAGAGAATGGTGGTTATCAAACACTCAAAAGTGAGACAAATATTTGTTTGGTTTCGACTCACTAAACGAGAATGAAAAGATTGGAGAATAGAGGAGATTCAGCAGGATAATGGCAGAGAGAAGAGAACAAGATTCAACTTCCAATAAGAAAAATGAGGAGCAGGGTTCGGCTAGGAATAACGTAAGACTGAGAGAAGAGAGAGTAAGAAGGTATGAGAATTGGGTAAGGAAAAGTGAGATATAGTTCTTGAAGGATTCGGTCAAGAGAGATTGGTGAGAAGAACAAAAAGTAAAAATAATACAGAATAGGTTCGGCTATGGTAAGACAGTCGGCTGAAGGAGAGTTGAAAGAAAGAAGAGGGAAAGAGATTTTGATGAGAGGACGCAAAACTTTCAGTATTTGATCCTTAAAGTTTTTGACACAAAAGACTTGTACCCTAAAATCCCGAAGAAACCCAAGTGACTAAAAGTGAAAATGACATAAGGGGAAACTAAAAATAATGACGAAATGGAAACCTAAAATGACAAGGAAGGAATTCGGCACCGAACTCTCACTCAAAGTCGATTTTGCACTCCAAGATACCCAACAATCGGCTAACTCTTCCCCACAACAATCCTTTGGAAATCTCCTTGATTTCCTTCCTGATACACTCAACTTTTGAATTTGAATTTCAATTCAATTTCTCAAGTTTAAATCAACTCTTATCTTTTACCAAGTCTACCATCATCTTGAAGACATTGCATCCAAGTTTACCACCTGTTACCCCAAACTAGCAAAAACAGCTCAGCTTGCTTACAAAGGTATTCAAACCTCAGCTCCCCCTTTGCAAATGATGCCACATCCTTGTCTCCCATACGACATCGACTTTCCACTCCAACACACGCCTCTTTGTGTCATAAACCCCCCAAAAATTTCCCTTAAGTCCTATTAGCTAGCATCGACAATCTTATAAGTCTAAAATCCAAAATTTTGCCAGGGTTTAGGCTTTAACCCAGGCCTTTTAAAGGCCCCCCAAACGCACCCAAATCATCGATTCATGTAACACCCTACACCCCTGTCCGTCGCCGGAATAGGGTATTAAGGTATTACATGTCTAAAGACAACCTACCGAGGTTCATAGTTACACGCTAGACATAGATTCATTGAGTTCTTTAACCGAATGTATATCACTTGTAAAAAGGTTCGGTCAGTACCTCATATCCCATTTAATTCGTTTTATAAACATGCTAGCAAATTTCCACCATGTGGCTACTAACAATTTGGCCAAATCAAACTTTTCAATAACCGAACACCATATTAGAAACTCATTGCATATTGGGTACTAACTAAATATCATGCCACAAACATCGAACCATATGAGTATCATCCAAACATATAATCAAACTAGAAAACTAGGTAAGCCATTTTCGCATGGCTAGAATAATTACAACTCAAAATGTAATTTGGTTCAATAAAAAGGAGATTAGCCTATGCATGCTATTGATCCAAAATAACTATCAAATGTACCAAAATAACGGCGATAGTGTAGGTGATTAAGGCTTCAATCCTCGAGTCCGTAGCTTCCAAAATGAGATCTATAAAACAGAGGAAACAAAGTAAACGGAGTAAGCATTACAATGCTTAGTAAGTTTTAAGCAATGACAACAGATAAAACTCCAATTATAACATAATTGTTCGAATTTTTGTTTCCCTCTTCTTTTAGGTAAGTCACCCTTTAACCAAACATACACATTCTCATCATATACGAAAGTAGATAACTTTCACTTATAGCAAGCTCATGTAAACATGGACATGTCGCATAATTTCACATAACATTTCGCATTGACAAATTGTATTTTGACCATATTGATAGTCTCATTTCATACACACATATGTAATCGCATAATGACCTTAGTATTTGGTCCAAAAACCAGCTTGCATATAAGCTTAGGGTACATACCTGTATAACTTAACACTTTAAGCGCATTCATTAGCAATCATTACCATGAAGAATTTTAGTCTTAGACTTTACTCGCATCATCATCGAGACCTTTAGCTCGGGTAAAATCTCCATACATAGACATCGGGCCTTTGCCCCGGATAGAATCTCCGCATATAGCCTTTGGGTCTTAACCCGGGCATCATCTCTGCATATAGCCTTCGGGTCTTAACCTGGACATAGTCTCCACATATAGTCATCGGGACTTTAATCCCGGATTCACATCATAGAGTCTCATACATATGTATTCACACGTTGCCACATTTCACGTAGCAAGATCACACGTGTAATTCAATACATTCATTCGCATACAAACATATAACATGCTCCTTGACTTTATATCGTAATGTAAATCAAAACTTATACATGTATACTCTTCTTTTCTAGACTTTCGGCCCAATGAGCAAACATACATAAGCAATACATTTCAAATCCCAATTTCAGTTTCTTTCTCTATGAGTCATTCGGCCATATAGTAAACATGAAATAGGCTTCTTTCTCAATGGAACATCGTTCAACTATCATGCATGTATATCATGGCATTCTAAATTAAATACCAAATTCAATTACTCAAAACTTACCTTGAACTTTCCCGAGCAATTATGAGTTGGCTATTCGACCACTTTAGCCTTCCATTTATCCGAACTTGTCCCTCTATGCTCTTGAGCTAAATAAAATATTTAATTCTATTAATCCTTATTCAAACATCTCAATTAATCATTTTCACTTATAGTCAAATAATACATGCATATACTTCTCATAGCAAACACACACACATTCGGCCATTTCACATACATATCACAAGTCGCAACAAGCTGATTTTCTGAGCAACATTCAATAAATTACTCATAACTGGAGCTACGAAACTCCAAATGAAGTGACGTTAATTTTTCCTGAAAATAGATTCATATATCTTCTATCCATAAAATTTTCAGAATTTTTGGTTTGGCCAATCAATACCAGAATTTTCTTAAAGTTTCCCCTATTTCACTGTTTGACTAAACTGACCACTCTTTACTACGGATTGAATTTCTCCTTGTACAGAATTCAAAATATGTCCTAGTCTATTTTATTCGAAACTAGACTCATTAAGGAGTCTAAGCATATAAATTTTATCTTATAAAAATATTTTTTACAATTTATAGTGATTTTCTAAAAACAGAACAGGGGATTTTGAAGTCATTCTGACACTGTCTCACACAACTTTAAAAATCTCTTTATCGGCAATTCCATTGCTTGTAAGGTGTCTTTTGTAAGAAACTAGACTCATTAAGCTTTAATTATATAATTTATTCAGCCTCTAATTCAGCTACCATCTTAATGCTCGATTGTACAAAGCCTCAGAATCACTTTCACTTTCTGCTCAGCATCTCTAATTAAATCAATTCCAAAAATCTTACTTTCACTGAGCTCGGTCCAAAACAACGGTGTACGGCATTTGCGACTGTACAAAGCCTCGTAAGGTGCCATCTTAATGCTCGATTGGAAACTGTTGTTGTAAGCAAATTCAATCAAAGGCAAATACCGTTCCCACGAACCATTAAACTCAAGGACACAACATCTCAACATATCCTCGAGTATTTGAATTACTCGTTCTGATTGACCATCCATCTGAGGATGGAACGCGGTACTAAAATGTAGCTTAGTACCCAGAGAATCTTGTAGTTTCTTCCAAAACCGCGATGTAAATCTCGGGTCTCTATCTGATACGATAGAGATAGGGACCCCATGCAATCTGACGATCTGAGAAACATACAACTCCGCTAACTTATCAAGTGAGTAATCCGTACGCACGGGTATAAAATGAGCGGATTTAGTTAATCGGTCTACGGCAACCCAAATCGCATCCTTCTTGCTCGGTGTCAACAGTAGCCCAGATACAAAATCCATCGTGACTTTATCCCATTTCCGCTCGGGAATCAAAATCGGTTGCAACAAACCCGAAGGCACCTGATGTTCTGTTTTTACTTGTTGACATATCAGACACTTCGACACAAAATTGGAGATGTCTCGCTTCATACCATGCCACCAATATTGATGTTTCAAATCGTTGTACATTTTTGTACTTCCCGGATGAACCGACATTCGACTATTATGAGCTTCATTTAAAATCATCGAAATCAACTCTGAACTTCTCGGGATACATACTCGGCCTCGAAATCTCAAACAACCATTGTCGTCAACTTGAAACTCAGGATCCGCATTTACATCACATTGAGCTCGCTTGGCAATTAAATCATCATCCGCTTCCTGAGCCTCACAAACTTGTCGTAGAAACACCGGTTTCACTTTTAATTCCGCTATCATCATACCATCATCAGATACCGATAAATGCACATTCATTGCTCGTAGAGCAAACAATGATTTCCGGCTAAGAGCATCAGCAACTACATTCGCCTTTCCCGGATGATAGTCAATGACAAGCTCATAATCCTTTAACAATTCAAGCCAACGTCTTTGTCTCAAATTCAAATCTCTTTAGGTCATCAAGTATTTGAGGCTTTTATGGTCGGAAAAGACATGACATTTCTCACCAAAAAGGTAGTGACGCCAAATCTTCAAAGCAAACACAATAGCAGCTAATTCAAGATCATGAGTCGGATAGTTTTTCTCATGAGGCTTTAATTGCCTCGAAGCATATGCAACAACTCTGCCCTCTTGCATCAAAACACACCCCAAGCCATTCAAAGACGCATCACTATATACTACAAACTCTTTACCGGATTTAGGCTGAACTAAGACTGGAGCCTCTGTCAAAAGGGCTTTCAATTGGTCGAAACTTTTCTGGCACTTTTCAGACCATTCAAATTTAACATCTTTCTGCAATAGCTTTGTCAACGGGGTTGAGATCATCGAGAAGTCTTTCACAAACCGTTGGTAGTACCCGGCAAGTCCTAAAAAAGCTTCAGACTTTTGAGACATTTTTAGGAGGCTTCCAATCAAGGATAGCAGATATTTTATTCAGATCAACTCGGATACCCGCAGCAGATACAATATGTCCCAGAAAGCCAACCTCGCGCAACCAGAACTCACACTTGCTGAATTTCGCATACAACTGGTTATCACGCAAAATCTGTAGCACAAGTCTTAAATGCTCGGCATGCTCAATCTCATCGCGAGAATAAACCAAAATGTCATCGATAAACACGACCACAAATTGATCTAGGTACTGCTTAAACACTCGATTCATCAGATCCATGAAAACAGCGGGGGCATTAGTCAGCCCAAACGGCATCACTAAAAATTCGTAGTGTCCGTACCTCGTTCTGAAAGCAGTCTTGGGCACGTCTGAGTCTCGAACTCGCAACTGATAATAGCCGAATCGCAAGTCAATCTTTGAAAACACTGAGGCTCCCTTTAACTGATCGAATAGGTCATCGATACGAGGCAACGGATACTTATTCTTTATAGTCACCTTGTTCAGCTGCCGATATTCAATACACATTCTCAAAGTCCCGTCTTTCTTTTTCACGAATAAGACTGGTGCACCCCAGGGTGAAAAGCTCGGTCTTGCGAAACCTCTATCAGTCAACTCGTGCAACTGAGATTTCAACTCTTTCAACTCTGTCGGAGCCATACGATACGGAGCAATCAAAATCAGAGTTGTACCCGGAACTAGCTCAATGCCGAACTCAACCTCTCTAACAGGCGGTAATCCTGGTAATTCTTCAGGAAATACGTCCGGATACTTACAAACCACAGGTACAGTCTCAAGCTTTAGTTCGGATATTTTGCTATCCAAAACATAAGCAAGATAAGCCTCGCAACCCTTTTGCATAAACTTTTTAGCCATAACAGAAGATATTACTGCCGGTAGCCCATTTAGATCAGAAGACTCAACCCTAATTATCTCATTATTCAAACATCGCAAATCAATAGTCTTTTGCTTGCAATTCACTACCGCATCATGCACAGTCAAACAATCCATTCCGAGAATAACGTCGAATTCGTCGAATGGCAAAATCATCAAATCGGCCAGAAAACAGGAATTTCGAATCATAAGGGGACATTTCTTACACACTCTATCAACTAAAACACAACGACCCAAGGGATTGGACACTCGAATCACAAACTCAATAGACTCAATAGGGAGAGTCTTACTGGATGCCAAATTTTCACATACATATGATTGAGTTGAACCGGGGTCAATCAAAGCAATTACATCAGTATCAAAGAGAGTGAAAGTACCGGTAATAATATCTGGGGAAGAGGCATCCTCGCGTGCACGTATAGCGTAAGCTCTAGCAGGGGCACGAGTCTCAGATTTTGTCGTGGCATCTTTAAACCTTCTCTGACCGCCGCTAGCATTTCCCGAATTTCTAGGTGGTCTACCTCGTGCTGAAATAGTACTCGGTTTCCCACTCTGATTCACATTCTGCTCGGACCATCTGGGGCAATCTCTTATAAAGTGATCAGTCGACCCGCACTTATAACAGGAGCGATCATGAAATCTGCAGCTCCCCGAATGCCATTTTCCACAATACTTGCACTCGGCTCTGTCTCGACGGTCGTTCCCAACACTAGCAGCAGAAGTGGCACGTGTACTCATAGGGGGTCGATCACGGTCTCGTCTAGAAAAATCTGAAGTGGCATTTGGTCTGTCCGACTCACTTCGAAATTTCTTTGATGATTTTTGAATAGACCTCCCAGAAGATCTCTTACGGAACTCTCTGGCTCCGCTATCAGCTTTTCTCTTTTCATTCCTAAGCTCTTCGGCCTTGCAGGCTCGCTCGACAAGAACAACGAACTCTTGAATTTCCAGAATGCCAACCAGTAGTTTGATGTCTTCATTTAACCCGTCCTCGAAGCGTTTACACATAATAGCTTCAGATGCTATGCACTTGCGAGCATATCGGCTAAGCCGTACGAATTCTCTCTCATATTCGGTCATTGACATTCGGCCTTGTTTAAGCTCAAGGAATTCCTTCAGTTTCTGATCGATAAATCTTTGGCTGATATACTTTTTATGGAATTTAACTTGGAAAAACTCCCAAGTAACTCGCTCTCTCGGCACAACAGAAACCAATGTGTTCCACCAATAGTAGGCAAAATCACGCAGCAGAGATACGGCACATTTCAAGCACTCCCCGGGCGTGCATGACAATTCATCGAACACACGGATTACATTATCGAGCCAAAACTCGGCCCGCTCAGCATCATCATCAACTGTAGCCCAGAATTTTTCAGCCCCATATTTTCTAATTTTATCAACCGGGGGTTTACTTGACCTCACAGGGTCAGTCTCAGGAGGAGCCACAGGGGTAAGAAGTGGGTTATTCGGGGGAGGAGGTTGTGGGACAGCTAGATTAGTTCGTAGGAATTGAGTGAACCAATCATTCATCATTGCATAAAAGTTCTGCCTCGTGTCATCATCTCGATGACGGGTATTCGGCTGAGAGTCGATCGGCGCGGTCCCTTGCGCGGGAGCAGCCGCTAAACTCTCAATATCTTCCGCTACGGCTCGATCGGGATTGGGATCCATTACTATACGAAAAACACATTTCAAATGTCAGAAATCACCACACTATCGCATTATCAAAAAATGGCATGTATAGCTATACTCACACGCGCTACGTTAGTCCGAGAATCGACTAAACCGTAGCTCTGATACCAATAAAAATTAACACCCTACACCCCTGTCCGTTGCCGGAATAGGGTATTAAGGTATTACATGTCTAAATACAACCTACCGAGGTTCATAGTTACACGCTAGACATAGATTCATTGAGTTCTATAACCGAATGTATATCACTTGTAAAAAGGTTCGGTCAGTACCTCATATCTCATGTAATTCGTTTTATAAACATGCTAGCAAATTTCCACCATGTGGCTACTAACAATTTGGCCAAATCAAACTTTTCAATAACCAAACACCATATTAGAAACTCATTGCATATTGGGTACTAACTAAATATCATGCCACAAACATCAAACCATATGAGTATCATCCAAACATATAATCAAACTAGAAAACTAGGTAAGCCATTTTCGCATGGCTAGAATAATTACAACTCAAAACGTAATTTGGTTCTATAAAAAGGAGATTAGCCTATACATGTCATTGATCCAAAACAACTATCAAATGTACCAAAATAACGGCGATAGTGTAGGTGATTAAGGCTTCAATCCCCGAGTCCGTAGCTTTCAAAATGAGATCTATAAAACAGAGGAAACAAAGTAAACGGAGTAAGCATTACAATGCTTAGTAAGTTTTAAGCAATGACAACAGATAAAACTCAAATTATAACATAGTTGTTCGAATTTTTGTTTCCCTCTTCTTTTAGGTAAGTCACCCTTTAACCGAACATACACATTCTCATCATATACGAAAGTAGATAACTTTCACTTGTAGTAAGCTCATGTAAACATGGACATGTCGCATAATTTCACATAACATTTCGCATTGACCAATTGTATTTTGACCATATTGATAGTCTCATTTCATGCACACATATGTAATCGTATAATGACCTTAGTATTTGGTCCAAAATCTAGCTTGCATATAAGCTTAGGGTACATACCTGTATAACTTAACACTTTAAGCACATTCATTAGCAATCGTTACCATGAAGACTTTTAGTCTTAGACTTTACTCGCATCATCATCGAGACCTTTAGCTCGGGTAAAATCTCCATACATAGCCATCGGGCCTTTACCCCAGATAGAATCTCCGCATATAGCCTTCGGGTCTTAACCCGTACATCATCTCTGCATATAGCCTTCGGGTCTTAACCCGGACATAGTCTCCACATATAGTCATCGGGACTTTAATCCTGGATTCACATCACAGAGTCTCATACATATGTATTCACATGTTGCCACATTTCACGTAGCAAGATCACACGTGTAATTCAATACATTCATTCGCATACAAACATATAACATGCTCCTTGACTTTATATCGTAATGTAAATCAAAACTTATACATGTATACTCTTCTTTTCTAGACTTTCGGCCCAATGAGCAAACATACATAAGCAATACATTTCAAATCCCAATTTCAGTTTCTTTCTCTATGAGTCATTCGGCCATATAGTAAACATGAAATAGGCTTTTTTCTCAATGGAACATCGTTCAACTATCATGCATGTATATCATGGCATTCTAAATTAAATACCAAATTCAATTACTCAAAACTTACCTTGAACTTTCCCGAGCAATTATGAGTTGGCTATTCGACCACTTTAGCCTTCCCTTTATCCGAACTTGTCCCTCTATGCTCTTGAGCTAAATAAAATATTTAATTCTATTAATCCTTATTCAAACATCTCAATTAATCATTTTCACTTATATTCAAATAATACATGCATATACTTCTCATAGCAAACACACACACATTTGGCCATTTCACATACATATCACAAGTAGCAACAAGCTGATTTTCTGAGCAACATTCAATAAATTACTCATAACTGGAGCTACGAAACTCCAAATGAAGTGCCGTTAATTTTTCCTGAAAATAGACTCATATATCTTCTATCCATAAAATTTTCAGAATTTTTGGTTTGGCCAATCAATACCAGAATTTTCTTAAAGTTTCCCCTATTTCACTGTTTGACTAAATTGACCACTCTTTACTACGAATAGAATTTCTCCTTGTACAGAATTCAAAATATGTCCTAGCCTATTTTATTCGAAACTAGACTCATTAAGGAGTCTAAGAATATAAATTTTATCTTGTAACAATTTTTGTACAATTTATAGTGATTTTCTAAAAATAGAACAGGGGATTTCGGAGTCATTCTGACACTGTCTCACACAACTTTAAAAATATTTTTATCGGCAATTCCATTGCTTGTAAGGTTTCTTTTGTAAGAAACTAGACTCATTAAGCTTTAATTACATAATTTATTCAGCCTCTAATTCAGCTTCCATAATTTATGGTGATTTTTCCAAAACACGTTACTGCTACTGTACCAAGCAGGTTTATACAAATTCACTCTTTAAAGTTCTTATTCACATATTTAAAACATAACTTCATATATGGCATCATTTAGAGAAGTCATTGACCTTAACATATATATACATAATTCATATTCATTCATTTAACTAGATGAATCACACAAGTCAGTAATAATCAACTCACAACTCAATTTGCACCATACGTTAATTTCATACTCCCCTATACAAAATCTAACCTTATAGCCGAAAATGCAAATGTCTCAATGAAAAGCTATTTAATCATGTTTTCTAACACACTTACCCAAATGGTCATGAGATAGCCCTTGTACACATTCGGCCTTTTAATCAAAAAAATCAATTTAACAATGCAAGATTCAAGTACGCTAAGTCTTCAAGACCACATTAAGCAATTGTATAAGCATGTATTAAGTGTTGAACATTAAGCTTCTATTTCTAAATTTTCTTAAGACCGAACATCATAAAAGGCATTTTAGACATTTGTTTCTCAACTCCACTCGTTACTATCATTTAATTTACTGCTTTGAACTCATTTTAACCAATGTATATCAACATTTTACAACTTAATTCCAGTTTAATTTCTAATATTTAATAACCACATTGGGGCTTCACTTCATTCATTCATTAGTCTCAAGCACATGGCAATGTCACAATGCACATACGGCACAATGTATTCTCATCCCTAAAGAAATTGATTTCTTTATGATAATTTAGACCACCCACATGCCTTTCTTTTACTAGATCAACTTTCCACTATTTTTTTTTTCTAAGCTCTTTGAAACATAAAGGAAACCATGCATTCATTCAAATTCCTTAACCAATAATAAAAATCTTAATTGTTAATATTAATCCCACAAGATCTTAACATGGCCGAATGGGTAACTCCTTTTAGCCAAATTACCTATTTCATGAATTCAACAACAAAATCTCCAAAAATTTCCTTACAGCTTTTAAAATTTCAAACTTCTATCCCCTTTAGTACCTTTCAACTCAAACCGAAAGTTCCATGCCCTAAAAACTTAGAAATTCACTCATGAATACACTCATGGACTCAACTATGATATAAACACATATATAACATCTCTTTATGCTTTCACTACTCAAAATATGAAGTACCAAACATAAATTTCCAAACTCTAGCAAGATTTAAACCATGACCGAATGTTTCAATCTCTCCAACTCAAACAATTTCATAATGGGCAAAGGAGGGAACCGCATGACCAGCTCAAATCCATAGAAATCAAAAGAAATTCATCAAGGAACATACCTAATTAGAACACATGCCAACCGATTGCCTTTGGTTCCCAATTTCTTTCCTTTCCTTAGTGTACGGCAAAGTGAGAAGAAAAGATGAACAATTTTTTTTTTCACCCAAAATCCTTATTTTATTAGTTCTATTATTTCAATTTTATGACAACTAATTTCTTATTTCTATTATTATTATTATGACTAAATTACAATTCACAAGATGCCAAAACTTCATCATTACCATTCACTATCACAAAGTGGGCAATTTGACATGCAAGCCCACTATTTCTCATACATGCATTAAAAGTCATCACACATTTGTCTAGCATATATTCAAAGTTCATAATTTAGCCCTTTTAGGTGAAATTCATAAATATAATACTAAATTGAAGCACCTAAGATGCCACACATAAATTGGCACATAAAATAGGCATCAAATTAAATATTAAATCATTTTTGTGCTTCGGTTTTGTGGTCCCGAAACCACATTCCGACTAGGGTCGATTTAAGGCTGTCACAACTCAGCACACCTAATCATGCAAATACCAATTTATGCAAGAATTAAAAAACCCTAAAATTTAGGGCGTTGGATAAAGTTATGTGTTTAAAGAAATGGAATATGAGTGTGAATTGACATGCCAAATGGTTAATACCTTTTATATGTTGAAACTTTCCTATTGAATGATACAAAATTATGTCGTATTAAATGATTACGAGATTATACGATTGATATGTGAAATACTCATTTAATTGTTTTAAATGCTTTGTTTGGAAATCATATTAAATTTAATTATATTCATTTACCTCGTGTATGTCGAGATAAAATATTTGTTTTAATACCTATAAACTTACTAAGCTTTATAAGCTTACTTTGTCTTTTTTCCTGTTTTCTGTAGCCATCATTTTGCAGAACGGGTCAGACAGATCAACTTCAATGCTCACACTATCTAGACTTTTTTCAATAGTTTTTGTGATTGGGTCATTTTGGTTGTGGCATGTATATATAGGGTTTGATGTTGTGAAAGTTAACATGTTAGTTTATTTGTATTTAAGTATATATAAATGGTAATGTTTAGTAAGTTATGTTTTTTCTTATTACTAATGTGGTATGGTAATGTTTGTGCCTTTGTCTATGTATTGTTTTGATTTAGTACTCTTAATGATGTTTGAAATGTCTATAATCAATTTAATAGGTGATACAGGGTATTGGTTATGTTAGATTTGCTTATGGTTTATGTTTGATATTAGGAAATGGTTACATGGTGGTTAATTGAATAACATATGCATGATGGTAATCTTTTAAGTGATATGGTAATGGTATATGTGTATAATAATTGTGGTGTCATTAAGGACACATTGGTTTGACACATGTTGGGAGTATTGTGCCTAAGCAAAATTATCTGACAGAATTCATTCTAAGATGTAACACCCTTAACCCGTATCCGTCGTCAGACTAGGGTTAAGAGCATTACCAGATATATCGGAACATTTCATAAACTTTTACCAAACATCATTCAAATATCATCACATCATATCAAATCATACACATTGAGTCCCTTAAGAAGGTCTACGAAACCTTTAACATGCATTAGAAAGGGGTCGGGACTAAACCAAACACTTACAAAAATTTTCCAAAACTTAACAAATTTTCAAAGTAACAGAGGTCACCTGCCGGTGTATCAGGCCGAATGCCTTACACTAAATTAGACACACTCGTGTGTCTAGGCCATTGAAAAACATGGCATACATTTTAACTGAGGTTACATGGCTAAGGACACGCGTGTATTGTAAGCCGTGTAAAAACTGGAGGGTATATTGACTTGGGTCACATGGCCAACCACATGCTCGTGTGCCAGCCCGTGTGCCCTTTCAAAATGGCCCACACACCCATGTATCAGGCCATGTGTTAGGCTGTGCCAAACCTGTAGGGTATATTGACTTAAGCCACACGGCCTACCACACACCGGTGTAAGAGGCCGTGTGGTGCACCTAGGCTCAATTTGAATTGGCATTCGAGCAACACGGCAGAGACACACGACATTTTTCCTACTCGTGTAAGCACAAAAATGGGCCATTTACAAGGCCAAGTTGCCACCCAAAATTTGGGTCATCCCTACAAGCTCAATATCAATGCATTTCATACCAAATTTTAAGCCATTTCACAACCAAAACAGGAATAATTCATACCATCTAATTCTCATTCAAAATCATGCTCAAATTCCATACTAATTCATACCAAATGTAACACCCCTAACCCATATCCATAGCCGGACTAGGGCTAAAGACATTACCAGACAAATCAGAACTTTTACGGAGAATTCTTAATCATCAACATCATATCAATATCAAACATCATCAATAAGTCCCTTATGAAGGTCCTCGAGACCTTAACCATGCATTAGAAGAAGATTGAGACTAAATCGAACACTTACAAATTTTTTTTGAAACTTAAACATTTTTCAAAGCTGTTAAGGTCACACGGCCAGCAGACACGCCCATGTGTCCAAGCCGTGGCAAAACAGGGCATACATACTGACTTGTTCACATGACCACAAGACACGCCCGTGTGCTCGGCCGTGTAAAAATTAAGGGAGCTACTGACTTGTGCACACGGCCAGTCACATGCCCATGTGACTAGCCCGTGTGTCACCCACGGCCACTAGACACGCCCGTGTGCCTAGGCCGTGTCTTTCCTGTAGGGTATACTAACTTAATTCAAAAGGTACCCTAGGGGGCACACGGCCGTGTATTAGGACTGTGTGTCGCACACGGCTGAGACACATGCTCGTGTCTCTGACTGTGTGGACAAAAATAGGCCATTCGAAAAGCCAATTTTGCCACCCATTTTAGGTCATCCCTACAAGTCAAAAACCAATACAAATATACCAATAATTCTTAGCCAAAACACAACCAAAATACCCACATTTCACGCCATAAAGACCTCATTCTAAATCGTGCTTAATGACCATGTTAATTCAAACCAAATTACAAGCCAGATCTTATACATACCATATGTTCCATAGCACAATCATACCACATTCCATTTTATAACAAAACTTACCATATTCACACCCAAACATATACCAAAATGATCATATTTCTACTGGCTTTATAAACACCATAAAAACATACCTAAATCAAACTTGAACAATCCTTAGTTAGGCATATCACATGGCATAACTTATATACATCACAAAACATATTCCAAATTCATCTAGCTTATACATGCCATAATTCAACATCTATACAATCAAAATGTGCCAAAACAAGTTTAAATAGTGTGGTAATGATCCTCGATGATCCCTGAACTTCTAGTAGCTTCAATATCTATAAAACAAAGCAAACACACACAAAGTAAACGATAAAGAGTTTAGTAAGCCATATACAAATAGATTAATCAAGTAACACATTCACATCACCATTTAATCAATTTGCTCATGACAAAATACCATTATAAGTCAACATTTCACATATAGCTTAGATGAACCACATATCTCAATTGTGTTTGACACAAATATACTCATGTCATATATAAACAGATCTTAAATTCATAATTGAACATATACTACCTTACAATCTCAAACACAGCACATGTTTCATATGTACCAAAATCGGGTGCACATTCATACACTCTTTCATTTTCTCAGAATGCCCGTTGAACCATTCGGAATCAATAAGGATACGCATAATACTCAAAAAGATCATACAATGCAAACGTCCCTGACGTTGTCTTACATGTAATCAGATATCGATACCACTGTCCCAAATAGGGTCTTATACGGAGTCAAATACGATACCAATGTCTCGGATATGGTCTTACACGTAAATCTCAGATCGATGCCAACATCCCAGACTTGGACTTACTTGTAAACAAATATCAGATTTTATGTCATGACATATGTATCCTAACTATTCCTAAGGTTCGGTGGGGCTTTTCGGACGTCATCACATACTCGAAACATTCTCGGATTTCACATATACATCTCTCATAATAGTTCATCACAACTCAATTATATATATAAGCATGAATAAATTAATTTAAGCACATTTATTTGTAAATAGACTTACCTCGTACAGATTCATACGGTAATAATCGGCTATTCAACAACTTTCGCCTTTTCCCGATCTAATTTTGTTTTCTTTGGTTCTTGATCTATATAAATTTAAATTTAACTCTTTTATTCACCAAATCATTCAATTCAATCCAAAAACACATAACTTGGGCAGTTACAAATTAGCCCTCACATTTGCACATATTGACATTTTAGTCCCTATTTCATAAAATCACAAAATTCACAAATTTCCTTTTATACAAGCTTAGTTGAATTTTTAAGGCTTCCATTTAAGCCCATATAACACTTTTATTTCACAATTTAGTCTTCCTAATTCTCATTTTTTTCAATTTAGCCCTAAACACTCAATTTTATCAAAATTCAAAGGCAAAATATATCAATCTACCACATATCTTTTATTTTTTCATCCATTAACACTTTAAAGCTCACAAAATCAACAATGACATAACTCAAAATTATCATCAAATTCTCAAATTGAAACATGGGCTCAAGAGAATACAAAACAACGATATCAAAAACATAAAAAATATCAAAAACGGACCAAAATGCATACCTTAATTAAGCCAAGTAAGTGTCGAATGCTAAAAACACTTATTCTTTTCTTTTTCTTTCTAATAATTGGTGGAAGATGACATTTTTTTGGCCTAATTAATTTGTTTGTTTTATTATAAAACATTTATTTATAAATTCCACTTTTGGCCTTAATTTAAATAACATATAAAACATGTCATTAAGGCCATTAATGTCCATCAATATTTGAAATGGTTTAATTACCAAATTAAGCCATCATATGTAAGAGCCAACTCAATCTAACACATTAAACATATGAGATGCTACTTTTACTCATATTGTGATTTAGTCTTTTTTTATGATTTGACACACAAACAGACAAATTAGCTTACGAAAATTGTAACACCCTGAATTTGGGCCTAGAAGTATTGGGCCTTGAGTCTGGGTTCGGATAAAAGAAAACCTGAATAGTTGAGAAGTTTTAAATATTAGTGTTAAAAAATATATATATTATTAGAAAAATACTACTGTATTTATTATTATAGATGTTTGAAAATTTTTATGAAAATTATAATTATTAGTTTTAGATAAAGAAATATATTTATAATATTATTGTTGTCAATTTGGTGTTTAAATTTAGTGTTTAAATAAATTGTGAATGATTTAGAGTGTGGGAAAAATCTTGGGTTTGATCCAAGACTCTAGCAAAAATTCTTAATTTTTGCATTCTTAGGGAAATCGGTGCTTAAGGCCTTATAATTAAGTTAGGCAAAAATTGGGCATAGATAAACACCTAGCCCAGTGGTTAGCACACTGGGAAGCTAGACGAGGGCCACGGTTCAAGGCACGATGCGCACAAGTTGTGGGGTTTATTTTTCAAATGAGGATTGCGGCTACGTAAGGCTTAAGAGACGTTGCGATCGAAGTATGCCACAAGAGCGTCTTTGGTGCAGTGGCAGCAGCATGCTAGAGGTTCTGAGCAGACGCGGGTTCGAGTCCAGGCGCAGGCAACTTTAATTTTATTTTGAAAACAGCAGGGACTGCAGCAGGTAAGGGTTAAAATTAAATGCAACCATACATTGTTGAGAACAAAAATGTGACGCAGTGGCCAGCAGCGTTGGAGGGTGCGAGGAAGTCACGGGTTCGAGCTGCTTGGTGCGTGCGAGGAGCTACATTTTTGCTGCACGCATGGGAGAATGTTGGAGCTGGAACCGAAACTCTACCAGCAGCAGGAGGAGTCGGCTGAGCGGTGGAGAGTTTGAATAAATTCAAACATTGAATTTGGCCAAGAATCAAGGAGCAATTAAAGGAATTTAAAATGGATGGGAGGCTTAAATAAAGGAATTCGAATTAGATGAGGGGAAGGTGTTGGCCGAACAGCTCTTTCAATTTTTGGCTTTTATGAATTATTCCTCTTTTTGTTCATCTTTTCTAACCGAACCTATCTTCTTCTACTCTTCTTTTCTTCTTATTTTTTCTTCTTTCATCTCATCTCTTACTTCTTTAATTTCTTTCAAACCGAACCTATACTGTTATCTCATCTCTTCTATTATTTCTATTTTTTATTTCTCTTTTCTTCATCAATCCTTCTCAAAAGTCCATAAGCCGAATCCTCTAGAAGCCGAATCTCTAATCTTTTCATTTAACCGAAACCTTCATGACTCGTGGTGTTTCAAAAGCTGAACTATAGAGCGCAAATGTGACTTTTTTCGTATTCGTGATTCGAACTACGATAGATCGGGATTAGTACTACAACAAAATAGCATTTTAGTAAGTGTTCGAACCTTTTATGAGTTACTTATGCTTTAAGGAAAAAGCCGAAACCCATATGGGTGGCTAACATTTTGGACTAAGGACTTTAATAGCCTCTTCTTTTGGTTTCGAATGTGTTTAGCTTGGACTTAAGGGTAAGCAATCAAAGAGTGTTGAAGGATTAATAGTGTGGAGCACCTAGATCTAGTGGTTGGAATTTGACAAAGGCAACTCGTGGGAGAGATCTCGCTGTAGTAATCACAAAACAGGTGTGTGTGTATGCATCGAACACCCTTTCATGGTTCAATTCGGCAAAAGTCGAAGAGCTAAAATTCTGGCATTTTGTGGGCTTGCGAGTGAGCGAGCGCTCGTGGGTTATTTGGGAATGTGGAGATTTGGTAATCGGTATTGGTAAGACAAACAAGTGTGCAATTTCGTGCACATCGGTAAGTTGGGCCTCGATGGGCCAACTGTAGGCCCAATGGGCTTTCGAGCCCATATGGGTAAAAATGGGCGTTAATGTATTCTGATAGATGGTAGGGTCAAAACTGCTAAAACTGATAACTGAACATGAAACTTGGACTAAATGGGCTTAAGTTGCTAGTGGACATTGTAGGGCCCATTAGGGGTTTTAAGGCCCAAAGGCTAAAACTATTAAACTAACTAAAATGGACTACTATAACGACAATAAATTAGTAATGACTGTAATATGCATGGAAACCCTAAAAATTGATAAAATTATCGAAATACCCTAATAGGTGGAAAATTACCGTTTTACCCCTAGGTGTAAAAAGACTATTATACCCCTAAGGCAAAATCTAACTAAAATGCATGACTATCTGTTTCTGATACTGTATGCCATGTTATATATATATATATATTGCATGGGTTGGGCTATTGATGGAGGAAGTGTGAGTGGCACTGCCACGTTTACTGGAAAGGGCTGTGCCTCGTATTACTAAAAATGGGCTTTGCCTCGTTATACTATTAGTGGCTTAGCCACGTTATCTGGGCAGCCATGCTACGACTGTGGTGTGTGGGCTAGGTGGGTCGAGTTATTCCCCACATTGTGTGATGGTTTGTACGAGTGGTGTGTAGCGGTTGGGTGCGTTGAGTAGTCTCCCCACAGATTATGGGCTTGCATGCATGCTATTTATCTATTCTGTTTCTGTATTGGGCCTATGGGCCGTACTGTTATCTGTACTGTAACTGATTAGGTCTTCAGCCCAGATTACTGTAATTGAATAGGGCTTTGGCCCAGTAACTAAGACTAACTAGGGCTTTGGCCCAGTTATTACTGAGACTGATGAGGGCTTAGGCCCAGTGGGCTTGAGCTGATTTGGGCTCTGGATGGGCTTCTATACACACTGAGTTTTCCAAACTCACCCTTTTTCCTTCCATCCTTACAGGTGAGCCCAGATTGGTGAACTTGGAGCTGGAAGGGATTCAGAGTGGCCACATGGACTGGACTGTTGGATTTTATTAAGTTATTTATTTCAATTTAGTCTTAATTATTTTTATTCTGATTTTGGATTTGTAATATGGTCGCTCTAATTATTTTTATATTATTTTTAGCTTAAGCATGGTATTGTTTAAATCGTTTTGAAATCGGTTAGCCTTAAGGCGTGTTTTTTTAATAAAAGTTACTTGTTTTCAAAATATCACGATAACCGAGCAAAGCTTCCAGAACGTAAACGTTTTCATAAATAAATAGACTCAAACTTAATTTGTTGTTTGTGGACAAGTCATAAGCTTAAAGTGTGGCAATGGATGTGTGCATGTCTAGGATTGGATCTAGGAAGAGCTTAGTACTTAAGCAGTCTAAATGACTCACCTCCTCTTCTCTTGAATCCTACTTGGTGCCCAGTATCCATTCACTTTAAGCCATAACAAAGAAGATCTGATTTTTCGATACTTAAACTATTTTTAAAATAATATATCTCCACAACTACAAAGGTTTACAAGCTTTCACAATTTTCCATCAGATTTTACAAAGTTGACAATGTTTTGATTATTACAATGAATCACGTTTTGGAAAAAAAATAAACACAAGCTAAGGTTTTATACAAGTTTAACGGTAAAAGTTTCTAAACATTAAGAAGGGTTTTCAATGAAAACATGGTTTTTGAAAAACACTTCTATGTGGCACGCCAGACTTGGCCATAACGTCTGGGCTGGGTTTGGGGTGTTATGTTTAGTGGTATCAGAGCCCGTTTGTAACAACTCGACTGCGGATCGGGTCTAAAAATGTTTTCGTAAATTTTAAACCTTAGGCCCAATAAGGTTATTTATGGAAATCGATTTTGAAAAATTTTGAAAAACTCTTTCAAACTAGTTTTCTTCAAAATACATATGTTTTAAAAGATTTGATTTTGAAAAAGTTTTGAATTTTCTGAAATCTGACAACTGAAGAAGTGGCATACTGAATCCCCAGCACCAAGTCTGTAAGTATTTCTGCTTTATATTCTGTACTGTACTGTAATAATACTGTAGATAGTACTAGGACTCTACTATGACACTATAGATAGGGTAGTACTAAAATCGTAGAGGCTAAGACAGTAGAAAACTAAAAACCCTAAAAGATTGAGACCGTAGCTAGGCTATGATTCTATAAAAACAAAAACTTTAAGATACTATCTTTGTATAAGACATATGAATAATAATAAAATTTTTGAGATCTTTGTAGTTATTTGATTTGTGTTCTGGTAATATAAAGTGATGATATGGATTCTGAGGGTAAGCAAAGTCTGCCAACTTCGGGTAGCGGTAACTCAGAGCTTGGTACTAAGGCACTGGATGAGTTAATAAGGAAAGTGGTAGAAGAAGTATTGGATACCAAAGTTAAGGAAATTAGGGAAACGCTCCAAGCGGGGTGCTTGGATTGTAAAAGAGGAAGGATCCTAGTTCGCAAAAGATAGAGTCTTGTTCTGTAAAACATGTTAGGGCACGACCGAACTTTTAGGCCAGAAAAAATTGCAACAGGCATCATCCGGGTGAATGCCATAAGGAGAAAAGAGCATGCTTTAGATGCGGGTCCCTGGAACATCGAGCTCTAGATTTCCAAGCTTATTCTAGTTAGGTGTGTGATGTTGGATACAAATTCTATGTGCAAGTGATAATGTTTACTTCGGTAATTAGATGTTCTGAGTCGTACTAAAATTATTTAAATCAGAGTACGCAGCGGTAGCGTAGCAGCATAGAGTTGCACGACTATTTTATTGTTTGGAAATTTCGAGGACGAAATTTCTTTAAGGGGGATAGAGTTGTAACACCCTGAATTTAGGCCTTGAGTCTGGGTTCGATAAAAGAAAACCTGAATAATTAAGAAGTTTTAAATATTAGTGTTAAAATATATATATATACATATATTATTAGAAAAATATTACTGTATTTATTATTATTGATATTTTAAAATTTTTATAAAAATTATAATTATTAGTATTAGATAAAAAAATATATTTATAATATTATTGTTGTTAATTTGGTGTTTAAATTTAGTGTTTAAATAAATTGTGAATGATTTAAAGTGTGGGAAAATCTTGGGTTTGATCCAAGACTCCAGCAAAAATTCTTAATTTTTGCATTCTTAGGGAAATCAGGGCTTAAGGCCTTATAATTAAGTTAGGCAAAAACTGGGCATAGAGGAACACCTGGCCCAGTGGTTAGCACGCTGGGAAGCTGGACGAGGGCCACGGTTTAAGGCACGGCGCGCGTGAGATGTGGGGTTTATTTTTCAAATGAGGACTGCAGTTATGTAAGGCTTAAGAGACATTGGGATCGAAGTATGCCACAAGAGCGTCTTTGGTGCAGTGGCAGCAGTGCGCTAGAGGTTTCGAACGGACGCGGGTTCGAGTCCAGGTGTAGGCAACTTTAATTTTATTTTTAAAACAGCGGGGACTGCAACAGGTAAGGGTTAAAATTAAATGCAACCATATATTGTTGAGAACAAAGCTGTGATGCAGTGGCCAGCAGCGTTGGAGGGTGCCTGGAAGTCGCGGGTTCGAGCTGCTTGGTGCGCGTGAGGAGCTACGTTTTTGCTACACGCGTGGGAGAGTGTTGGAGCTAGACCCGAAACTTTACCAGCAGCAGGAGGAGTCGGCTGAGCAGTGGACTGCTGCTAAGCAGTGGAGAGTTTGAATAAATTCAAACATTGAATTTGGCAAAGAATCAAGGAGCAATTAAAGGAATTTAAAATGGATGGGAGGCTTAAATAAAGGAATTTGAATTAGATGAGGGGAAGGTGTTGGCCGAATAGTTCTTTTAATTTTTGGCTTTTATGAATTATTCCTCTTTTTGTTCATCTTTTCTAACTAAACCTATCTTCTTCTACTCTTCTTTTCTTCTTTTATCTCATCCCTTCCTTCTTTAATTTCATTCAAACCGAACCTATACTATCATCTACTCTCTTCTATTATTTCTATTTTCTATTTCTCTTTTCTTCATCAATCCTTCCCAAAAGTCCATAAGTCAAATCCTCTAGAAGCCGAATCTCTCATCTTTTCATTTAACCAAAACCTTCATGACTTGTAGTGTTTCAAAAGCGAAACTATAGAGCGCAAACATGACTCCTTTCATATTCATGATTTGAACTACGGTAGATCGGGATTAGTACTACAGCAGAATAGCATTTTGGTAAGTGTTCGAACCTTTTATGAGTTACTTATGCTTTAGGGAAAAAGCTGAAACCCATATGGGTGGCTAACATTTTGGACTAAGGACTTTAATAGCCTCTTCTTTTGGTTTCGAATGTGTTTAGCGTGGACTTAAGGGCAAGCAATCAAGGAGTGTTGAAGGATTAACACTATAAAGCACCTAGATCTAGTGGTTAGAATTCAACAAAGGCAACTCGTGGGAGAGATCTCGCTGTAGGAATCACAAAATAGGTGTGTGTGTATCGAACACCCTTTCATGGTTCAATTCGGCAAAAGCCGAAATGCCGAAATGCCGAAATTCTGGCATTTCGTGGGTTTGCGAGTGTCCGAGCACTCGTGGGTTATTTGGGAATATGGAGATTTGGTAATCGGTATTAGTAAGACAAACAAGTGTGCAATTTCGTGCACATCAGTAAGTTGGGCCTCGATGGGCCAAATGTGGGCCCAATGGGCTTTCGAGCCCATATGGGAAAAAATGGATGTTAATAGTATTCTAATAGACGGTAGGGTCGAAACTGCTAAAACTGATAAATGAACATGAAACTTGGACTAAATGGGCTTAAGTTGCTAGAGGACACTGTAGGGCCCATTAGGGGTTTTAAGGCCCAAAGGCTAAAACTGTTAAACTAAGTAATGACTATAATATGCATGGAAACGCTAAAAACTAATAAAATTATCGAAATACCCGAATAGGTGGAAAATTACCATTTTACCCCTAGGTGTAAAAAGACTGTTATACCCCTAGGGCAAAATCTAACTAAAATGCATGACTATCTGTTTCTGATAATGTATGCCATGTTATAGATATATATCTGTTGCATGGATTGGACTATTGATGGAGGAAGTGTGAGTGGCACTGCCACGTTTACTAAAAGGGGCTATGCCTTGTATTATTGAAAAGGGGCTTTGCCTCATTATACTGTTAGTGGCTTAGCCACGTTATCTGAGCAGCCATGCTGCGACTGTGGTGTGTGGGCTGGGTGGGTCAAGTTATTCCACACATGGTGTACTGGTTGGTACGGGTGGTGTGTAGTGGTTGGGTGGGTTGAGTAGTCTCCCCCGAATTATGGGCTCGCATACATGCTATTTATCTGTTCTGTTTCTGTATTGGGCCTATAAGCCGTACTGTTATTTGTACTGTAACTGAATAGGGCTTCAGCCCATATTACTGTAACTGAATAGAGCTTTGGCCCAGTTATTACTGAGACTGATGAGGGCTTAGGCCCAGAGCGCTTGAGTTGATTTGGGCTCTGGATGGGCTTCTATACACACTGAGTTTTCCAAACTCATCCCTTTTCCTTCCATCCTTGCAGGTGAGCCCTAGATTGGTGGACTTGGAGCTGGGAGGGATTCAAAGTGGCCACATGGACTGGACCGTTGGATTTTATTAAGTTATTTATTTCAATTTAGTCTTAATTATTTTTATTCTGATTTTGGGTTTGTAATATGGCCGCTCTAATTATTTTTAAATTATTTTTAGCTTAAGTATGGTACTCTTTAAATCGTTTGAAATCGGTTAGCCTTAAGGCACGTTTTTTTATAAAAGTTACTTGTTTTCAAAATATCACGAGAACCGAACAAAGCTTCCGCAATGTAAACGTTTTCATAAATAAATGGACTCAAACTTAATTTGTTGTTCGTGGACAAGTCATAAGCTTAAAGTGTGGCAATGGATGTGTGCATGTCTAGGATTGGATCTAGGAAGAGGTTGGTACTTAAGCAGTCTAAATGACTCACCTCATCTTCTCTTGAATCCTACCTGGTGCGCAGTATCCATTCACTTTAAGCCATAACAAAGAAGATCTGATTTTCCGATACTTAAACTGTTTTTAAAATAACATGTCTCCATAACTACAAAGGTTTACAAGCTTTCACAATTTTCCATAAGATTTTACAAAGTTGACAATGTTTTGATTATTACAATGAATCACGTTTTGGAAAAAAAATAAACACAAGCTAAGGTTTTATACAAGTTTAACGGTAAAAGTTTCTAAACATTAAGAAGGGTTTTCAATGAAAACATGGTTTTCGAAAAACACTTCCATGTGACACGCCAGACTTGGCCATAACGTCTGGGCCGGGTTTAGGGTGTTACAAAAATTTCACACATATCATTCACATGCTATAGACATGGAAAATATTATTAAAATATTTTTTAGACTCGGATATGTGGTCCTAAAACCACTATTCTGACTAGGGTCGAAACCGGGCTATTACAACTCTTCCCCCTTAGGGATTTTTATCCTAAAAAATCTTACCGTCAAACAAGTTCTGATGTTGTTGTCTCATCGCATCTTCAGGCTCCCATGTAGCCTCTTCTAACCCGTGACAATGCCATAATACTTTTACTAACAGAATTTTCTTGTTTCGCAATTCTTTCACTTCACGAGCTTAAATACGGACTAGTGTTTTTTTCATAAGTCATATCAGACTGTATTTCTATCTTAGACGGACTAATCACAAGAGAAGGATTAAATCTATACCATCTAAGCATTGATACGTGAAATACATTGTGAATCTTTTCTAGCTCAGGTGGCAGAAGTAATCCATAAGCAACTGGCCCCACTCTCTCAATGATTACGTAAGGTCCAATGAACCTCGTACTCAATTTGCCCTTTTTACCAAATCGAAGCACTTTCTTCCATAGAGAAACATTTAAAAATACTTTATCACCGATCTCAAATTCGATATCTTTATGTTTCAAATCCACATATGATTTCTGATGATTGAAGCTGCTTTTAGACTATCTCGGATTACTTTCACTTTCTGCCCATGTATCTTGTTTTCACTACGCTCAGACCAATATAACGGAATACGATAATTTCTACCATATAAGGCTTTGTACCGTGCCATTTTAATGATCGATTGAAAACTATTATTATAAAGAAATTCAGTCAATGGAAAGTACTATTCCCATGTACCTTTAAACTAAAGAATGCAACATCACAACATATCCTCGAGTACCTGGATGATCCACTCAAATTGACCATCTGTTTACGGGTGAAAAGCAATACTGAAATGTAATTTTGTACCTAAAGCCTCTTGAAATTTCTTCCAGAATCACGAAGTGAATCTTGGATCTTTATCTAACACAATAGACAATGGCACCCAGTGCAATCTTACAATATTAGAAATATAGAGCTCAGCTAACTTTTCAAGTGAATAATCAGATCGTACTGAAATAAAATGAGCTAATTTGGTCAATCTATCAACTACAACCTAGATTGAATCTTTCTTTTGTGAAGATAAGGGCAAACCAAAAACAAAATCCATCGTCACCTGATCCCATTTTCACTCGGGTATCATATTTGGTTGTAATAAACTGGAGGGCACCTGGTGTTCTACCTTGACTTGTTGACATACTAAACATTTCAAAACCAAGTCAGAGATGTCTCTTTTCATTTTTGGCCACTAGTATAACTGTTTCAAGTCATTATACATTTTTGTGCTTCCTAGATGTACAGAGAATTTACTATTGTGTGCTTCATCTAAAATCATCTGGATCAACTCAGAATTTCTTGGAATGAAAATCCGATCTCAGAATCTCAAACAATCATTAACATCAATATGAAATTCAGAATCAAAATCAAAATTACATTGAGTTCGCTTGGCTACCAATTCATTATCCACTTTCTGAGCATCAATAATTTGTTGCAAAAATGAAGGTCTCGCTTTCAATTCAGCTGTTACAGAACCATCACTAGACAAATCTAAACTAGCATTCATAACACGTAATGTAGATAGTGATTTACGACTCAAGGCATCAGCTACAACATTTGCTTTACCCTAATGATAATCAATGATAAGCTCGTAGTCTTTCAATAGTTCTAACCATCTCCACTGTCGCAGATTTAACTCTTTTTGAGTCATCAGATATTTCAGACTTTTATGATCAGAAAACACGTGGCATTTCTTACCGAACAGATAGTGGCACCAAATCTTCAAAGCAAAAACAGTAGCAACTAATTCAAGATCTTGAGTCGGTAATTCTTCTCGTGCGGTTTTGAAATGTCTAGAGGCATATGCTATAACCTTGTCCTCTTACATTAAAACACAACCGAGGCCATTTAATGAAGCATCACTGTATATCGCATATTCTTTACCCGATTTAGGTTGTACGAGTACCGGAGCTTCAGTTAACATAGCTTTCAACTGATCAAAATTGTTCTGGCATTTATCGGACCATTAAAACTTTACATCTTTTTGTAGCAGTCTTGTCATCGGAGTTGCAATCATAGAAAAGCCTTTCACAAATCAACGATAATACCTGGTAAGTCCTAGAAACCTGCAAACCTCAGAAACATTCCTCGGAGGCTTCCAATCCAGAATAGCTAAGATTTTACTCGACTTTACCCGGATACTGGATGCCTATACAATATGACCCAGAAAGGTAACTTCACGTAACCAGAATTCACATTTACTGAATTTCGCATACAATTGCTTATCATGTAAAGTCTGAAGCACAATTCTTAAATGCTCGGTATGCTCACTTTCATTCCATGAATAAATCAAAATGTCACCAATGAATACAACAACGAATTGATCTAAATACGGTTTGAAAATTATGTTCATCAGATCCATAAACACAGTAGGAGCATTTGTTAGTTCGATTCTGTTGAAATGCAATTGAGACTTTAATTCTTTCAATTTGGTCGGAGCCATTCTATGCAGAGCTATCGAAATCAGAGTAGTTCCCGGCACTAATTCAATGCCGAATTGAACTTCTCTAATCGGAGGTAATTCGGGAAGTTCTTCGGGGAATACATCAGGAAACTCACAAACTACAGGCACTGATTTAACTTTCTTTTCAGAAACTTCCGAGTCGGTCACATACGGAAAATAGGCTTCACAACCCTTCTTCATATATCTCAGAGCTTTCATTGTAGATATCATAGCTGGTAACCCTTTCAAATCACTAGATTCGATTCAAATTATCTCATCATTCTCGCATCTCAAATCACTAGCTTTCCATTTGCAATTCACAATAGCATCATGCAAAGTTAACCAGTCCATACCCAGAATTATATCAAATTCGTCAAAAGGCAACAGCATTAGATCAGCCGGAAAACATACATCTCAAAACATCAACGGGCAATTCATGCAAACTTTGTCAACTAGGACACTTTTGCCTAAGGGGTTTAATACTCTAATTACGAATTTAGTAGACTCTACAGGAAAAGTCTTACTGTGCACTAAATTCATGCATATATACGAATGAGTAGACCCTGGAAATATGAATGCAATCACAGAAGTATCGTATAGAGTAAAAGTACCCGTTATCAAAGCCAAAGACAAAGTTTCCTCCTGAGCTCGAATAGCATACGGCTTGGCTGGTGCTCTGGCCTCAAATCGAATAGTAGTACCTTTCATAGCTCTCTAGCTACCACTCACATTTCTCGTATTTCTGGGAGGTCTACCTCTATCTGCAGTATTACTTGATCTCGGATTCTATGCAATCTTTGGTTTCGTAGGCTCAGGACAATCTCGAATAAAATGATCCATTGATCCACATCTGAAGCAAGCTTGGTCATTCAGTCTACAACTCCCCAGATGTCTTTTACCACAATGTTTACATTCAGGTCATTCGAATCAGACATTTCCGACACTAGCAACAGAAGTAGCAGTAGCTCTGAAACTCAAATGCGATTTAGTTCTATCTCTTCTCGAATGTCCCACATTAGCCTTTGAGCGACTGGAATCATCTCGAAATTTGTTTGACACAGACTGAAATGATTTACTTGTAGACCTCTTTCTTATTTCTCTAGCTTTAGGATCGACTTTTCTTTTCTCTTTCTAGAGTTCTTCGGCTTTACATGCCTGATCAACAAGCACAACAAACTCTTTAATATCAAGGATGCCAACTAACAGACAAATATCTTCATTTAAGCCATCAACGAATTTTTTACACAATATCTCTTCAGTTAATACACATTCACTTGTATAACGGCTCAGATGAATAAACTCTCACTCGTATTCTGAAACAGACATATAGCCGTGTTTAAGTTCCAGGAACTCTTTTCGCTTTTGATAAATGAATCCCTAACTAATGTATTTCTTGTGTAACTCAGATTGAAAGAAATCTCAGGTTATTCGTTCTTTCGGAACAATAGAGGTCAAAGTTTTCCATCTATGATAGGCTACATCTCTGAGCAAAGAAACTATACATTTCACACATTCATCCGGTGTGCACGACATTTCATCAAAAACCTGAATAGTGTTTTCAAGCCAAAACTCAGCTCTTTCAGTATCATGATCACTCGTAGCCCTAAATTCTTCGGCTCCATATTTTCAAATTTATCCACAGAAGGAATATTCAACAGAATCGGATTCATTATTGGAGGCACCATAGATGATTGAGGGGGATTAAGTAGGGGCAGAGGTGGTTGAGTAGCCGGATTAGTACGAACAAATTCTGTAAACCACTCACTCATCATCTGGAAGAAGGCTTGTTTTGCCTCTCCCTCATGGCTACTAGGTACGTTTCGTGTATCAGAAGGCACTGCCCCTTGCATAAGAGCTGGTGCATTGCTTTCAACACCATCGGCTACCGCTCGTTTGGGATCCATTACTATATTAAAAACACATTTCAGTTGTTAGGATTAACAACACTATCCCATTTAATTCTATTTTCGTAAACATAGTGGCACCTTTCAACTGATCGAACAACTCGTCGATTCTGGGTAAAGGATATTTATTCTTTATAGTTACCTTATTCAACTGACGGTAATCGATACACATTCTCATCGTGCCATCTTTCTTTGTCACAAACAGAACCGGAGCACCTCAAGGTGAGACTTTAATTCTTTCAATTTGGTCGGAGCCATTCTATACAGAGCTATCGAAATCAGAATAGTTCCCGGCACTAATTCAATGCCATATTGAACTTCTCTAATCGGAGGTAATTCGGGAAGTTCTTCGAGGAACACATCAGGAAACTCACAAACTATAGGCACAGATTTAACTTTCTTTTCAGAAACTTTCGAGTTGATCACATACACAAAATAGGCTTCACAACCCTTCTTCATATATCTCAGAGCTTTCATTGTAGATATCATAGCTGGTAACCCTTTCAAATCACTAGATTCTATTTGACTTATCTCATCATTCTCGCATCTCAAATCAATATTTTTCCATTTGCAATTCACATCAGCATCATGCAAAGTTAACCAGTCCTTACTAAAATTATATCAAATTCGTCAAAGGGCAACAACATTAGAATAGCCAGAAAACATACATCTCAAAACATCAACGGGCAATTCATGCAAACTTTGTCAACTAGGACACTTTTGCCTAAGGGGTTTAATACTCTAATTACGAATTTAGTAGACCCTACAGGAAAAGGCTTACTGTGCACTAAATTCATGCATACATACGAATGGGTAGACCCTGGATCTATTAATACAATCACAGAAGTATCGTATAGAGTAAAAGTACCCGTTATCACAACCAAAGACGAAGCTTCCTCCTGAGCTCAGATAGCATAGGCCTTGGCTGGTGCTCTGGCCTCAGATCGAATTGCAGTATCTTTCATAGCTCTCTAGCTACCACTCATATTTCTTGTATTTCTGGGAGGTCTACCTCTAGCTGCAGTATTACTCGATCTCTTATTCTATGCAATCTTTGGTTTCGCAGGCTCAGGACAATCTCGAATAAAATGATCCATAGATCCACATCTGAAGCAAGCTTGGTCATTCAGTCTACAACTCCCCAGATGTCTTTTACCACAATGTTTACATTCAGGTCATTCGGATTAGACATTTCCAACACTAGCAACAGAAGTAGCAGTAGCTCTGAAACTCAAATGCGATTTAGTTCTATCTCTGCTCGAATGTCCCACATTAGCCTTTGAGCGACTGGAATCATCTCGAAATATCCTTGACACAGACTGAAATGATTTACTTGTAGACCTCTTTCTTATTTCTCTTGCTTCAAAATCAGCTTTTCTTTTCTCTTTCCTAAGTTCTTCGGCTTTACATGCCTGATCAACAAGCACAACAAACTCTTTAATATCAAGGATGCCAACTAACAGACGAATATCTTCATTTAAGCCATCAACGAATTTTTTACACAATATATCTTCAGTTAATACACATTCACTCGTATAGCGGCTCAGATGAATAAACTCTCACTCGTATTTTGGAACAGACATATGGCCGTGTTTAAGTTCCAGGAACTCTTTTCGCTTTTGATAAATGAATCCTTGACTAATGTATTTCTTGCATAACTCAGATTGAAAGAATCTCAGGTTATTCATTCTTTCGGAACAACAGAGGTCAAAGTTTTCCATCAATGATAGGCTGCGTCTCTAAGCAAAGAAACTGCACATTTCACACATTCATTCGGTGTACACGACATTTCATTAAAAACCCGAATAGTGTTTTCAAGCCAAAACTCAGCTCTTTCAGCATCATCATCACTTGTAGCCCTAAATTCTTTGGCTCCATATTTTCAAATTTATCCACAGAAGGAATATTCAACAGAATTGGATTCATTACCGGAGGCACCATAGATGATTGAGGGGGATTAAGTGGGGGCGGAGGTGGTTAAGCAGCCGGATTTGTACGAACAAATTCTATAAACCACTCACTCATCATCTGGAAGAAGGCTTGTTTTGCCTCTCCCTCATGGCTACTAGGTACGTTTCATGTATCAGAAGGCATTGCCCCTTGCGCAGGAGCTGGTGCATTGCTTTCAACATCATCGGTTACCGCTTGTTTGGGATCCATTACTATATTAAAAACACATTTTAGTTGTTAGGATTAACAACACTATCACATTTTCATATATATGGCATGTATAGCTAGACTCCCATATGCTATAGTAGTCCTACAATCGACTAAACCATAGCTTAGATACCAACCAAATGTAACACCCCTAACCCATAACCATCGTTGGACTAGCGCTAAAGGCATTACCGGACAAATCAAAACTTTTATGGACAATTCTTAATCATCAACATCATATCAACATTAAATATCATTAATAAGTCCCTTATGAAGGTCCTCGAGACCTTAAACATGCATTAGAAGAAGATCGGGACTAAATCGAACACTTAGAAATTTTTTTGAAAACTATACATTTGTCAAAGCTATTAAGGTCACACCCTATGTGGTCAGGCCGTGTGCCTTACACAGCACCAGACACGCCCATGTGTCCAGGCCGTGGCAAAACAGGGCATACATACTGACTTGTTCACACAGCCATAAGACACTCCTGTGTGATCGGCCGTGTAAAAAATAAGGTAGCTACTGACTTGTGCACATGGCCAGTCACACGCCTACGTGACTAGCCCGTGTGTCACCCACGGCCACTAGACACACGGCTGTGTACTATGACTGTGTGTTGCACACGGCTGAGTTAATCCAAAGGGCACCCTAGGGGACACATGGTTGTGTACTATGACTATGTGTCACACAAGGCTGAGACACACGCCCATGTCTCTAAACGTGTGGACAAAAATAGCCATTCGAAAAGCCAATTTTCCCACCCATTTTGGGTCATCCCTACAAGTCAAAAACCAATACAAATATACCAATAATTCTCAGCCAAAAACACAACTAAAATACCTATATTTCATGCCATAAAGACCTTATTCTAAATCATGCTTAATGACTATGCTAATTCAAACCAAATTACAAGCCAAATCTTATGCATACCATATGTTCCATAGCACAATCATACCACATTCCATTTCATAACAAAATTTACCATATTCACACCCAAACATATACCAAAATGATCATATTTCTACTGGCTTTATAAAGACCATAAAAACATACCAAAATCAAACTTGAACAATCCTTAGTTAGGCATATCACATGGCATAACTTATATACATCACAAAACATATTCCAAATTCATCTAGCTTACACATGCCATAATTCAACATCTATACAAACAAAATGTGACAAAACAAGTTTAGATAGTGTGGTAGTGATCCTCGATGATCCCTGAACTTCTAGTAGCTTCAATATCTATAAAACAAAGCTAACACACATAAAGTAAACTACAAAGAGCTTTGTAAGCCTTATACAAATAAATTAATCAAATAACACATTCATATCTCCATTTAACAAATTTGCTCATGACGAAATACCATTATAAGTCCACATTTCTCATATAGCTCACATGAACCACATATCTCAATTGCATTTGACACAATTATACTCATGTCACATATAAATATATCTTAAGTTCATAACTGAACATATGCTACCTTCCAATCTCAAACATAGCACATGTTTCATACGTACCGAAATCAGATGCACATTCATACACTCATTCATTTTCTCGGAATGCTCGTTGAACCATTTGGAATCAATAAGGACACGCATAATACTCAGAAAGATCATACAATGCCAACGTCCCTGACATAGTCTTACATGTAAATAGATATCGATGCCACTATCCTAGACAAGGTCTTACACGAAGTCAAATACGATGTCGATGTTCCGAACATAGTCATACACGTAAATCTCAAATCGATGCCAATGTCCCAAACATGGACTTACTCATTAACAGATATCGAATTCTATGTCATGACATATGTATCCTAACTATTCCTAAGGTTTGGACGGGGCTTTTCGAACTTCATCACATACTCGAAACATTCTCAGATTTCACATATACATCTATCGTAATAGTTCATCACAACTCAATTGTATATATATAAGCATGAATAAATTGATTTAAGCACACTTATTTGTATATAGACTTACCTCGTACAGATTCGGACGGTAACAATCAACTATTCAACAACTTTCACCTTTTCTAGATCTAATTCTGTTTTCTTTGGTTCTTGATCTATATAAATTCAAATTTAACTCTTTTATTCAACAAATCATTCAATTCAATCCAAAAACACATAATTTGGATATTTTACAAATTAGCCCTCACATTTGCACATATTGACATTTTAGTCCCTATTTCATAAAATCACAAAATTCACAAATTTCCTTTTATACAAGCTTAGCCGAATTTTTAAGGATTCCATTTAAGCCCATATAACACTTTTATTTCACAATTTAGTCTTGCAAATTCTCATTTTTTTTCAATTTTGCTCTAAACACTCATCATATGCATCATAACTCATCATAATTAAGGTATACATATGTACACAAATAAGATTTTGGTAATGGTGTTTTGACAGAAAAATTAAGGAGCAATATGTATACCAATATGCACACAAAATTCATCAAGACCATAGCTTGGTTGAATATCCATATAGCTCATACATGCCCATATATTTTTTTATTTCACATTTTAGTCCTCAAATTTCTCATTGTCTCAATTTAGCCCAAATTACTCAAATTCATCAAAAATTCAAATACAAATCATATTAATCTCATATCAAGCTTTCGTAATTCATCAAATAACATCATTAAACTCACAAAATCATCAATGTCATAACTTGAAATCTTCATCAAAATCATAAATTGAGACATGGGCTAAATAGAAAACAAAGCAACGATCTCAAAAACACAAAAATCATCAAAAGTCGAAGCAAACAACATACCGTAATTGAGCCAAGTGAGTGTCGAAACCTAAAGAACTTTTTATCTTTCTTTTTCTTTGTTATTTCGGCAAGATGAACACAAAATATGGATTAATTTTTGTTTTGTTTAATTTAATTCACATGTAATTATCAATTTCCATTTCTAGCCTTGATAATTTCATTTAAAATCCACTAACTAGTGACCATTAATGTCCATTCTCAATTTCAATGGTCAAATAACAACATAAGGACTCCTCAATTAAATAACACACAACAATTCAACCCTTAATTAAATAAAAGGCCACTTTTGCATTTTCTACGATTTAGTCCTTTTTCATAATTCGACACACAAACGATCAAATTAAATCACGAAAATTTCACGAACATCAATTCTCATGCCATAAACATGTAAAATAATATTTAAATATTTTTCTAACTAGGATATGTGGTCCCAAAACCACTATTTTGACTAGGGTCTAAGCTAGGCTGTTACACAAGATGCCACCGTACCTGATGGTAATGCATTCAACCATGATCTGGCATGATCTCACAATGAATAAGGGAATAGTTTTACTCAAAGGGCATCTTCAAGAATACCCTGCTACCTGAATGAATCACAAACTTCAAGAAAAAGTCTTAAGTGCTATAACAGCCCGATTTAGGGCCAAGTCAGAATAGTGGTTTCGGGACCATGAATCCAAAATAAAAAATTAATTGTGATAAATTTTTAAGGTTTATAGAGTGATTGAATGGATGTTGAAAATTTTGTAAAGAAATTTTATCGATAAAGTGTCTAATTTAACTATTGGGACTATTTAGTAAATAGACCATTTTATCTCATGATGGACAAAAATAGACATGAAAGGGTAAAATTTCAAAGAAAGGCTTTAAGGGCATTTTGGTCATTTGGTTAATAAAAGAATAAAAAGGGAAAATAAAGTCAAAAATTGGTGTCCATGTTCCTTCCTTAGCCAAATTTTGCAAGTCACCATAGCTAAGGTTTTCTTTAAGCTTTCAAGCTCGATTGTAAGTGCATCCTAGCCTCATTTCTAATGTTCTTTACATTTTGAAGTCCTTATAACCCGATTTACCTATTTCTACCCATATTTTGAAGTAGGGTTCTTGTTTGAAAATTTAACCATGTGTGACATGCATGTATTTTGATGTTTAATGGAAGAATATGAAAGTTTGATGTGTATTTAACAACTTTTACTAAGTGATTTTTGATGAAATTGCATAAAAGGACTTATTTGTGAAAATTTATAAAATGGTAGTAGAAATGTGAAATAAAAGAAAATTGTGGGATGTTATAAGCTTGAAAGAAGTTTGGCTAGGCTTGGGTAACAAAGAAATTAAGTACATTTCATTTTACGAGCGTAAAGACTGAAGTGTAAATATGTCAAAGTTTAGGGGCAACAGTTTAATTTGGCCATAGTGTAATTTTTGGACTAAATTGAACAATGTGATTATTAAATAAGTTAAATTTTCTATTATAGATAAAGAAAAACAAGGTTTGAAATTAGAACGAGGGAAAAACGAGTAATTGATGGTTAGCTCCTTTTTGCCATTTTTATGCCAAGGTAAGTTTGTATGTTAATAAACATTATTGAATTATGCGAATTATGTATTAATATTATATAATTGAATGAATTGTGAAATTTAAAGTAAAAGTTCAAAATGAGTAAAAATGCATGATCGATCACGATCATTTTATAGCAAAAAAATGAATTGACGGAAAAGACCATGGCTGGACCATGGCAATATATGATTCGTATAAGACCATAGCTAGGCTATGGCATCGATATGTGATTCCGTGTAAGACTATATCTGGGATATGGCATCGGTATATGATATGTGATTCTGTGTAAGACCATATCTAGGATATGGCGTCGGTATATGATATGTGATTCCGTGTAAGACCATATCTGGGATAAGGCATCGGTATATGATATGTGATCACATGTAAGACCATGTCTGTAACATGGCATCGGTACGAGATTTTGTGTAAGACCATAGTTAGGATATGGCATCGATATGTGATTACATGTAAGACCGTATTTGGCATATGCCATTGTACTATGCATATGTGACCCGAGTGTTGGTCTTATACATTCTACTAGTGGATGGGTACTCCGGTATGTGTTCCGGATGCCTGACAGCTTGTGTGAGTAGCACTGAGTAGTTATGTCCTGACCGTTAGCTTGTGTGAGTAGACCATGGATAGCTTGAGAGCGAGCCTATATGTGTTATGAGATATGTGGTAGCTTGGCTACATATGTGGCACTTATGTGCAAGATTTCGAATGATCCAACGAGAAAAGTCAAGACGAGAATGTAAGTGAGACTGAATTAAGTAAAATAGGGATGTATCAAATCTATTTGAGGATCGAATGAAAATGAACTGGTGAGCTTATAGTGGAACATGTATATGAAATGATAAAGATTTGTGCATGAGTATGTTTCATGCCATAATGTGTTTATTTGGCTATATTGAATTGTGATTTGAAGTATATATGAAATGTGAGTCATATTAGTTTCAATTTTATGTAAGTAGGACACATTGTGTGTGAAGTACTATTATTTGATAATATTTTACATGATTTATATGGCTAAAGTAAATGCGATAGATATTGGATTGAATATATTGGGTTGAATGGGGTTATTGAAGCCTAAATGAGTTCGATAGAACTAGCCAAGTCATTTGGTTCATTTTCTAATGTGTTTGACCTTGAAATGGCTTGTAAGGTTGGTGTGTATTTGGCCATTTTAGTTAGTTTATCTTGAGATTGTGTAAATGCATGTGAAGTATATATATATATATATATATCATGCTTTGTGATCTAATGTGTAACAACTTGATTTAGGGCCAAGATAGAATAATGGTTTCTAGACCAGGAATCTGAAGTAGAAAAATTTATTATTATAAAGGTTTAAAGTTTATAATATGATCGAATGCATATGTGAATGTTTCATTACGAAATTTTATCGATAGAGGGTCCAATTTGACTATTAGCACTAATTTGCAAAAAGTGCAAAATATGTAACCTAGAAGCATTAGGTGCTTAATTGAAATGAATTTGTAAATTAGAGGTCCTTATTTAGTAACTAGACCATTATATATCATGATGGACAAAACAGGACATGGAAGGGTAAAATTTCAAAGAAAGGCTAAAAGGGCATTTTGGTCATTTGGTTAATAAAAGAATAAAAAGGGAAAATAAAGTAAAAAATTTGTCCATCTTCTTCCACCTTGGTCGAAATTCTCAAGCTATCCATATCTAGGGTTTCTTCAACTTTCAAGCTTGATAGTAAGTGCATCCTAGCCCCGTTTTTAATGCTCTTTACGTTTTTTAAGTTGTTATCACCCAATTTATCTATTTCTACCACTATCTTGAAATAAGGTTCATGTTTAAAATTTTACCCATGCTAGACATGCATGTATTTTGATGTCTAATGGTAGAATATGAGTGTTAGATGTGTGATAAATGACTTTTGCTAAGTGATTTTTAGTGAAAAGGTCAAAAAGGACCTAATTGCAAAAGTTGTAAAATAAGTGATGAAAATCTAATTTGAAAGAAAATGTGGGCTATTATAAGCATGGTAAAGGTTCATCTAGGCTTGGGTAACAAAGAAAATGAATACATTTCATTATACGAACCTAGGGACTAAAGTGTAAATAAGTGAAAAGTTAGGGACAAAAAGTAAATTTGTCATAATGTGATATTTCGATCGAATTGAATAATGTGATTGTTAAATGAGCTACACTTGTCATTATAGATCAAGAAAGACGAGTTTTCGACCAAGATCGGGGAAAGAGAAATACTATGGACTAAATCGTAAATATTAGCTATTTTTGTACCGAGGTAAGTTTATGTGTAAATAATACTTCATTATATTATGTAAAATGTTTAATTATTGCTTGCATTTTTGTACTTGACTATGTGGATAAGTTTAATTGCATGAATGAGATAGACGATAATTCGATAAGTGTGGAAGTTCGGTACGAATCTTCGAAACATTACAGGAAACAAGGGTCATAGCATTAAAGCTACCAACATGTGTTCCCATGTAAGACCATATCTAGGATGTGGCATTTGTATGGTAGCACATGTAAAACCATGTCTGGGACATGGCATCGGTACGAGATTTTTTGTAAGATCGTGTCTGAGAATGGCATCAATATGAGTTTTCATGTAAGACCATAACTAGGCTATTGGCATTGATATTGAATTGCATGTAAGACCATATCTAGGATATGGAATTGTATGATTTATGTATGACTCCCGAGTATCTTTAGTGATTCCAAGTGGTTCAACGAGCCTAGTCTAAACGAGAATGAAAGTATACGCTAAGTAAGCAATACAGCTATGTACGAAGTTCATATGACTATTAGATGGAAGAATAATGATGAGTTAAAATGTGATGTTAGTCATGCTCTTATGGTAAGGTTACAATTGGGAAAGAAATGGTTATGAGAGTTTATTAATGTTTATACCAAAATTTCATTATGGCTTTCGTATGAATGAGTTATAAGTATGATGGTTATTATTTGCGTATAAACTTACTAAGCTATATAGCTTACCCCTCTTTTATTTCCATTGTTCTATAGTGACACCAAGCTAGCTCAGGGATCAGGAGTCATCGGAGTTCGCATCATACTATCAAGGCTTTATTTTGGGATATTTGTGATTTTGATATTTTGAAAGTGTGGCATGTATAGGGACTTGGTTATTTTGTATATGTGTCATAGAAATTGGGCTAATGATGTTGGTTTATATTAGTTAAGTGATTATTTTGTATAAGGCCATTTGAAATTGGCTAATGTTTATTATAAGTTTAATCATGTGATGATGCAATTCATGGATCTGGTAAGTGTATGATTTGAGTTGTTGAGTATGTGATAGTTTGAGTAGGATAGAAATGGAATGAAAATGATGTGTTGATGTCTTGGTTGTGGACATTATGGTTGCTTAAGTATACTATGATTTGTACCTATGAATTGGTGTTTATTTGTATGTGTTTTTGGGTGACAAAGGGCTTGCTAAATAGCCTATATATTGTCCACACGGGTAGACACACGAGCGTATGTCTAGGCCCTGTGTGACGCACAGTCAACCCCATAGGTATGTGAATAGGCCGTGTGTCTCAACTGTCTAAAAACAAGGCCCGGGGACTAGGGCGTGTGCCCAGGGCATGTGATGTCTGCACCTATTTTATAAAAAATTATGAAAATTAAATTAACCACATGGCTTAGCACACGAGTGTGTGACATGGCCATGTGACTCTCAAATGATGATGATGTCATAAACAGAGAGTTACACGGGGTAGACACACGAGCATGTGAGACTACATGGTCTACCCACACGGGCGTGTCCTATAACCACACGGGCGTGTAACCCCTATGTAGTGGAAATTTTCTATGTTTTTGCAAAGTTTTCTAACGTTCTCAATTTAGTCCCGAACCGCTTCCAATGTATGTTTTGGGCCTCGTAGGCTCATATTAAGGATGATATGATCGAATGTGAATGGTTTTAATTTGGATACATATTTATGACCCATAAATGTATGTTTATTCATGTGTTAAGTCCTGTAATGCCTCGTTGTAACACCCCAAACCCGACCTAGAAGTTAGGCATGAATTTGGCGTGTCACATTGAAGTGTTTTTCGAAACCATAATTCTTGTTGTTAAAAACTTGTTTGGGAGTTAAAGCTTATTTGTTAAAACTCAAAACAACTGAGCGGTTTGTTATCCATTTGAAGAGGTAATTACTTTGAAAACCTTATCTGTTGTAGAAGCATATTTAAAATAAACAATTTACAAAAACCTGATATCTAAAAGTTAAGTTGCAGAAACAATTTGGAAATGTTGCGGAATCGTAGTGTTTTGAAAATAGTTATCGTTTTGGAATCGTGTTCACTTTTTGCAGTTATAAAACATCCTAAGTAAACATCCCAAATTAAACCTTGAGAAATTTAAAAGAAGCCTTATTACAAAATTTTAAAACCAAAACCGAAGGAAAAGCATAAACAAAGTCCAAAACGTAATAAGAAAGTAGTCGTGTGGCCATCTTCGAGTCCCTTGCAGCATCGATCCTTCTAAAGCTAGTGATCACCTGTAAAGTTAACAAACGGGGTGAGTTTATGAAAACTCAGTGTGTAATCCCCTTTCTAAAGCACAGTCAATATACAAAAATAGAAACAGAAACAGCCCTTTAATAATTATAGTACAGTCCAATTTAGAGTATACGTGGGCCAAAGCCCATTACGAAATCATTTTGGGTCACAACCCATAAAAGAAACAATTGGGCCTAGCCCAAACTAATAACAGCAGAAGTGGGCCTAATCCCAAATAGAATCAGAACAGATCTCATAAACAGATATGCAACAGGGAAAATATGCATCCCAACCCAATCCAACTAGCACACCACTCGTACAAACCAGCACACCATGTGGGGAATAACTCAATCCACTCAGCCCACACACCAATACGTAGCCATGCTGCTAATAACAGAAACGTGGCAGTGCCACCAAAATCAGAATATGTGGCAAAGCCACTAATAATAGAACTCCATTCATAATAGAATCCCAACCCTCATGCAGTATGTCGTATCTGCAAAATGTCATGCTTAATCATCACACGTGTATGCAAAATGGCCATACTCTATAACAGTCATCTCAACATATATTAAAAGCATCTTAATCATACAACCACTGTCAATTCAGTTAAAACACAATCATACAATCACAGCCAAATTAGTCAAAACTCCTAGTCCAAGTCTGTTACTTGCCTATAAAGGCAAAACAATCATTTTACACTCTGGGGCAAAACTGTTATTTTACCCTACAGAGGTATTTCGGGAATTCTACCTTAAAAGGGTATTTCAGTAATTTTACAAAGCAAGCGTATTTCGATAATTTTATAATATAGGGTATTTCAGTAGTTTCACAAATCGAGGTATCTCGATAATTTCACAAATTAGGGGTATTTCGATAATTCCACAAATAAGGGGTATTTCAGTAATTTCACTAAACATGGGTATTTCGATAAGTTTACAAATTCAGGACATTTTAGTAATTTTACAAATTTAGGGCATTTTGATAATTTTATAAATTGAGGGCATTTCGGTAATTTTACAAATTGATGGCATTTCGATAATTTTACAAATCGAAGGTAATTCTATAATTTTGTCAACCGAGGGTAATTCTATAATTTTGTAAACTGGGGGTAATTCTATAATTTTGTAATCCGTGGGTAATTCTATAATTTTGTAAATCGAGGGTAATTTTGTAATTTTGTAAATCGGGGGTAATTCTGTAATTTTGCAATCTAGGGGTATTTTGGTAATTTTATAATCTAGGGGTATTTCGGGGGTATTAACAACCCAATCGACAGTTCATCTTCGCCTCGAGCGACCTTGGTAACCTAAACAAACATAACGGTGTAAATTGGGCCCATGGCCCATTACTCGGGCCAAGTGGGCCCACACGCTCGTGTGGCCCAATTAGCCCAGAGACAACCCTGGCTATGCGAACTACACAGTCCAAACCATCAGTAGCCTTAAACCATACATTTCGTCTGTGTGGGGCCCACAAGCCCATTGGGCCCACAAGGCCTATTTAGCCTAAAAACGACCCTAGTCACGTGGACTACACTACTTGATCTAATAGCTGCCACAATATGCGAATTTAATCCATATGGGCCCCACAAGCCCATCAGGCCCACACGCCCATTTCGGCCCAACATGGCCCAATTTGACCCAAACCCGTGAGAATGCTCATGGTGGTCTCAAACATCCTACGTCCATATTCGTGGGCTCGATCCACCACACGTGCGAGTGTGGCATCATTCGCCAGTATTTTTGTTTTTTGGCATGCTGATTAACAGTCAAATTAGAGTGTGAAAAATACACTTCCGGCTTTTCAGCCGATTAATATGACACTAATACACACCTTCTGCGATTGTAGTTTATCCTCGTATTGAACACTCTTATTCCCGAGGGAAACAAAATTAATCAAATATGTGATTGGCTAATAACTCATGTTACAAAAGGGATTTAATGAAGTTCTAAATTGATCACATCTGCTTACCAAATACCCTTAGCGATCACCCCATTGGTCCTCAAGAGATGTGCAAACAATCTAATATCCAAATTCAACTGACGAGAAGCAACTGAGGGAGAAGAAGAAAAGAACCAAGTGCCCAATCACCAAAGATCAAAGAGCACTTGCTGACACCGAAGCAAAAAGAAAAGGCGTGATGGTGGTTCGACCACAGTTAATCACAAAATATTTGCTCTCAACGAAAACCAGGATAAAGGGAGAGGGCATTGAGTTTCGGTTCATCCATCAAAAAAAGAAGAAGAGGAAAAACAATAAATGAAAAGTGAAGAAAAGAGGGTGTATTTGGCTTGGGCAAAGGTAAAAAGAAGAGAATGGATAAAGATGGAGGGAAGAAAAGAATAGCAAAGTCAGGAAAATCAAAAGTGCCCAAACGGCAACGCATGATCGACCAAAAGAACCAAAGTGCCCAAAAGAACTAAAAAAATCCCAAAAACAAAAAAAATGCCGGAACGAAAAGAAGGAAAAGTAATCAGCAAATTCCCCAAACCCGTAAAAAGTGCACTCAAACTCCCAATCCCGAAATTCCCCTAGTCACGACTCAAATTCGGTACTAATGACCGAATATGCACTCCCAAGGGGTCCCAAATTCGGCCAAACTTCCGCCTAAACAACTCCACAATTTTCTCCACCAAAATCTCTCCTTGATATCCTCCATAACAACCTCTAAGACCCATTCAAATTTCCTCCTTTTACCAAGTCCACAACAACCTTCCAGAATTTGATTCCAACTACACCTCTTGTCGCCCCCATGTGGCAAAATAATTACATTTTGCTTGCAAGGGGATTTGAACCCAAGCCCCCTCAATAGCTCAACATGCCACTTGCCTCCTTGCCACAAGCTCTTTTGTGTCACACTTTATCCTCAATTAAATATAAGGTCTATAAGCCAAAGTCTAGGTTCCTTTAAGAGAAAAACCAAAATAAATTGCAAGAGCTAAGACTTGAACCCTTGCTCCTTTGCAACCTTAATAACGCCACAACCACCAAACCACATGTTTCCTTGTGTCATATTTCAACCAAAAATATTTATAAGGCCTTCAAGCTAACGCCAAGGTCCACCTAAGGGAAAAATTAAAATTTTTGCTAGAGCCTTGGTTTAAACCTCAAGACTTCTCAAACACCCTCAACTACTCCTAAATCATTTAGCCACTAAATTAACACATAATTTGTGATATTTTTTGTGCACAAATTTTCATGTGCTCCCACGCTCAAGGCCCAACCCTTCTAGGCCCAAAATCTAGGGCGTTACACTCGTGCCTTGTTCTAATGTTGAACACAGGTAAAGAGTGTTACATTTAATGGTATCAGAGCTAGGGTTTAGTCGATTCTCGGGCAAACCTAGTGTGTGTACGAGTCTAGCTATACATGCCGTATATATAAATTGGGATAGCGTGGCGACTTCTGACAACCTAAATTGTGTGCTTTCATATAGTAAATGGATCATGATCAAGCAGTAGCTGATGACGTAGAAAGTAATGCGCTGGCTCCCGCTCAAAGGACCGCGCCACTCGATAGTAGGCATGTGACAGCTAGTCATGGAGGAGAGGCTCAGGAACCTTTTCTTTGTATGATGGATAGGTGGTATATAGAGTTCATTTGGGTGAATCTAAATGCTCAAACCCCTCCACCCCTCCTATTCCTAAACTGATTCCCATAGCCCCTTAAGGTGTTGAAATGGTAAGACTGAGTAAGCCTCTTATTGACAAGATTCAAAAGTACAGGGCCGAAAAATTTAGGGCTAATGTAAATGATGATCCCGAGAGGGCTGAATTCTTGCTTGAAAATACCCTTTGGGTATTTGATGAACTTTCACGCACACCTGAAGAGTGTTTGAGATGTTCTATATCACTGTTGAGGGATGCATTATATCATTGGTGGAAGATTCTAGTATTAGTGGTATTGAGAGAAAGGGTTACATGGGAGTTCTTTCAAGAAGAATTCCAAAAGAAATATATAAGTCAGTGATTTATTGACCTAAAACGTAAAGAGTTCTTAGAGTTGAAACAATGTCGAATGACTGTGTCTGAATACGAGTGAGAGTTTGTTAGACTCAGCAAGTATGCTCGTGAGTGTGTTTCCTCTGAGGCTATTATGTGTAAAAGGTTTGAAGATGGGTTGAATGAGAAAATTAAGCTATTAGTTGGGATCTTGAAAATTAAGGAATTTGTTGAATTGGTTGAACGGGCTTGCAAAGCCGAAGAATTAAGTAAAGAGAAGAGAAAGGACAAGAGTAAGGCAAGAGATGCAAGAAAAAGGCCGATGAGTAAGTCATTCCCATCTAAATCAAAGAAATCCAGAGAATTGTATTCTCGTTCGAATGTATCAGCTGGGCATTCACGTAGAGACCACGGGAAGCCATACTCGGATTCTAAAGCTCAAGCTACCTTGACGGCTTATGTGGGAAATGTTAGATCCATTAGACCTGAATACCAGTATTCTGGTAAGTGACATCTCGGTGAGTGTAGAACAAATAGTCGAGCTTATTTCAAGTGTGGTTCTCTAGAGCATTTTATCCGTGATTGCCCTGAGAATGATGAAGAAGAGAAATTCTAGAGTGCGAGGCCAAGTAATACTACCAATAGAGGTAGGCCACTGAGGAACACTGGGATTAAAGCTAACAATAAAGGTCTGACCAAGGATTCGACTGTGAGATCAGAAGTTAAAGCACCTGTGAGGACTTGTACCGTTCGTGCTCGCGAAGATGCTTCATCTCCTGATGTGATTACAGGTACTTTTTCTCTTTATGATATTTCTGTTATTGCTTTGGTTGATCAGGGATCTACCTATTCGTATGATTATATAAAATTGGTGTCTAGTATGAATATGCCTGTTTAATCAACAAATTCGTGATAAAAGTGTCAAACCTATTACGCAAGTATGTGTTAGTTGACAAAGTATGTAAGAATTGTCCTTTGATGATTAGAGGTCACTGTTTTTCAGCTAATCTCATGTTATTACCGTTTGATGAATTTGATGCAATTCTTGGTATGGATTGGTTAACTGCTCATGATGTGATAGTAAATTGTGGAAGAAAATTTATTGAACTAAAATGTGAAAATGGGGATATCCTTCAGGTTGAACCAGGTAATCGAATAACTTGCCTGTAGTGATTTCTTCTATGACATAGAGGTATATGTGAAAAGGGTGAGAATCTTATCTCGCCTTTGTGTTGAATACCAAAGTGTCTAAATTAAAGATTGAGTCAGTTTCGACAGTATGTGAGTGTTCAAATGTATTTCTGGAAGAGTTGCCCGGATTACCTCCAATTAGGGAAGTTTAATTTAGTATTGAGTTAGTCCTTGGTACTGCATCTATTTCGATTGCCCCGTATAGAATGCCTCCAACTAAATTAAAGGAGTTGAAAGTTTAGTTACAAGAGTTAACAGATAAAGGTTTCACGAGACCTAGTCACTATTTGTGAAAAAGAAAAATGGGTCTATGAGGCTTTGCATCGACTATTAGCAGCTTAATAAGGTAACCATAAAAAACAAATATCCTTTGCCAAGGATTGATAATTTGTTTGATCAGTTGAAGGGAGCCATGATGTTTTCAAAGATAGACTTGAGGTCTGGTTACTACCAGTTGAGAGTTAATGAGCCAGATGTGCCGAAAACTGCATTTCGGATGAGGTATGGTCCTTATGAATTCCTTGTCATGCGTTTTGGTTTAAAAAATGCTCTAGCTGTATTTATGGATTTAATGAACCGTATTTTCCAACCATACTTGGATAAATTTGTTGTTGTTTCTATTGATGACATACTGATTTATTCTCGTGATGAGACTGAGCATACTGATCACTTGAGAATGGTTTTGCAAACTTTGAGAGATAAGCAGTTGTATGCTAAGTTTAATAAGAGTGAATTTTGGCTTCGAGAAGTCAAATTTTTGGGACACATTGTTTTGGGTAATGGTATTAGAGTTGACCCGAGTAAGATTTCGGCTTTTGTTGAATGGAAACTGCCGAGGAGTGTGTCTGAGGTTAGAAGTTTTCTAGGCTTAGCCGGTTATTATAGATGGTTTGTGAAAGGATTTTCCATGATTGCTACTCCAATGACGAGGTTGCTACAGAAAGATGTCAAGTTTGAATGGACGATAAAATTCCAGCAGAGTTTTGAGAAACTAAAGGCATTATTGATTGAGGCTCCAGTTTTAGTACAACCTGAACCGGGAAAAGAATTTGTATTTTATAGTGATGCATCCTTGAATGGATTGGGTTGTGTACTTATCCAAGAAGGCAAGGTTATAGCTTATGCCTCAAGACAGTTGAAACCACATGAGAAGAACTATCCGATACATTATTTAAAGTTAGCCGCTATTGTGTTTGCATTGAAGATCTAGAGACACCATTTGTATGGAGAGAAATGCCTAGTATTCACTGACCATAAAAATCTAAAGTACTTGATGACTCGAAAGGATTTGAAACTACGACAATGGAGGTGGTTTGAACTGTTAAAAGACGATGAGCTAGTGATTGACTATCACCCGAGAAAAGCAAACGTGGTCACCGATGCTTTGAGTAGAAAATCCTTATTTGCATTAAGGGTATGTATACATGGTTGGATTTATCAGATGATGGTTCTACTCTAGTAGAGTTAAGAGCTAGACCGATGTTTCTCCAAGAGATTTGTGGAGCTTAGAAAAGTGATAGTGAATTGCAAACCAATAAAGATCAGTGTAAGTTGGGTATTGAAATGGATTTTCGGATTGGTTTTAATGGTTGTTTAATGTTTCAAGACAAAATCTGTGTACCGAAAGACGATGAGCTTATTCAAAAAATTTTACAGTAAGCACATAGTATCTGTTTGTCTATTTACCCGGGTAGTACAAAAATGTACCATGACTTGAAGGAATCGTATAGGTGGTCGAGAGTGAAAAGAGACATCTCATAGTTTGTTTCTAAATGTTTAATTTTTCAACAAGTGAAAGTTAAACACCAAGTACTTTCAGGTTTACTTTAGCTAGTTATGGTACCCGAGTGGAAATGGGATAGGATTACGATGGATTCCGTAATGAGTTTGCCTTTGACCCTGAGAAAGAAAGATGTTGTTTGGGTTATTGTTGATCAATTGACGAAATTGGCTTATTTTATTCCTGTACATACCGATTCTTCACTTTTTAAGGTAGCTGAACTATACATTGATGAGATTGTGAGACTACACGAGTACCTATGTTGATTATTTTGGATAGAGATCTGAGGTTCACATCGTGGTTTTGGAAAAAAGTTGCAAGAAGCTGAGGGTACAAATCTGAATTTTAGTATCGCTTTCAATCCACAAACCGACAGTCAGTCTAAAAGAGTAATTTAGATTCTGAAGACATGCTTCGATGTTGTGTTCTTGAATTTCAAGGTAGTTGGGAAATGTATTTACCATTGGTAGAATTTGCCTACAAGAACAGTTTTCAGTCGAGTATAAATATGGCAACGTATGAGGCTTTATACGGTCGTAAATGTCTAACTCCTCTGTATTGGATCGAGCTCAGTAAGAGACAGATTCACAGGGTTGATCTGGTTAAGGAAACCAAATAAAGAGTAAAAGTAATCCGTGATTGTTTAAAAGCCGCTTCAGATCAGCAGAAGTCATACGTGGATTTGAAAAGAATAGAGATCGAGTTTTAGATTGGTGATAAAGTGTTTCTGAAAGTATCTCCGTGGACGAAGATTTTGAGATTTGGCCATAAAGGCAAGCTGAGTCCATGTTTTATTGGTCCATATGAAGTTATCGAAAGAATAGGAGCAGTGGTATATCGGTTAGCTTTATCGGTAGAGTTGTAAAGGATTCACAATGTGTTTCATGTGTCAATGTTGCGACGATATCGTTCTGTTCCTTCGAATATGATTTCTCTGATAAAAGTTGAGATTCGATTGGATATCAAGTACGAGGAAGAATCAATTAAGATTTTGGCTCGAGAAGTTAAAAAATTGAGAAATAAAAGTATAGCCCTAATAAAAGTGTTGTGGCAAAGACATGGGGTAGAAGAGGCTACGTGGGAACCCGAGGAAGCCATGAGAAAACAGTACCTAAACCTCTTTTCTAGTAAGATTTTTGGGGACAAAAAACCCTAAAGGGGGAGAGTTGTAATAGCCTAATTTAGGGCCAAGTCAAAATAATGGCATTGGAACCACGAATCTAAAGTAGAAAAATTTATTGTGATAAAGTTTTAGAGTTATGATTGAACGCATATGTGAAAGTTTCGTTACAAAATTTTATCGATAGAGGGTCGAATTTGACTATTAGGACCAAATTACAAAGAATGCAAAATATATGTTCTAGAAGCATTGGGTGCTTAATTGCAATGAATTTGTAAATTAGAGGTCCTTCTTTTGTAACTAGACCCATTATATATCATGATGGATGAAAATGGATAGGGGAGGGTAAAATTTCAAAAAAAGGCTAAAAGGGCATTTTGGTCATTTGGTTAATAAAAGAATAAAAGGGAAAATAAAGTAAAAAATTTGTCCATCTTCTTCCACCTTGGTTGAAATTCTCAAGCTCTCTATACCTAGGGTTTTTTCAATTTCAAGCTTGATAGTAAGTGCATCCTAGCCTCATTTTTAATGCTCTTTACATTTTTTAAGTCGTTATCACCCGATTTACCTATTTCTACCACTATCTTGAAGTAAGGCTCATGTTTAAAATTTTACCCATGCTAGATATACATGTATTTTCATGTCTAGTGGTAGAATATGAGTGTTAGATGTGTGATAAACAACTTTTGCTAAGTGATTTTAGGTGGAAAGGTCGAAAATGACCTAATTGCAAAACTTGTAAAATAAGTGGTAAAAACCTGATTTGAAAGAAAATGTGGGCTGTTATAAGCATGGTAAAGGTTCAAATAGGCTTGGATAACAAATAAAATGAATACTTTTCATTATACGAGCCTAGGAACTAAAGTGTAAATAAGTGAAAAGTTAGGGGCAAAAATATAAATTTGCCGTAATGTGATTTATAGATTGAATTGAATAATGTGACTATTAAATGAGTTAAATTTGTTATAATAGATTAAGAAAGACGAGTTTTCGACCTAGATCTGTGGCAGACCAAAATTGTGGACTAAATTGCAAATATTAGCTATTTTTGTACTGAGTTAAGTTTATGTTACAGTTTATTAGTTAAAGCTTCCCCTGTTTCGCTACTTGACAACCCTGACCACACTTCACTAAAATTTCAATTTCTCTTTATACGGAATTCAAAATATGTCCATGATTATTTCTTATAAAAATAGACTCAATAAGGATTCCAACCATACAAATTATGTTCCATAACTATTTTTTTTTTCAATTTTTAATGATTTTTACAAATCAGAACAGGGGATCACGAAATCAATCTGAACCAGTCTCACAAAAATGTAAATATCTCAAGATACAAAATTCCTTTATTTTCTCTGTTTCTCCCAAATGAAAATAGACTCAACAAGCTTTAATGCTATACCTCACTCAACTTATAATTCAATTTCTACTATTTTTGGTGATTTTTCAAGTTTAGACAACTGTTGCTGTCCAAAACTACTTTAGTGTAACATGTTGATTTCTATTTTGTCCCAAATTCCACAATTCATACAATTCAGTCCTTGCTCAATTAACCCCTCAATTGAGCTAATTTTCTCATTTAATACCTTTCTATATCATTTTAAACTACTTCATAACCTTTGAAAATCAAAATTTTAACACTAAGCCTTAATTTCACCTATTTCACAATTAGGTCCTAAAACCAATTTCCATTAATTTTTCCTTGATAAAATCATCATATAACAAAATTAAATCTTCAATTCAATATTTATTCATCACATTCTTCCAACACTAATCCACATCAACTTTAGAAATTAGCCATGGAATCAAAAACTAATGAATTAATAAGTTAGACCCAATTGTAAAAGTCCAAAAACATAGAAATTTTAAGGAGAGAGCAAGAATTAAACTTACATGAAGCTAGAGTATGAAAAACCAGCTTGATCCCTCTTCCATGGCTGTTTCTCAGCTGATGAGAATGAAGAAAATGAAGAGAATTCTAGATATTCCAAATTGGTCCCATTTTTATTTAACTACTTTTGGCAATTTTCCAATTTTGCCCTTATTTCACCCATTTCCTGATTTTTCTCAGCTATTGCCGCCCAAAATATCTCCTTTGGGCTTATTTGCACTTTTCCAATTAATTTACATTTTAGATGCTCCCATATATTCATAATTTAATACTATAGTAATTCAGTAATTCAAGTATATCGCTAGTGATTTCTATTCACTTGACATATAATTCAATATTATTTAATTTATTATCAATATTCACCTTATTTTTATTTATTAAACATATTCTTCAAAATTCAACAATTACTAATTTAATACTAATATGTATTCAATTAAATCTAGATACTTACCTCAATTCATTTATCTTGCATATTAATTTAAATTTTAACAACTAATAATTAAATTCGAATTATAGTAATACTGATCTCATCAAAGTCGGAAGATATCACATTATTACAAATTATATAATGGCATGTATTTCTAGACTTCACATGTACTACATACGGTCCGAGAACTGACTAAACCTTAGCTCTGATACCACTAAATGAGATAAACGATAATACGATAAGTGTGGAAGTTTAGTACGAATCTTCGGAACATTACAGGATACAAGGGTCATAGCATTGAAGCTATCAAGATGTGTTCCCGTGTACGACCATATCTGAGATATGGCATCGTTATGGTAATACGTGTAAAAAGATGTCTGGTACATGGCATCGGTACGAGATTTCGTGTAAGATCATGTCTGCAACGTGGAATCCATATGAGTTTTTGTTTAAGACCATATCTGGGGTATGACATTGTATGATTTATGTATTACTCCCTAGTATCTTTAGTGATTTTGAGTTTTTGGACGGGCCTAGTCTGAACGAGAATGGAAGTATATGCAAAGTAATAATACCGGTACGTACGAAGTTAATATGACTATTGGATGGAAGAATAATTATGAGTTAAAATGTGAAGTTAGTAAGTAAGCTATATAGCTTACCCTTCTTTTGTTTCCAGTGTTCTATAGTGTCACCAAGCTAGCTCAGGGATCAGAAGTCATCGGAGTTCACATCACGCTACCAAGACTTTATTTTGGGGTATTTTTGATTTTGATATTTTAAAAGTATGGTATGTATAGGGACTTGGTTATTTTGTATATGTGTCATTGCGATTGGGCTAATGATGTTGGTTCATATTAGTTAAGTTATTATTTTGTATAAGGCCATTTGAAATTGCCTAATGTTGATTATAAGTTTAGCCATATGATGATGCAATTCATGCATGTGGTAAGTGCATGATTTTAGTTATTAAGTATGTGATTGTTTGAGTAGGATAGAATTGGCATGATAATGATATGTTGGTGTCTTGGTTGTGAACATTATGGTTTCTTAAGTATACTATGATTTGTACCTATGAATTGGTGTTTGCGTGTATGTGTTTTAGGGTGGCAAATGGCTTGCTAAATAGCCTATATATTGTCCACACGAGTAGACAGATGGGCGTGTGTCTAGGCCATGTGTGACACACGGTCAGCCCCTTGGGTGTGTGAATAGGCAATGTGTCCGCTGCAACTTAATTTCGAGAAATAGAATGTCCAGTATAGGGCACACGAGCAAAGCCACAGGCGTGTGTCTCAGCTGTGTGAATGACATAGACTCGGGACATGGGCGTGTGCCTAGAGCGTGTGAAGTCTGCACCTATTATATAAAAAATTATGAAAATTAAATTGACCACACGGCTTAGCACACGAGTCTGTGACTTGGCCGTGTGACTCTCAAATGATGACGACGTCATAAATAAAGAGTTACACGGGATAGGGACACGGGAGTGTGAGACTACATGGCCTGCCTACATGGGCGTGTCCCATAACCACATGGGCGTGTGACCCCTTTGTAGTGGAAATTTTCTAAGTTTTTGAAAAATTTTCTAACATTCTCGGTTTAGTCCCAAACTGCTTCCAATGTATGTTTTGGGCCTCGTAGGCTCGTATTAGGGACGATATGATCGAATGTGAATGGTTTTAATTTGGACACATATTTATTACCATGAAATGTATGTTTATTCGTGTGTTAAGTTGTAACACCCCTTACCCAGGTTCGACGCCGGAACCAAGTACGAGGCATTATCGGACGATAACACAACCAATCATACAAAGTTGAGCCATAAAATTTCGTTCCAAATTGAAATTTTTTCATAATATATTATACAATCCTTAAAATGGGCCTACGAGACCCAAAATGCAGTTTGGGAGTGGTCTGGGACCAAACAAAAAAATTAGAAAAATTTTGGGAAATTAGGTCAAAAACAGGGCACATGCCCCTATGAGACAAGGACATGCCTATGTGGGTAGGCCGTGTGGTCACACACGTTCGTGTCCCCAACCTGTGTTGAATTATTTGAAAATTATTTTTCATTTCGAACCTGCAGGGGTTGTTACACGGCTAAGCACAAGCCTATGTCCTTCACACGGCTTTAACACGCCCGTGCTCTCTCACCTTGTGAAAAACTAGGGTATTCTGTTTATGATGTCAGCACGCAATTCTAGTCACACAGCCATGGGACACGCCAGTGTGACCAGGCTGTGTGACATCCTTAATCTCTAAAAATTTCATGCAAAGCTCACATGCCCTACACACATGGCCATGGTGGCTGGCTGTGTGGCCATAAGTTAGGCTATTTTCAAAGCCATCCTGTTCCTCAAAACATATACAAACTTTATGATTTTTACAACCATATACCATACACATTTTTAGGTATCTGAATGACTTTATTTAACCATTAATCATCCATTTCAACTTATCCACACACAAACCCACCAAATATTCCATGAATTACCTCATAAGGATCTAGAAATAAACCAATATCATAATTGGCCAAATCACATGACCTTAAATACAAAATGACTTATCAAAAGACAATTGCCATAATATAGCCAAACCAACATGACACTTGCAACACCAGTAAGTCCTTATACATGCCATAGTGCAAAAGAGTACATATTACAATACCAAAAGAACGTTGTGGTGTAACACCCCTAACTCGTATCCGTCGCTGGACTAGGGTTAAATGCATTACCGTGCAGTTCAGAACTTTTATAGACATTATACAATCATTCATCTCAAAACATAATCAAAAGTAATCATATAGTCCCTTATGAAGGTCTTCAAGACCTTTAGCATGCATTAAAAGTAGGTTGGGACTAAACCAAACACTGAGAAAAATTTTCAAAACTTTAACGTTTTTCTATACTGTAGAGGTCACATGCCCATGTGAACAGGCTGTGTGCCTCACACAGTTACCAGACACGCCCATGTGTCTAGGCCATGGCAAAATAGAGCATATATACTGACTTGTTCACATGGCCACGAGACACACCCGTGTGCTTAGCCATGTGAAAAATAAGGAGGCTACTGACTTGCACATACGTCTACAAGGCATGCTCGTGTGCCTAGCCCGTGTGACATCCTGACCTATTCGGCCAAGGTACAGGGATCACATGGTTGAGACACACGCCCAAGTGCTTTGGCCATGTGGCACAAAATGGGCTTGGTTTAAGCCACATTTTCCCATTCAATTGCCAAGTACCTACAATACAACTTATATACCATTCAAGATGCAATAATAATCAACCATTTCAGCCAATTATCACACCAAAACATAGCTCAATTCATTATCATCCAATTCATATTCATCATCCAAACCAAATCATACCAAAATCTCAAACACAATAGCATACCAATGTACACTTACCTTCACCTATTAGTATCATATTCAATCACTTATTAAACTTGCTAAAATCAAAACATTTTTCATACCAAAATGACCATTACCCAAGGCCATACTTGCATCACATATACTTACCAAAACAAGCATATTCATAACTATTTGTTAGCTACATCTCATGGCATAACTTATAAACATTTCAAAACATATCCCAAAGACATCTAGCCTATACATGCCATAATTCAACATATTCACTTACAAAATATACCAAATGAAGATTGATAGTGTGGTGATAATCCTTGACGATTCCCGAGCTTTCGATAGCTTCGATAACTGTAAAATAGAGTAAATAAACACAAAGTATGCTACAAAGAGCTTAGTAAGCCATAAACAAATAAGTCCATAACAAAGAGCAATTTTTAACCATTAGAACCATATGATCTATGGCATAACATAGCACAAAATATAATTCACATTGATCTCAACTAAATTCATTTACTCAAATTCACATATCATATTCATATAGGTCACACATCAAATGATCATATACATACCTCTTATTCTCCAATTTCTTATACGTTCATACGTACCGGAGTTCAGATGCGCATTCGTATACTCCTTCACTTTCTCAGAGTGCCCATTGAACCAATTAGAATTAACTAGGATACATGGATAGCTCAGAAAACTCATACAATGCCGACGTCCCAGACGTGGTCTTACATGTAATTGGATATCGATGCCACTGTCCCAAACAGGGTCTTACTCGAATCAATACTATGCAAATGTCCCAGACATGGTCATACACGTTAATCTCATATCGATGCCAATGTCCCAAACGTGGTCTTACACAAAAACACTTATCGGATCCTATGTTATGACATATGTATCCTAACTATTCCTAAGGTTCAGACGGGGCTTTTTGGACTTGATTACATGCTCAAAATTTAATTCAAATTTCACATATTCAGCTCTCACAACCATATAATACAATTCAATCAATAAAATAGCAATTATAATTCAATTTAATGCATTTACTTGCAGCTCTAATTATATGTTTTAGTAAGCTTTCCCGTTGAACCCTTCGGAATGACATTTGATACTCGGTGATTTCAGCATGTAGCTCCACCAACACATAATCTGACTCTCGTGTACACATGGTGAACTCTCAGTACCTCCCATGTGACCTAGCCATTAAATCTTGTAGCTCTCGTGTGTACATGGTGTCCAACACTAGGAATCACACATGTGACCTAGCTACATATAACATAGCTCTTATGTCTACATGATGTACCCTCGGTAACATACGTGTGACCTAAATATTTTAAACCTGTGTACACATGGTATACATGCAGTATTATGCATGTGACATAGCTACTCATAAAATTATCATCTCGTAGATCTCTTGTACACATGGTATACACACTGTAAAACACATGTTACCTAGCTACCACATAGCATCTCGTAGCTCTCTCGTACAAATGGTGTCCTACCCTCGGAAACACAAATGTGATCCAACTACATATTATCTTATCTTTCATTTTTTCGAAGGTTCAATCGGGAACACTAAATTTCCATAATTCACCAAATCATAGAAGTTATCCAACATTATCCATAACATACAATAAATTATATTTATTGAATTAAAATCAATGTATTACTTACATATAAACTTACATTGACAACAAAAAGCAATAATTTGCAATTTAGTTCGAAACCTTGCCCTTGCCTTAGTCAAGGTTGATTCCTCGATCTTCACAATCTATAACGGCACATTTAGGTCGTTTAATAACTACATTATTCAAAACAACCCAAAATCTTCCTATAGCAAATTTTGCAATTTGACACCTAACTTTCTCAATTTTGCACTTTAGTCCCTAGGCTCGGTTTATGATTTTCAGTAAATTTTCATACATTTCAAGCGTAGTCGAATCACTTTTCATCTTATAGCAGCCCCCAATTTCCATCATTTCACAATTTATGCACACTACATTTCACCTTTTACAATTTAGTCCTTTTTTTACAATTTTTACTAAAAATCACCTACTAAAAGTTGTTCGTCACACTTTATACTTTCATATTGTACCACTAGCTATCAAAATACATGCATGTCATTCATGGGTAAAATTTTAAACATCAACCCTAGCTTGAAATAGTGGTAGAAATAGCTAGAGCAAGTTACGAGGATTTCAAAAATATGAAGAACATTAAAAACGGGGCTAGGAGATACTTACAATCAAGCTTGAAAGATAAAAGAAACCCTAGCTATGGCTTCTTGATAGTTTCGGTCAAGGAGGAAGAAAGATGACACCATTTTTTACTTATTTTCCCTTTTTATTTCTTTTCTTAACAAATGACCAAAATGCCCTTCATTAAAAACCTTTGATATTCCATCCTTCCTTGGGCATTTTTGTCCAAACTAAGGTAAAATAGCCTAATTATCATATAAGGACCTCTAAATCAAAATTCCAATACAATCAAGCACCCAATAAACATTAAAATTCAATCGGAAAAAATATTTTAGACTTCAAATTCATGGTTTCGAAACCACTATTACGTTTAGCCCCTAATCCAGGCTGTTACAACTCTTCCCCCTTTAGAGATTTTCGTCCCCGAAAATCTTACTGGCAAATAGGTTTGGGTACTATTTCCTCATAGCTTCCTCCGGCTCCCACGTTGAAATGACCCGAAATTGGGCCTGGAAGAATGGGCTATGTGGGCCTAATGGGCTTCAGGGCCCACACGGGTTGTTTTTTTTAGACTTACGAGAATTAGTGGACCGGTTGTGTCATACACGTGGCTATGGGAAAATCTGGCTTAGCGGGCCATGCAAGCACGTGGGCCCCACTTGGGTTGCGTAATGGGCCTCGGGCTCATATTCACTGAATGGCGTGTTGGTGTGGTGGCTAAGAGGTTTGGGAGTGTTGGAGAAGCCCTGGGTTCAAACCTGGGCCTTAGCAAAAATTTATGTTTTCCTCTTATGGGAGCCTTGACATTAGTGGGTAGGCTTTAAGAATATTTTTGGTGAAAGCATGACACAAAAGGAGATGTGGTCTAGTGGCAAGGAAGTGACACCATAGGGGAAGCAAGGGGTCCAAGGTTCAAGTCATGGCTCTTGCAATTTATTTTGGTTTCCCTTTTAAATAAATTTGGAAGCAAGTAGGCGAGCTTTAAAGTTAAATGTGTTGGACTTATGACACAAATGAGCTTGTGTCCTAGTAGTGGCGGTGTGACATGGTTATTGAAAGGACTATGGTTCGAATCCCTTTGCATGCAAAGGTTGATTATTTTACTAATGCCTTAATTTTGGGGGATTGATGGAGAATCCCACATCAGGAAGCTAACATGAGAATAAGTGAGGAGCTGGGTTTAAATAGAGCAAACCATAAGGAGAGTAGGCATACCTTTCTTGGCTTATCCCTTTCGCTTTGTGGCGTGTTCATTGGGTTAGGCGTTGGATCATTTGTTGATCTGTATGTCGTTGGGTCACGGTGTTGGTGATCAAAGTTGATCAACACACTCTTTAGGAGTCAAGGGTGCGATTACTGTAGGCTTCTGGGCATAGTAATGTTTGGAGCGCAGATAAACTTCAGATTCCTATCATGTGTGTACTTCTAACCCTTGTTTGATAGGCCAGAATGGGCCAAATGGGCCCGACGGGCCCGTGGGCCCAGAAAGTAAAAATTGGTAGATTGGTAATAATTGACGAGCTGATTAAGTGGGTTTTATGGCTTGGAATAGATTTGGGCTCGAGGGGCCATATAAATGTGAATGGGCCTGATGGGCTATATGAATGTATGTGGACTCGTTAGGGTTTTGTAGTGGACTTGTGGGCTAGTATCTAATAATTGTTTAAGCAGACATAAAACTTAATTAATCAATTAAGTGTGACTGTGGACAAGTCATAGGGTTGAAGTGTGGCAATGCGTATATGCATGTCTAGGATTGGATCTAGAGAGAGCTTGGTACTTAAGCGGTCTTAATGATTCACCTCCTCTTCTCTAGAATCCTACCTAGTGCATAGTATTTGTTCACTTTAGCCAACGAGGACTTGTTGATGGGCCAAGGTGCGTAATTAGACACATAGTGTTAAGAAATTACCAAAATACCCCTGGTTTACAAAATTACAGAAATACCCCCGCTTTGCAAAATTATTGAAATACCCTTGATTTGGAAAATTACCAAAATACCCTCGACTTGTAAAATTACAGAAATACCCCTAATTTACGAAATTACTAAAATACCCTCAAATTGTGAAATTACTAGAATACCCCTAATTTGTAAAATTACCGAAATACCTCTGATTTGTGGAAAATTACCGAAATACTACTAGATTGCAAAATTTTGAAATACCCCCGGATTGCGAAATTACTTAAATACCCTTGTACTTAAGATTACCAAAATACCCCTGTAGGGTAGAATCACCGAAATACCCTTATAGGGTAGAATTACCAAAATACCCTTATAGGTTAGAATTACGATTATGCCCTCGAGGGTAGGTAACTGTTTTGGAACTGTTTTAAGCTATAAATGTGACTGCCTTTCGTAAGCATGCTATGTGATATACATATTAATGTATGGGCCCACCTTGAGCTATGTAATGGGCTTTTAGGCCCAGTAAATTGTAACTTTTATAATAGTAACTTAAATGCTCCGGATAAATATGAAATTGTTAATGTGCTAGAATGTGTAATTGGGCCCATAATGAGATGATGACCGATATGCCTAAGGGTAAAATGACTAAAATGCCCTTGTGTGATATATGTACGGTTTGTATGTCATATGTGTATTATGATGCATTCATGAGATATTACATTGGATTTCGGTAGGGATTTTGATACAGAGGAAGATATGTGAGGATCACATAGTCGCTTGACGACCATGGATCCACCTGTGGCTTTTAAGCCCATTATATGACTAGTAGCTCTGCTGCAACGATTTAGGTAGTGCCGCAACTGGTGCTACCATTGGAATGTAGGGATGGGCGGGTTGATATTTATATCCCACGGGAGTGCAGCGTTAAAAGGGAAAATGGAGTGCAGGGTTGGATTGGGATGGGAGCATTGCATACATATGATATGGATGTGATATGGGCTCAGGCCCAACTGAGGCCACTATGGGCTAAGGCCAAAAGGCCACCGATATTGAATAGGGCTTAGGCCCACCAGATTCTATTAAAGGGCTGCAGCCCAGATTGACTCTGTTCCTATTTCTGTTTACTGACTGTTACTCTAGTAAGGGGATTACACACTGAGTTTTCGCAAACTCACCCTGTTTATTAACCTTTCAGGTAATTCCCATCCTTAGATAGATCGGAGCTGCGAGGGACTCGGAGAAGGCTACACATCTGCTTCTGTATTTCTATTAAATTATTCATGAGTACTTTAATTTGGTTTTTTTGTTGTAATAAGGCCTTTATAATTTATGAATTTTAACTTTGGGATTTTTTTATTACCTTGGTTTATATATGTTAGAGGTAAATCACAATTTTCCAAAATGTTAACTATTTTTCTTAAAACATCTCGTTTTCGTAAATCGGTTTCTTTTAAACAAAGCTTTCGCTACAAATAAGGTTTAAAAGGGTAATAACATTTTACAGGAGAATAGTTTTTAATAAACCATGTTTTGAAAATAAGCAAACGAAATTCGAGATTTTATGCAAGGTTTAAGGTTTAAATGGCAACGATTTTTAAGCAAAGTTTTCAATGAAAGCAAGGTTTTCGAAAAACACTTCAATGTGACACGTCAGATTTGGGCCTAACTTTTGGTCCAAGTTTGGGGTGTTAGACACATAGCCTCTTCTACACCATGCTTTTGCCACAATACTTTCACCAAAGCTACACCTTTGTTTCTCAACTATTTGACCTTTCGAGCCAAAATTTTAATTGGCTTATCTTCATATGCCATGTCCGGTCGAATTTCAATCTCCGTAGATGGAATCACATGCGAGGGATCTAAAAAATACCGTCGTAACATTGATACATGAAATACATTATGTATCTTTTCCAATTCTGGCAGTACAACCAAATGATATGCCACTGGTCCTATTCTTTCTGTAACCTCATACGGCCTAGTAAAACATGGACATAATTTGCCTTTCCGGCCAAATCTCAGTATTTTCTTCCATGGTGACCCCTTCAAAAATACTTTGTCACCAACCTGAAATTCAATCTCTTTTCTTTTCAAATCAGCATAAGACTATTGCCAGTCAGAAGTAGCTTTCAAATAATATCGAATTATCTTCACTTTTTCCTTGGTCTCCCTAACCAAATCAATACCATGTATCTGTTTCTCACTCAACTTAGTCCAATATAATAGAGTTCGGCACTTTCAACCATACAATCCCTCATAGGGCGCCATCTGTATACTTGACTGAAAACTGTTGTTGTAGGCGAATTCTACCAAAGGTAGATACTTTTTCCAACTACCCTCAAACTCTAAATCACAACACCGAAACATATCTTCAACAACTTGTATTACCTTCTCGGATTGACCATCAATCTGCAGGTGAAATGCAGTACTGAAATTCAATTTTGTACCTAATGCCTCTTGCAACTTTTTCCAAAATCTAGATGTAAACATCGAATCTCTGTCCGATATAATAGACATGGGTACTTCATGTAATCTTACAATTTCAGCAATGTATAATTCAGCCAATATATCGAGTGAGTAGTCAACATGTACCGGAATAAAGTGAGCCAACTTCGTCAATCTGTCAACAATGACCCACACATCATCTTTCTTTTTCGGCGTCAAAGGCAAACCTATCACAAAATCTATCATAATTTTATCCTACTTCCATTCGGGGACCACTATAGGCTGAAGTAGACTCGAATGTACTTGATGCTCAGCCTTTACTTGCTGACAAATTATACACATTGTCACAAACTCTAAAATGTTCTTTTTCATGCCCAGTCACCAATACAGTTTCTTCAAATCATTATACATTTTAGTACTACCGGGATGCACTGATAAACACCCACTGTGCACAGATCCTATCATCATCTCTCGGTACACAGATCCTATCACGAAACATCAAGCAATCATCGGGCTTACTCGAAAATTAGAGTCACCACCTGTCTTGCAATGAAGCCTCTTGGCTTGCAGTTCACTATCATTCTTTTGAGCTTCGTAAATTTGTTGCAGAAACAGTGGTCTAGCCCTCAACTCCGCTAGTATAAAACCATCATCAGATAATGTCAAACTCGTGTTCAAAGCCTGCGAAGCATACAATGATTTTCTGCTCAAAGCATCCGCAACCACATTTACTTTCCTGGGATGATACTCAATTACTAGCTCATAATCCTTTAACAACTCAAGCCACCTCCGTTGTCTCAAATTCAACTCCTTTTAATTCATCAAGTATTTCAATCTTTTATGATCAGTAAAAATTTGACATTTCTCACCACACAAATAATGGTGCCAAATCTTCAAAGTAAAAATAATGGCGGCCAACTCTAAATCATGTGTCGTGTAGTTCTTCTCATATGGTTTTAGTTGCCTCGAAGCATAAGCCACCACGTTGCCTTCTTGTATCAATACACAACCAAGGTCATTCAGTGACGCATCACTATAGACCATAAATTCTTTCCCCGACTTGGGTTGCACTAACACTAGTACCTCAGTTAACTTAGCTTTCAACTAATCAAAACTTTATTGACATTTTTTCAGTCCACTCAAATTTAACATTCTGTTGAAGTAGCTTAGTCATAGGGGAAGCAATTATAGAAAAACCCTTGAAAAAATATCGATAATATCCAGCTAGACCTAGAAAGCTTCTAACGTCAGTTACATTCTTTGGCGGCTTCCAATCAACAATCACCGAAATCTTGCTCGGGTCAACTCGAGTACCTTCGCCCGAAACTGTATGACCTAGAAATCCAACTTCATGGAGCCAAAACTCACTCTTGCTAAACTTAGCAAACAGCTTCTCTTTCCTCAAAATTTGCAGCACTGTCCTCAAATGCTCGGCATGTTCTAACTCATCCCGAGAATAGATCAATATATCATCTATGAATACCACCACAAATTTATCCAAAAGGCATGGCAAGAAATTCGTAGTGTCCATACCTTGTTCTAAAGGCTGTATTCAGCATATCGGATTCCTTAACCCTCAATTGGTAATAACTGGATCTCAAATCAATATTAAAGAACACCGTTGCTGTAACGCCCCAAAAATCCTAAATTTTCATTTTTATGTGTTGTGGCTTTGGTTGCATGTTAAGGTCATTAAGGTATTGATGTTGAGGTGTTACGGGGTCTCTATGAAGGCTTGAGTTTGAGTTTTGGTGTAGGGAAAATCTTGGTTTTAGTCTTAAGGGAGCTTTGACTTCGAATAGTATGCCTTTTAAATAAATGAGACCAAAATAAGACACAAAAGGAGTTGTGGTTCAGTAGTAAGTGGTGCCACAGTAAGGGCAAGGAGGAGGTGTCACATTTTGGGCAAGGAGGTCCAAGGTTCGAGGGGTTGCATGGTATTACATTGGGGGTTTATTTTGCACCCTTGGACAGCCAATAGTTGGGTTGAAGTTGAATTCTGAAGGGAAGAGTTTGAACTGGTCATATGAGAGATTTAAGAAGGGGATCATGGAATTTATCTTGGAGAAAATTTAGGGGATTTGGTTGAGGAGAGTTGGAGCGAAATTGGGATCTTAGGGGAACATAGAATCGGTTTTGAAGGGGGTTTAGGTAGTGCCGATTCTCTTTTTGATACTTTAGCTTTTAGGTACCTTTCTTGTGGTAGCCATATTCTTTAAGGGTCTTTGGGGTTCCCGATTTTGTTCGTTTTGCCTACCTTTTCTAAACTTGTTTCCCTTCTCTTTTCTATTGCACTTGAATCGGGTTTGGTTCATTCATGATTGAGGGGTAGTGAATATCTTTAGGGCCATTTAATTTTGGCTGATTGCACCATTTTCTTTTCCCTACTTTTCTGAAGCCGAATATCTCTACTCCTTCTCTTCTTAATTCTTTCATTCTTCTTTGAGATAGCAAGCCGAATACTCAACCCTTCTCTCAAGTCGATTGCACTCTTTTCTCCTCTCCATCTAGTTCTTTCTCTACTTTCTATTCAAAAGCTAAATATTATCTCTAGTCACCCTCAAACGGCCCTTCCCATTTTTTTAAGGGTTTGGCCGATTATTTCTACCACCTTTGCCACTGCACCCTTTTCTTTTCACCTTGTCTTCTAGCATATAGTCGCATATCCTAACTTTCTTTTTGCCAAAATTACTTCTCATTCCCTCTCTCCTCTTTTTTTGCCAAGGTCGGGTGTAAGTGGTGCACTCAAGATGTAAGTGGAGGGCAAGGGATTAGTAGTTAACTCCCTACTCCAAGGTTTCGATTAAGGTAAGTGATCATTTGAGTTGGTTATTCATGTCGGGTTCATTTGCAAGGTAAGGGGGTTCGATTGTGGTTATACGTCACTTTGCCTTACCTTGTACTTTGATAGATCCCTAAGTGTGGATTTAACCACATATTTTGTGAATCTCATAAGTCAAGTGTTGGTAACGTAGATTGAGTCAAAGGGAGCAATCATCGCTAGTAGATTCGGAAGGATCTAGCAAGCTAGATCGTTTAAGGTGAGCACTACTGTGGTTTCAACTTTTGATTAGGAAAATGGAAATAAGGGTATTGATCAAGTGATTAATGGTTGACTTTGACTGATGTAGGAGCGGTGCTAGAGATTCGTAATGAGCCTTCATAAATCAGGTTTGTACACATACTGCACACACTGTAGATTGGCAAATCCTGAAAAGTCAAAAAGTCGAAATGTCGAAATATCGAAAAGCTAAAAAGCTAAAAGTTTGGCTACGGTAACCCCATGAGTGTGCGAGCACTCGTGTGGGGAGATCAATACGATAACGGAGGCCCCATCAGCAATCTCATGGACTTGGGCCACTCATTGGCCAACTGGGCCGAAATGGGCCAAATAGGCCCAATGGGCCCGTGGACTCGACATGAGAAAAATTGATGGATTGGTAAGAAATGATGAGCAAATCATGTCGACTGCATGACCAAAGGTAGATTCGGGCTCAGTGGGCCCCACGAGAATGTGGGCCCTACTTGGCTACATATTGAGCTTCTGTGCCCATAATGATTAAAATACCCTTATATGAGACGTGTTTAGCTTTGTATGTCATTAGTGATATGTTGCATTCATTCAAGTGTTATTATGTTGCATGGGGTTAGGATTATGGATTGAATGAAGTGCTTAATTGATTAGGGTCGCACAGTCGTGAGACGACTGTGGATCCACAGATGGCTTTGAGCTGAATATGTGATTGGTAGCTCAGCTGCGATATTGGTTAGTGTCGCAATCGATGCTACATTGGAGTGTATGGATGGGTGGGTCAATTTAATCCTCACAGGACTATAGGGTTTGACAGGAGACGGAGTGTAGGGTTGGTATGGGATTCACGCAGTGCATACATTGGTTCTAATATTAAGATGGGCTCAGGCCCTACTGAGGCCATTATGGGCTTAGGCCCAAAAGCCACCATTATTGTAATATGGCTTCAGGCCCAACTGAGGCGATAAGGACTAAGGCCCAATTGCCACCATTATGGAATATTGGCTTAGGCCCAAATTGAGTGACGCATGTTTTATAATCGTTGAGGGTTGTGTACACTGAGTTTTTGAAAACTCACCCTCTCCCTTTAATGTTGCAGGTAACCCTCAGTAGGCGGCTCGATGTATGAAGATACTCGGAGGTGGCCACACTAAAAGCAGTCTCAAACTCTAGCATTTTAAATTTCTCGTTGTTCTTATTTATTTTTCTACTGGGTTTTGTTGTAATAAGGCCTGTTCTCTGGTTGATTTGGTTTGGATTTATTCTCGTATTTGCACGACTTTTAAGTTTGATTTGGTTTTACTAGAACAAAACTGAAATAATATTTTACGCAAACTCAATTTAAAAAAAACATAAACATTTACAAGACAAGAGCTTCTGTTGTAAATAAACAAGGGAATTTAACAAAGAATACAAACTAAGGTTTTCAAACAACAAACTAGAGATTTTATCTAACTCATAAGTCAGCAAGCTTTCCATGGTTTTTGATTTGAACTGAAAAACACCTACCGGCTCGATGACAAAATAAGAAACCTATTTTGCTTGAAAATACTATTTTAGAATTACGAACGATCAAAAGTTTTCAACAACTTTGATTTGAACGAGTCACCCTTCAATGTGAGACTGTTGGATTCGGCCATAACATCCGGGTCGGGTTTGGGGTGTTACATTTAGTGGTATCAAAGCGAGGTTGCAAAGCTTAAGCTTTGAAATGGGCCTTAGTTTTGGGTTTTAAAATTGTTTACAAATAATTTTAAGGTGGTTTCAAAATATTTTCAATGTGTGGCACACCGAGTCTCCAACGTCAAGTTAAGTAAGTACTGTTTTTGTTCTAAACTATTCTAGATAGGAAACTACTGAGACTCTCTAGTTAAAGTAGAACTGAGACTTTAGAAAACTGAAACTGTAGTGGATTTATGACTACGAAAACAAGCTCTTAAACTACTATTTCCATAAAACATCTGTTTAATTACTAAAATTATAAACTAAATTTCATAAAATTTCTAAATTAGATAATACGCGAATCGACGATGAGTGCTAGAAGAGGTGCAAGAGGCTACGGCAGAGGCCGTGGAAGCACTAGTGCTGGGTCTTCGGCATCAGGCCATATGCCCAATGTTGAAGCCAGAGAGGCTCCAACTTTATCGGTTACTGAGGCAGGGTCGTATGATCAAGCTGCTACAGATGATGCATTGTCGCAGGCAATGCTAAGGATTCTGGAGAGGGTCGTTGGGCCCAACAATGGTATGGGAAGTCGTGGGTTGATTTTCGAGTGACTTCGATCAAATGGAGCTAAAATCTTTAAGGGCGTTGCTGGTGTGGCTCCTAATGTGGCCAAATATTGGTTGGAGGGCACTTAAAGGATAATGGAAAATTTGGACTTTACATCTGAGCAAAAGCTAAAAGAGGCAGTATCACTGCTAAGAGAGGAAGCCTACCAGTGGTGGCTGACAATGAAAGAGGGCACCCAACCTGAACGAATCACTTGGGAATTCTTTAATTTTGCGTTCCAGGGGGAAATATGTGGGCGCGAGCTATGTGGATGCCCGAAGAAAGGAGTTCTTGAACATGACCCAATGAGACAAATATGTGGCCAACTATGAGGCGGAACTCCTATGCCTCAGTCGATATGCAAGAGGGATGGTAAGAACAGACTATAAGCGATGCGTACGGTTTGAACATGGTCTTAGGGATGGTCTCAAAGTACTGATAGCTCCTGTAACGCCCCAAAAATCCTGAAACATTTAACTATGTGTGCTGTAGTTGACGTGTATGATTAGCACTATTAGAGTGTTAATTTTAGGGTTTTATAAGGTTTCTTTGAAGTCTCGGGTTTAAGGTAGACTATAGGAAAATTTTAATTTTTGCCTTAATAAAACCCTAACCTCAGGCAGTATGACTTTTAAGCAAATAAAGAGGAAATAATAAACAAATAGGCCTGTGGCCTAGTGGCAAGGTTGTAACATCCCAAAATAGGGCCTGAACAGAATAGTGGTTTTGAAACCACAAATCTGAGATAGAAATAATTAATTTATAAGTATTTAGAGGTTTATGATATGATTGCATGATTTTGTGAAAATTTCGTGATGAAATTCTATGCATAAAGTGCTTAATTTGAAATTAGGGACTAAATCGAATAAGTTGCAAAACTTGCATTCTAGAAGCTTTTAGTATGAAATTACCTTGGAATATTAATTAGAGGGTCTTAAATAGCAATTTGACTAATTTCTAAAATTTTGGACAAAAATGGACATACATAGGTAGAAATAACCAAAGTTTTTAATGAAGGGTATTTTAGTAATTCAGTAATTAAAAGATTAAAAAAAGGGAAAAAGATGGAAAAATATGTCCATCTTCTTCATTAGCACGAAATTTCAAGGGTTCTCCATAGCTAGGATTTGTTTCAAGCTTCCAAGCTCCATAGTAAGTGATTCCAAGCCCCGTTTTTAATGTTCTTTACATTTTCGGAGGCTCGGTAACTTGATTTAGCTTATTCTAGCAATCATTTAACCTAGGGTTCATATTTGGAAAAATACCCATAGGTGAAAAGTGTTTATGGTGTTTTATGATAGAATATGAGGTTTTAAATTATGTTAAACTACTTGTGCTACTCGGTTTTAAGTAAAAACGAGTAAAAGGGCTTAATCAGTAAAAATACCTATTATTCATTAGTACATGTTATAGTGGGAATTTGAGGTTGTTGTTGGTAAATAAATGATCAGCATGTCCTAAAACATAAGAATTTGAGATAAAGTTTAATTTCCGAGCCTTGGGGCAAAAGTGTAAATATGCAAAAGTTTAGGGGCAAAAATGTAATTTTTGGCAAAGTTTGAGTTAAGGGCTGTTATGATAAATGTGAGCATTAAATAAGCTAAATTGCTATTATAGATCAAGAAGAACGAAATTCAGGAGTAGATCGGGGAAAGGAAAAAGTAAAGGACTAAATTGTCAAGTTTAAACCTATTTTGTATCGAGGTAAGTTTACGGTAAATAAATGCAATATTTCTTTATTTTACATTAATGTTGTTAATTTCCAGCATATATACACTTATTTTATGAAAATATTCGAAATTGAACCAAAGACGAGATGACAGCTAAAAAGTATCAGAAAGCTCAGTTTGAACTCTTGGAATGTTGGGATACAGAATGTCATGACATTTTGGGTTATCAGACAGGACAGGAATATCCCATGTAAGTCCATATTAAACATATGGCTTTGGTAGGACAGGGAACATCTCATGTAAGACCATGCCTAGAATATGGCATTGACAGGTTATTATCAGGCAGGAAAACTCGAGTATCCTTAGTATTCCGAGTGGTTCAACGTGCTATTGTATAGGTTAAATTACAGAAAACTTTCAGCAAAGGAAAGGTAAGTTATATTCATGAGTTTATTGAATAATCAAGTAAGAAGAAAGTAAGTGAATAAGGAAGAGGGTAAGAAATGAGGTGTAAGGAAAGCTTATGATGCTTGATGATATTATGATTAACTATTATTTAGGGTGAATGTTGTGATTTATTTACTTGTGAACTTACTAAGTTTAGTGCTTACTCTCTTTATTTTTCTTCTTTTTATAGTTCTTACCAAGACAACTCGGGGATCGCAAGGAACGTCGGAGATTCGGTCACACTATCAACAGGATCATTTTGGTATAGCTAGACGTTTCATTTCGCGTGTGGCATGTATAGGGACTTGGCTTCTTTTGGTATGAATGTCCTTAGGATATGTTTAATGAATGGTGTGTAAATACTTGTTGATGATTAGCTATTGGAATGACTAATCAAACATAGGTTTAACACTATGTATGCCTAAATGGTAATTATCACATGGAAACCATGAAAAAGGTGAAAATAGCTTAAACACAGATTCGAACAGCAGCAGTGACGTGAATTTGAAAAATCACTAAAAATAGTAGAAATGGAATTAAATAGTGAGTGAGACATGAAATTAAAGCTTAATGAGTCTATTTTCATGTGGAAGAAGCATACTAATTAAAAGAGTTTTATACTATGAGTTATTTGCATTTGAGTGAGACTGCTCTAGATGGACTTCGTGATCCCCTATTCTGACTTTAAAATTTCATCATAAATTATACATAAATAATTAGGCATTATAGTTTATATGTCTAGATTCCTTTTTGAGTCTAGTTTCAAATGAACTAAACAAAATACCTATTTTAATTTTGTACAAAGAGAAAACTAATTCGTACTGAACAGAGGTCAGAGTAGTCGAACTGCATAACAGGGGAGACCTTAACTAATAAACTGTACTAACTGGATAGATTAAAAATTCTATAAAAAAATTAGTAAGAAGGTATATGAGTCTAGTTTTAGGTAAATTTTATGGAATTAAATTTTGAGTTTCGTAACTCAAGTTATGATTTATTTAGTGACTGTGATGCAGTTGGACAGCTTTATAAGGAACAGAGAAATAATTTTATTTTGGTTCATTTAAGTAATCGAAAAAATTTTATTGATCCCGGTTTGGCCCCGAACCATTTTAATAGCATGATTTAGGGTCTCAATGACCCTTTTTAGGGATATATTGAATGAATGAAAATAAATTAATTTTAAAAGCAAATTTCTACGCCCGAATGAGTAAGTTAAGTTCGGTAACGCCTCGTGCTCGACTCCGGGGACAGTCTCGGGTAAGGGGTGTTACATTTATTGGTATCAGAGCAAAGTTTTAGTCGGTTCTCGAAATAGTTAGCATGAGTAAGAGTCTAGCTATACATGCCATACTTATATTTTGATAGTGTGACGACTCCTGACGATTTTAAAATATTTTATTTTATAGTAATGGATCCGAACGAGCTGGTGCTGATGATGTAGAAAGTAATGCGCCTGCTCCCGCAGAAGGGGTAGTGCCTCCGAGGATAGGCCCGTGACTGTGAATCAAGGAGGAGGGGCTCGAGAAGCCATCTTCCAAGCTATGAATGAATGGTTTTCTGAGTTCGTTCGTACGAATCTGGCTGTTAGACCTCCACCCCCTCATGATTCTTAGGCCACCCGTGTAGCTCAAGCTCCCCTAGTCACAGGTATGGTGATAAGAGAAAAGCCACCAGTTGACAAGATCAAAAAACAAGGAGCCGAAGAGTTTTGGGCTACTAAAGATGATGATGCAGAAAGAGCAGAGTTTTGGCTCGAAAATACCATCAGAGTCTTTGATGAATTATCATGCGCACCTGAGGAATGTATGAAATGTGTAGTATCACTCCTTAGAGACTCAGCGTACCACTGGTGGAAGACACTTTATCAGTTGTACCGAAAGAGAGGGTCACTTGGGATTTCTTTCAGGAGGAATTCCGTAAAAAGTACATCAGTTAGAGGTTTATCGACCAAAAAAGAAAAGAGTTTCTAGAATTGAAACAGGGCAATATGACAGTGACTGAATATGAGCGTGAATTTGTCAGACTCAGCAATTATGCCCGAGAATGTGTATCCACAGAGGCAATCATGTGTAAAAGGTTTGAGGATGGGCTTAATGATGATATTAGACTGTCAGTGGGTGTCCTAGAAATAAAAGAGTTCGTTGTTCTAGTTGAGAGAGCCTGTAAGGCAGAGGAGCTGTTAAAAAGAAAAGGCAAAGTTGAAATTGAGATGCAAGATACGAAGAAAAGACAAATGAGAAAGTCATTTCAGTCTACATCTAAGAGGCCTAGAGAGTCCTCTACTAGATCTCGCTTTTCAGCTGGGTATTCTAGTCGAAATAGGGGTAACAGATTTAAGGATCCGAAAGTTTAGACTACCTCGATTGCAAGCGCAGGTAATGTTCATCCGGGTAGATCAGGGTGTCCACGCTGCGGTAGACTTCATTTTGGCCCTTGTCGAGCAGATGAGGCTGTTTGTTATAAGTGTGGTGCTACAGATCATTTTGTGCGAGAGTGTCTAGAAGTGGTTAAACGAGAAGTAATACAGAGTACTAGATCCTGAAATGCTCCTATTAGAGGCAGATCACCGAGGAACCCGGGAGTAGGAGCGAGTAACAGAGGCACCTCTAAAGATTTGGCAGTGAGACCAGGTGTTAGAGCCCCTACGAGGACTTATGCTATCCGTGCACGTAAAGAGGCATCCTCCCCCGATGTGATTACGGGTACATTTTCTTTGCATGATATTAATGTTATTGGTTTGATTGATCTGGGTTCGACCCATTCCTATGTTTGTATGAAATTGATGTCTAGTATGAGCATGCCTATAAAATCTACAGAATTTGTGATTAAAGTATCGAATCCATTAGGCAAGCATGTATTAGTAGATAAAGTATGTAAAAATTGCCCTTTGATGATTAGAGGTTACTATTTTCTGGCTGATCTCATGCTCTTGCCATCTGATGAGTTTGATGTGATTCGTGGTATGGATTGGTTGACTGCACATGACGTGATAGTGAATTGTGGAAAGAAATTCATTGAGTTGAAATGTGAAAATGGTGAAATTCTTCGGGTTAATTCATATGAATCAGATAGTTCATTTGCCATGATTTCTATTATGTTTGCTCAGAAATGTTTGAGGAAAGGATATGAAGCTTATCTTCCTTTAGTGTTGAATACTAAAGATCCAGAGTTGAAAATTGAATCTGTGCCTGTGGTATGTAAGTTTCCTGATGTGTTTCTAGAAGAACTACCAGGTTTGCCTCCTATTTGAGAAGTTGAGTTTGGTATTGAACTGGTTCCGGGTACAACACCCATTTCTATTGCTCCCTATAGAATGGCCCCCTTGGAATTGAAAGAATTGAAAGCTCAGCTGCAGGAATTAATTGATAAAGGCTTTGCAAGACCCAGTAGTTCGCCATGGGGTGCACCAGTGCTATTTGTGAAAAAGAAAGATGGTTCGATGAGATTGTGCATAGATTATTGGCAGCTTAACAAGGTAACTATCAAGAACAAATATCCACTGCCTAGAATTGATGATTTGTTTGATCAATTGAAGGGAGCTACTGTGTTCTCCAAGATAGATTTGAGATCCAGATATTATCAACTGCGAGTTAAAGATTCAGATGTTCCGAAGACTGCATTCTGAACTAGGTATGGTCATTATGAATTCCTGGTGATGCCGTTTGGCTTAACTAATGCTCCTACCATTTTTATGGATTTAATGAACCGAATATTTAGACCGTATTTGGACAAGTTTGTGGTTGTGTTCATTGATGACATCTTGATTTATTCTCATGATGAGACTGAGCATGCAGAGCATTTGAGAATAGTTTTACAGATTTTGAGAGATAATCAGTTGTATGCTAAGTTCAGTAAAAGTGAGTTTTGGCTCCGAGAAGTTGGATTCCTTAGACATATTGTTTCAGGTGAAGGTATTAGAGTTGATCCAAGCAAAATTTTAGCCATTGTCGATTGGAAGCCTCCTAGGAACGTTTCAGAGGTCAGGAGCTTTCTTGGCTTAGCTGGTTATTATAGATAATTTGTAGAGGGATTCTCTATGATAGCTACCCCGTTGACGAGATTGCTACGGAAAGATGTTAAGTTTGAATGGACTAAGAAGTGCCAGCAGAGTTTTGACAAGTTAAAGGCATTGTTGACTGAAAATCCTATCTTATTACAACCAGAACCAGGTAAAGAGTTTGTGATTTACAGTGATGCGTCCTTGAATTGACTAGGCTGTGTACTTATGCAGGAAGGAAAGGTAATTGCTTATGCCTCGAGACAGCTAAGGCCATATGAGAAAAATTATCCGACACATGATTTAGAACTAGCTGCCATTGTATTTATCAATTCTTGTGTAAGTACTTTACTTTCTTTTAGTTGGTTTTTCTAGTACCGATTCCGTCTCTCCCTCACTCTTTCTAAATCAGTTTTGGTAGGGGATTAGTATTGAATCTAGGATTTCAGATTTTTGCCAAATTTCTCATTAAGCGTTTTGGGGTTTTAGGTAAGTGTTCATCACTTTGGTTTTAGGGGTTAGCCGAATGGTCATATATGTTATAAGGGTGACTCGTGTTGGATGCAAGTCACCTATTACTCAGGCTCTAATGATTAAGATTGATGCAGATTTAAGAAATACTCGTGATTAGTGGTCAAGGAAGGGCTGTTAAGGCTTGTCGTCCAAGGTAAGGCAAATGTTGTATTATGGTTTTTGGTAATAGTATTTGATAAGTGTATGATTAACTGTTGAGTGACATTGATTGTAGGTTCGTGGCTAAGGAGTTCATAGTGCGTTTTGTTAAGCAAGTGTGTACATACACTTCACATGCACAATAGATTGGCAAATCCCGAAATGCTGAAAAGTCGAAATACCGAAAAGCTGAAGGTTTGGCTACGGTAGACTTGCGAGTGCGTGAACACTCGTATGAAAGTAATCGATACGATACCAGAGACCTCATGAGCGATCTCATAGACTTGGGTCACGTTTTGGCCAACTAGGCCAGAATGGGCCAAACAGGCCCAACGGTCTCATGGGCCCAGATAAGCGAAAATTGGTAGATTAGTAATAAGTGATGAGCTGATTAAGTTGGTTGTATGGCTTGGAGTAGATTTAGGCCTGATGGTCCATATAGATGTGATTGGGCCTGATGGGTCGTATAAATGTGACTGGCCTAGTGGACCATATAAATGTAACACCCCAAACCCGGCCCAGATGTTACGGCCAAGTCTGGTGTGTCACATCAACGACGGACTAATCATGTTCCTTAGTTATTGCGTTTAGGGTGAGTTTTGCAAAACTATTACTAAAGTTTGCTAAGAAAATTCCAGGTTTAGTTTGTGATCATCTTATCCACTACCAGTTTAAAATTTATTTTGTTACAAGATATTGTTCGTCTATCTGTTATCCATTTGATGCGTGTGTTTCATTTTGAAAATGTTGTTTACTTTTAAGGAAAAACCCGCGCGGCCTTAATCTACCCATTTAAATCAAATTATAAATAAAGAATTAAAAACCCAAATTAAAATACTTAAAATAGCCTTATTACAAACCCAAACCAAATGAAAATTAGTTTAAGTAAAAATACTAAAAAATGAATTCATTAAAGCAAATTGTCCAACTACAGTCCACGTGGCCACTCCGAATCCCTCCAACTCCAAGACCACTAGCTTAGGGCTCACCTGAATAGAAGAAAGGAAAGATATGAGTTTGGAAAACTCAGTGTGTAAATAAAGCCCAACCAAAGCCCAAATCAGCTCAAGCTTACTGTGCCTAAGCCCTATCCAGTATCAGTAATAACTGGGCCGAAGCCTTATTCAGATCTAGTTTAACTGGGACTTAGCCCTATTCAGAAATCAGTGCAGCCCATAGGCTCATTACAGTAACAGAACAGAAATAATGTATAAATGCAAAAACCCAGCCCATGTCCAACCCTACACACCATCCGTACCAACCCTACACACCATGTGAGGAAGAACTCAACCCACCCAGCACTACACACCACATTCGCAGCATAGCTGCTTAATCAGATAACGTGGCCAAGCCACTAATAGTAGAACGAGGCAAAACCCCTTTCAGTAAACGTGGCAATGCCACTTAGCACTTCCTCCATCAATAACCCAGTCCCATGCAACAGTTTAACATGTCATGGCATACAGTAAACAGATAAAATATAGCATGCATTTCAGTCAAATTTAACCCTAGGGGTATAATGGTCATTTTGCACTTAAGGGTAAAACCATAATTTTCCACCCTTAGGGGGTATTTCAATAATTATACCAGTTTTTAGGGTTTCATGCTCATTATAGTGACGAACAGTCCAATTTTCACCCAAGTGGCTGATCTAGCCCATTTACCAACTTTCGCGCAATTGGGCCCTAAGACCCCTAATGGGCCCTACAGTGTCTACTAGCTAATTTGGCCCACTTAGCCCAAATTTCACAGTTGTTTTAATAGTTTTAACCTACAAAATACTAGAACCCACTTACCGCTCGTTTTCACCCATATGGGCCCGAAAGCCCATTGGGCCCAAATTTAGCCCCACAAGGCCCAAATTCACCAAGGTGCACGAAATTGCGTACACATCAACTTTACCGATTTTGATTATAGATCTTACCGCTTCCAACTGACCCACGAGTGCTTGCACGCTCGCAAGCCCACGAAATGCCAGAATTTTGGCATTTCAACTTTTCAATTTTTACCGATTTAGTCTATTAGAGGGTGTTCGTCTACAAACCTGATTTGCAACAGTCGTAAACGAAATCTCCCACGCGATTATCCTATAGTCATTCCAATCCACATGTCACTACAGATCTAATTGAATAATCGGCACCAAACCAACATACCTATTCGGCCAACACCATTTAAGGCACTTAACCACTTACCTTTGCCGAAAATAGTAACTAGATCTAGATCTAGTCATTCCAATGGTCCAAGCCTTCCACACACCCCTCGATCAGTAGCCTTTAGTCCATACTAGCACAAAACAAACCGAATAATAACACCAATAAACTCTTTAACCTTAGTCAACAGCCACTCTATGCACATAGGGGTTTTTGACTTTTCCTAAATCCCAAAATAACGAATAGGAAGGGGGTGTCGATAACTTACCAAAGATTCAATTGCCTCAAAGTCGTACCCGAATACCTTCTTATTCCAGATCTGTTGTAGATCTAATCCAAATTACGTATAGAGAATAGGTCTAAGTGATTTCAGCTTTTGGATCTATGCTAGAGTATGCTTGATTTAGTTTAAAAGAAAAGAAGTAGAAGAAGAGAAGTTCACAAAGTGAAAGAACCTAGAGGTTTGGCATTCTTGAAATATTGAAAAAGAAGGAGAAGAAAAGAGTTTTGATCAAAGGGTAATCGGCAATGGTGGATTCGGCCAAAGGGAAAACGACAACAACACTTGGTTTCAGCTTTTGGTGGTAGTCGACTAGTAGGCTTGAGAAGAAAGTAGAAAAGAAGGAAGTGGGTTCGACTTTTGTGAAAATTAAAGAGAAAAGAGATGAGAGAAAAAGAAGAGAGGATAAGAGAAGAGTAGATTTGGTTATGGACAAATCGGCACAAGGAGAGTATAGAGGTTTAGGTTTTGGTTTTTAGTAAAAAGGAGGAGGAAGAAAAGAAACCTAAGGCACTGTACCTATTCGACTAAAAGAAACATCCCCTAAGTGCCAAATCCTGAAGGCTTAACCTCTACCAATATCGGCACACAACCTAATTACTGAAAGTGCAACCCCTAAAGCCCTAGCTGAATGCACCTTCCCTTCACCAAATGCCGAATTGCTCTTCCAAGACCCCTACTATCGGCCACCACTAGCTCGCATTCCAATTCCTATATTTTCTCCCCCTTATCCTCCTTGATCTAATCTCATGAGCAACTCAAACTCTCTCTCCAATAGAGTTTCACTTGAAATCCACCACACGACTGGCACATGCATAAAATAAAATAAAAATAGCAGCTTGCTTACCATGTGACTTGAACCCAAGCCCTTGCACAACATCTACACGCCACTTTCCTAGGCTTTAGGTGGCACCATATTGCCACTTTACCAAGGGCTCACTTGTGTCTTAATTTACTCAGTTTTTCTTAAAAGCCCATATAACCATGACCCCCCTCTCTTTAAGTCTAAAATTTGATAATTCTACCGGGTTTAAACTTAGGCTTGGGCCTTCTAAAGGCCCACTAACACACTTAAAACATAAATTTCATAACCAACCAACAAAATTTCATGATTACAACAAAATCACAAAAATCTCAAAAAATCCTGAAAATTAGGGCGTTACAACTCTACCCCCTTAAAGAAATTTCAGGCTCAAAATTTACCTGATCCAAATAGGTGACAGTATTGTTGACGCATCGCCTCTTCTGGCTCCCAAGTAGCCTCTTCTCTACCATGATTGCGCCAAAGCACCTTTACCAAAGGAACTGACTTCTTCCTCAACACTTTGACCTCTCGATCCAGTATTTGCACAGGTTCCTCTTCAAAAGTCAAGTCAGTCTTTACTTCAAACTCCTCCACTGGTATGACATGCAAAGGATCCGATCGATACCGTCTTAGCATGGACACATGGAAAATGTCAGGAATACAGTCTAACTCCGGTGGTAACTCTAGCTGATAAGCTACTGGCCCTACCCATTTAAGAACCTGATAAGGCCCTATAAATCAAAGACTCAACTTGCCCTTCTTACCAAACCTCAATATCTTCTTCCAAGGCGAGACCTTCAAGAAGACCATGTCTACTACTGAGAACTCAATTCCTTTACGCTTCAAGTCAGCATAAGACTTTTGCCTATCAGATACTTCCTTTAGCCGATATTAGAGGCTTCCTTTAACTGATCTCGGATCAACTTAACCTTATTTTCAGTATCTGCCACCAATTCTGGCCCAAGAACCTATCGTTCTCCCAAATCTGTCCAACAAGTAGGCGTACGACACCTTCGCCCATATAGTGCCTCATACGGAGCCATTTGAATACTTGTCTGATAGTTGTTATTATAAGCAAATTCTGCCAATGGCAAGTAATCCTCCCAACTACCTCAGAAGTTGATAACACAACCCCTCAACCTATCCTCCAAAACCTGAATAACCTTTTCCGACTGTCCATCTGTCTAGGGGTGGAAAGCAGTGCTAAAATCGAATCGCATAACCAACGCCTCATGCAACTTCTTCCAGAATCAAGATGTAAACGTAGGATCCCGATCAGAAATTATCAAATCTGGCACCCCACGCAGTTGCACTATCTCTGCCACATACAACTTAGCCAATTTCTGTAGTGAGTAATCGGTTCAGACAGGTATGAAATGAGCAGATTTCGTTAACCTATCCACGATTACCCACACTAGGTCTTTCTTGGTGGGTGTCAACGGTGGCCCACTCACAAAATCCATGGTTACCCTTTCCCACTTCCAAAGTGGAATCTTCACTGGTTGTAGAAGTCCAGAAGGCAGTTGATGCTCAGCCTTTACTTGCTAACATGTCAGACATTTCCCCACAAATTAGGTCACTTCTCGCTTAAGTCTAGGCCACCAATACAACTCTCGCAAGTCTCGATATAGCTTATTCCCTCCAGGATGCATGGCACAAGGTCCACCATGAGCCTATTTTAGAAATAACTGCCTCAAGTCAGAGTCCTTCGGAATACAAACTCTTCCTCGAAAGCACAGAACTCCTTCACTATTCAGTCCAAAATCAGAATTCTCAACACTTTCCACTTGCTGAAACCGAGGAACTAACGACTCATCCTCTAACTGTTTCTCCTTAATCTGCTTAACCCAAGTTGGTCTCACTTGTAACTCCGCTAACATGCTCCCATTGTCATATAGACTCAGACGAGAAAACATTGCTCTAAACTCAGTTACAGCCCTTCGACTCAGCGCATCCGACACCACATTTGCCTTGCCTGGGTGATACTCAATCGAACAGTTGTAATCCTTCACCAACTCTATCCATCTCCATTGCCTAAGATTTAACTCCTTCTGAGTCAGTAGATACTTGAGACTTTTATGGTCTGTGTATATAATACACTTTTCTCCATACAGATAGTGTCTCCAAATCTTTAATGCAAAGATTACCACTGCCAACTCCAGATTTAACTCCACATTTGCTTCGTGAGGCTTAAGCTCTCGCAAAGCATAAGCGACCACCTTACCTTCTCGCATCAGCACACAGCCTAAAACCACATGCGACGCATCACTGTATACAGTGAAGTCCTTCCCAGATTCTGGCTGAATCAACACTAGTGCCTCAGTCAAAACTTTCTTCAGGTTATCAAAAGCCTCTTACTGTTTCTCAATCCATACAAAAGATACTCCTTCTCTCAGCAGTTTCATTAATAGTGCAACAATCAAAGAGAATCCTTCTACAAACCTTCTATAGTATCCTGCTAAACCCAGAAAACTCCAAATTTTTTATACTAAACTCGGCGGCTTGCCGTCCAGAACCACCTAAATTTTCTGAGGATCCATCCTAATCCCCTCAGCATAAATAACGTGACCCAAAAATGTCACATCTTGTAACACCCCAAACCTGACCCAGACGTTACGGCCAAGTCTGGTGTGTCACATCAATGATAGATTAACCATGTTCCTTAGTTATTACGATTAGGGTGAGTTTTTCAAAGCCGTTCTGATAGTTTGGGAAGAAAATCCAGGTTTAGGTTGGGTTTATTCTATCCACTACCAGTTTTAAATTAATTGTTACGAGATCTTGTTCATCATTTCGTTATCCATTTGTTACGAGTGTTTTGTTTTGAAAATGTTGATTAATTTTAAGAAAAACTCGCGCAGCCATATTCAAACCATTTAAAACAAATTATAACTAAAGAATTAAAAAGCCAAATTAAAATACTTAAAGCGGCCTTACAACAAACCCAAAACCATAATGAAAAATAATTCAAAATAAATATGAAAGTAGAAAGACTTAATTATAAACCCATCATGTGCAGTCCATGTGGCCACTCTGAATCCCTCCAGCTCCAAGTCCACCAGTCTAGGGCTCACCTGCGTAGATAAGAGGAAGGGGGTGAGTTTGGAAACTCAGTGTGTAAAGAAAGCCCAACCAGAGCCCAAATCAGCTCAAGCTTACTAGGCCCAAGCCCTATCCAGTCTCAGTAATAATTAGGCCGAAGCCCTATTCTGTACTCAGTTAACTGGGCCTTAGCCCTATTCAAATACAGTTTAACTGGGCCTTAGCCCTATTCAGTAATTAGTTCGGCCCATAGGCCCAATGCACTAACAGAACAGAAATAATGCATGAATGCAAAGCCCAGCCCATGTCCAGCCCTACACACCACCCGTACTAGCCTTACACACCATATGGGGAATAACTCAACCCACCCAACCCTACACACCACAGTAGCAGCATAGCTGCTTAATCAGATAATGTGGCCAAGCCACTAACAGTAAAATGAGGCATAGCCCCTTTCAGTAAAACGAGACAAAGCCCCTTTCAATAAAATGAGGCAAAGCCCCTTTTAGTAAAAGTGGCAATGCCCCTTAGCACTTCCTCCATCAATAACCCAGTCCCATGCAACAGTTAATCATGTCATGGCATATAGTGAACAGATAAAGTATAGCATGCATTTTAGTCAAATTTAGCCCTAGGGGTATAATGGTCATTTTGCACCTAGGGGTAAAATAGTAATTTTCCACCCTTAAGGGGTATTTCAATAATTTTACCAGTTTTTAGGGTATTATGCACATTTCAGTTACTAACAGTCCAATTTTTCACCCTAACAATTTATCCAGCCCATTTACCAACTTTAAAGCTATTGGGCCCAAAAACCCCTAATGGGCCTACAGTGTCAACTAGCTATTTTGGCCCACTTAGCCCAACTTTCACAGTGGTTTTAATAGTTTTAGCCGACAGGATGCCAGAACCCACTTACCGCTCGTTTTTACCCAAATGGGCCCGTAAGCCCATTGGGCCCAAATTCAGCCCCTCGAGGCCCAAATTTACCAAGGTGCACGGCATCGCGCACTCACCAAGTTTACCGATCGCGATTATAGATCTTACCACTTCCAACCAACCGACAAGCGCTCGCACGCTCGTAAGCCCACGAAATGCCAGAATTTCGACATCGGCTTTTCGGCTTTTGTATATTTAGTCTACTAGAGGGGGTTCGTTTACACACAAGATTTGTAACAAACGTAGACGAAATCTCCCACGTGATTGTCCTATAGTCATCTCAATCCACATGTCACTACAGATCTAATTGAATAATCGACACCAAACCAACATACCTATTCGGCCACACCATCTAAGGCCCTTGGTCACCTACCATTGCCGAAAATAGTGACTAGATCTAGATCTAGTCGTCCCAATGATCCAAGCCTCCTACGCTCCTGCTAGGTCATCCCTTTCGTAAGAAATACACACAAAACCGATTAGAAGAACTAATATTACACTTTACCTTAGCTGAAAGCCTCCTTGAAGCGTTTAGGGACTTTTGGCTTTTCTTAAATCCAAAGATAACACATGAGAAGGAGTTCCGATTACTTACCACGATAATGGATCCGCTAGATCTAAAGGTTTAATTCCCAATTTAGTACGAATATGAAGATTTCAGCTCCTTACACAAAATGACACTAGGAGATAATATGTGCTTTGGGATTTCAGCTTTTGGAATAGTCGGCCAAGAAGAAATCAGCTACTAGATTGAATGCTTCGGGTTTGAAAAGAGATCACTAGGGACAAGGGTAAGGTTTGATTTTAGAAAAGACAATAGAAGAAGAAGTTTTGATCAAACAGATAATAAAAAATGATGGATTCGGTTTCAGCTTTTTATGATAAAAGACAAAGAGGTTGGAAAAAAAGATTACTTCAATAAGATTTGGTTTTAGAAGAGAGTAGGGGAAAAAAGAAGAAAAGATAAGAAAAGAAGAGAGGAGAAGAGAAGAGAAGAAACGAGAAGATGAAGAAAAGAAGGAAGGGAAGAATGAAGAGAGTAGGTTCAGGTAGAAGAAGAAATCGACAAGGAAAACCTAAGGTGTAAGGTTTCGGCTTTTAGAACAGAAAAGAGGAGAAAAGAATGCACGAAGAACCCACTACTATACTCATTCGGTAATGAAAGTAATTGACCAAATCCTAAAAATTCAGGCGTTACAACTCTACCCCCTTAAAGAAATTTCAGCCTCGAAATGTACCTAATCTAAATAGGTGAGGGTATTGTTGACGCATCGCCTCTTCTGGCTCCCAAGTAGCCTCTTCTCTGCCATGATTGCGCCAAAGCACTTTTACCAACGGAACTGACTTCTTTCTCAACACTTTGACCTCTCGATCCAGTATTTGTACAAGCTCCTCTTCAAAAGTCAAATTAGTATTTACCTCAATCTCCTCCACTGGTACGACATGCGAAGGATCTAATCGATACCGCCTTAGCATGGACACATGAAAAACGTCATGAATTCGGTCTAGCTCCAGTGGTAACTCCAATTGGTAAGCTATTGGCCCCACCCGTTTAAGAACTCGGTAAGGCCTTATAAATCGTGGACTCAACTTGCCCTTCTTGCCAAACCTCAATATCTTCTTCCAAGGCGAGACCTTCAAGAAGACCATATCCCCTACTGAGAACTCAATTTCTTTACACTTTAAGTCCGCATAAGATTCCTGCCTATCCGATGCTTCATTTAACCGGTCTCTGATCAAATTAACCTTATTCTCAGTATCTGCCACCAACTCTAGCCCAAGAACCTGTCGTTCTCCCAACTTTGTCCAACAAGTAGGCGTATGACACCTTCGCCCATATAGTGCTTCATATGGGGCCATTCGGATACTTGCCTGATAGCTGTTGTTATAAGCAAATTCTGCCAATGGCAAGTAGTCCTCCTAACTACCTCGGAAGTCAATAACACAACCCTTTAACATATCCTCTAGAACCTAAATAACCCTTTTCGACTGTCCATCTATCAGAGGGTGAAAAGCAGTGCTGAAATCCAATCACATACCTAACACCTCATGCAACTTCTGCCAGAATCGGGACGTAAACCTAGGATCTCGATTAGAAATAATCAAAACTGACACCCCATGTAGTCGCACTATATCCACCATATACAACTTAGCCAACTTCTGAAGTGAGTAATCAGTCCGGACATGTATGAAATGGGCAGATTTTGTTAACCTATCCACAACTACCCATACTGAGTCTTTCTTGGAGGGTGTCAAAAGTAGCCCACTCACAAAATCCATGGTTACCCTCTCCCACTTCCAAAGTGGAATCTGCACTGGCTGCAGCAGTCCAAAAGGCAGTTGATGCTCAGCCTTTACTTGCTGGCATGTTAGACATTTCCCCACAAATTTGGTCACTTCTTGCTTAAGTCCAGGCTACTAGTACAACTCTCGCAAGTCCCGATATAACTTATTCCCTCCAGGATGCATGGCACAAGGTCTACCATGAGCCTCCTTTAGAATTGACTACCTCAAGTTAGAGTCTTTTGAAATACAAAATCTTCCTCAGAAGCACAGAACTCCATCACTATTCAGTCCAAAATCAAAATTCTCATCATTCTCAGCTTGCTGAAACCGAGGAACTAATGACTCATCCTCTAACTGCTTATCCTTAATCTACTCAATCCAAGTTGGTCTCACTTGCAACTCTGCTAACAAGCTCCCATCGTCATATAGACTCAGACGAGCAAACATTGCCCTCAACTCGGTTACAGCCCCTCGAATCAGTGCATCCACCACCATATTTGCCTTGCCAGGGTGATACTCAATTGAACAGTCGTAATCCTTAAGCAACTCATCCATCTTCATTTCCTAAGGCTTAACTCCTTCTGAGTTAACAAATACTTGAGACTCTTATGGTTCGTGTATATAATACACTTTTCTCCATACAGATAGTATCTCCAGATCTTCATTGCAAAGATTACCACTGCCAACTCCAGATCATGCATAGGGTAATTCGCTTCGTAAGGCTTAAGCTGTCGCAAAGCATAAGCGACCACCTTACCCTCTTGCATTAGTACACAGCCTAACTCCGCATGTAATGCATCACTATACACGGTGAAATCCTTTCTAGACTCCGGCTGAATCAACACTGGCGCCTCAGTCAATACCTTCTTCAACTTATCAACAGCTTCTTGCTGTTTCTTAGTCCATATAAAAGATACTCCTTTCCTCAGTAATTTCGTTAACAGTGCAACAATCAAAGAGAATCCTTCTACAAATCTTCTATAATATCCCGCTAGACCCAGAAAACTTCGAATTTTCGATACCGACCTCAGCGGCTTACAATCCAGGACTGCCTTAATTTTCCAAGAATCCACCCTAATCTGCTCAGTAGAAACAAGGTGACCTAGAAAAGTAACTTCTTGCAACTAGAATTCACACTTACTAAATTTTGCATAGAGTTGCTTCTCTCTCAGCACTTGCAGAACAATACGGAGATGCTCATCATGTTTCTCCTCCATTTTTGAATACACCAGAATATCGTCGATAAAGATGGCTACAAATCGATCCAAATATGGTTGGAATACCCGATTCATCAGATCTATGAAAGCCGCAGGTGCATTCGTTAGTCCAAACGGTATAACCAGAAACTCGTAATAACCATACCGAGTTCTGAATGCTATCTTATGAATATCCACTTCCTTGACCCTTAACTGATGGTATCCAGACTGAAGATCGATGTTGGAAAATACTGAAGCTCCTCTAAGCTGGTCAAACAGATCGTCGATCCTAGGCAGAGGGTACTTATTTTTTATCGTTAGTTTGTTCAGCTGGCGATAATCGATGCACATACGCATCGTCCCATCCTTCTTCTTCACAAACAGTGCTGGTGCTTCCCATGGAGACACACTCAGTCTAATAAATCCTCTATCTAGCAACTCTTGGATTTGCACTTTCAGTTCCACCAACATCTTCGGTGTCATCCTATAAGGTGCGATGGACACTGGAGCTGTTTTAGACAGTAAATCGATTCCAAACTCGACTTCACGATTTGGAGGCAATCTAGGAAGCTCCTCAGGAAAAACATCTTGAAATTCCTTAAGAGTTCTAACTTTTTCCATAGTCAAACCCTCGATCTCCGTCTGACTTACACATGCCAAATACGCCTCGCAACCCTTGCGAATCAGCTTCTCAGCCCTTAAGGCCTAAACAACATTGGACAAGTAGTCCCTTTGCTCCCCTATAACCATCACCTCCTCATCCTCTATAGTCCTTAACACCATCCTCTTAGCCGCACTATCCAGAGTCACCTTATGCTTAGTAAGCCAGTCCATCCCCATGATAAGATTGAACTCTCCGAACGGTAGCTCCATTAAGTCTCTAGAGAAAATCCTACATTGAGTCTCTAAAGGTACCTCTCTAAAGATTTTGTCTACCCTAACCGAATGACCTAGTGGATTTATTACAGTTACCCCACTTACAGTTTCCTCAGAGTGCACACCCAACGACCTAAAAATATCACATGCAACGTACGAATGAGTAGAACCCACATCTATCAAAGCAGTGTATGGCATGCTAGAGATAAAAAATGTACCAGTTATAACGTAGGTGTGTCACCCTCCTCTCGGCGACGAGCAGCATACACCAATGCTGGCTGATGAGCCTCTGCATTTCCAGCACCCCTGCCAGGTGCTCCACACCCACAACCATTTCTGTTGCCACCCCTACTTTGACCACGGCCTCTCGGCGGTTATGGTCCACCTCACACCGGCTGAGCAACCCTTTGTTCAGCAACTTGAGTCTGAGCTGGCTTCTGAGGAGAGTCTTTAACCCTATGCTCCTTGGACCCACACCAGAGACATACCCCAGTCCGCTTACTGCATTCTCCCAGATGCACTCTACTACAGTCCCCACAAGCCTGCGGTCTAACTGTATTCACCGGAACCACTCAGACCTGTTCGTCTACTCTAGCTCATTTGGCATTCCTGTTTGTAGCACCAGAGGGTCTAAAATCCCTCCTAAATCGACTTCGGTCCTTCTCACAGTTCTACCTTTCAGTTCGCTTCACCTCCTCAGCTATCTTAGCCTTTTCCACCAATGCAGCAAAGTCACGCTCCCTCTGCGGAGCTATTAGCACCCTATGTTTATCCCTGAGGCCATTCTCAAATCGAATGCTACGCTCATACTCAATAGCAACTATACCGCTGGCATATCGGCTCAATCTCAGAAACTCCACCTCATATTCAGCAACAGACTTATTACCCTGGGTCAGGTTCAGAAATTCTTTCCTACGACCATCCACATAGCTTGCTCCGACGTACTTTCCCTTGAAAGCAGTCTTAAACAGTTGTCAGGTTACCCGCTCAACTGGGGTACTATCCCTTACAGTGATCCACCACTGATATGCCTCGTCTCGTAGTAGAGACACCGCTCCTTTCAGCTTTTGCTCCATTGGGCAATCTAAGTCGTCCATGATCCACTCCGTGGCTTCGAGCCAATACTCAGCCACATTTGGGGCTACCCCAGATATGCCCCTGACTACCTCCGCTCTGTTAGCCCGGAGTCTCTCAGAAATGGATCCCCTATTCACAGACCCAACATTGGCTCCAACAACCCGCTCTAGAACCCTTAACATTGCCTTGAACAAGACGTCGTCCCAGCAGCTTGATCATACGACCCATTCTCAGCTACCAGTGGCAGTCGTGCCTCCTCAGCTGGTAGGTGTTCCGAAGATGAAGACCCAGCTTGCACACTACCTCGGCCACTTCCACGGCCTCGTCCACGAGCTGCCCTCGTATTCATATCGACTTATCTGATTACAAATTTTATGACATTAGTTTAATATTTCAGTGTTTAATACAAAATGTCTTATGTACAGATAAAGTTTCAGAGTTTGTTTTCGAGAAATCGTAGCCTAGCTACAGTCTCAGTTTTCTAGGGTTTAGTCTCCCTACTGTCTCAGTCTCTACCATTTCAGTATTGCCCTAGCTATAGTTTCATAGTAGGGTCTCAGTTCTATCTACAGTAGCATTCCAGTATAGTATAGTATCAGAGAAAAATAATTACAAACCTGGTGCCAGGAATTCAGTGTGCCACTCTTCAGAAACCAAATTTTAGAAAGCCTAGAAAAACTTAAAGTTTTTTTAGAATAAAACCTTGAAGAAAATAAGTTTGAAAAGGATTTTCTTAAAGATTTTCCCAAAACCGATTCCAAAATACCCTTCTTGGGCCTTAATTGTAAAGTTTTTATAGAAACTTTTTAGACCCAATCCACGGCCTAGTTGTTGTAGCTAGGCTCTGATACCACCAAAATGTAACACCCTAAACCCGATCCAGACATTACGACCAAGTCTGGTGTGTCACATCAATGACAGATTAACCATGTTCCTTAGTTATTATGATTAGGGTGAGTTTTGCAAAATCGTTCTGATAGTTTGGGAAGAAAATCCAGGTTTGGGTTAGGTTTATTCTATCCACTACCAGTTTTAAATTAATTGTTATGAGATCTTGTTCATCATTTCGTTATCTATTTGTTACGAGTGTTTTGTTTTGAAAACGTTGATTAATTTTAAGAAAAACTCGCGCAGTCATATTCAAACCATTTAAAACAAATTATAACTAAAGAATTAAAAACCCAAATTAAAATACTTAAAGCAGCCTTACTACAAACCCAAAACCATAATGAAAAATAATTTAAAATAATATGAAAGTAGAAAGACTTAATTATAAACCCATCATGTGCAGTCCACGTGGCCACTCTAAATCCCTCTAGCTCCAAGTCCACCAGTCTAGGGCTCACCTGCATAGATGAGAGGAAGGGGGTGAGTTTGGAAACTCAGTGTGTAACGAAAGCCCAACCAGAGCCCAAATCAGCTCAAGCTTACTGGGCCAAAGCCCAATCCAGTCTCAGTAATAACTGGGCCGAAGCCCTATTCTGTAATCAGTTAACTGGGCCTTAGCTCTATTCAGTATAGTTTAACTCGGCCTTAGCCCAATTCAGTAATCAGTGTGGCCCATAGGCCCATTATAGTAGCAGAACAGAAATAATGCATGAATGCAAAGCCCAGCCCATGTCTAGCCCTACACACCACCCGTACCAGCCCTACACACCATGTAGGGAATAACTGAACCCACCCAGCCCTACACACCACAGTCGCAGCATACCTGCTTAATCAGATAACATGGCCAAGCCACTAACAGTAAAACGAGGCAGAACCCCTTTCAGTAAAACGATGCAAAGTCCCTTTTTGGCAATGCCACTTATTACTTCCTCCATCAATAACCCAATCCCATGCAACAGTTAATCATGCCATGGCATACAGTGAACAGATAAAGTATAGCATGCATTTTAGTCAAATTTAGCCCTAGGGGTACAATGGTCATTTTACACCTAGGGGTAAAATAGTAATTTTCTACCCTTAAGGGGTATTTTAGTAATTTTACCAGTTTTAGGGTTTTATGCACATTTCAGTTACTAACAGTCTAATTTTTCACCCTAACAATTTATCTAGCCCATTAACCATTTTTAAAGCTATCGGGCCCCAAAACCCCTAATGGGCCCTACAGTGTCAACTAGCTATTTTGGCCCACTTAGCCCAACTTTCACAGTGGTTTTAACAATTTTAACTTACTGAATGCCAGAACACACTTACTGCTCGTTTTAACCCAAATGGGCCCGTAAGCCCATTGGGGCCAAGTTTAGCCTCTAAAGGCCCAAATTTACCGAGGTGCACGAAATCGCGCACTCACCAAGTTTACCGATCGTGATTACAGATCTTACCACTTCCAACCAACCCACGGGCACTCGCTCGCTCGTAAGCCCACGAAATGCCAAAATTTCAGCATTTCAGCTTTTCAGCTTTTGTCGATTTAGTCTGCTAGAGGGTGTTCGTTTACACACTTGATTTGCGACAGACGTAGACGAAATCTCCCACGTGATTGTCCAACAGTCATTTCAATCCACATGTCACTACAGATCTAATTGAATAATTGACACCAAACCAACATACCTATTTGGCCAACACTATCTAGGGCCCTTAGTCACCTACCTTTTCCGAAAATAGTGACTAGATCTAGATCTAGTCGTCCCAATGATCCAAGCCTCCTACGCTCCTGCTAGGTCATCCCTTTCACAACAAATATACACAAAACTGATTAGAAGAACTAGCACTACTCTTTACCTTATTCGATAGCCTTCCTAAAGCGTTTAGGGACTTTCAGCTTTTCTTAAATCCCAAGATAACGCATGAGAAGGAGTTCCGATTACTTACCACGAAAATGGATCCACTAGATCTAAAGGTTTAATTCCTGATTTGCTACGAATATGAAGATTTCAGCTCCTTACACAAAACGACACTAGGAGATAATATGTGCTTCGAGATTTCAACTTTTAAAGTAGTCGGCCAAGAAGAAATCGGCTACTAGATTGAATGCTTTGGGTTTGAAAAGAGATCACTAGGGACAAGGGTAAGATTAGGTTTTAGAAAAGACAATAGAAGAAGAAGTTTTAATCAAACAGATAATCAACAATGGTGGATTTGGTTTCGGCTTTTTATGATGAACGACAGGGAGGTTGGAGAAAAGAGATTACTTCAACAAGATTCAATTTTAGAAGAGAGTAGGGGAGAATAGAAGAAAAGATAAGAAAAGAAGAGAGGATAAGAGAAGAGAAGAAATGAGAAGATGAAGAAAAGAAGGATGGGAAGAATGAAGAGAGTAGGTTCGGCTAGAAGAAGAAATTGGCAAGGAAAACCTAAGGCGTAAGGTTTGGGCTTTTAGAATAGAAAATAGGAGAAAAGAATGCACGAAGAACCCCCTACTATATTCATTCGGCAATCAAAGTAATTGACCAAATCCCGAAAATTAGGGCGTTACACATCTCGTAACCAAAATTCTCACTTACTGAATTTTGCATAAAGTTGCTTCTCCCTTAGCACTTGTAGAACAATACGGAGATGCTCATCATGCTTCTCCTCAATTTTCGAAGACACCAGAATATTGTCGATAAAGATGACTATGAATCGATTCAAGTATGGTTGAAATACTCGATTCATCAAATCCATAAAAGCCGTAGGTGCATTCGTTAATCCAAACGGCATAACTAGAAACTCGTAATGACCATGCTGAGTTCTGAATGCTGTCTTATGATTATCCACCTCCTTGACCCTTAACTAATGGTATCCAGATCGAAGATCGATCTTGGAAAATACCGAACCTCCTCTAAGCTGGTCAAACAGATTGTCGATCCTTGGCAGTGGGTACTTGTTCTTTATCGTCAGTTTGTTCAACTGGCGATAATCGATGCACATACACATCGTCCTATCCTTCTTCTTCACGAACAGCACTGGTGCTCCCACTGGAGACACACTCGGTCTAATAAAACCCCTATCCAACAACTCTTGGATTTGCGCTTTCAGATCCACTAACTCATTCGGTGCCATCCTGTAAGGTATGATGGACACTGGAGCCGTTCTAGGCAGCAAGTCGATTCCAAACTCGACTTCACGATTCGGAGGAAATCCAGGAAGCTCCTCAGGAAAAACATCTTGGAATTCCTTAATAGTTCTAACCTTCTCCACAATTAAACCCTCAATATCTGTCTGATTCACAAATGCCAAGTATGCCTCGCAACCTTTGCGAATCAGTTTCTCTGCCCTTAAGGCCAAAACAACATTGGTCAAATGATCCCTTCGCTCCCTTATAACCATCACCTCATCATCCTCTACAGTCCTTAACACCATCCGTTTAGCCGTACAATCCAATGTCACCCTATGCTTAGTCAGCCAGTCCATCCCCAAGATGAGATCAAATTCATAAAACGGTTGTTCCATTAGGTCTCCAGAGAAAATCCTACCTTGAGTCTCTAAAGGCACCTCCCTAAAGAGTTTGTCGACCCTAACCGAGTGACCCAGTAGACTAATCATAGTTACCCCGCTCACAATTTCCTCAGAGTGCACACCTAACGACCCAGATATATCACATGCAACCGATGAATGGGTAGAACCAATGTCTATCAAAGCAGTGTATGGCATGCTAGAGATAAAAAACGTACCAGTTATGATGTCAGGTGCGTTACCCTCTTCTCAGCGGCGAGCAACATACACCAACACTGGCTGACGAGCCTCAGCATTTCCAGCACCCCTACCAGGTGCTCCACGTCCACGACCATTTTTGTTGCTGCCACTACCTTGTCCACGGCCTCTTGGCGGTTGTGGTCCACCTCGCACTGGTTGAGCAACCCTCTGCTCAGCAACTTGCGTCTAAGCTGGCTTCTGAGGTCAGTCCTTAACTTAGTGCTCCTTGGATCCGCATCGAAAATAAGCCCCAGTATGCTTCCAGCATTCTTCTAGAAGTACTCTACCACAGTCTTCACACACCTGCGGTCTAACTGTATTCACCGGAACTGCCCGGACCGGTTCATCCATTATAGCTCATTTGGCATTCCTATTTGCAGCACCAGAAGGTTCAGAATCCCTCCTGAATGGTTTTGGTCCTTCTCATAGTTTTGTCGTTTAGTTCGCTTCACCTCCTCAGTTATCTTAGCCTTTTCCAGCTCTGAATTCCTCCAGCTCCAAGTCTACTAGCTCAGGGCTCACCTGCATAGATGAAAGGAAATGGGTGAGTTTAGAAACTCAGTGTGTAAAGAAAGCCCAACCAAAGCCCAAATCAGCTCAAGCTTACTAGGCCTAAGCCCAATCCAGTATCAGTAATCAGTGTGGCCCACAGGCCCATTACAGTAACAAAACAGAAATAATGTATGAATGCAAAAACCCAACCCATGTCCAGCCCTACACACCACCCGTACCAGCCCTACACACCATGTGGGGAATAACTCAACCCACCCAGCACTACACACCATAGTCGCAGCATAGTTGCTTAATCAGATAACGTGGCCAAGCCACTAACAGTAAAACAATGCAAAGCCCCTTTCAGTAAACGTGGCAATGCCACTTAGCACTTCCTCGATCAATAACCCAGTCCCATGCAACAGTTTAACATGTCATGGCATATAGCAAACAGATAAAATATAGCATGCATTTTAGTCAAATTTAACCCTAGGGGTATAATGGTCATTTTGCACCTAGGGGTAAAACCGTAAATTTCCACCCTTAAGGGGTATTTCAATAATTATACCAGTTTTTAGGGTTTCATGCTTATTATAGTGATTAACAGTCCAATTTTCACCCAAGTGGCTGATCTAGCCCATTTACCAACTTTCGCGCTATTGGGCCCCAACACCCTTAATGGGCCCTACAGTGTCTACTAGCTAATTTGGCCCACTTAGCCCAAATTTCACAATTGTTTTAATAGTTCTAACCTACAAAATACTAGAACCCACTTATTGCTCGTTTTCACCCATATGGGCTAGTAAGCCTATTGGGCCCAAATTCAGCCCCTCGAGGCCCAAATTCACCAAGGTGCACAAAATTGCGCATACATCAACTTTACCGATTTTGATTACAAATCTTACCGCTGTCAACTGAGCCACGAGTGCTCGCACACCGATGAAATGGTAGAATTTTAGCATTTCGGCTTTTCGACTTTTACCGATTTAGTCTATTAGAGGGTGTTCATTTGCACACCTGATTCGCGACAGTCGTAGACGAAATCTCCCATGCAATTATCCGACAGTCATTCCAATCCACATGTCACTACATATCCAATTGAATAATCGGTACCAAACCAACATACCTATTCAGCCAACATCATCTAAGGCCCTTAACCACTTACCTTTGCCGAAAATAGTGACTAAATCTAGATCGAGTCGTTCTAATGGTCCAAGCCTTCCACACACCCCTTGATCGGTAGCCTTTAGTCCAAACTAGCATAAAACAAATCGAATAATAACACCAATAAACTCTTTAACCTTAGTCAATTGCCCTAAAGTCGTTCCCGAATACCTTCTTATTCCAGATCTATTGTAGATCTAACCCAAATTATGTATAGAGAATAGGTCTAAGTGATTTCAGCTTTTGGATCTATCCTAGAGTATGCTTGATTCAGTTTAAAAGAAAAGAAGTAGAAGAAGAGAAGTTCACAAAGTGAAAGAACCTAGAGATTCGGCTTTCTTAAAAGATTGAAAAAGAAGGATAAGAAAAGAGTTTTGATCAAAGGGTAATTGGCAATGGTGGATTCAGTCAAAGGGAAAACAATAATAACACTTGGTTTCGGCTTTTGGTGGTAGATGACTAGTAGGCTTGAGAAGAAAGTAGAAAAAAAGGAAGTGGGTACAGCTTTTGTGAAAATTAAAGAGAAAGGAGGAGAGAAAAGAAGAGAGCAGAAGAGAAGAGTAGATTTGGTTATGGACAAATCGGCACAAGGAGAGTATAGAGGTTTAGGTTTCGGTTTTTAGTAAAAAGGAGAAGAAAGAAAAGAAACCTAAGGCACTATACCTATTAGGCTAAAAGAAACAACCCCTAAGTGCCAAATCCCGAAGGCTTAACCTCTACCAATGTTGGCACACACCCTAATTACCGAAAGTGCAACCCCTAAAGCCCTAGTCGAATGCACCTTCCCTTCACCAAATACCAAATTGCTCTTGTAAGACCCTTACATTGGCCACCACTGGCTCCCATTCCAATTCCTATATTTTCTCCCCCTTATCCTCCTTGATCTAATCTCATGAGCAACTCAACCTTACTCTCCAATAGAGTTTCACTTGAAATCCACCACATGACTGGCACATGCATAAAATAAAATAAAAATAGCAGCTTGCTTACCATGTGACTTAAACCAAGCCCTTGCACAATATCTATGCACCATTTTCCTAGGCTTTGGGTGGCGTCATATTGCCACTTTACCAAGGTCTCACTTGTGTCTTAATTTACTCAGTTTTTCTTAAAAGCCCATACAACCAAGACTCCCCTCTCTTTAAGTCTAAAATTTGATAATTCTACTGGATTTTAACTTAAGCTTGGGCCTTCTAAAGGCCCACTAACACACTTAAAACATAAATTTTATAACCAACCAACAAAATTTCATGATTACACCAAAATTAGAAAAATCTCAAAAAATCCCAAAAATTAGGGCGTTACAAGTGCCGCAATCGATGCTACAATAAAGGTTTTTAAGCCACAAGTAGCTCTACTGTAATGATGAGTAGTGCCGCAACCGGTGCTACAACGAAGACTTTTAAGCCACGAGCAACTCTACTACAACAATGAGTGGTGCCACAACTGGTGTCACAACGGGTGTATAAGGATGGGTGGGTCGAGTATCTCCCCACAGGAGTGTAGGGTTGGAAGGGGGTGTACAGGGTTGGTTATGGGTAATTGTGCATTGCATGCGCATATTGATATCTGTGATATGGGCTCGGGCCCAACCGAGGCCACTATGGGCTTAGGCCCAAAGGCCACTGCATATTGTGATATGGGCTCGGGCTCAACTGAGGCACTATGGGCTAAGGCCCAAAGGCCACCGATATTGAATAGGGCTTAGGCACAATCTGATTGTTGCATGATTACTTGTTTGACAAGGGTCGTATACACTGAGTTTCGAAACTCACTCATTCTTTTAAATTTTTTTCAAGTGACCCTCAGTAGGCGGCTCAACGTAGGAGAGAACTCAGAGTTGGCCACACTACACTGCTTTTCACTTTGAAGATTACTAGCTTTATCTACTTTCCTTATTTTTCATTGTTTTATTGGGTTGTAATAAGGCCTTTCATCTCTGGTATGATTTTATATTTGGATTTTATTATTATTATAACTGCTAAAGTTTCAAACTTAAACGGGATTTCTAAAATTAAACATGTTTTCTAAATCAACATAAATATCTGAATGTTTTCTTAAAACATGAGCTTTCGATGTAATTCAACAAATATGTAAACTTGGGTTTTCAAATTATAAACTCAAAGCTTTTACTCAAACTCACCTAAACTTTTGATTAAGCAAACCCTCTAATGAACACGTTTTAAGCTAAGTTATTTGTCCAACAAAACTATGGTGAAAATAAATCCTTATTCGAACCACAGAAGGACAAATATCTTTAAAGTCTACCAAGTATACGATTTATATGAGTCACCCTTCAATGTGCACTGCCGGATTCCGCCATAAGTCTGGGCCGGGTTTGGGGGTGTTACACCTAAAATCCTGAAAAGCTGAAATGCTGAAAAGCCGAAGGTTTGGCTACGGCAGTCTTGTGAGTGCGCGAACACTCATATGAGGGTAATCGATGCTATATCAGAGACCCTACGAGCAAACTCATAGACTTGGGTCACGTTTTGGCCAACTGGGCTAGAACAGGCCAAATGGGCTAGAACAAGCCAAATGGGACCGACTGGTTCGTGGCCTCAGATAAGTAGAAATTGATTAATTGGTAATGAGTGACGAGCTGTTTATGTTGGTTGTATGGTTTGGAAAAGATTTAGGCCTGATGGGTCGTCTAGCTGTGACTGGGCCTAGTGGGCCATATAAATGTGATTGAGACTAATGGACTATACGAAAGTATGTGGACTTGTAGGGTTATGTAATGGACTTTTAGGCCTAGCAACTAGTAACTGCTTAAATAGATATAAGACGTAATTAACCAACTAAGTGTAACTGTGGACAAGTCACAGGGTTAAAGTGTGGCAACGGGTATATGCATGTCTAGGATTGGATCTAGAGAGAGCTTGGTACTTCAGCGGTCTTAATGACCCACCTCCTCTTCTCTGAAATCCTACATGGTGCAAAATTACACCCATAGTGATAAGAAATTTCTAAAATACCCCTGTAGGGTAGAAATTATTGAAATACCCCTGTAGGGTAGAATTACAGAAATACCCCTATAGGATAGATTTACTGAAATACCTCTATAAGGTAGAATTACTAAAATACCCCTATAAGGTAGAATTACCTAATGACATGACTAAAATGCCCTCATTATATAAAGGACTAAAATACCCCTAGGTGCTAAATATGTGGAAATGTGTGTGATACATTCATGTGATGTATGTTGCACTTGGGTGGGTTTTATGATACGGAGGAAGATATGTGAGGATCGCATATTCGCTTGATAATCGTGGATCTACTAGTGGCTTAAAGCCCATTATACGATTAGCAGCTTTGCTGCAACGATTGTGTTAGTGTCGCAACCGGTGCTACCACTGGAGTGTAGGAATGGGTGGGTTGATATTTATATTCCTATAGGAGTGTAGGGTTGCAAGGGAAAATGGACTGCAGGTTTGGATTGGGATGGGAGCATTGCATACATTGTATTTTGTGTTATTGGCTCAGGCCCAACTGAGGCCACTAAGGGCTTAGGCCCGTAGGCTACTGTATATTGTGATATGGGCTCGAGCCCACCTGAGGCCATTGTGGGCTAAGGCCCAAAGGCCACCGATATTGATGGGGCTTAGGCCCAATGTGTTAATTGCATGTGATATGTTTGTCGAGGGTTGTACACACTGAGTTTTCGAAAACTCACATCCTCCTTTAATTTTTTCAGGTGACCCTCAGTAGGCGGCTCGGCGTAGGAGAGGACTCGGAGGTGGCCACACTGCAAGTTAATTAGAAATTTTAGTAGTTACAAATTTAACTTACTTTTAATTATTATTCATTAGAATGTAATAAGGCCTTTCATATTTGGTATGATTTTATATTTGGGTGTTACTATTACAGTTGAACTTTGTTTTAAAATTTAAACATGTTTTCTAAATCAATATAAATAACTGATCATTTTTCTTCAAGCATAAACTTCTGCCACATTTAACAAATAACATGACAATGGGTGAAACTTGGGCTTTTCTTTGCAAAATCAAAGCTTTTATCTAAACTCACATGAACTTTTAAATTATGCAAATGTTCGAATGGATTTTATCTTTAAACATTTTTCTAGTGAAGCCGATTTGAAAATAACCATTAGTTTGAACCACAAACAAACAATAGTTTTAAGTCTTTCAACGTATCAGATTTGTGCGAGTTACCCTGCAATGTGACATCACCTGATTCAGCCATAACATTTGGGCCGAGTTTGGGGTGTTACAGCTCCATAGGGGGAGCGAGATTTCGTAGCACTAATGGAGAAAGCGAAAATTACTAAGGAGGTGAAGCGTACTGAGTGCTTAAATCGAGAAAAAGAGAAGGGCAAAAACAAAAGAGATGCAGAGTCTTTTGGAGCTAGACATAGGCCTAGGAGGAGGGCTAGAGTGGATGGGCCAGTCAGAGCTAGGCCCCCTGTTGTTGCTACTGGGGTGCCAGCTTGTGCTATTTGTGGAAAACCATGCAGGAGAGTGCTAGAAGAGGACAGGGGCTTGTTTGAGTTGCGGCCCCATGGAGCATTGTATCAGGGATTGTCCTAGGAGACCAAATCAGATGTAAGCTTTCGGTAGGGGTATTGTATAGTCGCTGAGGGGTGGTCAGCAGCTACCAAGGGGCCGTGGTCAGGCTAATGGCGGTAACAGTTCAGGTCACAAACGTGGTGCACTGGGTAGGGGTGTAGGACATGCTGAGGCAAGGCAGCCAGCCTTGGTCTATACTGGTCATCACCGAGAGGACGGTGACACCCCAGATGTGATAACAGCTACGTTATTTATTCATGAGCTACCTTACACTGCCTTCATTGACATTGGATCAACGCATTCATACATTGCATGCAAGTTCAGTGAAACTTTGGGTGATGTGTTTGAAATTTCTGCAAATGAGATTACCGTGTTGAGTCTTTTAGGCCAGTTGATGAAAGTGAATAAGTTATTTAGGGATGTACCCTTAATAGCCCAAGGGGTTACCTTTTAGCAGACTTGATGGAGTTGCGATGATTTTGACTTAATCTTGGGCATGGATTGGCTAGTAAAACATCGAGCAAGGTTAGATTGTACTGCTAAGCAAATGGTACTGAGAACAATAGAGGATGAGGAGGTGGTGGTAATTGAAGAATGCTGGGATTATCTATCGAACGTAATTTCTGCATTACGGGCTGAGAAGTTGGTTCGTAAAGGCTGCGATGTGTATCTGGCTTATGTTAGCGATATGGAATCTAAGGGTCCTACTGTTAAGTATTTGAGAACAGTTAAGGAATTTTTTGATGTTTTTCCCGAGGAGCAGTTGGGACTACCTCTCAACAGAGAAGTGGAATTTGGAATCGAGTTATTACCTAGTACAGCTCCAGTGCCTATTGCTCCTTACAGGATGGCACCAAATGAACTAGTGGAATTAAAGGCGCACATTTAGGAATTGTTGGACTGAGGATTCATTAGATTGAGTGTGTCTTCGTGGGGAGCACTAGTGTTATTCATGAAAAAAAGGATGGGTCTATGCGAATATGTATCGACTATCGGCAGTTGAATAAGCTAACCCTAAAAAACAAGTACCCTTTGCTGAGTATAGACGACCTTTTCGATCAGCTCAGAGGAGCCTCAGTTTTCTCAAAGATTGATTTGTGTTTAGGGTATCATCAATTGAGAATGAAGGAGGCGGATGTTTATAAGACAGCTTTTAGAACTCATTATGGGCACTACGAGTTCCTTGTGATGCCGTTTGGGTTGACGAATGCACTTGCTGTTTTCATGGATCTTATGAACCCTGTGTTCCAACCCTATCTAGACCAATTCGTGGTAGTCTTTATAGAAGATATCTTGGTGTATTCAAGAACTAAGGATGAGCATGATGCACACCTAAGGGTCGTATTACAGATTCTGAGGGAGAAGCAATTGTATGTAAAATTCAGTAAGTGCAAATTTTGGCTAAAGGAAGTCACGTTTCTAGGTCATGTAGTTTCAGCTGAGGGGATTAGGGTTGAACCTTGAAAAATTGAAGCAGTGTTAGACTAGAAACTACCTAAGACAGTGTCAAAAATTCAGAGTTTTCTGGGCTTCACTGGATACTATAGGCAGTTTGTTGAGGGCTTTTCATTAATTGCCGCACCCTTAACCAAGTTGTTACGAAAAGGGGTACTGTTTGTTTAGACTGATAAGTAGTAAGAAAGTTTTGAGAAGCTTGAGAAGGTTTTGATGGAGGCCCTTGTTTTGATTCAACCAAAGCTTAGGAAGGAGTTTACAGTTCGCAGTGATGCTTCGCACGGGGCTTGGGCTTTGTATTGATGCAGGAGAGAAAGGTAGTTGCTTATGCGTTGCGCCAGCTTAAGACTCACGAGGTGAATTATCCAACCCATAACTTAGAGTTGGCAGTAGTGGTATTTGCGTTAAAGATATGGAGGCATTATTTATATAGGGAAAAGTGCATAATTTACACTGATCATAAGAGCTTGAAGTATCTCATTACCCAGAAGGAGCTAAACCTTAGACAGCCCAGATGGATTGAGCTATTGAAGGATTATGATTGCACGATTGAGTACTAGAGCCTGGGAAGAAGTTTACGGTTCGCAGTGATGCTTCGCACGGGGCTTGGGTTTTGTATTGGTGCAGGAGAGAAAGGTGGTTACTTATGCATCGCGCCAGCTTAAGACTCACGAGGTGAATTATCCAACCCATGACTTAGAGTTGGCAATAGTGGTATTTGCGTTAAAGATATGGAGGCATTATTTATATGGGGAAAAGTGTATAATTTACACTGATCATAAGAGCTTGAAGTATCTCCTTATCCAGAAGGAGCTAAACCTTAGACAGCCCCATGGATTAAGGTATTGAAGGATTATGATTGCACGATTGAGTACCACCCTGGTGAAGCGAATGTGGTAGCCGACTCATTGAGCCGAAGGGCTATGTCTGAGTTAAGGACTATGTTCACTTGTTTGAGTTTATTTGATGATGGCAGTTTGCTAGTGAAGCTTCAAGTAAAGCCATTATGGATTGAGCAGATAAAAGATAAGTAGCTGTTAGATGAGACTCTGGGCCCTCGTTTCAAGTAAGTGGAGAATGGGGAAACGTTAGACTTTGGGTTGAATGGTGATGGAGTACTGTGTTTCCGTGGGAGAATATGCGTACCGAAGGATAATGATCTAAGGTAGTCTATACTGTAGGAAGCGCATAGTAGTCGCTACGCTATGCATCCCAGCGGAAACAAGATGTATCGGGATCTTCATGAACTATATTGGTGGCTAGGACTTAAGCGTGAGGTTACTGAGTTTGTAATTAAGTGTTTGACATGCCAGCGAGTCAAGGCAGAACATCAGTTACCATCAGGACTACTTCAATCAGTTAAGATTCCACTTTGGAAGTGGGAAAGGGTTACTATGGACTTTGTTCGTGGGCTACCCTTGATGTCTAGTAAAAAAGACTCAATATGGGTTGTTGTGGATCGATTAACTAATACTGCCCATTTTATACTAGTTCGCACTGATTTCTCGTTACAAAAGCTAGCTAGGTTATATGTGGCTGAGATTGTAATACTTTATGGGGTGCCAGTCTCCATAATATTTGAAAGAGATCCTCGCTTTACGTCCCAATTTTGGAAGAAGTTGCACGAAGCATTGGGTACGAGATTGGACTTCAGTTTAGCATTCCACCCTCAAACTGATGGTCAGTCGGAGAGGGTGATTCAAGTTCTGGAGGATATGCTGAGGGGATGTATAACTGAGTTTTGAGGCAGTTGGAAAGACTAGTTGCCGTTAGTCGAGTTTGCGTATAATAACAGCTATCAAGCAAGTATTGGGATGGCACCGTATGAAGCGCTGTATGGGCGTAGGTGTCGTACTCTGACTTGTTGGATGGAGTTAGGCGAGCGGCGTGTATTGGGGCCTGAGTTGATAGCTGATACAGAGGATAAAGCGCTGTGAGATTGAGTATGCAGCAGGGGACTTGGTATTTCTTAAAGTTTCCCCATAGATGAAGGTACTAAGGTTTGGATGGAAGGGTAAGCTAAGCCGTAGATTCATTGGGCCATACCGTGTGCTGAAGTGTATAGGGTCGGTTGTCTATCAGCTGGAATTACTTGCAGAACTGGCTTAGATCCACAATGTGTTTCATGTTCCCACGCTAAGGTGTTATCGCTTGGATCCTTCTCATATTGTACTGGCCAAGGAGATCGAGGTTAGACCGGACCTAACTTTCGAGGAGGAGCCAGTGTGGATAATTGATCGTGATGTAAAGGTGCTGAGAAGGAAATCCATCCCATTAGTCAAGGTGCTTTGGCGTAACCACAATGCTGAGGAGGCTACGTGGGAACCCTAGGAGGCAATGCCACAACAATACCCTCATCTATTTTAGCCAAGTAAATTTTGAGGCCGAAATTTCTTTTATGGGGTAGAGTTGTAACGCCTCAAAAATCCTAAATTTTCATTTTTGTGTGCTGTGGCTTTGGTTGCATGTTAGGGTTATTGAGGTATTGATTTTGAGGTGTTAGGGGGTCTCTATGAAGTCATAAGTTCGAGTTTTGGTGCAGGAAAAATCTTGGTTTTAGTCTTAAGAGAGCTTTGACTTTGAGTAGTATGCTTTTTAAATAGATGAGACCAAAATAAGACACAAAAGGAGTTGTGGTTTAGTGGCAAGTGGTGCCACAATAAGAGCAAGGAGGAGGTCTCACATGCTGGGCAAAGAGGTCCAGGGTTCGAGAGGTGGCATGGTATTACATTAGGGGTTTATTTTGTACCTTTGGATAGCTAGTAGTTGGGTTGAAGTGTAATTCTGAAGGGAAGAGTTTGAACTAGTCATATGAGAGATTTAAGGAGGGGATCATGGAGTTTATCTTGGAGAAACTTTAGCAAGCCAAATATTCAACCCTTTTCTCAAGCAGATTGCACTCTTTTCTCCTCTCCATCTAGTTCCTTCTCTACTTTCTATTCAAAAGTTGAATATTATCTTTAGTAACCCTGAAATGGTCCTTACCATTTCTTTAAGGGTTTGGCTGATTATTTCTACCACCTTGGCCACCTCATCCATTTCTTTTCACCTTGTCTTCTAGCATATAGTCGCATATCCTAACTATTTTTTTGCCGAAATTACTTCTCATTCCCTCTCTCCTCTTCTTTTGCCAAGATCGAATGTAAGTGGTGCAGTCAAGTGTAGGTGGAGGGCAAGGGATTAGTAGTCAACTCCCCACTCCAAGGTTTCGATTAAGGTAAGTGATCATTTGAGTTGGTTATTCATGACGGGTTCATTAGCAAGGTAAGGGGGTTAGATTGTGGTTATACGTCACTTTGCCTTACCTTATATTTCATTAGATCCCTAAGTGTGGATTTAACCACATATTTTGTGAATCTCATAAGTCAAGTGTTGGTAACGCAGATTTAGTCAAAGGGAGCGATCATCGCTAGTAGATTCGGAAGGATCTAGCAGGCTAGATCGTTTAAGGAAAGTACTATTATGGTTTCGGCTTTTGATTGGGAAAAAGGGAAATGGTTGGCTTTGACTGATGTAGGAGCGGGGCTAGAGATTCATAACGAGCCTTCATAAATCAGGTGTGTACACAAACCGGACACACTGTAGATCGGTAAATCCTAAAAAGTCGAAAAGCCAAAATGCTAAAATGCCAAAAAGCCGAAAGGCCAAAAGTTTGGCTACAGTAACCCCACGAGTGCGTGAGCACTCTTGTGAGCACTCGTGTGGGGGAGATTGATACTATAACGGAGTCCCCATGAGCGATCTCATGGACTTGGGCCACTCGTTGGCCAATGGGCCAAAATGGGCCAAATGGGCCCGATGGGCCCATGGACCCGACACGAACAAAATTGATGGATTGGTAAGAAATGACAAGCCAATCATGTCGACTGCATAACTAAAGGTAGATTCGGGCTCAGTGGGCCCAACGAGAGTGTGGGCCCCACTTGGGCCATATATTGAGCTTCTGTGCCCATAATGACTAAAATACCCTTATATGAGATGTGTTTAGCTGTATATGCCATTAGTGCTATGTTGCATTCATTCATGTGTTATTATGTTGCATGTGTTTGGGATTATGGATTGGAGGAAGTGCTTAATTGATTATGGTAGCACGGTCGCGAGACGACTATGGATCCACCGATGGCTTTGAGTCGAATACGTGATTGGCAGCTCTGCTACGATATTGGCTAGTGCCACAACCGATGCTACATTGGAGTGTAGAGATAGGTGGGTCGATTTAAGCCCCACAGGAGTGTAGGGTTGGACAAGAGACAGAGTGCAAGTTGGTATGGGTATTCATGCAGTGCATACATTGATTCTTATATTGAGATGGGCTCAGGCCCTACTGAGGCCATTATGGGCTTAGGCCCAAAAGCCACCATTATTGTGATATGGGTTCAGGCCCAACAGGGGCGATATGGGCTAAGGCCCAATTGTCACCATTATGGAAAATGGGCTTAGGCCCAAATTGAGTGACACATGTTTTACAACCGATGAGGGTTGTCCATACTAAGTTTTCAAAAACTCACCCTCTCCCTTTAATGTTGCAGGTAACCCTCAGTAGGCGGCTTGATGTACGGAGGTACTCGCAGGTTGCCACACTAAAAGCAATATCAAACTCTAGCATTTTAAATTTCTCATTTTTCTTATTTATTTTCTATTGTGTTCTGTTGTAAAAAGGCCTATGCTCCGGTTAATTTGGTTTGGATTTATTCTCATATTTACGCGAGTTTTAAGTTTGATTCGGTTTTACTAAAACAAAATTGAAATAATATTTTACGCAAACTCAATTTAAAAAAAAAAAAGAAGAACGTTTTCAAGACAACAGCTTCCACTGTAAATAAACAAGGGAATTTAACAAAGAATACAAATTAAGGTTTTCAAACAACAAACTAGAGGTTTTATAAAACTCGTAAGTTAGCAAGCTTTCCATGGTTTTTGATTTGAACTAAAAAACACCTACGGGGTGTGATTACAAAGTAAGAAACCTATTTTGCTTGAAAATACTATTTTAGAATTACAAACTATCAAAAGTTTCAACAACTTTGATTTGAATGAGTCACCCTTTAATGTGACACTATTGGATTCGACCATAACGTCTGGGCCGAGTTTGGGGTGTTACAATTGCTCCCTTTATTTGGTCAAACAAATCATCAATTCTCAGCAATGGATACTTGTTCTTGATCGTCACCTTATTAAGTTTCCTATAATCGATACAAAGCCTCATCGATCCATCCTTTTTCTTCACAAATAATACCGGAGCACCCTAGGGAGAAAAACTCAGTCTCACAAATCCTTTGTCCGTCAACTCTTACAACTGAATGTTTAACTCTCTCAAATGAGTCGAAGCCATCCTATATGGAGTAATGGAAATAGGTCCAGTCCCGTATAACAAGTCAATGGCAAATTCAATTTCTCTGATAGGAGGTAACCCAGGTAACTCCTTCGGAAACACATCTAGAAATTCACAAACTACTGGCACAGATTCAAGCTTTAATCCTGTCACCTTAGTATTCAGCACATATGCTAGATAAGCTTCACACCCTTTTCTCATACATTTCTGAGTAGTCATACAAGAAATCACCACTGGCATCTTATTTGACTCATCATGTAATGTTAACCAATCCATGCCCAAAATAACATCGAACTCATCAAATGGCAATAACTTCATATTAGCTGGAAAATAGTATCCTTGAATCATCAAAGGACAATTCCTGCAAACCTTATCTACCAGCACAAATTTGCCTAATGGATTTGGCACTTTAATCACAAATTTAGTTAACTCTATGTGCAATTTGTTACTATACACCAATTTCATGCAAATATAAGAATGAGTGGAGCCTGGATATATTAATGCAATAACATCATAAAGTGAGAATGCACCGGTAATCACATCAGGAGATGACGCCTCCTCACGAGCTCGAATAGCATAAGCTCTACCAGGTGTTCTCATCTCAGATCTAGCAGTTGTATCCTTCGCTATGCTTTTACTACTGGCTCTACGTTCGACATTCCTCAGCGGTCTACCCTTATTAGTAGTGTTACTCGGTCTAGCACTTTGAAATTTCTCATCTCTCACTTTCTCAAGGCAATCTCGAACAAAATGATCTAGGGAACCACAGTTGAAACAAGCTCGGTTAGTTCCCCAAAATTCACCAATATGCTGTCTACCACAAATTTCGACACTCAGGTCTATCATATCTCACGTTACCCACACTGGCCATCAAAGTAGCCTGGGCTTTAGAACCTGAATATGTTTTACCTCGATCTCGAAGTGAATACCTAGGTGAAGCTGTCATTCGAGGATTCGTTTCTTTAGACCTCTTTGATTGAGATTGAAATGACTTGCTCATCGGCCTCTTCCAGGCATCTCCAACTTCAATAGTTGCTTTCTCTTCTCTTTATTTAACTCCTCCACTTTACATGCTCTATCAACCAACACCACGAATTCTTTTAATTCTAGAATTCCCACAAGCACTTTGATGTCCTCATTAAGTCCATCTTCAAACCTTCTACACATCATTGCCTCGGTAGAAACACACTATTGTGCATATTTGCTGAGTCTAAGGAACTCACGTTCATACTCAGCTACCATCATCTTACCTTGCTTCAACTCAAGGAACTCCTTCAGTTTTTGATCAACAAATCTATGAATTATATATTTCTTTTGAAACTCTTCCAAAAAGAAATCCCATGTCACTCTTTCCCTTGAGACAATAGATATCAATGTTTTCAACCAATGATAGGCTGAGTCTTTCAACAAAGATACGGCACATCTTAAACTCTCCTCATGTGTGCAAGATAATTTATCAAATACCCATATGGAATTCTCGAGCCAGAATTCTGCCATCTCTAGATCATTATTGACCTTAGCTCTAAACGCTTCAGCCCCTTATTTACGAATTTTATCCACTGGAGGTTTAGTCACCCTTACCATATCAATACCCTGTGGGGCTACGGGGACCGGTTGTGATATAGGTGGGGAGGAAGGGGTTGAGCATTAGGATTTGCTCTAACAAAATCAACATACCATTCATTCATCATTCAGAGAAAGGCATCCCGAGCCTCGTCTCCTTGACTCAGAGTCTCATGTCTACTTTTTACTGGCACGGTCCCTTGTGCGGAAGTTGGCGCGTTACTAGTAGCATCATCAGCTTTAACTCATATGGGATCCATTACTATTAAACACCAAAACACAGTTTAGAAAGGTCAAGAGTCACCACACTATCACAATATATCTATGGCATGTATAACTAGACTCATACACAACGCTACAGTAGTCCGAGAACAAACTAAACCATAGCTCTGATACCACTAAATCAACACCCCTTACCCAGGTTCGATGCTAGAACTGAGTACGAGGCATTATCGGATGATAACACAACCAATCATACAAAGTCGGGCCATAAAATTTTATTTCAAATTGAAAATTTTTCATAATATATTATACAGTCCTTAAAATGGGCCTACGGGACCCAAAACGCAGTTTGGAAGTGGTCCAAAACCAAACTGAAAACATAGAAAAAATTTTGGAAAATTAGGTCAAAAATAGGGCACATGCCCGTATGAGACAGGGACATGCCCGTGTCGGCAGGTCGTGTGGTCACACACGATCGTGTCCGTAACCCGTGTTGAATTGTTGGAAAATTATTTTTCATTTTGAACCTACAGGGGTTTTCACACGGCCGAGCACACGCCCATGTCCTTCACACGGCCTTTACACGCTGGTGTTCTCTTCCCATGTGAAAAACTGGGGTATTCTGTTTATGATGTCAGCATGCAATTTTGGTCACACGGCCACGGGGCACGGCCGTGTGACCAAGCCATGTGACGTCCTTATTCTTCAAAAATTTCATGCAAAGCTCACACATCCTACACACATGGCCATGATGGCTGGCTGTGTGGCCCTAAGTTAGGCTATTTTCCAAACCATCATTTGCCTCAAAACACATACAAACTTTACGATTTTTAAAACCATATACCATACACATTTTTAGGCATCTTTATGACTTTATTTAACCATTAATGTAACACCCCACACCCAACCTAGAAGTTAGGCCTGAGTCTGATGTGTCACATTGAAATGTTTTTCGAAAATCTTGTTTTTATTCAAAACCCTTCTTATTATTTAGAAACTTAAATCTCGGTTTGTGTTCGTTAATGTCAAAACATGGTTCATATGCAAAATTATTTACTTTCAAAACCTTGAATATTGTTATAAGTGGTAACCAAGTCGGTTGCAGAAGCTTTATAAAAATTCGTAGTTTGCGGAAACGTGTTGATTTGAAAACAGTTAATGTTTTTGGAAAATCGGGTTCTACTTAGAGCAGATAATAAACATAATGACTAAAGATCCCAAAATAAAATCCAAAATTTAGGAGAGGCCTTATTACAAAAATTAAAACCTAAATCGATATTTAAAACATAATTAAAGTCCAAAGTAGTCGTATGGCCGTCTCGAAGTCCCTCGCAGCACCGATCCACTAACGCTAGGGATTACCTAAAAAGATAAAAGACGGGGTGAGTTTACGAAAACTCAGTGTGTAATCCCCTTCCTAAATAAATGTTAGTAAACAGAAACAAATATAAAAACAGTTTGGGCCGGAGCCCTTTAACAGAAATAGTACAGTTAAGCTCGGAGCATAAGTGGGCCAAAGCCCAATACAAACCATTTGGGCTTAGCCCATATCAGAATCAACTGAGCCTAGCCCATACCAGAATCAACTAGGCCTAACCAATATTAGAATCAACTGGGCCTAGCCCATATTAGTGACAGAGTATAAATGAATGATGCATGATGCATGCAAACCCTTCCAACTAGCACACCACTCCGTCCAACCCTGCATAGTCTGTGGGGATATAATTAACCCACCCATCCCTACACTCCACAGTGTAGTATCGATGTGGCACTATTAGTATCCCAGTAAGGCTGCCAGAAATTAGAATGGCCAAAAGCCATAAACAGAATGGTATAGAGCCATAGTAATGTGCGTGGCACAAAGCCATAGTTAACGAGTCTATAATCGGCACAAAGCCTATGATTTTGGCACAAAGCCTCTGGTAATAGCACAAAGCCCATAATTACGGTACAAAGCCCACAATAGCAGCATGAAGCCTATAATAATGGCACACAGCCCTTGGTAACATGATTGGCACATAGCCATCGTTCGGTCCACAGTCGTATCGGATGACCCGTGCGACCTTATGAAATCAGTATGACTCTTAAGCCTTCGGTGGGTCCACAGTCGTCTCAGGTGACCCGTGTGACCTTGTGAAATTAGTACGGCTCTCAGTGGGTCCATAGTCGTCTCGGATGACCCGTGCGACCTTATAAAATTAGTACGACTCTTAAGCCTTCAATGGGTCTACAGTCGTCTCGGGCAACTCGTGCGACTTTATGAAATCAGTACGGCTCTGAAGCCTTCGGTGGGTCCACAGTCATCTTGGGCGACCCGTGTGACCCTAACAAATCAAAACTTCCTCCATATAATATCCTAACCCATGCAACATGTTATGTATACAGAATGTCATGCTCATAACCAAAAAAAATCACAGTCAGATCAGTCAAATCATAGTCATTGAGTTACCATCAATCAGCCAAGACATAGCACTAGTCAGTCATTAAGTTACCATCAATCAGCCAAGACATAGCACTAGTGAATCTTTTACCCGCGAGGGGCAAAATAGTTATTTTACACCTTAAGGGCAAAATAATCATTCTACCCTACAGGGGTTTCCGGTAATCCTACCCTACAGGGGTATTTTAGTAATTTTACAATTTGGGGGTATTATGGTAATTTTACAAACCAGGGGTATTTCGATAATTTTTCAAACCCAGGGTAAAATGGTAATTTTACAAATCAAGGGTAAAACGGTAATTTTACAAACAGGGGTAAAAAAGTACTTTTACAAATTTGGGGTATTTCTGTAATTTTGCAAACTGAGGTTATTTTTGTAATTTTACAAATCGAAGGTAATTCGGTAATTTTGCAAATCAGTGGTATTTCTATAATTTTACAAATCGGGGGCATTTCTGTAATTTTGCAAATTGAGGGTAATTTGGTAATTTTGCAAATCAGGGGTATTACAGTAATTCTACCCTATAAGTGTATTTCGATAATTTTATCAATCCCTCAAAAAGTCTACAGTCGCCTCGGGCTACTCAAGTATTCTAAACAAAGATAACATTACGAATGGGCCTAAGGCTCGTTCTCGACCCAAGTGGGCCCACACGCTCGTATGGCCCTTTAGCCCAAAACTAGCCACAGATATGAGATTCACCTAGTCTAGTCCAATATTTACAACACAATCATACAATTTGCCCGATTGGGCCCACGGGTCCATTGGGCCCACATGTCTCATTTTGGCATTCCGGCATTTGCTATTCTACAGCTAGAGTAGGGTGAAGTACACACCTGATAGGAATCTGAAGGTAATCTGTGCTCTGAACACTGCTATGCCCAAAAGCCAACAATAATCGCATCCTTGACTCCCAAAGGGTGTGTCGATCAACTACGGTCACCACCACCGTGACCCAACGGCATACAGATTAACAAATGATCCAACGCCTAACCCAAACGAACACGCCACAATGCGGAAGGGATAATCCAAGAAAGGTATGCTTACCCTCCTCATGGTTTGCTCTATTTCAAGCCAGCTCCTCACCTATTCTCATGTTAGCTTCCCGATGTGGGATTCTCCATCAATCCCTCAAAATCGACGCATTAGCAAAATAATCAACCTTTGCGTTCAAAGGGATTCGAAACAAAGTCCTCTCGATAGCCATGTCACGCTACCACCACTAGGACGCAAGCTCCTTTGTGTCATAAATCCAACACATTTAACTTTAAAGCCCACCTACTCGCTTCCAGATTTATTTAAAAGAGAAACTAAAATAAATTGCAAGAGCCAAGACTTGAACCTTAGACCCCTTGCTTCCCCTATGGCATCACTTCCTTGCCACTAGACCACATCTCCTTTTTGTGTCTTATTTTAGCCCCTTTTATTTATAAGTTATCCCACTTGACCTCAGGGTTCTGTTAACACAAAAATAAATATTTTTCCTATACTAAACCCGAACTCATGGCTTTATAGAAACTCTTTAACACCTCAAATTACCACCTTATCCTCTAAATTAAACACCCAATTTAAATTATTAAAGCCATTTTTTAATCGATCCAAAACTCAAGGCCCAATACTTCTAGGCCAAAAATTCAGGGTATTACAATTAATCATCCATTTGAAGTTATCCACACACAAACACACCAAATATTCCATGAATTACCTCATAAGGATCTATAAATAAACTAATATTATCATTGGCCAAATCACATGACCTTAAATACAAAATGACTTATCAAAAGACAATTGCCACAATATGGCCAAACCAACATGACACTTACAACACCACTAAGTCCTTATACATGCCATAGTCCAAAAGAGTACATATTACAATACCAAAAGAACATTGTGGATAGTGTGGGTGATCCTATGATGCCTCTCGATCTTCGAGCCGGCTTGACTAATCTATAAAACAAGGAAAAAGAGAAAGAACTAAGCTTTAAGAAGCTTAGTAAATCTATATGCAAATAATTAACATCATACCAACTCTCTTAATCACCAAAAATCATAACGTCGCATATCAACTTACCACATAACCTTACTAATATCATATACATTCCAAACACATTATTACATAAACCTAAGTTCACATGCACCCATGCACACATTGTAACACCCCAAACCCGGCCACTACTAGCCACTACTACCTGTCCATAGCGTAAAAATTAAATACCCAAATATTACCATGCTAGCACTCGAACCTAAGATCCCCTTGCTAGCTAATGACACCACCTTCCTACTCCTTAAGTGGCGCCACTTAGCCACTACACCACAACCTCACTTGTGTCCTATTTCTTCTCCATTTATTTAAAGGTCATAACTCCTAAGGTCAAGGTTCCCTAAAGGCTGAAAAACAAAAATTTCCTAACCCAAAATTTGAACTCAAGACTTCATAGAAACTCTTTAACACCTCAAATTACCACCTTATCCACTAAATTAGACACACAATTTAAATTATTTAAGCCACTTTTAACCGATCCAAAACTCAAGGCCCAATACTTCTAGGCCTAAAATTCGGGGTGTTACACACATATACACTCGCTCACATTTCACTGGCTCATAAATACACCTGCACTTACACACCAGATAACCACACCAATCTCTTTTAGTAAGCTTTCCTATTGAACCCTTCAGAATAACATTCGATACCTAGTGGTTTCAGTACATAGCTCCACCAACACATAATTTGGCTCTTGTGTACACATGGTGAACTCTCAATACCACCCATGTGACCTAGCCATTAAATCCCGTAGCTCTCGTATCTACAAGGTGTTTAACACTAGGAATCACACATGTGACCTAGCTACATATAACATAGCTCTCGTGTCTACATGATGTACCCTCAGTAATATACATGCGACCTAGCTATTTTAAACTTGTAGCTCTGGTGTACACATGGTATACACCCAATGTTATGCATGTGACCTAGCTACTCATAAAATTATCATCTCGTAGCTCTCTTGTACACATGGTATACACATCGTATAACACATGTGACCTAGGTACCACATAGCATCTTGTAGCTCTGTTGTACACATGGTGTCCTACCTTCAGAAACACACATGTGACCTAGCTACACATTATCCGTATCTTTCATTTTTTCGAAGGTTCAATTAGGAACACCAAATTTCCATATTTCACCAAATCATAAAAGTTATCCAACATTATCCACAACGTACAATAAATTATATTTATGGAATTAAAATCAATGTATTACTTACATATAAACTTACCCTGACAACAAAAAATGATAATTTGCAATTTCGTCCTAAACCTTGCCCTTTCCCCGATCAAGGTCGATTACTCGATCTTCACAATCTATAACGACACATTTAGCTCGTTTAATAATTACATTATTCAAAACAGCCCAAAATCTTCCCATAGCAAATTTTTGAAATTTGACCCCTAACTTTTTTAATTTTACACTGTAGTCCCTAGGCTCGGTTTATGATTTTCATTAAATTTTCATACATTTCAAGCCTAGCCAAATCACTTTTCCTCTTATAGTAGCCCCCAATTTCCATTATTTCACAATTTATGCACACTACTTCACCTTTTACAATTTAGTCTTTTTTTTTACAATTTTCACCAAAAATCACCTAGTAGAAGTTGTTAATCACACTTTATACTTTCATATTCTACCACTAACTATCAAAATACTTGCATGTCATTCATGGGTAAAATTTTGAACATCAACCCTAGCTTGAAATAGTGGTAGAAATATCTAGAGCAAGTTACGAGGATTTTAAAAATACGAAGAACATTAAAAACGGGGCTAGGAGATACTTACAATAAAGCTTGAAAGATGAAAGAAACCCTAGCTAAGGCTTCTTGATAGTTTCAGCCAAGGAGGAAGAAAGGTGGACACCATTTTTAACTTATTTTCCCTTTTTATTTCTTTTTTTAACTAATGACCAAAATGCCCTTCATTAAAAACCTTTGATGTTCCATCCTTCCTTGGGTATTTTTGTCTAAACTAAGTTAAAATGACCTAATTACCATATGAGGACCTCTAAATTAAAATTCCAATTCAATCAAGTACCTTTATGGATTAAAATTCATATTTTTCACCTATTGCAATCTAGTCCAACCTACCAAATTGGACATGCAAATAATAAAATTCATGCACCAAAATTTCACATGATTATTCAAGCATCCAATAAACCTCAAAACTCAATCTGAAAAAAATATTTTAGAATTCAGATTTATAGTTTTGAAACCACTATTCTATTTAGCCACTAATCCGAGCTATTACATAAGTCTGGTAATGCCTCGTCCCCTATTCCGACATTGAACACGGGTAAGGGGTGTTAGATGGTATGCTAGTATGGTAAATGTTAAGTATGATGGTAGTCATATTGAAATGGCCTATAATGTGGTAATGTGTGGACGATTTGGTTGCTCGAGTATATTATGTTTTATGACTTTGAAATGGTGTAAGTGGATTCATGAATTAGGGTAAAAAAATGGCTTGGTAAATACCTTGTTTTTGTCCACATGCGTAGACACACGGGTGTGTACTTAGGCTATGCGTGACACATGGTCAGCCCTATGGGTGTGTGAACAATCCGTGTGAACAGGCTGTGTGTCCCTTACACCTTAATTTTGAGAAATAAAATGCCCAGTATGGAGCACACGAGCATAGACACGGGCGTGTGTCTTTGTCGTGTGGACGGCACGACCTTGGACACAAGCATGTCCTAAGGGCGTGTGGAGTCTACACCTATTTTGTGAGAATTTAATTCGTCACACGGTCTAGCACACGGGCGCTTGGTTTGGCCGTGTGGTTTCATTTGGCTAATGATGTCATAAACAGAGAGTTACAGGGGGTATGGACATGGGCGTGTTTGACTACATGGCCTACCTACACGGGCGTGTCCTATATCCACATGGGTGTGTGACCCCTATTTAAGGCAAAATTTTTATAAGTTTGTAAATTTTTCAGAGTTCTCGATTTAGTCCCAAACCGTTTCCAAAGTATGTTTCAGGCCTCGTAGGCTTAATTTAGGGACAATATGAATGAATGTGAAAAGTTTTAAATTTAGATGGAAATTATGGCCTAATTTTGTACAATCTGTTGTGTTTAAGTCTGGTAATGCCTCGTATCATGTTCAGGCGTAGAACACGGGTAAGGGGCGTTAGAAGTGCAATCTAGGATCTTCAGTTGGTAAACCACTAAACTGTCTTACAGTCTGTAGCATCTGAAACATTACTGGTTTTAATTTAAAGGGCTAGGCTTAAATATATGGCCTAGTAATTCTTGGACTTAGATCACCCAAAGTAGGCACTACATGCTCTCTGATGGGTCTGTCTCTGTCATCTAAGATTTGAAGAGTATCAGCATTCATTTCATTCTAGAGTACCTGATCAACTCTGATTGGATCATTTATAGTCCTATCCATTTCTCTTAATGTTTTCCTTCTTTGCCTTAATTTCCTCTCGATAGGAGCAAAAGTATTCTATATCCTCTTGAATACTTCTTCTCAAGCACTTGTACAAAACCTAAAAAATAAAATAAAATACTAATTAACTGTACTAATAAAAAAATAAAAAAAGTAATAACAAATCAAAATTTTCACCAATTTCGCCGATCCCCGACAACGGTTCCAAAAACTTGTTGTGTGTAAAATACTAATGCAATTATGCAAGTCTAACATCATTTAATTAATAATGTGATAAGTAAGTATCATCCCCACAGGGATCAAAATTTTAGTAAGAAATTGATTAAGTTATTATAATCCTATTAACTATACTAAATAACAGGAAATACTTTTAAACTGAATAAGAATTTGATATAATGAATGAATGTAATTTAATGCTAAAAATAGAAAATTGATATGGCAAATAAAATGCAGTGGCAAATTATAGAGAAAAGCAAGGGTAATTCTGTTGTCAAATGAACAGGGCTGGAATTATTCAGGTGAAATGTTCATATCAAAATAATGCCATGACAAAAAGAATGTCTAATCAACTACTCAAAGAAGTATAACTATAACCTACCTCTTTCGATTGCTAGATTTAACCTGGGAATCTAAGTTAATGTATGTCTACAGAATTCTTTATTAATAATTACAATGAATGATCTTATCTGCACAATTTGCAGCATATATGTCTAAAGTGCTACGAGTATTCTATCAAATTTTCGTGTAACAGCCTGGTTTAGACCCTCGTCGGAATAATAGTTTTGGGACTACACATCTAATTCTAAAAAATATTTTAATATTATTTTTCGTGTTTGTGTTATGTGAATTAACTTCTGTGAATTTTTTGTGATTGAATTTGTTTGATTCTGTGTTGAATTATGAAAAAGGATTAAATTGCATAGTAAGTAAAAGTAGCTAATTGTGTGATTATGTGTTGATTTCAATGTGGCTTTTAATTGTTAATGCCTTAAATGGTTATTAAACCATTTGAATTATTGATGGACATTAATGGCCTTAATGATATGTTTTATATGTTATTTAAATTAAGGTTAAAAGTGGAAACTTATAATTAAATGGTTTATAAAAAAAAAAACCAAACAAAATAATTAGGCAAAAACATGTGTTCTTCCACCGATTATTAGAAAGAAAAAGAAAGGTTTTGTGCACTTGTTCATTCAGTTACTTTCAAGCATAAATTAATGTACGTTTTGCTTTGATTTTTGATAATTTCTATATTTCTATGATCGTTACTTCGTGTTCTCTAAAGCCCATGTCTTAATTTCTGTGTTTGATGAAGATTTCATGAGATGACATTGTTGATTTTATGAGCTTTGATGTGTTAATTGATGAATTATGGAAGTTTGTTGTGAGATTAATATGCTTTGCCATGAATTTTTGATGAATTTGTGCTTTCTGGTTAAATTGTGAAATATGAAATTTTGGAGGACTAATTTGCGAAATAAATGAAATGTATGTGTTGGTATGAGCCTCATGTATATTTGGCTAAGTCATGGTCTAAGTGAGTTTTGAGTATTTTGTGATTTTATGAATTAGGGACTAAATTGTCAAAATGTGCAAACGTGAGGGCTAATTTGTAAAATGCCCTAATTATATGTTTTTGGATTAAATTGAATGACTTAGTGAATAAAAGAGCTTAATTTTAAATTTATATAGATCAAGAACTAAAGAAAATGGAATTAGATCAGGGAAAGTCGAAAGTCGTTTATTAGCCATTTATGATCGTATGGATATGTACAAGGTAAGACTATATGCAATTAAATGTGTTAAATTGAATTATATTTGCTATTATGTTGATTGAATTTTATAATATGGATGTGAGAGCTGAATATGTGAAATCCAAAATAAATTACCAGCATGTGATCAAGTCTGAAAAGCCCCGTTCGACACTTAGGAATAGTTAGGATACATATGTCATGACATAGGATCTGATATGTGTTTTCATGTAAGACCACGTCTGGGACATTGGCATTGATATGAGATTAATGTGTAAGGCCATGTCTGGGACATTGGCATCGTATTGATTCAAGTAAGACACTATTTGGGACAGTGGCATCGATATCCGATTACATGTAAGACCACGTCTGGGACGTTGGCATTGTATGAGTTTTCTGAGCAATCTACATATCCTAGTTAATTTCGATTGCTTCAATGGGCACTTTGAGAAAGTGAAGGAAAATAAAAATGAGCATCTGAACTCCTGTACGTATGAATGTATATGAAATTTGGAGAAAAAAAAGGTATTTATGTATGTGATCACTTGATATGTGAGTTACATGGATAAGATATGTGAAATAGAGTACGTGAATTTGATTAATCGAGATCTAGGAGGGTTGTGACTTGGGATTATGTTATGCCATAAATTATGTGTATAAAATGGTTTGAAATTGTTCTTGGTTATGGAATTTATTTGTATATGGCTTACTAAGCTCTTTGTAGCTTACTTTTGTTTATTTACTTTGTTTTATAGTTATTGAAGTTACCGAAAGCTTAAGGATCGGCATAGATAGGCAAGATGTCTTTGAATTATGTTTTGAAATGTTTTTTTTTATTTTTTCATGAGATGTGGCTAAACAAATGGTTGTTATAATGCTTGTTTAAGTAACCTTTATGATACAAATATGGCCTAATGTGAGTTGGTCATCTTGTTATGTGAATTGTTGTGAATTTAGTAAGTTTATCATGTGACTATAAGTGTGACGTAATGAGTTAGGTAAGGTGTACTTTGGTATGTATTTATTTTGAGAATTGGATACGATTTGGTTTGGATGGTGAGTATAAATTGAATAATGATGAATTAAGTTATGTTTTGATTTGGTAATTGGCTGAAATGGTTGATCATTGTTGCATATAGAATGGCATACTTGGATGTTTTGTAGGTACTTGGCATTGGATGGGAAATGTGGCTTAAAGTAAGCCCATTTTCTACCACAGACCTAAGCACATGTGCGTGTGACTCGACCGTGTGACTCCTGCACCTTAGGCGAATTGGTTAAGATGTCACACGAGCTAGACACACAAGCGTGCCTTTTGGCCGTGGGTGTAAGTTAGTAGCTCCCAAAATTTCACACGGCCTACACACACGGGCGTGTCTTGTGACCGTGTGCATAAGTCAGTAGGTATGCCTCATTTTGACACAGCCTAAACACTTGGGCATGTTTGGTAGCTATGTGAGGCACATGGCTTGGTCACATGGGCATGTGACTTATGCAATATTAAAAAATGTTACAGTTTTGAAAAATTCTTTAAGTGTTCGATTTGGTCTCGACCTACTTTGAATGCATGCTAAAGGTCTTAAAGACCTTCAGAAGGGACTATATGATTACTTTTGATTATGTTTTGAGATGAATGACTGTATAATGCCTATAAAAGCTCTGAACTATCCGGTAATGCCTTTAACCCTAGTCTGGCGATGGATAAGGGTTAGGGTTGTTACATTTAGTTGGTATCAGAGCTATGGTTTAGTCGATTTTAGGACTACCATAGCGTATGTGAGTCTAACTATACATGTCATATATCTAAAAATACGATAGTGTGATGAATCTTGACATTTGAAATGTGTTTTTCATATAGTAATGGATCTCGAATGAGTAGTAGCCGATTATGTTGAAAGTAATGCACCGGCTCTTGTACAAGGGGCAGTGCCTTCTGATTCTTGAAACCAATCTAGTAGCCACGGGGCAAAGGTAAAACAAGCCTTCTTCCAATTGATGATTGAATGGTTTACAAAATATGTTCGTACTAATCTGGCTGCTCAACAACCTCTGTCCCCACCTATTCCCCCTCAAACATTTGTTGTACCTCCGGCAATGAATCGGATTCTGTTGAATAAGCCTCCTGTGGATAAAATTAGAAAATATGGAGCCGAAGAATTCAGAGTTACAAGTGATGATGATGCTGAGAGAGCTGAGTTTTGGCTCGAGAATACCATTCGAGTTTTCGATGAAATGTCGTGTACTCTTGATGAGTGTGTGAAATGTACAATTTCTTTGCTTAGAGACTCAGCTTATTAGTGGTGGAAAACTCTAACTTCCATTATTCTGAAAGAACGAACAACGTGGGGTTTCTTTCAATCTGAATTTCGTAAGAAATACATCAGTCAGAGATTCATCAATTAGAAAAGGCTAGAGTTTCTGGAACTTAAACAAGGTCGTATGTCTATTACAGAATACGAGATAGAATTTGTTCAATTGAGCCGATACGCTCAATAGTGTGTCTGGACTGAAGCAACATTGTCAAGAGATTTGAAGATGGTTTAAGTGAAGATCTTCGACTGTTAGTTGGTATCCTCAGGATTAAAGAGTTTGTTGTATTTGTTAATCGAGCATGTAAAGTTGAAGAACTCAGTAAGGAGAAAAGAAAAGCTAATTTTGAAGCCAGAGAAGTCAGAAAAAGTTTTGCAAGCAAATCATTTCTATCTGCGTCAAAGAAATTTTGAGATGATTATAGCTGTTCAAAGTCTAATATGGGACATTCGAGTAGGGATAAGGCCAGATCGTACTCGAGTTTCAAAACTCCTGCTACTTCTATTGCTGGTGGTGGAAATGTTCGATTCGAATGGCCTTAATGCAAGCATTGTGGTAAAATACATCCGGGAAGTTGTAGATTGAATGATCAAGCTTGTTTTAGATGTGGATCTATAGATCATTTCATCCGAGATTGTCCTGAGTTTGCAAAACGAGAGATTGCGCAGAATCTAGAATCAAGTAATACTTCAGCAAGAGGAAGACCCCCAGGAATATGGGAAATGTGAGTGGTTGTCAGAGAGCTAGGAGAGACACTATTGTTCGATCTGAGGCCAGAGCACCAGCCAGGGCCTATGCTATCCAAGCTTAGGAGGAAGCTTCGTTTCCAGATGTGATAACGGGTACTTTTACTCTATACGATACTTCTGTGATTACATTTATATATCCAGGATCTACTCATTTGTATATATGTATGAATTTAGTGTACAGTAAGACTTTGCCTATAGAGTCTACTAAATTCGTAATTAGAGTATTAAATCCCTTAGGCAAAAGCGTCCTAGTTGACAAAGTTTGTAAGAACTACCCATTGATGTTTCGAGATGTGTGTTTTTCGGCTGATCTAATGGTTTTACCCTTTGATGAATTTGATATAATTCTTGGTATGGATTGGTTAACTTTGCATGATGCTATTGTGAATTACAAACGAAAAACTATTGATTTGAGATGCAAGAATAGTGAGATAGTTCGAATTGAGTCGAGTGATCTAAGTAGGTTGCTTGTTGTGATATCTGTTATGAAAGCTCTGAATTATGTGAATAAGGGTTGTGAATCTTACTTTGCCTATGTGATTGATTTGGAAATGTCGAAAAAGAAAGTTGAATCAGTGCTTGTTGTCTGCGAGTTTCCTAATGTGTTTCCTGAGGAACTTCCAGGATTACCTCCAATTCAAGAAGTTGAATTTGGCAGTGAATTGATACTAGGAACTACTCCAATTTTGATAGCTCTGTATAGAATGGGTCTGACCAAATTAAAATAACTAAAGTCTCAGTTACAATAATTGACTGATAAATGTTTTGCGAGACCGAGTTTCTCATCTTGGGGTGCTCCGGTTCTGTTTTTGAAAAAGAAAGATGACACGATAAGAATGTGCATTGATTACCATCAATTGAATAAAGTGACTGTAGAGAATAAATATCCTCTGCCCAGAATCAATGATTTGTTCGATCAACTGAAAGGTGCCTCTGTGTTTTCCAAAATAGATCTGAGATCGGGTTATTATCAGTTGAGAGTGAAAGATGCAGATATTCAAAAAATAGCTTTTCAAACTAGGGATGGACACTATGAATTCTTAGTTATGCCTTTCGGATTAACGAATGCTCCTCATGTGTTTATGGATCTAATGAACAGAATTTTCGAACTGTATTTAGATCAATTTGTTGTAGTATTCATTGACGATATTTTGATTTATTCACAGAATGAAAGTGGGAATGTTGAGCATTTAAGAATTGTGCTTCAGACTCTGCGTGATAACGATTACATGCGAAATTCAGTAAATGTGAATTTTGGTTGCGTGAAGTTAGCTTTTTGGGTCACATTATATCAACATCTGTTATCCAAGTTGATCCGAGCAAAATCTCAGCAATTCTAGATTGGAAACCTCTGAGAAATGTTTCTAAAGTCCGCAACTTTCTCGGACTTACTAGTTATTACAGTTGATTCATGAAAGGATTCTCTATGATCACAACTCCGTTGACGAGATTGTTACAAAAAGACGTGAAATTCGAATGGTCCTATGAATGCCAGAACAGTTTTGATCAGTTGAAAGCTATGTTAACTGAACCCCCAGTACTCGTACAGCCCGAATCGGGTAAAGAATAGGTAATTTACAGTGATGCTTCACTAAATGGACTCGGTTGTGTTTTAATGCAATAAGGTAAGGTTATAGCATATACCTCTAAACAGTTAAAGCCACACGAGAAGAATTATCTGATGTATGACATCAAGTTAGCTGCTATTGTTTTTGCTTTGAAAATCTGGCGTCACTATCTATTTGGTGAGAAATGCCACATGTTTTCTGATCATAAAAAGCTTGGAATACCTGATGACTCAAAAGGATTTGAATTTGCGACTGAGAAGATGGTTAGAACTATTGAAAGATTATTAAATTGTCATTGATTATCATTTGGGTAAAGCAAATGTTGTAGCTGATGCCTTGAGTCAAAAATCACTATCTGCATTGCGTGCTATGAATGCTGGTTTAGATTTGTCCTTTAATGGTTCGACATTAGCTGAATTAAAGGCATAACCTTTGTTTTTGCAATATATTATTGATGCTCAAAGAGTGGATAATGAATTGTTAGCCAGGCTAACTTAGTGTAATTCTGATTCAGATTCTAAAATTTGTGTTGATGTTAATGATTGTTTGAGATTTTGAGATCAAATTTGTGTTTCGAGAAATTTTGAGTTGATTCAAATGAGTTTGGGTGAAGCACATAGTAGTAAATTCTCTCTACATCCAGGTCGTACAAAAATGTATAATGACTTGAAACAGCTACACTGGTGGCCGGGAATGAAAAAAGACATCTCTGATTTTGGTTCGAAATGCTTAGTATGTCAACAAATCAAAGCTGAACATCAGGTGCCCTCCAGTTTATTACAACCAATCATGATACTAGAGTGGAAATAGGATCGGGTGACGATGGATTTTGTTTCTGGTTTGCCCCTATCTTCGAGAAAGAAAGATTCAATCCGTGTTGTAGTTGACAGATTAATGAAATTATCTCATTTTTTTCCGGCATGATCCGATTACAAACTTGAAAAATTAGCTGAACTTTATATTTCTGATATTATGAGATTGCACAGGGTGCCATTGTCTATTGCACTAGATCGAGATCTGAGATTTACTTCGCTATTCTAGAAGAAATTACAAGAGGCTTTAGGTACGAAATTACATTTTAGTACTGCTTTTCACTGGGAAACGGATGGTCAATCTAAGTGAATCATTCAGATACTCGAGGATATGTTGAGTTCAAAGGTACGTGGGAACAGTATTTGCCATTGATTGAATTTGCTTATAATAACAGCTTTCAATCTAGCATTAAAATGGCACCGTACGAAGCCTTGTATGGTAGAAAATGCCGTACACCGTTATACTGGTCTAAGCTCAGTGAAAATAAGATATACGGAATTGATTTGATTCAAGAGACTGAGCAGAAAGCAAAAGTAATCCAAGATAGTCTGAAAGTAGCTTCTGATCGTAAGAAATCATACACTGATTTGAAATGCAAAGATATCAAATTTGAGATTGGTGACAAAGTCTTTTTGAAAGTTTCTCCGTGGAAGAAAGTGGTTCGTTTTGATAAAAAGGGCAAATTGAGTCCGAGGTTTATTAGATCGTAAGAAATCATTGAAAGAGTTGGGCTGGTTGCTTACCAATTACTTTTGCCACCTGAGCTAGAAAAGATTCATAATGTATTTCATGTATCTATGCTTCAACGGTACAGATCTGATCCATCGCATATGATTCATCCATATGAGAAAGAAATTCAGCCCGATATGACTTATGAAGAAAAACTGATCCGCATTTTAGCTCGATAAGTGAAAGAACTACAAAATAAGAAGATTTCGTTAGTCAATGTATTATGGCATCGTCACGGTTTAGAAGAGACTACGTGGGATCCTGAAAAGGTGATGAAATAACAACATCTGAATCTATTTAGCGGTAAGATTTTTGGGGACGAAAATTCCTAAGGGGAGAGTTGTAATAGCCCAGTTTAGACCCTTGTCAGAATCATAGTTTCGTGACCACATATCCGAGTCTGAAAAATGTTTTAATATTATTTTTTGTGTCAGTGTTATGCAAATTAACTTCTGTGAAATTTTGGTGATTTAATTTGTCTGATTCTATACTGAATTATGAAAAAGGATTAAATTGCGTAGTAAGTAAAAGTAGCTAATTATGTGATTATGTGCTGATTTAAACATGGCTTTTAATTGTTAAGGCCTTAAATGGTTATTAAACCATTTGAATTATTACTGGACATTAATGGCCTTAATGATATGTTTTATATGTTATTTAAACTAAGGTTAAAAGTGGAAACTTATATTTAAATGGTTTATAATAAAACAAACAAAGTAATTAGGCAAAAAAATGTGTTCTTCCACCGATTATTAGAAAGAAAAAGAAAGGTTTTGTGCACTTGTTCATTCGGTTACTTTCAAGCATAAATTAAGGTATGTTTTGCTTCGGTTTTTGATAATTTCTATGTTTCTTTGATCGTTGCTTCGTGTTCTCTAAAGCCCATGTCTCATTTTCTATTTTTGAGGAAGATTTCATGAGATGACATTGTTGATTTTATGAGCTTTGATGTGTTAATTGATGAATTATGGAAGTTTGTTGTGAGATTAAGATGTTTTACCACGAATTATTGATGAATTTGAGCTTTTGGGTTAAATTGTGAAATATAAAATTTTAGAGGACTAATTTGTGAGATAAATGAAATTTATGTATTGGTATGAGCTTCATGTATATTCAGTTAAGTCATGGTCTAAGTGAGTTTTGACTATTTTGTGTGTAACGCCCTAATTTTTGGGATTTTTCGGGATTTTTGTGATTTTGGTGAAATTTTGAATTTTTGTTGCTAGATTAAGAAATTTATGTTTTAAGTGTGTGAGTGGGCCTTTAAAAGGCCCAAGCATAAGATAAAACTCGACAGAAATATCAAATTTGGGATTTAAGGTGAAGGGGACTTGGTTAAGTGGGCTTTTAAGAAAAAGTGAGTAAAATAAGACACAAGTGTGCCCTTGGTAAAGTGGCAAGGTGGCGCCACTTAAGTGCCTAAAAAAGTGGTGTGTGAATGGATGTGCAACGGCTAAGGTCTAGTCACAAGGTAAGCAGTATGGTATTTTATTTTTATTGCACGAGCCGGTGATGTGGTGGATTGTAAGTAGAACTCTGTTGGAGAGAGTTTGAGATGCTCAGAGGATTGAATCAGGTAGGATAAGGATGAGAAAATTTAGGAATTTCAAATTGAAGCAAGTGGTGGCCGGCCAAGGGACTTTGTTGTAGCACATTCGGCTAGGGCTTTAGGGGTTTTTGCACTTTCGGCCATTAAGGTGGTGTGCCGACTTCTTGTGTTGTTTTTTTTCGGCATTTGGTTGTTGGTTGTTTCTCTAGTACTAAATAGGTTTAGGCTATTGTGGAGCACCTTCGATTCTTTTTCTTCCTCTTCTTCTTTACTCATAAGTTCTAAAAGCCGAAAATATAACCCCTACATTTTTCTTTTTGCCAAATTACGCAAGTAAGTCAAACCACTCCTATTTCTTCTTCTCTTCTCTTCTAAAAGCCGAATATACCTTTTTCTTATTGTTCCCTTCTTATCGACTCCTTTTAGATTGAACCCTCCCCCTCTTTTCTCTAAAACTGAAACACTTAACTTTGTAGCCGATTTCCATAAAAGCCGAAATCTCGAAAGTTAAGCTTGAGTGTCGATTTCTTCTAGGCCGAACCTTTCCTTTCTTTTTCTTCTCTTTTAGCTGAATCTCACACTCTCATAACCCTTATCGAAATCTCCTCTGTTCCATTACAACTTCTCTTCTTTATTATACCAGAAGCTGAAACCTCCATATTCATACCGATTCGGGAATCGAAATCTTCAAATCATTTAGATTAGCTCTCTGCTTGTGTTTAGAAGTTAGATCTGCATCAAATATGGGATAGAAAAGGGTTGGAAGCGTTCTCTATCAGGTAAATCTTCGATAAGTTATCGAAACCTTTCTTCCATTTGTTATTTTGGGATTTAAGGAAGCCGAAAGTCCCTAAATATGTTAGGGAGGCTGTCGACTTTGGTGATAGGTAATGGTAGTCTTGTGATGTGGTTTTGTGTGTTCTATTTTGCAAAAAGGGTGATCTCGCAAGGAGAAGTAAAGGCTAGGAGCGTGGAAGTGATCTAGATCTAGATCTAGATCTAGATCTAATAGTTAAGATCGGCAAGGTAAGTTGTTATTAAAGCCTCATAGTGGCCAAAGGTGGTAAGCAGGTATTATGTTAGTTATCATTAATTCGTAAGTCTAATTTGTTAAGTGACCAATTGTAGGATACTCGTGGGAGATCTCGGTAGCGTTCATCGCAAATCAGATGTGTAAACGAACGCCCTTTAATAGTCTAAATCGGCAAAAGCCGAAAACCTGAAATGCCGAAATTTCAGCATTTCGTGGGCTTGCAAGCATACGAACGCTCGTGGGTCGATTGAATGCGGTAAAATTTTGTAACCGAAATTGGTAAAGTTGGTGACTGCGCGATTTCGTGCACCTCGGTAATTTGGGCCTCGATTGGCTAAAATTGGGCCCAATGGGCTACGGGCCCATATGGGTGAAGGTCAGTGGTAAGCGTAATTTGGTATGCTGTAAGTTAAAAACGTTAAGACATTGGTAAAATTTGGGCTAAATGGGTCAAAATGGCTAATTGACACTGTAGGGCCCATTAGGGGTTTTAGGGCCCGATAATCCTAAGGTTGATGAATGGGCTAGATATACTGTTAGGGTACGTTTGAGACTATTAATAACTGAAATATGCATAAAACCCTAAAAACTAGTATAATTACTGAAATACCCCTTCAGGGTGAGAAATTACTGTTTACCCCTAGGTGCAAAATGACCGTTATACCCCTATGGCTAAATTTGACTAAAATGCATGCTCTACTATTTCTGTTCACTATATGCCATGATATGATTATCTGTTGCATGGGACTGTGTTATTGATGGAGGAAATGCAAGTGGTATTTCCACGATTACTGAAAGGGGCTATGCCTCGTATTACTGAAAGAGGCTTTGTCTCGTTATACTGTTAGTGGCTTGGCCACGTTATCTGAGCAGCTATGCTGCAACTGTGGAGTGTAGGGCTGGGTGGGTTGAGTTATTCCCCACATGGTGTGTAGGGCTGGTACAGGTGGAGTGTAGCGGTTGGACATAGGATGGGCTTTGGGCTTTGCATGCATGCATGATATCTATTCTGTTACTGAAATGGGCCTAAGGGCCGTACTGTTATCTGAAAAGGGCTAAGGCCTAGTTAAATTGATAACTGAATAGGACTTCAGCCCAAACTTACTGTATCTGAATAGGGCTTCGGCACAGTTATTACTGAGACTGGTTAGGGCTTAGGCCAGTGGGCTTGAGCTGGTTTGGGCTCCGGATGGGCTTTCTTTACACACTGAGTTTCCAAACTCACCCATTTTCTTCCATTCATGCAGGTGAGCCCTAGACTGGTGGACTTGGAGCTGGAGGGGTTCAGAGTGGCCACGTGGACTACATAGCTGTTTTTTTTAATTAAGTTATTTATTTCCTTAGTTATTTTTAATTATTTTTATTCTGGTTTTGGGTTTGTAATAAGTTCGCTTTAATTATTTTAATTTGGGTTTTCAATTATTTATTTATACTGTACTTTAATGGTTTTAATAAGGCTACACGAGTTTTCTCAAAATTAATTAAACGTTTTCAAAATGAATCACACATAGCAAATGAGTAACAAAAGCTAAATCCTATAATAAGAAGTCTCTTAACAATTGGTAGTGGTTAGGACGTTAACAAATAAACTTAGATTATCTCATTAAACTGTAATAATGGTTTGTAAAACCCATCCTAATTTAGTAACTAGGAAACATGATTGGTCCGTCGTTGATGTGACACACCAGACTTGGCTGTAACATCTAGGCCAGGTTTGGGGTGTTACATTTAGTGGTATCAGAGCCTGGTTGCAATAACTCGGCTGTAGATAGGTCCAAAAAGTTTTCAAAAAAATTTTAAAAATCAAGGCCCAATAAGGGTATTTTGAAACTGGTTTTTTCAAGAAAACTCTTTTTAAACTTGTTTTCTTCAGGGTATACTCATACAAGGCTTCACGTTAAAAACAAAGTTTGAGTTTTTAAATTTTGCTAAATTAGGCTTTCTAAAATCTGGTATCTGAAGAAGTGGCACACTGAATCCCTGGCACCAAGTCTGTAAGTATTCTTCACTTTTACTGTACTCTATTGAAACATTATTGTAGATAGAACTGAGACCCTATTATGATACTGTAGATAGGGTAGTACTGGAAACTGTAAGACTGAGACTGTAGGGAAACTAAACCCTAGAAGACTGAGACTGTAGCTAGGCTATGAATTCGCGAAAACAAACTCTGAAACTCTATCTGTACATAAGACATTTGTAATAAATAACTGGAATATTAAACTAATGGCATAAAATTCGTAATCAGATAAGTCGATATGAGTAAGAAGGCTGCTCGTAGATGAGGCCGTGGACGTGGCTGAGGTAGTGTGCAAGCTGGATCTTCGTCTTCCGGTCATATGCCAGCTGAGGAGGTGTGAGCTCTGCCAGCGATTGAGACTGGATCGTATGATAGGGCTACAGGGGATGACGCTCTGTCCCAAGCAATGTTAAGGGTTTTCGAGAGAGTCACTGGGGCGAACACTGGAATTGTGAATAAGGGATCCATTTCTGAGCGACTCCAGGCTAACGGAGCGAAGGTCTTCAGTGGCATATCTGGAGTAGCCCCAAATGTGGCTAAGTATTGGCTGTAAGCTACAGAACGGATTATGGACTACTTGGATTGCTCGATGGAGTAGAAGCTGAAAGGAGAGGTGTCTCTACTGCGGGATGAGGCATATCAGTGGTGGATCACTGTGAAGGAGGGTACCTCAGCTGAGCGGGTAACCTGGGAACGATTTAAGATGGCTTTCAAGGGAAAGTACGTCGGAGCAAGTTATGTGGATGTGCATAGGAAAGAATTTCTGAACCTAACCCAGGGCAATAAGTCTATAGCTAAATATGAGGTAGAATTTCTGAGGTTGAGTCAGTATGCCAGCTATATAGTTGCTACTGAGTACGAGCGTAGCATTCGTTTTGAGGATGGCCTCAGGGATGAGCTAAGGGTGCTAATAGCTCTGCAGAGGGAGTGCGATTTTGCTGCATTGGTGGAGAAGGCTAAGATAGCCGAGGAGGTGAAGTGAACTGAATGGCAGAATTGTGACAAGGATCGTAACCAATTTAGGAGAGATTTTGGGCCCTCTGGTTCTGCAAACAGAAATACCAAGAGAGCTGGAGTGGAGGAACCGATCCGAGTAGTTCCGGTAAATACAGTTAGACCACAGGCTTCCGGAGACTGTGGTAGAGTGCATCTGGGAGAATGCTAGAAGCGTACTGAGGCATGTCTCTGATGTGGGTCCAAGGAGCATAGGATCAAGGATTGTCCTCGGAGGCCAGCTCAGACTCAAGTGGCTGAACAGAGGGTTGCTCAACCAGTGTGAGGTGAAGCGCTACCGCCGAGAGGCCGTGGTCAAGGTAGATGTGGCAATGGAAATGGTCGTGGATGTGGAGCACCTGGCAAGGGTGCTGGAAATGCTAAGGCTCGCCAGCCAACATTGGTATATGCTACTCGATGCCGAGAGGAGGGTGACGTACCTGACATCATAACTAATACATTTTTTATCTCTAGCATGCCATACATTGCTTTGATAGATGTGGGTTCAACTCATTCATATGTTGCATGTAATATATCTGGGTCGTTAGGTGTGCACTCTAAGGAGACTGTGAGTGGGGTAACTACGTTAAGTCCACTGGGTCACTCGGTTAGAGTAGACAAACTCTTTAGGGAGGTGCCTTTAGAGACCCAAGGTAGGATTTTCTTTGGAGACTTGATGGAGTTACCATTCGGGGAGTTCGATCTCATCCTGGGGATAGACTGGCTTAAGTAGACTCTGGATTGTGCGGCTAAGAGGATGGTGTTAAGGACTATTGAGGATGAGGAGATGATTGTGATTATTTTCTTTGGGATAATTGAGGCTATGGTTGCAGCTTTCTATACACATGTATAAGGGCACTAGACACAGTTTCTATTTCAGTATATACAATAAGTGCATGTGTAAATGTGGGGCGTCCATGTTCTTTGTACATATATAGCAAATTGGTAGTTGTGGTTGTGTTTAAGAGTGAAACTATAGCCAAATTTCTAGCCTATACATGTTAGGGACAGGAACCACTACACCTACCATTCCATCAAATGATTCTAACTACTCGGTTTTAACATTCAATAGTAACGGTAATAGTAATAATAGAAGCTTTGATCTCATGGGAAGAGCTTGAATTTCTTAGATATCTTTTTTTCTTCTAGTCTTTCATCATTCGGGAGACTGCTAATTTGGAACTGTATGTTAATTTAATTGCAGAAAAAGAGATCGTTCACCAACTGTACGGCACGAGAGTAGCCATACTGGCTGGGGACTTCATGTTTGCTCAGTCGTCAAGGTACTTTGCAAATCTTAAAAACCTTGAAGTCATTAAGCTCATTAGCCAGATATGTAGGACCTAGCCCTAACATTTACCATCTCGTTTGGATGTAAACCCAAGTATTGACTAAAAAGTAGCACATTTGGAGATTCGAAACGTGTTGTGGCTATGGAGATAGTTCTCAAACTATTGATATTTCACTTTAACTATCTCAAGTATATCCTCATTAATGATATTGTAGGTTATTAAGGATTTTGCAAGTGGTGAGATTAAGCAGGCATCGAGTTTGTTTGACTGTGATGTCAAACTTGAAGACTATTTGCTAAAGAGTTATTACAAAATAACTTTATTGATTGCAGCTAGTATCAAATGAGCCACCATTTTTAGTGGAGCTAATCGTAGTGTAATAGAGCAAATGTATGAATATGGAAAGAATCTTAGCCTATCATTCCAAGTTGTTGATAACATATTAGATTTTACACAATCAACAGAGTAGCTGGGGAAACCAGCTGGTAGTGATCTAGCAAAAGGCAACCTCATAGCACCTGTAATTTTTGCGCTTGAAAAAGAGCCAAAACTTAGAGATATCATTGAATCTAAGTTCTGCAAGACTAGTTCCCTTGACGAAGCAATTGAACTATTAAAGCAATGCAGAGGACTCGAAAGGGCACAAGAATTGGCAAAAGAGAAAGCTGATATTGCAATCAAGAGTTTCCAATGTCTCCCTCAAAGCGATTTTCGGTTAGGTCTTAAAGATATGGTGATGTTTAATCTAGAAACGATTGACTAGTTTAACTAATCCAAAACAAGCAGCATGATACATGACAGATAAACATGGCACGAAGTTGAAGCCTGTACCAATATAGAACAACTTTCTTAGGCTATTAACTAGTTCCTTGTCACTGGTTGTATATTCATACAAGGCTGTGAGCTTTGACTTGAGCTCCTCGTTTCAATGTCTTCAAATTATACATTTGTCTGAGAAAAAATAATTTCTCTGTTAGATTAAATTGATGAACAATAAAGTTTTTGTGGTCATTAATATTAAGCTAATAAACTTCTATTATGTATACAAGGAAAACCTATGTTATAGGGGTTTTGTAACGCCCCAAAATCTGAACCTTTAAATTTTGTATGTTGTGACATAAAAGGCATGTTTGCACTATTGGTTAAGTGATTTAGGAGTTTTGGGAGTCTCTGTGAAGTTCTGAGTTCAAGCCTTGGCTTTTGGAAAATTTTTGTTTTTAGTACTTAAGGGAACCCTGACTCCAGTTGCCTTTTAATTTTTGATGGGTAAAACATGACACAAGAAGAGCCTGTGGCTTAGTGGTAGGTGGCGTGTTCTCTGTCTAAAGGGAACTAGGTTTGAGTCACTTTCTGCACAAAGGAGTATTTATTTTACTCCTTTGTTGAGAAGTAGTGGAATTTGTAACGCCCCCACGCCCAAGACCGTCGCCGGAGTCGAGCTTGAGGTATTACTAAACTTTTTTCATAACTTTTTAAATTTTAAATCAACTAATTAAATTTTCATAGCAAGCTGTCTTTCTACGTCATGATAGTTTAAAAAATCATATCTCAAGTTACGAAACTTGAAATCAAGATCCATAAATTTTCCCTAAAACTAGACTCATATATCTATCTACTAATTTTTTTCTAGAATTTTTGGTCCAGCCAATTAGTACAGTTTATTAGTTAAATTTACCCCTATTTCAGAACTCGACTGCACTGACCTCTGCCTACTACGAACCCCTTTTCTCTCTGTAAAAAATTAATATGACTATACCATTTCTTTCTTTTAAAAATAGACTCAATAAGGATTCTGTACATATAAAGTACACCTCCTAATTATTTATTTTCAATTTGTGGTGAATTTCCAAATTTGGAACAGGGGATCCAGAAATCACTCTGGCCCTGTTTCACTAACACTCAAATATCTCACAACATATAACTCCTTTACCTGTTTTGCTTCTTCCATATGAAAATAGACACAATAAGCTTCAATTTCATTTTAATTCATCACCTAATTCGGTTTCTACTATTTTTAGTGATTTTTCAAATTTACGTCATTTCTGCTGCAATGTTCTATTTTATAACAAGATTCAACTTTCTATGGTTTTTCATAGACTAGATAGCACATTAAACATACTCAACATCAAATATGATCACAATAGGCTATTTCAAGGTCTAGCCACTACCAAACATTTCCTCATCAAGCAAAAGCCATACCATAAGATTAATTACACAAAATGAGTATATTGCTATACATGCCATATTTAAGTTATACAAGCCATGTTACCAAAAAGTTCTTCGGATAGTGTGAACGAGCCTTCGACCTATCCTGATTCCTGAGCCGGCTTGTCCAAAACTACAATGAATGGAAAGGAGGGAGTAAGCATAAATGCTTAGTAAGTTCACATGTAAATAACAAGTAATATAATCATGGTTCAACATGGGAATCAAATTCAATAACAACGGTCAAACATACATAGCATAAGAACATTTGTTATCTTACCACACCATCATCTTACCATGTTCTCACATATAGTTTAGGATCATACCTATTCAATTCCTCTTTCACAACACTTTCCAAAATATCATTCGCATCTTACGCATTCTTCCATTTCGCTAAAATTTTACCCGTTGAACACATTGGAACATAATTCAGATACATGGATAATTTGCACATAAGTGCCACATATATAATCAAGCGATCATGTAACCCGCCCATAAGCGAACTTAGAATCAACTCAACGAGCTCGGGTGTTCGCATCCATAAGTGAACTCGGACTCAACTCAACGAGCTCGGATGCCTAGTTACATTTCACGAACTTGGACTCAACTCAACGAGTTCGAACATTTGCATCCATAAGTGAACTCGGACTCAACTCAACGAGTTCGGATGCTCAACCATCCTAGTGACATGTCACTTGTATCCTAATCTATTCCTATGGTTCAAACGGGATTTTCCTCAATCACATATCCTTGCCGTCTTCCACAGAATACCGAAACCAATACTCGGTAGCAATTTATATTTAACAAGTGGCACACATAACTTGCATATTATTCAATAATAACCACAAAGCATATATTTCATGATAAAAATCAGCATATCATATAAATAACATCAATTAACTTAAAAATAACAATTATGTTACATTATTTACACATGAACTTACCTCGATACCAAAATATCAACAATCGGCCTATTCCTCATAAACTTTGTTTTTCCCTCGATCACGACTTGAATCTCGTTTCTCTTGATCTAAAATAGCACATTTAGCTTATTTAATACTCACATTCATCAAAACGGTCCTTGACCCTAACTTTGTCAAAATTATGAATTTGCCCCTAAACTTTTGCATATTTATGCTTTTGCCCCAAAGCTCGGAAATTAAACTTTATCCCAAATTCTTATGTTTTAGGACATGCTGATCATTTATTTACCATTAGCAATCTCAAATTCCAACTACAACATGCACTTATGAACAATAGGTATTTTTACCGATTAAGCCGTTTTACTCGTTTTTACTTAAAACCGAGTAGCACAAGTTGCTTAACATAATTTAAAACCTCATATTCTATCATAAAACATCAAAATACACAATTATTCAACATGGGTCAATTTTTGAAATCAAACCCTAGCTCAAATAAATGGTAGAAATAGAGAAATCATGTTACCGGGATTTCAAAAACGTAAAAATCATTAAAAACGGGGCTAGAACGAACTTACAATCGAGCTTGGAAGCTTGAAAAACCCTAGCCATGGTTTCTCCATGCTATTTTCGGCCTTGAGGAAGAAGATGAGCAAAAATTGGCTTTTAATTTGATTTTTAATTCATTTAATCACTAAATGACCAAAATGCCCCTAACTTAAAATTATTCCTTTTTCACCCATTTCATGTCCATTTTTGTCCAATAAATTAAAAAATGGTCTAATTACCATTTAAGGACCTCCAATTTAAATTTTCATAACAATTGGACACCTCTAACATATAGAACTCAACTTTTGCACTTTTTACAATTTAGTCCTTTTGACTAAATTGAGTGCCCAAACGTCAAAATTTTCGTACGAAATTTTTTTACAAAATAATTCCATAAAAATTTAAACCATAAAAATATAACTAAAACACATTTCAATTTAACACCTTTACCATTTGACAAACATGCCCTTAATGCCTTTCTTTGTAATTTTTCACGTACAAGCCCATTTTTGTCCAAAATTTTAGAAATTGGTCAATTTTCTATTTAAGACCTCCTAGTTGATATTCCAAAGCAATTTCATACTAAAATCTTCTAGAATGCAAGTTTTGCAACTTATTCGATTTAGTCCCTAATTTCAACTTAAGCACTTTATGCATAGAATTTCTTCACGAAATTTTCACACAATCATACAATCATATCATAAACCTCAAAATAATTATAAAATAATTATTTCTATCTCAGATTTGTGGTCACAAAACCACTATTCCGATTAGGCCCTAATTCGGGATATTATAAAATTTGAATCGAATACTGATAAGGAGAGTTTGAATCGATCTTAGAGAAATTTGAGGAGAGATTTAGGGAGTTAATCTTGGAGGTTGGGAGAAAATCAAGGAAGAATTTGAATAGTGGGAGTGTTGGTGCCGTATAGGGTCTTTAGGTACACAAAGATTTCGGCTAAAGGAAGTAGGGGTTTTGTTCATTTTGGTTCCTAGCAAGTATTGCATTTTTGGCTTTCGGGTACTGTGTTCTTTCTTATTTGCTTAATTTTGGTAAGCAGAATTCTCCTTTCTTTTACCTTTCGAATCTTGTTTTTGGCCTTTTAATCCTTTGGTCACAATTTCTTTTCCCCTCAATCTCCTTACACTCGATTAACCGAACCTTTGCTCTCCTTTTCTTCTCTCAAACAATTTTTACTTGTGCCGATTTTCCCCTCTCTTCTCCTTTTCTTGATCCTTTTCTTCTCTTCTTACTTCTATTCCAAACTCTAGCCAAATACATCTCCTTTCTCATCTTGGCCGAACCAATCTTTCTCTTCCCAACTATTATAGTTTCCATCTTGTTCTTGGCACCTTATACCTTCGTCGAATATAGCATCCCCTTTGTTATTCGGCTTTCATTCCTTGCTTACACCCTTTGCTGATTTCTCTCCCATTGTATCTCTTTAATTTGTCTTTAGATTGACAATTAATCTCTGACAATCAGTAAGTGGACTTGACTCATTCTTGTATTTCTAATCACTTCCGAAGCACCCTACTTTTGTACTCTTTAAAAGCCAAATGTACCTTATCTTTCTTTTCCTATTACTGATTCTAGTCCTTCTTTGATATGTGATCTTTGGGTGCTAGAACTCTCTAAAAGTGAAGGGGTCTTCAAGTGTTACGGTTGCGTGCAAGATCTACCTATCTATTGACCAAATATCTGGGGTAAGCGGGCTTGCGTTTGCAAATGTTGGTCAAATGTCACTTCTCTTTTGGGCGTGTGTTTTCTTTAGATTAGCATAGGATTAACTTTGGTTTTAGACATTGATGTATGATAGTTTACACTTGTGATTCAAATAGTCCACAAAGAGGTGAGAACGATCCTTAACCAAGCGATCTAAGAAAAGGATAAGCCGGTTGTTATTCAATCAAGGTGGGTATTAGTTAATGATTTGGGATTAAGTGTTTTATGATCTTTAACAATTAAAAGACTAACAGTACCTCTTGACTAAATATAGGTTCGGAGCTCATGGACATTAATACGGTTTTGCAAGTAGGTGTGTACTCACACCACTCTAGATTGTAGATCGGCGAAAAGCCGAAAAGCTGAAAGTATAGCAACAGTTGCCACACAGGCGCGCGAACGCATGTGTGGAAAATTCTATATGATGGTAGAGGCCACCATGAGTGGTCTCATGGGCATAGGCCGTTCTAGGCCATATTGGGCCGAAATGGGCCGTGTGTGCCCAATGGGCTCGTGGGCCCCACACGGGTAATTATCACGGACATGTGAGAAATATTGGACCTGGCTGTGTTGTTCACATGGCTAAGGTCTTTTCTAAAACTTATGGGCCACACAGACGTGTGGGCTCCACATGGGCCACATAATGGGCTTTGGGCCCAATTGCACTGTTTGATTGCTAAAGGTTACATGGGTCGCACGAGACATTGTGAACCTACTGATAGGTCGGTAGGCGTACCTAGACATCGCAAAGAGAAATGACCATTATGCCCTTGTGGGGTAAAATGTCTAAAATACCCCTATGTGATATGTGATTGATTATGTATGTCATCTGATATGTATGTTTTGCATTCATGTGTGATTTTATACTGCATGGGGATGGGATCTTTGATTTGAATGAAGTAATTGGCCTGTTAAGGTTGTACGGGTCGTACGAGATGATTGTGGATCCATTGACGGCTTAAAGCCGCTTATATGATTGGTAGCTTTGCTGCGATATTGGTTAGTGTCGCAACCGGTGCTAACATTGAGAGTGTAGGGATGGGTGAGTTGATGTAATCCCATAGGAGTGTAGGGCTGGATAGGAGACGGAGTGCAGGGTTGGTTGGGGTTATATGCATCATATGTTCTGTTATCTGAGACTATTACGGGCTGAAGCCCCACCGAGGCTGTTACGGCCTAAGGCCTAATTGCCACCGTTACTGTAATGGGCTTAGGCTTAGATTGATGTGTTACATGTTAATTTTTTGTTGGGGTAGTACACACTGAGTTTTTGTAAACACCCCTCTGTTTAATTTTACAAGTAATTCCTAGTGAAGGACGGTTTTATGCATCGGAAGACTTAGAGGTGGCCACACTGTAGACAACTAAATTTTTAGTACTTTATTCTATTTTATTTTATTTACGCTTTCTTTTATTTGGGTTTTTTTTGTAATAAGGTCTTTCTCTAGTTTTTTTTTTTTTAATTATGGGTTTTATTACGTTTTGATTACTTAACTTCTAGAGTTAGGTCTTGGGTTTTAAAAAGAGAACAACGTTTTACAAATCAAACGTAAGTACACAAATATTTTCAAAGAAATGCTTCTGCTGTAAACAAATGTTGAAAGTTTAATAACATTTTTAAAATAATGAGATTTTCGTTAACAACATAAGGTTTACGACCAACCTTTAATACACTGAAAGAATTTGAACCTAGTTTCAATTTCCAATAACATATGTTTTTAAAAGCTAATAACTCAACAAAAGATATATGGTTTAAAAAGAGAAACTTGTTTTGAAGTTACTGTGTAATAACGAACTGACCAAATGTTTTCAAGGTTTTCCAACAATACCGAATTTTACGTTTCACTCTTCAATGTGATGCCACTAGATTCGGCCATAACGTCTGGGCCGGGTTTGGGGTGTTATAGCTTTCTCTTTTTCTTCTTAAAGTATTTTTGTTTGACGTTTATCTGAAAAAGTGTGAATAGGCTTTGGCTGTTTTCAATTTATGACGGTAATATTCTAACTTAATAATTGAGTATTATTATATATTTAATTTTATTTATTTATTTATAAATAAATCATTGCAATATATGTAAAAACAAATTTAAAATATAAATTTATTAATATATATAAATTTATTAATATATGTAAAAACAACTTTTCCAAAAAATATTTTCAGGAAATATACAAAACAATAGAAAATATTTTACACAGATTCATCCAAACACCAGAAAAGCAAATCATTTCCAGAAAAGTAAATCATTTTCTATAAATCATTTTCCGGAAAACATTTTATTGGCAAACAAATGAAGCCTAATATGTAACACCCTTTACTCGCCCCAAACAATGGCCTTGGGTATTGGATATTACAATATCTCAAATTAACACTACAACTTACATAGTGTTAACATCTCAAATTGGGTTGACACAATAAATTTTACAATTTAGGTTGACCACTATAATTTCTACTGTAACACCCCATACTTGGTTCAGTTTGTAAGAACCCGCTTTCAGCTAAATCGGAACAGTGGTTTTAGAACCACTAATTTTAGGTTGGAAAATTATTTTATTATTATTTTACGTGTTTAAAGCATGGTAGCATGATTGTGTGAAATTTTCGTGAAGAAATTTTAATGTTTGAGTGTTTAATTCTGTAAAAAGGACTAAATCGCGTAAAGTGTAAAAGTTGAATTCTATTAGTTAAAGGTGTGTAATGGCTATGAAATTAATTATGGAGGTCCTTAAGTGGTAAATATACCATTGATATTGTAAGTGGACATTCATGGACATATATTAGATGATTTTAATGATTTATCATTAATGTTAAATAAGTAATTTAGTAATTTAAGTTAATTAAAATAAAACAAAATCATTTTTAGTCCATCTTCTTCATTTCTTCTTCGAAAAAAAGAAACAAAGGAAGCCAAATATAACTTTGAAGGTTAGACCAATGCATGATTTAATTAACAAGAAAAGAGGAATTCAGACTTAGATTGGGGGAAAAGTAAAGTAATTGAATAGTTTACTCGTTTTGTCATTTTCGTATGCGAGGTAGGTTCGTATGCTAATAAATGTTGTTAAATTGTGTTATAAATGCATTGTTATTATTGAATTGAATTGTGAAGTTGGTTGGAAATGAGTTACGGACATGATTGATAGAGAATCGACAGATGAAAGTCTCGTACGAACCTTAGGAATAGTTTAGGATACAAATGCCATGACACAGAGATTTACCGAGATGATGTGATCTGGGTGCTGGTCTCGTACGTCCTACAGGTGGTTGGGTTCCGGCATGTGTTGCGGTTCTTGACAACTTGTGTGAGCAGCATCGTGTAGTTATGTCATGACTGACAGCTTGTGTGAGCAGGCCCGTTATTAGCTCGAGAGCGAGCATATATGTGATATGAGATATCTTTGGCTATCTATAAGGCACTTAGGTGCAATATGTTATCTATGTATCTTTTAGTGATTCTGAATGGTTCAACAGGCATGATCAAGACGAGAATGAAAGTAAGAATAATTAAAGCAACATAGGTATGTATGAAACTTAAATGAGTATCAATTGGAGATAACTTGATGAATTCATATTTGATCTTGTCTTGAATATAAGAAAGGTTTGTGAAATTGATATGTGTTATACCCTATTATGCTTAATTGGTTATTTTGTGTTTATTTGATAAGTTAAGTTTATTATCATACGAGCTTATTAAGTTGTAATGTAACAGCCCGAATTAGGGCCTAGTCGAAATGGTGGTTTCGGGACCACGAATCTAAAGTGGAAATTTTTTATTTCATGATTATTTTTGAAGTTATGGTATGCTTGCATGATATTGAGAAAACTTTATGGAGGAAATTTTATGAAATAGTAATTAATTTGTCTTTTAAGACTAAATTGCAAAAGATACAAATCATGTGTTTCTAGAAGGTTTAAGTATGAAATAGTATAAGAAGAATTATTAGGAGTCCTTACTTGGCAATTAGACCAATTTTTGGCCCTATAGACAAAAAAGCCCATGGAAAGGAAAAATATCAAAGAAAGGACTTAAGCGCATTTTGGTCATTTCGTAAAGTTAAGTAATAAAAAGGGAAAATAAGCCAAAAATAGACTCATCTTCTCCATATACCAGCCGAAAATTCCAAGCCCTCCATAGCTAGGGTTTTCTTCAATTTCAAGCTCCAAGTAAGTGACTCCAAGCCCCGTTTTTCCTGCATTTTGTATTTTTGAAATTCTCGTAGCTTAATCTAGCTATTTCTACCACTAATTTGAGCTAGGGTTCATATTTAAAAATATACCCATGCATGGCATGCAAGTAATTTGATGCTTAGTGGTAGAAAATGAGAGATTAAAGTGTAGTAAACACCTTTCTCTAGGTGATTTTGCATGAAAGTCCCTATAGGGACTAAATTACAAAGTTAGGAAAATATGTAGTAAAAATAAGAAATTATGAGCAATGTGGGCTTTTATGAACACTAGTGAGTGTCGGCTAGGCTTGGGTAGCCAAAAGAATAGATACATTTCATTATACGAGCCTAGGGACTATTTTGCAAATGTGGGGCTAAGTAAGTTAAATTTATCATTTTAGATCAAGAGATACGAAGCCCAGACTGAAACAGGGGAAAAAGTAAAGTTGTCGACTAAACCAAGCATCCACCCACATTTTGGACCCGAGGTAAGTTGTGTGTAATAATTTGGCTCTTATGTCATGTAAATTTATTATTATGACTTTTATGAACAAGTGGTATCCTATGAAGACATGTATATACTCTTGTATGAGTTATGCTAAATTTCCATGATATTAATTTGTTGAGGAAATGTATGAGAGTCATGAAATAATTTTATGAAATAGTGATTAATTTGTCCTTTAAGACTAAATTGCAAAAGATGCAAATTATGAGTTTCTAGAAGGTTTAAGTATGAAATAGTATAAGAGGAATTATTAGGAGTCCTTACTTGGCAATTAGACCAATTTTTGGCCCTATGGACAAAAATGTCCATGGAAGGGAAAAATATCAAAAAAAGGACCTAAGGGCATTTTTGTCATTTAGTAAAGTTAAGTAATAAAAAGGGAAAATAAGCCACAAATAGACTCATCTTCTCCATATACCAGCTGAAAATTCCAAGCCCTCCATAGTTAGGGTTTTCTTCAATTTCAAGCTCCAAGTAAGTGACTCCAAGCCCCGTTTTTCATGCGTTTCGTGTTTTTGAAATCCTCGTAGCTTAATTTAGCTATTTCTACCACTAATTTGAGCTAGGGTTCATATTTAAAAATATACCCATGCATGGCATGCAAGTAATTTGATGTTAGTGGTAGAAAATGAGAGATTAAAGTGTAGTAAACACCTTTCTCTAGGTGATTTTGCATGAAGGTCCCTAATAGGGACCAAATTGTAAAGTTAGTAAACTGTGTAGCAAAAATAAGAAATTATGAGCAATGTGGGCTTTTATGGACACTAGTGAGTGTCGGCTAGGCTTGGGCAGCCAAAAGAATAGATATATTTCATTATACGAGCCTATAGACTATTTTGCAAATATGTAAAAGTTTAGGGGCAAAATTGTAAAATTTTCCCAAGTGTCAATTATGAGGTATTTGGTCAATGTGGGTGCTACGTAAGTTAAATTTATCATTTTAGATCAAGAGACACGAAGCCTAGACTGAAACTGGGAAAAAAGCAAAGTTGTCGACTAAATCGAGCATTCACCCACATTTTGGACTTGAGGTAAGTTGTGTGTAATAATTTGGCTCTTATGTCATGTAAATTTATTATTATGACTTTTATGAACTAGTGGTATCCTATGAAGACATGTATATACTCTTGTATGAGTAATGTTAAATTTCGATGATATTAATTTGTTGATGAAATGTATGAGAGTCATGAAATAATGATGTGAAATTCTATCGAGAAATGATGAATCACGAAAAAAGAATTTACATGCAAGTTTAATTGATATAAAGGATACTGTAGTCATGTCATTGGGTATTGCAGGTCCCATATAAGACGATGTTTGGGACATGGCATCGACACCGAACTGAAATCCCATGTAAGACCATGTCTGGGACATGGCATTGGCATCAAGATGTGATCCCCTGTAAAACCATGTTTGGGACATGGCATAGGCATCTGAGGTGAGGTCCCGTATAAGACCATGTCTAGGACATGGCTTCGGCACCGAGTGAAGATGAGGATCCCCTGTAGGACCACGTCTGGGACATGGCTTGGGCATCTGATATGAAATCCCGTGTAAGACCATGTCTGGGACATGGCATTGGCATCATAGTACGATCTCGTGTAAGACCATGTTTAGGACATGCATCGACATCGATGTGTGATCCTATGTAAGACCATGTCTAGGACTTGGCATTAGCATGAGATTGACTTATGGGTATCCTTCGGTAATTATAAAAGAACTTAGATGAGTAAAGTCTCAAGTTGAGAAGTTTCAAGAGAAGGGCTAAAGTTTCATCTTAAGTGTTACAAGTTTATATTCGAGTAAGTACAAGTAATTGAAAGTACATTGCTATAATTGTTACAGCATGAGAAGTACGAGTAAGTATATGATTGAGTAAGCCATGGGAATTAGCAAGAAACTACATGAAATTCGTGATATTTACTTGAATGATGTCTCATGATTTATTGCTATTTTGTCCATGCAACTTACTAAGCATTTTATGTGCTTACTCTCCCTTATTTTCCATCTCTATGTAGATTTACCAGAATTAGCTCGGGGATCACTTGAAGTCGGAGCTCGAAGTCACTGTAACACCCTTTAACCCTCATCCGTCGCCGGAATAGGTCATTGGACATTAAAAATCGAATACAACCCTCAAAACAAACACGGAATAACATATGAACCATTTTCAGATGACCAAAGTAACCGAACAAACAATACAATTATTGATTTTAATTCGAGACAACTTATACAATTTAGAGTGACATCAACCTTATTTAATCATGTTTTCTTTTTAGTTTATGCCCGATAGTGACTTACAAAAACATACAATAAGTACATGAATAAAGAACCATTTAACATCATTAGTGATTCAATGAATAACACCACCACTAAATCGGCACCTGTATGTATATTCATGTACTTTAACCGAAATGCCATCTAACTAGATCATATCGCAAACATTGATTCACTTATGGGACATTTCGAATTAAAAGAAACAGCCACCTTCACATGGCTTTAATATTTACAACACCAAAATATAACTAGTTTTAAAAGTAGAGTTAAGCCTATACATGCCATTCACTAGAGCTTAGTAATTTAGGTACCGAACGTGGCTTTGATAGTAGAGATGACTTCGAGATTAAGATTCCCGAGACCGTAGCTGACGAACCAAAAATCTATAAAACAGAAGATTCAGAGCACAGAGTAAGCATTTCTATGTTTAGTAAGTTCAAGTAATAAAGCAATTAATCTACAAAAGTTAAGACATCATCAATTTGCTCATTTATAAAGATTTTATTTTAGCCGAATATGCAAATACTAAATTTATTCCTCCTTTTTGTTCGAATGTACTAATAGTCCCCAGAAATACATACTCACAAAATTTATATGTTCCCACATAGAGCAACGTAGTCACACATTATCACAACCTCTTTAAGATCATTGTTAACACTAAACATCACTCCTTTGTAAGATAATTCGATAGGAAATTGTTCACTATTATGTATTAACATACCTGGTCATTTTATAGTAGATGTCTCATTAAAAGAAGTTGATGAAACCGAATTCTTACCGTTGGTGCTGCGGCTCTTCGGGGTTAAACCCGGCTCTGAACTCTAGCCCTAAGGCTCTTCGGGATTTAACTCGGCTCTGAACTCTAGCCTTAAGGCTCTTCGGGATTTAACCCGGCTCTGAACTCTAGCCCTAAGGCTCTTCGGGATTTAACCCGGCTCTGAACTCTAGCCCTAAGGCTCTTCGGGATTTAACCCGGCTCTGAACTCTAGCCCTAAGGCTCTTCGGGATTTAACCCGGCTCTGAACTCTAGCCCTAAGGCTCTTCGGGATTTAACCTGGCTCTGAACTCTAGCCCTAAGGCTCTTCGGGATTTAACCCGGCTCTAAAATACAGATTCACAAAAGGTTGAATTCCATACATGAGCTTATCCCAATTTAATTTCAAACATCATTCATTTATTCTCTTCTCACATTAATACATATCATGGCATTTTTAAGAGTTGCATTTGGTCTAATGGCATATAAGCATAGCACAAGCCAATTTGTTTACTAAAAGCTTCATAGGTAACTAACCACATAAGCCATGTTAAATTTACTTGCATGATATGGTTAAATACTTAAACTTACCTTGATGATTGATAATTATTTACGAACCGACTATTCCACCACCTTTGCCTTTCCTTTGTCCGAGTGTGGCTCTCTTAGCTCTTGAGCTTCAATACACAAATTCGAACATACAAATTTCGTATCCGTTATTAAATCAACAAAGAATGAAATTATCCTTTTTAAGCCACTCAGACAAAATAAATTAAAAGCATGGATACGCTTGTAAATTCCTCCCTCAACTTAAACTTGGCATTCCAAAATGCCGAATGCTATTATTAGCTAATCCAACATACTCATGTACAGCCACAATCATTCATGTACAAATCTATGACCAATTCGGCCACTGCATCAATTCGAATACTAGAGTTTCCCCATAAGTCATTTCTTAGCAGCACATAGATGAGTACGTATTGCTTATGTAGCTTTGATACCCTTTTCATTTTTAGCACATATAATCATTATAAGCACACACACATTATTCACATACTAGTTTCATAAGGTTGATTTCATGCCAAAATTAAATTCTCAAAATCAAACTAAATGGCTTCACATTCGGTCATTCCATAAAAATTCAATTTGCATTTTAAGTCTACATAGACATGCCATGTCCCGAACCTTATGCTTATTTATCACGTTCACCTCAAGCAATTTTACATACATGTATTAAGAATTTAAAACTAAATCTTTATAATTAATTTACTCAAGGTCAGAAGTCACAAAAATATCTAAACATTTTTCCTCTCAATGACATCCCTTACTTAATCAATTAATTTATTTTTATTTTTATTTTTTTCTTTGAACTCACATTCACCAATAACTCACTCTATGGCCGAATGCTACTTAGCCGAATGTCAATGCCCATTTAACCACATATATCAAGGTTTAAAATTTGTTTTTAAGCCACACATATTCATCACTCAATGCACAAAATAGACTTATAATTTAATTGGCACATATACGGTAAATTTTCATTTGTACTCACCAAACAAAATTTTAACTAAATCCTTTCTCAAGAATTTCTTCATTCGACCCTTAATAAAACAAATATTAGAACTTCAAATTAACAAAATCCCAAGACTATTACAAATTCTCCATTTAGCCGATTACTAAAACATCAAAGCCACACATATAAAAATATATATATATATATATTAATTAGTAAATTCAACCTCAAAACAACAACTTAACAATCCTTAAACAAACTTCATCATCCATTATCCAAATTAACACATAAATATATCAAAACCTAATACTTATTTCCATCTCCCTAAATCCATATATATATACGGCAAATAGACACATGTATTAAATCTTTAACATACCATTCTAACAATTTGCAGCTCAAAATCATCTTTTCACTCAAGTTTTCAACATGGCCGAATGTACCAACATCCACCGAAATCAAAATTTAAACATGGGCTAGGTAAGGGACTTAGTAACTAGCTTAATTTCACCAAAAATTTGAAGAAACACAATGAAACATGAATCCATACCTTCAATTTGATGCTTCAAAAATAGAATGTTTGTTCTTTCTCCTTTCTCTTTTCTTTCTAGGTTACACGGCAAAACAAGGAAGAAAATAACCCAAATTTTCCTTTTCTTCAATTCTAAATTCCTTATTATTTTAAGAAGCCAAAATTCCCACTAACTTAATTTAACCAATAAATCACTTAAACCACTAATAATTTCATTTGCATGGCCGGCCACTTACATAAGAATGGAAGAATTGACATGCAAAACCACTTATTATTAGCCTTACTTAATTTGGCCCTTTCTAATTTGCCTAACAAAGTTTCTAAGTTTTTCAACTAAATCCTTATAAAAAAAAATTCTTATTGAATTTATTAAATTCAAATTCACAACTTTCACACATGCATTTAACACATAATTTAAGCATTGAAAAATTAATAATGATTATTTTAAGGACTCGGTTTAGCGGTCACGAAACCACTTCCCGACTAGGGTTGGAATTTGGGCTGTCACAACTCCCTCCCCCTTAAAAAGATTTTCGTCCCCGAAAATCTTACCCGAAATAGATTTGGATATTGCTCTCTCATTATATTCTCGGGCTCCCAAGTTGCTTCCTCGATCCCATGCTTGAGCCATAATATTTTTACTAACGGAACTCTTTTGTTTCGTAATTCTTTAACCTCTCGAGCTAGAACACGGATAGGTTCTTCCTCATAACTCAGATTAGGTTGAATTTCAACCTCGGACGGATTTAGCACATGCGAAGGATCGGATCTATACCGACGGAGCATCAATACATGAAAAACATTGTGAATCTTTTCAAGCTCAGGAGGTAACATCAATCTATAAGCAACCGGTCCAATCCGTTCTGTAATCTCATACGGTCCGATGAATCTCGGACTTAACTTGCCCTTACGACCGAATCTGAGTATCTTTTTCCACGGTGAAACTTTCAAAAATACTTTATTGCCAATTTGATACTCGATATTTTTACGCTTTAAGTCTGAGTATGATTTCTGACGATCGGATGCCATTTTCAAACTATCGCGAATCATTTTCACTTTCAGTTCTGCCTCCTTAACTAAATCGACTCCAAGAATCTTATTCTCACTAAGTTCGGTCCAAAATAGAGGGGTACGGCATTTTCGACCGTAAAGAGCCTCGTAAGGTGCCATCTGAATACTTGACTGGAAGCTGTTGTTATACGCAAATTCAACTAGGGGTAAGTATTTCTCCCACGAACCGCTAAACTCGAGGATGCAACATCTCAACATATCCTCGAGTATCTGAATAACCCGTTCAGATTGACCACCTGTCTGCGGATGGAAAGCTGTGCTGAAATGAAGTTTAGTGCCTAAGGCTTCATGCAATCTCTTCCAAAATCGTGAAGTAAACCGAGGATCACGGTCTGATATAATAGAGGTTGGCACTCCGTGTAATCGTACAATTTGGGAGATATATAATTCTGCCAACTTATCAAGTGAGAAATCTGTACGAACCGGAATGAAATGAGCGGATTTTGTTAGTCTGTCCACAATGACCCAAATGGAGTCTTTCTTACTCGGTGTCAACGGTAAACCTGACACAAAGTCCATTGTAATGCGATCCCACTTCCACTCAGGTATCATAATCGGCTGAAGTAATCCCGACGGCACTTGATGTTCTGCTTTTACTTGCTGACATACTAGGCATTTAGATACAAAATCAGAGATGTCTCGTTTCATGCCATGCCACCAATACTGTTGCTTTAAATCATTATACATTTTCGTACTGCCCGGACGGGCTGACATTCGGCTATTATGGATTTCATTCAAAATCATCGAAACTAGCTCAGACTTTTTCGGAACACACAGTCGGTTCTTAAATCTCAAACAATCGTCTCTGTCAACTCGAAACTCTGAGCTCACATTCGACTCACACTGAACTCGTTTGGCAACTAAATCCTCATCGGCTTTCTGCGCTTCACAAATCTGCTGAAGTAGCACGGGTCTTGCTACCAATTCGGCAATCAACACATCATCCGCTGGCATGGTTAGCTTCACGTTCTTAGCTCGCAAGGAAAATAAAGATTTTCGGCTAAGAGCGTCTGCGACTATATTAGCTTTTCCCGGGTGATAATCAATAACGAGCTCATAATCTTTTAGCAATTCTAGCCACCACCTTTGTCTCAAATTCAAATCTTTTTGTGACATCAGATACTTGAGACTTTTGTCATCGGAGAAGATGTGACATTTTTCACCGAACAAGTAATGTCGCCAAATTTTCAAAGCGAAAACAATGGCGGCTAATTCAAGGTCATGCGTCGGATAATTTCGCTCGTGAGGCTTCAACTGTCTCGAAGCATAAGCAATAACCCGGCCTTCTTGCATCAAAACGCAGCCTAAACCGTTCAAAGATGCATCACTATAAACTACAAATTCCTTACCGGTTTCCGGCTGAACCAACACAGGCACTTCCGTCAAAAGGGTTTTCAGTTGGTCGAAGCTTTGCTGACACTTATCCGACCACTCGAACTTGATATCTTTTTGCAGCAGTCTCGTCAATGGAGTCACAATCATCGAAAAACCCTTGACGAAACGTCGGTAATAACCAGCAAGTCCTAAAAAGCTTCGAACTTCGGTAATGTTTTTAGGGGCTTTCCAGTCGAGGATAGCTGAAATTTTGTTCGGATCAACTCGAACACTCGAAGCAGACACTATATGGCCCAAGAAGCCGACTTCATGCAACCAAAATTCGCATTTACTGAACTTCGCGTACAATTGGTTATCCCGCAAAGTCTGAAGTACCAGCCTCAAATGCTCGGTATGCTCTGACTCATCACGAGAATAGATCAAAATATCGTCGATGAACACTACTACGAAGCGGTCCAAAAATGGCCTAAATACCCGATTCATCAAATCCATGAATACTGCGGGGGCATTGGTGAGTCCAAACGGCATTACTAAAAACTCATAGTGACCATATCTCGTTCTGAATGCCGTCTTCGGTACATCAGAATCTCTAACTCTCAACTGATAATAGCCGGATCGCAAGTCAATCTTCGAAAATACTGAGGCTCCTCTCAACTGATCGAACAAGTCATCAATTCGGGGCAACGGATACTTATTCTTTACCGTGGCTTTATTCAGCTATCGATAATCGATGCACATTCTCATAGTCCCATCTTTCTTTTTCACGAACAAAACCGGTGCACCCCAAGGCGAAAAACTAGGTCGCACAAAGCCTCTATCTGTCAGCTCTTGCAGCTGAGATTTTAATTCTTTTAGTTCGGTAGGTGCCATACGATACGGGGCAATCGAAATCGGCGTCGTACCTGGGATCAATTCTATACCGAACTCGACCTCTCTTACAGGCGGTAATCCCGACAATTCTTCGGGAAAGACATCTGAAAACTCGCAGACTACGGGCACCGTCCCAAGTTCTCGGTTGGAACCTTTGTTATCTAGCACATAGGCCAAATATGCTTCATAACCCTTCCTCACGTATTTCTGAGCTGACATGGCTGTAATTATTGCAGGTGGCCCACTTAAATCAATGGACTCGATTCAGATTATTTCATTATTCGAACATCGCAAATCGATAGTTTTCCGTTTACAATTTACTATCGCATCATGAACGGTCAACCAGTCCATTCCAAGAATAATGTCAAATTCGTCGAATGGTAGAAGCATCAAGTTAGCCGGAAAACAAAAATCTCGAACCATTAACGGACATTTCTTGCATACTTTATCGGCCAGCACACAACGACCCAAAGGGTTCGACACTCGAATTACAAATTCAGTAGACTCAACAGGAAGAGTCTTACTGGAGGCTAAAGTTTCACATACATACGAATGGGTTGAACCAGGATCAATCAGAGCAATAACATCAGTGTTAAAAAGTGTGAAAGTACCAGTAATAACATCCGGAGAAGAAGCTTCCTCACGGGCACGGATAGCGTATGCTCTGGCAGGTGCACGAGCCTCGGATCTAACCGCAGTGTCTCTAGTCCCTCTCTGACTGCCGCTAATATTTCCACCCCGCCGTGGTGGTCTACCCCGTGAAGCTGCGCCACTAGGTCTCTGAGTCAGATCGGGAGTGCGTTCATCATTTCTCGGACAGTCTTTAATAAAATGGTCGACAGAACCACATCTGAAACAAGAGCGGCCACGATGCCTACAACTACCCGGGTGCCATTTACCACAATAGTTGCAATCCAGTCTTTCCCGACGTTCATTTCCGACACTGGCAATAGAAGTGGTCCGCGAACTAGCGGGAGGTCGGGAACGTTCATATCTAGGAAAGCTCGATGCATTTTTAGATCGGCCCATGTCATCTCTAGTCTTCTTGGACGATTGCTGAACAGATTTCCCCGCGGACCTCTTACGGAACTCTCTATCTCCACCTTCGGCTTTTCTTTTCTCATTACTGAGTTCTTCAACTTTACAAGCCCGCTCGACTAGTACTACAAACTCCTTAATTTCCAGAATCCCCACCAGCAATCTGATATCTTCATTTAACCCATCCTCAAAACGCTTACACATGATAGCCTCAGAGGATACATATTCACGTGCATAGCGGCTGAGGCGTACAAACTCTCTCTCGTACTCAGCCACTGACATCTGACCTTGTTTAAGTTCAAGAAATTCCCTCCGTTTTTGATCGATAAATCTCTGGCTAATATATTTCTTGCGGAACTCGATTTGGAAAAATTCCCAGGAGACCCGTTCCTTCGGAACAATAGAAACCAGAGTATTCCACCAGTAGTAGGCAGCGTCACGTAACAGAGACACCGCACATTTAAGACACTCCTCGGGTGTGCAGGACAGTTCATCGAACACTCGGATGGTATTATCGAGCCAAAACTCGGCCCGCTCAGCATCGTCACTAGGAGTAGCCCGGAACTCTTCAGCCCCATACTTTCTAATTTTGTCAACAGGAGGCCTACTCGATCTCACTGGATCGGTCACAGGAGGGGTCGTGAAAGTCAGAAACGGAGCATTCGGGGGCGGAGGTTGTGGAACAGCCGGATTTGATCTAGCGAATTGAGCGAACCAGTCACTCATCATCGCATAAAAAGTTGGTCTAATATCATCATCTCGATGACCAATATTTGGCTGAGAGTCAGGTGGCGCTGTCCCTTGCATGGGAGTAGGAGCTACACTCTCTACATCGTCTGCTACGGTTCGATCAGGTTCGGGATCCATTCTATACCAAAATTCACATTTCAGATATCAGAAGTCATCTCACTATCAAAATGACACTAATTGGCATGTATAGCTAGACTCATACTTACTACGGTAGTCCGAGAATCGGCTAAACCGTAGCTCTGATACCAATAAAATGTAACACCCTTTAACCCTCATCCGTCGCCAAAATAGGTCATTGGACATTAAAAATCGAATACAACCCTCAAAACAAACACGGAATAACATATGAACCATTTTCAGATGACCAAAGTAACTGAACAAACGATACAATTATTGATTTTAATTCGAGACAACTTATACAATTTAGAGTGACATCAACCTTATTTAATCATGTTTTCTTTTTAGTTTATGCCCGATAGTGACTTACAAAAACATACAATAAGTACATGAATAAAGAACCATTTAACATCATTAGTGATTCAATGAATAACACCACCACTAAATCGGCACCTATATGTATATTCATGTACTTTAACCGAAATGCCATCTAACTAGATCATATCGCAAACATTGATTCACTTATGGGACATTTCGAATTAAAAGAAACAGCCACCTTCACATGGCTTTAATATTTACAACACCAAAATATAACTAGTTTTAAAAGTAGAGTTAAGCCTATACATGCCATTCACTAGAGTTTAGTAATTTAGGTACCGAACGTGGCTTTGATAGTAGAGATGACTTCGAGATTAAGATTCCCGAGACCGTAGCTGACGAACCAAAAATCTATAAAACAGAAGATTCATAGCATAGAGTAAGCATTTCTATGTTTAGTAAGTTCAAGTAATAAAGCAATTAATCTACAAAAGTTAAGACATCATCAATTTGCTCATTTATAAAGATTTTATTTTAGCCGAATATGCAAATACTAAATTTATTCCTCCTTTTTGTTCGAATGTACTAATAGTCCCCAGAAATACATACTCACAAAATTTATATGTTCCCACATAGAGCAACGTAGTCACACATTATCACAACCTTTTTAAGATCATTGTTAACACTAAACATCACTCCTTTGTAAGATAATTCGATAGGAAACTGTTCACTATTATGTACTAACATACCTGGTCATTTTATAGTAGATGTCTCATTAAAAGAAGTTGATGAAACCGAATTCTTACCGTTGGTGCTACGGCTCTTCGGGGTTAAACCCGGCTCTGAACTCTAGCCCTAAGGCTCTTCGGGATTTAACCCGGCTCTGAACTCTAGCCCTAAGGCTCTTCGGGATTTAACCCGGCTCTGAACTCTAGCCCTAAGGCTCTTCGGGATTTAACCCGGCTCTAAAATACAGATTCACAAAAGGTTGAATTCCGTACATGAGCTTATCCCAATTTAATTTCAAACATCATTCATTTATTCTCTTCTCACATTAATACATATCATGGCATTTTTAAGAGTTGCATTCGGTCTAATGGCATATAAGCATAGCACAAGCCAATTTTTTTACTAAAAGCTTCATAGGTAACTAACCACATAAGCCATGTTAAATTTACTTGCATGATATGGTTAAATACTTAAACTTACCTTGATGATTGATAATTATTTACGAACCGACTATTCCACCACCTTTGCCTTTCCTTTGTCCGAGTGTGGCTCTCTTAGCTCTTGAGCTTCAATACACAAATTCAAACATACAAATTTTGTATCCGTTATTAAATCAACAAAGAATGAAATTATCCTTTTTAAGCCACTCAGACAAAATAAATTAAAAGCATGGATACGCTTGTAAATTCCTCTCTCAACTTAAACTTGGCATTCCAAAATGCCGAATGCTATTATTAGCTAATCCAACATACTCATGTACAGCCACAATCATTCATATACAAATCTATGACCAATTCGGCCACTGCATCAATTCGAATACTAGAGTTTCCCCATAAGTCATTTCTTAGCAGCACATAGATGAGTACGTATTGCTTATGTAGCTTTGATACCCTTTTCATTTTTAGCACATATAATCATTATAAGCACACACACATTATTCACATACTAGTTTCATAAGGTCGATTTCATGCCAAAATTAAATTCTCAAAATCAAACTAAATGGCTTCACATTCGGTCATTCCATAAAAATTCAATTTGCATTTTAAGTCTACATAGACATGCCATGTCCCGAACCTTATGCTTATTCATCACGTTCACCTCAAGCAATTTTACATACATGTATTAAGAATTTAAAACTAAATCTTTATAATTAATTTACTCAAGGTCGGAAGTCACAAAAATATCTAAACATTTTTCCTCTCAATTACATCCCTTACTTAATCAATTAATTTATTTTTATTTTTATTTTTTTCTTTGAACTCACATTCACCAATAACTCACTCTATGGCCGAATGCTACTTAGCCGAATGTCAATGCCCATTTAACCACATATATCAAGGTTTAAAATTTGCTTTTAAGCCACACATATTCATCACTCAATGCACAAAATAGACTTATAATTTAATTGGCACATATACGGTAAATTTTCATTTGTACTCACCAAACAAAATTTTAACTAAATCCTTTCTCAAGAATTTCTTCATTCGGCCCTTAATAAAACAAATATTAGAACTTCAAATTAACAAAATCCCAAGACTATTACAAATTCTCCATCTAGCCGATTACTAAAACATCAAAGCCACACATATAAATATATATATATATATTAATTAGTAAATTCAACCTCAAAACAACAACTTAACAATCCTTAAACAAACTTCATCATCCATTATCTAAATTAACACATAAATATATCAAAACCTAATACTTATTTCCATCTCCCTAAATCCATATATATATACGGCAAATACACACATGTATTAAATCTTTAACATACCATTCTAACAATTTGCAGCTCAAAATCATCTTTTCACTCAAGTTTTCAACATGGCCGAATGTACTAACATCCACCGAAATCAAAATTTAAACATGGGCTAGGTAAGGGACTTAGTAACTAGCTTAATTTCACCAAAAATTTGAAGAAACACAATGAAACATGAATCCATACCTTCAATTTGATGCTTCAAAAATAGAATGTTTGTTCTTTCTCCTTTCTCTTTTCTTTCTAGGTTACACGGCAAAACAAGGAAGAAAATCACCCAAATTTTCCTTTTCTTCAATTCTAAATTCCTTATTATTTTAAGAAGCCAAAATTCCCACTAACTTAATTTAACCAATAAATCACTTAAACCACTAATAATTTCATTTGCATGGCCAGCCACTTACATAAGAATGGAAGAATTGACTTGCAAAACCACTTATTATGAGCCTTACTTAATTTGGCCCTTTCTAATTTGCCTAACAAAGTTTCTAAGTTTTTCAACTAAATCCTTATAAAAAAAAATTCTTATTGAATTTATTAAATTCAAATTCACAACTTTCACACATGCATTTAACACATAATTTAAGCATTGAAAAATTAATAATGATTATTTTAAGGACTCGGTTTAGCGGTCACGAAACCGCTTCCCGACTAGGGTTGGAATTTAGGCTGTCACAGTCACACTATCAAGGAATTCATTTTGATATAGTAAAGTTAGTATTTTTGTTGTATGGCATGTATGGGATGTTGAATTGTGTTGTTAAGTGACATTTTGTAATAGCTATATAAATTGGCTAATATTGTCTACGTGATAATTATGAAATGAAGATGAAATTTATGTTATGCATGTTGGCATGTGAGTGCCTCAATGATGAATGTTATAATGTATGTTCATATATTGATATGAGAGTTTATAGTTGGTATTGTTTTGGTTTTGTTTCAGGGTGGCAAAAAAGCTTGGAAAATAGCCTATAGTTGTCCACACGGGCGTGTGCCTAGGTCATGTGTGACACACGGTCAGCCCCTATGGGCATGTTAATAGGCCGTGTGTCCCCTACATCCAATTTAGTTAAGTCAGTATAGAACACAAGCTAATCACACGGGTGTGTGCCCAAGCCGTGTCAAAACCCCTGTAGGTTGAAAATGAAATAAATTTAGCACGAGCTAGGGACATAGGCGTGTGAGACCACAACGCCTACCCACACGGGCGTGTCCCACCCCATACGGGTGTGTAGCCCGATTTTAGGTAAAAATTTTCTAACTGCTGAAAGTTCTCGGATTGGTTTCGGAACACATCTAATGTATGGCATGGGCCTCGTAAGCCCATGATAAGGTTATGAAGTGAATGAATGAAAAGTTGTAAAAAGGAAAGAAATTTTATAGCCTGAGATTTCACGATTAAGCATAATTAAGTATTGTAATGCCTCATACCCCATCCCAACTTCGGACTCGGGTAAGGGGTGTTACATGCAAAGCTTACTTCGTTTTATTTTTCCATGTTTTATAGTGTTGCAAAGCTAGCTCAAATCCAGGGATCGTCAGAGACTTCATCGCACTATTGGACATCTATTTTGGTCCTTTAGAAATTTTATATATATGGTATATGTCATATATAGGCTTTGGTCATTTTGGTATGTTTGTTGGAAATGTACTTGGCCATTTGATGAGGCTTGATTGTGATATATGTTTTGATGTATTTTTATTACCATATGACATGGTTTATCTTGGTATGGTTGATGATGGTTTACGTTGCTCAAATAACTATTTGCTATGTGGTGTATAATTGCTTCAGAAATGCTTGGTTGTGTATTGTTTTGAATGATGAAAATGGTTGATTTAGGGAACATGTTTTATAGGTGAATTATGGTTAGTAAAGTATGTGGTTTTGGTATATGTTTGAATAGGTTAAATATGGTGATTTTGATAATAGTAGTTATTGATATTGAAATGGTATAAGTTGTGATTAGTTGATGTTGTTTTGGCTGTATATTTATGTTCTAAAATGGTGCCAATTGAGCTTGTGTAGGTGTGTATAATTAGGGCGGCAAAATGGCTTAGCACAAAGCCTATTTTTGTCCATATGGGCAAGAGACACGGGCATGTCTCTCAGCTGTGTGTGACACATTGTCATGGTACATGGCCTTGTGTCCCCTGCTGTTGCATTTACAAGCAAGTTAGTATGATCCACACAGTCTCACATACGGGTTTGTGACTGGCCGTGTGGCACAAGTCAGTATACCCTACAAGTTTGGCATGGCCTAGCACACGGCCTGGCACACGAGTGTGTGTGGTAATTTCGAATAAGCACACGGGCTATACATACGGGCGTGTGGTCGGCCATGTGACACAAGTCAGAGAGTTACACACGGTAGGACACAGTCTGGGACACGGCCATGTGCTTCTATTTCAAATGTCCACATGTCCTGTGACATGGGTGTGTTTGGTGGCTGTGTGAGACACATGGCCTGTACACATGGGTGTGTGTCCCCTGTTTTAAGCAAAGTTTTCTAAGTTTCTTAAAGTGTTCCTTAGTTATTGGTTAGTCTTGGACCACTCCTATTGCATGCTTAAGGCCTCCTAGGCCCTTATAAGGGACAATGTGTATGAATTTGATTGATATATGCTTATGAACGATAATGAATGTAAAATGAATGTTGAGTTATGTTATAAGTTTAGTAATACCTCTTAACCCTATTCCGGCGACAGATACAGGATAGGGGTGTTACATGGTTGCTGAACTCGAGCTATGGAATGTCATTTTAGCCACATTAGTGACTCTTCGGCTGAACACCAACCAAACCTCCAACACACCGCATAAAACAAGTTTAGATTTAAGAAAACACTAGCTCACGAACACACATTGCTTGCTTCAGGGTATGCAGTAGTACTATTATGCGAACCTACAACATTTGGAAAAACTTAACTTTTCATGCCCTGAAGACATAAAAGATTAAGATCATGTGAACCTTAAGTCATGTAAAATAATGCACCCCATGAAACACAATAATTCAACTATTAGGTATCGGGGTTTCCATTCTAAGTATTCGCCGTGATCTGATCTCGATCACATCATCTGATTCAAATAAAAAGACTCAAGATTGACCCAAGCACGAGGGGCCCAAAGTTAAAATGAAATCTATCATTCGAGTTCTTTACATGATATTTACATGATTGGTTTTTTAAAGTTTCATGTTTATTATGTTTTAGTCCACAACACATTTATATATATTTTTATCTTTGTTTGTGTTGTGTCTTGTGTGAAAATGAGCTTATGTTGGTTCTATTTATAGCTTTGTAGGTACTTGGGCAGCCAATTAAAAGACACCATGTGATTATTCATATTCTTCTCCAAATTCATAAAACCGAACATACAATGCTCCTAAAGATTCATTTTCCATGCATGGATGACTTAATTGAGGTGTATGTATGTTTTAGAAGATCCATGTATCACAAGGGTGGATGAATGCATTAATAACATTCCATTGAATTTGTGGGTGCATGTATATGCAAGGGGAATGCATCTCCAAATATTCAAAGTACATTCAAGATGCATGGACGATGGGGGGAATGAATATAAGTTAAATTGGGTTGAAATAATGAACAACAAGATGCATGGCTGAATATGGCTCTTCAAGTTAAAATACATGCATGAATATCATTTACTGAGGTGCATAAACATCCAAATTCATGCAATTACAAGGGATGAATGTCCATGAACATCTAAAGGGGGAATGAACATCCATTTGAATGCATTTAAGGTGATTCATGAATCATTTGGTTCATTGTACGGATTTTGTACATGAACCCCTTAATGACCGAAAGTAACCACTCAACTACCTAGTTATTTCCTATAAATAGTTGTCATATGTAAACTTTTGAGGTTAATTAATGAATGAAGATTTTTATATTGTGAGCTAAATCAGTTTGTTCTTTAAGAACTTATCCGAACTTATCAAGATTCATCCTTATGGCATTTAAACCTTTTTCGATCTTATCACTTTTGTTTTCTTTCTAAGTCTGTGAGTGTGGCGATCAACCTTATATTGATCAATTCCTATCTCATTTATAAATTTTACTAAACTTTTTGAGTCTTAACATCTTTATTGAAACTAGGTCTCATTGTTCTCTAATGTAGGTTCCTTTCTAGGATTGTTTTGTATTGTTAAGTTATTTTGTAACACCCCTTACCTAGGTTTATCACCTTACTCGAGCACGAGGCATTACCGAACAAAATCACCATCATCCATACATAATCGAACCATAAATTTTCGTTCCAACTTAAAACTTATTCATAATATATCATACGACCATTAAAATGGGCTTATGAGGCTCATAACATGGTTTGAAAGTGGTCTGAAACCAAACCGAGGACTCAGAAAAATTTTGAAAAATTTAACCTAATACAAGGCACAGACCCGTGTGAAATAGGGGCATGCTCGTGTAGGCAGGTCGTGTGGTTACCCACGCCCGTGTCCCCTACCCGTGTTGAATTATTGGAAAATTATTTTTCATTTCGAACCTACAGGGGTTTTCACATGGCCGAGCACACGTTTGTGTCCTTGGCCCGTGTCCTTCACACGGCCTTGACACGCCCGTGTGAAAAATTGGGACATTCTGTTTATGATGTCAGCATGCCATTTTGGTCACAAGGTCACGAGACTTGCTTGTGTGACCAGGCCGTGTGACGTCCCTAAACTCTGAAAATCCCATGCAAGGTTCACACGCCCTACACACATGGCCGTGGGGGCTGGTCGTGTGGCCCTAAGTTAGGCTATTTTCCAAGCCATACTTTGCCCCAAAACACATGCTATCACTACTACTTTTAACATCACATAACAAACACATCTTTAGTGTGACAGTCAGAATTTGACCCTAAACGGAACAGTGGTTTCGGGTCGACGAATTTGAGTCGAAAAAATATTTTAATATTAATTTCTGTGTTTAATTTATGTGAATTTGCATGTGTGAAAATTTTGTGTTCGGATTTCATCGTTTGGATGCCGATTTGATAAAAAGGACTTAACTGTGAAAACATGATAATTGATGGTTTAGTTTATGATGGCTAAATTGTATGTGTTCTTTTAGTTAGAAGTCTTTACGTTGAAATTAGGCAAAAAGTTTATAAGTGGACGATATTGACCATGACTTATAATGGTTTAAAAATTTTATTATAAAGGTTATTTTAGTAAAATAATTAATAAGTAATAAAGATATAAAACATAAAATAAAACAAAGTGCTCATATTCTTCCTTGGCATGACTGAAACAAAAAGAAAAACATAGGTTTAGAAAGCTTGAACATTCGGCAACTTAGGAGCTTGATTCAAGGTAAGTTTGTTTTTGGTTTTTGATAATTTTTATGTTTTTGAGATCGTTGCTTCGAGTACTACCCGACCCATGCCTAAATTTTTTATTTTGATGATATATTCATGAGTTGCCATTATTGATATTTTGGTGAATTTGGTGTTTGATGTGGTTAAATAAAATATATGTGTCAGATTATTAAGTTTGTATTGGAAATTTTTATAAAAATTAAGTAAATAGGGTTTAATTGCAAAAATAGTAAATAAAGGGATTAAATTGTGAAATAGATTATTTGTAAGGACTTATAAGGGCTTGGGAAGCATTCGGCTATAACTTAGAGTAATTAAATTTTGTTTGTTTTGTGTTTTGAGAATTTTGGACTTAATTGATAAATGTGTAAAATGTATGGGGCAAAAATGTAAATTTTCCCATTTATGTGTTGTTGGATTAAATTGAATGAAATTTTATTTAAATGAGGTTAATTTGGAATTATATAGATCAAGAATAAAGGAAATCGGACTTGGACCGGGGAAAAACGAAAATAGTCGAATAGCCGATTCGTAACGCTCGTCGATATTCGAGGTAAGTTTTAAGTAATTAAACATAGTTTATTTTTGAACATAGTATACTCTACTATGATGATTCAAATTTTATAATGCATTTGTATGTTAGCTGAATGAGAACTATGAAGGAAATAAGGTGGTTGAACTGTATTTGAATGATACTAAGATCTTGAAGGTGTGTATGTGTTACATGGAAAAATTATATGATTCGATATATGAAACCTTGCAGATTAATTTTTGTGTTGTGATATTCGGGCCTTAGGCCTAGCAAGCTTTAAGCCGGTGACTTTGATCGGGCTTCGTGCCTAGCAGGCATAGTGCCGATGAATAAATATCAGACTTTGAGTCTAGCAGGCCTTGTGCCGGTGATAAATTCAGGCTCTTGCCTAGCAGGTTTTATACTGGTGATTTGTTTGCAAGTTTGTGATTATACGAATTCAAGGCATTGTGGATAATGAGCAAGTGTAATTGAGCTATATGATATTGCATAAGTTCGGCCATATAGGTAAGTATATGCTAGCTTATATTGAACTTGATAATTCAACTACGGGTGAAGCATATTGAACTTGTGTATTCGATTATATGTGAAGTTATTGGAATGAGTATATTAGGCCAATGTAATGTTGCATTGAAATTGAGCTATAAGTTGCATGCAATGTTTTTATTCATCTACTATATTCGGCCACACATGTAAATATCTATGTGATGATATAATTGATGTAGTATAATTGGTTATATGGGAAACATTTACGTGGTGATAAGTACTGGCATTGAACATTCGGCCAAAGTATCTCATTGTATAAAATTATAATGTTATTGATACAATTTGTTTATTTTGAATGTTATGTTTATTGATTGAGTTGTTTAATTTGCTTAAGACTTACTAAGCTAAATTTGCTTACTCTGAGTGTCTTTGTTACTCTGTTTTATAGATTTTGGTTGAAACTTACGAGTTCGGGAATCAATATTGAAGTCATCCACACTATCATCAACCTTCTGTACTTTTAAAAAGACTATTTTCGAACTTATGGCATGTATAGGCTAATATGTATTTTGTTCATTTTTTATTATGTATAACTTAAGCCATGCGAAAATGGCTTGGTCATTTTGTTAAGTTTAATTTCTTGTTTAAACTAAATATGTCATGAAATGTCTTTGATGTTGAGTTGTTTTAGTTTGGTGTGCTTTGTGATTAAATAAACCTGAATTGCATAATATAATATATGTGATGTATTTGATGGAAAGTTGAAATGCGAATTGGTATATATTTGATGAAGTAGATATATAGTATTGAGCATAACTATTGAATAGATTTTGGCTATACCTATTACTTATGTATTTAGTCGAATATGAGAGCATTGAAATTAGTCTTATATATGACCTTAGTTATGTACCACAGGATAGGTAAAATTGGTATGCATGAATTCGATTTTGGTTAGTTTAAGTGTTAGTTAAGTTGGTTACTTTGAATTATAGATGTAGTAAATTATGTTTAAAATATGGATTTGGTTATTTGAAATGTCTTGATATGTTTAATGATTGATTGGAGTTGGAAGTAGACAATTGTTAAAGCTCAAATCTTGCGTACAATTACATTTGGTTCAAGTTTTGGTAGGAGACCAAATGAATAGTAACCTTTGTTAAGTTTTTGTTTTGAAGAGATTGAGTGTTTATTTTTGTTCGGCCAAATGGTATGACTTAAAGAAGATGTGTTGTTTAATTATTTGGGTGATTAATAATACCTTAAATTGGTATTAGCATTTGTTCTAGCAAAATGAAGAATTAATAAACATACAATGAAATATCATCTCTCATAATGTTTGATAGTAGTCAATAGACCACGTACATATAAATCTTTGCCGTATTTTTATATTAAGCTATGTGACTTGATATAAATATATACTGTATCATATGCTTAATATATGCATGATTATACTTTGATAATTAATTCTAAAGTGTGTTTAGTTAAAGGTACAAAAATTGTGCAATGTCTAGTAATGCTTTGTAACCCCATTTCGGCGACGGATTTGGGGTAGAGTGTTACATTTAGTCATCTAAAAGACTCCATTTAGTCATCCATCATCCATTTCAATTTAAACACACACAAACATACCATATATTTCATGAATTTCCTCATAATAATAGATAAACAAAATGTTATTCAGCAATGGCTAAATCACTTTGTAACAACCTGGTTTTCACCCTAGTCAGAATGTGGTTTTGGGACCACAAAACCGAGTTGAAAAATTTTCTAAATGCTCATTTCTATATCCATTTTATGTGTTAACCCATGTGTGAAAATTTTTGTGCTTCGAAGTAATCATTTGAATATGAATTACAGTAAAAAGGGCTTATATGTAAAATTTTAATAATGTGTGTGGTTATTTCAAAAGGGGCAAAATGATGCATGCAACAAAGACATGGACTTGCATGTCAAATTTGCCATTATAACAATAGTGGTCGGACATGAAATGATTGAAATAATAATATATGCATTTTATATACATGCATTATAATAAGTAAAGATTATATACATATATTATGAATTATAAAATGTTAAAATAAGAGAGATAGGCGTTATAAACAAAGTATTTTTTTTTTTTTGTTCTTCTTTGGTTCTTTCATTCGGCCGAATATGTAAGAAAAACCAAGAACAAAGTCCCTTGTTTGAACGGCCATGGAAGCTCAAGAATTCTAGGTGAGGTTTTGTTAATTCCATTTGACTTTTAATGTTTTTGAACTCTAGGGTCGGTCATACTTTAAACCCATGTCTTATTCTTCAAAAATTTTGTGGTAAATTGGTGTTCGGCAATGGTGCTTTAAAGTCTTGAAATCCAAAGTTGGGTGTTAGAAATAGGTGAATGAATGTTAGATTTATATTTTGATGCTAAATCCATGATATTATAAGATTTTAAAAGTGAAATGATGAATATGAGCTTTGTGTGGCTCAATTTTTGGTAATGAACTTTCGGCCATGTCATGTAGTTGATAAATTGGCATTGAATTATGTTTTGTTTCAAGGAATAATATATATGAGTTTAAAGTATTTGAATTTTTCTATGAGTGGTCAATAAGTCAGTACTTTCGGCTATTAGGAGAAAAGAGTGGAAATTGTGCTTAATTTTGGAATTTCGATAGGGGAATTGTTAGTGAGTGATTAGGTGTTTACCGAATTGTGTTATAAAGGATGAATTTGAAATTGAAATTAGATATATGTGATCTTGATGTGTTTTTATTAATGGCCGAATGGAGAATTAATGTATAAATTTTGGTTCATGGCATTTTATTATAGGTACCATACTTATTGAATGCGACATGTTTTGTATATGTTTAAGGTTATATGCATTTTGGCAAATGTGGCAAATGTGTGTTAAGTTAAATTAATTAATTAATATGTGTTAGATGCATATGCATGATGTTAGTTGAAATTTGTGAAACATATTTGGCCATAGGTTAAGTGTAATCTTGAGGTATTAAGATTTGATACATGAATATTTATATACTAATGTATAAAGAATTGGCTTCAAGCTTTGTTAATATAATTTTCTTGTGAATAATGATTGGGTATGAATATGTATAATCGGCTACTTATTAAGAATAAGCATGAATTTTTAAAGTTGATTCAAGAATGTTTATATTAGGAGGTAAGGTATATTTGGTTAATTTATGATAATGTCGTTTTAGGATTTTGGTATGATTAGATTGAAGTACTGCATACCTTGTACATAAGTTGGTTTGTATTTTGATTATAAGTAGTTGATATGTTTATGAATTATTATAGCCGAACTTACACTTGCGAAGTTAAAAGAAAGTAATTCAGCTAAGTAATTTAATCGTTGATTCGTTTAAATTTAGCTCAAGAGCTAAAGGCATCAAACTCGGAAAGGGGAAAGTGAAATTAGACGACTAGCTAACTCCTAGTTATTCAACGGCATCTAGGTAAGTTTTAAGTATTAAACTTCAACTATTCGTGAATGAATTATGTTTTGTTAAGAGAAAATGATATTTTTCTTGTAGTATACTTATAAACATGCATAATGTCGAAAGGTATACATGAATGAAAAAAAAGCTAAACCATATGAGTATATTTGAATGAAAGCAACCATCTATTGATGTGCTTGTTTCATATGAGAATTTGAGTTTAAGATTAGGATTATTCTGTTATGCTATGTACACATAAAATAAATTATGACTCCAATGAGTTAAATGTATATAGAGCCGAATGACTATTACAAAATATAAGTAAGTTCTTGAGTAATGAATTTTCAGCTCATGACATGATGAAATCATAGTATATATGCATATTATATCTATTGAGACCTAAATGTTATACTTGAATGATGTTGTGGGAATGAAAACCTGTGAAATTGTTGGAAGCTGAATGTTACTTGAATTTTTCTATCACATGAAACGAAATGTCACCCCTTTTCTTATGACTATGGAACCGAATGTTGCACTAATTGGTAAATATGCCGTGATTGTATCCGAGCAATGGTAATGACATTCAAATGTGATATGTTATATATGTATCTGTAAATGTTCATTGGGGTTTAATTCGAGCTTAGCCTCGAAGGGCTTCCAAGCCAATGTTATGACCGGATTTAATTCCGAAGGGCTTTTGAGCCAGTGTTAAAATCCGGACTTAGTTCCGAAGGGCTTCCAAGCCAGTGTTATGACCGGATTTAATTCCGAAGGGCTTTTGAGCCAGTGTTAAAATCTGGACTTAGTTCCGAAGGGCTTCCAAGCCAGTGTTATGACCGGATTTAATTTCGAAGGGCTTTTGAGCCAGTGTTAAAATCCAGACTTAGTTCCGAAGGGCTTCCAAGCCAGTGTTATGACCAGATTTAATTCCGAAGGGTTTTTGAGCCAGTGTTAAAATCCGGACTTAGTTCCGAAGGGCTTCCAAGCCAGTGTTATGACTGGATTTAATTCTGAAGAGCTTTTGAGCCAGTGTTAAAATCCAAACCTAGTTCCGAAGGGCATCCGTGCCATTGTTTTGTCTTGGTTGGGAATTCCGTGGGCATTCGCGTAAGCAATTAGATAGTAAATGTTAAATTAATCCAACTAATGTACCTACATGCTGTTCGATAGCCAGGTATGTAACTTATCCTTGTTTTAGAATATGATTTCCTTTAGATCATGGTTTTTGGAATGTAATGAGGAAGCTTTGATTATGGTTGAAAAGTCACGTAAATGTTTATGATCTGATTTTGATGTATGAGTTCTGATTAAAGAAGTTCAACTACACGAACATGGGATACATGTGTATAATTATGAGTTTAACATGAAAATCGAAATGAACATATTCGGCCATGGGTTGAATCTATTTGGTTACATGGATATTACCTTTGTGATATGAATATAAATATGACTGATAATGGTATGACGATATAATGAAGTATATGCTAAGTTCTCTTCGTGTACTTGTGTACATACGGCCGATAATCTTGTGAATGATTATTATATCTACGAATAAAATAATGATATATTTGGTTAATGGTCGTTAGTATATGGAAGTATCTGACTTAAAATACAGTGTATGAACTTTAAGTAAAGGAAAATAATACGTGCTGAATTATCCATATGTAATGGTACCTATTCGGCCAAAAAGGGCCTATGATGTGAGAAAGGGTTATATTCAGCTAGATGTGCAAATACATGATGAGGGTTATATTTTGTCAACTTAGGTATATGTGGTATGGAATATATGTTGGTTCTTTATGTACCCATACGACAAAATTAGCACTCACTATGTGAATCCAATTTCGTTTGACGAGGAACATGCGTTGGAAATCAATTATAAAAAGAATATATGTTATGCCAATGGGCAGGGACTCTATAAACTATTTCATGATAGTTTATGGTATGATTTTGGGATTTCAAACATGTAGAAATTGAATGTGGTTAACATATTATGTTTTCATTTGATTGAACGAAAAGCATATAAAGAAATGCACTTGAGAATATTCAAACATCTTGGTCATTATTATGAAAGTATATATGTGTTAGCTAGGTGTTGCGTTTATTGAAATTGTAGTTTGATACGAAGCTCTAAGTTAACTTTATCAATTAGAAGAGATGAATGACCAATGATGTTGAATAAAATCATTTGTGACTTAAAGTTCAAGGTTAAAGGTATATATATATACACATAAACCAAATTATGAGAAATTTGGTTAGGTATATTCGGTCAAATGAGACACTCGTATAGGGAGGATCAGCTCTTCGTCACACTACCTACTATTACGGTAATCATGTGTCTTGTTTTGGTCTTAGCTTATGGCATGTATAGGGAGGACAATGAGTGGAATGATACTTTGATTTTCATATATAGGTCATGTGAACATGCATCTTATGGAACTTTCTCGTATAGGTCTTAAACTCAAACTACATTTGTGTCTATGCATGGTAAAAAGTGAATGATCTTTATTTAAGAAAATGTTCAAAATTTTACCGTCCTGATCCGATTTCTAGTCTTTGGTAACACCCCGTCCTATTCCGGCGATGGTTACGGGATAGGGGTGTTACACACTTAGCCTTTGATTCCAAAATGACTTATCCCATGACAATTACCATATCATAGCCAAACCAACTTAACACCAACAACCTCACTATGTCCCTATACATGTCGTAGTCTAAGAGTTGGTTTCACTATACCAAAAGATAATGTTGATAGTGTGGGTGATTTTCAGACTCGATTCGATCCTGAACTGGCTTGACTGAATCTATAAAACAAGGGAAAAGAGAAAGGAGTAAGCTTCAAAAGCTTAGTAAGTCTATATGTAAATAATTAACATTAAAATAACAATTTAGCCACTCTAAGGGTATCTCTGTAACACCCCAAACCCGGCCCAGACGTTATGGCCAGATCTGGTGTGTCACATGGACGATTGACTAAGCTATGATCTTCAATTTAAAAACTGTAGCGATTACCAAGTAAAATTCACCTTTTAAAACCATCTTATTATTGTGTTATCGTTGTTAAGTTATCCAATCGTTACGTAACGCATGTTTAAAAACATTTGATTAAGTTTGAAAAGCCCGCATAAACTAGTCTACCGTTGTAAAGCAAGTAATAAAGAAAACCCAAAACAAAATACTCGAGCAGCCTTATTACTTAAATCCCAAATTAAAGAAAAACTAAAAATAAATTAAATTTAGGAAAACTAAAAACTGGAAGCATGAATCACGTGGCCACCTTGAATCCTTCGTAGCTCTAAGTCCACTATGGTTGGGGATCACCTGCATGGATGGAAATGAAAGGGTGAGTTTGTGAAAACTTAGTGTGTAAAGTAACCCAATCAGTGTCAAAGACCAGTCAAAACTGAGTTTGGGCCGAAGCCCTATTCAGATACAGATCAAACTAGGCCTTGGCCCTTTTCAGTAATAGAGTGGGCCTTGGGCCCATTACAGAAATAGATCAGAGTATATATATATATATATGCATGTATGTAAAGCCCAAGCCTATCCAGCCTACACACCACCCGTACCAGCCCTACGCACTATGTGGGAAATAACTTAACCCACCCAGCCCTACACACCACAGTCGCAGCAGAGCTACTAATACGAAAATCGTGGCAAAGCCACCAGAACAGAACTACGAGGCAGAGCCTCTAGGCAGATTACGTGGCAATGCCACTTTTAGCACTTCCTCCATATCCATAACCCAATCCCATACAAATCAGAGTACTACATGACATGGCGTACAGAATATTAGATATAATAACATGCAAATCAGTCAGCTATCTCTAGGGGTAAAACAATCATTTAGCATATAGGGGTAAAATGGTAATTTTCACCTTTCAGGCGTATTTCTGTAATAGCCCGATACAGGGCCTAAATGGAATAGTGGTTACAAAACCACAAATCCAAGGTCAAAATATTTATTCCGATTGAGTTTTATAATTTATTTTGTGTTTGCAATATTTTGTGAAATTTTCGTTACAAAATTTTATTGTTTGTTTGTCCAATTTGATAAATTGGACTAAATTGCAAAAGTAGTAAAATGTGCATTCTAGAAGGTAAAGGTGTTTAATTGAAATGGGTTCTATTTATATTTTTTATGGTTTACATTTTTATGAAATTATTTTGAAATTTCGTACGAAAATTTTGACGTTTGGGCACTCAATTTAGTCAAAAGGACTAAATTGTGAAAAGTGCAAAAGTTGAGTTCTACATGTTAGAGGTGTCCAATTGTTATGAAATTTTAAATTGAAGATCCTTAAATGGTAATTAGACCATTGGTTAATTTATTGGACAAAAATGGACATGAAATGGGTGAAAAAGAATTTTTTTAAGTTAGGGCATTTTGGTCATTTAATGATTAAATGGATTAAAAATCAAATTAAAAGCCAAATTTTGCTCATCTTCTTCCTCAAGGCTGAAAATAGCATGAAGAAACCATGGATAGGGTTTTTATGCTTCCAAGCTCGATTGTAAGTCTGTTCTAATCCTGTTTTTAATGATTTTTACGTTTTTGAAATCCCGGTAACATAATTTCTCTATTTCTACCATTTATTTAAGCTAGGGTTTGATTTCAAAAATTGACCCATGTTGAATAATTTTGTTTTTTTTTTTTTATGTTTTATGATAGATTATGAGGTTTTAAATTATGTTGAATAACTTGTGCTACTCGGTTTTAAGTGAAAACGAGTAAAACGACATAATCGGTAAAAATACCTAATGTTCATAAGTATATGTTAGAGTGAGAATTTGATGTTGCCGTTAGTAAATGAATGATCAGCATGTTCTAAAACATAAGAATTAGGGAAAAAGTTTAATTTCCGAGCTTTGGACAAAAGTGTAAATATGCAAAAGTTTAGGGGCAAATTGTAATTTTGCCAAAGTTAGAGTTAAGGACTGTTTTGATAAATGTGAGTATTAAATAAGCTAAATGTGTTATTTTAGATCAAGAAAGATGTGGAATCGACCTTGATTGGGAAAATGGAAAGATTGTGGACTAAATTGCAAAATTTTTATAGCACCGAGGTAAGTTTATATGTAAATAATGTATCGTTTTTATCTATGTTATAATATTTTGTTATTGTATGAGTTACGGTTGTATATTGACTACTCGCTTGAGGTAAATTATGAATTGAAATTGAGTATGGATGAATTGGTAAAATGTTGAAAAGTGAAGAATTTCCCGGTTGAACCTTCGGAATAGAAAAGATATAAATGATCCGTTGTGAGAACACATGTATAGTACTATGTGCAGGCTGCTATGTGTTCAAGATGGTTTAGGTCATGTGTGTAGTACTAAGTGCAGGCTACTACGTGAACCAGATGGATGGGTCGCATGTGTAGTACTATGTGCAGGGCTACTATGCATACTCGATTATTTCGATCACGTGTGTAGTACTACGTGTAGACTACTACGTGTATCAGATAATATTGGTCACATGTGTAGTACTAAGTGCAGGCTACTATGTGCACCAATTAGCTTTGGCTACAAGGGTGGTACTATGTGCAGGCTACTGAATATCTGTTACTATTCCGATGTGTTCAACGGGAAAATCTATTAATTGTGAATTTATATGAAAATGTGGTGATAAGTATAAGGACATTAATATATGTGTTGTAAGCAATGTGCTTGATAAATGATCGAACTTTGGTACGTTTAATATGGTTAAGTGTTACTATGAAAAAATTGATACAAGGGAATATATGAAAAAGGTGAAATTGGAAATATAGCAGTTTTAGACAGCAGCAGGGGAGTGAATTTGAAAAATCACCAAAAATGGTGGAAATTGAGTTAGAAGTGGAATAAGATATGAAATTAAATCGTATTGAATCTATTTTTATATAAAAGAAACAGAGAAAACAAAGAAATTTTGTATTTTGATATATTTATATTTTTGTAAGACTGGTTCAGATTGATTTCGTGATCCCCTATTCTGAATTGTAAAAATCATTAAAAGTTGCACAAAAATAGTTAAGGAACATAATTTATATGGTTGGATTCCTTATTGAGTCTATTTTTGAAATAAATAAACATGAACATCTTTAGAATTTTGTATAAAGAGAAATTGAAATTTTAGTGAAGAGTGGTTAGAGCTGCTGAACCGCAAAATAGGGGAGACTTCAATGAATAAACTGTATTAATTGGCCCAACCAAAAATTATGAACGTTTTATCGAAAGAAGGAATATGAGTATACTTTCTGGGAAAATTTATGAATCTTAATTTGGAGCTTCGTAGCTCCAGATAAAAATAATTTAGTGACTGGGACTCGAATGGACTGCATGTATTGATTTTAAGTAAATGATAATTTCATGTGAGATTAAGATTGTATAATTGTGGAGACATATTTTGGGACTTAGAAATGCCATTAATAATGTATTATTATTATTATTATTATTATAAGCTATAATGCTTACTCTTTTCCCTTCCTTTTTCCTATAGAGTTTCAGATGCTAGCTCGAGTTGGAGGTCGCCTGAGATACTATCACACTATCAAGGTAAGGTTAGTATAAAAAAAATTCGAAATTTTTATAAGTTTATGGCATGTATAAGGACTTGAATATATGTATTTATATGATAAGAAGGTGATTAGATTCTAAACTGAAAGAAATTTTATAGCCAGTTTTGTGTATTTGTAAGTGTACAAATCCAGTGATGCCTCGTACCCTGTTCCGGCATTGAACATGGGTAAGAGGTGTTACAATTTCGGTCATTTAGCTACGTTTTTAGGTTATATGCTTAATATGACCTTCTAGTAGGTCTAACGTCGCTCCGAGCGACTCAACTAGCCCATTCATTCAAATAGTGCCATCGGGCCCTAAAACCCCTCATGGGCCTGAGGGAGCCCACATGCTACTGTGGCCTGCTCAGTCTAATTTTACACATATTATCACAAATTTAATGTCCAGTTTACCAGAATTTACTTACCGCATTCTTTTACCCATATGGGCCTGTAAGCCCATTGGGCCCAATTTCAGCCCATCGTGGCCCAAAACAGCCTAAATGCATGAAAACGCGCACAAGAGCCCTTACAGTCCATTATTCCAGATTCATGATTTCGGACTGGCCCACAAGCGTTCACACGCTCACATGTCGACGAAATACTAGCATTTTGCCATTTCGGCTTTTTGGCTTTTGCCGATCTAAGCTACTAGAGGGCGTCGTTACACACCTGTTTGCGAATACGTCGAGATCCTGCGAACGGTTAACCTACAACCGTTTGCGAACTACGTCGAGATCTTGCGAACGATTAACCACATGTCAAGCCACAATCCAATCGAATCAATCAACATCCCCTTAACTTACTTATTCGGCAACCACTAAAATATCACCATCACTCACCTTTGCTGAGATCTAACAAATAGATCTAGATTGCTTTGATGCCCCTAGCCTCCAACCGCTCCTCGCTAGATCACCCTTTACCACACTAATACACACAAGAACCAAAAGGAAAGGGACTAAAATGGATGTTCAACAAAGGGGTCAAAACCGATAGCAACCATGGAGAGATAGGGGTTTTCGGCTTTTCTTAAATCACAAGAATATGAAAGAAAAGATTAGAGTACTTACCATAGGGGTTTGCTAGATTGATTTGATATCGCTAGGAGTTATTTCCACCACTCTAAGCTGAGATCTACACTCGATCTAATTGAAACACAAGGGAAGAAGAAGAAATCGGCTAGAAGAAGACTAAATGTTTCGGGTTTTAGCTTTGAAGCAATCGGCCAGAAAGGTTTTAGGGAGACCGATTCAATCAATGGAGAAAAGGAGAAGAAGAAGAAGAGAAACGAGAAAGGAAAGAGGAGAGTAGGTTCGGCTCTTTAGTCAATTGGCCAAGAGGAGATTGAGAGTTTAGGGACTTTCGACTTTTGGAGACAGAAAAGAGGAGGAGAAGAATTTTCGGCACACTGCTTACTTACTAACCCGAATGCACAAAGTGTTCCCAAAACATCAATTCCAAAAAGCAAAAAGGAAAAATCGGCACCCACACTCCCTAATTTGTAGAAAATACACACACCAATGGCTAGAAGCTGAATTTTGCCCTCTAACAATCCCCTCACATGCTACCACACGCCACCTCACTGAGCTTTAAGTGGCACCACCGTGCCACTTTACCAAAGGCTTACTTGTGCCATAAAACCCAAACATTTATTTTAAAAGCCCACTCTGCTAAAGTCCATTCTTACATAAAGTAAAAATTTAAAATTCTGCCAGGCTTTAGACTTAAACCTAGACCTTCTAAAGGTCCACTAATTACACCCAACATAGTAATACAACACATCAAGCCATGCAAACTAAAATCACACGAAAATTTAAAACCCCTAAAATTTGGGGTGTTACTATCTCTTAGATGTCAACTTACCACCAAAACTTACCAACTTTCCCATACAATTCATACACATTATTTTCACTTATTTAAGTCCACATGCACCCTCACAACCACATGCATTTTTCCACAATTTCACACCAAAGAATACACCAGCACACACATATTGAGCTACCACACCAAATCTTTTCAGTGAGTATTCCTATTGAACTCTTCGGATTAACATTCGATACTCAATAGATTTTCTGCTCATGATTCCACCAACACATAAGCTCGGCTCTTGGGTACACATGGTGAAGATCACTTTATCATCCATGTGACCTAGCCATTTAGTCTCGTAGCCCTCGTGTGCACATGGTGAAGGTCAATTTATCACCCATGTGACTTAGCTACATAGGACATTGCTCTCATGTACACATGGTGAAGATCACTTTATCAACTATGAGGCATAGTCATTATGTCCCAAAATTATCATTCCACATGGTGAAGGTCACTTTATCACAAATGTGGCTAAGCTATTGAGATCCATAGCCCTAGGGTCTACATGGTAAAGATCACTTTATCACACATGTAACCAACCCATAATTTGTCTATATCACTCGTTGTTCGGAAGGTTCAACCAAGAACTCTCATTTCCAACACATCCAATCATCATAAAAGATTTTCAATATCAACATTTCATAATATCCATTATAATTATTAGTGTACAAATAGAACGGACACATTACTTACATATAAACTTATCTCGACAACAAAAAGCGGTATTTTGCAAGTTAATCCGAGACCTTGCCCTTGCCCTGGTCAAGGTTAATTCCTTGATCTTCCCAATCTATAATGACACATTTAACTCGTTTAATGCACACATTACTCAATTGGACACAACATCATCCTATGAAAACTTCTACCATTTTACTCCTAACTTTGTAAATTTTTACAACTAAGTCCTTATGCTCGTAAATTGAAATGTATCAATTCTCTTGGTTACAATTTGGTCCTTTTTAGGGACTTTTATGAAAAATCACCTACTAATCATAGTTTACCACACCCTAAACCTTCATATTCCACCATTAGACATCAAAATACTTACATGTCATACATGGGTAAAATTTTGAACATCAACCCTAGCTCAAAATAATGGTAGAAATAGTTAGAGCAAGTTACGAGGATTCTAAAAATGCGAAGAAAATTAAAAACGGGGCTCGATTGCACTTACTATGAGCTTGAGAAGTTGAAGAAACCCTAGCTATGGCTTCCTCTCTATGTTCAGCCAAGGAGAAGGATTATGGACAAGATTTTGCCTTATTTTTCGCTTTTTATTCTTTTATTAACCAAATGTTCAAAATGCCTTTCATTAAAAACCCTTAGTATTCCACCCTTCCTTGGGCATTTTTGTCCAAACTAAGTTAAAATGGTTTAATTACCATATAAGGACCTCTAATTTCAAAACCTAATTCAATTAAGTACTTTATGAAATAAAACCCATATTTTTCACCTACTGCAATTTAGTCCAACATACCAAATTGGACATGTAACCAATAAAATTCACACACCAAAATTTCACATATTTATCCAAACACCCAATAAATGTCAAAACTAAATACGAATAATATTTTAAACCTTAAATTCATGGTTTTAAAACCACTTTTCTGTTTAGCCCCTAATTTGGGCTGTCACAACTCTCCCCCTTTAGAGATTTTTGTCCCCGAAAATCTTACCAGTAAATAGGTTTGGGTACTGTTTCCTCATAGCTTCCTCCGGTTCCCACGTAGCCTCTTCCACACCATGCTTTTGCTACAACACTTTCACCAAAGCTATACTCTTATTTCTTAACTGTTTAACCTTTCGAGCCAAAACCTTAATCGACTATTCTTCGTAGGTCATATCTGGTTGAATCTCAATGTCCGTAGGTGAAATCACATGAGAGGGATTTGAACGATACTGTCGTAGCATTGACACATGAAACACATTATGTATTTTTTCCAATTCTGATGATAAAGCTAGACAGTGTGCCACTGGCCCTATTCTTTCTGTAACCTCGTATAGTACAATGAAACGCGGGCTTAACTTGCCTTTCTGGCCAAATCTTAATATTTTCTTCCATGGCGACACTTTCAAAAATACTTTATCACCAACCTGAAATTTAATCTCCTTCCTCTTTAAATCAGCATAAGACTTTTGCTGGTCAGAAGCAGCCTTTAAACAATCCCGAATTATCTTCACCTTTTCCTCAGTCTCTCTCACTAGATCAACACCATGTATTTGTTTCTCACTTAACTCTGTCCAATGCAATGGAGTTCGGCACTTTTGGCCATATAATGCCTTATAAGGTCCCATCCGTATACTCGATTGATAACTATTGTTGTAGGCAAATTCCACCAAAGGCAAATACTTTTCCCCACTACCTTCGAACTCTAGAACACAACATCGAATCATATCTTCAAGAACTTGAATTACCCTCTCGGATTGGCCATCCGTCTGTGGGTGAAATGTGGTACTAAAATTTAACTTCGTACCTAGTGCCTCTTACAACTTTTTCCAAAATCTCAAGGTGAACCTCAGATCTCTATCCGAGATAATAGACATAGGTACTCCATGTAACCTCACAAATTTAGCAACATAAAATTTGGCCAATTTATCAATTGAATAATCCGCACGTACCGGTATGAAATTAGCTGACTTGGTCAATCTATCCACAACAACCCACACAGCATCTTTCTTTTTCGGTGTTAAGAAAAAAAGGAAAAAGAAACCGTAAAAGAAAAAGAAAGTGAAAAAAAAGAAATTGAAGAAGAGTGCAAGAAAAAGGAAAAAGAAATTGAGATTGAAAGAGAAGAGAATGAAAAGAAAGAACATGTTCATACAAAAGTGAAGGATGTTTTAACTAATCAACATTTGAGTTTACTTTGTGATATCTCTTCATTACATGTTTCTAAAGATCATTGGTGGAGTTCCAACTTCATTATTGTCCCAATGAAAGACGGTTCCACATATGGGAGAGAGGTAAGTTGGAAAATGACATTACTCCACAAGTTCAAGTGTCAGAAGGTAAGAAAGGTAAGGAAATTTTGAAAGTTGATTTAAGAGGTCATATCTTAAATGATGATAAGCATGCTTATGATTTTGTTTTGCAAGGCCTTTCCCATGGCATGTTTGTTCAAATAAATAGTGTTCTTAAAGAAGAATTGTCACATAAAATCTGTAACAACCCGAAATTGGGCTTAGTTGGATAGTGATTTTGAAATCACTTCTCGAGGTTTAAGAAAATTATTTTAGTATTAATTTATGCGTGTAGTATTTTTATAAATGTACAGGAAAATTTAGGTGAATTATTTTACGCGATTGAAGGCTTAATCGTGGAAAAAGGACTAAATTGCATAAAAGGTAAAAGCTGCAAATTACTATTAAATTGAGTCAAATAGCTAGAGAATTGAGATTTAGGGGTTTTAAAGGGCAATTAGACCTTAAAATTCATGATGGCCGGCCATGAGAAGCAAAGGAGACAAAAAGAAATAAAAAGTCAAAAGGTTAGGTAGTTGGTGACTTAACTGAGAAAAATAATACAAAAAATTGCCTAGCCTTAATTTTTCTTCCTTCTTTCTTCTTCATTGTCGAAATATACCAGCAAATAAGGGTTTTAAAGCTTCCAAAATTTCAGCCATCTTTCATCCTTCCAAGTAAGTGATTCTTAAGGCTTTTCTTGATTATTTTTGCATTTTTATAACCCTTGTAGCATGAGCTACATTTTGAGGGGTGTATTGTGCAAAATGGTTGAAAGTTTAGAGATTTACCATGATTGAATAAGTGTTGTTTGCTGGGTTTTTATGGAAGAAAATGAGTCATTGTTGTTAAATAAACAACTTTTGTAAAAGCATGTTAATGGAAAACACCTAAATTGGACCTAGTTGTGAAGTTGTAAAATAAAGAGTAATTGTCTAGAATAATAAGAATTTTAGCTTGCAATAAGAGTGAAAAGAGTTTGGTTAAGCTTGGTTAATAAGGAAATTCGATAAAAAAATCGATTTCCGAGCCTAGGGGTAAAATGGTCATTTTGCCATGTCTAGGGGCAAAATGGTCATTTTGCCAAATTGTGAATTTTGGATTGCTTAGATTTAATTGGTGAATAAATTAGTGAATTTTTATTGTTATAGATCAAGGTTTACCAAATCTGAACCTAGATCGGGGGAAGGCCAAACAAATCGATTAAACTGAATCGTCATCTCCATTTTGTATATCGAGGTAAGTTGTTGGTAAATAACACAACATTTCTAACTTTTGTGCATGAAATCATTGTATTGGCATAAATTGATAAACTGTATCTATGAGATGCTTATGAGAGTATTATTTGTGCTTGAATTGTTGAATGATGGTGTTTAGTTATGAAATGATGAGAACATGTGTAATGGAGCCCGATTGAACAGTTGGAATAGAGTTGGATATTCATGCCATGACGTTAGGTAATGTGTGTGCTAGTGTAAGACATGTCTAGGACATGCATCGGCCACATTATGAGAGCCAGTATAAGACATGTTTGGGACATGCATCGATTTTGAGACGAGAGCTAGTGTAAGACATGTCTGGGACATGCATCAACTTCGAGATATATACACTAGTGTAAGACCTGTCTGGGGCATTGCATCAGCTTGTTGTGTGTTAGTGTGAGACCTGTCTAGGACATGGCATCGACACTGATAGATGAGAGCCAGTGTAAGACCTGTCTAGGACACGACATCAGCCTTGATACATTGAGAGTCAGTGTAAGACCTGTCTGGGACATGGCATCAACTTGAGCTAGTGTAAGACCATGTCTAGGACATGGCATTGGCTCAAGACCCTGCATGGGAGGCTTATTGAATATCCTTTCATATTCTAAATAGTTCAACGGGAAAACTCAAAATTTATGCATAGTTGTAAGAAATTGTGATGATCTCTGTAAGTGGTGCAGGTACTTAAGTGTAATGCTTGAAATGTGAGCTCACTAGCATGTTGTTTGATTAGTAAAGAATGGAATCGAGTAAGTTATGTTGTAGCTATTCCTTGTAACATGCATGATTTGTGATACAAATGAAAGTTTGTCATGACTTGGTAAATTGTTGCTATTTTTTTACTTACGACTTACTAAGCTTTATGCTTACCTCTCTCCTTTCCATTTTCTTATAGTGCCACCTAGCTAACTCGTGGATCAAAGTTCGCCAGAGTCTTCATTCACACAATCATCCCAAGCTCTCTGTACAGTTAGATTTAACATTTTGAGGATATGGCATGTATAGGACTCTATTCTTTTGTCAAGTGATATGTTATATTAGGCCAAATGTGTTGGCCTGTAATAGAAATTGATTCTCTTTGTGTAATGCCATGAGAGATGGCTAATATTGAAGGTTGATATATGGAAAAGTTGGGGTTATTCAAGAATGTGTGTACTAAAAGTAGAAGTGTGTGGGAGGCTTATTGAATATCCTTTCATATTCTAAATAGTTCAACGGGAAAACTCAAAATTTATGCTTAGTTGTGAGAAATTGTGATGATCTCTGTAAGTGGTGCAGGTGCTTAAGTGTAATGCTTGAAATGTGAGCTCACTAGCATGTTGTTTGATTAGTAAAGAATGGTATCAAGTAAGTTATGTTGTAGCTATTCCTTGTAACATGCATGATTTGTGTTACAAATGAAAGTTTGTCATGACTTGGTAAATTGTTGCTATTTATTTACTTATGACTTACTAAGCTTTATGCTTACCTCTCTCCTTTCCATTTTCTTATAGTGCCACCTAGCTAACTCGTGGATTAAAGTTCGCCAGAGTCTTCGTTCACACAATCATCCCAAGCTCTCTGTACAGTTAGATTTAACATTTTGAGGATATGGCATGTATAGGACTCTATTCTTTTGTCAAGTGACATGTTATATTGGGCCAAATGTGTTGGCCTGTAATAGAAATTGATTCTCTTTGTGTAATGCCATGAGAGATGGCTAATATTGAAGGTTGATATATGGAAAAGCTGGGGTTATTCAAGAATGTGTGTACTAAAAGTAGAAATGTGTATGCTTGGTTGAATTGGTATTTATGAATGTGCTGGAATGCCAAATTATGGTTATTGGTTGAGTATAGAAGCCTTGGAATGCTTGGCTATGCATTTGGTTTTGTTTCATGGTGGCAAAGAGGCTTGGTAAATAGCCTATTTCTGTCTACATAGGTAGACACACGGGCATGTGTCTAGGCTGTGTGTGACACATGGTCAGCCCACGGGCGTGTGGTTAGGCTGTTTGTCCCCTGCATCTTGCATGGACGGAATTAAATGCCAAGTAGTAAACACACGGGATGAGACACGGCCATGTGTCTCAACCATGTGGAGGGCATAGCCAAGCATACGGGCGTATGCTATGGCCGTGTGACTGCTAACATCAAAAATAGAATACCCAAGTTTTTGCACACGGGTTGCGACACGGGCTTGTCATGGCCGTGTGATAGACACGGGCTAAGTACACGGGCATGTTCCACAGCTGTGTGTCTATTGACGTCAAAAATAGAATGCCAAGGTTTTTGCACACAGGCTGCAACACAGGCGTGTCATGGCCGTGTGGGGGACACGAGTTGAGAACACGGGTGTGTGCTAGGCAGTGTAAAAACCCCTGTAGGTTTGATATTAGAAAATATATCCGTATGGACAAGGAGCATGGTTGTGTCCCTAGATTACTTAGGCCGTGTAAGGTACACGGGCCATTAGCATGGCCATGTCTTGAGGCCACACGGGCGTGTTGCCTTTCCACACGGGCGTGTTGCCCTTCCACATGGGCGTGTGCCCTATTTTTAGTGGAATTTCATGAAAGTTTTCTAAGTGTCTGAAATGATTCTGGGTTGTCTCCAAATTGTGCTTTAGGCCTCGTAGGCCCATATGAAGGACCGTATAGCAATGTTTGAAAAGGTTTTAAATTGGGACGTATTTCAGAGGTTTAAGATTGAATAATTGCATATGTTTTAGTAAAGTAATGCCTCATACCCTGTTTCGACGTCTGATACGGGTAAGGGGTGTTACAAAATCTTTAGCTGTCTTGATTTTGATGGATATGTGAAATATTTGATTTTTCATTAGAAACATTCATGGTTGTACGTGACTTTTCAAAGAAAATTTGTGGGTATTACTTATCTAAAAATTTGTATACCTAAGTTTTCTTTGTTTAGCATGGGAGATATGTTTTTGAAAGAAAGATTTGTGCTTCATTATGGTTTGGGAAATCAAAATTATGTGTTTAAGCCTAGAGATTGTTATTCTAAGCCATTGTTGAAGGGATTTGGGAACCTGTTCTTTATTTTGCATAAACATGTGAATAACTTGCTTTTGTGCAATTTTGATCATTTGATTCAGGAGTTTGAAGAACTATATTTTGAAAAATGTTGTTTAAAGAAGTGTTATTCAAAACAGGGACTTGAGCCTCAATAATTTATTTTGAACAATGGCATGGTTAATTTGTTTATGATTTGTAACACCCTATACCCGATCCTATCGTAGGAATGGGTTATAAGGTATTACCTAAAATAATACAACATCCAGACATTCATTGGTATACATATGAAATAATTATTAGAAATTTAATGAATCAAAAGACAAATTATATTTTATGGGATTCACATATAACAATTATGATTTCTTATAACTTGAATCACTATTCACTTAGTCAAATCTAATTTCCAGTGCTAAATTTTAAACATGCTAAATATATTTATGTACGTCTTACCAAATACCTGCTTTCATTTTACTCTTTTTATTATACATCAAACACATTAAGCATAATTCACTTCTATTTATAATTCATAGCCTAGTCATCAAACTACATACAAAATACATTATACAACATCATTTAATCAAGACGTAAAATCTAACACAACTGAATAGTAAGCCATTATCACATGGCCCAATTATACAAATTGAATTACCACAATTCATGACACACTCCAGCCTATACATGCCATAGGTTCAAAACGTAACTTTTATAATTACCAAAGGTGGTCAATAGTGTGTTAAGCTCCTCTAACGACTTTCAAACTCGGAAGATGGGTTCAATATCTACAAAGGAAAGACGATTATACACACAGTAAGCTAATTTAGCTTAGTAAGCCTTAAGCAAAACAACAATTAATAAATTAACATAACTTTGAATATCTATCAACTCAAATATCCCACTTAATTTCATACATTCGTAATATTATACAAATACAATTTAATAAATTCCATTCATGTATATATATACACATATACCATGCCTTTATATTAAACACCTTCATTTTGGCCGAATATATTCATGTACATTATTAATAAACTTTCAAATTCAAAGTTATAAACTCTTACATCACAAGTTATTTAAATATATTCCTACCATCGCCGAATTTACTTGTATAAAATATATCCATAAATCAATTATTTCACATGCTCATAAACATTTAAGACTTAATACTTAATTCCGCAAATGTTTCAATTTTTCTTTTCATCTCATGTAATTTGCACTATGACCTCAATAACTAATTTACATTATAACACAAACATAATGTAACAGCCCTATTCCGACCCTAGTCGGGAAGTGGTTTCGAAATCACTAAATCGAGTCGCGAAAATAATTAAATGTTGAATCTTAGGATTTTTATGTATGTGATTTTTTTTGCATGTGTAAAATTGTATGCTCAATTATGTCATTAGTAGGTGGAATTTTGATTAAGGACTTATGTGCTAAAATCTAATAATAGGCTAGGAAGAATAAGAATGACTAAATAATGCATGAGTTATAAAGGAAGGACTTGCATGTCAAATTTTCCAAATTTAACACTCATGGCCGGCCAACTAAATAATGATGTCATTTTGTTTAATTGAAATGATGGTGTGGAAAATATATGTGAGTATTATATGCTAATAATAATAAAATAAAGGAATTTAGTAAGTGGGAGGAAAAACCAAGGAAACAAAAGACCATTTTTCTTGTTCAAATTTGCCGTGAGAAAAAGAGGAGGAAAGCAAGGTTTTCGGTCATCCATAGCTTGATTTGGTATGTGAATTCTTGAAATTTTCTTTTAAAATTTTGAGAACTTGGTGATAATGAGGCTCTTTGTTAAACCCATGAAAGAATTGCTAAGTTCTTGTGAGATGGGGCATTCGGTCATGCCTTAATTTTTTTACAAAAATTATTTGGAACTTGTAGATTGAAGCCATGAGTATATAGATGAGCATTTAGGTGTTAAATTCATGAAATTTAGGAAGTTTACAAGTTTAATTGGATACTAAATGCTTGTAGTAGCTTAATGGAGAATAATGGCTATTCGAACATGAAAGGTATTTTCTTAGTGTTGTTTGATGTTTTGTGCTTGGAATTAAATGATTAAGAAATTAGACTTGGAAAAATTTAGATGATTTTCGGCCAAGTAAGAAAATGTAGGAAAATTAGAGCTTTGCCGAAATGGAGATTATGGAGTACCTTTTTGAGGCTTGAGTAAGAAAATAATCCTTGGAGATTCGGTTATAATTTCAAGTGTTTGAGCTTGTAAATTTCCGAATGTGTTCATGGGGAGCCTAAATTACTTATAAAATGGTTATGGAATTGATAATTTGAGTTATACTAAACTCGTATTGATATGTACTTATGTGATGGAACGTAGTTGTTTATAACCTTGAATGATTCGATCAAGTTGATATCTAAATGATGTGAATGATGTGTTTTGTGAATCTTTGGGACTCTATATATATATATATATATATATTCGTAACTTGGTGGAGGTTTAATTAGGGATGTTATTAGAGGTCATAAACGATTATAGTATAATGAGTAGGTGTATATTATATATGAATGATAATAATTCGGTTCGGCTTATTGAATTAGCTTAATTGTTGAACTTGTACAAGATCACAAGGAGCAAACCTCGGCTAAAGGAAAGGAAAAAGTGGTTGACTAGCTGATCGGAAAATCTTGTCCCTCTTGAAACAAGGTAAGTCATGAGACTATTTAATATTGAATTGTCTTACAAACGACTCAATAAATAAGCCATGATTAGTATATGTACATGTATGATCATGAGTCGAAATAGCACTATGTGTGCATGTACATTAACGAATTTGAATGGCACTATGTGTGCGTACATTCGTGAGACTCCTATTGGCACTATGTGTGCGTACTTCCTAGAGTTCGAATGGCACTATGTGTGCGCACATTCGTGAGCTTCATATGGTATTAATTGGGAGTAGGTTTCGACCTCGAATGGCACTATGTGTGCGTACATTCGGTGGATGGATGTTATATGGCATACTTGAGAATGGTGGAAGGATGTCATTGAATCGGTGAGTAAAGTAATTGCAATGGGTTCGATTTCATTTTTTTTAGTTATACGGGTAAGGAGACTAATGAAATTGTGTTAAAGATGGTAATATAGAGTGGTATCTAAATCCGATGGAAAGTGGCATATTGACGTTTGCCGAATGGATGTTAAAGGATTGTTGATGTTTTTTTTTAAGTGTGCTATTTGAAATGGGGAATTCGTTTAAATTTAAATGAGCCATTTAGGGCTATATGATTTATAGAGTTAGTCGAGCCAATTAGGGTTAAACTGTTTGTGTGTTATTTGAATTGTTCGATAAATATTAAATGTTTTATGACTTACTGAGTGATAACTCATTATGTGTCTTTGTTTTCTTTATGGATAGATCTAAGAACCGTTGGAAGCTCGGGGCTCTTCCCTTTTGAAGTCATCACATCTATCAACGCAGGATTGGTACTTTTAATAGTCTACCGTTAATTATTATGGCATGTAATAGCTATAGGTGGAACTTAAATAGATTAGTTAAACTCTTTTGATAATACTATGCCATGCGAAAATGGCTAAGTTGAAATTAATAATATTCGTATTTTAAGTATGATTTTAAACATAGTTGATATGAGTGATGCTGGAATGGTAGTGAACACTGTTAAAAGTAGTTATTTTAGTTTGATACATGAAAAATTAGCCATGAATGATGGAAGTATTTATATGTATATTTTCTGGTAGCCGATGATTGAGATGATTGAAAGGACTAATTATTGTATTAGATAGGTTACTTGGGGTTGGCTCACACATTCGGCTATGGAATGAGGGTGATCTTTTACGAACAAGCTATGTTTTATGTGTAATTGTAAGCTATATCGCATTTAGTTATTATAGTAAACTTACCAAATGAATAGTGGCTCTCTTCTTTGATGTATACGAATGTAAATTAAAGGCATGCTGTTACTCATATGTACTTCATGGTGAGAAATTGTTTTGATGGAATTGTAGTTACATGTTATTTTATAGCTTATGATTTTGGGTTCTGACTGTTTGTAAAGACTTATAAAATGACCATTCAATATTATTCTTGGGTCGAAGGTATGATTTGTATCGATCCATTCGGGTTTGACCAACTTATGACTGCTGATTTTATTATTGACCGTTCGTATAAGAATTAGTTCAGTAAAACCTTGTAACCCTTCCGGCGATGGGAACGGGTTAGGAGTGTTACACATAAACTTGCTAAAACATACCTGTTCCCTTTAGCTTATTGATCATATTCATTTAACACTTCAGCATCAAAACTCGTAAATGTCAATTCCTTATAACTCACCACCTTTAAGCCTGTTAAGCACCAATCTGAATTTATAATAGCACACTGCTTACTGAGCCCGTAGCTTGAATTAATAATTTAAACATTTCAAAATAAACAGATTATAACAATGGCATTATAACACAATTACACTTGTTCCTTATCCACAACGATTGAATTCTTATATGCATAAGTTTTTAAGTCAAAGAATAATAACCATAAAAGAAAATATATATACATAGTCTAACACACATACGTATGTAAGTAAAAATATGTCTTCTACTCCAAATTTAAAATACTATTACAAAACACATATACTTATACTTATTTCTCACATTGTAATATCATATGCACATTTATAGCAAAGGTCGAATGTTCATGTGACTAAAATTAACATGTTATGGTCTAACTTCTAAAACCAAATAGTTATTAAACCTAGTTCACATGCATTCCATTATATAAATTCATGTAACACTATATATTCATATATATAAATTAGCTACATAACCGAATTCACATTATCACATATGCATACAATTAAGATTTATTCAATACTATTCATAAAGCCGAATATACCCATCTAGTTCACCCAAAATCTTTATTTGTCTTACTCAAGATTTATAACAAGAATCGAGTTGCTCACTTATCTTACTTTAAGTAACATCAAACTGATTCATATGTTCTAAAATGTACTAATTTAACTCTGTTATAACTCAATTTAATCTTTATAGCCACATAGCCGCATATGCACTTTCTATTAAGTTTCATCTAAAAACAAATATGCCTATTCCATATGCATATACACTCACATCCAACCGGATATACTAAATCATATGAAGTTCACATACATTCAATATATCAATACAAAATAGTTAATCAACTAATTAAGTCCCAATTACTTAGCTTACAATTTTATTCACGTAGACTGAGATCTCATAACCGAATGCTCTAATTCACAAATACCTTATTAGCAATATATTATTCCAACTTCTTATTTCTTATTCAATGCTAACAATCACATTTAAATAATACAACTTCACGAATGCATCTTCATGGAAATAGATTCCGAAAATTATAAACATACCTGAATTCGGTATTTGCTAATCCGATTGACTCAAACTTCTAGATCTAAATTTATTTATTTATTTATTTATTATTTTTTTTAAAGCCACATAGGCACTGTGCCACTTAAGCGTTAAGCTTAATACGATTCACCGGCTCAAAGCCTGCTAGGCGTAAAGCCTGATTTAAACTAAAACACTTGGATTAATAACCTCCAAAACCAATTCACATTCGGCATATTCAATATACATATCAATTTGATAAATTCTCCATTTCATAATTTAACTGACACTTTCAAGGATATTATAGTTACTACATTTCAACTATTCAAAGTCACACATGACATCTCTAAATACCATAACTGGGACACAATAAGTAATCCCATTATCATTCATCCTTCGCATTAAAACATTACACATATATTATTCACCTATTAATTCACCTTGAACTACTTCAATATACATCAAATAATACCATTCAACTCTTTAATTCATATTCGGCAATGTCATAGCCATTTGTAATAATTCAATTCGGATAGTAAAATTACCATTTATGTAAATTTAGTACATAACTTAGCTTAAGGACTTACCTCGATTCTCCAATGATTATTTCACGATCTTCTCTTATTCTCGGTTATAATCGATCTATTTGTTTCATGATCAAAAGCAAAATAAATTAATATATTAACTAACTCCAATACTACATCAAACTCAAATCCAAACTATTATCAATTTCATTTCAATTTTGAACAACATGAATTCAGCAAGAATCTGTATTAATCTCATGAACTTAAAGTCTCAATGACACGTGTATATACGGATAGCATTAAGTTGCTCTTTAATAACTAACATTAATACTACCCTTTTTCCCCTGTTGTAGTTAATAGTCCATAAACTCCCAAATCAAAGTAAATATACAGCTATTTATCATCCTCTAACAACTCATTAATTGACATTGGAGACATAAATATTTATAGAATCTACCCTGCACTTATTCTCCATTATTACTTCAATAATGGTTGCATTTAGCTAGTCTTTTATTTTGTTTCCAGCTACATTAAAGGCAACAGTAGAACACTCTGTTTTAAACATCAGGCATAATGAATACGTCCCCATTTATTCATTTGCACTTCAACCATAATCAGCCTAAATTTAAAGGCATTTAAACCATCTTTATTGTCATTCCAACAGCAATCTACTGCTGCATTAACATGCCAACTAAGAAACCATAAAGCAGTATATACAGAGCAGTAATTAACACTATCTATGAAGGCAATATTCGGACAGAAATTTTAATAGTTTCAATAATTATCAAACACTTAAACAAAAAAAAAAGTTCAAGGAGAGCTTGTTAATGTTCCTCAACACCGATTCTATCCGTCCAACTTGTTTCTTTCCCTCACACATTCGGTCAAAAATTAAAATAATAGCTTAACGAAATTTATCAATGACAAGCTATGGAAAATAAAGAGTTTAGAAGAGTTACCTTTCCACTTGAAAAGTTTGGCTTCAAAACAAACAATTTTCATGGTTTTCCATTACATGCAGCCGACCTCCATGCTAGCTTCCAAATTCTCCCTTTTCTTCCTTATTTCTCTTCCTTTCTTTTTGTTTGCGGTTAAAGATGGAAGAAATAAAAGCATGGTCTTGTTTTATGTTATTATAATATATATACATTTCAATTATTAAATTACCTTTATATCCATAATTAATAATTTATGAAATCACTTATAACTTGTCTAATACCATCCAAGACACTTATATTGGGCTATTTATTCTATAAAGGCTTTTACTTTAAAAGCCAATTGCAATTTAGCCCCTTTTTAGAGATAACCACTAAATTTTCACTTTATGCGATCAAATTCTTTTATTTAATCGGACACCTAAACTACAAAATTAAATTACAAAATTTTCACAAACATATATTCACACAGAATAAACACTGAAAATAATTTAACTAATATTCTTCTAACTCGAATTCGTGGTCTCGAAACCATCATTCCGATTAGGGTCTATATCTGGCTGTTACATGATTAATATTGATAATTTGTTGTCAAAAAATAAGTTTTTGATTCATGTTAAGATGGTAAGGCAAAATCATGTCTTTGACCCCTGAGTTTGCTTTTGTGCAATAATTTTAAAAGGGGAACTAGGTAAAAGAAATGTGATCATTTGCCATATCTCTGATATATTTTGTGCAAATAAAGGTCACAATGTCAAGGAAGATCCTTTCAAAGAAGGGGAGATTAAATGAGCTTTTAACTCTTTAATTTTTAAAGCTTTGTTTGATTTTCAGGTTTTCAGAAGGAATTATCTCAAATTAACTCACAAGGAGTACCCTTTAAAGGTCTATGATCTTCAAATATTTTTCTCGAGCAAATGGCTCGATTTGAGGAAAAATCACTTTAAATAGGGAGGGTATGATGTGATCTTGATCACATTATGTGATTCGGCTAGAAGGACTCGAGATTGGCCCAAACATGAGGGGCCCAAAGTTAAATGAAATCTATCATTATAGCTCTTTATGTGATATTTTACATAATTGTCTTTTTAATGTGTAATGTTTATTATGTTTTAGCCCAAACATAGTTGTCATATATAAACTTCTGAGGTTAATCAACAAATGAACATTTTTATATTGTGAGGTAAATCTCTTTGTTCTTTAAGAACTTATCCTGAACTTATCAAGATTCGTGCTTGTGGCATTCAACCCTTTTTTGATCTTATTACTCTCGTTTTCCATTTGAATCTGTGAGTGAGGCAGTCAACCTTATACATATTGGTTCCTATCTCGTTTATAGATAGTAGGTCATGATTATTCTTCTTGTTTACCAAACTTTTCAAGTCTTAACATCTTTATAGAAATTGTGTCTCATTGTTATATAACATAGGTTCCTTTTTTAGGATGTTTTGTATTCAAGAGTTATATCCTTTTAATCTACTTCGAGAGAATTACATGTTAAGAATAGTCGGGAACTTAAAATCATGACTCGTTATTTCAACGAGTTGCAAGGTTCATGTCACACAGAGTGAGTCTCCTTAAACAAGGTAAGTCTCACAAACTACCCCTATGCGTTTCTATTCTGTGAACATGTATCGCAGGGTCTCTCCTATTCCACGAATCATAAATTATCAAGGATTCACAGGTAGTAGTCCACTAATCCTTGGGGTTCATACTTAGCATAGTTTGACAACCCTGTCAGTAAATTTGGCAAACTCTAAATAAGTTTGTCAGTTTAGATTATTTTGTGCTGTTGCTTATCGCAAACACTCTACTAGAAATTAAATACATAAGCATAAACTTGTAATTTAAGAAAGCATAAAACCATGCTTGGACTATATTTATATACTTAAAATTCAAGTATATATATAGTTTTATTAGTTCTTATAAAGAAGAAAAGAACACATAAAAAAAACTATGTCCTAGAACAATCTGCGAAGTCAACAGATATAAAGATATCTCGAAGCCTAAGCAGAATCCCATATTGCCTTTATGTCCAAAGTTTGCTTGTACCATTTTTCTAGTGTTTACGCTTTGCCTGGATCACTTGCCTTGTCGCAACACCTCATGCGATCTAACTATTTACAGTGTAACACCCCTTAACCGAGTTCTGTAACACCCCTCGACCCGCTCCCATCGCAGGAGGGTCAAGAGACATCACCAGACCATTTCTTTTTAAAACCACATATTACTAAAACGGAAGATTTTTACTAAACATAAAGATATAAATTTCACTAATTGGCAAATGCTCATCAACTGAAATCAACTATACCGGTTGAATATGTTCAAAACAGTGTGTATCAAAATCGTCTCGAGTCACATTCACCACATATTTTTCATAGATCAAAATTATATAGATATGGCATACTTCGAAACTAGCTTACAAACGTGCATATTTCATCCATTCATATACATATAAACTAATCAAGTTAACACCATAACCATAAAAGTGAAAAATTTAAGTGAGCCATTTTCGCATGGCCTAATTTAATTACAAAATCCTAAGGTATTTGTTAACCACAAAATGTCAAACCTATACATGCCATTTCAAGATTTAGTTACCAATACCAAAAGATGGGTGATAGTGTAGATGACTTCAATTCTGAAATTCCCGAGACCGTATCTAACGAACAAAGTCTACAAAACAGAGAAATAAGGTAACAGAGTAAGCATTCATGAGCTTAGTAAGCTTTTAAGCCATAACAACACATTCAGAGATTAATACCGGATACTTCTATTACATTAACAAGATTTGACCTTAACCGAATGCATATTAAAATAAATTTACCCTTCCTATCCATACATATAAAACATCTTTCCTTAACTAAATTCAGAATCATAAGAGTAATTTCCACATACTAAATCGAACTCACTTTCTAAGTCAAAATATATATATATCAAGTTCGGTTGCAAAGCTAAGTCTTTATTGCGTATATAAAACATATCCAATTTTTTTCCATAAGCTTTAAGTCACAACACATTCGTATAGCCAAATCCATTTTAACACTTTCCTAACGATCGAGATTTTCAAATACGATATTAAGCGTCAAGCCTTCATACTATTCAGAAACAAAGGTCAAATTCAATATCACCTGGATTACATGGCATAATTTAAACAGGAGCACGAATCACAATTTAATTGAAGTACTTACCTGACCAATTTATGTTGAGAGCTTAATTATTAAGGTTAGTAAAACCCGAATATGTTTTTGTATTTCTAACATAATTGTCTTTGGCCTCGCTCGGATTGTAAAGTTCTCGCGTTAAGGCTTTTCGAGACTCGGCCCGAATGAATCACTGGCACAAACGCCCTTCAGGACTTATCCTGGATACAACATTGGCACATATGCCCTTCGGGATTCATCCCGGTTTAACTCTGGCACGTATGCCCTTCGGGATATAACTCGGATTAACTCTGGCACGTATGCCCTTCGGGATTCAACCCGGTTTAACTCTGGCACGTATGCCCTTCGGTATATAACCCGGATTAACTCTAATTGCATCATTCACACATTAAGGCGAAATATGTGAGTCTTACTACATACTCAGACATTAGACATATAAAGACACTTAATTCTCACATCAAATGGGTTCCAAAGGCATCACATGTCTAATACGTTTTCGCTATATGGTCATTTCGCCATTACTTACATCGACCATAATTTGTACACTTTATACTACTTTTCACATGCATAACCAAACATTTATCTCATGTTAAAATCAAGTTATGAGCTCGGTTATCTCACTCAAAACTTACCTTGATTATCGTCCAACAAGAATAAACCTGCTAATCCACCATCTTTGATTTTCCTTTATCCGAATGTGGTTCCTTTTGTTCTTGAGCTAGTGAAGAAAAACAAGTAAGCTATTTTAATTGCTTTTCCATTTCATCTAAACCGTAATGCCAATACTCTAAATCAAATTGAACAGGCAGTATTACTCTTTTCTAATCATACACGTAAATCAACTTAAGCATATCGATTTATGCCACACACACACATATATAATATCTATTCGGCCTTCATACAAATACAAATATTTTCCCAATTTAAAAATACCAAAGTACCTTACATTGGCATATAACTATCAAGACTTTAACAACAACAAAATTTTCACTTATTTGATCAAATTCACATCCGGCACTATTTGCACCTAATCCATTAACCGTTTACCACTCATCAATTTAATCACACCTTCAATCATGTCAAAAAAAATTACAGAAATTTACACAATTCATTCTCTAATGGACCGTTCGGCAATCAAAATAAAAACATGGTTCAATACGTGAGCTATGTATATATTTTCAAATTTTATCAAAATTAATTTTTTTTAGAGCAAACCACATTGATCGAATGGAAATACTCTCCTATACCAAAGAAATCCAAGTTTAACAAGCTCAATTCCATCTACTCTTTAAAATCCATACAAACATCAAATTTTGCTATCAAGGAAATATAAGCACCCATAGCCGAATTTCATAGTTTGCCTAACTCTTCCTCTCCTTATCACAATTTAGCTAGTTTTCCATGATTACCACCTTAATTCATCATCTTTAAACTTAAAACACAAAATCTCTCAAGATGTGGCCATGACCGAAACATATACACATCAAAACATTGACAAAAATTTAACTCATGGGTTGAATGAACATTCACATGACCATTTCAACCATCCAAAAATTCATTAAAATTATTAAAGAAATTTACCTATTGAAGGGTATCAAAGTGCCGAAATATTCAACTTCTTCTTTCTCCTTTCTTAAGCACTCTCGGCCATGAAACAAAAAAGAAAAGAACTTTGTTCTTTTCACCCTTTTGTCTTTATTATTTAATGATAAAACATGTTAACCACCAATCAAAATTTCTTTAATAATATAATACACCCAAAATGATCATTAAAGAAAATACATGGCCGGCCACTATCCATAAAAAAAAGATAATTGACATGCAAAACCAACTATTTTAAAACCTTTCCTATTTTGTATTTTTAATTTGTCCATCTAAAATTCTAAGTTTCTCTACTAAGTCCTTGTTAATAAATTCTCATCTAAAAATTGTAAAGTTTCAAACATTAAAATTCACACATACCTTCAGCACATATAATAGACGTAAGAAATTAAAATCAACGATTTCATTGACTCGGTTTAGTGGTTCCGAAACCACTTCCCGGCTAGGGTCGAAATAGGGCTATCACAAGTCTCCCCCTAAAGGAAATTTTCGTCCTCGAAAATCTTACCGGTAAACAGATTTGGGTATTTTTCCTTCATAGTGTTCTCGGGTTCCCAAGTCGCTTCTTCAATCCCGTGCTTGAGCCATAACACTTTTACTAACGAAACCTTCTTGTTTCGCAATTCTTTTACTTCGCGGGCTAAAATACGAATCGGTTCTTCCTCATAGTTCAAATCAGACTGAATTTCAACTTCTGACGGACTAATCACATGCGAAGGGTCGGATCTATAGCGACGGAGCATCGAGACATGGAAGACATTGTGAATCCTTTCCAATTCAGGGGGCAAAATCAATCTGTATGCTACCGGTCCAATCCGTTCCGAAATCTCATACGGTCCGATGAATCTCGGACTCAACTTGCCTTTACGGCCGAATCTAAGTATCTTTTTCCACGGTGACACCTTTAAAAACACTTTGTCCCCAATCTGATACTCAATATCTTTACGTTTCAGGTCTGCGTACGATTTCTGTCGATCAGATGCCATTTTCAAGCTGTCACGGATCGTTTCCACTTTTCGCTCTGCTTCTTTTACTAAGTCGACCCCGAGAATCTTATTCTCACTAAGCTCGGTCCAGAATAGAGGTGTACGACATTTACGACCGTATAGGGCTTCAAAGGGTGACATCTGAATACTCGATTGGAAACTGTTGTTATACGCGAATTCGACTAGGGGTAAGTATTTCTCCCACGAACCGCTAAACTCGAGGATGCAACATCTCAACATATTCTCGAGTGTCTGAATAACCCGTTCAGATTGACCGTCCGTCTGCGGATGGAAAGCCGTGCTGAAATGAAGTTTAGTGCCTAAAGCTTCATGCAATCTCTTCCAAAATCGCGAAGTAAAACGAGGATCACGGTCTGATATAATAGAGGTTGGTACTCTATGCAATCGTACAATTTGGGAGATGTACAGTTCTGCCAACTTATCAAGTGAGAAATCTGTACGAACCGGGATGAAATGAGCTGATTTTGTTAGTCTGTCCACAATAACCCAAATGGAGTCTTTCTTACTTGGTGTCAACGGTAAGCCCGACACAAAGTCCATAGTAATGTAATCCCACTTCCACTCGGGTATCAAAATCGGCTGAAGTAATCCCGACGGCACCTGATGTTCCGCTTTTACTTGCTGACATATTAGGCATTTAGATACAAAATCAGAGATGTCTCGTTTCATGCCATGCCACCAATATTGTCGCTTCAAATCATTATACATTTTCGTACTACCCGGATGGACTGACATTCGGCTATTATGGACTTCATTTAGAATCATCGAAACTAGCTCGGACTTTTTCGGAACACACAATCGGTCCTTAAATCTCAAACAATCATCTCCGTCGACCCGAAACTCTAAATTCACATTCGACTCACACTGAACTCGTTTGGTAACTAAGTCATCATCGGCTTTCTGAGCCTCACAAATCTGCTGAAGTAGGACAGGTCTTGCTACCAATTCGGCAATCAACACCTCATCCGCTGACATGGTTAGCTTCACATTCATAGCTCGTAAAGAAAATAAAGATTTTTGGCTAAGAGCGTCCGCCACTACATTAGCTTTCCCCGGGTGATAATCAATAACAAGCTCATAATCTTTTAGCAATTCTAGCCACCACCTTTGTCTCAAATTCAAATCTTTTTGAGACATCAGATACTTGAGACTTTTGTGATCGGAGAAGATGTGACATTTCTCACCGAACAGATAATGTCGCCAGATCTTCAAGGCAAAAACAATAGCGGCTAATTCAAGGTCATGAGTCGGATAATTCCGCTCGTGAGGCTTCAATTGCCTTGAAGCATAAGCAATAACCCGGCCTTCTTGCATCAAAATGCAGCCTAAACCGTTTAGAGATGCATCACTATAAACTACAAACTCTTTACCGGTTTCTGGTTGAACTAACACCGGAGCTTCCGTTAAAAGGGTTTTCAGTAGATCAAAACTTTGCTGACACTTGTCTGACCACTCGAACTTGATATCTTTTTGCAGCAACCTTGTCAATGGAGTCGCAATCATTGAAAAACCATTGACGAATCGTCGGTAATAACCGGCGAGTCCTAAAAAGCTTCGAACTTTAGTAATATTTTTAGGAGGTTTCCAGTCGAGAATAGCTGAAATTTTGTTTGGATCAACTCGAATACCCGAAATAGATACTATATGGCCCAAGAACCCGACCTCACGCAACCAAAATTCGCACTTGCTGAATTTCGCATATAATTGATTTTCACGTAGGGTTTGAAGTACTAGTCTCAAATGCTCGGCATGCTCGGCTTCATCGCGAGAGTAAATCAAAATATCATCAATGAACACTACTACAAAGCGATCCAAAAATGGCTTAAATACCCGATTCATCAAATCCATGAATACTGCGGGGGCATTGGTGAGTCCAAACGGCATCACTAAGAACTCGTAGTGACCGTATCTCGTTCTGAATGCTGTCTTCGGTACGTCAGAATCTCTAACTCTCAACTGATAATAGCCGGATCGCAAGTCAATCTTTGAAAATACTGAGGCTCCTCTCAACTGATCGAACAAGTCGTCAATTTGGGGCAACGGATACTTATTCTTTACCGTGGCTTTATTCAGCTATCAATAGTCGATGCACATTCTCATAGTCCCGTCTTTCTTTTTCACGAACAAAACCGGTGCACCCCAAGGTGAAAAACTAGGTCGTACGAAGCCTCTGTCTGTTAACTCTTGCAGCTGAGATTTCAATTCCTTTAGTTCGGTAGGTGCCATACGATACGGGGCAATCGAAATCGGCATCATACCAGGAATCAACTCTATACCGAACTTGACCTCTCTTACAGGCGGCAATCCAGGTAATTCTTCGGGAAACACATCTGAAAACTCACAGACTACGGGCACCGTCTCAAGTTCTCGGTTAGAAGCTTTGTTATCCAACACATAAGCCAAATACGCTTCATAGCCTTTTCTCATGTATTTCTGAGCTGACATGGTCGTAATTACGACAGGCGGCCCACTTAGATCAATGGATTCAATTCGGATTATTTCATTATTCGAACATCGCAAATCGATAGTTTTTCGCTTACAATTCACTATCGCGTCATGAACGGTCAACCAGTCCATTCTGAGAATAATGTCAAATTTGTCGAATGGTAGAAGCATCAAATCAGCCGGAAAACAGAAATCTCGAACCATTAACGGGCATTTCTTGCATACTTTATCAACCAGAACACAACGACCCAAAGGGTTCGACACTTGAATTACGAATTCAGTAGACTCAACAGGAAGAGTCTTACTGGAGGCCAAAGTTTCACACACATATGAATGGGTTGAACCAGGATCAATTAGAGCAATAACATCAGTGTTAAAGAGTGTGAAAGTACCAGTAATAACATCCGGAGAAGAAGCTTCCTCGCGAGCACGAATAGCATATGCTTTGGCTGGTGCTCGAGCCTCAAATCTAACTATAGTATCTCTAGCCCCTCTCTGACTACCGCTAATATTTCCACCCCGTCGCGGTGGTCTACCCCGTACAGCCGTGCCGCTAGCTCTCTGACTCAGGTCGGGAGTGCACTCATCAACTTTCGGACAGTCTTTTATAGAATGATCGGCAGATCCACATCTGAAACAGGAGCGATCACGATGCCTACAACTCCTCGGGTGCCATTTACCACAATAATTGCAATCAGATCTATCCCGGTGTTCATTACCCACACTGGCAATAGAAGTAGCTCGCGAACTCACGGGAGGTCGATGGTGATCACGTCTAGAAAAACCTGATGTATATTTAGATCGGCCTGAGTCATCTCTAGTCTTTTTGGACGATTGTTGAACAGATTTTCTCGCAGATCTCTTACGGAACTCTCTATTTCCACCTTCGGCTTTTCTTTTTTCATTACTGAGCTCTTCAGCTTTACAGGCTCGCTCGACTAACACAACAAACTCCTTAATTTCCAGAATTCCCACCAGTAGTCTGATATCTTCGTTTAATCCATCCTCAAAATGCTTACACATAATAGCCTCGGAGGATACACATTCTCGAGCATAACGGCTAAGTCGCACAAATTCTCTCTCGTACTCGGTTACTGACATCTGATCTTGTTTGAGTTCTAGAAATTCCTTCCGTTTTTTATCAATGAATCGCTGGCTGATATATTTCTTACGGAACTCGGTTTGGAAGAATTCCCAGGTGACCCGTTCCTCCGGAACAACAGAAACCAGAGTATTCCACCAGTAGTAGGCAGCGTCACGTAACAGAGACACCGCGCATTTCAGACACTCCTCGGGTGTACAGGACAGTTCATCAAACACTCGAATGGTATTGTCGAGCCAAAACTTCGCCCGCTCGGCATCATCGCTAGGGGTAGCCCGGAACTCTTCAGCCCCATATTTTCTAATTTTATCAACAGGGGGCTTACTCGATCTCACTGGATCTGTCACAGGAGGGGCCATATAAGTCGGAAACAGAGTATTCGGGGGCGGAGGTTGTGGAACAGCCAGATTTGATCTAATAAATTGAGCGAACCAGTCACTCATCATCGCGTAAAAGGCTTGCCTCGTGTCATCATCTTGATGACTGACATTCGGCTGAGAGTCAGGTGGCGCTGTCCCTTGTGCGGGAGCAAGCGCTACACTCTCAACATCGTCCGCTACAGCTCGGTCTGGTTCGGGATCCATTCTAAACCAAAAATCACATTTCAGATGTCAGAAGTCATCACACTATCGTATTAACATAAATGGCATGTATAGCTAGACTCTTACTTACTACGGTAGTCCGAGAATCAACTAAACCGTAGCTCTGATACCAATAAAATGTAACACCCCTCGACCCGCTCCCATCGCAGGAGGGTCAAGAGACATCACCAGACCATTTCTTTTTAAAACCACATATTACTAAAAAGGAAGATTTTTACTAAACATAAAGATATAAATTTCACTAATTGGAAAATGCTCATCAACTGAAATCAACTATACCGATTGAATATGTTCAAAACAGTGTGTATCAAAATCGTCTCGAGTCACATTCACCACATATTTTTCATAGATCAAAATTATATAGATATGGCATACTTCGAAACTAGCTTACAAACGTGCATATTTCATCCATTCATATACATATAAACTAATCAAGTTAACACCATAACCATAAAAGTGAAAAATTTAAGTGAGCCATTTTCGCATGGCCTAATTTAATTACAAAATCCTAAGGTATTTGTTAACCACAAAATGTCAAACCTATACATGCCATTTCAAGATTTAGTTACCAATACCAAAAGATGGGTGATAGTGTAGATGACTTCAATTCTGAAATTCCCGAGACCGTATCTAACGAACAAAGTCTACAAAACAGAGAAATAAGGTAACAGAGTAAGCATTCATGAGCTTAGTAAGCTTTTAAGCCATAACAACACATTCAGAGATTAATACCGGATACTTCTATTACATTAACAAGATTTGACCTTAACCGAATGCATATTAAAATAAATTTACCCTTCCTATCCATACATATAAAACATCTTTCCTTAACTAAATTCAGAATCATAAGAGTAATTTCCACATACTAAATCGAACTCACTTTCTAAGTCAATATATATATATATCAAGTTCGGTTGCAAAGCTAAGTCTTTATTGCGTATATAAAACATATCCAATTTTTTTCCATAAGCTTTAAGTCACAACACATTCGTATAGCCAAATCCATTTTAACACTTTCCTAACGATCGAGATTTTCAAATACGATATTAAGCGTCAAGCCTTCATACTATTCAGAAACAAAGGTCAAATTCAATATCACCTGGATTACATGGCATAATTTAAACAGGAGCACGAATCACAATTTAATTGAAGTACTTACCTGACCAATTTATGTTGAGAGCTTAATTATTAAGGTTAGTAAAACCCGAATATGTTTTTGTATTTCTTACATAATTGTCTTTGGCCTCGCCCGGATTGTAAAGTTCTAGCGTTAAGGCTTTTCGAGACCCGGCCCGAATGAATCACTGGCACAAACGCCCTTCAGGACTTATCCTGGATACAACATTGGCACATATGCCCTTTGGGATTCATCCCGGTTTAACTCTGGCACGTATGCCCTTTGGGATATAACCCGGATTAACTCTGGCACGTATGCCCTTCGGGATTCAACCCGATTTAACTTTGGCACGTATGCCCTTCGGGATATAACCTGGATTAACTCTAATTGCATCATTCACACATTAAGGCGAAATATGTGAGTCTTACTACATACTCAGACATTAGACATATAAAAACACTTAATTCTCACATCAAATGGGTTCCAAAGGCATCACATGTCTAATACATTTTCGCTATATGGTCATTTCGCCATTACTTACATCGACCATAATTTGTACACTTTATACTACTTTTCACATGCATAATCAAACATTTATCTCATGTTAAAATCAAGTTATGAGCTCGGTTATCTCACTCAAAACTTACCTTGATTATCGTCCAACAAGAATAAACCGGCTAATCCACCATCTTTGATTTTCCTTTATCCAAATGTGGTTCCTTTTGTTCTTGAGCTAGTGAAGAAAAACAAGTAAGCTATTTTAATTGCTTTTCCATTTCATCTAAACCGTAATGCCAATACTCTAAATCAAATTGAACAGGCAGTATTACTCTTTTCTAATCATACACGTAAATCAACTTAAGCATATCGATTTATGCCACACACACACATATATAATATCTATTCGGCCTTCATACAAATACAAATATTTTCCCAATTTAAAAATACCAAAGTACCTTGCATTGGCATATAAGTATCAAGACTTTAACAACAACAAAATTTTCACTTATTTGATCAAATTCACATCTGGCACTATTTGCACCTAATCCATTAACCGTTTACCACTCATCAATTTAATCACACCTTCAATCATGTCAAAAAAATTACAGAAATTTACATAATTCATTCTCTAATGGACCATTCGGCAATCAAAATAAAAACATGGTTCAATACATGAGCTATGTATATATTTTCAAATTTTATCAAAATTAATTTTTTTTAGAGCAAACCACATTGACCGAATGGAAATACTCTCCTATACCAAAGAAATCCAAGTTTAACAAGCTCAATTCCATCCACTCTTTAAAATCCATACAAACATCAAATTTTGCTATCAAGGAAATATAAGCACCCATAGCCGAATTTCATAGTTTGCCTAACTCTTCCTCTCCTTATCACAATTTAGCTAGTTTCCCATGATTACCACCTTAATTCATCATCTTTAAACTTAAAACACAAAAACTCTCAAGATGTGGTCTCTCAAGATGTGGCCATGACCGAAACATATACACATCAAAACATTGACAAAAATTTAACTCATGGGTTGAATGAACATTCACATGACCATTTCAACCATCCAAAAATTCATTAAAATTATCAAAGAAATTTACCTATTGAAGGGTATCAAAGTGCCGAAATATTCAACTTCTTCTTTCTCCTTTCTTAAGCACTCTCGGCCATGAAACAAAGAAGAAAAGAACTTTGTTCTTTTCACCCTTTTGTCTTTATTATTTAATGATAAAACATGTTAACCACCAATCAAAATTTCTTTAATAATATAATACACCCAAAATGATCATTAAAGAAAATACATGGCCAGCCACTATCCATAAAAAAAAGATAATTGACATGCAAAACCAACTATTTTAAAACCTTTCCTATTTTGTCTTTTTAATTTGTTCATCTAAAATTCTAAGTTTCTCTACTAAGTCCTTGTTAATAAATTCTCATCTAAAAATTGTTAAGTTTCAAACATTAAAATTCACACATACCTTCAGCACATATAATAGACGTAAGAAATTAAAATCAACGATTTCATTGACTCGGTTTAGTGGTTCCGAAACCACTTCCCGGCTAGGGTCGAAATAGGGCTGTCACAAGTTCGACGCCGGAACCAAGTACGAGGCATTACCGGATGATAACATAACCAATCATTTACAATCAGGCCATAAAATTTTTGTTCCAATTTAAAACTTTTTCATAATATATCATACAATCCTTAAAATGGGCCTACGGGGCCAAAAACATAGTTTGGGAGTGGTCCGAAATCAAACCAAGAACTTCAGATAATTTTGGAAAATTTGGTCAAAAACAGGGCACACGCCCATGTGAGACAGGGACACACCCGTGTGGGCAGGCTGTGTGGTCACACACGCCCGTGTCCCCAACCCGCGTGGAATTATTGCAAATGTAATTTTTTTCAATTCAAACCTACAGGGGTTTTCACACAGCCTCGACACGCCCGTGTGGACATCCGGTGTGCAATACTGGAGTATTCTGTTTATGACGTCAGCATGCAAATTTGGTCACACGGCCACAAAACACGTCCGTGTGACCAGGCCGTATGACGTCCTTCATCTCCAAAATTTTCATATAGGTTTCACACGCCCTACACACATGGCCGTGTGGCCCTAAGTTAGGCTATTTTCCAAGCCGTCTTTTGCCCCAAAACGCATACAAACTTATACCATTTTTATCACCACACACCATACACATTTTTAGGCATCTACATGACCACATTTGATAGTTTAAAAACATATACCAATTCATCCACACACAAGCACATCAAGCATTTCATGAATTACCTCATAAAGACAAAACAACTTAATTACAAAACAACTTATCAAAAGACAAATGCCCACATGATAGCCAAACCAACTTGACACTTAAAACACCACTAAGTCCCTATACATGCCATAGTTCAAAAGAATTCATATTACAATACCGAAAGAATGTTGTGGATAGTGTGGGTGATCCTCCTACACTTCCCAATCTCCAAGCTAGCTTGACTACTCTATAAAATAAGGAAAAAGAGAAAGAAGTAAGCTTTAAAAAGCTTAGTAAGTCTATATGCAAATAATTAACATCATACCAACTCTCTTAATGTCCAAAAATCATATCATCACATATCAACTTACCCACCTATCCTTACCAATATAACATACATACCAAGCACATTATTTACATATACTTAAGTTCACATGCACCCTTACACACATATACACTTGCCCACATATTCACTGGCTCATAAATACACCTGCACTTACACACCACATAATCACACAAATCTCTTTTAGTAAGTTTTCCCGTTTAACCCTTCAGAATAACATCCGATACTCGATGGTTTTAACACGTAGCTCCTCCAATGCATAATCTGGCTCTCGTGTACACATGGTAAACTCTCAATATCACCCATTTAACCTAGCCATTAAATCCGTAGCTCTCATGTCTACATGGTGTCTAACACTCAGAATTACACATGTGACCTTACTATATATAACATAGCTCTCGTGTTTACATGGTGTACCTTCGGTACCATACATTCGACCTAGCTATTTTAACCCGTAGCCCTTGTGTACACATGGTATACACACTATATTACACATGTGACCTAGCTACCACATAGTCTCTCGTAGCTTTCTTGTACACATGGTGTCCTACCCTCGGAACCATACATGTGACCTGGCTACACATTATCCGTATCTCTCGTTTTTCGAAGGTTCAATCAGGAGCTCCAAATTTCCATAATTTTCAAAATCATCGAAATCATCCAACATTATCCATAACATATATTAAATTATTATTATAAAATTTAAAATCAATGTATTACTTACATATAAACTTACCTTAATAACAAAATACAATAATTTCCAATTTAGTTCGAAACCTTGCCCTTGCCTAGGTCAAGGTTGATTCCTTGTTCTTCCTGATCTATAACAACATGTTAAGCTCATTTAATAATCACATTATTCAAAACAGCCCAAAATCTTCCTATAACAAATTTTGCAACTTGACCCCTAACTTTCCAAATTTTAAAATTTAGTTTTCATCCCATTTTCTTGTATTTTAAGCCTAGCCGAACCACTTTTCCTCTTACGGCTGCCCCCAATTTCCATCATTTCACAATTTATGCATACAATATTTCACCTTTTACAATTAGGTCCTTTTTACAATTTTCACCAAAAATCACCTAGTAGAAGTTGTTCACTACAGTTTAAACTTTCATATTCTACCACTAGTCATCAAAATACATGCATTTCATTCATGGGTAAAATTTTAAACATCAACCCTAGCTCAAAATAGTGGTAGAAATGGCTAAATCAAGTTACGAGAATCTCGAAAATACAAAGAGCATTAAAAACGGGGCTATGAGTCACTTACTATGAGCTTGAGAAGTTGTCAAAACCCTAGCTATGGTCCCTTGCTATGTTCGGCCAACACATGAGGAAGATGGACAAATTTTTGGTTCATTTTCCCTTTTTATTTCTTTTATTAGCTAATGACCAAAATGCCCTTCATTAAAAACCTTTGCTATTCCATCCTTCATTGGGCATTTCTGTCCAAACAAAGTTAAAATGGTCTAATTACCATATAAGGACCCCTAATTTAAAAACCCAATTCAATCAAGTACATTTATGGATTAAAACCCATATTTTTCACCTATTGCAATTTAGTTCAACCTACCAAATTGGACATGCAAAAAAAAAAAACAAAATTCATACACCAAAATTTCACATAATTATTCAAGCGCCCAATAAACATCAAAACTCAACCGGAAAAATATTTTAGACTTCAAATTCATGGTTTTGAAACCATTGTTCTGTTTGGCCCCTAATTTGTGCTGTTACAACTCTCCCACCTTTAGGGATTTTCGTCGCTGAAAATCTTACCAGTAAATAGGTTTGGGTACTATTTCCTCATAGCTTCCTTCAGTTCCTATATAGCCTCTCCCATACCATGCTTTAGCCACAATATTTTCACCAAGGCTATACTTTTGTTTCTTAACTGTTTAACCTCTGGAGCCAAAATCTTAATTGGCTCCTCTTCGTATGTCATGTCCGGCCAAATCTCAAATTGGGTTCACCATATTTACGCGAAGTCCAGTGCACGGTTACCTATCGTTAGTTACTTTAAAACGGTAAAACATAATATTTGGAAAAAGACAATCTTATTTATATTTTTTTTTGTATTGGATAAGCGAATCTCCTTATAACTCTTCATTTTGACTCAAAGTGTAACACCCCAAACCTGGCCTATAAGTTAGGCCCGAATCTAACGTGTCACATTAGGGTGCTTTTCCAAAAAATGTTATTTTAATTATAAATCCTTTTTGAACGATAAAAGTCTCTTTGTATAAAAATCAACTTAATTATTATTAACCATTTTAAAACGTCATTCTCTTAAATCATTATTAGTTTGTTGTCAAAACTTAATTTACAATAGTCGAATTACGAAAGCGTGATGTCTAACAAAAAGAGTTGTGAAACGAATTCGAAAATATTGCGGAAGCGTAATGTTTTTAAAACAGTTGTTGTTTTGGAAAAACCCGTTCCTACCTCTAGCAATTCTAAAACCATAAATAAAATCTGAAATTTGCAATCCAGAAATTTAAAGGCCTTATTACAACTCAAATGAAAACAATTAAAGATAAAATAAATGTAACTACTAAGATATTAAACAGCTTGTAGTGTGGCCACCTCCGAGTCCTCCCATATGTCGAACCACTTATTGAGGATCACTTGTAAAATTTAAAAGAGGGGGCTGAGTTTTCGAAAACTTAGTTTGTACAACCCTCGTCAAACAAATAAGATGCAATAATCAATTTGGGCCTAAGCCCATTTCAGTAATGGTGGCCTTTAGGTCTTAGCCTATAGTGGCTTTAGTTGGGCCTAACCCCATATCACATTAACGGTGGCCCTTGGGCCTCAGCCCATAATGGCCTCAATTGGGCCTGAGCCCATATCACATATAATAATAGTATATTCTATGCACAAATGTCCCATCCAACCCTGCACTCCCTCTTCCAACCATACACTTCTGTAGGGATTAAATCGACCAACCTATCCCTACACTTCAATGTAGCACCGATTGCGGCACTAACAAATATTCATCAGTAGGTCTACAGTCGTTTCAGGTGACCCGTGCGACATTACCGAATTAGGACCACAGTCGTCTTGGTGACCCGTGCAACCATAACGAATCAAAACGGTGGGTCCACATTTGTCTCGGGCGAACCGCGCGACCCTAACAGATCAAATCACTTCCTCTAACAATATTCCCATCCCTAATGCAGCATAATATCACATGAATGCAAACATATCATAACATGGCATACACAATCAGTCATGTAACATATAGGGACATTTTAGTCATTTTGCCCTTCAAGGCATTACAGTCATTTACTATTATTATGACCTAAGTACACATGTCAGCCCATTAACAAGTTCATTATCATTCAATGCATTTTATGGCATTTTTAGCAATTACAAACACTATAGGGCCCAAAAGCCCAATACGTGGCCCAAATGGGCCACTCTAATATGGCCCATTAGGCCAAAATCCAACATTGGCCACTCAGTCAACGTGGCCTGCTCATCATTTCTTACCAATCCATCAATTTCACTCATCTCGGGCGTACGAGCCCATCAGACGCATTGACCCAATTCGGTCCAATTGGCCAAAAGGTGGCCCAAATCCATGAGATTGCTCATGGGGCCCCTGTCATTGTATCGATCTCTCCACGCGAGCATTCGCACACTCATGGGGATTACCATAACCAAGCTTTCAGCTTTTTGGCATTTTGACTTTTCGGGATTTGCCGATCTATAGTGTGTGTAGTGTGTGTACACACCTGATTACGAAACGCGCTATGACTCCTTAGCCACGAATCCTACAAACATTCAAGCTAATAATTAATCACACGCTTAATACAGTTCGCCTCCTTCTCAAAAGCTGAAACCACACTAATCCCTTTACCTTGAACGACTAAGCCTTATTAATCCCTTCACTACACGCTAGCCATAATTGTTTCCGAGATCTGCATCACAAAAACACTAACCATCAACGATTGAGTAAACACGTGAGTCACATCCATCTTAAGTCACCTTTAACACCTTATAAGGGCATTCGGCCAGTACTAAAATCATAAATAAAGATGAATATACTTACTGATTACCAGAGACCCTTACCACACCAAAACCCAAAACGTAAGAGGAGTAATTCGGCAAAGTCTTGGAGAAAGAGAATCAGTCCCACGATTAAGAGGAAAAGAGAGGAGAAGTTAGTTCTAATAAAACTGATTGAGAGAGTAAGGGAGTGTAGATGAGAGAACAAGGATGAGTGTTCGATTTTAGGGAATAAGAGAAGAAATAAAGTAAATGGAGAGCAAGAGAGCAATAGCCGACCAACAATAGTAAGGGAAGAAAATATGTAAAGAAATGAAGAGAAGAGGGTTTCAGTCTTAGATATTTTGAAGATGATGAATCGGCACTAACAAAAGAATGATAAGAGAATTTGGTTTCTAGGGACTTTGAGGAAGAAAACTTCAACAAAGTAGGAAAAGGGAGTGTGGTTTAGAGATGGAAAACTCAAAGAAAAAGAAGAGAACCGAGAAGGGAAGAATGAGAAAGTAATCGACCACCTTTGACTCAAGTAGATTTGACACCCAAGAAGAATTTTGGCAAAGGGTGAATGGAGTTATTCGGCTTTTGGAGATCAAGAGAAAGATGCACAACAGAAGAGTGCCTATACACTTAGGTAAGACTGACCAAACGAGAGAAAATACCAACACGAGATAGCTACCAACGAATCAATCAACTAAACTAAAAAAAACCCTAAACCCCTTCAAAACTGATTCTTTGCCTCCCTAAAGTTCCCATTTCGGCTCCAACTTATCCACACACCTCATCTCCTAAATTTTCTCCAAGATATGCTCCATAATCTCCTCCTTGAATTTCTCCTATGACCACCTCAAACTCCTCCCTTCAGAGTTCAACTCCACCACTAACTATCCAGATATGCAAAATAATTACTCAAACAAATACCATGCTAGCACTCGAACCTTGGACCACCCTGCCTCTCTGTGACGCCACCCCCATGCCTCCTATGTGGCGCCAGTTTGCCACTAGACCACATGCCTTCTTGTGTCGTATCTTATCCTCACTTATTTAAAAGACTTCCTACCTGAAGTCAAGGTTCCCTTAAGGCTAAAACCAAAATTTTTCCTATACCTTAACTTGATCCCAGAACTTCTCCAACACCCCTAGACACTCTAAATTATTAAGCCCTTAAATCCAACATGCCATTTGTGTCATTTCCTTGCTCACTTAAAAATTTTATGAGTCCCAAAGCTTAGGGCCCAATTCATCTAGGCCCAGAATCCGGGTGTTACACAAAGAGTTTTAACATGTCTCATAAGTGTAGCATAAAGCTAAGCACTCTCCAAACACACCAACATATCCCATTGGATAGAGCTTAGCTTGACATTCCCTTATTCTTTCTAACCTCCCCTAGGGCCTCTCGCCCAAAACACAAAACACAAATGTAAGTACTCACAATCCTATGGATGCAATTATATCTAATAGTTTCAAAAGATTATAGTGTTAAAGCATTTACTTAAACACAAAGCTTGCAGGTCATGAGGAGCTCACGAAACACTATTCGTAACTAGCTCGCAATATAGAGCTCGCATATCACTATTCACAAAAATACATATTTAGACATAATTACAAAATAGAGTTTTAGAGAAGGCTTACTCTCGAAACTTACGATTAAACCCTAATCTCTTGATTAACTATATGGTTCACACATACAAGTGGCAATCCCTAAACACTCACTAGTTTGCTGAAAGCTTTACACAAGCTTCATTTTTCCCTTGTCTTTGCTTGTAAACGGTTCTGTCAGTTTCGCCATTTCACAAACATATACAAGTCACTAACAAACAAAGCACATTAAAACTCATACATAAACATAGACGAACCTAAGTTCACGCATGCTAAGCTTTTGATGAACCTAGTTTCCTCTGTTGTGAACTTTTCTTATTTACTTCTAAACATCACCATAATAGAGCAATAAAGTCTTACCTTAAATCTTAATAGCTAAGTTTTGAGTTTTTGTTTTCGTAGAAACTTGACAATAAGAGAAAGAAGTAATTGACGAAGAAGTTTGAGAGAGTTTTGTTGTTCAAAAGAATATGAAATTTTAATAAAAAGATCTTAATTTATAGGAACTAAGTATTTTTATGTTTTTTGGATTCCCTAATCGTAGTAAAAGTAGGAAAGAGTTATGTGCATGAACGATGTTGTGAAGAGGAAAATAAGTTGACTTCCTAATTTTGGTATAATTGCCCTTTGACTACTCTTAATTTTGACTTTTACGCCAAAATAGTGATTACAGCTCTTTAGACCTGTTGCTAGGCCCAAACCAATTATTACAACTCACTAAGCCCATTACTGACCTCAGTTCGTCAGGCTTACTGGTGAAACCAAGCTCACTAAGCCCCAAACTCCTAGGCCTTATTTTGGGATGTTACATATGCCAATAAAGAATTGAGTCCCTTCAGACTTGATAGTTTACCCTATTTAATGGTATTTACAACACCATTAAAATTTATTACATATTCTATTAAATCAATCCCTTAGGCATTGCCTCTACAAGAGCCCCACTATATGTATACACAGCTACTAAATTCCACCTAGCTCCCAACAAAAACTGACTTGGTCCCTCTCACAATTCTAGATCTACATCTTACCTGCATTTGAGTAGAAAACTTACAAGTTCGGGTGAACTTAATGAGATCTGCATAAAATAAGGTATACAAAATTGTAAAATAATCAACCTAGATTTTAACTCCCTGATAACCATGTTTATTAATTCAAACAAGCGACGATTGGCAACTACCAGATAATTTCTGCCACTGTGATCTTTCTTAGAAATTTCATGCCTTCATAGTTTCTGAGCAGTAGGGCTCACTTCTATTGTGGAAGTCCTTACCTTTGTCACATAAATCCCTAAAGAAAACTTCTTGACACGTACTATTTTTGCCTTGGAAGCATAACAAAATTTCATGTCCTCTCTAGTCCTCACCACCTATTTACCCCCTATTTTCCCTCAACTTTGGATGGGCTTCATCGACTATCCATCCTTGACACTCACTTCCCCCTAAGAGAACCTGATATGGCCTATTAACCTTTCAACTGATTTCTTCCCTTTTTTTATAGGTACACATCTGCATACTATTGCGTATTTGCACATACCTGTTTAACATGCATGGAATCCGTAGCTTTCCTAGTAGACTAATATATGTGTATTCTACGAATACCCTTTCTCTCAGGGAGCTTCTTTTCTCTCCACTCTATCCTGGTTGAGACATAGATTTGGTTTCCCTCAATATTGTTATGGCCTATATCCCTTGGTCTCACCAACTTCATTCTTTATATGATTTATCACCCCGGTCATCTATGAACTTCACTTTCAACCTTGACATTCCTCATAAACCAAGAGCATTCAAATACCAATCCCCATATCTAACCTTTTGGTAGATTTCCCTTGTCTACCGTCCCAGTGGACTACACTAGCGACAATAGTCCAATTATGGTCTTACACCTAATCTATTCCCTGCGTTAAATATCTTGATGGACTATCCTATGTTTAGTGTCTTGACAAATTATTTGTGATGCCATAACGTCTCTTCGCTATGGTCTTACTCATTCTATCATCAAATTATCTCTTGTTGCCATAACATCTTTCAGCTATGGTCTTACACATTATAACCCCATGTTTAATGTCCCAGCAGACTACTAGCATGCCATAGTCCAACTATGGTCTTAGTTCTGTGTACCATGATGCTATAGCATCTTTTAGCCATGGTCTTAATCATTTTTGTCATAACGTCATAACATCTTTCAACTATGGTCTTACTCATTGTAGGCATATAGCCTTAGATTGGTCTCATAGCCTAGCCATGGTCTATACTCTTCCCATTTTATTCCATCCATTCCTCCATTTTACCATTCTACACCTTGAAGCTTGAACACCATAGTGTTCACTTTGCAAGGCCTAGAGCTTTGCACATTACTATTTGTACTAAGCAAGACCGTACGATAGTATCTAACAAATACATCTCTTTTTCTTGTTCCTAACTTTTCCTAACCCTAAGTTAGTCACCCTTTTCATATTATGATGTTCTAGTCACACATACCATGCAGAACATCATTAAGCAATGTACTATGCCAAATATTCATTCAATAATCATCTACTCTTACTACCAACACTAACATGGTAACTTCTCATAACCACTTATAGCAACTAGAACACAAAGTGCAAAAACTCACCTTGTTTTCTTACCTCCTTAGCTTAGCCTCTTTGAACACTAGTGCCTCTCTCCGTGTTGTAACATGGAGACCAGTCTCATGTTCTTATACCTTTGTATGGTGTCTTGCACACTCACCAAACACGTTAGCCCTCCTTTAGGCCTACTTTGGCCCTTAAGGTCATATAAATGGCTCAAATCACACTTTTTATTAATCAAAAACTATAATTGAAAAACTAAGTAAAACATAATAAAATTGCTTATATGCAAGCTCTGTAAGTATGAAAACTAAGTAGAATCCTAAAATAACATTACTACCTTCAGTGTCGTGACACAAGGCATAGGATGTCACGACACTGGCCCTATACTTGAAGTATTAATGAACTAAGGGCGTTTTGGTCTACACAACTGAGCTAAGGCTAAAGACAATGACCAACCTTAAACCTATAAATAGCCCTCATTAAACACTTGAGAATCATCTTTTCTATATTTTAGAACTTTTCTTTTAGTTTAGCTTTCAATTTTTTGTTTCTTTTGTACTTAGGATTTATTTTCAATTTTATTTCCTTCGTGTTCTTTGGAGAATCTAACTTGTGGATTCAACAAACTCGTTGTGGATTTCTGCACCTCAATATCAATATAGCTTAAGATTTCTCTTAAACTTTTACTCTTGATTTATTTTTCATGTCTATTTTCTTTATCAAGTTTCTATCATTTATGAGATCCATGAGGTACTAATCCTCTTATAGAGGATTAGTGAGTGGACGTGAGAGTAATTGACTTTTATTTAGGGATTCTTAACAGATTGGCTGATTGGGATAGGAAGAACGTAAACCATAGGCCTGATAACCCCAGAAAGTCATTTAGGTGGGAATTAACCCAAAATTGGTACTGCCTATTTGTGAACGCCTTACCCCAATCCGTTCTGGACTGTGAGGTTGAGAGATAAGTAGTTCTTTCCAACTTATTAGTTTAGTGGAAGATCAAGAGATCCTGCTTGGTTAGCGACTAGTTGATTGAGTAGAACCTGACATAGAAATTAGTTATGACTACTGAAGCGAGTTAGTCTTCCATTCTTAGTTTTGATTGAATTGACAAATTAGTTTTCTATTTTATTGTTTTATGCAATTTATTTATTTTCTTATAGAACAATTTTTTTTCAATTTATGTTTCTATCATAATATACTTTAATTAAAATAATAATTAGATCTATTAACATTTAAGTTGTTATTAATTTAGTACTCGCCTCCCTTGGGTATGATTCTTAGAGTACTCACCTACTTCATTGTAAAAAACTATATTACAACCTGACTCGTATGCTTGGGGAAATCACCTAACTTTCATATTTCGTTACAGGAAATTTACTCTAGACATTTGTATGTCCAGAGGCAATCAAAGCCTAAAACCCCTCATATAACATGAAGGGGTGTCAACCTTAGTAGAAATACAAGGGTGAGTCTTTCATCCCTCCCCTACTCTAAGTAGGATATTTTTTCTATTTAAAATAAACCTCTACAACTCTATAAGGGTTTTACATTCTCTTCCTATAAATAGATGGCACCGGTAGAGCTATTAACACATTTTTGAGAGATTGTTATTCCGTAGAAAAATAGAGAGAATTTATTTTCAACTTTTAAATATATTTTTTCAGAATAACAATTTTATCGATTTCATTTTAAAAAGAGAGAATTTTCGCTTTCAACCAGAAAAAACTTTTTCTACTTTTGTATTTCGGTTCAATTTGTTCGAGCCCACACTCGAAATAGTTCGTGGTACAAGAATAACGGAGAATATCATTTGGTTGAATGATGGAAAACATCAAGGATCCACTTATTAGAAAACACAAGTACATATTTGGTTAAGGTTTATTGCAAAAAATATCACAAACAAGGTTAATTTTCAAAATTTCATTTTCCATTATGCAAGACTGTTTACAAATTGGGTTTTTTTTCAAACAATTGGTATCAAGAGCCAGGTTGTGCTATGTTCATGGTGTTAAGCCAAGACCGAGCCTCTCTCTTCATTTTGTTTGATTAATATTTGATAAGATGTGACATTCTTATAATTATTCGCATGTTTAGGGGAATTGATAAGCTATAAAAGTAACATATTCTAATCCTATTCTTAATGCATTTTTGGGTGGTTTATTATGCAAATTAGTGAATTTGATGCTCCTAATCCTTAAATTTATGTTTCTATACTTAGGTGAGCATAGGGAAGTGAAAGTAGTGAAAAACGAGCCAAAATCAAATAAAAAGAGCTATTTTCAGGGTCCACACGGCCTGCACATTTTCCACATAGGTTGGGCATATGCCCGTGTGAGCCACACAGGCTGGCCACAGGCCCATATGCCAGGTCGTGTTGATATCACTCCCTGTTTCCCAAACACGCAGAAAAACTCAATTTTTAGGCTTTCTGAGCATTCTAAAGTCTATAAATACACACTAGAAGAGGACCTAAGGGGGCACGCAGAGAAGAACAAAGAAAAAACTCGAAGAACGCGATTGGATTCATTTTAGAAGTGGATCTCCTTCAAGACTGAAGATCTGCATTCAATTTTTTTTGAAGTTTTATTGGGTTTTTTTATGCCTTATTGTTTTCCTAGCTTTGAGATGATGTTATTGCAGATTATGAACTAAATTCCCTAGATACCTAGGGAAGATGAAACTTATATGAATTTTATTATTTGATTTCTGAATTACATAATAAAGACTTGATTCTTGTTCTTAATTATGTATGATTATTTCATGTCTTAATATTTTCATAATATTAATTCATGCTTAATGTGCTTATTTTAGTGGAGCAAAAGTCCTTGTTTAAGAGTAGATCTAGCATAATTGAATGAAGTTGCATGCAATCCTAGAAATAGTGTAACACCCCTTACTCAAGTCCAACATCGGGATGGGGTACGAGGCATTTTCGTATTTGAACATGCTTGATCATACTAAATCGAGCCTCACTTTTCACTCCAAATTAAAACTTTTCAAATAAACTCTTAATATCCTTATCAGGGGCCAACATACATCGGAACTGGTTGGGAACTAGTCCGAGAATTTTTGGGCTCTTAGAAAAATTTGTGCTTAAAATAGGGTCGCCTGCCCGTGTGAGACGGGACACACCCGTGTAGGCAGGCCGTGTGGTGACACATGCCCAGGTTCCTAGCCCGTGCTGAATTTATTTTTATTTTAAACCTGCAGGGGTTTTGACACTGCTTAGGCACACGCCTGTGTCCCTCACACGGCTTAGACACGTCCGTGTCATTATCTCTTGGAGGACTCTGACTCTGAACACTATAACATCTGGAGTTCACACGGCCAAGGCATACGCCCGTGTGCTTAGCCCCTGTGCAATACTGACTTAAGCCCAAAAACAACTTGGGTTTAACATGGCCAAAGCACACGCCCGTGTGCTCTGCCTGTGCTCAACGTTGAGTTAACTAAATTGAATGCAGGGGACACATGGTCTATTAACACACCCTTGAGGCTGACCGTGCGTCACAAACGGCCTAGGCACACGCTCGTGTGCCCAACCGTGTGGACAACTATAGGCTATTTTCCAAGTCTTTTGCCACCCTGAAACTGAACCAAAGACAATGCTAATCCAAAATCTGAACTAGTGGCACAATAGAACATCCAAACATTCACAAACATGAAATTCAAACTATAACCTCATAATACAATTATCAATATTCATCTTTCCCATCAATTTATGCAATTTCATGCTAATACCATTTACATTCACTTAGCAATTAAACTCTATCAATATTAGCCTCCTTTCAAAGGCCATTACAAAATGTCTTGAGCAATATTAGTAGCCAACACATTATGCTAACAAAATGACTCATCTCAAAGTGACAAAGTTTCCTATACATGCCATACACAAAAATAACTAACTATACAATACCCAAGATGGGATGGCTTGATAGAATGAACTCAAGCTCCGCTTTAACGATCTCCGAGCTAGTTCGGCAAATCTACAGTGAAAAAAGGGAAAATGAAGGGGTAAGCATAAAATGCTTAGTAAGTTGCATGGAAAAATATAACAACATAAATCATGAAACATCATTCAAATTAAATATCATAAAATGTCATATACTTTTTTACTCCTTTTCAAAGCTTACTCAATCTCATGACTTACTCACTCTCATAACTTAGTCGTTCTCATGGCTTACTTGTTCTCATAGCTTAGATTTACATTTTTCTTGTAACTTACTCATGTGCACCTTTAACACTCATCATAAAACTTTAGTCTTCTTGTTATCAGATCAACTTGATCACTTTCTCTATTGGTATACTTAGAACATCGATGGAAACCCGTAATGTCAATCTCATGGTAAGATGCCAAAGCCATATCCCAGATATGGTCTTACATGGGATTTCAAGTTGATGCCGAAGCCAAATCCCAGATATGGTCTTACACGGGATCTCATACCGATATCGATGCCATGTCCCAAACATGGTCTTATACGAGATCGTAAGATGATGCCGATGCCATGTCCCGGACATGGTCTTATACAGGATCTCTCTTAGATGCCTACGCCATGTCCCAAACATGGTCTTATAGGGGATCTATATTTCATGTCGATGCCAAAGCCATTTCCCAAACATGGTCTTATACGGGACCACATGTCGATGGCAATGCCATGTCCCAGACATGGCATGGGATCTCAGTTCGGTGCCAATGCAATATCCCAGATATGGTCTTAAACGAGACCTACATAACTCATGACCATGGTATCCATCAAATTCTTTGACACATAATCGAAATTATTCAACGATAGCTTCATCTTATCTTGGTAAAATCATAATAATCAATTTCATGAACTATACAAATTTCATACAATATCATATTAATGACTAAATGGAATTTCATGAATTCTTAGAAAATTATCACAATAAATTTTCATAAATCATACAAGGCTAAAATATCACATACAACTTACCTCGGGTCCAAAATGAGGGTGATTTTCGATTTAGTCCACTACTTTGCTTTTTCCCCGGTTTCGATCTCGGCTTCGTGTTTCTTGATCTAGAATGACAAATTTAACTTATTTAGTACCCACATTGGCTAATTAGCCCAAAATTCATACTTTGGAAAAATTTATAATTTTTCCCCTAAACTTTTGCATATTTGCAAAATGGTCCCTAGGCTCGTAAAATGAAATGGTTGAACCTTTCATGTGCTCATAACAGCCCACATTTCTCATCAATTTGTACATTTACTACACATTTTACTAACTTTGCAATTTAGTCCCTATTAGGGACTTTCATGAAAAATCACCTAGAGAAAGGTGTTTACTACACTTTAAACTTTCATATTATACCACTAGACATCAAAATACTTGCATGTCATGCATTGGTAAGTTTTTGAGCATAAACCCTAGCTCAAATTAGTGGTAGAAATAACTAAATTAAGCTACAAGGATTTCAAAAATACTAAGAGCATGAAAAACAAGGCTTGGAGTCACTTACTTGGAGCTTGAAAATGAAAGAAACCCTAGCTATGGAGGACTCTTCAAATTCGGCACAAGCATGGAGAAGATGGACATTTTTTGCTTTCTTTTTCCCTTTTTATTTCATTAATTTACCAAATGACCAAAATGTCCTCGTAGCCTTTCTTTAAAATTTTACTCTTCCGTGGGCATTTTTGTCCATAGTGCCAAAAATTAGTCTAATTGCCAAATAAGGACTCCTAATAAATGTTCTAATGCCAATTCATTCTTAAAGCTTTTAGAAACTCAATTTTGCAACTTTTGCAATTTAGTCCTATGGGGCAAATTAATCACTAATTCATGCAATTTCCTTCATGAAATTTTCTCACTTCATGCAATCATATCAATAACTCAATAATAATCATGAATAATATTTTTCTACTTCAAATTTGTGGTCTCGAAACCACTATTCTGACTAGGCCCTAATTCGGGCTGTTACAAATAGGACAGCATAAATCTACCTAATTAGAGTCAAATCTAATAGGGGAATCTATAGATCTAGTTAATGCGACAGTAGATGTTTTAATTAGAAAGAAATTTCAATTAATCGACCTAGAGTCAGTTGTTTTTACTCTCGAAAGAGATATTAACATATGGATCAATGCACAAGTGAATAAATCGTTCAATTCAAATCCAGAATAATAGGTGAAGTCTAGGTGGCTTCTTTCATGGGTATTGCCTATTACATTGGTTTTATTCGATTATTTTTCTAAATTCATTCTCTGTTACGTTCTTAATAATTAGTTTTGTTAATTTTAGATTAAAAATAATCATACCAATTTATTGGCTAAATAATAGAAAAATAGTAATTACTAGACTTTTAGTCCTCGTGGATATGGTATTCCCTACTCACCATAGCTATACTACTATCCGATAGGTGCGTTTGCCTTTATTGTAATTTTAGCTAGTTTAGTGACACATCAAATTTTTGGTACCGTTGCCGGGAACTAAAATATTAGGAACACTTGATTTTTATTAATTTAGTCGTTTATTTTTATAGCATTCTAGTTTTGTTTTTAGTTTAAATTTTGTTTTCTAATTTTTCTTTTATTTGCTTCTGGTCGGTTCCTTTAGTTTATGACTAGAAGAAACCTGTCAAGACCTTTAGTGTTTGATAGTGAAATTAAAAGTACAATTCATAGAAACAGTAGAGAATCAAGGCAGAGTCGACAAAATATAATGAAAGAGCAAGAGGACGTTATAATTGTTACTGAGGATGTGGTTGATAATAAGAATAATCAACTACCTCCTGTAGTTGTTGCGAATCTTGTAAATCCAAATCCTACTCCTCGTACTATGTACGATTATGCCAAGCCTAATCTAATGGGGGCTAAATCGAGTATTGTGAGACCTGCCATTGCTGTTGATAATTTTGAACTAAAGCCGAACTCTATTCAAATGATTCAATAGTTTGTTCAGTTCGATGGTTTGCAAGACGAAGATCCAAATACTCATTTGGCTAATTTTTTGGATTTCTGCGACACTTTCAAGATAAATGGCATTTTTGATGATTCCATTTGCTTACGGTTGTTTCCCTTCTCGTTGAGAAATAAAGCTAAACAGTGGTTGAACTCCCTACCACGAGGTTCTATCACTACATGGGAGCAAATAACTGAGAAGTTTTTATTGAAGTACTTCTCACCCGTTAAGATAGCTAAGTTGAGGAATGATATCTCTTCCTTTCTACAAATGGACTTAGAGACCCTTATGATGCATAAGAGAGGTATAAGGATTTATTGAGACGGTACCCTCACCATGGGTTACCTTTATGGCTACAGGTTGAAACCTTCTACAACGGTTTGAATCCCTCAACTAGGTAGTTAATTGATGCAGCAGTCGGTGGTACTCTAAACAATAAAACACTTGAAGCAGCTTATGAGTTTATAGAAGAGATGTCACTGAATAATTATCAGTGGCAAGTCATAAGGATGAAATCGACAAAAGTAGCCAGTGTTTTTAATTTAGATGCGGTCACCATGTTATCGAATTAGGTAGAACTTTTAAATAAAAAATTAATGGTTAATGTATTTATACGCAAGTACATCTGGTGATGCAATGTGACGCAAATGGAGGTGGAATGAATAATTCAGAATATTTACCCTATGGTTCTAGCATGGAGAATGAACAAATCAACTATATGGGTAATAATTCTAGACCTTAGAACAATCCTTATAGTAACACTTACAATGTAGGTCAGAGGAACCATCCCAATTTCTCATTGGGTGGTCAAAGAAATCAAAGACCACAACCCCCTGCAGGTTTTCAACAGCAACCTTATCAGCAAAAGAAGAAACGGAACCTAGAAGAGATGTTAGCAAAATTTATTTCGGTGTCAGAGACCTATTTTCAAAACACCGAGACGGCTTTGAAAAATCAACAAGTGTCAATTCATGAGTTCAAAAATCAAATTGGATAGCTTGCTAAATTAGTTTTAGAAAGGCAGCAAGGTAGTTTACCTAGTTACACCGAACCTAACCCAAAAGAGCATGTGAAAGCAATTACACTAAGGAATGGGAAAGTGTTGGCTACACCTGAGAAGAAGCTACAACAGGAATCTAATAAGGAAAAGGACGAGGGGTTAAAACCCGAAGTGAGTGAAACATTGGTACTTAAGGAATATAAACCACCGATCCCATATCCAACAAAGTTGAAGAAAGACCGCATAGATGCACAATTCGGTAAATTTCTTGAACTTTTTAAACAGTTGCATATTAACTTACCTTTTTGTTGAAGCTATTTCACAGATGCTCACATATGCAAAATTTTTGAAAGAGCTATTAACAAATAAAAAGAAGTTTGAAGAGCTATCCACTGTGGAATTCAATGAGGAATGTTCAGCTATTCTTCAAAATAAACTACCAACTAAGCTGAAGGATCCAGGAAGTTTTATTTTTCCCTGTCTTATTGGTAGTTTAAATATTGAAAAAGCATTGGCTGATTTAGGTGCTATGTAACACCCCTTACCTGAGACCGTCACTGGAGTCGAGCACGAGGCATTACCAGACTTATCTTACTAATTTAGGGCATAAAAATTTACTTTTAAATTAATTCGCTCACATTCATCCAGTATATCCCTAAAAAGGGCCCTCAAGGCCCTAAAACATGCAATTGAAACGGTTCGGGACCAAACCGGGAACATTAAAAATTTTCTAATTACTTACCCAAGTCAAAACAATTTATTTCGCTGTTCATAATAAAATTGTCCACCTGCGTAACAGTCACTAAATTAATTATAACTCGAGTTACAAAACTCAAAATTTAAATCTGTAATTTCTCCCTGAAACTAAACTCATATATATTCCTACCATTATTTTTCCAAAATTTTTTGTGTGGCCAATTAGTATAGTTTATTAGTTAAAGTTTCCCTTGTTTTGTAGCCCAGCGGACCTGACCTCTCTTCACTAAAAATCAATTATCTCATAGTATAATTTTCAATTAGTGTTTCTGCTCATTTCTAATGAAAATATACTCACTAAGGAATTTTTTGTGAATTTCTAAAATCAGAATAGGGGATCAAGAAATCCTTCTGAACCAGTCTCATAAGAAATTAAATATCTCAAAATATGGACTTCCTTTGCTTGCTCTATTTCATTCCTATGAAATAGACTCAATAGACTTTAATTCTATATCTCATTCACATTTAATTCCATTTCTACAATTTTTAGTGATTTTTCAAATTCACGTCATTGCTGCTGTTCCAAAACTGTTTCATGGCCAACTTTTACTCTTTCATAATTTGTTTGCATAAACTATCATTTAGGCATACATAACATCAAATCATGTTCTTAGTTAGCCATTCAATAGCTAATCGCTATCAAGTATCCACATGCCATTCTTTAATCGTATCATAAGGTCATACACACAAAATGACCAAGTCCCTATACATGCCATAACTCAAAACATTTCAAATTACAAAATACCAAGATAGCCTTGGATAGTGTATGTAACACCTCTATCCCGCAACCATCGCTGGAATAGGAAGGGGCATTACCGGATATTTAGAACAGATCAGAATAACATATTCATAGCTTTCTGGATTCAAACAATATTATACATCAATAACCATAACACCATAACATGCTAAAAAAAATCAGATTAAGCTTCATTTATTCACCAAGGACTAAACTGAAACATACAAAATATATGAAGAATCATCAGAAAATTTTTAAATTAGGGCCACACGGCTGTATGCCTCACACGGTCATGCCTTAAACTTAACCCTAGCTGTGTACAACACTGCCAATCATAGCACGGTCACCAGACATGCCCGTGTGTCTAGCCCATGGGCAACATTGCCAAATACCACACGGTCACCAGACACGCCCGTGTGTCCAGCCCCTGTGCAACACTGAGCAAAATATTTCAATATGCAAGGGTCACACGGTCGAGTCACACACCCGTGTGCTCTAACTGTGTGGCACAATGCAGGCTTGGTTTAAGCCATACATTACACCCAATAAGGATAAAACCTACAAGCCAAATTCATGTCACAATAATGCCACAATTTCAACTCAATGCCTTAAAACATACCTCAACATGATCAAACCATTCATATAGACATTCATATTCAAATCTCACACAAACATGTCTTTATCACTAACAAAGTTCATGACCAAACACAAGTACATATCTATTTCATACCACATCCAAATCTTACCATTTCTTCACCTTGACATGTTTCAAGATGACCAAAGCAAATTAGATCATAAGACCATCATAAACTTAAATAATTTAGCATCACAAACAATAGACCAAAATCAAACACAAACATACCATTTTCCATACAATTCACATGGCATTACAAATCAACATATTCAAGCTTTATACATAAACACTCTAGCCTATACATTCCATACTTAAACATTGTACATTCAAAAGGTACCAAAACTAAGCTCGATAGTGTCGTGAAGATCCTTGACTATCCCCGAGTCCTCAGTAGCTACAATATCTATAAAACACTGAAAGGAATGAATAGAGTAAGCTACAATGAGCTTAGTAAGCCAAATACAAGCATATGCAATTCTTGAACAAAATGTGATAACCATTTTGTATAATTAACTTACAAATCAGATTTACTCATTTGTAACAGAATTCTATTTCATAATAGTATATCTTTCATACTCAGAAATTCAGTACAGAACAGACGTACCTGAGTCAGACATATAAAGTATGCATATTTCCTTTCTCGAAATTTCTCTTTTTATCTTTTAGAAATGTTATAGAGATCATAAAGGCCTTATACAATGCCAACGTCCCTGGCGTGGTCTTACATGTCATTCAATACCGATGCCACTGTCCTAGATAAGGTCTTACACGAAACATTTACGATGCCAGTGTCCCAGACATGGTCTTACACGCAATTCTCTAATCAATGCCTACGTCCAGAACGAGGTCTTACATGATACCACTTTACCATTTCTCATTCGGAATTGACTCGGAATACTAATTCAGGCACACATGGCCATCCAAAAATAGTTTGTAAAGCAAGAAAATTTATAACAGACATCAATATGATGCATATTTGTATTTTGACTTACCTCATACAGATTTAAACGGATTTAAGTCGACTATTCAACGACTTTGGACTTCCCTTGATCTAAGTCTGTTTTTCTTTGTTCTTGATCTAAATCAATCAAAATTCAGCCATTCAATATTCCATTTCATTCAATTCAATCCATAAACACTCATTTAGGGCATTTTACATTTTAGCCCTCACATTTTCACATTTTGACACTTTGGTCCCTAATTCACCAAAAACATCAAGTATGCACAATTTCATTACAAAATGGCCTAGCCGAATCTTCATGGCTCTCATATATGCCCATATACACATTTATTTCACAATTTAATCCTCCCAAAATGTCATTTTCACAAATTAACCCTAATGGCTCAAATTCATCAAAATCTCATGGCAAAACATGTTTATTCAACACCTATTCATCATAATTCATATAATTTCACTACAAAGCTTCAATTATCAACAATGGCACTATTTATAAACTTTATCAAAAATAGAAATTGAGACATGGGCATGGAAGAATACGAAGCAACGATTACAAAAAAGTAGAAATTATAAAAAACGAACAAAAACTCATACCTTAATCAAGGATTTAACTTGCTGAAACCTAGGAAGCTTATTTCCTTCTCTTTTTCTTTTATTTTGGTTGAAGAACATGCATGAAATGCTTAATTTCATGCTTTTAATTCATTAAAACATTATTAATAAACTTATAAAACATATTCTATAAGGCCATAAATGTCCACTACCATTTAATAAGGCCTAATTACCTCATAAGGCCACCATTATTAAAAAGCCATTTCAATAGAACACTCGAACATTTAGCATACTAATTTTATCACATATACAATTCTGTCTTTTTTCACAATTAAGCACAGAGACAAACAAATTAAATCACAGAAATTTCACAGATGCAGATTCATATACCACAGACATAGAAAATAATATCAGAACATTTTTTAGACTCAGATATGTGGTTCTGAAACCACTTTTCCGACTAGGGTCCACACCGAGCTGTTACAATTCCCTCCCCTTAGGGATTTTTGTCCCGAAAATCTTACTATTAAATAGATTCGGATATTGCTGTTTCATTGCACTTTCAGGCTCCTAGGTAACCTCTTCTAGTCCGTAACGATGCCACAGTACTTTTACCAGTGAAATTTTCTTATTTCTCAATTCCTTCACTTCTCGAGCCAAGACATGAATCGGCTCTTCATCGTAAGACATATCAGACTTTAATTCAATCTCAGTATGGGATATTACATAAGACGGATCAGATCTATAACGTTGGAGCATTGATACGTGAAACACATTATGTATCTTTTCTAGTTCATATGGCACATCAGTCTATAAGTAACTGGCCCAACTCGTTCAATAATCTCATGCGGCTCGATAAACCTCAGACTCAGTTTGGTCTTTTTGCCAAATTGAAACAGTTTCTTTCACGGAGACAGTTTCAGAAATACTTTGTCACCAATTTCAAATTCAATATCTTTTTGTTTCAGATTCGTGTATGACTTCTGACGATCAGATGCTGCCTTCAGACTATCTCGAATCACTTTCACTTTCTATTCTATTTCTTTTATCAGATTATTCCCATAAATCTTATTTTCACTAAGCTCAGACCAGTATAATGGAGTTCTACATTTTCTACCATGCAAGGCTTCATACGGGGCCATTTTTATGCTTGATTGAAAACTATTACTGTACGCAAATTCAATCAAAGGTAAATACTATTCCCACATACCTTTAAATTCTAGAATACAACATCTAAGCATGTCCTCTAGTATCTGAATAATCCACTCAGACTGGCCGTCTGTCTGCGGGTGAAAAGTAGTACTGAAGTGTAATTTAGTACCAAAAGCTTCTTGCAACTTTTTCCAGAATCTTGAAGTAAACCTTGGATCTCTATCAGACACAATAGACAGTGGTAACCCGTGCAATCTCACAATATCAAAAATGTAAAGCTCAGCTAACTTTTCAAGTGAGTAGTCAGATCATACCGGAATAAAATGAGCAGACTTCATCAATCGATCAACAACAACCCAAATTGAATCTTTTTTTTCGGAGATAAGGGTAAACCGGAAACAAAATCCATAATCAGTCGATCCCATTTCCATTCAGGAATCATAATCGGTCGTAATAAACCGGAAGGCACCTGATGTTCAGCCTTTACTTGCTGACAGACTAAACATTTCAAAACAAAGTCAGAAATATCTCTTTTCATTCTTGGCCACCAGTATAGCCATTTTAAATCATTATACATCTTTGTGCTACCTGGATGTACAGAAAATTTGCAATTATGAGCTTCACTCAAAATCATCTGAATTGATTCAGAATTTCTCGGAACACAAATTCTATTTCTAAATCTCAGACAATCATCATCATCAATACAGAATTCAGAATTAGAATCACACTGAGATCGTCTCTTTAACAGTTCATTATCCACTTTCTGAGCATCAAGGATTTGTTGCAAAAATAAAGGTTTTGCTTTTAATTCAGCCGACACTGAATCATTAACAAACGAATCAACATTAGCATTTAAAGCACATAATGCAGATAGTGATTTTTGGCTTAAAGCATCAGCTACCACATTTGCTTTACCCGGATGATAATCAATAACAAGTTCATAATCTTTTAACAATTCCAACCATCTTTGCTGCAGTAGATTCAAATCTTTCTAAGTCATCAAATATTTTTAGACTTTTGTGATCTGAAAATATGTGACATTTCTCACCGAACAGATAACGACACCAAATTTTCAGTGCAAAAACAATGGCAGGTAACTCGAGATCATGTGTTGGATAGTTCTTCTCGTGTGGCTTTAATTGTCTAGAGGCATATGTTATAACCTTTCCTTCTTGCATTAAAACACAACCCAGTCCATTCAATGAAGCATCACTGTATATAACAAATTCCTTACCCGTTTCAGGTTGCGTAAGTACAGGAGCTTTAGTTAACATAGCTTTCAACTGATCAAAACTATTCTGACATTTATCAGACCATTCAAACTTTACATCTTTTTGTAGCAGTCTTGTCATCGGAGTTGCAATTACCAAGAAACCCTTTACAAAGTGACGGTAATAACCAGCAAGTCCCAGAAAACTACGGACTTCAGAAACATTTCTCAGAGGTTTCCAATTCCAAAATAGTTGAGATTTTGATCAACCCGGATACCTGATGCAGATACAATGTGACCCAGAAAACTAACTTCATGTAACCAGAATTCACATTTGCTGAATTTTGCATACAATTGCTTATCACGCAGTGTCTAAACTACAATTCTTAAATGTTCAGTATGCTCACTTTCATTCCTCGAGTAGATCAATATATCAGCAATTAAGACAACAATAAATTGATCTCAATACAGTCTGAAAATTCTATTCATCAAATCCATAAACACAGCAGGAGCATTCGTTAATCTAAAAGGCATAACTAAAAATTCATAGTGCCCGTACCTTGTTCGGAAGGCTGTTTTTAGAATATTAGAATCTTTCACTCGCATCTGATAATAACCTGATCTCAGATCTATCTTTGAAAATACAGAGGTGCCTTTTAGTTGATCGAACAAATCATCAACTCGGGGCACAGGGTATTTATTCTTTACAGTCACTTTGTTAAGTTGGCGGTAATCAATACACATTCTCATTGTGCCATCTTTCTTTTTCACGAATAGAACAGGAGTACCCCGCGGTGAGAAACTCAGTCTAGCAAGGCCTCGACTAGTCAATTCTTGTAACTGAGTCTTTAATTCTTTTAGTTCAGTTGGTGCCATTCTATACGGAGCTATTGAAATCGGAGCAGTTCCCAAAACCAATTCAATCCCAAACTCAACTTCTCGAATCAGAGGCAAACCCCTAAAGTTCATCAGGGAATACATCAGAAAATTCACAGACGACAGGCATAGATTCAATCTTTTTATCAGACACCTTAGAGTCAATCACATAAGCTAGGTAGGCTTCACATCCTTTTCTCACATACTTCCGAGCTTTTAATACCAATATTACAGCTGGTAAACCATTCAATTCACTAGACTTGATTCTAACAAATTCACCATTCTTGCATTTCAAGTCAATAACTTTTTGTTTGCAATTAACAACAGCATCATGCAAAGTTAACCAGTCCATACCCAGAATTATATCAAATTCATCAAACGGAAATAGCATCAAATCAGTAGAGAAGCAGGTATCTCCTATCACTAACTGAGAATTCCTGCAAACTTTATCAACCAGGACACTTTTGCCTAAGGGGTTTGATACTCTAACTACAAATTCAGTAGACTCAATAGGCAAAGTCTTACTATATGCTAAATTCATACAGATATAAGAATGCATTGATTCGGGATCTATCAAAGCAATTACAGAGGTATCATAAAGAGTAAACATACTAGCAATCACATCTGGAGACGAAGCTTCTTCACTTGCCCGGATAGCATAGGCTCTAGCAGGCACTCGAGCTTCAGATTGTACAGTCGTATCTTTAGTAACTCTTTGACCAGCACTAGCATTTCCCGTGCTTCTAAAAAGTCTGCCTCTAGTAGAAGTATTACCCAATCACAAATTTTGTACTATCTCTTACTCAACAGATTCAGGACAGTTTCTAACAAAGTGATCCAAGGATCCACATCGGATACAGGCTCGATCTTTCAATCTACAACTTCCCAGATGTCTCTTACCACAATGTACACACTCAGGTTTATCAGATCTAACATTCCTGATACTAGCAACATATGTAGTAGGAGTTTTAAAACTTGAACGCGATCTATCACGATCTCTGCTAGAATGTTCCACGTTAGTCTTTAAACAATTAGAATCATCTCCGAATTTCTTTGTCACAGACTGAACTGATCTACCCGAAGATCGTTTTCAAACTTCTCTAGCTTCAGAATCAGCTTTCTTCTTTTCTCTATTGAGTTCTTTGGCTTTACAAGCCCTTTCAACGAGCACAACAAACTCATTCAGATCGAGAATTTCAACCAGAAGTTTATTGTCTTCATTCATGCCTTCGATAAATCTTTTACACATAGCAACCTCTGAAGTTATACATTCCTGTGCATACTAGCTTAGTCTTACAAATTCTCGCTCGTATTCAGTAACAGATTTGCCACCTTGTTTCAATTCAAGGAACTCTTTACCTTTCTGATCAATGAAACGCTGACTGATATATTTCTTTCTAAATTCAGTTTGAAAGAAATCCTATGTAATCCGTACACTCGGATCGTGTTTTCCAACCAATGGTATGCAGAGTCTCATAACAATAAAACTGCATATTTAACACTTTCCTCCCAAGTGCACAACAATTCATCCAGAACTCGGATCGTGTTTTCCGACCAAAATTCAGCCCTCTCGGCATCGTCATCAGTAGTAGCTCGAAACTCTTCGGCCTTATACTTTCTAATCTTGTCTACCGGAGGCTTATTTAGACGAATCAGATTAGTCACAGATGGTACTACTGAAGGTTGTTGAGGAATAGCCGAGCGAGGGGGTTGAACAGCCGAATTTGTTCGGACATACTGAGTGAACAACTTATTCATCATTTGGAAGAAAGCTTGCTTAGCTTCTCCCTCATTACCACTTGTAATCGGCCTAGAATCAGATGGCGCTGTCCCTTGAGCGTGGGCAGGTGCATTACTTTCAACATCGTCAGCTACAGCTTTTTCGGGATCCATTACTATATGAAAAACACATTCCATTCATCAAGATTCATCATACTATCGAAATTCAGATATCTGGCATGTATAGCTACACTCAAACACGTTACGTTAGTTCTAGAATCGACCAAACCGTAGCTCTGATACCAACCAAATGTAACACCCTATCCTGCAACCATCACCAAATAGGAAGGGGCATTACCATATATTCAAAACAAATCAGAACAACATATTCATAGCTTTCTGAATTCAAACAATATTATACATCAATAGCCATAACACCATAACATGCTATAAAAGACCAGATTCAGCTTCATTCATTCATCAGGGACTAAACTGAAACATACAAAAGATATGAAGAATCATCAGAAAGTTTTCAAATTAGGGCCACACGGCCGTGTGCCTCACACAGTCGTGCCCTAAACTTAACACTGGTCGTGGACAATACTGCCAATCATAGCACGGTCACCAGACACGCTCGTGTGTCCAGTCCGTGGGGAACACTACCAAACACCACACGGTCACCAGACACGCCTGTGTGTCCAGCCCATGTCCAACACTGAGCAAAATATTTCAATATGCAGGGGTCACACGGTCGAGTCACATGCTCGTGTGCTCTAACCGTGTGGCACAATGCAGGCTTGGTTTAAGCCATACATTACACCCAATAAGGATCCAACCTACCAGCCAAGTTTATGTCACAATAATTTCACAATTTCAACTCAATTCAATGCCTTAAAACATACCTCAACATGATCAAACCATTCATATACACATTCATATTCAAATCTCATACAAACATGTCTTTATCACTAACAAAGTTCATGACCAAACACATAGTACATATCTATTTCATACCACATCCAAATCTTACCATTTCTTCACCTTGACATGTTTCAAGATGACCAAAGCAAATTAGATCATAAGACCATCATAAACTTACATAATTTAGCATCACAAACCATAGACCAAAATCAAACACAAACATACCATTTGCCATCCAATGCACATGGCATTACAAATCAACATATTCAAGCTTTATACATAAACACTCTAACCTATACATGCCATACTTAAACTTTGTACATTAAAAAGGTACCAAAATTAAGCTCGATAGTGTGGTGAAGATCCTTGACTATCCCCGAGCCCTCAGTAGCTACGATATCTATAAAACAGAGGAAGGAATAAATAGAGTAAGCTACAATGAGCTTAGTAAGCCAAATACAAGCATATGCAATTCTTGAACAAAATGTGATAACCATTTCGAATAATTAGCTTACAAATCAGATTTACTCATTGGTAATAAAATTCTATTTCACAGTAGTATATCTTTCATACTCAGAATTTCAGTATTGAACAAAAGTACCTGAGTCAGACATATAAAGAATGCATATTTCCTTTCTCAGAATTTCTCTTTTTATCTTTCAAAAATGTTACAGATATCATAAAGGCCTTATACAGTGCCAACGTCCCCGACGTGGTCTTACATGTCATTCAATACCGATGCCATTGTCCCAGACTGGGTCTTACACAAAACATTTACGTTGCCAGTGTCCTAGACACGGTCTTACACGCAATTCTCTAATCAATACCTACGTCCTGAACAAGGTCTTACATGATATCACTTTACCATTTCTCATTTGAAATTGACTCGGAATACTAATTCAGGCTCTCATGGCCATCCAAATATAGTTTGTAAAGCAAGAAAACTTATAACAGACATCAATATGATGCATATTTGTATTTTGACTTACCTCGTATGGATTTAAACGAATTTGAGTCGAGCATTCAACGACTTTGGACTTCCTTCGATCTAAGTCTGTTTTTCTTTGTTCTTGATCTAAATCAATCAAAATTTAGCCATTCAATATTCCATTTCATTAAATTCAATCCTTAAACACTCATTTAGGGCATTTTACATTTTAGCCCTCACATTTTCACATTTTGTCACTTTGGTCCCTAATTCACCAAAAACATTAAGTATGCACAATTTCATTACAAAATGGCCTAGCTGAATCTTCATGGCTCTCATATATGGCCATATACACATTTATTTCATAATTTAATCCTCCCAAAATGTCATTTTCACAAATTAGCCCTTATGTCTCAAATTCATCAAAATCTCATGGCAAAACATGTTTATTCAACACCTGTTCATCATAATTTATTTAATTTCACTACAAAGCTTCAACTATCAACAGTGGCACTATTTATAAACTTTAACAAAAATAAAAATTGAGACATGGGCATGGAAGAATACGAAGCAACGATTACAAAAACGTTGAAATTATCAAAAACGAACGAAAACTCATACTTTAATCAATGATTTAACTAGCCAAAACCTAGGAAGCTTATTTCCTTCTCTTTTTCTTTTATTTCGGTTGAAGAACATGCATGAAATGCTTAATTTCATGCTTTTAATTCATTAAAACATTATTAATAATCCAATTCCCATTTTACCCTTTATTCATAAACACAGAAAACATATTTTATAAGGCCATAAATGTCCACTACCATTTAATAAGGTCTAATTACCTCATAAGGCCACCATTATTAAAAAGCCATTTCAATAGAACACTTGAACATTTAGCATACTAATTTTATCACATATACAATTTATTCCTTTTTCACAATTAAGCACACAGACAAACAAATTAAATCACAAAAATTTCACAGATGCAGGTTCATATGCCACAGACACAGAAAATAATATCAGAACATTTTTTAGACTCGGATATGTTGTTCCAAAACCACTTTTCTGACTAGGGTCCAAACTGGGCTGTTATAGTGTGAGACGAATTCCGATGTCCTTTTGATTCTCGAATTGGCTTGGCTACAATATAGAAGGGAGAAAGGAAAAGGAGTAAGCTACAATGCTTTGTAAGTTTACAAGTAAATAAATGACAACATTCACCAAGTATAAATATACTCATATTATACCATCAACTAACAAAATCTTTATTTTACTTCTCCACTTACTCTTTAAATTTCCTGTTTATCATTCCTTTACCTAAACTTTCTTGTAACATAACCTGTTTATTAGCCCAATGAACCATTTGGAATACTCAGGATACTTGGGTTTTCCTGCCTGATAATAGCCTGCCAATGCCATGCTCTAGGCATGGTCTTACATGAGATGTTCCCTGTCCTGCCAAAGCCATATATTTGATATGGACTTATATGGGATGTTCCTAAACTATCTCAACCTGCCAATGCCATATATCTAATATGGACTTACATAGGATGTTCCTCAACTGTCTCAACCCAAAATGTCATGACATTCCGTATCCTATACATTCTTAAGGTTCAAACGGGCTTTCTGATACTTTTTCTTTGTTACCTCATCTTTGATTCAACTTGGAATATTCTCATAAAACAAATGTATATATACTGGAAATTAACAACAATAATATAAAATATCGAAATATTTCATTTATTTACCGTAAACTTACCTCGGTGCAGAATACGATCAACTTGACAACTTAGTCTTCTACCTTTTTCTTTCCTTGGTCTATCCCCAAATTTTGTTCTTCTTGATCTATAATTAGCAAATTTAGCTTATTTAGTACTCACATTTATCAAAATAGTCCTTAACTCTAACTTTGGCAGAATTACAATTTTACCCATAAACTTTTGCATATTTACACTTTTTCCCTAATTCTTATGTTTTAGGACATGCTGATCATTTTCTCTTAATGGCAACATCAAATTCTCACTCTAGCATGTACTTATGAACATTAGGTATTTTCACCGATTATGTCGTTTTACTAGTTTTCACTTAAAATCAAGTAGCACAAGTTGTTTAGCATAACTTAAAACTAAATATGATCCCTAGGTTAAATTATTGCTAGAATAAGCTATGGGTACTTTTCCAAATATGAACCCTAGGTTAAATTATTGCTAGAATAAGCTAAATCGAGTTACCAAGACTCCAAAAACGTAAAGAACATTAAAAACGAGGCTTGGAATCACTTACTATGGAGCATGGAAGCTTGAAACAAACCCTAGCTATGGAGAACCCTTAACATTCGACCTTTATGGAGAAGATGATAACATTTTGCCATCTTTTTTCCTTTTTAATCTTTTTAATTACCAAATGACTAAAATGCCCTTTATTAAAACTTTGGTTATTTGTACCTATGTATGTCCATTTTTGTCCACAAAAACCTAATGGTATAATTACCATTTAAGGACCTCTACTTCAATTATGCTCTTCAATTTAATCCTTTCCTATCTAGAACTCATATTTATCAACTTTTGCAATTAAGCCCTAATAGGCAATTTAAACATGCAATTCATGAAATTTTCTATCAATATTCTAACACATGCATCTAATCACTCGATAAATCATAAAAATTTATCAGAATAAACTTTTCTATCTCAAATTTGTGGTTTCACCACCACTATTCTGTTTAGGCCCTATTTTGGGATGTTACATGCTAGCATTAATTTGATGCCTTATACAATGTTCAAGTAGCTTGGTCTTTGGGAACCAAAACCCACTAGGATGAGTATTCAATTAGCTGATAGATCTTTTAAATATCTTAGAGGTATTATTGAAGATGTCCTTGTAAAAGTAGATAAATTTATATTCATTGTTAATTTTGTTGTGCTTGACACGGATGATGATGTTCAGGTGCCTTTAATTTTAGGTCGTCATTTTCTCGCTACTGCTAGGGCTGTCATTGATGTAGGTGATGGTAAACTTGTGCTTTGGGTAGGTGACGAAGAGATTATTTTTAAAATCTTTGATGCCATGCGATTTTCTAAAGAACAAAATGATTCTTGTTATTTTATTGAATCTATTAACCATGTTATTCAAGATTCATTACAGGAAATTGTTCATAAAGACACTTGGAACTGTGTCTTGTCTAAGGAGAGGAGGTAGATGACGATACTGCAGTGATAAGTGAGATAAAAATTGATTTAGATTCTAACGAGTCTTCACCAAGATAAAAGAATTATGAGGGCATTAGGGTAAACGATGAATCAAAATTAAAACCCTCAATTGAAGAACCTCCCAAATTAGAATTGAAGTAATTACCAAATCACCTAGAGTATGCGTTCTTAGGAAATTATTCTACATTACCAGTGACTATTGCTTTAGACTTGTAGCCAAAGGAGAAAGATTAGTTACTACTAGTATTGAAGGAGCATAAACGAGCCATAGCTTGGAAGATTTCTAACATTAGAGGGATCAGTCCTTCTTTTTGCACTCATAAAATGTTAATAGAGGATGAATATGAACCTGCGAAAGCTCAAAGATGACTGAATCTTAACATGAAAGAAGTCGTTAAGGTCGAGGTAATTAAACTTCTAGATGCTGGAGTTATTTATCCTATTTCTGATAGTACTTGGGTGAGTCCTGTACAGGTTGTTCCTAAGAAGGGAGGCATGATTATTGTAGCCAATGAAAAGAATGAGTTGATTCCAACGAGAACAGTCACATGATGGGGAGTTTTCATTGACTATATGAAGTTAAACAATGCCATGAGAAAAGATCACTTTTCTTTGCCATTCATTGATAAAATGTTGGAGATATTATCTGGGCATATGTATTATTGTTTCCTAGATGGACTCCCTGGCTACTTTCAAATCTCGATAGCTCTTGAGGATAAAGAAATGACATTTACATGTCCATATGGTACATTTTCTTATCGAAGAATGCCTTTTGGATTATGTAATGCTCCTGCTACTTTTTAGCATTGCATGTTGGCCATTTTTGATGAACTTGTAGAAGATCTTATGCAGGTATTCATGGATGACTTCTCGATATTCAGTAATTCTTTCCATCTTTGTCTTAAAAACTTAAAATGAGTTCTAATGAGATGTGAGGAGACAAACCTTGTGCTTAATTGGGAAAAATGTCACTTTATGGTTTGAGAAGGGATTGTGTTAGGCCATAAAATTTGTAGTAAGGGGATTGAGGTTGATAGAGCGAAAATTGAGACCATTGAAAAATTACCTCCCCTTAGTTCAGTTAAGGCTATTCGAAGTTTTTTAGGACATGCTGGGTTCTATAGAAGGTTTATTAAAGATTTTTGTAAAATAGCTAAGCCTTTAACGAATTTGCTAGAAAAAGATGTGCCTTTCAATTTTAGTCCGGAATGTTTAGAAGCATTTAAAACTCTTAAAGAAAAATTAATTAATTCTCCGATTATAATTGCACCTGATTAGAATTTACCTTTTGAACTAATGTGTGATGCGAGTGATTTTGCAGTAAGTGTAGTTCTTGGACAGCGAAGAGACAAGCATTTTCAACCAATTTATTATGCTAGCAAGATGTTGATAGTCGCACAAGAAAATTACATTACTATAGAAAAAGAGTTGCTAGCTGTGGTTTTTGCATTTGATAAATTTAGACAATATTTAATATTATCTAAAGTAGTCGTTTACGCTAACAATTTAACTATTCGTTATCTTTTAACTAAATCAGATATAAAACCTTGACTCATAAGATGGATTTTATTATTGCAGGAATTTGATTTGGAAATCCAGGATAAAAAAGGAGCTGAAAATCTTGCCGCAGATCACTTTTCCAGGCTAAAGAATTCACATCTCAATGAGCTTAATGAGAATAAAATAAATGACTCATTTCTGAAGGAACAACTCTTGGTTATAACTGACTCTAAAGTACCTTGGTTTGTAGATATTGCGAATTACTTAACTGCTAACATCCTACGAAAAGTGTTGACACATCATCAAAAGAAGTGATTCTTTGCCGATGTGAAATATTATTTTTAGGAGGATCATTTTCTTTTTCGTATATGTATAGATCAAGTAATTCGGAGATGTGTTACAAAATCAGAAGTGAGTAAGATCTTGGCACACTGCCACTGATGACCAATAGGAAGACATCACAATGGGACTAGGACATCACATAAAACACTTGAATAAGGTTTTTATTGGCCCACACAATTCAAGGATGCAAACTGGTATGTTACTACTTGTGATAGATGCCAGAAAACAAGTAATATTTCTAAACGCAATGAAATGCCTTAAACTTATATACTCTCATGTGAAATATTTGATGTCTGGGGCATTGATTTTATGGGACCATTTCCTAGTTCGTTTGGTAATAAATACATCCTAGTAGCAGTCGATTATATGTCAAAATAGGTAGAAGCTCAAGCTTTACCTACCAATGATACTCGAGTGATAGTTAGATTTCTTAAGAAGCTCTTCTCTCGATTTAGAACCTAAAGCAATTATTAGTGATAGGGGTACTCATTTTTGTAATGCTCAATTTGATAAAGTTCTTAAGAAGTATGGAGTGCATCATAGAATAGCTACCCTTTATCACCCTTAAACTAGTGGACAAGTTGAAGTTGCAAATCGAGAGCTCAAACGTATCCTAGAGAAAACTATAGAGTTGAATAGGAAGGATTGGGTGATAAATGTAGATGACTCTTTATAGGCCTATAGAACTACTTTTAAAACACCCATAGGAACATCTGCTTAGAAACTCGTTTACGGAAAAAGTTGTCATTTACCGTTTGAACTAGAGCATGAAGCATTCTAGGCTATAAAATTCCTAAACTATGATCTTAAACTTGTAGGTGAGAAGAGATTGATACAGCTGAATGAGTTAGATGAGTGGTGAGCCAATGCTTACGAGAACTTATGATTATATAAAGAAGCGACAAAGCGACGCCATGATGCTCATTTGAAGTAGCCTAAACAATTCGCAGCTGGAGATCTTGTTCTTTTATATAATTTAAAGCTGAAGTTATTTCTCAGAAAGCTTAAATCAAGATGGTCAGGTCTATTCGTAGTACAAACTGTTTTCCCATATGGTACGATAGAGGTAACTCATCTAACACATAGCACATTCAAGGTAAATGGTTATCGACTTAAACTTTATAGTGGTGAGGATTTTAGAGGTGATAGAGAGGAGTTTCAGCTCCGCAAACCTTTGCAATTTTGTGCACAAGGTAAGTCTAGCTTAGACTTTAAATAAGCACTTCTCGGGAGGCAACCCGAGTATGAACAAATTAATTCTCTTATTTATATTTTATGGTATTATTTAAAAACTAATTAAATACATAAAAATGTAGGTTTTTGACCCACACGGCCTGTGTACATGGGCGTGTCCCTAGGTCTATTCGTAGTACAAACTGTTTTCCCATATGGTACGATAGAGGTAACTCATCTAACACATAGCACATTCAAGGTAAATGGTCATCGACTTAAACTTTATAGTGGTGAGGATTTTAGAGGTGATAGAGAGGAGTTTCAGCTCCGTAAACCTTCGTAATTTTGTGCACAAGGTAAGTCTAGCTTAGACTTTAAATAAGCACTTCTCGGGAGGCAACCCGAGTATGAACAAATTAATTCTCTTATTTATATTTTATGATATTTTTTAAAAACTAATTAAATACATAAAAATGTAGGTTTTTGACCCACACGGCCTGTGTACATAGGCGTGTCCCCAGGTCGTGTGCACACCAAGAGGTTCGACAGTGATTTACACAGCCTGGTGACATGGCCGTGTGACCCATACGGCCTGGACACATGGGTGTGTCCTTAGCTGTATGGATCCTAAAGACTTAGTTTTAAAATTTTAAAGAAATCGATAGTAAGTTACATGGCCTAGCGTCACGACTGTATGACCCACACTACCTCCACACACGGGCAGGTCCTTGGCCATGTGGAAATAGGCACTTAATTTTCCCAAAAATTGACAGAGACATGGTCTATTATTGACCAGTGTGGACCATACACCTGGGCACACAGGAGTGTCCTAGGCCGTGTGAAACCTGTAGCTAAAATTTTCAATTTTAAAACAAGTCAGAGAGTGTAACACCCCTAGGCCCATTCCCGTTGCAAGAGGGTCAAGAGGTATCACCCGACCTATACTTTAGAACTCATATAACAGATCGATGATCGCACCTAACCATTTCTTTTAAAACCACCTTTGCATAAAATTTATCCGTTACGATTCATATGGTAGAAAGAGAGAGTCAAAATTTTAGCAAAGTCCCAAGAATAAGGTAACCCATAGCATACTATCATGCGGAACCTCAAATAAAGGTGTTCGAAAGTTATTGTTATACACATTCAAGCCATTCGCATTTCATAGAACATAGACATCAAGATATGATATACTTTCGAGTCCAGTTTGCAACATATAACTTCACTACCATTTACAAACCTCATACATAACTTAACATCATAGAAACAAGAGTAAAATACTTAGGTGAGCCATTTTCGCATGGCCAAACTTAATTACATCATCAAAAGATATTCATCAAGTATCAACGTGTCAAGCCTATACATGCCATTCAAAAGCTTAGTTACCAATACCGAAAGGTGCTTTGATAGTGTGGATGACTTTAATCGTGAACGTTCCCGAGATCGTAGCCGTACCTAAATCTATAAAATAGACAAACCAAAGTAGCAAAGTAAGTATTTACATGCTTAGTAAGATTTAAGAATTTAATGCATCTAAATTTAAACATTCATTCATTTAAGCTAAAAACCTTTTTAAAAGACCAAGCATTTATATGACAAAATGGGCTATCATCATACATACATAACCTATTCATTTTCTCAAAGTCGAAATTCATATCATATATATATTATCATCATTTCCTTGGCCGAAACATGCACTATTATTCTCGGCTAAGTAGTAATTACACATGTACTCTTATAGTTTATAACTTCATCCCAACATTTAGTAAACTCAAAATCCATGGTTCAATTTAGTACAAACCCAATAGAAGTTGAGGTTCACACCTACTATGTATGTCATTCATATATATATAATTGCGAACAATAATCGAAACATCTCAACTCGATTTTCGTGGCAAAATTCTAAACGAATTCAATTTCATAACGAGTGTGAATAATACCTGATTTACTTAGGGAAGTAAATACCTTCATTTGAGATGATTTCAACATAGCACACATTTTGGTATTATTGCCTTTGGGTTTAAACTGATTATACTCTAGCTTTAAGGCTCTTCGGGCTTGACCCGGGTGTAACTCTAGCATAAATGCCCTTCGGGACTCATCCCGGATATAACTCCAGCTCAGAGGCTCTTCGAGACTCAGCCCGAATATAACTCTAGCTCAGAGGCTCTTCGGGACTCAGCCTGGATATTTCTATGGCACAAAGGCCCTTCAGAACACGGTCCTGATATCGTTGGCGCTAAGGCCCTTCGGGACTTATCCTGGATATTACACTGAAATTTTATATAACGGATCTGTCAAACCTAACTTTCGCACATTTATTTTCGACTTAACATTCAATTTACCTATCACCTCAATTAACACATAGCTCAACATGTTCACTAAATGCTTTGCTTGTACGTACCTAAATATTTCCCATATCAAAATAAATGTACATAAAACTTTATTTCATATATATATATAATCGGCTCTATTGCCATTTTCCTCCCGAAGTTTACAATAACCAATACCAATATAAGTAAACTAGATATATTCATCATGCTTAATCGGATAATAGGCTAAATTTCATTACTTAAATCTTACCTCGTGCCTCTCTGAATATGTACAAGTCGACTATTCCGTAACCTTAGCTTTTCCCTTGTCTGATGCTGACCCTTTAAGCTCTTGAGCTAAATTAAACAATTTAATTTAAATTAAACCTTATTTATTCAACTCATTTGATCAATTCTCTTTTATTTAACACAAGAAGCACATACTTAACATTTTCCACACACATTCAGCCCAATTCATATACACCATTAGTCGTAATTAAAACATCCTTAAACCACATTTACATAAACTTCAAACACCCCTCCAATAAACATTTTTAATAATATACCATACCCCATTGCCGATTGCTATAATGAATCAAATCAAAATATCTCACTTATCTAATTAACGAGGGTGACTAAAGACTTTACTCTTGCATTAATTAAGCACATTCGGTCATTCAAATAAAACAACCAAGTCAAAATTCAAGGTCCTACTAATTTCATATCAAGTGTCCCTATTTAAACACATATACACACATAATGCATATTAACGTTTTGTCTTAACCAAATCCCGATTTAATTTGCACTATAATTTTAACTAGATATCCAAACCAAATTCAAATGTTCTACTAGATATAATCGAATGTCTTACTAGCTTAGTAAGTCACAAAATTAACAATTTACATACTCATTTCACTCTCGAATTGCCTTATAGCAAATTCCATGAAAATTCAATAAGAAACATATCAAATTTCTTAAGACATTTCTCAATTCAAAAATCGGCAATTCATGAGTAAAATTACTCACAAATTAAAACTAATATATAATTCACATGGAAACACCTATAATTTAGTTCAAGTATCAACTAAACTCCATATTTTATCAATACATGGGAAACATCTATATTAGATTCCAAATAGCCGAATGCACATTGCAATATTTAGCTCAATGTTCAACTTGCTAACTGAACTCAAATTGACCGAAATTCCCTATACTAAATAACGTCTCTATATGCACAATTCACCAACTTAAGCTTCAACAATACCCATTACAACTCAAAACATGAAAACGTCCCACATTTCAAAATTCACTTACAAGGCTGAAAGCATATACCATCACCAAACTCAAAATTTCCATATGGGTAGTGGTAAGGACCCAAAATTAATCTATTATCATAAATTTTTACTCAAAACAACATTCAATACATACCTTAATAGAGGGTGCCGAAAGCTTTAGGGATATCTTTCCCTTTTCTTTCACCAAGTTTCGTCTAGAAGAAGAAAGATGAACAAAAATTCTTTTCCCCATTTGTTTTTCATTATTTAATTACTTTTAATTAAAATATACATAAAAATTTAACCAAAGAAATTTATGCTTAGTGCATCCCATCATATCATGGCCGGCCACTCACCTCAAAAAGGTGAATTTAACATGCAAATCCATGTTTTTGTTATTATTATTCAATTACTCTTCTTTAATTTAGCCACACATAAAATTAATTCTTTCCACCTAAGTCCTTTAATTAATACACATGCTATTTGACAAAAATCATGGCACCCAAATGCATACATGTAATGTTCACCTATTTTGGACTTAAAATATTAAAAATCAAAATTTCCTTGACTCAGTTTAGCGGTCTCGAAACCACTTCCCGACTAGGGTCGAAATAGGGCTATCACAGAGAGTTAGAAGACCAAGGCACATGGCCGTGTGAGAGACATGGCCGTGCCACACGAGCATGTTGGAGGTCACACAGGTGTGGAAGAAGCAAAGAATGTTGTACACGGCCATGTGACATGGCTGTGTGTGCCGCACAGTCTAGACACATGTGTAATAGCCTGATTTAAGGTGAAATCGAAATAGTTGTAACACTCCAAACCCGGCCCAGACGTTATGGCCAGATCTTGTGTGTCACATGGACAGCGAATTACACCACGTTCTTCTTTTAATAAGTATTGTGTGTCTTAGCAAAATCATGTTTAGGAGTTTGAAAAAAAGCTGGTTATCAATTTATGAAGTCTTATCCGCTAACAGTTTTATTTCTTTAAAAGATCTTACTTGACACTAGGTTATCCATTTATTGTGTACGATGTGTTTTGAAAACATTTATTAATTTAAATAAAAACCCGCACAACATTAGTCTATCCATTTTAAGCAAGTTATAATTAAATAAATAAAAATAAAATAGAAATAAAATAATTAAAGAGCAGCCTTATTACAAATTAAAAACCCAAAAGAGAATAAACTAAGAAAATACTGAAATAAATAATTTTAAGAAAAATATAACCAAGGTAGTTTACGTGGCCACTTCAAATCCCTCAGCTCCAAGTCCTCTAAGGTTGGGGCTCACCTTCATAGATGAAAAGAAAGGGTTTTCGAGTACCTACCAATTATCTACTCGCCAAAGAAACGTCCCCAAATACATTCCTATTCCAGATCTGTTGTAGACCTAACCCAAAATACGAGTAGAGAATAGATCTAAGTGATTCGACTCTTGAAAGATTAGCAATGGAAAGAAGGAGGAGTTTGAACAAAGAGGAAATCGAAAATAGTAGATTTGGTTTTGGCTTTTTGGGGGAAATCGGCTACTAAAGATTTAAGAAGGGGGTCTTTACTTTAATCGATGGAGAAGAGGTGAAGAAGAAGAGAAGATAGTGCAGAGAGGAGAAAAGAATACTTGGTTCAGTTTTTGGAAGAAGAAAGCACTATACCTAATCGATAGAAGGAAATGTCTGACTTTGTCTCAAATCCCGAAGGCTAACTACTAGAAGAAATCGGGACTTACACTCTAATTGCCGAAAATGCAAAAGCCTAAGGTCCTAACCAAACTTGCCTCTCCAAAGTCCTCTAGTCGGCCGACAATTGATCCTCCCAATCAACTCCTAAACTTCCTCCCCTTATCCCTCCTCAATCATATTCCATGAGCACATCAAACTCTCACCTTCAGAATTTGATTTCAAGTCTACCACTTACCTTGACATGCATTAAAAATAAAAAACCACATTGCTTACCATGGGACTTGAACCTTAGCTCTTGCATAGCTTCCATATGCCACTCCCTTGTGTCTTAAGTGGCGCCACCTTGCCACTTTCACACAAGCTTACTTGTTTCTTAATTTACCAATATTTTTTTAAAAGCCCACTTAGTCAAAGCCCCTTCTCTTTAAGTCTAAAATTTCTACCGGGTTTTAACTTGAAATTTGGCCTTCTAAAGGCCCACTAACACACTCCAAATATAGATTAACACATCCAGACAAGCAAAAATTAGATTTACGCAAAATCTCAAAAATCCAAAAAATTAGGGCGTTACAACTCTACCCCCTTAAAGAAATTTCAGCCTCGAAATTTACCTAGTCCAAACAGGTGAGGGTATTGTTGACGTATCGCCTCTTCTAGCTCCCACGTAGCTTCTTCTCTGCCATGATTGTGCCAAAGTACTTTTACCAAAGGAACTGACTTCTTTCTTAATACTTTGACATCTCGGTCCAGAATTTGCGTAGGTTCTTCTTCAAAAGTCAAGTCAGTTTTCACCTCAATTTCTTCCACTGGTACGACATGAGAAGGATTAGATTGATACCGTCTCAGTATGGAGACATGAAAAACATCATGAATTCGGTCAAACTCTGGAGGTAGTTCAAGCTGATATGCTACCGGACCTGCCCATTTGAGAACTCAATAAGGCCCGATAAACCGCAGACTCAACTTGCCCTTCTTACCAAACCTTAATATTTTCTTCCAAGGCGAGACCTTCAAGAAGACCATATCCCCTACTGAGTACTCAATTTCCTTATGCTTTAAGTCGGCATAAGATTTCTATCTATCTGATGCTTCCTTTAACCGATCCCTGATCAGATTAACCTTTTTTTTGGTATCTGCCACCAACTCTGGCCCAAGAACTTGTCGTTCTCCTAACTCCGTCCAACAGGTAGGCGTACGACACCTTCATCCATACAACGCCTCATACGGAGCCATTCGAATACTCGCCTGATAACTGTTATTATAAGTAATCTAGATCTAGTAGTTGAGGCTAGATTTCGACAAGGTTGATCGTTCGCGAGATCTCGACATAGTTGCAAACAGGTGTTTAATCAACACCCACTAGTAGACTAGATCAGCAAAAGCTGAAAAGCTGAAATGCCAAAATTCTGGCATTTCGAGGGCTTGCGAGCTTGCAAACGCTCGTGGGTCAAATTAAAATGGTAAAATCTATAACCATAAATGGTAAGGATAATGTGTGCGCGATTCCGTGCACATTGGTGAATTTAGGCCTCAAAGGGCTAAATTTAGGCCCAATGGGCTTACGGGTCCATATGGGTGAAAATGGGCGGTAAGTGTATTTTGATAATCTAAGTGATAAATATGCTTAAACGGTCATAAAATTTGGGCTTAGTGGGCCGTAACGATTAGTAGACACCATAGGGCCCATTAGGAGTTTTAGGGCCTGGATGATGTTAGGGTTGTTAACGAACTGTAATGAGCATGAAACCCTAAGAACTAGCAAATTTATTGAAATACCCCCTAAGGGTGGAAAATTACTATTTTACCCCTAGTTGCAAAAAGACCATTTTACCCCTAGGGTTAAGTTGACTGATTTGCATGTAAAATATATATCTGTCCAATGTATGCCATGTCATAATATACACTGTTGCATGGGATTAGGTTTTGATGGAGGAAATGCTAAGTGGCAATGCCACGTATACTGTTAGAGGCCTTGCCTCGTATTACTGTTTAGTGGCTTGGCCACATTATCTGATTAAGCAGCTAAGTTGCGACTGTCGTGTGTAGGGCTGGGTGGGTTGAGTTATTCCCCACACGGTGTGTAGGGCTGGTACGGGTAGTGTGCAGTGCTGGATTGGGCTTGGGTTTGCATACATGCATAAAATACTATTCTATTACTGTATTGGGCCTAAAGCCACACTGTTTACTAAATAGGGCTAAGGCCCAGTTAACACTGTACCTGAATAGGGCTTCGGCCCAGTTGAGCTTGAACTGATCTTAACTCTGGTTGGGTTTAGCTTACACACTGAGTTTTCACAGACTCACCCCTCTCTTTTTAATTTTTTTCCAGGTGATCCTCAGTAAGCTGTTCGACAGTTGGGAAAGACTCAGAGGTGGCCACATAGCAAGCGGTTTACTGTTCTAATAGTTACTTCCATTTTATCCCTAAGTGTTATTATTTGGATTGTAATAAGGCCATTATCCAGGTTTAATTTTGGTTTTTGGATTATACTCTGTTGATTGTTAATTTATAATTAAGACTAGTTTTTTTTACAAAAGAAAAAGGTAAACAATATTTGGATTTTAAACAAGCTAAAACATGAAACGTTTTTAAAATAAAGCTTTCGCGATAACTGAAATCTAGGTTTTAACATTGGAAATAAACATTGAGGTTTTCAAATAACATTTCGAGGTTTTTGATCAATCTGGAACGGTTTTACACAAGTGTTTGATAATCGAAAATTTTTCGAAGGGTTCTCATAAAAACTTGGTTTTCAAAAAACACTTTAAGGTAACACGCTGGATTCGGGCCTAACTTCTAGGCCGGGTTTGGGGTGTTACATTTAGTGGTATCAAAGCCCAGTTGTAACAACTCGGCTGTGGATCGGGTCCAAAAAGTTTTCTTAAAATTTAAAATCAAGGCTCAAGAAGGGTATTTTGAAAATTGGTTTTGGAAAATTTCTTAATAAAACCATTTTCAAATTTATTTTCTTCAAAGATATACTTATTTTATTTAAGGTTCTACTTTAAAAACAAAGTTTAGTCTTCCTAAAATTTGGCTTTCTGAAATTTGGATTTCGAAGAGTGGCACACCGAATCTCTGGCCCCAACTCTGTAAGTATTTCTAATGTACTTTACTAATATACTACTGTAAATAGTACTAAGATTCTGTAGCTAGGGTAATATTGAAACTGTAGAGACTGAGACAGTAGGAAAAATTGAAAACCCTAGAAGATTGAGACTGTAGCTAGGCTACGATTCTGTGAAAATAAAAACTTTGAAATACTATCTCAGCATAAAATATCTGTATAAATACTAAAATTTTTGAATCGAGGTCTTTGTAGTTATTTGATATGCATGCTGGTAATGTAGAGTATTGATATGGATTATAAGGGTAACCAAAGTCTGCCAACTTTAGGTAGCGGTAACTTGGAGCTTGGGACTAAGGGACTGGCCGAGTTAGTAAGGAAAGTGGTAGAAGAAGTATTGGAGACTAATGTTAAGGAGATTAGGGAAACGCTTCAAGCGGGGAGCTTGGAGTGTAAGAAGAGGAGGGATCATAGTTCTCAGAGGACAGAGCCTCGTTCTATGAAACATGTTAAGACACGACCAAACTTTTTGAGCTGCGAGCACTATAACGGGCGCCATCTGGGTGAATGCCATAGGAAGACAGGAGCATGCCCTTAATGCAAGTCCAGGAAGCATCAGGCTCGGGATTGCCCAGTTTATTCTATTTAGGTGTGAGTGTTGTTTGGATACGAATTGTATGCGTGCTTGATAAATGTTTATCTGCTTTGGTGCTTAGATGTTTTGGTTTTGTATTAAAAATTTTTTAGATCAGAGTGCGCAGCGGAGTAGCTGATACACGACTACCTTATTATTTAGAAATTTTGAGGACGAAAATTTTTTTTAGGAGGGGTGAATTGTAACACCCTGAATTTTGGGCCTAAAAGTATTGGGCCTTGAGTCTGGGTTCGGGTAGAAGATGACTTGAATAATTTAAATGTTTCAAAAACAAAAAAAATTTAATTTCATGTTTAGTTTAATATTTAAGTGAATTAGGAAGGATGGTAGTGTGGGAAAAGTCCTGGGCTCGATCCAGGGCTTTAGCAAAAATCTTAATTTTTGCCTCCTTAGGGAGATCCTGGCATTAGACCTTATAAATAAGTTAGGTTAAAATTGGACACAAAGGAAGTGCCTGGCCCAGTGGCTAGAGGCATTAGGCAGCAGGAAGGGAAACTGGGGTTCAATTCCCAGTGTGCGCAAATGTTGGTTTTTTTAAGAACAACCTGGGTTGTCGTAGGAAGGCCTTATAATTACTTGGGGAGGAACGATGACACAAATCAAGCAGGTGGCGTGGTGGTAAGGGACGTGTAGTGTAGCTAAAGGGTAGAGGTTCGAATCTGGTCAGTAGCAATGTTTTTAGATTTATTTTTTAAGTAAATCGTGGCTGTAGCAGATAAGCCTTATAATTAATTGTGAGTAAGTTATAACATAAGAGGAGCTTTAGTGCAGTGGCAAGCAGCGTGTGTTGGGTGCCTGGAGGTCTTGGTTTCAAGCTGCTGTGAGCACAATGGATTGCCTTTTTGTTGCACGAGTGGGGAGAGTAATTGAGTTGGACCAAAACTCTTCCTAGCAGCAATTTGAGTTGGTCAAGCGGTGGGGGTTTGGATAGATGGCTGCTATTCGATGGAAGGGATTTGGATGAAATTCAAATCCAGTGGTGGCTAAAATCAAGGAGAAATACATGGAATTTGAATTTTGGAAGGATATTGTGCCGAAATAGGACTCATTGGTACCAATTTGGCTATAGGCAATTAAATGCCGAAATAACTCTTAAAATTTTGGCTTTTATGGGTTGTTTTTCCTCTCTGTTTGGTTTTGTGTATTTTAAGTGTTAGCCGAATTTGGTTGGGGCCATCCACATCTATTATTGTTTTTGAAATCGACTTTCATTTTTTTTGTTCATCTTTTCTTCGCCAAGCCTAATCTTTTACTCCTACTTTTAAGTTCTTTCCCCTTTTGATTCTCTTCTCATTATAGCCGAATATAGGGTCTTTTCTCCTTGCCAAAAAGCTGAAACTCGCATTTTTCTCTCCTTTCATACTTCATAATTTGATGGGGCCGAATTTAATCACTCTCTACACACTTCTTGCATTACTGAATACTGTTCTCCTTTGCTAAACAAGTCCCTAAACCGATTACCTTCTTCAAGTGTTCACCCCTTTTGTGGTTGCGTTAGCTGAATAATAGGATCTCTCCTTCTACATTGAGCTACGATTAGATCTGCAAGAGGGTTATGATTGGGGCTTGTGAGCAACTGTCGCTAGGCTTCAATAGATCGGTAAATGAGTTAGGTAAGTATTTTTCGTTATAGATTTCGATTTTTGTATTTCAGCTTCTCTTTGAGTAAGTTTCAGTTAGAGAGTATAACACTCCTTTAATTTTCATGTGTTGGATCAATTCTATCCTTGGACGTAGGTACTCAGATCTGATCTCACTTGATCGATTCCGGAAGGGAGCAGTAGACTTAAGTGGTTATAAGCAATCTAAATCTAGTAGTTGGGGCTAGATTTCGACAAGGTTGACCGCTCGCGGGATCTTAACATAGTTGCAAACAGGTGTGTAATTGACACCCACTAGTAGACTAGATCGGCAAAAGCCGAAAAGCCGAAATGACACAATTCTGGCATTTCGAGGGCTTGCAAGCGCGCGAACGCTCGTGGGTGGATTAAAACTTTAAAATCTGTAATTGCAAATGGTAAGGATGATGTGTGCGCGATTTTATGCACGTTGGTGAATTTGGGCCTCGAAGGGCTGAATTTGGGCCCAATAGGCTTACGGGCCCATATGGGTGAAAACGGGCGGTAAGTGTATTCTGATAATCTAAGTGATAAATTTGCTTAAAGTGGGCTTTAAAAAAATATTGGTAAATTAATACAGAAGTAAGTTTGTGTGAAAGTGGGAAGGTGGCGCCACTTAAGACACAAGGGAGTGGTGTGTGGAAGCTATGCAAGAGCTAAGGTTCAAGTCCCATGGTAAGCAATGTGGTGTTTTATTTTTAATGCATGTGCAAGGTAGGTGGTGGACTTGAAGCCAAATTTTGAAGGTGAGAGTTTGATATGCTCATGGAATATGATTGAGGGGGGATAAGAGGAGAAAATTTAGGAGTTGATTGGGAGGATCAAGAGTTGGCTGACTAGAGGACTTTGGAGAGGCAAGTTCGGTTAGGACCTTAGGCTTTTGCATTTTTGGCAATTGGAGTGTAAGTGTCAATTTCTTCTTGTAGTTAGCCTTTGGGATTTGACAAAGTGGGACATTTCTTTCTGCCAATTAGGTATAGTGCTTTTTGCTTCTCTTTTCCTTCCTCCCTCATGTTCTAAAAGTTGAAAGCAAGACGTACAAACCCCTTTTGTGTCGTTTTACCCAAAGAGCTGGAACCTCTATCACTTCTCTTCCCAAACCAAATCAATCATCCTCTTTTTCATTTTCTCCATCCTTCTCGTTTATTCTTTCTCTTCTTCTTCTCTTCTCAACCAATTAAATTGATCTCCTTAAAATCTTCTCTTGCCGATTTCCACTTTGGCTAAATATCAGAAAACCCGAAACAACAAGTTATCGATTTCTTCCTTAGCCGATTTCTCTTAAACCGAAATCTCGAAACTTTAAATCCTCTCTTGTTGATTCCATCTTAAACCAAACCTTACTCATTTGTTATTTTAGAAACCGAAATCAAGGTACAATCTATTCTCTTCTTCTCTCATCTATTTTTTGTTCAAAAACTGGAACTCTCTTCTCTAAACCGAAACCCCTCCTTTCTTGGTGTGTTGTTTAACTTCTTAGATCTATTTCTTTGTGATTCGATTAGATCGAGTGTGGATCTGAGTGTGGAGTGGTGGAAACAACCTCTAAACAAATTTTGGTAGTAAGTACTTGGATCTCATCTTCCATATTCTGGCGAAATAAGAAAAGTTAAAAACCTCATTACTTTGGTTGCTATCGGTTTTGACCTCTGCTTTATAAACACTTATTCTAGCCTTTTCATTCGGTTCTTATGTGTATTAGTTGAAGAAGGGGTGATCTAGCAAGGAGCAGTGGAGGCGAGGGCCATTGAAGCAGTCTAGATCTAGATCTAGTTATTGGTTTCGGCAAAGGTAAGAGAATAAGGGCCTTAGATGGTGCTGGCCGAATGTGGTAGGTTGTTAGTTTCATTGATTCCGTTGATTTGTGACTAACAGTGTGGTTAAAAATGATTGTAGGATTAATTCAGTGCGGATCTCGTCGTAGTATATCACAACTCAGGCGTGTAATTGACACCCACTAGTAGACTAGATCTGCAAAAGCTGAAATGCTAAAATTTTGGCATTTCAAGGGCTTGCGAGTGTGTGAACACTTGTGGGTCAGATTAAAATGGTAAAATCTATAATTTTAAACGGTAAGGATGATGTGTGCACGATTTTGTGCACGTTGGTGAATTTGGGCCTCGAAGGGCTAAATTTGGGCCCAATGGGCTTACGGGCCCATATGGATAAAAACGGGCGGTAACTGTATTCTTATAATTTAAGTGATAAATTTTCTGAAACGGACATAAAATTTAGGCTTTGTGGGCGGTAATGGTTAGTGGACACCATAGGGCCCATTAGGGTTTTAGGGCCCGATGACTCTATGGCAATAAAATGGGCTAAATAGGTTATCTGGATGCCATTAAGACTGTTAACAAACTGTAATGAGCATGAAACCCTAAAAAATGGCAAATTTACTGAAATACCCCTTAAGGGTGAAAAATTACTGTTTTACCCTCACGTGCTAAAAGACCATTTTACCCATAGGGTTAAGTTGACTGATTTGCATGCCAAAATTATATTTGTTCAATGTACGCCATGTCATAATATACTGTTGCTTGAGATTGGGTTTTGATGGAGGAAGTGCTAAGTGGCAATGCCACATTTACTATTAGGGGCTTTGCCTCGTTTTACTATTCATGGCTTGGCCACATTATCTAATTAAGCAGCTATGCTGCGACTGTGGTGTGTAGGGCTGGGTGGGTTGAGTTATTCCCCACATGGTGTGTAGGGCTGGTACGGGTGGTGTGTAAGGCTGGATTGGGCTGGGCTTTTGCATTCATGTATAAACACTGTTCTGTTACTGTAATGGGCCTAAGGGCCACATTAAATTCTGAATAGGGCTAGGGCCTAGTAATTACTGCTTACTGAATAGGGCTAAGGCCCAGTTAATACTGTATCTGGATAGGGCTTAGGCCCAGTTAAGCTTGAACTGATCTGGACTCTGGTTGGGTTTAGCTTACACGCTGAGTTTTCGCAAACTCACCCCTTCCTTTCATCTATGCAGGTGAGCCCCAACCTTAGAGGACTTGGAGCTGGAGGGATTCGAAGTGGCCACGTAAACTGTCTTTGGTTTTATTTTCCTTAAATTTATTTATTTCAGTATTACTTAGTTATTTGGGTTTAAATTTGTAATAAGGCTGCTCATTGGTTATTTTTATTTTTATTTTTATTTTGGTTTTTAATTATTTCATTATCACTTGTTTAGAATCAATAGAATTAGGCTGCGCAGGTTTTTATTCCAAAATTAATCAACATTTTCAAAACATATCTTACGCAACAAATGGATAACCTAATGACAAATAGTGTCTTCTAAGTGAAATAAACCCTAACAAATAGTGGATAGGATTTTCATAAATTAAGTAACCTGATTTTTCTCAAAACTCCTAAAAATGATTTTGCTAAGTCACCCTAAACATATTAGTTAAAGAATGAGGTGTAATTCATCGTTCATGTGACACACCAGATTTGGCCATAACATTTGGGCTAGGTTTGGGGTGTTACATTTAGTGGTATCAAAGCCCGGTTGCAACAACTCGATTGTGGATTGGGTCTAAAAAGTTTTCTTAAAATTTAAAATCAAGGCCCAAGAAGGGTATTTTGATAATCAGTTTTGGAAAATTTCTTAAGAAAACCCTTTTCAAATTTATTTTCTTCAAAGATATACTTATTTTATTTAAGGTTCTACTTTAAAAACAAAGTTTAGTCTTAGTAAAATTTGGCTTTCTGAAATCTGGATTTCAAAGAGTGGCACACTGAATCTCCGGCACTAAGTCTGTAAGTATTCTTACTATACTATACTCTACTAAAATATTACTGTAGATAGAACTAAAACCCTACTAAGATGTTATAGTTAGGGAAATACTGAAACTGTAGAACTGAGACAATAGGAAAAACTAAAAACCCTAGAAGATTGAGACTATAACTAAGCTATGATTCTACGAAAACAAAACACTGAAATACTATCTGTACATAAGACATCTGTAATAAACACTAGAATACTAAACTAATTCATAAAATTTGTAATCAGATAATATGCTATGAGTATGAGGGCAGCTCGTGGACGAGGCGTGGACGTGGCCGAGTTAATGTAGAAGCTGGGTCTTCGTCTTTGGGACATATGCCAACTAAGGAGGCACGGGCGCCGTCAGTGACTGAGATTGGGTTGTATGATCGGGCTGCGGGGGACGATGCCTTGTCCCAAGCACTGTTACGGGTACTGGAAAGAGTCGCTGGAGTAAGCACTGGGACTGTGAATAGGGGATCTATTTTTGAGTGACTCTGAGCTAATGGAGCGGAGTTTTTTAGGGGCGTATCTAGAGTAGCCCCAATGTGGCCGAATACTGGTTGGAGGCCACGGTGCAAATCATGGATGACTTCGATTGCTCATTGGAGTAAAAACTGAAAGGAGCCGAATCTTTGCTGCGAGACGAGGCTTACCAGTGGTGGATCACAGTGAGGGATAGTACCCCAGCTGAGTGGGTAACTTGGGAGCTGTTTAAGATGGCCTTCAAAGGGAGCTATGTGGACACTTGAAGGAAGGAATTTCTGAACTTGACTTAGGGTAATAAGTCTGTTGCTGAGTACGAGGCGAGCTCTTAAGGTTGAGCTAGTACGCTAGTGGGATAGTTGCTACAGAGTATGAACGTAGAATACGATTTGAGGATAGCCTCAGGTATGAGTTGAGGGTGATGATAGCTCCGTAGAGGGGGCGTAACTATGCTACCTTAGTGGAAAAGGCTAAGATAGCTAAGGAGGTAAGACAAACTGAACGGCAAAATCGTGAGAAGGACCAAAATCGATTCAGGAGGGATTCTAGACCCTCGGGTGCTGCAGGCAAAAATATAAAAAGAGCTAGAGTGGATGAACCGGTTCGAGCAGTTCCGGTGAATGTAGTTAGACCATAGGCCTGCGGGGATTGTGGTAGAGTACATCTGGGAGAGTGTTGGAAGCATACTGGGGCATGTTTCTAGGGTGGGTCCAAGGAGCATAGAGTTAAAGACTGTCTTCAGAGGCCAACTCAGATGCAAGCTGCTGAACAGAGGGTTACTCAACCAGTGCGAGGTGGACCACAACCGCCGAGAGGCCGTGGTCAAGGTACGTGTGGCAACGGAAATGGTCGTGGACGTGGAGCACTAGGTAGGGGTGCTGGAAATGTTGAGGCTCGTCAGCCAGCATTGGTGTATGCTGCTCGTCGTCGAGAGGAGGTTGATGCACCTGATGTCATAACTGGTACGTTTTTTATTTATAGCAGGTCATACACTGCCTTGATAGGTATTGGTTCTACCCATTCGTATGTTGCATGTGATATATCTAGGACATTTGGTGTGCACTATAAGGAAACTGCGAGTTGGGTAACTGTGCTAAGTCCACTGGGTCACTAGGTTAGGGTAGATAAACACTTTAGAGATGTGCCTTTAGAGACTCAAGGCAGGAATTTCACTGCGAATTTAATGGAGCTACCATTTGGAGAATTCGATCTCATCTTGGGAGCTTCCTAGGTTACCTCTGAATCGTGAAGTCAAATTTGGAATCGACTTATTGCCTGGAACGACTTCAGTGTCTATCGCACCTTACAAGATGGCACTAAAGGAGTTGGTGGAGTTGAAAGCACAAATCCAAGAGTTGTTGGAAAGAGGTTTTATTAGACCAAGTGTGTCTCCTTGGGGAGTACCGGTACTGTTCGTGAAAAAGAAGGATGGGACGATGCGTATGTGCATCGATTATCGCCAGTTGAATAAGCTGATGATTAGGAACAAGTACCCTCTGCCAAGGATCGGCGACCTGTTTGACCAGTTAAGAGGAGCTTCGTATTTTCCAAGATCGATTTTAGATCTGGATATCACCAGTTAAGGGTCAAAGAGGTGGATATTCATAACACAACATTTAGAACCCGGTATGGTCATTACGAGTTTCTGGTGATGCCGTTTGGATTGACGAATGCACCTACGGCTTTCATGGATCTGATGAGTCGGGTATTCCAACCTTACTTGGATCGATTCGTAGTCGTCTTCATAGATGATATTCTCGTGTTTTCGGAAATTGAGAAGAAGCATGACGAGCATCTCCGTATTGTTCTGCAAGTATTGAGGGAGAAGCAACTATATGCAAAATTTAGCAAGTGTGAATTTTGGTTGCGAGAAGTGACATTTCTAGGTCACGTTGTTTCTGCTGAGGGCATTAGGGTGGATCCTTGGAAAATTGAAGCGGTTCTGGAGTTGAAGCCGCCGAGATCGGTATCAGAAATTTAGAGTTTTCTGGGTTTGGCAGGGTACTACAGAAGGTTTGTGGAAGGATTTTCCTTGATTGTGGTACAGTTGACGAAACTGTTGAGAAAAGGAGTACCATTTGTATGGACTGAGAAATAGCAAGAGGCTTTTGATAGGTTGCAGAAGGTTCTAACTGGGGAGCCAGTATTGATTTAGCTAGAATCTGGGAAGGATTTCACTGTGTATAGTGATGTGTCGAATGTTGGTCTGGGCTGTGTATTTATACAAGAGGGTAAGGTGGTCGCTTATGCATCGCGACAACTTAAACCTCACGAAACGAACTACCCTACACATGATCTGGAGTTGGCAGCAGTTATTTTTGCATTAAAGATTTGGAGACACTACTTGTATGGAGAAAAGTGTATTATATACACGGACCAGAAGAGTCTCAAGTATTTGTTGACCCAGAAGGAGTTGAACATTAGGCAACGAAGATGGATAGAGTTGCTTAAGGATTACGACTGTTCTATTGAGTATCACACAGGCAAAGTGAATATGGTGGCTGATGCACTGAGTCGAAGAGCTATAACTGTGTTGATAGCAATGTTTGCTCGTCTAAGTCTATATGACGATGGTAGCTTGTTAGCGGAATTACAAGTAAGACAAACCTAGATTAAGCAGATTAAGGAAAAGCAGTTAGAGCATGAGTCACTGGTTCCTCGATTCTAGTAAGCTGAGAATGTTGAAACTTCTAATTTTAGACTGAATAGTAAAGGAGTTCTGTGTTTTCAAGGAAGAATTTGTATTCCGAGGGACTCTAACTTGAGGCAGTCAATTCTGAGAGAGGCTCATGGCGGACCTTGTGCTATGCATCCTGGAGGGAATAAGTTGTATCGAGATTTACGAGAGTTGTACTGGTGGCTTGGACTTAAGCATGAAGTAACAGAATTTGTGGGTAACTGTCTGACATGCCAGCAAGTAAAGACTGAGCATCAACTGCTTTCTGGACTTCTGCAACCAGTGAAGATTCCACTTTGGAAGTGCGAGAGGGTAACCATGGACTTTGTGAGTGGGCTATCTTTGACACCTACCAAGAAAGACTCGATTTGGGTGATTGTGGATAGGTTAACCAAATCTGTTCATTTCATACCTGCCCGTATTAGCTACTCACTTCAGAAATTAGCTAAGTTGTATGTGGCAGAGATAGTGTGACTTCATGGAGTGTCGATTTCGATAATTTCTAATCGTGATCCTAGGTTTACAGCTCGATTCTGGCAGAAGTTGCATGAGGCATTGGGGACGCGGTTGGATTACAGCACTGCTTTTCACCCCCAGACGGATGGGCAATCGGAAAGGGTAATTCAGGTCCTAGAGGACATGTTGAGGGGTTATGTTATCGACTTCCGAGGTAGTTTGGAGGATTACTTGCCATTAGCGGAGTTTGCTTATAATAACAGCTATGAGGCGAGTACTCGAATGGCTCCTTATGAGGCATTGTATGGATGAAGGTGTCGTATGCCTACCTGTTGGACGTAGTTGGGAGAACGATAGGTTCTTAGGCCAGAGTTGGTGGCAGATACCGAAAAAAGGTTAATCTGATCAGGGATCGGTTAAAAGAAGCATCTAATAGACAGAAATCTTATGTCGACTTAAAGCTTAAGGAAATTGAGTACTCAGTAGAGGATATGGTCTTCTTGAAGGTCTCACCTTGGAAGAAAATATTAAGGTTTGGTAAGAAGGGCAAGTTGAGTCTGCAGTTTATCGGGCCTTATCGAGTTCTTAAACGAGTAGGTCCGGTAGCATATCAGTTGGAACTACCTCTGGAGCTGGATAGGATTCATGATGTCTTTCATGTCTCCATGCTAAGGCGGTATCGATCTGATCCTTCTCATGTCGTACTAGTGGACGAAATTGTGGTGAAAACCGACTTGGCGTTTAGAGAAGAGCCTATGCAAATTTTGGACCGTGATGTCAAGGTATTAAGAAAGAAGTTAGTTCCTTTGGTAAAAGTAATTTGGCACAATCATGGCAGAGAAGAAGCTACGTGGGAGCCAGAAGAGGTGATACGTCAACAATGCCCTCACCTGTTTTGACCAGGTAAATTTAGAGGCCGAAATTTCTTTAAGGGGATAGAGTTGTAACACCCTAATTTTTGGGATTTTTGGGATTTTGCGTAAATTTAATTTTTGCTTATCTGGATGTGTTAATCTATATTTGGAGTGTGTTAGTGGGCCTTTAGAAGGCCCAAGTTCAAGTTAAAACCCGGTAGAAATTTTAAATTTTTAGACTTAAAGAGAAGGGGCCTTAACTGAGTGGGCATTTAAAAAAAATATTGGTAAACTAATAAACAAGTAAGCTTGGGTGAAAGTGGCAAGGTGGTGCCACTTAAGACACAAGGGAGTGGTGTGTGGAAGCTATGCAAGAGCTAAGGTTCAAGTCCCATGGTAAGCAATGTGGTGTTTATTTTTAATGCATGTGCAAGGTAAATGGTGGACTTGAAGTCAAATTCTGAACGTGAGAGTTTGATGTGCTCATAGAATATGATTGAGTAGTGGTAAGGGGAGTGATAAGGGGAGAAAATTTAGGAATTTTGTAAGGGATGAGGTGTTGGCCGATTGTATGGGTGTAGAGGGATGCATAATTGGCTAGGGTCCTTAGTGTTAGCATTTTCAGCATTTTGGTAAGAGTCTGCTGATTACTCCTTTTGTTTTCTTCAGGTTTTGCCTTGTGGTGAATCTTGAGTGCTAGCTAGTTAAGGGTTAGGGTGCTGACTATACCTTTCTGGTCATTAAGTTCCTCTTTTCTCTTTTCTAAAAGCCGAAATCCTGAAAGTCTTAGCCTTATTTTGCCGATTCACCTAAAGCTGAATCTCTTATTCCCTTTTCTTCCAAAAATTGAACCAAGTATTCTCCTCTCCTCTCTACACTCTTTTCTCTTCGTCTTCACCTTTTCTCCATTGATTAAAGTAAAGACCCCCTTCTAAATCTTTGGTAGCCGATTTCCCCTAAAAAGCCAAAACCGAATCCACTATTGTCGATTTCGTCTTTGTTCAAACTCCTCCTTCTTTCCATTGTTAATCTTTCAAGAGCCAAATCACTTAGATCTATTCTCTACTTGTATTTTGGGTTAGATCTACAACAGATCTGGAATAGGAAGGTATTTGGGGACGTTTCTTTGGCAAGTAGATCATTGGTAGGTACTCAAAACCCCTTTCTATTCATTAACTTGTGAGTCAAGAAAAGCTAAAAACCCTTAAATACTTAAGGTGGCTGTCAATAAGGGCAAAAGGTTTTATTAGTTTTCCCTTTCTGCTCTTATGTGCTAGTGTGGAATAGGGGCTGTTTATCGAGGAGTATTGAACGCTAGGACCGTGGGAGCAAACTAGACCTAGATCTAGTTAAAGAGTCGACAGAGGTAAGTGGTGAAGGTCTTTGTAATGGAGTTGGCCGAATATGGTGATATTTGTGATATCGGTTACATTGGTTATCATTGGATCATAGTCTAATATCATAGTGGACTATTGTAGGTTAATCGCATAGGGAATCTCGTTGCAGTATATTGCAAACAGGTGTGTAATCGACACCCACTAGTAGACTAGATCAGCAAAAGTTGAAAAGCAAAAATGTCGAAATTTCAGCATTTCAAGTGTTTGCAAGCATGTGAACGTTAGTGGGTCGGATTAAATCAGTAAAATCTGTATCACAAACGGTGAAGGTGATATGTGTGCGATTTCGTGCACGTTGGTGAATGTGGGCCTCAAGGGGCTAAATTTGGGCCCAATGGGCTTACGGGCCCATATAGGTGAAAATGGGCAGTAAGTGTATTCTAATAATCTGATTGATAAATCAGTTTAAATGGACATAAAATTTGGGCTTAGAGGCCGTAATGATTAGTGGACACCATAGGGCTCATTAGGGGTTTTAAGGCCCGATGACTCTGTAGTAATAAAATGGCTAAATAGGTTATCTGGATGCCATTAAGACTGTTAACAACCTTATCAAATCTTATGGAAATTTTCAAAACTCGTAAACATCTGTACTTGCGGAAAATATGTTATTTTAAAAACAGTTTAGGTTATCAGAAAATCAGATCCTCTTTGTCATGGCTGAAAGTGAATGGATACTATACACCAAGTAGGATTCAAGAGAAGAGGAGGTGAGTCATTTAGACTGCTTAAGTACCAAGCTCTTCTTAGATCCACTCCTAAACATGCACACATCCATTGCCACACTTTAACCTTGTGATTTGTCTACGAACAAATTAAGTTTAAATTTATTGAAGATATACATTTGTGAAAAACATTTACGTTGCGGAAGCTTTGCTCTACTTATCGAGATATTTTGAAAACAAGTAGCGTTTATAAAACCGTGCCCTAAAGCTAACCCATTAAGAACAATTTATATAATAACTTACTTAAGCTAAAACAAATTAAAAATTATTAAAAGGCCCTTATTACAAACCCAAAATCAAAATAAAAGTAATTATGATTAAACTGAAATAACTAACTTGATTTAAACCATCAGTCCAGTCCAAGTGGCCACTCTGAATCCCTTCCAGCTCCAAGTCCACCAATCTAAGTTCACCTGCGAGGATGGAAGAAGAAGGGGTGAGTTTGGAAAACTCAGTGTGTACAGAAGCCCATCCAAAGCCCAAGTCAACTCAAGCCCATTAGGCCTAAGCCTAAACCAATCTCAATCAGATACTGGGCCGAAGCCCTATTTAGATAACTGTAAACTGGGCCTTAGCCCTTTTCAGATAGCAGTACGACCCATAGGCCCATAACAGTAATAGAACAGTATTAATGATAACAATGCATGAATGCAAGCCCATGATCCATGTAGGGAGACTACTCAACCCATCCAACCGCTACACACCACCCGTACCAACTATCACACCATGTGGGGAAGCTACTCGACCCACCCAATCACTACACACCACAGAATTTGCAGCGAAGCTGCCAGATATTGTGACAGAGTCACCAGATACAGATATTCTGGCAAAGCCACCAGAACAGATATATGTGGCACGGCCACCAGAACAGATATATATGTGGCGAGGCCACCAGATTGCAGCGAGGCCAGAACGCTTCCTCCATCATAAACCCAAACCCCATGCAACATGCATACATGTTATGACATATAACATACAGAATCTCATGCATCAGATATATACATATATTATGAGATATGACATGCAGAAACAGAAAATCATGCATTTCATACAGAATTTACCCTAGGGGTATAAAGGTCATTTTACACTTAGGAGTAAAATGGTAATTTCCATACTTAGTGGTATTTTAGTCATTTTACCAATTCTCAGGGATTTTATGAATATCAAGTGACTATTAGTCCATATGTGACTTCAGAAGTTCATTTTAACTTATTTACCATTTTTGCCCTTTTTAGGCCCAAAACCCCTAAAGGATCCTATAGCACCTTTTAACAAATTAAGCCCATTTTGTCCAAGTTTCATATTCAGTTACCGATTTTAGCAGTTTCAATCCTACAGTCTAACAGAACATACTTATTACCTATTTTTACCCAAATAGGCCCAAAAGCCCATAAGCCCATGTTCGGCCCATCGAGACCCAACTTATCGAGTGCGCAAAATTGCACACTCAACTAATCTTACCACTTACGGTTACAGAATCCATGATTTCCAACCATCTTGTGAGTATTCGCACACTCACAAGCCCACGTAATACCAACTTTTGTGTTAATTGGCCTTGCCGAATTAGACTAAGGAAGGGTTCGATACACACCTGATTTATGTCGAAACGTTGACGAGATCTCCTATGCGATTTCTCCTACAATCCATTATTTAAACGATTAACCAAAGAAACTACGAAAACCGATGCTAAGATTCCTTACCATATTCGGCCACACCTTTAATGGTGTAACACCCCTGACCCGGCCCAGACGTTATGGCCATGTCCGGTGTGCCACATCACCTAGACTATGCTACGCCGTCCTATGTACTAAGTCTGATGTTCGAGATTTTTGAAAAGTAATATTTGTTTTTCTTGAAATTCCCAATTTGATTACTATTCGACCTAATCTCTATCTCATTTGTGAATCGTTTCATTTTAGTCTTATCATCATTCTTAGTTTTTAGTAAAGTCAGGTTGTTTAAGAAAATATTGATTTAATTTTCAAAAACAGTTTATGTTCAAGTTTGAAATAAAACCGTAAAGAAATCCCAAATAACAGTTATAGCGGCCTTATTACAACCCATATCAAAGTAAAAACCAATACGAAATATTTAAGTTAAACCAAGAAAGTTCAGTCCTCGTGGCCACTCTGAATCCCACCCAGCGTCCAAGTCACAATCTAGGGCTCACCTGCAAGGATGGAAAGAGAGGGGTGAGTTTGGGAAAACTCAGTGTGTGCAGAACCCATCCAAAGCCCAAATTGGCTCAAGCCCACTGGGCCTAAACCCTAACCAGTCTCAGTCAGATACTGGGCCAAAGCCCTATTCAGATAGCAGTAAACTGGGCCAAGGCCCTATAACAGATACTGGGCTGAAGCCCTATTCAGATAACAGATTGGCCCATAGGCCCATAACAGTACAGTACAGTAATGCAGTATAAATGCAAACCCAATTGGGGAGACTACTCAACCCACCAACCGCTACACACCACCCGTACCAGCCAACACACCATGTGGGGAATAACTCGACCCACCCAGCCCACACACCACAGTCGCAGCATGGCTGCTCAGATAAACAGTATACGAGGCAAAGCCCCTTTCAGAAACAGTACGAGGCATAGCCCCTTTTCAGTAACGTGGCTGTGCCACTCACACTTCCTCCATTATCAAAACCCAACCCATGCAATAGATATATATCATGGCATGCAATAACAGTAACAGTCATGTCAAACAGTATAGTCAATTTTAGCCCTAGGGGTATAACGGTAATTTTCTACCTAGGGACAAAACAGTAATTTCTTACCCTAAGGGTATTTCAGTAATTTTGCTCTCATGTTATAGATTTCATGCTTATTACAGTATTTATTAATCACACAGCTATACAGAAGTTCAGTTACCTCAGTTTTTCAGTTTTAGCATTAAGGCCCTAAAACCCCTAATGAGCCCTATTACGCCGATTGGCCCATTAGGCCCATTTAGTCCCGATTTCACATTCGGTTATCTTGTTTTAATTGTTTCCACATCTATAGTCCATAATATTACCTTTAAATCCAGTTTAACTCACATGGGCCCAAATCGCCCATTGGGCCCATATTTGGCCCACCGAGGCCCAACTTACCAAAAAGCCCAAAATTTAGCGGTCAACACGTCTAACAGTGCCGATTCCAAAACTAACCTTCTCCTTCCAACTTGAGAGCATTCGCATGCTCGCAAGCTCTCGAAATACCGAAACTTCGGCATTTCGGCTTTTCGGCTTTTACCGATTTGTGCATGGAAAGGTGTTCGAAACACACACCTGTTTTGCAGTTTCTCCTACGAGCTCTCCTATGCGTTAATCCCTACAATCCAATACTTAACTGATTAGATCTGAATCGAAAACTTACCCAAAACCTTACTTACACATTCGGCCAACACCCTTAATGACCTTAATGTTCTTACCTTGACGATTTAGATCCCTTTAGATCTAGATCTGATGTTCCAAAGTCTTCAACCCCTTGCTTGATCACCTTTTCATCCAACTAACACACAAAAGAACAAAGAAAACGGCCTTTTATTTACCAAAAATCCAAAACGACACAACCATTAACTTTAGGGACTTTCGGCTTTTCCAAACATGAAATATCGAACAGATCTGAATGATTAAACACTTACCAACGATTTCTCTTCAGTTCCTATGCAGATCTGTTGTAAATCTAACCCTTAAACGTCAGTAGAAACCTTATCTCTGAGATTTGTAATTTCGGCTATCTCCCTACAACTATGGTGATTTCGGCTTTTTAATAAGAGAAGAAGATGGCGTTTTGGCTGTAGCTTTTGGGTGATGGTGTCGACAATGGTGTGATTAAAGGGAGTGTAGTAATCGGCCACAATAGGTGAAAGAAACAGAGGTGATTCGGCTTACAAGAAATCGGCAAGAAAGGAAGCAGTTTTCGGGATTTCTGGCACTTTGAGCAATCGGTTATGGTTGATTTTAAGAAGAATGGAAGCAAAAGAAAGAGTGGATCTATGCAAGATAGGTATTCGGCTAGGGAAGAGATCAAAGGGAAGAAGAAAAATGAAAAAAACAATGGTGGAGATGGGGAAGGAGAAATCGGCTATGAACTTTCCAGGAGGCAACTCTTGGCTTTTCTGACAGTAGAAGAGAGGAAAAAACCCTAAGGTGGCTAACCCTAATTGTCATGACAACAAAAAGAAAATAATATAACCCTAGCATTCCCTCTAAAGCAATCGGCCCAAGTCCCTAAAGCCCCTTGCCGAAATTCACCTAAGTTAGGCTCATGCTTGAAAATTAAAAAGAACTCCACGAATACCTTGCAACTCGAACCCTTGTCCTTGATCATTCATTTAGGCGCCACTTTTTTAGGAGCTTAGTGGCACCACCTTGCCACTCAACCAAGGCTCCCTTTGTGACATCTTTTACACGGTTTTTCTTAAAAGCCCACTTAACCAAGTCCCCTTTCACTTGAAAATCCAACTTAATATTTTACCGGGTTTTGACTTAAGCTTGGACCTTCTATAGACCCATTAACACATGTACATACATTATCAACCTTTAGAACACCAAAATTTTAAAAATTTCACTAAAATTCACAAAACCCGAAAAATCCCGAAAATCAGGGCGTTACAACTCTACCCTCCTTAAAGAAATTTCGTCCACGAAATTTACCTGATCCAAATAACTGAGGGTATTGTTGACGCTTAGTCTCCTCTGGCTCCCAAGTAGCTTCTTCTCTACCATGATTACGCCATAGCACCTTTACCAAAGGAACAAACTTCCTCCTTAAGAATTTGACATCACGATCTAAGATCTCCACAGGTTCCTCCTCGAAAGTCAAATCGGCATTTACTGTAATCTCCTCTACTGGTACAATATGCGAAGGGTCCGATCGATACCGTCTTAGCATAGACACGTGAAAAACGTCATGGATACGATCCAACTCTGGTGGTAACTCCAACTGATAGGCTACTGGCCCAATCCGCTTAAGAATCCGATAAGGCCCAATAAATCGCGGACTTAGCTTGCCCTTTTTACCAAATCTCAAGATCTTCTTCCACGGCGACACCTTTAGGAACGCCATATCCCCAACAGCGAACTCAATCTCCTTACGCTTAAGGTCAGCATATGACTTCTGCCGATCAGACGCCTCCTTTAACCGATCTCGAATCAGCTTAACTTTATTTTCGGTATCTGCTACCAACTCTGGTCCAAGAACTCTACGTTCTCCCAATTCTGTCCAACAAGTAGGAGTACGACATCTCCGTCCATAAAGTGCCTCATATGGAGCCATCTGAATACTTGCTTGATAACTGTTGTTGTATGCAAATTCTGCCAACGGTAAATAATCTTCCCAACTACCACGAAAATCAATGATACATCCTCTTAACATGTCTTCCAACACTTGAATGACCCTTTCAGACTGACCATCTGTCTGAGGGTGAAATGCAGTACTGAAGTCCAATCGCGTACCTAATGCCTCATGCAACTTCTTCCAGAATCGAGATGTAAATCTAGGATCTCGATCAGAAATTATCGAAACTGGCACCCCATGCAAACGCACTATCTCTGCTACATACAGCTTGGCCAACTTCTGAAGTGAGTAATCAGTTCTAACTGGTATAAAATGAGCAGACTTCGTCAATTTATCCACAACTACCCAAACAGAGTCCTTCTTTGAAGGTGTCAAAGGCAAGCCACTCACAAAATCCATCGTTACTCTTTCCCATTTCCACTGCGGAATCTTTACTGGCTGCAACAATCCAGACGGTAGTTGGTGCTCAGCTTTAACTTGCTGGCACGTCAAACATTTCCCAACGAAATCAGTCACCTCTCGCTTAAGTCCAGGCCACCAGTACCCCTCTCGCAAATCCCTATACAACTTATTACCTCCAGGGTGCATAGCATAGGCTCCACCATGAGCCTCACTCAATATCAACTTCCTCAAGTCAGAATCCTTAGGAATACAGACTTTTCCTCGAAAGCATAGGACTCCATCAGAATTCAGTCCAAAATCCTCACTCTTACCCTCCTTGACTTGTTGAAATCGAGGAGTCAACGAATCATCCTTCCACTCCAATTCTTTAATCCTCTCAGTCCAAGTCGGTCTCACTTGCAGTTCGGCCAGCAAACTCCCATCATCATACAAACTTAAACGAGCGAACATCGCCTTTAACTCAGTAACAGTCCTTCGGCTCAGTGCATCAGCCACGACATTAGCCTTGCCAGGGTGATACTCAATCGAACAGTCATAGTCCTTAAGCAACTCTATCCATCTTCGTTGCCTAAGGTTCAACTCCTTCTGAGTTAACAGATATTTGAGACTTTTGTGGTCAGTGTATATAATACACTTTTCCCCATAAAGGTAGTGTCTCCAGATTTTCAATGCAAATACCACCGCTGCCAACTCCAAATCATGCGTAGGGTAGTTCACCTCGTGAGGCTTAAGCTGTCGCGAAGCATAGGCAACCACCTTACCCTCTTGCATCAGTACACAACCTAATCCCACATGCGAAGCATCGCTATAAACCGTAAAGTCCTTCCCAGATTCCGGCTGAATCAACACTAGCGCCTCGGTCAACACCTTTTTCAGGTTGTCAAAAGCTTCTTGCTGCCTCTCAGTCCAATTAAAGGGTACACCCTTCCTTAACAATTTCGTTAATGGAGCCGCGATGATAGAGAACCCCTCAACAAACCTTCTATAATAACCTGCCAAACCCAGAAAACTACGAATTTCTGTCACCGTCCTAGGCGGCTTCCAATCCAGAACTGCCTCAATCTTGCGAGGATCTACCCTAATTCCCTTAGCAGAAACAACATGACCCAGAAAAGTCACTTCTCGAAGCCAGAATTCGCACTTACTAAATTTCGCATACAATTGCTTTTCTCTTAGAGTCCGCAGAACGATTCGAAGATGCTCATCATGCTTCTTCTCTGTTTCCGAATACACCAATATATCGTCAATAAAGACGACCACAAAACGATCCAAGTACGGCTGAAATACTCGGTTCATTAAATCCATAAAAGCTGCTGGTGCATTCGTCAATCCAAAGGGCATAACCAAGAACTCGTAGTGACCATAACGAGTTCTGAATGCTGTCTTATGCACATCCACCTCTTTTACCCTTAACTGATGATACCCAGATCGAAGGTCGATCTTGGAAAACACTGAAGCTCCTTTAAGCTGGTCAAATAGATCGTCGATTCTTGGCAGAGGATACTTATTCTTTATCGTCAGTTTGTTCAACTGGCGATAATCGATACACATACGCATCGTACCGTCCTTCTTTTTCACAAACAGCACCGGTGCTCCCCACGGAGACACACTCGGTCTAATGAAGCCCCTATCTAACAACTCTTGAATCTGGGCTTTCAATTCCACTAGCTCCTTTGGTGCCATTCTGTAAGGCGCAATGGACACTGGAGCTGTTCCAGGCAACAGATCAATCCCAAATTCCACTTCTCGGTTAGGAGGTAGTCCAGGTAGCTCCTCAGGAAATACATCTTGAAATTCATTAACAGTCCTCACTGTCTCCACGGTCACCCCTTCGGGTTCAGTTTGACTTACAAACGCTAAGTATGCTTCACAACCTTTGCGCATCAACCTTTCAGCCCTTAAGGCAGAAACCACATTGGACAAGTAGTCCCTTCGTTCACCAATAACCATCACCTCCTCACCTTCGGTTGTTCTTAATACCATTCTTTTGGCCGCGCAATCCAACGTTGCCTTGTGCTTGGTTAACCAGTCCATGCCCAGAATCAAGTCAAATTCTCCAAAAGGTAACTCCATCAAGTCTCCCAGAAAGATCCTACCTTGAGTCTCTAAAGGCACATCTCTAAAGAGTTTATCTACCCTAACAGAGTGACCTAAAGGACTAATCACAGTTACCCCACTCACAGTCTCCTCAGAATGCACACCCAACGACCCAGAAATTTCACAAGCAACATACGAATGAGTCGAACCCACATCAATTAAAGCAGTATATGGTGTATGATCAATTAAGAACGTACCAGTTATAACATCAGGTGCATCACCCTCCTCGCGGCGGCGAGCAGCATACACTAAGGCTGGCTGACGAGCCTCAGCATTTCCAGCACCCCTGCCAGGTGCTCCACGACCACGTCCATTACCATTGCCTCCTCTACCTTGACCACGGCCCCTTGGCGGTGGCAGTCCCCCACGCGCAGGCTGAGCAACTCTCTGATCAACAGCTTGAGCCTGAGCTGGCTTCTGTGGGTAGTCCTTAACCTGATGGTCCTTAGACCCACAACGAAAACAAGCTCCACTGCGTTTCCAGTATTCTCCTCGATGAATTCTGCCACAGTCTCCACAAGCCTGTGGTCTAACAACATTCACTGGCATAGCTCGCACTGGTTCTTCTACTCTAGCCCTCTTAAAATTCCGGTTTGCAGCTCCCGATACTCCAGAGTCTCTTTTAAAATGGTTGCGATCCCTATCACGATTCCGCCTTTCAGCTTGCTTCACTTCCTCGGCTATCTTAGCCTTCTCCACCAGTGCAGCAAAGTCGCGCTCCCTCTGCGGCGCTATCAATACTCTCAGCTCATCTCTGAGGCCATCCTCGAACCGAACACTACGCTCATACTCGGTGGAAACAATGCCACTAGCATACCGGCTTAATCGCAGAAATTCTGCCTCATATTCAGCCACAGTCTTACTACCCTGGGTCAGGTTCAGAAATTCCTTCCTTCGTGCATCCACATAACTAGCCCCAACATATTTCGCCTTGAAAGACTGCTTGAACAATTCCCAAGTTACCCTCTCAGCTGGGGTACCCTCTCTTACGGTGATCCACCATTGATATGCCTCGTCCCTCAGCAACGATACCGCTCCTTTCAGCTTCTGCTCCACTGAGCAGTCCAAGTCGTCCATAATTCGCTCTGTGGCTTCCAACCAGTACTCAGCCACATTTGGGGCCACTCCAGATATGCCCCTAAAAATTTCCGCTCCATTGGCCCGGAGTCGCTCAGAAATGGACCCCCTATTCACCGGCCCAACATTAGCTCCGGCCACCCTTTCTAGAACTCTCAGCATGGCCTGGGACAGAGCGTCGTCCCCTGCGGCCCGATCGTACGGCCCATTTTCCTCAACCGGTGGTCGTGCCTCTCCTGCTAGCCTATGCTCAGAAGACGACGATCCAGCTTGAGCACTAACTCGGCCTCGTCTACGGCCTCGTCCACGAGTAGCCCTTGTACTCATATCGATTATCTGATTTACAAAGTTTTATGACATTAGCTCAATGTTTCAGTTTTTATTACGGAATATCTTATGAATAGGTAGAATTTCAGAGTTGTTCTCGCGCAACGTAATCTAATTACTGTCTCAGTTTCCTAGAGTTTAGTTTACCCTACCGTCTCAGTGCTACAGCCTTAATACTACCTCATCCATAGTATTCTATCTAAGGCTCAGTGCTATCTACAGTTTTATTATCAGTACAGTATAGAAGTTAAGGCAGAATATACTTACAACTTGGTGCCGGGGATTCAGTGTGCCACCTCTCGAAGTACCAGATTTCAATAAAATCTTAGACCTAAAAATAATTTTTTTTAACATATTTTAGAAAAGACAAGTTAAAAGAAATCACTTCGAAAACAAAAATTCTTTCAGAAAATCTGGTTTTCCAAAAATACCTTTTATGAGCTTAAAATTTTGAAAACCCCTTTTTGGACCCGATCCACAGCCGAGTTGTTGCAACCAGGCTCTGATACCATTAAATGTAACACCCCTGACCCGGCCCAGATGTTATGGCCATGTCCGGTGTGCCACATCACCTAGACTATGCTACGCCGTCCTATGTACTAAGTCTGATGTTCGAGATTTTTGAAAAGTAATATTTGTTTTTCTTGAAATTCCCAATTTGATTACTATTCGACCTAATCTCTATCTCATTTGTGAATCGTTTCATTTTAGTCTTATCATCATTCTTAGTTTTTAGTAAAGTCAGGTTGTTTAAGAAAATATTGATTTAATTTTCAAAAACAGTGTATGTTCAAGTTTGAAATAAAACCGTAAAGAAATCCCAAATAACAGTTATAGCGGCCTTATTACAACCCATATCAAAGTAAAAACCAATACGAAATATTTAAGCTAAACCAAGAAAGTTCAGTCCTCGTGGCCACTCTGAATCCCACCCACCGTCCAAGTCACAATCTAGGGCTCACCTGCAAGGATGGAAAGAGAGGGGTGAGTTTGGGAAAACTCAGTGTGTGCAGAACCCATCCAAAGCCCAAATTGGCTCAAGCCCACTGGGCCTAAACCCTAACCAGTCTCAGTCAGATACTGGGCCAAAGCCCTATTCAGATAGCAGTAAACTGGGCCAAGGCCCTATAACAGATACTGGGCTGAAGCCCTATTCAGATAACAGATTGGCCCATAGGCCCATAACAGTACAGTACAGTAATGCAGTATAAATGCAAACCCAATTGGGGAGACTACTCAACCCACCAACCGCTACACACCACCCGTACCAGCCAACACACCATGTGGGGAATAACTCGACCCACCCAGCCCACACACCACAGTCGCAGCATGGCTGCTCAGATAAACAGTATACGAGGCAAAGCCCCTTTCAGAAACAGTACGAGGCATAGCCCCTTTTCAGTAACGTGGCTGTGCCACTCACACTTCCTCCATTATCAAAACCCAACCCATGCAATAGATATATATCATGGCATGCAATAACAGTAACAGTCATGTCAAACAGTATAGTCAATTTTAGCCCTAGGGGTATAACGGTAATTTTCTACCTAGGGACAAAACAGTAATTTCTTACCCTAAGGGTATTTCAGTAATTTTGCTCTCATGTTATAGATTTCATGCTTATTACAGTATTTATTAATCACACAGCTATACAGAAGTTCAGTTACCTCAGTTTTTCAGTTTTAGCATTAAGGCCCTAAAACCCCTAATGAGCCCTATTACGCCGATTGGCCCATTAGGCCCATTTAGTCCCGATTTCACATTCGGTTATCTTGTTTTAATTGTTTCCACATCTATAGTCCATAATATTACCTTTAAATCCAGTTTAACTCACATGGGCCCAAATCGCCCATTGGGCCCATATTTGGCCCACCGAGGCCCAACTTACCAAAAAGCCCAAAATTTAGCGGTCAACACGTCTAACAGTGCCGATTCCAAAACTAACCTTCTCCTTCCAACTTGAGAGCATTCGCATGCTCGCAAGCTCTCGAAATACCGAAACTTCGGCATTTCGGCTTTTCGGCTTTTACCGATTTGTGCATGGAAAGGTGTTCGAAACACACACCTGTTTTGCAGTTTCTCCTACGAGATCTCCTATGCGTTAATCCCTACAATCCAATACTTAACTGATTAGACCATATCAACACTTAATCTGAATCGAAAACTTACCCAAAACCTTACTTACACATTCGGCCAACACCCTTAATGACCTTAATGTTCTTACCTTGACGATTTAGATCCCTTTAGATCTAGATCTGATGTTCCAAAGTCTTCAACCCCTTGCTTGATCACCTTTTCATCCAACTAACACACAAAAGAACAAAGAAAACGGCCTTTTATTTACCAAAAATCCAAAACGACACAACCATTAACTTTAGGGACTTTCGGCTTTTCCAAACATGAAATATCGAACAGATCTGAATGATTAAACACTTACCAACGATTTCTCTTCAGTTCCTATGCAGATCTGATGTAAATCTGACCCTTAAACGTCAGTAGAAACCTTATCTCTGAGATTTGTAATTTCGGCTATCTCCCTACAACTATGGTGATTTCGGCTTTTTAATAAGAGAAGAAGATGGCGTTTTGGCTGTAGCTTTTGGGTGATGGTGTCGACAATGGTGTGATTAAAGGGAGTGTAGTAATTGGCCATAATAGGTGAAAGAAACAGAGGTGATTCGGCTTACAAGAAATCGGCAAGAAAGGAAGCAGTTTTTGGGATTTCTGGCACTTTAAGCAATCGGTTATGGTTGATTTTAAGAAGAATGGAAGCAAAAGAAAGAGTGGATCTATGCAAGATAGGTATTCGACTAGGGAAGAGATCAAAGGGAAGAAGAAAAATGAAAAAAACAATGGTGGAGATGGGGAAGGAGAAATCGGCTATGAACTTTCCAGGGAGGCAACTCTTGGCTTTTCTGACAGTAGAAGAGAGGAAAAAACCCTAAGGTGGCTAACCCTAATTGTCATGACAACAAAAAGAAAATAATATAACCCTAGCATTCCCTCTAAAGCAATCGGCCCAAGTCCCTAAAGCCCCTTGTCGAAATTCACCTAAGTTATGCTCATGCTTGAAAATTAAAAAGAACTCCACGAATACCTTGCAACTCGAACCCTTGTCCTTGATCATTCATTTAGGCGCCACTTTTTTAGGAGCTTAGTGGCACCATCTTGCCACTCAACCAAGGCTCCCTTTGTGACATCTTTTACACGGTTTTTCTTAAAAGCCCACTTAACCAAGTCCCCTTTCACTTGAAAATCCAACTTAATAATTTACCGGGTTTTGACTTAAGCTTGGACCTTCTATAGACCCATTAACACATGTACATACATTATCAACCTTTAGAACACCAAAATTTTAAAAATTTCACTAAAATTCACAAAACCCGAAAAATCCCAAAAATCAGGGCGTTACAAATGGTGATGAAACCTTACCTCTATTGATTTGGATCTATAGATCTAGATCTGGTTGAATAGATTCCTTCAGTTCCTCGCTAGATCACCTTCTTCGCTAAATAACACATATAAGAACCGAAATATATCGTCAAACACCCTTAGGCCATGTCAACAACTTTCCTACATGTATACAGGGATTTCGGCTACTCTTAATTTCCAAAATAACGAATGAGAAGGAGTTTAGTTACTTACCAAAGATTTATTCGCCAAAAACGTTCCCACGCACCACTTTCTTACCAGCTCTATTGTAGATCTAATCCCCAAAATACGAGTAGAGAACAGATTTAAATACTAACTCCCAAATCACTGAAATATGGAGATTTTGGTTTTTAATATTTATGAGTAGAGAGGAAGAAGTATTTGAACGGATAAAAGGGATGTAAGTTGTGATTTAATTATAAGAAAAGGGACCCTGTAGTCGGCTCTACTGAGACAAAAATAAAAAAGAATAGAAGTAGGGGAGAAGGTTCGGCGTTGATGAGAAATAGAAGAGAAAAAGAGCAAAATAGTAGAACAAGAATCGTTTGCATGAGAACCAACCTCGGCTAATAGGGAAAGAAATCAAGGGAAACAAATTGAAAGAATCAATGCAAAGGATTTTGGGTAGAGAGAAAATAAGCAACAAAAATAAAACAAAACAAAATAAAATAGTTTGAATGCCAAAACAAATTCAGCTAATTGGCTAAAAATAATTTCCAAATTAAATCTCGTGCCTATCTCATTATTTTTAGCCACCCACCAAATTTGATTTAAATTCAAATTCTTCCTACCAGCTGCAGCCACCCATTCAAATTAACTTCATCCTTATCTCCAACTGATCAGCAGCAGCATCCACCGACTGACCTGCTTCAGCACGCTGCTAGGGAGTACCCCGTCCCGCACGGCACCTCCCACGCGCGCACAGCAAAATCGGGCTCTCTTCGCGCGTAACGCTACTCGAACCTGGAACCTACAGGTTGCCCAGCACGCTGCTGGCCACTGGGACGCGCGTTCCTCTTTGATATAATAGCGCCACGTTAATTCTTAAAGCTTACCTGCCGTAGACCTGGGTCCATTAAAAATAAAACAAAACCTGCGCCTACCTGGACTCGAACCCGTGCTCTTTTTGGAACTCTTAGCACAATGCTGCCACTGCGCCACATGCGCTCTTGTGGCATACATCGGTCACGACTATACTTAAGCCTTACCTTAGCGTGGCCTGTCTTCTAAAAATAAAAAGAAACCCCCGCGCGCACCGTGCCTTGAACCCAGGTACTCCTACAACCCCTAGCGCATTTAGCCACTGAGCCAGGCACGTTTCTTTGTGCCTAAACTTGCACAATTTATTTTAAAAGCCTTATTGACCAGTTCCCCTAACAAACAAAAACTAATTTCTTTGTTAAAGTCTTGGATTGGACCAAAATTTTTCCCACACTTTATATACTTCCAAATTCATTTAAAAACTAAATTTAAACACAAAATTAGTACTAATGTCATATATATTTTTATATAAGTAATAAAAATAAAAATAATAACAATAATAATTTTATAAATATATTTTTATAAAAATTTCAAATACAGTAATTTTTTTCTCAATAATAATAATAGTTATAATTTTCATAAATCAGTAAAAATAAATTCAGTAAGAATTTTCTAATAGTAATTCAAAATAATTTTTTCTTAAACGATAATATTTAAAACTTTTCAATTATTCAGGTTTCCATTTATTCAATCCCAGACTTCAAAACCCAGTTCTTCTAGACCCAAATTCAGGCTGTTACAACTCTACCCTCCTTAAACAAATTTCATCCTTGAAATTTTTTCAAAACTAAAATAATCGTGCAACACTTATGCTACTACGCTACCGCTGCGCACTCTGATCTAAATAATTTCAGTACGACCCAGAACATCTAATTACCGAGGCAAATAAACATTACCACTAGCGCACCCCATTCGTAACTAAACATCACACCTTCCTAACTAGAATAAGCTTTGCAATCAAGAGCTCGATGTTCCAGGGACCCACATAAAAAGCACGCTCTTTTTTCCCCATCGCATTCACCCAGATGACGTCTGTTGCAGTTGTTGCAAATCGGAGGTCTTAGTCGTGCCCTAGCATGTTTCACCGAACGAGACTCTGTCCTTTCCGAACTAGGATCCTTCCTCTTCTTACACTCCAAGCACCCTGCTTGAAGCGTTTCCCTAATTTCCTTAATTTTGGTATCCAAAACTTCTTCTACCACCTTCTTTACTAGCTCGACCAGTGCCTCAGTACTAGGCTCCGAGTTACTGCTACCCAAAGTTGGCAAACTTTGCTTACCCTCAGAATCCATATCAACATTCTACATTACCAGTACACTTATCAAATAACTATAATGTTCTCAAAATTTTATTATTCTTATGTCTTATGCAGAGATAGTATTTTAATGCTTTATTTTATTCCGGATCATATCCTAGCTACAGTCTCAGTCTTTTAGTTTCCCTACAGTCTCAGTCTCTACAATTTTTTTCTAGAGCAACCCTATATACAGTATCATATCAAAGGTTCAGTTCTATCTACAGAATCATCTTAGTACAGTACAGAATATAAAGCAGAAATAGTTACAGACTTGGTGCCGGGGATTCAGTGTGCCACCTCTCAAATTATCGAATCTCAAAAAGAACTCAGAAAGATTCAAGCCTTTAAAAAATCAATTTCTCAAAACATGTTAACTTTAAGAGGACTAAAAAAAATTCCATAAAAATCAGATTTTTTTCCAAAAATACCCTCCTTAGGCTTAAAATATTTTGAAAATCTTTTTGGACCCGATCTACAGCCGAGTTGTTACAACCGGGCTCTGATACCACAAAATGTAACACCCCAAACCCGGCCTAGACGTTACGGCCAAGTCTGATGTGTCACATTGAAGTGTTTTTTGAAAACCATGTTTTCATTGAAAACCCTTTGTAATGTTTAGAAACTTTTATCGGAAAATTTGCATAAAACCTTAGCTTTATCAAAACTTGATACATTGAAATAATCAAAACATTGTAAACAACTTTATCAAATCTTATGGGAAATTTTCAAAACTCGTAAACATCTGTACTTGCGGAAAATATGTTATTTTAAAAACAGTTTAGGTTATCAGAAAATCAGATCCTCTTTGTCATGGCTGAAAGTGAATGGATACTATACACCAGGTAGGATTCAAGAGAAGAGGACGTGAGTCATTTAGACTGCTTAAGTACCAAGCTCTTCTTAGATCCACTCCTAGACATGCACACATCCATTGCCACACTTTAACCTTGTGATTTGTCTACGAACAAATTAAGTTTAAATGTATTGAAGATATACATTTGTGAAAAACATTTACGTTGCGGAAGCTTTGCTCTACTTATCGAGATATTTTGAAAACAAGTAGCGTTTATAAAACCGTGCCCTAAAGCTAACCCATTAAGAACAATTTATATAATAACTTACTTAAGCTAAAACAAATTAAAAATTATTAAAAGGCCCTTATTACAAACCCAAAATCAAAATAAAAGTAATTATGATTAAACTGAAATAATTAACTTGATTTAAACCATCAGTCCAGTCCAAGTGGCCACTCTGAATCCCTCCCAGCTCCAAGTCCACCAATCTAAGTTCACCTGCGAGGATGGAAGAAGAAGGGGTGAGTTTGGAAAACTCAGTATGTACAGAAGCCCATCCAAAGCCCAAGTCAACTCAAGCCCATTGGGCCTAAGCCTAAACCAATCTCAATCAGATACTGGGCCGAAGCCCTATTCAGATAACAGTAAACTGGGCCTTAGCCCTTTTCAGATAGCAGTACGACCCATAGGCCCATAACAGTAATAGAACAGTATTAATGATAACAATGCATGAATGCAAGCCCATGATCCATGTAGAGAGACTACTCAACCCATCCAACCGCTACACACTACCCGTACCAACTATCACACCCTGTGGGGAAGCTACTCGACCCACCCAATCGCTACACACCACAGAATTTGCAGCGAGGCTGCCAGATATTATGACAGAGTCACCAGATACAGATATTGTGGCAAAGCGACCAGAACAGATATATGTGGCAAGGCCACCAGAACAGATATATATGTTATGACATATAACATACAGAATCTCATGCATCAAATATATACATATATTATGAGATATGACATGCAGAAACAGAAAATCATACATTTCATACAGAATTTACCCTAGGGGTATAAAGGTCATTTTACACTTAGGGGTAAAATGGTAATTTCCATACTTAGAGGTATTTTAGTCATTTTATCGATTCTCAGGGATTTTATGAATATCAAGTGACTATTAGTCCATATGTGACTTCAGAAGTTCGTTTTAACTTATTTACCATTTTTGCCCTTTTTAGGCCCAAAACCCCTAATGGGCCCTATAGCACCTATTAACAAATTAAGCCCATTTTGTCCAAGTTTCATATTCAGTTACCGATTTTAGCAGTTTCAATCCTACAGTCTAACAGAACATACTTATTACCTATTTTTACCCAAATAGGCCCAAAAGCCCATGAGCCCATGTTCAGCCCATCGAGACCCAACTTACCGAGTGCGCGAAATTGCACACTCAACTAATCTTACCACTTACGGTTATAGAATCCACGATTTCCAACCATCTTGTGAGTATTCACACACTCACAAGCCCACATAATACCAACCTTTGTGTTAATTAGCCTTGCTGAATTAGACTAAGGAAGGGTTCGATACACACCTAATTTATGTCGAAACGTTGACGAGATCTCCTATGCGATTTCTCCTACAATCCATTATTTAAACGATTAACCATAGAAACTACAAAAACCGATGCTAAGATTCCTTACCATATTCGGCCACACCTTTAATAGTCATGAAACCTTACCTCTATTGATTTGGATCTACTAGATCTAGATCTGGTTCAATAGATTCCTTTAGTTCCCCGCTAGATCATCTTCTTCGCTAAATAACACATATAAGAACCGAAATATATCGTTAAAACACCTTTAAGCTATGTCGACAGCTTTCCTACATGTATACAGGGATTTCGGCTACTCTTAATTTCCAAAATAACGAATGAGAAGGAGTTTAGTTACTTACCAAAGATTTATTCGCCAAAAACGTTCTCACGCACCACTTTCTTACCAGCTCTGTTGTAGATCTAATCCCAAAATACGAGTAGAGAACAGATTTAAATACTAACTCCCGAATCACTAAAATATGGAGATTTTGGTTTTTAATATTTATGAGTAGAGAGGAAGAAGTATTTTAGCGGATAAAAGGGATGTAAGTTGTGATTTAATTATAAGAAAAGGGACCTTGTAGTCGGTTCTACTGAGAAGAAAATAAAAAAGAATAGAAGTAGGGGAGAAGGTTCAGCCTTGATGAGAAATAGAAGAGAAAAAGAGCAAAATAGTAGAATAAGAATCGTTTGCATGATAACCAACCTCGGCTAATAGGGAAAGAAATCAAGGGAAACAAATTGAAAGAATCAATGCAAAGGATTTTGGGTAGAGAGAAAATAAGCAACAAAAATAAAACAAAACAAAATAAAATAGTTTGAATGCCAGAACAAATTCAGCTAATTGGCTAAAAATAATTTCCAAATTAAATCTGGTGCCTATCTCCTTGTTTTTAGCCACCCACCGAATTTGATTTAAATTTAAATTATTCCTACCAGCTGCAGCCACCCATTCAAATTAACTTCATCCTTATCTCCAACCGATCAGCAGTAGCATCCACCGACTGACTTGCTTCAGCACGCTGCTAGGGAGCCCCCCAGTCCCGCACGGTACCTCCTACGGGCGCGCAGCAAAAACGGGCTCTCCTCGCGCACAACGCTACTCGAACCTGGAACCTGCAGGTTGCCCAGCACGCTGCTGGCCACTGGGACGCGCGTTCCTCTTTGATATAATAGCGCCGCGCTAATTCTTAAAGCTTACCTGCCGTAGACCTGGGTCTATTAAAAATAAAACAAAACCTGCGCCTAACTGGACTCGAACCCCGTGCTCCTTTTGGAACTCTTAGCACAATGCTGCCACTGTGCCACAGGCGCTCTTGTGGCATTCATCGATCATGACTATACTTAAGCCTTACCTTAGCGTGGCCTGGCTTCTAAAAAGAAAAAGAAACCCCCGCGCGCACCGTGCCTTGAACCCAGGTACTCCTACAACCCCTAGCGCGTTTAGCCACTGAGCCAGGCACGTTCCTTTGTGCCTAAACTTGCACAATTTATTTTAAAAGCCTTATTGACCAGTTCCCCTAACAAACAAAAACTAATTTCTTTGCTAAAGTCTTGGATTGGACCAAAATTTTTCCCACACTTTAAATACTTCCAAAATCATTTAAAAACTAAATTTAAACACAAAATTAGTACTAATGTCATATATATTTTTATATAAGTAATAAAAATAAAAATAATAACAATAATAAATTTATAAATATATTTTTATAAAAATTTCAAATACAGTAATTTTTTTCTCAATAATAATAATAGTTATAATTTTCATAAATTAGTAAAAATAAATTCAGTAAGAATTTTCTAATAGTAATTCAAAATAAATTTTTCTTAAATGATAACATTTAAAACTTTTCAATTATTCAGGTTTCCATTTATTCAATCCCAGACTTCAAAACCCAATTCTTCTAGACCCAAATTCAGGGTGTTACATTTACTGAATAGGGTTAAGGCCCAGTTAATACTGTATCTGGATAGGACTTAGGCCCAGATAAGCTTGAACTGATCTTGACTCTGGTTGGGTTTAGCTTACACACTGAGTTTCACAACTCACCCCTTTCTTTTCATCTATGCAGGTAAGCCCCAACCTTAGAGGACTTGGAGCTGGAGGGATTCGGAGTGGCCATGTAAACTGCCTTGGTTATATTTTTCCTAAAATTATGTATTTTAGTATTTTCTTAATTTATTCTCTTTTGGGTTTTTTTTAGTTTGTAGTAAGGCTGCTTTTTAAGTATTTTATTTATTTAATTATAACTTGCTTAAAATGGATAGACTAACGCTGCGCGGGTTTTTATTTAAAATTAATCAATGTTTTCAAAACACATCGTACGCAATAAATAGATAACCTAATGACGAGTAAGATCTTTTAAAGAAATAAAACTAATAGCGGATAGGACTTCATAAATTGATAACCAGCTTTTTCTCAAACTCCTAAACATGATTTTACTAAGACACACAATACTTATTAAAAGAAGAACGTGGTGCAATTTGCTGTCCATATGACACACCAGATCTGGCCATAATGGCTGGGCTAAGTTTGGGGTGTTACATTTAGTGGTATTAGAGCCAGGTTGCAACAACTCAGCTGTGGATCGTGTCCAAAAGTTTTCATAAAATTTAGGCCCAAAAGGGTATTTTGAAAATTGGTTTTGGGAAATTTCTTATGAAAACCCTTTTCAAATTTATTTTTTTTACTTATTTAAGGTTCTACTTTAAAAACAAAGTTTAGTCTAACTAAAATTTGGCTTTCTGAAATCTGGATTTCGAAGAGTGGCACACCAAATCTCCGGCACCAAGTCTGTAAGTATTCTTACTATGTACTGAAATATTACTGTAGGTAGAACTAAGACACTACTAAGATGCTGTAGTTAGGGAAATACTGAAATTGTAGAGACTGAGATAGTAGGAAAAACTAAAAACCGTAGAAGATTGAGACTGTAGCTAGGCTACGATTCTGCGAAAACAAACTCTGAAATACTATCTGTGCATAAGATATCTGTAATAAACACTGAAATACTTAACTAATTCATAAAATTCATAATAAGATGATACGCTATGCATACGAGGGCAGCTCATGGATGAGGTCGTGGACGTGGCCGAGGTAGTGTACAAGCTAGGTCTTCGTCTTCGAGATATATGCCAGCTGATGAGGCACGGGCACCGGTGGCGACTGGGACTAGGTTGTATGATCGGGCTGCAGGGGACGATGCCTTGTCCCAAGCAATGTTACAGGTACTGGAAAGGGTCACTGGAGCGAGCACTGGGACTATGAATAGGGGATCTATTTTTGAGCGACTCCGAGCTAATGGAGCAGAGTTTTTCAAGGGCGTATCTAGGGTAGCCCCAAATGTGGCTGAATACTGGTTGGAGGCCACAGAGCAAATAATGGATGACCTGGATTGCTCAGTGGAGCAGAAACTGAAAGGAGCAGTATCTCTGCTACAAGACGAGGCTTACCCCTGGTGGATCACTATGAGGGATAGTACCCCAGCTGAGCGGGTAACTTGGGAGCTGTTTAAGATGACCTTCAAAGGGAAGTACGTCGGGGCGAGCTATGTGGATGCCCGGAGGAAGGAATTTTTGAACTTGACTCATGGTAATAAGTTTTTTAGTGAGTACGAGGTTGAATTCTTAAGGTTTAGCCGATACGCTAGTGGGATAGTTGCTACAGAGTATGAATGTAGCATACGATTTGAGGATGGCCTCAGGGATGAGCTTAGGGTGCTGATAGCTCCGCAAAGGGGGTGTGACTTTACTGCCTTAGTGGAAAAGGCTAAGATAGCCGAGGAGGTGAAACGAACTGATCGATAGAACCGTGAGAAGGACCAAAATTGATTCAGGAGGGATTCTGGATCCTCGGGTGCTACAGGCAGAAATATAAAAAGAGCTAGAGTGGATGACCCAGTTCGAGCAGTTTCGGTGAATGTAGTTAGACCGCAGGCTTGCGGGGATTGTGGTAGAGTACATCTGGGAGAGTGTTGGTAGCATACTGGGGCATGTTTCCGGTGTGGATCCATGGAGATAGAGTTAAAGACTGTCCTTAGAGGCCAGCTCAGACGCAAGCTGCTGAACAGAGGGTTGCTCAACCAGTGCGAGGTGGACCACAACCGCCGAGAGGTCGTGGTCAAGGTACAGGTGGCAATGGAAATGGTCATAGACGTGGAGCACCGGGCAGGGTGCTGGAAATGCTGAGGCTCGTTAGCCAGCGTTGGTGTATGCTACTCATCACCGAGAGGAGGGTGATGCACCAGACGTTATAATTGGTACGTGTTTGATTTTTAGCATGCCATACACTACCTTGATAGATATTGGTTCTACCCATTCGTATGTTGCATGTGATATATCTGGGACGTTGGGTGTGCACTCTGAGGAAACTGTGAGTGGGGTAACTGTGATAAGTCCACTAGGTCACTCGGTTAGGGTAGATAAACTATTTAGAGATGTGCCTTTAGAGACTCAAGGTAGGATTTTCACTATGAATTTAATGGAGATACCATTTGGTAAAAGTACTCTGGCGCAATCATGGCTGAGTAGAAGCTACGTGGGAGCCAGAAGAGGCGATACGTCAACAATACCCTTACGTGTTTGGACCAGGTAAATTTCGAGGTCGAAATTTCTTTAAGAGGGTAGAGTTGTAACGCCCTAATTTTTGAGATTTTTGGGATTTTACGTAAATTTAATTTTTTCTTATCTGGATGTGTTAATCTATATTTGGAGTGTGCTAGTGGGCCTTTAGAAGGCCCAAGTTCAAGTTAAAACCCGATAGAAATTTTAAAATTTTAGACTTAAAGAGAAGGGGCCTTGACTAAGTGGGCTTTTAAAAAAAATATTGGTAAATTAAGACACAAGTAAGCTTGGGTGAAAGTGGCCAGGTGGCGCCACTTAAGACACAAGGGAGTGGCATGTGGAAGCTATGCAAGAGCTAAGGTTCAAGTCCCATGGTAAGCAATGTGGTGTTTATTTTTAATGCATGTGCAAGGTAAGTGGTGGACTTCAAGTCAAATTCTGAAGGTGAGAGTTTGATGTGCTTATGGAATATTATTGAGGAGTGATAAGGGGAGTGATAAGGTGAGAAAATTTAGGAATTTTAAAAGGGAGGAGGTGTTGGCCAATTGAAGGGGTGTAGAGGGATGTATAATCGGCTAGGGTCTTTAGTGTTAGCATTTTTCACATTATGGTAAGAGTGTGCCGATTACTCCTTTTGTTTTCTTTGGGTTTTGCCTTGGGGTGAATCTTAAGTGCTACGTAGTTAAGGGTTAGAGTACCGACTATACCTTTCTAATCATCAAGTTCCTCTTTTCTCTTTTGTAAAAGCCGAAATCTCGAAATTGTTAGCCTTCTTTTGCCGATTAACCTAAAGCTGAATCACTCATTCCCTTTTCTTCCAAAAATTGAACCAAGTTTTCTCCTCTCCTCTCTGCACTCTCTTCTCTTCTTCTTCACCTTTTCTCCATCGATTAAAGTAAATACCCCCTTCTTAATCTTTTCTAGCTGTTTTCCCCAAAAATCTGAAACCGAATCCGTTATTGTCGATTTCCTATTTGTTCAAACTCCTCCTTCTTTCCATTACTAATCTTTCAAGAGCTGAATCATTTAGATCTATTCTCTACTTGTATTTTGGGTTAAATCCACAATAGATCTGGAATAGGAAGCTATTTGGGAATGTTTCTTTGGCAAGTAGATCGTTGGTAGGTACTCAAAACCCCTTTCCATTCATTAACTTGTGAGTCAAGAAAAGTCGAAAACCCTTAACTACTTAGGGTGGCTGTCGATTGTGGCTAAAGGTTTTATTGGTTTTCCCTTTCGGTTCTTATGTGCTAGTGTGGAATAAGGGTTTTTTATCGAGGAGTATTAAAAGCTAGGACCGTGGGAGCAAACTAGACCTAGATCTAGTTGAAGAGTCGACAGAGGTAAGTGGTAAAGGTTTTTTTAATGGAGTTGGCCGAACATGGTGATATTTGTGATATCGGTTACATTGGTTATCATTGGATCATAGTCTAATATCATAGTGGGCGGTTGTAAGTTAATCGCGTAGGGAATCTCATTGTAGTATATTGCAAACAGGTGTGTAATCAGCACCCACTAGTAGACTAGATCAGCAAAAGCCAAAAAGCTGAAAAGCCAAAATTTCAACATTTCGAGGGCTTGCGAGTGTGCGAACACTCGTGGGTCAAATTAAATTGGTAAAATCTGTAATCGCAAACGGTGAGGATGATGTGTGTGCGATTTCGTGCACGTTGGTGAATTTGTAGTGTCCACCATACGGGCCCATATGGGTGAAAACGGGCGGTAAGTGTATTTTGATAATCTGAGTGATAAATCGGGTTAAACGGACATAAAACTTGGGCTTAGTGGGCCGTAATGATTAGTGGACACCATAGGGCCCATCAGGGGTTTTAGGGCCCGATGACTTTGTAGTAATAAAATGGGCTAAATAGGTTATCTAGATGCCACTAAGACTGTTAATAAGCTGCAATGAGCATGAAACACTAAAAACTAGAAAATTTATTGAAATAGCCCTTAAGGGTGGAAAATTACTGTTTTACCCTTAGGGGCTAAAAGACCATTTTACCCCTAGGGTTAAGCTAACTGATTTGCATGCTAAAATTATATCTGTTCACTATATGCCATGGCATAATATATTATTGCATGGGATTGGGTTTTGATGGAGGAAGTGCTAAGTGGCAATGCCACGTTTACTGTTAGGGGCTTTGCCTCGTTTTATTGTTAGTGGCTTGGCCACATTATCTAATTAAGTAGCTATGCTGCGACTGTGGTGTGTAGGGCTGGGTGGGTTGAGTTATTACCCACATGGTGTGTAGGGCTCATACGGGTGGTGTGTATGGCTGGATTGGGCTAGGCTTTGCATTCATGCATAAATACTATTCTGTTACTATAATAGGCCTAAGGGCCACACTGATTTCTGAAAAGGGCTACGGCCCAGTAATAACTATTTACTGAATAGGGCTAAGGCCCAGTTAATACTATATCTGGATAGGGCTTAGGTCCAGATAAGCTTGAACTGATCTGAACTCTGGTTGGGTTTAGCTTACACACTGAGTTTCACAACTCACCCCTTTCTTTTCATCTATGCAGGTGAGCCCCAACCTTAGAGGACTTGGAGTTGGAGGGATTCGGAGTGGCCATGTAAATTGCCCTGGTTATATTTTTTCTAAAATTATTTATTTCAGTATTTTCTTATTTTATTTTCTTTTGGGTTTTTTTTTTTAAATTGTAATAAGGCCGCTCTTTAAGTATTTTATTTCTATTTTGATTTTTATTTATTTAATTATAACTTGCTTAAAATGGATAGACTAACGCTATGCGGGTTTTTATTTAAAATTAATCAATGTTTTCAAAACACATCGTATGCAATAAATGGATAACCTAATGACAAGTAAGATCTTTTAAAGAAATAAAACTGATAGCGGATAGGACTTCATAAATTGATGACTAGCTTTTTCTCAAACTCCTAAACATGATTTTTCTAAGACGTACAATACTTATTAAAAGAAGAACGTGGTGTAATTCACTGTCCATGTGACACACTAGATTGGCCATAACGTCTGGACCGGGTTTGGGGTGTTACATTTAGTGGTTTCGGGACCACGAATCTGAAGTAGAAAAATTTATTACGATATTATTTTAAGGTCTACCATACGATGGAATAATTGTGTGAAAATTTAATTAAGAAATTTTATCGATAAAGGGTCTAATTTGACTAATAAGACTAAATTGCAATAGGTGCAAAATGTGTGCTCTAGAAGCTAGAGGTGTCTAATGCTTTGAGCTTTTAAATTGGAGGTCCTTAAATGGTAATTAGACCATTATACTTTAGTTTGGACAAAAATGGACATGGATAGGTGAAATTTCAAAGTTAGGCATTAAGGGCATTTTGGTCATTTAGTAAATAAAGACAAAATTAACTAAATAAAAGATGTTCATCTTCTCCAATCTCATCCCTATGTGCCAAAAATTGGAGAGGAAGACATAGTTAGGGTTTTGCCACTTTCAAGCTCGATAGTAAGTTCGTTCTAGCCCCGTTTTTAATGATTTTCATGTTTTTGAGATCCTTGTCACCTAATCTAGCTTTTCCAATGACTAATTTGAAGTATTATGAAAGACTAAAATTTTACCCCTGTTAGACATGCATGCATTTTGATGTCTAATGGTAGAAAATGTGTGTTAGATGTGTGATAAATGACTTTTGCTAAGCAATTTTTGGTAAAAATGTCAAAAAGGACTTATTTGTAAAAATTGCAAAATATGTGTAGAAAATGTGAAAAAATGAAAAATCTGTGCTTGTATGAGTATGTATAAGGTTCGACTAGGCATGGGCGTTGAAGAAAATGAATACATTTCATTTTACGAGCCTAGAGACTAAAATGTAAAAAGTTGAAAAGTTCAGGGTAAAAATGTAATTTTTTGCATAAAGTGTTTTCGGGCTTAATTGATAAATGAGGTGATTAAATAAGTTAAATGTGGTATTATAGATCAACAAAGACGAGGAAGTGACCTTTACTGGGGAAAGGACAAGGTTGTGGACTAAATCAAATAAATTACCGTTTTGTACCGAGGTAAGTTCATATGTTGAAAAATAAGCTTTAAATTAATTGTATTTAAATGCTTTAATATTACATGAATTGTATGTTTGTTTTGCATGGATGAGTTAACTCTACAGACGTGCTCAACGATGATTCGGTGAGTAAAAAGTCCCGTACGAACCTTAGGAATAGCATAGGATATAAAAGTCATGACATTAGGGTTTTAAGATGAGATTTCATGTAATACCATATTTGGGATATGGCATCGATGCAATATTTCATGTAAGACCAAGTCTGAGACATGGCATCGATTCTCGATTCCGTGTAAGACCATAGTTGGGCTATTAGCATCGATATGAGATTACATGTAAGACTATATCCGGGATATGGCATTATACTACCTATGTATGATTCTCGAGTATCCTTAGCAATTCTGAAATGGTTCAACAGGAAAAGTTAAGACAAGAATGATATTCTAAATCGAATTAAGTGACATAGGTATGTGTGAGACCTACGTGTGCATTGTTTATGGTGAAATGATAAATATGAGGTAAGTTTTGTGAAGAAATGAGTTATAAGCATGACCATGATAAGTTTACATTTTAATCATGTTATTTTATTTGAATGTTATATGCATGGTAAGGTTGCGTATTTCTTGCATATGAGCTTACTGAGCTATATAGCTTACTTCATTTATTTTCCATGTTTTATAGTGTTCCCAAGCTAACTTGGATTGGAGATCATCGGAGGATTGCTTCACACTATAAAACTACCTTTTAGGTATATATTGTTTTAAACATTTTGACTTATGGCATGTATAGAGGACTAGGTCATTTTGTTATATGTCATAATTGATTTGACAAAAATGTTGGCTTACTTTATTGAATATTCATTTTGTATAAGGCCATTAAATGTTTCCTAATGTTGGTCACATTTATAATCATATGACGATATCTTTCATGAATGTGCAAGTTTGCATGGTTTGAATGGTTAAGCATGTGATGTTTGTACACGATAGATGTAACACATGAATGGTCAGTTGATGTCTTGGTTGTGGATGTTTGGTTGTTTAAGAATATTATGTCATGTGCCTTGAATTGGTATAAGTGTTTTTGTGTTTCAGGGTGCCAAATGGCTTGACAAATAGCCCTAATTTTGTCAACACGGGTAGACACACGAGCGTGTGTCTAGGCTGAGTGTGACAAACGGTTTACCCCCTGGGCGTGTCTTTAGGCTGTGTGTCCCCTACACCTAAATTTTGAGAAATAGAATGCTCAGAATTGAGCACACTAGCAAAGACACAAGTGTGTGTCTCAACTGTGTGGATGGTACGGCCTTGAACATAGGCGTGGGCCTGGGCCGTGTGAAGTCTGCACCTATTTTGTGAAAATTAATTTTCCACACGGCCTAGCACATGGGCGTGTGACTTGGCCATGTGATCTTAATTTGTTCATGGGTTGCAAGTTAGAGAGTTACACGGGGTCGGGACAAGGGAGTGTGTGACCACACGGCCTGTCTACATGGGCTTGTCCCAAACCATACGGGCGTGTGACCTCTGTTTTGGGGAAAAGATTTCTAAGTGTTGTAAAAATTTCTAAAGTTCTCGGTTTAGTCCCAGACCACTTCCAAAGCATGTTTTAAAGCCTCGAAGACTCACATTAGGGACTCTATGATTAAATCAAAAAAGTTTTAATATGGATGCAAATTTATGGCTCGAATTTGTATGTTCGCTTGTGTTTAAGTCTGGTAATGCCTCGTACTCTATTCCAGCATTGAATACGGGTAAGGGGTGTTACATTTAGTGGTATCAGAGCTATGTTTTAGTCGATTCTCGGACTCACATAGCGTGTATGAGAGTCTAGCTATACTTGCCATAAATAAATTTTGATAGTGTGACGACCCCTGACAATTTAAGTTGTGTTTTCATATAGTAAATGGATCCCAATCGAGATGTAGCTGATGGCATTGAAAGTAATGCACTGGCTCCCGCTCAAGGGATCGCGCCACTTGAGGGTAGACCTCTGAAGATTAGTCAGGGAGGAGAGGCTATGGAAGCCTTCCTCCATATGATAAATGACTGGTATTCGGAGTTTGTTCAGGCAAATCGAAATGCTCAACACCCTCCACCCCTACCTTATCCTTAATCGATTCCCGTAGCTCCCCAAGGTGTGGAATTAGTAAGACTAAACAAGCCTCCAGTCAATAAGATTTGAAAGCAAGTGGCCAAACAATTTAGAGCGAATGTGGATGATGATCCTGAAAGAGCAGAATTCTGGCTTGAGAACTTTATCTGGGTATTTGACGAGCTTTCTTGCACCCCCGAAGAATACTTGAAATGTGTTATATCATTATTGAAGGATTCTACATATCATTGGTGGAAGACATTAGTATCTATGGTACTAAGAGAGAGGGTTAAATGGACATTCTTTCAAGAGGAATTTTGAAAGAATTACATCAGTTAGCAGTTTATTGATCAGAAACACAAGGAGTTTTTAGAGCTAAAACAGGGCCGTATGTCTGTGACTGAATATGTGCGAGAGTTTGTTAGGCTTAGTAAATATGCCCAATAATGTGTTTCCACCGAGGCTATCATGTGCAAGAGATTCGAAGATGGTCTGAATGAGGATATCAAACTGTTAGTTAGGATTTTAGAGTTGAAAGAATTTATCGTACTAGTCAACCGAGCTTGTAAAGCAGAAAAGCTGAGCAAAGAAAAGAGAAAAGTTGAGTGTCAAGGGAGATACTCGAGAAAGAGGCTGATGAGTAAGTCATTCCAGTCTTCGCCAAAGAAATCGAAGGATATGCATATTCGTTTGATTGTCTCAGTTGGGTATCCCAACAGAGATCATGGGAAGCAATAGTCGGGTTTTAAGGCCCAAACTACGTCCATAGCGAGCTTTGGTAATGCCAGGTTTAATAAGCTTGAATGTCAACACTGTGGTAGACGACATCTCGGTGAATGCATGATAAATAACGGGGCTTGCTTCCAATATGGCTCCTAAGATCACTTTATTCAAGACTGCCCTAAAATGGGTGAGAAAGATAATCTTCAGAATGCAAGATTGAGTCATACTATGGCTCGAGGAAGGCTAGCAAGAAATACAAGAAATAGGACCAGTAGCAAAAGTGTATCTAAAGATTCAACTGTGAGATTGGAAGCTAGAGTACATGCGAGAGCGATCTAGCTTATGCCATTCGTGCTCGCGAGGATGCGTCCTCCCCTGATGTTATCACCGGTACATTTTCTCTTTATGATATTACTGTTGTTGCATTGATTGATCCTGGATTGACTCATTCTTATATTTGCATTAATTTGGTATCTAGTAAGAAATTGCCTGTTGAGTTTGCTGAGTTTGTGATGAAAGTGTCAAACCCCTTAGGCAAATATATGCATGTTGATAAGGTTTGTAAGAGTTGTCATTTGATGATTGGAGGTCACTATTTTTTGGCTGACTTAATGTTGTTGCCATTCGATGAATTTGATGTTATCTTAGGTATGGACTGGTTGACATTGCATGATGTCAAAGTAAATTGTAGACAGAAAACTCTTGAATTGAAATGTAAAAATCGTGAGGTTCTTTAGGTTGAAACTGATGAATCAAGTAAGTTGCCTATTGTGATTTTGATGTCTGCTCGGGTATACATAAGAAAAGGGTATGAAGCTTATCTGGTTTATTTGTTGAATACAAATATGTCTGAATCAAAACTTGAATCAGTGCCTATAGTTTGTGAATATTCGGATGTGTTTCCAAAGGAGTTGTCTAGGTTACCTTCGATTAGAGAGATTAAGTTTACTATTGATTTGGTACCGGGGACTGCACTGATATTGATAGCTCCGTATAGAATGGCTTCGGTCGAGTTGAAAAAACTAAAAGCTCAGTTGTAAAAAATGACAAAGACCGAGTTTTTCTCCCTAGGGTGCTCCGGAGTTATTTGTAAAGAAGAAAGACGGTTCCATGAGACATTGTATTGATTATCGTCAGCTTAACAAAGTTACGATAAAGAAAATGTATCCTCTACCGAGGATTGATGATTTGTTCGACTAGTTGAAAGAGGCAATAGTGTTCTCAAAGATTGACTTCAGATCCGGCTACTATCAGTTGAGAGTTAAAGAGTCAGATGTGCCAAAAACTGCATTCAGAATGAGGTATGGCATTATGAATTTCTTGTTATGCCTTTCGATTTAACTAATCCTCCTACTATTTTTATCGAATTTATGAATCGGATCTTCCAACCATATTTGGATAAGTTTGTGGTTGTATTTATTGATAACATTTTGATTTATTCTTGGAATGAGACAGAGCATGCCGAACATTTAAGAATTGTATTGCAGACTTTGAGAGATAAGAAGTTGTTTGCTAAATTCAAAAAAAAAGTGAATTTTGGCTCGAAGAAGTCGAATTTTGGGGACATATTGTCTCCGCGGAAGGTATAAGGGTTGATACAAGTAAAATTTTAGCAATTTTTTATTGGAAACCACTGAAGAACGTATCTGAGGTTAAAAGATTTTTGGGCTTGGCAGGATATTATCGACATTTTGTTAAGGGATTCTTGATGATTGCTACACCTATGACAGGACTGTTACAGAAAGATGTTAAGTTTGGATGGTCAGAGAAATGCCAAAAGAGTTTTGAGCAACTGAAGGCATTGTTAACTGAGGCACCAGTTTTAGTGCAACCTGAGTCCAGGAAAGAGTTTGTAATTTTTAGCAACACATCATTGAATAGTCTCGATTGTGTATTGATACAAGAGGGCAAAGTGATAGCGTATGCCTTGAGGCAGTTTAAATCGCATGAGAAGAACTATCTAACACACGACTTGGAATTGTCTGCCATTGTGTTTGCTTTAAAGATTTGGCAACATCATTTATTCGGTGAGAAATGTCATATCTTTACCGATCATAAAAGCTTGAAGTATTTGATGACTCAAAAGGATTTGAACTTGCGATAATGAAGATGACTTGAGTTGTTGAAAGACTATGAGTTGGTAATCAATTATCATCTGGGAAAGGCGAATGTAGTCATCGATGCTTTGAGTAGGAAATCTTTGTTCACCTTGAGAGCTATGAATATGAGATTGACTTTGTCTGATGATGGTTCGATTCTAGCTAAGCTAAAAGCTAGACTGATATTCCTTCAGCAAATTTGCGATGCTCAGAAAAGTGACAAAGTACTTCAAGCTAAAAGAGTTCAGTGCAAATTGACTAGTGATTCAGACTTTCATATCGGGGCCGATGATTGTTTGATGCTCCGAGGTAGGGTTTGTGTTCCAAAAGATGCTGAGTTGATTTAGAAAATTTTATGTGAGACACACAGTGGTTGTTTGTTAGTTCATCCGGGCAGTGTAAAAATGTATAATAATTTGAGGAAATTGTATTAGTGGTCAGGTATATATCTGAATTTGTATCACAATGCCTGATTTGCCAACAAGTAAAGGCCGAACATCAAGTGCCTTTGGGTCTACTTCAGCCAGTGATTGTACCCGAGTGGAAATGGGATAGGATTACAATAGACTTCGTAACGAGTTTGCCTTTGACTCCAAAGAAGAAAGATGTCATTTGGGTCATTGTTGATCGATTGATGAAATCGACTCATTTTATTTCAGTACGTACTGACTATTCACTTGATAAGCTAGCTGAACTATATGTTTCTGAGATTGTGAGATTGTACGGAATGCCTATTTCTATTAGTTTGGATAGAGATTCGAGGTTTACTTCAAGATTTTGGAAAAAGTTGCAAGAAGCTTTTGGTACAAAATTGAATTTTAGTACCACGTTTCATCTACAAACTGACGGTCAATCTGAAAGAGTAATTCAAATTCTTGAAGACATGCTCCGATGTTGTGTTTTAGAATTCGAAGGTAGTTGGGAGAAATATCTACCTTTTGGTCGAATTTGCTTACATCAATAGCTTTCAATCGAGTATAAAGATGGCACTGTATGAGGCATTGTATGGTCGCAAATGTCGAACTCCTTTGTATTAGACCAAGCTCAGTGTGAGACAGATTCAGGGGGTTGATTTGGTTAGAGAAACCGAAGAAAAAGTGAAAGTAACTATGATTGTTTGAAAGCCGCTTCAAATTGACAAAAGTTATACATGGATTTGAAAAGAAAAGAGATCGAATTTCAGGTGGGTGATAAAGTATTTCTTCAAGTGTCTCTGTGGAAGAAGATTCTGAGATGTGGCTTTAAAGGCAAGTTGAGTCTGTGTTTTATTGGTCCGTATGAGGTTATTGAAAGAATAAGACTAGTGGCATATCAATTAGCTTTACCGACATAGTTGGAAAGGATTCATAATGTGTTTCATGTGTCGATGTTACGACAATATCGCTCTGATCCTTCACATGAGATTTCTCCAACAGAGGTTCAAATTCGATCAGATATGACGTATGATGAAGAACCGATCAAGATTTTAGCTCAAGAAGCTAAAGAGTTGACAAATAAAAGTATAGCCCTAGTAAAAGTTCTCTGGCAAAGACATGGGGTAGAAGAGGCTACGTGGGAACCCAAAGAGGCTATCAGAAAATAGTACCCAAACCTCTTTTCCGATAAGATTTTCGGGGACAAAAATCCCTAAAAAGGGAGAGTTGTAATAGCCCGATTTAAGGCCAAATCAAAACAGTGGTTTTGGGACCATGAATTTGAAGTAGAAAAAATTATTACGATATTATTTTAAGGTCTACCATATGATTGAATAATTGTGTGAAATTTTTGTTAAGAAATTTCATCGATAAAGGGTCTAATTTAACTAATAGGACTAAATTGCAATAGGTGCAAAATGTGTGTTCTAGAAGCTTGAGGTGTTTAATTGCTATGAGATTTTAAATTGGAGGTTCTTAAATGGTAATTAGACCATTATACTTTAGCTTTGACAAAAATGGACATGGTTAGGTGAAATTTCAAAGTTAGGCATTAAGGGCATTTTGGTCATTTGGTAAATAAAGACAAAATTAACTAAATATAAGATGTTCATCTTCTCCAATTTCATCCCTATGTGCTAAAAATTGAATATGAAGACATAGCTAAGGTTTTGCCACTTTCAAGCTCAATTGTAAGTCCATTCTAGCCCCATTTTTAATGATTTTCATGTTTTTGAGATCCTTGTCACCCAATCTAGCTTTTCTAATGGACACAGCCTGCCACACGGACATGTTCCAATCCACACGGATGTATGCCCTATTTTTCATGAAAAATTTTTGGTGTTCTTAAAAGTTCTCGGTTTAGTCTCGGACTATTTTTGAGGTATGTTTTGGACTTTGTAGACCCATTTAAAGGACTTTAAGGTGAAATATGAATAGTTTTACTTTAAATGAAATTTTATGACTCGATTTAGTACATGAGCATGTGTCGGTGTTCCGATAATGCCTTGTACCCTATTCCAGCGTTGAACACTAGTAAGGGGTGTTACATTTAATGTTTATTGTGTGATTGAACGATTGTGTGGAATTTTCGTTACAAAATTTTATTGTTTAGGTATCCAAATTAATATTTAGGACTAAATTGAAATAGATGAAAAATGTGTGTTCTAGTTCATAAGGTACTTGATTGGAATGAGTTTTTAAATTAGAGGTCGTTATGTAGTAATTAGACCATTTTATGTCATAATGGACAAAAATAGACATGGAAGGGTAAAATTTTAAAGAAGAGTAAAAAGGGCATTTTGGTAAATTGGTAATTAAATGGACTAAAAGTCAAAATAATAGCTAAAAACCCTTGTCCATCTTCTTCCTTGGCCGAATGTCATTAAGGGAAACCATGGCTAGGGTTTTCAAGCTTCCAACTTCATAGTAAGTTCATCTTTGCCCTGTTTTTAATACTCTTTACGTTTTTGAAATCCTTGTAACATGATCTCTCTATTTCAACCATTTATTTGAGCTAGGGTTGAGATTTGAAAATTTACTCATATGTGAAATGCTTGAGTTTTGATGTTTAATGGTAGAATTTGAATGTTCGATGTGTAGTAAATGTAATAGCCCGAATTTGGGACATATCTTCACGGATCATAAAAGTCTGAAGTACTTAATGTCAAGAAAGATTTTAATTTGAGACAGCGTAGATGGCTCGAGTTATTAAAAGACTACGAATTTGTAAAATCCCGATATATGGCCTAGTCAGAATAGTGGTTTCAAGACCACAAATTCGAAGTAGAAATATTTGTTTTATGATTGTTTTGAGGTCCATGACATGTTTGCATGATTGTGTGAAAGTTTCATGAAGAAATTTTATGAATACGAGTTCAATTTGATTTTTAGGACTTAATTGCAAAAGTTGTAAAATATGAGATTCTAGAAGCTTTAAGTATGGAATAGCTTTGGATTATAAATTAGGGGTCCTTAAATAGCAATTTCCCAAATTTTTTATATTTTTGGACAAAAAATGGGCATGCATGGGTAAATTTTGAAAGTTTAGTAAAAAGGGCATTTTGGTCATTTGGTTAATGAATTAATAAAAAGGGAAAAATCAAGCAAAAAGTTGCTTATCTTCTCCAAGTAGGTGCCAAAAATTCTAAGCCCTCCATAGCTAGGGTTTTTGACATTTTCAAGCTCACAAGTAAGTCATCTTAGTCTGGTTTTTAATGTTCTTTACGTTTTTGAAGTTGTCATCAACCGATCTAGCTATTTCTACCATTATTTTGAGCTAGGGTTCATGTTCAAAAATTTACCCATGTGTTACATGCATGTATTTTGATGTTTAATGAAGGAATATGAAAGTTTGATGTATGATAAACATCTTTTACTAAGTGATTTTTCATTAAAACACCTAAAAAGGACTAAACTGTAAAAGTTATAAAACGGGTAGTAAAAATGTGTTTTAAAAGAAAATGTGGGCTATTATGAGCATGAAAATGGTTCAGCTAGGCTTGTATGTTAAAGAAGTTTAGTACACTTCATTTTACGAGCCTAGGGACTAATTGTAAATATATGAAAGTTTAGGGGCAAAATTATAATTTTGCCAAAGTATGAACTATGGACTGATTTGAACAATGTGATGATTAAATAAGTAAAATTTTCTATTATGGATCAAGAAGAACGGAGTTCGAACCTAAACCGAGGAAAGAACAAAGTAGCGGACTAAATTGTATAACTAGTTATATTTTTTACCGAGGTAAGTTTGTGGGTAAATAATGCAACATTACTTCATTATGTATCTAATGCTTTATTATTGCATGATATGTACAATTGTTCTATGAATTTTGATTTACAATGATGATGTGACGAGGTTTTGATATCTCAAAATCCCGGTTGAAACTTAGGAATAGATAGGATACAAATGTCATGACATTAGGATTATTAGATCACGTGTAAGACCATATCATGGATATGGCATCGGCATCTGATTGTGAGATTTTTTGGAAGACCATGTCTGGGACATGGCATTGATTTGAGATCCCGTATAAGACCATATCTAGGATATGGCATCAGCATCGATTTGTGATCCCATGTAAGACCATATCTGGGATATGGCATTGGTATCCTACCATGTGTATGAGATTTTCCGAGTATCCTTTAGTTTTCCAAGTGGTTCAATGGGTAATTCAAGAGTATGTCAAAGAAATGACAAGGTATGAACATGTTGGGGTACATATATGTACACGAAGCTCATAATTCTTGAGTCATGTATCGATAAGGTCCCAGTAAGAAGTAAATAAAGGAATCATGAACATGAGTTTTATGGTACATTATATAAATGACATGGCCTAAGATGTGTCTATGATACTTGATGACATTGTGACAAGTTTTATTTATGTCATGTATATTATATTGCATGATTAATGTTGTTAATTATTTACATGCAAACTTACTAACCTTTATGCTTACTCCCCTTTCTTTTCTGTTTTTCTTATAGTATCACCAAGCTAGCTCAGGGATCGAAGGACATCGGAGACTCGGTCACACTATCAATTGAAGTATTTGGGTATAACTTGTTTTAACATTTTGAGTATGACATGTTTAGGGACTTGGTCTTTTTGTTATATGTCATACTGGTTTAGCCAAATATGTTTTCTCATGATGACACTTGATTCATTTTGTATAAGGCTAATAAAAGTTAGCAAATATTGATAATTGATATATGCATATGATGATGTTATTCATGGAAGTGATAGTTTGCATGTTTAAGTTGCTAAATATGTGATGTATAGGCTTGAATGATGTTTGGATGACTTGGTTTTGAGATATCTGATAACTTAAATATGTTATGTTATATATTCTTGTATTTCAGGGAGGTAAAAGGCTTGGTAAATAGCCTTATATTTGTCCACACGGATAGACACACGGTCGTGTGTCTAGGCCGTCTGTTACACACGGTCAGCCCTATAGACGTGTTGGTAGGTCGTGTGTCCTCTACACCCTTATTTTCCAAAACAGAATGTCCAATAATAAACACACGGGCAGAGACATGGCTGTGTGCCCAGGCAGTGTGAAGTCTGCACATTAAATGTGAGAATTAGATTTGCCACACGGCCTATCACACAGGCGTGTGACTTAGCCATGTGACCATAAATCGATGATGACATAATAAACAGAGAGTTACACAGGTGGAGGACACGGGCGTGTCCTAAGCCACATGGGCGTGTATGACCACACGGCCTACCCACACGGGCGTGTGACTCTCCAAAACATGAAAATTTTCTAAGTGTTGTAAAAGTTTTGAAAGTTCTCGGTTTAGTCCCTAACCACCTCCAATGTATGTTTAGGGCCTCATAGGCCCGTAAAACAGACGATGTGCTTGTGTATGAATGATTCTAAATGGAATGAAATTTTATGGCTCGGAAAGATATGTTTGCTTATGTTTAAGTCGAGTAATGCCTCGTACCCTGTCCCGGCTTTGGACACGGGTTAGGGGTGTTACAAATTTGATCATTGATTATCATCCGGGAAAGGCTAACAATATTACTGATGCTTTGAGTAGGAAATCTCTGTTTTCTTTGCGAGCTTTAAAAACGCGATTGACATTGATTGATGATGGTTCTATTTTAGCTGAATTAAAAGCTAGACTGATATATTTACAATAGATTTCGAAGCTCAAAAATGCGATGATGTGTATATAGCTAAACGAAAACAAATTGAGACAACTCCTAATTCAGACTTTCAGATTGGGCCAAATGATAGTTTGGTTTTAAAGGTAGGATTTGCATTTCAAGAAATTCAGATCTCGCTCAAAAAATTTTACAAGAAGCTCATAATAGTAGATTGTCTATATATCCTCGTAGCAATAAACTGTACAGTGATTTGAAACAAATGTACTGATGGCCAAGTATGAAATGTGAGATCCCAGAGTTTGTATTGAGATGTTTAGTTTGTCAGCAAGTTAAAACTGAACATCAGGTGCCTTTCGATTTGTTATAGCTAGTGATGGTTCTAGAGTGGAAATAGAAACGTGTTATGATGGATTTCGTATCGAGACTGCCTCTATCTCTGAGAAAGAAAGATGTCGTTTGGTTCATCGTGGATTATTTGAAGATATCTGTGCATTTCATCCTAATGCGTACATATTATTCACAAAGAGATTAGCAAAATTATATGTTACTGAGAATGTTAGTTTGCATGGGGTGCCAATTTCTATTATTTTTAATAGAGATCCATGGTTTACGTCTCGGTCCTAGAGTAAGTTACATGAGGTTCTAGGTACTCATCTGCATTTTAGCACCAGATTTCATCCTCAGACCGATGGTTAGTCCAAACAAGTGATTTAGATACTTGATGATATGCTTTGAGGCTGTGTTTTAGAATTCGAAGGTAATTGGGAGAGATTTTTACCATTAGTTGAATTCGCATACAACAATAGTTATCAATCGAGCATAAAGATGGTATCGTACAAAGCTTTGTATGGTTGAAAATGTCGAACTCCATTATTTTGGACTGAACTCAGTGACAAAAAGCTTCACAGGGTTGATTTGATACAAAAGGTTAAAGTGATTCGAGATAGTTTAAAAGCGACTTCAGATTGACAGAAATCTTATACAAATTTAAAAAGAAAAGATATTGAATTTCAAAATCGACGACGAAGTGTTTTTAAAAGTATCGCCCTAAAAGAAAGTTATTTGATTCGGTCATAAAAGAAAGCTAAGTTCGCGATTTATTGGGCTCTATGAGATTATTGAAAGAATCAGGCTGATAGCTTACAGATTAGATTTGTCGTCAGAGTTAGAAAATATTCACAACATATTTCATTTATCTATGTTACAATGGTATCGGTCAGACCCTTCACATGAAATTTCACTTGTTGAAGTTGAGATTCAGCCTAATATGATGTACAGAGAAGAACCAATCAGAATTCTAGCTCGAGAGGTTAAAGGATTGAGAAATAAAAGCATAGCTTTAGTGAAATTTCTTTTTCAATGACACGGTATAGAAGAAGCTACCTAGGAACCAAAAGAAGCTATGAAAGTGCAATACTCGAACCTCTTTCCTAGTAAGATTTTCGAGGACAAAAATTCCTTTAAAGGGAGAGTTGTAACAGCCCATTTTTAGTGAGTGGTTTTAGGATGACAAATCTGATGTGGAAATATTTATTTTATTAGTATTTTAATGTCTATGGTATTTTAGTAGCATGGTATAAAAATTTCATTCAGAAATGTTGATGTTTGCATGTTTAATTTCATGAAAAGGACTAAATTGTAAAAGGTACAAAAGTATAGTTCTATTAGTTATAGGTGTCTATTAGCTATGAAATTAAATTGTTAATTGATTTATGTGGTAATTAGACCATTATTATAAATAGAGGACAAAGATGGGAATCAAATGACAGGATTTTTATGTTATAACAAAGGTTGATTTAGTAAATCAATAATTAAGTTAATGTAAATTAAGAAAAAAAACCTATCATCTTTATTCTATCTCCTTCAACTAAAAACAAAAGAAAGATTTTTGTGCATGTGAATGATTTTTTATTTTGTTTTTAATGATTTTTATGTTTTTGAAGTCATTGTAGCTTAATCTAGCCTACTTAGGGACTAATTTGCAAAGTTGTTAAAGGATTAGGGTTTCGACATGAATATTTTTGTATGATTTTTTAAGTTTGATGGATGAAAATAAATATTTATTGTTAAATAAACAACTTTTTTGAAGTGATTTTTGATGAAATTATCAATTAGGGACTTATTAGTAAAAGTAGTAAAATGTCATGGTAAAATTGTGTAGTGATGATTTGTGTCGGTTGATATGAGTCCCTAAGTATATCGCTAGCATGGTATGTGGATGAAATTGCATAAATTTCCATTTACGAGCTTAAAGACTAATTTATAAAGAAGTTGAAATATAGCGGCAAAAATGTAAATTTGAAAAAGTGTGAATCTTGGATTAAATTGAATAGTATGTGTATTAAGTACATTGAATTTGGTTATTTAGATCAAGATAAGCCAGGTATGGATCTAGATCAAGGAAAAAATAAAGTCTCTTATTAGTGATTCTATTTTGACATCCTTAAAATCGAGGTAAGTTCATATGTTTCAATAACATTTTAATGTATTTGAGATATGTATGGTATTGTGTTATTTATCATGTCATTGAAACAATGGAGATCCAATGACGAACAATGATTATCGAGCCCCATTGGAACCTTAAGATTATATAGGATACGAATGACATGTCATTAGGGTTACCATGTTTCAGGTGCTGATCTTGAATGTCATACTCATGGCTAAGTTCCGGCATTTGTTACGGATACTCGTCAGCTTGTGTGTACGACATCGTATAGCTACATTTCGACCATGTGTGACTAGACCCATTTATGGCTCGAGTGAGCAATGATGTAAAGCAAAAGGAAAGGAATGGTTTCGACCATGTAACAGCCTGTTTTTATTCAAATCGGAACAATGGTTTCGGGACCACAAATCAGACATTGAAAAAATTTATTTTTTTATAATTTAACGTCTACAGCATAATAACATGATTATGTGAGATTTTTGTGAAGAAATTGTATTGTTTGTGTGCTTAATTTGATAAAAAGGATTAAATCGCATAAAGTGTAAAACTTGTGTTCCTTTAACTAAAGGTATCTAATAGCCATGAAATTAAATAGTGGAGGTTCTTATGTGGTAAATATACCATTGTTAATATGAGTAGACATTTATGGACATGCATTAAGTAATTTTAATGTTTTGTCACCAATGTTAAATGTGTAATTCAATAAATAAATTAAAGAAAAAATAACATAAACAAAGATATCATCTTCTTCATATTATTATTCCACAGAAAATCAATAGAAGAAACACCATTTTTGGAGCTTGAACATTTGACCATAGTTCATCTATGCATTTAACTCCATTTACGTCCCGTTTTTTATGATTTCTATGTTTTTGAGTTTGTTGCAGCTCAATCTAGCTAGCCCGTATCTTTGGTTTCAAAACTATTAAAGTATTTGAATTTTTCCATTGTTGAATGTATGAGTAATTAGATGATTGAAGATAGATTATGAATGTTTGATGATACATTAACAAGTTTTATAAAGTGATTTTTAGTGAAAATGCAAAATAGGGATTAATTTGTGAAATATGAAAAATGTGTGATTAAAAGTGTGAATAATTGATAAATATGGGCTGCTGAGGACCTAATAGCAAATTGGCAAGCATGGGAGTTTTTAAAATTTCATGAATTTGTGATTTTATGAAAAGAGGTCTAAACTGTAAAAATGTGAAGTTGTAGGGGTAAATGTGTAAAATTACCTAAATGTGTATTTTAGACTAAATTGAATAAAAAGATGATTGAATAAGTTAATTTGGATTACATATAGATTAAGAAAGGAAGAATTCAGACTTAGATCGAGGCAAGAACAAAGTACTCGACTAATCGGCTAGCTTCGTCTTTTTTATATTCGAGGTAAGTTCGTATGTTAATAAGTATTGTTAAATTGTGTTTTTAATGCTTTACTATTGAATTGAACTATGATTGTGATTGGAAATGAGCTTACGGATACGACCGGTAAAGATTTGAAAGTGTGAAGCCCCTTTCGAACCTTAGGAATAGTTTAGGATATACTGGTGGTCGGTTTTTTGGCATGTGTTACGATACTTGACAGCTTGTGTAAGTAGTACCATGTAGCTACGTCTTGATTGACAGCTTGTGTGAGCAGGCCCATTGTTAGCTCATGAGTGGTGATACGATATTGAGATATCTTCGGCTATATATGTGGCACATAGTGTGCAATGTGTTCCTGAGTATCCTTTAGTAATTCTGAATGGTTTAACTGGCATAACTGAGATGTGGATGAAAGTAAGATCGATTCAAGTGGTATAGGTACGTACAGAATCCATACGAGCATCAAATTGGAGATGGCTTGTGAAATTCATGTTTAATAATGAATAGAACATTGGAAAGGTTTGTGGTTCAAAATGAATTATGCTATGTTATGCTTAATTTGATTGAATTGTGTTTATTGAGTAAGTTAAGTTTATTACCATATGAGCTTACTAAGTTATAAAGCTTACTTCGTTTTATTTTTCTATGTTTTATAGTGAATTCAAAACTAGCTCGGATTTGAGGATCGTCAGAGACTTCGTCACACTATCGATCTTATATTTTGGTACTTTTGAACTTGTATATATAGTTGTATGGCATGTATAGGCTATGAGGTCAATTTGGTTTATATATGCTAGTTATGAATTTTAGCCATATGAATTGGCTTATAAATGGTGAATAGTTTACATATGTATAACCGTGTGGTTTGGCTAATCTTGGTATGCTTGATGTTGTGATATATGGTTCACATGGTTATTTGGATATGTTAGGTATAATTGGGTTGGAAATGCTTCGTTATGATTTGGTTTTTGTATGATTAAATGGTTGAGTTTTGAGTTATAAAATGCATGTGGTTAATGGTTATTAAATTATGTGAAATTGGTATGTATTTTGAGTAGGTAAGTTGTTGTGATTGGAGTTTAGGAATGGTTGGAATTGAAATGGCATGATTTGTGTTTTGTTAAAATTTTTTTGGCTACCTATTTTTGCCTTGTTGTTGTGCAAATGAGTTTATGTAGGTTTGTGCAAGCTGGATGGCAAAATGGCTTGGTAAATAGCCTATTTCTTTCAACATGGGCAGAGGCACGAGCGTGTGTCTCAATCGTGTGTGACACATGGTCAAGTGACACGGCCCTGTGTCCCTTGGAGCATTTAATAGAAACAAGTCAGTGAGTTACATGGCCTAGACACACAGGCGTGTGGTCAACCGTGTAACCCAAGTCAAAGTGTTATGGTGTAGGACACTGTCTGGGACACGGCTATGTGATCCCATTTCGAATGTCCACATGGCCTATGACACGGACGTGTCTAGTGGTCATGTGAGACACATGGTCTGTTCATACGGGCGTGTGTCCCCTATTTTGAGAAAATTTTCTAAGTTTCCCAAAAATTATCCTGTGTTATCAGTTTAATCTCGAACCACTTCTAATGCATGTTTTGGGCCTCGTAGGCTCGCTTAAGGGACAATGTTAATGTGTATGAATGATATATGTTATTAATTGATAATTATATGAGAAATGAATATCGAATCGTGTTATAAATTTAGTAATACCTTGTAACCCTATTCGAACGACGGATATAGGTTAGGGGTGTTACAGGTCATATGTTTAGCGCACTTTGTATGAGCTTCCCGCGTATCCAATATTATTCTAAGTGGTTCAACGAGCATGAAAAGGGAAGGAACAGTAAGTGTTCTGATCGACTATATTATGAATTTATGGAAAGGTATGAAATGTCAATGATTAATGTATGTAATGTCATGATTATGGAAAGTATGAATTCAAAGATATCATGTTCATGAAATTTATCTAACCATGTGATTATTTTATTATGTGTTAAAGCACTAACTTGTGTTGTTGATGATGCTTAGGCTTGTGCCAAGCTTATGTTGGATTCATTCATGGTTTACAAACTTACTAAGCATTATATGCTTACATAGTTTTCTTTCCTATGTTTTATACATTATCGGAAGCTCGATCGGTTTGGAAGCTCGTTAAAGACCCCTATCACACTATCCGGTGATTATTTCAGTAGATTTTGATGTTTTGGTCAAGGTTATAATGACATGTATAGGTGGACTTGTGTTTAATGATCTATTTGTTTTGGCGTGTATAAGTGTTACTATGGTTGATGTATTTATGGTATTTTGATGCCCTGATGGTTGATGTTTGTAACAGCCCAAATTTGAGCCTGATCAAAACGAGTGGTTTTGGGACCACCTAACAGAGTCAAAACATTTGTTTTATTATTTTTTAGAATTTTTAGCATAATAGAGTTACCGTACAAAAGTTTCATAAAGAAATTTTATTGATTAAATAGTTAATTCGGTAAAAAGGACTAAATCGTGTAAAGCGATAAATATGAGTTCTATTAGTAAAGTTGCTTAATTGATTACGGCTTTATTAATGGAAGGCCTTAAATGGTACATAGACCTTTTTTCATGGTAGTGGACATTAATGGACATTAACTAATATATTATATATGTTTATAAGCATGGATATATTAGTAAATTGATTTATTTATTATTATTAATAAAACAAATATATTAAATGTGTCCATAAAATCACCATTGTTGCCGAAAGTGAAGAAAAAATAAAGGTTTTATGCTTTCAAACAATCGGCCAAGTTTAGTTACCCAATTAAGGTATGGTTTTTTATTCGTTTTTAATGATTTTTTATGTTTTTGAACTCATTACAGCTCGATATAGCTGACCCGTACCCTGATTTCTGAAATTGGTTATGTTTTTGAAATGTCCCATTGTTGAATATATGTGTATTTTGATTTTTTTTTGATAAATTATTGATGGTTGTTTATAAATATACAAGTTTTATAAAGCGATTTTTGACAAAAATGTCAAAAAGTGGTTAAATTGAAAAATGTTAAAATGTTGTGGGTAGAAATGTGAATAAAATGAAAATATGGACTTAATAGAAGCTATATGAAATTTGACTATAGTGAATTTTTGTTAAAAATTGTGTAACTTGTTATTTTATGTATTAGGGACTAAAATGTTAAAGTATGAAAATATGAGGGCTATTTTATAAATAGGCCAAAATACATGTATATGGATTAAATTGAATGTGTTGGTGAGTAAATGGATTAATTTGAATTCGTATAGATCAAGATAAACAAATATCGAAACTTGATCGGGGGAAACGAAAGGTAGACGAATAGTCGACGGATATACGAGGTATGTAATGCCCCGAAATTAGGCATGAAAGAGTGGGCCATGTGGGCCCAATGGGCTTGTGGACCCCACATGGATGGTTGTCTTGGGACTTGCGAGAGGTAGTGGGCCGACTGTGTCGTACATGTGGTTGTGGGCAAATTTGGCTTAGCAGGCCATACGAGCACGTGGGCCCCACTTGGGTGCGTAATGGGCTCTGGGCCCATGTATGCTGAATGTCATGTTGGTATGTTGGCTAAGACTTTTGGGAGTGTTTGAGAGTGTTGGAGAAGTCTTGGGTTCAAACCTGGACCTTAGCAAAAATTTATGTTTTTTTCTTATGGGGGCCTTGACATTAGTGGGTAGACTTTAAGATATTTTTAGTGAAAGCATGACATAAAAGGAGATATGGTCTAGTGGCAAAGAAGTGACGCTATAAGGGAAGCTAGGGGTCTAAGGTTCAAGTCTTGGCTCTTACAATTTATTTTGGTTTTTCTTTTAAATAAATCTGGAATCGAGTAAATGGCCTTTAAAGTTAAATGTGTTGGACTTATGACACAAAGGTGTCCGAGTGGTGGTGGCTTGACAGGGCTATCGAGAGGACTTTGGTTCGAATCCCTTTGCACGCAATGGTTGGTTATTTTGCTGATAAGTTGGTTTTGGATGATTGATAGAGAATCCCACATCGGGAAGCTAACATGAGAATAGGCGAGAAGCTAGCTTTAAAAATAGCAAACTATGAAGAGAGTAAGGATACCTTTCTTGGCTTATCCCTTTCACGTTGTGACGTGTTCATTTGGGTTAGGCGTTGGGTCATTCGTTGATCTGTATGCCGTTGGGTCATGGTGGTGGTGACCGTAGTTGATCGACACACCCCCCTAGGAGTTAAGGGTGCGATTATTGTTGGCTTCTGGGCATAACAGCGTTCAGAGCATGGATTAACTTTAGATACCTATCAGGTGTGTACTTCACCATACTCTAGCTGTAGAATGGCAAATGCTGGAATGCCGAAATGGGCCATGTGGGCCCAATTGGCCCATGGGCCTAATCAGACAAATTGTATGATTGTGTAGTAAATATTGGACTAGACTAGGTGAATCTCATATCTGTGGCTAGTTTTGGGCTAAAGGGCCACACGATCGTGTGGGCCCACCTGGGCCGAGAACGGGCCTTAGGCCCATTCGCAACGTTATCTCTTTTTATAGTACTTGAGTCACCCGAGGCGACTGTAGACTTTTTGAGGGATTGATAAAATTACCGAAATACCCTTATAGGGTAGAATTATTGTAATACCCCCGATTTACAAAATTACCAAATTATCCTCGATTTGTAAAATTAGAGAAATACCCCCGATTTGTAAATGTACTATTTTACCCCTGATTTATAAAATTACCATTTTACCCTTAATTTGTAAAGTTACCGTTTTACCCTAGATTTGTAAAGTTATCTTTTTACCCCTGATTTGTAAAGTTGTAAAGTTACCATTTTACCCCTAATTTGTAAAATTACCGTTTTATCCTCGATTTACAAAATTATAGAAATGCCCTAGTTTACAAATTACGAGAATACCCCAGATTTTAAAATTATCGAAATACCCCTGTAAGGTAGAATTACCAAAATACCCCTTTGTTACAAAATTACTGAAATACCACTAGTTTGTAAAATTACCAAAATACCCCTGGGTTGCAAAATTACTAAAATACCCCTATAAGGTAGAATTACCGAAATACCCCTGTAGGTTAGAGTTACTAAAATACCCCTGTAGGGTAGAATTACTGAGATACCCATGTGGGGTAAAATTACCATTTTGCCCCTAGGGTGTTAAATGACTGTTTTGCCCTTGTGGGCAAATGACTAACTTGGACTATGTGTTTGACGGATTTGACTGTGTTCGTATGACAGTGATTTGACTGACGTGACCGTGGTTGTGTGATTGATATGTTTTAATATGTGTTTAAATGACTGATACTGAACATGGCCATTTTGCATACATGTGTGATGATTGAGCATAGCATACACGACATATTGGGTTGGGATATCGATATGGAGGAAGTTCTGTGCTAGTGGCTTTGCCACGTATTCTGATTCTGGTGGCTTCACCACGCTATCTGTTATTAGCACCATGGCTGCGTCATTGGTGTGTAGGGCTGGGTGGGTCGAGTTATTCCCCACATGGTGTGTTGGGTTAGTACGGGTGATGGGATGGCTGGACTAGGTTGGGATTGCATTTGCATATTGTTCCGATTCTGCTATGGGCTTGGCCCACATTGTTCTGTACAGGGCTAAGCCCAGACTGATCTGTTCTGTATAGGGCTTCGGCACAGTCTGTTCTGCATATCTGTATTACTATTACTGATTCCATTTTGGGCTTAGGCCCACTTGATTCTGATTCTGGTTTTGATTCTAATTCTTATAATGTTTCTGATTTTGTAATGGGCTAAGGCCCATCTGGTACTGTCAATTATAGTGGGCTAAGGCCCAATTGATACTAGAAATGTAGTAGGGTTGGGGCCCAGACTTTTAATTCTTTTGTATGACTAACTGTTCATTTTATACAGTAGGGGATTACATACTGAGTTTTCATAAAACTCACCTCGTTTACTAACTGTGCAGGTAATCCCTAGCTTTAGGAGGATTGGTGCTGCGAGGGACTCGGAGAAGACACATTGCTTATGCTCTGTCTTGATTTACTTTTAAGTACTTTATTTCGGTCTGGGTTGTAATAAGGCCTTTTAAACTTTCTAGTTTTTACATTTGGGATTTTATTTATTATTTTATAATTGCTAGAAGTCAGACACGGTTTTTCCAAAACAACAACTATTTTTCAAAATATCACATTTCCACAACTGTTTTAAATTAGGCTTCCGTAATAATTAAGGTTTTAAAGGTAATAACATTTTACAAGAGAACGTCTTTTAATAAACTACATTTTCAAAATATGCATACGAAATTCGAGATTTTACACAAGTTTTAAATGGCAACAAGTTTTAATAAGAAGGGTTTTCAATGGAAACAAAGTTTTTGAAAAATACTTCAATGTGACACGCCAGATTCAGGCCTAACTTCTAGGCCGGGTTTGGGGTGTTACAAGGTAAGTTCGTATGGTTAAAAATCAAACTATTAGCTACTGTAATTATTTTAATTGAAGGTTTTTGTATATAAAATGAATAATTTATTAGAATTATCGGCTCTATGAATATATTTCTGCCACCTAATTATATGAGTAATTGATACAAAAAATTATAAGTTACAAGTATATGAATACAAGTTTTATGATACATAATTTATAGGTTACAAGTACATGTTTATACGATACATGTTATAAAAGATACAAGAAGTATATGATTTTATTATATATGTTGTATTATACATATTACATGGTATATGTGATCTATATTTGAGTATATGAGAAATAAATGAATTGATACTTGAATTATGATACATGGATATTATATGTTTAATTTAAATGTCTATTAATTATATGTGTAAAGTGATTTTTGAGTCCCGTTCAAACCGAAGAAAGTCGTACGATACAAGTGACATGTCACTAGGGCTATAGGTTGGTTGAGCTCCTGCATTTGTTGTAGACTCACCACAGCTCATGAGCTTACATGTTCAGCCTTCGGGCTTACTGTTCATCCTTTGGGATTACATGTTCAGCCTTCGGGCTTACCGTTCAGCCTTCAAGCTTACATGTTCAGCCTTCGGGCTTATCGTTACTGGCTCAAGAGGAGCATACAGTACATGGCTCGACAGAGCATATATGATGAATTGACAGATTTATAGGTTTACCTATATACACAGTTTGTGTATCACCCGAGTATCCTTCGATGTTTCTAACGGTTCAATGGGCAATTAACCGATATGTAATATATGAAATACATGTTATAAGAGATATAAGAAGTACATGATGTATAACACTTGGTATACATGATTTATATGCTACAAGAATTACATGATTTACATGAATACATGCTATACAAATTACATGAATTACATGAATCTATGTTATACAGGTTATAGGATTTACATGGATTAATTGCTACAAGAGTAGATGAATTATAAAGATGATGTGTTACATTGAATTATATATGTTATAAGATGAAATCTTATATGTGATATATGATGGGTACAGATGAAATGAGAGATGAATGAGATATTAAATAGACATTACAAGTTTGGTTGCATCCTTATGAATGGATGAATTATTGTTATTACTAATGAATTAATGTTATACGGGCATAATTCTGTTATCGGTTATATGAATGTCTTATAGGTCATATGAATGGTAATAAATTGATATAAATATCATGTGAGTTTAAATGCTTATTGTTTTCACTCATGGTGTTTTGATGGAATGTGAATAGGTAATATTTATAAGGTATAAGTATAGTTGGCTAACATGTATATGGTTCTTAATGAGCAAGATACTGAGTATTCAATGTTAGTGTCATTGATTCAACTGAAAAGATGACAGTGCAAAAATAGAAATGAGGATACGAATCAATATAGGTATATGCATAATACTCTACAAGTAAGTGACATTGATAAATTCATATGACACGTAAGTAGATGTGATAAATTATGCATAAATTACATGACTGTTAAGGAAATAAATGTTAAATTAGATGAAGCTGGTTCAAAAGCAATAAAATTGTTTAAAATGACAAGCTAATTGTTAAATCTTTTATATAGTGCTGATAATTATACGAGCTTACTAAGCTTATTAGCTTACTCTATTTATTCTCTGTATTTTACAGTGACTTGAGCGCTCACTCGGCTGGAAGTCATCGAAGATTACATCACACTATCCAGGAGACAATTGGTATTTCTGAACTCTTTGAAATGGGGTAATATGGCATGTATAGGCTAGTTAATAAGTTGATTTAATGGTCATTTGTGTATATGAATTAGATATGATCTTTTGTATTTTGATCAAGCTATGCAACATGGCTTGAGTGAAAATGGTTGACATGATATAGAAGTATTATATGATGTGTTTATCTTGTGATAGTTTTGATAATTGACAATTTGGTATAGATGATATATGATTATGAATATGTGGTATGATTGGTAGTAGTAATTGTACTACAACTTATATTTAGATGCATACGTGAGACCATATGAAATGGCCATTTTAGTATGAGCTTATTTGTGAAATATGGTAGGTTCATGTTTGAATTGATGAGAATATGCTATGTTGAAATGAATGAAAATGAGTTATGAATTATAGATACAAGGTATGAAATGACTACATGAAAGGTAGTATGAACTGTGTTGTATATGGCATTGAATTGGTTGGTTATGAAATGGCCTATTATGTGATTTGAATTGGTTGAATTGGCTACCTATCTATGCTTGAAAATGTTATGCAAATGATACTTGTAGGTACATGACATAAGAGGTGTGAAAATGGCTTAAACCAAGCCTATTTCATGCCACACGGCCAGAGCACAAGGGCGTGTGACTCGACCGTGTGACCCTTGTATTATAGTTGAATTGGTCAGGATGCCACACAGGCTAGACACACGATCGTGTCTTGTACCCGTGGGCTCAAGTTAGTAGCTTCCTAATTTTCATACGGCCTAGACACACGGGCGTGTCTTGTGGCTGTGCACACAAGTCAGTATGTATGCCTTGTTTAGCTACAGCCTGGACACACGGGCGTGTCTGGTGATCATGTGAGGCACACTGTCGATGCAAGTATAGTACACAGATATGAGTTTGCCAGATATCGATCCCATGAGGATGGTTGTCTTTTGCCTATCAATGCTCGTGCAATAAATAGATATAAACGAGATAAATTGTAATGGTAGTTGTTGAAGCAATAAATTGAAAACAATATGATAAAATATGATAATGATAAAGAAGGATCCCCAATGTGAATATTCAATAGAATACTAAGTGCTCACAAGGTACAAAAGGTAGATGATTGTCGATGCATTAAATCATAATGAATATCTTACCAAGCTTAACTTCTGTATTTAATCTAAGACTTAAACATTCACATAAACCACATCTTTCGATGATTGAAATGGAACACTATTAAGAACAAGTGAATTAAATTCCTCTAATCCTCTAGCAACTTCCATTTTCATGCTTGTTAGCTTGAACTGTCGCTGCACTTTCCAGTGTCAATAACCATAATAACACTTCCATGCTAAAAACATTCAAACCCAAAGATTAAACATTAGAAGCAATATTAAACAAAATAACATTTAACCCATAAATCATGTGTACATCAGTGCAAACTTGAAATAGAAAGTAATCACCATCGTTAAGAAATGAAATATAAAAGACACAACTAGAGAGTACTAATCCTAGAAAATCTCAACTTAATCTTTCAACTCCCTCTTGTGTCGCACTCAGGCCTCCTCCTCAGGAGCTAATCTGTGTCCCTTTCACGTCGGTTCACTCGAAGGAAGCTTAACCTGCCGTAGCTGAAAAGCTTCAAAAGATAGGTTGATGAAGATATTCTCACAAAACGCCTCCTTTTTTTCTTTTCACGTGAATATTTATATTCTTCCCAAATAGCCCAGGTGTCATTTCATCAGAATCATGTTGCCTCTGTCCGTAAAAGTTGGTTAACAAGATTAGACAATGTACACATTTTTGTTTTTATCCAGATAGCTGTCAGGTGCGACAACAATTTTGGTCACAATCTGAAAATACTCATGCATCAACGTTGCTACCAAAATATGAAAAAATTAAGGATAAATAGGCTAAGATCCACTAAGTTATAAAATGCAATTTACTGAACTAAAAATGCTAAAATATGTGCTAAAGATAGCTAAATGGGAACAAATTAATCAATAAGTAGGGAGAAAACATATGTTCTTTCTAGTAATGCCATTGACCCAGGGTCAATCAGTGCATACATGGTAACATCAAAGAGATAGAATGTAGTAGTAATAACATTAGTCGTGATAGTTTCCTCCTTAATTCGGATGGCATATGCTCGAGCAGTCGCTCTAGCTCCAGATCTAACAATTGAGTCTTTGGTCCCACTTCGATTTGCTCCAATATTATTACTCTAACTAGGACGTTTACCTTTCTGAGGATTAGACAACTGCTTTACACTCCACTCATCAGTGTCTCCTGCTTTTCTCATGCAATTTCTCATTATATGATCTATTGATCCACATCTTCAAAATGCACCTAACTTGGTCATGCATTCACCAACATGCAATTTTCCACAATGTTCACATACAGGTCTCGAAGCATCACAAACACTACTAACACTATCTACAGGTACCGACCTAAATCTCGAATCATTTTACCTAAATATATTTCTACCAGATAGTACTGTATATTGACGAAAGGCTTCCCTTGATTTCTTTGACAAAGGTGCTAAAAACGGTCTAGATGAAGCCCTTTACCAAAATCTCGAGCTTTTCTTTCATTCTATTTCTTATTGGAACAAATTCTTCCATCTTTTGTGCTCGATTAGATAACCCACGAACTCTCACAATTCCATTGTGGCAACTAACATTTTAATCTCATTACTTAACCCATCTTCGAAATGGACACACATTTTTTCCTCAGTCAATACAATTTCTCGAGCATATCCGCTAAGTTGCACAAACTCTCACTCGTATTCAACTACAGTTTTATTTCCCTATTTCAATTCAAGAAATTCCTTCTTTTTTCCTATCCAAGTATCGTTCTCTAACATATTTCTTTCTGAACTTGAATGTGAAGAAATCCTAGCTAATCATGTCTCTCGGTACAACCACTATTAATGTTGACCACCAGTTATAGGCTTCATATTTATGTAACAATATAACACATCTGAGAAAATCATCGGGGTATGCAATTGCCCGTTTTCAGTGAAATCAGAACAATGGGTTTAAGACCACAAATCTGACATGAAAATATTTATTTTGTTATTATTTTAATGTCTGCAGCATGTTAGTATTATTGTACAAAAATTTTGTTAAGAAATTTTATCATTTGTATGGCTACCCATTTTCAGTGGAATTGGAATAATGGTTTCGGGACCACAAATCCAAAGTCAAAAAAAAATTTTATAATTATTTTATTACCTACAATATGATAGTAATACCGTATAAAAATTTCAGTAAGAAATTTTACCGTTTACATGCTCAATTTGATAAAAAGGACTAAATCACGAAAAGTACAAAAGTTGAGTTCTAATAGCTAAAGGTATTAAATAGTTATAGAACTTCAAAGTAGAAGTCCTTATATCATAATTAGACCATAAATAAGATAGTGAAATATGATGGTTCCGCATTTTGTGTATTTTTTAAAGTTTTTAAAGGTTAATTAAGTAAATTGGTAATTAAATGATAATTAATAATAAGTAAAATGCTTTCAACTTCTTTATTTCATCAAAACACTATCGAAACTTCTTCTTCTTCTAAGCTAAGGATTCGGCCACCTTCACCTTTACTAAATTGGAATGATTTTTGTTCCATTTTTATATCTTTTAATGTTTTCGAGATCATTGTAGCTTAATCTAGCTAGCTTGGGGACTAATTTGTGAAACTGTTAAACTATTAGGGTTTTGCCATTGTTGAATATACATGAGTTTTGATGTTTGATGTTAGAAAATGGATGGTTTTTGTTAGATAAATGATAAACCGTAAAAGAAACATATTTTAAAACTCATATTTAGCTTATTTTTGGATGATTTAGCTTACAATTTAATTAATTTGATGCTCTTAATCCTTTAACTTCATGTTTTATACTTAGGTGAGCATTGGAAAGTGAAAAGAGCAAGAAACGGGCCAAAAATGGATAAAATGTGCCAAAATCAGAATTCAACATGGCCTCAACACTTCCACACAGGTACACCACACACTCGTGTGTGACACAAGGGCTGGCCACATGCTCATGTGTCATGGCCGTGTCGACAAGTAATCAAGTTAGTATTGCACATGGCCTGAGTCTAACACCCCTTACCCGAGACCATCGCTGGAGTCGAGCACGAGGCATTACCAAACTTACCTTACTAGTTCGGGGCATAAAAATTTGCTTTTAAAAGTAGTTCATTCACATCCATCCAATATATCGTTAAGAAGGGCCCTGAATCATGCAATTGAAAGGTTCGGGACCAAGCCGAGAACATTAAAAATTTTCCAATTACTTACGCAAATCAAAATAATTCATTTGCACTATTCATAATAAAACTGTCCACCTGCATAATGGTCACTAAATTAATTATTACTCGAGTTACGAAACTCAAAATTTAAATTACAAAATACCGAATTAATTAGCCATTTCAATAGCTAATCATCATCAAGCATTCACATACCATACTTAAATCATATCATAAAGACATACACACCAAATGGCCAAGTCCCTATACATGACATAACTCAACATTTCAAATTACAAAATACCGAGATAGCCTTTGATAGTGTGAGACAAACTCCAATGTTTTTTTCATTCCCGAATTGGTTTTGTAACACCCCTATCTCGTAATCGTTGTCGGAATAGGTAAGGGGCATTACCGGACTTGTAACTCATGTCAGAACAGTAAAATTTTGAACTTTTTCTTGAAATAAAGATCATTCATTTTGATAAATACTAAACACAGCCAGGGATAAAATTTAAACTTCTATAAGTACACATTCAAAAGATGCCATTTTCGCATGGCTTATATACATTAACCAAAATATTTTTTCGCTACTAGTCTATTCTATACATGCCATAAGATAATCCAAAACATAGCAGTACCAAACAGTGGATAGTGATAGTGTGACGAGTTGCTGACGATCCCTGAGCAAAAAGCCAAATTCAACAATCTATAAAACAGAGAAACATAACAACAGAGTAAGCTTTTGTAAGCTTAGTAAGTCTTAAGCAATTTAAAACCATTGAATTCAAATATAACCAATTTGTTTATTTGATTCACATATAACATTTCATTTCCTTCACAGTTTAATACCTTCTTGGCCGAACATGCATATTCACTTATAATCTCATATAGTTTTATTATCTCTTTTAAATTTCACAATCATATAGCCATAGGCATTTATATACCTCAATGTCAACTTCAATTCAATCAATGTATCATTTCATATCTATAGTCACCCTTATCGGTCAAATCAAAAGGTATATCTCACAATATCCTATAATATTTCTCCATACCCGAATACCCACATATTCATATGGCATTTTCATATTTGATTTTCACTTTACAAACATGATTTAATTGCGATAGGTCTAAAATGTACAAGTATTTAACACATACTTGACCAACCCAAATACAAGTCGATCTAACGAATTCTCATATAACCTCTTTGTAGGTATACTGCCTCTTTGGCCGAATATACAAAACTACACAATGTACATATAATAGATTGATTTTACCTGAATCTAAACTCATTTAAACATAGGTAAATCGGATATCTTCACATAACACCACATATTATCCGAACGTACCATTATTAACCTCATATATACAATCATGTGACTTACTCACATAAACATCACATTAAACACTTTTAGTTTAATTCAAAATAAGCTCACATGTAAGTTCATGATACATACCTAGCCCACTTAATGTACTGAACGTCTTTAATTGTTGATTTACTACTAAATCACATAATCTTAAACCTTGCACAAATCACATTTATTAATATCAAGAGATATCACCATTCGGTCAAATAGATCAACCCCCATGTATGCACATATAATTTATCTTTTTCATCCAAACTTAAGAGCATATACACTTTCGCCCCTAAAAAGCTTCATTTCTACTTCTAATTTAATCAGAGAACTAAAATATAACATTATAATTACATTCGATTTCCATGTTTAGAATCTCATTTTCATGTTATAATCTTTCATGAACAATTTCATAGAGTAAAAACTCATTTAACATAACATGTATCCATTTCATAATTGATTCCCGAAGCACATTCATAATTCAACCGAAGTCGAATTCACATAGAAAGTAAGTATCACGTACCACACTTAACCTTGGTACACTTACAATTTCCACAATTATCATTTAACATAATTCAACAGCAGTTAGCCATACTGGTTAGGTTTAAAACCCGAATCCAGTCACCAACACAAAGCCTACAGGACTTCTAGCCTGGATATAGTACCAGCACTAAGCCTGCGGGATTTAACCCGGACAAAATCTCATAGAATATCTCATTCGTAATTTATTTGCTTTATTCGAATACAAACATATAGTATACACCTTAACTTCATGTCATAAACATCATTTAATTTTAAAACATATATATATATATATATATCCCTTTCAATAAACTTCCAACTAAATAAGAAAGTACACACATAACTTACATTCTTCTTATAACAACCATTCGGCTAAACAACATATATGTCACTTCACCTTCAATTTATAAAACTATCAACACATATTACAATTACATCGCTTACGTTTATAAGATAGCCATTCAGATAACTTGCACACATTTAATATTAGCCATTTTGGCCTCACCACATATACATATCTTGTACATCAATTTCAGCAATAGCTTATAAGCAACTCAAACAGTTTTATCAATGTTTACAACAAAATCACAGATTCACTACAAGTTGTCTTCCTAAGCAACAGTCATTAATTTATTTGTAACTGGAGCTACGAAATTCCAAATCGAGTGCCGTTAATTTTCCCTAAAAATAGACTCATATATCTTCTATCCACAAAATTTTCAAAATTTTTGGTTTGGCCAATCAATACCAGATTTTTCTTAAATTTTCCCCCATTTTACTGTTTGACTATTCTGTCCACTCTTCACTATGAATCAAATTTCTCATTGTAAAGAATTCAAAATATGTTTTCGTTTATTTAGTTTAAAACTAGACTCATTAAGGAGTCTAAGCATATAAATCTTATCTTATAATCATTTTTGTACAATTTATAATGATTTTCTAAAAACAAAACAGGGGTTAGGAGTCATTCTGACTCTATTTCACACAACTTTAAATATCTTATTATCGGCAACTCCTTTACTTACACAGTTTCTTTTATAAGAAACCAGACGCATCAAGCTTTAATTACATAATCTATTCAGCCTTTAACTCAACTCCCACAATTTATGGTGATTTTTCCAAAACACATTACTGCTGCTGTCCCAAGCATATTTATACAAATTTACTCTTTAAAGTTCTCATTCACATATTTAAACATAACATCATATATGCCATCGTTTAGAAAAGTCATTGACCTTAACGTATATACATAATTCATATTCATTCTATTTAAATACTTAAAACTTACTTCTATTGCCGTTGAACTACTACAGATCAACTATTCCACAAGTTTAGCTTTTCCCTTATCCGAGTTTGGTTCTTGAGCTAATTTCAACAAAACTTAAACTAGTTTAATTACCTCATCAAATCATTATAAACAAGAAAATTTATTCTGCAATAAAACACATACATCATACATTCATTACTTCATCTCAATTATCAAAATTTGCATTAGCTAACTCATATTTAAAATTTGAAACACATTAGGACTTAAATACATGTAATTTGCCTTTTTCCTCTAATACATCTCTTTATGGCCAAATATAATTATATATATATATATATCCTTCCTTACACATATAAAGATTTTACTTTAATAATTTGTGAATTACTCAATTAGTTATTTAAGTCCACATACAACATCTATATTCACATACACAATAGCCGATTGATATAAATTAATTTATTTCATCAAATCAAGGCTAAATTTATCAAAAACATGATTAACTTACACAAAACAATTTCCTTTCCTACATTCACATAGACGGCAATACATATAACACATAGCATAATTTTTAATTATGCACTTCAAATTTTTCATTCACAAAATCAAGCTCAATTTTCTTTCATTTCAACTTACTCAACTAACATTGGTTATAAAATAAGTCATGCGCATTCGGCAAGGATTATGCACAAGTTTAACTTATAAAACAAATTTTTAAATACCATTTTCATATATACAAAATTCATAGCCGAATATTACTTAAGCATCACTCATGTTCTTTTAACCATTTTAACAAAATTAAGGCTTATTTAAGAAATCATTTACAACATCTAATATCAAAAATTTATGCATTTCACACCATTACCGGAAGTTCACTTCAAGAGATTAAGCCACACAAAACTCCCATTCACAATCTATACTTATACATTTAAAGTCTCATGAATTTTAACCTCAACATATCTACCAAAATTTTCAAAGTAATATTTCTATCCTTGACCGATCATGATTCATCACCAACTCAAGAAATGTTTTCATGGGTTCATGGTAAAATCGGTTAAGCAACATAACCTCATCAAAATATAAAGACAACATTTGAACATACCTCAATTAAGACACTAGGTAGCAGAATTGCTTAGTTTTTTTTTTTTCTTTCCCAAATTTTCCTTTGCAAGATTCGGCTAATTGAGTAAAAGATGAACACCCATCTCGTTTTCTTTCATTAACATCTTTTTCCTTATTTGTTTATTTCATAAATTATTAATTTAGCACATAAAATATTAAAGAGAAAATAAAATTAGTGCTCACCATCATTTCATGGCCCGCCACTATTTCAAAAAAGGGGAATTTGACATGCAAACCCCCTTTTTTGGAAGTATGAAAAATTCGGTCCTTTAAAATCTATCTTTCATACTTTAAAATTTTCACATATAAGCCCTTTTTGGTTAATTTCACACTCATATGATCAAATCTAAACATAAAATTTTCTCACTCACTAATTCACATATAAAGAACATGAAAATAAAATTTTATTATTTTCAAGCCTCGTTTTTTTTTGTCCCGAAACCACATTCCGACTAGGGTCAAATTATGGCTGTCACAGGTTTGGCTACACTATAAAAGAGAGAAAGGAAAAGGAGTAAGCTACAATGTTTAGTAAGTTTACAAATAAATAAATGACAACATTTACCAAATATAAATATACTCATATTAGACCATCAACAACAAAATCTTTATTTTACTTCTCCACTTACTCTTGAACTTTCATGTTTATCATTCCTTTACCTGAACTTTCTTGTAACATAGCTTGTATATTAACCCGATGAACCGTTTGGAATACTAAGGGTACTTGGGTTTTCTTGCCTGATAATAGCCTGCCAATGTCATGCTCTAGGCATGGTCTTACATGGGATGTTCCCTGTCCTGCCAAAGCCATATATCTGATATGGACTTACATGGGACGTTTCCTGTCCTGCCAAAGCCATATATCTGATATGGACTTACATGGGATGTTCCTCAACTGTCTCAACCCAAAATACCATACATCCCTAAGGTTCAAACAGGGCTTTCTGATACTTTTTCTCTGTTATCTCATCTTTTATTCAAGTTGGAACATTCTCATAAAATAAATTTATATATGCTAGAAATTAACAACATTAATATAAAATATTGAAATATTGCATTTATTTACTGTAAACTTACCTCGGTGCAAAATACGATCAACTTGGCAACTTAACCTTCTACCTTTTTCTTTCCTCGGTCTATCCCCAAATTTCGTGCTTCTTGATCTATAATTAGCAAATTTAGCTTATTTAATACCCACAGTTATAAAAACAGTCCTTAACTCTAACTTTGGAAATTTATAATTTGCCCCTAAACTTTTACATATTTACACTTTTACCTCAAAGCTCGAAAATTAAGCTTTTTCCCTAATTCTTATGTTTTAGGACATGCTGATCATTTTACCTTAATGGCAACATCAAATTCTCACTCTAATCTGTACTTATGAACATTAGGTATTTTTACCGATTATGTCGTTTTACTCGTTTTCACTTAAAACCGAGTAGCACAAGTTGTTCAACATAATTTAAAACCTCATATTCTTTCATAAAACATCAAAATAAACACATTTCACCATGGGTATTTTTCTAAATATGAACTTTAGGTTAAACTATTGCTAGAATAAGCTAAATTAAGTTATCGGGACTCCAAAAACATAAAGTACATTAAAAATGGAGGTTGGAATCACTTACTATGGAGCTTGGAAGCTTGAAAAAACCCTAGCTATGGAGAACCCTTTGAAATTTCAGCCTAATGAAGAAGATGGACACATTTTGCCATCTTTTTCCCTTTTTAATTCATTTTAATTACTAAATGACTAAAATGCCCTTCATTAAAAACTTTGGTTATTTCTACCTATGTATGTCCATTTTTTTCCATGAAAACCTATTGGTATAATTACCATTTAAGGACCTCTACTTCAATTATGCTCTTTAATTAAATCCTTTAACATCTAGAACTCATATTTATCAACTTTTGCAATTAAGCCCTAATAGGTAAATTAAACATGCAATTCATAAAATTTTCTATCAATACTTTAACACATGCATCTAATCACTCGGTAAATCATAAAAATTTATCAGAATAAACTTTTCTATCTCAGATTCGTGGTTTTGCAACCACCATTCCATTTATGCCCTATTTTGTGATGCTATATTTCTCCCCCCGTTTAGGGATTTTTGTCCTCGAAAATCTTACCTGTGAATAGATTTGGATATTGTTTTCGAATTGCCTCTTTGGGCTCCCATGAAGCCTCGTCTACCCCATGTCTATTCCATAATACTTTCAGAAGTGGAATACTTTTATTCCTTAGTTGCTTGACCTCTCAAGCTAAAATCTTTATTGGTTCTTCACCATAAGTCATATCTAGCTGAATCTGAACCTCTGTCTATGAAATCACATGTGACGGATCAGAATGGTAACGATGTAACATGGAGACATGGAACACATCATGAATCTTCTCTAACTCTGCCGGCAACACCAACAGATATGCTAATGGCCCAACTCTTTCACTCACCTCAAACAGTCCAATAAAACATGGACTTAGTTTGCCTTTCTTTCCAAATCTAAAGACTTTTTTCCACTGGGATACTTTCAAGAACACTTTGTCACCAACTTGATACTCAATCTCTTTTCTTTTCAAATCTGCATAAGACTTCTGTCTATCTGAAGCTGTTTTCAAGCAATCTCTGATAACTTTCACTTTCTCTTCAGTTTCTTTAACTAAGTCAACCCTTTAAATTTGATTTTCTTTAAGATTTGTCCAATACAAAGGTGCGCGACATTTATGTCCATACAAAGCTTCATAAGGTGCCATCTTCAAACTCGACTGATAGCTATTATTATAGGCAAACTCTACCAACAGCAAATATTTTTCCCAAGTACCTTGAAATTCTAAAACACAACACCTGAGCATATCCTCAAGTACCTGAATAACTCTCTCTGGCTGACCATCGGTTTGAGGATGGAAAGTTGTACTAAAACTCAACTTTGTGCCTGAAACTTCCTATAACTTCTTGCAACACCACAAAGTGAATCTCGGGTCTCTATCTGAAATAATCAATAATAGTAATCTATGTAATCTGACTATCTCTGGAATATACAACTCGAACGACTTGTCAAGTGAATAATCCATACGAACTAGAATAAAATGAGCTGACTTCTTTAGCTTATAGATCACAACCCATACTGTATCTTTCTTTCTCGGTGTCAACGGCAATCTCGTAACAAAATCCATAGCAACTCGGTCTCATTTTCATTCAGGAACTAACACATGCTATAATAAACCTGAAGGTACCTGATGTTCAGCTTTTACCTACTGACAGATCAAGCATCTAGAAACAAACTCTGAGATATCTTTCTTCATTCATACCCACCAATACATTTTCTTTAAATCATTATACATTTTTGTACTACCGAGATGAATAGACAAGGAACTGCTATGTGCTTCCTTTAAAATCTTTTAAATAAACTCATCATTCTTTCATACACATACCCGATTTCTGAACATTAAACAACCGTTGAACTAATCTAAAAATCTGACTCTATACCTGACTCACACTGAACTCTTTTGGCTTGTACCTCACAGTCATCTTTTTGAACTTCACAAATTTCTTCAAGAAACATTAGTTAGCTCTTAATTTTGCTAAGATAGAACCATCGTTAGACAATGATAACCGAGTATTCATAGCTTGCAAAGCAAATAAAGATTTCTGACTCAATGCATCAGCTACAACATTAGCCTTACCCGGATGGTATTCAATAACCAAATCATAGTCCTTAATCAATTCAAGCCACCTACGATGCCTCAATTTTAGATCTTTCTATGTCATCAAATATTTCAAACTTTTATGATCAGTAAATATTCGGCATTTCTCACCATACAAGTTATGTCTCCAGATTTTCAACGTAAATACAATGGTAGCTAGTTCTAAATCATGTGTCGGATAATTTTTCTCATGTGGATTTAGCTGTCTAGAGGCATAAGCAATTATATTCCCTTCCTACATAAGTACACAGCCTAGTCCATTCAAGGACGCATCACTGTAAATCACAAACTGTAACACCCTAAACCCGGCCCAAACGTTATGGCTGAATCTAGCATGTCACATTGAAGTGTTTTTTGAAAGCCGTGTTTTCATTAGAAACCTTTCTGAAATTTCTGATGAATTAGCACTTGCGTAAAACCCTTCAAGATTGATCAAAACTTTAAGATGTTATTTGAAAACCTCAATTTTTATATCCAATGTTAAATCCTAGATTTTAGTTATCACGGAAGCTTTATCTTCAAAAACGTTTCACGTTTTAGCTTGTTTAAAATCAAAATATTGTTTACTTTTTTAGAAAAACCAGTTTTAGTTATAATTTAGTAATTAATAGAGTATAATCCAAAAACCAAAATTAAATTTGGATAATGGCCTCATTACAACCTAAATAATAATAAATAGGGATAAAATAAATGTAACTACTAAAATATTAAACTGCTTGCTATGTGGCCACCTCCGAGTCCTTTCTAACCATCGAACCGCCTAATGAGGGTCACTTGAAAAAAATTAAAAGAGGGAGTGAGTTTTCGAAAACTCAGTGTGTACGTCCCTCGACAGACACATAACATGCAATAAATAATTTGGCCTAAGCCCCATTCAATAACAGTCGCCTTTGGGCCATAGCCAATAGTGGCCTTAGTTGGGTTTGAGCCCCTAACATATTAACCAGTGGCCTTTGGGCCTTAGCCCATAATAACCTTGGTTGGGCCCGAGACCATATCACAAATATCAATATGAACATGCAATGCAAATTCACTCCCATCCAACCTGCACACCTCCTTCCAACCCTACACTCCTGTGGGGAGATACTCGACCCACCCATCCTTATACACCCGTTGTAGCACTGGTTGCGGTACCACTCATCGTTGCAGTAGAGCTACTAATCATAATATCTATTGTAGCACTGGTTGCGGCGCTACTCAGCGTTGCAGTAGAGCTGCTAATCGTAATATGGCTTAAAAGCCTTCGTTGGATCCACAGTCGTCGAGCGGCCGTACGACCCTTACATGCTCTTCCTCCAATCATAATCCCAGCCCATATGTAGTATAATATATCATGAATGCATCATAATATACATATGGCATACAAATTGTACCTACATCCAATAGCGACATTTTAGTCATTTTGCCCTTAGGGGCATTTTAGTCATTTTGCACTTAAGCATATTGGTCATAATTTTATCGTAGGCCTAGGTACATATTCTGGCCCATTACTCAATTTCACAATTATTCAATGCGCTATAGTTATTCCATTAGAGTTACAAATTTTATTAGGGCCCCAAAGCCCAATACATAGCCCAAGCAGGGCCTATATACTCATATGACCCATTAGGCCCAAATCTACCCTAAGTTATGTAGTTAGCCTATTCGGCTTGTCAAACCTACTAATCCATACATAATACTCATGATCGGCCCATAGGCCCATTGGGCCTATTTGGCCCACTTCGGCCTAGTTGGCCAAAAGGTGGCCTGAGTCCATGGAATCGCCCACGGAGCCTCTGTCGTCGTATATGTATCTCCACACGAGTGTTTGCATGCTCATGTGGTTGTCGGTGCCGACCTTTTAGCTTTTCGACCTTTTGGCATTTTGGCTTTTCGGTGTTTCAGCTTTTGCCAATCGTTTGTGTGTGTGGCGTAGGTACACACCTTTGATTACGAAGTATGTGATGAATCCGTAGCACCAAAACTTGATCGACAAGCCTTTCTAATCCTTTATTAATCATTAGTGACAATCATTTCCAAGATCTGCATCAAAACCGTAACTATCACAGGCTGAGTAAACAAGTGAGTTACATCCATCATAAGTCACCCATAACAATGCATAAGAACATTCGGCCTTCAACTTGATAAGACCAAATGCTTACCTTAATTGAAAGTGTTGTTTACTCCAAGTCCACCCTCAAAGAACCTAAATAACGACCAGCATTAGAATATGAGAAGAGTGAGGAGATTCGGCAGAAAAGAAGGGAAAACGGTTCTTACCCCTTTATTGAATAAAGAAAGATTTGTTCACTTACCGACACCAGATCGCTTTCCCACAAGAATTCAGATCACAGAGTGCGATTTAAAATAATGAGATTCGGTTCTAAGATGGGGAGAAAGTAATCGGCTTGATAACAAAAATGAAACAAAAGAGTCTCATTTAATTTTGACAAAAAAAGAAATATTGAGAGAGGGAGGGGAGGACTTGGTCTAGATGTTTTTGTTTGAGAAAAGAAAAAAAAAAGAAACCAAATGTGATGGCACAATAAGGGATTTGACAACAAGAAAAGAAAGATTAGGAGGGGAAAAATAGAATTTGGCTTTTAGGGCTTGAGGGAGGAGGTGCAACTTAAGCAAAACAAAAAAAAAAACAATACCCATGCTTACCCATTCGGCACCTATAACCGTCTTTGCATTTGCCACATTTCCCCAATCATTTTTTTAAAAAGAAGTCTTTCTTTGTGTCATTTTTGGTTACTTCTTTTCAAATTGTTAATTCTCTATTTTCTTTGTTCTCTTTGGTGTCGAAACGGGAGTAGACATTTGTGCATTTTTTTCTATTTCAGTTTTGGTAGTCTATCAAATTCGTGTCCTACACATTGCAATTGTTGAGTTGCCTTTCTCCTCTAGTTCTTTTCTTTACTTCTCTTTTCTTAAACCAATTAAAGCTTCTATTTTTTCCTCTCCGACTCCTCTCTTTTCAGTCCCACTTTTAAACCAAATCCTTTCCTCCATCTTTTGGCATCTCATTCTATTCTAAATCCTAGTCGAATACCATAAGACCTTCAATTCCCCTCTTTTGCACTTAGCTGATTATTGCTTCTTCCCATTACTTTCATTCGGCTTCTCTTCTTGTTATTGGGTGTCCCTGGTCGATTGCCTCTGTGTCCTCAAGAGTGTTGGTTGATTCGATTTCGGCATAAGTTTTTGATAAAAGGTAGACGTTCTTTTAATTTCTTTTTTGTTTAGTCTGTTCCCCTGATTCTATTTTGCTTTAAATCGAATACCCTTCCTCCATATTCTTTAAATTACCAATTGTGGGTTCCTTATTCGGATCATTGATTATTGGGTTTTCTAGAGGGGTGATGGGTGCAGGTTACTTTGGAAAGCGATCAAGCCATTTTTCTTGTAATTCTATTAAGGTAATGTCGATACTCTGTTTTGGGTTGGGCCGAATGTGTTCCATGATTGTGTACGTTGGCATTTGCGGTTTTGGACCACTTATTTGGACAATCTTAGCTTATAAAGATCTGTGTTTTAATTACAGCTTTTTGATAGGGAGCGTGTAATCAGTCCTAATTAGGGATCTAAGGCAATAAATTGATTATTGTTCAATTGAGGGTTTGGACTAGTGGATCGTTGCATGGTTTTGCAAAACAGGTGTGTAACACTGTCTATAATTGATGATCGGCGAATGAGCCGACAGGTGGTGTGATTGTGTAACCATATACCTGTTTGATTGTTGGTTGGTTAGAAAACTAAAAGTAGGAATTTCACACTAATTCGACTGTGGACTGGCAAAATACCGAAAAGATGAAATACCGGTGAATTATGCCACACGAGCATGCGATCGCATGTGTGATGAATCGAGCCCACGAATTGTGGGCATTAGACTGTAGAGGCCACCATGAGCACTCTCGTGGTCTTGGTCTATTTTGGGCCTCGTTGGGCCGAAATCGGCCGTGTGGGCCCAATGGGCTTTTGGGCCCCACACGGATTAAATTCGCATATTGCGATGGATATTAAACCAAGTTGTGTAGTCCATGTGGTTAGAATCGTTTTTAGGTTAAATGGGTTGTGTGGGCCCAATGGGCTTGTGGGCCCCACACGGACAAAAGGTATGATATATGGCTACTGTTGGTTTGAACTGTGTAGTTTGTATAGTTGAGGCTATTTCTGGGCTAATTGGGCCACTCGAGTGTATGGGCCCACTTGGGTCGAGTAGTTGGCCTTAGGCCCATTTGCACCGTTATGTCTGTTTAGGTTACGTTAGTCGCTCGAGGCGACGGTGGACCTTTTATTGGGTCGTTAAGACCCTTGATTTGTAAAATTACTAAAATGCCCTTGATTTGAAAAATTACTGAAATGCCCTCGATTCGTAAAATTACTGAAATACCCTCGAGTTATAAAATTACCAAAATACCCCTGTAGGGTAGAGTTATCGAAATACCCTTGTAGGGAAGAATTACCAAAATACCCTTGTAGGGTAGAATTATCAAAATACACCTGTAGGGTAGAGTTACCGAAATACCCATGTAGGGTAGAATTACCGAAATACCCCTATAGGGTAGAATCACCAAAATACCCCTGTAGGGTAGAATTACCGCAATACCTCTGTAGGGTAAATTGACCATTTTGCCCCTAAAGTGTAAAATGACTATTTTGCCCTTGTGGGCAAGTGATTGACTTGGACTATGAATTTGACTGATTTGACTGTGATCATATGGCAGTGTTTTAACTGATGTGACCGTGGTTGCATGATAGATATGTTTTTAATATATATTTAAATGATTGTTGCTGAGCATGGCCATTATGCGTACATGTGTGATGATTGAGCATGACATACACGATATTCTGCATGGGGTTGGGCTCGATTTGGAGGAAGTTCTGTGCTAGTGGCTTTGCCACGTATTCTGATTCAAGTGGCTTCACCACGTTTTCTGTTATTAGCAGCATGGCTATGCAATTGGTGTGTTGGCTGGGTGGGTCGAGTTATTCCCCACATGGTGTGTTGGCTGGTACGGGTGGTGTGCTAGATGGATTCGGTTGGGATGCATACTCACATGATTGCATATCTGCTCTGTTCTAATTTTGTTTTGGGCTTAGGCCCACTTGTTCTGTTATTAGTTTGGGGCTAGACCCAATTGATTCTGTTTTGGGCTGTGACCCAAATGATATCGTAGCGGGCTTTGGCCCACGTATGCTCTAAATTGGACTGTACCGTTACTGTTAAAGGGTTCTGGCCTTAACTATTTCTGTTTCTGTCTCTGATTCTGTTTACTGACTTTACCTTAGTAAGAGGATTACACACTAAGTTTTCATAAACTCACCCCGTTTATAAACTGTGCAGGTAATCCCTAGCTTTAGGAGGATCGGTGCTACGAGGGACTCCGAGGTGGCCACATGACTGTAGTTATTGTGTTGGATTTTATATATGTTTTAAATTCTGATTTGGGTTTTAACTTATGTAATAAGGCCTCTCTGGATTTTGTTTTAAGGTTGGGATTTTATTACAGTTTATATCTGTTAGATGTAGACGAGTTTTCAAACCAATTTCTGTTTTCAAAAACATACGTTTTAAACTTCTTTACCTCAAATTAGCTTCCTTAAATATAAAGGATTTTCAACGGGATTAATAACGTTTTAAAGGTGATTAACTTTTTCAATGAACCACATTTTAAAATTCAACAAATACAAACTAAGTTTTTACACAAGTTCTTAAATATCAAGAAGGGTTTCAATGAAAACAAGGTTTTTGAAAAACACTTCCATGTGACACGCCAGATTCAGGCCTAACTTCTAGGCCAAGTTTGGGATGTTACAGTACTTCTTATGGAACTCTTCCTGAAAGAAATCCCAGGTAACTCTTTCTTTCGGTACTACTGACCCAAGTATCTTCCACTAATGGTAAGCTAAATCTCTAAGAAGTGACACCACACACTTTATTCACTCTTTTGGTGTGCAAAATAACTCGTCAAAAACTCTGATAGTATTCTCGAGCCAAAATTTAGCTTTCTCTACATCAACATCTTTAGCAGCCTAAAACTCTCCGGCCCCTTGTTTTCTAATCTTGTCTACTAGTGGCTTTTCTCTTCTGGCTGTATCTGTAGCTGGGGAAGCTACATGGGTAGTCTGAGGATCATGATGGGGTGGAGGTCTAATAGCCGGATTCGTACAAACGAACTCGGTAAACCATTCATTCATAGCTTTCAAGAAGGTTTCTCGAGCCCCTTCTTCATAACTACTTGTGACGGACCTTTTGACTACTATCTAGTGGCACTGTCCCTTCTTCGAGAGCAGGCGCGTTACTTTTTACATCATCTGTACTAACTCGTTCGGGATGCATAACTATAGAAGAAAAACATTTTAAAATCGTTAGGAGTCGTCACACTATCAAAATATAAGTATGGAATGTATAGCTAGACTCTTACTATACTGAATATTTTGAGAACCGACTAAACTCTTACTCTGATACTAATAAATGTAACACCCCTCACCCGAGACCATCACTGGTGTCGAGCACAGGGTGTTACCAGACTTACCTTACTAGTTCGGGGCATAAAAATTTGCTTTTAAAATTAATTCATTCACATTCATCCAATATATCCTTAAAAAGGGCTCTAAATCATGCAATTGAAATAGGTCGGGACCAAACCGAGAACATTAAAAATTTTTCGATTACTTATGCAAATCAAAACATTTCATTTGCACTATTCATAACAAAACTGTCCACCTGCATAATGGTCAGTAAATTAATTATAACTCGAGTTAGGAAACTCAAAATTTAAATCCGTAAATTTTCCCTGAAACTAGACTCATATATCTTCTTACCATAACTTTTCCAGAATTTTTGGTGGGGCTAATTAGTACAGTTTATTAGTTAAATTTTCCCCTATTTCACAGTCCCACTGTTCTGACCTCTCCTTAGTAAAAATCAATTATCTATTAATGTAGTCTTCATTTAGCATTTCCACATATAAATTATGACTCATAATTCTTTTTATAGAAGTTTTAGTGAATTTCTAAAATTAGAACAGGGGATCACGAAATCCCTCTAAACTGGTCTCACGAGAATTTAAATATCACACAATACAGACTTCCTTTGCTTGCCCTGTTTCTTTCCTATGAAAATAGACTTAATAAGATTTAATTATATATCTCATTCATAATTTAATTCCATTTCTACTATTTTTAGTGATTTTTCAAATTCACGTCATTGCTACTGTTACAAAACTATTTCATGGCCAACTTTTCCTCCATCATCTCTTTGCATAAACTATCACTTAGGCATACATAACAGCAAAACATGTTCTTAATTAGCCATTTCAATAGCTAATAATCATCAAGCATTCACATACCATACTTAAATCATATCATAAAGACATACACACCAAATGGCCAAGTCCCTATAAATGCCATAACTCAAAACATATCAAATTACAAAATATCGAATAGCCTTTGATAGTGTGAGATGAACTCCAACTTCCTTTTGATTCCCAAATTGGCTTGGCTACACTACAAAAGAGAGAAAGGAAAAGGTGTAAGCTACAATGCTTAGTAAATTTACAAATAAATAAATGACAACATTTACCAAATATAAATATACTCATATTACACTATCAACAACAAAATCTTTATTTTACTTCTCCACTTACTCTTTAACTTTCATGTTTATCATTCCTTTACCTGAACTTTCTTGCAACATAGCTTGTATATTAATCTGATGAACCATTTGGAATACTAAGGGTACTTGGGTTTTCCTGCCTGATAATAGCCTGCCAATGCCATGCTCTAGGCATGGTCTTACATGAGATGTTCCCTGTCCTGCCAAAGCCATATATCTGATATAGACTTACATGGGATGTTCCATGTCCTATCAAAAGCCATATATCTGATATGGACTTACATGGGATGTTCCTCAATTGCCTCAACCTGCCAATGCCATATGTTTAATATGGACTTACATGGGATGTTCCTTAATTGTCTCAACCCAAAATACCATACATCCCTAAGGTTCAAACGGGGCTTTCTTATACTTTTTTTCTCTATTATCTCATCTTTGATTTAACTTGGAATATTCTCATAAAATAAATGTATATATGCTGGAAATTAACAACATTAATATAAAATATTGAAATATTGCACCGTAAACTTACCTCGGTGCAAAATACGATCAACTTGGCAACTTAATCTTCTACCTTTTTCTTTTCACGGTCTATCCCAAAATTTCATCCTTATTGATCTATAATTAGTAAATTTAGCTTACTTAATACCCACATTTATCAAAATAGTCCTTAACTCTAACTTTGGCAAAATTATGATTTTGCCCCTAAATTTTTGCATATTTACACTTTTGCCCCAAAGCTCAGAAATAAAAGTTTTTCCCTAATTCTTATGTCTTGGGACATGCTGATCATTTTCCCTTAATGGCAACATCAAATTCTCACTCTAGCATGTACTTATGAACATTAGGTATTTTTACCGATTATGTCGTTTTACTCGTTTTTACTTAAAACCGAGTAGCATAAGTTGTTCAACATAATTTAAAACCTCATATTCTAGCATAAAACATCAAAATAAACACATTTCACCTATGGGTATTTTTCCAAATATGAACCCTAGGTTAAATTATTATTAAAATAAGCTAAATCAAGTTACCGGGACTGCAAAAACGTAATGAACATTAAAAACGGGGCTTGGAATCACTTACTATGGAGCTTGAAGGCTTAAAAAAACCCTAGTTATGGAGAATCCTTTTAAATTTCAGCCTAATGAAGAAGATGGACACATTTTTCCATCTTTTTCTATTTTTAATTCATTTTAATTACTATGCCCTTCATTAAAAACTTTGGTTATTTCTACCTATGTATGTCCATTTTTTTCCATGAAAACCTAATGGTATAATTCCATTTAAGGACCTCTACTTCAATTATGCTCTTCAATTAAATCCTTTAACATCTAGAACTCATATTTATCAAGTTTTGCAATTAAGCCCTAATAGGCAAATTAAACATGCAATTCATAAAATTTTCAATCAATACTTTAACACATGCATCTAATCACTCGGTACATCATAAAAATTTATCGAAATAAAATTTTTAATATCGAATTCGTGGTTTTGCAACCACCATTCCATTTATACCCTATTTCGAGATGTTACACTGAGCATCTTCGCATGGGCTTAGCACACGCCCGTGTCCCTGTCGAGCCCTGTTTCAGTTCTACGTAAAAAAGGCTAATTTTTAGGTATTTGGGCATTCTAAAGTCTATTTAAACACCCTAGGATATGATTAAAAGGAGACACAGAGTAGAAAGTAAGGAATTACTCGAAGAACGCCGATTGATTCTTCTTTTATAAATATGAACTAATTCCCCTAAATACCTAAGGGGGATGAAACCTAAGACAGATCTTGTTATTATTTTCTGAATTATGCGATAAATACTTGATTTGTTCTGAATTGTGTTATTAATTCTTGTGTTAATATTTTAGGATACTAATTCAAGATGAATGTGCTTATTCAGTGGAGTAAAAGTCACTATCTAAGAGTAGATCCAACATAATTAAGCGGAGTTGATTACAATCCTAGAGATAGGACGACGAAAATCTGTCAGATTAGAATCAAATCTAATAGGGAAATCCATAGATCGAGTTAATGCAATGCTAGGGGTTTTAATTAGAAAGAAATTTCAATTAATCAACCTAGGGTTAGTTGTTCTTAGTCTTGAAAGAGATATTAACATAAATTAGGGCTTTCTACTGATCAAGTCAAGTGAATAAATCGTCTAGTTCAGAGTCGAATAATAAGTGAAGTCTAGGTGGATTCTTCCTTGGTTATTGTCTTAATCAATCAGCTTTCTAAAGTATTTTCTCAGTTTACTCTCTGTCGTGTTCTTAGTTAATTAATTAGTTTAGTTTAATTAGTGTAAAACAAATCCTCTTTATTTTTAGGCTAGATAATAAAAGGAAAGTTAACATGTAATGCCCCAAATTTGGGCCTAGAAGAAATGGTCTTTGCGTATCGGAGGAATTGGAATTTAGTTATACAAGTAAATAACACAATTAAATGCCTGCTTCGGTGGTTAAGTGTCTTGAAAGGTGTTGAAGAAGTCTTGGGTTCAAACCTAGCATGGGAAAAAATTTTGGGTTTTAAGTGAATAAAGCCCTGAATGTTAGTAGGTAGGCTTTAAGAATATTTTTGGTTTAAATATGACACAAGGAAGCAAGTGGTCTAGTGGCAAGGTGGCATTAGGAGTGTGCTTGTGGTCCGGGTTCAAGTCCTAGCGTCTGTAAAGTTTGCAATTTTTACTTTTAATGAAAGATTGATGCTAGCAAGGTAGACTTATGTTTAGTTATGGTTGTCTTAAGGCACAAGAGGAGCTTGTGGCTTAGTGTTAGGTGGCGTGTGTGCATGTGAGAAGGCAAGGGTTTGAATCCCATTGTAGGCAATGGAATTCCATTTTGCAACATAGTGGCGGCAATAGGTGGTTTTGGATTCGAATTCTGGTAGGTTGTTAAAGACTTGGTAAAAGGGTGGACTTGGTCTTAGTGGTTGCATTTCAAATTTGAAATCGGGAAGTTGGAGGAAGTCGAGGAGCAGATTGTGGAGTGTTTCATGGAGGAAATTGGGGAGTTGGAATTTGAGAGTGTGATAACCGAATTAGGCAGTTTGAGTAAGGAAAAATCAGCTAGGAGTTTTGGGATATGCATATTAGACAATTGGTAAGAGTGGGGGAGTTGAGTTTTCTTTTTGTGCTTCGGGTTCTAGCTCTTTTGGCATTTTCATACTCTTTTTCTCTTTGGTGCATTTTTGCAAGGAGCCTTTCGTGTGTCTTTTCTTCTTCTTTTGAGTCTTAACTCAAGTATTTCATTTTCTTGCTCCCCATTTCTTTCCAATTGGTGTCGAACCTCTAAGTCTTCTCTCAATACTATTGTTTCTTTTTAGTCGGGTGCTCCCACCTTAATTCTCTTCCTTCTTGTGTGAGGAATAACTGAATATTCCTCCTCCCTTTTCATTCTTTTCTTCTGACCGATTGATCATCTTTTCTCCTGTTACTCTCTCCCTCTGAATAGGATTTGTAAGCCGAAAAAAAAACTCTTTTTCCTATTTTATTTCACTATGTTACTTTCATTTCTGACCGAAAATCATAAACCTTACTTGAGTAGTTTGAAGCCGTTTAAGACTACTTTGCTTTGATACACATCTCTGTCTTCTTCCTCAAATATAACTGTGGCTGATTCCATAAGGGTAGGTGTTAGTGTTTCTTGAACTCTTTATGTTTTGGTTTGATTTCATTTACCTATGGTTCTTGTGATTCCCCATATCGATTACCCTTTTTTGATCTGCTCCTTTAGATTCAACGCATTACCCAAACTCGGGCGTGTTACTCTTTTAGCCTGTAACTGATTCTGTTGTGTGGTAAGTAGTTGATTTGGTTCTGTCATTTTTTGTTAGTGATTAGAGGTGGTAAATAATCGGTATGATGTTGTGGTTCAGGTGCGAGGATAGTGGGGCGCGATTCGTTTCACGATTAAGGTGTATATCTATATGCTATTTTGATGGTCGACTATAAAGCCAAAAGTATGGGTAATTGTATGCCATGTTCGATAATTGGTGGAAAATCTAGCAGTATGTATCCATATACACTGTTCTGGTTATTGATCGGCTGAAAAGTTGAGAGTGCATATTTCGTGCTGTTATTATTGGTAGATCAGCAAAATGTCGAAAAGCTGATGTACCAGCAAATGATGCCACACAAGCGTGCAATCCCACATATAGTGATTGGAGCCCACGAACATGGGCGTAAGATGGTTAAGGCCACTATGAGCTTTCTCATGGGCTTAGGTCATTTTGGGCCGCACTGTGGCCGAGATAGGCCGTGTGGGCCCAATAGGTCGTATGGGCCCCACACGGTATAAACTTGCATATTATGGTAAGTGTTAGACTGAGCCGTGTAGTTCATGCAGCTAGGGTTGTTCTGGGCTAAATGGGTACACCAGTGTGTGGGCCCACTTGGGTCGAGTAATGGGTGTAACACCCCAAACCCGACCTAAGAGTTAAGCCTATATCTGGCATGTCACGTTGAAGTGTTTTTCGAAAACCATGTTTTCATTGATAATCCTTCTTATTTGAAACTTTTTTCTAACTAAAAACTTGAGTTTGTTTACTTTCAAAATGTGGTTTATTAAGGAGTTAATCCCTTTTAAAAAAACCATTATCACCTTTAAAACCTTATTTGTTGCGGAAGCTTAATTTAAACTGTTGAAGAAACGTGATATTTGAAAAATAGTTGTTGTTTTGGAAAAACCCATGTCCTACCTGTAACACCCCTATCCCGTGACCATCGCCGAAATAGGTAGGGGCGTTACCGGATATTCAGAACAAAATATTCATAGATTATAACAAGATTCAAATATAAAGTCCCTTTTCTTGAAGATCTACTAGAACTCAAACATGCATAAAGATAGGGTTGGGACTAAACCGAACACATTCATAAACCTCAGAACACATATAAAATTTTCCAAATTAAAGAGGTCACACGCCCGTGTGACCAGGCCGTTTGCCTCACACAAGACTCAGGCATGCCCATGCACCCAGGCCGTGCCAAAACAGAGTAATTATACTAATTTTTTGCCACGGCTACAAGACACGCCCGTGTGTCTTGGCTGTGTCAGTTTTTGTGCCATTACTGGAAAATTAGCACGGCCATAAGGGACGCCCATGTGCCCTAGCTGTGTAGCACTAGGCAGACTTGATATAAGTCATATTTTCCACCTGTTTGGGTCAATTTCACAAACATGCTAAAAACACCAGTTTTTCCTAACCAATAACCAACCAATTCAAAGCCTAAAACATTCATCTATATGGTCAAAACATTCATACACCAATCTCATGTTAAAGAACAAACATTTTATAGGTAGTATCCATAACTAAAACTCATCATTTATATTCATTCAAACACCAACTAAACTTACCTTTCATCACCTAAATTTCATAACATGGTGTCCATTTCATTGAGGACATTGATTCATCAATTTCATGCAAACATTTGCATCATTCAAGATACCAAAGCAAAGCATATTCCCAAGCCTTGACCATATCACATGACTTTATACATAGACTCGAAAACATATCCTAGTTATTCTAGCCTATACATGCCATACTTAAACCTTGTACATTAAAAAAGGTACCAAAATCGAGCTCGATAGTGTGGTAATGATCATTGACTATCCCCAAGCCCATAGTAGCTACTTGATATTCGCGATATGAAGTAATAAAATTTATAATAATGATCGAACCAAAAACTAACTAATATCACGATTTTGAGACAAGCGCACCTATCGAACAGTAGTATAGCTTAGTGGCAAAACTGAGTTATCGTACCCAAGGGAACCAAAAGTACTAGTACTAACTTCCTTTCTATTATCTAGCCTAAAAATAAAACAGGTTTTTACGAAGAATTAAACTAAGAATGCACAAAAAGTAAAATGGGGAAGAACTCTTTGGGAAAGATCGATTAATTGGGAAATACTCAAGGAAGAATCCACCTAGACTTCACTTGTTATCAATTCTTGAGCTAGACGATTTATTCACTTGACTTGATCCGTAGAGATCCCTAACTTATGTTAACACCTCCGTCGAGGATAAGAACAACTAATCCTAGGTTGATTAACTGAAATCTCTTTCTAGTTAAAACCCCTAGTCTTGCATTAACTTGATCTATGGATCCCTTATTAGGTTTGACCCTAATCCAGCAGATATATGTCGCCCTATGTCTAGGGTTGCATGCAACTCCGCTTAATTATGCTAGATCTACTCTTAAACAGGGACTTTTGCACCTCTGCATAAGCACATCAAATTCTTGAATTAATACCTAGGATTATTAAAGCAAGAATTAAGAACACATAATTAAGAACAATTTAAGTATTTATCATATAACTCAAGATAAAATAATAACAAGATCTGTCTTAGGTTTCATCCCCCTCAAGTATTTGGGGGAATTAGTTCATAATTAATAAAGAAGACATCTGAGAAGAAATAAGATAACAAAACATAAAGAACCCAAAAACCCCTGAAGGAATTTAGGGAGATCCTCTGTCTTAATGTAGAATTCGGCTTCTAGGATGAATCAATCAGCTCCCCTTGTAGTAATCCCTTGCTTCCACTCTTTGTGCTGGCAGAAATAAGGCGCTCATTTGTGGGAGAAAGAGTACACCCTTAGAGTTGCCTCCTAGGGTCTTTATATAGAGCTTTGGGATGCCTTTCTTAGCCTCTAAGTATCCAAATCCGAGTGAAATTGCACTTCTTCACAACAAGGACATGCCCATGTACCACGCCCGTGTAGATCGATAAGAGGCCGTGTGTGAGACTGTTGATGGTGGCACGGCCGTGTGGTGAATCCTTGGGCCGTGTCATTTTTGCACTTTGGCCCATTTTCTTCGTTTTCGACCCATTTTTCATTTTTTTCTCTTCCCTATGCTCTCCTGAGTATAAAACATGAAATAGAAGGATTAAGAGCACCAATTCTCACAAATTTAATGATAATTCATCCAGAAATGAGGCTAAACATGAGGTAAAAATATGTATAATTTATCGTTTATCAAATACCCCCACACTTAAGCCTTTGCTTATCCTTAAGCAAAATCTCAATCCATAGTCAAGAATCATTCTTCTCAATTCACAATCTTTATCAATAATGTTTCAAACTAATTCACAGGCAGTCATACAATGAAAATTCAATCAGAAGAACATTAAAGATTCAATTACTTTAAGTTGAGAATTTTATCATCGAAACATAAGTTTTCTCCCTTCTTCTAAGTAATCGTCTCTCAATTGAAATCAACAAGATTTGACATCCTCACTAAAGATTCACTCTATCCACTCAAAGTGTTTAGGGTTCAAGAATTAAGTACTCTCTAATCAACTTGAAAAGTTATTACCATAAGCTTGCAAGAAAATCAAATCTCCATCACTATAGTTTGATATGATACATCGATCAAAAGATCTTTTAACTGTTGTAATGGGGTTTGGTAAGGGGTGTTGTCACAAGCTAAAAAAGAAAGGGTTAGAATCGAGATTGAACTGAAAAATTATCAAGCTAGAAAAATCTCTATCACTGGAACATATTCCTCGAGCTAAGCCTTATGATGACATCATTCTAGCCTTGGTAGCCTTAAAATAGAAATATGCAAAAAGAAATTTAAACTATTACAACTAAATTTCTTTAATATACATACGTTCTTTTAGAACAATTCAAATACAATACAATAAATTAAAAATTTACAACTTTAAAATCTGGAAAAGAGAATAAAGCTAGATAATAATTCAACTCAAATCTCGACAAAAATAGGGATCAAAGTAATTGAATGGAATTCAAGAAAAACGGGTTATGAGTTAATATTAGAGGTAAGTCAAAGAATAGGTTGTTCGGCTCAATAGGGTTCACTAGGGGTTAATTTATGGAGGTAGGCTTTTGTGGAGTAAGTGGGTTAAATCCTAGGTGCCTTTATCATTTCGGTATATCAAATCAATGATGTAGTCTTGACATGTATAACCAAAGCAAGTTGTAGAATAGCAAATCAGTATTGACTCACTCAAAGGAATAATAAAAGTGAGCACGAAAGAATATATGCTCAAAAGGCTCAAAAATCTCACCAGAATTATGGCTTTTGATGTCAATCCTGCAAATTTCAAATCTTAAGATAACACTTAAAATTAAGGAAATTAACTTATGAAAAAAATTGGAATCTCAAAAATTTCAACTTATCGTGCTTGATTCCCTAGTGTTTTAAAGTTTGAATAATCAAAGTAAAAGCGCCAATGTCTTAATTCTCACATATCAATAAAAATCATAAATCAATCAGAATTTATTCCTAATAGGAGATTGAAGAAAATGCAAAGAGTGAAAGTGAGAATTTGAGAACAATGCAAAATGTTAGTAGAAAAATTTTAGGGATTTCAAAGAGAATGTAATGACTAAAAGTAAGTTTCCCCCCCACACTTAAGATGTACATTGCCCTCAATGTACAAAGATTCATTAGTAGCAATAGAAGCATAAGATCATAAGATAGGGAAGGGCATGAAACCCCCTGAATTTTGGATGAATTTGTGAGATGAAGATTGGAATTGGAAGAGTCGGCAGTTGTGGCAGGGTTGTCCCATTTCCATATGGATATGAGCTGTAGAGCTCCTTTGAAACTGTGAAAGTATTTATCAGTCATAGGGAATTTGGATTAATAGAATATGTTTGTTAAGGGGAAGCCGATATGAATAAATTAAAAATAAAGAAAGAAAATAAATTAAATTCTAAAAATACTAAAATTCAAATAATGAAAAAGATAAAATGAACTAAAAATAAAAGTAAAAGGGAAAAGGGAAATAAAGTTAGAAGAAAAGGTGAAAATAGAGATCAGAGTTTAAATAAAAATTAAGATGAAAAAAAAGTTAAGAGGAATAGAAGTCTCTAATCATCAGATGGGTCACGCGGTGGCGGTGGTGAAGTGATGTGGAGGTGCTGGCATATCTGCTGTAGTGTCTTATCGATGTGATCGAAGCGCTGGAAGCATTGCTGCTCGAATCGTGATAGTTGCTCAGATATGTCAACGTATGAAGCTGCCGCATAAACTGGGCGGCGAGGTAGTGGTGGCTCATTGGGTGCATCCTCCTTCGGTGGTGGGACATCATTAGGAATGTCCTCATGTTCTTCGGCCCCTTGGATGAGTCGGTACTGTAGAGGGTCGGCTCCAGGTCTGCGCTGGACCGCAGTGTCGAGTAGCCCAAAGTGGCGGGCTAGGCGTGTAATGTACAGGCCCATGGATATTGCGCCTCGCCGATGCCTCTCTGTCTGATGCTGGATTGCATGGGCGATGAAGTAAGCTAAGTCGATAACGTGCGCATTTGCCATGCACCACAGGAAGTAGGCGTCGTGGGTGCTGACGACCCCTATGCTCTCTCACCTACCTGTTAGTGTGTGCGTGAGAAGGGTGCACAGGTACCTTAAAGACGGGGCAAGGTTGGTCGCTTTAGAGCGACTAGGGTCGTATGTTGATGATGCAGGGACTAGGGCCTCCCAACACCTAGATGGTGATAGATGGATATGGCGGTGAAGCTTGGAAAGGTCTTCCTATTCCTTAAATTGCTCGGTGTAGAGACCGAGTGCTATGCCGAACTCTGGACACTGAGATAGCGTATGAGACCTCCCAAACAGAACTGGACTATTCCTGGATCATTGTATTTGTTCATCACAGTCTAAAGATGGAACGTGGAGCAGAACTCAAGAGTGAGTTCCAAGTATATAGGCTCCACGATCTGAAAAAACTGGTCCCATGGATCAGTCATCAATAGGGCCCGGACCTCGTCTGTTAGGTGTATTTGCTCGAGGGCAACCCAATCTATGCATTGGCTAGCGATTAGAGGGCAAGCTCGGAGTATCTGAAATCATTCCTCCTGGAAGGCTATTGGAAAATGGAGGAAAGGATGGTGGTTCTCAACAATGGGACGCGAGGATGAACCACCAGGTCCCTTGCGTTTCTTCGAAGGCGGGACGGCAGTCTTTTTACTGCGTGATGTTGACATAATGCCTAAAAACAAAATAACATACATCAGTCCTAAAAATTGAAATTAAATTGAATCAAAAACTATAATAAATATCTATATTAAAATGACAATTTGCCTAAAACATTTTGAGATAAAATGGGGACTAACGTAAATAATATAAATTATCTATCTAACATAATATCAAATTTAAAAACATGGGTATGTATTTATACTACATGCATGTGAATTGAGATAGGAAAAAGTGGCAATAAAATGTGAATCAAAGTGGCATGAAATTACAAAGTTCTTTATAATATTCTAGATTATTCATGCTTATTCTATTTATTCTATGCTTTAAAACAATGCTAAGCCTAAATATAATATGATGGTGATAAAAGAATAGAATAAAAGCAGTAAAAATTAGAAAAAATTGAGAAAATAGAACAAAATGGGAGAGGTATCAGGCGGAGCACGGTTGTGGGTGAGGCGGCACAGTCGTGGGAGTACTGTAAACACCGACGGCGGCGCTAGGGAGGGTTGGGGTAAGGTTTGGGTGTTGGGTTTTATGGTTTTTGATGAGAAAGGTGATGAATAGTGGCCCCTATATATAGATTTTAGGTCACACGGGCAAGGCACACGCCCGTGTAGCTCGGGTTTTGCCCATGTTGTTCGAAATTTGGGGATTTTGGCGCGCCTGGTTCGAAGTACACACCTGTGTACCGAGGGCGTGTTGAGGCACATGGCCATGTCGCATGGCCGTGTCCTAAGGTGTTCGCTTTGCACGTGGTCGTGTGATAGGTCACACGCTCATGTTAGTTTTGGCAGTGTCGACCACGGTCTTGGGGCACAGGCGTGTCAAACGCTCGTGTTGGGGTCACACGGCCGTATCGCACAGTCATGTCCTTCTAGTCTTAGCCCGTGTGTAATTGACAATGTTGGCCACGGTTTGGTGACACGGGCGGGGATGTTGTCAAAGCCCGTGTGAAAATTGATATGTTAGCCATGGCTACATCACATGGCTGTGGCGATTTGTCGTAGCCCGTGCCCTGGGAATAATTTTACCCTGCTTGTACACAGCCTGTGTGCACGACCGTGTCTCTACTCATAACATCCACACAGTCTTGGACACGCCTATGGCCATGGCCGTGCGGTCCTAAAATTCTGCATTTAAAAGTGTTAGTTGACGTATTAAAATACTAAAATCAAAAATAAAAGAAAAGTTACTAAGTTAGTGCTCGGGTTGCCTCCCGAGAAGCTCTTATTTACAGTCTAAGCTCGACTCTGCCTGGATGTATCACGAAGGGATCTCGTGGAGCTGAAGCTCCTCCCTATTATCCTTAAAATTCTCACCTCTATAGTATTTTAGCAGATGGGCATTTACCTTGAATGTACCGTGGTTTGGGTGAGTTACCTCAACTGTGCCGTATGGAAAGACAATTTGAACAGTGAATGGACCTGACCACCTTGACTTGAGATTTCCAGGAAATAGTTTCAGCCTTGAGTTGTAGAGTAAGACAAGATCACCCGTTTTGAACTGCTTGGGTTGTCTCAGTCGTTTGTCATGACGTCGCTTCATGGCTTCCTTATATAGTCATGAGCTCTTGTGGGCATTGTAACGCCATTCGTCTAGCTCATTTAACTGCATTAATCTTTTCTCACTTGCAAGCTTAAAATCAAGGTTTAAAAATTCAATAGCCCAGAATGCTTTATGTTCAAGTTCAAATGGCAGATGACAACTTTTTCTGTAGACAAGTTTACAAGGAGATCTACCTATGGGCGTTTTAAAAGCAGTTCTATAGGCCCATAAAGCATCGTCTACCTTTCTTGACCAATCTTTTCTATTTGTTTCTATCATTTTCTCTAAGATGCATTTCAGTTCCCTATTCGTTACTTCGACTTGACCATTGGTTTATGGATGATAAGGGGTAGCTGTTCTATGGTGTACTCCATACCTTTTTAAAAATTTTCCAAATTGAGCATTGCAAAAATGGGTTCCCCTATCACTAATAATCACCCTAGGTGTTCCAAATCGAGAGAAAAGTTTCTTCAAAAAGTGCACTACCATTTTAGCATCATTAGTAGGTAAGGCTTGGGCTTTCACCCATTTTGACATATAATCTACGGCTACTAGTATGTACTTATTCCCAAATGAAGTAGGGAATGGACCCATAAAATCAATACCCCACACATCAAATATTTCACATGAAAGTATATAGTTCTGAGGCATTTCATTATGTTGAGAGATATTACCTGTTCTCTGGCATTTATCACAAGAGGTAACATACTTGTTGGCATATCTGAAAAGTGTAGGCCAGTAAAAACCTGATTAGAGTACCTTATGGATAGTTCTAGCTCCACTGTGGTGTCCTCCTATGGGTCCCGAATGGCAGTGATCTAATATTTGGTATGTTTCTATCTCAGCAACGCATCTTCGAATAACCTGATCTACACAAATACGGAAAAGAAAAGGATCTTCCCAAAAGTAGTTTTCACAACAGTGAAGAATCGCTTCTTTTGCTGATGAGTCAACCCTTTTGAGGTTATGTTAGCTATTAAATAATTTGCAAAATCGGCAAACCAAGGAACTATTTCGTCTGCTATGGCTAAGAGTTGTTCTTCAGGAAACAAGTCGTTTATCTTATCGAGGTACTTGGGGTGTGGATTTTCTAATCTCGAAAGGTGATCTGTTGCCAAATTTTTAGCTCCTTTCTTATCCTTTATTTCTAAGTCAAATTCCTGTAATAATAAAATCCATCTGATCAATCGAGGTTTTGCATCAGTTTTAGTCAAAAGGTAACGAAGAGCAGAGTGGTCAGTATAAACGATGACTTTCGACAATATTAAATAAGATCTGAATTTGTCAAATGCAAAAATAACAACGAGCAATTCTTTTTCTGTGGTAGTATAATTTGCTTGAGCGACTGTCAAAGTTCTGCTAGTGTAATAAATCGGTTGAAAGTGCTTGTTTCTTCGTTGTCCCAAAACTGCACCTACTGCAAAATCACTTGCATCATACATTAGTTCAAAAGGTAGATTCCAATCAGGTGAAATCATAATTGGGGCATTGACTAACTTTTCTTTGAGAGTGTTAAAAGATTCTAAACATTCCTGATCAAAGAAAAGCACGTCTTTTTGTAGTAATTTCGTTAAAGGCTTAGCTATTTTAGAAAAATCCTTAATAAATCTACGATAAAAATCGGCATGTCCTAAAAAACTTCTTATAGCCTTAACTGAATTAGGGGGAGGTAATTTTTCAATGGTTTCGATTTTTGCTTTATCTACCTCTATCCCTTTACTAGAAATTTTATGTCCTAATACAATACCTTCTTGAACCATAAAGTGACATTTTTCCCAATTTAATACTAGATTTATCTCTTCACATCTTATGAGAACACGTTTTAAATTGTTAAGACAAAGTTGAAAAGAATTACCGAAGACTGAAAAATCATCCATAAATACCTCCATGATGACTTCCACGAATTCGTTAAAGATAGCTAGCATGCATCGCTGGAAAGTAGCAGGAGCGTTACATAATCCAAAAGGCATTCTACGATAAGCAAACGTACCGTATGGACATGTGAATGTCATTTTCTCCTGATCTTTTGGAGCTATTGGGATTTGAAAATAACCAGAGAGGCCATCTAGGAAACAATAATACATGTGACCTGATAATCCTTCCAACATCTGATTAATAAAAGGTAAGGGAAAATGATCTTTTCGAGTTGTGTCATTCAGCTTCCTATAATCAATGTAAACTCTCCATCCAATGACTGTTCTTGTAGGTACTGACTCCTTTTTGTCATTAGGCACCAGGGTTATGCCTCCCTTTTTAGGAACAACCTGCACAGGACTTACCCAAGAACTGTCAGAAATAGGATAAATAATACCTGCATCTAGAAGTTTAATTACCTCGGCTTTTACGACTTCCTTCATGTTGGGATTTAACCGTCTCTGAGCTTGCACTGATGGTTTATATTCATCTTCCATAAAATTTTGTGGGTGCAAAAAGAAGGATTAATTCCCTTAATATCTGAAATTTTCCAAGCTATAGCTTTTTTGTGCTCTTTTAACACTTGAAGTAGTTCCTCTTTTTCTTCATTGCTTAAATCCGATGAGATAATTACAGGTAATGTCGAATCATCTCCTAAAAATGCATACTCTAAATGGTCTGGCAGTTGCTTTAGCTTTAATTTAGGGGGTTCATCAATTGAAGGTTTCTGTCTCAATTCATCATTCATCTTTATACTTTCATAGCTTATGTGCCTTGCAACAAATTCACTATGGTCTAATTCTTTCATTAATTCTTTAACTTTAGTGGTGGCTTCATCTTCCCCCCACCTTGAACTAGACATAGTCCCAACGTGTCTATAAGAGAAATTTCCTAAAAATTGTCTTGAACAAAATAATCAATAACATTAATAAAATAACAAGAATCATCTTGTTCTCTAGAAAATTTCATAGCATCATAAATTTTAAAAACGACTTCTTCCTCACCAACTCTAAGTACTAATTTACCATCCCCCACATCGATAACAGCTCTAGCAGTAGCTAAGAATGGGCATCCCGAAATTAAAGGCACCTCAATATCCTTATCCATGTTAAGTACAACAAAATCAATAGGGAATATAAATTTATCTACTTTTACTAACACATCTTCAATAATTCCCCTAGGATATTTAACAGATCTATCAGCTAATTGAATACTCATCCTAGTGGGTTTCGGTTCCCTAAGACCTAGTTGCTTGAACATTTTATAAGGCATCAAATTAATGCTAGCACCTAAATCAGCTAATGCTTTATCAAAAATTAAACTACCAATTAAACAAGGAATAGTAAAACTCCCTGGATCTTTCAGTTTTGCCGGTAGTTTATTTTAGAGAATAGCTGAGCATTCCTCGTTCAGTTCCACTGTGGCTAATTCTTCCAACTTCCTTTTATTTGTTAGAAGTTCTTTAAGAAACTTCGCGTACTTTGGCATCTGTGAAATTGCTTCAACAAAAGGTAAGTTAATATGTAATTGTTTACAAAGTTCAAGAAATTTACCGAATTGAGCGTCTGTGCGGTCTTTCTTCAACTTTGCCAGATATGGAATAGGCAGTTTGTATTCCTTGAGTGTTGGTGGAGTGTTTTCCTTGGGTTTCTCTTCCTCTACCTTGTCTTCTGGTGATTCTGGGACAGGCTTCTTTTCTGGTTCAGCCAGTACTTTCCCATCTCTTAGAGTAATTGCCTTGACATGTTCTCTGGGATTTGGCTCAGTGTTACTGGGGAGTCCACCTTATGGTCTTTCCGATATCAACTTTGCAAGTTGACCAATTTGGTTCTCAAGCCCTTGAATTGATGCTTGCTGGTACTTTAGTGCTGTCTTAGTGTTTTGGAAACGAGTTTCTGACATGGCCATAAATTTGGTGAACATCTCTTCAAGATTCGGCTTTTTCTCTTACTGTGGTGGTGGCTGCTGAAATCTCGAAGGAGGCTGTTGTCTTTGATTTCATTGTCCTCCCCATGAGAAATTGGGGTGATTTCTCCAACCTGCATTATAAGTGTTACTATAAGGGTTGTTTTGAGGTCTAGAATTGTTACCCATATAGTTGGCTTGCTCAGTTTCTATGCTGTGTCCATAAGATGAGTAGTCTGGATTGAACATATTTCCTAGAGTTGCGTCGCATTGCATCACCGGTTGTGCCTGCGTAGAACCAACAAAATTATCAAACCTTTTATTTAAGAGTTCTACCTGATTAGTAAGCATGGTGACAGTATCAATATTAAAAACTCCCGCAGGTTTTGTCGACTTTGTCCTCATGACCTGCCACTGATAGTTATTCAGTGACATCTCTTCAATAAACTCATAAGCTGCTTAGGGTGTTTTGTTGTTGATTGTTCCCCCTGCGGCTGCATCAATCATTTGTCTTGTTGATGGATTCAAACCATTGTGAAAGGTTTGAACTTGTAGCCACAAAGGTAACCCATGGAACGGGCACCTTCTTAAAAGATCTTTGTATCTCTCCCAGGCATCATAAAGTGTCTCTAAATCCATCTGCACAAAAGAAGTGATATCGTTTCGTAATTTAGCTGTTTTAGCTGGAGGAAAATATTTAAGTAAAAATTTCTCTGTCATCTGTTCCTATGTAGTGATTGATCCACATGATAAAGAATTTAGCTACTGTTTGGCTTTATTTCTCAAATAAAAAGGAAATAATTTGAAGCGAATGGCATCATCAGAAACACCATTTATTTTAAAAGTATCGCATAATTCCAAAAAGTCGGCTATGTGTGAATTTGGATCTTCATCCTGTAAACCATCAAACTGAACAAATTGCTGAATCATCTGAATAGTGTTAGGTTTTAATTCAAAATTATTAGCAGCAATAGTAGGTCTAATAATACAAGATTGAGCACCAGCCAAACTAGGTTTAACATAATCATACATAGTACGAGGAGCATCATCTTGATTCACTCGTTGCGCTGCTATTGCGGGAGGCGGTGGAATGTTTTGATTTGCTTCCATCTCTTCCATAGGTTCTGGCTCTTGTTCTTGGTCTTGTTCTAGATAATGTAGGCTTCGTCTGATCTCTCTGCGAGTTCTACGAATTATCGCTTCTAAATCTTCGTCAAAAAGCAATGGTCCTGCCGGGTTGTTTCTAGTCATAAACTAGAAATACCTAGAAGGAAAACGCAAAGAAAATTAAAATAAAATAAAAATAAAAAACAAATAAAATTTGAAAATAAATAAATATAGTAGTGGCTAAAGTAATAGAAATCGAGTGTTCTTAATATTTTAATTCCCTGGCAACGGCATCAAAAACTTGATATTCGCGATATAAAGTAATAAAAATTATAATAATGATCGAACCAAAAACTAACTAATATCACGATTTTGAGGCAAGCGCACCTATCGAACAGTAGTATAGCTTAGTGGCAAGACCGAGTTATCGTACCCAAGGGAACCAAAAGTACTAGTACTAACTTCCTTTCTATTATCTAGCTTAAAAATAAAAGAGGTTTTTATGAAGAATTAAACTAATTCTAAAATTAAACTAAGAATGCACAAAAAGTAAAGTGGGGAAGAACTCTTTGGGAAAGACTGACTGATTGGGAAATACTCAAGGGAGAATCCACCTAGACTTCACTTGTTATCAATTCTTGAGCTAGACGATTTATTCACTTGACTTGATCCGTAGAGATCCCTAACTTATGTTAATATGTCCGTCAAGGATAAGAACAACTAATCCTAGGTTGATTAACTGAAATCTCTTTCTAGTTAAAACCCCTACTCTTGCATTAACTTGATCTATGGATCCCCTTATTAGGTTTGACCCTAATCCAGCAGATTTATGTCGCCCTATGTCTAAGGTTGCATGCAACTCCGCTTAATTATGCTAGATCTACTCTTAAACAAGGACTTTTGCTCCTCTGCATAAGCACATCAAATTCTTGAATTAATACCTAGGATTATTAAAACAAGAATTAAGAACACATAATTAAGAACAATTCAAGTATTTATCATATAACTCAAGATAAAATAATAACAAGATTTGTCTTAGGTTTCACCCCTCTCAAGTATTTGGGGGAATTAGTTCACAATATCATAAAGAAGACATCTCAAAAGAAATAAGATAACAAAACATAAAGAACCCAAAAACCCCTGAAGGAATTTAGGGAAATCCTCTGTCTTGATGTAGAATTCGGCTTCTGGGATGAATCAATTAGCTTCCCTTGGAGTAATCCTTTGCTTCCACTCTTTGTGCTGGCAGAAATAAGGCGCTCCTTTATGGGAGAAAGAGTACACCCTTAGAGTTGCCTTCTAAGGTCTTTATATATAGCTTTGGGATGCCTTTCTTAGCCTATAAGTATCCAACTCTGAGTAAAATTGCACTTCCTCACGACAGGGACACGCCCGTGTGCCACGCCCGTGTGGATCGATAAGAGGCCGTGTGTGAGACTGTTGATGGTGGCACGGCCGTGTGGCTTGGCCGTGCTTGTCGGGGCTGGGCCGTATTGGACCTTATGTGGCACGGCTGCATGCCACGACCGTGTGGTGAATCCTTGGGCCGTGTCATTTTTGCACTTTGGCCCATTTTCTTGGTTTTCGGCCTATTTTTCGTTCTTTTCTCTTCCCTATGCTCTCCTGAGTATAAAACATGAAATAGAAGGATTAAGAGCACCAATTCTCACAAATTTAATCATAATTCATCCCCAAATTAGGCTAAACATGAGGTAAAAATATGTATAATTTATCGTTTATCACTACGATATCAATAAAACAATTGAAAGAATAAACAGAGTAAGCTACAATGAGCTCAGTAAGCCAAATACAAAAATATGCACTTCATAAATACAATATAATGATCATCTCACATAGATAATTCATGAAATAGATACACTCTTTTCAACACTTACTCCTAGTTCCCAAATAGCATACCTTCCATACTCGGAAATTTAGTACAAAACAGACGTATCTGATTTAGACACATAAGGTATGCATTCATTCATTTCTTGGAATTTCTCCTCAAATTATTCAGAAATGTTACAGAACTTATATATCTCATACAATGTGGACATCCCCGACTTGGTCTTACATGCCATTCAATATCGATGCCACTGTTCTAGACAAGGTCTTACACGAAACATATATGATGCTAGTGTCCCAGACATGGTCTTACACATAATTCTCGAATCAATGCCTACGTCCCAAACGAGGTCTTACATGACATCATTTTACTATTACTTAATCAGAATTGACTCAGAACTAATACGTCAGGCTCTCACGGCCATCCAAACATAGTTTATAATTCATGAATATATATATATATATCTAACATCGACAAAACACATATTTGTATATTGGCTTACCTCGTACGGATTTAGACGGATTCGAACTGACTATTCAACGATTTTGGACTTCCTCGATCTAAGTCTGATTTTATTTGTTCTTCATCTAAATCAATCCAAATTCAACCATTCAATCATTCATTTCATTCAATTCAATCCATGAATACAAATTTAGGGTATTTTGTATTTTATCCTTCACAGTTTCATACTTTAACAATTTAGTCCCTAACTCATGAAATGATCAAATTCACAAAATTCTACCACACAATGGTCTAGCCGAATTTTCATGGCTTTCATAAAAGCCTACTTAACACTTTTATTTCACCTTTTAGTTTCCTTGAAACTTAATTTTCACAATTTAGCTGACATAGCTCAAATTCATCAAAATTTCATGGCAAAACATGTTTATTCAATACCTATCCATCATAATTCAACCAAATTCATCACAAAGCTTCAAATAACATCAATGTCACTATTTATTATCTTCATCAAAAATAGAAATTGAGACATGGGCATGAATGATTTCGAAGCAACGATCACAGAAACATAAAAATCGTCAAAAACGGATTAAAAAGAAACCTTTAATCAAGCTAGAAACTAGCCTAATGCATGGAAGCTCTATAACCTTTCTTTTTCTTTGATTTCGGTGATGGTGGATGAATAATAAGCCATTTCATGCCTTTTGTTTTATTTAATTCATGTTTAAAAAGCCATTTACCAATTTTCCCTTAATTAATAAGCTATTTTATCAACCATTATAAGGCTATCTATGCTACTTTCCACTATTCATGGTCAAATTGCAACATAAAGACCTTTCATTTAATAAGCCATAGAAATTAAAAACCTTTATAAAAAGAATGCAACTTTTGCATCTTCTGCAATTAAGTCATTTCTCATAATTGAGCATAGAAACAGACAAATTAAATCACAGAAATTTCATGAAAGTTAATTCATATAATACAAGCACAGAAAATAATATTAAAATATTTTTCAGACTCAAATATGCGGTCTCGAAACCACTATTCCGACTAGGGTCCAAATTGGGCATTACAATTCTTCCCCATTAGAGATTTTCGTCCCCGAAAATCTTACCGTTAAACTGATTCAGATATTGCTGTCTCATTGCACTTTCAGGCTCCCAGGTAGCCTCTTCCAATCCATGACGATGCCACAATACTTTTACTAGCAGAATTTTCTTGTTTCTTAATTCTTTCATTTCTTGGGCTAAGATACGAATCGGCTCTTCATCATAAGACATATCAGACATTAGTTCAATCTCAGAAGGAGATATCACATGAGACGGATCAGATCTATAATGTCGAAGCATTGACACGTGAAAACGTTATGTATCTTTTCTAGCTCAGGTGGCAACATTAATTTATAAGCAACTGGCCCGATTCATTCAATGATTTCATACAGCCCTATTAACCTCGAACTCAGTTTGCCCTTTTTGCCAAATTGAAACAGTTTCTTCCAAGGAGACACTTTCAGAAATACTTTGTCGCCAATCTCAAATTCAATATCTTTCTGTTTCAGATACACATATGATCTCTGACGATCAAAAGCTGTTTTCAGACTATCTCTAATCACTTTTACCTTCTGTTCTGTTTCTTTTATCATATCAATCCCGTATAACTTATTTTCATTGAGCTCAGACCAATATAGCAGAGTTCTACATTTTCTACCATATAAGGCTTCATACAGTGCCATTTTAATACTCGATTGAAAATTATTATTATACGCAAATTCAATCAGAGGCAAATATTGTTCCCACATACCTTTAAACTCTATAATACAACATCTAAGCATGTCCTCGAGTATCTGAATGATCCACTCAGACTGACCATCTGTCTGCGAGTGAAAAGCAGTACTGAATTGCACTTTTGTGCCTAAAGCCTCTTGTAACTTCTTCTAAAATCACGAACTAAATCTTGGATCTCTATCAGATACAATGGACAATGGCACCCCGTGCAATCTAACAATATCAGAAATATAAAGTTTCTCTAGCTTTTCAAGTGAATAGTTAGATCGTATTGGAATAAAAAGGAGCAAATTTTGTCAAACGATCAACAATGACCCAGATTGAACTTTCTTTTTTGGAGATAGGGGTAAACCGGAAACAAAATCCATAGTTACTCGGTCTCATTTCCATTCAGGAATCATAATTGGTTGCAACAAACTGGAGGGCACCTGATGTTCAGCTTTTACTTGCTAACATTCTAAACATTTCAAAACAAAGTTAGAGATATCTCTTTTTATTCCTGGCCACCAGTATAACTGTTTTAAATCATTATACATCTTTGTGTTACCTGGATGTACAGAGAATTTACTACTATGTGCTTCACTTAAAATCATCTGAATCAATTCGAAATTTCTTGGAACGTAAATTCTATCCCTAAATCTCAAACAATCATCAACATCAATTCAGAATTTAGAATCAGAATCACACTGAGCTTGTTTCGTTAACAATTCATTATCTACTTTCTGAGCTTCAAAGATTTGTTGCAAAAACAAAGGTTTCGCTTTTAATTCAGCTAACACTGAATCATCAACAAACGGACCAACACTAGCATTTAAGGTACATATTGCAGATAGTGATTTCCGACTTAAAGCATTAGCTACAACATTTGCTTTACCCGAATGATAATCAATAACAAGCTCATAATCTTTTAACGGTTCTAACCATCTTGACTGTCGTAGATTCAAATCTTTCTGAGTCATCAAATATTTCAGACTTTTGTGATCTAAAAATATATGACATTCTTACCGAACAGATAATGGCGCCAAATTTTTAGTGCAAAAACAATGGCAGCTAACTCAAGATCATGTGTCAGATAGTTCTTTTCGTATGGCTTTAACTATCTAGAGGCATATGCTATAACCTTGCTTCTTGCATTAAAACATACCCTAATCCATTCAACGAAGCATCACTATACACAACGAATTCCTGGCCTGGTTCGGGTTGCACAAGTACTAGAACTTTGGTTAATAGAGCTTTCAGCCGATCGAAACTTTTCTGACACTTAGTAGACCATTCAAACTTTACATCTTTTTATAGAAATCGGGTCATCGGGATTGCTATCACAGAGAAATCTTTTACGAAACTTCTGTAATAACCGGCAAGTCCTAGAAAACTACGGGCTTCTAAAACATTTCTCAGAGGTTCTAGTCCAAAATAGCTGAGATTTTGCTCGGATCAACACGAATACCTAATACAGATACAATGTGAGCCAGAAAACTAACTTCGCGTAACCAGGATTCACATTTGTTGAATTTTGCATACAATTGCCTATCACGCAGTGTCTGAAGTACAATTCTTAAATGTTCAACATGTTTACTTTCATTCCTCGAGTAGATCAATATATCATCAATGAAAACAACAACAAATTGATCTAAATACGGTCTAAAAATTTTGTTCATCAAATCCATAAACACAGCAAGAGCATTCGTTAATTCGAAAGGCATAACTTAGAATTCATAATGCCCGTACCTCGTTCGAAAAGCTATTTTCGAAATGTCAAAATCTTTTACTCGCAACTGGTAATAACCCGATCTCAGTTCTATTTTTGAGAATACAGAAGCACCTTTTAATTGATCGAACAAATCATCAATTCGGGGAGAGGGTATTTGTTCTTTACAGTCACTTTGTTGAGGTGACAGTAATCAATGCACATTCTCATCGTGCCATCTTTCTTTTTCACAAACAAAACAGGAGCACCCCACGGTGAGAAACTCGGTCTAGCAAAGCCTCGATCAATCAATTCTTGCAACTGAGTTTTTATCAGTTGGTGCCATTCTATACGGAGTTATCGAAATCAGAGTAGTTCCTAAAACTAATTCAATGCCAAACTCAACTTCCCGAATAGGAGGCAAACCCGGAAGTTCTTTAGGAAATACATTAGAAAATTCACAGACGATAGGCACAGATTCAATCTTTTTATCAGATACCTTAAAGTCAATCACGTAAGCAAGGTAGGCTTCACAACCTTTTCTCACATATTTCTGAGCTTTTAATGCAGATACCACAGCTGGTAAACCATTCAATTCACTAGACTCAATTCGAACAATTTCACCATTCACACCTCTCAAATTGATAACTTTTCGTTTGCAATTAATAATGGCATCATGTAGAGTTAACCAGTCCATACCTAGAATTATATCAAATTCATCAAACAGCAATAGCATCAAATCAGCAGAGAAGCAGATATTTTCAATCAATAACAGACAATTCTTGCAAACCTTATCTACCAAGACACTTTTGCCTAAGGGGATTGATACTCTAATTACGAATTCAGTAGACTCTATAGGCAAAGTCTTACTATATGCTAAATTCACACAGATATAAGAATGCATTGATCCAGGATCTATCAAAGCAATCACAGAGGTATCATAAAGAGTAAAAGTACCAGTAATCACATCAGGAGATGAAGCTTCTTCACGCGCACGGATAGCATAAGCTCTAGTAGGCGCTCGAGCCTTAGATCGTACAACTGTATCTTTAGTAGTTCTTTGACCCAAACTAACATTTCCTGTGTTTCTTGGAGGTCTACCTCTAACAGAAGCATTACTCAATCTCGAATTTTGTACTATCTCTTGTTCAATAGATTCAGGGCAGTCTCGAACAAAATGATCTAGGGATCCACACCAGAAACAGGCTCGGTCTTTCAATCTACAACTTCTCAGATGTCTTTTGCCATAATGTGCACACCTGGGTTTCTCAGATCTAACATTCTCGACACTCGCAACAAAAGTAGCTGGAGTTCTAAAACTTGAACGCGATCTATCACGATCTCTGCTAGAATGTCCTAGATTAATCTTTGAATGGTTAGGGTCATCTCGAAAATTCTTTGACACAGCTGAAATGATCTACCCGAAGATCTCTTTTGAACCTCTCTAGCTTCAGAATTAGCTTTCTTCTTTTCTCTCCTAAGTTCTTCGGCTTTACAAGCCCTTTCAACTAACACAACAAACTCATTCAGATCGAGAATTCCAACCAAAAGTTTAATGTCTTTATTCAAACCCTCAAAAAATCTTTTACACATAATGGCCTCTGAAGCTACACATTCTCATGCATACTGACTCAACCTTACAAATTCTTCATATTCCTTAACAGATTTGCTACCTTGTTTCAATTCAAGAAACTCTTTACGTTTCTGATCGATGAAACGCTAACTGATATACTTCTTTCTGAACTCAGTCTGAAAGTAATCACAGGTGATATGTTCACTCGGAACCACAGATGTCAATGTTTTCCCCAATGGTATGCCAAATCTCATAATAAGGAAACCGCACATTTAACACATTCCTCCGGGGTACATGACAATTCATCAAGAACTAGAATCATATTTTCAAGCCAAAATTTAGCCCTCTCTACGTCATCATCAATAGTAGATCAAAACTCTTCAGCCCTATACTTTCTGATCTTGTCTACTGTAGGCTTACTCAGATAAATCGGATAAACCACAGGTGGTACAACCGAAATTTGTGGAGGAACAACTGGGGGTGGGGGTTGTTGAATAGCTAGATTTGGCCGCACATATTGAGTGAACCACTCATACATTATTTGAAAAAAGGCTTGTTAGGCTCTCCCTTGTTACTACAAGTAATTGGTCTAGAATCTGGTAGTGCTGTCCCTTGAGCGGGAGCAGGCGCATTACTTTCTACATCGTCAGCTGCGGCTATTTCGGGATCCATTACTATATGAAAAAACATATTTCATTCATCAGGATTCATCACACTATCACAGTTCAGATATATGGCATGTATAGCTAGACTAAAATACGATACGTTAGTCCTAGAATCGACTAAACCGTAGCTCTGATACCAATCAAATGTAACACCTCTATCCCATGACTGTCGCTGGAATAGGTAGGGGCATTACTAAATATTCATAACAGATCAGAATAGAATATTCATAAATTATAACAAGATTCAAATATAAAGTCCCTTTTCTTGAAGATCTACTAGACCTCAAACATGCATAAAGATAGTGTCAGGACTAAACTAAATACATTCATAAACTTTAGAGCACATATAAAATTTTCCAAATTAAGGAGGTGACACACCCGTGTGGCCAGGCTGTGTGCCTCACACAAGACTCAGGCACGCCCATGCACCCAGGCCATGCCAAAATAGAGTAATTATACCAACTTTTTGCCACAACCACAAGACAAGCCCGTGTGTCTTGGCTATGTGAGTTTTTGTGCCATTACTGGAAAATTAGCACGACCATAAGGCACGCCCATGTGCCTTAGCCGTGTGGCACTAAGCAAACTTGATATAAGTCATATTTTCCACCCATTTGGGTCAAGTTCAGAAACATGCTAAAAACAGCATTTTTGCCAAAACACTAACCAACCAATTCAAAGCCTAAAACATTCATCTATATGGTCAAAACATTCATACACCAATCTCACGCCAAAGAACAAACATTTTATAGGTAGTATCCATAAATAAAACTCATCATTTATACTTATTTAAACACCAAATAAACTTACCTTTCATCACCTAAATTTCATAACAAGATATCCATTTCATTGAGGACATTCATTCATCAATTTCATGCCAACATTTGCATCTTTCAAGATACCAAAACAAAGTAAATTCCCAAGCCTTTACCACATCACATGACTTATATACATAGACTCAAAAACATATCTTAGTTTTTCAAGCCTACACATGCCATACTTAAACTTTGTACATTCAAAAAGGTACCAAAATCGAGCTCAATAGTGTGGTGATGATCCTTGACTATCCCCGAGCCCATAGTAGCTACGATATCTATAAAACAATTGAAAGATTAAATAGAGTAAGCTACAATGAGCTTAGTAAGCCAAATACAAAAATATGCACTTCATAAATACAATATAATGACCATCTCACATAGATAATTCATGAAACAGATACACTCTTTTCAACACTTACTCTTAGTTCCTAAATAGCATACCTTCCATACTCGGAAATTTAGCACAAAACAAATGTACCTAAGTTAGACACATAAGGTATGCATTCATTCATTTCTCAGAATTTCCCCTCAAATCATTCAGAAATTTTAAAGAACTTATATATCTCATATAATGCCGACGTCCCCGACGTGGTCTTACATGTCATTCAATATCAATGCCACTATCCCAGACAGGGTCTTACATGAAACATATATGATGCTAGTGTCCCTGACACGGTCTTACACATAATTCTCTAATCAATGCCTACGTCCCAGACGAGGTCTTACATGACATCATTTTACTATTACTTAATCAGAATTGAGTCGGAACTAATACGTCAAGCTCTCACAGCCATCCAAACACAGTTTATAATTCATGAATATATATATCTAACATCGAAATAACGCATATTTGTATATTGACTTACCTCGTACGGATTTAGACGGATTTGAACTGACTATTTAACGGTTTTCGACTTCCCCCGATCTAAGTCCAATTTTCTTTGTTCTTCATCTAAATCAATCCAAATTCAACAATTCAATCATTCATTTCATTCAATTCAATCCATGAATACAAAGTTAGGGTATTTTGCATTTTATCCTTCACAGTTTCATACTTTAACAATTTAGTCCCTAACTCATGAAATGATCAAATTCACAAAATTCTACCATACAATGGTCTAGCCAAATTTTCATGGCTTTCATAAAAGCCCACTTAACACTTTTATTTCACCTTTTAGTTCCCTTGAAACTTAATTTTCACAATTTAGCCGACATAGCTCAAAATCATCAAAATTTCATGGCAAAACATGTTTATTCAATACCTATCCATCATAAATCAACCAAATTCATCACAAAGCTTCAAATAACATCAATGTCACTATTCGTAATCTTCATCAAAAATAGAAATTGAGACATGGGCATGAATGATTTTGAAGCAACGATCACAAAAACATAAAAATCGTCAAAAACGAATTAAAAACGAAACTTTAATCAAGCTAGAAACTAGCCGAATGCATGGAAGCTCTAAAACCTTTCTTTTTCTTTGATTTCGGTGATGGTGGATGAATAATAAGCCATTTCATGCCTTTTTTTCTATTTAATTCATGTTTAAAAAGCCATTTACCAATTTTCCCTTAATTAATAAGCTATTTTATCAACCATTATAAGGCTATCTATTTTACTTTCCACTGTCCATGGTCAAATTGCAACATAAGGACCTTTCATTTAATAAGCCGTAGCAAGTGAACACCTTTATCAAAAAGAATACAACTTTTGCATTTTCTGCGATTAAGTCTTTTCTCATAATTGAGCACAAAAACAGACAAATTAAATCACAGAAATTTCACAGAAGTTAATTCATATAATACAAGCCCAGAAAATAATATTAAAATATTTTTTAGATTCAGATATGTGGTCTCGAGACCACTATTCTGACTAGGGTCCAAATCGGGCTGTTAGACTACCTCTAGCGATTATAAAACCATAAATAAAATATCAAAATTTAAAATCCAGAAATATTAAAGGCCTTGTTACAATCCAACTCAAAATATTAGTATGTAGATAATCAAAATCGAAAACTAAAGAAGTGTGTGGCCTTCTTCGAGTCCCTCGCAGCTCCGAACCATCAAAGGTTAGGGATTTCCTGAAAAGGTTTAAAGCGGGGTGAGTATGAAAACTCAGTGTGTAATCCCCTTACTAAAGTAATAGTCAGTAAAAAATAATAGAAACAATCTGGGCCTGAGCCCTTTAACAGAAACAGTACAGTTTAGCTCAACTTAAGTGGGCCAAAGCCTAATACAAATCTTTTGGGTCTCAGCCCGTAACAAAATCAATTGGGCCTAGCCCATATCAGAAACATAGCATAACTGAATGATGCATGATGCATACAAACCCATCCAACCAGCACACCACTCTGTCCAACCCTGCACAGTTTATGGGGATATAATCAACCCACTCACCCCTACGTTCCACAGTGTAGTACTGATGCGGCACTATCAGTATCGCAGCAAGGCTGCCAGAAATCAGAATGGCCAAAAGCCATCACAGAAAGGCACAGAGCCATAGTAATATGCGTGGAACAAAGCCATTAATAACGGGTCTATAATCGACACAAAGCCTATGATATCGACACAAAGCCTTCGGTAATGGCACAAAGCCTGTAATAATGGCATGAAGCCCATAATAACAGCTCGAAGCCCATAATAACGGCACGAAGCCTATAATAATGGCACATAGCACTCAGTAACATGATCGGCACTCAGCCGTCAATTGGTCAACAGTCGTTTCGGGTGACCCATGCGACCCTAATAAATAAGAACTCCCTCCATATAATATCCCAACCCATGCAACATGTTATGTATGCAAAATGTCATGATCATAACAAGTCAAACAATCATAGTCACAACAGTCGAATCATAGTCATCCAGTTACCGTTAACTTAGCCAAGACATAACACAGGTCAGTCTTTTACCCAATAGGGGCAAAACAGTCATTTTACACCTTAGGGGTAAAATGGTCATTTTACCCCACAAGGGTATTCTAGTAAACTTACCCTACAGGGTTATCTCAGTAAACCTACCTTACATGGGTATTTCGGTAATTTTGCAAACTGAGGTATTTTGGTAATTTTACAAACTGGGGGTATTTTGGAAATTTTGTAAATCTGGGGTATTTCAGTAATTTTACAAATCAAGGGTATTTCGGTAGTTTTGTAAATCGGGGGTATTTTGGTAATTTTCCAAATTGAGGGTATTTTAGTAATTTTGTCCCTTAGAGGCCTTTAAATCATTTATCATTGTGGGCCCAAGTACTCTAAGGCCAATCAACAAGCCAACAGTTGTCTAGCGACACGTGCATCTATACCATTGTAGAAATTTTGTCTGTGGCCAAGGCCTATTAAGCCAACCCATGTAGGCCCACACAGTCGTGTGGCCCATCAAGCCCAAATTTGGCCTACGCCAAGCATATATTGTAATCAGAACGTTGTTAACCAATAATTACAAAGTTTTACTCAAGCGGGGCCCACATGCCCATTCGGCCCATTTGGCCCATCTTATGAAACTGCTCATGATGGTTGTTTTTGGATGCAGAGCCACAATCCATGGCCTTGACCGATCACAGGTGCATTCGCACACCTATGTGGCCAACATTCGATTCGTCAGCTTTTTGGCATTTTCCGTTGCGGCATTTGGCATTAGTACATTAATAGTGTGATTAACACACATGATTTGCTAAATGAAAGGTAGCCTCACGAACAGCGTACCTCCTCAATTTGAGTAAAAAACCCGCCAGTTTCACTTAGCCCGCTACCTAAGACCAATGGCCTGCCCTTGGCCGAATATCTTATCACCACTTCTACTAAACTTGCAACCCTTTTCAACCTCCGAAAAATCGATTACTAAGGAGTACCAAAATTGACCTTCAATCTTACACCACCAAAATAGTTCGGCTTGCAAGAGAACAATCGACTGGACCACTTAATTTACAAGGGTGAGATATTTGGCTTTTGACTAATAAAAATAGAAGAGTAACCAACAAGTTCGGCTTCCAACAAGGAAAAGGCTCGACTACGCTTGAAACCGAAAGAGAAGAAATGAAGAAACAATAAAAGGGAAGAGGAGAAAAGATGGATAGAAACAGAGAAAGAAGAAGAGAATGTTCGGCTTATAAAAGAAGAAGGATAAGAAAAGAAAAACAGTTGGCCAAGCTTGAAAGAAAAGAGGGTTAACACAACATGAGGCAAGGTTTCGATAAGAGTTAAAAGCAAAGAGAAAGAAAAGATAAACCAAAAGAAAACACCTAACGTTTGCCAAAAATAACCAAAAGGTTGCGCGAGAGATCAATTTGTAGAGTATATTCAACAATTTCAAAGAAAAGGAGAACAAAATGTTGCAAATGTTAACACAGGAATTCAGCACTCACCTCACAAGAATAACCAAAACTGAAACCCCCTAACCCCTAACCAAAAATGACACTAGCTAACTCCAAATCAAATTCCACCCTTTTCTTCTCCAAATTCAAAAAAACCCCTGATTTACTCCACAAAAATTGCACCAACACATCCAAATCCCTTTAATTCCTCTTTAATACCAATTCCACAACTATGTTAGCAGAACTCCACTCCAACTCAAACACTAGGCGTCCCCTCAGCAAAATAAATACTCCATTGCTTATCCCAAGACTTGAACTTTGGACCCCTTGCCACACTTGAGACATCACTTCCATTAGGCCATAAGGCTTTTTGTGCCATTTCTTACCCACAATTAACTATAAGATCTACTTCTAATCACCAAGGGTTCACTTAGGAGCAAAAATAATACTTTTGCAAATGCCAAGACTTGAACCCCAGACCACCTCCACTTCTAACCCCACCTTGCCACTAGACCACTTACTTCCTTGTGTCATGCTTTCACCAAAAATATTCTTAAAGTCTACCCACTACCGTCAAGGCTCCCATAGGAGAAAAACATAAATTTTTGCTAAGGCCCAGGTTTGAAACTAAGACTTCTCCAACACACCCAAACACACCCAAACCTCTTAGCAATCACACCAACCTGCCATTTCTTGCATATGGGCCCAAGGCCCATTAAGCAACCAAGTCGGGCCTACGTACTCGTACGGCATGCTAAGGCAGATTTGACCATAGCCATGTGTACAACACAACCAGTCTATTAATTCCCGTAGGTCCAAAGACAACCACCTATGGAGGCCACACAGCCCATTCTTCTAGCCCAATTTTAGGGCGCTACAACTCTACCCCCTTAAAGAAATTTCATCCCTGAAGTTTCTAGCTAATAGGGTACATGCACCCCACTACGCTACTGCTACGTACTCTGATCCAAATAACTTAATCACACATCCAAAACAACTGCCTATCTGAGTCGATAGGTTACACTTTCTAAATCCAAAATATCACATTAAAACAAACACACAAATAAATATAATATTAAATAGTATTTAAAGAAATCACCATATTTCTATCTACTGAATGACAATCTAGACAGTTAACAACATTAAAGGGACTTACAGATTCGGTGCTGGAGACTCGATGTGCCACACTTTTCAAAGGAAATATCTCAAACATATCACATATTTGAAAAGAACTTTTTGAAATCCAAGTTTTGAAAAACCCATTCCACAGCCGAGTTTTGCAACCTGGCTCTGATACCACTAAACGTAACACCCCAAACCCGGCCTAAGAGTTAAGCCTGAATCTGGCGTGTCACATTGAAGTGTTTTTTAAAAACCATGTTTTCATTGAAAACCCTTCTTATTCGAAACTTTTTGCTAACTAAAAACTTGAGTTTGTTTATTTTCAAAATATGGTTTATTAACGAGTTAATCCCTTTTAAAAAAAAAAAACTATTATTACCTTTAAAACCTTATTTGTTGCAGAAGTTTAATTTAAATGGTTATGAAAACGTGATATCTAAAAAACAATTATTGTTTTGGAAAAACCTGTGTCCTAACTCTAGAGATTAAAAAACCATAAATAAAATATCAAAATTTAAAATCCAAAAATCTTAAAGGCCTTGTTACAACCCAAATCAAAATACTTGTATCTAGATAATCAAAACCAAAAGCTTAAGTAGTGTGTGTGGCCTTCTTCGAGTCCTTCGCAGCTTCGAACCGTCTAAGGCTGGGGATTTCTTAAAATGGTTAAAAGTGGGCTGAGTTTATGAAAACTCAGTGTGTAATCCCCTTACTAAAGTAACAGTCAGTAAACAATAATAGAAACAGTCTGGGCCTGAGCCCTTTAACAGAAATAGTATAGTTTAGCTCTGCGTAAGTGGGCCAAAGCCCAATACAAATCTTTTGGGTTTTAGCCCATAACAAAATCAATTGGGCCTAGCCCATATCAGAAACAGAGCATAAATGAATGATGCATGATGCATGCAAACCCATCCAACCAGCACACCACTTCGTCCAACCCTGCACAGTCTGTGGGGATATAATCAACCCACCCATCCCTACACTCCATAGTGTAGTACCGATGCGGCACTATCAGTATCGCAGCAAGGCTACCAGAAATCAAAACAGCCAAAAGCCATAAACAGAAAGGCACAGAGCCATAGCAATATGCGTGGCACAAAGCCATCGATAATAAGTTTATAATTGGCACAAAGTTTATGATATTGACACAAAGCCTTCGATAATGGCACAAAGCTTATAATAACGGCATGAAGCCCATAATAATGGCTCGAAGCCCATAATAACGGGACGAAGCCCATAATAATGGCACACAGCCCTCGGTAACCTGATCAGCACTCAGCCGTCGATTGATCCAGAGTCGTCTCGAGCAACCCGTGCAACCTTATGAAATCAATATAGATGTACGGCTCTTAAGACTTCGGTGGGTCCACAATCATCTCGGGCGACCCGTGTAACCCTAACAGATCAGAACTTCCTCCATATAATATCCCAACCCATGCAACATGTTATGTGTCATGCTCATAATCAGTCAAACAATCACAGTCACAACAGTCAAATCATAGTCATTCAATTACCGTTAACTCAGCCAAGACATAATACAAGTTAGTCTTTTACCCAAGAGGGGCAAAACAGTCATTTTACACCTTAGGGGCAAAACGGTCATTTTTCGAGAGGGGTATTTTGGTAAACCTACCCTATAGGGGTATCTCGGTAAGCCTACCCAACAGGGGTATCTCGATAAGCCTACCCTACAGGGGTATCTCGGTAAACCTACCTTACAGGGGTATTTTTGTAATTTTACAAACTAGGGTATTTCAATAATTTTACAAACTGAGGGTATTTTGGTAATTTTGCAAACTAGGGGTATTTCAATAATTTTGCAAATCAGGGGTATTTCGATAATTTTGAAAATCGAGGGTGTTACGGTAATTTTGTAAATCGAGGGTATTTCGGTAATTTTGCCCCTTAGGGGCCTTTTAGTCATTTATCACTGTGGGCCCAAGTACTCTAAGGCCCATCAGCACGCCCACAGTTGTCTAGCGACACATGCGACTATACGATTGCAGAAATTTTGTCTGTGGCCAAGGCCCATTAAGCCGGCCCATGGGGCCCACACAGCCGTGTGGCCCACCAAGCCCAAATTTGGCCTACGCCAATCGTATATCATAATCAGGACGTCGTTACCCAATAATTACAGAGTTTTACTCAAGCGTGACCCACGAGCCCATTCGACCCATTCGGCCCATCTCATGAAACCGCTCATGATGGTCGTTTTTCGATGCAGGGCCACAATTTGAGGCCTCGATCGATCACATGTGCGTTCGCACGCCCATTTGGCCAACATTCAATTCGTCAACTTTTCGGCATTTTTCATTGTGGCATTTGGCATTAGTACATTAATAGTGTGATTAACACACCTGATTTGCTAAACGAAAGATCGCCTCACAAACAACGCACCACCTCAACTTGAGTGAAAAACCTGCCTAGTTCACTTAGCTCGCTGCCTAAGACCAATGGCCTGCCCTTGGCTGAATATCTTATCACCGCTTCTATTAAACTTGCAACCCTTTCAACCTTTGAGAAACCGATTGCTAAGGAGTACCAAAATTGACCTTCAATCTTACACCACCAAAATGGTTCGGCTTGCGTGAGAACAATCGATTGGACCGCTTAATTTACAAGGGTGAGATATTCGGCTTTTAAGTAATCAAAATAGTAGAGTAACCAACAAGTTCGGCTCTAACAAGGAAAAGGACTCGACTATGCTTGAAACCGAAAGAGAAGCAATGAAGAAACAATAAAAGGGAAGAGGAGAAAAGATGGATAGAAACAGAGAAACAAGAAGAGAAGGTCCGGCTTATAGAAGAAGAAGGATAAGAAAAGAAAAGCAGTTGGCCAAGCTTGAAAGAAAAGAGGGTTAACATAACGTGAAGCAAGGTTTCGGGAAAAGTTAAAAGCAAAGAGAAAGAGAAGATAAACCAAAAGAAAACACCTAACATTTGACAAGAATAACCGAAAGGTTGCGCGAGAGGTTAGTTTCCAAAATATACTCGTCAATTTCAAAGAAAAGGAGAACAAGATGCTACAAATGTCAACACAAGAATTTAGCACTTACCTCACAAGAATGACCAAAACTAAAACTCCCTAACCCTAACCAAAAACGGCACTAGCCAACCCCAAATCAAATTCCATCCTTTTCTCCTCCAAATTCAAAAAAACCCCTGATTTACTCCACAAAAATCGCACCAACCCATCCAAATCCCCTTTAATTCCTCCTCAAGACCGATTCCACAACCATCTTAGCAGAACTCCACTCCAACTCAAACATTGGGCGTCCCCTCAGCAAAGTAAATACTCCATTGCTTATTCAAAGACTTGAACCCTAGACCCTTTGCCACACTTGAGACGTCACTTCCATTAAGCCATAAGGCTCCTTGTGCCATGTCTTACCCATAATTAGCTATAAGATCTACTTCTAATCACCAAGGGTTCACTTAGGAGCAAAAATAAAAATTTTACAAATGCCAAGACTTGAACCCCAAACCACCTCCACACTCCTAACGCCATCCTGCCACTAGACCACTTGCTTCCTTGTGTCATGCTTTCACCAAAAATATTCCTAAAGTCTACCCACTAACGTCAAAGCTCCTACAAGAGAAAAATATAAAATTTTGCTAAGGCCCAGGTTTGAACCTAAGACTTCTCCAGTATACCCAAACACATCCAAACCTCTTAGCTATCACACCAACCTGTCATTCCGTGCATATAGGCCCAAGGCCCATTACGCAACCCAAGTGGGGCCCACATGCTCATATGGCATGCTAAGGGAGATTTGACCATAGCCATGTGTACGACACAACCAGTCTACTAATTCCCGCAGGTCCAAAGACAACCACTCATGTGGGCCCGCAAGCCCATTAGGCCCACATGGCCTATTCTTCTAGGCCCAATTTCAGGACGCTACAATGGGTCTTAGGCCCTATTACCCCGTTTTGTCTTTTTAGGCTACGAAAGTCGCTCGAGGCGATGATAGACTTTGGTTGGGTCAAAAATACCCTTGGATTACAAAACTACCGAAATACCCCTAATTTACGAAATTACCAAAATACCTTTAATTTACGAAATTACCGAAATACCCCTGATTTGTGAATTTACTGAAATACCCCTGGTTTATGAAATTACCGAAATACCCCTAGTTTGTAAAATTACCAAAGTACCCATGGATTGTGAAATTACCGTAATACCCCTAATTTATAAAATTATCGAAATACCCTTGATTTGTGGAATTATTAAAGTACCCTTAATTTGTAAAATTATCGGAATACCCTTAATTTGTGATATTACCAAAATACCCCTGATTTGTGAAATTATCGAAATACCCCTGGTTTGCGAAATTACTAAAATACCCTAATTTGCAAAATTATTGAAATACCATGGTTTGTGAAATTACCAAAATACCCCTATAGGGTAGAATTTTTGAAATACCTCTGTAGGGTAGAATTATTGAGATACCCTTATGGGGTAAAATGACCATTTTGCCCCTAGAGTGTAAAATGACTGTTTTGCCCTTGCGGGCAAGTGACTAAGTTGGACTGTGTATTTGACTAATTTGACTGTGATCGTATGACAGTGTTATGACTGACGTGACCGTGGTTGTGTGATTGATATGTTTTTAACATATGTTTGAATGACTGTTACTGAGCATGGCCATTATGCATACACGTGTGATGATTGAGCATGACATACAAGATATTCTACATGGGGTTACGCTTGATTCGGAGGAAGTTATGTGCTAGTGGCTTTGCCACGTAATCTGATTCTAGTGGCTCTACCACATTTTCTGTTATTAGTAGCATGGCTGCGTATTGGTGTGTGGGTTGGGTGGGTCTAGTTATTCCCCACATGGTGTGTTAGGTTGGTATGGGTGGTGTAATGGTTGGATTGGGTTGGGCTTTCATGCATATACTATTCTGATTCTGATTCTGATTCTGATTCTGATTCTGTTACTGAATTAGGCTAAAGCCCAATAGATTCTAATTCTGTAGTGGGCTAAGGCCCATCTACTACTATCTACCGTAGTGGGCTTAGGCCCAGACTATTACTTGTCCTGTTATTGGTTTGGGCTAGGCCCAATTGATTCTGTTATGGGCTGTGACCCAAAGGTTATTGTTGTGGGCTTCGGCCCACGTAAGCTTTGAATTAGATTGTACCATTACTGTTAAAGGGCTTTGGAGCTGACTGCTTCAGTTTCTATTTCTGTTACTGTTTATTGTCTATTTCTAGTAAGGGGATTACACATTGAGTTTCAAAAAACTCACCCCATTTATTAATTGTGCAGGTAATCCCTAGCTTTAGGAGGATCAGTGCTACGAGGGACTCGGAAAAGGCCACACACTGCTAATGTTTTCAGTTTTGATTATTTACATTCAAATATTTTGGTTTGGGTTGTAATAAGGCCTTACTAATTTCTGGATTTTACATTTGGGGCCTTATTTAATGTTTTAAAATTGCTAGAAGTAGAACTCGGGTTTTTCCAAAATAACAACTATGTTTTAAAATATCACGTTTTTGCAACTATTTTAAATTAAGCTTCTGCAACAAATAAGGTTTTAAAAGTAATAACGTCTTACAAGAGAATGTCTTTTAATAAACAACGTTTTAAAAATATACAAACGAGATTCGGGATTTTACATAAGTTTAAATGGCAACAAGTTTTAAATAAGAAAGGGTTTTCAATAAAAATAAGGTTTTCAAAAAGCACTTCAATGTGACACGCTAGATTCGGGCCTAACTTCTAGGCCGAGTTTGGGGTTTTACATAATACTAGTACTTTTAGTCCTTGTGGGTTCGACATCTCGGTCTTGCCATAAGCTATACTAGTGTGTGATAGGTGTGCTTGCTTTTATTGTGATAATAGTTTAGTTTTATAGGTATGATCATAGAAATATCACATCAGTAAACAACTTTTGTAAAGAGATTTTTGATGAAATTGTCAAATAGGGATTAAATTGAAAATTAGAAAATATTACCTGGTGAAATTTTAAAATAAACGAAATATAGGGAATGCTAGGGACCTAATTGATATTTGGATGTAGTGGGTTATGGTGGAATTTCATGAATTTCCATTTTTATGAGATTGGGACTAAATTGCAAAGGAATTAATAATATAGGGGCAAAATGGTAATTTTGGTAAAATATGTTTTTGGGCTAAATTGAATGAATTCTATATTAAATTATGTTAAATTTATCTGTATAGATCAAGACAGACCTCGTACGACTTTAGATCGGGCCAAAAAGAAAGTTTCGAATAAATTACCAACGTATCTACGTTTACTCATCGAGGTAAGTTCGTGTAATTAAATCGTGTTTATATGTTTTTAATTGAAATATATATATGTTATGAATTGTCATACATAATTACTAAGTACATATCAAATGACAGATGATGATTACCAATTCCTGTTTGAACCTTAGGAATCCGTAGGATACAAATGACTTGTCATTAGGGTTACATGATTTGAGTACTGGTCCTGAATGTCCTACCGATGGCTAAGATCATGCATGTGTTGCGGATACTCCACAGCTCGTGTGAACAGCATCATATAGCTACATATCAACCCACAGCTGTGTGAGCATACCGATTTATAGCTCATGAGAGCATACCTATCTACAGTTCGAGTCAGCATATCAATTCATAGCTCGTATGAGCATACATGTACATGAATTGACGGATTACAATTATATGAGCTAGCACATTATGTGAGAGCTATCCCGAGTATCCATCGATATTCTAAATGGTTCAACGGGCAATACTCTGATACAAAATAGTAAGAGTTCAATACAGACCATTACCGGGACACATAAATTACATGGACATGTTATTACATGGAAATGGATAATTCATGTATATAGAACATGATCAATTGCTGTGTTCATCCATGTTTATTGGCTTATATATGTATTTACATAGCTAACATGGTTGGTGTATATGTCCTTAGGCATTTGGCCAAATTGTGTTGGGATATGCTTTATTTACTTACCTATTATATGACTAAATGGTAAGTTAAATTCTATGTTATATGAACCTACTAAGCTTAAATGCTTACTCTGTGTTATTTTTTCGTGTTTTATAGTGAATCGGAACCTCGTTCATGTTGGAAGCTTCTTGAAGTTGTATTTGTAACATCCCGAATTAGGGCCTAGTCGAAATAGTGGCTTCGAGGCCACAAATCCAAAGTAAAAATAATTATTTTATGATTGTTATAAGGTCTATGATATGTTTATATGCTTGTGTGAAAATTTCGTGAAGAAATTTTATGTGAAAAGTGTTCAATTTAATTTTAGGGACTAAATTGAATAAGTTGTAAAACTTGAGTTCTACAAGCTTTTAGAATGAAATTGAATTGGAATATTAATTAGAGGTCTTTAAATAGCAACTTGACCAAATTCTAAAAATTTGGACAAAAATGGACATGGAAGGGTAAAAATATCAAAGTTTTAATTGAAGGGCATTTTGGTCATTTGGCCATTAAATGAATTAAAACATAAAATAAAAGCCAAAAGTGTCCATATTTCTTCAACCATGGTCAAACCATTCATCTTCTCCATGGCTAGGGTTTTCAAGCTTTCTAAGCTTAATAGTAAGTGATTCCGAGCCCTGTTTTTAATGTTTTTCGTATTTTTAAAATCCTTGCAACATAATCTACCTATTTCTACCATTATTTTAAGCTAGGGTTATGTTTAAAAATTGATCCATGTTGAATAATTATGCATTTTCATGGATTATGGTAGATTATGCATGTTTATGGTCAAAGGAACGGTTTTTACTAAGTGATTTTCGGCGAAAATGTCCGAAAGGACTAAATTGTAAAAGTTATAAAATTGGTCACAAGTGTGTGAATTAGTGGGAATTAAAGATGGCCATAGTTATAAAAATGGTTCAGCTAAGTCCAAAATACAATAAAATTGAATAAAAATTTATTTACGAGCCTAGTGGCAAAAGTGTAATTTTGACAAACTTTAGGGGCAAAAACGTAAAATTTTCAAAATGAGATTTTTAGACTAATGTGAGTTATGTTATTGTTAAATGAGTGTTATTTGATGTGTTAGATCAAGAAAACGTAAAATTTGGGCTTAGAACGGGGAAGAACGACGTTATGGGCTAAGTTATGAATAATAGTCATTTTTACGTTCGAGGTGAGTCGGTGTTAATAATAATGCAATACTATTGTTGTTTATACTTGGAACCTAGATTAGTATGCTGATTTGAATATGTTGAATTAATGGTTAAGGTGCTATAGATATGAAATGATATAAAGGTATGTTATGATACATGAAATTGAATTAAAATCTTTTGTTCAAAGTGCTTATTACGAATATAGTTATTATGTGAAATTGTGAGATTTGTTATCATCATAAGATATATGATTAAGTGTATATTGACTAAGCTTTGACAAGTGTGAAAAAGTCCCAATTGAACCTTAGGAATTGACTAGGATACAAGTGACATGTCACTAGGAACTATCGTATATGTGATTGATTGTGTAAGTGATTGGCTAGGTAATCCTGCATTTGTTGCAGATAGCTGTCAGCTTGTGTGAGTAGCACTGAGTAGCTTCGACTCGACTATTAGGTTGTGTGAGCAGGCCCATGAATAGCTCGATAGTGAGCATTTCAGTGGTAGCTTTGGCTACATTTCAGTGGTAGCTTTAGCTACATATCAGTGGTCGCTTCGGCTACAATATATGAGTAGCACTTTTGTGCATTTTTCTGAGTATATTTTAGAATTCTACATAGTTCAACGGGTAATGAAATGGTATGGTAAAGTGTAATGGAAGGTGACAATGAATTAATGTATAAATATGTTTCATGCCATGATGCTTTTATATGTGTAGTGTGAATATGAAATTTTATGAGTAAGTGCAGGTATGTATGTGTAAATTATAAGCAATATGCTCGTTATATAATCGAACTATGGTAAGTTTTATAAGAGGTAAGTGCTACAATTATAGCCCCTATAAAGGGAGCGTTAGAAAGGTGAAATTAAAACTAAAACAGTTTTGGACAGCAGTAGTGTTGTGCATTTGAAAAATCACCAAAAATGGTGGGAATTGAATTAGAAATTGAATAATATATTAAATTAAAGCCCATTGAGCCTATTTTCACATAAAAGAAGTAGAGTAAACAAATGATTCTCAATTTGTGAGATATCTATATTGTTGTGAGACAGGGTTAGGTGGATTTCGAAATCCCCTGTTCTGATTTTGGAAAATCACTAAAAACTGTATAAAAATGGTCATGGTGTGTAATTTATATGCTTAAAATTCTTTATGAGTTCAAGCGAAACAAATGATAACATTATCCAAATTCTAAATAATGAGAAAATTAATTTTTAGTAAAGAGAAGTCAGGTCTGCTGGATAGCAAAATAGGGGAACATTTAATGAATAAACTGTACTAATTGGCTAAACCAAAAATTCTAAAAATTTTACGGTAAGACGATATGTGAGTCTAGTTTCAGGGAAAATTTACAAAACTTAATTTCGAGTTTTGTAGCTTAATATATGATTAATTTAGCAATTGTGACTCAAGAAAATAACTTAAGCTGAACATGAGTACAAAGTGGAAACATGTGTATAATGATTTTATTTCTCAAGAATACCTTTTAAGGAATGAGAATATCTTGTTAATTAAATTGCTTATTATTGTATGCCAACTTACTAAGCTTTAAAGCTTACACCCTCTCTTCCATTTCTTTTAGTGTTGTCAGGTTGGCTCAGGGTTGGAGATCGTCGGAGGCAGCATCACACTATTTTGTTAAGATGGGGTAATAACAATTCTTATTTGCTTACAAGTGAGTGGCATGTATAGAGGTTTAGTTTTTGGAAATATGTATTCTTGTGAATTGGCCAAATGTATTGGCTTTTGTTAATTCATTGTATATAGTCATGAGATGTGGCTCGTAATGGTTTTGGGTATGTAAGCCTAATTTATACTTATATGTGGAAATGCTTTGATGTAGCTAGGTATACTACATGTGTTTGATGGTTAAGATAGGAATAATTAAGGGTATAATATGAGTTTATGAGTGGTATATGGGTTTGAAGAGTTAAAATCACAAAAAGGGCTTAGAAAATAGCCTAAGTGATTGCCATATTGGTAGAGACACGACCGTGTGTCTCAACCATGTGGAGGACATGGCCTAGCACATGGGCGTGTGACTTGGCCGTATGCCCTTAATGGTATGCTGATGTCATAAATAGAATGCTCGATGTTTTTAACACAGGCTGGGACACGAGCGTGTGTGACCACACGGCTTGCCCACAGAGACGTGTCCCAAATCACACGGGCGTGTGATATTGTTTTGAGTTAAATTTTCATAAGTGTTCGAAAAGTTCCGGTTTGGTCCTGTATCATACCCAATGTATCGTTTGGACCTCGTAGGCCAATAATGTGGATGTTATGTGTATGAATGAAAATTTTTTAAATTTAACATGGAAATTAGATGTTGTAATCGAAGGTTCATGTGAGAGTAAGTACGGTAATGCCTCGTACCCGTGTCCGGCGACGGTTGCGAGTGAGGGGCATTACAATATCACACTATCCATTGGCTCTTTTGGTACATTCAGTTGTTTAATTTTGGTTATTGTAACACCCGTAACCCGTATCCATCGTGGAGTAGGCTTACAGAGCATTAACGAACTTATCACTTAAATAATCATAGAATTTCATGTCCACTTCTCATATCCAAGCAATAGTCATCCAAATTCGATCATATAGTCCCTAAGCTGATCCTTCGAAGCCCAAAACAAGCATTATAAACAAATTGGGACTGAATTGAGAACTCAAGGAAATTTTGGGAAAACTTTGAAAACTTTCAAAGTACAAGGGGACACACGCCCGTGTGGCCAAGCCGTGTGTCTCACACGGCCAAGAGACACGCCCATGTCTTAGGTCTTGTGGGCATTCGAAAAGGGATCACATGGCTATGTCCCAGCTCGTGTCTGACCTCGTGTAACTCACTGACTTGGGTCATACGGCTAACCACACGCCTGTGTGACTAGCCCGTGTAACTCTATGACTTGCTTTCATTAGAAATCTCAAAGGACATACGGCTATGCCACCTGTTCGTGTGTCACACACGGCTAAGACACACGCCCGTGTGGACAAAAATAGGCTATGTTCCAAGCCATATTTCTCACCCAAATTTGCATTAACATAAACACTTCAAATAGCATGTGAATATGTCATCAATAGGCATTCAAACCAACCACAATCAAGCCTAAATCATGCAATGTCATTACCAACAACTATAATGTTTCTAGGCATCTCAATTGGCCAATTTAAAACATACCAAACAATCCTCCAAAGTCTACCTATATGGATAAATACATATATGAACCTTGTATCTAAAACATAGCATAAATACTCATCTCAATTCCAACCATTTAGTGCCAAAATACACTTCCACAAGCAAGGAATTCCCATGGCAATCATAAATCATACAAAATAAGGCTAACTACACATACATATATATATACAAACCAACATATAACAAAAACAAGCCAAATCAAATGGCTATTTACATAACCAAAACACATAGGCTTTCATTAGCCAAATGACCTATACATGCCATATAACCAAAATACATTAATCAAAAGTACCAAAACAACCGATAGTGTAATAGCCCAATTTTGGGCCTAGTTAGAACAGTGGTTTCGGGAGCACAAATTTGATGAGGAAATATTTATTTTTATTATATTTTAATGGTGTACAATTTCACGGAATGATTTCATGAAAATCTCATTTGAAAATTGAAGCTTGGGCACTCAATTTAGTCAAAAGGACTAAATTGTAAAAAGTGTAAAACTTGAGTTCTAGAAGCTAGAGGTGTCTAATTGCTATGAAATTTTAAATTTGAAGTCCTTAGATGGTAATTGGACCATTGATTAAATTGTTGGACAAAAATAGACATGAAATAGGTGAAATATAATATTTTTAAGTTAGGGTCATTTTGGTCATTTTGTAATTAAAGGAACTAAAAAGCCAAAAATAAAGCCAATTTTTGTCCATCTTTAAGCTATGGCCGAAATTACCAGTAAGAAACCATGGCTAGGGCTTTTCAAGCTTCCAAGCTCCATAGTAAGTCTGTTCTAACCCCGTTTTTAATGATTTTTATGTTTTTGAAGTCGTTATCACTTGATCTATCTATTTCTACCACTTATTTAAGATATGATGAAGGTCTAGGGTTTGACCCATGTTAGAAATTTGTGTATTTTAATGAGTAATGGTAGATTATGCATGTTTATGGTTAGAGAGGCGACTTTTACTAAGTGATTTTTGGTAAAAATGCATAAAAGTACCTATTTGTAAAAGTTATGAAATATGTCTCAATAGTCTGATTTAATGAAAAATATGGGCTGCTATAACTGTAAAAGAGGTTCAACTATGCATAGGTATTAAAGAAATTGAGAACATTTGTAACGCCCCAATAATCTAAGTCTTTAATCTTGTATGTTGCTGCAACAAATATCTGTCTGCTTCAGTGATTAATTGTTCTGGGAGTGTCTGAGAAGTCTTGGGTTCAACCCTTGGCTTGTACAAAATTTTTGTTTTTACTTGAATGAACCCTGACTCTAGTCTATAGGCTTCTTAAATAATTTTGGGTAAAACATGACAGAAAGGCCTGCTAGTCCAGGGGTTAGGAGCGTGTGGAGTGCTCCATGGGTCTGAGGTTTGAGTCTTGACGTGTCAAAAGGAGTATTTATTTTGCTTCTTTTTCATATGGGTAGTAGAGGTTGACCAAAACTTTTTTGAGTTGGGTGGAGTTGAAATTGGTGGTTGTGGAGATTATGTTGGAGAGATTGTAGGAGGATATTGTGGGATTTTGAAGTGTGGAGGAGTTGGTGCCGAATTGGTATTCTGATCACTTAGAAATCGGCCTTGATGGGATTACTCTCCATTTCAGCTACTGTGAGGATTTTGGGTTCTTTTCTGCACTTCTTGGTAGCCGATTGTTACTAGGGGATCTTTCGGGTTTTTTTCGTTTTGTCCATTGCGGTTTTGCTCTTCTCCTTCTATTCTTTTAGTAATCAATTTTTTCCCTTGCTCCTCTTGTTTGGCCGAACTCTTACTTGTCCTCCCCCTTTCTCAACTCTTTTGGGTTTCAACATTTTCCCTCTCGTTGCACCTTCTTCTCCTCTTTGTCTCTACTCTTTCTTTCACCCTTATTGTGCCTACTTTCTTTCATTGCTATTTGCCATTTCTGTAGTCATTCCTATTCATCAGTTTGGCATTTTGGTAAGTCTGACTTTTGCTATGAGTGCACGACTTTTCTTTCTTTCTTCCTCTTTGCCATATTGGTCTTGCAACTAACATCTTCCTGTGGTGCTGTTTTCTGTTAAGGGTGCAATTGTTCCATTCTGCCCCTATCATGTTGTGTACTTTTGGCTCTTGAGTGAGTATAGGCCGCTTGTTCCTTTCTTCTAAACTTGACTTTGCATTTCGATAAGTGTGTTTTGTCTATCTTAAACTGTTCATTTTAATAATGGTTAATGAGGTTTGATTGGAATGCAGTGAACCCCTAAGGTCTAGTGGTTAGTCTCTTGCAACAGATTAAGTGTGCAACCCTCAATCGACCTATCTAAAAGGGTGATAGGTAATCTTTTGGATAAGTTTTTTGGTTAGGGTTTTGTTAATTTGATTAGTAAGCGATTAACCATAGATTGTGATTGAATATAGGTTTGGTGTTCATGGGCTTCTGCACGTTCATGCAAACAGGTGTATAACCACACTACCCAAACTTTAAACCGGCAAAAGCTAAAAAATATGATCTTTGATGCCACGTAGGCGTGTGCTCGTCCGTGTGGTAATATGAATGTATATATATGGAAGTTTGTCGTAAAGGCCACCATGAGCGATTTCATGGGCTAGGGTCATTTTGGGCGAGTTGGGCTGTGTGGGCTCGACGGGCTATTGGGCCCCATACGGGTAAACCAAAAAAATGAGTGGAATATTGGGCCAGGCTATTTAACTCATGCGGCCAAGGCCATTTCCGGGTTTTGTGGGCCACATGGACCTATGGGCCCACATGGGCCACATTATCGGCTTTGGACCCATTTCCACTGGTTGGCTGTAAAGGTTGCACGGGTCGGCCGAAATGACTGTGGACCTACTGATGGGTAGGTGAGTATACATAGACCCCAAACTGATTAAATGATTGTTTTGCCCTTATGAGGTAAAATGACTGATACACCCCTATAAGAATAACTGTTTTGCCCTTATGTTATGTTTGACTGTATTTGAGCATGCCGCGTTATATATATGTTGCATACATGTGTGATATGTTGCATAGGGATGGGATTATTATGATTGGAGGAAGTGAACTGTACTGGCAGCTCTACTACAAATACTGTTTAGTGTCGCAACCGGTGCTAATTATTGGAGTGTAAGGTTGGGTAGGTTGATTTTATCCCCACAAGGAGTGTAGGGCTGGACGAAGTGGAGTGCAGAGGCTGGTTGGGTAGGTTTTCTGATTGCATATCTGTACTGTATTGTCACTAAAATGGGCTAATGGCCACACTGATACTAATACTATAATGGGCTAACGCCCTAACTGATACTGGACAGTTACTAAACCGGGCCTAGGCCCAAACTGTATTTGCCTATTGTACGACTGACTGTTTGTTTATTAAAGGTTACACACTGAGTTGCTTAAAGTCACTCTTCTACTTATTTGCACAGGTAATTCTTAGCTGGTTCGCTGCATCGGAGGCTCAAAGGTAGCTACACTACTCGTTTAATTTGATTTAGTATTTTTATAATTATATTCTGATCATTTGGGTAATTTGATGTAATAATGGCCTCTTTTGGATTTATTTTTAATTTGGGGTTTTTGTTACTTTGTTTTACATCTACTAGTAGATATAGAAAACGAGGTTTTCAACACAAGTCAACATTTTATCAAAATACATGCAAATACATAGTTGTCTTAAAAAGCCTCCACTATTAAATTAGTTTTTGACAATGCATAACATTTTTGAAAGGAAATGGCTTTAGATATTTAACCACATTTTGAAAAAGAACGTCATGTTTTGAATTAGTAAAAGATAATAAAGAAAAAGGTTAAAACTTAAAAAAAGTTTTACGACAACCTTTTTTTTGTAAAACACTTCAATGTGACATCGCCAAGATTCGACCATAACGTCCAGGCCGAGTTTGAGGTGTTACATTTAGTGGTATCAGAGCCATGTTACAAAACTCGACTGTGGAATGGGTTTTTAATTTTTGGATTTTTAAAAGTTGCTTTCAAATGATTTGAAGTGTTTTGAAAGGTTTTACTAATTGTGTGGCACACCGAGTCTCTGACGTTAATTCTGTAAGTCTTCTTCATACCATTGTTTGTTTAAAACTAACATGCAATAGGTAGAAAATACTGAGACTATTGTAGGCAGTAGACTATACTGTAACACTCTAGTTACTACTGTAGGTAGAAGACTGTACTGAAACACTCTAGTTAGAGTAAACTAGAAACCGTAGTTAGAGTAAACTGGAAACCTTAGGAAACTGAAAGCTGTAGTGAGACTATGATCTTCGAAAAAAACTCTAAATTCCTATTTTTCATAAAACATTTGCTAATAATTACTATAACTGTAAACTGATCTGCATGAAATTGTTAAAATAAATAAAGCGTATTTCGATAATGAGCACCAGAAGTACTCGTAGAAGGAGTATAAGAGGCCGCGGAGAAGGCCATGGAGGTGCTAGGCTAGATCTTTGCCATCTAGTCACATGCCTAATGTTGAAGCTAGAGAGGCACCAATTTCACCTGTGACTGAGGCAGGGTCACAAGATCGTGCAGATGGGGACAACACACTGTCCCAAGCTATGCTACGAATTCTGGAAAGGATCGCTGGGCCCAATACTGGTACTATGGGCCGTGGGTCAGTTATGGAATGACTCCAGTCTAATGGAGCTAAGTTTTTAGGGTTGTTGCTAGAGTAGCCCATAATGTGGTTGAATAATGGATTGAGGCCACAGAGAGGATCATGGACGACCACGACTGCACCCCCAAGCAGAAACTAAAAGGTGCAGTGTCATTGTTATGAGACGAAGCCTATCAGTGGTGGCTTACAGTGAAAGAGGGTACTTAGCCCGACTAGTTGACTTTTGAATTTTTCAAGACTGCAGTCTAAGGAAAATATATGGGCGCTAGTCATGTGGATGCCCGACAGAGAGAGTTTTTGAATTTTACTTAGGGGTATAAATCTGTGGCTGAATACGAGGCTGGATTTTTGCGACTTAGCTGCTATGCGCATGGGATGGTGGCAACTGAATATGAGTGCTGTGTTTGTTTCGAGGATCACCTCAGAGATAGTTTACGAGTTCTAATAGCTCCACAGAGGGAATGAGATTTTTCCGCTTTAGTGGATAAGGCAAGGATCGCCAAGGACGTGAACAGCGCCTGAACGCTAGAATCATGAAGAGGAAAGGGGTAGGAAAAAGAGGGATTCGGAGCCTTCAAGTTCATTTCTGAGGCCTAAGAAAAAGGCCAGAGTTGATGGGCCAATCAGAGTTTGGACCCTTGCTGCTGTTGCTGGACCGCAGCCCTGTGCTGATTGTGGGAGACGCCATCAGGGCGACTGCTGGAAAAGGATTGGGGGATGTTTGAGGTGCGAATCTTTGGAGCACCATATGATAGATGGTCCACGGAAGCCAGAGAAGATGCAAGCTACTGGTTTGGGTAATGTACAGCTGTCGATAGGTGGTTAGCAGTGGCCGAGAGGCCGTGGTCAGGCCAAATGTGGGAATGGTTTGGGCCATGGTCAGAGGGCACTGGGCAGTGGTGCTGGAGATAATGAGGCGAGGTAGCCAGCCTATATACTGCATGTCACTGAGAGGACGGGGATGCCCTAGATGTTATAACGGGTATGTTCTTTATTCATAATGTACCTTATACTACACTAATTGATGATGAATTTACTCATTCTTATATAGCATGCACTATGTCTGAGACTTTGGGTATAATGGTTGAAACCACTACGAGTGAGGTTAATGTGTTAAGCCTATTGGGGCAGTCAGTTAGGGTAGACAAAATTGTTCAGAGATGTGCCCTTGGAGGTTCAAGGAGTAACCTTTTGGCGGATTTGATGGAACTTCCTTTTGGAGAGTTTGATTTAATCCTGGGGATGGATTGGCTAGTAAAACATCGGGCAAATTTGGATTGTGCTGCTAAACATATTGTACTAAAAACTGCAGAGGGTGAAGAGGTAGTTGTAATTGGGGAGCGTCGGGTTTATTTGTCAAATTTGTCTCTGCATTAAGGGCCGAGAAATTGGTTCGTAAAGGTTGTGAGGCATATTTAGCCTACATTGGTGTTTTAGGTTCTAAGGGCTCTTCTGTTAAGTATATTAGAATAGTTAAGGACTTTTTGGATGTTTTTCCCGATGAGCTACCTGGGTTACCTCCAAACCGTGAAGTTGAGTTTGGGATTGAGCTCCTTCCTGGTACAGCTTCGGTGTCCATCACCCCTTATAGAATGGCACCGAGGGAGCTTGTGGAGCTTAAGGCTCAGTTCAAGATTTACTGGATCGTGGGTTCATCCGCCCTAGTGTGTCGTCATAGGGAGCACCAGTGTTATTTGTGAAAAAGAAGGATGGATCTATGCGTATGTGCATCAACTATCAGCAACTGAACAAACTGACCATCAAGAATAAGTACCCTTTACCGAGAATAGACGATCTATTTGATCAGCTTTAAGGAGCTTCAGTTTTCTCCAAAATTGATCTCTATTTGGGATACCATTAGTTGAGAGTTAAAGAGGCTGATGTATACAAGACTGCGTTTAGGACTTGTTATGGACATTACGAGTTCTTAATCATGCTGTTTGGATTAACGAATGCACCAGCGGCTTTTATGGATCTAATGAACCGGGTATTCCAACCTTATCTAGATTGATTCATAGTGGTTTTTATTGATGACATTCTGGTGTACTCAAGAACTAAAGACGAACACGATGAACATCTCTGAGTGGTTCTACAGACTCTGAGAGAAAAGCAATTATATGTAATAACCCGATTTTTGACCCTAATCGAAACGGTGGTTTCAGGACCACAAATCTGAGTCTAAAAAATATTTAAATGCTATTTTCCGTGCTCTAAATATGTGAATTAGCTGATGTGAAAAATTCGTGTTAAAATTTTATCGTTTGGATGTCCGATTTATAAAAAAGGGCTTAATCGCGTAAAACAGAAATTTGGAGGTTTAATGTGTAATGGCCGAAATTGTGCATGTCTTTCTAATAAGGGGTGTTTAAGTGGTAATTAAGCCATTTTTGAATAGTGGGACGGTAGTGTCCATGGCTTATAAAGTTTAGTAATTTAATTTTTAAGGTTAGATGTGTAAATTGATAATTAAGTCATAAAATAATAAAAACAAAACATAAAATAAAGCATGCAAATTCATCATTGGAGGCCGAATCTTAAAAGAAAATAAAGAGAAAAGAAGAGCAAGCATATTCGGCCATTGTGAGTCTAATTTAAGTTATGTATTGATTTCGATTTTTGATATTTTTTACGTTTTTGAGATCGTTGCTTTGAAATGTGCAAAGCCCATGTCCTAATTTTTTATTTTGATGATGATTTCATATTTCCTATTTTTGATGTCTTGATGAAATTTTGGTTAGATGTGGTTAAAATGAAGATATGTGTTAGATTATTACATTTGTATTGGAAATTTTCAAGAAAAGTAAGTAAATAGGGCTTAATTTAAAAAAATGGAAAATAGAGGACTAAATTGTGAAATTAGCTAATTGTAAGGGCTTATAAGAGCATGGGAGGTATTCGGCTATAGCTTGGACTAAGTAATTTATATTTGTTTTGTGTTTTGAGAATTTTGGACTTAATTGCTAAATGTGTAAAATGTATGGGGCAAAAATGTAAATTGCTCATTAATGTGTTGTTGGATTAAATTGAGTGAAATTTTATTTAAATAAAGTTCATTTGAAATGTATAGATCAAGAAACAAAAAGATCAGACTTGGATCGGGGGAAAGCAAAACTCGTTGAATAGTCGATAATCCTTGTTTGTCGATACCAGAGGTAAGTTATTAAGCAAATTAGTTGTGATAATTTGAATAACTGTAATTTGTGTATGTTTGAGCCAATCAAATGAGATATACTATGTTATAAGGTAGTTGCCGAATGGATAAAAGAAATTAAGTTGCATTAGCTGTTGAATTTTGGCACTAAGTGCGAGTTGAGATCAGTCGATTATTAAATTCTGCACTGAGTGTGTGAGATAAATTATAAGCACTAAGTATGCGAGTTTAGTGATCGAGCACTAAGTGTGCGGTGGATATACTTATCGTTAAATGACTATAAGCACTGAGTGTGCGATTTTATCAAGTAATTACAGATAGTTGGATGAGTGTATACCTGGAGTTTCGTAGGGACTAACTATTACTTATGTGCTCAATTCTATGTACAGTAAGTTTTGAACCTATGTGGTGAATGTAATTAAGTTTATATGTTTGTGATTAATCATGGTGAGGGTAAAATGTTAGCTGGATACATGCGTTTGAGATTGGATGATTTGATATTGAAAGTGTCTATAAAAATGAATATGTATGTATTCAGTTATACGGTAATGTTGTGACCTTGGGAGTATATGATGATGTTGATCACGGATATATGTGAAATTCGGCTTAGTTACACTTGATACAAGAATGTATATGTTGTATACGAAATTGTAAGAGTAGAAAATGTTAATGACTTAGTGTTGAACATATTAATGACTTTGTGATGTTTCCATGCCGAAATATATGTTTGGTCTTTTGATTGATGGTAAAAAGATACTTTGGAAATGAGTAAACAAATCTAGTTGAATTATCATTTGTGATGAGTATAATGACCTTGAATTGGTAAATCAAAATTATGAGAATTGGTAGCATGATTTAGCTAACTTGAATCTAGTTTCATTAAATTGAGATAGCAAGTTAAATAAATTATTAAATTGCTTATAACTTACTAAGCTAAAATAGCTTACATCCTGTTGTTCACTGTTTCTGGTCTTAGATTTTTGGAGACTGCTACGAGTTCGGGATCACCGTTGAAGTCATTCATCTATCATTTGGTATTGTTTTAAGTTAAACCTATAACTTATGGCATGTATAAGCTAGGATGCCTTTTGGATCTTTTCTTTTAAATAAGATGTATATAGTGAGCCATGCGAAAATGGCTTATTATCTGGGGATAAATAGTGAAATATTATTATAATGTTTTGAATGGATGAATTAGTTATGATATTAATATATGTGATTAGCGTGTGGTATGATTTAGTGATGAATTGAGTCGGTATGTTATTTGGTTCAAGTTTATGTGCATTCGATTATGTTATAATAATGAATTTTTGTTAAAATGATTCATTGTGAACAAAGATGTGCACATTTGATCTATGTGTAATTTCATAATCATATATATATATATATATGGTTGCATAAATGGCTAATGAATGAAGGTCGGAGTTCATTATATGACATGTCTTTTTATAAGATTAAATCATTTTATATATGTGTTTATCGAATTAGGTGGTTATAAAAAGGAATTAGTGATTTATTTATAATGTTATAAATTTTTAACATGACTAAAACTTAGATTATTAGTGAAATGGCTATTAAATGAGGTATGTATGCTAAGCATGTTCATATTCGGCTGAACCTAGTAAAAATTACCAAATGAATAGTGTATATGTTGTATGCGTTTGAAAGTAGAAATTTTGGAAAAGTACCATTTTATGTTCCTTCGAATTGGGTTAAGTCAATTATATGATTTTATGCTGATTTTAGTACCTAAATGCATGATATTATTGATATGCATTGAAATATGTGTTCTTTTATAATTTATAAGATGTGAATTGATTAATACATTTGTAAAGTAATTGTTATGTACATATGTTATTGGAGAGAGATGTTACAGGGATGCATTACTATAAAGGTAGAGTCTTGTCTGTGATGCCTTGTAACCCACTCAAGTGACGAATTTGGGTTAGGGGTGTTACATTGTATGCCAAGTTTAGTAAGTGTGAGTTCTGGTTGAGGGAATTTACTTTTCTAGGTGATATGGTATCTGATGAAGGGATTAGAGTTGATCCTCAGAAAATTGAAGCTGTTCTGGATTAGAAACCACCTAAGACTGTATCTAAGATTCAAAGTTTTCTAGGTCTCGTAGGGTATTATAGATGTTTTGTAGAGGGGTTTTCGTTGATTGTTGCACCTCTGACTAAGTTATTGCGTAAAGGGGTGCCATTTAACTGGACTAATAGGCAGTAAGAAAGTTTTGAGAAGCTTAAGAAAGTTCTGACTAAGACCTCTATTCTGATTCAGCTAGAGTTTGGAAAAGAGTTTACTGTATACAGTGATGCATCGTGTATTGGCTTGGGATGTGTACTGATGCAAGAAGGTAAGGTAATTGCCTATGTGTCGCGATAGCTTAAGACTCATGAGTTAAATTATCTGACACATGACTTGGAGTTAGCTGTAGTGGCATACGCACTGAAAATTTTGAGACATTACTTATACGATGAGAAGTGTATCATTTACACTGATCACAAGAGTCTCAAATATCTCCTCACTCAGAAGGAGCTGAACCTTAGGCAGCGTAAATGGATTGAGCTGCTAAAGGATTATGATTGCACGATTGAATACCATTTGGGTAAGGTTAATGTAGTGGCCGACGCACTGAGTCATAGGGCTATGTCTGATCTGAGGGTGATATTTGCTCTCCTAAGTTTATTTGATGATGGTAGTCTATTGGCCGAACTTCAGGTTAAGCCTACTTGGATCGAGAAGATTAAAGGTAAACAAATGAAGGATGAGCCATTGGGTCTTCTGACAAGTTAAGAATAACAATACGATAGATTTTGGACTGAATAGCGAATGGATACTTTGTTTTCATGGGAGAGTTTGTGTGCCAAATGATACTGAGTTGAGGTAGTTTATACTGCGAGAGGCACATAGTGGTCCTTTTTCTATGCACTTTCGTAGGAACAAGATGTTTCGAGACCTTCATGAGCTATATTGGTGGCCAGGACTTAAGCGCGAGGTTACGGATTTTGTGAGTAAGTGTTTGACATGCCAGCAGGTTAAGGCTGAGCATTGGCTACCCTCAGGTTTACTACAGCTAGTTAAGATTCCACTCTAGAAGTGGGAGAGGGTGATTATGGACTTCATTAGTGGGCTGTCCTTAACGCCTACTAAGAAGGATTCAATATGGGTTGTCGTGGATCGATTGACCAAATCTACCCATTTCATACCTGTTCGTACTGATTACTCGTTGCAAAAGCTGGCTAAACTATATGTGTCTGAGATAGTGCGACTGCATGGGGTACTAATTTCCATAATATCTGATAGAGATCTTTGCTTCACGTCACAGTTCTGAAAGAAGTTACACGAGGCTTTGGGTACAAGGTTAGACTTTAGTACTGCGTTCCATCCTCAGACAGGTGGTTAGTCAGAGAAGGTGATTCAGATACTAAAGGACATGTTAAGAAGTTGTGTGATTAACTTCCCAGGCAGTTGGAAGGATTATTTGTCGCTAACAGAGTTTGCATACAATAATAGCTACCAGTCTAGCATACAGATGGCACCTTACGAGGCATTATATGGTCGTAGGCGTCGCACTCTTTTGTGTTAGACTGAGTTGGGCGAGCGGCGTGTTCTGGGCCCTAAATTAGTCTCTAATACCGAGGATAAAGTTAGGTTAATTCGAGAACAACTGAAGGCGACATCAAACAGACAAAAATCATACACAGATCTAAAGTGCAAGAAGATTGAGTATTCTGTGGGGGACTATGCTTTTCTTAAAGTCTCGCCATGGAAGAAAATACTAAGGTTTAGACGGAAGGGCAAGCTGAGCCCTAAGTTCATTGGGCCTTACTGCATACTAAAGCGTGTGAGACCAGTTGCCTATCAGCTTGAGTTAACTCTAGAGTTGGACCGAATTCATGATGTGTTCCATGTCTCTATGCTGAGGTGTTATTGCTCCGATCCTACGTGTATTGTATTAACTGAGGGGAATGAGGTTAGGCTAGATCAAACTTTCGAGGAGGAACCTATTCAGATTCTAGAGCCTAATGTACAAGTGTTAATGAAGAAATCTATCCCACTGGTTAAGGTACTTTGGCTAATCACAGTCCTGAGGAGGCCATGTGGGAACCTGAGGAGGCCATGCGACAATAGTACCCTCATCTGTTTTAACCAAGTAAATTTCGAGGCCGAAATTTTCTTTTAGTGGGGTAGAGTTAACACCCCAAAAATCTAAGTCTTTCATTTTGTATGTTGCTGCAACAAATATCTATCTGCTTTAGTGGTTAAGTGTTCTGGGAGTGTCTGAGAAGTCTTATGTTCAAGCCTTGGCTTGTAAATTTTTTTTTTTTACTTGAATGAACCCTGACTCTAGCCTTTAGGCTTCTTAAATAATTGTGGGTAAAACATGACAGAAAAGCCTACTGGTCCAGGGGTTAGGGGCGTGTGCAGTGTTCCATGGGGTCTGAGGTTCGAGTCTTGGCATGTCAAAAGGAGTATTTATTTTGCTTCTTTACCGTGTGGGTAGTTGAGGTTGACCAAAACTCTATTGAGTTGAGTGGAGTTAAAATTGGTGGTTGTGGAGATTATGTTGGAGAGATTGTAGGAGGATATTGTGGGATTTTGAAGTGTGGAGGAGTTGGTGCTGAATTGGTATTCCGATCATTCAGAATTCAGCCTTGATGGGATTACTCTCCATTTCAGCTACTGTAAGCATTTTGGGTTCTTTTCTGCACTTCTTGGTAGCCGATTGTTGCTAGGGGAACTTTCGGGTTTTTTTTTCATATTGTCCATTACGGTTTTTCTTTTCTACCTCTATTCTTTTAGTAATAGTTTTTCCCTTATTCCTCTTTTTTGGCCGAATACTTCATTGTCCTCCCCCTTTCTCAACTTTTTCGGGTTTCAACATTTTCCCTCTCTTTGCACCTTGGTACTTTACCGAATATTTCTTCTCCTCTTTGTCTATACTATTTCTTTCATCCTCACTATGCCGACTTTCCCTTCATTCCTATCTACCATTTTTGTAGTCATTCCTATTCATCACTTTGGCGTTTTGGTATGTTTGACTTTCAGTATGAGTGCACTCCTTTTCTTTCCTTCTCCCTCTTTGTCATATTATTATTACACCTAACATCTTCCTGTGATGTCGTTTTCTATTAGGGGTGCAATTGTTCCATTCTGCCTCTATCATATTGAGTACTTTCGGCTCTTGAATGGGTATAGGGTGATTGTTCCTTTCTTCTAAACTTGACTTTGCGTTTCGGTAAGTGTTTTTCGTCTAGCTCAAATTGTTCATTTGAATAATGGTTAATAAGGTTCGGTTGGAATGCAGGGAACCACTAAGGTCTGTGGTTCTCTTGCAACAGATTAAGTGTGTAAGCCTCAATCGACCGATCTAAACAGGTGATAGGTAATCTTTTGGATAAGTGTTTTGGTTAGGGTTTTGTTAATTTGATTAGTATGTGATTAACTATTGGTTGTGATTGAATATAGGTTTGGTGTTCGTGGGCTTTTGCGCGTTCTAGCAAACAGGTGTGTAACCACACTGCCCAAACTTTAGATCGACAGAAGTCGAAAAATGTGATCTTTGATGCCATGTGGGCGTGCACTCGCCCGTGTGGTAATTCAAATGTATAGACATGGACGGTTGATCGTAGGGGCCACCATGAGCGATTTCATGGGCTAGGGCCGAGTTGGGCCATGTGGGCCCAACGGGCTGTGGGCCCCACATAGGTAAACCACACAAATGAGTGGAATACTGGGCTAGGCTGTGTAACTCATGCAGCCAAGGCCGTTTCTGGGCTTTGTGGGCTACAAGGATGTGTGGGCCCACACGGGCCACATTATGGGCTTTGGGCCCATTCTCATGGGTTGGTAGTTAAGGTTGCACGGGTCGCCCGAGATAGATGTGGACCTACTGATTGGTCGGTGAGTATACATAGACCCCAAATAGATAAAATGGCCGTTATGCCCTTATGAGGTAAAATGAATGATACATCCCTATGAGATAGAATGATTGTTATGCCCTTATGTTATGTTTGACTGTATTTGTGCATGCCACGTTATATATGTTTTGCATACATGTGTGATATGTTGCATGGGGATGGGATTATTATGATTGGAGAAAGTGTACTGTACAGGCAACTCTGCTACAAATACTGTTTAGTGCCACAACCGGTGCTAATTCTTGGAGCGTGGGGTTGGGTGGGTTGATTTTGTCCCCACATAGTGTGACAGCCCGAAATAGGGCCTAATCAGAACAGTGGTTTCTTAACCACAAATCCGAGAGGAATAAGTTAAATTTTGTGAATTTTATACTGCATAGGTTTATCGATTCAGTTCTATAAGAAAATTTTTTTTAGAAATTTACTATTTTTGTGATTAATTAGAAAACATGGACTAAATTGCAAATAGGGGAAATTATCAGTATTAGATGAAATAGGGACTTGATTGAATTGTGATATGAATGTAGGAGTGTTTATGTTGCAATTATACCATAAGTTAATAGGATGGACACAAAAGGGTAATTCTAGAGAAATTTTCAAGAAACATGGCTAAGGGCATTTTTGTCCAATTGATAAAAATTGTCATAAAAGATGAGAAAAAAGAAAATGTTCATCTTCTTCTCATATTTCTACCGAATTTTCTCTCCACCATTGCTAAAGGGGTTTTGAGCTTTGTCAATCAAATTGTAAGGGTATTTCAACCCCGTTTTCAATTATTTTCATATTTTTGAGTCCCTTGAAGCTTGAATTTCATGATTTTGCTATTTATTTGAAAAGAAATTAGGGTTTGAAAATTACCCATTTTAGAGAAATGTTGTTATTTGGTGAATTTTGGTAGTAACTGAGTTATTGATGTGTTATTTACGTGTTTTTACAAGTGGTTTTTGATAAAAACGTCCCTAAGGGACTAAAATAAGAAAAGAGAAAAGTTGCTCATAAATAGATGAATGTGAGTGAATTTTGGATGATTTTATTGATAAAAGAAGCTAATTGAGTTTAAAATGCAAGAAAATGAAGTAAAATTGAAATTCCAAGACTAGGGGTAAAATGGTCATTTGCCCAACAAGTCCGATTTATGAATGTGTTGGATAGAATATTGATAAATGTGTTAAATGCATTTATTTAGATCAAGAAAGAGGAAAGGGTGATCGAAATCGAGGAAAGGAAAAGATAGTAGAATAGCACGAGTTAGTCGATTTGTTATCGAGGTAAGTCATAAGTAAATTATAGCTTATCTGCATCATTGTTAATTATTTGATGATTCCGATGTGAAAATATGTGAATATGATATTGAATTAAGTAAATGTGTAATTGTGATTATTTTGATAAACCCCGGTTGGACTGTAAGAATGTTTTCGGATATGTGTGACATGTCACTTGAGGGCTCTAAATCTGTCTGATTTCGTATCCCGAGTGCTGGGTGTACTAGCATGTGTTGCAGTCACCTGTCAGCTTATGTGAGCAGACCCGTGGATTACGTCTGTGTATCTGTGATCTGAGGTAGCTACGGCTACATATTCTGGTAGCTTCGGCTACATACTCTGTTGGCTTACGCCATATTTCTGTGATTGGCTTCGGCCATATATCTGTGAAGCATTTCGGTGCTAACCTCTGTATATCCGTCTCTGTTCTGAATGTTCAACGGGGAAATTAACTTGATTATGTGAAGTAATTGTGCAGGTTGAGAATTAGAAATCAGTTGAATATAAAATAATTGTAAATGTCTATGTTTGGATATTTTGGTAAGATTATGCATGAGTAAGTACACCAATATTGCACCTCTGTTATGTTAGAACCAACATCTTGGTTAATTATCGTGCATTTGGCTATTGATTTGCTTATGTCTTACTAAGCTACTTGTAGCTTACTCCCATTTTCTTTCCTTTTTCCTTTAGATTATCAAGTGATGAGCATTTTGGAATTTGTGATCCAAGGAGGCTCGTCTCACACTATCAAGCTACCGTTGAGTATGTGCTATGGTTTGATAATTTTAGATTGGCATGTATAGTTGGCTAGTTTTTGTACAAATGTTATTTAGTGGTTAGAATGAAAGGGATGAATATATGCAACTCGTTTTGTAAATGAGGTATGAATGTAGTCTTCGAATGTATGTCATTGGAATTGGTTAATATGAATGAAATATAGTTGTGATGATGTCTCAGGGAGGTTAAGGCTTGGTAAATAGCCGGACACGGCCTGCATGGCAGGGCACATGGGCGTGTGTCTCGGTCGTGTGGGATTTGACAGAATACTCCACGGGGTAGAGGCACGGGCGTGCTTAGGCCGTGGTCGAGCCACGAGCCAACCCCACGAGCGTGTGAAAGTACACGGCCTATTCCCACGAGCGTGTGATATAGTTTGTAGCCGTGTCGAGTAAGTCAGAATGTTCCACGACCTTTGGACATGGGCGTGTGAGGGCCACGCGGCCTTATCACACGGCCGTGCCTTGTGTCACACGGGCGTGTAACGTTGTTTTAAAAGTGAAAAATTTTTCGAGCTTCCGATGCGATAGGATTCGAATCCTAACCATCCAAAGGGTTAGTATTACCATAGAAAATCCTAGGGAAGAGTAGTATTTCATTAATTTGATTGAAAAATGAATCCGAACTCCTGTAAGTCTAGTAACACCCATTACTCGATTCTGGCGACGGTTTCGGGTAATGGGTGTTACATTTTTAATTGGTATCAGAGCATGGTTTAGCCGATTCTCGGATTAGTGAAGTCAGTGTAATAGTCAGTCTATACATGCCAATTTTTAGACTTGATAGTGTAACGACTCCTAATGATTTTGAAATGTTTTTATTATAGTAAATGGATCCCAATCGAGATACTGTTGATGATGCTCAGAGTAATACGCCTGCTCCCGCGCAAGGGACAGTGCCTGTTGAGAGTAGACCCGAGACCTAAGGTCAGGGAGATGAGGCTCGGGAAGCCTTTCTCCATAGAATGAGTAATTGGTATACAGAGTTTATTAGGGCGAATCCGAATGCTTAATCTTCTCCGCCCCCTCCTATTCCTCAAGCCGTTCCCATAGTTCCTCCACAATCAGAAGTGGTAAGATTATCTAAGCCTCCGGTAGATAAAATCAGAAAATATGGGGCTAAAGAACTCTGAGCTAATGTGGATAATGATCCAGAGAAAGCTGAATTTTGGCTAGAAAACACAGTCAGGGTGTTAGAAGAATTGTCTTGTACTCCCGATGAGAGTTTGAAATGTGCTGTCTCATTGCTGAAAGATTCTGCTTATTATTGGTGGAAGACCTTGACTTCCGTTGTGTCTAGAGAAAGAGTGTCCTGGGATTTCTTTCTAGGGGAATTCCGTAAAAAGTATATTAGTCAGTACTTTATCGATCAAAAGCGGAAGGAATTTTTAGACTTGAAGCAAGGGAGTATGTCAGTAGCCGAATATGAAAGAGAGTTTGTTAGATTGAGTAAGTATGCCCAAGAGCTAGTAACCACCGAAGAAATGCTTTGTAAGAGATTTGAAGATGGACTGAACGAAGACATTCGATTACTTGTGGGAATCTTGGAAATTAAAGAGTTAGTAGTATTAGTTGAACGAACCGTCAAGGCCGAAGCTTTAAGCAAAGATAAAAAGAAGGCTGAGAATGAAGCTAGAGATTCTAAAAAGAGGTCGATGGGCCAATCATTTCAATCACAATCGAAGAAATCAAGAGAGATGAGTTCTCGATCAAATGCTTCGGTAAATTTTTCTCAGAGAGACCGTGGTAAACAACGTTTTAAACCAAAGGGACAAACCACTTCGGCAACAAGTGTTGGTAGTGTAAGATCTGATAGGCTCGAATGCCAGCATTGTGGAAAGAGACATATGGGTGAATGTTATTTGTATAATTGAGCTTGTTTTAGGTACGGGTCCCAAAATCATTTCATTAAAGATTGTCCCGAAAGAGAAGAGTTGGAGAGATCTCAAAATGTGAAAACAAGTAATGTGAGCAGGGGAAGACCATCGAAGAATGTGGGATCTGGAAATAGCAGCAGAAGTGAAAAGAAAGATATTACTATAAGATCTGAACCGAGAGCTCCAGCAAAAGCATATGCTATAAAGGCTCATGAAGAAGCTTCTTCGCCTGAAGTAATTACTGGTACATTTTTTCTCTGTGATGATTCTGTTTTTGCGTTAATTGATCCGGGATCAACTCATTCATATATATGTGTGAAAATAGTGTCTGACAAGAATTTGTGTATCGAGTCCACTGAATTCGTGGTTAAGGTGTCAAATCCGTTAGGAAAACATGTGATAGTAAACGAAATTTGTAAGAACTGTCCCTTGATGATTCATGGTCACTGTTTCTCTGTTGATTTGATGTTGCTTCCTTTTGATGAATTTGATGTCATTTTGGGGATGGATTGGTTAACCATGCACGGTGCTAAGATAGATTGTAGACGAAAGATCCTTGAATTGAATTGTGGTGATGGTGAAATACTCTGAATTGAAACGGATAAATCAGATTGTGTTTCGTTAATGATTTCTGCAATGTCTGCTTATAAATGTTTGAAAAATGGTTGTGATGCATATTTAGCCTATGTATTGAACACTAAAGTGTCAAAAAGGGAAATTGAATCTGTGCCGATAGTATGTGAATATCTAGATGTATTTTTCGATGAATTGCCTGGATTACCTCCAGACAGAGAAATAGAGTTTGGTATTGAATTACTTCCGGGTACTGCTCCGATATCGATTGTTCCGTATAGAATGGCACCAGCCGAGTTAAAAGAGTTAAAGACACAGTTGCAAGAGTTGACTGACAAGGGTTTTGTGAGGCCAAGTTATTCTCCCTGGGGTGCTCCGGTTTTATTTGTCAAAAAGAAAGATGGAACATTGAGACTTTGTATTGATTATCGTCAACTTAATAAAGTGACAGTGAAAAACAAGTATCCGTTGCCTAGAATTGACGATTTATTTGATCAGCTTAAAGATGCCTCGGTATTTTCAAAAATTGATTTGAGGTCTGGATATTATCAATTAAGGGTTAAGGAATCTGATATGTCCAAGACTGCTTTTAGAACCTGGTATGGTCACTATGAATTTCTGGTAATGCCATTTGGATTGACTAACACTCCAGCCATTTTCATGGATCTGATGAACAGGATTTTTAGACCTTATTTAGATAAATTTGTGGTAGTCTTTATTAATGACATTCTGATATACTCTAAAAGCGAGACCGAGCACGCGGAGCAATTGAGAATAATATTGCAAATTTTGAGTGAAAAGAAGCTTTATGCTAAATTCAGTAAAAGTGAGTTTTGGCTTAATGAAGTAGGATTCTTGGGACATGTAGTTTCAAAAGATGGTATTCGAGTGGATCCGAGTAAGATTTCTGTAATTGTAGAATAGAAGCCTCCAAAAAATGTGTCTGAAGTCAGGAGTTTTCTGGGCCTTGCCGGATATTACCATCATTTTGTACAGGGCTTTTCAATAATAGCTTCACCCATTACGAAACTGTTACGGAAAGAAGCCAAATTTATATGGACGGATGATTGTCAGCAAAGTTTTGAAAGGTTGAAAAAGTGTTTAACAAAGGCACCAATATTAGTGCAACTGGAGTCGGGAAAGGAATTTGTTGTCTATAGTGATGCGTCTTCAAATGGACTTGGTTGTGTTTTGATGCAAGAAGGAAAGGTAATAGCTTACGCTTCTCGACAACTAAAACTACATGAAAAGAATTATCCGACTCACGATTTAGAATTGGCCGCTATAGTTTTTGCTTTGAAGATTTGGCGACACTATTTGTATGGTGAAAAGTGTAGAGTGTACACCGATCATAAGAGTTTGAAGTATGTGATGACTCAAAAAGAGTTAAATTTGAGACAACGGAGATGGTTAGAATTACTGAAAGACTATGAGCTCATAATAGACTATCATCCGGGTAAAGCGAATGTGGTTGCGGATGCTTTAAGTAGAAAATCTCTGTTTGCTTTGAGGGCTTTGAATGTGAATTTGTCGTTGGCTGATAAAGGTTTGTTGATAGCCAAATTAGTGGCAAAGCCATTATTTTTACAAGAAATTTGTGAAATCCAAAAATTTGACAGTGATTTGTTAGCAAAGCGGACTCAGTGTGAAACTGACAATAGTTCTGATTTTCGAATAAATTCCGATGGTTGTTTGTTGTTTCGTGATAGGATATATGTGCCGAAAAATACTGAACTGATTCAGAAGATTCTATATGAAGCTCATAATAGTCAATGGTCAATGCACCCTGGTAGTGTGAAAATGTATCAGGATTTAAAGAAAGTGTATTGGTGGCCGGGTATGAAACGGGATATTTCTGAATATGTGTTAAAATGCTTAGTGTGTCAGAGAGTGAAAGCAGAACATCAATTGCCTTCTGGATTATTGCAGCCAATTATGATTCCCGAGTGGAAATGGGAAAGAATTACGATGGATTTTGTTTCTGGATTGCCTTTAACTCCGAGAAAAAAAGATGCTATTTGGGTAATAGTTGATCGATTAACTAAGTCAGCTCATTTTATTCCAGTGAAAATGGATTTTTCTATGGACAAATTAGCGGAGTTGTATGTCTCTGAAATAGTTAGACTACATGGTGTGCCTGTGTCTATTATTTCCGACAGAGATCCTCGTTTTACTTCAAGGTTTTGGAAGAAATTACAAGAGGGATTAGGTACCAAATTAAATTTTAGTACTGCCTTTCATCCTCAGACAGACGGACAATCAGAAAGAGTGATTCAAGTGTTAGAGGATATGTTGCGATGTTGTGTTTTAGAGTTTGAAGGTAGTTGGGACAAATATTTGCCTTTGATTAAATTTGCGTATAATAATAGTTATCAGTCGAGCATTAAAATGGCACCGTATGAAGCTCTATATGGGCGAAAATGTCAGACTACGTTGTATTGGACTGAACTCCGTGAAAGGCATATTCATGGGACAGATTTGATAAAAGAGACAGAGGACAAAGTGAAGGTAATACAGGATTGTTTAAAGGCAGCATCCGATTGACAAAAGTCGTATGCAGATTTGAAAAGGAAAGAAATTGAGTTCCAAGTAGGAGATAAGGTATTCTTGAAAGTCTCCCCGTGGAAGAAAATCTTGAGATTTAGCCATAAGGGTAAATTAAGTCCGCGTTATATTGGTCCGTATGAAGTAATCGAAAGAATAGGTCCAGTTGCCTATCGGTTATCTTTGCCTCTGGAATTGGAGAGAATTCATAATGTATTTCATGTCTTTATGCTTCGTCGATACCGGTCGGATCCATTGCATCTAATTTCACCTACTAAGATTGAAATTCAATCAGATATGTCATATGATGAAGAACCGGTTAAGATTCTGGCACGAGAAGTAAAACAGTTGAGGAATAAGAAGATTAAGTTAGTAAAGGTATTATGGCAACGTCATGGAATGGAAGAGGCAACATGGGAAACGGAAGAGACTATGAGGACTCAATATCCACATTTGTTTACTGGTAAGATTTTCGGGGACGAAAATCCCTAGAGGAAGGGAGGATTGTGACAGCCCGACATAGGGCCTAATCGGAATAGTGGCTTCGTAACCACAAATCTGAGAGGAATAAGTTAAATTTTGTGAATTTTATACTGCATAGGTTTATCGATTCAGTTCTGTAAGAAAATTTTTTTTAAAAATTTACTATTTTTATGATTAATTGGAAAACATGGACTAAATTGCAAATAGGGGAAATTATGAGTATTAGATGAAATAGGGACTTGATTGAATTGTGATATGAATGTAGGAGTGTTTATGTTGCAATTATACCATAAGTTAATAGGATGGACGCAAAAGGGTAATTCTAGAGAAATTTTCAAGAAACATGGCTAAGGGCATTTTTGTCCAATTGATAAAAATTGTCATAAAAGATGAGAAAAAAATGAAAATGTTCATCTTCTTCTCATGTTTCTACCGAATTTTCTCTCCACCATTGCTAAAGGGGTTTTGAGCTTTGTCAATCAAATTGTAAGTGTATTTCAACCCCGTTTTCAATTATTTTCGTATTTTTGAGTCCCTTGAAGCTTGAATTTCATGATTTTGCTATTTATTTGAAAAGAAATTAGGGTTTGAAAATTACCCATTTTAGAGAAATGTTGTTATTTGGTGAATTTTGGTAGTAACTGAGTTATTGATGTGTTATTTACATGTTTTTACAAGTGGTTTTTGATAAAAACGTCCCTAAGGGACTAAAATAAGAAAAGAGAAAAGTTGCTCATAAATAGATGAATGTGAGTGAATTTTGGATGATTTTATTGATAAAAGAAGCTAATTGAGTTTAAAATGCAAGAAAAAGAAGTAAAATTGAAATTCCGAGACTAGGGGTAAAATGGTCATTTGCCCAACAAGTCCGATTTATGAATGTGTTGGATAGAATATTGATAAATGTGTTAAATGCATTTATTTAGATCAAGAAAGAGGAGAGGGTGATCGAAATCGAGGAAAGGAAAAGATAGTAGAATAGCACGAGTTAGTCGATTTGTTATCGAGGTAAGTCATAAGTAAATTATAGCTTATCTGCATCATTGTTAATTATTTGATGATTCCGATGTGAAAATATGTTAATATGATATTGAATTAAGTAAATGTGTAATTGTGATTATTTTGATAAACCAAGGTTGGACTGTAAGAATGTTTTCGGATATGTGTGACATGTCACTTGAGGGCTCTGAATCTGTCTGATTCCGTATCCCGGGTGCTGGGTGTACTAGCATGTGTTGCAGTCACCTGTCAGCTTATGTGAGCAGACCCATGGATTACGTCTGTGTATCTGTGATCTGAGGTAGCTACGGCTGCATATTCTGGTAGCTTCGGCTACATACTCTGTTGGCTTACGCCATATTTCTGTGATTGGCTTCGGCCATATATCTGTGAAGCATTTCGGTGCTAACCTCTGTATATCTGTCTCTGTTATGAATGTTTAACGGGGAAATTAACTTGATTATGTGAAGTAATTGTGCAGGTTGAGAATTAGAATTCAGTTGAATATAAAATAATTGTAAATGTCTATGTTTGGATATTTTGGTAAGATTATGCATGAGTAAGTACACCAATATTGCACCTCTGTTATGTTAGAACCAACATCTTGGTTAATTATTGTGCATTTGGCTATTGATTTGCTTATGTCTTACTAAGCTACTTGTAGCTTACTCCCATTTTCTTTCCTTTTTCCTTTAGATTATCAAGTGATGAGCATTTTGGAATTTGTGATCCAAGGAGGCTCGTCTCACACTATCAAGCTACCGTTGAGTATGTGCTATGGTTTGATAATTTGAGATTGGCATGTATAGTTGGCTAGTTTTTGTACAAATGTTATTTAGTGGTTAGAATGAAAAGGATGAATATATGTAACTCGTTTTGTAAATGAGGTATGAATGTAGTCTTCGAATGTATGTCATTGGAATTGGTTAATATGAATGAAATATAGTTGTGATGATGTCTCAGGGAGGTTAAGGCTTGGTAAATAGCCAGACACGGCCTGCATGGCAGGGCACACGGGCGTGTGTCTCGGCCGTGTGGGATTTGACAGAATACTCCACGGGGTAGAGGCACGGGCATGCCTAGGCCGTGGTCGAGCCACGAGCCAACCCCACGAGCGTGTGAAAGTACACGGCCTGTTCCCACAGGCGTGTGATATAGTTTGTAGCCGTGTCGAGTAAGTCAGAATGTTCCACGGCCTTTAGACATGGGCGTGTGAGGGCCACACGGCCTTATCACATGGCCGTGCCTTGTGTTACGCCGGCGTGTGACGTTGTTTTAAAAGTGAAAAATTTTCCGAGCTTTCGATGCGATAGGATTCGAATCCTAACCATCCGAAGGGTTAGTATTACCATAGAAAACCCTAGGGAAGAGTAGTATTTCATTAATTTGATTGAAAAATGAATCCGAACTCCGGTAAGTCTAGTAATACCCATTACTCGATTCTGGCGACGGTTTCGGGTAAAGGGTGTTACACATAGAGTGTACGGCTAGACGAAGTGGAGTGTAAAGGCTAGTTGGGTAGGTTTTCTGATTACATATCTGTAACAACCCGAATTAGACCCTAATTGGAATGGTGGTTTCAGGACCATGAATTCGAGTTAGAAAAATATTTAAAAATGATTTCCTGTCTTTATTTTGTGTGAATTTATATCTGTGAAATTTTCATAATTTAATTTTGTCGTTTAGGTGTCCGATTAAATAAAAAGATTTAATTGTGTAAATTGAAAAGTGGGTAGTTTATTTTGTGAAGGGCTTATTTGTTGATGGCTTTCTAAATGGGAGTCGTTCTGATGGAATTAGCCCATTATATATGGTGTTGGACGGTAATGGACTTAGGTTATATGATATTATTATTATTTCATTAAGGGTAAAAATTGAAATGAAATAAAAAGGCAGATTATAACATAATATAACAGATAATAAAATGATTCTCGTTATTTTTATTTCATCTCCTAATTACCGAAACTTAAGAGAAGAATAACCACCTAGGGTTCGACCATCTATTTAGCTCAATCAAGGTTCGTTTTCTTGTCAGTTTTTGATAATTTCTACGTTTTTGAGATCGTTGCTTTGAGTACTACTAAACCCATGCTTAAATTTTTATTTTGATGAATATTTTGAGTTATGCCATTGATGAGAGCTTGTGATTTTTGTTGTTTAATGATGAAATTTGGAGGATATAGTTAATATATTTTGTGTGGGAATTTTTGATGATTTTGAGTAATTAGGACTTAATTGCAAAATAAAAAATAAAATAAAAGTTCGAGGCACTAAAATGTGAAATTGATGAAATATATGGACTTGTATGAGAGTGGGAAAAATTTGGCCAACATGGGTATATTGAAATTTTATATATTTTGTGTGTTTTGTGCAATAGGGATTAAATTGTAAAAATTAAAAATATCAGGGGTAAAAATGGTAATTTGCCTATTTATGTGTTTAGATCAACAACCAAAGAAATCAGATTTGGATCGGGGAAAAACGAAAGTGGTCGACTAGCAGCCCCGTTCCGTTTTACGACGTCTGAGGTAAGTTTTTAAGCAAATAGACGTACCTCAATTTAATTAAATGTTAACTTTACATGCTGAAATTAAAGGTATGATTTGTAATGTACTATAGTCGAATGTGAGTAAGTGGAATAACAACATTTTTGAAATTAATTCGACTGAGTTAAGACACCCGGAAGCCCCGTATGAACCCTAGGAATAGCTAGCATACATATGTCATGACATAAGGTTCCAATATATGTGTGCGAGTAAGCCCATGGCATCGATTTGTGGTTCCGATACGTGTGTACGAGTAAGACCTGTCTGGGACAGTGGCATCAATATGTAATTACATGTAAGACCACGTCTGGGACGTTGACATTGTACGAAATATGTGTGGTAATCCGAGTGTCCTACCCAATTTTGAATGGTTTATCGGGCAAAGGTAAATCATGTTCGGATGTGTGAGATGACTTAAATAACAAGGTATGAATTGGTTCGTTGGCCATTAATAATAAGGTGAGTCTATAATTAGTAGATGTTACAAATTATATGTGATGCAAAAAAAAAAAAAAAAAAAGAGGATATATAAAATATATATCCATGAATTTGTTAAGTACATTCACCCTTTGAACAAATGGTACGTAAATTAAAGAATTGATTCATATATATATATATATATATATATGACTAAGTATATTCGGCCATTTGAGTAACGTGTGTACATGACATTGTACAATAATATTTGAGCTTGTGTTTGTGGGTTTATATATGTGTGATGCTTTAAAAAACATGATAGCCAGGAAGTGAATTGATAGTTATTTTAATTATTTTTATTGGTATTCGGCCAAGTGAATAATATATATAAATATATATATGAGACTACATTATGATCTATGAGCTTATGTATTTATGAGTATGTGAACTAGGTATCTAATGATCATTCGGCCTTGAAGGTTAAAGAATGATTTGTTAAATTGATTATGTAAGTACTTGGGTAAGGAAATAATATCATTGAATATAAATGTATATGATTGAATGAATATAATATGAATATATTTATATATGTGCTTGGAATTAAATGTGAAATGATATAATGACCTAGTTTAATTTAATTAAGTTGAATGAGTCATTGAGTTGTTTATTTGCCTAAGACTTACTAAGCTTTGAAAGCTTATTTCCTGTGTTATGTTTATTCTGTTTTATAGATTCTAAAGTCACGCTACAAGCTCGGGGACTGTCAGCCAAGCTCATCACACTATCTACAGCTTTGGTACCTTTAAACTAAACTTAAATTATGGCATGTATAGGCTGGTTTGGTGGTCAAATATTTCAAAAATGAATGTATATATAAAAGCCATGCGAAGATGGCTAAATTTTATTATTTAAATTCAGTTATGCTAGGTATCAATTTGATCCTTCGCATGTGATTAGTCTGTCTGAGATTGAAATCTAGCCAGATATGACCTACGAAGAGGAACCGATTCACATTTTGACTCGTGAGATTAAAGAGTTGCGAAATAAGAAGATTCCATTAGTTAAAGTACTGTGGCATAAATAAAGAGTTGAGGAAGCAACGTGGGAGCCAAAGGATGCAATGAGAGAACACTATCCGAACCTATTCACCGGTAAGATTTTCGGGGACGAAAATCCGTAAGGGGGAGAGTTGTAACAACCAAATTAGACCCTAATTGGAACGGTGGTTTTAGGACTACAGTTAAATAAAAGGACTTAATCGCGTAAATTGAATTTATTTTGTGTGAATTTATATCTGTAAATTTTCGTAATTTAATTTTGTCGTTTAGGTGTCCGATTAAAGAAAAGGACTTAATCGCGTAAATTGAGAAGTGGGTGGTTTATTTTGTGAAGGGCTTATTTGTTGATGGCTTTCTAAATGGGAGTAGTTATGATGGAATTAACCCATTATGTATGGTGTTGGACAGTAGTGGACTTAGGTTATATGATATTATTATTATTTCATTAAGGGTAAAAATGGAAATGAAATAAAAAGGCATATTATAACATAATATAACATATAATAAAATGATTCTCATTATTTTTATTTCATCTCCTAATTGCCGAAACTTAAGAGAAGAATAACCACCTAGGGTTTGGCCATCTATTTAGCTCAATCAAGGTTCGTTTTCTTGTCAGTTTTTGATAATTTCTACTTTTTTTAAATCTTTGCTTCGAGTACTACTAAACCCATGCTTAAATTTTTATTTTGATGAATATTTTGAGTTATGCCATTGATGAGAGCTTGTGATTTTTGTTGTTTAATGATGAAATTTGGAGAATATATTTCAGGTTAATATATTTTGTGTGGGAATTTTTGATGATTTTGAGTAATTAGGACTTAATTGCAAAATAAAAAATAAAATAAAAGTTCGAGGCACTAGAATGTGAAATTGATGAAATATATGGACTTGTATGAGAGTGGGAAAAATTTGGCCAAAATGAGTATATTGAAATTTTATATATTTTGTGTGTTTTGTGCAATAGGGATTAAATTGTAAAAATTGAAAATGTCAGGGGTAAAAATGGTAATTTGCCTATTTATGTGTTTTTGGACTAAATTGAATGAAGATATATTTTAATGTGTTTAGATCAACAACCAAAGAAATTGGATTTGGATCGGGGAAAAATGAAAGTGGTCGACTAGCAGCCCCGTTCTGTTTTACGACGTCTGAGGTAAGTTTTTAAGCAAATAGACGTACCTCAATTTAATTAAGTGTTAAATATACATGCTGAAATTAAAGGTATGATTTGTTATGTACTATAGTCGAATGTGAGTAAGTGGAATTACAACATTTCTGAAATTAATTCGACTGAGTTATGACACCCGGAAGCCCCGTATGAACCCTAGGAATAGCTAGAATACATATGTCATGACATAAGGTTCCAATATATGTGTGCGAGTAAGCCCATGGCATCGATTTGTGGTTCTGATACGTGTGTAAGAGTAAGACCCTGTCTGGGACAGTAGCATTGATATGTGATTACATGTAAGACCACGCCTGGGACGTTGACATTGTACAAAATATGTGTGGTAATCCGAGTGTCCTACCAAATACCGAATGGTTTATCGGGCAAAGGTAAATCATGTTCGGATGTGTGAGACGACTTAAATAACCAGGTATGAATTGGTTCGTTGGCCATTAATAATAAGGTGAGTCTATAATTAGTAGATGTTACAAATTATATGTGATGCAAAAAAAAAGAGAGGATATATATAATATATATCCATGAATTTGTTAAGTACATTCGGCCTTTGAACAAATGGTAAGTAAATTAAAGAATCGATTCATATATATATATATATATGACTAAGTATATTTGGCCATTTAAGTGACATGTGTACATGACATTGTTCAATAATATTTGAGCTTGTGTTTGTGGTTTTATATATGTGTGATGCTTTAAAAAACATGATAGCCAGGAAGTGAATTGATAGTTATTTTAATTATTTTTATTGGTATTCGGCCAAGTGAATAATATATATAAATATATATATGAGACTACATTATGATCTATGAGCTTATGTATTTATGAGTAATGTGAACTAGGTATCTAATGATCATTCGGCCTTGAAGGTTAAAGAATGATTTGTTAAATTGATTATGTAAGTACTCGGGTAAGGCAATAATATCATTGATTATAAATGTATATGATTGAATGAATATAATATGAATATATTCATATATGTGCTTGGAATTAATTGTGAAATGATATAATGACCTAGTTTAATTTAATTAAGTTGAATGAGTCATTGAGTTGTTTATTTGCCTAAGACTTACTAAGCTTTGAGAGCTTATTTGATGTGTTATGTTTATTCTATTTTGTAGATTCTAAAGTCACGCTACAAGCTCGGGGATTGTCAGCCAAGCTCATCGCACTATCTACAGCTTTGGTACCTTTAAACTAAACTTAAATTATGGCATGTATAGGCTGGTTTGGTGGTCAAATATTTCAAAAATGAATGTATATATAAAAGCCATGCGAAGATGGCTAAATTTTATTATTTAAATTCAGTTATGCTAGGTATCAATTTGATCCTTCGCATGTGATTAGTCCGTCTGAGATTGAAATTCAGCCAGATATGACCTACGAAAAGGAACTGATTCACATTTTGACTCGTGAGGTTAAAGAGTTGCGAAATAAGAAGATTCCATTAGTTAAAGTATTGTGGCATAAACAAAGAGTTGAGGAAGCAACGTGAGAGCCAGAGGATACAATGAGAGAACGCTATCCGAACCTATTCACCGGTAAGATTTTCAGGGACGAAAATCCGTAAGGGGGAGAGTTGTAACAACCAAATTAGACCCTAATTGAAATAGTGGTTTTAGGACCACGATTAAATAAAAGGACTTAATCGCGTAAATTGAATTTATTTTGTGTGAATTTATATCTGTAAATTTTCGTAATTTAATTTTGTCGTTTAGGTGTCCAATTAAAGAAAAGGACTTACTCGCGTAAATTGAAAAGTGGGTAGTTTCTTTTGTGAAGGGCTTATTTGTTGATGGCTTTCTACATGGGAGTAGTTATGATGGAATTAACCCATTATATATGGTGTTGGACAGTAGTGGACTTAGGTTATATGATATTATTATTATTTCATTAAGGGTAAAAATGGAAATGAAATAAAAAGGCATATTATAACATAATATAACATATAATAAAATGATTCTCATTATTTTTATTTCATCTCCTAATTACCGAAACTTAAGAGAAGAATAACCACCTAGGGTTTGGCCATCTATTTAGCTCAATCAAGGTTCATTTTCTTGTCGGTTTTTGATAATTTCTACGTTTTTTAAATCTTTGCTTCGAGTACTACTAAACCCATGCTTAAATTTTTATTTTGATGAATATTTTGAGTTATGCCATTGATGAGAGCTTGTGATTTTTGTTGTTTAATGGTGAAATTTGGAGGATATATTTTGGGTTAATATATTTTGTGTTGGAATTTTTGATGTTTTTGAGTAATTAGGACTTAATTGCAAAATAAAAAATAAAATAAAAGTTCGAGGCACTAAAATGTGAAATTGATGAAATATATGGACTTGTATGAGAGTGGGAAAAATTCGGCCAACATGGGTATATTGAAATTTTATATATTTTATGTGTTTTGTGCAATAGGGATTAAGTTGCAAAAATTTTAAATATCAGGGGTAAAAATGGTAATTTTCCTATTTTTGTGTTTTTGGACTAAATTGAATGAAAATATATTTGAATGTGTTTAGATCAACAACCAAAGAAATCAGATTTGGATCGAGGAAAAACAAAAGTGGTCGACTAGCAGCCCCGTTTCGTTTTACGACGTCCTAGGTAAGTTTTTAAGCAAATAGACGTACCTCAATTTAATTAAATGTTAAATATACATGCTGAAATTAAAGGTATGATTTGTTATGTACTATAGTCGATTGTGAGTAAGTGGAATTACAACATTTCTGAAATTAATTCAACTGAGTTATGACACCCGGAACCCCGTATGAACCATAGAATAGCTAGCATACATATGTCATGACATAGGGTTCCAATATATGTGTGCGAGTAAGCCCATGGCATCGATTTATGGTTTCGATACGTGTGTACGAGTAAGACCCTGTTTGGGACAGTGGCATTGATATGTGATTACATGAAGACCACGTTTGGGACGTTGACATTGTACGAAATATGTGTGGTAATCCAAGTGTCCTACCCAATTCCGAATGGTTCATCGGGCAAAGGTAAATCATGTTCGGATGTGTGAGATGACTTAAATAACCAGGTAGGAATTGGTTCGTTGGCCATTAATAATAAGGTGAGTATATAATTAGTAGATGTTACAAATTATATGTGAGGTAGAGAAAAAAGAAAAAAAAAAAGAGGATATATATAATATATATATATATATATATCCATGAATTTGTTAAGTACATTCACCCTTTAAACAAATGGTAAGTAAATTAAAGAATCGATTCATAGATATATATATATATATATGTGACTAAGTATATTCGGCCATTTAAGTAACATGTGTATATGACATTGTACAATAATATTTGAGCTTGTGTTTGTGGGTTTATATATGTGTGATGCTTTAAAAAACATGATAGCCTGGAAGTGAGTTGATAGTTATTTTAATTATTTTTATTGGTATTCGGCCAAGTGAATAATATATATAAATATATATATGAGACTACATTATGATCTATGAGCTTATGTATTTATGAGTATGTGAACTAGGTATCTAATGATCATTCGACCTTGAAGGTTAAAGAATGATTTGTTAAATTGATTATGTAAGTACTCGGGTAAGGCAATAATATCATTGAATATAAATGTATATGGTTGAATGAATATAATATGAATATATTTATATATGTGCCTGGAATTAAATGTGAAATGATATAATGACCTAGTTTAATTTAATTAAGTTGAATAAGTCATTGAGTTGTTTATTTGCCTAACACTTACTAAGCTTTGAGAGCTTACTTCTTGTGTTATGTTTATTTTGTTTTATAGATTTTGAAGTCACGCTACAAGCTCGGGGATTGTCAGCCAAGCTCATCGCACTATCTACAGCTTTGGTACCTTTAAACTAAACATAAATTATGGCATGTATAGGCTGGTTTGGTGGTCAAATATTTCGGAAATGAATGTATTTATAAAAGCCATGCGAAGATGGCTAAATTTTATTATTTAAATTTAGTTATGCTAGGCATGGGTTATGTTTATCTTGGTTTTATGGCTATGAATTATGAATATATATATATATATATATATATAACGTTTGTGATAAGCATTATGTGTTTGAAAATGGCTTGCTTATATTGCGTAGATTTAATTTTATATGTTCTTAATTATAATTTTTGCTAAGTTTGGTTTTGGTAATTCGGTAATGGAAATTTTGGGTGAGTAGGTGGTCTTAAATAATATGTTTCGACTGTGATAGATAATAAGTATGATTTGTTTTTGTTATAATAGTCAGTTTATGAAGGAATTATTAAATATGATAGTCAAAGTGATGATATTTATATGTATGCTTGATATGTTCTGTTGTTAAAAGGGTAAGTGACGTGTGTGGTTAAAAACTGTTACTGGTGAGGTAAATTTTGCTACATGATCGGTTAGGAAGACTATTTTAATGATGTTTTAGTATATTTGATTACAGGATGAGTTTGGGTGAAATGGTTTAGCTAAATTGAGATTTGGTACATGCTTGTATAGCTATTTATGCTTATGATGAAATGACTTGCCTTGTGACTTGATAGTCGCCAGGATAATGTTTTGATTTATAAGGTGACATTGTAAAATGCATATATACGCTTTCAAGAAATGTACAGATTCATGTGTTAAGTTTTTTTTTTTTTTTTACTTGTGTTTTGGCAAAGGCAATCTATGTTAGTTAATTAGATGAATGGTAAACATGGTTTTGTACCGATCTCTCATGATGTATGTTACTATAATATTTATGGATTATTCGAGTAGTTTAATTGTTTGGGCTATTGTTATGAATATTTGTTCGTGATAAGTAAACGTCACAAACAGAATAACAAAGACAATTATAGACTATTTATTTATTTGTAAGAAAATAATGCGTGGTGGTTTGCTTATGGTATGCGTGTGATGCTTGTATATTTATAAACATTTTGCACATATATTGCTCAAAGGCTATAATGTTTGAATGGAAACAAAAATATGTTGCATGTTTCCTTGTTTGCATTATTTGAATGTTTTAATTCTATATTTTTATGTAATATTAAAGTGAAGCATGATAGTTGATTAAATATTCTATTAGTCAATTTATGATAGAAGTTGATCTTAGATATTTGTTAGTCGATAATGCCTCATAACCATAATCTGGCGACGGGTACGGGATAGGGGTGTTACATGTGATATGGTGCATGGGGATGGGATTATTATGGTTGGAGGAAGTGTGCTGTACTGGCAGCTCTGCTGCAAATATTGTTTAGTGCCGCAACCGGTGCTAATTATTAGAGTGTAGGGTTGGGTGGGTTGATTTTATCCCCACATAGAGTGTAGGGCTGGACGAAGTGGAGTGTAGAGGCTGGTTGGGTAGGTTTTCAGATTGCATATATGTACTGTACTGTCACTGAAATGGGCTAAGGCCCACACTGATACAGATACTGTAATAGGCTAAGGCCCTAACTGATACTGGACTATTTTTGAACTGGGCCTAGGCCCAGACTGTATTTGCCTATTGTACGACTGACTGTTTGTTTATTAAGGGTTACACACTGAGTTGCATAAACTCACTCTTCTGCTTATCTGCGCAGGTAATTCTTAGCTGGTTCAGTGCATCGGAGGACTCAAAGGTAGCCACACTACTCGTTTAATTCAATTTAGTATTTTTATAATTATGTTTTGATCATTTGGGAAATTTGATGTAATAATGGCCTCTTTTGGATTTATTTTTAATTTGGGGTTTTAGTTACTTTGTTTTATATCTGCTAGTAGATGTAGAAAATGAGGTTTTCGAAACAAGTCAAATATTTTATCAAAATACGTGCAAATATGCAATTGTCTTAAAAAGCTTTCGCTATTAAATGAGTTTTTGGCAATGCATAATGTTTTTGAAAGTAAATGGCTTTAGATAATTAACCATGTTTTGAAAAAGAATGTCATGTTCTGAATTAGTAAAAGATAATAAAGAAAAAGGTTAAAACTTAAAAATAGTTTTACAACAACCTCTTTTTTTGTAAAACACTTTAATGTGACATCACCAAGATTTGGCCATAACGTTTAGGCCAGGTTTGGGGTGTTACAACATTTCATTTTTCGAGCTTAGGGTAAAAAATGTAAATATGTCAAACTATAGGGGCAAAGACATAATTCTTCCATAATATGAATTTTGGGTCACATTGAATAATGTAACTAATAAGTGAGCTAAATTTGATATTATAAATCAAGAAAAACGAGATTCGAGCCTAGAACGAGGGAAAAATAAGTATTTGACGGTTAGGTCCTTTTCATCATTTTTGGTATCGAGGTAAGTTTGTATGTAAATAATGCATCATTCTATTATGTTTTAATGTTTTAATATTGTGTGAATTGTATGATTGACTTATTGGTTTAAATCGACAAAGTTTCGATAGATGAGGAAAATCCCGGTTGAACCTTAGGGAATAGAATAGGATACGAGTGACATGTCACTAGGAACATATGTGTGCGATTATGTGATTCTGTGATGTCCGGGTGCTAGTCTTGTATGTCTACCAGTGGCTAGGTAGTCCTACATATGTTGCGAATGCCTGTTTGCTTTGTGAGCAGCACTGAGTAGCTACGTCCCGACTATCAGCTTCTGTGAGCCGACCTATGATTAGCTCGAGAACAAGCATATATGGGAAACGTGATAAGAGGTAGCTTCGGCTACATATATGTGGCACATATGTGCAACCTTTCCGAGTATCTGTTAGTATTCCGAGTGTTCAATGGGAATATCAAAGATGTGAAAGTGTGTGATAATGTTACAATTTGGTATAGGTATGTATGTAAAACTCATAAGTATTAAATTCATTAAGTGGTGAACTATTGGTAAGGTGATGTTTGAGCAATGTTACTACTACGAAATTGTTTTATGAAAGCTTGTAAATATTGATCCATGCTTGTGATGTATGAAATATATGGTGAATTGGTTGATGATCGTGAATTTGGCATTCGGGTCAAATTAAGTTATGACATAGCATATTTTATTTGTACAAATTATGATTTATTGGATATGAAAAAAAGGAACGATTGGCATAATTGCCTATTAAAACGATGATGGGAAAATATGTGCTTTGATAAATTGAAAGATGTTAAAATATATATATTCGAAAAGTCAATAATCATAATTAATGTGTATGTATAATATCAGGTTGGAAATGATTGGATAATTGTGGTAGTTGATATAATGGAGAGCTTTTGATTGCTAGATTAATGACAAGATTTGTTAAATTATGCTTGTAAATTGATAGAATAGACAATGTGATCAAATAAGTTATATTATTTTGTGGTTATATTGTTGGTCTTGGAAAATAAATTGTAGGATGCTTATTATTTGCTTATAAACTTACTAAGCTTTATAGCTTACTCCCCTTTCCTTTCTCATGTTTTATAGTGTCATCAGGTTGGCTCGAGTTGGAGATCATCGGAGATTCTATAACACTATCAACTTAATAATTTGGTATAAATGTTTTCAAGCATTTTAATTCTATGGCATGTATAGGGACAAGATTACTTTGTTATATTAGTTATTATTGATTAACCAAGTGTATCGGTTTATAATAGTTAAATGATTCATTTGTATTTGGCCATGAGATTTGTCTTATGTTGGCTAATTAGGTAGTAAACCTATTTATATGTTCATGCATTAGTTAATGTCTTTGATGTTGTGGGAATTCCATGTTTGAGCCATGTTTTGTGGATGTTTGATTGCCAATTAATGCCATGTTAAATGCTATTGAGATGTATAAGTATGTGTGTGAAGTTAAGGGTGGCAAATGGCTTGGTAAATAGCCTTATTTTTGTCCATATGGGTAGACACATAGGAGTGTGTCTAGGCTGTGTCTGACACATGGCCAGCCCCATGGGCGTGTTGATAGGGCTTGTGTCCCCTGCACCTTAGTTTTGAGAAGCAAAATGCTCAGTATGGAGCACACGGGCAGAGACACGGTTGTGTGTCTCGGATGTGTAGAGGACACGGTCCCGAGTCATGGGCGTGTGTCCAGGGCATGTGAAGTCTGCACCTATTTTGTCACAATTAAATTCACCACATAGCCTAGCACAAGGGTGTGTGACTTGGCTTGGCCGTGTGACTTCTTTTGGTGCATGACGTCATAAACAGAGAGTTACATAAGGTAAGGACACGGGTGTGTGTAACAACATGGCCTGCCCACATAGGAGTGTCCCATATCCACACGGGCATCTGACCTCTATTTAGGGAAAAGTTTTTATAAGTTTGCAAAATTTCTGGAAGATCTCAGTTTAGTCCCGAACTAATCCTAAAGTATGTTTTGGGTCTCGTAGGTTAATTTTAGGTATGATGTGAAAGAATGTGAAAAGTTTTAAATTTGGATGGAAACTTATGGCTCAAAATTGTATGTGTGTTTATGTTTAAGTCCGGTAATGCCTCGTACCCTTTTCCAATGTGAATACGGGTAAGGGGTGTTATAGATAGATAGTGTGATGAGATCTTCGACCACTTCAAATTCGAGTGAGCTTCTGAATCACTATAAAACACGAAAAAGGAAACAGAGTAAGCAATTAAGCTTACTAAGTTCGTATAATATAGAATTTATCTTATCACTTAATCAAAAATTAGATAAGTAAACATAGTATATCCCACTCAATTTGATCAAATGCCTAAGCACATACATTCACCAAAATGTTAGTCATGTAAAGCACATACAACTATCAAATAACATTGATGAACACAACTATTAAGCAAACTTCATGTACATATATATCTTCCATTTCATACTTCAATATATCATATAATGTCATTTTCATATAACTCATGTATCATTTGTGCTAGTTCATAATGAATTCATATAGTCTATAACAAAACTGTGCCCACAGAACCACTTAGAATGTAATTAGATACACAGGTAGTACACACTAAGTGTATTGAATGGTAATCCGTCAATTCATGTACATGTATGCTCTTTCGAGCTATAAATAGAAAGTTCTTGTAACGGCTCGAAATTAGACCTAGACGGAATAGTGATTTCAAAATCACTTAACTGAAGTTAGAGAAAATTATTTTAGCATTATTTTATGTGTTATAGTATTTTTATAAGGGTGCATGAAAATTTTGGTGAATTAAATTATGCAATTGAAGGCTTAATTGCGAAAAATGACTAAATCGCATAAAGGGAAAAGTTACAATTTGTTAGTAATTGGTGTTAAATAGCTAGAGAACTAAAATTGGGGTCTTTAAAGGGCAATTAGGCCCTTTAAATTGAGTTGGCCGACCATGTGAAGCCATGGTGTGACAAAAGAAATGAAAAGTCAAAATTTGGTGTGTTAGGTGAATTATTTTGACTAGTTGTGTATTAAAATAAAACCAAAAAAAAATGGCTTCATTTTTTTCTTCTTCTTCTTGCCGAAAGTATCAGCCATTAGAGGGGTTTTGAAGCTCTAAAATTTTCAGCAACTTTTAACACTTAAAAGTAAGTGATTTTTGAAGCCTTTCTTGAATTTTTTTGCATTTTTAGAACACTTGTAGCATGAGCTACCTTTTGAGGGGTGTATTTTGCAAAATGGTTAAAAGTTTAGAATGTTTCCATGAATGTGTAAATGTCATTTGTTGGGCTTCTATGGAAGAATATGAATTCTACTTGTCAAATAAACAACTTTTGTGAAAAGGTGTTTAGGAAAAACACCTAAAATGGACTAGTTTGCAAAGTTGATAAGTTGATGCTATTTGTGTGAAATATTAGGAATTTTGTGTTGCCATAAGAGTGAAAAGAGTTTTTTTAGGCTTGGCGAATAAGGAAATTCGATAAAAATTAATTTCCGAACCTATGGGTAAAATGGCCATTTTGCCAAGGTCTAGGGGCAAAATGGTCATTTTGCAAAAATTATTATTTTTGACTTGTTAGATTAAATTGGTGATTAAAGTAGCGAATTTTTATTGTTATAGGTTTTACCAAATCCGAGCCTAGACCGGGGGAAGGCCAAGCAAACCGACTAACTCGAGTAGTCACCTCCATTTTATATATCGAGGTAAGTTGTAAGTAAATAATGCAACATTTCTAAATTTTATGCATGAAATTATTGTATTGTCATAAATTTATGGGTTGTGATATGAGCAATGTATGCAAATAGTTAATTGAGCATGAATTGTGGAAACGATGATTTTTAGTCATGAAATGATGAGAACATGCATAATAGAGCATAGATGAACATTTGGAATAGAATTGGATATTCATGCCATGAAATTGGGTAATGTGTGTGCTAGTGTAAGACATGTCTGGTACATGCATCAGCCACATTACGAGAGCCAGTGTAAGACATGTCTGGGACATGCATCAGCCTCAAGATATACAAGCTAGTGTAAGACCTGTCTGGGACATGGCATCGGCCTCGATACATTGAGAGTCAGTTTAAGACCATGTCTAGGACAAGTCGTCAACTTGATATTTGAGCTAGTGTAAGACCATGTCTAGGAATGGCATTGGCTTGCTACCCTACATTGGAGGCTTAGTGAATATCCTTTCATATTATAAAAATAAATCAACAGGAAAATTCAGAGTTAATGCTTGTTGTGAGATATTATGATGATCTTTGCAAGTGGTGGAGGTGCCTAACTGTAAGGTACGAAATGAGAGCTCACTAGCATGTTATGTAATTAGAAATGGATGAAAACGAGTAAGTCAAGTTGTGCTTGTTCTTTGTATCATGTATAGATCATGATGTGTTGAGAGTGCGACTTAACATGATAATTATCTTGTCTTTTATTTACTTATGACTTACTAAGCTTTATACTTACCCTTTTTTTCCATTTTTCCTTAGTGCCGCCTATGTAATTCAAGGATCCAAGGACGTCAGAAGCATCATTCACACTATCGACTGGAGCACTCGGTATAGTTAGTTAGTTTTTATGTTTGAGTAATGGCATGTATAGGCTATTTGGTCATTTTGGTACAAGTTACTCTAGTTAGCCAATTGTGTTGGCCATCTATTTTATAAAGTTCATTTTGTAAATTGCCATTGGAATTGGCCAAAATTGTTCAAGTTATTATTAATGAAATGAGGATGAGTTCGTAGAATTTGTGGACGGTTGCTTAGAATAATCGTGCATGCATATTATGTAAACTATGGTTGTTGGAAAAATGCATGTTTATGGATATTTGATGTATATGGATCCCAAATTATGGCTATTGGTTGAGTATTGAAGTCTTAGGATACTTGGATATGTGTTTGATCTTGTTTCAGGGTGGAAAAGAGGCTTGGTAAACAGCCTACTTTTGTCCACACGGGTAGATACACGGGCGTGTGTCTAGGCCGTGTGTGACACACGGTCCGCCCACGGGCATGTGATCAGGCCATGTGTCCCCTGCACCTTAGGTTGATAAATTAAATGTTCATCAGTGTTCCACACAAGCATAAGACACGGTCGTCCGTCTCAACTGTATGGAGGACACGGCCAAGCTTACAGGCGTGTGCCATGGTCGTGTGATTGCTGACGTCAGAAACAGAATACCCAAGTTTTTGCACACGGGCTGCGACACCGGCATGTCATTGCCATGTGAGGGACACGGGCTGAGCACACAGGCGTGTGCCAGGCCATGTGAAAACCTCTATAGGTTCAATTTTAGAAATTAATATAGTAGTTTTTGAAGAAATTTTCTTGACTGCCCGAAATGGTCTCGGATTGTTTCTAAACCACGTTTTAAGCCTCGTAGGCCCATATGAAGATCTGTAGGACATTGTTTAAAAAAGTTTTAAATTGGGACGTATTTCATTGATTGTAAGTTGAATAGTTGCATGTGATTTAGTAAGGTAACGCCTCGTACCCTATGCAAGCATCTAATATGGGTAATGGGTGTTACATTTAGTGGTATTAGAGCATGGTTTAGTCGATTCTAGGACTAACTAAGAGTGTGTACGAGTCTAACTATACATGCCATTATTGTTTGATGATAGTGTGACGACTCCTGATGATAATAAATTATATTCTTCTTATAGTAATGGATCCTGATCAGCCTATTCCAGATGATGTGGAGAGTAACGTGCCGGCTCCCGCTGATGGGACCGCGCCAGTTGAAACTGGGCCCGTGACGATGAGTCAGGGCAGAGAGCCTAGAGAGGCCTACCTTCAAATGATGGATGCTTGGTATACAGAGTACGTTCGAGCCAATCCGAAAACCCCACCTCACCCACTTCCTTCGATTTATTAGCATGCCTCGGTAGCTCCTCAAGGAGAAAATTTGAGTCAGAGAGACAAACCCCCAGTAGACCGACTTAGAAAACATGGGGCGGAGGAATTCTGGGCAAATAAAGATGACGACACAAAAAGAGCCGAGTTCTGGTTGGAGAACACCATTAGAGTGTTCAATGAACTATCATGCACACCTGAAGAGTGCATGAAATATGTGTATCCTTACTTCGAGATTCGGCCTACCAATGGTGGAACACTCTTGTGTTAGTGGTACCGAGAGAGAAAGTGACTTGGGATTTCTTCCTAGAGGAATTTCGCAAGAAGTACATCAGTCAGAGGTTCATTGACCAGAAGAAGAAGGAGTTTCTAGAACTTAAGCAAGGCCGAATGACAGTCACGGAATATGAAAGTGAGTTCGTGAGACTCAACAAGTATGCCCTGGAGTGTGTGTTTTCCAATGTCATTATGTGTAAGTGGTTTGCAGACGGTTTGAATAAAGACATCAGATTGTTAGTAGGTATTTTGGAGATCCGAGAATTCATGGTGCTCGTTGAGAGAGTGTGCAAGGCCAAAGAATTGGCCAAGGAGAAAAGAAAGTTTCATGGATACTTATAAAAATACTACAACACATAAATTAACACTAGAATTTTTCTTAAACCTTGGAAAGTGATTTGAATTCACTATTTTGACTAAGCCCAATTTCGGGCAATTACAAGTCCACTAACTCCTTAATGGTTTAATTACCATTTAAGTCTTTTTAGCTTGATTCATAAAGCAAATTAATCACTTAAATCAAATAGTGATCAAATTCTACATCATTTACAAATTAGTCCCTTTTAATTAATTAACTATCGAAACGTTAAATATTTTTAACGAAACTTTAATACAACCTTAATGACACTTCGTAAATATTTATAAAACTATTTATGGCTCAGTTATAGAAATGACTCGATACCTCATTTTCTCTAACCACTTGACCTTAGGGTCTTACCACTTGAACTTAATTAATCATTCGAATAGCATAAATTACCATATCAAAAACCTTTTAAAAACCATAATTGACTCGTAAATATTAACTAATAATATTTACAAACTTACTCGTTAGATTGTTGGTCTCGAAATCACTATTTCTGACACCACTGAAAAACGGGTTGTTACAAGTGTAGATGACTACTCCTTGTGAGTTGGGTTCACCACTTTTTCTGGGATCTGCGTAATTTCTCTGTTGGAAATTTTCACCTATCCATTTGTCTATGGTGATACATTGTGGAAATATTATGTTTCACCCCATATGTATGCAAGGCATTAGCAACTAATTTGCAATCAAAATTAGGTCATTCATCTATGATAAATGTGCGAGGTGTACCAAATCTTGTGAAGATATTTTTGTACAAGAATTTCATCACTGACTTGGCATTTTTAGTAGGGAGAGCTACAACTTTAACCCACTTTGAGACATAATCCACTACCACAAGTATGTACAAGTTGTTTGAGGAAGGTGGAAATGGACCCATAAAATCTAGTCCCTATATATTAAAGAACTCAATCTCTAGGATATTATGCACTGGCATTTTACGCCACCTAGATAAATTACTCATTCCTTGACAATGGTCACATAACTGATAGAATTCATGAGTGTCTTTGAACAACCTCAGCCAATAATAGCCAGATTGGAGAACCTTGGCAGCAATTCTCATTCCTCCGAAATGTCCTTCATAAGGATCATCGTCATAATGTTGCTGGTTGCTATGAATCTCATCATCAGGAACACATTTCTGAATAATCTGGTTAGCACAATGCTTGAATAGGAAAGGCCCATCCCAATAGTAATGCTTGGCATCATAATGAAATTTTTGTCTTCTTTGGCTATTGGAATTAGGGGGCATCAACTCATTCACTAGGAAATTCACAATATTCGCATACCAAGGTAATGGTGTGGCAAACAGCTGTAGCTCGTCTGGAAAATCTTCCTTAATAAGTTGAGTATTTCCATCTTCAAGTCTAGTTTCTAACTGTGACAATTGATCAGCCACTTAATTCTCAATCCCTTTTTTATCTCTGATTTCTAAATCGAATTCCTACAGCAACAGTATCGACTGGGTCAACCTTGGCTTGGCATCTTTCTGGGTCACTAAATACTTGATAACAGAGTGGTCTAAGTAGATTGTGACCTTAGTACCAACTAGATAATATCTGAATTTATCAAACGCGAATACCACATTAAATAACTCTTGTTTAATGGTTGTGCCATGGAGCTGCGCGCCAGTAAGGGCCCTTGTTGCATAATATATAACATGAAATACCTTGTCCTTCCTTTCCCCTAACATTGCACCTCAGGAAATTCGTTGGCATCAAACATAACCTCAAATGGTAGTGTCCATTCTAGAGCTATCACAATAGGTGTTGTTACCAATCGCTTCTTTAATTCTTCGAAAGCTCACAAATAAGGTTCATTAAGATTGAAGGGTCTATTGTGCTCTAGCAATGCACACAGGGGTTAGGATGTCTTTGAGAAATCCTTAATAAATCTTTTATGAAATACAACATGGCCTAAGAAAGTCCAGATACATTTTACACTGGTGAGAGGTGGCAATTTGTCTATCACCTCGATTTTGGCTTTGTCAACTGCAATCCCTTGCTGGGATACTTTATGTCCCAAAATAATGCCTTCATGAACCATAAAGTGACATTTTTCCCAATTTAACACCAGATTTGTTTCTTCACAGCAATAAAGAACTAGCTCCAAAATTTTAAGCAACCCTCAAAGGTATTGCCAAAAATAGAAAAATCATCCATTAAGAATTCAAGAAAATTTTCCACCATGTTAGAGAAAATTACCATCATACTATGCTGAAACGTTGCTCGGGCTTTATATAACTCGAATGGCATTCATCTAAGCACAACAGTTCCATATAGATAGGTGAAAATGGTCTTCTCTTGGTCATGGGGAGCTATGACGATCTGGTTATACCCTAAATAATCATCGAAGAAATAGTAGAAGGCTTTTGCAACTAATCTATTGTTGCATGTGAATGTGTAATACGAATGTGCAAGTGTACATGTCGAATTAAATAATAAAGTGATGAGTGAGTAAAGTCTCCATAGGAATCTGAATTAATTAAAATAATTGGTGATGCTATTACTATGAAATTGACTAATTAAACTGTATAAAGAAACAAAGGCCAAATTGATAAAGAAATTTAATGAATGGATTAATAAAATCAATTATGAATGAAAATATGCTAAGGTAATTGAAATGTTGTGGCAATTCTCAAAGAATAAGTAAGAAGATTTGTACTATTGAATGATAAGGTTGGAATTACTTAGGCTTTATTTTTATATCAGAATAAAGCCATGGCAAAATCTTGACCATTTTACTGCTCAGGGACTCACTATTGTAGTCTGCTTCTTTTGAGAGCCAAACTTCAAGCTATCATTCTAAGTTTTGTTTGTTTACAGAACTTGAGAATTATATCAAGATTGTTCTTCCTTTCCATGTATAAATCGCAACTTCTACATCAGGAGTGCTTCAAATATTCTTTTGAATGCTGGCTTGTATCAACCGATAATAATCCAATCTATTTAATCTTTGAAGAATTAAATTAGATCTAATAACATACCATACAGTAATCTATGTTTAGAGGTTGCATGCATGCATTTAAAATAATCACAAATCGAATGAAATAGTAATCTACTCAAAATCAGACCATGGGCATTAAAGATAATACAAATTCACCCAAATAATTCAAACCCAATGAGATTCAGCCCATGGGTTGGACATTCAAACCCAAACAAAATTTGATGAATCACAATGTTCAAATCAGAAAGTAAAGGAAGAACTATAGGAAGCTCTCACTACTCCAACTTTCACTTTAATAATGAGATTTGATACAAAACCCATGGCAAATTTTTCTTCCCCTTCCTTATTTCTATGACTATTCTGCTCTATAAGCTACTACCCTCTCCTCTCTTTTCTCTGAGTTTTTTCCACAATAATTTGATGCAGAGAGAAAATTTTCTCTCCAATTTTTCTCTCTCCCCTAGATTCCCTTCTCTTTTTTCTCTTTCGTTCTTTATAGGGTAGGTCCCTCCCTCGCAGCACACACCTTTTGCTCCCTCTTTTCTAGGGTGGTTTATCTGGTATAAGTGCAGCTGGTTGAGAATGAGGTAGACTGAGTGTTGCGTCATCTTCTTAGAATTGCCATGCCATTATTGTTGGCAATCTAACCAACATTTTTCCATGGCAATATTTCACTCCCTTCATTTTCCTAATCTTTTCTCTCTTCTCTTATTTATCTTGCACCTACTGCCAACAACAACCAACACCTTTCTTGCCCAATAATAGAAGTAACAAATAATAACATTTATAGCACAATCCAAGCTTTGTTATGCAATGCTCTAAATCCTAAAAATGCAGACATATCTACTTAATTCCAAACAATGAATTAAGTTTAGAAGCCTGAAATATAACTCTTTTCATGAGTTATCATCTATCCAACATTTGATCAATAAAAGGTAAGGGAAAATGGTTCTTCTGAGTTGCCTTGTTAAGCTTGTGATAGTCCATGCATACTCTCTATCTCATAATAGTAAGAGTTGGTATGAGCTCATTATTATCATTGCTAACCACTATGACACCTCCTTTCTTAGGTACACATTGTACAGAAGTCGCCCACGAGCTATCAAAAATAGGGTATACAATCCGATGTTAAGACATTTGATAATCTACTTCTTGACAACTTCCTTAATGATAGAGTTCAACCTTCTCTATTGACCAATAGAATTACTATGGCAATACTTCAGCAAAAGTTTATGTATGCAGATAGCAGGGCTGTTTCCCTTTATGTCAGTAATTTTCCATCCTAATGCCTTCTTAGATCGCTAAAGAACATCTAACAACACGGTCTCTTGATCAGGTGTTAACTCTGTAGAGATAACTACTGGCAAAATTTTGTTGTCTCCCAAATAGGCGTACTTTAAATGCAACGGCAAAGACTTTAACTCTAATGTGAAAGGTTCTTCTATAGAAGGTTTAGGAAGTTGGAAAGAATGAATGTATAAATCCAAGGATTGAAACTTCTTCCCTGCTCTATCCACAAGATGTTTTATCTCCATAAGTTCATCATGGTCTTTAAATATTTCTGCTTCACTCAACTCAGGTGAATTTTGCCCCTTATTGGACTTGCTATGGTAAAATTTGCAAACTCCTCCTCCACTGCTATTACTATTAACTCAATGGTGTGGCATTCTTCATTCTCATCAACACATTCCAAGGCATTGAATACATTGAATGTGATTTGCTGATCATTTAGCCTCATGGTCAATTCACCTTTTTGTACATCAATAAGAGTTCTGCCTGTAGAAAGAAAAGGTCTTCCAAGAATAATCGGCATATCTTTGTCAACTTCACATTCTGAAATAATGAAATTGGCTTGAAAAATAAACTTATCAACTCTTACCAGCTAGCTGCAGCATGACTGTCGTGGGTCTTTCCTTTCCAATTCCCAGTTCCTAAAGATAGTCATAGGCAATAAATTTATACTTGGTCCTAAATCACATAATGTCTTACCAACATACTGATTTCCAATTGAACAAGGGATAGTAAAATTCCCTGGGTTCTTCAACTTTGGAGGTAATTTGTTCATCAGCATCGTTGTGCACCCTTCAGTGAGAGCAACAGTTTTGAATTTTCCCAATCGTCGCTTCCTTGACAATATATCTTTCACCAATTTTGAAATAATTTGGCATTTTCTCTATAGTTTCTACTAACGGTATGTTGATATGGAGTTACTTCAGGACTTCCAAAAATCTCTTGAACTGAAAATCCTGCTCAGAATTCTAGAATCGTTAAGGAAAAAGTGGAGTTGGAGTAACACCCCTAACCCGCAACCGTTACCGGAATAGGGTTACGAGGCATTACTAAGCTTTCAACACTATTACACATTCATAATCATAAATTATTATACATATACATACTTCAATCATTCATAATCACGTTGTCCCTTAATAGGGCTTACGAGGCCTTACACATGCTTTAGAAGTGGTTCAGGACTACATCGATCACTCAAGGAAACTTTAAAAAATTTGGAAAATTTTCAAGAAAATAGGGGAGACATGCCCGTTGGAACAGACACACGGCCAGTAGACATGCTTATGTCACAGCCATGTGGACATTCAAAATAAGATCACATAGCCATGTCCCAAACCATGTCTTACCCAGTGTAACTCTTTGATTTAGGTCAGACGGCCGACAACACGCCCGTGTGTCGAGCCCGTGTGCCTATTTGAAATGGCCACACACGCTAGTGTGCCAGACTGTGTGCAAGGCCATGCCAAACCTATATGGTATACTAACTTATGCCACACAGCCAGTCACACGCCCATGTGTGAGGCCGTGCGGTGCATACTGACTTACAATTAATTTCAACACCAGGGGAGACACGACAATATACTATGATCATGTGTCACACACAGCTGAGACACACGCCTGTGTCTCTGCCTGTGTAGACAAAAATAGGCAATTTGCAAGGCCATTTTGCCACCTAAGTCAAACATACCTACACAATAGCAAATGGTACCATTTTCATACATAAATGAGCAGCCAAATCAACCTCAAATCATTACATTATAAACAATTTCTATGCAACCATTTCAAAGCTCATATCATAATCATTTACCTAACCAAATCACATACAAAATCATCATGATTCATTAGCCATAATTCACATTTATAGCATATAGTAAAACGTCATATTTTACTAATCAAATTGGCATCCAAATACGAAATCAAAACTAAACATATTGCAAGCAATTATTCAACACCTACCAATTAACCATTTGATCAACCATAATACCATATCCATAACCATACCAAAACATACCATTTCACAAGGCCATATATACATTAAACTTTGCATCATTATCAAGCCATTACATAATGCCAAACACAATACCAAAACACTTATCAAAACGACTCAAGCCTATACATGCCATATACCATATATACACAACTTCAAAAGTACTAAATTAGATGTCCAATAGTGCGATGATGTCCTTACAATCCTCGAATCTGAGCTAGCTTCGACACACTATAAAACATAGTAAATAAAATGAAGTAAGCTTTACAACTTAGTAAGCTCGTATGATAATAAACTTAATTTAATAAATAAAGGCAACTTAACCAATTAAGCATATTATTGCATATCACATATTACAGCACAAACCTTTCTCATGTTTAAGAACATCTTACCTTCAATCGATATTTGTATAGAATTCGTACGTACCTTTATCACTTAAAACGATCTTACTTTCGTCTTTATCTCGTTTATGCCCCATTGAACTATTCGGAATACATTTGGATACTCGAGAATCTCGTGTACATAGTAACAATACCATATCCCAAATATGGCCTTACATGTAATCTCGTATCGTTGCCAATAGCCCAACTATGGTCTTACACGAAGTCTCATATCGATGACATTTATTAGCATATGAACTTACCTCGGAAATGAAAATGACAAAACGAGTCAACTACTCGGTAACTTTGCTTTTCCCTTGATCTAATTCTGAATTCTTCCTTTCTTGATCTATATGAAATCAAATTTAGCATATTCAATCATTTATTCATTCAATTTAGTCCAAAACACACTTTAGGGATATTTTACACATTTGCCCCTATATTTTCACATTTTTACAACTTAGTCCAAATTTGACAAAAATCACAAACAATTTCTTTGAAACCCATGATGGCCGAATTACCCTTATGCCCTTAGCAGCCCATATTTTCAGATTTCTCACACATTTAACCACACTTTTTCATTGTTTCACAATTTAATCCCTAATTCATATTTTCACTAAAAATCACTTTGCAAAACTAGTCTATTTATCACCAGACTTTCATATTTCATCATCAAACATCAAATAACACAAGTATTCATCAATGGCATCTTTTAAAACATTTAACAGTTTTGTAAAATAGTCCCTCGGCTATTTAGTACTAGTTGCAACGATTACAAAAACATAAAATTCACTAAAAACCAAACAAAAATCACACACCTACTGAGCTATCAAAGTGCCGAAATATTTAAAGTTATCAAACCCTAGGTTTCTTTCTCAAAATTCGGTGGAATAAGTAAAAAAATGAACAATTTTGGCTTTTGTTTTATTTATTTTACCTTAATTACATATTTACTAAAATAACCTTAATGAATAACATGAAAATTCCACTTAACTATGCACATAATTGCCCATTCAACATTCAAAGGGTTAAATTACCATGCAACAACTCACAAATTTCATTTCTGTAACCAATTGGTACTTTAAACTATGAGAACACTACTTTTGCATTTTATGTGATTTAGTCCTTTTATCAAATTAAGCATTCAATCGGTAAAATTAATTCAAGAAACTTTCACACAAACATGTTAACATGTTCTAAACATGTACAATAATATTAAAATAATTGACCTCAGATTTGTGGTTTCAAAACCACTGTTACGATTTAGCTAAAGACGGGCTGTTACAGTTGGCCTTCTTTTAGGTTACTGATATTGTTTTGTTGTGGCATTTTTATTGGTAAAATGATTGATAATTCTTGAAAAGAGTTAGATTTAAGGCCTCTAGGTGAAATTAATTGTTTGAAATTAAGTGACTACATCTACATTTTTAGGATAATTTTAGAACATTTCATAACAAAGCTTGGATTACGCTACATTGGCCATTATTTGTTACTTTTATCACTTGGGGAGGAAAGGTGTTGTTCCATGTGAAAACAGGTATAGGAAGAGCAAGAAGATAAAGAGGGAAATGAAGGGAAGTCAAACATTGCAATGGCAATTGGCAAGATTGATTGCCAACAGAATTGCCATGACAATTTCAGGAAAATAACTTAGCACTTTATCCACGTCACTCTTAGCCAGCTAGACGTGTTCAAGAAAACCAACCTAAAAAGATGAATGAAAAATGTGTGCTGAGGAGGGAAAGATCTACTGTATAAAAGAGGTATAGAGAAGAAGAAAAAGGGAGGAGAATTTGTGTGACAAAGAGATTGGTGACAGTAACCTTTCTCTGCACAAAGAAACACTCCATTCGAGAATTTTAGAGAAAGAAGAGTAGGAGCTACAAAGAGTAAAATACGGACGTGACGAAGGGAAAGAGACATCTATCCTAGATTCACGAACAATTGAAAGATAAAAGAGAAGCTAGAGTATCCTACAGTTTTGCCATTAGTTTTCCTGAGTTATGTGATTCAAACTTCTTTAAAATGTTGATCAATGATTTAAATTCGGCGTTTACTTTTCCACCTATGAACTAAATCTTTTTTAGGTTGGAGTTATTTGGGTGGACGTTGGTCATCTTTAATATTCATGATTTGAATTTGCCAAGATCATTGTTTCATTCGATTTATGCTTATTTTAAATACATGCATGCAAGCTCTAAACATTGTTGATTGTATGATGTATTCATAGATGTATTTTTAATTTTGAAAAGGTTAAATATATTGGATTAGAATTGAATGGTGCAAGCAAATTTAATAGCCCTAACCCGTATCCATCGCCGGACTAGGGTTAAAGGCGTTACTAGACAGTTCAGAACTTTTACAGACATTATACAGTCATTCATCTCAAAACATAATCAAAAGTAATCATATAGTCTCTTATGAAGGTCTTCAAGATTGTGTGACATCCTGACCAATTCGACTAAGGTGCAGGAGTTACATGGTCGAGTCACATGTATGTCTGCTTAGGCCGTGTGACAGAAAATGGGCTTGCTTTAAGCCGCATTTCCCATCCAATGCCAAGTACCTACAAAACATCCAAGTATGCCATTCTATATGCAATAATGATTAACCATTTCAGCCAATTACCAAATCAAAACATAGCTTAATTCATCATCAGTCAATTCATACTCACCATCCAAACCAAATCATATATAGTTCTCAAAATAAAGACATACCAAAGTACACCTTACCTAACTCATTACATCACATGATAAACTTACCATCACAACAATTCACATAACAAGATGACAAATTCACATTAAGCCATATTTATGTCATAAAGCTTATCAAAACAAGCATTATCACAACCATTTATTTAGCCACATCTCATGGCAAAACTTAAAAAAAACCATTTCAAAACATAATTCAAAGACATCTAGCCTACACATGCCATAATTCAACATATTCACTTACTAAATATACCAAATACAGATTGATAGTGTAGTGATGATCCTTGATGATCCCCGAGCTTTCGGTAACTTCAATAACTATAAAACAAAGTAAATAAACACAAAGTAGGCTACAAAGAGCATAATAAGCCATATACAAATAAATTCCATAACCAAGAACAATTTTAAACCATTTTAAATACATAATTTATGGCATAAGACAATCACAAGTCACAACTCTCCTAGATCTTGATTAATCAAATTCACTTACTCCATTTCTCATATCTTATCCATGTAGCTCACATATCAAGTCATCACATACATACATACCTTCTTTTTTCTCCAAATTTCATATACATTCATATGTACCGGAGTTCAGATGCTCATCCATATTTTCCTTCTCTTTCTTAGAGTGCTCGTTGAACCAATCGGAATTAACTATGATATGTGGATGGCTCAGAAAACTCATACAATGCTGACGTCCCAGACATGGTCTTACATGTAATCGGATATCGATGCCATTGTCCCAGATAGGGTCTTACTCGAATCAATATGATGCCAATGTCCTAGAATGGTCTTACACGTTAATCTCATATCGATGCCAATGTCCCAGACGTGGTCTTACACGAAAACACATATCAGATCCTATGTCGTGACATATGTATCCTAACTATTCCTAAGGTTCGGACGGGGCTTTTCAGACTTGATCTGTGACAATCCTATTTTGGCCCTAATCAAAAAAGTGGTTTCGGGACCACTAAACCAAGTCAAAAAAATTTTAAAATATTATTTTAAGTGTTTTTATTATGTGAATTGTCATATGTGAAAGTTTCGTGTTTTAATTTTGTCATTTGGATGTCAAATTATTAATTAATGACTCAATTGCATAAAAGAAAAATTAGTGGGACAATGTGCAAGTGCCAAATTGTAGATGTGCTTTTAATATAAAGGACTTAAGATGCAATTAGACCATGCATAAATTGCATGGACATAATCAGCCATGTGATAGTGAAGAAGCAATGATAATAAAAGGGCTAAGTTGGTAATTTAATAATTAATATTCATGCATGTAATAGTAAAATAGAAAACCATGCTCATTCTCTCTTGTTTAGTCGAAACCATCAAAGGAAAAAGAAATAGGAAAGAACAAAGACATTCGGCCATTCTAGTGTCAAATTTAAGGTATGATTTCATGTTATTTCCTTTAGATTTTGTGCAATTTAGTTGATTGTTAAGTTCTTAACATGGCCCATGCATTAATTTTTGAATTTGTGATGAATGATGCATTCGGCCATGATCTAGATGTGCTATATTGTTGAAATTTAGTTAAACTTTGCTATGAGTGGCTAAAATGAGTAAATTGCATTCGGCTATTATGGAAATGTGAAAATTGTGTTTAATTTTTGAAATTTGTTAATTAAATTTTTAGTATGTGTTTATATGTTTGCCGAATGTGAACCAAGGTGAGAAATGAGCAAAAGGATGAGTTTGAGCTTGTAAATTGATATATGTAATTTAATTGATAATTAATAATCGGCTAAAGTGGTTAATATGCATTTACATATACATTTTATAATGTCCGAATGTGGACATGAATAAGGATGTGAATAAATTGTTGTTATTGAGGTTGCCAATGAAAAATTTGAGTTGGATGAGCTAATGCCGAATGGACTTGTAGTGTTATGTGTCAAAGGATTTTTAATTAATTATTTAAATGATATTCGACCATATGGACAGCTTGTGCACTTGATGTTATATTACGGTTTAAGAGCATATATACATAAGTGTATGAACATATTTGGTTATATATATTAACATCTTAATTATGAAGGTTGAATGATAATTAATTAATTAAATTATATGAGCAATTGGTCAAGGAGGAATGGTTGTATGAAATTAAATTTTAATGAATGTAGTTGTGCTATGTGAAGTGTATAATTACATGACTTCGATAATTGTTTGCTTGTGTTTTGAGAATTATTAATGCATTTGAATGTGTGAATTTTGAATGAAAATAAAATTGATTAAGTAATTTAGTAAGTTGATTTGTTTTAATTTAGCTCAAGAACAAAGAGAGCTAAACTCGGATAGGGGGAAGGTGAAATTAATCGAATAGCTGTTTGTAATCATTCGACAACATCCGAGGTAAGTTTTAAGTGATTAAACATGTGTTATAATCGCTTGTGAACATGGTACAATATGGAAAAGAAATAATCTTTATTGCATATATATGTGTGTACAAGGCCGAATGTGATGGGGAATAAAAATAGATGATATGTTATATAGTCAAATAGAATATATAAAATGTGAGATGAAATGTTATTATGTGTTAAGGCCGAATGGCATTGTATGAGAGGTATAAGATATGGATAAGTACTATGATGGGATGATGTTAAGCTCTTGTTATATATTCGTATGATATGGGAATTCGAAAGTAAATGTTTAAATGTAAGCGGAAGCTTGATTTGCGATCTATAAGTTGTGTTCGGGCATTTTGCCTAGCAAGCTAAAAGCTGGTGGTTAATCTCGGGCTACTAGCCTAGCAGGCTTAATGCCGATGATCTGGAATCAAACTCAAAGTCCAGCAGGCCAAGTGCCGGTGATGAATTTCGGGCTTTAAGCCTAGCAGGCAATGTGCCGGTGTAATCAAATCAATTTGGTACTTAGCGAATAATATGCCGGGTTGTTATTTCGAGACCTCGGATTGATGTATTATTACCTAAGTTAATACGAATGGAACAGCTAAGTATGAGCTATAATTTTGTTAGCTCGTAATACGGTACGTATGTGTTTTTATCATGAAACTCTGAAGCATGTTAAAATGTGTTTGAATTTATGGTTATATATCTGAATGTGATCGACCAAGTTATGCTTCATGAAATTAGGTTATGAATTGATGTATATATATTTATGGTGCAACTTTCGGCCAAACAGGGCATGAGTAAATATACATGTTAAATGGAATTAGTGTATTCGGTTGAATGTAAGTTTATTTTGAAATTTGTATCTATATGATCAAATGAGAAATGATATGTGAGATTGTTTTGAAAGTGTATATTCGGTCATAAGAAAGGTTTAGTTTAATGTGAAAATCAATTAAATGTGATGAGGTATTTGACTTTGGATATTCGGCTTAGATAAGTTATGTGTGATAAAGTATATGTAATGGTATTATTTGATCCATAAGAAATGATATGATTATTTAATGGGGTTGTTTAATTACTTAAGACTTACTAAGCGTAATTGCTTACTGTGAATATTTTTGTGTTCTTCTCTATTTTTAGATCTTGGTTGAAAGCTACGAGCTCGGGGATTCAAGTTCAAAGTCATCTACACTATCGTCACTATTTTGGTACTTTTAAAAGCCGATATTTTGAAAGATGGCATGTATAAGCTTACTCTCTTTTTGAAACAAGTTTACTTTGGGTTATGTAAATGTATTTAAGCCATGCGAAAATGGCTTGTTCATTTTGCTAAGTATGATTCCATGGTTGACTTAGTGATGTGGTTGATTAATATATGTGTTAGTAGAAAATTGCAAAACGGTTAATTATGAAATTTTGATTCATTGAACAGAGTACATGCAAAACACATTTGCAAAATAAGAATTTAGTTTAGTTATGAAATGGTCACCTAATGAATTAAACAGTTTAAGCACACTTGTATTCGGCTAACGTTTAAAAGTGATTATATGAATAGTAATATCTATATTTGCCAAATAAGATGATTTTATGCTAGATGGGTAAGTGGTTTAATAATTGTACTTTAAATGGTAAGTATTTGTTATATGACTTCCTAAATTGCTTAAATGCATTATCTTCAGTAAGCTTGACTAGCCAATGTATATAGTAGAGTTGCATGTATTTTCAATGTTGAATGTTAGATTATGAGCTGTATTATTACCATGCTTATATTCGTACACTTGATAATGATTTCTATGTGTATCCTTGTATGTCTGGAAGTTGTGTTTCGTTAGGTAATACCTTGTGACTCTATTCCGGCGACAGATAAGGGTTATAGGGTGTTACATGATCACATGCTCGTAATTTATTTCAGATTTCACATATTCAGCTCTCAAAGCCATATAATAAAATTCAATCAACATAATAGCAAATACAATTCAATTTAACGCATTTATTTGTATATAGACTTACCTAGTACAGATTCGGACGATCACGAACAACTAATCAACGGCTTTTGACTTTCCCTGATCTAATTCTATTTTCTTTAGTTCTTGATCTATATAAATTTAAAATTCAGCTCTTTTATTCACTTAATCATTCAATTTAACCCAAAAACATATAATTAGGGCATTTTACAAATTAGCCCTCACATTTGCACATTTTGACAATTTAGTCCCTAATTCATAAAATCACAATGTAACACCCCAAACCCGGCCCAGACGTTACGACCAAGTCTGGTGTGTCACATCAATGACAGACCAACCATGTTTCCTAGTTACTACAATTAGGGTGAGTTTATAAAACCATTTTACAGTTTAACGAGAAAATCTAGGTTTATTTGTTAACGTCCTAACCACTACCAATTGTTAAGAGATTTCTTATTATAGGATTTAGCTTTTGTTACTCATTTGCTACGTGTGATTGATTTTGAAAATGTTTGATTAATTTTGAGAAAACTCGCGTAGCCTTATTCAAACCATTAAAGTATAGTATAAATAAATAATTGAAAACCCAAATTAAAATAATTAAAGCGACCTTATTACAAACCCAAAACCAGAATAAAAATAATTAAAAATAAATAAGGAAATAAATAACTTAATTTTTAAAAAAATAGCTATGCAGTCTACGTGGCCACTCTGAACCCCTCCAGCTCCAAGTCCACCATTCTAGGGCTCACCTGCATGGATGGAAGAAAAGGGGTGAGTTTGGAAACTCAGTGTGTAAAGAAAGCCCATCTGGAGCCTAAACCAGCTCAAGCCCACTGGCCTAAGCCCTAACCAGTGTCAGTAATAACTGGGCCGAAGCTCTATTCAGATACAGTAAGTCTGGGCTGGAGCCCTATTCAGTTATCAGCTCAACTGGGCCTTAGCTCTTTTCAGATAACAGTACGGCCCTTAGGCCCATTTAAGTAACAAAACAGATATCATGCATGTATGCAAAGCATAAAGCCCATCCTATATCCAACCGCTACACTCCACCCGTACCAGCTCTACACACCATGTGGGGCATAACTCAACCCACCCAGCTCTACACTCCACAATTGCAGCATAGCTGCTCAGATAACGTGGCCAAGCCACTAACAGTATAACGAGGCAAAGCCTCTTTCAGTAATACGAGGCATAACCCCTTTCAGTAATCGTGGCAATGCCACTTGCACTTCCTCCATCAATAACCTAGTCCCATGCAACAGATAATCATGTCATGGTATACAGTGAACAGAAACAGTAGAGCATGCATTTCAGTTAAATTTAGCCCTAAGGGTATAACGGTCATTTTGCACCTAGGGGTAAAACAATAATTTCTCACCCTTAAGGGGTATTTCAGTAATTATACTAGTTTTTAGGGTTTTATGCATATTTCAGTTATTAAAGTCTCAAACTTACCTTAACAATATATCTAGCCTATTCATCAACCTTAAGGCTATTGGGCCCTAAAACCCTTAATGGGCCCTACAGTGTCAATTAGCCATTTTGACCCATTTAGCCCAAATTTTATCAATGTCTTAACGTTTTTAACTTACAGTATACCAAATTACGCTTACCACTTACCTTCACCCATATGGGCCGGTAAGCCCATTGGGCCCAATTTTAGCCAATCGAAGCCCAAATTACCGAGGTGCATGAAATCGTGCACTCACCAACTTTACCAATTTCGGTTACAAAATCTTACTGCATTCAATCGACCCACGAGTGTTCACATGCTCGCAAGCCCACGAAATGCCGAAAGTTTAGCATTTCGGCTTTTGCCGATTTAGACTACTAGAGGGTGTTCGTTTACACACATGATTTGCGACAAACGCTATCGAGATCTCCCACGAGTATCCTATAATTGGTCACTTAACAAATTAGACTTACAAATTAACGATAACTAACATAATACCCGCTTACCAACTTCGGCCACTATGAGGCTTTAATAACAACTTACTTTACCAATCTTAATTATTAGATCTAGATCTAGATCTAAATCACATCCACGCTCCTAGCCTTTACTTCTCCTTGCGAGATCACCCTTCTTGCAAAATAGGACACACAAAACCACATCACAAGACTACCATTACCTATCACCAAAGTCGACAGCCTCCCTAACATATTTAGGGACTTTCGGCTTCCTTAAATCCCGAAATAACGAATGGAAGAAAGGTTTCGATAACTTACCGAAGATTTACCCGACAGAGAACGCTTCCAACCCTTTTCTATCCCAGATCTGATGTAGATCTAACTTTTAAACACAAGCAGAGAGCTAATCTAAATGATTTGAAGATTTCGATTCCCGAATTGGTATGAATATGGAGGTTTCGGCTTCTGGTATAATAAAGAAGAGAAGTTGTAATGGAACAGAGGAGATTTCGATAAGGGTTATGAGATTGTGAGATTCGATTAAAAGAGAAGAAAAAGAAAATAGAGGTTCAGCCTAGAAGAAATCGACGCTCAAGCTTAACTTTTAGGATTTCAGCTTTTATGGAAATCAGCTACAAAGTTAACTGTTTCGGTTTTAGAGAAAAGAGGGGGAGGGTTCAATCTAAAAGGAGTCGACAAGAAGGGAACAATAAGAAAAAGGTAGATTCAGCTTTTAGAAGAAAAGAGAAGAAGAAATAGGAGTGGTTTGACTTACTTGCGTAATTCGACATAAAGAAGAATGTAGAGGTTACGTTTTCGGCTTTTAGAACTTATGAGTAAAGAAGAAGAGGAAGAAAAAGAATCGAAGGTGCTCCACAATAGCCTAAACCTATTCGGCACTAGAGAAACAACCAACAACCAAATACCGAAAAAAAACAACACAAGAAGTCGGCACACCACTTTAATGGCCGAAAATGCAAAACCCCTAAAGCCCTATCCGAATGTGCTACAACAAAGTCCCTTGGCCGGCCACCACTTGCTTCAATTTGAAATTCCTAAATTTTCTCCCCCTTATCCTACTTGATTCAATCCCCTGAGCATCTCAAACTCTCTCCAACAGAGTTCTACTTACAATCCATCACATCACGACACATGCAGTAAAAATAAAATACCATACTGCTTACCTTGTGACTAGAACCTTGGCCCTTGCACATCCATTCACATGCCACTTTTTTAGGCACTTAAGTGGCGCCACCTTGCCACTTTACCAAGGGCTCGCTTGTGTCTTATTTTACTCACTTTTTCTTAAAAACCCACTTAACTAAGTCCCCTTCACCTTAAATCCAAAATTTGATATTTTTACCGGGTTTTATCTTAGGCTTGGGCCTTCCAAAGGCCCACTAACACACTTAAAACATAAATTTCTTAATCTAGCAACAAAATTTCAAAATTTCACCAAAATTACAAAAATCCCAAAAATTGGGGCATTACAACTCTACCCCCTTAAAGAAATTTTGGCCTCGAAATTTACCTAATCCAAATAAGTGAGGGTATTGTTGATACATTGCCTCTTCTGGCTCCCAAGTAGCCTCTTCTCTGCCATGATTGCGCCAAAGCACTTTTACCAACAGAACTGACTTCCTTTTTAACATTTTGACCTCTCGATCTAGTATTTGCATAGGCTCCTCCTCAAAAGTCAAATCAGTCTCTACTTTAATTTCTTCCACCCGTATGACATGCGAAGGATCCGATCGATACCGTCTTAGCATGGACACATGAAAGACGTCATGAATATGGTTCAGCTCCGGCGGTAACTCCAGCTGATAAGCTACTGGCCCTATCCGTTTAAGAACCCGATAAGGCCCCATAAATCGTGGGCTCAACTTGCCTTTCTTACCAAACCTCAAGATCTTTTTCCAAGGCAAGACCTTTAAAAATACCATATCCCCTACAGAGAACTCGATTTCCTTACGCTTTAAATCAGCATATGACTTTTTCGTATCAGATGCCTCCTTTCACTGATCTCTAATCAACTTAACATTATTCTCAGTATCTGCCATTAACTCTGGTCCAAGAACTTGTAGTTCTCCCAATTCCGTCCAACATGTAGGCGTACGACGCCTTCACCCATAAAGTGCCTCATATGGAGCCATCTGAATACTTACCTGATAATTGTTGTTGTACGCAAATTCCGCCAATGGCAAGTAGTCCTCCCAACTACCACAAAAGTCGATAACACAACCCCTTAACATGTCCTCTAGAACCTGAATAACCCATTCCGACTGTCCATCTGTCTGAGGGTGGAAAGCAGTGCTGAAATCCAATCGTGTACCCAACGCTTCATGCAACTTTTGCCAAAATTGAGATGTAAACCTAGGATCCCGATTAGAAATAATTGAAACTAGCACCCCATGCAATCGCACTATCACTACCACATACAATTTTGCCAACTTCTGCAACGAGTAGTCGGTTCGGACATGTATGAAATGGGCAGATTTCATTAACCTATCCACAATTACCTATACAGAGTCTTTCTTGGAGGGTGTCAACAGTAGCCCACTTACAAAATCCATGGTTACTCTCTCCCACTTCCAAAGTGGAATTTTCACTAGCTGCAACAGTCCAAAAGGTAGTTGGTGCTCAGCCTTTACTTGCTAGCACGTCAGACATTTTCCCACAAATTCAGTCACCTCTCGCTTAAGTCCAGGCCACCAGTACAACTCTCACAAGTCTCGATACAACTTATTCCCTCTAGATGCATAGCACAAGGTCCACCATGAGCCTCTTTTAGATTAACTGCCTCAAGTCAGAGTCCTTTGGAATGCAAATTCTTCCTCGAAAGCACAGAACTCCATCAATATTCAGTCCAAAATTAGAATTCCCCCCATTCTCAGCTTGCTGAAACCGAAGAACCAACGAGTCATCCTTTAACTGCTTCTCTTTAATCTACTCAGTCCAAGTTGGTCTCACTTGCAACTCCGCTAACAAGCTCCCATCATCATATAGACTCAAATGAGCAAACATTGCTCTCAACTCAGCTACAGCCCTTCGGCTCAGTGCATCAACCACCACATTCGCCTTGCTTGGGTGATACTCAATCGAACAGTCGTTATCCTTAAGCAACTCTATCCATCTTTGTTTCCAAGATTCAACTCCTTCTGAGTCAACAAATACTTGAGACTTTTATGATCTGTGTATATAATACACTTTTCTCCATACAGATAGTGTCTCCAGATTTTTAACGCAAAAACCATCGCTGCCAACTCTAAATCATGTATAGGGTAATTCGCTTCGTGAGGCTTAAGCTGTCGCGAAGCATAAGTAACCACATTACCTTCTTGCATCAATACACAACCTAACCCCACATGCAACGCATCACTGTACACGGTGAACTTCTTCCCAGACTCCGACTGAATCAACACTGGCACCTCAGTCAATACCTTCTTCAATTTATCAAAAGCTTCTTGCTGTTTCTCAGTCCATACAAACGCTACTCCTTTCCTCAGTAGTTTTGTCAACGGTGCAGCAATCAGAGAGAATCCTTCTACAAATCTTCTGTAGTACCCTGCCAAACCCAGAAAACTCTGAATTTTCGATACTAACCTCAGTGGTTTCCATTCCAGAACTGCCTCAATTTTTTGAGGATCCATCCTAATCCCCTCAGCAGAGACAACATGACCTAGGAAAGTCACTTCTCGCAACCAAAATTCACACTTACTGAATTTTGCATAGAGTTGCTTTTCTCTCAACACTTGCAGAACAATACAGAGATGCTCATCATGCCTCTCTTCAGTTTCCGAATATACCAGAATACCGTCAATAAAGACGACTACAAATCGATCCAAATATGGTTGGAATACTCGATTCATCAGATCCATGAAAGCTGCAGATGCATTCGTCAGTCCAAATGGCATAACCAGAAACTCGTAATGACCATATCGATTTCTAAATGCTGTCTTATGAATGTCTACCTCCTTGACCCTTAACTGGTGATATCCAGACCGAAGGTCGATCTTAAAAAATATCGAAGCTCCTCTAAGCTGGTCAAACAGATCGTTGATTCTTGGCAGAGGATACTTGTTCTTTATCGTCAGTTTGTTCAACTGGCGATAATCGATGCACATACGCATCGTCCCATCCTTCTTCTTCACGAACAGCACAGGTGCTCCCCATAGAGACACACTCTGTCTAATGAAACCTCTATCCAACAATTCTTGGAGTTGTGCCTTCAGTTCTACTAACTCCTTCGGTGCCATCTTATAAGGTGCGATGGACACTGGAGCAGTTCCAAGCAGCAAATCAATTCCAAACTCGAGTTCTCGGTTCGGAGGTAATCCAGGAAACTCCTCAAGAAAGACATCTTAAAATTCCTTAACAGTTCTAACTGTCTCCACAGTTAGGTTCTCAGTCTCTGTCTAACTTACAAAAGCCAAGTACGCCTCACAACTTTTGCGAATCAGCTTCTTAGCCCTTAAGGCCGAAACGACATTGGACAAGTATTCCCTTCGCTCCCCTATAACAGTAAATACAACCAATGCAAGTGCTATGAATTTGAAACTTGTTGAGAGCTCTAAGCACTAACTTGTTTGAAGAAATGGATGCGCCTCTTACTCGTAGCAAAGCTCCGGGAAGTCGCTAGTTTGAACTTAAACGTGGCCTACTTGAACTACTTACACAACTAGTTGCTGCATGACAAAGCCAAATTCATTATAGCATTTCTTTGAAAGACACTTAAAATATTCATTACTGAAGAAGAGGTACTAGCAACACTATCTCGATGCACTTAACTGTTAAGTAATTTCCCCAAAGTAAAAGCAAATCACAAAGTAATGCAATATCAAGAAATCTTATCTATCTGTATACATATTATATGTTATTGGATGAAATTTACAGCAATTTAGCTTAGGGTTCAGAACTTAGATAAATTATCAAGAAAAATTTACATTACATAACTACTTTTGTTCATAAACGAATATAGAACCCAAACCACATGAATGTCGATCGAAATTCAGCACTTCCCACTTTTTTATACTTTTCATTCATTGAAGAAAGAAAATGATAATAACAGGAACTTAGCCACCACTTGAAAAAGGTTCAAGCATCTAAAGATGGACAAAGAATTCAAATATATACAAGGAAGAACAAACCCAAGAGTGGAACTCAAAGAGAGCAAACTGAAAACCCACAGCAGATTAAAGATCAAAGAAGATAAAATCATTGGATGATGAAAAAATCAAAACAGAGAAAGAACAGATCAAAATGGAAGTATTCAAACCATTTTTCGATGCAAAGAAAAATGCAGTAATTTTATCTCAAGCTAGTAACAGAAATATATATATATATATATATGGAAGAACAAGAAGTAATAATAAAACAAAATAGCAAACGTAAAAGAAAAAAGAACAAATTTCAAGCTCACGAATTTCAGGCATAAAATCAGGAATTTCAAGCAAACATAAAAGATGAATAAAGAGAGATCAACAACGAAAAGAACAAAAATCAGAGATTTTTGAAATCAATCGGTTTCAATTTCAAGCTTTTTACCTGGAAGAGAATATGAAGAACGGAAGAAGGAAAAGAAATGAAGAACGGAAGAAGGAGAATGAGCCTTACTTGGATGAAGGAGGAACTGGAAAATCTCTTACAGAAATGAAATCCCTAAGACATTTTCCCCTAAAACCCATTCATTTTACCCATGTCTGGGAAAACATTTTCCAGAAAATGTTTTCTTGCAAACAAATGGACCCTTATTGTAATGAGATTTTCAATAGATTTAATTTATTCTCCATTGGGTATGATCCTCAGAATATTTCCTTGTGTTCTGTTGTAACACATACTATATTACAGTTTTACTTGTATACTTGTGGACACCGCTACTTTAATTTCTTATATATTTAGCGAAGTATTTTTCAGTCAAACATTTACACGTTTGGCGGTGGTCAATAACATTTATAATGAGAGACCTAATCCTAGCCAACAAGCACACACTAATGGTGTTTATTTAAGTTAGACCGCATGCCCACACAACATAGATTTCATATTGTAGCCTGTACTCAATTATATTGTTCATTATAAGTATTAGAATCAATTAAAGAATTACAAATTTAATAATTATAATTAATAAGACATATTCTAAGCAATTGAATACGAGCTCTATATGCAACAAACTTGAATCTTTGTAATTAAATCAGAAGACATGCAAATATTAAAGAAAAAACAAAATATTAAGAACAATTAGATCTCACAAACTATTTGAATCAAACTTTGAAGTTTCTTTGACTAGAAAAATAGTTTAGCGGTCAATAAAAAAAAAACACGACAGTCAAATAATCTAAATCCATTTTAGGCCTTAACCTGTTAATGTCCATTTATAGGGAAAACTTACAAAATGGATAAAATTTCATGTGCACTTAATTAAATAAAGCAAATTTTTTGCAATTATTTCTGCCTAACTTCCAGGCCATATTTGAACACCTTCCTTATGTTTTGGAGCTCGAGTCATGAAATGATTTTGGTTAGATATTTCTATTTCTTTCGAAACGATATATTAATACCTCAAAATGGAGTTATATAGTTCAAATTATGACAAAAATACTTAAATAATATTGTATTGAAAGTCTAATCCGTAAAATAAATTATCAAAAAAAATTTTAACTTTTTTTCAAGTATTCACTTAAATTAATAATAAATAAAATAAAATTATAAATAATATAATTAAAACTTAAATAATATGGTTAAAAAAATCATCACAAATAAATTGAAATTTATGCACTTATCAATTCTTAATTAATTGATGGAACGCAATAATAACAATAACATAAATTCGAGCATTTTTCATCTGATTTAAGGATGAGAGGTCATAACATAAAGAAAAGTAAGTATTATATATATATATATATATAAAGGTTATAAATCTGAAATATGCTGAAAAAGTTTGTATTCTAGTTTCAACATATCCAAGTCCAGGACAACAGCACTTCAAATAAGCCCAAAAACGTAATACTATGAGCTAAAAACAGTCCCAAGTTTTCTTTTATATATATTAAAAACAGTCCCATGTTGAAAATTACCCATTTACCGCCTCCAATAATTAGGTGTTTCAATCCAAATAAATTGAACGCGTAATGATTTTTTTCCTTCTAATCTGATTTTTTTTCCTTCTAATCTTACAAGATAAATTATTTCTACATAATTTAATTTTTCGTCTCTTTTAATTTTTGAATATAATTTTTTTAATTTTTTAATTTATATTTTTATCAAATCATTAAAATTAATTGGAAAAGTTAACTTTTAATTAATTTTAAAAATTTTAAAAATATTTTTTATATTTTTTAAATAATTTTTAATTTTAAAAAATATTTTTATATTTTTTAAAATTTTTAAATTTTAAAAAAATTAATTAAATGTTAATCTATCATTTACGTAGCAATTCACATGTAAGTTACATTATGGAAGTTAAAAAAATTCGTTTATTTTGAAATAATTTGATAAAAAACACAAATTTAAAAATTAGACAAATGAAAAATTAAATGAAAGATTAAAATAATTTATTTTATAAAATTACAAATTGAAATAGATCTTTATGAGTAAATTGAATTTGGTGGTCAAGCGAGAATTTAGGATAGTATCCACCAATTATAATATCTTTTGTCTATTGCAAATTGCAACGACAGTTTTGAAATACCTACAAATTCCTTACCATATAATTAGCTGATAAAAGAACTGTCAAATTTTTGTGAATTTTTTTATTTGTTTTTTATATAACAATAATATAAATTTAGATTATTTTTGAAATAAAATGAATACTTGATTAATAGTAAGAATTAGCATTTTTATTGAGACTCGATCTCATAGGAAAAGAATAGATTTATGGATGGAATCAAATATGTAGTAATTACAGAAAAAAGTATTTATTATTGGTGAAAAATTAACATACTTCTAATGTCGAATCAGGATCAACTAGGACAGAAATAAAGCATTGGGTCGAACTCTTCTTTGGTGTCAAGATAATAGCAATGAATAGTCATTTACTCCCCAGAAAGGGTAGAAGAATGGGACCTATTATGTGACATACAATGCATTACAGGCATATGATTGTTACACTTCAACCGGTTTATTCCATTCTACCTCTTAGAACGAAAAGAACTTAAATCAAAATACTTAATAGCATGACGATACATTTATACAAAACTTCTACCCCGAGCATATGCAGTGGAGTCGTAGACAATCATATGAAATCCAATCCACAAAATAATTTGATCTATGGACAACATTGTTGTGGTAAATGTCGTAATGTTAGAGGAATCATTACCGTAAGGCATAGAGGAAGAGGTCATAAGTGTCTAAACCGTAAAATTGATTTTTGACGAAATGAAAAGACATTTATGGTAGAATCGTAACCATAGAACACAACCTTAATTGAAATGCATACATTTGTTTCATATACTATAAGGATGGTGAGAAGAGATATATTTTACATCCCATATGGGCTATAATTGGAGATATCGTTGTTTATGGTACAAAAGTTCCTATAAAAATGGAAAATGCCCTACCTTTGAGTGCGGTTTAAACTATTGATTTATGTAATTGAAAGGAAACAATTAGGTTTACGACAAAACCTAAAAATCGATCACTAATTTAATTTGAGTACCTCTACAGGATAGACCTCAACAGAAAACTGAAGAGTAATGGCAGCAAGTGATTGAGTTCAGTAGTTCCTTATATAAAATTATTAACTCTAGAGATATAGTAATATGGAGAAGACAAAATTGTTATAAGTACTGATAGAATTGGAATTCCCTTATTTCAAAGAAAGGAGAAATGTTTGGAATTCAACAAAGAAACAAACAAAAAGTAATAAATAAAGAAGATCAACTATTTCAATGGGAAGAAAATATTAATTCGCAAAAAGATAAAAAGAAAAGAAAAAACAAGACCTTTTTTTTTTTTTACTCTCTCTTTACTTGTAATAATGCTAATGTTTAACCAAACAAAAGCATCAGTCTGTTTAGTGTAAGCTTAAAACGTTTTAAAATGTAGAAGCTTTCACTTTAGAGTTTCGGGCTGGGCTGCTTTGTTTGTAGTCAACCTGTATTTATTGACTTACGGTCGTCTTTCTTCCTAACCGATAGCGTCCAAAATCTAACAGTAAAATATTAAAAAGGAAACAAAGATGTTAGAATATCTAAACAAAAAGAACGACTCGTGACTCTACCAATTTGCCATTCCACCCATGAAACACAGCAACAATATTTATAATTCTTTATGTTTTCTCATGACCCATTAGCTTTCTTTTTCTTGCAGTTTCAACAAACCTCAGATTCAAGGGAAGATAGAAGTATTAATAATCTCAGTTTTGTTTTTTGGGGTATGTTTGTTTAGGGTTTTGGAGATCGGGTTTACAGCGTTTTCTTCTTCTGCTTCTTGCTGGTAATGGAGCTGAAGAAGGACAAGCTTGTCAGGTGAGTCGTAAGTTAATTTTTTTATTATGTTTACTGTTCGTTGCTAGCTTTGTTTCCCATATAACATTTATTCCTGGGCAGTTTTCTTTTGTAAAAAAGGTGCTGTTTGGTAGCTTGGAAAGTTCTGGCGGCTTTGGATTTTCCATTAGGGACTACAGTAAGCTGGAATTTTAATAATAACTAGGACCTTTATGAATTGATATGGATGGATTGGGTAATATTTTTCTTATTTGGGTGTCACTGGAGGAGATTGAAATGAGGAATGTTATTGAAAAATATTTTGGCTGTGTTCAATGTAGTGAAGGAAACTTTTACATTTGGGCGTTATCTTTTTGCTTGAAGTTAGAACTTTTATTCAAGTGGAATTAATATATTTGGTTTTCAATTTTCTCGGGAGTAGATCATAGTAAACATAAATTCCATTTAAAAAAGAAAGCTAAAGAGACTTATCCTTTGAATTGACTTGGTCATTTAAGTGAAAATTTTGGAAATAAATGAACATTCCAGATGATTTTACTATATTGTTGTACTAAGCATGAACGGAAACTGAGAAGAAAGGTTTTGTCAGACTGAATTGTTATGAAATACTTCTTATTGACCAATTTGCGGTGGAACTTGTTTATTTCTAGGTTCTACTCTGATGGAAAACGACATAAAGAAACACCATGGGGAAAGAATGACCCATCATTCCTTGAAAAGTCATCTTCTGGGTACAAGATTTCATTTTCTTCAGTGCTAAAACCGGAGATTGGAATGGATGGAGGAAGAAATAGACTTCCTGAAATGGGGAAAATCCGACGGTCAAAGGTTTTGCCACAGGACAATGCGCTTTGGTACAAGAGAATTCTTGATCCTGGCAGTGAGATTGTATTGCAATGGAACTGGGTTTTCATTATTTCATGTTTGGTGGCACTTTTCATCGACCCATTGTATTTTTATTTGCCTGCCGTTGGAGGGGATGCTAAGACCTCATGCGTAAAGACAGATACAAACTTGCGAATTGTTGTTACCTGCTTTCGAACTGTTGCCGATATTTTTTATTTGCTGCACATAATCATAAAATTTAGAACAGGTTATGTTGCACCAAACTCATCAACTAGAGTGTTTGGAAGGGGTGAACTTGTAATGGACCCTAAGAAGATTGCACGGAGGTATCTTAGATCTGATTTCTTCATTGATTTCATTGCAACACTTCCTCTTCCTCAGGTATTTGTTCTAATAAGCAATTCTTGTTCTGAAAAGGCCTATCATAAAAATTAATTACCTACTTTAATCATCGATAGAAAAAAGAAAATTAGTTGCCTCTGTTATTTTGTGCCACTCTATCACATGAACTCAACGGTGACTATAGTAAAATAGATTGTAAATAACTCCCATTCCAAACTTGAAGCACTATGTCTTGAATTTTAATTGTGGTTTTATGGTTTCCCACACTGCTCTCTAGAATCCACCAACTAGCTTATGACATTGTTTTCAAAATATTATGGATACTTCTACTCATTTTGCATAAACATACATTTTTGAAGAGGTTATGTAATCATCCATTCTAGACCAGAAGGATTTTGGTTTCCTTAATTAACAGATATGGAGCGCAAAATGTTTTGTTGTTCTTAAGTCACTTTGTTTCTTATTTGGAGTGTGAGTGCATTTTACATTTGTTTATAAGCTTAGTTGTCTCCCCTTTTTAATTTATTTATGGTAATTAACCCTTTGCCATTCAAGGATATTTTGAAGTTGGGTGCTTTTGCCTTGGATTCAAATGTCATGGTTAATTCCATGTATTCCCGTTTCCTTTTATTGAAGCACTATTAAGTTTGTGGTCTTCTAGCATAATTTTCTTGTTTCCTTTTTCTTAATTATTGTAATAATTCTCGGCAGGCTCTGCAAAACATACCATGCTAGATCTTGAAATTACCCTGGTCACTACATCCCAATCCTTGGATAAACTGGTTAATAGTTACATGTCTGATTTTCAGTTTAATGCATCAGGTACTAAAGATGAAAAAGATGATATCTCAGTTTATTTAATCATTTTTTTGCAGATAGTTATCTGGTTTATCATTCCAGCCACAAGAAGTCCTCGGACTGATCATAAAAACAATGCCCTTGCATTAATTGTTCTGATTCAGTACATTCCCAGATTGTATTTGATTTTTCCTTTAAGTTCTCAAATTATTAAAGCAACTGGAGTGGTTACAAAGACGGCGTGGGCGGGTGCTGCCTACAATCTTCTCTTATACATGTTAGCTAGTCATGTATGTTGTCTTGTTACTTCTATTATTAGCCTTTCCTTTGCTTTCGTGTCGACATGTATATTTTCTCTCTTTGACAATGACTGCCTGGTTTTTTCTCGCCATTTAATTCCTCCTACCCTCTGCTAGTTTTTACACAAAAAAAATGCCTATTCATGTAGGTCGTAGGGGCAGCATGGTATGTGCTCTCTGTTGACAGGTATACTTCATGCTGGAAGAAAATTTGCAAAAAGGAATTTCCTCCTCACAGATGTAACCTGTCCTATTTAGATTGTGACACTTTTGGCCGTAGTGATCACAATACGTGGGCAAAAGTCACAGATGTGTTCAAGCAATGTGACCCCAGCAATGATATTGATTTCCAGTATGGCATATTTGAAAGTGCAGTAAAAAAGAATGTCGTCAAAAAGGGCTTTCTTGAGAAGTATTTCTATTGCTTATGGTGGGGCTTACAGCAACTTAGGTATGATTTTATTAAATTTTATGGACAATAATATTGATTTTCAAATTCGTATTAGCTTTGTCTTTATTCTCTGAATATACTGATGCAAATTTTTTGGGTAATCTCCTGGTGGCTAATGAGTGCAACCAAACTGTTTGATTAGTAGATTTTGTTGCTTCGCTTACAAATTACAGTTTGTGTCCTAATACGTAGCTGTATGGAATTTCCCCAACCACATTGTGTGTGATATTATGACAATATTGCGAGAGTCTAGTCAGATTTGCTTTAAGTGCAATCAAATAACTGTTATGATGCAATTGCTGCATGGTTGTTGCACTTATATGGAAGTTCAGCTCTGTAGAATTGCATGTTTATTTTTATTGGCAGCAAAATTTTTGTGGGCTTTTGCTGTTTTTGCCTTTAAAGATGCAGTGAGCCATAAAGCGATTATGCAAGGTAAAAATGGTAATTCCTTCCATTCCGAAACTCTCATGAGAAATGTTTGATTTTTTTGGACTGATAAATTTGCCCATAAGAACTCAAAGAAAGGCCTCTATTTTCTGGCAAGGTTATGTCCTAAAGCCATGGAGAAAGTATCTTTAACTAATTTAATCTTTTCCACCAAAATAGTTGAAAAAGTAGTGATGCTAGTAAGTGTTCTATTTTGAAATTATTTTCACATCATCTACTTGTTATGATGCTCGTTTGTATGTCCATAAGGAAAATGTCACGGTTCATCTATGAATTTGGGATTGGAAATACCTTGCTAAACATAATTTATTCAGTTCAGCTTTCTTCCTTGAAACCTTCTTTCTGTCTCTCTATTTGGTCTATTACCTTGCATCACTGTAAAGTATAAGAGTTATATACTGGACTATATATTTGCGATTCTAGCCGAATTTTGATAGAAAGATATGAAGATAAGTTCCCATGAAAATCCCCCACCCCCTCCACAGCTTCCCCCTTTGTTCCCTTTCTAGTTTTAGCACCAAAAATTTGAGCAGTTTCAGCAAATTGCTTGAGAAAAGAAAACACAAGCCCATGGGAACAGCCAGTTAGCATTTTTGAAGGCTAACAGGACTGTGCTGACCATGTTGAGGCAGGAGGCATATTGCAATATGCATTTGGCTTTAGAAGGGAACCTGCTTAATGACTCTGAAGCTACTTGATCTCAAAGACATTTGTAGCACATCAAGGAAATTATTTCAATTTCAGTGATCCCCTCGATATATTGCCTGTGATGTTGCATTATCCACTTTTATCATTGTGCTTGATGAGATACTATTCTTGGGATAGTAGACACAAAAATGTAAACCTTCCCCTTAAGATGTGTATCTGAGATGTCTACTGATCAATTTTATGTTTCTCTATGCTAATTTGGAATAGATGGCATTCAAAATAAATAGGTTGCATTTTTTATGTGCCTCTTAGAAGTAGAAGACAGGCATAATCTAGTTACTATATTGAAATTTAAACTGATGATGACCAGCAACTTGTCATTCCATATTATGTCAGTTATTTAATGCCTAATATCATGAAATGCTACTTAAGGTTCGTAGAGCATTTGCACCTTTTTCTATATTTTTTACAGGAAATTGCTTTACAAAAAGTATTGGTTTAGCTGATCTAATAAGATAGCATGTGCCATTCAATGAGTTTCTTGTGTTTGCTAATGTTAATACATGCCTTTTATTTTCTTATTGTCTCAGTTCATATGGCCAGAATTTGTCAACAAGCACTTTTATTGGGGAGACCCTATTTGCTATACTTATTTCTATCCTGGGTCTTGTTCTGTTTGCCCACTTGATTGGCAACATGCAGGTATAAAAAGTTTGCATCCTTGAGTTTTGCCTTAGGAAATCAAATTTCATATACTGTTTCTAGTAACTCAAATGAAGTGGTATATTTGTCTATCATCCTGGTGCTGTGTTCATGAATGGATTTTTGTGTTTGTATCTCTCCGTTACTTCTTCTGTCAAAATTGTCTTGACCTCGTGGGACTATCTTTCTTCAGTTGTCTTTTTTAGCAGTTCATATCTTCTTTCTTCCCCCAATTGGAAACAATGAAATAGGAAGAGAGGGTGTATTCCTATCTAGTTTCTTGTAGTTCAGAATATCCTACATTAAGCTTCATTTTATCGTCATTGAAACAATTATTTCTGTTTGTTCTTTATACAGTCTGATAGTTTACACTTGTTTTTCTGATACAGACTTATTTGCAATCCCTCACAGTGAGACTAGAGGAATGGAGACTTAAGCGAAGGGACACTGAGGAGTGGATGAGCCATCGCCAACTCCCTGAAGATTTAAGACATCGTGTTAGACGTTTTGTTCAGTATAAATGGCTTGCAACTCGGGGAGTTAATGAAGAAGCCATCTTGCATGGCTTACCTGCTGATCTTCGTCGTGATATTCAACGCCACTTATGCTTGGACCTTGTTCGACGTGTATGCAGCTTTCCCATACCAATTTCTTTTTGAGTTTCAAACCAGCCTTAATCACTTACATTATAGATGTTTCTACTTGAAAAGCAGTCTTGATGGGAGATTGTCCATGTTGTATTTTATGTCATATAATTATCAATTTAAAAACCAGCCTCTTCTGTTTTAACATAGGTTATCCACCTCATTAGCCATACAGCCTTTCCTTGAAACCCGTCTCTTAGGTGGAATTAGAACCCATGCGTGCTCTACATTTTGCAAGAATTCCTTCTAATGGTTTAATCTTCCGTCAAACGTTAATATGTCAGCCTCAATAATGTTGCTGCGGACATTTATATTAGATTTGACTCTAAAACATTAATGTGTTTATACATAAGAATTGTGCAATCTTCTGTGTGACATTTCCTTTTTAAATGATAATTAGTTTCATTGAAGTTGTTCTCATTTGTAGGTCCCTTTCTTCTCCCAAATGGATGATCAGCTGCTTGATGCAATATGTGAGCGCCTAGTATCGTCGTTGAGCACTGAGGGTACTTATCTTGTTCGTGAGGGTGACCCTGTGACAGAGATGCTTTTTATTATTAGAGGTAGATTAGAGAGTTCTACAACAAATGGTGGTCGAACTGGTTTCTTCAACTCAATTGTGTTGAGACCTGGAGATTTTTGTGGAGAGGAACTGCTTGCATGGGCTTTGCTACCAAAATCCACCATGAACTTACCCTCTTCAACAAGAACAGTCAGAGCTTTAGTTGAGGTTGAAGCATTTGCACTACGTGCTGAAGATCTCAAGTTCGTAGCAAACCAATTTAGACGGCTTCATAGCAAGAAATTACAGCATACCTTCCGGTTTTACTCCCACCATTGGAGGACATGGGCAGCCTGCTTCATACAGGCTGCTTGGCGTCGGTACAAAAGGAGGATGATGGAGAACAGTCTGATGACAGAATCACATTCGTTGGATGAGAAAGAGGATGATGAAACGGGGCAGGAGAAAGAGAAGAATTTCATCATAGGCTCCAATCCTTCTCAGGCAAAACTGAACCTTGGAGTCACAATATTAGCATCGAGGTTTGCAGCAAACACTAGGAGAGGAGCTCAAAAAATCAAAGATGTTGAGATGCCTAAATTGCAAAAACCAGAGGAACCCGACTTTTCTGCGGAGCCCGATGATGACTGATCTGATTTAACGCATTATAATAGAAATTATTTATTGGCTGAGCTTCTCCACTGGGGGTCAGACATTTTTAAGTAAAATAGCATGTGAGCAGTGCACCACCTTCTGGTTAAGTCAGGATCTAGAATCCCAGATCTTGAGCAGCATTTCCCTAAGGGTCGAAACCTTAGTATTTGGACCACAAGAACTTAGCTTAGCTCTGAAACCTTACTAGCTGCTTATTTATTATCGTGTATGTGGGGTTTCAGCATGCAAGCTGTGTAACCCACGAGCCTTAAAAATGCGAGATATTAAAATTTTAATCCTCGTGTGTCGAGGCCTCATCACTCTGATTTTCTGTTTTAACTCGACTGTGTAATATTTACTCACCATAATATAAATGAATGGATTTGAAACTATAGACGAACAAAGAACTAAAACCTACTATCAAAACAAAATTTCTCGTCTTGTTAAAAGAGGAAACTAATCGTGTTATCGTATCCGTATTAGTATTATAAAAGAAAGGAGTAGTTCTCAAGGTTTACATATATAGAAAGATACATAGTTTTAGACTCATGCTATGCACATGTTATTTATTTAAAACATATATGTTACATTGTTGAGGTATATTTGTGACGAATAGTTAGAAAATTACTTATTGAAGCTCCAGGAGGTACAAAGTAGAAAACATGTTAGAGGGCACCAGCGTTTGTACTTCCAGATACATTCTGATGCTTGGTCAATACCTCAGCCTTTGGTATTTGGAGAACTTTGAGGGTTTGCTCAAAGTTGACCAGGTCTCCGCTCGGATTTATCTGTCGTTCCTCATTGATTAGTTTGTTTTCTTTGCATCTTTAACGTCATTAGAAGCTTCATTTTGCATAGTGATTGAGCTGCCAGAGCTAGTAAGACTGAGCTTCTTTTATTATTTCATGGAGAAGCGAGGAGGGTGACACATGTAAAAGCTCTCTGAGCTTGGGATGAAGATATGTAAGACTCTTGAGCCTATTCCCATTTGTTTGGGTTGAAACTCTTTGGATTTTATATTGTAGGCCAGCCTACCATTTTGTTGAGTATGTGTTTAGTTTAGGTCTTAAGCCATTTTTGCCGCATATAGGTTTTGAACTCATTACAGTGTGTGGTCTAACAATAGCCCCTACCTCATAGTGGTCTGAAGTAGGTTCCAAAGTGGTCTATGAATACCAATAACGACTACTGTTCCTAAACCCAAAGGTTAGATGAAACAACGGCTTTCTTGGGATATTCGATCACTATCTCAACAGAATCCGCCTCGTGTTCTAATCTCCTAAAAGTAGGTGATGATGAAACATCTCTATGAATACCAATAACGACTACTGTTCCTAAACCCAAAGGTTAGATGAAACAACGGCTTTCTTGGGATATTCGATCACTATCTCAACAGAATCCGCCTCGTGTTCTAATCTCCTAAAAGTAGGTGATGATGAAACATCTGATAATGCATCAAATCTGATTTTCTGAATATGGATAAGCTTTTGTTGTGAAAATCAAGTGGTTGCTTCTAGAGAGACAATGATTTTGGAAGGGAATGGGACTCTCAGACTAGTACACCCTTTGAACCAAATCTCTACGCACATTTATATTCACATCAACATAGGAATAAGTAAAAATTTTTGTACAAAATATATATATTTTCAAAATAAGAAAAAAATTCTTTTTATTTTCTTAAAACAGATTAAATATTACCAATTAAAATTATTTTATTACTAACTCGTATATTAAAACACAAAAAGAAAAATATATTTAGAAATATTTATGAAAAAAGACTTCAAAATTTTGTCAACAGATATTCAAAAACCATAAAATAATGTTCATTTTGTTAAAAAAAAAAAAAAAAAAAACAGAGAACTAAGCTAATTATAATCAACAATTCAAAAAATTCAAAAAACCTTGATGAAACCAAACTGATATCACCCTACATTTGAAAGCATTCAAATGATGCTGTTGCCTTTGGATCTGCACAAAGCCTGTCAAAACAAGCACTTATTTTTTACATCACAATTTTCCATCAAAAGCTGTGGCACTAGCACAGATATTTGAATGATGAAAAAGGGGGATCCAGGTAGGTGTAAAATGGTTATACCCAGGGCTCAAACTAAACCATTGGTTTTTTTCTGACTGACGGAGGATATAAATAAAATTACTTGGTCAATTCGGTTGAACAACAACATGCTGCAAAGACAGATTTCAGGCAAAGTTAATAGAAAATTATAATGGAAATATTATACTTCTGGTGAAAATGAAAAAAGGGAATCAATTACTCAGTTACCTTAATCTGGGTCCTGTTATAAGTGTAAGTGATGTGAACTAAGCCATCACTAGCCTGGATAACAGCAGGATATGAGAATTCCATTCCTTGAGTTTCTTCCAATGTCAAGCTGTCCTGCCATGAATCACCATCATCTTTGGATAGGGAAACTTTAAGTACACCCCTTGAGATTGTATTATAAGCAAGTAACAGACGACCGTCTCTCAGCTTCACCCCGTCGATACCTGATCAACAATGTTGAAGGTATTTTGTAAACAATCGAAATCAAAATGGTTCAAATTTTCCATTAATACCAACCTGAGTTTGGATTGGGAAGTTCAGTAGGTATGGCATAACCCCAACCCTGTCCACCATCAAACGATTCTGCCATACAAACTCTACTAATGTTGTTAAAAGATCGCATTAAAAGACGCAAGTTCCCTTTTGCAGTTAGGTAAGGAACTGGTTGAATCACACTAAGGACTTGGCTTTTAACATATATAGGGCCATATTTCTTCCAGGTTCTTCCAGAATTTGGCGTCACCTGTTCCATGCCATCTACAAAACTTGTCAATACATAATAAGGACTCTTAACTGCTAATGTAGTTGAAATCCTCATTACAACCTCAGCCCACGCCCCCCAAGAATTCCAACTCTCCACCGATGATCCACAAAGCAAATGCCCATTCTGCAACAATAGAGGCTGAACATGAGGGAATGGAACACGTGAGAGTTTTTCATACCACAGTAAATTGGAATGTAGGTCATACTTATAGTCATAATAATCAGACCTTGTTCTTAGATGGTCCTAGTATGCCTGGAGGAAGCTGCTCTCTTTGTGTCCAAGTAACACCTTTATCATATGATCGTTTCATGCAGCCACTCCACCTGGATTTTACTAAGCCAACAGTGAGAAAAAGGGAAGAAAATGTTGCAAATGATTCATTGCTTGCGACTAAAGTTACATATCATGATGACATGTGCTGTAGAATATTGATACCTGAAGTGAAGAATGTCAAATTATATTTCAGAAACAAAAAAACCAGCGTTTTCAATGCTACACTACTCAAAATTGAATCTTAAATGTTCAAAAGTTGGAGGACCAACAAATTCAACAACAACTGAAATCTTCAACAGAAGAGCATTTTTGTTACAGAATCTAAATTATAACATTATATTTGAAAATTTCTGGTCAACTAAATCCACTTATATGTTATCCACTTCACCATGTAGGAGAACTAAACTTTAAGTATTTCTTGCCTCTGGGCTCCGGCCAGCCAAACTTTTAGCTTCAGTTGCTAATTTTCAGCAGATCTGTCATGGCATGGCATGGCAAGGATTCACACCAATCCATGCAGGGAAAATCCTATAATAAGCTCATCTAGATCTTGATAATGCAATAAATGAGTTAACTTAGCGGTGTTAACAAACTTATGTAAATATGTATGCAAGCAAAAACAGAAACTGAAGCTTAGAGAATTACTTTTGAACATCCAGGCCTACTTTATAGAATAATAACAACTCATCTGATGGAAGCTTAAATAGTACAGGGTTCCACATTGGAACATTAGGTTCTTCATCCATAACAATAGGTGTATACCAGCGGCCACCCTGCCAAAGTTTTAGTAAACACATAAAAATTCTTAAAATAATCCAAATAGCATCAAACCACCAATACGCTAGTAAGAAGCACATGTAGAAAGTGGAAGGGGCCTTGGAACCATAGTCTGAGCAGACAAAATATAAGAGACCAGGGGATGACTGAGAGCAAGCCAAGAGGGGCATTTATCCGCAAATATTGCCATTCTTCTATACAATCATAAAGAAAGAGCAAGGTAAAAGATAAAAGATCATGTTATTCGCCATATGAATTAAATGATTACTTTGTATTTCTGCAGCCAAATTTTGACATCAGGTGCTCCTTCAGACGCCCCTCCATAATAAGCAACTAAGAAGTGACCTTTACTAACCTGCATATGTATTAAATTAATAGCAAATTATAATGAGACGATGAGGATAATTGAAAACTACAAAGTAACAAAAACACAAGATCATTTTGAACTGCACAACCTCAACAATGGTAGAGGCATGACAACTGTTGAATGGGGCTGAACCGGCAGGAAATGTGAACTCCTCTTTCAACGGCCCTTTGATGGGAAGGTGTCTCTTCTTATGTAAACTCTCAGGACTTGAAGTTGTACCCTTTGTGTATCTGCACATAACTTTCAGGTCTTCTTTGGGGTTCAATGAGAATACATGAAAGGCTTAATATTGATTGTTCTAATTTATAAGAAAGAAACTATTTCCTAGATTCAAGTCCCATCCGCCTCACACGCTCAAGAAACAAGGAAACTTACACTATTTACATAAGCTTCCGACGATTTAGATTTTAGGAAAACATCACCGAAAACTGACTAAGAAGCCTTTTTTCCCCCAAAAAATATAGTCTTTGGGGATATTGTTATGTCATAATTTGTATACAGTAGGCATGAATATCAAATAATAAATCATATGAAGAACAAAATGTAATAGATTACCTGGGAAATAAGGACTGAAGGAAGCGGCTGGTGTGGAATGTGACAGGGGCTGGGCTGGGATTGAAGTTGGAGCCGTGAAAACTAGGGAAGCTAGAAACTGAAAACAACAAAGAGACCAGAAACAGAAACGAACACAACAGAAAGAAAAACAAAATGGTTACTACTGATTTCTCCATATCCGTTGACTGTCTAGTTTTTGTTTCATGGAAAGCTTTCCGCAACCACGCATGAAACTAAAAGCAGCAATAATGTAAGGGTACCTTTGGTTATCTATAATAATGGAATACAACTCTAATAATTGAATACAGCTTTAATCAAATATAGCTGTAACTATTTAGTTAAAATGAATGGAATAGAGCTGTAATGGCATATTTGTATTTGGTTAAATGAAATGATGTAATAATACAAGGAAAAAAACTAAAATAATCAGAATACTCTTAGTAGATTTTTGTAGTTAGATGATTATTGTTTTTGTTATTATTATTAAAGATAATTTAATAAAAATAATAAATAATTTAACCATATTTTAACATAATTATTAAATATAATTTAATAAAATAATATATAATTTAATAAAATTCTTAATATAATTATTATTATATGAATTAAAAAATTATAATATATAATACTAGAAAAATGATATATAATCTACTTTATTAATTTTAAACTTTAATACATATTTAATGTGCTAAAATATCATTAGTGAAACAAATAATTTAATTATTTTACAATAAAAATAAAATATTAGAAGTAATAAATAACTTGAGAATTATATTTCACATCCAAACATAATATTCATATATTAACAAAAAGTTACATGATTTCATTAGTTTATATGTCATAATCCATATGTTATAAAATTTTGCAACATCAAAAAGTTACAACATTGTAATGATATTCTATCATGTCATTATACCATCCAAATATTATAAACACAAAAAGTTACCAAAATATCATCAACACAACCATGAATTTTAATGGTCAATAAGAAATCTTCTAACACATTCCAATCGCACAGAAGAAGGTAAACGAAAGAAAATGAGCATTTGCGTTAGATGATCTGGAATTTTTCTCAATGCGCGATAGCGCTTATCCTCAGTTAAACCTTTTACTTCACATAATGTTGGATATAATTTTAGAGCACTTTCTTGAATGGTCATTTCTGACTTTTGTTGAATTAACACTTCGGAGGCAATACTCTTACTGATTTCAAGGCCGGTTCGTATGTTTTTCGCCAATAAAGTGGCAGCATCATGAAATGAAGTAGAAGAATCACTTGCATCAGAAATTTTTTTTCTTCTTTGAAAATGTGGAATCACCTTGGTTTCTAGCTGGTTGCATTTGTGTAGCTGAAAGATCTATGTCATCCAAAGAAACATCAGCTTTCCATCCATGGAAATCATTTCTTTCTTCATGAGTATTTGTAGTAGCAACATCCTCAACATTTATTTCTTCAATAATATCAGCGGCTATTTGAGCATCTTTCCCAGTGGCTCGATCTTTTGCGTAGATGACAATAAGTTGGTCATAATAAGGGAAACTACGATGCTTGAATTGTGTGGCTTCTTTATGACTTTGTAAAAATGAGGAATTCATATTAGATATAAGTTTGGTAAAAATATGATAATAAATACTTGAAATAATTCTTACATTTATATATGAGTTCCATACCGTATCTTTAGTAACAACAAGCTACTTATGCTCATCCCAACCAAAGCCACTATTGTTTTTTCCACTAAGCATGTCATAAACGATTGACCAATCCCTTTTCAATGTCCTAATCCTCGTTTCAAAATTAAGTTTAGCCTTCAACATGGTATTGGATAAAACTTTTTCTAACATTTTTTCCAACTCATTTAAATAACCGGCTTTGAATCTCGTATCTGCATTAAAGGTTCCAAGATTGTGCAAGTCGACCATACAAGCAACCAACGCAGCATATTCTTCTAGAACCTATTTCCTTTTGGTTCCTTGAGAATTTTAGGAAGAAACACTTTGTAACACCCTAAACTCGGCCCGGACATTATGGTTGAATCCAGCGTGTCACATTGAAGTGTTTTAGCGAAAACCTTGTTTTCATTGAAAACGCTTCTAAAAGAAATTTCAAGTAAAATCCTCAGTTTGCACTTGATCAATAACATGGTTTATTAAAAAGATTATCCTCTATTAAAGACGTTATTAATTATAAAATCTTAATCGTTGCGGAAGCTTAATTTAAAACAGTAACCACAAATAAAATCCCAAGTTTGTAGAAATTTAAAGGCTTTATTACAACCCAATAAATAAATAAATAATAAAATAAAATAAAATAATTAAAGATAAAATAAATGAAACTACTAATTTACAAATCAATTTGTAGTGTAGCCGCCTCCGAGTCCTCCCGTACGTCGAACCGCCTACTGAGGGTCACTTGAAAAATTAAAAGAGGGAGTGAGTTTCGAAACTCAGTGTGTACGACCATCGTCAAACAAAAGCATGCATTAAACAAATCAGTTTGGGCCTATGCCTAATATAGAAACAATACAAATTTAGTGGGCCTAAGCCTTTTACAGAATTATTTGGGCCTCAGCCCATACTATCACAAATGCCAAATGTATGCATAATGCAATGCCCACCCCATCCAACCAATACACATCATCTCCATCCAACCGAAACACATCATGCGGGGATAACTATATCAACCCACCCATTCGATACACATCAATGGTAGCGCCGATTGCGATACTACCTAACGTTGCAGCAAAGCTGCTAATCATATATTGCGCTTAAAAGCCTTTAGTAGCAGTATTATATTTGGCATAAAGCCATAGGTAACTGTAATAGGATTGGCACATAGCCATCAATTGGGGTAATATAACCGGCACAAAACCTATAATATCAGCACAAAGCCTTCGGTATTGGTACAAAGCCCATAATTACTGCACAAAGCCTTCGGTATTGGCACGAAGCCATCTTAATGGCACACAGCCCTCGGTAACATTATTGGTGTTGCATAGCTGCTCAGTGGCTAAAAAGCCTGCGGTGGCTATAAAGCCTTCGGTGGCTAAAAAGCCTTCGGTGGATCCACAGTCGTCAAGCGACCGTGCGACCCTCACATATTATTCCTCCAATATAATCCCAACCCATATGCAATATGACATGTATGCAACGCACATAAATATATAAATCACAAGGCATGCTTTAAAACAACAGTCAAATCATAGCATAAAAATAAATATTTACCCTCGGGGGTTTAATCGTAAATTTACCCCGCAGGGGTATTTTGGTAATTTTGCAAACTAAGGGTTTTTCTGTAATTTTGTAGGTCAATAGTATCTCAGTAATTTTTCCCTACAGGGATGTTTCAGTAATTCTACCCTACAAGGGTATTTTAGTAATTTCCTATCATTATGGGTTTAATTTTGAACCTTAGCCCGTCAACAAGTCCTCGTTGGCTAAAGCGACCAGATACTATGCACCAGGTAGGATACCAGAGAAGAGGAGGTGAGTCATTAAGATCGCTTAAGTACCAAGCTCTTCCTAGATCCAATCCTAGACATGCATATACCTATTGCCACACTTTAACCCTATGACTTGTCCACAGTTATACTTAATTAATTAACTAAGTTTTATGTCTGCTTAAGCAATTATTAGAAACTAGGCCTAAAAGTCCATTACAAACCTAACTAGTCCACATACATTCACATAGCCCATCATACCCAATCACATTTATACGACCCATCAGGCCCAATCACATTTATACGGCCCATTAGGCCCAAATCTATTCCAAGACATACAATCAACTTAATTAGCTCGTCACTTATTACCAATCTACCAATTTTTACTTATCTGGGCCCACGAGGCCTGTTGGGCCAATTTGGCCCATTTTGGCCCAGTTGACCAAAACGTGACCCAAGTCCATGAGACCGCTCATGGGGTCTTCGTTATCGTATCGATTTCCCTCTTACAAGTGTTTGCGCACTCGCAAGACTACCGTAGCCAAACTTTTGGCTTTTTGGTATTTCGACTTTTCGGCATTTCGGGATTTGCCGATCTATTATGTGTGTTGTGTGTGTACACACCTGGTAACAAAAACGCGTTGTGATTTCCTTAGTCTCGAACCTACAATTTTGAGATTAACCGTTAGTCACTCGATTCACATCATCGTTCTCCTCTTTCTACAACATGAATCTAACCCACTTAATACTTACCTTAAAGCCTTACTAATCACCCCATCGATATCAAAGTATATACCTCTTGTTAGATCTGCGTTTATAGGAGCCCTGCTAGAAATATAAAAACATGTGGTTAAAACCACTCTTAGCAAATCTTAGGTCATTACAAATATTCGACCCCACTTGATAAAGTATAGCTACTTACCTTAGTCAACGACTAATAGATAAATTGAAATCACTCCAACCTCAAGGATAACGACTGTCGCCTACACAGTTGTGAAGTACTAGGAAAGGTTTAAGATCTTCAATTACCAAAACGAAGGAACGAATAAAAAAAGGGAAATAGAAATTAAATCTATCGTCTATGACTTACCCACCCACAACGATCTATGCAACGACCCACTAGCACCACAGAAAGAATCGACCACACAAAATTGTAAAGGAAGTAAAGAAAAGAAGAAGGTAGGATATTGTGATTTGGTAAAAAAGAAAAGAATGGAAAAGAGTAGTTGGAAGAAAAAGAGTAAGAAGAAAGAAAAAAACAAAGAGGGAAAAAGAAAATATGAAGTCACCAGCTTGACCAAAATTGGCTAACACTTAAAAAATACCCAAAACCAAATTTAAAGAGCTAATTCGACATTTAACACTCCTACCCGAATTGTACTTCTTTGTTCCCCATACGGTTCAACATTATCACCAATTTAAATTCCTTCAATTTCTCCCAATTTTTATCCCATCCTTATCCTCATCCAAAAGTCTGCTTTCAGCAGAATTTCACACCAAATCAAATGCTGGGCGTTCTGGCAGCAAAATATAACTCCCATTTGCGCAAGCAGCAGCTCAAACCTCAGTCCCCTAGGTCCCCCAACACGCTGCTGGCCATTGCACCGAAGCTTCTTTTATGCTATGTTCTGGTCACAACTAAGTATAAGGCTTAAACGCCTAAGCCTCAGTTTACTTAAAGAGTAAAAATTAAAATGTTGCCTGGCATGGGATTTGAACCTGCGCCCTCTCAGAACCCAAGCACGCTACTTGCCACTACACCCCAGGCGCTCAATGTGTCATGATTCATCCTCAACTCCTTTTAGGCCTAATTAGCACGCACTAGGTAATTATAAAAAATCTAAAAACATTACTGCTAATCAGTTTTGAACCCCTAACCCCTTGTCTATGCTGCACGTCTCTTGCCACTACGCCGCTCACCTTGTTTGCGCCATTTTCCCCTCGCAATTAATTATAAAGCCTTCCTGCTGACTATCAGGCTGCTTTAAAAAAATCCAGCACTTATGCGCATGCTGTGACTTGAACCCCAGCTTCCCTTCCTGCTTCTTAACACCTCTTGCCATTGGGCCAGGCGCGCTCTTTGTGTCAAGTTTCATCAGGTTATATTTATAAGCCTTCCACCAAATGCTCAAGGTCCTTTAGAAAAAAAAACAAAAATTTTGCTAACGCCCTAGATCGATCCCAGGACTTTTCCCACACTACCAACCCTTCCTAAATTACTTAAATATTAAACTAGACATGAAATTCAAAAATTTTTAAACACACTTAATTTATTTAAGCTGTTTTCTAACCGATCCCAAACTTAAGGCCCATTACTTCTAGGCCCAAAATTCAGGGTGTTTCACACTTGATTGTGAAAAACCTTACATAACTTGTAACATCCCAAATTAGGGCCTAGTCGGGATAGTGGTTCAAGACCACAAATCCGAAGTAGAAATATTTTTTTATGATTATTCCAATGTCCATGACATGTTTCATGATTTTGTGAAAGTTTCATGAAGAAATTTTGTGAATAAGTGCTTAATTTAATTTTTAGGACTAAATTGCAAAAGTTTTAAAATATGAGATTCTAGAAGCTTTAGGGGTACTTAATTGAAATGCATATGTAAATTAAAGGTCCTTATTTATTAAATAAACCATTTTATGTCATAATGGACAAAAATGGGCATGGAAGGGAAAAATCTCAATGAAGGGCCTTAAGGGCATTTTAGTCATTTAGTTAATAAATTAATAAAAAGGGAAAAAGAAGTCAAAATTTGCTCATCTTCTTCATGTATGTGCCGAATTATACAAGCCTCCATAGCTAGGGTTTTTTTCACTTTTCAAGCTCACTAGTAAGTGCAACCTAGCCCCGTTTTTAATGTTCTTTACATTTTTTAGATCCTCGTAGCTCGATTTAGCTATTTCTAGCCATATTTTGAGCTAGGGTTCATGTTCAAAAATTTACCCATGTGTGACATGCATGTATTTTGATGTTTAATAAAGAAATATGAAAGTTTGATGTGTGATAAACATCTTTTACTAAGTGATTTTTCATGAAAACACCTAAAAAGGACCTTTTTGTAAAAGTGGTAAAATGAGTAGTAAAAGTTTGATTTGAAGGAAAATATGGGTTGTTATGAGCATGTGTTAGGTTCGGCTAGGCTTGGGTAACAAAGAAAATGAGTTCATTTCATTTTACGAGCCTATGGACTAATTTGTAAATATGTGAAAGTTTAGGGGCAAAATTATAATTTTGCCAAAGTATGATTGATGGGATAATCTGAACAATGCGATGATTAAATAAATGAAAATTTCTATTATAGATCAAGAAAAACAGAGTCTGAACTTAAATCAAAGAATGAACAAAGTTGCGGACTAAATTGAATAATTAGTCATATTTTGTTACCGAGGTATGTTTGTGGGCAAATAATGCAACGTTATGTTTCTATGTGTTTAATGCTTTAATTTTGCATGATATGTATAATTGTTTTATGAATTTTGGTTTACAATGACTCGATGACGATGTAACGAGGTTTAAAGTTTTAAGATCCCAATTGAACCTTAGGAATAGATAGGATACAAATGTCATGACATTAGGGTTATGTGTGATCCCATATAAGACCATGTCTGCGACATGGCATTGGCATCGATATGTGATCCTATGTAAGACCATGTCTGGGAACGACATTGGCATCGTTATGAGATTTTCTGTAAGACCATGTCTGGGACATGTCTTCGATATGAGATCCCATATAAGACCATATCTAGGATATGGCATCGGCGTCGATTTGTGATCCCATATAAGACCATATCTGGGATATGGCATTGGCATCCTACCATGTGTACGAGATTTCCCAAGTATCCTTAGTATTCCAAGTGGTTCAACGGGTAATTCAAGAGTATGTCAGTGTAATAACAAGGTATGAACATGTTGAAAGGGTACAAGTATGTACACAAAACTCATAATTCTTGAGTTATACATCAATAAGGATTCGGTAAGAAGTGAATGAAGGAATCATGAGTTTTATGGTATGTTATGTAAAGAACATGATCTAAGATGTATTCATGATAATTGATTAGTGTGGTTAATTATTTACATGCAAACTTACTAAGCTTTATGCTTATTCCCCTTTCTTTTCCATTTTTCTTATAGCATTGTCAAGCTAGCTCGAGGATCGAAGGACATCAGAGACTCGATCACACTATCAATTGGATATTTGGGTGTAGTTAGTTTTAACACATTGAGTATGACATGTATAGGGACTTGGTAATATCGGTAATCTTCTGGGAACACATCCGAAAATTCACAAACTCCTGGTATCGATTCAATCTTCAATTCAGACACGTTTTTGTTCAACACATATGTAAGAAATGCTTTATAACCTTTTCTTATATACTTCTGAGCTGTTATAACAAAATCACATCGGGCAGTTCACTGAATTCATTTATTTCAACCCGAAGAACCTCACCATTTTCACATTTCAATTCAATAGTTTTATGCCTACAATTTACCTTGGCATCATGTAATGTCAACCAATCTATACCTAATATAGCATCAAACTCTTCAAAGGGCAGCAACATTAAGTTAGCTAGAAAATTGTGGCCTTGAATCGTCAAAGGAAAATTCTTGCAAACTTTATCTGCTAACACATACTTGCCTAAAGGGTTTGACACTTTAATCACAAACTCAGTAGACTCAATAGGCAAATGCATATTAGTTACCAAATTCATGCAAATATAAGAATACGTCAATCTAGGATCAATTAATGCAACAATAGTAGTATTATAAAGAGAAAATGTACCAGTGATCACATTAGGGGATGACGCATCTTCTCGAGCACAGATGGCATAAGTCGTCGTATGTGCTCTAACTTCCGACCTCACAGTTGAATCCTTGGATACACCGTTGCTACTGGCCCCATGTCCCGTATTTTTCATTAGTCTCCCCTTAGTTGCTGTATTACTCAATCTAGCATTTGGGGAGTTATCTTTTTAATCATCTCAGGGCAATCGTTAATGAAATGATCTTGGGAACCACATTTAAAACAAGCCCAGGTGATCATCCAACATTCCCCGGCATGTGTCCTACCACAGTGTTGACATTTGAGCCTTTCAAATCTGACATTACTAAAGCTCGTTATAGATGTAGTCTACTAGGATTTCCAGCTGACACATTTAAACGGAGGGGCATATCCTTCGACTTCTTTGACGATGAATGAAAGGACTTACCCATCGGCCTCTTCCTTGAATCTTTAGCATCAAGTTCAGCTTTTCTCTTTTCTTTACACAGCTCTTCCGCCTTACAAGCTTGTTCAACTAACACAACAAATTCTTGCAGTTCCAAAATTCAAACAAACATTCTAATATTTTCATTCAGTCCATCCTCGAACCTCTTACACATAATAGCTTCTGTATACACACATTCCCAAGCGTACTTACTAAGTTTAACAAACTCTCGCTCGTATTTAGATACAGTCATTCGACCTTGCTTCAATTCTAAAAAACTCCTTACGCTTTTGATCGATAAACCGTTGACTTATGTACTTCTTTCGGAATTCCTCTTGGAAGAAATCCCATATAACCCTTTTTTTGGGTACAACCGATATTAGAGTTTTCCACCAATGATATGCCAAATCCCTCATAAGTGAAATAGCACATTTTAGACACTCCTCTGGAGTAGAAAAAGCTCATCGAAGACCTGAATAGTATTTTTGAGCCAAAATTCTGCCCTCTTGGGGTCATCTTCTACGTTAGCCCAAAATTCTTCGGCCCCATACTTTCGGATCTTATCCACAGGAGGCGTACTCATGCTTATCATATCTATACCTTGGGGTGCTACTGGAATCAGTTGGGGAATAGGAGGGGGTAGAGAAGGTTGAGCATTCGGGTTTTCCTGAATAAACTCTGTATACCACTCGTTCATCATATGGAGAAAGGTTTCCTGAGCCTCTTCTCCTAACTAGTTGTCACTTGTCTACTATAAGGTGGCATGGTCCTATGGGCGGGAGTCGGCACGTTACTTTCAACCTCATCGGCTATGGCTCAATTGGGATCCATTTACTATATGAAAACACAATTTAAATTGTTAGGAGTCGTCACACTATCACAATTCATATATGGCATGTATAGCTAGACTCATACACATGCTAAGTTAGTCTGAGAATCGACTAAACCATAGCTCTGATACCACTAAATGTAACACGCCTTACCTGTATCTGACGCTGGGATAGGGTTTGAGGCATTACCTGTAACACCTCTAACTCGTATCCGTCACCGAACTAGGGTTAGGAGCATTACCGGACAAATCAGAACTTGACTAGCATTTCACATTCATTAACATCATAACATAATCATACATCATCAAGAATCCCTTATGAAGGTCTTCGAGACCTTAAACATGCATTAGAAGAAGATAGGGACTAAACTGAACACTTCAAAATTTTCTGAAACGTGAACATTTTTCAAAGCTGTTGAGGTCACACGCCCGTGTGGTCAGGCCGTGTGCCTCACACGGCCACCAGACATGCCCATGTGTCCAAGCCATGCTGAAATAAGGCATACATACTAACTTGTTCACACGGCCACGAGACATGGCCGTGTGCTCGATTCTGTGAAAATTAGGGAGGCTACTGACTTGCAACCACTGCCACTAGACACGCCTTTGTGCCTAGGCCGTGTCACTCCTATAGGGTATACTGACTTAATCCAACGGGTACCCTAGGGGACACACGGCCGTGTACTATAACCATGTGTCGCACTCGGCTAAGACACACGCCCATGTCTCTGCCCATGTGGACAAAAATAGGCCATTTGAAAAGCCAACTTTGCCACCCAAATTTGGGGCCCTCCCTATAAGCCAAAATACACCAAAATTCACAACCAAATCATGCCCAAAATATCTATCAACAAGACCAACAATATCACCAATCAATTCATGTACATTAACCAACTAATCATTCACAATTTAAGTCAAAACCATAACATACCAATTGTTATAATACCACATCATGAATCCTATCAATTCATAACCAAAACTTACCAAAATTCCTCATTTACTCATACCAAAATGATCATATTAAGTTAGGCCATTTATGCATTATAAAGCAAACCAAAGTTTCATCACTTATCACATACCCAAACAACCATATTCACAACTTAGTTAGCCAAATCACATGGCTTAGCGTATTTACAAGTCAACATATACATCTAACCTTCCCTAGCTTATACATGCCATACTTAGCTATTCAAAAACACAATAAGTACCAAAATGAGTTCAGATAGTGCGATGAAGATCCTCGATGATTCCCGAGCCTTCAGTAGCTTCGATGATCTATAAAATAGAAATAAACAAACCAAGTAAGCTTTTAAAGCTTAGTAAGTCATAAGCAAGTAATTTAACATATAATTGTAAAATAAACTACCATTCCATCAATTTGAACCATGAACAAGCATTACAAACCTTTATCCATGTCTTACCACATGGTTACTCATTTAATTGAGATTCATACTGTAACACCCTAGAATCTTATGCGTCGCCGGAATAGAGTATAAGGTATTACTACACAAATCATAATTAAACAGAAAAATTCTCAAAACTTAACAACAAGTGCCGAAAACAAATCATATCAATAATTCGAATGCATTATCTTTAAGTCATGCATGATACTAAACCATGAAAGTTATTTAATCCAACTCATCACCATTCCACATTATAAAAATATCACATTTTGAGATATTGCTTGTTTTATAAGCCATTTTCGTATAGCTTGTTTTATAAATACATTTAAACAGAACTTATGACAAAAGAGTTAAACCTATACATGCTGTCATCAAAATAAGTCGTTAAAGGTACCAAAAGAGCTTAGATAGTGTGGATGAATTCGACTTTGAATCCCTGAGCTCGTATCTAGCAACAGTGATCTATAAACAAAGTAACAGAACAAACGAAGTAAGCTTCTATTAGCTTAGTAAGTTTAAGTAAACAAAACAATCTAACTTCAATAGTGCTTAATTCACATGTACTTAATCATAATGATACATCAGTATGCTGAATGCCTAATACATATATCCAAACATATTTACATTGACATATCTTCAGTTTAATAACCAAATCCACAATTATAACGTTCATCTTTAAAGTAATTCATGGATCCAACTTAAGGGGAAAAATCCCTAGGCAATTTAAGCATATACATTTTCAATGGTCAAAATTCACAAATAATAAATGAAATTTGCAAGGCATAATTTCACAAGAACCGAATGTATATACATATCCACAAGCACCATTTAATGATCATTATTCAACGCTTACTCAAGGAACCAACGAATATTAACTCTCAAAAACTAAATAATTTGTATGTACCTGAACAATTTAATGATTTATACTACTATCATTGTCCATTGTGCTTATTCCTCAAATTTGGAACTTTTGTTAATTCACTGGCAATAGCCTGCTGGGTTCCACCTGAACTTTTTGCTGGCTCACAGCCTGCTGGACTTTAATGTCTGAAACTCATCACCGGGTCCAAGCCTGCTAGACTTTAATGTCCGAAGTTTATCACTGGCTCGAAGCCTACTGGACCTTAATGTCCGAAACTCATCACCAGCTTTACAGCTTGCTAGGTCTAAGACCCGAATAACATCGTACAATAATTAATTTCACAAATTTATCACGTATCATATTCTTTTACTTTTATTACTCGCATGAAAACAACACATACATAAAGGGTGGCACACATTCGATCATGCTTATACATGACATGGTTCAACTCATTTGATGAAGCCATTCGGCCTTGTCGTATTCGTATAAACCCAAACACCTTTCACATTAATCAACTTTGGTCTTATCACATGTATAATAGTACATGCCACATACACCTAAACATATATTCATTTTACCTTTGTCTATTCAGTCACACCTCATACACATGAGCATATATGCATTTTATCTTTGCCTATTCAGCTAATTCACTAGGTTTCAAGAAATAGCTAATTCATATAACTTATCAAGTTATATTAATATGTTATTTACATTGATTACTTAAAACTTACCTCAAGTGTCTCCGAATAGTTGCGGATCGGCTATTCGACAACTTTTTCCTTTCCCCTGTCCAACCTTTGTCCTTGATGCTCTTGAGCTTAAATTTGAATAAAATTTACTTATCAAAACCTCTTCATATTTTCTCGTTATCGAATATAGAAACAATTAACAAGCTATAGCAACTATTATATCTCAAGCATACAATGGTTGTACCCATTTAAATCATCTCATCAATTTAGCAAATGGCTAAAGATGAGGGCATATAAATATAATAGCATTAATCGGCCTATTCAAAGTAGTCAAAGAAATCGTAAGTATATGTATACATATAAATACTATCATCCACATAAGACTTAAATAAATTTAGTCAAATGTCTCTATATTTACAAAGTACATACATAAGGCATAAAATCATTCGGCCAAGTATTCAAATATAGATTAACACCTAACTCACATTTGGCATTCTATTTAAGCAACAAAACCATTTCCACCTTGTTAACACATAAACGGCAAGATTAAATCCCATTTAGAAGTCTTAAGTCCATCCTTTATCAATTATAAATCACTCAAAGGCTGAAAGCTATCTAAACATCACTCTCAAGTCCCTTTTTACCATTTAACAACCTATAAGCCTACTTAGTAATCAAATAAAAAATTAAAATACCAACAACCAAAATTTATACAACAAGTCTCCATTCGGCTAATTCAACAAGTACATCAAAATCACATATATCTAATTTAAATTTCAAGCTCATCCTTTATTTCATTCCTTGAATCAAAACATCGCTCAAAGCCAATTTCATTTGTTCAAATGGACATGGCCGAATGTCCCTTTTTGTTCAAAGAACCACACAAAGCAAAATTTGCATAATTTAGGCATATTTTCATGAATTCATGTATATTTAACCTCAAAACATCTCTCAAGAACTCCATAATGCAATTTATATCATTAAGACTCAAAAGCTTCAAGGTTCCAATTGATTCTTCAATGGCCGAATGGGGCATTCACAACCAAACCAAAAATCAACACATGGGCTATGCCATAAGCCTAACTATCAACTAAAATTCACAAAATTTAAGCAAAATAATATGAAAGCTTACCTTAAATTGATGCTACTATGGCCGAATGTTTGCTTTCTTCCCCAACTCTAATTTTCTCTCTAAGCACGGCAATGAAGAACAAAATAGAATCACCTTGTTCTTTTCACCCAGTTTTATTATTATATTCATATTACTTAAATCTAAGCTTTATTTTAGAAGTTCAACTAAACATATAATATGCTCACAAAATTCCCACTACCGAATACTAAATTAGAAAATGGTTTATTACCATGCAAGACCTCCACCTTTGCAAACCACAATCATTCAGCCATTTAGAAATCTACCTACCACATTTCAAATTTTAACAACTAAATCCTCTATAATTATTTTACTAATCCTTAATAAAATACATATGCACATAAATTAAGTATAATCATGGCTGGCCACTAAAACTAAAATGGTGTATTTGACAAGTAAATCCCTCCTATACTAAACCATATGTCAATCGGCACTTCAAATAACCCACACATATTCACAAAGTTTAACAATCAAATCCAATAATAAAAAAAATAGGCATACCTTTAATCAAATTCTAATAGTAAGCTATCACATGCAAAAATTCACGTATATTAAACATAAAGTATATTTTTAAAAATACTTTTCTGACTCGATTTCATGGTTCTGAAACCACATCCTGGCTAGGGTCAAATTAGGGCTGTCACAACTCTCCCCCTTTAGGGATTTTCGTCCCCGAAAATCTTACCAGCAAATAGTTTAGGGTATCGATCTCTCATTACGTCCTCAAGTTGCCAAGTCGCCTCTTCAACCATGTGCTTGAGCCACAACACTTTTACAAATGGAATCTTTTTATTTCGCAATTCTTTCACCTCGTGAGCCAGAATACAAATTGGTTCTTCCTCGTAATTCAGATCAGACTGTATTTTAACCTCTGACAGTTTTATCACATGCGAGGGATCGGATCTATATCGTCAGAGCATCGAAACATGAAAAACGTTGTGAATCTTTTCGAGTTCAGGCGGCAGAATCAATCTATAAGCAACCGGCCCAATTCGTTCTAAAATCTCGTACGGTCCGATAAATCTCGGGCTCAATTTGCCTTTACAGCCAAATCGGAGTATCTTTCTCCACGGTGAGACTTTTAGAAAGACTTTATCCCCAATCTGATACTCTATATCTTTGCACTTCAGGTCTGCGTACGATTTCTGTCGGTCCGATGCTGCTTTCAAACTATCACGAATCATTTTTACTCTCTGCTCAGCCTCCTTAATCAAATCAACCCCCAAAATTTTATTTTCACTAAGCTCGATCCAAAACAAAGGTGTACTGCATTTAAGACCGTATAAAGCCTTGTAAGGTGCCATCTTGATAGTTGATTGAAAGCTGTTATTATAAGCAAATTTAATCAAAGGTAAATATCTCTCCCACGAGCCACTAAAATCGAGAATGCAACATCTCAACATATCCTCGAGTATCTGAATCACTCGTTTGGATTGACCGTCGGTTTAGGGGTGAAAGCAGTGCTAAAATGCAACTTGGTGCCCAAAGCATTTTGCAATTTCTTCCAAAATCGCGATGTAAACTTGGAGTCTCTATCTGAAAAAATAGAAGGAGGCACTCTGTGCAATCATACAATCTGTGCGACATACAATACCGCTAGCTTATCAAGTGAAAAGTGTAACACCCCTATGCCCGAGACCGTCACCGGAGTCGAGCTAGAGGTGTTAATAAACTGAATTTATCACTCAAATGACTTTAAACCATTTATTTTTAACTTTCGAAATAAGCTGTCTTTTTGAGTCATAGTCGCTAAAAAAATCATATCTCGAGTTACAAAACTTGAAATCAAGATTCGTAAATTTTCCTTGAAAATAGATTCATATATCTATCTAATAATTTTTTTCTAGAATTTTTGGATGGGCCACTTAGTACAGTTTATTAGTTAAAATTTCCCCTGTTTCAGTGTTTGACTGCTCTGACCTCTATTCACTATGAATCACTTTTATCCCTGTACAAAATTCAAATGACTATGGAGTTTATTTCTTATAAAACTAGACTCAATAAGGAATCCATAAACATATAGTATGACTCCTAATTATTTTTGTACAATTTCTAACGAATTTCTAAACTCAGAACAGGGGATTCAAAAATCGCTCTGACCCTGTTCCACCAAAACCCAAATATCTCATAAAATACAACTCTTTTACTGTTTCGTTTCTTCCATATGAAAATAGACACAATAAGCTTCAATTTCATATTTTATTCACCACCTGATCTTGTCTCTACTATTTTTAGTGATTTTTCAAACTCACATCATTGTTGCTGCAAAATTCTATTTTATAACAAAATTCATCTTTCTATGGCTTTTCATGGACTAAGTAACACATTAAACATACATGACACCAAATGTAATCTAGATTGGCCATTCCAATGGCTAATCATTTCCAAGAATTTCCTTGCCATGCCATCACCATGTCATCAGCTTATTTGCACAAAATGATTATAACGCTATACATGCCATATTCAAAATACGAGCCATTATACCAATTTGTCCCGGATAGTGTGAACGTTCCTTCGACCCTTCCCGATTTCCAAGCTGGCTTGTCAGAACTACAATGAATGAAAGGGAGGGAGTAAGCATAAATGCTTAGTAAATTCACATGTAAATAACAAGTAACATAACTATGCAAATCAACCTAACCACCTATTACATAATATCATTAAAACATTCATGACACAAGAATACTTGCTATTTTACCACATTCTTGTCTTACCAAGTTCTCAACTCGATATTTAGGCTCATACCTATCCAACTTCCTCTTTCACCATACTTTCCAACATACCTCTTTCGTTTAGGCGTTCTCATTATTCATTTAAAAATCTACCCATTGAACTCATTGGAATATAACTCGGATACACAAATCGTATACACATAAGTGTCATATCCGTAGCCAAGCTACCATGTAACCCGCCCATAAGCAAACTCGGACTCAACTCAACGAGCTCGGATGCCTAGTTACATCTCACGAACTCGGACTCAACTCAACGAGTTCGAAACTCAATCATCCTAGTGACATGTCACTTGTATCCTAATCTATTCCCAAGGTTCAAACGGGATTCTCTTCAATCGCACCTCTTGGTCATCTTCCTCGAAATGTCGGAACCGATATTTGGTAGCATTTCATATTCATCAAGTAGCTCACATAATTTTTATATTACTAAATAATAATTCAAAGCATAATTTTTCATGATAATAAGTATCATATCATATAAATAACATTAAATAATTTAAAATAACAATTATGTTACCTTATTTACACATGAACTTACCTCGGTACAAAATGTTAGGAATCGAGCCTATTCCTCGTAAACTTTGTTTTTCCCTCGATCACTACTCGAATCTCGTTTCTCTTGATCTAAAATAACACATTTAGCTTATTTAATACTCACATTTATCAAAACGGTCCTTGACCCTAACTTTGTCAAAATTATAGATTTGCCCCTAAACTTTTGCATATTTACACTTTTGCCCCAAAGGTCGGAAATTAAACTTTACCCCAAATTCTCATGTTTTAGGACATGCTGATCATTTATTTACTAACAGCAACCTCAAATTCCCACTATAACATGTACTTATGAACAATAGGTATTTTTACCGATTAAGCCGTTTTACTCGTTTTCACTTAAAACCGAATAGCACAAGTTGTTTAACATAATTTAAAACCTCATATTCTATCATAAAACACCAAAATAAACAAATTTCACCTATGGGTATTTTTCCAAATATGAACCCTAGGTTGAATTATTGCTAGCATAAGCTAAATCAAGTTACCGGGACTCCGAAAACGTAAAGAACATTAAAAACGGGGCTTAGAATCACTTACTATGGAGCTTGGAAGCTTGAAACAAACCCTAGCTATGGATAACCCTTGAAATTTCGTGCTAATGAAGAAGATGGACATATTTTGCCATCTTTTCCCCTTTTTTAATCATTTAATTACCAAATGACCAAAATACCCTTAATGCCTTTCTTTGAAAATTTTCATGTACAAGCCCATTTTTGTCCAAAATTTTAGAAATTGGTCAAATTTCTATTTAAGACCTCCTAATTAATATTCCAAATCAATTTCATACTAAAAGCTTCTAGAATGCAAGCTTTGCAACTTATTCGATTTAGTCCCTAATTTCAAATTAAGCACTTTATGCATAAAATTTCTTCACAAAATCTTCACACAATCATGCAATCATATCATAAACCTCAAAATGATTATAAAATAGTTATTTCTATCTCAGATTTGTGGTCACAAAACCACTATTCCGATTAGGCCTTAATTCGGGATATTACAACTCTCCCCCCTTTAGGGATTTTCGTCATCAAAAATCTTACCAGTAAACAGGTGTGGGTATTGTTTCCTCATAGTTTCTTCGGGTTCCCATGCAGCCTCTTCTACTCTATGCTTTTGCCACAACACTTTCACAAGAGCAATACTTTTATTCCTTAATTGTTTGACCTCTCGAGCTAAAATCTTAATCGATTCTTCTTCGTAGGTCATGTCTGGTTGTAGTTCAATTTCTGTCGGTGAAATCACATGTGATGGATCCGAACGATACCGATGTAACATAGACACATGGAACATATCATGAATTTTCTCTAACTCAATGGTAATGCCAATCTATACACTACTGCCCAACTCTTTCAATTATTTCATACGGCCCGATAAAACGCGGACTTAATTTGCCCTTCCGTCCAAATTTGAGAACTTTCTTCCACAGAGACACCTTTAAAAATACCTTATCACCAACTTGAAACTCAATTTCTTTTCGTTTCAAATCTGCATAAGATTTTTGTCTATCCGAAGCAGCTTTTAAACAATCTCGAATCACTGTCACTTTTTCTTCGGTTTCTTTTATTAGATCAACCCCATAGATCTGATTTTCTTTGAGTTCGGTCCAATACAACGGCGTTCGACACTTGCGACCGTACAATGCTTCATAAGGTGCCATTTTCAAACTTGTCTGATAGCTGTTATTATAAGCAAATTCTCCCAACAGTAAATATCTTTCCCAACTACCTTGAAATTCCAATACACAACATCTGAGCATGTCTTCCAGAATCTAAATTACTCTCTCTGATTGTCCATCAGTTTGTGGATGAAAAGCAGTGCTGAAATTTAACTTCGTACCTAATGCCTCTTGTAACTTTTGCCAAAACCGCGAGGTAAATCTCGGATCTCTATCCAAAATGATTGATAATGGTACCCCGTAAAGTCTAACAATCTCATTGATATACAATTCATCCAACTTATTAAGAGAATAATCAGTACGTACTGGGATAAAATGAGCTGATTTAGTTAGTCTGTCAACTATTACCCATATGGCATCTTTCTTTCCCGGATTCAACGGCAACCCTGATACAAAATCCATAGTAATTCGATCCCATTTCCATTCGGGAACCATGATAGGCTGAAGTAGTCCCGAAGGCACCTGGTGTTTAGCTTTCACTTGTTGACAAATTAGATATTTCGATACAAACTCTGATATATCTCTTTTCATTCCATTCCACCAGTACATTTTCTTCAAGTCATTATACATTTTCGTACTGCCTGGATGAATCGACAAACAACCATAATGTGCTTCCTGCAAGATCTTTTGAATTAACTCATCATTTTTCGGTACACAAACCCGATTTTTAAACATCAAGCAACCATCAGAATCGATTCTGAAATCTAACTTTGTATCAACCTCACATTGCTTCCTTTTGACTTGCAAATCTTTGTCGCTTTTCTGAGCTTCACAAATCTCTTGTAAAAACATCGGTCTTGCTTTCAACTCGGCTAGAATTGAACCATCATCTGACATTTCCAACTGAGTGTTCATAGCTCTTAAAGCAAACAACAACTTTCTGCTGAAGGCATCGGCAACTACATTTGCTTTTCCTAGATGGTAGTCAATCACAAGCTCATAATCTTTCAATAACTCCAACCATAGTCGCTGTCTTAAGTTCAAGTCTTTTTGTGACATCAAGTATTTAAGACTTTTGTGGTCGGTATATACTCGGCACTTTTCACCACACAGATAATGTCGCCAAATCTTCAAAGCAAACACTATAGCAGCCAGTTCCAAATCATGAGTCAGATAATTCCTTTCGTGAGATTTTAACTACCTCAAAGCATAAGCCACAACCTTTCCTTCTTGCATAAGTATACATCCCAAGCCATTTCGAGAAGCATCACTACACTACAAATTCTTTACCTGACTCGGGTTGTACCAACACTGGTGCTTCAATTAATAACTTTTTCAATTTCTCAAAACTCTGTTGACACTCTTCTGTCCACTCAAATTTGACATCCTTTCAGAGTAGTCTGGTCATAGAAGTAGTAATTATAAAAATCCATTCACAAATCACCGATAATATCCAGCTAGCCCCAAGAAACTTCTAACTTCAGTTACATTCTTCGGTGGTTTCCAATCAACAATAGTCGAAATTTTACTGGGATCAACCCGTATACCACCACCTAAGACAATATGACCTAAAAATCCCACTTCTCGAAGCCAGAATTCATTCTTACTAAACTTGGTATACAACTGCTTATCTCTCAAAGTTTGCAAAACTATCCTCAAATGCTCGGCATGCTCTGTCTCATCTTTCGAATAAATCAGGATATCATCTATAAATACTATAACAAATTTGTCCAAGTATGGTCGAAATATACGATTCATCAAATCCATAAACACAACAGGAGCATTTGTTAATCTGAATGGCATAACTAAAAATTCATAATGACCATACCTTGTTCTAAAAGCAGTTTTAGGCACATCTGACTCTTTTACTCACAGCTGGTAGTACCCAGACCTCAAGTCAATCTTTGAAAACCATGTCGCTCCTTTTAGCTAATCAAACAAATCGTCAATTCTCGGTAACGGATACTTGTTCTTGATTGTCACCTTATTTAATTGTCGATAGTCTATACACAATCTCATAGAACCATCCTTCTTTTTCACAAATAATACAGGAGCATCCCAAGGTGAAAAACTCGGTCTCACAAAGCCTTTGTCAGTCAATTCTTGCAACTGCGACTTTAATTCTTTCAACTCTAATGGTGCCATTCTATACGGAGCAATCTAGATCGGAGCTGTTCCTGGTATCAACTCAATACCAAATTCTACTTCTTTGACTGGAGGCAAACCCGGCAACTCTTCTGGAAATACATCTGCGAACTCACACACAATCGGCACTGATTCAACTTTTTTTTCAATTTCTTTTGTATTCAGTACATACGGCAAATAAGCTTCATAACCCTTTCTCAAATATCTCTAAGTCGACATCGAAGAAATTACAATAGGTAATGCCTTTGATTTGTTTGATTCAACCCGCAGGATTTCACCATTTTCACACTTTAATTCAATAACTTTTTGTTTACAATTTACTATAGCATCATGCAATGTCAACCAATCCATACCCAAGATAACATCAAATTCATCAAACGGCAACAACATCAAGTCGGCCAAAAAATAATAACCCCGAATCATTAAAGGACATTTCTTGCATACTTTATCAACTATGACACATTTGCCTAACGGGTTTGACACTTTAATCATAAATTCTGTGTTCTCAACAAGCATATTCATACTAGACACCAATTTCATGCACACATATGAATGAGTAGTGTAACACCCCTAACCCGTGCCCATCGACGGAGGGTTAAGAGGCATTATGAAACCAACGACTTAAGGTTACTAGAGAGAAATCACACAATATTTCGAGCATTCTTGATCCGAACACATATGCATTCATATTCAGGAAAATTTTTGGACTAGTAATACATTTCAACTAACATTTATCGATCCTACATCAAGCTCAAATATTCAATTTAACCATGACCTTCTTTCAACATAATGCCGAAAATGCACGTTTCTATATGATTTTCTAAAGTCTACCAAAACTTAAGTCATAAGGAGAATTCATTTTGCATGCTTTTAAGGATCTCACTACTATCTACATTATCAAACAATTATTCATGGCCGACTATTATAGATAAGAGTTCAATCCATCACACTTAAAACATTTACATAACCTACACCAATTGTCATCTCAAACTCATACTTTACCACTTACTTACGTTCCAAACTAGATAGAGAAAACATATGTAACATTCACAACCAAGGTTACATGCCTTTCTTATTCATCCATACACAATCATCACAAGCATCATTTATACGAATATAAAGTATTTTGATAAGCCATTTTCACATGGCTATTCATATATATACACATCAAAATGGATTGAAAATTCAAAATAGAGATTTTAGCCTATACATGCCATTGTTTGAAAAAGGAAATTTAAACCTTTGAGAGTACCCAAAAAAAAATCTATTGACGATAGTGAGAGTGACTTAAACTTGAATCCTTAGAACCGCAGCTTCAAATGCAATCTATAAAACAAAAGGGAACATGTAAACGGAGTAAGCTTCTAAGAGTTTAGTAAGCTTTGAGTAACTTAAATAATTCCTGCCTTAAAACACCTATTATATTATAGAGCAAATACTCAATTCCAAAGGCTTATTTATTTGGCCGAATGCATCTTCACACACGAGGGAAATTCAACTTTTATTTTAGCATGTTTCCTTATCACCCATTGTCACAAAATTTCATTATCTCATATATGTATCATCCATGGCCGAATATGTGTATACCATACTATGCATAGACAAGCTCTCATTCGTATAACTAATAAATTTAATACTTAAGGCACATATCAATTTAAAATCTTGCACATAGGTACAAGGTACATACCTGACCCTTTTAATACAATGTATGTACTTTACTAAAATTTCATCGAAATTCCTCATAGTCTCATATGTACTCAAATCACCGGCGCTAAGCCTGCTAGGCATACGGGCCTGGTATTATCACCGGCACAGAGCCTACTAGGCACGAAGGCCTGAAATTATCATCGACACAAAGCCTGCTAGGCACGAAGGCCTGAAATTATCACCAGCACAGAGCCTGCTAGGCACGAAGGCCTGAAATTATCACCAGCACAAAGCCTGCTAGGCAAAAGGTCTGAAATTATCATAATTGAATTCCCGGGCAATATTTGTTCACATTCGCATGTGTCATACCAGACATATCATCTTTCCAAATCATTAGATACATTCAACATAGATAAAGTATCCACATATAACATCTTTCCACAATCAAATTTGCCAAATACTTATGACATTCTATTCTATATCCATTCGGTCTTATGGAATTTACTATAAAAATTTCACATGCCTAAGATAATCACATATTTTCCTTAAATTTCAATATGCATTCGGCTGCCTAAATCATACCATCATATTCCATAATTATATTTTTATCAAAGTGAAATGAACTAGTTATAAGGCCTACAACTTGAATGTATCATATCATATTCGGGTATATACAAAGGGGATACATTTAAAACTTACCTCGTTGGTCGATAATTATCTACGAACCGACTATTCCACCACCTTTGCCTTTCCTTTGTTCGAGTGTGGCCCTCTTGGTTCTTGAGCTTAAATAAACAATTAAAAACTTATTAAGACTTAGTTGTTCATTCTCTTGGCCAATGTAACAAGAGCTAGTATGCATTATCAACCTTTATTAGTTCGCATAGCTCTTTTTAATCCATGTTTAATTTTACTTGGCACATAATAGAGCATAGCACAGCTTTCATTTCCTCATATCACAAGCCATGTTCAACTATCATACATATCAGCACCTAGTTCAAACAATCATAAACACAAAACTGAAAGCGTGGATATTACTATTATTTAAACATTATGCTATCAACAAATAAAATCATTACACATGATTATAACCGAATATAATTTGTACCTTACCAAGGTATACCCTTACTCATGATAACAAATACTCTCTTCCCGTCCTTTCTTTCTCTATTACTTATCTACAAGTCACATTTCATTTATCAAATTGCTTTCTTTCTATTCGGCAACTAGGTACACATTCCCAATCCTATTGGCCGATTTTTTTTCCTTTGCCATAGACTTCTCATATCTATATATTAATTAGCTCAATTCCCCAAAACACTACAATTGGTCTAGGTTACAAAATTTAGGAGTATATTTGGCATTCTTGAGCAAGAATTCACCATTTAACTACTTTTGTGCATACTCACAATTTGCGTATAAGAAATTTAATACACCAACCTCCACAATGAAATGCTTTGATACCTAGCGGAATACCCCTCTTAACATTGAGATCTTTTTATTAATTTAACATAAGATCTATCATCTTTAATAGTCAAAATATACAAACTAAAATGCCATAGTTTAAAGTTTTCATCCAATTCCCTTTTGGCTAATTCAACAAGTCTTCAAAACAAATTATGAATCAACATTCAAGATTTTAAGCTCATTCACTATTTAAAATCTTAAATTGAACTTCACTCAAAACCAAACTCTTTCATACAAAATGAAAATAGCCGAATGCCCCTTTTCTCAAACAAAGAACCACACAAGCAACATTTGTATAATTTGAACATGTTTTCATGAATTCATGCAAAATCAACCTTATGACACCTCTCAAAAGCTCTATAAAGCCATTCATCTCTCTAAGACTTAAAAGCTTCAAAGTTTCTATATATTTTTTTTCATCAATGGCCGAATGGAGTATCCATGTCTAAGCTAAAAATCAATACATGGGCTATGTCTCATGCCTATCAAACAACTAAATTTCATAAATTTTTAAGCAAAATAATGTAAAAACCTACCTTAATTTGATGCTACCATGGCCGAATATGGTTTTCTTCTACCTCTCTTATTTCTCCCAACTCACGGCAAATGAAGAACAAATGAAGGAAGCTTTGTTCTTTTCACCCATTTTTTTATTATTAATCTTATCCACTTTAACAAGTCATTAAACCAATTATCATAGATTTTCTAATATAATGAATATATATTTATGAAAAATAAGCTATCATGGCTGGCCACTAAAATGAATATGGGGAAAATTGACATGCAAGTCCAAACATTTAAGTCATGCACAAATTCGGCCCCTTTTAAAAAAAATACCACTCACATTTTTAATACTCTACACTTAAGTCCACATAAAAAAAAATCACACATTCAAACGGCACCAAATATAATAATTTTTTTCACACAAATAATTTCACACGGATTTAACATGGAAATTAGCATTTATTCAATATTATGACTCGGTTTAATGGTTACGAAACCACTTCCTGACTAGGGTCAAATTAGGGCTGTCACAAGTAGAACCGGGATCAATCAAAGCAGTAATATTAACATCATAAAGAGAAAATATACCAGTGATCACGTCGGGTGAGGAAGCATCTTCACGTGCTTTTATGGCATAAGCTCTAGCTGGAGCTCTTGCTTCAGGTTTAGCTACTGCATCTCTGACTACATTCTTACTGCTTGCTTCACTCCTAGCTTTTCTTGAATACATTCCCCTCGAATCCGCACCACTTCCTTTTGTACTTTGAAATTTTTCTTTTTCAATTCTCTCTGGGCAGTCTCTAATAAAATGATTCGGAGAACCACATCGAAAACATTCATTTGCTCTGCACGGACCAAAATGATTCCTACCACACTGCTGACACTTGGGCCTAACAAATCTCAAATTCCCTACACTAGCTGCTGAAGTAGTCTGGGATTTAGGACCCATATTTTGCTTCTTAGAATTCCCATATGAATGTCCAGTTGAAACTTGGGAACGAGGATTCATATTTCTTGATTTTCCAGGTTGTTGTGAGGGTGCACTGCTCATCGGTCTTTTCTTCCAATTTCGTGTCTCAGATTCTACCTTTTTCTTCTCTTTAAGTAGTTCTTCAGCCTTGGAAGCTCGATCGACAAGTACCACCATTTCTTTTAGTTCAAGAATCCCAACAAATACCTTAATGTCTTCATTGAGCCCGTCTTCAACTCGTCTGCACATTTTGGCCTCTGTAGGAACATATTCTCTTGCATACTTACTCAATCTGACGAACTCCCTTTCATATTCAGTGACTGTCATATTACCTTGCTTCAGCTCAAGAAACTATTTATGCTTCTGATCAATAAATCTTTCACTGATGTATTTCTTTCGAAAATCTTCTTGAAAGAATTCCCAAGTTACCTTCTCTTTCGGTACCACAGAAATCAATGTCTTCCACCAATTATAGGCTAAATCCCTCAGCAAAGATATAGCACGTTTCAAACATTCTTCCGGTGTACAAGATAATTCATCAAATACCCGGATAGAATTTTCGAGCCAAAACTCTACTTTCTCGGCATCATCATCCACATTAGCCCTGAATTATTCGGCCCCTAGTTTACGAATTTTATCAACTAGAGTTCTTTGAAATTTCATCATATCCACACCCTGAGGCATCGGGGGTACAAGTTGAGGAATTGGGGGAGGTGGGGGAGGTTGTAGATTCGGGTTCGTACGAACGAACTCAGTATACCAAGCATTCATCATCTGAAGAAAGGCTTCTCTACCCCTTTCTCCTCCTCCTTGACCAACAGTAGGAGGTGGATTTTCAATCGGCACCGCCCCTTCAGCCGGAGCTGGTGCATTACTCTCTACATCATCAGCCACAGTTGGATTGGGATCCATTTACTATAAAAAAAATCATTTAAAAGGTCAGAAGTCGTCACACATCACAATATACACATATGGCATGTATAGCAAAACTCGAGCATGCAACCCATTAATCCGAGAACTGACTAAACTTGGCTCTAATACCACTATATGTAACGCCCCTACGCCTGAGACCATCACCAGAGTCGAGCTAGAGGTGTTAATAAACTAAATTAATCACTCAAACGACTTTAAACCATTTATTTTTAACTTTCAGAATAAACTGTCTTTCTGAGTCATAGTCGCTAAAAAAATCATATCTCGAGTTACAAAATTCAAAATAAAGATCCGTAAATTTTTCTTGAAAATAGATTCATATATCTAACTACTAAGTTTTTTCTAGAATTTTTGGATGGGCCAATTAGAAAATTTTATTAGTTAAAATTTCCCCTATTTCAGTGTTTGACTGCTCTGACCTCTATTCACTACGAATCACTTTTCTCCATGTACAAAATTCAAATGACTATGACGTTTATTTCTTATAAAACTAGACTCAATAAGGAATCTATGAATATATAGTATGACTCCTAATTATTTGTGTACAATTTTTAACAAATTTATAAAGTCAGAACAGGGGATTCAGAAATTGCTCTGACCCTGTTCCACCAAAACCCAAATATCTCATGAAATACAACTCTTTTACCTATTTCGTTTCTTCCATATGAAAATAAACACAATAAGCTTCAATTTAATATTTTAGTCACCACCTGATCTTGTCTATACTATTTTTAGTGATTTTTCAAACTCACATCATTGTTGCTGCAAAATTCTATTTTATAACAAAATTCATCTTTCTATGGCTTTTCATGGACTAAGTAACACATTATACATGACACCAAATGTAATCTAGATTGGCCATTCCAATGGCTAATCATTTCCAAGAATTTCCTTGCCATGCCATCACCATGTCATAAGATTATTTGCACAAAATGATTATAATGCTATACATGCCATATTCAAAATACAAGCCATTATACCAATTTGTCCCGGATAGTGTGAACGTTCCTTCGACCCTTCCCGATTTCCAAGCTGGCTTGTCAAAACTACAATGAATGAAAAGGAGGGAGTAAGCATAAATGCTTAATAAATTCACATGTAAATAACAAGTAACATAACTATGCAAATCAACATAACCACCAATTACATAATATCATTAAAACATTCATGACACAAGAATACTTGCTATTTTACCACATTCTTGTCTTACCAAGCTCTCAACTCGATATTTAGGCTCATACCTGTCCAACTTCCTCTTTCACCATACTTTCCAACATACCTCTTTCGTTTAGGCGTTCTCATTATTCATTTAAAAATCTACCTGTTGAACTCATCGGAATATAACACGGATACACAAATCGTATACACATAAGTGTCATATCCGTAGCCAAGCTACCATGTAACCCGCTCAAAAGCGAACTCGGACTCAACTCAACGAGCTCGGGCGTTTGCATCCATAAGTGAACTCAGACTCAACTCAACGAGCTCGGATGCCTAGTTACATCTCACGAACTTAGACTTAACTCAACGAGTTCGGAACTCAATCATCCTAGTGACATGTCACTTGTATCCTAATCAATTCCCAAGGTTCAAACGGGATTCTCTTCAATCGCACCTCTTGGTCATCTTCCTCGAAATGTCAGAACCGATATTTGGTAGCATTTCATATTCATCAAGTAGCTCACATAATTTTTATATTACTAAATAATAATTCACAAAGCATAATATTTCATGATAATAAGTATCATATCATATAAATAACATTAAATCATTTAAAATAACAATTATGTTACCTTATTTACACATGAACTTACCTCGGTACAAAATGTTAGAAATCGAGCCTATTCCTCGTAAACTTTATTTTTCCCTCTATCACTACTCGAATCTCGTTTCTCTTGATCTAAAATAACACATTTAGCTTATTTAATACTCACATTTATCAAAACGGTCTTCGACCCTAACTTTGTCAAAATTACAGATTTGCCCCTAAACTTTTGCATATTTACACTTTTTCCCCAAAGCTTGGAAATTAAATTTTACCCCAAATTCTTATGTTTTAGGACATGCTGATCATTTATTTACTAACAACAACCTCAAATTCCCACTATAACATGTACTTATGAACAATAGGTATTTTTACCGATTAAGCCATATTACTCGTTTTCACTTAAAACCGAGTAGCACAAGTTGTTTAACATAATTTAAAACCTCATATACTATCATAAAATACCAAAATAAACAAATTTCACCTATGGGTATTTTTCCAAATATGAACCCTAGGTTGAATTATTGCTAGCATAAGCTAAATCAAGTTACCGGGACTTCGAAAACGTAAAGAACATTAAAAACGGGGCTTGGAATCACTTACTATGGAGCTTGGAAGCTTGAAACAAACCCTAGCTATGGAGAACCCTTGAAATTTCGTGCTAATGAAGAAGATGGACATATTTTGCCATCTTTTCCCTTTTTTTAATCTTTTAATTACCAAATGACCAAAATACCCTTAATGCATTTCTTTAAAATTTTCATGTAGAAGCCCATTTTTGTCCAAAATTTTAGAAATTGGTCAAATTGCTATTTAAGACCTCCTAATTAATATTCCAAAGCAATCTCATACTAAAAGCTTCTAGAATGCAAGCTTTGCAACTTATTCGATTTAGTCCCTAATTTCAAATTAAGCACTTTATGCATAAAATTTCTTCACGAAATCTTCACACAATCATGCAATCATATCATAAACCTTAAAATGATTATAAAATAATAATTCCTATCTCTGATTTATGGTCATGAAACCACTATTCTAATTAGGCCTTAATTCGGGATATTACAAAAAGTCTGTACGAACAGGGATGAAATGAGCTGACTTTGTCAATCTATTAACAATAACCTAGATTGAGTCTTTCTTATTCGGTGTCAAAGGTAGACCAGATACAAAATCCATAGTGACTCTGTCCCATTTCCACTCAGGTATCATGATCAGCTGTAACAATCCCAAAGGCACCTAATGCTCCGCCTTCACTTGTTGGCATATCAGACACTTAGACACAAAATCAGAAATGTCTCGTTTCATACCGTGCCACCAATACTGACGTTTTAGGTCATTGTACATTTTTGTGCTACCCGGATGAACCGACATTCGGCTATTATAAGCCTCGCTCAAAATCATCGAAATCAGCTTTGAACTTCTCGGAACACACAATCGGTCTCTGAACCTCAAACAGTCATTATCGTCAATTCGGAACTCTGAGTCTATGCTCGAATTGCACTGAGCCCGCTTAGCAACCAAATCATCATCGATTTTTTGAGCTTCACAGATTTGCCGTAATAACACTGGTTTTGCTTTTAATTCCGCTATCAACACATCATCAGCAGACGCAGACAAATGTACATTCATCGCTTGTAATGCAAACAATGATTTGCGACTAAGAGTGTCAGCAACTACGTTAGCTTTTCCCAGGTGGTAATCAATGATAAGCTATTAATCTTTCAATAATTCAAGCCACCGTCTTTGTTGTAAATTCAAATCTCTCTGAGTCATTAAATATTTAAGGCTTTTGTGATCAGAAAAGACGTGACATTTCTCTCCAAACAGGTAGTGACGCCAAATCTTCAAAGCAAACACAATAGCAGCTAACTCAAGATCATGAGTCGGATAATTTCTCTCGTGAGGCTTTAACTGTCTCGAAGCATACGTGACGACTTTACCCTCTTGCATCGAAACGCAACCCAAACTGTTCAAAGAGGCATCACTATAAACCACGAACTCTTTACCAGACTCTGGCTGAACTAATACTGGAGCTTCCGTGAAAAGAGTTTTCAGCTGGTCGAAACTTTTCTGACACTTTTCAGACCACTCGAATTTGACATCTTTTTGTAATAGCTTCGTCAACGGAGTTGAGATCATCGAGAAACCTTTTACAAATCGTCGATAGTACCCGACAAGTCCTAAAAAGCTCCAGACTTTTGAAACATTTCTTGGAGGTTTCCAGTCAAGAATAGTTGAAATTTTATTTGGATCGACTCGTATACCCGAAGTAGATACAACATGTCCCAGAAAACTGACCTCGTGTAACCAGAACTAACATTTACTGAATTTCGCGTACAACTGATTATCACGCAAAGTCTGAAGCACAAGTCTCAAATGCTCAGCATGCTCGATTGCATTGCGAGAATAAATCAAAATGTCGTCGATGAACACAACCACAAATCGATCTAGATACTGTCTAAACACTCGATTCATCAAATCCATGAATACTGCAGGGGCATTAGTGAGCCCAAACGGCATCACTAAGAACTCCTAGTGTCTGTATCTCGTTCTGAAAGCAGTCTTGGGTACATTTGAGTCTCGGACTCGCAACTGATAATAGCCAGATTGCAGATCAATCTTTCAGAACACTAAAGCTCCCTTTAACTGATCAAATAGGTCGTCGATTCGAGGTAATGGATACTTATTCTTTATAGTGACTTTGTTCAGCTCTCGATAGTCGATGCACATTCTCATAGTTCCATCTTTCTTTTTCACAAACAAGACTGGTGTGCCCCAGGGTGAGAAACTCGGTCATGCAAAACCTCTATCTGTCAGCTCTTGCAACTGAGATTTCAACTCTTTCAGCTCAGTCGGAGCCATACGATACGAAGCGATCGAAATCAGAGTTGTACCTGGTACAAGCTCTATGCTGAACCCAACCTCTCAAACAGGTGGTAGTCCTAGTAATTCCTCGGGAAACACATCCAGATACTCACAAACCACAGGTACGGCCTCAAGTTTTCGTTAAGATAATTTGCTATCCAATACATAAGCAAAATAAGCTTCACAACCCTTTCTCAAATATTTCTGAGCTAGCATCGAAGATATCACGGCTGGTAACCCGTTCAAATCAGAAGACTTAACCCGAATTATCTCATTGTTCGAGCATTGCAAAGTAATAGTCTTTTGCTTGCAATTCACTACAGTATCATGCACAGTCAACCAAACCATTCCGAGAATAATGTCAAATTCGTTGAATGGTACTAGCATCAAATCAGCCGGAAAGCAGAAATCTCGAATCATTAGGGGGCATTTCTTGCACACTTTATCAACTAACACGCAACGACCCAGAGGATTTGATACTCTAATTACAAACTCAGTAGACTCAACAGGTAGAGTCTTACTGGATGCTAAAGTTTCACACACATACGAATGGGTTGAACGGGGATCAATTAGAGCAATAACGTCAGTATCAAAGAGAGTAAAAGTACCAGTAATAACATCTGGAGAAGAAGCCTCCTCCCATACACAAATAGTGTATGCTCTGGCAGGTGCACGAGCCTCAGATCTGACTGCGGTGTCTCTGGTTCCTCTCTGACTGCCTCTAGTATTACCCCCACGCCTCGGTGGTCTACCTCGTGCTGTCGTGCTACCAGGTCTCTCGCTTGTATCAGTATTACGCTTAACTAGTTTCGGACAATCTTTAATAAAGTGAACAGCAGATCCACATTTAAAACAGGAGCGGTCATGTAATCTACAGTTCCCAGAGTGCTATTTACCATAATGTTTACACTCAGATCTGTCCCGACGATCATTACCAACACTGGCAATTGAAGTAGCTAGTGAACTCATAGGTGGTCGATCGCGATCTCGTCTGAAAAAGCCCGAGGTAGCCTTAGATTTGCCCGACTCATCTCGAAACTTCTTCGATGATTATTGAATAGACTTCCCCAAAGATCTCCTACGGAACTCTCTGGCTCCGTCTTCAGCTTTTCTCTTTTCTATCCCAAGCTCTTCGGCTTTACAAGCTCGCTTAACCAGTACTACAAACTCTTTAATTTCCAAAATACCAACCAGCAGTTTAATATCTTCGTTTAGCCCATCCTCGAAGTGTTTACACATAATAACCTCCGACAAAACACACTCGCGAGCATATCTACTGAGTCGCACAAATTCTCTTTCATATTCTGTCACTGTCATTCGGCCCTGTTTAAGCTCAAGAAATTCTTTGCGTTTTTGATCGATGAATCTCTGGCTGATATACTTTTTACGGAATTCTGTCAGAAAGAATTCCCATGTGACCCTCTCTCTAGGTACAACAGAAAGCAGAGTATTCCACCAGTGGTAAGCAGCATCACGCAGCAAGGACACAGCACATTTGAAGCACTCATCAGGGGTACACGATAATTCATCGAAAACTCGGATAGTATTATCTAGCCAATACTCGACTCGCTCCGCATCATCACTGACAGTAGCTCTGAACTCTTCGGCTCCATATTTTCTGATTTTATCAACATGAGGCTTACTTGATCTCAAGGGATCAGTCACAGCAGGGGCTACAGGTGTCGGAAGCAGAGTATTTGGGGGTGGGGGTTGTGGAACAGCCGGGTTATTTTGAATGAATTGTGTGAACCTGTCACTCATCATTGCATAAAAGGTTTGTCTCATGTCATCTTCTCGATGACTGGTATTCGGCTGAGAGTCATTCGGCGTAGTCCCTTGCACGGGAGCAGCCGCTACGCTCTCAACATCATCTGCTACAGCTCGATCGGGATTTGGATTCATTACTTTATGAAAAACACATTTCAAATATCAGAAGTCACCACACTATCGTATTAACACAAAATGGCATGTATAACTAGACTCACACGCGCTACGTTAGTCCTAGAATCGACTAAACCGTAGCTCTGATACTAATAAAACTTTAACACCCTAGACTCTTATCCGTCGCCGGAATAGAGTATAAGGTATTACTACACAAATCATAATTAAACAGAAGAATTCTCAAAACTTAATAATAAGTGCCGAAAACAAATCATATCAATAATTCGAATGCATCATCTTTAAGTCATGCATGATACTAAACCATGAAAGTTATTTAATCCAACTCATCACCATGCCACATTATAAAAATATCACATTTTGAGATATTGCTTACTAATCATCAAGCCAAACATTCGTATTAAACAAAACATAAGCCATTTTCGTATAGCTTGTTTTATAAATACATTTAAACAGAACTTATGACAAAAGAGTTAAACCTATACATGCCGTTATCAAAAAAAGTCGTTAAAGGTACCAAAAGAGCTTAGATAGTGTGGATGACTTCGACTTTGAATCCCCGAGCTCGTATCTAGCAACAGGATCTATAAACAAAGTAACAGAACAAACGAAGTAAGCTTCTATTAGCTTAGTAAGTTTAAGTAAACAAAACAATCTAACTTAAATAGTGCTTAATTCACATGTACTTAATCATAATGATACATCAGTATGCCGAATGCCTAATACATATATCCAAACATATTTACATTGAAATTTCTTCGATTTAATAACCAAATCCACAATTATAACGTTCATCTTTAAAGTAATTCATGGATCCAACTTAAGGGGAAAAATCCCTAGGCAATTTAAGCATATACATTTTCAATGGTCAAAATTCACAAATAATAAATGAAATTTGCAAGGCATAATTTCACAAGAACCGAATGTATATACATATCCACAAGCACAATTTAATGATCATTATTCAATGCTTACTCAAGGAACCAACGAAGATTAACTCTAAAAAACTAAATAATTTGTACGTACCTGAACAATTTAATGATTTATACTACTATCATTGTCCATTGTGCTTATTCCTCAAATTTGGAACTTTTGTTAATTCACTGGCAATAGCCTGCTGGGTTCCACCCGAACTTTTCACCGGCTCACAGCCTGCTGGACTTTAATGTCTGAAACTCATCACCGGGTCCAAGCCTGCTGGACTTTAATGTCCGAAGTTTATCACTGGCCCAAAGCCTGCTGGACCTTAATGTCCGAAACTCATCACTAGCTTTACAGCTTGCTAGGTCTAAGACCCGAATCACGTCGTACAATAACTAATTTCACAAATTTATCACGTATCATATTCTTTTACTTTTATTACTCGCATGAAAACAACACATACATAAAGGGTGGCACACATTCGATCATGCTTATACATGACATGGTTCAACTGATTTGATGAAACCATTCGGCCTTGTCGTATTCGTATAAACCCAAACACCTTTCACATTAATCAACTTTGGTCTTATCACATGTATAATAGTACATGCCACATACACCTAAACATATATTCATTTTACCTTTGTCTATTCGGTCACACCTTATACACATGAGCATATGTGCATTTTATCTTTGCCTATTCGGCTAATTCACTAGGTTTCAAGAAATAGCTAATTCATATAACTTATCAAGTTATATTAATATGTTATTTACATTGATTACTTAAAACTTACCTCAAGTGTCTCCGAATAGTTGTGGATCGGCTATTCGACAACTTTTTCCTTTCCCCTATCCAACCTTTGTCCTTGATGCTCTTGAGCTTAAATTTGAATAAAATTTACTTATCAAAACCTCTTCATATTTTCTCATTATCGAACATAGCAACAATTAACAAGCTATAACAACTATTATATCTCAAGCATACAATGGTTGTACCCATTTAAATCATCTCATCAATTTAGCAAATGGCTAAAGATGAGGGCATAAAAATATAATAGCATTAATCGGCCTATTCAAAGCAGTCAAAGAAATCATAAGTATATGTATACATATGAATACTATTATCCACATAAGACTCAAATAAATTTAGTCAAATGTCTCTATATTTAAAAAGTACATACATAAGGCATAAAATCATTTGGCCAAGTATTCAAATATAGATTAACACCTAACTCACATTTGGCATTCTATTTAAGCAACAAAACCATTTCCACCTTGTTAACACATAAACGGCAAGGTTAAATCCCATTTACAAGTCTTAAGTCTATCCTTTATCAATTATAAATCACTCTAAGGCCGAAAGCTATCTAAACATCACTCTCAAGTCCCTTTTTTACCATTTAACAACCTATAAGCCTACTTAGTAATCAAATAAAAAATTAAAATACCAACAACCAAAATTTATACAACAAGTCTCCATTCAGCTAATTCAACAAGTACATCAAAATCACATATATCTAATTTAAATTTCAAGCTCATCCTTTATTTCATTCCTTGAATCAAAACATCGCTCAAAGCTAATTTCATTCGTTCAATGGACATGGTCGAATGTCCCTTTTTGTTTAAAGAACCACACAACGCAAAATTTGCATAATTTAGGCATATTTTCATGAATTCATGTAAATTTAACCTCAAAACATCTCTCAAGAACTCCATAATGCAATTTATATCATTAAGACTCAAAAGCTTCAAGGTTCCAATTGATTCTTCAATGGCCGAATGAGGCATTCACAACCAAACCAAAATCAACACATGGGCTATGCCATAAGCCTAACTATCAACTAAAATTCACAAAATTTAAGTAAAATAATATGAAAGCTTACCTTAAATTGATGCTACCATGGCTGAATGTTTGCTTTCTTCCCCAACTCTTATTTTCTCTCTAAGCACGTCAATGAAAAACAAAATAGAATCACCTTGTTCTTTTCACCCACTTTTATTATTATATTCATATTACTTAATTCTAAGCTTTATTTTAGAAGTTAAAATAAACATAAAATATGCTCACAAAATTCCCACTACCGAATACTAAATTAGAAAATGGTTTATTACCATGCAAGACCTCCACCTTTACAAACCACAATGATTTGGCCATTTAGAAATCTACCTACCACATTTCAAATTTTAACAACTAAATCCTCTATAATTATTTTACTAATCCTTAATAAAATACATATGCACATAAATTAAGTATAATCATGGCTGGCCACTAAAACTAAAATGGTGCATTTGACAAGTAAATCCCTCCTATAGTAAACCATATGTCAATCGGCACTTCAAATAACCCATACATATTCACGAAGTTTAACAATCAAATCCAATAATAATAAAAAATAGGCATACCTTTAATCAAATTCTAATAGCAAGCTATCACATGCAAAAATTCACGTATATCAAACACAAAGTATATTTTTAAAAATACTTTTCTGACTCGATTTCGTGGTTCCGAAACCACCTCACGACTAGGGCCAAATTAGGGCTGTCACACATACCTATTTGATTCAATTCATATCATCTCACTTATGTACTTTGTCTCCATAACTACCACATACCTGTTCTATTTCATACCATTACTTCCATAAGCATTTCTTTTTCACTTGTTGAACCATTCGGCTCAAGAGTCGAACATTCGAACATAACATCCGATAAGTACCTATACCATGGCTCGTAGCCAACTCAAGGTAACTTATCTCGGAGCACCTATACCATGGCCTGTAGCCAAATCAAGGTTACTTCTGAAGCATCTATACCATGGCCCAAAGACAAATCAAGATGTTTCTCACACCCGAAGTGTCGATATCATGGCCCAAAGCCAAACACTTTATACTAGTAACATGTTACTACCTTCCGAAACTAATCCTACAGTTCAACCGAGCTTTCTCAATCTCGTTCTCTATTACTAATCATCCACAACAACGATATCACTAACTCCGCTTCTTCCGAGGTTCCATTCATTTCAATTCATTCAATATCAATGCAATTAATAGCATTATAATGAAATTACTACTTATGAACTTACCTCGAGTGTGTTTTGTTAGTTTAGTTGATTATTCGACAACTTTTATTTTCCACGATCCAAGTCCGAGTTTCGCTTTTCTTGATCTATATGTATTAAAAATAACTTATTCAATCACACACTCAATCAATTGAAAACAAGGACACACAATTAGGGTATTTTACAAAATAGCCCTCACATTTTCACATTTTGACATTTAAATCCCTATTTCATAAAATCATCAAATATACCCAATTTCTTTAAATAAGGCCTAGCCGAAATTTTCTATTTAGTCCATTCAAGCCCACATATTTCATAAATTTCCCATTTTAGTCCCTGTATTTTATCATTTTCACAAATTAGCCCAAATTAGCTAATTTCTTCAAAAATTCAATACAAATATATCAACTCAATTAACATCTTTCATTTACTGCTAATAAACTTCATAAAACTCACATTTTCACCAATGACACATCTCATAAACATCAACAATTTCTCAAATTACAACATGGGCTTGATAGTAGACTAAACAACAATCTCAAAAACATAAAAATTATCAAAAACCGAAACCAAAACATACCTTAACCAAACAATTTAATGGTCGAACTCTAGCTTGTGTTTTTGTTTTCTTTCTTTTGTCAATTTCGGCTAAATGAACAATTAATGGCCAATTTCTATGCTTTGGTTCTATTAATCTAACATTAATTTGTCATTTACCAATTTGTCCTTATTAATTAAACAAAAACATCATTTAATGATTGTCCATAAAAGTCCATTAACCAAGTTAATGGTCCATTTCCTTAATAAGGACTTCTCAATTAAAAAGGCATAACAATTAAACACTTTAATAAATAGAAAGTTACTTTTGCATTTTCTACGATTTAGCCCTTTTTTAGAATTAAGCACACAAATGACTAAATTTTTGTATGAGACTTTCTCACATGCTAATTCACATATAATAAGCACAAAAAATACTGATAAAATATTTTTTGACTCGGATATGTGATCCCGAAACCACTATTCTGACTAGGGTCTAAACCGGGCTGTTACGTTACTGGTCTTAAATGTAAACATCCATGCAAAACCGGGCCATAAAATTTCATTCATCTTTAAAAATCATGCAAACACATGTACATCATCCCTTAAGTGAGCCTACGAGATTCAAAACGTACTTTGGAAGTAGTTTAGGACTAAATCAGAAACTTTGGAAAACTTAGAAATTTTTTCATCAAAACAAGGGTCACATGCCTGTGTAGTGGATATAGGACATGCCCATGTGGGTAGGCCGTGTGGTCACTCATGCCTGTGTCCATACCCCATGTAACGCTCTGTTTATGACATCATCAACTAAATGAAACCACATGACCAAGCCACACGCTCGCGTGCTAGGCCCTGTGACGAATTAAATTCTCATAAATTAGGTGCAAACTTCACACGCCCTTGGCACACGCCCGTGCTCAAGGCCGTGCCGTCCACACGACTGAGAAACACACCCTTGTGCTTAGTCCGTGTTGAATTAATTTTCATTTCAAAGCTAAAAAAATATTCACACGGCCTAGTACATGCCCGTGTTCCAGGCCGTGGCCTTCATACGGCCGAGGCATATGCCCGTTTCTCTGCCCGTGTGCTCCATACTGAGCATTCTATTTCTTACATTTTAAGGTGTAGGGGGCACACGTATATTTCACACGCACATGGGTCTAACCATGTGTCACACGTGGCCTAGACACACGCCCGTGTGTATACCCTTGTGGACAATTTATAGGCCGTTTACTAAGCCATTTGCCACCCTGAAACTCATATACACTTATACCGATTCACAAACATGTACATGGTGTACTTATGCAACCAAATGCCTACAACCAAGGCACCAATTTATTATTCTCATGACACAACTACCATGCATAAATTTCACCTATTCAACCATTCAAATCATGCATTTCCACACATCCATAGAAGGACTCACCATAAACATACATTTTGCCAACATAAGCCAAATTCAAATGGCCTTATACAAAATGAATTCTTAACTCAACTTAGGCTAATACATTTGGCCAAACCAACAATGACACATATGACAAAAGACCAAGTCTCTATACATGCCATACTTACAAAAAGATCAAAAATATCAAATACCCAAAACAACAATTTTGATAGTGTGATGTGAGCCTCTGACAAGTCCCGATCTCGAGCTAGCTTGGTGACACTATAAGATAAAGGAAAAGAAAGGAGGGGTAAGCTATATAGCTCAGTAAGTTTATATGCAAATAAATAACATCGTAACCATACAAATTCCCATAAGGTGAGTTAATACTTTTACCCTTGAGCTCATATATTTTAAGTTTACTCAAGTACAACTTACCACAATATCATTACTTATAACGTTCATACTTACGAATAACCTGTACCACATCATCATACAAACACACATACATTTTCGTAACTTCCATTATTCCCATTGAACACATTGGAATACTATTGGATAATCGAAAACTTGCACATAAGTGCCACATATATCTAACCGAAGCTACCACTTATCACATATAGCTTATTCTTGAGCTAGTCACAGGTCTGCTCACACCAGCTGATGGTCGGAACATAATTACTCAGTGTTGCTCTCACAAGCTATAGGTATTCGCAACATATGCAGGATTACCTAGCCACTGGTAGATGTACAAGACCAGCACTCGGACATTACATAATCATATTAGCATACACTTGGGTTCCTAGTGACATGTCACTTGTATCCAACTCTATTCCTAAGGTTCAATCGGGACTTTCCATTCACATTTATCACTTGTCGAAACTTGTCGGTTATGTCATATAGTACAATTCACACATTTCATACAACATTAAGACATTAAAGTAAAATAAAATGATGCATTATTTACATACAAACTTACCTTGGTCCAAAATGATATGTTATTCGATTTAGTTCGAAATCTTTTCTCTTCCCCGATCAAGGTCGAATTCTCGTGTTTCTTGATTTATAATACCAATTTTAACTCATTTAATTATCAAATTACTCAATTTAGTCCAAAAAATCCCACTATGGTAAAATTACATTTTTACCCCTAAAGTTTGACTTATTTACACATTAGTCCCTAGGCTCGTATAACGAAATGTACTTATTTTCTTTGTTACCCAAGCCTAGCCGACACATATACATGATCATATCAGCCCACATTTTTCACTAAATCACATTTTATACACATGTTTTACAACTTTTACAAATAGGTCCTTTTGTGCATTTTCATTAAAAATCACCTAGTAAAAGTTGTTTATCACACATCAAACTTTCATATTCCTTCATTAAACATTAAAATACATGCATGTCACACATGAGTAAATCTTTGAACATGAACCCTAGCTCAAAATATGGCTAGAAATAGGTAAATTGGGTTACGAGGGTTTCAAAAATGTAAAGAGCATTAAAAATGGGGCTAGGATGCACTTACTATTGAGCTTGAAAAGTGAAGAAACCCTAGCTATATCTTCTCTCAATTTTCGGCACAAGGGGAAGAAGATGGACACAATTTTGACTTGATTTTTCCCTTTTTATTCTTTAATTAACTAAATGACCAAAATGCCCCTTTTACCTTTCTTCAAAATTTTACCCTTCCATGTCCATTTTCGTCCATCTAGATATATAATGGTCTAATTATTGAATAAGGACCTCTAGTTTATGAGTTCATTTCAATTAAACACTTAATGCTTCTAGAACACTTATTTTGCACTTTTTTGCAATTTAGTCCTACTAGTCTAATTGGACACCTTATCGATAAAATTTCTTATCAGAATTCTCACACATGCATTCAGTCATATTGTAAACCTTAAAACTTTATCATAGTAAATTTTTCTACTTCAAATTTGTGGTCTCGAAACCACTATTCCGACTAGGCCCTAATTCGGGCTGTTACAATCTTTAAATTAAATTTGAATAGAAAAATTCATGTAAAGATAAAACTAGGAAAAATTTAATAGAGTTAAAAAAATAAAGGTAAATTTTTCTTTAATTAAAAAAAAAATAATGGTAAATTTGTCTATAATTCAAAAGTAAAATAACAAATATCGATCAAAATAAAATGTAATAACAAATCTCAATTTTTACCTAAATCTATGGGAGATCTACCCAATAGGAGAAATATAGGATCTTTAGCAGCAGAAAGATCATTAGCTACTGGCCCTTTTTATTTAGCTAAACTTCTAGAATTTGCAATCAGGCCAGAATGCCTCCTATGTGTAGGATCTGCTGAAGACCAACCAAAAGGTCTGGTCTCTTCACCTATGAAAAATCTACCATATCATCATGTTGCTGCAGATAGACCATAGGGCATCATCTAAAAATACTACATGACTTAATATACATAAATAAAAGAAATAATCAAGCAAAAAATAAACTATTAAAATATATGATCAGACAAAATTAGGAGCAAGAAAAATAGAATAAGCCTGACTGACTATCAGCAATTGCACCTGCAGGAGGTAAGCCAAAGCTAGTTCTAGCACCAGGGCCCTGGAAACATTTAAAAATGCAACATACAATCGATAAAAACTAGTCAAAGGTGGTGCAAATAAGCTAGATACCATTGAGTTACATGGTTTTGCAAACAACTTATAAGAGCACAGGTAAGAGGATTGGCAATCTGAGGTTGCTGATACTGGATTGTCCAATCAAACACGTAATCAAACTACAAACCTGAATTAAGCACAAAAGCTAACAACTTGAGGAAAAGCTTTATAGAATATTATTTCAAGATCTAAAGTTACAGTCAAGTATTACATCTTACAAAAAGAGAAGGAAAAAGAAAGGAAGGAATAGATAGCAACTCGGTCTCTATTACAATCATTTGAACTCAAAACACCTCCTTGAGTTGGTCAACTCTTTGGCTTTGACATTTTAAGTGCTTAAGGATTCAAAAAACCAACTTTTAAGATTGAAAAAAGTTTAGGAGATAGCCATGAAGGATGTAAGTCCAGGAAACATGTTTCTAAGTACATTTCTAATGTTATTATTGCCTAAAGTACTATTGATGCACCAATACTAGGGAAGAGATCCAACACATGTATAATAGTGGTCTCCCTATTTCCAGTGCCGACACTTCGGCTAGTAGTACAATTGCCTCAAGAACTTGACCCTTTTTTTTATTGTTTCTTTATAAATGCAAAAAGAAGAAGAAAGTGTTTTTTTTTCCCCGTTATGCATAAATGATAAATAATATGGAGCAAGTTACTGGAAACATTTGCTAACTAGTTTCAACAACAAATTATAACAATTGATTTCTTAATCCTGTCCTCCATCTATACAACCCCAGAATAGATTTGCTGTTAAAACCTGAATTAGGTGTTCTAATGTGAAAACTAAAATGAGTTAGTGGGGCAGTAATGTTAGAACATTAATTAGGCATCATGTCTTGACACCTGATGACCATGACTCCTCTATTAAGTGTTATTAACAACTTATTAATAAATTAAACAACAGCCGTATCATGTCCACAGAAGCAATAAGGCAAAGAATAAAACTGGATGACCGGGATACTTATTAGTTGTCATCAACCAAAGATAATCTACTCTTTTCTCAACACACCAGCTCATCCTTGCTAATATTTGACCCTCGTTGGTATTAAAAGGTTTAAAAGTGGGATGCTAAAACTAATTTAAAAGCAAACTGCCCCAATCCTGAAAAGCTTTTCTTCTTCAAATTTGTAGTCATTGGCTAACTTTAAAGGCTTAACCACTCCTCGATATTTGGCAATTTAGAGCATTGTATCAATTTATACAGTTAAAAAATGGCTTAGTTGATAGAGTAATCAAACAGCTACACGTCCACGTATACTCTACGTCGACATGCAGGAATAAATTTTTAACGGTAAAAATATGTGAAAATTTTAACAAACTTTTTCATCGGAGAAATCTTCCATTTTTTGAATAAAGGGAGCAAAATGCATTTTGACTCATAGTATAAGCCCTTCACGGTACTTCTTATCTACATATATGCTTGCACATAAAGCATTATACCTTCAATAAGATAACAATTCAGTTTACAGGAGAACAAATTTTGAGGTTAGACTTTATCTAAGAACTTGTAAACTATCTATAACACAACTAATAATATGATTGTAAACCATATAGCTCTCATCACCATAAAACCATTACATAACGTTTTTACTCTAACAAATAATATGATTAAACAGAAGGCAGAAAAAGGAAGGACTAATTAACTTACCAATGGAGGTTGAACCATTCTGTCCATGTTTTCCTCTTTCAACAACTATCCAACACCAAAATCACCACAATCCACTTTGATGAAACTGACACCCTACCTCACAACCATCATTTTTTGACCCACCAAACATAAACCAAGAATCCAAAGTTCACCATCATCAAGAATTTTCCATATTTCAAAAGCGCAATCTCTGAGATTTTTTAGAACAAAGATTATGTACAAAAAATAAAGAGACTGACTTTTAATCTTTCCAAAATCCACAGCTTGAATTGAGAATCTAAATTGAAGACCTAAACTTTACCGATATCAAAAAGATGGAAATTTTGCAGAGAGAAGCGAACCAATAGTTCAGAAATCCAAAATTATTACCAAGACCCATGTCTAAAACCAAAATTCCAAATGCAAAAACCCCATAAAACAACCAGTAATGGTCTCAAAAGGGAGAAAATAGAAACATCAGAATCTTATGTTTAGCCATTAAGAGCTAAAAGTAGAAAAAGAAAAATTAAAAAGTGAGAGAGTAAACAATGGGAGAAGAGTTACTTGAGGTATGACTGCTCACATCGAACCAATCTGATTGTTTCTCTTCTCAAGTTTCCACCTTGTATGATTCTTAATTGAAGGCCTTATTGAGGGTTGTTAGGGTTTGTCAAAGGGTTGGTGAGGATAGAAGCATGAAAAAGAGGGAGAAGGTTGGAATGAAATGGGAAGAAGAATGAAAAGAAGAAGAAAATGCTTCAGACGTGAGAAAGGAAATAAAGGGTAAAGTTGAAACCCTGAACTAATTTTTCACGCTAAATCCTTATTCCGTGGGGAGAGTGCTGAATTGTAAACAACCCTTTTACCTTGAATAACCCCGTATGGAATAGGGCTATAATAGCCCATTACAACCAACCAAACAATGGTTTAATGATGGGCCCACTGAATTCAGCTGTAATGGCTTAGAATTACAGCCAACCAAACATGCTGTAAAACTATATATACAACTGACTTGGCATTATTCTGCATAAAAAATTATACTTACCCAATTAAATCAAAGTACAAACAAAATCTATAAATCACATCGCGCGTGTTGAATCAAAGTGCCTATTTTAATCTATGAATAATTATTAAGACAAGCGGACCCCGAGAGACAAAGAAACTGTTGTCGTCAAACCTTCACGAAAGAGGGGAAAGAGAAGTTTGAACTAACATCATATGCTTACAGAGAAGCAGGAAATTAAAAAAAATGTAGAAAATAATGCAAGATTTTAGGATATATAATAACAACTGATCAAACATGGTATAAGAAAACAAAATGGTAGAAAATATTTAAAACATCGATAGTTTCTCCAAGATAATAACTGATCTTCAAAGAAAGAAAAATACTTCCATACCCCTAGCCTAAGTATCTTCTATGCCATGAACACACTGAGGAGAGCATCATTGTGACACATTCAAATATAGTAAATACAAATCTAATCTCATTAATATTTTTAACTTTTCAAACTTACTAACTCTAAAAATGGTCACATCTAGACCATTATTTAATTTGAGTCTAAGTTGAACTCTACCAAAGAGGCAACCATGCAATGAGAATCCATTCCAAACTCTCCTTGAAAAGTGCACATATTTCCAAAAAAAAAAGATTACTTAAATATTTAGCATTATCTTTAGGTAAAATATTGCAATTTAGTTTAGATTATTTATTTTGAGTCTCAATTACATTTATTTATCTTTTTACTGTCTTTTTTTTATTTTATTCTATGCATTTCTAAATTATTGAATTTAATTTAGGTGTTTTTGAACTTGAAATAGGTGTATGGAAGCTTGAGACTTGAGTTTTGAGATCACTGGAAGATTAAACGAATAACTGACGCAAGGTATTGCTGAAAATAAGAAGTTTGGAGCTTTGACACAACATTTCGGATCCCTCGCGCGTGAATAGTGGTGCTCCGGCCTCAACTGACGCTCTAACGCGAGAAAAGGAGCACTTATGTCGGCGCCCTTGCATCATCTGGTGCTCTTGTGCCGAATCCTTCCATTCTGGCTTGAAATTCCATGTTTCGATCGTATTCTAGTGCATTTTGGTCATTTCTGAGTTTTATGATGTAACTCAAGTTTCTGTAACCTAATTTGATGTAACCTCCCTAACTCAGCCTAAATGTCATGTTTGGATTCTGAAGGTCACATGGGCCACCGTAATGGCCTAGTAAAACAATTGGATTTAGAAATTTACTTTTGAAATCATTTGTTTATCCTACGAAAAATACATTTGAATAATTTTATTAGTTTAGTAAAAATTATTGGGCTTTAAGCCAAATTTGGTATGTGTTATCTTGTAAAAACTTTTATGTCATTTGGAAAACTTAGTTGAATTTAAATTTTACAAAAAACAAAATAAAAATGTTTGCTATTCAACCATTCTAAAATCTAAAGACTAATTTGTAAAGGTTTTGTATTTTTGAAAAATTTGTAAATTTTCTTGATTAAAATATCTTTTTAGAAATCCTGTTTCAATTACACAGCAGAAAAAAAAGTGTGTATAACCAATTTAATATTTAAAACTAGGTTTCATGCATATTTAAGTAGAATCATAAGTTTGTTCAATTTCAAATGTTCTTACATGTAACGCGAAATAAAACCAACCAAAAAAAACCATGCCACAATTCAAATAAATTATTGCAGTCCCTAAATAAAAATTATAAATTAAAGTAAAAATAATTTTAAAGTAAAAAGTTCAAGACGATCCTTTGTTTGCCAAGTCTAAATCCTAATCTCGTGGATTCTCTGTAAAGACAATAAACTAAGGTGCAAGCTATAGAGCTCAGCGTGAATCTTAACACATAAGTTTTTTAGTTGTAGTAGGATAAAATAACAATCATGCTAATAGTAATACAACATAACAGATAACATGAATTATATCGGATGTACATGCTCATGTTTAACACTACACTTTATTTTTCAATTTCAGAGAAAATGTGTAACACCCGTTACCCGTATTAAATGCCAAAATAGGGCACGAGGCATTACTAGACTTATCACACGAACAAACATACAATTTCGAGTCATAAATTTACGTCCAAATTAAAACCATTTGCATTTAATCATAAAGTCCCTGATACGAGCCTACGAGGCCCAAAAATGTACTTTGGAAGTGGCTTGAGACTTAACCAAAAACTTTAGAAAATTTTACAAAACATAGAAAATTTTCCACTAAACAGGGGTCACACGCTCGTGTGGACATAGGACACGCCCATGTGGGCAGGCCGTGTGGTCGCACATGCCCGTGTCTCGGCCCCGTGTAACTCTCTGACTTGTAACTTATGACCAAATTGAGATCACACAGCCAAGTCACACACCCGTATGGAAAACAAAATTTTTAGAAAAATAGTTGTAGACTTCACACAGCCAAGGCACACCCCTGTGTTCGAGGTCGTGCCATCCACACGGCTGAGACACACACCTATGTCTCTGCCCGTGCGCTCAATCCTGAGCATTCTGTTTCTCAAAATTAAGGTGCAGGGGACACACAACCTAAACACATGCCCGTGGGACTGACACACGGCCTAGACACATGCCCGTGTGGACAAAATATAGGCTATATACCAAGCCATTTTGTCACCCTTTAATGCACACACCAACACAACATAACATAACACCAATTCAAGCATATACATACAACCAAATGTCCAAAACCAAGACATTAACACATCATTCATGAAATGTATCATCATCTGAATATACTTATAACCAAAATTGGCCCATTTTCGATGGCCTTATACAAAATGAATATCTAACCATTATAAACCAACACATTTGGCCAAACCAATTATGACACAATAACAAAATGACCAAGTCCCTATACTTTCAAAAATACTAAGATCATCAATACCCAAAATGAGAGCTGGATAGAGTGATTCGAATCTCTGACGATCTTCGATTCGAGCTAGCTTGGCAACACTATAAAACAAGGGAAAAAAAAGGGGAGTAAGCTATATAGCTTAGTAAGTTCATATGCAAATAATAAGCATCTTAACGACACAATTATCATGCAATTCATATAATAGAAGATAACATGAATGTCATTAACATCTCATAGTCATAACTTACTCAATCACAACCTTACCTAGAGTTCGTCACCTATCGAGTTTATCACTTATGAGTTTTGTAACACCTCTTACCCGTGTTCTACACTGTAACAGAATACGAGGCATTACCAGACTTAAACACAAGAAATTGTGCAAAATCGGGCCATAGATTTCCGTTCAAATTTAAAACTTTTCACATTCATTCACATCGTCACTAAAATGAGCCTACGAGGCCTAAAACATACTTTGGAAGCGGTTCAAGACTAAACCAAGAATTTTCAGAAATTTTACAAATTATAAAATTTTTTACCCTAAACAGGGGTCACACGCCTGTGTGGGTAGGCCGTGTGGTTACATACGCCCGTGTCCATACCTCGTGTAACTCTCTATTTATGACATCATCAACCAAATGAAACCACACAGCCAAGCCACATGCCTGTGTGCTAGGCCGTGTGACGAATTAAATTCTCGCAAAAGGGGCAGACTTCATACTCCCTTGGCACACGCCCGTGTCCAAGGCCGTGCCGTCCATACCACTGAGACACACGCCCGTGTCTTTGCCCATGTGCCCCATACTGGGCATTCTGTTTCTCAAAATTAAGTTGTAGGGGACAGACGGCCTGTTCACATGCCCATGGGGCTGGCCGTGTGTCATACACGGCCTAGACACATGCCCGTGTGTCTACCCGTGTGGACAATGTATTGGCTATTTACCAAGCCAATTGCCACCCTGAAACTCATAAACACTTATACCAATTCAAAGACACAAATCATAGCATACTTAAGCAACCAAACATCCATAATTATCATGTCAAATCATGCAAGTGCCATATCCATGCAATGCATCACCATATGATTATACTTATAATCAATACTAGCCAATTTCAAATAGCATTATATATAATAATCACTTAAAAAATATGAGCCAATATCATTAGCCCAATTACTATGACACATATACAAAATGACCAAGTCCCTATACATGCCATACTTTCAAAATATCAAAATCACAAATACCCCAAAATAAAGCCTTGATAGTATGATGCAAACTCCAACGATTCCTGATCCCTGAGCTAGCTTGGTGACACTATAAAACAATGGAAAGAAAAGATGGGTAAGCTATATAGCTTAGTAAGTTTATATGTAAATAATAAACATCATATTTATAACTTGATCATACGAAATCCATAATGGAAATTGGTATGAACATTACTAAACTCTCATAGCCATTTCTTACCCAATCATAACCTTACCATAAGAGCATTACTAAACATAACATTTTAACTCATTGCTATTCTTCCATCCAACAGTCATGAGGACTTCGTACGTACCTGTAATACCTACTTAGCATGTACTTTTGTTCTCGTATAAACTAGGCCTGTTGAACCACTCAAAATCACTAAAGATACTCAAGAGTCATACATAGGTCATAAAATGCCATATCCTAGATATGGTGTTACATGCAATTCAATATCGATGCCAATAGCCCAGCTATGGTCTTACACGAAAACTCTTATCGATGCCATCTCCCAGACATGGTCTTACACGTACTACCATTCTAATGCCATATCCTAGATATGGTCTTACACAAGAACACATCTTGATGGCTTCAATGTTATGACCCTTGTATCCTGTAATGTTCCAAAGGTTCGTACTGAACTTCCACACTTATATAATTATCGTCTATCTTATTCATGCAAATAAACTCATCCACATAGTCAATTATACAAATTCAAGCAATAATTAAACATTTTACATAATATAACGATGTATTATTTACACACAAACTTACCTTGGTACAAAAATAGCTAATATTTGCTTTTTAGTCCACAATCTTGGTCTTTCCCCGATCTAGGTAAGAAACTTGTCTTTCTTGATTATCAAGCTTGAAAGTTGAAGAAACCCTATATGGTCTCCTTGTGATTTTCGACCAAGGTAGGAGAAAGATGGACAAATTTTTTACTTTATTTTCCCTTTTTATTCTTTTATTAACCAAATGACTAAAATGCCTTTAAAGCTTTTCTTTAAATTTTTTTCCCTTCCATGTCCATTTTTGTCCATCATGATATATAGTGGTCTAATTACTAAATAAGGACCTCTAATTTACAATTTCATTTCAATTAAGCACCCAATGCTTCTAAAACACATATTTTGCACTTTTTGCAATTTAGTCCTAATAGTCAAATTGGACCCTCTATCGATAAAATTTCATAATGAAACTTTCACATATGCATTAAATCATACTATAAACCTTAAAACTTTATCACAATAATTTTTTTACTTTAGATTCATGGTCCCGAAACCATAATTCTGACTTGGCCCTAAATCAGGTTGTTACAAGTTGTGTACGTACTTGTACCAACTTGTAACTGAACCACATACTTTCATATCTTTGACATTCCCGTTGAACACTTGGAATATTAACAGATACTTAGAAATCTTGAACATGAGTGCCATATTTGTAGCCAAAGCTACCTTATATCTCATAATACTTATAGGCTCACTCTCGAGCTATTCACGGGCCTACTCACACAAGCTGTTAATCGAGATGTAGCTACACAGTACTGCTCACACAAGCTGTCAGGTATCCACAACATATGCCAGAATACCCAGCCACTAGTAGGACATCCTAGACCACCACCTGGACCACATAAACATTCCTAAGGTTCAACCAAGATTTCTCATTTGTCGAAACTTGGTCAAATATGTCCAAATAGTCAATCACACAATTCATGCAATATTAAAGCATTTAAACATAATATGTGACAGCCTTAAAATGACCCTAGTCGGAATGTGGTTTCGGGACCACAAAATCGAGGCATAAAATATATTTAATATTCATTTTGATGCCTATAATATGTGTTAATTCATGTGTGACATGTTTGGTGTGTTGATTTAGGGATATAAATTTGAATTTCACTAGAAAGGACCTAGTAGTGAACTTTGAGAATGTGCTAGGCAAAGTTGTGATGACTAATAATTACATGCATGCAAAGTAAGGGATTTGCATGTCAAATTGCCCACTTTTATGATAGTGGACGGTAATGATGAGATTTTGGCATTTTATGAATTGTTGTTTAGTTATATTAATAATAAAAGAAATTATTAATTAGTTGTCATAAAATAAAAGAGGAATTAATTAATAGAAGTGGTGATAAAAACAAAGTTGTTCATTTGTTCTTCCTCCATTGCCGAAACTAAGACAAAGAAGGGAGAGGATTCAAGCTAGGCAATTGGTCATTTTAGGCTTGATTAAGGTATGTTTCCATGTGAGTTTGTTGTAATTTTTGTTAAATTAAGTTCCCCTTAAAGCTACGGATTGAAACCACATATGAAATTTTGATTTACTTTGTGAAATGTAGATTCGGTCATGGCCTTAAATGGTCAAGTTGGTTGAGTTTTGTTGTTCATGAGTTTCAAGTAATTCTACCTTAATTTCCCCAAAATGCATTCCTTGTCTTGGTGGTGGTTTCATACTCGGTTTTGAAGGAGAGGTCACAAATTGAAATTTTTGATGGAAAAATGATAAATAGAGTAGGGGCTAGTTAAATTTGCTATAAGTGGCAAAAAGGGGGTGAAACTTCATTCGGCTATCATGGAGTAAGGGGATGTTGTGATTAAGTTTGGAGATTATTTTTGTAAATGTTAATATATGTTAGAATGATTTCCGATTGAGGACTTGAATTAAGAAATGAATGAATTGTTGCTTATTGAAACACATGAAGCTTTCGGTCAAGGTAGTATGAAATGAAATTTTGAAGTTTGGTGTTTGAAATTTGATGAATGATTTTGTTTATTTTGGGATTTTTGACCATCTATGCTAGATTGGTTCTATTGTTAGCCAAATTTCATGTGTCATTGTGATGGCCGAATGAACCTTGGAAATTGATTAATGAATTATGGTCATAGGTGACTAAAACGAGTAAGATGAATTCGGCAATTAGAGTGAAGTATAAAACTTGTGTTAATTGGGGAATTCTAATTAAATTGTTAGTATGAGTTTGTATACTTGCCGAATTTGAATCAAAGTATTAGATGGAAGGCTATAAAATGTTAGTTAAAGTTTAGGAGATGGTTTTGAATAAAAGTCCATGCTGGACATATGGCCGAATGGCCTTAGTGTGTATGCATTAGAAAGAATAATAAAACTAATTGGTCAATTTATGCTTGTGGGAGCTTCTTGGTTAAAGAAATGACCTATTCGGCCATGTGCTTACAATCTTCGATGTTTGTTTTGATAATTGGTGTCTTAAGAGTGGTATAATGGTTAAAATGAACATGAAATATGTACATTGTGTTAAGAGCAATGACTACCCTAAATGGTGCCTTAGGAAATGCTATGTTTTAAGTATGTGCATAAGAACATTAAAGAGTGGATTTTGTATAAAAAAAATCTGCTTGGTACAGCAGCAGTAACGTGTTTTGGAAAAATCACCATAAATTGTGCGAGTTGAATTAAAGGTTGAATAAACTGTGTAATTGAAGCTTAATGAGTCTAGTTTCTTATAAAAGAAACCTTGCAAGCAAAGGAATTCCTGATAAAAAGATTTTTAGAGTAGAGTGAGACAGTGTCAGATTGACTTCGAAGTCCCCTGCTCTGTTTTTGGAAAATCACTATAAATTGTATAAAAATTGTTATGAGACAAAATTTATATGCTTAGACTCCTTAATGAGTCTAGTTTCGAATGAAACAGGCTAGGACACATTTGGAACTCTGTACAAGGAGAAATTCGGTTCGTAGTATAGAGTGGTCAGTTTAATCAAACAGTGAAATAGGGAAACTGTAAGAAAATTCTGGTATTAATTGACCAAACCAAAAATTATGAAAATTTTATGGATTAAAGATAAATGAGTCTATTTTCATGCAAAATTGACAGAACTACATTTGGAGTTTCGTAGCTCCAGTTATGAGTAAATTATTGAATGCTGCTCAGAAAATCAGCTTGTTGTGACTTATGATATGTATGTGAAATGCTCCAATGTGCATGTGAGTTTGCAATGAGAAGAATATGCATGTATGATTTGACTATGACTGAAAGTGACTCATTGAGGTGCTTGAATAAGAATTAATAGAATTAAATGTTTTATTTAGCTCAAGAGCATAGAGGGACGAGTTCGGATAAAGGGAAGGCTAAAGTGGTCGAATAGCCAACTCGCAATTCCTCGTGAAAATTCAAGGTAAGTTTTGAGTAATCGAAATTGGTATTTAAGTGCCATGACATACATGCTGATATTGGAACGATGTTCTATTGAGAAAGACACCTTATTTATGTTTGCTATATAGCCGAATGGCTCATAGAGAAAAGGAATCGAAAGTCTAGTAAAGAAGAGTATACGTGTATAAGTTTTGAATTATATGTACATTTATGATATAAAGTCGAGAAGCATGTTATATGTTGTATGCACATGAATTGATTGAATTGCAAGTGAATTCTTGCTATGTGAAACTTGGCTACATGCGAATATATATAAATGTATGAGAAATTGTGATGCGAATCCGGGATTTAAGACCCGAAGGCTATATGCAGAGATGATGTCCGGGTTAAGACCCGAAGGCTATATGAAGAGATGATGTCCGGGTTAAGACCCGAAGGCTATATGCGGAGATTATATCTGGGAAAAGACCCGATGACTATGTATAGAGTTACCCGAGCTAAAGATCTCGATGATGATGAGAATAAAGCCTAAGACTAATGGTCTTCAAGGTAACGATCGCTAATGAATTGCGCTGAAAATGTTAAGTTATACAGGTATGTACCCTTGGCTTATATGCAAGCTGGATTTTGGACCGAATACTAAGGTCATTATGTGATTTCATATGTGTTCATGAAATGAGATTATTAACATGATCAAAGTATAATTGGCCTATGTGAAATGTTATGTGAATTTTTGTGACATGTATATGTTTACGTGAACTTACTATGAGGGAAGGCTATCCATTTTCGTATGTGATGTGAATGTATATGTTTGGAAAGAGGGAAACTAAGATACGAACAACTATGTTAGAATTTATTGCTTTATCTGTGACCTTGCTTAAAACTTACTAAGCATTGTAATGCTTACTCCGTTTCCCTTGTTTCCTCTGTTTTATAGATCACATTTTGGAAGCTACGGACTCGGGGATTGAAGCCTTAATCACCTACACTATCGCTGTTATTTTGGTACTTTGATGGTTATTTTGGGTCAATGGCATGTATAGGCTAGTCTCCTTTTGTTGATTCAAACTACATTTTGAGTTGTAACTATTCTAGCCATGCGAAAATGGCTTGCTTAGTCTTTGTGTTGAATATATGAGTGGATGATACTTGTATGGTTTAATGTTGTGGCATGATATTTAGTTAGTACCTAATATGCAATGACTTTTCTAAAATGATGTTTGGTTTTTGAATTTGTTCGATTTAGCCAATTTGTAGGTAGTCACAAGGTAGAGATTTGCTAGTATGCTTATAAAACGATTTTAATGAGTTATGATGTTCTGACCGAACTTACCTAAGTTTTATATTCAACTATTGAGCTCACTGAATTCACGTCTAGCTTTGTATCTATGAACCTCGAAAGTTTGTATTTTGATTTTGTAATACCTTAAACCCTAATCCGGCGACGGACAAGGGCGTAGGGTGTTACATAATATACCATTGCATTATTTACATACGAACTTACCTCGGTATAAAAATAGTGAAATGGACCTAATCGTCAAATATTTTGTTTTTCCCTGATCTAGGTCCGAACCTCATTTCTCTTGATCTATAATAACAAATTTAACTTATTTAATCACCACATTATTCAATTCAGCGCAAAAATTATATTATGGAAAAATTACATTTTTGCCCCTAACTTTCAACTTTTTACACTTTAGTCCCTAGGCTCGTAAAATGAATTTCTTTCAATGTTTTCATTACCCAAGCCTAGCTGAATCTTTCTCATACTCATAACACCCCACATTTTCATTTATTCTCATATTTCTGCACATATTTTACAACTTTTAAAAATAAGTCCTTTTTGACATTTTTACTAAAAATCACTTTGCAAAAGTCGTTTATCCTACAACTAACATACATTTTCTACCATTAGCCATCAAAATACATGCATGTCTAACATGGGTAAAATTTTAAACTTTGCTAATACTTCAAAATAGTCCTTGGAAAAACTAGATTAGGTTACAAGGATCTCAAAAACATAAAAATCATTAAAAACAAGACAAAGACGGACTTGCAATCGAGATTGAAAGTGGCCAAAACCCTAGGTATAGAGACCCTTGAAAGTTCAGCTATGGGGGATGAAATTGAGAAGATGAACATCTTTTATTTGTTTAATTTTGTCTTTATTTCCAAATGACCAAAATGCCATGAATGCCTAACTTGGAAATTTCACCTAATCATGTCCATTTTTGTCCATCTTAAGTATAATGGTCTAATTACCTTTTAAGGACCTCCAATTTAAAAATTCTTTACAATTAAGCACCCATAGCTTCTAGAACACACATTTTGTACCTATTGCAATTTAGTCCTTTTAGGCAAACTGGACACTCTATCGATAAAATTTCTTAATGAAATTTTCACACAATCATTCAATCATACGGTAAACCTTAAAGAAATAATAAAATCATTATTTCTACTTCAAATTTATGGTTCTGAAACCACTATTCCTTTTTGACCCTAAAACGGGCTGTTACAAAATTCCTACCCATCATCCGCTACACACCACAGTAAGAGTTCGCCAGAACTCAGCCATCCCTACATACTGCATTGTGGACATGCCACCAGTATTTGCAGATAAACTGTAAGAAATATGTGGATAAACCACCATAATTATAGATAAACTGCTAGAAACTTCTTCCTTACATATCATTCCAATCCCTATACAATACATTATGACATACCAATGACAGTAACTAAATCAGTACAGAAGGCATGTTTCAACATGCAATCAGTTTAGCAGAAATAATAGGCATGTTTAACATGCAACCAACAACAGTAGCGGAACATTGGGCATGCTTAACATGCGATCAACAATATAATACATGCAATAATAGTATAAAATCATACAATCACATATCAATCATTATGAAAAACACTTGTATGATTTTAGTTAATCACTTAACAGGATTTACACACAATCAACCAACACCCAAACATCACTTACCACATTTGACCAACGTTGGAAATAATAAGGATCACATTCTTCCATCACTTTAAAGACACTAGACCATTTGGCCAAGTGAAGAAACTTATGAATACATTCAATAGAGGCATCAAATCACATGTAATATTTGGCCATGCACAAACATACTCATGGTTAGACACACACCTTAATTTGTACATCCAAACAACACTAGATTTAATATGCTACACTTCTTGTAACATCCCTAACCCATATCCGTCGCTGGAATAGAGTTATAGAGCATTATTAGAAATTACAAAATGAATACAAACATTTTACATTATTTTATCATTCATGTTAGAAATTTATCATAAAGTCCCTTTTTAGGGCCCTCGAGGCCCAAATCATACATTAGAACAAGTTCGAACTAAATTGAGGACTCAGAGAATTTTTTGTGAAATTTGAAAATTTTTCCTAGGTACAGGGGTCACATGCCTGTGTGGCATATAAGGCAAGGCACACGCCTGTATCCCTGACCCGTGTAACTCGCTGACTTGCAATTAAATTAAGTGCATGGGTCATACGGCTAAGTCCCACGCCTGTGTGCTAGGTCGTGTGGACAATTTAATTTTTGAAAATTAGGTGCAAGTTTCACACGACCAAGGCACACGCTCATGTTTTAGGCCATGTGTTTCACACGGTTGAGACATACCTCCGTGTCTCTACCTATGTGCCCAATTCTAAGCATTCTATTTCTCAATTTTGAGATGTAGGGGACACACGGCCAAACCACATGCCCATGTGTCAGGCCGTGTGTCACACACAGTCAAGACACAAACCCGTGTGTCTATCCATGTGGACAAAATAAGGCCATTTCCTAGCCTTATTTCTCACCAAAATTTGTCAAAAATCTACACCAATACTTGGGATCAAATACCAACCAATTCAAGCATTATAACCAAGCCAACTCTATCATCTAGCATGATGTATCATCACACGCATTCATGTATTTCCAATACTTACCTTTTTCTATAAACCATTTCCAACCCATATCAAACATGTTATTCCCTTATATAAATACATCAAAGTATATTAAACATTAAGCATTCCAATGGCTAATTATAACCAAAATATTTTAACATATGAACTATTTAAACTATACATGCCATTATACCAAAATAAGTTTACTATTTATACCAAAATGAGCTGGTGGATAGTGTGAAGATGCTTCGACCAATCTCCAACCCTTACGAGCTTTTGAGAACTATAAAACAGAGAAAAGAAAACCTAATAAGCATTCAATGCTTAGTAAGTTCGTATAACAGGAATTAAACTTACCAAGTTATATTCATTTAGACAAGCAAAACATTAACATGCTTTCCAAAAATTTGGCAAAATTTGCCTAATCACAAACACTCAAATAAACCAGTTAGTCACTTATTTCTCAAGTACAACAATTAAACATGGACGAGCTCTTCATACTACAAACTTTCAGGTATTTCAGAAGCATTTGATATATAATTCTTTTAATCTCATAGTTTCTCATGTCAAGAATTTATTCCTTTGAATTATAAAAATATCGATGAATACTCAGGTAGTATACGCGAGGTATACGAATCAGTAATCCATCAATTCATGTTCTGGGGTACCCATTAGGGCACATAATTAGGGATCACATTCTTGAGCCACATATATCAAGATGCTCAAATGAGCCATGTAACAGGATGCTTATCCAGGATAAACAGGAATGCTCATAAGAGCAATAAACAAGAAGTTCACAAAGAACTTTTTAACCGGGAAGCTCATGAAGAACCTATTAGGGATGCACATAAAAAGCCATGTAACAGGAGCTTCGGATAGCCACATATCAGGGAGTTCAAGCAAGCAATAACTGTAACACCCTATACCCCTGTTCGTCACCGAAATAGGGTATTAAGGTATTACATAACTAAATACAACCTACTGAGGTTCATAGATACATACAAGACATAGATTCGGTTGTACATTGAAATTCGATTAGGGATCAAATTTAAATTCTAGATCCAAACAATCTAACATTCAAGGTAATTCGACTAAGGCAACCATCTCACGTATATTTACTATAAGAGTACTATCAAGGTTGTCAAACGACTACCGACCAATAGGTGTAATCAAATTTCTGGGTATTAAGCATACCATCATCACATCATATAACCCATGCGTCGAAGTAACAAGGCACATAAAATTTCCAACAAAACATATACATCAGCTTAGAGATTAAGCAAGCCATTTTCGCATGGCTAGAACAAATACAACTCAAAATGTAATTCGGATTCACAAAAGGAGATTAGCCTATACATGCCATTGTTCTCAAAATAACTATCGAATGTACCAAAATAACGACGATAGTGTAGGTGATTAAAGCTTCAATCCCCGAGTCCGTAGCTTCAAAAAGAGATCTATAAAACAGAGGAAACAAAGTAAACGGAGTAAGCATTACAATGCTTAGTAAGTTTTAAGTAATGACAACGGATAAAAATCAAATTATAACATAGTTGTTCGCATTTTTGTTTCCCACTTCTTTGGGCATGTCACCCCTTAACCGAATATACACGTTCTCATCATATACAATAGGTAGATAACTTTCACTTGATAGTGAGCTCATGTAAACAAAAACATATTGCATAATTTCACATAACCTTTCACATTGACCAATTGTACTATAATCATATAAATAGTCTCATTTCATACTCACATATGCAATCGTATAATGACCTTATGATTTGGTCCAAAACAAGCTTGCATATAAGCTTAGGGTACATACCTGTATAACTTAACGCTTTGAGCGCATTCATTAACAATTGTTACTATGAAGTCTTTTAATCTTAGACTTTACTCGAATCATCATCGAGACCTTTAGCTCGGATAAAATCTCCACACAAAGCCAGCGGATCTTTACCCAGACATAGTCACCGCATATAGCCATCGGGTCTTAACCCGGACATAATCTTCGCATATAGCCATCGGGTCTTAACCTGGATATAATCTCCGCATATAGCCTTCGGGTCTTAACCCGGATTCACATCACATAGTTTTATGCATATCTATTCACATGTTACCACATTTCTCATAGCAAAATCACATTTGTAATTCAAGTCCACTCATTCGCATATAGACATATAACATGCTCATTGACTTTGTGTCGTAACATCATTCAAATCTAATACATGTATACTTCGTTTACTAAACTTTCAGCTCAATAAGCAAACACACATAAGCATATATCCCCAATCTTGTTCTTTGTTTAATTCTCTAATAGCCATTCGGCTATATATCAACATGTATAAGGTTTCTTTTTCAATAACCTTGTTATGATAAGGACAATGGGACATCATTCATCTATCATATATGTATATCATGGCATTTTAAATTAAATACCAAATTCAAATACTCAAAAATTACCTCGAACTTTTCTAAGCAACAATAAGTCAGCTATTCAACCACTTTAGCTTTCCCTTTATCCGAACTTGTCCCTGTATGCTCTTGAGCTAAATTAAATAATTCAATTTTATTAATCCTTATTCAAATATCTCACTTGATCATTTCACTTACAATCAAAATAAGAAATACATATATACATCCTTTGCCACACACGCACACACATTCGGCCAATCATATATATATCACAAGTCACTACAAGCTGACTTCTTGAGCAACATGCACTAAATTATTCATAACTGGAGCTACGAAACTCCAAATCAAGTTTTGTAAATTTTCCCTGAAACTAGACTCATGTACCTTTCTACCATAAAATTTCCAAAATTTTTCAATTTACCAATTAATACAGTTTAATCCTCAAAGTTACCCCTGATTCACTATCGGACAGTTCCAACCCTTCTGTACTAAAGTTCAATTATCTCTTAGTTCAGGTCTCAAAAAATTTTCTTGTATATCTCTCTTGAAAATAGACTCATTAAGGATTCTAAGCATATAAATTAAATCTTATGGATATTTTTTTTACAATTTATAATGATTTTCTAAAAATAGAACAGGGGATTTCAGAGTCAATCTGCAACTGTTTCACACTACTTTAAATATCTCTTTATCGGTAATTCCTTTGCTTATAAGGTTTCTTTTATAAGAAACTAGACCCATTAAGCTTTAATTACATGATTTATTCAGCCTCTAATTCAGCTCCCACAATTTATGGTGATTTTTCCAAAACACATTACTGCTGCTGTACCAAGCAGATTTATACAAATTCACTCTTTAAAGTTTTTATTCATATATTTAAAACATAACATCATATATGGCATCATTTAGAGAAGTCATTGACCTTAACATATATATAAAAAATTCGTATTCATTCCATTTAAGTACTTAAAACTTACAAAGGAATGAAACTCAAATACTTAAGAACCTACTTTTCAAACACACCTATAGCCGAAACATATGTATATGAATATAAGATTTTCCATCATTTGAAGAAAGCACAAATACAATTCACATTTCATTTCAAGTTACAACATATAATCAAGGTCACATTTGGCCACTAATTAAATATATCAAATTTCTTAGCCAAAATCCCAATTTCAAATTCAGCAATTCATGAGCAAAAGTTATTCACACATTAGCTAATTCCCATTTATACTACCATAATTTATCAAAGAAGCTTACCTAAATTTACATTCAAAATTTTAGACATTAACTAGCACATCAACCAAGCCCTATTGATCAATTAATACACACGTATATATTCACTTACTTGCAATGGCCAAATATTACTTATCACTTCCCAATTCATCTTAATTAACTACTCACCAAAATAAGTTCATTCGGTCATCACAACTCAATTTCAATACCAAAGCAAAATTTTCCTCATCAAATTACTAATCAACCAAAACTAACATGCTTCACTAATGCCAAGTTGCAAATAGGTTTCGGTCAAACAAAATAGAAAGCTCACCACATCAAAATTAACACCTATTAACCCCAAGTCATTACCAATAACCAACTATCATGTTAAAGATCAAATTGCAAATCAAAAGCAAAACAATTTAATCATTCAAAGGACCAAATGTCCCTTAGACATTTTAAACCACACAAAACTTTAATCTAACAAATTTGAGCTCACAAATTTCAATTCACATAAATTTCAACATCATAGAGTCCATTCAAACTCCATTTATCAATTTCTATTTCAAAAACATAACACACTATCCCTTTGCAAAAGAAATCAACCATGGCCGAATGTATAGTTCATCATCAACTTAAAAATTAACAAATGGGTTATGATAAGAACTTAGCTACTAACTCAATTTCTCAAAATTTAGAAGAGATAACATGAAATCCTACCTTATTTGCCTTCAAAATGACCGAATGCCTTTGTTCTTTTCCCTTCCTTCTTTCACTTGAATTTTCGGCAAGAAAGGAAGGAAATAAACATGACAACTTTGTTTTTTTTTTTTATCACCTCAACTTATTATAATATATCATATATTACTATCATTATTTACTAACAAACAAACAAAACACAAAATGATAAACAAAGTCATTATTACCGTCCACTAGCATTAAAAGGGGAATTTGACATGCAACTCCACTATTTTGCATGCATGTACTTATTAGTCATCACACCTTTGTCATGCATATTTCCAAAGTTCACAATTAAGCCCTTTTTGGTGCAATTCATTATTTTAATACTAAATTAAGGCACCTAAGATGTCACACATGAATTGGCACATGCAATAGGCATCAAAATAATGGTTAAATTATTTTTGTGCCTCAGTTTTGTGGTCTCAAAACCACATTCCGACTAGGGTTGTTTTAAGGCTGTCACAATAACAGGAAGCTCATATAGAGTTGTATTTGTGTCTGCAACATATGCGAGATCACAACCGATCGCATAACAAGACGCTCACAAAGAGCTACATTTGTGTTCGCAACATATGCATGATTACAGCTGATCAAAACATGTAACAAGACACTCAGAAAGAGCTGCGGTAGTGCACAACGTATGCATAATCACTACCGATTAGGATGCTCGCAAGAACTATATAACATGATGCTCGAGAAGGCTTTTAACAGGATGCTTGTCCAAGCTATAATATCCGCAACAAATGCAGAATTATAATCAATACGAGAAAAATCATGTATCCATCAAATTTCATTCTTCAAACGAAACTTTACATTTATCGAGTAATTTCAGGCATGTGATTATTTTCATACATTAATTGTTTATACCGAGTGGTCTCTGAGTGGAAATGGGACAAGATTACGATGGACTTTGTGACAGGTTTACCTGTGACACCGAAAAAGAAAGGTGTTGTGTGGGTCATTGTTGATAGATTGATGAAGTCGGCTCACTTTATACCGGTACGTGTTGATTTTTCGCTTGATAAATTGGCTAAATTATACATTGTTGAAATTATGAGATTACATGGAGCACCCATGTGTATTATATCAGATAGAGATTCGAGGTTCACCTCGAGATTTTGGAACAAGTTGCAAGAGGCATTTAGGTACAAAATTAAATTTTAGTACTGCATTTCGCCCACAGACTGATGGCCAATATGAGAGGGTAATACAAGTTCTTGAAGATATGCTTTGGTGTTGTGTTTTAGAGTTTGAGGGTAGTTGGGAAAAGTATCTACCTTTGGTAGAGTTCGCCTACAACAACAGTTATCAGTCAAGGATACAGATGGCGCTGTATGAGGCGTTGTATGGCTGAAAGTGTCGAACTCCATTATATTGGACAGAGTTGAGTGAGAAACAGATACATGGTGTTGATTTGGTTTGAGAGATTGAGGAAAAAGTGAAGATAATTTGAGATTGTTTGAAAGCTGCTTATAACCGGCAAAAGTCTTTTGCTAATTTGAAAAGAAAGGTGATTGAATTTTAGGTTGGTGATAAAGTATTTTTGAAGGTGTCACTGTGGAAGAAAATAATGAGATTGTGTCGGAAGGGCAAATTAAGTCCACGTTTCATTTGGCCGTGTGAGTTTACGGAAAGAATAGGACCAATGGCATATCGGTTGGCTTTACCGCCACAATTGGAGAAGATACATAATGCGTTTCATGTGTCAATGTTACGATTGTATCGTTCGAACCCTCATATGTGATTCCATCTACGGAGGTTGAAATTTAGCCTGACATGACATACAAAGAGGAGCCAATTAAAATTTTGGCTCGAGAGGTTAAATAGTTGAGAAACAAAAGTATAGCCTTGGTGAAAGTATGGTGGCAAAAGCATGGTGTGGAAGAGGCTACATGGGAGCCGAAGGAAGCTATAAAGAAACAGTACCCAAACCTATTTATCAATAAGAGTTTTGGGGACAAAAATCCCTAAAAGGGAGAGAGTTGTAACAGCCCAGATTAGGGGCTACACAGAATAGTGGTTTCGAAACCATGAATTCGAAGTCTAAAATATTTTTTCAATTGAGTTTTGATGTTTATTGGGTGTTTGAATAATTATGTGAAAATTTGGTGCATGAATTTTATTATTTGCATATCCAATTTGATAGGTTGAAATAAATTGCAATAGGTGAAAAATATGGGTTTTAATCCATAAAGGTACTTGATTGGATTGAGATTTTAAATTAGAGGTCCTTATATGGTAATTAAACCATTTTAACCTTGTTTGGACAAAAATGCCCAAGGAAGGGTGGAATACTAAAGGTTTTTAATGAAGGGCATTTTGGTCATTTGTTAATAGAAGAAATAAAAAGGGAAAATAAGGCCAAAAATGTGTCCATACTCTTCTTCCCTTGGTCGAACCAAGTAAGAAGCCATAGCTAGGGTTTCTTTCATCTTTCAAGCTTGATTATCAAAAAGATCGAGGAATTGACCTTGACCGAGGCAAGAGCAAGGTTTCAGACTAAATTGCAAATTATCGTATTTTGTTATCAAGGTAAGGTTATATGTAAGTAATACATCAATTTTTAATTTCATAAATATAATTTATTGTATATTACGGATAATATTGGATAACTTCTATGTTTTGGTGAATTATGGAAATCCGGTGTTCCGGATTGAACCTTCGAAAAAATGAAAGATATGGATAATGTGTAGCTAGGTCACATATGTGTTTTCGAGGGTAGGACACCACATGTACAAGAGAGCTACGAGATGCTACGTGGTAGCTAGGTCACATGTGTTATATAGTGTGTATACCATGTGTACAATAGAGCTACGAGATGATAATTTCATTAGTAGTTAGGTCACATGCGTAATACTGGGTGTATGCCATGTGTACACAAGAGCTATGGGTTTAAAATAGCTAGGTTGCATGTATGTTACCAAGGGTACATCATGTAGACATGAGAGCTATGTTATATGTAGCTAGGTCGCATTGTGATTCCGAGTGTTGGACACCATGTAGACACGATAGCTACGGGATTTAATGGCTCGGTCACATGGGTGATACTAAGAGTTCACTATGTGTACACAAGAGCCAAATTATGTGTTGGTGGAGCTATGTGCTGAAACCACCGGGTATCGAATGTTATTCCGAAGGGTTCAACGAGAAAGCTTACTAAAAGAGATTTGTGTGGATATGTGATGTGAACGTGCAGGTGTATTTATGAGCCAGTGAAAATGTGGGTGAGTGTATATGTGTTTGGTTTGTGTGGATATGTGATGTGAACTTGGGTTTATGTAAATGATGTGTTTGGTATGTATATGATATTGGTAAGGTTATGTGATAAGTTGGTATGTGATGATATGAATTTTGGTGATTAAGAGAGTTGGTATGATATTAATTATTTGCATATAGACTTACTAAGCTTCTTAAAGCCTACTCCTTTCTCTTTTTCCTTGTGCTATAGATTAGTCAAGCTAGCTCGGAGATCAGGAAGCGTCGGAGGATCACCCACTCTATCCACAACATTCTTTTGGTATTGTAATATGTACTCTTTTGGACTATGGCATGTATAGGGACTTAGTGGTGTTGTAAGTGTCATGCTGGTTTGGCTATATTGTGGTAATTATGTTTTGATACGTCATTTTGTAATTAAGGCCATGTGACTTGGCCAATATTGATATTGGTTTATTTATAGATCCTTATGAGGTAATTCATGGAATGCTTTGTAACATCCCAAACTCAGCCTAAAAGTTAGACCCGAGTCAGCGTGTCACATTGAAGGGTGAATCGTAAAAACTAGTGTAGTTGACAAACTTTGAAAACATTTGATTGTTCGAGGTTTAAAATAGTATTTACAAAGCAATTTCCATTTCCAAAACCAGTCTTGCTAAATGAGTACTTTAGTTTAAAACGAGGTTCATTTGAAAATTTGTGTATTTGTAGGGTTGAAATCAAAACCTTAAATTGTTATTATAAGTGAAAACCTTAAATTTGTCGAAGCTTGTAAAAGTTTGTAGTTTACGGAAACGTGTTGATTGGAAAGTAGTTAATGTTTTTGGTAAACCGAGTTCTACTTTAAATAGATATAAACTATAATAACTAAAAATCCCAAATTTAAAATCCCGAAGTATTAGAGGCCTCATTACAACCCAAATTAAAACCAAAGTGCTTTAAGTAAATGAGCAAAACAGAATAAGACATATGCAGTTGTGTGGCCCACTCCGAGTCCCTCACAGCTCCGATTCGTCTAAAGCTGGGGATTACCTGAAAGGTTAATAAACGGGGTGAGTTCACGAAAACTCAGTGTGTACGTCCCTCGACAGGCACATAACATGCAATAAACAATTTGGGCCTAAGCCCTATTCAATATCGGTGGCCTTTGGGCCTTAACCCATAGTGGCCTCAGTTAGGCCTGAGCCCATATCACATTATCAGTGGCCTTTGGGACTTAACTGTAACACCCTAAACCCTTATCCATCGCCGGAATGGGTTACAGATATTACCACACTACACACACAAGATCTTGGCATTCACTTAACCACATGAGTCATATCAAAATTTTCAATTAAAATTAAATAAGAAGATTTTAAGTCATACCATATTTATAAATCACACTTCCAATTTAACGAAATATTAAAAGGTTAACTTCTCAAAGTGCATGTAATTATATACATACATTAAACTTGCATGCAAACTATAAAAGTCTCTTTAGAAATAAAACACTATTCATATGGTCAATTTAAGGCTATAATCGAATGCAATCAAACCCCAAAATATAAAGTTTATTTAATGACTCAAATGGTCTATCATTAATCATTCGGCTTATGTACTAATGATCATATTTTAAACAAGAAATTTAATGCCTAGATACTATATAAATCATACCATACCTCCAATTTTGGCAAACCACATAACTATGCATAGAATTAAATACATACATCAATCACCATAATCACTTCATATTCATCAATTCACACATATAGATATATATACAATTTCATAACTTCATCAAAACATCACACATTTTTACTAAGCCCATCCTCACTATTACAATTAAAAGTGAAATCCAACTAAACAAATGACCGAGCCATATTGGCATGGCATAGGTTATACAATTACAATTTTTCTTAACCTACAACTCCATGGCTGAATATCATTTAGGCATTTAAGCCACACAAGGTACTAATTTCACAATTAAGCCTACAAGCTTAAAATCACATGAATTTTAACACCAAAATATTCATCTAACTTCTAACATCAAACTTAAAGTTCATAGCTTTTCTATTCATGACCGAACATCCAAGTAAACACCTAATCAAAAATTAACTCATGGGTCTTGAAAAGAATCAAGTAAGGAATTCAAAAACATCAAAATATAATCAAACTAACATAAATTTTACCTTGAATTTTAGCTTGCAAGTTGTTGAAATCCCTAGCTTATTTCTTTCTTTTCTTTTTAGTGTATTCGGTCAAAATAATGAAAACAACATGGCTTTATTTTCCTTATGTTTTTATTATAATATAACTTAAGGCTTTGTTTACAATTATAACCTTGATAACATAAAATAAAAACTATATAATATATGACTATTACCGTCCAAACAACATGCAAATGGGTTATTTGCAACTTAAATACTTCAATTTAAAAAGACACAAGCAATTTGGCCCTTTTTCAATTAATCATCAAATTTTCATTTTGTGCGATTAATCCCTTTTTATTAAATAAACATCCAAATGATAAAATTTTAAAATGGAAATTTTTCACACCAGTCAATTCACACGTAATTAACATAAAAATAATATTTTAATATTTTTTGACTCGATTTCGTGGTCCTGAAACCACTATTCCGATTAGGGTCAAATTCAGGCTGTCACAACTCTCCCCCCTTTAGGGATTTTCATCCCCGAAAATCTTACCGGTGAATAGGTTAGGGTAACGCTCTTCATTGAGTCTTCAAGCTCCCAAGTTGCTTTCTCGACCCCGTGTTTGAGCCACAATACTTTTATTAATGAGATTTTCTTATTCCATAGTTCTTTCACCTCGTGAGCCAAAATGCGAATCAGTTCTTCCTTATAACTCAAATCAGACTGAATTTCAATCTTTGACGAATTAATCACATGTGAAGGATCGGATCTATATCGTCAAAGCATCGAAACATGCAAAACATTGTGAATCTTTTCAAGTTCAGGTGGCAATATTAATCTGTACGCAACCGGCCCAATTTGTTTTGAAATCTCATACGGTCCGATAAATCTCGGGTTCAATTTGCCTTTACGATCGAATCTGAGTACCTTTTTCCACGGTGAAACTTTTAGAAACACTTTATCTCTGATTTAATACTCTATATCTTTACGTTTCAAGTCTGCATATGATTTCTGATGATCTGATGCTACTTTTAAACTTTCACGAGTTACTTTTACTTTCTGCTCAGCCTCTTTAACTAAATCAACCCCGTATATCTTATTCTCACTAAGCTCAGTCCAGTACAAAGGTGTACGACATTTACGACCATACAAAGCCTTATAAGGTTCCATTCTGATACTCGATTGAAAACTATTATTGTATGCGAATTCAATCAAAGGCAAGTATCATTCCCATGAGCCATTAAACTCAAGGATGCAACATCTAAACATATCCTCAAGTATCTGAATGACTCGCTCAGACTGACCATTTGTCTGAGGATGAAAAGCAGTGCTAAAATGCAACTTGGTACCCAACGCATCTTGCAATTTCTTCCAAAATCGCGATGTAAATTTGGGGTCTCTATCCGAAACAATAGAAGTAGGTACCCCGTGCAATCTCACAATCTGAGAAATGTATAATTCAGCTAGCTTATCAAGTGAGTAACCTGTACGAACTGAAATAAAATGAGCTGACTTTGTCAATCTATCTACGATGACCCAAATTGCATCTTTCTTGCTCGATGTCAACGATAAACCAGATACAAAATCTATTGTGACTCGATCTCATTTCCACTCAGGTATCTTGATTGGCTGAAGCAATCTCAAAGGCACTTGATACTTAGCTTTCACTTGTCGACATATCAAACATTTCGAAACAAAGTCAGAAATGTCTTGTCTCATATCGTGCCACTAGTACTGTTGTTTCAGATCGTTGTACATTTTCGTGCTACCCGGATGAATTGACAGCCGACTGCTATGAGCTTCGTTCAAAATCATCTCCACAAGCTCTGAATTTCTCGAAACACACAATCGATTCATGAATCTTAAACAATCATTGGAATCAATCAGAAACTCTGAATCTTCTTTTGAATCACATTGAGCCCATTTAGCGATCAAATCATCATCAATTTTCTGAGCTTCATGTATTTGTTGCACCATTATCGGTTTTGCTTTAATTTAGCTACTAATGCATCATTAACGGACATAGACAAATGTATATTCATCGCTCACAAAGCAAACAGTAATTTTTGACTTAGAGCATCAGCAACTACATTAGCCTTTCCCGAATGATAATCAATGACAAGCTCATAATCTTTGAGTAATTCTAACCACCATCGCTGTCTCAAATTCAAATCCTTCTATGTCATCAAGTATTTAAGGCTTTTATGATCGGAATAAACGTGACATTTTTCTCCGAATAAGTAGTGACGCCAAATTTTCAAAGCGAAAACAATAGCAGCTAATTCGAGATCATGAGTCGGATAGCTTTTCTCATGAGGCTTTAATTGTCTAGAGGCATAAGCAACAACTCTACCCTCTTGCATCAAAACACAGCCCAAACCGTTCAAAGATGCATCACTATAGATCACAAATTCTTTACCCGATTCTGGCTGAACTAACATTGGAGCTTTAGTCAAAAGAGTTTTCAATTGATCAAACTTTTTTGACATTTCTCTGACCACTCAAATTTAGTATCTTTCTGTAACAATTTTGTCAACGGTGACGCTATCATCGAAAAGCCTTTTACAAATCGTCTATAGTATCCGGCAAGTCCCAAAAAGCTCCGAATTTTTGAAACATTCCTCGGAGGCTTCCAATCAAGTATAGTCGAAACCTTGTTTGGATCAACCCTGATGCTTGATGCTGATACAACATGCCCTAAAAAGCTAACCTCACTTAACCAGAAGTCACATTTACTGAACTTCGCGTACAACTGCTTATCACGTAAAATCTATAGCATGAGCCTCAAATGTTCCGCATGTTCGATCTCATCACGAGAATAGATCAAAATGTCATCTATAAATACAACCACAAACCGATCTAGATACTGTCTGAACACCCGATTCATCAAATCCATGAAAATGGCAGGGGCATTAGTGAGCCCAAACAGCATCGCCAAGAACTCGTAATGTCTGTACCTCGTCCGAAAAGCAGTCTTAGGCACATCCGAGTCTCTAACTCGCAACTGATAATAGCCCGATTGCAAATCTATATTTAAAAGCACTGAAGCTCCCTTTAGCTGATGAAATAAATCATCAATTCGTGGCAACGGATATTTATTCTTTACCGTTACTTTATTATGCTGACGATAATCGATGCATATTCTCATAGTTCTGTATTTCTTTTTCACAAATAGCACTGGTGCACCCCAGGGAGAGAAACTTGATCGAGCAAAACCTCTATCTGTCAACTCTTGCAACTGAAATTTCAATTCTTTTAATTCAGTCAGTGCCATACGATACGGAGCTATCGAAATCAGAGTCGTTCCTGGTACTAGTTCTATACCAAACTCTACTTCTCGAACAGGTGGCAACCCAGGTAATTCCTCAGGAAATACATCCGGATATTCACAAACCATGGGCACAATTTGAAGTTTTCTTTCTAATATTTTACTATCCAGTACATACGCAAGATAAGCTTCACAACCTTTTTTCACATACTTCTAAGCCAACATCAAAGATATTACTGCCGGTAACCCGTTCAAATCAGTAGACTCAACTCGAATTATCTCATCATTTGGACATCGCAAGTCAATTGTTTTTTGTTCGCAATTCACTACAACATCATGCACGGTTAACCAATCCATACCAAGTATGATATCAAGCTCATCGAATGGTAAAAGCATCAAATCGGCCAGGAAACAAGAATCTCAAATCATCAAGGGTCATTTCTTGCACACTTTATCAACTAACACATATCGGCCCAAAGGATTCGACACCCGAATTACAAACTCAGTAGACTCAACAGGTAGAGTCTTACTGAATGCCAAATTTTCACACACATAAAAATGAGTCGAATCGGGGTCAATCAAAGCAATAACATCAGCATCATAAAGAGTGATGGTACCAGTAATAACATATGGGGAAGAAGCCTCCTCGCGAGCGCATATGGCATAAGCTTTGGTAGGTGCACGAGCCTCAGATTGAATAGCGGTATCTTTAGTCCCTCTCTGACTGCCACTAGCATTACCCGCATGTCTAGGTGTTCTACCTCGTGCTGCAGTATTACTAGGTCTCTCACTCGGATTAGTATTCTGCTCAGCTAATCTTGGACACTCTCGGATAAAATGATCAGCTGATCCACACTTAAAATAGAAGCGATCATGCAATCTATAGCTCCCTGTATGCCATTTACCACAATGCTTGCACTCGGATCTGTCTTGAAGATGATTGCCAACACTAGCAACTGAGGTAGCTCGTGTGCTCATAGAAGGTCGATCGCGATCTCGTCTGGAAAAGCCCGAAGTAGTCTTGGATCGGCCCGATTCATCTCAAAATCTCTTCGATGATTGTTGAAAGGTTTTCCCTGAAGATCTTTTACAAAACTCTCTAGCTCCAGCTTCAGCTTTTTTTTTCTTTATTCCGAGCTCTTCGGCTTTACAAGCTCGCTCAACAAGTACCACGAACTCTTTAATTTCCAGAATGCCTACCAACAATTTGATATCTTCATTCAACCCATCCTCGAAGCGTTTACACATGATAGCTTCGGACGAGATACATTCACGGGCATATCTGCTGAGTCTTACAAATTCTCGTTCATATTCTGTAACTGGCATTCAACCCTGTTTAAGCTCAAGGAACTCTTTGCGCTTTTGGGCGATAAATCTCTGGCTGATATACTTTTTACGGAATTCTGTCAGAAAGAATTCCTAGGTAACCCGCTCTCTCGACACAATTGAAACTAAAGTGTTCCACCAATGATAAGCAGCATCACGTAACAGAGACACGATAGACTTCAAACATTCTTCGGGTGTATACGATAATTCGTCAAAAACGCGTATAGTATTATCAAGCTAAAACTCAGCCCTCTCAGCACCATCATTAACTGTGGCTCTGAACTCTTCAACCCCATATTTTCTAATTTTATCAACCGGGGGCTTACTCAATCTCAATGGATCGATCACAGGAGGCACCATAGGTATCAGAAGTGGATTATTCAGGGGTGGCAGTTGTGGAACAGCCGGATTAGTTTGAATATATTGAGTGAACCAATTGTTCATCATGGTATAGAAAGCTTGTTTAGCCTCATCATCTCGATTACTCAAATTCGGCTGAGAGTCAATCGACGCTGTCCCTTGCGCGGGAATAGGCACTACACTCTCAATATCGTCTGCTATGGCTCGATCGGGATCAAAATCCATTTACTATACGAAAAACACATTTCAACTATCAAAAGTCATCACACTATCGTATATCACTTTATGGCATGTATAGCTAAACTCACACGTGCTATGTTAGTCCTAGAATTGACTAAACCGTAGCTCTGATACCAATAAAATGTAACACCCTAAATCCTTATCTGTCGCTGAAATGGGTTACAGGTATTACCACACTATACACACAAGATCTTAGCATTCACTTAACCACATGAGTCATATCAAAATTTTCAATTAAAACTAAATAAGAAGATTTTAAGTCATACCATATTTATAAATCACACTTCCAATTTAATGACATATTAAAAGGTTAACTTCTCAAAGTGCATGTAATTATATACATACACTAAACTTGCATGCAAACTATAAAAGTCTCTTTAGAAATAAAAATCTATTCATATGGTCAATTTAAGGCTATAACCGAATGCAATCAAACCCCAAAATCTAAAGTTTATTTAATAACTTAAATGGTCTATCATTAATCATTTCGAAAGTAGTCTTATACAATTTAACTTCTCAATATTTCATTCGGCTTATGTACTAATGATCACATTTTAAACAAGAAATCTAATGCCTAGATACTATTAAGGTTCGAATCTAAACTATATAAATCATACAATACCTCCAATTTTGGCAAACCACATAACTATGCATAGAATTAAATACATACATCAATCACCATAATCACTTCATATTCATCAATTCACACATATAGATATATATACAATTTCATAACTTCATCAAAACATCACACATTTTTACTAAGCCCATCCTTACTATTATAATTAAAAGTGAAATCCAACTAAACAAATGACTGAGCCATATTCGCATGGCATAGGTTATACAAGTTCAAAACAAACAAAAAAAATACATATTCGCATATACATGCTATAAGTTCAGAAATATAAACTTTTTAAAAGTACCGTAGATAGACGATAGTGTGGATGACTTCGATATTGAATCCCCGAGCTCGTAACTTTCAGTCGAAATCTATATAACGAAACAAAAACACACAATCACGATAAGCAAATTAGCTTAGTAAGTCTTAAGCAAAAAAAACAACCCACTGAATAATCAAAACATTCAATCTAAGTAAATTATACCAAGAAAATTATAATCTGACTTAATAAGATACTTTAGTCGTATGTCCAAAATCAATTATAAAACACCACATAATTATTTCCTATATAGCTGGTTACACAACATCTTTTATATCATATTATAGATACTTATAATTAGAATCAAATACACAAGGTTCATTATAACATCACATATGACCGAATATAAAGGTTAAATAAAACATCACATATAACCTATAGTTCAAATTCAATAGAACATCATATATGGCCGAATATGCACATTCAAGATGATTTCATACATACTGAATATACAAATTCAATGTAAGCTTACATATAATCGAATACTGAAATTTAATATAACCTCACATGCAGCCAACTACACAAGATCAATATAAGCTTACATGTACTTACCTATATGGCTGAACATATACGATGTAAGCTAGCTCAATTTCACTTACTCATTATCCACATTAACTTGAGTCCTTAAAATCATAGAATTGAAAACATATCACCGGTATAAAACCTGCTAGGCATAAGCCTAAATTCATCATCAACACAAAGCCTACTAGACTCGAAGTCCGTTATTCATTCACTGGCAATACGCCTACTAGGCACGAAGCCCGATTCATATCACCAGCTTAAAGCTTGCTAGGCTTAAGGCCCGAATAACACAGTATAAAGATCAATTTTTCCAGCACTCGTATCCACATCAAATCATATACTTATAAGTTGCACATAACATGACCACATTAATAAAGCTGTAAACATTTTTGAATATACACACATACCAAACACTTCATTTTCATTTCATACTCATCATCTGGCCACATAAGCATACCACTAAATCCATTTTCCATATTCAATGTCCATACAGCAATATGGTATATCACTACCTTACCTCAATTTCATAGTAACCATTCGGTTATATACAAACCTTACAAAGAATGATTAACACGTGTAATATGGCATGTTATATTCAAGTTAAAATAGGTTTAATTACTTAAAACTTACCTCAGACGTGTTGAACGATTTCGAATCGGCTATTCTACTAACTTTATTTTCCCCTATCCGAAATCGGTTCCCTTTGTTCTTGAGCTATATAAAATAGATTAAACTTATTCAAAACACATGCCACCATGTTTCAACATTTATATAATAATCCTTTATTACCATAAATCTTACAATTTGCTCCATTAACACAATTTATCAAACAATTTCATTTCTTTCCATGAATACACTAAGGCCGAATACTTCATGAAGCTACCAAAGGCCTATCATTTGCTATATTCATACATACACAACTCAAACCTTTCATTTTTCACTTAATTCACTAAATTTAAGCTCATTTTTAACATATAAACAGCAATTACAATTTTTCTTAACCTACAACTCCATGGCCGAATATCATTTAGGCATTTAAGCCACACAAGGTACTAATTTCACAATTAAGCCTGCAAGCTTAAAGTCACATGAATTTTAACACCAAAATATTCATCTAACAATCATACTTCAATTTCTAACATAAAACTCAAAGTTCATAGCTTTTCTATTCATGACCGAACATCCAAGTAAACACCAAATCAAAAATTAACTCATGGGTCTTGAATAGAATCAAGTAAGGAATTCAAAAACATCAAAATATAATCAAACTAACATAAATTTTACCTTGAATTTTAGCTTGCAAGTTGCAAAAATCCCTAGCTTATTTCTTTCTTTTCTTTTTAGTATATTTGGTCAAAAAAATGAATTGAACATGGCTTTATTTTCCTTATGTTTTTATTATAATATAACTTAAGGTTTAGTTTACAATTATAACCTTGATAACATAAAATAAAAACTATATAATATATGACTATTACCGTCCAAACAACATGCAAATGGGTTATTTGCAACTTAAATACTTCAATTTAAAAAGACACAAGCAATTTGGCCCTTTTTCAATTAATCATCAAATTTTCATTTTGTGCGATTAAGCCCTTTTTATCAAACAAACATTCAAACGATAAAATTTTAAAACGAAAATTTTTCACACTAGTCAATTCACACATAATTAACATGAAAATAATATTTAAATATTTTTCTGACACGATTTCGTGGCCCCGAAACTACTATTCCAATTAGGGTTAAATTTAGGCTGTCACATTAACCCATAATAGCCTCGGTTGGGCCCGAGCCCATATCACAAAATCAATATGATTATGCAATGTGCAATTACCCATAACCAACCCTGTACACCCCCTTTCCAACCCTTCACTCCTGTGGAGAGATACTCGACCCATCCATCCTTATACACACATTGTGACATCGGTTGTGGCACCACTCATCGTTGCAGCAGAGCTGCTAATATCCGTTGTAGCACCGGCTGTAGCACTACTCATCGTTGCAGCAAAGCTGCTCATGGCTTAAAAAGGCTTCGTTGGATCCACAATCATTAAGCGACCGTGCTATGAATGCATCATAATACACATATGGCATACAAATCGTATATATATCAAATAGGAGCATTTTAGTCATTTAGCCTTTAGGGGCATATTAGTCATTTTGCACTTAAGGCATATCAGTTATATCTTATCGTGGGTCTAGGTACACATTCTGGCCCATTAACAATCATACAAATCACAATCACAACAGTCCAATCACAATCATACATTCTCAGTCAAAGCATATTCAAATTAATCAAATTGTATCACCAGTGAGTCATTTACCCTCGAGGGGCAAAACGGTCTTTTTACCCATTAGAGGCATTTTAGTCATTTCATACTACAGGGGTATTTCAGTAATTCTACCCTATAAGGGTATTTCGATAATTTCAAAAACCAGGGTATTTTGGTAATTTTCACAAACCAGGGGTATTCCAGTAATTTCACAAATCAGGGGTATCTCAGTAATTTTACAAATTAGGGGTATTCGGTAATTTCACAAATCAAGGGTATTTCGATAATTTCGCAAATCAGGGGTATCTTAGTAATTTCTCAAATTAGGGGTATTTCAGAAATTTCGCACATTAGGGGTATTTCGATAATTTCGTAAATCAAGGGTGTCTCGATAATTTTGCAAATCAGGGGTATCTCTATAATTTTGTAAACCAGGGGTATTCTGGTAATTTCACAAATCAGGGGTATCTCGATAATTTTGTGGATCAAGGGTATTTCAAAAATTTCACAAATTAGGGGCATTTTGATAATTTCGTAAATTAGGGGTATTTTGGTAATTTAGCAAATCAATGTGTCTCGGCAATTTCAAAAATCAGGGGTATCTCTGTAATTTTGTAAACCAGGGGTATTCTAGTAATTTCGCAAATCAGGGGTATCTCAGTAATTTCGCAAATCAGGGGTATTTCAAAAATTTCACAAATTATGGGTATTTCGGTAATTTTGCAAATCAAGGGTATTTTAGTAATTTCATAAATTAGGGGTATCTCTGTAATTTTGTAAACTAGGGGTATTTTTATAATTTTGTAAATCGGGGGTATTTCATTAATTTTGTAAATCGGGGGTATTTTAGTAATTTTGTAAATTAGGGGTATTTCTGTAATTTTATCAATCCCGCAGATGGTCTACAGTCCCATCGAGTGACTCAAGTATTCTAAATAGAGATAACGTTGCGAATGGGCCTAAGGCCCGTTCTCGGCCCAAGTGGGCCCATATGCTCGTGTGGCCCTTTTAGGCCAAATCTAGCCACAGATATGAGATTCACATAGTTCAGTCCAATATTTCCTACACAAACATACAATTGGTTCGATTGGGCCCATGGGCCTATTGGACCCACATGGCCCATTCCGGCCTATCGTGGCCCAAAGTAGCCTAAACCCACAAGAATACTCATGATGGTCTCAACTACCACATCAAAGCTCCCACACGTGCACTCGCACACTTGTGTGGCTACCATCGCTGTGTGACCGGCATTTCGTGTAACACCCCAAACCCGGGCCAAACGTTACGGCCAAGTCTAGTGTGTTACATCAATGACGAACTAACCATGTTACCTAGTTACTAAGATTAGGGTGAGTTTTGTAAAACCGTACTTGTAATTTGGGAAGAAAATCCAAGTTTAATTATTGTTTGTCCTATCCACTAACCGTTTAAAATTTATCTTGTTACCATATCTTGATCGTTGATTTGTTATCCATTTGTTACGAGTGCTTTGTTTTGAAAACGTTAATTGATTTTAAGAAAAACCGCGCAGCCTTGTTTAAATCGTTTAAATCAATTTGTAAATATAAAGTAAAAAACCCACAATTAAAAATAATTTAAGCGGCCTTATTACAACCCAAAACCAAAATGGAAATAATTAAAAATAAATGCAGAAATAAAATGACTTAATTAAAAACTGACAGTCCAGTCCATGTGGCCACTCTGAATCCCTCCCCAGCTCCAAGTCCACCAATCTAGGACTCACCTGCATGGATGGAAGAAAAGAGGGTGAGTTTGAAAACTCAGTGTATAAAGAAAACCCATCCAGAGCCCAAATCAGCTCAAGCCCACTGGGCTTAAGCCTTATCCAGTCTCAGTAAACTGGGCCTTAGCCCTTTTCAGATAACAGTGCCACTGGGCCGAAGCCCTATTCAGTAAACAGTGTGGCCCATAGGCCCATTACAATAACAGTGCAGAATAATGCATCTATGCAAAACCCAAAGCCCATCCTAAGTCCAACCGCTACTCTCCACCCGTACCAGCCCTACACACCATGTGAGGAATAGCTGTTCAGATAATGTGGCCAAGCCACTAACAGCATAACGAGGCAAAGCCCCTTTCAGTAAACAGTACGAGGCAAAGCCTCTTTCATTAATCAGTACGAGGCAAAGTGTAACGCCCTCTTACCCGAGACCGTCGCCGGAGTCAAGCTTGAGGTGTTACTAAACTTAATTTATCACTTAAAGAACTTTAAATCATTTATTCTAACTTTCGTAATAAGCTGTTAATCTACATCACACTCACTAAAAAGCTCGTATCTCGAGTTCCAAAACTCAAAATTAAGATCCGTAAAATTTTAATGAAACTAGACTTATATATCTATCTACTAATGTTTTTATAGAATTTTTGGTTGGGCCAATTAGTACAGTTTATTAGTTAAAGTTTCCCCTGTTTCAGTGTTCGACTGCTCTGACCTCTGTTCACTACGAATCATTTTTCTCCCTCTAAAAACATTCTAATGACTATGCCATTTATTTCTCCTAAAACTAGACTCAATAAGGAATCTGTGCATATAAAGTATGACTCCTAATTATTTTTGTACAATTTTTAGTGAATTTTTAAAGTCAGAACAGGGGATTCAGAAATTACTCTGACCATGTTCCACCAAAACCCAAATATCTCATAAAATACAACTCTTTTACCTGTTTAGTTTATTCCATATGAAAATAGACACAATAAAATTAAATTTCATATTTTATTCACCACCTAAACTTGTCTCTACTATTTTTAGTGATTTTTCAAACTCACATCATTGCTGCTGAAAAATTCTGTTTTATAACAAAGTTCATCTTTTTATGGATTTTTATGGACTAACACATTAAACATACATGACACCAAATATGATCTAGATTGGCCATTCCAATGGCTAATCATTTGAAAGCATTTCCTTATCAAACCATCACCATATCATAAGGTTATTCACACAAAATGATTACAATGCTATACATGCCATATTCAAAATACAAGCCATTATACCAATTTGTCCCGGATAGTGTGATCGTTCCTTCGACCCTTCCCGATTTCCAAGCTGGCTTGTCAAAACTACAATGAATGAAAAGGAGGGAGTAAGCATAAATGCTTAGTAAATTCACATGAAAATAACAAGTAACATGACTATGCAAATCAACATAAACACCAATTGGATAAGTATCATTAAAACATTCATGGCACAAGTATACTTACTATCTTTCCACAATCTTATCTTACCAAGTTCTCCACTTGAAGTTTAAGATCATACCTGTTTAATTTCCTCTTTCACCTTACTTTCCAACATACCTCGTTTGTTTAGGAGTTCTCACTATTCATTTAAAAATCTACCTGTTGAACTCATCGGAATATAATTCGGATACATAGATTTCACATACATAAGTGTCATATCCGTAGCTAGACAACTCAATAGCCTACGGAATTTACGTAGCCAAGCTACCATGTAACCCGCCCATAAGCAAACTCGGACTTAACTCAACGAGCTCGGGCGTTCGCATCCATAAGTGAACTCGGATTCAACTCAACGAGCTCAGATGCCTAGTTACATCTCACGAACTCGGACTGAACTCAATGAGTTCGGAACTCAACCATCCTAGTGACATGTCACTTGTATCCTAATCTATTCCCAAGGTTCAAACGGGATTCTCTTCAATCGCACCTCTTGGTCGTCTTCCTCGAAATGTCGGAACCGATACTTGGTAGCATTTCATATTATCAAGTAGCTCACATAATTTGTACATTACTAAATAATAATTCACAAAGCATAATATTTCATGATAATAAGTATCATATCATATAAAAAACATTAAATTGCTTAAAATAACAATTATGTTACCTTATTTACACATGAACTTACCTCGGTACAAAATATAGAAATTTTACAATTTAGTCCACAATCTTTTCTTTTCCTCAATCAAGATCGATTCCACGTCTTTCTTGATCTAAAATAACACATTTATCAAAATAGTCCTTAACTCTAACTTTGGCAAAATTATGATTTTGCCCCTAAACTTTTGCATATTTACAATTTTGCCCCAAAGCTCGAAAATTAAACTTTTTCCATAATTCTTATGTTTTAGGACATGCTGATCATTTATTTACTAACAGCAACCTCAAATTCCCACTATAACATGTACTTATGAACAATAGGTATTTTTACCAATTAAGCCGTTTTACTCGTTTTTACTTAAAACCGAGTAGCACAAGTTGTTTAACATAATTTAAAACCTCATATTCTATCATAAAACATCAAAATACACAAGTATTCAACATGGGTCAATTTTTGAAATCAAACCCTAGCTCAAATAAATGGTAGAAATAGAGAAATCATGTTACCGGGATTTCAAAAACGTAAAAATAATTAAAAACGGGGCTAGAACGGACTTACAATCGAGCTTGGAAGCTTGAAAAACCCTAGCCATGGTTTTTCCATGCAATTTTCGGCCTTGAGGAAGAAGATGAGCAAAAATTGGCTTTTAATTTGATTTTTAATTCATTTAATCACTAAATGACCAAAATGCCCCTAACTTAAAAATATTTTTTTCCACCCATTTCATGTCCATTTTTGTCCAATAAATTAACCAATAGTCTAATTACCATTTAAGGACATCCAATTTAAATGTTCATAACAATTGGACACCTCTAACATATAGAACTCAACTTTTTCACTTTTTACAATTTAGTCCTTTTGACTAAATTCAGTACCCAAACGTCGAAATTGTCGTACAAATTTTTTTTTCAAAATAATTTCATAAAAATGTAAACCATAAAAATAAAACACATTTCAATTTAACACCTTTACCATTTGACAAAAATGCCCTTAATGTCTTTCTTTGTAATTTTTCATGTACAAGCCCCTTTTTTTCCAAAATTTTATAAATTGGTCAAATTCCTATTTAAGACCTTCTAATTAATATTCCAAATCAATTTCATACTAAAAGCTTCTAGAATGCAAGTTTTGCAACTTATTCGATTTAGTCCCTAATTTCAATTTAAGCACTTTATGCATAGAATTTCTTCACGAAATTTTCACACAATCATGCAACCATATCATAAACCTCAAAATAATTATAAAATGATTATTTCTATCTCATATTTGTGGTCAGGAAACCACTATTCCGATTAGGCCCTAATTCGGGATATTACACAAAGCCTCTTTCAGTAATCAGTACGAGGTAAAGCCTTTTTCAATAATCAGTACGAGGCAAAGCCTCTTGCACTTCCTCCATCAATAAATCTAGTCCCATGCAACAGATAATCATGTCATGGCATATAATGAACAGAAACAGTAAAACATGCATTTCAGTCAAATTTAGCCCTAGGGGTATAACGGTTATTTTGCACCTAGGGGTAAAATAGTAATTTCTCACCCTCAAGGGGTATTTCAGTAATTATACCAGTTTTTAGGGTTTTATGCATATTTCAGTTATTTCTAGTCCATCTTTCATCTCAGTAGCTTACTTAGCCCATTTTAGCAGTTTTTAGTTATTGGGCCCTAAAACCCCTAATGGGCCCTACAGTGTCAAATAGCTACTTAAGCCATTTAGCCTAAATTTTATGACCGGATTACCCGTTTTAGCAGTTTTAAACCTACAATATACCAAAACACACTTACCGCTTATTTTTACCCGTATGGGCACGTAAGCCTATTGGGCTTAATTTCAACCCATCGAGGCCCAAATTTACCGAAGTGCACGAAATTGCACACTCATCCATCTTACCATTTGTGATTATAGATCTACTATTTCCAATCGACTTATGAGTGCTCGCATGCTCACAAGTCCACGAAATGCTAGAATTTTGGCATTTCGACTTTTTAGCTTTTGCCGATTTAGCCTACAAAAGGGTGTTCGTTTACACACCTGATTTGCGACGAACGCTAACGAGATCTCCCATGGATATCCTACAATCGATCACTAACACCTTAGACTTATGAATTCACAACAACTAACGAACTATGCTTACCATATTCGGCCAACCACCCTTAAGGCCTTGAACACTTACCTCTGTCGCAAATAGGGACTAGATCTAAATCTAGTCGCTCCAACAGCCCTAGCCTTTCACTACTCCTTGATCTTCAGTCCACACTACACATAACAAATCGATGATAACCAACGTAATTCTTACTTATCACATTCGGCCAAATAAGGCATTATTAACGATTTACCTTGCCGATCTTAACTATTAGATCTAAATATAGATCTAGATCACTTCCACGTCCCTAGCCTTTATTTCTTCTTGTGAAATCCCCCTTTTTGCAAACTAGAACATATAAATCGATTAGAAAAAACTAGCATTACCTATCACCATAGTCAACAGCCTCCCTAAAGTATTTAGGGACTTTCAACTTTCTTAAATCCTGAAATAAAGAATGGAAATAAGATTCTGAGTACTTACCACCAACGATGTACTTATCAAGAGTGTTTCCAACACCTTTCCAATCTCAGATCCATAGTGAATCTAACTTAAAAAGCGAGTAGAGAATAGATCTAGAGTTTAAGTCTTGAATCACTAAGAATATGCGGGTTCGGCTTTTATACAATAAAAGAGAAAAAAGGTAGAATTTGTAGTGGAAAAGAAGAGATGTCGGCAGAGGGTAGGGATGTTGTGAGGTTCGGCTAAATGGATTGAATAAAGAGTGGGGTTACGGCTTTTGTTGGTAATCGACTAACAAGGTTGAATAAGAGAGGTTTTATGGTTGATGATGTAAAGAAGATGGAGAAGAGAAGATGAGTAAAATAAAATAAAATAAAATAACAAAAACAAAAATCGATTGAAAGAAAGAAAATCAAATCGGCTATCACCATGAAAAATACCCTAACCAACAAAGAAAAAATAATCCATCAAGGCCAAAATTTTTAAGTGCAATTCGGCACTTATTTACCTATAGCCGAATGAGTCCTTAATTCGGCATAAAAGAATCCTTCCAAAAATCAAATTCCATGATTTTAGCTAATAACAAAGTTTAAATTTCATTCAAACTTCTTCCCACCGCTTAGTAGCAGCCTTATCCCCCTTTTCCACCGATCAATCGACCCAATCTACTGCTAGGGAGACTTTCGGTCTAGCACAACAACTCTCCCCACGCGTGCAACAAAAAGGCAGTCCTCCAGCACACACAGCAGCTCGAACCTGGGACCTCCAGCCACCCACACACGATGCTGGCCACTGTGACGCGTCTTTGCTTTCAATATATTACGGTCGTATTTAATTTTAAGGCTTATCTGCTTCAGTTACTGGTTACTAAAAAAATAAATCCAAAATTTCGCATGCCTCTGGGTTCGAACTCGCGCCGCTCGGACCCCTTAGCACGTTGCTGCCACTACGCCACAGGTGCTCTTATGGCATACTCTGGTCGCAACTTCTTTTAAGGCCTTCTTGCGATGATCCCTGCTTGTAAAAAAAAAACCATAGTTACGCACGCTGGGAATCGAACCCCAGCTCCTCTTCCTGCTGCCTAACGCTTCTCACCACTGGGCCAGGCACTTCCTTTGTGCCTAAACTTAGCCCAATTTAATTATAAGGCCTAATGCTCAGTTTTCCCTAAGTAAGCAAAATTTAATTTAATTTTTTTGCTAGAGCCCTGGGACGAGCCCAGGACTTTTCCCACACTATAAGTCCCTCCTAATTTATTTAATTACTAAACTAAACATGAAATTAATAATAATAATTTTTTTATTATTTTCCTAACAATATTTAAAACATCTAATTTTTTTCAGGCCGTCTCCTATTCAAACCCAGACTCAATGCCCAATACTTCTAGGCCCAAATTCAGGGTGTTACATTTCGGCATTCCAGGTTTTACCATTCTACAACTAGAGTAGTGTGAAATACACACCTGATAGGTATCTAAATTTAGTCTGCGCTCTGAACGCTGTTATGCCTAGAGGACAACAATAATTGCACCCTTGACTCCTTAGGGGTGTGTCGATCAACAACAGTCACCACCACTATGACCCAATAGCATATAGATCAATGAATGATCCAACGCTTAACCCAAACGAACACACCACAACGTGAAAGGGATAATTCAAGAAAGGTATGCTTACTCTCCTCATGGTTTGCTCTATTTAAAGTCAGCTTTTCCCCTATTCTCATGTTAGCTTCCCAATGTGGGATTCTCCATCAATCCTCTAAACCCAACTCATAGCAAAATAATCAACCTTTGCGTGCAAAGGGATTCAAATCAAAGTCCTCTTAATAGCCATGCCACGCCACCACCACTAGGACACAAGCTCTTTTGTGTTATAAGTCCAACACATTTAACTTTAAAGCCCACCTGCTCGCTTCCAGATTTATTTAAAAGAGAAGCCAAAATAAATTGTAAGAGCCAAGACTTGAACCTTGGACCCCTTGCTTCCCTTATGGCGTCACTTCCTTGTCTTCCATGTGCTGCCATTTTCCACTAGAACACAACTCCTTTTGTGTCTTATTTTAGCCCCTTTTATTTATATGTTAACCCACTTGAGCTCAGGGTTCCCTTAAGGCCAAAACCAATATTTTTCCTATACCTAAGCTTGAACCTAGAACTTCATAAAAACCCTCTAACATTCCAAAATCACTAACCCAAAAATTCTAACTTGCAAATTGAGCCGATATCTTACTCTCAAGAATTTTAAACGCACCCAAGCCCAAGGCCCGATTCTTCTAGGCCCAAAATTTAGGGCGTTACATGCTTAGTGTGTTTGTGTGTGGTTAAGTTGAAATAGATGATGGATGGTTAAATGAACTCATTTAGATGCCTAAAAATGTGTATGGTTTGTGGTTTTAAAATTGGTAAAGGTTGTATATGATTTGGGGCAAAGGATGACTTGGAAAATTGCCTAACTTAGGGCCAAACGGCTGGCCACCACGGCCATGTGTGTAGGGCATGTGAATTGTATGAAATTTTAAGAGAATAATGACGTCACACGACCTGGTCACATGGGTGTGTCTCGTGGCCGTGTGGCCAAAATTGCATGCTAACGTCATAAAAAGAATACCCCAATTTTTCACACAGGAAGCGAACACGGGCGTGTTGAGGCCGTTGGAAGGACACGAGCCAAGGACATGGGCGTGTGCTCGGCCATATGAAAAGTCGTGCAGGTTCAAAATGAAAAATAATTTTCCAATAACTCAACACGGGTAGGAGACACGGGCGTGTGTGACCACACGGCCTGCCCATATAGGCGTGTCCTTGTCTCACACGGGCGTATGCCCTATTTTTGACCTATTTTTCCAAAATTTTTTTAAGTTCTCAGTTTGGTCTCGGACCACTCCTAAATTATGTTTTGGGCCCCGTAGGCCCATTTTAAGGATTGTATGATACAATAAGGAAAAGTTTTAATTTGGAACAAAATTTTATGGCTCAACTTTGTATGATTAGTTGTGATATCATTCGATAATGCCTCATTCTCGGTTCCAGCGTCAAGCCCGAGTAAGGGGTGTTACATTTAGTGGTATCAGAGCTATGGTTTAGTCTGTTCTTGGACTACCATAGCGTTGTGTTTGAGTCTAGCTATACATGCAATAGATATATTATGATAGTGTGTTAACTCCTGACCTTTCTAAACTGTGTTTTGGTTTTTATATAGTAATGGATCTCGAACGAGCTGTGGCTGATACTGTTGCTGGTAACGTGCCGACTCCTGCACAAGGGACCGTGCCTGTAAAAAGTAAACATGATACTTTAAGTTAAGGAGACGAGGCTCGGGCTACCTTTCTCCGAATGATGAATGACTAATATATTGATTTTGTTAGAGCAAATCCTAAAGCTCAACCCCCTCCTCCGCCTATATCACAACCGATCCCCATAGCCCCACATGGTATTGATATATGGTAAGGGTGACTAAACCTCCGGTGGATAAAATCTGTAAACAAGGGGCCAAAGAGTTTAGAGCTAAGGTCGATGATGATCCAGAGAGGGCAGAATTCTGGCTCGAGAATTCCATACGAGTATTTGATAAATTGTCTTACACACCTGAGGAGAGTTTAAAATGTGCTGTATCTTTACTGAAAGACTTAGCCTACCATTGGTGGAAAACATTGATATCTGTAATCCCGAGGGAAAGTATGACATGGAATTTCTTTTTAGAAGAGTTTTAAAAAAAGTATATAAGTCAGAGATTTACTGATAAAAAACGGAAGGAGTACCTTGAGTTGAAGCAAGGTAAGATGATGGTAGCTGAGTATGAACATGAGTTCGTTAGGCTCAGCAAACATGCACCAGGGTGTGTTTCTACCGAGGCAATGATGTGTAGAAGATTTGAAGACAGACTTAATGAGGATGTTAAGGTGCTGGTAGGAATTCTAGAATTAAAAGAATTCGTGGTGTTGGTTGATAGAGCGCGTAAAGAGGAGGAGTTAAATAAAGAAAAGAGGAAAGCTGCTATTGAGGCTCGAGATGCCTAGAAGATTTTGATGAGTAAGTCCTTTCAATGTCAATAAAAGAGGTCTAAAGAAACAAATCCTCGAATGACAGCTTCAGTTGGGTATTCACATTGAGATCAGGGTAAAACATATTCAGGTTCTAAAGTCCAGGCTACTTCGATGGCCAGTATGGGTAGCATGACATTTGATAGAGCTGAGTGTCAAAATTGTGGTAGACGACATACTGACGAATGTTGCGGAACTAATCGGGCTTGTTTCCCTAGATCATTTTGTTAGAGATTGCCCTGAGAAAGTGGGAGATGAGAAATTTCAAAGTGCTAAACCAAGTAACACTACTAGTAAGGGTAGACTACCGAGGAATGTCAACGGTGGAACCAGTAGTAAAAGCATAGTAAATGATACAACTGTGAGATCCAAGATGAGAACACCTGGTAGAGCTAATGTTATGCGAGCTCGTGAGGAGGCATCATCTCCTGATGTGATTACCAGTACATTCTAACTTTATGATACTGATGTTATTGCATTGGTAGATCCAGGATCCACTCATTCTTATATTTTCATGAAATTGGTGCATAGTAAGAAATTGCCTATTGAGTTAACTGAATTTGTGATTAAAGTGTCGAACCCATTAGGCAAATTTGTGCTAGTAGATAAGGTTTACAGGAATTGTCCTTTGATGATTCAAGGATACTGTTTTCCGGCTAATCTGATGTTGGTGCCATTTGGTGAGTTCGATGTTATTTTGGGAATGGATTGGTTAACATTACATGAAGTTAAGGAGAATTATAGACGGAAAACCCTTGAGCTAAAATGTGAAAGTGGTGAAATTCTTTGGGTTGGAACAAATGAGTCGAGTAAGATGCCAGTGGTGATTTCTTGTATAACTGCTCGGAAATGTGTGAGAAAAGGGAGTGAAGTTTATTTAGCATATGTACTAAATACTGAGGTGTCAGGATTTAAACTCGAATCTGTGCCAGTAGTCCGTGAATTTTCAGATGTGTTTCTAGAGGAGTTACCTGGGTTACCTCCTATCAGAGAGATTGAATTTGCCATTGACTTATTACCCGAGATTGCACCTATTTCCATTCCTCCATATAGGATGGCTCCGACTGAATTGAAAGAGTTAAAGGCTCAGTTGAAGAGTTGACAGACAAAGGATTTGTGAGACCGAGTTTTTCTCCATGGGGTGCTCCTACATTGTTTGTAAAGAAGAAAGACAGATCGATGAGGCTTTGTATCAATTATAGGCAACTCAATAAGGTGACTATCAAGAACAAGTATCCATTGCCGAGAATTGAAGATTTATTTTACCAATTAAAGGGAGCAACGATATTCTCTAAAATTGGTTTGAGATCCGGTTATTACCAACTAAGGGTTAAAGAATCCAATGTACCGAAGACCACCTTTAGAAGAAGGTATGAACACTACGAATTTCTTGTCATGCATTTTGGTTTGACTAATGCACCTGCTATGTTTATGGGTTTAATGAGCTGGATTTTCCGACAGTATTTGGATAAATTTGTGGTGGTATTCATAGATGATATATTAATCTACTCTTGGGATGAGTTAGAACATGCCGAGCAGTTGAGAACGATACTGTAAATTCTGAGGAAAGAGAAGGTGTTTGCTAAGTTTAGCAAGAGTGAGTTTTGGCTCCATAAAGTTGGATTGTTGGGACATATAGTTTCAGGTGATGGTATTCGAGTTGACCCGAGCAAGATTTTGGCGATTGTTGATTGGAAGCTGCCAAAGAATGTGACTGAGGTTAGAAGCTTTCTGGGTCTAGCTGGATATTATCGACGTTTTGTCGAGGGTTTTTCTATAATTGCTTCTCCTATAACTAAGCTGCTTCAAAAGAGTGTTAAATTTGAGTGGACTGAAAAATGTCAACAAAGTTTTGATCAGTTGAAACCTAAGTTGACTGAGGCACCAGTGTTAGTTCAACCCAAGTCGGGGAAAGAGTTTGTGATCTATAGTGATGCGTCACTAAATGGCCTTGGACGCGTATTGATGCAAGAAGGCAAGGTGGTGGCTTATGCTTCAAGGCAACTAAAGCTACATGAGAAGAACTACCCAACACATGATTTAGAGTTGGTTGCCATTGTTTTTGCTTTGAGGATTTGGTGCCATTATTTGTATGGTGAGAAATGTCAAATTTTTACCGACCATAACAGCTTGAAATACTTGATGAATCAAAAGGAGTTGAATTTGAGACAATGGAGGTGGCTTGAGTTGTTAAAGGATTATGAGCTAGTAATTGAGTATTATCTTGGGAAAGCAAATGTGGTTGTGGATGCTTTGAGTAGAAAATCATCGTAAGCTTTGCGGGCTTTGAGAAGAAAATCATTGTATGCTTTGTGGGCTTTGAACACGAGTTTGACATTTTCTAATGATGGTTCCATACTAGCCGAGTTGAGGGATAGACCGCTATTTCTTCAACAAATTTGTGAAGCTCAAAAGAATGATAGTGAACTGCAAGCCAAGAGGATTCAGTGCGAAACAGGTGGTGACTCTGATTTTTGAGTAAGTCTAGATAATTGCTTGATGTTTCGTGATAGAATTTGTGTACCTAGAGATGATGAGTTGATTCGAAAAATTTTGCATGAGGCACACAGTGGGTGTTTATCAGTGCATCCCGGTAGTACTAAGATGTATAATGACTTGAAGAAACTGTATCGGTGGCCAGGTATGAAAAGGGACATTTTAGAGTTTGTGACGAGGTGTATAATTTATCAGCAAGTGAAGGCTGAGCATTAGGTACCTTCGGGTCTACTTCAACCGTAATGGTCCTCGAGTGGAAATGGGACAAGATTACAATGGACTTTGTGATAAGTTTTCCTTTGACACCAAAATAGAAAGATGCTGTGTGGGTCATTGTTGATAGATTGACGAAGTCGGCTCACTTTATACTGGTACGTGTTGATTATTCGCTTGATAAATTGGCTGAATTATACATTGTTGAAATTGTGAGATTACATAGAGTACCCATGTCTATTATATCGGATAGATATCCAAGGTTTACCTTGAGATTTTGGAAGAAGTTGCAAGAGGCGTTAGATACAAAATTGAATTTTAGTACCGCATTTCACCCGCAAACTGATGGCCAATCTGAGAGGGTAATACAAGTTCTTGTAGATATGCTTTGATGTTGTGTTTTAGAGTTTGAGGGTAGTTGGAAAAAGTATCTACCTTTGGTAGAATTCGCCTACAACAATAGTTATCAATCAAGTAAACAGATAGCACTTATGAGGCATTGTATGCCCGGAAGTGTCAAACTCCATTGTATTGGACGGAGTTGAGTGAGAAACAGATACACGGTGTTGATTTGGTTAGGGAGACTGAGGAAAAAGTGAAGATAATTCGAGATTATTTGAAAGCTACTTTTGACCGGCAAAAGTCTTATTCTGATTTGAAAAGAAAGGAGATTGAATTTCAGGTTGGTGATAAAGTATTTTTGAAGGTGTCACCATGGAAGAAAATACTAAGATTTGGCCAGAAGGGCAAATTAAGTCCACGTTTCATTGGTCTGTATGAGGTTATGGAAAGAATAGGACTAGTGACATATCGGTTGGCTTTACCCCTAGATTTGGAGAAGATACATAATGTGTTTCATGTGTCAATGTTACGACGGTATCGTTTGGATCCCTCGCATGTGATTCCATCTACGGAGATTGAAATTCGGCCGGACATGACATGCGAAGGGGAGCCAATTAAAATTTTGGCTAAAGGTCAAACAGTTGTGAAACAAAAGTATAGCCTTGGTGAAAGTATTGTGGCAAAGGCATGGTGTGGAAGAGGCTACGTGGGAGCCAGAGGAAGCGATAAGGAAACAGTACCCAAACCTATTTACCGGTAAGATTTTTTGGGACAAAAATCCCTAAAGGGGGAGAGTTGTAATAGCCCGGATTAGGGGCTAAACAGAATAGTGGTTTTGAAACCATGAATCTGAAGTCTAAAATATTTTTTTTGATTGAGGTTTGATGTTTATTGGGTGTTTGAATAATTATGTGAAATTTTGGTGCATGAATTTTATTATTTGCATGTCCAATTTGATAGGTTGGACTAAATTGCAATAGGTGAAAAATATGAGTTTTAATCCATAAAGGTACTTGGCTGAATTGAGATTTTAAATTAGAGGTCCTTGTATGGTAATTAAACCATTTTAACCTTGTTTGGACAAAAATGCCCAAGGAAGGGTGGAATACTAAAGGTTTTTAATGAAGGGCATTTTGGTCATTCGTTAATAAAAGAAATAAAAAGAGAAAATAAGGCCAGAAATGTGTCCATACTCTTCTTCGCTTGGCCAAACCTACCAAGAAGCAATAGCTAGCGTTTCTTTCAGCTTTCAAGCTTGATTGTAAGTATCTCCTAGCCCCGTTTTTAATGTTTTTCGTATTTTTGAAATCCTTGTAACTTGCTCTAGCTATTTCTACCACTATTTTAAGCTAGGGTTGATGTTTAAAATTTTACCCATGAATGACATGCATGTGTGTTGATGGCTAGTGGTAGAATATGAAAGTTTAAAGTGTGGTGAACAACTTCTACTAGGTGATTTTTGGTGAAAATTGTAAAAAGGGCTTATTTGTAAGAGGAAATGTGGTGTGCATAAATTTTGAAATGATGGAAATTGGGGACTGTTATAAGAGGAAAAAGTTGTTTGGCTAGGCTTGAAATGCATGAATATTGAATGAGAATCATAAACTGAGCCTAGGGACTAAATGGTAAAATTGAGAAAGTTAGATGTCAAATTGCAAAATTTGCTATAGGAAGATTTTGGGCTGTTTTGAATAACGTGATTATTAATTGAGCTAAATGTGTCATTGTAGATCGAGAAGATCGAGGAATTGACATTGACCGAGGCAAGGGCAAGGTTTCGGACTAAATTGCAAATTATCTTATTTTGTTATCAAGGTAAGTATATATGTAAGTAATACATTGATTTTAATTTCAAAAATATAATTTATTGTATGTTACGGATAATATTGGATAACTTCTATGATTTGGTGAATTATGAAAATTTGGTGTTCCCGAGTGAACCTTCAGAAAAACGAAAGATACAGATAAGGTGTAGCTAGGTCACATGTGTTATACGGTGTGTATACCATGTGTACAAGAGAGCTACGAGATGATAATTTCATGAGTAGCTAGGTCACATGCGTAATACTGGGTGTATACCATGTGTACACAAGAGCTACTGTGACAGCCCTATTTCGACCCTAGTCGGGGAGTGGTTTCAGGACCGCTAAACCGAGTCATAGAAATTTTTAATTATAATATTCCATGTCTAATTTATGTGATAAATGTATGTGCAAATTTTGAATGTTTGAATATGTCAAATTGAATGTGAATTTAAGAATAAGGCCTAGGTGAGAAACCTAGAAACTTTAATAGGCATATTTAAGTGATTAAAATTAGAAAGACTTTAAACAAGAGGACTTGCATGTTAATTTGGCATTTTCTTCATGTAGTGACCGGCCATGCAACTTTTTAATGATAATTTTAGCATTTTATAATATTAAGAAAATGTGTGATTGGTGGTTAACATATTAGTTAATAAATTAATAAGAAAAAGGGGTGAAAAGAACAATGAAAGCCATTGTTCTTCATTTTGCCGATTTTTAACTTAGAAAAGGGAGAAAAAAAAAGGAAAAGGCTAAGACGATCGGCCAAATTCTAGCTTCAATCAAGGTATGTTTGTACAAATTTTTGTGAATTAGTTATGAAATTTAGTTGGTTGCAAAGTACCTAGCATGGCCCATGTGTTAGACTTTTATTTTTGGTAATGGATGATGCATTCGGCCATTAGAGATGTGTGTTTAAATGGTGTGAAGCTTGGAGTTTAAGGCTATAAATTGCTAAATGAATGCATGATAGGTAAATTGATGCCATTATACATGTGATTTTTCGAGTTATAAATCAAATTGTGAAAATAGAGCTTAATGTAATTCAATTGGGTGAAAGGAGATTCGGTTAATGCTCTTTTCATGTAGTATAAGTGTGGGTGACAATTTCAAGTGCAAAAAGGAGTTATTAGGTGATATAAAGAGTAGTTTTGATGATTTTATGACAAGTTGGGTTTCGAATTTATGAATTGTATAGGCAAGGGTACCATTACCGAATATGAATGTGACTTATAGTTGAGGAAATTGTGGAATTGAGTTACTTGCTTATAGATTAAATTATGAAAGATTTTTTTAATAGAGATAAAAGATTTGGCTTGGAGTATTCTAGAATTTGAATTTGAATTTCTTATGAGAACCTTAGTAAAGCATTCGGCTATGAGGCATATCCTAAGGAAGGAGTTGTTAAATGATTTAAAGGGTGGTGATTTTATGGTAAATATATGTATATAGACCCTATGCCCGTGCCTTGTAATTTCATTAAAAACATTCAGTTGAACTTGAACCATGCTTGATGCTAATATATGCATGCTAATATGTACCGAATGGGAGCCAAGAATTTAGCTCAGTATGTGAAACATATCCAGCCTTTGATAACTATTATATCATGAATGATAAGTTGATTCAAAAGAATATGTATATTTATTCTAATCTAAGCTAGGCATGACTTGTAACATAGTGGAATTTGGCCGAATGTATGTGACAGAAAAGTATGTGTGTGTACCATATTGAAATGAATATATATATATATATGTAAGGCCAAATGTGTATGTGGAGCATAGAGAGGATATTTTGTATTTATTGCTTTGATTAAGTGATGTATATGAAAGTTGATACACTCAAATTGTTTCAACCACGCTCAAGAGCATAGAGGGACAACATCGGACAAGGGAAAAGCTAAGGTGACGGAATAGCTGACTCGTAACTATTCAGAAAAAGTTTGAGGTAAGTTTTAAGTAGTGAAACTTAGCATATGAATTGATTAAATGATGTGCATATTTAGTTATACATATGGATGATATGTGGAGGCACGTTGATTTGGTTGATATAAAGTAAACAGTGGAAATGGTTATATAACCGAAAGCTCCTTAGTAATAGATATTTCGAAAATCAATCCGGTAGGTGATATGCATATGTACTATTAGGCCAAGCATTTAGCGAAAAATGTTATGCTATGTGCTAATGTGTAAATGAGACATGTGAATGCTAATTTGAATTGAATATGCGAAAAGTATACTCGATGGATCCAAATGCATAGAGTTTTTGTGTTAAATCTAGGTTAAGTCCCGAAGGGCAATCGTGCCGGAGGTGAATCCGGGCTAAGCCCGAAGGCTATTCGTACCAGAATTGTATCCAGGTTGAGTCCTGAAGGGCATTCATGCCAGTGTTAAATCCGGGCCAAGTCCCAAAGAGCCTTAGGGCTAGTGTTGAAATCTGGGCTAAGCCCGAAGGCATTCATGCGGGGAAATATGCAATTGTCGGTCCTAACAACTATAACTAATGAGCTTATTATCTTAAATTAGCTAGGTATGTCCCGTATACAATTTATGAACTAGCTTCTGTAAAATTATGATTTATCAATTGGGTAATAACATTTCTAGCCATAGTTTAGAGAAGTATAAAGGCATGTGGCTTATTTATTATACATGAAATTCGGTTCATGTGGAAATATGTTAAGTTGGTGTTGAGCGTGCAAGTATGTTTTGGTGGAAGCATGTAAGTACATGTGATTATGCATTTTGTAATAATTCAACTTTGTAATAGAATTGGATGTGTATGATCAAATGTTGGAGTTTGTTTGAAGTAATGAAATAATCTATAAGATTAGAAATTTTGTTAAAGAAAATTTTTGGACATGCATGCATAATAATGGTAAACCTAGCCTTGGTTACTTTCGACTAAAGAGTGAAATGAATAAGTTTTGGGTTTAATATGCTTTGATCTTTAAAATAAATTTTATTGCTTAAAACTTACTAAGCATATGAATGCTTACTTTGTTGCTCTTAATTCTCTGTTTTATAGATATCGTTCGTTAGCTACGGTCTCGACAACCTCTCGATCAAAGTCATCCTCACTATCAAAGAGTTTTCGGTATTTAATAGCTAAACCTTGTAAATGGCATGTATAGGCTTCTTTTTGTTGGTGTTTAGCAAGAAATGTTTTGATGTTATAACTAAACATAGCCATGCGAAAATGGCTTACTTAGATACTTCAATTATACTTATAGCTTTAGTGTTCGATAATGTTGAATAGGGATGAATGTATAAATCTTGTGTATTCGGTTCTTGGTTCTTGTTGAATTATACATTTTGTGGTTTATGTTTTGATGGTCTATAGTATTCATTGATGGTGTATATTTATGGAAACATATAGTAATCATTTGATAACCTTTGACTCTCGTTGTATTAAAGTTTGTAGGATAGCATGATTTGGGTATTATGTTTTGATAGTGAACACTTTTCATTTCGATCTAAACTTATCTTCTAATCCTTAAATCGGTTCGTAAGAGTAAGGAATCTTATTCTTCCAAATTTTGTGCTTGATAAGTAACATCTCCTAACCCTCCGGCGATGGGTACGGGTTAGGGGTGTTACATTTAATTGGTATCAGAGCTACGGTTTAGTCGATTCTCGGACTGCCGTAGTAAGTATGAGTCTAACTATACATGCCATTTAGTGATAATGTGATAGTGAGATGACTTCTAACATCTAAAATGTGACTTTTGTATAGAAATGAATCCCGAACCCGATTGAGCCGTAGTGGACGATGTTGAGAGCGTAGCGCCTGCTCCCGCGCAAGGGACAGCACTAAATGATTCTTAGCCAAATACAAGTCATCGAGATGATGACACGAGACAAGCTTTTTATACAATGATGAGTGACTGGTTCGCTCAATTTCTTAGATCAAATCCGGCTGTTCCACAACCCCCGCCCCCGAATATTCCACTCCCAACCTATCTGGCCCCTCCTGTAATCGATCCAGTAAGATCGAGGAGGCCCCCGGTTGACAAAATTAGAAAATATGGTGCTGAAAAGTTCTGGGCTACTCTAAGTGATGATGCTGAGCGGGCCGAGTTTTGGCTCGATAATACAATCCGAGTGCTCGATGAACTGTCATGCACACCTAAGGAGTGTCTGAAATGTGCGGTATCTCTGTTGTGCAACGCTACCTACTACTGGTGGAACACTTTTGTTTCTATTGTTCCGAGAGAATGGGTCACCTGGGAGTTCTTCCAAACCGAATTCCATAAGAAATACATTAGTCAGAGATTCATCGACCAGAAACGGAAGGAATTTCTTGAGCTTAAACAAGGTCAGATGCCAGTAATCGAATACGAGAGAGAATTCGTACGGCTCAGCCGATATGCTCACAAGTGTGTATCATCCAAGGCTATCATGTGTAAATGTTTCGAGGACGGATTAAATGAAGATATCAGATTGCTAGTGGGAATTCTAGAAATTAAAGAGTTTGTCGTGCTAGTCGAGCGGGCTTGCAAGGCCGAAGAACTCAGAAATGAAAAGAGAAAGGCTGAAGATGGAGCTAGAGAGTTCCGTAAGAGATCTACGAGAAAGTCTATTCAGCAATCACCCAAGAAAATTAGAGATGATTCAAACCGATCTAAGAATACATCGGGTTCTTCTAGACGTGATCATCCTCGACCCCTCGTGAGTTCGTGAGCTACTTCTGTCGCCAGTGTTGGAAATGAACGTCGGGATAGAACTGATTGTAAACATTGTGGTAAATGGCACCTGGGAAGCTGTAGATATCATGGTCGCTCCTGCTTTAGATGTGGATCTGCCAATCACTTTATCAAGGATTGTCTGAAAATTGATGAACGCACTCCCGATTCAAGTCAGAGACCTAGTGGTACGACAGCACGAGGTAGACCACCGAGGCGTGGAGGAAATACTAGCGGCAGTCAGAGAGGGGCTAGAGACGCCGCAGTCAGATCTGAGGCTCGTGCACTCGCCAGAGCGTATGCCATTCGTGCCCGTGAGGAGGCTTCTTCTCCGGATGTTATTACCGGTACTTTCACTCTCTTTAATACTAATGTTATTGCTCTGATTGATCCTGGTTCAACCCATTCGTATGTGTGTGAAACTTTAGCCTCCAGTAAGACTCTTCCTGTTGAGTCTACTGAGTTCGTAATTCGAGTGTCAAATCCTTTGGGTCGTTGTGTTCTGGTCGACAAAGTATGCAAGAAATGTCCCCTAATGGTACGAGATTTTTGTTTTCCGCCTGACTTGATACTTTTACCCTTCAATGAATTTGATATTATTTTGGGAATGGATTGGTTGACTGTACATGATGCGATAGTAAATTACAAACGAAAGACTATCGATTTGCGAGATTCAAATAATGAGATAATTCGGATTGAATCCACTGATTTAAATGGACTACCAGCTGTAATAACTTCTATGTCAGCTCAGAAATACGTGAGAATGGGCTATGAAGCGTACCTAGCTTATGTGTTAGATGACAAAGTATCCGAACGAGAACTTGAAACTGTGCCTGTAGTTTGTGAATTTTCGGATGTGTTTCCCGAGGAATTACCAGGATTGTCGCCTGTTAGAGAGGTTGAATTCGGTATAGAATTGGTTCTGGGTACGACTCCGATTTCAATTGCCCCGTACCGTATGGCACCTACCGAGTTAAAAGAATTGAAATCTCAGCTGCAAGAGTTGACAGACAGAGGCTTCGCACGACCGAGTTTTTCACCTTGGGGTGCGCCAGTTTTGTTTGTGAAAAAGAAAGATAGAGCTATGAGAATGTGTATCGACTACAGACAGTTGAATAAAGCCACCGTAAAGAATAAGTATCCGTTGCCCCAAATTGACGACTTGTTTGATCAGTTGAAAGGAGCTTCAGTGTTTTCGAAGATTGAACTGCGATCCGGTTATTACCAGTTGAGAGTTAGAGATTCTGACGTGCAAAAGACCGCATTCAGAACGAGGTACGGACACTACGAATTTTTAGTGATGCCGTTCAGGCTCACTAATGCCCCTGCGGTTTTCATGGACTTGATGAATCGGGTGTTTAGACCGTATCTGGATCATTTTGTAGTGGTATTTATCGACGATATTCTGATTTACTCTCGAAATGAGTTTGAGCATACTGAGCATTTGAGACGTGTGTTCCAAACTTTTCGCGATAATCAATTGTACGCGAAATTCAGTAAGTACGAGTTTTGGTTGCACGAGGTCGGCTTTTTGGGACACATAGTGTCTGCTTCGGGTATTAGAGTCGATCCGAACAAAATTTCATCTATTCTTGACTGGAAACCCCCTAAAAATGTTTTCGAGGTTCGTAGCTTCTTAGGACTTGCCGATTATTATCGACGATTCGTCAAAGGTTTCTCGATGATTGCTACACCATTGACGAGATTGCTACAAAAAGATGTCAAGTTTGAGTGGTCTGAAAAGTGTCAGAAAAGTTTCGACCAGTTGAAAGTTCTTTTGACGGAAGCCCCTGTGTTAGTTCAGCCAGAATCTGGTAAAGAGTTCGTAGTTTATAGTGATGCATCTCTTAACGGTTTAGGCTGCGTTTTGATGCAAGAAGGTCGAGTTATTGCTTATGCTTCAAGACAACCGAAGCCTCATGAGCGGAATTATCCGACTCATGATCTTGAGTTAGCTGCTATTGTTTTCGCTCTGAAGATTTGGCGTCACCATCTGTTCGGTGAGAAATGCCACATCTTTTCTGATCATAAGAGTCTCAAATATTTAATGACTCAAAGAGATTTTAATCTAAGACAAAGACGGTGGTTAGAATTGCTTAAAGACTACGAGCTTGTTATTGAATATCACTCGGGAAAAGCTAATGTAGTTGCAGACGCTCTTAGACAAAAATCCCTATATTCCTTGCGAGCTATGAACGTGAAATTAACGTTGTCGGCAGACGATGTATTGATTGCCGAATTAAAAGCAAAACCCGTGTTGTTACAACAAATTTGTGAAGCTCAAAAAGTCGACGATGATTTAGTTGCTAAACGAGTTCAGTGTGATTCAAGTGTGAATTCAGAGTTTCAAGTTGACAGTAATGATTGTTTGAGATTCAGGGATCGTGTATGTATTCCGAGAAATTTAGAGCTTATTTCGATAATTCTGAATGAGGCCCATAATAGCTGAGTATCTATTCATCCAGGCAGCACTAAAATGTATAACGACCTGAAACGTCAATATTGGTGGCACGGTATGAAATGGGATATCTCTGATTTCGTATCCAAGTGTCTAGTATGTTAGCAAGTAAAAGCGGAACATCAGGTGCCTTCAGGATTACTTCAGCCAATCCTAATACCTGAGTGGAAGTGGGATCGAGTTACAATGGAATTTGTGTCTGGTTTACCACTAACGCCGAGCAAGAAAGACTCTATTTGGGTTATTGTTGATAGACTAACAAAGTTAGCTCATTTCATCCCGGTTCGTACCGACTTCGCACTTAATAAGCTAGCAGAATTGTACATCTCCCAGATTGTACGACTGCACGGAGTGCTGACTTCTATTGTTTCAGACTGAGATCCCCGATTTACTTCACGATTCTGGAAGAAATTACATGAGGCATTGGGTACTAAGCTCCATTTCAGCACCGCTTTTCATCCACAGACTGACGGTTAATCTGAGGGGGTTATTCAGATACTCGAGGACATGTTGAGATATTGCATTCTCGAGTTTAGCGGGTCATGGGAAAAATATTTGCCCCTGGTTGAATTCGCGTATAATAATAGTTTTCAGTCGAGTATTCAAATGGCACCATATGAAGCTCTTTATGGTCGAAGATGCCATACACCCTTGTTTTGGATCGAGCTTAGTGAGAATAAAATTCTCGGAGTTGAGTTAGTCAAAGAAGTAGAACTGAAAGTGAAAACAATTCGTGACAGTTTGAAAACGGCATCTGATCGTCAGAAATCTTACGCAGATCTGAAACGTAAAAATATCGAGTATCAGATAGGTGGCAAAGTGTTTTTAAAGGTTTCACCTTGGAAAAAAGTGTTCAGATTCGGTCGAAAAGGCAAGTTGAGTCCGAGATTCATGGGACCGTACGAGATATCAGAACGGATTGGGCTGGTTACTTATAGGTTGATTTTGCCACCTAAACTTGAAAAGATCCACAACGGTTTTCATGTATCGATGCTTCGTCGTTATAGATCCGATCCCTCTCATGTGATTAGTCCATCAGAAATTGAAATTCAGTCCGATTTGAGCTATGAAGAAGAACCGATACGTATTCTAGCTCGCGAGGTGAAAGAATTGCGAAACAAAAAGGTTCTGTTAGTAAAGGTGTTGTGGCTCAAACACGGGATTCAAGAAGCGACCTGGGAACCTGAGAACACTATGAAAGAACAATACCCAAACCTGTTTACTGGTAAGATTTCTGGGGACGAAAATCCCTAAAAAGGGGGGCAGAGTTGTGACAGCCCTATTTCGACCCTAGTCTGGAAGTGGTTTCAGGACCACTAAACCGAGTCATAGAAATTTGTAATTATAATATTCCATGTCTAATTTATGTGATAAATATGTGTAAATTTTGAATGTTTGAATATGCCAAATTGAATGTGAATTTAAGAATAAAGACCTAGGTGAGAAACCTAGAAACTTTAATAGGCATATTTAAGTGATTAAAATTAGAAAGACTTTAAACAAGAGGACTTGCATGTCAATTTGGCATTTTCTTCATGTAGTGGCCGGCCATGCAACTTTTTAATGATAATTTTAGCATTTTATAATATTAAGAAAATGTGTGATTGGTGGTTAACATATTAGTTAATAAATTAATAAGAAAAAGGGGTGAAAAGAACAATGAAAGCCATTGTTCTTCATTTTGCCGATTTTTAACTTAGAAAAGGGAGAAAAAAATAAAGGAAAGGGCTAAGACGATCAGCCAAATTCTAGCTTCAATCAAGGTATGTTTGTACAAATTTTTGTGAATTAGTTATGAAATTTAGTTGGTTGCAAAGTACCTAGATGGCCCATGTGTTAGACTTTTATTTTTGGTAATGGATGATGCATTCGGCCATTAGAGATGTGTGTTTAAATGGTGTCAAGCTTGGAGTTTAAGGCTATAAATTGCTAAATAAATGCATGATAGGTAAATTGATGCCATTATACATGTGATTTTTCGAGTTATAAATCAAATTGTGAAAATAGAGCTTAATGTAATTCAATTGGGTGAAAGGAGATTCGGTTAATGCTCTTTTCATGTAGTATAAGTGTGGGTGACAATTTCAAGCGCAAAAAGGAGTTATTAGGTGATATAAAGAGTATTTTTGATGATTTTATGACAAGTTGGGTTTCGAATTTATGAATTGTATAGGCAAGGGTGCCATTACCGAATATGAATGTGACTTATAGTTGAGGAAATTGTGGAATTGAGTTACTTGCTTATAGATTAAATTATGAAAGATTTTTTTTAATAGAGCTAAAAGATTTGGCTTGGAGTATTCTAGAATTTGAATTTGAATTTCTTATGAGAACCTTAGTAAAGTATTCGGCTATGAGGCATATCCTAAGGAAGGAGTTGTTAAATGATTTAAAGGGTGGTGATTTTATGGTAAATATATGTATATAGACCCTATACCCATGCCTTGTAATTTCATTGAAAACATTCGGTTGAACTTGAACCATGCTTGATGCTAATATATGCATGCTAATATGTACTGAATGGGAGCCAAGAATTTAGCTCACTATGTGAAACATATCCAGCCTTTGATAACTGTTATATCATGAATGATAAGTTGATTCAAAAGAATATGTATATTTATTCTAATCTAAGATCGGCATGACTTGTAACATAGTGGAATTTGGCCGAATGTATGTGAAAGAAAAGTATGTGTGTGTACCATATTGAAATGAATATATATATATATGTAAGGCCGAATGTGTATGTGGAGCATAGAGAGGATATTTTGTATTTATTACTTTGATTAAGTGATGTATATGAAAGTTGATACACTCAAATTGTTTCAATCAAGCTCAAGAGCATAGAGGGACAACATCGGACAAGGGAAAAGCTAAGGTGACAGAATAGCCGACCCGTAACTATTCAGAAAAAGTTCAAGGTAAGTTTTAAGTAGTGAAACTTAGCATATGAATTGATTAAATGATGTGCATATTTAGTTATACATATGGATGATATGTGGAGGCACGTTGATTTGGTTGATATAAAGTAAACAGTGGAAATGGTTATATAACTGAAAGCTCCTTAGTAATAGATATTTTGAAAATCAATCCGGTAGGTGATATTGGAGTTTTAAGAGAAATTCCCGGTTAATTATATAGATGTCTATTTTATAAAGACTTACTTTGTCGCTCATTTGCCTCGTGTGACAGGTTTTTAAAACGTTGGATTAATTTTAAAGAAAGCTCGCACAGCTATTTTCAAAAGATTAATTTAAATAAAGCAAAAATAAATAATTAAAACCCATAATAAGAATAAATAAAGCAGCCTTATTGCAAAACCAAATTAAAATAAATAGTGAATGAAATAAATGAAATCAAGTAAATAATCTAATTAAACTAGTGTTTCGGTTTCAGTGGCCACTCTGAATCCCTCCCAGCTCCAAGTCCACTATCTAGGGCTCACCTGCAAGAATGGAAAGAAGTGGGGGGTGAGTTTGGCAAACTCAGTGTGTAAAGGATCCCATCCAGAGCCCAAACTAGCTCAGGCCCACTGGGCCTAAGCCCAATCCAATCTCACCCACAACTGGGCCGAAGCCTTTCAAATATCGGTTACTGGGCCTTAGCCCTATTCATATACAATATCGCTGGGCCGAAGCCTTTTACGGTAAACGGTATGGCTCATAGGCCCAACTCAACATCAAAACAGTTATGCATGCAAAACCCATATCAATATGTAGGGAAGCTACTCAACCCACCCAACCGCTACTCTCCACCCGTACCAGCCAATCTCTCCATGTGGGGAGAACTACTCAACCCACCCAGCCGCTACTCTCCACGGGGGCAGCATAGCTGCATAATCATATAGTGTGGTCAAGCCACCAGAACGGTATTACGAGGCATTGCCTCTTTCGGTAAACTAGGGCAAAGCCCCTTTTTGGTATTCGTGTCATTTGCCATTTAGCACTTCCTCCAATCATATAACCCAACCTCATGCATCAAATGATCATGTCATGGCATATAATGTATAGAAATAATAAAACATGCAATCTCAGTCAAACTTAACCCTAGGGGTATAACAGTCATTTTGCACCTAGGGGTAAAACTGTAATTTCTCACCTATGAGGATAATTTAGTATTTATTCCACTTTTTAGGGTTTTATGCACTATATAGTCATTTATCATCCAACTTTTATCTTAGTAGGTTACTTAGCCCATTTTGGCAGTTTACAGTCATTAGGCCCTAAAACCCCTAATGGGCCCTACAGTGTCCAATAGCATCTTAAGCCCAATTTGTCTAGATTTCACGATCAATTTACTAGTTTATACAGTTTTGATCCTACAAAATATCAGTACACATTTGTTACCCAATTTTCATCCATATGGGCCTGTAGGCCCATTGGGCCCGTTTTTAGCCCATCAAGGCCCAACTACTGAAGTACACGAAATTACACATGCGACTATATTACCACTTGCAATCTCAGATCCAACGATTTCTAACGTCTTGTGAGCATTCGCATACTCACAAGCCCATGGAATACCAAATTTTCGATCAACCTTTCAGTCACTTTTCAGTCACTCTGGCCTTTGCCGATTTAGACTAAAGAAAGGGGTCGATACACACCTTTTCGCGACAATTGCTAATGAGATCCCCCACGATATCCTACAATCGATTACCACAACTTTTAGTTCATAAATCCATGTAGCCAAACTCAATATTCACTTACCATATTCGGCCATAAGCACCTAAGGCCCTCAAAATCTTACCTTTGCCGAAAACCGATGACTAGATCTAGATCTAGTCGTTCCGAAGATCCACGCCCTCGTCAGCAGTCTCAGAATCACACTAACACCAAAAGAAATCGATTACTACAACCCATTAGGGTCTTAGGCCCCAATCGACAGCCTCCCCAAATTTTAGGGACTTCGGCTCTTTTCTAAATTGCAAAATAACTTATAGATCTGGGTTAACGGGCACTTACCACTGATTCCCCTTCTATTTTTACTCAGATCTGATATAGATCTAACCCCTAAACGCTAGCAGAACTTGAATATTAGAGATCTAAAGATTCGGCTATGAGCTCCTAAGAGTGCGATGTTTTCGGCTTTTGACCAGTGAAGAAGATGATGATTAGGGGTTATAGGTTTGGAGTGATGTTGTCGACAAGCACTAAGGGATTAAAGAAGATGAAAATCGGTCAAAAGGGGTGGAAGGAATTGAGGGATTTTGGCTTGGAGAAATCGGTACAAGAAGTAAGTTTTCGGGATTTCGACTTTTATGGCAATCGGCTATGGTGGTTTTTAGAAGGTTGAAATTGAAAGAGAGAATGAACAGAATGGTAAGGAGGTTTCAGCTAGAGAAGACAAGAAGAAGAACGAAAATAGAAGGAGAAAAGAGAAGAGAAGAGTCGAAAAAGAAAAGGATACAGAAGAGGAGGAGAGGAAGAAGAAATTGGCACAGGCAAAAGGAAATCTGTGTTTTTGGTCACTTTGGTGGCTAACCCTAATTTGTCTTGACAGAAAAAGAAAATATACTAACCCTAATTACCAATAGAGCAATCGGCCCAACCTCCCTAAGGCCCTAGCCGATTCTACTCAAGTTAACCACATGCCTAAAAATTAAAAGTAACACTTTGCTTACCTTGCGACTTGAGCATTGGCCCTTGTACACAGCTCCACACGCCACTTTTTTAGGCACCTAAGTGGCGCCACCTTGCCACTTAACCAAGGGCTTATTTATGCTTTAATTTACGAAGTTTTTCTTAAAGACTCACTTAACCAAGTCCCCTTTTACTCAAAATCCAAACTTGATACTTTACCGAGTTTTAACTTAGGCTTGGGCCTTCTAAAGGCCCACTAACACTCTTAAACATATTTTCAGTAATCAAAACACCAAAATTTTAAAATTTCAACAAAGTCACAAAAACACGAAAAAATCCCGAAAATCAGGGCGTTACATACTAAGCTTCTTAAAGCTTACTCCTTTCTCTTTTTCCTTGTTCTATAGATTAGTCAAGCCAGCTCTGAGGTTGGGAAGCGTCGGAGGATCATCGACACTATCCACAACGTTCTTTTGGTATTGTAATATGTACTCTTTTGGACTATGGCATGTATAGGGACTTAATCTTGTTGTAAGTGTCATGTTGGTTTGGCTATATTGTGGTAATTGTCTTTTGATAAGTCATTTTGTAATTAAGGCCATGTGACTTGGCCAATATTGATATTGGTTTATTTGTAGATCCTTATGAGGTAATTTATGGAATGCTTGGTGTGTTTGTGTGTGGTTAAGTTGAAATGGATGATGGATGGTTAAATAAGGTCATTTAGATACCTAAAAATGTATATAGTATGTGGTTTTAAAATTGGTAAAGGCTGTGTTTGATTTGGGGCAAAGGATGGCTTGGAAAATAGCCTAACTTTGGCCCACAAGGCTGGCCACCACGGCCATGTGTGTTGGGTGTGTGAACTTTGCATGAATTTTTCAGAGAATAAGGATGTCACACGGCCTGGTCACACGGGCATGTCCAGTGGCCATGTGACCAAAATTGCATGCAGACGTCGTAAACAGAATACCCCAGTTTTTCACACGAGGAGAGAACACTGGCGTGTTGAGGCCGTTTGAAGGACACGGGCCAAGGACAAGGGCGTGTGCTCGGCCGTGTGAAAACCCCTGTAGGTTCGAAATGAAAAATAATTTTCCAATAATTCATCACGAGTAAGGGACATGGGCATGTGTGACCACACGCCTGCCCACACGGGCACGTCTCTGTCTCACACGGGTGTTTACCCTGTTTTTGACCAAATTTTTCCAAAATTTTTCAAAGTTCTCGGTTTGGTTCCGGACCACTCTTGAATTATGTTTTGGGCATCGTAGGCCCATTTTAAGGATTGTATGACATAATAAGAAAAAGTTTTAATTTGGAACGAAAATTTTTGGCTTGACTTTGTAAGATTGATTGTGATATCATCTAGTAATGCCTTGTAATTGGTTCTGGCGTCGAACCCAGGTAAGGGCTGTTACATGTTCAATACTAGCCATTCAAATGAATAATCATCACCAATATTTACGAGTATTCATAGTACCTTACCACAATTTCAAATCATATATCGAGCACACTGCTTACGTTACACCATTGCTCTCATATACATTTGCCCAAATATACACCTACGCTTATACATCACATAATCACATAAACATCACTTAGTAAATGTTCCCGTTGAACTCCTTCGGAACCATCTCATTCTCGGTGGTTTCAGCACATAGCTCCACCCTCACATAAATCTGGCTCTCGTGTACACATGGGGAACACTCAATATCACCCATGCGGCCTAGCCATTTAATTCCGTAGCTCTCGTGTCTACATGGTGTCCACCACTCGGATCACACATGCGACCTAGCTATTTTTAATCCGTAGCTCTCGTGTACACATGGTATACACACAGTATTACGCATGTGACCTAGATACATATACTATGCATGTAATTCAACAAAATCAATTTAATACTACAATTTAGGTTTCAAACATACATTATGACATTATTGCATTATTATTATCACACCAACTTACCTCAGACGCAAAAATGACAAATTTTCTCGATTCGGTCCAAACCTCAATCTAAGCCCGAATCTCATTTTCCATGATCTATAATATCACAATTAGCTCATTTATCAGTCACATAATTCAATGTAACCCAAAAATCACATTATGGAAAATTTAAGTTTTTGCCCCTAAACTTTCACATATTTACACTTTTGCCTCTATGCTCGTACAATAATTTTTATTTAATTTCCTTGTATATTGGACTCAGCCAAACCATTTTCTCTTCTATACCAACCCCTAATTTCCACTAAATCACACACTTATGCACAAATTTACAACTTTTGCATTTGTCCTTGTTACGGTTTTCACCGAAAATCACCTAGCAAAAGTCGTTCACCACACTTCAAGCATTCATTTTCTACCATTAAACATCAAAATACACAATTATTCAATATGGGTAAATTTTTAAACTCAAACCCTAGCTCAAAATAATGGTAGAAATAGATCAATCAAGTAACCAGTACTCACAATTATTAATAAAAAATTTTCGTCCAAGTATCTGTGACTATAACTATTTTCTCAAAGATTGATAAAAAATCTTCTCGAAATCTTTCATTATTTCTAATCCATTGATAAAGTCTTAAACTTCAGTTCTTTTTCTGTAGCATTAGACACTTTCACCCATTAGAATCAGCAAGCAAATGACATCTTTCCGTCGAACATACAAACCATCATTTTACGTTTTGCATTAAACACATTCCAATCTATTCGATAATACATCACTGACAAAAATCACAAATTCTTTACTCAATTTTTAAACTGAGCTCAGAACTAGAGTTTCATTTAATAGTACTCTCATATATTTAGATCTTTGTAACCATGCATAGATCAGTTAGATTCTCATAGTGCAATGACTTTGTTAATCAGTACACCTTTAATTCACAATAACATCATTAGATTTAAAACAATCCAGTAGGCATACATCTGAATTTAAATTTCCAAAATTTAATCTCATCATTTAGGCTATCCATCAATACCTATACATACTCGTGAGTGTACAAAATTTATTTTTTTAGCTGAGGACATGCCTAAATACATGTAACTCTAACCATATCTCAACAAACTAGCTTACTTTCATCAGAACAACTGGGTTGATTTCAACCATCAAATGGTAACATATCAAAACACTCTTTTCCTCATACTAATACCACAACTAAAATACATACATTCATTCACAATTCACTCAACACGTAAATTAAAGGTCTTACAAACGTAAATTAAAGGTCTTACAAACATACTAGTTCAAAGAAACAAATATCCTGATTGAATTCATCGATTTTTATTCAAATTTACCAAGAAAAGAGATCCATCACCAAATTCTGAGCTTATGCTCTCATCGCTTATACCTTACCATTGTCAAGTCCTTTCAGGAAAGTGACAGAAATTTGGATACCATAATCACCACATTCTCATTATCGAGTCTAGAAATACATTAGCTCTGGACTTCTTTTATATCGGAGATTATACACTCTCCAAACTATCCTCATCTCTGTATACCTTATTTTTATTTCACCACTGAGCTCATTAGCTCACACTATTGAGCTTATTCAACATGATTCTTGCAAAATTTTGTCATAAGACAACACCGATAAGGGCGAGGTCATAAAGCCCTTGACTTGACACTCTCGAGGACACACATATGACTTATCTTTCATCACTAACGTGATATCACCAAAATCACATGGTTCAGTCCAAGCAAATTTACACATTTATTTATCATACAAATGTTTTTTTGTCACCCACAATTTTAAGCAATGGATTTATTTAATCAAACTCATCATTTATATCCAATTAAATTTCCATCATTTAGCTTAAATTTTTCTTACCATCTTTGTCAATTTAGAGAATACCTTACGGGTTTGAGTATGTCGCTCACTTGATGCCATAGTTCAACCATGGTCTTACTCACATCATGATTCCATAGCCCAACTATAGTCTTACACAAAGTCTCATATTGATGCCATGTCCCAGACATGGTCTTACACGTATCACAATGCCATAGCCCAGCTATGGTCTTACACGTACTCACATATACTGCCATGGTCCAACCATGGTCTTATTCGTCAATTCCTTATTGAACGATCGTACTTATTTCCCACGTTCTACTCAATTTGATTTTCTAATTCAATTTTCAGACCATTATAACATTCATGGCTCAATAACAAAGAAATAAAACAAAACATCGTATTATCCATAGTTTAACACTTAAACATGAGATTCCACCATATGAACATACTGTTTACACTTATTCAAGCGTACATACACACAAATTGCATCTGTTTGAATGAGTTTGTTTATCATTTTCACTTAAACAAATATGTTGAGTACGTTACATCATATGCATGCCAAGTAAACACGAAAAGACTTATCACCATAAAAACTTTCACTTTTTTCTTCTTTTGCACATTTCTCAACTTATGGTTATCTCACCTCGTACATTAACACATACATATTATAAACTTCTATTCATACCTTTCTAAGTTTCATCTCATTATAATTGTACTTTGCTTAATTGCTTTAATATCACTATTAGCATAAGCGGATGTAGCTCGATTGGAGAGTACCTTTGTCTAAACAAGATGGTTCTCATTCACGTCAGGAGACATCCCACTATCACTGATTAGTGGCATGTATAGTTAAACTCTCACAGACACTAGTTTAGTCCGAGAATCAACTAAACCATAGCTCTGATACCACTAAATGTAACACCCCTTACCTGTGTTCAATGCCAGAATAGGATACGAGGCGTTATCGGACTTAAATGCACATGAACATGTAAAACCGAGCCATAAATTTTTGTTCAAATTTAAAACTTCTCAATTTCCATATCAAAGTCCCTTATACGGGCCTACTAGGCCCAAAACATACACTGGTTATAGTTCAGGACTAAACCGAGAACTGTTGAAACTTTTGAAACACAATTAAAATTTTTCACATTTTGGAGAGTCACACGCTCGTGTGGATAGTGTAACACCCTTATACCCGTATCTGCCGCAGGAATGGGTCACAAGGTATTACAAAACCAAAATAAACAATTTAAAGACCCACATACATATGAATAATTATTTAAGATATAAAACACATCTTGTCGACACTTGTTTAAAACATTCAATGTCTCAATGATAATCTCGATAAAAATCATATAATACACATGTAATATTTAATTCAGTTCAACTCTCTGTTTGACCATCATGAGATGAAATTCGTAGATTATTTGGTCCTAACATGACTTGATGACATAGCTATCATTAACCAAAATCCATTAGTCTATTTACAAGCATATGCGCGCATATATATATATAGCTAAAATAGCTCAAGCTATTTTAGTACCAACTAACATTATTGTTAATATTCCTTTGGTCAAAATTTCACTAATAGCTGAATGTCCATAAGCATAAACCCAACCACAATTATAAATACCAATCACTACTCTATATGTCAATTCAACTTCATACATAAATATGCTTATTATAGCCTATTTATCAACCCCTACTCATGAAACATGGATATAGACCAAATCATTCATTTAAGTTACAAAATGACCACATTTCATCACAAGCATATACTCATTACTACTAATTCAAGTGTTATAAACCTCAAAGTCATTTTATAAGCCATTTTCGCGTGGCATTATATACACAACATTCAAAAGACATTAAAACCTCACTAGTCTAAACTATACATGCCATAAGTTCAGGTTTAGTAACACACATATATATATATTTATACCGAAACAACGGATAGTGTGATGAGTCTTCTGTCGATCCCCTGAGCTTTTAGCTATCTTCCCAAAAATCTATAAAACATGGACAAATAAACAAACTGTAAGTTTTTACACTTAGTAAGTCATTAACTAAACAAATATATTAATCCATATCATATACGAAAATCATTAACTTATTAATGATTTATTGTTTAATAACTTATAATACATCTCCACTATGAACTATCTTATAGCATGTATCCAATCTGTTTATGAGTTAATAGCTCACATTCATATGTCATTGACTAAATTGAAACCAAGTAAATATACAAATCTATTACCCTTGATCGACTCACATGTACGTATGTCTCAGCTCAATTTTGCATACTACAAGCATATAACAACTTATTACAAGCACATATTACATTCACCAAATTAACTACTTAACTTGAATACCAAGATCACCTTTATACATACCTTTATCGTATACCCATTCAATATTTAACAACCAAGCACATAAACATACCTATTTGGCCGAATGTAAGGTAGATTACTTAGCATAAAAATTTCCACTTAAACGCTTCTTTCATTACACTTGAATCCCCATTATCAAAACTCAGAATTAAAGTCACCGGCATTCAGCCTGCTAGGCACTAAGCCTGAATTAATCACCGGCACTAAGCCTGCTAGGAAATAAGCCCGAATAGGTTCACCAGCACTAAGTCTGCTAGGCACTGAGCCCGAATATGTTCACCGGCACTAAGCCTGCTAGGCACTGAGCCTGAATAAATTCACACATATAATTTATACCCTCAATTACCAACCAAAATACTATCCACATCTTTATTTTCACGCCTCCAACTACAAAACACATTCAAAACCTCATTTTTTGATCATAATAGAATTTCATACATTACTTCATTACACATTCGAAATTCACTCTCATTCTTCAACAAATATCATCTATTCTCATTAATCATATTTGGCAATCTCAAAATATATCCATGAAAACTATCTCATACAACATTCGAATATAACATGAACCCATTTGCCAATTTTCAATTTGGCAATTAAATCAAATATATCTTAAAATTTAATACATAACATAACACAAAAACTTACTGGCTAAAATCTTCCATACCGAATGTAAACACATCTTCGCACATTCATTTCATATTTGAAAATCACATTTAACACAGTGTAAGTATTATTATTATCACTAAAAATTCATAATCGGCACATATGAATTACTCATCTAAAAATTCCATCTAACATATATATCAATTCATTTATAAAATTTAATGCATAAAACGAGTTAATGACTTACCTCGGATATTCTCGCACTAAAATTTTTGACTACTCGACTAATTTAGCTTTCCCCCTATCTGAATTGGATTTCTTTTCTTCATGGGCTTCAAATTTTCAAATGAGACCCAATTATACTAAATTTTTATGTACTTCAATCCAATATATAAATATTTAAACAAATTGCCGAATTCACCCCTACTATTTGTCACATTTGGCAATTTAGTCCCATTGTACAAAATACCAAATTAATCACATTTTAATTGCTTCTTGTTACAGCCGAATACTCCCCTATCAAATACAAGCCCTCATGTTTAGCACATTTCATAGTTTAGTCCCTCTTTTAACTAAATTTCATGAATTTTACAAATTCACCTCTAATTTACAAATCATATAAAACTCAATGAAAATCTCTAGTAATCTAACATATACCCTTCATTTTCTAAAATCATCAACAACCAAATAAAAGAAAAACCCTCCATGGCCGAATACCATAATACAATTAATCTCCAAAATTAACACATGGGCTATGTGTATATCATAACAACAAGCTCAAAAATACAAGACTTTATCAATATATATAGAACTAACCTTACATTTTTTATCTCCAAGTGACCGAATATCAAAGAGCTTTTTTTCTTTTCTTAGTTCTTTTAGTTTCGGCAATGAGAAGAAGAACATGCAAACACTTTGTTTTTTTCACCCTTTTTGTTTTATTTTATTCATGTTTCTTATTATGACATAAATTAAATTTCATATCATTATTATAAAATGCATATAACATCACATACTTACTCCCACTACTGTACATCAATTCAAAAAATGGCTTATTTGCCATTTAAGACCCTTATACTAAAGAAACATGGCATTTAAGCATTTTCATGATAGTATGCATATAATTCATTTGATGCAATTTAATCCCTTTTTAGTAATTAAGCACCCAAATCTCAAAAATTAAACACGAAACTTTAACACATCGTAATTCATGCATTTAAAGCACAAAAAAATAATATTCGAATATTTTTCGACTCGGATTTGTGGTCCCCAAACCACTGTTCTGACCAGGGTCGAATCCAGGCTGTTATAGGTAGGCGTGTAGTCTCACACGCCTGTGTGGTTTAGGACACGTGTAACACCCCAAGACCCGCACACATCTCCAAAGGGTCGAGAGGTTTTACCCGACATTCACATAAGCTAACAAGGCATCACTCGTACAAGCATATATACATGCTTATGGATAATGGTTTAAGGTATATCAGATTGCATATCTAAGTTATACGAATAAGATTAAAACCATATGTGCATCATCTATTTCAAAACACCTAGGTTCACAGATAAAAACTATTCATGTAATTCAAAAGTTTAAACCGAATCTATTCATGTATATATATAAATAAGCATACTCAATGATAACATCGAACCCTAAAATTTCATCATTTAGATTTTCACGTTCCCATTCAAGCAATGCATATAACTCAAAATACATATCATCATCTTAAAAACCACAAGTAGATATAAAGCATCTTAAGAAGCCATTTTCGCATGGCTATGCTTAATTACAACATCAAAATAAAAGTTTCTTAATTAACAACCACAAAATGTATCCTATACATGCCATTCACAAAAGTTTAGTTAATTAAATACCGAACAGGGCTTTGATAGTAGAGATGACTTCGAAAGCAAGATTCCCGAGACCGTAGCTAACGAACGTTATCTATAAAACAAAGGATTAAGAGCAACAGAGTAAGCTTTTCTATGCTTAGTAAATCTTAAGCAATAAAATCATTAAAGGATCAAAGCATAATAATCTTAAGGCTTGTCATCTTTTCTTTGGCCGAATGTAATAATAACTAAATATACATCTATTGATCAATTCGTATCTTTTCAATTTTCTTTACCAACCAATCCATATCACATAAATAATTCTATTTATCTAACAAGCCTCTCCATTTGACCGAACACATTCAATGCAATTACTCGGCTAAATTATTACATAAACGCCTTTTTACGAATACAAGTTACTTCACACTTTAACCACATGCACTCACATGTTCAAACCAACCTCATCCCAATATCACTAGAATCATAATTCATCTATCATAAGTAGATTATAGATTTTCATAGAATCTCAAACAATGGCCAGAGCATCACTATCCAACTGTGTATTCAAAATCTAAAACGAATCAATCTCACAAACATGTATGGGGTACGTACCTAAATAACTTAGAGTAGTAAGCACATTAGTTTAGATTATCATGGTAAAATTCAAGTATTTCCAACATAGATGTCCTTGGGGCTTTGCCCGGTTATAAACACTAGTATTAAGGCCCTTCGGGACTATGCCGGATACAATGCTGGCACATATGCCCTTCGGGACTATGCCCGGATACAACGCTGGCACAATTGCCCTTCGAAACTATGCCCGAATACAACGCTGGCACAATTGCCCTTCGGGACTATGTCCGGATACAACGCTGACACAATTGCCCTTCGGGACTATGCCCGGATACAACGCTGGCACAAATGCCCTTCGGGACTATGCTTGGATACAACGCTGGCACAAATGCCCTTCGGGACTATGCCCGGATACAACACTGAATCTTTAAGCACATTTATAGATCAAAATACATACCCGAATCTCATATCACATTAGCATTTCATTTGCTCAATTCGCATATGAGCACATAATATAAGTATATAACTTTCATTTAGCATTTGGTCTATAAGCACGCAAGGACCACATATCTAATTAATTTTTCTTAGCTTAATTTCTGGAGATCATTCGGCTACATGCTTACACATAATTCGTATTACAACCAAATTTTTACACATTGAGCCGTGACTCATTTCATACATTTCTAACATGTCATACTACTTTTTCTGTTAACTTAATTACTTAAGACTTACCTCAAAAGTTTTCGAACGATCGTACCCGGCTATTCGTTTACTTTCGCTTTTCCCTTATCCGAGATTGATGCCCTTTGTTCTTGAGCTAAATATTAAAAATAAAGATTCACCTTAGCATCAATTATGTGGCCAAAATTCCTTAAGTATTCAAGCACATTCATTTTTACACTTATAAACATATGATTGCCACACACGATCCTTACAAAATCTTGTTAATCATGACCACTCATACATTTAAAATTCAACCTTTCTAAATGCATACATATTTAGGCCATTCGGCCATATGTCCAAGCATGGACTTTTTATTTAAAATCCATCTCCTAAACTTTAACTAAACATTTTATAGCATTCCATCTTATACATAACACATTCATATAACTTATCTTACTAAACAACTAACATCAAATCTTATTAGCATTACTAGGGCCGAAACCCTTTTTCTCTCACTAATCAATACCAAGTTTTTCATTCGGCTATAAGAACATAGCCCTCACACATTATAGATATATTACCAGTCTTCATGAAAACTAGCAAGAATTTCATGCTCCTTTATAATGATCGTATGCTACAATTTCAACTTAAATCTAATATCAACAAAAACCAAACTTAATATCTAGTGTTACTCATTGAATTTAACTTATCTTCAAGCTATTTAATCCCACATCTTAGCTTAACTTTACAAAAACCTTAACCAAGCATCAAACGAAAATTTTTATCACTCAAATGGCATGGCCGAATGTCCATATTCTGTTCAAGGTGTACATGTATCATAATTTAAAATGTTAAGACACACAAACATGCATTTAACCTCATATCCACCCTCAAGCATTCTAATATGCAAAATTTAGCATCAAAACTCAAAAGCCTAAATTTTTCTCGCTTAATTCAACAATGACAGAATACAACTTTCATCATCAAACCAAAAAAATAAATCCATGGGTTTTGCTATGAGCTTAACTATCAACCAAAATTCACAACAATTAAAGGAAATTAACATAAATCCTTACCTAAATTTTAAGAACCACCATGATCGAATGTTGTTATTCTCCCTAGCTTATTTTCTTTTACAATCGGCAATGAAGAACAAAACAAGGTAGCTTTGTTCTTTTCACCATTCTTTTTATTATTTTATTAACTTTATTATTTTATGCACATAATAAACATATATATTTACTAAAATACAAAATAAAAGCAAAGCAAACAAAACATCATTATTTGGTAGGTTGGCTGGCCACTATTGATCAAAAGGAAATTTTGACATGCAAGGCCATGTTTTTACCACATGCTATTATTTGACCATCCCACATTCACCTAGCACATTTTTGAAGTTCACAACTAAGCCCTTTTAAGTGAAATTCATTATTATAAGACTAAATTAAAACACCAAATGTGACACACATGAATTGGCACTTATAATAGGCATCAAAATAATTATTAAAATATTTTTGTGACTCGATTTTGTGGTTCTGAAACCACTTCCCGACTAGGGTCAAAAATAGGGCTGTCATAACATGCCCGTGTCCTTCACCTAGGTAAGTCTCTGTTTATGATGTCAGTATACATTTAAGGTCACACGACCAAGTCACACGCCCGTGTGCCAGGCCGTGTCCTTCACACAGTTGAGACACACGCCCGTGTCTTTGCCAGTGTGGCCAACACTCAGGCTATTTTCCAAGCCCTATTTGTACTCATAACTCTTAACACTCGTAAACAATTCATAAACATACATTACACCTTTTATTATTCCAAATTTAACCATCAAACATATGTAATATACCTAACTACATCAAGTCACTTCCATGCATGTAGAACTAAGCTTACATACCCATAACCATTATGACCCACATCTCATGGCTATATACAATGAAGTATCATCAGCTAATACATTTAGCCAATTTACAATAATACATACTACCAATAATTAAATCACTATACATGCCACTCACTTGTATACTAATAAGAATTTCCATTACTTCAACTTGGCAAATTGATAGTGTGATGCTGCCTTTGACGATCTCCAACCCCGAGCCAACCTGAAGACACTAAGAGAAAAAGGAAAGGAGGGTGTAAGCTTTACAGCTTAGTAAGTTGGCATATAACAATAAGCAAATTTGATTAACAATACATTTCTCATGATTTCGCTTCTTACTTATGTACGGCCTAAGCTGTCTTCTTGAGTCACAGTCACTAAATTAATTATATCCAGAGTTACAGAACTCCAAATTTAGATCCGGTAATTTTCCTTGAAATTAGACTCACATACCTTCTTACCCTAAAATTTCCAGAATTTTTGTTGTAATAGCCTGATTTAGACCCTATTCGGAATGGTGGTTTTGAGACCACGAATCTGTAACACCCCAGACCCGGCCCAGACGTTATGGCCATGTCCGGTGTGCTACATCACCTAGACTATGCTACGCCGTCCTATATACTAAGTCTGATGTTTGAGATTTTTGAAAAGTAATACTTGTTTTTCTTGAAATTCCCGATTTAATTATTATTCAACCTAATTCCTATCTCATTTGTAAATCGTTTCATTTTAGTCTTATTGCCCTCCTTAGTCTTCAGTAAAGTCAGGTTGGGTAATAAAATGTTTGTTTAATTTTGAAAACGGTGTAGGTTTGTGTTTGAAATAAAACGGTAGAGAAATCCCGAATAACAGTTATAGCGGCCTTATTACAACCCCTGTCAAAATAAAACCAATAAAAGGTAATTAAATAATAAAAAAAAACCAACTATGGTGAAAGTTCAGTCCTCATGGCCACTCTGAATCCCTCCCAGCGTCCAAGTCACGATCTAGGGCTCACCTGCAAGGATGGAAAGAAAGGGTGAGTTTGGGAAAACTCAGTGTGTGCAGAACCCATCCAAAGCCCAAATTGGCTCAAGCCCACTGAGCCTAAACCCTAACTAGTCTCAGTCAGATACTGGGCCGAAGCCCTATTCAGGGAACAGTAATCTGGGCCAAGGCCCTATAACAGATACTGGGCTGAAGCCCTATTCAGATAACAGATTGGCCCATAGGCCCAGAACAGTACGGTACAGTAATACAGTATAAATGCAAACCCAATTGGGGAGACTACTCAACCCACCAACCGCTACACACCACCCGTACCAGCCAACACACCATGTGGGGAATATCTCGACCCACCCAGCCCACACACCACAGTCGCAGCATGGCTGCTCAGTTAAACAGTATACGAGGCAAAACCCCTTTCAGAAACAGTACGAGGCATAGCCCCTTTTCAGTAACGTGGCTGTGCCACTCACACTTCCTCCATTATCAAAACCCAACCCATGCAATAGATACATATCATGGCATGCAATAACAGTAACAGTCATGTCAAACAGTACAGTCAATTTTTGCCCTAGGGGTATAACGGTAATTTTCTACCTAGGGGCAAAACAGTAATTTCTTACCCTAAGGGTATTTCAGTAATTTTGCTCTCATGTTATAGATTTTATGCTTAATACAGTATTTATTAATCACATAGTTGTCACAGAAGTCCAGTTAACTCAGTTTTTCAGTCTTAGCATTCAAGCCCTAAAACCCCTAATGTGCCCTATTACGTCGATTGGCCCATTAGGCCCATTTAGTCCCAATTTCATAATCAGTTATCTTGTTTTAACTGTTTTCACGCCTACAGTTCATAATATCACCTTTAAACCCATTTTTACTCACATGGACCCAAATCGCCCATTGGGCCCATATTTGGGTCACCAAGGCCCAACTTACCATAATGTCCAAAATTTAGCGGTCAACACGCCTAACAGTGCCGATTCCAAAACTAACCTTCTCCTACTAACTTGAGAACGTTTGCACGCTCACAAGCTCTCGAAATACTAAAACTTCAGCATTTCGGCTTTTCGACTTTTGCCGATTTGCGCATTGAAGGGCGTTCGAAACACACACCTGTTTTGCAGTTTCTCCTATGAGATCTCCTATGCGTTAATCCCTACAATCCAATACTTAATTGATTAGACCATATTAACACTTAATCTGAATTGAAAACTTACCCAAAGCCTTACTTACACATTCGGCCAACACCTCCAATGGCTTAATGTTCTTACCTTCCGATTTAGATCCCTTTAGATCTAGATCTGATGTTCCAATGTCTTCAACTCCTTGTTTGATCACCTTCTTCTCTAACTAACACACAAAAAGAACAAAGAAAACACCACTTGATTTACCAAAAGTCCAAAACGACAAAATCCTTAACTTTAGGGACTTTCGGCTTTTCCAAATATGAAATATTGAACAGATCTGAAGTATTAAACACTTACCAACGATTTCCCTTCAGTTCCTATGCAGATTTGATGTAAATCTGACCCTTAAACGTCAGTAGAAACCTTATATTTGAGATTTGCAATTTCGGCTATCTCCCTACAACTATGGTGATTTTGGCTTTTCAACAAGAGAAGAGGATGGCGTTTTGGGTGTAGATTTTGGGTGATGGTGTCGACAATGGTGTGATTCAAGGGAGTGTAGTAATCGGCCACAACAGGTGAAAGGAATAGGGGTGATTTGGCTTACAAGAAATCGGCAAGAAAGGAAGCAGTTTTCGGGATTTCTGGCACTTTGAGCAATCGGTTATGGTTGATTTTAAGAGGAATGAAAGCAAAAGAAAGAGTAGATCTGTGCAAGGTGGGTATTCGGCTAGGGAAGAGATCAAAGGGGAAGAAGAAAAATGAAAAAAAAAACAATGGTAGAGGTGGAGAGGAAGAATTCAGCTATGAGCTTTCCATGGAGGCAACTTTTGGCTTTTCTGACAGTAGAACAGAGAAAAAATTCCTAAGGTGGCTAACCCTAATTGTCATGACAGAAAAAAGAAAATGATATAACCCTAGTAGTCCCTCTAAAGCAATCGGCCCAAGTCCCTAAAGCCCCCTTGCCAAAATTCACTTAAGTTAGGCACATGCCCGGCACATGCTTAAAAATTAAAAAGAACTCTATGCTTACCTTGTAACTCGAACCCTTGTCCTTGAATATCCACTTAGGCGCCACTTTTCTAGGAGCTTAGTGGCTCCACCTTGCCACTTTACCAAGAGCTCACTTGTGACATATTTTACACGGTTTTTCTTAAAAGCCCACTTAACCAAGTCCCCTTTCACTTGAAAATCCAACTTAATATTTTACCGGGTTTTAACTTAAACTTGGGCCTTCTATAGGCCCACTAACACATGTACATACATTATCAACCTTTCGAACACCAAAATTTTAAAAATTTCACTAAAATTCACAAAACCCGAAAAATCCCGAAAATCAGGGCGTTACAGAATCTAAGTCAGAAAAAATATTTTAAAAATATTTTTGGTGTTTATAATGTATGATATTGTTCGTGCAAAAATTTTGTTTAAAAATTTTATTGCTTGGATGCCCGATTTAGTAAAAGGGCTTAATCACGTAAAATAAAAAATTGGTGGTTTAATGTGCAAGGGCCGAATTGAATATGTCTTTATGATATGGAGTGTTTATGTTGTAATTAAGCCATTTTAAAATGAAGTGGATGACCTTAACCTTATGATATAATGGTTTTTAATTTAATTAAAAAGGTTATTTTTGTAAATTATTAAATACATAATATATATTAAATCATAAAAGATGAAACATGTTCATCTTTATTGTTTGCACGGTCGAATGTGTTAAAGAAAAAGAACAAAAAAAACATTTTCAAAGGTTTGGTCTTGAGTTTCTTCAATTTAGGTATGTAACTACCTCGGTTTTTGTTAATTTTTACGTTTTTGATATCGTTGCTTTGAATACTACCCGACCCATGCTTGAATTTCTGATTTTGATGAATATTTTGAGTTATGCCATTGATGAATAGTTGTGTTTTGTGAAGTTTGATGACGAATTATGAAAGATATGTTTTGGATTGGAATTTTTGATGAATTTGAGTAATTAGGGCTAAATTGAAAAAATTATAAATTGAGGGACTAAAATGTGAAATAAAAGAAATATATGGACTTGTATGAGTGAAATTCGGCCTAAGCATGGTGTGTTCAAATTTTGCATGTTTTGTGTTGTATGCAATTTGGACTAAATTGTAAAAAGTGTAAAATGTTAGGGGCAAAAATGGTAATTTTCCTATTTATGTTTTTTTGGACTGAATTGCATAGAATCATGTTTGAATAAGTTTATTTTGAATACATTTAGATCAAGAACCAAAGAAATCAAATTTGGATCAGGGAAAACCAAAGTCGTCAACTAATCATCCCGTTCTGATTTTTATTATCAGAGGTAAGTTTATAAGCAAATATGTGTTGTTAATTATAAATAAATACTAGTTTATATGCTGAATTGTACTATATGAAATTAAATATGTGAATCCTGAATTTGAATATGCTTGGAAGCTATGTTTACGAGTTTGAATCGACCGAGATACGACGGTCAAAAAGCCCCGTATGAACCTTAGGAATTGCTAGGACACATATGTCATGACATAGGATTTTTGATATGTGTTCTCGTGTAAGACCACGTCTGGGACATTGGCATCGATATGTGATTATGTTTAGACCATGTCTGGGACATCGACATCGTATATGTGATTCGTGTAAGACCCTGTCTAGGATAGTGGCATCGATATGTGATTACATGTAAGACCATGTCTAGGACGTTGGCATTGTATGATATGTTTGATTATCTGGGTATCCTAGTCAATTTCGAATGGTTCAACAGGCAAAGATAAATTGTGATTGAATGTTTTAAATGAGCTAAAACGATCAAGTATGTGATGGTTGGTTACCTATTTGAAAATAAGGTAAGTTGGTTATATGTGATAAAAATGATACATGATGCTATTGTAAGTATATGTGTGAATTTAAGAAGTATATTCGGCCTTATAGTAGTATAAGTATGTGATATTAAAGTTTGATTAATGAGTATATGTATATGAATGCATATGTATATTCAGTTATATAAGACAATATGATTTTGAGATTGGAGAATATATTGATAATGTATATATGTATATTCGGCCAAGATGAAATTTATCTGTGAAAGTATATGTTATATATATATATATGGAACTATAAGTTTGAAATTATATATGATTACAAAAGCATAAATTGATTTGGTTAATTGAATTGATTATGTTATTGAGATGTTTATTTGCTTATGACTTACTAAGCTGTGATAGCTTACTGTGTGTGTTTGTTTGCCTCTGTTTTATAGATTTTGGAGACTAGTTACGGGCATGGGGATCGTCAGTGAAGTCTATCACATTATCGACTATTTTCGGTACCTTTAAAAGCTTGAATTCAAACCTATGGTATATATAGGCTAGTTCGTAATATGTTTGACTTTGGGATATGTATATAATATGCCATGCGAAAATGGCCTAGTTAAGCTTGGATTTCATGTTTTTTATCAAATGGTGTTCATGTTTGGTTTTGATTTTGTGATTTGGACATGGTTTATATATTGATGCATATATGTGATGTGAACTTTGTTGGTTTACTTTGTTAAAGTGTTATTAGGTAAGTCGGTTGAGGTAAAAAAATGTGGTAAAGTTGCTAATATTATATGTTCATAATTGATTAATGAATTCGGTTATGACAATTGACTTATAAAATATGATATGTATAAGATATGTTCGATAATATGGTTAGATGTATTCGGCAATTGGTATTGAATTTGGATTAACTTTTGATGTGTATGATAATGGAAGATATGATTTGTTTGATTCATGTTTAACTATAAGTGTATGATATTTGTCATAGCTATTTTACATTGGCTTGTAAATAAATATGTGCATAGGTAAATCGGTTTATAATGGAAAACGTTAAGTGCATTTGATATTCAGTTATGTGGTGGAATAAATATGGTTGATAATGTGTGAGCTGTTCATGATTTGGACTCATACTTATGTTCATGAAGAATTGGTTTAGAAGTCATTATAATGCACTAATGTATATTGGTTTTGTGAAAGAATATATGTGTATTGAATTTGGTATGTCATAGTTTCGGTGAAGCAAGGTTTATGCAAATATATGTATCATAGTTCTTATTAGGTTAATACGTCCGGCTAATAGGAGTTGTGGAAATGATTATGATGATTACTCATGATTAAAGTTATTTTGGTAATTACTAAAGGATACATGTGAGTGTTATGCTTATTTTGATCATGGTATATATGCTTAAGGTGTTTGGCATATTTTGGTTTTTTGGAAATTGAGGATATATGTATGTTTGGTTTTTGGTAATTGGTAACTTCTTTTAGTAAAGTGAATATAACACGGCTATTAGTTGATTTTAGGTTCGACTAAGTGGATTTATTATAAGCATGTGCATATTTGGCTAATGCAATTTCAATGACCAAATGAGTAGTAACTTTCGCTATTTGATGAAAAATGCTTATATGTGAATTTTGCCAAATAGATTTGAGCATTGTGCATTAAAGCTAAATCATACTATGAAAGTACATCATTACACATGATGCATTCGGTTATGACCATATGAATAGTAGATTTGATATGTTAATGGGTAATTGGGTATCACATGTAGTAACATTCAAATGCTGAATGGAGTTGGTTAAAGATGATAAGTATTCATATATATATATATATATATGCTTATCATGTTTCATGTATGTAACATTTAAAATGAAATATTTGTTTAGTTAATGACTTATGCACATGTTATATGGTAATTAGTATATGCAGCACTATTGTTTATGAACTTTGTAACTGGTTATATGCTTGAAAAGAATTATGATATGATTCGTATAGTATTTAATTTGGTTATATATGATAGCGTTTGATTGGTTTATAAATATAGGCAAGTGTATTCATATGATTATTCAGAATTTGTGTATTGTCCGGTAATACCTCGTAACCCATTCCGACGACAGATACGGGTTAGGGATGTTACATTGGTTTAGCCAATTAATACAGTTTATTCATTAAAGATTCCCCTGTTTCGCTGTTCAATAGCTTTGACACCTTTTCACTAAAAATCAAATTTCTCATTATATAGAGTTTAGATAACCTTCCCGTTTGTTTCTTTTAAAAGTAGACTCATCAAGCATTCTATGAATATAAATTACACACTATAACCATTTTTGTACAATTTTTAGTGATTTTCCAAATTTGGAATAGGGGATTTCCAAAACCATTTAGACCCTGTCTACCAAAATTTAAATATCTGATAATATAAAATTCATTTACTCACACTGTTTCTTTTATGTGAAAATAGACTCAATGAGATTTAATTTCATTTCTCATTTAGCATCTAATTCAATTTCCACTATTTATGGTGATTTTTTCAAAATCACGTAACTACTATTGTTTCAAACTATTTTACTAAAAAATTCACTCTCCCAATTTTCTTCATATTACTTTCATATATCACACATAATACCAAGTGTAACGCCCTGATTTTCGGGATTTTTCGGGTTTTGTGAATTTTAGTGAAATTTTTAAAATTTTGGTGTTCTAAAGGTTGATAATGTATGTACATGTGTTAATGGGTCTATAGAAGGTCCAAGCTTAAGTCAAAACCCGGTAAAATATTAAGTTGGATTTTCAAGTGAAAGGGGACTTGGTTAAGTGGGCTTTTAAGAAAAACCGTGTAAAAGATGTCACAAGTGAGCTCTTGGTAAAGTGGCAAGGTGGTGCCACTAAGCTCCTAAAAAAGTGGCGCCTAAATGAATGATCAAGGACAAGGGTTCGAGTTGCAAGGTATTCGTGGAGTTCTTTTTAATTTTCAAGCATGAGCCTAACTTAGGTGAATTTCGGCAAGGGGCTTTAGGGACTTGGGCCGATTGCTTTAGAGGGAATGCTAGGGTTATATTATTTTCTTTTTGTTGTCATGACAATTAGGGTTAGCCACCTTAGGGTTTTTTCCTCTCTTCTACTGTCAGAAAAGCCAAGAGTTGCCTCCCTGGAAAGTTCATAGCCGATTTCTCCTTCCCCATCTCCACCATTGTTTTTTTTCATTTTTCTTCTTCCCTTTGATCTCTTCCCTAGCCGAATACCTATCTTGCATAGATCCACTCTTTCTTTTGCTTCCATTCTTCTTAAAATCAACCATAACCGATTGCTCAAAGTGCCAGAAATCCCGAAAACTGCTTCCTTTCTTGCCGATTTCTTGTAAGCCGAATCACCTCTGTTTCTTTCACCTATTGTGGCCGATTACTACACTCCCTTTAATCACACCATTGTCGACACCATCACCCAAAAGCTACAGCCAAAACGCCCTCTTCTTCTCTTATTAAAAAGCCGAAATCACCATAGTTGTAGGGAGATAACCGAAATTACAAATCTCAGAGATAAGGTTTCTACTGACGTTTAAGGGTCAGATTTACATCAGATCTGCATAGGAACTGAAGAGAAATCGTTGGTAAGTGTTTAATCCTTCAGATCTGTTCGATATTTCATGTTTGGAAAAGCCGAAAGTCCCTAAAGTTAATGGTTGTGTCGTTTTGGATTTTTGGTAAATAAAAGGCCGTTTTCTTTGTTCTTTTGTGTGTTAGTTGGATGAAAAGGTGATCAAGCAAGGGGTTGAAGACTTTGGAACATCAGATCTAGATCTAAAGGGATCTAAATCGTCAAGGTAAGAACATTAAGGCCATTAAGGGTGTTGGCCGAATGTGTAAGTAAGGTTTTGGGTAAGTTTTCGATTCAGATTAAGTGTTGATATGGTCTAATCAGTTAAGTATTGGATTGTAGGGATTAACGCATAGGAGATCTCGTAGGAGAAACTGCAAAACAGGTGTGTGTTTCGAACACCTTTCCATGCACAAATTGGTAAAAGCCGAAAAGCCGAAATGCCGAAGTTTCGGTATTTCGAGAGCTTGCGAGCATGCGAATGCTCTCAAGTTGGAAGGAGAAGGTTAGTTTTGGAATCGGCACTGTTAGACGTGTTGACCGCTAAATTTTGGGCTTTTTGGTAAGTTAGGCCTCGGTGGGCCAAATATGGGCCCAATGGGCGATTTGGGCCCATGTGAGTTAAACTGGATTTAAAGGTAATATTATGGACTGTAGATGTGAAAACAGTTAAAACAAGATAACCGAATGTGAAATCGGGACTAAATGGGCCTAATGGGCCAATCGGCGTAATAGGGCTCATTAGGGGTTTTAGGGCCTTAATGCTAAAACTGAAAAACTGAGGTAACTGAACTTCTGTATAGCTGTGTGATTAATAAATACTGCAATAAGCATGAAATCTATAACATGAGAGCAAAATTACTGAAATACCCTTAGGGTAAGAAATTATTGTTTTGTCCCTAGGTAGAAAATTACCGTTATACCCCTAGGGCTAAAATTGACTATACTGTTTGACATGACTGTTACTGTTATTGCATGCCATGATATATATCTATTGCATGGGTTGGGTTTTGATAAAGGAGGAAGTGTGAGTGGCACAGCCACGTTACTGAAAAGGGGGCTATGCCTCGTACTGTTTCTGAAAGGGGCTTTGCCTCGTATACTGTTTATCTGAGCAGCCATGCTGCGACTGTGGTATGTAGGCTGGGTGGGTCGAGTTATTCCCCACATGGTGTGTTGGTTGGTACGGGTGGTGTGTAGCGGTTGGTGGGTTGAGTAGTCTCCCCAATTGGGTTTGCATTTATACTGCATTACTGTACTGTACTGTTATGGGCCTATGGGCCAATCTGTTATCTGAATAGGGCTTCAGCCCAGTATCTGTTATAGGGCCTTGGCCCAGTTTACTGCTATCTGAATAGGGCCTTGGCCCAGTATCTGACTGAGACTGGTTAGGGTTTAGGCCCAGTGGGCTTGAGCCAATTTGGGCTTTGGATGGGTTCTGCACACACTGAGTTTTCCCAAACTCACCCCTCTCTTTCCATCCTTGCAGGTGAGCCCTAGATTGTGACTTGGACGCTGGGAGGGATTCAGAGTGGCCACGAGGACTGAACTTTCTTGGTTTAACTTAAATATTTCGTATTGGTTTTTACTTTGATATGGGTTGTAATAAGGCCGCTATAACTGTTATTTGGGATTTCTTTACGGTTTTATTTCAAACTTGAACATACACTGTTTTTGAAAATTAAATCAATATTTTCTTAAACAACCTGACTTTACTAAAAACTAAGAATGATGGTAAGACTAAAATGAAACGATTCACAAATGAGATAGAGATTAGGTCGAATAGTAATCAAATTGGGAATTTCAAGAAAAACAAATATTACTTTTCAAAAATCTCGAACATCAGACTTAGTACATAGGACGGCGTAGCATAGTCTAGGTAATGTGGCACACCGGACATGGCCATAACGTCTGGGCCGGGTCAGGGGTGTTACATTTAGTGGTATCAGAGCCAAGTTGCAACAACTCGGCTGTGGATCGGGTCCAAAAAGGGGTTTTCAAAATTTTTAAGCTCATAAAAGGTATTTTTGGAAAACCAGATTTTCTGAAAGAATTTTTGTTTTCGAAGTGATTTCTTTTAACTTGTCTTTTCTAAAATATGTTTAAAAAAAAAATTATTTTTAGGTCTAAGATTTTATTGAAATCTGGTACTTCGAGAGGTGGCACACTGAATCCCCGGCACCAAGTTGTAAGTATTTTCTGCCTTAACTTCTATACTATACTAATAATAAAACTGTAGATAGCACTGAGCCTTAGATAGAATACTATTGATGAGGTAGTATTAAGGCTGTAGCACTGAGACGGTAGGGTAAACTAAACCCTAGGAAACTGAGACAGTAATTAGATTACGTTGCGCGAGAACAACTCTGAAATTCTACCTATTCATAAGATATTCCGTAATAAAAATTGAAACATTGAGCTAATGTCATAAAACTTTGTAAATCAGATAATCGATATGAGTACAAGGGCTACTCGTGGACGAGGCCGTGGACGAGGCCGAGTTAGTGCTCAAGTTGGATCGTCGTCTTCTGAGCATAGGCCAGCAGGAGAGGCACGACCACCGGTTGAGGAAAATGGGCCGTATAATCGGGCCGCAGGGGACGACGCTCTGTCCGAGGCCATGCTGAGAGTTCTGGAAAGGGTGGCCGGAGCTAATGTTGGGCCGGTGAATAGGGGGTCCATTTCTGAGCGACTTCGGGCCAATGGAGCGGAAGTTTTTAGGGGCATATCTGGAGTGGCCCCAAATGTGGCTGAGTACTGGTTGGAAGCCACAGAGCGAATTATGGACGACTTGGACTGCTCAGTGGAGCAGAAGCTGAAAGGAGCGGTATCGTTGCTGAGGGACGAGGCATATCAATGGTGGATCACCGTAAGAGAGGGTACCCCAGCTGAGAGGGTAACTTGGGAATTGTTCAAGCAGTCTTTCAAGGCGAAATATGTTGGGGCTAGTTATGTGGATGCACGAAGGAAGGAATTTCTGAACCTGACCCAGGGTAGTAAGACTGTGGCTGAATATGAGGCAGAATTTCTGCGATTAAGTCGGTATGCTAGTGGCATTGTTTCCACCGAGTATGAGCGTAGTGTTCGGTTCGAGGATGGCCTCAGAGATGAGCTGAGAGTATTGATAGCGCCGCAGAGGGAGCGCGACTTTGCTGCACTGGTGGAGAAGGCTAAGATAGCCGAGGAAGTGAAGCAAGCTGAAAGGCGGAATCGCGATAGGGATCGCAACCGTTTTAAAAGAGACTCTGGAGTATCGGGAGCTGCAAACCGGAATTTTAAGAGGGCTAAAGTAGAAGAACCAGTGCGAGCTATGCCAGTGAATGTTGTTAGACCACAGGCTTGTGGAGACTGTGGCAGGGTTCATCGAGGAGAATGCTGGAAACGCAGTGGAGCTTGTTTTCGTTGTGGGTCTAAGGACCATCAGGTTAAAGACTGCCCACAGAAGCCAGCTCAGGCTCAAGCGGTTGATCAGAGAGTTGCTCAGCCTGCGCGTGGGGGACTGCCACCGCTAAGGGGCCGTGGTCAAGGTAGAGGAGGCAATGGTAATGGACGTGGTCGTGGAGCACCTGGCAGGGGTGCTGGAAATGCTGAGGCTCGTCAGCCAGCCTTAGTGTATGCTGCTCGCCGCCGCGAGGAGGGTGATGCACCTGATGTTATAACTGGTTCGTTCTTAATAGATCATACACCATATACTGCTTTAATTGATGTGGGTTCGACTCATTCGTATGTTGCTTGTGAAATTTCTGGGTCGTTGGGTGTGCATTCTGAGGAGACTGTGAGTGGGGTAACTGTGACTAGTCCTTTAGGTCACTCTGTTAGGGTAGATAAACTCTTTAGAGATGTGCCTTTAGAGACTCAAGGTAGGATATTTCTGGGAGACTTGATGGAGTTACCTTTTGGAGAATTTGACTTGATTCTGGGCATGGACTGGTTAACCAAGCACAAGGCAACGTTGGATTGCGCGGCCAAAAGAATGGTATTAAGAACAACCAAAGGTGAGGAGGTGATGGTTATTGGTGAACGAAGGGACTATTTGTCCAATGTGGTTTTTGCCCTAAGGGCTGAAAGGTTGATGCGCAAAGGTTGTGAAGCATACTTAGCGTTTGTAAGTCAGACTGAACCCGAAGGGGTGACCGTGGAGACAGTGAGGACTGTTAATGAATTTCAAGATGTATTTCCTGAGGAGCTACCTGGACTACCTCCTAACCGAGAAGTGGAATTTGGGATTGATCTGTTGCCTGGAACAGCTCCAGTGTCCATTGCGCCTTACAGAATGGCACCAAAGGAGCTAGTGGAATTGAAAGCCCAGATTCAAGAGTTGTTAGATAGGGGCTTCATTAGACCGAGTGTGTCTCCGTGGGGAGCACCGGTGCTATTTGTGAAAAAGAAGGACGGTACGATGCGTATGTGTATCGATTATCGCCAGTTGAACAAACTGACGATAAAGAATAAGTATCCTCTGCCAAGAATCGACGATCTATTTGACCAGCCTAAAGGAGCTTCAGTGTTTTCCAAGATCGACCTTCGATCTGGGTATCATCAGTTAAGGGTAAAAGAGGTGGATGTGCATAAGACAGCATTCAGAACTCGTTATGGTCACTACGAGTTCTTGGTTATGCCCTTTGGATTGACGAATGCACCAGCAGCTTTTATGGATTTAATGAACCGAGTATTTCAGCCGTACTTGGATCGTTTTGTGGTCGTCTTTATTGACGATATATTGGTGTATTCGGAAACAGAGAAGAAGCATGATAAGCATCTTCGAATCGTTCTGCGGACTCTAAGAGAAAAGCAATTGTATGCGAAATTTAGTAAGTGCGAATTCTGGCTTCGAGAAGTGACTTTTCTGGGTCATGTTGTTTCTGCTAAGGGAATTAGGGTAGATCCTCGCAAGATTGAGGCAGTTCTGGATTGGAAGCCGCCTAGGACGGTGACAGAAATTCGTAGTTTTCTGGGTTTGGCAGGCTATTATAGAAGGTTTGTTGAGGGGTTCTCTATCATCGCGGCTCCATTAACGAAATTGTTAAGGAAGGGAGTACCCTTTAATTGGACTGAGAGGCAGCAAGAAGCTTTTGACAACCTGAAAAAGGTGTTGACCGAGGCGCCAGTGTTGATTCAGCCGGAATCCGGGAAGGACTTTACGATTTATAGCGATGCTTCGCATGTGGGATTAGGTTGTGTACTGATGCAAGAGGGTAAGGTGGTTGCCTATGCTTCGCGACAGCTTAAGCCTCACGAGGTGAACTACCCTACGCATGATTTGGAGTTGGCAGCGGTGGTATTTGCATTGAAAATCTGGAGACACTACCTTTATGGGGAAAAGTGTATTATATACACTGACCACAAAAGTCTCAAATATCTGTTAACTCAGAAGGAGTTGAACCTTAGGCAACGAAGATGGATAGAGTTGCTTAAGGACTATGACTGTTCGATTGAGTATCACCCTGGCAAGGCTAATGTCGTGGCTGATGCACTGAGCCGAAGGACTGTTACTGAGTTAAAGGCGATGTTCGCTCGTTTAAGTTTGTATGATGATGGGAGTTTGCTGGCCGAACTGCAAGTGAGACCGACTTGGACCGAGAGGATTAAAGAATTGCAGTGGAAGGATGATTCGTTGACTCCTCGATTTCAACAAGTCAAGGAGGGTAAGAGTGAGGATTTTGGACTGAATTCTGATGGAGTCCTATGCTTTCGAGGAAAAGTCTGTATTCCTAAGGATTCTGACTTGAGGAAGTTGATATTGAGTGAGGCTCATGGTGGAGCCTATGCTATGCACCCTGGAGGTAATAAGTTGTATAGGGATTTGCGAGAAGGGTACTGGTGGCCTGGACTTAAGCGAGAGGTGACTGATTTTGTTGGGAAATGTTTGACGTGCCAGCAAGTTAAAGCTGAGCACCAACTGCAGTCTGGATTGTTGCAGCCAATAAAGATTCCGCAGTGGAAATGGGAAAGAGTAACGATGGATTTTGTGAGTGGCTTGCCTTTGACACCTTCAAAGAAGGACTCTGTTTGGGTAGTTGTGGATAGATTGACGAAGTCTGCTCATTTTATACCAGTTAGAACTGATTACTCACTTCAGAAGTTGGCCAAGCTGTATGTAGCAGAGATAGTGCGTTTGCATGGGGTGCCAGTTTCGATAATTTCTGATCGAGATCCTAGATTTACATCTCGATTCTGGAAGAAGTTGCATGAGGCGTTAGGTACGCGATTGGACTTCAGTACTGCATTTCACCCTCAGACAGATGGTCAGTCTAAAAGGGTCATTCAAGTGTTGGAAGACATGTTAAGAGGATGTATCATTGATTTTCGTGGTAGTTGGGAAGATTATTTACCGTTGGCAGAATTTGCATACAACAACAGTTATCAAGCAAGTATTCAGATGGCTCCATATGAGGCACTTTATGGACGGAGATGTCGCACTCCTACTTGTTGGACAGAATTGGGAGAACGTAGAGTTCTTGGACCAGAGTTGGTAGCAGATACCGAAAGTAAAGTTAAGCTGATTCGAGATCGGTTAAAGGAGGCGTCTGATCGGCAGAAGTCATATGCTGACCTTAAGCGTAAGGAGATTGAGTTCGCTGTTGGGGATATGGCGTTCCTAAAGGTGTCGCCGTGGAAGAAGATCTTGAGATTTGGTAAAAAGGGCAAGCTAAGTCCGCGGTTTATTGGGCCTTATCGGATTCTTAAGCGGATTGGGCCAGTAGCCTATCAGTTGGAGTTGCCACCAGAGTTGGATCGTATCCATGACGTTTTTCACGTGTCTATGCTAAGACGGTATCGATCAGACCCTTCGCATATTGTACCAGTAGAAGAGATTACAGTAAATGCCGATTTGACTTTCGAGGAGGAACCTGTGGAGATCTTAGATCGTGATGTCAAAGTCTTAAGGAGGAAGTCTGTTCCTTTGGTAAAGGTGCTATGGCGTAATCATGGTAGAGAAGAAGTTACTTGGGAGCCAGAGGAGACTATACGTCAACAATACCCTCAATTATTTGGATCAGGTAAATTTCGTGGACGAAATTTCTTTAAGGAGGGTAAAGTTGTAACGCCCTGATTTTCGGGATTTTTCGGGTTTTGTGAATTTTAGTGAAATTTTTAAAATTTTGGTGTTCTAAAGGTTGATAATGTATGTACATGTGTTAATGGGTCTATAGAAGGTCCAAGCTTAAGTCAAAACCCGGTAAAATATTAAGTTGGATTTTCAAGTGAAAGGGGACTTGGTTAAGTGGGCTTTTAAGAAAAACCGTGTAAAAGATGTCACAAAGGGAGCCTTGGTTGAGTGGCAAGGTGGTGCCACTAAGCTCCTAAAAAAGTGGCGCCTAAATGAATGATCAAGGACAAGGGTTCGAGTTGCAAGGTATTCGTGGAGTTCTTTTTAATTTTCAAGCATGAGCCTAACTTAGGTGAATTTCGGCAAGGGGCTTTAGGGACTTGGGCCGATTGCTTTAGAGGGAATGCTAGGGTTATATTATTTTCTTTTTGTTGTCATGACAATTAGGGTTAGCCACCTTAGGGTTTTTTCCTCTCTTCTACTGTCAGAAAAGCCAAGAGTTGCCTCCCTGGAAAGTTCATAGCCGATTTCTCCTTCCCCATCTCCACCATTGTTTTTTTTCATTTTTCTTCTTCCCTTTGATCTCTTCCCTAGCCGAATACCTATCTTGCATAGATCCACTCTTTCTTTTGCTTCCATTCTTCTTAAAATCAACCATAACCGATTGCTCAAAGTGCCAGAAATCCCGAAAACTGCTTCCTTTCTTGCCGATTTCTTGTAAGCCGAATCACCTCTGTTTCTTTCACCTATTGTGGCCGATTACTACACTCCCTTTAATCACACCATTGTCGACACCATCACCCAAAAGCTACAGCCAAAACGCCCTCTTCTTCTCTTATTAAAAAGCCGAAATCACCATAGTTGTAGGGAGATAACTGAAATTACAAATCTCAGAGATAAGGTTTCTACTGACGTTTAAGGGTCAGATTTACATCAGATCTGCATAGGAACTGAAGAGAAATCGTTGGTAAGTGTTTAATCCTTCAGATCTGTTCGATATTTCATGTTTGGAAAAGCCGAAAGTCCCTAAAGTTAATGGTTGTGTCGTTTTGGATTTTTGGTAAATAAAAGGCCGTTTTCTTTGTTCTTTTGTGTGTTAGTTGGATGAAAAGGTGATCAAGCAAGGGGTTGAAGACTTTGGAACATCAGATCTAGATCTAAAGGGATCTAAATCGTCAAGGTAAGAACATTAAGGCCATTAAGGGTGTTGGCCGAATGTGTAAGTAAGGTTTTGGGTAAGTTTTCGATTCAGATTAAGTGTTGATATGGTCTAATCAGTTAAGTATTGGATTGTAGGGATAAACGCATAGGAGATCTCGTAGGAGAAACTGCAAAACAGGTGTGTGTTTCGAACACCTTTCCATGCACAAATCGGTAAAAGCCGAAAAGCCGAAATGCCGAAGTTTCGGTATTTCGAGAGCTTGCGAGCATGCGAATGCTCTCAAGTTGGAAGGAGAAGGTTAGTTTTGGAATCGGCACTGTTAGACGTGTTGACCGCTAAATTTTGGGCTTTTTGGTAAGTTGGGCCTCGGTGGGCCAAATATGGGCCCAATGGGCGATTCGGGCCCATGTGAGTTAAACTGGATTTAAAGGTAATATTATGGACTGTAGATGTGAAAACAGTTAAAACAAGATAACCGAATGTGAAATCGGGACTAAATGGGCCTAATGGGCCAATCGGCGTAATAGGGCTCATTAGGGGTTTTAGGGCCTTAATGCTAAAACTGAAAAACTGAGGTAACTGAACTTCTGTATAGCTGTGTGATTAATAAATACTGTAATAAGCGTGAAATCTATAACATGAGAGCAAAATTACTGAAATACGCTTAGGGTAAGAAATTATTGTTTTGTCCCTAGGTAGAAAATTACCGTTATACCCCTAGGGCTAAAATTGACTATACTGTTTGACATGACTGTTACTGTTATTGCATGCCATGATATATATCTATTGCATGGGTTGGGTTTTGATAATGGAGGAAGTGTGAGTGGCACAGCCGCGTTACTGAAAAGGGGGCTATGGCTCGTACTGTTTCTGAAAGGGGCTTTGCCTCGTATACTGTTTATCTGAGCAGCCATGCTGCGACTGTGGTGTGTGGGCTGGGTGGGTCGAGTTATTCCCCACATGGTGTGTTGGTTGGTACGGGTGGTGTGTAGCGGTTGGTGGGTTGAGTAGTCTCCCCAATTGGGTTTGCATTTATACTGCATTACTGTACTGTACTGTTATGGGCCTATGGGCCAATCTGTTATCTGAATAGGGCTTCAGCCCAGTATCTGTTAGAGGGCCTTGTCCCAGTTTACTGCTATCTGAATAGGGCTTTGGCCCAGTATCTGACTGAGACTGGTTAGGGTTTAGGCCCAGTGGGCTTGAGCCAATTTGGGCTTTGGATGGGTTCTGCACACACTGAGTTTTCCCAAACTCACCCCTCTCTTTCCATCCTTGCAGGTGAGCCCTAGATTGTGACTTGGACGCTGGGAGGGATTCAGAGTGGCCACGAGGACTGAACTTTCTTGGTTTAACTTAAATATTTCGTATTGGTTTTTACTTTGATATGGGTTGTAATAAGGCCGCTATAACTGTTATTTGGGATTTCTTTACGGTTTTATTTCAAACTTGAACATACACTGTTTTTGAAAATTAAATCAATATTTTCTTAAACAACCTGACTTTACTAAAAACTAAGAATGATGGTAAGACTAAAATGAAACGATTCACAAATGAGATAGAGATTAGGTCGAATAGTAATCAAATTGGGAATTTCAAGAAAAACAAATATTACTTTTCAAAAATCTCGAACATCAGACTTAGTACATAGGACGGCGTAGCATAGTCTAGGTAATGTGGCACACCGGACATGGCCATAACGTCTGGGCCGGGTCAGGGGTGTTACACCAAGCATGTTCAATACTAGCCATTCAAATGAATAATCATCACCAATATTTACAAGTATTCATAGTAGTGCTTACACCATAGCAGCCTTACCACAATTTCAATCACATATCGAGCACATTGCTCACGTTACACCATTGCTCTCATATACATTTGCTTAAATATACACCTGCGCTTATACATCACATAATCACATAAACATCACTTAGTAAATGTTCCTGTTGAACCCCTTCGGAACCATATCTCATTCTCGGTGGTTTCAGCACATAGCTCCACCCTCACATAAGTCCGGCTCTCGTGTACACATGGGGAACACTCAATATCACCCATGCGACCTAGCCATTTAATTTCATAGCTCTCGTGTCTACATGGTGTCCGCCACTTGGATCACACATGCGACCTAGCTATTTTTAATCCGTAGCTCTCGTGTACACATGGTATACACACAGTATTATGCATGTGACCTAGCTACATATGTAAGAATATCCCATAGCTTTCTTGTAAACATGGTATACACCTCATATTACACATGTGACCTAGCTACCACATGATACCTCGTAGCTTTCTTATAAACATGGTGTCCTACCCTTGGAACCACTCATGTGACCTAGCTACAATCATCTGTATCTTTCATTGTCCGAAGGTTTAACCGGGAACTCTACATTTCAAAATTCACCAAATCATAATTATCACCCAATCATACTTCATAATTTACATCAAATATTATTATGCTAATAAAATTGGTATATTACCTACACATAAACTTACAATTTCACATAATCACCATAGTCATAGAAAGCACTTGTAAACACAACATTTCAATTCATTTCCATGTCACCTATGTCACCTTGTATCATAGACATATTTTTTTTAATAAATTCACCAACATAATATACTAAACATGTAATTCAAAAAAATCAATTTAAAACTACAATTTAGGTTTCAAACATACATTACGACATTATTGCATTATTATTATCACACCAACTTACCTCGGAAGCAAAAATGACAAATTTTCCTGATTCGGTCCACAACCTCGATCTAGGCCTGAATCTCATTTTCCATGATCTATAATATCACAATTAGCTCATTTATTAGTCACATTATTCAATGTGACCCAAAAATCACATTATGGAAATATTACATTTTTTCCCCTAAACTTTTACATATTTACAATTTTTCCCCTTGGCTCGTAAAATAATTTTTATCCAATTTCCTTGTATATTGGACTTATCTGAACCATTTTCTCTTCTATACCAACCCCTAATTTCCCTAAATCACACACTTATGCATAAATTTACAACTTTTGCATTAGTCCTTTTTAAGGTTTTCACCGAAAATCACCTAGCAAAAGACGTTCACCACACTTCAAGCATTCATTTTCTACAATTAAACATCAAAATACACAATTATTCAACATGGGTAAATTTTTAAACTCAAACCCTAGCTCAAAATAATGGTAGAAATAGCTAAACCAAGCTACCGGGATCTCAAAAATGTAACGAGCATTAAAAACAGGGCTTGGGTGCACTTACTATTGAGCTTGGAAGCTTGAAAACCCTAGCCATGGTGTCTCCCCCCTAAGTTTCAGCCACATGAAGAAGATGGACATGATTTTGGCCTATTTTTCCCTTTTTAATTCTTTTAATTACCAACTGACAAAAATGCCCTTCATTAAAAACCTTTGGTATTTTATCCTTCCTTGGCTATTTTTGTCCAAACCAAAATATATTGGTCTAATTTCATTTAAGGACCTCCACCTTAAAACCCCATTTCAATCAAGTACCTTTATGAACAAGAACACACAAATTTCACCTTTTACAATTTAGTCCTAAATACCAAATTGAACACCCAATCGATAAAATTTCTTAACGAATTTTTCACACAAGTATCCAATCACATTATAAACCTTAAAACTTAATCGCAAAAGAATTTTCTTGTAACACCCTAGGCCCCTGTCCGTCGCCGGATTAGGGTTTAAGGTATTACAAAATCAAAATACAAACTACCGAGGTTCATAGTTACAAGCTAGACGTGAATTCATTGAGTTCTACAAGCATGCTAGCAAAATTATACCTTGAGGCTACTAATAATTGGGCTAAACCGAGCATTCAATGACCGACCATCATGTTAGAAAATTCATCGCATATTGGTTTATAACTGAACAACATGCCACAACATTAAACCATACGAGTATCATTCACATAAATATTCAACTCGAAGACTAAGCAAGCCATTTTCACATGGCTAGAATAATTACAATTCAAAATGAAGTTTGGTTTAATCGAAGGAAAATAGCCTATACATGCCATTGACCCAAAATAACCATCAAATGTACCAAAATAACAGCGATAGTGTAGGTGATTTAGGCTTCAATCCCCAAGTCCGTAGCTTCCAAAAAGAGATCTATAAAACAGAGGAAACAAGGGAAACGGAGTAAGCATTACAATGCTTAGTAAGTTTTAAGCAATGACATCAAATAAATCATCAAATTAAAGCATAGTTGTTCGTATTTTTGTTTCCCTCTTCTCTTGGGTAAGTCACCCTTTTTCCACACATATACATTCACGTCATATACGAAAGTGGATAGCTTTCACTCATAGTAAGTTCACGTAAACATATACATGTCACAAAAATTCACATAACATTTCACATAGGCCAATTGTACTTTGATCATATTAATAATCTCATTTCATGAACACATAAGAAATCACATAATGACCTTAGTATTCGGTCCAAAATCCAGCTTGCATATAAGCCAAGGGTACATACCTGTATAACTTAACACTTTCAGCGCAATTCATTAGCGACCGTTACCTTGAAGACCATTAGTCTTAGGCTTTACTCTCATCATCATCGAGATCTTTAGCTCGGGTAAACTCTATACATGGCCATCGGGTCTCTACCCCGGATATAATCTCCGCATATAGCCTTCGGGTCTTAACCCGGACATCATCTCTACATATAGCCTTCGAGTCTTAACCCGGACATCATCTCCACATATAGTCAGCGGGACTTAATCCCGGATTCACATCACATATTCTCATACACATATATATATATTCGCATGTTGCCAAGTTTCACATAGCAAGATTGCACTTGTTATTCAATCAATTCATTTGCATACAAACATATAACATGCTTCTCGACTTTATATCATAAATATATATATAATTCAAATCTTATACATGTATACTCTTCTTTTCTAGACTTTCGGCCCAATGATCAAGCATACATAAGCAATGCATTTCAAATCTCAATTTCGGTCCTTTTCTCTATGAGCCGTTCGGCCATATAACAAACAAGAAATAGGCTTCTTTCTCAATGGAACATCGTTCAAATATCAGCATGTATATCATGGCATTTTAACTTAAATACCAAATTCGATTACTCAAATCTTACCTTGAACTTTCACGAGAAATTTCGAGTTGGCTATTCGACCACTTTAGCCTTCCCTTTATCCGAACTCGTCCCTCTATGCTCTTGAGCTAAATAAAACATTTAATTCTATTAATCCTTATTCAAGCACCTTAAAGAATCATTTTCACTCATAGAAAATTCATACATACATATTCTTCTCATTGCAACCACTCATGCACATAGGAGCATTTCACATACATATCATAAATCACAGCAAGCTGATTTTCTGAGCAGCATTCAATAATTTACTCATAACTGGAGCTACGAAACTCCAAATGAGGTGCCGTTAATTTTGTATGAAAATAGACTCATTTATCTTCCATCCATAAAAATTTTCATAATTTTTGGTTTGACCAATCAATACCAGAATTTTCTCAAAGTTTCCCTATTTCACTGTTTGAGTAAACTGACCACTCTATACTACGAACCGAATTTCTCCATGTACAGAATTCCAAATATGGCCTCACCTATTCCATTCGAAACTAGACTCATTAAGGAGTCTAAGCATATAAATTTTGTCTCATAACAATTTTTATACAATTTATAGTGATTTTCCAAAAACAGGGCAGGGGACTTCGAAGTCAATCTGACACTGTCTCACTCTACTCTAAAAATCTATTTATCAGAAATTCCTTTTCTTGCAAAGTTTCTTTTATAAGAAACTAGACTCATTAAGCTTCAATTACACAATTTATTCAGCCTCTAATTCAACTCGTACAATTTATGGTGATTTTTCCAAAACACGTTACTGCTACTGTACTAAGCAATTTCTTATACAAAACCCACTCTTTAATGTTCTTAAGCACATACTTAAAACATAGCACTTCCTAAGGCACCACTAAGGGTAATCATTGACCTTAACACATATATATATATACAATTCATGTTCCTTCCATCCATAATCAGATTTCTCCATATAGCACAAACTAAACCAATTACCAATTTGACACCCAAAACATCCAAAAGCAACATCAAAGGCTCATTCGGCCATTGCACATACATACATTATAGCAATTGAAACATCAAAACAAAATTAAGAGTAAAACAACTCAATCATTCAAAGAACCAAAGGTCCTTTAGGCAATTATCCTCACCAAAGTCCCAATCTTACTATTTTGTGCTTACAAATCCAATTCTTATGAATTTTTGACATCATGGAGTCTATTAACAAGCTTTAGTAAGTTCATAATTGCAAAACAAGACTCCCTAACAAATTTTGACAAGGCCGAATGCCTTCATCCTATAAGGCTCAAGAAATTTTCACATTAACAAAGAAGAGGACCCTTAAACAAGTTCAAACAACACCCACCTTCCATTATTTAACACAAGCATTAAGGAAAACATAATTTACCCTACACTTGGTCATGGCCGAATGTTCCATCTAGATTATCACACAAAAGTTTCATGTTTTCAAGCTCAAATCTCTTAACAAGACCTTCAAAACATCACCAAAGAGAGCATGCATCCATGGCCAAATGCTTATAGCACTTAGGGCTCAAGAAATTCAAACATGTACAAGAAAAGAGCTTCAAAACCAACTAGATTTCATGAAGTGCAAAGAAAATCATCTAGAAATTGTACCTTAATCAAGATTTCTCCCAACCAAATTGCTTGAACCCTATTTCTCTTCTCCCTTAGTCACATACGGCAATGAAGGAAAAAGATGAACAAAAAATGTTGTTTTTACCCTCTTTTTCTTATTTTATTAACTATATTATTTCTATTTTATGACAACTTATTTTATTTAATAAAAACAAATTTATTTTCATTATTGTTGTTATTAATTAGCCATAAAACAAAACACAAAATGACAAACTAAGTCATCATTACCATCCACTATCACAAAAGTGGGTAATTTGACATGCAAGTCCCTTATTTTGCATGCATGCATTTATTAGTCATCACACATCTAGCTAGTCTACTTTCAAAGTTCACAACTAAGCCCTTTTAAGTGAAATTCAAATTTATAACTCTAAATTGACACACCAAACATGTCACACATGAATTAACACATATTATAGGCATCTAAATGAACATTAAATCTATTTTATGCCTCGGTTTTGTGGTCCCAAAACCACATCCCGACTAGGGTCGTTTTTAAGGCTGTCACATTTCTACTTTCGATTCATAGTTTTTGAAACCATTGTTTTGTTTAGGCCCTAATTTGGGCTGTTACACTAGTTACTTTCTCGGGTATCGTCAGCAAAGTCTATCACACTATCGTCTAATTATCAGTACTTTGAAAAGTTAAAATTTGATACTATGGCATGTATAGGCTATACTACTTTTCAGATATATTTGAAGTTGTATATATATAAGCCATGTAAAAATGGCTTGTTTATTATGTTAAGTTCAATTTCATACTTTGATTAAATTATGGTTATGTTTTGGTTTTGGTTTTGGTATTTAAGTATATTTGAGTATGGCATAAAGGTGAACTAAAGTTAAAATGGTTTACTAATGTTTAAGGTTTAGTATGTTTGGATGAGATGAATGTGAAATGTTTTGATGTGGTCCATGATATATATGAATGGTTTAGTAATTCGGCAATAGCTTAATTGAATAGTCAATGTTATGCATAAATGGCTATGATTAATGTCCAAGTTTAGGTGTTTCGATCATGTTATTTAAATATGATTTCTTGATATGTTTGCTTATGGTTTGAGAGTTCGGCTAAGTTATGTATATATATATTTGTGATGTGTTTGACATGAAATGCAAATTATGGTTTATATATATATTGGTTCAGTTCTATGGAATGTTATATATGTGTAATGTGATTGAGTAAAATGGAAGTAAACATTGAAATAAGTATCTGTTTTCAACGTGTTTAAATTTGGCTAATGCATTGGAAATTGACCAAATGAATAGTAATTCATATTATAAGAGATCATGACGGTTATATGTGTAATAGGTAAGTTTGGTTTGTTATTTGTATTTTGATGAATAAGTGATTTGGCTTTTGAATAAAACAGGGTTAAAATGATATGATCCATTAGTCATGCACATGAATACTTAGATTACTTAGTAAGTATACTTGTTCATGTCTTAACTATTTAAAACCGTGTGTAGTAATGCACATTATGCCATTATTGATTTGATTATACTTTATATATTTATATATTTATATTGTAGTGCCAAATGGAAAATGCCAATAATAATATGTATTTTAATATGTTTGCTTTATATGGCTTATGTATGTAACAATAGATTGATATATTTATATTATTCTTGATATGTGCATAGGATTATGTGGTAATATGCTATACTTGTCATTATTTGCTTATGATTTATGTAATTAGTTTATGTTTAAAAAATATCAGGAAATGATTCGTAGAAAGTTTAAATTAGAGATATATGTTAACATTTGGTTGGTTTAAGAGTATGAACAAGTGTATGCATATGATTGTTCGAAACTTGTGTCTCGTCTGGTAATACCTTATAACCCTATTCCAGTGACGGATACAGGTTAGGGGTGTTACAAGTCACATATTTCTCATGTACAACAATTAAACATGGATGAGCTCATCATACTACAAACTTTTAGGTATTTCAAAAGCATTTGATATATAATTCTTTTAATCTCATAGTTTCTCATGTTAGGAATTTATTCCGTTGAATTATAGAAATATCGATGAATACTCAGGTAATATATGTGAGGTATACGAATCAGTAATCCATCAATTCATGTCCGGGGTACCCATTAGGGCACATAATCAGGGAGCACATTCTCGAGCCATATTTATCAGGATGCTCAAATGAGCCATATAACAGAATGCTTATCCGGGCTAAATAGGAATGCTCATAAGAGCCATTTTCACAAAGAACTTTTTAACCGAGAAGCTCATGAAGAGCCTATCAGGGATGCTCATAAAAAGCCATGTAACTGGAGCTCCAGATAGCCACATATCAGGGAGTTCAAGCGAGCACTAATAGGATGCTCATATAGAGCTATGTTTGTGTCTGTAACATATGCGAGATCACAACCGAACGCATAACAGGACGCTCACAAAGAGTTGCGTTTGTGTCCGCAATATATGCAGGACCACAACCAATCGAATCATGTAACAGGATGCTCACAAAGAGCTGCGGTAGTGCGCAATGCATGCATAATCACTACCGATCAGGATGTTTGCAAGAACTATATAATAGGATGCTCGAGAAGCTTTTAACAAGATGCTCATTTGAGCTATAATATTCGCAACAAATGCCAGATTATAATCAATACAGGAAAATCAAGTATCCATCGAATTTCATTCTTCAAACGAAACTTTACATTTATCAAGAAATTTGAAGCATGTGATTATTTTCATACATCAATTGTTTATAAAATTCTCACACAAGCAACAATTAATTCAAACATATAAATATACATGATTAGGTTACACAAACTTACCTCATCAGTTGTTCATATAAAAAAGTCTACTAATCCGACACTTTTTCTTTTCCTCAATCTAACTTCGTATTTGAGTTTTTTGGATCTATATAAATGAATTTTAACATCAAATTAATACAATTCACACTCAATTAGATTCAATTTACACCATAAGCAAAATTAACATTTTGCCCCTATACTTTTCATAAATTCCAATTTCGTCCTTAGGCTCGGAAAATGAAATTCATGCAATTTATCCTTTACTCCAAGCCTAGCTGATTTTCATATATAACAATAACAATCCATAAATTTAAAAAAAATTAGAATTTTTCCATAGATTTTGCAACTTTATAATTTAGTCCCTAAATCACAATTTCATCAAAATTCACATTGTAAAAGTTGTTTATCTATTAAAACCTTTCATTTTCTACCATAAATTTCAAATTTTTAGCATATTCATCCATGGAAAATCTTCTATAATTTGATAGCTTTTCAAATTAATCCCCAAAATAGATAGATTAAGCTATCCCGATCTCAAAAAATATAAAAATTTCCAAAAATGGGACAAGAATACTTACCAATTAAGCCAACAAAGTTTGTTTTCTCTTTCCTAGGGTTTCCATGAAATTTAGGGAAGAAGATGATATAAAATGATGATATTAAACCTTTATATTATTTATCATCTTTTAATTATTCTCTTTTCCAATTTAGTCCTTATCCTTTTCTAATTTTTCCATGGATGAGTCACCAAAAATATCTACTAACTTTTCTTTAATGGTCTAATCACCATATAAGGGCCTCAAGTTTTGAATTCCATAGCTATTTGGTACTAATAGCTACTAGAATCCAACTTTTTCATTTTATACAATTTGGTCCTTTCCTTAATTAAACACATACATTGTAAAATTTTTGTAACAGCCTGAATTTGGGCCTAGAAGAATTGGGCTTTGAGTCTGGGTTCGGATAAAAGAAAACCTGAATAATTGAGAAGTTTTAAATATTATTGTTTTAAAAAAAATTGAATTAAATTATTATTAGAAAATTTTTTTTGTATTTACTATTACTAATATTTATGAAAATTATATATTATTATTACTATTATTGATAAAATATTTCTGTTATTATTATTAATGTTTTATTTAAAAATATGTATGATATTATTATTGTTAATTTAGTGTGTAAATAAATTTTGAATGATTTACAGTATGGAAAAAATTTTGGGTTCAATCCAAAACTCTAGAAAAAAATTAGTAATTTTTGCTTCATGGAGGGAATCTGGGCATAAGGCTTATAAAATAGTTGGGCAAAGGTTGGATATAAAGGAAAGTTTGGCCCAATGGTAGGAGGCGCTAGAAGCATAGGGGGTGCCTGGGTTCAAGGCACGGTGTGCGCAAGAGGTTTGTTTTTTTTTTAATAAGCAGGTAGCATTAAGACAAGGCTTAAGTATAGTTGCGACTGAGAGTTGCCACAAAAACACTTGTGGTGCAGCGGCAGCAGTGCGTTAGGCATTCCCGAGGGGCACGGGTTCGAGACCAGGCAAAGGTATGCTTTGTTTTATTTTTAAATAGCGGGCGTCAGCAGGTATAGCTTAAGAATAACTGGGACCGTATTATATTGAAAGCAAGAGCATGTCCCAGTGGCCAGCAGCGTGCTGGGTACCCCGAAGGTCCCAGGTTTGAGTTGGGGTGCACGCAAGAGGGTGCTCCTTTTTGTTGTACGCACGCGGAAGGAGACGTGCGGGGCTGGAGGACTCGTAGCAGCGTGCTGTACGGGAGACTTGCAGTGCAAGCGGTGGATAAGGGGGCTATTGTTCGGTGAAAGGATTTGGATGAAATCCAAATCCGTTTGTTGCTAAAATTAAGGAGCAAGAAAGGAATTTAATTCTAGGAAGAATTCTTTTTATTTATGCCAAATACATCATTCGGCTTTGGGGATTAAAGTGCAGAATTGCACTTAAAATTCTAGTTTTTGTGAATTGTTTTCTTCTTTATTAACTTAGGGTATTATTTTTAGTTTTTTGTAGTAGCCGACTTGATTGGGGGGTTGCTATTTTAAAAGCAAATCCATTTTTTTATTCTTTTTGTTTTCACCATTGCACTTTTCTTTATATAAAATCTTCTACCCCTATTATTAGATTTTCTTTCCTTTGATTTTCTTTCCCTTTGATTTTCTCTTCAACCCGTCGATGTTGATTTTCCCGCAGCCAAAATTCACTTCACTCTTAGCCTCTGTCGACATTATCTTCTTCTTCTTACAAAAGCCAAAACCTTCATACTTTTTGAGATTTGGGAATTGAATTCCTAGAAATTTTAGATTCATTCTCCACTGGTGTCTTGAAGTTAGATCTACGACGGATCTGGGATAGGACAGGATAGGAAACGCTCTTGACAAGTATATCGTTGGAGGTAAGTACTCGGAGTCTTATTTCTATTTGTTATTCGGGATTTGAGAAAAGTCAAATAATCCCTGTGTACTTAGGGAGGCTATCGACTTGGCTAAGGCTAATCTTAATTTGGTATTCAGTTTTGATGTACGTTGGCTACCGAAGTAGGTAATCAAGTGAAGAGCTTTGGAAATCGACAACGTGGGCGCAACCAGATATAGATCTAGTGCATCTAAGTCGACAAGGTAATGCTAGAGATTGTTTTGGGCTAGGGTCGAATATAGTAAAGTGTATAGTGGGTTAGTATAGTCGATTATTAGACTAATTTATTAATGACCGATTGTAGGCTTTACGTGTGGGGACCTCGTCAACGTTTCGACATTAATCAGGTGTGTATCGAACCCTTCTTTAGTTCGATTCGGCAAAGGCCATAGTGACTAAAAAAGTGATCGAAAGGTCAACAGTTTGTAGAACTGAGAGTATTCGAATACTCAATAGATGGTAGAATCAGTGATCGCTAGTGACCAAAGGGCTAAGTGCGAAATTTCGTGCATTTTGGTAAGATGGGCCTCGATGGGCTGAATATAGGCCCAATGGGCTTACGGGCCCATATGGGTAAAAATGAGCTATACATGTATTCTAATAGACTATAGGCTTAAAATAGTTTAAATCAACAATTAATTATAGGTTCTGGACTAAATGGGCTTAAACCGCTAAAAAGACACTGTAGGGCCCATTAGGGGTTTTAGGGCCTAGTGACTAAAAGTTGTTAAAACGAGTTAAATAATTTACAGTGACGAAAGTAGGGTTATTAGTGACTAAAATAGGAATAAAACCCTGAAATAAGTGGAATAATTACCAAAATACCTTAAAAAGTGAGAAATTACAGTTTTACCTAGGTGTTAAATGACTGTTATACCCCTAGGGTTAAATTAGACTGATTTGCATGCTTTATCGATTCTATTTATTATATGACATGTCATGATCACTTAATGCATGGGGTTGGGTTTTATATGAATGGAGGAAGTGCTAAAGGGCTTTACCCTAGTTTACCGAAAAGGGCTTTGCCCCAGTTTATCAAAAAGGGCTTTGCCCTAGTTACCGAAAGAGGCTAGGCCTCATGTTATATAATAAAGCAGCTATGTTGCCAGTGGAGAGTAGCAGTTGGGTGGGTTGAGTAGTTTTCTCCACATGGTGTGTTGGTTGGTACGGGTGGAGAGTAGCGATTGGGTGGGTTGAGTAGCTTCCCCACAGATTGATATGGGTTTTTGCATGCATTCATGATTTATTATTGAAATGGGCCTATGGGCCATACTGTTTACCGATATGTGAAAGGCTTCGGCCCAGTGATATTTTATCTAAAAAGGGGCTAAGGCGCAGCATCGTTATACGAAAGGCTTCGGCCTAGTTAATATTGAGTAGGACTAGGGCTTAGGCCCAGTGGGCCTGAGCTGATTTGGGCTCTGGATGGGCTTCTATACACACTAAGCTTCCAAACTCACTCCTTTATCTTCCATCCTAGCAGGTGAACTTAGATTGGTGGACTTGGAGCTGGGAGGGATTCAGAGTGGCCACATGGACTGGACTGATGGTTTTTAATTAAGTTAATTATTTTAATTTAATCTTAATTATTTTTATTCTGATTTTGGGTTTGTAATAAGGCTTTTTTAATTATTTTTAATTTATTTTTAGCTTAAGTATGGTATTGTTTAAATCGTTTTGAAATCAGTTAGCTTTAAGGCGCGTTTTTATAAAAGTTACTTTTTTTCAAAATATCACGATAACCGAGCAAAGCTTCCATAATGTAAACGTTTTCATAAATGAATATCTTAAATAGACTTAGACTTAATTTGTTGATCGTGGACAAGTCATTAGCTTAAAGTGTGGCAATGGATGTGTGCATGTTTAGGATTGGATCTAGGAAGAGCTTGGTTTTTAAGCAGTCTAAATGACTCACCTCCTCTTCTCTTGAATCCTACCTGGTGCGTAGTATCCATTCACTTTAAATCATCACAAAGAAGGTCTAATTTTTTGATACTTAAACTGTTTTCAAAATAACATGTCTTTACAAACTACAAAGGTAAGGTTTCATACAAGTTTAACGGTAAAAGTTTTTAAACATTAAGAAGGGTTTTCAATGAAAACATGGTTTTTGAAAAACACTTCAATGTGACACACTGGACTTGGCTGTAACGTCTAAGCCGGGTTTGAGGTGTTACAATTTTCTTATTAGAATTTTCATACATCTTTCCTATCATAATGCAGACCATGCAATACTATTAAAATAAATTTTCTTTTCGGCTCAGATTTGTGGTCCCGAAACCACTATTCTGATTTCACTGAAAATAGGTTGTTACACTTCTTCGCTATAGATTTGATCAAATCTCATCCAGATCTAAATTTTGAATGAACACAACCCATAAAATGCACCATATTTTAGATTCAATTATGCTAGATCTGAGAAAATATCTATAGATCCGCTTGCTAAACAGAAGAAGAAAACTTACTCTTTTCTCCAATTTACAAATCTGAAATAACTACACTCCTACATATTAGATTTGGTCTAACGAGTCCAGATCTATACCTTAAATAATGAATACAGACACACGCATGATATTTGGCCAAGACATTGAAGAAGATCCAAATATGAGATTTGAGATTGAATCAAAATAATATAGTTACTCTACACCAGTAACGAAATCGAGAACGAACAATTAGTGGGGATCTTGTAGGGCATAATAGATTCAAATATAGAGAAAAAAAATGGAGAAAAATAAGCAGAGATTTGACCATAATGAATGGAATGAAGATGAAAAAGAGGAGGAGAAAATAAATTGTGGTGACGCAACAATGATGGAGAAGGGGCGGCGATAGGGTAAGATGGTACAGGTGGCGGTGCAAGGTGGTGTGGCGATGATACAAGGTGATACTACAGTGATGCAATATGGTGCAAGGTGGCAGCAACGATGGTCCAAGGGAGTAGGATGGCAGCATAAGGAAAAGAAAGAAAGAAAGAAGAGAGAAAATATAGAAAAAAAATGAGAGGAGGCTAAGGAGAGGGTTGCACAAGGGATGGATGACAGAAAAGTTCTTCAGTTTTTTGGGCAAGGGTGGCAATGTGAAAGAAAAAAGGAGAAAAAAATGTCTAAATACTAGGGTTTTAAAACCCTAGGGGCAGGAATAGGGTAAAAACAAAGGAAATGTAATTTTTTAAAAAAAAATGCATGGGAAGGGATTCAAATTTGGGTTTTAAGGCCAATTTCACTAACACTTAACCAATATACTAGTAACTCATATATGCTTAATCATACAAACAAACAAAAATAAATCGGGGCATGACTAGAAACACTAAAATATATAGACATTTTCAACACCTTCTAAGTATTAATTCATGTAAATTTTAAGTATTTTCTATCGAATTTTGTGCTTTCATTATAAAATATCTAAATTGGACATGATTTAAAACACATCTTGGTGTTTAGCTATTTTGATATTAAACTTATATAATTCTGCCAATTTTGAGTAGTTTTATGCAATGGAAGCAAAATCAGCCTTAAAGTCACCTTGTGAGGATTAAATTGTTGGAGCATCTATGAAGCATTAGCTGATGAATTAATAGCCATGAATTTACCAAATTAACATACTCAAACCCTCTAAAAAAATTAGTTTGATCCAATTAAAAATTGGGTCAATAAATTTGGACAGTTTGATACGGAAGGAAAGGCCCAAAGTGACCAATTGAGGAAAGAAGAAGCACGAGCCCAAGGAGCAGCCCAAAATTGACCATCCCTTGCTTAAATCAACCCAAAAATTTAATTAAAAATAATTTCAAAATAGCCCCTAAACTCCTTCACAAAGTCGTTCCAGCCCCTCCACTTTTCAAGCCTTCACTTTATGGCACCAAGCTAATTTTAGCAAAGCCATTCAAACCTCTTTCCTACAATCAAGGGACGATCATGGGAGAAGAAAATAAAGACTCTCCTATGCTATCTTTAATTGTCCTAATCTTGTATAAATAGCCACCCTCATTGCCTTTCATCTATCACTCATTCACTTACCATTCATCCTTTCTTCTTATCCATCTTATCCTATTTGTTTATTTTTCTCTCTTGAAAAAGAGTCGTGCAAGTCCTTTGAGTAGCATTAATCAACATCTTGGAGGCCCTGGTCGGCAAAACAAAGTAGATGAAAGAAAAGGATGCACACTAGTCTGACCCTGGAGAACACTAGATTTGTCTTATAGTTTCCTTCTCTTATTTCTTTTTAATTTTTTTTGAGATTATAAAACATGAATGCTAACTTTTTTGATGCTTCCAATTTAATTAAAATGACTTAAATTCTGTTTGTGTTAGATTAATTGAATTCTGCCTATTTAAATTATTAGAATTGTGTTGTGATGTTATAAGCCTTGGTAATTTGTTCATTTAGATAAAATCAGGCCAATGTTCTTCTTGCATTGTAAGCATAAGATTGCAATTGAATTAATTATTTAATCATATTGAAATTAAAATTAATTGACACAAGATCTAAATGGTTCATATTCAATCTTTTTAAGTGGAAAATTAGATTAAATGAGTAATAGTATTAACCAATATTATTTGTAACAACCGAAATTGGGCTTAGTCGAAATAGTGATTTCAAAATCACTTACCCAAGATTAGAGAAAATTATTTTTAGCATTATTTTATGTGTTATAGCATGTTTTTAAGGGTGCATGAAAATTTTGGTAAATTAATTTACGCGATTGAAGGGTTAATAACGAAAAAGGATTAAATTACAAAGAAAAGGTAAAAGTTGTGAATTATTAGTAAAAGGTGTTAAATATCTTGAGAATAAAAATGTGGGGTGTTTAAAGTGCAAATAGGCCCTAAAATAAATGTTGGCCCGCCATGAGACAAAGAGAAAATAAAAGTAAAAAAAAAAATTAGGTAGAAATTTGGTGGTTTATTTTGACAAGTTGTGTGATAAAATAAAACAAGAAAAGACTTCACCTTCTTCTCATCTCTTTCACCGAAAATACCAGCAAAGAGGGGGGCTTTGAAGCTTTAAAATTTCAGCTAGGTTACTCTCTTGCAACTAAATTGGACTTAGTTGTAAAGTTGCAAATTAAAGAGTAGGTGTGTGAAATAATAGGAGCTTTGGGTTGCCATAAGAGTGAAAAGAGTTTGGTTAGGCTTGGTTGATAAGGAAATTCGATAAAAATCAATTTTCGAGCCTAGGGGTAAAATGGTCATTTTACCAAGGTCTCGGGGTAAAATGGTCATTTTGCACATTATGGTTCTTGATTTATTTAGGTTAAATTAGTGACTAAATTAGTGAGTTTTTATTTTTATAGATCAAGAATTGCCAAATTCGAACCTAGATCGGGGAAAAGCCAAGCAAATTGATTAAGCCGAAAAGTCGTTTTCCATTTTGTATATCGAGGTAAGTTATAGGTAAATAATGCAACATTTCTAAATTTTATGCATGAAATCATTGTATTATCGTAAAATTATGTGTTGTGATATGAGAAATGTATGCAAATAGTTAATCGAGCATGAATTGTGGAAATGATGATTTTTATTCATGAAATGATGAGAACATGCGTAGTAGAGCTCGATTGAACAATTGGAATAGATTGGATATTCATGCCATGACATTGAGTAATGTGTGTTCTAGTGTAAGACATGTCGGGACATGCATCTGCCACATTACGAGAGCCAGTGTAAGACATGTCAGGGACATGCATCGGCTTTGAGATGAGAACTAGTGTAAGAAATGTTTGGGACATGTATCAGCCTCATGATATAAAAGCTAGTGTAAGACCTATCTGGGACATAACATTAGCTTGTTACGTGTTAGTGTAAGACCTGTTTGGGACATGGCATCGACACTGATAGATGAGAGCCAGTGTAGGACCTGTCTGGGACATGGCATCGGCCTCGATACATTGAGAGTTAGTGTAAAACCATGTCTGGGGCATGGCATTGACTTGATATGTAAGCTAGTGTAAGACCATGTCTGGGACATGGCATCGGCTCAATATCCTATGTTGGAGGCTTAATGAATATCATTTCATATGCTTGGTATATGGAGTACGTTCGAGGCAATCCGAACACTCCACCTCCCCCACCTCCTCCAATTTATCACTATGCCCCGGTAGCTCCTCAAGGAGCAGAATTGAGTAGGAGAGAAAAACTTCTAGTAGATGAACTTAGAAAACATGGGGTGGAGGAATTTCGGGCAAATAAAGATGACGATCTAGGGAAAGCCTAGTTCTGGTTGGAGAACACCATTAGAGTGTTCGATGAATTATCATGCACACCTGAAGAGTGCATAAAATGTATGGTATCATTACTTCGAGACTCGACCTACTAGTGGTGGAACACTCTCTTGTCAGTGGTACTGAGAAAGAGGGTCACTTGCGATTTCATCTTGGAGGAATTTTGCAAGAAGTATATTAGTCAGAGGTTCATCTACCAGAAGAAGAAGGAGTTTCTAGATCTTAAGCAAGGCCGAATGACAGTCATGGAATATGAACGTGAGTTCGTGAGACTCAGCAAGTATTCTCGGGAGTGTGTGTCTTTTGAAGCTATCATGTGTAAGTGGTTTGAAGACGGTTTGAATGAGGATATCAGATTGTTGGTTGGTATTTTAGAGATCCGAGAATTTGTGGTGCTCATTGAGAGAGCGTGTAAGGCCGAAAAGTTGGCCAAGGAGAAAAGAAAGGCTGATATGGAGTCGCGTGACTCAAAGAAAACACAGATGGGGAAATCACATCAATCCTCATCTAAGAGATTGATGGAGTTTACTACCTGATCCAATACTTCAGTGGGATTCTTGTGTAAGAACAAGGGTAAGCAACATGTGACATCCAAGGCTTAGACTACCTCATTGGCAAGTATGGGTAGTGCTCGATTGGATAGACCCAGGTGCTCATAGTGGGGTAGGGAACACTTAGGTGAGTGTCGAGGAAATGAAAGAGGTTGTTTTCGGTGTGGTTCACTTGACCATTTCATCTGGGACTGCCTTGAGACAGATGAGGGCAACAAAAAGCATGAGGTGAGATCGAGTTGTGCTCCTTTGAGAGGTAGACCGCAGAAGAGCCCGGGCAGTGCGGCTTCTAGTCAAGGTGCCCCTAGAGATGCTGCTGTGAGGTCCGAGGGCAAAGCGCCTGCGAGGACCTATGCTATCTGTGACAGCCCTATTTCGACCCCAGTCGGGAAGTGGTTTCGGGACTGCTAAACCGAGTCCTAGAAAATATTAGAATAAAATATTCTATGTTAATTTAGGTGATAATTGTGTGTATGAATTATTGAATATGTCAAATTGAATGTGATTTTAATAGTAAGGACTCATGTGAGAGGAATTAAAAATTTAAGTGGAAAAATTCAAAGGACCAATATTGAAATTGAGTGAAATAAATGGGTTTGCATGTCCAATAATCAATTTCATGGTTAGTGGCCGGCCATGCACATTGTTTCATTGGTCATCTTATTATTTTATTAGTCAAAATAAAGTAAGTGGAGTGATATCATATTAGTTATTATTAAATAAAAGAATTTGTGAAAGAAAACAAAAATTGTTTCTTGTGTTCTTCATTGCCGTATCTAATGGAAGGAGAAGAGTGAATTTTGGCTATCTATTTCACACATTGAGGTATTTGAATCTTGTTATTTTAATTTCATGTTGATGATTTTAGGTTGATAGTTAGGCTAGGGACTTAACCCATGAATTTAATTTTGATTCGGTGATGTGTATTTCATTCGGCCATTGATGAGTAAATTGAAAGCTTGAAGCTTGGGTGAGTTTTGGTGATAGAATGTCAACGTAGCATGTTATTTAAGTCCCTTGAGATTAAAACTTATATAATATTGATTTGGTTTGTTAGATTATACTTGATGATGTCTCTTGAAATTATGGAAGTATTCGGCCATGGAAATTGGGATCCTTAAGGGATTTTTGATGTTTTGGGATGTAAATTCTTTGTTTGAATAATGAAAAGAGCTAGATTAATGTTAGAATTAAGAAATAATATTCTTGGTAAGTGTATATGTTAGTTGAATTGAAAAGATGCTTGCTAAGAAAGTGACATTCGGTCATTTTGAGTAGATTACGAGTTATGAGATTGAAATTACAAAAACAAATGGAGTTTTTAGGACCCAAATGACTAAATTGAGTATTCGGTCATGGGAGATTTTATATATATATTATATTTAGTATGTATGACTCAATTTATAATCGGTTGTAGTGATTTAGTTGCATCTTTAATGTTCACATCTTGATAACGGAATGTGGACATGGTTTATTCAATGAAATTGTAGCTAATGAATTACGTATGTGTAAGTGTGATTTTGTAAATGGGATTGCTATAATTGGTTGACCGTGAGTAGTGCATGAGAAGGCTAAAACTTGGACAAGAGTTGAGTTGTTATAAAATTCATAATAATAAGATGGTCCTAGTGTATGTGTACCTAATAGGGGCCATAAATTGGAGCTCATTATATGAAATCATATTCGGCCCCTGATGACTATTATGTCATGAATGATAAGTTTAGTTTAAAAGACTATCTATATGTGATCTAATCAAAGCCAGACATGATTTGTAACATGGTGGTAATTGGCCGAATGTGTATGTGTACTATAGAGAGGAAAATTTCATTCTTGCGTTGACTAAATTAAAACTTAATTTATCTGATTAAGCTCAAGAGCACTTAGGGGCGACCTCGGATAAAGGGAAAGCAAAGGTGACAGAATAGTTGACCCGAAATCTCTCAGAAAGATATGAGGTAAGTTTCGAGTAACGAAATTCAACTTATGGCATGATGAAGTTATAGTATAAATGTATAAAGTAAAATCTTAGACTTATAGGTTGTGCTTGAATGTCATTAAGGGAAAGATAAATTGTGAGATTATTGAAAGTTGAATATCTACATGAATTTTGACGTATCTTGAAGTAAATTTGTGTCTTCTGATCATGACTAGTGAACCGATCAACGTGTGATATGAATGTTAATTTGGATTGATCCGAGCTTAGTCTCGAAGGGCTTTTGAGCCAGTGACATGATTCGAGCTTAGTCTCGAAGGGCTTTTGAGCCAGTGACATGATCCGAGCTTAGTCTCGAAGGGCTTTTGAGCCAGTGATATAACCGGACTTAGTTCCGAAGGGCTGTTGAGCTAGAGTTGAGAACCGGGCTTGGTTCCAAAGGGCATCTGTGCCAGCCTCATATTTGGGGTCGAAATACAGTAAGTAATTGTACGAGAAATTATATAACAAATGTTGAAACAATTCAAAATAAATATGCTGCTTACCGTAAGGTAGTCAGGTATGCGCTCTTATTCTTATTAAAAGAAAAACGTGATTGTTTTTGAGTGATGACTTGGAAATTCGGTAAGGATGTTTAGACCATTATTTAAAAATCATTCGAACGTTTATAACTTGAAATTGTGGTATGGATTCTGATTTAGAGGAATCAATTACACCGATATATGATGTATATGTATATGCATGAGATTGGCTTGGAAATTTGAGATGAATGTATTCGGCCATAGTTGAATTTAGTTGGCAAAAAGTTGACTACACTTTGCATTATGTACCATAGAAGTAGTATCTTCAGCCAAGGGATGAAATAAACAAACTTAGATATTACTATGCTACTCCTTCAAATAATTTTGTTACTTAAAACTTACTAAGCATATGATTGCTTACTCCGTTGCTCTTAACTTCCTATCTTATAGGTCTCGTACGTCAGCTACGGTCTCGGGGGAAATCTCAGGATTTTAAGACATCTACACTATCGAAACATCTTTTGGTATTAGAAACTAAACTTTGAAAATGGCATGTATAGTCTTGACATTTTGTTGCTAAATAATATCTTTTGATGATGTAATTAAATTTGGCCATGCGAAAATGGCTCACTAAAATATCTTACTTCTATGGTTATGGTGTCAACTTGATTTCATTATATGAATGAATGCGTAAAATGCATGGTTAAGCTAGTTTCGGAATGCATCATGTTATTTTGGTCATATAAAATTTCAAGCTATGAAATATATGTGGTGAGTGAGACAAGCGTCGACATTTGATATGAATATTGTTTTGAACATAGTCAATCTGTCTAGTTGATTTTAGTTGATGAGCCGTACGTACCAAACTGTGATATGTATAATTCTTTATGTTTTGTAAAGGTCTTTATGTATGTGATTACGGTCTTAATTGAAATGGTTAAGGGAACTCATAATCTCTTTATGTGAGTGTCGAAATATGATTGTATTAGTGTCATAAATCGTGCGAGTGAGTTTTTGATAAATTAATATATGGTCCGGTGATGTCTCTTGACCCTCCTGCGATGGGAACGGGTCTAGGGGTGTTACATTTTCTTGGTATCAGAGCTATGGTTTAGTCGGTTCTCGGACTACCGTAGTAAGTATGAGTCTAGCTATACATGCCATTTATGTTAATGAGATAGTGTGATGACGTTTGACATCTGAAATGTGATTTTTGGTATAGAATGGATCCCGAGCCCGATCGAACCGTAGCAGATGACGTAGAGAGTGTAGCGCCTGCTCCTGCGCAAGGGACAGCGTCGCCTGACTCTCAGCCAAATGTCAGTCATTGAGATGATGACACTAGACAAGCCTTTTATGCGATGATGAGTGACTGGTTCGCTCAATTCATTAGATCAAATCCGGTTGTTCCGCAACCTTCGCCCCCGAATACTCCGCTTTCGACTTATATGACCCCTCCTGTGATCGATCCAGTGAGATTGAGTAGGCCCCCAGTTGACAAAATTAGAAAATATGGGGCTGAAGAGTTTCGGGCTACTCCTAGTGACGATGCTGAGCGAGTTGAGTTTTGGCTCGACAATACTATTCGAGTGTTTGATGAACTGACCTGCACACCTGAGGAGTGTCTAGAATGCGCGGTATCTCTGTTACGTGACGCTGCCTACTACTGGTGGAATACTCTGGTTTCTGTTGTTCCGAAAGAGCGAGTCACCTGGGAGTTCTTCCAAACAGAGTTCCGTAAGAAATATATTAGTCTGAGGTTTATCGATCAGAAACGAAAAGAATTCCTTGAGCTTAAACAAGGTCAGATGTCAGTAACCGAATACGAGAGAGAATTCGTACGTCTCAGTCGATATGCTCGTGAATGTGTATCCTCCGAGGCTATTATGTGTAAGCGTTTCGAGGATGGGTTAAACGAAGAAATCAGACTGCTAGTAGGAATTCTAGAAATTAAAGAATTTATCGTTCTAGTAGAGCGAGCTTGCAAAGCCGAAGAGCTCGGTAATGAGAAAAGAAAAGCTGAGGAGGGAGCTAGAGAGTTCCGTAAGAGATCTGCCAGAAAATCCGTTCAGCAATCATCCAAAAAGACTAGGGATAACTTGGGCCGATCTAAAAATACATCGGGTTTTTCGAGACATGAACATCATCGACCTCCTGTGAGTTCGCGAGCTACTTCCATCGCCAGTGTTGGAAACGAACGTCGGGATAGATCTGATTGCAAATATTGTGGCAAATGGCACCCAGGGAGTTGTAGACATCGTGATCGCTCTTGCTTCAGATGTGGATCTGCTGATCATTTTATTAAAGATTGTCCGAGAAATGATGAACGCGTTTCTGATTCGAGTCAGAAACCTAGTGGCACAGTGGCACGGGGCAGACCACCGCGGCGAGGAGGTAATACTAGTGGTAGTCAGAGAGGGACTCGAGACACTGCAGTCAGATCTGAGGCTCGAGCACCTGCCAGAGTGTATGCTATTCGCGCCCGTGAGGAAGCTTCTTCTCCGGATGTTATTACTGGTACTTTCACACTCTTTAACTCTGATATTATCGCTTTGATTGATCCCGGTTTGACTCATTCTTATGTACGTGAGACCTTAGCCACCAGTAAGACTCTTCCTGTTGAGTCCACTGAGTTCGTAATTCGAGTGTCGAACCCTTTGGGTCGATGTGTTCTGATCGATAAAGTATGCAAGAAATGTCCCCTTATGTTTCGAGATTTCTATTTTCCAGCCGACTTGATGCTTCTACCATTCGATGAATTTGACATTATTCTTGGAATGGATTGGTTGATCTTTCATGATGCAATTGTGAATTGCAAGCGAAAAACTATTGATTTGCGATGTTCGAATAATGAAATAATCCGAATTGAGTCCATTGATATAAATGGGCTACCTGCTGTAATCACTTCCATGTCGGCTCAGAAATACTTGAAAAAGGGCTATGAAGCGTATCTGGCTTATGTGTTAAACGATAAAGTACCAGAACGAGAACTCAAGACTGTACCTGTGGTTAGAGAGTATCCAGACGTATTTCCCGAGGAATTGCTGGGTTTGCCACCTGTTAGAGAGGTTGAGTTCGGTATAGAGTTGATTCCAGGTACGACGCCGATTTCGATTGCCCCGTATCATATGGCACCTACCGAATTAAAAGAATTAAAATCTCAGCTGCAAGAGTTGACAGATAGAGGTTTCGCACGACCTTGTTTTTCGGCTTGGGGTGCACCGGTTTTGTTTGTGAAAAAGAAAGACGGGACTATGAGAATGTGCATCGACTATCGACAGTTGAATAAAGCCACTGTAAATAATAAGTATCTGTTGCCTCGAATCAATGACTTATTTGATCAGCTAAAAGGAGCTTCAGTGTTTTCGAAGATTGATTTATGATTCGGTTACTACCAGTTGAGAGTTAGAGATCTGACGTGCAGAAGACCGCATTCCAAACGAGATACGGACACTATGAATTTCTAGTGATGCCGTTTGGGCTCACCAATACTCCTACGGTTTTCATGGATTTGATGAACCGGGTGTTTAGGCCATTTTTGGACCGTTTTGTAATGGTGTTCATCGATGATATTTTGATTTACTCTCACGATGAGATCGAGCATGCCGAGCATTTGAGACTTGTACTTCAGACTTTACGTGAAAATCAATTGTATGCGAAATTCAGCAAGTGCGAGTTTTGGTTGCGTGAGGTCGGCTTCTTGGGGCATATAGTATCTGCTTTGGGTATTCGAGTTGATTCGAACAAAATTTCAACTATTCTTGACTGGAAACCCTTTAAAAACATTTTTGAAGTTCGAAGCTTTTTAGGTCTTGCCGGTTATTACCGACGTTTCGTCAAAGATTTTTTGATGATTGCTACTCCAATGACAAGGCTACTGCAAAAAGATGTCAAGTTTGAGTGGTCTGATAAATGTCAACAAAGTTTCGACCAGCTGAAAACCCTTTTAACGGAAGCTTCAGTATTAGTTTAGCCAGAATCTGGCAGAGAATTTGTAGTTTATAGCGATGCGTCTTTGAACGGTCTAGGCTGCATTTTAATGCAAGAAGGTCGGGTTGTCGCTTACGCTTCAAGGCAGCTGAAGCCCCACGAGCGGAATTATCCGACCCATGATCTTGAATTAGCCGCTATCATTTTTGCCTTTTTAGATTTGGTGACACTATCTGTTTGGTGAAAAGTGTCACATCTTCTCCGATCACAAAAGTCTTAAGTATCTGATGTCTCAAAGAGATCTGAATTTGAGACAAAGGCGGTGGCTAGAATTGCTTAAAGACTATGAACTTGTTATTGATTATCACCCGGGTAAAGCTAATGTAGTTGCGGACGCTCTTAGCCGAAAATCTCTATTTTCTTTGCGAGCTTTGAACGTGAAACTAGCAATGTCGGTAGATGAGGTGTGGGTAGCCGAGTTAAGAGCTGAGCCAGAGTTTGTATGGCAAATTAGTGAGGCTCAGAAAGTCGATGATGGCTTGGTTGCCAAACGAGCTAAATGTATGTCGGGAGAGGATTCCGAGTTTCATATTGATGCAAAAGACTGTTTGAGATTTAGGGACTGATTGTGTGTTCCGAAAAAGTCTGAGCTAGTTTCGATGATTTTGAATGAAGCCCATAATAGCCGAATGTCAGTTCATCCGGGTAGTACGAAAATGTATAACGACTTGAAACGACAATATTGGTGGCACGGTATGAAACGGGATATCTCTGATTTTGTATCTAAGTGTCTGATATGTCAACAAGTAAAAGCAGAACATCAGGTGCCTTCGGGCTTGCTTCAGCCAATTTTGATACCTGAGTGGAAGTGGGACCGAGTTACGATGGACTTTGTGTCGGGGTTGCCTTTAACACCGAGCAAGAAAGACTCTATTTGGGTTATTGTGGACAGACTAACAAAATCAGCTCATTTCATCCCGGTTTGTACAGATTTTTTACTTGATAAGTTAGCGGAATTATATGTCTCTCAGATTGTGCGATTGCACGGAGTGCCGAGTTCGATTATTTCAGATCGAGATCCCCGATTTACTTCACAATTCTGGAAGAAATTACACGAGGCATTGGGTACTAAGCTCCATTTTAGCACCGCTTTTCATCCGCAGACTGACGGCCAATCCGAACGGGTTATTCAGATACTCGAAGACATGTTAAGATGTTGCATTCTCGAGTTTGATGGTTCGTGGGAAAAATATTTACCCTTAATTGAGTTCGCGTATAACAACAGTTTCCAATCGAGTATTCAAATGGCACCCTATGAAGCTCTTTACGGTCGTAAATGCCGTATGCCTCTATTTTGGACCGAACTTAGTGAATATAAGATTCTCGAAATTGATTTAGTCAGAGAAGCAGAGCAGAAAGTGAAGATAATTCGTGACAGTTTAAGAATGGCATCCGATCATCAGAAATCGTACGCGGACCTGAAACGTAAAGACATCGAGTATCGAGTGGGTGATAAGGTGTTTCTGAAAGTTTCACCATGGAGAAAGATACTCCGTTTTGGCCGTAAAGGCAAGCTGAGCCCAAGATTCATTGGACCGTATGAGATATCAGAACGGATTGGGCCGATTGCATATAGATTGATTTTGCCTCCTGAACTTGAAAAGATCCACAATGTTTTCCATGTATCGATGCTCCGTCGGTATAGATCCGATCCTTCGCATATGTTAAATCTGTCAGAAGTTGTAATTCAACCTGATTTGAGTTATGAAGAAGAACCGGTTCGTATATTAGCCCGTGAAGTAAAAGAGTTGCGAAACAAAAAGATTCCGTCAGTAAAAGTGCTTTGGCTCAAGCACGGGATCGAGGAAGCGACGTGGGAACTTGAAAATGCTCTGAAGGAACATTACCCAAATCTATTCTCTGGTAAGATTTCTGGGGACGAAAATCCCTAAAAAGGGGGGGAGAGTTGTGACAGCCCTATTTCGACCCTAGTCGGGAAGTGGTTTTGGGACCACTAAACAAGTCCTAGAAAATATTAGAATAAAATATTCTATGTTAATTTAGGTGATAATTGTGTGTATGAATTTTGAATGTTGGAATATGTCAAATTGAATGTGATTTTAATAGTAAGGACTCATGTGAGAGGAATTAAAAATTTAAGTGGAAAAATTCAAAGGACCAATATTGAAATTGAGTGAAATAAATGGGTTTGCATGTCCAATAATCAATTTCATGGTTAGCGGCCAGCCATGCACATTGTTTTATTGGTCATCTTATTATTTTATTAGTCAAAATAAAGTAAGTGGAGTGATATCATATTAGTTATTATTAAATAAAAGAATTTGTGAAAGAAAACAAAAATTGTTTCTTGTGTTCTTCATTGCCGTATCTAATGGAAGGAGAAGAGTGAATTTTGGCTATCTATTTCACACATTGAGGTATTTGAATATTGTTATTTTAATTTCATGTTGATGATTTTAGGTTGATAGTTAGGCTAGGGACTTAACCCATGAATTTAATTTTGATTCGGTGATGTGTATTTCATTCGGCCATTGATGACTAAATTGAAAGCTTGAAGCTTGGGTGAGTTTTGGTGATAGAATGTCAACGTAGCATGTTATTTAAGTCCCTTGAGATTAAAACTTATATAACATTGATTTGGTTTGTTAGATTATACTTGATGATGTCTCTTGAAATTATGGAAGTATTCGGCCATGGGAATTGGGATCCTTAAGGGATTTTTGATGTTTTGGGATGTAAATTCTTTGTTTGAATAATGAAAAGAGCTAGATTAATGTTAGAATTAAGAAATAATATTCTTGGTAAGTGTATATGTTAGCCGAATTGAAAAGATGCTTGCTAAGAAAGTGACATTCGGTCATTTTGAGTAGATTACGAGTTATGAGATTGAAATTACAAAAACAAATGGAGTTTTTAGGACCCAAATGACTAAATTGAGTATTCAGTCATGGGAGATTTTATATATATATATTATATTTAGTATGTATGACTCAATTTATAATCGGTTGTAGTGATTTAGTTGCATCTTTAATGTTCACATCTTGATAACGGAATGTGGACATGGTTTATTCAATGAAATTGTAGCTAATGAATTACGTATGTGTAAGTGTGATTTTGTAAATGGGATTGCTATAATTGGTTGACCGTGAGTAGTGCATGAGAAGGCTAAAACTTGGACAAGAGTTGAGTTGTTATAAAATTCATAATAATAAGATGGTCCTAGTGTATGTGTACCTAATAGGGGCCATAAATTGGAGCTCATTATATGAAATCATATTCGGCCCCTGATGACTATTATGTCATGAATGATAAGTTTAGTTTAAAAGACTATCTATATGTGATCTAATCAAAGCCAGACATGATTTGTAACATGGTGGTAATTGGCCGAATGTGTATGTGTACTATAGAGAGGAAAATTTCATTCTTGCGTTGACTAAATTAAAACTTAATTTATCTGATTAAGCTCAAGAGCACTTAGGGGCGACCTCGGATAAAGGGAAAGCAAAGGTGACGGAATAGTTGACCCGAAATCTCTCAGAAAGATACGAGGTAAGTTTCGAGTAACGAAATTCAACTTATGGCATGATGAAGTTATAGTATAAATGTATAAAGTAAAATCTTAGACTTATAGGTTGTGCTTGAATGTCATTAAGGGAAAGATAAATTGTGAGATTATTGAAAGTTGAATATCTACATGAATTTTGACGTATCTTGAAGTAAATTTGTGTCTTCTGATCATAACTAGTGAACCGATCAACGTGTGATATGAATGTTAATTTGGATTGATTCGAGCTTAGTCTCGAAGGGCTTTTGAGCCAGTGACATGATCCGAGCTTAGTCTCGAAGGGCTTTTGAGCCAGTGACATGATCCAAGCTTAGTCTCGAAGGGCTTTTGAGCCAGTGATATAACCGGACTTAGTTCCGAAGGGCTGTTGAGCTAGAGTTGAGAACCGAGCTTGGTTCCGAAGAGCATCCATGCTAGCCTCATATTTGGGGTCGAAATACAGTAAGTAATTGTACGAGAAATTATATAACAAATGTTGAAACAATTCAAAATAAATATGCTGCTTACCGTAAGGTAGTCAGGTATGCGCTCTTATTCTTATTAACAGAAAAACTTGATTGTTTTTGAGTGATGACTTGGAAATTCAGTAAGGATGTTTAGACCATTGTTTAAAAATCATTCGAACGTTTATAACTTGAAATTGTGGTATGGATTCTGATTTAGAGGAATCAATTACACCGATATATGATATATGTGTATATGCATGAGATTGGCTTGGAAATTTGAGATGAATGTATTCGGCTATAGTTGAATTTAGTTGGCAAAAAGTTGACTACACTTTGCGTTATGTACCATAGAAGTAGTATCTTCGGCCAAGGGATGAAATAAACAAACTTAGATATTACTATGCTACTCCTTCAAATAATTTTGTTACTTAAAACTTACTAAGCATATGATTGCTTACTCCGTTGCTCTTAACTTCCTGTCTTATAGGTCTCGTATGTCAGCTACGGTCTCGGGGGAAATCTCAGGATTTTAAGTCATCTACACTATCGAAACATCTTTTGGTATTAGAAACTAAACTTTGAAAATGGCATGTATAGGCTTGACATTTTGTTGCTAAATAATATCTTTTGATGATGTAATTAAATTTGGCCATGCGAAAATGGCTTACTAAAATATCTTACTTCTGTGGTTATGGTGTCAACTTGATTTCATTATATGAATGAATGCGTAAAATGCATGGTTAAGCTAGTTTCGGAATGTATCATGTTATTTTGGTCATATCAAATTTCGAGCTATGAAATATATGTTGTGAGTGAGACAAGCGTCGACATTTGATATGAATATTGTTTTGAACATAGTCAATCTGTCTAGTTGATTTTAGTTGATGAGCCGTACCAAACTGTGATATTTATAATTCTTTATGTTTTGTAAAGGTCTTTATGTATGTGATTACGGTCTTAATTGAAATGGTTAAGGGAACTCATAATCTCTTTATGTGAGTGTCGAAATATGATTGTATTAATGTCATAAATCGTGCGAGTGAGTTTTTGATAAAGTAATAGATGGTCCGATGATGTCTCTTGACCCTCCTACGATGGGAATGGGTCTAGGGGTGTTACACTATCCGTGCCCGTGAAGAGGCTTCGTCTCTCAATGTGATTACGTGTACATTTTCTATCCATGATATTTCTATGATAGCGTTGATTGATTCGGGTTCTACCCATTTCTACATTTGCAGGAAATTGGTGTTTAGAATGAAAATGCTAGTTGAGTCAACCGAGTTTGTAGTGAAGGTGTCAAACCCACTAGGCAAGCATGTGCTAGTTGACCAAGTATGTAAGGGTTGCCATTTGACAATTAGAGGCTATTGTTTTCTGGCCGATCTTATGTTGTTACCGTTTGATGAGATTGATACAATCCTTGGTATGGATTGGTTGACTGCCCATGACGTAGTGGTAAATTGTGGAAAGAAATTTATTGAGTTGAGATGTGAAAACAGGGATGTTCTCTGGATAGAATCAGGTGAATCAGATGGTCTACCTATAGTGATATCTTCTATGACAGCTCAGAGGTATTTGAGGAAAGGATACGAGTCGTATCTTGCTTTTGTGCTAAATACCCAAGTGTCGAAGGCAAAGATTGATTTCGTGCTGGTGGTATGCGAGTACTCGGATGTGTTTCCAAAAGAGTTACCCGGATTACCTCCAGAAAAGGGAAGTCGAGTTCGTTATCGAGTTTGTCCCTGGTATGGCACCTATCTCGATTGCTCCATATAGGATGGCCCCGATGGAACTCAAGGAATTGAAGACACGGTTGCAAGAATTAACAGATAAGGGTTTTGCGAGGCCAAGCTTTTCTCCGTGGGGAGCGCCGATTTTATTTGTTAAGAAAAAGGATGGTTCAATGAGGTTGTGCATAGACTACCAACAGCTCAACAAGGTTACAGTGAAGAATAAGTATCCTTTGTTGAGGATCGACGACTTGTTTGACAAACTGAAAGGAGCAACCGTGTTTACTAAAATAGACTTGAGGTCGGGGTATTACCAGTTGAGAGTCAAGGAACAAGATGTGCCAAAAACTGCCTTTCAGACGAGGTACGACCATTATGAGTTCCTTGTCATGGCCTTTTGTTGACAAATGCTCCTATGGTATTCATGGACTTAATGTACTGCATTTTTTGACCCTACTTGGACAAGTTCATCATCATCTTCATTGATGACATACTCGTCTATTCTCGTGACGAGGGTGAGCATGTAGAGCATTTGAGAACTGTCTTGTAGGCTTTGAGAGATAAATAGTTGTACGCCAAGTTCAGCAAGAGTGAATTTTGGCTACGAGAGGTCGGTTTCTTGGGACACATTGTGTCGGGAGATGGGATCTGAGTCGACTCGAGTAAGATATCAGCCATTGTAGAGTGGAAAGTGCCGAGGAATGTAACAGAGATTAGGAGTTTCTTGGGCTTAGCGGGATACTACAGACATTTTGTTAATGGATTTTCTATGATTACGACTTTGATGACGAGGTTATTGCAGAAAGACGTCAAATTCGAGTGGACCGAAAAGTGCCAATAAAGTTTTGAGAAATTAAAGGCTTTTTTGACTGAAGCCCCGATTTTAGTACACTTGAACCAAGAAAAGAGTTTGTGGTGTATAGCGACGCTTCCCTGAATGGATTAGGGTGTGTGCTAATGCAAGAAGGCAAGGTAATAGCCTATGCCTTAAGGCAACTAAAGCCACACGAGAAAAACTACTCGACCCACGATTTAGAGTTGGCTGCCATTGTGTTCGCATTGAAGATTTTAAGACACTATTTGTATGGCGAGAGATGCCGAGTTTTCACAGACCACAAAAGTCTAAAGTATTTGATGACGCAAAAAGAGTTGAATCTACGGCAACGGAGATGGCTAGAGTTGCTAAAGGACTACGAGTTAGTAATTGACTACCACCCCAGAAAGGCAAATGTAGTCGCCGATGCGTTGAGCCAGAAGTTATCATTTTCCTTGAGGGCTATAGATACTCAGTTGACTATTAGTGATGATGGATCGATCTTAGCCAAAATGAGAGCTAGACCGGTGTTTTTACAAGAGATCGTCGAAGCTTAGAAAAATGACAAGGATTTACAAGCTAGATTAACTTAGTGTGAGGCGAGTAATGAAATAGATTTCAGAGTTGGTGTTGATAGTTGCTTGATGTACCGAGACAGAATCTGTGTACCTAAAGATGTTGAACTTATTCAGAGGATCTTGCGAGAGGAGTCGCCTATCTATTCACCTGGGTAGCATGAAGATGTATAATGACGTGAAGAAATTGTATTGGTGGTTGAGACTGAAAAGAGACATTTTAGAGTTTGTCTCCAAGTGCCTAGTTTGTCAACAAGGAAAAGCTGAACACCAAGTACCTTTGGGTTTACTTCAACAAATAATGGTTCCCGAGTGGAAATGGGATTGAGTTACTATGGATTTCGTGTTAGGACTGCCATTTTCACCAAAGAAGAAAGATGCAGCATGGGTCGTCGTGGATAGACTAACAAAGTCGGCTCATTTCATACCAGTTCACACGGATTATTCACTTGAGAAGCTAGCTGAGCTATACATCTCTGAGATAGTGAGGTTGCACGGAGTGCCCCGATAATTTCAAACAGAGATTCGAGATTTACATCTCGGTTTTGGAAAAGGTTACAAAAGGCATTAGGGAAAAAGTTGAATTTTAGCACAGCTTTCCATCTGCAGACTGATGGCAAGTTAGAGAGGGTGATTTAGATTCTTGAGGATATGTTGAGATGTTTTGTTCTTGAATTTCAAGGTAGTTGGGAAAAGTACTTACTACTTGTCAAGTTCACCTACAACAATAGTTATCAATCGAGCCTGAGAATGGCACCTTATGAGGCTTTGTATGGACACAAGTGCCGAACACCCTCGTATTGGTCAGAACTTAAAGAGAATCAGATACATAGGGTTGACTTGGTCAAGGAGACTGAAAGGAAGGTTAGGTTGAGTCCAGAATGCTTGAAATTCACCTCAGATAGATAGAAAGCCTACGCTGATTTGAAACGAAAAGAGATTGAGTTTCAAATCGGGGGCAAAGTATTCTTAAAAGTCTCTCCATGGAAGAAAGTCCTTAGATTCGGTAGGAAAGGCAAGTTGAGTCCACGGTTTATTGGACCTTATGAGGCGACTGAGAGAATTAGACATGTAGCTTACTGATTAGCATTGCCTCAGGAGTTGGAGAAAATTCATGATGTCTTCCATGTATCAATGTTACGTCGTTACCGCTCTGACCCTTCACACGTGATTTCTGTAATATCCCGAATTAGGGCCTAATTGGAATAGTGGTTCCATGACCACAAATCTGAGATAGAAATAATTATTTTATAATCATTTTGAGGTTTATGATATGATTGCATGATTGTGTGAAAATTTTGTGAAGAAATTCTATGCATAAAGTGCTTAATTTGAAATTAGGGGCTAAATCGAATAAGTTGAAAAATGTGCATTCTAGAAGCTTTTAGTATGAAATTGCTTTGGAATAATAATTAGGAGGTCTTAAATAGCAATTTGACCAATTTCTAAAATTTTGGACAAAAATGGCCTTGTACATGAAAATTTTCAAAGAAAGACATTAAGGGCATTTTGGTCATTTGGTTATTAACATGAATTAAAAAGGGAAAAAAATGACAAAATAGTTATCATCTTCTTCCTTGCTTGGCCGAACCTTGCTTCTCTCCATAGCTAGGGTTTCTTCAACTTTCAAGCTTCATAGTAAGTGATTCCAAGCCCCGTTTTTAATGATTTTTACGTTTTTGGAATCCCGGTAGCTCGATAAAGCTTATGCTAGCAATGTTCATATTTGGAAAAATACCCATAGGTGAAATTTGTGTATTTTGATGTTTTATGATAGAGTATGAGGTTTTAAATTATGTTAGATAACTTGTGCTACTCGGTTTTAAGTAAAAACGAGTAAAAGGGCTTAATCGGTAAAAATATAAATTGTTCATAAGTACATGTTATAATGAGAATTTGAGCTTGCTAATGGTAAATAAATGATCAGCATGTCCTAAAACATAAGAATTTGGAATAAAATTTAGTTTCCGAGCCTTGGGGCAAAAGTGTAAATATGCAAAAGTTTAGGGGTAAAATTGTAATTTTGTCAAAATTTGAATTGAGGACTATTTTGATAAATGTGAGTATTAAATGAGTTAAATGTGCTATTTTAGATCAAGAAAAATAAGATTCAAGTCGTGAACGAGGAAAAAACAAAGTTTTCGAGGGATAGGCTCGATTTCAAATATTTGGCATTGAGGTAAGTTCATGTGCAAATAATGTGATATAATTGTTATTTCTAAGTTATTTAATGTCATTATATGCTATTGTAGTTGTTATTATGAAATATTATGTTTTGTGAACTATTTCTTATTGATGTGCAAATAAGTATGGAATATAGTAAATGTTGGTTTCGATATCTCGAGGAAGGTGATTGAATTGTGGAATTGAGAGAGAAATCCCGTTTGAACCTTGGGAATAGATTAGGGTACAAGTGACATGTCACTAGGATGGTTAAGTTCCGAACTCGTTGAGTTGAGTCCGAGTTCGTGAGATGTAACTAGGCATCTGAGCTCGTTGAGTTGAGTCCGAGTTCACTTATGGATGCGAACGCCCGAGCTTGTTGAGCAGAGTCCGAGTTCGTTTATGGGCGGGTTACATAGTAGCTTAGCTACTTGAATTGTAAAAGTTATTGAGCTTGTTAAACTAAGGGGATGGCACATTACGTGCATACTATCCACGTACCCAAGTTATATTCCAATGTGTTCAACGGGTGAACCTTAAGGAAATTGGGAGAATGTAACACCCCTGACCCGGCCCAGACGTTATGGCCATGTCCGGTGTGCCACATCACCTAGACTATACTACGCCGTCCTATGTACTAAGTCTGATGTTCGAGATTTTTGAAAAGTAATATTTGTTTTTCTTGAAATTCCCAATTTGATTACTATTCGACCTAATCTCTATCTCATTTGTGAATCGTTTCATTTTAGTCTTACCATCATTCTTAGTTTTTAGTAAAGTCAGGTTGTTTAAGAAAATATTGATTTAATTTTCAAAAACAGTGTATGTTCAAGTTTGAAATAAAACCGTAAAGAAATCCCAAACAACAGTTATAGCGGCCTTATTACAACCCATATCAAAGTAAAAACCAATACGAAATATTTAAGTTAAACCAAGAAAGTTCAGTCCTCGTGGCCACTCTGAATCCCTCCCAGCGTCCAAGTCACAATCTAGGGCTCACCTGCAAGGATGGAAAGAGAGGGGTGAGTTTGGGAAAACTCAGTGTGTGCAGAACCCATCCAAAGCCCAAATTGGCTCAAGCCCACTGGGCCTAAACCCTAACCAGTCTCAATCAGATATTGGGCCAAAGCCCTATTCAGATAGCAGTAAACTGGGCCAAGGCCCTATAACAGATACTGGGCTGAAGCCCTATTCAGATAACAGATTGGCCCATAGGCCCATAACAGTACAGTACAATAATGCAGTATAAATGCAAACCCAATTGGGGAGACTACTCAACCCACCAACCGCTACACACCACCCGTACCAACCAACACACCATGTGGGGAATAACTCGACCCACCCAGCCCACACACCACAGTCGCAGCATGGCTGCTCAGATAAACAGTATACGAGGCAAAGCCCCTTTCAGAAACAGTACGAGGCATAGCCCCTTTTCAGTAACGTGGCTGTGCCACTCACACTTCCTCCATTATCAAAACCCAACCCATGCAATAGATATATATCATGGCATGCAATAACAGTAACAGTCATGTCAAACAGTATAGTCAATTTTAGCCCTAGGGGTATAACGGTAATTTTCTACCTAGGGACAAAACAGTAATTTCTTACCCTAAGGGTATTTCAGTAATTTTGCTCTCATGTTATAGATTTCATGCTTATTACAGTATTTATTAATCACACAGCTATACAAAAGTTCAGTTACCTCAGTTTTTCAGTTTTAGCATTAAGGCCCTAAAACCCCTAATGAGCCCTATTACGCCGATTGGCCCATTAGGCCCATTTAGTCCCGATTTCACATTCGGTTATCTTGTTTTAACTGTTTTCACATCTACAGTCCATAATATTACCTTTAAATCCAGTTTAACTCACATGGGCCCAAATCGCCCATTGGGCCCATATTTGGCCCACCGAGGCCCAACTTACCAAAAAGCCCAAAATTTAGCGGTCAACACGTCTAATAGTGCCGATTCCAAAACTAACCTTCTCCTTCCAACTTGAGAGCATTCGCATGCTCGCAAGCTCTCGAAATACCGAAACTTCGGCATTTCAGCTTTTCGGCTTTTACCGATCTGTGCATGGAAAGGTGTTCGAAACACACACCTGTTTTGTAGTTTCTCCTACGAGATCTCCTATGCGTTAATCCCTACAATCCAATACTTAACTGATTAGACCATATCAACACTTAATCTGAATCGAAAACTTACCCAAAACCTTACTTACACATTCGGCCAACACCCTTAATGGCCTTAATGTTCTTACCTTGACGATTTAGATCCCTTTAGATCTAGATCTGATGTTCCAAAGTCTTCAACCCCTTGCTTGATCACCTTTTCATCCAATTAACACACAAAAGAACAAAGAAAACAGCCTTTTATTTACCAAAAATCCAAAACGACACAACCATTAACTTTAGGGACTTTCGGCTTTTCCAAACATGAAATATCGAACAGATCTGAAGGATTAAACACTTACCAACGATTTCTCTTCAGCTCCTATGCAGATCTGATGTAAATCTGACCCTTAAACGTCAGTAGAAACCTTATCTCTGAGATTTGTAATTTCGGCTATCTCCCTACAACTATGGTGATTTCGGCTTTTTAATAAGAGAAGAAGATGGCGTTTTGGCTGTAGCTTTTGGGTGATGGTGTCGACAATGGTGTGATTAAAGGGAGTGTAGTAATCGGCCACAATAGGTGAAAGAAACAGAGGTGATTCGGCTTACAAGAAATCGGCAAGAAAGGAAGCAGTTTTTGGGATTTCTGGCACTTTGAGCAATCGGTTATGGTTGATTTTAAGAAGAATGGAAGCAAAAGAAAGAGTGGATCTTTGCAAGATAGGTATTCAGCTAGGGAAGAGATCAAAGGGAAGAAGAAAAATGAAAAAAAACAATGGTGGAGATGGGGAAGGAGAAATCGGCTATGAACTTTCCAAGGAGGCAACTCTTGGCTTTTCTGACAGTAGAAGAGAGGAAAAAACCCTAAGGTGGCTAACCCTAATTGTCATGACAACAAAAAGAAAATAATATAACCCTAGCATTCCCTCTAAAGCAATCGGCCCAAGTCCCTAAAGCCCCTTGCCGAAATTCACCTAAGTTAGGCTCATGCTTGAAAATTAAAAAGAACTCCACGAATACCTTGCAACTCGAACCCTTGTCCTTGATCATTCCTTTAGGCGCCACTTTTTTAGGAGCTTAGTGGCACCACCTTGCCACTCAACCAAGGCTCCCTTTGTGACATCTTTTACACGGTTTTTCTTAAAAGCCCACTTAACCAAGTCCCCTTTCACTTGAAAATCCAACTTAATATTTTACCGGGTTTTGACTTAAGCTTGGACCTTCTATAGACCCATTAACACATGTACATACATTATCAACCTTTAGAACACCAAAATTTTAAAAATTTCACTAAAATTCACAAAACCCAAAAAATCCCGAAAATCAGGGCGTTACAACTCTACCCTCCTTAAAGAAATTTCGTCCACGAAATTTACCTGATCCAAATAACTGAGGGTATTGTTGACGCATAGTCTCCTCTGGCTCCCAAGTAGCTTCTTCTCTACCATGATTACGCCATAGCACCTTTACCAAAGGAACAGACTTCCTCCTTAAGACTTTGACATCACGATCTAAGATCTACACAGGTTCCTCCTCGAAAGTCAAATCGGCATTTACTGTAATCTCTTCTACTGGTACAATATGCGAAGGGTCCGATCGATACCGTCTTAGCATAGACACGTGAAAAACGTCATGGATACGATCCAACTCTGGTGGCAACTCCAACTGATAGGCTACTGGCCCAATCCGCTTAAGAATCCGATAAGGCCCAATAAACCGCGGACTTAGCTTGCCCTTTTTACCAAATCTCAAGATCTTCTTCCACGGCGACACCTTTAGGAACGCCATATCCCCAACAGCGAACTCAATCTCCTTACGGTTAAGGTCAGCATATGACTTCTGCCGATCAGACGCCTCCTTTAACCGATCTCGAATCAGCTTAACTTTACTTTCGGTATCTGCTACCAACTCTGGTCCAAGAACTCTACGTTCTCCCAATTCTGTCCAACAAGTAGGAGTGCGACATCTCCGTCCATAAAGTGCCTCATATGGAGCCATCTGAATACTTGCTTGATAACTGTTGTTGTATGCAAATTCTGCCAACGGTAAATAATCTTCCCAACTACCACGAAAATCAATGATACATCCTCTTAACATGTCTTCCAACATTTGAATGACCCTTTAAGACTGACCATCTGTCTGAGGGTGAAATGCAGTACTGAAGTCCAATCGCGTACCTAACGCCTCATGCAACTTCTTCCAAAATCGATATGTAAATCTAGGATCTCGATCAGAAATTATCGAAACTGGCACCCCATGCAAACGCACTATCTCTGCTACATACAGCTTGGCCAACTTCTGAAGTGAGTAATCAGTTCTAACTGGTATAAAATGAGCAGACTTCGTCAATCTATCCACAACTACCCAAACAGAGTCCTTCTTTGAAGGTGTCAAAGGCAAGCCACTCACAAAATCCATCGTTACTCTTTCCCATTTCCACTGCGGAATCTTTACTGGCTGCAACAATCCAGACGGCAGTTGGTGCTCAGCTTTAACTTGCTGGCACGTCAAACATTTCCTAACGAAATCAGTCACCTCTCGCTTAAGTCCAGGCCACCAGTACCCTTCTCGCAAATCCCTATACAACTTATTACCTCCAGGGTGCATAGCATAGGCTCCACCATGAGCCTCACTCAATATCAACTTCCTCAAGTCAGAATCCTTAGGAATACAGACTTTTCCTCGAAAGCATAGGACTCCATCAGAATTCAGTCCAAAATCCTCACTCTTACCCTCCTTGACTTGTTGAAATAGAGGAGCCAACGAATCATCCTTCCACTGCAATTCTTTAATCTTCTCGGTCCAAGTCGGTCTCACTTGCAGTTCGGCCAGCAAACTCCCATCATCATACAAACTTAAACGAGCGAACATCGCCTTTAACTCAGTAACAGTCCTTCGGCTCAGTGCATCAGCCACGACATTAGCCTTGCCAGGGTGATACTCAATCGAACAGTCATAGTCCTTAAGCAACTCTATCCATTTTCGTTGCCTAAGGTTCAACTCCTTCTGAGTTAACAGATATTTGAGACTTTTGTGGTCAGTGTATATAATACACTTTTCCCCATAAAGGTAGTGTCTCCAGATTTTCAATGCAAATACCACCGCTGCCAACTCCAAATCATGCGTAGGGTAGTTCACCTCGTGAGGCTTAAGCTGTCGCGAAGCATAGGCAACCACCTTACCCTCTTGCATCAGTACACAACCTAATCCCACATGCGAAGCATCGCTATAAATCGTAAAGTCCTTCCCGGATTCCGGCTGAATCAACACTGGCGCCTCGGTCAACACCTTTTTCAGGTTGTCAAAAGCTTCTTGCTGCCTCTCAGTCCAATTAAAGGGTACTCCCTTCCTTAACAATTTCGTTAATGGAGCCGCGATGATAGAGAACCCCTCAACAAACCTTCTATAATAGCCTGCCAAACCCAGAAAACTACGAATTTCTGTCACCGTCCTAGGCGGCTTCCAATCCAGAACTGCCTCAATCTTGCGAGGATCTACCCTAATTCCCTTAGCAGAAACAACATGACCCAGAAAAGTCACTTCTCGAAGCCAGAATTCGCACTTACTAAATTTCGCATACAATTGCTTTTCTCTTAGAGTCCGCAGAACGATTCGAAGATGCTCATCATGCTTCTTCTCTGTTTCCGAATACACTAATATATCGTCAATAAAGACGACCACAAAACGATCCAAGTACGGCTGAAATACTCGGTTCATTAAATCCATAAAAGCTGCTGGTGCATTCGTCAATCCAAAGGGCATAACCAAGAACTCGTAGTGACCATAACGAGTTCTGAATGCTGTCTTATGCACATCCACCTCTTTTACCCTTAACTGATGATACCCAGATCGAAGGTCGATCTTGGAAAACAGTGAAACTCCTTTAGGCTGGTCAAATAGATCGTCGATTCTTGGTAGAGGATACTTATTCTTTATCGTCAGTTTGTTCAACTGGCGATAATCGATACACATACGCATCGTACCGTCCTTCTTTTTCACAAACAGCACCGGTGCTCCCCACGGAGACACACTCGGTCTAATGAAGCCCCTATCTAACAACTCTTGAATCTGGGCTTTCAATTCCACTAGCTCCTTTGGTGCCATTCTGTAAGGCGCAATGGACACTGGAGCTGTTCCAGGCAACAGATCAATCCCAAATTCCACTTCTCGGTTAGGAGGTAGTCCAGGTAGCTCCTCAGGAAATACATCTTGAAATTCATTAACAGTCCTCACTGTCTCCACGGTCACCCCTTCGGGTTCAGTCTGACTTACAAACGCTAAGTATGCTTCACAACCTTTCAGCCCTTAGGGCAGAAACCACATTGGACAAATAGTCCCTTCGTTCACCAATAACCATCACCTCCTCACCTTCGGTTGTTCTTAATACCATTCTTTTGGCCGCGCAATCCAACGTTGCCTTGTGCTTGGTTAACCAGTCCATGCCCAGAATCAAGTCAAATTCTCCAAAAGGTAACTCCATCAAGTCTCCCAGAAAGATCCTACCTTGAGTCTCTAAAGGCACATCTCTAAAGAGTTTATCTACCCTAACAGAGTGACCTAAAGGACTAATCACAGTTACCCCACTCACAGTCTCCTCAGAATGCACACCCAACGACCCAGAAATTTCACAAGCAACATACGAATGAGTCGAACCCACATCAATTAAAGTAGTATATGGTGTATGATCTATTAAGAACGTACCAGTTATAACATCAGGTGCATCACCCTCCTCGCGGCGGCGAGCAGCATACACTAAGGCTGGCTGACGAGCCTCAGCATTTCCAGCACCCCTGCCAAGTGCTCCACGACCACGTCCATTACCATTGCCTCCTCTACCTTGACCACGGCCCCTTGGCGGTGGCAGTCCCCCACGCGCAGGCTGAGCAACTCTCTGATCAACAGCTTGAGCTTGAGCTGGCTTCTGTGGGCAGTCCTTAACCTGATGGTCCTTAGACCCACAACGAAAACAAGCTCCACTGCGTTTCCAGCATTCTCCTCGATGAACTCTGCCACAGTCTCCACAAGCCTGTGGTCTAACAACATTCACTGGCATAGCTCGCACTGGTTCTTCCACTCTAGCCCTCTTAAAATTCCGGTTTGCAGCTCCCGATACTCCAGAGTCTCTTTTAAAACGGTTGCGATCCCTATCGCGATTCCGCCTTTCAGCTTGCTTCACTTCCTCGGCTATCTTAGCCTTCTCCACCAGTGCAGCAAAGTTGCGCTCCCTCTGCGGCGCTATCAATACTCTCAGCTCATCTCTGAGGCCATCCTCGAACCGAACACTACGCTCATACTCGGTGGAAACAATGCCACTAGCATACCGGCTTAATCGCAGAAATTCTGCCTCATATTCAGCCACAGTCTTACTACCCTGGGTCAGGTTCAGAAATTCCTTCCTTCGTGCATCCACATAACTAGCCCCAACATATTTCGCCTTGAAAGACTGCTTGAACAATTCCCAAGTTACCCTCTCAGCTGGGGTACCCTCTCTTATGGTGATCCACCATTGATATGCCTCGTCCCTCAGCAACGATACCGCTCCTTTCAACTTCTGCTCCACTGAGCAGTCCAAGTCGTCCATAATTCGCTCTGTGGCTTCCAACCAGTACTCAGCCACATTTGGGGCCACTCCAGATATGCCCCTAAAAACTTCCGCTCCATTGGCCCGAAGTCGCTCAGAAATGGACCCCCTATTCACCGGCCCAACATTAGCTCCGGCCACCCTTTCCAGAACTCTCAGCATGGCCTAGGACAGAGCGTCGTCCCCTGCGGCCCGATCGTACGGCCCATTTTCCTCAACCGGTGGTCGTGCCTCTCCTGCTGGCCTATGCTCAGAAGACGACGATCCAGCTTGAGCACTAACTCGGCCTCGTCCACGGCCTCGTCCACGAGTAGCCCTTGTACTCATATCGATTATCTGATTTACAAAGTTTTATGACATTAGCTCAATGTTTCAGTTTTTATTACGGAATATCTTATGAATAGGTAGAATTTCAGAGTTGTTCTCGCGCAACGTAATCTAATTACTGTCTCAGTTTCCTAGGGTTTAGTTTACCCTACCGTCTCAGTGCTACAGCCTTAATACTACCTCATCCATAGTATTCTATCTAAGGCTCAGTGCTATCTACAGTTTTATTATTAGTATAGTATAGAAGTTAAGGCAGAAAATACTTACAACTTGGTGCCGGGGATTCAGTGTGCCACCTCTCGAAGTACCAGATTTCAATAAAATCTTAGACCTAAAAATAATTTTTTTTAAACATATTTTAGAAAAGACAAGTTAAAAGAAATTACTTCGAAAACAAAAATTCTTTCAGAAAATCTGGTTTTCCAAAAATACCTTTTATGAGCTTAAAAATTTTGAAAACCCCTTTTTGGACCTGATCCACAGCCGAGTTGTTGCAACTTGGCTCTGATACCACTAAATGTAACACCCCTGACCCGGCCCAGACGTTATGGCCATGTCCGGTGTGCCACATCACCTAGACTATGCTACGCCGTCCTATGTACTAAGTCTGATGTTCGAGATTTTTGAAAAGTAATATTTGTTTTTCTTGAAATTCCCAATTTGATTACTATTCGACCTAATCTCTATCTCATTTGTGAATCGTTTCATTTTAGTCTTACCATCATTCTTAGTTTTTAGTAAAGTCAGGTTGTTTAAGAAAATATTGATTTAATTTTCAAAAACAGTGTATGTTAAAGTTTGAAATAAAACCGTAAAGAAATCCCAAATAACAGTTATAGCGGCCTTATTACAACCCATATCAAAGTAAAAACCAATACGAAATATTTAAGTTAAACCAAGAAAGTTCAGTCCTCGTGGCCACTCTGAATCCCTCCCAGCGTCCAAGTCACAATCTAGGGCTCACCTGCAAGGATGGAAAGAGAGGGGTGAGTTTGGGAAAACTCAGTGTGTGCAAAACCCATCCAAAGCCCAAATTGGCTCAAGCCCACTGGGCCTAAACCCTAACCAGTCTCAGTCAGATACTGGGCCAAAGCCCTATTCAGATAGCAGTAAACTGGGCCAAGGCCCTATAACAGATACTGGGCTGAAGCCCTATTCAGATAACAGATTGGCCCATAGGCCCATAACAGTACAGTACAGTAATGCAGTATAAATGCAAACCCAATTGGGGAGACTACTCAACCCACCAACCGCTACACACCACCCGTACCAACCAACACACCATGTGGGGAATAACTCGACCCACCCAGCCCACACACCACAGTCGCAGCATGGCTGCTCAGATAAACAGTATACGAGGCAAAGCCCCTTTCAGAAATAGTACGAGGCATAGCCCCTTTTCAGTAACGTGGCTGTGCCACTCACACTTCCTCCATTATCAAAACCCAACCCATGCAATAGATATATATCATGGCATGCAATAACAGTAACAGTCATGTCAAACAGTATAGTCAATTTTAGCCCTAGGGGTATAACGGTAATTTTCTACCTAGGGACAAAACAGTAATTTCTTACCCTAAGGGTATTTCAGTAATTTTGCTCTCATGTTATAGATTTCATGCTTATTACAGTATTTATTAATCACACAGCTATACAAAAGTTCAGTTACCTCAGTTTTTCAGTTTTAGCATTAAGGCCCTAAAACCCCTAATGAGCCCTATTACGCCGATTGGCCCATTAGGCCCATTTAGTCCCGATTTCACATTCGGTTATCTTGTTTTAACTGTTTTCACATCTACAGTCCATAATATTACCTTTAAATCCAGTTTAACTCACATGGGCCCAAATCGCCCATTGGGCCCATATTTGGCCCACCGAGGCCCAACTTACCAAAAAGCCCAAAATTTAGCGGTCAACACGTCTAACAGTGCCGATTCCAAAACTAACCTTCTCCTTCCAACTTGAGAGCATTCGCATGCTCGCAAGCTCTCGAAATACCGAAACTTCGGCATTTCAGCTTTTCAGCTTTTACCGATTTGTGCATGGAAAGGTGTTCGAAACAGACACCTGTTTTGCAGTTTCTCCTACGAGATCTCCTATGCGTTAATCCCTACAATCCAATACTTAACTGATTAGACCATATCAACACTTAATCTGAATCGAAAACTTACCCAAAACCTTACTTACACATTCGGCCAACACCCTTAATGGCCTTAATGTTCTTACCTTGACGATTTAGATCCCTTTAGATCTAGATCTGATGTTCCAAAGTCTTCAACCCCTTGCTTGATCACCTTTTCATCCAACTAACACACAAAAGAACAAAGAAAATGGCCTTTTATTTACCAAAAATCCAAAATGACACAACCATTAACTTTAGGGACTTTCGGCTTTTCCAAACATGAAATATCGAACAGATCTGAAGGATTAAACACTTACCAACGATTTCTCTTTAGTTCCTATGCAGATCTGATGTAAATCTGACCCTTAAACGTCAGTAGAAACCTTATCTCTGAGATTTGTAATTTCGGCTATCTCCCTACAACTATGGTGATTTCGGCTTTTTAATAAGAGAAGAAGATGGCGTTTTGGCTGTAGCTTTTGGGTGATGGTGTCGACAATGGTGTGATTAAAGGGAGTGTAGTAATCGGCCACAATAGGTGAAAGAAACAGAGGTGATTCGGCTTACAAGAAATCGGCAAGAAAGGAAGCAGTTTTCGGGATTTCTGGCACTTTGAGCAATCGGTTATGGTTGATTTTAAGAAGAATGGAAGCAAAAGAAAGAGTGGATCTATGCAAGATAGGTATTCGGCTAGGGAAGAGATCAAAGGGAAGAAGAAAAATGAAAAAAAACAATGGTGGAGATGGGGAAGGAGAAATCGGCTATGAACTTTCCAGGGAGGCAACTCTTGGCTTTTCTGACAGTAGAAGAGAGGAAAAAACCCTAAGGTGGCTAACCCTAATTGTCATGACAACAAAAAGAAAATAATATAACCCTAGCATTCCCTCTAAAGCAATCGGCCCAAGTCCCTAAAGCCCCTTGCCAAAATTCACCTAAGTTAGGCTCATGCTTGAAAATTAAAAAGAACTCCACGAATACCTTGCAACTCGAACCCTTGTCCTTGATCATTCATTTAGGCGCCACTTTTTTAGGAGCTTAGTGGCACCACCTTGCCACTCAACCAAGGCTCCCTTTGTGACATCTTTTACACGGTTTTTCTTAAAAGCCCACTTAACCAAGTCCCCTTTCACTTGAAAATCCAACTTAATATTTTACCGGGTTTTGACTTAAGCTTGGACCTTCTATAGACCCATTAACACATGTACATACATTATCAACCTTTAGAACACCAAAATTTTAAAAATTTCACTAAAATTCACAAAACCCGAAAAATCCCGAAAATCAGGGCGTTACAGAGAACACCTAAAATGAAAGTGAATCGATGGTGAATGTGATAAATAAAGGTAAGTGAACAGGTATGGACTTATTCCTTTACGTGGTAAGACAAATTGTGGTGATGAAATAAGTATGCTTATGTCATGAATGGAATGCCTTGATGATGTTTAAGCTTATGTTAAATTGTATGATTATATTACCCGTTATTTGCATGTGAACTTACTAAGCATTTATGCTTACTCCTCCCTTTTTATTCATTGTAGTTTTGGGCAAGCCGGCTTGGGAATCGGGATAGATCGAAGGCTCGCTCACACTATCCGAAGAACTATTTTGGTAAAATGGCTTGTATAACTTGAATATGGCATGTATATCAATATACTCATTTTGTGTAATTAATCTTGTGATATGGTTGTGGTTTCGTTGAGAAAATGCTTGATAATGATTAGTCATTGGAATGGTTAATCTAGATCATGTGTGAGACCATGTATGCTTAAAGCGACACTTAGTCCTTGAATATCCATAGAAAAGTGAAATTTGTCATAAAACAGAATATTGCAGCAGCAAAGACATGAGTTTGAAAAATCACTAAAAATATTAGAAATCAAATTAGGTGATGAATTAAATATGTAATTGAATTTTATTGTGTCTATTTTCATATGGAAAAAGGGAAACGGGTGAAGGAGTTATATGTTGTGAGATATTTAAGTTTTAGTGAAACAGGGTCAGAGCGATTTCTGAATCCCCTGTTCCAACTTTGGAAATTCACCATAAATTGTAAAAAAAATAATTAGGAGATGTACTTTATATGTTAAGAATACTTAATGTGTTACACCCTACACCGCTGTCTGTCGCCGGAATAAGGTATAAGGTATTACAAACTAAATACAATCTATCGAGGTTCATGGTTACATGCTAGGCGTGAATTCATTGAGTTCTATAGTCGAATATAACACTTGTAGGTCGGTTCGATCAATACATCAAATCTCATTAAAATCCTTCTATAAGCATGCTAGCAAATCTCTACCTTGTGGCTACTAACAATTTGGCTAAATCGAACATTTCAATAACCGATCACCATATTAGAAATTCATTGCATATTGGGTACTAACCAAATATCACGCCACAACATCGAACCATATGAGAATCATCCAAACACATATAATCAAACTCGAAGACTAAGCAAGCCATTTTCGCATGGCTAGAAATATTTACAACTCAAAATGTAGTTTGATTCAACAGAAGGAGATTAGCCTATACATGCCATTGATCCAAAACAACCATTAAATGTACCAAAATAACAGCGATAGTGTAGGTGATCAAGGCTTCAATCCCCGAGTCCGTAGCTTCCAAAAAGAGATCTATAAAATAGAGAAAACAAGGGAAACGGAGTAAGCATTTCAATGCTTAGTAAGTTTAAGCAATGACAACAGATAAAGCATCAAATTATAGCATAGTTGTTCGTATCTTTGTTTCCCTCCTCTTTTAGGTAAGTAACCTTTCAACCAAACATATACATTCACATCGTATACGAAAGTGGATAGCTTTCACTTATAGTAAACTCACTTAAACATACACATGTCACAAAAATTCACATAACACTTCACATAGGCCAATTGTACTTAGACCATATTAATAATCTCATTTCATGAACACATATGAAATTACACAATGACCTTAATATTCGGTCCAAAAATCCAGCTTGCATATAAGCCAAAGGTACATACCTGTATAACTTAACACTTTCAGCGCAATTCATTAGTGATCGTTACCTTGAATACCATTAGTCTTAGGCTTTACTCTCATTATCATCGAGATCTTTAGCTCGGGTAAACTCTATACATAGCCATCGGGTCTCTACCCCGGATATAATCTCTGCATATAGCCTTTGGGTCTCAACCCGGACATCATCTCTGCATATAGCCTTCGGGTCTTAACCCAAACATAGTCTCCACATATAGTCAGCGGGACTTAAATCCCGGATTCGCATCACAATTTCTCATACATATATATTCGCATATTGCCAAGTTTCACATAACAAGATTTCACTTGTAATTCAATCAATTCATGTGCATACAACATATAACATGCTTCTCGACTTTATATCATACATATATATATATATAATTCAAAACTCATGCACGTATACTCTTCTTTTCTAGACTTTCGGCCCAGTGATCAAACATACATAAGCAATGCATTTCAAATCTCAATTTCGGCCCTTTTCTCTATGAGCCATTCGGCTATATAGCAAACATGAATAAGGTTTCTTTCTCTAGGGGACATCTTTCAAAAATCAGCATGTATCTCATGGCATTTTAACTTAAACAGCAATTTCGTTTACTTAAAACTTACCTTGAACTTTCCCGAGAAATTAGGAGTTGGCTATTCGACCACTTTGGCCTTCCCTTTATCCGAACTCGTCCCTCTATGCTCTTGAGCTAAATAAAACATTTAATTTTATTAATCTTATTCAAGCATCTCAATGAATCATTTTCACTTATAGTCAAATAATACATGTATATTCTTCTCATTGCAAACACATACGCACATTCGGTCATTTCACATACATATCATAAGTCACAACAAGCTGATTTTCTAAGCAGCATTCAATAATTTACTCATAACTGGAGCTACAAAACTCCAAATGAAGTGCCGTTAATTTTGCATGAAAATAGACTCATTTGTCTTCCATCCATAAAATTTTCATAATTTTTGGTTTGGCCAATCAATACCAGAATTTTCTTAAAGTTCCCCTATTTCACTGTTTGATTAAACTGACTACTCTATACTACAAACCGAATTTCTCCTTGTACAGAATTCCAAATATGTCCTCACCAATTTTATTCGAAACTAGACTCATTAAGGAGTCTAAGCATATAAATTTTGTCTCATAAAAATTTTTATGCAATTTATGGTGATTTTCTAAAAACAGAACAGGGGATTTCGTAGTCAATCTGACACTGTCTCACTCTACTCTAAAAATCTATTTATCAGAAACTCCTTTGCTTGTAAGGTTTCTTTTATAAGAAACTAGACTCACTAAGCTTTAATTACACAATTTATTCAGCCTCTAATTCATCTCCCACAATTTATGGTGATTTTTTCCAAAACACGTTACTGCTGCTGTACCAAGCAGATTTATACAAAATTCACTCTTTAATGTACTTATTCACATAATTAAAACATAACATTACAAGGCATCATTTAAAGAAGTCATTGATCTTAACATATATGTGCATAATTCATATTCATTTCATTTAACTAGATGAATCATACAAGTCAGTAATAATCAACTCACAACTCAATTTTGCACCATGCGTTAATTTCACACTCCCCTATACATGATCCAACCTTATAGCCGAATATGCAAATGTCTCATGGAAAAGCTATTTAATCAAGTCTTTCTAACACACTTAATCAAATGGTCATGAGATAGCCCTTGTACACAATCGGCCTTTTATTTAATAATCAAATTAACAATGCAATTTAAGAATGCTAAGTCTTCAAGGCCACATTGAGAAATTGTATAAGCATGTATTAAGCATTGAACATTAAGCTTCTTAGTTCTAAATTTTCTTAAGGCCGAACATCATAGAAGGCATTTTCGACAAATTTCATACCACATACTATTAGCCGAAACTTAATTAACTCCACCTTTAACCAATTTTTCTTTAACCTTTATCACATTCGGCCATAATAAGGACCAAATGACAAACCTTAATTCCAACTTATAACAATGTAAACATACCCCATGGCCGAATGTTCCTTTGAACAATTTACCCTTACCAAGCATAATTTCACTAATTATACTTACCACTCTAAGTTCAAATTCGGCTAATACACATATATAGAATGTTACTTTTAAGCAAAAAAAAAATTTCTAAATCATACATTAATCTTGCATTTCACATAGTAGCAAATTGTCAACAATTTCATTTAGCCACATCCATCCTAGTTTAACAATCTCAACTCATCTATCATCAATCTTAATACCAAAAACATCAAAACACCTACCAAGAAACACAACATCCATGGCCGAATATCCTTTCTTACAAAAGATTAAGCCCTTGAAAACACCAATTGTTTAATTTAGGCTTATAAACCTATAATCACATGAATTTAACCTCATAATACCCTTCACATAATCATTTATCAATTTTAACTATCAAATTCAAAATTCACAAATTCTTCTCCCATGATCGAATGCTTCTAACACTAAAGGCTCAAGAAATTCAAACATGGACAAAGAAGAGAGCTTCAAAACCCACTAAATTCACAAGTTTTTTAAAGAAAATAACATGAACCTTACCTTGTTTGTGCCTCCCTTTGCCGAATGCCCTAACTCAAGGGTTTTCTATTTTCTTTCTCCACTCACGGCAAGAAGAAGGAGAAAATGGCCTTGTTATTATCACCTCAACATTATTTTATTCATTTGATTTATTAACTTTTATTATTTCCATTTTATGAAACCAATTTTATTTAATATAACCAAATTTATTATTATCATTATTTACTAACTTACAAAGCACAAAATGCCAAACAAAATCATCATTACCATCCACTCACATAGAAAGGTAAATTTGACATGCAACTCCCTCAATTTGCATGCATGCGTTAACTAGTCATCACACATTTGTCTAGCATATTTTCAAAATTCACTACTAAGTCCCTTTTAGTAAAATTCAAATTTATAACTCTAAATCGACACACCAAACATGTCACACATGAATTAACACATATTATAGGCATCAAAATGAATATTAAATATATTTTATGCCTCGATTTTGTGGTCCCGAAACCACATTCCGACTAGGGCCGTTTTAAGGCTGTCACATAATGAGTCTAGTTTTAAGAGAAATGAACAGCATAGTCAAATGAATTTTGTATTGAGAGAAAAGTGGTTCGTGGTAAGCAGAGGTCTGTGCAGTCAAGTCCTAAAATAGGGGTAACTTTAACTAATAAACTGTACTAATTCGCCCAACCAAAAATTCTAAAAAAAAATTAGTAAATAGATAAACGAGTCTAGATTCAGGCAAAATTCACAGATCTTGATTTTGAGTTTCGTAACTCGAGATATGAATTTTTTTTGTAATCGTGATGCAGATAGATAGCAGGTTGCGAATATAGAAATAAAGGATTCAAAGTTCTTAAAATGGTAAATTATGTTCAGTAACACCTCAAGCTCAACTCCGGCGACGGTCTCGGGCGTGGGGGCGTTACATTTGGTGGTATCAGAGCAGGTTTAGTCGGTTCTCGGACTAACGTGTTTTATGGACGGACTTCGCTATACATGCCATTTGTGTATTTTGTGATAGTGGGACGACTTCTGACCTTTTAAATAATTTTTTTATAGTAAATGGATCCCGATCCAGCTGTGGCAAATGAAGTAGAGAGTAATGCACCAGCTCCGGCTGAAGGGGCAGCGCCGACTGAAAATCCACCTCCTACTGTTGGTCAGGGAGGAGGAGAAAGGGGTCGGGAAGCCTTTCTCCAAATGATGAGTGCATGGTACACTGAGTTCGTTCGTATGAACCCGAATGTACAACCTCCCCCACCTCCCCCAATTCCTCAAATTGTACCCCTAATGCCTCAGGGTGTGTATATGATAAAATTTCAAAGAACTCCAGTTGATAAAATTCGTAAACTAGGGGCGGAAGAATTCAGGGCTAATGTGGATGATGATGCCGAGAAAGCAGAGTTTTGGCTCAAAAATTCTATTCGGGTATTTGATGAATTATCTTGTACACCTGAAGAATGTTTGAAATGTGCTATATCTTTGTTGAGGGATTCAGCCTATAATTGGTGGAAGACATTCATTTCTGTGGTACCGAAAGAGAGGGTAACTTGGGAATTCTATCAAGAAGAGTTTCGGAAGGAATACATTAGTGAAAGATTTATTGATCAGAAGCGTAAAGAGTTTCTTGAGCTGAAGCAAGGTAATATGACAGTCACTGAATACGAAAGGGAGTTCGTCAGATTGAGTAAGTATGCCAGAGAATATGTTCCTACAGAGGCCAAGATGTGCAAACGATTTAAAGACAGGCTCAATGAAGACATTAAGGTATTTGTTGGGATTCTTGAACTAAAAGAAATGGTGGTACTTGTCGATTGAGCTTGCAAGGCTGAAGAACTACTTAAAGAGAAGAAAAAGGTAGAATCTGAGACACGAAATTGGAAGAAAAGACCAATGAGCAGTGCACCCTCACAGCAACCCGGGATGTGACAGCCTTAAATTGACCCTAGTCGGAATGTGGTTTCGGGACCACAAAATCGGGTCATGAGAATAATTTAATATTTATTTTTATGCCTATTATATGTGTCAATTCATGTGTGTGACATCTTTGGTGATTTAATTTAGTCTTATAATAGTGAATTGCACTTAAAAGGGCTTAATTGTGAACTTTGAAAATATGCTAGGTGAATGTGTGATGGTCAAATAATTGCATGTTGTAAAAACATGGCCTTGCATGTCAAAATTCCCCTTTTTATCTATAGTGGCCGGCCAACCAACCTAATGATGATGTTTTGGTTGTTTTTATTTTGTATTTTAGTGAATATATAGCATATTATATGAATAAAATAAAAGTGAATTATTATATTATGAAAATTTGGAGGAAAAACCAATGTTAGGCCATTTCTTCTTCTTCTTGCCGTAAGTTGAGAAAGAAAATAGAAACTTATGGAGCTTAGGGCATTCGGCTAGTTAAGGCTTCAAATAAGGTAAGGTTCATGTATTTTCTTTGGATTTTTGTGAAATTTGGTTGGTTTTGAAGCTCACAACAAGACCCATGTATTAGTTTTTGTGATTTAAATCCATGAACCATTCGGTCATGGTTTCATGTATTGAATTCATAAAGTGTTGATGATGCTTGATGATAAGTGATTAGGGATGTTTATAAATTAATTAAATTTTGTCATGAGTGACATATATGGGCAATTAGCATTCGGTTAATGTGTTTGAGTAAGGATTGTAATTGGGATTTATGATTTTGGCAATCCTCGATTTGAAATTGATGAAGGAATGCTTAGAGTTTAGATTAAGGTTGAAAATTTGTATGAAATTGAATTTGTGTGTTAATTTGAAGTTCTTGTCGCTTGGTTCGGCCAAATTGTCTCAAGACATTCGGCTATGTTAAGATTTGGGGGAGTGAATTGTTTTCTTTGTGTTTTATTAAACATAGAAGAATAAGTGAAGCCCGAATGTGGTTTTTAAGTATTAGAAATTTAGTTGGAATTTTGTTAAATTATTTAAGTGATGGCCGAATCTAGCTATATTAAAGTAAATGAAGACGTTAAATGCATTATGTGTTTATGCATGCATTCGGTTAAATTGATGATATAAGTTGATTGGTAAATTTGAAATTGCTATTAGGGAATAAGTATGTGTGAGATTAATAAAATGTTTTGTGAATGGGTTATGGACATTCGGTTAAGGGAGAGTCTTTGTGATTAAAATCAAATTGGTTTATTTATTTATAAATGAGTATTTAAGGAATATTATAATATTGAATTTATGTAATTAAAGGTTTATGAGCTTAAATTGAACAATTGTTGTTTTGAGTGACATAATTTGCAAAGGAGAGTATTCGGCCACGGTAAAATGCATGAGGATGTAATGTTTGATGTTCCAATTGATATAATTATGTTTTGAAGGTTGGTTATATTATTTTGATCCAGACAAAATGAGTTGATTGAATTAGGTACACTTTAATTGAAAGACAAAAGGGTAACCTTAGCAAAGTCCTTATTCGGCCATGTTATTTAGATGATTGGGATGCTTTGATTTAATTCATGATAGCATTCGGCATTGGGTCTTAAGAGGATTTGCCATAATGGACTAAATGTTTAATTATTTGTATATGCATGTACAAAAGTCTAAGGTACTTAATTGATAAGTATGAGATAAGGATTTGAATGACATGTATGTGTTTCTAAGGTATTTATAAGTATATATGTATATATGCGCTTAAAATGTGATTGATAGCCGAATGTTGGGTACTTGGTAAAGTGAATGTCTTAGTATAGAATAATTATACATGTGTTTTATGGTATTCAGCCAACATGAGATATGGATAAAATTGTGTCGTAGACAGTATAAGAGAGTGTTTAAAGGTTATTGTGATATATATGTATTTGGCCAAATGTATGTATGTGCCAAGGGAAGTATATGTGTTTTTTATTTTTTATTTTAAATGAAAGTGTAATAACCAAATGAGATGTATGAATAAGGTTTAACAATAGTTAAATTATTCAATTTAGCTCACGAGCTCAAGAAACCAAATCCAGATAGGGGAAAGCTAAACTAATCGAGTAGACGATCTGTAGTCGTTCAACGACCGTCGAGGTAAGTTCTTGAGGGTTTAAATTAAAATGCTTATGTTAAATGATGGAAGAAATGAAATGAACCTCTATAATATGAGCATAGAATGATAATTTCTGAATGTAAATTGATTAAGTAGCGTATGTGATTGATAAAGTTACGATATGTTACATGCATATTTAAGTGAAAATATGTGTGAAAGTGTGATATAATGTATGAAGGTGGGATTTGATAGTATAAGCCAAATGTGGCATAAATAATTCAATAAGAATTTTGAATGTTGAATGAGTACCGAATGTATTATGAGAAGGATTATGGTTTAATGCTATAAAGTGAGTGGAAATACTAATATGATTGGGAAATTGAAGAAAGGAAATTGAGACTTTAGTAAATTTAAGTGTTTAAACATAAGTATTAGTGAAAGTAACATGCTATATCTTGATAATTAAATGTCTCGTATTATATATGTGTATTATTGAATAATACGTGCATATGGAGTAAAATCTATATAGTTGACATGAGTAAAGTATCAAACGGTGAGTGTGATGTGGAAATGCCATAATGGTTGTGCTTTATTTGTCAAATGGCTAAGATGGAAAGAAATGTATAAGATATGTATATGTAGGGTGGCCGAAATCGCTAATGTTTAATATGTGTATGTTATATATATATGTGTGTACTTAGTGAGGTCAAACGACTAATGAGAATGTTGAATGGCCTAACGGTTATTATAAAATGAAACAAATTATGTGTTATATGAGTAAGTGAGAATAAAAGTATCATCCTAATTAAAACGTTTGTGTTATGTGAATATTAAAAGTATATGAAATAATACGTGGATAACTTTGTGGATTGACTATCGTACGATATTACTCGGGTCTATAATCGAGTAAATCTCATGCTGGTATTATATCCGGGTTTAAAGTCCCGCAGGCTTAATGCTGGTGAATTAAGTAAGATTATGATTTTGAATTTTCGCAGTAAACTACCATCAAGTAAGTACTATACATTTAAGATGTTCAGGTACGTATTACCTCCTCATTTGTAAATTTACCTCAAAGTGAATCATTAGCATCAAAGAAAAATGTATATGTGATTGATGATTATATTGCGAAAATGAGGATGACCTAATCGGTCTTGGTATGTTTGTATAACGTAGTATGTGCTAAGTTTTCATGTATGTACTCGTGTACATTCGACCAACGATTCTGTGAATTATTAGTATTAAAGAACGATACATATATGGGAATGATTATTATATCTTCAAATAAAGGAATAATCTATTCGGTCAATGGTTGTCAGTATAAGAAAGTATTTGTTTTAAATTTATCGTATGAGCTTTAAGTAAAAAAAAAAAGTATGTGTTGAGATATCTATATGTAATTGTGTATATTCGGCCAAAAAGGCCTTATGAATTGAGAATGAATTGTATTCGGCTAGATGTGCAAATACAAGGTAAGGATTGTATTCTGTCAACTTACGTATATGTGATAAGGATTATGTTTGGCTCTTTGCGTGCCTATACTGTAATTCAATACTTGCCATGTTGAAATACTCGAAAGTTTTGATGTGATTATGAACTAAGGAATTAAGTTTTTATATACATATATATATATATGTATATTCATGTATGTGCATGAAATGAGTACATTTGAGCAAGTGATTATGATTATTGAAAGAGTTATACGTTATGCTAAATGAGTAGTGACTCTATGAATCTATTCATGATAGATTATGATATGACTATGTGCTTCCAAATATGGAAACTAAATGCGGTTAAAGTATTATGTTTTAGTTTGATTGATTGAATTAGAAGTAGCAATGAAGCTTTTAGATGCGGAAGAATATATGATCTCAATTTGGATGAAATAGTTAAATTATATGTGTGTGCATGAGGTTTGAACTATTTGACCAGACGATGAAATCTCTTGATATTATTAAATGTGATTTGTACAAGGTTTAAAATGATGAGTCCTAGTAAAGATCAACAATTAAAGATGTTTAGTACATTAAGTTAGCCAAGTATGTATCATGGACTCATATATGATTTTAATTTGATTGAATCAAAAGCACATAAAGTAATGCATATGCGAATATTCGACCATCTTGGTTATTATTGTGAAAGTATATATGTGCTAGCTAGGTGGTGCGTTTATTGAAATTATAGTTCGATATGAAGCTTAGATTAACTGCATCGAATAGAAGAAATGGATGACCAATGATATTGAATGAAAACATTTTGTGACATTAAACTCAAGGCCAAAGAAATGTAAATTAAATTATGTGAAATTTTGGTTAGGTATATTCAGTCAAATTGGATCTTACTTAGATTTAAGTACATGAGATAATCGTATTTGATTCAGCAAAGTTATTGTTTTGCTTAAGACTTACTAAGCTTATGAAAGCCTACTCTGCTTGTTTCGTGTTTGTGTTTTATAGATTGTGGACTCTGACTACCAGCTCAGGGATCGTCAACGCTTCGTCACACTATCTGCTATTATGGTAATCATGTGATTAGACTTAACTTGTGGCATGTATAAGATAGATGCTAAGCAAAAATGATATTATGAATTTTGTGTATAAGTCACGTGAATGTGGCATCTTATGGAACTTACTTGTGTAAGTCTTAAATTCGAACTTTGTTTGCGTATAACAATTAGTAAATTAATGATCTTTATTCTAGAAGATTTCAAAATTTTTCTGTCCTGATCCGATTCCTAGTTTTCGGTAACGCCTCTTCCTATTCCGACGATGGTTACGGGATAGGGGTTTTACACGAAAAGTCAAGAAATATGAATCCTCGTTCCCAAGTTTCAGCTGGACAATCATATGGGAATTCTAAGAAGCAAAATGTGGGTCCTAAATCCCAGACTACTTCAGCAGCTAGTGTAGGGAATTTGAGATTTGTTAAGCCTGAGTGCCAACGGTGTGGTAGAAATCATTTTGGTCTGTGTAGAGCAAATGAATGTTTTTGATGTGGTTCTCCGGATCATTTTATTAGAGATTGCCCAGAGAGAATTGAAAAAGAAAAATTTCAGAGTACAAAAGCAAGTGGTGCGAATTCGAGGGGAAGGTATTCAAAAAAAGCTGAGAGTGAAACAAGCAGTAAGAATGTAGCCAGAGATGCAGTAGCTAAACCTGAAGCAAGAGCTCTGGCTAGAACTTATGCTATAAAAGCACGTGAAGATGCTTCCTCACCCGATGTGATCACTGGTATATTTTCTCTTTATAATGTTAATGTTACTACCTTGATTGATCCCGGTTCTACTCATTCATATGTGTGCATGAAATTGGTGTCTAATATGAATATACCTGTTGAGAATACAGAATTTATGATTAAAGTGTCAAACCCGTTAGGCAAATATGTTATAGTTGATAAAGTATGTAAGAAATGTCCTTTAATGATTCGGGGTTATTACTTTCCGGCCGACTTGATATTGTTGCCATTTGATGAGTTTGATGTTATTTTGGGCATGGATTGGTTGACATTGCATGATGCTATAGTAAATTGTAAACAGAAAGTTATTAAATTAAAGTGTGAAAATGGTGAAACTCTACGAGTTGAATCAGATAAATCAGGGGCATTGTCTAGTGTGATTTCTTCAATGTCGGCTCAGAGATATTTGAGAAAGGGTTATGAAGCTTATTTAGCGTATGTGTTGAATACAAAAGAAATTGAAAAGAAAGTGGAATCAAAGCCGAATGTGTGAGTTTGCGGATGTATTTCCAGAGGAATTACCGAGTTTACCTCCAGTCAGAGAAGTAGAGTTTAGTATTGATTTGATGTCAGGAACAACTCTAATCTCGATTGCTCCGTATAGAATGGCACCAATGGAGTTGAAAGAATTAAAGTCGTAGTTGCAAGAGTTGACCGACAAAGGCTTTGTGAGACCAAATTTTTCACCTTGCTGTGCTCCTATACTGTTTGTGAAAAAGAAGGATGGTTCAATGAGATTGTGTGTTGACTATCGGCAATTAAACAAAGGGATAATAAAGAACAAGTATCTATTGCTGAGAATTGATGATTTGTTTGATCAGCTGAAAGGAGCGACGTGGTTTTTAAAGATCGACTTGAGATCTGGGTACTACCAGCTGCGGGTAAAAGAGTCAGATGTGCCTAAAACTGCTTTTAGAACAAGGTATGGTCATTATGAATTTTTAGTTATGCCATTCGGATTAACAAATGCTCCTGCTGTGTTTATGGATTTGATGAATTGCATATTTCGACCATACTTGGACAAGTTTGTTGTGGTATTTATAGACGATATCTTAATCTATTCCAAAGATGAGACCGAGCATGCTGAGCACTTGAGAATAGTTTTGCAAACCTTGCGAGACAAGAAGTTATATGCCAAGTTTAGTAAAAGTGAATTTTGGCTTCGGGAAGTTGGATTTTTGGGTCATATTGTTTCAGGTGATGGTATACGGGTTGATCCTAGTAAAATTTTAGCTATTGTTGAATGGAAACCACCAAAGAATGTAATCGAGGTTAGAAGTTTCTTGGGGCTAGCTGGATATTATCGACAGTTTGTAAATGGATTTTCTATAATTGCTGCTCCTATGACTAGATTACTCCGAAAGGATGTTAAATTTGAGTGGACGGAAGAATGTCAACAAAGTTTTGAAGACTTGAAGAAGTTATTAACAGAGGCACCAGTGTTAGTACAGCCCGAGTCAGGTAAAGAGTTTGTGGTATATAGTGATGCTTCTCTAAATGGCTTGGGATGTGTTCTGATGCAAGAAGGAAAGGTTGTGGCTTATGCTTCGAGACAGTTGAAACCTCACAAGAGGAATTTGTAAGAGTATGCCCAAAGATCAATCATGAGATGGTTGTAATAACATACTTGATTTATCATGTTTATTAATATAAGGCTTTGCCATTATTATTTTAGTTTCTTTTCTGTGTACATAAATAAACTGTTTTATAATAGTGTCCTGAGAATAATATGATTATTCTTAAAAGATCCTTAGTCAAGTATTATTATTGGCTAGGACAATAATAATGCATTAAGACTAACATGTAGTTGATTGATGATAAAGAGTTGTCATTGATATGGAGTGTCAGAATCAATGCATGAATATGTTTGTTAGAGAACAACATATTGGACTGACCCGCTATGAGTATGTTTCTTGGATTATTATGTAATTGTCACAATATTACTCATAGTGATTAATATGTATATGATCCTCATACTTGAGATCATCATCATCCCAACATCTTGAGTTGTATATTTTGATATTTGGATATACCACAATCTATGTAGAGGGATATGGTTGATCAATATAGGATAAGTCCCTCCTACATAATGGGAGTAATATCTCAGGCCACTTGATTGAGTGAGACTAGAAATGCATGGCCATGCTCAAATAAGTTGATATGAGATGTCATACTTATTTGTGTATCATAGTCTACTCAAGGTATCAAGAAACATGGGATGGACTATGCAAGTGTGACTATTCCATGACTTGTGTCCATTCCAAAGATATAGCTCTTAAGGATTAATGCATGAAAGGTTAATCACAAAAGGTTATGTCGAATCATGACTTCTTGTAACTTAGGTAGTAATGATGCATTGCTAGATGCCACTCATTGTTTGTAACATTAGAATCGTTCTAATATTACTGCTAACGTTACAAGAACCTATAGGGTCACACCCTATGGTTGAAATGAACAGAGTAAAACATAGTTGGTATTGTATTTTGATTGTCATATGAATTAAATTAATTATAGAATTAATTTAATTGGGCAATCAAATTGTTGAACATACTATACGTACAAGGATGTTGTACACATAATCAGAACATAATTTCATTAGTATATGAATTTGGTTCGTATATAAGTTTAAGTAAATATAGTTTACCGAAATCTTTATTATGGTTATTGTAATTATAATTTTCAGTTAAACAATATTATATTTATTTTAATAATGATTATTATGTTCGGTTTAATTTATAATGAATTAAAATTCGTTATAAAGATATACGAATTAAAAGGGTGTTATATATGGCAAGGGTAAAAACCCTAAAGATAGTATATATAAATAAGCCAAAAACTATGCTAAAGAGACTAGCAGCCGTCAAGCATAATAATCACTGAAAATAGTTTTCTGGGATTTTTACCGCTCATTGTCAATCGGGTGCACTACGTAGAGGCTGACATCGGAAAAGGTTACGGCTTGGTTTGATAGTGATTCAGGATTCCCGTTGCCTAGGCGTCGCTATCTACTTATATTGAAGTTTCGGTAATTTCGAAATGTTTTATCACCCCGATTCGTTCCTTACACATGGATCCATGGTTTGGATCACTGGAACATTTTGTTTATTTTATTTTTCCGCTGTGCCTTGGACGCACTGGCGTTCCAACAGAATTATCCGACTCATGATTTGGAATTGGCTGCGGTGGTGTTTGCTTTGAAGATTTGGCGACATTATCTATATGGTGAAAAGTGTCGAGTATATAAAGATCACAAAAGTCTTAAATATTTGTGAAGGAACGCCGGTGCCTCCAAGGCACAGCGGAAAATTAGAATAATAAAATTTTTCCGGCGATCCATACCATGGATCCATGTGTAAGGAACGAATCGGGGTGATAAAGGTTTCGAAATTACCGAAACTTCAATCTGAGTAGACAGCGATGCCAAGGCAACGAGAATCCTGAAGCACTATCGAACCAAGCCGCAACCTTTACCGATGTCGGCCTCTACATAGTCCACCCAATTGACAACGAACGGTAATATCCCAGAAAACTATTTTCAGAGATTATATTATTTTGACGGCTGCTAGACCCTTTAACATAGTTTCAGGATTGCCTATATAATAGCTCTTTAGGGTTTTTACCCTTGCTATATATAACTTTGTATAAATTGGTATATATTCATAACGAATATTTATTGCCATATATAATCCGAATCATAATAGTCATCATTAAAATAAATATAATAACGTTTAACAGAAAATTATAATTACGTTAATTATAATAAAGATTTCGGTAAACTATATTTATTTAAATTTATATATATATGAACTAAATTCATATATTAGAAAAATTATGTTCTGATTATGTGTACAACATCCTTGTACATATAGTATGTTCAATAGTTTGATTGCCCAATTAAATTAATTCTATAATTAATTTAATTCGTGTGAAAACCAGACACAATGCCAACTATGTTTTACTCCATTCATTTCAATCGTAGGGTGTGACCCTATAGGTTCTTGTAACATTAGCAGTAATATTAGAACTATTCTAATGTTACAAACAATGAGTGGCATCTAGCAATGCATCATTGCTACCTAAGTTACAAGAAGTCATGATTCGACATAACCTTTTGTGATTAACTTTTCATGCATTAATCCTTAAGTCCTATATCTTTGGAATGGACACAAGTCATGGAATAGTCACACTTGCATAGTCCATCCCATGTTTCTTGATACCTTGAGTAGACTATGATATACAAATAAGTATGACATCTCATATCAACTTATTTGAGCATGGCCATGCATTTCTAGTCTCACTCAATCAAGTGGCCTGAGATATTACTCTTATTATGTAGGAGGGACTTATCCTATATTGATCAACCATATCCCTCTACATAGATTGTGGTATATCCAACATTAGTCTTAATAGAACAACCAATTACGGTGTTCGTTTGACTATATCAAAATATACAGCTCACGATGTTAGAATGATGATGATCTTAAGTATGAGGATCATATACATATTAATCACTATGAGTAATATTGTGAAAATTACATAATAATCCAAGAAACATACTCATAGCGGGTCAGTCCAATATGTTGTTCTCTAACACACATATTCATGCATTGATTTTGACACTCCATATCCATGACAACTCTTTATCGTCAATCAACTACATGTTAGTCTTAATGCATTATTATTGTCCTAGCCAACAATAATACTTGACTAAGGATCTTTTAAGAATAATCATATTATTCTTAGGACATTATTATAAAACAGTTTATTTATGCACACAGAAATGTAACTGAAATAATAATGGCAAAGCCTTATATTAATAAACATGATAAATCAAGTATGTTATGACAACTATCTCGTGATTGATCTTTGGGCATACTCTTACAATCTCCCACTAGCACTAAGACCAATCACTCATATATCTAATACCAAGTGACTTAGTGTGACGATCATGCTTCTGCTGTGTCAGAGGCTTGGTCAGGGGATCAGCAATGTTATCATCTGTAGGTACTCTGCATATCTTTACATCCCCTCGATCGATAATCTCTCGAATAAGATGGTAGCGCCTAAGTATATGTTTGGATCATTGGTGAGATCTGGGTTCTTTAGCTTGCGCGATGGCTCCATTGTTATCACATCGGAGTTCTATAGCATCCGATATGCTAGGTACAACCCCTAGTTCAGTAATGAACTTTTTGATCCAAACCGCTTCTTTTGCTGCCTCACTAGTTGCAATATACTCGGCCTCTGTTGTAGAATCGGCTATTGTACTTTGCTTTGAACTCTTCCAGCTCACAGCACCACCATTAAGGCAAAACACAAAACCTGATTGCGATCGAGAATCACCCTTGTCGGTTTGCAAACTAGCATCAGTGTAACCTTTTACACTTAACTCTTCCTCACCTTCGTATATTAGGAACGTATCCTTAGTTCTTCTTAAGTACTTAAGGATATTCTTGACTATGGTCCAGTGACTTTCACCGGGATCTACTTGGTACCTGCTCGTCATACATAAGGCATATGAGACATCTGGACGAGTACATAACATGGCATACATGATAGATCCAATAGCAGAAGCATATGGAATTTTACTTATGCGTTCTCTCTCTTGTGGAGTTGAAGGACACATTTCCTTCGAGAGTGAAATACCATGTCTCATAGGTAAGAATCCTCTCTTAGATTCTTCCATATTGAACCTTTTCAATACTTTGTCTATGTATGTACTTTGACTTAGACCTAGTAGTCATCTCAATCTATCTCTATAGATCTTGACTCCTAAGATGTAAGTGGCTTCGCCCAAGTCCTTCATAGAAAAACAACTTCCTAACCAAGTCTTAATAGACTGTAAGGTAGGTATGTCATTTCCCATGATAAGTATGTCATCCACATACAGTACCAAGAATGTGATTATGCTCCCACTAACTTTCTTGTAAACACATGGCTCATCTTCATTTTTGATAAAACCAAACTCTTTGATTGCATCATTAAAACGAAGATTCCAACTTCGAGAAGCTTGCTTTAATCCATAAATGGATCTTTGTAACTTACATATCTTTCTAGCATCCTTTTGGATTGACAAAACCTTCAGGTTGTGTCATGTACACATCCTCTTCAAGGTTCCCGTTAAGGAAAGCTGTTTTGACATCCATCTACCAGATTTCATAATCATGAAATGCAGCTACAGCGAGCAAGATCCTGATGGATTTAAACATAGCTACAGGAGAAAAAGTTTCATCATAGTCCACACCATGAATTTGACGAAAACCTTTAGCGACTAATCGCCCCTTGTATGTTTGTACATTACCATCCATGTCAGTTTTCTTTTTGAAAACCCACTTGCACCCTATAGGTTTAACTCCTTCAGGTGGTTCAACCAAAGTCCATACTTGGTTTTCATGCATGGAATCCATCTCAGATCTCATGGCCTCGAGCCATTTCTCAGAGTCTGGGCTCGCCACCGCTTCTTGATAAATCCTAGGCTCATCTTGATCTAAAAGAAGAATGTCACCATGCATTGTAATGAGAAATCCATATCTCTCAGGTGCACGGCGTTCTCTTAAAGATCTACGCGGTGGTTGTGTTTCTACAGCAGTTACTTGTTCCTCAATTTCTTGTGGAATTTGCTGTTGTTCTATCTCTGGTTCGGTGGTATCTTGTGATTCTCGAATTTCTTTAAGTTTAATCTTTCTCCCACTTCCTTTTCTAGAAACAAATTCTCTCTCTAGGAAGACACCAGTCTGAGCAACAAACACTTTGTTCTCAGTGGGATTAAAGAAATAATATCATTTGGTTTCTTTCAGATACCCCACAAAATTACACCTTTCAGATTTGGGTTCAAGCTTAGTAGACGTCTGACGTTTAACATAAGCTTCGCAACCCCAAATTTTCATAAAAGACATACTGGGACGTTTCCCAGACCACATCTCATATGGCGTCTTTTGAACCGATTTAGATGGAACACGATTTAGTGTGAAAGCAGCTGTTTCAAGTGCATGTCCCCAAAAGGAAGTCGATAGATTAGCATGACTCATCATGGACTGAACCATGTCTAACAGAGTTCGATTTCTTCTCTCAGAAACTCCATTCCATTGAGGAGTACTAGGATGAGTAAGTTGTGAGACAATCCCACATTCCTTCAAAAGATCATCAAACTCTAGGCTCAAATACTCTCCACCTCGATCAGATCGAAGTGTCTTGATAGTTTTGCCTAGTTGATTTTATACTTCATTTTTGAATTCCTTGAACTTTTCAAGGGCTTCAGACTTATGGCGCATGAGATAAATATATCCATATCTACTGAAATCATCAGTAAAAGTAATGAAGTAGTGAAATCCACCTCTGGCCTGTGTATTTATTGGTCCACATACATCTGAATGTATTAAGCCTAATAAATCACTAGCTCGTTCACTTTTACCAGTAAAAGGAGATTTAGTCATTTTTCCTAATAAGCAAGATTCACATACTTCAAATTGTTCAAAAACAAATGAATCCAAGAGACCATCTTTATGGAGTTTGGATATGCGTTTCTCACTTATGTGGCCCAAACGACAATGCCAAAGGTATGTTTGATTTGAGTAATTTATTTTAGATCTTTTAGTATTTATGTTGTAAATGGGATTCATTTGATCTAAAATATAGAGGCCATTAATCAATTGTGCCGAACCATAGAAAACATTATTGAGATAAAAGGAACAACAATTATTCTTAATTATTATCTCAAAACCAATTTTGTCTAAACAAGAAATTGAAATAATGTTTTTAGTCAAACTGGACACAAAATAACAATCCTCTAAAATTAAACCAAGTCCACTAGGCAAAGATAAAGTATATGTTCCCATAGCTAATGCAGCAACTCTTGCTCCATTTCTAACTCGTAGGTCCACATCTCCTCTAGCCAAAGTCCTACTCCTTTGTAGTCCCTGTATAGAAGTACAAATATGAGAACCACAACCAGTATCTAATACCCAAGAAGTAGTAGTTGATAAATTAATATCAATAACATAAATACCTGAAGCAGACGTTCCGCTTGCTTTGGCTTTCTTGATTTCCTCAAGATAGACAGGGCAGTTCCGCTTCCAATGTCCAGTCACACCACAATGAAAACTGTTTCCTTCATTAGATACCCCACCTTTAGGTTTCAGTGCAGCCTTTCCTTTTCCAAGATTGGGCTTACCTTTGCCCTTGGGCTTTGTCGGGACTTTGGCCTTTCCCTTGCCCTTATTATTACGGACCATCAGTACGGGCTTGGGTCCAACCTTTTTCATGTTGCCTTCAGCAGTTCGTAACATACTGAGCAATTGTGGTAAAGTCTTGTCAATTTCATTCATATTGAAATTGAGGACAAACTGGCTGTAGCTATCCGGCAACGATTGCAGAATAACATCAGTGGCCAACTCTTGGCCCAATGGAAACCCAAGCTTAGATAGGCTTTCAATATAACCAATCATCCTAAGGACATGAGGTCCTACTAGGCTTCCTTCAGCCAGCTTACATTGGAATAAGGCCTTAGAGATATCGAACCTCTCTTGCCTTGCTTGCCCTTGATATAGTTCTTTCAAGTGCTCGATCATATCATAAGCAACCATATCCTCATGTTGTTTTTGAAGATCAGGATTCATAGTGGCAAGCATAAGACATCCAACGTCTACCATATCATCGAGATGCTTATTGTAAGCATCTTTATCAGCCCTCGAGGCATTAGCAGGTGGTTCATCAGGAAGTGATTTTTCAATGACATATAATTTCTGTTCTTGTTTGAGGACAATCCTGAAGTTACAGAACCAGTCAAGAAAGTTCAAACCATTCAATTTGTCCTTCTCAAGGACCGATCGCAATGAGAGTGTATTAGTGTTTGCAGCCATAATATATCTACAATAATAAAATATGCGGGTGAATAGATTTACCAAGTTTATATCAATCATTAAAAGGACTTTATTATATGATGTTTCCCACTATTTCAAAATTAATAACCCTCATATATTAATTTCGGAAAGTCTTTCTTGAAAGAATTTCTAGTGGGTCAAGGATCCATATTTCACCTCCTCTTAAGTCAGCTTTGGCTTTACTTTCAAGATTATGGTTATTTAGGTAAGCAACACTTGCTAATTACATCATATGTAACTCCTACAATTTGGTGAACAACTCTTGTTCTAATCATCTTATGATATATCCAAATTACTTGCCTCTAGGTTTCTAATCCTATTAGAGTAACCTAGTTAAGTCATTAACCAATTTTTAACCAGCGAATATCACTTGTTTATTCTTCGCGTTTAACCAAGATAAATACTAGTACTTCGCTTTGGCAAAACCTACATAGTATTGATCGAGGCCTTAACGAGGGCATAAATTGGAAGGCCATGTTGACTTAATATTTTAATAGAGGGATTTTATTAGAACATTACATCTCACCAATTATGGTCTACTTTAGTCCATTTAATCTCTTAATTGATCTCATCAATTAATGGGGTTTATTATTACCAAATTTGCATGCTTTAGACATCCATAGCATCTCATACATTAATAAGTAAAGCAATAAATAAATGCAATAGTTATAGCCCATAAACTATGGTGGTTCAACCCAAGCCAATGGGTGAACCAATAGGGAACCTAAAGGTGTAAGTCGTTTCACAAGCTGTCGATCCACACTAGAGCCCCGTGGTACAAACTGCATACCCCAGTCAAATGAAACGTCACGATTTGATAACTTTTATCAACAGAATCGTGTTTTTAGGATTTTAATCCTTGAGGTTTCATATCGAAACAACTCTTGTTCCACTGGCCAGTAAACTATTATTGGAAATTGTAAAAATCACCGCTACATCATAACAAACTTGTTAATGTTTACAATAATAACATAAAACCGAATAGGCCATAACACCATGATTAACATTTAATCACTTATCGAAAGGAATAGTTATCAGATTTCGCTTAAACGATTTCAACAAAAAAAGCATAATAAAATTAAAACATGCATCTCATACAATTGCATCACCCAAGTATTTAAACCCGAGTTCATATCACACAATTGGCACTGATACCACTGAAGGAACGCCGGTGCCTCTAAGGCGCAGCGGAACATTAGAATAATAAATTTTTTCCGGTGATCCATACCATGGATCCATGTGTAAAGAACGAATCAGGGTGATAAAGGTTTCGAAATTACTGAAACTTCAATCTGAGTAGACAGCGACGCCAAGGCAACGAGAATCCTGAAGCACTATCGAACCAAGCCGCAACCTTTACCGATGTCGGCCTCCACGTAGTCCACCCAATTGACATCGAACGGTAATATCCCAGAAAACTATTCTCAGAGATTATATTATTTTGACGGCTGCTAGACCCTTTAACATAGTTTCGGGATTGCCTATATATTAGCTCTTTAGGGTTTTTACCCTTGCTATATATAACTCTGTATTAATTGGTATATATTCATAACGAATATTTATTGCCATATATAATCCGAATCATAATAGTCATCATTAAGATAAATATAATAACGTTGAACCGAAAATTATAATTACGTTAATTATAATAAAGATTTCGGTAAACTATATTTATTTAAATTTATATACATATATGATCCAAATTCATATATTAGAAAAATTATGTTCTGATTATGTGTACAACATCCTTGTACATATAGTATGTTCAATAGTTTGATTGCCCAATTAAATTAATTCTATAATTAATTTAATTCATGTGACAACCAAACACAATACCAACTATGTTTTACTCCGTTCATTTCAATCGTAGGGTGTGACCCTATAGGTTCTTGTAACATTAGCAGTAATATTAGAACTATTCTAATGTTACAAACAATGAGTGGCATCTAGCAATGCATCATTGCTACCTAAGTTACAAGAAGTCATGATTCGACATAACCTTTTGTGATTAACTTTTCATGCATTAATCCTTAAGTCCTATATCTTTGGAATGGACACAAGTCATGGAATAGTCACACTTGCATAGTCCATCCCATGTTTCATGATACCTTGAGTAGACTATGATATACAAATAAGTATGACATCTCATATCAACTTATTTGAGCATGGCCATGCATTTCTAGTCTCATTCAATCAAGTGGCCTGAGATATTACTCCTATTATGTAGGAGGGACTTATCCTATATTGATCAACCATATCCCTCTACATAGATTGTGGTATATCCAACATTAGTCTTAACAGAACAACCAATTACGGTGTTCATTTGACTATATCAAAATATACAACTCACGATGTTGGAATGATGATGATCTCAAGTATGAGGATCATATACATATTAATCACTATGAGTAATATTGTGATAATTACATAATAATCCAAGAAACATACTCATAGCGGGTCAGTCCAATATGTTGTTCTCTAACACACATATTCATGCATTGATTCTGATGCTCCATATCAATGACAACTCTTTATCATCAATCAACTACATGTTAGTCTTAATGCATTATTATTGTCCTAGCCAACAATAATACTTGACTAAGGATCTTTTAAGAATAATCATATTATTCTTAGGACATTATTATAAAATAGTTTATTTATGCATACAGAAATGTAACTGAAATAATAATGGCAAAGCCTTATATTAATAAACATGATAAATCAAGTATGTTATCACAATTATCTCGTGATTGATCTTTGGGCATACTCTTACAATTTGATGTCACAAAAAGATTTGAACTTGAGACACCGAAGATGGTTGGAGTTATTGAAAGATTACGAGCTTGTGATTGACTATCATCCAGGAAAAGCACATGTAGTTGTCGATGCCTTGAGCAGAAAGTTGTTGTTTTCTTTGAGAGTTATGAACACTCAGTTGGAAATGTTAGATGATGGTTCGATTTTAGCCGAGTTGAAAGCAAGACCGATGTTTTTACAAGAGATTTGTGAAGCTCAGTAAAGCGATGAAGACTTGCAAGCCAAAAGAAAGCAATATGAGGTTGATACAGAGTCAGATTTCAGAATCAGTTCTGGTGGGTGCTTGATGTTTAAAGATTGGATTTGTGTACCGAAGAATGAAAAATTGAATCAAAAGATCTTGCAGGAAGCACATAATGGTTGTTTGTCGATTTATCCAGGCAGTACGAAAATGTATAATGACTTAAAGAAAATGTATTGGTGGAATGGAATGAGAAGAGATATATCGGAGTTTGTATCCAAATGCTTAATTTGTCAACAAGTGAAAGCTGAACACCAAGTGCCTTCGGGATTACTTCAGCCTATTATGGTTCCTGAATGGAAATGGGATCGGATTACTATGGATTTTGTTTCAGGGTTGCCGTTGACTCCAGGAAAGAAAGATGCCATCTGGGTAATAGTTGACAGATTAACTAAGTCGGCTTATTTTATTCCGGTACGTACAGATTATTCTCTTAACAAGTTGGCTGAATTGTATATCAGAGAAATTGTTTGGCAAAAATTACAAGAGGCATTAGGTACGAAGTTAAATTTCAGCACTGCTTTTCATCCACAAACTGATAGACAATCAGAGAGAGTAATTTAGATTCTTGAAGACATGCTCAGATGTTGTGTATTGGAATTTAAAGGTAGTTGGGAAAGATATTTACCGTTGGTAGAATTTGCTTATAATAACAGCTATCAGATGAGTTTGAAAATGGCACCTTATGAAGCATTGTACGGTCACAAGTGTCGGACGCCTTTGTATTAGACCAAACTTAAAGAAAATCAGATCTATGGGGTTGATCTAATAAAAGAAACTGAAGAAAAAGTGAAAGTGATTCGAGATTGTTTAAAAGCTACTTCGGATAGATAGAAATCCTATGCAAATTTGAAACGAAAAGAAATTGAGTTTCAAGTTGGTGATAAAGTATTTTTAAAGGTGTCTTCGTGGAAGAAAGTTCTCAGATTTGGACGGAAGGGTAAATTAAGTTCGCGTTTTATCAGGCCGTATGAAATAATTGAAAGAGTTGGGCCAGTAGCGTATATATTGGCATTACCATCTGAGTTAGAGAAAATTCATGATGTGTTCCATGTGTCTATGTTATGTCGGTATCATTCGGATCCTTCACATGTGATTTCACCGACAGATATTGAACTACAACCAGACATGACCTACGAAGAAGAACCGATTAAGATTTTAGCTCGAGAGGTCAAACAATTAAGGAATAAAAGTATTGCTCTTGTGAAAGTGTTATGGCAAAAGCATGGAGTAGAAGAGGCTACATGGGAACCCGAAGAAACTATGAGGAAACAATACCCACACCTGTTTGCTGGTAAGATTTTCGAGGACAAAAATCCCTAAAGGGGGAGAGTTGTAATATCCCGAATTAGGGCCTAATTGGAATAATGGTTTCGTGACCACAAATATGAGATAGAAATAATTATTTTATAATCATTTTGAGGTTTATGATATGATTGCATGATTGTGTGAAAATTTCGTGAAGAAATTCTATGCATAAAGTACTTAATTTGAAATTAGGGGCTAAATCGAATAAGTTGAAAAATTTGCATTCTAGAAGCTTTTAGTATGAAATTGCTTTGGAATAATAATTAGGAGGTCTTAAATAGCAATTTGACCAATTTCTAAAATTTTGGACAAAAATGGGCTTTTACATGAAAATTTTCAAAGAAAGACATTAAGGGCATTTTGGTCATTTGGTTATTAACATGAATTAAAAAGGGAAAAAGATGACAAAATAGTTATCATCTTCTTCCTTGCTTGGCCGAACCTTGCTTCTCTCCATAGCTAGGGTTTCTACAACTTTCAAGCTTCATAGTAAGTGATTCCAAGCCCCGTTTTTAATGATTTTTACGTTTTTGGAATCCCGGTAGCTCGATAAAGCTTATGCTAGCAATGTTCATATTTGGAAAAATACCCATAGGTGAAATTTGTGTATTTTGATGTTTTATGATAGAATATGAGGTTTTAAATTATGTTAGATAACTTGTGCTACTCGGTTTTAAGTAAAAACGAGTAAAAGGGCTTAATCGGTAAAAATATAAATTGTTCATAAGTACATGTTATAATGAGAATTTGAGCTTGCTAATGGTAAATAAATGATCAGCATGTCCTAAAACATAAGAATTTTGAATAAAATTTAATTTTCGAGCCTTGGGGCAAAAGTGTAAATATGCAAAAGTTTAGGGGCAAAATTGTAATTTTGCCAAAATTTGAATTAAGGACTATTTTGATAAATGTGAGTATTAAATGAGTTAAATGTGCTATTTTAGATCAAGAAAAACGAGATTCAAGTCGTGAACAAGGAAAAAATAAAGTTTTCGAGGAATAGGCTCGATTTCAAATATTTGGCATTGAGGTAAGTTCATGTGTAAATAATATGATATAATTGTTATTTCTAAGTTTTTTAATGTCATTATATGCTATTGTAGTTGTTATTATGAAATATTATGTTTTGTGAACTATTTCTTATTGATGTGCAAATAAGTATGGAATATAGTAAATGTTGGTTTCGATATCTCGCGGAAGGTGATTGAATTGTGGAATTGAGAGAGAAATCCCGTTTGAACTTTGGGAATAGATTAGGATACAAGTGACATGTCACTAGGATGGTTAAGTTCCGAACTCGTTGAGTTGAGTCCGAGTTCGTGAGATGTAACTAGGCATCTGAGCTCGTTGAGTTGAGTCCGAGTTCACTTATGGATGCGAGCGCCCGAGCTCGTTGAGTGGAGTCCGAGTTCGTTTATGGGTGGGTTACATCGTAGCTTAGCTACTTGAATTATAAAAGCTATTGAGCTTGTTAAACTAAGGGGATGACACATTACGTGCATACTATCCACGTACCCAAGTTATATTCCAATGTGTTCAACGGGTGAACCTTAAGGAAATTGGGAGAACACCTAAAATGAAAGTGAATCGATGGTGAATGTGATAAATAAAGGTAAGTGAACAGGTATGGACTTATTTCTTTTTATGAAGAATGTGATAAGACAAATTGTGGTGAGGAAATAAGTATGCTTATGTCATGAATGGAATGCCTTGATGATGTTTAAGCAAATGATGTTATGTTAAATTGTATGATTATATTACCCGTTATTTGCATGTGAACTTACTAAGCATTTATGCTTACTCCTCTCCTTTTATTCATTGTAGTTTTGGGCAAGCCGGCTTGAGAATCGGGATAGATCGAAGGCTCGCTCACACTATCCGAAGAACTATTTTGGTAAAATGGCTTGTATAACTTGAATATGGCATGTATAGCAATATACTCATTTTGTGTAATTAATCTTGTGATATGGTTGTGGTTTTGTTGAGAAAATGATTGATAATGATTAGTCATTGGAATGGTTAATCTAGATCATGTGTGAGACCATGTATGCTTAAAGTGACACTTAGTCCTTGAATATCCATAGAAAAGTGAAATTTGTCATAAAACAGAATATTGCAGCAGCAAAGACATGAGTTTGAAAAATCGCTAAAAATAGTAGAAATCAAATTAGGTGATGAATTAAATATGTAATTGAATTTTATTGTGTCTATTTTCATTTGAAAAAATAGAAACAGGTAAAGGAGTTATATGTTGTGAGATATTTGAGTTTTAGTGAAACAAGGTTAGAGCAATTTCTAGATCCCCTATTCCAACTTTGGAAATTCACCATAAATTGTACAAAAATAATTAGGTGATGTACTTTATATGTTAAGAATCCTTAATGAGTCTAGTTTTAAGCAAAAGAAACGGCATAGTCACATGAATTTTGTACAGAAATAAAAGTGGTTCGTGGTAAGCAGAGGTCAGTGCAGTCGAGTCCTGAAACAGGGGTAACTTTAACTAATAAACTGTACTAATTGGCCCAACCAAAAATTCTATAAAAATATTAGTAAATAGATAAATGAGTCTAGATTTAGGGAAAATATACGGATCTTGATTTTGAGTTTCGTAACTCGAGATATGATTTTTTTTGTAACCATGATGCAGATAGACAACAGGTTGCGAATGTAGAAATAAAGGATTCAAAGTTCTTAACATGGTAAATTATGTTCAATAACACCTCAAGCTCGACTTCGGCGACGGTCTCGGGTGTGGGGGCTTTACAATTTCACCAGTAGAGATTGAGATAAGTCCATATATGACCTATGGTGAAGAGCCGATTAAGATTCTGGCTTGAGAGGTCAAGCAATTAAGGAACAAAAGCATAGCACTTGTGAAAGTTTTATGGCATAGACATGGAGTCGAGGAAGCCACATGGGAACCAGAGGAGATGATGAAAGAACAGTACCTGAACCTCTTTAATGGTAAGATTTTTCGGGACGAAAATCCCTAAGGGGAAGAATTGTAACCTGAAATTGGGCTTAGTCAGAATAGTGATTTCAAAATAAGTTACCTAAGACTAAAGAAAACTATTTTAGCATTATTTTATGTGTTATAGCATGTTTTTAAGGGTGCATGAAAAATTTGGTAAATTAATTTACGTGATTGCAGGGTTAATTACGAAAAAGGACTAAATTGGAAAAAAGGTAAAAGTTTCAAATTATTAGTAAAAGGTATTAAATGGCTTGAGAATCAAAACATGGGGTGTTTAAAGTGCAAATAGGCCCTAAAATAAATGTTGGCCGGCCATGAGACAAAGAGAAAAGAAAAGTCAAAAAATTTATGTAGAAATTTGGTGGTTTATTTTGACTTGTTGTGTAATAAAATAAAACAAGAAATACTTCACCTTCTTCTTATCTCTTTCACCGAAAATACCAGCAAAGAGGGGGGCTTTGAAGCTTTAAAATTTCAGCTAGGTTACTCTCTTGCAAGTAAGTGACTTTAAGGTCCTTTTCTGAATATTTTTACATATTTGGAACCCTTGTAGCATGAGCTACCTTTTGAGGGGTGTATTGTGCAAAATGGGTGAAAGTTTAGAGATTCACCATGGTTGAATAAATGTTGTTTGCTGGGTTTTTATGGAAGAAAATGAGTCAATGTTGTTAAATAAACAACTTTTGTAAAAGGGTGTTTATGGAAAACACCTAAATTGGACTTAGTTGTAAAGTTGCAAAATAAAGAGTAGGTGTGTGAAATAATAGGAATTTTGGGTTGCCATAAGAGTGAAAAGAGTTTGGTTAGGCTTGGGTGATAAGGAAATTCGATAAAAATCTATTTTCAAGCCTAAGGGTAAAATAATCATTTTGCCAAGGTCTAGGGGCAAAATGGTTATTTTGTCACATTATGATTCTTGATTTATTTAGGTTAAATTAGTGACTAAATTAGTGAATTTTTATTGTTATAGATCAAGAATTGCCAAATTCAAACTTAGACCGGGGAAAAGCCAAGCAAATCGATTAAACCGAAAAGTCATTTTCCATTTTGTATACCGAGGTAAGTTGTAGGTAAATAATGCAACATTTCTAAATTTTATACATGAAATCATTGTATTGTCGTAAAATTATGTGTTGTGATATGAGAAATGTATGTAAATAGTTAATCGAGCATGAATTGTGGAAATGATGATTTTTATTCATGAAATGATGAGAACATGTGTAGTAGAGCCTGGTTGAACAATTGGAATAGATTGGATATTCATGCCATGACATTGAGTAATTGTGTGCTAGTGTAAGACATGTCTGGGACATGCATCAACCTTAGGATATACAAGCTTGTGTAAGACCTGTCTGGGACATGGCGTCAGCTTGTTACGTGTCAGTGTAAGACCTGTCTAGGACATGGCATCGACTCTGGTAGATAAGAACTAGTGTAAGACCTATCTGGGGCACGGCATCGGCCTCTATACATTGAGAGTCAGTGTAAGACCATGTCTGGGACATGGCATCTATAACGCCCTAATTTTCGGGATTTTTCGAGATTTTTGCGATTTTGGTGTGAACATGAAATGTTGTTGTTTGGGTATGTAATTTATGCTTTGAGTTTGTCAGTGGGCCTTTAAAAGGCCCAAGCCTAAATTAAAACCCAGTAGAATTATTGAATTTTATACTTAAAGAGAAGGGGACTTGAGTAGGTGGGCTTTTAAGAGAAAGTAAGTAAGTTAAGACACAAGTGAGCCCTTGGTAAATTGGCAATGTGGCGTCACTTAGAGCCTAAGAAAGTGGCGTGTGGAAGGTAGGCAAGGACCAAGGTTCAAGTCTCAAGGTAAGCAGTGTGGTATTTTATTTTTACTGCATGTGCCAGTCATGTGATGGACCTCAAGCAAAACTCTATTGGAAAGAGTTTGAGATGCTCATGAGATTGAATCAAAAAGGATAAGGGAGAGAAATTCTAGGAATTTTTGAATGGGAGCATGAGATGGCCGAACATGGGACTCTTGAGGGAGCATAATCAGTTTTGGCCTATTAGTTTTGGGGCATATTCGGCAAGGGGGAGTTGTGGGAGTTAGCCAAATGTTTTTGGGGTCTTTATTGGGGTTTTAGTTTGCACATTAGGTAGGTGTGTGCTGATTAGGTAAGGCTTTAGAGTTATTTTTCTCTTCTCCTCCCTTGTTCTAGAAGCCGACGCCCTAAACACCATCACTGGTGCTGATTTGTACATAACCAAACCTTTTCTTCTCTTCTCTTGTCTTCCCTTCTCTTCTCTACTTTGACCTCCATTCTCTTTAATTTTCACAAAAGCCAAACCTACTTCCTTCTTTTCTACTTTCTTCTCAAAGCCTAGTAGTCGACTTCCACAAAAGCCGAAACTGAAACCCCCATTGTCGATTACCTTTTTGATTGGAACCACCTCTTCTTTTCTTTTCAAATCTTTCAAAAAAAAAGCTGAACCTCTAACCTCTCATCTCATTCTCTGCCGATTAGTTCTTTCACTTTGTGAACTCCTCTTCTTCATCTACTTTCTCTTAAATCGAAATAGTCTTAGGCTAGAATAGATCCAAAAGCCAAAATCATTTAGATTCATTCTCTACCCGTGTCTTGGGGTTAGATCTACATCAGATCTGGGCTAGAAAAGGATTGGAAGCATTCTTTGTCATGTAGATCTTCGGTAAGTGCTCAGATCCCTTTCCATTCGTTATTTTAGGATTTAATAAAAGCCGAAAATCCCTATGTGCATAGGGTGGCTACCGATTGGGGCTAAACGGCTTTATTGGTGTTATTATTTGGTTTGTTTTGTGCTAGTGTGGACTAAAGGCTACCGATCAAGGGATGTGTGGAAGGCTAGGACCGTTGGTGCGACTAGATCTAGATCTAGTCACTATTTTCGGCAAAGGTAAGTATTCAAGTGATTAAGGGGTGGTTGCCAATTGTATATAGGGTAAGGTAATGATAGTTTCGGTTGGATGTTGGATTAACAGTATGTTTTCAAAGTATTGTAGGATAAACGCGTGGGAGATCTTGCTGTAGTAATCGCAAATCAGGTGTGTAAACGAACACCCTCTAGTAGACTAAATTGACAAAAGTCGAAAAGCCAAAATGTCAAAATTCTGGCATTTCGTGGGCTTGCAAGTGTGCGAGCGCTCATGGGTCGGTTGACTCGGTAAAAATTGCAATCGCAAACAATAAGGTTGATGTGTGCGCGATTTCGTGCACCTTGGTAAATTTAGGCCTCGAGGGGCTGAATTTGGGCCCAATGGGCTTACGGGCCCATTTGGGTGAAAACAAACGGTAAGTGGGTTCTGGTAATTTGTATGGTAAGACTGATAAGATAACTGTGGAATTTGGGCTTTTTGTGGGCCAAAATAGTTAATAGACACTGTAAGGCCCATTAGGGGTTTTAGGGCCCGATAGCTCTAAAGTTGGTAAATGGGATTAGACTGTTAACAACTGTAATAAGCATGAAACCCTAAAAACTGGTAAATTTACTAAAATACCCCTTAAGGGTGGAAAATTACTATTTTACCCCTAGGTGCAAAATGACCATTATACCCCTAGGGTTAAATTTGGCTGAAATGCATGCTATATTATATTTGTTCACTGTATGCCATGACATGTTTTACTGTTGCATGGGACTGGGTTTATGATGGGGGAAGTGCTAAGTGGCAATGCCACGTTGACTAAAAGGGGCTTTGCCTCGTTTTACTGTTAGTGGCTTGGCCACGTTATTTGATTAAGCAGCTATGCTGCGAATGTAGTGTGTAGGGCTGGGTGGGTTGAGTTATTCCCCACAGGGTGTGTAGGGCTGGATTTGGGTTGAGCTTTTGCATACATGCATAATATCTGTTTTGTTACTGAATGGGCCTATGGGCCGCACTGATTTGATTACTGAATAAGGCCAAAACCTAGTTAATACTGTTAATCTGAATAGGGCTGAGGCCCAGTTAAACTGAATATGAATAGGGCTAAGGCCCAGTTAATACTGTACCTGGATAGGGCTTAGGCCCAGTAAGCTTGAACTGATTTGTGCTCTGGTTGGGTTTTATTACACACTGAGTTTCCAAACTCACCCCTTCCTTTCATCTATGCAGGTGAGCCCTAAGCTAGTGGACTTTGAGCTGGAGGGATTCAGAGTGGCCACGTGTACTGCAGTTGGTTAATTTGCTTTAAGTAATTAATTTTTTAGTATTTTTACTTAAATTATTTTTCATTTTGGTTTTGGGTTTGTAATAAGGCCGCTTAAAGTACTTTTAATTAAGGTTTTATTCCTTTATCTATAATTTTATTTGAATGGATAGATAAAGGTTGCGTAGGTTTTTCTTAAAATTAATCAACGTTTTTAAAATAAAACACATGTATCAAATGAATAACAAAAAGACAAACAAGAACTTGTCATAGAATATACTTTAAGGTGGTAGTGGATAGGATGTTCACAAACTAAACCTGGATTTTCTTTTCAAACTTTAATAACAGTTTTGCAAAACTCATCCTAATCACAATGATTAATGAACATAATTAATCCTCCGTTGATGTGACACATCATACTTGGTCGTAACGTTTGGGCTGGGTTTGGGGTGTTACATTTAGTGGTATCAGAGCCTGGTTGCAACAACTTGGCTGTGGAATGGGTCCAAAAAGTTTTCATAAAATTTAAAATTGAGGCCCAAAAAGGGTATTTTGAAATTGGTTTTGGGAAATTTTTAAGAAAACCCTTTTTAAACTTGTTTTCTTCAAGACATATTCAAGGTTTACGTTTAAAAAGTTTTGCTAAATTGGGCTTTCTGAAATCTTATTTCTGAGGAGTGGCACACTGAATCCTCGGCACCAAGTATGTAAGTATTTTTTCTCTTATACTGTGCTGTATTGAAATATGACTGTAGATAGTACTGAGACCCTAATATGCTACTGTAGTTAGGGTAAAACTGAAACTATAAAGACTGAGACAGTAGGGAAACTAAACCCTAGAAGACTGAGACTGTAGCTAGGCTACGAGTTCGCGAAAACAAACCCTTAAACACTATCTGTGCATAAGACATTTGTAAGAAACACTGGAATATTAAACTAATTTCATAAAATTTGAAATCAGGTAAGTCAATATGAGTACGAGGGTAGCTCGTGGACGAGGTTGTGGACCTGGCCGAGGTAGTGTACAAGCTGGGTCCTCATCTTCGGGACATATACTAGCTGAGGAGGCACGACCACCGCCGGTAGCTGAGAATGGGCCGTATGATCGGGTTACAGGGGACGATGCCTTATCCCAGGCAATGTTAAGGGTTCTAGAGAGGGTCACTGGAGCAAGTACTGGGACTGTGAATAGGGGATCCATTTTTAAGCGACTCCGGGCTAACGGAGCGGAGGTCTTCAGGGGCATATCTGGAGTAGCCCCAAATGTGGCCGAATGCTGGTTAGAGGCCACAGAGCAGATCATGGACGATATGGATTGCTCGTGGAGTAAAAACTGAAAGGAGCAGTGTCTCTGCTACGAGACGAGGCATATCAGTGGTGGATCACGGTGGGGTTAGGCTGTGTATTAATGCAAAAGTGTATTATATACACAGACCGTAAGAGTCTCAAGTATCTATTAACTGAGAAAGAGTTAAATCTTAGGCAACAGAGATGGATAGAGTTGTTGAAGGATTATGACTATTCGATTGAGTATCACCCAGGTAAGGCAAATGTGGTGGCGGATGCACTGAGTTGAAGGGTTGTACTTGAGTTGAAAGTAATGTTTGCTCGTCTGAGTCTATATGACGATGGGAGCTTGTTAGTCGAGTTACAAGTGAAACCAACTTGGATTGAGCAGATTAAGGAGAAACAGTTAGAGGATGAGTCATTAGTTCCTTGGTTTTAGCAAGCTGAGAGTGAAGAGAATTCTGATTTTGGACTAAATAGTGAAAGAGTGCTGTGCTTTTGAGGAAGAGTTTGTATTTTGAAGGACTTTGACATGAGGTAGTTAATTCTAAAAGAGGCTCATGGTGGACCTTGTGCCATGCATCTTGAAGGGATCAAGTTATATCGAGACTTACGAGAGTTGTACTGGTGGCCTGGACTTAAGCGAGAAGTGACTAAATTTGTGGGAAAATGTCTGACATGCCAGCAAGTAAAGGCTGAGCATCAACTGCCCTCTGGACTTCTGCAAGCGGTGAAGATTCCACTTTGGAGTTAGGAGAGAGTAACCATGGATTTTGTGAGTGGCTTACCTTTGACACCTACCAAGAAAGACTCAGTATGGGTAATTGTGGATAGGTTAACGAAATCTACCCATTTCATACCTGTCAGAACTGATTAGTCACTTCAGAAGTTGGCCAAGTTGTATGTGGCGGAGATAGTGCAACAGCATGGGGTGCCAGTTTCAATTATTTCTGATCGGGATCCTAGGTTTACATCTTGGTTCTGACAGAAGTTGTATGAGGCGTTGGGTACGTGATTGGATTTCAGCACTGCTTTTCACCCCGAGACGGATAGACAGTCAGAAAAGGTTATTCAGGTTTTGGAGGACATGTTGAGAGGCTGTGTTATCAACTTTCGAGGTAATTGGGAGGATTACTTGCCATTGGAGGAATTTGCTTATAATAACAGCTATCAGGCAAGTATTCAAATGGCTCCATATGAGGCATTATATGGGCAAAGGTGTCGTACGCCTACGTGTTGGACGGAGTTGAGAGAACGTCGGGTTCTTGGGTCAGAGTTGGTGGCAGACACTGAGGACAAGGTTAAGTTGATCAGAGATCGGTTAAAGGAAGCATCTGATAGGCAAAAATCTTATGCTGATTTAAAGTGTAAGGAAATTGAGTTCTCAGTGGGGATATGGTCTTCTTGAAGGTCTCGCCTTGGAAGAAGATATTAAGGTTTGGTAAGAAGGGCAAGTTGAGTCTGCAATTTATAGGGCCTTATCGAGTTCTTAAACGGGTAGGGCCAGTAACTTATCAGTTGGAATTACCGCCAGAGTTAGACCGAATCCATGATGTTTTTCATGTGTCCATGATAAGACGGTATCGATCGGATCCATCGCATGGCGTACCAGTGGAGGAGATTGAGGTAAAGAATGATGTGACATTTGAGGAAGAGCCTGTGCAAATACTTGGTCGAGAAGTCAAAGTGTTAAGAAAGAAGTCGGTTCCTTTGGTAAAGGTACTTTGGCGCAATCATAGCAGAGAAGAGGCTACTTGGAAGCTAGAAAAGGCGATGCGTCAACAATACCCTCACCTATTTGGATCAGGTAAATTTCGAGGCCGAAATTTCTTTAAGGGCATAGAGTTGTAACGCCCTAATTTTTGAGATTTTTTGGGATTTTTTCAATTTTGGTGTGAACATGAAATGTTATTGTTTGGGTATGTAATTTATGCTTTGAGTGTGTTAGTGGGCCTTTAAAAGGCCCAAGTCTAAATTAAAACCCGGTAGAATTATCGAATTTTAGACTTAAAGAGAAGGGGACTTGAGTAGGTGGGCTTTTAAGAGAAAGTAAGTAAGTTAAGACACAAGTGAGCCCTTGGTAAATTTGCAATGTGGTGCCACTTAGAGCCTAAGAAAGTGGCATGTGGCAGCTAGGCAAGGACCAACGTTCAAGTCTCAAGGTAAGCAGTGTGGTATTTTATTTTTACTACATGTGCCAGTCATGTGATGGAGCTCAAGTAAAACTCTGTTGGAAAGAGTTTGAGATGCTCATGGGATCGAATCAAGAAGGATAAGGGAGAGAAATTCTAGGAATTTTCGAATAGAAGCATGAGATGGCCGAACATGGGACTCTTGAGGGAGCATAATTGGTTTTGGCTTATCGTTTTTGGGGCATATTCGGCAAAGGGGAGTTGTGGGAGTTAGCCGAATGTTTTTAGGGTCTTTCTTGAGGTTTTAGTTCGGCACAGTAGGCAGGTGTGTGCCGACTAGATAAGGCTTTAGGGTTCTTTTTCTCTTTTCCTTCCTTGTTCTAGAAGCCGACACCCTAAACACCATCACTTATGCTGATTTGTCCATAACCAAACCTTCTCTTCTCTTGTCTTGTCTTGTCTTCACTTTTCTTCTCCTCTCTTCTTTACTCTCATCTCCTTTCTCTTTAATTTTCACAAAAGTGGAACCTACTTCCTTCTTTTCTACTTTCTTCTTAAAGCCCAGTAGTCGACTTCCACAAAAGCCAAAACCGAAACCACCATTGCCAATTGCCTTTTTGATTGGAACCATCTCTTCTTTCCTTTTCAAATCTTTCAAAAAAAAAAAGCTGAAACTCTAACCTCTCATCTCATTATCTGCCGATTAGTTCTTTTTTTTTGTGAACTCCTCTTCTTCATCTACTTTCTCTTAAATCGAAATAGTCTTAGGCTAGAATAGATCCAAAAGCCGAAATTATTTAGATTCGTTCTCTGCCCGTGTCTTGGGGTTAGATCTGCATCAGATCTGGGCTAGAAAAGGATTGGAAGCATTCTTTGTCAAGTAGTTCTTCGATAAGTGCTCAGATCCCTTTCCATTCGTTATTTCAGGTTTTAAGAAAAGCCGAAAATCCCTATGTACATAGGGTGGCTGTCGATTGGGGCTAAAAGGCTTTACTGGTGTTATTGTTCGGTTTGTTTTGTGCTAGTGTGGACTAAAGGCTACCGATTGAGGGGTGTGTGGAAGGCTAGGACCGTTGGTGCGACTAAATCTAAATCTAGTCACTATTTTCGACAAAGGTAAGTATTCAAGTGATTAAGGGGCGGTTGTTGATTGTATATATGGTAAGGTAATGATAGTTTCGGTTCGATGTTGGATTAACAGTATGTTTTCAAATGATTGTAGGATAATCGCGTGGGAGATCTCGCTATAGTATCACAAATCAGGTGTATAAACGAACACCCTCTAGTAGACTAAATCGGTAAAAGTCGAAAAGCTGAAATGCCAAAATTCTAGCATTTCGTGGGCTTGCGAGCGTGCGAGCGCTCGTAGGTTAGCTGACTTGGTAAAAATTGCAATCGCAAATGGTAAGGTTGATGTGTGCGCGATTTCGTGCACCTCGGTAAATTTGGGCCTCGAAGGGCTGAATTGGGCCCAATAGGCTTACGAGTCCATTTGGGTGAAAACAAGCGGTAAGTGGGTTCTGGTAATTTGTTTGCTAAGACTACTAAGATAACTGTGGAATTTGGGCTTTGTGGGCCAAAATAGTTAATAGACACTGTAGGGTCCATTAGGGGTTTTAGGGCTCGATAGCTTTAAAGTTGGTAAATGGGCTAGATAAGCTATTTAGGTGAAAATTGGACTGTTAACAACTGTAATAAGCATGAAACCCTAAAAATTGGTAAATTTACTGAAATACCCCTTAAGGGTGGAAAATTACTATTTTACCCCTAGGTGCAAAACGACCATTATACCCCTAGGGTTAAATTTGACTGAAATGCATGCTATATTATATTTGTTAACTGTATGCCATGACATGTTTTACTGTTGCACGGGACTGGGTTTATGATGGAGGAAGTGCTAAGTGGCAATGCCACGTTTACTGAAAGGGGCTTTGCCTCGTTTTACTGTTAGTGGCTTGGCCACGTTATCTGATTAAGCAGCTACGCTGCGAATGTAGTGTGTAGGGCTGGGTGGGTTGAGTTATTCCCCACATGGTGTGTAGGGCTAGTACGGGTGGTGTGTAGGGCTGGATTTGGGTTTGGCTTTTGGATACATGCATAATATCTGTTTTGTTACTGAATGGGCCTATGGGCCGCACTGATTACTGAATAAGGCCAAGGCCCAATTAATACTGTTAATCTAAATAGGGCTAAGGCCCAGTTAAACTGAATCTGAATAGGGCTTCAGCCCAGTTAATACTGTACCTGGATAGGGCTTAGGCCTAGTAAGCTTGAACTGATTTGGGCTCTGGTTGGGTTTCATTACACACTGAGTTTCCAAGCTCACCCCTTCCTTTCATCTATGCAGGTGAGCCCTAAGCTAGTGGACTTGGAGCTGGAGGGATTTAGAGTGGCCACGTGGACTGCAGTTGGTTAATTTGCTTTAAGTAATTTATTTTTCAGTATTTTTACTTAAATTATTTTTCATTTTGGTTTTGGGTTTGTAATAAGGCCGCTTAAAGTACTTTTAATTAGGGTTTTATTCCTTTATCTATAATTTGATTTAAATGGGTAGATTAAGGCTTCGTGGGTTTTTCTTAAAATTAATCGACGTTTTTAAAATAAAACACACGTATCAAATGAATAACAAAAAGACGAACAAGATCTTGTCATAGAATACACTTTAAGCTATAGTGGATAGGAAGTTCACAAACTAAACATGGATTTTCTTTTCAAACTTTAATAACTATTTTTGCAAAACTCACCCTAATCGCAATGATTAATGAACATGATTAATCCTCTATTGATGTGACACATCAGACTTGGCCGTAACATCTGGGCCGGGTTTGGGGTGTTACAGCATCGACTTGAAATATGAGCTAATGTAAGACCATGTCTGGGACATGGCATTGGCTCGATACCCTAAGTTGGAGGCTTAATGAATATCCTTTCATATTCTAAATAGTTCAACAGGAAAATTCAGAGTCAATGCTTGTTGTGAGATATTGTGATGACCTTTACGAGTGGTGCAGGTGCCTAAGTGTAATGTATGAAATGTGAGCTCACTAGATGTTATGTAATTAGAAATGGGTGAAAATGAGTAAGTCAAGTTGTACTTGTCCTTTGTATCATGCATAGATTATGATGTGTTGAAAATATGATTTAACATTGTAATTATGTTGTCTTTTATTTACTTGCAACTTACTAAGCTTTACGCTTAGCCCTCTCTCTTCAATTTTCTTTTAGTGCCGCCCAAATAGCTCGTAGATCATTAGACATTGGAGGTCTCGATCACACTTCGACATAAGCATTTGGTATAGTTATATTTTGTGTTTTGAGTAATGGCATGTATAGGTTATTTGGTCATTTTGGTGTAAGCTACACTGGTTAGCCAATTGTGTTGGCCATTTATTTTATAAAGTTCCTTTTGTAAATGGTCATTAGAATTGACCAAAATTGTTCAAGTTTTTATTAATGAAACGAGGATGAGTTCATGGAAATTGTGGATGGTTGCTTAGATTAATTGTGCATGAACATTATGCAATTGTGGTAATTGGACAAATGTATAGTTATGGACATTTGGACGTATATTGATGTCAAGACATGATATGAAAATGTTGGTTTGTATTTGATCTTGTTTCAGGGTGGCAAAGTGGCTTGGTAGATAGCTTATGTTTGTCCACATAGGTAGGCACACGGGCATGTGTCTAGGCCGTGTGTCCCTTGCACCTTGCATGGATAAAATTAAATCCCCAGTAGTAAACACACGGGCTGAGACATGGCCGTGTGTCTCAACCGTGTGGACAGCACGGCTGAGCACAGGGCGTGTGCCATGGCTATATGTGTGCTAACGTCAAAAATAGAATGTCAAGTTTTTTGCACATGGACCGCGACACAGGCGTGTCATGGCCGTGTGAAGGACACGGGTTGAGCACATGGTTGTGTACGAGGCCGTGTGAAAACCCCTGTGGGTTCGATTTTAGAAATTAATTCCACACGGATGAGGGGCAAGAGCATGTCCCGAGGATTCTTAGGCCGTGTGAACCACACGAGCCATTAGCACGGCCATGTCTAGAGGCCACACGAGCATGTTGCCCTTCCACATGGGCGTGTGCCCTGTATAGTAGTTTTTGAAGAAATTTTCTTGAGTACACGAAATGGTCCCAGATCATTTCTAACCTACGTTTTAGGCCTCGTAGGCCCATGTGAAGGACTGTAGGACATTGTTTGAAAAAGTTTTAAATTACGACGCCTTTCATTGTGTGTAAGTTGAATGGTTGCATGTGATCCCGGCATCGGATACGGGTAAAAGGTGTTACATTCTTGCTTTGCGTAACCTAAAGATTGTTGTGATTAAATTTGTTTCAGTATAAAAATATATTGTTACTTCACTTTGTCTTGTGTCTGGTTATAAAAATTACTTAATTAATTTAACATAGACATATGCTAAAAAGATTAATTGATCTTAATAAGTATGTTTGCATCGGACAACAAAGGACCAAGTTGCCATGGAATTATCTTTAACATTATAAACATTATTTTTATAATTCTAAGTCAAGGAATGAAATTAATCTAAAACACATATGCCATATTGATTAACTTGTTAAAATCTTACTTTTATTTTGCTTTACATATTAGTCCAATTTAATACTTAGTTAATAGCTCACTTCATGCAAAACATTTTTTCTCCACTACTAATTTGTTTAAGTCTATATTTCATAAATATTTACTTGTACAGTCCCTGTGGAAATGATAACTCAATATAATTATCATTTTATTACTTGTCACGACTGTGTACACTTGCACATTCAGTCATTCAGTGACAACTCCCTCTCCTTAGAAGATATTTTATCCTTGAAATTTCCTTGATCCGAACAGATGAGGATACTGTTGACGAATCGAGTCTTTTGGTTTCTATGTGGCCTTTTTAGTGTCATGGTTCTGCCACAGGACCTTAACCAGTGGAAATCGTTTCTTTCTCAAAACTTTCATCTTACGATCCAAAATTTGCACAAGTTACTCCTCAAAAGACAAATTTGGTCTTACTTCTATCTCCTTAATTAGAATAATATAAGAAGGGTCAGATTGGTACCATCCGAGCATAGAGACATGGAACACGTCATAAATGCGGTCCAATTTAGGAGGTAACTTTAACTGATAAGCCACTGGCCTAACTCTCTTAAGAATTTGGTAAGGCCTATTAAACCTAGGGCTTAGTTTGCCTTTTCTTCATCAAATCTGCATACGACTTTTGTGTATCCGAAGTTGCTTTCATTCTGTGTTGTATCAATCTTTTAACAGCTTGAATTAGGGGCTAAATAGGATAGTGGTTTCAAAACCATGAATCCGAGGCCTAAAATATTTTTTTGATTGAGTTTTAATATTTAATTGGTGATTAAATGTTTGTTGAAAGTTTGGTAGGTAAGTTTCATTGTTTGCAGGTCCAATTTGATAAGTTGGACTAAATTGCAATAGGTGAAAAGTATGTGTTTAAATTCATAAAAGCACTTGATTGAAATGGGGTTTTAAATCTAAGATCCTTATGTAACAATTAGACCATTTTGTTTGAGTTTGGACAAAAATACCCATAGAAGGGAAAAATTATAAAAAATGGCATAAGGGGCATTTTGGTCATTCAGATAATGAAAGAAATAAAAAGGGAAAATAATTCAAAATTGGTGTCCATCTTCTCCCCCTTGTGCCGAATTTGAACAGTGACCATAGCTAGGGTTTTGACAACTTCTCAATCTCATAGTAAGTGACTCCTAGCCCTATTTTTAATGCTCTCTATATTTTTGAGATTCTTGTAACTTGATTTAGCTATTTCTACCACTATTTTGAGCTAAGGTTGATGTTTAAAATTTCACCCATGAATGACATACATGTATTTTGATGTCTAGTGGTAGAAGAAGAAAGTTTGAGGTGTGGTGAATAGCTTTTACTAGATGGTTTTTGGTGAAAATTGTAAAAAAGGACTTAATTGTAAAAGATAAAAAATTGTGTACATAAATTGTGAAATGATGGAAATTGTGGGCTGCTATAAGAGGAAAAAAGGTTCGGCTAGGCTTAAAATACAAGAAAATGGGATGAAAATCAATTATCGAGCCTAGGGATTAAATTGTAAAATTTGGAATGTTAGGGGTTAAATTGTAAAATTTGCTATAGGAAGGTTTTGGACTGATTTGAGTAATGTGAATATTGAATGGGTTGAATGTGTCATTTTAGATAAAAAAGAACATGGAATCGACCTTGACCGAGGCAAAGGCAAGGTTTCAGACTAAACCGCAAATTTGACATATTTTGTATCGAGGTATGTTTATATGTAAATAAACTTTTGTTTAATTATGTTAGAATATTTTGTTATATTATATGGGATGAAATGGAGTATTGAATGGTTGTATGATGCAAACTGAGAATTTTGGGAAAATAGTAAGATTAAATGAGAAATCCTTGACTGAAACCACTCGGATATGAGGTTCGCTTGAAAGAGTGGAGCTATGTACTGAAACCACTCATAAGTGCAACTGGCTAAATATTGTAGAGCTATGCTATGACCACGAATAAAATGCATCGTATTGACATCATGGAGCTATGTGTTGTTACTACGATAAAATACATTGGGTTACTTTGGAAGCGTGGAGCTATGTGCTGTTACCACGACTATAATGCATCGATTTAATAAGGTGGAGCTTTATGCTAAAACCATCGAGTAGTAATCGATCAACCGAAGGGTTTAACGGGGAACATTTATTAAAAGTTGTTTTGTATGAACATATGATGTATAGATGTAGGGATGCAAGCAAGTATATATGTAAGCAAAGGTATATGAGAGCAAGGGTGTATGTGAGTATGTGCATGGATAAGCAAATTGCATATGGTGTATGTGAAAATTGGTAAGGTTAAAATGAGTAAGTGAGGTTGATGACAAGTAAAGTTTTATTATGCTAAATTTAAACTTCAATTGAGTATGTTATTACAATGCAATTTATTTGCATATAGACTTACTAAGCTTAAAGCTTACTCCTCTTCTTTTTCCCTTGTTTTATAGTGTTGCCCAATTAGCTCAGACTTCGGGAAGTGTCAGAGGATCACCCACACAATCAAGATCCATTTTGGTATATTGAAATGTATATATTTTTTTATTATGGCATGTATAGGGACTTATTTGTTTATAGGAGTCAAGTAGTTGGCTATCATGTGGGTTTTATGTCATCTTGACAAGTCATTTTGTATTAAGGTCATGTGATATGGCTAGTAATGCTTTTAAGCAAGTTTCACACGCCCTACACACATGGCTGTGGTGGCCGGCCATGTGGACCTAAGTTAGGCTATTTTCCAAGCCATTTTTTGCCCCAAAACACATACAAACTTATACCATTTTTATCACTACAGACCATACACATTTTTAAGCATCTAAATGACCACATTTGATAGTTTAACAACATATACCAATTCATCCACACACAAGCACATCAAGCATTTCATGAATTACCTCATAAAGATATATATAAACCAATATCATCATTGGCCATATCACATGGCCTTAATTACAAAACAACTTATCAAAAGACAAATGCCCACATGATAGCCAAACCAACTTGACACTTACAACACCACTAAGTCCCTATACATGCCATAGTTCAAAAGAATTCATATTACAATACCAAAAGAATGTTGTGGATAGTGTGGGTGATCCCTCAACGCTTCTCGATCTCTGAGCTGGCTTGACTACTCTATAAAACAAGGAAAAAGAGAAAAGAGTAAGCTTTAAAAAACTTAGTAAGTCTATATGCAAATAATTAACATCATACCAACTCTCTTAATGTCCAAAAATCATATCATCACATATCAACTTACCCACCTAACCTTACCAATATTACATACATACCAAGAACATTATTTACATATACTTAAGGTCACATGCACCCTTGCACACATATACACTTGCCCACATATTCACTGGCTCATAAATACCCCTGCAGTTACACACCACATAATCACACAAATCTCTTTTAGTAAGCTTTCCCTTTGGATCCTTCGGAATAACATCTGATACTCGGTGGTTTTAGCACATAGCTCCAACAACACATAATCTGGATCTCGTGTACACATGGTGAACTCTCAATATCACCCATGTGACCTAGCCATTAAATCTCGTAGCTCTTGTGTCTACATGGTGTACCCTCGATACCATACATGCGACCAAGCTATTTTTAACCCGTAGCTCTCGTGTACACATGGTATACACACTGTATTACACATGTGACCTAGCTACCACATAGTATCTCGTAGCTTTCTTATACACGTGGTATACACACTATATTACACATGTGACCTAGTTGCCACATAGTATCTCGTAGCTTTCTTGTACACATGGTGTCCTACCCTCAAAACCATACATGTGACCTAGCTACACATTATCCGTTCTCTCGTTTTTCAAAGGTTCAATCGGGAGCTCCTGTAACAGCCCGGTTTAGACCTTAACTGGGACAAGTAGTTTCGGGACCACTTAATTGAGTTAAAATATTATTTTTATTATTTTAATAATGTTTACAGCATGATACTATTTTGGTGTGAAAATTTTGTTTGGAAATTTTACCATTTAAATAGCTAATTCGGTAAAAAGGACTAAATCGCATAAAGTGATAAATTTGAGTTCTATTGCATAAATGGCTTAAATAACCTTGGTTTTATTAGTTGGAGTCCTTACATTGAAATTTTATCTTCATTATTTTGCATGGACATTAAAAGACATTAATTGATATGTTTTATATGAATAAAAATAAGGTTATTTAAGTAAAATACAATTATATGATTTATTACTTATACAAAACATGAAATAAGCCATTATTGTTTTATGCTTCTACCGAGTTTTAACAGAAAAACAAGGGTTCTAAAGAATTTTTCATTTCGGCAATCCTCAAGCTAATTTGGGTAAGCAATTTGATTCGGTTATTTATGATTTTTGTGTTTTTTAGATCGTTGCTTTGTGTTCTATCATGCCCGTACTTCAATTTCTTAAATTGGTTGTGTTTTTGAAATGTGCCATTGATGAATACATGTTTGTTTTGATATTTCTTGATAAATTAGTGACGGTTGTTTATATATATGCAAGTTATTTTTGATAAAATTGAGTATTTGGGATTAAATCGATATAGATAGAAATTTTGTGGGTAGAAACGTGAATAACATTAAAATATGGGTTTATAAGGACTATAAGAGTATTTGGCCATAGTGAATTATAGTTAAAAGTGTGTAATTTGTTATTTTGAGAATTTAGGACTAAATTGTTAAATTATGAAAATATAACGGCTATTTTGCAAAATAGCCAAAATACATGTCTTTGGTCTAAATTGAATGTGTTGTTGAATAATTGAGTTAAATTTGATTAATATAGATCAAGATAAACAAATATCAGACTTGATTGGGGGAAACGGAAGGTAGACGAATAGGTTTTGAATATATGAGAGAAATCAAGGTAAGTTCATATAATTAGAATTTGATCTATGTTTGTAATTAAATTGTTTGCACTTCTTAATGTATAAGTATGTACATGAATTAGTGAATCTAAATGCCTATTGATTATATGTGTAAGGTTATTACCGAGTCCCGAATGAATCGTAGAAAGTCGTAGGATACAAGTGACATGTCACTAGGGCTACAGGTTGGTTGAGCCCTGCATTTGTTACAGACTCACCACAGCTCATGAGCTTACATGTTCAGTCTTCTGACTTACTGTTCATCGTTCGAGATTACATGTTCAGTCTTTGGACTTACCGTTCATCCTTCGGGATTACATGTTCAGCCTTTGGGCTTACCATTACCGGCTTAAGAGGAGCATACCGTACATGGCTCGAAAGACCATACATGATGAATTGACGGATTTACAAGTTACATATATACACTGTGTGTGTATCACTCGAGTATCCCTCGATGTTTCCAAAGGTTCAATGAGCAATATATTAATATGAAATCATTGAAATACATGTTATAAGAGGTATAGAGAATACATAAATTACATGTTATATGTACATGATTCATATGAAATAATAAGTTAAATAAGGTACAAGTATGTGGATTATACATTACAAGTATGTGCTTACATGAATGGCATAGAATACATGAAGTACATGGTACAAGTACATGCCTATAAGGTATATGACATCTTTAAATAAATGGTTACATAGTTATATGATTAAATGCTATATGAATTTGTGGTAAACAAATGAATTGTTGCATGAAATATGATTACATGAATGTTACATGTTTATTTCATCTTTAGATTGGATGAATATATGGTTGTTATATGACTAACATGGTTGTGATGATTGAATAGGCTTTGAGGATATATGAATTGGTTTGATAATGTTATTTACACTTTTGACTGTTGATTCAGTAAGTTAAATTCTATATTATACGGGCTTACTAAGCTTTAAAAAGCTTACTTTATTTATTTTCCCGAGTTTTATAGATTCGGAAGGTAGCTCGATTTCAGACAAAGTCAGAGATTTCAATCACACTATCCACTCAAGCTTTCCGTACTTTTGAATTTTTGTAAATGTTATAAATATGGCATGTATAGACTAGTTTTTAAGTTAATATTTATGGCTATCTTTGTAACACCCCAAACCCGGCCCAGACATCAAGGCTAGATCTGATGTGTCACATGGACTATTGACTGCGCTTCGATCTTCTTTTACTAATCGTTTGTTGATTTTAGCAAAACTATATTACCTTTATTTAAAAAGAAACTTATTTAGTTTATAAAAACCCTATCCACTACCAATTAAAGACTACTTTTAAAAGATCTTACCATTGAGTCATCATTATTAGGTTACCCATTTGTCACATATTGTATGTTTTGAAAATGTTTGTTAAGTTTGAAATAAAAACCCACGCAAACTAGTCTAGTGTTTTAAACAAGTGATAAATAAAAATAAAAGAAATACCCAAAGAAAAATACGAGCGGCCTTATTACAACTTGATAAATAACCAAAATTGAAAGAAGAAATAAATTATACTAAAATAAAATTTAGAGAAAAAATGAATCACGTGGACACCTCGAATCCCTCGCAGCTCCAAGTCCTCTATGGTTGGAGATCTCCTGCAAAAATGAAGAAAGGAGGGTGAGTTTGTGAAAACTCAGTGTATAAGCTAACCCAACCAGTGTCAGAGATCAGTTCAAGCACAGACTGGGCCGAAGCCCTATTCAAATATAGTTTTAACTAGGCCTTGGCCCTATTCAGAAAATAGTGTGGCCTTGGGCCCATTACAGTAACAGATCAAATTACAATGCATGTATGCAAAGCCCAAGCCCAATCCAGCCCTACACACCACACGTACTAGCCCTACACACCATGTGGGGAATAACTCAACCCACCCAGGCCTACACACCACAGTCGCAACAGAGCTGCTTAAACAGATATCGTGGCCAAGCCACCAGAACAATAATACGAGGCAGAGCCTCTAAGTAGAATACGTGGCATTGTCACTTTTAGCATTTCCTCCGCAATAATATCCCGACCCATGCAAATCAGAATATACATGTCATGGCGTATAGAATATCAGATATAGTAGCATGCAAATCAGTCAACTTTTCTTTAGGGGTAAAATGGTCTTGTAAAACAGTAATTTTCACCCTTTAGGGGTATTTCAGTAATTTTGCTAGGTTTTAGGGTTTTATGCTTATTACAGTCTATTAATAGGTCTAACGTCATCCGAGTGACTTAAATAGCCTATTTCATGTATATAGTGCCATCGGACCCTAAAACCCCTCATGGGCCCGACGGAGCCCACAAGCTACTTTGGCCCACTAAGTCCAAATTTCACATATATTTTAGCAGATCTAATATCCAGTTTACCAGAAAATACTTACCGCATATTTTCACCCATATGGGCCCGTAAACCCATTGGCCCAAATTCGGACCTTCAAGGCCCAAAACCACCCAGATGCATGAAAACGTGCACAATAGTCTTACCATTCGTGATTACAAACTTTACCGTTTCAAATCCACCCACGAGCATTCACACGCTAGGAAGCCCTCGAAATGCCGGCATTTTGGCGTTTTGACTTTTCGGCTTTTGCCGATCTAGTCTACTAGAGGGTGTGAATTACACACTTGTTGCAAAGTATGCTGGATTCCCTCGAACAATTAACCTATAACTGTTTTAACCATACATTAACTATAATCCAATTGAACAATTAATACCACTTTAACACACCTATTCGGCCAACATTAGAGCATCACCAACACTTACCTTTACCGAATCTAACCACTAGATCTAGATCTAGATTGCCTCAATGCGCCTAGCCTCCACTGCTCCTTGCTAGATTGCCCCTTTACCGAACTAACACACGTATGAACAAAAGGAAAAGCTAAAATAGGTGTGGTCAAAACCGATAGCCACCTTAGAAAGATAGGGGTTTTCGGCTTTTTTAAATCACAAGATTATGAGAGAAGGGATTTGAATAATTGCCACTGGGATTCCCTAGATCGATTTTGCAATTGCTAGATGCTATTTCCACCCCTCTAATCCCAGATCTACCCTCAACTTAACCAAATCCCAAGAATATATCAAAAAGGTTGAACGAATCCACAGAGAGAAAAGAGAAGGTTTCGATTTGAGAAGAGACCACTAGAGTGAATTAAAGTTTCAGTTTTTAGGAGAAAAGAAGATGAAAGAAAAAGAGAAGAGGTTGGGAAGAGATTTTGGTTTGCTTCCAAGTAAAGATGAGAAAGGTTTGGTCAAGGGAGAAATCAGCTAGAGACTTATTTGTTTCAGGTTTTGGAGATATTCGGCCAAGGTGATTCTTGATAATAGATTTCTACTAATGAAGGGAAGAAGAGAAAGAAGAAGAACTAGATTAGGTCCTATGATATTCGGACAAAAGAAACTTTAGGGATTTTGGGTTTTCGGCTTTTGAAAAGAAAGAAGAGAAACAAAAGAAGGGTAGGTTCAGCCAAAAGGAAGAAATCGGCAAGAGGGGAATGGTGCTCAAAATGTTCGACTTTACTTACTAGAGAAGAAAGGAGATAGAAAGAATGAAATAACGTAACCACTATACCTATTCGACATCCAAGAAAAGGACAAAAAAAATCCCGAAAGAAAACAACCAAAGGTAATCGGCACACACACACAACAAAAGCCAAAAATGCAAATGCCTAACGTCCCTAGCTGAACTTGCAATTCCAAAATCCCCTAGTCGGCCAACTCTTACCCCTTTTTCAAAATTCCTAAATTTTCTCATAGGTAACCTCCCCATATCACTCCTTACCCAATTCCATGAGCACTTCAAACTTCATCCTTCAATATTTCACTTGGAGTCCACCACTTACCATGTACAAGCATAAAAATAAGACAACACTAACTTATCAAGAGATTCGAACCTCAACTCCCTTACAAGCCTTGACAGGCCACCTCCTTAAGCTCTAAGTAGCGCTACCTTGCCACTTTACCACAGGCCTTCTTGTGTCTTAAAATCCCAATATTAATTTAAAATCCCAACTAGCTTAGGTCCATTCTCCCCTAAGGCCCAAAAATAAAAATTTTGTCAGGCCTTAGACTTAAACCTAAGCCTTCCAAAGGTCCATTAAACACACCCAACCATAACAATATAACACAACAAGCCGTGCAAAAATAATCTATACAGAAATTCGAAAACCCGAAAAATTGGGGCGTTACAACTCTACCCATTTAAAGAAATTTTGGCCTCGAAATTTACCTAGTCCAAACAGGTGAGGGTATTGTTGGCAAATCACCTCTTTTGGCTCCCACGTAGCTTATTCTCTGCCATGGTTGTGCCAAAGCACTTTCACCAAAGAAACTGACTTCTTCCTTAACACCTTCACATCACGGTCCATAATTTGCACAGGTTCTTCCCCAAAAGTCAAATTAGACCTAACTTCAATTTCCTCAACTGGTACAATGTGGGAAAGATCAGACCGATACTGCCTTAACATGGAGACATGAAAGACTTCATGAATCCGGTCCAACTCCGGAGGTAATTCCAGCTAATACGCTACTGGACCCACCCGTTTAAGAACTCGATAAGGCCTAATAAACTACAGACTCAATTTGCCCTTCTTCCCAAACCTTAAGATCTTCTTCCAAGGCGAGACCTTTAAGACAACCATATCTCCCATCGAGTATCCAATTTCCTTACACTTCAAGTCAGCATAAGATTTCTGCCTATCAGATGCCTCTTTTAACCGATCCCTGATCAGCTTAACCTTATCTTCAGTATCCGCTATCAACTTTGGCCCAATAACCTGACGTTCTCCCAACTCTGTCCAACAACTAGGTGTATGACACCTTCGACCATACAGCGCCTCATATGGTGCCATTCAAATACTCGCCTGATAACTGTTGTTGCATGCAAACATAGCTAACGGTAAGTAATCTTCCCAACTGCCACAAAAATCAATAACATATCCTATAAACATGTCTTCCAGAACTTGGATCGCCCTTTCTTACTGTCCATCCATCTGAGGGTGAAAAGCAATGCTGAAGTCTAGCCGTGTACCCAATGCCTCATGCAACTTTTGCAAGAATCGAGATGTAAACCTAGAATCTCGATTAGAAATAATCAAAACTGGCACTCCATGAAGTCGCACTATCTCTGCCACATACAACTTGGCCAATTTTTTAAGTGAGTAGTCAGTTCAGACAGGTATAGAATGAGCAGATTTAGTTAGCCTATCCACAATTACCCAAACTGAGTCTTTCCTGTTAGGCGTCAAGGGTAGCCCACTCACGATATTCATGGTTACCCTTTCCCACTTCCAAAGTAGAATCTTTACCGGCTGCAGAAGTCCAGAAGGCAATTATTGCTTAGCTTTCACCTGCTGGCATGTCAGACACTTACCAGCAAACTCCGTTACTTCGCGCTTAAGTCCAAGCCACCAATACAACTCTCGTAAATCCCAATAGAACTTATTCCCTTTAGGATGCATGGCATAAGACTGCCATGAGCCTCTCTCAGAATTGACTGCCACAAGCCAGAGTCCCTCGGAATACAAACTCTTCCTCAGAAACACAGAACTCCTTTATTGTTCAATCCAAAATCAGAAGGCTCACCACTCTTAACTTGTTGAAATCGAGAAACCAGTGACTCGTCCTCCAATTGCTTTTCCTTAATCTGCTCTATCCAGGTTGGTCTTACTTGCAATTCCGCTAACAAGCTTCCATCATCATACAGACTCAGAAGAGCAAACATTGCTCTCAACTCAGTTACAGCTCTTGGACTCAGTGCATCAGCTACAACATTAGCTTTGCCTGGGTGATGCTCAATAGAATAGTCGTAGTCCTTAAGCAACTCTATCAATCTTCGTTGCCTAAGGTTCAACTCCTTCTAAGTCAACAAATACTTGAGACTCTTATGATCCGTGTATATAATACATTTTTCTCCATATAAATAGTGTCTCTAGATCTTTAACGCAAAAATCACTACTGCCAACTCTAGATCATGTGTAGGATAGTTCACTTTGTGAGGCTTAAGATGTCGCGATGCATAAGCAACCACTTTACCTTTTGCATCAGCACACAGCCCAAACCAACATGCTACGCATCACTATACACAGTGAAATCTTTCCCAGACTCTGGCTGAATCAATACAAGCGCTTCAATCAAAACTTTCTTCAACTTCTCAAAAGCCTATTACTGTTCCTCAGTCCGGATAAACGATACTCCTTTTCTCAAAAGTTTCGTTAACAATGTCGCAATCAACGAAAACCCTTCCACAAATCTTCTGTAGTACCCTACCAAACCCAGAAAACTCTAAATTTCCAACACAGATCTTGGTGGCTTCCATTCTAAAACCGCCTCAATTTTCTGAGTATCCACCCTAATCCCCTCAACAGAAACCACGTGACCTAAGAACATCACTTTTCGCAACAAAAATTCACACTTGCTAAATTTTGCAAACAGTTGCTTCTCCCTCAACACTTGCAGAACAATACAGAGATGATTTTCATGTTTCTCTTCAGTTTTCATATACACCAGAATATCATCTATGAAGACGACCACAAATTGGTCCAAGTAGGGTTGGTATACCTGACTCATCAGATCCATGAAGGCCATTGGTGCATTCGTCAATCCAAACGGTATTACCAGAAACTCGTAATGACCATACTGAGTCCTAAATGTTGTCCTATGAATATCTACCTCTTTGACCCTTAATTGATGATATCCAGATCGAAGATCAATCTTGGAAAATACTGAAGCTCCTCATACCTGGTCAAACAAGTCGTTGATCCTTAGCAGAGGGTACTTGTTCTTAATCGTTGGTTTGTTCAACTGACGATAATCGATGCACATACGCATCGTCCGATCTTTCTTCTTCACAAACAGTACTGGTGCTCCCCACGGAGACACACGTGGCCTAATAAAACCTGATCTAGAAGTTCTTGAATTTGAGCTTTCAACTATACTAACTCCTTCGGTGCCATCCTATAAGGAGAGATAGACACTTAAGCTATTCCAGGTAACAAGTCGATTCCAAATTGGACTTCACGATTCAGAGGCAGTCCTGGAAGCTCATCCGGAAAAACATCTTGAAATTCTTTGACAGTTCTAACTTCTCCTACGGTCAAATTCTCAGATTCAGACTGACTCACAAATGCCAAAAATGACTCGCAACCCTTATGAATCACTTTTTAGCTCTCAAAGCCGAGATAACGTTGGACAAGTAATCTCGTCGCTCCTCTATTGCCGTTACCTCCTCATCCTCTGTGGTCTTTAACACCATCTGCTTGGCAGCGCAATTGAAAGTCGCCCGATGCCTAGTCAGCCAATCCATACCTAGAATGAGATTAAATTCTCCAAATGGTAGATCCATCAAATCCGTAGAGAAAATCCTACCTTGTGTCTCTTAAGGTACGTCACTAAAGAGTTTGTCTACCCTAACTGAGTGACCCAGTGGACTTATCACAGATACCCGATCACAGTTTCCTCAAATTACACACCTAATAACCTAGACACATCAGAAGCAACATACGAATGGGTAGATCCAATGTCAATCAGAGCATTGTATGGCATGCTAAAAATTAAAAACGTACCAATTATGACGTCAGGTGCATCACCTTCCTCTCGGTGACGAGCAGCATAAACCAATGATGGCTGACGTGCCTCAGCATTTCCAGTACCCCTGCCCGATGCTCCGCGTCCACGTGCATTACCATTGCCACCTCTAGCTTGACCATGGCCTCTCGGTGGTTGTGGCCCACCTCGCACTGGCTGAGCAATCCTTGGTTCAGCAGCTTGTATCTGAGCTGGCCTCTGAGGACAATCCTTGACTCTATGATCCTTGGATCCACACCAGAAACATGCTCCAGTATGCTTCCAACATTCACCCAGATGCACTCTACCACAATTCCCACAAGTCTGCGGTCTAACCACATTCACCGGAACTGCTCAAACCAGCTCGTCCACTCTAGCCCTTTTGATAGTCCTGCTCGCAGCACCCAAGGGTCCTGAATCCCTCCTGAATCGATTCTGGTCTTTTCCACGGTTCTGCTACTCCGTGCGCTTCACCTCCTTAGTAATCTTGGCCTTTTCCACTAAAGCAGCAAAATCGCACTCCCTCTTTGGAGGAATCAGCACCCTTAACTCATCTCTGAGGCCATCCTCGAACCGCACGCTGTGCTCATACTCAGTAGCAACTATACCCCTCACCATACTGACTTAACCTTAGGAACTTAGCCTCATACTTCTCGACAATCTTATTTCCCGGAGTCAGATTCAGGAATTCCTTCCTTCGAGTGTCCACATAGCTCGCCTCGATGTTTTTCGCTTTAAAGCCCGTCTTAAATAGCTCCCAAGTCACCCGCTTAGCTGGGGTACCATCCCTCACAGTGATCCACTGCTGTAGGCCTCGTTACGCAGCAAAGATACCGTACCTTTTAGCTTCTGCTTCACTGAGTAGTCCAAGTCGTCCATGATCTGCTCCATAGCCTCCAACCAATATTCAGCCACATTCGGGGCTACACAAGATACCCCTGAAAAACTCCGCTCCGTTAGCTCGAAGTCACTTTGAAATAGATCCTCGATTTACAGTCCCAGTACTCGCTCCAACAACCCTTTCTAGAACCCATAACATCGCCTGGGACAAAGCCTCGTCCCCTACAGCTTGATCATAGGACCTAGTCTCAGTTGCCGGTGGCGCTCGCGCTTCCTCAGCTGGTGTATGTCCTGAAGATGAAGACCTATCTTGGACACTACCTTGGCTACGTCTACGGCCTTTTCCACGTGCTGTCCTCATACTCATATCGTATTATCTGATTACGAATTTTAAGAATTAGTTTAATATTCCAGTATTTATTATAGGTTTCTTATGTATAGATAGTATATCAGAGTTTTGTTTTCGTTGAATCGTAGCCTAGCTACAGTCTCAGTCTTCTAGAGTTTTCAGGTTTCCTACTATCTCAGTCCTCTATAGTCTCAGTATTACCCTAACTACAGAATCTCAATAGGGTCTTGGTACTATCTATAGTAATTTTTCAGTTATCACCTTATCTTAATCTAATACAGTAAAGTAGAGGGTATTTACAACTTGGTGCCGGAGATTCGGTGTGCCACTCTTCAAAAACTAGATTTAGAAAACAAGTTTTGTTTATGCTAAATTCTTTGATTAAACTTGTTTGCAAAACCCTAGACTTTCAGTAGTGTGAAAATATTTGAGAAGATATTTAGACCCGATCCACAGTCAAGTTGTTGCAATTGGGCTCTGATACCACTAAATGTAACACCCCAAACCCGGCCTAGATGTCAGGGCCAGATCTGATGTGTCACATGGACTATTGACTATGCTTCGATCTTCTTTTACTAATCGTTTGTTGATTTTAGCAAAACCGTATTACCTTTTTTTAAAAAGAAACTTATTTAGTTTATAAAAACCCTATCCACTACTAATTAAAGACTACTTGTAAAAGATCTTACCATTGAGTTATCGTTATTAGGTTACCCATTTGTCACGTATTGTATGTTTTGAAAATGTGTTAAGTTTGAAATAGAAACCCACACAAACTAGTCTAGTGTTTTAAACAAGTGATAAATAAAAATAAAATAAATACCCAAATAAAAATACGAGCGGCCTTATTACAACTTGATAAATAACCCAAATTAAAAGAAGAAATAAATTATACTAAAATAAAATTTAGAGAAAGAGTGAATCACGTACCCACCTTGAATCCCTCGCAGCTCCAAGTCCTCTATGGATGGGGATCTCCTGCAAAAATGAAGAAAGGAGGGTGAGTTTGTGAAAACTCAATGTGTAAGCTAACCCAACCAGTGTCAGAGATCAGTTCAAGCACAGATTGGGCCGAAGCCCTATTTAGATATAATTTTAACTGGGCTTTGGCCCTATTCAGAAAACAGTGTGGCCTTGGGCCAATTATAGTAACAGATTAGATTACAGTATTATATGCATGTATGCAGAGCCCAAACCCAATCTAGCCCTACACACCACCTGTACTAGCCCTACACACCATGTGGGGAATAACTCAACCCAGCCAGCCCTACGCACCACAGTTGCAACAAAGCTGCTTTAACAGATATCGTGGCTAAGCCACCAGAACAGTAATATAAGGTAGAGCCTCTAAGCAGAATACGTGGCGTTGCCACTTTTAACACTTCCTCCGCAAAAGTATCCCAACCCAGTCAAATCAAAATATACGTGTCATGGCATATAAAATATCAGATATAGTAGCATGCAAATCAGTCAACTTTTCTTTAGGGGTAAAACGGTCTTTTAACACCTAGGGGTAAAATAGTAATTTTCACCCTTTAGGGGTATTCCAGTAATTTTGCTAGGTTTAGGGTTTTATGCTTATTACAGTCTATTAATAGGTCTAAAGTCGTCCGAGTGACTCAATTAGCCTATTTCATTTATATAGTGCCATCGGACCCTAAAACCCCTAATTGGCCCGACGGAGCCCACAAGCTACTGTGGCCCACTAAGTCCAAATTTCACATATATCTTAGCAAATCTAATATCTGTTTTACCAGAAAATACTTACTGCATATTTTCACCCATATGGGCCCGAAGCCCATTGGCCCAAATTTAGACCTTCGAGGCCTAAAACCATCCAGATGCACGAAAACACGTACAATAGTCTTACCATTCGTGATTACCAACTTTGCCGTTTCAAATCGACCCATGAGCACTCACACGCTCGCAAGCCCTCGAAATGTATGCATTTTGGCTTTTCAGCTTTTGCCGATCTAGTCTACTAGAAGGTGTCGATTACACACCTATTGCGAAGTATGCTGGAATCCCTCGAACGATTAACCTACCACCGTTTTAACTATACGTCAACTATAATCCAATTGAACAATTAATACCACTTTAACACACCTATTCGGCCAACATTAGAGTATCACCGACACTTACCTTTGCCGAATCTAACCACTAGATCTAGATCTAGATTGCCTCAATGCGCCTAGCCTCCACTGCTTCTTACTAGATCGCCCCTTTACTGAACTAACACACGTAAGAACAAAAGGAAAAGCTAAAATAGGTGTTTAACCAAAAAGGGATCAAAACTGATAGCCACCCTAGAAAGATAGGGGTTTTTGACTTTTCTTAAATCACAAGATTACGAGAGAAGGGATTCGAATACTTACCACCGGGATTCCCTAGATCGATTTCACAATTGCTAGATGTTATTTCCACCCCTCTAATCCCAGATCTACCCTCAACTTGACCAAATCCCAATAATAGATCAAAGAGGTTGAACGAATCCACAGAGAGAAAAGAGAAGGTTTCGATTTGAGAAGAGACCACTAGAGTGAATGAAAGTTTCAATTTTTAGGAGAAAAGAAGGTGAAAGAAAAAGAGAAGAGGTTGGGAAGAGATTTTGGTTTGCTTCCAAGTAAAGATGAGAAAGGTTTGGTCAAGGGAGAAATCAGCTAGAGACTTATTTGTTTCAGGTTTTGGAGATATTCGGCCAAGGTGATTCTTGATAATAGATTTCTACTAATGAAGGGAAGAAGAGAAAGAAGAAGAACTCGATTAGTTCCTATGATATTCGGACAAAAGAAACTTTAGGGATTTTGGGTTTTCGGCTTTTGAAAAGAAAGAAGAGAAAGAAAAGAAGGGTAGGTTCGGCCAAAAGGAAGAAATCGGCAAGAGGGGAATGGTGCTCAAAATGTTCGACTTTACTTACTAGAGAAGAAAGGAGATAGAAAAAATGAAATAACGTAACCACTATACCTATTCGACATCCAAGAAAAGGACAAAAAAAATCCCGAAAGAAAACAACCAAAGGTAATCGGCACACACACACAACAAAAGCCAAAAATGCAAATGCCTAACGTCCCTAGCTGAACTTGCAATTCCAAAATCCCCTAGTCGGCCAACTCTTACCCCTTTTTCAAAATTCCTAAATTTTCTCATAGGTAACCTCCCCATATCACTCCTTACCCAATTCCATGAGCACTTCAAACTTTATCCTTCAATATTTCACTTGGAGTCCACCACTTACCATGTACAAGCATAAAAATAAGACAACACTTACTTATCAAGAGATTCGAACCTCAACTCCCTTACAAGCCTTGACAGGCCACCTCCTTAAGCTCTAAGTGGCGCTACCTTGCCACTTTACCATAGGCCTTCTTGTGTCTTAAAATCCCAATATTAATTTAAAATCCCAACTAGCTTAGGTCCATTCTCCCCTAAGGCCCAAAAATAAAAATTTTGTCAGGCCTTAGACTTAAACCTAAGCCTTCCAAAGGTCCATTAAACACACTCAACCATAACAATATAACACAACAAGCCATGCAAAAATAATCTATACAGAAATTCAAAAACCTGAAAAATCGGGGCGTTACAACTCTACCCACTTAAAGAAATTTTGGCCTCGAAATTTACCTAGTCCAAACAGGTGAGGGTATTGTTGGCAAATCACCTGCTTTGGCTCCCACGTAGCTTATTCTCTTCCATGGTTGTGCCAAAGCACTTTCACCAAAGGAGCTGACTTCTTCCTTAACACCTTCACATCACGGTCCATAATTTGCACAGGTTCTTCCCCAAAAGTCAAATTAGACCTAACTTCAATTTCCTCAACTGGTACAATGTGGGAAAGATCAGACCAATACTGCCTTAACATGGAGACATGAAAGACTTCATGAATCCGGTCCAACTCCGGAGGTAATTCCAGCTGATACGCTACTGGACCCACCCGTTTAAGAACTCGATAAGGCCTAATAAACGACGGACTCAATTTACCCTTCTTCCTAAACCTTAAGATCTTCTTCCAAGGCGAGACCTTTAAGACAACCATATCTCCCATCGAGTATCCAATTTCCTTACGCTTCAAGTCAGCATAAGATTTCTGCCTATCAGATGCCTCTTTTAACCGATCCCTGATCAACTTAACCTTATCTTCAGTATCCGCTATCAACTTTGGCCCAATAACCTGACGTTCTCCCAACTCTGTCCAACAACTAGGCGTATGACACCTTCGACCATACAGCGCCTCATATGGTGCCATTCAAATACTCGCCTGATAACTGTTATTGCATGCAAACATAGCTAACGGCAAGTAATCTTCCCAACTGCCACGAAAATCAATAACATATCCTATAAACATGTCTTCTAGAACTTGGATCGCCCTTTCCTACTGTCCATCCATCTGAGGGTGAAAAGCAGTGCTGAAGTCTAGCCATGTACCTAATGCCTCATGCAACTTTTGCAAGAATCGAGATGTAAACCTAGAATCTCGATTAGAAATAATCAAAACCGGCACTTCATGAAGTCGCACTATCTCTGCCACATACAACTTGGCCAATTTTTTAAGTGAGTAGTCGGTTCAGACATGTATAGAATGAGCAGATTTAGTTAGCCTATCCACAATTACCCAAACTGAGTCTTTCCTGTTAGGCGTCAAGGGTAGCCCACTCACGAAATCCATGGTTACCCTTTCCCACTTCCAAAGTAGAATCTTTACCAGCTGCAGAAGTCCAGAAGGCAATTGATGCTTAGCTTTCACTTGCTGGCATGTCAGACACTTACCAGCAAACTCTGCTACTTCGCGCTTAAGTCCAAGCCACCAATACAACTCTCGTAAATCCAAATAGAACTTATTCCCTTTAGGATGCATGGCATAAGGACTGCCATGAGCCTCTTTCAGAATTGACTGCCACAAGCCAGAGTCCCTCGGAATACAAACTCTTCCTCAGAAACACAGAACTCCTTTATTGTTCAATCCAAAATCAGAAGGCTCACCACTCTTAACTTGTTGAAATCGAGAAACCAGTGACTCGTCCTCCAATTGCTTTTCCTTAATCTGCTCTATCCAGGTTGGTCTTACTTGCAATTCCGCTAACAAGCTTCCATCATCATACAGACTCAGAAGAGCAAACATTGCTCTCAACTCAGTTACAGCTCTTGGACTCAGTGCATCAGCTACAACATTAGCTTTGCCTGGGTGATACTCAATAGAATAGTCGTAGTCCTTAAGCAACTCTATCAATCTTCGTTGCCTAAGGTTCAACTCCTTCTAAGTCAACAAATACTTGAGACTCTTATGATTCGTGTATATAATACATTTTTCTCCATATAAATAGTGTCTCTAGATCTTTAACGCAAAAATCACTACTGCCAACTCTAGATCATGCGTAGGATAGTTCGCTTTGTAAGGCTTAAGATGTCGCGATGCATAAGCAACCACTTTACCTCTTGCATCAGCACACAGCCTAAACCAACATGCTACGCATCACTATACATAGTGAAATCCTTCCCAGAATCTGGCTGACTCAATACAAGCGCTTCAATCAAAACTTTCTTCAACTTCTCGAAAGCCTATTACTGTTCCTCAGTCTAGATAAACGATACTCCTTTTCTCAAAAGTTTCGTTAACAGTGTCGCAATCAACGAAAACCCTTCCACAAATCTTCTGTAGTACCCTACCAAACCCAGAAAACTCTAAATTTCCAACACAGATCTTGGTGGCTTCCATTCTAAAACCGCCTCAATTTTCTGAGTATCCACCCTAATCCCCTCAACAGAAACCATGTGACCTAAGAACATCACTTCTCGCAACCAAAATTCACACTTGCTAAATTTTGCAAACAGTTGCTTCTCCCTCAACACTTGCAGAACAATACAGAGATGATTTTCATGTTTTTCTTCAGTTTTCAAATACACCAGAATATCATCTATGAAGACGACCACAAATTGGTCCAAGTAGGGTTGGTATACCTGACTCATCAGATCCATGAAGGCCATTGGTGCATTCGTCAATCCAAACGGCATTACTAGAAACTCGTAATGACCATACTGAGTCCTGAATGTTGTCCTATGAATATCTACCTCTTTGACCCTTAATTGATGATATCCAGATCGAAGATCAATCTTGGAAAATACTGAAGCTCCTCATACCTGGTCAAACAGGTCATTGATCCTTAGCAGAGGGTACTTGTTCTTAATCGTTGGTTTGTTCACCTGACGATAATCGATGCACATACGCATCGTCCTATCTTTCTTCTTCACAAATAGTGCTGGTGCTCCCCACGGAGACACACGTGGCCTAATAAAACCTGATCTAGAAGTTCTTAAATTTGAGCTTTCAACTATACTAACTCCTTCGGTGCCATCCTATAAGGAGAGATGGACACTTAAGCTGTTCCAGGCAACAAGTTGATTCCAAATTGGACTTCACGATCCAGAGGCAGTCCTGGAAGCTCATCCGGAAAAACATCTTGAAATTCTTTGACAGTTCTAACTTCTCCTACGGTCAAATTCTCAGATTCAAACTGACTCACAAATGCCAAAAATGCCTCGCAACCCTTGTGAATCACTTTTTAGCTCTCAAAGCTGAGATAACGTTGGACAAGTAATCTCGTCGCTCCTCTATTGCCGTTACCTCCTCATCCTCTGTGGTCTTTAACACCATCCGCTTGGCAGCGCAATTGAAAGTCGCTCGATGCTTAGTCAGCCAATCCATACCCAGAATGAGATCAAATTCTCCAAATGGTAGATCCATCAAATCCGTAGAGAAAATCCTACTTTGTGTCTCTTAAGGTACGTCACTAAAGAGTTTGTCTACCCTAACTGAGTGACCCAGTAGACTTATCATAGATACCCCGATCACAGTTTCCTCAAATTACACACCCAATAACCTAGACACATCAGAAGCAACATACGAATGGGTAGATCCAATGTCAATCAGAGCATTGTATGGCATGCTAAAAATTAAAAACGTACCAATTATGACGTCAGGTGCATCACCTTCCTCTCGGTGACGAGCAGCATAAACCAATGATGGCTGACGTGCCTCAGCATTTCCAGTACCCCTGCCGGATGCTCCACGTCCACGTGCATTACCATTGCCACCTCTTGCTTAACCATCGCCTCTCGGTGGTTGTAGCCCACCTCGCACTGGCTGAGCAATCCTTAGTTCAGCAGCTTGTATCTGAGCCGGCCTCTGAGGACAATCCTTGACTCTATGATCCTTGGATCCACACCAGAAACATGCTCCAGTACGCTTCCAACAATCACCCAGATGCACTCTACCACAATTCCCACAAGTCTGCGGTCTAACCACATTCACCGGAACTGCTCAAACTAGCTCGTCCACTCTAGCCGTTTTGATAGTCCTGCCCGCAGCACCCAAGGGTCCTGAATCCCTCCTAAATCGATTCTGGTCTTTTTCACGGTTCTGCTACTCCGTGCGCTTCACCTCCTTAGTAATCTTGGCCTTTTCCACTAAAGCAGCAAAATCGCACTCCCTCTGTGGAGCAATCAGCACCCTTAACTCATCTCTGAGGCCATACTCGAACTGCACGCTGCACTCATACTCAGAAGCAACTATACCCCTCAGCATACTGACTTAACCTTAGGAACTTAGCCTCATACTTCTTGACAATCTTATTTCCCGAAGTCAGATTCAGGAATTCCTTCCTTCGAGTGTCCACATTGCTCGCCTCGATGTAGTTCGCTTTAAAGGCCGTCTTAAATAGCTCCCAAGTCACCCGCTTAGCTGGGGTACCATCCCTCACAGTGATCCACCGCTGTAGGCCTCGTTACGCAGCAAAGATACCGTACCTTTTAGCTTCTGCTTCACTGAGTAGTCCAAGTCGTCCATGATCCGCTCCATGGCCTCCAACCAATATTCAGCCACATTCGGGGCTACACAAGATACCCCCTAAAAAACTCCGCTCCGTTAGCTTGAAGTCACTCTAAAATAGATCCTCGATTTACAGTCCCAATACTCGCTCCAACAACCCTTTCTAGAACCCGTAACATCGCCTGGGACAAAGCCTCGTCCCCTACAGCTTGATCATAGGACCTAGTCTCAGTTGCTGGTGGCGCTCGCGCTTCCTCAGCTGGTGTATGTCCCAAAGATGAAGACCTATCTTGGACACTACCTTGGCTACGTCCACGGCCTCTTCCACGTGCTGTCCTCATACTCATATCGTATTATCTGATTACGAATTTTAAGAATTAGTTTAATATTCTAGTATTTATTATAGGTTTCTTATGTATAGATAGTATATCAGAGTTTTGTTTTCGTAGAATCGTAGCCTAGCTACAGTCTCAGTCTTCTAGAGTTTTCAGGTTTCCTACTGTCTCAGTCCTCTATAGTCTCAGTATTACCCTAACTACAGAATCTCAGTAGGGTCTTGGTACTATCTATAGTAATTTTTCAGTTATCACCATATCTTAATCTAATACAGTAAAGTAGAGGGTACGTACAACTTGGTGCCGGAGATTTGGTGTGCCACTCTTCAAAAACTAGATTTAGAAAACAAGTTTTGTTTATGCTAAATTCTTTGATTAAACTTGTTTGCAAAACCCTAGACTTTCAGTAGTGTTAAAACATTTGAGAAGAATTTAGACCCGACCCACAGTTAAGTTGTTGCAATTGGGCTCTGATACCACTAAATGTAACACCCCAAACCCAGCCCAGATGTCAGGGCCAGATCTGATGTGTCACATGGACTGTTGACTACGCTTCGATCTTCTTTTACTAATCGTTTGTTGATTTTAGCAAAATTGTATTACCTTTTTTTAAAAAGAAACTTATATAGTTTATAAAAACCCTATCCACTACTAATTAAAAACTACTTGTAAAAGATCTTACCATTGAGTTATCGTTATTAGGTTACCCATTTGTCACGTATTGTATGTTTTGAAAATGTGTTAAGTTTGAACTAGAAACCCACACAAACTAGTCTAGTGTTTTAAACAAGTGATAAATAAAAATAAAATAAATACCCAAATAAAAATACGAGCGGCCTTATGACAACTTGATAAATAACCCAAATTAAAAGAAGAAATAAATTATACTAAAATAAAACTTAGAGAAAGAGTGAATCACGTACCCACCTTGAATCCCTCGTAGCTCCAAGTCCTCTATGGATGGGGATCTCCTGCAAAAATGAAGAAAGGAGGGTGAGTTTGTGAAAACTCAATGTGTAAGCTAACCCAACCAGTGTCAGAGATCAGTTCAAGCACAGATTGGGTAGAAGCCCTATTTAGATACAATTTTAACTGGGCTTTGGCCCTATTCAGAAAACAGTGTGGCCTTGGGCCAATTATAGTAACAGATTAGATTACAGTATTATATGCATGTATGCAGAGCCCAAACCCAATCTAGCCCTACACACCACCTGTACTAGCCCTACACACCATGTGGGGAATAACTCAACCCACCCAGCCCTACGCACCACAGTTGCAACAAAGCTGCTTTAACAGATATCGTGGCTAAGCCACCAGAACAGTAATATAAGGTAGAGCCTCTAAGCAGAATACGTGGCGTTGCCACTTTTAGCACTTCCTCCGCAAAAGTATCCCAACCCAGTCAAATCAAAATATACGTGTCATGGCATATAAAATATCAGATATAGTAGCATGCAAATCAGTCAACTTTTCTTTAGGGGTAAAACGGTCTTTTAGCACCTAGGGGTAAAACAGTAAATTTCACCCTTTAGGGGTATTCCAGTAATTTTGCTAGGTTTAGGGTTTTATGCTTATTACAGTCTAGTAATAGGTCTAAAGTCGTTCGAGTGACTCAATTAGCCTATTTCATTTATATAGTGCCATCGGACCCTAAAACCCCTAATTGGCCCGACGGAGCCCACAAGCTACTGTGGCCCACTAAGTCCAAATTTCACATATATCTTAGCAAATCTAATATCCGTTTTACCAGAAAATACTTACTGCATATTTTCACCCATATGGGCCCGAAGCCCATTGGCCAAAATTTAGACCTTCGAGGCCTAAAACCATCCTGATGCTCGAGAACACGTACAATAGTCTTACCATTCGTGATTACCAACTTTGCCGTTTCAAATCGACCCATGAGCACTCACACGCTCGCAAGCCCTCGAAATGTATGCATTTTGGCTTTTCCGCTTTTGCCGATCTAGTTTACTAGAGGGTGTCGATTACACACCTATTGCGAAGTATGCTGGAATCCCTCGAACGATTAACCTACCACCGTTTTAACTATACGTCAACTATAATCCAATTGAACAATTAATACCATTTTAACACACCTATTCGGCCAACATTAGAGTATCACCAACACTTACCTTTGCCGAATCTAACCACTAGATCTAGATCTAGATTGCCTCAATGCGCCTAGCCTCCACTGCTTCTTACTAGATCGCCCCTTTACCGAACTAACACACATAAGAACAAAAGGAAAAGCTAAAATAGGTGTTTAACCAAAAAGGGATCAAAACTGATAGCCACCCTAGAAAGATGGGGTTTTTGACTTTTCTTAAATCACAAGATTACGAGAGAAGGGATTCGAATACTTACCACCGGGATTCCCTAGATCGATTTCGCAATTGCTAGATGTTATTTCCACCCCTCTAATCCCAGATCTACCCTCAACTTGACCAAATCCCAATAATAGATCAAAGAGGTTGAACGAATCCACTGAGAGAAAAGAGAAGGTTTCAATTTGAGAAGAGACCACTAGAGTGAATTAAAGTTTCAGTTTTTAGGAGAAAAGAAGATGAAAGAAAAAGAGAAGAGGTTGGGAAGAGATTTTGGTTTGCTTCCAAGTAAAGATGAGAAAGGTTTGGCCAAAGGAGAAATCAGCTAGAGACTTATTTGTTTCAGGTTTTGGAGATATTCGGCCAAGGTGATTCTTGATAATAGATTTCTACTAATGAAGGGAAGAAGAGAAAGAAGAAGAACTAGATTAGGTCCTATGATATTCGGACAAAAGAAACTTTAGGGATTTTGGGTTTTCGGCTTTTGAAAAGAAAGAAGAGAAACAAAAGAAGGGTAGGTTCGGCCAAAAGGAAGAAATCGGCAAGAGGGGAATGGTGCTCAAAATGTTCGACTTTACTTACTAGAGAAGAAAGGAGATAGAAAGAATGAAATAACGTAACCACTATACCTATCGACATCCAAGAAAAGGACGAAAAAAATCCCGAAAGAAAACAACCAAAGGTAATCGGCACACACACACAACAAAAGCCAAAAATGCAAATGCCTAACGTCCCTAGCTGAACTTGCAATTCCAAAATCCCCTAGTCGGCCAACTCTTACCCCTTTTTAAAAATTCTTAAATTTTCTCATAGGTAACCTCCCCATATCACTCCTTACCCAATTCCATGAGCACTTCAAACTTCATCCTTCAATATTTCACTTGGAGTCCACCACTTACCATGTACAAGCATAAAAATAAGACAACACTTACTTATCAAGAGATTCGAACCTCAACTCCCTTACAAGCCTTGACAGGCCACCTCCTTAAGCTCTAAGTGGCGCTACCTTGCCACTTTACCACAGGCCTTCTTGTGTCTTAAAATCCCAATATTAATTTAAAATCCCAACTAGCTTAGGTCCATTCTCCACTGAGGCCCAAAAATAAAAATTTTGTCAGGCCTTAGACTTAAACCTAAGCCTTCCAAAGGTCCATTAAACACACCCAACCATAACAATATGACACAAAAAGCCATGCAAAAATAATCTATACAGAAATTCGAAAACCTGAAAAATTAGGGCGTTACAACTCTACCCACTTAAAGAAATTTTGGCCTCGAAATTTACCTAGTCCAAACAGGTGAGGGTATTGTTGGCAAATCACCTCTTTTGGCTCCCACGTAGCTTATTCTCTGCCATGGTTGTGCCAAAGCACTTTCACCAAAGGAACTGACTTCTTCCTTAACACCTTCACATCACGGTCCATAATTTGCACAGGTTCTTCCCTAAAAGTCAAATTAGACCTAACTTCAATTTACTCAACTGGTACAATGTGGGAAAGATCAGACCGATACTGCCTTAACATGGAGACATGAAAGACTTCATGAATCCGATCCAACTCCGGAGGTAATTCTAGCTGATACGCTACTGGACCCACCCGTTTAAGAACTCGATAAGGCCTAATAAACGACGGACTCAATTTACTATTCTTCCCAAACCTTAAGATCTTCTTCCAAGGCGAGACCTTTAAGACAACCATATCTCCCATCGAGTGTCCAATTTCCTTACGCTTCAAGTCAGCATAAGATTTCTGCCTATCAGATGCCTCTTTTAACCGATCCCTGATCAACTTAACCTTATCTTCAGTATCCGCTATCAACTTTGGCCCAATAACCTGACGTTCTCCCAACTCTGTCCAACAACTAGGCGTATGACACCTTCGACCATACAGCGCCTCATATTGTGCCATTCAAATACTCGCCTGATAACAGTTGTTGCATGCAAACACAGCTAACAGCAAGTAATCTTCCCAACTGCCACGAAAATCAATAACATATCCTGTAAACATGTCTTCCAAAACTTGGATCGCCCTTTCCTACTGTCCATCCATCTGAGGGTGAAAAGCAGTGCTGAAGTCTAGCCGTGTACCCAATGCCTCATGCAACTTTTGCAAGAATCGAGATGTAAACCTAGAATCTCGATTAGAAATAATCAAAACTGGCACTCCATGAAGTCGCACTATCTCTGCCACATACAACTTGGCCAATTTTTTAAGTGAGTAGTTGGTTCAGACATGTATAGAATGAGCAGATTTAGTTAGCCTATCCACAATTACCCAAACTGAGTCTTTCCTGTTAGGCGTCAAGGGTAGCCCACTCACGAAATCCATGGTTACCCTTTCCCACTTCCAAAGTAGAATCTTTACCGGCTGCAGAAGTCCAGAAGGCAATTGATGCTTAGCTTTCACCTGCTGGCATGTCAGACACTTACCAGCAAACTCTGTTACTTCGCGCTTAAGTCCAAGCCACCAATACAACTCTCGTAAATCCCAATAGAACTTATTCCCTTTAGGATGCATGGCATAAGGACTGCCATGAGCCTCTCTCAGAATTGACTGCCACAAGCCAGAGTCCCTCGGAATACAAACTCTTCCTCAGAAACACAGAACTCCTTTATTGTTCAATCCAAAATCAGAAGGCTCACCAGTCTTAACTTGTTGAAATCGAGAAACCAGTGACTCATCCTCCAATTGCTTTTCCTTAATCTGCTCTATCCAGGTTGGTCTTACTTGCAATTCTGCTGACAAGCTTCCATCATCATACAGACTCAGAAGAGCAAACATTGCTCTCAACTCAGTTACAGCTCTTGGACTCAGTGCATCAGCTACAACATTAGCTTTGCCTGGGTGATACTCAATAGAATAGTCGTAGTCCTTAAGCAACTCTATCAATCTTCGTTGCCTAAGGTTCAACTCCTTCTAAGTCAACAAATACTTGAGACTCTTATGATTCGTGTATATAATAAATTTTTCTCCATATAAATAGTGTCTCTAGATCTTTAACGCAAAAATCACTACTGCCAACTCTAGATCATGCATAGGATAGTTCGCTTTGTGAGGCTTAAGATGTCGCGATGAATAAGGAACCACTTTACCTCTAGCATCAGCACACAGCCCAAACCAACATGCTACGCATCACTATACACAGTGAAATCCTTCCCAGACTCTAGCTGACTCAATACAAGCGCTTCAATCAAAACTTTCTTCAACTTCTCGAAAGCCTATTACTATTCTTCAGTCTAGATAAACGATACTCCTTTTCTCAAAAGTTTCGTTAACAGTGTTGCAAACAACAAAAACCCTTCCACAAATCTTCTGTAGTACCCTACCAAACCCAGAAAACTCTAAATTTCCAACACAGATCTTGGTGGCTTCCATTCTAAAACCGCCTCAATTTTCTGAGTATCCACCCTAATCCCCTCAACAGAAACCACGTGACCTAAGAACATCACTTCTCACAACCAAAATTCACACTTGCTAAATTTTGCAAATAGTTGCTTCTCCCTCAACACTTGCAGAACAATACAGAGATGATTTTCATGTTTCTCTTCAGTTTTCAAATACACCAGAATATCATCTATGAAGACGACCACAAATTGGTCCAAGTAGGGTTGGTATACCTGACTCATCAGATCCATGAAGGCCATTGGTGCATTCGTCAATCCAAACGGCATTACCAGAAACTCGTAATGACCATACTGAGTCCTGAATGTTGTCCTATGAATATCTACCTCTTTGACCCTTAATTGATGATATCCAGATCGAAGATCAATCTTGGAAAATACTGAAGCTCCTCATAGCTGGTCAAACAGGTCGTTGATCCTTAGCAGAGGGTACTTGTTCTTAATCGTTGGTTTGTTCACCTGACGATAATCGATGCACATACGCATCGTCCTATCTTTCTTCTTCACAAACAGTGCTGGTGCTCCCCACGGAGACACACGTGGCCTAATAAAACCTAATCTAGAAGTTCTTGAATTTGAGCTTTCAACTATACTAACTCCTTCGGTGCCATCCTATAAGGAGAGATGGACACTTAAGCTGTTCCAGGCAACAAGTTGATTCCAAATTGGACTTCACGATCCAGAGGCAGTCCTGGAAGCTCATCCGGAAAAACATCTTGAAATTCTTTGACAGTTCTAACTTCTCCTACGGTCAAATTCTCAGATTCAGACTGACTCACAAATGCCAAAAATGCCTCGCAACCCTTGTGAATCACTTTTTAGCTCTCAAAGCTGAGATAACGTTGGACAAGTAATCTTGTCGCTCCTCTATTGCCGTTACCTCCTCATCCTCTGTGGTCTTTAACACCATCCGCTTGGCAGCGCAATCGAAAGTCGCTCGATGCTTAGTCAGCCAATCCATACCAAGAATGAGATCAAATTCTCCAAATGGTAGATCCATCAAATCCGTAGAGAAAATCCTACTTTGTGTCTCTTAAGGTACGTCACTAAAGAGTTTGTCTACCCTAACTGAGTGACCTAGTGGACTTATCACAGATAACCCGATCATAGTTTCCTCAAATTACACACCCAATAACCTAGACACATCAGAAGCAACATACGAATGGGTAGATCCAATGTCAATTAGAGCATTGTATTGCATGCTAAAAATTAAAAATGTACCAATTATGACGTCAGGTGCATCACCTTCCTCTCGGTGACGAGCAGCATAAACCAATGATGGCTGACGTGCCTCAGCATTTCCAGTACCCCTGCCTGATGCTCCACGTCCGCGTGCATTACCATTCCCACCTCTAGCTTGACCATGGCCTCTTGGTGGTTGTGGCCCACCTCGCACTGGCTGAGCAATCCTTAGTTCAGCAGCTTGTATCTGAGCCGGCCTCTGAGGACAATCCTTGACTCTATGATCCTTGGATCCACACTAGAAACATGCTCCAGTACGCTTCCAACAATCACCCAGATGCACTCTACCACAATTCCAACAAGTCTGCGGTCTAACCACATTCACCGGAACTGCTCAAACTAGCTCGTCCACTCTAGCCCTTTTGATAGTCCTGCCCGCAGCACCCAAGGGTCCTGAATCCCTCCTAAATCGATTCTGGTCTTTTTCACGGTTCTGCTACTCCGTGTGCTTCACCTCCTTAGTAATCTTGGCCTTTTCCACTAAAGCAGCAAAATCGCACTCCCTCTATGGAGCAATCAGCACCCTTAACTCATCTCTGAGGCCATCCTCGAATCGAACTGCATGCTGCACTCATACTCAGTAGCAACTATACCCCTCAGCATACTGACTTAACCTTAGGAACTTAGCCTCATACTTCTTGACAATCTTATTTCCCGAAGTCAAATTCAGGAATTCCTTCCTTCGAGTGTCCACATAGCTCGCCTCGATGTAGTTCGCTTTAAAGGCCGTCTTAAATAGCTCCCAAGTCACCCGCTTAGCTGGGGTACCATCCCTCACAGTGATCCACCGCTGTAGGCCTCGTTACGCAGCAAAGATACCGTACCTTTTAGCTTCTGCTTCACTGAGTAGTCCAAGTCGTCCATGATCCGCTCCATGGCCTCCAACCAATATTCAGCCACATTCGGGGCTACACAAGATACCCCCTGAAAAACTCCGCTCCGTTAGCTTGAAGTCACTCTAAAATAGATCCTCGGTTTACAGTCCCAGTACTCGCTCCAACAACCCTTTTTAGAACCCGTAACATCGCCTGGGACAAAGCCTCGTCCCCTACAGCTTGATCATAGGACCTAGTCTCAGTTGCCGGTGGCGCTCGCGCTTCCTCAGCTGGTGTATGTCCCAAAGATGAAGACCTATCTTGGACACTACCTTGGCTACGTCCACGGCCTCTTCCACGTGCTGTCCTCATACTCATATCGTATTATCTGATTATGAATTTTAAGAATTAGTTTAATATTCTAGTATTTATTATAGGTTTCTTATGTATAGATAGTATATCAGAGTTTTGTTTTCGTAGAATCGTAGCCTAGCTACAGTCTCAGTCTTCTAGAGTTTTCAGGTTTCCTACTGTCTCAGTCCTCTATAGTCTCAGTATTACCCTAACTACAGAATCTCAGTAGGGTCTTGGCACTATCTATAGTAATTTTTCAGTTATCACCATATCCTAATCTAATACAGTAAAGTAGAGGGTACTTACAACTTGGTGCCGGAGATTCGGTGTGCCACTCTTCAAAAACTAGATTTAGAAAACAAGTTTTGTTTATGCTAAATTCTTTGATTAAACTTGTTTGCAAAACCCTAGACTTTCAGTAGTGTGAAAACATTTGAGAAGATATTTAGACCCGATCCACAGTCAAGTTGTTGCAATTGGGTTCTGATACCACTAAATGTAACACCCCAAACCCAGCCCAGATGTCAGGGCCAGATCTGATGTGTCACATGGACTATTGACTACGCTTCGATCTTCTTTTACTAATTGTTTGTTGATTTTAGCAAAACTGTATTACCTTTTTTTAAAAAGAAACTTATTTAGTTTATAAAAACCCTATCCACTACTGATTAAAGACTACTTGTAAAAGATCTTACCATTGAGTTATCGTTATTAGGTTACCCATTTGTCACGTATTGTATGTTTTGAAAATGTGCTAAGTTTGAAATAGAAACCCACACAAACTAGTCTAGTGTTTTAAACAAGTGATAACTAAAATTAAAATAAATACCCAAATAAAAATACGAGCGGCCTTATTACAACTTGATAAATAACCCAAATTAAAAGAAGAAATAAATTATACTAAAATAAAATTTAGAGAAAGAGTGAATCACGTACCCACCTTGAATCCCTCGCAGCTCCAAGTCCTCTATGGATGGGGATCTCCTGCAAAAATGAAGAAAGGAGGGTGAGTTTGTGAAAACTCAATGTGTAAGCTAACCCAACCAGTGTCAGAGATCAGTTCAAGCACAGATTGGGCCGAAGCCCTATTTAGATACAATTTTAACTGGGCTTTGGCCCTATTCAGAAAACAGTGTGGCCTTGGGCCAATTATAGTAACAGATTAGATTACAGTATTATATGCATGTATGCAGAGCCCAAACCCAATCTAGCCCTACACACCACCCGTACTAGCCCTACACACCATGTGGGGAATAACTCAACCCACCCAGCCCTACGCACCACAGTTGCAACAAAGCTGCTTTAACAGATATCGTGGCTAAGCCACCAGAACAGTAATATAAGGTAGAGCCTCTAAGCAGAATACGTGGCGTTGCCACTTTTAGCACTTCCTCCGCAAAAGTATCCCAACCTAGTCAAATCAAAATATACGTGTCATGGCATATAGAATATCAGATATAGTAGCATGCAAATTAGTCAACTTTTCTTTAGGGGTAAAACGGTCTTTTAGCACCTAGGGGTAAAACAGTAATTTTCACCCTTTAGGGGGTATTCCAGTAATTTTGCTAGGTTTAGGGTTTTATGCTTATTATAGTCTATTAATAGGTCTAACGTCGTCCGAGTGACTCAATTAGCCTATTTCATTTATATAGTACCATCGGACCCTAAAACCCCTAATTGGCCCGACGGAGCCCACAAGCTACTGTGGCCCACTAAGTCCAAATTTCACATATATCTTAGCAAATCTAATATCCGTTTTACCAAAAAATACTTACTACATATTTTCATTCATATGGTCCCGAAGCCCATTGGCCCAAATTTAGACCTTCGAGGCCTAAAACCATCCAGATGCACGAAAACATGTACAATAGAGTATGCATTTTGGCTTTTCAGCTTTTGCCGATCTAGTCTACTAGAGGGTGTCGATTACACACCTATTGCGAAGTATGCTGGAATCCCTCGAACGATTAACCTACCACCGTTTTAACTATACGTCAACTATAATCCAATTGAATAATTAATACCACTTTAACACACCTATTCGGCCAACATTAGAGTATCACCAACACTTACCTTTGCCGAATCTAACCACTAGATCTAGATCTAGATTGCCTCAACGCGCCTAGCCTCCACTGCTTCTTACTAGATCGCCCCTTTACCGAACTAACACACGTAAGAACAAAAGGAAAAGCTAAAATAGGTGTTTAACCAAAAAGGGATCAAAACTGATAGCCACCCTAGAAAGATAGGGGTTTTTGACTTTTCTTAAATCACAAGATTACGAGAGAAGGGATTCGAATACTTACCACCGGGATTCCTTAGATCGATTTCGCAATTGCTAGATGTTATTTCCACCCCTCTAATCTCAGATCTACCCTCAACTTGACCAAATCCCAATAATAGATCAAAGAGGTTGAACAAATCCACAGAGAGAAAAGAGAAGGTTTCGATTTGAGAAAAGATCACTAGAGAGAATTAAAGTTTCGATTTTTGGGAGACAAGAAGATGAAAAAAAAAGAGAAGAGGTTGGGAAGAGATTTTGGTTTGCTTCAAAGTAAAGATGAGAAAGGTTTGGTCAAGGGAGAAATCGGCTAGAGACTTATTTGTTTTGGGTTTTAGAGATATTCGGCCAAGGTGATTCTTGATAATAGATTTCTATTAATGAAGGGAAGAAGAGAAAGAAGAAGAACTAGATTATGTCCTATGGTAGTCGGCCAAAAGAAACTTTAGGGATTTTGGGTTTTTCGGCTTTTGAAAAGAAAGAAGAGAAATAAAGGAAGGGTAGGTTCAGCCAAAAGGAAGAAATCGGTAAGAGGGGAATGGTGCTCAAAATGTTCTGCTTTACTAACTAGAGAAGAAAAGAGATAGAAATAATGAAAGAACCTAACCACTATACCTATTCAGCAACCAAGAAAAGGACCAAAACAAATCTCGAAAGAAAGGAAGCAAAGGCAATCGGCGCACACACACAACAAAAGTCAAAAACGCAAATGCCTAAGGTCCCTAGCTGAACTTGCAATTCCAAAGTCCCCTAGTCGGCCAACTCTTGCCCCTTTTTCAAAATTCCTAAATTTTCTCCTAGATTACCTTCCCATATCACTCCTTACCCAATTCCATGAGCACTTTAAACTTCTTCCTTCAGTATTTCAGTTGGAGTCCACCACTTATCATGCACAAGCATAAACATAAGACAACACTTGCTTATTAAGAGATTCGAACCTCAGCTCCCTCACAAGCCTTGACATGCCACCTCTTTAAGCTCTAAGTGGCGCTACCTTGCCACTTTACTACAAGTCTTCTTGTGTCTTAAAATCCCAGTAATAATTTAAAAGCCCAACTAGCTTAAGTCCATTCTCCCTTAAGGCCCAAAAATAAAAATTCTGCCAGGCCTTAGACTTAAACCTAAGCCTTCCAAAGGTCCATTAAACACAACCTACCACAATAATATAACACAACAAGCCATGCAAAAATAATTTATGCAGAAATTCAAAAACCCAAAAAATTGGGGCGTTACAATCTTTGTGTTAATGAATATGGTATGATTTTGGCTTATGTCCAAGCTATGTGATATGGCTTGGTTTGAAAATGGTTAAATTGCTATGGAAGTTTCTTATGATATGTCTACTTATGGTGAATATGTGATTGAGGTTGTGGTAGAGTTGAATGTTTGATGGTTGGTAAATTGGTCAATGATTATGGTAAATGACCATATTTTGGATGAATAATACATGATATATGTGATTAGTTGATAGATTTTATATGACATTGAATTGGTAAGTTTAAATAGGTATGAAAATGATTCATTTAGTACATGATTGATGATGAAATTTAGTATGAAAAATTGGTCGATTATGAGATGATATAAATCTGCTTGTTTTTTACCGATTTGGTTGCTTAATTGGTATATGAATTGTTGCAAAATATTGCTTGTAAGTACATGAGCATTTAGGGTGTGAAAATGGCTTGTACCAAGCCTATTTCGTGCCCACAGTCAGAGCACACCGGCGTGTGGCTTGACCGTGTGACCCTGTAGTATAGTCGAATTGGTCAGGATGCCACACGGGCTAGACACTCGGCCATGTCTAGTACCTGTGGGTACAAGTCAGTAGCTTTATAATTCTTACACGGCCTAGACACACGAGCGTGTCTTGTGGCCATGTACACAAGTCAGTATGTATGCCCTATTTTGCCACGGCCTAGACACACGGGTGTGTAACGCCCTAAATTTTGGGCTTAGGAGAAATGGGCTTCGTGTATCGGAGAAATTCATATTTTTTTGGTCAAGAAAAATATTTTGTAATTTCATGTTTGGATTGTTAATTAAGTGATTTGGAGTGCTTGGGGATGTTGGAGAAGTCCGGGGTTCAAAAAGGGACTTTAAGAAAACTTTTAGTTTTCATCACTAAGTGGGTTTGGCGTTTCAAGGAAGGGTTTATAAATATTTTTTGGTTAAAATTGATGAATAGAAGCAAGTGGTCTGGTGGCTAGGAGCATGGGTAGCTAGGAAATGGTCCAAGGTTCATGTCCTGGCCTTAGCTTAACTCTTTTAATTTTCGCTTTTAGTCATGGAAGCTAGCATTTAAACCTTATGTATATTTGCATGTGATATGCAACACAAAAGAGACTGTGGAAGAGTGGCAAGGCATGTATGGTGTGCTTGGGTCGGGGGTTTGAGTTTGCTTAAGGGAAAAATGTTTTATTTTTGTTAAGGTTTAAAGGGAACACAAAATTCTGGACGGAAGGTTTATAATTTGACGTGTGGGGTTATTGACATGAAATTTTTATTGGTTCAGTGGCAATCGACGTGTTGGACATTTAGATGGGACGCAGGTTTGAGTCTCTTGGCTGACAAAATTTTCATTTTTATTTTCGAATAATCGTGGCTCTAATAGGTATAGGTTATAATTTGCTTTGACCGTATTACAGTGTAAAAAAAGTTGTGGTGCAGTGGCCAGCAGCGTGAATGAGGTCCTGGAAGGCTGGAGTTCGAGCTCCCTTTTGCACAAATGAAGTTTTTTTTTTTGCTGCTCGGGCAGGATGAATTTATGATTGTAATCAAGCAGTGGCATTGTGAATGAAGGGCTACTGTTGATGAAGAAAAGTCAAGCGGTGGGAGTATTTTAGTTAATTTAAAATTTGGACTGATGAGGACTGATTTTATGCAGCTATTAAAGGTGTATTTGAGGAAAGTTTTGACCAAAAGTTGGACTAATTTGGTGATATTTGGTCATGGCAATTTAGCTAATAAGGATTTTATTTTTTGCTTTCCTTTTTTGTTCTTAATTTTTGACCGAATGGAAGGGAAAGTTATGGTTGCCTAGTTTAGGTGCATAGGCTTGGGGATATGTCGGCATTCTTGTGGGATTGAAGATGGATTTCCTTTTTGTTTCTTACCGACACTAGCTTGCAATTGCACACTCATTTTTCTCCTTGATTTTACAAAGCCGATTGCGCCATTTGACTTGTTCACCATCGACTCTCCCTACTTCTTGTTCACCATATTTCTTTTCATTTTTGCCAGACCTCCTATCATAGTCTCCCTCCCATCTCTTTTGACTAATTTCCTTCCTCCTCTCTAATCTTTTGGTTCTTCTTACTTTGGCCGAATTACCTTGACTGGTTATTGCTGAATTCTTTGGTTAATTGGTATAGTTGTGTTGTGACCTTCTTAGTGTTTCTGAATTAGTCAAAGTTCTTGTGCATCTTCTTGCTTAGGGGTGACATTTAGTTTTGTTCCGTGGTGGTGATTGGTAAGTTTATCTTGAATTCAAATGTCGATTTCCTTAGTTGGATATTTAGGATACTCTTTTTCTAAAATGCATTCCGTTTTTTAGATAGGCTTATAATTTTGTGATTGATCGTATGTGCTAGGGGTGCATTCCTATTAAGGGAGGTAAGGGCCAATTAGATAGCTCATTCAAGGGAAAACCTACTTTCGTGGTAAGCATTTGGATTTGAGTGATATTGGTTAAGTGTTTTTAGGTGTTCACGAATTTGTATAATGACTCTTGTGAAGGTAGAACTTTGGGGAAAAACTACTTCCTTTGAAATCGAGAAGGTTTCTGTTATTGGTTAGGGGGTAAGTTGTTGTAGGGCATCCAAAGTTGCAACATCTTATTGATGGTTATTAATAATTTTTAGATTAATAAGAGTTGTGGTTGGTTTTAGGTTCTTGATCTCAAAAGGGGGTTCAGTATCATCGATGCATCAAGTGTGTTATTTCACTTTTTGAGCACAAAGGTAAAATGCCGAAATGGCAAGTGCAGAAAGGCCGACAAATCGATTGTTGGCCACATGGGCATGCGAAAGCTCATGTGATTAATTGAGGCCACAGAATGTGACCTCACATAAGAAAACGGCTTTTATCAGCGATTTCATGAGTTGGGCCAAATGGGCCTAGTGGGCTGTGGGCTCACTAGATGGGCTTTAGGCCGTATTCAAATCTCTGTATTATTTGGTTGCATGTGTCGCTAGACGACCATGGGCTTACTAATGGGCCTTCACATACTTAGGCCCACACTGATAAATGACTGAAATGCCCCTAAGGGCAAAATGACCAAAATACCCCTCGTGGGTAAATTAACCGTTCTAACCCTTTATAATGTTTGAATTATTATGTATGCTTTGATATAGATATGTATGTGTGTATATTCTGTAATTTGACATTACATGACATTGAGTATGTTGCACTGCATGGGGGTTGGGTATATATTCGGAGGAAGTGCACTGTTCTGGCAACTTCGCTGCATTATTCTGAGGCTTATAGCCTAATATTCTGGCAGCTCTACTGCATTTTATCGATAGTGCTGCATCGGTACTACCTGTGAAGTGTAGGGTTGGGTGGGTTGATTATATCCCCACATGGAGTGTTGGGTTGGACGGAGATAGAGTGTAGTGGATGGTTGGGTAGGATTCTGATTGCATGACATACTGATACTGTAATTGCATTCGGATTGCATGCTATACTGTTTACTGTAATGGGCTTAGGCCCACTGATTGTGATATGCTACTGTAATGGGCTCTAACCCGGTCTGATTCTGTTATATTATTATTGCCGAGATTACACACTGAGTATTCGTATACTCACCCAATTATTTTAACTGTACAGGTAATGCCGAGGCATAGGCGATTCGGTGCTACGTGGACTTGGAGGCAGCCACACTCTGCTTTTATATTGTTTCTGGTTTTTATTTATTTTAATTATGGTTTTTATTTTGGGTTTGTAATACGGCCGTTATTTAATTTTTCTTAAGTTTTGGGATTGTTTATCTGCATGTTTAAAATTTGTTAGCTCTAAGGCGCGTTTTACAAAATGATATTTGTTTTCCAAAAACCACATTTCGACAACAAACGAGAATTCAAACAAAGCTTCCGCAATCATTATGTTTTTCAAAAGTAACTACTTTCACAATCTGATAAATCAAGATAGACAGAATAGTGATTTCTTTTAAACTTGTAAGAAGGGTGTTCAATGAAAACACGGTTTTCTTAAAACACTTCAATGTGACACACCGAACTTGGGCCTAACTTCTAGGCCGGGTTTGGGGTGTTACAGGGTATGTTTGGTAACCGTGTGAGGCACATGGCCTGGGCACACAGTCGTGCGGCCTTATTTTGAAAATTTTCTTAAGTTTTCTCATCTCTTTTATATGTTTTCAAATTAGTCCCTATGTTATTGTTATAGCTTTATATGTTTGATTAAAGCATGAAATGATTGTGAATGACTTAAAATGTTTTGGACTATGCTGATAATATACTGTTCCGATCAGTGTTTGAAGTCTAGTAATGCCCCTTACCTATTTCGGCGACGGTTACGAGATAGGGGTGTTATAGCTCCAAATTTCCATAATTCTCAAAATCATAGAAGTCATCCAACATTATCCATAACATATATTAAATTATTATTATAAAATTTAAAATCAATGTGTTACTTACATATAAACTTACCTTGATAACAAAATACGATAGTTTGCAATTTAGTCCAAAACCTTGCCCTTGCCTCGATCAAGGTCAAGTCCTCGTTCTACCAGATCTATAACAACACGTTTAGCTCATTTAATAATCACATTATCCAAAACAGCCTAAAATCTTCCTATACCAAATTTTGCAATTTGACCCATAACTTTCCAAATTTTACAATTTAGTCCTTAGGCTCGATAATTGATTTTCATCCTATTTTCTTGTATTTCAAGCCTAGCCGAACCACTTTTCCTCTTATAGAATCCCCCGATTTCCATCATTTCATAATTTATGCACAAATATTTCACCTTTTACAATTAGGTCCTTTTTATAATTTTTAGCAAAAATCACTTAGTAGAAGTTGTTCACTACAATTTAAACTTTTATATTCTACCACTAGTCATCAAAATACATGCATCTCATTCATGGGTAAAATTTTAAACATCAACCCTAGCTCAAAATAGTGGTAGAAATGGCTAAATCAAGTTATGAGAATCTCAAAAATACGAAGAGCATTAAAAACGGGGCTAGGAGTCACTTACTATGAGCTTGAGAAGTTGTCAAAACCCTAGGTATGGTCCCTTGCTATGTTCGGCCAGCACATGAGGAAGATGGACAGATTTTTGGTTCATTTTCCCTTTTTATTTCTTTTATTAACTAATGATCAAAATGCCCTTCATTTAAAACCTTTGCTATTCCATCCTTCCTTGGGCATTTTGGTCCAAACTAAGTCAAAATGGTCTAAATACCATATAAAGGCCCCTAATTTAAAAACCCAATTCAATCAAGTACCTTTATGGATTAAAACCTATATTTTTCACCTATTGCAATTTAGTCCAACCTACCAAATTGGACATGCAAAAAAACATAATTCATGCACCAAAATTTCACATAATTATTCAAGCACCTAATAAACATCAAAACTCAATCGAAAAAATATTTTAGACTTTGGATTCATGGTTTCGAAACCACTATTCTATTTAGCCCCTAATTCGGGCTATTACAATGAATAAGTTTTAATTTGGACAAAATTTTATGGTTCGACTTTGAGTGATTGGTTATGCTATTTTCTTATAATGCCTCGTATCTAGTGCTAGCATTGAACTTGAGTAAGGGGTGTTACATTCAATGGTGTCAGAGCTATGGTTTAGTTCATTCTCGAACTACCATAGCGTGTGTATGAGTCTAGCTATACATGCCATAAAAATATTATGATAGTATGGTGACTCTTGACATTTCTAAACTGTGTTTTGTTGTATATAGTAATGGAACCCGACCGAGCAGCAGCTGATGATGCTGCGAGTAACGCGTCGGCTCCCGCTCATGGGACCGCGCCTGTAAAAAGTAGACATGAGACATTGAGTCAAGGAGACAAAGGCTCAGGATGCCTTTCTTTGAATGCTGAATGATTGGTACACTAATTTCATTAAAGCAAATCCTAATGCTCAACCCCTCCTCCCCCCACTTGTGCCACAACCGATCCCCGTAGCTCCAAAGGGTATTGATATGGTAAGATTGACAAAACCTCAAGTGGATAAGATACGTAAACAAGGGGCCGAAGAGTTTAGAGCTAGTGTCGATGATGATCTAGAGAGAGGGAGTTTTGGCTTGAGGATTCCTCATGGGTGTTTGATGAATTATCTTGTACATTTGAGGAGTGTTTAAAATGTGCTATATCTTTGCTGAAAGACTAGACCTATTGTTGGTGGAAGACCTTGATATTTGTAGTCCCGAAGGAAAGAGTAACATGGGATTTCTTCTTGGAAGAGTTCCGAAAGAAATATATCAATCAGTGATTTATCAATAAAAAATGGAAGGAGTTCCTTGAGTTGAAGTAAGGTAAGATGACTGTAGCTGAGTATGAACTTGAGTTTGTCAGACTAAGTCAATATGCACATGAGTGTGTTTCTACCGAGGCAATGATGTGTAGAAGATTTGAGGATTGGCTTAACGAGGATATCAAAGTGCTGGTGGGAATTCTAGAATTAAAAGAATTCGTGGTATTGGTTGACAAAGCTTGTAAAGCTGAGAAGCTAAATAAAGAAAAGAGGAAAGTTGCTATTGAGGCTCGAGATGCCCGAAAAAGACTGATGAGTAAGTCGTTTCAATCTCAACCAAAGAGATCCAAAGAAGTGAACCCCCAGAAGATAGCTTCAGCTGAATACTCCCATCGAGATAAGGGAAATAGTATTTAGGTTCTAAGGTCCAAGCTACTTCAGTGGCAAGTGTGGGCAATGTGAGATCTAATAAGCCTAAATGCCAGAATTGTGGTAGACAGACTTATGGTAACTGTTGGGGAAGTAACCGAGGATGCTATAGGTGTGGTTCTCGAGAGTATTTTATTAAAGACTGTCCTAAGAAAGCGAAAGAAGAGAGGGTTCAGAGTGCTAAGCAAAGTAATGCCCTTAGCAAAGGTAGACCCCCGCGAAATGATGGAGGTGGGACTGGCAGTAAGGTATGCCGAAAGATGTAGCTGCAAAATCAGAGACGAAAGTCCCTACCAAAGTATATCCTATACGAGCTCGGGGAGAGGCATCATCTCCTGATGTAATCACTAGTACATTCTCACTCTATAATACTAATGTCATTGCATTGATTGACCCCGAGTCCACTTATTTTTATATTTGTGTGAAATTGGTGAATAGTAAGAATTTGCCTATTGAATTGACTGAATTTATGATTAAAGTATCCAACCCTTTAGGCAAGTATGTGCTAGTAGATAAGGTTTGCAAGAATTGCCCTTTGATGCTTCGATGTTACTATTTTCTGGCCAATCTGATGTTGTTGCCATTTGATGAATTTGATGTTATTTTGGGCATGGATTGATTCACATTACATGATGCCAAGGTGTATTGTAGGTAGAAAACTCTTGAGTTGAAATGTGAAAATGGTGAAATTCTTTGGGTTGAAATAGATGAGTCGAATAAAATGTTGGTTGTGATTTCGTACATGTTTGCTCAAATGTCTATGAGAAAAGGGTGTGATGCTTACCTTGCATCTGTGTTGAATACCGAGATAAGTGAGTTGAAGTTTTAATCGGTTCCAGTAGTTTGTGAATTTCCAGATGTGTTTCCGGAAGAATTACCCCGGTTGCCTCCTATTAGAGAAATTGAGTTTGCTATTATTTTTTACATGGGACTGCACCTATTTCTATTGCTCCGCATAGAATAGCTTTGACTAAATTGAGAGAGTGAAAGACTCAGTTCCAATAGTTGACAGATAAGGGGATTGTGAGACTGAGTTTCTCTCCCTGAGGTGCTCTTGTATTATTTGTAAAGAAGAAGGATGGATCGATGAGGCTTTGCATAAATTATAGGCAACTTAACAAGGTAACTGTAAAGAACAAGTATCCATTGCCAATGATAGATGATTTGTTCGATCAATTAAAAGGGGCAGCCGTGTTCTCTAAGATTGATTTGAGATACGGCTACTATAAACTGTGTAACAGCCCATATTAGGGCTTAAACGGAATGGTGGTTTCGAGACCACAAATCTGACATAAAAAAATTTATTCCAATCAAGTTTTAATGGCTTATTATGTGAGTGAAGGCATAAGTGAAAATTTAGTAAATAAATTTTACCAATAGAGTACCCGATTGAACGATAGGACTAAATTGCAAGAAATTCAAAATGTGAGTTCTAGAAGAATTTAGTGTGTAATTGAATTGGATTCGTAAATTAGGAGTCCTTAATTAGCAAGTAGACCATTTTATAGCATAATAGACAAGAATACCCATGGAAGGAAAATTTTGCAAAGAAGGCCATTAAGGGCATTTTGATCAATTAGTTATTAAATGAAATAAAAAGGGAAAAATAAGTCAAATTTTATGTTCATCTTCCTTCCTTTGGCCGAATGCTCTTTGCTCTCCATAACTAGGGTTTTGTTCCCTTTTCAAGCTCCAAGTAAGTGATTCCTAGCCCCTTTTTCATGCTTTTTGTATTTCTGAGATCCTCGTACCTTTACCTAGCTTTCTATACCACTATTTTAAGCTAGGGTTCATGTTTAAAAATTTACTCATATGTGACACGAAAGTATTTTGAAGCCTTTTGGTAGAAAATGAAAGTTTAAAGTGTAGTAAACACCTTTTTCTAGGTGATTTTTCATGGAAGTCCCTAATGGGGATGAAATTGTAAAGATAGTAAAATGTGTAGTAAAAAGCATGAATTGATGAGAAATGTGGATTTTTATGAGCACTATTAATGTTTGGCTAGGCTTGGGTTACCATGAAAATAGATACATTCCATTTTATGAGTCTAGGGACTAAGTTGTAAAAATTAGCAAAGTTAGGGGCAAAATGGTAAAAATTACCATAGGATGATTTTGTGCCCAATTGAGTAATGTGTGTATTGAATGAGTGAAATTTGATGTTATAGATCAAGAACGACGAGAAAACGACCTTGATCGGGGAAAAGGCAAGGTTTCAGAGTAAATAAAAAAGGGTTGCATTTTGTACCGAGGTAAGTCCTATATGTAAATGATGAGTTATTTTTAATTACTATGTTCAATTATTTTAATTATTTTGAAACTCTGAAATTTTTATACTGAAATATTAATATTGGAATGTGAAACCAATAACTGATGAAAAGTTCTGGTTGAACCTTAGGAATCATTAAGATATGTGTAACATGTCACTAGGAACCCATCGACCGTTATTGATTGTTATGTGTTTTCGGGTACTGGTCTAGTCGACTACCAGTGGCTAGATAATCTTGCATTTGTTACGGATACCTGTCAGCTTGTGTGGGCAGCACTGAGTAAAATCGACTACACCCTCAGCTTGTGTGAGCAGACCCGATGATAGCTCATTATTGACCGTTATGTGATAAGTGGTAGCTTCGGCTACATTTATGTGTGTGGCACTTGTGCCTAAATTCTGTGTATCCTTTAGTATTCCATGTGGTCCATCAGGCTATCTGAATTAAGGTTATAATATATGATTGCATGCAAAAAGATTTAACCATGTGTTTGAGATGGTGTATGTACAGATTTTATGATAATATGATATGTACTAATTGCTTAGTGTATGTATTGAGCTTGTGGTAAGATTATATGAGTAAGTGATAAGTTCCTAACTTATTTTTATGTTTGGAAAACATATTTTCCATTAACTAAGTCTATTTAGTTTAAATGCTCACATTCTTTACATGTGGACTTACTAAGCTTTAGAGCTTACCCCTTCTCTTTTTCCTCCCCTTATAGGTTCATCAAGCCAATCCGAGGCTCAGTGATCAATGGGATTCATCAACACTATCAATAATCTCTTTTGGTATATTGGTTACAAACTTGATAAGTTATGGCATGTATATGTAGTCTATTGTTTTGGTTATGTGTCATAACTCCTTTGGGTCCAACTGTTGGTAGTGGTATTTGATACTTGACCATGGGAAATGAGCTATGAATGGTTAAGTCCTATTTTGTCCAAAATGTTGTAATGTATTAATGAGCAAGCTTGCATAGTATGAGTACAAATGTGTATAAATGCGTATGTTTTGGTGTGATTGGTAAAATGTAATGAGTGGATGCCAAAATGTAGTTGTATGGATTTATTTTTGTGTTATGTTGTGTGTTGGCAATATTGGTTATTGTTGGTTGTGTTTAAGGGAGGCAATTGGCTCGGAAAACACCCTATAATTGTCCACACAGGTAGACATACGGGCATGTGTCTAGGGCGTGTGTGATACGTGGCTAGCCTACGGGCATGTTGATAGGCTGTGTGTCCCCTGCACCTGAAATTATGGAAATTAAATGCTTTGTAATAAACACACGGGTTGGAGACACGACCGTGTGTCTCGACCGTGTAAAAGACACAGCCTAGCCACGGGCGTGTAGCTTGGCCATGTGACGAAGTTTTTGCGATGACGTCATAAACAGAATGTCCTAGTTTTTCACACGAGGAGAGGGCACGGGCATGTTTAGGCCGTGTGAAGGACACGGGCTAGAGACACAGACGTGTGCTCAGCCGTGTGAAAACCCTTATAGGTTCGAAATAAAAAATTATTCGGCATGGGCTAGGGACATGGGCATGTCCCTGTCCCACACGGGTGTGTGCCATGTATATGTCTAAATTTTTGTAAAGGTTCGAAAAGTTTCAGTTTAGATCCAGTTTACCCCAAATGTATCGCTTGGGCCTCATAAGTCCATAATAAGAGCATTTTGAATAAGATTGAAAAAGTTCTAAATTTTTGTGAAATTTGTGAGTCGAGATCGAGCGATAGAGTGTGCAAAAGTTTGGTAACGCTTCGTACCTAGTCTCGACATTGGACTTGGGTGAGAGGTGTTACAAACTGAGAGTTAAAGAGTCTGATGTATCAAAAACTGCCATTAGAATGAGGTATAGACATTATGAATTTCTGGTAATGCCTTTCGGCTTAACTAATGCACCGAATATGTTTATGGATTTGATGAACCGGATATTCTGACAATATTTGGATAAATTTGTGGTGGTATTCATATATGATATATTAATCTACTCCTGAGATGAGTTCGAACATGCTGAGCATTTGACGATGGTACTCCAAATTCCAAGAAAAGAGAGATTACTTGCCAAGTTTAGTAAAAGTGAGTTTTGGCTTCATGAAGTCGGATTCTTGGGACATATAGTTTCGGGTGATGGTATTTTCATCGATCCAAGCAAGATTTTGATAATTGTTGATTGGAAGCTGTCGAAGAATGTAACTGAGGTTAGAAGCTTTTTGGGCTTAGCTAGATATTATCGACCATTTTTCGAGGGTTTCTCCATAATTACTTCACCTATGACTAAATTGCTGCAAAAGAGTGCTAAGTTCAAGTGGATTGAAAAATGTTAGCAGAGTTTTGAAAAGTTGAAAGCGAAATTGAGTGAAGCACCAATGTTAGTGTAACCAGAGGCAGGGAAAGAGTTTGTAATCTAGAGTGATGCATCGTTGAATGGTCTTGGATGTGTATTGATGAAGGAAGGCAAGGTGGTAGCCTATGCCTCGAGGCAACTAAAGCCGCATGAGAAGAACTACCCGACACACGATTTGGAGTTAGCCGCCATTGTTTTTGCTTTGAAGATTTGGCGTCATTATCTATATGGTGAGAAGTGTCAGATCTTTACCAACCACAAAAGCTTGAAATACTTGATGAATTAGAAAGAATTGAATTTAAGACAATAGAGGTGGCTTGAATTGTTAAAGGATTATTAGCTAGTGATTGAGTATCACCCAGGAAAAGCAAATGTGATTGCGGATGCTTTGAGTAGAAAATCGTTGTATGCTTTGTGGGCTATGAGCACGAGTTTGACATTATCTAAAAATGGTTCCATACTAGCTGAGTTGAGGGCTAGACCATTGTTTCTTCAACAGATTTACGAAGCTCAAAAGAATCATAGTGACATGCAAGCCAAGAGAGCTCAATGCGAAACGGGTGATAATTCTGACTGAATTGGTTCAGATGATTGTTTGATGTTTCATGATAGAGTTTGTGTACCGAAAAGTGATGAGTTGATTCAGAAAATTTTACAGGAGGCAAACAGTGGTTGTTTATCAGTACATCCCGGTAGTACTAAGATGTATAATGACTGGAAGAAATTGTATTGGTGGCCGGTCATGGAAGAGACATTTTAGAGTTTGTGACAAAGTGTTTGATTTTTCAACAAATGAAGGCTGAGCATCAGGTATCATTAGGTTTACTTAAGCAAATAATGGTTCCCGGATGGAAGGGGGATAGGATTACCATGGATTTCGTGACAGGGCTGCCTCTGACACTAAAAAAGAAAGATGGTGTGGGGGTTATCATGGATAGATTGACGAAGTTAGCACACTTTATTCTGGTACGTGTTGATTTTTCACATGATAAATTCGCTGAATTATATATTGCTGAAATTGTGAGACTACATGGAATACCTATGTCCATTATTTCGAATTGAGATCCAAGATTCACCTCTAAATTTTGGAAGAAGTTGCAAGAAGCATTGGGTACAAAATTGAATTTTAGTACCGCATTTCGCATACAGACCGATGGACAATCCGAGAGAATAATTCAAGTTCTTCAAGATATGCTTCAGTGTAGTGTTTTAGAGTTTGAGGGTAGCTGGGAAAGGTATCTACCTTTGGTGGAATTCACCTACAATAATAGTTATCAATCGAGTATACAGATGGCGCTGTATGAGGCATCGTATGGCCGTAAGTGCCGGAATCCATTATATTGGACAGAGTTGAATGAGAAACAAATATATGGTGTTGACCTAGTAAGACAGACCGAGGAAAAAGTGAAGATAATTCGAGATTGTTTGAAAGCTACTTCGGACCGGCAAAAGTCTTATGCTGATTTGAAAAGAAAAGAGATTGAATTTCAGGCTGGTGATAAGGTATTTCTAAAAGTATCACCATGGAAGAAAATATTGAGATTTGGTCGGAAGGGTAAATTAAGTCCACGTTTCATTGGACTGTACGAGGTTACAGAAAGAATAAGGCCAGTGGCATACTGGCTAGCTTTACCATCAGAATTGGAAAAGATACTTAATGTGTTTCATGTGTCAATGTTGCGATGGTACCGTTTAGACCCCTAACATGTAATTTCCCTTGCGAAAATTGAGATTCGACCAGACATGGCATATGATGAGAAGCCAATTAAGGTTTTGGCTTGAGAGGTCAAAAAATTGAGAAATAAAAGCATAGCCTTGGTGAAAGCATTGTGGAAAAAGCATGATGTATAAGAGCTACTTGGGAATCGGAGGAAGCCATGAGAAAACAATACCCAAAGCTATTTACTGGTAAGATTTTCGGGGACAAAAATCCCTAAAGGGGGAGAGTTTTAATAGCCTGAATTAGGGGCTAAACGGATAGTGGTTTCGAAACTATGAATCCAAGGCCTAAAATATTTTTCTGATTGAGTTTTAATATTTAATTGGTGATTGAAAGTTTGTGTGAAAGTTTGGTAGGTAAGTTTCATTGTTTGCAGGTCCAATTTGATAAGTTGAACTAAATTGTAATAGGTGAAAAGTATGCATTTTAATTCATAAAAGCAGTTGATTGAAATGGGGTTTTAAATCTAGGGTCCTTATGTAGCAATTAGACCATTTTGTTTGAGTTTGGACAAAAATACCCATAGAAGGGAAAAATTTTAAAGAAGGGTATAAGGGGCATTTTGGTCATCCGGATAATTAAAGCAATAAAAAGGGAAAATAAGTCAAAATTGGTGTCCATTTTCTCCCTCTTGTGCCGAATTTGAAGAGTCACCATAGCTAGGGTTTTGACAACTTCTCAAGCTCATAGTAAGTGACTCCTAGCCCCTTTCTAATGCTCTCTGTATTTTTGAGATTCTCGTAACTTGATTTAGCTATTTCTACCACTATTTTGAGCTAGGTTTGATGTTTAAAATTTTACCCATGAATGACATACATGTATTTTGATGTCTAGTGGTAGAATAAGAAAGTTTGAAGTGTGGTAAATAACTTTTACTAGGTGGTTTTTGGTGAAAATTGTAAAAAGGACTTAACTGGAAAAGGTGAAATATTGTGTACATAAATTGTTAAATGATGGAAACTGTGGGCTGCTATAAGAGGAAAAATGGTTTGGGTAGGCTTAAAATACAAGAAATGGGATGAAAATCAATTATCGAGCCTAGGGATTAAATTGTAAAATTTGGAAAGTTAAGGGTCAAATCGTAAAATTTGCTATAGGAAGATTTTGGACTGACTTGAGTAATGTGAATATTGAATGGGTTAAATGTTTAATTCTAGATCGAGAAGAATGTGGAATCGACCTTGACCGAGGCAAAGGCAAGGTTTTAGACTAAACCGTAAATTTGACATATTTTGTATCGAGGTACGTTTATATGTAAATAAAATTTTGTTTAATTATGTTAGAATATTTTGTTATATTATATGGGATGAAATGGAGTATTGAATGGTTGCATGATGCAAATTGAGAATTTTGGAAAAATAGTAAGATTAAATGAGAAATCCCCAGTAAAACACTCGGATACGAGATTTGCTTGAAAGAGTGGACTTATGTGCTAAAACCACTCGTAAGTGCAATTGGTTAAATATCGTGGAGTTATGTGCTGTGTCCACGTATAAAATGCATCGTATTGACATCATGGAGCTATGTGCTTTTACTATGATAAAATACATTGTGTTGCTTTGGAAGCATGGAGCTATGTGCTGTTACCACGACTATAATGCATCGATTTAATAAGGCGGAGCTTTGTGCTAAAACCATCGAGTATCGATCGATAAACCAAAGGGTTCAACGGGGAACATTTGTTAAAAGATGTTTTGTATGAATATATGATGTATAGATGCAGGGATGTAAGCAAGTATATATGTGAGCAAAGGTATATCAGAAGAAGGGTGTATGTGAGTATGTGAATGAATAAGAAAATTGCATGTAGTGTATGTGAAAATTGGTAAGGTTAAAATGAGTAAGTGAGGTTGATGAGAAGTAAAGTTTTATTATGTTAAATTTAAACTTGAATTGTGTATGTTATTACAATTCCATTTATTTGCATATAGACTTACTAAGCTTAAAGGTTACTCCTCTTCTTTTTCCCTTGTTTTATAGTATTGCCCAATTAGCTCGGACTTCGGGAAGCGTTGGAGGATCGCCCACACAATCAAGACCTATTTTGGTATATTGAAATGTATATTTTTTTTATTATGGCATGTATAGGGACTTATTTGTTTATAAGAGTCAAGTAGCTAGCTATCATGTGGGTTTTATGTCATCTTGACAAGTCATTTTGTTTTGAGGCCATGTGATATGGCTAATAATGCTATTGGTTTATATATCTATATAAGGGAATTTCATGAAGTGGTTTGGTTGCTTGTGTGTGGATGAATGGATAGGTGATGAATTATTGTTAAATGCAACGAAAATGAGTGTCTAAGAGTGCTATGTTGTGTTGAGATAAAATGGTGTAAGTTTATAGATGTTTTAAGGCATGAAATGGTTTGGAAAATAGGCTAATTTAGGGCCACACGGTCAGCCACCACAGCCATGTGAGTAGGGTGTGTGAAGCTGCATGGATTTTTTAGAGAATTAGTACGTCAGACGGCCTACCCACACGGGCGTGTTCCGTGGCCATGTGACAAAATTTGCATGTTGACATTATAAACAGAGTACCCAAGTTTTTACACACGAGGTGAGAACACGGGCATGTCGAAGCCGTGTGAGGGACACGGGCCAAGGTCACGGGTGTGTGCTCGACCGTGTGAAAACCCCTGTAGGTTCGAAATGAAAAATAAATTTTTAACAATTCCACACGAATTGAGGACACGGGCATGTGTAACCACACAAATGTGTCCCTGTCTCACACAGGCACGTGCCCTACTTCTAGCCAAATTTTCCAAAATTTTTCTAAGTTCTTGATTTGGTCTCGAACCACTCCCAAATTATGTTTTGGGCCCTATAGGCCCACTTTAAGGATTGAATGACATATTATGAATAAGTTTTAATTTGGACGAAATTTTATGGTTCAACTTTGAGTGATTGGTTGTGTTATTGTCCTGTAATACCTCGTATCCAATTCCGGCATTGAACTCGGGTAAGGGGTGTTACAAGTCTAACTTTACCCTACGTGTAACACCTATATTTTTAATAAGTCGAAAACTTGAAATAATAAGAGGACGAAATTGAAAGAGACTGCAAGTTGGCGACCTCTATTGGAACAAACAAGAAAGTTGAAAACTTAATTGGACTGGTTGAGAACTAAAGCTGGTTCGGTTAGAATAAAACTAGTGGTTCCTTAGTGTGAGACATAATGATTAGCGATGGATGGTTCTCCTAAGGTTAGTGATAGTGCGAAGAGGACTATATATAGTTGGAAAATGGCTTCCTAGTGATGATTTTTTCCCGACATTGTTCCATTTTCTCTTCTGTACCTTATTCAGTTGTTTTAGAAAAGAGTAGGCCATGAAAGGTTCTACATAGAGTAGACTTCAAGAGGATTAAGTTGGAAAAGTAAGCAAACCAACAAGCTGGTAAGGTTCTTTGTCACAACCAAAAATCGGGGCTAGATGTTTTTGGTCATGCAAAGTAAGGTTCACTAGTGTTTTGGAGAACTAGGATCTCTAAAATGGAGCAAATTCGGTGTTTGCCAAGATTTAGACGAGCTGGGTGTTCACCAATAAAGTTTCAACAAAGGTGTTCCTTGAGCAACAGTGTACACCAATTGAAGTTGTTAGAGGTTTGCTAGTTTCACTACAATAAAGGTTCACTAATGTGTTGGCAAGCTAGGAGTTTTCCAGTTTGTATGGCAAACTGGGTCTGCCAAGTAATTTGCGATCTATGTTTACTAGTCAAAGTGTGAATTGGGTTCGCTAGTCAAAGATACAGTCATACTCAAAATTGGAAAAAGTGATTTAGTATATCTAGGAATACTTTACATGCAGGTAACAACTTTCCTAAATTAAATAAGGTATCCAAGATATCTAGGACTCTTAGGTCTATAAATAAGACCATTGATTTGATAAAATCTTCACTAAATATTCAATTGTCAAGTCCCTATTTTGAAATTCTGTTCTTAGCAATTTGGGTAAGTCCTTGTCTTGTTAGGGTTGATTGTGCTTCGAGTTAGGTTCACATACATGTGTGAATTATGAATGTTCTATTAGTAATATGCTTATTTGTTGTGAACTAGCCAAACCATCTTCTAGCAAGGGTAAAGCCAAGCCAAATTCGTTTAAGTTTTCTATTTTTTATGAGTGATCGGTAACTATCAGATTTTGGGTTTTCCAAAGTATTCCTATTACATTTGCTAATGGATATGGTTTGCTAAAAGAAACCTTATTTTTTAAACCCAGAAGTAAGTTTTTTGAAAAGGTCTGATTTAAGCTACGAAACTCTATTTTCAAAATTATGATTATGAAGAGATGATTTTTAAAGCACAGTTTTATGCGAGCCTTTGATTAGAAGAATGTTCTAAAAGAACGGTTTTAAATTGTGTTTTGAAAGGCACTACCATATGAGATTTTTATAGAAAATTCTTTAGCTTTGCTTTATGAGAACTCTCTGATAAGTTCGCTTTGTGTGAGCTCTCTGTTGGCTTTGCTTTGTGCGAGCTCTCTACTTAGCTTTGCCTTAGTGTTAGCTTCCTGTTCTGTGAGCTCTTTACTGAGCCTTTTGATTGGTATACCAGCAGTGTGAGTACCCACCCGTGATATATCTCAAAGTGCGTGCTCCTTTGTAAGTTTAGTTGGGTAATTATATACTCAACGAGACAAAGTCTGATCCTCAATGAGCCCAGCTCTGTATATGAGCTAATGTGATATGTCTCAAATGCGTGCTCTTCTATGAGTTCGATTGGGTATATGTACTCAATGAGACAAAGACTCTGACTGACAAACCAGTCGTGCAAACTAAGGCCAACTCTGTTTGTAAGTGTGAACTAGTCTTGTGACTTAAAGCAGACCTTGTTCAAAGGAAAGTTTTCTGAAAATCATGTACGAGTTGTCTTTGCGACCAAAGGCCAACCTAGTCTCAAGTTTTTAAATATTTTTGAAAGAAATATGTCTTCACAATTTTAATGCAAGCCCCTTTTTAAAGCAAGTTTTTAGAAGAAATGATTTGTCAGCATTGTTTTCACAAAAGAAATGTTTTTTCAAATGTGAATTGGGTCTCGCATCCTCATATGCGAACCCTACATGCACAATGTTTTCAAATTAAGTTTCCTATTATTTGAAAATACTATTTTAAGCATAATCTATTAGGTTTTGAGTATTCACTAAGCTCTCTCCAAACTCACCCATTCCTTTCTTACTTCTCAGGTAAGTAGATTGCGGACGGCATAGGTGAGGTCGATGATTTAGCGAGGCACCTGACTGATATTGGTGAAGCATAGAAATGGGCAATGATTTATGCTATAATGTTTTGAACAATAGTTACAATGTTAAATTAATTATCAAATAATTTTCTTAAGCACACTATGCTATGTTGATAAGTTATTTTATTTCTACGAACCATGTTATGGATTTTCCCTTCTGTTTTATAATTAATAAATCAATGATATTCATTCATGTTTTGCTATCTAGTGATCCTCGTATGTTGCTTAAATTAACTGTATACCCTTGTAGTGTTGTATTATTACATGCAAACCATTGATTATTGCGAACTGTATTTACTTTCATACCCTTATTATGTTAGTTTTATTACATACATACTCTTAACTTTGCAAACCCTTACTTGTGTGTGAACCCCCATTTTTATGCAAACCTTGCTTAAGTTTGATACTCTTCTGTAGGCATGTTTATTTTGTTTGTGAAGCTTGTCATTGGGTGAAACTAGGATGTATGTGTAACTTTGGTGTTTAGTGAGCAAAAGCGCTTTTAAAGTTTGATTTCTCTGCATGCAAACTGTTGGATTTTGTGAACCCATGTTTTTGTGCGAGTCTATGTTAATATCCAAGCTTGTGTTTGTTTGCTAATCTGCAATCTTTTATGCTTTTAACGATATGTGAGCTAAGTTTGAATGTTTTGTGTGGCGTTTAAGTGTAGTGTGAACCTATTGGTATTTCTAAGTGTTTAGAAGTATTGTTTGGCATGATTATATACTCTGATGTTTTGTGCATGTGAACCCTTGTGTTTTGTATAAGTGTGTTTCCTGTTGCTTTGTTAATGATTAACACTATGTTCGCGTGCTATGTATAAGTGGTGTGTTGGAAGTTAGGATGAGAGTTAATAGAGAGTCATTTCGGTGGCTAATGTGGTACACCGGATTTAGGTCAGATCTTCCTAGCAAGACTTGGGGTATCACAATATTTGTGAGTACACCATCCTGGGTGAAGTGTTCAACATCTATCTGTGTATATGTATGCACTTGTTATTATAAAAGTAACCTTTAAATATTGAAAAGAAATCTAGAATCTTCAAGTTGAAGAATTCAACAATAAACCCGCAAAGGAAACCTGAGTTAAAATTTACTAATTTCATTTAAACTTATATGCGTTTACTCATGATGCAGGTTCTAATTAAAGAGTAGGTCTATTGAAGGGACCAGGCCAGGAATGTGCCAATGTGTTAGTTCGAGTTGCGATCTTATGCATTCATAGGACACCATAGGGATATGGCACTTAGTACTCTATGCCATGAAGAAGTCTGTCTTTCACAAGGTTTTAAGTTGTAATGTTATATGGTGCTTTTTGAAAATATGATGTAATTATTAAACATTCTCTTTTATTATTCTTTTGCTTTAAGAACAATATATAAAGGAATAAGAAGTATGTTTTAGAATGGTTTTATGACAATTGAAAATTTTTTGCTAAGTGTTTAAGTTTTGTAACATTCAATATTCAAATTTGATAATTCGGGTCCAGTATAAGATGTTACACATGACAATTATCATGACAACCTTTGGAAGTCTCAAATTAATGCTAATAATCTTATTAGGAACATATAAACATTTTACATATCAGTTTTCATCATTAAACATTTTGAAAATTACCTACAGTAATACCATTTCCATACTAAACATTTAATATCTTTAGGCTAGCTTTATAAACCTTTTAGAATGTCATTTATCAAAACAGTTGGCTCTCAAAGATAGAGAAATAAATGTGATTATCAGGATTGATAATACATCGAATTGGACCCAAGTTGAATTTATCTTTGATCTGTATATGTATGTATTCATTTGTGACGTTTATTGTTTGACTTACCTCATTGAAGTAAGTGATTCGTCATGTGTATATAAGTCATGTACTTTGATATATTGAAAACTCAAGCTCTCATGGTAGAGAGCCAAAAGTAAGTATATTAGGTACATGACTTTACTCACAATAATGTAATTTCTAACTCAAGAAAAAAGTAAATGATATCATATCAATGTCATTGTATGGATAATGAAAAAAAGAACATGGCCATGAGTATTTTATTTGGGATAAATGTGACCACCTCCGGACATACCAACATCAAGAGTGTGAATACTGCAACTAAATATAGAGATTTGAAGCAGTGTCCATAAGTATACGGGTCAGGTTGTAATTATTGGGATAGTTGATACTCCCCATTGTGAAGCAGAAAAATATTTTGACGATCCTCGCCATGGATCCACGTACGAGAAATTAAACAGATTGAAATAAGGTTGAAGATATACATTTTTAATTGAAAAAAAAACAATGAAAGGATGTTTCTTATTCGATGTCAATTCCAAGCCACAATGAAAACGTCTTGGCCTCTACATAGTCCACCTAGTATGAAAACAAAAGGAAAAAACTCTATTGGAACTTATGCAGAGAAAATCTCCCAAAATGGTTGCTAGATCTTTTTCTTATTTTTCTTTTAAAACATACTTAACCTTAATTTGAGATATTTGGTAGATATATATTAAACCAGAATCAACCTAAAGAGAACATATGGAAAACATTTAAAACATTATATTTTTTCCAAAAAGAATTATAACTACCGTATTTCAATGTTTGACCGAGATCTTAATTATAATAATTTATTATAATAATTTGAGTAAACTATATCCTATTAAAATATTATATGAATTAAATTCATATATTAATTTTAATATGTTCTCTATTTGTGTACAAAAAGCTTGTACATTTAATTCGTTTAATATTTAATTATCAAGTTACATTAATTCAACAATTAATTTAATTCATGTGATAGATTACCAATTGTGTTTGGATTTTGTTTGTTTTAACCATAGGGTGTGAGCCTAGAGGTTCTTGTAACATTAGTAGTAATACTAGAACATTTCTAATAATACAAGTAATGAGTGGCATCTAGTAATTCATCATTGCTACCTAAGTTGCAAGAAGTCATAATTCGACATAACATTTCTGTGATAAACCTTTCATGTATTATATCCTTTTATCCTTCATATCTATGTTGGACACAAGTCATGGAACAATCACACTTGCATAACCCAATCTCATGTTTCTTGATATCTCGAGTAGACTATAATAAACAAATAAGTATGATATCTTATATCAACTTGTTCGAGTATGACCATGCATTTCTAGTCTCATTCAATCAAGTGGCCTAAGATATTGCTCTCATTATGTAGGAGGGACAAATCCTATATTGACTAACCATATCCAATTAAATAGATTGTGGCATATCCAACATTAGTCTTTTCAGTACAACTTGTTGCGGAAGATTTTTGGCAGTATCAAAATATACGACTCACGATGTTGGGATAATGATTATCTCAAGTTTGAGAATCATATACATAGTTATCACTATAAGTAATGTTGTGGTTCATACATTATAATCTAAGAAACATACTCATAGTGGGTCAGTCCAAAATGTTGTTCTATAACACATACTCATGTATTGATTTTGACATCCCTATGTAAATGACAACACTTTGTCATCAATCAATTACACATTAGGCTCAATGCATTATTGTTGTCCAATCCCACAATAATACTTGACTAAGGAACTTTTAAGAATAATCATATTTTTCTTAGGACTTTATTACAATTCAATTTATTTATATACACAGAAAAAGAAATTGAAATAATAATGACAATGCGTTATATTCATAAACAAGATAAAACAAGTATGTAATTACAATCATCTCATGATTGGTCTTTGGGCGTACTATAATAGTAATATAGTTACAACGAAGTAGGTGAGCACTCCAAGGATCGTATCCAAAGGAGAAGAGTACTAAATTCACTTTAACCTAAATGCAAATAAATCTAATTAATACTTAAAATAAAACATACGATTAAAAGATACAAATAGGAGATTTTTTAGTTTTTCTAATGAAAATAAAAATAGAAAATGTAAAGTGAACTTCGGGTGTATCAATTCTAACTTAATCAAATCTAAGCATGGGTGATTAGTTCGCTTTGGTGATCATAACTAATTCCTATTTTAGGTTTCTACTCAATCAACTAGTCGCTACCTTAGCAGGCTCTCTCGATCTTCCACTAAATCAACAAGTCAATGAGAACTACTTATCTCTCGACCCTAGAGTCTAGACATGTTTGGGGCTAAGGTGTTCACAAATAAGTCATACCAATTTTGGGTTAATTCCTACCTAAATGATATTTTAGGGCTGTCAAGCCTACATTTTAAGTTATTCCTCTCCGAAATGGTTAATCCATTAAGAAAACCCTACATAATAATTAATTAATCATACCTTCACTCACTAATCACCCAAAAAAGGATTAGTTCCTCATGGATCTCATGAACATAATAAACTTGATATTAAAGATAATAATAAATAATGAATTAAGAGAAATGGTTAAGAGAATCCTGAATTGTATTGATTGAAGTGCAAAATCCATAATAATTTGATCATGGTTACTGTAACACCTTATACCCGAACCCATTGTAGGAATAGGTTATAAGGTATTTACCTAACATAACACAACATCCAGACATTCATGGATATACATATGAAATAATTATTACAATTTTAATAAATCAAAAGACAAATTATATTTTATGGAATTCGCATATAACAATTATGATTTCTTATAACTTGAATCACTATTCACTTAGTCAAATCTTATTTCCAATGCCAAATTTTAAACATGCTAAATATATTTATGTACGTCTTAACAAATATCTGCTTTCATTTTATTCTTCTTATTATACATCAAACACATTAAGCATAATTCACTTCTATTTATAATTCATAGCCTAATCATCAAACCACATACAAATACATTATACAACATCATTTAATCAAGATGTAAAATCTAACACAACTAAATAGCAAGCCATTATCGCATAGCCCAATTATACAAACTGAATTACCACAATTCATGACACACTCCAGCCTATACATGCCATAGGTTCAAAACGTAACTTTTATAATTACCAAAGGTGGTCGATAGTGTGTTAAGCTCCTCTGACGACTTTCAAACTCACAAGTTGGGTTCAATATCTACAAAGAAAAGACAATTATACACACAGTAAGCTAACTTAGCTTAGTAAGCCTTAAGCAAAACAACAATCTATATATTAACATAACTTTGAATATCTATCAACTCAAATATCCCACTTAATTCCATGCATTCCTAATATTATACAAATACAATTTAATAAATCCCATTCATGTATATATATATATATACATACCATGCCTTTATATTAAACACTTTCATTTTGGCCGAATATATTCATGTACATTATCAATAAACTTTCAATTTCAAAGTTATAAACTCTTGCATCACAAGTTATTTAATTATATTCCTACCATCGCCGAATTTACTTGTATAAAACATAACCATAATTCAATTAATCACATGCTCATAAACATTTAATACTTAATACTTAATTGCGCAAATGTTTCAATTTTTCTTTTCATCTCATGTAATTTGCACTATGATCTCAATAACTAATTTACATTATAAAACAAATGTAAACTTGCTAAAACATACTTGTTCCCTTTAGCTTATTGATCATATTCATTTAACACTTCAGCATCAAAACTCGTAAACGTCAATTCCTTATAACTCACCGACTTTAAGCTTGTTAAGTATCAATCTGAATTCATAACGGCTCACAGCCTACTGAGCCTGTAGCTTGAATTAATAATTTTAACATTTCAAAATAAATAGATTTTATTAATGACGTTATACTTTTACACAATAATACACTATTATTGAATGTTCCATACCCAACTTTACATCACATAAATGTTTACCTATGGGCCAAATACAAAGAAATAGTAAACGTTCAATGCCATCTTTAGTTTGATTTTAATATAACATCCCATTAACTGAATATGCACATTTATAGCTAAGACCGAATGTTCATGTGGCCAAAATTAACATATTATATTTTAACTTCTAAAGCCAAATAGTTATTAAATCTCGTTCACATACATTCAAGTATATTAATTCATGTAATACCATATATTTTAACATACATAAATTAGCTACATAACCAAATACACATGATCACATATGCATAAAATTAAGACTCATTCAATACTATTCACAAGGCCGAATATACTTAACTAGTTCACATAATAATCTTTATTTTGAGTAAATATCAAACTGGTTCATACCTACCATTCAGCTATATACAAGCTAACTATATTACTTTCAATTTATACTTACCAAAACATATCTCAATCTTACTTTCACTTCATAGTAGCCGAATTGAACCATTAACGATGTACTTTAATCCAATAGAGTTAACTTGACCGAATACTCAAAGTTAATTATACTGTCACATAATTACTTACATATGTTGCCAAGTATATACAATTCACTATATATATATTTTATTTATACGATATATCCTTACATGAAATTCAATCCTTTAATTAAATAAAACACTTCATATAACTGAATATGAAATTTCTATTCAATCCCCCACATAAACAAATATATCAACTCAATATAGGCTTATATGTTTCACCAATTCAATATAACTTACCTTCAATCGGATATACCAAATCAATATCATTTAAATAAGAGCCATCATTCAATCCTAAATTACATACAAAAATTCTCATAACTATTCACATGCGTACCTTATTACGAATTAATAACAATTTAACTCATACTTGGCTTTAGACTCATTTTTAACTTGTTCAATAATACATGAATTCTGAGTCACGAAAAATCACACCAGCATGTAGCCTGCTAGGATTATAACCTGAATCATATCACCAGCAATATGCCTGCTAGGCTTTTAGCCCGATGTTACAATCATTCACTACTTAGCTCATTGCTAAGATTACACATAGTATGAGTCACAACACAACCACTTTGATACACATCAATGTCATCAATCCTTTCATTTAAAATACATTCTGCACCTTGTCTTAATGTCTATTTCAATTCAAAAAGTATAGCCGCATTTGGCTCAATTTATTTATTCAAACACACATGCAGCACATTATATTTCTGTCTATTTCGGATTAATAATTTAGCCACATTCGGCTCTAATCATTTCTCCAAACATATATCCATCACATTATATTTATACATCTATATAATCAAGCATTTTACCTTACTATGTTTATTTAAGTTCTAAGCATACCGAATTGAATTTAAATTACTTAAGAACTTACCTCGACAACTTCGTACAATAGTGTCGACTACTTGGCTAACTTTGCCTTTCCCGATCCAAATCTCGGTTCTTTGGGTCTTAAGCTTGAATTAAAGTAAAGCAACTATTTAACCAATCAGTTGATCCACTTAACATTACCCCAAGATTATATATTATATATATATATAAAAATTAACACAACTTAAAATTAATTCATATAACAGCCCCCTTATAGAATTCGGACATTAGCAATTAAGCCTTAACATCCTTAACATGTAATTACTCAACATTCTATCTATTTTACTTCATCCGAATATTCCTTAGTATTTTCAAGTCCATACAAATTAATCTAAGTTCATGCAAAATAACAAGAACCAAATTTGTCAAAGATACTCTTAACCGAATGCCATCTCTTTACATACAAGTCCCTCTAACTCATTATTTTACCATTTAGTCACTTATAATTATGGATTCATAAATTTCTCTCCTTAATTAAGACAAACAACCAAATTTGATTCAATTTCCTCTATGACCGAATGCACATACCTCAACCAAAAATCAAAATTTTAACATGGCCTTTAACACTAATTAAACAAGGGTCACACATCTATTAAAAATTAACAAAAACTACATGAAATTTACCTTGAATTTTAGCTTGCTACATTACTAAAATCCTCAAAGCATATTTCTTCTTTCTTTCTCAAGCATTCGGCAAAAACAATGCAAGATGCATGGCTTTCTTTTCTTTTATTATTTTCTTAGTTTAATATATTATAAACTAGCTTTTAACATGTTTTACATATTTAACCTTAAAAAAATTAATATAACCTTATACAATAAGGGTACATTCGGTCGTCCCTCAATAGTGGACTAATTGCAACATAACTACCCCATATTATAAAAACAACCACAATTCAACGATTAGACATTTAACCATCAAATTTCCATCTTATGCGATTAAGCCCTTTTTATTAAATCGGGCACTCAGACAATAAAATTTTTATACGAAATTTTCACACATGCAAATTCACATATAACAAACATGAAATAAATAAAACCTATATTTTTCTGACTCGGATTCGGGGTCTCGAAACCACCGTTCTGATTAAGGTCGAATTTCGACTGTTACAGTTACAATCCATGCTCTCTAAAGAACACAAAATAGAAAAGAACTAAAAATAAACCTAAGGCCTAAAAGAAAGAAAAACTAAAAACTAAAATTACAAATAAAACTTAAAGTATGAAAGTTTTCCTTAAACAAGTGTTTTAAGAGCCTATTTATAAAGTTAGGGTTGCCTTCTTCGTCAACCCTAGTTTAGTTAATGTTCTTATGTTTAATTTCCATTGTATGGACCAAAATTCCCCTGGCTCGTAAGTGCTTCCCATACAAGGCCAATGTTACGACACCCTAGTCCCTATGTTGTGACACTGAAGGTAATATGCATGGCTCAAGGGTAACTTAAGAGGTGTGTTGCGACATTCCTTGGCTATGTTGCAACACCTAAGGTAGTATAGCAATTATCGTCTACTCCCTATGTTGCGACATTTAATATTCGTGATATGAAGTAATAAAATTTATAATAAATGATCACACCAGAAACTAACTATTATAACGATTTAAGGCAAGCGCACCTATCGAACAGTAGTATAGCTTAGTGGCAAGACCGAGATATCGTACCTAAGGGAACCAAAAGTACTAATACTAACTTTCTTTCTATTATTTAACCTGAGAATAAAAGGGGATTTTTATTAAACTAAGCTAACTATTAGACTAAGCTAAGAATGCACAAAAAGTAAATTGGGCAGAAACTCTTAGGAAAACTAATTGATTTGGACAACACTCAAGGGAGAATCCACCTAGACTTTACTTGTTATCAACTCTTGAACAAGACGATTTATTCACTTGACTTGATCCGTAGAAATCCCTAACTTATCTCTCGAGACTAAAACAACTAACCCTAGGTTGATTAATTGAAATCTCTTTCTAATTAAAACCCCTTGTGTTGCCTTATCTCGATCTATGGATTCCCTTATTAGGTTTGACCCTAATCCGGCAGATTTTCGTTGTCCTATATCTAGAATTATGATCAACTCCGCTTAATTGTGCTGGATCTACTCCTATGCAGGGACTTTTGCTCCTCTATATAAGCACATTCGACTTAAATCAATATCCTGAAAATATCAATTTAAGAGTTAAAAACACAATTAGGAACAAATCAAATATTTATCATATAATTCAAGAGAAAACAATAACAATATCTGTCTTAGGTTTCATCCCCCTCAAGTATTTGGGGGAATTAGTTCATGATTATGAAAGGAAACATCTTAGAAGAAATAAAATAACAAAACATAAAGAACCCAAAAACCCCTGAAGGTAATTGAAGGGAGATCTTTAGTCTTGAGGGAGAATTTAGCTTTTGAGATGGATCAATCGGCTTCCCTTTGAGTAATTCCTTGCTTCTACTCTCTGTATTGGCAGAAATAAGGCACTATTTTGTGGGAGAAAAAGTACACCCTTGGAGTTGCCTCCTAGAGTCTTTATATAGAGTTTTGGAATGCCTTTCTTAGCCCCTAAGTAGCCTTTTTCGAGTGAAATTGAACTTTCTCACGACAGAGACACGCCCGTGTAGATCAAGGCCTAGGTTGTGCTCAGGTCTGTTAAGGTGGCACGGCCGTGGGGTCGGGCTATGTGAGTCGGGGTTGGGCTGTGTTCATGCTCAAAGTGGCACGGCTGTGTCAGCGATCCTCTAGGCGGTGTTGTTTTCATACTTCGGCCCATTTTCTCTATTGTCGGGCTGTGTGAGTCGGGGTTGGGTTGTGTTCATGCTCAAAGTGGCACGGCCATGTGACACAGCCGTGTAACTATCCTCCAAGCGCTGTTGTTTTCATACTTTGGCCCATTTTCTCCGTTTTTGGCCTGTTTCTCGTTCTTTTCACTTCCCTAAGCTCACCTGATTATAAAACATGAAATTAAAGGTTTAAGAGCATCAATTTACACAAATCAATGCTTAATTCATCCAGAAATTAGGCTAAGCATGAGGTAAAAACATGTATAATTTATCGTTTATCAAATACCCCCACACTTAAGCCTTTGCTTGTCCTCAAGCAAAATCTCAACTCACAATTAAGAATGATTCTTCTCAGCTTATAACCCTTATCAATAATGTTTCAAACTAATCCACAAGTAATCATACAATGAAGATTCAACCAAATGAACATTAAAGTTTCAAACACTTTAAGTTGAGAACTTTATCACAGAAATATAGGTTTCCTCCCTTATCCTAAGTAATCACCTTTCAATCAAAATCAACACGATTTGATATCCTCACTACAGATTCACTCTATCCACTCAAAGTGTTTAGGGTTGAAGAATTAAGCACTCATTAGTCAACCTGAAAAGTTATTACCATAGGCTTGCAAGAAAATCAAATCTCCACCACTATAGATTGATATGACACATCGATCAAAAGGTCTTTCAATGGTTGTAATGGGGCTTTGGTTAGGGGTGTTGTCACAAGTTGACAAAGAGGGTTAGAATCGAGATTGAATTGAAAAATCATCTAGCTAGAAAAATCTCTATCACTAGAACATATTCCTCGAGCTAAGCTTTATGATGACATTGTTCTGGATTTGGAAGCTTGTAAAATACGCAAAAACTATTGAACTATTAAAAATTACAACTGAATTAACTGTATATACCATTTTTTTAAGAACAAATCAAATATTTTACAAATTTTACAGATTTAAAAAGAGAACAAAGCTAGACAATAATTCAACTCAAATCTCGACAAAAATAGGGATCAAAATAATTAAATGGAATTCGACAAAAATGGGTTATAGGTTAATATTAGAGTTAAGTCAAAGAAATGGAATTGTTAGGCTCAACGGGGTTCACTAGGGGTCAATTTACTGAGGTAGGCTTTTGTGTAGTAAGTGGGTTGAATCATAGGTGCCTTTATCATTTTGATATATCAAATCAATGATCTGGTCTTGACATGCATAATTGAAGCAAGTTCTAGAATAACAAATCAGTATTGACTCACTCAAAGCAATAATAAAAGTGAGCACAAAAGAACGTATGCTCAAAAGGCTCAAAAATCTCACTAGAATTATGGCTTTTGATGTCAATCCTACGAAATTCAAATCTCAAGATAACACTTAAAATTAGGGAAGATAACCTAGAAAAGTTTAAATTCTCAAAAATTTCAACTTATTATGATTGATTCCCTAATGTCTTAAAGTTTGAATAATCAAAGCATAAGCACCTATGTGATAGCCTGAAATAGGGGCGAAATGGAATAGTGGTTTCATTACCATAAATCTGAAGTAAAAATTTTAATTATGTAAGTTTCTAATAATATCTGCTTGATTGAATATTGGTGTGAAAGTACTATTTGGAAATTTTACTGTTTTGGTGCTTAATTTTGTGAAATGGACTAAATTGCAATAAGTGAAAAATTTGCATTATGTGTGTGATTGAATGACTTGATTGAAGTCATATGTGAAGTTGAGATGTTTATGCTGCAAATGGACCATTTATTAATGTTTTGGACTAAAATAGCCTTACATGAGAAAATATCTTAAGAATGGCATGAGGGGCAAAATGGTCATTAGTGCATAAAGACAAAACTCATTAAAATAAAGTCTTCATCTTCTCCATGAACCCATTTGTGCTGCCGAAATTTCCTATCTCCATAGCCAAGGGTTTTTGAATTTTTTTTCAAGCTTTCATGTAAGTGCAATTTAGTCCCATTTTCAATTATTTTTGTATTTTTGAGTTCATTTGAGCTTAGATTTCATGATTCTACCATTTATTTGAAGAGAAATAAGAGTTTGAAAAATTACCCATTTGTGATAAGAGTGTTCTTGGGTGATTAATGGTAGATAATGAAAGTTTTAAGTGTTATTTACATGTTTTAATGGAAGAAATTGAATAAAAGTACATAAAACAGGACTAATTTGTGGAAATTACAATTTATTCCGAAGTGTGTGAAAAATTGAGTATTTGAGTGTCATAATTGTGAAAATGGGTTATATAAGCCCATGAAATAAAGAAAATGAGTTTTTGATGTCCAATGGACTAATTGGTAATTATTGGAAAGTTGAGGGGCAAATTTGGAAAAAAATTGCCCAATTGTGATTTGTGAATGTAATTGAATAAATTATTGATAAATTGTATTCTGTGTGTTAATTTAGACCAAGAAAGATTTGACAAAGCCCGAGAACAAGGAAAAGATAAAGTTCTCGACTAATTTTGGGAATTAATCCTTTTTAGGCAATCCAGGTAAGTTATATGTAAATTTCTGGCATAATTGTTAATACAAATTAAATGTTTATCATTGAATTGTTATATTGAATATAATCATGCCATGGATCGGAATTGAACATGTCTCTGTGATTGTAAGAATAATGTATCGACTGTAAATTTCATTTGAGCTAGTAGGAATAGACATAGATATAGGTGACATGTCACTAGAGGGCCCTACTGTTCTGAGTGTTATAGTTACCCGGGTGCTAGGTGGTCTTGCATGTGTTGCAGTGTAACACCCTGAATTTGGGCCTAGAAGAATTAGGTTTTGAGCTTGGGTTCGAATAAGTGAAAACCTGAATAAATTGAGAACTTTTAAATATTATTGTTTAAAGAAAAAAAAAGAAAGAATTTTGAATTAAATTGTTATTAGTAAATTTTTACTGTATTTATTATAACTGATGTTTTTTTAAATTTATTATTAAGGATATTTTAAATTTTTATGAAATTATATTATTATTATTATCATTATTAGATGCAAATATATTTATAAAATTAATGTTGTTAATTTAATGTTTAAATTAAATTATTAGAAATTCTACTGTATTTATTTTTACTGATTTATGAAAATTATAATTATTATGAGATAAAATTATTACTGTATTTGAAATTTTTATTTATTAGATAAGGAAAAAAAAAACATATTTATAAAGTTATTATTGTTATTATTATCATTATTATATTTATTTAAAAATATATATGATATTATTTTGGTGTTTAAATTTAGTTTCTAAATAAATTTAGAAGTGATTATAGTGTGGGAAAAATCTTGGTTCAACCCAAAACTCTAGGAAAAAAATTATTAGATTTTTCCTCTTAAAGAAATCTGGGCAATAAGGGGTTATATATAAATTGGGCTAAGATTGGTCACAAAAAGGAGTGTGGTGTAGTGGCAAAGTAGCGCCACTAAAGGGACAAGGAAGCAAGGGGGTCCAAGGTTCAAGTCTTGGTTCTTGCAATTTATTTTGGTTTTTCTTTTAAATAAATCTGGAAGCGAGTGAGCGGCCTTTAAAGATAAATGCGTTGAACTTATGACACAAAAGGAGCTTGTGTCCAAGTGGTGGTGTCTTGGCATGGCTTGTCGAGAGGTCTATGGTTCGAATCCCTTTGCTTGCAAAGGTTGATTATTTTGCTAATACTTTAGTTTTTGAAGGTTGATGGAGGATCCCACATCGGGAAGCTAGCATGGGAGTAGGCGAGAAGTTGGCTTTAAATAGAGCAATCCATGAGGAGAGGTAGGCATGCCTTTCTTGGCTTACCCCTTTCACGTTGAAGCGTGCTCGTTGGGGTTAGGCATTGGATCATTCGTTGATCTGTATGCCGTTGGGTCATAATGATAGTGACCGTAGTTGATCGACACCCTCGGAGAGTCAAGGGTGCGATTATTGTTGGCTTCTGGGCATAGCAGCGTTCAGAGGGTGGATTAGCTTCAGATGCCTATCAGGTGTGTATTTCTCACTACTCTAGTGGTAGGACAGCTACTTCGGGCTCGATGGGCCGAAGGGGCCATGTAGGCCCAATGGACCTACGGGCCCATTTGGACAAGTTGTTTGATTGTGTAGTAAATATTGGACTAGACTAGGTGAATCGCATATCTGTAGCTAGATTTGGGCTAAAAGGGCCACACGAGCGTGTGGGCCCATTTGGGCCGAGAATGAGCCTTAGGCCCATTCGCATTGTTATCTCTGTTTAGAATACTTTAATTTACCAAGTTATTGAAATACCCTCGACTTATAAAATTACCAAAGTACCCCGATTTGCAGAATTACCGTTTTACCCCCGATTTACAAAATTACTAAAATACCATTGGATTACAAAATTACTGAAATACCCTTAGTTTACAAAATTACTGAAATATCCCTGATTTATAAAATTACCAAATTACCCTCGATTTACAAAATTACAAAAATACCCCCGATTTGTAAAAGTACTATTTTACCCCTAATTTGTAAAAATACCATTTTAACCCTAATTTGTCAAATTACCGTTTTACCCCTGATTTGTAAAATTACTGTTTTACCCTTGATTTGTAAAATTATCGAAATGCCCCTGTAGGGTAGAATTACCGAAATTCTCCTGTAGAGTAAAATTACCATTTTGCCCCTAGGGTGTTAAATGACTGTTTTGCCCTTGTGGGCAAGTAACTAACTTAGACTGTGTATTATTTAGCGAAGAAGGTGATCTCGCAAGGAACTGAAGGAATCTATTCAACCAGATCTAGATCTAGTAGATTCAAATCAATAGAGGTAAGGTTTCATGGCCATTAAATGTGTGGCCGAGTATGGTAAGGAATCTTAGCATCGGTTTTCGTAGTTTCTTTGGTTAATCATTTAAATAATGAACTGTAGGATAATCGCGTGGAGATCTCGTCATCGTTCATCACCAAGCAGGTGTGTAACTTACCCCTTGTAGTAGCTTAGATTAATGTCGGCTGAAAAGCTAAAATGCCGAATCCCGGCAGCATTAAATTTCTGGTAACGAGATAAACAGTGAATAGGTTAGAATACAATGGGCTCGGTTAACGAAATCGATGGAACAGGTAAGAGTACGATTTTGAGTAGGTTGGTAAGTTGGGCCTCGATGGGCTGAATTAGGCCCAAAGGGCTTACGGGCCCATTTGGAGTAAAAATTGCTAAAACGGAATTGTGATAAATGTATGATTAACCCAGATTGAACAATAGTAGTATTTAGGCTAAATGGACTTAGAAGGCTAAATCAGTACTCGTTAGGCCCATTAGGGGTTTTGGGCCTAATAACTCGATTTTGTTAAAATAGGCTAAAAATTTCTGTTTTAATTCTCCGGAATGTTGAATAAGTATGAAAAACCCTAATAAGTGTTAAAATTACGTAATTACCCTTATAGCTTAAAAATGACTATTTTACCCCTAGGTAGAAATGACTATTATACCCCTAGGGTTGTAATATGTTTATGATGACTATGATACTATTGTTTTACATAATATGACATGATATGCACATGATATGGACATGATATGCTATGACATGTATATGAGATGCCATGTTTTATTCATTATATGCATGGGTTGGGTTATATAAAAGGAGGAAGTGTTAAAGGGCTTTGCCCCAGTTTACCGAAAGGGCTTCTGCCCCAGTTATTAAAAGAGGCTAGGCCTCCAGTTATATGATAAAGCAGCTATGCTGCCAGTGGAGAGTTTGGTTGGGTGGGTTGAGTTATTCCCCACATGGAGAGCTTGGTTGGTACGGGTGGAGAGTAGCGGATGGAGGGTTGAGTAGTCTCCCCAAATGGGCATGCATACATACATTATTATTCATATTTGATATTGAAATGGGCCTACGGGCCCTGTGATTTATAGTAAAGGCTTCGGCCTAGTGACATGACTTATGAAAGGCTTCGGCCCAGTATATGTTTTATTAAAAAAAGGCTTCGGCCCAGTAACCGTTAAATGAAAAGGCTTCGGCCCGTATATGTTGAGACCGAATTAGGGCTTAGGCCCAGTATGTTGATATTTGTTTAGGCTCCGAAAGGGGACTTGTTGCACACTGAGTTTCCAAACTCACCCTCTTTCTTTAACCTTGCAGGTGAGCCTTAGTTGATGGACTTGGAGCTGGAAGGGATTCAGAGTGGCCACACGGACTGGACTGATGGTTTTTAATTAAGTTAATTATTTCAATTTAATCTTAGCTATTCATTCTTGGTTTTGGGTTGTAAAAGGCCTCTTTAATTATTTTTATTTTGGGTTTTTATTCTTTACTTATTTAAATTGGTTTTAGCTTACGTAGGCTATTATTTAAATCGAGTTGAAAATAAATGATTTTAAGACGTGATTTTTATAAAAGTTACTTGCTTTCAAAATAACACGATAACCAAGAAAAGCTTCCGCAATTTTAAATGATCTTGTAGATAAATATTTCAAATAGCTAAAGTGTGGCAATGGTAGTGTGCATGTCTAGGAGTGGATCCAAGAAGAGCTTGGTACTTAAGCAGTTTATTCGACTCACCTCCTCTTTTCTAGAATCCTACCTGGTGCCCAGCTTCCATTCACTTTAAGTCTTAACGAAAAAGGTCAAATTTATTTGATACTTAAATCGTTTTCAAGATAACATGTTTTATAAAGGTTACAAATCAGATTTTTTTTCGATATTTTATCTATTTTTAAAATAACATGTTTTTGCAAACTACAAGGGTTCATAAGCTTTCATAAAACTTTTACAAAGGTTTCAAACGATGATTGAAAAGGGATGATCATTTCAATAAATCCCGTTTTGGGAAAAAAGTAAACACAAACTAAGGTTTTATACAAGTTTAACGGTAAGAGTTTTTAAACATTAAAGAAAGGTTTTCAATGAAAACACGGTTTTCGAAAAACATTTCAATGTGACACATCAGACTTGGCCGTAACGTCTAGGCTGGGTTTGGAGTGTTACATGCAGATACCTGTCAGCTTATGTGAGTAGGCTGGTGGTTAACGTCTGTATTGTTACTGATTGTAGCTTCTGCTACCCTACTGATTGTAGCTTCGCCTGCCGTACAAATTGTAGCTTCAGCTGCCGCATTGATTGTAGCTTTGGCTATCCTACCGTTAGTAGCTTCAGCTACTTCATGGCTCTACCATGTTTGTTAGGCACTTATGTGGTAACCTCTGTATATCTGGTTATATTCCAAAATTGCTTAATGGGATTAGTGTAACACCCTACACCTCGTCCGTCGCCGGAATAGGGTATTAAGGTATTACATAACAAGACATAGCCTACCAAAATTTCATAGATTTATTTAGTTCTTTAACCGAGAGTGACACATGCAAATAGGTTCGGTTAATAAGTCATATCTCATAAAAGAAAACATTTCATAAGCATAGTATGCTAGCATAATTCTACTATGTGGCTACTAGCAACTTGGCCGAAACAAACCCTTCATAAACCGAACTCCCTAGTAGCAACTCATTACCAAATTGGGTATTAACTAAAAACATGCCACAACTTTAAACCATACAAGTAACATTCACATATATTCAACTTGAAGACTAGGCAAGCCATTTTCGCATGGCTAGAATAATTACAACTCAAAATGTAGTTTAACACAACAAAAAGGAGAGTAGCCTATACATGCCATTGATCCAAAAATAACCGACAAAGTACCAAAATAACAGCGATAGTGTAGGTGATTAAGGCTTCAATCCCCAAGTCCGTAGCTTCCAAAAAGAAATCTATAAAACAGAGGAAACAAGGGAAACGGAGTAAGCATTACAATGCTTAGTAAGTTTTAAGCAATGACATTAAAAAGATTATCAAATTATAGTATAATTAATCATATCTTTGTTCCCTCTCCTTATTGGGTATGTTACCCTTTTTCCAAACATAGACACTCTCATCACATACGAGAATGGATAGCTTCCACTCATAGCAAGTTCACATAACATATACATGTCACAAAAGTCATATTACATTTCACATAGGCCAATTGCACTTTGATCATATTAATAATCTCATTTCAAGTACACTTATGAAATCACATAATGACTTTAGTATTCGGTCCAAAATCCATCTTGTATATAAGCCAAGGGTACATACCTGTATAGTTTAACACTTTCAGCGCAATTCATTAGCGTTCGTTACCTTGAAGACCAGTAGTCTTAGGCTTTTCTCGCATCATCATCGAGATCTCTATCTCGGGTAATTTCTATACATAGCCATCGGGTCTTTTCCCCGGATATAATCTCCGCATATAGCCTTCGGGTCTTAACCCGGACATCATCTCTGCATATAGCCTTCGGGTCTTAACCCGGACATAGTCTCCACCTATAGTCAGCGGGACTTAGATCCCGGATTCACGTCACAAATTCTCATACACATATATATACACATGTAGCCAAGTTTCACATAGCAAGATTTCATTTGCAATTCAATCAATTCATGTGCATACCAACATATAACATGCTTCTCGACCTTATATCATAATTATACATATAATTCAAACTTATACACATATACCCTTCTTTTCTAAACTATCGGCCCAATGATCCAACATACATAGGCAATTGCATTTCGAAGCTCAATTTCGACTCTTTTCTCTATGGGCCGTTCGGCCATATAACAAACATGAATAAGGCTTCTTTCCCAATGGAACATCATTCAAATATCAGCATGTATATCATGGCATTTTAACTTAAATACCAAATTCAATTACTCAAAACTTACCTTGAACTTTCACGAGAAATTTCGAGTCGGCTATTCGATCACTTTAGCCTTCCCTTTATCCGAACTCGTCCCTCTATGCTCTTGAGCTAAATAAAACATTTAATTCTATTAATCCTTATTCAAGCACCTCTAGGAGTCATTTTCACTCATAGTCAAATCATACATGCACATTCTTCTCATTGCACACACACACATGCACATTGGGGCATTTCACATACATATCATAAGTCACAGCAAGCTGATTTTCTGAGCAGCATTCAATTATTTACTTATAACTGGAGCTACGAAACTCCAATTGAAGTGCCGTTAATTTTGTATGAAAATAGACTCATTTATCTTCCATCCATAAAAATTTCATAATTTTTGGTTTGGCCAATCAATACCAGAATTTTCTCAAAGTTTCCCCATTTCACTGTTTGAGTAAACTGACCACTCTATACTACGAACCAAATTTCTCCTTGTACAGAATTCCAAATATGTCCTTACTTATTTCATTCGAAACTAGACTCATTAAGGAGTCTAAGCATATAAATTTTGTCTCATAACAATTTTTATACCATTTATAGTGATTTTCCAAAAACAGAGCAGGGAATTTCCAAGTCAATCTGACACTGTCTCACTCTACTCTAAAAATCTATTTATCAAAAATTCCTTTTCTTGAAAAGTTTATTTTATAAGAAACTAGACTCATTAAGCTTCAATTTCACAATTTATTCAGCCTCTAATTCAACTCGTACAATTTATGGTGATTTTTCCAAAACACGTTACTGCTGCTGTACCAAGCAGATTTTATACCAAATTCACTCTTTAGTGTTCTTATGCACATACTTAAAACATAGCAATTCCTAAGGCACCATTTAGAGTAGTCATTGACCTTAATACAATGTACACATTTCATGTTCATTTTAACCATTATACCACTCTTAAGACACCAATTATCAAAACAAACATCGAAGAATGTAAGCACATGGCCGAAAAGGTCATTTCAATTTTTTTTTTTTTTTAACCAAGAAGCTCCCACAAGCATAAATTGACCAATTAGTCTCCTACCATTTCTAATGCACACACATTAAGGCCATTCGGCCAAAACAAGTTTATTCATTCATCAAAAACCCAATCACAACATCAAAGCATAGTTTCCCTTATCAGATTACTAACTAGCCGAACCCACATGCTCCAAAAATTTCAATTTACAAGTAGGTTTGGGTCAAACAATTTAAAGAAGCTCACCACATTCAATTTAGCCTCTATTAACCTTAATTCATTTCCATTAGACTAAATATCATGCTAACAACCAATTTGCTAATCAAAAACAAAGCAAATCATGTAATTCAAGGAACCGAATGCCCCTTAATCATTTAAGCTACACAAAACTTACTAATTGGAGCTCACAACTTTAATTCACATGAATTATAACATCTTAGAGTCCCTCAATCCTCCATTCACAATCGGCACTACACATACACACACAACCATGATAGCATATTTTCTTTATGGCCATCTAACAACGAAAAGCATTTTAAACTAGCTCAATTACACAACCTTATTATCTAGACCATTAGGCCAAAATAACCATGGCCGAACATTCCTTAAGCCAACATATGAAGAATTTTGAAATTAGGCTTTCAAGTAAACTTGCATTCCATCTCAATTTCACAAAATTTCTAATATTAATAAGCCACAATCGGACTTCTCTTCACACATTCACCAAACTCAAACACCTATAAATTTCCTATATACAATCGGTAATGAGCTCCTATTAACAAGAAAATTGATTCTCCCATGCTCATTTAAAACAAAAAGAAAACAATTTATTTCCTCCATTTTCCTTTTTTTAGCAAAACCGAAAGCTTCATGGACATGAATCATAAGAATCTAGCACACGGGTCTTGTTGGAAGCTTCAAGACCAACCAAAATCCACACATTCAAAGAAAATTTTCATGAATCTTACCTCAATTTTAAGCTTCTCCTAGCCAATTGCCCCAAGCTCATGAGTTTTCTTATTCTCTTCCTCAACTCACGGCAAAGAGAAGAATAAAGGGACTAACATTGGTTTTTCCTCCATTTTCATAATAATATAATCACATTATAACCTAAAATAAATATTAAGTTTATTTATTAAGCAAAAATACAACACACAAAATGCCAAATTAGCCATCATTGCCGTCCACTAGAGTAAAATTGGGCAATTTGACATGCAAGTCCCTTATTTTGCATGCATGCATTTATTAGTCATCACACATCTAGCTAGTTTACTTTCAAAGTTCATAACTAAGTCCTTTTTGGTGAAATTCAATTTATAACTCTAAATTGACACACCAAACATGTCACACATGAATTAACACATATAATAGGCATCAAAATGAACATTAAATATATTTCATGCCTCGGTTTGGTGGTCCCGAGACCACATTCCGACTAAGGTCGTTTTAAGGCCGTCACAATTAGATTAACTGTACTGTATGCTAAGTGAACATGCAAGTGAATTGAAATGGTACTATATACTGTGATTGGCATCATTACGTACATGTATAATTGATGTATGGAAAGTGCTCAGTGAGTAAGTAGAATTGTTCAATGATATGTGATGGCATTTGCTAAATGAAAATGTTTTTAAATTGCTTTGAAATTTCATATGACTTACTAAGCTCTTTGTAGCTTACCCCTTCCTTTTTCCTTTCCTTATAGATTTCCAAGTTAGTTAGATTGGGATCGAGACGTCGGAGTACGCTACACACTATCAAGTTTCTTTTGGTATATTTTTTGATTTCTAAAGTGTAATCATGGCATGTATAGATGAACATTAGTATGGATATTCATTTTGTAAACTTATAAGCTATGTGCCAAAATGTAGTATTTTGAATATTAATGCTTATAAAAGTGGTCATTTTGATCAAAATGTTTATTATTTTGGTTGAATTAGTTGTGGTTATGAGTGGTTATGTTTCAGGGAGGTAAAGGCTTGGTAAATAGCCTGACACGGCCTGCATGGCAAGGCACACGGGCGTGTGCCATGGCCATGGGGAATTTGTCAGAATGCTCTACGGGCGTAGGGCAGGGTGTGCTTAGGCCGTGGGCGACACACGGCTAGACCCTACAGGTGTGTCCTTGGACTGTGCCTTCCCTGCACCTTGCACTTTTATTTAACATATCGCACAGGCAGGAGACACGGCCGTGTGTCTCAACCGTGGGGTGTACACGGCCCCCAAACAGTCATGTGGGATGTAACACCCCCGTACCAGCCTTACACCATGTGGGGAGACTACTCGACCCACCCAACTGCTACACACCACAGAAATTTACAACGAGGCTGCCAGATATTGTGACGAGGTCACTAGATACAGATATTGTGGTGAAGCCACCAGAACAGATATATATGTGGCGAGGCCACCAGATCAGATATATACGTGGCGAGGTCACCAGATTGCAGCGAGGCTTCCAGAACAGATATATATATGTGGCGAGGCCACCAGATTGCAGCGAGGCTGCCAGAACGCTTCCTCCATCATAAACCCAAACCCCATGCAATAGATATCATGCAATGGCATATAATATACAGAATCTCATGCATCAGACATACACATGTATTATGAGATGTGACATACAGAAACAGAAATCATACGTTTCATACAGATTTTACCCTAGGGGTATAAAGGTCATTTTGCACCTAGGGGTAAAATGGTAATTTTTCATACTTAAGGGTATTTTAGTCCTTTTCCATATTTTCAGAGATTTTACGCATGTTCAATTAATTAGCAGTTCCTAGATATCCCCAAAAGTCCATTTAAGCTCAATTTCCAGTTTTGCCCTTTTTAGCCTAAAAACCCCTAATGGCCTTACTAAATCCATTGACTCCGTTAAACCTTAATTCTTATGCTTAGATTACCATTTAACCGAGTTATTAGTATTGTTTCACCAGAATACCTTTAATGATACTTTTACCATTTTGGGCTCGGAAGCCCTTTGGCCCATCTTGGCCTATCGAAGCCCATCTAACCAAAACGTTCTGAATTGCACCTTCTGCAATTCCTCCACCACCGAATTCATGGTTAACCCAAACAGAGTAAACGATTACTCTTAAATATTGCATGAATGCGTTTTCGGTCACTTTTAACCAGTTGTCGGTCACTTTACGGTCATTACGGCTTTTACCACTTCAGTCTAAAAGTTGGGATTAGTTACACACCTGTTAACTGTCGAAACTGTTGACGAAATCCACGAACGAAAACCTATCGTTAATCACCTTAATGTTAGTTTAATAATCTTCAACCATAAAACCAAAATCTCTTTACTATAATCGGCTAACATGGCCCAAACATTGAAATCTTACCCCTTTTTGTCGATTATAGACTAAATCCCGATGTCCAATCACGTTAGTCCCCAAAATCCCTTGAAGCACGTCCTTTATTCCCTACACTAGCGCATACAAATAGAAGGTAAAGCCACAAGACCCCTTTGAGTCCCAACGATAGCCTCCCTTATAGGGGTTCGGCTAAAACCTTGAACATAAACAATTAACGGGAAAAAGCACTTACCACTATGCCTGTCGGTACAAGAAGAGTCCTAGATAGAAGTATAATCTCGATCTAAAATACTCCTTCCACAGCCCCAAAGCAAGATAGGTTTGGTCTAAAATTCGGCCTTGAACACCACAAAATATGAAGGTTCGGCTTATAAGGACAACTGAGATTCGGCCACAACAAGTATCTAGTCGATTTGCTACTGAAAAGAAGAAGAGAGGAGATACAAACAAGGTGGGTTCGGTTATGGAAGATATCAATAAAAGAAGAAGAAACAGAAGAAAGGTATGAGGCTAACGAAAAACTGACAAGGTGCAAAGGGGTTTTGGTCAACAGGAGAATCGGCAATAGAGTGTTTGCTAGCTTTTTTGTGACTATCAAAAATAAAACAAGATAAAAATAGGGAGATATGAACGATAGAAAGAGGAAATAGAATAGAAAGAATCTAAGAATTGAGATTGAAGAGGGAATAGGTAAGCAATTGGTTCAATAGAGGAAAATACGGCACAAGGTTGTGTTTTGGAAGCCCTATATTCAGCTTCTAGCAAAATGAAGAGGCAAGGAGGAACCCTAAACACTATCCCTGACTATGACTCGGCTAACAAAAGAAAAATGAATGACTTGCACCCAAAACTCCCTATCACATTTGGCACACTCAGGAGCCTAATTGCTGAAATACTACCTAAAGCAGAGTGCCGAATTTGCCTTCCCCAAGAGTCCTCTGGCCGACCATCATTTTCAAAATTCAAACTCCCTCAACCTCCTCCTAAATTTGCTCATTTGATCGATTCAAATTTCTCTCTAAGCAGAGTTTAACTCTGCTTCAAATTCTTACCTGCTTCATGCACAAAATAAAACGCCACCTTACATACTCTAGGGCTTGAACCTTGGACCTCCAAGCACTCTTAGGCGCCACTTTTATAGCTCCTAAGTGGCGTCAGATTGCCACTCCACCATTAGCTAGTTTATGCCTTATTTCACAGATATTTTCTTATAACACCTTCCTTCAAGAGACCCCTATCTCCTAAGTCAAAAATACAAAATTTTGCCGAGCTTCTAACTAACACCTGGGCCTTCCATAGGCCCATTAACACTCCCCAACCATGCATTACACATCTAAATACCAGAGTTTAAACATTTTATCAGATAAAGAACAATCTAAGAGAAACCCAAAAATTAGGGCGTTACATGGGATGGCCATGGTTGGGTGGACAGATTCGTCCACGGTTGCCGTGCATGGGCGTGTAAAGACCACACGGTCTAACAACACAGCCTGCCAAATGTCACACGGGCGTGTGACTTTGTTTTTAAAGTGAAAAATTTTCTGAGTGTCTAAAATGATAGGATTCGAATCCTAATTGTCTTCAATGACTGTATCGTGTCTGAAAGCCTTGATAAGGGTAATTATAAGTTGAATTGCATGTGATTCTGTGACTGTTTTCAAAATAATTCTGTTATTGTTTCTCTAAATCCGGTAATGCCCTGTACACGATTGTGGTGACAGTTTCAGGTTAAGGGTGTTACAATTTTATTGGTATTAGAGCTACGGTTTAGCTGATTCTCGGACTAATGTAGCGAGTGTGGTAGTTTGTCTATACATGCCATAAATTGAAATTGATAGTGTAGCAGCTCGTGATGATTTAAATTGTTTTCTATATAGTTATGGATTCCAATAGAGAGGTGGCAGATGATGCCCAAAGTAATGCGCCTGCTCTCGCTCAAGGGACAGAGCCTGTTGATAGTTGACCTGCGGGTCAAAGCCAAGGTGAGGAGGCCGAAGTAGCCTTCCTCCATATGATGAATGAGTGGTACATTGAGTTTATTCGGGCAGATCTGAATGCTCAATCTCCTCCTCCCCCTCCTATACCTCAACATGCTCCTATAGCTCCTCAACAACCGGAGGTAATTTGATTGACTAAGCCTCCTGTGGATAAGATTAGAAAGTATGGGGCTGAAAAGTTCCGAGCTAATGTGAATGATGATCCGAAAAAGGCTGAGTTTTGGTTGGAAAACACTATTAGAGTGTTGGATGAATTGTAGTGTACTCCCGAAGAAAGTTTGAAATATGCTGTGTCTTTGCTAAGAGATTCGGCTTATCACTAGTGGAAGACTTTGATATCAGTGGTACCCAGAGAGAGGGTTACATGGAATTTCTTCCAGGATGAGTTTCAGAAGAAATATATCAGTCAGCGCTTTATTAATCAAAAAAGGAAGGAATTGCTTGAGTTAAAGCAAGGACGTTTGACAGTAGCCGAGTATGAGCGTGAATTTGTTAAGTTAAGTAAGTATGCTCAAGAATGTGTGCCCAATGAGGCTACTTTATGAAAGAGATTTGAAGATGGGCTTAATGAAGATATTCAATTACTGATTGGAATCCTAGAAATTAAAGAGTTAGTGGTAATGGTCGAAAGAGCCATTAAGGCTGAAGAACTAAGTAAAGAGAAGAGAAAAGTTGAGAATGAAAATAGAGAGGCCCGAAAAAGATCGATGAGTAAATCGTTTCAGTCTCAATCCAAGAAGTCGAAAGATATAAGTTCTCGATCGAATGTTTCTGCTGGTTATTCCCGGCGAGATCGTGATAGACGATATTTGGATTCTAAGACCTAGACTACTTCAGTAGCTAGTGCGGGAAGTGTCCGATCTGATAGGCTAGAATGTCACCATTATGGGAAGAGATATTCGGGAGAATGTTACCCGGTTAACCGAGCTTTTTTTTATGTGGGTCTCAAGATCACTTTGTGAAAGATTGTCAGAACGAGAAGAATCGGAAAAGCCACAAAATGTGAGACCGAGTAATGTGTCTAGCAGGAAACCACCGAGAAATGTGAGAACCGGGAACAGTGGTAAAGGTATGACAAAGGATGTCACTTTGAGGTCCAAAGCGAGGGCTTCAGTAAGAGCTTATGCTATTCGAGCTAGAGAGGAAGCGTCCTCCCCCGAAGTAATCACTGGTATATTTTCTCTTTATGGTACTTTTGTTCTTACTTTGATTGACCTTGACTCTACTCATTCGTATGTATGTATGAGTAAAATGTCTGATGAGAATTTGTGTATTGAATTTACTGAGTATGTGGTACAAGTGTCAAATCCGTTAGGAAAGCATGTGATAGTTGATAAAATTTGTAAAAATTGCCCTCTTATGATTCATGGTCACTGTTTTCTTATCGATTTGATGTTGTTGCCTTTTGATGAGTTTGGTGTCATTCTGGGAATGGATTAGTTGACTCTATGTGTGGTTAAAATAGATTGTAGGCAAAAGACATTGGAACTGAGATGTGATGATGGTGAGATACTCAGTGTTGAAACCAACAAATTCGATATGAGGCCAACTGCGATTTCTGCTATGTTTGCTTATAAATGTTTGAAAAGTGGATGTGAAACCTATCTTGCGTATGTTTTGAATACTGAAGTGTCTGATAAGAAGATTGAATTTGTGCCTGTTGTGTGTGAATTTGTGGATGTATTTCCGAAAGAATTGCTTGGTTTACCTCCCGATAGAGAGGTAGAAGTATTGAATTGCTTCCTGGTACTGCTCTAGTATCGATTACTCCTTATAGGATGGCACCAACTAAATTGAAAGAGTGAAAACTACAGTTGCAAGAGCTAATCGATAAAAGGTTTGTAAGACCTAGTTATTCACCATGGGGTGCTCCAATTTTGTTTGTTAAAAAGAAAGATAGGTTATTGAGACTTTGTATTGACTGTCGACAACTCAACAAAGTGACTGTGAAAATAAGTATCTGTTACCTAGAATCGATGACTTATTTGATCAGCTGAAAGGTGCTACAGTGTTTTCTAAAATTGATCTGAGGTTTGGGTACTATCAATTAAAGGTTAAAGAAGGAGATGTGCCAAAGACTACTTTTAGAACTTGATATGGCCACTATGAATTTTTGGTAATGCCCATTGGTCTGACAAATGCTCCGGCTATCTTTATGGATCTGATGAATCAGATTTTCTAACCTTATCTGGATAAATTTGTAGTAGTCTTCATAGACGACATCTTAGTTTATTCTCCAAGTGAGCCTGAACATGCTAAACATTTGAGGACTGTACTATAGATTCTCTGAGAAAATAAATTATTTGCTAAATTTAGTAAGAGTGAATTTTGGCTCCAGGATGTTGGATTTTTGGGACACATTGTATTTGGAGATGGAAAATGAGTGGATCCGGGAAAGATTTCGGCTATTCTGGAATGGAAGCCTCCAAAGACTGTATCCGAAATCAGAAGTTTTTTGGGCTACTATCGTCGTTTTGTCGAGGGATTTTCGATGATAGCCTCACCAATGACCAAATTGCTGCAAAAAGACAGTAAGTTCGATTGGACTGTAGAATATCAACGAAGTTTTGATAGATTGAAGAAATGCTTGACTGAAGTGCCAGTTTTGGTCCAACCCAAATCAGGAAAGGAATTTGTAGTGTATAGTAATGCCTCTTTAAATGGACTCGGATGTGTTTTGATACAAGAGAGAAAAGTGATAGCCTGTGCTTCTCGACAGCTAAAACTATATGAACGAAATGATCCTACTCATGACTTAGAGCTAGCTGCCATTGTATTTGCACTGAAAATATGGCGACATTATTTGTATGGTGAGAGATGTCGTGTATTCACTAATCACAAAAGCCTAAAATATGTTATGACGTAAAAAGATCTGAATTTGTGTCAGAGAATGTGGCTAGAACTGTTAAAAGATTATGAGTTGATAATCGATTACAACCCGGGAAAAGCTAACGTAGTAGCAGATGCGTTGAGTAAAAAGTCCCTCTTTGCTCTTCGAGCTATGAATGTAAGACTAAATATGTTGGACAATGGTGCCTTGATTGCAAAATTTCGAGCTAGACCAGTATTTTTACAAGAAATTTATGAGGCTCAGAAAGTAGGTAATGAGTTGCAATCTAAAAGAGAGTAGTGTTTAGAGAAGAAAGATTCTGAATTTAGAGTTGATTCGAATGGCTGTTTAATGTACCATGACCGATTATGTATACCGAGAAATTCTGAACTGATTGACGAAATTTTGCATGAAGCTCACTGTAGTGGTATGGCAATACATCCCGGTAGTGTAAAAATGTATAATAACCTGAAGAAACTATATTGGTGGTCGGGTATAAAATGGGATATCTTAGAGTTTGTGTCGAAATGTCTGATCTGTCAGCAAGTAAAAGCAGAACAGCAAGTGCCATTGGAGTTACTGCAATCGATTTCAATTCCCAAATGGAAATGGGATAGAGTTACAATGGACTTTGTATCTAGACTGCCTCTGACACCAAGAAAGAAAGATTCAGTCTGGGTTATAGTTGATCGACTAACTAAATCAGCTCATTTCATCCCGGTACGTATGGACTTTTCACTTGATAAGCTGGCTGAACTATTTATTACTGAAATAGTGTGATTACATGGTGTGCCAATGTCTATAATCTCTGATTGAGATCCATAGTTTACTTCAAGATTCTGGAAGAAGTTTCAAGATGCTTTAAGTACTAAATTAAATTTTAGTACTACGTTTCATCCTCAAATAGACAGACAATCTGAAAGAGTTATTCAAGTGATTGAAGATATGCTTAGATGTTGCATATTAGAGTTTGAGGGTAGATGGGACAAATATCTGCCTCTGATTGAATTTGCATATAATAACAGTTATCAGTCCAGTATTAAAATGGCACTTGTGAAGCATTATATAGGCGAAAGTGTAGAACTCCATTGTATTGGACTGAATTGAGTGAAAACCGATTGCATGGGGTTGAGTTAATTAAAGAGACTGAAGAAAAAGTGAAAATAATTTGAGCTAATCTGAAGGCTGCATTAGACCGACAGAAATCATATGTAGATTTGAAAAGAAAAGAAATTGAATTTCAAGTGGGTGATAAAGTATTTTTGAAAGTGTCACCTGGAAGAAAATTCTGATATTTGGCCAAAAAGATAAATTAAGTCCGCGTTTTCTTGGTCCTTACGAAGTAATTGAGAGAATCAGACCGGTAGCCTACCGTTTAGCTTTGCCAACTGAGTCAGAAAGAATTCATAATGTGTTTCATGTTTCTATGCTCGGTTGCTACCGATTAGATCCAACACATGTGATTTCGCCAACAGAAGTAGAGATTCGTTCAATATGACTTATGAAGAAGAACCAATTAGAATTCTGGCACGAGAAATGAAACGATTGAGAAATAAAGAAATACCGTTAGTGAAAGTACTATGGCAAAAGCATGGTATAAGAAGCAACTTGGGAAACTGAAGAGGCTATAAGGAGACAGTACCCTCAACTGTTTACTGGTAAGATTTTCGGGGACAAAAATCCCTAAGGGGGAGAATTGTGATATCCTAAAATAGGGGCTAAATAGAATAGTGGTTTCGTTACCACAAATCTGAAGTAAAAATTTTAATTATATGAGTTTCTGATAATATTTGCTTGATTGAATATTGGTGTGAAAGTACTGTTTGGAAATTTTACTATTTTGGTGCTTAATTTTGTGAAATGGACTAAATTGCAATAAGTGAAAAATATGCATTGTGTGTGTGATTGAATGACTTGATTGAAGTAATATGTGAAGTTGAGATGTTTATGATGCAAATGGACCATTTATTAGTGTTTTGGACTAAAATAGCCTTACATGTGAAAATATCTTAAGAAATGGCATGAGGGGCAAAATGGTCATTAGTGCATAAAGACAAAACTCATTAAAATAAAGTTTTCATCTTCTCCATGAACCCATATGTGCTGCCGAAATTTCCTATCTCCATAGCTAAGGGTTTTTTTTTTTCAAGCTTTCGTGTAAGTGCAATTTAGTCTCATTTTCAATTATTTTTGTATTTTTTAGTTCATTTGAGCTTAGATTTCATGATTCTACCATTTATTTGAAGAGAAATAAGAGTTTGAAAAATTACCCATTTGTGATAAGAGTGTGCTTAGGTGATTAATGGTAGATAATGAAAGTTTTAAGTGTTATTTACATGTTTTAATGGAAGAAATTGAATAAAAGTGCATAAAACAGGGCTAATTTGTAGAAATAATAATTTATTCCGAAGTGTGTGAAAAATTGAGTATTTAAGTGTCATAATTGTAAAAATGGGTTATATAAGCCCATAAAATAAAGAAAATGAGTTTTTGATGTCCAATGGACTACTTGGTAATTATTGGAAAGTTGAGGGGCAAATTTGGAAAAAAATTACCCAATTGTGATTTGCGAATGTAATTGAATAAATTATTGATAAATTGTATTTTGGGTGTTAATTTAGACCAAGAAAGATTTGATAAAGCCTGAGAACGGGGAAAAGATAAAGTTCTCGACTAATTTTGGGAATTAATCCTTTTTGGGCAATCCAGGTAAGTTATATGTAAATTTTTTGCATAATTGTTAATACAAATTAAATGTTTATCATTGAATTGTTATATTGAATTTAATCATGCCATAGATTGGAATTGAACATGTCTCTGTGATTGTGAGAATAATGCATCGACTGTAAATCCCGTTTGAGCAAGTAGGAATAGACATAGATATAGGTGACATGTCACTAGAGGGCCCTACTGTTCTGGTTGTTATAGTTACCCGGGTGCTAGGTGGTCTTACATGTGTTGCAGATACCTATCCGCTTGTGTAAGCAGGCCCATGGTTAACTTCTGTACTATTACTGATTGTACCTTCGGCTATCCTATCGTTAGTAGCTTCAGCTACTTCGTGGCTCTGCCATGTCTGTTCGGCACTTATGTGCTAACCTCTATATATCTGGTTATATTCTGAAATTGCTCAATGGGATTAGATTAACTGTACTGTATGCTAAGTGAACATGCAGGTGAACTGAAATGGTACTGTATACTGTGATTAGCATCATTAAGTATGTGTATAATTGATGTGTGGAAAGTGCTCAGTGAGTAAGTATAATTGTTCAATGATATGCGATGGCATTTGCTAAATGAAATTGTTTTTAAATTGCTTTGAAATTTCATATGACTTACTAAGCTCTTTGTAGCTTACCCTTTTCTTTTTCCTTTCCTCATAGATTTCCAAGTTAGTTAGATTGGGATCGAGACGTCGGAGTACGCTACACACTATCAAGTTTCCTTTGGTATATTTTGTGATTTCTAAAGTGTAATCATGGCATGTATAGATGAACATTAGTATGGATATTCATTTTGTAAACTTATAAGCTATGTGCCCAAATGTAGTATTTTGAATATTAATGTTTATAAAAGTGGTCATTTTGATCAAAATGTTTATTATTTTGGTTGAATTAGTTGTGGTTATGAGTGGTTATGTTTCAGGGAGGTAAAGGCTTGGTAAATAGCCTTACATGGCCTGCATGGCAAGGCACACGGGCATGTGCCATGGCCATGGGTAATTTGGCAGAATCTTTCACGGGCGTAAGGCACGGGCATGCCTAAGCGGTGGGCGACACACGGCTAGACCCTACGGGCGTGTCCTTGGACCGTGCATTCCCTGGACCTTGTACTTTTATTTAACATGCCACACAGGCAGGAGACACGGCCGTGTGTCTTAGCCATGGGGTGTACATGGCCCCTAAACAATCGTGTGGGGTGGCCGTGGTTGGGTGGACAAATTCATCCACGGTTGCCAAGCATGGGCGTGTAAAGACCACACGGTCTAACAAAACGGCCGTGCCAAATGTCACACAGGCGTGTGACTTCGTTTTTAAAGTGAAAAATTTTCTGAGTGTCTAAAATGCTAGGATTCGAATCCTAATTGTCTTCAATGACTATATCGTGTCTGAAAACCTTGATAAGGGTAATTATAAGTTGAATTGCATGTGATTCTGTGACTGTTTTCGAAATAGTTCTGTTATTGTTTCTCTAAATCCTATAATGCCCTGTACATGATTCTGGTGACAGTTTCGGGTTAAGGGTGTTACATCCTATGTCTTAATTCTCAACATATCAATAAAAATATCTAAATCAATTAGAATTAATTCCTAATAGGAGATTGAAGATAATGCAAAGAATGAAAGTGAGAATTCAAAACTTTGAGAACAATGCAAAATGTTAGTTGTAAAAATTTTTAGGGGTTTCAAAGAGAGTGCAATGACTGAATGTAAGTTTCCCCCTACACTTAAGATGTACATTGCCCTCAATGTACAAAGATATATTAGTAGCAATAGAAGCATAATATCATAAGATAGGGAGAGAAGTGAAATTCCCTGAATTGGATGAATTTTTTGTATTGGTTGTGGCTGCAGAGTGTCTGGGACAAAGGAAGGTGTGGAGGTAGATACTCCGATGGTGGTAGTGGTAGCTTGTCCACAGTTGCTATTCCGAGAGGGTATGTTTGTCAGTATTAGGTGGCTAAGGTTCCCATTAGATTTTGGATTTGAGCTGTAGAGCTCCTTTAAAACTGCGAAAGTATTTATCAGTTTTAGGGAATTTGGATTAGCAAAGTATACTCGTTACGGAATAGCTAATATAAAATAATTGAAATAAAATAAACTAAGTTTTAAAAATACTAAAATTCAAATAATGAAAAAGATAAAATAAAATAAAGTGGAAAAACAATAAGGAAATTAAAAAGGAAGATGAGAGGAGTAAAAAGTTCTAATCCTCAGATGGTCTGTGAGGTGGGGGCGGTGATAAGATGTGTAGGTGCTGGCATATCTGCTGAAGAGTAGCATCGATGTGGTCGAAGCGTTGAAAGCACTGCTACTCAAATCATGTGAGGCGCTTGGATATGTCAGCATATGAAGCTGCCGCATGAACTGGGCAGCGAGGAGGTGGTGGCTCAGATGGTGCCTCTTCCGGTGGTGGGAGATCATCAGTAATGTCCTCAGGGTCTTCCTGCTCAGTGTCTCGGAGTAGATGGTATTGTGGAGGATTGGTCCCACGTCGGCACTGGATCATCCTCATGTGTAACATGGTTTGGATGCCCTGTGGGGACATCTGGCCGATCAGTGTATAGGAGGAAGTCTAGGCCGCGGTATTGAGTAGGCCGAAGTGACGGGCCAGTCGAGTGATGAACGGGCCCATGGATATCATGCCCCTACGGTGTCGCTCAGTCTGATGCTAGATGGCATGGGCGATGAAGTATGCAAGATCGACCACATGTATGTACGCTATGCTCCATAGAAAGTAGGCGTCGTGGGTGTTTACGACGCTGGTGCTTTCGCGTCTGCCCATCAATGTGTGTGCGAGGAGGGCATGTATGTACCTCAGAGATAGGGCAAGATTGGTCGCTTTGGAGCGACTGGGGTCGTATGTAGGCTGGCCAGGGACTAGGGCACGCCAGTAGTTAACTGGAGAGACGTGGATATGGCGATGGAGCTCAGAAAAGTTCTCCTCCTCTAAAAACTACTCAGTATACAGGCTGAGTACTGTACCGAACTCTGATACACTAAGCTGACGAACGAGGCCCCGTAGATGGAATTGTATCGTCCCTGGATCGTCATGTCAGCTCATCACGGTCTGAAGATGGAATGTGGAGCAGAACTCTAGAGTGAGTTCAACGTAGGTAGGCTCCACAATCTGAAAGAACTGCTTCCATGGGTCCGTCGTTAACAAGGCCCGGACCTCATCTGCTAGGTGGACCTGTTCTAGTGCGTCCCAATCAATGCTTCTCCCTACTCCGAGGGGTCTGGCCTGTAGTATCTGAAATAACTCCTCTTAGGAGTTCTGCGGGAATTAAAGGAATGGGTGTCGGACTTCAGTAGTGGGTCTCGACGAGGAACCACCGGATCCCTTTCGCTTATTTAAAGTAGGGACGGCGACTTTCTTTCCGCGTGATGATGCCATAATTCCTAAAACAACAAGATATGCATTAGTCCTAATAAAAATTGAAACTAAAATATGAATATTAATAAGTTCTTAAGATTAAATGACAATTTAAGCAAAATATTGTATTGACATCTTGATTCCACTAACCTAACAAACATAATTTAGTCATTCTAATCATGGCATGGGTATCATTTTATACTAAGGGTTAACTACTCTAGATAAGTAAAAGTGGCAGCCAAAGGTGAGTCTAAATGGCATCATGAAAATTCTAGAATAATCATGCTAAATCAATTAAGTTCATGCCTAAAAATAATACAAAAACTAAATAAAGCAAATTATTAACATAAAAATAGAGAAAGACATTAGAAATTTAAGAGAAAAATAAGGAAAAAGGAACAGAATGGGTGAGTACGAAGGTGGAACACGGTCGTGGTGACGATGCATGGGCGTGGTAGCGCTGCTGAGGACGGCGGTGGTGTTAGGGATGGTGGCTATAGGAGTTGGGTTGAGAGATTTTAGGGTTTGGGTGAGGAAGAAGGTGAATAGTGGGCTGTTTATATAGGTTTTTGGGTCACACGGGCTTGGCACACGCCTGTATGGCTCGAGGTTAGCCCGTGTGATTCGACAATTGAGGGTTTTGACGCACCGGTTTCATAACACAAGCCCGTGTTTGTAGGGCATGTTAGGGCACACGGCCGTGTCGCACGGCCATGTCCTTCGATGTTCGCTTCTCCCACGGCTGTGTGCTAGGTCACACGCCCGTGTTAGAATTGGCAGTTTCGACCACGGCCTTAGGGAATGGGCATGTCGCACGCCCGTGTTTGAATTAACAGTTTCGGTCACGATTTTGAGACACAGGGTGGCAATTTGTTGAAGCCCGTGTTTGATTTGGTAGGTTCGGCCACGGCCACATTACACAGTCGTGGCAAGTTGTCTACGCCAGTGTGTTAGGACAAATCTTACCCTACTAATACACGGCCATGTCTCTGCTCATATTGTCCACACGGCCTTAGGCACGCCCATGTGCATGGCCGTATGGCTCGAAAAACCTGCATTTAAAGGGTTAGTCAATGTATTAGAAAGCTGAAATAAAAGAATTTACTAAGTCAGTGCTTGGGTTACCTCCCGAGAAGCGCTTATTTAGAGTCTAAGCTTGACTCTGCTTACGTATGTCATTACGAGGGTTCGTGGAGCTGAAGCTCCTCCCTATTATTCTTACATTCCTCACCTTTATAATGTTTAAACTGTTGACCGTTTACCTTGAAAGTGCCGTCGTTTGGATGAGTTACCTCAACTGTGCCGTATGGGAAGACAGTTTGAACAGTGAATGGGCCTGACCATCTTGATTTGAGTTTTCCAATGAATAGTTTAAGCCTTGAGTTGTATAGCAAGACAAGATCACCAGTTTTAAACTACCTAGGTTGTCTTAAACGACTGTCATTGTGTCGCTTTGTGGCTTCCTTATATAATCGTGAGTTTTCGTATGCATTGTAGTGCAATTCATCCAGCTCATTTAATTGTATTAGACGTTTCTCACTTGCAAGCTTAAAATCAAGATTTAGGAATTTGATAGCTCAAAATGTGTTATGTTCAAGTTCAAATGGTAGATGACAACTTTTTCCATAAACTAGTCTATAAAGAGATGTTCCTATGGGAGTTTTGAATGCAGTTCTATAGGCCCATAAGGCGTCATCTACTTTTCTTGACCAATCTTTCTTGTTTGTTTCTATTGTTTTCTCTAGAATGCGTTTTAGTTCTCTATTTGTCACTTCAACTTGTCCGCTGGTTTGTGGATGATAAGGGGTAGCTATTCTATGGTGCACTCCATATCGTTTTAAAACTTTATCAAATTGAGCATTGCAAAAATGAGTGCCCCTATCATTGATAATTATCCTAGGTGTTCCAAATCGAGAGAAAAGTTTTTTAGAAAATGTACTACCATCCTAGCATCATTATAGGTAAAGCTTGGGCTTCTACCCATTTTGACATGTAATCTACTGCTACTAGTAGTATTTATTCCCAAACGAAGTAAGGAAAGGACCCATGAAATCAATACCCCACACATCAAATATTTCATATGAGAGTATATATGTTTGAGGCTTTCCATTATGCTGAGAGATATTACCTGTCCTCTGACATTTATCACAAAAGGTGACATACCTGCTAGCATCCTTGAAAAGGGTGGGCCAGTAAAAACCTGATTCGAGTACTTTGTAAGCAATTCTAGTTCCACTGTGGTGTCCTCCTGTTGGTCTAGAATGGCAGTGATCTAAAATTTTATATGCTTCCATCTCAGTGACGCATCTTCGAATGACTTGATCTGCACAAATACGAAAAAGGAAAGGATCTTCCCAAAAGTAATTTTTCACATCAGCGAAGAATCACTTCTTTTGCTGATGAGTCAAACCTTTTGGGATTATGTTAGCTGCTAAATAATTTGCGAAATCGGCAAACCAAGGAACTGTAACTTCTGTTATGGCTAGGAGTTGTTCTTTAGGAAACCAGTCGTTTATTTTATCGAGGTCCTCGGGGTGTGGATTTTCCAATCTTGAAAGGTGATCCGCTGCCAAATTTTTAGCTCCTTTCTTGTCTTGTATCTTTAGGTCGAATTCCTGTAACAATAGAATCCATCTTATTAATCAAGGTTTTGCATTAGTTTTAGTTAAAATATAACGAAGAGTGGAATGATCAGTATAAACGATGACTTTAGACAATATTAAATATGATCTAAATTTGTCAAACACAAAAATAATAGCTAGCAATTCTTTTTCCGTGGTAGTATAGTTTGCTTGCGTGGCCGTCAAAGTTTTGCTAGCATAATAAATCAGTTGGAAGTGCTTGTCTCTTCGTTGTCCTAGAATTGCACCTACTACAAAATCACTCACATCATACATTAGTTCAAAAGGTAGATTCCAATCAGGTGAAATCATAATTGGTGCATTAGCTAACTTTTCCTTGAGAGTGTTAAAAGATTCTAAACATTCCTGGTCAAAATTGAAAAGCACGTCTTTTTCTAGTAATTTTGTTAAAGGCTTATCTATTTTAGAAAAGTCTTTAATAAACCTTCAATAAAAGCCAGCATGTCCTAAAAAGCTTCTTATAGCCTTAACCGAATTAGGGGGAGGTAATTTTCCAATGGTTTCAATTTTTGCTTTGTCTACCTATATCCCTTTACTAGAAATTTTATGTCCTAATACAATAGCTTCTTGAACCATAAAGTGGCATTTTTCCCAATTAAGCACTAGATTCGTCTCTTCACATCTTATTAGAACACATTTTAAATTATTAAGATAGAGTTGAAAAGAATTACCGAAAACCGATAAGTCATCCATAAATACCTTCATGATGTCTTCCACGAGTTCGTCAAAAATAGCTAACATGCATCGTTGAAAAGTAGCAGGAGCATTACATAATCCAAAAGGCATTCTACGATAAGCAAACGTACCGTATGTGTGATAGTCCTAATTAGGCCCTAATCGAAAAAGTGGTTTCGGAACCACTAAACCGAGTCTAAAAATTTTAAAATATTATTTTCTATGCTTATATTATGTGAATTATCCATTGTGAAGATTTTTTTTCCATTTGAATGTTAAATTATGAAAAAGGACTTATGTGGTAAACTTGACAAATGTGCTAGGAATAATGTAGGTGACCGAACAATGCATGGCTTATTAAAATGAGGGACTTGCATGTCAAATTTACCAATTTTATTTTAATGGCCAGTCACCATATGCTTGAAATCATTTTTATTTCTTATTTCATGTATTTGTTTAGATCACATGTTAATAATATGCATAAAATAAGAATATAATATTAATATATGAGTTAGTGGGAGGAGAAACCAAAGTTTGGTTCATTTTCTCTTCCATTGCTGTAATTAGAGGAAGAAGAAGACCAAGGCATTCGGCCATAGTCTTTGCATAAATTAAAGGTATATGATGTGATTTCTCTTAATTGTTTATGAAAATTAGTTGTTAAATGTGTGTTGTAATGAACCCATGATTTAAATTCATGAAACTTTGAATGTAGTTGCATACGGCAACTTGTGAAAATTTTGGAAATAGTTTTAAATGTTGGTAATTCATGTTTAATTGTTAAATTGAGTGTTAAATAGATGGAATTATGTGATAGTTGAGGGTATTGAGTTGTGAATGGATGAACTTGTGAAATTTTGTCAAAGCACATATTTGGCCATGTTGATTGTGTTAAAATTTGGATGTTTGAAGTTTTAGCTTTGAAATGGTTATTAGATGAGTCCTAATGTGTTAAAAATTTGGAAAAGAACAAGAGCTTAAAGCATGGATAGTATTCGACCATGAAGAGAATTCAGAATGATTGTTGTTTTTATGTTTTAATGAGAAATGGTGGATGGGTGAAGTTTGAGTTAGTTAAATGAGCATAAATGTGCATTAGATGTTAAGGGGAAAATCAACTAACATGCTTGTGTGTGGGGTTGTCGAATGTGGAATTGAATGATATGTGAGTGAATGTGGTTGAAGTAGGTGTAATCGGCCATGGTTAAAGAAAATTTGTTCAATTATTTAATTAAGTGATCTCCGGTTAAGGTGTATGTATAAATAATTTAAAGTGTAAACTTTGCATGAATATTAAAGGTTTTAGGTGATATTCGGCCTTTAGGAAATTTAAGTATAAATTGTTAAAATGTTAAATAGGTTTTTGCTCTAATGTCCAAAAGTGCTAAAAGCTAAAACATGGATTAATTTGATGGATTTAAGATAGAAATAAAGTTCCCTGGTACCGAATGTGATCTTAAGGTATTGAGATTTTGCTTGAAATTGGTAAGTTGATTGAGCTTTAGAGCTATGCACATACGGTCCTAGTATGTATGCATTATTTAATCGTGTTTTAAAGTTGTGCATTAGAAATATTTGTAATATTTGTTTAAGCTTGTAATTTGATATATGTATGTGATTTTAATAAGCAAATGATATGCGGTACTGAGGTGTAATTTAGGACATCGTAAGTTGAATTTTATAAAGCAATATTGGATGTTTAATTTGCTAGGCATATTACCAAATGTATTATGTCAAATGCATGGTTGTTAATGCTAAAAAATGGTTCAATTGATGTTCTTTGGAATAGCTGATTGAGGTTTGTGATGTGTATGAATTAATTTTGGAGATATATATATGTTATAATCGGATGTTTCGATAAGAAATATTAATGTGAGTGTTAGTCAAATGTGACCTATAATATAGTGAATGTTGTGTTATGATTTAATGGTTAATGCTAAGTGTGATTAATGATAAGTTAGATGGAATTAAAGTTAGTTAAATAAGGCTATTAAGGCCTAATTAGTTCTTGTTACATTCGGCTAAAGGAATGAATAATTGAGTCATAATGAATTGTAATTTGTTTACTTAGCTCAAGAGCATAGAGAGCCACATTCGGATAAGGGAAAGGCAAAGCTGGTGGAATAATCGATCCGTAGTTGTTTGACAACAATCAAGGTAAGTTTTAAGTGTTTAAATATAAGTTCTTGTGAATATGTCATGCTATGTCATGAAGGAATTGATATCTTTTGTCTGAAAATAAATATATGTGTATGCTTACATGCATATTGCCGAAATGATATGCATGAAAGTGGAATAAGGTAAATTTTATGTTATGTGGCTGAATGTTATGATAAGAAATGCTAATGTGATAGATGTTAAGTAATTATATTCATGTAAGATCAAATTGGCTAATGTGGTCACTTATGCATATGTATGAATACATGAAGTGCGTATACTTATGACTTTGAGATATTTGTACTTGAATAAAATCGGGCCTTGAGCCTAGCAGGCGTAATGCCGGTGGAATAAAATTGGGCCTTGAGCCTAGCAGGCGTAATGCCGGTGAATAAAATCAGGCCTTGAGCCTAGCAGGTGTAATCCGGTGAAGAAATTCGGACTTAAAAGTCTAGCAAGCTTATAGCCGGTGTTGAAATCAGGTTATTACCTAGCAGGCAAATTTGCCGGTGAACTAAAAGAATTTGAGAACATGCGATTTTGTGCTAAAATAGCTATTGAATTTAGCAATGCCCTGAGTTGCTCAGGTATGTAATGTCATTATTTATTTGAGAATAATTCAAAGTGAATTATGATGGTGTAACAGCCCATTTTATACCCTAGTCGGAACGAGTGATTTCGGGACCACTTAACCGAGTCAAAATATTATTTTAAATGCTTTAATATGTTTTACTATATGATAGATATATGGTGTGAAAGTTTCGTATTGAAATTTTACTGTCTGATCGGTTAATTTGATAAAAAGGATTAAATCACATAAAGCGATAAATTAGAGTTCTATTTTATAAATGGCTTATTTGAGCATGGCTTTATAAAAGGAGGTACTTGCATGGCAATTAAACCATTTTTTATTGTGAGTGGTTGGTAATGGACATTCATGTCCATATTACTAATGATTTTTAATGATTTTAGTAAAGGTTAAAATAGTCTTTTTGGTATATTATATGTTTTATAATAAAATAAAACATGAAAATGCCTTACTTTCATGGTTCTTCCACCGATTCTTCAAACAAAATAAAGGGTTTTAATGTTTTCAAACATTCGGTTACTTTGATCTTCAATTAAGGTATGTTTTGTAATCGGTTTTTGATAATTTTTACGTTTTTGAGATCGTTGCTTCGTATATTAGTCGACCCATACCTGAATTTCTTATTTGATTATGTTTTTGAAAAATGCCATTGATGAATCCTTGATATATTGATAGATTTTGATGAATTATTGTATATTATGTGAGAAAATACAAGAATTTTAAAGTAAATTTTGATGAAAATGAATTTAAGGATTTAATTGCAAAAAGATAGAATTTTTGAGGTTAAATTTGTGATTAATTGAAAGATATGTACTTGTACAAGTCCCTTGAATATTCGGCCAAGGGAAATTTAGGGATTAATTGTGTAATTTGCTATTTTGTGTTAAAAGGACTAAATTGCAAAGTGTTGAAAGTATAGGGGCTAAATTGCAAATATGTCAAAATATATGTTTTTGGATTGAATTGAATATGTGAGTTAGTAAATAGCTGAATTTGATTTAATTTAGATAAAGACAATCGAATCCCGAAACTTGATCGGGGAAAACGGAAAATAGACGAGTAAATACAAGATTTCGAGGTAAGTTCGTATAATGAAATTTAATGTGTTTATGTTTATAATTGTTGTTAATGGAATATATGACATATTAGCTGATTGAATAGCCTATTTGGATGTATACATATGAAATTGAAATGAAATTGTTACAAGTGAGAAATAAATACCAAGCCCCGTTAGAACCGTAGAAGTCGATAGGATACAAGTGACATGTCACTAGGGCTACAGGGTGGTTCGAGCTCCTGCATTTGTTGCGGACTCACCACGTGCTCATGAGCTACAGGTTTATCCTTCGGGATTACATGTTCAACCTACGGGCTTACCGATTATCCTTCGGGATTATATGTTCAACCTCCGGGCTTACCGTACAGGCTCGAAAGAGCATATATGACGCATTGACGGATTACAGGTTATATGTATATACACTGTGTGTGTATCACCCGAGTATCTTTCGATATTCTTATAGGTTCAACGGGTAATTACCGATACATGTTACATGAAGATTGAATGATATATGTATTACATGTTATATGAGACATGAGAATTACATGGATTATATGGTAAAAGTTATATGAAATACATGTACAAGTATTTGAGCAATGATATGATACATGAATGTTGTGGTCGGTACATGAATGAATTTATATGTTACATGAACTAACAAGTGTATACTTGTGAAATAGGCAACTTGAGTATATGAATTGAATTGGCATTGTTGTTGTAATTATTGCATTGATTCGGTAAGGTTTAATTTCTATATTATACGGACTTACTAAGCTTTAGAAGCTTACTCTGTTCATTTCTTTCACTGTCTTATAGATTTGGAAGCTAGCTCAATAATCGGACGAGTCGGAGATCGCCATCACACTATCTATCAAACTTTGGTCCTTTTAAACCTTTTGTAAATGAAATGGTCATGGCATGTATGGGCTAGTACTTTTGTGAACATGATATGTTTTGGTAAATGATCAAGCTATGAAATGTGGCTTGGGTCATATGTGTTTATAATCATGTATTAGAGTTGTTCTTTGGCTATATGTGCTTATGGAAAGATATATGGTTTGATGAGACTATAAGCTCACATAATTGATATATATATGTGTGGATGAGTGCATGGAAATGGTTATTTAGGCCTTTGAGTTGGTGTGCTTGATTTGTGAATAAATTGAGATGATTTTGGGTCCATTTTGTGCTTGAAATTGGTATGTTTTAGGTTGGTAGAATGGCATGAAATGTTGTTGGTTAATGGCTAGTACAAATGACCCATATTGGGTGGCAAATTTGGCTTAAACCGAGCCTATAACATGCCACACGGCCAGGGAACACGGGCGTGCGCTTCGACCGTGTGTCCCCTGCACCATTATGTTTTGGTCAGTTTTGGTACACGGCCTAGACACACAGGCGTGTCTGGTAAATTGAAGCCGTGTGAAATTTGGCAGTATAGTCACACGGTCTGCTTGTTTTGTACACGGGCGTGTCTGGCAGCCGTGTGATATTTGACAGTTTCGACCACGGGGTAAGGGCACGGGCGTGCCTAGACCGTGGGCGACACACAGCCTAACCCCATGGGCGTGTTGGACAGCCGTGTGGGATAAGTCAGTTTCGACCACGGGCTGAAAGGTTTGGGTGTGTCTGGAGGGACACGGCCGTGTGTGAAGAACACGGGCAAGGGACACGGCCGTGTGTCCCTAACTTGGAAATTTTGCAAATGATCTCCTTTCTTCTAGCATATTTCCAATTAGATTTCCAATAGTTATATGCATCCTTTTATGATCAATTGAAGCATGCTCTAATGACAAATGATACGTGATGGCTCTTGATTAAAAAGTTTTAAATTTTTACTGTTCCGATAAATGTTACAAGTCTGGTAATGCCCCTTACCTACTCCGTTGACGGTTACGGGATAGGGGTGTTACATTTGGTTGGTATCAGAGCCACGGTTTAGTCGATTCTAGGACTATCGTAGTGAGTATTAGTCTAGCTATACATGCCATGTACATGAAATGTGATAGCGTGATATCTCTTGACATCCTCTGAAAATCTATTTTATATAGTAATGGATCCGAATCGAGCTTTAGCTGATGATGTTGAAAGTATTGCGCCAGCACCAGCTCAAGGGGCTGTGCCTTCTGAATCGGGCCCTGCTGTGGCCAATCAGGAAGAAATTAAACAAGCTTTCTTCCAAATGATGTCTGGTTGGTTTAGTGAGTTTGTGCGAGCACACCCGGCTGCTCCGCAACCTTTACCCCTTCCCGTCCCACAACCTAACCCTGATAATGTACGAGTTGTGGATCCTCTGAGGTTGAACAAACCTCCTGTCAGTAAGATACGAAAGTATGGTGCTGAGGAATTCCGAGCTTCAGCAGGTGATGATACTGAGAGGGCTGAATTTTGGCTTGAGAATACGATCAGAGTTTTTAATGAACTGGCTTGTACTCCTGATGAGTGCCTGAGATGTGCTATTTCTTTGCTTCGGGATTCAGCATATCAATGGTGGAATACATTGACCTCGGTTGTACCACGAGAACGAGTCGATTGGGATTTCTTCCAGATGGAATTCAGAAAGAAATACATCAGTCAACGATTCATCGATCAGAAAAGAAAAGAGTTTTTAGAGCTGAAATAGGGTCGAATGTCTGTAACTGAATACGAGAGAGAGAGAGTTTGACTCAGCAAATATGCTCGCGAATGTGTTTCTACCGAAGCAACAATGTGTAAAAGGTTCGAAGATGGGCTAAATGAAGAAACTCGACTATTAGTCGGAATACTTGAGCTGAGAGAGTTTGTAGTTCTCGTTGATCGGGCCTGTAAAGCCGAAGAGCTTGCTAAAGAAAAGAGAAAAGCGGATTCTAAATTCAGAGAGGCTCAAAAGAGGTTTGCGGGTAAATCGTATCAATCTGGATCCAAGAGATCAAAAGATTTTCTTCCTCGTTCTGTTACTTCTACGGGTATATCTATCCGAGACAAAAATGTTAAATCTTCCTATTCGAGACCTCAAGCAACCTCAGTAGCTAGTGCTGATAGTGTGAGAACTCCCGGACCTGAATGCAAGTATTGTAATAGGAAACATTTTGGTGAATGCCGATTGAAAAGCGGAGCTTGTTTTCGATGTGGATCGTTAGATCACTACTTACGTGATTGTCCTGAAAGATCTGTAGCTGACAAGGAACAATTGACTAAGACGCATAGTGTTGCATCGAGGGGTAGACCGCCTCGGAATACTGGAAATCAAAGTGGAAATCGCAGTGTGGCGAGAGATGCTAATGTGAGATCTGAGATGCGTACTCCTGTGAGAGCTTATACAATACGTGCACGTGAGGAAGCCTCGTCGCCTGATGTTATTACCGGTACTTTTTCTCTCTATAACACTGATATTGTTGCGTTGATGGATCCTGGATCAACTCATTCAAATATCTTAATGAAATTAGTGTTTGAAAAGAATTTGCATGTTGAGTCTACTGAATATGTAGTTAAAGTATCAAATTCGTTAGGAAAGTCTATGTTAGTTGATAAGATATGTAAGAAATGTCCGTTGATGACTCGGGAATATTGTTTTCCGGCTAATCTGATGCTCTTCCCTTTTGACGAATTCGATGTAATACTGGGCATGGACTGGCTAAATACGCATGAGGCTATTGTGAATTGTCGAAGTAAGAGTATAGAATTGAAATGTCAGAATGGTGAGATTCTTCGGATTGAATCAAATGATTCGAATGAATTACCGATAGTGATTTCTGCCATTAAGGCTCAGAAGTATGTCAGAAAAGGCTATGATGCGTATTTAGCGTATGTGATGAATTCTAGCAAGACAGAATTAAAAATTGAGTCTATACCAGTTGTTTGTGAGTTTTCAGATGTTTTTCCGGAAGAATTACCGGGTTTACCGCTGATTAGAGAAGTTGAATTCAGTATTGAATTGTTACCGGGCACTACTCTGATATCGATTGCTCCATACAGAATGGCATCGACTGAGCTGAAGGAGCTAAAAGCACAGTTACAAGAATTGACGGATAGAGGTTTCGCGAGACCGAGCTTTTCACCTTGGGGTGCTCTCGTATTATTTGTGAAAAAGAAAGATGGAACGATGAGAATGTATATTGATTACCGACAGTTGAACAAGGTGACAGTGAAGAATAAATACCCTCTTCCGCGGATTGATGATTTATTCGATCAGTTGAAATGAGCTACTGTATTTTCAAAGATTGATTTGAGATCGGGTTATTACCAGTTGCGAGTTAAAGATTCAGATATACCGAAGACTGCTTTCAGAACACGATACGGACATTATGAGTTTCTGGTCATGCCTTTCGATTTAACAAATGCTCCGACAGTGTTTATGGACCTGATGAACCGTATTTTTAGACCGTATTTAGACAAGTTCGTTGTAATATTCATTGACGACATTTTGATTTATTCGCGCGATGAGGTAGAGCATACTGAACATTTGAGAACTGTGTTACAAATTCTGAGAGATAAGCAGTTGTTTGCCAAATTCAGCAAATGAGAATTTTGGCTTCGGGAAGTTGGATTTTTGGGTCACATTGTTTCTGCGAAAGGCATCAGAGTAGATCCGAGTAAAATATCTGCTATTATAGACTAGAAACCCCCGAGAAACATATCTGAGATTAGAAGTTTTCTGGGATTAGCGGGATATTACCGAAGATTTGTTAAAGGATTCTCAATGATTGCAGTGCCGTTGACTCGATTGTTACAAAAAGATGTGAAATTCGAGTGGACTGATAAATGTCAGCAGAGTTTCGAACAGTTGAAAGCCCTGTTAACAGAAGCTCCGGTTTTAGTTCAACCTGAATCGGGGAAAGAATTTGTTATATACAGTGATGCATCTATTATTGGACTGGGCTGTGTATTGATGCAAGACGGGAAAGTTATAGCTTATGCCCCCGACAGTTAAAGCCGCATGAGAAGAATTACCCGACGCATGATCTTAAGTTAGCTGCTATAGTATTTGCATTAAAGATTTGGCAGCATTACTTATATGGTGAGAAATGTAGAATTTTTACCAATCATAAAAGTTTGAAGTATCTAATGTCACAGAAGGATCTGAATATGCGACAGCGGAGATGGCTCAAACTACTAAAAGACTATGAATTGGTAATTGATTATCATCCAGGGAAAGCTAATGTTGTAGCTGATGCGTTAAGTCGAAAGTCTCTATTTGCTTTGCGAGCTCTGAATGCTCGAATGACGTTATCTGATGATGGATCTGTTTTAGTTGAGCTAAAGGCTAAACCGTTGATTCTGCAGCAAATTTTCAAAGCTCAAAGGACTGATCCCGATCTGCAAGCTAAACGACTTCACTGTGAGTCTAATTCTGATTCTGACTTTTCTATAGGGAATGATGATTGTTTAATGTTCCGAAATAGAATCTGTATACCGAAAAATAGTGAACTCATTCAGAAAGTTCTGCACAAGGCACATGATAGTCGATTTTCAGTTTATCCGGGTAGCACTAAGATGTATAATGATTTGAAATAGCAATACTGGTGGTCAGGAATGAAACGTGACATATCAGAATTCATATCGAAATGTTTAATCTGTCAACAAGTCAAAGCTGAACATCAAGTACTGTCAGGTTTATTACAGCCTATTATGATTCCGGAATGGAAATGGGATAGAGTCACTATGGATTTTGTATCTGGACTACCTTGGTCTCCGAAAAAGAAAAATGCAATCTGGGTTATCGTTGACAGGTTGACGAAGTCTACACATTTTATACCGGTACGTACTGATTATTCCTTGGATAAATTAGCGGAACTATATGTATTTGAAATTGTGCGATTACATGGTATACCATTATCCATTGTTTCTGATAGAGATCCGAGGTTTACCTCGAGATTCTGGAAGAAGTTTCAAGAGGCTTTGGGAACAAAATTGAGTTTCAGTACAGCATTTCATCCCCAGACCGACGGTCAGTCTGAAAGAGTTATTCAGATTTTGGAAGACATGTTACGGTGTTGTATTCTTGAATTTGAAAGTAATTGGGAGAAATACTTACCCCTGATAGAGTTTGCATACAATAACAGTTTTCAAACGAGTTTAAAGATGGCTCCATATGAAGCTTTATATGGTCGTAAATGTCGAACACCGCTATACTGGATAGAGTTGAATGAGAGAAAGTTACACGGGGTTGATCTAATCCGAGATACAGAGGAAAAAGTGAAAGTGATATGTGACAGTTTGAAAGCAGCTTCAGATAGACAAAAATCATATGCTGATTTGAAACGGAAAGAAATAGAGTTTTGAGTCGGAGACAGCGTATTTCTGAAAGTATCACCGTGGAAGAAAATTCTTCGTTTTGGCAGAAAAGGGAAGCTAAGTCCTCGTTTTATCGGGCCGTATGAAATTGTGGAACGAATTGGACCTGTAGCTTACCGATTATCGTTACCGTCTGAGCTTGAAAAGATTCACGACGTATTTCACGTTTCAATGCTTCGAAGATACCGATCTGATCCGTCTCATATCATTTCTCCCACTGATGTGGAGATACAGTCTGATTTATCGTACAGTGAAGAACCGATTAAAATTCTGGCTCGAGAAATCAAAGAGTTGAGAAATAAGCGTATAGCACTCGTAAAAGTTCTTTGGTGTAAACACGGAATAGAGGAAGCTACGTGGGAACTCGAGGAAACTATGCGAAAGCAATACCCTAACCTGTTTACCGGTAAGATTTTCGGGGACGAAAATCCCTAAAGGGGGGAGAGTTATAACAGCCCATTTTATACCCTAGTCAGAACGAGTGGTTTCGGGACCACTTAACCGAGTCAAAATATTATTTTAAATGCTTTAATATGTTTTACTGTATGATAGATATATGGTGTGAAAGTTTCGTATTGAAATTTTACTGTCTGATCGGTTAATTTGATAAAAAGGATTAAATCGCATAAAGCGATAAATTAGAGTTCTATTTTATAAATGGCTTATTTGAGCATGGCTTTATAAAAGGAGGTACTTGCATGGCAATTAAACCATTTTTTATTGTGAGTGGTTGGTAATGGACATTCATGTCCATATTACTAATGATTTTTAATGATTTTAGTAAAGGTTAAAATAGTCTTTTTGGTATATTATATGTTTTATAATAAAATAAAACATGAAAATGCCTTACTTTCATGGTTCTTCCACCGATTCTTCAAACAATATAAAGGGTTTTAATGTTTTCAAACATTCGGTTACTTTGATCTTCAATTAAGGTATGTTTTGTAATCGGTTTTTGATAATTTTTACGTTTTTGAGATCGTTGCTTCGTATATTAGTCGACCCGTACCTGAATTTCTTATTTTGATTATGTTTTTGAAAAATGCCATTGATGAATCCTTGATATATTGGTAGATTTTGATGAATTATTGTATATTATGTGAGAAAATACAAAAATTTTAAAGTACATTTTGATGAAAATGAGTTTAAGGATTTAATTGCAAAAAGGATAGAATTTTTGAGGTTAAATTTGTGATTGATTGAAAGATATGTACTTGTACAAGTCCCTTGAATATTCAGCCAAGGGAAATTTAGGGATTAATTGTGTAATTTGCTATTTTATGTTAAAAGGACTAAATTGCAAAGTGTTGAAAGTATAGGGGCTAAATTGCAAATATGTCAAAATATATGTTTTTGGATTTAATTGAATATGTGAGTTAGTAAATAGCTGAATTTGATTTAATTTAGATAAAGACGATCGAATCCCGGAACTTGATCGGGGAAAACGGAAAATAGACGAGTAAATACGAGATTTCGAGGTAAGTTCGTATAATGAAATTTAATGTGTTTATGTTTATAATTGTTGTTAATGGAATATATGACATGTTAGTTGATTGAATAGCCTATTTGGATGTATACATATGAAATTGAAATGAAATTGTTATAAGTGAGAAATAAATACCAAGCCTCATTAGAACCGTAGAAGTCGATAGGATACAAGTGACATGTCACTAGGGCTACAGGGTGGTTCGAGCTCCTGCATTTGTTGCGGACTCACCACGTGCTCATGAGCTACAGGTTTATCCTTCGGGATTGCATGTTCAGCCTACAGGCTTACCGATTATCCGTCGGGATTATATGTTTAGCCTCCGGGCTTACCGTACAGGCTCGAAAGAGCATATATGACGCATTGACGGATTACAGGTTATATGTATATACACTGTGCGCGTATCACCCGAGTATCTTTCGATATTCTTATAGGTTCAACGGGAAATTACCGATACATGTTACATGAAGATTGAATGATATATGTATTACATGTTATATGAGACATGAGAATTACATGGATTATATGGTATAAGTTATATGAAATACATGTACAAGTATTTGAGCAATGATATGATACATGAATGTTGTGGTGATACATGAATGAATTTATATGTTACATGAACTAACAAGTGTATACTTGTGAAATAGGCAACTTGAGTATATGAATTGAATTGGCATTGTTGTTGTAATTATCGCATTGATTCGGTAAGGTTTAATTTCTATATTATACGGACTTACTAAGCTTTAGAAGCTTACTCTGTTCATTTCTTTCACTGTCTTATAGATTCGGAAGCTAGCTCGATAATCGGACGAGTCAAAGATCGCCATCACACTATCTATCAAACTTTGGTACTTTTAAACCATTTGTAAATGAAATGGTCATGGCATGTATGGGCTAGTACTTTTGTGAACATGATATGTTTTGGTAAATGATCAAGCTATGAAATGTGGCTTGGGTCATATGTTTTATAATCATGTATTAGAGTTGTTCTTTGGCTATATGTGCTTATGGAAAGATATGTGGTTTGATGAGACTATAAGCTCACATAATTGATATATATATGTGTGGATGAGTGCATGGAAATGGTCATTTAGGCCTTTGAGTTGGTGTGCTTGATTTGTGAATAAATTGAGATGATTTTGGGTCCATTTTGTGCTTGAAATTGGTATGTTTTAGGTTGGTAGAATGGCATGAAATGTTGTTGGTTAATGGCTAGTAAAAATGACCCATATTGGGTGGCAAATTTGGCTTAAACCGAGCCTATAACGTGCCACACGGCCAGGGAACACGGGCGTGCGCTTCGACCGTGTGTCCCCTACACCTTAATGTTTTGGTCAGTTTTGGTACACGGCCTAGATACACAGGCATGTCTGGTAAATTGAAGCCGTGTGAAATTTGGCAGTATAGTCACACGGTCTGCTCTGTTTTGTACACGGGCGTGTCTGGCAGCCATGTGATATTTGACAGTTTCGACCATGGGGTAAGGGCACGGGTGTGCCTAGACCGTGGGCGACACACGGCCTAACCCCATGGGCGTGTTGGACAGCCGTGTGGGATAAGTCAGTTTCGACCACGGGCTGAAAGGTTTGGGCGTGTCTGGAGGGACACGGCCGTGTGTGAAGAACACGGGCAAGGGACACGGCCGTGTGTCCCTAACTTGGAAATTTTGCAAATGATCTCCTTTCTTTTAGCATGTTTCCAATTAGATTTCCAATAGTTATATGCATCCTTTTATGATCAATTGAAGCATGCTCTAATGACAGATGATACGTGATGGTTCTTGATTAAAAAGTTTTAAATTTTTACTGTTCCGATAAATGTTACAAGTCTGGTAATGCCCCTCACCTACTCCGGTGACGGTTACGGGATAGGGGTGTTACATTTGGTTGGTATCAGAGCCACGGTTTAGTCGATTCTAGGACACCGTAGTGAGTATTAGTCTAGCTATACATGCCATGTACATGAAATGTGATAGTGGGATATCTCCTTACATCCTCTGAAAATCTGTTTTATATAGTAATGGATCCGAATCGAGCTTTAGCTGATGATGTTAAAAGTATTGCGCCAGCACCCGCTCAAGGGGCTGTGCCTTCTGAATCGGGCCCTGCTGTGGCCAATCAGGAAGAAATTAAACAAGCTTTCTTCCAAATGATGTCTGGTTGGTTTAGTGAGTTTGTGCGAGCAAACCCAACTACTCTGCAACCTCCACCCCCTCCCGTCCCACAACCTAACCCAGATAATGTACGAGTTGTGGATCCTCTGAGGTTGAACAGACCTCCTGTCGATAAGATACGAAAGTATGGTGCTAAGGAATTCCGAGCTTCAGCAGGTGATGATACTGAGAGGGCTGAATTTTGGCTTGAGAATACGATCAGAGTTTTTAATGAACTGGCTTGTACTCCTGATGAGTGCCTGAGATGTGCTATTTCTTTGCTTCGGGATTCAGCATATCAATGGTGGAATACATTAACCTCGGTTGTACCACGAGAACGAGTCGATTGGGATTTCTTCCAGACGGAATTCAGAAAGAAATACATCAGTCAACGATTCATCGATCAGAAAAGAAGAGTTTTTAGAGCTGAAACAGGGTCGAATGTCTGTAACTGAATACGAGAGAGAGAGAGTTCGACTCAGCAAATATGCTCGCGAATGTGTTTCTACTGAAGCAACAATGTGCAAAAGGTTCGAAGATGGGCTAAATGAAGCGACTATTAGTCGGAATACTTGAGCTGAGAGAGTTTGTAGTTCTCGTTGATCGGGACTGTAAAGCCGAAGAGCTTGCTAAAGAAAAGAGAAAAGCGGATTCTGAATTCAGAGAGGCTCGAAAGAGGTTTGCGGGTAAATCGTATCAATCTGGATCCAAGAGATCAAAAGATTTTCATCCTCGTTCTGCTACTTCTACGGGCATATCTATCCGAGACAAAAATGTTAAATCTTCCTATTCGAGACCTCAAGCAACCTCGGTAGCTAGTGCTGATAGTGTGAGAACTCCCGGATCTGAATGCAAGTATTGTAATAGGAAACATTTTTGTGAATTCCGATTGAAAAGCGGAGCTTGTTTTCGATGTGGATCGTTAGATCACTACTTACGTGATTGTCCTGAAAGATCTGTAGCTGACAAGGAACAATTGACTAAGACGCATAGTGTTGCATCGAGGGGTAGACCGCCTCGGAATACTGGAAATCAAAGTGGAAATCGCAGTGTGGCGAGAGATGCTAATGTGAGATCTGAGATGCGTACTCCTGCGAGAGCTTATACAATACGTGCACGCGAGGAAGCCTCGTCGCCTGATGTTATTATCGGTACTTTTTCTCTCTATAACACTGATATTGTTGCGTTGATGGATCCTGGATCAACTCATTCATATATCTGTATGAAATTAGTGTTTGAAAAGAATTTGCATGTTGAGTCTACTGAATATGTAGTTAAAGTATCAAATCCGTTAGGAAAGTCTGTGTTAGTTGATAAGATATGTAAGAAATGTCCGTTGATGACTCGGGAATATTATTTTCCGGCTGATCTAATGCTCCTCCCTTTTGACGAATTCGATGTAATACTGGGCATGGACTGGCTAAATACGCATGAGGCTATTGTGAATTGTCGAAGTAAGAGTATAGAATTGAAATGTCAGAATGGTGAGATTCTTCGGATTTAATCAAATGATTCGAATGAATTACCGATAGTGATTTCTGCCATGAAGGCTCAGAAGTATGTCAGAAAAGGCGATGATGCGTATTTAGCGTATGTGATGAATTCTAGCAAGACAGAATTAAAAATTGAGTCTGTACCAGTTGTTTGTGAGTTTTCAGATGTTTTTTCGGAAGAATTACTGGGTTTACCGCCGATTAGGGAAGTTGAATTCGGTATTGAATTGTTACCGGGCACTACTCCGATATCGATTGCTCCATACAGAATGGCACCGACAGAGCTAAAGGAGCTGAAAACATAGTTACCAGAATTGACGGATAGAGGTTTCACGAGACCGAGCTTTTCACCTTGGGGTGCTCCTGTATTATTTGTGAAAAAGAAAGATGGAACGATGAGAATGTGTATTGATTACCGACAGTTGAACAAGGTGACAGTGAAGAATAAATACCCTCTTCCACGGATTGATGATTTATTCGATCAGTTGAAAGGAGCTACTGTATTTTCAAAGATTGATTTGAGATTGGGTTATTACCAGTTGCGAGTTAAAGATTCAGATATACCGAAGACTGCTTTCAGAACACGATGCGGACATTATGAGTTTCTGGTCATGCCTTTCGGTTTAACAAATGCTCCGGCAGTGTTTATGGACCTGATGAACCATATTTTCAGACCGTATTTAGACAAGTTCGTTGTAATATTCATTAACGACATTTTGATTTATTCGCGCGATGAGGTAAAGCATACTGAACATTTGAGAACTGTGTTACAAATTCTGAGAGATAAGCAGTTGTTTGCCAAATTCAGCAAATGTGAATTTTGGCTTCGGGAAGTTGGATTTTTGGGTCACATTGGTTCTGCGGAAGGCATCATAGTAGATCCGAGTAAAATATCTGCTATTATAGACTGGAAACCCTCGAGAAACATATCTGAGATTAGAAGTTTTCTGGGATTAGCGGGATATTACCGAAGATTTGTTAAAGGATTCTCGATGATTGCAGTGCCGTTGACTCGATTGTTACAAAAAGATGTGAAATTCGAGTGGACTGATAAATGTCAGCAGAGTTTCGAACAGTTGAAAGCCCTGTTAACAGAAGCTCTGGTTTTAGTTCAACCTGAATCGGGGAAAGAATTTGTTATATACAGTGATGCATCTATTATTGGATTGGGCTGTGTATTGATGCAAGACGGGAAAGTCATAGCTTATGCCTCCCGACAGTTAAAGCCGCATGAGAAGAATTACCTGACGCATGATCTTGAGTTAGCTGCTATAGTATTTGCATTAAAGATTTGGCGGCATTACTTATATGGTGAGAAATGTAGAATTTTTACCGATCATAAAAGTCTGAAGTAACTAATGTCACGGAAGGATCTGAATATGCGACAGCGGAGATGGCTCGAACTACTAAAAGACTATGAATTAGTAATTGATTATCATCCAGGGAAAGCTAATGTTGTAGCTGATGCGTTAAGTCGAAAGTCTCTATTTGCTTTGCGAGCTCTGAATGCTCGAATGACGTTATCTGATGATGGATCTGTTTTAGCTAAGCTAAAGGCTAAACCGTTAATTCTGCAGTAAATTTTCGAAGCTCAAAGGACTGATCCCGATCTGCAAGCTAAACGACTTCACTATGAGTCTAATTCTAATTTTGACTTTTCTATAGGGAATGATGATTGTTTAATGTTCCGAAATAGAATCTGTATACCGAAAAATAGTGAACTCATTCAGAAAGTTCTGCACGAGGCACATGATAGTCGATTTTCAGTTCATCCGGGTAGCACTAAGATGTATAATGATTTGAAACAGCAATACTGGTGGTCAGGAATGAAACGTGACATATCAGAATTCATATCGAAATGTTTAATCTGTCAACAAGTCAAAGCTGAACATCAAGTACCGTCAGGTTTATTACAGCCTATTATGATTCCAGAATGGAAATGGGATAGAGTCACTATGGATTTTGTATCTGGACTACCTTGGTCTCCGAAGAAGAAAAATGCAATCTGGGTTATCGTTGACAGGTTGACGAAGTCTGCACATTTTATACCGGTACGTACTGATTATTCCTTGGATAAATTAGCGAAACTATATGTATCTAAAATTGTGCGATTACATGGTATACCATTATCCATTGTTTCTGATAGAGATCCGAGGTTTACCTCGAGATTCTGGAAGAAGTTTCAAGAGGCTTTGGGAACGAAATTGAGTTTTAGTACAGCATTTCATCCCCAGACCGACGGTCAGTCTGAAAGAGTTATTCAGATTCTGGAAGACATGTTACGGTGTTGTATTCTTGAATTTGAAAGTAATTGGGAGAAATACTTACCCCTAATAGAGTTTGCATACAATAACAGTTTTCAAACGAGTTTAAAGATGGATCCATATGAAGCTTTATATGGTCGTAAATGTCGAACACCGCTATACTGGATAGAGTTGAATGAGAGAAAGTTACACGGGGTTGATCTAATCCGAGATACAGAGGAAAAAGTGAAAGTGATATGTGACAGTTTGAAAGCAGCTTCAGACAGACAAAAATCATATGCTGATTTGAAACGGAAAGAAACAGAGTTTCGAGTCAGAGACAGAGCATTTCTGAAAGTATCACCGTGGAAGAAAATTCTTCGTTTTGGCAGAAAAGGGAAGCTAAGTCCTCGTTTTATCGGGCCGTATGAAATTGTGGAACGAATTGGACCTGTAGCTTACCGATTATCGTTACCGTCTGAGCTTGAAAAGATACACGACCTATTTCACGTTTCAATGCTTCAAAGATACCGATCTGATCCGTCTCATATCATTTCTCCCACTGATGTGGAGATACAGTCTGATTTATCGTACAGTGAAAAACCGATTAAAATTCTGGCTCGAAAAATCAAAGAGTTGAGAAATAAGCCTATAGCACTCGTAAAAGTTCTTTGGTGTAAACACGGAATAGAGGAAGCTACGTGGGAACTCGAGGAAACTATGCGAAAGCAATACCCTAACCTGTTTACCGGTAAGATTTTCGGGGACGAAAATCCCTAAAGGGGGAGAGTTATAACAGCCCATTTTATACCCTAGTCGGAACGAGTGGTTTCGGGACCACTTAACCGAGTCAAAATATTATTTTAAATGCTTTAATATGTTTTACTGTATGATAGATATATGGTGTGAAAGTTTCGTATTGAAATTTTACTGTCTGATCGGTTAATTTGATAAAAAGGATTAAATCGCATAAAGCGATAAATTAGAGTTCTATTTTATAAATGGCTTATTTGAGCATGGCTTTATAAAAGGAGGTACTTGCATGGCAATTAAACCATTTTTTATTGTGAGTGGTTGGTAATGGACATTCATGTCCATATTACTAATGATTTTTAATGATTTTTAATGATTTTAGTAAAGGTTAAAATAGTCTTTTTGGTATATTATATGTTTTATAATAAAATAAAACATGAAAATGCCTTACTTTCATGGTTCTTCCACCGAATCTTCAAACAAAATAAAGGGTTTTAATGTTTTCAAACATTCGGTTACTTTGATCTTCAATTAAGGTATGTTTTGTAATCAGTTTTTGATAATTTTTACGTTTTTGAGATCGTTGCTTCGTATATTAGTCGACCCGTACCTCAATTTCTGATTTTGATTATGTTTTTGAAAAATGCCATTGATGAATCCTTGATATATTGACAGATTTTGATGAATTATTGTATATTATGCGAGAAAATACAAGAATTTTAAAGTAAATTTTGATGAAAATGAGTTTAAGGATTTAATTGCAAAAAAGATAGAATTTTTAAGGTTAAATTTGTGCTTGATTGAAAGATATGTACTCGTACAAGTCCGTTGAATATTCGGCCAAGGGAAATTTAGGGATTAATTGTGTAATTTGCTATTTTGTGTTAAAAGGACTAAATTGCAAAGTGTTGAAAGTATAGGGGCTAAATTGCAAATATGTCAAAATATATGTTTTTGGATTGAATTGAATATGTGAGTTAGTAAATAGCTGAATTTGATTTAATTTAGATAAAGACGATCGAATCCCGGAACTTGATCGGGGAAAACGGAAAATAGACGAGTAAATACGAGATTTCGAGGTAAGTTCGTATAATGAAATTTAATGTGTTTATGTTTATAATTGTTGTTAATGGAATATATGACATGTTAGTTGATTGAATAGCCTATTTGGATGTATACATATGAAATTGAAATGAAATTGTTACAAGTGAGAAATAAATACCAAGCCCCGTTAGAACCGTAGAAGTCGATAGGATACAAGTGACATGTCACTAGGGCTACAGGGTGGTTCGAGCTCCTGCATTTGTTGCGGACTCACCACGTGCTCATGAGCTACAGGTTGATCCTTCGGGATTACATGTTCAGCCTACGGGCTTACCGATTATCCGTCGGGATTATATGTTTAGCCTCCGGGCTTACCGTACAGGCTCGAAAGAGCATATATGACGCATTGATGGATTACAGGTTATATGTATATACACTGTGCGTGTATCACCCGAGTATCTTTCGATATTCTTATAGGTTCAACAGGCAATTACCGATACATGTTACATGAAGATTGAATGATATATGTATTACATGTTATATGAGACATGAGAATTACATGGATTATATGGTATAAGTTATATGAAATACATGTACAAGTATTTGAGCAATGATATGATACATGAATGTTGTGGTCGATACATGAATGAATTTATATGTTACATGAACTAACAAGTGTATACTTGTGAAATAGGCAACTTGAGTATATGAATTGAATTGGCATTGTTGTTGTAATTATCGCATTGATTCGGTAAGATTTAATTTCTATATTATACGGACTTACTAAGCTTTAGAAGCTTACTCTGTTCATTTCTTTCACTGTCTTATAGATTCGGAAGCTAGCTCGATAATCGGACGAGTCGGAGATCGCCATCACACTATCTATCAAACTTTGGTACTTTTAAACCTTTTGTAAATGAAATGGTCATGGCATGTATGGGCTAGTACTTTTGTGAACATGATATGTTTTGGTAAATGATCAAGCTATGAAATGTGGCTTGGGTCATATGTGTTTATAATCATGTATTAGAGTTGTTCTTTGGTTATATGTGCTTATGGAAAGATATGTGGTTTGATGAGACTATAAGCTCACATAATTGATATATATATATGTGTGGATGAGTGCATGGAAATGGTCATTTAGGCCTTTGAGTTGGTGTGCTTGATTTTTGAATAAATTGAGATGATTTTGGGTCCATTTTGTGCTTGAAATTGGTATGTTTTAGGTTGGTAGAATGGCATGAAATGTTGTTGGTTAATGGCTAGTAGAAATGACCCATATTGGGTGGCAAATTTGGCTTAAACCGAGCCTATAACGTGCCACACGGCTAGGGAACACGGGCGTGCGCTTCGACCGTTTGTCCCCTGCACCTTAATGTTTTGGTCAGTTTTGGTACATGGCCTAGACACACGGGCGTGTCTGGTAAATTGAAGCCGTGTGAAATTTGGCAGTATAGTCACACGGTCTGCTTTGTTTTGTACACGGGCGTGTCTGGCAGCCGTGTGATATTTGACAGTTTCGACCACGGGGTAAGGGCACGGGCGTGCCTAGACCGTGGGCGACACACGGCCTAACCCTATGGGCGTGTTGGACAGCCGTGTGGGATAAGTCAGTTTCGACCACGGGCTGAAAGGTTTGGGCGTGTCTGGAGGGACACGGCCGTGTGTGAAGAACACGGGCAAGGGACACAGCCGTGTGTCCCTAACTTGGAAATTTTGCAAATGGTCTCCTTTCTTTTAGCATGTTTCCAATTAGATTTCCAATAGTTATATGCATACTTTTATGATCAATTGAAGCATGCTCTAATGACAGATGATACGTGATGGTTCTTGATTAAAAAGTTTTAAATTTTTACTGTTCCGATAAATGTTACAAGTCTGGTAATGCCCCTTACCTACTCTGGCGACGGTTACGGGATAGGGGTGTTACAGATGGTGTAATTGGAAAGTAATTGTAAGACTTATGTATGTATAAATTTATATATATACATACATTCGGCCATTGTGGAAAATTATCATGAAAGTAATTGTGCTTACTACTTGGAAATAACCCTAGAAAACTGAATGTGTTTTGTATATCTATATTCGGTCTTGTGAAATTTAATATATGAAAGTATGTGTTATATGTGACTATGAACATCAAAAATTTTTGTGAATGTGATGTTTTAAATTAGCCATATAAAGTTGAATCAAAGAATTACTTCAAGGCATTTAGATGTGGTGATTATCTGACACTGAGATTTAAAGAAATGATATGACATTGAAATGGATATAATGTGACTATGCATATTTGGAAAATTAGTGTTTAAATTTGAATATGTGAAATTTGAATAATGGGCCTAAATAAGTTTTGTTGTTTAAATACTTAAAACTTACTAAGCTAATTAGCTTACTTCAAGTGTTTTTGCCTCTCTGTTTTATAGATCTCATTTGAAAGCTATGAGCCGGGGATCCAAGTTCAAAGTCATCCACACTATTGACACTATTTTTGGTACTTTTGATAGTCTATATTCTGAAAATGGCATGTATAGGCTTAACTCTTCTTTTGAAACAAGTTATATTTTGGTTATGTAAATTTTAAAGCCATGCGAAGGTGGCTTGTCCTTTTTGGTTAGTAAAGTCTCATAATTGAAGTAATGTTTGTGAAATGGTTTGATTAGATGACATATTCAGTTAAGGTATATATATATATATATGTGCATACTCGGTGATGGTTATATTTATTGAATTACAAATGATGACAAATGGTTCTTTTATCATGTATTTATTGTATGAATTTTGTAATTCACTATTGTGCATAAACTAAAAAGAAAGTTTGATTGAATAATGCTTATGTTATAGCCCAACTGCGTAAGTTATATTGAATTAAATACAAGGATGGTATTATTTCTTTGTTTGCATACGGTTACATGAAATTAATTCCAATATTAATCTGTGATGGTCCCGAGGTTGTGTTAGTTGGATAATACCTAATGACACATTCCGGAAACGGATGAGGGTCATAGGGTGCTACAGTATGGATATGTGAATGTTGCCTTTTCTTGATCTTTTAGAGCTATCGGGATTTGGAAGTAACCAGAGAGGCCATCCAAGAAGCAGTAATACATATGTCCTAACAGTCGTTCCAACATTTGATCGATGAAGGGTAACGGAAAATGGTCTTTTCTGGTTGCGTCATTCAACTTTCTATAATCAATACAAACTCTCCATCCAGTGACTGTTCTTGTAGGTATTGATTCCTTTTTGTCATTAGACACCACAGTCATGCCTCCATTTTTAGGAACAACCTGCACAGGACTTACCCAAAAACTGTCAGAGATAGGATAAATAATTCCTGCATCTAGAAGTTTAATTACCTCAGCTTTTACGACTTCCTTCATGTTGGGATTCAATTGTCTCTGAGTTTGCACCGATGGCTTATATTCATCTTCCATTCAAATTTTGTGGGTGCAAAAAGAAGGGCTAATTCCTTTAATGTCAAAAATCTTCCAAGCTATGGCCTTTTTGTGTTCTCTTAGTACTTGAAGTAATTCTTCTTTCTCTTCAGCACTTAAATTGGATGCGATAATTACTGGTAATGTAGAATCATCTCCAAAAAATGCATATTCCAAATGGTCAGGCAATTGTTTTAGTTCCAACTTAGGAGGTTCATTAATCGAGGGTTTTTGTCTCAGTTCGTCATTTATCTTAATACCCTCATAACATGTGTGCCTTGTGACAAGTTCATTAGAGTTTAAATCTTTTGATACTTTCTTTACTTTAGTGGTGGCTTCATCTTCCTCCCCACCTTGAATAAGACACAGTTCCAACGTGTCTTCAAGAGTGATTTCCTGAAAATTGTCTTGAACAAAATAATCAATAGAATCAATAAAATAACAGGAATCATCTTGTTCTCTAGAAAATCGCATAGCATCATAAATTTTAAAAACAAATTCTTCTTCACCAACGCTAAGCACTAGTTTACCATCCCCTACGTCAATAACAACTCTAGCAGTGGCTAAGAATGGGCGTCCTAAAATTAAGGGTACCTCAATATCTTCATCCATGTCAAGCACAACAAAATCAACAAGGAATATAAATTTATCTACTTTTACTAATACATCTTCAATGATTCCCTTATGATATTTAATAGATCTGTCAGCTAATTGAATACTCATCCTAGTGGGTTTCGGTTCCCCTAGACCTAGTTGCTTGAACATTTTATAAGGCATTAGATTAATACTAGCGCCTAAATCAGCTAAGGCTCTTTCAATGTTTAAACTACCAATTAAGCAAGGAATAGTAAAACTTCCTGGGTCTTTCAATTTGGTTAGCAATTTATTTTGGAGAATAGTTAAGCATTCCTTGTTGAGTTCCATTGTGGACAATTCTTCCAACTTCCTTTTATTTGTGAGAAGTTCCTTTAAAAATTTTGTGTACTTCGGCATCTGTGAAATTGCTTCAACAAAAGGTAAGTTAATATGTAGCTGCTTAAAGAGTTCAAGAAATTTACCAAATTGAGCATCCATGCAGTCTTTCTTTAATTTTGCTAGATATGGTATGGCTGGTTGATACTCTTTAAGTACTGGTGCATTGTTTTCCTTATATTCCTCTTTCTCTACCTTTTCCTTTTCAGATTCTTGAACAGGCTTCTTTTCCAGTTCAGCTAGTACTTGTCTATTCCTTAAAGTAACTGCTTTCACATGTTCTCTGGCATTTGGCTCAGTATTACTCGGCAAGCTACCTTATGGTCTATCGGATATCATCTTTGCGAGTTGACCAATTTGATTCTCGAGTCCTTGGATGGATGCTTGTTGGTTCTTCAGTGCCGTTTTGGTGTTTTGGAAATGGGTCTCTGATACAGTAATAAATTTTGTGAGTATCTCTTCAAGGTTCAGCTTTTTCTCTTGTTGGAGTGGTGGCTGTTGAAATCCTGAAGGAGGTGGTTGTCTTTGATTTCCTTGTCTTTCCCATGAAAAATTGGGGTGTTGTGATAGCCCTAGTTCGACCATAATCGGGAAGCGGTTTGGGACTGCTAAACTGAGTAAAAAAAATGATGTGAGTTGTGTAGTTGATATGAGTTTTGGTATGTGTTATAAAAATTGTGTGAAAATTTGACCTTTAAAATGAGTAATTGCTTAAAGAGGGCTTAAGTGTTGAACTTTGGAATTATAGTAGGCAAAAATCAAAGTGACTAAAAAGTAGAAATTTACAAAGAATTGTCTTTGCATGTCAAATTTACCATTTCCACTCTAGTGGACGGTAATGATGATGTTTAATTATATTATATGCATTTTTGTTTTATTAGAAAATAAGAGATAATGCATAAAATAAGATTTAATGGAAATAATCAAAAGGAAGCCATTTCTTTCTTTCTTTTGCCGTGAGTGAGGATTGAAATGGAGGGGTGTGAAGCTTGAACATTCGGTCACCTTCAAAACCAAAATAAGGTATGAAATTATGATTAGTTTTTGATGATTTTTAGAAGTTGGAATGGTTAGAACATCTTCTAGCTAGCCCACGTTTAGATTTTTGTGAATGTGGAAGTATTTTGAGCTTTCGGTAATGTAGAAGATCTAAGGAAATGGTTGTGAACGTATTTGCTATTTTCTCTTTGGGATTTCGGATAGGGAAGACTTAAATTTTGTTAAATTGAGTTTCAATGGAGGTTTATATGAGTGTGAGTATTTTTGACTAACAATTTGAGTGTTGGCCGAATATAGAAATAGGTGAGACTTGGTGAAATTGTGGATGTGGGTGCTAAGGGGGATTCACGGCTACTAAAGAATGAAATTTAGCATGTTTTATATGATTAATATATGGGGTGTGAAATTATGCCATGAAATTAAAGTACTATGGAGTTTAGTACATATTATTAAGATTTGCCGAATGAACCAATTGTGTATTAAATAGACTTTTAAAATAGAAAATAGTGAACTATGTTGTTAACTCATAAATTCGATTTTGATATCAAGAAAAATGAAGTCTTTAGTCATTTTGTTAATTAGAGAATTTAGATGTTTTGATTTGTTTGATATTAACATTCGGCCATAAGGTATAGTATATCATTAAAGATGTTCATTTAGAGGTAGTTTGAAGTATTATGTATTAAGTTGGTTAAGAAAGCTATGTATACTTGCCCTAAATCTTTAGTCTTTATATGACTTGTAACTTAATTAGGTTCAGCCGAATGTGATTGTACATGAAGTTTGTATATATGTTTTGTTGGAATGCTAATAAGGCGAAGAGGTGAGAGGAACGAATAAAGTCTAACCTCATTAAATTTGTTTAAATTAAGATCAAGAACAAAGAGGGACACCCTCAGACAAAGGAAAAGCAAAGGTCGTGGAATAGCTAAATCGTGCACTAAACAAGAAGATACGAGGTAAGTCCTTGAGTAACAAATCTTCATTTATGATAAGGTGATGTTATAATGCATTTGTACAGTATGTGATGCTTAATGAAAGACGGTATGTTCGAATGTAAATTTTTGGAAATGAATGTGTGAGAAATTGTTGGAAGCCGATTACTAAGGTGTAATATTAATGTGTTTAGATGTGAAAATTTTGTTCTTTGCTTACAAATAAACAAACTGTATGCAGTATGATTGGTATTATGCTGAAATTCTGGGTTTGTATCTGAACGGTTATTGAAAGATGATATGAAAGATATGCTGATATGTACGAGTATAAATTTCGTTGTTAAAGCCGAGCTTAGTCTTGAAGGGCTTTCGAGCCAGAGTTAAAACCGAGCTTAGTCTCGAAGGGCTTTCGAGCCAGAGTTAAAGCCGAGCTTAGTCTCGAAGGGCTTTCGAGCCAGAGTTAAAACTGAGCTTAGTCTCGAAGGGCTTTCGAGCCAGAGTTAAAGCCGAGCTTAGTCTCAAAGGGCTTAAAGCCAGTGGTAAGTTTCGGGTATGGCCTTGAAGCCCATTCATGGTGAAAATCGGATATGGGTTAAATGAATAGGCTCACGTATGAATATTTATTTAAAATAATATCGCCCTTGACATAACAAATGCGCCACTTAAAGTAAAGGAAACAGGTATGCATTCTATGCTCTCAATGATTTAGAATGTCATTGAATTTTATTTAGTTGAGCCTGGTAAGGATTTGTGAACTATTGTTTAATATTAATTGCATGTATAAGAAATCTGATGTGGGGGTGTACAATTACGTACTCGATTGATTATACAAAGAAGAAAATAGAACTGCTTGATTTGAGTGAATAACTCTTTGATTGTATTAAGCTTCCTTTTGTGATATACATGTGAGCAAATTAGTAATATGGGTAATGATCATAATCGGCCAAAGAAGGTTTAATCATGAGTTGATAATACTATGCCCTTCATTTATTTTGATTAAGTTACTTAAGTACTTACTAAGCAAGTATTTGCTTACTCTATTGTCCCTGCTCTCAATTTTGTAGATTCTTGATCGAAAGCTACGGTCTCGGAAATTTCGGAATTGAAGTCATCTACACTATCACTTATCTTTTGGTACGGGTAACCAAGTCTAGAAATGGCATGTATAGGTTTAGCCTTTGGCGGTCATGCAAACTCCTTTTGATTTTGTAACTAAGTTAGGCCATGCGTAAATGGCTCTCTTAAATTTTTCACTTTTATAGTCATGATATTAACTAGATTATGTTATATGTGAATGGTTGCAATATGCATGTTTGTAAGCAAATTTTGAAGCATGTTATACCTTATTAATGGTGGTCTATGAAATTTAGGTATTGAATGTGACTAGGGACAAGTTTTATTTCGTACATCGTTTTAAACTTTGTAAATCGGTATAGTTGTTTTCGGTGGATAAGCATTTGCCCAACAGTGACAAGTATACCTATATGTTAGTAAAGATTTTCTGTTAGTATCATGTGGCTTTACAAAGAATTGGTCTGGTGGTGCCTCATGACCCTCCTGCGATGGGACCCGGTTTAGGGGCGTTACAGGTGGTTCCACCAACCTGCATTGTAAGTGTTACTACAAGGGTTATTTTGAGATCTAGAATTGTTACCCATATAGTTGGCTTACTCGGTCTCTATGCTATGTCCATCGGAGGAGTAGACTGGATTGTACATGTTTCCCTGAATTGCGTCGCATTGCATTACTGGGTGTACCTGCGTAGAACCAATAAAACCATCAATCTTTTTATTTAAAAGTTCTACCTGATTAGAAAGCATGGTTATGGCATCAATATTAAAAACTCTTGCTGCTTTTGTCGACTTTGCTACTGATAGTTATTCAGTGACATTTCTTCTATAAACTCGTAGGCTACTTCGGGTGTTTTATTGTTGATTGTTCCTCCGGGGGCTGCATCAATCACCTGCCTTGTCGAGGGATTCAAACTGTTGTCAAAGGTTTGAACTTGTAACCACAGAGGTAACCCATGGTGAGGGCACCTTCTCAAGAGATCTTTGTATCTCTCCCAAGCATCATAGAGTGTCTCTAAATCCATCTGCACAAAAGAAGAGATATCATTCTGCAATTTAGTTGTTTTAGCCGGAGGAAAATACTTAAGTAAGAATTTTTTGGTCATTTGTTCCCATGTAGTGATTGAGCCTCGTGGTAAGGAATTTAACCATTGTTTAGCTTTATTCCATAGGGAAAAAGGGAATAGTTGGAGGCGAATGGCATCATCAAAAACACCATTGATTTTAGAAGTGTCACAAAATTCCAAGAAATTGGCTAAGTGTGAGTTGGGATCCTCATCCTATAAACCATCAAACTGAACAAATTGTTGAATCATCTGAATAGTGTCAGGTTTCAATTCAAAATTAGTTGCAGTAATAGCAGGCCTAACAATACTAGATTCAGTACCAGCCAAATTAGGTTTAGCATAATCATACATAGTACGAGGAGCATTATTTTGGCTCACTGGTTCTGCGGCTATCGCGGGAGGTTGTAGATTGTCTTGATTTGCTTTCATCTCTTTAGTAGATTCTAGTTCTTCTTCTTGTCCTTGTTCTGGATATTGCAAGCTTCCTCTTATCTCTCGGTGAGTTCGATGAACTGTCGCTTCTAAATCGTCGTCAAAAAGTAGTGGTCCTCCTGGGTTTCTTCTAGTCATAAACTAGAGATATCTAGAAGGGAAAGAGGTAAAGAAAATTAAAATAGGTAAAATAAATAAAAATAAAGTTTGAAAATAAATAAAAATAGTAATGGCTAAAGTAATAGAAATTGAGTGTTCTTAATATCTTAGTTCCCTATTAACGGTGCCAAAAACTTGATATTCGTGATATGAAGTAATAAAGTTTATAATAAATGCTCACACCAGAAACTAACTATTATCACGATTTAAGGCAAGCGCACCTATCGAACAGTAGTATAGCTTAGTGGCAAGACCGAGATATCGTACCCAAGGGAACCAAAAGTACTAGTACTAACTTTCTTTCTATTATTTAACTTCAGAATAAAAGGGGATTTTTATTAAACTAAACTAACTATTAGACTAAGCTAAGAATGCACAAAAATCAAATTAGGGAGAAACTCTTAGGAAAACTAATTGATTTGGACAATACTCAAGGGAAAATCCACCGAGACTTCACTTGTTATCAACTATTGAACTAGACGATTTATTCACTTGACTTGATCTGTAACGCCCTAATTTTTGGGTTTTTCTTAGATTGTTCTTATCTGATAAAATGTTGAAATGCTAGTATTTGGGTGTGTAATGCATGTTTGGAGTATGATAATGGGCCTATGGAAGGCCCATGTGTTGGTTAGGAGCTCGGCAAAATTTTGAATTCTAAGCTTAGGAGATAGGGGATCATTGAAAGTAAGGGTCTTAAGAAATTGTGTGCGAAATAAGACACAAAAGAATCAGTGGTAAAGTGGCAAGGGAGACGCCACTAGACTCCTTAAAAGGTGGCGCCTAAATGAGCTTGGAGGTCCAAGGTTCAAGCTACAGAGGTTGCAAGTGTGGTGTTTTATTTTTGAGCTTGAGCAGGTAAGAATTTGAAGCAGAATTGAACTCTGCTTGGGAAGGAGTTTGAATCGGTCAATGAGCAAATCTAGGAGGGAGTTGAGGAGCTTTTGAATTTCAAAGGAGGTGGCCGATTTAGGGACTCTGCAAGTGTAATTCGGCTAGGGGGCTTGGTGCTTGTAATTTCGGCCAATTGAGGAGGAGAGTTTTGGGTGCTAGCCTTTCTTTTTTCTTTTGTTAGCCGAATTGTAGTCAGGGTTAGTGTTTGGGTTCCTTTTTGTCTCTTCAGTTTGTTGGTAGCCGAATATAGGACTTCCAAAAATACAACCTTGTGCTGTATTTTCCCTGTGAAATCAATTGCTCACCTTTTCTCCTCTTCAACCTCAATTCTTAGGTTCTTTCTCTTCTATTTCCTCTTTCTATCGTCCATATCTCCCTGTTTTCACCTTGTTTTTATTTTTTGATCGTCTCTAAAGCTAACAACCACCCTATTGCCGATTCTCTTATTTGACTGAAACCCCTTACACCTTGCCGATTTCTCAATAGCCGTATACCTCTCTTCTCCCTATTCTCTTATCGATATTTTTCCATAACCTCTTGGCCGAATCCTTGCACCATCACTCTCTCTTTTCTTCTTCCATTTCTTAAAGCCTCTTGTTTCTTGTTGAACCGAATATTCTGAGGATCAGAACTTTATCTCTTCTTTTTGGAACTGAAAACCTTCATTGAGGGCCAAGTCTCAAACCGACTCTTTTCTCTTGCGGGTTCGTAGAAGGAGTAGTTGTGAATCAAGATTATACTCGTATCTAAGATCTTTCTTGGGCTGATATCATAGTGGTAAGTACCCTTTCTCGTTAATCATTCATATTTAGGGCATGAAAAGCTGAAACCCCTTATGGGGAGGCTAACGTTAATGACTAAGGGCGTGTTGGCCGTTCTCTTTTGGTTTGATTATGTTAGTGCGATCAAGAGGCTGTGCAACTAAGGACTCAGAAGGCTAAACGCTGCGGGACAGTAGGATTTAGTTCACAATCGACTAAAAGGGGTAAGATTTCGATGCTTAGGCCACGTAGGCCGATTATGGTAAGGGTTTATGGCTCTTTGGTTATAGAATATTAGACTAAAAATTATCTTTCGATTGTAGGCTCTTCGTACGTGGATTCCGTCATTGTTTCATCCATTAACAGGTGTGTAACGTATCTCTATCTTAGACTAGGATGGCTAAAGGCCGTAATAACCGAAAACTGTGCTAAAGTGACCGATTGAAAGTGACCAAAAATCAGTCTTGGAGGGATCTAAGAGTAGCCGAATACTCTATTGTGGTCACATTGGAAATTGACGGTGGCGAAATTGCAGAAGGTGCAATTTTGAGCGTTTTGGTAAGTTGGGCTTCGATAGGCCAAGGTGGGCCCAATGGGCTTCTGAGCTCAAGTTGGAAAATGACCGTTAAAGACTTTCTGGTAACATGAACAATAAAAAGACGGTTAAGTGGGTAAACTAAACCTAAAAATTAGACGTAATGGACTGGAGACGAAATGGACTTAGTAAGGCCCATTAGGGGTTTTAGGCTAAAAAGGGCAAAACTGGAAATTTGGCTTAAATGGACTTCCGTGGTTATATGAGGGCTGATAATTTATTGGATTTGCACAAAATCTTTGAAAATATGAAAAAGGACTAAAATACCCTTAAATATGGAAAATTACCAAAATACCCCTAGGTGTAAAAAGACTATTATACCCCTAGGGTCAATTCTGTATGAAATGTATGATTTTATGTATCTGCATGAGTTACCATTTAATGTGAGCATATCTGATGCATGAGATGTTATATGTTGCATGCTAGTATTTGTATATCTGTTGCATGGGGTATGGGTTTATGATGGAGGAAGCGTTCTGGCAGCCTCGCTGCAATTTGGTGACTTTGTCACATTATTATCTGGCAGCCTCGCTGCAATCTGGTGACTTTGTCACATTATTATCTGGCAGCCTCGCTGCAATCTGGTGGCCTCGCCACAATATCTGATCTGGTGACCTCGTCACAATATCTGGCAGCCTCGCTGCAAATTATATCTGGCAGCCTCGCTGCAAATATCTGTGGTGTGTAGCGGTTGGGTGGGTCGAGTAGTCTCCCCACATGGTGTAAGGCTGGTACGGGGGTGTTATGGATGGATCTGGGTTGGGTTTTCTGCTTGCATATTATATCTGATCTGTATCTGTTATGGGCCTATGGGCTTAACCTGATTTCTATAATGGGCCAAGGCCCAACTAATCTGATTCTGAGGCTTGATCTGTTTTGGCCTATGGTTGAGATAATGTTGCACACTGAGTTGTCAAACTCACCCCCCTTTTTATTTAATCTCTGCAGGTAACACTCAACCATAGTGGGCTTGGAGCTGCGAGAGATTCGGAGTGGCCACAGCATCTGCAGAACTGGTTTTCATTTTGTTTAAAGTATTTTATTATTAAGTTATTTTTGGGTTTTATTTTGTAATAAGGCCGCTATCTAAGTTTTATTTGGTTTAATTTTTCTTTGATGATTAAATTACATTTTATAGAATCGCTAGTCTAGGCTACGCTGGTTTCAAAATCTAAAGAACGTTTTCAAAACTCAACGAGTGAATAATATGGATAACTTAAAGGATTAATAAACTGGTTTTAACAAGCTTACTCTTTTGATTCAAACCTCACTTAAGACACAACAAGACTAAAAGGGGCGTAAACTTAGTATTAGGATCGTGTGACACACCAGATCTGGTCGTAACGCCTAGACTGGGTTTGGGTGTTACATTTAGTGGTATCAGAGCCAGGTTACAACAACTTGGCTGTGGATTGGGTCTAAAAATGGAAGTTTTCAAACAATCAAAACAAAGATTTTCGAAAGGTCATGTTTTCAACAATTGTTTTCAAAATTAATTGGAACCTGTTTTAATGAACTTCTTTTGTATATAAATGATTTATTTCCAAAGAATAAATCAAGTTTTCCTAAGTAATCTTTCTAAAGAGTGGCACACCGAATCTCCGGCCCAAGCCTGTAAGTTTTCTAAACTTTTCTGATGTTTCTGAAAATTCTGATTATATGCCTGACTAAAGACTCTATTATGATACTTTAGCTAGGGTATTACTGAAACTATAGAGACTCTGATAGGTGGACTGAGACTGTAGCTAGGCTACAGCGGAAGAAGATAACCTCTGAAATGCTACTTATTCATAAAACATCTGTAATAAACACTGAAATATTAATCTGACTCATAAAATTTCTAAAACAGAAAATACGAAATGAGTACGCGAGCAGCTCGTGGTAGGGGCCGTGGACGTGGCCGAGGTAGTGCACGAGCTGAAACTTCATCTTCGGGTCATGCGCCAGTAGCTGATATACCGATACCACCGGCAACTGAGGTGGAGTCCCATGATCGAGGTGTTGGGGACGACGCCCTATCGCAAGCGATGCTTCGAGTTCTGGAAAGGGTTGCTGGGGCAAGTAACGGTAATGGATTTCGGGGATCTATTTCTGAGCGACTCCGAACTAATGGGGCGGAATTCTTTAGGGGCGTGTCTGGTGTAGCCCCAAATGTGGCCGAGTATTGGTTGGAAGCCACAGAGCGAATTATGGACGATCTGGATTGCTCTATGGAGCAGAAGCTGAAAGGAGCCATGTCGTTGCTTAGAGATGAAGCTTATCAGTGGTGGCTCACAGTAAGAGATAGAACTTTCGATGGTGAGGTAACATGGGAGCTGTTTAAGAAAGCCTTTAAAGGAAAATATGTTGGGGCTAGCTATGTGGACACCTGTAGGAAAGAGTTCTTAAATTTGGTTCAGGGAAGTAGGACAGTATCTGAGTACGAGGCTGAATTTCTGAGGCTGAGCCGATATGCTTCTGGGATAGTTGCTACTGAATATGAGCGTAGCGTACGTTTCGAGGATGGTCTGAGAGATGAACTAAGGGTACTGATTACTCTGCAGAGGGAGCGTAACTTTGCTGCTTTGGTTGAGAAAGCTAAGATAGCTGAGGAAGTAAAGCGTACGAGAGACAGAATCGCGAAAAGGATAGAAACCGCTTTCGGAGGGATTCTAGACCATCAGGTGGGGCTAATAGGAATGTTAAGAGAGCAAGAGTGGCAGAACCAGTGCGAGCGGTGCCAATGAAGGCTGTCAGACCGCAGGGTTGTAGGAGTTGTGGTAAGATACATACGGGCGAGTGTCGGAAACGTTCTGGAGCCTGTTTTCGATGTGAGTCGATGGGGCATAGGATTAAGGACTGTCCCGAAGAACCGGATCAAAGACAAGTTTTGGCTCAAAGGGTTGCTTAACTAGTGAGGGGTAGACCACCAGCTCCGAGAGGTTGTGGACAAGGCAGAGGCGGAAATGGTAATGGTCGAGGACAAGAAGCGCCTGGCAGGGGTGCTGGTTTTGCTGAGGCTCGTCAACCAGCGTTAGTTTATGCAGCTCGTCGCCGAGAGGAGGGTGATGCTCCTGACGTCATAACTGGTACATTTTTGATTTCTAGTATGCCATACACTGCGTTGATAGATGTTGGATCTACCTATTCTTATGTTGCATGTGCCATGTCTGGGTCACTGGGAGTGCGTTCTGAGGAGACAGTGAGTGGGGTAACTGTACTAAGTCCTTTAGGTCACTCGGTTAGGGTAGACAAACTGTATAGAGACGTACCTATAGAGACTCAAGGAAAAATCTTTTCTGGAGACTTGATGGAGCTACCTTTCGGAGAATTTGATCTCATCTTGGGAATGGATTGGCTTGTAAAGCATAGGGCTACTTTGGATTGTGCTGCAAAACGAATGAGGCTAAAGACTGCAGAGGATGAGGAAGTTATGGTGATAGGTGAACGTAGAGATTATTTGTCCAATGTGGTGTTAGCATTAAGAGCTGAGAAGTGGATTCGTAAAGGATGTGCGGCTTATTTAGCATTCGTGGGTCAAGTAGAAACTGAGGAACTAACTGTGGATCAAGTTAGAACCGTTAAAGATTTTCAAGATGTTTTTCCAGAGGAGCTTCCAGGTTTACCTCCGAATCGAGAGGTTGAGTTTGGGGTTGACTTGTTGCCTGGTTCGGCACCAGTGTCTATTGCACCGTATAGGATGGCACCAAAGGAGTTGGTGGAGTTGAAAGCGCAGATTCAAGAACTGTTGGATAGAGGTTTCATTAGGCCAAGTGTGTCCCCGTGGGGAGCACCAGTGCTGTTCGTAAAGAAGAAAGATGGGTCAATGCGAATGTGCATCGATTATCGGCAGTTGAACAAGCTGACGATTAAGAATAAGTACCCGTTGCCAAGAATCGATGATCTGTTCGACCAGCTTAGAGGAGCTTCAGTATTCTCCAAGATTGACCTTCGATCTGGGTACCATCAATTAAGGGTGAAAGAGGTGGATATATACAAGACAGCATTCAGAACTCGCTATGGTCACTATGAATTCTTGGTTATGCCATTTGGGTTAACCAATGCACCTGCAGCTTTTATGGATCTGATGAATCGAGTGTTCCAGCCATACTTGGATCGATTCGTGGTCGTCTTTATCGATGATATTTTGGTCTATTCTGAATCTGAGGAGAAACATGTTGAGCATCTTCGTATTGTGCTGCAAGTGTTAAGGGAAAAGGAGCTTTATGCAAAATTCAGTAAGTGTGAGTTTTGGTTGAGGGAGGTAACCTTCTTGGGCCAAGTTGTATCTGCTGAGGGGATTAAGGTAGACCCTCAAAAGATTGAAGCAATTCTGGAGTGGAAACCACCGAGGTCAGTGGCAGAAATTCGAAGTTTTCTGGGTTTAGCTGGATACTATAGAAGGTTTGTAGAAGGATTTTCTATGATGGCAGCGCCATTAACAAAACTCATAAGGAAGGGAGTGCCATATATTTGGACCGAGCAGCAGCAAGAAGCTTTTGAGAAACTAAAGAAGGTTCTGACCGAGGCACCTGTACTGATTCAACCAGAGTTTGGAAAAGATTTTACCGTGTTCAGTGATGCATCACATGTTGGGTTGGGCTGTGTGTTGATGCAAGAGGGTAAAGTGGTTGCTTATGCATCGCGACAGCTTAAACCTCATGAAGTGAACTACCCTACCCATGATCTGGAGTTGGCGGCAGTAATCTTCGCACTTAAGATCTGGCGACATTATCTGTATGGAGAAAGGTGTATTATATACACAGACCATAAGAGTCTTAAGTACTTGTTGACTCAGAAGGAGCTGAATCTTAGGCAATGGAGATAGATTGAGTTGCTTAAGGATTATGATTGTGCGATTGAGTATCATCCAGGCAAAGCTAATGTGGTGGCTGATGCCCTAAGTCGTAGAACTGTATCTGATCTGAGAGCTATGTTTGCTCGTTTGAGTCTGTATGATGATGGTAGTCTGTTAGCAGAATTGCAAGTAAGACCTACCTGGGTGGATGAGATTAAGGAGAAGCAGTCGAAGGATGAGTCTCTGGTCTCTCGATTTCAGCAGGTTAGGGATGGGAGTACTTCTGAGTTTGGACTTAACAGTAAGGGTGTTCTATGTTTCCACGGTAGAATCTGTATGCCTAAGGATTCCAATTTGAGGAAAGCCATTCTGAATGAAGCTCATAAAGGACGGCGTGCTATGCATCCTGGAGGTAATAAGATGTATCATGACTTAAAGGAGTTGTATTGGTGGCCTAGACTGAAGCGTGAGGTAACAGAATTTGTGGGGAAATGTCTGACTTGTCAGCAAGTGAAAGCTGAACATCAGTTACCTTCTGGACTTCTACAACCAGTGAAGGTACCACTCTGGAAGTGAGAAAGGGTGACCATGGATTTCATAAGTGGATTGCCCTTAACGCCGTCAAAGAAGGACTCGATTTGGGTGATTGTAGACAGGTTTACTAAATCTGCTCATTTCATCCATGTACGTACTGATTATTCGCTTCAGAAGTTAGCCAAGTTGTATGTGGCAGAGATTGTGCGGCTGCATGGGGTGCCAGTGTCTATTATCTCTGATCGAGATCCTAGATTCACATCTCGGTTCTGGCAAATGTTGCATGAGGCATTGGGAACGCGACTGATTTTTAGCACAGCCTTCCATCCTCAGACTGATGGCCAGTCAGAAAGGGTTATTCAGATTCTGGAAGATATGTTAAGGGGTTGTGTTATCGACTTTCGAGGCAGTTGGGAGGATTATCTACTGTTGGCAGAGTTCGCGTATAATAACAGTTATCAGGCTAGCATCCGTATGGCACCTTATGAGGCACTGTATGGGCGTAAGTGTCGTTCACCTAGTTGTTGGACCGAATTGGGCGAGCGGCAAGTTCTTGGACCTGAGTTGGTAGCAGAGACTGAAGAGAAGGTCAAAATAATAAGGGATCAGTTAAAAGAGGCATCTGATCGACAGAAGTCTTACGCGAATTTGAGGCGTAAGGAGATTGAGTATTCAGTGGGTGACATGGTCTTTCTGAAGGTTTCGCCTTGGAAGAAGATACTAAGATTTGGTGAGAAAGGCAAGCTAAGTCCGCGGTTTATTGGGCCTTATCGGGTTCTTAAGTGAATAGGTCCGGTGGCGTATCAGTTGGAATTACCTCCAGAGTTAAATAGAATCCATGATGTGTTCCACGTATCCATGTTAAGACGATATCGTTCTGACCCTACTCATATTCTACCAGTTGCAGAAGTGGAGGTACAGCCTGACTTGACTTTCGAAGAAGAGCCGGTGCAGATTCTGGATCGAGACATAAAGGTTCTAAGAAGAAAATCAGTCCCATTAGTAAAGGTACTTTGGCGTAATCATGGCAGAGAGGAAGCTACTTGGGAACCAGAGGAGGCAATGCGTCAGCAATATCCCCATTTGTTTGGATAAGGTAAATTTCGAGGACGAAATTTCTTTAAGGAGGGTAGAGTTGTAATGCCCTAATTTTTGGGTTTTTCCTAGATTGTTCTTATCTGATAAAATGTTGAAATGCTAGTATTTGGGTGTGTAATGCATGTTTGGAGTATGATAATGGGCCTATGGAAGGCCCATGTGTTGGTTAGGAGCTCGGCAAAATTTTGAATTCTAAGCTTAGGAGATAGGGGATCATTGAAAGTAAGGGTCTTAAGAAATTGTGTGCGAAATAAGACACAAAAGAATCAGTGGTAAAGTGGCAAGGGAGACGCCACTAGACTCCTTAAAAGGTGGCGCCTAAATGAGCTTGGAGGTCCAAGGTTCAAGCTGCAGAGGTTGCAAGTGTGGTGTTTTATTTTTGAGCTTGAGCAGGTAAGAGTTTGAAGCAGAATTGAACTCTGCTTGGGAAGGAGTTTGAATCGGTCAATGAGCAAATCTAGGAGGGAGTTGAGGAGCTTTTGAATTTCAAAGGAGGTGGCCGATTTAGGGACTCGGCAAGTGTAATTCGGCTAGGGGGCTTGGTGCTTGTAATTTCGGCAAATTGAGGAGGAGAGTGCCGAATGTGATAAGGGAGTTTTGGGTGCTAGCCTTTCTTTTTTCTTTTGTTAGCCGAATTGTAGTCAGGGTTAGTGTTTGGGTTCCTTTTTGTCTCTTCAGTTTGCTGGTAGCCGAATATAGGACTTCCAAAAATACAACATTGTGCCGTATTTTCCCTGTGAAATCAATTGCTCACCTTTTATCCTCTTCAACCTCAATTCTTAGGTTCTTTCTCTTCTATTTCCTCTTTCTATCGTCCATATCTCCCTGTCTTCACCTTGTTTTTATTTTTTGATCGTCTCTAAAGCTAACAACCACCCTATTGCCGATTCTCTTATTTGACCGAAACCCCTTACACCTTGCCGATTTCTCAATAGCCGTATACCTCTCTTCTCCCTATTCTCTTATCGATATTTTTCCATAACCTCTTGGCCGAATCCTTGCACCATCACTCTCTCTTTTCTTCTTCCATTTCTTAAAGCCTCTTGTTTCTTGTTGAACCGAATATTCTGAGGATCAGAACTTTATCTCTTCTTTTTGGAACCGAAAACCTTCATTGAGGGCCGAATCTCAAACCGACTCTTTTCTCTTGCGGGTTCGTAGAAGGAGTAGTTGTGAATCAAGATTATACTCGTATCTAAGATCTTTCTTGGGCTGATATCATAGTGGTAAGTACCCTTTCTCGTTAATCATTCATATTTAGGGCATGAAAAGCCGAAACCCCTTTTGGGGAGGCTAACATTAATGACTAAGGGCGTGTTGGCTGTTCTCTTTTGGTTTGATTATGTTAGTGCGATCAAGAGGCTGTGCAACTAAGGACTTAGAAGGCTAAACGCTGCGGGACAGTAGGATTTAGTCCACAATCGACTAAAAGGGGTAAGATTTCGATGCTTAGGCCACGTAGGCCGATTATGGTAAGGGTTTATGGATCTTTGGTTATAGAATATTAGACTAAAAATTATCGTTCGATTGTAGGCTCTTCGTACGTGGATTCCGTCATTGTTTCATCTATTAACAGGTGTGTAACGTATCTCTATCTTAGACTAGGATGGCTAAAGGCCGTAATAACCGAAAACTGTGCTAAAGTGACCGATCGAAAGTGACCGAAAATCAGTCTTGGAGGGATCTAAGAGTAGCCGAATACTCTATTGTGGTCACATTGGAAATTGACGGTGGCAAAATTGCAGAAGGTGCAATTTCGAGCGTTTTGGTAAGTTGGGCTTCGATGGGCCAAGGTGGGCCCAATGGGCTTTCGAGCTCATCTTGGAAAATGACCGTTAAAGACTTTCTAGTAACATGAACAATAAAAAGATGGTTAAGTGGGTAAACTAAACCTAAAAATTAGACGTAATGGACTGGAGACGAAATGGACTTAGTAAGGCCCATTAGGGGTTTTAGGCTAAAAAGGGCAAAACTGGAAATTTGGCTTAAATGGACTTCTGTGGTTATATGAGGGCTGATAATTTATTGGATTTGCACAAAATCTCTGAAAATATGAAAAAGGACTAAAATACCCTTAAATATGGAAAATTACCAAAATACCCCTAGGTGTAAAAAGACTATTATACCCCTAGGGTCAATTCTGTATGAAATGTATGATTTTATGTATCTGCATGAGTTACCATTTAATGTGAGCATATCTGATGCATGAGATGTTATATGTTGCATGCTAGTATTTGTATATCTGTTGCATGGGGTATGGGTTTATGATGGAGGAAGCGTTCTGGCAGCCTCGCTGCAATCTGGTGACTTTGTCACATTATTATCTGGCAGCCTCGCTGCAATCTGGTGGCCTCGCTACAATATCTGATCTGGTGACCTCGTCACAATATCTGGCAGCCTCGCTGCAAATATCTGTGGTGTGTAGCGGTTGGGTGGGTCGAGTAGTCTCCCCACATGGTGTAAGGCTGGTACGGGGGTGTTATGGATAGATCTGGGTTGGGTTTTCTGCTTGCATATTATATCTGATCTGTATCTGTTATGGGCCTATGGGGTTAACCTGATTTCTGTAATGGGCCAAGGCCCAACTAATCTGATTCTGAGGCTTGATCTGTTTTGGCCTATGGTTGAGATAATGTTGCACACTGAGTTGTCAAACTCACCCCCCTTTTTATTTAATCTCTGCAGGTAACACTCAACCATAGTGGGCTTGGAGCTGCGAGAGATTCGGAGTGGCCACAGCATCTGCAGAACTGGTTTTTATTTTGTTTAAAGTATTTTATTATTAAGTTATTTTTGGGTTTTATTTTGTAATAAGGCCGCTATCTAAGTTTTATTTGGTTTAATTTTTCTTTGATGATTAAATTACATTTTATAGAATCGCTAGTTTAGGCTACGCTGGTTTCAAAATCTAAAGAACGTTTTTAAAACTCAACGAGTGAATAATATGGATAACTTAAAGGATTAATAAACTGGTTTTAACAAGCTTACTCTTTTGATTCAAACCTCACTTAAGACACAACAAGACTAAAAGGGGCGTAAACTTAGTATTAGGATCGTGTGACACACCAGATCTGGTCGTAACGCCTAGGCCGGGTTTGGGGTGTTACATGATCCGTAGAAATCCCTAACTTATGTTAATATCTCTCTCGAGACTAAAAACAACGTTGATTAATTGAAATCTCTTTCTAATTAAAACCTCTAGTGTTGCCTTAACTCAATCTATGGATTCCCTTATTAGGTTTGACCCTAATCCGACAGATTTTCGTTGTCCTATCTCTAGGATTGCGATCAACTCCGCTTAATTGTGCTGGATCTACTCCTATGCAGGGACTTTTGCTTCTCTACATAAGCACATTCGACTTAAATCAATATCCCGGAAATATCAATTTAAGAGTTAAAAACACAATTAAGAACAAATCAAATATTTATCATATAATTCAAGAGAAAATAATAAAAAGATCTATCTTAGGTTTCATCCCCCTCAAGTATTTGGGGGAATTAGTTCATGATTATAAAAGGAAACATCTCAGAAGAAATAAAATAACAAAACATAAAGAACCCAAAAACCTCTGAAGGTAATTGAAGGGAGATCTTTAGTCTTGAGGGAGAATTCAGCTTCTGAGATGGATCAATTGGCTTCCCTTTGAGTAATTCCTTGCTTCTACTCTCTGTATTAGCAGAAATAAGGCACTCTTTTGTGGGAGAAAAAGTACACCCTTGGAGTTGCCTCCTAGGGTCTTTATATAGAGTTTTGGAATGCCTTTATTAGCCTCTAAGTAGCCTTTTCTGACTGAAATTGAACTTCCTCACGACAGGGACAGGCCGGTGTGCCACGCCTGTGTGGATCAAGGCCTAGGCTGTGCTCGGGTCTATTAAGCTGGCACGACCCTGGGGTCGGGCAGTGTGAGTCAGGGTTGGGCCGTGTTCATGCTCAAAGTGGCATGGCCGTGTCACACGGCCATATGGCGATCCTCTAGGCCGTGTTGTTTTCATACTTTGGCCTATTTTCTCTGTTTTCAGCCCGTTTCTCGTTCTTTTCACTTCCTTATGCTTACTTAAGTATAAAACATGAAATTAAAGGTTTAAGAGCATCAATTTACACAAATCAATGGTTAATTCATCCAGAAATTAGGCTAAGCATGAGGTAAAAATATGTATAATTTATCGTTTATCAACATTAAACTCCCTATGTTGCAATACAACGACCAGCTTTGAGTTCTATGCCTTTGAATAATCTCCTTCACACTTACTAAGTACGTTAGCTTGCCTTTAGGCCACATTCGGCCCCTAAGTTCAATAAAAGACTCAAAATGTGATTTTTTATTGAATTTAACTAAACTAAAGAAACATAACTAAAACATACTGAAATTGCTCATATTCAAGCTCCTCAAGTAAAAAAAAAAAAAAAAAAAACTAGTTTAATCTGCTGCACCAAATTATGATAGGTCAAACTTTTATACACTTGAGTCATTGCTTGTCTCAATCAAAGTAAAATAAAAATAGAAACATAAAGGACAGCAGTTGAACAAGTATAATACAAAGATTGGTTTTGGAGTACATAACTAGGCATTTTCATGTTTACACATAATCCTACCATGATATATACACGACTTACCACTTTCAATATCAAACACTTAAGTTCAGTATATTATGAAGTACACATGAATTAAGGTTTTTCAAATATATGCATGCATCAATAAATCATATAGGTAATTTGATTATCCTAGCAAAATACAAACAGTCGTAAATGCAATTACTTAATATGATGTCAATTCATGAATAAGTCTACCTAGGTCACATAGGACTTTTTGGCTTGTAACATTTTGAGGCTTAGAACATGTATGAAATTCAAGAGTAAGAAGCATCAAAACAGTTTCAAGCATGAAAATAGTTGGGCACATTATATTGTTCCCTATTCTCCCCCTTAGTAACCCTTGCTTGCTCACCACCTTATTTCTCCTTCTCTCACCTTCATTATTTCTCCACATAGGAAGTCACAACATAATATAGCAATTACGGCTAGCTCATGAGTTTTTGTGCATAAATGATTGAGTTTTCTACTTTTGTGACTTTGTCACTTTTTGATCTTTTTCACTACATCTCACTCACATTGCTTTTGCTTTTCAAGTACTTTTCTACTCATTTTGATTTTCTTTTTTGTATTTTTTTCTTTTGTTGCACATATTGGCTAACATATAACCACTATATCACATTGATCCTTCCTATTTCACTATGTTTTTACAAAATTTTTCGTGGTGTATACTTAACCTTTAATGTGTATGGCCAAACATCTATAGTCATGTAGTTCAAGACTAAGGAAAAAATGGTAGATACAAATTAACATTTCTGGCTCGGGTTTTGTTTGCAGGTTCATAAAGAAGTGTTTTATTGCTCAAAATAGGTACTAAAGATGAATAAATAGGTTAGCTTTTTGGCTCTGGGTGTATACCAAACAATGCCTTAGGTCATCCCTATATATATCAGTATTCACAAATTTAATCAACCAAACAATCACAAATTCAACTATTTATCATAAATACTAGCATGCTCATTTCTATTTATTCTCTATATCATTTGGTATATTCAATTACGCAATGCCTATTTACGGTGTAATAAATAAAACTTAACAGTTTAATAGTCAAAAAAATTAAAATCATTTACTATCATGCCAAATTTATAGAAAACACAATCAACCTATGTACATGCTCCTAACCAATCACTTATATTTCTTCAAGCTCAAGCATACATTTGACAAAAAAAAAAATAAAATTAAAGTAAAAAAATTAAAAAAAAAAAGTCCTATGTTACCCCCACAATTTAGAAAACACATTGTCCTCAATGTGTAGCCCGAAAATGATAAGGAAAGAAGTTACTCGATTTATCATGACATTGCAATAGTCTAATTGTAGGTGCTTCCTTCTTTATTTGCTGTGAGTTTGAATATGTTGTGCTTCTTTCATGTGGGGTTCCTACACAAAAAACTTGAAAAAAAATGAAAGAAAAATATAAAATCTATTATTAGTCCTACTCCTAAAACAATTTAAAAATATCCAAAATTATTTACAATCTTAAAAATAAAAATTAATAGTTGAATCATCATCAAAATAATCAAAATGGGGCAATTACCACTTCTCCATCGGTGCCTTCCCTTTTCTTGATACTTGACCTCAAGACGAGCCTTCACCTGATGAATGTGCTTGGCGGCCTAGGCTTTAGATTACGGCCCTCTTTTGCATAGAATATCGTGGTTAAAAGGCCACCTCATAGTCATTGTCATCCTTTTGATATCCTTGCTCAATAGCCTCTTCTTCCTCCTCTTCCCTATGTTCATTTTTCTCTTCTTCAAATGTTCTTGATGTATCCAAGTCTGGCAGGCAGTTTGGTTCTTTGATATTGTGTTTCCGTGCAAACTTTTAGATAATCGACCTTGATTCTTGTATCTATTTTATCATCCAATCTAGTTTCAAGGTTTCACTCTCTTTCCCTCTAAACTTTTGCTGGTTGTTTCTTTTTTAGGGATATAGGGACATCCATCTTTTCTTAACTCCTCTAGTTACATTCTATGACTTGCTTTCGATTAACCTTTACATATTGTATATAGATAGAATCACCTAGCTCTTTGTTGGTTGCATGAATTCTTTATTTTTTTCCATTGGAACCTCTGCTCTTTTACAAAGTGTCATCACAAGATGTGGAAAGAAAATGCTGACCTTTTGGCCACTAACACAATGCGTCATATGTTGAAGGATCCATTCCCTAATGCATATATGTTTTTTCTGTAAAATTACATATAACAAAATAGTTTGGGACGGATTGACATTAGAAATGTTAAGAGCAAGAAAGATTCCAAAGTAAATAAATTGTATCCGCATTTTAGCTACAGGAAACATTAAGGGTTGATTGAAATTGGTCGGTAATCTAGTATTTGGCCAGAAGTTCCATTCACCTTGGTTTGCAGTTAAATATTGTAACAGCCCGTTTTCAGTGAAATCAAAACAGTGTTTTCAAGACCACAAATTCGTTGAGTAAATTAATGTTTTATTATTATTTAAATGTCTATGGTATGATAGTAGAGTCGTATAAAAATTTCATTAAGAAATTTTGACATTTGCATGCCTAATTAAGCGAAAATGACTAAATCGTAAAAGGTACGAAAGTAGAGTTCTATAAGTTAAAGGTATCAAATAGCTATGAAACTTTAATGTAAGAGAACTTAGATGGTAAATACAAAATTTATGTAGTTAATGGAGATTCATGGATTGGTTTTATGGAAATTTTGAATGGTTTTAAATGTTATTTTGGTAATTAGGTAAATAAAGGTTAAAAATTAATAAAACAAATATTTCTCCAGTCATTCATCTCCCTCACTGATTTTCTAAGGCAAGAACACCATTTTTAAGGCTTTTACATTTGACTACTACAAGTGTTAGAATGTAAGTGTTATTTTGTCCCGTTTTTAATAATTTTTATGTTTTTAAGATCATTATAGATTAATCTAGCTAGCTTAGAGACTAACTTGAGAAACTATTAAACGTTTAGGGTTTTACCATGAATGTTCTTACATGATTTTTTAAGTTTAATGAAAGATTATGACTCCTTGATGTTGAACGTATTTGTAGATATTTTTGAAGAGATTTTTGATGAAATTTTCATTTAGGGACTTATTTGAAAAGTAATGAAATACCATGGTAAATTTGTGAAATACTAATTTGTATGGATTGCTAGAAGTCCTTAGTGAATTTGGCTAGTATGAAATTAGATGAAATTGCTTAAATCGTATTTTACGAGCTTAAAGACTAAATTGTGAAAAGTTAAAATATTAGGGGCAAAATTGTAATTATGCATAAATGTGGATCATGGATTGAATTAAATGTTTGAGATTGATTCAAACACTTAATTAAATATAATTATCTATTTAGATCAAGAGAAATCTCAACCAGATCTAACCCAAGAAAAGGCAAAAATCACAGATTAGCTTAACTGTATTTCTATGCTCTAGTTGTCAATGTAAGTTTATAGTATTTGAATGTGTAATTGAATTTCTACTTATGTTTTGATATTATAGTTATGTAACTAAATGCTTATAGTTAATTATTCCCTGAATTGCACATACGTGCCCCTATTTGTACTTTAGTACCCTGAATTGCACATACGTGCCTCTGTTTGTACTTTGATACCCCTAAATTGTACGTACGTGACACTGTTTGTACTTCTGTACCCCTAAATTGCATAGACGTTCCCCTATTTGTACTTTGGCACCCCAAAATTGCACATAAGTGCCCCTGTTTACACTTTGGAAACTTTTACTCAAGTAAAATATGAATCGTAGTCAATTATTGTTAAATTTAATGATATATTATGTTATTATTAAGCATTATAATCTTATTCATTTTTGTGGATTGTTTTGTAGATCGTTGTTTTTGACTTTTGAATGGATCAAACCTTCGGCTCACACTATCCATCGACGTTGGTAGTTTTTGTGTCTGTTAGGGTAGTGGCATGTATATGTGGCTATATAGGTTGTTTTGGTACAATATGTCAATATACTAAACTAAGTTATTAGGTATTTTATTAAGGATGTAAGTAGGAATCTTTTGGGTACAATTACAATGGTATGAAAATGAACACTTGTGAAATGTTTTGGCTTGAGAATGAATTAGGTGCTATGCTAGAAATGGATCAATATTACAAGTTTTGTTGTTAATGTTGGATATATTTGTGGTGTCTATAAAAGGCACATTTGTTGGTTGCTTTCCAAACATTAAAATGGTATGTTATGTTGAGTTACTTGTGGCCCCAATTATGGTATGCCTTAGGATGAAATTGAATTAGTTGTGAATGTTGTGTACTAATGCACACGATTAGGTAAGGTTGTTTGATTGTGATTGAGGTGCCTATATGGCATATTGGTTTAATGGGATTTTGCCAGTTGAATTCGTCATTTTATTCATGCTTTGGGTATATTTTAATGCCTTGGTCATATGTGCAAATTGTGTTTAGGTACATGCTTGAAGTAGGTGAAGGAAATGGCTTGATTTTGGCCAATTTCTTGTCCACACGGCCTAAGACATGGGCGTGTGTCTCAACCGTGTGTGACATACGACCATGCGACATGGCTGAGTTAAACGGGAATGGACAATGGCTAGGACAGTCGTATATCCCTATTTTAATTGTTAAATGGCCTGAGACACATGCGTGTGTCTCAGCTGTGTAAGTCACACAGCCTTGTGACCCTTATAGTTTAAAGTTTTTATTTTTTTTCTTACATGTTTCAAATGCTTCTAATTTAGTCCCGAATAATTGTCAAAGTGCTTCAGTAACACCCCTAACCAGTATCCGTTGCTGGACTAGGGTTAGAGGATTACCGTATAGTTCAGAAATTTTACAGATATTATACAATCATTCATCTCAAAACATAATCAAAAGTAATCACATAGTCCCTTATGAAGGTCTTCAAGACTTTTAGCATGAATTAAAAGTAGGTCAGGACTAAACCGAACACTTAGAACATTTTTCAAAACTTAATTTTTCAAAACTTTAATATTTTTCTATACTGTAACATGCTCGTGTGATCAGACCGTGTGCCTTACATGGCTACCAGACACGCTTATGTGTCTAGGCCGTGGCAAAATAGAGCATACATACTGACTTGTTCACACGACCATGAGACACGCCGATGTGCTCGGCCGTGTGAAAATTAAAGAGGCTACTGACTTGCACACATGGCCACAAGGCACGCCAGTGTGCCTAGCCCGTGTGACATCTTGACCAATTCAGCTAAGGTACAGGGATCACACGGTAGAGACACACGCCCGTGTGCTTTGGCCATGTGGCACAAAATGGGCTTGGTTTAAGCCACATTTTCCCATTCAATTGCCAAGTACCTACAATACAACTTATATACAATTCAAGATGCAATAATAATCAACCATTTCAGCCAATTACCAAACCAAAACATTGCTCAATTCATTATCATCCAATTCATACTCATCATCCAAACCAAATCATACCAAAACCTCAAAACACAATAGCATACCAATGTACACTTAACTTCACCTATTAGCATCATATTCAATCACTTATTAAACTTGCTCAAATCAAAACATTTTTCATACCAAAATGACCATTACCCAAGGCCATACTTGCATCACATAAACTTACCAGAACAAGCATATTCATAATTATTTGATTGCTACATCTCATGGCATAACTTATAAACATTTCGAAACATATCCCAAAGACATCTAGCTATACAAACCATAATTCAACATATTCACTTACAAAATATACCAAATGAAGATTGATAGTGTGGTGATGATCCTTGACGATTCCCGAGCTTTCAATAGCTTTGATAACTATAAAATAGAGTAAATAAACACATAGTAAGATAGAAAGAGCTTAGTAAGTCATATACAAATAAATCCATAATAAAGAACAATTTTTAACCATTAGAACCATATGATCTATGACATAACATAAGCATAAAATATAATTCAATTGATCTCAACTAATCAAATTCATTCACTCAAATTCACATATCATATTCATATAGCTCACACATCAAATTATCATATACATACATACCTCTAATTCTCCAATTTCTTATACATTCATACGTACCAAAGTTCAGATGCGCATTCATATTCTCCTTCACTTTCTCAGAGTGCCCGTTGAACCAATCAGAATTAACTAGGATAACTGGATAGCTCAGAAAACTCATACAATGTCGACGTCCCAGACGTGGTCTTACATGTAATCGGATATCGATGCCACTGTCCCAGACAGGGTCTTACTCAAATCAATATGATGCCAATGTCCCAAACATGGTATTACATGTTAATCTCATATCGATGCCAATGTCCCAGACGTAGTCTTACACGAAAACACATACCGGATCCTATGTCATGACATATGTAGCTAACTATTCCTAAGGTTCGGATGGGAATTTTCAGACTTGATTACATGCTCTTAATTTAATTTGGATTTCACATATCCAGCTCTCATAGCCATATAATACAATTTAATCAACATAATAGTAATTATAATTCAGTTTAACGCATTTATTTGTATATCGACTTACTTTCGACTTTCTTCGATCTAATTTCGTTTTCTTTAGTTCTTGATCTATATAAATTCAAATTAAGCTCTTTTATTCACTAACTCATCCAATTTAACCCAAAAACGTATAATTAGTGCATTTTACAAATTAGCCCTCACATTTGCACATTTTCACAATTTAGTCCATAATTCATAAAATCATCAAATTCACCAAAGTTCACCACATTTAGGCATAGTCGAATTTTAATGGTATTCAATTAAGCCCATACAACACATTTATTTCACAAATTAGTCCTCCAAAATCTTATTTCCACTATTTAGCCCCAATTACTCAAATTCATCAAAAATTCATACACAAAATATATTAACCCAACATATGTCTTTCATATTTCATCAATTAACACTTCAAAGCTCACAAAATCAACAATGGCATAACTCAAAATCATCTTCAAATTCTTAAATTGAAACATGGGCTTGATAATATACTAAGCAACGATCACAAAAACATAAAAATCATCAAAAACGGATTGAAAATGAACCTTTAATCAAGCTAGAAGCTAGCCGAATGCATGGAAGCTCCAAAACCTTTTTTTTTTCTTTATATATTCGGCAAGATGAATGAATATATCAGTTATTTCATGTTTTGTTTTAATTTTAATTACTTTAATTCACATTTTACCAAATTAACCTTATCAAACAAACATATAAATCACATATAATAAGGTTATTTATGACCACTCATGAACTAAATGGTTTAATTACCATTTAAGACCAAAATCATTAAACGCCATCTCAATTAAACAGATTGAATATATAGCATGTTAATTTTACCTTTTATGCGATTTATCCATTTTCATAATTCACCATAGAAATAGACAAATTAAATCACAAAAATTTTACAGAAGTTAATTCACAGAACACAGACATAGAAAATAATATTAAAATATTTTTCAGACTTGGATATGTGGTCCTGAAACTACTATTCCGAGTAGGGTCCAAACCGGGTTGTTACAACTCTCCGCCCTTAGGGATTTTCACCCCTGAAAATCTTACGTTAAATAGATTCAGATGTTGTTGTTTAATCACATCTTCAAGCTCTCACGTAGCCTCTTCTAGACTGTGACGATGTCATAATACCTTGACTAATGGAATCTTTTTATTTCGTAGTTCTTTCACTTCACGAGCTAAAATATGGATCGGTTCTTCTTCAAAAGTCATATCGGGCTGTATTTCAATCTCAGACAGATTAATCACATGAGATGGATCAGATCTGTATCCTCAAAGCATGGATACATGAAATACATTGTGAATCTTTTCAAGCTCGGATGGTAAAAGTAATCTATAAGCAACCGGCCCAACTCTCTCAATGATTTCATAAGGTCCAATGAACCTCGGACACAATTTTCCCTTTTTACCTAAACGAAGCACTTTCTTCCACGAAGAAACTTCTAAAAAGACATCGTCACCAATCTCAAATCTGAAATCCTTGCGTTTGAAATTAGCGTATGATTTCTGATGATTAGAAGCTGCTTTCAGACTATCTCGGATTACTTTCACTTTTTGCTCAGTCTCCTGAATCAAATCAATTCCGTATATCTTATTTTCACTGAGCTCAGACCAGTAAAATGGTGTACGGCATTTTCTACCATACAAGGCTTGTAATGCCCTCTTACCTGAGACTGTCACCGGAGTCGAGCTTGAGGTGTTACTAAACTTATTTCATCACTTTTTAAATTTTAAATCAACTAATTTAATTCTCGTAGCAAGCTGTCTTTTGCATCATGGTTGCTTAAAAAAGCATATCTTGAGCTACGAAACTCAAAATCAAGATCCATAAAGTTTCCCTGAAACTAGACTTATATATCTATCTACTAATTGTTTTCTAGAATTTTTTGTCAGACCAATTAGTATAGTTTATTAGTTAAATTTACCCCTGTTTCAGAACTCGACTGCACTGACCTCTGCTTACTACAAACCACTTTTCTCTCTGTACAAAATTCATATGACTATGCCATTTGTTTCTATTAAAACTAGACTTAATATGAATTCTGCAAATATAAATTGCACCTCCTAATTATTTTTTTAAAATTTATGGTAAATTTCCAAAGTTGGAACAGAGGATCCAGAAATCGCTCTGGCCCTGTTTCACTAAAACTCAAAAATCCCACAATAAGTAACTCCTTTACCTATTTCGTTTCTTCCATATGAAAGTAGCCACAATAAGATTCAGTTTCATATTTAATTCATCACCTAATTTAGTTTCTACTATTTTTAGTGATTTTTCAAACTCACATCATTGTTACTGTAATGTTCTGTTTTATGGCAATTTCATCTTTTTATGAATTTTCATGAACTAGATAACATATTAAACTCACATGGCATCAAACATGATCTAGACTAGCCATTCCAATGACTAATCATCATCAAGCATTTTCTCAACCAAACCACAACCATATCACAAGATTATTTACACAAAATAGGTATATTGCCATACATGCCATACTTAAGTTTTACAAGCCATTTTACGAAAAAGTTCTTCAGATAGTGTGAACGAGCCTTTGACCTATCCTGATTTCTGAGCTAGCTTGTCCAAAACTACAATGAATAAAAAGGAGGGAGTAAGCATAAATGCTTAGTAAGTTCACATGCAAATAATAAGTAACATAATCATGGAGCTCAACATGAGAATCAATTATAACAACATCACTAAAACATCAATGGCACAAGAACATTTGCTATCTTATCACATCATCATCTTACCATATTCTCACCCTAAGTTTAGGATCATACCTGTCAATTTCTCGTTCACAATACGTTACAACATACCTCGCTCATTTAGGCGCGCTCATTACTTATTTATCAGTCTACCCGTTGAACACATAGGAATATAACTCGGATACCCAAATCGTATACACATAAGTGTCATATCCGTAGCCAAGCTACCATGTAACCTGCCCATAAACGAACTCAGACTCAACTCAATGAGCTCAGATGCCTAGTTACATCTCACGAACTCGGACTCAACTCAACGAGCTCGGATGCCTAGTTACATCTCACGAACTCGGACTCAACTCAATGAGTTCAGAACTCAACCATCTTAGTGACATGTCACTTGTATCCTAATCTAATCCCTAGGTTCAAACGGGATTTTCCTCAATCACACATTTCCCAGTCGTTCTCCTCGGAATATCAGAACCAATACATTGCTTGCATCTCATACTTATCAATTTAATCACATACTTTTCATACCAATACATAATATTTCACAAAGCATAATATTCATAATAACAAGTATCATATCATATAAATAGCATTAAATCACTTAAAATAGCAATTATGTTACATTATTTACACATGAACTTACCTCGGTACAAAATATAACAATTTTGCAATTTAGTCCATAATCTTTTCTTTTCCTCGATCAAGGCTAATTCCACGTCTTTCTTGATCTAAAATAACACATTGAACTTATTTAATACTCACATTTATCAAAATAGTCCTAAATCCAAATTTTGGCAAAATTACAATTTTGCCCCTAAACTTTTACATATTTACACTTTTGGCCAAAAGCTCGGAAATTAAATTTTATTTCAAATTCTTATGTTTTAGGACATGCCGATCATTTATTTGCTATTAGCAAGCTCAAATTCCCACTATAACACATACTTATGAACAATATGTACTTTTACCGATTAAGCCGTTTTGTTTGTTTTTACTTAAAATCGAGTAGCACAAGTTGTCTAACATAATTTAAAACCTCATATTCTATCATAAAACATCAAAATACACAAATTTCACCTATGGGTATTTTTCCAAATATGAACCCTAACTTAAATTATTGCTAGCATAAGCTTTATCGAGTTACCGGGACTACGAAAACATAAAGAACATTAAAAACGGGGCTTGGAATCACTTACTATGGAGCTTGGAAGCTTGAAACAAACCCTAGCTATGGAGAACCCTTGAAATTTCGTGGTAATGAAGAAGATGATCAATTTTGTGTTATTTTTCCCTTTTTATTTCATGTTAATATCCGAATGACCAAAATGCCCCTCCTTACTAAACTTTCAAAAATTCCATCCATGTCCAAATTTTGTCCATGAACTTAAAATTGGCCAAATTACTATTTAAGACCTCCTAATTAATATTTCAAAGCAATTTCATACTAGAAACTTCTAGAATGCAAGTTTTGCAACTTATTCGATTTAGTCCCTAATTTGAAATTAAGCACTTCACGCATAGAATTTCTTCACGAAATTTTCACACAATCATGCAATCATATCATAAACCTCAAAATAATTATAAAATAATTATTTCTACCTCGGATTTGTGGTCACAAAACCACTATTCTGATTAGGCCCTAATTCGGGATATTACAACTCTCCCCCTTTAAGGATTTTCGTCCTCGAAAATCTTCCCGGTAAACAGGTGTGGGTATTGATTTTTCATAGTTTCCTTAGGCTCCTATGTAGTCTCTTCTACCCCGAAGGTACTTGGTGTTCAGCTTTCACTTGTTGACAAATTAGGCATTTCGATACAAACTCTGATATATCTCTTTTCATTCCATTCCACCAATACATTTTCTTCAAGTCATTATACATTTTCGTACTGCCTGGGTGAATCGGCAAACAACCATTATGTGCTTCATGTAAGATCTTTTGAATCAACTCTTCATTTTTCGGTACACAAATTTGATTTTTAAACATCAAGCAACCATCAAAACCGATTCTGAAATCTGACTCTGTATCAACCTCACACTGCTTTCTTTTGGCTTGCAAATCTTCATCGCTTTTTTGAGCTTCACAAATCTCTTGTAAAAACATCGGTCTTACTTTTAACTCGGCCAGAATTGAACCATCATCTGACATTTCCAATCGAGTGTTCGTAACTCTCAAAGCAAACAACAACTTTCTGCTTAAGGCATCTGCAGCCACATTCACTTCTCCCGGATGGTAATCAATCACCAGCTCGTAATCTTTCAATAACTCTAACCATCTTCGCTGTCTCAAGTTCAAATCTTTTTGTGACATCAAGTATTTAAGACTTTTGTGATCGGTATATACTTGACACTTTTCACCATATATATAATGTCGCCAAATCTTCAAAGCAAACACCACTGTAGCCAATTCCAAATCATGAGTAGGATAATTCCTCTCGTGGGGTTTTAACTGCCTCGAAGCATAAGCCACAACTTTTCCTTCTTGCATCAATACACATCCCAAACCATTTAGAGAAGCATCACTATATACCACAAATTCTTTACTTGACTCAGGCTGTACTAATACTGGTGCTTCTGTTAATAACTTTTTCAATTCTTCGAAACTTCGTTGACATTCTTCCATCCACTCAAATTTAACATCCTTTCAGAGTAATCTAGTCATAGGAGCAGCAATTATAGAAAATCCATTTACAAACCGTCGATAATATCCAGCTAGCCCCAAGAAACTTCTAACTTCAGTCACATTTTTCGATGGTTTCCAATCAATAATAGCCGAAATTTTACTGGGATCAACCCGTATACCATCACCTGAAACAATATGACCTAAAAATCCCACTTCTCGAAGCCAGAATTCACTCTTACTAAACTTGGCATACAACTGCTTATCTCTCAAAGTTTGTAAAACTATCCTCAAGTGCTCAGCATGCTCTGTCTCATCTTTCGAATAAATCAGGATATCATCTATAAATACTATAACAAATTTGTCCAAGTATGGTCGAAATATGCGATTCATCAAATCCATAAACACAGCAGAAGCATTTGTTAATCCGAATGGCATAACTAAAAATTCATAATGACCATACCTTGTTCTAAAAGCAGTTTTAGGTCCATCTGACTCTTTTACTCGCAACTGGTAGTACCCAGACCTCAAGTCAATCTTTGAAAACCATGTTGCTTGTAACGCCCTGATTTTCGAGATTTTTCGGGTTTTGTGAATTTTAGTGAAATTTTAAAATTTTGGTGTTCTGAAGGTTGAAAATGTATGTACATGTGTTAGTGGGCCTTTAGAAGGCCCAAGCTTAAGTTAAAACCTGGTAAAATATTAAGTTGGATTTTCAAGTGAAAGGGGACTTGGTTAAGTGGGCCTTTAAGAAAAACCGTGTAAAATATGTCACAAAGGGAGCCTTGGTAGAGTGGCAAGGTGGCGCCACTAAGCTCCTAAAAAAGTGGCGCCTAAGTGGGTATTCAAGGACAAGGGTTCGAGTTACAAGGTAAGCGTAGTGTTCTTTTTAATTTTTAAGCATGTGCCGGGCATGTGCCTAACTTAAGTGAATTTCGGCAAGGGCTTTTAGGGACTTGGGCCGATTGCTTTAAAGAGATTATTAGGGTTATATCTTTTTCTATTTTCTGTCATAAGAATTAGGGTTAGCCACCTTAGGAATTAATCTTCTCTTTTACTGTCAGAAAAGCCGAAACTTGCCTCCCTAGAAAGCTTCTAGCCGATTTCTTCTTCTTCACCTCTACCATTATTTTTTTCTACTTTTCTTTTTCCTCTTTGATCTCTTCCCTAGCCGAACACCCTACTTACTCAGATCCACTCTTTCTTTTGCTCCCATCCCTCTCAAAAACACCCATAGCTGATTGTTCAAAGTACCAGAAATCCCGAAAACTGCTTTCTTTTGCCGAATCTTTCTAAGCCAATTGCCCCTGTTCCTTTCACCTATTGTGGCTGATTACTACATCCCCTTGAGCCACATCATTTTTGACACCATCACTCAAACTCATAGCCCAAATCGCCATCTTCTTCTCTAGTTGAAAAGCCGAAATCACCATAGTTTTAGGGAGATAGCCGAATTTGCAGATCTTAGAGATAAGGGTTCTACTAACGTTTAAGGGTTAGATTTACATCATATCTGCATAGGAATCGAAGAGAAATCGTTGGTAAGTGCTTAATACCTCAGATCTGTACATTATTTCATGTTTTGGAAAAGCCGAAAGTCCCTAAAGTTAGGGAGATTGTCGATTTGGACTTTTAGTAATTCAAAGTGGTATTTTTATTCTTTTTGAGTGATAGTTAGCGAGGAAGGTGATCAAGCAAGGAGTTGAAGGCATTAGTATCACCAGATCTAGATCTAGTGCACCTAAATCGTCAGAGGTAAGTTTTTAGGCCGTTAGAGGTATTGGCCGAATTTGGTAAGGAACTTTTTACAGTGTTTTTCGTGGACCTATTGGCTAATTTATTAGGAAATGGATTGTAGGAGTTAGCAAGTGGAGGAATCCACCGGTTGAACCACAAAACAGGTGTGTGTTTCGAACACCCTTCAATGCTCAAATCGGCAAAAGCCGAAAAGCCGAAATACCAAAATTCTGGCATTTCGAGAGCTTGTGAGCGTGCGAACGCTCTCAAGTTGGTAGGAGAAGGCTGGTTTTGGAATCGATACTGTCAAGCGGGCTGACCACGGAATTTTGGGCGCTACGGTAAGTTGGGCCTCGATGGGCCGAATATGGGCCCAATGGGTAATTTGGGCCCAGTTGGGTAAAAATAAGTCTAAAGGCAATAATATGGATTACAGGCATAAAAACTATTAAAACAAGATAATAGATTGGAAATTAAGGCTTAAATGGGCCTAATGGGCTAAAATGGCATGGTAGAGCCCATTAGGGGTTTTAGGGCCTCAGTGCTAAAACTGATAAACTGAATTAAATGAGTTTTTGTAACAACCACTGTAATAGTAGAGGCTGTAATAATAATAAAAACTGTAATAAGAGAACAAAATTACTGAAATACCCTTAAGGTGAGAAATTACTGATTTACCCCTAAGTATGAAATTATCATTATACCCCTAGGGCTAAAACCGACTATACTGCTTGATATGACTGTTACTGTTACTGCATACCATGATATGTATCTGTTGCATGGATTGGGTTTATATTGGAGGAAGTGTGAGTGGCACTGCCACGTTACTGAAAGGGGCTATGCCTCGTACTGTTTCTGAAAGGGGCTTTGCCTCGTATACTGTTTATCTGAGCAGCCATGCTGCGACTGTGGTGTGTGGGCTGGGTGGGTCGAGTTATTCCCCACATGGTGTGTTGGCTGGTATGGGTGGTGTGTAGCGGTTGGTGGGTTGAGTAGTCTCCCCAATTGGGTTGCATTCATACTATTATACTGTACTGTACTGTTATGGGCCTATGGGCCAAACTGTTATCTGAATAGGGCTTCAGCCCAGTATCTATTATAGGGCTTTGGCCCAGTATCTGTAATCTGAATAGGGCTTCGGCCCAGTATCTGACTGAGACTGGTTAGGGCTCAGGCCCAGTGGGCTCGAGCCGATGTGGGCTTTGGATGGGTTCTACACACACTGAGTTTTCCCAAACTCACCCTCCTCTTTCCATCCTTGTAGGTGAGCCCTAGATCGTGACTTGGTTGCTGGGAGGGATTCAGAGTGGCCACGAAGACTGAACTCATATTTTAATTAGTTTATTAATTTAATTACTTTTACTATTGGTTCTATTTTGTTATGGGTTGTAATAAGGCCACTATATCTGTTTTTATTTGGGACTTTCAACTATTTTATTTCATCCACAATTACACATTGTTTTCAAAAATTAAACAAATGTTTTCTTAACCAACCTGTTATTACAAGAGACTAAGTAAGATAATAAGGTTAAAGTGAATCGCTTAACAAATGGATTAGAGATTAAGTTGAATAGTTATTAAAATGGGAATTTCCAAAAAAGTCAAGCATTGCTTTTCAAAACTCACCATCGGACTTAGTAAATAGGGCGGCATAGGATAGTCTAGGTGATGTAGCACACCAGACATGGCCGTAACGTCTGGGCCGGGTTCGGGGTGTTACATTGCTCCTTTTAGCTAATTAAACAAATCATCAATTCTCGGCAACGGATACTTGTTCTTGATTGTCACTTTATTTAATTGCTGATAGTCTACACACAATCTCATAGAACCATCCTTTTTTTCACAAATAATACAGGAACACCCCAAGGCGAAAAACTCGATCTCACAAAGCCTTTATCAGTCAACTCTTGTAACTGCAACTTTAATTCTTTCAACTCTGCTGGTGCCACTCTATATGGAGCAATCGAGATCGGAGTTGTTCCCGGTATCAACTCAATACCAAATTCTACTTCTCTGACGGGAGGCAAACCTGACAACTCTTCTGGAAATACATCCGTGAATTCACATACAATCGGCACTAATTCAACTTTCTTTTCAATTTCCTTTGTATTCAACACATACGCCAAATAAGCTTCATAACCCTTTCTCAAATATCTCTGAGCTGACATCGAAGAAATCACACTAGATAATGCCTCTGATTTGTCTGGTTCAACTCGCAGAATTTCACCATTTTCACACTTTAATTCAATAACTTTTTGTTTACAATTTACTATAGCATCATGCAATACCAACCAATCCATACCCAAGATAACATCAAATTCATCAAACGACAACAAGATCAAGTCGGCCAGAAAATAATGGCTCCGAATCATTAAAGGACATTTCTTGCATACTTTATCAACTATAGCACATTTGCCTAACATGTTTGACACTTTAATCATAAATTTTGTGTTCTCAACAGGTATATTCATACTAAATACCAATTTCATGCACACATATGAATGAGTAGAACCGGGATCAATCAAAGCAGTAATATTAACATCATAAAGAGAAAATATACCAGTAATCACGTCGAGTGAGGAAGCATCTTCACGTGCTTTTATGGCATAAGTTCTAGCTGGAGCTCTTGCTTTAGGTTTACCTGCTAAATCTCTGACTATATTCTTGCTGCTTCCTTCATTCCCAGCTTTTCTCGAATATCTTCCTCTCGAGTCTGCGCCACTAGTTTTTGCACACTGAAATTTTTCTTTTTCAATTTTCTCTAGGCAGTCTCTAATAAAATGATCCGAAGAACCACACCGAAAACATTCATCTGCTCTACATGGACCAAAGTGATTTCTACCACATCGTTGGCATTCGGGTTTAACAAATCTCAAATTTCCCACACTAGCCACAGAGGTAGTTTGAGATTTAGGACCCACATTTTGCTTCTTAGGATTCCCATACGAATGTCCTGCCGAAACTTGAAAACAAGGATTCATATTTCTAGATTTTCTAGATTGCTGTGAGAATGAACTACTCATCGATCTTTTCTTCCAATTTCTAGTCTCAGCCTCTACCTTTTTCTTCTCTTTAAGTAGTTCTTCAGCCTTGCAAGCTCGATCGACAAGTACCACCATTTCTTTTAATTCAAGAATCGCTTGCACATTTTGGCCTCTGTAGGAACATATTCTCTAGCATACTTACTCAACCGAACGAACTCCCTTTCGTATTCGGTAGCTGTCATGTTGCCTTGTTTCAATTCAAGAAACTCCTTACGCTTCTGATCAATAAATCTTTCACTGATGTACTTCTTCCGAAATTCTTCTTAAAAGAACTCCCAAGTCACCTTCTCTTTTGGTACCACAGAAACTAATGTCTTCCACCAATAATAGGCTGAATCCCTCAGCAAAGATATAGCACATTTCAAGCATTCTTCAGGTGTGTAAGATAATTCATCAAATACTCGAATAGAATTCTCAAGCCAAAACTCTGCTTTCTCGGCATCATCATCAACATTTGCCCTGAATTCTTCAGCCCCTTGCTTACGAATTTTGTCAATTGGAGTCCTATGTAATTTCATCAGATCCATACCTTGAGGCATCGGGGGTACAGGTTGAGGAATTGGGGGAGGTGGGGGAGGTTGTACATTCGGGTTTGTACGAATGAACTCAGTATACCAAGCACTCATCATCTGGAGAAAGGCTTCCCGAGCCCCTTCTCCTCCTCCTTAACCAACTGTAGGAGGTGGATTTTTAATCAGCACCGCCCCTTCAGCCAGAGCTGGTGCATTACTCTTTACATCATCAGCCGCAGCTGGATCGGGATTCATTTACTATAAAAAAATCGTTTAAAAAGTCAGAAGTCGTCACACTATCACAATATACATATATGGCATGTATAGCAAAATCCATACATACAACACATTAATCTGAGAACCGACTAAACCTACTCTGATACCACCAAATGTAATGCCCTCTTACCCAAGACCGTCGCCGGAGTCTAGCTTGAGGTGTTACTAAACTTATTTCATCACTTTTTAAATTTTAAATCAACTAAGTTAATTCTCGTAGAAAGCTGTCTTTTTGCGTCATGGTCGCTTAAAAAGTCATATCTTGAGTTACAAAACTTGAAATCAAAATTCGTAAAATTTCCCTGAAACTAGACTCATATATCTATCTACTAATTTTTTTCTAGAATTTTTTGTCAGGCCAATTAGTACAGTTTATTAGTTAAAGTTACCCCTATTTTAGAACTCGACTGCACTGACCTCTGCTTACTACGAACTACTTTTCTCTCTGTAAAAAATTCATATACTATGCCGTTTGTTTCTATTAAAACTAGACTCAATAAGAATTCTGAAAATATAAATTATATGTCCTAATTATTGTTTTACAATTTATGGTAAATTTCCAAAGTTGGAACGGGGGATCCAGAAATTGCTCTGGCCCTATTTCACTAAAACTCAAAACTCTCACAACAATAACTCCTTTCCCTGTTTCGCGTCTTCCATATGAAAGTAGACACAATAAGCTTCAGTTTCATATTTAATTCATCACCTAATTTAGTTTCTACTATTTTTAGTGATTTTTCAAACTCACGTCATTGTTACTTTAATGTTCTGTTTTATGGCAATTTCATCTTTTTATGAATTTTCATGAACTAGATAACATATTAAACTCACATGACATCAAACATGATCTAGACTAGCCATTCCAATGACTAATTATCATCAAGCATTTTCTCAACCAAACCACAACCATATCACAAGATTATTTACACAAAATAGGTATCTTGCCATACACGCCACACTTAAGTTTTACAAGCCATTTTACCAAAAAGTTCTTCAGATAGTGTGAACGAGCCTTTGACCTATCCCGATTTCTGAGCCAGCTTGTCCAAAACTACAATGAATAAAAAGGAGGGAGTAAGCATAAATGCTTAGTAAGTTCACATGCAAATAATAAGTAACATAATCATGGAGCTCAACATGAGAATCAATTATAACAACATCACTAAAACATCAATGGCACAAGAACATTTGCTATCTTATCACATCATCATCTTACCATATTCTCACCCAAAGTTTAGGATCATACCTGTCAATTTCTCGTTCACAATACGTTACAACATACCTCACTCATTTAGGTGCGCTCATTACTTATTTATCAGTCTACCCATTGAACACACAAGAATATAACTCGAATACCCAAATCGTATACACATAAGTGTCATATCCATAGCCAAGCTACCATGTAACCCGCCCAAAAATGAACTCAGACTCAACTCAACAAGCTCGGGCGTTCGCATCCCTAAGTGAACTCGGACTCAACTCAATGAGCTCGGACGCTTAGTTACATATCACGAACTCGGACTCAACTCAACGAGTTTGGAACTCAACCATCTCAGTCACATGTCACTTTTATCCTAATCTATTCCAAAGGTTCAAACGGGATTTTTCTCAATCACACATTTCCCAGTCGTTCTCCTCGGAATATCGGAACCAATACGTTGCTTGCATCTCATACTTATCAATTTAATCACATACTTTTCATACCAATACATAATATTTCACAAAGCATAACATTCATAATAACAAGTATCATATCATATAAATAGCATTAAATCACTTAAAATAGCAATTATGTTACATTATTTACACATTAACTTACCTCGGTACAAAATATAGCAATTTTGCAATTTAGTCCACAATCTTTTATTTTCCTCGATCAAGGTTGATTCCACGTCTTTCTTGATCTAAAATAACACATTTAACTTATTTAATACTCACATTTATCAAAATAGTCCTAAATTCAAAATTTGGAAAAATTATAATTTTGCCCCTAAAATTTTACATATTTACACTTTTGCCCCAAAGCTCGAAAATTAAATTTTATTTCAAATTCCTATATTTTAGGACATGCTGATCATTTATTTGCTATTAGCAAGCTCAAATTCCCACTATAACACATACTTATGAACAATATGTACTTTTACCGATTAAGCCGTTTTGTTTGTTTTTACTTAAAATCGAGTAGCACAAGTTGTCTAACATAATTTAAAACCTCATATTCTATCATAAAACATCAAAATACACAAATTTCACCTATGGGTATTTTTCCAAATATGAACCCTAACTTAAATTATTGCTAACATAAGCTTTATCAAGTTACCGGGACTACGAAAACGTAATGAACATTAAAAACGGGGCTTGGAATCACTTACTATGGAGCTTGGAAGCTTGAAACAAACCCTAGCTATGAAGAACCCTTGAAATTTCATGGTAATGAAGAAGATAATCAATTTTGTGTTATTTTTCCCTTTTTATTTCATGTTAATATCCCAATGACGAAAATGCCCCTCCTTACTAAACTTTCAAAAATTCCATCCATGTCTAAATTTTGTCCATGAACTTAAAATTGGCCAAATTACTATTTAAGACCTCCTAATTACTATTTCAAAGCAATTTCATGCTAGAAACTTCTAGAATGCAAGTTTTGCAACTTATTCGATTTAGTCCCTAATTTTAAATTAAGCACTTTACGCATAGAATTTCTTCACGAAATTTTCACACAATCATGCAATCATATCATAAACCTCAAAGTAATTATAAAATAATTATTTCTACCTCAGATTTGTGGTGACAAAACCACTATTCTGATTAGGCCTTAATTCGGGATATTACAAGGCTTCGTACGGTGCCATTTTGATACTTGATTGAAAACTATTATTATAAGCGAATTTAATCAATGGCAAATACTGTTCCCACGTACCTTCAAACTCAAGTATGAAACATCTCAATATATCCTTAAGTATTTGAATAACTCGCTCGGATTGACCATTCGTCTGTGGGTGAAAAGCCGTACTGAAATGCAATTTCAACCTAAAGCCTCTTGCAATTTCTTTCAAAATCGCGAAGTGAATCTCGGATCTTGATCTAACACAATAGACAATGGCACCCCGTGCAATCTCACAATATCAGAAATATAAAACTCAGCTAACTTTTGAAGTGGGTAATTAGATCGTATCGAAATAAAGTGAGCAGATTTCCTCAAAGATCAACTATGACCCAGATTGCATCTTTCTTTCTCGGAGTCAGGGGTAAACCAGAAACAAAATCCATCGTCACCCGATCCCACTTCCATTCTGGTATGATGATTGGCTGTAATAAACCAGAAGGCACCTGATGTTCAGCTTTGACTTGTTAACATACTAAGCATTTCAAAACAAAATCAGAGATGTCTCTTTTCATTCCCAGCCACCAATACAGTTGTTTCAAGTCATTGTACATTTTTATACTACCCGAATGTACAGAGAATTTACTACTATGCGCTTCACCCAAAATCATCTGAATCAACTCGAAATTTCTTGGAACGCAAATTCGGCCCCGAAATCTCAAACAATCATTAACATCAACACAAACTTTGAAATCTGTATCAGAATTACACTGAGTTCGCTTGGCTAGCAATTCATTATCCACTTTCTGAGCATTAATAATCTATTACAAAAGCAAAGGTTTCGCCTTTAATTCAGCTAATACCGAACCATTGACAAACAGATCTAAACCAGCATCATAGCATGCAATGCAAATAGTGATTTTCGACTTAAAGCATCAGCTACAACATTCGCTTTACCCGGATGATAATTAATGACAAGTTCATAATCTTTCAATAGTTCTAACCATCTTCTTTGTCATAGATTCAAATCCTTTTGAGTCATCAATTATTTCAGACTTTTATGATCAGAAAACATGTGGCATTTCTCAGCGAACAAATAGTGATGCCAGATTTTCAAAGCAAAAACAATAGCAACTAACTCGAGGTCGTGCGTCAGATAATTCTTTTCATGAGCCTTTAACTATCTAGAGGCATATGCTATAACCTTGCCTTCTTGCATTAAAACACAACCGAGGCCGTTTAATGAAGCATCACTGTATATAACATATTCTTTACCCAGTTCAGGCTGTACAAGTACTGGAGTTTCCGTTAACATAGCTTTCAACTGATCAAAACTGTGCTGACATTTATCTAACCATTCAAATTTCACGTCTTTTTATAGCAGTCTCGTTAACAGAGTTCCAATCATAGAGAAACCTTTCACAAATTAGCGATAATACCTGGCAAGTCCTAGAAAAATACGAACCTCAGAAACATTTCTCGGAGGCTTCCAATCTAGAATAGCTGAGATTTTACTCAGATTTACTCAGATACCGGATGCTGATATAATATGACCCAGAAAGCTAACTTCACGTAACTAGAATTCACATTTACTAAATTTTGCGTATAGTTGCTTTTCCCGCAGAGTCTGAAGCACAATTGTTAAATGCTTAGTATGTTCACTTTCATTTTGTAAATAAATCAAAATGTCGTCAATGAATACAACAACAAATTGTTCTATATACGGTCTAAAATTCTGTTCATCAGATCCATACATTAGGAGCATTTGTTAATCCGAAAGTTATAACTAAAAATTCATAGTGTCAGTACCTCGTTTGAAAAGCTGTTTTTGGAATATCTACATCTTTCACTCTCAACTGATAATAACCCGATCTCAAATCTATTTTGGAAAACACAGATGCACTTTTCAACTAATCGTACAAATCATCGATTCTAGGCAGAGGATATTTATTCTTTATGGTCACCTTATTCAACTTATTGTAATCAATACACATTCTCATCATGCCATCTTTTTTTTTCATAAAGAGTACCGGAGTACCCCAAGGTGAGAAACTCGGTCTCGCAAAACCTCTATCAGTTAATTCTTGCAACTAAGACTTTAGTTCTTTTAATTCGGTTGGAGCCATTCTATACGGAGCTATCGAAATCGGAGTAGTTCCCAGTATCAATTCAATGCCAAATTCAACTTCTCGAATTGGAGGTAATCCTGGAAGTTCCTTAGGAAACACTTAAGGAAACTTGCAGACAACAGGCACTGATTCAACTTTCTTTTTAGACATTTTCGAATCAATCACATAGGCAAAGTAAGCTTCACAACCTTTATTCACATATTTCAGAGCTTTCATTGCATATATCACAGCAAGCAACCCACTTAGATCACTCAACTCAATCCGAACTATCTCACTATTCTTGCATTTCAAATCAATAGTTTTCCATTTGCAATTCACAATAGCATCATGCAAAGTTAACCAATCCATACCCAGAATTATATCAAATTCATCAAAGGGTAAAAGCATTAGATCAGCCGAAAAACACACATTTCGGAACATCAACGGGCAGTTCTTACAAACTTTTTCAACTAGGACGCTTTTGCCTAAGAGATTCAATACTCTAATTACAAATTCAGTAGACTCTACAGGCAAAGTCTTACTGTGCATTAAATTCATACATATATACAAATGAGTAGATCCTGGATCTATTAATGCAATTACAAAAGTATCGTATAGAGTAAAAGTATATGTTATCACATCTGGAGATGAAGCTTCCTCCTAAGCTCGAATAGCATAGGCCTTGGCTGTTGCTCTTGCCTCAAATCGAACAGTAGTGTCTCTCGTAGCTATCTGACTACCACTCACATTTCCCATATTCCTGGGGGTCTTCCTCTTGCTAAAGTATTATTCGATTTCAGATTCTGCCCAATCTCTGGTTCCGCAGACTTAGGACAATCTCAAAAAAAATGTTCCATAGGTCCACATCTAAAACAAGCTCGATCATTCAATCTACAACTTCCCAGATGTCTTTTACCATAATGCTAGCATTCAGGCTGTTCGGATCAAACATTTCCCACTCTAGCAACAAAAGTAGCAAGAGTTTTGAAACTTGAGTGCGATCTGGCTCTATCCCTACTCAAATATCCCACATTAGACTTTAAACGGCTACAATCATCTCAGAATTTCTTTGACGCAAACTAAAATGATTTGCTGCAGATCTTTTTCTCACTTCTCTGGCTTTAGAATCAACTTTTATTTTCTCTTTACTGAGTTCTTCATCTTTACATGCTCGATCAACAAGTACAACAAACTCTTTAATCTCAAGAATACCAACTAACAGTCGAATATCTTCATTTAAACCATCTTCAAATCTCTTGCACAATATTGCTTCAATCGAGACATACTCTTGAGCGTATCGGCTCAATCAAACAAATTCTCTCTTGTATTCTGTATCAGACATACAACCTTGTTTAAGTTCTAGAAACTCTTTCCTTTTTTGATCGATGAATCTCTGACTGATGTATTTCTTACGAAATTTAGATTGAAAGAAATCCCATGTTATCTGTTCTTTCGAAACAATAGAAGTCAGAGTTTTCCACCATTGATAAGTTGAGTCTCTAAACAAAGAAACCACACATTTCACACACTTATCAGGAGTACACAACATTTCATCTAAAAGTCAAACGGTATTCTCGAGCCAAAACTCGGCTCTCTTAGCATCATCATCACTTGTAGCCCTGAACTCTTCAGCTCCATATTTTCTAATTTTATCCATAGGAGGCTTATTCAATAGAATCGGATTCATTACCGGAGGTACAACAGATGTCTGAGGGGGAATAGGTGGGGGCGAAGGTTGTTCAGTAGCTAGATTAGTACGAACGAATTCTATAAACCACTTACTCATCATCTGGAAGAAGGCTTGTTTTGCCTCTCCCCCGTGACTACTAGATATATTTCGTGAATTAGAAGGCATTGCCCCTTGTGCAGGACTTGGTGCATTACTTTCAACATCATCTGCTACCGCTCGTTTGGGATCTATAACTATATAAAAAATACATTTCAGATGTTAGGATTCGTCACACTATCATATTTTCAGATATATGACATGTATAGCTAGACTCACCTACGCTATGGTAGTCCTAGAATCAACTAAACCATAGCTCTGATACCAACCAAATGTAACACCCTTAACCCGTATCCGTCGTTGGATTAGGGTTAAAGGCACTACCATGCAGTTCAAAACTTTTACAGACATTATACACTCATTCATCTCAAAACATAATCAAAAGTAATCACATAGTCCCTTATGAAGGTCTTCAAGACCTCTAGCAAGCATTAAAAGTAGGTTGGGACTAACCTGAACACTTAGAAAAAATTTCAAAACATTAACATTTTTCTATACTGTAGTGGTCACACGCCTGTGTAACCAGGTCCTGTGCCTCACATGGCTACCAAAAACACCCATGTGTCTAGGCCGTGGCAAAACCGAGCATACATACTGACTTGTTCACACGGCCACGAGACACGCCTGTGTGCTCGGCCTCGTGAAAATTAAGGAGGCTACTGACTTGTACACACGGCCACAAGGCTCGCCCGTGTGCCTAGCCCGTGTGACATCCTGACCAATTTGGCCAAGGTACAGAGATCACACAGTTGAGACACACGCCCGTGTGTTTTGGCCATGTGGTACAAAATGGGCTTGGTTTAAGCCACATTTTCCCATTCAATTGCCAAGTACCTACAATACAACTTATATACCATTCAAGATGTAACAATAATTAACCATTTTATCCAATTATTAAACCAAAACATAGCTTAATTCATTATCATCTAATTTATACTCATCCTCCAAACCAAATGATACCAAAATCTCAAAACACAATAGCATACCAATGTACACTTACCTTTACCTATTAGCATCATATTCAATCACTTATTAAACTTGCTAAAATCAAAACATTTTTCATACCAAAATGACCATTACCCAAGGCCATACTTGCATCACATAAACTTACCAAAACAAGCATATTCATAACTACTTAATAGCTACATCTCATGGCATAACTTATAAACATTTCAAAACATATCCCAAAGACATCTAGCCTATACATGCCATAATTCAACATATTCTCTTACAAAATATATCAAATGGAGATTGATAGTGTGGTGATAATCCTTGACGATTCCCGAGCTTTCGGTAGCTTTGATAACTATAAAACAGAGTAAATAAACACAAAGTAAGCTACAAAGAGCTTAGTAAGCCATATATAAATAAATCCATAATAAAGAACAATTTTTCACCATTAGAACCATATGATCTATGGCATAACATAAGCACAAAATATAATTCACATTGATCTCAACTAATCAAATTCATTCACTCAAATTCACATATCATATTCATATAGCTCACACATCAAATGATCATATACATACATACCTCTTATTCTTCAATTTCTTATACATTCATACATACTGGAGTTCAGATACGCATTCGTATTCTCCTTCACTTTCTCAGAGTGCCCGTTGAAGCAATCGGAATTAACTAGGATACGTAGATAGCTTAGAAAACTCATACAATGTCGACGTCCCAGATGTGGTCTTACATGTAATCAGATATCGATGCCACTGTCCCAGACAGGGTCTTACACGTTATTCTCATATCAATGCCAACGTCCCAGATGTGGTCTTACACGAAAAGACATATCGAATCCTATGTCATGACATATGTATCCTAACTATTCCTAAGGTTCGGATGGGGCTTTTCGAACTTGATTACATGCTCGTAATTTAATTCAGATTTCTCATATTGAGCTCTTATAGCCATATAATACAATTCAATCAACATAATAGAAATTATAATTTAATTCAACGTATTTATTTGTATATCGACTTACCTCGCACAAATCCGGACAATTAGAACTGCTAATCAACGACTTTCAACTTTCCCCGATCTAGTTCCGTTTTCTTTAGTTCTTAATCTATATAAATTCAAATTAAGGTCTTTTATTCACTAACTCATTCAATTTTATCCAAAAACATATAATTAGGTCATTTTACAAATTAGCCCTCACATTTGCACATTTTAAAAATTTTGTAACGCCCTAGATTTTGGGTCTAGAAGTACTGGGCCTTGGTGGCAGCTTATAATATTTTTTTGTGGATAGAAATATCACAATTGTGTGTTTGGTGTGTTGGTTAAGTAATTAGGAGTGTTTGGGAGTGTTGGAGAAGTCCTGGGTTCAAACCTAGGCTGTAGCAAAAATTTTGGTTTTAAGTGTATAAAATTTTGGATTCTTGCAAGTAGGCCTTTTAAATTATTGTGTTGAAAATATGACACAAGGAAGCATGTGGTCTAGTGGTTGTGGCATCATTAAGGATGCAAGGGAGCCTGGGTTCAAGTCTTGGCTCTTGCAATTTGTTTTCGTTTTTCTTTCAAAGGAACCTTGACTTTGGCCTATAAACCTTATATTTAATTGAGGATAAAGTGTGTCACAAAAGAGCTTGTGGTAAGGAGGCAAGTGCCGTGATGAGCTATTGATTGGGCTTGGGTTCGAATCCCCTTACAAGCAAAATATAATTTTTTTTGCTACATGGGGGTGGCAAGAGGTGGAGTTGGAATCAAATTCTAAAAGGTAGTTATGGACTTGGTAAAAGGAGGAAATTTGAATGGGTCTTGGAAGTTGTTATGGAGGATATTAAGGAGAGATGTGGGGACAAAATTGTGGAGTTGTTAGGAGGGAAGGTTTGGCCGAGTTTAGAACTCCTTGGGTGCATACCCGGTCATTAGTACCAAATTTGATGGGGGACTAGGGAGAATTTCGGGATTAGAAGTTTGAGTACACTTTTTGGGATTTTTTTTATTGTTGAACTTCTCTTCTTTTGGTGTTTTTAATTTTTCCAAAACCCAAGAATTCAAGTGGCAATTGTGGTATTCATCTTTGAAGCTTTTCTCTCCTTCTCTTTTTAATTTTACTTTTGGCTGAACCCTACTCCATTCTTTCCTTAATCTCAAATTTTTCATCTAGAAAAATCTCTTTTCTTTCAACTTGGGCCGACCACACTTCTTTTCTATTCTCCTACATTTATCATTATTTTCTTTTTTCGGTTTCCCCTTAGCTGAACCCCCTGTTCTTTTCGTTGAGTTCTGTTAATTACCTCTATGTTCTCCTTCTAGATCGATAGTAACATCACTTATCTTTGCAGTGTAAGTGCATTTAGGCATCTAGTCTATAGCGGCCAACCGAGCCCTCCATCTTTTCTTTTTCTTTCTTTCTCTCGACTTGGGTGTAGGTAAGTGTATTTCGGTTATGTGGTTTCATTTCTTACTGTTGGGTTCTCCTTTGACTAAACCAAATGTTTGATTTATGACCGATGACCCTTTGCTCTTTTTCTGTTGTGATCATGTTTGTAGGATTTCAAAGTTCTTGAAGGGTGAAGGGTTCTCAAGGGATTCAAGTTTTTCCCTTTCAGCTTAAGGGTAAGTAGTGTTGGCTGAATACCTTATGATTTAGTATTAGGGCTTTAAGCTATTTTCTCGTAATAATTGGTCTAATAAGTTTTGTACTTAGCAGATAGTCACTAAAGGCGTTAGATCAAGCCTTCATTAGCGTTAAGGGCAATAAAATGTTAATCACTCATTCAAGGCTTAGGTGAGTGGGCAGTTCATACGTTTCACAATCAGGTGTGTAATCACACCCTCGTTTATCTGTGAATCGACAAAAGCCGAAAAGTTGAAAATGCCACAACTTTGGCACTTGAGCCTTGTGAGCACGCAATCGCTCGTGCGGTGAAGTGAGCCCTCGAATCATGGGTGATGAATCGTAAAGGCCACCATGAGCGAATTCTTGGGCTTGGGCCGTTGTGGACCTCTTGGGTCGGAATTGGCCAACGGGCCCAATGGGCCCGTAGGGCTCGCGATTGCAAATCTAATTGTCAAGTGAAATATGGGGAGGCTTGTCATGTCGCGTACATAGCATGGGCCATTTTGGGCCTTGATGGGCTGAGTAGGTGGGCCTATTGGGTTAAATCTCACTATTAAGTGGGAAATAGCTAGACTTATCATGTTGCGGACATGACTTAGGTGTTTTGGGCCTCAGTGAGCTAGAATGGGCCGTGTGGGCCCAACCGGCTCGTAGGCCCCACATAGATGAAAATTGCAGTAAGTGACTAATAATAAAGCGGGCTATGGTGTACACATAGTCATATCTAATTTTGGGCTGAATGGGTCATGTGGGCCCAATAGGCTTGTTGGCCAACACGGATAATATGTTTTTGATGTGATATGTGATTGTTTTGGGCTATGTCATTCCTATAGCTGGGGTTGTTTCTGGGCGAATTAGGCCACACGAACGTGTGGGCCCACTTGGGCCGAGTAATAAGCCTTAGGCCAATGTACACTATTATATCTATTTAGGTTACTCAAGTCGCTCGAGGCGATGGTGGACCATTTGTTGGGTCGTTAAGACCCCTAGTTTGTAAAATTACCGAAATACCCTCGATTTGTAAAACTACCGAAATACCCCTAGATTGCAAAATTACCAAAATACCCCGATTTGTAAAATTACCGAAATGCCCTTTATTTGTAAAATTACAGAAATACCCTCGATTTGTAAAATTACTGAAATACCCTCAATTTGTAAAATTACCGAAATACTCCTATAGGGTAGAATTATCGAAATACCCCTCTAGGGTAAATATTACCAAAATACCCTTATAGGGTAGAATTATCGAAAACCCCTATAGGGTAGAAGTATTGAAATACCCCTATAAGGTAAAAATTACCAAAATACCCTTATAGGGTAGAATTATCGAAAACCCCTATAGGGTAGAAGTATTGAAATACCCCTATAAGGTAAAAATTATCGAAATACCCTTGTAGGGTAGAATTACCAAAATACCCTTGTAGGGTAAAATTATCGAAATACCCCTATATGGTAGAATTACTGAAATACCCCTGTATGGTAGAATTGCCGAAATACCCCTGTAAGGTAGAATTACCAAAATACGCCTATAGGGTAGAATTACCGAAATCACTTTTAGGGTAGAATTACTGAAATACCCTTGTAGGGTAGAATTAACGAAATACCCCTGTAGAATAAAATGACCGTTTTGGCCCTAAAGTGTAAAATGATTATTTTGCCCTTGTGGGCAAGTAACTGACTTGGACTATGAACTTGACTGATTTGACTGTGATTGTATGACAATGTTTTAACTGACGTGACCGTGGTTGCATGATAGATATATTTTTAATATATGTTTAAATGACTGTTATTGAACATGGCCATTATGCATACATGTGTGATGATTAAGCATGACATACACGACATTCTGCATGGGGTTGGGCTTGATTGGGAGGAAGTTCTGTGTTAGTGGCTTTGCCACATATTCTGATTCTGGTGGCTCTGCCAGATTATTTGCTATTAGCAGCATGGCTGTGTATTGGTGTGTGGGTTGGGTGGGCCGAGTTATTCCCCACAAGTTGTGTTGGTTGGTATGGGTGGTGTGCTGGTTGGATTGGTTTGGGATGCATACCCATACTATTGCATATCTATTTATGAGATTTGTCACTGTATTGGGCTTAGGCCCATTTATTCTGTTATTGGTTTGGGCTAGGCCCAATTGATTCTGTTATGGGCTATGTCCCAAATGATATTGTAGTGGGCTTGGGCCTACATATGCTCTGAGCTAGACTGTACTATTACTGTTGAAGGGCTCTGTCCAAGACTGTTCTGTATCTGTTTCTGTTTACTGACTGTTACTCTAGTAAGGGGATTACAGACTGAGTTTTCGTAAACTCACCCCGTTTATTAATTGTGCAGGTAATCCCCAGTGTTAGGAGGATCGGTGCTGCGAGGGACTCGGAGGTGGCCACACGACTGTAGCTATTATGTTTCAGATTTTATATATGTTTTAAATTCCATTTTGGGTTTTAATTTCTGTAATAAGGCCTATTTGGATTTTTCTTTAAGTTTGGGATTTTATTACATTTTATATCTGTTAGATGTAGACCAGTTTTCAAACCAATTTCTATTTTCAAAAACATACATTTAAACTTCTTCACTTCAAATTAGCTTCCGCAACTAAAAGAGATTTTCAACGAGATTAATAACATTTTTTTTGCAAAGGGATTAACTTTTCAATCAACCACGTTTTGGAAATTCAACAAACACAAACTAACTTTTTACTCGAGTTTTAAATAAGAAGGGTTTTCAATGGAAACATGGTTTTTGAAAAACACTTCTATGTGACACGCCAAATTCGGGCCTAACTTTTAGGCCGGGTTTGGGGTGTTACAAATTTAGTCCTTAATTCATAAAATCATCAAATTCACCAAATTTCACCACATTTAGGCATAGCCGAATTTTAATGGTATTCAATTAAGCCCATACAACACATTTATTTCACAAATTAGTCCTCCAAAATATTATTTCCACTATTTAGCCCCAATTACTCAAATTCATCAAAAACTCATAGACAAAATATATTAACCCAACATATATCTTTCATATTTCATCAATTAACACTTCAAAGCTCACAAAATCAATAATGGCATAACTCAAAATCATCTTCAAGTTCTTAAATTGAAACATGGGCTTGATAATATACTAAGCAACGATCACAAAAACATAAAAATCATCAAAAACAGATTAAAAACGAACCTTTAATCAAGCTAGAAGCTAGCCGAATGCATGGAAGCTCCTAAACCTTTCTTTTTATTTGTATAATTGGCAAGATGAATGAATATTTCACTTATTTCATGTTTTGTTTTAATTTTAATTACTTTAATTCACATTTTACCAAATTAACCTTATTAAACAAACATATAAATCACAGATAACAAGGTCATTTATGACCACTCATGAATTAAATCGTTTAATTACCATTTAAGGCCATAATCATTTAAAGCCATCTCAATTAAACACATTGAACATATAGCATGTTAATTTTACCTTTTATGCGATTTAATCCATTTTCATAATTCGGCACAGAAACAGACAAATTAAATCACAGAAATTTCACAGAAGTTAATTCACATAACACAGACATAGAAAATAATATTAAAATATTTTTCAGACTCGGATATGTGGTCCAAAAACCACTATTCCGACTAGGGTCCAAACTGGGCTGTTACAGTTTCTAACGCCTCGAAGGCTCAATTAAGGGACGATATGCATGTATACGAATGTAATATGCTATGTTTATATTAATGTTTTAAAATGTATGTTTTTATGTTACATTTTTATGGTAATGCTCTGTACCCTATTCTAGTGACAGTTACAAGTGATGGGTGTTACATTTAGTGGTATCGGAGCTATGGTTTAGTCAGTTCTAGGACTAACGTAGCAAATTAAGGTTTAGTATATACATGCCACATATACCTTGTGATAGTGTGATGGTTTTAGTATTTTCTAACTTTTTATTTCTTATAGATTCAATATGTTAGCTGAATCTAATCGAGCCATAGTTAATGAGGCTGAAAGTAATGCTCAAGCTTTGAATCCCGAGGCAAGTAATAGTGCACCTATTCCACAATCTGTTGGTGAAGAGATGAAAATTGTATTTCTTGGAATGATGAATCAATGGTTCAACAAGTTCAAGCTAGCAAATCTTGCAACTTCGGCACCTCCACCCTCTATCGTGCCTCCCCAGCATTCTTGAATATTCCAAACCCTATACCTACAACGGTTACCCGAGTATCTATAGACAAAATTCAAAAATATGGAGTGGAAGAGTTTAGAGGCACGATATATGATTATCATTCAAAAGCCGAATATTTGCTATTGAACACAAATAGAGTTTTTACAGAGTTTGTAACACCCCTATCCCGTAACCGTCGCCGGAATAGGTAAGGGGCATTACCGGACTTGTAACATATATCGGAGCAGTAAAATTTTAAACTTTTTAACCAAGATCCAACACGTATCATCAATCATCAGAGCATGCTTCAATTGACTATAAAATGATGCATATAACTATTGGAAATCTAATTGGAAACATGCTAAAAGATAGGGAAATTTTGAGAAATTTTTAAGTTAGGGACACACGACCGTGCCCCTTGCCCGTGTTCTTCTCACACGGCCGTGTCCCTCCAGACACGCCCAAACCTTTTAGCCCGTGGTTGAATCTGACTTACCCCACACGGTCCAACACGCCCATGGGGTTAGGCCGTGTGTCGCCCACGGCCTAGGCACGCCTGTGCCTTACCCCGTGGTCGAAATTGTCAAAAATCACACGGCTACAAGACACGCTCGTGTACAAAATAGAGCAGACCGTGTGACTATACTGCCAAATTTCACACGGCTACAAGTTACAAGACACGCCCGTGTGTCTAGGCCGTGTACCAAATCTGACCAAAACTTTAAGGTACAGGGGACACACGGTCGAAGCACACGCCCGTGTTCCCTGGCCGTGTGGCACAAATATAGGCTTGGTTTAAGCCAATTTGCCACCCAATATGGGTCATTTCTACTAGCCATTAACCAACAACATTTCATGCCATTCTACCAACCTACAACATACCAATTCAAGCACAAAATGGACCCAAAATCATCTCAATTCATTCACAAATCAAGCACACCAACTCAAAGGCCTAAATGACCATTTCCATGCACTCATCCACACATATACATATCAATTATGCAAGCTTATAACCTCATCAAAATCACATATCTTTCCATAAGCACATATAGCTAAAGGACAACTCAAGTGCTTGATTATAAACACATATGACCCAAGCCACATCTCATAGCTTGATCATTTACCAAAATATATCATGTTCACTAAAGTACTAGCCTATACATGCCATGACCAAACGTTTGCAAAATACTCAAAAGTATCGAAGCTTTATCGATAGTGTGATAGCGATCCCCGACTCGTCCGATATCCGAGCTAGCTTCCGAATCTAGAAGACAGTGAAAGAAATAAACGGAATAAGCTTCTAAAGCTTAGTAAGTCCATATAACATGAAATGAAACTTACCATTTCAACGAGGTATCCATAAGTAAGGCCATTACAAACATATGATCTTATAGCCTATTGCACAAACTCACACTCATTAGTTCATGTAGTTTCATAATATATCATATATAAAAGCTTATCAAATACTTCATTTCATGTAGCATATACAAATCTTGTAAATCATATGGCATAATATGCCTTCATTTTGCACTTTCTCATATAACATGTTGATCATGTAACTAGTATCATTCCATTCATACAATTCATATGACATGTATTTCATATACTTCATTATCTCATGTATAGCACATAACTCTTATAACATGTACCTTATACCATTCATGTATTCACATAACATCTCTCTCATATATTCAAATATCAATTAACCTTTCTTGTAACATGTATTGGTATTGCCCGTTGAACCTATAAGAACATCGAAAGATACTCGGGTGATACACACACAGTGTATATACATATAACCTGTAATCCGTCAATGCGTCATATATGCTCTTTCGAGCCTGTACGGTAAGCCCGGAGGCTAAACATATAATCCCGAAGGATAATCGGTAAGCCCGTAGGCTGAACATGTAATCCCGAAGGATAAACCTGTAGCTCATGAGCACGTGGTGAGTCCGCAACAAATGTAGGAGCTCGAACCACCCTGTAGCCCTAGTGACATGTCACTTGTATCCTATTGACTTCTACGGTTCTAACGGGGCTCGGTATTCAATTTATCACTTGTAACAATTTAACATTTCTATTTCAATCTCATATATACTCGTTACATTAGGCTATTTAATCATCTAGCATTTCATATTTTCAAATAACAATACGTATGAATACATATATATATACGTTAAATTCGTTATACGAACTTACCTCGTAATCCCGTATCTACTCGTCTATTTTCCGTTTTCCCCGATCAAGTTCCGGGATTTGATCGTCTTTATCTATTTTAATGCAAAATTCAGCTATTTACTAACTCACATATTCAATTCAATCCAAAAACATATAATTTGACATATTTGCAATTTAGCCCCTATATTTTCAATACTTTGCAATTTAGTCCTCTCATCACAAAAATGACAAATTACACAATCAATCCCCCAATTCACTATAGCCGAATATTCAAGGGACTTATACAAGCATATATCTTTTAATTAATCACAAATTTAACCTCAAAAATTCTACCTTTTTACAATCAAATCCTCAAAACCCATTTTCTTCAAAAATCACTTTAAAATTCTTGTATATTTCCACATAATATTTCATAATTCATCACAATCTTCTAAAATATCATAGATTCATCAATAGCGTTTTTCAAAGACATGTTCAAAATCAGAAATAGAGGTACGGGTCGACTAATATACGAAGCAACGATTTCAAAAACGTAAAAATCACTAAAAATCGAAGTCAAAACATACCTCAATTTAGCAAAATAGTAGCCGAATGAAGAAAACCTTTAAACCCTTTATTTTTGTTTGAAGAATCGGTGGGAGAGAAGAAATATGAAGCCATTTTCTTGTTTTATTTAATTAAAACATATTATAAAGCCATTTGACCATTTTACCCTTTATAAAATTATTATAAAACCTTATAAAATATGGACATAATGGTCCATCACCAACCACTCCAAATAAAAATGGCATAATTGCCATGCAAGTACCTCCTTTTATAAAGCCACGCTCAAATAAGCCATTTATAAAATAGAACTCTAATTTATCGCTTTACGCGATTTAATCCTTTTTATCAAATTAACCAGTCAAACGATAAAATTTCTAAACCAAACTTTCACACTGTAATTCTATAATGCTGTAAAACATATTAAAGCAATAAAAATAATAATTCGACTCGGTTAAGTGGTCCCGAAACCACCCGTTCTGACTAGGGTCTAAAGTGGGCTGTTACAGAGTTATTGTGCACCCCTGAAGATTGCTTGAGCTATGTGGTGTCTTTATTGAAATATGAGGCTTATCTATGGTTAAGTACGATGGTATCGGATGATCAGGTTAATTAGAACTTCTTTCAAAATGAAAGTATGTTAGTCGGCTATTCATAGACCGAAAAAAGAAAGAGTTCTCGAGTTAAAATAAGGAAACCAGACTGTCATTGAGTATAAACGTGAATTTGTATAGTTAAGCAAGTATGCTCGTAACATCGTGTAACACCTCTAACCCGTATCCGTCATCAGAATGGGTTACGAGGTATTACCGAATTTGTAACACAATTCAAAACATTCATTTTCATATATTTATTAATAACCTACGATTATCATTCATATACACTCATATCACCCTTTAAATGAGCATACGAGGCTTTAAACAAACATTCAGGACTAAATCAGTAACCTATGAATGTTTAGGGAAAACATAGAAAAATTCTCAAAAGAGGGGACACACACCCGTGTGAACAAGCCGTGTGTCTTACATGGTCAAGAGACACGCCTGTGTCTTAAGCCGTGTAAACATTCGAAATGGGATGACATGGTCGTGTCCCAACCCATGTCCTACATCATGTAACTATCTGACTTAGGTCACACGGTCGACCACACACCCGTGTGTCTAGCTCGTGTGCCAGGCCGTGCTCTAAGCCATGTCAAACCTAAAGGGTATACTAACTTATGCCACACGGCCAATCACACGCCCGTGTGTGAGGCCGTGTGGAGCATATTGACTTGCTTCTAAATGCATCACCAGGGGACATACGGCCGTGTACCATGACCGTGTGTCACACACGGCTGAGACGCATGCTCGTGTCTCTACCCATGTGGAGGAACAATAGACTATTTACCAAACCATTTTGCCACCCAAATTGTACATACCTACACAAGATCATTTTATACCAATTCAAGACATATTTATGCAGTCAAACAACTTCATTCAATGCACATATCATACCATTTCTATTCTAACCGCTTTAATACTCAAATCATTACTATATACACATTCAAATACATATTAAACTAACATGTTTCAATAGCCATAAATCACCTATATAACATGTCCCCTATTTCAACATTATAATCATCCAATTACCAATTACAAACAAGCATTTTCAATTCATATATCCAACACATATAATTATAACCATTTGCACAATTACATTCCATCATCAAACTTTCCAAAACATACCATATCATATATATTAATACACAGCCAAAACATTATGCCAAATTAAGCCAACCCACATGGCTTAAACTCATACCAAAACATATAAGCTTCTCAAGCTAAAGTGACCAAAATTATCATCTTTATAACTTGCCTATACATGCCATATTTACACATTTCATATAGTTCAAAAGTACCAATTTGTCAACTGGATAGTGTGATACGAGTCTCCGACGTCTTTCGAATTAAGTGAGCTTTCGAATATCTATAAAACATAGGAAAGAAAAATAGAGTAAACTATATAGCTTAGTAAGCCCGTATAATATAGAATTCGACTTATCATTTATATACAATCAATACAAGTAAACATATTATAACCAATCAAATTGTCAAATGCCTATACACAAATGTTCATCAACATGTTAGTCACATAAGTACATATAAACAACCATTCACAAGGATGTGTACAACCATCATTCAAATTCATAGTTCAATACACCATATAATACCCATTTCATGTAACTTATAGAACATTTGTAAAATTTCGCCTTTATTCATATAACTAGTAAATCATAAGTATGACCAGTAATTCATTTGTACGACCAGTAATTCATTTATACAACTAGTAATTCATTCGTATATCCAGTAGTTCTTTCGTATAACCAGTAGCAGAATTAAGCCCGTTGAACCTCTTAGAATTTCGATAGATACACAGGTGATACACACTAAGTGTATTAATCAGTAATCTGTAACACCCCAAACCCGGCCTAGTCATTATGGTTGAGTCTGGCGTGTCACAATGAAGTGTTTTTTGAAAACCATGCTCTCATTGTAAAATCTTCTTACTATTTAAAGCTTCCAGATATTCAAAAAGGGTATAAAATCTACGTTAGTTTATTTTCAAAACGTGGTTCATTAAAAAGTTATTCACTTATTAAAACATTGTTATTTTTATTTCCAAAACATTGTTTGTTGCGGAAGCTTAATTTAGAATAGTTGATTTACAAAAACACAATGTTTAAAAATTGAGTTGCGAAACCATTTGAAAAATGTTGCAGAAACATAGTGGTTTGAAAACAGAATGCTGTTTCTGGAAAACCGTGTTCTACTTCTAACAAATATAGATCAAATTAAACCAAAAATCCCAAATTAAAATCCAAAAATTAAGAGAAAGGCCTTATTACAACAAAACCCAAATAAAAGAAAACACAATTAGAGCAATGTAATTAAAAATACGAGAATCAAATGTCCATAGTGTGGCCACCTCTGAGTTCTCCAATACGTTGAATCGCCTTTCACTAAGGATTACTCAAAAAATTAAAAAAGGGGTGAGTTTATGAAAACTCAATGTGTACTACCACCAACAATCAAATAGCATACATCACATCAATTTGGGCCTAAGCCTATTACGGTAACAGTGGCTAATGGGCCTTAGCCCGCAATAGCCTCAGTTGGGCCTGAGCCCATAGCAATAACAAAATCAATGCATGCAATGCATATAAGCCCTAACCAACCCTGCACTCCGTGTCCCATCCAACCCTACACTCCTGTGGGGATTAAATCAACCCACCCATCCCTACACTCCTAATGTAGCACCGGTTGCGGCGCTAACCAATAACGCAGCAGAGATGCTAAAAGTATAAGCGGCTTAAAGCCATCAATAGGTCCATAGTCGTCTCAGGTGACCCGTGCGACCTTACCAAAATGGGTCCACAATAGTCTCGGATGACCCTTGCGACCAGGTCTATAGTCGTCTCCGGTGACCCGTACGACCCTAACAGATCAAACTCTCCTCCAATTACAACATCCCATCCCCATGCAACATAACATCACATGCATGAATGCAACATATCATCAAATGGCATACAAAATCAGTCATATATCATGTAAGGGCATTTCAGTCATTTTGCCCTTCAGGAGCATAACGGTCATTTCGCAATTTGGGGTGTAAGTACACATACCAGTCCATCAATAGGCTCACAGTTGTCTCGCACGACTTGTGCAACCTTTAACAACCAAATGGTACAATTGGGCCAATACGTGGCCTAAGTGGGGCCCACACTCTTTGTGGCCCTCTAAGCCCAAAACTGCCCTTTGCCATGTGATCGACATGGCCAGCCTCACTATTTCCCATGCATCCATGAGTTTTGCCCATGTAGGGCCCATGAGCCCATTGGGCCCATACGGCCCATTGTAGTCCATTTGGCCTAAAATGGCCCACGATCATGAGATCTCTCTCGGTGGCGTCTATCGTTGTATCGAACTTTCCACACATGCATTCGCATGCTTGTGTGGCAATCATTTCCATTCTTTCAGCTTTTCAACATTTTGACATTTTGGCATTTGCCAATCTACATTTTGTGTGGTGTGCGTACACACCTGCTTGCGGAACGTGCATTTCACCCACTCGTACCGAAGCTTGTCTGAATAAACGGCCTTGATCCCTCCAAGATCTCTGACCCTAATCGGTTCACGTCCTTATCACAAATCTGTAATGTAACAAATCCTATAAAATTAATCACTCACTAATGTGACTTAAAAGCACATATATTATGATATAGGGACAATAGCACATTCAGTCTATTCTCCAAAGAATGAAGGTAATCATTTACCTAATAAGTAATAGAGGTATGGATTGAGATTGATTCCCAAACGTAAGTGTTTCTTCACTTCACTGAAAGTACCTCAAATCCATCGCGAAAAAGAAAAGATTCACAGTTAGCAGTCGAAAGAGTAACACATTTAGCTTCTAAAAGACAACCCAAAGAACCGAATGAACATATACTAAAATGATCGAGAAACTAGAAGAACAAACACAAGGATACCTTTTGATTGATAACACCCTCGCAAAAATAATCCACAACACCAGTAGTTAGCATACAAACATTCGGCCAACACCACCCAGTAGGACGAATCGAAAGGAATTAAAAAGAACAAGAACAATCTGCCATGAGCAGTCATTGAATGAAAAGAAATACTGAAGAAGAGAAAAGAAATTTATTTGACCAAGATGAAGGAGAGTGAAAAAAGAGGGTCGGCAAACAAAAAAGAAGAAAATAAAATGAGAAGGTTTGGCTATGAGCAAAAATCGAATAAAGAAGCGATAACAGAGAATGGTAGTCGACAGAAGTTGAGAGGAAATGTAACAGCACACTTTAGACCCTAGTCAGAACGGGTGGTTTTGAGACCACTTAATCGAGTTGAATTATTATTTTTACTGCTTTAATATGTTTTATAGCATGATAGAATTACCGTGTGAAAGTTTTGTTTAGAAATTTTATCATTTGACTGGTTAATTTGAGAAAAAGGACTAAATCGCATAAAGCGATAAATTTGAGTTCTATTTCATAAATGGCTTATTGGATGATGGCTATTTAAGTGGAAGGCCTTAAATGGTTATTTTACCATTTTAAATGGTAGTGGACTTTTATGTCCTTATTATTATTGATTTTATAATGTTTTAAACAAAGGTTAAAATAGTCTTTTGGTTATTAATTTATGTTTAATAAAACAAAACATGAAATTTCTTCATAATTCTTCTTCTTCACCGATTCTTCAACAAAACAAAAAGGGTTTTAGCTTCCTTGATATTCGGCTACTTTGAGCTTCAATTGGAGGTTCATTTTTGTCCCGTTTTTGATAATTTTTACATTTTTGAGATCGTTGCTTTGTATGCCAACTGACCCGTACCTCAATTTCTAATTTTGAACATGTCTTTGAAAAATGCCATTGATGAATCCTTGATGTTTTGATAGTTTTTAATGAATTATAGATAGATATCTTGAAATATATAAGTTTTACAAAGTGATTTTTGAAGAAAATGAGTTTTGAGGATTTGAATTCAAAAAGGTAGAATTTTTGGCGGTTAAATTGTGATTAAATGGAAGATATGTACTTGTAGGGACTATATAGATATTCGGCTAGGTGTATTGAGGTCCTTGATGTGTAATTTGTCATTTTGTGATAAAAGCGCTACATTGAAAAACGCAGAAAATAAAGGGGTTAAATTGCAAATATGTCAAAATATATGTTTTTGGATTGAATTGAATATGTGAGTTAGTAAATAGCTGAATTTTGCATTAATTTAGATAAAGACGAACGAATCCCAGAACTTGACCGGGGAAAACAGAAAATAGACGAGTAGATATCGGGATTACGAGGTAAGTTCGTTGAATTTGGAATTTATCTTATAAATGCTTATAAATGTTGTTTAATGATCATGTGTATGTATAAAGTTGCTAAATGGATTGCCTATTGAGTATATACATGTGTTTTGGAATGGAAATGTTAAATGTTTCAAGTAATACATGAATATCAAGTTCCCGTTAGAACCGTATAAGTCGTAAGGATACAAGTGACATGTCACTAGGGCTACAAGGTGGTTTGAGTTCCTGCATTTGTTGCGGACTTACCACGTGCTCATGAGCTACACGTTTATCCTTCGGGATCACATGCTTAGTCTTCGGACTTACCGCTCAGCCTACGGGCTCATCGTTCATCCTTCAGGATTACATGTTTAGCCTTTGAGGCTTACCGTACAGGCTCGTAAGAGCATACATGACGTATTGACAATTTTCAAGTTATATGTATATACACTGTGTGTGTATCACCCGGGTATCCTCGATATTCTTATAGGTTCAACGGGAAATACTGATATAAGTACATGAATTATAAGATGGAATGGATATATGCATATATATGAACTACATGAAAGGTATGATCCAATACATAGGACTTATATGTTCCATGAGATACATGATAGTGAATGCATTATATGTCATATGAATTATATGTTAAACTCTTGTATAAGATTGTATATGAAATCATATAGACTAACATGTGTGAGCTTGTGAAATAGATTACAAGAGCATATGAATAGAATTGGCTTTACTTGTATTTGTAGGGATTACCTAAATGAATCAGTAAGTTAAATTCTAAGTTTTACGAGCTTACTAAGCTTTAGAAACTTACTCCGTTTATTTCTTACACTATCTTTTAGATTCAGAAGCTAGCTCGATAATCAGACGTGTCGGAGATCGCCATGACACTATCTATCAAGCTTTGGTACTTTTGAACCTTTTGTAAATGAAATGGTCATGGCATGTATAGGCTAGTTATTAATGAATATGGTATATTTTGATAGATGACCAAGCTATGAGATGTGGCTTGGCTTATACTTTTGTAATTAGGTATTTTGAGAATGGCTTTTTGATTATATGTGCTTATGGTAAATTATATGATCAAAACGTGTTTATGAGTTGAAATGGTAAGGAATGATTATGTATATTTTTGTGTGGATGAGTTCATGAATGTGGCTATTTTAGTCATTGAATTGTTATGCCTAGTTGGTGCAAGATTTATGATGATTTTGGGTCTATTATATGATTGAATTGGTATGTTTTTGGGTGCCAATTTGGCTTAAACCGAGCCTATATGTTACCACACGGCTAAGCACACGGGCGTGTGACTCAGCCGTGTAATCCCCTGCACCTAATAATTTTGAACGGACTTGCACACGGCCTAGACACACAGGCGTGTCTAGTAGCCATGTTGGCAAAGTCAGTATTGGCCACGTCTTAGATACACGGGCGTGTCTGGTAGCCGTGTGGCTTAGACAGTTTTGACCACGGCTTAAACACAAGGGCGTGTCTAGTAGCCGTGTGAGGTAAGTTAGTTTCAACCACGGGTCATGCAATTTGGGCGTGTTGGATAGCCACGACCGTGCGAGAGGACACGGGCAAAGGAGCACGGCCGTGTGTCCCTAACTTGAAAATTTATGATTATTTTTATATCTTTTACTATGATTTCAATTTGATCCTCAATAGTTATATGCATCATTTTATGATCTTGAAGCATGCTTTGATGTTTGAAAATACATAATGATTAATGATTAAAAAGTTCAAAATTTTTCTGATTCAGTCTGATTACATGTTTGGTAACGCTCATTTCCTGTTTCGGCGATGGTTACGGGATAGGGGTGTTACATTTGGTTGGTATCAGAGCTACGGTTTAGTCGATTCTAGGACTACTGTAGTAGTATAGGTCTAGCTATACATGCCATGTACATGAAATGTGATAGTGTGATATCTCCTGCATCCTCTGAAATCTGTTTTATATAGTAATGGATTCTAATCGAGCTTTAGCTGATAATGTTGAAAGTATTGCGCCAGCACCCGCTAAAGGGGCTGTGCCTTCTGAATCGGGCCCTGCTGCGGCCAATCAGGAAGAAATTAAACAAGCTTTCTTCCAAATGATGTATGGATGGTTTTGTGAGTTTGTGCGAGCAAACCCGGCTGCTCCGTAACCTCCACCCCTCAAGTCCCTCAACCTATCCTTGAAAATGTGAGAGTTATGGATCCTCTAAGATTGAACAGACCTCCTGTTGACAAGATACAGAAATATGGTGCTGAAGAGTTTAGAGCTTCAGCAAGTGATGATACTGAGAAGGCCGAATTCTAGCTTGAGAATACGATCAGAGTTTTTAATGAACTGGCCTGTACTCCTGATCAGTGTTAGAGATGTGCTATTTCTTTGCTTCGGGATTCAGCGTATCAATGGTGGAATACATTGACCTCGGTTGTACCATAAGAATAAGTTGATTGGAATTTCTTCCAGATAGAATTCAGGAAGAAATACATTAGTCAACGATTCATCGATCAGAAAAGAAAAAAGTTTCTAGAGCTAAAATAGGATCGAATATTTGTAACTGAATATGAGATAGAGTTCGTTTGACTCAGCAAATATGCTTGTGAATGTGTATCTACCTAAGCCATAATGTGTAAAAGGTTCGAAGATGGGCTAAATGAAGAGATTCGACTATTAGTTGGAATACTCAAACTGAAAGAGTTTGTAGTTCTCGTTGATTGAGCCTGTAAAACTGAATAGCTTGCTAAAGAAAAGAGAAAAGCGGATTCCGAATTCAGAGAGGCTAGAAATAGGTTTGCAAATAAATCGTATCAGTTTGGATCCAAAAGATCAAAGCATTTTCATCCTCGTTCTGCTGCTTCTACAGGCATATCTATTCGAGAGAAAAGTGTTAAGTCTTCTCATTCGAGACCTCAGATGAATTCTGTAGCTAGTGCGGGTAGTGTGAGAACTCCCGGACCGGAGTACAAGCATTGTAATAGAAGGCATTTTGGAGAGTGTCAACTGATGAACGGGGCCTGTTTTCGATGTGGATCGTTAGATAACTACTTACGTGATTGTCCTGAAAGATCTGTAGCTGATAAAGAACCATCGACTAAGACAAATAATGTTGCATCGAGAGGTAGACCACCTCGAAATGGTGGGAATCAAAGTGGAAATCGTAATGTGGCGAGAGATGCTAATGTGAGATCTGAGATGCGCACTCCTGCGAGAGCTTATGCAATACGTGCAAGCGAGGAAGCCTCGTCACCTGATGTTATTAACGGAACTTTTTCTCTCTATAACACTGATATTGTTGCGTTGATATATCCTGGATCAACTCATTCATATATCTGTATGAAATTAGTGTTTGAAAAGAATTTACGGGTTAAGTCTACTGAATATGTAGTTAAAGTATCGAATCCATTAGGAAAGTCTGTGTTAGTTGATAAAATATGTAAGAAATGTCCATTGATGACTCGGGGATATTGTCTTCCAGCTAATCTGATGCTCCTCCCTTTTTACGAATTCGATGTAATACTGGGTATGAATTGGCTAAACGCGCATGAGGCTATTGTGAATTGTCGAAGTAAGATTATATAATTGAAATGTAAGAATGGTGAGATTCTTCGAATTGAATCAAATGATTCGAATGAACTACTGTTAGTGATTTCTGCTATGAGAGCTCAAAAGCATGTCAGAAAAGGCTATGCTGCGTATCTAACGTATGTGATGAATACTAGCATGTCAGAATCGAAGATTGAGTCTGTACCAGTTGTTTGTGAGTTTTCAGATGTTTTTCCGGAAGAATTACCGGGTTTAACGCTGATTAGAGAAGTTGAATTCGGTATTGAATTGTTACCGGGCACTACTTCGATATCGATAGCTCCGTATAGAATGGCACCAACTGAATTAAAAAAGCTAAAAGCACAGTTACAAGAATTGACAGATAGAGGTTTTGCGAGACCGATCTTTTCACCATGGGGTGCTCCCGTATTATTTGTGAAAAAGAAAGATGGATCAATGAGAATGTGTATTGATTACCGACAGTTAAACAAGGTGACAGTGAAGAATAAATACCCTCTTCCGCGGATTGATGATTTATTTGATCAGTTGAAAGGAGCTACTGTATTCTCAAAGATTGATTTGAGATCGGGTTATTACCAGTTGCGAGTTAAGGATTCAGATATACTGAAAACTGCTTTCAGAACATGATACAGACATTATGAGTTTCTGGTCATGCCTTTCGGTTTAACAAATGCCCCGGCAGTGTTTATGGACTTGATAAGTCGTGTATTCAGACTGTATTTAGACAGATTTGTTGTCGTATTCATTGATGACATTCTGATCTATTCACGTGATGAGATAGAGCATACTAAACATCTGATAATTGTGTTACAGATTCTGAGAGATTAACAGTTGTTTGCCAAATTCAGCAAATGTGAATTCTGGCTTCGAGAAGTCGGATTTTTAGATCACATTGTTTCTGCGGAAGGTATTAGAGTAGATTCGAGTAAAATATCTACTATTATAGACTAGAAACCTCTGAGAAATTTATCTGAGATTAGAAGTTTTCGGAGATTAGCGGGATATTACCGAAGATTTGTTAAAGGATTCTCGATGATTACAGTACCGTTGACTCAAATGCTACAAAAAGATGTGAAATTCGAGTGGACTGATAAATGTCAGCAGAGTTTCGAACAGTTGAACGCCCTGTTAACAGAAGCTCCGGTTTTAGTTCAACCTGAATCGGGTAAAGAATTTATTATATACAATGATGCATCTATTATCAGACTGGGTTGTGTATTGATGCAAGACGGAAAAGTCATAGCTTATGCCTCCCGACAGTTAAAACCGCACGAGAAGATTTACCCGATGCATGATCTTGAATTAGCTGCTATAGTCTTTGCATTAAAGATTTGGCGGCATTACTTATACGGTGAGAAAAGCAGAATTTTTACCTATCATAAAAGTCTGAAGTATCTGATGTCACAGAAAGATTTGAATATGCGACAGCGGAGATGGCTCGAACTACTAAAAGACTATGAATTTGTAATTGATTATCATCCAGGGAAAGCTAATGTTGTAGCTGATGCGTTAAGTTGAAAGTCTTTATTTGCTCTGCGAGCTTTGAATGCTCAAATGACGTTATCTGATGATGGATCTGTTCTAGCTGAACTAAAGGCTAAACCATTGATTCTGCAGCAAATCTGTGAACCTCAAAGGACTGATTCTGATCTGCAAGCCAAACGACTTCACTGTGAGTCTAACCTTGATTCTGACTTTTCTATAGGGAACGATGATTGTTTAATGTTCCGAAATAGAATCTGTATACCGAAAAATAGTGAACTCATTCAGAAAGTTTTGCACGAGGCACATGACAGTCGATTTTTAGTTCATCAGGGTAGCACTAAGATGTATAACGATTTGAAATAGCAATACTGGTGGTCAGGAACGAAACGTGACATATCAGAATTCGTATCGAAATGTTTGATCTGTTAGCAAGTTAAAGCTGAACATCAGGTACCGTCAAGTTTGTTACAACCTATTATGATTCCAGAGTGGAAATGGGACAGAGTCACTATAGATTTTGTATCTGGACTACCTCTGTCTCTGAAGAAGAAAAATGCAATATGGGTTATCATTGATAGATTGACGAAGTCTACACATTTTATACCGGTACGTACCGACTATTCTCTGGATAGATTAGCGGAATTATATTTATCTGAGATTGTACGATTGCATGGTATACCATTATCCATTGTGTCTGATAGAGATCTGAGGTTTACCTCGAGATTCTGGAAGAAGTTTCAAGAGGATTTGGGAACGAAATTGAGTTTCAGTACAGCATTCCATCCCCAGACCGATGGTCAGTCTGAAAGAGTTATTCAGATTCTAGAAGACATGTTACGGTGTTGTATTCTTAAATTTGAAAGTAATTGGGAGAAATACTTACCTCTGATAGAGTTTGTATACAATAACAGTTTTTAGACAAGTTTAAAAATGGCTCCATACGAACCATTATACGGTCGTAAATGTCGAACACCGCTGTATTGGACAGAATTGAGTGAGAGAAAGTTACACGGGGTTGATTTAATCCGAGATATAGAAAAAAAGTGAAAATGATACGTGACAATTTGAAAGTAGCTTCAGATAGACAAAAATCATATACTGATTTGAAACGAAAAGAAATAGAGTTTCAGATCGGGGATAGAGTATTTCTAAAAGTTTCACCGTGGAAGAAAATTCTTCGTTTCGGCAAAAAGGGAAAGCTAAGTCCTCATTTTATCGGGCCGTATGAAATTGTGGAAAGAATTGGACCTGTAGCTTATCGACTATCATTACATCTGAACTTAAGCAGATTCATAATGTATTTCACGTTTCAATGCTTCGTCTATACCGATCTGATCCGTCTCATGTCATTTCTCCCACTGATGTGGAGGCACAGTCTGACTTATCATACAGTGAAGAACCGATTAGAGTTCTGGCTCGAGAAATCAAAGAATTAAGAAACAAACGTATAGCCCTCGTCAAAGTTCTCTAGTGTAAGCATGGAATAGAGGAAGCTACGTGGGAAACCGAGGAAGCTATGCAAAAATAATACCCTAATCTGCTTACCGGTAAGATTTTCGGGGACGAAAATCCCTAAAGAGGGGGAGAGTTGTAACAGCCCACTTTAGACCCTAGTCGGAACGGGTGGTTTTGGGACCACTTAACCGAGTCGAATTATTATTTTTATTGCTTTAATATGTTTTACAGCATGATAGAATTACCGTGTGAAAGTTTCGTTTAGAAATTTTATCGTTTGACTGGTTAATTTGAGAAAAAGGACTAAATCGCATAAAGCGATAAATTTGAGTTCTATTTCATAAATGGCTTATTGGATGATGGCTTTTTAAGTGGAAGGCCTTAAATGGTTATTTTACCATTTTAAATGGTAGTGGACTTTTATGTCCTTATTATTATTGATTTTATAATGTTTTAATATTAATTTATGTTTAATAAAACAAAACATGAAATTGCTTCATAATTCTTCTTCTTCACCGATTCTTCAACAAAACAAAAAGGGTTTTAGCTTCCTTGATATTCGGCTACTTTGAGCTTTAATTGAAGGTTCGTTTTTGTCCCGTTTTTGATAATTTTTACATTTTTGATATCGTTACTTTGTGTGCCAGCTGACCCGTACCTTAATTTCTGATTTTGAACATGTCTTTGAAAAATGCCATTGATGAATCCTTGATGTTTTGATAGTTTTTAATGAATTATAGATAGATATCTTGAAATATATAAGTTTTACAAAGTGATTTTTGAAGAAAATGAGTTTTGAGGATTTGAATGCAAAAAGATAGAATTTTTGGTGGTTAAATTGTGATTAAATGGAAGGTATGTACTTGTAGGGACTATATGGATATTCGGCTAGGTGTATTGAGGTCCTTGATGTGTAATTTGTCATTTTGTGATAAAAGGGCTACATTAAAAAATGCTGAAAATAGAGGGGTTAAATTGCAAATATGTCAAAATATATGTTTTTGGATTGCATTGAATATGTGAGTTAGTAAATAGCTAAATTTTGCATTAATTTAGATAAAAACGAACGAATCCCGGAACTTGATCGGAGAAAACGGAAAATAGATGAGTAGATATCGGGATTACGAGGTAAGTTCGTTGAATTTGGAATTTATCTTATAAATGCTTATAAATGTTGTTTAATGATCATGTGTATGTATAAAGTTGCTGAATGGATTGCCTATTGAGTATATACATGTGTTTTGGAATGGAAATGTTAAATGTTTCAAGTAATACATGAATACCGAGTTCCCGTTAGAACCGTACAAGTCGTAAGGATATAAGTGACATGTCACTAGGGCTACAAGGTGGTTTGAGTTCCTGCATTTGTTGCGGACTTACCACGTGCTCATGAGCTACACGTTTATCCTTCGGGATCACATGCTTAGTCTTCGGACTTACTGCTCAGCCTACGGGCTCACCGTTCATCCTTCGGGATTACATGTTCAGCCTTTGAGGCTTACCGTACAGGCTCGTAAGAGCATACATGACGTATTGACGGTTTTCAGGTTATATGTATAGACACTATGTGTGTATCACCCGGGTATCCTTGATATTCTTATAGGTTCAACGGGCAATACCGATATAAGTACATGAATTATAAGATGGAATGGATATATGCATATATATGAACTACATGAAAGGTATGATCCAATACATAGGACTTATATATTCCATGAGATACATGATAGTGAATGCATTATATGTCATATGAATTATATGTTAAACTCTTGTATAAGATTGTATTTGAAATCATATAGACTAACATGTGTAAGCTTGTGAAATAGATTACAAGAGCATATGAATAGAATTGGCCTTTCTTGTATATGTAGGGATTACCTAAATGAATCGGTAAGTTAAATTCTAAGTTTTACGAGCTTACTAAGCTTTAGAAGCTTACTCCGTTTATTTCTTACACTGTCTTTTAGATTCGGAAGCTAGCTCGATAATCGGACGTGTCGGAGATCACCATCACACTATCTATCAAGCCTTGGTACTTTTGAACCTTTTGTAAATGAAATGGTTATGGCATGTATAGGCTAGTTGTTAATGAATATGGTATATTTTGATAGATGACCAAGCTATGAGATGTGGCTTGGCTTATACTTTTGTAATTAGGTATTTTGAGAATGGCTTTTTGATTATATGTGCTTATGGTAAATTATATGATCAAGACGTGTTTATAAGTTGAAATGGTAAGGAATGATTATGTATATTTTTGTGTGGATGAGTTCATGAATGTGGCTATTTTAGTTATTGAATTGTTATGCCTAGTTGGTGCAAGATTTATGATGATTTTGGGTCTATTATATGCTTGAATTGGTATGTTTTTGGGTGGCAATTTGGCTTAAACCGAGCCTACATGTTACCACACGGCCTGAGCACATGGGCGTATGACTCAGCCGTGTAATCCCCTGCACCTAATAATTTTGAATAGACTTGCACATGGCCTAGACACACGGGCATGTTTGGTAGCCGTGTGGCAAAGTCAGTATTGGCCACAGCCTAGACACACGGGCGTGTCTGGTAGCCGTGTGGCTTGGACAGTTTTGACCACGGCTTAGATACACGGGCGTGTCTTGTGGCTGTGTGAGGTAAGTCAGTTTCAACCACGGGTCATGCGATTCGGGTGTGTTGGATAGCCACGACCGTGCGAGAGGACACGGGCAAAGGAGCACGGCCGTGTGTCCCTAACTTGAAAATTTATGATTATTTTCATATCTTTTACTATGATTTTAATTTGATCCTCAATAGTTATATGCATCATTTTATGATCATTTGAAGGATGCTTTGATGTTTGAAAATACATAATGATTAATGATTAAAAAGTTCAAAATTTTTCTGATTCAGTCTGATTACATATTTGGTAATGCTCCTTTCTTGTTCCGGCGATGGTTATGGGATAGGGGTGTTACAGGAAAAGTAGCACAATTCGGCCTAAGAGAAAACATCCGAATAGGTAAAGTGTGGAAGAAATGCTTTAGACAAAGAAGAAATAATGCACACAAAAGAGAGTCGAGAGAAAAGAACCAAAACACAATACGTACCAAAGAGAAGAAATTAGCAAAAACCAGAATAGTCACTCAAGATTTCGACTTCAGCCACTCTAAATGACCCAAAACTGAACACTTTCTATCCACTAAGCAATTTCAACACTAACCCTTTCCCATTCAAACTCCCCTTTTCTCTCCTAAAGTCCCTCCATAATTCACTCCATTTTTCCTCCAAGATTTTCTCCTTAACTTACTCCCACATCTCATTCAAATTCCATCAGACTCATTCAAACCAAAGTCCCCATCCAGCTTAAATACTAGCTGGTCTAAGTTGCAAAATAAATACCCATCATAACACTATGCCAACACTCGAACCTCAAACCACATGCATACTCCTAACACCATCTTACCACTAGACCACTTGCTTCCTTGTGTCACATTTTAGCCTTAATTATTTAAAAGGCTTACCACCTAGCACTTAGGGTTTAATTCACTTAAAACTGAAAATTTTACTCAAGCCCAGGTTTGAACCCAGAAGTTCTCAGGCACTCCCAAACACTTCTAACTCACTTAACCATTAAAGCAAGCAATCAATTGTGACACTTCTTGCACAGTAAAAATTCATGTGCCGACTTCCAAATGCTCCCCAAGCTCAAGGCCCTTTTTTTCTAGGCCCAAAATTTGAGGTGTTACAATTCTACCCCCTTAAAGAATTTTTGTCTCGAAATTTCCAACTATCAAAACAGTTGTACCCATAGACTAACTGCCACCCTCCTGCTACATAATCTAACTCTAATTTCAAATCCAAATTAAATATACAACACATTTTGGATAGAGTACATACCAGTATTCGTATCTAAAGCATCTCCGTCCTCTCAGCGGTGTGCTGCATAGACCAAAACAAGTTGCCTCACCTTAGCATAACCAGTACCTCTACCTAGTGCTCTACGGCCCAAACTGTTTCCAACTTAGCCTGCCTACGGCCTCTTGGCAGTTGCTGCCCTCCTCTCGGTGGTTGAACATTAACTCTACCTGTAGCTTGCATCTGATCCGGCCTTTGAGGACAATCTCTAATGTGGTGCTCCATCGATCTGCAACTCCAACAGGCTCCCATCCTTCTCCAGCATTCGTATATGGCGTCTTCTACAATCAGTGCAAGGTGGCAACCAAAAGTACCAAAAGGGGGCCCAACTCTAACTGGCCCATCTACTCTGGCCTGTTTCTTAGGCCTCTGAACGGATCTGATAGGCTCTATATCTCTGTTGTTTCTACCCCTTTCTTTTTTCCAATTCTAGCCTTTGTTTTATCCACCAGTGTAGCAAAATTTTGCTCCCTCTGTGGAGCTATTAGAACACAAAGGTTGTCTCTGAGGCCGTCCTAAAATCGAACACAACGCTCATATTCCGTAGCTAATATCCCACGAGCATACCGGCTAAGTCATAAAAAATTTTGCCTCGTACTCGGCCACCGATCTGTCCCCTTGAACCAAGTTCAAAAATTCCTTTCTCTGGGCATCCACATAACCTGTGCCCACATATTTCTCTTGGAATGCATATTTGAAGATAAGTATACTACGTGTGTTTGATGGTTAAGTTAGGATTAATTAAAGGTATAATATGGGTCCATGAAATTCATATGAGTGTAAAGAGTTAATAGCAACGAAAAGGGCTTGGAAAATAGCCCAAGTGCTTACCACACGGGCGTGTTCCGAGTCACACAGGCGTGTGACACTATTTTGAGTAAAAATTTTAGTAGTGTTTGAAAAATTCCAGTTTAGTCCTGGATCATACTCAATGTATTGTTTGGGCCTCGTAGGCCTACAATGAGGGTGTGGACTATATGAATGAAAATGTTTAAAATTTTCCATGGAAATTATTTGTCAAAATCAAACGATCATGCAAGTGTCTTTTGGTAATGCCTCATACCGTGTTCGGCGATGGTTACGGGTGAGGAGTGTTACATTTAGTGGTATCAAAGCTATGATTTAGTCGGTTCTCAGGCTACCATAGCGAGTGTGAGAGTCTAGTAATACATGCCACGAATATGTGATAGTGTGAAGTCTCTGATACATATGAGGACCATCTTGTTTAGACAGAGGTACTCTCCAACTAAGCTACATCCAACCATTTGATAGTGATACTAAAGTATTTGAATAATGTATAGTTATAATGAGTCAAAATTCGGAAAGGTATGAATAAAAATTCGTAAATTATAGGTGATATTGTGTGATATAAAAGTTCATATACTGATATGCTCGTACATACTTGTTTGGCCTTCATATGATGTTGCATGCTTGACTAAGATGATTTAGTAAATGTGACAAGTAAGGGTATATGAAATGCATAAAATGTATGAATAAGTGCACTTGTTTGAATGAGGTAATCTGAAATTTCGTGTACCACAGATATGACTGTTAAGTTGTCTTAAGTGAATAGTAAGATTTGTGATGGTATATGATGCTAATGAACGCTAAGTTATATGAGTATATATGTGAGAATCGAGTCCGAGGCCGTACAACCTCACCCCCTTATCGATGAGGTGTTTATAATGAAAATTCATGGAAATTATGATGATTAAGTTCTTAAGTGTGAAATCAAAAAGTTTTGTGGCGAAATAAATAATGATGTGATTAGAGATGGCACGGGATAATTAATAATCAAAAAGTTCTTAACGTGTAAATACAGTTATGAGAGAAAGATCAGAATTATTCTAAAGATTATGTGGAATGTGCAATGGCATGGTTAGGGAAAGAGTTAATTTCGGTTAAATCAACTCAGATTCAAGCACGATGTCTAAAGATGGTATATACTGAGAACTTTTCTGAAATTGATTTCTGTTGATGAACGAAATATTGTGATATTAGTGAGAATGGAATTATGCTTGAGAGAAAATTTGACAAAAAGATTCATATGATGTGGTTTTCTACTTCTATTGGTTGAAGCTTTAAATTATAAATATAATATAATATAATATATCTTCGAGAAAGATATTCATTAGTCAGAGACCATTACATTTACTGTTATAACACTTGATTCGAATATGGGAGTTTAGTAATATGAATCACAGATGGTGGATATCATGTTATTAGACTGGTTGTTATTGGGACTATTTTTAGTCTTTTCTCTTCTATTTGGGAAGAATTATTGATATTGAAGTATTATTTTATTTATAAGGTTGAGACGCTGATCTTATTATGGTACTATGGTTTCAATTAGTGTGATGGTTACAGTTTCAAAAATTTTAAAGCTTCGATATTGATAATTGATAGCTATACTGATCATATAGTTATTATAGAAAGATGTTTAAACATGATAGTTACAGTTGAGTAATCTATGAAAATTTTTTGGGGCATTTTATGTATCTAGACATTATCAGAAGTAAATGTGGTTGCTTGTTTTCTGATGAAAGTATGGTTGATCTGATTGATTTATGATTATTGCTCTTTTATTTTCCATTGGTATTCTATTCTATTATGTCAGAAATAAGAAGCTAACAGTGAATTCATATGAAATTACTCTTTTGTTTCTTCTGGTTGTTGTCTTATTTACATCTACATGGAAAATGTATTATGTTACAATTGACTATAGAATGAATGAACAGTGCATATTTTCTTCTAGTTTTTCTGAAGAGTTGTTAGGTTCCTTACTATTTTGTACGAGTGGTGTTTCTGAATATACTATATGGTTTTGTATATTGAATTTCCTTATCTCGGTTTTCTTATCATTCCTATGGGTTAATTTATCATGTATGGCATATCTTTAAGGTAAATACTGACAAAGGTGAGGATTATGATAATTCAAGTTCAGATTGTATATTGATTTCCTTTCCCCAGGTAATCTTGGCTATTATCAGTGACTTCAAACAAGATGTTATGTTTCCTCTAAGTTAATACAGTTAGTAAGTATTTGTGATTAGTATGTTGAATGAAATATGAAAAATTGTATGTTTGATCTGTTCTAATGATATGAAGAAGTGATCACTGTGCAATGCTAATAAATCTATGGGAAAGGTTAAAATATTGCAGGTGCTTGAATGAAAATTTTTGTTTACCTTGTGAGTATTGGTTTGAATGATTTACCTTGTTGATGGAGTTTTGATTCTAATTAAATCGACTTTTCTGTTATAAATTGGAGAAGCTCAGAATTGGATTGGTAAGTGTTAAGTTAAATGAACGCAGCGTGAGTTGACTTTTGATTCTGAATTTTAAATTAGATTTGATTACTGATACTATTATTCCGAGAGAAAATTGGTGTATTGAGAAACACAAAGTATGCAGAGAGTTTTCGTTTAGAGCTCACCGTAGTATTTTATCTATTCATTTAAAAAGAAATAAAAAGTAGAGTGATTTGAAGTAAATGTTCGGGTATACATATATGAAATTCGATATTTCTGATTTTTTTGAGTTCAGATGTCATTTTGTCATCAGAGTTAAGTTGAAAGACAAAATGCAACCAGGACTGTTATAGTCAATAATGAGTCGGGTGTGATATTGAAACAAAGATAATATTAGTTTCGTATCGAAATTTCTCTTATTCTTGGAAAATGAAAGCTGTTATTTGGATTGTGATTGATCGATGATGAAAATCCTTATGATTATTTTAGAATTTGAGGATTATATTATTGATAATGGAAACAGCTACAAGAAATTTTGTGTACAAGACTGAGTCAAATTGTGATTATGATAAAAAGTGAAAGCAATTATGAAACTTAAAAATAGTTTTAGACTGACATAGAAGTATACATAATTGACACTTAGTCATACTAGATTTTAGTTTGATGACAGAGTGTTTCTGAAAGTAATATTTTGAAGAGGATTGGTTGTGGATGTTTAAGGAATTTTCAAAAAAGATATTGAATCTCTTTACCAATAAGATATTTGGGGATGAAAATCCCTAAAGGGGAGAATTGTAATAGCCCGATACAGGGCCTAAACGGAATAGTGGTTACGAAACCACAAATTTGAGGTCAAAATATTTACTCTGATTGAGTTTTAAAATTTATTTTGTGTTTGCAATATTTTGTGAAATTTTTGTTACAAAATTTTATTGTTTGTGTATCCAATTTGATAAATTGGACTAAATTGCAAAAGTAGTAAAATGTGCATTCTAGAAGGTAAAGGTGTTTAATTGAAATGTGTTTTGTTTATATTTTTATGGTTTAAATTTTTATGAAATTCTTTTGTAAAAATTTCGTACGAAAATTTCGACGTTTGGGCACTCAATTTAGTCAAAAGGACTAAATTGTAAAAAGTGCAAAAGTTGAGTTCTACATGTTAGAGGTGTCCAACTGTTATGAAATTTTAAATTGGAGGTCCTTAAATGGTAATTAGACCATTGGCTAATTTATTGGACAAAAATCGACATGAAATGGGTGAAAAAAGAATATTTTTAAGTTAGGGGCATTTTGGTCATTTATTGATTAAATGAATTAAAAATCAAATTAAAAGCCAATTTTTGCTCATCTTCCTCCTCAAGGCCAAATATAGCATGGAGAAACCATGGCTAGGGTTTTTCAAGCTTTCGAGCTCGATTGTAAGTCCGTTCTAGCCTTCGGAATAGAAAAGATATGAAAGATCCATTGTGAGAACACATGTGTAGTACTGTGTGCAAGCTACTATCTGTTCAAAATGGTTTAGGTCACATGTGTTGTACTAAGTACAGGCTACTACGTGTACTAAATGGTTGGGTCGCATGTGTGGTACTATGTGTAGGCTACTATGCGAACTCGATTCATTCGATCACATGTGTGGTACTAAGTGCAGGCCACTATGTGTAAGAAATGGTTTTGGTCACATGTGTAGTACTAAGTGCAGGCTACTATGTACATCAATTAGCTTCGGCTACAAGGGTGGTACTATGTGCAGGCCACCGAATATCTGTTACTATTCTAATGTGTTCAACGAGAAAACCTATTAATTGTAAATTCATATGAAAATATGGTGTTAAGTGTAGGGATATGAATATATGTGTTGTGAGCAATGTGCCGATAAGTAATTGAACTTTGGTAAGTTTTGTAACACCCAAAATTTTTGGATTTTGTAATTTTTATTTGTCTTGCTTTGATTTTATGTTTGGGGGCGTTAACTAAGAGAGTTGAGAGTGGGTTGGAGTGTTGGAAGGGTCCTGTGAGTGAACCTGGGTTTTGGAGAAAAAATTTATTTTTGACTTAAGAAGAATTAGGCTCACGGTTAGTAGGTCTCTTATTTTAAATCGGCTGCAGCATGTCATAAAAAAAGTGTTGGTAAGGTTGTAAAGAGGTGTGTATAGTGTGCTTGGGTCAGGGGTTTGAGACTGCTTAAGGGAAAAGCGTTATTTTCTTTTTTTTAAAAGGAGCACGGCACACTGGACGGAAGGTTTATAAGTTGTTGTGTGGGGTTATTGACATAAAAGTCGTATTGGTTTAGTGGCAAGGCGTGTGTGTGTAAGGGACGTGTATTAGAGGTTACAGGTTCGAGCAATCTAGATGCCTTTGGATACTATTTTTTTTGCTGCTCGGGTAAGATGAATTTATGGCTGAAATCAAGTGGTGGAAGGGATTTTTTTTTGTCTTTAATTTTGGATTTTTGCTGGCTAATTTCAAGATGTTATTAAAGGCTTATTTGTGGAAAGAATCGACCGAAGAGAAAACCTCTAAATAGGTAAAATATGGAAGAAATGTTTTAGAGAAAGAAGAAACAATGCACACAAAAGAGGGTCGAGAGAAAAGAGCCAAAGCACAATACGTACCACAGAGAAGAAATTAACAAAAACCCAAATGGTCACTCAAGATTTCAGCTTCAGCCACTCCAAATGACCCAAAACTGAACACTCCTTATCCCCTAAGCAATTTCAGCACTAACCCTCTCCCATTCAAATTCCCCTTTCCTCTCCTAAAGTCCCTCCATAATTCACTCCCCTTTTTGCTCTAAGATTTTCTCCTTAACTTACTCCTACATCTCATTCAAATTCCTCAAGACTCTTTCAAACCAGAGTCCTCATCCAGCTCAAATACTAGCCGTTCCAAGTTGCAAAATAAATACCCATCATAACACTATGCCAACACTCGAACCTCAGACCAGATGCATACTCCTAACGCTATCTTACCACTAGAGCACCTGCTTCCTTGTGTCACATTTTAGCCTTAATTATTTAAAAGGCTTACCACCTAGCAGTCAGGGTTTAATTCACTTAAAACCAAAAATTTTACTAAAGCCTAAGTTTGAACCTAGGACTTCTTAGGCACTCCCAAACACTCCTAACTCACTTAACCATTAAAGCAAGCAATCAAGTGTGACACTTCTTGCACAACAAGAATTCATGTGCCGACTTCCAAATGCTCCCCAAGCTCAGGGCCTATTGCTTCTAGGCCCAAAATTCGGGGTGTTACATAATTCGTCAATTTATTATCATATTCGCTCTTTCAAGCTATGATCAGTAAGCTCCTCCTGAGTTGATGTATAGTAAGCTCTATTAAGCTAAAAACAATAAGCTCTGACAAGCTGAAGTATCGGTAAGCTCATACAAGCTACAGTGAGTCCGTAACAAATGCAGGATCTCAACCAAACGGTAACCCTAGTGACATGTCAATTGTATGCTACGAATTCCTACAATTCAAACGGGACTCAATAGTTCTCGGTAAACATCAATTTGAGCATTTAAATATCATATACTTCAATTCCTTACAAAATATATACATTCAATTCAATTAAGTACAAATTTAATTACTCAATTCTAATTATACGAACTTACCTCGTAATGCTCGGAAAGAAATTATGGACTATTCAATTACTTTGCCTTTTTCCCGATCTTGATATGATATTGGCTTTTCTTGATCTATATAATATCAAATTTAACACATTCAATATCCATCCTATACAACTTAGACCATAATTCATATTTTGGCAATGTAACACCCCAAACCCGACCCAGACGTTACGGCCGAATCTGGAGGTGCCACATTGAAGGGTGACTCGTACAAATCGAAGTTGTTGAAGAACATTGAAAGCGTTAGGTAGTTTGCGATTTATGACAGGGTTCTCAAGTTGTATTTCTTTTGAAAATGAAAACCACTGGAAATTTGTTTATTTACAGCGGAAGCTCATTCTTTAAAAATCATTTAGGTTTTTACATTAATTCTAAAAGTGACATTTTAGTTTGGAAAATCAAGTTTAAGTTTGGAAATTATGCAGTTATAATAATAACTATAAAAACCAATTATAAAATCAAACCAGAGGAAAAGCCTTATTACAACCCAAATAAAATAATTAAAGGTAATATAAAAGTAATTCTTAATCTATCAAACAGCTTGCAGTGTGGCCACCTCCGAGTCCTCCCACACGTCGAACCGCCTACTGAGGATCACTTGTAAAATTAAAAGAGTGGGTGAGTTTATGAAAACTCAGTGTACACAATCCTCGTCAAATAAATAACATGCAACAATCAAATTGGGCCTAAGCCCATTTCAGTAACAGTGGCCTTTAGGCCTTAGCCCATAGTGGCCTCGGTTGGGCCTGAGCCCATATCACATTAACGGTGGCCCTTGGGCCTTAGCCCATAATGGTCTCAGTTGCGCCTGAGCCCATATCACATATAATAACAGTATATGCTATGGACAAATGTCCCATCCAACCCTGCACTCCCCCTTCTAACCCTACACTACTGTGGGGATTAATTTGACCCACCCATCCCTACACTCCAATGTAGCACCGATTGCGGCACTAACCAATATTCATCAGTAGGTCCACAGTCGTATCGGGTGACCCATGCGACTTTACCGAGTTAGGTCCATAGTCATCTCGGGTGACCTGTGCGACCATAACAAATCAAATCGGTGGGTCCATAGTTGTCTCGGGCGACCCGTGCGACCCTAACAAATCAAATCACTTCCTCCAACAATATTCCCATCCCTAATGCAGCATAATATCACATGAATGCAAACATATCATAACATGGCATACAAAATCAGTCATGTAACATATAGGGGCATTTAAGTTATTTTTCCCTTCAGGGGCATTACAGTCATGTAACACCCCTATCCCGTAACCGTCACCGGAGTAGGTAAGGGGCATTACCGGACTTGTAACATTTATCGGAACAGTAAAAATTTTAAACTTTTTAATCAAGATTCATCACGTATCATCAATCATCAGAGCATGCTTCAATTGATCATAAAAGGATGCATATAACTATTGGAAGTCTAATTGGAAACATGCTAAAAGATAGGAGAAAATTTGCAAAATTTTCAAAGTTAGGGACACACGGCCGTGCCCCTTGCCCGTGTTCTTCACACACGGCCGTGTCCCTCTAGACACGCCCAAACCTTTCAGCCCGTGGTTGAATCTGACTTATCCCACACGGCTGTCCAACACGCCCATGGGGTTAGGCCGTGTGTTGGCCACGGCCTAGGCACGCCCGTGCCCTTACCCCGTGGTTGAAATTGTCAAATATCACACGGCTGCCAGACACGCCCGTGTATAAAACAGAGCAGACCGTGTGACTATACTGCCAAATTTCACACGGCTACAAGTTACCAAACACGCCCGTGTGTCTAGGCCGTGTACCAAAACTGACCAAAACATCAAGGTGCAGGGGACACACGGTCGAAGCGCACGCCCGTGTTCCCTGGCCGTGTGGCATGTTATAGGCTCGATTTAAGCCAAATTTGCCACCCAACATGGGTCATTTCTACTAGCCATTAACCAACAACATTTCATGCCATTCTACCAACCTAAAACATACCAATTCAAGCACAAAATGGACCCAAAATCATCTCAATTCATTCACAAATCAAGCACACCAACTCAAAGGCCTAAATGACCATTTCCATGCACTCATCCACACATATATCCATACCAATTATGCAAGCTTATAACCTCATCAAAATCACATATCTTTCTATAAGCACATATAGCTAAAGGACAACTCAAGTGCTTGATTATAAACACATATGACCCAAGCCACATCTCATAGCTTGATCATTTACCAAAATATATCATGTTCACAAAAGTACTAGCCTATACACGCCATGACCAAATGATTGCAAAATACTCAAAAGCACCGAAGCTTTATCGATAGTGTGATAGCGATCCCCAACTCGTCCGATATCCGAGCTAGCTTTCGAATCTAGAAGACAGTGAAAGAAATAAACGGAATAAGCCTCTAAAGCTTAGTAAGTCCGTATAATATAGAAATTAAACCTTACCGAATCAATACGATAATTACAACAACAATGCCAATTCAATTCATATACTCAAGTTGCCTATTTCACAAGTATACACTTGTTAGTTCATGTAACATATAAATTCATTCATGTACCAACCACAACATTTATGTATCATATCATTGCTCAAATACTTGTACATGTATTTCATATAACTTATACCATATAATCCATGTAATTCTCATGTCTCATATAACATGTGATACATATATCATTCAATCTTCATGTAACATGTATCGGTAATTGCCCGTTGAACCTATAAGAACATCAAGGGATACTCGGGTGATACACACACAGTGTATATACATATAACCTATAATCCGTCAATGCATCATGTATGCTCTTTCGAGCCTGTATCGGTATGCCTGAAGGCTGAACATGTGATCGCAAAGGATGAACGGTAAGCCCGTAGGCTAACAGTGAGTCCGAAGACTAAACATGTGATCCCGAAGGATAAACCTGTAGCTCATGAGCACGTGGTGAGTCCGCAACAAATGCAGGAGCTTGAACCACCCTGTAGCCCTAATGACATGTCACTTGTATCCTATCGACTTCTACGGTTCTAACGGGGCTCGGTATTTATTTTTCACTTGTAAGAATTTCATTTCAATTTCATATGTATACATCCAAATAGGCTATTCAATCAACTAATATGTCATATATTCCATTAACAACAATTATAAACATAAACACATTAAATTTCATTATACGAACTTACCTCGTAATCCCGTATCTACTCGTCTATTTTCCGTTTCCCCCATCAAGTTCCGGGATTCGATCGTCTTTATCTAAATTAATGCAAAATTCAGCTATTTACTAACTCACATATTCAATTCAATCCAAAAACATATAATTTGACATATTTGCAATTTAGCCCCTATATTTTCAACACTATGCAATTTAGCCCTTTTAACACCAAATGGCAAATTACACAATCAATCCCCTAATTTACCATAGCCGAATATTCAAGGGGCTTATACAAGCATATATCTTTTAATAAATCACAATTTAACCTCAAAAATTCTATCTTTTTGCAAATAAATCCTTAAATTCATTTTCATCAAAATTTACTTTAAAATTCTTGTATTTTCTCACATAATATACAATAATTCATCAAAATATATCAATATATCAAGGATTCATCAATGGAATTTTTCAAAAACATAATCAAAATCAAAAATTGAGGTATGGGTCGGTTAATATACGAAGCAACGATTACAAAAACGTAAAAATTATCGAAAACGGAATAAAAACGAACTTCAATTTGGAGCTTAAAGTGGCCGAATGCTTGAAAGTGTAAAACCCTTAATTTTTGTTCATATAATCGGTGAAGAAGGTAATGAAAATGAAGACATTTTATGTTTTGTTTAAATTAAAACATATAATAAATCAAATGACCCTTTTACCCTTTGTAAAATTATTATAAAACATTATAAAACATGGACATAATGGTCCATTACCAACCACTCCAATTAAAAATGGCATAATTGCTATGCAAGTACCTCCTTTTATAAAGCCATGCTCAAATAAGCCATTTATAAAATAGAACTCTAATTTATCGCTTTATGCGATTTAATCCTTTTTATCAAATTAACCGATCAGGCCGTAAAATTTCAATACGAAACTTTCACACCATATATCTATCATATAGTAAAACATATTAAAGCATTTAAAATAATATTTTGACTGGGTTAAGTGGTCCCGAAACCACTCGTTTCGACTAGGGTGTAAAGTGGGCTTTTACAACTCTCCCCCCTTTAGGGATTTTCGTCCCCGAAAATCTTACTAGTGAACAAGTTAGGGTATTGTTTTCACATTGTTTCCTCGAGTTCCCATGTAGCTTCCTCTATTCCGTGTTTACACCAGAGAACTTTTACAAGTGCTATACGCTTATTTCTCAACTCTTTCATTTCTCGGGCCAGAATTCTAATCGGTTCTTCACTGTATGACAAATCAGACTGTATTTCAAAATCAGTGGGAGAAATGATATGAGACGGATCAGATCGGTATCTTCGAAGCATTGAAACGTGAAATACATCGTGAATCTTTTCAAGCTCAGGTGGTAACGATAATCGGTAAGCTACAGGTCCAATTTGTTCCACAATTTCATACGGCCCGATAAAACGAGGACTTAGCTTCCCTTTTCTGCCAAAACGAAGAATTTTCTTACACGGTGATACTTTCAGAAATACTCTGTCTCCGACTCAAAACTCTATTTCTTTCCGTTTCAAATCAGCATATGATTTCTGTCTGTCTGAAGCTGCTTTCAAACTGTCACGTATCACTTTCACTTTTTCCTCTGTATCTCGGATTAGATCAACCCCGTGTAACTTTCTCTCACTCAATTCTGTCCAGTATAGCAGTGTTCGACATTTACGACCATATAAAGCTTCATATGGAGCCATCTTTAAACTCGTTTAGAAACTGTTATTGTATGCAAACTCTATCAGAGGTAAGTATTTCTCCCAAATACTTTCAAATTCAAGGATACAACACCGTAACATGTCTTCCAGAATCTGAATAACTCTTTCAGACTGACCATCGTTCTGGGGATGAAATGCTATACTGAAACTCAATTTTGTTCCCAAAGCCTCTTGAAACTTCTTCCAGAATCTCGAGGTAAACCTCGGATCTCTATCGAATACAATGGATAACGGTATACCATGTAATCGCACAATCTTAGATACATATAATTTCGCTAATTTATCCAAAGAATAATCAGTACGTACCGGTATAAAATGTGCAGACTTCGTCAATCTGTCAACGATAACCCAGATTGCATTTTTCTTCTTCAGAGACAGAGGCAGTCCAGATACAAAATCCATAGTGACTCTATCCCATTTCCATTCCGGATTCATAATAGGCTGTAATAAACCTGACGGTACCTAGTGTTCAGCTTTAACTTGCTGACAGATCAAACATTTCGATACGAATTCTGATATGTCACGTTTCATTCCTGACCACCAGTATTGCTGTTTCAAATCGTTATACATCTTAGTGCTACCCGGATAAACTGAAAATCGACTGTCACGTGCCTCGTGTAGAACTTTCTGAATGAGTTCACTATTTTTCGGTATGCAAATTCTATTTCGAAACATTAAACAATTATTGTTTCTTATAGAAAAGTCAGAATCAGAATTAGACTCACAGTGAAGTCGTTTAGCTTGCAGATCAGGATCAGTCCTTTGAGCTTCAAAAATTTGCTGCAGAATCAACGGTTTAGCCTTTAGCTCAGCTAAAACAGATCCATCATCAGATAACGTCATTTGAGCATTCAGAGCTCGCAAAGCAAATAGAGACTTTCGACTTAACGCATCAGCTACAACACTAGCTTTCCCTGGATGATAATCAATTACAAATTCATAGTCTTTTAGTAGTTCGAGCCATCTCCGCTGTCGCATATTTAAATCTTTCTGTGACATCAGATACTTCAGACTTTTATGATTGGTAAAAATTCTACATTTCTCACCATATAAGTAATGCCGCCAAATCTTTAATGCAAATACTATAGCAGCTAACTCAAGATCATGCGTCAGGTAATTCTTCTCATGTGGCTTTAACTGTCGGGAGGCATAAGCTATGACTTTCCCGTCTTGCATCAATACACAACCCGGTCCAATAATAGATGCATCACTGTATATAACAAATTCTTTCCCCGATTCGGGTTGAACTAAAACCGGAGCTTCTGTTAATAGGGCTTTCAACTGTTCGAAACTCTGCTGACATTTATCAGTTCACTCGAATTTCACATCTTTTTGTAGCATTCGGGTCAACGGCACTACAATCATCGAAAATCCTTTAACAAATCTTCAGTAATATCCCGCTAATCCCAGAAAACTTCTAATCTCAGATATGTTTCTCGGGGGTTTCCAGTCTATAATAACATATATTTTACTCGGATCTACTCTGATGCCTTCCGCAGAAACAATGTGACCCAAAAATCTGACTTCTCGAAGCCAAAATTCACATTTGCTAAATTTGGCAAACAACTGCTTATCTCTCAGAATTTGTAACACAGTTCTCAAATGTTCAGTATGCTCTACCTCATCACGCGAATAAATCAAAATATCGTCAATGAATATTACAACGAACTTGTCTAAATACGGTCTGAAAATACGATTCATCAAGTCCATAAACACTGCCGGAGCATTTGTTAAACCGAAAGGCATGACCAGAAACTCATAATGTTCGTATCGTGTTTTGAAAGCAGTCTTCGATATATCTGAATCTTTAACTCTCAACTGGTAATAACCCGATCTCAAATCAATCTTTGAAAATACAGTAGCTCCTTTCAACTGATCGAATAAATCATCAATCTGTGGAAGAGGGCATTTATTCTTCATTGTCACCTTGTTCAACTGTCGGTAATCAATACACATTCTCATCGTTCCATCTTTCTTTTTCACAAATAATACGGGAGCACCCCAAGGTGAAAAGCTCGGTCTCGCGAAACCTCTATCTGTCAATTCTTGTAACTGTGCTTTCAACTCTTTTAATTCCGTCGGTGCCATTCTGTATGGAGCTATCGATATCGGAGTAGTGCCCGGTAACAATTCAATACCGAATTCAACTTCTCTAATTGGCAGTAAACCTGGTAATTCTTCCGGAAAAACATCTGAAAACTCACAAACAACTGGTACAGACTCAATTTTCAATTCTGTCCTGCTAGAATTCATCACATACGCTAAATACGCGTCATAGCCTTTCCTAACATACTTCTGAGCCCTCATGGCAAAAATCACTATCGGTAATTCATTCGAATCATTTGATTCAATCCGAAGAATCTCACTATTCTGACATTTCAATTCTATACTCTTACTTCGACAATTCACAATAGCCTCATGCGCATTTAGCCAGTCCATGCCCAGTATTACATCAAATTCGTCAAAAGGGAGGAGCATCAGATCAGCTGGAAAACAATATCCCTGAGTCATCAACGGACATTTCTTACATATCTTATCAACTAACACAGAGTTTCCTAATGGATTTGATACTTTAACTATACATTCTGTAGACTCAACACTTAAATTCTTTTCATACACTAATTTCATACAGATATATGAATGAGTTGATCCAGGATCTATCAACGCAACAATATCAGTGTTATAGAGAGAAAAAGTACCGGTAATAACATCAGGCGACGAGACTTCCTCGCGTGCACGTATTGTATAAGCTCTCGCAGGAGTACGCATCTCAGATCTCACATTAGCATCTCTCGCCACATTGCGATTTCCACTTTAGTTCCCAACACTTCGCGACGGTCTACCTCTCGATGCAACATTATTTGTCTTAGTCGACTGTTCTCTATCAGGTACAGATCTTTCAGGACAATCACGCAAGTAATGATCTAACGATCCACATCGAAAACATGCCCCACTCATCAGTCGACACTCTCTAAAATGCCTTCTATTACAATGCTTGCATTCTGATCCGGGAATTCTCACACTACCTGCACTAGCTACAGAAGTCGTCTGAGGTCTCGAATGAGAAGTCTTAACACTTTTCTCTTGGATAGATGTGCCTGTAGAAGCAGCAGGACGAGGATGAAAATCTTTTGATCTTTTAGATCCAGACTGATACGGTTTACCCGCAAACCTTTTTCTTGCTTCTCTGAATTCAAAATCAGCTTTTCTCTTTTCTTTAGCAAGCTCTTCGGCTACAGGCCCGATCAACGAGAACTACAAACTCTCTCAGCTCAAGTATTCTGACTAATAGTCGAATTTCTTCATTTAGCCCATCTTCGAACCTTTTGCACATTGTTGCTTCGGTAGAAACACATTCGCGAGCATATTTGCTGAGTTGAACGAACTCTCTCTCGTATTTAGTTACAGACATTCGACCCTGTTTCAGCTCTAAAAACTCTTTTCTTTTCTGATCGATGAATCGTTGACTGATGTATTTCTTTCTAAATTTCGTCTGGAAGAAATCCTAATTGACTCGTTCTCGTGGTACACCGAGGTCAATGTATTCCACCATTGATATGCTGAATCCGAAGCAAAGAAATAGCACATCTCAGGCACTCATCAGGAGTACAAGCCAGTTCATTAAAAACTCTGATCGTATTCTCAAGCCAAAATTCGGCCCTCTCAGTATCATCACCTGCTGAAGCTCGGAATTCCTTAGCACCATACTTTCGTATCTTATCGACAGGAGGTCTGTTCAATCTCAGAGGATCCACAACTCGTACATTATCAGGGTTAGGTTGTGGGACGGGAGGGGGTGGAGGTTGCGGAGCAGCCGGGTTTGCTCGCACAAACTCACTAAACCAACCAGACATCATTTGGAAGAAAGCTTGTTTAATTTCTTCCTGATTGGCCACAGCAGGGCCCGATTCAGAAGGCACAGTCCCTTGAGCGGGTGCTGGCGCAATACTTTCAACATCATCAGCTAAAGCTCAATTCGGATCCATTATTATATAAAACAGATTTTCAGAGGATGTCAGGAGATATCACACTATCACATTTCATGTACATGGCATGTATAGCTGACTAATACTCACTATGTTAGTCCTAGAATCAACTAAACCATAGCTCTGATACCGACCAAATGTAACACCCCTATCCCGTAACCGTCGCCAGAGTAGGTAAGGGGCATTACCGGACTTGTAACATTTATCGAAACAGTAAAAATTTTAAACTTTTTAATCAAGATTCATCACGTATCATCAATCATCAGAGCATGCTTCAATTGATCATAAAAGGATGCATATAACTATTGGAAGTCTAATTGGAAACATGCTAAAAGATAGGAGAAAGTTTGCAAAATTTTCAAAGTTAGGGACACACGGCCGTGCCCCTTGCCCGTGTTCTTCACACACGGCGGTGTCCCTCCAGACACGCCCAAACCTTTCAGCCCGTGGTTGAATCTGACTTATTCCACACGACTGTCCAACATGCCCATAGGGTTCGCCCATGGCCTAGGCATGCCCGTGCCCTTACCCCGTGGTCGAAACTGTCAAATATCACACGATTGCCAGACACGCTCGTGTACAAAACAGAGCAGACCGTGTGACTATACTGCCAAATTTCACACGGCTACAAGTTACCAAACACGCCCGTGTGTCTAGGCCGTGTACCAAAACTGACCAAAACATCAAGGTGCAGGGGACACACGGTCGAAGCGCACGCCCGTGCTCCCTAGCCGTGTGGCACGTTATAGGTTCGGTTTAAGCCAAATTTGCCACCCAATATGGGTCATTTCTACTAGCCATTAACCAACAACATTTCATGCCATTCTACCAACCTAAAACATACCAATTCAAGCACAAAATGGACCCAAAATCATCTCAATTCATTCACAAATCAAGCACACCAACTCAAAGGCCTAAATGACCATTTCCATGCACTCATCCACACATATATCCATATCAATTATGCAAGCTTATAACCTCATCAAAATCACATATCTTTCCATAAGCACATATAGCTAAAGGACAACTCAAGTGCTTGATTATAAACACATATGACCCAAGCCACATCTCATAGCTTGATCATTTACCAAAATATATCATGTTCACAAAAGTACTAGCCTATACATGCCATGACCAAACGATTGCAAAATACTCAAAAGCACCGAAGCTTTATCGATAGTGTGATAGTGATCCCCGACTCGTCCGATATCCGAGCTAGCTTCCGAATCTAGAAGACAGTGAAAGAAATAAACGGAATAAGCTTCTAAAGCTTAGTAAGTCCGTATAATATAGAAATTAAACCTTACCGAATCAATGCGATAATTACAACAACAATGCCAATTCCATTCATATACTCAAGTTGCCTATTTCACAAGTATACACTTGTTAGTTCATGTAACATATAAATTCATTCATGTACCAACCACAACATTTATGTATCATATCACTGCTCAAATACTTGTACATGTATTTCATATAACTTATACCATATAATCCATGTAATTCTCATGTCTCATATAACATGTGATACATATATCATTCAATCTTCATGTAACATGTATCGGTAATTGCCCGTTGAACCTATAAGAACATCAAGGGATACTCAGGTGATACACACACAGTGTATATACATATAACCTGTAATCCGTTAATGCATCATGTATGCTCTTTCGAGCCTGTATCGGTATGCCCGAAGGCTGAATATGTGATCCCAAAGGATGAACGGTAAGCCCGTAGGCTAACGGTGAGTCCGAAGACTAAACATGTGATCCCGAAGGATAAACCTGTAGCTCATGAGCACGTGGTGAGTCCGCAACAAATGCAGGAGCTCGAACCACCCTGTAGCCCTAGTGACATGTCACTTGTATCCTATCGACTTCTACGGTTCTAGCGGGGCTCGGTATTCATTTCTCACTTGTAACAATTTCATTTCAATTTCATATGTATACATCCAAATAGGCTATTCAATCAACTAATATGTCATATATTCCATTAACAACAATTATAAACATAAACACATTAAATTTCATTATACGAACTTACCTCGTAATCCCGTATCTACTCGTCTATTTTCCGTTTCCCCCATCAAGTTCCGGGATTCGATCGTCTTTATCTAAATTAATGCAAAATTCAGCTATTTACTAACTCACATATTCAATTCAATCCAAAAACATATAATTTGACATATTTGCAATTTAGCCCCTATATTTTCAACACTATGCAATTTAGCCCTTTTAACACCAAATGGCAAATTACACAATCAATCCCCCAATTTACCATAGCCAAATATTCAAGGGGCTTATACAAGTATATATCTTTTAATAAATCACAATTTAACCTCAAAAATTCTATCTTTTTGCAAATAACTTTAAATTCATTTTCATCAAAATTTACTTTAAAATTCTTATATTTTCTCAGTAATATACAATAATTCATCAAAATCTATCAATATATCAAGGATTCATCAATGGAATTTTTCAAAAACATAATCAAAATCAAAAATTGAGGTACGGGTCGGTTAATATACGAAGCAACGATTACAAAAATGTAAAAATTATCGAAAACAGAATAAAAACGAACCTCAATTTGGAGCTTAAAGTGGCCGAATGCTTAAAAGTGTAAAACCCTTAATTTTTGTTCATATAATCGGTGAAGAAGGTAATGAAAATGAAGACATTTTATGTTTTGTTTAAATTAAAACATATAATAAATCAAATGACCCTTTTACCCTTTGTAAAATTATTATAAAACATTATAAAACATGGACATAATGGTCCATTACCAACCACTCCAATTAAAAATGGCATAATTGCCATGCAAGTACCTCCTTTTATAAAGCCATGCTCAAATAAGCCATTTATAAAATAGAACTTTAATTTATTGCTTTATGCGATTTAATCCTTTTTATCAAATTAACCGATCAGACAGTAAAATTTCAATACGAAACTTTCGCACCATATATCTATCATACAGTAAAACATATTAAAGCATTTAAAATAATATTTTGACTCGGTTAAGTGGTCCCGAAACCACTCGTTCTGACTAGGGTATAAAGTGGGCTGTTACAAGTCATTTACTATTATTATGGCCTAAGTACATATCTCAGCGCATTAACAAGTCCACTATCATTCAGTGCATTTTATGACATTTTTAAGCAACTTTTAATATCCTAGGGCCCAAAAACCCATTATGCGGCCCAAGTAGAGCCCACATTCTCGTGTGGCCCACCGAGCCCTAAGTCTACCATTGGCCATGTAGTCAACATGACTGGCTCATCCTTTCTTACCAATTCATCTATTTCACTCGCGATGGGCCCACGGGCCTATCGGGCCCATTTAGCCCATGTCGGCCCGGTTGTCCAAAAAGTGGCCCAAGACCTTGAGATCGCTCATGGGGCCTCTGTCGTTGTATCAATCTCTTCACACGAGTGTCGCGCACTCGAGTGGTTTTCATAGCCAAACTTTCAGCTTTTCGGTATTTTCACTTTTCGGCATTTCGAGATTTCAACTGGTACAATGTGTGTGGGATCAGAACGATAACTTCTCAACATAGAAACGTGGAACACATCATGAATTCTGTCCAACTCCAGAGGCAATTCTAGTTGATATATAACACCCTGATTTTTGTTGTTATTAAATCGGTGTTTAGCTTAGTAATTAAATAAATTACGAAGGATTTATAGTGTGGGAAAAGTCCTGGGCTCGGCCCAGGGCTCTAGCAAAAAAATTAATTTTTGCTTCTTTAGGGGAATCTGAGCAATAGGGCTTATATTAAAGCTGGGCTAAGATTATGTACAAGGAAGTGCCTGGCCCAGTGGCTAAGCATGCTAGGTAGTAGGAAGGGGAGCTGGGGTTTGACTCCCAGCGTGCGCAAATGTGGGCTTTTTTAAAACCCAAGGACCGACGCAAAGAGGCCTTATAATTAGTGGGATTAAAAAAGGGACACAAAGGAAAGCTTGGCCCAGTGGCAAAGGCGTTAGGATCTTAGAAGAGAGCTTGGGTTCGAGGCCTTGCTCGCGCAAGTTGTTTTGTTTTTAGTAATCAGGAGTGTGACTAAATAGGCCTTAAAAGAAGTTGTTAACGAATTATGCTACAAGAGCGCCTGTGGCATAATGGCAGTAGCGCGCTAGGAACACTGAAGGGACGCGAGTTCGAGTCTAGATCAGGTGAAGTTTTAGTTTTATTTTTTTACAGTAGAGGCTTCAGCGGATAAGCCTTAAGAATAATTGGGATGGTATATTATTGAAAGTAAAGACGTGTCGTAGGGGCCAGCAGAGTGTGTAGGTGCCTGGAGGTCCCGTGTTCGAGCTGCAATGGCAACAAGAGGGCCGCCTTTTTGCTACACGCATGGGGAAAGGAGTTGCGCGGGATTGAAACTCTCCTAGGAGCATGCTAAAACGGTGCAAGTGGTGGGTAAGGGTCTGCTATACGGTGGGAAGGAATTTGGGTGGAATCCAAATTGGTGGTGGCTGAAATTAAGGAGCGAAACAAGGAGTTTGATTTTTGAAAAGGACTTTTTTGTGCCGAAATAGGACTCTTGGTGGCACCAATTCGGCTATAGCTATTAAATGCCGAAATAGCTTTCAAATTTTGGGCTTTGGTGAATTGTTTTCTTTTGCTTAAATTCCCTTATCATATTTTTATAAACTTTCATTCTTTTTGGTTCACCTTTTCTTTGCCAAGCCTAAATTTTCTACTTCTATTCTTTCCCCTTTTGATTATCTTCCAAATTTTTGGTACCGATTTCCCCTAAAAGATAAAACCAAATCCTTTAAGATTGATTTTCTCTTATTTCAAACTTCTGCTTCTTTCCATTGTTAGATTTGCAAAAGCTGAACCTTAAACTCTCATCTACCGACGACCTCTTCTATTTTAGTAACCCTTTCTTCTTCTTCTCTTATTTTCTTCTTAAATCGAAATAAGCGTACCTCAGAATAAGTTCTAGTAGCCGAATCATTAGATCTATTCTCTACTTGTATTTTGAGGATTAGATCTACAACAGATCTGGAAAAAAGAGGTACTTGGGAACGTTTTTGCAAGTAGATCTTTGGTAAGTAACTGAAACTCTTCTCATTTGTTACTTCGGGATTTAAGAAAAGCTGAATAATCCCTAATCACTTAGGGAGGCTATTGTTTTGGACTAAGGGATTTACTAGCCTCATTATTTTGATTCTTTGTGCTTAGTGTGGACAAAAGACTAACAATCAAGGAGTATTGAAGGCTAACACCATTTGAGCATCTAGATCTAGATCTAATAATAAGATCGGCAGGGTAAGTTGTTAATAAAGCCTTATAGTGGCCGAATGTGGTAAGTGATTATTATGCTGGTTATCATTGATTTGTAATCTAATATCGTAGTGGGCGATTATAGGATAATAGCGTGGGAGATTTCGTCAACGTCTGTCACAAATCAAGTGTCTATCGAACACCCTATTATAGTTCAAATCGACACAAGCTGAAAAGCCGAAATGCCAAAATTTCGGTATTTCGTAGGCTTGTGAGCGTGCGAGTGCTCATAAGCCAGTTGGAATTCATTAGATCTGTAATCGCAAGTGGTAAGATGGATGAGTGCGTGATTTCGTGCACTTCGGTATGTTTGGGCCTCGATGGGCTGAGTGTGGGCCCAATAGGCTAACGGGCCCATATGGGTAAAATAGGCAATAAATGTGTACAGATAGACTGTAGGTCCAAAACTGCTAAATTTGGTAAATCGGTTGTAAAATTTGGACTAAATGGGCTTAAGTAGCTTATAGACACTATAGGGCCCATTAGGGGCTTTAGGGCCCAATGACTGTAATCTGCTAAAATGGGCTGAATAAGCTACTGAGATAAAAGTTAGACTATTACTGATTAAAACATGCATAAAACCCTAAAAACTAGTATAATTACTAAAATACCCCTTAAGGTTGAGAAATTACAGTTTTACCCCTAGGTGTAAAATGACTGTTATACCCCTAGGGCTAAATTTTACTGAAATGCATGATTTACTGTTTCTGTTTACTGTATGCCATATCATGATTATCTGTTGCATGGGATTTGGGATTTGTTGATGGAGGAAGTGCAAGTGGCATTGCCACATTTTCTGAAAGAGGCTTTGCCTCGTACTGATATCTGAAAAGGGCTTTGCCCATTTTGTTTTCTGAAAAAGGCTTTGCCTCGTATTTCTATTAGTGGCTTGGCCACCTTATCTGAGTAGTGATGCTGCAACTGTGGAGTGTAGCGGTTGGGTGGGTTGAGTAGTTTCCCCACATGGATTGTTTGGTTGGTACGGGTGGAGTGTAGCGGTTGGGTGGGTTGAGTAGTCTCCCCACATGTGATGGGTTTTGCATTCATGCATGATATCTGTTCTATTACTGTAATGAGCCTATGGGCCGTACTATCATCTGAAAAGGGCTAAGGCCCAAATGTACTATTTACTGAATAGGGCTAAGGCCCAGTTAATTGAACACTGAATAGGGCTTCGGCCCAGATATTACTATGACTGTATAGGGCTTAGGCCTAGTGGGCTTGAGCTGATTTGGGCTCTAGATGGGCTTCTTTGCACACTGAGTTTCCAAACTCACCCCTTTCTCTCCATTCATGCAGGTGAGCCCTAGGCTGGTGGACTTGGAGCTGGGGGGGATTCAGAGTGGCCATGAAGACTGCGTTTTTGGTTTAATTAGATTACTTATTTTATTATTTATTTCAATCGTTTCCTTTTTAATTTGGGTTTGTAATAAGGCCGCTTTAAATATTTTGATTTTGGGTTTTAATACTTTGTTATAATTTGTTTTAAACGTATAGACTAGGGCTGCGCGCCTTTTCTCAAAAATTAATCAAACATTTTCAAAATCAGTCACGCGATTCAATCGAGTAACAAGTTGAATTTTATAATAAGGAGTCTCTTAATAACTGGTAGTGGAGAGGACGTTCACCAATAAACCAGGAATTTCCTTTAAAACTTTAATAACGATTTTGCAAAGCTCACCCTAATATTAGTAACTAGGTAACATGGTTAGTTTTAGGTGATGTGACACACCACACTTGGCCGTTACGTCTGGGCCGGGTTTGGGGTGTTACATGATAGGCAACTGGCCCAATACGTTTCAATATCCAATAAGGTCCAATGAACCTACGGCTTAACTTACCCTTATGTCCAAACCTTAATATCTTCTTTCACAGAGAGACCTTGAGAAAGACTAAGTCCCCCACAGAATATTCAATCTCACGACGCTTAATATCTATATAAGACTTTTGTCTGTCAGAAGCTTCTTTCAACTGAACTCGAATCAATTTCACCTTCTCTACAGTGTCAGATACCAATTCGGGTCCTAAAATCTGCCGCTCACCAAGTTCAGTCCAGCACGTAGGATTGTAGCACCTACGACCATACAACGCCTTGTATGGTGCCATCTGAATGCTAGATTGATAGCTGTTGTTGTAAGCGAACTCTGCCAATGGCAAGTATTTCTCCCAGCTACCCCTGAAGTCAATAATACAACCCCTCAGCATATCTTCCAAGATTTGAATTACCCTCTCTGACTGCCCATTCGTCTGTGGGTGAAATGCAGTACTAAAGTCCAACCTTTTGCCCAGTGCTTCATGCAGCTTCTTCCAGAATCTAGATGTAAAACGCGGATCTTTGTCAAATATGATAGACACCAGTACCCCATGCAACCTCACAATTTCCTGCCACATACAACTTAGCCAATTCCTGCAGTGAGTAATTTGTTCTAATTGGTATAAAATGAGTGGATTTAGTCAGACGATCCACTATCACCCATACTGAGTCTTTTTTAGTAGGCGTTAAGAACAGCCCACTAACAAAGTCCATGGTCACTATTTCCCACTTCCATAAAGGAATCTTCACCGGTTGCAACAGTCCCGAAGGCAGTTGATGCTCAACTTTAACCTACTGGCAAGTCACACACTTACCTACAAACTCAGTAACTTCATGCTTAAGCCATTGCCACCAGTACAATTCTCGTAAGTCTTGGTACATCTTGTTCCCACCAGGATGCATAGTGTATGGGCTACTATGCACTTCTTGTAGCAAGGACTGCCTTAATTCTGAGTCTTTTGGAATACAAATTTTGCCACAAAAATATAATACCCCTTCCCTATTAAGCTCAAAATCAGACTTTTCCCCATTTCCAATCTATCGAAAACGAGGGATGAACGACTCATCTACCAGTTGCTTATCTTTAATCCTTTCAATCCATACCGGTCTAACTTACAGTTTTGCCAATATCCTACCATCATCGAAGAAACTTAGGCGTGCAAGCATTGCTCTTAATTCAAACATAGCCCTACGGCTCAGTGTGTCTACTATTACGTTAGCCTTGCTAGGGTGATATTCGATTGAGCAGTCATAATCCTTCAGTAACTCTATCCACCTTTGTTGTCTTAGATTAAGTTCCTTTTGAGTGAGAAGGTATTTGAGGCTTTTGTGATCCGCGTAAGTGATACACTTCTCACCATATAAGTAGTGCCTCCAAATTTGTAGTGCAACCACCACCGCTACCAACTCCAGATCATGAGTAGGGTAGCTCGCCTTATGGGTTTTAAGTTGACGAGATGCATACAGGACTACCTTCCCCTCTTGCACCAACACACAACCCAACCCAATGTGCGATGCATCACTTTAGACAGTGAAGTCCTTTCCAATCTCTGGCTGAATTAGAACAGGGGCTTCGATCAAAATCTTCTTCAACTTTTCAAAACTTTCTTGTTGCCTTTTCGACCACACAAATGGTACTCCCTTATGCAATAGTTTGGTTCAAGGTGCAGTAATCAACGAAAACCCCTCCACGAAACGTCTATAATACCCTGCCAGACCTAGAAAACTCTGTATTTCAGATGCACTTTTGGGTCGCTTCCAATCCAGAACAACCTCAATTTTTCATGGATCAACCCTAATTCCTTTGGCAGAAACCACATGACCCAAAAATGTCACTTTACGCAGCCAAAACTCACACTTGCTGAATTTGGCGAATAACTACTTTTCCTTCAATATCTGCAGAACTACCCAAAGATGCTCCTCATGCTCTTCCTTAGTTTTCAAGTATACTACGATGTCATCTATGAAAATCACCACGAACCGGTCCAAGTACGATTGAAAGACACAGTTCATTAACTCCATGAAAGCGGCCGGCACATTTGTTAGTCCAAACGGCATAACCAAAAACTCATAATGACCATAGCGTGTTCTAAAATTTGTTTTGTACACATTTGCCTCTTTCACCCTTAGTTGATGATAACCCGATCAGAGATCTATTTTAGAGAACACCGCAGCCCCTCGAAGTTGGTCAAATAGATCATCAATCCTTGGTAATGGATACTTGTTCTTGATGGTTAACTTGTTCTATTGCCGGTAGTCTATACACATGTGGATAGTTCTATCTCTTTTCTTAACGAACAAGACCGGTGCTCCCCATGGAGACACACTAGGTCAAATAAATCCTCTATCCAATAATTCCTGAATTTGAGCCTTGAGTTCAACCAACTCCTTTGATGCCATTTTATATAAGGCAATTGATATCGGAGCTGTACCCGGTAACAACTCTATTCTGAATTCCACTTTGCTGTTCGGCGGTAACCTCGGTAGTTCATTAAGAAAGAAATCACAATTTTTAACTGCCCTTATCTCCTTAACAGATAAATCCTTAGACTCTAAATCACTGACATACGCTAAATATGCTTGGCATCCTTTTTGTATCAATTTCTCAGCTCTCAAAGTAGAAATCACATTCGAAAGATAGTAACGACATTCACCAATGACTACCACTTCAGTTCTCTTAAATGTCTTTAAAACCACCTGCTTAGCAGAACAATCTAAAATCGCCGATGCTGTACTAACCAATCCATTCCTAAAATCAAATTAAACTCACCAAAGGGAAGTTCCATTAACTAGAAAAGTTTCTCCCTGAACTTCTAAAGGTACCTCCTTCAACAACTTATTTACTCTCACTGTCTGTCCTAAAGGGCTCAATACAGTAATCTCCCTAGTAGAAGTTTCACACATCACACCCAACTTCTCAGATATAGTACATGCAATATATGAGTGCGTGGACCCCACATCAATCAGAGCAATATAAGGTAAGCCATGAATGAGGAACGTACTAGTTATCACATTTGGTGCATCCCTGTCCTCGCGACGGCGTGCAGCATACACTAACGCTGGTTACCTCACCTCTTCAGTAGCAGCACCTCTGCCAGGAACCCCACGACCGCGTCCCATACCATTCTTGCCTCTAGCCTGTCCTCAACCTCTAGGCTATTGTTGGCCACCCCTTGGCAGCTGCACATTACCTATACCAGCTGCTGGCATCTACTTTGGCCTACGCGGACAATCTTTGATACGATGTCCCATCGCTCTACGCCTCAAGCAAGCTCCAGTCTTCTTTTAGCACTCCCTATAATGTCTTTTCCCATAAGCATCACATGCTTGCAGTCTAGTATTAATAGCAGGGGGCCCAACTCTAACTGGCCCCTCAAACCTGGTCTTCTTTACAGGCCTCTGAGCATTATAAGAGTGCCCCGCACTTCTCTTTGCTTTCCCTTTATCCATGTCGCGATTTTGACGTTCCATCCTGTTTCACTTCTGCATCTATCTTAGATTTATCCACTAACAAAGTAAACTTTCGCTTCCTCTGTGGAGCTATCAATACACGAATGCTATCTCTAAGGTCGTCCTCAAATCGTACGCAATGTTTATGCTCAGTAGCCAGAATCCCACAGGCATAATGGCTGAGTCAGAAAAATTCCACCTCGTACTCAGATACTGACTTATCTCTCTGCACCAAGTTTAGGAATTCCTTCCTACCAGCGTCGACATAACTAGTACCCACATACTTCCCTTAAAACCCAGTCTTGAAAAACTCCCATGTCATCTACTTCGGTTAAGCTCCTTCCTTCCCCGTGAGCCACTATTGGTAGGCTTCATCTCGTAGTAGAGAAACTGCAACTTTCAGCTTCTGTTCAGGTGTGCAGTCAAGGTCATCCATGATTCGTTCTGTGGCTTCTAGCTAATACTCAGCCACATTAAGGGCTACTCTAGCAATACCCTTGAAAACCTTGGCCCCATTTGACCACAGTCGCTCAGTAATTGACCCCTGACTCGCAGTTCTATGATTCGGTCTAGCGACCCTTTCCAGTATCCGTAGCATAGCTTGGGATAGAGCATTGTCCCCAGCTGCACAATCAAATGAACCAGTCTCAGCTACTGGTGGGGTTGGTACTTTCCTGGCTTCCTTATTTGGCACAAGCCCCGATGTCGAGGACCCAGCCACATCACCTGCACGGCCCCTCCCATGACCTCGAGCAACTCTTCCTCCTCTAGTGCTCATATTGACTCGTATATCTAACTTAGAAGTTTTATGCGTTAGCTTACAGTTTCAGTAATTATTAGGAATGTCTTATGGAAATAGGAGTTTAATGTATGTTTTTGTAAATTGAGGTTACATTAGAAGTCCCAGTCTCTACAATATCAGTTTTTCCCTATCTAAAGTGTCATAAAGCAGTTTCATGTCCACAACAGTATCAATTTTTCAATATTTAAATAGATAACAAAATTTAGAACACTTACAGATTCGGCACCGGAGACTTAGTGTGGCACACCTTCAGTAAAAAAATTTAATAACAGATAGGTTCTTTTTAAAGTTATGATCTTTAAAGAAAAATAAACAATTTAAAAATCTCTTTAAGAAAATTTTAAAGAAATCGAATTTGCAGACATTTAAAATCAAAACTTTCATTCCCACTCCACAGCTGAGTTTTACAACCTGGCTCTAATGCCACTAAATGTAACACCCCAAACCCGGCCCAAACGTTATGGCCATATTTGGAAGTGTCACATTGAAGTGTCTCAAAATCATGTTCCACTATAACTAGATTTGTTGTAAAAACCCTTGTTCCTTCAGGTTTGAAGAAAACATCGTTCCATTTATCCTTGATTAATCAGATTATAAAGGTAGTTTACTTTGGAAAAAAGCATAATGATTGCAGAAGTTTTGTTTGATTTCTTGTTTCTTATGAAATCATGGTTTTTGGAACACATATATCATTTTGTAAAACACGCCCTAGAGCTAACAGGTTTTAAATAAAATAATTAAACCCACAATTTAAGAAAAATTAAATAGTGGCCTTATTACAAACCTAAAATAAAAACCATAATTAAAGTAAAGAAAACCATAAACAGTGTAAAAGCACAGTGTGGCCGCCTCGAAGTCCCACGTAGCACCAAATTGCCTATGCCTCAGGATTACCTATACAGTAAAATAAAAGGGTAAGTATACAAATACTCAATGTGTAACCCCAGCAATAACAATATAACAGAATCAGTCTGGGCTAGAGCCCATTACAGTAGCATAACACAATCAGTGGGCCTAAACCCATTATAACAACAGTATAGCATGCAATTAGACTCCTACCCAACCATCTGTTACACTCCATCTCCGTCCAACCCATCACTCCATGTGGGGATATAATCAACCCACCCAACCCTACACTCCACGTGTAGTACCAATGCGGCACTATCGATAAAATGCAGCAGTGCTGCCAGAGTATTAGGTTATAAGCCACAGAATAATGTAGTGAAGCTGCCAAAACAATACACTTGCTCCATAAACATATACCCCATCCCCCATGCAATGCAACATATTAAAAGACATGCTAACATGATACAGATAACTCATACAAAGCATTTTATATTATACATATTTAATCAGAAAACATACAGAGTCAAAACAGTCATCTTACCACTGAAGGGTATTTTGGTCATTTTGCCCCTTAAGGGCATATCAGTCATTTGTCAGTGTGGTCCTACGTATGTGAAGGCCATTAGTAGGCCCATTGTCGTCTAGCGACACATGCAACCAAACAGTCCAGAGATTCAAATACGGCCTAAAGCCCTTCTAGCGGGCCCATTTGGCCCATTCGGCCCGTTTTGGCCCATCTCATGAAATCACTCATGATAGCCACTTTCTGATGTGGGGCCACAATCCGTGGGCTCGGCCAATCACATGGGCGCTCGCACACCCCATGTGGCCAACGTTCGATTCGTCGACATTTTGACATTTTGACATTTGAGATTTTGGCAATTCGCCATCGAATTTGATAGTGTGGTTAACACACCTGAATACGTGCTGTGTAATTAACTCCTTTGTACCAATACCTACAAATCCAACAATGCCAAATTAAACAACTACCACAAAGGCTAAACACCTCCAACCCTTAATCCAAATTTTACACCACCACACCTTATGCGCACGAATGTTCATGAATCACTTAAATCAATCGACTATAATAAATACCACTCCTTGGTCGAATACTTGAAACAACATACATTTATTAGGCCCCCAACACTTATGAAAACATACCTTACAAACCCCAATATAAATCTATGGAGCATTCAGCCAACAACACTTACTCAAAATTCAATCAATAAACCACTAGCAAATGAGAAGAGAATCCACCCAAGCCTTCACCAAAGAATTCACCCCTAGCAAGAAACCCACGAATACCATCAAAAACAAGAGGGCAAGAGTCAGTATTTACAGACTAAAACATTTGATTTTGATTAAAGAAGCAACTAAGAAGAAAGAACGACCCTCAAACCAAAAGATTACCTACAAACAATAATCGACAAAAAAATGGATAGAATGGATTCAGCAAGATCAAATTGATATTCTCGGCTAAGTACCAAAAGCAAAAATTTGAGAGGGAGCAAGAGAGTAAGAGAAGTCGACCTAATAGAGAATGGATGTAACTTAAAAATGTGATCATTAGATTTAGAGAAAAAACGAACAAAAGACAATAGACAAGGGATAATGGCTCGGTTAAAGAAGGAGAAGAGAAAAGAGTAGAGATAGTTGATGAAAACTATGGCCAAAGGTGCATTTGGCTTTTGCAAAGTCAAAAGAGAAGAAAGGAAAATAAATGGTTGAGCAAGGAAATGGTTCCTTTCGGTCAATGCTAAGAAACTAAAAGGAAAAAAATCTCTCTATCCTACAAATGCCGAAATATGCTAGCCGAAGCACCTAAACTATGCAACAAAATCATCTTTGACCTAAGGGACCAATAAAGTCCCACATTCGACTGATTATTTCCACAAATAAGCCTTTAATGATAGCTTGAAATTAGCCAGCAAAAACCAAAATTCAAGAAAAAAATCCCTTCCACCACTTGACTTCCACCGATTGATTTCAGCCACAAATTCATCTTGCCCGAGCAGCAAAAAAAATTGTATCTAAAGGCATCTAGATTGCTCGAACCTACAACCTCTAATACACCCCCCTTACACACACGCGCCTTGCCACTGAAGTAATATGACTTTTATGTTAATAACCCCACGCAACAACTTATAAACCTTCCATCCAGTGTGCCGTGCTCCCTTTAAAAAAAGAAAATAACACTTTTCCCTTATGCAGTCTCGAACCCCCGACCTAAGCACACTATACACGCCTCCTTACCAACTTACCAACCCCCTTTTTATGACATGCTGTAGCCGATTTAAAATAAGAGACCTACTAACCGCGATCCTAATTCTTCTTAAGTTAAAAAATAAAATTTTTCTCCAAAACCGAGGTTCACTCACAGGACCCTTCCAACACTCCAACCCACTATCAACTCTCTTAATTAACGCCCCAAACATAAAATCAAAGTAAAACAAACCAAAATTTCAAAATCCAAAAATTTAAGGCATTACATAAAGTTCTCCCTCGAAGAAATTTAGAAGTGACACTAGTTTATCGGCTGCTCTTATAGAGTTCATTAGTAGAAAAAACTGGGACAAAATAAATTTCAATTAATTAATTCTCTAGTGGCTAGTGTTGAAAGTGTAAGAAATGTTGAGAGAATCGTTCCTATGTGTGATGAATGGAATAAAAGACATTTTGGTGAGTGTCGATCAAAATTGGGAGCTTGTTTTCGCTGCGGGTCTATCAACCATTTTCTTCGTAACTATTCAGAGAAGCAAAATGACTTCAAAAATCAATCAAACAAGCCTGAAGTAACTCCTCAGGGAGGTCGACAATTTGGAAATGCGAGAAATGCTATTTCCAGTTGAGAAAAGAATAATGAGATGAATGAAAGGTCTAAAGTAGAACACTAGCTAAGGCCTATGCAATCCGAGCTCGAGAGGAAGCTATTGCTCCAAATGTTATTGTGGGTACTTTTTCTCTCTTTGATATTAATGTATATCGATTGATTGATCCTGGATCAACTTATTCGTATATATGCACTACATTAGTAGACAAAAAGAAAATACTTGTTGAATTCACTGAATATACTGTCAGATTTACAAATCCCTTGGATTAGTGTGTTTTAGTTAATTGGGTATGTAGATTATGTCCACAAAAAATTAGGGGTTACAATTTCCCTTCTAGTTTGATGTTGTTACCCTTTGATGAGTTTGATATGATTCTAGGTATGGACGGGTTGACTCTGCATGATGCTATTGTGAATTGTAAAAGAAAACATATTGTGTTAAAATGTCATGATGGTAAACGGGTCCGAATTGAGTCTGAGAAATTGGATGGTACATCTAATATAATCTCAGCTGTGGCGGTACAAAAAATGTTAAAAACGGTTGTGAAACATATCTCACTCACATAGTTGATTCCAGGGTTTAAGAATTGAAATTAGAATCTGTCCTGGTTGTATGTGAGTTCTTAGATGTGTTTCCATAGGAATTATCAGGGTTACCGCTGTCCTGAGAGGTTGAGTTTTCTATTGAATTGATACCGAGAACATCCTTGATATTGATAGCTCCATATAGAATAACACCTATAGAATTGATGGAGTTGAAAGCATAGTTGCAAGAGTCGATAGATAACGGCTTTAGACGGCCCAGTTTTTCTCCTTGGGGTGCTCCTGTGTTGTTTGTTAAGAAAAAGGATGAATCTATACGATTATTTATCGATTACCAAAAACTCAACAAGGTGACGATCAAGAAAAAGTATCTATTGCCATGTATTGACGATCTGTTTGATAGGTTAAAAGGTGCGACAATGTTCTCAAAGATTGATCTTTATTCTGGTTATTATCAGTTGTGAGTTAAATACTCAGATGTGCCAAAAATTGTGTTCAAGACTAGATACATGCATTATGAATTCCTAGTGGTGCCATTTGGTTTGACTAATGCACTTGCAATATTCATTAACAATATCTTAATTTATTCACGAGATGAGATAGAGCATGCCGAGGGTTTGAGAATTCTTTTGCAGACTTTGTGCGAAAAATAATTGTTCGCTAAGTTTAACAAATGTCAATTCTGGCTTCGAAAACTAAAGTTTCTTGGAAATGTATCAGCCAATGGCATTAGATTGGATCCGAGTAAAAATTTAGTTGTCATAGACTGGAACCCTCCGAGAAATGTATCTACAGTCAAAAGTTTTTTGGGTTTAGCTAAATATTACAGAAGATTCGTCAAGGGACTCTCGATGATTGCTACACCATTGACGAGACTATTGCACAAAGTTGTTAAGTTCGAATGGTTATAAAAATGTCAGCTAAGCTTTAATTATTTGAAAGCATTGTCAACCGAGGCACTAGTGTTAGTTTAGCTAGAGTCGGGGAAAGAATTTCTGATTTATAGTGATGCTTTGTAAACAATTTGGCCTGTGTTTTGATGCAAGAGGGCAAGGTGATAGCATATGCTTCTAGATAATTGAAACTGCATGAAAAGAATTGTTTGACTCATGATTTAGATCTTGCAGCGATTGTATTTGCCTTGAAGATTTGGCGTCACCATTTGTAGAGAGAAAATTGTTATATCTTTATGCATCATAGAAGTCTGAAGTACTTGATGTTGAAGAAATATTTGAATTTGAGCATTGATTATTATCTGGGAAAGGCTAATGTTGTTGTTGATGCTTTGAGTAGAAAGTCACTATTTGCTTTGTGAGCTTTGAATACGAGATTTACATTGATTGATGATGGTTCAATTTTAGCTGAGTTAAAAGCTAGACCAATGTTTTTACAACAAATTTGCGAAGCTTAAAAATGTGATGATGTGTTAATAGCTAAACGGAAACAATTGAGATGACACCTAATTCAAATTTTGAAGTTGGTTCTGATGGTAGTTTGTACTTCAAAGGCAAATTTGTGTTCTGAGAAATTTTGATCTCGTTCAAAAAATTTTACAGGAAGCTCACAGTAGTAGCTTGTCTATTCATCCTAGTAGCAATAAAATGTACTGTGATTTGAAACAAATGTACTGGTGGCTACGTATGAAACGTGAGATCTCAAAGCTTGTATCGAGAGGTTTAGTTTGTCAACAAGTTAAAGCCAAACATCAGGTGCCTTTTAGTTTGTTACAACCAGTGATGATTCCAGAGTGGAAATGAGAGTGTGTCACGATGGATTTTGTATCAGGATTGCCTTTGTCTCTGAGAAAGAAAGATGTTATTTGGATCATTGTTGATCGTTTGACGAAATTTGTACATTTCATTCCAGTACATATGGATTTTTCACCCGAGAGATTAGCAGAGTTATATGTGACTGAGATCATTAGATTGCATAGTGTACCAGTTTCTATTATTTTTTATAAAGATCTACAGTTTACATCTCAATTATAGAGCAAGTTACAGGAGGCTCCAGGCACTCATTTGCATTTTAGTACCGCATTCCATTCTCAGACAATCTGAGCAAGTGATTCATATACTTGAGGATATGCTTCAATGTTATGTTTTAGAGTTCGAAGGTAATTGGGAGAAATTACTACCGTTGGTATGTAACAACAAATATCAATCATGCATTAAAATGACACTGTATAAGGCTTTATATGGTCGGAAGCATCGAACTCCATTATATTGGACTAAGCTTAGTGAGAAAAAGCTTATTGGAGTTGATTTGATATGAGAAACCAAAGAAAAGGTTAAAGGTATATGAGACAGTTTGAAAGCAGCTTCAGATAGATTGAAATCCTATACGAATTTGAAAAGAAAAGAAATAGAATTTCAAGTCAATGGCAAAGTGTTTTTGCAACTGCTCCTTCAAAGAAAATTCTTCGATTTAGTCATAAAAAAAAGCTGAGCCCATTGTCCATTGGGCCGTATGAGATTATTGAAAAAATTGAGCCAGTAGCTTATAGATTAGCATTGCCATCAAAGTTAGAAAAGATTCACAATGTATTACATGTATCTATGTTACAACGATATTGTTAGATCCTTCACACGTGATTGCATCAGTTGATGTTGAGATTCAACCAGATATGACATATGGTGAATAACGGATCAGAATTCTAGCTCAATAGGTTAAAGAATTAAGAAATAAAAGTATAGCTTTAGTGAAAGTTCTTTGGCAACGTCATAGTACAGAAGAGGCTACATGGGAACTGAAAGAAGCTATGATAGTGTAATACCCGAACCTCTTTTCCACTAAGATTTTCAGGAACGAAAATTCCTTTAGGGGGAGTTGTAACAACCTGTTTTCAGTGAAATCAGAATAGTGGTTTTGGGACCACAAATTCGAAAGTAATTTAATTTTTTATTATTATTTTAAAGTCAATGGTATGTTAGTAGAGTCGTATAAAAATTTTATTAAGAAACTTTGAAGTTTGCATGCCTAATTAAGCGAAAAGGACTAAATCATAAAAGGTGCGAAAGTAAAGTTCTATAAGTTAAAGGTATCAAATAGCTATGAAACTTTAATGTAGAAGGACTTAGATGGTAAATAGACCATTTATATAGTTAGTGGGTATTCATGGATTGGTTTTATGGAAATTTTGAATGTTTTTAAAGGTTATTTTGGTAATTAGGTAAATAAAGGTTAAAATATAAGTAAAACAAATATTTCTTCATTCATTCATCTTCCTCACTGATTTTCTAAGGCAAGAACACCATTTTTAGGGCTTTTACATTCGGCTATTACAAGTATTAGCATGTAATTGTTATTTTGTCCTATTTGTAATGATTTTTATGTTTTTAGGATCGTTGTAACTTAATCTAGCTAGCCAGGGACTAATTTACAAAACTATTTAATGTTTAGGGTCTTTCCATGAATGTTATTACATGATTTTTGACGTTTAAAGGAAGATTATGAGTCCTTGATGTTGAACAAACAAGTTTTGTAATGGGATTTTAGATGAAAATTTCATTTAGGGGCTTATTTGTAAAATAATGAAATGCATGGTAAATTTGTGAAATACTGATTTTATGGATTGCCAAAGTCCTTAGTGAATTCGGCTAGTATGAAATTTGGATGAAATTGCTTAAATCTTATTTTACAAGCTTAAAGACTAACTTGTGAAAAGTTAAAATGTTTGGGGAAAATTTGTAATTATGCATTGAATTGACTGTTTGAGATTGATTGAAATACTTAATTGAATATAGTTATTTACTTATATCAAGATAAATCTCAACTGGATCTAAATCGAGGAAAGGCGAAAATCATGGATTAGCTCGATCATATTTCCGCATTCTAGTTGTCAATGTAAGTTCATAGTATTTGAATGTGTAATTGAATTTCTACTTGTATTTTCATATTATAGTTATATAACTAAATGCTTATAGTTAATTATTCCCTAAATTGCACATATGTGCCCCTGTTTGTACTTTGATATGCCTGAATTGCACTTAAGTGCCCCTGTTTACATCCCGATAACTTTGACTTGGTTAAAATGTAACACCCCAAACCTGGCCTAGATGTTATGCCTTGATTTGGAGGGTCACATGGCGTTGTTTAAAAAAATCGTTTAAGTAACTACACGCGCCATTTTGAACTAATCTGAAAACGAGGTTGTTGAGATAGAATCAAGTCTAAAGATTAATTAGAAACATTACTTAAGTTGAAAACATGTCAAGGACCAGTTACTGAGTTGAATTAGAGTATGCCTTATGACGTTAGTAGTATTTGAAAACATAAAATCGCGGTGTTTCTTTAAAACTTTCGTTACAAAGTTTTTGGGTCCAGCTTGATTAATTAACCAATTTCATGGATAATTTGACCATAAAATGATAAATCACCAAATAAAAGTTAAAAACCTGAAATGGCCTTATTACAATGTAAAACCCAAAATCAAAATGAGGAATTAACTAAAAATAGTAAAGGTCCATCAGAGCTGAAAACCAGTAGAAAAACGTGTGGCCACCTCGAGTCCCTCTCGGCACCAAATCCACTAAGCCTGGGGGTTACCTGCACATGGTAAAAATTAAAAGGGTGAGTTTGGGTAACTCAGTGTGCAACCACCCTAACCGGCCAGAATGGAAAACAGAAGCAGATAGGGCCTAAGCCCATAACAGATACAGAATGTATATATATATATATGCAAACCCACCTAAGCCAGCCAGCACACCACCCGTACCATCCAACACACCATGTAGGGAATAACTTAACCCACCCAACCCATACACCAATATGCAGCAGAGCTACTAATAACAGAATATTGTGGTAGAGCCACCAAATTAGAATAAGTGGCAAGGCCACTGTAGCAGAATATGTGGCAGAGCCACTATAACAGAACTTCCTCCTTAATCATAATCCCAGCCCCATGCAACACACAGAACAATATACACATATACAACATGCTTACAGAATAACAGATACAGAATTAATCATGCATGGTCATCAACCTACCCCTAGGGGTATAACAGTCATTTCCAAAGCTAGGGGTAAAATGGTAATTCTACCCCTCATCAACATTTCAGTTCTTATTATTAGATTTTACTGTCTAAACACTAGATATAAACCCCTAACAGATCCCACCTCATGCTTAGCAGTCTAGATTCATAAATTAGGTCCAAAGTAATTTTGGGACCAAAAGCCCCTATCGGCCCTTGCGAGCCCACTCGTCCAAGTGGCCCGTTACGCCTAATTTTATGCTCAAAATTCCAGACTTTTACTATTTCATCTTTTTATCACCACTTACCGGATATTTTACTCATACGGCCTATAGGCCCATTAGGCCTATTTTAGCCCAACCGAACCCAATCTAGCCTAAGTGTGTCGATTTTGCACCCAATGGTCTCCATGGGCTAAAAACCCATTTTAACGACCTCAGACTGGCCCAATGGCATTCGCACGCTAATAGCCCTCTAAATGTCGGCATTCCGGCATTTTGGCTTTTGCCGACTTACACTACAAAGGGTGTAGTTATACACCTGACTATGAATAGCGTCGACTAATCCCTCAATTGTTCAACCTAAAAAAGTCCAATCACTAAGTTAATCTACAATCCGACTGGAAACCATCCATACCCAAACTTAATATATAAACAACTACTAACAAAACTTCATTCATCACTTACCTTGCCGAATTTAGACACTAAATCTAGGCTGCCTTGTTACTAATAATTGCCAACCCACCTTTGTTCCCACACGATCACCTTCTACGAACTGCTATGACCCATAAGAAAAGAGAACAGAACTTGAATCGGTGCCCAAAGATTAAAGCCGATTATCAAAAGGGAGTTAGGTTGGTTTCGGCTTTTAGCAATATTAATAAGAGAATGAACAACAGGATGAAGTACTTACCTTGAGTGTTGAACTATGTACTCGGCCCAAGGAGAATTGATTGAAGAATGATAGAGAAAAGAAGTACTTAGAGGTTCGGCCAATGCAGAGATTTTGATCAAGAGTAGAGAACAAGATTTCGTCGAAAGAAACTTGTAGGGAGAAAAGCAAGGTTTCGGTTATGAGAGAATTTTGAGAGAGATGTGAAAGAAAGAGGTAATCGGCTTCAAGAATGGATATGAAACCAAGGTTGAATTTGGCCAATGAAGAAGAGGAGTTGATCAAGTTACGATTAGAGGAGAATGAAAACTAGGTTCGGCAAAGTTCAAGAAAAATGAGAAGGGAAATAGAGTTCGGCTTTTGAGAATGGCAAAGAGATTCGGCACCTATTGACTCCACTTTCGGTAAAACTAAAGAGGGCAAAATTAAGAATAGGGTTTCGGTGATAAGACTTACCTAAGGAAAAGTTTCACCAAAAGATAAAACACCTAACCCGAGTCGAAGAGAAACTAGGCCCCTACCTTCAAATGCTGAAAATGCTAAGTGCAAATACCTTAGCCGAATTTTAAACCCTAAGCTGCCTACAATCGGCCAACCTCTCCTTCATACCTCAATCCCTTAATTACCTCCTTGATTTGCTCCTTAAACCACTCTCCATCATCCGTTCAAACCTGAAGACCAATTCAAATCATACATCTTACCAAATCAACAACCACCTTCAGAGTTTAACTTCAACTAAACCACTTGCCGTCCACTTTCAGCAAAATGACTGAATATTTGCTTGTAAGGGGATTTGAACCTAAGCCCCTCTTGCCTGTGGCGCTACAAGCCTTGCTCTCCCTTGCTAATGACGCCACAAGCCACTCCACCATTAGGCTTCTTGTGTCATGAGCTAACCCTAACTAGACTTAAACCCCGCGAGCTAACATCCCTACCTCCCTAAGCCAAAAATCAAAATTTCTCCAGGGGTTTAGCCTTAAACCCTGACTTCCCAAAGGCTTCCTAGCACACTCAAACATAACCAGAGAACACCCAAACATGAAACCATCAAACTATGCAAAAGTTCTAAAGACCCCAAAATTTGGGGCGCTACATAAAATATGAATCGTAGTCAATTTTTGTTACATTTAATTATATATTATGTTCTTACTAAGCTCTATAAGCTTATTCATTTTTGTGGATTATTTTGTAGATCGTTCTTGCTGACTTTTGGATGGATCGAACCATCGACTCACACTGCTCATCAATGTTGGTAGTTTTTGTGTCTCTTAGGGTAGTGGCATGTATATGTGGCTATATAGGTTGTTTTGCTACAATATGTCAATATACTGAACTAAGTTCTTAAGTACTTTATTAATTTTGTAAGTAGGAATCTTTTGGGTACAATTAGAATGGTATGAAAATGAACACTTGTGAAATGTTTTGGCTTGAGAATGAATTAGGTGCTATGCTAGGAATGGATCAATATTACATGTTTAGTTGTTGATGTTGGATATATTTGTGGTGTCTTTTATAGACACATTGGTTGGTTGTTTGTAAGGCATTAAAATGGTATGTTATGTTGAGTTACTTGAGGCCTCAATTATGGTATGCTTTAAGATGAAATTGAATTAGTTGTGAATGTTTTAAGTGTAGTAATGCATACGATTAGGTAAAGTTGTTTGATTGTGGTTAAGGTGTCTATATGGCATATTGGTTGAATGGGATTTGGTCATTTGAATTGGTTATTTTATGGATGTTTTGTTATGTTTTGATGCCTTGGTCATATGTGCAAATTTTTTTTAGGTACATACTTGAAATGGGTGAAGGAAATGGCTTGATTTTGGCCAATTTCTTGTCCACCCGGCCTAAGACACGGGCATGCGTCTCAACTATGTGTGACACACGGCCATGCGACATAGCCATGTGTCCCATATAGTTTTTAAAGGTTTCAAATCTGACAATTACACGACCTAGCACATAGCCTGGCACACGGGCATGTGAGGCCATTTCGAGTGTTACACGGCTTGACATAAATGCGTGTGGCTTGGCTGTTTGACCCAACTCAGAGAGTTACACAGGCGCGAACACAGGCTGGGACACGACCGTGTGTCCATATTTCAATCGTTACATGGCCTGAGACATAGGCATGTGTCTCAACCATATGAGTCACATGGCCATGTGACCCCTGCAGTTTAAAATTTCTAACTTTTTCTTAAATGTGTCAAATGCTTCTGATTTAGTCCCGAATCATTTCCAAAGTGCTTCCAAGGCCTTGAAGGCTCGATTAAGGGATGATATGTATGTATATCAATTGATTATGCTATGTTTATATTAATGTTTTAAAATTTATGTCTTTATGTTACATTTTTATGGTAATGCTCCGTAACACTATTTCGGCGACGATTATGGGTTAGGGGTGTTATAAATATTTTATGATGCTTTTCATATCTATACATTCGAATGCTATTAAATTTTTATTTTCAAAAAATTCAATTTCATAGAAAGGAGCATTAAAAAACTCAAAAATCGCTTTCCTGGTGAATAATACATGTTTACCACTTACCGTTACTATTTTCTACCTGACACCGGATGGCCTCCAGGTCTTTTCGTCCTTGAGAGCAACATAAAACTCTTGGACAAGTGGGATAACAATATTTTCTTTGGGATTGACACATAATTGCTCCCATCGATGACATCTAACTAGCGATCAAATTTCATTGCAAAGAACCATTAACGGTTCGAATCCCTGTTCTTCAATAAATGTTTTCCATGTAATTGAGGAAAATACTTTTCAGCATTGGGGTTTTAGAATTTTAAAAGGTTCAACAATGCAGATGATTCTTGGACATTAGCTTTTCTAAATTTTATAGGACACATGTTCAGTTTTATTCTACGCTAGAAACTAATGAAATTACAAATATATTCTCAATGGAATAGTAAAACTAGGTTAGGAACCCTTACCCTAATACATGATTTGCAAAGTTCTTTGAGCGATGCTTGTAATCCTTTTGTCCTATAATGTTGTTTCTATGCCAATCAAGATAAACAATAGAAGAAAATATAATAATAAAATAGGAGCAACTGATTTTAGGTAAAAAGAAGGTTTTTGGGGTTTATGAAAGTTGAGAGTTTTTGAGATGATTGAGGGTTAAAATGAGTTTAGAACTTAAGTAAGAATGAATTTAGGTTAAAATTTAATGTTTTTAGTTTTTAAAAATTGAGTTAAAACATGGTTTATGCTATTGGGTTGTGCAATCAGGTCTAGTTGACCTTGCAAAAAATTATAGCGATGTTGCAAAAAAAAAACCCCTATGTCACGACACTCATGGACAGCTACCGATGTCATGAAACACCATATAATTTTGGATACTTGGGCAAACTATCCATTGTGTCGTGACACAGAGGTGTGGTGTTGCAACATTGAGATGATTTTCTCAATTATTCTGATTCTGGATGAGGTGTCGTGTTGCGACACTGGCTCTATTTTCTCCTAAACTTTCTCATTTCGAGGTGTCTCAGTTTTTATTAAACAAAAATTTAATAAGGATTAAAGTCAAAATTGTTAGTTAGTTAAAAATATTATAATATTGATAACTTTTGAAAAGAGTTATATTTTCTGCCTTTCGACCAAGGTAATTGTTTGTACTTAGGTATATTTTATTACATTTTAGGGAATTTTAATTGGCATTTGTTATATTGCATTCGTACTTGGACTATGTTAAGTTATTTGATGTTTTTAATTGGTTTTTGTGGAAGTTTTGTGTGGTCGTAGGAAAGAAACAGGTTTTTGAAGGAAGGAAATAAATGAGTGAAGTTTTGCTAGGGCAGAGTGTAGATGATATATCAGCACGAGTGCCGCAGCAATGCCAGGAAGACTGAGTCAAACGTTTCACATGTAGCTATTTCTGTTTGAAATTTAAACTCATTCTAGATAAGTCACTTGAGAAAAGAGGAGAAGATTAACACAAACTGATTGGCTAAACTCTATCTATAAAGGGATGATGAAAGGAACCTTAAAAGGCATCCTGAAAAGAAGTAGAAGAGTAAGAGATCTCGAATGGAAGAGGAAGTCATCCTCTCGATGAATATAAGACTGTACTGCTGAAGTGTAGACTTGCGAAAGTTATTCTCCTGACTTTCTTCCATTATTTCCTTGGTGCTCTCTTTTGAACTTATTTGGTTGTAAACAATGGTGATGGTTTGGAATTATATTTTCCAATCGATGAGTTAAATCTCATCAGGTTGGGGTTATTTTGATGATACATAATTGTTTCAATTTTTCATGGTATAAATCTGATTACTTTATTGCCATTAAATTGTTTAAGTGCAATCCCTAGGAATAATTGATGGCATAAGCAACATTTGGGATTATTCTTGTTAAATTGATTTAATGTAGGAAATGTTATATTACTGAACTAATACTGGATGGCATAAGCAGCATTCAAATGATGCATGCATCATAAAAAAGGAATTACACAGGTTATTGTATTAAGATCCTGTATGAGCAGGGACATTGACTTGAGGTTTTGCCCTTAAAAGAGGCTGGCCACTATAGGACTTTTCTGCATAGGAAGTTAATCAATACTTTGCCACAAAATTATTGCCAGTAAGATTGATTCTGAGTAATCCCAGCCTTCCATATAGATATCGTAGACACTATACTTGATTCTCAACCGCAATATCTTCACTTAGCATTCTTAGTTGATTATTTGTCCATTTATATATTATTCATGCAATAGTTCCCATATTTACATTTTTGTTATCACCTTTGCCATAGCAATTCGAATTATTTACACATCATCGCATATTTACCTTAGCTTATGCCATAACATTTCCTTCAATCATCTTACTATAGTTTTAGCTTGACCCTATGAAGTTAACTTGACCAATTTTATGCCTCAATTCAATCCTCATGGGAGTGATACTCACTTATCTCTTTATTACTTGAACCGACATGTATACTTGCACAAAAATCACACACCATTTTGCATGCGACAAGTTTTTGCTGCTGTTGCTAGTAATCAACAATTTGGTTAAATTTTGTTTGGTTATTTTACTTAGTAGTTTTATTTAGTTTAGTTTAATTTAATTTTTACAGGTTTGCCATTAGTGCATGAGAAGAGGCATTCATGCTAACATAGAATACCTTTCTAATCTAGAGATTGATAGAACTTTGAAAAGAAAGAGAAAAGAATTGAGAAAATGGCTGGAAACATGAATGATCTCAATGGCAATCCAAATGATCATAATGAGAATCCTTACATGGGGCGTGTGATGGATGATCGAGACAGGCCAATTAGAGAGCATTATGTCTCGATGCTAAATGACTTGGATCCAGGAATAATCAAATTGACTATACAAGCTCAACAATTCGAGTTAAAATCGATAATGTTCTAAATCTTGCAAACTATAGGGCAATTTCGCGGTTTACCCACTGAAGACACACGGCTACATTTAAGAACTTTTCTAGAAGTTTGTGACTCATTCAAAAAATAAGGTGTTCCTAAAGGCGCCTTGAGACTTAAGCTATTCCCGTATTCCTTAAGAGATCATGTCAAGGCATGGTTAAATACTTTGCTGTCAGAAACAATGGCATCATGGATGTTATTTGCTAGAGATTTTTGTTAAGGTATAATCCTCTCACTATGAATGCCAAGTTGAGAAATGATATTACATCCTTTCGATAATTTAAAGATGAAACGTTATATGAAGCACGATAGAGATTTAAGGAGTTAATTAGGAAATGTCCAATGCATGGATTCTAGCACTAGACTCAAATGAAGATGTTTTACAATAGGCTTAATACGTATACATGAATGATAGTTGATGCCTCAGCAAATGGTACTTTGTTGGGTAAGACATATAATGAAGCATATGAAATTTTGGAGAAATTTGCTAACAATGATTACCAGTATCCAACTACATGAGTTGGGATGGGCAAGAGAGCTGTCGATACAATCGAGCTCAATGCAATCACTTCTTTGATGGCCCAGGTATATTCTCTAGCTAATATAATTAAAACCATGAAACCTTCAACTATTGTGGAGGAAATAAAAGCAGTTGAATCATTTTGTGTTTATTGTGGTGAAAGTCACATGTTTGACCAAATGTCCGTCCAATCCAATGTTAGTATACTATATGAGGAACTTTAAGCGAAACAATAATCTATACTCCAATACATACAATTTGGGGTAGAGACAACATTCAAATTTTAGTTAGAATAATCAAAGTGCAAGAAAGTTCAATACTATCACAAGGTAGAATGTCAGCAATGCACCATCAGAATACATTCAACCAATGCCCCAACAAAATACTTGTAACAGCCCGATTTAGGGCCAAGTTAGAATAGTAGTTTCGGGACCACGAATTTGAAGTAGAAAAATTCATTTTGATAAATTTTTAAGGTTTTTCGTATGATTGAATGCATGTGTGAAAGTCTCGTTAAGAAATTTTATCGATAGAGGGTCCAATTTGGCTAATAGGACTAAATTGTAAAAAGTGCAAAATATGTGTTCTAGAAGCATTGGGTGCTTATTTGTAATGACACTGTAAATTAAAGGTCCTTATTTAGTAATTACACTATTATATATCATGATGGACAAAAATGGACATAGAAGGGTAAATTTTCAAAGAAAGGTTTTAAGGGCATTTTAGTCATTTGGTTAATAAAAGAATAAAAAGGGAAAAATAAAGTCAAAATTGATCTCCATCTTCTCTCGTTGACTGAAACTCACAAGTCTCCATAGCTAGGGTTTTCTCCAACTTCCAAGCTTGATAGTAAGTGCATCCTAGCCCCGTTTTTAAGGCTCTTTACGTTTTTGAAGTCGGTATCACCCGATTTACCTATTTCTACCATTATTTTGAAGTAGGGTTCATGTTTAAAATTTTACCCATGCTAGACATGCATGTATTTTGATGTCTAATGGTAGAATATGAGTGTTAGATGTGTGATAAACGACTTTTGCTAAGTGACTTTTGGTGAAAAGGTCGAAAACAACCTAATTGCAAATGTTGTAAAATAAGTGGTGAAATTCTTATTTGAAAGATATTGTGGGCTGTTATAAGCATGATATAGGTTCGACTAGGCTTGGGTAACAAAGAAAATGAATACATTTCATTTTAAGAGTCTAGGGACTAAAGTGTAAATAAGTGAAAAGTTAAGGGCAAAAATGTAATTTTGCCTTAATATGATTTTTGGGCCTAATTGAATAATGTGATAATTAAATGAGTTAAATGTGCTATTATAGATCAAGAAAGATGAGGAATTAACCTTGACCGAGGGAAGGATAAGGTAGTGGACTAAATCGCAAAAATAATCATTTTGTACCGAGGTAAGTTTGTATGTAAATAATGCATCATGTTATTTTTTTAATGCTTTAATGTTGTATAAAATGTGTGAATGATTTATGTGACATAATCGATAAAGTTTTGATAAGTGAGGAAAATCCTAATTGAATAGTAGGAATAGAATAGGACACTAGTGACATGTCACTAGGAACCTATGTGTGATTATGTACTTATGTGATTCCGGGTGCTGGTCTTGTACGTCTACTAGTGGCTAGGAAATCCTACATATGTTGTAGATATGTGAAATTTGATATGAGGTAGCTTGGCTACATATGTGACCCTTATGTGCAAACCTTCTGTGTATCCATTAGTATTCTGAGTGTTCTACGGGAATGATAAAGATATGAAATTATGTGTTTGTATGACGATGTGGTACAAGTGTGTCATAAGTATAAATTCTATAAGTGATGATCGTATGGTAAGATTGTACTTGAGTAAGTAAGCTTATGAGATTTCAATGATAAATGTATTATTTTTCATTATATGAAATTGCACGGTTATTAGGTGATTCTGGTGTTATTTATTTGCATATAAACTTACTAAGCTTTTTAGCTTACTCCCTTTACTTTCCTTTTATCTTATAGTGTCACCAAGCTAGCTCGGAACCAAGACTTCTTGGAGGCTCGCATCACACTATCAAAAACATTTTTTTGGGTGTTTAATATTTGTGTTATTTTTGAAAGTATGGCATGTAATGCCCTGATTTTCGGGATTTTTTGGGATTTTTGCAATTTTGGTGAAATTTAGAAATTTTGTTGTTAGATTATGGAATTTATGTTTTAAGAGTGTTAGTGGGCTTTTAGAAGGCCCAAGCCTAAGATAAAACCCAGAAAAAATATCAAATTTTGAATTTAAAGAGAAGGGACTTGGTTATGTGGGCTTTTAAGAAAAAGTGAGTAAATTAAGACACAAGGAAGCCTTTGGTAAAGTGGCAAGGTGGCGCCACTTAGTTCCTAAAAAAGTGGCGTATGGATGGGTGCAAGGGCCAGAGTTCAAGTCACAAGGTAAGCATTGTGTGTGTTTTTAATTTTTGTGTATGTGCCAGTCATGTGATGGACTCCAAGTGAAGCTCTGTTTAGAAGAGTTTGAGATGTTCATGAGATTGAGTCAAGAGGATAGGAAGGAGAAAGTTTAGGAATTTCAAATTGAAGGAAGAGGTGGCCTGCCAAGGGATTTGGTTTAGCATTTTCGGCTAGGGTGTTAAGGGGTCTTACTTTTGGCAAGTAAGGTGGTGTGTGCCGACTTGTTTGGGGAATTAAGCTTTCGGGATTGGCACTTAAGGGCTGTCTCTTATGGCCGAATCGGTATACTGCCCTTAGTTATCTTTTCTTCCTCTTTCTTTTTCCTAGAAACCAAAACCTAGATCCTTACTTTCTCCTTGTACCGATTTGTCCATACCAAACTTTCTTTTCTTTTCTTTCATCCATTTTCTCTTGTAGTTCTTCAAAGCCGAATCTATCAATATTTTTCCTCTCCTTTTCTCTTTACATCGTATTCTCCATCATCTTTACATCACCAATCATAAAACCTCTCTTATTCAACATTCTTAGCTGAATACTCATAAAAGCTGGAATCCCGAAAGGTATTTGTATTATGCCAATTTCTCCTTGGTTGAATACCCTTACTCTTTTCTTCGCTTTTAGTCGAATCTCACCACTTCCATAGCCTTGTCGACATCTTCTTCTTCTCATTACAAAACTTCTATTTTCCTTCTCCATCATTGTACTAAAAGTCGGAATCGCCATACTCAAAGTGATGTGGAAACCGAACCTTTAGATCTCTTAAATTCTTTCTTTGCTTGTATTTAGAGGCTAGATTTGTGTTAGATCTGAGATAGGAAAGGGTTGGAAGCATTCTTGTCTAGTGGATCTTTGGTAAGTACTCAGATCTCTTCTTTCTATTCGTTATTTCAAGATTTAAGAAAAATCGAAAACCCCTATATGTATATGGTGGCTATCGTCTAAGACTAAAAGGGTTTAGTGGTGTTATTTGATTTGTTTTGGGCTAGTGTGGATTAAAGGCTACTGATCGAGCGCTTGGACAATTGGAACGACTAGATCTAAATCTAGTCCCTATTTTCGACAAAGGTAAGTGTTCTAAGGCCTTAAGGGAGATTGGTCGAATATGGTAAGCATAGTTACGTTAGTTATCGTTGATTCAGAAGTCTAATATGTTAGTGACCGATTGTAGGATACTCATGGGAGATCTTGCTAACGTTCATCGCAAATCAGGTGTGTAAATGAACACCCTCTAGTAGACTAATTCGACAAAAGCTGAAAAGCCGAAATGCCGAAATTTTGACATTTCGTAGGCTTGCGAGTGTGCGAGCGCTCGTAGGTTAGTTGGAAACGGTAAGATCAGTAACCGAAATCGATAAAGTTGGTGAGTGCGTGATTCCGTGCACCTCGATAAATTTGGGCCTCGATGGGCTAAATATGGGCCCAATGGGCTTACGGGCCCATTTGGGTGAAAACTAGTGGTAAGTGTATTCTGGTATACTGTAGGTTAAAATCGCTAAGACATTCAGGGAATTTGGGCTAAATGGGCTAAAATAGTTAATTGACATTGTAGGGCCATTAGGGGTTTTAGGGCCCAATAACTCTAAACTACGAAAATGGGCTGGGTAAACTGCTTAGATGGAAATTTGACTATTAATGACTGAAATATGCATAAAACCCTAAAAACTGGTATAAGTACTAAAATACCCTTAAGGGTGGAAAATTACTATTTTACTCCTAGGTGCAAAATGACCGTTATACCCCTAGGGCTAAATTTGACTGAAATGCATGCTTTAATGTATCTGTTCACTGTATGCCATGACATATTATACTGTTGCATAGGTTTGGGTTTTATTGATGGACGAAGTGCAAGTGGCATTGCCACGTTTACTGAAAAAGGCTTTGCCTCATATTACTGATAGTGGCTTGGCCACGTTACTGAAAGGGGCTTTACCTCATTTACTGTTAGTGGCTCGGCCACGTTATCTGTGCAGCTATGCTGTGACTGTGGTGTGTAGGGTTGGGTGAGTCAAGTTATTCCCCACAGGTGTGTTGGGTTGGTACGAGTGGTGTGTAGCGGATGGATTTAGGTCTGGGCTTTGCATACATGCATTATTCTGTTCTGTTACTGTAATGGGCCTGTGGGCCGCACTGTTTACTGAATAGGGCTTCGGCCCAGTAACTGAATATTAAATAGGGCTTCAGCCCAGTTATTACCGATACTGGATAGGGCTTAGACCCAGTGAGCTTGAGCTGTTTTGGGCTCTATATGGGTTTTCTTTACACACTAAGTTTCCAAACTCACCTCTTCCTTTCATCTGTGTAGGTGAGCCTTGAGCTAGAGGACTTGGTAGCTGGAGGGATTCATAGTGGCCACGTGGATTGCATCGTTGGTTTTTATTTGAGTTCTTTATTTTCTTCTTTATTTTTAATTATTTTTCATTCTAGTTTCTGGGTTGTAATAAGGCCGCTTTAAGTATTTTTAAATTGGGTTTTTAATCTTTATTTACAATTTGATTTAAATGGGTAGACTAAGGCCGCGCGAGTTTTCCTAAAATTAATCATGTTTTCAAAACAGAACACTCGTACAAATGGATAGCAAGTCAACAAACGAGAACTGATAACAAAGGTGAATTATAAACTGGTAGTGGATATGATAAACACAAATTAATCCTGGACTTTCTTCCCAAACTATCAGAACGATTTTTGCAAAACTCACCCTAATCATAATAATTAAGGAACATGGCTAATCCGTCATTGATGTGACATGTCAAACTTGGCCGTAACGTCTGGGTCGGGTTTGGGGTGTTACATGGCATGTATAGGGACTTGGTCATTTTGTAAAGTGTTATATTTGATTTGGCCAAAAATGTTGGCCTGTTATATTTGATTTGGCCAAAAATGTTGGCCTAAGTAAGTTGAGGGTTCATTTTAAATAAGGCCATTTGAAACTAGCTAATGTTGGTTATTGGTATAATCATGTATTGATCACTTTCATGAACGTGGTAGTTTGCATTATTAAATTGATAATTGTGTAATGTTTATGTATGGTGATTGTGGTATGTAAAGGTTAAGCTTATGTCTTAGTTGAGGGTGGTTGGATGTTAAATTATGCCATGCTAGGTATTGTTGAATTTGGTATAAGTGTTTATGAGTTTCAGGGTGGCAATTTGCTTGGTAAATAGCCTATACATTGTCCACACGGGTAGACACACGGGCATGTGTCTAGGCTGTGTGTGACACACGGTCAGCCCCATAGGCGTGTGATCAGGCCGTGTGTCCACAACAACTTAATTTCAAGAAACAAAATGCCCAGTATGGAGCACACGGGTAGAGACACGGAGGTGTATCTCAATCGTGTGGACGGTACGGCTTGGGACACAGGCGTGTGTGTAACACCCCAAACTCGGCCTGGACGTTATGGCCAAATCCAGCGTGTCACATTGAAGTGTTTTATCAAAAACCTTATTTTCATTGAAAACCCTTCCAAAAGAAATTTTCAAGTAAAATCCCAGTTTGTATTTGTTTTTAGAACGAGGTGTACTCAGAAGCTATTTCTTTGTTACATTTTAATAGTTACTTTGAAAAAAATTCTCTTTAACTGCGGAAGCTTAATTAAAAAAAACATTAACTGATTTCAGAAAAATTTGAAATGTGTTTGATAGGAATAAGTCCATGTTCCATTCTTATAGCATAACAATGAATAATAATAACCAGAGAAAAGGCCTTATTACAATCTAGACTTAAATAATTAAACTACTAGAACTTTTAATAAAGAAAAAGAAACAAGTCTAAATTGTCTTGCTAGTTAGCCACCTTTGAGTCCCTCTATCCTTCGAACCGCCTACTGAGGTTCACTTGAGAAAAATAAAAGAGGGAGTGAGTTTTGAAACTCAGTGTGTACAACCCTCCGCAACAATATATATATCATGCAACACAAGTCATCTTGGGCCTGAGCCCAATACAATAGTAGCACAAAATCTAGAGCAATCATGTATGCAATAATGCAATGCCCACCCCATCCAACCAATACACATCATCTTCGTCCAACAGAAACACATCCTGTGGGGATAACTATATCGACCCACCCATCCGATGCACATCAGTGGTAGTGCCGGTTCCGTTACTACCTAACATTGCAGCAAAGTTGCTGATCATATATTGGGCCTAAAAGCCTTTGTTGGATCCACGGTCGTCAAGCGACTATGCGATCCTCATGTAACACTTCCTCCAATATAATTCCCACCCACATGCAACATCATTACACATGAGTGCAACATATAGCATACAATATTCATGAGTCATACTTATAACACACAGGGGTATTTCCGTAATTCTACCCTACAGGGGTATTTCAGTAATTTACTAATGTGTGGGTCTTAATTACGAACTTTTTCCCGTCAACAAGTCCTCATTGGCTAAAGTAAAGAAACACTATGCACTAGGTAGGATTCTAGAGAATAGGAGGTGGGTCATTAAGACCGCTTAAGTACCAAGCTCTCCCTAGATCCAATCCTAGACATGCATATGCCCATTGCTACACTCTAACCTTATGACTTGTCCATAGACATACTTGATAAATTAATTAAGTTTTATGCCCGCTTAAGGATTTATCAGATACTAGGCCTAAAATTCCATTATAAAACCCTAGTAGGTCTGCATGCCTTCATATATTCATATAGCCCATCCGGACCAGTCACATTTGTATGGCCCATTAAGCCCAATTACATTTCCAAACCATTCAATAACTTTATCAGCTCACCACTTGTTATCAACATATAAATTTTTGCTAGTTTGGGCCCACAAGCCCGTCGGCCTATTTGGCGCATTCTAGCCCGGTTAGCCCAAATGTGACCAAGTCCATGACATCGCTCATGGGGCCTCTGATAACGTATCGAATACCTTCGTACGAGTGTTCACACACTCACAGGACTACCGTAGCCAAATTTTTAGCTTTTCGACATTCCTGCTTTTCGGGATTTGCTGATCTATCGTATGTGTACAATGTATGTACACACCTGGGAATGAAACATGCTACAATCTCCTTAGTGACGAACCTACAATCAACAGCACCCTTCAATTAATCATATGCTTACGACATCTTTACCAAGGACCGAAACCTTACCATAGCCTTACCTTGCGCGACAAGTCCTAATAGCTTTTCTTTTAATCACTAACCGCGATTACTCCTAGATCTGCACCAACGTCACCATTAGAGCCTAAGTAATAGGTGACTTGCATCTAACACGAGTCACCCTTATATCATATATGACCATTCGGCCAACCCCGAAGCTAAACTGATGAACACTTACCCCAAATCTCGAAACGCAAAAAGTGATTCGGTAGAGATCTAGATAGGAGAGATTCGATATTGATTCCCTACAAAATCAATTGAAAGAGGGTAAGGGAGAGAAGAAGTTGGTTCTTTGAAAAACTGATTGAAAAGGTAAAGTCCTTACCAAGAATTATCGGCCAAAGTTGAAGAGAATAGAGGCGACACAAAAGGGATTCGGCCAAGGGTATTCGGCCTCAGAGACTATAATGGTGAAAAGAGATACTCGGCATAAAATAGGAAGAAGAAGAAGTACTCGGCTAAGACCAATGATGAACCAAGGAAAATTTCGAAGAGAGGGGGATGAAAAAGTTGACATAAAAAGGGAAAATGGGTTTCTGCTTTTCAGCTCTTAAGAGGAAAGTGTTTTAAAAGGCTAAAACCCTAAAGAGTAGGTGTTATAATCGACTCTTGAATCAAAACCACAAAAGAATTCAAAGGCTACCTAGTTGCTCAAAGAGAAACCAAAACTCAAGAGGAGAAAAATGCCAAAAATACCAAGGAAATTCGGCACTAACCGCCTAATAGCCGAAATTACTCCCCTCAAATTACCTATTCGGCTCCAACTCCTCTCCTATCCCAATCTCCTAATTTTTCTCCTTGATACGCTCCTCGTTTCTCACATGAACATCCCCTTCAGAATTTAACTCCAACGCCACTACTAGCCATTTAAAGAGAAAAAATAAATTCTCTCTAAATTATCTAGCCAGCACTCGAACCTAGGACCTTATTGCCTCCCTGTGACGCCACCTCTATGCTCACTATGTGGCGTCACTTTGCCACTATACCACAAGCTCACTTGTGCCTAATTTCCACTCTATTTATTTAAAAGCCAAGTTAATTACTCTTAAAGTTCCTTTAATAAAAACTAAAACTTCCCCACCTTAAAGCTTGAACTCAGAACTTAGCAAAATGCCCTTTAACACTAAAAAAACACTTAGCTAAAATATCAGTCACATATAACACAACTTAAAAAGAAACTTCGAGATTTTTGGGGCGTTACAATTGTACCCCTTAAAAGAAATTTCGTCCTCGAAATTACCTGATCCGAATAGCTGAGGATATTGACTTCGCATTGCTTCCTTAGGTTCCCAAGTAGCCTCCTCAACGTTGTGATTATGCAAAAGCACTTTGACTAATGGGACATATTTCCTTCTCAGCATCTTAACATCCCGATCAATTATTTGTATAGGTTCCCCTTCGAAAGTTAGATCTGGCCTAACCTTGATTTCCTTGACTGACACGACATGTGAAGGATCCGAGCGATAGCACCTTAGCATGGAAACATGGAACACATCATGGATTTGACTTAGTTTAGAAGGTAATTCCAGCTAATAGGCAACTGGCCCAATTCGCTTCAGAACACGATATGGCCCAATAAACCTAGGGCTTAGCTTTCCTTTCCGTCCAAACCTTAACACCTTCTTCCATGGAGTGACCCTAAGAAAGACTACGTCCCCCACTACATACTCAATCTCTCGACTATTAAGGTCAGCATAACTCTTTCGACTGTCTATCAGTTTGAGGATAGAATGCCGTACTGAAGTTCAACCTAGTACCCAGTGCCTCATGTAGCTTCTTCCAGAATTGTGATGTGAAATGTTGGTCCCTATTAGATATTATGGAAACTGGCACCCCATGCAATCTAACAATCTCAGCCACATACAACCTAGCCAACTTCTGCAATGAGTAATCAGTACGGACCGGTAGAAAATAGGCAAACTTAGTTAACCAATCCACTATAACCCATATTGAGTCTTTCTTAGTAGGCGTCAAGGGTAGCCCATTAACAAAGTCCATAGTTACCATTTCCCACTTCCAAAGTGGAATCTTTACCTGTTGAAGCAATCCTGAGGGCAACTGATGTTCCGCCTTCACCCGCTGACATGTCAAACATTTACTTACAAACTCTATCACCTCGCTCTTAAGTCTAAGACACCAATAAAGCTCATGCAAATTTTGATACAACTTGTTTCCACTGGGATGCATAGCATAGGGACTGCTATGCGCTTCCCGTAGAATAGACTACCTTAGTTCATCGTCCTTCTGTATAAACATTCTTTCATGGAAACATAGCACTCCTTCACTATTCAACCTAAAATCTGACGTTTCCCCATTCTCCACTCGTCTAAAATGATAACCTAAAGCTTCATCCAATAACTGCTTACCCTTTATCTGCTCAACCCACACCGGCTTTACTTGAAGCTCAGCCAACAAACTACCATCATCAAACAAGCTTAAACGAGCGAGCATAGCCCTCAAGTCCAACATAACCCTACGACTTAATGCGTCGGCTACCACATTCACTTTGCAGGGATGGTACTCGATCGTACAATCATAATCCATCAATAATTCCACCCACATGCACTGCCTAAGGTTTAGCTCCTTTTGGGTAAGGAGGTACTTCAAACTTTTATGATCTGAATAGATTATGCACTTTTCCCCATATAAATAATGCCTCAATATTTTTAGCGCAAAAACCACTTCAGCTAACTCCAAGTCATGGATCGGGTAATTCACCTCATACGTCTTAAGTTGACGTGATGCATATGCAACCACTTTACCTTCCTGTATCAATACACAGCCCAAGCCCACATGCGATGCGTCACTATAAACCGTAAACCCCTTCCTAGGTTCTGGCTGAATCAACACAGGGGCCTCCATTAAAACCTTCCTGAGCTTCTCAAAACTTTCTTGCTACTTGTCCGTCCAAACAAATGGTACCCCTTTTCGCAACAACTTAGTTAGAGGTGCAGCTATTAAAGAAAAGCCCTCAACAAACCTCATATAGTACCCCGCCAAGCCCAGAAAACTTCAGATTTTGGACACCATCTTAGGTGTTTTCCAATCCAACACTACTTCGATTTTTCGAGGATCCACCCTAATCTCCTCAGCTAACACTACATGTCCTAGAAAAGTAACTTCACTTAGCCAAAATTTGCACTTGCTGAATTTGGCATATAGCTGCTTTTCCCTCAAAATCTGCAACACAATCTTTAAGTGTGCATCATGCTCATCTTCATCTCTGAAGTACACTAAGATGGCATCAATAAAGACTACCACGAACCGATCCAAATAAGGTTGGAAAACTCGGTTCATGAGGTCCATAAAAGTAGTAGGTGTGTCCGTTAGCCCAAATGGCATCACCAAGAACTCATAATGCCCATAACGAGTTCTAAAAGTTGTCTTACAAACATCTGCCTCCTTAACCCTCAGTTGGTGATACCCTAAACGTAAATCAATCTTTGAGAAAACCGAGACTCCTTTAAACTGATCAAAAAGATTATTAATTCTCGACAGAGGGTACTTATTCTTAATGGTTAACTTATTTAACTGCTGATAGTCGATGCACATTCGTATCGACCCATCTTTCTTCTTTACGATTAATACCGGTGCTCTCCACGGAGACACACTTGGTCGAATAAATCCTCGATCCAATAATTCCTGAATCTACGCCTTAAGTTCTACAAATTCCTTTGGTTCCATCTGATAAAGAGCGATAGACACTGGAGCCATACCAGGTGGCAACTCAATTCCAAATTCTACTTCTCTGTTGGGCGGTAGCCCAGGCAATTCATCGGGAAAGATGTTAGGAAATTCCCTCACCATTCTCAAATCCTTAATAATAGGACTCTTAGCCTCTGTATCACTTATATAAGCCAAATAGGCTTCGCAACCCTTATGCACCAACTTCTCAGCCTTAGTGCTGAAATTACATTTGACAAATAATTTTGGCATTTACCAATTACCACCACCTCCTCATCCTCTGCCGTTCATAACACCAATTTCTTTGTGGCACAATCCAAAGTCACTCGGTGTTTCACCAGCCAATCCATACCCAGGATTAAATCAAACTCGCTAAAAGGCAATTCCATCAAATCCACCAAGAAGGTAACCCCTTGAATGACTAAGGGTACTTCCCTAAACAACTTATTCACTACTACCAACTGGCCTAATAGACTTAACGCTGTAATCTTATTTGCAGTAATTTCAAACGTATCACCCAAAGGTTCAGTCATATTACATGCAACATATGAATGCGTCGATCCAATGTCAATTAATGTAGTATAAGGTAACTCATTCGTCGATCTAATGTCAATTAAAGCAGTATAAGGTAACTCATGTATATAGAACATACCCGTTATCACATCTGGGGCATCCCCATCTTCTCGGCGTCAAGCAGCATAAACCAAAGCTGGCTGCCTTGCCTCAGCATGGCCTGCACCTTCGCCTGGTGCTCCATGTCCATGTCCATTGCCATTATCACCTGCCCACGGCCCCTTAGCGGCAGCTGACAACCCCTTGGTGGCTGAACATTACCTCGGCCCACGGCTGGCACTTGGCCCGGCATTCTAGGGCAATTCTTGATCCTATGCTCCATAGATCTGCAAGCTAGACAAGCTCCTGTCCTCTTCCAACACTCGCCTGTATGACCCTTCCCACGATCAGCACAAAGTGGCATCCTTGGATTAAAGGTAGGGGCCCCCGCTCTAACTGGCCCATTAACTTTGGCCCTAGCTTTAGCCCTCTATCCAACTCTAGAAGGCTCTATATCCCTCTTATTCCTGCCCTTCTCTTTTACCCGATTTAAGCGCTCAGTGCGCTTTACCTCCTCTGCTATCTTTGCCTTCTCCACCAACTCTGAGAAAACCCGCTTCCTTTATGGAGCTATCAATACTCTAAGGTTATCTCTCAGACCATCCTCAAACCTAACGCAACGCTCATAATCCGTTGCCACTATAACCCTTGCATACCTACTAAGGCGTAGAAACTCCGCCTCACACTCAGCCACAGATTTGTTCCCCTGGATCAAGTTAAGAAACTCATTCCTCCTAGCAACCACATAGCTTGCACCCATATACTTCTCCTGAAACATAGTTTTGAAAAACTCCCAAGTGACCTGCTCAGGTTGAGTGCCCTCTTTCACTGTCAACCACCACTGATAGGCTTCCTCCCTAAGTAGTGACACTGCCCCTTTCAACTTCTGCGTAGGTGTGTAGTCCAAGTCCCCCATTATCCTCTCAGTGGCCTTCAACCAATATTCAGCCATGTTAGGAGCCATACCAGCAACACCCTTAAAGATCTCAGCCCCATTAGACCTAAGTCACTCTGAAATTGACCCAAGACTACCCATGCCATTATTGGGCCCAGTGACCCTCTCCAAAATCATTAGCATTGCCTGGGACAATTCACCATCCCCAACTGTGACGGCCTTAAAACGACCTTAGTCGGAATGTGGTTTCGGGACCACAAAACCGAGGCATAAAATATATTCTAATATTTAATTGATGCCTAAAATAGGTGTCAAATTTTGTGTGACAATTTTTGTGCTTTAATTTAAACTTATAATTGTGAATTTCAATCAAAAGGGCTTAGTAGTAAACTTTGAAAGTATGATGGGTAAATGTGTGAGGACTAATTAATGCATGCATGTGGAATAAGGGAGTTGCATGTCAATTTGGCCACTTTTATGATAGTGGACGGTAATGATGAGTTCTTTTGTCATTTTGTGTGTTGTAATTTAGTTAAATAATCTTAATAATATGAATTGGTAAAAGGGGTAATCATAAAATTTGAAATAAAATAATAATATGGTGATAGAAACAAAGTTAGTCTCCATGGCTTCTTCTTTGACCGAAAACTAATGCAAAGAGAGGGGAGAATCTAAGCTAAGGCATTCGGTCCTCTTAGACTAAAACCAAGGTAAGTGTTCTTGCAAATTTTCTTAATAATTTTGAAGCTTAGTGCATTTTAAAAACCCTTGCCATGACCCATGTACGAATTTTTGATGCTTTGGGTTGAAGCTTGCATTCGGTCATGTGGGTAATGAGATATTTTGGGTGTTTTAAATTTTTGAAATGAAAATGATGGCAAGAGGTGTAAGAAGCTTGATAAATAGATGTGTATAAACCATTGTGCTACACGAAAGTTCTCTTGAATGGTATTTGATCAAATTCATTCGGTCATTATGGTTAAATAAAGAGTTTGAGCTTTGTTTGAAAAATTTGTAAATGGAATTGTTAATATTAGATTCTTGTTGGCCGAATGAATGTGTAGTTCATGGAGAAATAAATTGAATCCTTAATTAGAAGATACAAGTGGAAAATTATCATATATGTGCTAATTAATTGAAAAGTATGTTCGTGTGGGTATGAAATTGATTTAATGATAAGCAATTGTTAATTTACATTTTGTCATGGAAGAATGCGGTTATAAACCTCATATGAATAAATGTTGCTAATGAAGCAGCTATATATGTGAATTTAGGGAAATGAAACTATTTTGTGGGATCTTGAATTAAATGTTATAGGGTGTGGTTTGATTATAAATTAAATTTAACAAGTTTCCGCATGTACTCTTAGATGAAAATGTGAACAAATTGTTGTTTAATTGAGATATGTACCTTCGGTCATGGAAGAATCATAGGACAGTTTGGGTTTTTGATGAATGAATAAACTTGTTTTGGCCGAATGGCCTTAATGTGTGTGCATTAGAAATGGTAGTAGACTAATTGATCAATTTATGCTTGTGGGAGCTTCTTGGTTAAAGAAATGACCTATTCGGCCATGTGCTTAAAATCTTTGATGTTTGTTTTGATAATTGGTGTCTTAAGAGTGGTATAATGATTAAAATGAATATGAAATATGTACATTGTGTTGAGAGCAATGACTACTCTAAATGGTGCTTTAGGAAATGCTATGTTTTAAGTATGTGCATAAGAACATTAAAGAGTGGACCTTGTATAAAAATCTGCTTGGTACAGCGGCAGTAATGTGTTTTGTAAAAATCACCATAAATTGTGTGAGTTGAATTAGATGCTGAATAAATTGTGTAATTGAAGCTTAATAAGTCTAGTTTCTTATAAAAGAAACCTTGCAAGCAAAGGAATTCCCGATAAAAAGATTTTTAGAGTAGAGTGAGACAGTGTCAGATTGACTTCGAAGTCCCCTGCTCTGTTTTTGGAAAATCACTATAAATTGTACAAAAATTGTTATGAGGTAAAATTTATATGCCTAGACTCCTCAATGAGTCTAGTTTTGAATAAAATTGGTGAGGACACATTTGGAATTCTGTACAAGGAGAAATTCAGTTCGTAGTATAGAGTGGTCAGTCCAATCAAGCAGTGAAATAGGGAAACTTTAAGAAAATTCTGGTATTGATTGACCAAACCAAAAATTATGAAAATTTTATGGCTTAAAGATAAATGAGTCTATTTTCATGAAAAATTTACAGCACTACATTTGGAGTTTCGTAGCTCCAGTTATGAATAAATTACTGAATGCTGCTCAGAAAATCAGCTTGTTGTGACTTATGACATGTATGTGAAATGCTCCATTGTGTATGTGTGTTTGTAATGAGAAGAATATGCATGTATGATTTGACTATGACTGAAAATGATTCATTGAGGTGCTTGAATAAGAATTAATAGAATTAAATGCTTTGTTTAGCTCAAGAGCATAGAGGGACGAGTTCGGATAAAGGGAAGGCTAAAGTGGTCGAATAGCCGACTCGAAATTTCTTGTGAAAGTTCAAGGTAAGTTTTGAGTAATCAAATTTGATATTTAAGTTAAAATGCCATGACATACATGCTGATATTCGAACGATGTCCCATTGAGAAAGACACCTTATTCATGTTTGATCATTGGGCTGGAAGTCTAGGAAAGAAAAGTATACGTGTATGAATTTTGAATTATATGTACAGTTACGATATAAAGTCGAGAAGCATGTTATATGTTTGTATGCATACGTATTGATTAAATTATAAGTGAAATCTTGCTATGTGAAACTTGACTATATGCGAATATATATATATACATGAGAATTTGTGATGCGAATCCGGGATTTAAGTCCCGATGACTATATGTGGAGACTATGTCCGGGTTAAGACCCGAAGGCTATATGCAGAGATGATGTCCGGGTCAAGACCCGAAGGCTACATGCGGAGATTATGTCCGGGCTAGAGACCCGATGGCTATGTATTGAGTTTTACCCGAGCTAAAGACCTCGATGATGATGAAAATAAAGCCTAAGACTAATGGTCTTTAAGGTAACGATAGCTAATGAAGTGCGCTGAAAGTGTTAAACTATACAGGTATGTACCCTTGGCTTATATACAAGATGGATTTTGGACTGAATACTAAAGTCATTATGTGATTTCATATGTGTACTTGAAATGAGATTATTAATATGATCAAAGTGCAATTGGCCTATGTGAAATGTTATGTGACATTTGTGACATGTATATGTTATGTGAACTTATTATGAGTGGAAGCTATCCATTTTCGTATGTGATGTGAATGTCTATGTTTGGAAAAAGGGTAACATACCCGTAAAGGAGGGGGAAACAAAGATATGATTAATTATGCTATAATTTGATAATCTATTTAATGTCATTGCTTAAAACTTACTAAGCATTGTAATGCTTATTCCGTTTCCCGTGTTTTCTCTGTTTTATAGATCTCATTTTGGAAGCTACGGACTCGGGGATTGAAGCCTTAATCACCTACACTATCGCTGTTATTTTGGTACATTTGATGGCTATTTTTGGGTCAATGGCATGTATAGGCTATTTCTCCTTCGGTAGAATCAAACTTCATTTTGAGTTGTAAATATTTCTAGCCATGCGAAAATGGCTTGTTTAGTCTTCGAGTTTGCTTATATAGGTTGGAGTTGATTCTCATACTATTTGATGTTGTGGCATGAAATTTAGTTAGTACCTAATATGCAATGACTTTTCTAATATGATGTTTGGTTATTGAAATTGTTCGATTTAGCCAAATTGTTAGTAGTCACAATGTAAAGATTTGTTAGTATGCTTATAGAACGATTTTAATGAGATACGGTATTCTAACCGAACCGACCTAAGTGTTATATTCAACTATTGAACTCAGTGAATTCACGTTTAGCTTGTATCTATGAACCTCGGTAATTGTATTTAGATTTTGTAATACCTTAAACCCTAATCCGGCGACGGACAGGGGCTTAGGGTGTTACATTTTTATTGGTATCAGAGCTACGGTTTAGTCGATTCTCGGACTAACGTAGCGTGTGTGAGTATAGCTATACATGCCATTTTGTGATAATGCAATAGTGTGGTGATTTCTGACATTTGAAATGTGTTTTCGTATAGTAATGGATTCCGATCCCGATCGAACCGTAGCGGAAGATATTGAAAGTGTGGCGGCTGCTCCCGCGCAAGGGACCGCGCCGGTCGACTCTCAGCCGAATGCCAGTCGTCGAGATGATGACATGAGGCAGCACTTTTATGCAATGATGAATGATTGGTTCGCTCAATTCCTACGAGCTAATCCGGCTATCCCACAGCCTCCTCCCCCGAATAACCCACTTCTGACCCCTGTGGCTCCTCCTGAGGCCGACCCTGTGAGGTCGAGTAAACCCCCAGTCGATAAAATTAGAAAATATGGGGCTGAAGAGTTCTGGGCTACTGTTGATGACGATGCTGAGCGGGCCGAGTTTTGGCTCGATAATGTAATCCGTGTGTTTGATGAGCTGTCGTGTACGCCCGAAGAGTGCTTGAAGTGTGCCGTATCTTTGCTGCGTGATTCTGCCTACTATTGGTGGAACACATTGGTTTCGGTGGTGCCGAGAGAGCGAGTTAGTTGGGAGTTTTTCCAAGTTGAGTTCCGAAAGAAGTATATCAGCCAAAGGTTTATCGATCAGAAACAGAAAGAATTCCTCGAGCTCAAACAAGGCAGAATGTCGGTGACCGAATATGAGAGGGAATTCGTACGACTCAGTCGATATGCTCGCGAGTGTATATCATCCGAAGCTATTATGTGTAAACGCTTCGAGGACGGGTTAAATGAAGACATTAAGCTGCTGGTTGGCATTCTGGAAATTCAAGAGTTCGTTGTTCTCGTCGAGCGAGCCTGCAAGGCCGAAGAGCTTTGAAATGAAAAGAGAAAAGCTGATAGCGGAGCCAGAGAGTTCCGTAAGAGATCTTCGGGGAGGTCTACTCAAAAATCCTCGAAGAAGTTCCAAAGTGAATCGGACAGACCATCTGCTACTTCGGGTTTTACTAGACGAGACCGTGATCGACCCCCTATGAGTACACGTGCCACTTCTGCTGCTAGTGTTGGAAACGACCATCGGGACAGAACTGAGTGCAAGTATTGTGGAAAATGGCATTCGGGAAGCTGCAGATTTCATGATCGCTCCTGTTTTAAGTGCGGGTCGGCTGATCACTTTATAAGAGATTGCCCCAGATGGTCCGAGCAAAAGGTGAACCCGAGTGGGAAACCGAGTACTACTTCAGCTCGAGGGAGGCCACCTAGAAATCCGGGGAATGCTAGCGGTGGTCAGAGAAGGTTTAAAGATGCTACGACAAGATCTGAGGCTCATGCTCCTGCTAGGGCTTATGCTATTCGCGCACGAGAGGATGCCTCTTCGCCCGATGTTATCACTGGTACTTTTACTCTCTTTGATTCTGATATAATTGCTTTGATTGACCCCGGTTCAACTCATTCATATGTATGTGAAAATTTGGCATCCAGTAAGACTCTCCCTATTGAGTCTACTGAGTTTGTGGTTCGAGTGTCAAATCCCATGGGTCGTTGTGTGTTAGTCGATAGAGTGTGTAAGAAATGTCCCCTTAGGATTCGAGATTTCTGTTTCCCGGCCGACTTGATGCTTTTGCCATTCGATGAATTTGATGTTATACTTGGAATGGATTGGTTGACCGTGCACGATGCGGTAGTGAACTGCAAACGAAAGACTATTGATCTACGATGTTCGACTAATGAGATCATTCGGATTGAGTCTACGGATTTAAACGGGCTGCCGGCAGTAATATCTTCTATGTTGGCTCAGAAATTTATGAAAAAGGGTTGCGAGGCTTATCTTGCTTATGTTTTAGATAGCAAAATATCCAAACTAAAGCTTGAGACTGTTCCTGTGGTTTGTGAGTATCCGGACGTGTTTCCCGAAGAATTACCGGGATTACCGCCAGTTAGAGAGGTTGAGTTCGGCATTGAGCTAGTTCCGGGTACAACTCCGATTTCAATTGCTCCATATCGTATGGCTCCGACGGAGTTGAAAGAGTTGAAATCTCAGTTGCAAGAGTTGACCGATAGAGGTTTTGCAAGACCGAGTTTTTCCCCCTGGGGTGCACCCGTCTTGTTCGTGAAAAAGAAGGAAGGGACTTTGAGAATGTGTATCGACTATCGACAGCTGAACAAGGTGACTATAAAGAATAAGTATCCATTGCCTCGTATCGACGACTTATTTGATCAGTTAAAGGGAGCCTCAGTGTTTTCAAAGATTGACTTGCGATCCGGCTATTATCAATTGCGAGTTCGAGACTCAGACGTGCCCAAGACTGCCTTCAGAACGAGGTACGGACACTATGAATTTTTAGTGATGCCGTTTGGGCTGACTAATGCCCCCGCTGTTTTCATGGATCTGATGAATTGAGTGTTTAAGCAGTACCTAGATCAATTTGTGGTTGTGTTTATCGACGACATTTTGGTTTATTCTCGCGATGAGATTGAGCATGCCGAGCATTTAAGACTTGATTAGAGATGCCGAGCAGAAAGTAAAAGTGATCCGAGATAATCTTAAGGCAGCCTCAGATCGTCAAAAGTCATACGCGGATTTAAAGCGGAAAAATATCGAGTATCAGGCCGGAGATAAAGTATTCCTTAAAGTATCGCCTTGGAAAAAGGTGCTCAGATTCGGCCGTAAGGGCAAATTGAGTCCGACGTTCATCGGACCATACGAAATATCTGAACGAATTGGACCGGTAGCTTATCGATTGATTTTGCCTCCCGAACTCGAAAAGATTCACAACGTTTTTCATGTTTCGATGCTCCGACGATATAGATCCGACCCATCGCATGTGATTAATCTGTCTGACATTGAGATTCGATCTGATATGAGTTACGAGGAGGAACCAATTCGTATTTTGGCACACGAGGTTAAAGAGTTGCGGAATAAGAGGATTTCGTTAGTGAAAGTGTTATGGGTCAAACACGGGGTCGAAGAAGCTACTTGGGAGCTTGAGGAGTCGATAAGAGAACGTTACCCAAACTTATTTTTCCGGTAAGATTTTCGGGGACGAAAATTTCTTAAGTGGGGGAGAGTTGTGACGGCCTTAAAACGACCTTAGTCGGAATGTGGTTTCGGGACCACAAAACCGAGGCATAAAATATATTCTAATATTTAATTGATGCCTAAAATAGGTGTCAAATTTTGTGTGACAATTTTTGTGCTTTAATTTAAACTTATAATTGTGAATTTCAATCAAAAGGGCTTAGTAGTAAACTTTGAAAGTATGATGGGTAAATGTGTGAGGACTAATTAATGCATGCATGTGGAATAAGGGAGTTGCATGTCAATTTGGCCACTTCTATGATAGTGGACGGTAATGATGAGTTCTTTTGTCATTTTGTGTGTTGTAATTTAGTTAAATAATCTTAATAATATGAATTGGTAAAAGGGGTAATCATAAAATTTGAAATAAAATAATAATATGGTGATAGAAACAAAGTTAGTCTCCATGGCTTCTTCTTTGACCGAAAACTAATGCAAAGAGAGGGGAGAATCTAAGCTAAGGCATTCGGTCCTCTTAGACTAAAACCAAGGTAAGTGTTCTTGCAAATTTTCTTAATAATTTTGAAGCTTAGTGCATTTTAAAAACCCTTGCCATGACCCATGTACGAATTTTTGATGCTTTGGGTTGAAGCTTGCATTCGGTCATGTGGGTAATGAGATATTTTGGGTGTTTTAAATTTTTGAAATGAAAATGATGGCAAGAGGTGTAAGAAGCTTGATAAATAGATGTGTATAAACCATTGTGCTGCACGAAAGTTCTCTTGAATGGTATTTGATCAAATTCATTCGGTCATTATGGTTAAATAAAGAGTTTGAGCTTTGTTTGAAAAATTTGTAAATGGAATTGTTAATATTAGATTCTTGTTGGCCGAATGAATGTGTAGTTCATGGAGAAATAAATTGAATCCTTAATTAGAAGATACAAGTGGAAAATTATCATATATGTGCTAATTAATTGAAAAGTATGTTCGTGTGGGTATGAAATTGATTTAATGATAAGCAATTGTTAATTTACATTTTGTCATGGAAGAATGTGGTTATAAACCTCATATGAATAAATGTTGCTAATGAAGCAGCTGTATATGTGAATTTAGGGAAATGAAACTATTTTGTGGGATCTTGAATTAAATGTTATAGGGTGTGGTTTGATTATAAATTAAATTTAACAAGTTTCCGCATGTACTCTTAGATGAAAATGTGAACAAATTGTTGTTTAATTGAGATATGTACCTTCGGTCATGGAAGAATCATAGGACAGTTTGGGTTTTTGATGAATGAATAAACTTGTTTTGGCCGAATGGCCTTAATGTGTGTGCATTAGAAATGGTAGTAGACTAATTGATCAATTTATGCTTGTGGGAGCTTCTTGGTTAAAGAAATGACCTATTCGGCCATGTGCTTAAAATCTTTGATGTTTGTTTTGATAATTGGTGTCTTAAGAGTGGTATAATGATTAAAATGAATATGAAATATGTACATTGTGTTGAGAGCAATGACTACTCTAAATGATGCTTTAGGAAATGCTATGTTTTAAGTATGTGCATAAGAACATTAAAGAGTGGACCTTGTATAAAAATCTGCTTGGTACAGCGGCAGTAATGTGTTTTGTAAAAATCACCATAAATCGTGTGAGTTGAATTAGAGGCTGAATAAATTGTGTAATTGAAGCTTAATGAGTCTAGTTTCTTATAAAAGAAACCTTGCAAGCAAAGGAATTCCCGATAAAAATATTTTTAGAGTAGAGTGAGACAGTGTCAGATTGACTTCGAAGTCCCCTGCTCTGTTTTTGGAAAATCACTATAAATTGTACAAAAATTGTTATGAGGCAAAATTTATATGCCTAGACTCCTCAATGAGTCTAGTTTTGGATAAAATTGGTGAGGACACATTTGGAAATCTGTACAAGGAGAAATTCAGTTCGTAGTATAGAGTGGTCAGTCCAATCAAGCAGTGAAATAGGGAAACTTTAAGAAAATTCTGGTATTTATTGACCAAACCAAAAATTATGAAAATTTTATGGATTAAAGATAAATGAGTCTATTTTCATGCAAAATTTACAGCACTACATTTGGAGTTTCGTAGCTCCATTTATGAATAAATTACTGAATGCTGCTCAGAAAATCAGCTTGTTGTGACTTATGACATGTATGTGAAATGCTCCATTGTGTATGTGTGTTTGTAATGAGAAGAATATGCATGTATGATTTGACTATGACTGAAAATGATTCATTGAGGTGCTTGAATAAGAATTAATAGAATTAAATGCTTTGTTTAGCTCAAGAGCATAGAGGGACGAGTTCGGATAAAGGGAAGGCTAAAGTGGTCGAATAGCCGACTCGAAATTTCTTGTGAAAGTTCAAGGTAAGTTTTGAGTAATCAAATTTGATATTTAAGTTAAAATGCCATGACATACATGCTGATATTCGAACGATGTCCCATTGAGAAAGACACCTTATTCATGTTTGATCATTGGGCTGGAAGTCTAGGAAAGAAAAGTATACGTGTATGAATTTTGAACTATATGTACAGTTACGATATAAAGTCGAGAAGCATGTTATATGTTTGTATGCATACGTATTGATTAAATTACAAGTGAAATCTTGCTATGTGAAACTTGACTATATGCGAATATATATATATACATGAGAATTTGTGATGCGAATCCGGGATTTAAGTCCCGATGACTATATGTGGAGACTATGTCCGGGTTAAGACCCGAAGGCTATATGCAGAGATGATGTCCGGGTTAAGACCCGAAGGCTACATGTGGAGATTATGTCCGGGCTAGAGACCCGATGGCTATGTATTGAGTTTTACCCGAGCTAAAGACCTCGATGATGATGAAAATAAAGCCTAAGACTAATGGTCTTTAAGGTAACGATAGCTAATGAAGTGCGCTGAAAGTGTTAAACTATACAGGTATGTACCCTTGGCTTATATACAAGATGGATTTTGGACCGAATACTAAAGTCATTATGTGATTTCATATGTGTACTTGAAATGAGATTATTAATATGATCAAAGTGCAATTGGCCTATGTGAAATGTTATGTGACATTTGTGACATGTATATGTTATGTGAACTTATTATGAGTGGAAGCTATCCATTTTCGTATGTGATGTGAATGTCTATGTTTGGAAAAAGGGTAACATACCCGTAAAGGAGGGGGAAACAAAGATATGATTAATTATGCTATAATTTGATAATCTATTTAATGTCATTGCTTAAAACTTACTAAGCATTGTAATGCTTATTCCGTTTCCCGTGTTTTCTCTGTTTTATAGATCTCATTTTGGAAGCTACGGACTCGGGGATTGAAGCCTTAATCACCTACACTATCGCTGTTATTTTGGTACATTTGATGGCTATTTTTGGGTCAATGGCATGTATAGGCTATTTCTCCTTCGGTAGAATCAAACTTCATTTTGAGTTGTAAATATTTCTAGCCATGCGAAAATGGCTTGTTTAGTCTTCGAGTTTGCTTATATAGGTTGGAGTTGATTCTCATACTATTTGATGTTGTGGCATGAAATTTAGTTAGTACCTAATATGCAATGACTTTTCTAATATGATGTTTGGTTATTGAAATTGTTCGATTTAGCCAAATTGTTAGTAGTCACAAGGTAAAGATTTATTAGTATGCTTATAGAACGATTTTAATGAGATACGATGTTCTAACCGAACCGACCTAAGTGTTATATTCAACTATTGAACTCAGTGAATTCACGTTTAGCTTGTATCTATGAACCTCGGTAATTGTATTTAGATTTTGTAATACCTTAAACCCTAATCCGACGACGGACAGGGGCTTAGGGTGTTACACCAGCAACCCGATCATATGGCCCAGTCTCAGCTATGGGTGAGGCTAGAGCATCTCTAACTTCAACATTGGGCATATGGCCTGATGCCGACGATCCAACCCTAACACTTCTGCGACCTCGACCGCAGCCTTTCGCACCTCTTCTAGCGCTCATTGTCGAGTCACATATTATCTGGATTAGAAATCTTATGAAGTTTCAGCCAGTTTCAGTAATTAAGCGAATGTTTTATGATAATATTAAGTAAGAGTTGTTTTCGCAAATCCTCTATAGTTTCAGATTCCTACGGGCTTCAAGTTCACTCTAACTAAAAATCTCAGCATAATTATCTACAGTAGCCCACTATCTATTTACAGCATGTCAAGTTAAACAAGCTTAGTAATAAAAGAACTTACTTGGCTCGACGCCGGAGACTCTGTATGCCACACAACAAGAATTTCCAAAATATTTTGACCTAACCAGAATTAACTTTTAAACCCAAATAATAAGGCCCACTTCATAGCCCAAGCTTTGCAATCGGGCTTTGATACCACTAAATGTAACACCTCAAAGCTGGCCCGGACAGTATGGCCGAATCCAGTGTGTCACATTGAAGTGTTTTTATCAAAAACCTTGTTTTCATTGAAAACCCTTCCAAAAGAAATTTTTAAGTAAAATCCTAGTTTGTATTTGTTATTAGAACGAGGTGTATTCAAAAGCTATTTCTTTGTTATGTTTTAATAGTTACTTTGAAAAAAATTCTATTTAACTGCGGAATCTTAATTTAAAAAAAAATTAATTGATTTCAGAAAAATTTGAAATGTGTTTGATAGAAATAAGTCCATGTTCCATTCTTATAGCATAACAATGAATAATAGTAACCAGAGAAAAAGCCTTGTTACAATCCGGACTTAAATAATTAAAATACTAGAACTTTTAATAAAGAAAAAGAAACAAGTCTAAATTGTCTTACAAGTTGGCCACCTCTAAGTCCCTCTATCCGTCGAACCGACAACTGAGGTTCACTTGAGAAAAATAAAAGAGGGAGTGAGTTTCGAAACTCAGTGTGTACAACCCTCAACAGCAATATATATATCATGCAACACAAGTCATCTTGGGCTTGTGCCCAGTACAATAGTAGCACTAAATCTAGGGCAATCATGTATGCAATAATACAATGCCCACCCTATCCAACCGATCCACATCATCTTCGTCCAACAGAAACACATCCTGTGGGGATAACTATATCGACCCACCCATCTGATACACATCAATGGTAGCGCCGGTTGCGATACTACCTAACGTTGCAGCAAAGCTACTGATCATATATTGGGCTTAAAAGCCTTCGTTGGATCCACGATCGTCAAGCAACTATGCGATTCTCATGTAACACTTCCTCCAATATAATTCCCACCCACATGCAACATCATAACACATGAGTGCAACATATAGCATATAGTATACATAAGTCATACTTATAACACACAGGGGTCTTTCCATAATTTTACCATACAGGGGAATTTCAGTAATTTTACCCTACAAGGGTATTTCAGTAATTTACTAACGTATGGGTCTTAATTACAAACTTTGGCCCGTCAACAAGTCCTCATTGGCTAAAGTGAACAAATACTATGCACCAGGTAGGATTTTAGAGAAGAGAAGGTGGGTCATTAAGACCGCTTAAGTACCAAGCTCACTCTAGATCCAATCCAAGACATGCATATGTCGATTGCCACACTCTAACCATATGACTTGTCCAAAGACATACTTGATAAATTAATTATGTTTTATGCCCGCTTAAGGATTTATCAGAAACTAGGCCTAAAAGCCCATTATAAAACCCTAGTAGGTTTGCATGCTTTCATACATTCATATAGCCTATTAGTCCCAATCACATTTGGATGGCCCATTAGGTCCAATCACATTTCCAAATCATTCAACAACTTTATCAGCCCATCACTTATTATCAACGTATCAATTTTTGCTAGTTTGGGCCCACAAGCCTGTTGGCCCATTTGGCCCATTCTGGCCCGGTTAGCCAAAACGTGACCCAAGTCCATGAGATCACTCATGGGGCCTTTGATAATGTATCGAATACCCTTGTACGAGTGTTCACGCACTCGCAAGACTACTGTAGCCAAATTTTTGGCTACCCAAGTCCATAAGATCGCTCATGGGGCCTTTGATAATGTATCACATACCCTCGTACGAGTTTTCACGCACTCGCAGGACTACAGTAGCCAAATTTTTGGCTTTTCAACATTTCAGCTTTTCGGGATTTACCGATCTATCGTGTGTGTGCAGTGTATGTACACACCTGGTAATGAAACGTGCTACAATCTCCTTAGCCATGAACCTATAATCAACACCACCCTTCAATTAATCATATGATTAATTGTAAGTATCTCCTAGCCCCAATTTTCATGTTCTTCGTATTTTTGAGATCCTCGTACCTTGACCTAGCGTTCTATACCACTATTTTAAGCTAGGGTTCATGTTTAAAAATTTACCCATGTGTGACATGAAAGCATTTTGACGTTTATTGGTAGAAAATGAAAGCTTGAAGTATAGTAAACAACTTTTGCTAGGTGATTTTTCATGAAAATGCATTTAGGGACTAAAATGCAAAAGTTGTAAAATATGTGCATAAATTATGAAACATTGAAAATTGTGGGCTGCTATAGAAGAGAAATATGTTTAGCTAGGCTTGGAAATGTGGAAAAATTCATACATTTCATTTTACGAGCCTAGGGACTAAATTGTAAAAATTAACAAAGTTAGGGGTAAAATTGTAAAATTTACCATAGGATAATTTTGTGCCCAATTGAGTAATGTATGTATTAAATGAGTTAAATTTGATGTTATAGATCAAGAATGATGCAAAAATGACCTTGACCGAGGAAAAGGCAAGGTGTCGGACTAAATAAAAAAAGATTAGCAATTTGTACCGAGGTAAGTCTTATATGAAAATAATGAGTTATTTTTAATCATTATGTTTAACTAGACAAGTTAATTTGAAATTCTAAAATTTTATATCGAATTATTGTTTATGGAATGTGATAAACCGATAAGTAATGAAAATTCCCAGTTGAACCTTAGGAATCATTTGGATATGAGTGACATGTCACTAGGAAACCATCGACTGTTATCGATTGTTTACGTGATTCTAGGTGCTAGTCTAGTTCAACTACCAGTGGCTAGGTAATCCAACATTTGTTACGGATACCTGTCAGCTTGTCTGAGTAGCCCTAAGTAGAATCGACTACACCGTCAGCTTGTGTGAGCAGACCCAATAATAGCTCAATATTGAGCCTTATGTGATAAGTGGAAGCTTTAACTACAAATTAGTGGTTGCTTTAACTACATTATATGTGTGGCTTGTGCCTTATTTCCGTGTATCATTTAGTATTCCATGTGGTTCATCGGGCTATCCTAATTAATATGACACAATGTGAATGCATGCGAAAGGATTTAACCGTATGTTTAAGATTGTGTATGTGCAGGTTATGTGAAAACTATGATGTATGCTAAGTGTTTAATATATGTAGTGAATCATGTGGTAAGATCCCATGTGTAAGTGATAACTCTCAAGTTTAATTTTATGATTGAAAATCTTAATTCCATTATCTATGTTTATTTGGTTTAAATGCTCTTTTCTTTTACATATAGACTTAATAAGATTTATAGCTTACCCCTTCGTTTTTCCCTTTCCTTATAGGTTCGTCAAGCTAATCTGAGGTTAGGTGATCTACGGGATTCCATCAACACTATCAATGACTATTTTGGTATTTTGATTTTGAACCTTGGAAATTATGGCATGTATAGGTGGTCCATTGATTGTAGTTATAAGACAATGTTCTTTTTGGTCCATTTGTTGGTAGAGTTATTTTGCTACTTTGGCCATTTGAGATGAGACATTATGGTTAAGTTATGTTATATTGAAGTGTTGTAATCTCTTAAGCTATAAATTACATTTGAGGTGTATGATGTCCATGGATGTGTATGCTTATGTGTGGTTGGTAAAATGAAGTGTGTGGATGCCAAAATGTGGTTGTTTGGAAGTGTTTTCATGTTATATTGTGTATTGGCAAAATTGGTTTGTGTTGGTTTGTGTTTCAGGGTGGCAATTGACTTGGAAAATAGCCTATAATTGTCCACATAGGTAGACACACGGGCGTGTTAATAGGCCGTGTGTCCCCTGCACCTGAAATTATGGGAATTAAATGTTTTCTAGTAAACACACGGGTTGGCAACACGACCGTGTGTCCCAACTGTATGATAGACACAGCCTAGCCATGGGTGTGTGGCTTGGCTGTGTGACAAAGATTTCGCGATGACGTCATAAATAGAATGACCCAGTTTTTCACACGGGGTGAGGACAGGGGCGTGTTGAGGTTGTGTGAAGGACACGGGCCAGAGAGACGGGCGTCTGTTCAACCGTGTGAAAACCACTATAGGTTCGAAATGAAAATTAATTCCGCACAAGCTAGGGACATGGGCTTGTGTGACCACAAGGCCTACCCACACGGGCATGTTCCTGTCCCACACGGGCGTGTGCCCTGTTTTAGGAAGAATTTTTTCTAAGTGATTGAAAAGTTCTGGTTTGGTTCTGAATGAAAGGGTTTTGAATATGATTGAAAGAGTTTTAAATCTTAGTGGAATTTGTGAGTCAGGATTGAGTGAACGTGTGTTCGTAAGTTTGCTAATGCCTCGTACCCAGTCTCGGCATCAGATTTGGGTGAGGGGTGTTACATTTAGTGGTATCAGTGCTATGGTTTAGTCGGTCTTCAGACTAACATAGCAAGTGTGAGAGTTTAGCTATGCATGCCATAATTGCGAATATTGATAGTGTGATGGTTTCTAATCCCTATGTTGTGTTTTCATATAGTAAATGGATCCCGACCCGGCAGTTGTAACACCCCTTACCCATATCTAATGCCGGAACAGAGTATGAGGTATTACCTAACTAAAACTCATGCAAAACAATAAATTTTAAAAAGTCAAAATATGTCCCAATTTGAAACTTTTTCGAACAATGACCTATAAGCCTCAATAAGGGTTTACGAGGTCTAACTCGTGGTTTAGAGACAAATCGGGGCCATTTGGACACTTAGAAGTCTTTTAAGAAAATCCACTGTAATTAGGACACACGCCCATGTGGAAGGGCGGCATGCCCGTGTGGCCTCTGGACATGGCCGTGTTGATAGCTTGTGTACCTCACACGGCCTGCACCATCGAGGGACATGCCCGTGCCCCTCACCTATGCGGATTTATTTTCCAATGTAACACCCCTTACTCATTCCCCTCGCGGAAACAAGGTACGAGGTATTACCTTACAAAAAACTCATGTAAAAATACCAACTTGAGTCAACAAAATCTGTCCAATTTAAAACTTTTTCAAATACTACCTTACAGTCCTTAATATGGACCTACGAGGCCCAAGACTTGCTTAGGAAACTATTCGGAATCAACCCGAACACTTAGACAGCTTTCAAGAAAACCCACTTAAAACAGGGCACATGTCCGTGTGGTAGGGCAACATGCCCGTGTGGCCTGTAAACATGACCGTGCCAATGGCCCGTGTGGTTCACACGACCTAAACATGTAGGGATATGCCCGTGTCTCACCTCCGTGTCAATTTGTTTTCCATCTTCAACCTACAGGGGTTTTTACACGGCCTAGCACATGCCCGTGTTCATGGCCCATGTCCTTCACACGGCCATGACACCCAGTGTCGCGGCACGTGTGCAAAAACCTGGGTATTCTATTTTTGACGTCAGCGGTAACACGGTCGTGGCACACGCCCGTGTGCTCAGCCCTTGTTCGATACTGACTTGGCGAACTTAGGGTGCAGGGGACACATGGTCGAGCCACACGCCCATAGGGCAGACCGTGTGTCACACAAGGCCTAGACACACGCCCGTCTGTTTACCCTTGTGGACAAAAACAAGGCTATCTACCAAGCCTATTTGCCACCCTTTGTTGTACCATACATTATCCTCATCTAGTTAATAAGCCAAATTCATGGCTATATATGCATTGAACACTAAAGTATCCATGGTTAAACTCACATTACACATAATATGACAACTAGGCTATACATGCCATATAACTAAAATTTGCAAAGCTTTAAATACCAAACCATGACGAGATAGTGTAATGAGATCTCCTTCACCTTCCAACTCGAGCAGACTTCCAAGGTCCTACAACATGAGAGAATAAACGAGGTGTAACAACCCAATTTTGAGTCTGATCGGAACGAGTGGTTTCAGGACCACTTAACTGAGTCAAAATATTATTTTTATTATTTGAATAAGTTTCACAGCATGATAGTATTACCGTGTTAAAATTTCGTATAGAAATTTTAACGTTTAAATAGTTAATTCGGTAAAAAGGACTAAATCGCGTAAAGTGATAAATATGAGTTCTATTTCATAAATGGTTTAAATAGACATTGGTTTATTAAATGGAAGTCCTTACGAGGTAAATATACCATTTTATATATGTATGGACGGTAGTGGGTTTCTTTAAATGGTTTTATGTGTTATATTATTAAGGTTAAATTTGTCTTTTAATTATTAAGTATATGTTTTATTAAAGAAACATGAAATAAGCCACTATCAATTTTCATTCTCCACCGAAATTGAAAGAAAAATACAAGGGTTTGAAGCTTTTTCATTTTCGGAACTTGAAAGATTTTATTTGTAAGAGATTTTCAATTGGTTTTTGATTATTTTTACGTTTTTTGATATCATTGCTTCAATTACCCTAAGACCCATGCTTGAATTTTTGAATTTGATGATGTTTTCATGAATTGTCATTGTCGATAGCTTGGTGAATTTTGTGTTTGATAATGTTAAATAAAAGATATGTGTTAGATTAATAAGTTTTGTATTGGAAATTTTCATGCATTTGAGAAATTAGGGCTAAATTACAAAAATATAATAAATTGAGGGACTAAAATGTGAAATAAATGAAATGTGGAGACTTGTATGGGCATAGGAAATATTCGACCTAGGGATAGTATATGCAACTTTCAAAAATTTTGCCCATTTATGTGTTTTTGAATGAATTTGATTGACTATTTGATTAAATAAGTTTAATTTATATCAATCTAGATCAAGAAAAGAGAAAATCAGATTTGGACCAGGGAAAGGCCAAAATAGTGAAATAGTCGATTAATATCGTTTGTTGATATCCGAGGTAAGTCTTCAAGCAATTAAACATCATAATTATAAATGTAAATTAGTTTAGTATGCTGTTTTGAAATTATAGAATTATGATTGAGTTAGTCAAATATGATTAAGCATGGAAATAATGTATTTGAGTTTAATTCGACTGAGTTACGACATTTGAAAGTCCGTACGAACTATATGGAATAGCTAGAATTTTTGATATATGAATTGTTTATGAGACAACTTTATAATAGTGATATTCAGTCTTTGAGCCTAGCAAGCCTTGTGCTGGTAGATTAAATCGGGCTTTATGCCTAGCAGGCTTATTGCCGGTGAATAAAATCAGGCTTTGAGCCTAGCAGGCCTTGTGCCAGTGTGTGATACAGGTTAATACATAGCATGCTTATTACCGGTGAATTATTAGAAGTTTATGCTTATGAGACTTTATGCTGATGTGGTAATTGAATTCGTTAAACGAGTTAAAATGATCAGGTACGTGATAGTTAGTTATTTATTTGAAAATGAGGTGAATCGATTTCTTGGTAGGTGATAAAAAGGGATATGTGAATTTGTTGTAGTATATATATGCTAATGTGAGGAATATATATTCGGCCTTATATATGCTTATGATGAAATGTTAAAGTTTGAGTAATGAAAATATGTCTATAAATGTACATGTGAATTCGATTGTATAAGATAATTTGGCTATGAAATTGGAGATATAATGATATTGTAAACTTGTAAATTCGGTCAAGGTGAAATTGCTTATTAAAAGTATATGTTATATATGTATGCGATTGAAAGCTTGAAGTTATGTGTGATTAAAAAAAACATAACTGGACTTAGTTAATTGAAATTATTAAGTAATTGAGATTTTACTATGCATTAATTGTTTAATTAGCTTAAGGTTTACTATGTAACACCTTAAACCCGGCCCAGACGTTATGGCCAGATCTGGTGTGTCACATGGACAATCGACTAAGCTTGATCTTCTTTACTAAAACGTTAGGCTGTTTGTAGTTAAACTGTGTTTAAAAGCTTGTAAATAAGAATTATTTTTAGTTTTAAAAACCGTAATTATTACCAAGTAAAATTTCATTTTTTTAGTAGATCTCATTATTAGGTTATTGATGTTATGTTATCCAATCGGTACGTCTTGCATGTTTTGAAAAACATTTGACTAAGTTTGAAAACAAAACCCCGCATTGACTATTCTACCATTGAAAATAACAATTAATAAAGAAAACCCAAACAAAATACCCAAGCCGCCTTATTACAACTTAAATCTGAAATTTAAGAATAAAATCTAAATAAAGTTAATTTAAGAAAACTATAAACCAGAAGTATGAATCACGTGGCCACATCGAATCCCTCGCAGCTCCAAGTCCTCTATGGTTGTGGGTTACCTGCATGGATGGAAATGAGGGGGTGATTTTGTGAAAACTTAGTGTATAATGTAACCCAACTAGTAACAAAGATCAAGCAAACTCAGTCTGGGTCGAAGCCTTATTCAGATATAGATTAGTCTGGGCCTTGGCCCTTTTCAGAAACAGAGTGGGCCTTGTGCCCATTACAAAAACAGATCAGAGTATATATATATGCATGTATGCAAAGCCTAACCCAGTCTAGCCCTACACACCATTTGGGGAATAACTCAACCCACCCAACCCTACATACCACAGTCGCAGCAGAGCTGCTAATACAAAAATCGTGGCAGAACCACCAGAACAGAAATACAAGGTAAAGCCTCTAAGTAGATTAAGTGGCATTGCCACTTTTAGCACTTCCTCCGTATCCATAACCCAACCCCATGCAAATTAGAGTATCACATGACATGGCATAGAGAATATCAGATACAATAACATGCAAATCAGACAGCTATTTCTAGGGGTAAACCAGTCATTTAGCATCTAGGAGTAAAATGGTAATTTTCACCCTTCAGGGGTATTTTGGTCATTTAGCTACGTTTTTAGGTTTTATGCTTACTACGACCTTCTAGCAGGTCTAACGCCGCTTCGAGCGACTCAAGTAGTCCGTCCAGTCATATAATGCCATCGGGCCCTAAACCTCTAATGGGCCTGAGGGAGCCCACACGCTATTGTGGCCCGTTTCTTCTAATTTTTACACATTTTACAGTAGATTTAATATCCAGTTTACCAGAATTCACTTACCGCATACTTTTACACAAACAGGCCTGTAATCCCATTGGGCCCAATTTTGGCCCATCGAGGCCCAAAACAGCCTAAGTGCACGAAAATGCGCACAGCAGCCCTTACCATCTGTTATTCCAGATTCACCATTTCGGGTTGACCTACGAGCATTCGCACGCTCACAAGTCCACGAAATGCCAGCATTTTAGCATTTCGGCTTTTCAACTTTTGCCGATCTAAGCTACTAGAGGATGTGTTACACACCTGGTTACGATTAAATCAAGCGCTCCCACGGAAAATCAACCTACAACAATCCAACCATATCATTAAACTATAATCCCATTCAAATCGATATCACCCTAATCCAATCATAATCAGCCATTACCAACCAAACCACCTTTTACTTACCTTTGCCGCAAGTAACCACAGATCTAGACTGCTTCCCTTTTATCCAATCACTAATAACCCTTAACAAGATCCGTCTCCACGATTAGCTGAAACACAACCAATTACAAAGGAAGGGATTTAAATGGCCTACTTGCTAGAGCCCAAAACTGAATAGCATAAGGGATTAGGGATTTTGGCTTTTCCCTTAACAACTTAAAAGAAAAGAAAGAAAGGGTCTTACCCCAGAATTCGCTTGTCTTGCCACGATGAAGTGAGATTCGCCTTCCACTCGCCTAAGCCCAGATCTAAAATAGATCTAACTGATACACACAAGAGAGTAATGGATCTATTGTATTCAACTAAAGAAGGGTGCTAAAGCAACAGAGAAGGCAAGGTTCAGCTATAAAGGCCACACAAGAGGAGTAGTTGATAGGAGAAGGTATAATCGGTTTATGGGAAAAGATTGGTGAAGTTTGACCTTAGAAAAGAGCTTTAAGAAATTAAATGACAAGAAGAAGAAAAGCTCTCTAAGGTTCGGCTCCTTGAGTAAATCGACAAAGGGGAAGGCTAACAATTTCGGGATTTCGGCTTTTGGAAAAATAGATTAAAGAAAGGAGGGTTTGAGGTTTTGGCCTTGAAAGAAAAGATGATGAGAACAAATGAAAGGTGATACGGCCACACCACTAGTAAAGCAAGTGGCACCTCTCGAGCTGCCTGAAGGACCAATCACGCGTGCTCGAGCTAAAAAATTCAAAGATGCAATTTGAGCTCTAGTTGAGAGAGTTTGGGCCGAATCCATCACTAATCTACTCGAGAGTTCTTGGTCTAGCTCTACAAGTTCAAAGCCAGCTCAACTTCAGCTCATGAATTTGTTCTCAACTCAATTCCAACTCATCTATCTCAGTTGACTTATTACTTAAGTAGTTCATTAAATAACTACATTTAATAGCCAAAGTATTTAATAAAATCCACATTAATAATTAAGTTATTAAGTCCACATTAATAATTAAATTATGTTTGTGTGTTTAAATATTAAAATTGTCATAGCCAAATTTAATGCTTGAGATCCTTGTTCACACTTGGCCGAATTAATGTGTTCAAATGTGCCTTAATTGGTTGTTTTAATTTTTGTAGGTACACTCTATGTGGACGGCACAAAGGAAGATGAATCCATCAAGATCCAATTCACTTGGACAGCATACATGCATGAATGAGTATTAATGAAGACTCATGAACGGCTAGATTCAAGGTGCCTTAAGATTCATGCATCACCGAATATATCCATGCTCCATCAACTTCACACCTTTGTTCACACCTAATATCCATTCGTTTTAAGATGTTCACACTATGGAGACTCTTCAAGCAACCATGTTCACACCTAGTCATTAAGAGAATATTTTCTAGAATTTTCAAGTTATTTCTAGATTAGATTACTTAGTCATTAAGGACGTGACTATGTCCATTCGGCTATCCTATGTTAGGCTATAAATAGTTGGTTATTTTTATTTGTAAGTCACTTGTTTTTTTTTTTTTTTGAATGAAAATTAAACTTGTGAGAATTTCTTCTCTAAACTTTGTTTGAGACTTTGTTGACTTATCTACCTAGTAGTGGTGTCAACCCTGTTTCTTTCAAAACCTATACCAAGGTTCCTATCTTTGTAGATAGCAGGTCGAGGTTCTATCTTTTCCATTCTCTACCTTAAGAACCTATAAGTTTTGGATCGTCACTTTTTAGTGTCGGTTCTTACTTGTTCTTAAGCCGAATTCCTTTCATCCATTTCTAAATACCATTGAACCACCTTTACCCATTAACTCATCTGTTTGTCACCAAGTCTAACTCAACTCAATTTCTATTTCAAACCTAAAAGAACAACTTGATCACTTTTTGTTTGAACCCAAATCAGCAACCAAAACGACTCCAACCCAAATTCGCTTAAACCTTAATTGTACGAACGTAACTTCTTCGTTCGTTAAAGACGATCGAGCAACAAAAGTGAAACTACTCATTCTATCGAGGCTAGTTCGTATCAAAAGGTGGGAAAAGAAGAGATATGGTAACCTAAGAAAGCACCAATTGGCCAAAGAGGAAAAGAAAGAGGTTATGATTCGGTTTAAAGACAAATATACGAAAGTAAAGAGAGTGAAAAGAAAATAGTTTAGCAAATTCAGCTCCTTAGGGATCAAAAGCCTAAGTGATCCCACCAACGCTACCTAGGTTCACCAAAAATGCCAAAAACCAAACACTAAAGGAAGGTATCGGCAACCTACCCTCCAATTGCCAAAATGTCTAAAGCACAAGCCTTGCTGATTTTGCCTAGCTACACTTCCCATTCGGCTACCACCTCTCCATTTGAAAACTCCACAATTTTCTCCAAAAATCTCTCTTGCCAATCCCTATCAACTTCATCATTATCTCTAGTGACCAACTCGCAACCACCTACAGAGTTTAAATCCCAACCACTTCTTACCAAGACCATGCAAAAAAATAAAATAACTGCCTTGCTCATAAAGGGACTCGAACCTCAGCTGCCTTCATAAGCTACCACACGCCACCATCTTGTGTTCTAAGTGGCGCCACCTTGCCACTTTACCACAAGCTTCCTTGTGCCTTAAATTCCCAACATTTATTTAAAAGCCCACTTTGCCAAGGTCCCTTCTCACTTAAAACTAAAAATTAAAAATTCTACTAGGTTGTATACTTAAACCTAGGCCTTATAAAGGTCCACTAACCACACTCAAATCATTAATTCAGCACAACAAGTCATGCAAAGATGAATTCAAGCAAAATCCAAAAACCCTAAAATTTTAGGGCATTACAACTCTACCCCCTTAAAGAAATTTCGGCCTCGAAATTTACCTGGTCCAAACAGGTGAGGGTATTGTTGACGAATCGCCTCCTATGGCTCCCACGTAGCTTCTTCTCTGCCATGATTATGCCATAGCACTTTCACCAAAGGGACTGATTTCCTTCTTCACACCTTGACATCACGGTCTAGAATTTGCACAGGCTCTTCCTCGAATGTTAAATCGGATTGAACTTCAATTTCCTTAACAGGTACAATGTGGGAAGTATCAGACCAATATCGTCTCAACATGGAGACATGAAAAGCGTCGTGAATCGGTCCAACTCCGGAGGTAGTTCCAACTAATATGTTATCGGACCCACCCGTTTAAGAACACGATAAGGCCCGATAAACCGCAAACTCAATTTGCCTTTCTTTCCGAACCTTAAAATTTTCTTCCAAGGTGAGACCTTCAAGAAAACCAAATCTCCCACCGAGTACTCACTTTCCTTATGCTTCAAGTCGGCATAAGATTTCTGCCTATCAAATGTCTCCTTTAACTGATTCCTGATCAGCTTGACCTTATCTTCCGTATCTGCTACTAACTCTGGCCCAAGAACCTGACGTTCTCCCAATTCTATCCAACAAGTAGGAGTACGACACCTACGCCCATACAACACTTCATATGGTGCCATTCGAATACTTGCCTGGTAACTATTGTTATATGCAAACTCTGCTAACGGCAAGTAGTCTTCCCAGCTACCTTGGAAATCCATAATGCACCTCTTAATATATCTTCCAGAACCTGAATCACCCTTTCCGACTGTCCATCCGTCTGAGGGTAAAAAGCTGTGTTGAAGTCTAGCCGTGTACCGAACGCCTCATGCGACTTCTGCCAAAACTGAGATGTAAACCTAGGGTCCCGATAAAAAATAATCAAAAATGGCACTCCACGAAGTCACGCTATCTCCGCTACATACAACTTTGCCAATTTCTAAAGTGAATAGTCGGTTTAGACGGGTATAAAATGAACAGATTTGGTAAGCCTATCCATAATTGCCCAAACTGAGTCTTTCTTGGTAGGCGTCAAAGCTAGCCCACTAACAAAATCCATGGTTACCCTTTCCTACTTCCAAAGTGGAATCTTCACCGGTTGCAGAAGTCCAAAAGGCAGTTGATGCTCAGCTTTCACCTGCTGGCATGTCAGACACTTACCCACAAACTTCATTACCTCCCGCTTGAGTTTAGGCCACCAATACAATTCCCGTAAATCCCAATACAACTTATTCCCACCAGGATGCATGGCATAAAGATCGCCATGAGCCTCTTGCAGTATAGACTACCTCAAACCAGAGTCTTTTGGGACACAAACTCTCCTACGGAAACACAAAATCCCTTCACTATTCAACTCAAAAAAATTTTTCGTGAAAAAAAAATTCGTGAAAAAAAAAATCGTGAAAAAAATCGTGAAAAAAATAGAAAAAATATATATATAAAATTTTTTTTCAAGAATATTGAAGGTGTCTATGATAATTGATTGAGTCATCTGGCTACTTTTGTTCTATTTGTGAAGTCCCGAGCATCAATTTGTTTAATTCTACTTCCAATTATCATCCTATCATGCCACACTTAAACCTTTCTTTTAATTTCTTTCAGCCTTCCATCACCTTAATATCTTACCCTTGTTACCTATTTTGAAACTGACCCACAAAACTAAAGATTAAGTCTTAATAAGTCTTTTACAAGGTTATAAGAGAAGAAATGAGTGGAAAAAGGCACGAGAGAGCGAGCGCGTTAGAGGGGAGGTAAAAGCCTAAAAGGAGCACAAACATGAGTGTGAGTGATAATTGTTTCTTTCTTTCCGAGAGAACTTGTGAGGCTTGTGGTGAGGGAAACAAACATGTCCCAAAGTCCGGAGCGAAACGCAATTGAAGGATTTGGAAGGCAACCTGTCCGGAACGTAGTTCCTAATTTGGGGCAGTAAGCCCTCTTGAGGGAGATCCAATGAATGTTCCAAACCCAACTCGAGTCCATTAACGAAAGATTAGACCGAGTTGAAGAGAGAGGACAACGTGAACGGACACCTCAAGGTCCTAGACGCGGATGAAGGCAAGTGATGTGTTTCGAGGATGAACTTGACAAACCCATTAAGATGGAAAGCAACCAAGAATCGAACCAAGACGGATGGCACCGTGTCCAACAAAATCGGGAACGCGATCGAATGGACGATGACTTGAAAAACATTAAGTTGTCCATACCGGCCTTCTAAGGGAGATCGGATCCGGAAGCTTACTTAGAATGGGAGAAAAAGATAGAGTTAGTATTTGACTGCCATAACTATTCGGAGGTCAAGAAGGTAAAATTGGTGGCAATCGAATTTTCCGACTACACCATGATATGGTGGGACCAGTTAACTACAAGTCAGAGGTGAAAGACCGATAACCACATGGAACGAGATGAAGGCCGTAATGAGAAGAAGATTCATACCATTTTATTATCATCGTGAGCTATATTAGAAATTACAAAACCTCATGCAAGGCAATCGTAGCGTGGTGGACTATTTTAAAGAAATGGAGGTTGCCATGATCCGTGCAAACGTGAAGGAAGATCAAGAAGCAACCATGGCTCGATTTTTAGTCGGACTCAATCGAGAAATTGCCAATGTAGTAGAACTTTAGCATTACGTTGAGTTGGTTGATATGGTGCACATTGCAATGAAAGTGGAAAAACAACTTAAACGAAAGGGGTCTATTCGAACTTTTTCCAATCCCGCTAACACCTCAAAGTGGGCTCAAGGAGCGAGTAAGAAGGAGTTTTCCAACTGACCGAAAGAACAAATGGTGCCTGCAAAGTCCAACAAACCTTTCGGTGAAACTAGCAAGGGCAAGGAAGTTACCAACCTAAGTAGAACGAGGGACATTAAATGCTTCAAGTGTTTGGGACGGGGGCATATGGCTAATCAATGCCCAAATAGAAGTAATATGTTTGTGGGTGCCAATGGAAAGATCGAGTCAGAGGAAGAAACAAATGAAGAATCTGACGCAACTGTCGATGCGGAGGACGAACTTGAATATGCTGTGGACGGGGAGATTCTTGTGATCAAACGAAGTTTAAGCCTACAAAGTGTGGAGAATGAACAACAAAGAGAAAATATCTTCCACACACGCTGCCATGTACAAGGCAACGTGTGTAGCTTGATCGTGGATGGCGGTAGTTGCACAAATGTTGCTAGCACATTAATGGTCGAAAAACTTGGCTTGACTACAACAAAACATCCCCATCCTTACAAACTTCAATGGCTAAACGATGGAGGGGAATTGAAGGTGACTAAGCAAGTTTCAGTGCCATTTTCTATCGAAAGGTACAATGACAAGGTTCTTTGTGATGTAGTCCCAATGCATGCCGGACATATGCTATTGGGCCGACCGTGGCAATTTGATCGCAAGGTTGTGCATGACGGTTACACAAATCGGTATAATTTCAAGTATCTCGCAAAAACGTGACTTTGGCACCTTTGACACCAAAGCAAGTCTATGAAGATCAACTAAAATTGTGAGCGTCTATTGAAAATTTCAAAGAGAGTGAAAAGAAAGAAAAGAGTGAGAAAGAGAGTGGAAAACAAAGTGAGAAAAAGAAAGAAAAACAAACTGTAAAAATGAGGGAAAAGAATAAAGCACAAGAAAATAAAAAGAGAGAAGAAAAAGACAGCGATAAAATAAGCATCTATGCAAAAGAGTGTGATATTCAAAAATCTTTTATATTGAGGCAGCCCGTACTTGTACTTATGTACAAGGAATCCTTCTTAAATACTAACGAATTGGATACTAGTTTGCCTTCTTCTGTTGTTTCACTCTTGCAGGAATTCGATGAAGTATTTTCTGACGAAGGTCCTAGTGGTCTACCACCCATTCGGGGAATAAAGCATCAAATTGACTTCATTCCTAGAGCTCCTATTCTTAACCGACCAGCGTACCAAAGTAATCCGGAAGAAACCAAGGAATTACAAAAGCAAGTAAACGAACTCTTGGAAAAGGGATTCATACATGAAAGCCTTAGCTCGTGCGCTATACCGATCATACTAGTACCGAATAAAGATGGAACTTGGCGTATGTGCGTAGATTGTCGCGCGGTGAATAAGATAACAATTAAATATCGACATCCAATACTGCGCCTCGACGATATGTTGGATGAATTGAGCGGTGCTCAATTATTCTCCAAAATTGATCTCAAAAGCGGCTACCATCAAATAAGGATGCATGAAGGTAACAAGTGGAAAACTGCTTTTAAGACAAAGCACGGTTTGTATGAAAGGTTGGTAATGCCATTTGGTCTTACTAACGCTCCTAGCACTTTTATGCAATTGATGAATCATGTACTTCGTGCTTTTATTGGTAGATTTTGTGTCATTTACTTTGACGATATCCTCATATATAGTAAGACTATAGATGAACACTTGTTGCATTTGAGAACTGTCTTAGAAGTTCTTCGAAAGGAAACACTATTTGCAAGTCTTAAGAAATGTTTGTTTTGCACTAACAAAGTTGTTTTCCTAGGCTTTGTTGTCAGTTCTCAATGACTCGAAGTAGATCAAGACAAGGTGAAGGCCATTCAAGATTGGCCTAGACCAACTAGCATAAGTCAATTCCGAAGTTTTCATGGCTTGGCGAGCTTTTACTGTTAGTTCGTCCCAAATTTTAGCACCTTGGCCGCACCCCTAACGAGCGTGATCATAAAGAATTCAGTTTTCTATTGGGGCGAAGAGCAAGAGAAATCTTTCAATTCTCTTAATGATCATTTAACTAACACTCCATTGCTTATTTTACCTGACTTTAATAAAATATTTGAAATCGAGTGTGATGCATCAGGTATTGGAATTGCTGCTGTGTTGACCCAAGATGGAAAGCCCGTAGCATATTTTAGCGAGAAGTTAAGTGGCGCCCCTTAAGCTACCCGACGTACGATAAAGAAATGTACGCCCTGAATCGGGCTTTGAAAACGTGGCAGCACTATCTGTGGCCCAAAGAATTCATCATTCATTCAGACCACGAGGCACTCAAGCATATCAAAGGCTAAAACAAGCTCAACAAATGACATGCCAAATGGGTAGAATTTCTCGAATCTTTTCCTTATGTAATTAAGTACAAGAAAGGTAAAGAAAACATTGTTGCTAATGCTTTATCCCGACGCTATGCTTTGTTGACTTGTTTAGATTCAAAATTTCTCGGTTTCATGTTTTTAAAAAAATTATATGCTTCTGATGCTGATTTTGGCGATATGTACAAGTTGTACGAAACTTCTACTGTTGATAAGTTTTTCAGGTTTGATGACTTTCTCTTCCGAGAAGGAAAGCTATGTATTCCGTAAGGGTTCGTCCAAGAAATGCTTGCGCTTGAAGACTATAGTGGCGGCCTCATGGGGCATTTTGGAGTTTCTAAGACCTTAGCCACATTGCAAGAACACTTCTTCTGGCCGCGGATGAGGAGAGATGTCGAGAAGGTTTGCGCGCGATGCGTGACTTGCGAAAAGGCAAAGTCGAATGTTAACACCCATGGACTCTACATGCCCCTACATATACCCAAAGGACCCTGGGTTGATCTCTCCATGGATTTTGCCCTTGGATTGCCAAGAACTCGAACCGGGAAGGATTCTATTTTCGTTGTAGTAGATAGGTTCTCCAAGATGTCGCATTTTATTGCTTGTACAAAAACTGATGATGTTGTTAATATTGCTAATCCTTTTTTTAAAGAAGTTGTCAGGTTGCATGGAACTCCAAAGACGATCGTTTCCGATCGGGACACCAAGTTCCTTAGTCATTTTTGGAAGACGCTTTGGAGAAAACTAGGAACAAAGCTGTTGTTTTCGATGACTTGTCATCCCCAGACGGATAGACAAACCGAAGTCGTGAATCATGTATTATCGACCCTACTTCGAGCTATCATCCGAAAAAATCTCAAATCATGGGAGGAGTGTCTGCCACACATTGAGTTTGCTTATAATCGAGCTATACATTCTGCTACTAAACATTCCCCGTTTGAGATCATTTATGGATTTAATCCCTTGTCACCTCTTGATTTAATTCCATTGTCTAATGAACAAATTGTCAATATAGATGCTAAATGCAAAGCTAAATATGTGAAACAACTACATCAAAAGGTCAAAGCCAACATTGAGGTAAGGACGGAGCAATATATGCACAAAGCCAACAAGGGGCGGAAGCAAGTTATCTTTGAACCTGGAGATTAGGTGTGGGTCCATATGTGAAAAGAGCGATTTCTGGCTTAACGCAAATCAAAATAATGCCGAGAGGAGATGGACTGTTCCAAGTATTAGAATGAATAAATGAAAACTCTTACAAACTCGATCTCCCTGGTGAGTACAATGTTAGTGCTACTTTTAATGTGTCTGATCTTTCCTTCTATGATATAGGTGACGATTTGGGGGCAAATCGCCTCAAAGAGAGGGGGAATGATACAGCCACACCATTAGTAAAGCAAGTGGAACCTCTCGAGCTGCCTGAAGGACCGATCACGCGTGCTCGAGCTAAGAAATTCAAAGATGCAATTTCAGCTCTAGTTGAGAGAGTTTGGGCCGATTCCATCACTAATCTACTTGAGAGTTCTTGGTCTAGCTCAACAAGTTCAAAGCCAGCTCAACTTCAGCTCATGAATTTGATCTCAACTCAATTCCAACTCATCTAGCTCAGTTGACTTATTACTTAAGTAGTTCATTAAATAACTACATTTAATAACCAAAGTATTTAATTAAGTCCACATTAATAATTAAGTTATTAAGTCCACATTAATAATTAAATTATGTTTATGTGTTTAAATATTAAAATTGTCATAGCCAAATTTAATGCTTGAGATCCTTGTTCACACTTGGCCGAATTAATGTGTTCATATGTGCCATAATTGGTTGTTTTAATTTTTGTAGGTACACTCTATGTGGACGACACAAAGGAAGATGAATCCATCAAGATCCAATTCACTTGGACAGCATACATGCATGAATGAGTATTAATGAAGGTTCATGAATAGCTAGATTCAAGGTGCCTTAAGATTCATGCATGACCGAACATATTCATGCTCCATCAAGATGTTCACACCTTTGTTCACACCTAATATCCATTCGTTTCAAGATGTTCACACCATGGAGACTCTTCAAGCAACCATGTTCACACCTAGTCATTAAGAGAATATTTTCTAAAATTTTCAAGTTATTTCTAGATTAGATTGCTTAGTCATTAAGGACGTGACTATGTCCATTCGGCTATCCTATGTTAGTGTGACAGCCTTAAAACGACTCTAGTCGGTATGTGGTTTCGGGACCACAAAACCGAGGCATAAAAATAATTAAATATTCACTTTGATGCCTATTATATGTTCAAATTCATGTGTGACATCTTAGGTGCTTCAATTTAGTATTATAATTATGAAGTGCACCTAAAAGGGCTAAATTAAGAATTTTGGAATTATGCTAGGCAAATGTGAGATGACTAGCTAATGCATGCATGTAAATTGAGGGAGTTGCATGTCAAATTTACCTTTTTATGTGAGTGGATGGTAATGATAATTGTGTTTGGCATTTTGTGCTTTGTATGTTAGTACATAATGATGAAAATAAAATTGTTTTTATTAAATAAAATTTGTTAACATAAAATAGAAATATTATGATTAATAAAATAAGAAAAAGGATGTAAAAAAAAAAAAAAACAATGTTTTGTTCATCTTTCTTTCCCCATTGCCGAAATTAACTAAGGAAGGAGAGAGCTAGGGCTCAAGCTATCGGTTGGGAGAAACTTTGATTAAGGTACACTTTCTAGGTGATTTTCTTTGAATCTCATGGAATTTTGTTGGTCTTGAAGCTCTCTTCTTTGTCCATGTTTGAATTTCATGAAATCTTTGTGTGATAAGCATTCGGCCATGGATGCATGCTCTCTTTGGTGATGTTTTGAAGGTTTTGTTAAGAGATTTGAGCTTGAATTTCATGAAATCTTTGTGGGATAGGCAAGATAGGTGTTCGGCCATACCAAGTTTTGGTTAAGGGACTTGTTTTGAATTTATGAGCTTATTAGAGCTTGTTAAATTTTCTTGTGATTATTTTTGAAGAAGCATTCGGTTATGGGTTCAAGTATTGAGTTGTTGATGTCTTGATGATATTTGTTACTAAGTGAATTTGAGCTTGTTAAATGCACATTTGTGAATTTATTTTTAATAGGGATCAATTAAAGAGCTTAAATATGCCCATGATTGCTGAATATGAAGTTGAAAATAACTATGAAGTAATTGAGTTTTCAAGTTGTTAGAAGAGGGTTTGAAGATATGCAATAATGCATGTGTTTCATATTATGTTTTTGGGTGATTCAAAGGGGTATTCGGCCATTGTAAATTTTGATGGTTGAGGTTGTGATTCATATGTTAGATGGCTTTCGGCTAGTGTATTTTTGTGCCAATGAATGTCAATTTTGGACTTAAGCATTTAGTTGTAAATTTGTTAAATGAACTAAGGTAAATGAAGATGCTAAATGCGTTATGTGTACATGCATGTATTCGGCTAACTTGGTGAGATTGGTTTGATTGGTAGCTTTAAAAAGGGTCTATTAGGGGATATATGTGCTTGATTAATAAAATGTTAGTCAAAGTTTAGGAGATGGTTTTGAATAAAGTCCATGCTTGGACATATGGCCGAATGGCCTTAGGGTGTATGCATTAGAAATAGTAGTTAGACTAATTGATCAAATTGTGCTTGTGGAAACTTATTGGTTAAAGAAAAATGACCTATTCGGCCATGGGCATGGACTCTTTGTTTTAAAATGAATGTGAATTATGTTTGTATAAACATGACAAGATCAATGACTTCTCTAAATGATGCCTAGTAATGTTACGTTTCAATTATGTGAATAAGTACATTAAAGAGTGAATTTTGTATAAGCCTGCTTGGTACAGCAGCAGTAACGTGTTTTGGAAAAATCACCATAAATTGTGGGAGATGAATTAGAGGCTGAATAAATTGTGTAATTAAACCTTAATGAGTCTAGTTCCTTATGAAAGAAACCTTACAAACAATGGACCTTCCAATAAAGAGATTTTTAAAGTTGTGTGAAACAGGGTCAGAATGACCCCGAAATCCCCTGTTCTGTTTTTAGAAAATCACCATAAATTGCATAAAAATTTTTATGAGACAAATTTTATATGCTTAGACTCTTTAATGAGTCTAGTTTCGAATAAAATTGGTGAGGACATGTTTGGAATTCTGTACAAGGATAAATTTGGTTCGTAGTATAGGGTAGTCAGTTTAGTCAAACAGTGAAATAGGTAAACTTTAAGAAAGTTCTGGTATTGATTGGTCAACCCAAAAATTATGAAAATTTTATGGATGGTAGATAAATGAGTCTATTTTCATGCAAAATTAACGGCGCTTCATTTGGAGTTTCGTAGCTCCAGTTATGAGTAAATTATTGAATGCTGCTCAGAAAATCAGCTTGCTGTGACTTATGATATGTATGTGAAATGACCAAATGTGTATGTTTTTGTTTGCTATGAGAAGTATGTGCATTTATTGATTGACTATAAGTGAAGATGGTTAATTGAGATGTTGAATAAGGATTAATAAAATTAAATACTTTATTTAGCTCAAGAGCATAGAGGGACGAGCTCGGATAAAGGGAAGGCTAAAGTGGTCGAATAGCCAACTCCTAAATTCTCGGGAAAGTTCAAGGTAAGTTTTGGGTAATCGAATTTGATCTTTTAGTAAAAATGCCATGATGTACATGCTGATATTGAATGATGTCCCATCGAGAAAGAAACTTTATTCATGTTTGTTATATGGTCGAATGGCTCATAGAGAAAAGGGCCGAAATGGAATTTTAAAATGCGTTTGCTTATGTATGTTTGATCTTTGGGCCGAAAGTTAGAAAAGAAATATATATGTGTATAAGTTTGAGTTATATGTATATTTATGATATAAAGTCGAGAAGCATGTTACATGTTGGTATGTACATAAATTGATTGAATTGCAAGTGAAATCTTGCTATGTGAAATTTGGCTACATGCGAATATATCTGTGTATGAGAATTAGTAATGTGAATCCGGGATTAATTCCCGCTGACTATATGTGGAGACTATACCCGGGTTAAGACCCGAAGGCTATATGCAGAGATGATGTCCGGGTTAAAACCCGAAGGCTATATGCGGAGATTGCGTCCGGGGTAGAGACCCGATGGCTATATATATAGAGTTTATCCGAGCTAAAGATCTCGATGATGATGAGAATAAAGCCTAAGACTAATGGTCTTCAAGGTAATGATCGCAAATGAATTGCGCTGAAAGTGCTAAGCTATACAGGTATGTACCCTTGACTTATATGCAAGCTGGATTTTGGACCGAATACTAAGGTCATTATGTGATTTCATATGTGTTCATGAAACGAGATTATTAATATGATCAAAGTACAATTGGCCTATGTGAAATGTTATGTGAATTTCTGTGACTTGAATATGTAATGTGAACTTACTATGAGTAGAAGTTATCCATGTTCGTATGAAATGTGTATGTATATGTTGGAAAAAGGGGTGACTTACCCAAAGGAAGAGGGTAACAAAACTACGAAAAACTATGTTAGAATTGAATGCTTTATCAGTGACATTGCTTAAAACTTACTAAGCATTGTAATGCTTACTCCGTTTCCCTTGTTTCCTCTGTTTTATAGATTTCTTTTTGGAAGCTACGGACTCGGGGATTGAAGCCTTAATCACCTACACTATCGCTGTTATTTTGGTACTTTGTCGGTTATTTTTGGATCAATGGCATGTATAGGCTAATCTCCTTTTTGTTATGTTAAACTACATTTTGAGTTGTAATTATTCTAGCCATGCGAAAATGGCTTGCCTAGTCTTCAAGTTGAATATATATGTGAATGTTACTTGTATGGTTTAAAGTTGTGGCATGTTTTTAGTTAATACCCAATATGGTAATGAGTTGCTACTAGGGAGTTCAGTTTATGAAGGGTTTGTTTCGGCCAAGATGCTAGTAGCCACATAGTAGAATTATGCTAGCATACTATGCTTATGAAATGTTTTCTTTTATGAGATATGACTTATTAACCGAACCTATTTGCATGTGTCACCCTCGGTTAAAGAACTAAATAAATCTATGGAATTTTGGTAGGCTATGTCTTGTTATGTAATACCTTAATACCCTATTCCGGCGACGGACGGGGTGTAGGGTGTTACAGTTAGGCTATAAATAGTTGGTTATTTTCATTTGTAAGTCACTTGTTTTTTTTTTTTTTTTTGAATGAAAATTAAACTTGTGAGAATTTCTTCTCTAAACTTTGTTTGAGACTTTGTTGACTTATCTACCTAGGAGTGGTGTCAACCCTGTTTCTTTTAAAACCTATACCAAGGTTCCTATCTTTGTAGATAGCGGGTCGAGGTTCTATCTTTTCCATTCTCTACCTTAAGAACCTATAAGTTTCGGGTTGTAACTTCTTAGTGTCGGTTCTTACTTGTTCTTAAGCCGAATTCCTTTCATCCATTTCCAAATACCATCAAACCACCTTTACCCATTAACTCATCTGTTTGTCACCAAGTCTAACTCAACTTTATTTCTATTTCAAACCTAAAAGAACAACTTGATCACTTTTTGTTCAAACCCAAATCAGCAACCAAAACGACTCCAACCCAAATTTTCCTAAACCTTAATTGTACGAACGGAACTTCTTCGTTAAAGACGATCGGGCAACAAAAGTGAAACTACTCATTCAATCGAGGCTAGTTCGTATCAAAAGGTGGGAAAAGAAGAGATATGGTAACCTAAAAAAGCACCAATTGGCCAAAGAGGAAAAGAAAGAGGTTATGATTCGGTTTAAAGACAAATATACGAAAGTAAAGAGAGTGAAGAGAAAATAGTTTAGTAAATTCAGCTCCTTAGGGATCAAAAGCCTAAGTGATCCCACCAACGCTACCTAGGTGCACCAAAAATACCGAGAACCAAACACTAAAGGAAGGAATCAGCAACCTACCCTCCAATTGCCAAAATGTCCAAAGCACAAGCCTTGCCGATTTTGCCTAGCTACACTTCCCATTCGGCTACCATCTCTCCATTTGAAAACTCCACAATTTTCTCCAAAAATCTCTCTTGCCAATCCCTACCAACTTCATCATCATCTCTAGTGACCAACTCCCAACCGCCTACAGAGTTTAAATCCCAACCACTTCTTACCAAGACCATGCAAAAAAATAAAATAACTGCCTTGCTCAAAAAAGGACTCGAACCTCAGCTCCCTTCACAAGCTACCACATGCCACCATCTTGTGTTCTAAGTGCGCCACCTTGCCACTTTACCACAAGCTTCCTTGTGCCTTAAATTCCCAACATTTATTTAAAAGCCCACTTTGCCAAGGTCTCTTCTCACTTAAAACTGAAAATTAAAAATTCTACCAGGTTGTATACTTAAACCTAGGCCTTCTAAAGGTCCAATAACCACACTCAAATCATTAATTCAGCAAAACAAGTCATGCAAAAATGAATTCAACTAAAATCCAAAAACCCTAAAATTTTGGGGCGTTACAACTCTACCCCCTTAAAGAAATTTCGGCCTCGAAATTTACCTGGTCCAAACAGGTGAGGGTATTGTCGACGAATCGCCTCCTATGGCTCCCACGTAGCTTCTTCTCTACCGTGATTACGCCAAAGCACTTTCACCAAAGGGACTGATTTCCTTCTTCACACCTTGACATCACGGTCTAGAATTTGCACAGGCTCTGCCTCGAATGTTAAATTAGATTTAACTTCAATTTCCTTAACAGGTACAATGTGGGAAGTATCAGACCAATATCGTCTCAACATGGAGACATGAAAAGCATCGTGAATCGGTCTAACTCCGGAGGTAGTTCCAACTAATATGTTATCGGACCCACCCGTTTAAGAACCCGATAAGGCTCGATAAACCGCAGACTCAATTTGCCTTTCTTTCTGAACCTTAAAATTTTCTTCCAAGGTGAGACCTTTAAGAAAACCAAATCTCCCACCTAGTACTCACTTTCCTTATGCTTCAAGTCGGCATAAGATTTCTGCCTATCAGATGTCTCCTTTAACCGATCCTTGATCAGCTTGACCTTATCTTCTGTATCTACTACTAGCTCTGGCCTAAGAACCTGACGTTCTCCCAATTCTGTCCAACAAGTAGGAGTACGATACCTATGCTCATACAACACTTCATATGGTGCCATTCGAATACTTGCCTGGTAACTATTGTTATATGCAAACTCTACTAACGGCAAGTAGTCTTCCCAACTACCCCGAAAATCCATAATACACCCTCTTAATATATCTTCCAGAACCTAAATCACCCTTTTTGACTGTCCATCCGTCTGAGAGTGAAAAGTAGTGTTGAAGTCTAGCTGTGTACCGAATGCCTCATGCGACTTCTGCCAAAATTGAGATGTAAACCTAGGGTCCCGATCAGAAATAATCGAAACTGGCACTCTACGAAGTCGCACTATCTCCGCTACATACAACTTTGCCAATTTCTAAAGTGAATAGTCGGTTCAGACGGGTATAAAATTAGCAAATTTGGTAAGCCTATCCATAATTACCCAAACTGAGTCTTTCTTGGTAGGTGTCAAGGGTAGCCCACTAACAAAATCCATGGTTACCCTTTCCCACTTCCAAAGTGGAATCTTCACCGGTTGCAGAAGTCCAAAAGGCAGTTGATGCTTAGCTTTCACCTGTTGGCATGTCAGACACTTACCCACAAACTCCATTACCTCCCGCTTGAGTTTAGGCCACCAATACAATTCCTGTAAATCCCGATACAAGTTATTCCCACCAGGATACATGGCACAAAGACCGCCATGAGCCTCTTGCCGTATAGACTACCTCAAACCAGAGTCTTTTGGGATACAAACTCTCCCATGAAAACACAAAATCCCTTCACTATTCAACCCAAAGTCAGAAGTTCCACCCTCTTCAATCAGTTGAAACCGAGGAACCAATGACTCATCCAATAATTGCTACTTCTTAATTTGCTCCATCCAGGTTTGGTCTTGCTTGCAGTTCAACTAACAAGCTACCATCATCATATAGACTAAGACGAGCAAACATCGCTCTCAGCTTAGTTACAGCTCTTCGACTCAGTGCATCAGCAACCACATTAGCTTAGCCTGGGTGATACTCAATTGAACAGTCGTGATCCTTAAGCAACTCTATCCATCTTCGTTGCCTAAGGTTCAACTCCTTCTGAGTCAAAAGATACTTGAGGCTCTTATGATCCGTGTATATGATACACTTTTCTCCATACAAGTAGTGCATTGATATCGCGTGATATGTAGTAATAAAATTTATAAAAATTGATCACACCAAAAACTAACTAATTTCACGATTTTAAGGCAAGCGCACCTATCGAACAGTAGTATAGTTTAGCGGCAAGACCGAGTTATCGTACCCAATGGAACTAAAAGTACTAGTACTCACTTCATTTCTATTGCCTAACCTAAAAGTAAAAGAGGTTTGTATGAAACTAATACTAAAACTAAACTAAGAATGCACAAAAAGTAATTTAGGGAAAAACTCTTTGGAAAGCTAATTGATATAGGCAATACTCAAGTGAGAATCCACCTAGACTTCGATTGTTATTAACTTCTTAAACTAGACGATTTCTTCACTTGACTTGATCCGTAGAGATCCCTAACTTATGTTAATACCTCCGTCGAGGATAAGAACAACTAATCCTAGGTTGATTAACTGAAATCTCTTTCAAGTTAAAACCCCTAGTCTTGCATTAACTCAATCTGTGGATCCCCTATTAGGTTTGACCCTAATCCGGCAGATTTATGTCGCCCTATGTCTAGGGTTATATGCAACTCCGCTTAATTATGCTAGATCTACTCTTAAAACAGGGACTTTTGCTCCTTTGCCTAAGCACATCAGTTTCTTGAATTAATACCTAGGATTATTAAACCAAGAATTAAGAACACATAACTAAGAACAATTCAAGTATTTTTCATATAATTCAAGAATGAATAATAACAAGGTCTGTCTTAGGTTTCATCCCCCTTAAGTATTTGAGGGGTTTAGTTCATAATTAATAAAGAAAACATCTCAGAAAAAATAAGATAACAAAACATAAAGAACCCAAAAACCTCTGAAGGAATTTAGGGAGATCCTTTGTCTTGATGTAGAATTCTGACTTCTAGGATGAATCAATCGGCTTCCCTTGGAGCAATCGCTTGCTTCCACTCCTTGTGTTGGTAGAAAGAAGGCGCTCCTTTTGGGAGAAAAGAGTACTCCTTTAGCAGGAAATAAGTACACCCTTGAAGTTTCCTCCTAGGGTCTTTATATAGAGTTTAGAATGGCTTTCTTAGCCCCTAAGTATCCTTTTTCGAGTAGAATTGAACTTCCTCACAATAGGGGCACGCTCGTGTGCCACTCCCGTGTGGATCGATAAGAGGCCGTGTGCAGGCCTGTTGATGGTGGCACAGCCGTGTGGTCTGGCCGTGCTTATCGGGGTTGGGCTGTGTTGGACTTTATGTGGCATGGGCATGTGCCACGGCCATGTGGTGAATCCCTGGGCTGTGTCGTTTTCTCATTTTGGCCTATTTTCTTTGTTTTTGGCTCAATTCTCGTTCTTTTCTCTTCCCTATGCTCTCCTTAGTATAAGACATGAAATAGAAAGATTAAGAGCACCAATTCTCACAAATTTAGTGATAATTCATCCAAAATATAGGCTAAGCATGAGGTAAAAAATATATATAATTTATCGTTTATCAAATACCCACACACTTAAGCCTTTGCTTGTCCTCAAGCAAAATCTCAACTCACAATTAAGAATCATTCTTCTCAACTTACAATTCTTATCAATAATGTTTTGAACTAATCCACGAGTAATCATAAAATGAAAATTCAATCAAAAGAACAATAAAGATTCAGACACTCTAAGTTGAAAATTTTATCACGGAAACATAGGTCTTCTCCCTTCTCTTAAGTAATCACCTTTCAATCAAAATCAACAATATTTGACATCCTCACTAAGGATTCATTCTATCCACTCAAAGTGTTTAGGGTTCAAGAATTTAGCACTCTTTAGTCAATCCCGAAGAGTTATTACCATATGCTTGCAAGAAAATCAAATCTCCACCACTATATATTGATATGACACATTGATCAAAATGTTTTTCAATGGTTGTAATGGGGCTTTGGTTAGGGGTGTTGTCACAAGCTGAAAAGAAAGGGTTAGAATCGAGATTGAATTGAAAAATCATCTAGCTATAAAAATCTTTATCACTAGAACATATTCCTCGAGCTAAGCCTTATGATGATATCATTCTGGATTTGATAGCTTCTAATAAAAATATGCAAAAATATTAACTATAACATGAATTACACTGAATTAACTGTATATATGTTTCTTTTTACTTTTTTTAGAACAATTTAAATCGAATACAATAAATTGAATATTTACAAATTTACAAATTGGAAAAGAGAGTAAAGCTAGATAATAATTCAACTCAAATCTCGACAAAAATAGGGATCAAATTAATTAAATGGAATTCAGCAAAAACGGGTTATGGGTTAATATTAGAGGTAAGTCAAAGAATGGGTTGTTAGGCTCAATGAGGTTTACTAGGGGTTAATTTATGGAGGTAGGCTTTTATGGAGTAAGTGGGTTAGATCCTAGGTGCCTTTATCATCTCAATATATCAAATAAAGGATGTGGTCTCAACATGTATAATCGAAGCAAGTTCTAGAATAACAAATCAGTATTGACTCACTCAAAGCAATAATAAAAGTGAGCATGAAAGAATGTATGCTCAAAAGGCTCAAAAATCTCACCAGAATTATGGTTTTTGATGTCAATCCTGTGAATTTCAAATCTCAAGATAACACTTAAAATTAGGGAAAATAATCTAGAAAGAAAACAAATTAAATTCTCAAAAATTTCAACTTGTCATGCTTGATTCCCTAATGTTTTCAAGTTTGAATAATCAAAGTATAAGCACCTATGTCTTAATTCTCAACATATCAATAAAAATCATAAATCAATTAGAATTAATTCCTAATATGAGATTGAAGATAATGCAAAGAGTGAAAGTGATAATTAGAAATTTTGAGAACAATGCAAAATGTTAGTTTGAAAAATTTTAGGGGTTTTAAAGAGAATGCAATAACTAAAAGTAAGTTCCCCCCCACACTTAAGATGTACATTGCCCTCAATGTACAAATATAACATTAATAGCAAAAGACGCATAAGATCATAAGTTGGAGAGAAAAGTAAAACTCCCTGAATATTGGATAAAACCCTTGAATTGTGAAAGTTGTCTTGGAGGAAGGAATACTTGAAGTTCATGGTTTTGAAATTGCGATAGCACTTAAGGGATTTTAGGTATTTCAAGATTAGAACAATTACTCGTTAGGAAATAACCGGTATAAAATAACTAAAATAACATAAACTAGTTCTGAGAATACTAAAATTCAAATAAAGAAAAAGATAAAATAAAATAAAATGGAAAAACAAAAAATCAAAGGGATTTTGGCACGCCTAGCTCGAGACACACGCCCGTGTTGCAAGGGAGTGTTGAGGCATACGGCCTTGTCGCACGGCCGTGTCCTTCGATGTTTGCTTCTCCCACGACTGTGTATAGGGTCACACGCCCATGTTGGAATTGGCAGTGTTGGCCACGGCCATATCGCACGGCCGTGGCTATTTATCGTAGCCCGTGCCTTAGGGAAAATTTTACCCTGCTTGTACACGGCCAAGTTGCACGACTGTGTCTCTGCTCAAAGTGTACATACGGCCTGAGGCACGCCCGTGTGCGTGCCCGTGTGGTCCTAAATTTCTGCATAAAAAGGGTTAGTTGTTGTATTAGAAAACTAAAATAAAAGAATTTACTAAGTCAGTGCTCGGGTTGCCTCCCGAAAAGCACTTGTTTATAGTCTAAGCTTGACTTTTCTCAAGCTTGTTCATTCACAGTGACTTGAAGAGTTGATACTCTTCTATCTTGCATGAATTTTATTATTAACGTAAGACTTGAATCGAGTGTGGTTTACCTTGAAAGTGCCAAGTGACTCATGTTTTATTTCTACTGTACCATAAGGGAAGATTTTCATTACCGTGAGGTAGGGTATGTCACTTGTATGTTATTTTGAATTTAAGATTCGAGGCTCGTCTTCCCCTAAGATTACCTTATCCTCTATATTGATTTGATACGTTTTTACCTGAGGGTCGTCTTGGTGATGCTCTGGGTTGGTGTGGCATGTTTTGGGCTTTTCATGATAGTTCAGCCACTCATCTATTTCCTCAATTTGAGGCATTCGCTTTTCAGGTGCATATCCCTCGGATGGACTTGTCTGTTGGTTGGTTGCCTCTATGTAGAGTGTATTTTGTACAGAAGATTGGGTGGTGAGTTCAATGTTTTTACAATGACTTATAGCTATATTATTATCTGCTGTCTTAATCGAGTTCTGAGCCTGTAAAGTGACTATGTCATCACCTACACGTAATGTGAGTTCGCCTGTTTCTAAATCAATTTTTGTCCTAGCAGTTGCTAAAAAGGGTCACCCTAGAATTAGGGGTAAATTACTGTCCTCATCGATATCTAAAACAACAAAGTCAACTGGGAATATAAATTTATCAATTTTGACAAGTACATCTTCAATTATTCCCTTAGGTGCCCTAATAGTTTTGTCAGCTAGTTGAATGCTCATCTTGGTTTTCTTAGGGTTTCTAAGACCTAGTTGTTTAAACAGTTTATATGGCATAACATTTATACTAGCCCCTAAATCAGCTAAAGCATTTTTGGCATCTAGGTTACCAAGTAAACAAGGAATAGTAAAACTCCCTGGATCTTTTAGTTTGATTGGCAATTTGTTCTGTAGAATAGCTGAGCATACTGCACTTCGTTCCACATAAGGTTTCTCATCCAGCTTCCGCTTGTTTGTCAAGAGTTCTCTTAAGAATTTAACAGCATTTGGCATCTGCAAAATTGCTTCAACAAATGGTAAGTTAATATGTAATTTCTTTAAAAGTTTAAGAAACTAACCAAATTGCTTGTCTGTGCGATCTTTCTTTAGCGCATTTGGGTATGAGATACGAGGCTTGTGTTCTTTAATGTCTGGCTTTTTATTGCTTACCTCTACCTTACCTTTACTCACCTCAGGCTCCTCACATAACTTTGGGTCAGTTTTGGTTAACGCCTCTTTATCTATTGTGTCCATGGCATGAAGTTGTTCTTTAGGGTTGGTCTCAGTGTTACTTGGTAGTCCACCTTGTGGTCTTTCTGATATTAACTTTGCGAGTTGACCAATTTGATTCTCAAGTCCTTTAATCGATGCTTGCTGGTTCTTTAATGCTATCTCAGTGTTTTGAAAATGGGTTTCTGAATGGCCATGAATTTGGTGAACATCTCTTCGAGATTTGGCTTTTTCTCCTGCTGTGGTGGTGGCTGCTGAAATCCCGAAGGGGGTTGTTGTCTTTGATTTCCTCATCCTCCCCAAGAAAAATTGGGGTGGTTCCGCCAACCTGCATATATGTGTTACTATAAGGAGTATTTTGAGATCTAAAATTGTTACCTATATATTGGCTTGCTCTGTTTCTGTGCCGTAAGATGAACAGTCTGGAGTAAACATATTTCCTGGCATTGCGTCGCACTGCATCACTTGTTGTGCCTGCGTAGAACCAACAAAATTATCAAACTTTTTATTTAGAAGTTCTACTTGGTTAGTAAGCATAGTGACAGCATCAATATTATAAACTCCTGCGGCTTTTGTTGGTTTTGTCCTCATGACTTGCCACTGATAGTTATTCAGTGACATCTCTTCTATAAACTCATAAGCTGCTTCGGGTGTTTTATTGTTGATTGTTCCTCCTACGGCTGTGTCAATCTTTTACCTTGTTGAAAGATTGAAATTGTTGTGAAAGTTTGAACTTGTAACCACAGGGGTAATCCATGATGAGGGCATCTTCTCAAAAGATCCTTGTATCTCTCCCAGGCATCTTAAAGTGTTTCTAAATCCATCTGCACAAAAGAAGAGATATCGTTTTGTAATTTAGTTGTTTTAGCTGGAGGAAAATATTTTAGTAAAAATTTCTCAGTCATCTATTCCCATGTAGTGTTTGATCCTTGTGGTAGAGAATTCAACCATTGTTTAGCTTTATTCCTTAGAGAAAAAAGAAATAATCAGAGATGAATGGCGTCATCAAAAACACCATTTACTTTGAACGTATCGTACAATTCCAAAAAGTTGTCTAAATGTAAGTTAGGATCTTCGTCTTGTAAACTATCAAACTGCACAAATTTCTGAATCATCTGAATTGTGTTAGGTTTTAATTCAAAATTATTTGCAGCAATAGCAGGTCTAATAATGCTAGTTTGAGTACCATCCAAACTAGGTTTAGCATAATCATACATAGTGCGAGGCGCTTCATTTGGTTCTGCGGGTAATGCTAGAGGTGGTTGAATGTTTTGATTTGCTTCCATTTCTTTCGTAATTCTTGGTCTTGTTCTGGATAATGTAGGCTTCGTCTGATCTCTCCGCGAGTTCTACGAACCGTCGCTTCTAAATCTTCGTCAAAAAGTAGTGGTCCTCCTAGGTTTCTTTTAGTCATAAACTAGAGATACCTAGAAGGGAAAAAGCAAAGATAATTAAATTAAATAAAATAAAATAAAAAATAAAAATAAAAAGCTAAAAATAAATAAAAATAGTAATGGCTAAAGTAATAGAAATTGAGTTTTTGTAATATTTTAGTTCCCCGGCAACGGCGCCAAAAACTTGATATCACGTGATATGTAGTAATAAAATTTATAAAAACTGATCACACCAAAAACTAACTAATATCACGATTTTAAGGCAAGCGCACCTATCAAACAGTAGTATAGTTTAGCAACAAGACTGAGTTACCATACCCAAGGGAACTAAAAGTACTAGTACTCACTTCCTTTCTATTATCTAACATAAAAGTAAAAGAGGTTTGTATGAAACTAATTCTAAAACTAAACTAAGAATGTACAAAAAGTAAATTGGGGAAAAACTCTCGGGAAAGCTAATTGATATAGGCAATACTCAAGGGAGAATCCACCTAGACTTCACTTGTTATTAACTTTTTGAACTAGACGATTTCTTCACTTGACTTGATCCTTAGAGATCCCTAACTTATGTTAATATCTCCGTCGAGGATAAGAACAACTAATCCTAGGTTGATTAAATGAAATCTCTTTCTAGTTAAAACCCCTAGTCTTGCATTAACTCAATCTATGGATCCCCCTATTAGGTTTGACCCTAATATGTCTAGGGTTACATGCAACTCCGCTTAATTATGCTAGATCTACTCTTAAAACAGTGACTTTTGCTCGTCTGCCTAAGCACATCAGTTACTTGAATTAATACCTAGGATTATTAAACCAAGAATTAAGACCACATAATTAAGAACAATTCAAGTATTTAACAATCATATAATTCAAGAATGAATAATAACAAGGTCTGTCTTAGGTTTCACCCCCCTCAAGTATTTGAGGGGTTTAGTTCATAATTAATAAAGAAAAACATCTCAGAAGAAATAAGATAACAAAACATAAAGAACCCAAAACACCTAAAGGAATTTAGGGAGATCCTTTGTCTTGATTAGAATTCTGGCTTCTAGGATGAATCAATCGGCTTCCCTTAGAGTAATCGCTTGCTTCCACTCCTTGTGTTGGCAGAAAGAAGGCGCTCCTGTTGGGAGAAAAGAGTATTCCTTTAGCGGGAAATAAGCACACCTTGAAGTTGCCTCCTAGGGTCTTTATAGAGAGTTTAGAATGGCTTTTTTAGCCCCTAAGTATCCTTTTTCGAGTAGAATTGAACTTCCTTACGATAGGGACACGCCCGTGTGCCACGCCCGTATGGATCGATAAGAGGCCATGTGCGGGCCTGTTGATGGTGGCACGGCCGTGTGGTCTTGCGGTAATTGTCGGGGTTGGGCCGTGTTGGACTTTATGTGGCACGGGCATGTGCCACGGTAGTGTGGTGAATCCCTGGGCCGTGTCGTTTTTTCATTTTGGCCTATTTTCTCTGTTTTTGGCCGGTTTCTTATTCTTTTCTCTTCCCTATGCTCTCCTGAGTGTAAGACATGAAATAGAAAGATTAAGAGCACCAATTCTCACAAATTTAGTGATAATTCATCCAAAATATAGGCTAAGCATGAGGTAAAAATATGTATAATTTATCGTTTATCATGCCTCTAGATCTTTAGCGAAAAAATTACTGCCGCCAACTTCAGATCATGCGTAGGGTAATTCGCCTCATGAGGCTTAAGTTGTCGCGATGCATAAGCAACCACTTACCCTCCTGCATCAACACACAGCCCAATCCAACATGCGACATATCACTATACACAGTTGAATCCGTCCCAGACTCTGGCTGAATCAATATAGGTGCCTCAGTCAAAACTTTCTTCAGCTTTTTGAAACTCTCTTGTTGTTTGGCAGTCCAGACAAACGGTACTCCTTTTCTCAAGAGCTTCGTCAATAGTGCCGCAATCAAGGAAAACCCTTCCACAAACCTCCTATAATACCCTGCCAAACCCAGAAAACTTTGAATTTCTGACACAGATCTAGGTGGCATCCATTCCAGCACCACCTCGACAACTATAAACCAGAAGTATGAATCACGTGGCCACCTCGAATCCCTCGCAGCTCCAAGTCCTTTATGGTTGTGGGTTACTTGCATTGATGGAAATGAGGGGGCGAGTTTATGAAAACTCAGTGTGTAATGTAACCCAACCAGTAACAAAGATCAAGCAAACTCAGTCTGGGCCGAAGCCCTATTCAGATACAGTTTAATTTGGGCCTTGGCCCTTTTCAGAAACAGAGTGGGCCTTGAGCCCATTACAGAAACAGATCAGAGAGTATATATATGCATGTAGCAAAGCCCAAGCCCAGTCCAGCCCTACACACCACCCGTACCAGTCCCATACACCACAGTCGCAGCAGAGCTGCCAATACAAAAATCTTGGCAGAGCCACAAAATAGAAATACGAGGCAGACCCTCTGAGCAGATTACGTGGCATTGCCGCTTTTATCACTTCCACCGTATCCATAACCCAACCCTATGCAAATCAGAGTATCACATGACATGGCATACAGAATATTAGATACAGTCACATGCAAATCAGACAGCTATTTCTAGGGGTAAACTAGTCATTTAGCATCTAGGGGTAAAATGGTAATTTTCACCCTTCTGGGTATTTTGGTCATTTAGCTACGTTTTTAGGTTTTACGGTTACTACGAACTTCTAGCAGGTCTAACACTGCTCTGACTGACTCAAATAGTCCATCCAGTCATCTAATGCCTTCGGGCCCTAAACCCCTAATGGGCCCGAGGGAGCCAACAAGCTATTGTGGCTCGTTTCTTCTAATTTTTACAGATTTTCCTACAGATTTAATATCCAGTTTACCAGAATCCACTTACCGCATACTTTTACCCAAACGGGGCCGTAAGCCTATTGGGCCCAATTTCAGCCCGTCGAGGTCTAAAACAGCCTAAGTGCACGAAAACGCGCACAGCAGCCCTTACTGTCTGTTATTCCAGCTTCACCATTTCGGGTTGACCTACGAGCGTTCGCACGCTCGCAAGTCCACGAAATGTCACCATTTCGACATTTCGTCTTTTCAGCTTTTGCCGATCTAAGCTACTAGAGGATGTGTTACACACCTGGTTACGATTAAATCAAGCACTCCCATGAAAAATCAACCTACAACAATCCAACCATATCATTAAACTATAATCCTATTGAAACCGATGTCACCCTAATCTAATCATAATCGACCATTACCAACCAAACCACCCTTTACTTACCTTTGCCGCAAGTAACCATAGATCTAGACTGCTTTCTTTTTATCCAATCACTAACCACCCTTAACGAGATCCGTCTCCACGATTAGCTGAAACACAACCGATTAAAAAGGAAGGGATTTAAATCGGCCTACTAGTAAGAGTCCAAAACCGAATAGCACAAGGTATTAGGGATTTCGACTTTTCCCTTAACAACTTAAAAGAAAAGAAAGAAAGAGTATTACCCCAGAATTCGCTTGTCTTGCCACGACAAAGTGAGATTTGCCTTCCACTAGCCTAAGCCTAGATCTAAAATAGATCTAACTGACACACACAAGAGACTAATGGATCTATGATATTCAACTAAAGAAGGGTGCTAAAGGAACAGAGAAGGCAAGGTTCGGCTAGAAGGCCACACAAGAGGAGTAGTTGATTGGAGAAGGTATAATCGGTTTATGGGAAAAGAGTGGTGAAGTTCGACCTTAGAAAAGAGCTTTAAGAAATTAAATGAAAAGAAGAAGCAAAGCTCTCTGAGGTTTGGCTCCTTGAGTAAGTCGACAAAGGGGAAGGCTAACAACTTCGGGATTTCGGCATTTGGAAAAATAGAGTACAGAAAGGAGGGTTTGAGGTTTTGGCCTTGAAAGAAAAGATGATGAGAACAAATGAAAGGTGGAAAAAGAAGAGATATGGTAACCTAAGAAAGCACCAATCAGCTAAAGAGGAAAAGAAAGAGGTTATGGTTCAGCTTAAAAACAAATATACCGAAAGTATAGAGAGTGAAGAGAAAATAGTTGAGCAAATTTGGCTCCTTAGGGATCAAACGCCTAAGTGATCCCACCAATGCTACCTAAGTGCACCAAAAATACTGAAAACCAAACACTAAAGGAAGGAATCGACAACCTACCCTCCAATTGCCAAAATGTCCAAAGCACAACCCTTGTCGATTTTGCCTAGCTACACTTCCCATTCGGCTACCACCTCTCCATTTGAAAACTCCACAATTTTCTCCAAAAATCTCTCTTGCCAATCCCTACCAACTTCATCCTTATCTTTAGTGACCAACTCCTAACCACCTACAAAGTTTAAATCCCAACCACTTCTTACTAAGACCATACAATAAAATAAAATAACTACCTTGCTCACAAAGGGACTCAAACCTCAGCTCCCTTCACAAGCTACCATACGCCACCATCCTATGCTCTAAGTGGCGCCACCTTGCCAGTTTACCACAAGCTTCCTTGTGCCTTAAATTCCCAACATTTATTTTAAAGCCCACTTTGCCAAGGTCCCTTCTCACTTAAAGCTGAAAATTAAAAATTCTGCCAGGTTGTAGACTTAAACCTAGGCCTTCTAAAGGTCTACTAACCACACTCAAATCATTAATTCAGCACAACAAGTCATGCAAAAATGAATTCAAGCAAAATCCAAAAACGCTAAAATTTTGGGCCGATACATACTAAACAAAGTATATGTTTACTATAATTGTTTTTGGAGGTCGTTACGTGCTTGGGGATCGTCGGTGAAGTCATCCACACTATCATCTATTTTTGGTACTTTTAAAAGTTTTAATTCGAACCTATGGCATGTATAGGCTAATATGTATTTTTGTTTGATTTTGGATGTGTATATAATGTGCCATGTGAAAATAGCTCAACTTCTATGCTTGAATTCAGTTTTGTTTAACTATGGTTTGTGTTCAAGTTGGTTCTTATGTTATATGTGTTATGGCTGAATGATAATTGCGATATGTGTTTTGTACATTGAAATAGATTGGTACGCTATTATAATTGGTTGTATAATTCGTCTTGTAATGGATTTAAAAATTTTAGTCAATTGTATATTGATTATAATGTTTTGGATTGTATTGGTTAAGTGTACATAAATTGTATATATGAATGTCACAATCACTTTGTCAAGCTGACGGTAGTCAATACACATTCTCATCGTACCATCTTTTTTTTCACAAATAGAACAGGAGCACCTCACGGTGAGAAACTCGGTCTAGCAAACCCTTGATCAGTCAATTCTTGTAGCTGAGTCTTTAATTCTTTCAATTCATTTGGTGCCATTCTATATGGAGCTATATAAATCGGAGCAGTTCCCAGAACTAATTCAATACTAAACTCAACTTCTCGAATCGGAGGCAAGCCCGAAAGTTCTTCAGGAAATATATTAGAAAATTCACAGATGACTGGCACTGATTCAATCTTTATATCAGACAATTTTGAATAAATCACGTAAGTGAAGTACGCTTCACAACCTTTTCTCACATATTTTTGAGCTTTTAATGCAAATATCACAGCTGGTAAACCATTCAATTCATTAGACTCGATTCTAATAATTTCACCATTCTTGCATCTCAAGTCAATAACTTTTCATTTGCAATTAACAACAGCATCATTCAAAGTTAACCAGTCCATACCCAGAATTATATCAAATTCATCTAACAGCAATAGCATCAAATCAGCAGGGAAACAGATATATCGAATCATTAACGGACAATTCTTGCAAAATTTATCAACCAGGACACTTTTGCCTAAGGGGTTTGATACTTTAATTACAAATTCAGTAGACTATACAGGTAAAGTCTTACTTACGCTAAATTCACATAGATATAAGAATGCGTTGATCCAGGATCTATCAAATATAAGAATGCGTTGATCTAGGATCTACCAAAGTAATCACAGAGGTATCATAAAGAGTGAAAGTACAAGTAATCACATCAGGAGACGAAGCTTCTTCATGTGCCCGGATAGCATAGGCTCTAGCAGGTGCTCAAGCTTTAGATCCTGCAGTCGTATCTTTAGTAACTCTTTGACCAACACTAGCATTTCCTGTGTTTCTAAAAGTTCTGCCTCTAGCAAAAGTATTACCCGATCGTAGATTTTGCACTATCTCTTGCTCAACAGATTCAGAACAGTCTCTAATAAAGTGATCTAAAGATCCACATCAGAAACAGGCTCGATCTTTTAATCTACAACTTCCCAGATGTTTCTTGCCAGAATGTACACATTCAGGTTTCTCAGATCTAACATTCCAAACACTAGCAACAGATGTAGCAGGAGTTTTAAAACTTGAACGCGATCTGTTACAATCTCAGCCAGAATGTCCCATAATAATCTTTGAACGGTTGGAATCGTCTCGAAACTTCTTTGACACAGACTGAAATGATCTACCTGAAGATCTCTTTCTAACCTCTCTAGCTTCAGAATCAGCTTTCTTCTTTTCTTTGCTAAGCTTTTCAGCTTTACAAGCTCTTTCAACTAGTACAACAAATTCATTTAGATCGAGAATCCCGACCAAAAGTTTAATGTCTTCATTTAAGCCTTCGACAAATCTTTTACACATAGTGGCTTTTGAAGCTACACATTCCCGTGCATACTGGCTCAATCTTACAAATTCTCATTCGTATTCCATAACAGATCTACTACCTCGTCCTAATTCAAGAAACTCTTTACATTTTTAATCAATGTAACGTCGACTGATATACTTCTTTCTGAATTCAATCTAGAAATAATCCTAGGTGATATGTTCACTCGGAGCCACAGATGTCAATGTTTTCCACCAATGGTATGCAGAGTCTCGTAACAATGAAACCACACATTTAACACTTTCCTCCGGGGTACACAACAATTCATCAAGAACTCGGATCGTATTTTCCAACCAAAATTCAGCCCTCTCGGCATCGTCATCAGTAGTAGCTCAAAACTCTTCGCCCTATACTTTCTAATATTGTCTACCGGAGGCTTATTTAGACGAATTGGACTGGTCACAGATGGTATAACCGAGGGATGTTGAGGAACAATCGGGGGTGGGGGTTGAACAGTTGGATTTGGTCGGACATACTGAGTGAACCACTCATTCATCATTTGGAAGAAAGCTTGTTCAGCTTCTCCCTCATTACCACTTGTAATAGGTCTAGAATCAGATAACACTGTCCCTTGAGCGGGAGTAGGCGCGTTACTTTAAACATCGTCAGCTACGGCTCTTTCGGGATCCATTACTATATGAAAAATATTTTTCATTTGTCAGGATTCATCACACTATCATAGTTCAGATATATAGCATGTATAGCTAGACTCAAACACGCTACGTTAGTCCTAGAATTGACTAAACTATCGCTCTGATACCAACCAAATGTAACACCACTATGCCGTAACCATTGACGAAATAAGAAAGGGGCGTTACCAGACATTCAAAGCAAATCAAAACAGAATAATCACAATTTACAAGATTCAAACAATAAGTCCCTATTGGAGATCTATAAGACCTCAAACATGCATTGCAATAAGGTCGAAACTAAACCGAACACATTCACAAATTTCAGAACACATGCAAAATTTTCCAAATTTAGGAGGTCACACGTCCGTGGGGCCAGGCCGTGTGCCTCATACAAGATTCAAGCACGCCCATGTACCCAAACCGTGCCAAAACAGGGTAAGCATACTGACATTTTGCCATAGACTTATGACACGCCCGTGTGTCTTGGCCGTGTGAGCTTTGTGCCTATACTGGAAAATCAACTTGGCCATAAGGCACGCCCGTGTACCCTAGCCGTGTGGCACTAAACAGACTTGGTTCAAGTCATGCTTTCCACCCACTAATGGTCATTTCCTACAAGCCAAATCCATGCCATAAATATACCACAATTTCAACTAGAATTTGATACCTAAAACATACCTCAATATAATCAAACCATTCACATACATACTCAATTTCAAATCTCACACCAAGCATATCCATAACTTAACCAAAGTTCAAGATTAAACACTTGATCCATACCATATCCAAATCTCACCATTTCTTCACATTGATATGTTTCAAAAATGACCCAATCATACAAGTTCATATAACTACCATAAGCTTACACAATTTGGCATCTCAAATCATATACCAAAACCAAGCACAAACATACCATTTACTAGACAATTCTCATGGCCTTTACATATAAACATATCCAAACCTAACACATAACCATTCTAGCCTATACATGCCATACTTAAACTTTGCACATTCAAAAGGTACCAAATTAAGCTCGGTAATGTGGTGATGATCCTTGACTATCCCTGAGCCCTCAGTAGCTACGATATCTGAAAAACAGTTGAAAGAATAAACAGAGTACGCTACAATGAGCTTAGTAAGCAAAATACAAGGATATGCAATCGATAAGTACCAATTGATAACCATTTCATACATATATATATTGTTATGTGTCAGACATACTCATTTCTCATTCATACCCATAATTCACAACATCGTATTTTCCATTCTCAGAAATTCAATACAGAACAGACATACCTGTATCAGACATCAATAAAATATATTCATTCATATTTCAGAATTTCTCTTTAATCCATTCAGATATATTACAAAACATGGAAGTCTCGAACAATGCCGACATCCCTGACGCGGTCTTACATGTCATTCAATATCGATGCCTTAGTCCTAGATAGGGTCTTACACAAATCTCATGCGATGCCAGTGTCCCAGACACAGTCTTACATGAAAACAGATATCGATGCCAACGTCCCAGATGTGGTCTTACACGAAATTCTCAAATCAATACCTACGTCCCAGACGAGGTCTTACTTGATATAGTTTCACCATTCATTGATCGAAATTGTACATCGGGCTCTCATGGCCGTCCAATACAGTTTATAGTTCAAACATTTATACATACATCAATATAATGCATATTTGTATATTGACTTACCTTGTACGGATTTAACGGATTTGAGCCGACTAATCAACGATTTTGGACTTTCCTTGATCTAAGTCTGATTTCCTTTATTCCTGATATAAAACAATTCAAATTCAACCATTCAATTATTCATTTCATTCAATTCAATCCATAAATACATAACTAGGGCATTTTGCATTTTAGCCCTCACATTTGTATATTTCCACAATTTTGTCCATTTTTCACAAAATCACAAATATACCAATTTCACCAAGACTATGGCTTGACCGAATGTACATGTAACTCATACCAATTCATACATTTCATTTATTTTACAAATTAGTCCTCCAAACATTTCATTTTCACAAATTTTCCCACATAGCACAATTTCATCAAAAACTCACGGCAAAACATGTTTATTCAACATCTATCCATCATTATTCATTCAATTTCATCACAAAGCTTCAAATAGCATCAATGGCATTTTTTACAAACTTCATCAAAAATAGAAATTGAGACATGGGCATGGAAGATTTCAAAGTAACGATTACAAAAAAGTAAGAATTATCAAAAACCGAGCTCAAAACATACCTTAATCAAGGATTAAGCTAGCCGAAACCTAGGAAGCTTATTTCATTTCTTTTTCTTTAAAATTTGGCACCCATGCATGAATAATGGCCAATTCTCATGTTTTGTTTCATTAAAACATAAAAATATAACATTTACCAATTTATCCCTTAATAAAACAATAATAAAACATATGTTTTAACGTCATTTATGACCACTCAAACCGTCAATGGTTTAATTGCTATATAAGGCCATCATTATTTAAAAGCCATTTCAATTAAACACTTGAACATATAGCATGCTAATTTTACCACATATACAATTCAATCCTTTTTCACAATTAAGCATAGAGACAGACAAATTAAATCACAGAAATTTCACAAATGCTAAATCATATATCACAGACAGAGAAAATAATATTAAAATATTTTTTTTCAGACTCAGATATGTGGTCCCGAAACCACTATTCTGACTACGGTCCAATTTGGGCTGTTACACATTCTGTTAAAAAATCTTTGATGATATCAATCCCATGGATCATTTCTTATAGGGCTCGATCAGGTAGGGTCTAAGTTTGATAATTGCTACCATACATATTTCATGCTCTGCCATTTTTATGTATGACTTAAAGATTATAATTACCCACTGCTGGTAATTGCTCTCTTCACTTGCTTTCTAAATTCTAAAGTACTATATTGTAATATTACCCTTAGGATTTAAAATTTCCTCCTCAGGTTAACTATCCAAAATAATAGAGTTTATCTCACTGTGTGATCTGGAAGTCTTTGTCATGTATGATTCGATCAGCCTATCAAAAGCATGGGTTGCACATGTTGAATAAAGAAGTGAACACTACTCCACTCGATCAGCAATAATTCAGACGCCATCTTCCTTTTTCCCATTAGCCTTCAAAATTTATTTCCTCCCTATTCTGACGGTAGCATAAACTGTAATAGTCATGAAGGTACTTGATAATAAATTTTATTCTGCTTATTGTTTAGACATTTGGGCACATAGTTAAAAAATATCACGTTTCATACTCATTCACTAGAACAGTCGTCTTAGATTTTCGTACCTCTTGGTACTCCCCAACTTAACCAGAGATTGTCTAATAATCTCAGGGTTCCTTAGCACATGAACATCTGTTTTAACATAACGAATTATCATTGGCTCCAATTTAAAACTTCAAGTCAGCAGTCAACTTGTAGTTTCTTGCCACATTTCTAGGCTTCGCAACTTGATGAATACACCTCAATAGGTTTTTGATTCAGTTAACGACTATCTATCATCTGTTCCAAGCAATCGTATAATCATTGCTCGTAACATACACTTTGGTTTCCTACTCAGAACCTTCGTACCGGTAATCATTATCAATGAATAATAATAATTGCCTTGAAAGTTTTCAAAAATTTAAGCCACCTTTAGTTGTTTTTACTTTAGATCTCATCGAGACATTAAATGTGTTAAACTCTTGTGGTCGTCAAGGTTTCCTTTCTCACCCAGTAATGTCCGTTACTAACTATTCGATTTAGTTGCAAAGCCGCCTATCTCTAATTTACATGTCGATCAGTTCTTTTCATGCAGTTTTAACTGTATGAAGTACATAAGTCATTGCTATACATTCTTGCATTAAATACACTTCAAGGCAGTCATTTGCGTAAACTAAAAATTATAAACTCCTTACTCAGTTCGATTTGAACCGAAACTAATGTTTCAATTGACATTGTCATTAACTGCCCATCGCTTTAAGTATTTCATCATATAGACTTCATAGGAGTGATGATTTTCCCAAGTTCAACAAATTGATTTGCAAAATAACATGGTTCTAGAAAACCATTCTGATTGATGTAATTAGGTATCATGCCTGCTAGAATATGAATTCTACATTCCAATTGTTCATCTAATTACCCAAAAACATTTCAAGTTTATTTTCTACTCTGTGGTGAGTTTTAAGCACATTTAACCCGAATGATCTCTCAAGTAAACAATATGATCAATTGGACAACTGAATCAATCCCCACTATCAATTGATAACCTTCTAATTGATAATCAACAAAGTTTGGTGCTACCCTGAAACCACAACCACTTAATGGATTGATATCATGGTGCCTTAATGGGGCTAACATTTTAATTTTCTATGTTCTTAACGTCTCAGAGAATATCTAGACTAAAGTATTATTTATCTGAACTATATTCAGTTGTGTCCAAGGCTGTATAATCCTTCCGTATATAGCAGAATAATATCCGATGGAATTAAAACATTAGTGTCACACACGCTTTACCATTGACTTTTCTATTACCTTAATAGAATAATACCGGTTACCATTCAACCAACCAACAATGCTCTCGTTTAACTTACATTTGTGCTAGCGCTCTTATACGTTGAGAGTTTCGTCTAGACATAATTGGTCTCTTATTTCCACTGAAAATAATAGAACACATAGAACACGCAAAAGAATTTGTAGTAATTTCTCGATTATCACCACTATACCCTTTCATATGTTTAATTCAACTGTTACCTATAGTTTAATTCTATCATCCCTGATTTCACGTTACCCCACCACTAACGAGAATCAATTTGGAAGGACTTTTAGCAAATGTATAAACTTAACTTTATATCTAAGTGGGTTGATTAACCGAGGTTAACTTTTCTTTTAAACTCGTAATATTATCGAATTTCAAGTGATTTTTAGGGTAACCCTGTACCCCTTTCAGAGTTGTGTTTATTTGCAAATCTATTTTCAACTCGGATCACATCATTAGTTATTTCGTTATTATGCTCATTAGTCTCTCACTCGTGGGTTCAATTAACATGAACATTGTGAAATTTATTTTAAGAGAAAACACTTTGAATAATGTGTGAGGCTGTAAAACTGCTAACTTGACTCTCAAGTTTACTCATGTATGTGAGTCAACATTAGTCATTATTACCATGTCATCACAATCATACATTAGGCCTCGGCAAACTAACACTCATATATCTGTTACGCCAACTTCCAATTCATCTTATTCACACAACATCAATTAGTTAACTACATGATAGTAACATTTGCATTATTTGCACCCAAACTTACTATAAGTTTGCACATATTCATTAACTATCATAGGTATATCTTACTCATTTTCATCCTTACTATTCATGCATTATAAATCAGGCTCATCTCTCGTGAGTTTCGAGTAAATACTTGTATCTCTTACAATACGATCACAGTCTTTCCCATCTCTGTCATAACTTCTACATTACCCGTTGGACCACTAGGAATACTAAAGGATACCCAAGAAATCTCATAGTTTAGTAAGATGCCAACGTCATATCCCAGATATGGTCTTATATGAAATCGTATCATATACCGATGCCAATGGCCCAGCTATGGTCTTACACGATACCACATGCCAATGCCATGTCGCTGACATGATCTTACACAGACATACATATAACTTTAATGTCATGGCATAGGTATCCAATTTATTCCCTGGGGTTCAATCGAAAATTTATATCGTATCAAATTTCATTGAATATACTCATGAACAATATTTAAACAATTTACATTCAAAAGCGCCCTTTTGGCACCTACTCGTAAGGAATACACTTAAACTGTGTATGATATAACAATACTATTAGTCCAGGTTAAAACCTTTTATAACATGTCATTCATCTCATAAGGTTGCCATAGTTCATCAAAATGAAATATTTGCTAAAATAATGACATTTTACCCTCATTTCTCATCTTATAGTTATTTCATTTTCTGCATTATCAGATACATATTAGGAACTCTAATTCGTACCTTTCTGCATTTTTGGAATTAGCTCAGTTGGAAGTACCCTTATCTCAACAAACATTTCCATTAAGGTCGGGAGACATTACACTATCACGGTATATAGATGGTATGTATAGCTAGACTTACACACATACTACGTTAGTCCTAGAATTGACGAAACCAGACTTTGATACCACTAAATGTAACACCCCTTACCCATTCCCGTAGCCAGAATAGGGTACGAGGCATTACCTTACTAAAAACTCATGCGAAAATACCAATTCGAGTCAACAAAATCTGTCCAATTTAACACTTTTTCAAACACTACCTTACAGTCCTTAAGATGGACCTATGAGGCCCAAGACTTGCTTAGGAAACTATTCGGAATAAACCTGAATACTTAGACAGCTTTCAAGAAAACCTTGTTAAAACATGGCACACGCCTGTGTGGTAGGGCAACACACTCATGTGGCCTCTAAACATGATCGTGCCAATGGCCCGTGTGGTTCACACGGCCTAAACATTTAGGGACATGCCTGTGTCTCACCTCCGTGTGATTTTACTTTCCATCTTCAACCTACAGGGGTCTTCACACGGCCTAGCACACGCCTGTGTTCATGGTCCATGTCCTTCATAAGGCCATGACACGCCCGTGTTGTAGCCCATGTTCAAAAACTTGGGTATTCTATTTTTGATGTTAGCGTTCACACGGCTGTGGCACACGCCCGTGTGCTTAGCCCGTGTTCGACACTGACTTGGCCAACTTAAGGTGCAAGGGACACACGGTCAAGCCACACCCCCATGGGGCGGACCGTGTGTCACACACGGCCTAGACACACGCCCGTATGTCTACCCGTGTGGAAAAAACAAGGCTATTGATCGTGATTTGATGAAGTAATAAAATCTGAACGTTCCTGTAAACTAACTAATATCACGATAAAAGGCAAGTGCACCTATCGAACAATAGTATAGTTAGTGGCAAGACCAGAATATCGAATCCAAGGAACTACGAGTACTACTAATGACTTTCTTCCTATTATCTAGCCTAAAAATAAAGAGAGTTTGTAGCACCCCTAACCTGATCCGATCGCCGGAGGGGTTACGAGGTATTACAGAACCATTCCTTAGGCAGATTTCGATAATAAATTCATGATTTACGAAAGTTATTCTATCGTAAATAAGACGTTATGAATCAGATCTTCGAACAAAGAAATTAGAGAATTTCTATCTTATCTATCCTTACAACCAATTTAAAACTGAATTCCTAAGCAAATACACTTCATGAACCCATCTTCTAAATGTAATTTGAGTATTCGATCTATATATATATAGTAGTGAATCATTCAATCAAAAAGTTGCTTTATAAAACATTCATGACTACATTTTGATTTCTAGTACTTTGGCCATATTCGTATGGCCATTAATACAGAAGAGTGTTTACAACATCAACATTTCCAAAATAAAGTCTATACATGCCAAAATACCATGCTTAAAACTAACAAAACAAGGTACCAAAACATTGATGAAGGGTGTGATGACTTTGATGACAGTTCCGAGCTTACAACGGATCAAAGAAACCTAATAAGAGACAATTAAACACAGCAAATGAGTTCTTCAACTCAGTAAGTTATAAGCATTACGATACAACAATTTACTTGATATGATTTCAACAGGTGCTAATAGACAACCATTATAATTAACACCTCAAAAGACCTTTGGTTCTTCCACTCTTTGATAGGCAAACACTACTTATAACATTCATTCGTAACCATAAGGTGCTTAGTCAGGAAATTTGTACACATCATTGGTTCTAAACTGCACTCATAGTGCCCTTTAAACCCGCACGCATAATGCCATTCATTCCCGCACTCATGGTGCCGTTTATATCCGCACATATGGTGCCATACATTCAGCACATATAGCGCTATTCAACCGCACATATAGTGCCATTTATTCCGCACATATAGTGCCATTCAATCGCACGTATAGGGCCATTCATACCCGCACTCATGGTGCCTTTTATATCTGCACATATGGTGCCATACATTCAGCACATATAGTGCTATTCAACCGCACATATAGTGCTATTCAACCACACGTATAGTGCCATTTATTCCGTCTACTAAACTAATCAAATTCGAATATATATACAATTACGAGTCTATCAAGCAAGCAAATATGTATATCTATATAAATTTCAAGGATAAGTCTTTCATGATAAGTGCACACCATTTAGGTATAAATAACTAAGTTCATAGTTGCTTATACACTTACTTAATGATCCGATGGATTTGTCTCTATGGCTACTCGATAACCTTAGTCTTTCATTTGTCTGACTCTCCCCTTTGATGTTCTTGGGCTTAGAAAAATCAAGACATTTCATTTAATTAGATTTCCAAACCATTGTCCTTCCTCATTAAAACATATGCATATAGACATTTCTACTTCAATATTTATATACGGCAATAAGGCACCATTTCTTATTTATATTCTAGTTAATTTTCACTCAACACCAAATTCATACCTTCAATCATTTAAATTCACAACCAATCACACATTATAACCAAAAATTACAAAGATTATTCGGCATTCACCATATTAATCATACTAAATTTATTTTCAAGTATATAAGAAAATTAAGACAATCTTCCACAACACATGAGTATTTTCACCCTTTTTTAACACCAATTTGGCAACCCTTTTCAAGATTACAAAAATCCTTTTTCAAAATTCATTTTCAATAAATTTGGACTTACTCAAACAAGCAATCAAATTCTTATTCACCTACTAAACTCATGTTTCAATAATTTGTGCATTCGACAAGGTCACTCTACAAGTAAAATTTCAAGACATTATTTTTATACTTCAAATTCCCTATTTGATCCCTCGTCGATTACCTTCAACTATTACCAAATGCACCATTTGATAATTTTAACTAAAATTATCATTCATCCTTTACAAGGTACAATTTGCTCTTGGCCGAATGCTTCTTTATCATTTAAGCCATCCAAGACTCAAATTTATTTACAAATTGAGCTTACAATTTCCATTCCTATACCTTAATCATTTTCTACGTTTCAAACATCAAAACTTAATCATTTCTCTCAACTCTTTCCATGGCCGAATATAAACACATAGCTACCCCCAACTGTATCATATGAATACTAGTTGACCGAATATTCCTAGCTTTTATAACATTCAATTTAATTCATTCCTTAATTTAAACACCACATTCGACAACATCACCTAAATAAGCATGCTAACTTACTCCCCTTATCAAATTCGTCCACCTATATGCACATTCACTAATTCAACCCTTAACTATCCAATATTACTCCTAAAACATAAAAACCACAATTCATTTCATCCATTTTAATCCATGGCCGAATGTTCTTACTACCACCATTTTCAAAATTTTTGTCATGCGTTAGAGACCTAACCATCAATTTAATCCCACAAAAATCTAATGAAAATTTCAAGAATCATACCTTAGAATCAAGCTATCAGGAAGACCGAATGCTTGAGCTTCAATTCTTATTCTCCCTTCTTTCTCTATTCACGGAAATGGGGAAGAAAATGAACCCCACTTTGGTTTCTCCACCCATTATCTTTCATATTTTATTATATTTTATGTGTTTTATTTTTTTTATAATTTCAACAATTGCATAAAACAAATAATAATGATCATTTCAAGCACATGTGACTGGCCATTAACCATTTATTGGTAATTTTAACATGCAAGCCCCTCATTAAAAATAAGCCATTCATTATTTGGTCACCTAAATTGTACCTAGCACATTTTCAAGTTTATCACCTAACTCTCTTTTCATAATTTTAGATTCAAATGGCAACAATTAAAACACCCAAAATTTCTCACATAACAATTTACTTAATAAAGACATAGAAAATAATATTTTAAAAAAATTTCTAACTCGGTTTAATGGTTACGAAACCACGTTCCTGATTAGGGCCAAATTACGACTGTCACAGGGTTTGGTTGTAAACTAAACTAAACTAACTAAAGAAGCGACAAAGAGTAAAGTGGGAGATTGCTTTTTGGGAAAGACTAATTGATTAAGGCAATACCTAAGGAAGAATCCACCTAGACTTCACTTGTTATCTAACTCTAAACTAGATGATTTCTTCATTGGATTTGATCCGTAGAGATCCCTAAATTATGTTAATACCTCCGTCGAGGATAAGAACAACTAATCCTAGGTTGATTAACTGAAATCTCTTTCTAGTTAAAACCTCTAGTCTTGCATTAACTCGATCTAATTTGGTAGATTTTCGTCGCTCTATTCTAGAATTGCGATCAACTCCGCTTAATTATGTTGGATATACTCCTATGCAGGGACTTTTGCTCCTCTACATAAGCATATTCGACTTAAATCAATATCCCGAAAATATCAATTTAAGATTTAAAAACATAATTAAGAACAAATCAAATATTTATCACACAGCTCAGATAACAATAACAAGATCTGTCTTAGGTTTCATCCCCTTAGGTATTTAGGGTTTTAGTTCATAATTATAAAGGAAAACATCTCAAAAGAAATAAAATAACAAAACATAAGAAAACCCAAAACTCCTGAAAGGATTGAAGGGAGATCCTCTATCTTGATGTAGATCCTGGCTTCTGAGATGGATCAATCAGCTTCCCTTCGAGTAATTCCCTCCTTTAACTCCCCGCCTTGGCGAGAATAAAGCACAACTTTATAGTTGCCTCCTACGGTTTTTATATAGAGTTTTGGAATGCCTTTCTTATCCCCTAAGTAGCCTTTTTCGAGTGAAATTAAACTTCCTCACGACAGGGACACGCCCGTGTGCCACGCCCTTATGGATCAAGGCCGAGGCCATGCTTGAGCCTGTTAAAGTGGCACGGCTGTGTGGCAAACCTCTAGGCCCTGTTGATTATTGAACTGGGCCTAAGTTGCTTATTTTTGGACCATTCCTTTCTCTTTTCTCTTCCCTAAGCTCACCTGGGTATAAAATATGAAATTAAAGGTTTAAGAGCATCAATTTACACAAATCAAGGGGTAATTCATCCAAAAATTGGGCTAAGCATGAGGTAAAAATATGTATAATTTATCGCTTATCAAATAACCCCACACTTAAGCCTTTGCTTGTCCTCAAGCAAAATCTAAATTCACAGTTAAGAGTCATTCTTCTCAACTTATAATCCTTATTAATAATGTTTCAAACTAATCCATAAGTAATCATACGATGAAAATTCAACCAGAAGAACATTAAAGTTTCAAACACTCTAAGTTGAGAATTTTATCATAGAAACACAGGTTTTCTCCCTTCTCCTAAGTAATTACCTATTAATCAAAATCAACAAGATTTGACATCCTCACTAAAGATTCACTCTATCCACTCAAAGTGTTTAGGGTTCAAAAATTAAGCACTTTTTAGTCAACCGGAAAAGTTATTACCATAGGCTTGTAAGAGAATCAAATCTCCACTACTATAGATTGATATGACACATCGAGCAAAAGGTCTTTCAATGGTTGTAATGGGGCTTTGGTTAGGAGTGTTGTCACAAGCTGAAAAAAATGGGGGTTAGAATCGAGATTGAATTGAAAATCGTCTATCTAGAAAAATCTCTATCACTTGAACATATTTCTAGTGTAAAGCCTTTATTTTGGGTAATGTTGTCTAAGAATAGTAGCTCAAAAATTACATAGAAATATGCAAAAATATTGAATTACAACTGAAGTACACATAAATTTTTTTAAGAACAAAATCAAATAACGATAAATTTAATATTTATGGACTTTACAAATCGAACAGAAAAGGAATAAAGCTAGATAATAATTCAACTCAAATCTCGACAAAAATAAGGATCAAAATAATTAGGGGGATTTCAACAATAATGGGTTTTTGGTTAATTTTAAGGGTAAGTCAAATGAATAGGTTGTTAGGCTCAAGGGGGTTCACTAGGGGTTAATTTATGGAGGTAGGCTTTTATGGAGTAAGTGGGTTATACCTAGGTGCCTTTATCATTTCAGTATATCAAATCAATGATGTGGTGTCGACATGCATAATCGAAGCAAGTTCTAGAACAATAAATCAGTATTGACTCACTTAAAGCAACAATAAAAGTGAGCACGAAAGGATGTATGCTCAAAAGGATAAAAAATCTCACCAGAATTATGGCTTTTTAATGTCAATCCTATGAATTTCAAATCTCAAGATAACACTTAAAATTAGGGGAAATAGCCTAGAAAAATTTAGAATTCTAAAAAATTTCAACTTATCATGCTTGATTTCCTAATATTTTAAAGTTTGAATAATCAAAGCATAAGTACCTATGTTTTAATTCTCAACATATCAATAAAAATCATAAATCAATCAGAATTAATTCCTAATTGGAGATTGAGACTCATGCAGGGAGTGAAAGTGAGAATTCAAAGTTTTGAGAACAATGCAAAAAGTTAGTTGTAAAAAATTTTCAGGGGTTCGAAGAGAATGCAATGACTGAAAGTAAGTTCCCTCCCCCCACACTTGAGATGTACATTGCCCTAAATGTACAAAGATACATTAGTAGCAATGGAAGCATAAAATCATAAGATAGGGAGAGAAATGAAACTCCTTGAATTTTGGATGAATTCCTTGAAAGTAGTGAAAGCTGGATTGGAGAGATGGCTACTTGAAGTTCATGATCCTGGGTAACTTGAAGCACAACTGTGTGGGGAATTTAAGTCTTACTTGATAAGAAGTGAAGTGTAAAATAAAAGGAAAAATATAAAATGAAGAGAATAAAAATAAAAATAAAATAAAATTAATAGGGAATTGGGCACACAGCCGTTGGACACGAGCATGTGGCCTAGGTCTAGCCCGTGTGTTTCGTTCTCCTATCGGTGCGGCCACGGCTGGTTGGCACAGGCGTGTCCTATGCCTGTGATAATTTCTCAGTCGCGCCCACGGTTCATTGGCACGGGCGTGTTAAGTCACACGGCCTTATAGCACACTCGTGTCTTTTGGTGTTTGCTTTGCCCACGGCCGTGTTTGAAATCACACGCCCATGTATGAATGGACAGGTTTGGCCATGGTAGTACCGCACGGTCGTGTTTTTACTTGTAGTGGCCACACGGCCTTAAGCACGCCCGTGGGAATGACCGTGTGGCTCAAAAAACTGTATTCAAATGGTTAGTTGATGTATTAGAGAGCCTAAATAAAAGAGTTTACTAAGTCAGTGCTCGGGTTGCCTCCCAAGAAGCGCTTGTTTATAGTTTAAGCTTGACTTTTCTCAAGCTTGTTCGGTCACGATGGATTGAAGAGTTGATACTCTTCTATCCTGCTTTCAATTTCATTATCAACGTAAGATTTGAGTCGAGTGTAATTTACCTTGAAAGTGCCGAGTGACTCATGTTTTATCTCGATTGTACCATAGGGAAAGATTTTTGTTACCGTGAAGTAAGGCATATCACTTGTATGTTCTTTTGAATTCATGATTAGAAGATCGTCTTCCCCTAAGATTACCTTATCCCATACCTTGAGTTGATTTGTTTTTACTTGAGGGTCGTCTTGGTGATGCTCTATGTTGGTGTGGCATATTTTGGGCTTTTCGTGATAGTTCAGCCACTCATCTAGTTCCTCAATCTAAAGCATTTGCTTTTCATGTACGTCTCCCTTGGATGGACTTGTCTGTGGTTGGGTCGCCTTTATGTGGAGTGTATCCTGCACAGAAGGTTGGGTGGTGAGATCAGTGTTTTTACAAGGACTCGCGACTATATTTTTATTATCAACTATCTTAATCAAGTTTTGAGCTTGTAAAGTAACTTTGTCATCACCTACACGTAGTGTAAGCTCACCTGTTCCTACATCAATTATTGTTCTAGCAGTTGCTAAAAAGGGTCGCCCTAGAATTAAGGGTACATTGCTATCCTCATCAATGTCTAAAACAACAAAGTCAACTGGGAATATAAATTTATTAATTTTGACAAGCACATCTTCAATTATTCCCTTTGGAAATCTAATGGTCTTATCAGCTAATTGGATGCTCATCTTAGTTTGTTTAGGTTTTCAAAGACCTAGTTGTTTAAACAATTTAAATGGCATGACATTTATACTAGCCCCTAAATCAGCTAAAGCATTTTTGGCGTCTAAACTACCAAGTAAACAAGGAATAGTAAAACTCCCTGGATCTTTTAGTTTGTTAGGTAGCTTATTCTGTAAAATGGCTAAGCATACTGCATTCAGCTCTACATGAGATTTCTCATCTAGCTTTCGCTTGTTTGTCAAGAGCTCTCTTAAAAACTTAACAGCATTTGGCATCTACGAAAGTGTTCAATAAACGGTAAGTTGATATGTAATTTCTTTAAGAGTTTAAGAAACTTATCAAATTGCTCATCTGTGTGGTCTTTCTTTAATGCATTTGGGTATGGGATACGAGGTTTGTACTCTTTGATAGTTACTTCTTTGGAACTTACCTCATCCTTACCTTCACTGCCACTGTAGGAACGCTGATGCCTCCAAGGCACAGCGGAAAATTAGAATAATAAAATTTTTCTGACGATCCATACCATGGATCCATGTGTAAGGAACGAATCGGGGTGATAAAGGTTTCGAAATTACCGAAACTTCAATCTGAGTCCTGAAGCACTATCGAACCAAGCCGCAACCTTTTCCGATGTCGGCCTCTACGTAGTCTACCCAATTAACAACGAACGGTAATATTCCAGAAAACTGTTTTCAGAGATATATTGTTTTGACGGCTGCTAGACCTATATTTAACATAGTTTCGGGATTGCCTATATATTAGCACTTTAGGGTTTTTTACCCTGGCCATATATATAACTCTGTATTAATTGGTATATATTCATAATGAATATTTATTACCATATATAATCCGATCATAATAGTCATCATTAAAATAAATATAATAACGTTTAACCGAAAATTATAATTACGTTAATTATAATAAAAATTTCGGTAACTATATTTATTTAAATTTATATATATATGAACCAAAATCATATATTAGAAAATTATGTTCTTGATTATGTGTACAACATCCTGGTACATACAGTATGTTCAATAGTCTGATTGCCCAATTAAATTAATTCTATAATTAATTTAATTCATGTGACAAATAGACACAATACCAACTATGTTTTACACCGTTCATTTCAATCGTAGGGTGTGACCCTATAGGTTCTTGTAACGTTAGCAATAATATTAGAACTATTCTAATATTACAAACAATGAGTGGCATCTAGCAATGCATCATTGCTACCTAAGTTACAAGAAGTCATGATTCGACATAACCTTTTGTGATTAACTCTTCATGCATTAATCCTTAAGTCCAATATCTTTGGAATGGACACAAGTCATGGAATAGTCACACTTGCATAGTCCATCCCATGTTTCTTGATACCTTGAGTAAACTATGATATACAAATAAGTATGACATCTCATATCAACTTATTTGAGCATGGCCATGCATTTCTAGTCTCACTCAATCAAGTGGCCTGAGATATTACTCGTATTATGTAGGAGGGACTTATCCTATATTGATCAACCATATCCCTCTACATAGATTGTGGTATATCCAACATCAGTCTTAATAGAACAACCAATTACGGTGTTCGTTTGACTATATCAAAATATACAACTCACGATGTTGGAATGATGATGATCTCAAGTATGAGGATCATATACATATTAATCACTATGAGTAATATTGTGACAATTACATAATAATCCAAGAAACATACTCATAGTGGGTCAGTCCAATATGTTGTTCTCTAACACACACATTCATGCATTGATTCTGATACTCCATATCAATGACAACTCTTTATCATCAATCAACTACATGTTAGTCTTAATGCATTATTATTGTCCTAGCCAACAATAATACTTGACTAAGGATCTTTTAAGAATACTCATATTATTCTTAGGATATTATTATAAAACAGTTTATTTATGCACACAGAAATGAACCTGAAATAATAATGGCAAAGCCTTATATTAATAAACATGATAAATCAAGTATGTTATCACAACCATCTCGTGATTGATCTTTGGGCATACTCTTACAATCTCCCACTAACACTAAGACCAATCACTCATATATCTAATACCAAGTGACTTAGTGTGACGACCATGCTTCTGCTATGTCAGAGGCTTGGTCAAGGGATCAGCAATGTTATCATCTGTAGGTACTCTGCATATCTCTACATCTCCTCGATCGATAATCTCTCGAATAAGATGGTAGCGCCTAAGTATATGTTTGGATCGTTGGTGAGATCTGGGTTCTTTAGCTTGTGCGATAGCTCTATTGTTATCACATCGGAGTTCTATAGCATCCGATATGCTAGGCACAACCCCTAGTTCAGTAATGAACTTTTTGATCCAAACCGCTTCTTTTGCTACCTCACTAGCTGTAATATACTCGGCCTCTGTTGTAGAATCGGCTACTGTACTTTGCTTTGAACTTTTCCAGCTCACAGCACCACCATTAAGGCAAAACACAAAACCTGATTGTGATCGAGAATCATCCTTGTCTGTTTGGAAGCTAGCATCAGTGTAACCTTTTACACTTAACTCTTCCTCACCTCTGTATATTAGGAACGTATCCTTAGTTCTTCTTAAGTACTTAAGGATATTCTTGACTGTGATCCAGTGACTTTCACCGGGATCTACTTGGTACCTGCTTGTCATACTTAAGGCATATGAGACGTCTGGACGGGTACATAACATGGCATACATGATAGATCCAATAGTAGAAGCATATGGAATTTTACTCATGCGTTCTCTCTCTTGTGGAGTTGAAGGACACATTTCCTTCGAGAGTGAAATACCATGTCTCATAGGTAGGAATCCTTTCTTAGATTCTTCTATATTGAACCTTTTCAATACTTTGTCTATGTATGTACTTTGACTTAGACCTAGTAGTCGTCTCGATCTATCTCTATAGATCTTGACTCCTAAGATGTAAGTGGCTTCGCCCAAGTCCTTCATAGAAAAACAACTCCCTAACCAAGTCTTAATAGACTGTAAGGTAGGTATGTCATTTCCCATGATAAGTATGTCATCCACATACAGTACCAAGAATGTGATTATGCTCTCACTAACTTTCTTGTAAACACATGGCTCATCTTCATTTTTGATAAAACCAAACTCTTTGATTGCATCATTAAAATGAAGATTCCAACTTCGAGAAGCTTGCTTTAATCCATAAATGGATCTTTGTAACTTACATATCTTTCTAGCATCCTTTGGATTGACAAAACCTTCAGGTTGTGTCATGTACACATCCTCTTCAAGGTTCCCGTTAAGGAAAGCTGTTTTGACATCCATCTGCCAGATTTCATAATCATGAAATACAGCTACAGCGAGCAAGATCCTGATGGATTTAAACATAGCTACAGGAGAAAAAGTTTCATCATAGTCCACACCATGAATTTGACGAAAACCTTTAGTGACTAATCGCCCCTTGTATGTTTGTACATTACCATCCATGTCAGTTTTCTTTTTGAAAACCCACTTGCACCCTATAGGTTTAACTCCTTCGGGTGGGTCAACCAAAGTCCATACTTGGTTTTCATGCATGGAATCCATCTCAGATCTCATGGCCTCGAGCCATTTCTCAGAGTCTGGGCTCGTCACCGCTTCTTGATAAGTCCTAGGCTCATCTTGATCTAAAAGAAGAATGTCACCATGCATTGTAATGAGAAATCCATATCTCTTAGGTGCACGGCGTTCTCTTAAAGATCTACGCAGTGGTTGTGTTTCTACAGCAGTTACTTGTTCCTCATGTGGAATTTGCTGTTGTTCTATCTCTGGTTCGGTGGTATCTTGTGATTCTCGAATTTCTTCAAGTTCAATTTTTCTCCCACTTCCTTTTCTAGAAACAAATTCTCTCTCTAGGAAGACACCAGTCCTAGCAACAAACACTTTGTTCTCAGTGGGATTAAAGAAATAATATCCTTTGGTTTCTTTCGGATACCCCACAAAATTACACCTTTCAGATTTGGGTTCAAGCTTAGTAGACGTCTGACGTTTAACATAAGCTTCGTAACCCTAAATTTTCATAAAAGACATACTGAGATGTTTCCCAGTCCACATCTCATATGGCGTCTTTTGAACCGATTTAGATGGAACACGATTTAGTGTGAAAGTAGCTGTTTCAAGTGCATGTCCCCAAAAGGAAGTCGGTAGATCAGCATGACTCATCATGGACCGAACCATGTCTAACAGAGTTCTTCTCTCAGAAACTCCATTCCATTGAGGAGTACCAGGAGGAGTAAGTTGTGAGACAATCCCACATTCTTTTAAAAGATCATCAAACTCTAGGCTCAAATACTCTCCACCACGATCAGATCGAAGTGTCTTGATAGTTTTGCCTAGTTGATTTTGTACTTCATTTTTGAATTCCTTGAACTTTTCAAGGGCCTCAGACTTATGGCGCATGAGATAAATATATCCATATCTACTTAAATCATCAGTGAAAGTAATGAAGTAGTGAAATCCACCTCTGGCCTGTGTATTTATTGGTCCACATACATCTGAATGTATTAAGCCCAATAAATCACTAGCTCGTTCACTTTTACCAGTAAAAGGAGATTTAGTCATTTTTCCTAATAAGCAAGATTCACATACTTCAAACTGTTCAAAAACAAATGAATCCAAGAGACCATCTTTATGGAGTTTGGATATGCGTTTCTCACTTATATGGCCTAAACGACAATGCCAAAGGTAAGTTTGATTTGAGTCATTTATTTTAGATCTTTTAGTATTTATGTTGTAAATGGGATTCATTTGATCTAAAATATAGAGGCCATTAATTAATTGTGCCGAACCATAGAAAACATTATTGAGATAAAAGGAACAACAATTATTCTTAATTATTATCTCAAAACCAATTTTGTCTAAACAAGAAATTGAAATAATGTTTTTAGTCAAACTGGGCACAAAATAACAATCCTCTAAAATTAAACCAAGTCCACTAGGCAAAGATAAAGTATATGTTCCCACAACTAATGCAGCAACTCTTGCTCCATTTCCAACTCGTAGGTCCACATCTCCTCTAGCCAAAGTCCTACTCCTTTGTAGTCCCTGTACAGAAGTACAAATATGAGAACCACAACCAGTATCTAATACCTAAGAAGTAGTAGTTGATAAATTAATATCAATAACATAAATACCTGAAGCAGACGTTCCGCTTGCTTTGGCTTTCTTGATTTCCTCAAGATGGACCAGGAGCGGCACGAACCGCATACCCCAGTCAAATGAAACCTCACAATTTGATTACTTTTATCAACTGAATCGTGTTTTCAGGATTTTAATCCTTGAGGTTTCATATCGGAACAACTCTTGTTCCACTGGCCAGTAAACTCTTACTAGAAATTGTAAAAATCACTTCTACATCATAACAGACTTGTTAATGTTTACAGTAATAACATAAAACCGAATAGGCCATAACACCATGATTAACATTTAATCACTTATTGAAAGGAACAGTTATCAGATTTCGCTTAAACGATTTAAACAGGAAAAGCAAAATAAAAATAAAACATGTATCTCATACAATTTGCATCACCCAAGTATTTAAACCCAAGTTCGTATCACACAAGTGGCTCTGATACCACTGTAGGAACGCCGGTGCCTCCAAGGCGCAGCGGAAAATTAGAATAATAAAATTTTTTCGACGATCCATACCATGGATCCATGTGTAAGGAACGAATCGGGGTGATAAAGGTTTCAAAATTACCGAAACTTCAATCTGAGTAGACTGCGACGCCAAGGCAACGGGAATCCTGAAGCATTATCGAACCAAGCCGCAACCCTTTCCGATGTCGGCCTCTACGTAGTCCACCCAATTAACAACGAACGGTAATATTCCAGAAAACTGTTTTCAGAGATATATTGTTTTGACGGCTGCTAGACCTATATTTAACATAGTTTCGGGATTGCCTATATATTAGCACTTTAGGGTTTTTACCCTTGCCATATATATAACTCTGTATTAATTGGTATATATTCATAACGAATATTTATTACCATATATAATCCGAATCATAATAGTCATCATTAAAATAAATATAATAACGTTTAACCGAAAATTATAATTACGTTAATTATAATAAAAATTTCGGTAACTATATTTATTTAAATTTATATATATATGAACCAAAATCATATATTAGAAAATTATGTTCTTGATTATGTGTACAACATCCTTGTACATACAGTATGTTCAATAGTCTGATTGCCCAATTAAATTAATTCTATAATTAATTTAATTCATGTGACAACCAGACACAATACGAACTATGTTTTACACCGTTCATTTCAATCGTAGGGTGTGACCCTATAGGTTCTTGTAACGTTAGCAATAATATTAGAACTATTCTAATATTACAAACAATGAGTGGCATCTAGCAATGCATCATTGCTACCTAAGTTACAAGAAGTCATGATTCGACATAACCTTTTGTGATTAACTCTTCATGCATTAATCCTTAAGTCCAATATCTTTGGAATGGACACAAGTCATGGAATAGTCACACTTGCATAGTCCATCCCATGTTTCTTGATACCTTGAGTAGACTATGATATACAAATAAGTATGACATCTCATATCAACTTATTTGAGCATGGCCATGCATTTCTAGTCTCACTCAATCAAGTGGCCTGAGATATTACTCCTATTATGTAGGAGGGACTTATCCTATATTGATCAACCATATCCCTCTACATAGATTGTGGTATATCCAACATTAGTCTTAATAGAACAACCAATTACAGTGTTCGTTTGACTATATCAAAATATACAACTCACGATGTTGGAATGATGATGATCTCAAGTATGAGGATCATATACATATTAATCACTATGAGTAATATTGTGACAATTACATAATAATCCAAGAAACATACTCATAGTGGGTCAGTCCAATATGTTGTTCTCTAACACACACATTCATGCATTGATTCTGATACTCCATATCAATGACAACTCTTTATCATCAATCAACTACATGTTAGTCTTAATGCATTATTATTGTCCTAGCCAACAATAATACTTGACTAAGGATCTTTTAAGAATACTCATATTATTCTTAGGACATTATTATAAAACAGTTTATTTATGCACACAGAAATGAACCTGAAATAATAATGGCAAAGCCTTATATTAATAAACATGATAAATCAAGTATGTTATCACAACCATCTCGTGATTGATCTTTGGGCATACTCTTACAGCCACATCCCAGATGTAGTCTTACGTGAGGCCGATTGGCGATGCCATGTCCTAGACATGGTCTTACACTGACTCATAACTAACCGTGTTGATACCATCTCCCAGACATGGTCTTACACTAACACGTAACGAGGCCGATACCATGTACTGGACATGGTCTTACACTAGCTCTCGTATCAACGCTGATGCCATGTCCCAGACATGGTCTTACACTGGCATACATTTCGAGCCGATGCTATGTCCGAGACATGGTCTTACATTGACTCTCTCGTATCGAGGTCGATGCCATGTCCCAGACATGGTCTTACACTAGCACTCCTCAGTTTGTACCGATGCCATGTCCCAGACATAGTCTTGGTGCTAGTGGATAGAGCCTGTAAGGCCGAGGAATTGGCCAAGGATAAAAGGAAAGTTGAGATGGAATCTCATGACTCAAGAAAGTGATAGTTGGGCAAGTCATTCCAATCCTCCTCCAAGAGATCAAAAGAATTTGCTACTCGATCAGCTACTTCAGTGGGGTTTTCAAACAACGGCAAAGGTAAACAGTATTTAGTCTCCAAAGCTTAGACTACCTCAGTTGCGAGTGTGAGTAATACTTGACCTAGTAGGCCTAAATTTCCCTAGTGTGGTGGATGCCACCTCAGAGAATGTTGAGCACATGAGAGGGATTGCTTCAATTGTGGTTCTCAAGACCACTTCATTAGAGAATGCCTTGAGATGTTTGAAAAGGACAGAGATCAGAGTACAAGATTGGGTAATATTCCTTCCAGAGGTAGACCCCAGAGAAACCCAGGAACGGGATCAAAGAGTAAAGGCACACTGAGCAAACAGACTGCAAGACCCGAGGGTAGAGCACCAGCAAGGACATATGCCATTCGCACTTACAAAGAGGCATCATTACCTGATATAATTATGGGTACATTTTCTCTTTATGGAACTTCTGTTATTGCTTTGATTGACTCGGGATCTACCTACTCATATGTTTGCATGAAACTAGTGTTTAGCATGAGCATACCCGTGGAGTCTATGGAATTTGTGATGCAAGTATCCAATCCCTAGGCAACTGTATGTTAGTAAACAAAGTATGTAGAGATTATCCTTTGATGATTAGAGGTCATTGTTTCCCAGCTAATCTCATGCTTTTGACATTCGATGAATTTGCTGTAATCCTTGGTATGGATCGGCTAACCGCTCATGATGTAATACTGAATTGTGGTAGAAAAGTTATTGAACTAAAATGTGAGAATGGTGATACTCTTCGAGTTGAATCAGATGAATTAGAGAGTTTACCTACAGTGATTTCTTCCATGGTTGCTTAGAAATGTATAAGAAAAGCGTATGAAGCTTACCTTACTTTTGTGATGAATACAAAAGAGTCAGAGTTCAAAATTGAGTCAGTGCCAGTGGTTTGCAAGTATCAAGATATATTTCCGAAAGAGTTTCCCGGATTGCCTCGGTTAGGGAGGTAGAATTTGGTATTGAGTTGGATCCCGGTACTATAATTATTTCAATTACCCTTTACAGGATGGCCCCGACCGAGTTAAAGGAATTGAATGTAACACCCCTATCCCTTAGCCGTCGCCGGAATAGGAAGAGGCGTTACCGAAAATTAGAAAACAGATCAAAACAATAAAAAAAAATTTTTACACATTTTCTTGAATAAAAGATCATTTATATGCACAATTGCTAAACACAAACAAAGACCAAATTTAAAACTTATAAAAGTGAACTCCCTAAAGGTGCCTTATTCACATGGCGATAATAGTTACAATTTGGAATTATCAGTCACTTTAGTCTATTCTATACATGCCATACAAGCTCCAAAACATAACAGTACCAACACGATAGATAGTGATAGTGTGACGATTTGCTGACGATCCCCGAGCAAATGGCCAGAATCAACAATCTATAAAACAGAGAAATGTAACAACGGAGTAAGCTTTCATAGGCTTAGTAAGTCATAAGTAAAACAAATAACTTTGCTGAAATAAACACATTTATCTCATACACAAGGTCCAAGTGAAGTCTCATTTGGCTAAATAAGCCTACACAAAATTTGCACATAGTCTAATTAATATTTCCTTGACCTTGAGCTTATTGTCACAAAATGTTTTCATCCAATATCATTTACCATTCATTTCTTTTGTTCAATGAAGTCAATCTAAGGTTCCATAACGAACTATAATCTCAATAATCACATCACCTAGCTACCACATATTACCATGATAATGACCAAGATGGTCGAATACTCACAAGCACCCAAGGCACACTTAGCATATAATTTCACTTGAATCTAAATTCCTCTATTATAGTTTAATCACATACGTTTTTATGACATTACACATTGGCCAAACGTATCATAGTCACATGAACTGTGGTCACATTTACATTCGTACATTTTTTTCACGTATGCATCACTTTACATACTTTCAATTCAATCCAAATTAAAAATCACATACAAGTACATGATACATACCTGGTCAACTTAATGTACTGAACATCTTTAATTGTTGTTTTACTACTAAGTCACATAGTCTTAGACCTTGCACAAATCACATTTAACAGTGTCAAGAGATATCACCATTTGGTCAAATAATTCAAACCCCATGTATGCACATATAATTTATCTATTTCATCCAAACTTGAGATCATATACTCTTTCGCATCTAAAAGCTTCATTGCTACTTCTAATTCAATCAATTGAACTAAAACATAACACTATAATTACATTTGATTTCTATATTATAGTATCTCATATTCATGTCATAATCTTTCATGAACAATTTCATAGATTCAATACTCATTTAACATAACATATAACCATTTCATAATTGACCTCATCAAATGTCTAATAATACAAACGTTTCACAATTTGTCATTCGGCCACATTATATACACATAAGCTTATGCACATTTCACTTTTGCCCATTCGGCCACACCACATATACAAGCATATATAGAAGATAATGCTTTTATCATCACTTGCTAATATATCACATACTTTGCTTTCATTTAAGTAATCACTCGTCCATATTATATTTTTGAGTAACCATTCGGCCTCACTATACAAATAAAGATAGCACACATTTCACAATAGTTATTCATCATTACTTCACATGCGACCTTCGTAAAGCTCACTGAACCAAACAACACAACACCTATATATATGTATATATATCATTTAAATACAATCCGCTATATGCACAAACATATTTATATTTTGGTTCTCATAAGTAAACAAAACAATCTAACTTCAATAATGCTTAATTCACATGTACTTAATCATAATGATTCATCAGTATGCCGAATGCCTAATACATATATCCAAATATATTTACATTAACATTTCTTCGGTTTAATAACCAAATCCACAATTATAACATTCATCTTTAAAGTAATTCATGGATCCAACTTAAGGGGAAAATCCCTAGGCAATTTAAGCATGTACCTTTTAATGGTCAAAATTCACAATTATTAAATGAAATTTGCAATGCATAATTTCACAAGAACCGAATGTATATACGTATCCACAAGCACACTTTAATGATCATTATTCAATGCTTACTCCAGGAACCAACGAAGATTAACTCTCAAAAACTAAATAATTTGTATGTACCTAAACAATTTAATGTTTTATACTACTATCATTGTCTGTTGTGCTTATTTCTCAATTTGGAACTTCTGTTAATTCACTGGCAATAGCCTGCTGGGTTCCACCAGAACTTTTCACTAGCTCACAGCCTGCTGGACTTTAATGTCCAAAACTCATCACCAGCTTTACAGCTTGCTAGTTCTAAGACCCGAATAACGTCGTACAACAATTTATTTCACAAATTTATCACGTATCATATTCTTTCACTTTTATTACTCGCATGGAAAACAACACATACATAAAGAGTGGCACACATTCGATCATGCTTGTACATGACATGGTTCAACTTATTTGATGAAACCATTCAGCCTTGTCATATTCGTATAAACCTAAACACCTTTCACATTAATCAACTTTGGTCTTATCACATGTATAATAGTACATGCCACATATATCTAATCACAAATTCATTTTACCTTTGTCTATTCGATCACACCTCATACACATGAGCATATATGCATTTTATCTTTGCCTATTCGGCTAATACACTAGGTTTCAAGAATAGCTAATTCACATAACTTATCAAGTTATATTAATATGTTATTTACATTGATTACTTAAAACTTACCTCAAGTGTCTCCGAACAGTTACGGATCGGCTATTCGACAATTTTTTTTCTTTCCTTTATACAACCTTTGTCCTTGATGCTCTTGAGCTTAAAATAAAATAGATTTGATCTTATTACAACTTAATCAACTCTACTTTCATTCACAGAATTTTACCAAATTCATAGCTCATATCAATAATAAGGTTCTTGAATTAAAGTAAGGACAATTCTTCATTCACTATCACAGACCACATTCAAAAATCATATATATATATATATATACACATATCAGAATTTGACATATATTCGACAATGTCAACCCCAATTATCTCAATTTTGCAGACACACAAACAACTCATCATTTAAAAGAAAATGGGTCATTCGACCATCATTGATTATAGGAATTAAATATTTACCTAACTAAAATTCTATTCTTACAAAACTTTCAAAACATCAAATTCTAAATTTCACAAAGAAAGTCATGGCCGAATACACATTCCTCATTAAACAACCATTTCTAAATTAAGTCATCAAAATATTTCAAGACCCATTACAAAATACCCAAGGCTGAATATCAAGAGGGCTATTGGATGACACCTTTAATTAATGATCAAGCTTCAATTTAGTTTCATAGCTTAAGCTCACATTCGGTCACCTTCTAACCATCTAAATAATAAAACATAAAAATTCTTTTCATACCAAGTAAAGATAATCTCCTAATAGAAATCCACAAATGGTCAATCCATTCAATTCCTCTCAAATTTTAGTAATTTAGACCTTGTATCACTTTTAAGTTCAAATTAACAATTTATACTTCTATTTGCCAAGATCACATTTGGCAACTATACAATTTCCAACTAAAACACACAAGCTGATTTCCTACTTATCACAAAATCCTCATAAAAGTTCAATTAACCAACTCACAATTCAATTTGCATTTTATATAATCAACTAAACATCCAACCCAAATTCATTTATTCTAATTGACATAGTCGAACGTTCCATTTAGCTAAATGAGTCATACAAAGCACCATTTGCATTATTCAAGCATATTAACATATAGTCTTATGAATTTGACCTCAATACATCCTTCAAACACTCCATAATATAATTCTAGCATCAATACTCAAAAGCCTCATTCTTACAACAATGACCGAATGAAGGATTTACCACCAAACTAAAAATTAAGTCATGGGTTCATGCATAAGCTTAACTATCAACTAAAATTCACCAAAATTTCAAGAGGATATCATGAATCCATACCTTAAAATGGATGCTAAATGACCGAATGCTTGTTCTCTCCTTACTTTTTTTTCGGCAATGAAGAACATAAAATAAGCAACCTTGTTCTTTTTCACCTTTCTTTTATTATTTTATTATCTTTAATAAGGTAAAAATTCCACTAAGTTATTATTTTATCAATATAAAATACATATACACATAGTTTATGCATAAACATGGCCGGCCACTTTAATAAAATAGGGCATTTTGACACGCAAATCCATGCTTTTATACTTTACCATTATTTGGTCCTCACACATTTACCTAACATATTTTCTAAGTTTCACAACTGAGCCCTTTCAAGTGAAATTCACATTCATATGACTAAACTAAAATACCAAATTTTTAAATATGCACTATCACACATAGTAGATAAGAATTTTAACATTTAATAAATTTTATGGCTCAATTTTGTGGTCCCGAAACCACATTCCGACTAGGGTCAAATTTGGGCTGTCACATTGAAAGCTCAGCTACAAGAATTGACAGATAAAGGTTTTGCAAGGCCAAGTTATTCTCCATGGGGTGCTCCTGTGTTATTCATGAAAAAGATGGCTCTATGAAGTTATGCATTAATTATTGACAACTTAACAAGATGACCATAAAGAACAAGTATCCTTTGCCAAGGATCGATGACTTATTTGACCAATTGAGAGGAGGCACAACATTCTCCAAGATGGATCTTAGATCCAGATATTACCAGTTAAGAGTGAAGGAGTCCGATGTGCCGAATATTGCGTTTCAGACGAGGTATGGCCATTATGAATTTCTTTTCATGCCATTTAGTTTAACTAATGCTCTTGTAGTATTCATGGATTTAATGAACCGTATCTTTCGGCCATACTTCAATAAATTCGTTGTAGTCTTTATTGATGACATCTTGATTTATTCTCGTGATGAGTACGAACATGCTGAGCACTTGAGGACGGTTTTGCAAATTTTACAAGATAAGCAACTTTATGCCAAATTTAGTAAGAGTGAATTTTGGCTTAAAGAAGCTGGGTTTTTGGGCCACATCATTTCGAGTAATGGAATTAGAGTGGATCCAAGTAAAATCTCGACAATTGTTGAATGGAAGCCAGCAAAAATTATATCCGAGGTCAGAAGCTTTTTTAGATTGGCCGGTTATTACCATAGGTTTGTCAAGGCATTTTCCATGATTGCTACTCCAATGACAATGTTGTTTCAAAAAGATGTAAAGTTTGAGTGGACAGAAAAATGCCAGCATAGTTTTAAGAAATTAAAGACATTATTGACTGAAGCTCCTATTCTAGTGCAACTGGAACCTGGAAAGGAGTTTGTAATTTACAGTGATGCATCCTTAAACGGATTGGGTTGTGTACTGATGCAAGAAGGCAACATGATTGCATATGCCTCAAGATAGTTGAAACCTCATGAATAGAATTATCCGACTCATGACTTGGAGTTGGCAGCAATAGTGTTTGCGTTAAAGATTTGGAGGCATCATTTATACGGAGAGCAATGTCAAGTGTTCATTGATCACAAGAGTCTGAAGTACTTGATGACACAAAAAGACTTCAACCTACAGCAGCAAAGGTGGCTTGAGTTATTAAAGGACTCTGAATTGGTTATTGACTACCACCTGGGGAAAGCGAATGTTGTTGTGGATGCTTTAAGCCGAAAATTATTATTTGCCTTGAGAGCCATGAAAACACAGTTGTCCATAACTGGTGATGGTTCAGTTTTAACAGAAACGAGAGCTAGACCGATGTTTGTTCAAGAGATTTGTGAAGCACAGGCAAATGACAAAGAATTGCAAGCTAAGAAAGCTTTGTGTGAATTGGGTAGCGATTTAGATTTTCAGATTGATTTAAATGGTTGTGTAAATTTTCGAGACTGAATTTGTGTACCAAAGGATTATGAGCTCATTCAGAGAATTTTACATGAGGCACATAGTAACCGTATGTCTATTCACCTCAGTAGTACCAAGATGTACAATGGTTTAAAGAAATGGTATTGGTGGCTGATCATGAAACGAGATATCTTTGAGTATGTAGCGAAGTGCTTGATTTGTCAGTAAGTAAAAGCGGAACATTCAGTACCCTCCGGTTTACTATAGCCTATTATGGTTCTCGAGTGGAAATGGGATCAAATTACAAAGGATTTTGTAACAGGTTTGTCATGAACACTAAAAAAGAAAGATAATGCTTAGGTTGTGGTTGATAAGCTTACGAAGTCAGCTCATTTCATATATGTGCGTACATATTATTCGCTTGACTAGTTAGCTGACTTTTATATTTCTAAAATTGTGAGACTGCACAGAGTACCATTATCGATCATTTCAGATTGAGATTTGAGATTCACATCATGATTTTGGAAGAAATTACAAGAAGCTTCAGGTACAAAGCTGAACTTTAGTACTGCTTTCCATCCACAGACCGATGGTTAGTCAGATAGAGTAATATAGGTGTGTGAGGATATGCTCAGATGTTGTATGTTTGAATTCCAAGGTAGTTGGGAAAGGTATCTACCTTTGGTCGAATTTTCCTACAATAACAATTTTTAGTTGAGTTTGAAAATGGCAATTTACGAGGCATTATACAAGCGTCAATGTTGAATAACTTTGCATCGGACTAAACTCAAAGAAAACTAGATTCACGGTATTGATTTAGTCAAGGAAATCGAAGAGAAAGTAAAAGTGATTCGAGACTATTTGAAAGTTGCTTCTGATAGACAAAAGTCATATGCTGATTTGAAAAAAAAGAGATCGAGTTCCAAGTTGGGGATAAAATGTTCTTGAAAGTATCTTCATGGAAGAAAGTTCTCAGATTCTGCCGAAAGGGCAAACTAAGTCTACGTTTCATCCAGCCATATGAGGTCACCGAAAGGATAGGACCAGTAACTTATCGGCTAGCTTTACCATCTGAGTTGGAAAAGATTCATGATGTATTTCACAGGTCCATGTTGTGAAGCTACCGATCAGATCCTTCACGTGTAATTACCCCGACAGAAATTGAGATTCAACCGGACATGACCTATGGTGAAGAACCGGTTAAGATTTTGGCTCGAGAAGTCAAGCAGTTAAGAAACAAAAGTATAGCTCTCGTGAAAGTAATGTGGCAAAGACATGGGGTAGAAGAGGCTACATAGGAGCTTGAGGAAACCATGAGAAACCAATATCCAAACCTATTTACCGGTAAGATTTTCGAGGACGAAAATCCCTAAGGGGGAGAATTGTAACAACTCGAATTACGGTCTAGTCAAAATAGTGGTTGCAAGACCACAAATCCGATATTAAAATATATGTTTTGTGATTATTCCAAGATCTATGATGTGATTGCATGATTATGTGAAAATTTTAGGAATAAATTTTAAGGATAAGTGATTGATTTGTCCGTTAGGACTAAATTGCAAAAATTACAAAATATGAGTTTCTAGAGGATTTGAGGATGAAATAGCATTAGAAAAACTATTAGAGGTCCTTATTTAGAAATTAGACCATTTTATGGCATGATGGACAAAAATACTCATGGAAGGGAAAATTTTCAAGGAAGGCCATTAAGGGCATTTTGGTCATTAGGTAAATTAATGTAATAAAAAGAAAAAAAGAAGCAAAAATCTTCTCCATCTTCTCCAAGGGGCTGCTAAAATTTTCAAACATCATAGCTAGGGTTTTCTTTCATTTTTCAAGCTCACAAGTAAGTGAATTTAGCCCCATTTTTAATGTTCTTCATATTTTTGAAACCCTCGTAGCTCGGTTTACCTATTTCTAGCCAAATTTTGAGGTAGGTTTTATGTTCAAGAATATACTCATGCATGACATGCATGTATTTTGCTATTTAATGAAAGAATATGAAAGGTAGATGAGTACTAAACATTTTTCTCTAAGTGATTTTCTATGGAAATTCATGAAGAGGACCAAATTGTAAAGGTTGTGAAAGTAGTAGTAAAAGTTTGAATTGATGAGGAATGTAGGCTATTATAAGTGCATAATAGGTGAGGCTAGGCTTGGGTAACCAAGAAAATAAGTGCATTTCATTTTACGAGCCTAGGGACCATGTTGCAAATATGCAAAAGTTTAGGGGCAAAATTATAAATTTTGTCAAAGTATAAATTATGGGGTAATTAGCCAATGTGAATACTAAATAAGTTAAATTTGTCATTTTAGATCAAGAAACATGAAGCCCGGATCGAAATCGGGGAAAGAAAAATGTGGTGGACTAAACCATACACATACCCATATTTTGTATCCGAGGTAAGTTATATGTAATAAATTAGCATTATGTATTATGAAAACTATTGATGATGACATTCTAAGAAATCCATGTTATTTCCATGAGATTTATTGATATGATTTTTATAAAGAAATGATGAAGTTATAATAGAGAAATCTAGGTTAAATTTTAAAGAATACGAGGGATACCGAACTCATGACATGAGAATTTTTAGGTCCCATGTAAGACCATGTCCGGGACATGGCATTGGCATCGACATGTGGTCCCATATAAGACAATGTCTGGGACATGGCGTCGGCACCGAGACGAGATTTAGATCCATTGTAAGACCATGTCTAGGACATGGCATTGGCATCTAAGAGTGATCCCGTATAAGACCATGTCTGGGACATGGCATGGACTGTAACACCCCTTACTCGAGACCGTTGCCAGAGCCGAGCACGAGGCGTTACCAGACTTATCTTACTAGTTCGAGGCATAAATATTTACTTTTAAAATTAATTCGTTCACATTCATCCAATATATCCCTAAAAAGGGCCCTCGAGGCCCTAAAACATGCAATTGAAACGGTTCAGGACCAAACTGAGAACATTAAAAAATTTCCTATTACTTACCCAAATCAAAATAATTTATTTCACAATTCATAATAAAACTGTTGACCTACGCAATAGTCACTAAATTAATTATAACTCGAGTTACGAAACTCAAAATTAAAATCTGTAAATTTTCCCTGAAAGTAGACTCATATGTATTCTTACCATAAATTTTAAAGAATTTTTTCTTTGGCCAATTACTACATTTTATCCATTAAAGGTTCCCCTGTTTTGAAGTCCAGCAGACCTTACCTCTCTTCACTAAAAAATAATTATCTCATTATACAGAATTTGGATAATGTTTCCATTTGTTTCTCTTGAAAATAGAATCACTAAGGAATCTAGACATATAAATGATGACTCATAATTCTTTTTGTACAATTTTTAATGGTTTTTACAAGTAAGAACAAGGGATCAGAAAATCATTCTGAACCAGTCTCACAAAAATTTAAATATTTCAGAATACAAACTTCTTTTGCTTGCTCTGTTTCTTTCCTATAAAAATAGTCTCAATTATATTTAATTTAATATCTCATGCACCATTTAATTCAATTTCTAAATTTTTTAGTGATTTTTCAAAATCACGTCACCTGCTACTGTCCTAAAACTATTCCATGGCCAACTTTTACTCTTTCATAATTTCTTTGCATTAAACCTCATTTAGGCATACATAACACCAAAACATGTTCGTAATTAGCCATTTCAATAGCTAATCATTATCAAGTATTCGCATGCCATTCTTTAGTCATATCATAAGGACATACACACAAAATGGTCAAGTCCCTGTACATGCCATAACTTAAAACGTTTTGATTCACACAATACCAAGATAGCCCTTTGATAGTATGAAACGATCTCCAACGTCCTTACGATCCCTGAGTTGGCTTGGTGATACTATAAAAAGAGAGAAAAGAAAGGGAGTAAGCATAAAGCTTAGTAAGTTTGCACGTAAATAAATAACAACATTCTAAATGAATTATCAAGATAACTTTAACCTTCAAGCTCAATATGCATAAGTCTTGAATTCTCTTAGCTACACCTTTCGAACATGGACTTATCTTACCTTTCCTTGAGTATACTCTTTAAATTTCCCATTTAACCACTTGGAATAGCAAGGATACACAAGTACCTTTCCTTTTTAAACTTACCATTGCCATGTCTTGACATAGTCTTATGTGGTATCCTTGCCTTATCAACTTACCATTACCATGCCTTGGAATGGTCTTACATGGGACCTTTTCCTTATAGTAGCTTATCAATACCATGTCTTGACATGGTCTTACATGATTTCTTTGCCTTGTAAAACTTACCAATACCATGCCTTGGCATGGTCTTACTTGGTACCCTTAAACTGTAATGTCATGACATTTGTATCCTACACATTCCTAAGGTTCAACTGGGACTTTTAAGTAACTATTCACCCTCAATTCTTACTTGAGTCATCAATGAGTAAATTTGCAAAATAAACATATAGATGCTGAAAAATAACAGTATCAAATATAAATAACATAACATTGCATTTATTTACGGCAATCTTACCTCGATACAAAATACGATCAAATATTTTGATCTACTCCTTAACCTTTTTCTTTCCCCGATCTAACCTCTAATTTCGTTCTTCTTGATCTATAATAGAAAATTTTAGCTTATTTAATACTCACATTTATCAAAACGGTCATTGACTCTAACTTTGGGAATATTACGATTTTGCCTCCAAAATTTTGCATATTTACACTGTTGCTCCAAAGATCGGAAATTAAACTTTATCCCTAGTTCTTACGTTTTAGGACATGCTGATTGTTTTTTTCCTACTATGGCCATCAAATTCTCACTCTAACATGTACTTTTGAACATTAGGTATTTTTACTGATTATGTCGTTTTACTCGTTTTTTCTTAAAGTCGCCTAGCACAATTTGTTTAACATAATTTTAAGCTTCATATTAAACCATAAAACAACAAAATAGACACATTTCACCTATGCGTATTTTTTCTAAATATGAACCCTAGGTTAAATTATTGCTAAAATAAGCTAAATCAAGTTACCAAGACTCCAAAAATGTAAACAACATTAAAAACGGGGCTTGGATGCACTTACTATGAGTTTGAGAAGTTGAAGAAACCCTAGCTATGGTGTCCCCTTAAAGTTTCGCCCTATTGCAGAAGATGGACAACATTTTGCCATCTTTTTCCCTTTTTAATCTTTTAATTACCAAATGACTAAAATGCCTTTCATTAAAACTTTAGTTATTTTTATCAAAGTATGTCCATTTTTGTCCATGAAAACCTAATGGTCTAATTACCATTTAAGGACCTCTACTTCATGCTCTTCAATTTAATCCTTTCCTATCTAGAACTCATATTTATCAACTTTTTTAAACAAGCCCTAATAGTCAAATTAAACATGTAATTCATAAAATTTTCTATCGATACTTTAATACATGCATCTAATCACTCAGTAAATTATAAAAATTAATCAGAATAAATTTTTCTATCTCGAATTCGTGGTTTCACAACCACTATTCCATTTAGGCCCTATTTTGGAATGTTACATTTCTCCCCACTTTAGGGATTTTCGTCCCAGAAAATCTCACCTGTGAATAGATTTGGCTACTATTTTTGCATCGCCTCTTTGGGCTCCCATGTAGCACCATAATACTTTCACAAGTGCAATACTTTTGTTCCTTAGTTGCTTGACCTCTCGAGCTAAAATCTTTACTAGTTCTTCACTGTAAGTCATGTCTTGCTGAATCTCAACCTCTGTCTGTGAAATCACATGTAACGAATCAGAATGGTAACGACATAACATGGACACATGGAACACATCATGAAACTTCTCTAACTCTGGTGGCAAAACTAACCAATATGCTAATGGCCCAACTCTTTCGGTCACCTTAAACAATCCAATAAAACATGGACTTAGTTTGCCTTTCTTGCCAAATCTAAAGACTTTCTTCCACAGGAATACTTTCAAGAACACTTTGTCACTAACTTGATACTCAATCTCTTTTCTTTTCAAGTTTACATAAGACTTTTGTCTATCTGAAGCTACTTTCAAGTAGTCTCTAATAACTTTCACTTTCTCTTCAGTTTCTTTAACTAAATCAACCTCGTAAATCTGATTTTCTTTAAGCTCTGTCCAATACAAAGGTGTGCAACATTTACGTCCATACAAAGCTTCATAAGGTGCCATCTTCAAACTCTACTGGTAACTATTATTATAGGCAAACTCTACCAACGGTAAATATTTTTCCCAACTACCTTGAAATTCTAAGACACAACATCTGAACATATCCTCAAGTAACTCTCTCCATTTGACCATCGGTCTAAGGATGGAAAGTTGTACTAAAATTCAACTTTGTTCCCAAAGCTTCCTGTAAATTCTTCCAAAACCGCGAAGTGAATCTCGAGTCTCTATCTGAAATAATCAATAATGGTATTCCATATAGTCTGACTATCTCTGAAATATACAACTCAACTTGTCAAATGAATAATCCATACGAACTGGAATAAAATGAGCCGACTTCGTTAGCTTATCAATAACAACTCATATTGCATCTTTCTTTCTCGGTGTCAACGGCAATCCTGTCACAAAACCCATGGCAACTCGGTCCCATTTCCACTCAAGAACTAACACAGGCTACAATAAACTTGAAGGTACCTGATGTTTGGCTTTTACCTGTTGATAGATCAAGCATCTAGAGACACACTCTGAGATATCTCTCTTCATTCCTACCCACAAATACATTTTCTTCAAATCATTATACATCTTTATACTACTTGGATGAATAGACAAGGAACTACTATGTGCTTCCTCTAAGATCTTTCGAATAAGCTCATCATTCTTTGGTACACATATTTGATTTTTGAACATTAAACAACCATCAGAACTGATATGAAAATCTGACTCTATACCCGACTCACACTGAGCTCTTTTGGCTTGCAACTCACTGTCATCTTTTTGAACTTCACAACTTTCTTCAAGGAACATTGGCTTAGCTCTTAATTCGGCTAAGATAGAACCATCATCTGATAAGGTTAAACCAGTGTTCAAAGCTCTTAATGCAAACAAAGATCTTCTACTCAAAGCATCAGCAATTACGTTTGCCTTACCCGGGTGATAATCGATCACTAGTTTATAATCTTTAATCAACTCTAGCCATATTTTTTGCCTCAAGTTCAAATCTTTCTGAGTCATTAAGTATTTCAAACTTTTATTATCAGTAAATATTCGACATTTCTCACCATATAAGTGATGTCTCCAGATTTTCAACACAAATGCAATGGCAGCTAGTTCTAAATCATGTGTTGGATAATTTTTCTCATGTGGCTTTAGTTGTCTAGAGGCATAAGCAATTACCTTTCCTTCATCCATAAGTACACAGCCTAGTCCATTCAAGGACACATCACTGTAAATCATAAACTCTTTACCCAATTCTGGTTGTACTAAGATAGGAGCTTCACACAATAATGCCTTTAACTTGTCAAAACTCTGTTGACACTTTTCAGTCCATTCAAACTTGACATTTTCTGTAGCAATCTTGTCAATAGGGTACCTATCATGGAAAATCCCTCTACAAATCGTCTATAATAGCTGGCGAGACTAAGAAAACTTCTGACCTCTTATACATTCCTGGGAGGCTTCCGATCAACAATGGCTGAAATCTTGCTCGGATCAACTCTAATACCTTCACCTGAGACTATATGTCCAAGAAAACTGACTTCCCATAACCAAAACTCACTTTTGCTAAACTTGGCATAATGCTAATTATCTCTCAAAGTCTGTAAAACTGTTCTCAAATGCTCTGAATGCTTAGTCTCACCATGAGAATAAATCAAGATATCATCAATGAACACAACTACAAATTTATCCAAGTAAGGTCTAAAAATTCGGTTCATTAAGTCCATGAAAATGGCAGGAGCATTTGTTAAGCCAAATGGCATCACAAGGAACTCATAATGGCCATACCTAATCCGGAAAGTAGTTTTGAGAACATCTGACTCTCTAACTCGCAACAGATAATATCCGGATCTTAAATCTATCTTGGAGAACACAGTGGTTCCCTTTAATTGATCAAAAAAATCATCAATTCTAGGCAGTGGATACTTGTTCTTAATAGTCACCTATTAAGCTGCTGATAATCTATGCACAATCTCATCAAACCATCTTTCTTTTTCACAATGAGTACTGGTGCACCCCATGGTGAACAACTAGGTCTTGCAAAGCCTTTATTTGTTAATTCCTACAACTAAACTTTCAATTCTTTGAATTCCATTGGAGCCATTCTATAAGGAGCAATAGAAATGGGTGTTGTACCCAGAACCAACTCAATACCAAACTCAACTTCTCTGATAGGAGGCAAAACTTGGTAGTTCTTTCGAAAACACATCAGGAAACTTATATACCACAGGCACTGATTCAATTTTCAACTCTGGATCTTTAGTATTAACACAAAAGCAAGATAAGCTTCATATCCTTTCCTCAAGCATTTCTAAGAAGACATAACAGAAATCACGGCAAATGAACCATCTAACCCATCTGAATTAACCCAAAGAATTTCACCATTTTCACATTTCAACTGAATAAATTTCTTTCCATAATTCATTATTACGTCATGCGTAGTCAACCAATCCAACCAAGAATCACACCAAACTCATCAAATGGCAATAGTATGAGATCGGCTGGAAAAGCGGTAACCTCTAATCATCAAAGGGAAATTTTTACATACTTTGTCTACTAATAAATATTGACCTAATGGATTTGATACTTTAATCACAAATCCCGTAGACTCTATGGACATGTTCATTCTAGGCATCAATTTCATGCAAACATAGGAATGGGTTAAACCCGGATCAATCAAAGCAATAACATTAACATCATGAAGAGAAAATGTACTCATAATTACGTCGGGGGAGGATGCCTCTTCACGAGCACGGATAGCATAGGTCCTTACAGGTGCTCTAACATCTGGTCTCACTACTAAATCTCTAGATGCACCTCTACCTGTCACTATTCATGAATTTCTCTGAGGTCTACCTCTAACAGGGACATTGCCTGATCTTACACTCAGTATTACTTCTCTTTTAACCATCTCAAGACACTCCCGAATGAAATGATGCGCTGCACCACATCAGAAACAACCACCCTCAGTTGCTCGACATTAACCTGGATGACGTCAACCACATTAAGGACACTCGGGTCTATCAGGCTGAATATTGCCAACACTCACAATTAAAGTGGTCTAAGCTTTCTGACCCATAAATCCTCTACCTCTATTTCGGCTAGAATACCCTACTAAAAAATTAGATCTCATAGAGAACTCTTTAGGCCTCTTGGATGTAGACTGAAGTGACTTGTTCATCTATTTTTTCTTCGTGTCTTGTATCTTAATTTAGGCTTTACCCTTTCCTTTCAACAACTCCTCTGCCTTACAAGCTCTTTCAACTAAAATGACAAACTCTTTTATTTCTAGAACGCCGACTGACAGTCGAATATCATCATTGAGCCCATCTTCAAATCTCTTGCACAAAATAGCTTCTGTTGTCAAACACTCTCGAGCATAATTGCTGAGTTTGACAAATTCGCATTCATATCAATCACTATCATCTTACCCTGCTTTAGTTCAAGGAATTCTTTTCTTTTCTGGTCGATGAACCTCTGACTAAAGTATTTCTTACAGAGCTCCTCCTGAAAGAAATCCCAGGTAACTCGTTCTTTCAGTACTACTGACACAAGTGTCTTCCACCAATGGTAGGCCGAATCTTATAAAAGTGATACAACACACTTCATGCACTCTTCAGGTGTGCAGGATAACTCATCAAAGACCTTGATAGTATTCATGAGCCAAAATTTAGCTTTCTCCGCATCATCATCTTTAGTAGCCCGAAACTCTTCGGCCCCTTGTTTTCTAATTTTATCAACTGGTGGCTTCTCTCTTCTGACTATATCTGTGACTAGGGAAGCTACATGGGTAGTTTGAGGATCATGAGGGGGTGGAGGTTTAACGGTCAGATTCGTATGAACTCACTTAGTAAACCATTCATTCATAGCTTGGAAAAAGGCTTCTCGAGCCCCTCCTCCTTGACTAACTGTAACGGGCCTTTCACTACTATCTGGTACACGTTCACTTGCATCACATACACAAGTGCTCTCTAAACCGTGCGCTCTTGCAAGAGAAGACAGATCCATAGGCAGCAAAAGAAGACTTTCGCTAAACAACAGACAGCTTCACAAGAGAAAGGAAAAGGAGTCGATTCCTTATTCTATTATGGGTAGCGCGCACAGGAAAGAGAGAAGAGCGACAACTTAAGATGTGCATCAATTGCTTCAGATATGAGTTGCAAGGGTCATGCAAATACATAGGCCCCTTCCCCTCTCTTTTAGATGAATGGGGTGGTTTAGAAGGCACTTTCTGATCTACGGTCCCTCGGAGCGAAGGGTTAGGCAGGTAGTATAGTGCCATTCTATGGGAGCAGGCCGGTTACACTCTAGATCATCTACACCAACTCGTTTGGGATCCATAACTATAAAAGGAAAATATTTTAAAATCGTCAGGAGTCGTCACACTATCAAAATATAAGTATGGCATGTATAGCTAGACTGTTACTCATACTAAATATTCCAAGAACCGACTAAACACTTGCTCTAATGCCAATAAATACAACACCCTTTACTCGAGACCGTCGTCAGAGTCGAGCACGAGGCGTTACTAGACTTATCTTACTAGTTCGAGGAATAAAAAATTACTTTTAAAATTAATTCGCTCACATTCATCCAATATATCCCTCAAAAGGGCCCTCGAGGCCCTAAAACATGCAATTGAAATGATTCGGGACCAAATCGAGAACATTAAAAATTTTTCGATTACTTACACAAATCAAAACAATTTATTTCACTATTCATAATAAAACTGTCCACCTGCATAATAGTTACTAAATTAATTATAACTGGAGTTACGAAACTCAAAATTTAAATATGTAATTTTCCCTTAAACTAGACTCATATATCTTATTACCATAATTTTTCCAGAATTTTTGGTTCGGCCAATTAGTACATTTTACTTAATAAATATTTTCCTATTTCGCAGTCTAACAGACCTGACCTCTCTTCACTTAAAATTGATTATCACATTATACAGAATTCAGATAATGTTTCCATTTGTTTCTCTTGAAAATATACTCACTAAGAAATCTATACATATAAATTATGACTCATAATTCTTTTTGTACAATTTTTAATGATTTTTACAAGTAAGAATAGGGGATCACGAAATCATTTTGAACCAGTCTCACGAAAATTTAAATATGCCAAAATACAGACTTCTTTTGCTTTCTTTGTTTCTTTCCTATGAAAATAGACTCAACAATCTTTAATTTTATATCTCAATCATCATTTAATTTCATTTCTACATTTTTTTCTAATTTTTCAAAATTACGTTACCTGCTACTGTTCTAAAACGATTCCATGACCAAGTTTTACTCTTTCATAATTTCTTTGCATTAAACCTCATTTAGGCATACATAACACCAAAACATGTTCTTAATTAGCCATTTCAATAGCTAATCATTATCAAGTATTCACATGTCATTCTTTAGTCATATAATAAGGACATACACACAAAATGGTCAAGTCCCTATACATGCCATAGCTTAAAACGTTTCGAATCACAAAATACCAAGACAACCCTTTGATAGTGTGAAATGATCTCCGACGTCCTTACGATCCCTGAGTTGGCTTGGTGATACTATAAAAAAAGAGAAAAGAAGGGGAGTAAGCACAAAGCTTAGTAAGTTTGCATGTAAATAAATAACAACATTCTAAATGAATTATCAAGATAACTTTAACCTTCAAGTTCAATATGCATAAGTCTTGAATTTTCTTACTTGTACCTTTCAAACATGGACTTATCTTACCTTTCCTTGAGTATACTCTTTAAATTTCCAGTTCAACCACTTAGAATACTAATGATACATGGACACCTTTCCTTTTTAAACTTACCATTGCCATCTCTTGACATGGTCTTACGTGTTATCCTTGCCTTATAAACTCACCATTGCCATTCCTTGGCATGGTCTTACATGTGATCTGTGTCTTATAGTAGCTTATGAATGCTATGTCTTGACATGGTCTTACATGATTTCCTTGCCTTGTAAAACTTACCAATGCCATACCTTGGCATGGTCTTACTTGGTATCCTTAAACCGTAATGTCATGACATTTGTATCCTACACATTCCTGAGGTTCAACCGGGACTTTTAAGTATCAATTCACCCTCAATTCCTACTTTAGTTATTAATGAGTAAATTTACAAAATAAACATATAAATGCTGAAAAGTAACAGTATTAAATATAAAAAACATAACATTGCATTTATTTACCGCAAGCTTACTTCGATAAAACATACGATCAAATATTTTGATCTACTCCTCAACCTTTTTCTTTCCCCGATCTAACCCCGAATTTCATTCTTCTTGATCCATAATGGCAAATTTAGCTTATTTAATACTCACATTTATCAAAACAGTCCTTGACTCTAACTTTGGAAAAATTATGATTTTGCCCCTAAACTTTTGCATATTTACACTTTTGCTCCAAAGCTCGAAAATTAAACTTTACCCCCAATTCATATGTTTTAGGACATGCTGGATTTTTTTTTCCTACTATGGCCATCAAATTCTCACTCTAACATGTACTTATAAGCAATAGGTATTTTTACCGATTATGTCATTTTACTCGTTTTCAGTTAAAATCGCTTAGCACAAGTTGTTTAACATAATTTCAAGCTTCATATTCTACCATAAAACATAAAAATAGACACATTGCACCTATGGGTATTTTTCCAAATATGAACCCTAAGTTAAATTATTGCTAGAATAAGCTAAATCAAGTTACCAGGACTCCAAAAACATAAAGAACATTAAAAACGAGGCTTGGGTGCACTTATTATGAGCTTGAGAAGTTGAAGAAACCCTAGCTATGGTGTCCCCTTGAAGTTTTGGCCTAATGAAGAAGATGGACAACATTTTGCCATCTTTTTCCCTTTTTAATCTTTTAATTACCAAATGACTAAAATGCCATTCATTAGAACTTTAGTTATTTTTATCTATGTATGTCCATTTTTGTCCATGAAAACCTAATGGTCTAATTACCATTTAAGGACCTCTACTTCAATTATACTCTTCAATTTAATCCTTTCCTATCTAGAACTCATATTTATCAACTTTTTCAAAAAAGCCCTAATAGGCAAATTAAACATGTAATTCATAAAATTTTCTATCGATACTCTAACACATGCATCTACTCACTCAGTAAATTATAAAAATTAATTGGAATAAATTTTTCTATCTCAGATTCGTGGTTTCACAACCACTATTCCATTTAGGCGATATTTCGAAATGTTGGATTAGCATCAGTTTACGATCTCATGTAATACCATGTCTGGGACATGGCATCAACATCGATATGAGATCTTGCGTAAGACCATATCTGGGATATGGCTTCGGCATCGACATGTGATCTCATAAAAGACCATATCTTGGATATGGCTTTGGCATCATACCATGAGAATGGCATTCTAGTATCCTTTGGTATTCTAAGTAATTTAACTGGAAAAGTATTCAAGTTAATGAATTTAACGAGAAAGACTAAAATTGTGCGATGAGTGATACAGGTACACATGAGTAATTCACGAGAAGTGAATACGAAATGATATGACTTTGTCAGTAAGAAGGAGCATGAGTAATTCACGAGAAGTGAATACGAAATGATATGAATTTGTTAGTAAGAAAGAGCATAAGTAAGCCATGTTAATGTGTAAAGAAATTATGTGATATTCATGATAACTCATTTGGATGTTAATTTATGATTTATATTGCAATTTATTTCATGCAACTTACTAAGCAATTATGGTTACTCCCTTTCCGTCCCTTTTCCTTGTAGTTTTGCCAAGTCAGCTCAGGGATCGTTAAAAGTCAGAGCTCAAAGTCACACTATCAAGTATTCTATTTTGGTATAGTAAGGTTTAGTTATTTTGAGTATGGCATGTATTAAAACTTGGTCATTTTGGTATATGTCATTTTGGGTAGCCATATGTGTTGGCTTTTGATGTTACTTAAGTCATGTTGTAATGGCCTTTGGAAATGGGCTAATATTGATTGTGTTTTAAGTATGCAAAGTGAATGGCATTCATGATATCATTAGATGACATACCTAAGTGGAAAAATGAATGATAAGAATGCATGATTAGTGTGATGTTGTGTGGCATGTGGATGCCTTAATTTTAGATATTTAGATGTTTATAAATGACATGTTATGTGATATTGAAGTTGATCTTATGCTTGATTAAGTTTCAGGGTGGCAAAGGGCATGGAAAATAGCCTATATTTGTCCATACAGGTAGGCACATGGGCATGTGTCTAGGTCGTGTGTGACACACGGTCAGCCCTATGAGCATGTTGACTAGCCGTGTATCCTCTACACCTAATTTATGCAAAACAGAATCCCAGTAGTAAACACACAGGTGGAGACATGGTTGTGTGTCTCAACAGTTTGGAGGGCACGGCCTAGCACACTGGCATGTGGCTTGGCCGTGTACCCCTAAATGTTGATTGACATCATAAATAGAATACCCAGGTTTTCCACACAGGCGAGGACACGGGCATGTCATGGCCGTGTGAAGGACACAGGCCATGGACTCAGGCAAGTGCGAGGCCATGTGAAAACCCTTGTAGGTTCGAAATGAAAAATAAATTTGACATGGGCTAGGGACATGGGAGTGTGTAACCACACGGCCTGCCCACACGGGTGTGTTTGTTGTGGGCCCTGTAGGCCCATAACAAGGATATTAAGAGAATGTATGAAAAGTTTTTAAATGGAAATGAAATTTGATGGCTTAGATTTGTATTTTTAAGTAAGTCTAAGTATGGTAATGCCTCGTACCCTGTCACGACGTTAGACACGGATAAGGGGTGTTACAACTTCATTATTTCTGAAGCCTGTAGTATGCGAACCTAGGAAGTATGGAAAGTATAGTTACCTTGCGAACCTAGCCTAGAAGTTAGATCTGAATCTGGCATGTCACATTGAAGTGTTTTTCAAAAGCCTTGTTTCCATTGAAAACCCTTCTTATTAAAACTTGTTGCCATTTAAAACTTGTGTAAAATCTCAAATTTTGTATGCATATTTTTAAAACGTGGTTTATTAAAAGACGTTCTCTTGTAAAATGTTATTAACTTTAAAACCTTAATTGTTAAGGAAACCTAATTTAAAACAGTTGCGGAAACGTGATATTTTGAAAAAATAGTTGTTGTCTTGTAAATACCGTGTCCGACTTCTAGCAATTATAAAACAATAAAGAAAATCCCAAATGTAAAAGCCAAAACATTTAAAAGGCCTTATTACAACCCAAACCGAAATAAAGTACTTAAAAGTAAATCAAGATAGAGCATAAGCATTGTGTGGCCTTCTTTGAGTCCTTCACAGCACTGATCCTCCTAAGGCTAGGGATTACCTGCACAGTTATTAAACGGGGTGAGTTTTATGAAAACTCAGTGTGCAATCCCCTACTATATAAAACGAAAAATCAGCCATACAATAGAATTAAAAGTCTATGCCCCAGCCCTACTACAGTTCCAGTATCAATTGGGCATTAGCCCATTTTAACAGACAATACCAGATGGGCCTTAGCCCATTATAGAATCAAAAAAGTTTTCAGAATCAGAATCAGAATTAGACCCTATCGGCAATTCATTCAAATCATTTGACTCGATCTGAAGAATTTCACCATTCTGACATTTCAACTCTATACTCTTTCGTCTGCAATTCACAGCTTCCTCATGTACATTTAACTAGTCCATACCCAGTATCACATCAAACTCATTAAATGGGAGGAGCATCAAGTCAGCCGGAAAACAATATCCTCGAGTCATCAATGTACAATTCTTACATATTTTATCAACTAACACTGACTTGCCTAACGGATTCGATACTTTAACTACAAATTCTGTAGACTCAACATGTAAACTCTTTCTAAACACTAATTCTATGCAAATATATGAATGAGTTGATCTAGGATCTATCAACGTTACTATATCAGTGTTATGAAGAGAAAAAATACCGGAATAAGGTCAAGCGACGAGGCTTCCTCGCGTGCACGTAATGCATAGGCTCTACCAGGAGTGCGTGTCCCGGATCTCACATTAGTATCTCGTGAAGCATTGCGATTTCCACTTTGATTCCCGATATTATGGGACGATCTACCTTTGGTCATAGCATTAGTCGCCTTAGTTAATTGTTCTTTATCAGCTATAGATTTTTCAGGACAATCTCGCAAGTAGTGATCCAACGATCCACATCTGAAACAAGCTCCGCTCTTCAATCGGCATTCACCAAAATGCTTCCGGTTACAAAACTTGCAATCAAGTCTGGGAGTTCTCACACTATCCGCATTAGCCACAGAGGTTGCCTGAAGTCTCGAATGAGAAGATCTAACATTTCTTTCTCTAATGGATACGCCCGTAGAAGTAGTAGAATGAGGATGGAAGTCTTTTGATCTCTTGGATCCAGATTGGTGCGACTTATTCAGAATTCTCTTTCTAAATTCTCTGGACTCAAAATTAGCTTTCCGTTTTTCTTTAGCAAGTTCTTCGGCTTTACAAGCCCGATCAACTAGAACTACAAACTCTTTCAACTCAAGTATCCCAACTAACAATCGTATTTCTTCATTTAACCCATATTCAAATCATTTACACATAATTGCTTCAGTAGAGACACATTTACACATAATTATTTTGGTAGAGACACATTCACGAGCATATTTACTGAGTCATACAAACTCTCTCTCATACTCAGTCACGGACATTCGACCCTGTTTCAGTTCTAAAAACTCTTTTCTTTTCTTGTTGAATTGTGGGCTAATATATTTCTTTCTGAATTCTGTCTGGAAGAAGTCCCAGTTCACTCGTTCTTGCAGAACAACTGATATCAAGGTATTCCACCACTGGAATGCTAAATCCCATAGCAAAGAAATAGCACATCTCAAGCATTCATCAGGTGTACAGGCTAATTCAGTAAAAACTCGGATTGTATTCTCAAGCCATAACTCGACCCTCTCAGCATCATCACTTGCTGAAGCTCTAAATTCTTCGGCCCCATACTTCTGTATCTTATCAACCGGAGGCCTACTTAGTCTCAGAGGATCTATAACTCGTATATTTTCAGGGTTAGGTTGTGGGATAGGAGGGGCTGGAGGTTGTTGAGTAGCCGGGTTTGCTCGTACAAACTCGCCAAGCCATTCAGACATCATACGGAAAAAAGCTTGCTTAGCTTCTTCCTGATTGCCCGCAGTAGGGCCCGATTTAAAAGGCACAGCCCCTTGAGTAGGTGCTAGCGCAATACTTTCAACATCGTCGGGTATTACTCGATTCGAATCCATTACTATATAAAATAGATTTCAGAGAATGTCAGGAGATATCACACTATCACATTTCATAAACATGGCATGTATAGCTAGACTTATACTTACTACGGTAGTCCTAGAATCGACTAAACTATAGCTCTGATACCAACAAAATGTAACACCCCTATCCCGTAATCGTTGCCGAAATAGGTAAGGGGCATTACCGGACTTGTAACACAAAAAAGATCAGTAAAATTTTGAACTCAACCTTCGTCAATATAATTCTATAACCAACATCAAAGCATGCTTTAAAGATTCGTATAACGATCCATACATTCATTGGGGTCAAATTAAAAACATGAGAACAATAGGGAGAACATTGAGAAAACTTTCAAGTTCGGGACACACGGTCGTGTCCCTAGCCCGTGTACATCAACAAGGTCATGCCCTACTAGACACGCCCTACACACTTAGCCCGTGGCCAACACTGCCAAATCCAACATGGTTACTAGACACGCCCGTGTGTCCAGGCCGTGGCCAACACTGTCAATTACCACACGGCTACAAGACACGCCCGTGTCTAGGTCGTGTGCAAAATTACCTAAAACATTTAAGGTGCAGGGGTTACACGGTTGAGTCACACGCCCGTGTCCTCTACCCGTGTGGCACAAGGTAGGCTTGGTTTAAGCCATTCTTGCCACCCAAAATGGGTCAATCCCTACAAGCAAAACATAGCCATATTACCACAACATTTCATGCATAATTGACTACCATTCAACACCATATAAGCATATAATGAACCATTTCAAACTCAATTTCCAAACATTATTCATCACAAACATTGCCATATAGAACACATCAAATTAGACATTCAAAATGGATTAAACAATCACAAAGCAAGCCATATCTCATAGCTTGAATTAGTATCAAAACATACCATATTCATTAACAAGCTAACCATAAACATAAACTTAGTAACTAGCCTAAACATACCATGACCCCTTTCAAAATAAAGGTCCAAAAGTACCAAACAGCTATTTGGATAGTGTGATGGCGATCTCTGACACGTTCGAATATCGAGCTAGCTTTCGAATCTAGAAAATAGAGGAATAAATAAACGAAGTAAGCTTCAAAAGCTTAGTAAGCCCGTATAACATAGAAATTAAACTTACGGAATCAATTAGATAGACACATAAACAATGCTAATTCAATTCATATACTCATGTTGCCTATATCACAAGCATACACTTATTAGTCCATGTAATTTCATAAATTATTCATGTATAAGATACAACATTTATGTATCATAAGCATAACTTCAATATTTATAACATGTAATTCATGTAAATCGATTCATATATTCTATGTAAATCTCATATAACATGTAATACATATATTTCTAGAACTTCATGTAACCTGTATCAGTAATTACCCGTTGAACCTTTAAGAACATCGAGGGATACTCAGGTGATACACACATAGTGTATATACGTATAACCTATAATCCGTCAATGCATCATATAAGCTCTTTCGAGCCTAAAATGATAACCCCGAAGGCTAAACATGTAATCCCATAGGATGATCAGTAAGCCCGTAGGCTGAATGGTAAGTTCGAAGACTGAACATGTAATCTCGAAGGATGAACATATAGCTCATGAGCTATGGTGAGTCTACAACAAATGCAGGAGCTCGAACCACCCTGTAGCCCTAGTAACATGTCACTTGTATCCTACGACTTTCTACGGTTCAAACGGGACTCAGTACTCAGATCGTATTTGTAATCTTTAAACATTTCCATGTCATTTCATATATGTATAACCAATATACAATTCAATCCAATAATCTCATACATCCACTTGACAATTAAACAATAGTTATAAACATATTCAAATTCAATTCTAATTATACGAACTTACCTTGATTTCCCAATATCTGCCCGTCAACCTTTCGTTTTCCCTGATCAAGTTACGGGCTTTGATTGTCTTGATCTATATTAATGCAAATTTAGCTATTTAAGCACTAACATATTCAATTTAATCCAAAAACATATATTTTGGCCTATTTGCAAAATAGTCCCTATACTTAGTCCTTTAAACACAAAATAGCAAATTAAACAATAGAACCCTTAATTTATCATAGCTGAATATCCCTATACCTTATACAAGCACATATCTTTCATAAAATCACATTTCTAGCCACATAAATTCTATTTCTTTTCAACTAAATCCATAAAACTCATTTTCATCAAAAACTACTTTGTAAAACTTGTATATTTCAAAACAACCTTCAATAATTAACCAAAAATTATTAAAACAACATGGATTCATAAATGGCATTTTTCAAAGACAACCAATTTCAGAAATTGAGGTACGGGTCGGCTAGTACACGAAGCAACGATCTCAAAAACGTAAAAATCATTAAAAACGGATCAAAAACCATACCTTAATTGATGAATCAAAGCTTACCGAATTCAAAATCTTAAAAACCCTATGTTTTTGTTCATGAAATCAGTGGAAGAGAATGAAAATTAAAGCCATTTTGTGTTTTTAATTACTAATATAACATATAATAATTAAAAGACAAATTTAACCTTACTAAAATCATTATAAAATCAATAGTAATATGGACATAAGTGTCCACTAGCTTTTAAAATGGTAAAATAACCATTTAAGGGCTCCCATTTTAAAAGCCATGATAAAAAAAAATGTCATTTATGAAATAGAACTCCTATTTATCGCTTTATGCGATTTAATCCTTTTTACCAAATTAACCAATCAAACAATAAAATTTCTATACGAAACTTTCACACAATGAATCTATCATGCTATAAAACATATAAAAGTAATTAAAATAATAATTTAACTCGGTTATGTGGTCCCGAAACCACTCGTTTCGATTAGGGTCTAAAATGGGTTGTTATAACACCAATGACGTAGCAATATCGCTAATAACAAAAAACATGGCAGAGCCACCAGAATCAAATTACGTGGCAAAGCCACTTTAACAGAATACATGACAAAGCCACTAGTACAGAACTTCCACCAGCACAAGCCTAACCCCATGCAGAACATCATATATGTCACATGTATGCATAATGGCCATGCTCAGTAATAGTCATTCAAATATATATTAAAACATATCAACCACGCAACCACAGTCACGTCAGTCAGATCACTGTCATACGATCATAATCACGTCAATTAGATACATAGTCTAAGTTAGTCACTTGCCCACAAGGGCAAAACAGTCATTTTACACACTAGAGGTGAAACGGTCATTTTACCCTACAAGGGTATTTTGGCAATTCTAACCTACAAGGGTATTTCGGTACTCTTACCTAACAGGGGTATTTTGGTAATTTCACCAACTAGGGGTATTTCGGTAATTTTTCAAACTAAGGGTATTTCAATAATTTTACAAATTAGGTGTTTTTTCGGTAATTTCTCAAACTAGGGGTATGTCGGTAATTTTGCAAACCAGGGGTATTTCGGTAATTTCGTAAACCAGGGGTATTTCGGTAATTTTGCAAACTAGGGGTATTTCGGTAATTTCGCAAACAGGAGTATTTTGGTAATTTCACAAACTAGGGGGATTTTGATAATTTCGTAAAGTAGGGGTATTTTGGTAATTTCGCAAACCAGGGGTATTTTGGTAATTTCATATACTAAAGGTATTTCAATAATTTCACAAATCGGGGGTGTTCCTGTAATTTTGTAAATCAGGGGTATTTCTGTAATTTTATCAATCCCTCAGAAGGTCTACAGTCACCTCGAGAGGCTCAAGTATTCTAAATAGGGATAACATTGCGATTGGGCCTAGGGCCCGTTCTTGGCCCAAGTGGGCCCACACGCTGGTGTGGCCCTTTTAGCCCAAAACTAGCTACAGATATGAGATTCACCTAGTCTAGTCCAACATTTACTATACAATTATACAATTTGCCCAATTGGGCCCACGGGCCCGTTGGGCCCACATGGCCCATTTCGGTATTCTGGTATTTGTCGATCTATAGCTAGAGTAGGGTGAAGTACACACTTAATAGGTATCTACAGTTAATCCACGCTCTGAACACTGTTGTGCGTAGAAGCCAACAATAATCGCACCCTTGACTCCCAGGGAGTGTGTCGATCAACTACGATCACCACCACCGTGACCCAACGGCATACAGATTAACAAATGATCCAACACCTAACCCAAACAAACACGCCACAATATGGAAGGGATAAGCCAAGAAAGGTATGCTTACTCTGCTCACGGTTTGCTCTATTTAAGGCCAGCATCTCGCCTATTCTCATGTTAGCTTCCCGATGTGGGATTCTTCATCAATCATCCAAAACCAACTTATTAGCAAAATAACCAACCCATGCGTGCAAAGGGATACAAACCAAAGTCCTCTCGATAGCCCTGTCAAGCAACCACCACTCGGACACAAGCTCATTTGTGTCATAAGTCCAACACATTTAACTTTAAAGCCCACCTACATGCTTCTAGATTTATTTAAAAGAAAAACGAAAATAAATTGTAACAGCCAAGACCTGAATCTTAGACCTCTTGCTCCCCTTATGGCATCACTTCCTTGCCACTAGACCACATCTCCTTTTGTGTCATGCTTTCACCAAAAATATCCTTAAAGTCTACCCACTAACGTCAAGGCCCCCATAATAAAAAAACATAAATTTTTGCCAAGGTCCAGGTTTGAACCTAGGACTTCTCTAATAGTCCCAAACACTCCCAAACCTCTTAGCCAACATACCAACATGCCATTCAAATTACATGGCCCTAAGGCCCATTACACAACCCAAGTAGGGCCCACGTGCTCGTATGGCCCGCTAAGCCAGATTTGCCCACAGCCACATGTATGACACAACCGGCCCACTAATTCCCACAAGTCCAAAGACAACCACCCATGTGGGGTTTACAAGCCCATTGGGCCCACACGTCCCACTCTTCTAGGCCCAATTTTGGGGTATTACAATTCTACCCCATTAAAGAAATTTCGTCCTCAAAATTTCCAACTAACAGGGTAGTCGTGTAACAACTACCCCTCTACGCTACCACTGCGTACTCTGATCCTAGTAACTTTAACACATATCCAAAACATCCACCTACCGTGGCAGATAGGTTACAATATCAATGTCAAGAACATCACATCCAAACATTTCCAGACACACAAAATAAATACCAAATCTAAATACAGTCCAATATCTAAAGACTCAAAATATTTCAATTTCTAAATAGACAAGAATTTAGAAACTTACGGATTCAGCGCCGAAGACTTGGTGTGCCATACAATAAATCCTTCAGACTTACTTCAAATCAGTTGTAAACAACTTTAAAATCCAAAAACTAAGCCCATTTCCACAACCCGAGCTTTGCAACCTGGCTCTGATACCACTAAATGTAACACCCCAAACCTGGCTTAGAAGTTAGGCCCGAATCTGGCTTGTCACATTGAAGTGTTTTTCGAAAGCCTTATTTCCATTAAAAACCCTTCTTATTAAAACTTGTTGCCATTTAAAACTTGTGTAAAATCTCGAATTTCGTATACATATTTTTAAAACGTGGTTTATTAAAAGACGTTCTCTTGTAAAATGTTATTACCTTTAAAACCTTAATTGTTACGAAAACCTAATTTAAAACAGTTGTGGAAACGTGATATTTTGAAAAAATAGTTGTTATTTTTGAAAAACCGTGTTTAACTTCTAGCAATTATAAAACAATAAATAAAATCCCAAATGTAAAAACTAGAAAGTTTAAAAGGCCTTATTACAACCCGAATCGGAATAAAGTACTTAAAAGTAAATCAAAACAGAGCATAACCATTGTGTGGCCTTCTTCGAGTCCTTCGCAGCACCGATCCTCCTAAAGCTAGGGATTACATGCACAGTTATTAAACGGGGTGAGTTTTATGAAAACTCAGTGCGTAATCCCTTGCTATATAAAACAAACAGTCAGCCATACAAAAGAATTAAAAGTCGGGGCCCCAGCCCTACTACAGTTCCAGTATATTGGACATTCGCCTATTATAACAGACAGTACCAGATGAGCCTTAGCCTATTACAGAATCAGAAACATTTTCAGAATCAGAATTAGAATCAGTATCAGTTAACAGAATTAGAATCAGAATGTGAATCAGGATCAGAATCAGAATCAGAATTAGAATGTGAATGCAATCCCAACCCAGTCCAACCATCACACCACCTATACCAACCCAACACACCATGTGAGGAATAACTCGACCTACCCAGCCCTACACACCAATGACGCAACAATGCCGCTAATAACAGAAAACGTGGCAAAGCCACCAGAATCAGATTATATGGCAAAGCCACTTTAACAGAATACGTGGCAAAGCCACTAGTGCAGAACTTCCACCAACACAAGCCCAGCCCCATGCAGAACATCATGTATGTCATGCTCATCATCACACACGTATGCATAATGGCCATGCTCAGTAACAGTCATTCAGATATATATTAAAACATATCAATCACGCAACCACAGTCACGTCATTCAGATCACTATCATACGATCATAGTCACGTCAGTCAGATACATAGTCTAAGCCAGTCACTTGCCCATAAGGGCAAAACAGTCATTTCACACCCTAAGGGCAAAATGGTCATTTTACCCTACAAGGGTATTTTGGGAATTCTACCCTACAAGGGTATTTTGGTACTTTTACCTTACAGGGGTATTTTAGTAATTTCACCAACCAGGGGTATTTCGATAATTTCTCAAACCAGGGGTATTTCAATAATTTTACAAACTAGGCGTATTTCGATAATTTCTCAAACCAGGGGTATTTCGTTAATTTTGCAAACAAGGGGAATTTTGGTAATTTCGCAAACTAGGGGTATTTTAGAAATTTCACAAACTATGGGTATTTTGGTAATTTCGCAAACCAGGGGTATTTCGGTAATTTCGCAAACCAGAGGTATTTTGATAATTTCATAAACTAGGGGTATTTTGGTAATTTTGCAAACCGGGGGTATTTCAGTAATTCGCAAACTAGGAGTATTTTGGTAATTTCGTAAACTAGGGGTATTTCAGTAATTTTGCAAATTGATGGTGTTCTTGTAATTTTGCAAATCAGGGGTATTTTTGTAATTTTATCAATTCCTTAGAAGGTCTACAGTCACCTCGAGTGACTCAAGTATTCTAAACAGCGATAACGTTGCGAACGTTCTTGGCCCAAGTGGGCCCACATGCTCGTGCGGCCCTTTTAGACCAAAACTAGCCACAGATATGAGATTCACCTAGTCTAGTCCGACATTTACTGCACAATTACATAATTTGCCCGCTTGGGCCCACGGGCCCGTTGGACACACATGGCCCATTTTGGCATTCCGGCATTTATCGTTCTACAGCTAGAGTAGGGTAAAGTACACACGTGATAGGTATCTATAGTTAATCCACACCCTGAACACTGCTATGCCCAGAAGCCAACAATAATTGCACCCTTGACTCCCAAGGGGTGTCTCGATCAACTACGATCACCACCACCGTGACCCAACGACATATAGATCAACGAATGATCCAACGCCTAACCCAAACGAACACGCCACAACGTGGAAGGGATAAGCCAAGAAAGGTATGCTTACTCTCCTCATGGTTTGCTCTATTTAAAGCCAGTATCTCGCCTATTCTCATGTTAGCTTCCCGATGTGGGATTCTCCATTAATCATCCAAAACCAACTTATTAGCAAAATAACCAACCCTTGCGTGCAAAGGGATTCAAACCAAAGTCCTCTCGATAGCCCTGTCAAGCCACCACCACTTGGACACAAGCTCCTTTGTGTCATAAGTCCAACACATTTCACTTTAAAACCCACCTACACGCTTCCAGATTTATTTAAAAGAAAAACAAAATAAATTGTAACAGCCAAGACTTGAACCTTAGACCCTTTGCTTCCCTTATGGCATCACTTCCTTGCCACTAGACCACATCTCCTTTTGTGTCATGCTTTCACCAGAAATATTCTTAAAGTCTACCTACTAACGTCAACGCCCCTATAATAGAAAAACATAAATTTTTGTTAAGGTTTAGGTTTGAACCCAGGACTTCTCCAATACTCCCAAACTCTCCTAAACCTCTTAGCCAACATACCAACACGCAATTCAACATACATAGGCCTAGGGCCCATTACGTAACCTAAGTGGGCCCATGTGCCCGCATGGCCCGCTAAGCCAAATTTGTCCATAGCCACATGCACGACACAGCTGGCCCACTAATTCCCGCAAGTCCAAAGACAACCACCTATGTGGGGTCTACAAGCCCATTGGACTCATACGGCCCACTCTTCTAGGCCCAATTTTGGTCCATCGAGGCCCAAAATAGTCTAAGTGCATGAAAACGCGCACAGTAGCCCTTACCATCCAATATTCCAGATTCATGATTTCAGATTGACCCAGGAGCATTCGCACACTCGGAAGTCCATGAAATGCCGACATTTCTGCATTTTGACTTTTCAGCTTTTGCCGATCTAAGCTACTAGAGGGTGTCATTACACACTTGCTTTCGTGACTTCCACAATCGGCACGCACTCAACCTATTACCATAACAACAATCATCAAAACCCTAACTAGTACTTAACGAAACTATATGCCAACTTACTCATCGGTTACTCATCGGCTAGAATACCCTGCTAACAAATTAGATCTCGTAGAGAACTCTCTAGGCCTCTTTGATGTAGACTGAAATGACTTGCTCATCTATCTTTTCTTCATGTCTTGCATCTCAATTTAGGCTTTACCCTTTCCTTTCAACAACTCCTCTGCCTTACAAGCTCTTTCAACTAAAATGAAAACTCTTTAATTTCTAGAACACCGACTGACAGTCGAATATCATCATTGAGCCCATCTTCAAATCTCTTGCACATAATAGCTTCAGTTGACACACAATCTCGAGCATAATTGCTGAGTCTGACAAATTCGCATTCATATTCAGTCACAGTCATCTTACCCTACTTTAGTTCAAGGAATTCTTTTCTTTTCTGTTCGATGAACCTCTGACTAATGTATTTCTTACAGAGCTCCTTCTGAAAGAAATCCAAGGTAACCCGTTCTTTTGGTACTACTGACAAAAGTTTCTTCCACCAATGGTAGTTCAAATCTCATAAAAGTGATACAACACACTTCATGCACTCTTCAGGTGTGCAGGATAACTCGTCAAAGACCCTGATAGTATTCTTGAGCCAAAATTCAGCTTTCTCTGCATCTTCATCTTTAGTAGCTCGAAACTCTTCGGCCCCTTACTTTCTAATTTTATCAACTGGTGGCTTCTCTCTTCTGACTATATCTATGACTGGGGAAGCTACATGGGTAGTTTGAGGATCATGAGGGCATGGAGTTTAACAACCGAATTCGTACGAACTCACTCGGCAAACCATTCATTCATAGCTTCGACTAACTGTAACGGGCCTTTCACTACTATCTGGTGTCACCGTCCATTCTGTGGGAGCGAGAGCATTACACTCTGCATCATCTACACCAACTTGTCCGGGATCCATAGCTATAAAAGGAAAACATTTTAAAATCATGAGGAGTCGTCACACTATCAAAATATAAGTATGGCATGTATAGCTAGACTCTTACTCATACTAAATATTCTGAGAACTGACTAAACTCTTGCTTTGATACTAATAAATACAACACCCTTTACTCGACACTGTTGTCGGAGTCGAGCACGAGGCATTACCAGACTTATCTTACTAGTTCGAGGCATAAAAATTTACTTTTAAAATTAATTCACTCACATTCATCCAATATATCCCTCAAAAGGGCCCTTGAGGCCCTAAAGCATGCAATTGAAATGATTCGGGACCAAATCGAGAACATTAAAAAATTTTCGATTACTTACACAAATCAAAACAATTTATTTCACTATTCATAATAAAACTAACCACCTGCATAATAGTTACTAAATTAATTATAACTAGAGTTACAAAACTCAAAATTCAAATCCGTAAATTTTCCCTCAAACTAGACTCATATATCTTCTTGCCATAAATTTTTTAGAATTTTTGGTTTGGTCAATTAGTACATTTTATTCATTAAATGCTCCCCTATTTTGCAGTCTAGCAGGCGTGACCTCTCTTCACTAAAATTTGATTATCTTATTATACAGAATTTAGATAATGTTTCTATTTGTTTCTCTTCTAAATTAACTCATGAAGGAATCCAGACATATAAATTATGACTCATAATTCTTTTTGTTCAATTTTTAATGATTTTTACAAATAAGAATAGGGGATCACAAAATCATCTAAACCAGTCTCACGAAAATTTAAATATCCCAAAATACAGACTTCTTTTGCTTTCTTTCTTTCTTTCCTATGAAAATGGACTCAAAAGTCCTTAATTCTATATATCATTCATCATGTAATTCCATTTCTAGAATTTTTAGTGATTTTTCAAAATCAAGTCACCTGCTACTGTCCCAAAACTACTCCATGGCCAACTTTTACTCTTTCATAATTTCTTTGCATTAAACCTCATTTAGGCATACATAACATCAAAACATGTTCTTAGTTAGCCATTTCAATAGCTAATTATTATCAAGTATTCACATGTCATTCTTTAGTCATATTATAAGGACATGCATACAAAATGATCAAGTCCCTATACATGCCATAACTTAAAACGTTTCGAATCACAAAATACCAAGACAACCCTTTGATAGTGTGAAACCATCTCCGACGTCCTTATGATCCCCTAATTGGCTTCGTGATACTATAAAAAAAGAGATAAGAAAGGGACTAAGCATAAAGCTTAGTAAGTTTGCATGTAAATAAATAACAACATTCTAAATGAATTATCAAGATAACTTTAACATTCAAGCTTAATATGCATAAGTCTTGAATTTTCTTACCTGCACCTTTCGAACATGGACTAATCTTACCTTTCCTTGAGTATACTCTTTAAATTTCCCGTTGAAACACTTAGAACACTAAGGATACACGGGCCACTTTCCTTTTTAAACTTTCCATTTCCATCTCTTGACATGGTCTTACGTATTATCCTTGCCTTATGAATTCACCATTGCCATGCCTTGGCATGGACTTACCTCAGATCTTTGCCTTATAGTAGCTTATCAATGCTATGACTTGACATGGTCTTACATGATATCCTTTCCTTGTAAAACTTACCAATGCCATACCTTGGCATGGTCTTACTTGGTATCCTTAAACCGTAATGTCATGACATTTGTATCCTACACATTCCTAAGGTTCAACCGGGACTTTTCAGTATCAATTCATCCTCAATTCTCACTTGGGTCATCAATGAGTAAATTCACAAAATAAACATATAGAAGCTGAAAAATAACGGTATTAAATATAAATAACATAACATTGCATTTATTTACCGCAAACTTACCTCGATAAAAAATATGATCAAATATTTTAATCTACTCCTCAACCTTTCTCTTTCCCCGATCTAACCCCGAATTTTGTTCTTCTTGATCTATAATAGCAAATTTACCTTATTTAATACTCACATTTATCAAAACAGTCCTTGACTCTAACTTTGGAAAAATTATGATGTTGCCCCTAAACTTTTACATATTTACACTTTTGCCCCAAAGCTCAGAAATTAAACTTTATCCCCAATTCTTATGTTTTAGGACATGCTAATTACTTTTTTGCTACTATGGCCATCAAATTCTCACTCTAACATGTACTTATGAACATTAGGTATTTTTACCGATTATGTTGTTTTACTCGTTTTCGCTTAAAATCGCTTGGCACAAGTTGTTTACATAATTTCAAGCTTCATATTCTACCATAAAACATCAAAATAGACACATTTCACCTATGGGTATTTTTCCAAATATGAACCCTAGGTTAAATTATCGCTAGAATAAGCTAAATCAAGTTACCAGGACTCCAAAAACGTAAAGAACATTATAAATGGGGCTTGGATGCACTTATTATGAGCTTGAGAAGTTGAGAAACCCTAGCTATGGTGTCCCCTTGAAGTTTCAGCCTAATGAAGAAGGTGGACAACATTTTGCCATCTTTTTCCCTTTTTAATCTTTTAATTACCAAATGACTAAAATGCCCTTCATTAAAAATATAGTTATTTTTATCTATATATGTCCATTTTTGTCCATGAAAACCTAATCGTCTAATTGCCATTTAAGGACCTCTACTTCAATTATACTCTTCAATTTAATCCTTTCCTATCTAGAACTCATATTTATCAACTTTTTCAAAAAAGCCCTAATAGGCAAATTAAACATGTAATTCATAAAATTTTCTATCGATACTTTAACACATGCATCTAATCACTCAGTAAATTATAAAAATTAATTGGAATAAATTTTTCCATATCAGATTCGTGGTTTCATAAACACTATTCCATTTAAGCCCTATCTCGAGATGTTGGATCAGCATCAGTTTACGATCTCGTGTAAGACCATGTCTGGGACATGGCATCGATATCGATATAAGATCCTGTGTAAGACCATATTTGGGATATGGCTTCGGCATCGACATGTGATCTCATAAAAGACCATATCTTGGATATGGCTTTGGCATCATACCATTAGAATGGCATTCTAGTATCCTTTGGTATTCTAAGTAATTTAACTGGAAAAGTATTCAAGTTAATGAATTTAACGAGAAAGACTAAAATTGTGCGATGAGTGATACAGGTACACATGAGTAATTCACGAGAAGTGAATATAAAATGATATGACTTTGTCAGTAAGAAAGAGCATGAGTAATTCACAAGAAGTGAATACGAAATGATATGAATTTGTCAGTAAGAAAGAGCATGAGTAAGCCATGTTAATGTGTAAAGAAATTATGTGATATTCATGATAACTCATTTGGATGTTAATTTATGATTTATGTTGCTATTTATTTCATGCAACTTACTAAGCAATTGTGGTTACTCCTTTTCCTTCCCTTTTCCTTGTAGTTTTCCCAAGCTAGCTCGGGGATCGTTAAAAGTCAGAGCTCAAAGTCACACTATCAAGCATTCCATTTTGGTATAGTAAGGTTTAGTTATTTTGAGTATAGCATGTATAAAAACTTGGTCATTTTTATATATGTCATTTTGGGTAGCCATCCGTGTTGGCTATTGGTGTTACTTAAGTTATGTTGTAATGGCCTTTGGAAATGGGCTAATATTAATTATGTTTTAAGTATGCAAAGTGAATGACATTCATGATATCATTAGATGGCATACCTAAGTAGAAAAGTGAATGATAAGAATGCATGATTAGTGTGATTTTGTATGGCATGTGGATGCCTTAATTTTAGATATTTAGATGTTTATAAATGACATGTTATGTGATATTAAAGTTGGTCTTATGCTTGATCAAGTTTTAGGGTGGCAAAGGGCACGGAAAATAGCCTATATTTGTCCACATAGGTAGGCACACTGTAGCACCCTGAATTTGGGCCTAGAAGAATTGAGTGTTGAGTCTAGGTTCGATAAAAGAAAACCTGAATAATTGTGAAGTTTTAAAAAATTATTATTGTTAAAAAAAATGTTACTGTATTTTTTTTAAAATCTTATGAAAATTATAGTTTATTATTATTAGAAAATTTTACTGTATTTATTATTATTGATGTTTTTAATATTATTAGTAGGAAAAAAAGAATATTATTGTATCTGAAATTTTTATAAAAATATATTTATTACTATTGTTATTATTATTATTATTATTATTATTATTATTTAAAAATATATAGAGTATTATTATTAATTTGGTATTTAAATTCAGTTTTTAAATGAATTTGGAAGTTTTTAAGGTGTGGGAAAAATCTTGGTTCAATCCAAGACTTTAGCAAAGAAATTAGTTTTTGTTTGTTAGGGGAACTGGGCAATAAGGCTTTAATAATTAAGTGGGCTAAATTTGTCACAAAGGGAAGTCTGGTTCAGTGGCAGAGGCGCTAGGAGGTTGTAGGAGTGCCTGGGTTCAAGGCACGGTGCGCGCATAAATTGCTTTTTATTTTAGAAGCCGTGTCGCGCTAAGGTAAGACTTAAGTATAGTTGCGACCGAGTTATGCCACAAAAAGGCTTGTGACACAGCAGCAGCGGTGCGTTAGGACTTCCAGGGTAGCACGAGTTCGAGTCCAGGCGCAGGCGTGTTTCTATTTTATTTTTATAAAATGAGCGGGACTTCAACAGGTAATCTTTAAAATAAAACGCGACCGTATATTGTTAAAAGCAAGCGTGCGTCCTGGTGGTCAGCTGTGTGCTGGGCAACCTAGAGGTGCTAGGTTCAAGCAGCATCCCGCGTAGAAAAGGAGCATTTTTGCTGAGTGTGCGCAGAAGGAGCCGTGCGGGACTGGGGCGCTTCCCAGCAGCAGATGCAAGCGGTGGGGGCTGTTATCAAGTGATGGAAAAGTTTGAATTCCATTCAAACTTTGTTTTTGTTTTTTTAGCTAAAATTAAGGGATTGAAAGCAATTCAAATCTGTTTTGAATTTAAATTCAATGATAGCAAAATTCAAGGAGCAAATCCTGGAAGTAGAGTGCTAAAATCATGGTATTTGTTTTCGAAAAGAATTCGGCTATGGCAAAATTTTGGCCATAATTCCCTTCTTTATTTTGGTTGGGGTATCATGAGTATTAGTCGATCCCTGTTTATTCAATTGGTTTTTCTTATTATTTTTAGCTTCTTTTATTTTGCTCATCTCCTTTTCTCTAATTCTTTTATGCATACTCTTAATCTTTCCTTCTGTTTTACACTCTTTCTTTTGCTTTTCTCTTCTCCAATCTGTGAATCTTTTCTACTCTCTTTCAAGCCAATTCACCTCTTCTCTTCCTACTCTTAAACTTCTTTCTCTACTGACCATCCACATTAGTTTCTTAAACCGAATAGGCATATTTTAAATTGAATTCAAGAGTCGGAATTGGTCTCCATCGGTGTCTTGAAATTAGATCTACAATAGATCTGGAAGAAAGTGGCGCTTGGGAACGTTTTAGCAAATAGATCTTTGGTAAGTAACTAAACTTCTTCTTATTCGTTATTTTGGAAATTAAGAGTAGCCGAAATCCCTGTATACATGTAGGGAGGCTGTCGACATGGCCCAAGGGTGTTTTAACGATATATTTCGATTCTTATATGTGTTATTTAGCGAAGAAGGTGATCTAGCGAGGAACTGAAGGAATCTATTCAACCAGATCTAGATCTAGTAGATCCAAATCGATAGAGGTAAGGTTTCATGGCCATTAAAGCTGTGGCCGAGTATGGTAAGGAATCTTAGTATCGGTTTTCTTAGTTTCTTTGGTTAATTGGTTAAATAATGGATTGTAGGAGAAATCGCATAGGAGATCTCGTCAACGTTTCGACATTAGGTGTGTATCGAACCCTTCTTTAGCCTAAATCGGCAAAGGCCAATTAACTGAAAATTAGTACTATGTGGGCTTGTGAGTGTGCGAATGCTCACAAGATGATTAGAAATCATGGGATCTGTAACCGTGAGTGGTAAGTTAGTTGAGTGTGCAATTTCGTGCACTTCGGTAAGTTGGGCCTCGATGGGCCGAAAGTGGGCCCAATGGGCTTTTGGGCCCATTTAGGTAAAAATATGAAATAAGTATGTTCTGTTGGACTGTAGGATCGAAACTGCTAAAACCGGTAACTGGATAAGAAACTTGAACTAAACGGGCTTAATTTGCTAATAAGCGCTATAGGGCCCATTAGGGGTTTTTGGGCCCATTGTCTGTAATCTCTTAAAATAGATTAATTAAGCTGCTGGGATGAAAGTTAGACTAATACTGATTAAACTGTACATGAAACCCTAGGAATTGGCAAAATTACGAAAACACCCTCATAGGTGAGAAATTACTATTTTACCCTTAGGTGTAAAATGACCATTATACCCTTAGGGCTGAATTTGACTGAATTGCATGATTTACTGTTTCTGTTTACTATATGCCATATCATGATATCTGTTGCATGGGACTTGGGATTTATTGATTGTGAAAGTGTTAGTGGCATTGCCACGTTACTGAAAGGGGCTATGCCTCGTACTGTTATCTGAAAAGGGCTTTGCCCATACTGTTTACTGAAAGAGGCCTTGCCTCATATTACTGTTTGTGGCCACTATATCTGAGCAGCCATGCTGTGACTGTGGTGTGTTGGTTGGGTGGGTCAAGTTATTCCCCACATGGTGTGTTGGTTGGTACAGGTGGTGTGTAGCGGTTGGGTGGGTCGAGTAGTCTCCCCACATGATATGGGCTTGCATTCATGATTATTAATTGTTCTATTTCTGTTTTGGGCCTTTGGGCCATACTGTTCTCTGCACTGCTACCTAATAGGGCTTTGGCCCAGTATCTGACTGAGATTGGTTTGGGCTTAGGCCCAATGGGCTTGAGTTGACTTGGGCTTTGGATGGGCTTCTGTACACACTGAGTTTTCCAAACTCACCCTTTTTCCTTCCATCCTTGCAGGTGAGCCTTAGATTGGTGGACTTGGAGCTGGAGGGATTCAGAGTGGCCACTTGGACTGGACTGATTGGTTTAAATCAAGTTAATTATTTCAGTTTATTCTTAATTACTTTTATTTTGATTTTGGGTTTGTAATAAGGGCCTTTTTAATAATTTTTAATTTGTTTTAGCTTAAGTATGATATTTTTAAATTGTTCTTAAATGGTTAGCTTTAGGGCACGATTTTATAAAAGCTACTTGTTTTCAAAATATCTCGATAAGTAGAGCAAAGCTTCCGCAACGTAAATGTTTTTCACAAATATATATCTTCAATACGTTTAAACTTAATTTGTTCGTAGACAAGTCACAAGGTTAAAGTGTGGCAATGGATGTGTGCATGTCTAGGAGTGGATCTAGGAAGAGCTTGGTACTTAAGCAGTCTAAATGACTCACCTCCTCTTCTCTTGAATACTACTTGGTGCATAGTATCCATTCACTTCAAGCCATAACAAGAGGATCTGATTTTCTGATAACTTAAACTGTTTTTAAAATAACATGTTTTCCGCAACTACATATGTTTACGAGTTTTCAAAATTTCCCATAAGATTTTACAAGGTTGTTAACAAAGTTTTGTTTATTATGATAACTCACGTTTTGGAAAGATAAACACAAGCTAAGGTTTTATGCAAATTTGACGGTAAAAGTTTCTAAACATTAAGAAGTGTTTTCAATGAAAACATGATTTTCGAAAAAAACACTTCAATGTGACACACCAGACTTGGCCGTAACGTCTGGGCCAGGTTTGGGGTGTTACACACACGGACGTGTGTCTAGGCTGTGTGTAACACACGGTCAGCCCTATGAGCGTGTTGACAGGCCGTGTGTCCTCTGTACCAAATTTATGCAAAATAGAATGCCCAGTAGTAAACACACGGGTAGAGACACGGTTGTGTGTCTCAACCATTTGGACGGCACGGCCAAGCACACGGGCGTGTGGCTTGGCCGTGTGCCCCTAAATGTTTATTGACGTCATAAATAGAATACCCAGGTTTTCCACACGGGCGAGGACAGGGGCGTGTCATGGCCGTGTGAAGGACACGGGCCATGGACTCGAACGTGTGTGAGGCCATGTGAAAACCCCTGTAGGTTTGAAATGAAAAATAAATTTAACATGGGCTAGGGACATGGGAGTGTGTGACAACATAGCCTGCCCACACGGGTGTGTGCCCCTGTTTTAAGCAAAAATTTTTCAAGTGCCCGAAAGTTTCCGGTTTGGTCTTGAACCATTACTGATGTATGTTTTGGGCCCCGTAGGCCCATAATAAGGATATTAAGAGAATGTATGAAAAGTTTTTAAATGGAAATGAAATTTGATGGCTCAGATTTGTATGTTTAAGTAAGTTTAAGTATTGTAATGCCTAGTACCCCGTCACGACGTTAGACAAGGATAAGGGGTGTTACAACTTCTCTATTTTTAAAGCCTGTAGTATGCGAACCTAGGAAGTATGGAAAGTATAGTTACCTTGTGAACCCATATTATTCTACAAGCTCTTGCTTTATGTTGTACTGCGAACTCATGCTATTTTGTTAAAACAAACTTATGTTGTATGGTTCATGCAAACTTAAGTTGAGGTGCGAACCTTAATAATAGCTTCCATATAATTATAGTTATGTTTGAAAGTTTGTACTTTAAATAGCTTGTTTATGTCTTGCATGCGAACATCTTAAGCCTTTTTGTTTCGGTGACATGTGAACCCTACCTTTGTTGTTTGTTAAGATAGCATTTTTTATTTCTATGTTTGATATTCTTTTGTTGTTGTGTTATAACTTAAGACATTATTGTTGTAAGTTAATAGTTTGTTGTAGGTTAGGTTTGGAGCTAACAGAGAGTCACTTTAGTGGATAATGTAGCTAACTAGATTCAGGTCAAACTTACTTGATCGGGTTTGGGTATTACAGAAAGGCTATAAATAGTTAAGAACTGAATTCTCATGTGGATTCTTCCCAATTCTATTTCATTCTCTCCTTTTCGTCATCTTTCTTGGCTGCTCTAAATAAGATATAACTATGGAAGCTCTACATGGAGCAATGATCATGAGGGTTGAGTTAGATAAGTAGAGAATCTAGTACACTGGTAAGGTTCTTAGTCCATCTGTAAAATTAAGATTAAGAAAATGAAGATAAGGTTTTCCTAAAACCTTTTAAGGGATTCTGCATGACTCTATAAAAAAAGAGTTTTAACTTGAGAATACTGAGTTTCATTTGTGACTTTGGTTGTCATGATTACCTACTAAGAGGATGGAAGCTCTTACATTCAGAAAAGTAAAGTTGATAAGGTGAAGAAGCATCAATTAAATTTCTACTTACCATTACTAGAGTGCTGAGTGGTTGGCATGATTCTATGTTAGGTTTTGTGATAATGAATGATCTCTACTAATTGTGTGTGATAAGCATGGCTAGGATTGCTTGGTATATGGATATCTGCCAATGTAGTTCAATGTACATGAAATAATTATGATTCTATGTTATAAAAGATAGTGTACTCCATGATAGAATGTAAGTTAAATGCATGCATGATTATAATTATGAAGCACAAAAGGGAAATATTGATAGTTTAGATGAAGTTAGAATTGAGAAAGGGAGATTCTATTATATATCACCATACAGTGTTGCTGGGTGCGAATTGTGATGATCGGAGGTTCTAGCCTTACAGAGGGAACCCTAGGGTGTTTGAGCATCATGGTTAGGACAAGTAATAGAGGAATACGGAAAAAGAAAATTTGAATTCCGTTAAGACTCCACCATCTGAGATTGCTAGGAGGAAACTTTGATGTGTAAAATTCTGAGCATTGCGGGGGGGACACTTTGGTGTTCCAGCATCAAGGTAAAATGTGAAAATAAATTATATTGATTGATCCTTTGGGACGACACCTTGACGATGGTATTTAAGTTCTATAGAGTATCACCGCGGCAATAGTCAATAGGCTCTATATGGCAACACTGGATAACGGTAAGGCCTTATGAGGCAACACCTCAAAAGATGTCTAATGTGTAAGACCATAGCTCAGCTATCACAACCAGCATAGTCTACTAAGAAACTGAATATGGGGTAGTCCATCGTGAAACTAAATACGAGGTAGTTCGTCGGGACACTAAACATGTGGTAGTCTATCAAAACACTAAACACAGTGTGGTCTGCTGAAACACTAAACATGAGGTAGTCCACCGAGATACTAAACAATGGGTAGTCCGTCGGGACACTAAACACAATAATCCACTAGAACTAAGGAAACAATGTAGTTTGTTGGAACAATAAACAAAAAATAGTTCACCGTGATGAAAATTGTGGAAACATATACAATCCAGTAAGAAGGGTCGGATGAAAAATGTATTTTTTGGCCAAACGATAGTGAGCCAGTGGATTAATAGGGAACCAGTCGATTAAGGCAAAAGAAACAGAAAGGAAATAGTCTACCAAGCAATAATTAGAAGAGTCGTAGCACATATGGGTGGTAACCCAGCTAGAACCATATATAACAAAGGACATACCAGTAATGCCTAGTGAATAGGCAAACATATTATGGTTTATTTGAGGATCAGAGATAAGGATCTGCTATCAAGAGTCTCTAGAGGGTGCTCAACGAACCTGTATACTAGTGGTTGACTGAAAATAGATCAGATAGTCCATAAGGAAAAAAGGGGTTAGTTAGAACCCAATGATAGAGAGAGTTACCTAGAAAGGATGCTTCGAGTGATAGGTATGTCTGTCAAGACTATTCCTGTTTAAAAGAAAAACTAGTATGAAAGTATCAGCCAAATGCCTAGTTCCGTAGAGAATAGATATGTGGAGGAATCATGAACTCAAGCGGTCATCCAGATGATAGTCTACTTGGTAATGTAAACCAAAGAAGTCCACAACAAACAAGTATATATATATCACCTCAAAAGCAATATGTTGCGACAGGGCAGAATACAATGAAGTAATCCAAACAACATTGCAACCTAATGATGGGGTGGTAATGGTAAAGATGAACCCTGATAAGAACGCCAATGCACGTGGGCCCTACTAGAAGGCCATATGAGTAGAACGTCAATTCAATGCCAGGTCCATGGCGCGTTCAAGCACCAGAATGAAATAATAAAGAATAGGCATGAAAGGAATTGGGATAAGAGGAATATAAAACACAAGTTGTGAAAAGATGGGCAGGAATCTGCAAGGATGATACATCCGCTAGAACTGACCATAGGAAATCAGGGGGACAGAAGCTGACCAATTAAAGATTTCTAGTGATCACTACACCATTAAAGACAAACTGATGTTGGTTAGAAGTTTGACACCCTATGCAAACTGAGATCGCCAGACGAATCAAAGAGTAGTGTGTTTGGTTCTTTTACATTTGAAACACCTTTCAAGATGGAGTTTATTTTAGTGTAATGTAGTAAAGGAACTCACTAAGTTCATTGAACTTATCTAACAACCCCAAACCCGGCCCAGGCATGATGGTTGAATTTGGCAGTGTCACATTAGAGTGTATTTCGAAAACCATATTTCTTTAATAAAAATCCATTCGAAGGTTAAGGCCTCTTGTTAATTCTCAAATCCTCTTAGTTATTTGTTAACCATTTTAAAACGTTATTACTTCTAAAACATTCTTTGTTGCGGAAGCTTAAAAATTGAGTTGCGAAAACGTGTTGTTTTGAAAACAATTAATGTTTTGGAAAATCGCGCTCTACTTCTAACAGATATAAAACATAATAAATAAAATCCCAAATTGAAAGCTAGAAAACTAGAGCGGCCTTGTTACATCAAAAACCTACATTCAAGTTATTGAAAAATAAATAGTCGATGTAACGTAGATGTAGTTGTATGGCCACCCTTAAGTCTCTTACAGCACCTATCCACCTAACGTTGGGGATTACCTACACAATTAAAAACGGGGTGAGTTTATGAAAACTTAGTGTGTAATCCCCTAATATGAAAACAGTCAGTCAGACAAATAGAATATAGAAGTAGTTTGGGCCTGAGCCCATTATAGCAGACAGTATCAGATGGGCCTTAGCCCATTACCGTAGCAGAATTAGAAGAAGAACATATGTGGGCCTCAATCCAATACAGTATCAGTTCAAAACAATAATGCAATCGTGCAACCCACCCCAATCCAGCCAACACACCACTCCGTACCACCAACACACCATGTGGGGATAAAATCGACCCACCCAGCTAGCACACCAATATCGCAACAAGGTTGCCAGATAATAGAATTGCAGCATAGTTGCCAGTAAAATAAGTGGCTTAAAGCCATCAATAGCTGTACAGAGCCTTCAAAACGGCACAAAGCCTTTAGTAACGGCACGAGCTTTCAGTAATATGAATGGCACTAAGCCATCGATAATATGCGTGCCACAAAACCATCGGTAAAGTGGATGGCACTAAGCCATCGATAATATGCATGGCACAACACCATCGGTAAAATGAACAGCACTAAGCCAACAATAGTATGTACGGCACAAAGCCATCGATCATTCCACAGTCATCTCATGCGACCCGTACGACCTTAACAGATCAGTACGAATATACGGCTTTAAGCCGTCGGTAGGTCCACAGTCGTTTCGTGCGACTCATGCGACCCGTGCGACCCTAACAGATTAGTACTTCCTCCATAACAATATCCCAACCCATGCAATATGCCGTGCATGTATGCAAAACACATAAACAACACATGGCACGCTCAAACAATTAAACATCATATAAGGGCAAAATAGTCATTTTACCCTACAGGGGTTTTACGGTCATTTTACCTACAGGGGGTATTTCGATCATTTTACCCTATGGGGGTATATCGATCATTTTACCCTATGGGGGTATATCAGTCATTTTACCCTATGAGGGTATATCGGTCATTTTACCCTACGGGGGTATATCGATCATTTTACCCTACGGGGGCATATCGGTCATTGTACCCTACGGGGTATATCGATCATTTAACCCTACGGGGGTATATTGTCATTTTACTCTACGGGGTATATCGGTCATTTTACCCTATGAGGGTATATCGGTCATTTTACCTTATGGGGGTATATCGGTCATTTTACCCTATGGGGGTATATCGGTCATTTTACCCTACACGGGTATATCGATCATTTTACCCTATGGGGGTATATCGGTTATTTTATCCAATGGGGGTTTATCAGTTATTTTACCCTAAGGCGGTATATTGGTTATTTTACCCTACAGGGGTATATCGGTCATTTTACCTTATAGGGGTAAATCAGTCATAATGGAAGTATTTCGGTCATTTCCATCTGAATGGGTCTAGACTCACCTACCGACCCAACAGAAGGTCTGCGATTAACACGCGCACCCTAACAGTCATAACAGTGCAATTGGGCCCAAGGTGCATTATGCAGCCCAAGGGGGCCAACACGCTCGTGTGGCCCATCTGGCCCAAAATTAACCACGGCCATGCAAACTACATAGCCCAGTCCAATATTTATCCCATGTCATGAGACTTACCCGTTGATAAGCTCGCGATATTAAGTAATAAAATTTATAAAAACTGATCACACCAAAAACTAACTAATATCACGATTTAAAGGCGAGCGCACCTATCGAACAGTAGTATAGTTTAGCGGCAAGACCGAGTTATCGTACCCAAGGGAACCAAAAGTACTAATACTTACTTCCTTTCTATTATCTAGCCTAAAAATAAAAGAGGATTGATTGAAACTAATTCTAAAACTAACTAAAAGTGCACAAAAAGTAAATTGGGGAAAACTTTTGGGAAAAGCTGATTGATATGAGTAATACTTAAGGAAGAATGCGCCTAGACTTCACTTGCTATTAACTTCATGAACTAGATGATTTCTTCACTTGACTTGATCCGTAGAAATCCCTAACCTATGTTAATACTTTTCAAGGATAAGAACAACTAGGCCTAGGCTATTAACTAAAGTTTCTTTATTAATTAACATCCTAGGTTGCGTTAATTCGATCTATGGATCCCCCTATTAGGTTTGACCCTAATCCAGCAGATTTATGTCGCCCTATGTCTAGGGTTGCATGCAACTCTGCTTAATTATGGTAGATCTACTCTTAAAACAGGGACTTTTTCTCCTCTACCTAAGCACATCAGTTTCTTGAAGTAATACCTAGGATTATTAAATCAAGAATGAAAAAAGCATAATTAAGAACAATTCAAGTATTTATCAAATAATTTAAGAATAAATAATAACAAGATCTATCTTAGGTTTCATCCCCCTCAAGTATTTGAGGGGTTTAGTTCATAATAAAGAAAGAAACCATCTCAGAAGAAATAATATAACAAAACATAAAGAAACCAAAAACCCCTAAAGGAATTTAGGGAGATCCTCTGTCTTGATGTAGAATTCTGGCTTCTGGGATGAATCAATCAGCTCCCTTGGAGTAATCCCTTGCTTTCACTCCTTGTGTTGGCAGAATTATGGCACTCTTTCTTGAGAGAGAAGAGTATATCTTTAGAGTTGCCTCATGGAGTCTTTATATAGAGTTTAGAATGGCTTTCTTAGCCCCTAAGTATCCAAATCCGAGTGAAATTCCTCTTCCTTGCGATAGGGACACTCCCGTGTGCTATGCCCATGTGCCACGACAAGAGGCCGTGTGAGATTCTGTCGATGGAGGCACAGCCGTGTGGTCTGGTCGTGCTTGTCAGGGGCTGGACCGTGTGATCTTCATGTGGCATGGCCGTGTGCCACAGCTGTGTAGTGACTTCTTGGGCCGTCTCATTTTCACAATTTGGCCCATTTTCTCTGTTTTTTGTCCATTTTCCGTTCTTTTCTCTTCCCTATGCTCTCCTGAGTATAAGATATGAAAAAGAAAGATTAAGAGCACCAAATCTCACAAAATTAATGATAATCCATCCAAAATATAGGCTAAACATGAGGTAAAAATATGTATAATTTATCGTTTATCAAATACCCCCACACTTAAGCCTTTGCTTGTCCTCAAGCAAAATCTCAATCCTTAATTAAGAATCATTCCTCTTAATTTACAATCGTTATTAATAATGTTTCAAACTAATCCACAGGTAATCACACAATGAAAATTCAATTAGAAGAACATTAAAGATTCAATCACTCTAAGTTGAGAATTTTATCATTGAAACATAAGTTTCTTCCTTCCTCCTAAGTAATTATCTCTCCATCTTAATTAACAGAAGTTGACATCCTCACTAAGGATTCACTCTATCCACTCAAAGTGTTTAGGGTTCAAGATTTAAGCACTCTCTAGTCAATCTGAAAAGTTATTGCCATAGGCTTGCAAGAAAATCACATCTCCACCGCTATAGATTGATATGACACATCGATCAAAAGGTCTTGTAATGGTTGTAATGGGGCTTGGTTAGGGGTGTTGTTACAGGCTGCAAAAGAGGGTTAGAATCGAGATTGAACTGAAAAATTTTCTAGCTAGAAAAATCTCTATCACTGGAACATATTTCTCGAGCTAATTCTTGTAATAACATCACTTCTGCCTTGGTAGCCTTAGAATAGAAATATGCAAAAAACTATTTGAACTATTACAGATTACAACTGAATTAGTGCATACGTTTTTTTTATAAAATACAATAAATTGAATAAAACTTTACTATCTGGAAAAGCGAATAAAGCTAGATAAAAATTTCAACTCAAATCTCAGTAAAAATAGGGATCAAAGTAATTGAATGGAATTCAAAAAAAATGGGTTATAGGTTAATATTAGAGGTAAGTCAAAGAAATGGTTGTTAGGCTCAATGGGGTTCACTAGGGGTTAATTTATAGAGGTAGGCTTTAGTGGAGTAAGTGGGTTAAATCCTAAGTGCCTTTATCATCTCAGTGTATCAAATCAATGATGTGGTCTTGACATGTATAATCACAACAAGTTCTAGAATAACAAATCAGTATTGACTCACTCAAAGCAATAATAAAAGTGAGCACGAAAGAATGTATGCTAAAAAAGGCTCAAAATCTCACCAGAATTATGGCTTTTTATGTCAATTCTGCGAATTTCAAATCTCAAGATAACATTTAGAATTAGGGAAAAGAACTTATGCAAAAATTAGAGTCCTCAAAAATTTCAGCTTATCATGCTTGATTCCCTAATGTTTTAGAGTTTGAATAATCAAAGTACAAGCACCTATGTCTTAATTCTCACATATCAATAAAACTCATAAATCAATCAAAATATATTCTTAATAGGAAGTTGAAGATAATGCAAGGAATGAAAGTTAGAAAAGTTTAGGGATTTCAAAGAGAGTGTAAAGACTGAAAATAGATTCCCCTCTACACTTAAGATGTACATTTCCCTCAATGTACAAAGATAGCATTAGTAGCAATAAAAGCACAAGATCATAAGATAGGGAGAGGTATGAAACTCCCTGCTTTGGATGGATTAGTGAGACGGAGATTGGAAGAGTTGACAGTTGTGGCAATGTGTTCCCTTTTTCGTAGAGATTTGAGCTGTAAAGCTCCTTTGAAACTGCGAAAGTATTTATTAGCTGTGGGAATTTGGATCAATTGAAAGTACTCGTTAGGGGTTGGTCGTTATGAAAAAGAAATAAAATAAAATAAAACAAAATACTAAAAATATTAATAATGAAAAAGATGAAATAGAAAAATAAAAATAAACGTAAAAAGGAAAATAAAGTTAGAAGAAAAGGTAAAAATAAAGATCAGTGTTAGAATAAAAATTAAAATAAAAAATAGAGTTAAGAGGAATAGAAAGCTCTAATCCTCAGATGGATCACGCGGCGGTGGAGTGATGCGGAGGTGCTGGCATATCTACTCTAAGGTGGCATCGATATAATCGAGGCGCCGAAAGCATTGCTGCTCAAATTGTGAAAAGCGCTCAGATAGGTCAGCGTGGGCGTCTGTCACATGGGCTGGTCGTTGGGGTCGTGGTGGCTCGACAGGCGCATCCTCCTCTGGTGGTGGGACATCATCAGGAATGTCCTCTAGCTCCTCACCCTTCTGAATGGTGCAGAACTAAAAGTGGCTGCCTCCTGGCCTATGCTCAATCATCCTCATATGAAGCATAGCCTGGATGCCTTGAGAAGACATCTGACCGATGAGTGTGCAGGAGGATGTCTGGGCTGAACTGTTGAGGAGCTCGAAGTAACAGGCCAAGCGTGTAATGCAGGGCCCCATGGATAAGACGCTTCTACGGTGCCTCTCCGTCTGATGCTGCATGGCGTGCGTGTGACAGCCTTAAATTGACCTTAGTCGAAATGTGGTTTCTGTAACAGCCCTATTCTAACCCTAGTCGAGAAGTGGTTTCGGGACCGCTAAACCGAGTCGCAGAAATATTTGAATATAATATTTTATGTCTAAAATATGTGATCATGCATGTGTGACATTTGAATGCTTTGATTTTTGCCAATTTGTATGTGTTTCTAAATAAAAAGGACTTATGTGAAAAGATTTAAATATATGTGTGGCTAAATTCAAGAGATTTATAAAATAATGAAGTAAAATAAAAGGGTTTGCATGTCAAATAGCCACTTTTAAATGTTAGTGGCCGGCCATGCTTTTGTTTTAATGATTGTGTTTGTATTTTATAATATTAAATAATCCTTAGTGGAATGTTATCATATTATGGATATTAATTAATAAAGGAATGGGTGAAAAGAACAAAGTTCTTTTATTTGTTCTTCATGGCCGATTATGTTAAGGAAAAAGGGGGAAGAAGGACATTGAGTTTTGGCATTTTGATTTCTTTCATTAGGTAAGCTTCTTTGAAATTTTTGAATGGATGTTTGATTTGTTGTAATGGTTATGTGGTTATCTATTCAACCCATGGATTAATTTTTGTTTATGTATTTGACATATATATGTGTTTCGGTCATGAGAGTGATGGTGGAAAGGATTGTGATTTTCATTGATGCTTTTGTTAGGTAATGAAATTAGTTGTTGTTTGAGCTAGTTAAATGTTTTTTTTTATGAGGATTATGGATAATTAGAATCGGTTTGTGTGTGTTTAAGCTCTTTCCCATAGTTGCCTAGTTTAATTTAAGATTATTGGTCAAATAATTAGATGTTAAATTATGGAAGTATGATGCTAAGGGGCTATTTTGAGTATTAGTAAATTGGTGAAGTGTTCGGTTGTTGTAAAGTGTGGATTCATCTTTGGTGGTAAGATGAGCATTCGGTTTTGATCATGGAAGCATAAGGAGCTCGTTAAAAGTTCAATTTTATAAAAGTTAAATGTGTGTGTGTGCTTGTGCTAGTGTCGAATGTGCCTTGGGTGATTTAGCATTGAGTTTGGTGTTATATGAATTGAGTTTTACGATTTTAGAAATTCAATGATATTCGGCCAATTTGAATAATTCATGGCACCTCAAGCAAATTAGTTTTAGATGTTATTAAATACGGAAGATTATTTAAGCATAATACCAAATGTGATTTTAGTTAATGATTTGGTTATGAGTGCTGATTTTGTTTTATAATTAGCCGAATGTGTATATGTATGCTATGAGGTAGTTTAGTTTAAAGAAAATTAAGGTGCTCGTAAGGTGATTGCCGTGGATAGTTTAAGTAATGAAATTTAATTTCTGTTATGTAAAGTGATGACATTGCCGTTTGTAAATTGAGTAGTTAAAATTGTTGATTGAGCATCAAGAGCTTAAGGGGACAAACTCGGATCGAGGAAAAATGAAGGTAGTCGTGTAGTCAATATAGCCGTACGATAACTTTTGAGGTAAGCTCTTAAACGATTAAGTTGAATTTTTGTGTTTAAAGATTAAATGAATATAGAATAAAGTTTTAGTATATGTGATATATAAATATATATTTTCGAATGATTAATAATGTTCATAATATGAGCTAAAAATGGCTAACTTACTCGATTGAATTGTGCATGGAAATGAGGTATATGCTAAAAGAGTTTTAGAGAATGATATATGATCTCTGTGTTTCGGTTAAGTAATGGTAAATAGAATAAGTATAAATTTAGTGAGGACTATGTGTGATAGCCAAATGTCTTATGAACTAATATGTGTAAATGGTATTTTGAATACATGAGATAAGATGGAATAACCGAAAGCATCATGAGTTAAGTCGTGAATAAAATACTATGAATTTCTTATAAATGCCGAATAGTGATTACTTTTGGCTATGAAATTTATGCTTTAAATTCTTGGATGTATTTGAAATCAATATAAGGAAATGGTGTTTTAATCAATTATGTGATGAAATTACCGAATGAATTATGAGATGAATTGTGGATTAATGTTACCAAGCAAGCGAAACTACTAATGTGATTAGGAAATTGAAGAAGAGTAAATTGTAATAAATCTGCTTGGGACAGCAGCAATAGCGTGATTTTAGAAAATCACCATAAATTGTTTGATTGAGTTAGAGGCAGAATAAATTATGTAATTAAAGCTTGATGAGTCTAGTTTCTTATAAAAGAAACCTTGTAAGTAAAGGAGTTGCCGATAATGAGATTTTTAAAGTTGTGTGAGATAGAGTTAGAATGACTCCGAAATCCCCTGTTTTGTTTTTAGAAAATCATTATAAATTGTACAAAATTTGTTATAAGATAAAATTTATATTCCTAGACTCCTCAATGAGTCTAGTTTCAAATGAAATAAACAAGAACATATTTCGAATCTTTTATAATGAGAAATTTGATTCGTAGTGAAGAGTGGTCAGAATAGTCAAATAGTGAAACAGGGGAAACTTTAAGAAAAATCTGGTATTGATTGGCCAAATAAAAAATTCTGAAAATTTTATAGATAGAAGATATATGAGTCTATTTTCAGGCAAAATTAACGATACTTCATTTGGAGTTTCGTAGCTCCAGTTACAAACAATTTAATGACTATTGCTCAGGAAGACAGCTTGTAGTGAATTTGTGAAATTATAAGTTTATAAGTATTGAATTATTGGAGATGAACATGTCATTGCCGAATGTAAATTAAAATGTTAAATAATTGTAATTTAAGAACATGATTGATTAAATATTGGTAATCAAAGTACCGAATCCATATTAAAATGAGGCTATAAGCCTCAAATGGCTAGTATACCTAGTCGATTTTGATATGATGAAATTGATGTACAAGATATGTGTATGTGGTGAGGCCGAAATGGCTAATATTAAATGTGTGCAAGTTATCTAAATTGCCTTTATGAAAATGTGTGCTATCATGTTTGTATAGTGAGGCCGAATGGTTACTTAGAAATGTGATATAGCTGAGTGGTTACTTAAATAGAAACAAAGTATATGATGTATTAGCAAGTGATGATAAATGCATTATCTTATATATGTGCTTGTGTATGTGGTGTGACCGAATGGGCAAATGTGAAATGTGCATATGTTTATGTGTATATAATGTGGCTGAATGACCAATTGTGAAAAGTGTGTATTATTAGATATTTGATGAGGCCAAAGTTAGTAAAAAGTATATAAAATAAATTGTGCTGAGATTGTATCTGGTTTTAATAACCCACAGGCTTCGTGCTGAGATTGTATCTGGGTTTAAAGTCTCATAGGCTTCGTGCTGGTGTTATGATTGGGTTTTATACCTTGCAGGCCAAGTGCTAGTGAATTTAATAAAGTATATGACTACGAGATCCTATGCTAAGATGATAAATTGAACTCGTATTACACATTAAGTGATTCAGGTATGTTATATATTATATATGTGAGATGGATCTGACGGGAATTAAGAATGTATAATGAGAAGCATATGAAAAGATGTGTAAATTCATATGTATATTTGTATATGTGTGCATTCAGTTATTATGCAAAGTTACAAGATAGTTTTCAATATGCCATTTAACTATGAATGTTGAAAGTAAGTGTGGGTAAAAAAAAAAAATGTTTCACTAGTAAAATTAAAAAAAAAATTAAAGTTAATCCGGAAACTTGTAAATACCATGTTTATATGAGTTTGAGTATAAACGGAGTAAAATGATATGTGTTTGTGCATAATCGGCCAAATAGTATTGTACTCAGAAAGTGTTATGTGATCTCGAACATTTGGTTTGTTTTTAAGTTCAACTGTTTAAATTGCTTAAGACTTACTAAGCTTATGAAAGCTTACTTTGAATGTTATGTTTCTCTGTTTATTTTTTTTTGTAGATCGTTGACTCTTACTATCAGCTCGGGGATCGTCAGCATTTCGTCACACTATCTACTATTGTGGTAATCATGTGATTTGGACTTAGCTTATGGCATGAATAGGATAGACTATAAGTAGAATGATATTTTGACTATTGTATATAAGCCATGCGAATACGGCATCTTATGGAAGTTTACTTTTATAAGTTTTAAATTCAATCTTTGTTTGTGTCTATTAGTTATATAAATAAATGATCTTTTATTTAAGAAAAGGTTCAAAATTTTACTGTTCTGATCTATTTTTTTTAAATTTCCGATAATGCCTCGTCCTATTCCTACGACAGTTACGGGATAGGGGTGTTACAGTTTCGAGACCACAAAACCTGGTCATAAGAATAATTTAGTATTTATTTTTATGCCTATTATATGTGTCAATTCATGTGTGTGACATCTTTGGTGATTTAATTTAGTCTTATAATAGTGAATTGCACTTAAAAGGGCTTAATTGTGAACTTTGAAAATATGCTAGGTGAATGTGTGATGGTCAAATAATTGCATGTTGTAAAAACATGGCCTTGCATGTCAAAATTCCCCTTTTTATCTATAGTGGCCGGCCAACCAACCTAATGATGATGTTTTGGTTGTTTTTATTTTGTATTTTAGTGAATATATATGCATATTATGTGAATAAAATAAAATTGAATTATTATATTATGAAAATTTGGAGGAAAAACCAATGTTAGGCCATTTCTTCTTCTTCTTACCGTGAGTTGAGAAAGAAAATAGAAACTTATGGAGCTTAGGGCATTCGACTAGTTAAGGCTTCAAATAAGGTAAGGTTCATGTATTTTCTTTGGATTTTTGTGAAATTTGGTTGGTTTTGAAGCTCACAACAAGACCCATGTAGTAGTTTTTGTGATTTAAATCCATGAACCATTCGGTCATGGTTTCATGTATTGAATTCATAAAGTGTTGATGATACTTGATGATAAGTGATTAGGGATGTTTATAAATTAATTAAATTTGGTCATGAGTGACATATATGGGCAATTAGCATTCAGTTAATGTGTTTGAGTAAGGATTGTAATTGGGATTTATGAATTTGGCAATCCTCGATTTGAAATTGATGAAGGAATGCTTAGAGTTTAGATTAAGGTTGAAAATTTGTATGAAATTGAATTTGTGTGTTAATTTGAAGTTCTTGTTGCTTGGTTCGGCCAAATTATCTCAAGACATTTGGCTATGTTAAGATTTGGGGGAGTGAATTGTTTTCTTTGTGTTTTATTGAACATAGAAGAATAAGTGAAGCCCGAATGTGGTTTTTAAGTATTAGAAATTTAGTTGGAATTTTGTTAAATTATTTAAGTGATGGCCGAATGTACCAATATTAAAGTAAATGAAGACGTTAAATGCATTATGTGTTTATGCATGCATTCGGTTAAATTGATGATATTAAGTTGATTGGTAAATTTGAAATTGCTATTAGGGAATAAGTATGTGTGAGATTAATAAAATGTTTTGTGAATGGGTTATGGACATTCGGTTAAGGGAGAGTATTTGTGATTAAAATCAAATTGGTTTGTTTATTTATAAATGAGTATTTGAGGAATATTATAATATTAAATTTATGTAATTAAAGGTTTATAAGCTTAAATTGAACAATTGTTGTTTTGAGTGACATAATTTGCAAAGGAGAGTATTCGGCCACAGTAAAATGCATGAGGATTTAATGTTTGATGTTCCAATTGATATAATTATGTTTTGAAGGTTGGTTATATTATTTTGATCTAGGCCAAAGGAGTTGATTGAATTAGGTACACTTTAATTGAAAGACAAAAGGTTGACCTTAGTAAAGTCCTTATTCGGCCATGTTATTTAGATGATTGGGATGCTTTGATTTAATTCATGATAGCATTCGGCATTGGGTCTTAGGAGGATTTGCCATAATGGACTAAATGTTTAATTATTAGTATATGCATGTACAAAAGTCTAATGTACTTAATTGATAAGTATGAGATAAGGATTTGAATGACATGTATGTGTTTCTAAGGTATTTATGAGTATATATGTATATATGCGCTTAAAATGTGATTGATAGCCGAATGTTGGGTACTTGGTAAAGTGAATGTCTTAGTATAGAATAATTATACATGTGTTTCATGGTATTCAGCCAACATGAGATATGGATAAAATTGTGTCGTAGACAGTATAAGAGAGTGTTTAAAGGTTATTGTGATATATATGTATTTGGCCAAATGTGTGTATGCGCCAGGGAAGTATATGTGTTTCTATTTTTTTTAAAATGAAAGTGTAATAACCAAATGAGATGTATGAAAAAGGTTTAACAATAGTTAAATTTTTCAATTTAGCTCACGAGCTCAAGAAACCAAATCCGGATAGGGGAAAACTAAACTAATCGAGTAGACGATCTGTAGTCGTTCAACGACCGTCGAGGTAAGTTCTTGAGGGTTTAAATTAAAATGCTTATGTTAAATGATGGAAAAAATGAAATGAACCTCTATAATATGAGCATAGAATGATAATTTTCGAATGTAAATTGATTAAGTAGCGTATGTGATTGATAAAGTTACGATATGTTACATGCATATTTAAGTGAAAATATGTGTGGAAGTGTGATATAAAGTATGAAGGTGGGATTAGATAGTATAAGCCGAATGTGGCATAAATAATTCAATAAGAATTTTAAATGTGGAATGAGTACCGAATGTATTATGAGAGGGATTATGGTTTAATGCTATAAAGACAGTGGAAATACTAATATGATTGGGAAATTGAAGAAAGGAAATTGAGACTTTAGTAAATTTAAGTGTTTAAACATAAGTATTAGTGAAAGTAACATGCTATATCTTGATAATTAAATGTCTCGTAATATATATGTGTATTATTGAATGATACGTGCATATGGAGTAAAATCTATATAGTTGACATGAGTAAAGTATCAAACGGTGAGTGTGATGTGGAAATGCCATAATGGTTGTGCTTTATTTGTCAAATGGCTGAGATGGAAAGAAATGTATAAGATATGTATATGTAGGGTGGCCGAAATGGCTAATGTTGAATATGTGTATGTTATATATAAATGTGTGTACTTAGTGAGGTCAAATGACTAATGAGAATGTCGAATGGCCTAATGGTTATTATAAAATGAAAACAAATTATGTGTTATATGAGTAAGTGAGAATAAAAGTATCATCCTAATTAAAACGCTTGTGTTATGTGAATATTAAAAGTATATGAAATAATACGTGGATAACTTTGTGGATTGACTATCGTACGATATTACTCGGGTCTATAATCGAGTAAATCTCGTGCTGGTATTATATCCGGGTTTAAAGTCCCGCAGGCTTAATGCTGGTGAATTAAGTAAGATTATGATTTTGAATGTTCGCAGTAAACTACCATCAAGTAAGTACTATACATCTAAGATGTTCAGGTACGTATTACCTCCTCATTTGTAAATTTACCTCAAAGTGAATCATTAGCATTAAAGAAAAATGTATATGTGATTGATGATTATATTGCAAAAATGAGGATGACCTAATCGATCTTGGTATGTTTGTATAATGTAGTATGTGCTAAGTTTTCATGTATGTACTCGTGTACATTCGGCCAACGATTCTGTGAATTATTAGTATTAAAGAACGATACATATGTGGGAATGATTATTATATCTTCGAATAAAGGAATAATCTATTTGGTCAATGGTTGTTAGTATAAGAAAGTATTTGATTTAAATTTATCGTATGAGCTTTAAGTAAAGAAAAGTATGTGCTGAGATATCTATATGTAATTGTGCATATTCGACCAAAAAGGCCTTATGAATTGAGAATGACTTGTATTCTGCTAGATGTGCAAAAACAAGGTAAGGATTGTATTCTGTCAACTTACGTATATGTGATAAGGATTATGTTTGGCTCTTTGCGTACCTATACTGTAATTCCATACTTGCCATGTTGAAATACTCGAAAGTTTTGATGTGATTATTAACTAAGGAATTAAGTTTTTATATACATATATATATTCATGTATGTGCATGAAACGAGTACATTTGAGCAAGTGATTATGATTATTGAAAGAGTTATACGTTATGCTAAATGAGTAGTGACTCCATGAATCTATTCATGATAGATTATGATATCACTATGTGCTTCCAAATATGGAAACTAAATGCGGTTAAAGTATTATGTTTTAGTTTGATTGATTGAATTAGAAATAGCAATGAAGCTTTTAGATGCGGAAGAATATATGATCTCAATTTGGATGAAATAGTTAAATTATATGCGTATGCATGAGGTTTGAACTATTTGACCGAACGATGAAATCTCTTGATATTGTTAAATGTGATTTGTACAAGGTTTAAAACGATGAGTCCTAGTAATGATCAATAATTAAAGATGTTCAGTACATTAAGTTAGCTAGGTATGTATCATGGACTCATATATGATTTTAATTTGATTGAATCAAAAGCATATAAAGTAATGCATATGCGAATATTCGACCATCTTGGTTATTATTGTGAAAGTATATATGTGCTAGCTAGGTGGTGCATTATTAAAATTATAGTTCGATATGAAACTTAGATTAACTGCATCGAATAAAAGAAATGAATGACCAATGATATTGAATGAAAACATTTTTGTGACATTAAACTCAAGGCCAAAGAAATGTAAATTAAATTATGTGAAATTTTGGTTAGGTATATTCGGTCAAATGGGATCTTACTTAGATTTAAGTACATGAGATAATCGTATTTGATTCAGCAAAATTATTGTTTTGCTTAAGACTTACTAAGCTTATGAAAGCTTACTCTGTTTGTTTCGTGTCTGTGCTTTATAGATTGTGGACTCTGACTACCAGCTCGAGGATCGTCAGCGCTTCGTCACACTATCTGCTATTACGATAATCATGTGATTAGACTTAACTTATGACATGTATAGGATAGATGCTAAGCAAAAATAATATTATGACTTTTGTGTATAAGTCACGCGAATGTGGCATCTTATGGAACTTACTTGTGTAAGTCTTAAATTTGAACTTTGTTTGCGTATAGTAATTAGTAAATTAATGATCTTTATTCGAGAAAATGTTCAAAATTTTTCTGTCCTGATCTGATTCTAGTTTCCAGTAATGCCTCTTCCTATTTCAGTGATGGTTACGGGATAGGGGTGTTACAGTGCGCGATGAAGTATGCAAGTCGATGATGTGTCTGTTCGCCATGCACCATAGGAAGTAGACGTCGTGAGTGTTGATAACGCCTGTGCTCTCCCGTCTACCTGTCAGAGTGTGAGCAAGGAGAGCATGAATGTACCTCAGAGAGGGAACGAGGGCAGTCACCTTGCTGACACTAGGGTTATATGTTTGACGCCCCAGGGCTATTTCATTCCAATAGTCGATTGGCCGGATGTGGATGCGACGGGAAAGGTTGGGGAAGTCTTTGTCAGCCATGAATTGCTCTGTGTAGAGCCTGAGTGCTGAGCCGAACTCTGGCACGCTGAGCCGTCGCACGAGTCCTCCCAAACAGAACTGGACCGTCCCTGGGTCATCGAATCTGGTCATCACAGTCTGGAGGTGGAAGGTGGAGCAGAACTCTAAAGTGAGTTCCAAGTAGGTGGGCTCGATAATCTAGAAGAACTGTTCCCATGGCTCGATCATCAATAGGGCCCAGACGTCGTCCACTAGATGTATCTGCTCGAGATCACCCTAATCTATGCAGCAGCCAGTGGATATAGGGTGGGCTCGGAGTAGTTGATAATGTTCCTCCTGCGAGGCTTGGGAAAAAGTGATGAAGGGGTGTCGAGCCTCGGAGGTGGGCCTTGATGATGAACTTCCTAGCCCCTTTCATTTCTTGGAGATGGGGACCGCAGTTTTCCTACCACGTGATGATGATATAGTATCAAAAATGATGTTGCACGGTCGTGGGTTGAGGGTGAACGGTCGTGGGGTGGGTTTACACGGGCGTGGGTCGACTGATTTCAAGGGTGGTGGTGTTTTGAGGGATGTGACGGCACTTATGGTGGCTAAGGAGTGAGGATTTTAGGGTTTGAGTGAAAAAGAAATTAATAGTGGCTTCCTTTTTATAGTTTTTGGGTCACACGGACATGTCACACGCCCGTGTGAGTCGTGTTTTGCCCGTGTCTTTCAAAATCCAGTGGTTTTAGCACGCCTGGTTCGAAGTACACGCCCGTGGGAATGTTATACACGGCCGTGGGAGATTGGTTCTTCGTCACTCACACAGTCGTGTGATGGTATACATGGTCGTGTGCGATCATGTTTGTGTTTCACACGGTCGTGTGATAAGTTCCACGGCCGTAAGAAATTTGACAGTGTCTTCCACAGGCATGGGGATTTGTGCAAGCCCGTGTTGATACTGCAGGGTTGCCACAGCCATGTCGCACGGCCGTGGCTATTTATCGATGGCCCGTGTTTTGGGAAAATTTGTGCTCTATTTATACACGGCCTTGGTACACGACCGTGTCTCTGTTTAAAGTGTTCACACGGCCTGGGGCACACCCGTGGGACTGGCCGTGTGGTCTTAAATCTCTGCATTAAAAAGGGTTAGTTGATGCATGAAAAATACTAAAATCAAAATAGACGAAAAATTACTAAGTTAGTGCTCAGGTTGCCTCCCGAGAAGCACTTATTTGGAGTCTAAGCTCGACTCTTCCTGGATATATCACGAAGGGATTTCGTGGAGCTAAAGCTCCTCTTTGTAATCTTTAAAATTCTTACGTTTGTAGTGTTTAAGCCTATGGCCGTTTACCTTGAATGTACTGTAGTTGGGGTGAGTTACCTCAATTGTGCCGTATGAGAAGATAGTTTGAATAGTGAATGGACCTAACCACCTTGACTTGAGTTTTCCAGGAAATAGTTTCAGCCTTGAGTTGTAGAGTAAGACAAGATCACCTGTTTTGAACTTCTTAAGTTGTTTCAGTTGTTTGTCATGACGTCACTTCATGGCTTCCTTATATAGTCGTGAGCTCTCATATGCATTGCAACGCCATTCATTGAGTTCATTTAACTGCATTAATCTCTTCTCACTTGCAAGCTTGAAATTAAGGTTTAAAAATTTGATAGCCCAAAATGCTTTATGTTCAAGTTCAAATGGCAAATGACAACTTTTTCCGTAGACAAGCTTATAAGGAGATGTACCTATGGGTGTTTTAAAAGCAGTTCTATAAGCCCATAAAGTATCGACTATTTTCCTTGACCAATCTTTTCTATTTGTTTCTATTGTTTTCTCTAGGATGCGTTTGAGTTCCCTATTTTTCACTTCGACTTGACCACTAGTTTGTGGGTGATAAGGGGTAGCTGTTCTATGGTGTACTCCATACCTTTTTAAGACTTTTTGAAACTGGGCATTGCAAAAATGTGTGCCCCTATCACTAATGATTGTCCTAGGTGTTCCAAATCGAGAGAAAAGTTTCTTCAAAAATAGTACTACAATTGTAGCATCATTAGTAGGTAAGGCTTGGGCTTCCACCCATTTTGACATATAATCTACCGCTAGTAGGATGTACTTATTTCCAAATGAAGTAGGGAATGGACCCATGAAATCAATACCCCATACATCAAATATTTTGCATGAAAGTATATAGTTCTGAGGCATTTCATTATGTTGAGAAATATTACCTGTTCCTGACATTTATCACAAGAGGTCACATACCTGTTAGCATCCCTAAAAAGTGTAGGCCAGTAAAAGCCTGATTCGAGTACCTTATGAGCAGTTCTAGCTCCACTGTGATGTCCTCCTGTAGGTCCTGAATGGCAGTGATTTAAAATTTGGTATGCGTCTGTTTCAGTAATGCATCTTCGAATAACTTGATTGCACAAATTCGGAAAAGAAAAGGATCCTCCCAAAAGTAGTTTTTCACATCAGCGAAGAATCGCTTCTTTTGCTGATGGGTCAACCCTTTTAGGGTTATGTTAGCTGCTAAATAACTTGCAAAATCAGTAAACCAAGGATCTGTTGCCTCTGCTAAGGATAGGAGTTGTTCTTCAGGAAGCAAATCGTTTATTTTGTCGAGGTACTTGGGTTGCGTGTTTTCTAATCTTGAAAGGTGATCTGCCGCCAAGTTTTCAGCTCCCTTCTTATCCTTTATTTCTAAATCGAACTCTTTCGACAAAATCAAATAGGATCTGAATTTGTCAAATGCAAAAATAACGGCTAGCAATTCTTTTTCTGTGATAGTATAATTTGCTTGAGCGGTTGTCAAAGTTCTGCTAGCATAATAGATCAGTTGAAAGTGCTTGTCTCTTCGTTGTCCCAAAACTGCACCTACTGCAAAATCACTTACATCGCACATTAGTTCAAAAGGTAGATTCCAATCAAGTGAAATCATAATCGGGGCATTGACTAACTTTTCCTTAAGAGCGTTAAAAGAGTCTAAACATTCGTGGTCAAAGTTGAAAAGCACGTCTTTTTCTAGCAACTTTGTTAAAGGCTTAGCTATTTTAGAAAATCTTTAATAAATCTACGATAAAAACTGGCATGTCCTAAAAAGCTTCTTATAGCCTTAATTGAGTTAGGGGGAGGTAATTTTTTAATTGTTTCAATTTTTGTTTTATCTACCTCTATCCCTTTACTAGAAATTTTATGTCCTAATACAATACCCTCTTGAACCATAAAGTGGCATTTTTCCCAATTTAGCACTAAATTTGTCTCTTCACATCTTATCAAAACACGTTTTAGATTATTAAGACAAAGTTGGAAAGAATTACCGAAAACTAAAAAATCATCCATAAATACCTCCATGATGTCTTCCACGAATTCATTGAAGATAGCTATCATGCATCGCTGAAAAGTAGCAGGAGCATTACATAAACCAAAACGCATTCTACGATAAGCAAACGTACTGTATGGGCATGTAAATGTCGTTTTCTCCTGATCTTCTAGAGCTATCAGGATTTGGAAGTAACCCGAGAGGCCATCTAGGAAACAATAATACATGTGACCTGATAATCTTTCCAACATCTGATCAATAAAAGGTAAGGCAAAATGATCTTTTCGAGTGGCGTCATTCAGCTTCCTATAATCAATGCAAACTCTCCATCCAATGACTGTTCTTGTAGGTATTGACTCTTTTTTGTCATTAGACACCACAGTCATGCCTCCCTTTTCAGGAACAACCTGCACAAGACTTACCCAATAACTGTCAAAAATAGGGTAAATAATGTCTGCATCAAGAAGTTTAATTACCTCGGCTTTTACGACTTCCTTCATGTTAGGATTCAATCGTCTCTGAGCTTGCACCGATGGTTTATATTCATCTTCCATTAAAATTTTGTGGGTGTAAAAAGAAGGATTAATTCCCTTAATATCTGAAATTTTCCAGGCTATAGCCTGCTTGTGTTCCCTTAACACATGGAATAGTTCCTCTTTTTCTGCAATGCTCAAATCTGATGCGATGATGACTGGTAGAGTTGAATCTTCCTCTAAAAAGGCATATTCTAGATGATCTAGTAGTTGCTTCAACTCTAATTTGGGGGGTTCATCAATGGAAGGTTTCTGTCTCAACTCATCATTCATCTTTATACTTTCATAACTTATGTATCTTGTGATGATTTCATTAGAATCTAGCTCCTTTCTTACTTCCTCAATTTCAGTGGTGACTTCGTCTTCTCTCCCACTTTGAACAAGACACAGTTCCAATGTGTCTGCGATAAAAAGTTCCTGAGACTTATCTTGAAAAAAGTAATCAATAATATCAACAAAATAACAGGAATCATCCTGTTCTTTAGAAAACTTCATAGCATCATAGATTTTAAAAACGACTTCTTCCTCACCAACTCTAAGTACTAATTTACCATCCCTTACATCAATAATAGCTCTAGCAGTGGCTAAGAATGGACGTCCCAAAATTAAAGGTACCTCAATGTCCTCATCCATATCAAGCACAACAAAATCAACAGGGAATATAAATTTATCTATGTTTACTAGCACATCTTCTATGATTCCCCTAGGATATTTAACAGATCTATCAGCTAGTTGAATACTCATCCTAGTGGGCTTTAGTTCCCCTAGACCTAATTGCTTAAACATTTTGTAAGGCATGAGATTAATGCTAGCACCTAAATCAGCTAAGGCTTTATCAATAAGTAAACTACCAATTAAAAAAGGAATAGTAAAACTCCCTGGATCTTTTAGTTTTGCCAGCAGTTTATTCTGGAGAATAGCTGAGCATTCTTCATTGAGTTCCACTGTGGCTATTTCTTCCAACTTCCTTTTATTTGTCAGAAGTTCCTTAAGGAACTTTGCGTACTTCGACATCTGTGAAATTACTTCAACAAAAGGTAAGTTAATGTGTAATTGTTTAAAAAGTTCAAGAAATTTACCGAATTGGGCGTCTGTACGGTCTTTCTTCAACTTTGCCGGATATGGAATGGGCGGTTGGTATTCCTTGAGTGTTGGTTGAGTGTTTTCCTTGGATTCCTCTACCTTGTCTCCCGAAGATTCTGGAACAGACTTCTTTTCTAGTTCAGCTAGGACTTTCACATCTCTCAGAGTAATTGCTTTGACATGTTCTCTGGGAATTACTTGGTTGTAACACCCCAAACCCGGCCTAGACGCTACGGCCAAGTCTGGTGTGTCACATTGAAGTGTTTTTCAAAAACCATGATTTCATTGAAACCCTTCTTGTTTAAAACTTGTTGCCAACTAAAACTTGCGTTTGTTTACTTCCAAGACATGGTCAACTAAAAGTTAATCCCCTTTTTTAAAAACATTATTACCTTTAAAACCTCTTTTGTTGCGAAAGCTTAATTTAGTTTGTTGCGGAAGACGTAATGTTCGAAAACCATTAACATTTTGGTAAACCACTATTCACCTCTAGTAGATATAATTCAAAGTAAATAAAAACCTTAAAATAAAAATCCAGAAATTATAAAAGGCCTTATTACAAACCAAACCCAAAATAAAGTACTTGAGAGTAAATAATCAAATAGAAACATAAGCAGTGTGTGTGGCCTTCTCCGAGTCCCTCGCAGCTCCGATCCGTCTAAGGCTGGGGATTACCTGAAAGGTTAATAAACGGGGTGAGTTTACGAAAACTCAGTGTGTAATCCCCTTACTACAAATACGAACAGTCAGTCATGTAAAAGAATTTAAAAGTTTGCCCTACCACAGTTTCAGTATTAATTGGGCCTTAGCCCATTATAAAATCAAAGACATTATCTGAACCAGAACCTGTATCAGAATCAGAATCAGAGTCAGTATCAGTATCAGTATCAAAATCAGAATTAGAATCAACAATAGAATCAGAAACAGAATCAAAGTCGGTATAAGAATCAATTAACAGAATCAGAATCAATTTACAGAATCAGAAACAATTAACAGAATCAGAATCAGAATCAGAATCAGAATCAGTGTGCAAAGAAGCCCATCTGAAGCCCAAGTTAGCTCAAGCCCACAGGGCCTAAGCCCTAACCAGTCACAGTAATATCTAGGCCGAAACCCTATTCAGATAATAGTAAACTGGGCCTTAGACCTTTTCAGATAGCAGTACGACCCATAGGCCCATAACAGTAACAGTACAGATAAAATGCATGAATGCAAAGCCCAAAATATATGGGGAGACTACTCAACCCATCCAACCGCTACACACCACCCGTACCAGCCAACACACCATGTGGGGAAACTACTCGACCCACCCATCCGCTACACACTATAGAATTTGCAGCGAGGCTGCCAGATATTGTGACAGAATCACCAGATACAGATATTGTGGCGAAGCCACCAGAACAGATATATGTGGCAAAGCCACCAGAACAGATATATGTGGCGAGGCCACCAAAACGCTTCCTCCATCAATACTTCCCAAATCCCATGCAACATGTCATGTACGCAGAATGTCATGCCTATATTTGAATCAAACAATCACAGTCAAGTCATTCATATCACCAACATATATTCACAATCAAATCCAACAAACACACAGTCCAAGTCAGTCACTTGCCCACAAGGGTAACACAGTCATTTAACACCCTAGGGGCACAATGGTAATTTTACCCTACAGGAGAATTTCGGTAATTCTACCCTACAGGGGTATTTTAGTAATTCTATCCTAAAGGGGCATTTCAGTAATTTCACAAATCAAGGGTAAAACAGTAATTTTATAGATCAGGGGTAAAATGGTAATTTTACAAATCAGGGGTAAAATGGTAATTTTACAAATCAGGGGTAAAATGGTAATTTTACAAATCAGGGGTAAAGTGGTAATTTTACAAATCAGGGGTAAAATAGTAATTTTACAAGTCGAAGGTATTTCAGTAATTCGGTAAACTAAAGCATTCTAAACAGATATAACAATGCAAATGGGCCTAGGGCCCATTCTCGACCCAAATGGGCCCACACGCTCGTGTGGCCCTTTTAGCCCAAATTTAGCTACAGATATGCGATTCACCTAGTCTAGTCCAATATTTACTATACAATTAAACAACTTGTCCAAATGGCCCCGTAGGCCCATTGGGCCCACATGGCCCCTTCGGCCCATCGCAGCCCGAAGTAGCCGTCCTACCGCTAGAGTAGTGAGAAATACACACCTGATAGGCATCTGAAGCTAATCCACCCTCTGAACGCTACTATGCCCAGAAGCCAACAATAATCGTACCCTTGACTTTTCGGGGGTGTCGATCAACTACGGTCACCATCACTATGACCCAATGGCATACAGATCAACGAATGATCCAATGCCTAACCCCAACGAACACGCTTCAACGTGAAAGGGGTAAGCCAAGAAAGGCATGCCTACTCTCCTCATGGATCGCTCTATTTAAAGCCAGCTTCTCGCCTACTCCCATGCTAGCTTCCCGATGTGGGATCCTCCATCAATCTTCAAAAACTAAAGTATTAGCAAAATAATCAACCTTTGCAAGCAAAGGGATTCAAACCATAGACCTCTCGATTAGTCATGTCAAGGCACCACCACTCGGACACAAGCTCCTTTGTGTCATAAGTTCAATGCATTTATCTTTAAAGCCCGCCTACTCGCTTCCAGTTTTATTTAAAAGAAAAACCAAAATAAATTGCAAGAGCCAAGACTTGAGCCTTGGACCCCCTTGCTTCCTTGTCCCTTAAGTGGCGCTACTTTGCCACTACACCACACTCCTTTTTGTGTCATGCTTTCACCAAAAATATTCTTAAAGCCTACCCACTAACGTCCAAGCTCCCATAAGAGAAAAACATCAATTTTTGCTAAGGCCCAGGTTTGAACCCAGGACTTCTCCAACACTCCCAAACCTCTCACCCATCACACCAACACGTCATTCAGTGAATATAGGCTAGGGGCCCATTACAAACCCAAGTGGGCCCCACGTGCCCGCATGGCCTGCCAAGCCAGATTTTCCTACAGCCACATGTACGACACAGTCGGACCACTAATTCTTATAAGTCCTACGACAACGACCCGTGTGGGCCCACAAGCCCATTGGGCCCACACGGCCCATTCTTCTAGGCCCAATTTCGAGGCGTTACGTTAGTAGTCCACCTTGTGGTCTTTCTGAAATTAATTTTGCAAGTTGACCGATTTGATTTTCAAGCCCTTGAATTGATGTTTGCTGGTTCTTTAATGCTGTTTCAGTGTTTTGGAAACGGGTTTCTGATGCAGCCATAAATTTGGTGAACATCTCTTCAAGATTCGGCTTTTTCTCTTATTGTGGTGGTGGCTGCTGGAATCCCGGAGGAGGTTGTTGTCTTTGATTTCCTTGTCCTCCCCATGAAAAATTGGGGTGATTTCTCCAACCTGCATTGTAAGTATTACTATAAGGGTTATTTTGAGGTCTAGAATTGTTACCCATATAGTTGGCTTGCTCATCTTCCATGCTGTGTCCATAAGTTGAATAGTCCGGACTCAACATATTTCCTTGGGTTGCGTCGCACTGCATCACTGGTTGTGCCTGCATAGAACCAACAAAATTATCAAACTTTTTATTTAAAAGTTCTACTTGGTTAGTAAGCATGGCTTCAGCATCAATATTATAAACTCCTGTAGCTTTTGTCGGCTTTGTCCTTATGACTTGCCACTGATAGTTATTCAGTGACATCTCTTCAATAAATTCATTAGCTGCTTCGGGTGTTTTATTATTGATCGTTCCTCCTGCGGCTGCCTCGATCATTTGCCTTATTGATGGGTTCAAACCGTTGTGAAAGGTTTGAACTTGTAGCCTTATGTAGGCCATGATAAGGGCATCTTCTCAAAAGATCTTTGTATCTCTCCCAGGCATCGTAGAGTGTTTCTAAATCCATCTGCACAAAAGAAGAGATATCATTTCGTAATTTAGCTGTTTTTGCTGGAGGAAAATATTTAAGTAAAAAATTTTCGGTCATCTGTTCCCATGTGGTGATTGAGCCTCGTGGTAAAGAGTTTAACCACTGTTTGGCTTTGTTTCTCAAAGAGAATGGAAATAGCCTTAAACGAATGGCACATCAGAAACGCCATTAATTTTAAAAGTATCACAAAGTTCCAAAAAATTGGCTATGTGTGAATTTGGATCTTCATCCTGTAAACCATCAAACTGCACCAATTGTTGTATCATCTGAATAGTGTTAGGTTTTAACTCAAAATTATTAGTAGCAATAGTAGGTCTAAGAATGCTAGTTTGGGTACCAACCAAACTAGGTTTAGCATAATCATACATAGTGCGAAGAGCTAGTTCCTGATTTGCTGGTGGCGCGACTATTGCGGGTAGTGGTGGAATGTTTGGATTTGGCTCCATCTCTTCTATAGGTTCTGGCCTTTGTTCTTAATCTTGTTCTGGATACTGTAGGCTTCGTCTGATCTCTCTGCGATTTCTGCGAACTGTCACTTCTAAATCTTCGTCAAAAAGTAATGGTCCTGCTGGGTTGTTTCTAGTCATAAACTAGAAATACCTAGAAGGAAAAAGTAAATAAAAATAAAAAATAAAATAAAAAAATAATAAAAGAAAAATAGAAATAAAAATAAAAATAAATAAAAACTAAAAATAAATAAATATAGTAATGGCTAAAGTAATAGAAATTGAGTTTTCTTAATATTTCAGATCCCCGGCAATGGCGCCAAAAACTTGATATGCTCGTGATATTAAGTAATAAAATTTATAAAAATTGATCACACCAAAAACTAACTAATATCACGATTTAAAGGCAAGCGCACCTATCGAACAGTAGTATAGTTTAACGGCAAGACCGAGTTATCGTACCCAAGGGAACCAAAAGTACTAATACTTACTTCCTTTTTATTATCTAGACTAAAAATAAAAGAGGATTGATTGAAACTAATTTTAAAACTAACTAAAAGTGCACAAAAAGTAAATTGAGGAAAACTTTAGGGAAAAGCTTATTGATATGAGCAATACTTAAAGGAGAATCCACCTAGACTTCACTTGCTATTAACTTCTTGAACTAGATGATTTCTTCACTTGACTTGATCTGTAGAGATCCCTAACCTATGTTAATACCTCTTTCTAGGATAAGAACAATTAGGCCTAGGCTATTAACTAAAGTTTCTTTATTAATTAACACCCTAGGTTGCATTAATTCGATCTATGGATCCCCCTATTAGGTTTGACCCTAATCCGGCAGATTTATGTTGCCCTATGTCTAGGGTTGCATGCAACTCCGCTTAATTATGGTAGATGCTTAATTATGGTAGATCTACTCTTAAAACAGGGACTTTTGCTCCTATGCCTAAGCACATTAGTTTCTTGAAGCAATACCTAGGATTATTAAATCAAGAATGAAGAACGCATAATTAAGAATATTTCAAGTATTTATCAAATAATTTAAGAATAAATAATAACAAGATCTGTCTTAGGTTTCATCCCCCTCAAGTATTTGGGGGGTTTAGTTCATAATATAGAAAGAAAACATCTCAGAAGAAATAATATAACAAAACAAAAAGAAACCAAAAACCCCTAAAGGAATTTAGGGAGATCCTCTGTCTTGATGTAGAATTCTGGCTTCTGGGATGAATCAATCGGCTCCCTTGGAGTAATCCCTTGCTTTCACTCCTTGTGTTGGCAGAATTATGGCGCTCTTTCTTGAGAGAGAAGAGTATATCTTTACATAGAGTTTAGAATGGCTTTCTTAGCCCCTAAGTATCCAAATCCGAGTGAAATTCCTCTTCCTCACGACAGGGACATGCCCGTGTGCCACGCTCGTGTGCCACGGCAAGAGGCCGTGTGAGATTTTGTCGATGTAGGCGCGGCCGTGTGGCCTGGCCGTGCTTGTTGGGGGCTGGACCGTGTGATCTTCATGTGGCACGGTCGTGTGCCACGGCCTTATGGTGACTTTTTGGGCCGTGTCACTTTCACAATTTGGCCCATTTTCTCCGTTTTTGGTCCATTTTTCGTTCTTTTCTCTTCCCTGTGTTCTCCTGAGTATAAGATATGAAAAAGAAAGATTAAGAGCACCAATTCTCACAAAATTAATGATAATCCATCCAAAATATAGGGTAAACATGAGGTAAAAATATGTATAATTTATTTTTTATCACCCGTGTGGGCCTCACGAGCCCATTAGGCCTACACGGCCCATTACGGCCCATCATAACCACTACAGCCTTAATCGTCGTACACCCATATTTTGTGGGCTCGGTGAATCACATATGCGTTCGTATGCCCATGTGGCCTCAAAAGCCCAATCTTTTGGCTTTTTGGTTTTTCAACTTTTTGCCGATCTACAGTTAAAAATAGTGTGTGCATGCACAATATTTCGGCTCCTCAATCGATTATCAGATACAGGGTAATGCTACACACATGTGTTTGAAACTGCGCAAGAAATCCAAGAGCTCCCAAAACCTACATTCAACACTCCCCCATTAATGAATTGACCCTCAAAATTAACACCTCCATCTAACCTTATCTAACACCCCAAACCTGGCCTAGATGTTATGGCCAGATCCGGTGTGTCACATGGGAGCTACGCTCGAAGTTGATCTTGTCGATAAAACATCTATTATTTAAAACCCTGCTTAGATTTTAGATAACTCCAATTAAAACCATTAGTTAAGTTAGAAAACGCGTCAGTTGAAATGATTGTCTTATTTGCTGAAATTGGTTATTTGGGGTTATGAAAAACTCTTAACTTATTATCGTTTTTGAAAACATCCTGCGCGAATTACTTGGAAACGTTCATTTTTAGTTTTGAAAATTAGGTTAACTTCTTAAGTGGTTGAACTTATAAAATAGCGCAACGTAAAGAAAATTATCAAAGTAAAATCCATAAGGGCCTTGTTACAGAACAGAAACCCACAATAATACTTAATTAAATAAAAGTAAAACCGAAAATAGAAGCATGTGGCCACCCCAAGTCCCTTGCAGCTCTAAATCTTCTATGGCTGGGGGTTACCTACATATTTAAAATAAATGGGGAGTTTGCAAAAACTCAATGTGTAACTTTCCCAACCAATAACAGAGATCAGACATACAAATCAAACTAGGTCGAAGCCCTATTCAGAAACAGATCAGTCTGGGCCTTGGCCCTATTCAGAAACAGAGTGGTCCTAATAGTGGGCCCAAGCCCATTACAGATGCAGAACAGAACAGTATGATAAACCCAACCTAGTCCATCCATCACACCACTCGTACCAGCCCATCACACCATGTGGTGAATAAGTCAACCCACCCAGCCCACACACAAATACACAGCTAAGCTGCTAGCAATAGATATCGTGGCTAAGCCACTATATAGAATACGTGGCAGTGCCATTATACAGAACTTCCTCCAATATCAAACCCAACCCCATACAGACTAACAAAACTTCATATAACATGCATGCAAATTAATAGATATGGATACAATCATATATATATCGAACAACCTATTCTTAAAGGTATATCAGCCTTTTGGGCAGTTAGGGGTAAAATGGTAATTTTACCCTTTAGGGGCATTTTGGTCATTTTACCAAGTCTCGGGTCACGACACCTTAACCCCCTTTTTTTAATTTTTTAGGTGACCCTCAATAAGCGACTCGACAATAGAGGGGACTTGGAGGTGGCTACACTGCAACTTGTTTTAATGATCAGTAGTTTTATTTATTTACCTTATTTTAAATTATTTTTATTGGGTTGTAATAAGGATTTTATAACTTCTGGATTATTTTTAAATTTGGGGTTTTATTGTGATTTTATAATTGCTAGTGGTAAAAACGAGTTTTTCCAAAACAACCTCTATTTTAAATTAAGCTTCCGCAACGATTAAGATTATATAAGTAATAACGCCTTAAATAGGGAATAATCTTTTAATAAACCATATTGGGAATTGATCAAATGCAAATTGAGGTTTTACACAACTTTTAAACAAGAAGGGTTTTCAATGAAACCTTGATTTTCAAAAAACACTTCAATGTAACATGCCAGATTCGGGCAAAACTTCAAGGCCAGGTTTGGGTGTTACATTTAATGGTATCAGAGCCCAGTTGCAAAGCTCGAGCTATGAAATGGGCCTTAGCTTTTGGGTTTTAAAATTATTTTCGAGTGAATCAAAAAAGTTTTGAAGGATTTTGAAGTGTGACACACCGAGTCTCTGACGTCGAGCCAAGTAAGTTCTCCTATTACTAAGCTTGTCTTAAATTGATGTAGTATAGATAGTTACTGGGCTACTTTAGATGATAGACTCTTAGGTAGAGCAAAACTAAAGCCCATAGGAAACTCGAGACTGTAGTGGACTTATGACTGCGAAAACAGCTTTAAACTACTACTTTCATAAGACATTTGCCTAAAACATTGGAACTATGAACTAATTCCATAAAATTCCTAATTCAGATAATACGTAAATTGACGATGAGCACTAGAAGAGGTGCGAGAGGTCACGGTAGAGGCCGAGGAAGCGTTAGGGCTAGGTCTTCGGCATCAGGCCAGATGTCCAATGTGGGAGTAGAGGAGGCTCTAGCCTCACCAATAGTTGAGACGGGACCATATGATCGGGCCGCTACAGATGATGCATTGTCACAGGCAATGTTGAGGATTTTGGAAAGGGTCACTGGGCCCAACAATGGTACAGGGAGTCGTGGATCAATTTTGAAGTGACTTCGATCAAATAGAGCCAAAGTGTTTAAGGGCATTGCTGGTGTGGCTCCTAACGTGGCCGAATACTTGTTGGAGGCCACTGCAATGATAATGGACAATTTGGACTGCACATCTAAGCAGAAGATGAAAGGGGCAGTATCGCTGCTAAGATAGGAAGCCTACCAGTGGAGGCTGACTGTGAAAGAAGGCACCCAACCTAAGCGGATCACTTGGGAATTTTTTAAATCTACATTTCAAGGGAAGTATGTTGGAGCAAGTTATGTAGATGCTCGGAGGAAGGAGTTCTTAAACTTAACTCAATGAGATAGATCCGTGGCTGAGTATGAGGCGAAATTCCTACTACTCAGAAGGTATGTTAATGGAATAGTAGCCACGGACTATGAGCGTTGCGTGCGGTTCAAGGATAGCCTTAGGTATAGTCTCAGGATACTGATAGCTCTACAGAGGGAGCGGGATTTCGTGGCACTGGTTGAGAAAGCTAAAGTGGCTGAGGAAGTGAAACGCACTGAGCACTTAAATCGGGAGAAAGAAAGGGGCAGGAACAAAAGAGATGCAAAGCCTTACGGAGCTAGATAGAGGCCTAATAAGAGGGCCAGAGTGGAAGGGCTAGTCAGAGCTGGGCCTGCTGCTGCTAATACTGGGATGCCACCTTGTGCCATTTGTGGGAAAGGGCATCTGAGTGAGTGCTGGAGGAGGACAGGAGCTTGTCGGGCCTATAGATCTATGGAACATAAGGGATTGTCCTAAGAGGCCGAATTTGGGTCAAGCTATGGAAAGAGGTAATGAACCCCCTCAGAGTGCTGGTCAGCAGCCGCCGATGGGCCAAGGTCAGGCTAGAGGCGATAACGGTTTGGGACGCAATCGTGGAGCACTGGGCAAAGATGCAGGACATACAGAGGTGAGGCAACCAGTATTGGTCTATGCGGCACACCGCCGAGAGGATGGAGACACCCTAGATGCGAATGCTGGTACATGGTTTTTGTTCTCATAATGGTCTATGGACTTAATTCACAATTAGAGTCAGAGTGCACAGCAAAAACGTAATGGTGTAACCTGTTTTGAATGTTTAGTAGATAGTTGGAAATTTCGATGACGAAATTTCTTTAAGGGGGTAGAGCTGTAACGCCCTGATTTTGGGAATAGAAAAATTAGGCCTCGGGCGTGGGTACACTTAAAATTTTTGAGAGTATGATAACGGCATAAATTGCATTTTAGAATGGTTGGGCTAGTGATTTTGAAGTATTTAGGGGTCTCTATGAAGTCCTGAGTTCGAATTTTGGGTTAGGAAAATTTTTGTTTTTTAGCTTTTAGGGAACCTTGACCCCAAGAGTTATGACCTTTAAATAAATGGAGAAGAAATAGGACACAAGTGAGGTTGTGGTGTGGTGGCTAAGTGGCGTCACTTAAGGGGTAGAGAGGTGGCGTCATTAGCTGGCAAGGGAATCTTGGGTTCGAGTGCAGGCATGGTAATGTTGGGGATTTATTTTTACTCAATGACAGCTAGTAGTGGCATTAGACTTGAACTCTGAAGGAAGTGATTAGAAGAAAAATTCAAGGAGGGGATTTAGGAGCTTATCATGGAGAAAAGTTAGGAGATGAGGATGGGTAGTGATGGAGCCGAATAGGTAAGTGTGGTAGGAAATTTTGGCTATAGAAGTGAAATGTCGAATTCACTTGGCATTTTTCGGCATTTTTCTCGTCTTGGGTTTCGATTTTCCTCTACGCATCTAGGTAAATATTTGATTTCTCTTTTTCTTTCATGACTTATGTAACACCCCAAATCCTATATCCGTCGTCGGAGGGATTTCGAGGCATTACCCGACAAGTACTATGTTTTAAACATAATAATAAGATTCATATTTGTGCCTTTGCGAATAATAGCCTAAGCGCATGCATATAACTAAGTTCAAATCGAAAAGTATAACTTCAAAAGTATATCAATTTCCATATAATTTTAAGCACTCAATACTTGAAACTTATGGGCATGCATGAACACTCACCATCTAGCCGATTATACAAGTCAAACTAAGGTTACTATTCATATGGTAACATTTTATAAACCCAAGCTGATTATAAAACTTGTGAAGTAGAACCGATTATGCATATATATCCAATCTATCCAACAGATACTCAAGTCACCAAAACGTTTCAAACATTTTGCAAACATACATCCATGAATAATATCAGACACTGTTATATGCATCAACTAAGCACCAATGACTCTATTGAATCAAATGAGTTATGCATCCTCATTCATTAGGTTCTATTCATTTGTTTACATATCCATTCTACCAAGAACAATTTAAGCATTTTCTAACGTACACTATTGAATTTACTTGCAATTGCCGAATGTATATATATATATATATTTAGCCCATACATGGTCTTCAAACATAGTTATCAAAGAACACACTACTTCAAATATATTAGCAAACGAAAGTACCAACCTACACATTCATTTTCTATCCACGAGATTGAACTTAAAATCCATATTCAAGAAGAAAAGTAATTAGCAAGCCATTTTTGCATGGCTATACTTATATACAACAAAACATTTCTTGTTTAACAACAACAAAACGAAACCTATACATGCCATTTACAAAGGTTTAGCTATAAAATACCGAAGAAGTTCTGATAGTGTGGATGACTTCGATCATGTGATTTTAGAGACCGTAGCTAATGAATGAGATCTATAAAACAGACAATCCAAGGCAACGAGGTAAGCATTTATGCTTAGTAAGTTTTAAGTAATGAATTCAGTTGAAATTAAAACATACTTCTATTTAAGCTAAAAACTCATCCCTTTAGCCGAATATTACTATGACTAAAGATACTACTATCTTTCATACATGACATATTCATTTCCTTTAAACATCAATTCATATCATATAAACAATCTCATTGTATTCATCAACATTTCCCCCTTGGCAGAAAGCATACATTTTTATTCAATGCAATCTTGAATTATACTCGTACTCACGAATTTATGTAGCTTCATACTTTAATCAGATATGCGCATATGCTAAGGGTTCAATTTAATACAATTCTACTTGGATTGAAAATTCACACATCATAGGTAAGTCATTGGCTTTCATATAACATTAGGCTATAGTCAAGGCATCACTAACTCAATGTGTGGTTAATATCTAAAACGAATCAATTTCACAATGAGTATGAGGTACGTACCTCACAGACTTAAGGTAATAAGCACTTTTTATTGAGGTATTTAAGACATAAACCACGTATTTTTTTTCTTTTTCTTTTTAGCATGAATGCTTTCGGGCTTAACCCAGTTATAACACTAGCCCTAAGGCCCTTCGGGACTTAGCCTGGATGTACCACTGGCACGAATGCCCTTCGGGACATAGCCCGGATTCAACTCCGCCACGAAGGCCCTTCAGGTCTCAGCCCGGATGTAACACTGGCATGAATGCCCTTCGGGACTTAACCCGGATGTACCACCAGCACGAATGCCCTTCGGGACATAGCCCAGATTTACTATCAAATCTTAATGCACATTTATGGGTTGAGTGTACACATTGCAAATTTCTATATCATTTTTGAGATTTCACTTGCTTCACACGCATATAAATACAAAAAAATAATTTCATTGGACATTCGGTCCACATATGTATAAGGGTCATATACTCACCTAACTTTCATAGCTTATTCCCTAGGAATCATTCGGCTATATGCTTTATAACCACTATCTCATGCACAAAATTTAGATAAGGTAAGGTCATTGAGCCGTGGTTCACATTTCATACGACTCTATCATGCATTTCTAGCTTTTTATGTTAAATTCATTAACTTAAAACTCACCTCATGCCTTTCTGAGTATTTACGGGTCGGCTATTTCGTCACCTTAGCTTTTCCCTTATCCGATGTTGTCCCTCTATGCTCTTGAGCTGAGTTAAACAAATTTAATTATATTAATCTTTACTCATATAACTCACTTGATAATTACACTTCACTTCAAAACAAGGAACTCATAAATTTCTTTTACCACACATTCGGCCACGTACATACACATCACAAATCACAACAAAATCATTGATAAATCAAGTATACGAAATCTCAATTACAACATCCCTTGACTAACATACCACCCTTTTAATCTATATGTATATCGACCATTCAGCTTTCAAGAACAAAAGAATTAGCAATTATACATGGTATTCATTCGCATAGCCGAAACTAATACCTTAACCTATTCACACATTTTTGGTCATTCTAATTATAAATTATTTAACTTTTCCACCTTTATGAAAATTGCATTTCAAATGGTCGAATATCATAAGACCTTTCATAAACAACCAAAGTTTACACTTTAACTAATTTATACCTATTTTTAAAACATTTAACTACCCTTCAACAAGAATATGCCTTATGGCCGAATGCTCCACTAAGGTTGACCCAAAACATTTCAATTTCAATTATAAAACACTCAAAGCCGAATTTCCAAACTTAGCTAATAAAGGTCTTTCACAAATAAATTCACATGCACATAATCCAATCTTTTTTTATAAGCACCTAATTTACTATAAATTCAAGCCTTTTGTTAATTTAAACTCAAACTAACAATTCATCCAAGCTATTTGCTACATTCACATTCGGCACTTATACAATTTCCAACTCCAACCCACAAACAAATCTCAATCGGCCACAAAGTCCTCACAACCATTCAATTAATCAACCCACACTTCCATTAGTACTTAATATCATCAATCCACAAAATCTCATACAAAACACCCATGACCGAATGAGATTTCTCCCCATTTGGCTAAATTTAAGCCATGGGCTAGATAAAATACTAGTTAACAACTAAAATGTACTAAATTCCAAGGAAAAACAATTCACATACCTTAATCAAGTATTTGAAAGTGCCGAATGCTTTAAGCTTATTTTTCTCCTTTCTTTCACTTGGTTTCGGCTTAACAAGAACAAAAGAACCACACCTTGTTCTTTTCACCCATTTTTCTCTTATTTTATTAAGCAAATATTTTATAAATCCACCATATCATTATCTATTAATAAAATATATATACATATGCACATAAATATACATATTTCAATCATTTACCCACATGGCTGGCCACTAACTAATAAAGTTGGCAAATTGACATGCAAGTCCTATTATTTCACCACCATATACTAATCAATCTTCTATTTAAAACCTATCACATTTTCAAAGTTTTACACGTTAATCCCTTTCATCTAGTTTCACATCTTTCCAAATTAATTTCTTGAATTTAACCACACATACATATAATTAAAACTTCTCATACAAGCCCTTTTTATTTAATACATTCATTTTGGCAAAGATCAAATTAATAAAAATTCTCACTTGCATGAACCAATATTTTTAGACACAAAATAATTTCATTCAAAAATTTTACTACGACTCGGTTTAGCGGTTCCGAAACCACTTCCCGACTAGGGTCAAAATAGGGCTGTCACAATTTACCTTGGTTTTTTTTTTCTAAAGCCAAAATCCCTGATTCACCCTTCAGTAAGTGCCGAATTCTTCCTTTTTTATTGCCTTTGCTGAAACCTTCTCCTATCAATTTTCCCTTTTGCTTCATCTTTCTTTTTCCTTGTTCTTTAACCTTGGTTGACTGGGTGCTAAACCAAATAGTTGATTTTCTTTCTTATTTTGTGCCGAACACTTCCCTCTTCTGTGTGGCCGAATTCCTTATTGTTTCGTCACCAACTCTGTTTTTTATTTCTAAGCACCAAAACTGACTTCTTCTCTCTTTCCTCTTAATCGAGGGATCGAATCTCTTCCTTCAAGTCTCTGCCGAATCACTCCTTGCGTTTCGGGTTTTGGGTAAGTAATCTTCACTTTAGTTTGGAGGTTGGCTGAATGATCATAGGTAATAAAAGGGTAACTCATGTGGATGCAAGTCACCTGTTATTTAGTCTTTAATGGTTAAGTTGATGCAGATCTAGGAAAATAATCGCGGTGAGTGACTAAGAAAGGGCTATTAGGGCTTTACGCACATGGTAAGGCTAATGGTAAGATTTCGATTTTTGGTAAAGATATTTGTTAAGCATATGATTACTTGAAGAGTGATATTGACTGTAGGTTTGTGGCTAAAGAGATCGTAGCGCGTTTTGCTATCAGGTGTGCACACACACTTCACAAACACAATAGATCTGCAAATCCCGAAATGCTGAAATCTTGAAAAGTCGAAATTCCAAAAAGCTAAAGGTTTGGATACAGTAGTCTTGCGAGTGCGTGAACACTCGTATAAGGGTAATTGATACAATACTAGAGACCCCATGAGTGATCTCATGGACTTGGGTCATGTTTTAATGGGCCAGATGGGCTAACAGGCTCGTGGGCCCAAATAAGTAAAAATTGGTAAATTGGTAATAAGCGACAAGCTGATTAAGTTAGTTGTATGGCTTGGAATAGTGAAACACCCCTAATCCCATGTCCGTCGCCGAAGGGATTATTAGGCATTACCTAACAAGTACTAAATATTAAACACACTCTATTTGAAAAAAAAAAATTCATATGGTAACATTTTTAAACCCAAGCCAAACATACACCCTATGTATTAGAACCGTACATGCATATATACACATTTTATCCAATAGGTACACAAAGCACAAAACTTTTCAATCATACTTCAAATACTTCATGCACCAACCTCTGTATACTCTATTCGAAAGTCATAGCCAAATTTTAAAAGTAGTCTTTCATACATAAATGTCTATCATTTAATTAGGCATTGCCGTATGTTAACAACTAAACACCAATGATTCTCTTGAATCAGAATGAATTATGCGTCCTCATTTATTTGGTTTTACCCATACTTACATACTCTTCCTACTAAGAACAATTTAACAATTTTTTTTAACGTGCACCATTCAATTTAAGAGCAACTTGCCGAACATACACCTTTAGCCCATACATGATCTTCAACATAATTCTTGAGAAGCACACTACTTCCAATATTAGCAACCGAAAGCACACACATTCACATTCATTCTCAATTAACGTGACCAAGCTTAAAGTCCATATTAAAAAGTAAAGGTAACTTTGCAAGCCATTTTCGCATGGCTATACTTATATACATCATCAAAAAGATATTGATTTATAATCCAAAAGTCCAGCCTATACATGCCATTTTTAAAGTTTAGCTACAAGTACCGAAAGGGCTTAGATAGTGTAGATGACTTCGATCTTGAAATTCCCAAGACCGTAGCTAACGAACGAGATCTATAAAATAGACAATCCAAGGCAACGGGGTAAGCATTTATGCTTAGTAAGTTTTAAGCAATGAATTCAGTTGAATTTAAAACATACTTCTATTTAAGCTAAAACTCTTCCCTTTGGCCGAATATTACTATGACTAAAAGTACTACTATCTTTCATACATGACATATTCATTTCCTTTAAACATCAATTCATATTATATAATCAATCTCATTGTATTCATCAACATTTCCCCCTTGGCCAAAAGCATACATTTTCATTTCAATGCGAAACTTGAATTTATACTCATACTCACATATTCATGTAGCTTCATACTTTAATCAAATATGCGTATATACTAAGGGTTCAATTTAATACAATTCTACTTTAGTTGAAAATTCACACACATTATAGGTAAGTCATTGACTTTCATGTAACATTAGCCTATAGTCAAGGCATCACTATCCCAATGTGTGGTTAAAATCTAAAACGAATCAATTTCACAATGAGTATGAGGTACATACCTGACAGACTTAAGGTAATGAGCACTTTTATTGAGATAATTAAGATATAAACCACGTATTAGCATGAATGCCTTCAGGCTTAACCCGGTTATAACGCTAGCCCTAAGGCCCTTCGGGACTTAGCCTAGATGTAACACTGGCACGAATGCCCTTCGGGACATAGCCCGGATTCAACTCCATAACGAAGGCCCTTCGGGACTCAGCCCGGATGTAACACTGGCACGAATGCCCTTCGGGACTTAGCCCGGATTTACCATCAAATCTTAATGCACATTTATAAGTTGAGTGCACACTTCACAAATTTCTATATCACATTAAGATTTCACTTGCTTCATACGCATATAAATACACAAAAATACTTCCATTGGACATTCGGTCCACATACGTATATGGGTCACATACTCACCTAACTTTCATATCTTATTCTCTAGAAATCATTCGGCTATATGCTTTATAACCACTATCTCATGCACAAAATTTAGATAAGGTAAGGTCATTGAGACGTGGTTCACATTTCATACAACTCTATCATGCATTTCTAGCTTTTTATGCTCAATTCATTTACTTAAAGCTTACCTCATGCCTTTCTGAGTATTTACGGGTCGGCTATTCTGTCACCTTAGCTTTTCCCTTATCCAATGTTGTCTCTCTATGCTCTTGAGCTATGTCACGCAAGTTTAATCATATTAGACTTTATTCACCCAACCAAGACACAAACCATACTTCCTTTACCAAACATATTCAGCCAAGCACAATTACATCACAAATCACAACCAAGCTATTAATTAACTTAGACACACATAGTCTTTTTATCAACTCATTATTCATGACGCAACAACTTACAAGAGCCGAATATGTTAACACCTAAACGCCTTGGCCATAAATCATTTTCTATCATTTTTATTACCTTATTCACACCCTCGGTCAAAATCACATTCGGCTTAAGTTCACACATATATATCACTTTACCAAAATTTCATGTCATCACTTAGTAAGCTCAAAATCATGTGGAGTTTAATGTCAAAATATGCATGGAAATTTTGCTCACTATGTTACATTTTTTAACTCAATTTCTTAGCTCATTATTCACTAGTACCGAACCTAAAATGAAAAATGGTTCTCTTAACTCTCATTCACATGCTTTAACACGAATTTGCCTAACCATTTTCTACAAGCACCAATCGGCTTTAATAAGGAAGGCTTAAACGCATAAGCCAATCACAACCAAGTTTGATCCTTCATAAAATCATTTAAACTAGCTCAATTTAGCAACAATCATCATTACAAATAAAAACATGAGAGACCTTAGTCACTTTTAAAAAAAATTTCCTTTTTATGGCCGAATACTAGCACCATCATGGGTTCAAAATTTCTTTCATGCATTAGACTAGAAGCTTAACATTTATCCTTGATTCCCCTCATAACCAAATTCATCAAAATCCACAAGAGTTTCATCACCCTCATGATCGAATAAGCATTTCCAACCCAACATAAAAATTCTTGCATATACTCAACATGTTCTAATGCAACGGTGCTTAATTCATCATCTAAACATCATATAGTTCAAATATAATCACAAATTTTCATTCCATAGTACTCACATGCAATTATCAACAAATTTAGCTAATACATGAACATGGCTGAATGCTCAATTCTCAAACAAAACAAAAGTTTCAAAGTGGGCTAAATAGGGAGCTAAACATCTTACTCAATTTTTGCAAGAATTTGAAATAATCACATAAAACATACCTTAATTTGATGCTAGAATGACCGAAACTTAGTTTTTCTCCTCTCCCCCTTTTCTTTTAGTGAATTCGGCAATGAAGAACAAAGGTAAACAACCTTGTTCTTTTCACCATTCTCTTTTTATTATTTTATTTATTTCATGATATATAATATACATATAAAATTACGAAATATACATAAAATACACATATTTTGAATCATTATCCCATATGGCCGGCCAGTTACAACAAAGATGGCAAATTTGACATGCAAGTCCTTGCATTTTTCATCATTCCATCCTTAGTATTTTGAATTTAGCCACACACATATTTAAATATTCTTATACAAGTCCTTTTTACTTCAATAGACGTTCAATTCGAAAAATTAAAGCATTAAAATTTTTATACAAGCATGGTCACATATATTTAGACATGTAATATTTTATTTAATTATTTATTCAATTCGGTTTAGCGATCTCGAAACCGCTTCCGACTAGGGTCAAAATAGGACTGTCACAAATAGATTTGGGCCTGATGGGCCGTATAAATGTGACTGGGCCTAGTGGGCCATATAAATGTGGTTGGGCCTAATGGGCTATATGAATGTACGTGGATTCGTTAGGGTTATGTCTTGGACTTTTGGGCTTAGTATCTAATAATTGCTTAAGCAGACATAAAACTTAATTAACCAATTAAGTGTAACTGTGGACAAGTCATAAGGTTAAAGTGTGGCAATGGGTATATGCATGTCTAGGATTGGATCTAGGGAGAGCTTGGTACTTAAGCGGTCTTAATGACTCACCTTCTCTTCTCTGGAATAACACCAAAACCTGAAAATTTTGTATAATTGTTGAAAAAGTTTTGAAAGTTCTCAGTTTAGTCCTGGACTGCTTCCAAAGTACGTTTTGGGCCTCGTAGGCTTGTATAAGGGACGAAGTACACATGTATGAATGGTTTTAAATTAGTATGAAATTTTATGGCCCGATTTTGCATGGATGTTTACGTTTAAGTCTAGAATGCCTCGTATCCTATTTCAGCGTCAGATACGAGTAAGGGGTGTTACATTTAGTGGTATCAGAACTACGGTTTAGTCGATTCTTGGACTACGTAGTGTGTGACAGAGTCTAGCTATACATGCCACACATATATTGTGATAGTGTGACGACTCCAGGCGATTTTAAAATTTGTTTTCGTATAGTAAATGGATCCCAACAAAGCTGTAGCGAATGAGGGGGAAAGTAATGCACCTGCTCTCGCTGAAGGGACAGTTCTACTAGAGAGTAGGCCCGTGACTATGACTCAGGGAGGAGGAGAAGAAGCTAGGGAAGACTTTCTGCATATGATGAATGCTTGGTATACAGAGTTCGTTTGAACTAACCCAAAGGTCACACGGTTTGATAATACAGCATGTCTAGGCCGTGTGAGGGACACAATCTAGAGACACGGGCGTGTGTCTAGGTCATATGAAAACCCCTATAGGTTCGAAAAGAAAAATAAAGTCAGCATGGGCTAAGGACATGGGCGTGTGTGACCATACGGCCTACCCACATGGGCATGTCCCACTTTACACGAGCTTGTGGCCCTGTTTTATGCAAAATTTTTATAATTGCCCGAAAGTCCCCAAATTGGATTTAAACTACCCTTGATTTGTGTGTGTTTGGCCTCATAGGCCCATAATAAAGATAGTAGGAGATTGTATACAAAGTTTTTAAATAGAAATCAATTTTATAGCCCGAGTTTGTATATTCAAGCATGATTAAGCACGACAATGCCTCGTACCCCATCTCGACATCGGACTTGGGGAAGGGTTACTACATTTAGTGTTCTCAAAGCTAGTGTTTAGCTAATTCTAGGACTAACCTAGCTTATGCACGAGTCTAGCTATATATGCCATACTTATGTATATATGAAATATGATAGTGTGACGACTCCTGACAGTTTAAATGTGTTTTCATATAGTAAATGGATCTTGGTAGAGCTAAGGCAGACGATGTTGAAAGCAATGCACCGGCTCCTGCTGAAGGGACGGTGCCAGCTGAGACAGAAAATAGACCAGCTACTGTAAGCCAGGGAGTAGAGGCCTGGGATGCCTTCTACCAAATGATGAACGAGTGGTTCACTGAGTTCGTTTGAACGAACCCAGCCGCTCAACAACAAGCTCCACCCCCTCAAATTCCTCAATCAACCCTGGTAGCTCCTCAAATTGTAGAGGTGGTAAGATGAGAAAAGCCCCCAGTTGATAGAATCTTGAAACAAGGGGCAGAAGAGTTCCGGGCTACTAAGGATGATGATCCGGAAAGAGAAAAATTTTGGCTAGAGAATACCATCAGGGTATTCGATGAATTATCTTACACACCTGAATAGTGCATGAAGTGTGTTGTATCCCTTTACGAGATTTCACTTATCAGTGGTAAAATACCCTTGTGTCGGTAGTACCAAGGGAAAGAGTTAACTGGGAATTTTTCCAAGAGGATTTCGCAAGAAGTACATCAGTCCAAGGTTTATTGATCAAAAGTGCAAGGAGTTTCTAGAGTTGAAACAGGGTCGGATGACCGTAACAGAATACGAGCATGAATTTGTGAGGCTCAGTAAATATGCTTGAGAATGTGTATCCACTGAAGCCCTCATGTGTAAAAGGTTTGAAGACAGTTTAAATCAGGATATCTGAATATTTGTCGGTATCCTTGAGTTAAAGGAGTTTGTAGTGGTTGTGGATAGGGCTTGCAAGGCCGAGGAGTTGGCCAAAAAGAAGAGGAAAGCTAAGATGGAGTCTTGCAACTCAAGAAAGAGACAACTGGGCAAATCATTTCAATCCTCCTCCAAGAAATCAAAGGAATTTACTACACGATCTGCAACTTCAGCAGGGTTCTCAAGTAAGAGCAAAGGTAAATAGTATTCAGTCTCAAAAGCTCAAACCACCTCAGTTGCAAGTGTAGGAAATACTCAACCCAGTAGGCCTGAATGCCCTCAGTGTGGTAGATGCCACCTCAAAGAATGTCGGGCACATGAACAGGCTTGCTTCAAATGTTGTTCTCAATACCACTTCATTAGAGAGTGCCCTGATATGGCCAAAAAAGACAAGGATTACAGTGCAAGATCAGATAATGCTCCCTCTAGAGGTAGACCCCAGAAAAACCTGGGTACGGAGCGAGTAGTAGAGGCGCACCAAAGGAATAAACTATGAGACCTAAGGGTAGAGCCTTAGCAAGAACGTATGCCATTTGCGCTCGCGAAGAGGCATCATCATCCTATAACACCCCTAACCTGTAATCCATCACCTAATTAAGGTTACGAGATATTACGAATAACCAGAATAATTCACATCATTTACACAATTATAAATCAAAAATCATCATTCCATCATTAATCACATACAATACGTACCATTAGAAGGTCTACGAGACCTAATCATGCTTTAGAAAGGGGTCGAAACCAAATTGAAAACATTGAAAACTTTACAAATCATATCAAAATTTTACCTTTAAAATAGGGCACACGCCCGTGAGGCTAGGCCGTGTACCTTGCACAGTCCTGCCATGTACCTTACCTCAGTTTGTGGGTAACAGTGGCAAGGGTCACATTGTCTCTAGACACGCCCGTGTGTCTGACCCGTGTGCCATCCTGAGTTAGCTACACGGTCAACAGACATGCCCGTATGTCTATCCTATGTGCTATACTGACATAAATGACTATAAAACAAGGTTCACACGGTCACTAGACATGGCCGTGTGTCAGCTCATGTGAAAAAATGACCAAAATACCTAGAAAATAGGGGTCACACGGTCGAGTCACACGTTCGTGTGCTCTGGTCGTGTGGCACAAAATAGGCTTGGTTTAAGCCACTTTCACACCCCCAAAATGCTTAGTACCTACAAGAACAAATTCTACAACATTTACAACCAAATTTCAGCCAATTTCAAGCTTCAACACAATCACCAATAAGACCAATTCAATGACAACCAACTCATGCATAAAATCCCTTCCAAAACAGATCAATTTACAATGCATAAACACGGTCATACATTTGCTACATAAACCATTCATGTATTAAGTCAATTCATACTTATTACTACCAAAATTTACTATTTAGTTCATACCAAAATGGCCATTTCCAAATTGGCCATTTATGCATAAATAAACATATCAAATTTACATCATAAACACATGCCAAGTCCAAGCATATTCACAAACTATTAGCTATCCAAATCACTTGGCGTAGCATATATACAACTCAAAATATATTCAATATACTCCTAGCCTATACATGCCATACTTAGCTATTTACAACCATAAAAGTTACCAAATGAGCTTGGATAGTGCAATGAAGATCCTCGACGATTCCCGAGCGTTCAGTAGTTACGATAATCTACAAAATAGGAATAAACACACCAAGTAAGCTTTAAGAGCTTAGTAAGTCATAAACAAGCAATACAATGAACTAATTGAAAGGTAGAATATTCATTCATCCAAACTAAACCATTTACAAACCTTTATCCATGCCTTACCACATGGTTTATTCAAAATCATGAACTTCCTCCCATAGATTCACAGGATCTCATCATATACTCATTCATAACAATTATGTACATCTTACGCACTTGTTCATTCCGTATAAAATCACTTATTTCTATAACCAGAACTCATTCATTAAACCATTCAAATTACGAGTCAAATACATGAATATTTCATCCGATAAGTACTCATACCATGGCCTGAAGCCAAATCAGAGTAGTTTATCTCAGAGCACCTATACCATGGCCCGTAGCCAAAACAAGGTCACTCCCTCACGATACCTATACCATGGTCCGTAGCCATATCAAGGTATCTCTTGCACCCGTAGTGCAGATATCATGGCCCGAAGCCAAATTAAATCCTAGTGACATGTCACTATATTGCAAAACAAATCCTACAGTTCAACTGAGCTTCCTCTATATATCGATTTCTTTAATAAAGCATCCATAACATCAAGTTCACTATCTCCACCTCCTCTGAGGTTTCATTCATTACAATTCATATCAAATTTATGCAATTATCAACATTTATAACTAAATTACTACTTATGAACTCACCTCGAGTGTGATTCGTTGAAATAAGTCGATTACTCGTCGACTTTCGTTTTCCCGTGATCCAAGTCCGGATTTCACTTTTCTAAATCTATACATATTAAAAATAACTCATTCAATCACACACTCAATCAATTCAATCCAAGGACACACAATTAGGGCATTTTACAAAATAGCCCTCACTTTTTCACCTTTTGACATTTAAGTCCCTATTTCATAAAATCATCAAATAATCAAATTCCATTTATTCAAGCTAAGCCAAATTCTTCCTTAGTCTAGTCAAGCCCATATATTTCACAAATTTCTCATTTTAGTCCTTCAAAATAGACTTTTATCAATTTAGCCCAAATTAGCTAAATTCAATAAAAATTCAAAGACAAAACATATCAATCAAATACATATCTTTCAGTTTTCATGAACTAACATCACAAAACCCACCATTTCATCAACGGCACAACTCATAACTATCAACAATTCTTCAAATTACAACATGGGCTTGTTAATAGACTAAGCAACAATCTCAAAAACATAAAAATCATTAAAAATCGAAGCAAAACATACCTCAATTTTGCTTGACTAAGGCCGAATGTGTTGGAACGCCGGTGCCTCCAAGGCGCAGCGGAAAATTAAAATAATAAAATTTTTTCGGCGATCCATACCATGGATCCATGTGTAAGGAATGAATCGGGGTGATAAAAGGTTTAGAAATTACCAAAACTTCAATCTGAGTAGACAGCGACGCCTAGGCAACGGGAATCCTGAAGCACTATCGAACCAAGCCGCAACCTTTACTGATGTCGGCCTCTACATAGTCCACCCAATTGACAATGAACACTAAATCCCAGAAAACTATTTTTCAGAGGTTCTATTGCTTTGACGGCTGCTAGACCACCTTAACATAGCTTCGGGATTGCCTATATATTAGCTCTTTAGGGTTTTTACCCTTGCCATATATAAATCTGTATTAATTGGTATATCTTTATAATGAATATTAATTCATTAAAATTAATCCGAACATAATAGTCATCATTAAAATAAATATAATAATGTTTAACCAAAAATTATAATTATATTAATTATAATAAAGATTTCAATAAACTATATTTATTTAAATTTATATATATGAACCAAATTCATATATTAGAAAAATTATGTTCTGATTATGTGTACAACATGTACATATAGTATGTTCAACAGTTTGATTGCACAATTAAATTAATTCTATAATTAATTTAATTCATGTGACAACCAGACATAATACCAACTATGTTTTACTCCGTTCATTTCAATCGTAGGGTGTGACCCTATAGGTTCTTGTAACGTTAGCAGTAATGTTAGAATGATTCTAGTGTTACAAACAATGAGCGGCATCTAGCAATGCATCATTGCTACCTAAGTTACAGGAAGTCATGATTCGACATAACCTTTTGTGATTAACCTTTCATGCATTAATCCTGAAGTCCTATATCTTTGGAATGGACACAAGTCATGGAATAGTCACACTTGCATAGTCCATCCCATGTTTCTTGATACCTTGAGTAGACTATGATATACAAATAAGTATCACATCTCATATCAACTTATTTGAGCATAGCCATGCATTTCTAATCTCACTCAATCAAGTGGCCTGAGATATTACTCCTATTATGTAGGAGGGACTTATCCTATATTGATCAACCATATCCCTCTACATAGATTGTGGTATATCCAACATCAGTCTTTATAGAACAACCAATTACGGTGTTTGTTTGACTATATCAAAATATACAACTCACGATGTTGGGATGATGATGATCTCAAGTATGAGGATCATATACATATTAATCACTATGAGTAATATTGTGACAATTACATAATAATCCAAGAAACATACTCATAGCGGGTCAGTCCAATATGTTGTTCTCTAACACACACATTCATGCATTGATTCTGACACTCCATATCAATGACAACTCTTTATCATCAATCAACTACATGTTAGTCTTAATGCATTATTATTGTCCTAGCCAACAATAATACTTGACTAAGGATCTTTTAAGAATAATCATATTATTCTCAGGACATTATTATAAAACAGTTTATTTATGCACACAGAAATGAAACTGAAATAATAATGGCAAAGCCTTATATTAATAAACATGATAAATCAAGTATGTTATCACAACCATCTCGTGATTGATCTTTGGGCATACTCTTACAGAATGAACAAAGAGCTAAAACCTAGCTTTTCTTTCTCTCTATTTCGGCAAACATAAGCCAAATAATGGCCATTTTCGATTTTGTTTTATTATAACATATGATAAAAATCATTTTACAAATTTGTCCTTCATTAATAACATTATAAAGTCACATGTACTAAGGTCATTTATGACCACTTGACCAATCAATGGTATAATTACTCATCAAGGCCGTTTCATTTAAAACAACTATTAATTCGACACTAATTCATATAATTAGCCACATTTGTATTTTCTGCAACCTAATCCTTTTTCATAATTAAACACTCATATGGCCAAATTTTTATACGAGATTTTAACACGTGCAAATTCATATATTAGAAACACAAGAAATAATAATAAAATATTTTTTGACTCAGATATGTGGTCCCAAAACGAATTTTCCAACTAGGGTCTAAACTAGGCAGTTACACACCCGATGTAATTACGAGTACATTTTCTCTCCATGAAACTTCTATTATTACTTTGGTTGATCTGGGATCTACCCAGTCATATATTTGCATGAAACTAGTCTCTAGTATGAATATACCTGTAGAGTCCACGGAGTTTGTGAGAAAAGTATCCAATCCCCTAGGTAAATGTGTGTTAGTATACAAAGTATGTAGAGGTTGCCCTTTGATGATTAGGGGTTATTGTTTCCCAGCTAACTTCATGCTTTTGCCATTAGATGAATTTGGTGTGATCCTTGGTATGGATTGGTTAACCACTCATGATGTGATAGATAATTGTGGTAGAAAATTTATTGAACTGAAATGTGAGAATGGTGATACATTTTGGATTGAATTAGATGAATTCGAAAGTCTGCCTATAGTGATTTTTTCCTTGGTTGCACAGAAATGTATAAGGAAAGGGTGTAAAACATACCTTACTTTTGTGATGAATACAAAAGAGTCAGAGTTGAAAATTGAGTCAGTGCCAGTAGTTTCCGAGTATCAAGATGTATTTCCTGAAGAGTTGTCTGGATTGCCTCTGGTTAGAGAGGTAGAATTTGGCATAGAGTTGGCTCCAAGTACTACATCTATTTCTATTACTCCTTATAGAATGGCTCCGACTGAATTAAAAGAATTGAAGGCTCAGCTACAAGAATTGACAGATAAAGGTTTTACAAGACCAAGTCATTCCCCGTGAGGTGCTTCCGTATTATTTGTGAAAAAGAAAGATGGTTCGATGAGGTTATGTATATACTATCGACAACTTAACTAGGTCACCATAAAGAACAAGTATCCCTTGCCAAGGATTGATGATTTATTTAACCAATTGAGAGGAGCCATGGTGTTCTCCAAGATAGACTTAAGATCCGAGTACTACTAATTAAGAGTTAAGGAGTCTAACGAGCTGAAAACTGCGTTTCAGATAAGGTATGGCCATTATGAATTTCTTGTCATGCCATTTGGCCTAACTAATGCCTCTACAGTATTCATGGATTTAATGAATCATACCTTTCAGCCATACTTGGATAAATTTGTTGTAGTCTTTATTGATGACATGCTGGTTTATTCTCGTGATGAGGAAGAGCATGCCGAACATTTGAGGACAGTTTTGCAAACTCTACGAGATAAACAGCTTTATGCCAACTTTAGTAAGAGTGAATTTTGGCTTTAAAAAGTTAGATTTTTAGGCCACATCGTTTCGGGTGATGGCATCAGAGTTGATCTGAATAAGATCTCAGCAATTGTTGAATGGAAGCCGCCGATAAATATATCCAAGGTCAAAAGCTTCTTTGGTTTGGTCGGCTATTACCGAAGATTTGTCAAGGGATTTTCTATGATTGCCACTCCAATGACGAGGCTTTTGCAAAAAGATGTTAAATTTAAGTGGACAAAGAAGTGCCAGCAAAGTTTCGAGAAATTAAAGAAATTGTTGATTGAAGCTCCTATTCTAGTGCAACCTGAACCCGAAAAGGAGTTCGTAGTTTACAGCGATGCCTCCTTAAACGGATTGGGTTGTGTGCTTATGCAAGAAGGTAAGGTGATAGCTTATGCCTCAAGATAGTTGAAACCTCATGAAAAGAATTATCCGACTCATAACTTGGAGTTGGCCGCAATAGTATTTGCATTAAACATATGGAGGCACATTTATATGGTGAGCAATGCCAAGTATTCACCGATCACAAGAGTCTTAAGTACTTGATGACACAAAAAGATTTGAACTTATAGCAACGAAGATGGCTCGAGTTATTAAAGGATTATGAGTTGGTCATTGACTACCACACGGGTAAAGCGAATGTTGTGGCTGATGCTTTAAGTTCGAAATCACTATTTACTTTGAGAGCTATGAACACACAGTTGACCATAATCGATGATGGTTCAGTTTTAACAGAGATGAGAGCTAAATCGATGTTCTTTCAAGAGATTTGAGAAGCACAGTCAAGTGATAAATAATTGCAAGCCAGGAAAACTCAGTGCAAGTCAGACACCGATTCAGATTTTTAGATCGATTTAGATGGTTGTGTAAAGTTTTGGATCGAATTTGGGTACCAAAGGATGATGAGCTGATTCGAAGAATTTTACATGAGGCACATAGTAACCGAATGTCCATTCACCCCAGTAGTACCAAGATGTACAATGATTTGAAGAAATGGTATTGGTGGCCGAACATGAAACAAGATATCTCAGAATTTGTGTCGAAGTGCTTGATTTGTCAGCAAGTAAAAGCTGAACACCAAGTGCCCTCTGGTTTATTACAGCCTATCATGGTACCCCAATGGAAATGGGACTGTGTTACTATGGATTTCGTGACGGGTTTACCGATGACACCGGAAAAGAAGGATGCTATTTTGGTAGTGGTTGACAAGCTTACAAAGTTGGCTCATTTTATACCAGTGCGTATAGATTATTCACAATTTAGCTGACTTGTATATTTCAAAGATTGTAAGGCTACACGGAGTACCATTGCCATTTCGAATAGAGATCTAAGATCCATGTAACGATTTTGGAAGAAGCTACAAGATGATTTGGGTACAAAGCTAAACTTCAGTACCGCTTTCCATCCACATACTGATGGCCAATTGGACAGAGTAATACAGGTGCTTGAGGCTATGCTCAGATTTTTCGTATTAGACTTCCAAGGTAGTTGGGAAAATTATCTACCTTTAGTTGAATTTGACTAAAACAATAGTTTTCAGTCAAGCTTAAAAATGGCACCCTATGAGGCATTATATGGGCGTAAGTGTCGAACGCCTTTGTATTAGACTGAACTCAAGGAAAATCAAATTCATAGGGATGATCTAGTCAAGGAAACAAAAGAGAAAGTAAAAGTAATTCATGACTACTTGAAAGTTGCTTCCAATAGACAAAAGTCTTATGCTAATTTAAAATGGAAGGAAATAGAGTTCCAAGTCGGGGATAAAATGTTCTTGAAAGTATCTTCATGGAGAAAACTTCTTAGATTTGGTCGAAAAGGTAAACTAAGTCCACGTTTTATCGGACCTTACAAGATCACCGAGAGGATAGGGCCGGTAAAATTATCGGCTAGCTTTACCATCTGAGTTGGAAAGGATCAATGATGTATTTCGCGTGTCTATGTTGCAATGCTACCAATCAGACCCTTCACATATAATCACCACGATAGAGATTGAGATTCAGCCAGACATGACTTATGGTGAGGAACCGGTTGAGATTCTAGCTCAAGAAGACAAACAGTTAAGAAACAAAAGTATAGCCCTTGTGAAAGTATTGTGGCAAAGACATGGGGTACAAGAGGCAACATGGGAGCTTGAGAAAAACACGAGAACCCAATATCCAAACCTATTCACTGGTAAAATTTTCAAGGACAAAAATCCCTAAGGGGGGAGAATCGTAATAGCTCGAATTAGGGCCTAGTCAGAATAGTGGTTTTGAGACCACAAATATGAGGTATAAAATATATTTCATGAATATTTTTTAGTTTATGACATGCTTTCACGATAGTGAGAAAATTTCTTGAAGGAAATTTTATGAAATGTGATTAAATTTTCCTTTAGGACTACATTGCAAAAGTGTAAAATATGAGTTTCTAGAAGTTCTAAGGATGAAATAGCATTAGAAAAGTTATTATAGGTCCTTATTTAGCAATTAAACCATTTATTAGTATAAAGGACAAAAATGCCCATAGACGGAAAATTTTCTAAAGAAAGGGCTTAAGGGCATTTTCGTCATTAGGTAAATTAATGAAATAAAAAAGGAAAAAAGAACCAAAAAAAAGTGTCCATAAAAAAGTTTCCATCTTCTTCCCCAAGTATGTTAAATTTGAAGGGTTCTCCACATCTAGGATTTTTGACATTTTGAAGCTCAAGTAAGTGACTCCAAGCCCCATTTTTAATTCTCTCCGTATTTTTGAAATCCTCGTAGCTTAATCTAGCTATTTCTACCACTAATTTGAGATAGCGTTTATGTTCAAAAACATACCCATGCATGACAATCAAGTGTTTTGATGTCTAGTGGTAGAATATGAAAGTTTGAAGTGTAGTAAATATCTTTCTCTAAGTGATTTTTCATGAAAATCCCTAATAGGGACTAAATTGTAAAAGTATGAAAATGTGCAGTAAAAGTTGTGAATTGATGAGAAATAGGAGCTTTTATGAGCATAAATAAGCTAGGCTTGGGTAACCAAGAAAATTAGTGCATTTCATTATACGAGCCTGGGGACTATTTTACGAATATGCAAAAGTTTAGTGGCAAAATTATAAATTTTACCAAAATGTCAATTATGGGCTATTAGCCAATGTGGGTACTAAATAAGCTAAATTTGTCATTTTAGATTAAGAAATGCAAAGCCCGGGCTAATATCGGGGAAAAAGTAAGGTGGCAGCTGAAACTGAGCATTCACCCGCATTTTTGATTCGAGGTAAGTTGTATGTAATAATTTAGCCCTATGCATTATGTAAATCTATGATGATGATATTCTATGTAATCATGTAAATTCCATGAATTTGTTTAACATGATTTTCACCAAGATAGGATGAAGTATAGATGAGAAATCCCGGCTAAAATGTCAAAGAATACGAGGGATGCTGAAGTCATGACATGAGTTATGTAGGTCCCATGTAAGACCATTTCTAGGACATGTCATCGGCACTAAACCGAGATCACATGTAAGACCATGTCTGGGACATGGCATTGGCATCAACATGTGGTCCCGTATAAGACCATGTTTGGGACATGGCGTCGGCACCGTGATGAGACTTAGATCCTCTGTAAGACCATGTCTGGGACATGGCATTGGAATCTAAGAGAGATCCCGTATAAGACTATGACTGGGACATGGCATCGGCATCAGTTTAAGATCTTGTGTAAAACCATGTCCGGGACATTGCATTGACATCGATACGAGATCCCGTGTAAGACCATATCTGGGATATGGCTTCGGCATCGACCTGAGATCGCATGTAACACCATATCTAGGATATGGCTTTGGTATCTTATCATGAGAGTGACATTCGGGTATCCTTCAGTTTTATAAGTAAATTTAACAAGAAAACTATGCAAATTAATGAGTTTACTGAGAAGGACTAAAGCTTGGTGATGAGTGATACAAGTGTACATAACTAGGTTACGAGAAATGGTACACAAGAATATGAGTATGATGATAAGAAAAGCATGAGGAAGAAAATGAAATGACATGAATGAATCGGTAAGAAAGAGCAGGAGTAAGCCCTATTATTGCATAAGGAAAGTTTATAACATTTCATGGTATTTTACATTGAATGTTTATTCCATGAGTTATGTTGCCATTTTATTTCATGCAACTTACTAAGCAGTTATGCTTACTCCCTTTCTTTTCCCTTTTTCCTTGTAGTCTTATTGAACTACCTCAGGGATCGTTAAAGTTGAAGCTCAAAGTCACACTATCAAGCCATCTATTTTGGGTATAATACAGTTAACTATTTTGAGTATGGCATGTATAGGAAACTTTATCATTTTGATATGTGTCATTTTGGGGTAGCCAAATGTGTTGGCTATTGGTATGCTCAAGTCACGTTGTAATAGGCTTTGGAAATGGACTAATATTGCTTTAGTTAATTTTATGCAATGTTGATGAAGTTATAGAAATGCAAGTTGCATGTTTAAGTAGGATGAAAGAATGGTGATGAATGCCTTAAGTTTTGAATAGTAGATGTTTAACTAAGTCAGTGTTACGCACGGGCTGAGCACACGGACGTGTGCCTTGGCCGTGTGAATCTCACTTGTTCTTTGAGAAAAATCAGAGGGTCACATAGTTTGATAACACGGGGGTGTCTAGGCCGTATGAGGGACACAGGCTGAAGACACCGGCATGTGTCTAGTCCATGTGAAAAACCCTATAGGTTTGAAATGAAAAATAAATTCAGCACGGGGTAGGGACATGGGTGTGTGGACCACACGGCCTGCCCACACAAGCATGTCTGTAACACCCCAAATTTTGGGCTTAGGAGAAATGGGCTTCGTGTATCGGAGAAATTCATATTTTTGTGGTCAAGGAAAATTTCACAATTTCATGTTTGGTATGTTGGTTAAGTGATTTGGAGTGCTTGAGGATGTCTAAGAAGTCCTGGGTTCAAAAAGGGACTTTAAGAAAAATTTTAGTTTTTCTCATTATGTGGAGTTGGCGTCACATGAAATGGTTTATAAATATTTTTGGTTAAAGCTTGTCGTATAGAAGCAAGTGGTCTGGTGGCTAGGAGTATTGGTAGCAAGGGAGTGATCCAAGGTTCAAGTCCTGGTCTTAGCATTTTTTTCTATTTTTGCATATGCGCATGGTAGCTGGCGTTTAAACCTTGTATATATATGGGAGGGAGTTACGACACAAAAAGAGAATGTGGAAGAGTGGAAAATGGCATGCTAGGCATTTAGAAAGGGCACAGGTTCGAGTCCCTTGGCAGGCGGAATTTTCATTTTTACTCTTGAATAATCGTGGCTTCAGCAGGTAAGGGTTATAATTAATGGTAACCGTATTATAGTATAAGAGAAGTAGCGACGCAGTGGCAAGCAGAGAATTGTGAGGCGCATTGACGGTGGTGAGGTCTGGAGTTCGAGCTCCCCCTTGCACAAATGAGGTTAATTTTTTCTGCTCGTGCAAGGCTAGCTGATTATGGTAATAGTTTACTTGGTCAAGCGGTGGGAACTTGAAGGCTGCTGTCGGTGAACAAGTCAAGCGGTGGGAGACTTTGATTTGAAAATTTGGATTAAAGGCTGGCATAATTCAAGCTGCTATTAAAGGAATTAATATGGGATGTATTGACTGCATGTGGGACCTTAATTGGTGCCATACGGTCATTGTAATTTTTGGCTAATAAAGGTTTTGATTTTGCTTTCCTTTTTTTTGAAGCTTTGACTGAATGGGAGGGAAAGTTTTTGTTGCCAAATTAAAGAGATTAGGCTAGGATTCTTTGGCATTTGTGGTGGTAGGGGGTTGTTTTCCTTTTGTTTTCTTAGCATTAACCGAAAGGCACCAATCTTATGTGTCGATTTTGTTTTACTTCTCCCCTCTTGCACCTTCTCTTCTCTTTTGGATTTGGCAACACCAAATGCACCTTTGGTCACTTTTTTTCTCTTTTGACTTTGCCTTAGCCGAATGTGATTTTGAATCCATCGACCCTTGATTCTCATTTTCTAGCTAACTCGTATATCCTTCTTCTTCTCTCGATTTTGTTTCTCCTTTTGGAATACTCATAAACTGATTGTTGTTCACCCTTCCTCTCCTCTTTTCATTTGATCGACTGTATCAATTGTCCCTTTCGATTTTTGGGATCATCATTGTCCTTTTCTGTTCATCTTCTTTAATCAAACGGCAGAATCTAAATTAGTTCTGTAAGCCGAAACTGTGATTTCATTCTAGTTATTCTCTCTTCTTGGCCGATTAAATCACTCTTTGTTTTGGACGATTGCTAGGCTGAGGACGTGTCATTTTTGGTAAGTTTTCGATCACAAGGGTTGATTTTGCTATTTGAAGGCTATTCGTTCCCTCATGCTTTTTAATTGTTTCGTTTAAGTAATGGTTCTGTAACACTTTGTATTGACCATTTTTGGCTAGGGGTTCGATTAGTGTATTAGACTTGAATTTCTTTTCATTATTAACATTCTTTAGTTTTGGGTAAGTACCTTAATCGAAAAAGTTGATTATGTTATTTGAAAGATTACGTGTAACCTTTGGGATAGATTGTTTTCTTCTAAGCGTTGGTTTTGTGGCATCATGTTCTTTTGATCGTTTGTTTAAGGGATGACCTGTTTAGGGGAGAAAGTGGCTGAATAAGGATTGTGGCTTTTGGAACATATCATGGAGGCAAGTGATATTCAGACTGAGGAAGGTCGTGGAAGAGTATCTACTAGAAGTGCGCTCGTACTTTCTACTCCTAAGTTCAAGCGACGTGGTGTGTCGACAGTAAGGGACTTTTTGTCGGGGTGCGGAAGAGTAACCGCGTCAAACTACGGTTTGACTGTGTCGGCAATTAGGGACTTTCTGCCGAGATGCGGAAGAGTGACCGGGTCAAACTACGGTCTGACTAGGCAAATGGCAATTGAGCACTCTAGTGAAGGTAAGTGATAGGAAATACTTTGGCTAAGTGTTTGGATTAGAATTTCCTTAAATCTTTAGATAAGTGGTTTAACTATGTGTTATGTTTGATTTAGGTGGCGGCGCCTAGGATTATTTAGCACTCTACGTGATAAGGTGTGTTATCGCACTTTTTGGATACAAAGGCGAAATGTCGAAACGGCAAGTGCCGAAAAGCTGACGAATCAAATGTTGGCCACATGGGCGTGCGAACCTTCATGTGTTTGATTGAGGACACGGATTGTGGCCCTATATCGGAAAGCAGCTTTAATGAGCGATTTCATGAGTTGGGCCAAAACGGGCTGAATGGGCCCAATAGGCCGTGGGCCCGTAAAAAAGGGCTTTAAGTCGTATTTGAATCTCTGGACTGTTTGGCTACATGTGTCACTCGACGACCATAGGCTTACTAATTGGCCTTCACATGTGAAGGACCACACTAACAAATGACTGAAATGCCCCTAGGGGCAAAAAGACCAAAATAACCTCTAGGGGTAAGACGATTGTTTTGACTCTATATGTTTTCTGATTAAATATGTATAATATAAAATGCTTTGTATGAGTTATCTGTATCATGTTAACATGTCATTTAATATGTTGCATTGCATGGGGGATAGGGTATATGTTTATAGAGGAAGTGTACTGTTCTGGCAGTTACGTTGCATTATTCTGTGGCTCATAGCCTAATATTCTGGCAGCACTGCTGCATTTTATCGATAGTGTCGCATCGGTACTACACTGTGGAGTGTAGGGTTGGGTCGGTTGATTATATCCCTACATAGAGTGATGGGTTGGACAGAGATGGAGTGTAGCGGATGGTTGGGTAGGATTCTGATTGCATGTTATACTTTTACTGTTAATGGCTTAGGCCCACTAATTGTGATATCCTACTCTAATTGGCTCTAGCCCCGACTGATTCTATTATATTGTTATTGCTAGGGATACACACTGAGTATTCGTATATTCACCCTTTTATTTTACCGTACAAGTAATACGAAGGCATGGGCGATTCGGTGCTACGTGGACTTGGAGGTGGCCACACTTTGCTATTACACTGCTTGTAAATTTTCATTTACTTTAATTATGGTTTTTATTTTTGGTTTGTAATAATGCCACTATTTAATTTTTCTTAAATATTGGGTTTATTTGTTTCATTTAAAATCTGATAACTCTAGGGTGCGTTTTACAAAATGATATCTTCTTTTCAAAAACCACGTTTTCACGACAAACGAGAATTCAAACATAGCTTCCGCAATCATTATGTTTTTCCAAAGCAAACAACTTTCATAATCCGATTAATCAAAGGTAACAGAATGATGTTTTGTTCAAACCTTAAAGAACAAGGGTTTTTACAACAAATTTAGTTATAGTGAAATGCGATTTCGAGACACTTCACTGTGACACTACCAAATACGGCCATAAGGTCTGGGCTGGGTTTGGGGTGTTACAGTGTCCCACTTCACACGGGCGTGTAGCCCTATTTTAAGCAAAATTTTGATAAGTACCTGAAAGTCCCGGGATTGGATTTAAACTACTCCCAATATGTGTGTGTTGGCCTCGTAGGCCCATGATAAGGATAGTAAGAGATTGTAGGTAAAGTTTTTAAATTGAAATGAATTTTATAGCCCGAGTTTATATGTTCAAGTATGATTAAGCATAGTAATGCCTCACACCCTGTCCTGGGATCAGACTCTAGTAAGGGGTGTTACATTCTGAGCTAATAAAGATGATGATCCAAAAAGAGTAGAATTTTGGCTTGAAAATACCATCATGGTATTCGAAGAGGTATCTTACACACCTGATGAATGCATGAAATATGTGGTATCACTCTTACGAGATTCTGTCTACCAATGGTGGAATACCCTTGTGTCGGTTGTACTGAGGGAGAGGGTAACTTGGGAATTTTTCCAGGAAGAGTTCCGTAAGAAGTACATTAGCTAGAGATTTATTGATCAGAAGAGAAAGGAATTTCTCGAGTTAAAGCAAGGTCAAATGACTGTAACTGAGTATGAGTGTGAGTTTGTAAGACTTAGCAAATATGCTGAGCAATTGTATCTACTGACGCCATTATGTGTAAGAGGTTTAAAGATGTGTTAAATGAGGACATTCAATTATTTTTCGGTATTCTTGAGCTAAAAAAATTCATTGTGCTTGTAGAGAGGGCTTGCAAGGCCGAGGAGTTGGCTAAAGAGAAAGAAAAGCTTAAATAGAGTCTCGTGACTCAAAGAAGAGACAGATGGGAAAGTCATTTTAGTCCTCTTTAGAGAAATCAAGAGAGTTCACTACTAGATCGAATGCTTCAGTTGGGTTCTCGAATAAAAATAGGGCTAAACAGTATTTGAGTCAAAAGGCTCAGACCACTTCGATTGTGAGTATCGGTAGTGCTCGACGAAATAGACCGGAGTGTCCACAGTGTGTTAGACGTCACCTTGGTTAGTGCCAAGCAAATGATAGATCTTGCTTCAGATGTGGTTCACAAGACCATTTTATTTGTGATTACCCTGAGATGGCAAAAAAAAGAGAAATTTTAGTGTGTGAGATCAGGTAACACTACTAGTAAAGGAAGACCACAGAGGTATCCAGGAAATGGAGCTAGGAGCAAGGGTGCACCTAGAGAGTTGACAGTGAGACCCGAGGGTAGAGTACCTTCGAGGACTTATGCCATTCGCGCTCGTGAAGAGGCTTCATCTCCTGATGTGATTACGGGTACTTTTTCTCTTTATGATATTTCTGTTGTTGCTTTGATTGATTCAGGATCTACCCATTCATATGTTTGTATGAAATTGGTATCTAGTATGAATATGCCTGTTGAGTCTATAGAATTTGTGATAAAAGTGTCAAACCCTCTAGGCAAGTATGTGTTAGTTGACAAAGTATGTAAGAATTGCCCTTTGATGATTAGAGGTCACTATTTTTCGGCTAATCTTATGCTTTTTCCATTTGATGAATTTGATATAATTCTTGGTATTGATTGGTTGACCATTCTTGGCGTGGTAGTGAATTGTGGAAAGAAAATTATTGAACTGAAATGTTAAAATGAAAATATTTTTCGGGTTGAACTAGGTGAATCGGATAACTTGTCTGTAGTGATTTCTTCTATGACTGCTCAGGAATATATAAGAAAGGGTCATGAAGCTTATCTTTCCTTTGTACTAAATACAAAAGAGTCTGAGTTGAAAATTGAATCAATGCCGGTAGTGTGTAAGTATTTGAATGTGTTTCCAGAAGAGTTGCCCGGATTATCTCCTATTAGAGAAGTCGAATTTGGTATTGAGCTAGTCCCTGGTACTACACCTATTTCGATTGCTCCGTACAGAATGGCTCCTACTGAATTGAAGGAGTTGGAAGCTCAGTTACAGGAACTGACGGACAAAGGTTTTGCGAGACCTAGCTATTCTCCGTGGGGTGCACCCGTACTATTTGTGAAAAAGAAAGATGTTTCAATGAGACTATGTATAGATTATCGACAACTCAATAAGGTAACCATAAAGAACAAGTATCCATTGCCAAGGATCGATGATTTGTTTGACCAATTGAAAGGAGCCACAGTGTTTTCAAAGATAGACTTAAGGTCTGGTTACTACTAGTTGAGAGTTAAGGAGTTAGACGTGCGAAAACTGCATTTCGAACAAGGTATGGTCATTATGAAATTCTTGTGATGCCTTTTCGATTAACGAAGGCTCCTGCTGTATTTATGGATTTAATGAATCGTATTTTTCAACCATACTTGGATAAATTTGTTGTTGTTTTCATTGATGATATACTAATTTATTCTCGTGATGAAACTGAACATACTAAGCACCTAAGAATGGTTTTGCAAACTCTGAGAGACAAGCAATTGTCTGCTAAATTTAGTAAAAGTGAATTTTGGCTTAGAGAAGTTGGATTTTTGGGCCACATTGTTTCAGGTGATGGTATTAGAGTTGACCCAAGTAAGCTTTTGGCTATTGTTGAATGGAAACTGCCGAGGAACGTGTCAGAGATTAGAAGCTTTCTAGGCTTAACCAGTTATTATAGATGGTTTGTTAAGGGGTTTTCCATGATTGCTACTCTGATGACGAGGCTATTAGAAAAGGATGTCAAGTTCGAATGGACAGAAAAGTGCCAATAGAGTTTTGAGAAACTAAAGGCATTGTTGACTGAAGTTCCAGTTTTAGTGCAACCTAAACCGAGAAAAGAATTTGTGGTTTATAGTGATGCATCTTCAAATAGATTGGGTTGTGCACTTATGCAAGAAGGCAAGGTAATAGCTTATGCCTCAAGATAATTAAAACCGCATGAGAGAAGCTATCTGACAAATGATTTAGAACTAGTCACTATTGTGTTTGCATTGAAGATCTGGAGACACCATTTGTATGGCAAGAAATGTCGAGTATTCACTGATCACAAAAGACTAAAGTACTTAAAGACTCAAAAGGATTTGAATCTACGAAAATGGAGGTAGCTTGAACTATTAAAAGTTTATGAATTGGTGATTAACTACCATCTGGGGAAGGCAAATGTAGTCACCGAAGCTTTGAGTAGAAAGTCATTGTTTGCCCTGAGAGCTTTGAATACTCAATTGGCTATATTCGATGATGGTTCAATTATAGTAGAGTTAAGAGCTAGACCAATGTTTCTCTAAGAGAAATGCGAAGCTCAGGAAAACAATAGTGATTTGCAAAATAAAAGAATCCAGTGTGAATCAGGTATTGAATCAGATTTTCGGTTTGGTTTGATGAGTGTTTGATGTTCCGAGATAGGGTCTGTGTACCGAGGAATGATGAACTTATTCGGAAAATTTTACATGAAGCACATAGTGGATGTTTGTCTATCCATCTGGGTAGTACTAAAATGTACAATGACTTGAAGAAATTGTATTGGTGGCCAAGTTTGAAAAGAGATATTTCAGAGTTTGTTTCTAAATGTTTAATTTGTCAACAAGTAAAAGCTGAACATCAAGTGCCTTCCGATTTACTTCAGCCTGTGATGGTTCCCGAGTGGAAATGGGACCATATTACTATGGATTTTGTGACAGGATTGCCTTTGACACCGAGAAAGAAAGATGTCGTATGGTTGTGGCTGATAGGCTTACAAAATTAGCTCATTTTATACCGGTACGTACTGGCTATTCACTTGATAAATTAACTGATTTATATGTTTGTGAAATTATGAGACTTCACGGAGTACCTTTGTCAATTATTTCAGATAGAGATCCGAGGTTTACATCGCGGTTTTGGAAAAAGTTACAAGTAGCTTTGGGCACAAAATTGAATTTTAGTATCGCTTCCCATTCGTAGATTGATGGTCAGTCAGAGAGAGTAATTCAGATACTTAAAGACATGCTCTGATGTTGCGTATTGGAATTCCAAGGTAGTTGGGAAAAGTATTTACCGCTGGTAGAGTTTGCCTACAACAACAGTTTTCAGTCAAGTTTGAAAATGGCGCTTCATGAGGCATTGTATGGACATAAATGTCGTACGCCTTTGTATTGGACCAGACTCAGAGAAAGTCGTATTCATGGTGTAACATCCCGAACTAGGGCCTAGTCGGAACAGTGGTTTCGAGGCCACAAATCCGACGAGAAAAATATTATTTTTATTATAATTTTTATGATCTACGATTTCACAGAAAAATTTCGTGAAAATTTTGTTTGAAAATTTCGACGTTTGGGCACTCAATTTGGTAAAAAGGAATTGTAAATAGTGCAAAAGTTGAGTTCCATATGTTAGAAGTGCCTAATTGTTATGAAGTTTTAAATTGAAGGTCCTTAAAAGGTAATTAGACCATTGGATAATTTGATGGACAAAAATGGGCATGAATAGGACAAAATTGAAAGAAAAGCCTAAAGGGTATTTTAGTCATTTAGTGTTTTAATTGAGTAAAAGACAAAATAAAAGAAAAAAATCTGCTCATTCTTCTTGCTATGGCCGAATGTTTCATGGGAGAAGCCATGGCTAGTGTAACACCCCAAACCCGGCCTAGACGCTACGACCAGATCTGGTGTGTCACACGATCCTAAAACTAAGTTTACGGCCCTTTTAGACTTGTTGTGTCTTAAGTGAGGTTTGAATCAAAAGAGTAAGTTTGTTAAAACCAGTTTATTAATCCTTCAAGTTATCCATATTATTCACACGTTGAGTTTTAAAAACGTTCTTTAGATTTTGAAACCAGCGCAGCCTAAACTAGCGATTCTATAAAATGTAATTTAATCATCAAAGAAAATTAAACCAAATAAAAAAACTTAGACAGCGGCCTTATTACAAAATAAAACCCAAAAATAACTTAATAATAAAATACTTTAAACAAAATGAAAACCAGTTCTGCAGATGCTGTGGCCACTCCGAATCTCTCGCAGCTCCAAGCCCGCTATGGTTGAGTGTTACCTGCAGAGGTTAAATAAAAAGGGGGTGAGTTTGACAACTCAGTGTGCAACATTATCTCAACCATAGGCTAAAACAGATCAAGCCTCAGAAACAGAGTTAATTGGGCCTTGGCCCATTACAGGAATCAGGTTAAGCCCAAAGGCCTATAACAGAAACAGATCAGATATAAGCATTATGCAAACAGAAACCCAACCCAGATCCATCCTTAACACCCCCGTACCAGCCTTACACCATGTGGGGAGACTACTCGACCCACCCAACCGCTACACACCACAGATATTTGCAGCGAGGCTGCCAGATATAATTTGCAGTGAGACTGCCAGATAACATTTGCAGCGAGGCTGCCAGATATATTTGCAGTGAGACTGCCAGATATTGTGACGAGGTCACCAGATATAAATATTGTGGCGAGGCCACCAGATTGCAACGAGGTTGCCAGATATAATGTGACAGAGTCACCAGATTGCAGCGAGGCTGCCAGAACGCTTCCTCCATCATAAACCCATACCCCATGCAACAGATAATCATACTAACATGCAAGATATAGCATCAGATATACTCATATAGATAATTAACTCATGCAGATACATAACATCATACATTTCATACAGATTTGACCCTAGGGGTATAATAGTCTTTTTACACGTAGGGGTATTTTGGTAATTTTCCATATTTAAGGGTATTTTAGTCCTTTTTCATATTTTCAGAAATTTTATGCAAGTACAGCTGATTATTAGTTCCCAATTAACCACGGAAGTCCATTTGTGCCAAATTTCCAGTTTTGCCCTTTTTGCCCAAAACCCCTAATGGGCCTTACTAAGTCCAATATTGTCTCAAGCCCTTTAAGCCCAATTTTAGGTTTAGTTTACCAAATTAACATGTTATTACTAACTACGTCGCCAGATAGTCTTTATTAGCCATTTTACCTATTTGGGCTCGGAAGCCCATTAGGCCCATCTTTGGCCCATTGAAACCCAACTTACCGAGAAGCTCGAAATTGCACCTTCTGCAATTTTGCCACTGTCATTTACTAGTTTGATCACCACAGGGTATTCGGTTACCCACAGATCCTTTCAAGACAACTTTTTCGGTCACTTCAATCGGACACTTTAGCATAATTTCGGTCATTACGGCCTTTAGCCATCCTAGTCTATGATAGAGACACGTTACACACCTGTTTTGCAGTTCTGCCAACAAAATCCTCCACGTGCTTATTCCTACAATCCATTCCCTAATTGGTTAGCCAACAAGCTTTACAAACTAATGTCAAAAATCCTTTATTGCATTCGGCCATACTCTCAAATAGCCTTACAACCTTACCTTAATTGTTTTAGATCCCTCAGATCTATCTTTAGATGAATCGCAACTTCCTCCTCCTTGCTGGATCTCCTACTCTTGCTATCGAAAGCACACAAGAAACAACCATAGTATTAGAGTCTTAAAAGCAATGTCGACATGCCCCCTAAAGATCTAGGGGTTTCGGCTTTTCTTTCTGATGTTGATAAACGAATGTACTTAATGTTTAGATCGCTTACCGTTGCTTCCACTCGAAGAATATCGTTTCCACGCTTCCACTAACTCGAGACTATATTAGATCCACCGCAAATCTAACTCTAACGTCACAAGAGTGGTCCTAGAGATATTCGGCTTTTTGAATGATTAGAAGGAGATGCTTTCGGCTTTTGAAAAAAAAAAGTGATATGGTGCACTTGTTGTTTTAACCAATAAAGTAGGTGGGGTAAATCGGCAAATAGAAGAGATAGAAGAATAGGGTTCGGCTTGCTAAAGAATCAAGAAGGAGAAGAAGAAGAAGATTTCGATCAATCGGTAACAAAGGGAGTGTGGTTTCGGTCATAGAAAGCATTCGGCCATGGGGATTTCAATCATATGAGTATTCGGTTTAGAGCTTGAAGAAAAGAAGTAGGAGAAAGCTTATTCGATTCGGCCAAGAAGGAGGCAACAAGATAGGTTTCGATTTTGAGAAAGCAAGATGAGAAGAAGATAAGAGTAGAAGAGAGAACAAGGGAGGTGTCTAGTCGAATGTAGATTCGGCTCAAGAGTGGGTTAAGGTTCGGCTATTAGGTTGATGAGAGGAACAAAATGGCAAAAGAAAGGTACCTAATACACTATGCAAAATTGACAGAAAAAGGAAGCTTTTCTTACCTAGGAAAAATCGGCACCAAATCATAAAAAGACCAAAGAAGAATTCGGCACACCAAAACACCTATTTGCCGAAAATGCTACCTAGGCACAATGCCGAATTTGCCTTCCCTCAAGAGTCCTTTGGCCGGCCACCAGTTTGAAATTCAAACTCTCCTTGATTTGCTCCTCAACCTCCTCCATGATTTGCTCTTTGACCGATTCAAATCTCCTCCAACCAGAGTTCCAATCGGCTTCAAACTCTTACCTGCTCCAGCTTAAAAATAAACAATACTTTCACAACCTCTGGCGCTTGAACCCTTGACCTCTAGGCTCATTTAGGCGCCACCTTTTAAGGAGCCTAGCGGCGTCCCCCTTACCACTTTGCCACTGATTCATTTGTGCTACATTTCGCACGCAATTCCTTAAGACCCTTATTTCCACTGATCCCCTATTTCCTAAGGCAAAAATTCAAAATTTTGCCGAGCTTCCAACCAACTCATGGGCCTTCCATAAGCCCATTAACACATCCCAAACATGCATTACACACCTGATTACCAACATTTAGACATTTAACAGATAATGATAAATCTAAGAAAAACCCGAAAATTAGGGCGTTACAGCTAGGGTTTCAAGCTTTCCAAGCTCAATAGTAAGTGATTCCTAGCCCCATTTTTAATGTTTTTCGTATTTTTGAAATCCTTGCATCATAATCTACCTATTTCTACCATTATTTTGAACTAGGGTTCATGTTTAAAAATTGACCCATGCTGAATAATTGTGTATTTTGATGGATTATGCTAGATTATGCATGTTTAAGGTTAGGGAAATGATTTTTATCAAGTGATTTTCGATGAAAATGTCTGAAAGGACTAAATTGCAAAAGTTATAAAATTGGTCATGAGTGTGTGTTTTAATGAGAATTGTGGGCTGCTATATGCCTGAAATGATTCGGTTAGGCCTAAAATGCAAAGAAATTGCATAAAAATTTATCTACGAGACTAGAGGCAAAATTGTAATTTTGACAAACTTTAGGGGTAAAATTGTAAAAATGTAAAAGTGTGATTTTTGGACTAATCTAAATAAGTTGATCATTAAATGATCGTTATTTGATATGTTAGATCGGGAAAACACGAAATTCAGACCTAGAATGAGGTTATGGGCTAAGTCGAAAAAGTTAGCTTTTTTTGCATTCGAGGTAAGTTCATGTGTAAATGTGGTAACATAATTGTTATTTTAAGTAATTCAATGTTATTTATATGATATGATGTTTATTATCATGAAATATTATACTTTGTGAATTATTATTTGATAAGTATGAAATGCTATCAAGTATCGGTTTCGACAATCCGAGAAAGACGACAAAAATATGTGATTGAGAAAAATCTCGTTTGAACCTTAGGAATAGATTAGGATACAAGTGACACGTCACTAGGATAGTTGAGTTCCAAGCTCGTTGAGTTGAGTCTGAGTTCACTTATGGATGCGAACGCCCGAGCTCATTGAGTTGAGTCCGAGTTCGCTTATGGGCGGGCTACATGGTAGCTTCAGCTACATGGTAGCTTTGGCTACATATCAGTGGTAGCTTCGGTTTCAATATATGAGTGGCACTTTTGTGCATCTTTCCGAGTATCCTTTAGAATTCCGCATTGTTCAACGGGTAGCAAAATGATATGATTAAGTGAAATAGAAAGTGATTACCATGTGTATGATGAAACAATATGTTCCTTGCTATGATGCATTTATATGTATAAGTGTGAAAGTGAAATCTTATGAATAAGTGCAGGTACGTATGTGTATAAGTTAAGAGCAATATGCTCGTTATATGATCAAATTTAGGTAAGATCGATAAGAGGTAAGTGTTACCGTTAATGCTTTATCAATGAAAGCTTGAAAGAGTGAAAATGAAATAAAATAGACTTGGACAACAGTAGTGTAGTGACTTTGAAAAATCACCAAAAATGGTAGAAATTGAGTTATAAGTGGAATGAGATATAAAATTAAAGCTTATTTAATCTGTTTTCATATAAAAGAAATAGAACAAACAAAGGAATTTTGTGTTTTGAGATATTTGTATTTTTGTAAGACTGGTTCAGATTGATTTTGTGATCCCCTGTTCTGAATTTTAAAAATAATTAAAAACTGCACAAAAATAGTTAAGAAATATAATTTGGTTGGATTCCTTATTGAGTCTATTTTCAGAAGAAAGAAATGAGAACCTCATTTGAATTCGGTAGAAAAAGATAATTAAATTTTAGTGAAGAGTGGTCAGAGCTGCTGAACCGCGAAATAGGGGAGACTTCAATGAATAAACTGTATTAATTGGCCCAACCAAAAATTTTGACATTTTTATGGTAAGAAGACATATGAGTCTAGTTTCAGGGAAAATTGACAAAACTTAATTTGAGTTCTGTAGCTTAAGTTATAATTAATTTATCGGCTATAACTCAGAAAACAGCCTAAGCTAAACATGAGTGAAAAGTGAAACCATATGGATAATCCCTCTATTTTCTTAAGAATACTCCTTAGGAAAATGGAAATGTTTTGTTAATTAAATTGCTTATTGTTATATGCCAACTTCCTAATCTTTAAAGCTTACACCCGCCTTTATTTCTTTTAGTGTTGTCAGGTCAGCTCGGGGTTGGAGATCGTCGGAGGCAACACACTATTAATTTGTCAAGATGGAGTAATAACCATTCCCTTTTGCTTCTGCGTGAGTGGCATGTATTAAGATATAGTTATAGATAGTTATGTTCTTGTGAAATGGCCAAATATATCAGCTCATGTCATCAATTTGTGTAAGGTCATGAAATGTGGTCCTTAGCGGTTATGGATTTATAAGCCTATTCTTGTGCATTTAGTGCTGAAAATGTTAAATGAGGTTAGGCATATCTCATGTGTTTGATAGTCTAGATAAGAGTAGTGAAGGATATGTTATACGTTTATGCAATGTATACGAGCGTGAAGAGTTTAAGAGCACACTAAGGGCTTGGAAAATAGCCTAAGTGTGGTCACACAGGCAGAGACACGGTCGTGTGTCTCAGCCGTGTGGAGGACACGATCTGCACAAGGGCATGTGCCACGGCCGTGTAAAAGAAATAGAATGCTCGATGTTCTTAACATGGGCATGTCCTAAGTCACACGGGCATGTGACACCATTTGGGAAAAATTTCATAAGTGTTTGAAAAGTTCTGGTTAGGTTCCGGATCGTGCCCAACGTATCGTTTGGGCCTCATAGGCCCATAATGAGAAATTCTTGAGCATTAACGAAAAAGTTTTAAATTTTACATAAAAATTATGTTTCGAAATCAATTGATTGAGTGAGTGTTTGTTCAATAACACCTCGTACTCGTATCCAGCGATAGTTACGGGTGAGGGGTGTTACACATGGGGTTGACTCAGTCAAGGAAACCGAGGAGAAAGTAAAAGTGATTCGTAATTGTTTGAAAGCCGCTTCGGATAGAAAAATGTCTTACACAGATTTGAAACGAAGAGAGATTGAATTTCAAGTAGGTGATAAGGCATTCTTGAAGTATCTCCGTGGAAGAAAGTTTTGAGGTTTGGTCGATAGGGCAAATTGAGTCCTCATTTTATTGGACCGTATGAAATTACTGAAAGGATAGGGCCGGTAGCATATCAGTTAGCTTTGTCATATGAGTTGGAAAGAATCCATGATGTGTTCCATGTGTCTATGTTGCACCGACACTGATCAGACCTTTCACATGTGATTTCGCTAACAGAGGTTGAGATTCAACCGGATATGACTTATGGCGAAGAGCCGGTTAAGATTTTTGTTCGGGAAGTCAAACAATTGAGAAACAAAAGTATTTCTCTTATGAAAGTGTTATGGCAAAGACAGGGGGTTGAAGAGGCTACATGGGAGCTTAAGGAGGCCATGAGGATATAGTACTCAAACCTTTTCACCAGTAAGATTTTTGGGGTCAAAAATCCCTAAAAGGGGAGAGTTGTAACATCCCAATTTAGGGCTTAATCAAAATAGTGGTTTCAAGACCACAAATCTAAAGTGGAAATATTTGTTTTATGATTGTTTTGAGGTCCATGACATGTTTGCATGATTTTGTGAAAGTTTCTTCAAGAAATTTTGTGAATAAGAGTCCAATTTAACTTTTAGGACTAAATTGCAAAAGCTACAAAATATGAGATTCTAGAAGCTTTAAGTATGAAATAGCATTGGATTATTAATTAGAGGTCCTCAAATAACAATTTGTCCAATTTTTAATTTTATGGACAAAAATGGACATGGAAGGGAAAAATATCAAAGAAAGGCCTTAAGGGTATTTTGGTCATTTGGTTAATTAAAGATTAAAAAGGGAAAAATCAAGCAAAATTTGCTCATCTTCTTCAAGCTAGGGCTGAAATTTCCTTGCTCACCATAGCTAGGGTTTCTTCAACTTTCAAGCTTAATAGTAAGTGTATCCTAGCCCTGTTTTTAATGTTCTTTGTATTTTTGAAGTTGTCATCAACCAATCTACCTATTTTTCCATTATTTTGAGCTAGGGTTCATGTTCAAAAATTTACCCATGTGTGACATTAGTATATTTTGATGTTTAATGAAGGAATATGAAAGTTTGATGTGTGATAAACATCTTTTACAAGGTGATTTTTCATGAAAACACCAAAAAAGGACTTATTTGTAAAAGTTGTAAAATAAGTGGTAAAAATCTAATTTGAAAGAAAATGTGGGTTGTTATAAGTATGAAATGTGTTTGGCTAGGCTTAAAGTACAAAGAAAACGAATGAAAAATCAGTTTACGAGCCTAGAGACTAATTTGTAAATATGTGAAAGTTTAGGGGTAAAATTTTAATTTTACCAAAGTACAATTTATGGGCTGTTTTGAGCAATGTGATTATTAAATAAGTGAAATTTGCTATTATAAATCAAGAGAAATGGAGTCTGGACCTAGACCGGGGAAAGAACAAGCTTTTGGACTAAATCGAATAGTTAGTCATATTACGGTACCAAGCTACGTTTGTGGGTAAATAATGCAACATTTCATTATTATGTATTCAATGCTTTAATATTGCGTGAATTGTATAATTGTTTTATGAAATTGGTTAACGATGAATAGATGACGTTGTGATTAAGTTTCGATGTCTCGAAATCTCGGTTGAACCTTAGGAATAGATAGGATACAAATGTCATGACATTAGGGTTATTGAGATCCCGTATAAGACCATATCTGGGATATAGAATCGATATGTGATTACGTGTAAGACATATCTGGGATATGGCATCGTTATGAGATTTCGTGTAAGACCATGTCTAGGACCTAACATCGATATGAGACATCGTGTAAGACCATAGCTAGGCTATTGGCATCGATATGTGATCCCATGTAAGACCATATATGGGATATGGCATTGGCATCTTGCTATGTGTATGAGATTTCCCGAGTATCCTTAGTATTCTAAGTGGTTCAACGGGTAACTCAAAGACTATGTCAAAGAAATGACGAGGTATGAACATGTTAAAGGGGTACAAGTATGTGCACGAAGTTCATTAAACATTGAGATTATGACTCGACGAGTTCTCGATAAGAAGTGAATGATGGAATCATGAGCATGAGTTTTATTTTTCACTATGTGAATGACATGATTTAAGATGTATCTATGATACTTGATGACATTGTGACAAGTTATATTTATGTTATATGTATGATATTGCATGATTAATGTTGTTAATTATTTACATGCAAACTTACTAAGCTTCATGCTTTCTCCCTTTTCTTTTCCATTTTTCTTATAGTATCACCAAGCTAGCTAAGGGATCAAAGGACATCGAAGACTCGATCACACTATCAATTAGAATATTTGGGTATAGCTAGTCTTAACATTTTGAGTATGGCATGTATAGGGACTTGGTCTTTTTTTGTTATATGTCATATTGGTTTAGCCAAATATGTTGGCTTATGATGATACTTGATTCATTTTGTATAATGTCATTTGATATTGGCTAATATTGATAATAAGTAAAATTGCATGATGATGCATTTCATAGATGTGGTAATTTGCATGTTTTGAATTGTTGAGTATGTGATTGGTTATGTTTGTTATTTATATGTCATGAAAATGAAGCGATGATGCCTTAGTTGTGGACATGTTGGTTGCTCAAAAATGCAATGAATTATACCAATGCACCGGTGCTTGTGTGTTTATGTTTCAGGGTGCCAATTGGGTTGGTAAATAGCCTATATATTGTCCACACGGGTAGATACACAAGCGTGTGTCTAGGCCATGTGTGACACACGGTCAGCCCCATGGGCGTGTTGATAGGCCGTGTGTCCCCTGCACCTTAGTATTGAAAAATAGAATGTCTAGAAGTAAACACACGGGCAGAGACATGGCCATGTGTCTCGGTTGTGTGAAGGACACGATCATAGGACACAGGCGTGTTCTGCACCTTTAATGTGAAAATTATATTCCCCACACCGCCTTGTACACGGGCGTGTGGCTTGGCCGTGTAACCCTAAATGGTTGATGATGTTATAAATAGAGAGTTACACAGGTTGAGGACATAGGGGTGTCCTGAGGCACACAGGCTTGTGTGACCACACGGGCGTGTGACTCTCCAAAACATGAATTTTTTTTTTGTAAGTGTTGAAAAAGTTTCAAAAGTTCTCAGTTTAGTCTCAGACCACTTCCAAAGTATGTTTTGGGCCTCATAGGCCTATATAAGGGACAAAGTACACGTGTATGAATGGTTTTAACTTAGGATTAAATTTTACGTCCCGGTTTTGCATGGATGTTTATGTTTAAGTCCGGTAATGCCTCATACCCTATTTTAATGTCAGATACGGGTAAGGGATGTTACATTATATATGATAAATTTGCTTGCTGATTGGATTGTCTTAATAGCCAAATTATTGATTTTGTGAATGGTCGAACTAGGTACGTTTTGAGCCTTAAAAGATTGACATGTTGGCAAAATTGCTAGTTTGATAGTATGGATGTTTGATTGAGCTTGTAATTGCATATTTGAGTTATGAGATATGAGAATGTTTAACTGAATGATATAATGTGTTAAGATATTAAGCTTATGTATGATATAAATGCATAAGATATTTGTTATATTTTGTACTAAAAAGGGTACTATTTATGCACAATGAAAATCCGTAAAGTATGTGAAATTGAATGATATGGATTAATACCAACACATTGGTAATTTGAAAGATTGGAACAATGTTTCCATTTAATGAAAGTATGTGATTATTGAGGACATGTTGAGCATGTCAAATTAATGTGAAAAGTATTGAGATATGATTATGTATGAGATTGTGTGACATATTGCATATGCATTAGGTTTTGATTTTGTGGTTGACGGAGGGGTTCTATAGAGTACCAGCGGCATATTAAGTCCGCATTATTTGTAGTCAGTGCACTGCACCTGGAGTACCAAGGGGATTGGCAATTTTATTGCATAATATATGCTATTGGCAATTGTATCACACTATTTGATATTCGACAGATATTCTGCATTATTTATTATTCGGTGGTTTACCACATCGAGCTATGCTCATAATGTTTTAGAGTTTGGCAAACGGTATTTGGGGAACTCGTGGTGTGTAGCAGATGATATAGGTAGGAACATTTTTGCATTGCATCATGTGCATGATATATTGAAATGTTATTAATTTATGCTACACATTGTATTTTGTTGTATTGAATGGTACTGAAATTAATGATTGTTACTCGAATGAATGATGACCTATGCTCATACACCGTTTGACATCAATTTGATAATGGCTATGCAATGACATGAAATTCCTATGATGGTTTTGTTTCTTCTGTTACTGCTAATATGTTTCACTGTATTTGATGTTTTTGCCTGTTTAAATAATTATTTGACTCACATTGAGCTTTTCATAAGCTCACCCCCAATAGTGTTTAAATTTTCAGGTAAACCTCAAAATTAGGACCAGACTCAGCATTTGGAGAATCAACTTGGACCTTGGATTATTATTTTTTTAATTAAGTATTAGTAAGTCTTTATTTGTTTTGGCTTGTAATTTTTAATTATTTCTAGTCTGTGGCTTGATACCTTTTCTTTTGGGGATTTTTGCATGCATGAATTACTCAAGCGTAATTACCGGATAATGCATGATATCGAGCTTAAGTAATATTTGATATTGTTCCCTAGTTTCCACTACATTGCAAAGCAACTATTTTTGAAAAAAAAAAATAGATAAGCCAACTAATTTTCCAAAATGACTTGAAAAATAGTTTTTTTGCTGCAATAGTTTAACTTCAAGTTTTTTTTTTTTAAAGAGCGACAACCAAACGGTTTTTCTAAAACAGCACTATCAACAATAAAATGAATCCTAAGTATACACGACCTAATGATTGAATGCTTTTAAGCTAACTCAAAGTAAAACTATGGTTTTCTCTAAAATAAATTTATTTAAGGTCTTCAAACGTAACGTAAGTTAGTTTAGCCATTTCAGTGGCTAATGTAGCCTTCTCAATCTAGCCATAACGTTTGGGTCGAGTCTAGGAGGGTACATTTTTCCTATAAACTAAGCCCATAAATATTTTAATTAATATTTACGGAGTGTTATTAGGGCTATATTAAAATTTGGGTAAGAAATTTTAACGTTTAAATAGCTAATTCAGCAAGAATGATTAAATAGTAAAAGTTACAAAAGTTAAATTTTATTAGTTAAAAGTGCTATATTATTAAATTACTAAAGTTATAAGATTTTATGTGGAAATTATACCATAATCTAATGGTATATACAGTGAGTGTCTTAGTTTGGCTAATTTATAGGATATAATTAATAAATAAAATAAGATTAAGTTAAAATATAATAAACAAAAGGAAAACGTTTTCAATTTTTGTTTATCTTCATCTTCTTGGTGCCAAAAAACCACCATTTTTTGTATGTGTGAGGTTGGGCCAAGCTCTCCCTTATGCATGGTAATATTTTTTAGGTTAGTTTTTAGTAATTTTTGCATTTTTGAGCTTGTTTTAGCTTAATCTAGCTAATCCAAGGGTCAAATTGTAAAACTGTTAAACATTATAAATTGTGTCATGGATGAGTTTAATATGTTTTTGAAGTTTTATGATAGCTTGTTAAGTTTGGTTGTTATATGGACTCATTTTGTTAAGTAATTTTTATGTTTAAAGGTTTAGGGACTTATTTATGAAAATTGTAAAATTCAAGGAAAATATTGTAAATTTTTTTATAAATATGGACTATTATAAGATTGGGTAAAAAATCAGCTAGCATGATTTATGGTTAAAAATGATGAAATTGCAAGTTTCAGATTTAAGGACTAAATTGCATAAATGTTAAAATGTTAGGGGTAATTTTGTAAATTCACCGTAAAATGGACTATGGGCTTGAATTAATTATGTTAAGTTATTTGAATGGTTTAATCGAATGAAAATTATTATTTTGATCAAGAAACAAGCCAAACGGATCAAAATCGAGGAAAGGCTAAGTGTTGGATTAGTCGTCGGCTTCGTTTTTATATTTGTATTTGTAGATGTAAGTTCGTATAGGGATTAAAATTGTTAATGCTATTTTGGATGTAATGTTAATTAATAATCGTGATATGCATAATTAGATGGATAGTTTTGTATTAATTTACTATAATGGATTAAGTCGTGAAGCTAATTAAATTGAAAAATATGAACTTCACTTAATATGCAGTGGAATGGTATAATGGAATGAAAAGAAAGATTTTGGATCTATAAAATTGAAAATTATGTATTTCATGAAACATGTGTGAAATGGTATAATATAATGAAATTTTAAGAATTGGTTATGTCAAAGGTCCCGTTTGAACCTTGTGAATACTTAGGATACAAATGACATGTCATTAGCGTTATACGGTTTCAGGTGCTGGTCTTGAATGTCCTACCAATGGCTGAGGTCTTGCATGTGTTGCAGATACTCCACAACTCGTGTGATCAACATCTTGTAGCTAACATTCCGACCCACAACTTGTGTGAGCACTAATGGAAAGGAAAGGTTACGGTTACATGGAAAAACATACTATGTATGAGCATTCCATAGTATTCAATGTTATTTTATATAATTCAACAACTAAGTAAAGGTTAATGGAAAGGCATGTATAAAAACTTAATGTTATTAATGTTCATATGAAATGAAAAGATGGATATGCATATATGAAATGAAAATGATGAGAATGTGTCATGTGATGGATGAAATATGCATGGAATTTATTTCTTAATATATGATATATTTCATAGATGTTATGTTTACTTATCCTCTACTATGTGGATTCAAATGAAAAGAATGTATATTGGATATATATATATAATGGATGATATAGAAAGGCTAAATGCATATTATGTATATGTCATGATTTACATAAAACTTACATGTAATGTTATACTTACTAACCTTATGAGATGGTGTGTATAGGAAAGGAAGTTTGGCATATGACATGTAACACCCTAAATTTGGGCCTAGAAGAATTGGGCTTTGAGTCTAGGTTCGGATGGAAGACAGCATGAGTAATTTAGATGACGTCTTGATTTTTGGGATTTTTCGGGTTTTTGTGATTTTGGTGAAATTTTGAAATTTTGGTGTTTTGGATACTGAAATTGTGTTTAAATGTGTTAGTGGCCCTCTAGGAGGCCCAAGCCTAAGTTAACACCCAACAGAAAAAAAAACTTGGATTTTAAGTGAAAGGGACTTGGTTAAGTGAGCCTTTAAGAAAAAGTTAGTAAGTTAAGATACAAATAGGCCCTTGGTAAAGTGGCAATGTGGCGCCACTAAGTTCCTAAAAAAGTGGCATGTGGACTAAGTTTAAGGGCCAGAGTTCAAGTCGCAAGGTAAGCAGATGGTACGTTTATTTTTGTGCATGTGTCAGGCATGTGATAGAGCTTAAGTAGCATTCGGCTAGGGCCTTAGGGGGATTGGGCCGTTGGTTTGAATGGCCATTAGGGCAAGCTTTATTTTCTTTTTGTCTTGCCGAATTAGGGTTAGCCACCTAGAGCCTTCACTTTCATTCTATTCTCTTCTTAGTGTTGCAAAAAGCCGAAAACGCAAAGTTAGATCTCCTAAGTGCCGAATTCTTCCTTCTCTTCTCCTCTCTTCCATTCTTTCTTTTTCTTTTCCTCTCTAGCCGAAACCACCTCTCCTCCTCACTCATCTTTCATTCTTTTCTCTTCAGAAACCGAATTTGCCACTCTTTTCTTCTTAAACTCATCAACTACTAAAAGCCGAAATCCCGAAAGGCTTGCTTCCTGTGCCGATTTGCCTGTAGCCGAACTCCCTCTATTTTTCCTCACTTGTAGCTGAATTTCATACTCTCCAAACCCTTAGGCTCTGTCGACAAACACCCCTTCAACCATAGCCTCAAATCATATCTTCTTTCACCACTTAAAAAGCCAAAAACACCATAGTTTTTAGGGATATATAGTCGAATCCTTAGATCTCTAAGATTTGAATTCTGCTAGTGTTTAGGGGCTAGATCTGCACTAGATCTGAGTAGAAGAATCGCTTTGATTAAGGAAAACCTATGGTAAGTACTCGACATCTCAGATCTACTCGTTACCTTTGAATTTAAGAGAAGCCGAAATCCCTAAACTCTTTAGGGAGGCTGTCGAATGTGATGATAAGTAAAGACAGTTCTTTTAATTGGTTTTATGTGTACTTGTTGTGCAAGGGGCGATCTAGCAATGAGCATAAGAGGCTTGGATCTTTGGAACGACTAGATCTAGATCTAGTCACTAGTTTCGGTAAAGGTAAGATCATAAGGGCCTTAGGTGGTGATGGCCAATTTTGATAAGTAGAATTATGGAGATTGTCATTGTATTTTGGATCTGATGTGTCTAGTAATCGATTGTAGGATATCATGGGAGATCTCGTTAGCAGTCGTCGTAAATCAAGTGCATATCGAACACCCTCTTGTAGTAAAATTGGCAAAAGCCGAAAAGCCGAAATGCCGGAATTCTGGCATTTCGTGGGCTTGTGAGCATGCAAACGCTCATAAGTCGGTTGGATATCATTGGATCTGTAATCACAAGTGGCAAGATGGTTGAGTGCGTAATTTCATGCACTTCGGTAAGTTTGGGCCTCGATGGGCTAAAATTGGGCCCAATGGGCTTACGGGCCCAATGGGCTTACGGGCCCATATGAGTAAAAGTAAGTGGTAAGAGTTTTCTGATAAACTGTGGGTTAAATCTATTAGACTAGACTTGAATTTGGGCTAAACGAGCCAAAATAGTATTATGACACTGTAGGGCCCATTAGGGGTTTTAGGGCCCAATGACTATAATCTGCTAAAATGTACTAAATAAACTACTGAGATAAAAGTTAGACTATTACTGATTAAAACGTGCTTGAAACCCTAGAAACTAGCATAATTACTGAAATACCCCTTATGGGTGGAAATTACTATTTTACCATTAGGTGCAAATGACCGTTATACCCCTAGGGCTAATTTTGACTAAAATGAATGTTTTACTGTTTCTGTTCACTGTATGTCATGACATGATTATCTGTTGCATGGGACTGGGATTATTTGATGGAGGAAGTACTGAAAATAGGCTTTGCCTCAGTTTACTAAAAAAGGGGCTTTGCCCTAGTTTACCATTTTGGTGGCTCGGCCACACTATCTGATTATGCAGCTATGCTGCCACCGTGGAGAGTAGCGGTTGGGTGGTTTGAGTAGTTCTCCCTACATGGAGAGATTGGCTGGTACGGTTGGAGAGTAGCGGTTGGGTGGGTTGAGTAGCTTCCCCACATATTGATATGGGTTTTTTGCATGCATATCTGATTTGTTATTGAATTGGGCCTATGGGCCATATCGTTTACTGATTAAGGCTTCGGCCCAGTGAAATTATATCTGAAAAGGGCTAAGGCCCAGTAATTGATATCTGGAATCCTACCTGGTGCTTAGTATCCATTCACTTTAAGCCATAACGAAGAAGGTCTGCTTATTTCAATGAATCACATTTTGAAAAAAAATAAACAAACACAAGCTAAGGTTTTATACAAGTTTAATGGTAGCAATTTCTAAACACTAAGAAGGGTTTTCAATGAAAACATGGTTTTCAAAAAACACTTAAATGTGACACACCAGACTTGGCCGTAACGTCTGGGCTGGGTTTGGGGTGTTACATGACATGATAAAAGTAGGTTTGGTTATTTAATTTAATATGTTCAGTTAGTTTAAGTTTCCTATATATGAACTTACAAAGTATTAGTTGCATACCTAGTTGATTTCTATATTTCTATAGGTCATCGGAAGGTTCAATTGGTTGGAATCTTCGTCGGAGCATAACCACACTATCCATTGATTATTTTGGTAGCTTTTATATAAGTTGCGCTAATAGTTATAAATGGCATGCATAGGGTTGTATGTTAGTTTGTTATGTTTCAAGACTATGCCTAACATACTTGCGTATATATATGTGTTTTATAATAAGTCGATATATGCTTGTGTTAATGGGTGAGTTTGGTCCCTTATGTGTGTGTCTTGTGAAGAAATATGAATAAGTGGAATAATTTAAGAATGAAGTAACTAACTAGTGAGTGTGTGATGTATGTTTGGCATGTATAAGGATTGAATGCATATGCTAGTTTACTACTTGGTAAGTTGAGATATTTCGGTTGATACCAAACTTGTATATGCGTTTATTTTGTCCTTATAAAATGCTTAAGTTAATATGTGTGTTTGGTGTTTTGAAGGTTAGGTAAATAGATGGCATATTAATAACATTGAAGCATGTCAATTGTGTGTTTCTATGGTATATGTTCAAGGTATGAAAATGGCTTAAAATGTGTTGAATCAATGTTTGAGTTGAGGTGCCTTTGAATGGCATATTGGTTAGGAGAACTAGGTTGATTGAATTGGCATATTTATCTATTGTTGAAATACGTTTACATCCATTTTAATGTGTACACGAATGAGGTAACTATTAGTCAAGGTTTGGTCTTAAAATATCTTGTTTTAAGGTCTATTTTGGATCATAGGACCTAGGACATGGGCTGTCACACGGCTGTGTGACACATACGATTTGGCTACACAGCTGTGTGTAACTTGTTATTTATGGTGTAATTTTCAAACGGCCTAAGACACAGCCGTGTGTCTCAAGTTAGTGAGATCACGACCTAGCACACAGCTTGCGACACGGCTGTGTGTCACAACTTAGTGAGTTACACAATTTACAATACGAACTGAGACACGACCGTATGCCCCTTGGTTCGATTGCTACACGGCCTGGGCTACGTCACATGGTCGTGTAACCCCTATTTTCAATTTTTTTCTAGTTTTTCCCAAATTTTCTGATTTGTTATGATCTAGTCCTAGATTGATCTTGAACTATTTTTAGGGCCTTAAAGGCCTAATTGAAGGCCCAAATACATATGTTTGATAGGTTTTTAATAAGTGTTATTTAATTAATGTTAAATAATTTTATTGAAATGTTTTGATGTTAATTGTTGTTCTGATTGTTCTGTAATGCTCCATAACCCAAATTCAGTGACAGAGACGAGTTAGGGGTGTTACATTTAGTGGTATTAGAGCTACAATTTAGTCAATTCTTAGACTGAAGGTAGTATGTATGGAGTCTAGAAATACACGTCATTTAATAACTTCTGATATTGTGATGTCTCCTGACTCTGATGAGATTTGTTTTACATATAGATAAAAGATGTCTTCCAACCAAGCTAATTCGATGATGCTAACAGCAATACTAAAGTCTTTGATTAAAAGGTTGCTTATGATGTGTTAGAAATCAAGAATTATAGAGTGAAGGTTTATGATATTTATATTAACAATGAATGATATGTTTGATGTATATTTGAGAATTAGAATTATGGTTTTAGAACCTCCACCCCCCCATCCTCAAAGTCTTATACAACGGATTATTCACAAGATTTATGTTGATTAAGTTTGCATAAGAGGAGCTGAAGAGTTTAGCGATTAAATGAGTAATAATTTGGTCAGAGCCAAGAACTTATCAATGAATAGGACAATTGTAGATGAATTCTGAAGATTTCCTGAGATGTGGGGTGTCATTGTTAAAAGAAGAGGTTTCTAATTAGTAATTAAATTTAACTACTATGGCACCTACAGGATGGATTAATCGAGATTTCATCTGAACCGATTACATTAGTGAAACAGTTTAGTTGTAGAATTTTGGGTAAAAATGGTTTAGCTTAAAAAGTATGTTAATAGATGGTATCGAGAGGAAATATGTACTTGTTTTAAAAAGGGATTGAACAATGGGACTAAACTATTTGGCAATGCAATGGAAAAAGGGAAGAAAATTCTGCTATCATAAGAAACAGAGTAAGACATAGGTTTGAGACTTCAATAATTAGAATGTATCTAGGACAAAATAGATATTTACAGGGCCATTAGGGTTTTATGACAAAGATAGAATGAAACAGAATAGTGTGAGATCACTGATGACTTTAGTAGCCAGTGTGATAGTACTTGAAATGTGTATAAATTTGAACACAGTCATTGAGGTCAAGTATTTTACAAGAATTTCAATGGGATATGCTATGTGCTTTTTTATCTTTAGTGGAATATGCGGTTGTTTTATCTCCAGATGTAATTCCTATCATGTGGGGATGCTAGCTAATCATAATATTAGATAGAGATATTGTTAGCCTGGTTGTAGTAATATTCGACATTACTCCATTATTGGCATTCTATTCAATTATGATTTGGTAAATGAGTCAATGGCAAAACTCATGTGCTGTTACTTTTTTGCTTCTACTGGTTGTTGCTTTGCTTTATGCATATGAAATTGTGTTGTTTATGTCACAGTTGGTCCCAGTGCATCTGAGCGATATTCTCCTTCTAGATTTTTCTTTGGGATATCATCAATTTCCTTAGCAATCAATATGCTCTTATTATGTCATATGGTCTTCACTGAGTTGTGACACACGGCCGTGCCGCAGACCGTGTGTCACTTATTATTTATGGTGTAATTTTCACATGGTCTAAGACATGACTATATGTATCAAGTCAGTGAGATACATGACCTAGCACACTTTCTGCAACACAGCCGTGTGTCACAACTCAGTGAGTTACACAGTTTAAGACACGGGTTGGGACATGGCCGTGTGCCCCTTCGTTCAATTGTTACACGGCCTGGGCTATGTCACACGGCCGTGTTACCTATTTTCAATTTTTTGTAGTTTTTCTCAAATTTTTTAACTTGTTATGATATAGTCTTAGATTGATCCCAAACTATTTTTAGGGCCTCAAAGGCTCGATTTAAGGTCCAAATACATATGTTTGATAGGTTTTTAATGACTTTTATTTAATTAATTTAAAATGATTTTATTGAAATGCTTTGATGTTAATCATTGTTTTGGTTGTTTTGTAATGCTCCGTAACCCTAATTCGGAGACGAAGATAGGTTAGGGGTGTTACAATCATGACTGAGCTCTCTTCATTATATACCATTATGAAAGTTACTACATTTAGTAATTTTCCAATGACCTTGTCATATGTGTTTTATCTTCATAGGATACCCTTGATCTCTTTGGGTAAAAATCTATTCTCCCAATATGATTCTATTTTGTCTCATGGTAACAATTACATCCTCTTTCATGAGAAGTCAATTACTAAAAATTAGTAATTAAATAATTCATCTTAAGAAATGACATGTGACAATGTTACTTTTCATCTATCATGTAATACCAATGAAAGGATGTCATTTATCCATTATTGGGCTATAAATTCCACTATTGCAAGTAAAGCTATGTAATAAGGAAGTCATATAATAAACCTACCAACTTTTGGCTCAATTTACCAATTGAACACAAGTTATTAACACATCAAAGTATACGAGTCATGCACACATAGTTTGTCCCTTAAGATTGAGGTAAACCGCATTATGAATGTCACCAGTGAATAAATTCATAAATAGATCTAAGATTAATTCTACTTGGGTTCTATATGGTATATTGTCAGTCTGGGCAATCACACCTATATCTTTATATTTACGAGTCATCCACTCCAATACCCAAGACAATATATCTCCTTAATTGGACTTGATAGATGATATATTAGTCTTTTAATCGACTTCCTCAATTTTGATTGATTTGTTTAGATTACCTACTAATACAAGTTGTCTTCTTGCATTATGATCCAACCATATAATGCAACTTAGTATTAGTTAAATATTAGATAATTAATGAGCTAATATTTTCTTTCATTTTATTTTGCTTTCAGAAACCATTTGAGGACATTTTACCAAATAATTAATGCTAATGATAGAATTATTAAACTAATTTGTTCAAAAAATTACAAGTACATAAAGTACACCGTTGATATCACTACACTAAGGGCACTAGATCCCAACAAGTTGAGCTTTCTTAAGCTTAGATCAGTATGGGCTCAAATTAAAGGTGTTTATGAGTCGGGTCGATAGTTTTTTAATCCCAGACCCGTTTTCTAGTAGACCCGACCCGCCAAAAACCCATTTCACTATTTAAAAATAATAAATTATAAGAAATTATATTTTTAAATTGATTTTTTAATACTTCTATCATTAAATGTAAATATAAAAAAATTATTATTTTAATTGAATTTGGGTCGGACTGGCTCAAGGTACGAAAATCCTTGTCTAAGCCCGACCCTACATCAGGCTGATGAGCTACCTAGCCCTTGGATAAGTTTAGCTCGAATGGACATGGGTAGGCTCTTGAGCTTGGGCATGTTTGCTAGCTCTAATCTATATCTCGAGTCATTGCCCTATTACTATAGAATTTTGGTTACTAACTTGTATGTCTCAGATTAGAGTGCCATGTCGCAAGACCTAAGTGCAAGGGACTAGGTTCTAAGTCCTAAAACAATTCTAGAACATACAAAAACTCATTTAGCACATGCTTATTTGTAACATATCAATGCGAACACTCAAGGCCTATAATATATCACATCAATCAAGTGAATATCACACAATCAACGTGATTTACCGTAACATATCTTAAACCAAGATACATGCTACTCACATTTATTAATATCTCAAAATCAATACCATCATAATTCATTTCAACTATCAATTTTTTCTTAATACATACTCTCAAATATCTTAGTGCAACAAAACTCAAAAGAATTTCGAATTTTACTAACTTAAAGCTCATATGTACATGCCAACTAATAAGTTTATCTTAATATATAAACAAAATTTGCATACTCTTCAAGCCTTTTACAATGATATGATCCCCAAATATGATCTTGAGCTTCACACAATCCACTAACAATCTACAAGTAAGAAACAATGACGTGTGAAGCAAAATTTTCTTAGTAAATACTAATGGAATTTACTTGCCTTCCTTATTTGAAGTGTGACATTTAATATATGTACATATACGCATGAATTAAATTTCCAAAAGATAGTATAAACATAATTATGAAAACTTAGCTACCGATTATATATTAAAACACTTCATGTTTCTTAGACATATCTAATCTTTTTAACGTAAGCATTCATTTCATTTTCTAATAAAAATAACTCATATTTCGCTATACTTTTTAGCTTGCACATTAACTTTTTTTATCATCTAACTTCATTATTCATTTTATACTTAATAAACTAACTTGTTATCATGATTAAGTTCAAAGCCCTTAGTCTTAAAAAAATCTTCCTACCTTTGATGGTTTTGGTTTAAAGGTTGGTTTGTCAGGTCATTTCCCTACCCTAGTTTTGTTGTATGCTAAGAAAGGATTGGGTTGTCTCTTCTTCTTGAACATGGCGACCCTGTCACAAAATTTCTTTCTCTAAATCTTAACTCTATAATTTTTTTTATTTTCTTCATTTCTTTAATCAAACTAGTGTTAAGACTCTAGTTTTTTCTAATATAATATTTGTTATGCATATAGTTGTTCCTCTAACACCCTTATTTTCTTTTGGATCTTTGTGAATTGTTGGGACATTGATTGTGGATTCTAGGAGGCCTGGTTACCTAGTTGAGCATTAGTGTTAACCTATTCATACAAAAAATAGTACTAGGGAAGAAGAAATTGGTAATATTAAGGGTAAGTTGCATAATGAGGGTAATAGGAGTTATGGAGCAGTTGGGATTCTTGAGGATATCATGGTGGGATTGGTTAACGTTGTTGTTTAATGTTAATTCTGTAACACCCTGATTTTCAAGATTTTTTGGGTTTTTGTGATTTTTGGTGAAATCTTGAAATTTTGGGCTTTTGGTTACTGAAATTATGTTTAAGGATGTTAGTGGGCCTTTAGAAGGCCCAAGCCTAAGTTAAAACCCGGCAGAAATATCAACTTTGGTTTTTAAGTGAAAGGGACTTAGATAAGTGGGCATTTAAGAAAAAGTTAGTAAACTGAGACACAAAGAGGGCCTTGGTAAGGTGGCAAGGTGGCACCACTAAGTTCCTAAAAAAGTGGAGTGTGGATTGGGTTTAAGGGCAAGAGTTCAAGTCACAAGGTAAGCAGATGATACTTTTATTTTTGGGCATGTGGTGGGACTTAAGTAGAATTCAGCTAGGGCCTTGGGGAGGCTATGCCGTTTGGTTAGGTAGTAATTAGGGTTAGTTTTTATTTCTTTTTCTATCTTGGTAAATTAGGGTTAGCCACCTAGAGTTTTCACCCTTGATCTATTCTCCCTTTAGTGTGCTAAAAAGCCGAAAACGTAAGTAAGCTCTCCTTTGTGCCGAATTCTCCCTTATCTTCTCCTCTCTTCCATTCTTTTCCTTTTCTTTTCTTATTTAGTCGAAACCACCTTTCCTCCTCACTCATCTTTCATTTTCTTCTCTTCAAAAACTGAATCTGCCATTCTTTTCTTCTCAACCCATCAACTACTAAAAGCCAAAATCCCGAAAGGCTGCTTCTTGTGCCGATTTCTTCTAGCCAAAATCCTCCTATCTTCTTCATCTCTTTTGGCCGATTTTCACACCCTCTAAACCCTAACCCCTGTCGGCAACACCACTTCAAACCCACCACATCAAATCATCTTCTTCTTCACAGTTTCAAAAGCCAAAAACACCATAGTTTTTAGGGACATATAGCCGAATCTTTAGATCTCTAAGATTCGAAATCTGCTAGTGTTTAGGGGCTAGACCTGCATCAGATCTAAATAGAAGAATCACTTTGGTTAAGGAAAACCTGTGGTAAGTACTCGACATCTCAGATCTATTCGTTATTTCAGGATTTAGAAAAGTCGAAATCCCTAGAGGTTTAGGGAGGCTGTCGATTGGGGCTTAAAGCTCTAAGGGGGTTAACACTTGATTTATTTTGGTGATAGAGTAATCTAGAGATTGCAGATCTAAGGTTTGGACAAGTGGAACAACTAGATCTAGATTTAGTCACTAGTTCGGCAAAGGTAAGATCTCAAGGGCCTTAGGTGTTGATGGCCGATTATGGTAAGTAGGATTATGATGGTTGTCATTGTATTTTGGATCTGATGTGTCTAGTGATCGATTGTAGGATATCGTGGGAGATCTCGTTAGCAGTCATCGCAAATTAGGTGTGTATCGAACACCATCTTATAGTTCAAATCGACAAAAGCCGAAAAGCTGAAAAGCCAAAATGCCAGAATTCTAGCATTTCGTGGGCTTGTAAGCGTGCGAACGCTCACCAGTCAGTTGGAAATCACTGGATCTATAATCGCAAGTGGCAATATGGTTGAGTGTGCAATTTCGTGCACTTCGGTAAGTTTGGGCCTCGATGGGCTGAATGTGGGCCTAATGGGCTTATGGGCCCACATGGGTAAAATAAGAGATAAACATGTTCTGATAGACTGTAGGTCCAAAACTGCTAAGACTGGTAAATTGATCGTAAAACTTGGACTAAATGGGCTTAAGTAGCTAATTGGCACTGTATGGCCCATCAGGGGTTTTAGGGCCCAATGACTTTAATCTGCTAAAATGAGCTAAACAAGCCACTGGGATAAAAGTTAGACTATTATTGATTAAAATGTGCATGAAACCGTAAAAACTGGTATAATTACTGAAATACCCCTTATAAGTGCGAAATTACTATTTTACCCCTAGGTACAAAATGACTGTTATACCCCTACGGCCAAATTTGACTGAAATGCATGATTTACTGCTTCTGTTTACTGTATGCCATATTATGAATATCTATTGCATGGGACTGGGTTATTGATGGAGGAAGTTCTGAAAGTGGCTTGACCATGTACTGGAGGCTTTGCCTCATTTTTCTGTTATCTGAGCAGCTATGCTGCGACTGTGGAATGTAGCGCTGGGCAGGTTGAGTTATTCCCCACATGGAGTGTAGGGCTGGTACGGGTGGAGTGTAGCGGTTGGGTGGGTTGAGTAGTCTCTCCACATGTGTTGGGATTGCATTCATAATTAATATTTGTTCTATTACTGAAATGGACCTATGGGCCATACTGTTATCTGAAAAGGGCTAAGGCCCAATTTACTGTATCTGGATAGAGTTTCGGCTTAGTGGGCTTGAGCTAATTTGGGCTCTAGATGGGCTTCTTTGCACACTGAGTTTCCAAACTCACCTATTATTCCTCTTTCCTTGCAGGTGAGCCCTAGACTGTAGACTTGGAGCTTGGAGGGATTCAGAGTGGCCACGAAGACTGCGTTCTAGTTTTAAGTAAATTATTCCTTTATTTTATCGTTTTATTTTAAATTTGGGTTTGTAATAAGGCCGCTCTATTTATTTTTATTTTTATTTTTATCTTGGGTTTTAATTACTTATCTTTACATTACTTAAATTATTTCGAATATAGCTGTGCAAGTTTTTCTTAAAGTTAATCAAACGTTTTCAAAACCAGTCACACAATCCAATTGAGTTGCAAAGTAAATTTTATAATAACCTATTAATAATTGGTAGAGGATAGGACATTCACCAATAAACCAGAAATTTCCTCTTAAAACTTTAATAACGGTTTTGCAAGCTCACCCTAACATTAGTAACTAGGTAACATGGTTAGTTGTAGGTGATGTGACACACTAGACTTGGTCGTAATGTCTGGGCCGGGTTTGGGGTGTTACAAGTTTGATGCTAGTTTTGGGTTTCCTATGGTTGGTTGTTGTGGTCTTGGTTTGTCACTTCAACGTTTTTAAGTAGGCTGGTGATTGAATGAGTTATGACCACGTGTTTAATCCACTTTCAATGCATCAGTTGTTGATATCAAAGATCAATAAGGAAAAGAATAAGACATAAGGATGAGACTATGTAACATCCCGAATTAGGGCCTACTAGGAATAGTGGCTTTGAGACCACAAATCCGAAGTAGAAATAATTATTTTATGATTTTTTTGATGTCTATGACATGTTGGCATGATTGTGTGAAAGTTCATGAAGAAATTTTATGCAAAAAGTGTCCAAATTGACTTTTGGACTAAATTAAATAAGTTGCAAACTATGAGATTCTAGAAGCTTTAAGTATGAAATAGCTTGGATTATCAATTTGAGGTCTATAGTGTGATTGAATTATTGTGTGAAAATTTCGTTAAGAAATTTTATCGATAAAGTATTTAATTTTATTAGTAAGATTTAATTGCAATAAGTGCAAAATGTGTGTTCTAGATGATAAGGGATGTAATTGTGATGGGTTTTTAAAGTGGAAGTCCTTATGTGGAAATTAGCCCATTAATAAGTTAGTGGACGATATTTTTTTGGTATTTTTGAAATTATTTTGAAAAGAAAAGGGCAAATTGGTAATCAAGCTAATAAAGGTATAATAAGACAAAAAAATTTAAAAGCTATCATCTTTTTTTTTTTCATTCTTCTTCAACCGTTTAAGAAGAAAATGGGTAGCCATGGATGAGAAAACATTCAAACAAGCTTATATTGTAACACCCGATAACCCTCATCCGTTGCCGAAACAGGATCACAAGGTATTACTTATCAGAATACAAATCAGGCTTGACATTCATAATCAAACATGCTTAAAAAAAGAAATGTAGTTTCTTTGATCGTTCAACCATGAGCAAATTTTAAAACGAAGACACTTCATAGAACAATTGCCATTAAATAATCAAATAACCAATGATCACATATAATATTGTCAAGCATACTATCACTTGGCCGAATAGGCACAATCATCTATAAGTACATGAAACACATATACATAAGAAATTGATACTCTTATAATTTATTTCACCAAAAACCGAATGTACTTAGTACATAATAATATATATATTTCACCTTGTCAACTTCACAATTCTTATCATTTCATATTCATAATTTGCTTCGAAATGTTCTTAATTAAATAATTATAATATGTTAGTGCATTGCCAAATTCAATAGCTATTTTAGTACAAAATCGCATGATCTTAAATTTCTTTTAGTTCACCGGCAAATTTGCCTGCTAGGTAATAACCTGATTTCAACACCGGCTATAAGCCTGCTGGACTTTTAAGTCCGAATTTCTTCACCGGCATTATGCCTGCTAGGCTCAGGGCCCGATTTTATTCCACCGGCATTACGCTTGCTAGGCTCAAAGCCCGATTTTATTCCACCGGCATTACGCCTGCTAGGCTCAAAGCCCGATAATTAATCACTGACTTAAAGCTTGTTGGCCTTAAACCCGAATGTCAAAGCTCAAAAGCTCATACGTTAAATTTATCACATGTCTTAGGGCATATGCTTCCAATTCACACATGATACAAGCATATCATAAAATTTATTGCATCATTCGAACATTGCACATAGCAAATTAACAAGTACATTTCACACTTACCATTCGGTCTTAACACATATCTTAGTCTCAACTTTGTTACACAAATTAGCCATTTGGCTTTGATACACAATAGCACATATAGAACTTCACCTTAATCTCATGCCTACCATTAACCATAAAACATTTCTATTTATGTACCTTTCATTCCCAATTTTCACATTCAAATAGGATCATTCATGCAAGTAGCATCAATTGCTCAAGATACAAGACATGCTAAATTACTTAAAACTTACCTCGATGGCTAATGTACGTCAATTTCGACTATTCAGCCAATTTCCCTTTTCCACGATCCGAATTTGTTTCCTTGAGTTCTTGAGCTAAATTAGACAATTTTAAACTTATCACATCTCTATTGTTTAAAACTACATTCGGCATTTAAACCTACAATATCAACTTACACTAAAGTTTTATATTCGTGAACCACAAACCAATTACACATTCGTCATTAGAGTGTTTAGGCCGAATGTACTTATAAGACCTTACCAAAACGAATTTTATCAATTCGACCTTATCGCTATTAACAAATAATTATTCAACAAGTAGTCGAGTATAACAAGAAAATCAAATAGGCCTTCTAGCCGTACTTAGCTCAATTGTACTACGATCATACTTATCATTTGACCTCATAAACCCATAACCATTTCGTTATCAATATCAAATGTCCATACGGCAAATCTTATTTCTAATTATCCAAATACATTCATTAACAACAATTCATTCACATCTCTATTAATGACCATATTCGGCCATTATAAGCAAAACAACTAGTTTAGCATTCAAATTCTTTTAACCATTCCTCAATCACTTATTCAAATCATTATTTAGTCTCAAATTCGGTAACCATGCAAATAACAATTTAAGCATTCGCTTCTAACTCTTAACATCATTCGATCATTGATGAGCTAATTTAACACTTACTTTACTTCAATTATCAAGTATGAGGTTTCACAATTTAACCTTCATAGCCGAATACTCTTTTTTAATAATGCCATTACTCAAATCATTAGCTAGGATGTCATTCGGCAACTATACAAACAAAATTAACATTAAAGCTTTGTTTCAAAAGTTTAACTATCGTCTTGCCTTAATCCACCTTAACCGAATGCAAATACTCCTTTTAAATCACTTATAACAAGGTTTAATCAATTTATACACCAATACTTATTATAGTCGAACATCATACAACTATTAAATTCATTTTTAGCACAATTACCAGCCCCAAACTTATTTTATAATTATCTAAATCATTTAAAACACTCATCACGAAATTTTAATACATTTCATACTATAACCGAATGCTCATTGCAAGCAATTGAGCCACACCCGGTTCCAATTTCACAATTTAACTTAAAACTTAAAATTTCATAGATTTTGACATCACAATGTTTATCTAAAACTCATTCATCAATTTCAATCAAACTTTAAAATTTAGCATCTCCTATCCATGACCAAACATGTATCCATCACCAATTCAAGAAATAGATTTATGGGTTCAAGGTAGAATCGGGTAAGCAACTCAATTTCATTAAAGAAAAATCAAATTAACAAGAATTTACCATTAAAATTTTGACTCCTAGATGCCAAATGCTCCAAAGTTTCCCCCTTAATATTTTCTTTTAGTTTTCGGCAAGAACATGAATGAAAATGAGCAACCATTTGTTTTACTATTACATGCAAAAATTATTACAATTGAATTACCAAATTAGCCTTATTATAATCATTACTCTTCCACTAAGCAAGGGCCGAATGTGTCCATGCATTTTATGCATGGTCTATTTGCTTCATAAGTCCTCTATATTAAAAGAACACTTACAATTCGGCATTTACACTTTGACCCACAAATTTTCCTTTTTATGCAATTTAGCCATACATTAATAATTTGACATCTAATTGATTAAATTAAAATACCAAATTTTCACACAAAACAATTCACATAATAAAAACATAGAAAATAATATTTTTAAAATTTTTTGACTTGATTTAGTGGTCTCGAAACCACTTTTCCGATTAGGGTCAAATTAGGGCTGTCACAACTCTCCCCCCTTAGGGATTTTCGTCCCCAAAAATCTTATCGGCGAATAGGTTAGGATAACGTTCTTTCATTGAATCTTCAAGCTCCCAAGTTGCTTCTTCAACTTCGTGCTTAAACCACAACACTTTCACTAACGAGATTTTCTTATTCCATAATTCTTTCACCTTGTGAGCTAGAATGCGAACTGGTTCTTCCTCGTAACTCAAATCGGACTGAATTTCAATTTCTGACGGATTTATCACATGCGAGGGATCAGATCTATATCAACGGAGCATCGAAACATGAAAAACATTATGGATCTTTTCAAGTTCGGGTGGCAAATTTAATCTATAAGCAACCGGCCCAATTCATTCTGAAATCTCATGCGGTTCGATAAATCTCGGACTCAATTTGCCTTTACGGCCGAATCTGAGCACCTTTTTCCACAGTGAAACTTTAAGAAACACTTTGTCTCCAATTTGATACTCTATATTTTTCTGTTTCAAATCTGCATACGATTTCTGACGGTCTGATGCTGTTTTTAGACTATCACGGGTCACTTTTACTTTCTGTTCGGCCTCTTTAATCAAATCTACTCCATAAATCTTATTCTCACTGAGCTCGGTCCAAAACAATGGTGTACGACATTTACGACCGTATAAAGCTTCGTAAGGTGCCATCTCGATACTCGATTGAAAACTATTATTGTATGCGAATTCAACCAAAGGTAAGTATCGTTCCCACGAGCCACTAAACTCAACGATGCAACCTCTCAACATATCCTCGAGTATCTGAATAATTCGCTCGGATTGACCATCGGTTTGAGGATGAAAAGCGGTGCTAAAATGCAACTTGGTACCCAAAGCTTCTTGCAGTTTCTTCCAAAATCGCAATGTAAATCTCGGATCTCTATCTGACATAATAGAATTAGGCACCCCGTGCAATCTTACAATCTGAGAAATGTACAATTCAGCTAATTTATCCAGCGAATAATCAGTACGAACAAGCATAAAATGAGCTGACTTCGTCAATCTATCAACAACAACCCAGATTACATCTTTCTTGCTCGACATCAACGGTAAACCCGATACAAAATCCATTGTAACACGATCCTATTTCCACTCCGGTATCATAATCGGCTGGAGCAGACCCGAAGGCACTTGATGTTCTGCTTTCACTTGTTGGTATATCAAACATTTCAAAAAAAAAGTCAGAAATGTCTCGTTTCATACCGTGCCACCAATATAGACGTTTCAGATCATTGTACATTTTTGTGCTACCCGGGTGAACTGACATTCGACTACTATAAGCTTCATTCAAAATCATCGAAATAATCTTTGAATTTCTCGAAACACACAATCGATTCCTAAACCTCAAACAATCATTGTCGTCAATTCGAAACTCTGAATCCACATTCGAATCACATAGGGCCCATTTAGCAACCAAATCATCATCGATTTTCTGAGCTTCACTGATTTGCCATATTAACACCGGTTTTGCTTTTAATTCTGCTACTAACACATCATCAGTGGATATCGACAAATGTACATTCATTGCTCAAAGAACAAATAGGGATTTTCGACTTAGGGCATTAGCAACCACGTTAGCTTTTCCCAGGTGATAATCGATGACAAGCTCGTAATCTTTCAATAATTCTAGCCACCATCGTTGTCTCAAATTCAAGTCTTTCTGAGTCATTAAATATTTTAGGCTTTTATGATCGGAATAAACATGGCATTTCTCTCCGAATAAGTAATGACGCCAAATTTTCAAATAGAAAACAATGGCAGCTAACTCGAGATTATGTGTTGGATAGTTCTGCTCGTGAGGCTTTAACTGTCTCGAGGCATAAGCAACGACTCTGCCCTCTTGCATCAATACACAGTCCAAACCGTTCAAAGAGGTATCACTATATATCACAAATTCCTTACCAGATTCCGGTTGTACTAACACTGGAGCTTCGGTCAAAAGAGCTTTCAACTGATCAAAACTTTTCTGACACTTTTCTGACCACTCGAATTTGACATCTTTCTGAAGCAACTTTGTCAATGGTGTTGCTATCATCGAGAAACCTTTCACGAATCGTCTATAATATCTGGCAAGTCTCAAAAAGCTCCAAACTTCTGAAACATTCCTTGGAGGTTTCCAATCAAGTATAGCTAAAATTTTACTCGGATCAACCCGGATACCCGATGCGGATACAACATGTCCCAAAAAGCTAACTTCTCGCAACCAAAATTCACATTTACTGAACTTCACGTAAAGCTGTTTGTCTCGCAAAATTTGTAGCACCAATCTCAAATGTTCGGCATGCTCAATTTCATCGCGTGAATAGATCAAAATGTCATCTATAAACACGACTACAAACCGATCTAAGTACTGTCAGAAAATCCAGTTCATTAAATCCATGAAAACCACAGGGGCATTAGTGAGCCCAAACGGCATCACCAAGAACTCATAGTGTCCATACCTCATTCTAAACGCAGTTTTAGGCACATCGGAATCTCTAACTCGCAACTGATAATAGCCGAATCTCAAATCTATCTTCGAGAATACTGAGGCTCCCTTTAGTTGATCGAATAAATCATCGATTCGCGGTAACAGATATTTATTCTTTATCGTGACTTTATTAAGTTGACGATAATCGATGCACATTCTCATAGTTCCGTCTTTCTTTTTCACGAACAACACTGGTGCACCCCAGGGAGAGAAACTCGGTCGAGCGAAACCTCTATCTGTCAATTCTTGCAACCGAGTTCAATTCTTTTAATTCAATCAGTGCCATTCGATACGGAGCTATTGAAATCGGAGTCATTTCTGGTACTAAATCTATTCTGAACTCTACTTCTCGAACAGGTGGCAAACCAGGTAATTCCTCGGGAAACACATCTGGATATTCACAAACCACAGGTACAATTTCAAGCGTTCGTTCAGATGCTTTACTATCCAAAACATACACCAGATAAGCTTCACAGCCCTTTTTCACATATTTTTGAGCCAACATCGAAGATATCACTGCCGGTAGTCCATTCAAATCAGTGGACTCAACTCTAATTATTTCACCACTTGAACATCGCAAGTCAATGGATTTTCTTTTACAATTCACCACAGCGTCGTGCAAGGTTAACCAATCCATACCAAGGATAATATAAAACTCGTCAAATGGCAATAGCATCAAATCGGCCCAGAAACAAGAATTTCGAATCATTAGGGGACAGTTCTTGCACACTTTATCTACTAACACACATCGGCACAAAGGGTTTGACACTCGAATCACAAATTCAGTAGACTCAACAGGTAGAGTCTTACTGGATGCCAAAGTTTCACACACATAGGAATGAGTTGAACTGGGGTCAATTAAAGCAATAACATCAGTATCAAAAAGTGTGAAAGTACCGGTAATAACATCAAGAGAAGAAGCCTCCTCACGAGCGCGTATGGCATAAGCTCTGGCAGGTGCACGAGCCTCAGATCGAACAGTAGTATCTTTGGTCCCTCTCTGACTGCCACTAGCATTACTCGCATGTCTAGGTGGTCTACCTCATGCCGCGGTATTACTAGGTCTCCCACTCGGATCGGTATTCTGCTCGGCTAATTTCAAACAATCTCGGATAAAATGATCGGCTGACCCACACTTGAAACAGGAGCGGTCATGAAATCTGTAGCTCCCCGATTGCCATTTACCACAATGCTTGCACTCGGATCTATTTTGACGATCATTGCCAACACTAGCAACAGAGGTAGCTCGTTACTCACAGGAGGTCGGTCGCGATCTCGTCTAGAAAATTTTGAAGTAGTCTTGGATTGGCCCGATTCATCTCTAAACTTCTTCGAGGACTGTTGAAAGTTTTTCCCCAAAGATCTTTTACGAAACTCTCTAGCTCTAGCTTCAACTTTTCTTTTCTCAATTCTGAGCTCTTCAGCTTTACAGGCTCGCTCAACAAGCACTATGAACTTTTTAATCTCAAGAATGCCTACTAGCAATTTGATGTCTTCGTTCAACCCATCCTCGAAGCATTTACACATGATAGCTTCGAAAGAGATGCACTCACGGGCATATTGGCTAAGTCTTACAAATTCTCATTCGGTAACTGTCATTTGGCCCTGTTTAAGCTCAAAAAACTCTTTGCGCTTTTGATCGATGAATCTTTAACTGATATACTTTTTACGAAATTCTGTCAGGAAGAATTCCCAAGTAACCCACTCTCTAGGAACAACCGAAACTAAGGTATTCCACCAGTGATAGGCAGCATCACGTAACAAAGACACAGCACATTTCAAACACTCATCCAGGGTACACGATAGTTCATCAAAAACACGGATAGTATTATCAAGCCAAAATTTCGCTCTCGTAGCATCATCAGTAACTATGGCACTAAACTCTTCAGCCCCGTATTTTCTAATTTTATCAACCGGGGGCTTACTCGATCTCAACGGATAGGTCACAAGAGGCACCACAGGTGTCGGAAGTGGAGTATTTAGGGGCGGGGGTTGTGGAACAGCCGGATTAGTTCGAATAAATTGAGTGAACCAATCACTCATCATAGCATAGAAGGCTTGTTTTGCCTCCTTATCACCGTTACTCGCATTTCACTGAGAGTCATTCGACGCTATCCCTTGAGCGGGAGCAGGCACTACACTCTCAACATCGTCAGCTACGGCTCAATCGGGATTGGGATCCATTTACTATATGAAAAACACATTTCAACTGTCAGAAGTCATCACACTATCGTATTAACACATTTTGACATGTATAGCTAGACTCGCACGCGCTACGTTAGTCCTAGCATCGACTAAACCGTAGCTCTGATACCAATAAAATGTAACACCCTATAACCCTCATCTGTCGCCGGAACAGGGTCACAAGGTATTACTTATCAGAATACAGATCAGGCTTGACATTCATAATCAAACATGCTTAAAAAAAGAAATGTAGTTTCTTTGATCGTTCAACCATGAGCAAATTTTAAAAAGAAGACACTTCATAGAACAATTGCCATTAAATAATCAAATAACCAATGATCACATATAATATTGTCAAGCATACTATCACTTGGCCGAATAGGCACAATCATCTATAAGTACATGAAACACATATACATAAGAAATCGATACTCTTATAATTTATTTCACCAAAAACCGAATGTACTTAGTACATAATAATATATATATTTCACCTTGTCAACTTCACAATTCTTATCATTTCACATTCATAATTTGCTTCGAAATGTTCTCAATTAAATAATTACAATACGTTAGTGCATTTCCGAATTCAATAGCTATTTTAGTACAAAATCGCATGATCTTAAATTTCTTTTAGTTCACCGGTAAATTTGCCTGCTAGGTAATAACCTGATTTCAACACCGGCTATAAGCCTGCTAGACTTTTAAGTCTGAATTTCTTCACCGCATTACGCCTGCTAGGCTCAAGGCCCGATTTTATTCCACTGGCATTACGCCTGCTAGGCTCAAACCCCGATTTTATTCCACCGGCATTACGCCTGCTAGGCTCAAAGCCCGATTTTATTCCACCGGCATTACGCCTGCTAGGCTCAAAGCCCTATAATTAATCACTGACTTATAGTTTGTTGGCTGTAAACCCAAATGTCAAAGCTCAAAAGCTCATATGTTAAATTTATCACATGCCTTAGGGCATATGCTTCCAATTCACACATGATACAAGCATATCATAAAATTTATTGCATCATTCGAACATTGCACATAGCAAATCAACAAGTACATTTCACACTTACCATTCAGTCTTAACACATATCTTAGTTTCAACTTTGTTACACAAATTAGCCATTCGGCTTTGATACACAACAGCACATATAGGACTTCACCTTAATCTCATGCCTACTATTAACCATAAAACATTTCTATTTATGTACCTTTCATTCCCAATTTTCACACTCAAATAGGATCATTCATGCAAGTAGCATCAATTGCTCAAGATACAAGACATGCTAAATTACTTAAAACTTACTTATTTGGCTAACGTACGTCAATTTCGACTATTCGGCCAATTTCCCTTTTCCACGATCCGAATTTGTTTCCTTGAGTTCTTGAGCTAAATTAGACAAATTAAACTTATCACATCTCTATTGTTTAAAACTACATTTGGCATTTAAACCTACAATATCAACTTACACTAAAGTTTTATATTCGTGAACCACAAACCAATTACACATTCGTCATTAGAATGTTTAGGCTGAATGTACTTATAAGACCTTACCAAAGCGAATTTTATCAATTCGGCCCTATCTCTATTAACAAATAATTATTCAACAAGTAGTCGAGTATAACAAGAAAATCAAATAGGCCTTCTAGCCGTACTTAGCTCAATTGTACTATAATCATACTTATCATTTGACCTCATAAACCCATCACCATTTCATTATCAATATCAAATGTCTATACGTAAAATCTTATTTCTAATTATCCAAATACATTCATTAACAACAATTCATTCACATCTCTATTAATGACCATATTCGGCCATTATAAGCAAAACAACTAGTTTAGCATTCAAATTCTTTTAACCATTCCTCAATCACTTATTCAAATCATTATTTAGTCTCAAATTCGGAAACCATGCAAATAACAATTTAAGCATTCGTTTCTAACTCTTAACATCATTCGGTCATTGATGAGCTAATTTAACACTTACTTTACTTCAATTATCAAGTATGAGGTTTCACAATTTAACCTCCATAGCCGAATACTCTTTTTTAATAATGCCATTGCTCAAATCGTTAGCTAGGATGTCATTCGGCAACTATACAAACAAAATTAACATTAAAGCTTTGTTTCAAAAGTTTAACTATAGTCTTACCTTAATCCACCTTAACCGAATGCAAATACTCCTTTTAAATCACTTATAACAATGTTTAATCAATTTATACACCAATACTTATGATAGCCAAACATCATACAACTATTAAATTCATTTTTAGCACAATTACCAGCCCCAAACTTATTTTATAATTATCTAAATCATTTAAAACACTCAACACCAAATTTTAATACATTTCATACTATAACCGAATGCTCATTGCAAGCAATTGAGTCACACCCGGTTCCAATTTCACAATTTAACTTAAAAACTTAAAATTCCATAGATTTTGACATCACAATGTTTATCTAAAACTCATTCATCAATTTCAATCAAACTTTAAAATTTAGCATCTCCTATCCATGACCGAACATGTATCCATCACCAATTCAAGAAATAGATTCATGGGTTCAAGGTAGAATCGGGTAAGCAACTCAATTTCATTAAAGAAAAATCAAATTAACAAGAATTTACCTTTAAAAATTTGACTCCTAGATGCCGAATGCTCCAAAGTTTCCCCCTTAATATTTTCTTTTAGTTTTCAATAAGAACATGAATGAAAATGAGCAACCATTTGTTTACTATTACATGCAAAAATTATTACAATTGAATTACCAAATTAGCCTTATTATAATCATTACTCTTCCACTAAGCAAGGGCCGAATGTGTCCATGCATTTTATGCATGGTCTATTTGCTTCATAAGTCCTCTATATTAAAAGAACACTTACAATTCGGCATTTACACTTTGACCCACAAATTTTCCTTTTTATGCAATTTAGCCATACATTAATAATTTAACATCCAATTGATTAAATTAAAACACCAAATTTTCACACAAAATAATTCACATAATAAAAACATAGAAAATAATATTTTTAAAATTTTCTGACTCAGTTTAGTGGTTCCGAAACCACTTTTTCGATTAGGGTCAAATTAGGGCTATCACATATATGGCTCATCTAGGTATGATTTTTGTCCCATTTTTAATTATTTCTACGTTTTCAGAGTTGTGGTAACTCAATCTAGCTATCGCGTACCTTCGTTTTCAAAACTGTTACAATTTGTAAGTTTGTCATGGTTGATTAAGTGTTTATTTTGATAATTAATGATAGAAAATGCATCCTTGTTGTTAGATAAGCAACATTTGTAAAGAGATTTTTGATAAAAATGTCGATTAAAGACTAAATTGAAAATTTTGATAAATTGTATGGTAAAAGTGTGAATATGTGAAAAATGTGGGTTGCTATAAACATGAAAGAGGTTCGACTAGGCATGGGTAGTAAAGAAATGGAACGAATTCCATTTTACGAGCCAGGGGCAAAATCATAAATATGTGAAACTTTAGGGGTAAAATTGTAAAATTTTCAAAGTGTGATTTTTGGACCTATTTAAATAATGTGAATGTTAAATAAGTGTTATTTGATATGTTAGATCAAGAAAAACGAAATTCAGGCTTAGATCAGGGAAGAACGAGGTTATGGACTAAGTCACAATAATTGTTGCTTTTGCATTTGAGGTAAGTTGGTGTGATAATAATAATGCAATGTTGTTGTTGTTTATGTTTGAAGCCTAAATTGATAAGGCTTAAAATGAGTAAGTTTATATGTAAATGATACATCTTTTATTGATGCTTTACATGTGGATGTTCTATATGAAATGTGAATGATTATTATTGTCATTGTACGAAATTATGAAAAGTGTGTATACGAATAAATTCCGTGGAAATTTTAATATCGGTGGGCTATTTGCGATATACTGGATAATGGTTAATTTTGGTGGGCTATGTGTGAACCATCGTGAATGTGTTATTAGTGGTGGGATGTGTGTGAACCATCGTGAATGTGTTGTTGATAATGGTGGGCTATGTGCAAAACCACTGGGTAATTATCGAAATTGATGAGCTAAGTGCAAATTATCCACCTTATTGATTTTTAATACCAATGAGCTAAGTGCGAATTATTGTGAAATATCAATATTGGTGGGCTATGTGCAAAACCACCTTATAATTGCTAATATGAATGCTATGTGTGAACCATTGAGCATGATTTACTATATTGAGGTGTGTATTAAGATTATAATTAAGTGAAATTATGAATATGGTGATGATGAATTAGTGCAGAGATTGAATGTCGAAATGTGTAAACTTTGTGCATGTCATGTGCTTGAGAAATGTGGTAAGGCTGCAAATGAGTAAGTTATGCATATGAGGATGATTTTATGATGACCTAGTGATTATAGGTCTATATTACGATGTATGAAAGTGTGGTAAAATCGGTTGGTGACATGTATGCTTAAAAAGAAGCTAAAACAAAGAAGTCATGAAAAAGTAAAATTAGCAATCAAACAGTACTAGACAACAGCAGTTACATGACTTTTAAAAATCACCAAAAATAGTGTAAATTGAATTAGAGGCTTAATGAGATATGAAATGAAAGCTTATTCAGTCTATTTTCTTATAAAAGAAACAGAGTAAGCAAAAAAATTTTATATTATTAGATATTTGAATTTTCGTGAGACAGGATCAGAATGAATACGGAATCCCTTCTTCTTAATTGAGAAATTAATTAAAAATTGAACAAAAATAATCATGGGATAAAGTTTATATGTTTGAATTTCTTAATGAATCTATTTTCAATAAAAACAAACGAGAATGTCATTCGAGTTCTGGATATTGAGATAATTAATTTTTAGTGAAGAGGGGTCGGAACTATTAGATAGTGAAACAAGGGAGATTTTAAAGAATAAATTGTATAGATTGGCTAAACCAAAAATTCTAGAAATTTTATGGTGAGAAGATATATGAGTGTAGTTTCAGAGAAAATTAGCGAATCATAATTTGGAGTCCTGTAGCTCTAGATAAAAATAATTTAGTGACTGTGGCTCGAGAAAATAGCTTGAGATGAGAAGGGGTGAACAAAGAAACTATATAATAATAAAGTTTTCTAAAAGCAAGTAAATCAATTGCTTATTATTACATACATACTTACTAAGCTTAAAGCTTCCTTTGTTTTTTTCTGTGTTTGTAATGTATTCAGGTTAGCTCGGGTTGGAAGCCCTCGGAGAACCTATCACACTATCAAGCTTACAAAATTAGGTATTAATGATTTTATACTTAAGGTTATGGCATGTATAGGGAATTTAGTCACGAGTTCATGTTATTATGAGTTAGCCTAGAATATGAGTCTGTGGTATTGGAAGTTCATTGATGTATAAGGCCATTTGATGTGGTTGATAAATTATTATGCTATAAGCTTATTAAGAAGGATTTCATGGTTAAATAAGACATATGCTGTGACGTATTAGGTGTGTGATGGGTATTGTGATAATTTTATTATTCTATGGAATATGTTATGCTTAAGAATGGGCATAATATAGTGGAAGATGGCTTGGAAAATAGTCAATCTTAGGGTCACACGGGTAGAGACACGGCCGTGTGTCTCAACCGTGTGGAAGACACGGCCTAGCACACGAGCGTATGGCTTGGCTATGTGTCCCATATTGAGTGATGACGTCAGAAACAGAGAGTTACACGAGTGGAGGACACGGGCGTGTGTGATCACACGGCCTACCCACACGGGCGTGTCCTAGGTCACATGGGCGTGTGACCCTATTATAAGTAAAAATTTTCTAACTGCTTAAAAGTTTTTGATTCCACCCCGAACTACTCTTGTATTATGTTTAAGGCCTCGTAGGCGCATAATAGAGATGTTATAATTGTAAATGAAAAGTTTAATTTAGAATAAAATTTATGTCTCGAATTCGTTTGGTTGTAAGTGTTATTGTCAGGTAACGCCTCGTATCTTGTTCCGGCGTTGAACACAAGTATTGGGTGTTACAGACCAGTTCACCCGTGTGGGGCGTAGAGTCGCCAAAGGAGCAAAAGAGAAAAAGAATGGGGTAAAGAAGGTAGAGACGTGGAAATGGTTAAACGAATCCCCTCTCATTCGTGCTCTTGAGTTTATATCGTGGTTTACCCTTTGATGCGTGCTCTTATTCGTGAATTTGATTACAAGACGTTGAGTTGCACGATCGTCTAATGCTGGATCATTTCGAAATAGGTCTTCAAATTAAAGTGGGATTAATCATTATTGATTCAATGGAAATGATGGAAATGGTGAGGATGGATAACTTGCACAAGATGAACACTTAGAAAAGAACTGACAGTATGAAAGATCGTGACCTGATTTTTATAAAGTGAAGAAATGAACAAGTTTATAGAAAGAAAATTGTGACCCTCTATTTAGAAAAATGGGAACCAATAGTATAGGGTCTGACGCCACAAGAAAATCCTTGATACATCCAGCTAAGTTCTTTCAATAACTAAGAGATAGAATTCTCACAAATTATAAAAATGTTCATTAGCCAATGATGTCCTTTTATAAGTTATTTATAGGACTATTATAACTATTCGAATGCGTATAAAAGACCTTTCAACTTCAGCACTCAATTAATGTTAATACAAACATTTAAATTCATTTTAACTCATGTTAAGTAACAAATAAGTCATGTCTTTTTAATTGATTTTTGTATAGTTGAAAGGTATGTCTTTTCACTTTGTTGATGAGTTAACTTCCCTTTTTGTGAGCTCTTTAGTGTCCCTTTATCTCGTTTGCTGGTAGGAGTAGCGCATGTTTACTTTTTGCTCCAAGATTTTGGTGAGTTCTTTTTTGGTTTTTTTTTTTTTTTTTTTACGTTGTTGTCCGTCATTACTTTTTTTTTTTATAAAAATAATTGGACGGTGGTGTGTTGCTTGTGTGTCCCTGTTTCTTTGGGGTTTTCAAGGCTATCCTTGGTGTGCTTTTCGAGATTTGTACGGTGGCTCTATATGTTGAAGGAGTATCAGCGCTCAATCTGCATCTAGGGTTGTTTGATAGGGAAGGGGGTCATTTTGATCGGTGCTTTTGTCGCTTTCGCTGTACTTGCTTTCCTTTTTTACTTTTTACGTCTACATTTTTCTTGCATGGATTCCAGTTTTCTACATGTCTTCGCAGCCAGGTGCGTGTTTTGACTTTTCTACTAGTTTTATCACATGCAAAAGTTTTTTCCACGGTTTTCCACAAATCTGCATTTATTACGCTTGAGTTTATTATCATAGTTTTGCCTATATCTTCCTCTTTCCTTGTACGCAGGCTTTAATATTAGGGTTTCTGGTGGTGTTCTTTTATTTTCTTTCCGTTTCCACTTTAACCTAAAAAATGAATTTTTTCTATTTTACTTTGTTTGAATCCCTTTTCTTTTAGAGCTTTTGTGTTGTCTCCTGTGCGGTCTGGTATTTGTGGTGCATAACGCAGGTTATCTTGTGCGTTTTCTGGTTGTTTGTGCATCGGTTTTCTCTTCCTTTGTTTTTTTAGACTCTTATATCAACTGGTGTCTTTGTTGTTTCAGTTAGTATCTTTCTTGCTTTTTTCTTTCTGATTTTGGTTTCCTAGAATTTTTTGCTGTTTCTTCTCTCTTTTGTGGTTTTTGTAGTTGTCTCTTCGGTTTTCGCAGCGAAGATCTAGGGTTTGCCTGGTTTTTGGTGGATGCTGTTTTCATTGCTCAGTTGCTTATCGGAGCTCAAATATGGCAGACGATATAAATGTGCTGCTGGAAAGACTAAACTTCTCGAAAGAAGAATTAAAAAGGGTGATCAGCACAAATATGAAATCAGCAAACATACAGGGCTACGAGGCATGGGCAGTTGGGAAGATTATGTCTGGGGAAAAAGTTAACAGAGAAGCTATGTACCGTGTTCTCAAATCTTTATGGTTTACTAAGGGAGAAGTTAACTTTATGGCTTTAAACGAGGGAGTGATTCTTGTGAAATTTGGTGCCATCGATGATAGAACGAGAATTCTGAACCTGACGCCATGACTCTTCAATCAATGCTGTTTGCAATGTTACCATTTGTAAAGGGCTAAGAATTGGATAAATATGCTTTCAATATCACGCCATTTTGGATAAGGATCTACAATACCCCTATTGAACAGTGGATAGACAGGTGGCCATAGGGTAAGGCAATAGGGGAGGTTGTGGCTATTGACTGGCATGGCAGAGATGAAGGTTGGATTGACTACATTAGAATCAGGTTCAAAATAGATGTGCTAAGACCCCTCCGAAAGGTGGTCCATTTGGTAAGCAGCGAGGGAACTAAAACTGTCTGTGCGATCAAGTACGAAAGGGTTCCTGCCTTGTATTACATATGTGCCCTCATTGGACACGCTACACAAAAATGTAACAAAAAATAAGAACTTGTAACTGGTAACATTAGCTTCCAATATGGGAGTTAGCTTAGAGCCCAGCTAGGGGGATCAAGCCAAACTAGAGGTAACTGGAGAAATGGAACCGAAATATTAGAAAAGAAAATAAACCCTAGTGAAGGGATAAACGGTGACATGGATGGGGATGGGGAAGAAAATGATCTCACGACGCTCAAAGGAAAAGAAAAAGCCAGAGCTGAGGAAGAGGAATCCGAATCTTGCTCCCCTGTGGAGAAACGCCCAACAAAATCAGCACGTGATGGAGTAGGCAAAATGAGGTGCAGAAGAAAATGAGTAAAAGGAAGTAATGGGGAGAACAATGAGGAGAGTCCTACCAGATGAGTTCGAAGAAAACCAGCAGATAGTCTCTGACCTTGTAAGGCGGTGGTTGGTGATCGGCCCCGCCAAGAGCAATCAAGTTTATTTGTTAGAACTGTCGTGGGCTTGGGAACCCTGTGACAGTTCGGGAACTTAAGCAACTTCTCGTTGCTAATAATCGTGACGTTGTCTTCTTACATGAAATGAAAAATGCACTCTAATAATTCCACACGCGTTCGTAACCTGTACAGGATGTACGATTGTTTGGCCGTGAGCTTAGAAAGTCGAAGTGGGGGTTTAGCGAAGCTGTGGAAAGAAGGTGTAGATGTGGCTATACAAAACTACTCCAGTCACCACATTGATTCACTTGTTCGTATGGAGAATCACAACAGTATTAGGTTCACTGGGTTCTATGGTCATGCTGATCCAAACTAAAGGAGTCGGTCTTGGGACATTCTTAGAATGGTGGGAAGATCGGTTAGGGAGGATTGGGTTATAGGTGGGGACTTTAACACAATCATCAATGAAGCCGAAAAAGAAGGGGGCCGAAAGAAGTCTAGGGTAACTATGGAGGAGTTCAGAGATATTATGGAGGAGCTGACTCTTGTTGATATCAAAACCGACAAGGGCTGATTTACGTGGGTCAACAATCGTGAGGAGAACAACATGGTCAAAGAGAGATTGGACAGTTTCCTTATTTTTGCTTATGCTATTGATAATTTCCCTTTTCTTGCGACTAACGTACCACAATGCTATATTGATGGATACTTTGGGTCGTAAACCTCGTGAGAACTTTAAAGACCCGAGACTTTTCTTTCAATATGATGAGTGTTGGGCGAAATAGAAGGAAGCCAAATATATTATCAAGAAAGCTTGGAGCTGTAATGAAATGAACATCATTGAGAAGCTGGAGAAGGTGAGGGTAGAGCTTGGCCCGTGGCAATATGATCGGTATAGTAGGATGAAAAACCAAATTTGTGAGCTGGTAAGGATTGACAAGATGGTGACTTGCTTAGAATGAGAGTGGTTTACAAGTTGGATAAGAGAGTGGTTTACAAGTTGGATAAATACCTTACTTTACCCCTCCCTGTTGGGAAGAAAAATACTATGGCTTTTCATAACATTATTAACCGATTTTCTTGTAGGATAAACAACTAGTCGAAGAGGCTCTTCTCTTACGGCGGTAAAGAAATTTTCATTAAGTCTATACTTCAATCACTCTCGACTTATGCATTTTCGGTCTACCTTGCTCCTAAGGGTATCCTAAAGGATATGCAATCCAAAATAAGCTGAATGTGGTGGGCTGGTAAAGAAAGAGGAAAGGGTTGGTCAATGCTTGCTTGGGACGGAGTTTGCCTTCCCAAGGGCATGGGAGGCTTGGCTTTCGTGATCTCACTACAGCAAACTTGACTTTTAGCGGCGTTTTTTTAATTTTTATATGCGCCACTAGTAATATTAGCGGCGCTTCTAATCCGCAAAAAACACCGCTAAAAGTAACGCCTCAAAAATTTGCTGCGTTTATATGAAAAAGGCTGCTAAAGATCATGACTTTTAGCGACTCTTCTCCAACAAAAGCCGCTAAAGATCATAATTTTAGCTGCGCTTCTCAACAAACGCCGCTAAAGATCAAAGCTTTTAGCAACGTTTGTAGGAAAAACGCCGTTTAAAGTCATGATCTTTAGGACGTTTGTTGGAGAAGCGCCGCTATAAGTTATGAACTTTAGCGATGTTTGTGTACCGCTAAATGTTATGATCTTTAGCGGCGCTTTTTTAAAAACGCCGCTAAAACTCATGAAAAATAAAAATTTATAAAAATTTATAAATATAGATACAAATGCAAATCTCATCATGGTTTTTCTTTCCCTGCATCTTAAAAATCATCATGCTAGCCTGTGACTGGCTAAAATTGCATTTCACAATCAGCTAAATATCCAAAAATCTAATAATTCAATTACACTCAAATTGCAAAAAAAATAACAAAAATTCTAAACAAAATTGAAACAAAATGTGAAATAAGTTCAACCCCTTACAAAATGCAACCCAGTTCTAGACAAAACTGCAGTCAACAGCAATGTATAATAAAGAAAAGCAAGGAATAATTTTAGTGCTTTGAAATGAGCATTCCTACATTCAATCCTCTTCCTTTGAATCAGCCCCAGCAGCAGCATTAAGGGTGTGTAACCGTTCAATCAACTTAGCTTTCCTTTCCTCGTATGTTAGCTTCTTCAAGTTGAACCTGCAACAGAGAACACAAAAATGGTAAGAGATTCATAAACTTCAATACAAGTTTTAATGGCATTCACACATGTTGCACTGCACTGAACACTGACCTTTTGTGCTGCTTAGGAGGCTCCTTTTCAGTCTTCTTTGCAGTTAGATCAGCTCGGATAGCAGCATGAACTTTCTTGTACAAGGACTGGATGTTATCAGCCTCAATTCCCCTCTTAATATACTCACTGAAGTGAGATTGATACTTCTCTGGTTCATCAATAAAGAAACATCATGTAGGAAACAATATCTATTATTTTTTTTACCAGAAAATGGTGGAAAGGCTGTAAATATAATACCTCCACATTGCCCTGATACTCTTCATCCATTTCGAGCATCTTAAGCACGCGGCGCCCCAACAACAAACCAGTGCAATAAGCTGTCGGAATTTACCAAAAGCATGTTAAAAAAATAAATTTTTATTTTACAGATAATCCAAAGTCAATAAATATAATACCTGCAGCATAGTTTGTAAGACCCACTTCAAGCCCATATCGTGGAAGCTCGTGTGAGTAAGCAGAAGCAAGAACGAATTAGTGGAAAATCAGTGTAAAAGATTTTTAAGCTAATTCTATGGGAGTTGTATCTGTTGAGTTAACTCATGTAAATAAATAATACACAAACTCTTAAACCAATTTAGACTTTGAGAATAATTCATTATTATATAAACTATTACCAAAATCAAAGTCTAATTAGTGGAAGAGAGTGTGTGTCTGTGAAAATTAAAATGAAAATCAAGAACATTACAGTAGACATAAGAAATTACCCAACCGAATTTTAATTTAAAAAATAACATTCTTAAGTATCTTATTGTGAAAATTTTATATCAAATATTTTAATCAAAATAATCAAACTTGAAATTAATTTGAAAAGACATAAGAAATTAGATTTCTTTATTGAGAAATTATAAATATTATTTATAAACCGAATATTTGATTCAAATCCTGTCAAAAAGACATGTCTTAGAAAATTTTTAAACTCTTTTTCTTATGTCTTAAATTTATAAATTTATAATTTTTAAACATGTCTTAGAAAATTTATAATTTATGCCAAAGAAACATATGCAACAAACACTTCAGAAATTAAGAAGAAATAGCAAGAGATAAAATTAATCAAGTGGCAGACTTAGTATACCTGTAATCCCCAGGCAAAATGGGTATAATTTTCGTAACAGGCCACATTATAGAATCTTCCATAGCATCCCGAATTGTCTCCTGTACTTACAAAATTGAAAGACCCGTAGTACATCAGAACCATATCTCATTATAATTTAAACTCTCAGTGGCTGAAAAACCAGTGACAAATTCTATGCAAACAATACTTCTTTAAGCAAAATACCATCCGTTACACATTTATGAAATTCTAGCTCACAAATGCTTGCTAATATACAGGATTGTTCAATATGCCTTCATATTTAATGGAAAGAAATTGTGTGAAATACATGCATATTCGTTTTGCATTCAAATTTCAACATATATGCATTAGAGAAATGCCAAGATAATAAAGAAATAAGAAGTGTTGAAGATTGGTTAGCATACAGCAACATGAAGCTGGCCATGCATATCAAACCATGCAGCAGAAGCAGAATCATGTGCAGCCACTGCTATCTAGTTGCATTTTAATTTATTTTGTTACTTTAGTTAATGTAATGAATTCTAGTTCATTTGGAACTTTGTTTGTTTTATGATTGATGTAATTAGGTAGTGAATGAGCTGGCTATCAGCTTTGTTTATGAGTGCAAGCTTAGTATTTCAAGTTCCTATGTAATTTAGTGGTATTAGGTAAGCTTTAGGTGAAAACTTGTTTGACTTTGCCATGTCAAAGTCCCTTTTATGTATTGGCATTATGCCATTGTCAAGTGTAATGAAAAATCATCAAAATTTCATTCAATTTTATGCTCCATTATTTTTCTCCCGATCTGTTCTTGTCCTCTTAGCAAATCTAAATTTTTCCCATTAAGCATTAAGGCTTGCTGCCTGAGCCAAGCATTACCAGCATAGGTAATAAGCCTTCTCATCACCATCTCATATACCAGCATAGGTAATCCTTGCTGTCAACACCAAATCTGAAGAACAAACTGTTGCTTGTCTAGACACAAAACCAATTACCTACGTAGGTAATACACCTTTTCTCGCCAACATTCATACCAGCAAAGACTTGCTGTTAAAACAAAGATTACCTCCATAGGTAATACATGCTTCAAATCCCCAACAATTGGTATCAAGAGCTTTCATCTTAGAGGACCTGTTATACTCAAACTTTCAGAACAATGGCTTCATCAAGCTTCTCACCAGCTGCTCCACCAGTCTTCAATGGAGAGGGCTATCACATATGGGTGGTTAAAATGAAGACCTACCTGCAGGCATTCGACCTATGGGAGGTGGTCAACTCCGATGTTGAACCAGAACCACTTAGAGCCAACCCAACAGTGGCTCAATTGAAGCAGCATTCTGAAGAGAAAACAAAGAAGCATAAGGCCATGTCATGCATTCAGAACTGTGTTTCTGATGTAATCTTCACCAGAATAATGGCATGTGAAACACCAAAACAGGCCTGGGACAAGCTTAAGGAGGAGTTCCAAGGTAATGAAAGAACAAGGCAGCAACAGCTTCTAAACTTGAGAAGGGATTTCGAAAATTTGAAGATGAAGGAAGAAGAAACTGTCAAGAAATATTCTGACAGAATTATGGCTGTTGTAAACAGCATAAGGTTGCTTGGAGAACAGTTCAGTGAGGGAAGAATCGTGGAGAAGGTGCTCTCAACTCTACTTGAGAGATATGAAGCAAAGATCTCATCCCTTGAGGATTCGAGAGACTTAACCAGCATATCCTTAACAGAGCTCATCAATGCTCTGTATGCTCAGGAGCAGAGAAGGGCCAGTCGACATGAAGAGTACCAAGAAGGTGCCTTCCAAGCCAAAGCAAGACCAGACTCGAGCTCATTTACCTACATAGGTAAAAAGGCTTTTAAAAACAGCCACGAGCCTGATGCTACAACTAATGATGACCAACCATGCAGGCACTGTAAAAGGCCTGGTCACCCAGAAGAAAGATGCTGGTTTAGACCAGATACACAATGTCAACATTGCAAAAAGATGGGGCATGTTGAAAGGGTTTGCAAAAATAAGGACAGACCAAGATACTATCAACAACAACAGTCAAAGGCTGAAGCTCAAGTAGCTGAAGAAGATAGCGACCAAGAAGAGCAAGTCTTTGCAGTCTCTTGCTCAGCTGTTAAAGAAAAAGCCACAAAAGGATGGCTGATTGATAGTGGTTGTACAAACCACATGACTTATGATGCTGCCATCTTCAAATCAATTGACGGAAACTTCAAACAAAAGGTGAAAGTTGGTAATGGTCAGTTCATTGAAGCTGAAGGCAAAGGAGATGTGCTGATACGCACTCCTACAGGTAATAAGCTCATTTCAAATGTGTTGCTAGTGCCTAAAATTGACAACAACCTTCTTAGCATAGCTCAATTGCTAGAGAAAGGCTATTCTGTTATGTTCAAAGGAAAAGAATGTTTGATAAGTGATCCCAATGGATCCAAGCACATGACAGTCACAATGACTGATAAAAGCTTTGTTATTGACTGGTACAAAGCCTCAGACTCAGCATACACAGCTTCTGCAAGTGAATCTAAGCTGTGGCACAAGGGGCTAAGCAATGCCAACAACAAGTCATCGGCTCAACTAGCCAAAAATGAACTGGTTGAAAATTTCACCAATTCAATTGAGGAAGAAGAGGAGCTTCCTATCACTGCCACTACTGCAGTAAATGGAAAAGCTAAGCCAGATGCAAAAATAGCCAAGGCTAATGCTGGAAAACATGATGCTGTTAAAAAATTTGGCAAGATAGCAGAACCTAGCATTAGTAAGAAATCTAAGGATAATGATGATGACAATGAAAGTAGCAATAAAGAGGATGATGAAGATTCGACAAAGAAAAGAAAGGCACAAGATAAACTTCCAAGCTCTATGAAGAACAAAAGCAAATTGTCCACTGCTGAAGAATATCAAATTTCTGGAAAGAAAAATAAAAGATCTCGTAAAAGGGCTAAAAGGCGATGGTTGAAGAAACAAGCCAAAATTGTAAAGGAAAAGCTACAGCAAAAAGAGCTGCTAGAATTGAAAAACCAGCAAAAAAAAAAAAGGTCCAAAATTGGGAGTTTGCAACATGCTAACCAAGGAGGAGTGTTGAAGATTGGTTAGCATACAGCAACATGAAGCTGGCCATGCATATCAAACCATGCAGCAGAAGCAGAATCATGTGCAGCCACTGTTATCTAGTTGCATTTTAATTTATTTTGTTACTTTAGTTAATGTAATGAATTCTAGTTCATTTGGAACTTTGTTTGTTTTATGATTGATGTAATTAGGTAGTGAATGAGCTGGCTATCAGCTTTGTTTATGAGTGCAAGCTTAGTATTTCAAGTTCCTATGTAATTTACTGGTATTAGGTAAGCTTTAGGTGAAAACTTGTTTGACTTTGCCATGTCAAAGTCCCTTTTATGTATTGGCATTATACCATTGTCAAGTGTAATGAAAAATCATCAAAATTTCATTCAATTTTATGCTCCATTATTTTTCTCCCGATCTGTTCTTGTCCTCTTAGCAAATCTAAATTTTTCCCATTAAGCATTAAGGCTTGCTGCCTGAGCCAAGCATTACCAGCATAGGTAATAAGCCTTCTCATCACCATCTCATATACCAGCATAGGTAATCCTTGCTGTCAACACCAAATCTGAAGAACAAACTGTTGCTTGTCTAGACACAAAACCAATTACCTACGTAGGTAATACACCTTTTCTCGCCAACATTCATACCAGCAAAGACTTGCTGTTAAAACAAAGATTACCTCCATAGGTAATACATGCTTCAAATCCCCAACAAGAAGGTTTCCTCCCACCTCAATAGCATCAGAAATCCCTGGTATTGCTGATACTTCACTTCCAACAACTTTAAGTTTAAAATCAAAATCTTTCTGTAGAAAGAAGCATATAATCATGATATCAATATGAAATTTAGTTGCATCATACAGATATATCCATATACTGGTTCCATTTCCAAACAATTTGTTACAGTATAGTTTATCTTTTTGAGCTTTCCTCTATATTGAATTCATACTATCTGTTCCTAGATTTCTTTTTCCTGGAAAAATCAGCAAGGAATTGAAAATGAACTCTGCAATCAGATTCAGAACACTTGAATGGTAAACGGTTTTCGATCAAAATGTTAATTCATTTCTTTCTATCAACTCCCTAATTTATGTATATTTACAAGGTAATTGATGCTGCCATCCTTAGGGAAAAAGAATGGCAGCTTTCAATTAAATTCTAAGAGAGCATTTGATCCAACAAAATAACCAGAGCCATTGCAAATCCAGGATCAAATCCTGCTTTTATAATCAACACAAAAACATCTAATCCAAAACAAATACCTCCACTTGTTGCATCTTTTCTCTTGATCTCGACTAATCTTAGATTCTGCCATTAAAAACCAGAAATTTTAAGCTCGATTTTTTATATTATTATTTGATTCAAAGGTGAAGTCTAGAGAAAAAGATATAATAGTTTTTACCTTACAACATCTCATTGTGAGAATGGAATTCCCTTTACCGTCCATAAGAACGAGTTCCTTGGGGCATCCTCCTACGTACTTATCAACTCGATAAACTAGGTTTCCATTAGAATCAATCACCATGAATCCGTTACAGCTTATCAACAATGATTTTCTCCACACCGTTAGCGATGTGCAAAGATCATCGTCATTGCTGCCGCCGTCGGTTTTGGATAACTCGGGCTGTTCTTGTGGTTCTTCATCATCATGGACTAATCTTGATAAGGATTTCAAGAAAAAGAACATGTTTCTCATATGTTTCTGTATCTAAAAAAACTTGTAAGAAAAAGATATTTATAGGCTTTTAGCTTATAGTGTTAAGAAACATATGGTGGTTAAGCAATGTATTTTATCCCCCAACAAAAAGATAGCAACAGAACAGTTATTGCAGATACAACTTACCAAATTCTGGTGCTTTTTCAAATTAACCGCATAGTATTACCATAAACTATTAGCTTAAATCTCACACTTTGAGAAAATATTTTTCGTCTTATGAAAATGAAAGAATGAGAACATTAGTCATCATATTGTAACCAAAATGAAGTAGCAATAATTGTAGAGAAAAATCATAGATTTCACACCCACATCCTGAAGAGTCTATCACTAACAACAAGCTAAGATCTCAAAGAGAAACAAGTATATAATGAGATCGTAATAATTAACTAGATTAAGCAGCCACGTAAAACCTCATAAACTCTGCTGACTAAACTATTCCTTTTGAGCATAAATGTTACAGAATTTCAAATTAAAATATCAATCCGCTCATATAGCATGTTATATATTAGCCATAAATCAATGGCAACTACTGAGGCATGGGATAGAAGCAACGCAAGCTTGTTTCTATTAATCAATTGTGAATTCATTTGATCACTTAGGAAGTAACTCGAATGATGACCAATCTGATGAGCACTTAAGTGATACTCAGAATTAAAGAAGTCAGCACAAAATCAATACGTACACGTCTGTAGCAAACAAGCCAATCTTAAAAAGAGATGAAGAAATATAAATATATATATATTTAACAAATATCATAGTAATATAGCAACAAATATAAAAAGAAATCAACAGGAAGCCAAAAAAGCTCCTATCCAGCTAAAGGAAGAACGTTCTTAGAACATGTAAAAATAAAATGAAAGTTATAATAAGGTAAGAAAAAAGACTTGGTTCTTCCTTTGAACAGGGTGATTGAACTTGCAATTAGATCCAAATTTGCAAAGTCCAGTTTTCATATAATAGGCGCAATTCTCGGCGTCCGGTCTCACTGGATAATGCGACCTCGCTCCTTCAAACCTCTTCCCGTTTTGAACTCATAAAAAATTGAGAAAGGCACAAACCAAAAAGCATCATCAGCCAAAAGGAGCTTAGATGCAGGAAAGACTGACCATACCTTTGGCTGAAAAAGATCATAATTTTTAAATAAGCACGACTTCCCAACCTTCACTAGCTTCTCTTTTAATAAACCACTGAAATCATTGGAACCACAGCAAAAGTCGACTATCTGCTCAAGAAGTGTTCATTGTGTAAATAAGATGACCATATTAATAGAACCATAATAAATATAAAAATCAAATCGAATAGTTAGCATTCACAGTAAAAAAGAAAAAAGAAATATGAATTGCTTCAAGTGATACATGTTGAAGAATGTAAAAAAGAAAAAAGAAGCATCCACAGTAAAACATGCCTAACTATATGAATCTAGATACAGAAAAAAGAAGCATTCACAGTAACCTCATCACGGCAAGAATGGATGGTCTTGAACTGGTCAACGTCGAGCTTCTTGTTGATGAATCCAACTTGGAAATATATGGAGTCAGAGGGTGGCAAATCGACCTTGATCTCATTCACATCAAACCACAAGAAGAACCGCTGCACCTGAATGCCTTCCAAATCGGTAATGGAGCCATAACCCAGTTTTCCAGCGATGGTCTTTTCGTAGTAGACCAAGTATCGAATTGAATGTAGCAAGGGCTGTCCAACATGACGATGAACCTCCTATCATCGTGGAGGACGTAATCGGGTAGAAGCCCACTGGGGAGACCGAATTTAGGAAGGATATCCCAGACAGAGGGAGGAACAGGCTGAGGCTCAAGGACTGATAGAGATTTGGGGATTATATACCAATAATGCCTTTCAAACAAAAACACAGCCCTATGACATAAGAACCAGAAAATAAAGCACACCAGAATGAGAAAATGACTTGAATGAAACCAGATCCTTAACCCTAGAAACGAAAGCATACCTTTTCAATTGACAGAGTTTCCTTTCCTTTCCTTTCCTTTCTACTAAGTGCATTGACTTGGTGTTGTTGGAATGAGAAATTTGGGGGCAAATTTTGAGATTAAAAAGGAAAAAGAATTAACTACAAACTTTTATTTGGGGGATTTAGGGCGCTCGACGGAGATGAGAAGAAGAGGGAGTAAGGAGCGGGTAACCAAAAATTTTCTTTGGGAGTGAGCGGGATTTTAGTTTCCCTTTTGTGTTATAAAAAATAATAGCTTTTTGCGGCGTTTTTTTTAAAACGCCACTAATTCTTGGATCTATTGTGGCACAAAAAATGCCACTATATCTCAACTTTTTGCGGCGTTTTCCTAAAAAATGCTACTATTACTCAATTTTAAATGTTTTTCCATTTTTAACATATATTTTTCTATTTTTTTTTTAAATTTTTGTGTTGAGATTATCATTTATTGGAATTTTTAATTTTTAAAATTTTGAATATCAAACTTTTTAACTGAAATATGGACTAAAATATTAAATTTTAAATTTTTAATTTTAATTTTTAATTTTTTTGAAGATTTATATAATTTTTAATATAAATTAACCAATTCCTATATTTTAATTTTTAATATAAACAACATATATAATTTATATACTTATATTAAATAATGTGGGTGTCCTACAATATGACAAGAATTTCTGTAAATTCTAAATATTTCAACAATATACCTTAAACCTGCTCAAACCATAAACACACTTTAAACCCTAAGTATAGTTGAAACTTTAATTTTGATTTAATCATGCACATTTAAAAAATAAATACATCAATATATTTTTATTCTAAATTCATCCAAAATAATACCCTAAACCTGATACACTGAAACTTACACCCTAAACCACAAACACCAAACCCCAAACTACGTGGTCTATTCAAAACCATATATAAATCCTAAACCATAAATTCTAGACCATAAGTACTCAAACCGTTAAATATCAAAAACTCTAACCCTTAAACCCTAATAGCTTAACCCCTGAAATCATAAAAAGTATTGAGACCCTAACTATAAAACAACAAACCCTAAACCACAAACTATAAATCACAAACATTAAACCCCTAACCACCAACCATTAAACTCCTAAACTCTAAACCACAAAACATAAACCATGAACCCTTAACCCTAAACTCATAAACCCTAAACCATAAACCCTTAATACTACTAAACATTAAGATCATAAACACTAAACATTAAATCTCAAACCCAAAATAACAAAACCCTAAACCATAAAATTAACATTCTAAACATTAAACCCTAACCATAGACCTTAAACCTTAAATATTAAACCCTAAACCCAAAAAATAAAAACTAAACCTTAAAACTTAACTATAAAAATATAATTCAAAACAAGAATAAGAAAAAAATATGAAAATTAAATTAGATCAAATCGAAACGAGTCCCTACATAAAAATAACTATTCAACTTTTAGAAAAACGCAGCTACTGCTCAGACTTTTAGCGGCGTTTGTACTGCTCGATTTTTAGCGGCGTTTTAGTCTAAAATGCCGCTATTTCTCAGTTTTTAGCGGCATTTTCTTTCAAACGCCGCTAATGTATAATATTTGTGGCATTTTTACTAAAATGCCACTAAAAACGCCGCTAAAGCCCTATTTTGCTGTAGTGTCTTTGTCTCTTCAACTTGACTCTCATTAGCATACAACTTTGGAGACTCCTCACTTTTAAAGATACGCTGTGCTATCATGTGTTAAGCTCGAAATACTTCCCTAGTGGAGATATTTTTCACCCAAAAGTTGTTAACAAACCGTCTTACACTTGGACTAGTATCGCTATTATTGCTAAATGGATTTGGCTGGCATGTGGGTGATGGAAATAGTATCGATATTTGTAAAGATAAATGGGGTTTTGAGGCCTAAAATGGTGACTTGCTATGCTCCACTACTTTATCTATCCATGAAAAAAAATTGAAAGACTTGTGGAACAATAATCACACGTGCTGAAACAAAGAGAGGGTGCATGAGCTTTATGGCTACACTATGGGGGACCAAATATGTAAAATGCTAATTTTTGTCAATGGCCCGAACGATAGAAGGGTTTGGTTCCATAACCCTTATGGATTCTACACCTCCAAGTCTGCTTACTCATGGCTTCTTCTCAAGCAGGTGGGCTTTGTCCCTCACAAGTTATTTTGGAAAACAATCTGGAAGCTTAAAACCTTGCCAAAAATCTGTGTTTTCAGCTGGCGTGTGGGACATGAACTTCTTCCTACAAATGTCAAGATCCTTTCTATTCACCAAGCCTTTAAGGAGTGTTTGAGATGTGGTGCGAAGGTAGAAACCCTCATCCATACTCTCCAAGACTGCCCTACCACTCGGGCAATTCTTGTTCTAAGCGGTCTCGATAATAAGCTTCTCGTTAGAGATTATTCTTGCTGGATTGACTGGATCAAAGACGTCATGCGTGTTTTCTATATGAAAGCGGTAGCCAACTTTATAATGATGTTGTGGAATAGTTGGTACAACCGCAATAACTATGTTTTTCGAGGCAAAGAGGATGAAGTGAGAGTCATCTGGGATAGAGCTAAAACCCTCTGCCAAGACTTTCGGATCCACAACCTGGTCAACAAACCGGTGCTACCTATTACCCCTGCTTGTAAAACCTAGGAGAAGCCACTTTGCGATGTTGCAAAGATAAACTTTGACACTACTATTTCTAACAATAAAACTGACTATGGTATGATAGAACGTGACTCTGATGGTTTCGTTCTTAAAGGGGGTGGCAGATTTAAAGATGAACAAATGTCTATTGAATGGGCGGAGCTTTATGCCTTTAGGAAAGTTTGAGAATTGCGTGCTCTCTTAATATTTCTAAAGCTATATTCGAAACTGAAAGTGCTAGCTTGGTGAACAGGGTGAAGAATCGTGGAAAGGATGTTACCATAATGGGCTATCGCATTAATGAGGCTGTTAAACATATTGACATTTTTAATTCAATTGTAATTTTGGCCAACTGTAGCTGTAATAAGGTTTCGGATTTTCTTTACAAAAAAGCTATTAACAATATTTGTAATTGGACATTTAGAATGGATTATCCTAAAGAAATCCATAATCTTGTATGTAGTGATTCTATTAATTGAGTTTTGACATTTTTGGGTCTTTTTGTCAAAATAAAATAGTGTTTATTTATCTCCCTTAAAACTAAATATAAAAAGACCTGTGCATAATCCTTTTAAATTGGCATCATGATAAGCTTTAAAGGCACCAAAATTGATCGGATTTGAAAAGTCTTCGTTGATCCATTTGAACAGCCACCATAATGATCTTTTGAATGCTCGAAATCGTCCAAACTTGAAGAGTCTTTGGTCTTATGAACAATGACCTTTTGGCCTCTTTAAAGTGATGGTCGACCGTTGAATTACCTCGAACAAATTAAACACACATTTAGTCCATATTAAGCATGTACAATCTTTTATATTCTTATTCAACTTAAAAACACCTTATTTATGATGAAAATTAATATACTATAACTTATGCATAAAAGTAACAACCAAATTAAATGACACACTTCACACACTTACTAACTCATGCTTAAACTAAATGAACAAACAAGATGCTTAAATGCATAGCTTAATTAAGATGCAAACTAACTAACCAAATGAGTAACATAATGCATGACATAATTAAAACTCAAACTTTATTAATATGTGAGATGCTTTAATGCATGACTTAATTAAATGCTACACACATAATGCAAGACACAATTTAAAGATGCAAACACATAATAAACAAGGCATAATTAAAAACTATAGAATTAATTAAACTAAACTAACAACCATATGGTAAACATTGCATGAACTTGGAACGTTATCTTGGGTCCAATAAGAGTTGGACTTCTCATGTTCGGCCCAAACTTGCTGAATCAGGCTCATCATCGCCTCTTTAAACTTCTTGGAACTGGATCTAGCATGCATTATAGGCCTAATAGGAATTTCAATTGGATCCTCTCTTAAAAAGGGCAGCTCAGAGTTTGGTCCATTTGATGAGCTCAAGTGCACTTCAATCATTCCCATGCATGTATCACTCCTTGTCTCTTAATGTCACATGGTTGGGCATATTAATAGGTCAGAAATCAAGGGTTAGAGGTTTGTAGCCGAATGAAATAATCTCATAATAGTAAGAAATGAACACACTAATTTCTTATGAATAACCTTGAGATAATTGCTTGATTGATTGATAACTTAAAAGGTGAATTTATACACATACAAGTAAGAGTAAACTATTACTAACCAACCTAGTTAATTGATTGAATCTGTTACAATAGACTCTAATAGTCACCCATCTACTACTACATTAAGATCTAAAGTTTCACATGGAACCGACAAAAATTAGAAGAGGATAGTGGTTTGGTGAGGATATTGGCAATCTAATCACATGTCGAAACTTCACCAACAACCAATGACCCATTCGCAACCTTTTCATGAACAAAGAAAAGATCAAGTTCAACATGCTTGAATTTAGAGTGAAGAATGAGATTGGCCGCAACAGCCACTACATTAGAATTATCACACCAAATGGTGGGTCGATCATCATAAGGTAACTAAAGTTCCCGTAATAATGATTCAAGCCATGTGATGCCAGCAGCTGCAACAACTATACCACGAGACTCTGCTTCAGCCGTCAATCGAGATATAACCTATTGTTTCTTAGAGCACCATAAGATGAGATTCCCACCAAAGTATACACATACCCGGTGGTGGATCAACAATCATCAAAATCCAAACCCTAATTTTCATCAGCATACACGACTAAAGACAATCTCTCGTAAGGTTGAATTTGCAACCCATAGTCAATAGTAATATAGAGGTAGCGTAAGATGTGTTTGATGGCAACACTAGGTCGAGTAAGAGCCACATACTGTAACACTCTAACAATACTCTAATATTCATGTGGACCAACAAGAAGGATTCTCATGTGTTTGTATAGAGAACAAGAACTAACTATAGGTGTAGGTACTCCTTTATCCTTGTCCATATGACAATGTTCTAACAAGTCAATGATGTATTTCCTTTGACAAAGATGGAGACCATCAGTTGGGGAGTGAATCGCCTAAATACCCAAGAAATGGTAAAGAGAGCCCATATCATTAAGGGAAAACTTAGTTTGAAGTCGGTTAACAAATGTATCAATCTCGAAACTAGAGTCACATGTAATAATAATGTCATCTACATAAACCAATACTTATTTGTAACACCCCTATAACCCATATCCGTCGCCGGAGTGGGTTATGAAGCATTACCAAACTAAAGCACCACATTTGTATAATCACATAGACTTAAGATCATCAACATTTATATACATACTGAACACAACCAAAGATAAAATTTAAAACATATAAAAGAAAACATCCAAAAGATGCCATATTCGCATGGCTTATATACAATAGTCAAAATATCATTCTACTTATAGTCTATCCTATACATGCCATAAGCTAAGTCCGAATCATATGGTTACCACAACAGTAGATAGTGTGACGAAATGCTGACGATCCCCGAGCTGGTAGTAAGAGTCAACGATCTATAAAACAGAGAAACATAACATTCAAAGTAAGCTTTCATAAGCTTAGTAAGTCTCAAACAATTTTAAACAATTGAACTTAAAAACAAACCAAATGATCGAAATCACATAACATTTTCTAAGTATAATACCATTTGGCTGATTATGCACATTCACGTATATCATTTTACTCTAATTAAATTCAAACTCATATAGACATAAGCATTTACATATTTCAAGATTAACTTTAATTCTATCGAATTCAACTAGTGTACCATTTCTTATCCATACTTACTTTAAACATTCATAGTTAAATGGTATATCGAATACTTTCATGTAAATTTGCATAATGACTGAATGCACACATACACACATATACATATGAATTTACAACATCTTTACATATGCTTCTTAATACACCTTCTTAATTCCCTTCAGGTCAATCTCACATATAATATATATATATATCATACCTAGCCAACTTATTGTCTTAAACTCATTTTATTACCAATTTAGCACAAGGTCGCATAATCTCTGACTTTAATTAGTTCACCGGCATTTAGTCTGCTAGATAAAAACTCTGAATCACGTTACTGGCATATTGCCTGCTAGGTTTACAACCTGAATCACATCACTGGCATATAGCCTGCTAGGTTTACAACCTGAATCACATTACTGGCATATAGCCTGCTAGGTTTACAACCTGAATCACACATATAAGGTAAGTATTTACCCGTTTAACAGACTTTCTCTTCGAGTCGTTCAGAAATGTGTAGATTTCGAATAGGCCTTATACAATGCCGACATCCCAGACGCGGTCTTACATGTTATTCAAGGTCGATGCCACTGTCCCGAACAAGGTCTTACACGAAACATAAGTGATGCCAGTGTCCCAGACACGGTCTTACACACTATCTCAAATTAATGCCTTCGTCCCGGATGAGGTATTATATGATATCGTTTTACCATTTCTCAATCGAATATGATTCTGAATTTCTTAATCATTTCGTACACTTAGTGCCCCAACAACCGATCTCGTACACATAGTACTCAGTTAAAGGAATTCGCACACATAGTGCCTCTATAACCGATCTCGTACACATAGTACTCGATTAATAGAATTCGCACATACAGTGCTCGCATTTACTCGTCATTACACGACAAAATGACTTAACCAAGTCTATAAAACATCATACATATATAACAGTATCAAAGCATATACTGCACATCAAATCCATCTCTAATAGATTACATATATTTTCGCCCCAACACATAAAATCATGAACCAAAATATAACCTCTCATGTATACACATCACAAATATCCGAATATACTTCACCATATTTTATTACATAACACATTCGGCAAATCACATTACATATCAATACTCCAAATGTATTTCATACTTCTATTCAGCTATATAAACACATATATATATATATATATGTAACATTTACTCACATACATAATTACAGTTTGACCGAATATATATATATAAATATACAACCATTTCTCATATGCTTTTCACTTCACATCCACAATTAGATCCACCATTATCTTCATAAGCATAAATAATTAACACGTACCTGGATCACTTAATGCCTTATACGAATTCACATGTTATCTCATACTTTCATGACTTATACTACAACCACATATAATTGAGACCCATATCTTTGTTCAAAGGTTATCATCGTTACATAACACATAGGGCATAAATTTCACATCAAAACACATATCTTGGCACATCAATTTCATCATATCAAATTCGACTAAATATGCTAGTCATATACGGCTTCTAACCTCGTTTCAATATTAATTCGGTACTTTGAATATAAATATTTAATCTAACATTTTTGTAATTACAAATTATTCAACTGATAAGCATACAATTTAATAAAGTTCAAACACTTAAGAACTTACCTCGATATTTTCGTACAGTCTTGAATCTGCTAATAAACTACTTTCGCTTTCCCTTTATCCAAATTTTACTCCCTATGCTCTTGAGCTTAATTCAACAATTTTAAACTAGTTTAATCACCTCACCAACTTGTTTAAACAACAAAGCTAACTTCTCAATGAAAACACATACAATTCAGCAACATTTTTAATTAACAAATGTGCACACATTCGGCACTTCATCTCAATCATCACAAATGCATTAGCTAGCTCATTCCTTAAACTTGAAACATATTAGGACTTTAATATAAATAATTTAGCACTTTCTCTTGTACACATCCTTAAGACCGAATGCCTACATCACTCACCTTAGTATATTTAAAATTTAATAACTTATGAAACATATTATAAACAGCCACACTTGCGGCTTAAGTAATAAGCCAAATGACTTTGCATGCTTTATTCTTTAATACTAAGTGAATCAATATTTAGGCTTCAAATTGCATGTCAACTCATTATAAAAGCAAATGGTTTAATAAAGCTTGTAAGGTGACTAACCCAATTAGCACTGAATATCATACCTCATTCCTAATCATTTAACTAATATAAAATATATTTATATATTAGTGACATGAATATTGCCATACTTTATAATGAACATATCAAGGCAAAATTGTTTCATGTTCAGACATAATCAGTCAACCTGTAATGCCACTACAGGTACGGTTCATTGTACTGATACAACCACTCCATCTATGTGTATCATACCCTATGTACACCTTAGCCAAGTCAGCCATACATTTGCCCAAAATCATTAACCATTATCAAGACATAAAATACCTATCAAGCACTACATAGGCGAAACACATAGCAGCATCATCAATAATATTTATATTGGTTACATTCTCAATATAGGCTTGTTTCAAGACTTAACATATATACAATATAACGAATTCATTCATGCCACAACCAAACTCAACAACCAACCTTAATACTCATACAAAGTTTACAATTTAAATAATTACTCAAGTACTAATAAACTGAATAGCATTAAAACAAACAAGTTTGAACATATTTCTTTACACATTTCCATATTCGGCATCACTACCTTATTAACCTAATACATCATTTAAAAACATAAACATCACCTTAACCATAATTTAGGTTCACACTCGGCAATTACCTATTTTACTTAAACACACAAGCCGATTCCCACCTATCATTTGATCCATACGAATGTGCATTTAACTAGCTCAAATGTAACGCCCTCTTACCCGAGACCATCGCCGGAGTCGAGCTTGAGGTGTTACTAAACTTAATTTATCACTTAAAGAACTTTAAATCATTTATTCTAACTTTCGCAATAAGTTGTTCATCTACATCACAGTCGCTAAAAAATTCATATCTTGAGTTTTGAAACTCAAAATTAAGATCCGTAAATTTTCCTAAAACTAGACTTATATATCTATCTACTAATTTTTTTATAGAATTTTTGGTTGGTCTAATTAGTACAGTTTATTAGTTAAAGTTTACCTTGTTTTAGTGTTCGACTACTTTGACCTCTGTTCACTACAAATCATTTTTCTTCCTCTACGAAATTCTAATGACTATGCCATTTATTTCTCCTAAAACTAGACTCAATAAGGAATCTTTTCATATAAAGTATGGCTCCTAATTATTTTTCTACAATTTTTAGTGAATTTTTAAAGTCAGAACAGAGGATTCAGAAATTGCTCTGACCCTATCCACCAAAACCCAAATATCTCATAAAATACAACCCTTTTACCTGTTTCGTTTCTTCGATATAAAAATAGACACAATAAGATTCAATTTCATATTTTATTAACCACCTAATCTTGTCTCTACTATTTTTAGTGATTTTTCAAACTCACGTCATTGCTGCTGAAAAATTCTGTTTTATAACAAAGTTTATCTTTTTATGGATTTTCATGGCCTAAGTAACACATTAACACACATAATACCAAACATAATTTAGATTGGCCATTCCAATGGCTAATCATTTCCAAGTATTTCCTTATCAAACCATCACCATATCATAAGGTTATTCACACAAAATGATTATAATGCTATACATGCCATATTTAAAATACAAGCCATTATACCAAATTGTCCCGGATAGTGTGATCGTTCCTTCGACCCTTCCCGATTTCCGAGCTAGCTTGTCAAAATTACAATGAATGAAATGAAGGGAGTAAGCATAAATGCTTAGTAAGTTCACATGCAAATAACAAGTAACATAACAAAGCAATTCTTCCAAATAACACTAGCATGGTTTCACCAAAACATATATCACATTTCTAATCATCATTCATCATCTTACCATATTATTGTTGTTGTATCAAGTTTCAACCCGAGGATTAAGTACATACCTGTCCAAAGTGTCCATTTCACAACACTTATTAAAATGATACTTGCCTCTTGAGTGTTCTTCCAGTTCGCTAGAATTTTACCCGTTGAACACCTCGGAATATAACTCGGATACATGGATAATTTACACATAAGTGTCACATATATAATCAAGTAACCATGTAACCCGCCTATAAGCGAACTCGGACTCAACTCAATGAGCTCGGGCTTTTGCATCCATAAGTGAACTCGGACTTAACTCAACGAGCTCGGATGCCTAGTTACATCTCACGAACTCGGACTCAACTCAACGAGTTCGGACATTTGCATCCATAAGTGAACTTGGACTCAACTCAACGAGTTCGGATGCCCAACCATCCTAGTGACATGTCACTTGTATCCTAATCTATTCCCAAGGTTCAAACGGGATTTTCCTCAATCACACATTTCCCAGTCGTTCTCCTCGGAATATCAAAACCAATACGTTGCTTGCATCTCATACTTATCAATTTAATCACATACTTTTCATACCAATATATAATATTTCACAAAGCATAATATTCATAATAACAAGTATCATATCATATAAACAGCATTAAATCACTTAAAATAGCAATTATGTTACATTATTTACACATGAACTTACCTTGGTACAAAATATAGAAATTTTGCAATTTAGTCCACAATCTTTTCTTTTCCTCGATCAAAGTTGATTCCACGTCTTTCTTGATAATCGAGCTTGGAAGCTTGAAAAACCCTAGCCATGGTTTCTCCATGCTATTTTCGGCCTTGAGGAAGAAGATGAGCAAAAATTGGCTTTTAATTTGATTTTTAATTCATTTAATCACTAAATGACCAAAATGCCCCTAACTTAAAAATATTCTTTTTTTTCACCCATTTCATATCCATTTTTGTCCAATAAATTAACCAATGGTCTAATTACCATTTAAGGACCTCCAATTTAAAATTTCATAACAATTGGACACCTCTAACATATAGAACTCAACTTTTGCACTTTTTACAATTTAGTCCTTTTGACTAAATTGAGTGCCCAAACGTCAAAATTTTCGTACGAAATTTTTTTACAAAATAATTTCATAAAAATGTAAACCATAAAAATATAAATAAAACACATTTCAATTTAACACCTTTACCATTTGACAAAAATGCCCTTAATGCATTTCTTTGTAATTTTTCATGTACAAGCCCATTTTTGTCCAAAATTTTAGAAATTGGTCAAATTGCTATTTAAGACCTCCTAATTAATATTCCAAAGCAATTTCATACTAAAAGCTTCTAGAATGCAAGTTTTGCAACTTATTCGATTTAGTCCCTAATTTCAAATTAAGTACTTTATGCATAGAATTTCTTCACGAAATTTTCACACAATCATGCAATCATATCATAAACCTCAAAATAATTATAAAATGATTATTTCTATCTAGGATTTGTGGTCACAAAACCACTATTCCGATTAGGCCATAATTCGGGATATTACATCAAACATCATCTAGTAACCATTTTAAAGTTAAAACTTCAAACATTCAAAATTTAGCACAATACAACATGGTCGAATATGTACTTTGCCACAAACTCCTAAATTTATCCATTCACAACTCAATCCCTTCAACTATCATATAATTCCATCAATTCCAAGCTCAATTTAATGGTTAACCATGAATTACCAATATTTAACATTATTTCAAAATTTTAACAAGTTTCCGTATGCAACTCTACTCAAAATTTCATGGATTTAAACCATGGGTTCACTACACATTGCACTTATCAATTCAATTTCACAAACAATAAAAAAAATCACATTAACATACCTTTCAATCAAGCTTCAACCATGGCCGAATGCTCTTGCTATACTTCTTTTCTTTGTTTCTTTTGTTTCGGCTAAAGTGAGAAAGAATAAACTTGTAACTTTGTTTTTATCACCTTCCTCCTATTTTAATAAGCTTTATTTCATATATAAAAACATTTATTAATATAAAATACATATTATAACATTTATTACTCATCATTGCCGTCCACTCCATCCATTTCCACTTTGTTTTTTTTTTCACCAAAATATTATAATATAATTATTAAAACACATTTCATAATATATGATACATATAATAATATAAAGGACATATATTACCTATCATTTAACAACCTTGCCGGCCACTTAATTTAAAATGGGGAATTTGACATGCAAATCCCCATAGTTTAAACCATGAAATATTTGGCCACTACAATTTAACCTAACACATTTTCAAAGTTTCTCACATAAGTCCTTTTAATTAATTCCACCTCCAAATGACAAAAATCAAGACACGAAATATTCACACATGCAATTTCACATATAATAAACATGGAATATAACATTTAATTATTTTTGTGACTCTGTTTTGTGGTTCCGAAACCACTTTCTGACTAGGGTCAAATTAGGGCTGTCACATTATTAGTGATACAAATGAATAAAGAAGCATTGGACTTGGAAAGCATAAAACCAATGGAAACAAGGAAAGCCTTCGGTCAAATCACCATTCTCATTTGTTTGAACATAACCAGGAGGCTGCTACATGTAACCTCTTCAGTCAAATCACCATTGAGGAAAGCATTATTAACATCAACTTGTCACAATGGCCATTGTTTAGAAATAGCAATAGATAAAATCGTGCGAATTGTAGCAGGTTTGACCACCGAATTGAATGTCTCACAAAAATCACACCCAGGAACTTGAGAACATCCTTTACCGACAAATCTACCTTTTTGGTGAACTACTGTCTCATCAAGATTTCGTTTTATCTTAAAGAGGCACTTGCCACAAATTACCTTCTGACCTAGTGGTAAGGGAATTAAAGATGGTTGGGACCGAAACTCTAACTTATGTTGATTAAATGGTCGAAGATACGAATAGCAATAATACTTAAAAAGACGAAGATGATCATATTCCAAAGGAGTAACATAAATAACCAAATACGGGGACTGATTTCAAAGAACAGGAGTGGACAACCGATTTATCAAATGAACAGCACATGAAAAGGCATATCCGTAATATTTCATTAGCAAATGGGCTTGAGCTAGTAATGTAAGCCCAACCTCCACTTTATGATGGTGCTTTCTTTCGACAATCCTATTTTGCTCGAATATGTGTAGACATGTGACCCCATGAATAATGCCATACTAAGCCAACAAAGAAGTAAATGAACGAAATTCACCACCTCTGTAGCACTCCAAACCCGGTCTACAAGTTAGACCCAAGTCTGGTGTGTCACATTGAAGGGTGAATCGTAAAAACTGGTATAGTTGACAAACTTTGAAAACATTTGATTGTTCAAGGTTTAAAACAGTATTTACAAAGTGAATTTCCATTTCCAAAACCAGTCTTGCTAAATGAGTACTTTAGTTTAAAAGGAGGTTCAATGAAACTTGTGTATTTGTAGGGTTGAATTCAAAACCTTAAATAGTTATTATAAGTGAAAACCAAGTAAGTTGTAGAAGCTTGTAAAAGTTTGTAGTTTGCAGAAACGTGTTGATTTGGAAGCAGTTAATGTTTTTGGAAATCGAGTTCTACTTTAAATAGATATAAACCTTAATAACTAAAAATCCCAAATTAAAATCCAAAAATTACGAAAGGCCTTATTGCAAGCCAAACCAAATATAAATACTAATAAATAAAAGACTTAATCGTAAATTGAAAACATTAGCAGTGTGTGGCCTTCTTCGAGTCCCTCGCAGCCCCGATTCCCCTAAGCTAGGGATTACCTGCACAGTTAATAAACGAGGTGAGTTTTAAGAAAACTCAGTGTGTAGTCCCCTACTATAAAATTGAGCAATCAAACATACAAAGAAATTAAAAGTCTGGACCCAGCCCTACTATAATTCTAGTATCAATTGGGACTTAGCCCATTATAACAGACAGTACCAAATGGGCCTTAGCCCATTATAGATTCGAAAACATTATCAGCATTTGAATCAGAATCAGGTGGGCCTAAGCCTAAAATAGAATCAAAACAGAATGTGAGTGTAATCCCAACCCAATCCAACCATCACACCACCCATACCAACCCAACACACCATGTGGGGAATAACTCGACCCACCCAGCCCGCACACCAATACGCAGCCATGCTGCTAATAACAGATAACATGGCAGAGCCACCAGAAACAGAGTACGTGGCAAAGCCACTAGCACAAAACTTCCTCCAAATCAAGCCCAACCCCATGCAAAATATCGTGTATGTCATGCTCAATCATCATACGTGTATGCATAATGGCCATGCTTAGTAACGATCATTTAAACATATGTTAAAAACATACCAATCACACAACCACGGTCACGTCAGTCCCTACACTGTCATACAATCACAGTCAAATCAGTCAAATATACAGTCCAAGTCAATCACTTGCTCACAAGGGCAAAACAATCATTTTACACCCTAGGGGCAAAACGATAATTTTACCCTATAGTGGTATCCCGGTAATTCTATCCCACAGAGGTATTTTAGAAATTTCACAAACCAGGGGTATTTTGGTAATTTCACAAAATAGGGGTAAAATGGTAATTTTACAAATCAACGGTAAAATAGTAATTTTACAAATCAGGGGTAAAAGGGTAATTTTACAAATTAGGGGTCAAACGGTAATTTTAATAATCAGGGGTAAAACAGTAATTTTACAAATCAGGGGTCTTAAAGACCCCACCAAAAATCTATCGTCGCCTCAACGACTAACGTAACCTAAACCGACATAACGGTGCAGTTGGGCCTAAACCCCACTATTTGGCCCAAGTGGGCCCACATGCTCGTGTGGCCCAATTATCCCAAAAATAACCTCAACTATACGAACCATACACTCCAAATCAACAATAGCCATATAACATACATTTCAACTATGTGGGGCCCACAAGCCCATGGGCCCACTCGGCCCATTTCAACCTAGAGAGGCCCAGAATGACCTATGCCATGTACACGACATGACAGGCCTCACCATTTCTCACCTAACAGTCAGATTTACACCAACGGGCCCACGGGCCCATCGGGGCCTATTTGGCCCATTCCGGCCTAAATCAACCACGACCATGTGACTAACAAGGCCTAGTTCAATATTTGTCACCCAAATTTTGAAATTTCAGCATATTCATCCATGGAAAAATTTCTATACTTTGATATCTTAGCAATTTAATCCTTAAAATAGATTAGATTAAGCTCCATAGATCTCAGAAATATAAAAATTACTAAAAATGGGACAAGAATACTTACCCAATTAAGCCAAGAAAGCTTGCTTTCTCTTTTCTAGGGTGTCCATGTATTTTTAGGGAAGAAGATGATATAAAATGATGATATTTTTCTATTTAATTTAATTATCATCTTTAATTTTTCTACTTTCCAATTTAGTCCTTTTCTTTTTCTATTTTTCCATGGATGAATCACCAAAAATATCTACTAACTTTTCTTTAATGTTCTAATTACCATATAAGAACCCCCAGTTTTGAATTCCATAGCTATTTGGTGCTTATAACTATTAGAACTCAACTTTTTCCTTTTATACAATTTGGTCTTTTCCTTAATTAAACATAATATTGATAAAATTTTCTTATTAGAATTTTCATAAATATTTCCTATCATATTGCAGACCGTGCAATAAGATTAAAAAAAATTTCCTTTCTGACTCAAATTTGTTGTCCCGAAACCATTATTCCGATTTCACTGAAAATAGGCTGTTCCAAATCTTACCAGTGAAAAGATTTAGATATTGCTTTCTCATTTTTTCCTCCGGTTCCCAAGTAGCTTCTTCTATTCCATGTCGTTGCCAAAGAACTTTCACTAGAGCTACCTTTTTATTTCTTAACTCTTTCATCTCTCGTGCTAAGATTTTGATCGGTTCCTCACTATAGGTTATATCAGGCTAAATCTCAACCTCTGTCGGGGAGATAACATGTGAAAGGCCTGACTAATATCGTCGTAGCTTAGACAAATGGAAAACATTATGAATTCTCTCAAGTTCTGGCAGTAGTGGCAATTGGTACCCAACATGTCTGATTCTTTCAATAATTTCATACAACCCAATAAACCGTAGACTTAATTTGCCTTTACGGCCAAACTAAAGAACTTTCTTCCAAGGCGAAACTTTTAAAAATACTTTATCGCCGACTTGGAATTCTATTTCTTTTCGTTTAAGATCTGCGTAGGATTTTTGTCGATCAGAAGTCGCTTTCAAGCTATCTTGAATCACTTTCACTTTTTCTTCGGTTTCCCAAACCAAATCAACTCCATGTATCCTTTTCTCACTAAGCTCAGTCCAATACAATGGAGTTCCACATTTAAGACCATATAAAGCCTCGTACGGTGCCATTTTAATACTAGACTAATAGCTATTTTTGTAGGCAAATTCAACTAAAGACAGATACTTTTCCCAATTACCTTCAAACTCTAGCACACAACATCGAAGCATATCCCCCACAATCTATATTACACGTTCAAATTGACCATCAATCTGAGGATAGAATGCAGTACTGAAATATAACTGTGTACCCAGAGCTTCTTGCAACTTATTCCAAAATCAGGATGTAAATCGAGGATCTCTGTCTAAAATAATGGAGACTGGCACTCCATGTAATCTAACAATCTCAGACATATATAATTCAACCAACCTATCAAAAGAGTCCATACATACCGAAATAAAGTTTGCAGACTTCGTTAACTTGTTGACGATTACCCAATGGCATCTTTCTTTTTCAGAGATAAGGGTAATCCCGACACAAAGTCCATAGTAATTCTTTCCATTTCCATTCTAGTATTGTAACTGGTTGTAATAATCCCAAAGGCACCTGATGTTCAGCTTTAACCTATTAACATATTAAACATTTAGATACAAATTCAGAAATGTAGTGTTTCATTCCCAGCGACCAATACATCTTTTTCAAATCATTATACATTTTTTTACTTCCCAGATGAACAGACATAATACCATCATGAGCTTTGTGTAGAATCTTCTGTATTAGCTTCGAATTCCTCGGTACACATACTCTACCTCTGAATAACAGATAATCATCAAACCCAATTTGAAATTTTAAATTGGAATTTGACTCACATTGTACCTATTTAGCTTATAATTCATCATCATTTTTCTGAGCTTCACAGATTTGTTGCAGAAATACCGGTTTAGCTTTTAACTTAGCTATGATTAAACCATCATCAGATAAATTCAACCGAGTATTCATTGCTCATAATGCAAACAAAGATTTTTTACTCAGAGCATCAATGACTACCTTGGATTTTCCAGGATGATAATCGATAACCAGATGATAATCTTTCAATAATTCAAGCCACCTACACTGTCTCAAGTTCAAGTCTTTTTATGACATCAGATATTTCAAACTTTTGTGATCAGTAAATATATGACATTTTTCACTAAACAAGTAGTGTCGCCAAATTTTCAATGTAAAAACAATGGTTGCCAGCTCTAAATCATGTATCAGGTAATTCTTTTCATGTGTCTTAAGCTGTCTATAAACATAGGCTACTACTTTTCCTTCTTGCTTCAAGACACAACCTAAACCATTCAATGATGCATCACTATAAATCACAAATTCCTTACCCAATTTAGGCTGTACTAACATAGGTGCTTCAATCAACAAAGCTTTCAATCTATCACAACTCTGTTGACATTTATCAGACCACTCAAAATTTACATCTTTTTGCAATAGTCGAGTTATCGGAGAAGCTATCATCGAGAACCCTTGTACAAATCTCTGATAGTATCCAGTTAATCCCAAAAAACTTCTAACTTTAGATACATTTTTTTGTGGTTTCAAATTAATAATAGCTAGGATTTTACTCGAATCTACCTTGATACCTTCTGTAGACACCATATGCCCAAAGAAACCGACTTCTTGAAGCCAAAATTCACACTTACTGAATTTGGCATACAATTGTTTCTCACACAAATTTTGCAGCATAATTCTCAAATGATCAGCATGCTTATTTTCATCTCGAGAATAAACAAGAATATCATCAATAAATACCACTACTAACATGTCTAGATACAGTCTGAATATTCATCAAATCCATGAATACTGCAGGTGCGTTTGTCAAACTGAACAGCATCACAAGAAACTCATAATGCCTATACCTGGTTCTGAAAGCTGTCTTTGGTACATTTGAATCTTTTACCAGTAGCTGATAGTAACCATAATGAAGATCAGTCTTCAAAAATGCAGTGGCACCTTTCAACTGGTCAAATAAATCATCAATTAGAGGCAATGGATACTTGTTCTTTATTGTAACTTTGTTAAGCTGCTGATAGTCAATACATAGCCTTAATGATCCATTTTTCTTCTTTACAAATAGAACCGACGCACCCCAAGGTGAGAAACTAGGACGAGCAAATACTCTGTCAGTAAGTTCTAGCAATTGTGCTTTCAATTCTTTCAATTTAGTAGGAGTCATTTTGTGAGGTGTTATAGATATCGGTGTTGTTCCCAGAATAAGTTCTATAGAAAATTCTACCTCTCTAACTGATGGTAAACCAGGTAATTCTTTCAGAAATACATCAGGAAATTCGCAAATAACTGGTACTAACTTAATCTTTGATTCGGATACTTTAGTATCCAACATATATGTAAGATAAGCATCATACCCTTTTTTGACATATTTCTGTGCTGATATAGCTAAGATCGTACTAAACAGCCCATCCAGTTTATCAGATTCAACATGAAGTAATTCACCGTTCTGACATTTTAACACAATGTATTTCTGTTTACAATTCACCATTGCATCATGCTGAGTTAGCCAATCCACTCCCAAAATTACATCAAATTCATTAAATGGAAAAAACATTAAATCAGCTGAGAAACAATAGTCTTGTGCCATTAATGAAAAGTTTTTACTTATTTACCATCACAAACTGACCTAGAAGATTTGAAACTTTAACCACGAATTCAATGGACTGAATAGGTAGATTTTTAACAGACACTAAATTTGTGCATATGTATGAATGTGTTGAACCAGGATCAATCAAAGTAGTAATATCAATAACAAGAAGAGAAAATGTACCAGTAATGACATTTGGTGCAGAAGCATCCTCTCTAGCACGAATAGCATATGTCCTTGTCAGTGCTCATGCTTCAGATTTAGCTATTGAATCGTTTGTTACAGCTCGGCTACCACTAATATTTTTAGAATAACAGGATGGTCTACCTCTTAGGGCGGGATTACTCAGCTTTGAAGTCTAATAAGTATCTTTTTCATTTCTTTCTAGACAATCTTGGAGGAAATGATCAAGAGAACCACATCTATAGTAGGTTCCACTTCTCATACTACACTCCCCAAAATGAAATTTATTATAATGTTTACATTTCAGTTTGGGGTTACTAACACTTCCAACACTTGTTACGAATGGAGAAGAAGATCTTGGGTTAGAGCATTGAGAGGCCCGCTCTTTTCCAAAATATCCCACAGATACGGTAAAATGATCATGGTATTTCTTTGATTTCTTTGAAACAGATGCTTGTGACTTCCTCGTAAATCTTTTGCTAAAAATCTAGGCTTCTCTCTCTACTTGTTTCTTTTCTTTACTTAATTCCTCAGCTTTGTGTGCTTGATCAGCCAATACCACAAATTCCCTTAGTTCAAGAATTCCAATCAATAGCTTGATATCCTCATTTAATCCTTCTTCAAAACATTTGCACATATCAGCCTCAGTCAGGACCCATTCTTTGGCATACTTGCTTAACCGAATAAATTCCCGCTCATATTCAGATACTTTCATATTTCCTTATTTAAGCTCTAGAAATTCTTTCTTTTTCTGATCCAAAAATCTATGACTAATATACTTCTTCCTGAATTCTATTTGGAAAAATTCCCATGTAAAATTTTCCCTTAGCACAATAGTAATCAAAGTATTCCACCACTGATAAGTTGTGTCTTTTAACAGTGATACAGCACATTTTAGACACTCAGTTGGTGTGCACGATAATTCATCCAAAACCCTGATAGTATTTTCCAACAAAAATTTAACCCTTTCCGAATCATCTTTGGTAGCAGCCCTGAATTCTTCTACCCCATATTTACGAATTTTATCTACCAGAGGCTTACCAGTACCGGTTGAAGAATAGGTGGGGGAGGTTGTTATATAGCAGAATTTGTTCTCAAGTATTTAGTGAACCACTCGTTCATCATTCGAGAGAAAGTTTCTTTTGCCTTCTCATCTCGGCCCTCAGATACGGGCCTTCTACTACTACTAGATACAGCTCATTGAATAGAAGCTTGAGCAGTGCTCTCAGCTTCCTTGAATTTAGATCTAGCTTGGTTGGAAGACATTACAATATGAAAAACACATTTAAAGTGGTTAGGAGATATCACACTATCACAATTCATATAATGGCATGTACAGCTAAACTCGTACTTACTGTAACGGCTAGAAATTAGGCCTAGTCAGAATAGTGATTTTGGATAACTTACACGGGGTTAGAGAAAATTATTTTAGCATTAAATTATGTGTTATAAGATTTTTATAAGAGTACATAAAAGTTTTGGTGAATTAATTTACACGATTGAAAGCTTAATCGCGAAAAAAGACTAAATCGCATAAGGGGTAAAAGTTGCGAATTATTAGTAAATTGTGGTAATTAGCTAGAGAACAAAAATGTGGGGGTTTTAAAGGGAAAATAAGCCCATTAAATTGAGCATGGCCAGCCAAGGGAGATTAATAGGTTGAGAAAAGTAAAAAATTTTAAGCATTAGGTGAGATATTTAGCAATTAAATAATTAAGCTTAAGCCTAGCCTCACATTTTTATCTTCTTCTTCTTCTCATTACCGAAATCCTCAGTAAAAAGAGGGGTTTTTGAAGCTTAAAAATTCAGTGAAGTAATTCCTTTACAAGTAAGTGATTTCAATGGTTTTTCTTGATAATTTTTGTACTTTTGGGACCCTTGTAGCTTGGGCTACATAATAAGGGGAGTATTTTGCAAAATGGATGAAAGTTTAGAGTTTTTTCATGACTGAATAAGCGTTGTTGGCTGGATTTTTATGGAATGAAATGGATCCTAGTTGTTAAATAAACAACTTTTGTAAAGAGGGGTTCATGGAAAACACCTAAATTGGACTTATTTGTAAAGTTATTAAATAGTGTGGTAATTGCATGCAATAATGGAAATTGTGGGCTACTATAAGAGTGAAAAGAGTTTGGTTAGGCTTGTTTAATGAGGAAATTCGATAAAAATCAATTGTCTAGCCTAGGGGCAAAATGGTCATTTTGCTAAAGTCTAGGGGCAAAATGGTCATTTTGCCAAATTATGATTTTTGAATTGTTTAGATGAAATTAGTGACTAAACTAGTGAAATTTCATTCATATAGATCAAGAAGAGCGTGGAGTCAACCTTGACCGAGGCAAAGGTAAGGTCCTGGATTAAATTCCACGTTTCCCGTATTTCACACTGAGGTAAGTTTATATGTAAACGATACCTCTTTTATTAATGTTTTTACTCATAAATGCCTTATATGATGTGTGGTTAAATGTTATTGACTTTGAATGAAAATGTGAAAAATGAGAGTATGGGTAAAATTTCATATAACAATGATAAAGGTGGCTATGTGCGAAACCACCGGGTGATAATTGAAATTAGTGAGCTAAGTGCATTATCACCCAAAATTATTGAATAAGATGGGCTAAGTGCAAAACCACCGTAAATTATTGATAAAGGTGGGCTATGTGCGAAACCACCGTAAATTATTCATGATGGTGGGCTAAGTGCGAAACCACCTTATTATTAAAGTCACTATAAATACCTATGTTTGAATTTATCTTGTATGGTTCATTGCATAGACGTGTATATTGTGGAATCATTTAAATGAAATTTATGAGTGTTGTGGCCATAAATAAGTGCAGGGAATGTATGTGTTAAGAAAATGAGCTTTGTGCATAAAATTATTTAAGGATATTGGGTAAGGTGTGGGACGAGTAAGTGAATCTATGTCTTGGAAGTATTGGTAAAATTAAGTTACATTTTAATTGTCCAATGCTTGGTTATGGTATTAAATGTTTGCATATAGACTTATTAAGTTTTATGCTTACCCCTCTCTTTTCCATTTTCTTATAGTGCCACCTAGTTAGCTCGTGGATCATCGAACGTCAGAGGTTCCATTCACACTATCATCCTCAGCACTTGGTATAGTTAGCTCTAGCATTTTGAGAATATGGCATGTATAGGACTTCATTCTTTTGTTAAGTGTCATGTTATTTTGTGAGCCAAATGTGTTGGCTTGAATTTGAAATACCTTATTTTGTATAAGGCCAAAAGTATTGGCTGATGTTTATTATTGGTTAATGAATGCAAATGTTGATGTTTTATGATCATGCGAAGTAGTTTGATGAATGCAATTGTTAAGATAGTTGTATGCTTGTCGGTTAGATTGATCATATTAAGTTGTGTGGATTCTAAATTATGGCTATTGGTTGAGAGTTGGAGTCTTGGTATGTTTAAGTATGCATTTGATCATGTTTCAGGGTGGCAAAGAGGCTTGGTAGATAGCCTATTTTTGTCCACACGGGTAGACACATTGGTGTGTGTCTAGGTCGTGTGTGACACACGGTCCACCCACGGGTGTGTGATTAGGTTATGTGTCCCCTGCACCTTAGGTTGATAAATTAAATGTCCATCAGTGCACCACACAGGCATGAGACATGGCCGTGTGTTTCAACCGTGTGAAGGACACGGTCGAGACACGGGCGTGTGCCATGATCGTGTGATTGCTGACATTAGAAACAGAATGTTAAGGTTTTTGCACATGAGCCACACATGGGAGTGTCATGGCCGTGTGAGGGACACGGGCTGAGCACACAAGTGTGTGCCAGGCCTTGTGAAAACCCCTGTAGGATTGATGTTAGAAATTATTCCATATGGACAAGGGGCACGAGCGTGTCCCAGGTGCTTAGGTGGTGTGAGGCACACGGGCCATCAATACGGCCATGCTTAGAGGCCACACGGGTGTGTTGCCTTGCTACACGGGCAGGTGCCATGTTTATAGTAGTTTTTGATGAAAGTTTTCTAAGTGCCCAAAAAGGTCTCGGGATGTTTCCAAACCTTGATTTAGGCCTTATAGGCCCATATGAAGGTCCATAGGACAATGTTTGAAAAAGTTTTAATTTAGGGCGCATTTCAATGAGTTAGAGTTGAACGGTTGCATGTGATATTGTAAGGTAATGCCTCGTATCCTATCCCAACGTCGGATACGGGATAGAGGTGTTACACTTACCATATTAGTCCAAGAATCGGCTAAATTTGATACCAACAAATGTAACACCCCTAACTCGTATCCATCTCCAGGAACGGACTACGGAGCATTACCAGAACATATGGAATGAATACAAACATTTTATATTATTTTATCATACATGTCAGAAATTCATCGTAAAGTCCCTCATTAGGGCCTCCGAGACCCATAACATGCATTAGAAACAAATTGGGACTATATCGAAAACTAAGAGAATTTTTTGCAAAATTTCAAATTTTTTCTCAAGTGCAGGGGTCACACACCCATGTGGTCAGGCCACACGGCCAAGTGACATGCCCATGTCTTAGGCCGTGTGGCATGTGAGGTAGGGCACACGCCCGTGACCCTAACCTGTGAAACTCTCTGACTTGCAATTTAATTAAGTGCATGGGTCACACGGCCAAATCACACGCCCATGTGCTAGGCCTTTTGGATAATTTAATTTTTGAAAATTAGGTGAAGGATTCATACGGGCAAGACACATGCCTGAGTTCTAGGCCATGTATTTCACATGATTGAGACACACGCCTGTGTCTCTGCCCGTGTGCCCAATACTGAGCATTCTGTTTCTAAATTTTAAGATGCAGGGGACACACAACCAAACCACATGCCTATGTGCTAGGCCGTGTGTCACACACGGTAAAGACACATGCCCGTGTGTCTACCCATGTGGACAAAATAAGGCCATTTCCTAGCCTTATTTCTCACCTCAAATTTGTGAACAACCTACACCAATACTTGCAATCATAGACCAACCAATTCAAGCATTATAACCAAGCCAACTCTATTATCTAGCATGATATAACATCATATGCATCCATGTTTATAATCTTACCTTTTATAAACATACATATTTAACATAACTTAATTAAACCATACTAAATACATATGTAATATACATATGTAATTACCATGGTACCAAATCAAACCATCACTACCATTCCAATGGCTAGATTACAAACAACTATTTATAAACCAACAATTGGCCAAGTTAACCTATACATGGTATTATACCAAAATAAGTTTACTATTTATACCAAAATGGGCTGGCGGATAGTGTGATGATGCTCTGATCAAATTCCAACATTTACGAGCTTTCGAGCACTATAAAACAGAGAAAAGAAAACCTAGTAAGCATTTAATGCTTAGTAAGTTCATATAACAGGAATTAAACTTACCATTCATATTCATTTGAATAAGCATAACTATAACATGCTTCCCAACAACTTGGCAAATTTGCCTAAACACTTACACTCACTTAAGCAAGCTAGTCACAAATTTCATGTGTACATCAAATAAACATGGATGAGCTCATCATGCTACAACTTTTAGGTATTTCAGAAGTAATTGAAGCATAATTCATTTAATCTTACAATTTGTCATGTCAGACATTTTATCCGTTGAATTTTTGAAATATCGATGGATACTCACATAGTACATATAAAGTGTACAAAACTGTAAATCGTCAACTCATAATCAAGGGTACCCATTAGGGCACTTAATTAGGGACCACACTCTCGAGCCACATATCAGGATACTTAGATGAGCCATGTAACAGGACGCTTATCCGAGCTAAATAGGAAACTCCTAAGAGTTTTAATCAAGGAGCTCATAGAGCTTAATAGTTAACTCCAAAAATTTATTATCAAGGAGCACCGGACAGCGCAATAGGGAGTTCAAGCGAGCCATGTCAGGAAGCTCATAAGAGCCTATATCAGGACACTCATGAAGAGCTGCGTTTGTGTCTATAATAAATGCTGGAACAAAACCGATCGAATCATGTAATAGGATGCTCACAAAGAGCTGCGATAGTGCACAGCACATGTAGAATCACAACCGATCAGGGTGCTCGTATAAACTATATAACAGTGTAACGACCCAAATTAGGGCCTAGTTAGAATAGTGGTTTCGAGACCACAAATCCGAAGTAGAAAAATATATTTAGTGCTTATTTTTGAGTTTATGATATGATTGCATAATAGTGGGAAAATTTCATGAAAGAAATTTTATGAAATAGTGATTAATTTGTCCTTTAGGACTAAATTGCAAAAGTTGCAAAATATGAGTTTCTAGAAGGTTTAAGTATGAAAATAGCATTAGAAAAATTATTAGAGGTCCTTATTTAGCAATTAGACCAATTATTAGCATGATGGACAAAAATGCCAAAGGAAGGGAAAAATATCAAAAAAAGATCATGAGGGCATTTTGGTCATTTGGTAAAATTAAGTAATAAAAAGGGAAAATAAGCCAAAAATAAGCTCATATTCTCCATGTACCTCCAAAATTTCCAAGCCCTCCATAGCTAGGGTTTCTTTCATCTTCAAGCTCCAAATTAAGAAACACGAAGCCCGAATCGAAACTGGGGAAAAAGTAATGTGGTGGATTAAGCCGCGCATTCACCCGCATTTTGGATTTGAGGTAAGTTGTATGTAATAATTTAGCCCTATGCATTATGTAAAACTATAATGATGATATTCTATGTAATCATGTAAATTCCATGAATTTGTTTAACATGATTTTCATCAAGGAAGGATGAAGTATAGTTGAGAAATCCCGATTAACATGTTAAATAATACGAAGGATACCGAATTCATGACATGAGTTATGTAGGTCCCGTGTAAGGCCATGTCTGGGACATGGCATCGGCACCAAACTGAGATCCCATGTAAGACCATGTCTGGGACATGGCATTAGCATCGACATGTGGTCCCGTATAAGACCATGTCTGGGACATGGCGTCGGCACTGTGATGAGACTTAGATCCCCTGTAAGACCATGTCTGGTACATGGCATTGGCGTCTAAGAGAGATCCCGTATAAGACCATGTCTGGGACATGGCATCGGCATCAGTTTACAATTTTGTGTAAGACCATATCTGGAACATGGCATCAACATCGATACGAGATCCCGTGTAAGACCATATCTAGGATATGGCTTTAGCATCGACTTGAGATCCCATGTAAGACCATATCTAGGATATGGTTTTGGCACCTTATCATGAGAGTGACATTCGGGTATCCTTCGGTATTATAAGTAAATTTAACAAGAAAAGTATGCAAATTAATGAGCTTATTAAGAAAGACTAAAGCTTTGTGATGAGTGATACAGGTGTACATGACTAAGTTACGAGAAATGGTACACAACGTTATGAGTATGATGATAAGAATAGCATGAGTAAGAAAATGAAATGACATAAATGAATTGGTAAGAAAGAGCATAAGTAGGCCCTATTATTGCATAAGGAAAGTTTATAACATTTTATGGTATTTTACTTTGAATGTTTATTCCATGAGTTATGTTGCTATTTTATTTCATGCAACTAACTAAGCATTTTATGCTTACTCTATTTTTTTCCCTTTCCATGCAGATTTGTCGAATTAGCTCGAGGATCGATCAAAGTCGGAGCATGAAGTCACACTATCAAGCCATTCATTTTGGTATAGTATAGTTAGTTATTTTTTTATGTATGGCATGTATAGGAAATTAGTCATTTTGATAAATGTCGTTTTGGATAGCCAAAGTTGTTGGCTATTGATATTACTAAAGTCTTGTTGTAATGGCGTTTGAAATTGGCTAATATTGTCAAAGTTATATTTTATGAAATGATGAGGAAATTCATGATTGTGCAAGTTGCATGTTTAAGTTGAGTAATGATGGATGAGAATGACATGCATGGTGGCATTTGGATGCCTTAGTTGTGAATGTTTATAATGTATATTATGTATGGTCTTGCGAGGTTGAATTTGGTATGAGTTTGATTGTGTTCCAGGGTGGCAAAAAAGCTTGGAAAATAGCCTATATTGTCCACACGGGTTAGGCACACGGGCATGTGTCTAAGCCGTGTGTGTCACACGGTCCACACCAAGGGTGTGTAGCTCGATTGTGTGTCCCCTGCATCTTAAGTAGTTAAGTCAGTATTGCACACGGGCTGAGCACACAAGCGTGTACCTTGGCCGTGTGAACGCCTGTTGTTTATAGTGTTCAAATCAGAGTGCTGCATAGTTTATTGACACGGGCGTGTCTAGGTCATGTAAGGGAACACGGGCCACAGACACAGGCGTATGCCCAAACCGTGTTAAAACCTATAGGTTTGGGATAAGAAATAAATTCAGCACGGGTTAGGGACATGGGCGTGTGTGATCACACGGCCAGCCTATACGGGCATGTCCCACCTCACACGGGCGTGTGGCCCTACTTTAAGTAAAATTTTTCTAAGTACTCGTAAGTTCCCAGGTTGGTTTCAATCCACTTCCGATGCATGTTTTGGGCCTCGTAGGCCCATGGTAAGGATATTAAGAGTGTGTTTGAAAAAGTTTTAATTTGGAGCGAGAATTAGGGCTCAATTTCAAACGTTTTAGTAAATGTAAGTACGGTAATGCCCCGTACCCCGTTCTGATGTCAGACTCGGGTAAGGGGTGTTACAATAGGATACCCGAGAGGGCTTTTAACAGGATGCTCATTTGAGCTATAATGTCCGCAACATATGCTGTACTATAATCAGTACGGGAAAATATTGTATCCATCGCATTTCATTATTCAAACGAAATTCATTATTTATCAAGCAAATTTTGGGCATATGATTGTTTTCATACATTAATCATTTATAGAATTCTCACATTTACAACATTTAATTCAAACAGATAAATATACATGATTAGGTTAGACGAACTTACCTCGTCACTTGTTCGTATATAAAAGTCTACTAATCCGGAACCTTTTCTTTTCCTCGATCTAACTCTCTATTTGATCTTTCCGGATCTATATAAATGAATTTAACATTAGTTTAATCTATTTCATACTCATTTACTGTAACATCCCAAACCCGGCCTAGAAGTTAGGCCCGAATCTGGCGTGTCACATTGAGGTGTTTTTCGAAAACCTTATTTCCATTGAAAACCCTTCTTATTAAAACTTGTTGCCATTTAAAACTTGTGTAAAATCTCAAATTTTGTATGCATATTTTCAAAACGTGGTTTATTAAAAGACATTCTCTTGTAAAATGTTATTACCTTTAAAACCTTAATTGTTACGGAAGCCTAATTTAAAACAGTTGCGGAAACGTAGTATTTTGAAAAATAGTTGTTGTTTCAGAAAAACTGTGTCCGACTTCTAGCAATTATAAAATAATAAATAAAATCCCAACTATGAAAACCAGAAAGTTTAAAAGGTCTTATTACAACCCAAACTGGAATAAAGTACTTAAAAGTAAATCAAGACAAAGCATAAGTAATGTGTGGCCTTCTCCGAGTCCCTCGCAGGACCGATCCTCCTGAAGCTAGGGGTTACCTACACAATTATTAAACGGGGTGAGTTTTATGAAAACTCAGTGTGTAATTCCCTACCATATAAAACAAACAGTCAGTCATACAAAAGAATTAAAAGTCTGGGCCCCAGCCTTGCTACAATTCCAGTATCAATTGGGCCTTAGCCCACTATAACAAATAGTCCTGATGGGTTTTAGCCCATTATAGAATCAGAAACATTATCAGATTAGAATCAAAATCAAAATCAGAATCAGAATTAGGTGGGCCTAAGCCCAAAATAGAATCAGTAACAGTATAATACAGATATGCAGAGCAGACTGGACCGAAGCCTTATACAGAACAGATCATTCTGGGCCTTAGCTCTATACAGAGCAGTGTGGGCCAAGCTAATAGCAGAATCAGAACAATATGTAAATGTAATCCCAACCCAGTCCAGCCATCACACCACTCGTACCAACCCAACACACCATGTGGGGAATAACTCGACCCACCCAGCCCCACACACCAATGACGCATCCATGCTGCTAATTTAAATGCGGCTTTAAGCCTTTAGTAGCAGTATCATAATTGGTACAAAACCATCAGTAATTGTAATAGGATTGACACATAGCCATCAATTAGGGTAATATAATCGGCACACAGCCATGGGTAAATGTGATCGACACACAGTCATCAGTAAATAAGATAGGCACATAGCCTTAGGCAAATATAACCAGCACAAAGCCATGGTCCTGATAGCACAGAGCCATATGTTGGTTGGCACAGAGCCATACTCAGAATAACTGGCATTAAGCCCTCAGTCGGTCCACAGTTGTCTCGTGTGACCCGTGCGACCTTATCAGATTATTACTAGATCCACAGTCATCTCGTGTGACCCGTGCGATCCTATCAGAACAAAACTTCCTCCATATCAATGTCCCAACCCAATATGTCGCGTATACTATGCTCAATTATCACACATGTATGCAGAATGGCCATGTTCAGTATTAGTCATTAAACACATATTAAAACATATCAATCACACAACCTTGGTCACGTCAGTCAAATCACTGTCATACAAACACAGTCAAATTCGCCAAACACACAGTCCAAGTCAGTCACTTGCCCACAAGGGCAAAACAGTCATTTAACACCCTAAAGGCAAAATGGTAATTTTACCCCACAGGGGTATCTCGGTAATTCTATCCTATAGGGGTTTTCGATAATTTCACAAACCAGGGGTATTTTGGTAATTTTGTAAATTAGGGGTATCTCAGTAATTTTAAAATTTGGGGTATTTTCGTAATTTGTAAACTAAGGTATTTCTGTAATTTTTTAAACTGAGGGTAAAATAGTAATTCTAGCAAATCAGGGGTAAAACGATAACTTTACTAATCAGGGGTAAAATGGTAACTTTACAAATTAGGGGTAAAACAATAATTTTGTAAATTAGGGGTAAAATAGTACTTTTACAAATCGGGGGTATTTCTGTAATTTTACAAATCGAGGGTAATTCGGTAATTTTGCAAATCGGGGGTATTTTTGTAATTTTACAAATCGAGGGTAATTCAGTAATTTTACAAATCGGAGGTATTACAGTAATTCTACCCTATAAGGGTATTTCAGTAATTTTATCAATCCCTCAGAAAGTTTACAGTCGCCTTGAGCGACTCAAGTATTCTAAATAGAGATAACGTTGCAAATGTGTAACACCCCAAACCCAGCCTAGACGTTACGGCCAAGTCTGGTATGTCACATTGAAGTGTTTTTCAAAAACCATGTTTTCATTGAAACCCTTCTTAGTGTTTAAAAACTTCTACTGATAAACTTGTATAAAACCTCAACTTGTGTTTGTTTATTCAAAATGTGGTCAACTAAAAGTTACTCCCTTTTAAAAAACATTATTACCTTTAAAACCTTCTTTGTTACGAAAGCTTAATTTAGTTAGTTGCGGAAGACGTAGTGTTCGAAAACAATTAACATTTTGGAAAACCACGATTCACCTCTAGTAGATATAATTCAATGTAAATAAAAACCTTAAAATAAAAATCCAGAAATTATAAAAGGCCTTATTACAAACCAAACCCAAAATAAAGTACTTGAGAGTAAATAATCAAAACAAAAAGCATAAGCAGTGTGTGTGGCCTTCTCCGAGTCCCTCGCAGCTCCGATCTGTCTAAGGCTGGGGATTACCTGAAAGGTTAATAAACGGGGTGAGTTTACGAAAACTCAGTGTGTAATCCCCTACTGCAAATACGAATAGTCAGTCATGCAAAAGAATTTAAAAGTTTGCCCTACCACAGTTCCAGTATCAATTGGGCCTTAGCCCATTACAAAATCAGAGACAGTATCTGAACCAGAATCAGTATCAGAATCAGAATTAGAATCAGAATCAATTAACAAAATCAGAATTAGAATCAATTAACAAAATCAGAATCATTTAACGGAATCAAAATCAGAATCAGAATCATTTAACAGAATTAGAATGTGAATACAATCCCATAACCTGTGGGGAGACTACTCGACCCACCAACCGCTACACACCACCTGTACTAGCCAACACACCATGTGGGAAATAACTCGACCCACCTAGCCTACACACCACAGTCGCAGCATGGCTGCTCAGATAAACAGTATAACGAGGCAAAGCCCCTTTCAGTAAACAGGACGAGGCATAGCCTCTTTCAGTAATCGTGGCAATGCCACTTGTACTTCCTCCATCAATAATTCCCAAATCCCATGCAACATGTCATGTATGCAGAATCTCATGCCCATATTTGAATCAAACAATCACAGTCAAGTCATTCATATCACCAACATATATTCACAATCAAATCCGTCAAACACACAGTCCAAGTCAGTCACTTGCCCACAAGGGCAAAACAGTCATTTAACACCCTAGGGGCAAAATGGTAATTCTACCTTACAGGAGAATTTCGGTAATCCTACCCTACAGGGGTATTTAAGTAATTCTACCCTAAAGGGGTATTTCAGTAATTCTACCCTAAAGGGGTATTTCAGTAATTCTACCCTACAGGGGTATTTCAGTAATTCTACCCTATAGGGGTATTTCAGTAATTCTACCCTACAGGGGTATTTTAGTAATTTTACCCTACAGGGGTATTTCAGTAATTTCGTAAATCAAGGGTAAAACAGTAATTTTACAAATCAGAGGTAAAATGGTAATTTTACAAATCAGGGGTAAATTGGTAATTTTACAAATTAGGGGTAAAACTGTAATTTTACAAATTAGGGGTAAAATGGTAATTTTACAAATTAGGGGTAAAATGATAATTTTACAAATCAGGGGTAAAATGATAATTTTATAAATCAGGGGTAAAATGGTAATTTTACAAATCAGGGGTAAAATGATAATTTTACAAATTAGGGGTAAAATGGTAATTTTATAAATTAAGGGTAAAACGATAATTTTACAAATTAGGGGTAAAATGGTAATTTTTTAAATCAGGGGTAAAATGGTAATTTTTCAAATTAGGGGTAAAACGATAATTTTACAAATCAGGGGTAAAATGGTAATTTTACAAATTGAGGTATTTCTGTAATTTTACAAATCGAGGGTAATTCGATAATTTTACAAATGAAGGGTATTTTTGTAATTTTGTAAACCAAGGGTATTTCTGTAATTTTGTAAATCAAGGGTAAAACGTAATTCTGTAAATCGGGGGTACTTTGGTAATTTTACAAGTCGAGGGTATTTCAGTAATTTGGTAAACTAAAGCATTCTAAATAGAGATAACAATGCAAATGGGCCTAGGGCCCATTTTCAGCCCAAATAGGCCCACACGCTCGTGTGGCCCTTTTAGCCCAAATCTAGCCACAGATATGAGATTCACCTAGTCTAGTCCAATATTTACTACATAATCAAACAACCTATCTAATGGGCCCATAGGCCCATTGGGCCCACATGGCCTCTTTCGGCCCATCGCGGCCCGAAGTAGCCGTCCTACTGCTAGAGTAGTGAGAAATACACACCTGATAGGCATCTGAAGCTAATCCACCCTCTGAACGCTGCTATGCCCAGAAGCCAACAATAGTCGCACTCTTGACTCCCTGGGGGTGTCGGTCAACTATGGTCACCATCACTATGACCCAACGGCATACAGATCAACGAATGATCCAACGCCTAACCCAAACGAACACGCTTCAACGTGAAAGGGGTAAGCCAAGAAAGGCATGCCTACTCTCCTCATGGATCGCTCTCTTTAAAGCCAGCTTCTCGCCTACTCCCATGCTAGCTTCCTGATGTGGGATCCTCCATCAATCTCCAAAAACTAAAGTATTATCAAAATAATCAACCTTTGCGTGCAAAGGGATTCGAACCATAGTCCTCTCAATAACCATGCCACGCTAGCACCACTAGGACACAAGCTCCTTTGTGTCATAAGTTCAACGCATTTATCTTTAAAGCCCGCCTACTTGCTTCTAGATTTATTTAAAAGAAAAACCAAAATAAATTGCAAGAGCCAAGACTTGAAACCTTGGACCCCCTTGCTTCCTTGTCCCCTAAGTAGTGCTACTTTGCCACTACACCACACTCTTTTTTGTGTCATGCTTTCTCCAAAAATATTCTTAAAGCCTACCCACTAACGTCAAAGCTCCCATAAGAGAAAAACATATATTTTTGCTAAGGCCTAGGTTTGAACCCAGGACTTCCCCAACACTCCCAAGCCTCTTAGCCATCACACCAACACGTCATTCAGTGGATATGGGCCCGGGGCCTATTACGCAACCCAAGTGGGGCCTACGTGCTCACATGGCCCGCCAAGCCAGATTTGCCTACAGCCACATGTACGACACAGCCGGACCACTAATTCTCATAAATCCAAGGACAACGACCCGTGTGGGCCCACAAGCCTATTGGGCCCACACGGCCCATTCTTCTAGGCCCAATTTTAGGGCGTTACAGAATGGGCCTAAGGCCCGTTCTCGGCCCAGGTGGGCCCACACGCTCGTCTGGCCCTTTAGCCTAAAACTAGCCACAGATATGAGATTTACCTAGTCTAGTCCAATATTTACTACACAATCATACAATTTGCCCGATTGGGCCCACGGGCCCATTGGGCCCACATGGCCCATTTTGGCATTCTGGCATTTGCTGTTCTACAGTTAGAGTAGGGTAAAGTACACACCTGATAGGTATCTAAAGTTAATCCACGCTCTGAACGCTGCTATACCCAGAAGCCAACAATAATCGCACCCTTGACTCCTTAGGAGGGGTGTGTCGATCAACTACGGTCACCACCACCGTGACCCAACGGCATACAGATCAACGAATGATCCAATGCCTAACCCAAACGAACACGCCACAACGTGAAAGGGATAAGCAAAGAAAGGTATGCCTACGCTCCTCATGGTTTGCTCTATTTAAAGCCAGCTCCTCACCTATTCTCATGTTAGCTTCCCGATGTGGGATTCTCTATCAATTCCCCAAAATTAAAGCATTAGCAAAATAATCAACCTTTGCGTGCAAAGGGATTCGAACCATAGTCCTCTCAATAACCATGTCATGCCACCACCACTAAGACACAAGCTCCTTTGTGTCATAAGTCCAAGGCATTTAACTTTAAAGCCCACCTACTCGCTTCCAAATTTATTTAAAAGAAAATCCAAAATAAATTGCAAAAGCCAAGACTTGAACCTTGGACCCCCTTGCTTCCTTTATGGTGTCACTTCCTTGTCACCTAAGTAGCGCCACTTTGCCACTACACCACACTCCTTTTTGTGCCTTATTTTATCTTGATTTATTTAAGAGTCATACCACTTGAGATCAGGGTTCCACTAAGGCTAAAAATCAAAATTTTTCCTATGGCCTAACTTAAACCCGGGACTTCATAGTACCCTCCAAACATTCCAAAATCACACATTTGAATTATTTAAGCCGCCTTTTAATCGATCCAAAACTCAAGGCCTAATACTTCTAGGCCTAAAATTCGAGGCATTACATTTACATTCAATTTACATCCTACATAAAATTACCATTTTACCCCTATACTTTTCATAAACGAAAATTTCATCCTTAGGCTCAGAAAATGAAATTCATACAATTTAATTCTTATTCCAAGCCTAGCTGAATTTTCTATATAACAATAACAGTCCCTATATTTCACAAAAATGAGAAATTTTCCATGAATTTTACATCTTTACAACTTAGTCCCTAATTCACAATTTCATCAAAATTCTCTTTGTAAAAGTTGTTTATCTATCAACAACCTTTCATTTTCTACCATAAATTTAAAATTTCAGCACATTCATCCATGGAAAAATTTCTATACTTTGATATATTGCTTTCACTTTCCTAGGGGTTCCATGTATTTTTGGCAAAGAAAATGATATAAAATGATTACATTTTTCTATTTAATTTAATTATCATCTTTAATTGTTTTCTACTTTCCAATTTAGTCCTTTTCTTTTTCTATTTTTTCCATGGATGAATCACCAAAAATATCTAACTTTTCTTTAATGGTCTAATTACCATATAAGGACCTCAAGTTTTGAATCCATAGCTATTTGGTACTTATAGCTACCAGAACTCAATTTTTTCCTTTTATACAATTTGGTCCTTTCCATAATTAAACATAATATCGATAAAATTTTCTTATTAAAATTTTCATATATCTTCCTATCATAATGCAAACCATGTAATAATATTAAAATAAGTTTTCTTTCTAAAGTCCTCGTGGATACTACATTTGCGGATACTTCTAGTGGAGTGGTAATCATGGAGCACAGCGAAAATCAGCTCAGTTGTTGGCAACTGGTACCATGAAAGAATCTCATAACAGTGAGAAATGAACATACAAATTTCTTATGATTAACCTTGAGATAATTGCTTGATTGATTAAGAACTTGAGAGGTGAATTTATACATATAGAAGTAAAAGTAAATTGCTACTAACCAACCTAGCTAATTAACGGAATCTATTACAACATACTCTAATGCCAAATGAACAACTGCTAGCATAGGTAGGTAGGCATTGAAATATGTCATGTGTGGTCATCCTTGTGTCTTAGATTGTCTTGTTCTGACGTTGCAATCTCATGCAATACTAACTAATGAGTGAACCTACATATCATATAGGTAGTTAGTCCAAGATTTTCAAGGAGGGTTTTAAGGGTTTCGCATAAGTTGGAGTTTAACAAGATTCTTTTCTACTTCATTTTCTAGAGGAATTAAGCTGAGGGATGCTAGTCATCGAAAAGGTTCTTAACTGCGTGAGAAGCCAAAAATTTGCCCAAACCTTGGCAATTCTGTTGGAACGTCGGTACCACCAAGGCATAGCGGAAAAAAATATTCCGGCGATCCAAACCATGGATCTATGTGCGAGGAACGAATCGGGATGAAAAAGGTTTTGAAATTACCGAAACTTCAATCTGAGTAGACAGTGATGCCTCGGCAATGAGAATATTGTTTTGCTATCGAATCCAAGCCGCAATCTTTATGATCCCGACCTCTACGTAATCCACCCAGTTGACGATGAATGAAAGAAATCCCCAAAACTATTTTCAGAGATATTTGGCTTGACGGCTGCTAAACCTAGTAGCAAAAATTCAAGTTTGTATATATATTCACTTTTTAAGGTTTTTTTTCTCTCTTTCTATATATAACACCCTTTTAATTGGTATGTATATAACGAATTCTTAATTCATTAAATTTTAATCCGAACATAATAATCATAATTAAAATAAATAAATATAATAATGTTTTAACCGAAAGTTATAATTACATTAATTAGAATAAAGATTTTGGTAAACTATATTCATTTAAATTTATATACGAACCAAATTCATTTATTAATAGAATTATGTTCTCCATATGTGTACAACATCCTTGTGCATATAATATGTTCGATATTTGATTGCCTAATTAAATTAATTCTATAATTAATTTAATTCATGTGACAGCCAAACACAATACCAACTATGTTCTATTCCGTTCATTTCAACCATAGAGTGTGACCCTGTAGGTTCTTGTAACGTTAGCAGTAATACTAGAACGATTCTAATGTTACAAACAATGAGTGGCATCTAGCAATGCATCATTGCTACCTAAGTTACAAGAAGTCATGATTCGACATAACCTTTTTTGTGATTAACCTTTCATGCATCAATCCTTAAGTCCTTTATCTTTGGAATGGACACAAATCATGGAATAGTCACACTTGCATAATCCATCCCATGTTTCTTGATACCTTGAGTAGACTATGATACACAAATAACTATGACATCTCATATCAACTTATTTGAGCATGGCTATGCATTTCTAGTCTCACTCAATCAAGTGGCCTAAGATATTACTCCCATTATGTTGGAGGGACTTATCCTATATTGATCAACCATATCCCTCTACATAGATTGTGGTATATCCAACATCAGCCTTTATAGAACAACCAATTATGGTGTACGTTTGACTGTATCAAAATATATAACTCACGATGGTGGGATAATGATGATGTCAAGTCTGAGGATCATATACATATTAATCACTATGAGTAATGTTGTGACAATTACATAATAATGCAAGAAACATACTCATAGCAGGTCAGTCCAATATGTTGTTCTCTAACACACATATTCATGCATTGATTCTGACACTCCATATCAATGACAACTCTTTATCATCAATCAACTACATGTTAGTCTTAATGCATTATTGTTGTCTTAGTCAACAATAATACTTGACTAAGGTCCTTTTAAGAATAATCATATTATTCTCAGGACATTATTATAAAATAGTTTATTTATACACACAGAAAAGAAACTGAAATAATAATGGCAATGCTTTATATTAATAAACATGGTAAATCAAGTATGTTATTACAATTATCTCATGATTGATCTTTGGGCATACTCTTACAATTCCATGAAAGGAATGCTAGTCAAGAGAGAAGGAAAACCGAAAGCCAAGGTAAAACAACCAAGACGGAGGAAATAGTTAAGTCGGTCTAGCAAGTAAACCCATAAACTCTATATCATAGAGAAGTTCAAGCAAGAAATCACATGTAAAGAAAATAAGCAACAAAACCCAATATGCATTTGATATTTGTTTAAGAAAACCATCCGTCATAAAGCTCAAATGCAAAAATCAGCATATAAATGAGCATTAAAGGAAAACAAAGCAACTCAGGGAGCTCAATGAAAGGGGAACCATTTGGGCAAAGCATTATGTGCTAAGTGTGAGCTGGTAGAAAACCATAAAGCACGTGTGATAAAGAAGGGGATTGACCAAAGAACCAAGCCTCAATAGTAGACAGACCAAAGATAAAACCATCAGTAGAAAGTGGAGATCCAGAGAAGGAGTCGTGTGGACTGATTGAAGTGTGAAGAAGTTCTTTCATGCCTATTGTCCAACACTTGGTGTGTACACAGAAAACAAAAGAAAAACCCCCAAATTAGAAGACCATGACAGAAGAGAGAACAAATTTAATGAAGGATTGTAGCAGACTGTTAAAGTGAAGGTTCTTAGTATTAACAGATTCTTACATAGCAGAGTTTGTTATATGGTTAGCAAAATAGTTAGCAGTAGTTAGTAGATCAGTTAGCAATTGTTAGTCATTCACCTTGTATATAAGCCTACATCTGTATGAGTAATTCATGAATAACAAATAATTCAGTATATCAAATTTCCTTTAGCATTATTCTTCATTTTAGTCAAGTAGAGCTGTTTACATGGTATCAGTCGTTGCCATTCCAATGTTTGGTTGATGTGTTGGTCGAGTATGAATCGTGATTGACTCGTGCGGTTCAAGATCTTCCTTTTCAGGCTAATAATATGGACTTTGCTCCATCTTTAACGCCGTGGGATCTTGGCCATGGTGGTCGCGTGTCATCGGGAGGCCGTGGCAGAGGTTTTAGGAGCGCATTCAGTGTCAGATCTATGGCAGGTTTGGGCACCTAGCCCAGAGGTGTTACTACTGCTTTGATCGAGACTACGGAGGTGCCTCAGTTTCAAACATGGCTCCGATCCTAGCATCGTCTACGGGTGCTGGTCACAGCCCGTGTGTTGCAACGATCAGAGAGCCTGGGTGGTGGTCGCCTCGTGGTGCTCTGGCCTCACATGGTGGACGTGGTGGTTCGGCCGGTCTTGGTGGTCTTGGTCAGTGCGTCAGTCCTTCGGCCGTACCTCCAATGGCCTGCCCCTATAGTTTGGAGATGGGCAATTCCCATATGCTGTTTCATAAGTTTGCTTGAGGATTTAACTTTTTTACCTATTCTGCTAATAATATTGCAGGTGGTCCCGATGGTGACTATGATACACAAGGGCCACATGCCATGCCCATAATGGCATCACCTATGGCTAATCAAATTGGGCTACACGGTGTTGGGCCAAATAATCTTGGGTATGGCACCTATAGATCACATCATATAGGCCATGTAGTTGGGCCATATAGTAGGCTACTTGGTGAGGATCCAAGTGCTGGTCAACACAATGAACCAAATGCTAACCTTGTTGGATTTCAGGCGACTGTTCCTACCTCTATTCAAAATTGTGGTGTGCCTTGAAGAGCTAAACTGCGGGTGCAGATTCATGATGTTAATGATCCTGCATGTGTTGGCTTGCCCTGTGTGCTTGATTTTAATGCCTTGGATTTTTTGACCATGTCCAGATCTAATACAAATCAATTTTGCTCTAATTTTGATAATAAAAATTCCTATGTTCCACTGCCTATAGGGACCGCATCTTGGTGTTTGGATTCTGGGGCTACAACACCATGTTTGTCATGAGGATATAGCATTGCATGAGTCCACACCATACTCAGGTACATCCTCTCTTTTTATGGGTGATGGAACACCGACAAAAATACTATGTGTTGGGAATTTGGCTTTACATACAACTAGTAAAGTGCTTCATTTGTCTAATGTTTTGTGTGTGCCTAATATCCGAAAGAATTTATTATCCGTATCTAAATTTGGTAAGAACAATAATGTGTTTTTGAGTTTCATTCATCGTATTGTGTGGTTAAGGACATCCGAACTCGGGAAATTTTGCTGTGAGGTCACACTCGTGATGAGCTCTACTATTTTGTCCCAGCTACTTCTGACTCGTCTGTTATTGATCCTTCTACTTACAACACTAGTCTTTAGCTCCCAAGTGATTGTGATGATGTGTTTGCTTTGTGGCACCGCAGACTTGGTCATCTATCAGCATCAGTTGTTAAAAGTGTTCTTGATAAATGTAAAGTTGTTTCTAATAAGTCGTGTCTTGATAATATCTATACGGCATGTCAGAAAAGGAAGTCTCATAAAATGCCTTTTTCTTCCTCCACTACTGAATATAAAGATTGTTTTGAATTGGTTGTCTCTGACTTATGAGGGTCTGTATCAGTTTCTTGTGGCAGCAAACTGTATTATATTTCGTTCATTGACATGTATAGTCGATTTACTAGGATTTATCTTATTCCACATAAGTCTCAAGCTATGGAGTATTTTCTTTAATTTTAGAAAATGATTCAAACTCAATTGGGGAAGAGCATTAAAAAATTTCAGAGTGACTGGGGTGGTGAGTATCGTGTTTTTACAACGATTTTGAATAAGCTCAGGGATAATTCATCGATTGTCTTATCCACATACGTCAGAACAAAATGGAGTAGCTAAACAGAAACATAGACACATTACTGAGACTTGTCTGACTCTCTTAGCTCAAGCCAATCTTCCTCTAAAGTACTGGGGTTATGCTGTTTGTAGTGTTGTTCACCTCATAAATTGTCTACCTACTCAAATGTTGAAAGGGCAGTGTAACAGCTCGATTTTAGCTAAATTAGTATAGTGGTTTCAAAAACACAGATCTGAGGTCAAAAAAATTATTTTAATATTATTTTTGATGTTTACAGCATGTGATTATATATGTGTGAAAATTTCGTATGCTAATTCTATCATTTAAGTGGTTAATTTGACTAAAAGACTAAATCGCATAAAATGCAAAACTTGCATTCTACCTGTTAAAAGTGCTTAATTATCATGGATTATGAAATGAAAGTTCCTTATGTTGATATTAGACCATTGATAGTTTAAACAGGTAGAATCTAGAAGTTAGACCCGAGTCTGGCATGTCACACTGAAACGAGAATCGTAAAAACTGGTGTAGTTGACAAACTTTAAAAACATTTGATTGTTCGAGGTTTACAACAGTATTTACAAAACGATTTCCATTTCTAAAATTAGTCTTGCTAAATGAGCACTTTAGTTTAAAACGAGGTTCATTTGAAAATTTGGGATTTTTAATTATTACAGTTTATATCTGTTTTAAGTAGAACTCAGTTTTTCAAAAAACATTAACTGCTTTCAAATCAACACGTTTCCGCAAACTACAAACTTTTACAAGCTTCCACAACTTACTTGGTTTTCACTTATAATAACAATTTAAGGTTTTGATTTCAATGCTACAAATACACAAATTTTCAAATGAACCTCGTTTTAAACTAAAGTACTCATTTAGCAAGACTGGTTTTGGAAATGGAAATCGCTTTGTAAATACTGTTGTAATCCTCGAACAATCAAATGTTTTCAAAGTTTGTCAACTTTACCAGTTTTTATGATTCTCCCTTCAGTGTGACACGCCAGACTCGAGTCTAACTTCTAGGCCAGGTTTGGGGTGTTACACTTGTTGTGTCTTGTAGGTACTTGGCAAATTTGGGTGTGAAATGTGGCTTAAACCAAGCCTATTTCATGCCACATGACTTGAGCACACGGGCATGTGACTCGACTGTGTGACCCCTACACCTTAATTAAATTGGTCAAGATGTCACACGGGGCTAGACACACGGGCGTGTCTTGTGGCCGTGTGTGCAAGTCAGTAGCTCCCCAATTTCTACACGGCCAAGACACACGGGCGTGTCTTGTGGCTGTGTGCACAAGTCAGTATGTATGCCCTGTCCTGGATACATAGGCGTGTCTGGTGTCTGTGTGAAGCACATGGCTTGGTCACACGGGCGTGTGACCTCTACAATGATGAAAAATGTTTAAGTTGCAAAAAATTTTCTAAGTGTTCTATTTAGCTCCAGTTCTCTTTTAAAGCATGTTTGGGGCTTCTTAAGCCTACTTAAGGAACTTGTACTTGTGTTTGATGATGGAATTGTTGATGTATGATTTATAAAAGTATAAATGATGTAACTAGTTTCGGTTGTTCGTAATACCTCATAACCCTAATCAGGCGAAAGATTACGAGTTAGGGGTGTTACATATCCTCTGCCCAGAATTGATGATTTGTTTGATCACTTGAAAAGGGCCACTGTGTTTTCAAAGATAGATCTGAGATCGGGATATTATCAGTTGTGGGTCAAAGACTCAGACATACCAAAAACTGCATTCAAAACACGGTACAGACATTATGAGTTTTTAGTTATGCCTTTCGGATTAACGAATGCTCCTGCAGTCTTTATGGACTTGATAAACTGGATATTCAAACTGTATTTAGATCGATTTCTCGTTGTGTTCATTGATGACATATTGATTTATTTGCAAGATGAATCTAAACATGTCGAGCACTTGAGAATTGTGTTATAGTACGTGATAAGCAGCTTTTTGCTAAGTTTAGTAAATGTGAATTTTGGTTACGTGAAGTTGGTTTTCTAAGACATATTGTGTCTGCATCTGGTATACAAGTTGATTCAAACAAGATTTCAGCAATCTTAGATTGGAAGCCTCCGAGAAATGTGTCAAAAGTCCGTAGTTTTCTAGGACTTGTCAGTTATTACAGACGGTTTGTAAAAGGCTTTCAATGATTACGACACCGTTAACGAAATTGCTTCAAAAAGATGTTAAGTTCGAATGGTCAGATAAGTGTTAGAAAAGCTTTGATCAGTTGAAAGTCCTATTGACTGAAGCTCCAGTATTAGTTCAGCCAGAACGGGTAAAGAATATGTAATTTATAGTGATGCTTCGTTAAATGGCTTGGGCTGTGTTTTGATGCAAGAAGGCAAAGTTATAGGTTATGCCTCAAGACAATTGAAGCCGTATGAGAAGAATTATCTGACGCACGACCTTGAATTGCTGCAATTGTGTTCACATTGAAGATTTGGCACCATTACCTGTTCAATGAAAAATGTCATGTATATTTAGATCAAAAGAGTTTGAAATATCTCATGACTCAGAAAGATTTGAATTTGCGATAGTGGAGATGGTTAGAATTGTTAAAAGATTACGAGCTAGTGATTTACTATCATTCGGGAAAAGCAAATGTTGTTGCTAATGCTTTGAGCAATAAATCTTTGTTTTCTCTGAGTGCTCAGTTGGATATATTTGATGATGGTTCAGTTTTAGCAGAGTTGAAAGTGAGACCATTATTTTTACAATAGATATGTGATGCCCAGAAAGTTGACAATGAAATGTTAGCGAAACAAGCTCAATGTGATTCGAACCTTGATTCAGAATTTTGGGTTGATGTTGATGATTGTTTGAAATTCTGAGATCAAATTTGTGTTTCAAGAAATCCAAAGTTAATTTGGAAAATTTTGAATGAAGCTAATAACCGTTGTTTATCTATTTCATTTAGGAAGCATGAAAATGTATAGTGATCTGAAACAATTTTACTGGTGGTCTGGAATTAAAAGAGATATCTCAAAATTCGTTTTGAAATGTCTAATTTGTCAGCAAGTTAAAGCTAAGCATCATGTGTCATCTGGTTTGTTACAGCCTATTATGATTCTTGAATAGAAGTGGAATAGAGTAACGATGGATTTTGTTTCAAGTTTTCCCCTATCTTCGAGAAAGAAAGATGCAATCTCGGTTGTAGTTGGACTGACGAAATTAGCTCATTTTATTCCGGTGTGATCAGATTACTCGCTTGATAAGTTAGCTGAGTTATATATTTCAGAGATTGTTCGATTGCAAGGGGTTCCACTATCTATTGTGCCGGACAGAGATCCGAAGTTCACTTCGCGGTTTTGGAAGAAACTACAACAGGCTTTAGGTACAAAATTTCATTTTAGTATTACTTTTCACCTGTAGATAGATGGTCAATCCAAGCGGATCATTCAGATACTAGAGGATATGTTAAGATTTTGTATTCTTGAGTTTGAAGGTATGTAGGAACAAAAATTGCCATTGATTGAATTTGCGTATAATAATAATTTTCAATCGAGTAATAAAATGGCACCATACAAAGCTTTATATGGTAGCAAATGCCAAACACCTTTATATTCGACAAAGCTTAGCGAAAATAAGATTCACGAGGTTGATTTGATCAAAGAGACTGAGCAAAAAGTTAAAGTGATTCGTGATTGTCTGAAAGTAGCGTTAGATTGTTAGAAATCACATGCAGACTTGAAACGAAAAGATATTGAGTTTCAGATCGGGGGTAAAGTGTTTTTGAAAGTGTCTCCGTGGAAGAAAATATTGTAATTCAGTAGAAAAGGCAAATTGAGTCCGAGATTCATCGGGTCGTATGAGATTATCGAGCGTATTAGGCCGGCTGCTTATAGATTGTCTTTGCCACCTGAGTTAGAAAAGATTCATAATGTATTTCACGTATCGATGCTTCGACAATACCGATCCAATCCCTTGCATGTGATTTCTCCATCCGAGATAGAGATTCAATTTGATATGACTTATGAAGAATAACCGATCCGTATTTTAGCTCACGAGGTTAAAGAATTGCGAAATAAGAAAATCGCATTAGTGAAAGTGTTGTGGTATCAACACGAGGTTGAAGAAGCAACGTGGGAACCCAAGGATGCTATGAGAAAGCAATATCCAAATCTATTCGCTAGTAAGATTTTTAGGGACGAAAACCCCTAACGGGGAGAGTTGTAATAGCCCGATTTTGCTAAATTAGAACAATGGTTTCGAAACCATAAATCTGAGGTCAAAAAATTATTTTAATATTATTTTTGATATTTACAACATGTGATTATATATGTGTAAAAATTTCGTATGCTAATTTTATCGTTTAAGTGGTTAATTTGACTAAAGGACTAAATTGCATAAAATACAAAAGTTGTATTCTACCTGTTTAAAGCGCTTAATTGTCATGGCTTGTTAAATGAAAGATCCTTATGTTGATATTAGACCATTGATAGTGGAGATGGACTGTAACACCCCAAACCTGGCCCAGACGTTGTGGCCAAATCTGGTGTGTCACATCACCTACAACTAACCATGTTACCTAGTTACTAAGATTGGGGTGAGCTTTGCAAACCGATATTGTGGGTTTAAGAGAAATTTCCAATTTTTGGAGAACGTCCTAAGCATTACTAGTTATTAAGGGGATAATATTAAAACTTAACTTTGTTACTCGTTTGAAACGTGTGATGAGATTTTGAAAACATTTGATTAATTTTAAGAAAAACTTGCGCAGCTATATTTAAAATAATTAAAGTAATGTATGAATAAGTAATTAAAAACCCCAAAACAAAAATAATTAGAGTGGCCTCATTACAAACCCAAAACCATAAAAATAATTAAAAATGAATACAAAAATAAAATAAATTAAAATAGAACTTAAATAACTGCAGTCCATGTAGCCATTTCGAATCCCTCCCAACTCCAAGTCCACCAATCTAGGGCTCACCTGCATGGATGGAGAGAAAGGGGTGAGTTTAGAAACTCAATGTGTAAGGAAAGGCCATCCAGAGCCCAAATCAGCTCAAGCCCACTAGGCCTAAGCCCTATCTAGTCTCAGTAATAACTGGGTTGAAGCCCTATCCAGATACGGTGAACTGGGCCTTAGCCCTTTTCAGATAACAGTATGGCCCATAAGCCTATTATAGTAACAGATCAATGAATATGCAAGTATGCAAGCCCAAACACAACCTATGTCCATCCGCTACACTCCACCCCTACCAGCCCTACACTCCATGTGGGGAATAACTCAACCCACCTAGCCCTACACTCTACAGTTGTAGCATAGCTGCTCAGATAACAGTAAAATGAGGCAAAGCCTCCAGTACATGGTCAAACCACTTTCAGTACTTCCTCCATCAATATCCTGGTCCCATGCAACAGATATTCATGACATGGCATGCAATAAACAGTAACAGTAAAACATACGTTTTGGTCAAACTTAGCCATAGGGGTATAATGGTCATTTTACACCTAGGGGTAATTCAGTAATTTCCACCCATAAGGTTATTTCAGTAATTATGCCAATTTCTAGGGTTTCATACACATTTTAATCAGAAATAGTGTAACTTTTATCTCTACAGTTTATTTAGTCCATTTTAGCAGTTTACAATCATTGGGCCCTAAAACCCCTAATGGGGCCTATAGGGTCACTTAGCTATTTTTGTAATATCCCGAATTAGGACCTAATTGGAATAGTGGTTTCGTGGCCACAAATCCGAGGTAGAAATAATTATTTTATAATTATTTTGATGTTTATGATATGATTTTATGATGTGAAAATTTCATGAAGAAATTCTAAGCGTAAAGTGCTTAATTTGAAATTAGGGACTAAATCGAATAAGTTGTAAAACTTGCATTCAAGAAGTTTCTAGTATGAAATTGCTTTGGAATATTAATTAGGAGGTCTTAAATAGCAATTTGACCAATTTTAAGTTCATGGAAAAAATTTGGACATGGATGGAATTTTTGAAAGTTTAGTAAGGAGGGGCATTTTGGTCATTTGGATATTAACATGAAATAAAAAGGGAAAAATAACACAAAATTGGTCATCTTCTTCATTACCACGAAATTTCAAGGGTTCTCCATAGCTAGGGTTTGTTTCAAGCTTCCAAGCTTCATAGTAAGTGATTCCAAGCCCCGTTTTTAATGTTCTTTATGTTTTCGTAGTCCTGGTAACTCGATAAAGCTTATGTTAGCAATAATTTAAGTTAGGGTTCATATTTGGAAAAATACCCATAGGTGAAATTTGTGTATTTTGATGTTTTATGATAGAATATGAGGTTTTAAATTATGTTAGACAACTTGTGCTACTCGGTTTTAAGTAAAAACGAGTAAAACGGCTTAATCGGTAAAAGTACATATTGTTCATAAGTATGTGTTTTAGTGGGAATTTGAGCTTGCTAATGGTAAATAAATGATTAGCATGTCCTAAAACATAAGAATTTGTGATAAAATTAAATTTCCGAACTTTGGGGCAAAAGTGTAAATATGCAAAAGTTTAGGGGTAAAATTGTAATTTTGCCAAAATTTGAATTTAGGACTATTTTGATAATGTGAGTATTAAATAAGCTAAATGTGTTATTTTAGATCAAGAAAGACGTGGAATCAACCTTGATCGAGGAAAAGAAAAGATTTTGGACTAAATCGCAAAATTGCTATATTTTGTACCGAGGTAAGTTCATGTGTAAATAATGTAACATAATTGCTATTTTAAGTGATTTAATGCTATTTATATGATATGATACTTGTTATTATGAATATTATGCTTTTTGAAATATTATGTATTGGTATGAAAAGTTTGTGATTAAATTGATAAGTATGAGATGCAAGCAACGTATTGGTTCCGATATTCCGAGGAGAACGACTGGGAAATGTGTGATTGAGGAAAATCCCGTTTGAACCTTGGGAATAGATTAGGATACAAGTGACATGTCACTAGGATGGTTGGGCATCCGAGCTCGTTGAGTTGAGTCCGAGTTCACTTATGGATGCAAATGTCCGAACTCGTTGAGTTGAGTCCGAGTTCGTGAGATGTAACTAGGCATCCGAGCTCGTTGAGTTGAGTCCGAGTTCACTTATGGATGCGAACGCCCGAGCTCGTTGAGTTGAGTCCGAGTTCGCTTATGGGCGGGTTACATGATTGATTGATTACATATGTGGCACTTATGTGCAAATGATCCGTGTATCCGAGTTATATTCCGATGTGTTCAACGGGTAAAATTCTAGCGGAATGGAAGAATACTCAAGATGAAAATGATATTTTGGTAAGTGTTGTGAAATGGATAATTTGGACAGGTATGTGCTTAATCCTCGGGTTGAAACTTGATATAACAGAAATAAGGTGGTAAGATGATACACGATAGCTATAAATGTGGTTTGAATCTTGGTGATATCATGCTATTGTTGTTGATATAATTGCTTTGTTATGTTACTTGTTATTTGCATGTGAACTTACTAAGCATTTATGCTTACTCCCTCCTTTACATTCATTGTAGTTTTTAGCGAGCCAACTTGGATACCGGGAAGGTCGAAGAAACGCTCACACTATCCGAGGAAAGAATTGGTATATTGGTTTGTATGTTTTGATGTATGGCATGTATAGTAATATACTTGTTTTGTGTAAATAATCTTGTGATATGGTTGTGGTTTGGTTGAGAAAATGCTTGATAATGATTAATAATTGGTATGGCTAGCCTAGATAATGTTGGATGCCTTGTGAGTTTAATATGTTATATAGTTCATGAGAATTCATAAAAAGATGAAACTTGCCATAAAACAGAACACTACAGCAACAATGACGTGAGTTTGAAAAATCACCAAAAATAGTAGAAAACGAATTATATGAAGAATTAACTATTAAATTGAAGCTTATTGTGTCTACTTTCAAACGGAAAAAGTGAAATAGGTAAAGGAGTTATATGTTATAAGATATTTGAGTTTTAGTGAAATAGGGCCAGAGCGATTTCTGGATCCCCTGTTCCAAGTTTGAAAGTTCACTATAAATTGTAAAAAAATAATTAGGAGGTGTAATTTATATGCTCAGAATCCTTATTGAATATAATTTTAATGGAAATAAACGGTATAGTTATATGAATTTTTTACATGGAGAAAAGGGGTTCGTAGTAAGTAGAGGTTAGTGCAGTCAAGTCCTGAAACAGGGGTAACTTTAACTAATAAACTGTACTAATTGGCCCAACCAAAAATTTTAGAAAAAAATTAGTAGATAGATATGTGAGTCTAGATTCAGGGAAAATTTATGGATCTTGATTTTGAGTTTCGTAACTCAAGATATGATTTTTTTAGCGACCATGATGCAGAAAAACTGTTTATTCCGAAAGTCAAAATAAATGATGTAAAGTTGTTTAAATGATAAATTATGTTCGGTAACACCTCAAGCTCGACTCCGGCGACAGTCTCGGGCGTGGGGGTGTTACAATTTTAGCCCATTTAGTCCAAATTTTACGATCAATTTACCAGTTTTAGCAGTTTTGGACCTACAGTCTATCTGTACTTATTTATTGCCTATTTCTACCCACATGGGCCCGTAAGCTCATTGGGCCCAATTTCAGCCCATCAAGGCCCACTTTATCGAAGTGCACGAAATTGCGAACTCAACCATCCTTATCGATTTCGATTATAGATCTACTGCTTCCAACAGACCCATGAGCGCTCGCACTCTCATAAATCCACGAAATGCCAGAATTTCAGCATTTCGACTTTTCAGCTTTTGCCGATTTGAACTACAAGAGGGTGTTTGATACACACCTGATTTGCGACGACTGCTAACGAGATCTCCCACGATATCCTACAATCAATCACTAGACACATCAAATTCAAAATACAATGACAACCATCATAATCCTACTTACCATAATCGGCCATCAACACCTAAGGCCCTTGAGATCTTACCTTTGTCGAAACTAGTGACTAGATCTACATCTAGTCGGTCCACTTGTTCAAGCCTTCGATCAGTGGCCTCTAGAACACACTAACACCAAAATATATTATTTGTTAATAACCTTTAGAGCCCTAAGCCCCAATCGACAGCCTCCCTAAGACTCTAGGGATTTCAGCTTTTTTAAATCCCGAAATAGAGAATAGATCTGAGATGTCGAATACTTACCATAGATTCCCCTTCCGTTTCTACTCAGATCTGATGCAGATCTAGCCCCTAAACACTAGCAGAAATCGAGTCTCAGAGATCTAAAGATTTGGCTACAAGTCCCTAAAAATATGGTGGTTTTAGCTTTTTGAACAGTAAAGAAGTAGATGATTTGGTGTTGTGGTTTTGAAGTAGTGTTACCGACAGGGGTTAGGGGTTTAGAGGATGTGAAAATTGGCCAAAGAGATGCAAGAAAGGTAGGAGGATTCGGCTAGAAGAAATCGACACAAGAAGCAGCCTTTCGGGATTTCGGCTTTTAGCAGTTGATGAGTTTTAGAAGAAAAGAATGGCAGATTCGGTTTTTGAAGCAAAGAAAAGGGAAGATGAATGAGGAGGAGATGTAGTTTTGGCTATAGAAGAAAATAGAAAGAAAAGAATGGAAGAGAGGAGAAGAAAAAGAAGAATTCGACACCCAGGAGAACTAGCTTGTGTTTTCAGCTTGTTGGTACACTGAGAAGAGAATGGACAAAAGTGAAACCCCAGGTGGCTAACCCTAATTCAACAAGACAAAAAGAAAATAAAACTTACCCTAATAGCCATTCAAACCAACGGCCCAACCTTCCTAAAGCCCTAGTCGAATTCTACTTGAGCACTATCACATGCCCGGTACATGCACAAAAATAAAAGTATCATCTGCTTACCTTGTGACTTGAACTCTAGCTCTTAAACTCAGTCCACACGGCATTTTTTTATGAGCTTGTGGCGCCCCTTTGCCACTATACCAAGGCCCTCTTTGTGTCTCAGTTTACTAATTTTTTTCTTAAAGGACCACTTAACTAAATCCCTTTCAGTTAAAATCCAAGTTGATATTTCTGTCGGGTTTTAACTTAGACTTGGGCCTTCTAAAGGCCCACTAACACACTTAAACATAATTTTAGTAACCAAAATACCAAAATTTCAAGATTTCACCAAAAATCACAAAAACCCAAAAAATCCCAAAATTCAGGGCGTTACAACTCTACCCCTTAAAGAAATTTCGGCCTCAAAATTTACCTGATCCAAATAGGTGAGGGTATTGTTGACGCATCGCCTCTTCTAGCTCCCAAGTAGCCTCCTCTCTACCATGGTTACGCTAAAGCACCTTCATTATCGGAATTGACTTCTTCCTTAATTCTTTGAGCTCTAGATCCAGTATTTGAATAGGCTCCTCTTCAAAGGTCAAATCGGTCTTCACCTCAATCTCCTCTATTGGTACGACATGTGAAGGATCCGATCGGTACCGTATTAGCATGGACATAGGAAAGATGTCATGGATTCTATCCAACTCCGATGGCAACTCCAACTGACACGCTACTGGCCCTACTCATTTAAGAACTCGATAGGGCGCAATAAATCGAGGACTCAGTTTGCCTTTCTTGCCAAACCTCAAGATCTTCTTCGAGGGTGAGACTTTCAGAAATACCATATCCCCAACAGCGAACTCAATCTTCTTACGCTTTAAATTAGCATATGACTTCTGTCTATCAGACGCCTCCTTTAACCGATTTCTGATCAACTTAACCTTACCTTCAGTGTCTGCTACTAATTCCGGTCCAAGAACTTGTCGTTCTCCCAACTCTATCCAACACGTAGGCGTATGACACCTTCGCCTATAAAGTGCCTCATTTAGAGCCATCTGAATACTCGCCTGATAACTGTTGTTGTATGCAAATTCTGCCAATGGCAAGTAGTCTTCCCAACTACCACGAAAATCGATAACACAACCTCTTAACGTATCCTCTAGAACCTGAATAACCCTTTCCGACTGTCCATCAGTCTGAGGGTGAAAAGCAGTACTGAAGTCCAATCGTGTACCCAATGCCTCATGCAACTTTTACCAGAATCGAGATGTAAACCTAGGCTCTCGATTAGAAATAATCAAAACTGGCACCCCATGCAGTCGCACTATCTCCGCCACATATAACTTAGCCAACTTTTGCAGTGAGTAACCAGTTCAGACAGGTATGAAATGGGCAGATTTCGTTAACCTATCCATAATTACCCACATAGAGTCCTTCTTGGAAGGTGTCAAAGGTAGCCCACCTATGAAATCCATAGTAACTCTATCCCACTTCCAAAGTGGAAATTTCATTGGTTGTAACAGTCCAGAAGGTAGTTGGTGCTCAGCCTTAACTTGCTGGCACGTCAGACATTTCCCCACAAATTCAGTCACCTCACGCTTAAGTCTAGGCCACTAGTACACCTCTCGCAAGTCTCGATACAGCCTATTCCCTCCAGGATGCATGGCACAAGGTCCACCATGAGCCTCTTTCAGAATCGACTGCCTCAATTCAGAGTCCTTCGGAATACAAACTCTTCCATGAAAGCAAAGAACTCCATCAGTATAGAGTTTCTTCTCTCTTAGCACTTGCAGTATAATATAGAGATGCTCATCATGCTTCTCCTCAGGTTCTGAATATACCAAAATATTGTCGATAAAGACGACTACGAATCGGTCCAAGTAAGGTTGGAACACTCGATTCATCAGATCCATGAAAGCTGCAGGTGCATTCGTCAGTCCAAACAGCATAACCAGAAACTTGTAATGACCATACCGAGTTCTGAATGCTGTCTTATGAATATCTACCTCCTTTACCCTTAATTGATGGTATCCAGATCGAATATCGATCCTGGAAAATACCAAAGCTCTTTTAAGCTAGTTAAACAGATCATCGATCCTTGGTAGTGGGTACTTGTTCTTTGTCGTCAATTTGTTCAATTGGCGATAATCGATGCACATACGCATCGTCCTATCTTTCTTTTTCACAAATAGTACTAGTGCTCCCCACGGAGACACACTCGGTCTAATGAAGCCCCTATCCAACAACTCTTGGATTTGTGCTTTCAGTTCTACCAACTCCTTTGGTGCCATCCTATAAGGCGTGATGGACATTAGAGCTGTTCCAGGCAGCAAGTCAATTCCAAACTCAACTTCTCAGTTCAGAGGTAATCTAGGAAGTTCTTCAGGAAATACATCTTGAAATTCCCTAACAGTTTTGATCGTCTGCACAGTCAAATCTTCAGTCTCAGTTTGGCTCACAAAAGCCAAGTACGCCTCGCATCCCTTGCGAATCAGTTTCTCAGCCCTTAAGGCCGAAACAACATTGGACAAATAGTCCCTTCACTCCCCAACCACCATTACCTCCTCATCCTCAGTTGTCCTCAACACCATCCTCTTAGCCGCACAATCCAGTGTCGCCCTATGTTTAGTTAACCAGTCTATTCCCAAAATAAGATCGAACTCTCTGAAGGGTAACTCCATTAAGTCTCCAGCAAAGATCCTACCTTGAGTCTCTAAAGGCACCTCCCTAAAGAGTTTATCTACCTTAACCGAGTGACCTAGAGGACATATCACAGTTACCCCACTCACAGTTTTCTTTGAGTGCACACCCAACGACCTAGAAATGTCACATGCAACATACGAATGGGTTGATCTCACATTTATCAGAGCAGTGTAGGGCATGCTAGAGATCAAAAATGTATCGGTTATGACATCAGGTGCATCACCCTCATCTCCGCTACGAGCAGCATACACCAAGGCTGGCTGACGAGCCTCAGCATTGCTAGCACCCCTGCCAGGTGCTCTAGGACCACGACCGTTTCTATTGCCACCTCTACCTTGTCCACGACCTCTCAGCGGTAACGGTCCACCTCGCACTGGTTGAACAACCCCTTGTTCAGCAACTTGAGTTTGAGCCGGTCTCCTAGATAGTCCTTAATCCTATGTTCCTTGGATCCACATCGGAGACATGCTCCAGTACGCTTCCAGCATTCTCTAAAATGCACACTCCCACAGTCCCCGCAAGGCTGCGGTCTAACTGTATTCACTGAAACTGCTCGAACCGGTTCTTCCACTCTAGCTCTTTTGACATTTCAGTTTGCAGCACCGGAGGGTCCAGTATCCCTCCTAAAGCGATTCCGATCCTTATCACGGTTCTGCCGTTTAGCTTGTTTCACTTCTTCGACTATCTTAGCCTTCTCCACCAGAGCAGAAAAATCGCGCTCCCTCTGCGGAGCTATCAGCACCCTTAACTCGTCCCTAAGGCCATCCTCAAAACGAACACAACGTTCGTATTCAGTAGAAACTATCCCGCTAGCATACCGACTCAACCTCAGAAATTTCGCATTATACTCAGCAACGGACTTATTACCCTGGGTCAGGTTCAGGAATTCTTTCCTACGTGCATCCACATAGCTCGCTCCGACGTATTTTCCCTTGAAGGACGTCTTAAACAGTTCCCAGGTTGCCCGCTCAGCTGGGGTACTCTCCCTTACAGTGATCCACCATTGATAAGCCTCGTCTCGCAGCAATGACACCGCACCTTTCAGCTTTTGCTCCACTGAGCAATCCAAGTCATCCATAATCCATTCTGTAGCTTCTAGCCAATGCTCAGTTACATTTGGAGCCATTCCTAATATGCCTCTAAAGACCTACGCTCCGTTAGCCCAGAGTCGCTTAGAAATAGATCCCCTATTTACTGGCCCAACATTAGCTCCAGTAACCCTTTCCAGAACACTTAACATTGCCTGTGGCAAGGCATCATCCCCTACGGGCCGATCATATGGCCACTTTTCAGCTACCGACGGTGTTGTGCCCCACCAGCTGGCATGTGTTCTGAAGATGAAGACCCAGCTTGAACACTGCCTTGGCCACGTCAACAGCCTCGTCCACGAGTAGCTCTCGTACTCATATCGACTTATCTGATTACGAATTTTATGACATTAGTTTAATATTTCAGTTGTTTATTACAAATGTCTTATGTACAGATAGAGTTTCAGAGTTTGTTTTCGCGAAATCGTTGCCTAGCTACAGTCTCAGTTTTTCTAGAGTTTAGTTTCCCTACAGTCTCAGTCTCTACAGTTTTCAGTACTACCCTATCTACAGTATCATAGCAGGGTCTTAGTTCTATCTACAGTGATATTTCAGTATAGTACAGTATAAGAAACAGTAATACTTACAGACTTGGTACCGGGGATTCAGTGTGCCACTTCTTCAGAAACCAGATTTCAAAAACCTAGAAAAATTTAAACTTTTCAAAATCAAACATTTAAAACATGTATATTTTGAAGAAAACAAGTTTGAAAAGGGTTTTTCTAAAATTTTCAGAAACCGATTTCCAAAAATACCCTTCTTGGGCCTAAATTTTAAGAATTTTCAAAAACATTTTTGGACCCGATCCACAGCCGAGTTGTTGCAACCGGGCTCTGATACCAATAAATGTAACACCCTAAACCTGGCCTAGACTTTGCGACCAAATCTGGTGTGTCACGTCACCTACAACTAACCATGTTACCTAGTTACTAAGATTGATGTGAGCTTTGCAAACCGATATTGTGGGTTTAAGAGAAATTTTCAGTTTTTGGAGAACGTCCTAAGCATTACTAGTTATTAAGGGGATAATATTGAAACTTAACTTTGTTACTTGTTTGAAACGTGTGATGAGATTTTGAAAACATTTGATTAATTTTAAGAAAAACTTGCGCAGCTATATTCAAAATAATTAAATTAGTGTATGAATAAGTAATTAAAAACCTCAAAACAAAAATAATTAGAGCGGCCTCATTACAAACCCAAAACCATAAAAATAATTAAAAATGAATACGGAAATAAAAAATTAAAATAGAACTTAAATAACTGCAGTCCATGTGGCCACTCCGAATCCCTCCCAGCTCCAAGTCCACCAATCTAGGGCTCACCTGCATGGATAGAGAGAAAGGGGTGAGTTTGGAAACTCAGTGTGTAAAGAAAGCCCATCCAGAGCCCAAATCAGCTCAAGCCCATTAGGCCTAAGCCCTATCCAGTCTCAGTAATAACTGGGCCGAAGCCCTATCCAGATACAATGAACTGGGCCTTAGCTCTTTTCAGATAACAGTATGGCCCATAGGCCCATTATAGTAACAGATAAATGAATATGCAAGTATGCAAGCCCAAACCCAACCTATGTCCATCCGCTACACTCCACCCGTACCAGCCCTACACTCCATGTGGGGAATAACTCAACCCACCCAGCCCTACACTCCACAGTTGCAGCGTAGCTGCTCATATAGTAGTAAAATGAGGCAAAGCCTCCAGTTCGTGGTCAAACCACTTTCAATACTTCCTCCATAAATATCCCAGTCCCATGCAACAGATATTCATGACATGGCATGCAATAAACAGTAACAGTAAAACATACGTTTTGGTCAAACTTAGCCCTAGGGGTATAATGGTCATTTTACACCTAGGGGTAATTCAGTAATTTCCACCCATAAGGTTATATCAGTAATTATGCCAATTTCTAGGGTTTCATACACATTTTAATCAGAAATAGTCTAACTTTTATCTCCGTAGTTTATTTAGTCCATTTTAGTAGTTTATAATCATTGGGCCCTAAAACCCCTAATGGGCCCTACAGGGTCACTTAGCTATTTTAGCCCATTTAGTCCAAATTTTACGATCAATTTACCAGTTTTAGCAGTTTTGGACCTACAGTCTATCTGTACTTATTTATTGCCTATTTCTACCCACATGGGCCCGTAAGCTCATTGGGCCCAATTTCAGCCCATCAAGGCCCACTTTATCGAAGTGCACGAAATTGCGAACTCAACCATCCTTATCGATTTCGATTACAGATCTATTGCTTCCAACTAACCCACGAGCGCTCGCGCAATCATAAATCGACGAAATGCTAGAATTTCGACATTTCGGCATTTTGGCTTTTTGGCTTTTGTCGATTTGAACTACAAGAGGGTGTTCGATACACACCTGATTTGCGACGACTGCTAACGAGATCTCCCACAATATCCTACAATCGATCACTAGACACATCAAATTCGAAATACAATGAAAACCATCATAATCCTACTTACCATAATCGGTCATCAACACCTAAGGCCCTTGAGATCTTACCTTTGCCGAAACTAGTGACTAGATCTACATCTAGTCGGTCCACTTGTTCAAGCCTACGATCAGTCACCTCTAGAACACACTAACACCAAAATAAATCATTTGTTAATAACCTTTAGAGCCCTAAGCCCCAATCGACAGCCTCCCTAAGACTCTAGGCATTTCGGCTTTTCTAAATCCCGAAATAGAGAATAGATCTGAGATGTCGAATACTTACCGCAGATTCCCCTTTCGTTTCTACTCAGATCTGATGTAGATCTAGCTCCTAAACAATAGCAGAGATCGAGTCTTAGAGATCTAAATATTTAGCTACAAGTCCCTAAAATATGGTGGTTTCGGCTTTTTGAACGGTAAAGAAGAAGATGATTTGGTGTTGTGGTTTTGAAGTAGTGTTGCCGACAGGGGTTAGGGGTTTAGAGGATGTGAAAATCGGCCAAAAGAGATGCAAGAAAGGTAGGAGGATTCGACTAGAAGAAATTGACATAAGAAGCAGCCTTTCGGGATTTTAACTTTTAGTAGTTGATGGGTTTTAGAAGAAAAGAATAGCAGATTCGGTTTTTGAAGCAAAGAAAAGGGAAGATGAATGAGGAGGAGAGATAGTTTCGGCTATAGAAGAAAAGAGAAAGAAAAGAATGGAAGAGAGGAGAAGAGAAAGAAGAATTCGGCACCCAGAAGAACTAGCTTGCGTTTTCGGCTTTTTGGTACACTGAGAAGAGAATGGACAAAAGTGAAACCCCAGGTGGCTAACCATAATTCAACAAGACATAAAAGAAAATAAAACTTACCCTAATGGCCATTCAAACCAATGGCCCAACCTTCCTAAAGCCCTAGCCAAATTCCACTTGAGCACTATCACATGCTCGGCACATGCACAAAAATAAAAGTATCATCTGCTTACCTTGTAACTTGAACTCTGGCCCTTAAACTCAGTCCACATGCCACTTTTTTAGGAGCTTAGCGGCACCCCCTTGCCACTATACCAGTTTACTAATTTTTTTCTTAAAGGCCCACTTAACCAAGTCCCTTTTACTTGAAATCCAAGTTGATATTTCTGTTGGGTTTTAACTTAGGCTTGGGCCTTCTAAAGGCCCATTAACACACTTAAACATAATTTCAGTAACCAAAATACCAAAATTTCAAGATTTCACCAAAAATCATAAAAACCCAAAAAATCCCGAAATTCAGGGCGTTACATGGACATAAATAACCTTGAATTATGTGATTTTTAATGTTTTAATTTAAGGTTAAAATGGTAAATTGAAATAAGTGATAAAAATCTGATTTTTATGGAAAATGTGAGCTATTGTAAGTATAAAAGAGGTTTAGCTAGGCTTGAAAGTCAAAGAAATTGAACACATTTCATTTTAAGAGCCTAGGGGCAAAAGTGTAAATATGTGAAACTTTAAAGGCAAAAATGTAATTTTTCCATAATATGATTTTTGGGTCACATTGAATAATATGACTAATAAGTGAGCTAAATTTGATATCATAGATAAAGAAAAATGAGATTCGGGCCTAGAACGAGGGAAAAACGAGATTTTGACGGTTAGGTCCTTTTTACCATTTCTGGTATTAAGGTAAGTTCGTATGTTAATAAATGTTATTGAATTATGTTAATTAATCATTAATATTATATTTGAATGAATTGTGAAATTTAAAGTAAAAGTTCAAGATGAGTAAAAATACAGGATCGATCACGATCGTTTTATAGCGAAAAAAATGAATTGACTGAAAAGACCATGTTTGGACCGTGGCAATATATGATTTCATATAAGACCATGGCAGGGCTATGGCATCGATATGTGATTCTGTGTAAGACCATATCTAGGATATGGCAATCAGTATATGATATGTGATTTTGTGTTAGACCATATCTGGGATATGGTATCAGTATATGATATGTGATCACGTGTAAGACCATGTTTGAGACATGGCGTCTGTATGAGATTTTGTGTAAGACCATAGCTGGGCTATGACATTGATATGTGATTACATGTAAGACCATATCTGGGATATGGCATTGTACTATGCATATGTGATTCGGGTGCTGGTATTGTACGTCCTACCAGTGGCTGGGTACTCCGGCATGTGTTGCAGATGCCTGATAACTTTGTGAGCAACACTGAATAGTTATGTCCTGACCTTCAGCTTGTGTAAGTAGACCCATGGATAGCTCAAGAGTGAGCCTATATGTGTTATGAGAAATTTGGTAGCTTGGCTACATATATGGCACTTATGTGCAAGATTTCGAATGATCCAAAGGGCAAAGTTAAGACGAGAATATAAGTGGGACTGAATTAAGTAAAACAAGTATGTATCAAATTTATGTAAAGATCGAATGAAACTGAACTAGTGAGCTCATAGTGGAATATGTATATGAAACGATAAAGATCTGTGTATGAGTAAGTTTCATGCCATAATGTGTTTATTTGGCTAAATTGAATTGTGATTTGAAGGATATATGAGATATGAGTCATATTGGTTTCAATTTTATGTAAGTATGGCACGTTGTGTGAGAAGCACTGTTCTTTGATCTATTTTACATGATTATATTGGCTAAAGTAAATACAGTAGATAGTGGACTAAATATATATATTGGGTGAATGAAGTTATACTGATAGTCGATTTTGTATGTGTAAATGTGGACAAATTGATAAAAAGTATTCGATTCATATGAACATAGAAATGAATGATCTTTGGAAACTTTGGTTAATTTATGAGTTTGGATTCATGGTATAAAAGTGAAGTTAAATGAGCTTACACCATAGTAATGAAAACACTAAATAAGTATTTGTTCTATAAGTTGTGTTTATTTCATATGAACTTACTAAGTTCTATAGCTTACTTTGTGTTATTTTCCCTATGTTTATAGGATTTCGAAGACTTGCTCGGGTTGGAAGTTGTTGGAGACCTCATCACACTATCCAACTATCGTAACCAATATTTAAAGTTGTGATATTAGTCATATGGCATGTATAGGAACTAGGTCTTTTTGTTATAAGTCATATTAGTTTAGCCAAATGTGTTGGCTTATGATGATATTTGATTCATTTTGTATAAGGCCATGAGATATGGCTCATATTGATTATGGGTTGTAAACCTATTCATATATGCATGTATGTGCCAATGCCTTTATGATATGGCCTATGATTATTGATAATCGAATGATGGTATGAATTCTTATGAATGTACAAGTGAAGATGAAATGATCATGATCATGATCATGTCTTGCTTGTATATGTTTAAGTGCTCAATCATGCTATGTAAATGCCATTGAAAGTGTGCATGTGAGTGAGCAATTGAAGGTGGCAAATGGCTTGGAAAATAGCCTTAAAGTTGTCCACAAGGGCAGACACATGGGCATGTGTCTAGGCCGTGTGTGACACACGGTTAGCCTGATGGGCGTGTTGACAAGTTGTGTGTCCCTTGCACCTTAATTAGGCAAAATAGAATGCCTAGTAGTAAACACACGGGCAGAGACACGACCTTGTGTCTCGGCTGTGTGAAGGGCACGGTCTCAGGACATGGGCGTGTGCCCAAGCCGTGTGCAGTGCCCAAGCCGTGTGCAATCTACACCTTAAATGCGAAAATCTAATTCGCCACACGGCCTAGCATATGGGTGTGTGACTTGGCCATGTGACCCTCAATTGTTGATGATGTCATAAATAGAGAGTTAAATGGGTTGAGGACATGGGCGTGTCCCAAGCCACATGGGTGTGTGACTCTCTAAGCATGAAAATTTTCTAAGTTTTCATGAAGCTTTCTAAAGTTCTCGGTTTTGTCCCTAAATGTTTCCAAAGCATTTTGGGCCACGTAGGCCCATAATAAGGACACTACGTGTATGTATGAATTTTAAATTTGACGCAAATTTTATGACTTAGTATTGTATGTTTACGTGTGTTTAAGTCCAGTAACGCCTCGAACCTTGTCCCAGCCTCGGACACGGGTAAGGGATGTTACAAGGTATGTAGTATATGGTTTTGGTATGATTTAGGTACATGAAATTGGTGTACTTTAAGTTGAAAATGAGTATGGAATTGATTGGTGATATTGTGGCATGAATTTTGCATGTTTTGGTATTATTTTGGCTACAAATTGGTTATGAAATATGTGTCATTTGGTGCTTGTAGGGATGACCCAAAACGGCTGGCATTATGGCCTTGCAAATGGCCTATTTTTGCCCACACGGGTAGGGACACGAGCGCGTGACTGGTTGTGTAGCTTAAGTCAGTACACCCTATAGGTTTGGCACAACCTAGCACACGGCCTGATGCACGGGCATGTGGGCCATTTTGAAAGGGCACACGGGCTTGCACACGGTGTGTGGTTGGCTGTGTGACCCAAGTCAGTATACCCTCTAGATTTCACATGGCCTGGCACACGGGCGTGTCTTTGGCCGTGTGACCTAAGTTTGTATGTTTGCCCTGTTTTCACATGGCCTGTGACACGGGCGTGTCTGGTGGCCATGTGAGGCTCACGGCCTGTTCACATGGGCATGTGACCCTTAAATCAAAGAAAATTTTCTAATTCTCCAAAGTTTACAAATGTTATTGGTTTAGTCCTGAACCTTCTCTAAAGCATGTTTAAGGTCTTGTAGACCTCTTTGAGGGATATTGTGAATATGATTGAATGTGATTTGATGATGTGTAAGCTATATATGTGTTATGATTGTATAATGATATAAAAAGTTCGACAATGCCTCTTAACCCTAGTCCAGCGACGGATATAGGTTAGAGGTGTTACAGGCAGTCTCCTTATCAGGCTCGTTATGGACGTGAACCTACATAAATCATTTACGAGTTTTTAGATACTATTGTTTTCTATATTTAAGTCCATTTACGAGTCACAAGATGGATTTCTGTTCTCAGCCTGCACTTTCTTAGTCAATATAAAGGGTACTACTGTCTCACACTGGATGGTAAGGTCATAATCTCTTAACATATTATATTTAATGAACGTCAATTTTTTTCTTTGTCTATAGTAGATTCAATTGACATTAGCTCGACCATGTCCACGTATGTTCCTCTGGTTAAGTCTATTGTCTTATGCCCTGTTACCATAAGGGCCGGAAACATTGATGATGAGCCATCTTCATCTTGCTCTACTTTCGTTCCATTTCCTTCAAATAACCATGATCCTTCGAATGAGTTCGAGACAATTCATAGGGATCTTCATGTCTTGGGTTCCACAGGTGTAGGTGGTTGTTCTACTCAGTGACCTGATTCAGATCTATCTTCCTCGGTGCCTCCACCTATTTTGATGGGTAACACTCATACTATGGTGACCAGATTGAAGGTTGGAATCTTCAAACCCAAGGTTCTAGCGGCAGAAGTACTTGACTATGAACCACGCCCAGTTGAAGAGGCCTTTGCTGTTCCAAAATGGAAGTGTACGGTTCAAGCGTAGTTTGATGCACTTATGGCTAATTCTACTTGGGAACTAGTTCCTCTACCCCATGGTCGGAAAGTGATAAAGTGTAAATGGCTCTTTAGGATAAAGAAAAATCCTGATGGTACGATTGTTGGGTGAAATGCAAAGCTTGTCACGAAAGGGTGCTCATAGGTTCCTGGGTGTGATTTTACAGATACCCTAGTGGTCAAACCTGTGACTATTCATATTATATTGTCGATTGTTGTTTCTCGTGGCTGGCAGCTTCATCATGTAGATGTTAATAATACCTTTTTAAATGGTGATCTCACTGATGTAGTCTTTATGCAACAACCTCTTGGTTATCTTCAGATCGGCCCAAATGGGGAACAGTTGGTGTGTCGTCTGACAAAAGCCTTATATGGGATGCGTCAAGCTCCACGAGCCTAGTTTACCAAGTTAAAGGAGTTTCTTGTTTCTACTGGTTTCCTATCATCTAAATCTGACGCCTCTTTATTTGTCTGTATAACGATCGAATCTACTTTTTATGTTTTGGTTTATGTAGATGATATTATTGTTACAAAGAGTACGACTGATAATATAGATAGCTTTGTCCAAATGTTCCATAATAAGTTCTCCCTGAAGGACACAAGGGATCTTCACTAGTTTTTGGGTATTGAAGTTACTCGATCTGTCACTAGAAATCTACACTTATGTCAGTGAAAGTATATCAAAGATCTTCTTGACAAAAGTTCCTTGGTTAATGCAAAGAGTGTACATACTCCAATGGTCAGTTCATCCATGCTATCTAAAGATGAAGGTGAACGTCTTGTTGATCCTACAGAGTATCGCAATCTTGTTAGTGCTTTCCAGTATATCGTATTATCTCGACCAGATATTGAGTATACAATAAATCGTGTGTGTTAGTTCATGCATGCACCTACGGCAGCTCACTTGGTGGCTTTAAAAAGTATCTTAAGGTATTTACGTGGGACTAATGATCATGGCTTAGTTTTTTGTCCATCTGACAGGTTGTCTCTTGTTGGCTATACTGATGCCAACTAGGGGATTGAATTTTGATGATCCACGGTCTATGACAGGGTTTTGTGTGTACTTTGGTGATACACCTATGTCTTGGGGTTCGAAAAAGCAACAAGTCGTGTCTTGATCAACGGCAAAAGCAGAATATTGCAGTCTTACTGCCACCACCAGTGATGTTACGTGGTTAGTCTCCCTGCTAACAGAGTTACAGATTCAATTTGCTGATTCTTCTATTGTTTGGTGTGACAGTTCTAGTGCAGTTGTAGTTGCCGCCAATCCGGTGTTACACTCCAAGTTCAAGCATGTTGAACTTGTCTTATTTTTTGTCTGAGAAAGAGTTGCTGACGAGTCAATCGTTGTTGGTGAAGCACTAGCATGTGACCAGGTTGCTGACATTTTTATAAAACCATTGTCCGTCACTTTGTTTACTCGGTTTCGAACTACACTTCGAGTCTTACCTATTGAGAAGTTGGGTAAATGTTAAAGTGAAGGTTGTTAGTATTAATAGATTCTTGTATAACAGAGTTTATTATATGGTTAGCAGAATAGTCAGCAGTAGTTAGCAGATCAGTTTGCAATTGTTAGTCATTCACCTTGTATATAAGCCTACATCTGTACAGTTGAAAATGAGTAATTCATGAATAACAAACAATTCAGTATATCAAATTTCCTTTAGCATTATTCTTCATTTTAGTCAAGTAAAGCTGTTTACACAGACAATCACGAGAGCGCTATGTTCCCCCCACCCCCCTCTTATTTCTGTTCGTCAAAACAGTAGAAGAAAATCCTAAGAGGAGAGCTGGCACAAGGAACCCTCGCGAGAGAATGCTATGTCGCTTTTCCTGCATTTTGTTCTCTAAAACCGTATAACAAATAATAATTTATTTTACTTTTCTGTCGTTACTTTAAATAAGTCGTCTTTTTCAGGAAATATAACACAGTCGTTACAACTTTTTATTGGCTAGTGGTTCTGGAGAAAGGAATTGATCTCCTTTAACATGAAATAGAATGCCACTAAAGATCATCTTTAGCCCTGTTTAAGTTGGTTAATTTACTTTTCCATTTCCATCGAGTAGAAAAGATACAGCTCAATGAAACGAATGCATCATGTTGTGAAAGATAGAAAATCTCCCTGTCCGCAGTCATACAAAATTCCTGACAATTTCCATTCATTGAAATATGGGTTCATTTTTGTCTAATTTGTGTAAATCTAGGGAAAGGCTGTTGTTCTGAGCAGTGAAGAGTGAAGATTCTAAATTTCTCTAATGTAAAGATCCAAACACAATTGTAGAACGGAATGATATTGTGAAACCTAGCAAATGTTTAAATGTATGGAAAGTTACAAAGGAGAAACTCAACATAAGAATTCCTCCAGGGAAATGTCTGTTGGAACCTCGTATCCGAAAATCATCGAGTAATCATCCAACTCATCGGACGTAAACTTTGGCATTCTCCAGCTCTTTGCAACATCGGAGTCATGTCCAGTCATTAGAAGCTCCAACACCTGAGAAGTGAAAGCATTAATTAAATGTCATCCAAATGCACTGCCTGACCTGAAAATTTTCTACCGAACATATTTCAAGTACCTCGCTCATTGATGGACGCCATACTGCTGACTGCCTCACGCAATAGCACGCTGTTAGAACTGATCTATGCATTTGATCCTCATCATATTTACCTTCCAGTTTCGGATCAGCTAGTTCAGTGATGTTCCCAGATTCCATCAGTGGCTTTGCCTATATATGAAAATCATTTCAATACGTAGTGGATGCAATGTGGCTTAGAGCAACAATGGAAACAGAGTGGGGAATTATGTAGGTAATTTAGACTAAGACAGGATATTCATTTCAATAGCTTGGAAGTCTGCAGATCTGCGATGTGCATACCCATAAGAGGAGGTTTTTCTTTGACGAATCCACTGGCCGGCGACCAGTGATGATCTCGAGGAGAAGAACCCCAAATGCAAAAACATCTGTTTTCTCATCCACGATTCCATGCATGAAATACTCTGGTGCTAGGTACCCAAATGTTCCTTCTATTGGTATCACAGCATGGTGAGTCCATTTGTTAGGGAGCCATTTAGCAAGGCCAAAATCAGTGATCTACAAAGAGATGAAAATCATAGTTACATTCAGATAAAAAGAACCCATATATTTTACTTTTCCTAAACATTTCTGTAAGTTGTGTCTGTTGATTCACCTGCGGTTCGTAATCTGGTCCAAGAAGGACATTAGAAGCTTTTATGTCACGGTGTATTATTCGGTGTTTGCAGCATTTGTGCAGATAATGAAGACCTCTAGCAACTCCAACGGCAATCTTGTATCTCACCGGCCAATCCAAAACCACATTTGTTTTACCTAAGGAGTCTCCCAATGGAAAGGGAACCAATTAAGAAGTTGAATCACAAAATAGAATCTCTTGCTCACGTTAGTCATTACCGCAACTTATCCGGAATAGGCAGCTGTTGTTTCTTACCATGCAAGGCAGAGGCCAGAGTTCCTTTCTCGGAGAAGTTGAAAATCAAATAAAGTCCATTTTCCACGCAACAGCCAACTAAGGTTGCAGTATTGGGGTGGCAAACATGTCCGATTGTGCCCAACTCAGTAAGGAATTCTCTCTCTTTGTTTTCATCCCTGTTGTCCTTGGCCAACCTCTTCACTGCAATAGCTCTTCCATCAGAAAGATCACCCCTGTAAACTTCTGAATACCCGCCTCGACCAACTATATTATCTGATACATTCATGAGAATCTTGAACTTAAACATCTGGATTTCATGAACAAATGACTACAACAGTTGTTTTCCGAGAAGTAACTGTATCATTTTGTTCTTTTACCTGGATGGAAGTTGTTTGTAGCAGTTGAGATCTCCTCAAAGCTAAAGCACTTCATCAAAGGCTGCGCCGTTTGTTTATTGGATAAATTGGCATTTCTTTTCCTTAGTGGAGACCTAAAGACCATTGAGACAAATTTGTAAGGTGACATCTGCTTCTTTATACATGATTGCCCTTTAAACTTTGGCGGCTGAAGAGGGGATCCAGACATTGTTGAGTCCCAAAAACTAGAGCTATCATCTTCTGTGCTATTTGATTCTCCTTGAAGTGCATCTAGAACAGTTCTTGGTGAAGGCTTTTGCAATTTTCGTTTCGAGACAATGGAATTTTGAACAGGGGAGATAGATGCCTCTCCACTGTTATCACTCTTGTTAGACCATCTCGTGCTCCATTGACCAGTTTCTGCAGAATCAAAACTTCAGATAGTAGGAAATGGAAATTTTATACTAATATAAGTCTGTTTTAGGAAGTAAACTGACCATCAAGATGTGCATATGTAGAATTTAAGGTTGAGTTTTGCAGTGGCCGCTTTGACTTCCCTATTGAAACCACTGCACAACCTTCGGGGGCATGCTCGAAACAGTAACTGGTAATTTTATGTGAAGTTCTAACCCAAAGAAAAAAGTTTGAAAAAAAAAAGGGAATATCAAACATCACAGAATATATAATAATTGAGTTTAAGATTATCTAAGGCTTGTTTTATTTTCTCACTCTTTTGATCGTGTTCTGGAGCCAAGAAGAAGAAGAAAATTAGCTGAGATGGACCTTGCTTCCTCAATTAGTCCCCTTCTAACACTCGAGCTAAGTCCTACTTTTGCCTCCAAGTTTACCTGAACAAGGGGTATTGCCTATCTTATAAATTATAATTTTCAGAACATAGATTACAGAATATATATATATATATATATATATTATGGCACTGACTGACAGGTTAAACTATCTGCAGAATTTATCTGAAAAAAAAAGGGTTACCTGCTTAGACTGACAGCTCCTAGCAAATTCTCCAAGCACCGATATAACATGAGCTTTCGCCTGCCGAAGTTTTGACTGATCGTTGCTTACCAATTTACTCTTCTTCGGCTCCTCACCAACTGCATTTTAAGACAGAAGCAAAATTGTATATATTTTAAACTAAAACCATGCTACACATCATGAACAAATGTGTTCAAGTCTCAACTATTCGAAAAAGAAAAAGAAAAAGAAAAAGAAAGACTAAGTTAAACCTATGAAAACATGATTAATTTGAACTGGCAACCGAGAAAAGAAAAGAAAAAAGTCCGATGCCGCAATTGGCATTGAACTTTGATATTGTAAGTTAATGAATGTACGAACCAAGAACATGTAGTGCAATAATGTCGTCATTTGGACGAGCTAGAACTCTGATTGCCCATGACAAGAGTTCCTTGCTGTCATCTGGGTTTAATGAGATGCCAATGAGTATCTTAGCAGGATTTGAAGTCACCATTTCGCGACACAAGTTGGCCGAGAAGATCCAAGCAACTAAATATTTATATACAGCAAAACTGAATATGGTGATTCATTATTTTTTAAAGATTCTCGTCGACTATAAAAGCTTGGAAAAAACATAGCTTAAGGACAGGTGTAGTAGAAGCAACAGCATGATTAAGGTCAGTTAGAAAGTGTGTCCACATTGGATTATTCTTGATAAAGAAGCATAAAAGCCTTTTAGAGATGGCAAGAGAAATGTGATTAATGCCATTGTTTCCTTTTCTTTCTTTTTTTGTTCTTTTTTTCACTTTTATCTCTGAACTCTCAAGAGTTTTGGAAGTGAAATATTCAATGCGACGGTTAGGTGCTTTCGGGTATAAGCAAAGGTGGTGAGCAATGGCATTGGCATTGGGTTTTGCTTTGTCTTGTTATATAAGCCAAAGATCAAAACTAGTAAAAAGATAGTATTACTTTGTTGGGATTTGGTAGAAGGGTCGTAGCACTCAAAAGAGCTCTTCACTTTATCATGAATGAAACGTTGAGCGGACACTAACGCTTTTGAACTTCCTCCCCTAGAAAGAGAGAGAGTGATTGATTTCCTATGATGCCGCTTGCTTGGCCAGACTGATGATTACTATAATAATGGGAAATTTGCTAGATTTGTCTTAAAAGTATTACAAGGCAAAGCTTCGTGCCAAAGAAAGACCACACCACTCAGTGTCTATATTATATATATACTGCCACAATAGAAAATAAAAGAAAATGGATTGCTGATTTTGAAATTCAGATCTTAAAATCTGCTCATTATTGTAAATGTTAAAATTCTAATCTTAAGTTTATTTCCGGGTATTTAAAAATATATTAATATTAAAAATAAAGTGTTCAATTTTGATTTTGAACTAATTGATCTTTTTAAAAAAATTGAAGTAATTTAATCTCAATAAATTTCTAAAGTGAGCAACTAAGAATAATTAATCAAAGAGTTAAAGTTTCCTTCCAATTGTATATGATTTTGATTGATATAATAACAAATTTAGTTCTTGGTGTTTATATATTTTGTGTAAATATTGACAAAATATGTAAATATTGCTGGCTAAATTTGTTTAATCAAGATAAATTTGACATAATGTGTAAAATTTGAAGGCTAAAGTTGTTCTTATACTAATAAAACATATGTACAATTGACAGAAAAGGTTAACATTACTATTAATTGTCCTTAATTTTTCATTTTTAAAATTGATAGAAACTAAATTACTCAATCTTTTAAAAAAAATTCAATTTACTTAATATTAAAATTCAAAACAATTAAAAAATCTTTTCACCAAAATAAAGTGAACTTTAAAAGTTCTAATTTATGTTCTCAGTTAACCAAAACAGCTACCACCTCAACCAATAATAATATTATAATTCTAATTTCATATAATTATAAATAATACAAAAGCCCTTTAATGTGTTTCAAATACAACTCACTTATAGAACGGAACATCGACATCATTATACATAGTTTGTTGTTCTTATATAGGTTAAATTCATCCTCCCAAAGCTTCATTCCCAACTCTATTATTATTTTTAATATATATGTAAACTCTATCATTCTTTCTTATTTGCTTTGTTTTCTTTCAATTTTGTAACCTCGAGATATTGGAATATTATGACCATAAAAGTAAAACATAGCAAAATATAGATGACAGATTGTCTAAATTGAGACATGAAAATTAAGGTACAATCTTCATTTCTATTTTGTATCTTCAAAGACAATTAAAAACAGTTAATTTAGGGGAGCTTGTGAAAACAATAAAAAATAAAACCTTAAAGAAATTTTGCTTATTTTCTGAGCATGATCTTTCGTCAACTATCTATCACTATATATATATATATTAGTTAAGTACTTCAAAAACCCACCGAAAACCCAACCTCATATTACATGCACCATCCATCACATTTGCATTGTTACAAATAGTAAGTATTTGTTCTGTCCTCCTCCATGATCAGCCATACCTCAACTTCAATTCCAAGTTTCATTAATGGCACCTTTTTCTTTCCTAATTCCTACCCCATCTCCATGGTATATTGAAAACTAGAAAGTAAGAAAGGCAATAGGCGATAGGCAACCTTTGCAAGAAAAAAATGTTATCACGTTGGCGTACAAGAGAAGGAAGCCTAGGGTTAGGCTTAGGATTTTCAAATTTTGCCATGTTTTTCATATAGATTTGATGATGAAGGGTATCAACAAGTGAGGAGATAAAGAGGAGAAAATAGTGGTGCAAAGGATGTCGATTCACCTAAACAGGCAGAGAGCCAGAGAAGGGTAAGAGGAAGAGGAAGAGGAAGGTTGTCGTGAAGGTAGAGAAGGCTAAGTGTAGAGAGTAAGTGCTTAAGGTTTTCAATAGGGAAGAAGATCCCTTTCTCATTGTTATGGAAGGCATTTATAAATGAGGTCTTCTTGTCTGGTAATAGTGATGATACATGCACAGATGGGGTGAAATTTATTAAATTCAAGTTTGGAAAATCATTTAACTTACGGCGACATTTTGGATTGGATTCAACCATTTCTAGGTTAAGATGTCTTGATTGCATTCAAAGAGATATCTCTTAGCTTTGAAACACACTATGAATCGCTCAAGAAGCTCAAGTTATGACTATTTTAATGAAAAATGTTAGAGTAGAATTTTTGGATGAGATTATTACAATAAATCACGAGTTTCAAGCTTTCTTTCAAGTTTAAATCATATTGGGTTCAACTTTTAGGCTTAACTTATTATTATATATGAGCCTAATATTGTATCTAGTAGGTTGTGTAGAATATTTTTAAGTGTTTTAAGTTATTCGGGAGTTTTATATTTCTCAGTAAAAAAAGAAAGTTTAGTTCTACTAGGATTACTTCTCACTTAGATTAATTAGAGTTTCATTCTACTTACGTGTTTTATTTTGATTTAATTAGCTAGCCTATATAAAGGTCTCTTAATTATTCATACCATACACCTAGATTAATAAAATTTCAACTCTCTGAGTTATTTCTCTTTTGTTTATTTTAGAAGAAAGTTTACATGGTTCTCAAAGTACTTGGCTAAGAATCTATTTGCTAGCTCATCCTAGGAAGTAATAGACCCAACTGACTGTGCATCTAACCACATAAAAGCATCATTGCTCAAAGAAAATGAGAATAATCTCAACTGAACAACATCGTCGGTCATCCTATTGAATTTAAAAGTATCACATATAGTTACAAAATTTTTTCAAATGTTTATTTGGGTCCACATTCAATTTCTTAAAGAATTACACACTATTTTGAACCATTTGAATAATGACAGGTTTGATCTCAAAATTATAAGCATTACTTCTAATGACCCAATTTTTGCCAGTGTCAGAAGATGCAATTTCAGAACCCCATTTCTATAAACCAAGTCTGCAAGGATGAAATAGGAAGATATACGGAATTAGTATGAAAATATATTAAAGATCGGTTAATTTAACCAACAAAATCATTAATTAAAGCTTAGGGACTAAATTGAAAAAGTCCAATCACTATTGAATTTTAATTTAAAAAATGCTTGGGAACCTAGTTAGCAATTATCCAAAGGACCAAAATAATTATTTAACCAACTTTAAATCAGATTTAGTGGACGATGATGATGAAAGCCATTAAACTGTTATGATTTTAAGTAAGGAATATATATATGTTAAATTAATTAAGAAAAACATGATTAATTAAACCTAATTAACTAACTAATCCTAGTACATATACCCTAAGTTAGTGGAGAATTAATAAAACCATTCTCATCTTTTCCTTATTTGTGTCATTCACGGTTGAAGAAGAAAGAAAACTTTCTTCTTAATTTTCCAAAGCATTTAGTTCAAAATTGGCAAAGGTAACCAAGCTATTTTCTTGAAATTTAATAGATTTATAATCATGGGAGCTTGATTTACCTTCTCCATGTATCAATTTTATCACTTGTTAAATATTTAGTAAGTTGTCATTAGAATGAAATTGATGATTTTGATCTTGATTTGAAGTTATTGGTAGCTAGTAAGCTTAGATTTTGATAAGGATTAAGTTAGAAACTATGTTAAGCTAGTTAGATAACTTTGTGAAATTAGTAACTAAATTGATTAAATTGAAAACTGACATGAAATTATGCTATAGATAAAAAGTATAAGGTCCTTAAGGAAAGAATGTGAAATCATATTTTGATTCGATGTTAAGTACGAAAAAATATGAGTATCTTGGATATAGGGACTAAAATGAATAAAAGACAAAATATATTGGCTTTTTATTTTAATGTAATTGGGACGTGAACTAGTACTGTTTTATAATTAAATTATTAAACATAACAAAAGTTGACGTCAGACAATCTCGAGAGAAGGATAAGACAAGAGATGAAAATTTGGTTTGTACTCTTGTTATTCATTTTCAATATATATACATGATTGCTGCATACTAGCTATTGAGGTAAGATCATTACTTGTTGCATGAATTTATATGTGTTTGATGATATTGAATGTCGAGATTTAAATTAATTTGAGCTTGTAAAAATGACTATGATATGAACTTGCTAAATGATTCATTATATGAAATAATGATGGAAATGATACGGAACTATGATATGTGAACATGTAATGATATGTAATTGGTACATTGGTTACACTATTAATTGTTTAGGGAGAGTCAAATATAGTTGACATGTCATAGAATCAGATTTGTGTACAAGTTTATACTTCGATTTTACCAGGCATGAAGTACATATTATTGTTGGATCTAGTTCCCTAAGTGTAGCATATTCATTTGTAAACTTGTAATCTTTTTCGAACAGATTGGTTAAGAAAATATTTCATGGATTACGTTAATATACTTTGAATATTGTCTTCATGTTATTTTTGCATGCAAAGCAAAATAGAAGCAAATATTGACTCACTAGTTGTCTAATGTTTAAACTAATACTAAATGGTATTATGTGATCGGATCATAATATGGAAAGACAACTTATATTAGTAGTTGAACCTAAACATGTCCTTAGTTGACATGCCACCAATTGTAGTGGTAGTTTAAGTGCATTTTGGAACTTAATGAGGTTGTATTTTGGGCATTTGATAATTAATTATTGCATTTTCGGTATTAGTAGCATAAGATCTAAATATTGATAAAATAAGTATTTTTATGCATTTTCTATTGTTTCAATGACCCGTAAGGCCAACTTGGGTTACGGGAGTTGTAATACCCTATACCCGACCCGATCACTGAGCCGAAATAATAGGATGTCACACCACCATCTCACATCATACATAGTACAAACGACCTCATTATTAAAGAAACGTATTCCATTTTAGCATTTTGATAAACCATAAAAGTAACATGTTTTAACCCCATGCTTGGCATATTTTTGGATGATTTATTATATAATTTAGTGAATTTGATGCTCCTAATCCTTTAATTTCAAGTTTCTATACTTAGGTGAGCATAGGGAAGCGAAAAGAGCGAAAAATGGGCCAAAATCGGACAAAATGGGCCATTTTCAGGAGCCACATGAATTAAGTACTTCCACACGGCCTGGGCACATGCTCGTGTGACACACACGGGCTGGCCACACACCTATGTGCCACGACCATGTCGATTCGATCCCTGCTTCATTTTTATGCGAAAAAAGCCAATTTTTCGAGATTCTGAGCACTCTAAAGTCTATATAAACACACAAGAGGAAGACCTAAGGGTGACACACAGAGTAGAAAGTAGAAATTACTCGAAGACTGCCATTGGAATCGTCTCAGAAGCAGATCCACTTCAAGATTGAAGATTCTCTATTCAAATTTCTCTCGAAGTTTATTTCAGTTTTTTATGTCTTGTTGTTATTCTAAATTTGAGATGTTTTCCTTTCACATTATGAACTAAACTCCCTAAATACCTAGGGAGGAGGAAACCTATGACGGATCTTATTATTTAATTTTCTGAATTACATGATAAATACTTGTTCTTGTTCTTAATTATGTGTTCTTAGTTCTTGCTTTAATATTTTCAGGATATTAATTCAAGTTGATGTGCTTATTCAGTGGAGCAAAAAGTCTCTATTTAAGAGTAGATCTAGCATAATTAAGTGGAGTTGATTGCAACCCTAGAAATAAGATGACATAAATCTACCAGATTAGAGTCAAATCTAATAAGGGAATCCATAGATTGAGTTAATGCGACGATAGGGGTTTTAATTAGAAAGAGATTTCAATTGATCAACCTAGAGTCAGTTGTTCTTAGTCTTGAAAGAGTTATTAACATAATTTAGAGATTTCTATGGATCAAGACAAGTGAACAAGTCATTTAATTTACAATCTGGATAATAAGTGAAGTCTAGGTGGATTCTTCCTTGGGTATTGTCTTTGTCATTGGTTTATTCGATAAGTTCCTCACTCTCTATCCGTTCATAGCTAATTAGTTTAGTTAATTTTAAATTTAAAACAAACCCCCTTTAATTATAGGCTAAATAATAGAAAGATAGCAACTACTAGTACTTTTAGTCCTCGTGGATACGATATTCCAGACTTACCATAACTATACTATTGTTCAATAGGTGCGCTTGCCTTTGTTGAAGTCATAGTTAGTTTAGTTAGACGTCCATAAAGTTTTTGGCACCATTGTCGGGGACTAAGATATTAGGAACACTTAATTTTTATTACTTTAGCTATTTTTATTTTTATTGCAATTTATTTTTGTTTTTTGTTTAAAATTTATTTTCTAATTGTTTTTTGATTGCTTCTGGCAAGTATTTTTTTTAGTTTATGACTAGAAGAAACCCGTCAGGACCATTGCTTTTTGACAGAGAAATCGAGAGCACGGCTCGCAGAAATCATAGAGAAGCAATGTGAAGTCTACAGTATATAGAAGAAGAGCAAAAGAACGATAGTAATACTACCGAGGAAATGGCTGAAAATCAGAATAATCCACTACCTCCTATGGTTGCCGCAAATCCTGTAAATCAGAATCCTGCTCCTCGTATTATGTACAATTACGCCAAGCCTAATTTAACTGGGGCTGAATCGAGTATTGTTAAACTTGATGTTGCTGCAAATAATTTTGAATTGAAACCTAACACTATTCAAATGATTCAACAGTTTGTTCAGTTTGATGGTTTGTAGGACAAAGACCCAAATACTTATTTAGCTAATTTTTTAGAATTCTGCGATATTTTCAAGATAAATGGTGTTTCTGATGATGCCATTCGCTTGCAGCTATTCCCCTTCTTGTTGAGAAATAAGGCTAAGTAGTGGTTGAACTCCCTACCACAAGGTTCCATCATTATTTGGGATCAAATGACCGAGAAGTTTTGGCTGAAGTACTTTCCACTGGCTAAGACAACCAAGCTGAGGAATGATATCTCTTCCTTCGTGCAGATGGATTTAGAAACTTTTTACGATGCATGGGAGAGGTATAAGGATTTATCGAGAAGGTGCCCTCACCATGGGTTACCTCTATGGCTATAGGTTCAGACTTTTCACAATGGTTTGGACCCCTCAACTAGGCAAATGATCGATGCAGCTGTCGGTGGCACTATAAATAATAAAACACCTGAGGAGGCTTATGAGTTCATAGAGGAGATGTCACTGAATAATTATCAATGGCAAGTCATGAGGACAAAGTTGACAAAAGTAGTCGGTGTTTTTAACGTTGATGCGGTTACCATGTTGTCAAATCAGGTAGAACTTTTAAATAGAAAGATTGATGGTTTAGTTGGTTCTACGTAGGTACATCCAGTAATGCAGTGTGACACGAGTAGAGGTGGAATGAGCAATTCAGAATATTTACCCTATGGTCCTAGCATGAAAAACGAGCAAATGAATTATATGGGTACTAATCCTAGACCTCAAAATAATTCTTATAGTAATACTTATGATATAGGTTGGAGGAACCACCCAAATCTTTCTTGGGGAGGTCAAGGAAATTAAAGACCACCACCCCTTCCAGGCTTTCAACATCAACCTTATCAGCAGGAAAAGAAACCAAACCTTGAAGAGATGTTGGAGAAATTATTTCAGTGTCAGAGACTCACTTCCAAAACACCGAAACAACTTTGAAAAATCAGCAAGCATCAATTCAAGGGCTCAAAAATCAAATTGGACAGCTTGCTAAATTAGTTTCAGAAAGGTAACAAGGAAGTTTGCCTAGTAACACTGAACCCAATCCAAGAGAGCATGTGAAAGTAGTTACATTAAGGAATGGGAAAGTGTTAACTGAACCTAAAAAAAGTTGTTGCAAAATTCTGATCAGGAAAAAGACGAGGAGGTTAAACCCGAAGTGAGTGTAACACCGGTACTCAAAGAATATAAACCACCTATCCCATATCCAGCAAAGTTGAAGAAACACCGTATGGATAAATTTCTTGAACTTTTTAAACAGTTGCATATTAACTTACCTTTTGTTGAAGTTATTTCGCAGATGCCTACATATACAAAATTTTTGAAGGAGATTTTAACAAATAAAAGGAAGTTTGAAGAGCTGTCTATAGTGGAACTTAATAAGGAATGTTCAGCTATCCTTTAAAATAAACTACCAACCAAACTGGAGGATCCAGGAAGTTTTACTATTCCCTATTTAACTGGTAGTTTAAATATTGAAAAAATTAGCTGATTTAGGTGCCAGCATTAATTTAATGCCTTATAAAATGTTCAAGTAGCTTGGTTTTGGGGAACCCAAACCCACTAGGATGAGTATTCAACTAGCTAATAGACCTGTTAAATATCCTAGGGGTATTATTGAAGATGTGCTTGTAAAAGTAGATAAATTCATATTCCCTATTGATTTTTTTGTGCTTGACATGGATAAGGATGTTGAGGTGCCTTTAATTTTAGGTTGGCCATTTTTAGCCACTGCTAGAGCTATTATTGATGTGGGTGATGGTAAACTTGTGCTTAAGGTAGGTGATGAAGAAATTATCTTTAAGATCTATGATGCCATACAATTCTCTAGAGAACAAGATGGTTCCTTTTCTTTTATTAACTTTATTGATCATTCTATTCAAGATTCTTTTCAGGAAATCATTCATAAAGACACATTGGAACTATGTCTTGTCCAAGGAGATGAGGTAGATGAAGATACCACTAAGATAGGGAAAGTAAAAATTGATTTAAATTATAACGAGTCTTCTCTAAGACGAACGAAATAAGAGGGTATTGAGGTGAACGATGAACTTAAACAAAAACCCTTTATTAAAGAACCTCCTAAATTGGAACTGAAGTAATTACCAAATCACTTAGAGTATGTGTTTCTTGGAGATAATTCTACATTGCCAGTGATTATTGCTTCAGACTTGTAATCGGAGGAGAAAGATGAGTTGTTATAAGTATTGAAGGAGTATAAAAGAGCCATAACTTGGAAGATTTCTGACATTAAAGGGATCAACCCTTCTTTTTGCACTCACAAAATTTTAATGAAGGATGAATACAAACCATGTGTGCAAGCTTGAAGACGACTGAATCCCAACATGAAAGAAGTTGTTAAGGCTGAGGTAATTAAACTTCTAGATGCCGGAGTTATCTATCCTATTTCTAACAGTACTTGGGTGTGTCTTGTGCAGGTTATTCCTAAGAAGGGAGGCATGACTGTTATTGCCAATGATAAAAATGAACTAATTCCAACAAGAACAGTTATTGGTTGGAGAGCTTGCATTGACTATAGGAAGTTGCATGATGCCCCAAGAAAAGATCACTTTCCCTTGCCATTCATTGATCAAATGTTGGAAAGGCTATCTGGGCATATGTATTATTGCTTCCTAGACGGACTCTCTGGCTACTTTCAAATCTCGATAGCTCCTAAGGATCAAGAGAAGACGACATTTACATGTCTATATGGTACGTTTGCTTATCGTAGAATGCCTTTTGGATTATGTAATGCTCTTGCTACTTTTCAGCGTTGCCTATTTGCGATCTTTGATGAACTTGTGGAAGACATTATGGAGGTATTTATGGATGACTTTTCGGTATTCGGTAATTCTTTCCATCTTTGTCTTACAAATTTCAAACAAGTTTTAGTGAGATGTGAAGAGACGAACATTGTGCTTAATTGGGAAAAATGACACTTCATGGTTCGAGGAAGGATTCCATTAGGTTACAAAATCTCTAGTAAGGGAATTGAGGTTGATAGAGAAAAAATTGAAACCATTGAAAAATTGCCTCCTCTTAATTCAGTTACGGCTATTCGAAGCTTTTTAGGACATGCTGGGTTTTATAGAAGATTTATTAAGGATTTTTCTAAACTAGCTAAGCCTTTAACAAATTTACTCGAGAAAAATGTGCCTTTCAATTTTAATCAGGAATGTTTAAAAGCATTTAACACTCTTAAAGAAAAATTAATCAATGCTCCGATTATAATTGCACATGATTGGAATTTACCTTTTGAACTAATGTGTGATGCGAGTGATTTTGCAGTAGGTGCAATTCTTGGACAGCGAAGAGACAAGCATTTTCAACCGATTTATTATGCTAGCAAGACATTAACAACCGCACAAGAAAACTACACTACTAAGGAAAAAGAATTGCTAGCTGTGGTTTTTGCATTCAATAAATTTAGACCACATATGATATTATCTAAAGTTTTCATTTACACTAACCATTCAGCTCTTTATTATCTCTTAACTAAGTTTGATGCAAAATCTTGACTCATAAGATGAATTTTACTATTGCAGGAATTTGATTTGGAAATCCAAGATAAGAAAGGGGCTGAAAATCTTGCAGCAGATCACATTTCCAGGCTTGAGAATCCACATCTCAAATAGCTCGATGGGGTTGAAATAAATGACTCGTTTCTTGAGGAACAACTCTTGGTTATATCTGGCTCTGAGGTACCTCGGTTTGCAGATATTGCGAATTATTTAGCTACTAACATCATACTAAAAGGGTTGACACATCATCAAAAGAAATGATTCTTTGTCGATGTGAAAAACTATTTTTGGGAGGATCCTTTTCTTTTTTGTATATGTGCAGATCAAGTCATTTGAAGATGCGTTACAAAGTCAGAGGCAAATAAAATCTTGGAACACTGCCATTTAGGACCAATCGGAGGACATTACAATGGGACTAAGACCGCACATAAAATGCTCGAATCAGGTTTTTATTGGCCCACATTGTTTAAATGCGCTAATAGGTATGTTACTTCTTGTGATAAATGCCAAAAAACAGGTAATATCTCTAAACACAATGAAATGCCTCAAACATATATGCTATCATGTAAAATATTTGATGTATGGGGTATTGATTTGATGGGGCCATTCCCTAGCTCATTTGGGAATAAATTCATCTTAGTAGTGGTTGATTATATGTCAAAATGGGTGAAAGCTCAAGCTTTACCTACTAATGATGCTAGAGTGGCAGTGAGATTCCTTAAGAAGCTCTTCTCTCGACTTGGTACACCTACAGCGATTATTAGTGATAGGGGTACCCATTTTTGTAATGCTCAATTTGATAAAGTCCTTAATAAATATGGAGTGCACCACAGAACAGCTACCCCTTGCCACCCTCAAACTAGTGGACAAGTTGAAATGACAAACTGAGATTTTAAACGTATCTTAGAGAATATCGTAGAGTCAAATAGGAAGGATTGGGCGATAAAAGTAGATGACGCTCAGGCCTATAGAATCGCTTATAGACTTGTTTATGGGAAAAGTTGTCATTTCCCATTTGAACTAGAGCACAAAGCCTTCTGGGCTATAAAATTCGTAAACTATGATCTTAAACTTGCAAGTGAGAAAAGATTGATGCAGTTGAACGAGTTAGATGAGTGGCGAGCAAATGCATATGAGAACTTACGATTATACAAGGAAGCGACAAAGCGACGCCATGATGCTTGTTTAAAACAATGCAAGCAATTTGTAGCTGGAGATCTTGTCTTGTTATACAATTCAAAGCTCAAATTATTCCCTGGAAAGTTGGAATCAAGATGGTCAGGTCCATTCGTAGTCCAAATCGTTTTTCCATATGGCACAACTGAGGTAACCCATCCAACCTATAGCACTTTCAAAGTAAAAGGACATCAACTTAAACTGTATAATAGAGAGGATTTTAGAGATGATAGAGAGGAGCTTCAGCTCTGTGAACCCTCGTAAATGTGCGCAATCAAGCTTAGACTTTAAATAAGCGCTTCTCGAGAGGCAACCCGGGTACTAACATTACTAATTTTCTTACTTTTAGTTTAAAGTATTTAACAAAAACTAATCGGATGCTTAAAAATGCAACTTTTTCCACCCACAGGGCGTGTCCTTGGCCGTGTGGATGCCACGGGCTAGGTACACGGGCATGTCTTAGTCTGTGTAGATTCTAAAGACTTAGTTTTGGAATTACAAAAATTCAACAGTGAGTTACACGGCCTGGCAACATGGCCGTATGACCCACACAGCCTGGATACACGGACGTCTCCTTGACTGTGTGGAAGCAGGAATAAAAATTCCCCAAATCGACAGAAACATGACCTTAAACAAAGCCACATGGCCGTGTGGACCACACGGCCTGGACACATAGGCGTGTCCTAGGCCGTGTGAAACCTGAAGCTTAATTTTTCAAATTTAAAAATAGGTCAAAGAGTTACACGGGCAAGGCACATGACTATGTGCGAGACACGGCCAGGCCACATAGGCGTGTGGGAGGTAACACAGGCGTAGGAGAAGTGAAGAACGACGTACACGACCTGTAACATCCCGAAAAAGGGCCTAAACAGAACAGTGGTTGCGAAACCACAAAAACAAGATAGAAAAGTTTATTACGATGAATTATCATGATTTACCGATTGATTGGATGCATGTGTTAGACTACCGATAAGAAATTTTATAGATTACATGTTTAATTTGTCTATTAGGGCTTATTTGCAAAAGTTGCAAAATATGTATTCTAGTTTATAAAGTACTTGATTGAAATGGAGGTTTAAAGTAGAGGTTCTTAAGTAGTAATTAGATCATTAAAGTTTGATGGACAAAATTAGACATGGTTAGTAAGTAAGGTATTTAAAGGCATTTTGGTAAAATGCCTTAATTAATGAATAAGGACAAAATAACATGAAATAAGCTATCATCTTCTTCATTTGTTTTCTCCATAGCCAAATGTAGCAAGGGAACACTATGGCTAGGGTTTGTTCATCTTCCAAGCTTCATAGTAAGTCCGTTCTAGCCCCGTTTTTCATGTTCTTTATATTTTTAGAATCTCGGTAACTTGATTAATCCAGTTCTACCATTAATTCGAGCTAGGGTTTATATTTGGAAAATTACCTATTGGTGAAAAGTGTGTATTTTGATATTTTATGACAGAATATGAAGCTTAGAATTATGTTAAACGACTTTTGCTAAGCGATTTTCAATGAAAACGAGTAAAACGACATAATTGGTAAAAAATATTATTGTTCATAAGTGCATGTTAGGGCGAGAATTTGATGGCCAAAGAAGGAAAAAAATGATCAGCATGTCCTAAAACATAAGAATTAGGGATAAAGTTTAATTTTTGAGTTTTGGGGCAAAAGTATAAATATGCAAAAGTTTAGGGGCAAAAATATAAATTTTGTAAAAATATGTTTTAGGTCCGAAATGGTTAGTGCATTGATTAAATAAGTGAAATATGATGTTTTAGATCCCAGAAAACGAGATTTGGACCTAGAATGGGAGAAAAACCAAAAATTAGGAAAGTTGGTCAAAATGGCCGTGTTGGTATCGAACTAAGTTCATTTGTTTAATAAGCATTTAATTAAGCATGTTTGAATGCTAAATTGATATATTAGTTATAAATGTTTTAGTATTGATTTTTTAATATAATGACAATAATTGAGAAATGATTCGACATTAAAAGTGAGAGTTCGAATAAGTTTACATATAAGACCATAGTGGTAATGTGGCTTTGTATAAGATCAAGAAAGTATTGAATAGCTTAATTTGAGAAAAGTAAGATAAATTGAGGATATGATGAAATTGAGAATGGAAGTATGTAAGTTGAGTAGCATTTTATTATTATGAAATTGTTGCTATTATTATTATTGAGTTATGTGGCTGACCTTGAAAATTTTGAGTAAGTATGTTTTAGCTATGAATTGCCAAGACATGAATACTTCAAAGTCCATGTTTATAACATGGAAATTAAGGAAGAATTGATGGAAAAGTCCATGTTTATAACATGGTAAGTAAGGAAGAATTGACGGAAAAAGGCAATGGTTGACCCATGGCAACATAAGATAAGGATACCAAGTAAGACCATGCCAAGGCATGACATTGGTAAGTTACTATAAGGCAGAGATCCCATGTAAGACCATGCCAAGGCATGGCATTGGTGAATTCACAGGCAAGGAAATCATGTAAGACCATGTCAAGACATGGCATTGATAAGTTAATATAAGGTAAATTTCAAAAAGAAAGGTACTTGAGTAATCCAAAGAGTAAGTCAAAGAGATGACAAGGTAAAATTATGAGGACAGAGCATAGGTATGTACATAAGGCTTATTAATATTGAGGTTATAAGTTGATGATATTAAAAGTATTTTAATGAGTATATTCAAGTATTAAGTAAGTGATAAGTTTTCAATTATACTTATGATGCTTCGTGACATAGTTGGCAATATGCCTATATATTATGAAAGAGTATTAATGTGTTAAGTGAGATGTTGCAGGTACGTAGGCAAGCTATTAGCTAAGGTATTTTTATTATTATCCCGAGCCTTTGGTAAGGTTACTAATGAGTAAGATGGGAAAGTAAGAACTTAACATTATTTTTGCAAATTATGAAAGCTTAATAATAAGCTAAATTTATTATTAATGCCTATTATTTTACATGTGAACTTACTAAGCTTTATAAGCTTACCTCTTTCCTTTCCCATGTTCTAGAGTTTTATCAAACAAGCTCGGGTTAGAGGTTGTTGGAGATCGCTTCACACTTTCGACTATCAAGTTACCAATTGGGTATTTTCATTGAAATGTTTTAAGTTATGGCATGTATAGGGATTTGGCCATTTTGTGTGTATGTCCTTATGATATGGCTAAATAAGAACATGTGTTGATGTTATGTATGCCTAAATGAGGTTTAATGCAAAGAAATTATGAAAGAGTAAAAGTTGGTTATGAAATAGTTTTGGGACAGCAGCAGTGACACGATTTTTAAAAATCATTAAAAATTTTAGAAATGGAATTAAATGGTGAATGAGATATATAATTAAATATTATTGAGTCTATTTTAATAGAAAAGAAACAGAGCAAGCAAAGGAACTTTGTATTCTAAGATATTTAATGTAACACCCCTAGACCCAGTTCCGTCGCAGGAGGGTCGAGAAGTGTCACCAGACTATTTTTTGGAAAGCCGCACGAAAACGAAGAAGATCTTTTGCTAAACCTATCGAATAAATTTACAAAAGTTGCACAACATGCATTCACAACCATTCATGTAACTTAATCAAATTATTTCCATAATTATCAAAGTGGAAATCTTAAGAGAGAGCCATTTTCGCATGGCCTAATTTAGTTACAAGACAAAAGAAATTCAAAAGATGTTTGCTTGAACACCAAAAGTCAACCTATACATGCCATTCCTAGATTTAGTTACCGGTACCAAAAGGTGAATGATAGTGTAGATGACTTCAATACTGGATCTCCCGAGACCGTAGCTTCCGATCGATATCTACAAAATCGAAAACAGGGACACAGAGTAAGCAATTTCTTGCCTAGTAAGTACTTAATTAATTGAATCAAAATAAGTAAAGGGCGTAATATTAACAACTTATGATTAAAGCCTTCTTTGGCCGAATATGAGCATAACCATACTACTAATATGCTCACATATGTATCACAAAAGAAATTCAATTGCATTCAAAGAGTTATTCACTGAAAATCGAGTAATTCGGATTTCTTATTCGCCCAATCAATCGAGTGCAAAAATTTTACACTTCAACGTCGAATTGTTTTATATATATATATACTCACGCTATCAAACAGTAGTTCACAATTCCTGAACGGCTAACTAAACAATTTCAATGGCCTGCTAATTCATTAAGGGCATAGTATGCATACCTGCCTTCTTTACGTTAAGTAGCGCATCTGTTTTGTCAAGGCAATATTATTTAAATAAATATTCGTACATAAGCTCAAACATTTAACTCCTATTCGATTTCCACCGCAAATGAACCTCAAGACCAAAAATCCGAATTTTACCACTGGCTTTTAGCCCTTCGAGACTAGGCTCGGCTTTAACTCTGGCTCGAAAGCCCTTCGAGACTAAGCTCGGCTTTAACTCTGGCTCGAAAGCCCTTCGAGACTAAGCTCGGCTTTAACTCTGGCTCGAAAGCCCTTCGAGACTAAGCTCGGCTTTAACTCTGGCTTGAAAGCCCTTCGAGACTAAGCTCGGCTTTAACAAAATATATATATTTACTTTTATTAGTTTACATATCCTGTCACCTTTTTCCAAATGCATATACACAACCACCCCAGGGTACTACCGACTATTTTTCATACGGTTTGATTTCTTGTAAGCAAAGAATACAATTTCATATTTAAATACATTAAGACTCCAGTTTAGCATTCGGTTTCTCATATTTACACATACTCTCATTCCCAAAATTTTAGCATTCGGACATAGCATTTGCCATTTGAATTCGCATATTATGCATACATAAATTAAAATTTTACTCTACCATAATTAAGAATTTGTTACTCAAGAACTTACCTCGAATCCTTCCGAGGAATTTCGAATTGACTATTCCGTGACCTTTGCCTTCCCTTTGTCCGAAGTTGTCCCTCTAAGCTCTTGAGCTAAATTTTAAACAAATTTGAGTGTATCAACTTTCATATACTTCACTTAATCAAAGCAAGAAGTACAAAGTACCCTCTCTATGCTCCACATACACATTCGGCCATAAATAGAAATATATATACATATTCTTTTAGATCAACTTATCAATCATAATATAATGATTATCCAAGGCCAAAGTCACTAAATCCATAAATATCAACTCACTCAATTATCACAGATTAAGCAATTAACCTATTTTCGCATTTGCAAATACATGAGTATCTCGCATACTCCCTAAAATATCATAATTGATCATGATACTCATTCATTAACATTCGACCCTTCTCAAGTATACACATAATCACATTAAGTAGATTTTATCCTCAATCATAATCGGTCACTATACCTTAATTCATCCAAATTTACAAGTCTAAAACTCACCCCATTTTAGCTTCATTTAATAGCATCAAAGCATTATTGTTTTTACCCAAAATGTACAAGACCGTACCTCACATAGGTTTTCTTTCTTCTTTAACGAATATACTAAGCTCTATACTAAATTTACATCGGTACATAACAATAAAATCACTCAACTCCATTCTTTCCATTCGGCAATTGCATATAATGAACACAACTTATCTTTTAACAGTTTAATACCCAACAAGATTAAACATGCTCTTGGCTAATATAGAATGTAGCACCCTCATGTTTAATTTCAGCTATCAAAGGTATCATTTCAAAGTGCACAACATCTCATAGCCGAGTGTTCATCTAAATACCATTAATACCAAAATAAAACACAATTACTCATGACCGAATGTATATCTCTACTAAAAATGCATTCATACTAACCTTTTACCTTAATACTTAACATAGACACAACCATTTTCCCATCATTAAACACTAGCTTATAATTTAATCTTATAAACTCTTAGTTTAATCAAAAGGACCGAATGTCATTTTCTTAACATCCTAATTTCCCATTCGGCTAACATACATACTCATACGAAAATGTTAACTCACAATTCCAACATCAATTTGCTCTTCTCATAAATCAAACAAAGAATTTTTCACCCAAAACATCTAAACACTCACAAAGCATCTCAACATCCATGGCCGAATGAAACATAATTCACCAAATCAAAATTTGACTCATGGGTTTTGTTGCAAGCTTCAAAACCAACCGAATTTTACAAGTATTTAAAGAAAACACATGAATCTTACCTTGTTTCAAGCCTTAACTAGCCGAATGCCCAAAACTCCCTAAGTTCCTATTTTCTTTTTCAACTCACGGCAAGGAGAAGAAGAAATGGCCTAACATTGGTTTTTCCTCCCAATTTTCATGCTATTTTAATTTGTTTTTATTCTATTCATATAATAAGCAAATATAATCACTAAAATATAAAATAAAACAACCAAAACATCATCATTAAGTTGGTTGGCCGGCCACTAAAGATAAAAAGGGAATTTTGACATGCAAGGACTTGTTTTTACATCATGCAATTATTTGATCGCCACACATTCACCTAGCATAATTTTCAAAGTTTACAACTAAGCCCTTTTTCATGAAATTTACTATTATAACACTAAATTAGAACACCAAAAATGTCACACAGGATTTGGCACACAAAAATAGTCATCAAAATAATTATTAAATTGTTTTTGTGACTCGGTTTTGTAGTCCTGAATCCGCTTCCCGACTAAGGTCGAAATAGGGCTGTCACAACTCCCTCCCCCTTAAAAGGATTTTCGTCCCCGAAAATCTTACCGGTAAACAGATTTGGGTATCTTTCCTTCATAAGGTTTTCAGGTTCCCAAGTCGCTTCTTCGATCCCATGCTTGAGCCATAGTACTTTTACTAATGGAACCTTTTTGTTTCGCAATTCTTTTATTTCGCGGGTTAAAATACGAATCGGTTCTTCTTCATAGCTCAAATCAGACTGAATTTCAATTTCTGACGGACTAATCACATGCGAAGGGTCGGATCTATAGCGACGAAGCATCGATACGTGGAAGACGTCGTGGATCTTTTCGAGTTCAGGGGGCAGAGTTAGTCGATAAGCAACCGGCCCAATGCGCTCTGAAACTTCATACGGTCCAATGAATCTTGGACTCAACTTGCCTTTTCGGCCAAAACGAAATATCTTTTTCCACGGCGAAACTTTCAGAAACACTTTATCACCAACTTGGTACTCGATGTCTTTACGCTTTAAGTCCGCGTACGATTTCTGACGATCGGATGCTATTTTCAAGCTGTCACGAATTATCCTCACTTTCTGCTCCGCTTCTCTAACTAAATCAACTCCGAAAATCTTATTCTCACTAAGCTCAGTCCAGAATAGAGGAGTACGGCATTTACGACCGTAAAGAGCTTCGTAAGGTGCCATCTGAATACTTGTCTGAAAGCTATTATTATACGCGAACTCAACCAAGGGTAAATATCTTTCCCATGAACCACTTAACTCAAGAATGCAACATCTCAACATATCCTCGAGTACCTGAATAACCCGTTCAGATTGACCGTCTGTTTGCGGATGGAAAGCTGTACTGAAATGAAGTTTAGTACCCAAAGCTTCTTGCAGCTTCCTCCAGAATCTAGAAGTAAAACGAGGGTCTCGATCAGAAACAATGGAAGTCGGCACCCCATGCAATCGTACTATCTGAGAAACGTATAGTTCTGCTAATTTATCAAGCGAATAGTCAGTGCGAACCGGGATAAAATGGGCTGATTTCGTTAATCGATCAACAACAACCCAAATGGAGTCCTTTTTGCTCGGCGTCAACGGTAAACCTGACACAAAGTCCATTGTGACGCGGTCCCACTTCCACTCGGGTATTAAAATCGGCTGAAGTAATCCCGACGGCACCTGATGTTCCGCTTTCACTTGCTGACACACTAAGCATTTAGATACAAAATTAGAGATGTCTCGTTTCATGCCATTCCACCAATACTGACGCTTCAAATCGTTATACATTTTAGTACTGCCCGGATGGACCGACATTCGGCTACAATGGGCTTCATTTAAAATCATCGAAACTAGCTCAGACTTTTTCGGAACACACAATCGGTCTTTAAATCTCAAACAATCATTTTCGTCGACCCGAAATGCTGAACCCACACTTGACTCACACTGAACCCGTTTGGTAGTTAATTCATCGTCGGCTTTTTGAGCCTCACAAATCTGTTGAAGTAGTATAGGTCTTGCTACCAATTCCGCAATCAACACATCATCTCCTGTCATTGTCAGCTTCACGTTCATAGCTCGCAAGGAAAATAAGGATTTTTGACTAAGAGCGTCCGCAACGACATTAGCTTTCCCCGGGTGATAATCAATAACAAGCTCATAGTCCTTTAACAATTCTAGCCATCGCCTTTGTCTCAAATTCAACTCTTTTTGAGACATCAGATACTTGAGACTTTTGTGATCAGAGAAGATGTGACATTTTTCACCAAACAGATAGTGTCGCCAAATCTTCAGAGCGAAAACAATAGCGGCTAATTCAAGATCATGAGTCGGATAATTTCGTTCGTGAAGCTTTAACTGTCTCGAAGCATAAGCAATAACCCGACCTTCTTGCATCAAAACACAGCCTAAACCGTTCAGAGATGCATCACTATAAACTACAAACTCTTTACCGGTTTCTGGCTGGACTAACACAGGAGCTTCCGTCAAAAGGGTTTTCAGTTGGTCGAAGCTTTTCTGACACTTATCCGACCATTCGAACTTGATATCTTTTTGCAGCAGTTTCGTCAATGGAGTCGCAATCATCGAAAAACCTTTGACGAATCGTCGGTAATAACCAGCGAGTCCTAAAAAGCTTCGAACTTCAGTAACATTTTTAGGGGGTTTCTAGTCGAGAATAGCTGAAATTTTGTTCGGATCAACTCGAATACCCGAAGCAGATATTATGTGGCCCAAGAATCCGACCTCGCGCAACCAAAATTCGCACTTACTGAATTTCGCATACAATTGATTTTCACGTAAGGTCTGAAGTACTAGTCTCAAATGCTCCGTATGCTCTGACTCGTTACGAGAGTAGACCAAAATATCATCGATGAATACTACTACAAAACGATCCAAAAATGGCTTAAATACTCGATTCATCAAATCCATGAAAATCGCAGGGGCGTTGGTGAGTCCAAAAGGCATAACTAAGAACTCATAGTGACCGTATCTCGTTCTGAATGCCGTCTTCGGTACGTCAGAATCTCTAACTCTCAATTGATAATAGCCGGATCGCAAATCAATCTTCGAAAAGACTGAGGCTCCTCTCAACTGATCGAACAAGTCGTCAATACGGGGCAACGGATACTTATTCTTTACCGTAGCTTTATTCAACTGTCGATAGTCAATGCACATTCTCATAGTCCCGTCTTTCTTTTTCACGAATAAAACCGGCGCACCCCAAGGCGAAAAACTAGGTCGCGCAAAGCCTCTATCCGTCAACTCTTGTAGCTGAGATTTTAATTCCTTTAATTCGGTAGGTGCCATACGATACGGGGCAATCGAAATCGGCGTCGTACCTGGAATCAACTCTATACCGAACTCGACCTCTCTTACAGGCGGCAATCCCGGTAATTCTTCGGGAAAGACATCTGGAAACTCGCAGACCACGGGCACCGCCCCAAGTTCTCGGTCGGGAACTTTGTTATCTAACACATAGGCTAAATACGCTTCATAATCTTTCCTCATGTATTTCTGAGCTGACATGGTCGAAATTATTGTAGATGGCCCACTTAGATCAATGGACTCAATTTGGATTATTTCGTTATTCGAACATCGCAATTTAATAGTTTTCTTCTTACAAATAACTATCGCGTCATGAACGGTCAACCAGTCCATTCCAAGAATAATGTCAAATTCGTCGAATGGTAGAAGCATCAAATCCGCCGGAAAACAGTAATCTCGAACTATTAACGGACATTTCTTGCATACTTTATCAACCAAAACACAACGACCCAAAGGGTTCGACACTCGAATTACAAATTCAGTAGACTCAACAGGAAGAGTCTTACTGGAAGCTAAAGTTTCACACACATATGAATGGGTCGAACCAGGATCAATCAGGGCAATAACATCAGTATTAAAGAGGGTGAAAATACCAGTAATAACATCCGGAGAAGAAGCTTCCTCGCGGGCACGAATAGCATATGCTCTGGCCGGTGCTCGAGCCTCGGATCTAGCTGTAGTATCCCTAGTCCCTCTTTGACTGCCGCTAATATTTCCACCCCGTCGTGGTGGTCTACCCCGCGAAGCCGTGCCACTAGATCTCTGAGTCGGATCGGGAGCGCGTTCATCTTTTCTCGGACAATCTTTAATAAAATGATCAGCAGATCCACATCTGAAACACGAGCGGTCACGATGCCTACAACTCCCCGGGTGCCATTTACCACAATAATCGCATCCTAATCTATCTCGATGTTCGTTACCCACACTGGCAATGGAAGTAGCTTGCGAACTCACAGGAGGTCGATGGTGTTCTCGTCTAGAAGGACCCAAAGTATATTTAGATCGGCCTGAATCATCTCTGTTCTTCTTGGACGATTGCTGAACAGATTTCCCCGCAGACCTCTTGCGAGACTCTCTATCTCGACCTTCGGCTTTTCTTTTCTCCTTACTGAGTTCTTCAGCTTTACAAGCCCGCTCGACTAGTACGACAAACTCCTTAATTTCTAGAATCCCCACTAGTAATTTGATGTCTTCATTTAATCCATCCTCAAAACGTTTACACATGATGGCCTCGGAGGATACACATTCACGAGCGTAGCGGCTGAGGCGTACAAACTCTCTCTCGTACTCGGTCACTGACATCTGACCTTGTTTAAGTTCAAGAAATTCCTTCCGTTTTTGATCGATGAATCTCTGACTGATATATTTCTTACGAAACTTGGTTTGAAAGAATTCCCAGTCGACCCGTTCCTTCGGAACAACAGAAACCAGAGTATTCCACCAGTAGTAGGCAGCGTCTCGTAACAGAGATACCGCACATTTAAGACACTCTTCGGGTGTGCAGGACAGTTCATCGAACACTCGGATAGTATTGTCGAGCCAAAACTCGGCCCGCTCGGCATCGTCACTAGGAGTAGCCCGGAATTCTTCGGCCCCATATTTTCTAATTTTATCGACAGGGGGCCTACTCGATCTCACTGGATCGGTCACAGGAGGAGTCGTAAAAGTCGGAAACGGAGTATTCGGGGGCGGAGGTTGCGGAACAGCCGGATTTGATCTAGCGAAATGAGCGAACCAGTCACTCATCATTGCATAAAAAGCTGGTCTAATGTCATCATCTCGATGACCAATATTTGGCTGAGAGTCTGGTGGCGCTGTCCCTTGCGCGGGCGCGGGAGCTACACTCTCTACATCGTCTGCTACGGTTCGGTCAGGTTCGGGATCCATTCTATACCAAGAAGCACATTTCAGATATCAGAAGTCATCTCACTATCAGAATGACACTAATTGGCATGTATAGCTAAACTCATACTTACTACGGTAGTCCGAGAATCGGCTAAACCGTAGCTCTGATACCAATAAAATTGTAACACCCCTAGACCCAGTTCCGTCGCAGGAGGGTCGAGAAGTGTCACCAGACTATTTTTTGGAAAGCCGCACGAAAACGAAGAAGATCTTTTGCTAAACCTATCGAATAAATTTACAAAAGTTGCACAACATGCATTCACAACCATTCATGTAACTTAATCAAATTATTTCCATAATTATCAAAGTGGAAATCTTAAGAGAGAGCCATTTTCGCATGGCCTAATTTAGTTACAAGACAAAAGAAATTCAAAAGATGTTTGCTTGAACACCAAAAGTCAACCTATACATGCCATTCCTAGATTTAGTTACCGGTACCAAAAGGTGAATGATAGTGTAGATGACTTCAATACTGGATCTCCCGAGACCGTAGCTTCCGATCGATATCTACAAAATCGAAAACAGGGACACAGAGTAAGCAATTTCTTGCCTAGTAAGTACTTAATTAATTGAATCAAAATAAGTAAAGGGCGTAATATTAACAACTTATGATTAAAGCCTTCTTTGGCCGAATATGAGCATAACCATACTACTAATACGCTCACATATGTATCACAAAAGAAATTCAATTGCATTCAAAGAGTTATTCACTGAAAATCGAGTAATTCGGATTTCTTATTCGCCCAATCAATCGAGTGCAAAAATTTTACACTTCAACGTCGAATTGTTTTATATATATATATACTCACGCTATCAAACAGTAGTTCACAATTCCTGAACGGCTAACTAAACAATTTCAATGGCCTGCTAATTCATTAAGGGCATAGTATGCATACCTGCCTTCTTTACGTTAAGTAGCGCATCTGTTTTGTCAAGGCAATATTATTTAAATAAATATTCGTACATAAGCTCAAACATTTAACTCCTATTCGATTTCCACCGCAAATGAACCTCAAGACCAAAAATCCGAATTTTACCACTGGCTTTTAGCCCTTCGAGACTAGGCTCGGCTTTAACTCTGGCTCGAAAGCCCTTCGAGACTAAGCTCGGCTTTAACTCTGGCTCGAAAGACTAAGCTCGGCTTTAACTCTGGCTCGAAAGCCCTTCGAGACTAAGCTCGGCTTTAACTCTGGCTCGAAAGCCCTTCGAGACTAAGCTCGGCTTTAACTCTGGCTCGAAAGCCCTTCGAGACTAAGCTCGGCTTTAACAAAATATATATATTTACTTTTATTAGTTTACATATCCTGTCACCTTTTTCCAAATGCATATACACAACCACCCCAGGGTACTACCGACTATTTTTCATACGGTTTGATTTCTTGTAAGCAAAGAATACAATTTCATATTTAAATACATTAAGACTCCAGTTTAGCATTCGGTTTCTCATATTTACACATACTCTCATTCCCAAAATTTTAGCATTCGGACATAGCATTTGCCATTTGAATTCGCATATTATGCATACATAAATTAAAATTTTACTCTACCATAATTAAGAATTTGTTACTCAAGAACTTACCTCGAATCCTTCCGAGGAATTTCGAATTGACTATTCCGTGACCTTTGCCTTCCCTTTGTCCGAAGTTGTCCCTCTAAGCTCTTGAGCTAAATTTTAAACAAATTTGAGTGTATCAACTTTCATATACTTCACTTAATCAAAGCAAGAAGTACAAAGTACCCTCTCTATGCTCCACATACACATTCGGCCATAAATAGAAATATATATACATATTCTTTTAGATCAACTTATCAATCATAATATAATGATTATCCAAGGCCAAAGTCACTAAATCCATAAATATCAACTCACTCAATTATCACAGATTAAGCAATTAACCTATTTTCGCATTTGCAAATACATGAGTATCTCGCATACTCCCTAAAATATCATAATTGATCATGACTACTCATTCATTAACATTCGACCCTTCTCAAGTATACACATAATCACATTAAGTAGATTTTATCCTCAATCATAATCGGTCACTATACCTTAATTCATCCAAATTTACAAGTCTAAAACTCACCCCATTTTAGCTTCATTTAATAGCATCAAAGCATTATTGTTTTTACCCAAAATGTACAAGACCGTACCTCACATAGGTTTTCTTTCTTCTTTAACGAATATACTAAGCTCTATACTAAATTTACATCGGTACATAACAATAAAATCACTCAACTCCATTCTTTCCATTCGGCAATTGCATATAATGAACACAACTTATCTTTTAACAGTTTAATACCCAACAAGATTAAACATGCTCTTGGCTAATATAGAATGTAGCACCCTCATGTTTAATTTCAGCTATCAAAGGTATCATTTCAAAGTGCACAACATCTCATAGCCGAGTGTTCATCTAAATACCATTAATACCAAAATAAAACACAATTACTCATGACCGAATGTATATCTCTACTAAAAATGCATTCATACTAACCTTTTACCTTAATACTTAACATAGACACAACCATTTTCCCATCATTAAACACTAGCTTATAATTTAATCTTATAAACTCTTAGTTTAATCAAAAGGACCGAATGTCATTTTCTTAACATCCTAATTTCCCATTCGGCTAACATACATACTCATACGAAAATGTTAACTCACAATTCCAACATCAATTTGCTCTTCTCATAAATCAAACAAAGAATTTTTCACCCAAAACATCTAAACACTCACAAAGCATCTCAACATCCATGGCCGAATGAAACATAATTCACCAAATCAAAATTTGACTCATGGGTTTTGTTGCAAGCTTCAAAACCAACCGAATTTTACAAGTATTTAAAGAAAACACATGAATCTTACCTTGTTTCAAGCCTTAACTAGCCGAATGCCCAAAACTCCCTAAGTTCCTATTTTCTTTTTCAACTCACGGCAAGGAGAAGAAGAAATGGCCTAACATTGGTTTTTCCTCCCAATTTTCATGCTATTTTAATTTGTTTTTATTCTATTCATATAATAAGCAAATATAATCACTAAAATATAAAATAAAACAACCAAAACATCATCATTAAGTTGGTTGGCCGGCCACTAAAGATAAAAAGGGAATTTTGACATGCAAGGACTTGTTTTTACATCATGCAATTATTTGATCGCCACACATTCACCTAGCATAATTTTCAAAGTTTACAACTAAGCCCTTTTTCATGAAATTTACTATTATAACACTAAATTAGAACACCAAAAATGTCACACAGGATTTGGCACACAAAAATAGTCATCAAAATAATTATTAAATTGTTTTTGTGACTCGGTTTTGTAGTCCTGAATCCGCTTCTCGACTAAGGTCGAAATAGGGCTGTCACATTTAAACTCTTTCAAGACTGGTTAAGGGTAACTTTGTAATCCCCTGTTCCAATTTTAGAATTTCATTAAAAATTATAAAAAAAATAATTATGTGTCATAATTTATATGTATAGATTCCTTAGTGAGTATATTTTCATTAGAAACAAATAGAAACATTATCATAATTCTTTATAATGAGATAATTGATTTTTAGTGAAGAGAGGTCAGGTCAACTAGACTGCAAAACAGTGGAGATTTTAACTATTAAACTGTACTAATTGGTCACACAAAAAATTTTGGAAAAATTGTGGTAAGAAGATATATGAGTCTAGTTTTAGGAAAAATTTACGGATTTAAATTTTGAGTTTTGTAACTCGAGTTATAATTATTTTAGTTGGACAGTTTTATTATGAATAGTGAAATAAATTGTTTTGATTTGTGTAAGCAATCGGAAATTTTTTTATGTTCTCAATTTGGTCCCGAATCGTTTCAATTGCATGTTTTAGGGCCTCGAGGGCCCTTTTTAGGGATATATTGGATGAATGTGAGTGAATTAATTTTAAAAGTAAATTTTTATGCCCCGAACTAGTAAGATAAGTCTAGTAATGCCTCATGCTCGACTCCAACGATGGTCTCGGGTAAGGAGTGTTACACGACCGTGTGACACGGCCATATGGACCACATGGCCTAGACACACTGGCGTGTCTGAGGCTGTGTGAAAAATGGGCTACTAAATTTCCTCGACGAACACCGGCTGAACTCGAGCCACACAGGCGTGTGACATGGCCGTGTGGCAGAACACAGGCTGTTACACGACCGTGTCACTTTAAAAACCCCTAAACCCTATTTTTTTATTTTTTCTTCTTCTTCTTCTTCAAAACTCCCTAAGCCTCAGCCACCACAATTCCTTCCCATCACCACTGTCTGGCTACCTTAATCTTCCCCCTCATGATGCCGTACATTCGCCCCTTGCGCCACCAACTCCTCTCTCCTTTCCCCTTCTCCCTTCCCCATTGCCCAAAACTTACCCAAAACCCCAATAAGCCTCCACCATTTTCCTTCCCTTTCTCCTCCCCGAAGCCCCACAACTCGACCCAAGCAACACCCACAGCCCCTACGCACAACACCCTCCCCTTGGCCCCCCCATTTTCCCACCGTCGGCCAACCTTTGCCCCTACGCAGTCAATCGCCGCACCTCCATACCTCTGATCACCGTTCAGTTCGTTTCCCTCTATACCTTATTTTTAATTATTATTATTATTATTATTTTATATTTTCTTCTTTTTATTTTATTCTACTTTTGTTATTTTATTTTATGGTTATTGATATTTTTATTGTTTTACTTTATTATTACATTAATTAGTTAATTCATTGTTTTATTATTCTTAGGATCTATTTTCAATAATCTGCTCATTGTACTTTAGCCTAGCATTCTGATTATTTCTTCAGTCTTATGCCTATTGTTATTATTCTTATTCACTAGTGTTTGTGTTTTAATTTGAAGCCTATTATGAATCGTTCTTGTCATTTATTCCGTCATTTAGTTGTGTTTTGCTAGTTTGACTATATTGTTTGGTTTGCTTGAGTTTTCATACTGTTTTAGGATTAAATTATTTAGGGCTACTTGGTTTTGGAAGTTTTTGACTTTACTTGCATATTTTGTGATTTCTTTTTCTTATTTTTATTGAATGCAAGTCTTGCACTTTTTATTGCAGATTCATTATGACAAACACACGAGGCAAGACTAAGACCGCCGTCCCCACTTCGAAAAAGCAGAAGGGTCCTAGCACGACCTCCTCAAGCGCTTCTATCGAGGTTTGCCATCCATATCTCTGATTCTCAACGGCCCCCATGAAGGATTTATTCTAGCTCTTACATGTGAGACCACTCAGTGTGGGCCAATGCATCGATTGGGCAGCTTTGGAGCAGGTTCACCTTGCTGACTTCGTTTGGACCCTTCTCACTACAGCTCTATGGGACTGTTTCTTTGATATTATCTAGCCTACATATATGGAGCTTACCTTGGAGTTCTATACGACATTTGATCTTCAACATGCGATGACATCGCATGACGAGCAAGGAGCCATAACTTTCCGACTTGGCGGCCTAGTGTGACATATAAGCGTACCAAAGTTTGGTGCTGCTTTGGACATTTATACCAATGAATTTATGGCAGCTGAGAACTTCCTTGGCCTCCACCGCCACATTTACTATTCACCTTCCTATTGTTGGAAGGATATCATAGCGAGTCAGATCCTTGATAACGCGAGTCGCTCGAAGGCGACATCTCTCTCTTTTGCCCTACGATACATCCACGCTTGATTAGTACACACTTTGATTGGTAGAGGAGAGAGCACCAGAGTTGTGAGCACTACTGACGCGTACTATCTCTAGAGCATGGCGACTGGCCACATATTCGACCTAGCCTATTTCATCGCTCTCACCTTTCGCAATCAGACCGGATCGCCACAAGAAGGGACCTATCTGCTTAGGTCCTTATATGACTCGCCTCACTCATCACTTAGGCCTCTTCGACACACCAGAGATGTCATCAACACTTACCTTAGTAGGCTAGACGTCTCCTCAAGGAATTCCTAGCATGGTTCATATGAGGATGATAGAGTGACGACATGGAGTGGATCCTCCTCAGTATAGATTAGTTCATTCTGATCCTCAGAATGATCTAGAGGATTTCACCAATGAGATCCCACTACATCATGAGGATCCACCTTAGCCACCACCTCCGAGTCACTGACCTGTTCATTTTGTTACCACTTTGGCAGACATATCTGAGCGTCTCACTCGTTTTGAGCAGCAGTGCTTTCAACAGTTTGACATTCTCGAGGCGACATTACAGCAGATTTGTCAGCATCTCCACATTGCTCCTCTAGTGCCACCAGCTCACGACATTGATGAATCTGATGATGAGGACCATTGAGTCCATTTGTCTTTATTTTTATTTTTACTTTTATTTTTTATGTTCATTGTTATGTTTTTCGACTTATTTGGTTTTTATATTTTGAATCATCTTTATTTATTATGGTTGTTATTGAGTAATCCTTTAATCTTCTTCCATAGTTGTGTTTATTTTCTTAATAGTTGCTCAGAATCATGCACTACATTTAGCTTTCTCTACACTTTCGCTTTTCATTATTTTGGGAATTTCATCCACTATTCAGAGAAGTTTCAATTCTCTCCATCTCTTATGATATTCTACTTATACTGTCATTATCTATATTTTTACATTGAGGACAATGTACATCTTAAGTGTGGGGAGGTTATTTATATGATCCCTAAATTATGTCTTATTTTTAAGTAATTTTCTCATATTACTATTAGAATGAATTTTTATTGATTTGTGATTTTTATTGATATTTTTTGGATTAAGTCATAGGTAATTGTGCATTGATTGTTTAAACTTTAAGACATTAGAGAATCAAGCATGATAAGTTGATTTTTCAAGAATTAAAAATTTCTAGGTTATTTCCCTAAATTTAGGTGTTATCTTAAAGTTTGAAATTTACAGGATTGACATCAAAAGCCATAAATTTCTGTGAGATTTTGAGCCTTTAGAGCATATATTTTTCATGCTCACTTTTATTATTGGTTATGAGTGTGTCAATATTGATTTGTTATTCTAGAACTTGCTTTGGCTATACATATCAAGACCACACCTTTGAGTTGATATACTAAGATGATAAAGACACTTAGGTTTTAACCTACTTATACCACAAAAAGCCTACCTTCATAATTAAACTTTAGTAAACCCCTTTGAGGCTAAAACACCATTCTTGATTTACGCTTAATATTAACCCATAACTCATTCTTTTTGATTCATTGAGAATTTTTCCTATTTTATTAACTCCTTTTTTGTCGAGATTTGATTTGATTAGCTTCCCAACTATGTTCATTTGCTTCAGTTGTTAAATTATTTCTTGTAGTTCTCAATTAATTAAAAAATAATAAATATTATTACTTAAAAAAATACACACTTAGTATATTGTCTGCTACTTATTTTTATGATGCTTGAGCTTGAACAGTTTAATCTTTGAGGAGAAGCTCGTTTTTATTTAGTTATCCATTGATGTAATTTTTCAGCATTAGTCTATTTTTCTAGTTTGGAAATTTTTTCAAATCAATCTTGATTCTAACCTTCTTTTTCAGCCTATATCCACACCTTTAACCTAAACCCTATTACAACCCTTTAAAGACCTTTTGATTTGTGCATCATCTCAAGTTTTAATGGTGGAGATTTGATTTTCATGCAAGCTTATGGTAATGACTTTTCATTATTGACTATTGAGTGCTTATTTCTGAACTTTAAACACTTTGTGTGATTTGAGTGAATCTTTAGTGAGGATGTCAACTCGTGTTAATTTTGAACTAAAGGTAATTACTTAGATAAAGGGAAATACCTATGTTTTCATGTTAAAATACTCAACTTGGATTGTTTAAAACACTAGTGTTCTTTTAGTTGAATTCTTAATGTATGATTACTTGTGAATTATTTTGAAACATTATTGATGAGGATTATAAGTTGAGAAGAATTAATTTTAATTGTGTGTTGAGGATTTTGCTTGAGGACAAACAAATGCCTAAGTGTGGGAATATTTGATAAACCGTAAAAGGAACATGTTTTAACCCCATGCTTGACATATTTTTGGATGATTTATTATATAATTTAGTGAATTTGATACTCCTAATCCTTTAATTTCATGTTTCTATACTTAGGTGAGCATAAAGAAGCAAAAGGAGCGAAAAACGAGCCAAAATCAGACAAAACAGGCCATTTTCAGGAGACACACGGCCTAAGTACTTCCACATGGCCTGGGCACATGCCTGTGTGACACACACAGACTGGCCACACGCCCATGTGCCACGACCGTGTCGATTTTGATCTTTGCTTCATTTTCATGCGGAAAAAAGCCAATTTTTAAGGGTTCTGAGCACTCTAAAGTCTATATAAACACATAAGAGCAAGACCTAAAGGTGGCACGCAGAGTAGAAAGCAGAAATTACTCGAAGAACGCCGCTGGGATCATCTCAGAAGCAGATCCACTTCAAGATTGAAGATTCTCCATTCAAATTTCTCTCGAAGTTTATTTCAGTTTTTTTTGTCTTCTTGTTATTCTAAATTTGAGATGTTTTCCTTCCACATTATGAACTAAACTCCCTAAATACCTAGGGAGGAAGAAACCTATGATAGATCTTATTATTTAATTTTCTGAATTACATGATAAATACTTGTTCTTGTTCTTAATTATGTGTTCTTAATTCTTGCTTTAATATTTTCAAGATATTAAATCAAGTTGATGTGCCTATTTAGTGGATCAAAAGTGCCTATTTAAAAGTAGATCTAGCATAATTAAGCGGAGTTGATTGCAACCCTATAAATAGGATTGTAACACCCCTTACCCTAGACCGTCGCCGGAGTTAAGTACGAGGCATTACTAGGCTTATCTTACTAATTCGGGGCATAAAAATTTTCTTTTAAAATTAATTCACTCACATTCATCCAATATATCCTTAAAAAGGGCCATCGAGGCCCTAAACATGCAATTGGAACGGTTTAGGACCAAACCGAGAACATTAAAAATTTTCCGATTACTTATGCAAATCAAAACAATTCATTTGCACTATTCTTAATAAAATTGTCCACCTGCATAACGGTCACTAAATTAATTATAACTCGAGTTAAAAATTCAAAATTTAAAACCGTAACATTTCCCTAAAACTAGACTCATATATATTCTTACCATAATTTTTCCAGAATTTTTGGTGTGGCCAATTAGCACAGTTTATTAGTTAAAGTTTCCCCTATTTTGTAGCCTAGCGGACCTGACCTCTCTTCACTAAAAATCAATTATCTCATAGTACAGTTTTTATTTAGTGTTCCCACTTGTTTCTAACGAAAATAGACTCATTAAAGAATCTATAAATATAAATTATGACTCATAATTATTTTTTTTTAAATTTTTAGTGAATTTCTAAATTCAAAACAAGGGATCAAGAAATTCCTCTGAACCAGTCTCACAAGAATTTAAATATCTCAAAATACAGACTTCCTTTGCTTGCTCTGTTTCTTTCCTATGAAAAAAAACTCAATAAGCTTTAATTCTATATCTCATTCACCATTTAATTCCATTTTTACAAGTTTTAGTAATTTTTCAAATTCATGTCACTGCTGCTGTTCCAAAACTGTTTCATAGCCAACTTTTACTCTTTCATAATTTCTTTGCATAAACTATCATTTAGGCATACATAACATCAAAGCATGTTCTTAATTAGCCAGTTCAATAGCTAATCATCATCAAGCATTCACATACCATACTTAAATCATATCATAAAGACATACACACCAAATGGTCAAGTTCCTATACATGCCATAACTCAAAACATTTCAAACTATAAAATACCGAGTAGCCCTTGATAGTGTGAAATGAACTCCGACGTCCTTTTGATCCCCGAATTGGCTTGGCTACATTATAAAAGAGAGAAAAGAAAATGAGTAAGCTACAATGCTTAGTAAGTTTACAAATAAATAAATGACAATATTCACCAAATATAAATATACTTATATTACACCATCAACAATAAAATCTTTATTTTATTTCTCCACTTACTCTTTAACTTTCCTGTTTATCATTCCTTTACTTGGACTTTCTTGTAACATAGCCTGTATATTAGCCCGATAAACCGTTTGGAATTCTAAGGGTACTTGGGTTTTCCTGCTCGATAATAACCTACCAATGCCATGCTCTAGGCATGGTCTTACATGGGATGTTCCCTATCCTGCTAAAGCCATATATCTGATATGGACTTACATGGGATGTTCCCTGTCTTCCCAAAGCCATATATCTGATATGGGCTTACATGGGATGTTCCTCAACTGTCTCATCCTACCAATGGCATATGTCTAATATGGACTTACATGGGATGTTGCTCAACTGTCTCAACCCAAGATGCCATACAGGGCTTTCTGATACTTTTTTCTCTGTTATCTATCCTTGATTCAACTTGGAATATTCTCATAAAATAAATGTATATATGCTGGATTAACAACATGAATATAAAATATTGAAATATTGCATTTATTTACCGTAAACTTACCTCGGTCCAAAATACGATCAACTTGGCAACTTAATCTTCTACCTTTTTCTTTCCTTGGTCTATCCCCAAATTTTGTTCTTCTTGATCTATAATTAGCAAATTTAGCTTATTTAATACTCACATTTATCAAAATAGTCCTTAACTCTAACTTTGGGAAAATTATGATTTTGCCCCTAAACTTTTGCATATTTACACTTTTGCCCCAAAACTTAGAAATTAAACTTTTTCCCTAATTCTTATGTTTAAGGACATGCTAATCATTTTCCCTTAATGGAAACATCAAATTCTCACTCTAACATGTACTTATGAACATTAGGTATTTTTACCGATTATGTCGTTTTACTCGTTTTCACTTAAAACCGAATAGCACAAGTTGTTCATCATAATTTAAAACCTCATATCCTATCATAAAAAATCAAAACAAACACATTTCACCTATGGGTAATTTTCCAAATATGAACCCTAGGTTAAATTATTTCTAGAATAAGCTAAATCAAGTTATCGGGACTCTAAAAACGTAAAGAACATTAAAAACGGGGCTTGGAATCACTTACTATGGAGCTTGGAAGCTTGAAACAAACCCTAGCTATGGAGATAATATGAGTTTCGGCCCTTGAAGAAGATGATAGCAGTTTTGCCATCTTTTTCCCTTTTAATTCATTTTAATTACCAAATGACTAAAATGCCCTTCATTAAAAACCTTGGATATTTCTACCTATGTATGTCCATTTTTGTCCATGAAAACCTAATGGTATAATTACCATTTAAGGACCTCTACTTCAATTGTGCTCTTCAAATAAATCTTTTAACATCTAGAACTCATATTTATTAACTTTTGCAATTAAGCCCTAATAGGCAAATTAAACTTGGAATTCATAAAATTTTCTATCAATACTTTAACACATGCATCCAATCACTCGGTAAATCATAAAAATTAATTGAAATAAATTTTTCTATCTCGGATTCATGGTTTCACAACCATTGTTCCATTTAGGCCCTATTTCAAGATGTTACAAGGATGATATAAATATGCCGGATTAGAGTCAAATCTAATAAGGGAATCCATAGATCGAGTTAATGCGATGATAGGGGTTTTAATTAGACATATTTCAATTAATCAACATAGAGTCAGTTGTTCTTAGTCTCGAAAAAGGTATTAACATAATTTAGGGATTTCTACGGATCAAGACAAGTGAACAAATCATTTAATTCAGAGTCAGAATAATAATGAAGCCTAGGTGGATTCTTCCTTGGGTATTGTTTTTTTCATTAGTTTATTCGATAATTTCCTTCACTCTCTGTCGCGTTCATAGTTAATTAGTTTAGTTAGTTTTTAATTTAAAACAAACCCCCTTTAATTATTGGCTAAATAATAGAAAGATAGCAACTACTAGTACTTTTAGTCCTCGTGGATACGATATTCCAGACTCACCATAATTATGCTACTGTTCGATAGGTGAGCTTGCCTTTGTCGAAGTCATAGTTAGTTTAGCTAGACGTCCATCACATTTACATGAGTATTAAGTTAAACATACTCCTAATTATCATTCATACATGCCACATTTACTTTAATGATCATATAATAATAGTTGTACAAGCATTAGGTCCACTTATCAAAATTTCCAAAAACAATCCCATAGATATTGATACTAGCACGTAGGTATTGATATTTCTCTTACAGGTATCGATACCGATTGAAAAATTGATACCAAAATAGCATTCTATATTTTGCCCAAAATCTAACCCAGAAATTATTGGTACCTCTATCAAAGTATTGATTATTTTACCTCGAGTATCGATACTCGTGAGAATGTATCAATACCAAATTACTATACTATCTTCCTACACATTGAAATATCACAGAGGTATCATTTTTAAAACCCAAATATCGATATCTTTGTTCTAGACCATAATCATACAACATTTTCAAGCATATAATCTATACCAACATAAACACAAACATCATGCATCATTCACCTCATTAAATGGACACCAAAAAGTTTGAAATATCAGTCCAAAACATCATAATCATGACTAAGCAAGAAACCAATAAAACATACTTTAAGTCTATTGGTTCTAAGCAAAATAAACAAGTAATCAACTTAATAATCATAGCATATAGTCTACCACATTGCCTTTATTCCCCAAAACATAAATAATTAAATAAACACCTACAAATAGCTACTAAAGTTATGGCTTGGATTACCCTTTGAAGACTAGACTTCCCACATTGACACTACTTATCTATAATGGTTTAAAAGGAGTGGGTGAGCTTAACAAGCTCAGTGAATGCTTAGAATAACTACCACGCAAACAGGTCATCATGCATTATCAATAACTAAATAGCATAATTATAACAGTCCCAACTTTAATGTCATATTATATTTACTCATGCATAATGTATTCATTTTCATGGTAATCACATAAGCTTTTAAGTATATATCACTTTACATAATAGTGAAAATAATGATAGTTTGACACATGAGGTTATGAAACATGAAAGTGGGCACTATGATCTCTCATTAGATACACAGATCTCCAACATACCAAATGACTTATAGAGTCGAACATGTCCCTAAAATCAAGCATATAACTAACACTCTCCAACACACCAAACATATCCTGATGAATGAAGCTTAGCTCATATTCCCTTATCTCTCCAAAATTGCCCCAGGCCTCAATGCACAAAATTGCAACACAAAGGTGAGTACTCACAACCCTACGGTATGCCAACTATATCCAACTGACTCACAAGGTCACAAGGCCAAAATATCCACAATTTCATCACATATTACCAATTTTCTGCACATATTCACATTATTAGCATAATATTCACTGTCACTTGGCATGAATAACATGTACAGATTCACTTTCACAACAATCATCCCAAGCTTATAACACATGTCATAGCATCAAATATACATTCATATTCCTACATTTACACAAGCACGCATATATCACCATGAATATTGGTATAAGAAGACTTATAGAGTTTAGAGTAGGGGTTTAGGCTACCTCTAAATTCCCTATTTACACAATGAATCATCTACGAGCAACGATTCCAAAACACTCACCAAATATGCTTTCATATAAAAGCTGAAAGCTCAAACAAGCTTTTCTTTGCCTTTGTCTCTACTCGTTGAAGGCCGTATCGACTCTGACACTTCAACAAGACAAACCACACAAATACAAAACCAAAAATCAGCCAATAACTTACCTTAAACAATAAATAAAAAAGCCTAAGGTAAGTTCTCTTGTAACCGAAACCTTTAACATAGAAAACTTAAAATTTGAATATCTCAGTTTACAGATAATATTTTTGCATGAAATAAATTCCATTAATCTATATATTCATCTACGGCTAATTCTCATCCTTTAAACTATAGAAAACTACCCAATTCATGGTATTAAAAGTTTTCAAAAAGTTATGGATACTTTCACAAAAATTCATTAAAATGTTATAAATCTTTAACGAAACTTTACATTCAATTTAGAACCTTCTATTTACATAAGAAAATATTTTAAAAACACTTTAAAATTACGTTTTTACTCAAAAATCTGAAATCTACCATTAACGACCCAATTTTTGGCTTTTATTCAAAACTTATGATTTAATGTCTAAAAACTCAGTTTAAAAAACTAAATAACATTAAAGAATAATGGGAGAATGAATGCTTACCTTTGGTGGAAGAAAAATGAGCTTTTGATGCAAATATAAGAAATCCCACAAGGTTGGGAGTTGATGAAATCAATGGTATTTTAGTGCTTTTCCTGGGTTTCTATGGAGTTTTAATGATATGAAAGTGAAAAAAATCAATGAAGTCATTTTTAAGAATCAAAGCTTGATGAATAAGGGTTTGGGAATGTAAAAGGCAACATAAGAATGAGGGAAGAAGAAGTTAACGTGAAAACTATATGAGTAGGGGAAAATAGGGTATTTTTAAAGTTTTAACCCAATTGCTTCATAAACACACATAATTTTGACCCTATTACAAATCAGTCATTGCTCTAAAATTAAAAGTCTCTAAAAATCTTTTTCAAAAATTGATTTAATTTTCTAAAAACCATAATTGAAAGCATTTGCAGTTTATGGTTTTCCATGTCACAAAATTCTAAACACTCTAAGGCTAAAATCCCTAAAATAACCTTAAAGCTCTTAGGCCCTATTTTTGGGGTGTTATAGGAGTGATTAATGGCCTAATTGAGTGTGTAGGGTGCTAATTCATGTCCAAGAATACAATGAATGATGATCAGACTGAACACAAGAGAGCTCGATAAAATAATGAAGCTACCAAGGCTAAAAAGCACTCCACGTCATGACGAAGACTTTTCCCTCGTCATGACGACATGGCGATCATGAGAATGAAACCACGATGGCAACATTGTGACAAGAAGTCTCTTACGTCACAATGACGTAATGAAGGCAGGCCAACATAAGCTAAATCCTTTGATGACAACCTTGGAATATTTCCATATTTAAACCTTAGCAATTTAAGAGTATCTTACATTAATAAGCTTCTAAATGTATCTAGGATTTTATGGCCACCAAGTAACCCTTAGCCTATATAAGTAACATGAGGGTCACCAGAATAAGTGTGCAGTGTAGGCTTAGACGGACAGTTTTTACTATTCAGTTTTCTTTGTATTTTATTTTTATGTTTGCTTAGTTGAAACTTTTCTATTCCGATGTGAACACATTTGCGAGCGAAGATTGCTTTGGATTCACGCTTCAATATATTCTTAATGATCATTCTCTCTACTTTTTCTATTCTATTCTTTTATTTATTCTTTGTTAACTTGATCAATTAACTATTGTTTGAATATTAGAATAATTTCTTGCGCTTTATTCATATCTCACATGATTCGATTATTAAACCTATTTATCTCTTAAGTAATTATTTATTTGAAATTGGTTGTTTATTCAAGTGTACTTCGTATATTAAAGAGTGATGCCCCTAATAGAATATCGAGACAGGAAAGACCAGAAGGGTATCTTGTCGTGTATAACTTATGCCAAGGGTTTGGAAAATGAGGTAATATGACCTTGTTTCTATAAATCGAGCCATAAATATTTTTATAAATATTTACAGAGTATTATTAAGGTGATATTATAGTTTCATAAAGAAAATTTAATGTTTCAATAGTTAATTAATTAAAAAGGACTAAATCGTAAAAGATGTAAAATTTGATCACTATTTGATTTGAGTGATTAAATGGTTTATTGAATAAAGGAAAAGAGACTTAAATGGTAGTTAGACCATTTAAGAATTTAGTGGACGGTTTTGGGAAACTAAAAGCATGAACTTCGGATGCTTATTAAATGGACAAAATGGTAATTTCATAATTAAATTAAAATAAAAACAAAACAATTAAGCTGTCATCTTTTTCCTTGGTGTTTTCTAAAATTGGAGAAAGATGGAAGCCATGAATGATAGCTTAAGCATTCAGTCAAAGTCCCCTTTTGCATGTAAGTCCGATTTAGCCCCGTTTTTAATAATTTTTATGTTTTTGAGATCGTTGCAACTAGGTCCAACTAGCTCGTACTTTCAATTTTGAAACTGTTAAAGATTTTGAATGTTGCCATTGATGAACCTTGTGATTTTAGATGTTAAATTATGAATTTGAAATATTAGTTGTTATTTAAAAGTATTTTATTAAGTGATTTTTGATGAATATTTTGATTAGAGACTAAATTGTTAAAATAGAAAAATACAAGGATTTGATATGAAATTGTTACATGAATGGGCTGTATTGGATGCCACAAGTATTCAGCTAGGCTCAATTTTGGGTAAAAATGGTTAATTTGCATGTTTTAGGCTTAAGGACTAAATTGAATAAAAGTAAAACTTTAGGGCAATTTTGTAAAAATGTAAAAATGAATAAATTGCTTAAAACAAAATTTTTTAACTACCTAAATTAATAGATTAAATGAAATTATTAATTTAGATTAAGATCGGGTCGAAAATCAAGGAGAATATAAAATTACCAAAATGCCCCTATACTTTGACATTTTTGCAATTTAGCCAGGTAAGTTTATATGAACTATAATCACTTAAATATGAGTTAAATTGACTATTTAATGTGCTATTCTATTGTACATGAATTAATGTATAGATGTTATTATGAAATTTATTACGTTATGAAACATTAGAAATTCAACGTCGTACGACGACTACTGAGCCCTATTTGAACGTTATGAATTCATAGGATACAAATAACATGTCATTAGGGTTTGCATGATTTAGGTACGGGTCTTGAGTGTCCTACCGATGATTGAGGTCCGGCATGTGTTGTGGATACTCTACAACTCGTGTAAGTAGCATCGTGTAACTACATTCTGACCTACAACTCGTGTGAGTAGGCCTATTTTCACAGCTCGTGTGAGTATATATGTACATGAATTGATAGATTACGGTTATATGAGTTAGCACGCTGTAACACCCCTTACCCACATCTATCGCCGGAATAGGGTATGAGGCGTTACCTCACTTAAACACAAACAATCATACCTATCTGAATCATAAATTTCCATTCAAATTTAAAAATTTTCATACGTAATCATATTGTCCCTATTATAGGCCTACGAGGCTCAAAGCATACATTGAGAGTGGTTTGGGACTAAACCGAGATCTTTGGAACATTTAGAAAAATTTAATGTTTTGGAGAGTCACACACCTGTATGGTTTATGACACCCTCGTGTGGGTAGGCCGTGTGGTAACACACGCCCGTGTCCTCAACTCATGTAACTCTCTGTTTATGACGTCATGCACCTAAAGGAGTCACACGGCCAAGTCACATGCCCGTGTGTTAGGCCGTGTGGCAAATTTAATTTCTGAAAAAATAAGTGCAGACTTCACACGCCCTAAACATATGCCTATGTCTCGGGGCCGTGTCCTTCACACAGCTGAGACACACGGTCGTGTCTCTACCCATGTGTTTACTACTAGACATTCCATTTTGCAAAACTAGGGTGCAAGGGGTACACGGCAGGACTACACGCCCATGGTACAGACCATGTGTCACACACGGCCTAGACACACGTCCGTGTGTCTACCCGTGTGGACAAATATAAGGCTATTTACCAAGCCATTTGCCACCCTAAAACACAAGAACATTTACACCACTTGAAAGGCACATAACATAATATAAGTAAGCTATCAAACATCCCAAAATCAAGTCTTCTACACATCATTCACATACCACATCCATCATGCATATATCTCACACAGTTAGCAACTTAAACATGCAAACTACCTCAATCATGACTAACATCATCATATGCATATACCAAGTATCAATATTGACCAACTTTTAATGGCCTTATACAAAATGATCATTCTTCAAAATAAGCCAACATTCTTGGCCCAATCAAATATAACACATATAACAAAATGACCAAGTCCCCTATACATGCCATAACTCAAAATGCTACTAATACTTATACCAAAAGATAATTTGATAGTGTGAGACAATCCTCCGACGTTCTCCCATTCCGAGTTAGCTTGGTAACACTATAGGATAAGGGAAAAAGAGAGGAGTAAGCTAAATATCTTAGTAAGTTTATATGCAAATAATGAGCATTATAAACACACATTTAACACACAATTGAAATTATGACAATTTCATGGATATTATCAAAACCTTACGATCACAACTTACTCATTCACAACCTTACCAATAGTTATCACATAACAAACTCATCTGTGGCCAAAGCTACCACTTATCATTTGTAGCCGAAGCTACCACTTATCATTTATCACTTAAACACTTGGTTTCCTAATGACATGTCACTTATATCCTATTCGATTCCTAAGGTTTAATAGGGATCTTTCTCACTTGTCGAAGCTTGGTCGGTATACACATTCAAATAGTATTCAAAAACATAACACATCAATGCATTATTTACATACAAACTTACCTTGGTCCAAAATGACAAGTTATTCGATTTAGTCCAAAATCTTTTCTTTTCCTCGATCAAGGTCGATTCCTCATCTTTCTTGGTCTATAATACCAAATTTAACTCATTTAATTATCACATTACTCAATTCGGTCCAAAAATCACACTATGGCAAAATTACATTTTTTCCCTTAAAGTTTCACATATTTACACTTTAGTCCCTAGGCTCATATAACGAAATGTACTCATTTTCTTTGTTACCCAAGCCTAACTGTCACATATACATACTCATAATAGCCCATGTTTTATACTAAATCACCTTTTATACACATGTTTTACAACTTTTACAAATAAGTCCTTTTATGCATTTTCATCAAAAACCACCTAGTAAAAGTTGTTTATCACACATCAAACTTTCATTTTCTACCATGAATCATCAAGTTACAAGCATGTCACACATGGGTAAATTTTTAAACATGAACCCTACAAAATAATGGTAGAAATAGGTAAATCAGGCTACGAGGACTTCAAAAATGTGAAGAACATTAAAAATGGGGGCTTGGAGGCACTTACTATGAAGCTTGGAAGTTGAAGAAGCCCTAGCTATGGTGTCGTTAGTGATTTTCAACCATGGTGGGAGAAGATGGACACAATTTTGAGTTATTTTCCCTTTTTATTCTTTTATTAACCAAATGACCAAAATGCCCTTCACTTAAAACTTTGATGTTTTATCCATCCATGTCCATTTTTGTCCAAACTAAACTATATTGGTCTAATTACCATATAAGGACTTCTAATTTAATAACTCATCACAATCAAATCCCTTTAGCAATTAAAACACACATTTTACAACTTTTACAAAGTAGTCTTAGAAATCAAATTGGACACTTTATCAACAAAATTTCTTAACCAAATTTTCACACATGCATTCAGTCATATAATAAATCTCAAAACCTTATCACAATAAACTTTTCTACTTCAGATTCATGGTTTCAAAACTACTATTCTATTTAGGCCCTAAAATAGGTTGTTACACACTCTTTGTGTTAGCTATCTCGGGTATCCAATGATATTCTATTTGGTTCAAGGGGCATGATTTTGAAAGGAAACTGTAAATGTCAAATATGAGCAAATACATGTATACATGAAATACATTGAAATGATGAGATACATGGAAAGTATGTTATGTTATGAAGGATGTTATATCCAAATTGAATCATATTCAAGTCTAATGGTTATCCATGTTGAATTCATGTGAAATATGTTTAAGTATGCTAACATGTGTTGTTGTTTGATGCTTAGGCATGTGCCAAGCTATTGGTTGGATTGTATTATGCTTACTTATAAGTTATGCATTGAAATGGTAAGTGCCCAAATGGAAATATACTTGTATTCATGAAAGAGTGGAAGGTTTAAATTATGTAATTTCTTATGAAATGGTTTATCATGTGGTTAATTCTAAAAGAGCTATGTTTAAATGCATGAGCTTGTGGCTATGGTTGATTATATGCTTATTTCTTATGTGTTATGCATATGAAACAGGTGTGGAAAGATAATGAAATAGTAAGTTCATACTTGAAGTGTAAAATGATGAAAAAGGGAATGATGAGTTGAATTGATGTTGTTGTTTAAACTAAAGAAAGTAAATGTAATGGAAAGTAAAGAAATGCAAATGAAAATAAGAAAATTTGAAAGGGTTTAAAGTTTTATAAAATCCTACTATGCTAGGGATGATATGTATATGTGATGTTTTGGTTTTATTCATTTTGGGAGTTGTTGATTATGCTTTCATGAATCTTGCGGTATTGGTATAGGATTATTCTCGATATATATAAACTTCATATTTGTAATTGATTGAAGTGACTAAAGTTATATGAGCATACTAAGCATTCATTACTTATGTAGTTGTTTTTCCTTTAACTTTCAGATTATTGGAAGCTTGATCAAGTTAAAAGCTAGTCAGAGATCCATCAAACTATCCATTGATTATATTAGTAGATTTTGATGTCTTGGTTAAGGTTATAATGTCATATATAGGTGGACTTATGGTTGATGATTAGTTGAAGCATGTATAGTTATTTTGGATGATGAAGCCTTGGTACATTTTGTGCCTTGTTGATATGTGTTAATTCGATAATGTGTTAAAGCATGTTTGAATGGCCAAAGTGATATATGATGAATTGACCTCAACATGGTCAAGATATGGTATACTTTGGTAAGGCTTTGAATAGATGTAAATGATTGAAATATGGTTTGTATACATGTTGATTGTTGGAACCATCTAGACATGGTTAGATTTGTGTCATTTAAATGGCCTTGATGGTTGAAGTGGAAATGATCATTTGAAGTTGTATTTTAAATAACCAAATCCATATGTTTGATTGTGATTTTGACATTTGGTCAATTATGCTATAACTTGGTACAGAATTAAACTATATATATGTATATATGGATAAGTTATGGTCAAATATGTATAAGTTAGATATATGTATATTTGGGATGCATGAAAACTATAGTTCAAATGATAAGTTCTAATGATAAGGTATAAGTTAAGCATGACATATTTTAAAATGGTAGCAAGGTGATCAATTATGCATATGTGTTGTTAAGTTGAGTGCTTGCTTTGAGGTACCTTTTGGGCTTGTTGGTTGTATGGATAAATACCATATTGATTTAGCTTTATTATGTATGTTTTAGGTATATTTTGTAATGCTTGAAATAGGTACAAGGGCTTGTATGTATGAGCATATTTTTGGTAAAAGAAATGACTTGAAAATGGCATATTTCTTGTCCACATGGCCTAAGACACGGGTATGTGTCTCAATCATGTATGACACACAGTCACGTGACACGGTCGTTTGTCCCCTTAAGTTTTTATAGGTTGCATTTTGAGAGTTACATGGCTTGGCACACGGGCATGTGGCTTGGCCGTGTGAATCATGTTAGAGAGTTACACGGGCACAGACACGGGCTGGAAAAAGGGACATTATACAAGTGTTTCCATGGACTATGATATGATTTATGAAATGTTTGAGAATGATTGTTTTTATGTTAAAAGTTTATGGTAATGCTTTGTAACCCTATTCTAGCGACGGATATGGGTTAGGAGTGTTACAAGGTTTATTAATTTAATTAGTTTAATTGATCTTTTAATTTGGATTCATTCTACTAATTTGTGACTCAATTAGATTAGTAATTATTTTCTATAGTTAATTTAATAGTAATTTCTCCAGTCTATAATCCCCTAGGTACGATCCTTGAAATACTTACCAGTGTTACGTTGTAACACAAATCTATATTAAAATTTGACCTATTTGTGTCACACCTTAAAATAGGGCCTAGAAGTTTCAACGGTAAAATGGGAATTTAGCTCTAGTTAGCTTGGGAATATCGTAGCATGGTAAATCGAAAATGTTTTTGTCTATGACTTTTTGAAAATCAAATAAATTTTTGTAAAGAATACTGAAAAGACTTTCAATTTTGAAATAAAGATTGATTTGTAAAAAAGATTAAATTTTGAGTGTTTATAAAGTAATTGAACCAAATTTTAAAATTCAACCTACTTGTCCCTTCACCTACAGCAAATGCACAAAACCTGTTCCCTTTTTTTTTAGTTGTCGTCCAGTGTTTCTCCAAGCACTTCCTATTTGATTTTATTTTACAAACTTTATTCTTTTGATTTCTAACATCACCCAATCCATAAATCTCCATAGAATTACTAGAAAAACACCATAGATTTCTTCATTATTTAACTTTTGGGTTTTTTTGGATTTTCAATCAAACACTCGGTACTTGTAACAACCTGAATTAGGGACTAAATAGAAAAGTGGTTTTGAAACCATGAATCTGAGGTTTAAAATACTATTCCAATTTAGTTTTGATGTTTATTGGGTGTTTGGTTAAATATGTGAAATTTTGGTGTGTGAATTTTATTGGTTACATGTCCAATTTGGTATGTTGGACTAAATTGCAATAGGTGAAAAATATGGGTTTCATTTCATAAGGTACTTGATTGAATTAGGTTTTGAAATTAAAGGTCCTTATATGGTAATTAGGCCATTTTAACTTAGCTTGGACAAAAATGCCCAAGGAAGGGTAGGCATAACAAAGGTTTTAATGAAGGGCATTTTGGTCATTTAGTTAATAAAAGAATAAAAAGGGAAAAATAAGGAAAAATCTTGTCCATGAATTCTCTCCTTGGCTGAATATAGAGAGAAAGCCATAGCTAGGGTTTCTTCAACTTCCAAGCTTGATTATCGAGAAGATCGAGGAATCAACCTTGACTGGGGTAAGGACAAGGTCTCGGATTAATTTCCAAAATACCACTATTTGTTGTCGAGGTAAATTTATATGTAAGTAAGTGTCTGTTTTATTTGTACATTAGTAATTCTAATGGATGTTATGAAATGCTGCTATTGAATATGCACACGAGGGCTACGAGACTAAAGGGCTAGGTCATATGGGTGATAAAGTGAACTTTACCATGTGTACCAGAGAGCTGAGCTTATGTGTTGGTAGAATCATGAGAGGAAAGTCCACCGAGTATCGAATGTTAATCCGAAGAGTTCAATGGAAGACTTACTAAAGAGACTTGGTATGGTAGTATTACTTGTGTGTACAAGTGTATTCTTGTGGGCAAGTGTAATTGTGGGAAAAAGCACGTGGATGCAAATGTGCAAGTGGACTTAAGTGGGTAAAAATAATGTGCATGATATGTGTGAAAATGTTGGTAAGTTTAGGTGGTAAGTTAGTGTGTGAAAGATAAACCCTTATATGGCTAAATGTTGTTATGATGATAATTATTTACATATAGATTTACTAAGCTTTTAAAGCTTACTCTTTTCTCTTTTCCCTCGTTTTATAGATTCAATCAAGCTAGCTCGGGATCGGAATGAGTCGGAGGATCACCCACACTATCGACGTTATCTTTTGGTATAGTAAAATGAACTCTTAAGACTATGGCATGTATAGGGACTTAATGATGTTGTAGGTGTTAAGTTGGTTTGATTATGTTTGGGTAAATGTCATGGGATAAGTCATTTTGCATTCAAGGCTAAGTGATATAGCCATTGATGACGATACTTTGTTTATTTATCCTTATGAGGAAATTTATGGGATGCTTAGTGTGTTTGTGTGCGTTTAACTTGAAATGGGTGATGAATGGGTAAATGGAGCCCTTTAGGTGTCTAAAGATGTGTTTGTTGTGTGGTGTTAAAAGTAGTAAAGATAGCATGTGTTTTGGGGCAAAGTATGGCTTGGAAAATAGCCTAACTTAGGGCCACACGGCCAGCTCCCATGGCCATGTGTGTAGGGCATGTGAATTTTGCATGGGATTTTCGGAGATTAAGGACGTCACACGACCTAGTCACACGGGCGTGTCCCGTGGCCGTGTGACCAAAATTACATGCTGACATCATAAACAGAATGTCCTAATTTTTCACACGAGGAGGCCACATGGGCATGTCGAGGCCATGTGATAGACACGGCAAAGGACACGGGCGTGTGCTCGGCCCTGTGAAAACCCCTGTAGGTTCGAAATGAAAAATAATTTTCCAATAATTCAGCACGGATAGGGGACTCGGGCGTGTGTGACGACACGGCCTGCCCACACGGGCGTGCCTCTGTCTCACAAGAGCGTGCGCCCTATATTAGGTTAAATTTTCCAAAATTTTTCTAAGTTCTCGATTTGGTCTCAGACCAATCCCAAACCATGTTTTGGGCCTCGTAGACCCACTTTAAGGGTTGTATTGCATTTTATGAATAAGTTTTAAATTGGATTGAAAATTTATGGTTCGATTGTGCATGAATGATGGTGATATTGTCTGGTAATGCCTCGTGCTCGGGTAAGGCGATAAACCCGGGTAAGGGGTGATACATTTAGTGGTATTGGAGCTATGGTTTATTTGGTTCTCAGACTACCGTAGCATTGTGGATGAGTCCAGCTGTACATGCCATAGATATATTATGATAGTGTGGTGACTCTTGACTTTTCTAAACTGTGTAACACCCCGAATTTTGGGTCTAGAAGTATTGGGCCTTGAGTTTTAGATCAGTTAGAAGGTGGCTTAAATAATTTAAATGTGTTTAAAAATTTTATAATTGCATGTCTAGTTTAATATTTAAGAGATTTATGAAGGGTTGGTAGTGCGGGAAAATATTAGGTATTATTTTGGTAAACTTTCTCCTTAAATTTTTGATTCTATCAAGTTTTGTTTTTTTTATATTGAGAACTAAATTTTAACCATTCGGGTTTTAGCCTTCTAACCTTCATTCGTATTTGGTATATTTTCTTTTCCTTGATCTCTTCTCTTCTCTTCTACTTCTCCTTTTAGTCTCTCTTTTAAGCCGAACCTCTCCTATAAGCTATCGAGTTCATGGGGTCGAGAGTAAATCCCGATAAATAGTTATTTCTTTTCCTTTCCTTTTGGCGTTTTTGGGTAAAAGCCAAATATCTGATTTTATCCTAGAGAAGTTAGATTGACTGTTCTTCTTTTTGGTGATGACTCTTCTTATTATTATCTTTTCAGATTCCCGATTATTCTATTCGATTCCATAGGGATTCTTTAGCTATCGAGTTCTCAAGTATCAGGATATCTCTCTCTTGGTAGTTAATCGATTTGGGAAGGTAAGTACGATTGGTTGTGTGCTTTCCTTAGGCTAGTATTTGATTAACCTTGGTTGTGCGATGTTGATGTTTGGTGATGGTAATGGTATAGATAAACCACAGAGGTATAGGATCGATTCTTAGTAAATCGACTTACGTGTTATAAGCCGATTCGATCAAGGTAGGTACTAATTTTGGGTTTGGTTTTGGTATTAGGTTGGGCTAGCTAAATCTCTTTAATCAAAGACTAACCGAGTACTTTGTTCAATTATAGGTTCTTCACTCGTGGATTATTGCATTTTTATCATTAAGGTGTGAACCCACACCAACACACATAATAGATCGGCAAATCCCAAAATGCCAAAAAGCCGAAAGACTGGCGACGGCAATCATACGAGCGTCTGAACGCTCGTGTGGAAAAGATTGATACGTCAATAAAGGCCCCGTGAGCGAACTCATGGTCTTGGGCCGCGTTTTGGCTAACCAGGCCAAAATGAGCCAAATGGGCCCGATGGGCCCGTGGGCTCGAAATGTGCAAAATGGATGGTTTGATAAGAAATGACCAGCCAGTCATGATGGTTGCATGGCTTTGTATAGATTTGGGCCTGATGGGCCATATAAGAGCGTGGGCCCGTTTGGGCTACGTAATGGGCTTCTTGGGGCTAGTGTATTTGTATTGCCAATAAGGTCATAAAATGTGCTAAATAGTTGTGGATTGGTTAATGGGGCCAAGTTATGATTTTCGGCCCGTAATGGAAAATGATTGAAATACCTCTAAGGGGTAAATTTACAATTTTGCCCACGAGGGTAAATAATTGTTTTATGCTCTGATCTGGTTATTTTGCCATGTGATTTATATTTATGTACGTTGCATACATGTCATATTGCATGGGGTTGGGATTTGTTATGGAGGAAGAACCCGTTCTGGTGGCTGTGCCACATATGCTAATAATAGCAGCTTTGCTGCAGATGCTAGTCAGTGCCGCAAACGGTGCTAACACGGTAAGCGTAGGGATGGCGTGAGTGAGTTATTCTCCACAGGAAGTGTAGGGTTGGACGGAGGCAAGTGCCGAGTTGGATGGGGTTAACATGCATTATTCATATAAGATTGATTCTGTAATAGGCTACGGCCCAGATTGATACTGAGACGGGCTTAGGCCCAGATTCTTACTAGTTAAGGCTTGGGCCCAACCAAGGCCACTAAGGGCTAAGGTCCAATGGCCACTGTTAACTGTGATATGGGATCAGGCCCAGCTGAGGCCCAAAGGCCACCGATATTGGATAGGGTTTTAGCCTAAATTGTTTATTGCATGTTATGTGTTTGACGAGGGTCGTACACACTGAGTTTTTGAAAACTCACTCCTCCTTTAATTTTTTTAGGTGAGCCTCAATAGGCGGCTTGATGTATGAGGAGACTCAGAGGTCGCCACACTGCAAGTTAATTAAACAACTTAGTAGTTGCTTTTATTTGGTTTTTAATTTTTAGTTAATGGGTTGTAATAAGGCCTTTAATCACTGGTTTGATTTTTATATGTGGTTTTATTATTATTTCTATATTTGTTTTACTTTCAATTAAAACACGTCTTCCAAATTAAATGACATTTTCAAACCAACATAAATACCTGAATGTTTTTTCACTATAATTTAGCAAGTAAATTAACAAGATAGGCAAACTCGGATTTTCAAATCACCATATTCAATGGTTTTATTTAAACTTCCAAATTTTCAACTGAACAAGCATACAGTGGATTTGGTTTCTAAACTAAAGTATTGTTTCAATGACAACGACACTGATTTGTGCAAATCACCCTTTAATGTGGCACCGCCGGATTTGACCATAACGTTTGGGCTAGGTTTGGGGTGTTACATTTAATGGTATTAGAGTCTGGTTGCAAAGCTCGGGCTGTGAAATGGGCCTTAGTATTTGGGCTAAAAAACTATTTTCAAATAAATTAAAATATCTTGAAGGTTTTAATTGTGTGGCACACCGTGTCTCCAACGTTGAGCCAAGTAAGTATTTTTGATATTGAATTACTTATAAACTGTTATACTACAATAGGTCTTAAGCTGTTAATTGTTTATATTCAATAGGATTTCCTTAGATATCGGACTTTATGTAAACACTTGAATTTGAATTTGGTACTTGTACTGTGTATAATTGAGAATGTTTGCAGTAGGTGGATGTTTTAGAGGTGTATTAAAATTATTAAGATTAGAGTGCACAGCGGTAGCCTGGTGGGATAGCTGATACATGACTACCATGTTATTTAGAAATTTCGAGGGCGAAATTTTTTTTAGGAGGGGTGAATTGTAACACCCTGAATTTTAGGCCTAAGTATTGGGCCTAGAAGTATTGGGCCTTTAGTTTTAGATCAGTTAGAAGGCGGCTTAAATAATTTAAATGTGTTTAAAAATTTTATAATTGCATGTCTAGTTTTTTATTTAAGTGATTTAAGAAAGGTTGGTAGTGTGGAAAAATATTAGGTATTATTTTGGTAAACTTTCTCCTTAAATTTTTTATTCTATCAAGTTTTGTTTTTTTATATTGAGAACTAAATTTTGACCATCCAGGTTTTAGCCTTCTAGCCTTCATTCGTATTTGGTATATTTTCTTTTCTTTGATCTCTTCTCTTCTCTTCAACTTTTCCCTTTAACCTCTCTTTTAAGCCGAATCTCTCCTATAAGCTATCGAGTTCGTGGTGTTGAGATTAAATCCTGGTAAGTAATTATTTCTTTTCCTTTCCTTTTGGTGTTTTTGGGGTAAAAGCCGAATATCTAATTTTATCTTAGAGAAGTTAGATTGTCTGTTCTTCTTTTTGGTGATGACTCTTTTTATTATTATCTTCTCATGATTCCCGATTGTTCTGATCGATTCCATAGGGATTCTTTAGCTATCGGGTTCTCAAGTATCAGCAAATCTCTCTCTTGGTAGTTAATCAATTCGGGAAGGTAAGTAGGTTGGTTGTGTGTTTTCCTTAGGCTAGTATTTGATTAACCTTGGCTGTGCGATGTTGATGTTTAGAGATGATTGTGGTACAGATAAACCACAGAGGTATAGGATCGATTCTTAGTAAATCAACTTAGGTGTTATAAGCCGATTTGATCAAGGTAGGTACTAATTTTGGGTTTGGTTTTGGTATTAGGTTGGGCTTGCTAAATCTCTTTAATCAAAGACTAACTGAGTACTTTATTCAATTATAGGTTCTTCGCTTACGGATTATTGCGTTTTAGTCATTAAGGTCTGTACCCACACCAGCACACATAATAGATCGGCAAATATTAAAATGCTGAAAAGTCAAAATGCCAAAAAGCCGGTAGATTTGCGACATCAATCACACGAGCGTGCAAATGCTCATGTAGAAAGGATCGATACGTCGATAAAGGTCCCATGAGCGAACTCATGGTCTTGGGCCGTGTTTTGGCCAACCAGGCTGAAATGGGTTAAATGGGCTCGATGGGCCCGTGGGCTTAAAATATGCAAAATGGATGGTTTGATAAGAAATGACCAACCATTCTTGATGGTTGCATAGCTTTGGATAGATTTGGGCCTAATGGGCCATATGAGAGCATGGGCCCATTTGGGCTACGTAATGGGCTTCTTGGGGCTAGTGTATTTATATTGGTAGTAAGGTCATAAAATTACTAAATAGTTGTGGATTGGTTAATGGGGCCAAGTTATGATTTTGGGCCCGTAATAGAAAATGATTGAAATACCCCTAAGGGGTAAATTAGCGATTTTGCCCATGAGGGTGAATAATTATTTTATGCTATGATCTAATTGTCTTGCGATGTGATTTATATTTATGTACGTTGCATAGATGTCATATTGCATGGGGTTGGGATTTATTATGGAGGAAGAACCCGTTCTGGTGGTTGTGCCATATATGCTGATAATAGCAGCTTTGCTGCAGATGCTAGTTAGTGCCACAACCGGTGCTAGCACGGTAAGTTTAGGGATGGCGTGGGTGAGTTATTCCCCACAGGAAGTGTAGGATTGGACGGAGGCAAGTGCAGGGTTGGATAGGGTTAACATGCATTCTTTATATAAGATTGATTCCGTAGTGGGCTACGGTCTAAATTGATACTGAGACGGGCTCAGGCCCAAATTGTTACTAGTTAGGGCTCGGGCCCAACCGAGGCCACTATGGGCTAAGGTCCAAAGGCCATTTTTAATTGTGATGTAGGCTCGGGCCCAACTGAGGCCCAAGGGCCACTGATATTGGATAGGGCTTAAGTCCAAATTGTTTATTGCATATTATGTGTTTGACAAGGGTCGTACACACTTAGTTTTTGAAGACTCACTCCTTCCTTTAATTTTTTTCAGGTGACCTTCAGTAGGTGGCTCGACGTAGGAGGGGACTCGGAGGTGGCCACACTGCAAGTTAATTAAATGACTTAGTAGTTGGTTTTATTTGGTTTTTAATTTTTAGTTAATGGGTTGTAATAAGGCCTTTAATCCCCGGTTTGATTTTTATATGTGGTTTTATTATTATTTCTATATTTTTTTTTTGCGTTTCAATTAAACACGTCTTCCAAATTAAATGACATTTTGAAACCAACATAAATACCTGAACATTTTTCCGCTGTAATTTAGCAAGTAAATTAACAAGATAGGCAAACTCAAATTTTCAAATCACCATATTCAATGGTTTTATTTAAACTTCTGAATTTTGAACTGAACAAGTATACGGTGGATTTGATTCCTAAACTAAAGTATTATTTCAATGACAATGACACCAATTTGTATGAGTCACCTTTCAATGTGACACCACCGGATTCGACCATAACGTCTGGGCCAGGTTTGGGGTGTTACAAACTGTGTTTTGGTTTTAGATAGTAATGGATCCTGAACAAGCTACGGTTGATGATACAGCTAGTAATGCGCTAGCTCCCGCGCAAGGTACCGCACCGATAGAGAGTAGAACTGAGACTATGAGTCAAGGAGACGAGGCTCGGGATGCCTTTCTCCGAATGATGAATGATTGGTATACCGATTTTGTTAGAGCAAACCCTAATGCTCAACCCCCTCCTCCCCTGCCTATACCACAACCGGTTCCCTTGGCCTTACAGGGTGATGATATGGTAAGGTTGATAAAACCTTCGGTAGATAAAATTCAAAAATAAGGAGCCGAAGAGTTTAGAGCTAGTGTGGATGATGATCCAAAAAGAGTGGAGTTTTGGCTCAAAACTTCCATCAAAGTATTTGAGGAATTATCTTATACACCTGAGGAGTGTCTAAAATGTGCCGTATCCTTGTTGAAAGATTCGGCCTATCGTTGGTGGAAGACATTAATATTTGTGGTCCCGAGGGAGAAAGTGATGTGGTATTTCTTTTTGGAGGAATTTCACAAAAAAGTATATAAGTCAGAGATTTGTGGATCAAAAAAGGAAAGAGTTTCTCGAGTTGAAACAAGGTAAGATGACTGTGGCTGAGTATGAGCGTGAATGTGTCAGACTTAGCAAATATGCATAAAAATGTGTTTCTATCGAGGCGATGTTGGGTAGAAGGTTTGAGGACGGGCTCAATGAGGATATCAAAGTGCTGGTGGGAAGAACTAAAAGAATTTGTGGTGTTAGTTGACAGAGCATGCAAGGCCGAGGAGCTAAATAAAGAGAAGAGAAAAGCAATTATGGAGGCTCGAGATGCTCAGAAGAGACCGCTGAGTAAGTCCTTCCAATCTTTATCAAAGAGGTTTAAAGAAATGAATCCTCGAACGACAGTTTCAGCTGGATAGTCATACCGAGATCGAGATAAAGTATATTCAGGTTCTAAAACTCAGGCTACATTGATGGCTAGTGTAGGTAACGTAAGGACTGATAGACCTGAGTGTCAGAACTGTGGTAGATGAAACACCAATGAGTGCTAGGGGCCTAACCCGACTTGTTTCAGGTGTGGTTCCGTAGATCATTTTATTAGCAATTGCCCTGAGAGAGTGGAAGATAAGAAATTTCAAGGTGTTAGATCAAGTCACGCTACTAGTAAGGGTCGACCGCCAGAGAACGTCCGAGGTGGAACTAGTGGTAAGAGTACAGTGAAAGATACAACTGTGAGATCTGAGACGAGAACACCTGGTAGAGCTTACGCTATGCGAGCACGTGAAGAGGCATCATCTCTGGACGTGATTATCGGTACATTCTCACTTTATAATATTGATGTTATTGCATTGATAGACCCAGGCTCCACTCATTCTTATATTTGTGAAAAATTAGGGCATAGTATGACGTTGCCTGTTGAGTTTACTGAAATTGTTATTAAGGTGTCAAACCTATTAGGCAAATTTCTATTGGTAGATAAGGTTTGCAGGAATTGTCCTTTGATGATTTAGAGTTACTGTTTTCTAGTTAATTTGATGTTGTTGCCATTTGACGAGTTTGATATTATTTTGGGTATGGATTGGTTGACATTACATGATGTTAAGGTAAATTGTTCATAGAAAACTCTTGAGCTGAAATGTGAAAGTGGTGAAATTCTGTGCATTGGAACAGATGGGTTGATTAAAATGTCGGTGGTAATTTCTTGCATGTCTGCTCAGAAATGCATGAGAAAAAGTTGCGAGGCTTATGTAGCATATGTGTTGAATACTGAGGTGTCAGAATTGAGACTTGAATCTGTGCCCGTAGTTTGTGAATTTTCAGACATGTTTCCGGAAGAGTTACCCGGGTTACCTCCTGTTAAAGAAATTGAGTTTGCTATTAATTTGTTACCTGGGATTGCACCTATTTCCATTGCTCCATGTAGGATGGCTCCGACTGAATTGAGAGAGTTAAAGGCTCAGTTGCAAGAGTTAACAAAAAAGGGATTTGTGAGGCCGAGTTTCTCTCCTTGGGGTGCACCTGTATTGTTCGTAACGAAGAAGGATGGGTCGATGAGGCTTTGTATTGATTATAGGCAGCTCAATAAGGTGACTATGAAGAACAAGTATCCATTGCCAAGAATTGATGATTTATTCGACCAATGAAAGGGAGCAACGGTGTTCTCTAAGATTGACTTGAGATTTGGCTATTACCAGCTGCGGGTTAAGGAATCCAATGTGCCGAAGACTGCTTTTAGAACGAGGTATGGCCATTTTGAACTTCTTGTTATGCCATTCGGTTTAACTAATGACCGACTATGTTGATGGATTTGATGAATAGGATTTTTCGACAATATTTGGACAAGTTTGTAGTGGTGTTCATAGACGACAAATTGATCTATTCTCAGGGTGAGTCAGAACATGTCGATCACTTAAGGACGGTATTGCAAATTTTGAGAAAAGAAAAGTTATTTGCTAAGTTTAGCAAGAGTTAGTTTTGGCTACATGAAGTTGGGTTTTTGGGACACATAGTCTTGAGTGATGGTATTCAGGTTGATAAAAGTAAGATTTCGACAATTGTTGATTGGAAGCCATCGAAGAATGTAACCGAGGTTAGAAGCTTTCTGGGTTTAGCTGGTTATTACCGATGATTTGTCGAGGGTTTTTCTTTGATTGCTTCTCCTATAACCAAGCTGCTTCAAAAGGATGTAAAATTTGAGTGGACCGAAAGATGTCAACAAAGTTTTCACCAGTTGAAAGCTAAATTGACTGAGGCACCAATGCTAGTGCAACCTGAGTCGGGAAAGGAGTTTGTGATTTATAGTGATGTATCACTAAATGGCCTTGGATGTGTACTGATCTAAGAGGGCAATGTGGTGGCCTATGCTTCGAGGCAATTAAAACCACATGAAAAGAACTAACCGACACATGATTTAGAGTTGGCTGCTATCGTCTTTGCTTTGAAGATTTGGCGCCATTATTTGTATGGTGAGAAATGTCAGATTTTTATCTACCACAAAAGCTTGAAATACTTGATGAATCAAAAGGAATTGAACTTGAGACAACAGAGGTGGCTTGAATTGTTAAAGGATTGCGAGCTAGTAATTGAGTATCATCCCGAAAAAGCAAATGTGGTTGCAGATGCTTTGAGCAGAAAATCCTTGTGTGCTTTGAGAGCTATAGGCACAAGTTTGAACTTTTCTGATTATGGTTCTATATTAGCCGAGTTGAGGGCTAAGCCATTATTTCTACAGCAAATTTGTGAAGCTCAAAAGAATGATGATGAATTGCAGGCCAAGAGGGTTCAGTGCGAGATGGGTGATAACTCAGATTTTCGAGTTAGTTCGAATGATTGCTTGATTTTCATGATAGAATTTGTGTTCCTAGAGATGAGGAGTTGATTCGGGAAATTTTGCTTAAGGCACATAGTGGTTGTTTATCTGTACATCCGGGTAGCACAAAAAATGTATAATTACTTGAAGAAGTTGTATTGGTGGCTGGGCATGAAAGAGGACATTTTGGAATTTGTGACAAAGTGTCTGATCTGCCAACAGGTGAATGTGGAGCAGCAGGTACCTTTGGGTTTGCTTCAGCCAATAATGGTTCCCGAGTGGAAGTGGGATAGGATTACCGTAGATTTTGTGACAGGGCTACCTTTGACACCAAAAAAGAAAAATGCTGTGTGGGTTATTGTGGACAGATTGACGAAGTCAGCTTATTTTATACCGGTACGTGTGGATTATTCACTTGATAAATTGGCCGAATTATATGCTGCTGAAATTGTGAGGTTACATGGGGTACCTATGTCTATCATCTCGGATAGAGATCCGAGGTTTATCTCGAGATTTTGGAAAAAGCTGCAAGAAGCACTAGGTACGAAGTTAAATTTTAGTACCATATTTTACCCGTAGACTGATGGCCAATCCGAGAGGGTAATTCAAGTTGTTGAAGATATGCTTCGGTGTTGTGCTCTACAGTTCAAGGGTAGCTGGGAAAAATAATTTCCTTTGGTAGAATTTACGTACAACAATAGTTATCAGTCAAGTATAAGGATGGCGACTTATGAGGCATTGTATGGCTGAAAATGTCGAACTCCCTTGTATTGGACAGAGTTGAGTGAGAAACATTGAGGAAAATGTGAAGGTAATTTGGGATTATTTAAAGACTACTTCTGATCGACAAAAGTCTTATACTGATTTGAAAAGGAAAGATATTGAATATTAGGTCGGTGATAAAGTATTTTTGAAAGTGTCGCCCTGGAAAAAGTATTAAGATTTGGCCAGAAAGGCAAGTTAAGTCCACGTTTCATTGACTGTACGAGGTTACAGAAAGAATAGGGCTAGTGGCATATCATCTAGCTTTACCATTAGAATTGGAAAAGATACAAAATGTGTTTCATGTGTCAGTGTTACAACGGTATCGTTTAGACCCTTCATATGTGATTTCACCTATGGATATTGAGATTCAATCGGGCATGACCTACGAGGAGAAGCTAATTAAGATTTTGGCTCAAGAGGTTAAACAGTTAAGAAACAAAAATATAGCTTTAGCGAAAGTGTTATGGCAAAAACATGGTGTGAAGTGGCTATGTGGGAACCAGAGGAAGCTAGGAGGAAACCGTACTTAAACCTATTTCCCGGTAAGACTTTTTAGGACAAAAATCTTTAAAGGGGGAGAGTTATAACAGCCCGAATTAGGGGCTAAATAGAAAAGTGGTTTTGAAACCATGAATCTGAGGTTTAAAATACTATTCTGATTTAGTTTTGATGTTTATTGGGTGTTTGGATAAATATGTGAAATTTTGGTGTGTGAATTTTATTGGTTACATGTCCAATTTGGTATGTTGGACTAAATTGCAATAGGTGAAAAATATGGGTTTCATTTCATACGGTACTTGATTGAATTAGGTTTTGAAATTAGAGGTCCTTATATGGTAATTAGGCCATTTTAACTTAGCTTGGACAAAAATGTCTAAGGAAGGGTAGGCATAACAAAGGTTTTAATGAAGGGCATTTTGGACATTCGGTTAATAAAAGAATAAAAAGGGAAAAATAAGGAAAAATCTTGTCCTTGAATTCTCTCCTTGGCTGAATATAGAGAGGAAGCCATAGCTAGGGTTTCTTCAACTTCCAAGCTTGATTATCGAGAAGATCGAGGAATCAACCTTGACCAGGGCAAGGGCAAGGGCAAGGTCTCGGATTAACTTGAAAATACCACTTTTTGTTGTCAAGGTAAATTTTTTATGTAAGTAATGTGTCCATTGTATTTGTACATTAGTAATTCTAATGGATGTTATGAAATGTTGCTATTGAATAATCTCCTATGATGTTGAAAGTATGGAAATGAGGGTTCCCATTTGAACCGCCGAAAATAACGAGTGATACGGATAAATATGGCTAGGTCACATGTGTGATAAGGTGAGCTTCACCATGGAGACTCAAGAACTATGGAACTTAATGGCTAAGTCACATGTGAGATAAAGTGAGCTTTACCATGTGAACACAACAGTTATGAGACTAAATGGCTATGTCACATGAGTGATAAAGTGAACTTCACCATGTGTACATGAGAGCAATATCATATGTAGCTAAGTCACATAGGTGATAAACTAAACTTCACCATGTGCACACGAGGGCTACGAGACTAAATGGCTAGGTCATATAGGTGATAAAGTGAACTTCACCATGTGTACCAGAGAGCCGAGCTTATGTGTTGGTGGAATCATGAGAGGAAAGTCCACCGAGTATCGAATGTTAATCCGAAAAGTTCAACGGGAATACTCACTAAAGAGACTTGGTGCGGTAGTATGACTTGTGTGTGCAAGTGTATTCTTTTGGGCAAGTTTAATTGTGGGAAAATGCATGTGGATGCATGGGTGCATGTGGACTTAAGTGGGTCAAAATAATGTGCATGATATGTGTGAAAAAGTTGGTAAGTTTAAGTGGTAAGTTAGTGTGTGAAAGATAAACCCTGGTATGGCTAAATGTTGTTATGATGATAATTATTTACATATAGACTTACTAAGCTTTTACAGCTTACTCTTTTCTCTTTTCCCTTGTTTTATAGATTCAATCAAGCCAGCTCGGGATCGGAACTAGTCGGAGGATCACCCACACTATCGACGTTATCTTTTGGTATAGTAAAATGAACTCTTAAGACTATGGCATGTATAGGGACTTAATGGTGTTGTAGGTGTTAGGTTGGTTTGATTATGTTGGGGTAAATGTCATGGGATAAGTCATTTTGCATTCAAGGCTAAGTGATATAGCCATTGATGATGATATTTTGTTTATCTATGCTTGTGAGAAAATTCATAGGTTGCTTAGTGTGGTTGTGTGCGTTTAACTTGAAATGGGTGATGAATGGGTAAATGGAGTCCTTTAGATGTCTAAAGATGTGTTTGTTGTGTAGTGTTAAAAGTAGTAAAGATAGTATGTGTTTTAGGGAAAAGTATGGCTTGGAAAATGCCCTAACTTAGGGCCACATGGCTAGCTCCCACGACCATGTGTGTATGGCGTGTGAATTTTGCATGGGATTTTCGAAGATTAAGGACGTCACACGGCCTAGTCACACGGGCATGTCCCATGGCCGTGTGACCAAAATTGCATGCTGACGTCATAAACAAAATGTCCCAGTTTTTCACACGGGGAGGCCATATGGGCGTGTCGAGGCCTTGTGATAGACACAGGCAAAGGACAGGGGCGTGTGCTTGGCCCTGTGAAAACCCCTGTAGGTTCGAAATGAAAAATAATTTTCCAATAATTCATCATGGTAGGGGACTCGGGCATGTGTGACCACACGACCTGCCCATATGGGCGTGCCCTTATCTCACACGGGCGTGTGCCCTGTATTAGGTTGAATTTTCCAAAATTTTTCTAAGTTCTCAGTTTGGTCTCGGACTATTCCCAAACCATGCTTTGGGCCTCGTAGGCCCACTTTAAGGGTTGTATGGTATTTTATGAATAAGTTTTAAATTGGATTGAAAAGTTGTGGTTCGATTGTGCATGAATGATGGTGATATTGTCTGGTAATGCCTCGTGCTCGGGTAAGGCGATAAACTCGGGTAAGGGGTGTTATAGTACTTAATCAACCAAGGTGACAATTCAATTCCTTATTAGTTTTTGATGTTTTCTAATCCTTTAAACTGAGTTTTTATCTATTAAATCGCATGTTTTGAAAAAAAGTAGAAATTTGAGTCATTAGCGGTGGATTTCAGGATTTTGAGTAAAAATATGGTTTCAAAGTGTTTTTCAATCAGTTTTGATATGAATAGAAGGTTTCTAAATTGAGTTCAAAGTTTTGTTAAATATTTCTTATGTTTTAATAAATTTTCGTGAAAATTGTCATAATATGTTGAAAATTTTTGATACCCTGAATTGGGTAGTTTTGCGTAGTTTAAAGGTTGAGAATTAGTCGTATATGAATAATTAGATGAATGGAATTAGTTTTAGGAAAAAGGATTATGTTTAGACTGAGATAACTGAGTTTCAAGTTTGCTATGTCGAAGGTTTTAGTTTCAAGAGAATCTAACTTAGGCTTGTGTTTTTTCTTGATTTAAGAAAGTCTTTGACTGTGTGTTGATTGTGCTTGTTGTGTGATTTACTTGTTGAAGCTTCGAAATCATTAGGACTTTCTACGAGTTAAGGAAAAGTTATGTAACAGCCTATTTTCAGTGAAATCGGAACAGTGGTTTTAGGACCACAAATTTGATGTCAAAATATTTATTTTATTATTATTTTAATGTCTACAACATGTTAGTATTGTTGTATAAAAATTTTCCTAAGAAATTTTATCATTTGCATGCTTAATTTGATAAAAAGGACTAAATTGCATAAGGTGTAAAATTTGTGTTCTATAAGTAAAAGGTGTCAAATTGTTATGAGATTGGAATGTGAGTGGCCTTAAATGGTAATTAGACCATTGTTATATTTAGTGGACAAATATGAACATCATAAATGTAAATTATAAGTTGAATAAGGTTAATTTGGTAAATGAATAAAATAACAAAAATTACATTAAGGAAAAAGAAAGATATCATATTTCTATTATTTCTCCATTGCCAAAATTCACTAAGGAAGCCATTAGCAAAGCTTCAAACAGTCGACCAACCTTTATTCTCATGCATGTAAGTATTTTTCATCTTGTTTTTAATGATATTTATGTTTTTGGAGTCGTTGTAGCTTAATCTAGCTATCCCATGACTACTTTGCCAAACTGTTAATAGTCTAGGGTTTTACCATGAATGAATATTAATTATTTTTTTATGTTTGATGGATGAAAATGAATGTTTGATGATAGTTGAGTAACTTTTGTAAAGGAATTTTTGATGAATTTATCATTTAGGGATTTAATTAAAAAATAGAAAAATGTTCATGGTTAAAATGTGAAATAAATGGAATATAGGGCTTGCTAGGGACTTAATTGTTATTCGGTTAAGATGGGTTGACGCAAAATTGCATGAATTTTAATTTTTATGAGCTAGAGAGTAAATTGTAATGAATTCAAAATTTTAGGGGTAAAAGCATAATTTTGCCAAAATATGATTTTTAGATTCAATTGAATAGAATGAAATTTGATGAGATAAATTTGATTATATAAATAAAGAAAAACAATGTATGGATTTAGATTGGGCAAAAGAAAAAGTGTTGGATTAATCGATCGTATTTCTCTGTTCGCGTTTAAGGTAAGTTCGTTCATTTCAAATAGTGTTGAATTATGTTCAATTTAGATCCTTTTATGTTAAATTATGGTATTATGACTCTACAAAAATATCCAACGAAGTTTCGATGACTTTTAGATCTTGTTTGAAGCTTAGGAATACATAAGATACAAATGACATGTCATTAAGGGTTATTGTGTTTCGGGTGTTGGTCTTGTACGTCCTACCAGTGGCTGAGTTTTCGGCATGTGTTGCAGTTACTTGATAGCTTGTGTGAGCAGCAACATGTAGCTACGCCCTGACTGACAGCTTTTGTGAGCAGACCTACTTATAGCTCGAGAGAGAGCATTTATATGAGATATGAGATAGTAGTGGTTTCGAGCACATGTTGGCACATAGTGTGCGAGATTCCTGAGTATTCGATATTATTAAGTGGTTCAACAGGTATGCAATAGGGATGGATCAACAAATGATTCGATAAATAAAGCTATGAAAGCAAGAAAAAGGTATGAGATGATGATGCTTTAAATATACTTAGCTATATGCAAGGAAGTGTGAATGCTTATATATTGTGTGCATAAAAGCTATTAAGTTTTTCTGAGTTGTTAAGTTATGTGTATATCTAACTTAAGATGTTGTTGTTGCTTAGGCTAATGCCAAGCTAAGTTGGATTGCGTCCAATTGTTTTTTTATGATTATATATAGATATTGAAATGGTAAGCTTTGCTTATGATTTACAAACTTATTAAGCATTACATGCTTACTTTGTGTTATTTCTTGTGTGTTTCTAGATAATCAAAAGCTCGTTTGGGTTGAAGCTTGTCAGAGATCCATCACACTATCCCTCGGTTATATTGGTATATTTTGATGATTTTGAGTCATGGTTAAAATGGTATGTATAAGTATTTTTGTTTGATGAATTTTTCCATTATGTGTGGCTTGTATATATATGTGGTTTTGGTTGATGAACTAGTTGGTGTGTCATGATGAATATGTGGTATTTTGTGATGTTGTTTTTTTGATGTGGTGGTGGTTAAAATGATGGAAATTAAATGATGTTTATAATGGTTTATTATGATTTTTTCGTTGGTATAGATTGAGGTAGTTCATGACATGGTTAATGGGTAGATTTGGTAGCCTGAATATGTTTGGCTTTAGATCAAAATGGTAAGGTGCATGATAGATGTGAAAATGGCCAAAATGTTCAATTGGGGTTTGATTGATGATTGAATTTGATAGATTGGTAGGCAAGTTTGATGGTTGAAATTGAAGTTTCTTGTTGGCATATTGGTTGAATGGTTAGTTTCTATAATGTATAAGCTTGTATATGCATATGTTAGATGTGTTTTAAGTGCGTGATTATAGGTACAATTGGCTTGTGCTAGTGGTTTGAGTTTGGGTGAGAAAAATAGCTTGGAAAGGACCTATTTTTCGTCCATACAGGTAGAGACACAGACGTGTGTCTCAGCTGTGTGTGACACGCGGCTAGGTGACACGACTTTGTGTCCCTTGTAGCTTTAAAAGTGTTTCAAGTCAAGATATTACACAGCCTAGTACACGACCTATCACATGGGCATTTGGCTTGGCCATGTGTCCTAAGTCAGTGAGTTATGCGAGCACAAACATGGGCTGGGACATAGTTGTATGTCACTATTTCGAATACCCACATGGCCTTAGACACGAGCGTGTCCCTCAGCCGTGTGGCCCTTGCAATTTTAACTTTTTTTCGAAAAATTTCATATGCTTCCAATTTAGTCCTGATTCATTTCTAACCTCTTTTTAGGGCTTCAAGGGCTCGTAAAAGGGACCGTATGTATCATTTTGGTTGATATTACTATGATTTATGTCGTGGTTTCTTTGTAATAATAAAATGTTCGTTATATGATGTTATACTCCGATAGTACTTCATAGCCCTAATCTGACGATAGATACAGGCTAGTGTGTTACATTTATTAGTATTAAAGCTACGATTTAGTCGATTCTCAGACTGAACGTAGAGTTTGTGAGTCTAGATATACATGCCATTATATAAACTATGATAGTGTGATAACTCCTGACACGTTTTGAAATATATTATCATATAGTAATGAATTCCAACTAAGACGACTTCGATGAAGTAGAAAGCAACGTGCAAGCCTCTTTTCACAGAGTAGCATCTTCTGGTTCTAGGCCTGTATTTAAGGGCTAGGGAGGAGAGGCTAAGGAAGCCTTCTTCCAAATGATGAACGAGTGGCTTACAGGGTTTGTTCGAACAAATTTGACTGCTCAACGACCTCCACCCCACCTGTTCCCCAACCGGTCCCCTTTGTTCCTTAAGGTTTAGAACCTTTATGCGTGAGTAAGCCGCCTGTCGATAAAATCCGTAAATATGGGGTTGAAGAATTTAGAGCTACTATTGATGATGATCCTAAGAGAGTTGAGTTCTGGTTAGAGAATATGATTTGAGTTTTTGATGAATTATCTTGATCATCGGTTGAGTGTGTTAAATGTGCCGTATCTCTACTGAAAGATTCAACCTATCAATGGTGGAATACGTTGGTTTCTGTTGTTCTGAGAGAGTGGGTAGACCGTAAATTTTTCCAAATCAAGTTCAGGAAGAAATATATAAGTCATATATTTCTCGACCAGAAGCGCAAAGAATTTCTTGAGCTTAAACAAGATCGTATGACAGTATCCAAATATGAAAAGAATTCGTCAGGTTGAGAAAGTATGCCCGAAATGCATTCCAACCATAGTTGCTATGTGTAAACAGTTTAAAAATGTACTAAACGAGGACATAAAGATTCTAGTAGAGATTTTCAAGTTGAAAGAATTCATTGTTTTGGTTGACAGAGCACATAAAGCCGATGAGCTTAGCAAAGAGAAAATAAAAGCTGATTTTGATGCTAGAGATTGAAGAAAGAGATCAACTGGAAAATTGTATCATTCATCATGAAAAAGATAGAAAGAATATCATAACCATTCGGCTACTTTAGTGGGGTATCCTAACAAAGATCGAGGTAAGCAACATGCAAGTACTAAAGCTCAAGCAATATCAGTAGCGAGCGTTGGCAGTGTTAAAGCCAGTAAGCCTGACTGTCAGCAATCTGGATGAAGACATTTTGAAGAATGCTGGGTAAAAGATGGAGCCTGTTTCTGATGTGGTTCATAGGAAAATTTTATTTAGGATTATACTGAGTTACCTAAAAAAGACAAGATTTAGGCTGTTCGACCGAGAAATACAGTTGCGAGAGGGAGACTGCCGAGGAACCCTAGAAATGTGGATAATAGCCATAGTGCGACTAAGGACTCAACTGTGAGGTTCGAGGCACGAGCACCAACAAGAGACTATGCAATCCGTGCACGTGAGGAAGCTTCCACTCTAGATGTTATTACTGGTATTTTTTTCTATCTTTAACACTAAAGTTACTACTTTGATTGATCCTGGATCAACTCATTCATATTTGTGCAAGAATCTAGTGTCCAGTAAGAATTTACCTGTTGAGTCCATTGAATTTGTGGTTAAAGTATCGAACCCCCTAGGTCAGTATGTGTTAGTTGATAAAGTTTGCAAGAATTGTCCTTTGATGACTTGGGTTATAGCTTTCCGTCCAATCTAATGTTTTTTCCATTTGACAAGTTTGATGTGATTTTGGGTATAGATTGGCTGACTCTGCATGACGTTATAGTGAACTGTAGATGAAAGCTTATTGTACTAAAATGTCAGAATGGTGAGACAGTTTGGATTGAATCAGATATGTTGAGTGAGTTGCCTATCGTTATTTTAGCTATGTCAGTATAGAAATACGTGAGAAAAGGTTGTGAAGCGTAACTTGCATATGTTCTGGATTCAAAAGTGTCTGAGTTGAAACTTGAATCAGTGCTTATGGTTTGTGAATATCTCGATGTGTTTCCAGAAGAGTTACCTAGGTTACCACTGATTAGAGAGGTTGAAATTTTCCATTGAGTTAGTATCAGGAACATCACTAATATCGATAGCTCCGTACATAATGGCCCCTACAGAGTTAAAAGAGTTGAAAGCTCAGTTGCAGGAGTTAATTGATAGAGGTTTCACTCGGCCTAGCTTTTCGCCTTAGGGTGTACCGGTACTGTTCGTTAAGAAAAAGGACGGGTCAATGAGAATGTGTATCGGTTACTGATAGCTTAACAAAGTTACAATTAAGAATAAGTATCCATTGCCGCGAATTGATGGTTTATTTGATCAGTTGAAAGGTGCAACAATATTTTTGAAGATTGATCTACGTTTTGGTTATTATCCAATTCAAACCAGTACAATGGTGTTTTACACTTTCTTCTATAAAGAGCTTCAAACGATGCCATTTTTATATTGGACTAATAACTATTATTATAGGAAAATTTAGCTAACAGTAGATATTTTTCCTAGCTACCTTGAAACTTGAGTATACAGCACCGTATCATGTCTTTTAGAACTTGTATTGCGTTTGAGGATGAAAAACTATACTCGAGTTGAGTTTAGTGCCAAAAGCCTCGTTAAGTTTACTCCAAAATCTCGATGTAAACTTTGGATCATGATCATAAACACTAGATGTTGGAACTCCGTGTAATCTTACAATTTTTGACACGTATAATTCTGCTAGCCTCATAAGTGAGTAATTTGTTTTGACTGGAATGAAGTGGGTTGACTTAGTCAATCTGTTAACAATCACCCAAATCAAATCTTTCTTTTTCGAAGTTACAAGGAACCCAGATACGAAATCCATCATGACTAGCTCCCACTTCCACTCAGGAATCCTAACATGCTATAATAATCCCGACAGCACCTAATGCTCTACTTTTACTTGTTGACAAATCAAACATTTAGCTACGAACTCACAAATGTCACGTTTCATACCTGACCACTAGTACATATGTTTCAAATCACAAAACATCTTTGTGTTAGCCAGGTGAATGAAATGTGTACTATTGTGACCCTTTGATAAAATATCACTTTTCACATTTAAATTAGTTGGAATACAAATTCTATCGTGGTGATGCAATGTACCATCAGAACCGATATTGTATTTAGTAGTCAAATTATCCTGAACCAAGTTTCATTTCATTATCAACTTCGGGCCATCATTCTGTAACTCCCAAATTCATTGTAGAAACAAGGGTTTAGTTAATTCCACCAATATAGAACTATCGACATTCAGAGCCAAATAAGCGTTCAACACTCGATGTACCAGCTCGTTGTTAGTCAAACAGGAACTGTGGTTTCGGGACCACAAATTCGATTTTGAAACATTTATTTTATTTTCATTTTAATATCTACAATATGATAATATGATTGTCTAAAAATTTCGTGAAGAAATTTTATCATTTGAGTGCTTAATTCGATAAAAAGGACTAAATCGCGTAAAGCGTAAAAGTTGCGTTCTATAAGCTAAAGGTGTTTAACAACTATAGAAAATTAAAGTGAAGGTCCTTATGTGATAAATAATCTATTTATGAGATAGTGGATGATTACTAATGTTTTTAAACGTTAATTAGGTAATTAAGTAAATAAATGATAAGTTAATTAAATAAAAAATGTCATCATCTTTTCACCATTACTCCACCAAAAATGCATGAAGAAAACAACCATGGATGAAGCTACATTCAGCAAGCTTTGAAGATTAACTGGTGAGTGGTTTTTGCTCAATTTTTAATAATTTCTCCATTTTTTGACATCGTTGCAACTTAATCTAGCTAGCCCGTATCTTCGATTTCTGAACTGTTAAAATTTGTGAGTTTTGCCATTGTTGAATGTTTGAGTATTTTGATGTTTGATGATAGAAAATAAATCTTTGATGTTAGATTAATGAGTTTTATTAAGTGAATTTTAGTAAAAATGTCAATTTTTGACTAAATTGTGAAATATGAATGTTGTGGTAGAAATGTGAAATAAATGAAAATTTTGGGCTACTAGGGACTCAATTGAAATTCAGCTACCTTGGATTGAGGTTAAATTTCATGAATTTTGTATTTTCTGAGTTATGGACTAAATGATAAAAATGTTGAAATATTAAGGGTAAAATAGTAATTTTACAAAAATGTGAAATTGGATTGAATTGACTAGAATATGGATTGAAATAGCTAAATTTGATTAATTAGATCAAGATAGGGAGGTATTTTAGGAAAAATGGAAATTAGCAAAATGCCCCTAAACCTTGGAATTTCTACAATTTAGCCAAGTAAGTTCATATAACTAGAATCGAACTTTTAAATACATGTATTTATTTGAAATTGATATATGTAAATTGATTAATTAAGTTACTTGAATATCGAATGCCTATTTAATTAAGTATATTAAATACCGAGCCCTATTTGAACCATAAGAATTTGTAGGATCCGAGTGATATGTCACTAGGATTACCGTTTTGGTTGAGATTCTGCATGTGCTGTAGACTCACCACAGCTCGCATGAGCTTACCGATATATCAGCTCGTAAGAGCTTACTGTTCTTAGCTCGTTAGAGCTTATTGTTTCAGCTCGATAGAGCTTACTATTCGTTGGCTTAGGGGGAGCTTACCAATCATGGAAATGATAATGAATTGATGGATTATCAATTAATACACTTAGAGTGTATCACCTGAGTATCCCTCGATATTCAAAAAAGTTCAACAGGTATAATTTCTACTACTGGTTATATGAAGAAATTACTGGTTATACGGATGAATTACTGATTATATGAATGAATTACAATTTATACGAATAGAAATAAATTTTTATAATGTTATGTGAATTACATGGTATTGATTTTATTTGATGAATTAAAGTATGGAATGAAAGTTATATGTACTTGAGATTGAATGTTTATTGTTTTTACCTATGGTGACATGATGATTACATTGATATAATGATACTAATCTATTAATGGTTTTATATGCTTAGGCATTGGGCAATTTGGTTGGATTGTATTGAAATGGTAAAATCTGTTAAAATGACGTGCGAACAAATGATATATATGTGAAATGAGAGATAGGTGGTTTAACCACATATATGCCCATTAGTGTGCAAGATACTGAATATTCGATGTTGTTCCCCATGGTTCAATGGACAAGATGACGGTACAAGAATATAAATGATGATATGAATTAGTTTAGGTATACATGATACGCTCGACAAGTAAGTGATTTTTGATAATTTCATATGATATGTAAGTGAAAACTGATGAATACATACAAGAATTTCCAGGTTTTTATTGTAATACTTGTTGATTTGGGTGGAGTTGATTTATATGTACTCATGCTTCTCTAATTGTGAATTAATTGATAAATTGTATATAGTACATACTAGTCATACGAGCTTATTAAGCTTTATAGCTTATTGTGTTTATTTTCCATATTTTACAAATGAATGGGAAGCTCGCTTGAGTTGGAAGTCGTCAGAGATTTCATCACACTATCCAGGAATCAATTTGGTATTTTTAAACTCTTTAAAATGTGGTAATATGGTATGTATAGGCTAGTTGATGATATGAGATGTTTAAGTTATTTTAGCTATTGAAGCTTATATGTATTGATGTCTTTAAGCCATGTGATTTGGCTTAACTTGGTTAAATATTTGGTTTTGTATATGTGTACTAAATATGGCATGTTTTGGCAAGTACTAAATAGAATGAAGATATGCAAATGGTTTGAATATGTGATGGTTATATTTGAATTGAAAATGTTTTGTTAAGTATGGCATTTTAAATGATTATAAGGTTGAGTTATAGACATGTTATATATATGTGTTTATTTGCTCATAAAGCATGTCAAGTTAGTGATATATTTAGATGTATAAATGATGATAATTGAGTATTGATATGATTAGATTGTTAAATGGTGTAAAATGTGGTTTGAATAATATTGATTGGTTGCTTATATGTACATAGAAATGGTACCATTTGAATGATTGTAGGTACATGTGTTCTGGGTGAGAATTGTGGCTTGTAAATAGCCTATTTTCATCCACACGGTCAGACACGGCAATGTGGCTCGACTGTGTCTGATACATGGCCTTGGTGCACAGCTGTATGTCCCCTGATGATGTTTTAAAAATTCAAGTCAGTGAGTTACACGACTTAGACATACAAGCATGTCTATTGGCTGTGTGTAGCACACTATATTGGCACATGGGCGTGTGTAGCCATTTCAAATAGGCACACGAGCCAGACACACGGGCATGTGGTCGACCGTGTGACCAAGCCAGTATGTACCCCCTATTTCCACACGACCTGGACACGGGTGTGTCTAGTGGCCGTGTCAGGCACATGGCCTGGTCACACGAGTGTGTGACCTCTGTTTGAAATTTTTTTTTATGTTTTCCCTAAACTCTCAGATGTTAATGATTTAGTCCCAAATGTATGTTTAAAGTTTATCATGCTCATTCAAATTATGCTATGAACAAAGATGAATGGTTTTGGTTGCAATATGATAAGTTGTTAAATAAATGTTTTGATCTGAATCATAAGTTTGGTAATGCTTCTTAACCTATTCTAGAATGGATACGGGTTACGTGTGTTACATTTATTGGTATCAAAGTTACGGTTTAGTCGATTCTAGGACTAATTTAGCATATGTGAGTCTAGCTATACATGCCATATTGAACCTGTGATAGTGTGATATCTCTTGACTTTAATGAGAATTGTTTTAATAAGACAGATGTGCTTTCCAACTAAGCTAATTCTGATAGTACTGCATGTGATACTCAAATATTTGAGTAAAACGTGTTTACGAGGAGTCGAAACTCATAAAGGTACAAATGATAGTTTATATCACTATGTTATTGATAAATGTCATATGTGAGCATATGTGAGAGTCAAATTATCAGGCTTTATGACCTTCACCCCCTTACCAGTATAGAGTTATAATGATATTTATTAGATTTGGATTGAATAAGTTCCCCAGTGTGAAATCAAAGAGTTCAAAGAGTTCAAAGAGTTCAAAGATTGAATGATTTATAACATGGTCAAATATGAGAAAGGGTCAACAAGCAAAGACTATTCTGGAAGAAATGATAGATTGTTCAGAATTTCATTCGGATTACGCAATGTCATTGTTAAAGAAGAAGTTAACTTCAGTTAACTGAATTATTCAGGTATGATAATTAAAGATGTATTCCCGAAATTTCTTCTGAATCGATTTTCAATAGTGGATGAGATAATATGTATTTAATAATGACAGGATTAGATAGTGGAATAATGTTTGAATTGCATTGATAGCTGAGTGCCGCGATTATCCTTGAAGTAAATTACAATGATTTCTTCTGGGTATTCTATGTGTTCATCTATCCTCAGAGGTATGTGTAGCTGTATATTTTCAGATGAAATTCTTATTGTATGAGATAGCTGGTTAAGTATACTATTAGATGAAAGCATTGGTGATCTGTTTGGCTTATAATCGGTATTCCTCTATCTTTCTTTGGTATTCTATTTCATTGTGCTGATAGAAAAGTCAATGGTAAAACTCATATGATGCTAGTATTCTATATCTACTAGTTATTGTTCTGTTGAAAATACATGGAGATCATATAACCTTTGTTATAGTTGATTCCAGTGCATATAAGTGATGCTTTACTTCTAGACTTTTCTTTGAGACATTATCGAGATATTTATTATCGATATGGTTGCGTTCTCGAAAGTTCAGTATAGTTTTATATCTTGGATTATAGTATCTCAGTTTTCTTATGATTCTATGTGGTTATTTATAAAAGATATTTATTGAAGGGATATAATTATATTTACTTCGATTAATTTTTTTGGTTTGATCTAGTAGGATTGTTATACAAATCTCGAATTTATAGAGGTTGTGATTCTGCAGTGGTTGTTATTGGAATTATATCTGATTTTCACTTTTGTTTCAAACTACATTATTGATAGTTGGGATATCATCTATCTATATGGTTGAGACATAATGGCACTGTGATTTTAATCTATTTGATGGTTATGACTTCAGTATGGTTCTAAGCTTTGATGATTAATAGTTGAAATAACTTTATTTATATAATGCTTTTCTAGTTTTCATGAAAAGGTTGCATCGGCAAAAGTGTAAACAGTGAAAGATCAAGCTCAAATCTGTATATTGGTTATCATTTTCCAGATAATCATAAAAAATGTCAATGAGTTAAATGTGACATTATGTTTTGTTTGTGTTATGCAGTTTTTAAAGATATTTGATTTGTATTCTGAGGGAAATTGTGATAAAATTGTATATCTGAGTTAGATTGACAACAAGAAGAATGGATTTCTTGAAAAGTTATTATTGACAGTTGAGATCGACTCATTTGTTTAATCTGATTGAGTTATTCACTTGAAAGGTAATTGAATTATGTGTACTTGAGTTTATGCGTAGGTTAGGAAAATAAATCTTGTACGTTCACGAGTGAGCAGATAGGTAGTCTGAATGAAGAATTCATATTCTAGAAGACATGATATAGAATTATAACTATCGAATCAGATTTAATTCAAAAATGATATTGTAAATTAAAGTTATTCTGCTGGAGAAAGTTATTGCATTTGTGAATTTTAAATGGTTTGATACTTGTTAATAAAGTTATTAACTGTGGAAAGATTATGGAGTAGTGATTGATTATCATCCAGGGAAAGTGATTGTAGTCACAGATACCGAGAGCAGAAAATCTTTGTTTGCTTTACGGGTAATGAGTATGCAGTTTACTTTATCAGAAGGTGGTTCGATATTAGCTAAGTTAAAAAGCTAAATCAATGTTTATTCAGCAAGACTGTGGGAATTAGAAATAAGATAGTGAATTGCAAGCTAAAAGAGTACAGTGGGCGACATCTTCTGATTCGGAGTTTCAAATTGGAATCGATGAGTATTTGTTGTTTCGAGATAGAGTTCGAGTACCGAGTAATCCAAAGATCTTGTAGCGAATGATACACGAAGCTCACAGTGGTAGCTTGCCTGTTCTTCTAGGAAATACCACGATGTAAAATGATCTGAAATGATTGTATTGGTGGGCAAGTATGAGACGAGATATTTCTGACTCTACGCTTAGAAGTTAAAGTATCAACAAGTTAAGCTGATTATCATGTGCCTTCAGGACTGTTACAGACTGAGATGATATTTGAGTGAAAAATGGGATAATATTACGATGGATTCTATATTGGGATTATTCTTGTCACCAGCAAAGAAAGAGGTTATTTGGGTTACTATCAAATGTTTAAAAAGTTTGCACATTTATTTCCATACGTACATATTTCTCTTTTGATAGACTAGTTGAGTTGTACATGTCAGAGATTTTAAGATTACACAGCGTATCAGTCTCCATTATTTCGGGTGGAGACCCAAGGTTTATGTTGTGATTCGATGGGAAACTACAGTAAGTTTTATGTACGAGCTTGAGTTCTAATACTACATTTCATCCTCAAACTGATGGTTAATCTGATAAAGTGATTCATATTCTTGAAAATATGTTTTGTTATTGTATTTTAGAATCTGAAAGCAACTAAGAATGACGTTTACTATTGGTTGAGTTTTCGTATAATAATAGTTATCAGATAGTTGGAATTACCGAACTCCATTGTACTAGATCGAGCTTTGTGAGAAAACGATTTTTTGGGTTGTTTTGATCAGAGAGATTGAAGAGAAAGTGAAAGTAATTCATAACAGTTAGAAAGCAGTTTCAAATCAACAAAAAACATGTGCAAACTTGAAATGTAAAAACACTGAGTTGCAGTTAAAGGACTACGTCTTTAAGAAAGTATTGTCGTGGGGAAAAGATTCTTCAATTTGGCTTGAAAGAGAAGTTGAGTCTCTAATTCATTAGGTCGTATGAGATTATTGAAAGGGAAAGGTTAGTGGCTTATCAACTTAAATTACTGCCAGAACTTGAGAAGATTCCTAATGTGTTACATGTATATTTGATGGGACAATACAGATAAGACCCTTGTCTATAATATCTCTTTTAAAAGTTGAAATTTAGCCTAATTTGACATATAACAAAGAACATATCAGAATCTCAGCATGTAAGATAAAGCAATTGAGAAATCCAAGGCTATGTGAGAATTTGAAAAGGCTATGAGAAAGCAAATTTTTTAATTTACTCTCTGATAGGATTTTTAGGGACGAAAATCCCTAAGGGGGAGAGTTGTAACAACTTTTTTTTAGTCAAATCGAAACTATGGTTTTGGGACCATAAATCTAATGTTGAAAATTTTATTTTATTATTTTAATATCTACAGTATGATAATATGATTGTGTAAAAATTTCTTGAAGAAATTTTATCATTTGAGTGCTTAATTTGGTACAAAGGAGCGTAAAAGTTGTGTTCTATCAGCTAAAGGTGTTTAATAGCTATAGAACTTTAAAGTGAAGGTCTCTTATGTGATAAATAACCCATTTATGAGATAGTGGATGATATTGGAGTGGCATTTGGTGTAATTACTAATGTTTTTAAAGGTTAATTAGGAAATTAAGTAGATAAATGATAAGTTAATTAAATAAAAACAAAATGTCATCATCTTTTCACCATCCCCCGCCCCCGACAATGGATGAAGAAAACAACCATGGATAAAGCTACATTTGGTTATGTAACAAACTAGTTTTAGCTTAATCAAAACAGTGGTTTTAGAACCACAAATCTGAGGTCGTAAAATTATTTTAATATTATTTTTGATGCTTACAATATGTGATTATATACGTGTGAAAATTTCGTGTGATAATTTTATCGATTGGTTACTTATTTTGACAAATGGACTAAATCTCATAAAATGCCATAGTTGCATTCTACTTGTTAAAGTGCTTTAACTGCTATGATTAAATAAATGTGAGATCCTTATTAAGTAATTGGACCATGGATAGTAGGATTGGTCATAATTGACCTTATAATGGATGATTTAAATGTTTATTAAACAAGGTTAATATGGTAATTATATAAATTAATGTATATTAAATAAAAAAAAGGTAAAAACATGTTCATCTTTGTATATTTCAACCGAAAATAGAAAAGGAAACCTAGGGTGGAAGAGGTTTAAGTTTCGACATACATTTGGCTTGATGGAGGTACGATTTTAACTCGATTTTTGATGATTTTTATGTTTTTGTAATCGTTGCAGCTCGCATTAGCTAGCCTGTACCTTGATTTTCGAAATTATTGATGATTTTGTGAAGTGCCATTGATGAATGTTTGAGCTTTGTGATGTTTGGTGATGAAAAATAAGTATTTGTTGATAGATTATTATAGGTTGTTAAGTGATTTTTGGTGAAAAAGCTATTTATGTACAAAATTGTGAATTTTGCAAATTTAGTGGTTTAAATATGAAAAAATGAATGATATGGGCCACTAAGGGCATAAGGGTAATTCGGCTAAGCATTGATCTTGATGAATTATGTGAATTTTGTGTTTTATTGAAATAACGACTAAATTGAGAAAATGTGAAATTATAGGGGCTAATGTGTAAAATGCCTCATGTGTGTAATTTGGATAAAATTGAGTGAATTGTTGACTAAATTAGTTAAATTTGAATTCATATAGATCAAGAATGAAAGAAATAAGATTTAGATCGGGGGAAATCGAAAGTTATTGAATAGTCGCTCCGATTTGCTCATTCCATTTTTTAGGTAAGTTCATATGGAAATAAATGTATTTCATTTGAATTATATATGTTTGATTGTTATTGAAATGCATTGAATGCTGAAAGATCGGATATGAGAAAGTATCGATCGAGTTACAACGTCCAGAAGCCCCATACGAACCATAAGAAAAGTATAGGATACGTATGTCATGGCATTAGGATTCTGAGGTGTGATTTCGTGTAAGACCATGTCTGGGACATTGGCATCGATTTGGGATTACGTGTAAGACCATGTCTGGGACATTGACTATAACACCCCAAGCCCAGCCTAGAAGTTAGGTCAGAGTCTGGCATGTCATATTGGAGTGCTTTTGAAAACGAGTCTTGTTGGTAAACATTCAATTGAAAACTTAAGCTTCTTTAGTAAAAACCCGTTTCATCTTAGGTATTATCATTTTAAGCGTCATTACTTTTTAAAACATTACTCGTTGTTATATTTGAAAATCGAGCAAGTTGCAGAAGCATTCGAAAATGTTGTTTTGTGGAGATGTAGTGTTGTTTTGAAAACAGTAAATGTTTTTGGAAAACTGAGTTCTATTTAAGCAGATATAAATTGTAATAACTAAACATCCCAAATTAAAAACCAAAATTTAAGAGAGGCCTTATTTCAACCCATCCAAAATAAAAGCAATTGAATATAAAATAAAGAAAACTACTAAAACATTAATCAATTTGTAGTGTGGCCACCTCCGAGACCCCTCCCACGCCAAACCGCCTACTAAGGATTCCCTGCAAAATTAAAAAGAGGGAGTGAGTTTCGAAACTCAGTGTGTGCGACCCTCGTCAAACATAAACAAGCAATAAGCAGTTTGGGGTCTAAGCCCTAATCAATAACAGTAGCCTCTGGGCCTTAGCCCATAATGGCCTCAGTTGGACTTGAGCCCATATCTCAACATACAGTGGCCTTTGGACTTAGCCCATATCACAATAATATCAATATGTATATGCAATGCACATTTTTCGCATCCAACCCTACATACCCCCTTCCAACCCTACACTCCTGTGGGGATATAAATATTGACCTAACCATCCCTGCACACCTGTTGTAGCACCAGTAGCTGCACTACTCAACGTTGCAATAGAGCTGCTAATCATAATATCTGTTGTAGCACCGGTTCCGACACTACTCAGTATTACAACAGAGCTCCTAATCATAATATGGCTTAAAAGCCTTCGTTGGATCCACAATCGTCAAGCGACCGTGCAACCTCACATACACTTTCTACAATCATAATGCCAGCCCATATGCAACATAATATCTCATGAATGCATCACAACATACATATACAAATCACACATATATCAAACATGGGCATTTTAGTCATTTTTCCCTTAGGGGCATATTAGCCATTTTTCCCTTAGGCATATCCATCGTATTTTATTGTCGGCCTAGATACATATTCTGGCCCTTAAGATTTTCACAATTATTCGGAGCATTTTATGCCACTATATAAGAGTTACAGATTCACTAGGCCCAGAGGCCCAATACGTAGCCCAAAATCGGCCCATACACTTATATGGCCCGTTAGGTCCAAATCTATCAAAAGCCATGTAATTAGCCTAACCAGCTCATCAAATCCTACTAGTCCATCCATTTTACTTGCGATAGGCCTAAGAGCCAATCGGGCCCATTTCGGCCCAATTGGCCAAAAGGTGGCCCGAATCCAGGGAATCACCCACGGAGCCTCTGCCGTCGTATTGATGTTTCTACACAAGTGTTCGCACGCTCGTGTGGTTTTCGGTGCCAACCATTTGGCTTTTCAGCTTTTCGGTATTCCGGCTTTTCAGGATTTTAGCTTTTGCTGAATCGATGTGTGTGCAGTGTTTGTACGCACCTTAGTGGAGAGAATTGTAATAGCCCACAAGTGTAGAACCTATATTCATATCAAATACTTGGTTAGTCCATTCATTAATAAGATCCATCACGTTTTTCTAATACCTAAAAACCAAACCTACCTTGACTCTGTCGACATTTACCACCTAAGCCTTTGATTACGTATCGCTATCCCTCCTTGATCAAATTTGTAACGTCCCCACGCCCAAAACCGTCACCGGAGTCGAGCTTGAGGCGTCACTAAACGTAATTTATCATTTTAAACAACTTTACAAAAACTATTTTCATTTTCGGAATAAACTATCTCCTGCGTCATGGTCGCTCGAAAAATCATATCTCGAGTTACGAAACTCGAAATCAAGATCCGTAAATTTTCCCTGAATTTAGACTCATATATCTATTCACTAATTTTTTTCTAGAATTTTTGGCTGGGCCGATTAGTACAGTTTATTAGTTAAAGTTGCCCCTGTTTCAGAACTTGACTGTACTGACCTCTGTTTACTACGGACCACTTTCCTCTCTGTACAAAACTCATATAATTGTGCCGTTTATCTCTCTTAAAACTAGATTCAATAAGGATTCTAAGCATATAAAATACACCTCCTAATTATTTTTGTACAATTTATGGTGAATTTTCAAAATTAGAACAGGGGATCCAGAAATCGTTCTGGCCCTGTCTCACTAAAACTCAAATATCTCCTAACGTGTAACTCCTTTACCTATTTTGCTTCTTCCATATGAAAGTAGACACAATAAGCTTCAATTTCATAACTAATACATTACCAAATTCGATTTCTATGATTTTTGGTGAATTTTCAAACTCACGTCAGGGTTGCTGCAATGTTCTGTTTTATGGCTAGTTCCATTTTCATAAAAGCTTCCATGTACTAATTAATCTATTATTCTTTCATGACATCAAACATAACCTATATTGGCCATTTCAATGACTCATCATTATCAAGCATTTCCTCAACCAAACACCACCATATCACAAGATTATTTACACATAGTAGGTATATTGCTATACATGCCATTCTAAGTTCTATAAGCCGTTTACCAAAAAGTCCTTCGGATAGTGTGATCGAGTCTTCGACCTATCCCGATTCTCGAGCCGGCTTGTCCAAAACTACAATGAATAAAAAGGAGGGAGTAAGCATAAATGCTTAGTAAGTTCATATGCAAATAACAAGTAACATAACAAAGTCATTATGCCAAACAACATTAACATAGCATCACCAAAACATATGTCACAATTTTATTCATCATACTTCATCTTACCACATTTTGTTGTTGTGTCGAGTTTCAACCCGAGGGTTAAGTACATACCTGTCCAATATGGCCATTTCTCAATATTACCGAATCGTCACTTACATCTTGAGTGCTTTTCCATTTCACTTGAATTTTACCCGTTGAACACATTGGAATACAACTCGGATACACGGATCATTTGCACATAAGTGCTATATATGAAATCAATCAATTATGTAACCCGCCCATAAGCGAACTCGGACTCAACTCAACGAGCTCAGGCGTTCGCATCCATAAGTGAACTCGGACTCAACTCAACGAGTTCGGATGCCCAACCATCCTAGTGACATGTCACTTGTATCCTAATCTATTCCCAAGGTTCAAACGGGATTTTCCTCAATCACATATCCTTGCCGTCTTCCACAGAATACCGAAACCAATACTCGGTAGCAATTTATATTTAACAAGTAGCACACATAATTTGCATATTATTCGATAATAACCACAAAGCATATATTTCATGATAAAAATCAGCATATCATATAAATAACATCAATTAACTTAAAAATAACAATTATGTTACATTATTTACACATGAACTTACCTTAGTACCAAAATACAACGATTTTGCAATTTAGTCCGTAATCTTTTCTTTTCCCCGATTGAGGTCGATTCCACGTCTTTCTTGATCTAAAATAACACATTTAGCTTGTTTAATATTCACATTTTAAAATTAGACCTTAATTCAAATTTTGGAAAAATTACAATTTTGCCCCTAAACTTTTGCATATTTACACTTTTGCCCCAAAGCTCGGAAATTTACTTTATCACAAATTCTTATGTTTTAAGACATGCTGATCATTTATTTACCATTAGAATTCTCAAATTCCCACTAAAACACATACTTATGAACAATATGTATTTTTACCGATTAAGCCGTTTTACTCGTTTTTGCTCAAAACCGAGTAGCACAAGTTGTCTAACATAACTTAAAACCTCATATTCTATCATAAAACATCAAAATACACAAATTTCACCTATGGGTATTTTTCCAAATGTGAACCCTAACTTAAAATAATGCTAACATAAGCTTTATCAAGCTACCGGAATCTCAAAAACGTAAAAATCTTTAAAAACGGGGCTTAGATGCACTTACTATGAAGCTTGAAAGTTGAAGAAACCCTAGCTATGGAGAGAGCAAGTTTCGGCAGCAACCAAATGAAGATGATAACAATTTTGTGTTATTTTTCCCTTTTAATTCATGTTAATAACCAAATGACCAAAATACCCCTCCTTACTAAACTTTCAAAAATTCCTCCCATGTCCTAATTTGTCCATGAACTTAAAATTGGTCTAATTACCATTTAAGACCTCCTAATTAATATTTCAAAGCAATTTCATACTAAAAACTTCTAGAATGCAAGTTTTGCAACTTATTCGATTTAATCCCTAACTCCAAATTAAGCACTTTACGCTTAGAATTTCTTCACGAAATTTTCACACCATCATAAAATCATATCATAAACATCAAAATAATTATAATATAATTATTTCTACCTCGGATTTGTGGTCACGAAACCACTATTCCGATTAGGCCCTAATTCGGGATATTACAACTCTCCCCCCCTTTTAAGGATTTTCGTCCTCGAAAATCTTACCGGTAAACAGATGTGGGTATTGTTTTCTCATAGTTTCCTCGGGTTCCCATGTAGCCTCTTCTATCCCATGCTTTTGCCACAACACTTTCACAAGAGCAATACTTTTGTTTCTTAGTTGTTTGACCTCTCGAGCTAAAACTTTTATCGGTTCTTCTTCATAGGTCATATCTGGTCGTAATTCAATTTCTGTTGGTGAAATTATATGCGAAGGATCCGAGCGATACCGACGTAACATAGATACATGGAACACGTCATGAATTTTCTCTAACTCAGATGGTAATGCTAACCGATAAGCTACCGGTCCAACTCTTTCAGTTATTTCATACGGCCCGATAAAACGCGGACTTAACTTACCCTTCTGTCCAAATCTGAGGACTTTCTTCCACGGAGACACCTTTAAAAATACCTTATCACCAACTTGAAACTCGATTTCTTTTCGTTTCAAATCTGCATAAGATTTCTGTCTATCCGAAGCAGCTTTCAAACAATCTCGAATTACCTTCACTTTTTCTTCGGTTTCTTTTATTAAATCAACCCCATAGATCTGATTTTCCTTGAGTTCGGTCCAATACAAAGGCGTCCGACACTTACGACCATACAATGCTTCATAAGGTGCCATTTTCAAACTCGTCTGATAACTGTTATTGTAAGCAAATTCCACCAACGGTAAATATCTCTCCCAACTTCCTTGGAATTCTAATACACAACATCGAAGCATGTCTTCAAGAATCTGAATTACTCTTTCTGATTGCCCATCAGTTTGTGGATGAAAAGCAGTACTGAAATTTAACCTTGTACCTAACGCCTCTTGTAACTTTTGCCAAAACCGCGAAGTAAATCTCGGGTCTCTATCTGAAATGATTGACAATGGTATTCCATGTAGTCTAACAATTTCTCTAACATACAATTCAGCTAACTTGTTAAGAGAATAATCCGTACGTACCGGAATGAAATGAGCCGATTTAGTTAATCTGTCAACTATTACCCAAATGGCATCCTTCTTTCCTGGAGTCAACGGCAACCCTGAAACAAAATCCATAGTAATCCGATCCCATTTCCATTCAGGAACCATAATAGGTTGAAGTAATCCTGAAGGCACTTGGTGTTCAGCTTTCACCTGTTGACAAATTAAGCATTTGGACACAAATTCTGATATATCTCTTTTCATTCCATTCCACCAATACATTTTCTTCAAATCATTATACATTTTCGTACTACCTGGATGAACTGTCAAATAACTACCATGTGCTTCCTGCAAAATCTTTTGAATTAATTCTCCGTTCCTCGGTACACAAATCCGATCTTTAAACATCAAGCAACCATCAGGACCGATTCTGAAGTCTGACTCTGACCTCACATTGCTTTCTTTTGGCTTGTAAGTCTTCATCACTTTTCTGAGCTTCACAAATCTCTTGTAAAAACATCGGTCTTACTTTTAGTTCGGCCAGAATGGAACCATCATCTGACATTTCTAATTGAGCGTTCATAACTTTTAAAGCAAACAACAGTTTTCTACTCAAAGCATCAGCAACTACATTTGCTTTTCCTGGATGGTAATCAATCACAAGCTCGTAATCTTTTAATAACTCCAACCATCTTCGCTGTCTCAAATTCAAGTCCTTTTGTGACATCAAGTATTTAAGACTTTTGTGATCGGTATATACTCGACATTTCTCACCATACAAGTAATGTCGCCAAATCTTCAAAGCAAACACCACTGCAGCCAACTCTAAATCATGAGTAGGATAATTCCTCTCGTGAGGTTTTAACTGCCTCGAAGCATAAGCCACAACCTTTCCTTCTTGCATCAATACACATCCCAAACCATTTAGAGAAGCATCGCTATATACTACAAATTCTTTACCTGACTCGGGCTGTATTAACACTGGTGCCTCTGTTAGTAACTTTTTCAATTCTTCGAAACTTTGTTGACATTCTTCCGTCCACTCAAATTTAACATCTTTTCGAAGTAATCTAGTCATAGGAGCGGCAATTATAGAAAATCCATTCACAAACCGTCGATAATATCCGGCTAGCCCCAAGAAACTTCTAACTTCGGTTATATTCTTCGGTGGCTTCCAATCAACAATAGCTGAAATTTTACTGGGATCAACCCGTATACCATCACCCGAAACAATATGACCCAAAAATCCTACTTCCCGAAGCCAAAATTCACTTTTACTAAACTTGGCATATAACTGCTTGTCTCGCAAAGTTTGCAAAACTATCCTCAAGTGTTCAGCATGCTCTGTCTCATCTTTCGAATAAATCAAGATATCATCTATAAATACCACAACAAACTTGTCCAAGTATGGCCGAAATATTCGATTCATCAAATCCATAAACACGGCAGGAGCATTTGTTAATCCAAACGGCATAACTAAAAATTCATAATGACCGTACCTTGCTCTAAAAGCAGTTTTAGGCACATCCGACTCTTTTACCCGCAGCTGATAATACCCAGATCTCAAATCAATTTTTGAAAACCATGTTGCTCCTTTCAGCTGATCAAACAAATCATCAATTCTTGGCAACGGATACTTGTTTTTAATTGTCACTTTGTTTAATTGCCGATAGTCTACACACAATCTCATCGAACCATCTTTCTTTCTCACAAACAACACCGGAGCACCCCAAGGCGAAAAACTCGGTCTCACAAAGCCTTTGTCTGTCAACTCTTGCAACTGCGACTTTAATTCTTTCAACTCTGTTGGTGCCATTCTATACGGAGCAATCGAGATCGGAGCTGTTCCCGGCATCAAATCAATACCAAACTCTACTTCTCTAACTGGGGGCAAACCCGGCAATTCTTCAGGAAATACATCTGGGAATTCACATACAATCGGCACTGATTCCACTTTCTTTTCAATTTCCTTTGTATTCAACACATATGCTAAATAGGCTTCATAACCTTTTCTCAAATATCTCTGAGCTGCCATTGAAGAAATTACACTAGACAATGCCTCTGATTTATCTGATTCAACCCGCAGAGTTTCGCCACTTTCACACTTTAGCTCAATAACTTTCTGTTTACAATTTACTATGGCATCATGCAATGTCAGCCAGTCCATACCCAAAATAACATCAAACTCATCAAACGGCAACAACATCAAGTTGGCCGGAAAGTAATAACCCCGAATCATTAAAGGACATTTCTTGCATACTTTATCAACTATAACACATTTGCCTAACGGGTTTGACACTTTAATCATAAATTCTGTATTCTCAACAGGTATATTCATGCTAGACACCAATTTCATGCATACATATGAGTGAGTAGAACCGGGATCAATTAAAGCAGTAACATTAACATCATAGAGAGAAAATATACCGGTGATCACATCGGGTGAGGAAGCATCTTCACGAGCTTTAATAGCATAAGTTCTAGCCGGAGCCCTTCCTTCAGATTTAACTGCTGCATCTCTAGCTACATTCTTGCTACTTGCCTCGCTCCCAGCTTTTCTTGGATACCTTCCTCGCGAATCTGCACCACTAGCTTTTGTATTCTGAAATTTTTCTTTTTCAATTCTCTCTGGGCAGTCTCTAATAAAATGATCCGGAGAACCACACCGGAAACATTCGTTTGCTCTGCACGGACCAAAATGATTTCTGCCACACCGCTGACATTCGGGTTTAACAAATCTCGTGTTCCCTACACTGGCTGTCGAAGTAGTTTGGGACTTTGGACCCACATTTTGCTTCTTAAAATTCCCATAGGATTGTCCAGCTGAAACTTGGGAACGAGGATTCATATTTCTTGACTTTCCGGATTGCTGTGAGGGTGCATTTGTCATTGGTCTTTTCTTCCAATTTCGTGTTTCAGATTCTGCCTTTTTCTTCTCTTTAAGTAATTCTTCAGCCTTGCAAGCTCGATCGACAAGTACCACCATTTCCTTTAATTCAAGAATCCCAACAAATACTTTAATTTCTTCATTGAGCCCGTCTTCAAAGCGCCTACACATCTTGGCCTCGGTAGGAACATATTCTCTAGCATACTTACTCAGTCTGACGAACTCTCTTTCATATTCAGTGACTGTCATACTACCTTGCTTTAGCTCAAGAAACTCTTTACGCTTCTGATCAATAAATCTTTCACTAATGTATTTCTTCCGGAACTCATCTTGAAAGAATTCCCAAGTTACCCTCTCTTTCGGTACCACGGAAATCAGTGTCTTCCACCAATTATATGCTGAATCTCTCAACAAAGATATAGCACATTTCAAACATTCCTCAGGTGTGCAGGACAATTCATCAAATACCCGGGTAGAATTCTCAAGCCAGAACTCTGCTTTTTCCGCATCATCATCTACATTAGCTCTGAATTCTTCGGCCCCGAGCTTACGAATTTTATCAACTGGAGTTCTTTGGAATTTCATCGTACCCACATCTAGAGACATCAGGGGCACAGGTTGAGGAATTGGGGGAGGTGGGGGAGGTCGTACATTCGGGTTCGTACGAACGAACTCCGTGTACCATGCACTCATCATTTGGAGAAAGGCTTCTCGATCCCTTTCTCCTCCCTGACCAACAGTAGGTGGTGGGTTTTCAGTCGGCGCTGCCCCTTCAGCCGGAGCTGGCGCATTACTCTCTACTTCATCAGCCACAGCTGGATCGGGATCCATTTACTATAAAAAAAATCATTTAAAAGGTCAGAAGTCGTCACACTATCACAATATACACATATGGCATGTATAGCAAAATCCGTACATAAAACACGTTAGTCCGAGAACCGACTAAACCTGCTCTGATACCACCAAATGTAACGTCCCCACGCCCAAAACCGTCACCGGAGTCGAGCTTGAGGCGTCACTAAACGTAATTTATCATTTTAAACAACTTTACAAAAACTATTTTCATTTTCGGAATAAACTATCTCCTGCGTCATGGTCGCTCGAAAAATCATATCTCGAGTTACGAAACTCGAAATCAAGATCCGTAAATTTTCCCTGAATTTAGACTCATATATCTATTCACTAATTTTTTTCTAGAATTTTTGGCTGGGCCGATTAGTACAGTTTATTAGTTAAAGTTGCCCCTGTTTCAGAACTTGACTGTACTGACCTCTGTTTACTACGGACCACTTTCCTCTCTGTACAAAACTCATATAATTGTGCCGTTTATCTCTCTTAAAACTAGATTCAATAAGGATTCTAAGCATATAAAATACACCTCCTAATTATTTTTGTACAATTTATGGTGAATTTTCAAAATTAGAACAGGGGATCCAGAAATCGTTCTGGCCCTGTCTCACTAAAACTCAAATATCTCCTAACGTGTAACTCCTTTACCTATTTTGCTTCTTCCATATGAAAGTAGACACAATAAGCTTCAATTTCATAACTAATACATTACCAAATTCGATTTCTATGATTTTTGGTGAATTTTCAAACTCACGTCAGGGTTGCTGCAATGTTCTGTTTTATGGCTAGTTCCATTTTCATAAAAGCTTCCATGTACTAATTAATCTATTATTCTTTCATGACATCAAACATAACCTATATTGGCCATTTCAATGACTCATCATTATCAAGCATTTCCTCAACCAAACACCACCATATCACAAGATTATTTACACATAGTAGGTATATTGCTATACATGCCATTCTAAGTTCTATAAGCCGTTTACCAAAAAGTCCTTCGGATAGTGTGATCGAGTCTTCGACCTATCCCGATTCTCGAGCCGGCTTGTCCAAAACTACAATGAATAAAAAGGAGGGAGTAAGCATAAATGCTTAGTAAGTTCATATGCAAATAACAAGTAACATAACAAAGTCATTATGCCAAACAACATTAACATAGCATCACCAAAACATATGTCACAATTTTATTCATCATACTTCATCTTACCACATTTTGTTGTTGTGTCGAGTTTCAACCCGAGGGTTAAGTACATACCTGTCCAATATGGCCATTTCTCAATATTACCGAATCGTCACTTACATCTTGAGTGCTTTTCCATTTCACTTGAATTTTACCCGTTGAACACATTGGAATACAACTCGGATACACGGATCATTTGCACATAAGTGCTATATATGAAATCAATCAATTATGTAACCCGCCCATAAGCGAACTCGGACTCAACTCAACGAGCTCAGGCGTTCGCATCCATAAGTGAACTCGGACTCAACTCAACGAGTTCGGATGCCCAACCATCCTAGTGACATGTCACTTGTATCCTAATCTATTCCCAAGGTTCAAACGGGATTTTCCTCAATCACATATCCTTGCCGTCTTCCACAGAATACCGAAACCAATACTCGGTAGCAATTTATATTTAACAAGTAGCACACATAATTTGCATATTATTCGATAATAACCACAAAGCATATATTTCATGATAAAAATCAGCATATCATATAAATAACATCAATTAACTTAAAAATAACAATTATGTTACATTATTTACACATGAACTTACCTTAGTACCAAAATACAACGATTTTGCAATTTAGTCCGTAATCTTTTCTTTTCCCCGATTGAGGTCGATTCCACGTCTTTCTTGATCTAAAATAACACATTTAGCTTGTTTAATATTCACATTTTAAAATTAGACCTTAATTCAAATTTTGGAAAAATTACAATTTTGCCCCTAAACTTTTGCATATTTACACTTTTGCCCCAAAGCTCGGAAATTTACTTTATCACAAATTCTTATGTTTTAAGACATGCTGATCATTTATTTACCATTAGAATTCTCAAATTCCCACTAAAACACATACTTATGAACAATATGTATTTTTACCGATTAAGCCGTTTTACTCGTTTTTGCTCAAAACCGAGTAGCACAAGTTGTCTAACATAGCTTAAAACCTCATATTCTATCATAAAACATCAAAATACACAAATTTCACCTATGGGTATTTTTCCAAATGTGAACCCTAACTTAAAATAATGCTAACATAAGCTTTATCAAGCTACCGGAATCTCAAAAACGTAAAAATCTTTAAAAACGGGGCTTAGATGCACTTACTATGAAGCTTGAAAGTTGAAGAAACCCTAGCTATGGAGAGAGCAAGTTTCGGCAGCAACCAAATGAAGATGATAACAATTTTGTGTTATTTTTCCCTTTTAATTCATGTTAATAACCAAATGACCAAAATACCCCTCCTTACTAAACTTTCAAAAATTCCTCCCATGTCCTAATTTGTCCATGAACTTAAAATTGGTCTAATTACCATTTAAGACCTCCTAATTAATATTTCAAAGCAATTTCATACTAAAAACTTCTAGAATGCAAGTTTTGCAACTTATTCGATTTAATCCCTAACTCCAAATTAAGCACTTTACGCTTAGAATTTCTTCACGAAATTTTCACACCATCATAAAATCATATCATAAACATCAAAATAATTATAATATAATTATTTCTACCTCGGATTTGTGGTCACGAAACCACTATTCCGATTAGGCCCTAATTCGGGATATTACAAAATTGCACCAAAACCATTATCAACCAACAACAAACTAAGTGAAAAGAGGGGAGCGCTGGTAGGAAGGAAATAACATCCGCAACGAAAACCAATAAAAGAATCACCAACACTTACCCTTGATTTATGCACTAAAGCAAAGATGAATCTGCAACTTGTGATAGGATAATGAGAAAAGCTTCGACAATAGATGAAAGAGAGGGATATTTGGCTTAAGCACACCCTTTTTAACAAAAGAACCAATGTCAGGGAAATTATAGGAAAATAGATTTGGCTCTCAAAGAATGGTGTTGAACAATAAGAGATTCGACTATAGCTTGGTATAGAAACAAGAAAAGAAGAAGGAATTGAGGAAAGGGAAGGAATACTTGACTAGAAAAATGGCAAGGGAGAGGGTACTAATCAAAGAAAATGAAATCAGCTTAGGAAAGAAGAAAAAAACCAAGGAACCAAATATGCACCATAAGAATAATAAAATAAAAATTGACCACTTCCCAAAATGCCAAATCTCTAAAACAATTAACGAACACCAAAAGCAATATTATATATATTTTCCCCCATTCGGCTCTACCTCATCCTCAAGTAAATTCAATCCAAATCGCTGATTTACTCCTTAATTCAAGCCAACAACCAATTTGAATTGCATTCAAACTGTTTCCCCCGAATCAAACCTTGGTGTTTCGGTCAAACACCAATTCCTCCTTACATGAGTAGCAAAATTTAACCCCTTTTGTGCATGGGGTAACTCAAACTCCAACCCTCCAACTTCCCTACACACTACTGGCCACTGCACCGCAACCCATCTTGTGCTATACTTTGGTCACAACTAATTATAAGACTTACTTGTTGAAGCCATGATTACTTAAGAGTAAAAATCAAAACTTGCATGACATTGGATTCAAACCTGAGCACTCTTAGAACCCATAGCACGCTACTTGCCACTACACCCAGACGCTTCTTATGACATATTCCATCCTGAACTCCTTTTACAGCCTATTAACATGCAACCAGGTTATTCGCAAAAAAATCTAGAAACATTGCTGCTATCCAGATTCGAACCCCTAATCTCTTGGCTATGCTGCCTGTCTCTAGCCACTATGCCACCTACTTTATTTGCATCGTTTTTCCTCCCCAATTAATTAAGAAGCCTACCTGCCACAACCCAGGTTGTTTTGAAAAAACATCCAACATTTTTGCGAATGCTACGACTTGAACCCTGCTCCTAATGCCTTTTGCCACTAGGCCAGGTGTGTCTCATGTGTCAATTTTTACCAGGCTTTATTAATAAACCTTCAACCTAATGCCCAGGGTCCTTTAGAAAAAAATGTAAAATTTTACTAAAGCCCTAGATCGAGCCCAGGACTTATCCACACTACCAACCCTTCCTAAATCACTTAGTTATTAAACTAAGCATGCAATAGTAAAATTTTTAAACACATTTAAATTATTCAAGTCGCCTTCTAACTGATCCCAAACTTAAGGCCCAATACTTCTAGGCCCAAAATTCGGGGTGTTATAATTCACCCCTCCTAAAAATATTTTATCCTAGTCGTGTATCAACTACCCCACTACACTACCGTTGCGCACTCTGATCTAAATAATTTTAATACATACCCAAAACATCCATCCATTGCAAACATTGTCTAACACACATAGAATAATTACCAAATTCAGATTCAAATGTTTTAATGTTGTCTAATATCCAAGAAAATCCTATTGAATATTTATAAACAACTAGTAGCTTAAGACATATTGCAATATAACAATTCAACATAATTCAGTAGTAAGAGAAATTACTTGGCTCGACGTTGGAGACTCGATGTGCCACATAAATAAAACTTTCAAAAAAATTTTTGTTCCATTCGAAAATAGTTTTTAACCCAAATACTAAGGCCCATTTCACAGCTCGAGCTTTGCAACGGGGCTCTGATAACACTAAATGTAACACCCCAAGCCTGGCCTAGAAGTTAGGCCCAAGTCTGGCGTGTCACATTAGAGTGCTTTTAAAAATCGGTCTTGTTGGTAAACATTCAATTAAAAACTTAAGCCTCTTTAGTAAAAACCTGTTTCATCTTAGGTATAATCATTTTAAGCGTCATTACTTTTTAAAACATTAATTGTTTTTTATATCTAAAAATTGAGGAAGTTATGAAAGCATTTCAAAAATGTAGTTTTGCAGAGACGTAGTATTGTTTTGAAAACAGTAAATGTTTTTGGAAAACTGAGTTCTACTTAAGCAGATATAAAATTTAATAACTAAACATCCCAAATTAAAAACCAAAATTTAAGAGAGGCCTTATTACACACCCATCCAAAAATAAAAGCAACTAAATATAAAATAAAGGAAATTACTAAAACATCAATCAATTTGCAGTGTGACCACCTCCAAGTCCCCTCCCATACCGAACTGCCTACTAAGGATTCCCTACAAAATTAAAAAGAGGGAGTGAGTTTTGAAACTTAGTGTGTACGACCCTTGTCAAACATAAACAAGCAATAAATAGTTTGGGGCCTAAGCACTAATCAATAACAGTGGCCTCTGAGCCTTAGCCCATGATAGCCTCAGTTGGGCCTGAGCCCATATCTTAACATACAGTGGCCTTTGGCCTTAGGCCATATCACAATAATATCAATATGTATATGCAATGCACATTTTTCCCATCCAACCCTGCACACCCCCTTCCAACCCTACACTCCTGTGGGGATATAAATATCGACCCACCCATTACTACACACCCGTTGTAGCACCGGTTGCTGTACTACTCAACGTTGCAGCAGAACTGCTAATCATAATATCCGTTGTAGCACCGGTTATGGCACTACTCAGCGTTGCAATAAAGCTGCTAATCATAATATGGCTTAAAAGCCTTCGTTGGATCCACAATCGTCAAGCGACCATGCGGCCCTCACATACACTTGCTCCAATCATAACTCCAGCCCATATCCAACATAATATCTCATGAATGCATCACAATATACATATACAAATCATAAATATATCAAATAGGGGCATTTTAGTCATTTTGCCCTTAGGCATATCAATCGTATTTTATCGTGGGCCTAGATACACATTCTGGCCCATTAACATTTTCACAATTATTCGGAGCATTCACTGGGCCAAGAGGTCCAATACATAGCCCAAAAGGGGCTCATACACTTTTAAGGCCTGTTAGGCCCAAATCTACCAAAAACCATGAAATTAGCCTAACCAGCTTGCCAAATCCTACTAGTCTGTTCATTTTACTTGCGATGGGCCTACGGGCCCATTTTGGCCCAGTTGGCCAAAAGGTGGCCCAAATCCATGGAATTGCCCACAGAGCCTCTGCTGTCGTATCGGTGTCTCCACACGAGTGTGTGAACACTCGTGTGGTTGTTGGGGCCAACCTTTCGGCTTTTCGGCATTTCGACTTTTTAGGATTTCAGCTTTTACCGAATCGTCGTGTTTGCGGTGTTTGTACACACCTTAGTGGAGAGAACAATAATAGTCCACGAGCGTAAAACCTATATTCGTATCAAATACTTAGTTAGTCTATTCATTAATAAGATCCATCACGTTTTTCTAATACCAAAAAACAAAACTTACCTCGACTCTGTCGACTTTTACCACCTAAGCCTTTGATTACAAATTGTTATCCCTCTTTGATATAACTGTGCCAAAACCATTATCAGCCAAGAACAGACTAAGTGAAAAGAGGGGAGCATTGGTAGGAAGGAAATAACATCCGCAACGAAAACCACTAAAAGAATCACCAACACTTACCCTTGATTTATGCACTAAAGAAAAGATGAATCCACAACTTATGATAGGATAATGAGAAAAGCTTCAACAATAGATGAAAGAGAGAGATATTTGGGTTAAGCACGCCCTTTTCAACAAAAGAACCAATGTCGGGAAAAGAGATTCGGCTCTCAAAGAATGGTGTTGAACAACAAGAGATTCAACTATAGCTTGGCAGAGAAACAAGAAAAGAAGAAGGAATTGAGGAAAGGGGAGGAATAGTCGACTAGAAAAATAACAAGGGAGAGGGTACTAATCAAAGAAAATGAAATCGGCTTAAGAAAAAAAACCAAGGAACCGAATATGCACAACAAGAATAATAAAAAAATCAGCCACTTCCCAAAATGCAAAACTCTGAAACAATTAACGAAAACCAAACACAATATTATATATATTTTTCCCCATTTGGCTCAACCTCATCTTCAAGTAAATTCAATCCAAATCATTGATTTACTCCTTAATTTAAGCCAACAACCAATTTGAATTACATTCAAACTGTTTCTCCCGAATCAGAGCTTAGTGTTTCGGTTAAACACCAATTCTTCCTTGTGTGAGCAGTAAAATTTAACCCCTTTTATGATGGGGTAATTTGAACTCCAGCCCTCCAACTTCCCTACACGCTACTGGCCACTGCACTGCAACCCATCTTGTGCTATATTTAGGTCACAACTAATTATAAGACTTACTTGCTGAAGCCACGGTTACTTAAGAGTAAAAATCAAAACTTGCATGACATAGGATTCGAACCTGAGCACCAGAACCTATAGCACGCTACATGCGGCGCTTCTTCTGACATATTCTATCCTCAACTCCTTTTAAAGCCTATTAACTCGCAACCAGGTTATTCAAAAAAAAATCTAGAAACATTGATGCAATCTAGATTCAAACCCCTAATCTTTTGGCTATGCTACTCGTCTCTTGCCACTACGCCGCCTACTTTATTTGCGTCGTTTTTCCTCCCTAACTAATTAAGAAGCCTACCTGCCACAACCTAGGTTGTTTTGAAAAAAATCCAACATTTTTGCCCATGTTGCGACTTGAACCCTGCTCTCCTCCTTGCTCCTAACGCCTTTTGCCACTAGGCCAGGTGCATCCCTTGTGTCATTTTTTACTAGGCTTTATTAATAAACCTTCAACCTAATACCCAAGGTCCTTTAGAAAAAAATGTAAAATTTTGCTAAAGCCCTAGATCGAGCCCAAGACTTTTCCACACTACCAGCCTTTCCTAAATCACTTAGTTATTAAACTAAGCATGCAATAGTAAAATTTTTAAACACATTTAAATTATTCAAGCTGCCTTCTAATCGATCCCAAACTCAAGGCCCAATACTTTTAGGCCCAAAATTTGGGGTGTGACATTGACATCATATATGAATTCGTGTAAGACCCTGTTTGGGACAATCTAACGCCCTGAATTTGGGCCTAGAAGTGTTGGGCCTTTAGCAAGGGAACTGTTAGGAGATTGCACATAATTTTTTAGTTGTGCAAGAAAGTGACATGAAGGAATGTCTACTTCAATGGCTAAGTGAACTAGAAGTGTTTGGGGGTATCTGAGAATCCTGGGTTCAAACCTAGGCTTTAGCAAAAACTTTATTTTTAATGGAATAAAACCCTTGGTGCTTGATAGTAGGCCTTTTTAAATATTTGTGGTTAAAATAAGACACAAAGAGCTTGCTGGTAAAGAGGTAGGTGGCATGTCAGTGGGTATAAGAGATTGAGGTTCGAGTTTGTTGGTGCCCAAGGGAGTATTTATTTTACTTCTTTGTTGCATGAGAAGTGGAGTTTGACTAGAACTCTGTAGGTTGGAATTTAAATAAGTCATGGAGGAAGTTGAGGAGAGATTTATGGAGTAAATAGGATAAGGGGAGAGATATTTAGAGAAAATCAAGGAGAAGGGGAGTGGTAGGTGGTCGCCGAATTTGGAACTTTTTTTGTGCAAATTTGGTCTTAGGCACTTAGTGCCGAATTGGTTTAGTTTTGGGGGTCGAGTTTTTGCTCTCTTTTGCAATAGTTTTCCTCGATTGTTTTTCTTTTTTGGTACTTGTTTGCTTTCCTCCCATTTTCTTTTGTGAAGGTTGAAAGTAGCTATTGACGTTTGGGGTATTTGTTTTTCCTTTGTGCTGCTTTTTGAGATCTTTTGCGACCATTTTCCCTCGTTTTGTCTTACTTTATTTCTCATCTTCTTTCCCTCTCTACATTCTCATTTTCTCTTCTTCTTGTGGCCAAATATATATCTTATTTCCCTCATTTGACTTTCTTTTTGTTAACATATTCTCTTTCTCTCCATCGGGCTTCTGTGACCGAAAACCCCTGCCTCCTTTTTTCTTCTCTCAAACTCATTCAGCTTTAACCTTGATTCTAATTGATTCTCTATTTCTTTTCATCCCTTATCTTCTCCATTTTTGTTTTTGATTGAGCAACGGTTCTCTAGCATTTGGGTTTCTTAAGGAGTAGGTGTTACAAGGGTTTTGAGACTCTTGAAACCTTTTTCCCCGTTTCTCGAGCAAAGTTAGTCAACAAGGAGTGTGCGATCAATCTTAGTCAGTAGCCTATCAGGAAGAAGTTCTTTTCACTCGATCAAGGTTGGTGTTCATAAACAGGTGTGTACACACATACTGATTTGACTGTAGATTGGCAAAAGCCGAAAAGCCAGAAAGTTGGCAATTGATACCGCCCGGGTGTGTGATTGCATGTGTGGTAAACTGAGCCCACAAAACTTGGGCGAAAGACTGTAGAGGCCACCATGAGCGATCTCATGCGCTTAGGCCGTCATGGGCCACATTGGGCTGAAATGGGCCGTGTGGGCCCAACGGGCTTATGGGCCCCACACAGGTAAACCATACGAAAGTGTGGAGGATATTTGACCTAGCTATGTCGCACACATGGCTAAGGTTGTTTCTGGGCTTAGCGAGCCACACGGGCGTGTGGGCCAACTTGGGTCGCGTATTGGGCCTTGGGCCCATATACACTATTATGCATGATTGAGGTTACGTAAGTCACTCGAGATGACTGTGGACCTTCTGACGGGTCAGTATGTGAGTCTAGACCCATTCTGTTGAAAATGACCAAAATACCCCTGTAGGGTAAAATGACCGTAATACCCCTGTAGGGGAAATGACTGTTATGCTCCTTATACTATGTATGACTGATTTACTATATGATATATATATATGACTATGATTGGGCATGACATTCTGCATGGGGTTAGGTGATTATTGACGGAGGAAGTGCATGGCTTCTAGCCATCTCTGCCATCCTGTTTATGGTTTACAACCATTCTGTTGAGGGCTCTTGGCCATTCTGTTTGCTGGCAGATTTGCTACGATTCTAGTTAGTGCCACAACTGATGCTAACTTTATAAGTGTAGGGATGGGTGGGTGATTTATTCCCCATAGTAAGTGAAGTGTTAGACAGGAGATGGAGTGCTGATATACGTGATATCAAGTAATAAAATTTATAATATTGATCAAACCAAAAACTAACTATTATCACAATTTTAAGGCAAGTGCACCTATCGAACAGTAGTATAGCTTAGTGGCAAGACCGAGATATCGTACCCAAGGGACCCAAAAGTACTAGTATTAACTTTCTTTCTATTATTTAACCTAGAAATAAAAAAGGGGTTTTTATGAAACTAAACTAATTCTAAAACAAAACTATGACTGCACAAAAAGTGAATTGGGGAAAAACTCTTAGGGAAAACTGATTGATTTGGACAATACTCAAGGGAGAATCTACCTAGACTTCACTTGTTATCGATTCTTGAGCTAGACGATTTATTCACTTGACTTGATCCGTATAAATCCCTAATTTATGTTAATACCTCCGTCGAGGATAAGAACAACTAATCCTAGGTTGATTAACTGAAATCTCTTTCTAGTTAAAACCCCTAGTATTGCATTAACTCCATCTATGGATCCCGTTATTAGGTTTGACCCTAATCCTACAGATTTATGTTGCCCTATGTCTAGGGTTGCATGCAACTCCGCTTAATTATGCTAGATCTACTTTTAAACAAGGGCTTTTGCTCCTCTGAATAAGCACATCAATACTTGAATTAATACCTAGGACTATTAAAACAAGAATTAAGAACACATAATTAAGAACAAATCAAGTATTTATCATATAAATCAAGATAAAATAATAACAAGATCTGTCTTAGGTTTCATCCCCCTCAAGTATTTGGGGGATTTAGTTCATAACTATAAAAGAAAACATCTCAGAAGAATAAAGATAACAAAACATAAAGAACCCAAAAACCCCTATGGGAAGTTGAAGGGAGATCTTCAGTCTTGAAGGAGTGGCTTCTGAGATGGATCAATCGGCTTCCCTTGGAGAAATTCCCTACTTCTGTTCTCTGTGTTGGTGGGAATAAGGCACCTTCTTGAGGTGAGAAAAGTTCCCCTTATTAGTTTCCCCCTAGTGTCTTTATATAGAGCTTTGGAATGCTTTTCTTAGCTCCTAAGTAGCCTTTTCCGGGTAGAATTGCACTTCCTCACGACAGGGACACGCCCGTGTGCCACGGCCGTGTGACTTTGACAATGGGCCGTGTTCGGGTCTGTTTGGTGTGGCACGGCCGTTTGAGTCAGGGTTAGCCATGTTTGAGCTTTTAAGGTGGCACGACCGTGTGGCGAACTCCCAGGTCGTGTTGATTATTAGATTGGGCCTAAATTGCCCTTTTTGGCCCGTTCCTTGCTCTTTTCTCTTCCCTGTGCTCATCTGAGTATAAAACATGAAACTAAAGGTTGAAGAGCATCAATTTACACAAATTAAGAGTTAATTCATCCAGAAATTGGGCTAAGCATGGGGTAAAAACATATATAATTTATCGTTTATCAAGTGCAGGGTTGGTTGGGGTAACATGCGTCATGCATTCTGTTCTTATTGATCCTGCTTCTATAATGGGCTTAGGCCCAGATTGTTACTGCATTCTGTATATCTAACTAATTGTATATTAGGGGATTAAACACTGAGTTTTCATAAACTCACCCTACTGTCTAACTGTACAGGTGATCCCCAGCGTTAGGCAGATTGATTCTGTAAGAGACTCGGAGGTGGCCATACTATTGCTCCTATTTTTTTATTTGGGCTTTTACTTACTATTAAATTTCGTTTTGGGTTTTTATTTGTGTAATAAGGCCTCTCCAATTTTTTAGCTTTCAATTGGGTTTTTATTTATTATGATTTATATCTATTAGAAGTAGAACGCGACCTTCCAGAATGATAACTATCTTCAAAACATCATGTTTTTGCAACACTGTTAAAGCGCTTCCGCAAAAAAATAATGTTTTAAAAGTAATGACATTTAAAATGGTTAAAAAATTACTAAGATGATTTAAGAATTAACAAAGGGGCTTTAACTTTCAAATGGGATTTTATCAGCAAGAACAAGTTTTCGAAAAACACTCTAATGTGACACCACCAGATTCGACCATAATGTCTAGGCCGGGTTTGGGGTGTTACAGATAGTGGCATCAATATTTGATAACATGTAAGACCATATCTGGGATATGGCATTGTACGAGTTTTATGGGGTATCCGAGTATCCTTATCAATTATGAACGGTTCAACGGGCAATGTCGAGAAGTAAATGAATATGTGAATCAGAAATCGATTCAGGTATGTAAGATGTTATATGTTTCTTAGGAAAGAAAAGGTAAGTGAAGCATATGAATCATGAACAAGTGAACTAGATGAGAATTGTGATACTTGTTTGTGTGATTAGCTGTAATTATCATTGATGAATTGGTCATATTTACTTCATGTGTTATGTTTATTTATATATGGCTTACTAAGCTTTTGGAAAGCTTACTTTGTGTGTGATTCCATTGTTTTATAGATAATCAAAGTTAGCTCAAGCTCGAGGATCGTCAAGAATCATCGTCACACTATCGAACGTTAATTCGGTACTTTTGAAGCTTGTATAGATGGTATATAGCATGTATAGACTAGTGATGATATGATATGTTTTGTGTTGTGAATATAGCCATGTGACTTGGCTTGGATATGTGTAAATGATGTAAGTAAATTTGGTTTATAGTATGTGTGTATATATGTTATGAGATGAACATGTTATGTTATATGAATTTGATCATTTTGATGTGGTTGTCATTTAGGAAAATGGTTGAGTCCCATAGTGATATGATGTTGGTCTTTTGAGAATGAGAATTGGTATGTTTTGTGGTTATTTTGGTAGTTGAAATGGTAAGGAATCGGTGTGATTTTGATTTGGGTTTAAATGATGTTTGAGACATATGGTTTTGGTATGATTTTGGTACATGAAATTGGCATGCTTTGAGTTGGAATTGTGTATGGAAATAGTTTATGTTATAGCATAAAATGTGCATGAATTGGTGATGTTTTGGCTGGAAATTATATGTAATTTGATGTTGGATTTGTGCTTGTAGAGATGACCCTTCTTGGGTGGCGAAATGGCCTTGCAAATGGCCTATTTTCGTCCACACGGATGAGCACACGGGCGTGTGGCTTGACCATGTGTGACACATGGCCTTGATAGATGGCCGTGTGTCCCCTAGAGATAATTAAAAAACCAAGACAGTGAGTGATCGTGATCTAATTAAGTAATAAAATGATCGTACCTAAAAGTCTAACTATTATCACGATAAAAGGCAAGCGCACTTATCGAATAGTAGTATAGCTAGTGGCAAGACTGGAATATCAAATCCAAAGAACTAAAAGTATTAGTAGTGACTTCCTTCCTATTATCTAGCCTAAGGAATAAAAAGGGTTTGGTTGTAAACTAATTAACTCCAAACTAAACTAAGGAAGCGACAAAAAGTAAATTGGGAAATTGATTTGGGAAAACTGGTTGATGAGGGCAATACCTAAGGAAGAATCCGTCTAGACTTCACTTGTTATCTAACTCTGAACTAGACGATTTCTTCATTTGACTTGATCCGTAGAGATCCCTAAATTATGTTAATACCTCCGTCGAGGATAAGAAGAACTAATCCTAGGTTGATTAATTGAAATCTCTTTCTAATTAAAACCCCTAGTCTTGCATTAACTCGATCTCCGAATCCTCATATTAGATTTGACTCTAATCCAGCAGATTTTCGTCGTCCTATGTCTAGGATTGCGATCAACTCTGATTCATTGTGTTGGATCTACTCCTATACAGGGACTTAGATATTTATCATATAGTATAGATAATAATAACAAGATTCATCTTAGGTTTCATCCCCCTTAGATATTTGGGGTTTTAGTTCATAATTATAAAAAGAAACATCTCAGAATAAAGAAAATAACAAAACATAAGAAAACCCAAAACTCCTGAAAGGATTGAAGGTAGATCTTCTGTCTTGATGTAGATCCTGGCTTCTGAGATGGATCAATCGGCTTTCCTTCGAGTAATTCCCTTCCTTTAGCTCTCCGTCTTGGTGGGAAGACTATACCCTTGGTGGGAATAATGTACACCTTTGTAGTTGCCTACTAGGATCTTTATATTGAGTTTGGAGAGTCTTTCTTAGCCCCTAAGTAGCTTTTTCCAAGTGAAATTAGACTTCATCACAACAGGGGCACGCCCATGTGCCACGCCCGTGTGAATCGATTCTAGGCCATGTTCGAGCCTATTTATGTGGCACGGCTATGTGATATGCCCGTGTGGTGAACTTCCAGGCCGTGTTGATTCCTTGCTTTGGCCTATTTTCTCCGTTTTTGGCCTGTTTCTTGTTCTTTTCACTCCCCTAAGCTCACCTGGGTATAAAAGATGAAATTAAAGGTTTAAGAGCATCAAATTCCACAAATCAAGGCATAATTCATCCATAAATGTGCTAGGCATGAGGTAAAAACATGTATATTTTACAGTTTATCAAATACCCCCACACTTAAGCCTTTGCTTGTCCTCGAGCAAAATCTCAACTCACAATTAAAAATCATTCTTCTTAACTTATAATCCTTACCAATAAAGTTTCAAACTAATCCACAAGTAATCATACATTGAAAATTCAACCGAAAGAAAATTAAAGTCTCAAACAATCTAAGTTGAGAATCTTATCACAGAAACATAGGTGTTCTCCCTTCTTCTAGGTAATTACCTTGAACTCAAAATCAACAAGAGTTGACATCCTCACTAAAGATTCACTCTATCCACTCGAAGTGTTTAGGGCTCAAAAATTAAGCACTCATTAGTCAACCTGAAAAGTTATTACCATAAGCTTGTAGGAAAATCAAATCTCCACCACTACGTATTGATATAACACATCAGTCAAAAGGTCTTTCAAGGGTTGTAACGTGGCCTTGGTTAGGGGTGTGGTCACAAGCTGAAAAAGATGGCTAGAATCGAGATTGAATTAAAAAATCATCTAACTAGAAAAATCTCTATCACTGAAACATATTCCTAGGATAAAGCTTTTTAGATGACATTGTTTAAGGACAAGAGCTCAAAAATTACATGGAAATATGCAAATAATTGAATTACATCTGAAATATACCTTTTTTTAAAGAGCAAGTCAATAACAACAAATTGAATATTTATAAACTTTACAAACTGAAAAGGAGAACAAAGCTAGATAATTATTCAACTCAAATCTCGACAAAAATAGGGATCAAAATAATTGAAGGGAATTCAACAAAAAATAGGTTATAGGTTAATATTGAAGGTAGGTCAATGAATGGGTTGTTAGGTTCAATGGGGTTCAAATTTATGAAGGCAGGCTTTTATGGAGTGAGTGGGTGAAATCCTAAGTGCCTTTATCATTTTGGTATATCAAATCAATGATGTGGTATCGACATGTATAATCGAAGCAAGTTCTAGAATAACAAACCAGCATTGACTCACTCAAAGCAACAATAAAAGTGAGCACGAAAGGATGTATGCTCGAAAGGCTCAAAAATCTCACCAGAATTATGGCTTTTGATGTCAATCCTGCGAATTTCAAATTTCAAGATAACATTTAAAATTAGGGAAAACAACCTAGAAAAACTTTAAATTCTCAAAAATTTCAACTTATCATACTTGATTCTCTAATGTCTTAAAGTTTGAATAATCAAAGCATAAGTACCTATGTCTTAATTCTCAACATATCAATAAAAATCATAAATCAATCAGAATTCATTTTAATAGGGATTGAGAATAATGCAGAGTGGAAGTGAGAATTTGAAATTTGAGAATAATGCAACAAGTTAGTGGCACAAATTTTCAGGGGTTCAAGGATAATACAAAGAATGAAAGTGAACTCCCCCTACACTTAAGATGTACATTGCCCTCAATGTACAAAGATACATTAGTAGCAATAGAAGCATAAAATCATAAGATAGGGAGAAAGGTGAAACGCCCTGAATATTGGATGAATTCCTTGAGCTGGGTGTGAAGATTTGTAGGGGAGGGTGTTTATCCACAATTTTCGTGCCAAACAGATATGATGATCGGTGTCGTGGTGGCTGTGGTCATGGTAGGGAGGGTCGTGGTCATGTAGGAGCTAGCAGTCGTGGCAGGGTTTTCCCATTAGATATGAATTTAAGCTATAAAGCTCTTTTGAAACTACGATAGCATTTATCAATGTTAGGGAATTTGGAGTAGCAAAATGTACTCGTTAGAAAATAGCCAATATGAAATAATTGAAAAAAATAAAATAAGTTTTGAAAATACTAAAATTTAAATAATGATAAAGATAAAATAAAAGAAAAAGGAAAAATAAAAATGAAAATAAAGGAGAAGATAAGAGTACTCGTGAATCCTAGTCTTCAAATGGTTCGAGAGGTGGGGGTGGTGCTGAAATGTGGAGATGCTAGCATATCCGTTGAAGAGTAGCGTCAATATGGTCGAAGCGTTGGAAGCACTGCTACTGGAATCGTGTAAGGCACTCAGATATGTCAGCATATGAAGTTGCCAGATGAATTGTATGTCGAGTGGGCGGTGGCTCGGTCGGTGGTTCCTCGTAGGTTGGGGGACATCATCAGTAATGTTCGCTGGGTCCTCCTGCTCGACATCCTGGAATAGGCGGTATTGTGGAGGATCAGTCCCGTTTCGGCACTGAATCATCCTCATGCGAAGCATGCTCTGGATGCCTTGTGGGGACATCTGGCCAACGAGAGTATAGGAGGATGTCTGGGCCTCTGTGTTGAGGAGTCCGAAGTAGCGGGCTAGGCATGTCACGTACAGGCCCATCGAGATCACACCCCTCTGGTGCCACTCTGTCTGGTGCTGGATGGCATGGGCAATGAAGTAGGCGAGATCAAGCACGTGTACGTGCGCCATGCTCCATAAAAAGTAGGTATCGTGGGTGTTGACGATGCCCGTGCTCTCACGTTTACCCGTCAATGTGTGTACGAGTAGAGCATGTAAGTACCTCAATGAAGGGGTGCGAGCTGTCGCCTTAGAGAGGCTAGGATCGTAAGTGGCCGAGATAGGGACCAGGGCCTGCCAACATTTAGATGGTGAGAAGTGGATGTGGCGATGAAGCTCTGAAAGGTTCTCCTCCTCCAAGAACTGCTCGGTGTATAGGCCCAGTACGGTACCGAATTTCAGTATACTAAGCTGTCGAACGATGCCTTCGAGGCAAAATTGGGTCGTCCCTAGATCGTCGTGTCGGGCCATGACTATTTGAAGGTGGAACGTGGAGCAAAGCTCTAGGGTGAGCTCGAGATAGGTGGGCTCAACAATCTGGAAGATTTGGTCCCACGGGTCCATTGTCAATAATGCTCATACTGCATCTGCGAGTTGGACCCGTTCTAGTACGGCCCAATCGATGCATCTCCCTACTCCGAGTGATCTCGCCCTTAGAATTTAAAATAGTTCCTCTTCGGAACTTTTCAGAAATTAGAGGAAAAGATGTCGAATTTCAGTGGTGGGTCTAGAGGAGGAACCACCGAGCCCCTTTTATTTTTTGGAAGCGGGGACGACAGCTTTCTTTCCTCGTGAAGATGACATGATTCCTGAAACAATAAAAATGGGTATGTATTAGTCATAACTAAGTGATAACTAACAGCAATCAAGACTAAATCATTCGATCAAGTACTAATACCTATTTCAATGCAAAAGTTAATATTAAGGAAGCAATTTCTTATTTGATTTATCTAAGCATGGAATTGAACAGAATGTGAGTGTTAAATAGCAAAATGTATTAAGAGTTGATTGCCTAAGATAACTAAAGATGGCAGCAAGAGAATGATTCAAAATAGCATGATATTAATCATTGTCAAGGATCATAAAAAATGCATGGGTATCAAATAATCATTGAAAATAATCAAACATGAATGAATATAATGATGAATAAAAATAAAAGTAATTGAAAATAAAAACAAATATTAAGAGAAAAAGGGGAAAAGGGAATAGAATGAGTGGTTATAGGGGCAGTGCGCAGTCGTAGGGATGCTTGCATGGGTGTAGTGGCGTTGCTTGGTCGGCGGCGACGCTTGGGAGGGCTGGTATGGTTTGTGGGTGAGGATATTTTTAGGGTTGTAGTGGAGAAGAAGATGAATAGTGGGGTTTTATATAGGATTTGGGGCACACGGGCGTGTTACACACTCGTATGAATCATTTTTAGCCCGTGTGGTTCGAATTTCAAGGGTTTTGGCGCGCCTGAGTCGTGACACACGCCGTGTTCTTTGGGCGTGTTGGGGCACACGGCCTTGTCGCACGGCCATGTCCTTCGATGTTCACTTCTCCCACACCGGTGTAGGGGGTCACACACCCGTGTATGGATTGGCAGGTTCGACCATGGGGTGGAGACACGGGCGTGTTACATGCTCGTGTTAAATTAACAGGATTGACCACGACCTTGAGACACCAGCGTGTCGCATGCCCGTGTTGATTTGTCAGGATTGGCCATGGCCACCTCGCACGGCCGTGGCTAATCGTCGTAGCCCGTGTTTTGGAAGAATTTTACCCTGCATATATATGACCGTATCGCACGATCGTGTCTTTGCCCACGGTGTCCACACGGCCTTAGTTGCACCCGTGGGCATGGTCGTGTGGCTTGAAAAACCTATATTTAAAGGGTTAGTTGATGGATTGGAGAGTCTAAACAAAAGAACTTTACTATGTCAGTGCTCGGGTTACCTCTCGAGAAGCGCTCGTTTATAGTCTAAGCTCGACTTTTCTCAAGCTTGTTCGGTCACGGTGATTTGAAGAGTTGGAACTCCTCTTTCTTAATTTCTCTATCAAAATAAAGTTTGAGTCAAGTATGATTTACCTTAAAAGTGCCAAACATCTTATGTGATATTTCGACTGTGCCATAGGGGAAAACTTTTATTGTTATGAAAGGAGGAGTATCACCTGTTTGGGCCTTTGAATTTGAAATGCGAGGATCTTCCTCCTCTAGGTATACCTTATCCCCTAACTTAAATTGATTCATTTTTACTACAAGGTCGTCGTGGTGATGCTCTAGTGTGATGTGGCATATTTTGGGTTTCTCTTGTCGATAGTTCAGCCACTCGTTTAATTCTTCAAGCTGTAGCATTTGTTTTTCATGCGTGGTCCCCTTAGATGGATTCATCTGTTGTTTGACCTTACCTATGTGAAGAGTATCCTGCAAAGAAGGTTGGGTGGTGAGATCATTTTTATTATTAGGACTCGTAATAATGTCTTTATCATCAACAGTCTTATTGGAGTTATGAACCTGCAACGTAATTTTATCATCACCTACGCAAAGTGTGAGCTCACCTGTGCCTACATCAATTATGGCTCTAGCAGTGCTAAAAAGGGTCGTCCTAAGATTAGGGGAACATTGCTATCCTCATCTATGTCTAAAACAACAAACTCAACTGGAAATATAAATTTATCAATTTTGACAATAACATCTTCGATTATGCCCCTAGGAAATCTAATGGTTTTATCAGCCAATTGGATGATCATTTTAGTTTGTTTAGGTTTCCCAATGCCTAGTTGTTTAAACAATTTATATGGCATTACATTAATACTAGCCCCTAAATCAGCTAAAGTATTTTTGACGTCTAAACTACCAAGTGAACAAGGAATTGTAAAACTCCCTAGATCTTTTAGTTTGTTGGGTAGCTTGTTCTGCAAAACTGCGGAGCATGCTGCATTTAATTCCACATGAGATGACTCATCTAACTTCCGTTTGTTCGTCAGGAGTTCTCTTAAAAATTTAAAAGAGTTTGGCATCTGCGACAGAGCTTCAATAAGCAGTATGTTAATATGTAACTTTTTTAAGAGTTTAAGGAACTTATCGAATTGCTCGTCTATGCGGTATTTTCTTAGCACATTTGGGTATGGGACACGAGGCTTATACTCTTTGACAACTGATTCTTTGTAACTTACCTCGTCTTTATCTTTACTTACCTTAGTTTCCTTACTTGGCTCTGTTGTGGTTTTGGCTAACCCTCTTTCATCAATCGTGTCAATGGGATGGAGTTGTTCCTTAGGGTTAGTTTCAGTGTTGCTCGGTAAACCTCCTTGTGGCCTTTCAGAAATTAGCTTAGCGAGCTAGCCTATTTGAGTTTCAAGCCCTTGAATGGATGCTTGTTGGTTCTTAAGTGTCATCTCGGTGTTCTGGAAATAGGTTTCTGACACCGCGATAAATTTTGTGAGCATCTCCTCAAAGTTCGGCTTTTTCTCTTATTGGAACGATAGTTGTTGAAATCCCGGAGGGGGTGGTTGTCTTTGATTTCCTTGACCTCCCCATGAGAAATTTGGGTGGTTCCTCCAACCTGCATTGTAAGTATTACTATAAGGGTTATTTTGGGATCTAGAATTATTACCCATATAGTTGGCTTGCTCGGTTTCCATGCCATGTCCAAAGAAGGAGTAATCGGGATTGTACATGTTTCCTTTGTTTGAGTCGCATTGCATCACTGGGTGTACCTATGTAGTACCAACAAAATTATCAATCCATTTATTTAAAAGTTCTACCTGATTGGAAAGCATGATGACTGCATCAATATTAAAAACTCCAGCAGCGTTTTGCGGTTTTGTTCTCATGACTTGCCACTGATAGTTATTCAGTGACATCTCTTCTATAAATGCGTAAGTTGCTTTTGGTGCCTTGTTGTTGATTGTTCCACTGACAGGTGCATCGATCATCTGCCTCGTTGAGGGGTTTAAACCATTATGAAAGGTTTAAACTTGTAACCACAGAGGTAATCCATGGTAAGAGCACCTTCTCAATAGATCCTTGTATCTCTCCCAAGCATCATAAAGTCTTTTTAAATCCATCTGCACAAAAGAAGAGATATCATTCCTTAATTTAACCGTTTTAGCCGGCAGAAAATATTTGAGCAAAAATTTTTCAGTCATTTGTTCCCATGTAGTGATAGACTCTCGTGGTAAAGAATTTAACCATTGTTTAGCTTTATTCTTCAAAGAGAATAGGAATAGCCAAAGACGAATGGCATCATCAGAAACGCCATTTATTTTAAACGTGTCGCATAACTCCAAAAAGTTGGCTAAATGAGCGTTAAGATCTTCATCCTGCAAACCATCAAACTGAACAAACTGTTGTATCATCTGTATAGTGTTAGGTTTCAGTTCAAAATTATTTGCAGCAATAGTAGGCCTAACAATACTGGATTCAGTACCAGCCAAATTAGGTTCAACATAATCATACACAGTGCGAGGAACAGGATTTTGCTCAACAAGATTTGCGGCTATTGCAGGAGGTAGCTAATTATCGTGATTTGCCTCCATCTCTTCAGTAGGTTCAGGTTCTTCTTCTTGACTTTGTTCTGGATATTACAAGCTTCTTCTAATTTCTTTGCGAGTTCTACGAAATGTGGTTTCTAGATCTTTGTCAAACAATAATGGTCCTCCCGAGTTTCTTCTAGTCATAAACTAGAGGCACCTGGAAGAGAAAAGTAAAAAGAAAATTTTAGTAAATAAAAACCTAAAATAAAAATAAATTGCAATAAAAGTAAAAATGGCTAAAGTAATAGGAAACGAGTGTTCCTAATATTTCAGTTTCCCGGTAACGGCGCCAAAAACTTGATTATGATCTAATGAAGTAAGAAAATGATCGTACCTAAAAGTCTAACTAGTATCACGATAAAAGGAAAGCGCACCTATCGAATAGTAGTATAGCTAGTGGCAAGACCGGAATATCGAATCCAAGGAACTAAAAGTACTAGTAGTGACTTCCTTTCTATTATCTAGCCTAAGGAATAAAAAGGGTTTGGTTGTAAACTAATTGACTCCAAACTAAACTAAGGAAGCGACAAAAAGTAAATTGGGAAATTGCTTTGGGAAAACTAGTTGATGAGGGCAATACCTGAGGAAGAATCCGCCTAGACTTCACTTGTTATCTAACTCTGAACTAGACGATTTCTTCATTTGACTTGATCCGTAGATATCCCTAAATTATGTTAATACCTCCATCGAGGATAAGAACAACTAATCCTAGGTTAATTAATTGAAATCTCTTTCTAATTAAAACCCCTAGCCTTGTATTAACTTGATCTATGGATCCCCATATTAGATTTGACTATAATCCGACAGATTTTCATCGTCCTATGTCTAGGATTGTGATCAACTCCGCTTAATTGTGTTGGATCTGCTCCTATACAAGGACTTTTGCTCCTCTGCATAAGCACATTCGACTTAAATTAATATCCCGAAAATATCAATTCAAGAGTTAAAAACACAATTAAGAACAAGTCAAATATTTATCATATAGTTTAGATAACAATAACAAGATTCGTCTTAGGTTTCATCCCCCTTAGATATTTGGGGTTTTAGTTCATAACTATAAAAAGAAACATCTCAGAATAAAGAAAATAACAAAACATAAGAAAACCCAAAACTCCTGAAAGGATTGAAGGGATATCTTCTGTCTTGATGTAGATCCTGGCTTCTGAGATGGATCAGTAGCCTTTCCTTCGAGTAATTCCCTTCCTTTAGCTCTCCGTCCTGGTGGGAAGACTATACCCTTGGCGGGAATAATGTACACCCTTGTAGTTGCCTACTAGGGACTTTATATAGAGTTTGGAGAGTCTTTCTTAGCCCCTAAGTATCCTTTTTTGAGTGAAATTGGACTTCATCACTACAGGGGCATGCCCGTGTGCCATGCCTATGTGAATCAATATTAGGCCATGCTCGAACATGTTTATGTGGCATGGTCATGTGACACGCCCGTGTGGTGAACTTTCAGGCCATGTTGATTCCTTGCTTTGGCCTATTTTCTCTGTTTTTGGCTCGTTTCTTGTTCTTTTCACTCTCCTAAGCTCACTTGAGTATAAAACATGAAATTAAAGGTTTAGAGCATCAAATTCCACAAATCAAGGCATAATTCATCCATAAATGTGCTAGGCATGAGGTAAAAACATGTATATTTTACGGTTTATCAGTGAGTTACGCGAGTTAGACACATTCGTGTGACTGGCTGTGTGACCAAGTCAATAAGCTACCTAATTTTCACATGGCCTGGCATACGAGCGTATCCAGTGGCCGTTTGGATAAGTCAGTATGTATGCCCTTTTTTCTTACGGCCTAGACACACGAGCGTGTCTAATGTCGTGTGAGGCACACGGCCTATTCATATAGGCATCTGACCTCTGTAACTTAGAAAATTTTTAAGTTTTCAAAAAATCTTATACGGGATAGGTTTAGTCCCAAACCTTCTCTAAAGCATGTTTAAGGTCTCATAGACCTAGAAAAGGGACTTTTGCTTATGTATGATTATGATGTAATGATGTATGAGCTATGTATGTAAAATGATCGTAAAATGTTATGAAATGTTCAGTAATGCCTCTTAACCTTAGTCCGATGACAAAAATGGATTAGGGGTGTTACAAGCCAAGCTTTGAAGATTAATTGGTGAGTGGTTTTTGCTTAGTTTTTAATAATTTCTATATTTTTGAGATCGTTGCAGCTTAATCTAGCTAGCCTGTATCCTTGATTTCTAAACTGTTAAAGTTTTTGAGTTTTGCCATTGATGAATGTTTGAGTATCTTGATGTTTGATGATAGAAAATAAATGTTTGATGTTAGATTAATGAGTTTTGTGAAGTGAATTTTAGTAAAAATGCCAATTTTGGTCTAAATTGTGAAATATGGAAATGTTGTGGTAGAAACATGAAATAAATAAGAATTTTAGGCTGCTAGGAAACTTAAATTCGGCTAGCTTGGGTTGAGGTTGAATTTCATGAATTTTGTATTTTCTAAGTTAGGGACTCAATTGTAAAAATGCTGAAATATTAAGGGTAAAATAGTAAATTTTACCAAAATGTGAAATTGGATTGAATTGACTAGAATATGGATTGAAATAGCTAAATTTGATTAATTAGATCAAGATTGGGAGGAAATCGAGGAAAAATAGAAATTACCAAAATGCCCCTAAACCTTTGAATTTCTACAATTTAGCTAGATAAGTTCGTATAACTAGAATAAAACTTTTAAATACATGTATTTATTTGAAATTGATATATGTAAATTGAGTAATTGAGTTACCTGAATATCTAATGCTTATTGAATTAAGTATATTGAATACCGAGCCCCATTTGAACCGGAAGAATTCGTAAGATACGAGTGACATGTCCCTAAGGTTACCATTTTGGTCGAGATCCTACATGTGTTATGGGCTCACCATAGCTCGTAAGAGTTTACTATTCTTAGCTTGTTAGAGCTTACTGTTTTAGCTCGATAGAGCTTATTGTTCATCGGCTTAGGGGGAGCTTACCGATCATGGCTCGAAAGAGCAGAAATGATAATGAATTGACGGATTATCAATTAGTACACTTAGAGTGTATCACCCAAGCATCCCTCGATATTCAAAAAGGTTCAACGGATATAATTTCTACTACTGGTTATATGAAGAAATTACGGGCTATACAGATGAATTATAGGTTATACGGATGAATTACTGATTATATGAATAAATTACAGTTTATACGAATAGAAATAAATTTCTATAATATTATGTGAATTACATAGTATTGATTTTATTTGATGAATTAAAGTATGGAATGAAAGTTGTATGAACTTGAGATTGGATGTTTATTGTTTTTACCTATGGTGACTTGACGATTACATTGATATAATAATATTAATCTATTGATGGTTTTATATGCTTAGGCATTGGGCAATTTGGTTGGATTGTATTGAAATAGTAAAATATGTTAAAATGACATGCGAACAAATGATATATATGTAAAATGAGAGATAGGTGGCTTAACCACATATATGCCCATTAGTGTGTAAGATACAGAATATTCAATGTTATTCCCAATGGTTCAACGGAAAAGATGATGGTACGAGAATAGAAATGATGATATGAATCAGTTGAAGTATACGTGATACGCTCAACAAGTAAGTGATATTTGATAATTTCATGTGATATTTGATAATTTCATATGATATGTAAGTGAAAAACGATGAATACATATAGGAATTTCCAGGTTGTTATTGTAATACGTGTTGATTTGGGTGGAGTTGATTTATATGTACTCATGCTTCTCTAATTGTGAATTAATTGATAGATCATATATAGTAATACTAGTCATATGAGCTTACTAAGCTTTATAGCTCACTGTATTTATTTTCCATATTTTACAGTGAATTGGAAGCTCGCTCGAGTTGGAAGTTGTTGAAGATTTCATCACACTATCCAGGAATCGATTTGGTATTTTTAAACTCTTTATAATATGGTAATATGGCATGTATAGGCTAGTTGATGATATGAGATGTATAAGATATTTTAGCTATTGAAGCTTATATGTATTGATGTGTTTAAGCCATGTGATTTGGCTTAACTTGGTTAAATATTTGGTTTTGTATATGTGTACTAAATATGGCATGTTCTGGCAAGTAGTTAATGGAATCAAGATATGCAAATGGTTTGAATATGTGATGGTTATATTTGAATTGAAAATGTTTTGTTAAGTATGACATTTTGAATGATTATAAGGTTGAGTTATAGACATGTTATATATATGTGTTTATTTGCTCATAAAAGCATGTCAAGTTAGTGATATATTTGGATGTGTAAATTATGATAATTGAGTCTTGATATGATTAGATTGTAAAATGGTATAAAATGTGCCTTGAGTAATATTGATTGGTTGCTTATATGTACATAGAATGGTACCATTTGAATGATTGTAGGTACATGTGTTTTGGGTGAGAATTGTGGCTTGTAAATAGCCTATTTTCGTCCACACGGGCAAAGCAAACGGGTGTGTGGCTCGACCGTGTGTGACACATGGCCTTGGTGAACGACCGTGTGTCCCCTGATGATACTGTAAAAATTCAAGTCAGTGAGTTACACAGCATAGACACATGGGCGTGTCTACTAGTCCTGTGTAGCACACTACCTTGGCACATGGGCGTGTGTAGCCATTTCAAATAGGCACACAAGCTAGACACACGGGCATGTGGTCGGCCGTGTGGCCAAGTCAGTATGCACCCCCTGTTTTTCACAGCCTAGACATGGGCTTGTCTAGTGGCTGTGTTAGGCACACGGCTTGGTCACACGGGCATGTGACCTCTATTTGAAAAATTTTCTAAGTTTTCCCTAAACTCTCAGATGCTAATGATGTAGTCCTAAATGTTTGTTTAAAGTTTATCATGGTCGTTCAAAGTATGCTATGAACAAAGATGAATGGTTTTGATTGCAATATGATGAGTTGTTAAATAAATGTTCTGATCTGAATCATAAGTCCGATAATGCCTTTTAACCTATTCTGGCAAAGGATACGGGTTAGGGGTGCTACACTCGAAGTGCAAACAATGATGACTTTTATTTTTGTACATGTGCCGGGCATGTGATAGGGCTTAGGTAGCATTCGGCTAGGGCCTTAGGAGGATTGGGCCGTTGGTTTGAATTGCCATTAGGGCAAGCTTTATTTTCTTTTTGTCTTGCCGAATTAGGGTTAGCCACTTAGAGCCTTCACTTTCATTCTATTCTATTCTCAGTGTTGCAAAAAGCTGAAAACGCAAAGTTAGCCACTTAGAGCCTTCACTTTCATTCTATTCTCTTCTCCTCTCTTCCATTCTTTCTTTTTCTTTTCCTCTCTAGCCAAAATCACCTCTCCTCCTCCCTCATCTATCATTTTCTTCTCTTCAAAAACTGAAATTGCCACTCTTTTCTTCTCAAACTCATCAACTACTAAAAGCTGAAATCCCAAAAGGTTGCTTCCTGTGTCGATTTGCCTATAGCCGAACCCCCTTTGTTTTTCCTCACTTGTAGCTGAATTTCATACTCTCCAAACCCTTAGGCTCTATCGACAAACACCCCTCCAACCATAGCCTCAAATCATATTTTCTTTCACCACTTAAAAAGCCAAAAACACCATGGTTTTTAGGGACATATAGCCGAATCTTTAGATCCCTAAGATTCGAGATCTGTTAGTGTTTAGGGGCCAGATCTGCATCAGATCTGAGTAGAAGAATCGCTTTGATTAAGGAAAACCTATGGTAAGTACTCGACATCTTAGATTTATTCGTTATTTTTGGATTTAAGAAAAGCCGAAATCCCTAAACTCTTTAGGGAGGCTGTCGAATGTGATGATAGGTAAAGACAGTTCTTTTAATTGGTTTTTTGTGTGGAAGGGGCGATCTAGCAAGAAGCATAAGAGGCTTGGAACTTTGGAACGACTAGATCTAGATCTAGTCACTAGTTTCGGCAAAGGTAAGATCTCAAGGGCCTTAGGTGGTGATGGCCAATTACGGTAAGTAGAATTATGGAGATTGTCATTGTATTTTGGATCTGATGTGTCTAGTAATCGATTGTAGGATATCGTGGGAGATCTCGTTAGCAGTCGTCGCAAATCAGGTGTATATCGAACACCCTCTTGTAGTTCAAATTGGCAAAAGTCAAAAAGCCAAAATGCCGGAATTCTGGCATTTCATGGGCTTGTAGACGTGCAAATGCTCATAAGTCGGTTGGATATCACTGGATCTGTAATTGCAAGTGGTAAGATGGTTGTGCGCAATTTCGTGCACTTCGGTAAGTTTGGGCCTCGATGGGCTGAAATTGGGCCCAATGGGATTACGGGCCCATATGAGTAAAAGTAAGTGGTAAGAGTGTTTTGATAAACTGTGGGTTAAATCTGTTAGACTAGACTTGAATTTGGGCTAAACGAGCCAAAATAGTATTATGACACTGTAGGGCCCATTAGGGGTTTTAGGGCCCAATGACTAGAATTTGATAAAATGTACTAAATAAACTACTGAGATAAAAGTTAGACTATTATTGATTAAAACGTGCATGAAGCCCTAGAAACTAGCATAATTACTGAAATGCCCCTTCTGGGTGGAAATTAGTATTTTACCCCTAGGTGCAAATGACCGTTATACCCCTAGGGCTAAATTTGACTGAAATGCATGTTTTATTGTTTCTATTCATTGTATGCCATGCCATGATTATCTGTTGCATGGGACTGGGATTATTTGATGGAGGAAGTACTAAAAAGAGTCTTTGCCTCAGTTTACTAAAAAAGGGGCTTTGCCCTAGTTTACCGTTCTGGTGGCTCGGCCACACTATCTGGTTATGCAGCTATGCTGCCACCGTGGAGAGTAGCGGTTGGGTGGGTTGAGTAGTTTTCCCCACATGGAGAGTTTGGCTGGTATGGGTGGAGAGTAGCGGTTGGGTGGGTTGAGTAGCTTCCCCACATACTGATATGGGTTTTGCATTCATGCATCGATATTACTGTTCTACTACTGAATTGCGGCTATGGGCCATATTAATATCTGAAAAGGGGCTAGGGCCTAGATAAACCGTACTGAATGGGGCTACTGCAACACCCCCACGCCCGAGACCGTCGCCAGAGTCGAGCTTGAGGTGTTACCGAACATAATTTATCATTTAAACAACTTTACATCGTTTATTTTGATTTTCGGAATAAGCAGTTTTTTTGCATCATGGTCGCTAAAAAAATCATATCTCGAGTTAAGAAACTTAAAATCAAGATCCGTAAATTTTTCCTGAATCTAGACTCACATATCTATCTACTAATTTTTTTGTAAAATTTTTGGTTGGGCCAATTAGTACAGTTTGTTAGTTAAAGTTACCCCTGTTTCAGGACTTGACTGCACTGACCTCTACTTACTACGAACCAATTTTCTCCCTGTAAAAAATTCATATAACTATACCGTTTATTTCTATTAAAATTAGATTCAATAAGTATTCTTATCATAAAAATTACACCTCCTAATTTTTTTTTTACAATTTATAGTGAATTTTCAAAGTTGGAACAGGGGATCCAGAAATCGCTCTGGCCCTATTTCACTAAAACTCAAATATCTTATAACATATAACTCTTTTTCCTATTTCGATTTTTCCATTTGAAATTAGACACAATAAGCTTCAATTTCATAGATAATTCTTCACCTAATTCGTTTTTTACTATTTTTGGTGATTTTTCAAACTCACGTTGTTGTTGCTGTAGTGTTCTGTTTTATCGCAAGTTTCATCTTTTTATGAATTCTCATGAACTATATAACATATTAAACTCACAAGGCATCCAACATTATCTAGGCTAGCCATACCAATGACTAATCATTATCAAGCATTTTCTCAACCAAACCACAACCATATCACAAGATTATTTACACAAAACAAGTATATTGCTATACATGCCATACATCAAAACATACAAACCAATATACCAATTCTTCCTCGGATAGTGTGAGCGTTTCTTCGACCTTCCCGATATCCAAGTTGGCTCGCTAAAAACTACAATGAATGAAAAGGAGGGAGTAAGCATAAATGCTTAGTAAGTTCACATGCAAATAACAAGTAACATAACAAAGCAATTATATCAACAACAATAGCATGATATCACCAAGATACAAACCACATTTCTAGCTATCGTGTATCATCTTACCACCTTATTTCTGTTGTATCAAGTTTCAACTCGAGGGTTAAGTACATACCTGTCCAAATTGTCCATTTCACAACACTTACCAAAATATCATTTTCATCTTGAGTATTCTTCCATTCCGCTAGAATTTTACCCGTTGAACACATCGGAATATAACTCGGATACACGGATCATTTGCACATAAGTGCCACATATGTAATCAATCAATCATGTAACCCGCCCATAAGCGAACTCGGACTCAACTCAACGAGCTCGGGCGTTCGCATCCATAAGTGAACTCGGACTCAACTCAACGAGCTCGGATGCCTAGTTACATCTCACGAACTCGGACTCAACTCAACGAGTTTGGACATTTGCATCCATAAGTGAACTCGGACTCAACTCAACGAGTTCGGATGCCCAACCATCCTAGTGACATGTCACTTGTATCCTAATCTATTCCCAAGATTCAAATAGGATTTTCCTCAGTCACACATTTCCCAGTCGTTCTCCTCGGAATAGTGGAACCAATACGTTGCTTGCATCTCATACTTATCAATTTAATCACATACTTTTCATACCAATACATAATATTTCACAAAGAGTAATATTCATAATAACAAGTATCATATCGTATAAATAGCATTAAATCACTTAAAATAGCAATCATGTTACATTATTTACACATGAACTTACCTCGGTACAAAATATAGTAATTTTGCGATTTAGTCCAAAATCTTTTCTTTTCCTCGATCAAGGTTGATTCCACGTCTTTCTTGATCTAAAATAACACATTTAGCTTATTTAATACTCACATTATCAAAATAGTCCTAAATTCAAATTTTGGCAAAATTACAATTTTGCCCCTAAACTTTTACATATTTACACTTTTGCCCCAAAGTTCGGAAATTTAATTTTATCACAAATTCTTATGTTTTAGGACATGCTGATCATTTATTTACCATTAGCAAGCTCAAATTCCCACTAAAACACATACTTATGAACAATATGTACTTTTACCGATTAAGTCGTTTTACTCGTTTTTACTTAAAACCGAGTAGCACAAGTTGTCTAACAAAATTTAAAACCTCATATTCTATCATAAAACATCAAAATACACAAATTTCACCTATGGGTATTTTTCCAAATATGAACCCTAACTTAAATTATTGTTAACATAAGCTTTATCGAGTTACCGGGACTACGAAAACGTAAAGAACATTAAAAACGAGGCTTGGAATCACTTACTATGAAGCTTGGAAGCTTGAAAAAAACCCTAGCTATGGAGAACCCTTGAAATTTCATGGTAATGAAGAAGATGACCAATTTTGTGTTATTTTGCCCTTTTTATTTCATGTTAATATCCAAATGACCAAAATGCCCCTCCTTACTAAACTTTCAAAAATTCCATCCATGTCCAAATTTTTTCCATGAACTTAAAATTGGTCAAATTTCTATTTAAGACCTCCTAATTAATATTCCAAAGCAATTTCATACTAGAAACTTCTAGAATACAAGATTTGCAACTTATTCGATTTAGTCCCTAATTTCAAATCAAGCGCTTTACGCTTAGAATTTCTTCACGAAATTTTCACACCATCATAAAATCATATCATAAACATCAAAATAATTATAAAATAATTATTTCTACCTCAGATTTGTGGTCACGAAACCACTATTCTGATTAGGCCCTAATTCGGGATATTACAACTACGGCCCAGTAACCGAATACAGAATCGAGCTTCGGCCCCTTTGATACTGAAATTGGATAAGGGCTTAGACCCAGTGAGCTTGAGCTGATTTGGGGCTTTGGATGGACTTTCTTTAAACACTGAGTTTTCCAAACTCACCCATTCCTTTCATCCATGCAGGTGAGCCCTAAACTGGTGGACTTAGAGCTGGGAGGGATTCAGAGTGGCCACATAGACTGGACTCTTGGTTTTTATTAAGTTATTTATTTCAACTTAGTCTTAATTATTTTTATTCTGATTTTGGGTTTGTAATATGGCCGCTCTAATTATTTTTAATTGGTTTTTAGCTTAAGTATGATATTGTTTAAATCGTTTTGAAATCGGTTAGCTTTAAGACACGTTTTTATAAAAGTTACTTGTTTTCAAAGTATCACGATAACAGAGCAAAGCTTCCGCAATGTAAACATTTTCATAAATAAATATCTTAATTAGACTTAAACTTAATTTGTTGTTCGTGGACAAGTCATAAGGTTAAAGTGTGGCAATGGCTGTGTGCATGTCTAGGATTGGAACTAGGAAGAGCTTGGGACTTAAGTAGTCTAAATGACTCACCTCCTCTTCTCTTGAATCCTACCTGGTGCGCAGTATCCATTCACTTTAAGCCATAACAAAGAAGGTCTGGTTTTCCGATACTTAAACTATTTTAAAAGTAAAATGTTTGTGCAAGCTACAAAGGTTTACAAGCTTTCACATTTTTTCCATAAAATTTTACAAAGTTGTTAACAATGTTTGAAAAGGGAATGATTATTTCAATGAACCACGTTTTGAATAAACAAACACAAGCTAAGGTTTTATACAAGTTTGACGGTAAAAGTTTCTAAACATTAAGAAGGGTTTTTAATAAAAACATGGTTTTCGAAAAACACTTCAATGTGACACACCAGACTTGGTCGTAACGTCTGGGCCGGGTTTGGGGTGTTACATTTATTGGTATCAGAGCCCAGTTGCAACAGCTCGGCTGTCAAACGGGTCCAAAAAGGTTTTGAAAAATTCTTGAAATTTAGCCCAAGAAGAGTATTTTTGGGAAATCGGTTTCTGAAAAATTTAGAAAAGCCTTTTCAACCTCGTTTTCTTCAAGTTATACATATTTTAAGGATTGGATTTTAAAAGGATTAAGTTTTTCTGGGTTTCTGAAATCTGATAACTGAAGAAGTGGCCCACTGAATCTTCGACACCAAGTCTGTAAGTATTTTTACTGTAGATAAAACTAAGACTCTACTATGATACTGTAGCTAGGGCAAGACCGAAAACTGTAAAGACTGAGACTGTAGGGAAACCAAAAACCCTAGAAGACTGAGACTGTAGCTAGGCTATGATTCTGTAAAAATAAAAACTTGAAAATACTATCTCAGCATAAAATATATGAATAAAGTACTAAAAATCTTGAATCGAGATCTTTGTAGCTATTTATTATATGTACTAGTAATGTAGAGTATTGATACAGATTATGAGGGTAAGCAAAGTCTGCCAACTTTGGGTAGCAGTAACTCAGAGATTGGTACTGAGGCATTGGCAGAGTTAGTAATGAAAGTGGTAGAAGAAGTTCTGGAGACCAAAGTTAAGGAAATTAGGGAAACAGTTCAAGCAGGATGCTTAGAGTGTAAGGAGAGGAAGGATCATAGTTCTCAGAGAACAGAGCCTCGTTCTGTGAAACATGTTAAGACACGACCAAACTTTCCAAACTGCAAGAACTGCAATAGGGGTCATCCGGGTGAATGCCATCGAAAGACAAGAGCATGCTTTAGATGTGGGTCCAGGAAGCACTGACCTCAGGATTGCCAAGCTTATTCTAGTTAGGTGTGTGTGATGTTTGGACCCGAATTGTATGCGTACTTGATAAATGTTTATTTACTTTGGTAATTAGATGTTCTGGGTCGTATTAAAAATTATTTAGATCAGAGTGCGCAGCGATAGCGTAGTAACATAGTGTTGCACAACTATTTTATTATTCGAAAATTTCGAGGACAAAATTTCTTTAAGTGGGGTAGAGTTGTAACACCCTGAATTTGGGCCAAGAAGAATTGGGCTTTGAGTCTGGGTTCGGATGGAAGACAGCCTGAGTAATTTAGATGACGTCCTAATTTTTGGGATTTTTTAGGTTTTCGTGATTTTGGTGAAATCTTGAAATTTTGGTGCTATGGACACTAAAATTGTGTTTAGATGTGTTAGTGGGCCTTTAGGAGGCCCAAGCCTAAGTTAAAACCCGACAGAAATATCAAATTTGGCTTTCAAGTGAAAGGGACTTGGTTAAGTGGGCCTTTAAGAAAAAGTTAGTAAGTTGAGACACAAAGAGGGCCTTGGTAAAGTGGCAAGGTGGTGCCACAAGTTCCTAAAAAAGTGGCGTGTGGACTGTGTTTAAGGGCCAGAGTTCAAGTCGCAAGGTAAGCAGATGGTACTTTTATTTTTGTGCATGTGCCGGGCATTTGATAGGGCTTAGGTAGCATTCGGCTAGGGCCTTAGGGGGATTGAGATGTTGGTTTGAATGGCCATTAGGGCAAGCTTTATTTTCTTTTTGTCTTGCCGAATTAGGGTTAGCCACTTAGAGCCTTCACTTTCATTCTATTCTCTTCTCAGTGTTGCAAAAAGCCGAAAATGCAAAGTTATCCACTTAGAGCCTTCACTTTCATTCTATTCTCTTCTCCTCTCTTCCATTCTTTCTTTGTCTTTTCCTCTCTAGCCGAAATCACCTCTCCTCCTCCCTCATCTATCATTTTCTTCTCTTCTGAAACCGAAATTGCCACTCTTTTCTTCTCAAACTCATCAACTACTAAAAGCCGAAATCCCAAAAGGTTGCTTCCTGTGCTGATTTGCCTATAGCTGAACCTCTTTTGTTTTTCCTCACTTGTAGCCGAATTTCATACTCTCCAAACCCTTAGGCTCTATCGACAAACACCCCTCCAACTATAGTCTCAAATCATATTTTCTTTCACCACTTAAAAAGCCGAAAACACCATGGTTTTTAAGGACATATAGCCGAATCTTTAGATCCCTAAGATTCGAGATCTGCTAGTGTTTAGGGGCCAGATCTGCATCAGATCTGAGTAGAAGAATCGCTTTGATTAAGGAAAACCTATGGTAAGTACTTGACATCTCAAATTTATTCGTTATTTTTGGATTTAAGAAAAGCCAAAATCCCTAAACTCTTTAGGGAGGCTGTCGAATGTGATGATAGGTAAAGACAGTTCTTTTAATTGGTTTTTTGTGTGGAAGGGGAGATCTAGCAAGAAGCATAAGAGGCTTGGAACTTTGGAACGACTAGATCTAGATCTAGTTACTAGTTTCGGCAAAGGTAAGATCTCAAGGGCCTTAGGTGGTGATGGCCGATTATGGTAAGTAGAATTATGGAGATTGTCATTGTATTTTGGATCTGATGTGTCTAGTAATCGATTGTAGGATATCGTGGGAGATCTCGTTAGCAGTCGTCGCAAATTAGGTGTGTATCGAACACCCTCTTGTAGTTCAAATTGGCAAAAGCCAAAAAGCCAAAATGCCAGAATTCTGGCATTTCGTGGGCTTGTGGACGTGCAAACGCTCATAAGTCGGTTGGATATCACTGGATCTGTAATTGCAAGTGGTAATATGGTTGTGCGCAATTTCATGCACTTCGGTAAGTTTGGGCCTCGATAGGCTGAAATTGGGCCCAATGGGCTTACGGGCCCATATGAGTAAAAGTAAGTGGTAAGAGTGTTCTGATAAACTGTGGGTTAAATCTGTTAGACTAGACTTGAATTTGGGCTAAACGAGCCAAAATAGTATTATGACACTGTAGGGTCCATTAGGGGTTTTAGGGCCTAATGGCTATAATCTGCTAAAATGTACTAAATAAACTATTGAGATAAAAGTTAGACTATTACTGATTAAAACGTGCATGAAGCCTTAGAAACTAGCATAATTACTGAAATACCCCTTATAGGTGGAAATTAGTATTTTACCCCTAGGTGCAAATGACCGTTATACCCTTAGGGCTAAATTTGACTGAAATGCATGTTTTACTGTTTCTGTTCACTGTATGCCATGACATGATTATCTGTTGCATGGGACTGGGATTATTTGATGGAGGAAGTACGGAAAAGAGGCTTTGCCTCCGTTTACTAAAAAAGGGGCTTTGCCCTAATTTACCATTCTGGTGGCTTGGCCACACTATCTGGTTATGCAGCTATGCTGCCACCATGGAGAGTAGTAGTTGGGTAGGTTGAGTAGTTTTCCCCACATGGAGAGTTTGGCTGGTACGGGTGGAGAGTAGCGGTTGGGTGGGTTGAGTAGCTTCCCCACATACTGATATGGGTTTTGCATTCATGCATCGATATTACTGGTCTGGTATTGAATTGAGCCTATGGGCCGTATTAATATCTGAAAAGGGGCTAAGGCCTAGATAAATCGTACTAAATGGGGCTACGGCCCAGTAACCAAATACTGAATCGAGCTTCGGCCCCTTTGATACTAAAATTGGATAAGGGCTTAGGCCCAGTGAGCTTGAGCTGATTTGGGGCTTTGGATGAGCTTTCTTTACACACTGAGTTTTCCAAACTCACCCATTCCTTTCATCCATGCAGGTGAGCCCTAAACTAGTGGACTTGGAGCTGGGAGGGATTCAGAGTGGCCACATAGACTGGACTCTTGGTTTTTATTAAGTTATTTATTTCAATTTATTCTTAATTGTTTTTATTCTGATTTTGGGTTTGTAATATGGCCGCTCTAATTATTTTTAATTGGTTTTTAGCTTAAGTATGATATTATTTAAATTGTTTTGAAATCAGTTAGCTCTAAGACGCGTTTTTATAAAAGTTACTTGTTTTCAAAATATCACGATAACAGAGCAAAGCTTCCGCAACGTAAACGTTTTCATAAATAAATATCTTAATTAGACTTAAACTTAATTTGTTGTTCGTGGACAAGTCATAAGGTTAAAGAGTGGCAATGGCTGTGTGCATGTCTAGGATTGGAACTAAGAAGAGCTTGGTACTTAAGCAGTCTAAATGACTCACCTCCTATTCTCTTGAATCCTACCTGGTGCGCAGTATCCATTCACTTTAAGCCATAACAAAGGTGGTCTGGTTTTCTGATACTTAAACTGTTTTAAAAGTAAAATGTTTCTGCAAGCTACAAAGGTTTACAAGCTTTCACATTTTTTCCATAAAATTTTACAAAGTTGTGAACAATGTTTGAAAAGGGAATGATTATTTCAATGAACCACGTTTTGAATAAACAAACACAAGCTAAGGTTTTATACAAGTTTGACGGTAAAAGTTTCTAAACATTAAGAAGGGTTTTTAATGAAAACATGGTTTTCGAAAAACACTTCAATGTGACACACCAGACTTGGCCGTAATGTCTGGGCCGGGTTTGGGGTGGTACATCAAGTCAGTGGCATCCCCAGGCAATTCTTAAGGAAAAAAATCAACATATTCTTTGACTATCAACACTTGTTCCATTTTTGATTCAGCCACTTTCCAATCAAGAATGTAAGCTAAATAAGCTTCATATCCCTTTTTAATCAATTTCAGAGCTGACAGTGCTGAAACTATAACATCCCTAACCCGTATCTATCGCTGGATTAGGGTTTCGAGGCATTACCGAACAAAGACATAACTTATGAACATTCTCTTATTCATACATGTCTTATTTGCATAATAAAACATATAACTGAATTAATATATATACACACATTATTAATCGTACACAAATACATATTATATACTTTAAAATTTAACTGAATCCATATCAAGCATATAATCATATTTATACACTAATAAGCTTGCCTCAAAACCACACATAATGCCTTTAACTACATACATAAGTCGAGAGCTTATCATTATAATAATATTCGAATTCTTAATAAGTATTAAGCACTTAGTCATATAATTATATACATGCACTTAAAAGACCAAACAAAAAATAATAATCATGTGCGGCATTATCAATTCAACAACATGATTAAACATGCATTTGATGTCAATAACCTATATGAAATTTTACCTTAAATGCAATGGTCAATTATATATATGTATATATATTATCCAAATCAAGTCATGTCAATTCTATATGTTTTAAATCATGCCAACATTTTCATTCACACGTCCAAGTTATATTATTTCATATTTGGTCATTTAATATATCTTACGTATAACTTTTAAATCACATACATTATTGCTATATAACTGAATCTTTATAGCTAAAGTTACCATTTTTATTTATAACCAAAAGTGACTAATGTATACGGCAATACCACATACATATAAATAATCATACCAAATATTTATATTGCCTACTTACCAATTTGCACCTAAGCCACATTCGAACACTCATAAATGTATTTATGCACTATTTCCAACTAAATCAACAATGCAAATATAGCATACAAATCTATTTCAAATGACCATATTTAAATGTCAAGTTCCGTATGTCATAAAAATCAAGCCCAAAATTTCACATATACAACCTAATCAACTTAGTAAATTCATTCGGCTATTTGATCAAACTTCCATACAACAATTAAGACTTATACATTTATATCATTATAATCAAACCTAATCATTTAAGGACCATAGCCGAACATACCATTTCCTATATGTACATTAACTTAAACATTACATATCAAAATACTCAAAACACATCCATCATCCTTACTCAAAACTCATCACTCAAACATACATATATGCATTTTAAGTCATGGCTAATCAAATCAAATATCCACAATACATACGGTTATAATTTATTATTTGAACTATTACCATGCCAAATCAAATTAGCCATTTCATCAGGCATATATCAAATTCATCGAATACATATATTATGCATTTTGTTTAACTAATATATATATCAAACCACAATTGCAAATCACAGAAAACACATCACATATATATGTAATGACCGAATACACCTAAACTTAAGCTTCAATTCTAGCCATTTTCGCACGGCTTAAATATATACAACTTTGAAGCTAACCAAAACATAAGTTAACCTATACATGCCATGTAACACCCCTAACCCGTATCCATCACCGGAGGGGTTATGAGGTTTTCCCAATCGAACACTACAACAACCGATCACTCATTTAATAAAGTAAACTGTGCATTATTGGGTCACAAAGATGAATATATGCACAAAGCAAATCAACATATTAAACTTTCAAGTCATACAATAAATACTCATACTAAATTAAATTGTTATATAGCAATTCTAGAATACATATACAAACATAGCATAACATATACATATAACATGGAAAATACAAAAGATTTTATTAACTATACTATTTGGATTAATTAAATGTGCATATAACAATACATAATAACATTGCTTTATATCAATTAAAGTCATTATTAACCGAACACCTATATCATGTATTTTGGTTAAAATTTCCTCACTTGAATTCATGACCGTAAAACTTGACCTTTTTATAAAACAAGGCCAAATTTAATCATGCACATTACAAGTCCATTTGCAACTTACTCATTCATATAACATGCATAAAAACTCACATATAACCAAATTTACATCTCATATCTATTGTTTTTTTTTAAATAAAAAAATATATGCATTTTAACTACTATACCAAATACCAACTAAATCAATATCCATTACCACAATTGGTAATTTAGCCTTCAGCATACATTCATAACTATTCCCTATCAACAAGCTTATCTCACGCATGATATATATACATAATTCAATCATGCCAACCATTTATTTATGCCAAATATATTTATAACAATGCACCACACAAATATATATATATCATATCTTTACTATTCAATTAAACATAAACCTCAAACAATTTCTACACGCATCACTTACAAATAGCATACATATTTCACATCTAATATATATATCAACCACAATTCGGCTAACTTAACATCATTTCTACCCATTTTCGCATGGCTTTAATAATTACAACTCACATCCAACCAAAAGTATTACTAAACTATACATGCCATAGGTTCACATTTAAACTTTCAAAAGTACCAAAATAGATGATAGTGTGGATGATTCCGTTGATGATCCCGAGCCTGTAACAAGCTTCCAAAAGAAAATCTATAAAACAATTACAAGTAAACACACACAAGGTAAGCTAATTTAGCTTAGTAAGTTATAAGCAATTAAAAACTCAATTAACCTTAATAACCTATTACACTTTAACTAATTCATATCTTTGGATCACATACCTCAACTTACCATTACATAAAGCATATTATTCATCAAATACCAAACTCAATTAGACCAACCTAACATTACTCAACCACAAAATATTGCTATTCTCTCAAGCATAAGGCCAAATACATAATATCCTCCCACTATCGTATATTGAAATTTTAATATGCATATAACACTTAATCTCATCCATTAAACTCATGCATCTTTCATTTTCTTTTTCTTTTACGTATATCACATAATTTATTATCAACCATATATATATACATATTAAACTCATTTACATCAACCACATAGGTTCAATACAAACTTACAATTTCACAACATTATAACATACTTACCACCTTCACAATTTAATGTACAAACTCTTTCAATCATCTTTGATCCCTGAATCAAACCGCACACTTAGTGCCTCATAGTTATTCAAAGTTGAGATAAACTCGCACACATAGTGCTCGACAATCAAACTCGCACACTTAGTGCTTGGTAATCAAGCTCGCACACTTAGTGCTTAGTAATCAAACTCACACACTTAGTGCAAATCTCATAATCGTAACTAATTATACTCGCACACTTAGTGCCAAAGTTCAACAACTCAATACAAACCAAATTCAGGCTTATCAAACTTATTACATTCAGCAACATCAACATTTTATATATTTCAATTCGGCATGTATATATATAAATTGTATTTATTTAAATCAACGGCAACTATTTGCTTAATAACTTACCTCGGATATCGACGGATTGTATATTTTGGCTATTCAACTATTTTTGCTTTTCCCCGATCCAAACTCGATTCTTTTGGTTCTTGATCTATACATTTTCAAATTGAACTCATTCAAATACAATTTCATTCAATTTAATCCCCAAAATTACATAAATGGGCAAATTTACAATTTTGCCCCTAACATTTCACATTTTTACAATTTAGTCCAAAACACATAAAACACAAAATGCACAAAATCTCATCTCAATGTATTTAGGCCGAATGCTTCCCATATCTATACAAATCCTCACATTTCATTTATTTTACAATCTAACCCTTCAATTTAATATTTTTGCAATTTAACCCAAATTATTCAATTTCATGAAAATCACCAATACAAATTTGTTAATTTAACTCGTATCCTTTATTTTCTACCATCAAACACAAAATCTACCAAGCTATCAACAATGGCAATTCATGAATACATCATCAAATTCAAAAATTTAAGCATGGGTCTTAGAGTATTCGAAGCAACGATCTCAAAAACATAAAAATTATCAAAAACCGAGCAAACAACATACCAAATTCAAAATTTAAAAGTGTCAAACCTAGTTGAGCTTCCATGGTTTTTATTTCTTTCAACATTCAGCCAAAAAGATGATAATAATGGCCATTTTATTTCTTTGTTTTATTTTAACACATGTTAATATATCATTTACAAAATTAACCTTTAAAATTTAATAAGAAACTTTATAATGGTTGTCCTTAACCGTACAACCCACTATTAAATGGCCCAATTTCATTTTAAAGCCTCCACATTAAAAGAACATAGCAAATAAGCATTTTAACAAATAACATGCCACTTTTATATATTACGCGATTTAGTCCTTTTATTAAATCGGGTATTCAAACGACTAAATTAAATCACGAAACTTTCACGAATATTAATTCAGACATAAATAACACCAAAAATAATTTTAAAAATATTTTTCTGACTTAGATTCGTGGTCCCAAAACCACCGTTCCGAATAGGGTCAAAATCAGGTTGTTACATGCCATAAGTTCAAAGTTCAACTTATAAAGTACCGAAAAAAAAGATCAATAGTGTGACGGATTTCTCTAACGATCCCCGAGCTCGTAACTAGCTTCCAAAATCTATAAAACAATGAGCAAACACACACAGAGTAAGCTTGAATAGCTTAGTAAGTCATAAGCAATTAATTTAACAAATGAACCTTAACATTAATTTGAACTAGCAGAATCAAACAAACCTTAACCAAACATACATTTATCATACTTGCAAACTCTTATATCATTTCTTAAACATTAACATTAAATTATCACTTAGCCGAATATGAATAATTATGTATACATATAAATCATCTTTTATAACATACTTGTATTATCCCATCATTACAAGTACTTAACTTACCTTATTTTCATGAACATATAAATTCGTACGTACCTGAATCATTTAGCTTGATTTCACATTCGATCTTAACTTAACATTGCGCATTGAACCATTCAAAATCAATAATGATACTCGGATAGTCGAAAAGCTCATACAATGCCAACGTCCCAGACGTCATCTTACATGTAATCACATATCGATGCCAATATCCTAGACAAGGTCTTACACGAATCAAATACAATGCCGATGTCCCAGACATGGTCTTACACATAAATCACAAGTCGATGCCAACACACCAGACATGGTCTTACACAAACACACATATTGGAACCCTATGTCATGACATATGTATCCTAACTATTTCTAAGGTTCGTACGGGGCTTTCGGACAGAGTAACTCGATCTATTCAAGCTCGCAAATAAAGCTTCCATGCTTAATTCAATTCGACATATACACATACTTTTGTAATAATTCAATTCGACACTTATAAAATATATACATTAACTTTAATGACATTTATTTACTTATGAACTTACCTTGTCAAAGACGGATGAAATGGGACAATTATTCAACCACTTTAGATTTCCCCCGATCCAATTCCTATTTCCTCTTTTCTTGATCTAAATTAATACAAATTTAACTTGTTTATTAACATATTCATTCAATATAGTTCAAAAACACATAAATCGACAAATTACAATTTTGCCCCTGACATTTCACACTTTTCACAAATTAGTCCCTATTTCACAAAACACAAAATATGTATAATTTCATTACACTATAGCTTGGCAGAATATTCACCTAGCTCATATAAGTCCACACATTTCATTTATTTTACATTTTAGTCCCTCAATTTCTTATTTTCACAATTTAGCCCTCATTACTCAAATTCATCAAAAATTCAAATACAAAACATATTAATATATCACATATCTTTCATGATTCACTAACTATAATCACAAAGCTCACAATTTCATCAATGGCATAACTCAAAATCTTCATCAAATCTAGAAATAAAAACATGGGCTTGATAGATTTCATAGCAATGATCTCAAAAACGTAAAAACTATCAAAAATCGAACAAAACACATACCAAAATTAAGCTTAGAAGTGGCGGAACCTTGTTCTTCTTCTTTCTTTCTTTTCTTTTCTAATTTCAGCTATGGATGAACACATAATGCATGACTTTTAATTTATGTTTTATTATATTAACATAATTAACATATTTACTATATTAACCTTATAATTTTAATTAACAAACCATAAACTTCATGTAACACCCCAAACTCGGCCCAAACATTATGGTCGAATCTGGCGTGCTACATCATAGTGCCTTTCAAAAAATCAAAATTTGTGAATCAAAACTTGTCGTCAGTTAAAAAAACCCCTTGTGAATTTATAGTAAACTTTAGAGAGTTAAGTTCTTTACTATTATCAAATTATCTTGTCAAACCGTTTTCCTTTGGTATATTAAACTGGTTTAGGTCGCGAAAACTTTTGTAAAACTTTGAAGTTTTGAATTGCGTGTCTTTAAAAGTAGCTATTATTTTGAAAACTCATCCTCTCCTAAACTAACAGTTTAAACAAAGCCCAACTTAAAAATTTAATCCCATGAAAGGCCTTACTACATAAACAAAGCCCAAATGAAATATTTATAATCCAAAAGCTAATATAAAACCATTACGGATGTGTGGCTACCATTAAGCTCCTCGCAGCGATGCTGGGGATCACTTGTACAGTTAAACAACAGGGTGAGTTTACGAAAACTCAGTGTGTAATCCCCTAATCTACAAATAATTCAGACATACAGAATGCAGTAACAATCTGGGCCTGAGCCCATTATAGAAACAGTATTAGGTGGGTCTTAGCCCATTACAGAATCAGAAACAGAATCAGGTGGGCCTAAGCCCAATGCAGTATTAGTAAACAGAGCAAAAATATAACAGAAATCCCACCCCAATCCAGCCAAACACACCACTCTGTCCTACCAGTCACACCATGTGGGGATAGAATCGACCCACCCATCCAAACAAACCAAGATTAGCCCCAGTTGCGGCACTAATCGATATTGCAGCAAGCTGGTATAAATAGGATGGCTATAAGCCATAAACAGGATGGTTATAAACCATAAACAGGATGGCACAGAGCCATAATCAGGATGGCACAGAGCCATAATCAAGATGGCACAGAGCCATAATTAGGATGGTACAGAGCCATAATCAGGATGGTACAGAGCCATAATCAGGATGGTACAGAGCCATAATCAGGATGGCACAAAGCCAACGGTAGTATGAACGGCACAAAGCCAATGGTAGTATGAACGGCACAAATCCAATGATAGTATGAACGGCATAAAGCCAATGGTAGGCCCACAGTCGTCTCGTGTAACCCGTGCAACCTTAACAGATCAATACACTTCCTCCAATTATAATAATCTCATCCCCATGGAACATGTGTTGCATAGTATCATACTATCAGGCATGGATGCAACATACATACAACGTCGCATGCTCAAATATAGTCATACAAAAAGTAACAACAAAACAGTCACTTTACTTTATAGGGGCATATTAGTCATTTTACTCTAAGGGGGCATATCGATCATTTTACCCTACGGGGGTATACCGATCATTTTACCCTACGGGGGTATACCAGTCATTTTACCCTATGGGGATATATCGGTCAATTTACCCTACGGGGGTATATCGATCATTTTACCCTATCGAGGTATATCGGTCATTTTACCCTATGAGGGTATATCGGTCATTTTATCCTACAGGGGTATATCAGTCATTTTACCTGGAAAAACAAAAATTTATATACTTTTTCATGCCCTTTTTTACTTAAAATCATGCTATTTCGGTTAAATTCTTATCAAAAAATAATTAAATATTATAAAATAATTAAATTGTGTTAAAAATATGAACATGATAAATTTTAATTAATTTTAAAGTTAATTTTGATTAAATTTGATTATTTTTGACAGAATTGCACAAAGGGCGAAAAATGGCCCGACGGACACTGCGAGAAGGAAAAAATCGAGAAGTAATTTAGAGTATCAAGGCGAACTAATTTCCAGCCCAAGACAGTCCAAAAATGTGTATTAATTTATAATTTAATTAATTTTAATTTATTCCCCATTTAATTTAGGCTAAATAAATTATTTTTAATTAATTATGGAGAAAGGGTCCAGTTGAACTGCAATGGTTGAACCGTATGGAGTAAACCAAACAAGCCATTAATTGGGCTGACTAGAACCGTCTATAAGCTGACCCAAATTAGTATTTTAGCTGATTAAATATGCTTGCAAAAAGGCCCTTGAAAGACCTCCAATTTGCATTCAAACCCCACCTTAATTTATGGCTTTGTAGATTTGCCCCAACCTATTTTTAGCAAAGTTGAAAGCTTCAACCTTTGCCATGTGTGTGGCCGGCCATAGGGGGGCTCTTTGGCTACTGGAATTTGCTATTTTTAGCAGCCACAATCAGCTATAAAAGCCACCCTTTGCTGATCATTTTCATCATCCCTCATTCCACAACATTCTCTCATTCTCTCTTCTCTCCTCTCAAATTCTTTCTCTCCATTTTTCCATTCCATTCCCCCTTTCCCTTGTGCCGATTTCCCCTCTTGAAAAAGAGGTGTTCTTCAGCCATCTTGGGCAGCAATCAAGGATTCATAGAAGCCTTGCTCGGCAAAGATAACGGAGACGAATAACGGAGCACTCAGTCAAGCCACGGAGAAACACCGAATTTGCCTTCTTGTTCCCTATCTTTTTAGTTTCTGTTGTTTTTATGATGAACATATATATGAATATTATTGTTCTTGAAATGGTTATTTTAATCAATTTGGCTTGAATTTAATTCGTGTTAGGTTGATTATATTTTTCCTACTTGAATTATTAAAATAGTGTTTATGATGTTATAGGTCTTGGTAAAAATGCTGGATTAAGTAAAATCATGCCTAGGTTATTCTTGCATTATAATTTTTAGATAACTAATGAATTAATTATTAAACACATTGAAATTATAATTAATGGACTCAGTACTTAATCAGTGCATGTTCATTCTTCTAAGGTAGCTGAAGCTTGAATTAACATTATTTTTGGCAATACATATGCCTTGCATAACTTGCAAGATTGATGTGATTAAATTGTTTCAAGGTATGGCTACCTTGTTACTTCACATAATCTTTCATATGTTTATTAAATTGAGTTAATTGTTTGAATTGACATGGGAACATGCAGGAGATTAGTTTAATTTAATAAGTATGTATGAGCAATAGTTAGCAATTTTTCGAGTTGCCATGAATTTATTCGTAACAGCATAAGCATGAATTTAATAATTCTAAATCAAAAAGATGTAATTAATCTAACACAATTATATCATCTTGATTAAATCTTTTTGAAATCGTGCATTAGAACTCTTTTATTTTATTTAAATTGTTTACGTAGTTTTAAAATCTTAGTTTATAAATCACTCTTTTCAACCCAAAATTATTTTTCTCACCAAAGTGTTTTTAAATTAATTTCATAAATATTCCTTTTTACAGTCCCTGTGCGTACGATAACTTGACATTTACTTGTCACTTTATTACTTGTTACGACTGTGTACACTTGCACATTTTCACCGTTCCATTACCCTACGTGGGTTTATCGGTCATTTTACCCTACGGGGGTATATCAATCATTTTACCTTATAGGGGTATATCGGTCATTTTACCCTACGGGGGTATTTCAGTCATTTTACCCTACGAGAGTATTTCGGTCATTTTACCCTACGGGGTATTTCGGTCATTTTACCCTACGGGGGTATTTCGGTCAGTTTACCCTACGGGGGTATTTTGGTCATTTTACCCTACGAGGGTATTTCGGTCATTTTACCTCATAGGGTATTTCAATCATTTTACCCTATGGGGGTATTTCGGTCATATTACCCTATGGGGGTATTTTGGTCATTTTACCCTATAGGGGTATTTCGGTCATTTTACCCTATGGGGGTATATCGGTCATTTTATACTACAGGGGTATGTTAGTCATTTTTTCTTATGGGGGTATTTCGATCATTTCACCTTATAGGGGTATTTCGGTCATTTTACCCTATGGGGGTATATCGGTCATTTTACCTTATGGGGGTATTTTGATCATTTCACCTTATAGGGGTATTTCGATTATTTCACCAAGTCGAGGTCTAGGTACACTTACTGGCCCATCAGAAGGCCTACAAGCCCATTGGGCCCACACAACCCATTTCGCCCCAACTAAGTCCAAAACGGCCTAAGCCCATGAGTTCGCTCATGGTGGCCTCTACAGTCAACCGCCCATGTTCAGGCGCTTGGATTACCACACAAGAGATCGCACGCCTATGTGGCATCAAATGTTACGTTTTTTGGTTTTTCTGCTATTCCCGATTTTCAGTTTAGACAATGTACGTATACACCTGCTTGCGATAATGTGCTAAGATCCACGAGCTCTGGACCTATATTCAATCAAGATATACAATCAGTCTTATAACCAATAGGATCAACAACCATTTAATCCGAAAACGTCAAACCCTACTCACTTTGATTGAATAATAATCGGTTTGTTTCTCTTAGATTACTGACTACAACCGATCACACGTTCCCTATCAATTAGCTGCATTACAACCGCAATCTCTTAATAACCATCCACCAATTGAATAGTTTAAACTTGAAGAGAAAACACTTACCCAAAATGTAGAGTCCAGATTAGGAAAAGAAACAATCGGCCTAACCTTAAAATGTTTACACGATGCAACCGAGACAAGGCCCAGCCTAAACACCCCCTTGAAACAATCGGTGGTAGAAAGAATAAACCATGTTAGACGAAAGTTTATTATGGCGAAAAGAAAATAGAAGCTACAACCGAGAAAATACACACCTGGTTGATCGGAGAATCAATTGTCAAAGCTGAAACAATACAGAAGGAGGGATGGAGCATTCGGCTAAAACAAAATAGAATAGTGATTACAAACCAAATGAATTGAGAATGGGAGTCTATAAAAGAAAGAAAGCAAAGTATATTAAAGAGAAGAATAAGATGAATTCGGTCACAAAGATGGAGAGGAGAAAAACTGATAACAAAGATCACAGGAGGAAGATATGTATTTGGCCAAGAGACAGTAAAAGTAGATCGAACCAAAACAATACCCGAATGGTCAGAGGCCAAAATTCGGCTATCGTTAATTAGTGAATGAAAAGAACCCGAGCCAAGTAAAAGCCAAAAATAGAGAAAAGAAAAAGACTTGAAATGACTGCAAAAGACAAATCGAGAGAAACCCCAAATGAAAATCGACTCCAACACTCCTACAATTCAAATTTTCCTTGACCTATTCAAATTCCACCACCCAGCAGTGTTTGAGTCAAACTCCACTACTCACACAACAAGCAAGTAAAATAAATACTTCTTTGCACATTTTGTGACTTGAACTCAAGCTCCCTAGCAGCATTAACATGCCACTACTAATGGACCATTAAGCTCTTTTTGCGTCCTATTTTATTTGCAACAATTTATAAGCCTACAAGCCAAAGTCAGAGTTCACTTAAATAAGTTAAACAAAAATTCTGCATACGCCAAGACTTGAACCTTAGACCCCATGAACACTCCACATGCCACTTACCAATAGACCAGCAACCTCTCTTGTGTCATATTTTAACCGTAATTATTTATAAGTCTATTAGCCTAAAGCTAGGGTTTTACTCAATAAAAATAAATTTTTTGCTAAAGCCTAGGTTTGAACTCAAGACTTCTCAAACACTTCCCAGAGCTCTTAACCACTGAAACAAACACACATGTGTCACTTCCTTGCACAATTAAACTTTTATGTGCACCCTCCTTACTGTTCCCTTTCTCAAGGCCCAACACTTCTAGGCCCAAATTCAGTGCGTTACAATTAACCCCTCATTAAAGAAATTTCATCCTCGAAATTTCCAACTTGCAGATCAGTCGCATATCACAGACTTCACCATCACGCTCCCGCTTCGCACTCTAATTCCAAATTAGATATGTGGCCAGACGACGAAGACCCAACTTGAGCACTTCTACAACCTCCATCACGGTCACTTGTACCTCATTTGAGAGTACCCCTTGCACATATTGTCTATTCTCGTTTTATCTAAATTAATAGTTTTTTGCAGCTTTTTATATTTCCAGTTGTTTATTAACAAATATCTTATAGAAAAGCAGTTTCAGTATTTCAGAGTTTGTGTTCGCAGAATACAGTCTCACTACAGTTTCAGTTTTCCTACGGTTTTCAGTTTACTCTAACTAGAACATTATAGTCTAATATCTAAAATAGTCACAATACTTCTATCTACTGCATTTTAGTTTTAAACAGACAACAGTATACAACAAACTTACGGATTCATCATCGGAGACTCGGTGTGCCACACTTTTCAGAAGAAATATCTCAAAACACTTTACATATTTGAAACAACTTATTGAAATTCAAGATTTAAAAACTCATTCCACAGCTAAGTTTTGCAACTTGGCTCTGATACCATAAAATGTAACACCTCAAACTCGGCCCAGACGTTATGGCTGAATCTGGCGTGCTTAATCATAGCGCTTTTCGAAAAATTAAAATTTGTGAATCAAAACTTGTAGTCAGTTAATAAAAACCCCCCTTTTGAATTTATAATAAACTTTAGAGAGTTAAGTTCTTTACTATTATCAAATTATCTTGTCAAAACATTTTCATTTGGTATATTAAACTGATTTAGGTCGTAAAAGCTTTCGGAAAACTTTGAAGTTTTGAATTGCGTGTCTTTAAAAGTAGCTATTATTTTGAAAACTCGTCCTCTCATAAACTAACAGTTTAAAATAAGTAAACAAAGCCCAACTTAAAATTTTAATCCCATGAAAGGCCTTATTACATAACGAAAGCCCAAATGAAATATTTATAATCTAAAATCGAATATAAAACCAGTACGAATGTGTGGCTACCATCGAGCTCCTCGTAGTACTGAACTGTCTAACACTGGGGATCACCTGTACAGTTAAACAATAGGGTGAGTTTATGAAAACTCAGTGTGTAATCCCTTAATCTACAAATAATTTAGACATACAGAATGAAGTAACAATCTGGGCCTGAGCCTATTACAGAAACAGTATTAGGTGGGTCTTAGCCCATTACAAAATCAGAAAAGAATCAGGTGAGCCTAAGCCCAATACAGTATCAGTAAACAGAGCAAAAATGCAACAGAAATCCCACTCCAATCTAGCCAAACACACCACTCTGTCCCACCAATCACACTATGTGAGGATAGAATCGACCCACCCATCCAAACACAACAAGATTAGCACAGGTTGTGGCACTAATCGATATCGCAGCAAAGTTGGTAGTAAACAAGATGGCTATATGCCATAAACAGGATGGTTATAAACCATAAACAGGATGGCACAGAGCCATAATCAGGATGGCATAGAGCCATAATCAGGATGGTTCAGAGCCATAATCAGGATAGCACAGAGCCATAATCAGGATGCCACAGAGCCATAATCAGGATGGCACCGTGACATAATATGGATAGCACAGAGCTATAATCAAGATGGCACAGAGCCAACGGTAGTATGAACAGCACAACGGTAGGTCCACAATCATCTCATACGACCCGTGCGAATTTAACAGATTAGTACACTTCTTCCAATTACAATAATCCCATCCCTATGCAACATATGATGCGTAGTATCATACTATCATGCATGGATGCACCATACACACAACGTGCATGCTCAAATACGGTCATACACAAAGTAAGAGCAAAACATTCATTTTACTTTCTAGAGGTATATCAGTCATTTTACCCTACGAGGGTATATCGATCATTTTACCCTACGGGGGTATATCGGTCATTTTACCCTATAAGGGTATATCGGTCATTTACCCTATGAGGGTATATCGATCATTTTACCCTACGGGGTATATTGATCATTTTACCCTACGGGGGTATATCAATCATTTTACCCTACGGGGCTATATCGATCCTTTTACCCTACATGGGTATATCAGTCATTTTACCCTACGGGGGTATATCGGTCATTTTACCCTACGGGGTATAACGATCATTTTACCCTATAGGGGTATATCGGTCATTTTACCCTATGGGGGTATATCGGTCATTTTACCGTACGGTGGTATTTCGGTCATTTTACCTTACGGGAGTATTTCGGTCATTTTACCCTATGGGGGTATTTCGGTCATTTTAGCCTACGGGGTATTTCGGTCATTTTACCCTATGGGTATTTCGGTCATTTTACCCTACAGGCGTATTTCGATCATTTTATCCTACGAGGGTGTTTCAGTCATTTGACCTTACGGAAGTGTTTCGGTCATTTTACTCTATAGGGGTATTTTGATTATTTTACTGTACGGGGTATTTCAGTTATTTTACCCTACGGGGGTATTTCGGTCATTTTACCCTATGGGAGTGTTTCGATCATTTTACCTTACGGGGGTATTTCGGTCATTTTACATTATGGGGGTATTTCGGTCATTTTACCCTATGGAGGTATTTCAGTCATTTTACCCTATGGGGGAATTTCTATCATTTTACCCTTTGGGGGTATTTAGGTCATTTTACCCTATGGGGGTATATCGATCATTTTACCATATGGGGGTATTTCGGTCATTTCACCTTATAAGGGTATTTTGGTCATTTTATATATGGGGGTATTTCGATCGTTTCACCTTATATGGGTATTTCAGCATTTTACCCTATGGGGGTATGTCGGTCATTTTACCCTATGGGGGTATTTCAATCGTTTAACCTTATAAGGATAATTCAGTCATTTCACCAAATCGAGGTCTAGGTACACTTACCGACCCATCAGAAGGCCCACAAGCCCATTGGGCCCACACAGCCCATTTCGACCCAACTAAGCCCAAAACTGCCTAAGCCCATGAGTTCGCTTGTAATAGCCCGATACAAGGCCTAAACGGAATAATGGTTACGAAACCACAAATTTGAGGCCAAAATATTTATTTAGATTGAGTTTTAAAATTTATCTTGTGTTTGCAATATTTTGTTAAATTTTTGTTACAAAATTTTATTGTTTGTGTGTCCAATTTGATAAATTGGACTATATTGCAAAAGTAGTAAAATGTGCATTCTAGAAGGTAAAGGTGTTAAATTGAAATGTGTTTTATTTATATTTTTATGGTTTACATTTTTATGAAATTATTTTGTAAAAATTTCATACGAAAATTTTGATGTTTGGGCACTCAATTTAGTCAAAAGGACTAAATTGTAAAAAATGCAAAAGTTGTGTTCTACATGTTAGAGGTGTCCAATTGTTATGAAATTTTAAATTGGAGGTCCGTAAATGGCAATTAGACCATTGGGTAATTTATTGGACAAAAGTGGACATGAAATGGGTGAAAAAGAATATTTTTAAGTTAGGGGCATTTTGGTCATTTTGTGATTAAATGAATTAAAAATCAAATTAAAAGCCAATTTTTGCTCATCTTCTTCCTCAAGGGTGAATATAGCATGGAGAAACCATGGCTAGGGTTTTGCAAGCTTCCAAGCTCGATTGTAAGTCTGTTCTAGCCCCGTTTTTAATGATTTTTATGTTTTTGAAATCCCGGTAACATGATTTCTCTATTTCTACCATTTATTTGAGCTAGGGTTTGATTTCAAAAATTGACCCATGTTGAGTAATTTTGCATTTTGATGAATTATGGTAGAATATGCATGTTTATGGTTAAAGAAACAGTTTTTGCCGAGTGATGTTCGATGGAAACTTTTGAAAGGACTAAATCGTAAAAGTTATAAAATTTGGTCATAAGTGTGAGTTCTAATGAGAATTGTGAGCTGCCATATTTATGAAATGGTTCAGTTAGGCCTAAAATGCAAAGAAATTGAATAAAATTATTTTACGAGCCTAGGGGCAAAATTGTAATTTTGACAAAGTTTAGGGGCAAAAATGTAAATTTTTGCCAAAATGTAAATTTGAGTTAATTTGAATTGTATATGGAAAAAATGAGTGAAAAGTGTTATTATAGATCAAGAAAGACGTGGAATCGACTCGAATCGGGGAAAAGAAAAAGTTGTGGACTAGATTGCAAATTTATCATCCTTTGCATTGAAGTAAGTTGATATGTAAATAATACATTGTTATTATTTATGTTTCAATATTTTGTTATATTATGCAAGATGAAGTTGAATATTGGATGGTTATTTGATAAAAATTACAAAATTATAATGAAAATGACCGAATTGGTAAATTGTATATTTTTCGATTGAACTCATGGAATAGAAAAGATACAAATGATTTGTGGTGGGAACACATGTGTAGTACTATGTGTAGGCTACTATGTGTTCATGATGGATTAAGTCACGTATGTACTACTAAGTGCAGGTTACTACGTGTATCATATAGTTGGGATCGCATGTGTAGTACTCTGTGTAGGCTACTATGCGTATTTGATAACTTCGATCACATGTGTGGTACTAAGTGCAGGCCACTATGTGTAAGAGATGAAATTGGTCACATGTGTAGTACTAAATGCAGGCTACTATGTGCACCAATTAACTTCAGCTACAAAGGTGGTACTACATGTAGGCCACCGAACATTTGTTACTGTTTCATTCTGTTGTGTTCAATAGAAAGTGGCTAAGTGAAAATGAATGAAATTGTGAAATAGCCAAGTGGAAGTGAGTGTATATATTGACTAAGTGCAGGTATATGTGTATATATGTACATGAGTAACATTGATGAATGATCAAATTTTGGTAAATTTGATGTGGGCAAATGTTATTTGGAAAACCCATATAAGAAAATTTATGGGTGAGATGAGATTTGAAATAAAACAGTTTGTACAGCAACAGTGGGGTGAATTTGAAAATTTACCAAAAATGGCAAGAATTGAATTTGAGGTTGAATGAGATATGAAATTAAATCTTATTGAGTCTATCTTCATATAAAAGAAATAAAGAAAGCAAATGAATTCTTTATTTTGAGATATTTATATTTTTGTGAGACTGGTTTAGAATGACTTTGTGATCCCCTATTCTGACTTGGGAAAATCATTAAAAATTGTATAAAAATAATTATGGATCATAATTTATATTTTTAGACTCCTTAATGAGTCTATTTTCATAATAAAGAAATGAGAACCTTATTTGAATTCTGTACCAAAATATAATTAAATTTTAGTGAAGAGTGGTTAGAACTACTAAACCACAAAATAGGGGAGAATTCAATGAATAAACTGTACTAATAGGCCAAACCAAAAATTCTAAAATTTTTATGGTAAGAAGATATATGATTCTAGTTTCTGGAAAAATTTACAGATTTTAATTTGGAGTTCCATAGCTCTGGATAAAAATAATTTAGTGACTATTACTCAAGTAAACAACTTGAAAAGGGCTTAAGTAAATGGTGGGACTATGTGTATTTGTAATTATACCATTATGAGAACATGTTATGAAGTTTTATAAAAGCTTGTAAGAAATTAAGTACTATTTACATATTTACTTACTAAGCTATAATGCTTATCCCTTCCGTTCCTTTTTCTTATAGAGTTTCAGATGTTAGCTCGAGTTAGAGGTCACTGGAGATACTATCACACTATCAGGCTGAGGTTAGTGTTAAAAGATTCCGAAATATTTATTAGTTTATGGCATGTATAAGGACTTGAATATATGTATATATGTTACTAAGTTGGCCTAGAATGTTGGCCTAAATTAATGGAAATTTTATTGTTGTATAAGACCATGTGATATGACTAATAGTAGCTATGTTATGAGTCATAATGATACAATACATGAACGAGTATGCTTGCATGTTAGTAAAATGAATTAATGTATATATAATAAGAATGTGATTAGATTCTAAATTGAAAGAAATTGTATAGCCGGTTTTGTGTATTTGTAAGTGTAAAAATCCAATGATGCCTCGTACCCTGTTCCGACATTAAACACGGGTAAGAGGGGTTACATTGCTCATGGTGGCCTCTACAGTCAAACGCCCATGTTCAGGCACTTGGATTACCACACGAGCAATCGCACGTCCATTTGGCATAATGTCGCATTTCTCAGTTTTTTAGCTATTGTCGATTTTCAATTTAAACAGTGTGAGTACACACTTGCTTACGATAACGTGCTAATATACACGAGCTCCGGACCTATATTCAATCAAGATATACAGTCAGTCTTATAACCAATAGGATTAACAACCATTTAATCCCAAAATGTCAATTCCTACTCACCTTGATTGAATAATAATCGGTTTGTTTCCCTTAGATTACCAACTAGAACCGATCACACGTTCCCTATCGATTAGCTGCATTGCAACTGCAATCTCTTAATAACCATCCACCAATTGAACAGTTTAAACTTGAAGAGAAAACACTTACCCAAAACGTAGAGTCCAGATTAGGAAAAGAGACAATTGGCCTAACCTTAGAATGCTCACACGATGCAGTCGAGACAAGGCCTAACCTAAACACCCCATTGAAGTAATCGATGCTAGAAGAATAAACCATGTTAGATGGAAGTTTATTGTGGCAGAAAGAAAATAGAAGCTACAACTGAGAAAATACACACCTGGTTGATGGGAGAATCAATTGTCAAAGCCGAAACAATACGGAATGAGGGATGGAGCATTCGGCTAATACAAAATAGAAGAGTGATTACAAACCAAATGAATCGAGAATGGGAGGCTACAAAAGAAAGAAAGCCGAAGTAGATTAAAGAGAAGAATAAGATGAATTTGGTCACAAAGATGGAGAGGAGAAAAACTGATAACAAAGATCAAGGGAGAAAGATATGTATTCGGCCAAAAGACAGTAAAATAAGATCTAACCAAAACAATACCCGAATGGTCAGAGGCCAAAATTTAGCTGCCCGTAAATAGTGAATGAAAAGAACCCAATCCAAGTAAAAGCCAGAAACAGAGAAAAGAAAAAGACTTGAAATGACCGTAAAAGAAAAATCAAGAGAAACCCCAAATGAAAATCAGTTCCAACACTTCTACAATTCAAATTTTCCTTGACTCATTCAAATTCCACCACCCAGCAGTGTTTGAGTCAAACTCCACTACTCACACAACAAGGAAGTAAAATAAATACTTCTTTTTGCATATTATGACTTGAACTCAAGCTCCCTATCAGCATTAACACGCCACTACCACTGGACCACCAAGCTCTTTTTGTGTCCTATTTTATTCACAATAATTTAAAAGCCTACAAGCCAAAGTCAGAGTTCACTTAAATAAGTTAAACAAAAATTTTGCATACGCCAAGACTTAAACCTGAAACCCTAAGAACACTCCATATGCCACTTACCAATAGACCAGCAACCTCTCTTGTGTCATATTTTAACCATAATTATTTATAAGTCTATTAGTCCAAAGCTAGGGTTTTACTCAATAAAAATAAAATTTTTGCTAAGGCCTAGGTTTGAACCCAGGACTTCTCAGACATTTCCCAGAGCTCTTAACCACTGAAACAAACACACATTTGTGTCACTTCCTTGCACAATTAAACTTTTATGTGCACCTTCCTTATTTTTCCCTTGCTCAATGCCCAACACTTCTATGCTCAAATTCAGGGCGTTGCACTTCAAGCCCAAAACTATCCATGCTATTTTCTAATGGTTCATTTGCCACATAAGGACCCCACAATTTAACAAATAGGTAGCCACTTTTACATTTTAAACGATTAAGTCCTTTTATTAAATCGGACACTCAAACAGTAAAATTAAATCACGAAAATTTCACACATATAAATCAACATGCTGTAGACACCCAAAATAACATTAAAATATTTTTCTAACTCGAATTTGTAGTCTCGAAACCACTATTCCGACTAGGGTCTAAACTGGCCTATTACAGAAACTACATTTGTAATACAATCGGCCTCATCTACCCTAATACAAATAAATTCACCATTTAGACGTTTCAAGCTATCTTGTATCCTTCAGCAACTCACTATTGCGTCATGCTTAGACAACCAATCCATTCCCAGAATGAGATCAAAATCATCAAAAGGTAACAACATCAAACTAGCGGGAAAATCATAACCCCTAACTTTTAGTGGACATGATTTACATATCTGATTAACTAAAACACATTGACATAGTGGATTTGTTACTTAGACAGTATATTCAGTGAACTCAATAGGTAAAATTCTTTTTGTCTACTAATGTGGTGTTGAAACTACATTTGTAATACAATTGGCCCCATCTGCCCTAACACAAATAAATTCACTGTTTAGACGTTTCAAATTAACTTGTTTCCTTCAACAACTCACTATTGCTTCAAGCTCAGACATCTAGTCCATTCTCAGAATGAGATTAAAATCATAAAAAGGTAACAACATCAAACTAGCAGGAAAATCATAACCCCTAACTTTTAGTGGACATGCTTTACATATCTGATTAACTAAAACACACTGACCCAGTGGATTTGTTACTTTGACAGTATATTTAATGAACTCAACAGGCAAATTCTTTTGGTCAATTAATGCGGTGCATATACACGAGTGAGTTGGTCTAGGATCAACTAATGCATACACATTAATATCAAAGAGAGAAAAAGTACCCACAATAATGTCTAGGGCAGTAGTTTCCTCACAAGCTCTGATGGCATAAGCTCTAGCTGGTGTTCTTGCTTCAGATTGTTCATTCATCTCGCTATTCTTCCCTCAAGTAAAAGTATTATTTCTAGTGTTTCTAGATCGTCTATGTAACATCCCTTACCCGTATTCACACCGAAATAGGGTATGAGGTATTATCAGACTCAAACACAAATGCACATACATTTTTTAGCCATAAATTTCCATCCAAATTTAAAAATTTTCAGGTTTTTATCTTTGAGTCCCTAAATAGGGCCTACAGGGCACAATACATACTTTTGAAAGTGGTCTAGGACTAAACCGAGAACTTTTGAAAGCACTGAAAAATTTCTTGAAAAACAGGGGCACACGCCCATGTCTTAGGCCATGTCCTTCACACAACCGAGATACACACCCGTGTGTTAGGCCGTGTGGCGTTTCAAATTTCCAAAACTCAAGTGTAGACTTCACACACCCTGGGCAAATGTCCGTGTGGCTGCCCGTGTGTCCACAAGTAAGATTATTTACCAAGCCCTTTGCCACCCCAAAACATTTATCCACTTATACAAATTTATCATCATACAACATGGTATTATTAAACATTCAAACATCCACACTAAGACATCCACATACCATTTACAAACCATATTCATCATGCATAATCACACACAACCAATCACATTTACCACTCATAATTATCACACATTTACTCATCCAACACATGCAAGCATACACATCCTTGAAATGCATCATAACATACTTATAACATAACAATTATTAGCCACATTAAATGGCCTTATACAACAATAGCCTTCAAATAGCATAGGCCAACTCATAATAACATATACACACATAATCAAGTCCCTATACATGCCATAAACTTAAAAATACTTGAAAATCGTTGATACAATACCAATCAATAACTTGTTAGTGTGATAGAATCTCCGACGACCTCCAACTCAAGCTAGCATCTATGACACTATAGGAAAAAGGAAAGCAATGGGGTAAGCATTATAGCTTAGTAAGTAGGAATGTAAATAATGAGTAATTTATTAACATGCTTTTATAAATCTTCACAATATGTTCTGAAGATAATACAATCATAAATGCACATAGTTCCACTATTTACTCATGTACATCTCAAGCTATCTACTCGAGTCACAGTCACTAAATTATTTATATCTTGAGTTACGGAACTCCAAACTAAAATCCGTAAATTTTCCCTAAAACTAGACTCACATATCTTCTTACCATAAGATTTTTAGAAGGTTTGGTTTAGCCAATAAGTATAGTTTATTCATTAAATTCTCCCCTATTCTGCTATTTGACAGCTTCGACCCTTCTTCACTCAAAATTAACTATCTCCTTGTACAGGATTCGGATGATGTTCCTATTTGTTCGTCTTAAAAATATACTCATTAAGGATTTTAAGCATATAAATTATAACCTAGAATTATTTTTTTACAATTTTTAATAATTTTCCAAAGTCAAAACAAGAGATTCCAAAATCATTTTGACCTGTTTCACTAAAATTCAAATATCTCATATTTACTTACAACGTTTCTTTTATATGAAAATAGACTCAAGAAGCTTTAATTTCATACCTTATTCAACCTCTAATTCAATTTCCACCATTTTTGGTGATTTTTCAAAATCATACAACTGCTGCTGTCCAAAACTGTTTTATTGCTAATTTTACTCTTTTATGTTTTCTTTGTATTATTTTTCATAGTAACACTTACTACATAATAACCTTACCAAAGTTCAATCACATATCGAGCACATTGGTCATAAGTTTACACACACATACCTGCACTTATTCATCACATATTCATATTCGTTTACACTTAGTCGTTTCCCATTAAACGCGTCGGAATAATAATGGATACAAGGTGACCTACACATAGTACCACCCTTGTAGCCAAAGCTACCTTATTCACAAAATGGCCTTCACATAGTACCACACTTGTGACCAAAGCTATATTTCTTCACAGAGTGGCCTTCATATAGTACCACACTTGTGATGAAGCTATCTCTTCTCAAAGTGGCCTACACATAGTACCACACTTGAGTCGCTAATGACATGTCACTTGTATCCTATTCTATTCCTAATGTTCAACCGACAAATTTCTCACTTTTTGATACTTGTCAATTTCATTCAATATTCAGCCACATTTCATAAAATATATCAAAACATAAAACCATAACTAAAAACGATGTATTATTTACATACAAACTTACCTCGGTAGCACAATCGGTGAAAAGGACTTCTTCGTTAATTTCTCATTTTTCCTTCGTTCTAGTTCCAAACCTCGTTTTCCTTGATATATAATATGACATTTAATTTATTTATTAGTCACATTATTCAATGTGACCCAAAAATCATATTATGGAAAAATTACGTTTTTTGCCCCTAAAGTTTCACATATTTATAATTTTGCCCCTAGGCTCGTAAATGATTTTCATTAAATTTCTTTGTACTTTAAGCCTAGACAAACCATTTTCATAACTATAACAGCCCACAATTTCTATTAAAACACACTTTTATGACAGATTTTATAACTTTTACAAATTAGTCCTTTTAGACATTTTCACCAAAATTCACTTAGTAAAAGTCGTTTCTCTAACCATAAACATGCATTTTCTACCATTAAACACAAAAATACACATATATTCATCATGGGTAAAAACCCTAAACTTTAACCATATCTCAAATTAGTGGTAGGAATAGATAGATATTGTTACTAGCATTTTAAAAACGTAAAAATCATTAAAAACGGGGCTAGAACGAACTTACAATTGAGCTTGGAAGCTTAAAAACCCTAGCCATGTATACCCTTGTGAAATTCAGCCATGGGGTTGAAGATGGACAAAAATTGGCTTTTAATTTTGTTTATTTAATCATTTAATCACTAAATGACCAAAATGCCCCTAACTTAAAAGTATTCTATTTCACCTATTTCATGTCCATTTTTGTCCAAAAAATTAACAAATGTTCTAATTACCATTTAAGGACCTCCAAATTAAATTTTCATAACAATTGGACACCCCTAACATGTAGAACTCAACTTTTGCACTTTTTACAATTTAGTCATTTTGACTAAATTGAGTGCCTAAACGTAGAAATTTTCAAACAAAATTTTTACAAAATCATTCCATGATATTGTAGACCATGAAAATATAATAAAAATAAATTTTTCCTCGTCGGATTTGTGGTCCCGAAATCACTGTTCCGACTAGGCCCAAGTTCAAGCTGTTACAATTCTCTCCCCTTTAGGGATTTCTGTCCCCAAAAATCTTACCAGAAGAGATTAGGGTAACATTCTCGTAGTTTCCTCTACCTTATCAAAGAATCCTCTTCGAGAGCAATACTTTCAGAAACACTCTACCTTTGACTTGAAATCCAATATCTCTAAGTCTCAATTCTGTCTAACTTTTATGTCCGTCTAAAATTGTTTTCAACTTTCACGAATTGCTTTCACCAATTTACCAAAAAAATCACAATTTAATTTAGTTTCGTGCTCAGAGTTTCCTGTAGCTTTTTTGGTAATCAATAATATAACTCTTGGATGCTGAAATAATCATACAAATTTTCATCATCGATCAAACACAATCTAAATAACATCTCTCTTTCTCCGAGGATAGGAGAAATACCGATATAGGACCCATAGTATATTTATCTCAATATCATGCCAATACCATTATCGACTGTAACAATTCTGATTGCATTTGATATTCGGCCTTTCCCTGCTTATAAAACAACATCTGGACACAAAAATTTAGAACTTTCGAGTTTCATATTCGTATACCAGAACATTTACTTCAAATCATTGTACTTTTATCTTTCTTTGGATGAACATACAAGATACTACGATGAGCTCTGAACAGAAACTCTCTGCATAAGCCCTGAGTTCTTCAATGCATAAATTCTATCTCGGAATAATATTAACAGTAATTAAATTTGATCTAAAATTCAAAATCAAAAGTCAGCTCATACTGTATTAACTTAGACGAAACATAACATCTTGCTTAAACTCACTGATAATAATCAAAATTACCCGAGGAAAGAAAATCAATATACAGTTTAAACTTGAACTATCATAATCCGTACTTTGGCTGATTTCGACTTCAAATATAAGCCATGCTTGATAAATTAAACAATAAGGGTGATAAGAAAACTGAGATGATGAAATTTGAGATATAAGACCATACTGAATGTCCGAGAACACCACTCATATGAAATAATAGAGAATCTTGACGATTCTTCAGAGAAAACCAAAAGAAAGAGAAACAATGTTCATTCATTCTGAAATTAATTGTGACAGAGATAATATATATTCCATATAGATATAAATAAAACAATAGCCAAAAGAAATAGAAGAATAGTTTCATATGCATTCACTGTCAACTTTTTATCTCAACCGTAACGGAATAGAATACTAATAAAAGATAGTGGAATACCGATCATAGATAAATTAGACCAACGATACTTTCATCAGAAAGCGAGAAATTCAAAATGCCTATGAGAATATATAAACATATATAATACCCAGAAAAGATAGTCATAAATTGCTCAACTATAACTGTCATATTCAAACATCTTTACATTTCAAACATTATTTTTCTGACTAATTCTATCATCACTAATCCCATAATATTTCATTGATTAGCAAAAATCAACTTAGAAGAAGTCTCGGTAAATACAATTTTTAGAAATCATACCTGAATGAGTCGATTTGACAGAAATTAACTCCTTCTCCAGTTGTGGCTTTGTGCATTCCAAATAACCTTTAGAATAATCTAATATCTCTCTCATAATCGTCTTTGCTCACTAAATCATTCCCATCTCTAATCACATCATTAATTATTCCACCACAAAACTCTTTAGTTTCCCCACTTATGATCTTATTCAATATAAATCTCGTGAACTTCATCATATGACACTATACCGGTAAGGGGGTGAAGATTGTAAAGCCTTTAAATTTCTGACTCTCATACATACACACATATGGCATAGTATTCAATACCAACACAATATCATGTAGTTTGATTACACATCTCTAGGTTTCTACTAATCATGAACACATTTTCAAATATCTTAGTAACACATTTAGCATTATCACATATGAATATCAACCAATCGTAATAAGCTCATCTCAAAATAAATTTTCATCTCAAAATAAATTTGTCATGTTATTCACTGCAAAAAGTTACTCTGATTTATCAAAATGCAATGTTCAATCGGAACGATAACATTTTATCCATATTTCACAACTTATGGTTAATCCATTGCATCCATTAACACATACATATCATCGCAAATCATAGAGAATCAATTTAGGAAAATCAATATATTCACTAAGTTACACAAACTTGCTTAAACCCTTTCAGAATTATCGATGGTAGCTCGGTTGGAAAGCATCCCTACTTTAACCAAAATAAATCTCATCAGAGTCGGGAGATATCACACTATCACAGTTCACTTATGGCATGTATAGCTAACCTCTTGCACACGCTATGTTAGTCTGAGAATTGACTAACAATAGCTCTGATACCACTAAATGTAACACCCCTTATCTGTATTCACACTAGAACAAGGTACGAGGCATTACTGGACTTAAACACAAACACATACATATTTTCGAGCCATAAATTTCCATCCAAATTTATAACTTTTCAAGTTTTTATCTTTGAGTCCCTAAATAGGGCCTATGGGGCACAATACATACTTTTGAAAGTGGTCTGGGACTAAACCGAGCACTTTTGAAAGCACTAAAAATTTCTTGAAAAATAGGGGCACACGCCCATGTCCAAGGCCATGCCCTTCACATAGCCGAGATACACGTCTATGTGTTAGGCTATGTGGCATTTCAAATTTTCGAAACTCAAGTGCAGACTTCATACACCTGGGAAAATGGCCGTGTGGCTACCCGTGTGGCCACAAGTAAGACTATTTACCAAGCCCTTTGCCACCCCAAAACACTTATCCACTTATACAAATTTATCATCACACAACATGGTATTATTAAAAATTCAAACATCCACATTAGGACATCCACATACCATTTACAAACTACATTCATCATACATAATCACACACAACCAATCACATTTACCACTCATAATTATCACACATTTACTCATCCAACACATGCAAGCATACACATCCTTGAAATGCATCACCATAGACTTATAACATAACAATTATTAGCCACATTAAACGGCCTTATACAACAATAGCCTTCACATAGCATAGGCCAACATTCTAAGCCAACTCATAATAACATATACACTTATAATCAAGTCCCTATACATGCCATAGACTTAAAAATACTTGAAAATCATTTATACAATACCAATCAATAACTTGTTAGTATGATAGAATCTCCTACGATCTCCAGCTCGAGTTAGCATCTATGACACTATAGGAAAAAGGAAAGGAATGGGGGTAAGCATTATAGCTTAGTAAGTAGGTATGTAAATAATGAGTAATTTATTATTAACATGCTTTTATAAATCTTCACAATATGTTCTGAAGATAATACAATCATAATTGCACATAGTTCCACTATTTACTCATGTTCATATCAAACTGTATACTCAAGTCACAGTCACTAAATTATTTATATCTTGAGTTACGAAACTCTAAATTAAGATCCACAAATTTTACATGAAACTAGACTCACATATCTTCTTACCATAAAATTTTTAGAATTTTTGGTTTAGCCAATAAGTACAGTTTATTCATTAAAGTCTCCCTGTTCTGCTATCTGACAGCTTTAACCCTTCTTTACTAAAAATTAATTATCTCCTCGTACAGGATCCAGCTGATGTTCTTATTTGTTTCTTTTGAAAATATACTCTCTAAAGATTTTAAGCATATAAATTATAACCGAAAATTATTGTTTACAATTTTTAATAAATTTTCCAAATTCAAAATAGGGGATTCCGAAATCATTCTAACGCTGTCTCACTAAAATTAAAATATCTCATAATAAGAAATTATTTTTCTTACATCGTTTCTTTTATATGAAATTATACTCAATAAGCTTTAATTTCATATCTTATTAAACCTGTAATTCAATTTTCACCATTTTTGGTAATTTTTCAAAATCACACAAGTGCTGTTGTCCAAAACTATTTTATTGCTAATTTTAGTGTTTTATGTTTTCTTTGTATTAACTATCATAGTAACACTTCCTCCATAATAACCTTACCAAAGTTCGATCACATATTGAGCACATTGCTCATAAGTTTACACACACTTATTCATTACATAGTCATATTCGTTTACACTTAGTCATTTCTCGTTGAACACATCGGAATAATAACGGATACCAAGTGGCTTGCACATAGTACCACCCTTATAGCCAAAGCTACATTCTTCACAAAGTGGCTTTCACATAGTACCACACTTGTGACCAAAGCTATCTTTCTTCACAAAGTGGCCTTCACATAGTACCACACTTGTGATCAAGCTATCTCTTCTCAAAGTGGCCTTCACATAGTACCACACTTGAGTCATTAATGACATGTCACTTGTATCCTATTCTATTCCTAATGTTCAACTGGGAAATTTCTCACTTTTTGATACTTGTCAATTTCATTCAATATTTAGCCACATTTCATAAAATATATCAAAACATATTACATACAAACTTACCTCGGTAGCATAATCGGTGAAAAGGACGTATTCGCTAATTTTTTATTTTTCCCTTGTTCTAGTTCCAAACCTCGTTTTCCTTAATCTATAATATCACATTTAATTTATTTATTAGTCACATTATTCAATGCGACCCAAAAATCATATTATGGCAAAATTACATTTTTACCCCAAAAGTTTCACATATTTACAATTTTGCCCCTAGGCTCGTAAAATGGTTTTCAATCAATATATTTGTACTTTAAGCCTAGCCAAACCATTTTCATAACTATAACAGCCCACAATTTCCATTAAAACACACTTTTATGATAGATTTTATAACTTTTACAAATTAGTCCTTTTAGGCATTTTCATCGAAAATCACTTAGTAAAAGTTGTTTCTCTAACCATAAACATGCATTTTCCACCATTAAACACAAAAATACACACATAGCCATCATGGGTCAAAACCCTAGACTTTAACCATATCTCAAATTAGTGGTAGAAATAGATAGATCTTGTTACTAGGATTTCAAAAACGTAAAAATCATTAAAAACGGGGCTAGAACGAACTTACAATCAAGCTTGGAAGCTTGAAAAACCCTAGCCATGGTTTCCCCTTGTGAAATTCAGCCATGGAGTTGAAGATGGACAAAAATTGGCTTTTAATTTTGTTTATTTAATCATTTAATCACTAAATGACCAAAATGCCCCTAACTTAAAAATATTCTGTTTCACCTATTTCATGTCCATTTTTGTCCAAAAATTAACCAATGGTCTAATTACCATTTAAGGACCTCCAATTTAAAATTTCATAACAATTGGACATCTAACATGTAAAACTCAACTTTGATCAACACTCACCAAAATGCCTTTTGTTGCAATTATCACAACCAGGAATGGTTTTCTCAACATTTGTTACACTTCCAACACTAGCTGCTAGAGAATTAACAGACTTAAAATTGTTTTACCTCGTTTTATCTCTGCCAGTTAACACTAAAGGGGCAGCTGATTGACTTGTCTCATTTCTAAATTTCTTTGATGGAGACATTTGAGCAAGCTTGAACGACCCTCTTTTGTTAAAATCTTGAAATTTCGAATCTAGCTGTTGTTTACTTTTGAAGATGTCTTTAATTTTCTGGGCTTATTCTGAAAGTTCTATAAATTCTCATAAGTTTAATGCTACCATAGACATATGAATATCATCTTTCAACCCATCTCCAAATCTAATACACATTTCTTCTTCATTTGACACTACATTACGGGCATACTTGCTTAACTGTACAAATTCTCTTTCATATTCAGCTATAGAGTGATTCCCCTGTTTTAATTCAAGGACTTAATTCTTTTTCTTGTTAATAAACAATCGACTTACATACTTTTTCTTGAATTCCATCTAAAAGAAAATCCCAATTAATGCGATCATTAGATGTCATCATGCTCAAAGTGTCCCACCATAAGTACGCTTTATCTTTTAACAACGACACAACACATCCCAAACAATCTTTGAGTATGCATATCAATTCTACAAAGACTCTTCATATTCATTAACTAGTACTCGGCCTTTGCAGGATCATCATCAACCTTGCCTCTAAACTCTTTCGCTCCATATTTTCAGATTTTATCTATAGATACTCGAGTAACTATCATAGGTACATGATTTTAAAGGCCTAGGGGTTGTCAGAGGAGGCACAATAGGGGGTGGAGGTGCCAGAGTTGCAAGATTTGCTTGTTTGAATTCATTAAACCACATGTTCATCATTTCAAGAAACACATTTTTCATTTCATCACCAAAGGACTGTGCAATCAACACACTATTACTTGCTTCAAGATTTGAAGCTTGAACATTATTTTTAGCTTCATTAATTACAGCCCAATTTGACTTAGCTGACATCTTGAATCAATAAGAAAATACAATATTAGAGTAGATTAAAAGCATCACACTATTATAAGGTATATATGGCATGTATATAATAAACTCTACTTTGTTACATTAGTCCTAGAATCGACTAAACTATAGCTTTGATACCACTAAATGTAACACCCCTAACTCATCTCCATCACCAAATTAAGGTTACGGAGCGTTACCATAAAATTAGGAATCACTTATCTATATAACAATAAAATAAATACATGACATTCAAAGCATATTAGTCATAGGCATTTTGTCCCTAAATTGAGCCTTCGAGGCCCTAAAAATAGCTTTGAGATAATTCGTGCCTAGTTTGAAACATAACAGAAGTTTTAAGAAAAAGTTGTAAAATTTTGAAAACTAGGGTCACACAACTGTGTGGCTAAGCCGTGTGAAAATATCCTAGCCCGTGTAACATTTGAACTGGGGACACACAGCCGTGTCCCAGCCCATATGCTCACTCGTATAACTCATTGAGTTGCCCTACACGCCTGTGTACTAGGTCATGTTCTAGGTCGTGTAACTCTGTGAGTTGCCACACACGCCTGTATGCCAGGCCATGTGTTAGGACATGCAACTCATTGACTTGAAAAACTAAAAAACTCTCAAATGAGACACGATCGTGTGATAGCCTGCGTCCTAGGTCTTGTGCACCAAATTTGACCCAAAAACCATGCCATTTTAAGACCTAACCTTACCTATTACACCATTCCAAATATGCACACATTCAATAAACTTAAGCACTACTCCAACACATGTAAATATACCAATTCAATCAATCTATTTCATCCAACCAATATGTCATTCAAAGGCACCACATATATATATACTAAACATTGAGCAAATAAGCATTTCACCATGACTAAAACCACGTCATTCAACAACTAGACATCAAGTGTTCATCTATGTAATATATAATTATACTTGTTTCATCAATATAAACACACCCTAAACAAAACACACATCTCATTCATAAACTACACCTATCAACAATTCAAAACCACATATTTATCTGTATATACATGTCACTACCCTAGGAGATACAAAAACTACCAACTTAGATAGATAGTGTGAGCTGGATGTTTGATCCTTCCAAAATGTTAGCAACGATTATATAGAAAATAATCTACAAGAACTGATAAGTTTGCTGTAACGCCCCGAAATTGGGCTTGAAAGAGTGGGCCATGTGGGCCCATGGGCTTGTGAACCCTACATGGGTGGTTGTCTTTAGACTTGCGGGAATTAGTGGGTCGATTGTGCCGTACATGTGGCTGTGGGCAAATCTGGCTAAGCGGGCCATACAAGTACATGGGTCCCACTTGGGTTGCGTAATGGGCCCTGGGCCATGTACGCTGAATGGCATGTTGGCATGTTAGCTAAGAGGTTTGGGAGTGCTTGGGAGTGTTGGAGAAGTCCTGGGTTCAAACCTGGACCATAGCAAAAATTTATGTTTTTCTCTTATGGGGACCTTGACGTTAGTGGGTAGACTTTAAGAATATTTTTAGTGAAAGCACGACACAAAAGGAGATGTGGTCTAGTGGCAAGGAAGTGATGCCTTAAAGTAAGCAAGGGGGTCCAAGGTTCAAGTCTTGGCTCTTACAATTTATTTTGGTTTTTCTTTTAAATAAATCTGAAAGCGAGTAGGTGGGCTCTAAAGTTAATGTGTTGAACTTATGACACACAAGAGCTTGTGTCCGAGTGGTGGTGGCTTGATATGGCTATCGAAAGGACTTTGGTTCGAATCCCTTTGCACGCAAGGGTTGGTTATTTTGCTAATAAGTTGGTTTTGGATGATTGATGGAGAATCCCACATAGGGAAGCTAACATGAGAATAGGCGAGAAGCTAGTTTTAAATAGAGCAAACCATGAGTAGAGTAAGCATACCTGTCTTAGCTTATCCCTTTCACATTGTGGTGTGTTCGTTTGGGTTAGGCGTTGGATATTCGTTAATCTGTATGCCGTTGGGTCACGGTGGTGGTGACCGTAGTTGATCGACACACCCCCTAGGGAGTCAAGGGTGTGATTATTGTTGGCTTCTAGGCATAGCAGCGTTCAGAGTATGGATTAACTTCAGATACCTATCAGGTGTGTACTTCACCCTACTCTAACTATAGAATGGAAAATGCCGAAATGCCAAAATGGGCCATGTGGGCCCAATGGGCCCGTGGGCCCAATCGGGCAAATTGTATGATTGTGTAGTAAATATTGGACTAGACTAGGTGAATCTCATATCTGTGGCTAGTTTTGGGCTAAAGGGCCACACGAGCGTGTGGGCCCCCTGGGCTGAGAACTGGCCTTAGGCCCATTCGCAACGTTATCTCTGCTTAGAATACTTGAGTCGCTCGAGGCGACTGTAGACTTTTTGAGGGATTAATAAAATTACCGAAATACCCTTATAGGGTAGAATTACTATAATACCCCCGATTTGTAAAATTACCAAATTACCCTCGATTTGTAAAATTACCAAATTCCCTCGATTTGTAGATTGGCAAAATTACAGAAATACCCCCAATTTGTAAAAGTACTGTTTTACCCCTGATTTGTAAAATTACCATTTTACCCCTAGTTTGTAAAGTTACCGTTTTACCCCTAATTTGTAAAATTACTATTTTACCCTGGATTTCAAAATTACAGAAATACCCCAGTTTACAAATTATGAAAATACCCCTGGTTTCTAAAATTACCGAAATACCCTTGGTTTGTGAAATTACCGAAATACCCCTGGTTTGTGAAATTACCGAAATACCCCTAGGTTACAAAATTACTGAAATACCCCTATAGGGTAGAATTATCGAAATACCCGTATAGGGTAGAATTACTGAAATACCCTTGTTGGTAGGATTACCGAGACACCCCTGTAGGGTAAAATTACCATTTTGCCCCTAGGGTGTTAAATGACTGTTTTGCCCTCGTGGGCAAGTGACTAACTTGGACTGTGTGTTTGACGGATTTGACTGTGTTTGTATGACAGTGATTTGACTGGCGTGACCGTGGTTGTGTGATTTATATGTTTTAATATGTGTTTAAATGACTGATACTGAACATGGCCATTCTGCATACATGTGTGATGATTGAGCATATCATACATGACATATTGGGTAGGGACATCGATTTGGAGGAAGTTATGTGCTAATGGCTTTGCCACATATTCTGATTCTGGTGGTTTTGCCATGTTATCTGTTATTAGTACCATGGCTGCGTCATTGGTGTGTAGGGCTGGGTGGTTTGAGTTATTCCCCACATGGTGTGTTGGGTTGGTACGGATGGTGTGATGGCTAGACTGGGTTGGGATTGCATCCACATATTGTTCTGATTCTACTATGGGCTTGCCCACACTGTTCCGTATAGGGCTTCGGCCCAGTCTGTTCTGCATATCTGTATTATACTGTTACTGATTCTGTTTAGGGCTTAGTCCCACCTGATTCTGATTCTGATTTTGATTCTAATTCTGATAATGATTCTGATTCTATAATGGGCTAAGGTCCATCTGGTACTATTTGTTATAGTGGGCTAAGGCCCAATTGATACTAGAATTGTAGTAGAGCTGGGGCCCTGACTTTTAATTCTTTTGTATGACTGACTATTCGTTTTATATAGTAAAAGATTACACACTGAGTTTTCATAAAACTCACACTGTTTAATAATTGTGCAGTTAATCCCTAGCTTTAGAAGGATCAGTGCTGCGAGGGACTTGGAGAAGGCCACACATTGCTTATGCTCTATCTTGATTTACTTTTAAGTACTTTATTTCGGTTTGGGTTGTAATAAGGCCTTTTAAACTTTCTGGTTTTTACATTTGGGATTTTATTTATTGTTTTATAATTACTAGAAGTCGGACACAGTTTTTCCAAAACAACAACTATTTTTCAAAATATCACGTTTTCGCAATTGTTTTAAATTAGGCTTCCGTAACAATTAAGGTTTTAAAGGTAATAACATTTTACAAGAGAACGTCTTTTAATAAACTACGTTTTAAAAAAATGCATACGAAATTCGAGATTTTACTCAAGTTTTAAATGGCAACAAGTTTTAATAAGAAGGGTTTTCAATGGAAACAAGGTTTTCGAAAAACACTTTAATGTGACACGCCAAATTCGAGCTTAACTTCTAGGTCGGGTTTGGGATGTTACATTTGCATAAGTTAGTAAGGACGTAGTATAACATTTAATCTAAATACAATTAAACACATTTCACATACTATTTAGCTCAGGGTTATCAAAGTACAAACAGGGGCATGTATGTACATTCAGGAATAATCATCTATAAACATATTAACTAAAGAAAAATAATATAAGGTTGCAGGTAGAACTTTATTTATGTATTGAAATACTATGGACTTACCTATGATTTAATTCCATTCAATACGCAATGACTATTCAGCTATTTTACATTTTTCTTGGTTATTGTCTCTTTGATTCAAATCTTGATCTATATAATAATTAAACACAATATATTAATCTCGTACACATTTGACATTCCATTCAATAAATATGACCCTTAACTTTTCATTAATTATACATTTTCCCTAAACTTTTACAACTTTTGCAAATTTGTCCTCTAACCCGAAAATCATCAAATTACAGTCACATATACTAGGCCCTTTAACAGTCCTTATTATACATCAAATTCACTATCAAACCTTGAAATTTTGACATTTTAACAATTCAATCCTTAAATCAAAATTTAACAAAATCACTTCACAAAACAACCAAATACTACAATTAAAGCTTCAATCACATAGTTATCATAAAAAATTTCAAGATTCATCAATGGCAACATCTAAATTTTTTGACAAATTCAAGAACAAAGATACAGGCTAGCTAGACCTAGTTGCAATGATCTCAAAAACATAAAAAATACAAGAGACGAGTATCAATTTCAGTTACATGCATCCACCTAAAGCCACCAAAATTTCAAGCTTTTGAAAATGGAGGTTTTAGCCATCCAAGAAGAAAAATGAAGGAAACAAATTTTCATTTTGTTTTAAGTTTTTTTCCATTTATTTACAAAATTATCATTATCTACATTTTCTTTCAATTTTTTCTTTAATTTTCACTCCAATATTGTCCACTATCAAACGATAAGGTCCAATTGCCTTATTGGCCCTCCCACATTTATTAATTAATCTATTAAATCATCTAAATGCAATAATTAACAAGTTTTGCACCTTTTATAATTTAGTCCTTTTACCTTAATTAAATATCTAAAAGTTAAAATTTCTTAACCAAATTTTAATACGAGTCTAATGACATCGTAAATATTCTATAAATAATATTTACGAGTTATTTACGAGTCGATATGATGTAAATTTAAGGTCCTAAAACCACTATTCCATCACCATTGAAAATCAAGTTGTTACAAAATATTTAGCAACAAATGACGAACTTGGTGAATTTAATAGAAAATGCTTTTATTTTTTAACTTGATGCTTCTTGATGTGATGATGCTTATTTGGACTTTGTGTTGGCCATTTGCTACTCTGTTGGATGATCCTTTTACCTTATTGCTAAATGTTTTAAATATGTGATGTATGTTTCCTATGCTTGGTTGATGAACAAGCATGAACATTGATGAATCATTTTGATAGGAGGAGTGTTAATTTTGTTCCAAGCATGAAAGTGATAACTCAAACTGATAAGGAGAATCTTTAGTATGATGCACTTTTTAGGGTGAGCAACGATCTAGTTGCCTTTATTTATTTATTTTGTATGAGCTGTGTGAGTTATCATTTACTATAAAGATTACGCCAAAATGAAAAAGGAAAAATTATTAAGAACTTTGATTGTTGAAATTTAATGTTAAAATTCCTATTATAACATCTATTGCAACATCTTTTCTATGATAGTGTTAGTGTCGCAAGTGCTGTAATTTTTTTTAAATAAGACTGAGTCGTAGGGAGATTTGACTAAGTCCAAGTGACATTTGTTAGCTTGTTAGTAGGAGTAAGAATTTAAATTTTGGTTGAGATTTTTACTTAAGACTTGTATATAAGGGTTGTTTTGTTAATGAATTAAATCATCATTTTCATTCATAATTCTCTATGGTTTTATTAGTCCTTTGCTAAATCAGCAGTGCTATCGAGAATTATTTATCTTGAAGGACCTATGAGAAAAGTTTTGTGAGAGTTTTGAGAGAAAATTAAGAGATACACTTGTGAGGTTTTGAGGAAAATGGAACTGGGATCAAGTAACATGTCTGTCTTAGCCCCACCTGTGTTTGATGGAGAGAATTATCAAGCATGGGTTGTGAGAATGCAGGCATGCATAGAGGGTTGTGATTATTGGAAAGCTGTCAAGGAAGAATATGAGGTGACTCCACTTCCCAACAATCCAACTATGAACCAAATAAAAATGCACAATGAGAGAACCACTAGGAAGGCTAAGGCAAAGGCTTATTTTTATACTTCGATTTCACTAGCCATATTCAATAGAACTATGGCTTTCAGATCCAAGAAGGAGATATGGTACTACCTCAAGGCTGAGTATCAAGGAGATGAGAGGATCAAGAGCATGAAAGTGCTGAACTTAATTAGAGAATTTGAGAGGCTACAAATGAAGGACTTTGAGTCAATCAAAGAATACTCAGACAAGTTGATAGATATTGCCAACAAGATAAGAGTTCTTGGGACTAATCTCTCTAATTCTAGATTGGTGCATAAAATACTAGTCTTTGTGCCTGAAAAGTATGAAGCAACAATTGCCTCTTTGGAGAACACTAAGGACTTGACTGAGTTGAGAGTAGTGAAGTTGATCAATTCTTTACAAGTATAAGAGCAGAGGAGGTTGATGAGGCAGGAAGGAAGCATAGAAGAAACATTAAAGGCTAAGGTGCATCAGGGTGAAAGAGGAAAGACCAGAAGTGGAATGGGAAGAAAAGTGGTTGCAATAGTGGTTCAAAAACTATTGCAAAAGGTAATAGTACTAAAAGTATTAAGTATTCTTCATGTAAGTATTCTGGAAAATAGAATCATCCCCATTTTAGGTGTTGGAGAAACCCAGATGTGAAATGCAGAAGGTGCAACTTGATGGGGCACATTGAGAGGTTCTACAAGGAGCCAAGAAGTTAGCAACACGGTAGAGCACATGCTGCAGTTAAAGAAGAATAGGATCATTTATTTGTTGTTTCTTACTTCTCATCAAGCACTCTATGTGATAGTTGGTTAGTTAATAATGGTTGCACCAATCACATAACTTGTGATGAGAAGCTATTTAAAGACCTTAATAGGTCATTGAAGTCAAAACTAAGGATAGGAAATGGAGAATACATAGAAGTGAAGGGAAGAGGCATGGTAGCAATGGAGAGTTGTGTTGGAACTAAGTTGATTTCAAATGGTTTGTTTGTACTTGAGATTGATCAAAATTTGTTGAGTGTGGAGCAATTGGTATAAAAGGGATTCAAGGTAATGTTCGAAGAGGGAAGGTGTTTGATCATTGACTCTAGTGGCAATGAATTGTTTAGGATCAATATACAGAAGAAGAGTTTCTCATTAAATACATTTGAGGAGGAGCAAGTGGCATCCAAGTGTCAGGAAGGAATGACATCAATGCAACAAACAATTACGAAATTGATAACACAACGTAATGAAAAGATTTTTGAGCTTGAGATAAAATCAACAGATGATCGCATCTTGCAAGAACAACTACAAATCAAGTGTTCTGAGAACGAGGAGTTGCATGCAAAGGTAACTCTCTTAAAGCAGCAGTTGACATCTCTCTCTGATGATAAACTATCATTTTTTGCATATGAAATATTTGAAGAACATGCTGATGAGCTAAGAAAAAGATTCTATCTCAGGAGATCGAGAGTGAAACACTAAAATTGGATCATGTGCAATTGTCAAAAAAGAATAGAGGGTTATGTTTCCAAAATCAAAAGTCGACTGAATAAGCTTTATATGCAAAATAATTGATATCTGTAGATGTTGTTGAGTTTAAGAATTTAGTTGGTGAGGTGATCAAGCTTTCAGTGCAAAATGCAAAAATTGAGAAATGAATTATTAGCTGCGAGAAGATTTGTTAATCAAACCATAAATGGTATTAATTGCAAGTATAGTGACAACACGAGACCTTGGAGGAAGGGGTGACACTCTGGCCACTCTCATGACTTTTCTAGAGCAGTTTATGATGGTTTTAAATTATACAATTTTGATTTAGATGGAATTACATGCTAGGAAACAATTGGAAGCAACTCTTGAAGCTACACTAGTCGAGAAGGAATTCATAGAAGGCAAATATTAAAGAAACTAGTTTATTGCAAATCAAAGAATCAAATGAGAGATAATTTTTACTAAATTTTTAATGTTAGTCAAATTGAGTTTCTTAAGAATAAACTTGGTGTCTGCAGTACTTGAGTTAGGAAGAGATGTTAGTGTCTCAAGGGCTGCAAAGTTTTTTTTTTTAATAAGACTGAGTCCTAGGGAGATTTTTTAGCTTGTTAGTAGGAGTAGAAATTTAAATTTTGGTTGCGGTTGTTACTTGAAACTTGTATATAAAGGTTGTCTTGTTAATGAATTAAATCATCCCTTTCATTCATAATTTTCTATGTTTCTATTAGTTCTTATCCTTAGTGACAATTATGAAGAGATTGTAAGAGTTCAAAATTGACTTGCATTTTATCTTTTTTTTTTTTTTTAAAGACTGAGTGTTTATTAGATTTTATGGAAATAGAAAAGCATTTCGAAATTAAAAGGAAAAAATATTAGTGGGATATTTTATTTTAAAATTTGAAGATTGTCTATCGCATTATTGGAATGAGATGAAGTTATTGAAGCCTATTTATAAGTTCTTATAATTGCACATTAAGTGTGCTTGTTTTAGAGTGTTGACTTTGATACTTTGTTTTTTATTTTTTTATATATTATATGTACCAAATGTTTTTCTAAAGTGTAAGATAAATTCAACTTAAATTAATAGTTATACGAGTTAAATTGTTAAATTGTTAAATTTTCTAAAAATAGAATTGTTAAATCAAAACTATATATTTTCATCCCTTTTCTTTCCTTGATAATTTAGCATTACTACCATGTTCTATTCCTTGCTGTAACAAAATACGCAACAAAAAAATTGTAATAAAGGTATACCAAGTCTTTTTCATATAGCAATTAAACTTTTTCTCAAACATGTTTGGCAGTGTCCCCGTGTTGGTTGCAGGGATCCTGCATTTCTTGCACCTCCATGGGACCAAACACGCCATAGCTTTCCTCAGGACCACCATCATCCTCGTCACTTGTTTGATCAAGTGCTAGTAATTCTTCCTTATACTTAACGCTGTCCATTCTCGCCTGAAATACCTTGCCTTCGCTGCCGTACCCTTTAAGCATATAAACCACTTCTTTCATGTTTGGCCGCTTCTCAGGTTCACTTTGCACGCATAGACAAGCAACACTAATTGCTTGTTTCAATTGGTTTTCATCAAAATTTCCTCGAAGCTTCGGATCAACAAGGTCTTTAAACTGCCCTCTAGCTACGAGTGGCTCAGCCCACTCAGTTATACTCCTCTTTACACCACCAGGCAACTTCTCTATAGGCTTTCTTCCAGTGAGAAGCTCAAGCAAAAGAATACCAAAACTGTAAACATCGCAACCATCGGAAACCTTTCCCCACATGGCGTATTCCGGCGCAAGGTATCCTAAAGTACCCTTAACACGGGTTGTCATGTGGCTTACGCCTTCTGGGATTAGCTTTGCAAAGCCAAAATCAGCAACCAGCGGTTCAAAGTCTGAATCCAGCAGGACATTGCTTGCCTTGATGTCTCTGTGAATGATGTGTGGTGTTACCTCATGGTGCAAGTACCTACATATATATATATATATAGCATCATAACATTAGAAGTCAAAGAAACGTTTTAGAGTTAAAATTTCCTCCCGTTACTTGGTCAACAAATTGAAACTCTGCAATTTTGTAATTGAATCACTTAGAACTTGTAACAGTACGCGCATTATTTTCTTTATTGAGTTTTCTACTAAATACTGAATTCAATATTGAGTTAAAAATCAGAAAGAAAATGACTGAATATGAAAAGATGAGTGTTTTATTCTTTATATATTGGTAAAGAACAATCCAACTTCATACTGCCTCTAATTTAAGCCAATCAGCTTAACAGTACGCGAGTCTAAGCTTCACAGGCTTTAGTTAAAGTCCTTGTACATCAGATCAAGGTATCAAGTTTGTTGGTAGATGATAAAGAAACAAAAAATATATATTTATATTTATATATATAAACATGAAAAATTTTATGCTTTGACTAAGTAAATGCGTTATATAGTTAACAAAAACAAAACTTACGATATGCCTTCTGCAGAACCAATTGCGATCTTCATTCTCCTTTTCCAATCTAATTGAACCTCACCGGCAAATTGGCCGTGCAGATGAGACAGCAAGCTAAGATTTGGCATATAATCATAAACTATGAGCCTTTGGTCAGTTCCAACGCAGTAACCCCTCAGACCCAACAGATTCCTGTGCCTAACCCTTCCAAGAACTTCAACTTCCACTGCAAACTCCATTTCAGCTTTTGAAGTCATGGATTTTAATTTCTTGACAGCTATCTGTACCATACATTACAAGAACCGAGACCTTTAGGCTTGCTGGTAGAAATTAGAAAATTAACAAAAATAAATCATCCCAGGATCAAATACATCCACAGATAACCTGAAGACCATCACTGGTTTTACCCCAGTAAACACTGCCAAAGCCACCTTCCCCAAGTTTGTTGTCGTCGCAGAAGCCATTGGTAGCAGTGTCCAACTCTTTGGATGTAAACATTCTCCATGTTGTATTCCCTGGAGTAACTACACTTACCCTACAAAACCAAGGCTAAAACTTTCAACAAAATCTATTCACTACGGAAAGAATACTGATCAATATATACGAAGATGGGCGCTGATTTTTGCATACCCTTCATCTTCTTTATCCGAACCACAGCAACTAAAGGTTGATCCCATAGCTTTTAGGTTATGGGGGTTTGAGTTTCTGAATTGGTAGATTTGCGTTTTTAAACCAGACTTACAGGCATATTTGAAATTTGTCAATGGGGTCAGGCGCAGTGGCCGCCTCTAGCCGGCCTGTCTCATATAAAAGTAGCTTCAACGGATCTAACTAAGCGGAACCTGTTTTATTAATAATAATAATTATTATTATTATCATTATTATTTACAATTGAATATACATCTTAAGAGACAAATCAAACTTGCACACCATACAACATAAATAACTTACATCAGATTGTTGATGATTAAACTTGCTAAGGGTTTTGTGCTCAAATCAGATTAATTTAAATCTTTAAATTATTTTAGATCTAACTAATTTCAAATATAAATCATGTCATATTTGAATCAAATTAAATTCAAATCATTTTGACTTCTTATCATTTCTAATTTAAGTTTAATTTACTACACAAATTATATTGAATTGGATCCTTTTATATTCAAATTATTTTTATATTTTAGATTTCACTATTAATTTTTCTAAAATCTACAAACATCAACTTCTTAATTTTACAATAAAAATAAATCAAGTCAAATAAATTATTTATTTAGCTTAATTTTATTACAAAATTGATAACGATCAGATTTTTGAAATAAAATATAATAAATTCTTATAAATTTAAATCAATTAACCTATAATATATAAACAATAAGAAGTTAAAGCATTTGAATTAATGGACCTAATTATTTATTTTACTTTTTACTTCTCATTATAAATATTTTATTGTTAATAAAAAATTTAATATAAAAATTCAATATTTTTATTTTTAATAATATTTATTTAATATAAATTTTTTATATATTTTATTGTTAATAACATTATATAATTCAAAAATTGTGGGAAAAGCATAAATTAATTAGATTTTTAGGATTTAAAATAGATATAAAATTTTCTTATAAAATATATATAAATTAAAAAAATCTTTCTAGGATTTTTAAATATCAAAAGAAAATAAAATTTCAAATTATTTAAAGATTTTGATTCAAACAAAATCAAACATTTTAAGATTTTGAAATATATTACATTATTTTTTTGAAAATTAATTTCAGTTGCAAATAATGAAATAATTTTTTTTATTAAGTGTTTAATGTATTTGCAATTTGCTATCAAAATCATACGATATAAGCCTGAAATTACATATTTATGATAATAGAAAATGATAGTTACAATTTGCAAGCTATAAATTAAAATGAATTAATAGTCTTGGTTAAAAAATCTTATTCTAAAATAAAATAAAAGAAGTCTAGTTCTATATAGATTTTACTTTTATTTTATTTTATCATTGTATTTTGTTTTAACAAGGATTCGGGTTACTCAATTCTAACAATCTCCACATTGACATGAATTCTTAATGAATAAGTTATTCAACAAGAACTCTCAACGAACAAGTTATCCGCCTCTTCCATGAAACCCCTTAAGGGGTATTTTTTAACAATGAATACCAACCAAGTTTAAGCAATGCTCAAACTTGGTTATGGGAAGTGACTTAGTCATCATATCTGTAGGATTTTCATGAGTACTAATTTTGCTCAGAACAATATCACCATGAGCAATAATATCACGAACAAAATAATACTGAACATCAATGTGCTTTGTTCTCTCATGAAACATTTGATCTTTTATAAGGAAGATGACACGTTGATTGTCACAAAATACTGTACTAATTGTAAGGTCTTCATTGAGTTCACTAAATAGTCCCTTCAACCAAATAGCTTATTTACAAGCCTCAATAATTGCTATGTACTCAACTTTAGTAGTAGACAAAGCGATTGTATTTTGAAAAGTGGCTTTCCAACTGATTGCACAACATTCAATTGTAAAGACATAACCTGTGAGAAGTCTTCTTCTATCAAGGTTGTAACACCCCTAACCCGTATCCGTCGCCGGAATAGAGTTATGGAGTGTTACCAGACTTATCTCAAAATTTAGAAATGTTTACACATACAATTCTCAATCAATCATAAACATCATTCATAATCATTCACTTTGTCCCTATTATGAGCCTATAAGGCCCAAATAATGCAATATGAGTAGTTTGGGACTAAACCGATAACTCAGAAGAACTTTGGGAAACTTGGAAATCTTTTTTCTAAAAATAGGGGACACATGCCCGTTTGTTCCATGTAACACCCCTCACCCAAGTCTGATGCCGAGACCGGGTACGAGGCATTACTGGACTTACGAACACATGATCACTGAATCCTGACTAAAAAATTCCACTAAGATTTGAAAACCCTCTCATTACGGGCTTACGAGGCCCAATAGACTCGTTGGGTACGATCCGAAACCAAACTGGAACTTTTCAATCACTTAGAAAAAAATTCTTCTTAAAATAGGGCACACGCCTATGTGGGACAAGGACATGCCCATGTGGGCAGGCCGTGTGGTCGCACACACCCATGTCCCTAGCCTGTACGGAATTAATTTTCATTTCGAACCTATAGGGGTTTTCACACGGCCGAGCACATGCCCATGTCCTCACCTCGTGTGAAAAACTGGGGCATTCTGTTTATGACGTCATCGCGAAATCTTCGTCACACGGCCAAGCCACACACCCGTGGCTAGGCCGTGTCTATCACGCGGTCGAGACACACGGCCGTGTCACCAGCCCGTGTGTTTACTACAAAACATTTAATTCCTATAATTTCAGGTGCAGGGGACACACGACCTATCAACACGCCCGTGGGCTGGCCGTGTGTCACACACGGCCTACTCGTGTGGACAATTATAGGCTATTTTCCAAGCCAATTGCCACCTTGAAACACAAACCAACACAAACCAATTTTTCCAATACACAATATAACACAAAAACACATCCAAACAACCACATTTCGGCATCCACACACTTCATTTTACCAACCACACATAAGCATACACATTCATGGACATTATACACCTAAAATGTAATTTATAGGATAAGAGATTACAACACTTTAATATAACATAACTTAACCATTATGGCTCACCTCAAATGGCCAAAGTAGCAAAATAACTCTCCCAACAAATAGACCAAAAAGAACATTGTCTTATAACTACAATCAATGGACCACCTATACATGCCATAATTTTCAAGGTTCAAAATAAAAATACCAAAATAATCATTGATAGTGTAGATGGAATCCCATCGATCATCGAATCTCGGATTAGCTTGACGAACCTATAAGGAAAGGGAAAAATGAAGTGGTAAGCTATAAAGCTTAGTAAGTCTATATGTAAAAGAAATGAGCATTTAAACCAAATAAACATAGATAATGGAATTAAGATTTTCAATCATACAATTAAACTTGAGAGTTATCACTTACACATGGGATCTTACCACATGATTCACTACATATATTAAACACTTAGCACACATAATAGTTTTCACATAACCTGCACATACACAATCTTAAACATACGGTTAAGTCCTTTCGCATGCATTCACATTGTGTCATATTAATTTGGATTGCCTGATGAACCACATGGGATACTAAATGATACACGGAAATAAGGCACAAGTGCCACACACATAATGTAGCTAAAGCAACCGCTAATTTGTAGTCGAAGCTACCACTTATCACATAAGGCTCAATAATGAGCTATTATCGAGTCTGCTCATACAAGTTGACGGTGTAGTCGGTTCTACTTAGTGCTCCTCACACAAGCTGACAGGTATCTGCAACAAATGCAGGATTACCTAGCAACTAGTAGTCAAACTAGACTAGCACTCGGAATCACGCAAACAATCGATGGTTTCCTAGTAACATGTCACTCGTATCCTAATGATTCCTAAGGTTCAACCGGGACTTTTCTTTACTTATCGGTTTATCATATTCCATAAACAATAATTCGATATAAAATTTCAAAATTTCAAATTAAATTGTCTAGTTAAACATAATGATCAATAATAACTCATTATTTACATATAGGACTTACCTCGGTACAAATATGCTAATCTTTTTCGATTTAGTCCGACACCTTGCCTTTTCCTCTGTCAAGGTCATTTTCGCATCGTTCTTGATCTATAACATCAAATTTAACTCATTTAATACACACATTACTCAATTGGACATAAAATTATCCTATGATAAATTTTACCATTTTACCCCTAACTTTGTCAATTTTTACAATTTAGTCCTTAGGCTCGTAAAATGAAATGTATCAATTTTTCCATATTCCCAAGCCTAGCCGAACATATTTCTCTTCTATAGTAGCCCATAATTTTTGATGTTTCACAATTTATGCTCATAATTTACAACTTTTTCATTTTAGTCCCTAAATGCATTTTCATGAAAAATTACCTAGCAAAAGTTGTTTACTACACTTCAAGCTTTCATTTTCTACCAATAAACATCAAAGTGCTTTCATGTCACACATGGGTAAATTTTTAAACATGAACCCTAGCTTAAAATATTGGTATAGAAAGCTAGGTCAAGGTACGAGGATCTCAAAAATACGAAGAACATGAAAAACGGGGCTAGGAGATACTTACAATTAAGCTTGAAAGGTGAAAAACCCTAACTAGGGTGTGTCCTTTGATATTCAGCCAAGGGTAGGAGAAGATGGACACTTTTTTTTTGGCCTTATTTTCCCTTTTTATTTCATTTAATATCCAAATGACCAAAATGCCCTTAATGGCCTTCTTTGCAAATTTTTCTTTCCATGGGCATTTTTGTCCATCATGCCTAAAAATGGTCTAATTCTAAATAAGGACCTCTAGTTTATGGTTTCATTTCAATTTCACACTAAAAATTTCTAGAACATATTTTAAATTTCTTGCAATTAGTCCTATCACTCAATTGGGTACTTTATCATTAAAATTCATTTACTAAATTTTCACTCATGGATTCAATCACACAATAGACCTTAAAACTTAATCAAAATAAATTTTTTCTATGTCGGATTTGTGGTCTCAAAGCCACCATCCTGTTTAGGCCTTAATTCGGGCTATTACAACTCTCCCCCTTAAAGAATTTTCGTCCCTGAAAATCTTACCAGTGAAACGATGTGGGTACTATTTCCTTATGGTCTCCTCCAATTCCAATGTAGCTTCTTCTATACCATGTTTTTTCCATAGTACTTTTATCAAAGCCACACATTTGTTCCTTAACTATTTCACTTCCCGTGCTAAAATTTTGATTGGTTCCTCGCTATATGTTATATCTGGCTAAATTTCCACTTTGGTTGGTGAAGTCACATGTGACGGGTCAGAACGGTATCATTATAGTATTGATGCATGGAACACATCATGAATCATTTCTAACTTTATCGGTAAAGCCAATTGATAAGCCACTAGTCCAACTCTTTCTACAACCTCATATGGTCCGATGAAATGTGGGCTCAAGTTGCCTTTCCAGCCAAATCTCAAAATCTTCTTCCAAGGAGATACTTTTAAGAACACTTTGTCACCCACTTGGAACTCAATTTCCTTTCTTTTCAAATCTGCATAAGACTTTTGCTGATCCGAAGTAGCCCTCAAACAATCATGGATTACCTTTACTTTTCTTCGGTCTCTCTAATCAAATCAATCCCATGGATCCGTTTTTACTAAGCTCCGTCCAATATAAAGGGGTCCTACATTTACGGCCATACAATGCCTCATACGGTGCCATTTTGATACTCGATTGAAAACTATTGTTGTAAGTGAATTCCACCAAAGGTAGATACTTTTTCCAACTACCTTCGAACTCGTGAACAAAACAACGGAGCATATCTTTGAGGATCTGTATCACTCGCTCAGACTGTCCGTCTGTCTGTGGGTGAAAGGTGGTACTAAAATTTAACTTGGTACCCAAGGCTTCTTGTAACTTTCTCCAAAACCTTGAAGTAAATCTCAGATCTTTGTCCAAAATGATAGAGGTCAGTACTCCATACAGTCTCACAATTTTAGACAATGTACAATTCAACCAACTTATCAAGCGGATAATCAACACGTACTGAAACAAAGTGAGCTGACTTTGTAAATCTATCAACGATAACCCATACATTATCTTTCTTTTTGGGTTTAAAGGCAAACCCGTTACAAAATCCATAGTAATCTGGTCCTATTTCCATCTGGGTAGCATTATTGGCTGAAGTAAACTGGACGGTACTTGATGTTTAGCTTTCACTTGTTGGCAAACTAAGCACTTTAATACAAACTCGGAGACATCTCTTTTCATATCGAGCCACCAATATGATTTCTTCAAATCATTATACATCTTTGCACTCCCTGGATGGGTGGATATGCAACCATTGTGAGCTTCGCGTAGTATACTCCAAATCAACTCTACATTTTTTGCTACACATACTCTATCTTGAAACATCAATCAGTCATTCGAATTTATCCGAAATTCTGTCTCATTACCTTTTTTACATTCAACCCTTTTTTCTTGTAACTCATTATCATCTTTCTGAGCTTCACAAAATTGTTGAAGAAACGATGGCCTAGCTCTCAACTCGGTCAAAATTGAACCATCATCGGGTAGGGCCAATCTCATATTCAAGGCTCTCAAGGCTAACAGAGATTTTCTACTAAAGGCATCGGTAAGCACATTCACTTTTCTGGGGTGGTAGTCGATCACTAACTCATAGTCTTTCAATAACTCGAGCCACCTTTGTTGCCACAAATTCAAATATTTTTGTGACATTAAGTACTTCAAACTTTTATGGTCGGTAAAGATACGACATGTCTCACCAAATAAGTAATGTCACCAAATCATTAAGGCAAAGACAATGGCAGCTAACTCCAAATCATGTGTCGGGTAGTTCCTCTCGTGTAGCTTCAATTGTCTTGAGGCATACACTACCACTTTATCTTCTTGCATCAGTACACATCCAAGGCCATTTAGAGACGCATCACTGTAGATCACAAATTCCTTTCCGGACTCATATTGCACTAATACTAGTCCCTCAGTCAATACTGTCTTTAACTTAACAAAACTCTACTGACAATTTTCATTCCAATTGAACTTAACATCTTTTTGCAACAATTTAGTTGTAACAGTCCAGTTTAGACCCTAATCAGAATAGTGGTTTTAGACCACGAATCCGAGTCAGAAAAATATTTTAAAATTATTTTTGGTGTTTTTTAGGTGTGAATTTGTGTGTGCTAAATTTTCATTTAAGAATTTTATCGTTTGGATGTCGATTTAATAAAAAGGGCTTAATCGCGTAAAATGAAAATGTGATAGTTAATTGTGTAAAGGGCCAAATTGAATGTATCTTTATATTATAAAGTGTTTATTATGTAATTATACCATTAACCTAAGTGATGGACGGCTTTAACCTTAAATTATAATGGTTTTATATTTTAGTATAAAGGTTAAATATGTAATTAGTTAATAATGTTAATAAAATAAAACAAACATAAGTTCATTCTTCTTTCATGCATGACCGAAATTAGTGAAGAAAAGAAAAAGAAAGAGCAAGCAACATTCAACCATTTAAAATCTTGATTTAAGATCAAGAACCAAAGAAATCAGATTTGGATCGGGGGAAAACTAAAGTCATCGACTAATTGCCTTGTTCTGATTTTCGTTGTCTGAGGAAAGTTTATAAGCAAATAAACGTAGTTATTTTTGAATAAATATAAGTTACATGTACTGAATTGATATATTTGAAAATGTATAAATGACAGCAGAATATGTGTACACTTGGGAACTATGTTTACGAGTCAATCCGACCGAGATATGACGTCTAAAAATCCCTGTACGGACCTTAGGAATAGCTAGGATACATATGTCATGACATAGGATTTCTGATATGTGTTCTCGTGTAAGACCATGTTTGGGATGTTGGCATCGATATGTGATTTTGAGTAAGACCCTGTGTGGGACAGTGGCATCGATATGTGATTGCAAGTAAGACCCTGTGTGAGATAGTGGCATCGATATGTGATTGCGAGTAAGACCCTGTGTGGGATAGTGGCTTCGCTATGTGATGACATGTAAGGCCACGTCTGGGACGTTGGAGATGTACGATATGTATGATTATCTAAGTATCCTATTCAATTCCAAATGGTTCAACGGGCAAAGATAAGTTTCAAACGAATGTGAAATCAAGTTAAATGAACTGGTATGTGATAATTGATTACCTATTCAGAAATAAGGTAAGTTGATTAATTGTTATGTAATACAAGTTATAAAGGATGTTAATGGTAGTGATTGTGTACATAAAAATCTATATGTGATTTAATGTATAAATATGTGATAATAATGTTTTATTTACAAGATTATATTCGGCCTAATGTTATATGATGGATAGATTGAGATGTGAAATTTATATTGGTGTTAAAGGAATTATGTGCATTCGATTGGTTGGTATTTGAAATGTGAACTATGAACATGTTTATATGGAAGTACATATTCGATTTTATAAGGTATAGGTAATGTTGGATATGACAATTTATATATATATATGAATGAATCAATGTGTATTTGGTAATACTATAATTCATGTATAGATAAATGTTTGGTAATTGAATTTTATAAGTATGGTTCGGTTATATCTTAATGAATCATGAATGCCATTGAGTTAATATTTGCTTAAGACTTACTAAGCTATGTTGGGTTACTTTGTGTATATACTTTTGTCTCAGTTTTATAGATTTTGGAGATTTGTTACAGGCTCGGGGATCGTCAGTGAAGTCTATCACACTATTGTCTAATTTCAGTACTTTTAAAAGTTTAAATTCGAACATATGGCATGTATAGGCTATACTACTTTTTGAATACTTTGAAAGTTATGTATATATATGCCATGTGAAAATGGCTTATTATATTTGTTAAGGTTGATTTCGAAGCTTAAATTTTGTGATGGTTATGCTTGGCTTGTTTGGGTGAATCTAAGAAGTGGTATTTTAGTAGTTGATTTAGTTAGCAATTGAATTAAACTAATTGATGTTCATATGATGTGGTTAATATTTGAAAATGGTTTGATGATGCACCTATGTTTATTGAATTGGTATAATATATTGATAAATGTATTTTGGTTAACCTATGATTAAGTTCTTGATGTATATATATGTGCTTAGCCAAATGTGTGTGCATTGAATTGGTCATATGTTTGACCTTTGGTTTAATATGAAATGGTTGAGGTTAACATGTTTAGATTCAATTTAAAGTAAAAATAAAATGTTAGTTATTCGTTAGTTGCAAAATGGTTATTTTTTTTAAACTTATAATGGTTAATGCATGGTTTGGAAATAGACTAAATACCTTTATTAGCCAAATAGCAAAAGGAACTATTAGCATATGTCATGACCTCTAATGAGTGAATTATTGGTTAATGTTAGTCAAATGAGTAGTGCATGTTTTGGTTTAGCTTTTATAGGTTAAATGACTAGTCGAATTGTGGATGGTATGATTTTACATTGTATGCATAAGTTTTACGCTTGAGTGGTTCTACTTTTGATGTGGCATTTGCGCATAAGAATTTTATTACTCAATGATATATATATTTGATCACTTGGTATATTTGTTAATGCCACATATGACATTGGATATAAAGTTTTGTGATATGTTTTATTTGGTCTCTTAAGTGCGTATATACTATCAAGAAATAAAAAGCTTAATATTTATTAAGTATTCAATTATCATTATTTTGGTGAGCAAACAAGGTATGCATATAGTGTGAAGCATGTTTTATATGACTTTGGAGCATGTTTATTTGTGTGCAAATATGGTTTTATATATGATATGGGTTTGGTTCGTAAATTGAGGTTTGTTTATGATCTGCATGAATATATGAATGTCCAGAAACTATATTTTATCGAGTAATACCTTGTAACCCCTTTCCAGTGATGGATATGGGTTAGGGGTGTTACATTAGTCATCGGTGAAGCAATCATCAAAAAGCCTTTTACAAAGCGTTTGTAGTAAGTAGCCAAACCCAGAAAACTGCTAACTTCTGATACACTTTTTGGCGGCCTCAAATCCACTATAGCCGAGATCTTATTTAGATCAACTCGATGCCATCTCTTGAAACAATGTGACCTAAAAATTCAACTTCACTCAACCAAAATTCACTTTTACTAAATTTTGCATACAATTATTTATCTCGCAAAATTTGTAAAACCGTTCTCAGATGCTCAGCATGTTCAATTTCATCACGAGAATAGATCAAGATGTCATCAATGAAGACCACTACAAACTTATCCAAGTATGGTCTAAAAATCCGATTCATTAAGTCCATGAACACCGCTGGGGCGTTAGTCAAGCCAAAAGGCATTACGAGAAACACATAGTGTTCGTACTTGTTCTGAAAGCAGTTTTGGGCACATCGGACTCTTTCACCCTTAACTGGTAGTATCCAGATCTCAAGTTTATTTTGGAGAACACTATAGCTCCCTTCAGGTGATCAAATAACTCATCAATACTTGGCAAGAGATACTTGTTCTTCATTGCCACTTTGTTGAGTTGCCTATAGTCGATACAAAGTCTCATCGATCCATCCTTTTTCTTTACGAATAACACGGGGGCACCCCAGGGAGAAAAACTAGGTCTCACAAATCCTTTGTCCGTCAACTCCTGCAACTGTACTTTCAATTCCCTTAGCTTTGTTGGAGCCATTCTATATGGGGCTATCGATATCGGGGAAGTCCCTGGCAACAACTCGATGGTGAACTCTATCTCTCTAGTAGGAGGTATACCCAGCAATTCCTCAAGAAATACATCCGGGAACTCACAAACCACTGGCACCGATTCCATTTTCAATTCAGACTCTTTCGTATTCAATACATTGGCCAAATATGCTTTGTACCCCTTTCTCAACCATTTCTGAGCAGTCATATACGAAATCAAAGCAGGTAACCCGCTGGACACATCCATTTCAACCCGTAGACTTTCACCATTTTCACACTTTAATTCAATTGTAAGATCCCAAAACAGGGCTTAAATGGAATAGAGTTTGCGAAACCACAAATCTGAGATAGAAAAGTTTGTTACGATGAATTATCATGATTTACCGATTGACTAGATGCATGTGTTAGACTACCGATAAGAAATTTTATAGATTGCATGTTTAATTTGTCTATTAGAGCTTATTTGTAAAAGTTGCTGTAACAGCCTGATTTAAGGCCTAAACGGAATGATAGTTTCAGAACCATGAATCTGAGGTCAAAAAAAATATTCCTATTTAGTTTTAAGGTTTATTTATTGGTTGAGTAATTGTGTGAAAATTTTGCGAAGAAATATTATGTATAGGTGCCTAATTTGATAATTAGGACTAAACTGTAAAAATTGTAAAATGTGAGTTCTAGATGTTAAAGGGGATTTAATTGAAATGAGTTCTTAAAGTGGAGGTCATTATTTAGTAATTAGACCATTGGATAATCTGGTGGACAAAAATGGGCATGAATAGGACAAATTTGAAAGAAAAGCCTTTAAGGGCATTTTTGTCATTTGGTAATTAAAAGAATTAAAAAGGGAAAATAAAGCCAATATTAGTCCATCTTCTTCATGGAGGCCGAATATAGCACGGGGGAAGCCATGGTTAGGGTTTCCAAGCTTTCCAAGCTCAATAGTAAGTCCGTTCTAGCCCCGTTTTTAATGTTCTTTACGTTTTTGGAATCCCGGTAGCTCGATAAAGCTTATTCTAGCCATAATTTAGGCTAGGGAACATATTTGGAAAAATACCCATAGGTGAAAAGTGTTTATTTTGATGTTTTATGATAGAATATGAGGTTTTAAATTATGCTAGACAACTTGTGCTACTCGGTTTTAAGTAAAAACGAGTAAAAGGGCTTAATCGGTAAAAATTCCTATAGTTCATAAGTACATGTTATAGTGGGAATTTGAGGTTGATGTTGGTAAATAAATGATCAGCAGGTCCTAAAACATAAGAATTTGGGATAAAGTTTAACTTCCGAGCCTCGGGGCAAAAGTGTAAATTTACAAAAGTTTAGGGGCAAAATTGAAATTTTTCCAAAGTTTAACTTAGGGACTGTTTTGAATAGTAAATTAATTAAATAAGTGAAATATGATGTTTTAGATCCTGGAAAACGAGATTTGGACCTAGAACGAGAGAAAAATCGAAAATCGAGAAAGTTGGTAAAATGGTCCTTTTGGCATCGAGGTAAGTTCATATGTTTAATAAGAAATTAATTATGCATATTTGGATGTTAAATTGGTGTTCTAGCTATAAATATTTTAGTAGTGAATTTTAGATATAGTAATTATGGTTCGATAATAATTCGACATTGAAAATATAAATTATAAAATGTTACATGTAAGCCCATATCTGAAATATGGCCTTGTATGATATTGAGAAAGTATAGAAAAACATAGTTTGAAGGGGATAAGTTGAATCGAAGAGGATTCGATAGATAAAAAGTACCAGAAAGCCCCGTTTGAACCTTAAGAATGTTTGGGATACGAATGTCATAACATTTGGGGTTATCAGACAGGACAGGAATAATCCATGTAAGTCCATATCAGACATATGGCTTTGGAAAGATAGGAACAATCCATGTAAGTCCATATCAGACATATGGCTTTGGAAAGACAGGAATATCTCATGTAAGTCCATGTCAAGAACATGGCATTGGTAGGCTATTATCAGGCAGGAAAACCCGAGTATCCTTAGTATTCCAAGTGGTTCAACAGGCTAATGTACATGTTAAATTACAGGAAGGTTCAGGTAAAGAAATGATAAACAAGTCCAAGTGAGTTCGTAAGAACACCATAGTTATTAGTTGAGAAAACTTTCAATAAAGGAAAGGTAATTTATGTTTATGAGTTTTCAGTTTACACCATGAGAATGACATAAGTTGAAATATCTTAATATCAGGAAGGAATATGACTATGATCAGTGAGATGATGTAGGCATGCAAGGGAAATTAATAAGTGATGAGCCTATAGTATATAGAGCCTTTGGTAAGGCCACAGATAGGTGAGTTAGGAAAGTAAGAATTTAGCAGTATTTATTCAAGCTGAAACAGCTTAGTAGTAAGCTAAATTTATTGTTACTGCTTATTACTTTACATGTGAACTTACTAAGCTTTATAAGCTTACTTCTTTTCCTTTCCGATATTTTAGAGTACTTGAAAGCAAGCTCGGGTTGGAGGTCGTCGGAGATCGCTTCACACTATCGACTATCAAGTTACCAAATGGGTATCTTCATTTACAAATGTCCTAGTTTATGGCATTTATAGGGACTTAATGTTTAGTAAGTGTCAATTATGATATGGCCAATATATGGCAGGTAAATATTTGATAAGGATTAGATATTGAAATAGCTAATTAAGAATATGTTTTGATGTTATGTATGCCTAAATGAAAGTGAATACATGGAAATCATGAAAATGTGAAGTTAACATTAAACCAGTATTAGATAGCAGTAGTAACGTGAATTTGAAAAATTACTAAAAAATAGTAGACATGGAATTAGATGGTGAGTGAGATATATAATTAAAGCTTAATGAGTTTATTTCCATGTGAAAGAAACAGGTGAAGCAAAGGAGTTGTAAATTATGAGTTATATGAATTTGAGTGAGACTACTCCAGATTGATTTCGCGATCCCCTGTTCTGACTTGAAAAATTCACCATAAAATTTACATAAATAATTAGAAGTTATATTTTATATTCCTAGATTCCTTATTGAGTCTAATTTGTAATAAAACAAGCGGCATTGTTATTTGAATTTGGTACTAAGAGAAATCTATTCAGGGCAGTTGAGAGTGAAACAGGGAAAACTTTAAATAATAAACTGTACAAATTGGCTCAGTCAAAAATTCTAGAAAAAAATTAGTAACAACATATATGAGTCTAGTTTCAGTAAAAATTTACGGAATTGAATTTCGAGTTGTGAAACTGGAGTTATGATTTTTTTAGCGATAGTGACGCAGTTGGACAGCTTTATTATGAAACAGGGAAATGATATGTTTTGTTCCATTTAAGTAATCGGGAAAGTTTCATTAATCCTGGTTGGCCCCGAATCATTTAAATTGTATGATTTAGGGTCTCGATGACCCTTTTTAGGGACAAATTGAATGAATGAAAATAAATTAATTTTAGAAGCAAATTTTATACCCAGGTTGAGTAAGTTAAGTCCGATAATGCCTCGTGCTAGACTCTAGCAACAGACTCAGGTAAGGGGTGTTACATTTATTGGTATCAGAGTAAAGGTTTAGTCAGTTCTCGGAATATTCAGTATGAGTAAGAGTCTAGCTATACATGCCATACTTATATTTTGATAGTGTGGCGACTCCCGACCCAGATGTAACTTGTTTTATCAGATAGATGCGCACTCCAACCGAGCTAAGTTTGATAGTACAGACAATATGTTTATGATGAGTTAAGGCTCATAAAAGGTAAGAATGGTAGTTCATGATGTCAATGCAATGATGAATAAATTGTGAGAAGGGTTACTCTTGAAATGTGGAAAGAAGTTCATGTTTAATTGACACTTGTATGATACTATGTGTATAACTAGAAAACTTAAGTGAATGCTATGAGCAATGTTATTCAAGATTCAAGAATGCATGTATAAGTGCACTAGTTTGTATAAGATGATCAGGAAGTCTCTGTATTATGAATGTGCATGTTAAGTTGCTTGAAGTAAGTTGAATAATTGTGATAATATTATATATTGATGAGTGTTAAGTTATATGCATGAGTATATAAGAGGTAAGTTAGAGGTGTTACAACCTCACCCCCCTTATCAGCAAGGTGATTCAGAATGAGATTCCATGAAATATTAGCAGGAAATGATTTATTGACGAAAATAGTTTTTCTTATTATGAGTATGTTTATGGTGATAATGAGTTTGGGCCTGATAATGAAAGTACAGAGGTATAGTATTCAGAGGTATAAAGATTCTATTTTTGCACTGGTTGTTATTGAAATTTGTGTTTAAATCTCTCAGATGATCATGATGTTTTATTTTCACCCGGGATATTATTTACTAAAGTAATTGAGAAGTCAGTCTTATTATAGCACTATGATTTTTAAGCAGTATGAGTATTGTGGCCTCAGTATAGTTTAGTTCAGACATGTGTAATGATCTTCACTTTTCGTATAATCTTGATATATATATCAGTGAGTTAAAGACCGAATGCTATGTTTTTTTTGATTTATGCAGTAATAATGATTTGTGATTGGCTCTTTAAAAAAAATCACGACAGAATGTAAGTTGACATATCATGACAGCATAGAGAAGAACAGTTTTTGAAAAGTTATTGTCTTTTAGTTGAGACTGATTCAATTAAGCAATTGATTGAGTTGTATATATATGTTTGAATTATTCATGGCTTCAGAGGTAAATACTGATTTTCAGGAAAAAAAATAGATAAATGACCTAAGTAAAAAGTATATATTCTAGAAGTTATGGTACAGAGTTGTATATGCATATTAGAATGGTTGGATCAGAGGTATATTTTTTTTGCAAATCCAAGTTGTCTGATTTTTAAATTTCTCATTGTATGAAGTTTATTTTGGCTTGAATTCATGCTAATAAAGTATAGACAGTTAGAGATATTGACAATTGAAGTATCCATTATGATTGCATGTTTAATTTGTCTATTAGAGCTTATTTGTAAAAGTTGTTGTAATAGCCTGATTTAGGGTCTAAACGGAACAATAGTTTCGGAACCATGAATCCGAGGTCAAAAAAATATTCTGATTTAGTTTTAAAGTTTATTTATTAATTGAGTAATTGTGTGAAAATTTTGCGAAGAAATTTTATGTATAGGTGCCTAATTTGATAATTAGGGCTAAATTGTAAAAATTGTAAAATGTGAGTTCTAGATGTTAAAGGGGATTTAATTGAAATGAGTTCTTAAACTGGAGGTCCTTATTTAGTAATTAGACCATTGGATAATTTGGTGGACAAAAATGGGCATGAATAGGATAAATTTGAAAGAAAAGCCTTTAAGGGCATTTTTGTCATTTATTAATTAAAAGAAATAAAAAGGGAAAATAAAGCCAAAATTGGTCCATCTTCTTCATGGAGGCCGAATATAGCATGGGGGAAGCCATGGCTAGGGTTTCCAAGCTTTCCAAGCTCAATAGTAGGTCCGTTCTAGCCCCGTTTTTAATGTTCTTTACGTTTTTGGAATCCCAGTAGCTCGATCAAGCTTATTCTAGCCATAATTTAGGTTAGGGTACATATTTGGAAAAATACGCAGAGGTGAAAAGTGTTTATTTTGATGTTTTATGATAGAATATCAGGTTTTAAATTATGCTAGACAACTTGTGCTACTCAGTTTTAAGTAAAAACGAGTAAAAGGGCTTAATCGGTAAAAATACCTATTATTTGAGGTTGATGTTGGTAAATAAATGATCAGCAGGTCCTAAAACATAAGAATTTGGGATAAAGTTTAACTTCCGAGCCTTGGGGCAAAAGTGTAAAATGCAAAAGTTTAGGGGCAAAATTGAAATTTTGCCAAAGTTTAAGTTAGGGACTGTCTTGAACAGTACATTAATTAAATAAGTTAAATATGATGTTTTAGATCCCGTAAAACGAGATTTGGACCTAGAACGGGAGAAAAATCGAAAATCAAGAAAGTTGGTAAAATGGTCGTTTTGGCATCGAGGTAAGTTCATATGTTTAATAAGAAATTAATTATGCATATTTGGATGTTAAATTGGTATTTTAGCTATAAAAATTTTAGTAGTGAATTTCAGATATAGTAATTATTGTTCGATAATAATTCAACATTGAAAAGATAGATTATAAAAGGTTAAATGTAAGCCAATATCTGAAATATGGCCTTGTATGATATTGAGAAAGTATAGAAAAACATAGTTTGAAGGGGATAAGTTGAATCGAAGAGGAGTCGATAGATAAAAAGTATCAGAAAGCCCCGTTTGAACCTTAGGAATGTTTAGGATATGAATGTCATGACATTTGGGGTTATCAGATAGGACAGGAATAATCCATGTAAGTCTATATCAGACATATGGCTTTGGAAAGATAGGAACAATCCATGTAAGTCCATATTAGACATATGGCTTTGGAAAGGCAGGAATATCTCATGTAAGTCCATGTCAAGAACATGGCATTGGCAGGCTATTATCAAGCAGGAAAACCCGAGTATCCTTAGTACTCCAAGTGGTTCAATATGCTAATGTACATGTTAAATTACAGGAAGGTTTAGGTAAAGAAAGGATAAACAGGTCCAAGTGAGTTCGTAAGAACACCATAGTTATTAGTTGAGGAAACTTTCAATAAAGGAAAGGTAATTTATGTTTATGAGTTTTTAGTTTACACCATGAGAATGACATAAGTTGAAATATCTTAATATCAGGAAGGAATATGACTATGATCAGTGAGATGATGTAGGCATGTAATGGAAATTAGTAAGTGATGAGCCTATAGTATATAGAGCCTTTGGTAAAGCCACAGATAGGTAAGTTGGGAAAGTAAGAATTTAGCAGTATTTATTCAAGCTGAAACAACTTAGTAGTAAGCTAAATTTATTGTTACTGCTTATTACTTTACATGTGAACTTATTAAGCTTTATAAGCTTACTTTTTTTCCTTTCTCATATTTTAGAGTACTTGAAAGCAAGCTCGGGTTGGAGGTCGTCGGAGATCACTTCACACTATCGACTATCAAGTTACCAAATGGGTATCTTCATTTACAAATGTCCTAGTTTATGGCATGTATAGGGACTTAATATTTAGTAAGTGTCAATTATGATATGGCCAATGTATGGTAGGTAAATATTTGATAAGGATTAGATATGGAAATAGCTAGTCAAGAATATGTTTTGATGTTATGTATGCCTAAATGAAAGTGAATACATGGAAATCATGAAAAAGTAAAGTTAGCATTAAAATAGTATTAGATAGCAACAGTGACGTGAAATTGAAAAATTACTAAAAAATAGTAGACATGGAATTAGATGGTGAGTGAGATATATAATTAAAGCTTAATGAGTCTATTTCCATGTGAAAGAAACAGGGGAAGCAAAGGAGTTGTAAATTATGAGTTATAAGAATTTGAGTGACACTGCTCCAGATTGATTTTGCGATCCCCTGTTTTGAATTTAAAACTTCACCATAAATTTTACATAAATAATGAGAAGTTATAGTTTATATTAATAGATTCCTTATTGAGTCTAGTTTGTAATAAAACAAGCAGAATTGTTATTTGAATTTGGTACTAAGAGAAATCCGTTTCGTAGTGAAAAGAGGTCAGGGTAGTTGAGCAGTGAAACCGTGGAAATTTTAAATAATAAAATGTACAAATTGGCTAAGTCAAAAATTCTAGAAAAAATTAGTAAGAACATAGATGAGTCTAGTTTTAGAAAAAATTTATGGAATTGAATTTCTAGTTGTGAAACTCGAGTTTTGATTTTTTTAGCGATAGTGATGCAGTTAGACAGCTTTATTATAGAACAGGGAAATGATATGTTTTGTTCCATTTAAGTAATAGTGAAATTTTCATTACTACTGGTTGGTCCCGAATCATTTCAATTGTATGATTTAGGGTCTCGATGACCCTTTTTAGGGACATATTGAATGAATGAAAATAAATTAATTTTAGAATCAAATTTTATACCCAGGTTGGGTAAGTTAAGTTCAGTAATGCCTCGCGCTCGACTCCGGCAATGGTCTCGGGTAAGGGGTGTGACATCAATAACCTTCTGTCTACAATTCACTTTAGCATAATGCATTGATAGCCAATCCATGCCCAAAATAGCATCAAACTCATCAAATGGCAATAGCATCAGATCAGCTAGAAAAGAGTGACCGTAGATCACTAAGGGACAATTATTGCAAATTTTGTCAACTAACAGACTCTTGCCTAGAGGGCTTGACACCTTAATCACAAATTCGGTTGACTCTATAGGCAATTTCATATCATCACTAATTTCATGAAAATGTAAGAATGCATGGACCCAAGATCAATTAGTGCAACTATATTAACATCACAAAAAGAAAATATACCAGTGATCACGTCAAGAATGATGCCTCTTCCCGGGCACGCATAGCATAAGTTCTTGCAAGAGCTCGAACCTCCGATCTTGTAGCTGGATCTCTAGCTATGCCTCTACTACTAGCTCCCTCTTTCACATTTCTAGTAGGCCTCCCTCTAGTGGGTACATTACTCGTTTAGTACTCTGAGTAGTTTTTTTAATTATCATTTCCAGACAATCTTTGATGAAGTGGTCCTGAGAGCCACTTATAAAGCAAGCCCCGGTGACCATCCAACACTCACCGGGATGTCTCCTACCCTAATGTTGACATTCAACACTAGTTACTGAAGTAGTCTAAGCTTTCGAACCCATATTTTGCTGCCCATGGGTTCTGCTCAGATTTCTAGCTGAAACGATAGAATGGTTTGGCATATTCCTCACTTTTTTTGATGACTGTTGGAAAGAATTACTCATCTATCTTTTCTTCACATCTCTAGCCTCTAATTTGGCCCTCTTCTTTTCCTTGAACAATTCTTCAGCTTTACATGCCCGATCAACTAGCACAACGAACTCTTTTAATTCCAGTATCCCCATACAACTTAATATTCTCATTTAGGCCGTCCTCAAACCTTTTACACATGATTTCTTCAGTGGAAACACATTCCTAAGCATACTTACTGAGTCAGACAAATTCTTGCTCCTACTTGGACACTGTCATTCGACCTTATTTTAGCTCTAAAAACTCCTTTCGCATTTGGTCAGTAAAATGCTGACTTATATACTTCTTCTGGAATTCCACTTGGAAGAAGTCCCAATTAACTCTTTCATTAGGTACCACCGAGACTAGTATTTTCCACCATTGATACACTGAGTCTCTCAGAAGCAATATCCCACATTTTAAACACTCCTCGGGTGTGCAGGAGAGTTCATCAAACACTCGGATAATGTTTTTGAGCCAAAATTTAGCCCTCCAGGGATCATCATCAACACTTGCTCTAAATTATTTGGCCCCATACTTACGAATCTTGTCAATAGGGGGCTTACTTTGTCTTATCATTTTCGTACCTTGTGGAGCTACAGGGATCGGTTGGGGAATAGGAAAAAGTGGGGGAGGTTGGGCATTCGGGTTTGCCCAAATGAACTCCGTATACCACTCACTCATTCTGTGGAGAAAGGCTTCTCGAGCCTCTTCTCCCCGGTTGGATTCAACATTCCTACTCTCGGGTGTGACAGCCTTAACACGACCCTAGTCAGAATGTGGTTTCGGGACCACAAAACCGAGGCACAAAAATAATTTAATAATTATTTTGATGCCTATTGCATGTGCCGAATTATGTGTGATATTTTCGATGAGTTAATTTAGAGATATAAATGTGAATTTCATTAAAAAGGACTTAGTAGAAAATTTGGAAAGAATGAAGGGTAAATGTGTGATGACCTATTATTGCATGCATGAGAAATGTTGGAGTTGCATGTCAATTTCACCATTTTGTAGATAGTGGATGGTAATGATTACTTGTTTTGGCATTTTATGCTTTGTATGTTAGTAATAATAATATTTATTATAGGGAAAATTGTTGTCATAAAATAAATAAAATTGAATTTGTATATCATGAAAATTGGAGGAAAAACCAATGAGAGACCATTTTCTTCTTCTTCTTGCCGTGACTTGAGAAAGAAAAATAGAAACTTTGAGCTTAGGGAATTTGGCAAAAGAAGGCTTCAATTAAGGTAAGGTTTATGCTATTTTCTTTGAAAATTAGTGAATTTTGGTTGGTTTTGAAGCTCACAACAAGACCCATGTGAAAATTTTTGGTGTTCATGGAGCATGAAGTATTCGGTATTGTTGGTGCATTATGTTTTTGAAACAGAAATTGATAAATGGAGTTTTAATGGACTCTATGATGTTGAAGCTTAGGGAAATTGGAATTTGTGAGCTCAAATTTTTAAAGAATTGAGTATTTATGGCTTATTTGCTAAATAGCAATCGACTATTTGGTGAAATGCAAAGCTAGTGTCTAATTGTTAGTATTTATATGTGTGTGAGCCGAATTTGAACTTGAGTATTGAATTGAGCAAATGTGGAGTATTAAAATGCTGGAAAATGAATGTTTGCCGTGTGAGTGATTTGAGAAAAAGGATATTTGAATGTTAAATTATGCATATGTGGCTGAATGTGAGAATTTCCAAATTTGGGGGCATTGGCATGGTTAATAAACCATTTTGTTATGCATTCGGTAGTAGAGGTAGATGAAATGATATTATATACTTTATAATAATGATAAGTAAAGACGTGATTGTTAATTTAGCTTATATTAATGGTCGAATGTGTTAATTGGTCAAGGAAATGTTTAAATTGAATGAATAAATCAAATATGAGAGTAGTCGGTTATGGTTGTTTGAGTGGTTTAATGTTTTCGATTACATGGTTAAAAATGGTTTGAAATTAGTGTTTTATATTAGAAGTGACACTAACTTTTATGTATATAGGTTTGCTTATTGTGATATTAATTAATGATTTGGGTAAAATTTTAAATATGTGAATAAGAAGTTTAAAGAGTGAATTTGTATAAATCTGCTTGGTACAGCAGCAGTAACGTGTTTTGGAAAAATCACCATAAATTGTGGGAACTGAATTAGAGGCTGAATAAACTATGTAATTAAAGCTTAATGAGTCTATTTTCTTATAAAAGAAACCTTATAAGCAGAGGAATTTTTGATAAAGAGGTTTTTAAAGTAGAGTGAGACAGTGTCAGATTAACTCCGAAATCCCCTGTTCTGCTTTTAGAAAATCAATATAAATTGTATAGAAATTGTTATAAGATAAAATTTATATTCTTAGACTCCTTAATGAGTCTAGTTTCGAATAAAATAGGCAAGGACATATTTTGAATTCTGTACAATGAGAAATTTGATTCGTAGTGAAGAGTGGTCAGTATTGTCAAACAGTGAAATAGGGGAACTTTAAGAAAATTCTGGTATTGATTGGCCAAACCAAAAATTCTGAAAATTTTATGGATAGAAGATATATGAGTCTATTTTCAGGAAAAATTAATGCACTTCATTTGGAGTTTCGTAGCTCCAGTTATAAATAATTTAGTGAATATTGCTCAGGAAGTCAGCTTGTAGTGACTTGTGATATGTATGTGATTGGCCGAATGTGTGTGTGTTTGCTATGAGAAGGATATGCATTTCTTATTTGACTATAAGTGAAAATGATCAATTGAGGTTTTTGAATAAGGATTAATAAAAAAATTTAAATATTTTATTTAGCTCAAGAGCATAGAGGGACAAGTTCGGATAAAGGGAAGGCTAAAGTGGTCGAATAGCTAACTCATAGTTGCTCGGGAAAGTTCAAGGTAAGTTTTGAGTAATTGAATTTGGTATTTAATTTTAAATGCCATGATATACTTGTATGATAAATGAATGATGTCCCATTGTCCTTACCATAATAAGGTTATTGAGAAAGAAACCTATTACATGTTTGTTATGTAGCCGAATGGCTATTAGAGAATTAAACATAGAAAGAGATTGGGGACATATGCTTATGTATGTGTTTGCTTATTGAGCTAAAAGTTTAGTAAAAGAAGAATACATGTATTAGACTTGAATGATGTTTACGACACAAAGTCATTGAGCATGTTATATGTCTATATGCAAATGATTGGACTTGAATTACAAATGTGATTTTGCTATGTGAAATGTGGTAACATGTGAATACATATGCATGAGACTCTGTGATGTGAATCCGGGATTAAAAACCCGAAGGCTATACGCGGAGACTATGTCCGGGTTAAGACCCGATGGCTATATGCAGAGATCAGATCCGGGTAAAGACCCGATGGCTATGTGCGGAGATTATATCCGGGATTAAAATCCGCTGGCTTTATGTGGAGATTTATCCTAGCTAAAGGTTTCGATGATGATGCGAGTAAAGTATCAGACTAAAAGACTTCATGGTAACGATTGCTAATGAATGTGCTTAAAGCGTTAAGTTATACAGGTATGTACCCTAAGCTTATATGCAAGCTGGTTTTGGACCAAATCATAAGGTCATTATACGATTACATATGTGTGTTTGAAATGAGACTATTAATATGGTCAAAGTACCAATGGTCAATGCGAAATGTTATGTGAAACTATGCGATATGTCTATGTTGACATGAGCTCACTATTAAGTGAAAGTTATCTACTTTTTGTATATAATGAGAATGTGTATGTTCGGTTAAGGGGTGACGTACCCAAAGAAGAGGGAAACAAAAATACGAACAACTATGTTATAATTTGATTTTTTTTATATATATCCGTTGTCATTGCTTAAAACTTACTAAGCATTGTAATGCTTACTCTGCTTACTTTGTTTCTTTTGTTTTATAGATCTCATTTTGGAAGCTACGGACTCGGGGATTGAAGCCTTAATCACCCACACTATCGTCGTTATTTTGGTATTTTCGATAGTAAATTTTGAAAACAATGGCATGTATAGGCTAATCTCCTTTTGTTGAACCGAATTACATTTTGAGTTGTAATTATTCTAGCCATGCGAAAATGGCTTGCTTAGTCTTCTAGTTTGAATATATGTTTTGATGAAATTCATATGGCTTGATGTTTGTGGCATGATTTTTAGATAGTACCCAGTATGCAATGAGTTTCGAATATAGTGTACTGTTATTTGAAAATTTTGATTTGGCCTAATTGATCGTAGCCACATGATGGAAATTTCTAAATGCCTATAAAACGAATTTAATGAGATATGATGCACAACCAAACCTATGTCTTGTATGTATCTATGAACATCACTAAGTTGTATTTAGTTATTTAATACCTTACTACCCTATTCCGGCGACGGACAGGGGTATAGGGTGTTACATCAGGTGGCGCGGTCCCTTGAGCAGGAGCCGGCGCGTTGCTTTCAGTGTCGTCAACTACTGCTGTAACAGCCCAAAATTGGGCTTAGTCAGAATAGTGATTTTGAAATCACTTCTCGAGGTTTGAGAAAATTATTTTAGTGTTCATTTATGTGTTGTGGCAATATATTAAGTATGCATGAAATTTTTAGTGAATTAATTTACGCGAATGAGGGCTTAATCGCAAAAAAAGACTAAATTGCATAAAAGCCAAAAGTTGTATTTTAATAGTCAAAGGTGTTAAATAGATTGAGAATCAAAGTTTGGGGGTTTTAAAGGGCAATTAGGCCCTTAAAACTCATGATGGCCAGCCATAGAGAAAAATAGGCATGGAAAAGTCAAAGGTAGGTGGTTTTAGGTGACTAATGGATAAAATAATAGCCTAATTGGCTACCTATCATTTTCTCCTTCATTTCTTCTCCACATTAGCCAATTTTCTTAGCCATCTTTGGGGGTTTTAGAAGCTTAAAATTTCAGCAACTTTGTACACTCACAAATCAATGGGAGCGTGGAGTCAACCTTGACCGAGGCAAGGGTAAGGCTTCAGAGTAAATTCCACTTTTCTCACATTTTGTATACCGAGATAAGTTTATATGTAAATGATACCTATTTTCTTAATATTTTTGCTAACGAATGTTTTATATGATGTGTGGTTAAATGTTATGGTCATATAATGAAATTGTGATAAGCGGAAGTATGATTAAATTTTCATAAATTATGATTAGAGGTGGAATATGTGTGAACCATAGGGAAATTGTTGAAATTAGTGAGATAAAAGCAATTCACTTGGTCGATAATCATTATAGATGGGCTAAGTGCGAAAACATCGGAAACAAATTAACAAAGGTGGGCTAAGTACAATACCACCGTATTTTAATTAACAAAGGTGGGCTAAGTGCAATACTGCCGTAACTTATTGAGGATGATGGGCTAAGTGCGAAATGCATCTTATTATTACTAACGTCATTATAATTGACTCTGCATGAACTTATCTTGCATGGATATGTTTTTGTGAAACTCTTGAATGAAAGTCTGTATGGGTTGTGATGATAGATAAGTGCAGGGATGGTATGTGCTAATCATTATGAGTTATGTGCGAAAAATTATGTTGAGAATATTGGATAAACGGAAGGAAGAGTAAGTGAACTCACCGTTGGAGTATTGGTATGCTTGATGCTATAATTAATTATGTAATGTATGGTTGTGGTATAAACCTGTTTATATATAGAATTACTAAGTGTTATGCTTACCTCTTTTCTTTCCTCTTTTCTTTATAGTGCTACCCAAGTAATTCAAGGATCCATAGGCATCAGAGGCATCACTCACACTATCAATTGGAGCATTCGGTACAGTTGCATTTTGTATTTGAGTAATGGCATGTTTAGGCTAGATAGTCATTTTGGTGTAAGACCTATTAGTAAGCCAATTGTGTTGGCCATTTATGTTACTAAGTTCATTTTGTAAATGGCCTTTGGAATTGGCCTAAAATCTTTCAAGTTTCTTAATAAAATGAGATGAATTTATGTTGAATTTGTGCAAAGCTACTTAGTAGTTTATGCATGCATTTTTGTCATGAGTTGACTGATGTGTGAATACCTATTTAGGGGCATTTAGATGAGTATTGGTGCTATGTTATGATGTATGTAGATTGGGGTCTTGTTTGTATGTGTTTTAGGGTGGCTAAAGGCTTAGTAAATTGTCCTATATTGCCCATACGGGTAGACACATGGGCGTGTGTCTAGGTCGCGTGAGACACACAGGCTGCACACGAGCGTGTGGCTCGACCGTGTGTCCCCTGCACCTTGCATGGATAGCATTAAATGCCATCAGGTTCTCGTACAGGCATGAGACACTGCCGTGTGTCTCAATTGTATAGAGGACACAGCTAGCACAGGGGCGTGTGCCACGACCGTGTGAATGATGATGTCAGAAACAGAATGTCTAGGTTTTTGCAGACGGGCTGTGACACGGGCCTGTCATGGCTATGTGAAGGACACGGGCTAGGCGTACGGGCGTGTGCCAGGCCGTGTGAAAACCCCTGTAGGTTGATGTTGGAAAATAAATTCACACGGCTTAGGGGCATGGGCGTGTCCCTCGATAGTGCAGGCCGTGTGAGGTACACGGGCTATCAACAATGCCATGTGTAGACGCCACACAGCCGTGCCGCCCTTCCACATGGGCATGTGCCCTAATTATAGTGGATTTTCTTAAAAGACTTCTAAGTGTCTGAAATGGCTTCGATTTTTTCTAAACCACGAGTTAGACCTCGTATTGGGACGTATTTTGATTGTTTAAAATTGATTGTTTTGCATGTGTTTTAGTTAGGTAATACCTCGTACCCTGTTCCAACGTCAGATACGGGCAAGGGATGTTACATTTAATGGTATTAGAGTAGGGTTTAGTCAATTCTAGGATGAATCAAAAGTGTTTACTAGTCTAGCTATACACGCCATAAACTATAATATGATAGTGTGACGACCTTTGACGATTGTAACTTGTGGTTTTCATATCGTAATGGATCTCGATCAGTCGTTGGCGCATGATGTGAAAAGTAATGCACCGGCTCCCATCGAAGGGACCGCTCCTATAGAAGGTGGACCTGTGACTTGGAGTCAGGGTGGAGAGGCCAGAGAGGCCTACTTCAAAATGATGGATGCCTGGTATAGGGAGTATGTTTGTGCAAATCTAAACACTCCACCTCCCCCACCCCCTCCACTTTATCACCATGCTCTGCTGGCTCCTCAAGGAGCAGATTTGAGTAGGAGAAATAAACCCCCAGTGGATCGAATTAGAAAGCATGGGGCTGAAAAATTTCAAGCGAACAAGGATGATGACCCGGAGAGAGGTGAGTTCTGGTTAGAGAACATAATTAGAGTGTTCGATGAGTTGTCGTGCACACCTGAAGAGTGCATGGAATGTGTGGTGTCACTCCTGAGAGAAGCGGCACACCAATGGTGAAATATTTTCGTGTCGGTGGTACCAAAAGAAAGAGTAAATTGGGGATTCTTTCAAGAAGAATTCCAGAAAAAGTATATTAGTCAGAGGTTTATCGACCGGAGGAGAAAAGAGTTTCTTGAACTGAAACAAGGTCGCATGACGGTCTCTGAGTATGAGCGAGAGTTCGTGAGGCTTAGCAAGTATGCTCGGGAGTGTGTGTAGTTCGAAGCCACCATGTGTAAGTGATTTGAAGACGGACTAAATGAGGACATCCAGTTGCTAGTTGAGATTTTAGAGATTTGAGAGTTTGTGGTGCTCATTGAGAAAGCATGTAAGGTTGAAGAGTTTGCCAAAGAAAAAAGAAAGGCAAATATTGAGTTCCGTGACTACAAGAAGAGACAGATGGGGAAAGCACATCAGTCCTCATCTAAAAGATCAAGAGAGTTTCCTACCCGATTGACTGCTTCGGTGGGATACTCGGCCAGAAGTAAGAATAAGCAACACATGACACCTAAAGCCCAGACTACCTCCATTATGGGTGTTGGTAGTGTTCGATCGGATAAACCTAAGTGCTTACAATGTGTTAGACAGCATATTGGCAAGTGTTGGGGAAATAGTCAAGCCTGTTACAAGTGTGGTTCTCGGGACCACTTCATTAAAGACTGCCTTGAGAGAGCTAAGGAAGAGTGGTTTCAAAATGCCCAATCGAGTAGTGCACCATCGAGGGGTAGACCATAGGGAAACCCGGCGAGTGGGGTTGGCAGTAAGAGTACACCTAGAAATCCAGCTGTGATATCCGAGGGTAGAACGTCGGCAAGGACCTATGCCATTCGTGCTCGTGAGCAAGCCTCATCCCTAGATGTGATTGCGGCTACTTTCTCTATTCATGATATATCTGTTCTTGCTTTGGTTGATCCGGGGTCTACCCATTCCTATATATGCATGAGGTTAGTATCCAGAATAAAGTGTTAGTCGAGTCTATGAAATTCGTGGTAAAAGTGACTAATCCACTAGGCAGACATGTGTTAGTTGATCAAGTATGTAGAAACTGTCATTTGACAATTAGAGGTCACTGTTTTTCGGCTAATCTTATGTTATTACCGTTTGATGAGTTTGATGTGATCCTGGATATGGATTGGTTGTCTACGCTAATGTGATAGTGGATTGTGGAAGGAAGATTATTAAATTGAGATGGAAAAATAGAGATGACCTTCAAGTAAAATCAAGTGGACCTAGCAACCTACCAGAAGTAGTTTCGTGTTTGACTGCAGAAAAATATTTGAGAAAAGGGTGTGAAGCCTATCTTGCTTTTGTGTTGAACACTCAAGTGTCGGAGGCAAAGATTGATTCTGTGCCAGTGGTACACGAGTACCCAGATGTGTTTTTAGAGGAGTTACCTGGATTACCTTCAGAGAGAGAAGTGGAGTTTGGCATAGAGTTGGTCCGTAGACAGTGCCTGTCTCAATTGCTCCGTATAGGATGGAACCAACGGAGTTGAAGGAGTTAAAGGTACATGTAACGCCCTAAATTTGGGCCTAGAAGTATTAGGCCTTGAGCAAAGGGAACAGTTAGGAGACGGCACATAAGTATTTAATTGTGCAAGGGAATGACACAATTGCATGTTTGCTTTAATGGCTAAGTGACTTAGGAGTGTTTGGGAAGTCCTGGGTTCAAGCCTTGGCTCTTGAAAAATTTTAGATTTTTCTCTTAAGTGAACCTTGACCCTGACATATAAGCTTTAAAGATTAGAATGATTAAAAAATGACAGAAAAGAACTTGTGGTTCAGTGGTATGTGGCATATGGTAATTGCTGGAGGTCTGAGGTTCAAGTCCTGGGTTGCGCATTGAAGATATTATTTTGCTGTCTTTATTGTGTGGGTAGCAGAGTTTGACTGGGATGCTGTAGAATTGAGGTGGTTGTTGAATTGGTCAATTGGAGAGATTTGATAAGAGAATTTTAGAATTGGTTGAAGGATTGTGGTGGAGCTTAAATTGGTTGGTTGGAGAGATTGTGGAGGGATATTAGGAGAATTTTTAGGAGGAAAAAGGGGAGGTTGAGGTTTAGTGGGGTTGTGTCGAATTTGACTTGGAGGCATTCAAAGTTCAGTTAGGCAATTCATTTTGGGATTCGATTAGTTTTGCTTTCGTTTTTCCTTTCTAAGGCTGAGTATAGCCTTTTGTTGGAGTGTCATATTGTTGGGTTTTGTTTTCGGCTTTTGCACTTTGCAGATTTGTTTCTCTTCACTACTTCATTGAATGCACCTCTTTTCTCTCTCAATTCTTCTGACTCTCGATTTTTGTTTGTTCTTTCATTACTCTTCAGTGAGACGTGCCTCTTTTCTTTTTTACCAAACACTTCTCTTTTCTGCTCTCAATCGGTTTTGTTTATGCCGATTCTTCACTCTACTCTTCATCCCAATTCTTTTCTTCTTGCTTGAGCTGAAAGCCATTTTCTTGATGTTACTTGTATTAGCCGAATTCACCATCTCTCCTCCCTCTCTTTTCCTTTTGGCTTCCTACAAGTTTATGAACTGATTTTCTTTGATCTGTTTGTGGTATTCTTGACCAAATATTCCACCTTCTCCCTCCACTCTTTCGATTTTGTTGACTGATTGTTCACCCTTTTTTCTCTGGCTTTTGGAATTAGGTGTGTTGGCCAAATAGTCTCTCTCCCCCTCTCTCAATTCTTTTGGGATAGCAACTTTTTCTCTTCACCTTATTGCTTTGGCCGATTGTTCCTTTCTTCTTAAGTAACTTTGTGATTCGGGAATTCCATAGGCCTAGTAGTTAATCTCTGGCAGAGGTGTAAGGGTGTGGCCTTCTGTCGATCAATCAAGGCTTTGGGCTCGGGAGTGGTTCACTCGACTTTGTTAATATGTGTGTATCAATACCCTGTAATTGTTGATCGGCTGAAAAGCGAAAGTCTGTGTAGCACTACCTTGTATCTGATAATCAGCTAAAGAACCGAAAGAGTGTGTACGCACACACTATTTTTAACTGTAGATCGGCAAAAAGCTGAAAAGCTGAAAAGCTGAAAGATTGGGCTTTGAGGCCACATGGGCGTGCGAATGCACTTGTGATTCACCGAGCCCACAAAATATGGGTGTACGAAGATTAAGGCTGTAATGGGCCACGTCAGGTTGAAATGGGCCGTGTGGGCCCAATGGGCTCATGGGGGCCACAAGGGTAAATCTCACGACATGTGGTAAATTTTGGACTGGGTGTGTAGTTTGCATGGCCGTGGTTAATTGTGGGCCAGATGGGCTATACGAGCATGTGGGCCCATTTAGGCTGCATATTGGGCCTTGGGCCCAATTGCACTATTATGACTGTTAGGGTGCATGAGATGATCGTAGACCTACTGTTGGGACGGTAGTTGAGTTTAGACCCATTTTGATAAAAATGACCGAATTACCCCTAGAGGGTAAAATGACTGAATTACCATTAGAGGGGAAAATGATCGAAATACCCTTGGAGGGTAAAATGATCGAATTACCCTTGGAGGGTAAAATGACCGAATTACCCCTGTAGGGTAAAATGACCATAGTACCGCTATAGGGAAAATGACTGATATACCCCCGTAGGGTAAAATGACCGTAATACCCCTGTAGGGCAAAATGACCGAATTACCCCTGAAGGGTAAAATGACCGAATTACCCCTGTAGGATAAAATGACCATAATACCCTTTAGGGTAAAATGACCAAATTACCCCCATAGGGTAAAATGACCGTAATACCCTTATAGAGTAAAATGATCGTAATTCCCCTGTAGGGTAAAATGACTGTTATGCCTTGTATAATGTTTGATTGATTGAGTATGTTATGTGATATTTATGTGTTTTGCATACATTCACGACATGCTGTATGGGTTGGGTTATGTTATGAAGTACTGATCTGTTAGGGTCACACAGGTTGCACGAGACGACTGATGACCCACTGAAGGCTTAAAGCTATATATTCGTACTAATCTATTAAGGTCGCACGGGTCACACGAGACAACTATGGATCGACCGACGGCTTTGTGCTATACATACTATCGATGGCCTAGTGCCGTTCATTTTACCGATGACTTGGTACCATGCATATTATTGATGACTTAGTGCTATTCATTTTACCGATGGCTTTGTGCCACACATATTATTGATGGCGTAGTGCCGTTCATATTACTGAAAGCTCATTGCGTTACTAAAGGCTTTGTGCCGTTTTGAAGGCTTTGTGCCACTATTGATGGCTTTAAGCCACTTATCTTACTGGCAGCTAAGCTGGGATTCTGTTATCTGGCAGCCTTACTATGATATTGGTGTGCCGGCTGGGTGCATCGAGTTTGTCCTTACATGGTGTGTTGGTGGTATGGAGTGGTGTGTTGGCTGGATTGGATGGGTTGTACTATTGCATTTTTTGAACTGATACTTTATTGGGCTTAGGCCCACATATGTTCTACTTCTAATTCTGCTATTGTAATGGGGTAAAGCCCATCTGATACTGTTTGCTATACTGGGTTCAAGCCCAGACTGCTTTCGTATTCTGTATGTTTGACTGACTGATTGTTTTCTTATTAGGGGATTACACACTGAGTTTTCATAAACTCACCCTATTTTAATTATGTAGGTAATCCCCAGCGTTAGGCGTATCGGTGCAGCAAGGAGCTCGGAAGTGGCCACACGACTGCAGTTAAATTACCTTTGGTTTTATTTATACTTTTAGTTATGTTTTGGGTTTTATTTTTGTAATAAGGCCTCTCTAATTTTCTAGGTTTTAATTTGGGTTTTTTCTTATTATGATTTATATCTGTTGGAAGTAAAGCGTAGTTTTCCAAAACATTAACTGCTTTCAAAACATCCTGTTTCCGCAACACAACTTTTAAGCTTTTGCAACAAACATTGTTTTAAAGGTAATAGCGATTTAAAATGATTAACAATTAACCAAGATGATTTTGGTATTAACAAAGAGGCCTTAACCTCCAAACGGATTTTACCAGTAGGAAATGTGGTTTTCAAGAAGAACTCAATGTGACACCGTCAGATTCGGCCATAACATCTGGGCCGGGTTTGGGGTGTTACAGTATAACTGCAAGAATTAACGGGTAAGGGTTTCAGTAGGCCGAGTTGTCCCCCATAGGGTGCTGCAGTACTACTAGTGAAAAAGAAAGATGGATCGTTAAGGTTGTGTATCGATTACAGACAATTCAACAAGGTAACTGTGAAGAACAAGTATCCTTTGCCTAGGATCAACGATTTATTCAATCAACTCAAGGGAGCCGCGGTATTTTCTAAGATAGATCTGTGATCAGGCATTATCCGTTGTGGGTGAAGGAGCAAGATGTACCAAAGACTGTATTTCAGATGAGGTATGGCTATTACGAGTTTTTGGTCATGCCATTTGGCTTGACAAATGCCCTAGTGGTTTTCATAGATTTAATGAACCGTATTTTTTGACCTTATTTGGACAAGTTCGTTGTCGTCTTCATTGATGACATACTCATCTATTCTTATGACGAGTGGGAGCATTCAGAGCATTTGAGGACTGCCCTGTAGACCTTGAGAGATAAGTAGTTGTATGCCAAATTCAGCAAGAGTGAATTTTGGCTACGAAAGGTCAGATTCTGGGGATACATTGTGTCGGGAGATGGGGTCAGAGTCGACCCGAGTAAGATATCGACAATTGTTGAGTGGAAACCATCGAGAAACATGACTGAGATTAGAAGTTTCTTGGGTTTAGCGGGCTATTATCGATGCTTTATTAATTGATTTTCCATGATTGCGACTCTGATGACAAGATTGTTGTAGAAAGATGTCAACTTTGAGTGGACAGCAAAATGTCAACAAAGTTTTGAGAAATTGAAGACCTTGTTGACTGAAGCTCCCGTGTTCATGTAATTGGAATCGGAAAAGGAGTTTTTGGTGTATAGTGATGCTTCCTTAAATGGATAGGGGTGTGTGCTCATGCAAGAAGGCAAGGTAATAGCCTATGCCTCAAGGCAGCTAAAGCCACACGAGAGAAATTATCCGACCCACGATTTGGAGTTGGCCGCTGTGGTGTTCGCATTGAAAATTTGGAGGCTTTACTTGTATGGCAAGAGATGCCGAGTTTTCACGGATCACAAAAGTTTAAAGTATCTGATGACACAAAAAGAGTTTAATCTACGGCAACAAAGATGGCTAGAGCTGCTCAAGGACTATGAGTTGGTAATTGACTACCACCCCGGGAAGGTGAATGTAGTCGCCAATGCTTTGAGCAGAAAATCATTATTTTCCTTGAGGGCCATGGATGCTCAGTTGACTTTAGGTGATGATGGATCAATCTTAGCTGAAATGAGAGCTAGACTGGTATTTGCACAAGAGATCGTCGAAGCTCAAAAAAATGACAAGGATTTACAAGTTAAGACGACTCAGTGCGAGGCAGGAAATGAATTAGACTTCAGAATTGGTGCCGATTGGTGTTTGATGTATCGATACTGAATCTGCGTACCTAAGGATGATGAGCTCATTCGGAGGATTTTGCAAGAAGCACATAGTAGTCACTTTTCGATTCACCCGGGTAGTGTAAAAATGTATAACGACTTGAAGAAAATGTATTGGTGGTAAGGAATGAAAAGAGACATTTCAGAGTTTGTCTCCAAGTGCCTAGTTTGTCAACAAGTAAAAGTCGAGCACCAAGTAACTTCAGGTTTACTTCAACCGGTGATGGTTCCTGAGTGGAAGTGGGACCGAGTTACTATAGACTTTGTGTCGGAACTGCCTTTGACGCCAAGGAAGAAAGATTCAGTGTGGGTTGTTGTGGATAGACTTACAAAGTCGGCTCATTTCGCACTAGTTCATACAGATTATCCACTTGAAAAGTTGGCCAAGCTATACATCTCTGAGATAGTGAGGTTTCACAAGTGCCCTTATCGATAATCTCGAATAGAGATCTGAGGTTTACATCTCAGTTTTGGAAAAAGTTATAAGAGGCGTTAGGAGCAAAGTTGAATTTCAACACATCTTTTCACCCACAGACTGATGGCCAATCAGAGAGGGTTATCCAAATTCTTGAGGACACATTGGGATGTTGCGTCCTCAAGTTCCAAGGGAGTTGGGAAAAGTATTTACCGCTTATCAAGTTTTCCTACAACAACAGTATCAGTCAAGTCTTAAGATGGCGCCTTATGAGGCTTTGTATGGGCGCAAGTACTGGATGCCCTTGTATTGGTCATAACTTAAAGAGAATCAGATACACGGGATTGATTTGGTTAGAAAGACAGAAGAGAAGGTTAAGGTGATTCAAGAATGCCTAAAAGTCACCTCGGATAGATAAAAATCCTCGAATTTCAAGTAGGGGACAAAGTGTTTTTGGAAGTTTCCCCGTGGAAGAAATTCCTTCGGTTCGATAGAAAAGGCAAGCTGAGTCTGCAATTTGTTTGACCTTACAAGGTGATCGAAAGAATTGGACCCGTAGCTTACCGGTTAGCCTTGCCACCTGAGCTAGAGAAGATTCACAACGTCTTCCATGTGTCCATGCTGCGCCGTTATCACTCAGATCCTTCGTAAGTGATTGTGACGGCCTTAAAACGGCCCTAGTCGGAATGTGGTTTCGGGACCACAAAATCGAGGCATAAAATGTATTAAATATTCATTTTGATGCCTATAATATGTGTGAATTCATGTGTGACATGTTTGGTGTGTCAATTTAGAGTTATAAATTTGAATTTTACAAAAAGGGACTTAGTAGTGAACTTTGATAATATGCTAGACAAATGTGTGAAGACTAGTTAATGCATGCATGCAAAATAAGGGATTTGCATGTCAAATTACCCACTTTTATGATTGTGGAGGGTAATGATGACCTAGTTTGTCATTTTGTGCTTTGTTTGTTGCTAATTAATTTTAATTGAAATAAGAAATTAGTTGTCATAAAAATTGAATTAATAAAGAGTAAATAAAACAAATGAATAAAATAAGGAAGTGATAATAACAAAGCTATTTTCTCCATCTTCTTGCCGTGAGTAGAGAAAGAAAAAAAAATAGGAAACCCTTGAGTTAGGGCATATGACAAAGTGAAGCACAAATAAGGTAAGGTTCATGCTATTTTCTTGGAAAACTTGTGAATTTAGTTGGTTTTGAAGCTCTCTTCTTTGTTCATGTTTGAAATTCTTGAGCCTTTAGTGTTAGAAGCATTCGGCCATGTGAGTAAGGGTGGAGAAATTGTGTTTTCTTTGATGTTTTGTTAAATAATGCAACTTGGATGTTGTTGAGCTAGTTAGATGTGTTTTTATGAGGATTTATGGATAGATAGAATTGATTTGCATGTTTTAGCTTCTTACTTCTTCATTACCGATTCTTAAAGGGATATTTTGGGATAGGTTGAATAATTTGCTAAATTGAATTGGTTATTTAGTGTTCTAAGTAGTCACGATAACAATTTTAGTTTGATTATTAATTTTGATATTCGGTCATATGCTTAAGTGTGGATTTGGCATTGTTTAAGAATGTGAGGTTAGCTTGACTTTTGCTTAATGGCCGAATGGGCTCTTTGGAATGCATGATTGAGTTGTTTTACTTTTGATTGCATTTTGATCCTTAATTTGATAAATCGATTATGCAAATGGAGATACATATTTTGTAACATGAGTTAGTTAAACATTGCTCATAAGTTCACTAAGCATTTGGCTAGTGTATCTTTGTGCCAATGATTGCCAATTGTGGATTTAAGCATTTAGTTGTAAATTTGTTAAATGAACTAAGGTAAATGAAGATGCTAAATGCCTTAAGTGTATATGCATGCATTCGGCTAGCTTGGTGATATTGATTTGATTGGCAACTTTAAAAATTTCTATTAGGGAATATATGTGCATGATTAATAAAATGATTTGAGTGACATAACTTGCAAAGGTGAATATTCGGCCATGGGAAAATGCAAGAGGGATTGATGTTTCAGTTGTTATAATGTATGGTTGTGCAATGGCCGAATGTGCCTTTGATGTTGCTTTTGGATGTTTTCGGGTGTCAAATTGATAAGTGGTTTGGTTTGTGGAGAAATCTGTTTGTGGATGAAATGAATGTGAATTTTGTATATATATGTTAAGGTCAATGACTACTCTAAATGGTGCCTTAGGAAATGCTATGTTTTAAGTATGTGCATAAGAACACTAAAGAATGAATTGGGTATAAAATCTGCTTGGTACAGCAGCAGTAACGCGTTTTGGAAAAATCACCAAAAATTGTGAGAGTTGAATTAGGGGCTAAATAAATGGTGTAATTAAAGCTTAATGAGTCTAGTTTCTTATAAAAGAAACCTCACAAGCAATTGACCTGCCAATAGAGAGATTTTTAAAGTTGTGTGAAACAGGGTCAGAATGACTCCGGAAGCCCCTGTTATGTTTTTAGAAAATCACCATAAATTGCATAAAAATTGTTATGAGACAAAATTTATATGCTTAGACTCCTTAATGAGTCTAGTTTCTAATAAAATTGGTGAGGACATATTTGGAATTCTGTACAAGGAGAAATTCGGTTCGTAGTATAGAGTAGTCAGTTTAATCAAACAGTGAAATAGGGAAACTTTAGGAAAATTCTGGTAGTGATTGGCCGAACCAAAAATTATGAAAATTTTATGGATGGAAGATAAATGAGTCTACTTTCATGCAAAATTAACGACACTTCATTTGGAGTTTTGTAGCTCCAGTTATGAGTAAATTATTGAATGCTGCTCAGAAAATCAGCTTGTTGTGACTTATGATATGTATGTGAAATGACCGAATGTGCGTATGTGTTTGTAATGAGAAGAATATGCATATATTGTTGACTATAAGTGAAAATAATTCATTGAGATGTTTGAATAAGGATTAATAAAATTAAATGTTTTATTTAGCTCAAGAGCATAGAGGGACGAGTTCGGATAAAGGGAAGGCCAAAGTGGTCGAATAGCCAACTCGTAAATTCTCGGGAAAGTTCAAGGTAAGTTTTGAGTAATCGAATTTGGTATTTATGTTAAAATGCCATGACATACATGCTGTTAATTGAACGATGTCCCATTGAGAAAGAAACCTTATTCACGTTTGCTATATAGCCGAATGGCTCATAGAGAAAAGGGTCGAAATTGAGATTTGAAATGCATTGCTTATGTATGTGTGATCATTGGGCCGAAAATCTAGAAAAGAAGAGTATACGTGTATAAGATTTGAATTATATGCATATTTATGATATAAAGTCGAGAAGCATATTATATGTTTGTATGCTCATGAATTGATTGCACAACAAGTGCAAAATTGTTATGTGAAACTTGGCAACATGCGAATATATATGTGTATGAGAATTCGTGATGTGAATCCGGGATTAAGTCCCGCTGACTATATGTGGAGATTACGTCCGGGTTAAGACCCGAAGGCTATATGCTGAGATGATATCCGGGTTAAGACCCGAAGGCTATATGCGGAGATTACATCCGGGATAGAGACCCGATGGCTATGTATAGAGAGTTTAACCGAGCTCAAGATCTCGATGATGATGCGAGTAAAGCCTAAGACTAATGGTCTTCAAGGTAACGATCGCTAATGAATTGCGCTGAAAATGTTAAGTTATACAGGTATGTACCCTTGGCTTATATGCAAGCTGAATTTTTGGACCGAATACTAAGGTCATTGTGTGATTGCATATGCGTCCATGAAATGAGATTATTAATATGGTCAAAGTACATTTAGCCTATGTGAAATGTTATGAGAATTTTGTGACATGTGTATGTTTACGTGAGTTTACTATAAGTGAAAGCTATCCACTTTCGTATATGATGTCAATGTATATGCGTGGGAAAAAGGGGTGACGTACCTAAGAGAAGAGGGAAACAACAATACAAACAACTATGCTATAATTTGATGATTTATTTGATGTCATTGCTTAAAACTTACTAAGCATTGTAATGCTTACTCCGTTTCCCTTGTTTCCTCTGTTTTATAGATCTCTTTTTGGAAGCTACGGACTCGGGGATTGAAGCCTTAATCACCTACACTATCGCTGTTATTTTGGTACTTTTGATGGTTATTTTGGGTCAATGGCATGTATAGGCTAATCTCCTTTTGTTGATTCAAACTTTATTTTGAGTTGTAAATATTTCTAGCCATGCGAAAATGGCTTGCTTAGTCTTCAAGTTTGCTTATATGGGTTGGAGTGATTCTCATACTATTCGATGTTGTGGCATGGAATTTAGTTAGTACTTAATATGCAATGATTTTCTAATATGATGTTTGGGTTATCGAATTTGTTCGTTTTAGCCAATTCGTTAGTATGCTTATAGAACGATTTTAAATGAGACATGATGTATTGACCGAACCGACTTACAAGTGATATATTCAACTATAGAACTCAATGAATTCATGTCTAGCTCGTAACTATGAACCTCGGTAGATTGTATTTAGATATGTAATACCTTAATACCCTATTCCGGCGACGGACAGGGGTGTAGGGTGTTACAGTGATTATGCCGACTGAGGTCGAGATTCAACCTGATATGACCTACGATGAAGAACCAATCAAGATTTTGGCTCGAGAGGTTAAACAACTGAGAACTAAGAGTATAGTGCTAGTAAAGATATTGTGGAATAGACATGGTGTTGAAGAAGCTACTTGGGAGTCTGAGGAGACCATGAGAGATTAGTATCCGAGTCTTTTCACTGGTAAGATTTTCGAGGACAAAAATCCCTAAAGGGGGAGAATTGTAATAGCTCGAAACCAGGCTTAGTCAGAATAGTGATTTTGAAATCAAAGGTTTGAGAAAATTATTTTAGTGTTAATTTATGTGTTGTGGTAATATATTAAGTATCCATGAAATTTTTGGTGAATTAATTTATGTGAATGAGGGCTTAATCGCAAAAAAGGACTAAATCGCGTATAGGCCAAAAGTTGTATTTTAATAGTTAAAGGTGTTAAATAGATTGAGAATCAAAGTTTGGGGTTTTAAAGGGCAATTAGGCCCTTAAAACTCATGATGGCCAGCCATAGAGAAGAATAGGCATGGAAAAGTCAAGGGTAGGTGGGTTCAGGTGACTAATGGATAAAATAATAGCCTAATTGCCTATCTATCATTTTCTCCTTCATTTTTTCTCCACATTAGCTGATTTTCTCAGCCATCTTTGGGGGTTTTAGAAGCTTAAAATTTTAGCAACTTTGTACACTCACAAATCAAGGGGAGCGTGGAGTCAGCCTTGACCGAGGCAAGGGCAAGGCTCTAGAGTAAATTCCACTTTTCTCGCATTTTGTATACCGAGGTAAGTTTATATGTAAACGATACCTCTTTTATTAGTATTTTTGCTCATGAATGTTTTATATGATGTGTGGTTAAATGTTATGGTCATATAATAAAATTGTGATAAGTGAAGTACGATTAAATTTCCATAAATTAAAAATAGAGGTGGACTATGTGCAAACCACTGGGTAATTGTTGAAATTAGCGAGATAAGAGCAATTCGCTTGGTCAACGATCATTGTCGATGGGCTAAGTGTGAAACCATCGGAAACAAATTAACAAAGGTGGGCTAAGTGCGTTACCACCGTATTTTAATTAACAAGGGTGGGCTAAGTGCAATACCACTGTAACTTATTGAGGATGTTAGGCTAAGTGTGGAATTGATCTTATTATTGCTAATGTTATTATAAATGACTATGCATGAACTTATCTTTCATGTATATGTTTTTGTAAAACTCTTCAATGAAAGTCTGTATGGGTTGTGATGATAGATAAGTGCAGGGATGATATGTGCTAATCATTATGAGCTATGTGCGTAAAATTGTGTGGGGAATATTGGATAAGTGATGGGAAGAGTAAGTGAACTCACCGTTGGAGTATTGGTATGCTTGATGCTATAATTAATTGTCTAATGCATGGTTGTGGTATAAACTTGTTTATATATAGACTTACTAAGCGTTATGCTTACCCCTTTTCTTTCCTCTTTTCTTTATAGTGTTGCCCAAGTAATTTGAGGATCCAAAGGCATCGGAGGCATCGCTCACACTATTAATTGGAGCATTCGGTACAGTTGCATTTTGTATTTGAGTAATGGCATGTATAGGCTAGATAGTCATTTTGGTGTAAGACCTATTAGTAAGCCAATTGTGTTGACCATTTATGTTACTAAGTTCATTTTGTAAATGGCCTTTGGAATTGGCCTAAAATCTTTCAAGTTTCTTAATGAAATGAGATGAATTTACGTTGAATTTGTGCAAAGTTGCTTAGTAGTTTATGCATGCATTTTGCCCATGAGTTGATTGATGTGTGAATACCTATTTAGGGGCATTGAGATGAGTATTGGTGCTATGTTATGATGTATGTAGATTGGGGTCTTGTTTGTATGTTTTTCAGGGTGGCTAATGGCTTGGTAAATAGTCCTATATTGCCCACACGAGTAGACACACCAGCGTGTGTCTAGGCCATGTGAGACACACAGGCCGCATAGGGGTGTGTGGCTCGACTGTGTGTCCCCTACACCCTGCATGGATAGCATTAAATGCCATCAGGTTCTCCCACAAGCATGAAACACGGCCGTGTGTCTCAACCCTGTGGAGGATACGGCTGGCACACGGGCGTGTGCCACAGCCGTATGAATGATGATGTTAGAAACAAAATATCCAGGCTTTTGTACACGGGCCATGACACGAGCGTGTGATGGCCGTGTGAAGGACACGGGCTAGGCACACGGGCGTGCACCAAGCCATGTGAAAACCCCTGTAGGTTGATGTTGGGTGTAACAACCTGATTTTGGGTGTCCTAGTCAAAACAGTGGCTTCAAAATTCCAAATTCAAGGTTAGAGAAAATTATTTTAATATTATTTTACGAGTTATAGCATAATTATATAAGTGTATGAAAATTTTGGTAAATTTATTTTAGCGATTGTAAGCTTAATTGCGAAAAAGGATTAAATTGCATAAAGGTCAAAATTATTGCTTTATTAGTTAAAGGTGTCATAGTAAGGGAAAAATAAAAATGTGGGACTCTTTAAAAGGCAATTAGCCCTTTCCAATAAAAGTGGCCGGCCATGGAAGAGAATTGGAGACAAAAATGAGTTGAAAAGTCAAAGTTAGGTGAATTAGGCTGAAATAAAATAATGGCCTATTTGTTTAGGCCTCATTTCTTCATTTCTTCTTCTCCATCACCAAAAATGGCTGGAAAATTTTAGCCACTAAGCACCCTCACAAGTAAGTGATTTTAAGGTTATTTCTTGATAATTTTAGTACTTTTGGAACCCTTTAAACATGAGCTATCAAATGAGAGGATTATTTTGCAAAATGATTAAGGTATTAAAGTTTTTCCATGATAATATTCTTGATGCTTGTTGGATGTCATGGTGGAAAATAAAGCTTAGTTGTTAAATAAACAATTTTTGTAAAAGGGTTTTCAAGAAATACACTTACATTGGACTGTTTTGCAAAGTTGTAAAATTGATGATAATTGGGTGAAATAGTAAGAATTAGAAGTTTCTATAAGATTAGAAATGTTCGATTAAGCATGGGTAGTGAGGAAATTATATAAAAATCGACTTACGAGCCTAGGGGTAAAATCATAATTTTGTAAAAGTTAAGGGGCAAAACTGTAAACTTGCTGAAATGTGTTTTATGGGCAGCTAGTTATGAATATAAAATTTGACTAGTGATGAATATAAAATTTGGCTAAGCACGAATTGTGTTTAATTGCATGAATTGGCGCTTTTATGTGACAAGGACCAAATTGTAAGAATGTGAAATATTAGGGGCAAAAGTGCAAAATTTCCCAAATGCGAATTTTTGGACTAAATTGAATTAATGGATGGCTAATAAGTAAAATTTGTTATTAAATAGATTGGGAGAGACAAGACTTGGACTGAAGACGAGTGAAAAATAAAAGATTGAAATTAGTCGACTTAGTTTAATGTTGCCGCAAACGAGGTACGTTTCATATGGTTAAATTTTTTATCAATTATTAAATTTGAAATGAGATAATGTATTGTTTTATATGATGTCAACTAATCATGATATTCTGTAAGTATGAGATTGGGTCGAAAGACCAAATCGGGAGAAATGCAGGGTCAAGTACGATAGTACTATGGCACGTAATGAATTGACAGGTAAAGACCATGGTTGGACCATGGCAATTCGAGTGTTAGTGTAAGAAACTCTTTCAATTCTAGAATACCAACAAACATTTGGATGTCCTCATTTAAACCATCCTCGAACCTCTTACACATAATAGCCTCGGTGGATACGCATTCCTGAGCGTATTTGCTAAGTCCCACAAACTCACACTCATACTTAGTCACGGTCATTTGACCTTATTTCAATTCAAGAAATTCCTTGCGTTTTTGGTCGATGAACCTTGGTCTAATGTACTTCATGCAAAATTTCACTTGGAAAAATTCCTAATTAACTTTTTCTCCTGGTATATAACACACTTCATGCACTCTTCAGGCGTGCAAGATAATTCCTCGAATACCCTGATGGTATTCTCAAGCCAAAACTCAGCTCTTTTTGGGTCATCATCTTTATTAGCCTGGAACTCTTCTGCCCCTTATTTTTGAATTCTATCAATTGTAGACTTTTCTCATCTTACTACCTCTACGATTTGGGGAGCTATCAAGGTAGATTGAGGGTTTGGAGATGGCGGAGCTTGTTGTTGAACAGCCGGGTTTGTTCGAATGAACTCAGTGAACCACTCGTTTGTCATTTAGAAGAAGGCCTCCCGAGCCTCTCCTCCCTGACTTACAGTAGCTGGTCTATTTTCTGTTGCAGCTGGCACCGTCCTTTCATCAGGAGCCAGCGCATTGCTTTCTACATCGTCTGCCACAGCTCGATTAGGATCCATTTACTATAAGAAAACACATTTAAATCGTCAGGAGTCGTCACACTATCAGATCACATATATACATAGGTATGGCCTGTATAACTAAACCTGTGCATAGGCTAGGTTAGTCCTAGAATCAACTAAATACTAGCTCTGATACCACTAAATGTAACACCACTTATATGTGTCTAACGTCGGGATAGGGGTTTCAGGAATGGTTCGGGACCAAACTAGAAGCTTTCAGGCACTTGGAAAATTTTTTCTTAAAATAAGGGCACACACCCATGTGAAGTGGGACACGCCCGTGTGGGTAGGCCATGTGGTCACACACACCCATTCTTTAGCCAGTGTCAAATTTATTTTTCATTTCGTACCTACAAGGGTTTCACACAGCTTGGTACACGCCCGTGTCCATGGCCTGTGTCCCTTACACAACCAGGACACACTCGTGTCCTCGCCTGTGTGTGAAAACCTGGGTATTCCGTTTTTGACGTTAGCAAACATTTAGGGGCACACGGTGAAGCCACACACCCATGTGCTATGCCGTGCCCTTCACACGGTTGAGACACACAATCGTGTCTCTACCCGTGTGTTTACTACTGGGCATTCTGTTTTGCATAAATTAGGGGCAGAGGACACAAGACCTGTCAACACACCTATGGGGTTGACCGTGTGTCACACACGGCCTAGACACACGCCCATGTGCCTACCCGTGTGGACAAATATAGGCTATTTTCCAAGCACTTTGCCACCCTGAAACTTAACCAAACACAAGACCAACTTTAATATCACATAACATGGCATTTGTCAACATCTAAATATCTAAAATTAAGGCATCCACATGCTACACAACACCACATTAATCATGCATTCTTATCATTCATTTTTTCTACTTAGGTATGCCATCTAATGATATCATGAATGACATTCACTTGCATAATTAAAACATAATCAATATTGGCCCATTTCCAAAGTAGCCAACACATATGACTACCTAAAATGAAATATATCAAAATGACCAAGTTTCTATACATGCCATACTCAAAATAACTAAACCTTACTATACCAAAATGGAATGCTTGATAGTGTGACTTTAAGCTCTGACTGTTAACGATCCTAAGCTGACTTGGCAAACCTACAAGGAAAAGGGAAGGAAAGAGAGTAAGCACAATTGCTTAGTAAGTTGCATGAAATAAATAGCAACATAAATCATAAATTAACATCCAAATAAGGTATCATGAATATCGCATAATTTCTTTACACATTAACATGGCTTACTGATCGTCTTTCTTAATGACAAATTCATATCATTTCGTATTCACTTCTCGTGAATTACTCATGTGTACATGTATTACTCATCGCATAACTTTAGTCCTTCTCGTTAAATTCATCAACTTGAATACTTTTCCAGTTAAATTACTTAGAATACTGAAGGATACTCGAATGTCATTCTCATGGTATGATGCCAATGTGAAATCCCAGATATGGTCTTATATGGGATCACATGTCGATGCTGAAGCCATATCCTATATATGGTCTTACATGGGATCTCATATCAATGTCGATGCCATTTCCCAGACATGGTCTTACACGAGATCATAAACTGATGCCAATGCCATGTCCCACACATGGTCTTATACGGGACCACATGTCGATGCCAATGCCATGTCCCAGACATGGTCTTACATGGGATCTAAATTCGGTGCCGATGCCATGTCCTAGACATGGTCTTACATGGGACCTACAAATTCTCATGTCATGACTTCGGTATCACTCGCATTCTTTAAAATTTAGCTGGGATTCCTCTATTATAACTTCATCATTTCTTTATAAAAATCATATCAATAAATCTCATGGAAATAACATGAATTTCATAGAATGTCATCATCAATAGTTTTCATAACGCATAACGCTAATTTATGACATACAACTTACCTCAAATCCAAAATATGGGTAGGTGTACGGTTTAGTCCACCACCTTGTTCTTTCCCTGGTTTTGATCTGGGTTTTGTGTTTCTTGATCTAAAATGACAAATTTCACTTTTTAAATATTCACATTGGCTAATTAGCCCATAATTTATACTTTGGCAAAATTTATAATTTTGCCCCAAACATTTGCATATTTGCAAAATGGTCCCTAGGCTCGTAAAATGAAATGCACTTATTTTCTTGGTTAGCCAAGCCTACCCGAACCTATTATGCACTCATAATAGCCCACATTCCTCATCAATTCAAACTTTTACTACTACTTTCACAACCTTTACAGTTTGGTCCTTTTCATGAATTTCCATAGAAAATCACTTAGAGAAAAATGTTTATTACTCATCTAACTTTCATATTCTTTCATTAAACAACAAAATACATGCATGTCATGCATGGGTATGTTTTTGAACATAAACCCTAGCTCAAAATATGGCTAGAAATAGGTAAACCGAGCTATGAGGGTTTCAAAAATACAAAGAACATTAAAAACATGGCTAAATTCACTTAGCTTGAAAAATGAAACAAACCCCTGGAGAAGATGGACAAGATTTTTGCTTCGTTTTCCCTTTTTATTACATTAATTTACCTAATGAACAAAATGCCCTTAATGGCCTTCCTTGAAATTTTTCCCTTCAATGGGTATTTTTGTCCATCATGCAATAAAATGGTCTAATTGCTAAATAAGGACCTCTAATAATTTTTCTAATGCTATTGCATCATTAAATCTTCTAGAAACTCATATTTTTCAATTTTTGCAATTTAGTCCTAAAGGACAAATCAATCACTTACCCTTAAAATTTCTTCATGAAATTTTCACATAACCATGCAATCACATCATAGACCTTGGAATAATCATAAACCATATATTTTAATATCGAATTTGTGGTCTCGCAACCATTATTTCGACTAGGCCCTAATTCGGACTGTTATAGAAGTCTTTCACACATGGTTTTGCATTCTTGTTTAGGTTTCGCTAAATTCTAATATATTCTTACAAAAGGCTTCTCATGCATGTTAGGGGTTGCAAACATACAAGGGTCATAGAAAATAATGCTTCACAAATAAAATGGCATGCATGGGTCATAATTTAGTAATACAACATGGAACATAGGCAAGGAAAATTAAAGAAACATAAACTTTATTCTTGCTAAGAAGAAATTAATAACAAGGTTTTACTTAAGGTTTTGCAAAATGGAAAATAAACTTAAAATTTTAAAGATAATGTTTCAATAATTGAATTATATTGCAGTAAGACTAAACCCATAGAAATAAAACTCCACCGCCTTTTTTTTTTAGGTTCGTCAATATCTATTCTAGGATAAGCCTCGCCAAGTCATCTACCTCGCCACTACCATTCGTGACCTACTTACGTACGAGGCAAGAGAGGAGTGGGTGAATTCATTGCGAATTCAATAAAAAATTAGGAATCAGTAGAGTAAGCCTAGAACATAGAGTTTAAAACAGAAAGAAGACTTAGTTTGAAATCATGTCATGTGCTGGCTTTGCGGTGAAGGTTGTGAGACCTAGTTCACGAAACCTGTTTGCCATAAAACACATAAGTTTGAAAAAAGTTTCACATGTACTTACTGAAAATCATACTTAAAAACTTAGTGTAACGCCCAAATTTTAGGGTTTTTGAATTTTTGCTTGAATTGATTTTTGCCTGTCTTGATATGCTGAAGTAGTGAATTGAGTGCGTTTAGTGGACCTTTAGAAGGCCTAGGTTTAAGTTTAAGCCTGGCAAAATTTTAAATTTTAGGCTAAGAGGAGAAGGAACTTAAGCTAAGTGGGCTTTTAAATTAATGTGGGAAAGTTAAGGCACAAGGAGGCTTGTGGTAAAGTGGCAAGGTGGCGCCACTTAGAGCACAGGATGATGGTGTGTGGCAGCTTGTGAGGGAGCTTAGGTTCAAATCCCCCTGATGGAAAAATTCTTTAATTTTGCTTCATGGACAAGGTAAGAATTGGACTTGGAGTTGAAGTCTGAGTGTAAGAGTTTGAATCGGTCATTAAGGATAAGGATGAAGTTGGTGGGGATTGGGCGGAGAGAATTTTGGAGAAAATTGTGGAGTTTTCAAATGGAGAGGTGGTAGCCGAATGGGAAGTGTAGCTAGGCAAAATTCGCTAGGAGTGTAGGTTTCGGCATTTTTGGTTTTGAGTGTGCAAAACCAATTTTGTTCTTTTCCTTTGGCAATCAACATTTGTCCATTTGGGGTTATTGTGTGCTCATTTATTTTGTTGCCTAGGGCCGAATGGTGTTGAGCTCTTACTCTCTTTCGAGCATTCTTTTGTTTTTCAAACATTTTCCCTTTTGAACCTCACCTTTTTTCTCTTTGCGTTATCTTTCTTCTTCTAGCCGACTCACTTATCTTCTATTCTTCTTGCAAGTTCTTTCTTTTTCCTCTCCTTTTGTTGATCGAAACCAACCCCCTATCTCATCTCCACCTTGTCACTAACATTTAAACATCTCATCTAGCCGATTATCTAGACACTTTTTTTTCTTTTCTTTTTACTCTCTCATTTGGATTCAATCTCTTTAGGCATCTCTTGACCAATTGTTTCAAAAGCCGAAAACCCGAAACACTTAGTTCCTCTCTTGCCGATTTCTTCTTTGGCTAACTTCTTCAAAGTCGAAACTCACATAGTTTTCCTTCTTTTCATACTCCATACATTGCTAAGACCAAATCTAATCATCCTTACCTACTTTTGTATAGCCGAATACTGTTCTCCTGTGCTAAACAAGTCCCTAACCCGATTACCTTCTTCAAGTGTTCACCTCTTTTTTGTTGTTGCGTTAGCCGGATAGTATGACCTCTTCTTCTACATTAATTTGCGATTAGATTTGCAAGAGGGTTACGATTGGGGCTTGTGAGCGACTATCGCTAGATTGAATAGATCTGTAAGCGAGTTGGGTAAGTATTTCTTGTTGTAGATTTCGATACTTGTATTTCGGCTTCTCTTTGAGTAAGATTCAGTTAGGGAGGTTAGCACTTCTTGAACTTTCATGTGTTGGATTAGATCTATCCATGGTCGTAGGTACTCAGATTTGATATCGCTCGATCAATCCCGGAGGGAAGTATTGGACTTAAGTGATTATAAGCAATCTTGATCTAGTAGCTAGATTTCGGCAAAGGTAAGTGATGGTGATGCTTTAATGGTTTCCGAATAGGTATGTTAAGGTATTGACTGTTCAATTAGATTATGGTTGACATGTGGTTAAACAACTTTAGGTTAATCGTTCGTGGGATCTTGATGTAGTTTGCAAACAGGTGTGTAATCGACACCCTCTAGTAGATTAGATCGGTAAAAGTCGAAAAGCTAAAATGCCGAAATGCCAGCATTTTCAGGGCTTACGAGCGTGTGAGCGCTCGTGAGTTGGTACTGTGAAATTTGAAATAATGGACGATAAGGCTGCTATGCGCGTTATCGTGCACTTGGACTATTTGGGCCTCGATGGGTCGAAATTGGGCCCAATGGGCTTAAGGGCCCATATGGGTAAAAATGTGCGGTAAGTGTTTTCTTGTAAACTGGATATTAACTCTGTAAAAATATGTGTAAAATTGAGACTTAGCGAGCCACAATAGTGTGTGGGCTCCTTCGGGCCCATTAGGGGGTTTAGGGCCCGATGGCATTATATATATAAATGGGCTATTTGAGTCGCTCAGAGTGACGTTAGATTTGTTAGAAGATCATATTAAGCATGAGACTTAGAGACATAACAAAATTACCAAAATACCCCTGAAGGATGAAAATTACCGTTTTACCCCTAGATGCTAAATGACAATTTTACCCCTAGAGAAAAGTTGACCGATTTGCATGTTACTGTATCTAATATTCTGTATGCCATGCCATGTTATATTCTGATATGCATGGGGTTAGGTTATTGATACGGAGGAAGTGCTAAAAGTGGCAATGCCACGTGATCTGTTTAGAGGCTCTGCCTCGTATTATTGTTCTGGTGGCTTGGCCACGATATCTGTATTAGCAGCTCTGCTGCGACTGTGGTGTGTAGGGCTGGGTGTGTTGAGTTATTCCCCACATGGTGTGTAAGGTTGGTACAGGTGGTGTGTAGGGCTGGATTGGGCTTGGGCTTTGCAGACATGCATATATATATGTATACTCTGTTTTGTTTTTGTAATGGGCCCAAGGCACACTCTGTATCTGAAAAGGGCCAAGGCCCAGTTTAATCTGTAACTGAATAGGGCTTCGGCCCAGACTGAGCTTGGACTGGTCTATGACACTGGTTGGGTTTCTTTACACACTGAGTTTTCACAAACTCACCCTCTCTTTTCCATCCATGCAGGTAACCCACAACCATAGAGGACTTGGAGCTGCGAGGGATTCGGGGTGGCCACGTGAATTACTTTCTAATTTATAGTTTTCTTAAATTTACTTTATTTTTAGTTTTTCCTTAATTTCGATTTTTAAGTTGTAATAAGGCCGCTCGGGGATTTTGTTTTGGATTTTCTTTATTACTTGCTTTTACAACGGTAGACTAGTTCATGCGGGCTTTCAAACTTAATCAAACATTTTCAAAACATGCAATACGTAATGAATGGATAATTTAACAATGATAACACAACAATAATAAGATCTTTTAAAAAGTGGACTTTATTCGGTAACAACTATGGTTTTTAAACTATAGATGATTCTCATTTACAAGTCTTAAACAAGGCTCAACTACAAAAACTATAACGTTTTATTAAAGGAACAACAAAGTTTAAGTCAAGTGTCCATGTGACACACCAGATTTGGCCATAACGTCTGGGCTGGGTTTGGGGTGTTACACTTAGCTTGTTCTTTTTTGAAAGCGGAACTTATAATAGCATGTAACATGCTCACATGTCTTATCAGAATGGTTGAGGAACATAGAACATGTTCTTGCCCTTATCTTAAAACACTTATCTTATCAGAATCTGTTGGATATGCAGATCTCCTTATAACGCTTTAGAATGACTCAAAAAGTCCATAACATGTCCCATAAGTGTAGCATAAAGCTAAGCACTCTCCTGTATGCCAAAATGTCCAATTGAATAGAGCATAGCTCAACATTTCCTTATCTCTCCGCATGTCCTAAGGCCCTATCACTCAAAATCACATAAAACTTATAAGTGAGTATTCACAATCCTTTTCTATATCGATATATCCAACATAAGGGCTTGCAAAGGAGCACGCACAAAAACTTATTACATAGAGCTCACAGAAAACATAACTTATAAAACTAAACTTCTAAAACATACTTTAAAACATAGGCTTGCCTAAAATCATATTTTCAAAACATAACTTTAAAGTATAACTTGAAAATACATCATGAAAATAATGTATCAGAACTTTTAAAAACAGAGTTTATAGGGAAAAACTTATTCTCAGAACTTTAGTTTAATTTTTTTTGAAAAAGTAATATGTAACACTCATATCCCGTCTCTGTTGCTGAATAAAGGATCTTAGTGTTACAGAACCAAGCGAATAATTTATCTTAATTCTATAACAAGTATTCAATTAATTTATAAACATGTATTATATCATAGAATAAATATACACATGGGCCTTTATTCGAGTTTACAGGGCCCTAAAATTACCTGAGAAACATTCAAGGATCAAATTGAGACAAATTAGAAATTTTGAAAAAAAAATGAAAATTTGAGATGTAGGGGTCACACAGCCGTGTGACATAGCCCAGACCGTGTGGACATTTGAAGTTGGAACACATAGCCGTGTCCCAGCCTATGTCTCTACCCGTGTAACTTACTGACTTAGATCATATGGCCATGTAGTAGGCCGTGTGTCAGGCCGTGTAACTCACTAACAAAAAACACACGGCCGTGTCACAGGCCATGTGCCAGATTATGTGACTCACTAATTTGATACACACGGTTATGTTGCAGGTCGTGTCACAAACCGTGTATGGCACACAACCATATGGTAGCCTGTGTCCTAGGCAGTGTACACTAAAATGAACCTTAAACACGAAGTTTACCAAATCATACTTGCTTGGATACTAAGTAACCTAATTACTAGCCATTTAACCTATTTAAGACACAGTTTAACATGCTCAAAATGTGCCAAAACAACCATCTTACGTGCTTAACCAATGTACCCTCATCGGTACCACATTTTATATTATCCAATATATTAACAAAGCATCAAGCATTCATGACTCATATTTATACCAAACTTTACTATATTTGAACTAGTATTTAGATATTTAAATAACAAAACTTTAAGCTAACATATACCAAAACATTTAGATAGGCTAACATACTAAAACATTGTCTCAAAAACAATCGAAAGACCTCCTTATATATATCATTAGAAAATAAAGCATCACACCACGACTATAAACCACATCATTCAACAACTACAAATAAAGGTATTCATCTATGCATTATATATATACTTCTTCTATTATCACAAAATATACTCTAAAATCTCACTTATTAACTACATCTATCAACATTCATAAAACATATAAATTCATCTATATATAAATGCCACTACCCATAATAGATACAAGAACTACCAACTTAGATGGATAGTGTGAGCTGGTTGGTTGATCCTTCTAAAAAGTCAACAATGATTATCTACAAAATAACCCATGAAACCCCGTAAGCTTACTTAGTTTAGTAATGACATAATATAACATTTACTCTAAATATAATTAAACTCAGTTCACATATTAAGTAAATACTCAAAGTTTCGAGAACTGAAATGGTGAAATGCTAAGACATTATAATGCTTTCAGAGGTACCAAAGTACAAACAGGGGAACACACGTGCATTCAGGGGTACCAAAGTGCAAACAGGGGCACGCATATGCATTCATGTAACTCCCCTAACCCGTATCCATCATCGGAATGGGTTATAGGGCATTACCAGACAAGACACAACATCCAAATAATAATATAATAAAATAAGTCATATTCAAGTATTTACAATTATAAATAAACCCAGAATAAAACTAAGTCAAATAGCATGTATGAAATTTTAGTCATAGATTTCAATTAAGAACAAATTACATAACCCAAGATTTAACACAAGCTCAACACTTGAACAATTTCCAAATGAATGTAATGAGCATTATTATGTCTCATGGCCGAATATATACATATATATATATACACACACATTACTATACATCATATGCGCATAACATGGACAATACAAAGTATTCAATCAACAACACTAGCATAAGACATATAAAGTACGCTTATTTGTAATACATATCATCACTTACTATACAAATTTGTCTATAAACAATCATGATCTTCAATAGCTAAAAGTACTATTCATTTGGTTACCTATTAAAAACTTTGGCTGAATAATAATAGTGCTTATTTTACAAATTATTCAATGACCACTTTAACCATATGTAATTTCTTTACAAATATCAAATCAAGCATAGAATCAAGTCCAAATAATAACCATGATTTGCCTTTCACCTCAATAAAACTCAAATATGTATACATACATATAACATAGCAACTATATATCAAATACTTAAAAATACCAAAACTAAATTTAAACATGCTAGTATCATTCATATTACAATGTAACTATAGGTCATATACAATACCAATTCAATAATTAGGTAATCGACTAAACACATATAGATATATAAACTAACCCAACACATCATATACATATATATAAATAAGTGCAAATTAAGATTTATTCACCTACATATTTCATATCCATTTCCTTACTAACATAACTTACTAAACTCATCTATATCACATATCATGACCAAACTTACTTTATTAACAAATTACATAACAAAAGTTAAGCAAAATGTGTTTTACATATAAAAACATAGCATGTTCAGATCATCCATTAAATAAATCCATTACTTAAGTTCATTATTCAACAAAAATCACACATCAATCAATACATAATTAATATTCAGACCAACCTAATACTAACCCATTCAAATATACAAATCTCCTTAATCATCAAACATATACCGAACTCATCTCCTATATAAATATCATGATTAAATCATTAAAATCATAAATCAATATCATAAGCAATGTTCATACTTATTTAAAACATGGCCACATCGTCATCCCTTAGCATTTATATGTTATAGTATGGGTTTAATTCACACGTGATTGGTGAGGTGGATAGGTTGTTTGCAAGTTGCATTATGTTAAAGGTTGTTATTATTAGTAGCTAAGTATATATTCAAATTCTATATAAACAATGTATTGAGTATTGAATAAAGGTCAGATTAATACCTTTAGATAATAAAGTTCTCTTTATTAGATTCTTGGGTTTTTGTGTTCTATCATGGTATCAGTCGCTAGGTTCTGATTCGACATGGCTACCCCGCAATCCACCGACTCTGACACTATTGATCCAAGCGGCTCTGTTTTCACTAGTGATCGCATCATCACCACTTTTCTTAGACATGACGTTGTAAAGGTAGATGACAGATCTTTCATTCAATGGCAACAATAGGTACGACTCATACTTGCTGGTTATGATCTATTCGATTTTCTTGGTGGCACTCTAACTGCTCCGATGAGATTTGTTCAAGCTTCCAATGGCACTCTTGTTATCAATCCTTCGACCGCTGTTTTCAATCAACAAGACAATATACTAACCTCCTGGCTACTCTCGACCATCAGCTTGTCCGTCGTATCCTTATTCACAAATGTTCGAACCGCTAGTGATGTGTGGAACCTGGCTAATAGCTTGTTTGCGACTGACACGAGTGTGAAGCAATCTTAACTCCGGCATGCCCTCCATTCTCTCAAGAAAGGCAGTTTGTCCGTTCATGCATATGTTGACAAAATCAAAAGCTTGTGCGCCCTGCTTGCTGCCTCGGGTTCTCCGATCTTGGAGGCCAAAAAGACAAAAGTATTTCTATCAGGCCTCTCCTCCGAATTTGAGGCTGTAGTATCATCCGTGTCTCTCTCCTCGACGCAGTTACTGTTTCAACGATTAGTTGACGCACTTCTTGAGTGTGAAGCCCATCAAATGAGATCCATTCAAGAGGCGTTGGTTGCTACGAATTTTGTGAAGAGACATTTGATGCAATAGGTGGCTAGATCTTCTCGTGGCAGTTGCGCCTCTGTTCGTGGACGAGGCTAAAGTTTTCACCCTCGTGTTCAATGCCAGGTCTGCAATAGATATGGCCACCTTGCCCAACGATGGTACTATAGATATCACCGTGAAGGTTAATTGTTGATGTTTTTGTCGGTGGCACATTAAGAAGGACGAGCACCTAGGCCGAATATGGATGTGTGGCCTGGTGTAGTTGAGAGTGATTGGAGGAGTGGCTTTCAGTTTGCAAATAGACAAGGTCAAAATTGGGGGTTTAATAGTCAACCAAATTTTGTGGCTTCAAAGGAGACTTTTATAAATCATAATGTTAGACCAATGGTGGGTATGGAGCATGTGGTCACACGTGGGCCACTTAATGTGACACTTGGGCCACCAAGTATGACGCAGCATGTTAGTAGGCTGCCTATGGATGGGCCTTATTCTCATTATGGTATTGGGCGTGATTTTGGGTTCAATAGTGGCTAAAACTTTAATCATTCCATGGGTCAACCACTTGGGTCATATGGTGGTGTTCGTACTAGTACTCGTGGGTCGGTAAATATGGGTCGCAATTTTGGGCCTCATGAATCTGTCAGGTTGCGTGCAAATGATGAACAAATTTCTTCTGAGCCTAATGCCAATTGTACCAATCTTGACACATCTCAGAGAATTAGTGAATTTAAGGTTTTGTGGAGAACAAAACTGAGAGCTCGAGTATCTGATGTTGATTCATTTTCGTATGGCTCATCTCAGTTTGTTGGGATACCCCCGAGAATTCCTAAACTACATGCTTCTGACTATCCTAATGCCGTAGCTTATAACTCCAATTTCAACAATAATGATTCCTATGTTTCATTACCGGTAAGAAGTACTACTTGGTGCCCAGATTCCAGTGCCACTCACCACATGTGTCAAAATGCTTTAGCACTTAATGCTTCCACCCTGTATATAGGTAATTCTTCACTTAAAATGGGTAATGGGGTATCTACTAATATTTCATCTATTGGGAGTTCAATTCTAGCAACAGAGAAGAAATTACTACACTTATCAAATGTCTTATGTGTGCCAAGCATTTGAAAAAATTTACTTTCTGTGTCTAAATTTGTTGCGAATAATAGTGTATTCTTTGAATTTCACCCTTCCTTTTGTGTGATTAAGGAATTTTAGACGTAGGAAATATTAATGCAGGGCCGAGTTCGTGATGGGCTCTATTATTTTTCAACAAGTTTAGGTGATCTTTATCCCGCTGTTCACAATGCAGTCATTTGTGACAGTTCTATGAGTGATGACGTTTTTACTTTATGGTATAAGAGGCTAAGCCATCCCTCTTCTACTACTGTAAAAACTATTCTTGATAAATGTCAAATTACATTCAATAAAAACTATTTTGATAAGGTGTGTGTATCTTGCCAACAAGGGAAATCGCACAAATTACCTTTCTCACAGCCTCATATTGAGTATGCCAAGCTCTTTAACCTAGTAGTTTCTAATCTGTGGGGACCAGCCTCGGTTTCGTGTGAAGGAAATTTATACTATGTGATGTTCATAGATATGTGTAGTTGTTTCACATGGGTTTTTTGGTTAAATGCAAATCTCAAGCTCTTGAGTGTTTTCTATAATTTCAGCAGATGGTTCACACACAGTTTGGGAGACATATTAAAAAGTTTCAAAGTGATGGGGGCAGCGAATTTCGTGCATTCACGTCTATTCTAGCTAGCCACTAGATTATTCACCGACTATCCTGCCCTTACACCTCTGAACAGAATGGGGTTGCTGAATGTAAACATCAGCATGTTGTGGAGACTAGTATTACTCTTTTGGCTTAGGGTAGTTTACTTATGGATTATTAGGGCTATGCTTTTAGTAGTGCGGTGTGTCTCATAAATTGATTACCCACTCCAATCTTGGGTAGACAGTCTTCATATCAGCATTTGTATAGACATAAACAACCTTATGATCATCTCTGGGTTTTTGGGTGCTACTGTTTCCCATGCTTACGTCCTTTTGTTCGACATAAGCTTGATTTTCAATCTCATCCTTTTACATTTCTAGGGTATAGCTTGCAGCATAAATGTTATTATTGTTTACTCCTAGATGGAAAGATAATTATCTCTCGGCACGTGATTTTTGATGAGCAGAAGTTTTTGTTTCCTTTGTCTGCTGCTGCTGATGGTCAACATTCTCTGTGCACTCCTACGTATGTTCCTTTTGTTAAACATGCAGTGTCATAGACCAGTGCGGAGTCTAAGAGAGTTTGTGATCCTACTTTTGCAACTCCTATGGATAATTACAACTGCGATGCAAGTGAGACCAGTGCTTTACAACCTGTGTCAAGTACTTCGTTGAATGACTCAAGAGTCAGACCTTTAGAGGAGTTCCGACTATTACAACTTGATACAAGAGTAAATGTCCCTCCTAACACTCATACCATGATCACTCGGTCTAAAGCAGGGATCTTTAAGCCCAAGGCATTGTCTATAGATGCCATTGACTTTGAGCCTAGTACGGTTGAAGAGGCTCTTGCTCATCCTGACTAGTGATAGGCTCTGCAAGCTGAATTTGATGCCTTAATAGCTAACTCTACCTGGGAACTTGTTCCTCTTCTAACTGGACACAAAGCAATTGGGTGCAAGTGGTTGTTTAAGGTAAAAAAGGAATCCTAATGGGTCGGTTGATCGACAGAAAGCACGATTGGTGGCAAAAGGCTGTTCACAAGTGTCAGGATGTGATTTCAAAGAGACGTTTAGTCCAGTGGTCAAACCAGCAACTATCCACACCATTCTATCTATAGTTGTATCACGTGGTTGGAAACTCAGGTAAGTTGATGTCAATAATACATTTTTGAATGGAGATCTGACTGATGAAGTGTTCATGCAGCAACCTCGAAGTTATGTTCAATATGGCCTAGATGGTCGACAGTTGGTCTGTCGTCTGACTAAAGCTATCCTCGTGTCTAGTTTGACAAGTTGAAATAGTTTCTTGTTTGTAATGGGTTTGTGATATCTAAGTCAGATGCTTCATTGTTTGTCAAAGTCTTCAACACGGTCACTTTGTATGTTCTTGTTTATGTGGATGACATTGTTATCACTGGCAATTCATCAAATGAAATTAGATATTTTGTTCAGCAACTTAACAACAAGTTTGCTCTAAAGGATCTGGGCGAGCTTCATTATTTTCTAGGGATTGAAGTTAGCAGATCTCTTTCTGGCAGTCTTCATTTATGTCAGTGGAAATACATTAAGGAACTCCTTAACCAAAGTTCTATGGCAAATTCGAAAGCCGTTCATACGCCAATGGTGAGTTTGCCTATGTTGTCTAAAGATGAAGGTGAACGACTTGCTGACCCAATTGAGTACCGAAGTTTAGCTGGAGCTCTTCAGTATGTTGTTTTAACGTGACTAGATATTTCATATGTGGTAAATCAGGTGTGTGAATTCATGTATGCTCCCATTACAATACATATGACAGCTCTAAAATGTTTCGTGGTATCTACGTGGTACACTTTCTCATGGTCTAGTTTTTCGCCGGTCTGACAGACTTTCTCTGGTCAGGTATGCTGATGTGAATTGGGGTCTTGATTTGATGATCGTTGATCAACAACAGGATACTGTGTATATTTCGGGTATACACCTATATCATGGTGTTCTAAGAAATAGTAAGTCATTTCTCGGTCCACGGCAGAAGCTGAGTACCGAAGTTTAACTACAACCACTAGTGATATTGCTTGGCTTGTGTCTTTGTTATCGAAATTAAAAGTCAGTTCTATCGATCCTTTGATTGTGTGGTGTGATAATACTAGTGCTGTCATTGTTGTGGCTAATCCGGTTCTGCACTCCAAGTTCAAGCATGTCAAACTTGATTTTTTTTTTGTTCGTGAAAAGGTGGCGAGTGGAGAATTGATTGTTGGTGAAGTTTCGACGTGTGACCAGGTGGCGAATATTCTTACTAAGCCATTGTCTGTGTCTATGGTTGCACGATTTTGCCATCTTCTTCGAGTTGTACCACTAGACGAAGCTGGGTGAATGTTATAGTATGGGTTTAATTTACACGTGATTAGTGAGGTGGATAACTTGTTAGCAAGTTGCATTATGTTAAAGGTTGTTATTATCAGTAGCTAAGCATATATTCAACTTCTATATAAACAATGTATTGAGTATTCAATAAAGGTCAGATTAATACTTTTAGATAATAAAATTCTCTTCATTAGATTCTTGGTTTTCTGTGTTCTATCATTATATATATATCACCTAAATTAATCACATAACCAAATCACCAAGATCATATTCAAATTCACTCCATTATCATTCACACATAGCACACATAAAAATCATACTTGAGATAGCATATATTAATAGTTTAACTTAGCCATTTTCGCATGGCACATTAAATACATTCCCGAAAAATCGGACATAATTCATACTAGCCTATACATGCCAAGGTTTGTGGTTTCAAACTTATAAAAATACCGAAATGACATTTGATAGTGTGACGAACATCCTTGACGATCCCCGAGCCCATAACTGGCTTCCAAAGTCTATAAAACAGAAGTAAACATACACTCACAGTAAGCTATCACTGCTTAGTAAGTCATAAGCAAATAAACACTTTAATAACATAATCAATTCAATTAACCAAGCCAACTTATGCTTTTGTAAACACATATAAGTTTAAACTTTTAGCTTCATATACATAAAACAGTTACTTTCATAGATAAATTTCATCTTGGCTGAATATACATATCATATTCACACATATACTTACAATGGCATCATGTATCATTTTTATCACATATCAAGTAAGCAACTTACCTTATTTTCAAACATGTAACCAACCATCACATACCTGATCATTTTAGCTTGTTCAACACATTTGATACCACATCGGCATAAAGCTGGCTAGGTATAAAGCTTATTATAATACATCAGCATAAAGCCTGCTAGGGTCAAAGCCTGATATAATACACCGGCATGAAGCCTGCTAAACATAAAGTCTGATATAATACACTGGTACGAAGCCTGCTAGACATAAAGTCTGATATAATACACCATCACGAAGCCTGCTAGACATAAAGTCTGATATAATACACCGGTACGAAGCCTACTAGACATAAAGTCTGATATAATACACTGGCATGAAGCCTGCTAGGCACAGAGGCCAAATATCAATGGTACAAAATAGGTCTTACACCTAATTCATATATCAGAAATCCTAATTATTCTTTAAAGTTCATACGAAGCTTTTCATACGTAGTATCTCAGTTGAATCGAACTTGTACCCAATCTTACAAGAATTTAGACATTTGGCTATTAATATAAAAATTCATACAATTAAATTTAGCATATAAATTTCATATACATTCTAATTTAACAACATTTATTTGCTTATAGACTTACCTCGGATATCGACGGACGATATAGATTGGCTATTCAGCTATTTTTGTTTTCCCCTAATCTGAGTCTGATTTCTTTAATTTTTGATCTATACAATTTCCAATTAAGCTCATTCAAACACAATTTCATTCAATTTAATCCAACAACACATAAATAGGTAAATTACCATTTTGACCCTTGACATTTTACACTTTTTACAAATTAGTCCAATTTGCATAAAACACAAAATACACAAAATCTTAATACATCATGCTTGGGCCGAATGTTCATCTAGTACACACAAATACACACATTTCCCTTATTTTTCATTTTAGTCCCTCAATTTTTTGTTTTTTCAATTTAGCCGTAATTACTCAAATTCATCAAAATATCCAATAAAATACATATTAACCCAAAACTTATCTTCCATATTTCATTTTCAAGCACCACAAAACACAAGTATTCATCAATTACATATCTTAAAATATTCATCAAAATAAAAAAGTCAAACATAGGTCGGGTAGTATTCGAAGCAACGATCTCAAAAACATAAAAAGTATCTATAACCGAACAAAAACTAACCTTTAATCAAGCTTCCACCATGGCCGAACCTTAAGCTTGTGTTTTTCTTTCTTTCTTTTGATGGTATTCGGTCAAATAGAATATAAACACTAATGCATGTGTTTTGCTTAATGATTAATATTATAACATTATTAATAATTTACCTATTTAACCTTTTTATTATAATACAAAACCATTACCACTAAAGGTTAGTTCCGTCAATTAATTAAGGCATATTAGCAGCATAAATGCTCCATATTATAAAGACACATGCAATTCAGTCCTTACACATTTAACTACTAAATTTTCATTTTACGCAATTAAGTCATTTTATTTAATCAGACACTCAAACGATGAAACTAAAGCATGAAAATTTTCAAACACAATAATTCACACATAATTAACACAGAAATAATATCAAAACATTTTCTGACTCGGATTTGTGGACTCGAAACCACTGTTCTGAAAAAGGTCAAAATCGGGCTATCGCAATTCAGGGGTACCAAAGTACAAATAGAGGCACATATGTGCATTTAGGGGTACTAAAGTACAAACAATGGCACATATGAGCATTTAGGGGTACGTATGAGCATTTAGGGGTACGTATGAGCATTTAGGGGTACGTATGTGCATTCAGGGGTACGTATGCGATCCAGCTCGATGTTGAGAGTTAAGTCGACCTTAATGCCCGATTGTCAACGAGAAATATCATTCCAAATTCTTCAAAGTGTTTGAATCGGCTAAGTATGGGAAATAATAATGAAATATGGGTTCAGAAAGTTGGTTGAATGTTTATGGATAGGTTCGGCTAATAAAAGAAATAAAGGATAGTTGATAGATTGGATGGAATGGAAAATAGAACTAAAGCTTCAAGAATGATTCAGTACTATAAAGAGTATTGCCCCGGGACTTGTATCGCTTAAGGTGAAAGATTATGAAGGTAGATGGACCTTGACCCATTACCTAAAGAGGTGGGAACCGAAAGTATATTAAGATGGATGAACGCTACACCAAGGATGGTGATAAGTTCAGGAAATAGTCGGATTGACGCCACTAGCAAGCTAGATAAGTCAAATCAAGACTCAAACAAAATAGAGAGGAAGAAACCTCACAAAAGATCACTTGTTTATAAAATTTGGCAAAAATAATTTGTCTAAAATAAGCTGATTACAAAGTATTTATAATGCTAACTAATGCCTAGCCAAATAGTCCCTTGGATTCAGCTTCAATGAGCTGATTTAATGAGCTTGAATGCTTAGGCTAGAAGAATTTATTCTTGAGCAGCCAAAGAGTTTAGAATAAGTTTTAAATTCTCCCTTGGGCAGCCGAATAGACACCAGCAACATTGATGACATTTTTAGGCACACAAACAGACTATGGAGTGAATAGTAAGAGGCAAACGATTATGGAATATGAAAAGGATTCATGAACTGAATGGCCATGTGTGAACACTCATTTGTCCGTCGCTATTCTTGAACAGCTCCTTGGAGAAGAGGAATAGGCTCGAATTAAATGGTGCATAATGCTCTCCTTTAATGTTGTCCATGTTCATAACTGACATAACTGATTCCAACTGAATAGTCACCTACAAGCATTAATTAACATTCAACCAAAAACAACTTAATAAGCTTAATTAATAAACTTAATTAATAAACACATTTAATAGTAATTTATTCCAACAACTCAATTATTAACTACGATGAGATTAATTAGAAATAAAGTTCAGCTTGCAATAAACTGCAAGGAACGCCTATTGAGATGGTCCAAGCATGATCAATGGATTCAGTTGCTCGAGCTTGGTGAACTCCGGGGCATGCTCACATCATTCCCCCTCTTCAAAATGACTTGCCCTCGAGTTGAGTCATTTCTTTACTTCGAAGCATATATTCTTACTTAACTCGTCAAGAACAAATGGAAGGAATAGTTTTAGAAAAACTTGAAGAGAATTTGCAACTTGACACAAGGAAATAATATCATCGCCACTAAGAAAAGATGAAAAACATGATGAGTGAAAAGTATTGAAATCATTTTTGAATTTTTGATACATACTCGAGTGATTGTTCGATTGCCAAATGCAAGATAATAGATAGGACTTACCTTTTCAAAAAAGATCTCCATACTCCGCAATAGAATATGCATAGCAACCAATTTAAAAGGCATGAATAATTCATTCAAACAAGCAGTTACTCCATATCTCACTTGTTCAAATTGACTCAAACATGCATATTTTATACGACCAAGCTGATTTAATACACCATCACCAAACAAAGTTTCATCAAACAAACGAATCAAAGGAAGTTTAGACATGTATATTTTCAAACGTTCATATTTCTTAAATCTCAACCATACATCCTTGTTTAAGTCGTTGAGTTGTCCAAAACATTCAAGGATTACACCTGTTCACCATATTCAAGCGAATGGATAGGATTATATGATTCTTTATTTTGCACATTCGAACCTTGCAAATGCCGAATAACTATTCTTTCAATAAGAATCTCATCAACATCGCAATTTCCAATAGTGATACTCTCCTTGCCATCTTTCAAAACAAATATATTATCAACAATTAAAGAATGGCAATTAACCATGTCAAAGTATAGTTCCCTTTAAAGACCAAATCATCAATGAAATTTTCACCATCAATCAAATGAAGCTGAGATGTCTTAAAGTCTTGGGAAATCATACCTTCCTTAACTTTTGGCATAGACGTACTAGGATCATTGGGAGTGTTAACTTTTTCAACCAACGTAAACCTTCTTTCCTCGGAAAGGTAGTGAAGTTGAAGCTTTTCACTCGGATTAACCTGGAAAGATAGAAAAACACAAAGACATCGAACATGTTGATTAGTCAAAACACCTTTCTTTTTCTCACTCATTTTTCTTTTATTTTCGTTTTCTTTTTCTACACTCATGTTTTCCTCACAATTTGTTTTCTTTTCCCTCGATTTTTCTTCTTTTCTTTCTTTCTCATTTTTATTTTCTTTTTTTCTCTTAATTGTTCCATGGATCATTTCAATCTTTGCTTGTCCTCCAACACTTGTTTTGGCGGTAGAGGTACCAAAGTAACGTTTCTACCATGGTGCTTGAAGGTATATTGATTGTAAATCCGTCATGTTTGACCCTCTGATCAAACTGCCATGGTCGTCTCAATAGTAAATGCCCCGCGTGCATAGGTACCATGTCGCATAGAACTTCGTCATGGTACTTTCCAATCGAAAACGCAACAAGGGCTTGCTTAGTCGCCTTCAACTCGGCACCTTCGTTGAGTCATTGTAGCTTGTATGGACTCGAGCTTTTGGTAATCGGCAAAGCAAGTTTTTCCACAATGAGTGTACTTGCAACATTTGTACAGCTCCCACCATCAATGACCAAGTTGCATACCTTACCTTAAACATGACATCAGTATGGAACATATTTTCCCGTTGCAGTTCACTTCTGGTGCTTTGCGCACTTAAGCTCCTTTTTACAATAAGCATATCGCCTTTAACCGCACACTCCAATTCTTCCTCATCATCAGTGGGTGTATTAGCCTAATTGTCATTCTTTCTATTTTCTTCTTCTGATTTAATGTCACCATTTGGTCGAAGCACCATTGCACTTCGATTTGGAAATTGGCTCGCTATATGGCCCTTTCTGAGACACTAAAAACATTTAATGTCTCCGGATCAGTTTTAAAAATTTTTAACAGTCTTGCCTTTGCTGGATTTGGCCACAGGCTTAGTTATCTTTACCGGCACCGTTGGCTCTTCAGTTTGGCTCGCTAAAGCATTCTTACTCGCGCCTTGGCTCCATTTGGAAACATTAGAAGTGGAGTAACCTCGATCAGAGCCCTTTCTCTTGATTTGCTTCTCGACCTTAATGGCCATATGCACCATATCAACAATTTCTACATAGTGCTGAAGCTCCATGATATTGGCTATGTCAAGGTTAAGTCCAGCTAAAAATCGTGCCATGGTCGCCTCGTGATCCTTTTGCACATCCGCACGAATCATGGCAACTTCCACCTCCTTATAATAATCTTCTACGCTCCTCGTCCCTTGGGTAAGGTTTTGTAGCTTTTGGTAGAGCTCACGATGATAGTACGAGGGAATGAATCTCCGGCGCATCACCGACTTCATTTTGGCCCTCATGTTGATGGGTTGTTCACTATTTCACCTCCGACTCATAGTAAGTTGGTCCCACCATATCATAGCATAATCGGAGAACTTGATTGTGGCCAACTTGACTTTCTTGGCTTTGGAGTAGTTGTGGCACTCGAACACAAGTTTTATCTTTTTTTCCCACTCGAGATACGCCTCCAGGCCCAAATGGCCTTGTAAAGGAGGAATCATCAATTTGATGCTTTTATGATCATCGTTGTGTCTCTTTCATTCTATTTGCTCTCGGTGATGTTGTCCTCTCTACCGGTCACTTATGTTTGAACCTTGATCACTTTCGGCCTCACTAGGTTCGGGTAACTCATCATCTTGAACTCATCATTGGCCTCGATTTCTCGGTGGACTTAGGGGAGTCCTTTCTCGTTGGGCTCTTCCTTCCACATGGTCGAGCCTCTCTTGAATTGGTTCAAGTTTCTGGTCAAATAAATGTTCAACCTTGCACAATAAGGCTTGAAGATTCAAGTCTGGTACATTCCGAATAGGTTGCCTCTCGGGTTTATCTGCCATATTCCGCTCTAAGCTTCTTGACATAGAAATTTGAAAACTCGACCATAAAAATCTCACTAATCACTCAGAAAGGATATAAATGACTTATCACTCTTCTCGTGTTTACACTCCTTTTTTTAGGTTTTTTCTTCTCTCTAAAGCACTCACACACTCTTGCCTTTTACCACTCACTTCTTTCTATCGTGATTTCATAATTCATCTCTTTATGACTTATTTGCTATATAGGGGGTTGGTTTCAAAGTGGTTACAAGGGTTGTAATGTATAAGGTGAAAGTAGATTGAAAGAAAAAGAATTTTATTTTTAATGTGGCGTTTAAGGTGGCAGATGAAAGTTAAAAAGAACTTTACTTGATCGGCAATACAAGAGAATGATTGAACAAAAACTTCAACACTTTTTTTTTAAACTTCAAATTTTTTTGTTAGAAACTTTTTTTCACGAACCTACTTCAGGATGAAGACGAAAGTCAGTACTCCTCGTTTTAATAGCTCTGATACTAAATAATGCGATTCGACTTGATGTTGAGAGTTGAGTCGACCTTAATGCTAGATTGTCAATGAGAAATATCGTTCCAAATTCTTCAAAGTGTTTGAATCAGCTAAGTATGGGAAATAATAATGAAATATGGGTTCAGAAAGTTGGTTTAGTATTTATGGATAGGTTCGGCTAATAAAAGAAATAAAGGATAGTTGATAGGTTGGGTGGAATGGAAAATAGAACTAAAGCTTCAAGAATGATTTAGTACTATAAAGATTATTGCCCCGGGACTTATATCGCTTAAGGTGAAAGATGATGAAGGTAGATGGACCTTGACCCATTACCTAAAGAGGTAGGAATCGAAAGTATATTAAGATGGATGAACACCACACCAAGGATGGTGATAAGTTCAGGAAATAGTCGGATTGACACCACTAGCAAGCTAGATAAGTCAAATCGAGACTCAAATGAAATAGAAAGGAATAAACCTCACAAAAGAACACTTGTTTATAAAATTTGGCAAAAAAATTATCTAAAACAAGCTGATTACAAAGTATTTATAATGCTAACTGTGCCTAGCCAAATAGAAACTTTGATTCAACTTAAATGAGCTGATTTAATGAGCTTGAATGCTTTGGCTAGAAGAATCCATTCTTGAGCATCCAAAGAGTTTAGAATAAGCTTTAAATTCTCCCTTGGGCAGTCGAATAGACACCAGCAACATTGATGACATTTGTAGGCACACAAATAGACCATGGAGTGAACATTAAGAGGCAACCTGTTATGGAATATGAAAAGGATTTATGAACTGAATGACCATGTGTGAACACTCCTTTATCCATTGCTATTCTTGAACAGCTCCTTGGAGAAGAGGAATAGGCTCAAATTAGATGGTGCATAATGCTCTCCTTTAATGTTGTCCATGTTCATAACTAACATAACTGATTTCAACTGAATAGTCACCTACAAGCATTAATTAACATTTAGCCAAAAACAACTTAATAAGCTTAATTAATAAACTTAATTAATAAACACATTTAATAGTAATTTGTTCCAGCAACTCAATTATTAACTAAGATGAGATTAATTAAAAATAAAGTTTAGCTTGCAGTAAACTACAAGGAATGCCTATTGAGCTGGTCTAAGCATGATCAATGGATTCAGCTTTTTGCTCGAACTTCGTAAACTCCGAGGCATGCTCATATCAGATACCGAAATACAAACAGGGGCACATATGTGCATTCAGGGGTATTGAAGTAAGTTTCACACAAATATTCATGAATTAAGTAGAGAAAAACAATATAAAACACATGTAAATTTCATTTACGTGTTGAAATACTATAAACTTACCTACGATTCAATTTCAGTTAACACGCAAGGACTATTCCGTAATTCTCCCCTTTCCTCAGTTTTTGTCTTTTTTATTCAACTCGTGATCTATATAATAATTAAATAAAATATATTAATCTCATACACATTTCACATTCCATTCAATGGATATGACACTTAACTTTTCATTAATTACACATTTTACCTAAACTTTTACTTTTTTTATAATTTAGTCCTTGTACCCAAAATTTCCAAATTAAAATTTTTTTACAACTTTCCAAAGCTAAACGAATATCATTCTAAGTTAGGAAAGTCCACCATTAATCATTAATTACTTAACTTCCATGAAAGTTTAAATATTTAATCAATTTACACCCAAACTCGGCCTAGAAGTTAGGCCCGAATCTAGTGTGTCACATTGAAGTGTTTTTCAAAACCATGGTTTCATTGAAACCCTTTTTAAGGAAAAACTTGAGTAAAAATCCTAGTTACATTTGTTTATTTTTAAAAACATGGTACATTGGAATATTAATTACTTTGTAAAATCTTTTTTTTATTTTAGTTGTGGAAGCTAATTTTAAAAGAAACCGATTTACGAAAACGTGATGTTTAAAAACAATTATCATTTTGGAAAACCATGATTTACTTCAATCATATATAAATCAAAATGAATAAAAATCCAAATAAAAGCAAATTAAAAACCCAATGGCCTTACTACAGAATTATAAAACCAAAACGAAATCTAAATTGTAAATAAGACCAAAACGTAATATGAAAGCAGTCGTGTGGCCATCTCCGAGTCCCTCGCAGCACCGATCCTCCTAAAGCAAGGGATTACCTGCATAGTTAATAAACGGGGGGAGTTTATGAAAACTCACTGTGTAATCCCCTTACTAGAGTAACTATCAGTATACAAAAACAAAGGCAAAAACAGAAACAGTCAGGGCCAGAGGTACAATCCAATATAGAACCAATTGGGCCTAGCCCAAACTAATAACAGAACAAGTAACAGTCTGGGCCTAAGCCCACTACGGTAGACAGTAGCAGATGGGCCTAGCCCATTACAGTTCCAGAATCCATTGGGCTTTAGCCCAATTTAGCAACAGAATTAGAATTAGAATTAGAATCAAAATTAGGATATGCATGAAAACCTAACCCAGTCTAACCATCAGACCACCTGTGCCAACCCAACCCACCATGTGAGGAATAACTCGACCCACCAGCCCACACACCAATATGCAGCCATGCTACTAATAATAGATAACGTGGCAGTGCCACCAGAATTAGAATACGTGGCAAAGCCACTAGCACAGAACTTCCTCCAAATCAAACCCAACCCCATGCAATGCAATTCAACATGTCAAGCTCAACATTACTCGTGTATGCAAAATGGCCATGCTCAGAAACAGTCATTTAAGCACATGTTGAAAATATATCAATCATACAACCACGGTCACGTCAGTCAAAACACTGTCACACGATCACCGTCAAATCAGTCAAATACACAGTCCAGGTAAGTCATTTTCCCATAAGGGCAAAATAGTCATTTTATCAGACAGTGGTATTTTCATAATTCTACCCAACAGGGATATTTTGGTAATTCTATCATACAGGGGTATTTTGGTAAATTTACAATCCAGGGGTACTTTGTTAATTTTGCAAACCAGGGGTATTTCAATAATTTTGCAAACCAAGGGTATTTCGGTAATTTTGCAAACCAAAGGTATTTCGATAATTTCACAAACTAGGGGTATTTTGGTAATTTTGCAAACCAAGTGTATTTTAGTAATTTCACAAATTGGGGGTATTTCCATAATTTTGTAAATCGGGGGTATTTTTGTAATTTTGTAAGCTGGGGGTATTTCTATATTTTTGTAAACTGGGGGTATTTCCGTAATTTTCCAACCTCCTAGGAGGTTTAAAGTTGTCTCGAACGACTTTAGTAACACAAACAGTCATAACAGTATAAATGGGCCCGAGGCCCACTGTCGGCCCAAGTGGGCCACATGCTCGTGTGGCCCATCTAGCCCAAATTCAATTAAGGTTATGTGTAAACCATAGCCCAGATCATTACTAGTCACTTACCGTAAATTTTATCTGTGTGGTACCCATGAGCCCATTGGGCCCACACGGCCCATTTTGGTCCATCGAGGCCCAAACACATCTTAAGCCACGTGCACAACATGGACGTTCCAACCTTTCCACCTAACGGTGAGATTCACCCATATGGGCTCATTGGCACGTTGGGCCCAACGTGGCCCATATGGCCCAAGTCCACGAGATCACTTGTGGTGGCCTCATTCGTCGTATGCCCTCGTTCGTGGGCTTGATTCACCATACTAGAGTTCACACGCTCATGTGGCATCAGTCACCGGTACTTCGACTTCTCGGCATATGCAGGCCTACAATCAGTAGAATGTAAAACACACACTATATCGGCTTATGCCGATCCATAGAAACAGGGTAAATGGTTACACACCTGTTTAGCGACAAACACTATCGATCCACGAGTACCCAACCTTGATTGCACGAACATGGTCTGACCCACCTAAACTGTTGACGACAATCGATTACACCCACTTAACTGTTAAATTGCATTATTAGCAAAATCCAACAATCAAATCATAATCAAATAAAAGGGTGGTCCCTAAACCACCACGTAATCCTATTATTATCCAAATCGTATCGACTAACTCAAATATGAGATAGCAACTCACCTTAAAAGCAAACTAGAAGAGAAGGCCCAAACGACTGAATGTCCTTGCACCTTTTCACCCTTCACAAGCACTGAACCGAAACAAAGAGGAACGTGCCTGAGACTAGGCCAAGTTTAGACTTGGGAGGGTGAGAGACAAGGATTCGGGCAAGGATTAGAATATAAAAGAACAGGGTTAAAGAGGATGTTGATTACTTAGAAGAATAGCAATGGAAGTGAGAAGGCTCGGCCTTAAGAAATTTGTGAGAAGAAAATAGGTATTCAGGGAAAACAATAATTGGCTAGAGAAGAAGGAAACAAAGAAAAGAGGGAAATAGCTTTCGGTCAGAGAAAAAATTCAAGATTGATAGAGGAAATAAGCAAGGTTTGGCACTTACTGACTAAATTTCAACAACATGTACCAAAAAGTGAAAAGAGAACAAAGTTGAGAAAGAGATTAATTAGAAGAGGAAAAGAAATGTAGAGAAGAAAATGACCCGAAAGGTTTTCTTGGACCTAGCAAATTCGACAGTACTTAAAGGAACACAAGAGAAACAAAAAGGGAATCCCAAGTTAACACAAAGCAAAATCAGCACCTACAACACTCACAAATTGCCGAAATGCCTAACCTTAACTACACTAGCCAAATTTTGGCACTTACACACCCCCAATTTGGCTACCAATTCCCTCCAACCCTACTCTTTCAAAATCCCGATAATACTCTCCACATATTGCTCCACCAAAATTCCTTGATTCACTTCAACCTCTTAATTTAAGTTTTAATTCAAATTCTTATGACCAAGTCAACTCTTACCAAGTCTTCAACCACCTTCTAGAGTATGAAGCCACTTGAACCACTTGCTGCCCCTATGTAGCAAAATGATTGTACTTTGCTTACAAAGGGATTTGAACCCTTGCCCTCTCACATGCTCACACGCCACTTTGGCACCAAGCCACAAGCTCTCTTTGAATCATAAATCCAACACATTTAAGTATAAAGCCCACCTACTCACTTCCAGATTCATTTAAAAGAAATACCAAAATAAATTGCAAGAGCCAAGACTTGAACCCATGCTCCCTTGGCAACCCTAATGACGCCACAACCACTAGACCACATGCTTCCATGTGTCATCTTTTAACCAAAAATATTTATAAGTCCTACGTCTAAGCATCAAGATTTTATACACTTAAAACCAAAATTTTTGTAAAAGCCTGAGTTTGAACCCATGACTTCTCCAATACTCCCAAACACTCCTAATTACTTAACCAACACGCCAAACGCACCATTGTGATATTTCCAAAATATTATTGGCCGCTACCAAGGCCCGGACATCTAGGCCCAAAATCTGGGGTGTTACAAAATCAATTAGTAAACTAATCAAAATAAAGGACTAACACTTCAACTCCATCAATTAACATCCAAAATAACAAGGGTTCATCAATGGAAATATCTAAAATCTTTGACAATTTCAAAAATGAAGGTTTGGTTTAACTGGACTTAGTTGTAATGATCTTAGAAACATAAAAATTACAAGAAACAGAACTAGAATGAGCTTACATGCAAGCAATGGGAATGGCCGAACCTACTTGATAAAAATGGTGTTTTTTCACCCAAATTTTGATTGTTCCCTTATTGAAGATGAAAATGTTTTTTTTAATATTATTTACTTTAGTTTTATTATTAATTTACAATTATACCCCTTTTTATTTGACATACAATTAATTAACTCAACATGCAAAACTGTCCATTTGACCTTACTAAGGTGTAATTACCACATAAGTCCTCCCACCTTTATTATTTAACCCACCTATTTCCTATAATTCAATTATAACTAGATTTTCTATCTTTTGTGATTTAGTCTTTTTCTCAAATTAACAAAGTAAACATTAAAATTTCTTCACCAAAATTTAATACGACCTTAATGAAACTCCATAAATATTGACTAAACCCTAAAACACGACTTCACTTATTGAAAATTGTGGTTCCAAAACCACTATTTTGTTACCACTAAAAAACAAGATATTACATAAGAATTCGCACACTTATGACCATTCTTAACTAGTCACCAAAAATGCTTGAGAATTTAAACGAGTTTAGCTTTATCTTATCCTTGCTGGTAGATGGTTCGGCTGGTTTACAACATACATAAACACACATATTACATAAACAAATTTTATAGAATTCACACATGCAAACGAACCTAGCTTAATGGACAATCAACCCTAATAGGTAAGAGGCTTACCTTGGTTGCTACGACCTTGATTTAGAACAGAGACTTGACAAAAAAATATCGATGAGAGAATTTCTATGGAATAAGGGTTGTATTTGTACAACTAAGTGTCCTGGAAATCTTAGGATACCTTACTTGACTTAGGAAAGGTGTTACTTAGCAAAATCACATATGACAAAACATATCCTCCATGTATACAATTTCATAAGGGCCGAATTTATCTAATCACATATATGCACTAATGGCAAGTCACTCGATTAGCTTCAATTTCATATAAACAAGAACACTTCAAAATCTCGATGCCGACTTTAATTCACTCAAATTGAGCTATAATTTAATACCATGTCCACATTAAAACATCCCTTCTTTATTCAGAACCACATACATAATTAATAAAGTTCTATAAATAAATTCACATAAACCAAATGTTCACAAATGAACATAATCAAAATCCAATACGAATCGTTTACACATAAATAGGTAAGTATCACATACGTGAGCCACTTAATAAATAATACGAATTCAATTTGCCATCTTAGCACAAGATCTCATAGTCACATACTTTCATTAAATTTACCGGCTCTTGGCCTGCTAGGTATAAAACCCTAAATCATATCACTGGTATATTGTCTGCTAGGTTTATAACCTGAATCACATCACGGGCATATTGCCTTGAATCATTTCGCACACTTAGTGCCCTAACAATCGATCTCACACACATAGTGCTCAGTTAAAGAATTCGCACACACAGTGCCTCTATTCATTCGCACACATAGTGCTCGGTTAAAGAATTCGCACACACAGTGCCTCTATTCATTCGCACACATAGTGCTCGTATTCATTCGTACACATAGTACTCATTTCAACTTGTTATTACCCATCAAAATGACTTAACCAAGTCTATAAAACATTATATGTATATAACATTATCAAAGGCCGAATATATGAAATTTCATATAGACACCCTTAATAATATTTCAATTTCCAACTCAAATTCACCCAGAATGAACTAAAATAAAATACCATTTCTCATATGTACGATTCACATCAATCATCAAATTCATTTAATTCTCATGTACATAATTAGGTTATACATGCCTGAATAATATAATTTATGGAACAAATCCACATCTCGTATTAGCACATAACCTTATAGCACCATACTTTCAATAGTTCACCAGCTTAACGCTTGCTAGGCCAAGGCCCGAATGTCACATTACAATAACCAAACACTTATCATTTTGTACCTTATTAATCTGCATTTCACATTTGTATATATATATTTATATATATATACATAGCCGAATGTATAATTAGACGCAAAGGTTCCCATCCTTCTAATATATCACATATAATATAGTTCACTCTTCAAAAATTATCTTTATACACATCATATCATCACGTCCATTTCAAATTAGATCTACTAGTCACATTCGACTTATAGCCTTAAATCAATACTCATTCAGCATATTGATTATATAAAATTAACAATATCTTTGGTATATTTATTAAATTCATAAGCATACAAAAGAATTAAACTTAATCACTTAAGAACTTACCTCAAGGGTCGTTGAACAATTAGGATCGGTTAATCAATTAGTTTCACCTTCCCTCTATTTGAGTTTGGCTCTCTTTACTCTTGAGCTAAAATTAAGACAATCAACTTACTAAGTCATCTAATCTATTTTATTTTTCATTCGGCACTTACGCTATAATCATAGCTAATATCAATTTCTAATATAAAACACTAATTTCATACCCTTTTTAACTATGTAATCGAAAACATTAAACCACTCAAACAACCATAACCGAATATACATAAACTCATATACATATATTCATAGATCAACTTTTAATATTTCATACTTATAAATATCAAGTAGCCGAGTATACATATGCTTATACCAAAGTATCATACACTATTAAAATCATTTTATCAATGTATAAAGTTGAATCTTTAAACATTTGTTTACAAATACTCAGGTATTAAATCTTAATACCACATGATTGCCCTTAACTTATGGCCGAATATACTTCACAATTACTCACAAATTCAAATTAACATTATATATATTTTATCACATATCAAATAATGCACTTACCTTAACACATATATATACCACATAGTCGAATGCACATATAACCTTTAGGAAAATTACAAAATTTACACTTTAATACATTATACATATATCAATAGGCCAAATATCCATTAAATAAATATTTGCAAAATTCATTAACACATTCAGCATTGCTAAAAATTTCTCAATTTACCAATAATGACCGAACATCATTTATTCTTTAAAACCATATATATATATATCAAAATTAACAGCTCCACAACTCATATTACAATCATTTCTACTTCAAAAACACTACCCATCTTTATACTTATCTTCTAACCATCTCACATTTAAAATCATCCAACAATTATTCTTCATACATATAAGCCATAGCCGAATAGTCCTTTACACATACCATCAAAATTTACAGTTTGATTAAACCGTTTATTAACACAAACACATTCAGCCATATATGCATAATTAAACATTCAATTATCATTTTCTCAAATCACTCACACGGCAACATTCATTTTCCAACATTTTAATACTCAACATTTGCTTAATTCTTTACTCAAGCTCAAATTCGGCTAACACACATATAAATACTAAAAATTAGACATTAGCTTTGCATTTCACCATTTAGTCGATTGCTATTAAACAATTAAGCCATAAATATTCAATTTTTACCAAGCTCAATTAATCTATTCTCAACCCTCAATACACAAAAACATCAAACCACATCAAAGAAATGCAAACATCCATGGCCGAATGCGTGCCTTCAATCAATTAACAAAATTGAGTTATGGGCTAGTTAAATCACTTAATAAGAATCTCAAATTCACATAAATTACAAAAATTTACATAAAAATCTTACCTTAATTAACACATTTCCTAGCCGAATGCCATTGTTCTTTATTTCCTTTCTTTGCCTTGGTGAAATCGACACAAAGCAAGAGAATGATGCCTTTGTTTTATGTTTTACTCTTTATCAAATAATAGGTTTATTAGATTACAACATTAACCTTCATAAAAATCATTTCCTATCCATTATTTAAAGGCCATTTTCGTCCATATATATACATATTCACATTGTTTTTATCACCAAATTTTATACTAATTAACAATTTCACACTTCATATAATATAATGTATAAATATATCATGCACAATATAATATTCACTTACCCCCACTACTGTACACCACTTTCTTAAATGGCTTAATTGCCATTCAAGTCCCTTATTTTAAAGAAACATTTAAAATTCAGCACTTGTACATTGTCCTACTAATTTTTCCTTTTATGTAATTTAGTCTTCAACTTATAATTCAACATCCAAATGACAAAATCAAGACACGAAATTTTCACACATGACCATTCACATAATAAAAACATAGAAAATAATATTTTAAAAATTTTCCAACTCGGTTTAGTGGTTCCAAAACCACTTTCCCGATTAGGATTAAATTAGGGCTATCATATATAAAAAGTTCACCTTATATAGGGCACACACTCGTGTAGGACAGGGACACGCCTCTGTGGGCAGGCCGTGTGGTCATACATGCCCATGTCCCTAGCACGTGTATAATTATTTTTCATTTCGAACCTACAAGGTTTTCACACAGCCGAGCACACGCCCGTGTCCTTGGCCCGTGTCCTTCACACGGCCTGGCACACGCCCGTGTCTTATCCCGTGTGAAAAATCCTGGGTATTCTATTTATGACGTCATTGCGAAAACTTTGTCACACGGCCAAGCCACACGCCCATGGGCTAGGCGTGTCAAGCACACAGTCGAGACACACAGCTGTGTCTCCACACGTGCAGGGGACGCACGGCCTATTCACACGCCCATGGGGCTGACTGTATATCACACACGACCTAGACACATGCTCGTGTGCCTACCCGTGTGGACAATTATAGGCTATTTTCCAATCTGATTGTCACCCTGAAACACAAACCAACTCCAACAGATTTTGCCATAGTTCATTATGGCGTAATAACTCATTCAAAAATAAACAATATGACCTTCATACAATCAATTCTATCTACCAACATCACATGCACCCATCCACACACATTCCATACATACTATGCATATTTGCACATTAATAGGTTACAACATTTTGTCAAAATATAACTTAACCAAATAAGGCTCATTTCAAATGGCCAAATACCACAACAACATTAACAACAATGGACCCAAAAGAACTATGACATGACCAAAATATTAAACCACCTATACATGCCATAATTTCAAGGTTCATAAATAAAATACCAAAAGGGTTGTTGATAGTATTAATGGAATCTTGTTGATCACTGAACCTCGGATTAGCTTGATGAAATTATAAGGGAAGGGAAAGAGAAGGGGTAAGCTATGAAGCTTAGTAAGTCTATATGCAAAATTAATGAACATTTAAGCTAATAATCCATATAAGGTGAGAACAAACTTGCTTATGATCACATTAAGTTTGAAATTATCACTTAATCATATGATCTTACCACATAAGTTAATACATACATTAAACACTTAGCACACATGATATTTTTCATATAACCTGCACATACACATTCTTGATACACAGTTAAATCTTTTTACATACAAACATATTTTATCATATCGATTCATATAACCCGTTGAACCATGTAGAATTCTAAAGGATACACGAAATAAGGCACAAGTGCCACACATAATGTAGCCGAAGCTACCGATGGTTTGTAGCCTAAGCTACCACTTATCACATATCATATAAAGGCTCAATGATGAGCTAATCTCGGGTCTGCTCACACAAGCTGACGGTTCAATCAAAATTACTCAATGCTACTCACACAAGCTGACAAGTATCCGCAACAAATGTTGGATTACCTAGCCACTGATAGTTGAACTAAACCAGCACCAGGAATCACATATACAATTGATAACGGTCAGTAGAATCCTAGTGACATGTCACTCATATCCTAACGATTCCTAAGGTTCAATCGGGATTTAAACTCACCCATCAGTTTCATCAAATCATTTATCAATCGATGCATTATAAAATTTTAGATTTCAAAATAATTAAGACAATTAAGCATAAAGATTAAAATAACTCATTATTTGCATATAAAACTTACCTCGGTGCAAAATGTTAATCCTTTTGATTTAGTCCGATACCTAGTCTTTTCCTCGGTCAAGGTCGATTTCACGTCGTTCCTGATCTATAACATCAAATTTAACTTATTCAATACACACATTGCTCAATTTCACACAAAATCATCCTATGGAAATTTTTACCATTTTACCCCTAACTTTGTCAATTTTTACAATTTAGTCCCTAGGCTTGTAAGATGAAATGTACCTATTCTTCTATATTTTCAAGCCTAGCTGACTCTTTTTCTCTCTTATAGCAGCCACAGTTTTCAATGTTTCACAATTTATGCACATATTTTACAACTTTTGCATTTGAGTCCCTAAATGCATTTTTCATGAAAAATCACCTAGCAAAAGTTGTTTATTACACTTCAAGCATTCACTTTCTTCCAATAAACATCAAAATGATTTCATGTAACACATGGGTAAATTTTCAAACATGAGCCCTAGCTTAAAATAGAGGTATAGAACGGGACATTCGACCATACATGAGGAAGATGGACACCAATTTTGACTTATTTTCCCTTTTTATTTTATTTAATAACCAAATGACCAAAATGCCCTTAATGGCCTTCTTTGCAAATTTTTCCTTCCGTGGGCATTTTTGTCCATCATGTTATAAAATGGTCTATTTTCAAAATAAGAACCTCTAATTTATGAATGAAATTCAATTACACACTAAATGCTTTTAGAACTCATATTTTTTAATTTTTGCACTTTAGTCCTATCTCTCAATCAGGTACTTTATCAATAAAATTTATTTACCAAATTTTTACTCAAGCAATCAATCACCTACTAAATCTTAAAACTTTATTGGAATAAATTTTACTAAGTCAGATTCGTGATCTCGAAACCACCGTTCTATTTAGGCCTTAATATGGGCTGTTACACCACAAATCTGATGTAGAAATAATTATTTTATTATTTCTTTAACGTTTAGCATATGATTGAATGATTGTACAAAAATTTTATTAAGAAATTTTATCGATAGAGTGTCCAATTTGACTAGTAGGACTAAATTGTAATGGTGCAAAATATGTGTTTTAGAAGCTATAGGTGCTTAATTGTAATGAAATTTTACATTGGAAGTCCTTAAATGGTAATTAGACCATTGTAATCTAGGATGGCCAAAAATAGACATGGTTAGGTGAAATTTCAAAGTTAGGCATCAAGGGCATTTTGGTCATTTGGTTAAATAAATGGACTAATAAGTGAAGAAAAGACTAAATTTTGTCCATCTTCTTCTCCCCAGAGCTGAATCATACAAGGAGCCATAGTTAGGGTTTTTCCCACTTTCAAGCTCGATTATAAGTTCACCTTTGTCCCATTTTTAATGATTTTTATATTTTTGAGATCCTTGTAACCTAATCTAGTTTTCCCAAGGACTATTTTAAAATATTATCAAAATTTAAAATTTTACCCATGTTAGAAATGCATGCATTTTGATGCCTATTGGTAGAAAATGTATGTTAGTTGTAAGATAAATTACTTTTGCTAAGTGATTTTCGGTAAAAATGTCAAAAAGGACTTATTTGTAAAAGTTGTAAAATGTACGTAGAAAATGTGAATAAATGAAAAATGTGGACTGTTATAAGCATGAAAAAGGTTCTGCTAGGCTTGGGAAATAAAGAAATTGAAAGAAATTCATTTTACGAGCCTAGGGACTAAAGTGTAAAAAGTTGAAAAGTTAGGGCAAAAATGTAATTTTTCCATAATATGATTTTTGGGCTGAATTGAATCAATTGATGATTAAATAAGTTAAATTTGTTATTATAGATCAAGAGAAACGAGGTTCAGACCTAGATCAGGGGAAAAATAAAGTATTTGACTATTAGGTCCATTTCACTATTTTTGTACCATGGTAAAATCATATGTAAATAATGCATTGTTATATTATGTTTAAATGCTTTAATATTACATGAATTGTGTGATTGAATCTTTGCAAGTATTCGACAAAGTTTTGACAAGCAAGAAATCCTGGTTGAACCTTAGGAATAGAATAGGATACAAGTGACATGTCACTAGGAACCCATGTGTATATATATGTGTTTATGTGGTCCGAGCGCTAGTCTTGTACGTCATACTAGTGGCTGGGTATTCCGACATATGTTGCAGATACCTAACATCACTATGTGAATAGCACTATGTAACTACGTCTCAACTGACAGCTTGTGTGAGCAGGCCCGTGAATAGCTCGAGAATAAGCCTATGTGTGTTATGAGATATGAGGTAGCTTTGACTACATATGTGGCACTTATGTGCAAGATTGTTGAGTATCCGTTAGTATTCCAAGTGTTCAACGAGAATGTCAAAGGTGTGAAAGTATGTGGTTGTGTTATGAGTTGGTATAGGTATGTACGTTAAACTCATAAATAATGAACTCGATAAGTAATGAACTATTGGTAAGGTTGTGATTGAGCAAGTTATGACTATGAGATTTAATGACATTTATGTTATCTGCCATTACATAAATTGCATGATAATTTTGTGGTTAAGATGCTTATTATTTGCATATGAACTTACTAAGCTATGTAGCTTACTCCCCCTTTTTTTTCCTTGTCTTATAGTGTCACCAAACTAGTTCAAGATCAAAGATCATCGAGATTTGAATCACACAAGATCAAAGATCATCGAGATTTGAATCACACTATCAATTGTCATTTTGGGTATTGATGACTTTAGTATTTTGAATGTATGGCATGTATAGGAACTTGGTCATTTTTTTATGTGTCATAATTGATTTGGAAAATCTGTTGGTTTATAATTGTTAGAAGTTCATTTTGTATAAGGGCATTGGAAATGGGCCAATATTGGTTATAGATATATTTATATGATGATGCCTTTCATGAATGATGTGTTGATGTCTTTGTTGTGGATGTTTGGTTGTACATATATGATTGGATTGGTGTTATGTTTTGTTGAGTAGGTGTATGCATTGATGGGTGGCAAAATGGCCTGGTAAATAGCCTTTATTTTGTCCACACGAGGAGACACACGGGCGGGTGTCTAGACCGTGTGTGACACATGGCCAATCCCATGGGTATGTGTTTAGGCCGTGTGATCCCTGCACCTCAATTTTGAGAAATAGAATGCTCAGAATTGAGCATACGGGAAGAGACACGGTTGTGTATCTCTGCGGTGTGGACGGCATGCCTTGAACTCAGGCGTGTACCCTGGCCGTGTGAAGTCTGCACCTAATTTATGAAAATTAATTTTCCACATGGCCTAGCATACAAGGTTGTGACTTGGCCGTGTGATCTCAATTTGGTCATGAGTTACAAGTCAGAGAGTTACATGGGGTCGGGACACGGGCGTGTGTGACCACATGGCCTGTCCACACGGGCGTGTCCCATAACCACAAAGGCATGTGATCCTGTTTAGTGGAAAATTTTCTAAGTTTTGTAAGATTTTCTAAAGTTCTCTGTTTAGTCCCGAACCACTTCCAATGTACGTTTTGGGCCTCGTAGGCTTGTATCAGGGACTTTATGATTAATTGTAAATGGTTTTAATTTGAACATAAATTTACAACCCAAAATTGTATAGTCGTTCATGTGGTATGTCCAATAATGTCTCGTACCTTTTTTTGGCATTGAATATGGGTAAGGGGTGTTACATTTAGTGGTATCAAAGCTATGGTTTTATCGATTTTCAGGCTAACCTAGTGTGTGTAAGAGTCTAGCTATACATGCCATATATATAAATTCTGATAGTGTGACGACTCCTGACGATTTAAATTGTGTTTTCATATAGTAAATGGATCCCGATCGAGCTGTAACTGATGAGGTAGAAAGTAATGTACGGGCTTTCATTCAAGAGGCGACGCTAATTGATAGTAGACCCTCCATGGTTAGTCAGGGAGAAGGGGCTAGGGAAGCATTCCTCTATATGATGAACGAGTGGTATACGAAGTTTGTTCGAACAAATTTGACTTCTCAACATCCTCCACCCCCTCTTTATCCCTAACCGGTTCCCGTAGCTCCTCAAGGTGTGCAAGCAGTAAGATTGAATAAGCCTTAGGTTGATAAGATTCGAAAGTAAGGGTCTGAAGAATTTAGAGAAAATGTAATGATGACCCTAAGAGCGCCTAATTCTAGCTCGAGAATACTATCAGGGTATTTCATGAGTTATCATGCACACCCGAGAAATGCTTGAAATGTGCTATATCATTATTGAAGGACACAACATATCATTGGTGGAAGACATTAGTATCTGTGGTACCGAGAAAGAGGGTCACATGGGAGTTTGAAAGAAATATTTTAGTCACGGTTCATCGATCAAAAACGTAAAGAATTTCTTGAGCTGAAATAGGACTGAATGTTAGTGACAGAGTATGAGCGAGACTTTGTCAAGCTTAGTAAGTATGCTCGAGAGTGTGTTTCCTTTGAGGCTATTATGTGTAAAAGGTTCGAAGATGGGTTGAATAAGGACATTAGACTGTTAGTTGGAATATTGGAACTAAAAGAATTTGTTGTATTGGTTGAACAAGCTTGGAAAGTTGAAAAACTATGCAAGGAGAAAAGAAAGGCCAAGAGCAAGGTTAGAGATGCAAGAAAAAGGCCGATGAGTAAGTCATTTCTATCTAAGTCAAAGAAATCCAGATAAATGAATTCTCGTTTGAATGTTTTAGCTGGGTATTCAAACAAAGACCATGGGAAACAATATTCGGGTTCTAAAGCTCAAGCTACTTTGATGGCAAGTGTGGGTAACGGTAGGTCCAACAGACCTGGATATCAGCATTGTGGTAGATGACATCCTAGCGAGTGTAGGATGAATAACCGAGCTTGTTTCAAGTGTGGTTCTCAAGAGCATTTTATTTGAGATTGCCCTGAGAAGGATGAGCAAGAAAAATTTAAGAGTCCGAGGCTGAGTAATACTACCAATAGAGGTAGCCCACTGAGAAATACTGGGAATGGAACTAGCAGTAAAGGTGTGACAAAGGATTCAGCTGTGAGATTCGAAGCTAGAGCACCTGCTAGAGCTTATGCCATACGTGCTCGTGATGATGCGTCATCTCTCGATGTGATTACCGATTGGAACGGCAGAAATGTGCAAGTGTACACAGTCGTAACAAGTAATAAAGTGACAAGTAAATGTCGAGTTATCATACCCATAGGGATTGTAAAAAGAAATATTTATGAATTTAATTTAAAAACACTTTGGTGAGAAAAATAATTTTGGTTTGAATAGTTGATTTATAAACTAACATATTAAAACTAAGTAAACAATTTAAATAAAATAAAAGAGTTCTAATGCACGATTTGAAAAAGATTTAATCAAGATGATATAATTGTGTTGGATTAATTACATCTTTTTAACTTAGAATTATTAAATTCATGCTTATGCTGTTATAAATAAATTCATGGCAACTCGGAAAATTGTTAACTATTGCTCATACATACTTATTAAATTAAACTAATCTCTTGCATGTTCCCATGTCAATTTAAACAATTAACTCAATTTAATAAACATATAAAAGATTATGTGAAGTAACAAGGTAGCCATACCTTGGAACAATTTAATCACAACAATCTTGCAAGTTATGCAAGGCATATGTATTGCCAAATACAATGCTAATTCAAGCTTCAGCTACCTTAGAAGAATGAACATGCACTGATTAAGTACTGAGTCCATTAATTGTAATTTCAGTGCGTTTAATAATTAATTCATTAGTTATCTAACAAATATAATGCAAGAATAACTTAGGCATGATTTTACTTAATCAAGCAATTTTGCCGAGACCTATAACAGCATAAACACTGTTTTAATAATTCAAGTAGGCAAAATATAATCAACCCAACATGAATTAAATTCAAGCTAAATTGATTAAAATAACCATTTCAACAATAATAATATTCATAGATATATTCATCATAAAAACATCAGAAACTAAAAAGATAGGGAACAAGATGGCAAATCCGGTGTTTCTCCATGGCTTGACTGAGTGCTCCGCTCTTCGGCTCTGTTGTCTTCACCGAGCAAGGCTTATTTGAATCCTTGATTTCTACCCAAGATGGCTGAAGAACACCTCTTTTTCAATAGGGGAAATTGGCACAAGGGAAAGGGGGAATGGAATGGAAAAATGGAGAGAAAGAATTTGAGAGGAGAGAAGAGAGAATAAGAGAATGTTGTGGAATGAGGGATGAGTGAAATGATCAGCAAGGGGTGGTTTTTATAGCTCATTGTGGCTGCTAAAAATAGCAAATTCCTACAGTCGAAGAGCCCCCCTATGGCTGGCTATACACATGGCAAGGTTGAAGCTTTCAACCTTGCTAAAAATAGGCTGGGGCAAATCTACAAAGCCTAAAATAAAGGTGGGGTTTCAATGCAAATTGGAGGTTCTTCAAGGGCCTTTTTGAAAGCATATTTAATCAGCTAAAATGCTGACTTGGGTCAGCCTATGGACTATTCTGGTCAGCCCAATTAGTGGGTGGTTCGGCTCACTCCATTCGGTTCGACCAGTGCGGTTCAACTGGGCCCTTTCTCCATAATTAATTAAAATTAATTTATTTAACCCAAATTAAATAGGGAATAAATTAAAATTAATTTAATTATGAATTAATACACATTTCTGGACAGTCTTGGGCTGGAAATTAGTTCACCTTGATACTCCAAATTGTTTCTCGGTTTTGTTCTTCTCGTAGTGTCTGCCGGGCCATTTTTCGCCGTTTGTGCAATTCTGTCAAAAATAACCAAATTTAATCAAAATTAACTATAAAATTAATAAAAATTCATCATGTTCATATTTTTAACACAATTAAATTATTTTATACTATTTAATTATTTTTCGACAAGAATTTAACTTGAATAGCATGATTTTAAGTCAAAAAGGGTATGAAAAAGGATATAAATTTTTGTGTTTCCACTGGTACATTTTCTTTTTATGATACTAACGTTATTGCATTGATCGATCCTGGATCGACTCATTCCTATGTTTGTGTGAATTTTGTATCTATTAAGAATTTGCCTCTTGAGTTTACTAAGTTTGTGATGACAGTTTCAAACCCCTTAGGCAATATGTGCTAGTTGATAAATTTTGCAAGAATTGTCTTTTGATGATTTGAGGTCACTGTTTTTTGGTTGACTTAATGTTGTTGCCATTTGATGAATTCGATGTTATTTTGGGTACGAACTGGTTGACACTGCATAATGCCATAGTAAATTGTATAGAAAGCTTTTGAATTGAAATGTGAAAATGGTGAAGTTCTTTGGGTTGAAACAGATTAATCAAGTGAATTGCTTGTAACACCCCAAACTCGGCCCAGACGTTATGGCTAGATCTGGTGTGTCACATGGACAGTGAATTACACTTTGATCTTTTTAACAATTGTTATGTTGGTTTTAACAAAACTGGATTACCTTTATAAAGAAAACTTCTTGTTGAATCATCGTTATTTGGTTACTCATTTGTCAAGTATTGTATGTTTTGAAAGTGTTTGTTAAGTTTGAATTAAAACCCGCACAGACTAGTCTATTGTTTTAAACAAGTGATAAATAAAAGAAAAACCAAAATAAAAATATGAGCGGCCTTATTACAACTTGAAACCCGAAAATTAAAGAATACAAAAATAGAGTAAATTTAGCAAAAATAAAATAAAATAACCCAGAAACGTGGCCACTCCGGATCCCTCGCAGCTCCAAGTCCTCTATGGATGGGGGTCACCTGTATGGATGGAAAGAAGGGGGTGAGTTTGTGAAAACTCAGTGTGTAAGCTAACCCAACCAGTATCAGAGATCAGTTCAAGCATAAACTGGGCCAAAGCCCTATTCAGATACAGTTTAAACTAGGCCTTGGCCCTATTCAGAAAACAGTGTGGCCTTGGGCCCATTACAGTAACAGATCAGATTTCAATATTATATGCACGTATGCAAATCCTAAGCCCAATCTAGCCCTACACACCACCTATACTATCCCTACACACCATGTAGGGAATAACTCAACCCACCCAGCCCTACACACCACAGTTGTAGCATGGCTGCTTCAACAGATATCGTGGCCAAGCCACCAGAACAGTAAGCAGAATACGTGGCATTGCCACAGAGCACTTCCTCCGTCACAATAACCCAACCCCATGCAAACAGAATATAATATGACATGGCATACAGAATATCAGATATAGTAGCATGCAAATCAGTCAACTAAACCCTAGGGGTAAAATGGTCTTTTAGCACCTAGGGGTAAAATAATAATTTTCCGCCCTTTAGGGGTGTTTCAGTAATTTTGCTAGGTTTAAGGTTTTATGCTTATTACAGTCTACTAACAAATTTAACGTCGTCCGTGTGACTTAGATGGCCCATTTCATTAATACAGTGTCATCGGGCCTAAAACCTTAATGGGCCTGGCAGAGCCCACAAGCTACTATGGCCCACTAAGTCCAAATTCTACACATATATTAGCAGATCCAACCTCCAGTTTAACAGAGGGTACTTATTGCTTGATTTCACCCATATGGGCCCGTAAGGCCATTGGACCCAAATTCGGCCATCAAGGCCCAAAACCACCCAATTGCACAAAAATGCGTACAATAGTCTTACTGTTCGTAAATACCAACTTTACCATTTCAAACTGACCCACGAGCGCTCGCATGCTCGCATGCCCTCGAAATGTCGACATTTTGGCATTTCAGCTTTTTAGCTTTTGCCGATCTAGTCTACTAGAGGGTGTTGATTACACACCTCTTTGCGATATATGTAGAAACCCCTCAAATGATTAATCCTACAATCGTTTCAATCACACTGTTAACTTATCATTCCATAAAACTTAACACCACATTGTCTTACCCATTCGACAACATTCAAGCATAACCAACACTTACCGAAATCTAACTACTAGATCTAGATCTAGATCGCTTCAACGGTCCTAGCCTCCAACTCCTCCTCGCTAGATCTCCTATTTACCACACTAGAACACATGAGAACCAAAAGAAAAAGGCTAACATAGATGTTTATCCAAAAGAAATCAAAACTTACAGCCACCTTGAAGAGTTAGGGGTTTTCGACTTTTCTTGAGTCACAAGGTTACGAAAGAAGGGATTCGAGTACTTACCACTGCTTTGTCTCACCAAAAGAGAGTCCCCAAACACTAGCCTGGTCCCGATCTATTATAGATCTAGTCAGGACACGAGAAGAGAAGTGATCTAAAGATTTGGTTTCCGAAATCATTAGAGAGTATGGAGGTTTCGGCTTTTGTAGAACAGGAAGGAGAAAAGAAGTCTATGAAAAAGAGAGGAGATGGTCGATAGAGGGATGAGAGGATTGAGGGGTTCGGCTTTTGAAAGAAAAGAGATGAAAGGGAAATAGGAGAATCGGCCAAAGAAGAAGAACCAGTTAACAAATGGTTCAGCTTTCAGCTTTTGAGAGTAATCGGCTAGCAAGACTTTGAGAGAGGTTAACTCAATCGGTGGAGCCAAGGAGAAGAAGACAAAAAGAAAAGAAGAAGGGAGAAAGAAGATACTAGATTCAGCTTTTGGAAGACAAGAGATAAAGGGTTCGACCTTGAGGTAAATCGACAAGGCAAAAAACTAACCAACTTCAGGATTTTGGCTTTTAGAACAATAAGGGAAAGGAGAGAAAAGGATGAAAAGAATGGAAGCACTCCTTGAAACTTACCTATTCAGCACTAAGACTGGCCCAAAGGATTCGGCACACTCTCATACCCCAATGCCTCCTTCCAAGGACCTAGCCGAATTTGCTCACCCAAGACTCCCACAATCGGCGAACTTCTTCACCCTTTCAAAATTCCTCAATTTTCTCCCCTTATCACTCCTTGATTCAATCCCATGAGTAGTTCAAACACCTCCCTTTAGAGTTCAACTTGAGTTCCATCACTTACCATACACAAGCATAAAAATAAAACAACACTTGCTTATCAAGGGATTTGAACCTTAGCTCTTTCATAGCCTCTACACTCCACCTCCTTAAGCTCTAAGTGGCGCGACCTTGCCACTTTACCATAGGTCTTCTTGTGTCTTAAATTACCAACATTTATTTAAAAACCCACTTAGTCAATGCCCCTTCTCCTTTAAGTTTAAAATTTAAAAATTCCACCAAGCTTTAACTTAAACTTTGGCCTTTCAGTGGCCCACTAAAAACACCCAACACAACAAGATAACACATCCAGTCATGCAGAAATAAATTTTATCAAAAATTCAAAATCCCAAAAAATTGGGGCGTTACAACTCCACCCCTTAAAGAAATTTCAGCCTCGAAATTTACCTGGTCTGAACAGGTGAGGGTGTTGTTGACGAATCGCCTCTTCTGGCTCCCACATAGCTTCTTCTCTGCCATTATTGTGCCAAAGCACTTTCACCAAAGGAACTGACTTCTTTCTTAATATCTTAACATCATGGTCTAGAATTTGCACAGGTTCTTCTTCAAATGTGAAATCAGCTTTAACCTCAATTTCTTCAACTGGTATGATGTAAGAAGGATTAAACTGATACCTCATTAGTATGGAGACATGAAAGACATCATGAATCTTATCCAACTCCGAAGGTAGTTCCAACTAATATGCTACTGGACCCACCCGCTTAAGAACTCGATAAGGCCCGATAAACCGCAGACTCAACTTGCCCTTTTATTCGAACCTTAAAATCTTCTTCCACGGTGAGACCTGTAAGAAAATAAAATCTCCCACCGAGTAATCAATTTCCTTACGCTTTAAGTCAACATAAGATTTCTGCCTATCTGAGGCTTCCTTTAATTGATCCCTGCTCAGCTTAACCTTATCTTCTGTATCTGCCACCAACTCTGGCCCAAGAACCTAACTTTCTCCCAACTTTGTCCAACAAGTAGGCATACGATACCTTCGACCATACAACGCCTCATATGGTGCCATTCGAATACTCGCCTGATAACTATTATTGTACACAAACTCCGCTAACGGTAAGAAGTCTTCCTAGCTACCTCAGAAATCAATAACACATCCCCTCAACATGTCCTCCAAAACTTGAATCACCCTTTTCAACTGTCCGTCCGTCTGAGGGTGAAAACCAGTGCTGAAATCTAACAGTGTACCGAACACCTCATACAACTTCTGCTAGAATCGAGATGTAAACCTAGGATCCCGATACAACTTATTCCCTCCAGGATGCATGGCACAAGGACCGCCATAAGCCTCTCTTAGAATTGACTGCCTCAAATCAGAGGCCCTCGGAATACAAACTCTTCCTTGAAAACATAGAACTCCTTCACTGTTAAATCCAAAATCAGAAGTCTCACCACCCTTAACTTATTGAAATCAAGGAATCAGTGACTCATCATCTAGCTGCTTTTCCATAATATGTTCTGTCCAGGTTGGTTTTACTTGTAATTCTGCTAAGAAGTTACCATTGTCATATAGACTCAAATAAGCAAACATCACTCTCAACTCAGTTACAGCTCTTCGACTCAGTGCATTAGCCACAACATTTGCTTTGCCTGGGTAATACTCAATCGAATAGTCGTAGTCCTTAAACAACTCTATCAATCTTCGTTGCCTCAAGTTCAACTCCTTCTGAGTCAACAAATACTTGAGACTCTTATAATCCGTGTATATCATACACTTTTCTCCATATAAGTAGTGCCTCAAAATCTTTAACGAAAAAATCACTATTGCCAACTCCAGATCATGCGTAGGGTAGTTCGCTTCATGAGGCTTAAGCTGTTGCGATGTATAAGCAACAACTTTACCCTCTTGCATCAGCACACGGCCCAACCCAACATGTGATGCATCACTATACACAGTGAAATCCTTCCCTGACTCTGGCTAAATCAATACAAGTGCCTTAGTCAAAACTTTCTTAAACTTCTCGAAAACCTCTTGCTGATTTACAGTCCAGACAAACAGTGCTCCTTTTCTCAAAAGTTTCGTCAATGGTGCCGCAATCAAAGAGAATCCTTCCATAAACCTTCTGTAGTACCCTGCCAAACCGAGAAAACTTCAAATTTTTGACACAGATATCGGTGGCTTCCATTCCAAAACTGCCTCAATTTTTTGAGGACCACCCTAATCCTCTCAGCAGAAACCATGTGACCTAAGAATGTCACTTCTCGATGCCAAAATTCACACTTGCTGAATTTTGAATACAATTGCTTCTCCCTCAACACTTGCAAAACAATCTGAAGATTCTCATCATGATACTCTTCAGTATTTGAATACACCAGAATATCATCTATGAAGACAACCACGAATTGGTCCAAGTAGGGTTGGAATACCCGATTCATTAGATCCATGAAGGCTGCTGGTGCATTCGTCAATCCAAACGGCATTACCAGAAACTCATAATGACCATACCGAGTCCTGAATGTTGTCTTATGAATATCCACCTCTTTGAAAACCGTCTTAAATAGCTCCCAAGTTACCCGCTCAGTTGGGGTACCACCCCTCACAGTGATCTACCACTGATAAGCCTTGTCTCACAGCAGAGATACTGCTCCCTTCAGCTTCTGCTCCACTGAGCAGTCCAAGTCGTCCATAATCCGCTTTGTAGCCTCTAACCAGTATTCGACCACATTCGGGGCTACATCAGATACGCCACTGGAAAACTCTGCTCCATTAGCCTGGAGTCGCTCAGAAATAGATCCACAGTTTACAGTCCCAGTACTCGCTCCAGCAACCTTTTCCAAAACCCGTAACATCATTTGGGACAAAGCATCCCTGCAGCCCAATCATACGACCCAGTCTCAGTTACCGGTGGCGCTCGTGACTCCTCAGCTGGCATATGTCCTGAAGATGAAGACCTAGCTTGGGCACTACCTCGACCACATCTACGGCCTCTTCCACGTGCTGCCCTCGTACTCATATCGTATTATCTGATTACGAATTTTATGAATTAGTTTAATATTCCAGTATTTATTACAGATGTCTTATGTATAGTTAGTATCCAAAGTTTTGTTTTCGCAGAATCATAGCCTAGCTATCGTCTCAATCTTTTAAAGTTTTCAGTTTTTCCTACTGTCCCAGTGTTGGCCTAACTACAGAATCTCACTAGGGTCTTAGTACTATCTATAGTAATTTCTCAGTGTCAAAACATCTTAATCAAATACAGTAAAGAGAGAGTACTTACGGACTTGGTGCCAGAGATTCGGTGTGCCACTCTTCAAAAACCAGATTCAGAAAAAAAACAAGTTTTGTTGATGCTAACTTCTTTGATTAATCTTTGTTTCCAAAAAAACCTTAGACTTTCAATAGTGTGAAAACATTTGAAAAAAATTAATTTAGAAAGATTTTTAAGAAATTTCCAAAATAAAAATTTCAAAATACCATTTTGGGCTTAATTTAAATTTTAAGGAAGCATTTAGACCCGATCCACAGTCGAGGTGTCGTAACTGGGAACACTCCAAACTGGGCCAATATGTTATGGCTAGATCTGGTGTGTCACATGGACAGTGAATTACACTTTGATCTTTGTAACAATTGTTATGTTAGCTTTAGCAAAACTGGATTACCTTTATAAAGAAAACTTATTGTTGAATAATCATTATTTGGTTACTCTTTTGTCACGTATTGTATGTTTTTAAAATATTTGTTAAGTTTGAATTAAAACCCGTGTAGACTAGTCTATTGTTTTAAACAAGTGATAAATAAAAGAAAAACCAAAATAAAAATATGAGCGGCCTTATTACAACTTGAAACTCGAAAATTAAAGAATACAAAAATAGAGTAAATCTAGCAAAAATAAAATAAAGAAACTGAAAACGTGGCCACTACGAATCCCTTGCAGCTCTAAGTCCTCTATGTTAGGGTCACCTGCATGGATGGAAAGAAGAAGGTGAGTTTGTGAAAACTCAGTGTGTAAGCTAACCCAACCAGTATCAGAGATCAGTTCAAGCATAAACTGGGCCGAAGCCCTATTCAGATATAGTTTAAACTAGGCCTTAGCCCTATTCAGAAACCAGTGTGGCCTTGGGCCCATTACAGTAACAGATTAGATTTCAGTATTATATGCATGTATGCCAAGCCCAAGCCTAATCTAGCCCTACACACCACCCGTACCAGCCCTACACACCATTTTGGGAATAACTCAACCCACCAGCCCTACACACCACAGTCATAGCATAGCTGCTTAAACAGATATCATGGCCAAGCCACCAAAACAGTAATACGAGGCAGAGCCTCTAAGCAGAATACGTGGCATTGCCACTTAGCACTTCCTCCGTCACAATAACCCAACCCCATGCAAACATAATATAATATGACATGACATACAAAATATCAGATATAGTAGCATGCAAACCAGTCAACTAAATCCTAGGGGTAAAATGGTCTTTTAGCACCTAGGGTAAAAAAGTAATTTTCCACCTTTTAGGGGTATTTCGGTAATTTTGCTAAGTTTTAAGGTTTTATGCTTATTATAGTCTTCTAACAGATTTAACGTCATTCGTGTGACTTAGATGGCCCATTTTATTAATATAGTATCGTCGGGCCAAAAACCCTAATGGGCCCCACAGAGCCCACAAGCTACTGTAGCCCACTAAGTCCAAATTCTACACATATCTTAGCAGATCCAACCTCCAGTTTAACAGAGAGTGCTTACCGCTTGATTTCACCCATATGGGCCCATAAGCCCATTGGGCCCAAATTCGGCCATCGTGGCCCAAAACCACCAATTCCACGAAAATACGCACAATAGTCTTACCATTCATAAATACCAACTTTACCATTTCAAACCGACCCAGGAGCGCTTGCACACCCGCAAGCCCTCGAAATGCTAGCATTTCGGCATTTTGGCTTTTCGGCTTTTACCGATCTAGTCTACTAGAGGGTATCGATTACACACCTATTTGTGATATATGTTGAAATCCCTCGAACGATTAATCCTACAATCATTTCAATCACACTGTTAACTTATCATTCCATAAAACTTAACACCACGTTGTCGTACCCATTTGGCAACATTCAAGCATAACCAACGCTTACCTTGCCGAAATTTAACTACTAGATCTAGATCTAGATCGCTTCAACTGTCTTAGCCTCCAACTGCTTCTCATTAGATCGCATCTTTACCACACTAGAACACATGAGAACTAAAAGAAAAAGGCTAACATAGATGTTTATCCAAAAGAAATCAAAGTCGACAGCCACTTTGAAGAGTTAGGGGTTTTTGGCTTTTCTTGAATCACAAGGTTACAAAAGAAGGGATTCGAGTACTTGCCACTACTTTGTCTCGCCCAAAGAGAGTCTTCAAACACTAGCGTAGTCCCGATCTATTATAAATCTAGTTAAAAAGTAAGAAGAGAATTGATCTAAAGAGAGTGTGGAGGTTTCGACTTTTGTAAAAACAGGAAGGAGAAAAGAAGTCTATGAAAAAGAGAGGAGATGGTCGACAGAGGGATGAGAGGATTGAGGGGTTCAGCTTTTGAAAGAAAAGAGATGAAAGGGAAATAGGAGATTCAGCCAAAGAAGAAGAATCGATTAACAAATGGTTCAACTTTTGGCTTTTGAGAGTAAACGGCTAGCGAGACTTTGAGAGAGGTTAACTCAATCGGTGGGGCGAAGGAGAAGAAGAAAGAAAGAAAAGAAGAAGGGAGAAAGAAGATACTAGATTCGTCTTTTGGAAGGAAAGAGATGAAGGGTTCGTCCTTTAGGTAAATTGACAAGGGGAAAAACTAACCAACTTCGAGATTTTGACTTTTAGAACAAGAAGGGAAAGGAGAGAAAATGATGAAAAGAATGGAAGTACTCCTTGAAACTTACCTATTCGGCACTAATACTAGCCCAAAGTAAATCCCGAAAGAAACAACAAAAGGATTCGGCACACTCTCATACCCTAATAGCCGAAAGTGCCCTATTCCAAGGACCTAGTCGAATTTGCTCACCCAAGACTCCCACAATCTGCCAACTTCTTCACCCTTTCAAAATTCCTCAATTTTTCCCCTTATCACTCCTTGATTCAATCCCATGAGTAGTTCAAACACCTCTCTTCAGAGTTCAACTTGAGTTCCATCACTTACCATGCATAAGCATAGAAATAAAACAACACTTGCTTATCAAGGGATTTGAACCTTAGCTCTTTCATAGCCACTACACGCCACCTCCTTAAGCTCTAAGTGGCGTTACCTTGTCACTTTACCATAGGTCTTCTTGTGTCTTAAATTACCAATATTTATTTAAAAACCCACTTAGTTAATGCCCCTTCTCCTTTAAGTTTAAAATTTAAAAATTCCACCAGGCTTTAACTTAAACTTAGGCCTTCTAAAGGCCCACTAAAAACACCTAACACAACAATATAACACATCCAGTCATGTAGAAATAAATTTTAGCAAAAATTCAAAATCCCAAAAAATTGGGGCGTTACATTGCTTGTTGTGATTTCATCTACATCTACTCAGAGGTATGTAAGAAAGGGTTGTGAAGTATTTCTTGCGTATATACTGAACACGAAAGTGTCTAAGTTCAAGATTGAATTGGCACCAGTAGTTTGTGAATATCTGGATGTGTTCCTAGAAGAGTTGCCAAGATTACCCCCGGTCAGAGAGGTGGAGTTTGCTATTGACTTAGTACTGGGGACTACACCGATATCGATAGCTCCGTATAGAACGGCTCCAATTGATTTAAAGGATTTAAAGTCCTAGTTCTAAGAGTTGACAGATAAGGGCTTTCCGAGACCGAGTTATTCACCACAGGGTGCACTGGTGTTATTTGTTAAGTAGAAAGATGGATTTTTGAGACTTTGTATTGATTATCGGCAGTTCAGCAAAGTGACTATAAATAACAAGTATCCTTTACAGAGGATTGATGATTTGTTTGACCAGTTGAAAAGTGCAATAGTGTTTTCGAAGATAGATTTGAGATCCAGCTACTATTAGTTGAGAGTTAAAGACTCGGATGTGTCGAAAACCGTATTCAAAATGAGGTATGGGCATTATGAATTTCTTGTTATGCCTTTTGGACTAACTAATGCTTCTACCATCTTTATGGATTTGATTAATTGAATCTTCCAACCGTATCTACATAAGTTTGTGGTTGTAATTATTGATGACATTTTGATTTATTCTCGGGATGAGTCTGAGCATGCCAAACATTTGAGAATTGTGTTGTAGACTTTGAGAGATAAGAAATTGTTTGCTAAGTTCAATAAAAGTAAATTTTGGCTCTGAGAAGTAGGATTTTTAGGGCATATTTTCTCCCTGTAAGGTCTAAGGGTTTATCCGAGTAAGATTTCGACAATTATTGATTGGAAACCGCTAATGAATGTATCAAAGTTTAGAAGCTTTTTGGGCTTGGCCATGTATTACCAACATTTTGTGAAGGGATTGTCGATGATCGCACCCTATGACAAGATTGTTACAGAATGATGTTAACTTTGAATGGTCTGAGAAATGTCAAAAGAGCTTTCAACAGTTGAAAGCATTGTTGACAGAGGCATCGGCATTAGTGCAACCTGAGTTAGGAAACGAGTTTGTGACTTTTTGTGACACGTCTTTTAATGGTCTTGGATGTGTGTTGATGCAAGAGGTCAAAGAGATAGCTTATGCCTCGAGATAGTTGAAGCTGCATGAGAAGAACTACTCCACGCACGATTTGGAATTGGCTTCCATTGTGTTTGCTTTAAAGATTTGGAGAAACACTATTTATTCGGTGAAAGGTGCCACATCTATACCAATCACAAGAGTTTAAAGTACTTGATGACTTAGAAAGATTTGAACTTGCGAGAATGGAGATGGCTCGAGTTACGTAAAGATTATGAACTAGTGATTGGCTATCATCCGGGAAAGGCGAATGTAGGCGTAGATGCCTTGAGTAGGAAGTCCTTGTTTGACATTGTCTAATGATGGTTCAATTTTGGCTAAGATGAGAGCTAGACTGTTATTTCTTCAGCAAATTTGTGAAGCTTAGAAAAATGATAGTGAATAGCAAGACAAAAGAGCTCAATGTGAATTGAGTAGTGATTCAGACTTTCAGATCGGTTCGGATGATTGTTTGATGTTTCGAGATAGAGTATGTGTACCAAAAAATGATGAACTTATTCAGAAAATTTTACGCGAAGCACACAGTGGTTGTTTGTCTGTTCATCCTAGAAGTACAAAGATGTACAATGATTTGAAGAAATTGTATTGGTGGTCAAGTATGAAATGAGATATCTCCGAATTTGTATCAAAATGTTTGATTTGTCAACAGGTGAAGATCAAACATCAAGTATCTTTGGGTTTGCTTCCCGAGTGGAAATGGGATAAATTACGATGGACTTCGTAACTGGACTACCTTAGACTCTGAAGAAGAAAAATGTTGTTTGGGTTGTTGTTGAAGATTGACAAAATCGGCTCATTTTATTCCGGTACGTACCGACTATTCACTTGATAAGCTAACTGAATTGTACATTGCTGAAATTGTTAGGTTGCACGAAGTGCCTATTTCTATTATTTCAGATAGAGATCCGAGGTTTACGTCACGATTTTGGAAAAGGTTGCAAGAGGCTTTGGGAACAAAGTTGAACTTTAGTACCGCATTTTCATCCGCAAACCAACGGTCAATCAGAAAGAACGATTTAGGTGCTTGAAGATATGCTTTGCTCCTGTGTTGTAGAGTTTCAAGGTAGTTGGAAAAAATATCTACCTTTAGTCAAATTTGCTTATAACAATAGTTTTCAGTCGAGTATAAAGATGGCACCGTATAAGGTATTGTATGGCCGCAAGTGTCGAACTCCGTTATACTGGACCAACTCAGTGAGAGGCAGATTCATGGGGTTGATTTGGTTAGAGAAACCAAAGAAAAACTAAAAGTAATTTGTGATTGTTTGAAAGCAACATCAGATAGATAGGAACTATATACGGATTTGAAGCAGAAGGAAATTAAAATTCAAGTTGTTGATAAGGTATTCTTGAAAGTGTCTCTGTGGAAGAAAATCCTTAAACTCGGTCACAAGGGTACATTGGGTCTGCGCTTTATTAGTCCGTTTGAGGTTATCGAAAGAATAGGGCCATTGGCATATCGATTAGCTTTACTGACAGAGTTAGAAAGGATCCACAATGTTTTTCATGTGTCTATGTTACGCTGTTATCGATCAGATCCTTCGCATATAATTTCACCGACAGAGGTGGAGATTAGACCTGATATGACTTATGGTGAGGAACCGATCAAGATTTTAGCTTGAGATGTTAAAGAGTTGAGAAATAAAAATATAGCCCTAGTGAAAGTTTTATGGCAAAGACATGGGGTTGAACAGGCTACATGCGAACTCAAGGAAGCAATGAGAAAACAGTACCCAAACCTCTTTTCTGGTAAGATTTTCGAGGATGAAAATCCCTAAAGGGGGAGAGTTGTAATAGCCCGTTTTAGGGTCAAATTAGAACAATGGTTTTAGAACCACAAATTTGGAGTAGAAATAATTATTTTATTATTTCTCTAAGGTTTACCATAGGATTGAATGATTGTGTGAAAATTTCGTTAAGAAATTTTATCGATAGAGTGTCCAATTTGACTAGTAGGACTAAATTGCAATAGGTGCAAAATGTGTGTTCTAGAAGCTATGGGTGCTTAATTGTAATGAAATTTTAAATTTGAAGTCCTTAAATGGCAATTAGACCATTATACTTTATGATGGACAAAAATGGACATGATTAGGTGAAATTTCAAAGTTAGGCATTAAGGGCATTTTGGTTATTTGGTTAAATAAATGGACTAATAAGGAAAGAGAAGACAAAATTTTGTCCATCTTCTTCTCCCCATAGCCAAATTTTACAAGGAGCCATAGCTAGGGTTTTGGCCACTTTCAAGCTCGATTGTAAGTCCGTCTTTGTCCCATTTTTAATGATTTTTATGTATTTGAGATCCTTGAAACTTAATCTAGCTTTTCCAAGGACTATTTTGAAGTATTATCAAAGTTTAAAATTTTACCCATGTTAGACATACATATATTTTGATGTTTATTGGTAGAAAATGTATGTTAGTTGTAAGATAAACGACTTTTGCTAAGTGATTTTCGGTAAAAATGTCAAAAAGGACTTATTTGTAAAAGTTGTAAAGGTTTGGCTAGGCTTGGGTAATGAAAAAATTGAAACAAATTCATTTTACGAGTATAGGGACTAAAGTGTAAAAAGTTAAAAACTTAGGGGCAAAAATGTAATTTTTCCATAATATGATTTTTGGGTTGAATTGAATAATATGATGATTAAATAAGTTAAATTTGTTATTATAGTTCAAGATAAACGAGGTTCGGACCTAGATCGAGGGAAAAACAAAGTATTTGACGATTAGGTCCATTTCATTTTTTTTTGTACCGAGGTAAGTTCGTATGTAAATAATGCATTGTTATATTATGTTTAAATGCTTTAATAATGCATGAATTGTGTGATTGACTCTTTGGAAGTATTCGACAAAGTTTCAACAAGCAAGAAATCCCGGTTGAACCTTAGGAATGGAATAGGATACAATTGACGTGTCACTAGGAACCCATGTGTATATATATATGTGTTTATGTGGTCAGGGTGCTGGTCTTGTACGTCCTACCAGTGGCTAGGTATTTCGGCGTATGTTGCAGATACTTAACTGCTTGTGTGAACAGCACTGTGTAGCTACGTCTCGACTAACAGCTTGTGTGAGCAGGCCCGTGAATAGCACAAGAATGAGCCTATTTGTGTTATGAGATATGAGGTAGCTTATGTACAAGATTTTCGAGTATCAGTTAGTATTTTAAGTGTTCAACGGTACTGTCAAAGATGTGAAAATTTGTGGTTGTGTTACAAGTTGGTACAGGTATGTAGTAAAACTCATAAATAATGAACTCAGTAAGTAATAAACTCCTGGTAAAGTTGTGATTGAGCAAGTTATGTCTATGAGATTTAATGACATTTATGTTATCTTCCATTATATAAATTGCATGATAATTATGTGGTTAAGATGCTTGTTATTTGCATATGAACTTACTAAGCTGTATAGCTTACTCCCTTTTTTTCCCTTGTCTTATAGTGTCACCAACCTAGCTCGAGATCGGAGATTGTCGGAGATTCGAATCACACAATCATTTTGGGTATTGATGATTTTAGTATTTTGAATGTATGGCATGTTTAGGGACTTGGTCATTTTGTTATATGTATCATAATTGATTTGGCCAAATGTGTTGGCTTATAATGGTTAGAAGTTCATTTTGTATAAGGCCATTAGAAATGGGCCAATATTGGTAATAGATATATTCATATAATGATGCCTTTCATGAATGATGTGTTAATGTCTTGGTTGCGGATGTTTGGTTGTATGTATATGCATCTAAAAAGGATACCTAAGTACGAGACATGAGGGAATAGAGAGATTTAGTGGTCCCGAAACCTGTAACACCCCTTACCTGGGTTTATCGCCTTACCCGAGCTCAAGGCATTATCAGACAATATCACCATCATTCATACACGATCGAACCCCAAACTCTCAATCCAATTTAAAACTTATTCATAAAATACCATTTGACCCTTAAGGTGAGCCTACGAGGCCCAAAACATAGTTTGGGAATGGTACGAGACCAAACCGAGATCGAAGAAAAATTTTGGAAAATTTGACCTAAAACATGGCACATGCCCGTATGAAATAGGGGCACGCCCATGTGTGTAAGCCGTGTGGTCACACATGCCCGTATCTCCTACCCGTGTTGAATTATTTGAAAATTATTTTTCATTTTGAACCTAGAGGGGTTTTCACACGGCTGAGCACACACCAGTGTCCTTGGCCCGTGTCTTTTACACGGCCCCGACACGCCCGTGTGGCCTCCCTATGTGAAAAACTGGGATATTCTGTTTATGACATCAGCATGCCATTTTGGTCACACGGCCATGGGACATGCCCGTGTGAACAGGCCGTGTGACATCTATAAACTCTGAAAATCCCATGCAAGGTTCACACACCCTACACACATGGCGGTGGAGGCTGGCCGTGTGGCCCTAAGTTAGGCTATTTTCCAAGCCATACTTTGCCCCGAAACACATACTATCACTACTACTCTTAACACCACACAACAAACACATCTTTAGTCATCCAAATGACTCCATTTGCCCATCCACCACCCAATTTAGCTTAAACACACACAAACAGTCTAAGTATATCATGAACTTCCTCATAAGGATAGATAACAAAATATCATCATCAATGGCTAAATCACTTAGCATTAGTTTCAAAATGACTTATCTCACGACATTACCACAGCATAACCAAACCAACATACCCCTACGACACCATGAATCTGTTTCTCACTGAACTCAGTCCAATACAAATGATTTCGACATTTTTGGCCATATAAAGCATCATAAGGCGTCATCCTTACACTAGACTGATAACTATTGTTGTAGGCAAATTCCACTAAAGGTAAATATTTTTCCCAACTACCTCGAACTCTAAAACACAACACCCAAGCATATCTTCAAGAACTTGGATTACCCTCTCGGATTGGCCATCAGTCTACGGGTGAAATACAGTACTAAAATTTAACTTTGTACCTAGTACCTCTTACAACTTTTTCCAAAATCTTGAGGTGAACCTTGGATCTCTATTCAAGATGATAGACATAGGTACCCCATGTAACCTCACAATTTCAGCAACATATAATTTGACTAATTGATCACGTGAGTAATGAACACGTACCGGTATGAAATGAGCTGACTTCGCCAATCTGTCGACAATAACCCACAAAGCATCTTTCTTTTTCGGTGTCAAAGGCAGTCCTATCACAAAATCCATGGTAATCTTATCCCACCTCCATTCAGGAATCATTACTAGCTGAAGCAAACCGTAAGGTACCTGATGCTCTGCCTTCACCTGTTGGCAAATTAGACACTTTGTCACAAATTTTGAAATGTCCTTTTTCATGCCCAGCCACCAATACAATTTCTTCAAGTCATTACACATTTTTGTGCAACCAGGATGTAAAGATAAACAACCACTATGTGCCTAAAGTAAAATTTCCTGAATAAACTCCTCATCTTCAGGAACACAAATCCTATCATGAAACATCAAGCAACCATCCGAACCAACTCAAAAAACAGAGCTACCATCTGTCTCACACTGAACCCTCTTGGATTGCAATAAGTCATCATTCTTTTAAGCTTCACAAATTTGCTGTAGAAACAATGGCTTAGCCCTCAACTTGGCTATAGGGAACCATCTTCGAAAAAAGTCATACTCGTGCCCATAGCTCTCAAAGCAAACAAAGACTTTCTGCTCAAAGCATCCGCAACCACATTTGCCTTTTCGGGATAACACTCAATTACTAGCTCATAATCCTTTAACAATTCAAGCCACCTTTGTTGGCTCAAGTTCAATTCCTTTTGATTTATCAAGTATTTCAAACATTTGTGGTCAGTAATAATTTGACATTTCTCACCATACAAATAATGACGCCAAATCTTCAAAGCAAAGACGATAACGGCCAACTCTAAATTATTTGTCGGGTAGTTCCTTTCATGTGGTTTTAATTGCCTCGAAGCATAGGCTACCACCTTGCCCTCTTGCATAATTACACGTCCAAATCCATTTAGTGATGCATCACTATAAATCACAAACTCCTTTCCCGATTCAGGTTGCACGAGCACCGGTGCCTCAGTCAATTTAGCTTTCAACTGGTCAAAACTTTGTTGGCATCTTTTGGTCCACTTGAATTTTAGATCCTTTTGAAGCAGTTTGGTCACAGGAGAAGCAATCATAGAAAAACCCTAGACAAATCGTCAGAAATAGCCAGCTAAGCCTAGAAAGCTTTTAACCTCGGTTACATTCTTCGACGGCTTCTAATCAACAATTGCTGAAATCTTGCTTTTATCAACCCGAATACCATCACCTGAGACTATGTGTCCCAAAAATCCAACTTCATGTAGACAAAACTCACTCTTGCTAAATTTAGCAAATAACTTCTCTTTTCTCAAAGTCTGCAATACCGTCCTCAAATGCTCAGCATGTTCCGACTCATCCTGAGAATAGATCAATATATCATCTAAAAATACTACTACAAACTTGTCCAAATATTACCAAAAAATCTGGTTCATTAAATCCATAAACATAGCCGGTGCATTAGTTAAACCAAAAGACACAACAAGAAATTAATAATTGTCGTACCTCGTTCTAAAAGCAGTCTTCGGCACATTGGATTCCTTAACCCGTAGCTGGTAATAGCCAAATCTCAAGTCAATCTTAGATCACATGGTTGCTCCCTTTAATTGGTTGAATAAATCACCAATTCTCGGCAATGGATACTTGTTCTTGATAGTCACCTTATTGAGCTGTCTATAATCAATACAAAGCCTCATCGACCCATTCTTCTTCTTCACGAACAATACAGGTGCACCCCAAGGGAAGAAACTCGGCCTCACACATCCCTTTTTAGTTAACTCTTGCAACTGATTCTTTAACTTTCTCAATTCTGTCGGAGCCATCCTGTATAGAGCAATGGAAATGGGTGCAGTCCCAGGTAACAAATCAATAGCAAACTCAATTTCTCTGACAGGAGGTAACCTGGGTAACTCTTTCAGAAACACGTCTAGAAATTCACAAACTACAGGCACCGATTCAAGTCACAATTTTGACACCTCAGTATTCAACACATATGCAAGAGAAGCCTCACACACTTTTCTCATGCATTTCTGAGCAGACATACATGAAATCACAATTGGCATTTTAATCAACTTATCTGTTCCAACCCAAAGGATTTCATCAATTTCACATTTTAGCTCAAGAGTTTTATGTCTACAATTTACCTTAACATCATGTAATGTCAACCAATCCATGCCCAAAATAATATCAAACTCGTCAAATGGCAACAACATCAAATTAGCCGGAATTCAGTAACCCTAAATCATCAAAGGACAATTCTTGCAAACCCTATCTACCAATATGAATTCTCCTAACGGGTTTAACACCTTAATAACACTTTCATTCAACTGAATAGGCAATGTCATACTATGTACCAATTTTTCACAAATATAAGAATGAGTGGAGCCTGGATCTATCAATGCAATAACATCAATATTATAAAGTGAGGATGTACCGGTAATCACGATCGGAGATGATGCCTCTTTATGAGCTCGCATAGCATAAGCTCTACTAGGTGTTCTAGTCTCGGATCTCACTGCTATATCTTTCACTGTACCCTTACCACTAGTTCCACCTCTGATGTTCCTTGGCGATCTACCTTTACCAACAGTGTGACTTGATTTAACACCTTGGAATTTCTCATCTCCCGCTCCCTCAGGGCAATCTTTAATAAAAAGATTTATGGAACCACACCTGAAACAAGCTAGGTTAGGTCCCCAGCACTCACTAGTGTGTCGTCTACCATAGCTCTGACACTCAGGTCTATCAATCGTTACGTTACCCACACTAGCCATCGATGTAGCCTGAGTTTTAGAACCTGAATATGCTTTACCCCAATCTTGGTGTGACTGTCCAGCTAAAACTGTCAATCTAGGATTCATTTCTTTAGACCTCTTTGATGAAGATTGGAAGGACTTACTCATCGGTCTCTTTCGAGCATCTTGAGCCTCCATAATTGCTTTTCTCTTCTATTTATTTAGCTACTCAGCCTTGCATGCTCTATTAACTCACACCACAAATTCTTTTAGTTCTAGAATTCCCACTAGCACTTTGATATCCTCATTGAGCCCGTCCTCAAACCTTCTACACAACATCGCCTCGGTAGAAACACATTCTTGTGCATACTTGCTAAGTCTGAAAAATTCATGTTCATACTCAGCCACAGTCTTCTTGCCTTATTTCAACTCGAGGAACTCTTTTCATTTTTGATCCACAAACCCCTGAATTATATACTTTTCTCAAAATTCCTCTAAAAAGAAATCCCATGTTACTTTCTCTCTCGGAACCACAGAAATTAATGTCTTCCACCAACGATAGGCTGAATCTTTGAACAAGGACACAGCATATTTTAGACACTCCTCAAGTGTACAAGATAATTCCTCAAATACTCTGATGGAATTTTTGAGCGAGAACTCCACTCTCTCTGGATCATCATCCACACTAGCTCTAAACTCTTTGTCTCCTTGTTTCTGAATTTTATCCACCGGAGGTTTGGCCAACCTTACTATATCAATACCCTGTGGAGCTATGGGAACCAGTTGCGAGATAGGTGGGGGAGGAGGGGGTTGAGCATGAGGGTTTGCTCTAACAAAATCAGTGTACCAATCATTCATCATTTAGAGAAAGGCATCCCGAGCCTCATTTCTACTTTCTACCGATGCAGTCCCTTGCGCGGGAGCTGGTACATTGCTAGCAGTATCATTAGCAGTAGTTCATTCGAGATCCATTACTATATAAAACCAAAACACAGTTTAGAAAAGTCAGGTGTAAATTTTGGGCTTAGGAGAAATGGGCTTCGAGTATCGAAGAAATTTAGATTTTTGTGGTCAAGAAAAATTTCACAATTTCATGCTTAGTTTGTTGATTAAGTGATTTCGAGTGCTTGGGGATGTCTGAGAAGTCCTGAGTTCAAAAAGGGGCTTTAAGAAAAATTTTAGTTTTTCTCATTATGTGGAAATTGGCATCACGAGGAAAGGCTTATAAATATTTTTGGTTAAAGCTTGACATATAGAAGCAGGTGGTTTGATGGCTAGAAGCGTTGGGAAGCAAGGAGTGGTCCAAGGTTCAAGTCTTGGCCTTAGCATAATTATTTTATTTTTGCATATATTGGCAGCAGGCATGTAAATTTTATAGTTATTTTGAAGTGATTTACGACACAAAAAGAGACTGTGGAAGAGTGGCAAACGGTGTGTTGGGCATTCGAAAGGGAGCAGGTTCAAATCCTAAGCCATATAAAGTTTCGGCTTGTTTTTTAATTAAAGGGAGTGATGCTAGTGTGTAAGACTTATAATCTGTTGTGACCGAATATTAGCAGTTGCAGTCCAGTGGCTAGCAGCGTGGGAAAAAGTGGGAAGGTATGAGTTCAAGCTTTCCCTTGCGCAAATGAGGTTAATTTTTACTGCTCGTGCAAGGAAAAGTTGAGGCTGGCCGAATATGGTAAGATTGACTTGGTCAAGCGGTGGGAATTTGAATGGAAGGCTACTGTCAGTGAAACAAGTCAAGCGGTGGAAGGGCATTAATTAGGACTGATTGCTGGCTAAATTTAAGCTACTATTTAAGGGATTGTAAATGGGAAGATTTGGCCAAATGTGGGACCTTGTTGGAGCCTTTCGATCAATTGAGTTTTTGTTGCCAAATTAGGGTGATTAGGATAGGATATTTCAACTTTTGATTTAGATTTTGGATATCTTTCCTCTTTTGTTTTCATGATCTAAGCATTGACCGAGGGTAGCTATTCTTTGCTCTAACAAAAGTCTTTTGTGCCGAATGTGTGTATTGATTTAGGGATTCCTTGTGTTTCTCTTTTCTTTCGGTTTTGCATAGGTACCTTTTAGGCATTTCGTTCAGTCTTGGTGTGTCGAATTTGTTTGAATTCTTAGTACTCTTTTCCTTCCTCTAAGAAACAAATTGAGTATTGTTGTTCTCCATTATATGTTTCAAACCGAATTGCTTAGATAGTCGAAGTATGCGTTGGGTTCATCGACCTCCATTTCTCTTTCTTTAGCCGATCCTTACCTACCTTTCTTTATTCTTCTTTAGTGATTACTCAAAAAACCGAAACCCTCTTACCCTTGCTCCTTTATTTTGCATTACCTTTCCTAGCCGAAGTCACTATTGTTCTTTGCTTGGGCCGATTGCATCACTCCATTCAAAAATGATAAATGGCCGCTAGAAGGGCTTTAGGTCGTATTCGAATCTCTGGACTATTTGGTTGCATGTGTCGCTAGACGACCATGGACTATTGATGGGCCTTCATATACTTAGGCCCACACTGATAAATGGTTGAAATGCCCCTAAGGGCAAAATGACTAAAATACCCCTCGTGGGTAAAATGTTCATGTTGACCTTATATGATGTTTGAATGATTATGCATGCTCTGTTATATATATATTTATATGTGTGAATATTCTGTAATATGACATAAGATGACACTGAGTATGTTGCATTGCATGGGGGTTGGGTATATAATTATGGAGGAAGTGTACTGTTTTGGTAGCCCTGCTGCATATTATCGATAGTGCCGCATCGGTACTACACTGTGCTGGCTTCTAGCCTAATATTCTGGCAGCACTGCTGCATTTTATCGATAGTGCAGCATCGATACTACACTGTGGAGTGTAGGGTTGGGTGGGTTGATTATGTCCCCACATGGAGTGATGGGTTCGACGGAGATGAAGTGTAGCGGATGGTTGGGTAGGACTTTGATTGCATGCTTTCCTTTTGTTGTAATGGGCTTAGGCCCACTGATTGCAATATGTTACTATAATGGGCTCTAGCCCAGACTGATTCTGTTATATTATTATTGCCGGGGTTACACTGAGTATTCATATACTCACCCTTTTATTTTACTGTACAGGTAAGTCCGAGGCGTAGGCGATTCGATGCGACGTGGGACTTGGAGTCGGCCACACTTTGCTTTTACTCTGCTTTCAGTTTTTATTTACTTTAATTATGGTTTCTATTTTTGGGTTTGTAATAAGGCCGTTCTTTAACTTTTCTTAAATATTGGGTTTATCTGGTTCATTTAAAATCTGTTAGCTCTAGGGCATGTTTTACAAAATGATATCTATTTTCCAAAACCCACGTTTCCACAACAAACGAGAATTCAAACAAAGCTTCCGCAATCATTATGCTTTTCCAAAGCAAACAACTTTCATAATTTGATTAATCAAGAGGGTTTGTTTTACAACAAATCTAGTTATAGTGAAACACGATTTCAAGACACTTTAATGTGACACTACCAGATACGGCCTTAATGTCTGGGCCGGGTTTGGGGTGTTACATCAGGAGTCACCACACTATCACAATATATCTATGGCATGTATAGCTAGACTCATCCACCATCCTACGGTAGTCCGAGAACCAACTAAACCATTGCTATGATACAACTAAATGTAACACCCCTTACCCGGGTTTATCACCTTACCCAAGCACAAGGCATCATTGGACAATATCACCATCATTCATACACAATTGAACTCCAAACTCTCAGTCCAATTTAAAACTTATTCATAAAATACCATTCGACCCTTAAGGTGAGCATACGAGGCCTAAAACATAGTTTGGGAATGGTCCAAGACCAAACATAGATCTTAGAAAGATTTTGGAAAATTTGACCTAATATAGGGCACAAGCCCATGTGAAACAAGGGCACGCCCATGTGGGCAGGCCGTGTGGTCACACACACTCGTGTCTCCTACCCATGTTGAATTATTGGAAAATTATTTTTCATTTCGAACTTACAAGGGTTTTCACACGGCCGAGCACATGCCCGTGTCCTTCACACGGCCTCGACATGCCCGTGTGGCCTCCCCGTGTGAAAAACTGGAACATTCTATTTATGATGTCAGCATGCCATTTTGGTCACACAGCCACGGGACACACCCGTGTGACTAGGCCGTGTGATGCCCCTAAACTCTGAAAATCCCATGCAAGGTTCACACACCCTACACACACGGCTGTGGGGGCTGGCTGTGTGGCCCTAAGTTAGGCTATTTTCAAAGCCATACTTTGCCCAAAAACTTATGCTATCACTACTACTTTTAACACCACACAACAAACACATCTTTAGTCATACAAATGACTCCATCTGCCCATCAACCACCCAATTTAGCTTAAACACACACAAACGTACAAAGTATTTCATGAACTTCCTCATAAGGATAAATAAAAAAATATCATCATCAATGGCTAAATCACTTAGCCTTAGTTTCAAAATGACTTATCTCATGACATTACCACAGCATAACCAAACCAACAGACCCCTACAACATCACTAAGTCCCTATACATGCCATAGTCTAAGAGTTTGTTTCACTATACCAAAAGAAAATATAGATAGTATGGGTGATTCTTCGACTCGATTTGATCGCAATCTGGCTTGACTGAATCTATAAAACAAGGAAAAGAAAAAAGGGTAAGCTTTAAAAGCTTAGTAAGTCTATCTGTAAATAATTAACATTAAGATAACATTTAGCCACACCAAGGATGTCTCTCATATACCAACTTACCACCCAAAACTTACCAACTTTCCCATACAATTCATACATATTATTTTCACCTATTGAAGTCCACATGCACCCTCACAACCACATACATTTTTCCACAATTTCACTTGCCCAAAAAATACACCTGCACACACATATCGAAATACCACACCAAATATCTTTAGTGAGCATTCCCGTTGAACTTTTCAGATTAACTTTTGATACTCGGTGGATTTTCCACTCATGATTCCACCAACACATAAGCCTGGCTCTCGGGTACACATGGTGAAGATCACTTTATCACCCATGTGACCTAGCCATTTAATCTCGTAGCCTTTTTGTGCACATGGTGAAGGTCACTTTATCACCCATGTTTGAGAAGTTGTCAAAACCCTAGCTATAGTTTCCCACCATGATTGGCCAAGGAGAAGAATTTATGGACACATTTGGGCCTTATTTTTCCCTTTTTATTCTTTTATTAACCAAATGACCGAAATGCCCTTCATTAAAAACCTTTAGTATTCCACCCTTCCTTGGGCATTTTTGTCCAAACTAAGTTAAACTGGTTTAATTGCCATATAAGGACCTCTAATTTCAAAACCTAATTCAATCAAGTACTTTATGAAATAAAACCCATATGTTTCATCTATTGCAATTTAGTCCAACATACCAAATTGGACAGGTAACTAATAAAATTCACACACCAAAATTTCACATATTTATCCAAACACCCAATAAACATCAAAACTGAATCGAAATAATATTTTAAACCTCGAATTTATGGTTTAGAAACCACATTTCCATTTAGCCCCTAATTCAGGCTGTTACAACTCTCCCCCTTCAGATATTTTCATCCCCGAAAATCTTACCGGTAAATAGGTTTGGGTACTGTTTCCTCATAGCTTTCTCTGGTTCCCATGTAGCCTCTTCCACACTTTGTTTTTATTGCAACACTTTCATCAAAGATATATCTTTGTTTCTTAACTATTTAACCTCTCAAGCCAAAACCTTAGTCAGCTCTTCTTTGTAGGTCATATCCGACTGAATCTCAATATCTGTAGGTGAAATCGCATGAGAGGGTTCTAAACGATTCCGTCATAACACTGACACATGAACACATTATGTATTTTCTCAATTCTGATGGTAAAGCTAGACGGTATACCACTGGCCCTATTCTTTTCGTAACCTCGTACAGTCCAGTGAAACACGGACTTAACTTGCCTTTCCGGCCAAATCTTAATATTTTATTCCATGGCGACACTTTCAAAAATACTTTATCACCAACCTGAAACTCAATCTCTTTCCTTTTCAAATCAGCATAAGACTTTTGCCGGTCAGAAGCAGCCTTTAAACAATCCTAAATTATCTTCATCTTTTGCTCAATCTTTCTAACTAGATCAACACCATGAATATGTTTCTCACTCAACTCAGTCCAATACAAAGGAGTTTGACATTTTCAACCATACAATGCCTCATAAGGTGCCATCCTTATACTCGACTAATAACTATTGTTGTAGGCAAATTCCACTAAAGGAAAATATTTTTCCCAACCAACCTCGAACTCTAAAACACAACACTGATGTATATCTTCAAGAACTTAGATTACCCTCTTGGATTGGCCATCAATCTGCTGGTGAAATGCAACACTAAAATTTAACTTTGTACCTAGTGCCTTTTGCAACTTTTTCCAAAATCTTGAGGTGGACCTTGAATCTCTATCCGAGATCATAGACATAGGTACCCCATGTAACCTCAGAATTTGAGCAACATATAATTCGACTAATTTAGCAAGTGAGTAATCAACACGTACCGGTATGAAATGAGCTGACTTCGTCAATCTATCCATAATAACCCACACAGCATCTTTCTTTTTCGGTGTCAAAGGCAGTCCTGTCACAAAATCCATGGTAATTTTATCCCACTTCCATTCAAGAATCATTACTGGCTGAAGCAAACCCGAAGGTACCTGATGCTCCACCTTCACCTATTGGCAGATCAAACACTTTGTCACAAATTCTGAAATGTCCTTTTACATGCCTGGCCACCAATACAATTTCTTCAAATCATTATACATTTTTCTGCTACTAAGATGTACAGATTAATAACCACTATGTGCCTCAAGCAAAATTTCCCGAATAAACTCCTCATCTTTGGAACACAAATCCTATCATGAAACATCAAGCAACCATCCGAACCAACTCCTCTAGGCTTGCAATCTGTCATCATTCTTTTAATCTCCACAAATTCGCTGTAGAAACAATGGCTTAGCCCTCAACTCGGCTAATAGGGAACCATCATCCAACAAAGTCATACTCGTGCCCATAGCTCTTAATGAAAAAAAAGACTTTCTGCTCAAAGCATCTACAACCTCATTTGCCTTTCTGGGATGATACTTAATTACTAACTCACAATCCTTTAACAATTCAAGCCACTTCTGTTGTCTCGAGTTCCATTCCTTTTGATTCATCAAGGATGTCAAACTTTTGTGGTCGGTAAAAATTTGACATTTCTTACCATACAAATAGTGGCGCCAAATCTTCAAAGCAAACACGATAGCAGCCAACTTTAAATTATGTGTCAAGTAGTTCCTTTCATGCAGTTTTAATTGCCTCGAAGCATAGGCTACCACCTTGCCCTCTTGCGTAAGTACATATCCAAGGCCATTTAATGACACATCACTATAAATCACAAACTCCTTTCCCAATTCAGGTTGCACTAGCACTGGTGCCTTAGTTAATTTAGCTTTCAACTGGTCAAAACTTTGTTGACATCTTTCGGTCCACTCGAATTTTACATCCTTTTAAAGCAGTTTGGTCATAGGAAATGCAATTATAGAAAAACCCTCGACAAATAGTCAATAATAGCCAGCTAAACCCAGAAAGCTTCTAACCTCAGTTACATTTTTTGGCAGCTTCTAATCTACAATTGTTGAAATCTTGCTTTTATCAACCCAAAAACCATCACCTGAGACTATGTGTCCCAAAAATCCAACTTCATGTAGCCAAAACTCACTCTTGCTAAATTTAGCAAATAACTTCTCTTTTCTCAAAGTCTGCAATACCGTCCTCAAACGTTCAACATATTCCGACTCATCTCGAGAATAGATCAATATATCATCTATTAATACTACTACAAACTAGTCCAAATATTGCCGAAAAATCTGGTTCATTAAACCTATAAACATAGACGACGCATTAGTTAAACCAAAAGGCATAATAAGAAATTCATAATGGATGTACCTCCTTCTAAAAGCAGTCTTCAGTACATCGGATTCCTTAACTCGCTGCTGGTAATAGCCAGATCTCAAGTCAATCTTAGATAACACAGTTGCTCCCTTTAATTGGTTGAATAAATCATTAATTCTCGGCAATGGATACTTGTTCTTGATAGTCACCTTATTGAGCTATCTATAATCAATACAAAGTCTCATCGACCTATCCTTCTTCTTTACAAATAATACAGGTGCACCCCAAGGGAAGAAACTCAACCTCACAAATCCCTTTTCTATCAACTCTTGCAACTGAGCCTTTAACTTTCTAAATTCTGTCAAAGCCATCCTATATGGAGTAATGGAAATGGGTGCAGTCCCAGGTAAGAAATCAATAGAAAACTTAATTTATCTGACAGGAGGTAACCCGGGTAACTCTTCCGGGAACACGTTAAGAAATTCACAAACTACAGGCACCGATTCAAGTGTCAATTCTGACACCTCAGTATTCAACACATATGCAAGATAAGCCTCACACCCTTTTCTCATGCATTTCTGAGCAGACGTACATGAAATCACAACTGGCATTTTAATCAACTCATCTGTTTCGACCCATAGAATTTCACCAATTTCACATTTCAGCTCAAGAGTTTTTTGTCTACAATTTACCTTAACATCATCTAATGTCAACCAATCCATGCCCAAAAAAATATCAAACTCACCAAATGGAAACAACATCAAATTAGCTGAAAAATAGTAACCCTAAATCATCAAAGGAAATTTATTACAAACCCTATCTACTAGTGCAAATTAGTCTAATGGGTTCGACACCTTAATAACAATTTCAATCAACTTAACAGGTAATGTCATACTATGCACCAATTTTTCACAAATATAAGAATGAGTGGAGCTTGGGTTTATTAATGAAATAACATCAATATTATAAAGTGAGAATGTACCGATAATCACGTCCGGAGATGATGCCTCTTCATGAGCTCGCATAGCGTAAGCTCTACTGGTGTTCTAGTCTCGGATCACACCACTGTATCTTTCACTGTACCCTTACCACTGGTTCCACCTCCGACGTTCCTTGGTGGTCTGCCCTTACTAACAATGTGACTTGATGTAACACCTTGGAATTTCTCATCTCCCACTCCCTCAGGGCAATCTTTAATAAAATGATCTATGGAACCACACCTGAAACAGGCTAGGTTAGGTCCCCAGCACTCACTGGTGTGTCGTCTACCACAACTCTGACACTCAAGTCTATCAGCCCTTACGTTACCCACACTAGCCATCGATGTAGCTTGAGTTTTAGAACCCGAATATGCTTTACCCCGATCTCGGTGTGACTGTCCAACTGAAACTATCATTCTATGATTCATTTCTTTAGACCTCTTTGATGAAGATTGGAAGGACTTGCTCATCGGTCTCTTCTGAGCATCTTGAGCCTCCACAATTGATTTTCTCTTCTCTTTATTTAGCTCATCGGCTTTGCATGCTCTACCAACTAACACCATAAATTCTTTTAGTTCTAGAATTCCCACTAGCACTTTGATATCCTCATTGAGCCCGTCCTCAAACCTTCTACACAACATCACCTCGGTACAAAAACACATTCTTGTACATATTTCCTTAGTATGACAAATTCATGTTCATACTCAGCCATGGTCATCTTGCTTGTTTCAACTTGAGGAACTCTTTTCGTTTTTGATCCACAAGCCTTTGACTTATATACTCTTTGTGAAATTCCTCCAAAAAGAAATCCCACACGACTTTCTCCCTCAGAACTAGAGATATTAATGTCTTCTACCAACGATTGGCCGGATCTTTCAACAAGGACACAACACATTTTAGACACTCCTCAGGTGTACAAGATAATTCCTCAAATACTCTGATGGAATTTTTGAGCCAAAACACCAGTCACTCTAGATCATCATCCACACTAGCTCTAAACTCATCGGCTCCTTGTTTCCGAATTTTATCCAAACTAAGTTAAATGGTTTAATTACCATATAAGGACCTCTAATTTCAAAACCTAATTCAATCAAGTACTTTATGAAATAAAACCCATATTTTTCATCTATTGCAATTTAGTCCAACATACCAAATTGGACATGTAACCAATAAAATTCACATACCAAATTTCACATTTTTATCCAAACACCCAATAAACATCAAAACCAAATCGGAATAATATTTTAAACCTCAGATTCATGGTTTTGAAACCACTTTTCTGTTTAGCCTCTAACTCGAGCTGTTATAAAACCATTTTCCGACTAGGCCCAAAATTGGCTGTTACACGTGTGTCCCCTGTATTTAAAAATTTTTGAAGTTTTCTCCAAATTTTCATAAGTTTACAATTAAGTTCTAGATTGCTTTTAATGATTGCTTTGAACCTCCTTGTTAGGGACTAAATGAATGTGTGTGAATGAATTATGTATGGATATGAATTATGGTTGTGAAATGAATGATTATTTATGTGATTAGTCTGGTAATGCTCTGTAACCCTAATCCGGTGGTTGATACGGGTTAGAGGTGTTACATCTTGCGCACTTACAAAGTTCACTAGCTCACCCTTAGTCCTCATTTGGCCCCTAAGGTCAATAAAAGACTCAATTTGCACGTTTTATTAACTTAAAAAAACTTACAACATAATTAAAACCTATTAAAAATGCTTGCTTTCAAGCTCTTACGGTATGGAAATTAGTTTAATCTGCTACACCGAATTACGATAAATCACTATTATATTTTGAATTTAGAGAGGATTTATTTTTCTAATCCCTCTCTTTATTTTTTTGTTAATATTCTGGTTAGTTGTGAATCCTCTTTTCTAATCAGTTCATCATGAAAAATCGTTGAGCCATTATTCTCTAAATATTATGAAAGTATTGGTAAATCCTACCATACCAATCTTTTCTTTTCATCTATCTTAGACGAATATTGAAAGAGGGGTTTCAAATTTTATTCTTTCACTACAAAGATATTCTCTCATAGAATATTTATTCAATGAAGGACCGTCTACCATAAACACGGATCACCCTTAGCACTGGAAATTATTCACAAATCCGAATCATATCCGTTAAAGTGCATGTGATGATTCGAAATGGAAAATATCGTGATTAAATTGTTTTAATCAAGGGATCAATTAAGTAATGTTTTATCAATAAAACATCATTGTATACTTACATCTTCTATAAGGCTAGTTAAATTTGAGCATGGTCTGTAACACCCTATACCTGACCCGATCGCCGAGCCCAAACACCAGGACGTTACACCACCATCTTGCATCATGTTTATCTCAAATTGTCACATTATTACACGTACATCTTTTTTTATTATTAGCATATTATTCACATGAATTGTAAGACATGCATTTACTTTTTATCGATAAAACAGATCAAACATTCATTAAATAAACATAAAATAAGTACTAAACATGTATTAGGTCCATTTATCAAAATTTCACAAAACTGTTAGGTAAGTATCGATACTGAAAAAAAGGTATCGATAATTATCTCAAGTGGTATCAGTACTACTTGGAAAATCGACACCAAACTAGCTTACTGTTTCTCATTTTAAAAACCCAACAATCCAAAAATATCGGTACTATAGAAAAAGTATAGATAATTTCACCACGAGTATCAATACTCGTGATAAAATATCGATACTGTCTTGCAAAAATAACTTCCTACACTTCAAAAATTTTAGAGGTATCATTTTTAAAACCCAAATATCAATACCTCTGTTCCAAACCTTAAAAACACAACATATATCAACACATAAATCATATCAAAATGGTTCTAAACATCATGCATCAATTTCCTCATAAAATAAACACCAAAATGTCCCAAATAACAGTCTCAAACATCATATTTTAAATCCACAAACCATTAAGCTTAATAAGCATGTACTCAACTAAAGATAATAGCAAATCCGACATAAAATCTACCATATTGCCTTTTACTCCCAAAAACACAAATAATCAAAAGAATGCATACTAAAAGCAACTAAAGCTCTAGCTTGGATCACCCCTCTTGACCATACCGCTCACACTGACACTACTTATCTGCAATGGTTAAAAAGGAGTGGGTGAGCTTACAAAGCTTAGTGAATGCTCAGAACAACCACTACACAAACAATTCATTATGCATCAACAAAGTGAGCATGCAACATAATCATAACATCTTCTACTTCTATGTCATGTTTTGCACATTTAATCATCTTCCATGAATATTTACACATTAATCACATGAATATTTAAGCATATATTATAGCACATATTATGCACATTTAATCACTTTTAGTTACATTTTATGATAGTTTGGCTCTTGAGGATATGAAACATAATATGGACTCTATCGCCACACATCAGATACACGGATCTCCAACAAGCAAAATGACTCAAAGAGTCGAACATGTCCCATATGTGAAGCATATAGCTAACACTCTCCAACACACCAAACACACATATCCCAATGAGTGGAGCTTAGCTCACATTCCCTTATCTCTCTGAAACTATCCTTAGGCCTCAACGCCTCATATATCACAACACAAAGGTGAGTACTCACAATCCTATGACAGTCCAACTATATCAAACGGCCTCATAAGATCACAAGGTCAAAATATTCATACTATTATCAAATATTTACTTATCGATTTTCCGTACATATTCACTGCATATTCACACTAATATCACAATATAATCATTGTCACATGGCATGAATAACATACCCACATATTCACTTTCACATCAATCATCATAAGCTTATAGCATATGTCATAGCATATCATATATGTTCATAATTTCACAATTCACAAGCATACATATATCACATTTTATCATAGGTTTGAGAATACTTACTCTCGAAATTTAGAGTAGGGGTTTAGGCTACCTTTAAATTCTCAATTACAAAAGAATCATCTACGAGCAACTATTCCAAAACATACACTAGAAAGCAAAAAGCTCAAACAAGCTTTCCTTTCCCCTTTTCTCTACTTGTTGAAGGTCCTATTGACTCTGAACTTCAACAAAACAAGCTACACAAACACACCATCAAAAATCAGTCATCGACTCACCTTAAATAGTCGAAATATATGGCCTAAGGTACGTTCATTAGTAATGTAGCACCCCTAGCCTGTATCCACCACCAGTGTAGGGTTATGGAGCATTACCGAACTTATCACATAAAGAACCACACATTTCATGTTCATAATTCATATCTAAACATAAATCATTCACATACATTCATATAGTCCCTAACAAATGCCCTCATGGCCTAAAACAAGCATTAAAAACAATTCGAGACTTAAACGAGGACTTATAGAAATTTTGGGAAAAATATAAAAAATTTTTAAATACAAGAGATACACACATATGTGGCCAGGCTGTGTGTCTCACATGGCCAAAAGACACGCCCGTGTCACAGGCCATGTGGACAATCAAAATGGGATCACATGGCCGTGTCCAAGATCGTGTCTGACCCTGTGTAACTCTCTAACTTGTGTCACACAGCCAACCACACGCATGTGTGACTGGCCCGTCCAACTCACTAACTTGCTTTCATTAAAAACTACAGGGGAAACACAGCCGTGTCACCTGGCCGTGTGTCAGACACGACTAAAGCACATGCTCAAGTGGATGAAAATAAGCTATTTTCTAAACCACATTCCTCATCCAATTTTATGGCCAACCTACACATTTCAATAGCATATATCCACAACTAAAATAGGCACTCAAACCAACCCAAAATCAAGTCTAAAATATTGAATTTCAATACCATTAAACCAATTTCTATCAAGAATCACAATTGACCATCATAAAAATTGCAATTATCAACTTCGAAAGCTACCTAAGTTGTAATATCCCGAATTAGGGCCTAATCAGAATAGTGGTTTCATGACCACAAATTCGAGATAGAAATAATTATTTTATAATTATTTTGAGTTTTATGATATGATTGCATGATTGTGTGGAAATTTCGTGAAGAAATTCTCTGCATAAAGTGCCTAATTTGAAATTAGGGGCTAAATCGAATAAGTTGCAAAATTTGCATTCTAGAATCTTTTAGTATGAAATTGCTTTGGAATATTAATTAGGAGGTCTTAAATAGCAATTTGACCAATTTCTAAGTTTATGGACAAAAATTGGACATCAATGGAATTTTTGAAAGTTTAGTAAGGAAGGGCATTTTGGTCATTTGGATATTAAATGAAATAAAATGGGAAAAACAACACAAAAATTAATCATCTTCTTCATATGTTGCTGCCAAATTTTGCTCTCCACCATAGCTAGGGTTTCAACACTTTTAAGCCTTGATTGTAAGTGATTTCCATGCCCGTTTTTAATGTTCTTTACATTTTTGAAATCCTCGGAGCTCGGTTTACCTATTTTTACCAATATTTTGAGCTAGGGTTTATATTTGGAAAAATACCCATGGGTGAAATTTGTGTATTTTGGTGTTTTATGATAGAATATGAGGGTTTAAATTATGCTAGACAACTTGTGCTACTCGGTTTTAAGTAAAAACGAGTAAAACGGCTTAATCGGTAAAAATATATATTGTTCATAAGTGTATGTTATAGTGGGAATTTAAGCTTTCTAATGGTAAATAAATGATCACCATGTCCTAAAACATAAGAATTTGAAATAAAATTTAATTTTCGAGCCTTGGGGCAAAAGTGTAAATATGCAAAAGTTTAGGGGTAAAATTGAAATTTTGTCAAAATTTGAATTAAGGACTATTTTGATAATGTGAGTATTAAATGAGCTAAATGTGCTGTTTTAGATCAAGAAAAACGAGATTCAAGTCATGAACGAGGGAAAAATAAAGTTGTCGAGGGATAGGCTCGATTCCAAATATTTTGCCATAAGGTAAGTTCATGTGTAAATAATGTAACATAATCGTTATTTTTAAGTTAATTGATGTTATTTATATGATATGCTGATTTTTATCATGAAATATATGCTTTGTGGTTATTATCGAATAATATGCAAATTATGTGTGCTACTTGTCAAATATAAATTGCTATCGAGTATTGGTTTCGGTATTCTGTGGAAGACGGCAAGGATATGTGATTGAGGAAAATCCCGTTTGAACCTTAGGAATAGATTAGGATACAAGTGACATGTCACTAGGATGGTTGGGCATCCGAACTCGTTGAGTTGAGTCCGAGTTCACTTTATGGATGCAAATGTCCGAACTCATTGAGTTGAGTCCAAGTTCGTGAGATGTAACTAGGCATCCGAACTCGTTGAGTTGAGTCCAAGTTAACTTATGGATGCGAACGCCCGAGCTCGTTGAGTTGAGTTCGAGTTCGCTTATGGGCGCGTTACATGGTCGTTTGATTACATATGTGGCACTTATGTGCAAATTATCCATGTATTGGAGTTATATTCCGATGTGTTCAACGAGTAAAATTCTAGTAAAATGGAAGAACACTCAAGATGCAAGTGTCAGTTTGATAAGTGTTGTGAAATGGACACTTTGGATAGGTATGTACTTAACACTCGGGTTGAAACTCGATACAACAACAATAATGTGGTAAGATGATAAATGATGATTAGAAATGTGATATTGTTTTGGTGATACCATGCTAGTGTTATTTGGTATAATTGATATATTATGTTACTTGTTATTTGCATGTGAACTTACTAAGCATTTATGCTTACTCCCTCCTTTCCATTCATTTTCGTTTTGGACAAGCCGGCTTGGGAATCGGGATAGGTCGAAGGCTCGCTCACACTATCCGAAGAACTATTTTGGTAAAATGGCTTGTATGACTTGAATATGGCATGTATAGCAACATACTTGTTTTGTGTAATTAATCTTGTGATATGGTTGTGGTTTGGTTGAGAAAATGCCTGATAATGATTAGTCCTTGGAATGGCTAATTTAGATCATGTATGAGACCATGTATGTTCAAAGTGATAATAGTCCATGAATATTCATAGAAAAGTTAAATTTGTCATAAAATAGAATATTGTAACAGCAGTGATGTGAGTTTTAAAAATCACTAAAAATAGTAGAAACAGAATTAGGTGATGAATTAAATATGAAATTGAATCTTATTGTGTCTACTTTCATATGGAAGAAGCGAAATAGGTAAAGGAGTTATATGTTGTGAGATATTTGAGTTTTAGTGAAACAGGGCTAGAGCAATTTCTGGATCCCCTATTCCAGCTTTGGAAATTCACCATAAATTGTAAAAAAATAATTAGGAGATGTACTTTATATTTTCAGAATCCTTATTGAGTCTAGTTTTAGGAAAAACAAACGTCCCAATCACATGAATTTTGTACAGAGAGAAAAGCGGTTCATGGTAAGCAGAGGTCAGTGCAGTCGAGTCCTGAAATAGGGGTAAGTTTAACTAATAAACTGTACTAATTGGCCCAACCAAAAATTCTAGAAAAAAATCAGTAAATATATAAATGAGTCTAGATTTAGGGAAAATTTACAGATCTTGATTTGAGTTTTGTAACTCGAGATATGATTTTTTTTTGTAACCATGACGCAGATAGACAAGAGGTTGCGAATGTAGAAATAAAGGATTCAAAGTTCTTAATACGGTAAAGTATGTTCAGTAACACCTCAAGCTCGACTCCGGCGACGGTCTCGGGCATGGGGGCATTACATTTGGTGGTATGAGAGCAGGTTTAGTCGGTTCTCGGACTAACGTGTTTTATGTACGGACTTCGCTATACATGCCATATGTGTATATTGTGATAGTATGACGACTTCTAACCTTTTAAATGATTTTTTTATAGTAAATGGATCCTGATCCAGCTGTGGCAGATGAAGTAGAGAGTAATGCGCCAGCTCCGGCTGAAGGGGCAGCGTCGACTGAAAATTCACCTCCTATTGTTGGTCAGGGAGGAGGAGAAAGGGGTCGAGAAGCCTTTCTCCGAATGATGAGTGCATGGTACACTGAGTTTGTTCGTACGAACCCGAATGTACAACCTCCCCCACCTCCCCCAATTCCTCAACTTGTACCCCCGATGCCTCAGGGTGTGGATATGATGAAATTTCAAAGAACTCCAGTCGATAAAATTCGTAAATTAAGGGCCGAAGAATTCAGAGCTAATGTGGATGATGATGCCGAGAAAGCAGAGTTTTGGCTTGAGAATTCTATCTGGGTATTTGATGAACTGTCTTGCACACCTGAAGAATGCTTGAAATGTGCTATATCTTTGTTGAGGGATTCAGCATATAATTGGTGGAGGACATTGATTTCTATGGTACCGAAAGAGAGGGTAACTTGGGAATTCTTTCAAGAAGAGTTTCGGAAGAAATACATCAGTGAAAGTTTTATTGATCAGAAGCGTAAAGAGTTTCTTAAGCTGAAGCAAGGTAATATGATAGTTAGTGAATACGAAAGAGAGTTCATCAGATTGAGTAAGTATGCCAGAGAATATGTTCCTACAGAGGCCAAGATGTGCAGACGATTTGAAGACGGGCTCAATGAAGACATTAAGGTATTTGTTGGGATTCTTGAACTAAAAGAAATGGTGGTACTTGTCAATCGAGCTTGCAAAGCTGAAGAACTACTTAAAGAGAAGAAAAAGGTAGAATTTGAGACACGAAATTGGAAGAAAAGACCGATGAGCAGTGCACCCTTACAGTAACTCGAAAAATCAAGAAATATGAATCCTCATTCCCAAGTTTCAGCTGGACAATCATATGGGAATTCTAGGAAGCAAAATGTGGGTCCTAAGTCCCAGACTACTTCGGCAGCTAGTGTAGGGAATTTGAGATTTGTTAAGCCCGAGTGCCAGTGGTGTGGTAGAAATCATTTTCGTCCGTGCAGAGCAAATGAATGTTTTCGATATGATTCTCTGGATCATTTTATTAGAGACTGCCCAGAGAGAATTGAAAAAGAAAAATTTCAGAGTACAAAAGTAAGTGGTGCAGATTCGAGGGGAAGGTATTCAAGAAAAGCTGGGAGTGAAGCGAGCAGCAAGAATGTGGTCAGAGATTCAGCAGTTAAATCTGAAGGAAGGGCTCCGGCTAGAACTTATGCCATTAAAGCGCGTGAAGATGCTTCCTCACTCGACGTGATCACTGGTATATTTTCTCTTTATGATGTTAATGTTACTACTTTAATTGACCCCAGTTCTACTCATTCATATGCATGCATGAAATTGGTGTCTAGTATGAATATACCTATTAAGAATACAGAATTTATGATTAAAGTGTCAAACCCGTTAGGCAAATATGTTATAGTTGATAAAGTATGCAAGAAATGTCCTTTAATGATTCGGGGTTATTACTTTCTGGCAGACTTGATGTTGTTACCGTTTGATGAGTTTGATGTTATTTTGGGCATTGATTGGTTGACATTGCATGATGCTATAGTAATTTGTAAATAGAAAGTTATTGAATTAAAGTGTGAAAATGGTGAAACTCTACGGGTTGAATCAGATAAATCAGAGGCATTGTCTAGTGTGATTTCTTCAATGTCGGCTCGGAGATATTTGAGAAAGGGTTATGAAGCTTATTTAGCATATGTGTTGAATAAAAAAGAAATTGGAAAGAAAGTGGAATCAGTGCCGATTGTGTGTGAGTTTGCGGATGTATTTCCAGAGGAATTACCGGGTTTACCTCCAGTCAGAGAAGTAGAGTTTGGTATTGATTTGATGCCGGGAACAACTCCAATCTCGATTGCTCCGTATAGAATGGCACTAACAGAGTTGAAAGAATTAAAGTCGTAGTTGCAAGAGTTAACCGACAAAGGCTTTGTGAGACCGAGTTTTTTGCCTTGGGGTGCTCCTGTATTGTTTGTGAAAAAGAAGGATGGTTCAATGAGATTGTGTGTTGACTATCAGCAATTAAACAAAGTGACAATTAAGAACAAGTATCCATTACCGAGAATTGATGATTTGTTTGATCAGCTAAAAGGAGCGACGTAGTTTTCAAATATCGACTTGAGATTTGGGTACTACTAGCTGCGGGTAAAAGAGTCAGATGTGCCTAAAACTGCTTTTAGAACAAGGTACGGTCATTATGAATTTTTAGTTATGCCATTCGGATTAACAAATGCTCCTGCTGTGTTTATGGATTTGATGAATCGCATATTTTGACCATACTTGGACAAGTTTGTTGAGGTATTTATAGACGATATCTTAATCTATTCCAAAGATGAGACCGAGCATGCTGAGCACTTGAGGATAGTTTTGCAAACCTTGCGAGACAAGCAGTTATATGCCAAGTTTAGTAAAAGTGAAATTTGGCTTCGGAAAGTTGGATTTTTGGGTCATATTGTTAAAGGTGATGGTATACGGGTTGATCCCAGTAAAATTTCAGCTATTGTTGAATGGAAACCATCGAAGAATGTAACTGAGGTTAGAAGTTTCTTGGGGCTAGCTGGATATTATCGACGGTTTGTAAATGGATTTTCTATAATTGCTGCTCCTATGACTAGATTACTCCGCAAGGATGTTAAATTTGAGTGGACAGAAGAATGTCAACGAAGTTTCGAAGAATTGAAAAAGTTATTAACAGAGGCACCAGTGCTAATACAGCCCGAGTTAGGTAAAGAATTTGTGGTATATAGTGATGCTTCTCTAAATGGTTTGGGATGTGTACTGATGCAAGAAGGAAATGTTGTGGCTTATGCTTTGAGACAGTTAAAACCTCACGAGAGGAATTATCTGACTCATGATTTGGAATTGGCTACGGTGGTGTTTGCTTTGAAAATTTGGCGACACTATCTATATGGTGAAAATTGTCGAGTATATACCGATCACAAAAGTCTTAAATATTTGATGTCACAAAAAGATTTGAACTTGAGACAGCGAAGATGGTTGGAGTTATTGAAAGATTACGAGCTTGTGATTGACTATCACCCAGGAAAAGCAAATGTAGTTGCCGATGCCTTGAGCAGAAAGTTGTTGTTTGCTTTGAGAGTTATGAACACTCAGTTGGAAATGTCAGATGATGGTTCGATTCTAGCCGAGTTGAAAGCAAGTCGATGTTTTTACAAGAGATTTGTGAAGCTCAGAAAAGCGATGAAGACTTGCAAGCCAAAAGAAAGCAATGTAAGGTTGATACAGAGTCAGATTTCAGAATCGGTTTTGATGGTTGCTTAATGTTTAAAGATCAGGTTTGTGTACTGAAAAATAATGAGTTGATTCAAAAGATTTTACAGGAAGCACATACTGGTTGTTTGGCAGTTCACCCGGGCAGTACAAAAATGTATAGTGATTTGAAGAAAATGTATTGGTGGAATGGAATGAAAAGAGATATCTCTAAATTTGTATCCAAATGCTTAATTTGTCAACAAGTGAAAGCTGAACACCAAGTGCCTTCGGGACTACTTCAGCCTATTATGGCTCCTGAATGGAAATGGGATCGAATTACTATGGATTTTGTTTCAGGGTTGCCATTGACTCTAGGAAAGAAATATGCCATCTGGGTAATAGTTGACAGATTAACTAAGTCGGCTCATTTTATTCCAGTACGTACAGATTATTCTCTTAACAAGTTGGCTAAATTATATATCAGAGAAATTGTTAGATTACACGGAATACCATGGTAAGTCATTTCAGACAGAGATCCGAGATTTACTTCATGGTTTTGGCAAAAGTTACAAGAAGCATTAGGTACGAAGTTAAATTTTAGTACTGCTTTTCATCCACAAACTGATGGGCAATCAGAGAAAGTAATTCAGATTCTTGAAGACATGCTCAGATGTTGTGCATTGGAATTTCAAGGTAGTTGGGAAAAATACTTACCATTGGTAGAATTTGCTTATAATAATAGTTATCAGACGAGTTTGAAGATGGCACCTTATGAAGCATTGTACGGTCGCAAGTGTCAGACGCCACTGTATTGGACTGAACTTAAAGAAAATCAGATTTATGGAGTTGATCTTATAAAAGAAACCGAAGAAAAAGTGAAAGTGATTCGAGATTGTTTAAAAGCTGCTTCGGATAGACAGAAATCTTATGCAGATTTGAAACGAAAAGAAATTGAGTTTCAAGTTGGTGATAAGGTATTTTTAAAGGTGTCTCCTTGGAAGAAAGTTCTTAGATTTGGACGGAAGGACAAATTAAGTCTGCGCTTTATCGGGCCGTATGAAATAATTCAAAGGGTTGGACCGGTAGCTTATAGATTGGCATTGCCATCTGAGTTAGAGAAAATTCATGATGTGTTCCATGTGTCTATGTTACATCAGTATCGTTCGGATCCTTCACATGTGGTTTCACCGACAGAAATTGAACTACAACCAGACATAACTTACGAAGAAGAACCGATTAAGATTTTAGCTCGAGAAGTCAAGCAACTAAGGAATAAAAGTATTGCTATTGTAAAAGTGTTGTGGCACAAGCATGGAGTAGAAGAGGCTACATGGGAACCCAAGGAAACTATAAGGAATCAATACCCACACCTGTTTACCGGTAAGATTTTCGATGACGAAAATCCTTAAAGGGGGGAGAGTTGTAATATCCTGAATTAGGGCCTAATCAGAATAGTGGTTTCATGACCACAAATCCGAGATAGACATAATTATTTTATAATTATTTTGAGGTTTATGATATGATTGCATGATTGTGTGGAAATTTCGTGAAGAAATTCTCTGCATAAAGTGCTTAATTTTAAATTAAGGGCTAAATCGAATAAGTTGCAAAATTTACATTCTAGAATCTTTTAGTATGAAATTGCTTTGGAATATTAATTAGGAGGTCTTAAATAGCAATTTGACCAATTTCTAAGTTTATGGACAAAAATTGGACATGAATGGAATTTTTGAAAGTTTAGTAAGGAAGGGCATTTTGGTCATTTGGATATTAAATGAAATAAAATGGGAAAAACAACACAAAAATTAATCACTTCTTCATATGTTGCTGCCGAATTTTTCCCTCCACCATAGCTAGGGTTTCAACACTTTTAAGCCTTGATTATAAGTGATTTCCATGCCCGTTTTTAATATTCTTTACATTTTTGAAATCCTCGTAGCTCGATTTACCTATTTTGACCAATATTTTGAGCTAGGGTTTATATTTGGAAAAATACCCATAGGTGAAATTTGTGTATTTTGGTGTTTTATGATAGAATATGAGGGTTTAAATTATGCTAGACAACTTGTGCTACTCGGTTTTAAGTAAAAACGAGTAAAACGGCTTAATCGGTAAAAATATATATTGTTCATAAGTGTATGTTATAGTGGGAATTTAAGCTTGCTAATGGTAAATAAATGATCACCATATCCTAAAACATAAGAATTTGAAATAAAATTTAATTTCCGAGCCTTGGGGCAAAAGTGTAAATATGCAAAAGTTTAGGGGTAAAATTAAAATTTTGTCAAAATTTGAATTAAGGACTATTTTGATAATGTGAGTATTAAATGAGCTAAATGTGCTATTTTAGATCAAGAAAAATGAGATTCAAGTCATGAACGAGGGGAAAACAAAGTTGTTGAGGAATAGGCTCGATTCCAAATATTTTGCCATAAGGTAAGTTCATGTGTAAATAATGTAACATAATCGTTATTTTTAAGTTAATTGATGTTATTTATATGATATGCTGATTTTTATCATGAAATATATGCTTTGTGGTTATTATCGAATAATATGCAAATTATGTGTGCTACTTGTTAAATATAAATTGCTACCGAGTATTGGTTTCGGTATTCTGTGGAAGACGGCAAGGATATGTGATTGAGGAAAATCCCGTTTGAACCTTAGGAATAGATTAGGATACAAGTGACATGTCACTAGGATGGTTGGGCATCCGAACTCATTGAGTTGAGTCCGAGTTCACTTATGGATGCAAATGTCTGAACTCGTTGAGTTGAGTCCGAGTTCGTGAGATGTAACTAGGCATCCTAACTCGTTGAGTTGATTTCGAGTTCACTTATGGATGCGAACGCCCGAGCTCGTTGAGTTGACTTTGAGTTCACTGATGGGCAGGGTACATGGTCGTTTGATTACATATGTGGCACTTATGTGCAAATTATCCATGTATCCGAGTTATATTCCGATGTGTTCAACGGGTAAAATTCTAGTGAAATGGAAGAACACTCAAGATGCAAGTGTCATTTTGATAAGTGTTGTGAAATGGACACTTTGGACAGGTATGTACTTAACCCTCAGGTTGAAACTCGATACAACAACAATAATGTGGTAAGATGATAAATGATGATTAGAAATGTGATATTGTTTTGGTGATTCCATGCTAGTGTTATTTGGTATAATTGATTTATTATGTTACTTGTTATTTGCATGTGAACTTACTAAGCATTTATGCTTATTCCCTCCTTTCCATTCATTTTAGTTTTGGATAAGGCGGTTTGGGAATTGGGATAGGTCGAAGGCTCGCTCACACTATCCGAAGAACTATTTTGGTAAAACGGCTTGTATGACTCGAATATGGCATGTATAGCAATATACTTGTTTTGTGTAATTAATCTTGTGATATGATTGTGGTTTGGTTGAGAAAATGCCTGATAATGATTAGTCCTTAGAATGGCTAATTTAGATCATGTATGAGACCATGTATGTTCAAAGTGATAATAGTCCATGAATATTCATAGAAAAGTGAAAGTTGTCATAAAACAGAATATTGTAACAGCAGTGATGTGAGTTTTAAAAATCACTAAAAATAGTAAAAACAGAATTAGGTGATGAATTAAAGATGAAATTGAAGCTTATTGTGTCTACTTTCATATGGAAGAAGCGAAATAGGTAAAGGAGTTATATGTTATGAGATATTTGAGTTTTAGTGAAATAGGGCCAGAGCGATTTCTGGATCCCCTGTTCCAACTTTGGAAATTCACCATAAATTGTAAAAAAATAATAATTAGAAGATGTACTTTATATTTTCAGAATCCTTATTGAGTATAGTTTTAGGAGAAATAAACGGCACAATCACATGAATTTTTTATAGAGAGAAAAGTGGTTCATGGTAAGCAGAGAATGGTGCAGTCGGGTCCTGAAACAGGGGTAATTTTAACTAATAAACTGTACTAATTGGCCCAACCAAAAATTCTAGAAAAAATTAGTAAATATATAAATGAGTCTAGATTCAGGAAAAATTCACGGATCTTGATTTTGAGTTTCGTAACTCGAGATATGATTTTTTTTGTAACCATGACGCAGATAGAGAACAGGTTGGGAATGTAGAAATAAAGGATTCAAAGTTCTTAAAATGGTAAATTTTGTTCAGTAACACCTCAAGCTCGACTCCGGCGACGGTCTCGGGCGTGGGGGCGTTACATAAATGGTCATATGCATATAATCACTTTTGTGCCGACCACATAAACTATATACCATTTCTAAATCTCAACCGTATGGCACTCAATTCACCAAATCATAATCAAGGTGTAACAGCCCAAACCTGGCCCAAACGTTATGGACGAATCTAGCGGTGTCACATTGAAGAGTGAAACGTAAAATTTGGTATTGTTGGAAAACCTCGAAAACATTTGGTCAGTTCGTTATTACGCAATAACTTCAAAACAAGTTTCTCTTTTTAAACCATATATCTTTTATCGATTTATTAGCTTTTAAAAACAAATGTTATTGGAAATTGAAACTAGGTTCAAATTCTTTCAGTGTATTAAAGGTTGGTGGTAAACCTTATGTTGTTAACGAAAATCTCACTATTTTAAAAATGTTATTAAACTTCCAATGTTCATTTACAGTAGAAGTATTTCTTTGAAAACATTTGTGTACTAACATTTGATTTGTAAAACGTTGTTCTCTTTTCAAAACTCGAGACCTAAATCTAGAAGTTAAGTAATCAAAACGTAATAAAACCCAAAATTAAAATAAAAACCAGAGAAAGACCTTATTACAACAAAAACCCAAATAAAAGAAAGCATAAACAGAATAAAATAGAATAAAGTACTAAAAGTTTAGTTGTCCACAGTGTGGCCACCTCTGAGTCCTCTGATGCGTCGATCCGTCCTTCACTAGGGATTACCTGTAACATTAAACAGAGGGGTGAGTTTATGAAAACTCAGTGTGTACTACCCCAACTGTAACACCCCAAACCCGGCCCAGACGTTATGGCTGAATCTAGCGGTGTCACATTGAATGGTGACTCGTATAAATCGAATACGTTGGAAGGCTTTGAAAATAATCGTCCACTCGTGGTTCAAGTAAGGGTTTATTTTCAAAACAGCTTTGCTAGAAAATTATTTTAGTTTAAAACGAATCCCTTTAAATGTTTTCTTAATTAAAAGTTTAGGTGGGTTTAAATAAAAGCTTTAAGTTTGTTACTTGAAAACCCGAGTTTGCACATCTTGCTAAGTTACTTGTTAAATACAGCGGAAGCTCATGTTTTAAGAAAATGTTCAGATATTTATCTTGACTTCAAGATGCCACTTGGTTTAGAAAGCATGTTTAAGTTTGGAAATAAAAGTAAAAACCCAAATATAAAAACAACCGGAGATAAAAGGCCTTATTACAACCCAGTAATAAGACTCAAGATAAAATAAAAGAAGCTACTAAATTGATAAATAGCTTGCAGTGTGGCCACCTTCGAAACTCAGTGTGTACGACCCTCAAGAATACAAATCAACCAATAAACAATTTGGGCCTAAACCACATTCAATAACAGTGGTCTTTGGGCCTTAGCCCATAGTGGCCTTGGTTGGGCTTGAGCCCATATCATATTAACAGTGGCCTGTGGGCCTTAGCCCATAATAGCCTTAGTTGGGCTCGAGCCCATATCGCAAATATTAATGTGAACATGCAATGCATATAAACCCCTATTCAGCCTGTACACCCCCTTCCAGCCCTACACTCCTGTGGGGAGATACTCAACCCACCCATCCTTATACACCTGTTGTAGCACCAATTGCGGCACCACTCATCGTTGCAGCAGAGTTGTTACTCATAATATGGCGTAAAAGCCTTTGTTGGATCCACAGTAATTAAGCGACCATGTGACACTCACATTCTCTTCCTCCAATCATAACCGAGCCCATATGTAGCATAATATCTCATGAATGCATCATAATATACATGTGGCACACAAATTATACATACATCCATTAAGGCATTTTAGTCATTTTGTACTTAGGCATATCGGTCATAATTTTACCGTGGGCCTAGGTACATATTCTGGTCCATTAACCAATTTTGCAATTATTCTATGCGATTAGAGTTGTTTCATTAGAGTCACAAATTTTACTAGGACCCAAAAGCGCAATACTTAGCCCAAGCAGAGCCCACATACTCATACAGCCCATTAGGCCCAAATATGCCTTAAGCCATCCAGTTAGCCTATCCGACTCGTCAAAACCTACTAATCCATCCATCTTACTCTCGATCGGCCTATAGGCCCATTGGGCCCATTTGGCCCATTTCGGCCCAGTTGGCCAAAAGGTGGCCCAAGTCCATGGAATCTGTAACACCTTGATTTTTGGACTTTTTCGGGCTTGTTGTGATTTTGGTGAAATTGTGAATTTTCTATATTGAGACTATTGAATTTGTGTTTAAGTATGTTAGTGGGCCTTTAGAAGGCCCAAACTCGGGTTAAAACTCGGTAAAAATATCAAAGTATGTTTTTAAGTGAAGGGAAGAACTTGGTCAAGAGGGGTCTTAAGAAAAACCTGGTAAAATTTGTCACAAAAAAGCTTTGGCATAGTGGCAAGGTGGCTCCTAAAAAAGTGGCACCTATGAGGGAATTGACGATCCAGGGTTCATGTCAAAAGGTAAGCTTATGGCACTTGTATTTTTTTTTATGTGCATGTATGGTCAAGTGGTGGCATTCAAGTGAAACTCTGGCATAGAGAATTTGAATTGCTCATGAGAGTAGATAAAGGAGAGATTTTAGGGGAATTCGGATTGGAGAAGCAGTGGCCTGCCAAGGAACTCTGTATAGTGCAATTTCGGCATTCAACCCTAGGCATAGCATATTCGGCATTTGAGTTTTAGTGTGCCGATTTCTCTAGGTAAGTGAACTCTTCTTCTGCCGATTAGGTATAGCACATTAGGTCTTTCGTTTTGTCATTCTTTTTGCCTCATCCTTTTCTTCTTTTCTGTCTCTAATAGTCAAAACTTACCCCAAAGAGCCCCCTATTGCCGATTTCTCCTTCTAGCCGAAATCACAACCAAGTCCAATATTTCCCACATGTCTGTGATAATTACCCGTGTAGGGCCCACGAGCCCATTGGTCCCAATGGCCTATTTGGCCCAACATGGCCCAGACCGACCTACGCCCATGAGACCGCTTATGGTGGCCTCTACCACATATCAAATTTTCCACAGGTGTGTTCGCGCGCCCGTGTGGCAACTGTTGCCGTACTTTCAGCTTTTCGCTGATCTACAATGTAGAGCGGTGTGAGTACACACCTATTTGCGAAACTGTATTAATGTCCATGAGCTCCGAACCTATATTCAGTCAAGAGGTACTATTAGTCTTCTAATCGTTAAAGATCATAAAACACTTAATCCCAAATCGTTAACTAATACCCACCTTGACTGAATAACAACCGGCTTATCCTTTTCTTAGATCGCTTGGTTAAGGATTGTTCTCACCTCCTTGTTGACTATCTGAATCACAAGCGTAAACTGTCATACATCAATGTCTAAAACCAAATTTAATCCTATGCTAATCTAAATAAAACACACGCCCAAAAGAGAAGTGACATTTGGCCAACATTTGCAAACGCAAGCCCCCTTACCCCAGATATTCGGTCAATAGATAGGTAGATCTCGCACGCAACCGTAACACTTGAAGACCCCTTCACTTTTAGAGAGTTCTAGCACCCAAAGAGCACATATCAAAGAAGGACTAGAATTGGTAATAAGAAAAGAAAGATAAGATACTTTCAGCTTTTAAACAGTACAAAAGTAGGGTGCTTCGAAAGTGATCAGAAATACAGGAATGAGTCAAGTCCACTTACCGATTTTCAAAGATCAATTGTCAATCCAAAGATAGATTAAAGAGATGCAATGTGAGAGAAATCAGTAGAAGGTGTAAGCAAGGAATGAGAGCCAAAAAAAAAGGGGATGCTATATTCGGCCAAGGTATAAGGTGCCGAGAACAAGATGGAAACTATAACAGTTGGGGAGAGAAAGATTGGTTCGGCCAAGGTGAGAAAGGAGATGTATTCGGCTAGATTTTGGAAAAGAAGCAAGAAGAGAAGAAAAGGATCAGGAAAAGGAGAAGAGAGGGGAAACTCGGCACAAGTAAAAATTGTTTGAGAGAAGAAAAGGAAAGTAGAGGTTCGGTCAATCAAGTGTAAGGAGATTGAGGGGAAAGAAATTGTGACCAAAGGATCAGAAGGCCAAAAACAAGACCCGGAAGGTAAAAGAAAAGGAGAATTCAACTTACCAAAATTAACTAAAGAAGAAAGAACACAATACCCGAAAGCCAACAACGCAATAATTGCTAGGAACCGAAATGAACAAAACCCCTACTTCCCTTAGCCGAAATCTTTGTGTACCTACAGACCCTAAATGACACCAACACTCCCACTATTCAAATTCTTCCTTTATTTTCTCCCAACCTCCAAGATTAACTCCCCAAATCTCTCCTCAAATTTTTCTAAGACCGATTCAAACTCTCCTCATCAGTATTTGATTCAAATTCCACTACTTACTTAGCAATGGACTAAAATAAATTCTCCTTTGTACAGAAAGTGACTCGAAACCAGTCCCCTTGAGATAGAGAACACGCCACCTACCATTGAGCCACAGGCTCTTCTTGTGTCATGTTTTACCCATCAAAATTTAAAAGGCTTACCAACTCGAGTCAGGGTTCCCTGAAGTTCTAAAACCAAAAATTTTCCAAAAGCCAAGGCTTAAACCCAGGACTTCACAGAGACTCCCAAACACTCCTAAATCACTTAACCAATAGTGCAAACATGCCTTTTATGTCACAACATACAAAATTTAAAGGTTTAGATTTTGGGGCATTACACAAGGCGTTCTTATGACAGTGATACATGCTACAAAGTGAGGCTTGCTACACATAAATATACATAACATCATATACCAAATCAAAACCACATTAAATGGCTAATTATGCTTATATATATATACTAACCCTATGCCAAATCAATCCAACTTACATAGCTAATCACATATCAAAACATATAGCCTTCATTAGCCAAATATACCTATACATGCCATATAACCAAAATACATTAAGTCCAAAAGTTCCAAAATAATTGTTGGATAATGTGATGAGATCTTCTATGACTTCCAGTCCAAGTGAGCTTTTGTATCACTATAAAACATGGAAAAGTAAACAAAGTAAGCTATGAAACTTAGTAAGCTCGTATGGCTAATAAGTACAATTTACCAATTCATTCACAAATTAAAGAAGCATAAGTAAACATAAGTAAAATTTCAATCAAACCAAGTTTTGCACATTTTCTCAACCATAGTAGTCATGTATGAATACATCCATTACAACTTACTTGTTGTACTTCTCACAAGTACCTGAACTGATCCATATCATCTCTTATATCTTCGTACCATTATCTTTGCCTGTTAAACCATTGCAGCTAAGTTAACTACTGCAGCTAAGCTTTCAACTCTGTAGGAGCCATTCTATACGGAGTTATCGATATTGGGGAGGTTCCTGGCACTAATTCGATAGCAAACTCAACTTCCCTGATTGTTAGTAACCCAGGTAACTCTTCTGGAAACACATCTAGATATTCACAAACAGCTGGCACTAATTAAATCTTTGACTCCAACACTTTTGTATCTAGTACATATGCCAGGTACGGATTACAACCCTTTCTTACATATTTCTGAGCTAACATAGATGATATCACAATAGGCAATCAACTCGAATCATCAGATTCAAACATAAATCATTCACATACATTCATATAGCCACTAACACGAGCCCTCGAGGCCCAAAACAAGCATTAAAAACAATTTGGGACTTGAATGAGAACTTATAGAAATTTTGCAAAAAACATTGAAAATTTTCAAATACAGGGACACATGCTCGCGTGGCCAGGCCGTGTGTCTTACCCGGCCAAAAGACACGTCCGTGTCACAAGCCATATGGACATTCGAAATGGGATCACATAGCCATGTCCTAGACCGTGCCTGACCCCATGTAACTCTCTAACTTAAGTCACACAGCCAACCACACACCTATGTGACTAGCCCGTTTAACTCACTGACTTGCTTTCATTAAAAACTACAGGGGACACACGCTGTGTCACCTGACCGTGTGTCACGCACGACTAAGACACATGCTTGTGACTCTGCACGTGTGGACAAAAATAGAATTTTTTCTAAGCCACATTTCTCACCCAATTTTGGTGCCAACCTACACATTTCAATAGCATATAACCATAACTAAAACAGGCACTCAAACCAACCCAAAATCGAGCCTAAAATATTCAATTTCAATACCATTAAACCAATTGCTATCAAGCATTACAATTGACCATTATAAAAATGCAATTATCAACTTCAAAAGCTACCTAAATAATCATATGCATATAGTCACTTTTATGCCTATCACATAACCTATATACCATTTCTAAATCTCAACCGTATGGTACTCAATTCACCAAATCATAATCAAGGCATTCCAATGGCAATGATGCATGCTACAAAGTGACTTGCTACATATAAATATACATAACACCATATACCAAATCCAAACCATATTAAATGGCTAGTTAAACTTATATATACATACATACAAACCCCTATGCCAAATCAAGCTAAATTACCTGGCTAATTACATATCAAAACATATAGGCTTCATTAGCCAAATAGACCTATACATGCCATATAACCGAAATACATTAAGTCCAAAAGTTCCAAAACAACTGTTGGATAGTGTGATGAGATCTCTGACGACTTCCAATCCGAGCGAGCTTTCAAATCACTATAAAGCATGGAAAAGCAAACGAAGTAAGCTATGAAGCTTAGTAAGCTTGTATGGCTAAAAAGTACAATTTACAAATTTATTCACAAATTAAAGAAGCATAAGAAAACATAGATAAAATTTTAATCAAACCAAGATTTGAACATTTCCTCAACCATAGTAGTCATGTATGAATACATCCATTACAACTTACTTGTCGTACTTCTCATGAGAAGCTAAACTGATCCATATCATCTCTTATATCCTCGTACCATCATCTTTGCCCGTTGAACCATTTGGAAAAATATCAAATACTCGGGTATCTCACACACTAAGTGCCATATACGTGGTTAAACCACTTCTATCACATATCTCATATAAATGATCACTCTCGAGCCATCATTGGGTCTGGTCACACAAGCTGACGGTGAAGAATTTTTGCAGTGTCCTGTTATTACAATTTCATCAATGAAGCATTTAAGCACATGCAACATAATCCTTGTTAAATATACAAACTTACCTCGATACAATACGGATGAAATCGATCGTTTACTCGATAACTTTGTCTTTTCCCTAATCTAAATCCGTATGTTGCTTTTCTTGATCAATATAATCAAATTTAACTACTTTAATTCATATTGTATTCAATTTAATCCAATTTTCATATTATGGTAAAAATACCTTTTACCCCTAAACTTTTGACTTGTTTACAATTTAGTCCTTATCTCATAGAAATGCAAATTCATGCAATTCAACATTAACCCATGCTAGCCGAATTTTATCCATGCTTATTACAACCTATATTTTTCATTTATTCACACATTTTACTACAAAATTTTGACATTTATCAATTTAATCCCTAATTGACATTTTCACTAAAATCACTTAACAAATGTTGTTTATCTAACAACAATCATTCATTTTCTTCCATCAACCATCAAAACACATACATATTCATTAATGGTAAAGCCCTAACTCTTTAACAGTTTTGCAAATTAGTCCCTGGGCTAGTTAAATTAAGCTACAACACCTCAAAAAGATAAAAATCTTTAAAAACGAAATGAAAATTCACTCACATGCACAAGGTAGTCTTGGCGAAACCTTCAAGCTCCACCCATGGAGTTTTTAAGTCTAACTTTCGGTAGGGAATGGACAAATCAAAGATGATAGGTTTGTTTTCTTTAATTTAATTTACCTTAATTACTAAATTACATATTTAACCTTTGTTTTTAACTATTAAAATCACTTAATCATGCACATAAATATCCACTCATATTATGGATAGTTTAATTACCACATAAGGACCTCCACTTTAAAGTTTTATAGCTATTAATCACCTTTAGCTAATAGAACACAACTTTAACACTTTACGCGTTTTAGTCCTTTTTCACAAATTCAGCACTCAAATAGTAAAATTTATTAGTGAAACTTTCATGCATTCCTACTATCATGCTGTAGACCTCAAAATAATATTAAAATAAATATTTTGACCTTGGATTTGTTGTTCCAAAACCACTATTTTGATTTCACAGAAAACAGGCTGTTACAAGTAACCGAAACCTTCGACATCGAAAACTTTAAATTTCAATATCTCAACATACATTTAATCTTTTTCACACGAAACAAGTTCTGTTCATCTACATATTCATCTATGACTAATTCCAAACCTAAACTACACAAAACTTGTAACACCCCTAACTTGTATCCACCGTTAAAATTGGGTTATAGAGTATTACAGGAGTTTACAAATCAAATTACCAGAAATTTCAAACATTTCATATCATGTCAATATTGATATCAAAACTAATCAAAATCATAAATATTGTCCCTTTTACGAGCCCTCGAGGCCCAAAATATGCATTAGAAATAAGTCGGGACAAAATCGAAAACTCATAGAATTTTTCGAAAAATATTTAAAAATTTCAAAGCTACAAGGGTCACACGGTCGTGTTGCCAAGCCATGTGACTTACACGGCCAAGAGACACACCTATGTCTTAGGCCATGTGCATATCGAAATAGGGACACATAGTTGTGTCCCAGCCCGTGTTCGTACTCGTGTCCATGCCCGTGTAACTCTTTGACTTGGTCACACGGCCAACCCACACGCCCGTGTGCTGGGCCGTGTACCCTTCGAAGTAACCTCACACGCCCATGTGCCAGGCCATGTGCTAGGCCTTGTAACAGCCTAACTTGCAACCCTTTGAAAGCTACAGGGGACACACGGCTGAGACACACACCTACGTGGATGAAAATAGGACATTCTAAAAGCCATATTTCTCATCCAGTTTGACATAAACCTATACCCAACATTATGCATATAAATAACCCATAATAAGGCACCAAAACCATGCATTTTCTAGCCTTATACAAATGGTATAATTACATACAGCCAATATAACCTTAGGCACCTCAAATGACAATTTATAAATATGACTAACCATGTCTTCAATATAACCAATTGATCAACTAACATATATGAACATTTGCACCAAAACTTATCATGTTGATCAATTATCAAAACATACCACTTGGTACCAATTATACCACTCAATCACTAACATCAAATGGTCATATAATTCACATATAACTTGTACACTAAAAATACCAAATAAGCCATTCAAACAAGTACTAATGCATAACACTTCTATCAAGCTTCAAAGATTATACAAAATGTATATTCAAACCACCATTTTACCTTCCATCATTCTACCATATCAAGCCATACATCAAAATGATAAGGCTACCTATATACATACCAAAATATACCAAAACACAAGCCGAATCATATGGCCACAATCACAACAACACATATAGGCCAACATTAGCCAAAATCACCTATACATGTAATTATAATCGAAATTAAACCAACCAAAAGTATTGAAAGAGCCGATAGATAGTGTGATAGATCTCTGATGACTTTCCAACCCAAGCGAGCTTCCAACAGCTACAAACACAGAAAAATAAACACAAAGTAAGCATGTCATGCTTAGTAAGTTCGTAACAAATATAGTCTAAATTTGTCAATACACTAAACAACCACAAAGCATGTATATCCCAAATCAACATGAGCACAACTAATTTGAAAACTCATATATATACATTCTTACATTTGATTTCCACAAAGGTACACATTAACTACCTTTCATTATATTAATGTAATTTACATTGAAAGCTCTTACCGAGGCTCACACGAGGTAATAATACGGTGGTTGTCACATCCCTTTCTGTAATTCAATAACTGAAGTTATCCTTTTTTGTAGTTCAACAGCCGAAACTATCCCTTTTTATAATTTGATGGTTGTCACCATCCCTTTTCATAGTTTGATAGTCGTCACCATCCCTTTTCATAATTTGATAGCCGAAGCTATCCTTTTTCATAGATTGATAGTCGAAGCCATCCTTTTTCATAGTTTGATGGTCGTCACCATCCCTTTCCATAGTTCGATGGTCGTCACCATCCCTTCTTATAATCGATAGCTGAAGCTATCCCTTTTCATAATTTTATAGCCGAAGCTATTCCTTTTCATTTGTTGATAATCGTCGTTACGCCGTTGGATTTTTTTGTCAACACTCAATTTACTATTATACAATAATAGCATTCAACTAATAAAATAAAAATGAAACTTAAACATACGAACTTACCTCAACGATAACCGTAGAAAATTAAAGTTGACTAATCCGAAGCTTTTTCTTTGCCTCAATCTAGATCTGTACGTGGTTTTTCTTGATCTACATGAATAAATTCAGCTCAATTCAATAATCATTCTAACCAATGTAACTCAAATTCACATTTTAGCAAAATTACAAATTTTCCCCTATACTTTTGATTTATATGCAAATTATTCCTTAAGCTCGTAAAATAAAATTCCTGTAATTTCAACCCTATCCATGCCTAGCCGAATATCAAACAAGCTTATAGCAGCCCACATATATCAATATTTCACAAATACACCATGAATATTTCACATTTTACAATTAAAACCTTAATTTACAAATTCATAAAAAATCACTTAACAAAAGTTGTTTACCTAACAACAAGATTTCACTTTCTATTATCAAACTTCACAAACAACATGGATTCATTCATGGCAGAACATAAATCTTTTAACAGTTTTGCAAATTAGTCCTTGAGCTAGCTAGATTAAGCTACAGCGATCCCGAAAACATAAAAATTATTAAAAATGGAATGGAAAATTGCTTACATACAAAAAGTTGGTTGGCCAAGCCTTTAAAAAACCAAAAATGGTTTTTTCTTTCTCTAAAAATTTGTGGAAACTAAGTGAGAAAGATGATACCAAAATTTTGTTTTGTTTACTTAGTTTATTTATTAAATTACATAATTAACCTTTGTAATATAACCATTAAATGACCTAATAAAGTGTCCATAATTTTCCAGTCATGGTGGTAATGGTTTTTTGATATCATAGCTATTTAATACCTTAACTTATAGAACTCAAGTTTTGCACCTTTTGCAAATTAGTCCCTTTTATCGAATTAAGCATGTAAACGGTAAAATTGCTTAATGAAATTTTTATACGATACTACTAACATGCTATAGACATTAAAGTAATAATAAAATAAATATTCACACATCGGATTTATAATCCCAAAACCACTGTTCTGATTTCATTGAATACGGCCCATTACAAAACTACACATTTTAAGGTATCAACATTTTTAACAAGTTTTGGCCATTATGACAAAAATTCATAAAAGCTCGAGAAATTCTTAACAAAACTTGAAAGTAGCTTTAGAAACCTTCTAATCATGTTAAAACAAGTTGAAATACACTTTGAAACCAAATTTTAATCCACAATTACGAAATTCACCATTAACAACCAAATTTTTGGGTTTTATTTAAAACAAGCGTTTTAATGGCTAATAATTTGCTTTAAAGAACTAAATAACATTTAGAACTATTAGAAAGACAAATGGTTACCTTGAATGCAATAAAAATGAACTTTGATACAAATTCGGGAAACCCACTCTTGAAGAAGATGATGAAATTACTAAAATTTTTGGGTGTTTTCTTGGTTTTAATGGAGATTTATAGTTCAAAGAATGTTGAAAATCAAGAGTAATTAGGATTTGGAATTAAAAATCAATTGGGAGAGTTGGGAGAGTAAGAAGGGGCGACAAAAGCAATGTAAGGAACAAGCTTTCATGTACACAATTTGGAAAAAGGGGATTTAGGTTATTTTAAAATTCTGGGTAAATTGCTTCATAAAAACTCTTAGTTTTGACTCTTTTGCAAATCAGTCCTATTTTCAAAATTAAAGGTATTTAAAACTCATTTACATAAATTGAGTTAATTTTTTAATAGTCATTGTTGAAAACATTATTGATTACCAACCTTACGAAATTCTGAGAACATATAAGCTAAAATCCCTAAAATATCCTCGGAACTTCTAAGCCCAATTTTGGGGTATTACATGGTCAATTGAAGAGGCTACTATTGAGTCAGATCTACATAACATAGGCATAGGGATCTATCTTGTTAAAATATATGATATTGATGTTAATCATAAAAATATGAAAGTATTAAATATTTGTATAATAAAATCTCTGAAAATTGAAAATGGACAAATATTGTAAGTTTTCAAATGGATTGATAAAATCCATAAAAAAGTAAGATTTCAAGTAAGTGATTCTGAAATTTCAGATCCATGATTTTTTTAGGTGATTATGCGATTTTCTGTTAAACATGAAGATATATGTTATCTGATACCCACGTAATGTTATATATGACATTATTGGATATGCATGTAATATAAACATGGCACTGATTTGTTGGTATCCTGATTCACATGTAAATCATGTTATTATTCTAATTTTGGCTCGCATGTAAGCAAGCCACTATTTTGATTTTGACTCGCATGTTAAGCAGGCCATTATACTAATTGTAACACCCCTAACCCGTATTCATTGTCAGGATAGGCTTACGGAGCATTACTAGAAATTACAGAATGAATACATACATTTTACATTATTTATAATTCATGTCAAAAATTTATCATAAAGTCCCTATTTAAGGCACTCGAGGCCCAAATCATACATTAGAATAAGTCAAGACTAAATTGGAGACATAAAGAATTTTTTGCAAAATTTAGAATTTTTCCTAAGTGCAGGGGTCACACGCCCGTGTGATCAGGCAGTGTGGCTCACACGGCCAGATGACATGCCCATGTCTAAAGTTGTGTGGCATATAAGGTAGGGCACACGCCCTTGTCCCTAACCCATGTAAATCTCTGACTTGCAATATAATTAAATGCATAGGTCACATGGCAAAGTCACATGCCCATGTACTAAGCCTCATGTTTAGCACGGTTGGGAAACATGCCTGTGTCTCTGCCCGTGTGCCCAATTCTTAGCATTATATTTCTCAATTTTAAGATGCAGGGGACATACGGCCAAACCACATGCCAATGTGCTAGGCCGTGTGTCACACACAGTCAAGACACACTCGTGTGTCTACCCATGTGGACAAAATAAGGCCATTTCCTAACCTTATTTCTCTCCAAAATGTTTCCAATTGGCCAAGATAACCTATACATGCCATTATATAGAAATGAGTTCATTATTTATACCAAACCGGGCTAGTGGATAGTGTGATGAAGCTCTGACTGATTTCTAACCTTTACGAGCTTCCAAGCACTATAAAATAAAGAAAAGAAAACCTAGTAAGCATTTAATGCTTAATAAGTTCATATAATAGGAATTAGACTTACCAATAATATTCATTTCAATAAACATATCAATAACATGCTTTCCAACAAATTGGCAAATTTACCTAATCACATACACTCAATTAAACAAGTTAGTCACTTAATTTACATATACACTAAGTAAGCATAGATGAGCTCATCATGTTATAAACTACCAGGTATTTCGGGAACATTCAAGATATAATTCTTTCAATCTCATACTTTCTAGTTTCAGAAATTTATCTGTTGAATCATTGAAATTTCGATGGATACTGAGGAAGTACACACAAGGTGTACAAAACTACAAATTGTCAAGTCATAATCAAGGGAACCTATTGGGGAACATAATTAGGGAGCACACTATCGAGCCATATATCAGGATGCTCAGATGAGCCATGTAACAGGACACTTACCTTGGCTAATCAGTAAACTCATAAGAGTTTTAAACAGGGAGCTCGTAGAGCTTAATAGATAACTCCAAAGAGTTAATATCAAGGAGAACTAGATAAGGTAATAGGGAGTTCAAGAGAGCCATGTCAGGAAGCCCATAAGAGCTTATTTTAGGACACTCACGTAGAGCAGCATTTGTGTTTGCATTATATACTGGATCACAACTGATCGAGTCATGTAATAGGACGCTCACACAGAGCTGCGGTACTGCGCAACACATGCTAAATCACTACAGATCAAAATGCTCGCAGGAAGTATTTAACAAGACGCTTGAGAGGGCTACATCAGGATTACTCGTTTGAGCTAAATCCTCACTGCAAAATATGTAGAACCACTTTCAATATAGGCAATCACCTATCCATCAAAATTCAACATTCAAACTGAATTTAATATTTTCTGGACTTGTTTCGAGCTTACAATTATTCATGCATTTATAACATTCATATAATCCACATAAATACATAAAACATTCAATCCAAATACAATATTCAATTAAAACACATTAACATGTATGATAAAATTACACAAACTTACCTCGACACTTGTTTGTATATAAAAATCTACTAATTCAACACTTTTTCTTTTCCTTAATCTATCTCTCTATTTCTGGATTTATATAGATGAATTTAACATCAATTTTATCCATTTCATACTCAATTTAATTCAATTTACATCCTAGGAAAAATTACCATTTTGCCCTTATATTTTTCGTAAATTCCAATTCCGTCCCTAGTCTCGAAAAATGAAATTCATGCAATTTAATCCTTAATCCAAGCCTAACTAAAATTTTCATATAACATTTATAGCACATATATTTCATAAAAATAAAAATTTTTCCATGAATTTTACATCTTTATAATTTAGTCTGTATATCACAATTTCATCAAATTTTACTTTGTAAAAGTTGTTTATCTATTAATAGCCTTTCATTTTCTACCATAAATTTCAAAATTTCAGCATATTCATCCATGGAAAATCTTCTATACTTAGATAGATTAAGCTATCTCGGTCTTAAAAATATAAAAATTACTAAAAATGGGACAAGAAAACATACTTAATTAAGCCAAGAAAGTTTCATTTCTTTCTCTTAGGGTTTCCATGAAATTTTTGGGCATGAAGATGATATAAAATGATATTATTTTTTATTAATTATTTATCATCCATTAATTTTTCTCATTTCTAATTTAGTCCTTATCTTTTTTCTAATTTTTCCACAGATGATTCATCAAAAACATCTGCTAGCTTTTCTTTAATGGTCTAATTACCATATAAGGACCTCAAGTTTTGATTTCTATAGTTATTTGGTACTTATAGCTAATAGCAGTCAACTTTTTCATTTTATGCAGTTTTGTCCTTTCCATAATCAAACACATAATCGGTAAATTTTTCTTATTAGTATTTTCATATAACTTTCCTATCATAATAGAAATCATGCAATAATTTTAAAATAAGTTTCCTTTCTGACTTGGATTTGTGGTTCCGAAACCTCTGTTCCAATTTCACTCAAAATGGGTTGTTACAACTCTCCCCCTTAAGAATTTTCGTCCTTGAAAATCTTACCAGTGAAAAGGTTTGGATATTTCTTTCTCATGGTTTCCTCTGGTTCCTAGGTAGCTTCCTCTATTCCATGTCATTGCCAAAGAACTTCAACTAGCGCTACCTTTTTATATCTTAACTCTTTTATCCCCCGTGCCAGGATGTTTATCTGTTCCTCACTATAGGTCATATCAGGCTAAACTTCAACCTCTGTCGATGCGATAACATGTGAAGGGTCTAACCGATACTGTCGTAACACCGACACATGAAAAACATTATGATTTTTGTCAATCTCTGGTGGTAATGCCAATCGGTATGTAATAGGCCTGATTCTTTCAATAACTTCATACAGCCCAATAAACCGTGGACTCAATTTACCTTTACGGCCAAACCAAAGAACTTTCTTCGAAGGTGAAACTTTCAAGAATACCTTGTTGTTGACCTAAAATTCTATCTCTTTTCGTTTAATGTTGGCATAAGACTTTTGGCGATCAGAAGCTACTTTCAAACTATCTCGAATTACTTCCTTTTCTTCAATTTCATGGACTAAATCTACTCCGTGTATCTTTTTCTCACTATGTTTTGTCCAGTAAAATGGAGTTCTACATTTATGGCCATACAGACTAGACAGATAACTTTTATTATAAGCAAATTTAATTAAGGGCAGATATTTTTCCCAATTACCTTCAAATTCTAGCACAAAACACCGAAGTATATCCTCCAAAATTTGTATAACACGTGTGGACTGTCCATCAGTCTGAGGATAGAATGCAGTGCTAAAATACAATTGAGTACCCAAAGCTTATTACAACTTATTCCAAAATTGAGACGTAAATTGAGGATCCCTATCTGAAATAATAGAGATTAGTACTCCATGTATTCTAACAATCTCAGACACATAATTTAGCTAAACTATCCAAATAGAAATCCATATGTATTGAAATAAAGTGTGCAGACTTTGTTAGTCGATCAATGATTACCCAAATGGCATCTTTCTTTTCCGAAGACAGGGGCAATCCCGACACAAAGTCCATAGTAATTTTTCCTAGTTCCATTTTGGTATCGTAACTAACTGAAATAATCCTGAAGGCACCAGATGTTTAGCTTTAACTTGCTAACATCTCAAGCATTTAAATACAAATTCAGAAATATCTCGTTTCATTCCAGCCTCCAGTACATCTGTGTCAAATCATTATACATTTTGTTACTCCCCAGATGCACTGACATAGTACTATTGTAAGCTTCATGCAAAATTTTTTGTATAAGCCTGAATTTCTTGGTACACATACTCTACCTCCAAATAACAGACAATCATTAGACCCAATCTAAAATTCTGAATCAGAAGTTAATTCACTATGTATTGATTTGCTTGTAAGTCACTATCATCTTTCTGAGCCTCGCAGATTTGTTGTCGAAATACCGATTTAGATTTTAACTCATCTATGATTGAACCATCATTAGATAAAGTCAACCAAGTATTCAATGCTCGCAAAGTAAATAGTGACTTTTTGCTTAAAGTATCTGCTATCACATTGGCTTTCTCCAGATGATAATCTATAACCAGATCATAATCTTTCAATAGTTCAAGAAACTTACATTGTCTCAAGTTCAAATCTTTCTGTAACATCAAATACTTCAAGCTTTTATGATCAGTAAAGATGTGACTATTTTCACCAAACAAATAATGTCGCCATATTTTCAATGCAAAAACAATGGCTACCAGCTCTAAATCATGTATCGAGTAATTCTTTTTATGTGGCTTAAGCTTTCTAGAAGCACAGGCTACTACTTTACCTTCTTGCATCAAGACACAGCCCAAACCATTTATATCATTGTAGATCATAAATTCCTTACTTGATTTCGGTTGTACTAACATAGGTGCTTCAGTCAACAAAGCTTTCAATCTATAAAAACTCTATTGGCATTTAGTAAACCACTGGAATTTTATATCTGTTTGCAATAGACGAGTTATCGGAGAAGCTATCATTGAGAACCCTTGTACAAATCTCTGATAGTATCCAGCTAATCCCAAAAAACTTCTGACTTCAAATACATTTTTTTGTGGCTTCCAATTAATAATAGCTAAGATTTTACTTGGATCTACCCTGATACCTTTAGCAGAGACTATATGCCCAAGGAAATTGACTTCCCGTAGCTAAAATTCACATTTACTGAATTTGGCATACAGTTGTTTCTCATGTAAAGTTTGTAGCACAATTCTCAAATGATCAGCATGTTCATTTTCATCTTGGGAATATACCAAAATGTCATCAATAAATAACACCACAAACCTGTCTAGATACAGTTTAAAAATTCTGTTCATCAGATCCATAAATACCGCTAGCGTGTTTCTCAAACCAAACGGCATTACAAGGAACTCATAATGTCCATACCTGGTTCTAAAAGCTGTCTTCGGTACATCTGATTCTTTTACCGTAGCTGATAGTAACCAGAGCAAAGATCAATCTTCGAAAATATAGTGGCACCTTTCAACTAATCAAATAGATTGTCAATTCGAGGCAATGGATACTTGTTCTTAATTATGACTTTGTTGAGTTGTCTATAGTTAATACATAACCTCAACGATCCATCTTTCTTCTTTACAAACAAAACTGGTGCACTCGAAGGTGAAGAACTAGGTCGAGCAAAACCTCTATCAATTTGTTCTTGCAACTCTGCTTTCAACTCTTTTAATTCTATCGAAGCCATTTTCTAGGGTGCTATAGATATAGGAGTTGTTCCTAGAACAAGGTCTATAGAAAATTCCACCTCTCTGATTGGAGGTAATCTAGGTAATTCCTCTAGAAATACATTAGGAAACTCATAAACAACTGGCAGTAACTTAATCTTCTATTCAGACACTTTAGTATCCATAACATAAGCAAGATAGACATCACATCCTTTTCTAATATATCTCTGTACTGAGATCGATGAAATCATATTAGAAAACCCATCCTATTTATCAAATTTAACATGAATTATTATACCATCCTGACATTTTAGCACAATGTACTTCTGTTTACAATTTACCACTGCATCATCTTGAGTTAGCCAGTGCATTCCCAAAATCACGTCAAATTCACCAAAAAGTAGTAGCATCAAATTAGCCGAGAAACAATAACCTCTTACCATCAACGGATAGTTTTTCCAAACTTTATCCACCATATCATACTGGCCCAGGGGGTTTGAAACTTTAACCACAAATTCTATGAATTCAACATGTAAATTTTTAACAGACACTAAATTCGTGCATATGTATGAATGTGTTGAACCAAGATCAATTAAAGCAGTAATACTAATATCAAGAAGAGAAAAAGTACCAGTAATAACATCTGGTGTAGAGCATCTTCTCTTGCACGTTTAGCATATGTCCTAGTCGGTGCTCGTGCTTCAAATTTAACTGTTGAATCTTTTGTTACACTTCTGCCACCACTAACATTTTTGGAGTAACGAGGTGGTCTACCTCTCGAGGCTGGATTACTTAGCTTCAAAGTCTGATCAGTATCTTTTTCAATCCTTTTTAGACAATCTTTGAGAAAATGGTTAAGAGAACCACATCTATAGCAAGCTTCACTTCTCATACGGCACTCACCAAAACAAAATTTATTACAATGTTTACACTTCGATTTGGGGTTACCAACACTTCCAACACTTGTTACAAATGGAGAAGAAGATTTCAGGTTAGAGTGTTGAAAGCCCTACTCTTTTCTAGAATATCCCACAGAAGTGGTAAAACGATCATGGTATTTCTATGATTTCTTTGAAGCAGATGCTTGTGATTTCCCCATAAATCTTTTACAAGAAATCAAGACTTCTTTCTCTGCTTGTCTCTTCTATTTGCTTAATTCCTCAGCTTTGTTTGCTTGATCAGCCAGTACTACAAATTCTCCTAATTCAAGAATTCCTATCAATAACTTGATGTCTTTATTTAATCCTTCTTCAAAACGTTTAGACATATCAGCCTCAGTCAAGACCTATTCTTTGGCATACTTGCTTAACCAAAGGGATTCCCATTCATATTTGGATACAGTCATGTTTCCTTATTTAAGCTCTAAAAATTCTTTCTTTTTTTGATCTAGAAATCTCTAGCTAATATACTTCTTTCTGAATTATATTTGACAAAACTCTCATGTAACATTTTCCCTTGATACAATAGAAATCAAAGTATTCCACCACTGATAAGCCAAGTCTTTCAGTAATGATATTGTGCATTTCAAGCATTCGGCTAGTGCATATGATAATTCATCTAGAACCCTGCTAGTATTTTCTAGCCAAAATTCTACCCTTTCTGAATCATCATCAGTAGTAGATAACAACTCCTCTACCCCATATTTTCGAATTTCATCAACTGGAGGCTTACCAGTTCTAAATAGTTCAGTACCTTGTGACACATCGAGAACCAGTTGAGGAACAGGAAGGGGAGGTTGTGGAACAGTAGGATTTCTTCTTAAATAATCAGTGAACCACTCATTCATCATTTGAAAGAAGGCTTCTTTTGCCTCCTCACCTCAGCCCTCAGATACAGGCCTTCTACTACTACTAGATGCAACTTTTTGTATAGAAGCTTAAACAGTGCTTTCAGCTTTCTCGGATTCAACTCTAGCTTGGTTGGAAGACATTACTATATGAAAAACACATTTAAAATGGTCAGGAGATATCACACAATCACAATTTATATAATGGCATGTATAGCTAGACTCATACTTTCTACGTTAGTTTGAGAATCGACTAAACCATAGCTTTGTTACTAACAAATGTAACACCCCTAACCTGTATCCGTCACCGGAACAATGTTAAGGAGCAGTGCCAATAATTACAGAATGAATACAATTTCACATTATTTTATCATTCACGTCAGAAATTTATCAAAAAATCCCTTTTTAGGGCACTCGAGGCCCAAATCATACAGTAGAACAAGTCGTGTAACACCTCTAACCCGTATCGGTCGCCAGAATAGGGTTACGAGGTATTATTGGAGTTTACAGAACATTTATAATTAAATAGAGCCAAGTACTATTTGTACCTCGAAATTTGTCGTAACGTCCCTTAGATGAGCCCTCGAAGCCCAAAACAAGCACTAGAATCGATTCGAGACCAAATCAGGACTTCAGGGAAGTTTTCGCAAAATCCTAAAATTTTTCTCAAAACTAAGGGTCACATGTCCGTGTGGTATGCGAGACGCCCGTGTGGTTAGACCGTGTGGCTCACATGGCTATATGAGATGACCATGTTTTAGGCCGTATGGCTTCACATGCTCCTGTCCCTCACCCGTGTAACTCTCTAACTTGTAACTCATGAAGAAATTGATTTCACACGGCCAAGGCACGCGCCCTTGTTGCTAAGCCATGTGGTTAATTTTAATTTTCGAATTTAGGTGCAAGTTTCACACAACTGTATCAGAGGCCAGTATATCCAGGCCATGTACCTCACACGCGCAGAGCACACGGCCATGTTGAGCCCATGTGCTCAATTCAAGGCATTTTGTTTCCCAAATTTTAGGATAAAAGGGACACACAACCTTGACACATGCCCATGTACCAAACTATTTGTCACACACAGCCTAGACACACGCTCGTGTGTCTACCGTGTGGACAAAATAAGGCTATTTTCTATGCCTTATTTCTCACCCATTTTTATCCAAACCTGTACAAAACATTTACAATTCTAACCAATCGATTTGAACATGATTTTCAATCAATTTCATCATTCAATATGTCATGTTTTCACATGCACACATAGTACCAATCTCACCTCTTCAGACTTGCACATTCAACCTTACCAATTTAGTCCATTCCATGTATACATGTAAAACCATAATTTATTTTATATATATATGAAGACCAAAATAAAGTCATTCCTAGCAACACCAATGGCTAGTTTACATTTATCTAATTCAACGTTCACATTAGTTTAAGTAGCCTATATATGCCATTATGCCAAAACAAAGTGTCTTTATATACCAAAATGTTCCTGTAAATAGTGTGATGATTCTCCTACCGTTCTTCAATCTTTTCGAGCTTCTGAGCACTATAAAATAGGGAAAATAAAATAGGGTAAGAACTTAGTGCTTAGTAAGTTCATGTAATGAGAATTTAACTTACCACATGTTTCCATTAAATTAAATCAAACATACATGCATCCAAGCAATGGAATATTATCCTATCACACATAAACTCAACACTTGAGTTAATCAAATAGGTTCATGTAATATTCATACATAGATGAGCTCATCATTCCATGACTTCTATATACTTGCCATTTCCATGTCACTTATACGTTTCATGAGAAAGTCATTCATGTTCCATTAGCCATTTCTATGTTTATCCCTTTGAATTTTTGAGAATTTCAATGGATAGCCGGTAGTACACTTACAGTGTACAAATTCATAATCCATCAATTCGTATTTACCCTTACTAGAGAGCACACTCCTGAGCCTCATTTTTTACAGCGGGATTACAAATCCAGGCTAAATCCCCTGTAGCATATGCTCAAAGAGTTTTGTCAAGATTACCAGTCCAGGCTAAATCCTTGCAGTAAAAAATACTCTATAGAGTTTAGTTTAGATTACCCGTTCAGGGTAAATCTAATCTATATCATATACAACAAAAACATGTTAGAAAATTCACATGCTACTGGTACTGTATTAATCTTCGACTCTGATACTTTAGTGTCGAGTATATAAGTCAAGTAAGCATCATACCCTTTTTTAACATATCTCTCTGTTTCCATCACTGAAATCACATCAGATAACCTTCTGTCTGATCAGACTTAACCTAGAACAACTCGCCGTTCTGACATTTTAACAAAATATGTTTCTATCTACAATTTACTACTGCATCATGCTGAGTTAGCCAATCCATACCCAAAATAACATCAAACTCATCAAATGGCAACAATATCAGATCAGTTGGAAAACAATAGCCTTGAAACATCAAAAGACAATTCCTGCAAACCTTATCTACGAGCACATGTTTACTTAGAGGATTTGATACTTTAACTACAAATTCAATTAATTCCACAGGAAATTTCTTACTATGTACTAAATTTTCTCAAATATAAGAATGAGTGGACCCAGGGTCAATCAATACAATAACATCAGTATCATAAAGTAAGAAAGTACCAGTGATCACATCAGGAGATGATGCCTCCTCACGAGCTCGTATAGCAAAAGTCCTAGCAGGTGTTCTTGTTTCAGACCTTGCCGCTAAGTCTTTTACCATGCCTTTACCACCAGCTCCACCTCTGACATTCCGCTAGGGTCTACCTCTGCCAGTAGTATCACTCTGCCTAGCACTTTGAGCTTTTTCTTCTTCTACCTTCTCAGAACAGTCTTTAATAAAGTGCTCTTTGGAGCCAAATCTGTAACAGGAACGACTATTCATATAACACTCACCAAAGTGTAGTCTACCACAACGCTGGCATTCGCATCTATTTGATCTTACATTTCCCACACTTGACATCGAAGTAATTTGAGCTCTAGAACCCGAATTTGATTTTTTCTTGTCTCGATAAGAATACCAGGGTGAAGTTATCTTTCGAGGATTTGCTTCTTTGAGTCTTTTTGATTGGGATTGAAATGACTTGTTCATCGGTCTTTTTCTTTGATCCCAGGTCTCGATATCAGCTTTTCTCTTTTCTTTATTCAATTCATCAGCTTTACAAGCTCTGTCAACAAGTACCACCATTTCTTTTAATTCTAGAATTCCCACTAACACCTTCATGTCTTCATTAAGTCCATCTTCAAACCTTCTGCACATCATTGCTTTGGTAGAAACACATTCTTGTGCATATTTACTGAGCCTTACAAACTCGCATTCATATTCAGCCACCGTCATCTTACCTTGTTTCAATTCAAGAAATTCCTTCCATTTCTAATCAATAAATTGCTGACTAATATACTTCTTTCGAAACTCTTTCAAGAAGAAATCCTAGGTTACCCTTTTTTTTGGATCTACAGATATCAAAGTCTTCCACCAACGATAGGCTGAATCTTTCAGTAATGATACCACACATTTTAAACACTCTTCAGGTGTGCAAGATAATTTATCAAATATCTGCATAGAATTCTCAAGCCAGAACTCTGCTTTTTATAGATCATCATCAATGTTTCTCTAAATTTTTTAGCCCCTTGTTTACGGAGCTTATCTACCAAAAGTTCGATCGATCATACCAGATCAATACTTTATGGAGCTGTGGGGACCGGTTGTGGTATAGGTGGGGGAGGAAGAGGTTGAACATTACGATTTGCTCTAATAAAATTAGTATACTAGTCATTCATCATTTGAAGAAAAGCATTCCTAGCTTCATTTTCTTGTCCTGATGTCTCATGTCTACTTTCTGCAGGCGTGGTCCCTTACGCGGGAGCCGACGCATTACTTGCAATATCATCACTCGCTGCTCAATCAGGATCCATTACTATATAAAAACAAAACACAATTTAGTAATGTCAGAAGTCACCACACTATCACAATATATTTATGGCATGTATAGATAGACTTTCACACTCTTAATAATGGTCCGAAAACCGTTAAAATCACAGCTCTGATACCACTAAAATGTAACACCCTATACCCATGTTCAATATTGGAATAGCATACAAGTATTATCAGAATAACATACGTGTATCAAATTGAGACATAAAATGATTATCTAAATTAAAACCTGTCAATTATTTACACATCTTTTAAACATAAAATTCACATATATCTTAAATTTGTAATTTAGCTAATATTAGATTATATCGATAACATAATACAAGCGATATATGCAATATTAAAAATCAACTTTTTAAGTAATATTACTAAAATTTACAATGAAATACTTAAGCCTTCTATACATGCCACATATCCAAAATATGTTTACAAAATACGAAAAGGAAGGATGGATAATTTTGGTGACCCTCTGACAATTTTCCCCGAATCACGAACAAACTCGATTACACTATAAAATAAGACAAGAAAGAAAGAGGAAGCAAATTAAGCTAATAGCTTAGTAAGTAATATGTAAATAATAATAAAAATAACAAACTTATAATTGCATTTATAGATCCCAAAATATGTATCCACAATTACACAACCTTATTCTCACATGCATTTATCATTTGCTTAAGTTCAGTACAAATTGTCCATTTGAGTCCCAGTCACTAAATTATTTTTATCTAGAGCTACGGAACTCTAAATTAAGATCCAATAATTTTCCATGAAACTAGACTCATTTGTATTCTTACCATAAAATTTTAGAATTTTTGGTTGGGCCAATTAATAGAGTTTTTTCATTAAATCTTCCCCTATTTCGCTACTTGACAATCCTAACCACTCTTCACTAAAATTTCAATTTCTCTTTATACATAGTCAGAAAGATGTTCACGTTTGTTTCTTCTAAAAATAGACTCAATAAGGAATCCACCCATATAAATTATGTTCCATAATTATTTTACCGATGGCTTTGTGCCACGCATGTTATCGATGGCTTAGTACTGTCCATATTACTGAAAGCTCGTGCGATTACTAAAGGCTTTGTGCCGTTTTGAAGTTTTTGTACTGCTATTGATGGCTTTACGCCACTTATTTTACTTGCAGCTATGCTGCGATTCTGATTACTGGCAGCTAAGTTGCGATTCTGTTGACTGGCAGTCTTATTGCGATATTGGTTAGTGCCGTAACCGGTGCTACATTAGGAGTGTAGGGATGGATGGGTCGATTTAATTCCCCACAGGGGTGTAGAATTTGACAGAGGCAAGTGTAGGGTTGGATGGGATAACTTGCATCATACATCATACATACTACATTTTGATTCTGTTTCTATTATGGGCTAAGGCCAACTATTACTGTATTGGGCTTAGGCCCACATATGTTCTGCTTTTGATTCTGCTACTGTAATGGGCTAAGGCCCACCTGATACTGTCTGCTATAATGGGCCTTCTATACTTTTGAGTAACTATTTTTATATTACGGGATTACACACTGGGTTTATGTAAACTCACCCCTTTTTAACTTACAGGTAATCCCTAGTGTTAGGTGGATCGGTGCTGTGAGGGACTCGAGGGTGGCCACACAACTACAACTGTTTTCACATTCGACTTTGATTTTCAGTAATTTCAATTTGGGTTTATTTATTTTGTAATAAGGCCTCTCTCTAAATTTCTGGCTTTAACATGGGTTTTTAGTTATCACAATTTATATCTACTAGAAGTAAGACGTGGTTTTCCAAAATATTAACTGCTTTCAAAACATTATGTTTCCGCAACACAAATTTTTAAGCTTCCGCAACGAACCATGTTTTAAAAGTAATAACGTTTTAAATTGGTTAACAAATGACTAAGAATTAACAAAGGGGCTTTAACCAACAAATCAAGTTTTCAAAACACTCCAATGTGACACTGCCAGATTCAGCCATAACGTTCAGGCGGGGTTTGGGAGTGTTACATCCAATTTCACTGAAACTAGGCTATTACACTAATTTTGATTCGTATGTTGTATCCCCACAAACTCGACCTAGACATTATAGCCAAATCTAGATGATCACATTAGCCATGTTGATGGTGTGGAAAAATCATGTAGCTATTTTGTATTAAAAATCATTATTATTTTAAAACACGATTTTGATCTTCTTTAAGAAAAGCCAAGTTTTGTTGAGATTGTTTATCTTTAGAAACCTCGACTATTTGATAGTATACAGAAACTGTCATATTTCAAATAAACATCATAGCAAAAATTAATGTTACTCATTTGTCATTTTAAAATCGTATTTTTGACCTATCTTATGAAATCTCGGTTTAATAAGTAGGTAGTGTTGAGTTTTGAAAATAAAGTATTGAGTTTGAAAATGCATATGTTTAAGTTGAATTTGGTATTATTATGAGAAATCTAGTTTTACTTATTAATTTTATAAATTCTCTTAGGTGATGGTTTAAAAACGTAAATCATGCAAAACAATCCCAAAAGCCAAAATCCAAAAGAAAGTCCCAAACCATAGTCTACAGAAAATAAAACAAATCCCAAAATATGAAGTACAAAAATATAGTACTTTTTTAGAAAATTTTTTAGTGCACCTCCATTAGCTGAGCCCATCCTAACCTCGATTATTATATGAAAAGTCAAAAACTTAAAGGGGTGAGCTTTTTAAGCCCAGTATAGGTTACAAACCATAACAACAAAAATTAAAACAAAACATCATTAATTTAACAAATCATATATATATATATATTATACAATCACAAAATCACTTTTACCAGAATGCATAATGACGATGTTAAGGAAAAGTTTTTTTAGAAATAGTGCTAAATTTTTAGAAAATAGTTCCTACCCATCTCTGCTACACACATAATGAGTTCCCAATAAATCATCCATCTAGTAACACCAATTATATGGACAAGCCACCAGATATTACGATCGAGCTGCTAGAAGTAGAATATTGTGATCAAGCCACCAAATATTGTAGATATACTGCCAGGTACATAATATTATGGTCAAGCCACCATAAATTGCATATATACTGCTTGATACTTCCTCTGTACAATATTATTTCAACCCTATGCATGTGACATGGGATACAAAATAGAATTTTCAGTAGGCATGCTTAACATGCGAGTCATAATCAGAATAATAACATACTTAACATGCGAGTCAAAATATCAATAAATTAATATCTTGTCTACAATACATGCATATCCAACATCGCCATATATCACATATCATGAGTATTAGGAAATCACGTATCATCACATTTACAGAAAATTGCATAATCTTATACAAACATCATAGATCTGAAGTTCCAGAATCACTTACTTGGAATCCTCCTTTTCATTGAATTTTATCAATCCATATGAATACTTAACGCACTCACCCAATATCATATTTCAAAATTTTTTTAATAATTATTTAATCTTTTCATAAACTTATATTAATCTTGATTAAAAACAATGTCGTATATTATATCAAGGTAGATTCCCATACTTGAGTTATGTAGATCCAACGCAATACTAGTCTCTTTGATCACCCAATCTAGGGTTTAACTAGTCTTATATTAGATCTGAGTATAAAATGATGTTTTATCAATAAAATGTTATTTTATTAATCCTTGATAAGAACAATTTAAACAAGAATTTTCCTATTTCAATAATCATTTATATTTTAATGGATATGATTCCAATTTGTGTCCAACTTCCAAAGCTAGGGGCATTCCATGTTAATGATAGATGATCCTTTAAACAAAAAATATTCTATGTGAGAAAATAAACATATTGATGGATAAATTTCAAAAACCCCTTTTATCATAAATAGCCTAAAAGTGAAGAAGAAAAATATTATCATTAGAGTTTAAAGATCACTTACGAAAAATCCCAAGGTCTAGATAAATCATTGATCCCACAATGTTTTGTTTACAATGAAAGATTATCTAATGAAATCATTACTCAAAAATAAAATGAAAAGGTATTAGGATCATATATGGCTTATGAAAAATAAGAAAGGAGGATTAGAAGTTTGATTTTAATAGAAGAAATGAATAGAAAACAAAAATCAGTGAGAAATGGTGGTCTACGGCAGTGGAGCTGTAATGGCGGTGAGATGATGGTGTAACTCCCTAAACTTAGCCTAAACGTTATGGCTGAATCTCGAAAATCACATTGGCCATAATGATGACACAGTAAAACATTTATAAGTTTTCTCTTTAAAAATTGCCTTCGTAAAATTGTCTTTGAATCTTGTTTTAAGTAAAACCAAATTTAGTTGATATCTTTTAACTTTAGAAAACATCATAGCAGACAAATTAAAATATCGTAGCAGACAAATTTTCTATACCTAAAACTCATTTGTTGTTTTGAAAAGATAGGTTAGACATACATCTCATAAAATATCCGTTTCGTGAGAAGATAATATTGGGTTTCAAAAACATAGTAAAAGTTTTTAAATCATCCTTATTGAATTTAAATTCACTTTTATTGGAAACTCTATCATAACTTATTATATTTTTTTCCAAATCACTTAAATAATAGTTTTAAAACATAATCCATGCAAAAAAAATCCCAAGTCAAAATCCAAAATCTATGTCCAAACTAATGTCCATCGTAAATAAACACAACCCAATATATCAAATACAAATAATAATAAAGTTTTTAGAAAAATGATTAAGAGTGCCTACATAGCCAAGCCCATCCTAACCTCAATTATCTAAAAAATTAGAATTTAAAAGGGTAAGCTTTATAAGTGTAACACCCCCGACCCAACCCAGACGCTATGGCCGAATCTGGCGATGTCACAACAAACAGATTGTTTCCAAAATGATTTTATGAAATTGAGAATATGTTTGATAGGAAATTTACTTGGTTAAAATTTAAGTTTGATATCTAGAAATTCAAGTTCATGTTAAGCCCAAAATGAAAGCCTATGTTTAAACAAAACGCCAAATAATAATGTTATTTAAAATCCACGTTTAATTTGAGAAATTTATCTAAGTAAAAATAAAAACTAGGTAGTCAAAACATAAATAAACCTTAAATACAGTCACATCGGAGACACAAGGTCTTATTACATCAAATGAAAATAAAATAACAAAACTAAAGTAATTGAAGGAAATAATTTATTTAAAATCCCTAAGTAACTTGCAGTGTGGCCACCTCAGAGTCCTCTCCTCGTCGAGCTGCCTATTGAGGGTTACCTGAAACATTAAATTTAAGGGTGTAAGTTCCGTAACTCAATGTGTATGACTCTTGTCAATCAAATCAATTCAATATACACATATCACATTGGGCCTAAGCCCTAGCAATATCGGTGGTTTGGGCCTTAGGCCACATTGACCTCATATCATATCAGAATCACATGAATGCAATGCTCCCACCCCAAATCCAGCCCTACACTCCAATTCCCTTCCAACCCTACACTCCTGTGGAGATATAAATATCAACCCACCCATCCCTACACTCCAAAGGTAGCACCGGTTGCGGGACTACTCAAACGTTGCAGTGAAGCTGCTATATAATGGGCTTAAAGCCTCCAGTGGATCCACGGTCGTCAAGTGACTATGCGATCCTCATATCTTCCTCCGTCCAATTTATCCCCCCAAATGCAACATACATATTATGAATGCACATACAATATTTTCCATACATTAAGTATTTAGGGGTATTTCAGTCATTTTACTACCCAGGGGTATTTTGGTAATTTTCTGCCCTACAAGGGTGTTTCAGTACTCCTACCCTATGAGGGTGTTTTAGTAATTCTACCCTACAGGGCATTATAGTAATTCTACCTTAGAGGGTATTTTCGTAGTTCTACCCTAGAGGGGTATTTTTGTAATTCTACCCTAGAGGGGTATTTTCGTACTTTCCTAAAGGTACAGATTTTAATTATGGGTTTTGGCCCATCAACAAGTCCTCGCGACTAAGGTGAACGGACACTATGTACCAGGTAGGATTCAAGAGAAAATGAGGTGGGTCACTCAGACCGCTTAAGTACCAAGCTCTTTCTAGATCCAATCCTAGACATGCACACATCCATTGCCACACCTTAGTCTAGCGACTTGTCCACGGACATTCTCCATTCTTGAGTACACTAAGATGTCATCTATGAACATCACTATGAATTGGTCTAGGTAAGGTTGAAAGACCCTGTTCATAAGATCCATAAAAGCAGCAGGTGCGTTCGTTAGCCCAAAAGGCATCACCCAGAACTCGTAATGTCCATAACGAGTTCTGAAAGTTGTCTTATACACATCTGCCTCTTTAACCCTCAATTGATGGTACTCTGAACGAAAATCAATCTTCAAGAACACTGAGGCTCCCCTAAGTTGATCAAATAGGTCATCTATCCTAAGTAGGGGGTACTTGTTCTTAATGGTTAACTTATTCAACTGTTGATAGTCAATGCACATAGCAAAGACCCATCCTTCTTCTTTATGAACAACATCGGTGCTCCCCATAGAGACACACACCCCTGTCTAACAATTCTTGAATCTCTGCCTTAAGTTCCACCAACTCCTTTGGTGCCATCCGATAAGGTGCGATGGACACTAGAGCCGTACCAGGTAACAACTCAATTCCAAACTCTTCTTCTTTATTGGGCGGTAGCCCAGGCAGTTCATCCAGAAAAACATCTAAAAACTCACTAACTGTCCTTAAATCCTGAATAATAGGGCTCTCAACCTCCATATTACTTATATAAGCCACATAAGCTTTACAACCCTTACGCACCAACTTTTCAGCCCTTAATGCTGAAATCACATTCAACAAATAATTTTGGCACTCTCCAATTACCACTACTTCCTCATCTTCCACTGTCCTTAACACTATCCGCTTTGCAGTGCAATCCAAGGTCACCCGATGTTTCACCAACCAATCCATTCCCAAAATAAGATCAAACTCACTAAAAGGTAACTCCATTAAGTCTGCTAAAAAGGTAACCCCTTGGACTACCAGGGGTACATCCCTAAATAACTTATTCACTTCCACTGACTGGCCTAACGAACTTAACGCAGAAATCCTATTTGTAGTAATTTCAAACATACCACCCAACAACTCAGTCCTATTGTATGCCACATATGAATGCGTTGATCCAATATCAATTAGCGCAACATAAGGTAACTCATGAATTAAAAACACACCCGTTATCACATTTGGTGCATCTCCTTCCTCTCTGCGACGAGCCACATAGACCAAAGCTGGCTGCCTCGCTTCTACCAGACTGGCACCTCTGCTTGGTGCTCCACGTCCACGTCCATGTCCAGCGCCATTACCACCACTGGCTTGACCACGGCCCCTTGGTGGTTGTTGACCCCTTCTCTGCTGCTGGGGATTACCTCGGCCATCGGCTTGTACTTGGCCTGGCCTCCTCAAGCACTCTCTAATTCTATGTTCCACAGACCCACAGCTCAAACAGGCTCCTATTCTCCTCCAGCATTCACCTGTATTTTCTTTACCATACACCGCACAAGGTGGTATCCCAGGGTTAGCATCAGCAACAAGGCCCCCAGCTCTAACCGGCCCATTCACTCTAGCCCTTCTTGTAGGCCTTTGTTTTGTTGCCCTGGCCTCCACATTCTGCTTATTTTTACCCCTCTCCTTCTCTCAGTTGAGTCACTCTATGCGCTTTACTTCCTCCGCTATCTTAGCTTTTTCTACCAATACCGCAAAGTCCCGCTCCCTCTACGGAGCTTTAAGTACCCTAAGGTTATCTCTTAAATCGTCCTCAAATCGCACGCACCGCTCATACTCTGTCGCAACTATTCCTTTGGCATATCGACGTAGGCACAAAAACTTAGCCTCATATTTCGCTATTGACTTATCTCCTTGAGTTAGATTCAAAAACTCCTTCCTTCGGGCATCCACATATCCTATTCCAATGTACTTCCCTTGAAACGCCGACTTAAAGAACTCCCATGTGATCTGCTCCGATTGGTTGCCCTCCTTCACGGTCAACCACCAGTGATACACTTCTTCCTTAAGTAGGGATATCGCCCACTTCAATTTTTGCACCATCGTGTAGTCCAAATCATCCATTATCCTTTCCGTGGCTTCTAACCAGTACTCCGCCACATTTGGGGCCACCCCAGCTACTCTTTTGAAAATCTCAGCCCCATTAGCTCGAAGTCGTTCCATGACCGACCCACGACTTCCTGTTCCATTATTAAGCACAACGACCCCTTCTAGAATCCTTAGCATGGCCTGCGATATAGCATCTTTTGTAGTAGCAGCCCGATCGTAAGGTCCTGTTTCAGCAATTGGTGAGGCCGGAGCCTCTTCTACTCCAACGTTGGGCATATGGTCCAATGTCGATGATCCAGCCTTAGCACTTCCACGACCTCTGCCGCAGCCTCTTGCACCTCTTCTAGTGCTTATTGTTGCGTACGTGTTTCTGAATTAAAATTTTTATGAAATTTTAGTGCATAATTCCACTGTTTAACGGTTATGTCTTATGTAATTTAATAATTTACAAGTTATTTCACCGATGCGATTCCACTACAGGCTCAAGTTTCCTATGGGCTTTAGTCTCTAAAACCTATTGTTTAAAGTAGCCCAATATCAAAGTATAATTCAAAAATTTAAATAATACAATAACAGAGAAAAAAACCTTACTTGGCTCGACGTCTAGGGCTTGGTGAACCACACTTCCAAAAACCTGCAGAAACTTTTTAATCTAGCTGTTTTTAAAAAAAACTAAGGCCCATTTCACTGCCCGAGCTTCGTAACCGGGCTCCGATACCACTAAATGTAACACCCCCGACCGGGCCTAGACACTATGGCTGAATCCGGTGATGTCACATCAAACAGATTATTTCCAAAACAATTTTATGAAATTGAGAATATGTTTGATAGGAAATTCACTTGGTTAAAATTTAAGTTTGGGATTTAGAAATTCAAGTTCATGTTAAGCCCAAAATGAAATCCCATGTTTAAACAAAACACCAACTAATAATGTTATTTAAAATCCACGTTTAATTTGAAAAATTTACTTAAGTAAAAATAAAAACTAGGTAGTCAAAACATAAATAAACCCTAAATACAGTCACATCGGAGACACAAGGCCTTATTACATCAAATGAAAATAAAATAACAAAACTAAAGCAATTGAAGGAAATAATTTATTTAAAATCCCTAAGTAACTTGTAGTGTGGCCACCTCCGAGTCCTCTCCCACGTCAAGCCGCCTATTGAGGGTTACTTGAAACATTAAATTTAAGGGTGTGAGTTTCGCAACTCAGTGTGTACGACCCTTGCCAATCAAATCAATTCAATATACACATATCACATTGGGCCTAAGCCCTAACAATATCGGTGGTCTGGGCCTTAGGCCACATTGACATCATATCATATCAGAATCACATTAATACAATGCTCCTACCCCAAATCCAACCCTACACTCCAATTCCTTTCCAACCCTACACTCCTGTTGGGATATAAATATCAACCCGCCTAGCCCTACACTCCAAAGGTAGCACCGGTTGCGGCACTACTCAAACGTTGCAGCGAGGCTGCTATATAATGGGCTTAAAGCCTCCGGTGGATCCACGGCCGTCAAGCGACTATGCGATCCTCATATATTCCTTCCTCTAATTTATCCCCCCAAAATGCAACATACATATCATGAATGCACATACAACGTTTTACATACATTAAGCATTTAGCGGTATTTCAGTCGTTTCACTACCTTGGGGTATTTCGGTAATTTTCTACCCTACAAGGGTGTTTCAGTACTCTTACCCTATGAGGGTGTTTTAGTAATTCTACCCTACAGGGCATTATAGTAATTCTACCTTAGAGGGTATTTTCGTAGTTCTACCCAAGAGGTGTATTTTTGTAATTCTACCCTAGAGGGGTATTTTCGTACTTTCCTAAATGTACAGATTTTAATTATGGGTTTTGGCCCATCAACAAGTCCTCGTGACTAAGGTGAGCGGACACTATGCACCAGGCAGGATTCAAAAGAATAGGAGGTGGGTCACTTGGACCGCTTAAGTACCAAGCTCTTCCTAGATCCAATCCTAGACATGCACACATCTATTGCCACACCTTAATCTAGCGACTTGTCGATGGACATGTTTAATTATTTAATTAAGTCTTATGTAAAATTTGAGAGATCAGAACTAGCTTATAGTCCATTAAAGACCCTAACATGCATTTCTACGATCCCATAAGGCCCACTAGGCCCAATCATATTCTTTAAACCCATTAAGCCCCAAGCATGCTTATGTAGACCATTAAGTCCAATCACAATTCAATCATGCAATTATGCATTTCAATCCATCTTACAATTTCATATCACCACTTTGCCACTTTGGGCCCACAAGATCGTCAAGCGCATTCGGGATTTCAGGATTTCAGTTTTTGCCGATTGTCGTGTGTGTAGTATATGTACACACCTGATTGATGACCTGCACTACTCTATTCTCAGCCTTGACCTACAACCAGAACCATTTTCGAATCAATTCTATACCTTAAACTACAACTTCATCAAATCCCAAAGCCTTACTGTAACCTTACCGTGTACCACCGATTTAAATAGCCTTTCCTTCGCTATTACTTCTGAATTTCCTTAGATTTGCACCAATACACGTATACTATCAACATCAAGTAACTTGTATTCCACACAAGTCACCCCTATCAACCATATTTACATTCGGCCACCTATAAAATCGAAATTGAAAGTGAATACACTTACCATTCGTTAGAGATCTTTTCCTTGCTTTGAATCCTAGAACCCTACCCCTCGTTTAACGGGGTTAATCGATAAGAAAAGAAAGGATTAGATAGCCCCTTCAGCTTTACTAAACACACCAAAAATGATTAACTAGGCACTTATCGAAACTGATCTCCAAACTTGCGGCCTAGATCCCCTCTGAATGTGTAATCGGTTTTTAACCACTTGACTAAGTGTTGCAAATAACAAAAACCGGTTTGAGATAAAGGACAACAAAAGAAATCGACAAAAAAAGATGGATATTCCGCATTTAGGAGATTTCAGGGAAGAAGTTGGCAAGAGATTACAGGTATTCGGCTCTTAGGGAAACAAAGGTAACTTTCGGCTTTCAAGAATTTCGGGATGGTGTTCGACCTTGAGAGATGAAGAACTTTAGTGGAACTTCGGTAACAATGAAAGGGAAAAGAAAAGAGAGAAGAAAGGTTAGATAACAAGTGAATTCGTCAAAAAAAAAAACAAAAACCGTCATGCACATTTGACATTCCTTTAAATAGGCACAACTGATTCAAGCCTCCCTTGCAGTCCCATTTGACACCAACTCTCTCTCTCTCTCAATCTCCTATTTTCTCTCCATTATCTCCACCTTAAAATTCTCTCCTGAACACTCTCCTCTAGAGTCCCCTTTTGCGCCACCACCTTCTTTCCGTGAGCAAAAATAATGTCCTAAAACCACCACACTTGAGCCTCGAACCTTGGACCTTATTCCCTACATGAAACACCACCTTGTAGCTCCCAAGTAACGCCACCTTGCCACTAGGCCACAGGCCCTACTATGTCTTATTTTCCCCTTAATTCGTTTATGAGGCCTATTACCAAAGTCTAGGGTTCCACAAAGGCAAAAACTAATTTTTTTCCTATGGTCAACCCTATCGCTAAGACTTCAAATAACCTCGTAGCATCTTAAAATTAATATTCTACAGTGCTACTTATACATACCAAAGTCAAGTACAGAATTTCATAATTTTGGGATTTTTGGGGCATTACATTAAGCTCAATATGGTTATAATAATAATAACACGAAAATATAATTCATAACAATCATCAATTTATATTGATCATATCATAATAAATCTTCATTCATAGAATCAAATATGGTAGAATGCATAATGACAATGTCAATGCAACTCTTTTTAGAAAACTATGCAGATTTTTAGAACAACATATCCTACCCAACTCTACTACACACCATAAGAGTTCTTCAGAACTCGTCCATCCATTAATCACACCAATATTGTTGACTAGCCACCAGATAATTCAGTCAGGCTACCAAAAATAGATTAATGTGGTCGAGCCACCAGATGATGCAGATTTAATGCCAGATACTTCCTTTACATATAAATTTCCTAACCCCATGCATATGATATGGCATACAGAACAAATTTTCAGTAGGCATGCTTTACATGTGATTTAGAATCAGAAATATTTTATCATAGTGGCATGCTTAATCATGCCAATCGAAATTAGAATATGATATGCTTAACATGTGAATCAATAGATAAGAATAATAACAGACGATATTTTCATACGAATTAAAACATTGATAATCATATTTCCACATCACATGTACATATAATTTCATTAGTTGTAAATCACATGATATGAGTAATAGGAATCACATACAAAAATATTTTACCGAAATCACCCAAATCCAAATCTATAACACCCCCAAACCCGGCCTAAGCATTATGGTCGAATCTAGCGGTGACACATCGAAGTGCTTTTTGAAAACTTGATTTTGTTGATAAACCTGTTAGGAAGTTAAAGACTCTTTATGCTTTTATCAGAATGTTTTGTACTTTATAAAAAACTATTGTACTTTATATTCTTTGTTAATCCTCAACTCATCTTAGCCATTTGTTAACCATTTTAAAACGTCATTACTTTAAAACATTGTTGTTGCGAAAGCATTTTGAGAAGAGTTGCGTAAACACGGTGTTTTGAAAATAGTTAACCCTTTTCTTTGAAAACCTGTCATTTCCTATACTAGTATAATATATCAAGCAAGTAAAACCCAATAAAAAATTTAAAACCATAGAAAGGCCTTATTATATAACGAAAGCCCAAATGAAATATTTATTATCCATAAGCTAATATAAAACCAGTACGGATGTGTGGCCACCATCGAGCTCCTCGCAGCACCAATCTGCCTAACGCTAGGGATTACTTATATAGTTAAACAGTGGGGTGAGTTTACGAAAACTCAGTGTGTAATCCCCTAATATATAATTAGATATATAGAATGCAGTAACAGACTGGGCCTGAGCCCATTGTAGTCAGCAGTATTAGCTAGGCCTTAGCCCATTACAATAGCAGATTTAGAGACAGAATATATGTGGGACTAAGCCCAATACAGTATCAGTAACAGAGCAAAAATGCAACAGAAATCCCACCCCAATCCAGCCAACACAACACTCCGCCCCTCCAGTCATACCATGTGGGGATAAAATCGACCCACCTAGCCAAACACACTAAGATTAGCACCGGTTATGGCACTAATCGATATCACAGCAAAGCTGCTAGTAAGCAGGATGGCTACAAGCCATAAATAGGATGGCTAAAAGCCATTAACAGGATGGCAGAATGCCATAAGCAGGATGGCTAAAAGCCATAACACTTTCTTCGTCAATAATAACCCAACCTCATGTATAATGCCATGTCATAATAACATACTCGAATGCAACATGTCCTGCTCGAGTACAGACATACATAACATAAGCAAAGCAATCATTTTACCTTTAGGGGTATAATAGTCATTTTCATCAAAATGGGTCTAGACACACTTACCGACCCATCAGAAGGTCCATAGTCATCTCGGGTGACTCATGTAACCTTAACAAACATAATAGTGTGAATGCGCCCAAAGCCCATTATGCGGCCCATGTAGGCCCACACACCCGTGTGGCCCACTAAGTCCAGAAACAACACTAGCCATGTATATGACACAGTTGAGTCCACTATTCCCACATATTTGTAAGATTCACCCATGTAGGGCCTATGAGCCCATTGGGCCCACACTGCCCATTTCGCCCAACATGGCCCATGATGATCTGAGCCCATGAGATCGCTCATGGTGGCCTTTACATTCTTTCGTGCATGTTTTGTGGGCTCGGTTCACCAACATGTGATCGCACACTGTGTGGCATCAATCGTCGAGCTTTTCAACTTTTTGACTTTTCAGCTTTTGCTGATTTATAGTAAAACATTGTGAATACACTCCTGTTATGATTAGAAGCTAATCCTTGATTCGAACACTATTATTCCAACCCAATAGTAAACACACCATTAATTCTCAGGAAATGTACAAAACACCCTCGACCACGACCTACGCAAGAGTCACCATTTTTCATTAGGTTCATACCTAAAATATAAGACCATCATAACAAGTAACCCATGATTCTTTATGACATACCCGTAACCGCTTACCAATACAGTAGAACCGATTTACAAACTAATGAAGTAGTACACAAAGAATCTCGAATGAGGATTAGCCTGAAAGAGTAGACAAAAAAAGGGTAAGTTCAACCATAAGAGAAAGTGAAACATTCGGCTAAGCAGAAGTATAGAAGAGGGAAAAAATGAAATAATCACCGATTGCCAAAGGACTGATTGTCATCATCGAACCAAAATGGAGAAGGAAGATTCGACCAAAGTACCAAAAGAGAGAGATGATGATAGAACAACTTGAAAAAGATGATGATAGAACAATTTGAAAAAGATGAATAGAGAAAAGAAGTGAGATGAATTCAGTCTCAATATCAAACTATTAACTGAAAAGGGATCGAGAGCGAAGGAGAGTGTATAATCAGCAGATAATGAAAAAGAAAAAGAAAGAAAGTCGGTTCACAAAAGCAGATAAAGAAAAGAGAGGGAGAAAGTGAGCAAATCGTAAAGCAAAGAACAAAATGCCCGAATGGTCAAAAAAGAGAATAATTTTCAGCACCCAAGAGTAGAAGAAAAGAAAAGAAAAGACCAAAAGTGGCTGCAATGTGCTCAATAGCACAACCAAAACCAATTCTCGAAAGAAACACACTAAAAACCAAATTCAAGAGTGCCAAAGTCCCTATATGGCACAACTCTCCCCCCATCTCACATTTCCTTGATTTCCTCCTATAATCTCTCCCAATAGCAACCTCTTCAAATCCCAATATTCTCTCCTCAAATTTCTCCAAATATCCCTCATCATTTCTCTTTATTACTAGTTTAAACTTTAATAAGCAGTATTCAATTCAAACTCCACCACTCACACCACAAAGGGGTAAAATAAATACTTATTTGTGCATAGAGTGACTCGGACCCAAGTCTCCCAATAGCTATAAACACGCCACTAACCACCTTTACCAACAGGCTCCTTGTGTCATATTTCACTCATAAATACCTAAAAGGTTCCATGCTAGAGTCATGGTTGTAACTAGAAAGAAAATAAAACTATCACAAGAGCCAAGGCTCGAACCTCAGACCCTAGGAGTACTCCACACGTCATTTACCACTTGACCAACAACTCTTCCATGTCGTATTTCAACCAAATAAATTGAAGAAGCCTACTATCTAGAACCAAGGGCCTTATTCACTTAAAATTAAAATTTTTGCTAAAGCCCAAGTTTGAACCCAAGACTTCTCGAACACTTCTCAGAACATGAAACTACTGAATCAGACATTTATTTTTTGTCACTATCTTGCACAACTAAATACCCATGTGCCGTCTCCTAACTGCCCCCTTGCTCAAGGCGCAATATTTCTAGGCCCAAATTCAGGGCGTTACAACATCATTATCACAAATCTTAAAGTTTTAGGAATACTTACGTCATATCCTCATTTATTAGATTTTACCAATCTTTTTGAATACTTTCATATTCACTCAATATCACATTTTCAAAAAATCATATAAACGGGTATTATACTCATATTGTTAGTAGTATTATTATTAAACCAATACCATCCACTATTATTATTAAGAGAAAATCCCCACACCTTATAAATTCGATTGGTAAATGCCGATTCCACTTCGAAAGGGGGAGATTGATTCCTTGAGTCACTACGATATCGACCAAATACTTATGTTAGTATAGATTTAATAAAAAAACTACAAATTCCCTTGATTAACAATGATTGTGATACGATAACACTTACACAAAAGATCATCAAATTGCACGTTACAATGAATGGGTTACACTTTTGGGATCTTTGAAAGGCCCTTAATTAAAGCACGTGAATGAGTAGTAAGTATCATCCTAAACTGAAAATAAAAATACAAGAATATAAAGTGAGTGGAAGTCCTTTATACTTTCGATATAGTGTAGAAAAATGCTTGGTAATATTTCCCAAAAATTTGACAAGAGAGGGGAATTCGACACTATAAAACATAAAAAAATAAGTTTAGAAAGTAAGATGAGAAATGATCTTTTAATAAATAAAAAAATAGAATTGAGGGATTATAGAGGTGAGTTTCAAAAAAAGGAAAAGAAAAGAAGAAAATTGAAGAAATTTGGTGGTGGCCGATGGTGGCAGTCAAGGAGAGGTGGTGGTGCGGTGGTCTTATATGGTGCTGGAGTGGAAGAGAAATGAGGTAAAAAGGCTTCAAAGGTGATGAAACAAATAAGAAAAATGAGAGAAAATGGTGGTTGAGGGTGGTGGTACTACTAAAGAAAAGGAGGAGAGCAAAAAGAAAAATTAAAAATGAAAAGGGGAGGGTTTTAGGTTAATGGTTGGCCAATGGAAGTAAAAGTGGAAGAAATGGTAGGTTTGGGGACAATGGGAGTGAATAGTGGATCGTGAGGGAATAAATGAGTGAAAAGGGGGTTTTGAAAGGCACGTTGACTTAACACAAAAGGAAAGAAATCCTTTACAGGGCAAGAAGTGTTGGACGGCAATGGGGGTTTGACCTTCTAGAATAGTCAAAATTATTTTAACTAAAAATATGAGAGTGTTGGGGTTTGAACTTGTGACCTTATGGAATTATTTAATAATCTTAGCCACTAAGCCAAATTACTCCTTGTGACATAAATTAGCGCATGTGAATAAATAAAAAATTATGTCATGATAAGTCTACCCCTTAAAAAATTTCATCCTCGAAATTTACCTAAACCAAACAAGTGAAGGTATTGGCAATGCATTGATTCTTCGAGTTCCCAAGTGGCTTCGCTAACATTGTGATTTCGCCATAAGACTTTCACAAGAGGAATCTATTGCTTCCGCAATCTCTTGACCTCGCGATCCAAAATTTGTAGTGGTTCATCATCATAAGTTAAATGGGGTCTCACCTCAACCTCATCAATTGGAATCACGTGAGATGGACCAAAATGATATGTCCTCAACATTGAAACATGGAACACCTCATGAATGCAATCCAATTCTTGAGGTAATTGTAACTAGTAAGCCACATGGTGGAATGATCCTCAGGCACAGCGTCCCCTTGCATCCAAATTTTAGTACTTTCTTATATGGTGAAACCTTTAGGAAGACTTGATCCCCAATACAAAACTCAATATCTCCCCACTTCAAGTCAGTGTAAGACTTTTATTGGTCAGGTGGAACTCTCAATCGATCCTGAATCAATTTTACCACACTCTCAATTTCTTTCACCAAATCTTGACCCAATACATTATTTTTCCCTAACTCAGTCCAACATAGAGGTGTACGACATTTGAAACCATATACTGCTTCATAATGATCCATCTGGATGCTCGACTAAAAACTGTTATTGTATGCAAACTCAGCTAATGACAAGTGTTCCTCCCAACTGCCACTAAAGTCAACCACACAACCCCTCAACATGTCCTTCAAAATCTGTATAACTTGCTTAGATTGCCCATTAGTCTTTAGGTGAAAAGTTGTACTAAAATTCAATGGAGTCCCCAAAGCCTCGTGAAACTTTTTTCAAAATTGAGATGTAAATTGAGGGTCCCAATAAAAAATAATGAACAGCGAGACACCATAAAGCCTCACAATCTTTAAAATGTACAACCTTGCCAACCTATGTAGAGAATAGTCAACACAAACAGGTAGAAAATAGGCTGACTTGGTTAGTCGATCCACTATAACCTAGACTAAATCTTTCTTAGTAGGCGTTAAAGGCAACCTGCTAACAATATCGAAGGTCGCACACTCCCATTTCAATTAAAGAATCTAGATAGGCTATAATAGACCCGAGGGAAACTAGTGCTCAGCCTTTACTTACTAGCATGTCAAACACGTACTCACATACTCAGTTACATATCGCTTAGGCCCTGGTGATAAATCTTGAAAAGAGTTATATTTTGAACCTCTAAGCTTGATTAAATGCATGTACTTAAGTAGATATATTTGCATTTTTAGGTTATTTTTAGAATATTGCATAATAATGCTTGGATTGTACCTTAAATATCATTCCATGTTACTTTTATCGTTGGGAAGAAGAGAATTGGTTGTTGTATACAGAAGGTGCAGGAAGGATGAAGAAAAGGAAAAAAAAAGGAGAAAGTGAATGAAGGAAGTGAAATATTGCCATGGAAAAAGGTTGGATGGATTACCAACACAAATGCCATGGAATGTCCAAGAAAATGCTGGTGCAGTATTCAATCCTCCTCATTCTCAGCCAACTAGACATGTACCAGATAAATTCACCTAAAAAAGAGGGAGAAAAGTGTGTGCTGAGAGAAAGGACCTGCCCTATAAAAGAGGAAAGAGAAAAGAAAGAGGACGAGGATTTTGGTGCAGGATTTAGAGAGTAGTTTTCTCTTCGAAGAAACTCGTGAAAAATTTTGAGAGAAGGGAGAGGATAACATCTTAAGAGGAGAGTAGAGACGTATAGAAAGGGACAAGCAATCAACCTTGGGTCTTTCACGATTCAGTAGTGTCAAAGTGAAAGCTGGAGTGGCGAAAGCTTCTTGCAGTTCTACCTTTATTCTATTTATTCATTTCTATGATTTCTAAATTTTTAATGATGTTATTGACTGTTATTCTGATTTTGGATTTTAAATCCCAACCCATGAGCTAATTTCATTTGGGTTGGAATTATTGTATCTATATTGATATATTTAATGATCACAGTGATATTTTGAGTAGATCTACTATTTTATTCATTTTGGATTATTTTAAATATATGCATGCAAGCTCTAGACATAGATGAATGCATGGTATATCCTCAGACTTGAATTAATTATGAAAAGGTTAAATAAGTTGGATCGCAATTGAATGATACGAGCAAGTACCTGAGCAAATACTCGTAGCACTCTAGACATAAAGTTGTGATCTATATAGAGTAAGGAAGAATATTGTTAGGTATTGCTCTTTAGGCTTATAGACATACAAAGACTTAGAATGATAGCTTTTATTCTAGCTCTTGAAAGAAGCAGAATGCAATAGTTATACTCTGAACAATAATTTGGTCAAGATTTTGCCATGACATTACTATGTTATTAATATATAATCCAACTAATTCCAGCCTTCCTATTCAGCAACATCAATCCTCTCAACTTTGTCTCATAGAATTACCACAACATTTTATTCATTATTTGATTTTTATATTTCATACATTATTACTTCCCTTTAGATCATTTTTCTATTTACATTGCCATAACGCTAATTAGTATAGTTTATAGTAATAACTCAACCATACTTTTACCTATTCTAATTCCTATGGAGATGATCTCACGTATCATTTTATTACTTGATTTCATGTGTATTCTTTTGCTCATTCGCATTACTGATCGTGATTTCGAAGAAGTAATAATAATGATCGTACCTGGAAACTAACTATTATCATGATAAAAGGCAAGCGCACCTATCGAATAGTAGTATAGCTAGTGGCAAGACCGGAATATCGAATCCATGGAACCAAAAGTACTAGTAATGACTTTCTTCCTATTATCTAGCCTAAAAATAAAGGAAGATTTGGTTGTAAACTAACTAACCTAATTTAAATTAAAGGCACGACAAAGAATAAATTGGGACACTATTTTGGAAATACTGAATGTAAAGGCAATACCCAAGGAAAAGTCCACCTAGACTTCACTTTTTATCTAACTCTGAACTAGACGATTTCTTCATTCGACTTGATCCATAAAGATCCTTAAATTATGTTAATATCTCCGTCGAGAATAAGAACAACTAATCTGAGGTTGATTAATTGAAAGCTCTTTCTAATTAAAACCCCTACTCTTGTATTAACTCGATCAATGGATCCCCATATTAGATTTGACTCTAATCTGATAGATTTTCATCGTCCTATGTCTAGGATTGCGATCAACTCCACTTAACTGTGTTGGATCTACTCTTACACAAGGACTTTTGCTCCTCTTCATAAGCACATTCGACTCAAATTAATATCCCGAAAATATCAATTCAAGAATTAAAAACACAATTAAGAACAAATCGAATATTTATCATATAGTTCACATAACAATAACAAGATTCGTCTTAGGTTTCATCCCCCTTAGGTATTTGGGGGTTTAGTTCATGTTTATAAAAGAAAACATCTCAGAATAAAGAAAATAACAAAACATAAAGAAAAACCAAAACACCTGAAATGATTGAAGGGAGATCTTCAATCTTGATGTAGATCTTGGCTTTTGAGATGGATCAATGGGCTTCCTTTGAGTAATTCCCTGTCTTCTACTCTTAGTCTTGGTAGGGACACCATACACCCGTAGTTGCCTCCTAGGGTCTTTATATAGAGTTTGGAAAGTCTTTCTTAGCCCCTAAGTAGCTTTTTCTACGTGAAATTAAACTTCTTCATGACAGGGACACGCCCGTGTGGCACGCCCGTGTGAATCAAACCTAGGCCAAGTTTGAGCCTGTTAATGTGGCATGGCTGTGTGGTTCACCCATGTGACAAACTTCAAGCCATGTTGTTTCCTTGGTTTGGCCCATTTTCTCTAGTTTCAGCCCGTTACTCGTTCTTTTTACTCTCCTATGCTCTCCTAAGTATAAAACATGAAATTAAAGGATTAGGGGCGTCAAATTCCACAAATTCAATGATAATTCAACCATAAATATGCTAAATGTGGGATAGAAATATGTATAATTTACAGTTTATCAAATACCCCCACACTTAAGCCTTTGCTTGTCCTCAAGCAAAATCTCAACTCACAATTAAAAATCATTCTTCTCAACTTATAAATTCTTATCAATAATGTTTCGAACTAATCCACAAGTAATCATACATTAAAAATTCAACTGAAAGAAAATTAAAGTCTCAAACAATCTAAGTTGAGAATTTTATCACAGAAACATAGGTTTTCTGCCCTCTTCTAAGTAAGTACCTTTAATTCAAAATCAACAAGAGTTGGCACCCTCACTGAAGATTCACTCTATTCACTCGAAGTGCTTAGGGTTCAGAAACTAAGCACTCATTAGTCAACATGAAAAGTTATTACCATATGCTTGCATGAAAATCAAATCTCCACCATTATGTATTGGCATGATACATCGATCAAAAGGTCTATAGTGGGTTGTAACAAGGCTTTGGTTAGGGGAGTGGTCACAAGCTGAAAAGGAGGGTTAGAATTAAGATCAAACCGAAAAATCATCTAACTAGAAAAATCTCTATCATTGAAACATATTCTTAGAATAAAGCCTTTTTCTTTTGAATAACATTGTTTAAGAACAGAAGCTCAAAATTACATGGAAATATGCGAAACATTGAATTACAACTGAAATATACATACATTTTTTTTAAGAACAAATTAAATACTTTACAAACTTAACTAACTGAAAGGGAGAACATAGCTAGATAATTATTCAATTTAAATCTCGACAAAAATAGGGATCAAAGTAATTAGAGGGATTTTAACAAAAAATGGGTTATAGGTTAATATTAAGGGAAAATAAAAAGAATGGTTTGTTAGGCTCAAAGGGGTTTACTAAGGGTTAATTATGAAGGTAGGCTTTTATGGAGTAAGTGGGTTAAAACCTAGGTGCCTTTATCATCTCGGTATATCGAATCAATGATGTGGTCTCGACATGATAATCGAAGCAAGTTCTAGAATAACAGAGCAATATTGACCCACTCAAAGCAACAATAAAAGTGAGCACGAAAGGATGTATGCCCAAAAGGCTTAAAAATCTCACCAGAATTATGGCTTTTGATGTTAGTCCTGTGAATTTCAAATCTCAAGATAGCACTTAAAATTGGGGAAAACAACCTATAAAAAAAATTTAGATTCTCAAAAATTTTAACTTATCATGCTTGATTCTCTAATGTCTTAAAGTTTGAATAATCAAAGCACAAATACCTGTATCTTAATCCTAAACATATCAATAAAAATTATAAATCAATCGAAATTTATTCTAATTGTTAAGGCCAAGATCCAGGGATTTGAGAATAATGCAACAAGTGAAAGTGAATTTCAGGAATTTTCTGATAGTGAGCTTAAAACTTAATAACCTCCCGCACTTAAGATATACATTGCCCTCAACGTACAATGTGAAATTTTTGAACAATATAAGCATAAATCTTAAGATAGGGAGAGAAATGAAACTCCCTGAATATTGGATGAATTCGTTGAGTAGTGAAAGCTAAATTAGAGAAAGGACTACTTGAAGTTCACGATTCTGAGTGACTCAAGAGAATAAGCACAACAGTATCTAGAATTCAAGTATTACTCGATAAGAAATGAAGTGGATAATAAAAGGAGAAGGAAAAATATAAAGAAAATTCAAACTAAAAAAATAAAGTAGTAGGGGATTAGGCACACGGCCGTGGCACATGCCCGTGTGCCCTGGGTCTATCCTATGTGTTTCGTGGGCTTACGGTGTAAGCACGGATAATCTTTCAGTTTCAACCACGGCTTATGGGCACGGGCGTGGTGTTGATTTGGCAAGTTTGCCTACGGCCATGTCGCACTGCCGTGGTGATTTGTCGAAACCCGAGTTTTAGGAAAAATTTTTGCTCTATTTTCACATGTCCGTGCTGTATGGCCGTGTCTCCACCAATGGTGTGACCACGGCCTTAGGCACGCTCGTGTGCCTGGCCATGTGGCTTTGTAAAATCTATGTTTTAAGGACTTAGTTAGTTATTTAGATGTTATAAACTGAATTTAAAGAAATCAACAATATTAGTGCTCGGGTTGTCTCCCAAGAAGCGCTTGTTTATAGTCTAAGCTCGACTTTTCTCAAGCTTGTTCAGTTACGGTGGTTTAAGGAGTTCAAACTCCTCTCTCCTACTATCATTTTTAATATCAAAATAAGGTTTGAGTCGAGTATAGTTTACCTTGAAAGTGCCAAATGTCTTATGTGTTATCTCAACTATACCATAGGGAAATATTTTCATTACCGTGAAGGGAGGTGTGTCACCTGTAAGAAGGTTTGCATTCGAGATTCGAGGATCCGCCTCCTCTAATAATACCTTATCCCCTACCTTAAATTGATTTTGTTTATCTGTGGGCTTATCATGATGGTGCTCTATTTCGGTGTGGCATATCTTAGGTTTCTCCTAGCTATAGTTCAGCCACTCGTCTAGTTCTTTGATTTGTAACATTCGTTCTTTATGTATTGTTCCGTTGTATAGACTCGTATGTGGTTCGGTTGCACTTACGTGAAGAGTATCCTGCAAAGAAGGCTAGACGTTGAGATCATTCTTATTACAAGAACTCGTAATAATATCTTTATCTTTAGCAGTTCTATTGGAATTACAAGCCTGCAAAGAAATTGTGTCATTGCCTACACGAAGTGTGAGTTCGCCTGTGCCTATGTCAATTATAGCCCTTGTAGTTGCTAAGAAGGGTCGCCCTAGAATTAATGGTACATTGCTATCCTCATCTATGTCTAAAACAACAAAGTCCACTGGTAATATGAATTTGTCAATTTTAACTAGCACATCTTTGATTATACCCCTAGGAAATCTAATGGTTTTTATCAGCCAATTGAATGTTCATCCTAGTTTGTTTGTGATAAACGATAAATTATACATATTTTCACCCCAAGTTTAGCTTAATTTCTAGGTGGATTATCATTAATTTTGTGAGAATTGGTGCTCTTAATTTTTCTTTTTCATATCTTATACTCAGGAGAGCATAGAGAAGAGAAAAGAACGGAAAATGGACCAAAAATGAGGAAAATAGGCCAAAATGGAAAAAACGACACAGCCCAAGGAGTCACCACACGGCCGTGGCACATGGTCGTGCCACATGAAGATCACACGGTCCAGCCCCCAACAAGTACGGCCAGGCCACACGGTCGTGCCTCTATCGACAGAATCTCACACGGCCTCTTGTTGTGGCACACGAGCGTGGCACACTGGCGTGTCCCTGTCGTGAGGAAGAGGAATTTCACTCTGATTTGGATACTTAGGGGCTAAGAAAGCCATTCTAAACTCTATATAAAGACCCCAAGAGGTAACTCTAAATATATACTCTTTTCTCTCAAGAAAGAGCACCATAATTCTGCCAACACAAGGAGTGAAAGCAAGGGATTACTCTAAGGGAAGCCGATTTATTCATCCTAGAAGCCAGAGTTCTACATCAAGACAGAGGATCTCCCTAAATTCCTTCAGGGGTTTTTAGGTTCTTTATGTTTTGTTATCTTAATTCTTCTGAGATGTTTTCTTTCTTTATTATGAACTAAACCCCTCAAATACTTGAGGGGGATGAAACCTAAGACAGATCTTGTTATTATTTATTCTTGAATTATTTGATAAATACTTGAATTGTTCTTAATTATGTGTTCTTCATTCTTGATTTAATAATCCTAGGTATTACTTCAAGAACTTAATGTGCTTAGGCAGAGGAGGAAAAGTGTGACAACCTTAAAACGACCCTAGTCGGAATGTGGTTTCGGGACCACAAAACCGAGGCATAAAATATATTTAATATTCATTTTGATGCCTATAATATGTGTTAATTCATGTGTGACATGTTTGGTGTGTTGATTTAGAGTTATAAACTTGAATTTCACTAAAAAGGACCTAGTAGTGAACTTCAAAAATATGCTAGGCAAGTGTGTGATGACTAATAATTACATGCATGCAAAATAAGGGATTTGCATGTCAAATTACCCACTTTCATGATAGTGGATGGTAATGATGAGGTTTTGGCATTTTGTGATTTGTAGCTTAGTTAATTATTAATTTAATAAAAGAAATTAATATTTAGTTATCATAAAATAAAAGATTAAAATAATATTATGAAATGAAAAGATAAAATTTAATATTAGTAAATTGGGTGAAAAAAACAAAGTGTTTCTTCTTTGTTCTCTCATTGCTGTGAATTGAGAAAGAAAGAAAGCTTTTGAAGCTTAAGGCATTTGGCTAGTGAGGGCATCAAATTAAGGTAAGGTTTCATGCATTTCTTTGGATTTCTTTGTGAAATTTGGTTGATAGTGAGGTTCTCTTCATGACCCATGTTTAAATTCTTTGAGGCTTCGATGTTTGAAGTTTTCGGCCTTGGTAAAATTTGTGAAAGATGGAAGCTTTGAAGTCATGAAGTTAGGAGTGTTTATGAGATGAACTTTAAGGTGCTAAATCCATGTAGGTTTAAGTTAAAAGACATGTATTAGTATAACAATGATTTTTCTTTTTGTGCTCATGTGTGTGTGAATGGTAATAAAGTGCCGAATGTTCTTGTAAATTAAGCTTGAATTTATGGAATTGAGTGGTAAGCATAAATTTGTTTAAGTGAAGATGAAGCATGTATTCGGTCATGGTTCAAGTGTGCAAATTCATGTTAGATGATGTTTTTCTTTATGGAATGATAGGAATTGTTAAGTAAGTGTTTAATAGACATTGTAATGTTAAATGTATGAGCTTATAAGCTTGTAAGTTTGATTGTGAATTTATGCTTTGTGTGAGTAAATTGTTCAAAGGAACATTCGGCCATGGGGTACATTTATATTGTTGTAAATTGGAATTAGTGAGGTATGTCGATTTCGGTTAATTAATAATTGAATGAGTCCAAGACTTGTTGATTTTGGTAAATGGGTGTTTAAAGAAAAAAAATTTGAGTATTCGGCCATTATGGTATTGAGCTAAGCCTTGAATACTTAATGTCATAAATTGAAAGTAGTGAATTATATGATTAAAGAGGGACTTAGTTGCATCTTAGTAATTTGATGTTATTCCGGTCGTAAACAAGATGGTACAAGAGGTAGAGGATAAATAGAACTCAAAATCTATATGGACATAAGACCAAATTGATAATTGGCATTCGGCCAAGTGAAATTTTTGAAAATTTTTGTATGTGTTTTGGGTTATACATTAGGGCTACATGTATAATCGGTCTTTAGGAAATTTTATGTATACAAATAGATTGTGGTCATTTGTTAAATATGTGAATAAGAACTCTAAAGAGTGAAATTGTATAAATCTGCTTGGTACAGCAGCAGTAACGTGTTTTGGAAAAATCACCATAAATTGTGGGAGATGAATTAGAAGCTGAATAAATTGTGTAATTAAAGCTTAATGAGTCTAGTTTCAAATGAAATAGGTGAGAACATATTTTGAATTCTGTACAAGGAGAAATTCGATTCGTAGTATGGGATGGTCAGTCTAGTCAAACAGTCAAATAGGGGAAACTTTAAGAAAATTCTGGTATTGATTGGCCAAACCAAAAATTATGAAAATTTTATGGATGGAAGATAAATGAGTCTATTTTCATGCAAAATTAATGGCACTTCATTTGGAGTTTCGTAGCTCCAGTTATGAGTAAATTATTGAATGCTGCTCAGAAAATCAGCTTGTTGTGACTTATGATATGTATGTGAAATGATCGAATGTGCGTGTGTGTTTGCAATGAGAAGAATATGCATGTATTATTTGACTATAAGTGAAAATGATTCATTGAGAGGCTTGAATAAGGATTAATAGAATTAAATGTTTTATTTAGCTCAAGAGCATAGAGGGACGAGTTCGGATAAAGGGAAGGCTAAAGTGGTTGAATAGCCAACTCGTAATTTCTCGGGAAAGTTCAAGGTAAGTTTTGAGTAATCGAATTCGGTATTTAAGTTAAAATGCCATGACATACATGCTAATATTTGAACAATGTCCCATTAAGAAGGAAACCTTATTCATGTTTGCTATATAGCCGAATGGCTCATAGAGAAAAGGACCGAAATTGAGATTTGAAATGCATTGCTTATGTATGCTTGATCATTGGGCCGAAAGTCTAGAAAAGAAGAGTATACATGTATAAGATTTGAATTATATATATATTTATGATATAAAGTCGAGAAGCATGTTATATGTTTGTATGCAAATGAATTGATTGAATAACAAGTGCAATCTTGCTATGTGAAACTTGGCAACATGCGAATATATATATGTGTATGAGAATTTGTGATGTGAATCGGGATTAAGTCCCGCTGACTATATGTGAAGACTATGTCCGGGTTAAGACCCGAAGGCTATATGCAGAGATGATGTTCGGGTTAAGACCCGAAGGCTATATACGGAGATTATATCCGGGGTAGAGACCCGATGGCCATGTATAGAGTTTACCCGAGCTAAAGATCTCGATGATGATGAGAGTAAAGCCTAAGACTAATGGTCTTCAAGGTAACGATCGCTAATGAATTGCGCTGAAAGTGTTAAGTTATACAGGTATGTACCCTTGGCTTATATGCAAGCTGGATTTTGGACCGAATACTAAGGTCATTATGTGATTTCATATGTGTTCATGAAATGAGATTATTAATATGATCAAAGTACAATTGGCCTATGTGAAATGTTATGTGAATTTTTGTGACATGTATATGTTTACGTGAACTTACTATGAGTGAAAGCTATCCACTTTCGTATGTGATGTGAATGTATATGTTTGGAAAAAAAAAAGGGTGACTTACCCAAAAGAAGAGGGAAACAAAGATACGAACAACTATGTTATAATTTAATGCTTTATCTGTTGACATTGCTTAAAACTTACTAAGCATTGTAATGCTTACTCCGTTTCTCTTGTTTCCTCTGTTTTATAGATCTCATTTTGGAAGCTACGGACTCGGGGATTGAAGCCTTAATCACCTACACTATCGCTGTTATTTTGGTACATTTGATGGTTATTTTGGGTCAATGGCATGTATAGGCTATTTTCCTTCGGTTGAATCAAACTTCATTTTGAGTTGTAAATATTTCTAGCCATGCGAAAATGGCTTGCTTAGTCTTCGAGTTTGATTATATGTGTTGAAATGATTCTCATACGATTCGATGTTGTGGCATGATAATTAGTTAGTACCCAATATGCAATGACTTTTCTAATGTGATGTTTGGTTATTGAATTGTTCGATTTAGCCAAATTGTTAGTAGCCACAAGGTAGAGATTTGCTAGCATGCTTATAGAACGATTTTAATGAGATATGATGTTCTAACCGAACCGACCTACAAGTGTTATATTCAACTATAGAACTCAATGAATTCACATCTAGCTTTGTAACTATGAACCTCGGTAGATTGTATTTAGATTTTGTAATACCTTAAACCCTAATCCGGCGACGGATAGGGGCGTAGGGTGTTACAAAAAGTCCCTGTTTTAAGAGTAGATCTACCATAATTAAGTAGAGTTGCATGCAACCCTAGACATAGGGCGACATAAATCTGCCGGATTAGGGTCAAACCTAATAGGGGGATCCGTAGATCAAATTAATGCAACCTAGGGGTGTTAATTAATAAGATAACTTTAATTAACTACCTAGGATTAGTTGTTCTTATCCTCGAAAGAGGTATTAACATAGGTTAGGGATCTCTACGGATCAAGTCAAGTAAAGAAATCATCTAGCTCAAGAAGTTAATAACAAGTGAAGCTAAGTGGATTCTCCCTTAAATATTACTCATATCAATTAGCTTTTCCCTAAAGTTTTCCCCAATTTACTTTTTGTGCACTTTTAGTTAGTTTTAGAATTAGTTTCAACCAATCCTCTTTTATTTTTAGGCTAGATAATAGAAAGGAAGTAAGTACTAGTACTTTTGATTTCCTTGGGTACGATAACTCGGTCTTACCGCTAAACTATACTACTGTTCGATAGGTGCGCTTGCCTTTAAAATCGTGATATTAGTTAGTTTTGGTGTGATCAGTTTTTATAAATTTTATTACTTAATATCGCGAGCATATCAAGTTTTTGGCACCGTTGCCAGGGAACTGAAATATTAAGAAAACTCGATTTCTATTACTTTACCCATTACTATATTTATTTATTCTCAGTTTTTATTTATTTTTATTTTTATTTCTATTTTCTTTTATTATTTTTTATTATTTTTTATTTTTCTTTGCTTTTTCCTTCTAGGTATTTCTAGTTTATGACTAGAAACAACCCAGCAGGACCATTGCTTTTTGACAAAGATTTAGAAGCGACAGTTCGCAGAAATCGTAGAGAGACCAGACGAAGCCTACAGTATCCAGAATAAGATCAAGAACAAAGGCCAGAACCTATAGAAGAGATAGAAGCAAATCAAAACATTCCACCACCTCCCGCAATAGTCGCACCACCAACAAACCAGGAACAAGCTCCTCGCACTATGTATGATTATGCTAAGCCTAGTTTGGTTGGTACCCAAACTAGCATTCTTAGACCTACTATTGCTGCTAATAGTTTTGAATTAAAGCCTAACACTATTCAGATGATACAACAATTGGTACGTTTGATAGTTTACAGGATGAAGATTCAAATTCACACATAGCCAATTTTTTGGAACTCTGTGATACCTTTAAAATTAATGGTGTTACCGATGCCATTCGTTTAAGGCTATTTCCATTCTCTTTGAGAAACAAAGCCAAACAGTGGTTAAACTCTTTACTACAAGGCTCAATCACCACATGGGAACAGATTACCAAAAAATTTTTACTTAAATATTTTCCTCCAGCTAAAACAGCTAAATTATGAAACGATATCTCTTCTTTTGTGCAAATGGATTTAGAAACACTCTACGATGCCTGGAAGAGATACAAAGATCTTTTGAGAAGATGCCCTCATCATGGCCTACCTTTATGGCTACAAGTTTAAACCTTTCACAACGGTTTGAACCCATCAACAAGGCAAATGATCGATGCAACCGCAGGAGGAACGATCAACAATAAAACACCCGAAGCAGCTTATGAATTTATTAAATAGATGTCACTGAATAACTATCAGTGGCAAGTCATGAGGACAAAGCCGACAAAAGCTGCAGGAGTTTATAATATTGATGCTGTCGCCATGCTTACTAACCAAGTAGAACTTTTAAATAGAAAGTTTGATAATTTGTTGGTTCTACGTAGGCACAGCCAGTGATGCAGTGCGACGTAACCCCAGGAAATATGTTGAATCCGGACTATTCAACTTATGGACATAGCATGGAAGCTGAGCAAGCCAACTATATGGGTAACAATTCTAGACCTCAAAATAACCCTTATATTAATACTTACAATGCAGGTTGGAGAAATCACCCCAATTTTTCATGGGGAGGACAAGGAAATCAAAGACAACAGCCTCCTCCGGGATTTCAGTAGCCACCACCACAACAAGAGAAAAAGCTAAATTTTGAAGAGATGTTCACCAAATTTATGGCTACATCAAAAACCCGTTTTCAAAACATTGAAACAGCATTAAAGAACTAGCAAGCATCAATTCAAGGGCTTGAGAATCAAATCAGTCAGCTTGCAAAATTAATTTCAGAAAGACCACAAGGTGGACTACCAAGTAATACTGAGCCAAATCCTAGAGAACATGTCAAAGCAATTACTCTAAGAGATGGGAAAGTCCTAGCTGAACTAGAAAAGAGATCTACTCTAGAATCTTCAGGAGACAAGGCAGAGGAATCCAAGGAAAACACTCCACCAACACTCAAGGAATACAAACCGCCCATTCCATATCCGGCAAAGTTGAAGAAAAACCATACAGACGCTCAATTTGGTAAATTTCTTGAACTTTTTAAGCAATTACACATTAACTTACCTTTTGTTGAAGCAATTTTGTAGATGCCAAAGTACGCGAAGTTTCTTAAAGAACTTCTGACAAATAAAAGGAAGTTGGAAGAATTAGCCACAGTGGAACTCAACGAAGAACGCTCAACTATTCTCCAAAATAAACTACCGGTAAAACTGAAAGATCCAGGGAGTTTTACTATTCCTTGTTTAATTGGTAGTTTACTTATTGATAAAGCCTTAGCTGATTTAGGTGCTAGCATTAATCTCATGCCTTACAAAATGTTCAAGCAACTAGGTCTAGGGGAACCAAAGCCCACTAGGATGAGTATTCAACTAGCTGATAGATCTATTAAATATCCTAAGGGAATCATAGAAGATATGCTCGTAAAGGTAGATAAATTTATATTCCCTGTTGATTTTGTTGTGCTTGATACGGATAAGGACATTGAGGTACCTTTAATTTTGGGACGTCCATTCTTAGCCACTGCTAGAGCTGTTATTGATGTAGGGGGTGGTAAATTAGTACTCAGAGTTGGTGAGGAATAAGTTATTTTTAAAATCTATGATGCTATGAAATTTTCTAAAGAACAGGATGATTCCTGTTATTTTGTTGATATTATTGATTACTTTGTTCAAGATAAGTTTCAGCAACTTTCTATCGCAAACACGTTGGAACTGTGTCTTGTTCAAAGTGGGGGAGAAGACGAAGTCACCACTGAAATTGAGGAAGTAAGAAAGGAGTTAGATTTTAATGAAATCATCACAAGACACATAAGTTATGAAAGTATAAAGATGAATGATGAGTTGAGATAGAAACCTTCCATTGATGAACCCCCTAAATTAGAGTTGAAGTAACTACCAGATCATTTAGAATATGCCTTTTTAGGGGAAGATTCAACTTTACCAGTCATTATCACAACAGATTTGAACATTGCAGAAAAAGAGGAACTACTCCATGTGTTAAGGGAACACAAGCATGCTATAGCTTGGAAAATTTCAGATATTAAGGGAATTAATCCGTCCTTTTGCACCCACAAAATTTTAATGGAAGATGAATATAAACCATTGGTGCAAGCACAGAGACGATTGAATCCCAACATGAAGGAAGTCGTAAAAACCGAGGTAATTAAACTTCTAGATGCAGGCATTATTTATCCTATTTCTGACAGTTCTTGGGTAAGTCCTGTGCAGGTTGTTCCTAAAAAGGGAGGCATGACTGTGGTGTCTAATGACAAGAAAGAGTCAATACCTACAAGAACAGTCATTGGATGGAGAGTTTGCATTGATTATACTCGAAAAGATTATTTTCCCTTACCTTTTATTGATCAGATGTTGGAAAGATTATCAGGTCACATGTATTATTGCTTCCTAGATGGCCTCTCTGGTTACTTCCAAATCCTGATAGCTCTAGAAGATCAGGAGAAGACGATATTCACAAGCCCATACGGTATGTTTGCTTATCGTAGAATGCCTTTTGGTTTATGTAATGCTTCTGCTACTTTTCAGCGATGTATGCTAGTTATCTTCAATGAATTCGTGGAAGACATCATGGAGGTATTTATGGATGATTTTTCAGTTTTCAGTAATTCTTTCCAACTTTATCTTAATAATCTAAAACGTGTTTTGATAAGATGTGAAGAGACAAATTTAGTGCTAAACTGGGAAAAATGCCACTTTATGGTTCAAGAGGGTATTGTATTAGGACATAAAATTTCTAGTAAAGGGATAGAGGTAGATAAAGCAAAAATTGAAACCATTGAAAAATTACCTCCCCCTAATTCAGTTAAGGCTATAAGAAGCTTTCTAGGACATGCCGGTTTTTATCGTAGATTTATTAAAGATTTTTCTAAAATAGCTAAGCCTTTAACAAAGTTGCTAGAAAAAGACGTGCTTTTCAACTTTGACCAAGAATGTTTAGACTCTTTTAACGCTCTTACAGAAAAGTTAATCAATGCCCCGATCATGATTTCACCTGATTGGAATCTACCTTTTGAACTAATGTGTGATGTAAGTGATTTTGCAGTAGGTGAAGTTTTGGGACAACGAAGAGACAAGCACTTTCAACTGATCTATTACGCTAGTAGAACTTTGACAGCCGCTCAAGCAAATTATACTACCACAGAAAAAGAATTGCTAGCTGTTATTTTCGCATTTGATAAATTCAGATCTTATTTGATTTTGTCAAAAGTCATTGTTTATACTGACCATTCTGCTCATTGTTACCTTTTAACTAAAACTGATACAAATCCTCGATCAATAAGATGGATTCTATTGTTACAGGAGTTCGATTTAGAAATAAAGGACAAGAAGGGAGCTGAAAACTTGGCAGCAAATCACCTTTCTAGATTAGAAAATACGCAACCCAAATACCTCGACAAAATAAACGATTTGTTTCCTAAAGTAAACTCCTATCCTTAGCAGATGCAACAGTTCCTTGGTTTGCTAATTTTGCAAATTATTTAGCAGCAACATAACCCCAAAAGGGTTGACCAATCAGCAAAAGAAGCAATTCTTTGCTAATGTGAAAAACTACTTTTGGGAGGATCCTTTTCTTTTTTGAATTTGTGCAGATTAGGTTATTCGAAGATGCGTTACTGAAACAGAAGCATACTAGGAGGACATCACAGTGGAGCTAAAACTACTTATAAGGTACTCGAATCAGGCTTTTACTGGCCTACACTTTTCAAGGATGCCAACAGGTATGTGACCTCTTATGATAAATGTCAGCGAACAGGTATGTGACCTCTTAGAACTATATACTTTCATGTGAAATATTTGATGTATGGGGTATTGATTTCATGGGTCCATTCCCTACTTCATTTGGGAATAAGTACATCCTAGTAGCGATAGATTATATGTCAAAATGGGTGGAAGCCCAAGCCTTACCTACTAATGATGCTAGAATGGTAATACGATTTTTAAAGAAACTTTTCTCTCGATTTGGAACACCTAGGATAATTATTAGTGATAGGGGCACACATTTTTGCAATGCCCAGTTTGGAAAAGTCTTAAAAAGGTATGGAGTACACCATAGAACAGCTACCCCTTATCACCCACAAACCAGTGGTCAAGTCGAAGTGACAAATAGGGAAGTAAAACACATCTTAGAGAAAACAATAGAAACAAGTAGAAAGGATTGGTCAAGGAAAATAGACGATGCTTTATGGGCTTATAGAACTACTTTTAAAACACCCATAGGTACATCTCCTTATAAGCTTGTCTATGGAAAAAGTTGTCATTTGCCATTTGAACTTGAACATAAAGCATTTTGGGCTATCAAATTTTTAAACCTTGATTTTAGGCTTGCAGGTGAGAAGAGATTAATGCAGTTAAAAGAACTCAATGAATGGTGTTGCAATGCATACGAGAGCTCACGACTATATGAGGAAGCCATGAAGCGACGTCATGACAAACAACTGAAACAACCTAAGCAGTTCAAAACAGGTGGTCTTGTCTTACTCTACAACTCAAGGCTGAGACTATTTCTTGGGAAACTCAAGTAAAGGCGGTCAGGTCCATTCACTGTTCAAACTGTCTTTCCATACAGCACAATTGAGGTAACCCACCCCGACTACGGTACATTCAAGGTAAACGGATATAGGCTTAAACACTACAGAGGTAAGAATTTTAAAGATTACAGGGAGGAGCTTTAGCTCCACGAAATCCCTTCGTGACACATCCAGGTAGAGTCGAGCTTAGACTCTAAACAAGCACTTCTCGGGAGGCAACCCAAGCACTAACTTAGTAACTTTTCTTTCCTTAAAATTTTTTCTTTTTCATGCATCAACAACCCTTTTAGAATGCAGATATTTAGGACCACAAGGCCATGCTCACAGGCGTGTCCAAGGCCATGTGAACACTTCAAGCAGAGACACAGTCGTGTACCGAGGCCGTGTATAACCAGAGCAAAAATTTTCCCAAAACACGGGCCACCAAGAAATAGCCACGGTCGTGCGATATGGCCGTGGCAACCTTCCGACTTCAACACGGGCTACGGATAAATCCCCACGGCTGTGTGATATGGCCGTGGCAACCCTGTAGCTTAGACACGGGCTTGTACAAATCCCCACGCCCGTGTCCCCAGACTGTGGCCAACACTGTCAATTTGGAAACGGCCGTGTGCCCTTCTACACAACCATGTGAAGAATGAAACCGATCGCAAACGATCGTGGAACTTATCACACCACCATGTAAAAAGTGAACACGATCACAAAGGCTGTGCGAGATAGCAACACGGGCATGTACTTCGAACCAGGCGCGCCAAAACCACCGAATTTCGATTCACACAGGTAAACCCCGAGTCACACGGGCGTGTGACATGCCCGTGTGACCTAAAAACTATAAATAGGAAGCCACTATTCATTTTCTTCTTCACTCAAACCCTAAAATCTCCCCCCAACCACCATAAACGCTGCCACTGACCTTAAAACCACCACCACGCCCGTCCACAGCTGACCCACGCCTGTGCAAACCCACCCCACGACCGTTTGACCTCAACCCACGACTGTGCAATTCTATTTTTGGTTCTATTTTCTCATTTATTTCTTTATATTTCGTTTTTATTATCTATTTAGTTAATCTTACTTTACTCTAGATGTTAATTCAAGCATGGAAGTAGGTAAACTAGGATGACTAATCTAGAGTTATATAGAACATATTAGGATTGCATGCCATTTAAATTCATTTTTGTTTGCCACTTAAATTCATATTTTGCCTGCCATTTTTCTCATAATTTTAGTATAAATACATATCCATATTCCTTAGTTTTGCTACCAATCTAAAAATGGTTAATTTCTACTATTTAGGTTAATCATCATTTTATGTTTTCTTAGGAACATTGTCATCCTAATCTACATTTTAATTATTATCTATCTAGTTTAATTTCAATCTTTAGGACTAATGCTTGTTATTTTATTTCAGATACTATGTCGTCATCAAGCGGTAGGAAAACTGCCGTCCCCGGTTCAAAGAACCGAAAGGGGCCAGGAAGTTCATCATCGAGGCCCACCTTCGAGGCTTGACACCCATTCATCAATTTTTCCCAAGCCTCCCAGGAGGAACATTATCAATTACTCCGAGCTCGCACTATATCCACCGGCCGATGCATAGATTAGGCCGACCTCGAGCAGATACACCTAGTGGATGACGTCCAAGCCCTATTAATGACCGAGCCATGGGAATAGTTCTTCCAGATCATGGAGCCCACATACTTAGAACTCACCCTCGAGTTCTGCTCCACATTCCATCTGCAGACCTTGATGACCAGATTCGATGATCCAGGGACAGTCTAATTCTGTTTGGGAGGTCTCGTGCGACACCTCAGCGTTCTAGAGTTTGGCTCAGCACTCGGGCTCTACACAGAGCAATTCATGGCAGACGAAGACTTCCTCAATCTTTCTCGCCGCATCCATATCAGGCCAGTCAACTGTTGGAATGAAATTGCCCGGGGGCGTCAGACATATAACCCCAGTGTTAGCAAGGCTACCGCCCTCATTCCCTCTCTGAGGTACATTCATGCTCTCCTTGCTCACACTTTGACAGGTAGACGGGAGAGCACAGGCATCGTCAACACTCACGACGTCTACTTCCTATGGCGCATGGCGAATGGACACGTCATCGACTTGGCATACTTCATTGTGCACGCCATGCAGCATCAGACGGAGAGGCGCCGCAGAGGCGTCTTATCCATGGGGCCTTACATTACACGCTTGGCCCGTTACTTCGGGCTCCTCAATACCGCGGCCCAGACATCCTCCTACACACTTATCGGTCAGATGTCTTTTCAGGGCATCCAGACTATGCTACACATGAGGATGATCGAGCAGAGACTAGGAGGTAGCCACTTCCAGTATCGCCTTATCCAGGAAGGCGAGGACCTAGAGGACATTCCTGACGATGTCCCACCACCGGAGGAGGATGCCCCTACCGAGCCACCACCCTCTCGCCACCCATCTCATGTAGTAGCCACCCACGCTGACCTGTCTGAGCACTTCTCACAATTCGAGCAGCAATGCTTCCAACACCTTAATCATATCGATGCCACCTTACTGCAGATTTGTCAGCATCTCAACATCACTCCACCGCCGCCACATAACCCACATGAGGATTAGAGATGTCTATTCCTCCTAACATTATTTTTATCTTAATTTTTATTTTTATTTTTATTTTAACTCCGATCCCTATTTTTACCTTTTCCTTTCTTCTAACTTTATTTTCCTTTTCCTTTTTATTTTTAATTCACTTTATCTTTTTCATTATTTGAATATTAGTATTTTTAGAACTTAGTGTATTATTTTCCTTTTATTTCTTTTTCTACATTTCATATCGGCTAATCTCTAATGAGTAATCTCTCTTAATCCAAATTTCCCACGACTAATAAATACTTTCGAAGTTTCAAAGGAGCTTTACAGCTTAAATCTCTACGAAAAAGGGAACACCTTGCCACAACTGCCAACTCTTCCAATCTCCGTCTCACTAATCCATCCAAAGTAGGGAGTTTCATACCCATTCCCTTATCTTTTGATCTTGTGCTTTTCTTACTAATAGCACTATCCTTGTACATTGAGGGCAATGTACATCTTAAGTGTGGAGGGGGGAATCTATTTTCAGTCTTTACACTCACTTTGAAATCCCTGAACTTTTCTAACTTTTTGCATTGTTCTCAAATCTGCATTATCTTCAATCTCCTATTAGGAATTAATTCTGATTGATTTATGATTTTTATTGATATGTTAAGAATTAAGACATAGGTGCTTGTACTTTAATTACTCAAACTCTAAAACATGAGGGAATCAAGCATGATAAGTTGAAATTTTTGAGAACCCCATTTTTTTCATAAGTTATTTTCCTTAATTCTAAGTGTTATCTTGAGATTTGAAATTCACAGAATTAACATCAAAAGCCATAATTCTAGTGAGATTTTTGAGCCTTTTGAGCATACATTCTTTCATGCTCACTTTTATTATTACTTTGAGTGAGTCAACACTGATTTGTTATTCTAGAACTTGCTTTGATTATACATGTCGAGACCACATTATTGATTTGATACACTGAAATGATAAAGGCACCTAGGCCTTAACCCACTTACTCCACAAAAGCCTACCTCTATAAATTAACCCCTAGTGAACCCCATTGAGCCTAACAACCTTTTCTTTGACTTACTCTAATATTAACCCTTCAACCATTTTTTGTTGAATTCCATTCAATTATTTGACCCCTATTTTTGTCGAGATTTGAGTTGAAATTTTCATCTAGCTTTATTCTCTTTTCCAAAATGTAAAATTTTATCCAATTTATTATATTGTTCTAAAAAAAAAGGTATGTATTCAGCTGTAATCTATAATAGTTCAAATAGTTTTTGCATATTTCTATTTTAAGGCTACCAAGGTGGAAATGATGTTATCATAAGAATTAGCCCGAAGAATATGTTCTAGTGATAGAGATTTTTCTAGCTAGATAATTTTTCAAGTTCAATCTCGATTCTAACCCTCTTTTGCAGCCTGTAACAACACCCCTAACTAAGCCCCGTTACAACCATTACAAGACCTTCTTGATCGATGTATCATATCAATTTACAATGGTGGAGATTTGATTTTCAAGCCTATGGTAATACTTCTCAGGTTGACCAGAGAGTGCTTAATTCTTGAACCCTAAACACTTTGAGTAGATAGAGTGAATCCTTAGTGAGGAAGTCAACTCCTGTTAATTAAGATGGAGAGATAATTACTTAGGAGAAGGGTGAAAATTTATGTTTTCAATGATAAAATTCTCAACTTAAAGTGATTGAGTCTTTAATGTTCTTTTGATTGAATTTTTCATTGTATGATTACCTGTGGATTAGTTTGAAACATTATTGATAAAGATTATAAGTTGAGAAGAATGATTCTTCATTAGGGATTGACATTTTGCTTGAGGACAAGCAAAGGCCTAAGTGTGGGGGTATTTGATAAACGATAAATTATACATATTTTTACCCCATGTTTAGCTTAATTTCTGGGTGGATTATCATTAATTTTGTGAAAATTGGTGCTATTAATCTTTCTTTTTCATATCTTATACTCAGGAGAGCATAGGGAAGAGAAAAGAACAGAAAATAGACCAAAAACGAGGAAAATAGGCCAAAATGGAAAAAATGACACGGCCCAAGGGGTCACCACACGGCCGTGGCACACGGTCGTGCCACATGAAGATCACACGGTCTAGCCCCCGACAAGCACGGCTAGGCCTAACGGTCGTGCCTCCATCGACAGAATCCCACACGGCCTCTTGTCGTGGCACACGGGCATGGCGCACGGGCGTGTCCCTGTCATGAGGAAGAGGAATTTCACTCAGATTTGGATACTTAGGGGCTAAGAAAGCCATTCTAAACTCTATATAAAGACTCCAAGAGGCAACTCTAAATATATACTATTTTCTCAAAAGAAAGAGTGCCATAATTCTGCCAACACAAGGAGTGAAGCAAGGGATTACTCCAAGGGAAGCCGATTGATTCATCCCAGAAGCCAGAGTTTTACATCAAGACAGAGGATCTCCCTAAATTCCTTCAGGGTTTTTGGGTTCTTTATGTTTTGTTGTCTTAATTCTTCTGAGATGTTTTCTTTCTTTATTATGAACTAAACCTCTCAAATACTTGAGGGGGATGAAACCTAAGACAGATCTTGTTATTATTTATTCTTGAATTATTTGATAAATACTTGAATTGTTCTTAATTATGTGTTCTTCATTCTTGATTTAATAATCCTAGGTATTACTTCAAGAACTTGATGTGCTTAGGCAGAGGAGCAAAAATCCATGTTTTAAGAGTAGATCTACCATAATTAAGTAGAGTTCCATGCAACCTTAGACATAGGGTGACATAAATCTACCGGATTAGGGTCAAACCTAATAGGGGGATCCATAGATCGAATTAATGCAACCTAGGGGTGTTAATTAATAAGAAAACTATAATTAACTACCTAGGATTGGTTGTTCTTATCCTCGAAAGAGGTATTAACATAGGTTAGGGATCTCTACGGATCAAGTCAAGTAAAGAAATCATCTAGTTTAAGAAGTTAATAACAGGTGAAGTGTAGGTGGATTCTCCCTTAAGTATTGCTCATATCAATCAGCTTTTCCCTAAAGTTTTCCCCAATTTACTTTTTGTGCACTTTTAGTTAGTTTTAGAATTAGTTTCAACCAATCCTCTTTTATTTTTAGGCTAGATAATAGAAAGGAAGTAAGTACTATTACTTTTGGTTCCTTTGGGTACGATAACTCGGTCTTGCCGCTAAACTATACTACTGTTTGATAGGTGCGCTTACCTTTAAAATCGTGATATTAGTTAGTTTTGGTGTGATCAGTTTTTATAAATTTTATTACTTAATATCGCGAGCATATCAGTTTGGGTTTTCCAAGACCTAGTAGTTTAAACAATTTGTAGGGCATTACATTAATACTGGCCCCTAAATCTGCTAAAGCATTTTTAACATCTAAGCTACCAAGTAAACAAGGAATTGTAAAACTCACTGGATCTGTTAGTTTGTTGGGTAGCTTATTCTATAAAATGGATGAGCAGACTACATTCAGCTCTATATGCAACGACTCATCCAACCTCTGTTTGTTTGTCAGAAGTTCTCTTAAAAATTTCATGGCGTTTGGCATCTGTGAGAGAGCTTCAATAAATGGTAAGTTAATATGCAATTTCTTTAAAAGTTTAAGGAATTTACCAAATTGTTCATCTGTGCGGTCTTTCCTCATCAAATTAGGATATGGGACACGAGGCTTATACTATTTGACAATTGGTTCTGTGCGACTTACCTCACCCTTACCTGTAGTTACCACAGTTTCCTTACTTGCCTCTGATTTGGTTTTAGCTAACCCTCATTTATCAATTATGTCGATGGCGTGGAGATGCTCCATAGGGTTAGTTTCGGTGTTACTTGGTAAACCACCTTGTGGTCTTTCAGAGATTAGTTTAGTGAGCTATCCTATTTGGGTTTCAAGTCCTTGAATGGATGCTTGCTAGTTTTTAAGTGTCATCTCGATGTTTTAAAAACGGGTTTCTGATACGGAGATAAATTTTGTAAACATCTCCTCAAGGTTCGGCTTTTTCTCTTACTGGTAAGGTGGTTGCTAGAATCCTGTAGGTGGTTGTGGTCTCTGATTTCCTTGGTTGCCTTGTCCTCCCCATGAGAAATTAGGGTGGTTCCTCCAACCTGCATTGTAAGTGTTACTATAAGGGTTATTTTGAGGTCTAGAATTATTATCCATATAGTTGGCTTGCTCGTTTTCCATACCAAATCAATAGGTGGGGTATTCAGAATTGCTTATGTTTCCTTGAATTGAGTCACACTGCATCATTGAGTGTACCTGCATAGAACCAACTAGACTGTTAATATTTTTATTTAAGAGTTCTACCTGATTTGACAGCATTATGACTGCATCGACATTAAAAACTCTGGTAGCTTCTTGTGGCTTTGTTCTCATGACTTGCCACTGATAGTTTGTGACAGCCTTAAAATGACCCTAGTCAGAATGTGGTTTCTAGACCACAAAACCGAGGCACAAAAATAATTTAATATTTATTTTGATGCCCATTGCATGTGTCAATTCATGTGTGACATTTTGGGTGCTTTAATTTAGCTTTATAATTATGAATTTCACCTAAAAGGGATTAATTATGAACTTTGAAATTTTGCTAGTTAATTGTGTGATGATTAAAAAGTGCATGCAAGTAAAATGATGGCCTTGCATGTCAAATTTCTTTTTTTTTCCTTTAGTGGCCAGCCAACCAACCATAATGATGATGTTTTGGTTGTTTCATTTTGTATTTTAGTAAATAAAATAAGATAAATTAAGTGCATGAGATAAAAGTTAATTTAATATTATGAAATTGGGAGAAAAGAACAAAGTTAGATTATCTTCTTCCTCATTGCCGTGAATTGAGAAAGAAAGAAAGCTTTTGAAGCTTAAGGCATTCGGCTAGTAAGGGCATCAAATTAAGGTAAGGTTTCATGCATTTCTTTGGATTTCTTTGTGTAATTTGGTTGGTTTTAAATCTCACAACAAGACCCATTTGAAAATTTTTGTGTTCATGAAGTATTCGGTCATGTTGGTGCATTATGTCTTTGAAATAGAAATTGATAAATGGAGTTTTAATGGACTCTATGATGTTAAAGCTTAGGTGAATTGAAATTTGTGAGCTAAAATTTGAAAGATTGAAGTTTTGTGTGGCTTAAGTGTTTAATTTATAATCGGCTAATATAGTGAAATATAGAAATTGTTTTTAACATTAGAAATTGATAGTTAAATTATTTGTATGTGAACACATGGTTACCGAATGTTGAATTGAGTAAAAATGGGATTAATGGTTGGTTTATTGAAGAAGGTGTAATCGGCAAAGAATCTCTTTGAGTAATTTGAATTGGTGTTTTGGAAGTTTTGTAAGGAATAAGTAGGTTGAATTCGGCAATTAGAGGGAGGTATGAAACTTATGCTTAATTGTGGAATTTTATAATTGAATTGCTAGTATGAGTTTATACAATTGCCGAAATTGAAATAGGGAAGGTGGCTAAGAAATTTGATATGTTTTTATTTAATTACTATGAAATAGCTATAAGAGAAAATAAGGATGAAATTTGAGTTGGTTATGATTCATTGTGCTATTTATTAAGCTAGAATGGACATTCGGCTATGTCCATTGGAACAAATGAATTTGGTTTAGAGGGTTAGTTAATGATATATCTATTGTGCAAATTGAGTGGTGAGTTGTCAAAATGAAGTGTTAATGTGCATTATGTACTTGTGTATGTTTTCAACTAAGGAAAACTTGGCATGTAATTTATATGACCTTGAATGTTGAATGGCTGAGAGAACTATAGGTCATACGTGAATGAACATTAAATCAAAAAGAGTGCGTGTGATTAGTAGATGATGGCATTCGGCATTATGGAGAGAAGGTTTTAAAATGAATGAATTGGTGTTAGTTATGTTTTAAAGGTCGGTTATATTACCTTGATTTAGGTCTAATGAGTTGATTTAGCTAAGTACACTATAGTTGAAGTGCAAAAAGGGTATGTGAGAAGAGTGAATTATGTATATATGCTAAGGCCAGTGACTTTTCTAAATGATGCCATATATGATGTTATGTTTTAAATATGTTAATAAGAACTTTAAAGAGTGAATTTGTATAAATCTGCTTGGTATAGCAGCAGTAACGTGTTTTGGAAAAATCACCATAAATTGTGGGTGCAGAATTAGAGGCTGAATAAATTATGTAATTAAAGCTTAATGAGTCTAGTTTCTTATAAAAGAAACCTTATAAGCAAAGGAATTTCCTATAGAGAGATATTTAAAGTTGTGTGAGACAGTGTCAGAATGACTCCGAAATCCCCTGTTCTGTTTTTAGAAAATCACTATAAATTGTATAAAAATTGTTATAAGATAAAATTTATATGCTTAGACTCCTTAATGAGTCTAGTTTCGAATAAAATAGGCAAGGACATATTATGAATTCTGTACAAAGAGAAATTTGATTCGTAGTGAAGAGTGGTCAGTATAGTCAAACAGGGAAATAGGGGAAATTTTAAGAAAATTCTGGTATTGATTGGCCAAACCAAAAATTATGAAAATTTTATGGATAGAATATATATGAGTCTATTTTCAGTGAAAATTAACGGCACTTCATTTGGAGTTTCGTAGCTCCATTTATGAATAATTTAGTGAATGTTGCTCAGGAAGTCAGCTTGTAGTGACTTGTGATATATATGTGATTGGCCGAATGTGTGTGTGTTTGCTATGAGAAGTATATGCATTTCTTATTTGACTATAAGTGAAAATGATTAATTGAGATGTTTGAATAAGGATTAATAAAATTAAATATTTTATTTTGCTCAAGAGCATAGAGGGACAAGTTCGGATAAAGGGAAGGCTAAAGTGGTCGAATAGCCAACTCATAATTGCTCGGGAAAGTTCAAGGTAAGTTTTGAGTAATTGAATTTGATATTTAATTCTAAATGCCATGATATACTTGTACGATAAATGAATGATGTCCCATTGTCCTTACCATAATAAGGTTAATGAGAAAGAAACCTTAGACATGTTATGTAGCCGATTGGCTAATAGAGAAAGAAATTAAGATAGGGGTTTGAAATGTATTGCTCATGTATGTTCGCTTATTGAGCCGAAATTCTAGTAAATGGAGTATACATGTATGAGTTTTGCATGACATTTATGACATAAAGTCAAGGGGCATGTTATATGTTAGTATGTGAATGAATTGATTGAATTACACATGTGTTTTGTGCTATGTGAAATCGGGTAATATGTGAATGAATATGTATGAGACTTAGTGATGTGAATCCGGGCTTAAATACCCGATGACTATATGTGGAGATTATATCCGGGCTCAAATACCTGATGACTATATGGGGAGATTATGTCCGGGCAATGGCCCGATGGCTATGTGCGAAGATTATATTCGGATTATGATCCGCTGGCTTTGAGTGGAGTTTTATCCGAGCTAAAGATCTCGATGATGATCCGAGTAAAATCTAAAACTAAAAGATTTTGTAGTAGCGATTGCTAATGAATGCGCCTAAAGCGCTAAGCTATACAGGTATGTACCCTAATCCTATATACAAGCTTGGTTTGGACCAAACCATAAGGTCAGTATACGATTGCATATGTGAGTATGGAATGTGACTAATAATATGGTTATAGTACAATTGGTCAATGTGAAAAGTTATGTGAAATTGTGTAATATGCCTTTGTTATATGTGCTCACTTTCGCGTGAAAGTTTAGCTGCTTGTTGAGTTTTATAAGAAGGTATATATGTTCGGCTAAGGGGTGATATACCCAAAGAAAACTTGAAATGAAATTGCAAATGGCTATTTTTATACATGATATGTTTACCTGTTTATATTGCTTAAAACTTACTAAGCATATAAATGCTTACTCTGTTTATTTTATTCCTCTGTTTTATAGATCTCCTTTTGAAGCTACGGACTCGGGGATTGGAGCTTTAATCACCTACACTATCGTCCTTATTTTGGTATTTTCGATAGTAAATTTTGAGAACAATGGCATGTATAGGCTAATCTCCTTTCGTTAAACTGAATTATATTTTGTGTTGTAATTATCCTAGCCATGCGAAAATGGCTTGTTTAATCTCTAAGTTGAGTATATGTTTTTGATAAAATGTTGTACGAATTGTTACTTTAATGCGAATAGGATTGCTTACTACCTAAGAAATTCAATTGCGCTTAGAGATTCTATCATACCTATTGGTAAGTAGTCACTTTGTAACTATGTTAGTACTCCTATAGTGATCGAATGTAATAGGGATTGCATTAGTTGAAGCATTTGAAAGGCAGATGGTTCGAAAATAGAAATTTAAGTAAATCATTAATCGTAATAAAATGTACCATTGAATATATGCCTGATATGTATCTATGAAATTCGGTAAGTTACGTTTAGTTTTGTAATACCCTGATATCCCTTTCTGGCGACGGACAGGGGTATAGGGTGTTACAATTTTATTGGTATCAGAGCTACGGTTTAGTTGATTCTCAGACTAACATAGCGCGTGTGAGTATAGCTATACATGCCATTTTGTGATAATGCGATAGTGTGGTGATTTCTGACATTTGAATCGTGTTTTTTTCGTATAGTAATGGATCCCGATCCCGATCGAGCCGTAGCGGAAGATATTGGGAGTGTAGCGGCTGCTCCCGCGCAAGGGACTGCGCCGATCGACTCTCAGCCGAATACCAGTCATCGAGATGATGACATGAGGCAGAACTTTTATGCAATGATGAATGATTGGTTCACTCAATTCCTACGAACTAATCCGGCTGTTCCACAACCTCCTCCCCCAAATAACCCACTTCTGACCCCTGTGGCTCCTCCTGAGACCGACCCTGTGAGGTCGAGTAAACCCCCGGTCGACAAAATTAGAAAATACGAGGCCGAAGAGTTTCGGGCTACAGTTGATGATGATGCTGAGCGAGCTGAGTTTTGGCTCGATAATGTAATCCGTGTGTTCGATGAATTGTCATGTACGCCCGATGAATGTTTGAAATGTGCCGTATCTCTATTGCGTGATTCTGCCTACTATTGGTGGAACACATTGGTTTCTGTTGTGCCGAGAGAGCGGGTTACTTGGGAGTTTTTCCAAATTGAATTATGTAAAAAGTATATCAGCTAGAGATTTATCGACCAAAAATGGAAAGAATTTCTTGAGCTTAAGTAGGGCCGAATGTTAGTGATCGAGTATGAGAGAGAATTTGTGCAGCTCAATCGATATGCTCGCGAGTGCATATCATTCGAAGCTATTATGTGCAAACGCTTCGAGGATGGGTTAAATGAAGACATCAAACTACTGGTTGGCATTCTGGAAATTCAAGAGTTCGTTGTTCTTGTCGAGCGAGCCTCCAAGGCCAAAGAGCTTAGAAATGAAAAGAGAAAAGCTGATAGCGGGGCCAGAGAGTTCCGTAAGAAATCTTCGGGGAAGTCTACTCAAAGATCATTGAAGAAGTTTCGAAGTGAGTTGGACAGACCAACTGCTACTTCGGGTTTTTCTAGACGAGACCGTGATCGACCCCCTATGAGTACACATGCCACTTCTGCTGCTAGTGTTGGGAACGACCGTCGAGACAGAGCCGAGTGCAAGTATTGTGGAAAATGGCATTCAGGGAGCTGCAGATTTCATGATCGTTCCTGTTATAAGTGCGGGTCGGCTGATCACTTTATAAGAGATTGCCCCAGATGGTCTGAACAGAATATGAATCAAAGTGGGAAACCGAGCACTAATTCAGCACGAGGTAGACCCCTTAAAAACCCGGGAAATGCTAGCGGCGGTCAGAGACGAACGAGAGATGTTACGACCAAATCTGAGACTCGTGCCCCTGCTAGAGCTTACGCTATACGTGCGCGCGAGGATGCCTCTTCCCCAGATATTATTACCGGTACTTTTACTCTCTTTGATACTGATGTGATTGCTTTGATTAACCCCGGTTCAACTCATTCATATGTATGTGAAACTTTGGCATCCAGTAAGACTCTCCCTATTGAGTCTACTGAGTTTGTGATTCGAGTGTCCAATCCCTTGGGTCGTTGTGTTTTAGTTGATAGAGTGTGTAAGAAATGTCCCCTTATGATTCGAAATTCCTATTTTTCGGCCGATTTGATGATTTTGCCATTCGATGAATTCGACGTTATTCTTGGAATAGATTGGTTGACTGTGCACGATGCGGTAGTGAATTGCAAACAAAAGACTATTAATTTACGATGTTCTACTAATGAGATAATTCGAATTGAGTCTACGGATCTAAACGGGCTACCGGCGGTAATATCTTCTATACTGGCTCAGAAATTTATGAAAAAGGGTTGCGAGGCTTACCTTGCTGTTGTTTTGGATAAAAAAAATCTGAATTAAAGCTTGAGACTGTACCTGTGGTTTGTGAGTATCCGGACGTGTTTCCTGAAGAATTACCTGGATTACCGCCTGTTAGAGAGGTTGAGTTCGGCATTGAGCTAGTTCCGGGTACAACTCTGATTTCGATTGCTCCATATCGTATGGCTCCGACAGAGTTGAAAGAGTTGAAATCTCAGTTGCAAGAGTTGATTGATAGAGGTTTCACAAGACCGAGCTTTTCACCTTGGGGTGCACCAGTTTTGTTCGTGAAAAAGAAAGACGGGACTTTGAGAATGTGTATTGACTATCGGCAGCTGAATAAAGTGACTATAAAGAATAAGTATCCGTTGCCTCATATCGACGACTTATTTGATCAGCTAAAGGGAGCTTCAGTGTTTTCAAAGATTAACTTGCAATCTGGCTATTATCAGTTTCGAGTTCGAGACTCAGACGTACCCAAGACTGCTTTTAGAATGAGGTACGGACACTACGAATTTTTAGTGATGCCATTTGGGCTGACTAATGCCCCTGCTGTTTTCATGGATCTTATGAATCGGGTGTTTAAGCAGTACCTAGATCGATTTGTGGTCGTGTTTATCGATGACATTTTGGTTTATTCTCGCGATGAGTTTGAGCATGCTGAGCATTTGAGACTTGTGCTTCAAATTTTGCGTGATAATCAGTTGTATGCGAAATTTAGTAAATGTGAGTTTTGGTTGCGCGAGGTTAGCTTTCTGGGACATATTATATCTACATCAGGTATACGAGTCGATCCGAATAAAATTTTAGCTATCCTTGATTGGAAGCCTCCTAGAGATGTCTCAGAAGTCCGAAGCTTTTTGGGGCTTGCCGAGTATTACCGACGGTTTGTGAAAGGCTTCTCCATGATTTCAACTCCGTTAATGAAGCTATTGTAAAAGGATGTTAAATTTGAATGGTCTGAGAAGTGCCAGAAGAGTTTCGACCTATTGAAAGCCCTTTTGACGGAAGCTCCAGTATTAGTTCAGCCTGAATCCGGTAAAGAGTATGTGGTCTATAGCGACGCGTCATTAAATGGCTTGGGATGTGTTTTGATGCAAGAGTGCAGAGTCGTTGCGTATGCTTCGAGACAGTTAAAGCCTCATGAGAAAAACTATCCGACTCACGATCTCGAATTAGCTGCTATTGTGTTTGCTCTGAAGATTTGGCGTCACTACCTTTTTGGTGAGAAATGTCACGTTTTTCTGACTATAAAAGCCTCAAATACTTGATGATGTAAAGAGACTTGAATCTGAGACAAAGACGTTGGCTTGAATTGCTAAAGGATTACAAGCTTGTCATTGACTATCATCCGGGAAAGGCGAATGTAGTCGCTGATGCTCTTAGCCGAAAATCATTGTTTGCTTTATGAGCCATGAATGTGCATTTATCGGTATCTGATGATGGTGTGATGATAGCAGAATTAAAAGCGAAACCAGTGTTTCTACGACAAGTTTGTGAGGCTCAGAAATTGGATGTTGATTTAATTGCCAAGCGAGCTCAATGCGATTTAAATGTGGATTCTGAGTTTCAAGTTGATAATGATGATTGTTTGAGGTTTCAAGGCCGAGTATGTATTCCGAGAAGTTCAGAGTTGGTTTCGATGATTTTAAATGAAGCTCATAATAGCCGAATGTCGGTTCATCCGGGGAGTACAAAAATGTACAACAATTTGAAACTTCAGTATTGGTGGCATGGTATGAAACGAGACATCTCAAATTTTGTGGCAAAGTGTTTGATATGCCAACAAGTAAAAGCGGAACATCAGGTGCCTACGGGTTTGTTGCAACCGATTTTGATACCCGAGTGGAAATGAGATAAAATTATGATGGATTTTGTATCCGGGCTACCGTTGACTCTGAGTAAGAAAGATGCAATTTGGGTTATTGTGGACAGATTGACTAAATCGGCTCATTTTATCCCCGTGCGTGCGGATTTCTCACTTGATAAGTTAGCAGAATTGTATGTTTCTCAGATCGTCAGATTGCACGGGGTGCCCATCTCTATCGTATCGGATAGAGACCCGAGATTTACATCGCGATTTTGGAAGAAACTACAAGATTCTCTAGGTATTAAGCTCCATTTTAGCACCACTTTCCATCCGTAGACTGACGGCCAATCCGAACGAGTAATACAAATACTCGAGGATATGTTGAGATGTTGTATCCTTGAGTTTAGTGGATCATGGGAACGATATTTGCCCTTGATTGAATTCGCTTACAATAATAGTTTTCAATCGAGCATTAAGATGGCACCTTACGAGGCCTTGTACGGTCGCAAATGCCGTACACCATTGTTTTGGACCAAGCTCAGTGAAAGTAAGATTTTTGGGGTCGATTTGATTAGAGATGCTGAGCAAAAAGTAAAAGTGATCCGTGATAGCCTTAAGGCAGCTTTAGATCGTCAGAAGTCATATGCGGATCTAAAGCGAAAAGACATTGAGTATCAGGTCGGAGACAAAGTATTTCTTAAAGTGTCACCTTGGAAAAAGGTGCTTAGATTCGACCGTAAGGCTAAATTGAGTCCGAGGTTCATCGGGCCATATGAAATATCTGAACGGATTGGACCGGTAGCATATCGATTGATTTTGCCTCCCGAACTTGAAAAGATTCACAATGTTTTTCATGTTTCAATGCTTCGACAATATAGATCCGACCCATCACATGTGATTAATCCATTTGACATTGAGATTCGATCTGATTTGAGTTATGAAGAGGAACCAATTCGTATCTTGGCACACGAGGTTAAAGAGTTACGGAATAAGAAGATTTCATTAGTGAAAGTGTTATGGGTCAAACACGGGGTGGAAGAAGCTACTTGGGAGCTTGAGGATTCGATAAAGGAACGTTACCCAAACTTATTTTTCGGTAAGATTTTCGGGGACGAAAATTTCTTAAGTGGGGGAGAGTTATGACAGCCTTAAAACGACCCTAGTCGGAATGTGGTTTTAGGACCACAAACTGAGGAACAAAAATAATTTAACAATTATTTTGATGCCCATTGCATGTGTCAATTCATGTGTGACATTTTGGGTGCTTTAATTTAGCTTTATAATTATGAATTTCATCTAAAAGGGCTTAATTATGAACTTTAAAATTTTACTAGTTAATTGTGTGATGATTAAAAAGTGCATGCAAGTAAAATGATGGCCTTGCATGTCAAATTTCTTTTTTTTTTTTCCTTTAGTGGCCGGCCAACCAACCATAATGATGATGTTTTGTTTGTTTCATTTTGTATTTTAGTAAATAAAATAAGATAAATTAAGTGCATGAGATAAAAGTTAATTTAATATTATGAAATTGGGAGAAAAGAACAAAGTTAGATTATCTTCTTCCTCATTGCCGTGAATTGAGAAAGAAAGAAAGCTTTTGAAGCTTAAGGCATTCGGCTAGTGAGGGCATCAAATTAAGGTAAGGTTTCATGCATTTCTTTGGATTTCTTTGTGTAATTTGGTTGGTTTTGAATCTCACAACAAGACCCATGTGAAAATTTTTGTGTTCATGAAGTATTCGGTCATGTTGGTGCATTATGTCTTTGAAATAGAAATTGATAAATGGAGTTTTAATGGACTCTATGATGTTAAAGCTTAGGTGAATTGAAATTTGTGAGCTAAAATTTGAAAGAATTGAAGTTTTGTGTGGCTTAAATGTTTAATTTATAATCGGCTAATATAGTGAAATATAGAAATTGTTTTTAACATTAGAAATTGATAGTTAAATTATTTGCATGTGAACACATGGTTACCGAATGTTGAATTGAGTAAAAATGGGATTAATGGTTGGTTTATTGAAGAAGGTGTAATCGGCAAAGAATCTCTTTGAGTAATTTGAATTGGTGTTTTGGAAGTTTTGTAAGGAATAAGTAGGTTGAATTCGGCAATTAGAGGGAGGTATGAAACTTATGCTTAATTGTGGAATTTTATAATTGAATTGCTAGTATGAGTTTATACAATTGCCGAAATTGAAATAGGGAAGATGGCTAAGAAATTTGATATGTTTTTATTTAATTACTATGAAATAGCTATAAGAGAAAATAATGATGAAATTTGAGTTGGTTATGATTCATTGTGCGATTTATTAAGCTAGAATGGACATTCGGCTATGTCCATTGGAACAAATGAATTTGGTTTAGAGGGTTAGTTAATGATATATCTATTGTGCAAATTGAGTGGTGAGTTGTCAAAATGAAGTGTTAATGTGCATTATGTACTTGTGTATGTTTTCAACTAAGGAAAACTTGGCATGTAATTTATATGACCTTGAATGTTGAATGGACGAGAGAACTATAGGTCATACGTGAATGAACATTAAATCAAAAAGAGAGCATGTGATTAGTAGATGATGGCATTCGGCATTATGGAGAGAAGGTTTTAAAATGAATGAATTGGTGTTAGTTATGTTTTAAAGGTCAGTTATATTGCCTTGATTTAGGTCTAATGAGTTGATTTAGCTAAGTACACTATAGTTGAAGTGTAAAAAGGGTATGTGAGAAGAGTGAATTATGTATATATGCTAAGGTCAGTGACTTTTCTAAATGATGCCATATATGATGTTATGTTTTAAATATGTGAATAAGAACTTTAAAGAGTGAATTTGTATAAATCTGCTTGGTATAGCAGCAGTAACGTGTTTTGGAAAAATCTCTATAAATTGTGGGTACAGAATTAGAGGCTGAATAAATTATGTAATTAAAGCTTAATGAGTCTAGTTTCTTATAAAAGAAACTTTATAAGGAAAAGAATTTCCTATAGAGAGATATTTAAAGTTGTGTGAGACAGTGTCAGAATGACTCCGAAATCCCCTGTTCAGTTTTTAGAAAATCACTATAAATTGTATAAAAATTTTTATAAGATAAAATTTATATGCTTAGACTCCTTAATGAGTATAATTTCAAATAAAATAGGCAAGGACATATTATGAATTCTGTACAAAGAGAAATTTGATTCGTAGTGAAGAGTGGTCAGTATAGTCAAACAAGGAAATAGGGGAAATTTTAAGAAAATTATGCTATTGATTGGCTGAACCAAAAATTCTGAAAATTTTATGGATAGAATATAGATGAGTCTATTTTCAGGGAAAATTAACGGCACTTCATTTGGAGTTTTGTAGCTCCATTTATGAATAATTTAGTGAATGTTGCTCAGGAAGTCAGCTTGTAGTGACTTGTGATATATATGTGATTGGCCGAATGTGTGTGTGTTTGCTATGAGAAGTATATGCATTTCTTATTTGACTATAAGTGAAAATGATTAATTGAGATGTTTGAATAAGGATTAATAAAATTAAATATTTTATTTAGCTCAAGAGCATAGAGGAACAAGTTCGGATAAAGGGAAGGCTAAAGTGGTCGAATAGCCAACTCATAATTGCTCGGGAAAGTTCAAGGTAAGTTTTGAGTAATTGAATTTGGTATTTAATTCTAAATGCCATGATATACTTGTACGATAAATGAATGATGTCCCCTTGTCCTTACCATAATAAGGTTAATGAGAAAGAAACCTTAGACATGTTATGTAGCCGATTGGCTAATAGAGAAAGAAATTAAGATAGGGGTTTGAAATGTATTGCTCATGTATGTTCGCTTATTGAGCCGAAAGTCTAGTAAATGGAGTATACATGTATGAGTTTTGCATGACATTTATGACATAAAGTTAAAGGGCATGTTATATGTTAGTATGTGAATGAATTGATTGAATTACACATGTGTTTTGTGCTATGTGAAATCGGGTAATATGTGAATGAATATGTATGAGACTCAGTGATGCGAATCCGGGCTTAAATACCCGATGACTATATGTGGAGATTATATCCGGGCTCAAATACCTGATGACTATATGGGGAGATTATGTCCGAGCAATGGCCCGATGGCTATGTGCGAAGATTATATCCGGATTATGATCCACTGGCTTTGAGTGGAGTTTTATCCGAGCTAAAGATCTCGATGATGATCCGAGTAAAATCTAAAACTAAAATATTTTGTAGTAGCGATTGCTAATGAATGCGCCTAAAGCGCTAAGCTATACAGGTATGTACCCTAATCCTATATACAAGCTTGGTTTGGACCAAACCATAAGGTCAGTATACGATTGCATATGTGAGTATGGAATGTGACTAATAATATGGTTATAGTACAATTGGTCAATGTGAAAAGTTATGTGAAATTGTGTAATATGCCTTTGTTATATGTGCTCACTTTCGAGTGAAAGTTTAGCTGCTTGTTGAGTTTTATAAGAAGGTATATATGTTCGGCTAAGGGGTGATATACCCAAAGAAAACTTGAAATGAAATTGCAAATGGCTATTTTTATACTTGATATGTTTACCTGTTTATATTGCTTAAAACTTACTAAGCATATAAATGCTTACTCTGTTTATTTTGCTCCTCTGTTTTATAGATCTCCTTTTGAAGCTACGGACTCGGGGATTGGAGCTTTAATCACCTACACTGTTGTCCTTATTTTGGTATTTTCGATAGTAAATTTTGAGAACAATGGCATGTATAGGCTAATCTCCTTTCGTTAAACTAAATTATATTTTGTGTTGTAATTATCCTAGCCATGCGAAAATGGCTTGTTTAATCTCTAAGTTGAGTATATGTTTTTGATAAAATGTTGTACGAATTGTTACTTTAATGCGAATAGGATTGCTTACTACCTAAGAAATTCAATTGCGCTTAGAGATTCTATCATACCTATTGGTAAGTAGTCACTTTGTAACTATGTTAGTACTCCTATAGTGATCGAATGTAATAGGGATTGCATTAGTTGAAGCATTTGAAAGGCAGATTGTTCGGAAATAGAAATTTAAGTAAATCATTAATCGTAATAAAATGTACCATCGAATCTATGCCTGATATGTATCTATGAAATTCGATAAGTTACGTTTAGTTTTGTAATACCCCGATATCCCTTTCCGGCGACGGACAGGGGTATAGGGTGTTACATAGTTATTCAGTGACATTTCTTCTATAAACTCGTAAGCAGCTTCTGGTGTTTTGTTATTGATTGTTCCACCGACGGCTGCATTGATCATTTGCCTTGTTGAAGGGTTCAAACCATTGTGAAAAGTTTCAACTTTTAACCATAGAGGTAACCCATGGTGAGGGCACCTTCTCAATGAATCCTTGTATCTCTCCCAAGCATCGTAGAGTGCTTCTAAATCCATCTGCATAAAAGAAGAGATATAATTCCTTAATTTTGCTATTTTAGCTGGCAGAAAATATTTAAGTAAAAATTTTTCGGTCATTTGTTCCCATGTACTAATAAACCCTCTGGGTAGAGAGTTTAACCATTGTTTGGCTTTATTCCTCAAGGAAAATGGGAATAATTGAAGACGAATGGCATCATTAGAAATGTCATTTATTTTGAATGTGTCACAGAATTAGCTAAATGTGAGTTAGGATCCTCATCCTGCAAACCATCAAACTGAACAAACTGTTGTATCATTTGAATAGTGTTAGGTTTCAGTTCAATATTATTTGTAGCAATAGTAGGCCTAATAATACTAAATTCAGTGCTAGCTAAATTAGGTTTAGCATAATCATACATAGTATTAGGAATAGGATTTTGATTAACAGGATTTGCGACTACTACAGGAGGTAGCTGATTATCTTAATTTTCCTCCATCTCTTCAGTAGATTCGGGTTCTTCTTCTTGTCCCTGTTCTGGGTACTGTAGGCTTCTTCTTATCTCTCTGCGGTTTCTCCAAACTGTGGCTTCTAGGTCGTCGTCAAAAAGCAAAGGTCCTAACGGGTTTCTTCTAGGCATAAACTAGAGATACCTGTCAGAGAAAAGAAAAATAAGAAAGAAAAATTTAGTAAATAAAACCCAAGAAGAAAATAGTAAATAGATTGAAATAAAAGGAAAGATGGCTAAAGTAATAGAAATCGAGTGTTCCTAATATTTTAGTTCCCTGGCAACGGCACCAAAAACTTGATCGTGATTTCAAAGAAGTAATAATAATGATCGTACTTGGAAACTAGCTATTATCATGATAAAAGGCAAGCACACTTATCTAATAGTAGTATAGCTAGTGGTAAGACCGTAATATCGAATCTAATGAACCAAAAGTACTAGTAATGACTTTCTTCTATTATCTACCCTAAAAATAAAAGAAGATTTGGTTGTAAACTAACTAATCTAATTTAAACTAAAGACACGACAAAGAATAAATTGGGAAACTACTTTAGGAAGACTGAATGATAAAGGCAATACCCAAGGAAAAATCCACCTAGACTTCACTTGTTATATAACTCTGAACTAGACGATTTCTTCATTCGACTTGATCCATAGAGATCCCTAAATTATGTTAATATCTCCGTCGAGAATAAGAACAACTAATCCTAGGTTGATTAATTGAAACCTCTTTCTAATTAAAACCCCTAGTCTTGTATTAACTCGATCTATGGATCCCTATATTAGATTTGACTCTAATCCTGTAGATTTTCGTCATCCTATGTCTAGGATTGCGATCAACTCCGCTTAATTGTGTTGGATCTACTCTTACACAGGGACTTTTGCTCCTCTTCATAAGCACATTCGACTTAAATTAATATCCTGGAAATATCAATTCAAGAATTAAAAACACAATTAAGAACAAATCGAATATTTATCATATAGTTCAAATAACAATAACAAGATTCGTCTTAGGTTTCATCCCCCTCAGGTGTTTGGGGGTTTAGTTCATGTTTATAAAAGAAAACATCTCAGAATAAAGGAAATAACAAAACATAAAGAAAACCTAAAACTCCTAAAAGGATTGAAGGGAGATCTTTAGTCTTGATGTAGATCTTGTCTTCTGAGATGGATTAATCGGCTTCCTTCGAGTAATTCCCTATCTTCTACTCTTAGTCTTGGCAGGGACACAGTACACCCTTGTAGTTGCCTTCTAGGGTCTTTATATAGAGTTTGAAATGTCTTTCTTCGCCCCTAAGTAGCTTTTTCTGTGTGAAATTTAACTTTTTCACGATAGGGACACGCCCGTCTGAATTGAACCTAGGCCGTGTTCGAGCCTGTTAATGTGGCACGGTCGTGTGGTTCACCCGTGTGACAAAGTTCAGGCCTTATTGTTTCCTTGCTTTGGCCCTTTTTTTGGTTTTTGACCCGTTTCTCGTTTTTTTTACTCTCCTATGCTCTCCTAAGTATAAAACATGAAATTAAAAGATTAGGAGCGTCAAATTCCACAAATTCAATGACAATTCATCCATAAATGTGCTAAATGTGAGATAGAAATATGTATAATTTATAGTTTATCAATTACATATTCACACGTGACACTTGGCAACCAATACAACTCTCTCAAATCTCAGTACATCTTATTCCCTTCAGGATGCATAATGTATCGGCTACTATGCGCTCCTTGACAGATAGACTATCTCAGTACAATATCTCCCACAGAAGCACAAAACTCTAAAAGAATTAAGGCTAAATTTGGTGGTCATACCTTCCTCAACCTGTCTGAAAACGAGATGCAAGAGACTCATCAGTAGATTGCTTTGATCGAATCTCATCCACTAAGGTAGGTCTCACTTACAGCTCTACAACAAAACCTCCATCATTAGTTAAACTGAACTTTGCAAATATCTCCTCAAATCATCCATCGACTTCCTACTTAATGCATCGACAACAACATTCACCTTTCCTAGATTGTCGTCAATGGTACAATCATATTCTTTTAATTGCTTAATCCACCTCCTCTGTATCAAGTTCAACTCCTTTTGGGTGAGGAGATACTTAAGACTCTTGTGATCCGTATAGATTTTTGACTTCTCACCATTAAGGTAATACCTCCAAATCTTGATGGAAAAAACCATAGCAGCAAGTTCAAGGTCATGGGTTGGACAGTTACGTTCGTGAGGCTTAAGCTATCTCGAGGCATGGGCCACAACCTTACCGTCTTGCATCAAAACACATCCAAGATTAGTATGAGACGTATCACTGTATACCACATAATCCTTCCCAAACTTTGTCTGAATCATAATAGGAGCTTGAGTCAACACAGTCTTAAGCTTATTGGAGCTTTCTTTCTAGTCTTTCGTCTGCTTAAAAGGGGCAGTTTTCCATTACAGTTTGGTTAATGGAGCTAAAATCAAAGAAAACCCTTCCACAAGCCTTCTATAATAATCAACCAAATATAAGAAACTTTAAATCTCACTAACATTCTTAAGTTGTTTCCAATCCAGGATTGGCTCTATTTTCATTGAATAGACATGAATACCCTTAACCAATATCACGTTGCCCAAGAACATCACCTGATGGAGCAATAACTCACACTTACTCAGTTTAGCATGCAATTGCTTCTCCCGGAGAATCTACAGAACCACCCTCAAATGTCTATCATGTTCCTCCTCATACTTGGAATATATCAAAAAGTCATCAATGAACCACAACAAATTGATTGAGGTAGGGTTGAAAAACCCAATTTATTAGGTCTATAAAAGTTGTTAGAGCATTAGTGAGACCAAAGGGCATCACTAAGAAATCATAGTGACCATACCAAGCCCTGAAAGTGATTTTAGGATCGTCCATCTCTTTCACTTTCAACTGATAGTAACCGAACCTCTAGTCAATCCTGGAGAACACTTTTGCAACCCTAAACTAATCAAAGATGTCATCGATCCTTGATAAAGGGTATCGATTCTTTGTGGTCAACTTGTTCAATTACCGATAATTGATGCATAACCTCATGGACCCATCATTCTTCTCAACAAATAGAACTAGAGCTACTGATGGAGACACACTTTGTCTAATAAACCCTCAATCCAGAAGTTCTTGTAGCTACACCTTAAGCTCCACTAACTCCTTGGATGCCATGCGATATATGGAGATGGACATCGAACCTATTCCTGGTAACAAATAGATGCCAAACACTACCTCACAGTCAAAATGTAATCCAAGTAACTCCTTTGGAATGACATCGGGGATAGTCCCTCATAGTATTGATATTCTCAATAGATGGCCCACTAACATTCGTATCTAGAATGTAAGCCAAGTATTCTTTACATCATTTGTGTACCAACCTTTCAGCCATTTGAGTAGAGATCACATTGGATAAGTGATTTCTACGCTCCCTAACCATCACTATCTCCTTACCATCTAGAGTCTTTAGAGTGACCCTCTTAGTAGTACATTCTAATATGATTTGATGTTCTACCAACAAGTCCACACCTAAAATGAAATCGAATGCACCAAAAGGTAATTCCATTTAATCTACCAGAAATAATTCTCCATGGATCTCTAACGGACACTGCTTGTACACTTTATTAAGAGAAATAGATTGTCCTAAGAGACTAAGGAAAGTCACATTACTAACAGTATCATTTACCTCAATACCCAGTTTATTAGCCGTTACACATGAAACATACAAATAGGTTGATCCAATGTCAATCAGAGCAAAATATGGCATAGTATGAATAGTAAAGGTACTTGCAATAACATCGGTGGCATCACGGTCCTCTCTACGCCTAGCTGCGTACACCGATATAAGTTGTCTAGCATCAGCTCCATTAGCGCCCGGAGCTTGGGCTCTCTGCCTCTACCCCATATTACCACCTCTATTCAGAACTTGACCTTTCGAAGGTTGCTAGCCCACTCTTTGATTCTGAGCACGATTCTAATGTGGTGCTTGCATCAGCTTATTACGAAATGGGCAATCCTTGATCTTGTGCTCTAAAGATCCATATTTTAGGCATCAGCCCAATCTCCTCCAGTATTCTCCTAGATGCCTCTAACCAAAGGTGGCACAAGAAGAGGCTCTCCCACCATTAGCTGTAACAACATTTTGCCTAGGTTAATCGTCTCAGGCTCACTTAATAGGTCGCGAAGCCTGAGCAGTGGGACCAGCATCTCTCTTAATAGGGATTCTAGCTCTATCCCTTCATTCGCATTCCAAATGCTTCACTTCCTCTACAACTTGGTTTTCTCCACTAACATCTCGAAAACCCTTTCTTATAGAGGGGCCACTTGCATCATAAACTCATACCTTAGCCCAGTCTTAAATCTAACACACTCGTTATGCTTAGTTGTGACCGTCCTCTGGGTGTAGCGACTTAACCGCAGAAATTTGGCTTCATACCTGGCCATAGATCTATCTCTCTACTTAAGCTTAATGAACTCAAATCGACGGGCCTTTACATAACATTTGTCGACATACTTGTTCTAGAAAGCCTCCATAAAATACTCCCATGTCAATCTCTTAGCTTGGGTACCCTTAGAAATGACTTGGCACCAGCGATAAGCCTCATTCCTTAATACCGAGATGATACCCTTTAGTTTCTGCTTTAGGGTACACTCTATGTCTTCTAAAATCCTCTCAGTAGCGTCAAGGCAATACTCAGCCATAGTGAGAGTCATCCTAGCAATGCCCCTAAATAACTCGACTCTATTAGTACAGAGCCTCTCAGCAACAGTCCCATGATTTTCTAATCCATTTTGGGCCCCAACAACACGTTGTGGACACTTAGGATGGCCTTTGACACAACATCATCAACATGCTCCTACTGATCCTCCTCCATAGTTTCAAGTATTCTCAACCTGATCAACCATTGGCTCAGGTTTACTCAAGGGCCTAGGTGAGCACACTTGTTGTGCAAACGAATCTATCTAGGTCCCAAGACCTTGCTCTCCATAAGCTCTTATAACTGTAATACGAATGCCTTGTAAACCCATCTTACTTGAATAGATTATTTAGTTTCTTACAGTTTTATCTAAGAATTAAAATGAGCTTTATTTATCAATTAAAAATATTTCAGTTCTAAACTTTCTTCACCAGAGTATTATTATCTACATTTTTAAGAATCTATAGTTTTCAAGAGTCTAAAGTATACTACAGTCTCATATTAAAATTTAGTAAGGTAGAAGAACTTATCTGGGCCAGCTTTAGAGCCTCGGATTTTTTAGAATAGAATCAAATATAAAATTTTAATTAAAGTATAAAATTTTCCCAAAATACCTTTTTCCATGTATATACATGTATTTTCAAAATTTAGCCACAATTTTAGTTTTTGAATTGGGCTCTGATACTAATAAATGTAACCCCCTAAACTCAGCCTACACATTATGGCTGAATCTCGAAGATCACATTGACGATAACGATGGTGCAATGAAACATTTAGAAGTTTTCTCTTTAAAAATCGCCTTAAGAAAATGTCTTTGAATCTTGTTTTAAGTAAAACCAAATTTAGTTGATATATTTTAACTTTGTAAAACTCAAGTGTTGTGAATGTTTTAGGGAAAGCATCATAATTCAATTAAAACATCGTAGCAGACTAATTTTCTATATTTGTCATTTTGAAAATATAAGTTAAACATACATTTCGTAATATATATGCTTCATAAGTAGATAGTGTTGAGTTTCAAAAACATAGTAAAAATTTTGAAATTGTCTTTATTGAATTTAATTTCCCACATTTACAAAAAAATTCGTCATTCCAAATCAGATAAGTGATAGTTTTAAAACATAACCCTTGCAGAAAAATTCGAAGTCAAAATCCAAAACCCAAAACCAATGTCGATAGTAAATAAACACAACCCAATATATCAAATACTAATAATAATAACAAAGTCTTTTAAAACATGATCGAGAGTTCCTCCGTAGTCAAGCCCATCTTAACCTTGATTATCTGAAAAATTAGAATTTAAAGAAGTAAGCTTTACAGGCTTAGTGTAGGTTACAATTAACAATAACAACAAAATTTAATTCATAACAATCATAAATTTATATAGATCATATCATAATAAATATTCTTTCATAGAATCAAATAAGTAGAATGCATAATGACAATGTCAATGCAACTCTTTCTAGAAAACAGTATAGATTTTCAGAAAAACATATCCTACCAAACTCTACTACACAACCATAAGAGTTCCCCAGAACTCGTCCATCCATTAATCGCACCAATATTGTAGACTAGCCACCAGATAATGCAGTCATGCTACCAAAACAGACTAATATGGTTGAGCCACTAGATGATGCAGATTTACTACCAAATACTTCTTCTATACATAATTTTTCCAACCCCATGCATGTGGTATGACATGCAGAATATATTTTCAGTAGGCATGCTTTACATGTGATTCAAGATTAGAAATATAACATGTTTAACATGCAAATCAAATCTTAAAATATTTCAATCAAATGCTCACTTTGATTCTTTTATGGGATTACGAACTCATGTAGATTATCTACTAATGGAAGTTGTCTTTCTCGCAATGTAAACATCCTTTACAATGCCACTTTTCTTCAGTTTGAACTTTAGACAATCAATGAGCTAATATTTACTTATCACTATCTCGCTCTGCATGCAAAATATAAAAGACATAATAGTGAAATGTGAAATTAACTTTATTTATTTATTCATCATTCAAATAAATAGAAGATAGTTATATGTTTCCTGCTGGACTGAAACTCTCCCTAGCAGCAGATTGGGTCAGCTGATCGGTGGAAAAGGGGGGGATAAGGCTGCTAATCGGTGGTTAGATGGAACTCAAATGCTAAATTCAATGAGCAAAGCAAGGAATTTATTAGAAAGAATTTTTAATAAGCATTAAGGGCCGATTACTTCTATTATTTTGGCCTTTATGAGCTATCTTCTTCTTTTGTTTTATTGAATCGGTTTTTTTCCTTTTTATTATTTTGTTTATCATCTCTTCGCCCATATTTTTTTTAAATTTGTTTCCCTTTTATTTTTCTTTCCATGATAGCCAAAACTTACATTCTTTCTACCCACTAGTGTATTTCTTCTTTTCTTCATCTTTTGTTGTCTTTTCTAAAACCCAAATCAAGGTATAATCCCTTTTCTTCTTCATTTATCTACTTTTCGTTCTAAATTGAAACTCTCTTCTCTTAAATCGAAACCCCATTCTTTCTTCAATCTACTTAGTCAAATCTCACAACTCCTAAAACCCTTCTCGAAACCCTCTCTTTTTATACAACTTCCATCTTCTTCTTCTCTATTATACTAAAAGCCGAAACCTTCATATGCTTAGTGATTTAGAAATTAAACTTTAGATATATTCTGTACTCGCGTTTTAAGTTGGATTCACTGTGGATATGAGATTGGAAAGGTGTTGGAAACGCTTTTGAAAAGTACATCATTGGTGGTAAGTATTCCACGCCTTCTTTACATTCGTATCTTATGGTTTAAGAAAAGCCGAAAACCCCTATATGCATAGGGTGGCTGTCGACTAAGGCTAAAAGGGTTTTTGGTGTTGTTATTATTCGGTTTGTTTGTACTAGTGAGGATTAAAGGCTGCCGATCGAGGAGTGTGCGAAAAGCTTGGATCATTGGAGCGACTAGATATAGACCTAGTCATAGTTCAGAAAAGGATAATCATGTGGGAGATTTCGTCAATGTCTGTTGCAAATCAGGTGTGTATCGAACACCCTTCTGTAGTCTAAATCGGCAAAAGCTAAAATGCCGAAATTTTGGCATTTCATGGGCTAGCGAGTGTACAAGCCCTCGTGGGTTGGCTGGATGTGATAGATCTGTAATCAGAATTGGTAAGGTTGGTAAGTGCGTAATTTAATGCACTTCGATAAGTTTGGGACTCGATAGGCCGAATGTGGGCCCAATAGGCTTATGAGACCATATGAGGTTTTAGGGCCGGTAACTAAAAACTGTTAAAACGAGTTAAATAGACTACTGAGACGAAAATTGGATTATTAGTGACTGAAATATGTATAAAACCGTTAAAACTGGAATAATTACGGAAATACCCCTTGAAGGTGAGAAATTACGATTTTACCCCTAGGTGCAAAATGACCGTTATACCCCTAGGGCTAAATCTGACTGAAATGCATGTTTTTCTGTTTCTGTTTACTGTATGCCATATCATGATTATCTGTTGCATGGGATTTGGGATTGTTGATGGGGGAAGTGCAAGTGGCATTGCCACGTTTTCTAAAAGAGGCTTTGCCTCACAATGATATCTAAAAGGGGCTTTGACCATTTTGTTTTCTAAAAGACGCCTTGCCTCATATTTCTGTTAGTGGCTTGGCCACCTTATATGAGCAGCGATGCTGCATCTATGGTGTGTAGTGGTTGGGTGGGTCGAGTAGTTTCCCCACAAGGTGTGTAGGGCTGGTATGGGTGGAGTGTAGCGGTTGGGTGGGTTGAGTAGTCTCCCCACATGTGATGGGTTTTGCATTCATGCATGATTTTTTTTTTGTTACTGTAATGGGCCTATGGGCCGTATTATTATCTGAAAAGGGCTAAGGCCTAGTTTACTGTATCTGAATAGGGCTTTGGCCCAGTTATTTCTGTGACTGGTTAGGGCTTAGGCCTAGTGGGCTTGAGCTGAATTGGGATTTGGATGGGCTTCTTTGCACACTGAGTTTCCAAACTCACCCCTTTCTCTCTATCTATGCAGGTGAGCCCTAGTTTGGTGGACTTGGAGGTGGGAGGGATTCAGAGTGGCCATGAAGATCGCATTTCTGGTTTAATCAAATTATGTATTTCATTACTTATTATAATTGTTTTATTTTTAATTTGGGTTTGTAATAAGGCCGCTATAATTATTTAATTTGTTTTAGCTTAAGCATGATATTGTTTAAATCATTTCAAAATCGGATAGCTCTAAGGCGTGCTTTTATAAAAGTTACTTGTTTTCAAAATATCACGATAACAGAGCAAAGCTTCCGTAATGTAAACGTTTTCATAAATAAATATTTTAAGTAGACTTAACCCAAATTTGTTGTTCGTGGACAAGTCATAAGGTTAAAGTATGGCAACGGATGTGTGCATGTCTAGGATTGGATCTAGGGAGAGCTTGGTACTTAAGCACTCTTATTGACTCACATCCTCTCTTCTGGAATCCTACCTGGTGCATAATATCCATTCACTTTAAGCCATAACAAAGAAGGTTTGGTTTTCTGATACTTAAACTGTTTTAAAAATAACATGTTTTTCGCAACCTACAAAGGTTTATAAGCTTTCACAATTTTCCATAAAATTTTACAAAGTTATTAACAATGTTTAAAAAGGGAATGATTACTTTAATGAACCACGTTTTGCAAAATAAACAAACACAAGTTGAGGTTTTATACAAGTTTAACGATAGAAGTTTTTAAACACTAAGAAGGGTTTTCAATGAAAACATGGTTTTCAAAAAACATTTCAATGTGACACACTAGACTTGGCCGTAATGTTTGGGCCTAGTTTGGGGTGTTACATTTAGTAGTATCAGAGCCAAGTTGCAACAACTCGGCTGTGGATCGGGTCCAAAAAGGTTTTCGAAAAATTTTAAAAATTAAGCCCAAGAAAGGTATTTTTGGAAATCAATTTTTGGAAAAGTTAGAAAACTCTAATTAAACCTATTTTCAAATACACTCAATAAAGTTTTTACTTTAAAAGTTTTGTTAAAATTGGGATTTCTGAAATCTAGATCACTGAAGAAGTGGCACATTGAATCCCCGGCACGAAGTTTGTAAGTATCTCTTTCCCTAAATTATTTTGTACTGTAATGATACTGTAGATAGAACTAAGACTTTACCATGATACTGTAGATAGGGTAGTACTGAAAGCTGTAAGACTGAGATTGTAGGGAAACTAAACCCTAGAAAAACTGAGACTGTAGCTAGGCTATGTTTCTGTAAAAATAAAAACTTTGAAATCCTATCTCTGCATAAAATATATGAATAAAATAGTGAAATTTCTGAATCGAGATCTTTGTAGTTATTTGATATGTATGCTGGTAATGTAGAGTATTAATATGGGTTCTAAGGGTAAGCAAAGTCTGCCAAGTTCGGGTAGCGGTAACTCAGAGCTTGGTACTGAGGCACTGGCCGAGTTAGTAAGGAAAGTGGTAGAAGAAGTATTGGAGACCAAAGTTAAGGAAATTAGGGAAACGTTTCAAGCGGGGTGCTTGGAGTGTAACAAAAGGAAGGATCCTAGTTCACAGAGGATAGAGTCTCGTTCTGTGAAACATGTTAAGGACGACCAAACTTTCTGACCTGCAAGAACTACAACAGCCGTTATCTAGGTGAATGTCATAGGGAGAAAAGAGCATGCTTTAGATACGGGTCCCTGAAACATCGAGCTCTGGATTGCCAAGCTTATTCTAGTTAGGTGTGTGATGTTTGGATACCAATTGTATGCGCAAGTGATAATGTTTATTTACTTTGGTAATTAGATGTTCTGGGTCATACAAAAAAAAATATTTAGATCAGAGAGCGCAGCGGTAGCGTAGTAGAGTAGTTGATGCACAACTATCTTATTTAGAAATTTCGAGGACAAAATTTTTTTAGGAGGGGTGAATTGTAACACCCTGAATTTGGGCCTAGAAGTATTGGGCCTTGAGTCTAGGTTCGGATAAAAGAAAACCTGTATAATTGATAAGTTTTAAATATTATTGTTATAAAAAAATTATTATTATTAATAAAATATTACTGTTATTATTTTGATGTTTAGGTTAGTTTTTAAATAAATTAAGAAGGATTTATAATGCAGGAAAAGTCTTGGGTTCAATCCAAGACTGTAGCAAAAAAGTTACTTTTTGCTTCCTTAGGGAAATCCGGGCAATAGGCCTTATTATTAAATTGGGCTAAGTTTAGGCACAAAAAAAGTGCCTGGCCCAGTGGCTAAGCACGCTAGGAGGACGTGGGAGGTGCCTGGGTTTAAGGCACAACGCGCGCAATGTTTCTTTTTATTTTAGAAACTAGGTTGCGTTTAAATAGGGGTTAAAAGAGGTTGCAACTATATTATGCCAAAAGAGCGCCTGTGGCGCAGTGGCAGCAGCATGCTAGGATTTCAAGGCGGCGCAAGTTCGAATCTAGGAGCATGAGAAATTTTGTTTTATTTTTTAAGAAGTCGTGACTGAAGCGGGTAAGGTTTATATTTAAGTGCGACTGTATTATAGTAAAAAACAAGCTGTGGTGCAGTGGCCAGTAGCATGCGAAGGTGCCTAGAGGTCCCAGTTCAAACTACTACGCGCACAGGAAGTCAGCATTTTTGCTGCACGCGTGGGGGGAGTTGTTGTGCTGGATCGAAACTCTCCCTAGCAACAGATTGGGTGGGCTGATTGGTGGAAAAGGAGGGGATAAGGCTGCTAGTCGGTGGTTGGATGGAACTCAAACGCTAAATTCAAGGAGCAAAGCAAGGAATTTGAAATTAGAAAGAATTTTTAATAAGCATTAAGTGCCGATTACTTCTATTATTTTGGCCTTTATGAGCTATCTTCTTCTTTTGTTTTATTGAATCGGTTTTTTTCCTTTTTATTATTTTGTTTATCATCTCTTCACCCATATTTTTTTTAAAATTTGTTTCCCTTTTTTTTTTCTTTCCATGATAGCCAAAACTTACATTCTTTCTACCCACTAGTGTATTTCTTCTTTTCTTCATCTTTTGTTGTCTTTTCTAAAACCCAAATCAAGGTATAACCCTTTTTCTTCTTCATATATCTACTTTTCGTTCTGAATTGAAACTCTCTTCTCTTAAATCAAAACCCCATTCTTTCTTCAATCTACTTAGCCGAATCTCACAACTCCTAAAACGCTTCTCGAAACCCTCTCTTTTTATACAATTTCCATCTTCTTCTTCTCCATTATACTAAAAGCTGAAACCTTCATATTCTTAGTGATTCGGGAATTAAACTTTAGATATATTCTGTACTCGCGTTTTAAGTTGGATTCACTGTGGATATGAGATTGGAAAGGCGTTGGAAACGCTCTTGACAAGTACATCATTGGTGGTAAGTATTCCATGCCTTCTTTACATTCGTATCTTATGGTTTAAGAAAAGCCGAAAACCCCTATATGCATAGGGTGGCTGTCGACTGAGGCTAAAAGGGTTTTTGGTGTTGTTATTATTCGGTTTGTTTGTACTAGTGAGGATTAAAGGCTGCCGATCGAGGAGTGTGCGATAAGCTTGGATCATCGGAGCGACTAGATCTAGATCTAGTCATAGTTTAGCAAAGGATAATCACGTGGGAGATTTCGTCAACGTCAGTCGCAAATCAGGTGTGTATCGAACACCCTTCTGTAGTCTAAATTGGCAAAAGCCGAAATGCTAAAATTCCGGCATTTCGTGGGCTCGCGAGCGTGCGAGAGCTTTTGGGTTGGCTAGAAGTGATAGATTTGTAATAGAAATTGGTAAGGTTGGTAAGTGCGCAATTTCGTGCTCTTCGGTAAGTTTGGGCCTCGATGGGCCGAATATGGGCCCAATGGGCTTATGGGCTTATATGGGTAAAATAAGCGATAAACGTGTTCTAGTAGGTTGTAGGTCCAAAAATGCTAAAATCGATAAACCAATCATGAAACTTGGACTAAATGGGCTTATGTAGCTCATAGACGCTGTAGGGCCCATTAGGGGTTTTAGGGCCTAGTAACTAAAAACTGTTAAAACGAGTTAAATAGACTTCTAAGACGAAAATTGGATTATTAGTGACTGAAATATGTATAAAACCCTTAAAACTGGAATAATTACTGAAATACCCGTTGTGGGTGAGAAATTACAGTTTTACCCTTATGTGTAAAATGACCGTTATACCCCTAGGGCTAAACCTGACTGAAATGTGTATTTTTCTGTTTCTATTTACTGTATGCCATATCATGATTATCTATTGCATGGGATTTGGGATTGTTGATGGAGGAAGTGCAAGTGGCATTGCCACGTTTTCTGAAAGCGGCTTTGCCTCGCACTGATATCTGAAAGGGGCTTTGCCCATTCCGTTTTCTGAAAGACGCCTTGCCTCGTATTTCTGTTAGTAGCTTAGCCACCTTATCTGAGCAGCGATGCTACATCTGTGGTGTGTAGTGGTTGGGTGGGTCGAGTAGTTTCCCCACAAGGTGTGTAGGGCTGGTATAGGTAGAGTGTAGCGGTTGGGTGGGTTGAGTAGTCTCCCCACATGTGATGGGTTTTGCATTCATGCATGATATCTGTTTTGTTACTGTAATGGGCCTATGGGCTGTACTATTATCTAAAAAGGGCTAAGGCCTAGTTTACTGTATCTGAATAGGGCTTTGGCCCAGTTATTTCTGTGACTTGTTGGGCTTAGGCCTAGTGGGCTTGAGCTGAATTGGGCTTTAGATGGGCTTCTTTGCACACTGAGTTTCCAAACTCACCCCTTTCTCTCTATCCATACAGGTAAGCCCTAGTTTGGTGGACTTGGAGGTGGGAGGGATTTAGAGTGGCCACGAAGATCGCATTTCTGATTTAATCAAATTATTTATTTCATTACGTATTATAATCATTTTATTTTTAATTTGGGTTTGTAATTAGGCTGCTCTAATTATTTAATTTGTTTTAGCTTAAGCATGATATTATTTAAATTGTTTCGAAATCGGATAGCTCTAAGGCGTGCTTTTATAAAAGTTACTTGTTTTGAAAATATCACGATAACAGAGCAAAGCTTCCGCAACATAAACATTTTCATAAATAAATATTTTAAGTAGGCTTAAACCTAATTTGTTGTTCGTGGACAAGTCATAAGGTTAAAGTGTGGCAATGGATGTGTGCATGTCTAGGATTCGATCTCAGGAGAGCGTGGTACTTAAGCAGTCTAATTGACTCACGTCCTCTCTTCTGGAATCCTACCTGGTGCATAGTATCCATTCACTTTAACCCATAACAAAGAGGTTTGGTTTTCCGATACTTAAACTATTTTAAAAATAACATGTTTTCCGCAACCTACAAAGGTTTATAAGCTTTCACAATTTTCCCTAAAATTTTACGGAGTCATTAACAATGTTTAAAAAGGGAATTATTACTTTAATGAACCATATTTTGAAAAATAAACAAACACAAGCTGAGGTTTTGTACAAGTTTAACGGTAGAAGTTTCTAAACACTAAGAAATGTTTTCAATGAAAACATGGTTTTCGAAAAACACTTCAATGTGACACAACAGACTTGGCCGTAACGTCTGGGCCGAGTTTTAGGTGTTACATTTAATGGTATCAGAGCTAAGTTGCAACAACTCGGCTGTGGATCAGGTCCAAAAAGGTTTTTGAAAAATTTTAAAAATTAGGCCCAAGAAGGGTATTTTTGGAAATCAGCTTTTGGAAAAGTTAGAAAACTCTAATTAAACCTATTTTTGAATACATTCAATAAAGGTTTTACTTTAAAAGTTTTGTTAAAATTGGGATTTGTGAAACCTGGATCACTGAAGAAGTGACACACTGAATCCCCAGCACCAAGTCTGTAAGTATCTCTTTCCCTAAACTGTTCTGTACTGTAATGATACTATAGATAGAACTAAGACTTTACTATGATACTATAGATAGGGTAGTACTGAAAGCTGTAAGACTAAGATTGTAGGGAAACTAAACCCTAGAAAAACTGAGACTGTAGCTAGGCTATGTTTCTGTAAAAATAAAACTTTGAAATCCTATCTCTGCATAAAATATATGAATAAAATAGTGAAATTTCTGAATCGAGATCTTTGTAGTTATTTGATATGTATGCTGGTAATGTAGAGTATTAATATGGATTCTGTGGGTAAGTAAAGGCTGCCAAGTTCGGGTAGCGGTAACTCAGAGCTTGGTACTGAGGCACTGGCTGAGTTAGTAAGGAAAGTGGTAGAAGAAGTAGTGGAGACCAAAGTTAGGGAAATTAGGGAAACGCTTCAAGCGAGGTGCTTGGAGTGTAAGAAGAGGAAGGATCCTAGTTCGCAGAGGATAGAGTCTCGTTCTGTGAAACATGTTAGGGCACGACCAAACTTTTCGACCTACAAGAACTACAACAGGCGTCATCTGGGTGAATGTCATAGGGAGAAAAGAGCATGCTTTAGATGCGGGTCCTTGAAACATCGAGCTCTGGATGGCCAAGCTTATTCTAGTTAGGTATGTGATGTTTGGATACGAATTGTATGCGCAAGTGATAATGTTTAGATACTTTGGTAATTAGATGTTTTGGGTTATACAAAAAAAAATTATTTAGATAAGAGAGCTCAACGGTAGCGTAGTAGAGTAGTTGATGCACGACTATCTTATTTAGAAATTTCAGGATGAAATTTTTTTAGAAGGGGTGAATTATAACACCCTGAATTTGGGCCTAGAAGCTTTGGGCCTTGAGTTTGGGTTCGGATAAAAGAAAACCTGAAAATTGAGAAGTTTTAAATATTATTGTTATAAAAAAATTATTATTATGAATAAAATATTACTGTTATTATTTTGATGTTTAGGTTAGTTTTTAAATAAATTAAGAAGGATTTATAGTGTGGGAAAAGTCTTGGGTTCGATCCAAGACTTTAGCAAAAAGGTTAATTTTTGCTTCCTTAGGGAAATTCGGGCAAAAGGCCTTATTATTAAATTGGGCTAAGTTTAGGCACAAAGGAAGTGCCTGGCCCAGTGGCTAAGCACGCTAGGAGGACGTGGGAGGTGCCTGGGTTTAAGGCACGGCGCGCGCAATGTTTGTTTTTATTTTAGAATTCAGGTTGCATTTAAATAAGGGTTAAACGAGGTTGCGACTAGATTATGCCACAAGAGCTCCTGTGACGCAGTGGCAGCAGCGTGCTAGGATTTCGAGGGGGCGCAAGTTCGAATCCAGGAGCATGCAGAATTTTGTTTTATTTTTAAGAAGCCGTGACTGAAGCGGGTAAGGTTTATATTTAAGTGCGACCGTATTATAGTAAAGAGCAGGCTGTGGTGCAGTGGCCAGCAGCATGCGAGGGTGTCTGGAGGTCCCCAGTTCGAACTGCTACGCACATAGAAAGTCAGCCTTTTTACTGTACGCGTGGGGAGAGTTGTTGTGCTAGACCGAAACTCTCCCTAGCAGCAGATTAGGTCTGCTGATCGGTGGAAAAGGGGGGGATAAGGCTGCTAGTCGGTGGTTGGATGGAGCTCAAATGCAAAATTCAAGGAGCAAAGCAAGGACTTTGAAATTAGAAAGAATATTTAATAAGCATTAAGTGCCGATTACTTCTATTATTTTGGCCTTTATGAGCTATCTTCTTCTTTTGTTTTATTGAATTGGTTTTTGTCTTTTTTATTATTTTGTTTATCATCCCTTCGCCCATATTTTTTTTAAATTTGTTTCCTTTTTGTTTTTCTTTCCATGATAGCCAAAACTTACATTTTTTCTACCCACTAGTGTATTTCTTCTTTTCTTCATCTTTTGTTGTCTTTTCTAAAACCCAAATCAAGGTATAATCCCTTTTCTTCTTCATTTATCTACTTTTCGTTCTAAATTGAAACTCTCTTCTCTTAAATCGAAACCCTATTCTTTCTTCAATCTACTTAGCTAAATCTCACAACTCCTAAAACCCTTCTCGAAACCCTCTCTTTTTATACAACTTCCATCTTCTTCTTCTCCATTATACTAAAAGCCGAAACCTTCATATTCTTAGTGATTCAGGAATTAAACTTTAGATCTATTCTGTACTCGCGTTTTAAGTTAGATTCACTATGGATATGAGATTGGAAAGGTGTTGGAAACACTCTTGACAAGTACATCATTGGTGGTAAGTATTTGAAAACTTCTTTCCATTCGTATCTTATGGTTTAAGAAAAGTCGAAAACCCTTATATGCATAGGGTGGCTGTCGACTAAGGCTAAAAGGGTTTTTAGTGTTGTTATTATTCGGTTTGTTTGTATTAGTGAGGATTAAAGGCTGCTGATCGAGGAGTGTGTGGAAAGCTTAGATCATCGGAGTGACTAGATCTAGATCTAGTCATAGTTCAGCAAAGGATAATCATGTGGGAGATTTCATCAACGTCTGTCGCAAATTAGGTGTGTATCGAACACCCTTCTGTAGTCTAAATCGGCAAAAGTCGAAATGCCAAAATTTTGGCATTTCGTGGGCTAGCGAGCATGCGAGTGCTCGTGGGTTGGCTGGAAGCAATAGATATATAATCGGAATTGATAAGGTTGGTGAGTGCACAATTTCGTGCATTGCGGTAATTTTGGGCCTCGATGGGCCGAATGTAGGCCCAATGGGTTTATGGGCCCATATGGGTAAAAGAAGCTATAAACATGTTCTAGTAGGTTGTAGGTCCAAAACTGCTAAAACTGGTAAACCAATCACGAAACTTGGACTAAATGGGCTTAAGTAGCTAATAGACACTGTACGGCCCATTAAGGGTTTTAGGGCCGAGTAACTAAAAACTATTAAAACGAGTTAAATAGACTACTGAGACGAAAATTGGTTTATTAGTGATTGAAATATGTATAAAACCTTAAAACTGAATAATTACTAAAATACCCCTTGAGGGTGAGAAATTACAGTTTTACCCTTAGGTGCAAAATGACCTTTATACCCTAGGGCTAAATCTGACTGAAATGCATGTTTTACTGTTTCTGTTTACTGTATGCCATATCATGATTATCTATTGCATGGGATTTGGGATTGTTGATGGAGGAAGTGCAAGTGGCATTGCCACGTTTTCCGAAAGAGGCTTTGCCTCGTACTGATATTTGAAAGGGGCTTTGCCCATTCTGTTTTTTGAAAGAGGCCTTGCCTTGTATTTTTGTTAGTGGCTTGGCCACCTTATCTGAGCAGCGATGTTGCATCTGTGGTGTGTAGCGGTTGGGTGGGTCGAGTAGTTTCCCCATAAGGTGTGTAGGGCTGGTACAAGTGGAGTGTAGCGGTTGGGTGGGTTGAGTAGTCTCCCCACATGTGATGGGTTTTGCATTCATGCATGATATCTGTTCTGTTACTGTAATGGGTCAATGGGCCGTACTGTTATCTGAAAAGGGTTAAGGCCTAGTTTACTGTATCTGAATAGGGCTTCGGCCCAGTTATTTCTATGACTGGTTAGGGCTTAGGCCTAGTGGGCTTGAGCTGAATTGGGCTTTGGATGGGCTTCTTTGCACACTAAATTTCTAAACTCACCCCTTTCTCTCTATCCATGCAGGTGAGCCCTAGTTTGGTGGACTTGGAGTTGGGTGGGATTTAGAGTGGCCACGAAGATCGCATTTCTGGTTTAATCAAATTATTTATTTCATTACTTATTTCAATCGTTTTATTTTTAATTTGGGTTTGTAATAAGGCCGCTCTAATTATTTAATTTGTTTTAGCTTAAGCATGATATTGTTTAAATCGTTTCGAAATCGGATAGCTCTAAGGCGTGCTTTTATAAAAGTTACTTGTTTTCAAAATATCACGATAACAGAGCAAAGCTTCCGCAATGTAAATGTTTTCATAAATAAATATTTTAAGTAGACTTAAACCTAATTTATTGTTCGTGTACAAGTCATAAGGTTAAAGTGTGGCAATGGATGTGTGCATGTCTAGGATTGGATCTAGGGAGAGCTTGGTGCTTAAGCAGTCTAATTGACTCACCTCCTCTCTTTTGGAATCCTAGCTGGTGCATAGTATTCATTCACTTTAAGCCATAACGAAGAAGGTCTAGTTTTTCGATACTTAAACTGTTTTAAAAATAACATGTTTTCTGCAACCTACAAAGGTTTATAAGCTTTCACAATTTTCCCTAAAATTTTACAGAGTTATTAACAATGTTTAAAAATGGAATGATAACTTAATGAACCATGTTTTGAAAAATAAACAAACACAAGCTGAAGTTTTTTACAAGTTTAACGGTAGAAGTTTCTAAACACTAAGAAAGGTTTTTAATGAAAACATGATTTTCGAAAAGCACTTCAATGTGACACACCAGACTTGGCCGTAACGTCTAGGCCAGGTTTGGGGTGTTACAATTCTTCCCAACAATCATGGATTTTGTATACTTATGATCAAGAATAAGAAATTTGATATTTATGCTACTTATGGATAGATATTATTCAAATTAATCTCAGCCATTCTTATGATAGCAAAAATTAGACTAAATGCTTCCTCATAGAGACATGTTAATCCCTACCAATTTGATTTTATTTCCTTATTCAAGATTAAGCTGTAGTCATTAAGTTTAACTTATTCCTTCATATGTTGAAAATAGCAATTTCTCTCCACTAATGTAGGTAGCATCGAAACTTGAATCAATAGGTGTTTAACAAGGTTGTAACGTGGCTATGCTACGGGTGGGTAAAAGATAAATTTAGCCTAAAAATCAACTTACTTTACTTTCACATGATCTTTTGTACATCTATTTTCTTTCAAGTACACATGCTCTTTTTCTTTACGAGCATTTTGTTGTATGTACTACAATTTTTTAAGCATTTGATACTTCTTTTCAACTTCCCCAACTTATTTTTGAAAAATATTCTAAATAGTACTAAGTCTAGTGTTTGGGACAATTTAAAGACAATTAAAAGAGAAGTGATGGCTAAATATTACAAGGGTTCAAATAAAATTAGGCCATATTGTAACAGCCCAATTTTGAGCCTCATTGGAACGAGTATTTTCAGGACCACTTAACCGAGTAAAAATATTTATTTTATTAATTTTTAGTATTTTCAGCATAATAGAGTTACCATACAAAAGTTTCGTAAAGAAATTTTATCGATTAAATAGTTAATTTGATAAAAAGGACTAAATCGTGTAAAGCGATAAATATGAGTTCTATCAGTAAAGTTGCTTAATTGATTATGGCTTTATTAATGGAAAGCCTTAAATGATAAATAGACCCGTTTTAATGGTAGTGGACATTAATGGACATTAACTAATATATTATATGTGTTTATAAGTATGGATATATTAGTAAATTGATTTATATGTTATTATTAACAAAACAAATACATTAAATGTGTCCATAAAATGACCATTGTTGCCAAAAGTGAAGAAAAAACAAAGGTTTTATGCTTTCAAACAATCGGCCAAGTTTAGTTACTCAGTTAAGGTATAGTTTTTTATCTGTTTTTAATTATTATTATGTTTTTAAACTTGTTGCAACTTGATATAGCTGACCCGTACCCTGATTTATGAAATTGGTTATGTTTTTGAAATGTGCCATTGTTGAATATATGTGTATTTTGATGGTTTTTGATAAATTATTGATGGTTGTTTATAAATATACAAGTTTTATAAAGCGATATTGGACAAAAATGTCAAAAAGGGGTTAAATTGAAAAATGTTAAAACTTTTGGTTTAGAAATGTGAATAAAATGAAAATATGGGCTTAATAGAAGATATATGAAATTTGGCTATAGTGAATTTTGTTAAAAATTGTGTAATTTGTTATTTTATGTATTAAGGACTAAAATGCTAAAGTATGAAAATATGAGGGCTATTTTGTAAATAGGCCAATATACATGTATATAGATTAAATTGAATGTGTTGGTGAATAGATGGATTAACTTGAATTCGTATAGATCAAGATAAACAAATATCGAAACTTGATCGAGGGAAACGAAAGGTAGACGAATAGTCAACGGATATACGAGGTAAGTTCGTATGGTTAAAAATCGAAACATTAGCTACTGTAATTGTTTTAATTGAAGGTATTTGTATATAAAATGAATAATTTATTAGAATTATCGGCTTTATGAATATCTTGCTGCCACTTAATTATATGACTAATTGATACAAAAATTATAAGTTACAAGTATATGAATACAAGTTTTATGATACATGATTTATAGGTTACAAGTACATGTTTATACAATACATGTTATAAAAGACACAAGAAGTATATGATTTTAATATGTATGTTGTATTATACATATTACATGGTATATGTGATCTATATATGAGTATATGATAAATGAATGCATTGATACTTGAATTATGGTACATGGATATTATATGGTTAATTTAAATGTCTATTGATTATATGCATAAAGTGATTTCTGAGTCCCATTCGAACCGTAGAAAGTCGTAGGATACAAGTGACATGTCACTAGGGCTACAGGTTGGTTGAGCTCTTGCATCTGTTGCAGACTCACTACAACTCATGAGCTTGCATGTTCAGCCTTTGGGCTTACCGTTCATCCTTTGGAATTACATGTTTAGCCTTCGGGCTTACATGTTTAGCCTTTGGGCTTACCATTCATCCTTCGAGATTACATGTTCAGCTTTCGGCCTTATCGTTCAGCCTTCAGGCTTACATGTTCAACCTTCAGGCTTACCATTACCAGCTCAGGAGGAGCATACAGTACATGGCTCGAAAGAGCATATACGATGAATTGACGGATTTATAGGTTTACCCATATACACTGTGTGTGTATCACCTGAGTATCCTTCAATATTTCCAAAGGTTCAACGGGCAATTTACCTATATGTAATATATGAAATACATGTTATAAGAGATATAAGAAGTATATGATACTTAACACTTGGTATACATGATTTATATGCTACAAGAATTACATGAGTTACACGAATACATGCTATACGAATTACATGAATTACATGAATATATGTTATACAGGTTACATGATTTATATGGATTGATTGCTACAAGAGTAGATAAATTATAAAGATGATGTGTTACATTGAATTATATATGTTATAGATGAAATCTTATATTAGATGTATGATAGGTATAGATGAAATGAGAGATGAATTAGATATTAAATAGACATTACAAGTTTGGTTCCATCCTTGTGAATGGATTAATTATTGTTATTGTAACACCCCCAAACCTAGCCCAGACGTTATGGCTGAACTCGGTGGTGTCACATTGAAGGGTGACTCGTATAAATCGTGTACTTGGAAGACTTTGAAGACATTCGTCTGTCCGTGGTTCAAATAAGGGTTAATTTTGTTAAAACAATTTTGTTAGAAAAAATAACTTAGTTTAAAACGTGTTCATTAGAAGGTTTGCTTAATCAAAAGTTTAGGTGAGTTTCAGTAAAAGCTTTGAGTTTATAAGTTGAAAACCCAAGTGTACATATCTTGTTAAATTACAGTGAAAGCTCATGTTTTAAGAAAACGTTTAGATATTTATGTTGATTTAGAAAACATGTTTAATTTTAGAAATCCCGTTTGACTATGAAACTTTAGCAGTTATAATAATAATAAAATCCAAATATAAAATCATATCTAAGATAAAAGGCCTTATTACAACCCAATAAAACAATGTAAAATAAAGAAAGTAAATAAAACTAGCAAGTAAATAGCAGTGTAGTGTAGCCACCTCTGAGTTCTCTCCTACATCGAGCCGCCTATTGAAGGTCACCTGAAAAAAATAAAAAAGAGGGAGTGAGTTTCAAAACTTAGTGTGTACGACCCTCGTCAAACAAGTAATCATGCAACAATCAGATTGGGCCTAAGCCCTATTCAATATTAGTGGCCTTTGGGCCTTGCCCATAGTGGCCTCAGTTGAGCCTGAGCCCATATCACAATATACAGTGGCCTTTGGCCTAAGCCCATTGTGGCCTCGGATGGGCCCAAGCCTATATCACAGATATCAATATGCACATGCAATGCACAATTACCCATAAACAACCCTGTACACCCCTTTCCAACCCTACACTCTTGTGGGGAGATACTTGACCCAACCATCCTTATACACCTGTTATGACACTGGTTGTGGCACCACTCATCATTGCAGCAAGGCTACTCGTGGCTTAAAAGCCTTTGTTGTAGCACTGGTTTCAGCACTACACATCGTTGCAGCAGAGCTGCTCATGGCTTAAAAGCCTTCGTTGGATCCACAGTCGTCAAGTGACTGTGCGACCCTTATATACACTTCATTCAATCATAATCACAGCTCATATGCAATAAAATAATACATGAATGCAGCAGAAAACATATAGCATACATAAGTCTTACTCATAACATATAGGGGTATTTCAGTAATTCTACCCTACAGGGGTATTTTAGTAATTCTACCCTACAAGGGTATTTTAGTCATTTCTTAATATTATGGGTCTTAATAATAAACTTTTGCCCGTCAACAAGTCCTCATTGGCTAAAGTGAACAGACACTATGCACTACGTAGGGATTCCAAAGAATAGGAGGTGTGTCATTAAGACCGCTTAAGTACTAAGCTCTCCCTAGATCCAATCCTAGACATGCATATGCCCATTGCCACACTCTAACCTTATAACTTGTCCCCAGAAGTATTTATTAGAAACTAGGCCAAAAAGTCCATTATAAAACCCTAGCAAGTCTACATGCTTTCATACATTCATATAGCCCATCAGGCCCAATCACATTTATATGGCCCATTATGCCCAGCCACAATTATACGGTCCATCAGGCCTAAACCTATTCCAAGCCATGCAACCAACTTAATCAGCTCATCACTTATTACCAATCTACCAATTTTCGCTTATCTGGCCCACGAGCCCGTCGGACCCATTTGGCCCATTCTGGCCCAGTTGGCCAAAACGTGACCCAAGTCCATGAGATCGTTCATGGGGTCTCTGGTATCGTATCGATTACCCTCTTACGAGTGTTCACGCATTTGTAAGACTACCGTAGCTGAACTTTTGGCTTTTCGGTATTTTGGCTTTTCGGCATTTCGACTTTTCGACATTTTGGGATTTGACGTTCTATTGTGTGTGTGAAGTGTGTGTACACAACTGATAACAAACATGCTACAATCTTCTTAGCCACGAGCCTACAAACAATATCGTTCCTCAATTAATCATATGCCTAACAAATATCCTTACCCAAAAACTGAAATCTTACCATTTGCCTTACCTTGAGTGACAAGTCCTAATAGCCCTTGCTTAATCGCGGCTAACCGTGATTATTTCCTAGATCTGCATCAACTTAACTATTAAATATTGAATCACGAGTGATTTGCATCCATCTTAAGTCACCCACACATCATCTAAGATCATTCAGCCATCAACCAATCCAAAATAAAGATGAGATACTTACCCAAAACCTAAAACACATAAGCAGTAATTCGGCAGAAATCTAGAGAACAAAGATTCGATATCGATCCTCAAGAATCAGTCGGGCAAAGTTGAAGAAAATAGTCGTGGCACAGAAGGGATTCAGTCAAAAGGTTTTCGGCTTTAGAGTTTGGTGATGAAAGGAGATATTCGGCACAAGGAAATCAAACAAAGAAAAGAAAATAATTTGCTGAGAAGGAAAAGAGAAGAATCAGCACAAGATAAAAAGAAGAGGAAAAAGTCGACACTTTCTGAAAATGGGGTTTCGGCTTCTGAGTACTTTGAGAGAAAGGTGTTTAGAATGGCTAAAACTCAAAATGGTAGATGCTATATTCAGCTCATTGAAGGAGAACAAAAAAATCACAAACGAAAAGAAATCACATACTACCTAGTTGCACGAAAGCAAACCGAAACCAAAAGAGAAAAAAAATGCCGAAAGAATGACAAGAGAATTCAGCATAACACTAATATAGCCGAAATTGTCTTCCCCAATTGCCTATTCGTCTCTAACTCCTCGCTTATCCCAATCTCCTAAATTTCCTCCAAATTATCCATATGATCTCCTCGTTGAATTTCTCACATGGACACCTCCTTCAGGAATTTAACTCCAACACCACTACTAACCATCCAAGCATAAATATTAAATCCCCAAATATTACCATGCTAGCACTCGAACCTAGGATCCCCTTGCCAGCTATTGACGCCACCTCCCTGCTCCCTAAGTGGCGCCACTTAGCCACTACACCACAACCTCCTTTGTGTCTTATTTCTTCTCCATTTATTTAAAATCCATGCTACTCGAAGTTAGGGTTCTTTTAATACTTAAACTAAAATTTCTCCACCTCAAAGCTCGAACTCAGAACTTAATAAATGGCCCTTTAACAGTAGAGAAAACATTTAATTGTGTCATTTACTTGTACAATTAATTACTTATGAGCTGTCTCCTAACTGATCCCTTGCTCAAGGCCCAATACTTCTAGGCCCAAAATTGGGGCGTTACAGTTATTACTTATGAATTAAGGTTATACAGGCAAAATTTTGTTATCGGTTATATGAATGTGTTCAGGTCATATGAATGGTAATAAATTGATATAAATATCATGTGAGTTTAAATGCTTATTGTTTTCACTCATGATGTTTTGGTGGAATATTAATAGGTAATATTTATAAGGTATAAGTATAGTTGGCTAACAAGTATATGGTTCTTAATGAGCAAGATACTAAGTATTCAATGTTAGTTTCATTGATTTGACTGAAAAGATGACATTGTAAAAATATAAACGAGGATACGAATCAGTAGAGGTATATGTATAATACTCGACAAGTAAGTGACATTGATAAATTCATATGACACGTAAGTAGATGTGATAAATTACGCATAAATTACATGACTGTTAAGGAAATAAATGTTGAATTAGATGAAGATGGTCCAAAAATAATCAAATTGTTTAAAATGACAAGCTAATTGTTAAATCTTTTATATAGTGCTGATAATTATACGAGCTTAATAAGCTTACTAGCTTACTCTGTTTATTCTCTGTATTTTACAGTGATTTGAATGCTTGCTCAGGTTGGAAGTCATCAAAGATTACATCACACCATGCAGGAGACAATTGGTATTTCTGAACTCTTTGAATTGTGGTAATATGGCATGTATATGTTAGTTAATAAGTTATTTATATAGTCATTTGTGTATATGAATGAGATATGATCTTTTGTATTTTGATCAAGCTATGCGATATGGCTTGAGTGAAAATGGTTTACGTGATATAGAAGTATATGATGTGTTTATCTTGTGATAGTTTTGATAATTGACAATTTGGTATAGATGATATATGATTATGAATATGTTGTATGATTGGTAGTTGTAATTGTTTTACAAGTTATATTTAGATGCATATGTGAGACCATGTGAAATGGCAATTTTAGTACGAGCTTCTTTGTGAAATATGATAGGTTCATGTTTGAATTGATCAGAATATGCTACGTTGAAATGACTGAAAGTGAGTTATGAATTATAGATACAAGGTATGAAATGACTACATGAAAGATAGTATAAATTTGTGTTGTATATGGCATTGAATTGGTTGGCTAAGAAATGGCCTATAATGTGATTTGAATTGATTGAATTGGCTGCCTATCTATGCTTGAAAATGTTATGCAAATGATACTTGTAGGTACATGACATAAAAGGTGTGAAAATGGCTTAAACCAAGCCTATTTCGTGACACACGGCCAGAGCACACGGGCGTTTGACTCGACCGTGTGACCCTTGTATTATAGTTGAATTGGTCAGGATGCCACACAGGCTAGACACATAGCCGTGTCTTGTACCTGTGGGCTCAAGTCAATAGCTTCCTAATTTTCACACGGCCTAGACACACGGGCGTGTCTTGTGGCCGTGTGCACAAGTCAGTATGTATGCCCTGTTTAGCCACGGCCTGGACACACAGGCGTGTCTGGTGACCGTGTGAGGCACAAGGCTTGAGCACACGACCGTGTGATCCTAATTTGAAAATTTTCTTAAGTTTTTCCATATCTCTTATAGGTTATCAATTTAGTCCCTGATGAATGAATGAAGCTTATATGACCATTTTAAGTATGCTATGATGGATGTTGTTGAATTGTGATGATGTTTGATAAAAGTTTAGAGTTTTACTGTTCCAGTCTGAGCTACAAGTCTGGTAATGCCCCTACCTATTCTAGTGATGGTTACGGGATAGGGGTGTTACATTTTATTGGTATCAAAGCTACGATTTAGTTGGTTCTAGGACTACCATAGTGTATATGCGTCAAGCTATACATGCCATATTTAACTTGTGATAGTGTGATATCTTCTGATTCTGACGAGAACTGTTTTAATTAGACAGATGTGCTTTCCAACCGAGTTAATTCTGATAGTGCTGATTATGATACTTGAATACAGAGTAAAATGTATGTGTGATGAGTTGAAGCTCATAAAGGTATGAATGATAGTTGATAACACTATGTTATGAATAAATGATATGTTATATGCAAATATATGTGAGAATCAAATTATGAGGCTTTACAATCTTCACCCTCTTTACCGGTCCAAAGTTATAATAAAATTCATTAGATTTGGATTGAGTAGGTTCTCGAGTGTGAAATCAAAGAGATCAAGAATTAAATGAATTATAACATGGTCAGATGTGAAAATGGAATTGCAAGTAAAGACTATCTTAGAAAAGATGACAAACTACCCAAGAGATTATTCAGATTACTTAATGTCATTGTTAAAGAAATATTACTTCAATTGACTGAATTATTCAGGTATGATAATTAAAGAATTTATTACAGGAAGCTCTTCTAAATTGATTTTAAACAATGGAAGAGATAATGTAGGATTAGTGATGACAGGATTAGACAGTGAAATAATGTTTGAATTGTATTGATAACTAAGTGCAATGATTATAGTTGGAGTAAATTGCGATGATTTCTTTCGGGTATTATATGTGTTCATCTACCTTCAAAGGTATGTGAAGCTGTATATCTTCAAATGAAATTCTTATTGTATGATAATGTTACTTACAAGTACTGATATATGAAACCATTGTTGGACTATTCGGGTTATGATTGGTATTATTCTATTTCTCCGGTATTCTATTACATTGTGTTGATAGAAGTCGACTGTAAAATCTATATGATATTAGTATTCTATTTCTCTTGTTTATTGTTTTGTTGAATATACATGAAGATCATATTGCTTCTGTTACTGTTGATTCTAGTGTATATGAGTGATACTTTAATTCTAGATTTTCTTTGAGATATCATTGAGATATTTATCATTTGATCTAGGTGATCTCTCCAAAAAGTTCAGTATTTGAGATTTCAGTATCTCGATTTTCTTATGATTCTATATGGTTACATGTGAAAGATATTTATAGAATGGATATAGTGATATTCACTTTGGTTATACAAATCCCGGAAATATAGAAATTATGATTCTGCATTGGTTGTTATTGGAACTATATTGATTTCCCTTTTTATTTCGAACTGCATTATTGACAGGAGAAATTGATTCATTTGATTAATCTGGTTGAGTTATCCGTTTGAAGGGTAATTAAATTTTGTGTACTTGAGTTTATCCGTAGGTTCGGGAAAATAAATCTTGTACGCTTACAAGTGAATAGATGGGTAGTCTAAATGAAGAATTCATATTCTAGAAGTTATAAAACAGAATTATAATTAACGGATCAGATCTAATTCAGAAAGTGATTTTATAATAGCCAGGTTAAGAAGGTAAATTGATGTTTATTCAGCAAGTCTGTGGGACTTGGAAATAAGACAATGAATTGCCAGCTAAAAGAGTACATTGGGAGACATTTCTAGCTCCGTGTTTCGTATTAGAACAGATGATTTCTTATTGTTCTGAAATAGAGTTTAAGTACGAAGAAATCTAGAGATTTTCTAGCGATTGATTTATGACGCTCACAGTAGTAGTTAGCCTGATTTTTCAAGAAACATAAGATGTTTAATAATCTGAAATAGTTATATCGATAGACATGTATGAAACAAGATATTTTTTAACTCTACGCTTTGAAGTTTAGAGCACCAACAAGATGAACTGATTGATTTGTGCCTTTAGGACTGTTATAGTCTGAGATGATATCAGAGTAAAAAATGGGATAGTAATACGATGGTTTCTGTATTGTGATTGTTCTTATCACTGAAACAGAAAGATGTTATCTGAGTTACTGTTGAAGGTTTAAAATGTCTATACATTCATTTTTAAACATACAGATTTCTCTTTTAATAGACTTGTAGGTTGTATATTTCAGAGATTTTCAGATTATACAACATGTCAGTTTTCATTATTTTGAAAGTCTGAATTTATATTCTGATTCGGTAGGAAGCTGCAGTAAGTTTTGGGATACAAGGTTGAGTTTCAGTATAATATAGTCATCAGATTATATATATAGATAGCATTATTTGAAGTATCATATAGTTGCAAATACCGAACTCCGTTGTACTAGATAGAGCCATGTGAGAGAATAAGATCAGTGTTTCATACAACTATGTAGCAACGGTATTGTTAGAATTCTGGCCTGAGAAACCAAAGAGTTAAAAAATAAACGAATAAAACTTGTGAAAGTTATCTGGTGTAAAAACGAGATAAAGGAAGTTATGTAAGAACCCGAGGAAGTTATGGCCAGTATGATTTTCAGGGAAGAAAATCCCTAAAGGTGGGAGAGTTGTAACAACCCAATTTTGAGCATGATCAGAACGAGTGGTTTTGGCACAACCTAACCGAGTCAAAATATTTATTTTATTATTTTTTAGTATTTTCAGCATAATCGAGTTATCGTACAAAAGTTTCGTAAAGAAATTTTATCGATTAAATAGTTAATTCGGTACAAAGGACTAAATCGCGTAAAGTGATAAATATGAGTTCTATTAGTAAAGTTGCTTAATTAATTATGGCTTTATTAATGGAAGGCCCCAAATAGTAAATATACCCTTTTTAATGGTAGTGGACATTAATGGACATTAACTAATATATTATATATGTTTATAAGTATGGATATATTAGTAAATTGATTTAAATGTTATTATTAACAAAACAAATACATTAAATGTGTCCAAAAAATCACCATTGTTGCCAAAAGTGAAGAAAAAACAAAGGTTTTATGCTTTCAAACAATTGGCCAAGTTTAGTTACTCAATTAAGGTACGATTTTTGATCCGTTTTTAATGATTTTAATGTTTTTGAACTCGTTGCAGCTCGATATAGTTTACCCCTACCCTGATTTCGAAAACTGGTTATGTTTTTGAAATGTGCCATTGTTGAATATATGTGTATTTTGATGTTTTTTGATAAATTATTGGTGGTTGTTTATAAATATACAAGTTTTATAAAGTGATTTTTGACAAAAATGTCAAAAAGGGGTTAAATTGAAAAATGTTAAAATGTTGTGGTTAGAAATGTGAATAAAATGGAAATATGGGCTTAATAGAAGCTATATGAAATTTGGCTATAGTGATTTTTTGTTAAAATTTGTGTAATTTGTTATTTTATGTATTAGGGACTAAAATGTTAAAGTATGAAAATATGAGGGCTATTTTGTAAATAGGCCAAAATACATGTATCTGGATTAAATTGAATGTGTTGGTGAATAAATGGATTAATTTGAATTCATATACATCAAGATAAACAAAATAACGGAACTTGATAGGGGAAATGAAAGGTAGACAAATAGTCGACAGATATACGAGGTAAGTTCGTATGGTTAAAAATTGAAATATTAGCTACTGTAATTGTTTTAATTGAAGGTATTTGTATAAAAAATGAATAATTTATTAGAATTATCGGCTCTATGAATATATTGCTTCCACCTAATTATATGTCAAATTGATAAAAAAATTATAAGTTGCAAGTATATGAATACAAGTTTTATGATACATGATTTATAGGTTACAAGTACATGTTTATATGATACATGTTATAAAAGATATAAGAAGTATATGATTTTAAGATATATGTTGTATTATACACATTACATTGTATATGTGATCTATATATGAGTATATGAGAAATGAATGAATTGATACTTGAAGTATGGTACATGGATTTTATATGTTTAATTTAAATGTCTATTGATTATATGTGTAAAGTGATTTCTGAGTCCCGTTCAAATCGTAGAATGTAACACCCCAAACTCAGCCTAGAAGTTAGGCCCAAGTCTGGTGTGCCACATTGGAGGTTGAAGCGAAGAATGCGGCGTAGTTGAAAAACCTTGGAATCGTTTGATTGTTTGTGGTTAAAAAAAGTGAAAACTTGTGAGTTTGTAGTTTGAATAAGACCTTAGGTTGTTGTTTTAAAAACCTTACCAATATCCCATGTTCCAGTTATAGCAGAAGCTTTTTGTTTTAAAAACCATTTGTTGTGTAATTGTGGTACTTTTGGAAGCAGATATATTTTATAAAACCACGCCCTCGAGCGATCGGATTCAAAAGATAAATATACAACCCCAAATAGAAAACAAAACTTGAAAGAATGCCTTATTACAGAAATTTAAACCTGAAGAGAATAATTTAAATAAAGTAAATGTGAATACTAAAAAAATTATTAACTGCTCGTAGTCTGGCCACCTCTGAGTCCTCCCATACATATAACCACCTACTGAGGATCACCTGAAAAATAGTAAAAGAGGGAGTGAGTTTTCAAAACTCAGTGTCTACGACCCTCGTCAAGCACATAACATGCAATAAACAATTTGGGCCTAAGCCCAATTCAATATCGATGGCCTATGGGCCTTAGCCTATAGTGGCTCAGTTGGGCCTGAGCCCAAAACTTATCAATATCAATATGCAATGCTGTGATACCCCATCCAACCCTGCACTCTATTTCCTTTCCAACCCTACACTCCTGTGGAGACATAAATTGACCCACCCACCCAGCACACAAAAGTAGCACCAGTTGCGACACTAACGAATATCACATCAGCACTGCCAACCTGTGCGATCCGGTCCACAGTCATCTCGAGCGACCTGTGCGACCATTACAATTCAATCACTTCCTTCAACAATGTTCCAATCCCCATGCAGCATAATGTCACATGAATGCAAACATTTCCTAACATGGCATACAAAATCAGTCAAATAGCCTATAGGAGCATTTTAGTCATCTTGCCCTTTAAGGGCATAACAGTAATTTCTCACTATGGGCCTAAGTACATGAATCGGCCTATTACTAAGTCCACAATCATTTAGTACGATCATGTCACTTTTAGCGATCAATATTACACTCGGGCCCAAAAGCCTAGTATGTGACCCAAGTGGGGCCCACACTCATGTGTGGCCCACTGAGCCCAACTCTGCCTTTGGCCATGTGATCCACATGACTGGCTCATCATTTCTTACCAATCCATCAATTTTGCTCGTGCTAGGCCCACGGCCCCATCGGGCCCATTTGGCCCATTTTGGCCCAGTTGGCAAAAATGCGGCCCAAGACCCCAAGATCGCTTAAATACTTCTGTCATCATATCGATCACTCCTACACGAGTGTTTGCGCACTCGTGGGGTTACCATAGCCAAACTTTTGGCTTTTTGGCATTCTAACATTTCAGCTTTTCGGGATTTCAACTTTTGCCGATCTATCGTGTGTGCACTGTGTGCACACATCTATTAACAAGACGCGCGATTAGCCCCTTGTATCAAACCTACATACCAACAGATTATCTTATTAGCCAAACACAGATTAGCATGAAACAGATACAATACTAGTCCAAACAACCACCCTCTTCACCTTGATGAATGGACAATCCTAAATACCAAGATCTCTGGACATGATCGGTTTTACAATCACAACAACAATCTGTAATGTAATGAAACCCCATTAGAACCAAAGTACCCATAACAGCGACTTAAATCCATAAATTCCGCAGATCCATATATTACATTCAGCCAACCCAAAAATATAACAACTCGTTTCTTACCTTGATTGAACGATCACCACAATGGAAGTTGGATTACTCCCTCACTCGCTACCTTTTGTGCTTCAAAAAACCTAAGCCTAACGATGGCATAATACAGAGAAGGATGAACTTGTAGTAAGAAAGTATAAAGAGAAGTCATTTGATTTTAGAAAAGAATCCATCGAAAATAGGGTGATTCACAATAGAAGAATAAGAACATATACTTATCGATTTGCCAAAGTCTCTACAGAATCAAAAATAAAAAGAAACAGAACTATGTAATAAAAAAAACAGAACTATGTTTCGGCCAAGGTCCCAATTACTGGCAACGTGAAGATGATCACTAAAATAGTAGGGGTATTCAGCCAATAAGTGTAAAAGAACAGAGACAAAAGATGAGTAGAGAATGGAGAAGTAAGAAGAGAAGGTTCAACTAGTGCAAGGAACCAACTGCAGAAGACCAATAAGGGAGAGGGAAGCAGTCGGCCAAAACTTGAAAGAAAGGAGGGTCAAAAAGTGAGGTAGAGTTTTGGCAAGAGTTAAAAACAAGGAGAAAGAAAAGATGGACCAAAAGAAAAGCACCTAATGTTTGCCAAAATGACCGAAAAGTTGCGCGAGAGGTCAATTCTAGAGTATGTTCGACAATTTCAAAGAAAAGAAGAACAAAATGCTCAAAATGGTAACACAGGAATTTGACATTCACTTCACAAAAATAACCAAAACCGAAACTCCCTAACCCCTAAGCAAATTCGCACTAGCCAAATCCAAATCAAATTCCACCTTTTCCTCCTCCAACCAACATTATCACCTCATCTTTCTCCTTAAATCACTCCTCACCTCCCATTCAAACAGCAAGACTTATTCAAACCCCTCCTTTGACCAAGTCCACAACAACTTTCCAGAATTTGAAACCAACTCAACCTCTAACCGTCCAGTGATGCAAAATGGAAATCCATCGCCTGCAGTGGGATTCGAACTCTAGTCCTCTCTGTTGCTCAATCACGCTACTTACCTCCTTGCCATCCAACTCTTTGTGTAAAAAACCCAACACATTTAACTATAAAGCCCACCTAATTGAAGATTTATTTAACAGAGAAACCAAGATAAATTGCAAAGGCCATGACTTAAACCTAGGCTCCCTTGCATACTTAATGACGCCACAACCACTGGACTACAAGCTCCCTTGTGTCATCTTTCACCCAAACATATTATAAGGCCCTCAATTTGACGCCAAGGTCCACTAAGGTAAAAATTAAAATTTTTGTTAGAGCCCTAGTTTGAACCCAGACTTCTCCAACACTCCCAACCCTTCCCAAATCACTTAGCCACTAAACTAAACATGTAATTTTTGAAATTCACTAACATAATTAAAAATCCAATTGCCCTGATGTTCAAGGCCCAATTCATCTAGGCCCAAGATTTGGGGCGTTACATAGAAAGTTATAGGATACAAGTGACATGCCACTATGGCTACAGGTTGGTTGAGCTCCTGCACTTGTTGCGGACTCACCACAACTCATGAGCTTACATGTTTAGCCTTCGGGCTTACCGTTCATCCTTCGGGATTACATGTTCAGCCTTTGGGCTTACATGTTCAGCTGTCGGGCTTACAGTTCATCCTTCGGGATTACATGTTGAGCCTCCGGGCTTACATGTTCAGCCGTCAAGCTTACATGTTTAGCCTTCAGGCTTACGTTACCGGCTTAGGAGGAGCATATAGTACACGGCTCGAAAGAGCATATTTGATGAATTGACGGATTTATAGGTTTACCTATATACACTGTGTGTGTATCATCCAGGTATCCTTCGATGTTTCCAAAGGTTCAACGGGCAATTTACCAATATGTAATATATGAAATACATGTTATAAGAGATATAAAAAGTACATGATACATAACACTTGGTATACATGATTTATATGCTGCAAGAATTACGTGATTTACACAAATACATGCTATACGAATTAAATGAATTACATGAATATATGTTATACAGGTTACATGATTTACATGGATTGATTGCTACAAGAGTAGATGAGTTATAAAGATGATGTGTTACATTGAATTATATATGTTATAAGATGAAATCTTATATGAGATATGTGATGGGTATAGATGAAATGAGAGATGAATTAGATATTAAATAGACATTACAAGTTTGGTTTCATCCTTGTCAATAGATGAATTTTTGTTATTACTAATGAATTAACGTTATACGTGCATAATTCTGTTATCGGTTATATGAATTTGTCCAGGTCATATGAATGGTTGAATTGGTTTCATCCTTGTCAATGGACATTACAAGTAGCTTCCTAATTTTCACCCGGCCTAGACACACGGGCGTGTCTTGTGGCCGTGTGCACAAGTCAGTATGTATGCCCTGTTTGGCCACGACCTAGACACACGGGCGTGTCTGGTGACCCTGTGAGGCACACTGCCTGAGCACACCGCCGTGTGACCCTAATCCGAAAATTTTCTTAAGTTTTCCCATACCTTTCATAGGTTATCAATTTAATCCCTAATGAATGAATGAAGCTTATATGACTGTTTTAAGTGTGCAATGATGGATGTTGTTGAATTGTGATGATGTTTGATAAAAGTTTAGAGTTTTACTATTCTAGTCTAAGCTACAAGTCTGGTAATGCCCCTACCTATTCCGACGACGGTTAAGGGATAGGGTTGTTACACATATAGTCTCAAAGTTGGGTTTCAAGGGATAAAATTTTATCAAGGTTGGCTTGAAAGGCTCAAACGGTCCAAACAAAAGTTGCCTAAATCATTTTCAACTTTACATGCTTCTTAGGATATCACATCAAGAAACTACTAAGTTAATTCTACAGACTTAAACTTTCGTGCATGCCTAACTTTCCTAAGGGACTAAAAATTGTATGGTATGATTTGTATGTTTTATTAAAAACACATTTATATCATATTTCAATTAACATCACAATTTTTGAAATAATCAATCTTTATTTATATTGAAGTGTAGCATACTTAACAAAATTTCAAATTATTGAAAAAAAATATAACCTAATCATAACTGAAAGAAAAATTTATTCTGAGTGGAAATAATTTCAATTTTTCAGTTCCCCTACTTAAGATGAATAATGTCCTCATTGTTTAAAGTGAATAGATACTATACACTTGGTAGGATTCTAGAAAAGAGGAGGTGACTTAATTGAACTACTTAAGTACCAAGCTCTCTCTAAATCCAATCATAGACATGTATATATCTAATGCCACACTATATACTTTGCGATTTGTTTATTTTTATTAATGATTTCCACCTCTTGTTTTACTATGTGAAAATAAAAATTCCTAATTAAACTTAATCCTAAAATAACCTAAGAACAGAAATAAAATAAAGTCAAAATCCCCCCTTTTTATTTATTTTTATATCCTTCCAAATTCAACTCATCTTTTTGTAACACTCTAAACCTGGTCCAGACGTTATGGCTGAATCTGGCGATGTCACATTGAAGGGTAGTTCGTTCAAGTCTAAGGTGTTGAAAAACCTTAAAAAAATATTAGGTTGTTTGTGATATAAAATAGTGTTCTCATGTCGTATCTCTTTTATTCAAAACCAACCTTGAAAACAATGTAACTTAGTTTAAAACTTGTTTAATTGCAAGTTTAGATAAAACCTTGAGTTCGTTATATGAAAACCTTAGTTTGTATTATTTGTTAAATTTCCTTGTTTATTTACAGCGGAAGCTCTTTGTTTTGAAAACGTTCATGTTTTTAAGTTGAGTTTGCGTAAAAAATATTACTTTTGTTCCATAACAAAAAAAAAAAAGGTTTAACCATAGAAGTGAAGCAAATACGAAAAATAAAACCCAAAACCAAATCAAACTGGAGGAAGGGCCTTATTACAACCAAAAAATCCAATAAAGAAAAACAAATACTAATAAAATAAAATATTCAACTGATTCAACTCATAGTGTGGCCACCTCTAAGTTCTCCCATATGTCAAACTGCCTACTAAGGATCACCTAAAATGAAATAAAAGAGAGAGTGAGTTTTCGAAACTCAATGTGTACTACCCTCATCAATCATATGGCATGCAACAATCAACTTGGGCCTAAGCCCATTTTAGTAACGGTGGCCTTTGGGCCTTAGCCCATAGTGGCCTCAGTTGGGCCTGAGCCCATATCACATTAATAGTATATGCAATGTACACATGTCCCATCCAACCCTGCACTACCCCTTCCAACCCTACACTCCTGTGGGGATTAAATCGACCCATCTATCCCTACACTCCAATGTGGTACCGGTTACGACACCACCAATATTATAGCAAAGCTATCAATCACATATTAAGCTTAATAAGCAGTCGGTGGATCCACAATTGTCAAGCAACCATGCGATCCTCACATATCAATCACTTACTACAAACATAATCCCAGCCCATATGCAACATAGTATCACGTGAATGCAACATAAATATCTATGGCATACAAAATCATTACTTTAGTTATTTCGCCCTTAAGGGTATATCGATCATTTCCATTATGGGCCTTAAATACATAACTCGGCCCATTAACAAGTCCACAATTATTCAGCACGTTTTAAGCCACTTTTAGCAATTACGAAAAAACTAGGGCCCAAAAGCCCAATACGTGGCCCAAATGGGGCCCACATTCTTATTCGGCCTATTAAGCCCAAATTTGCCATTGGCCATGATCAGCTTGTCATCTTGTACCCATACATCAATTTTGCACGTGTTGGGCCCACGACCCCTCGGCCTATTTTGCCCATTTCGGCCCAGTTGGCCAAGACGCGGCCCAAGACCCCGAGATCGCTCAAGGGGCCTCTGTCATCGTATTGACCTTTCCCACACGAGTGTTCGCACACTCGCGGGGTTACCGTAGCCAAACTTTTAGCTTTTCGATATTCAGGTATTTCGACTTTTTAAGATTTCGGCTTTTGCTGATCTATCGTGTGTGCGATGTGTGTACACACCTGATTATAAAAATGCCTTACGATACCTTAGCCACGAACCTACAATCAACCAAAACTAACAGTTAATCTCATGTTTAGTACAATTTTCTTCCTTTCTCAAAAGCTGAAATTACGCTATTTCCCCTTACCTTGAGTGATTAAACCTTATTCACCCTTTACTAATCACTAGCAACGATTAACTCTGAGATTTGCGTTACAAAAACCTTAATCATCAAAGACTAAATAAACTTATGACTTACACCCATCTTAAGTCACCCTTAACATCTCATAAGATTATTCGGCCCTACATGAAAACATGAAATCCCTTACCTTAACAATCGGCCACTTGGTAGATCGAAATCCCTCCACCTTCAAGGTTAACGTAGATTTGGTACTTCCAAAACTTGGAGAAATAGATAGAGAAAAACAAAGGTTAGCATTCTGTTTACACTTCCCTTAGAAACGAAAGTAATAGCATTGGATAGAATATAGAAAATCGGTTCTTAGAAGTGTAGAAGAAGAGGGACTAAAAAGAGTTTGAAAAAACTGAAGAAGATTTTAGTTCACTTACCTTACAGGATCGCTTGCCAACCAAGAAATCAGATCTCAAGAGTATGAGTTGAAGATACAAGATTCGGTTTGAGATAAAGAGGAAATAATTGGACAAAGAAAGGAGAAACAAGGGGGTTGGTTCGGCATAAGAAGAAAAGAGATAAAGAGAGGAAGATTTTGGTTTAAATATCTTGTGGAAAGAGGAGATATTGACGACACCACAAGGGACTCGGCAAAAAAAAGGGTGGAGATAGTCGACTTAAGAGACTAGTATTGAAGAATAGAAAATTCGGCACAAATAAGGTTGGGAGGAGAGAATAAAAGATGACAAATTGGCCAATAAGTGACCAAAATGATATTGTAGTTTTAGCTTAGAAAATAGTGGAACTTTAAAACCAAAAGCAAGTAATACCAAAGCGAGTGAAAAGAGAACCCAAAACTCCCCTTAGCAAAATTGGCTACACCCCAAGAATTACTCAAATACCGAAAATGGTCCACACACAGCATTCACCCTTCCCTATGCCGAATTTCCCTTCCCAAAGTAAGTTTAACTCCATAATTTTTGGTAGAATTTGGCCTCATGGGCCAAGTAAGTATATGGTCCTTTCTTGGGCTATGAAATGGGCTTTTGGGCTCTAATGAACTGGAAACCCTAATGGAATTGGTTATAAATGCATAGAATAATGGGATTGTGTTAATGGGCTGACTTGTGTACTTAGGCCCACGATGCGATATGATTGGTATGTTTAAATAGAAAATAAGTGACTAAATTGCCTAAATGCATAAATGACTAAAATAACCCTAAGTGCTAAACATGTGAAAATATATGTGTTGCATTCATATGATGTATGTTACATTTGGGTAGGTTTTATGTTATAGAGGAAGATATGTGAAGATCGCATGGTTGCTTGACGATCGTGGATCCACCGGTGGCTTTTAAGCCCATTATATGATTAACAGCTCTACTGCAACGATTGAGTTAGTGCCGCAACTAGTGCTACCACTAGAGTGTATGGATGGGTGGGTTGATAATTATATCCCCACAGGAGTGTAGGGTTGGAAGGGAAAATGGAGTGCAGGGTTGGATTGGGATAGGTTCATTGCATACATATGATATTGTTGTGATATGGGTTAAGGCCCAACTGAAGCCACTGTGGGCTAAGGCCCAAAGGCCATCGATATTGATAGGGCTTAGGCCCAATTTTTTATTTGCATTTTAATATGTTTGTCGAGGGTCATACACACTGATTTTTCGAAAACTCACACCCTCCTTTAATTTTTCAGGTGATCCCAGTAGGCAGCTTGACGTAAGAGAGGACTCGGAGATGGCCACACTGCAAGTTGATTAGTAATTTAAATATTAATTTCTTTTATTTTAATTTGTTTTTATTGGGTTGTAAGAAGGCCTGTTATCTCTGGTAGGTTTTTATATTTGGTTTTATTATTTCCATGCTTGTTTGACTTCCAATTTAAACACGTTTTCCAATTCAAATAACATTTCGAAATCAACATAAATACCTGAACATTCTCTTAAAACATGAGCTTCCGCCGTAATTTATCAAGAAACTTAACAAGATGGGCAAACTCGGGTTTTCAACTAGCAAACTCAAAGTTTTTATTTAAACTCACCTAAACTTTTAGTTAAGCAAACGTTCAAAGGGATTTGCTTTAAAACAAATTTTTTTTTACAAAGCAGTTTTGAAAATAAACTCTTATTTGAACCACAAGCAGACGATTATCTCAAAATCCTCCAACATATTCGATTTATGCTAGTCACCCTTCAATGTAACACCACCATATTCGGCCATAAGTTTGGGTCAGGTTTGGGGTGTTATATTTAGTGGTATCATAGCCTGATTGCAAAGCTTGGGCTGTGAACTGAACCTTAGATTTTGGGTTTTAAAAATCGTTTACAAGTTAACCAAAAAGTTTTGAAGGATTTTTGAAGTGTGGCGCACCAGGTCCCCGACGTCGAGCCAAGTAAGTTCTTCTAATACCAAACTTGTCTTAAGCTACTGTACTATAGATAGTTATTGGGCTACTTTAGGTGATAGACTCTTACGTAGGGAAAGACTAAAGCCCATAGGAAACTTAAGCAAGTAGTGGACGTATGACTGCGAAAACAACTCTTAAACTACTACTTTCAGAAGACACTTACTTTAAACAATAGAACTATGAACTAATACCATAAAATTTATAATTTAGATTATACACAAGCAACAATGAGTACTAGAAGAGGTGCGAGAGGCCGTGGCAGAGGCCGTGGTAGCGGTAGGGTTGAGTCATCGGCATCAGGCTACATGTCCAATGTTGGAGTAGAGGAGGCGTCGGCCTCGTCAATGGCTGAAATGAGACTAAATGAACAGGCCACCATTACAGATGATGGGTTATCACAGGCCATGTTAAGAATTCTGGAAAGGATCGCTGGACCCAATAATGGCATGGGAAGTTATGGGTCAATCTTGGAGTACGTTCGATCTAATGGGGTAGAGATTTTCAAAGGTATTGCTGGTGTGCCTCTAAATGTGGCTGAAAATTGGTTGGAAGCCACTGAAAGAATAATGTACGACCTGGATTGCACAACTGAACAGAAGCTGAAAAGGGCGGTGTCACTACTTACAGAGGAAGCCTATCAGTGGTGGTTGACCGTGAAAGAGGGCACCCAACCTGAGCGGATTACTTGGGAATTCTTCAAATCCTTATTCTAGGGAAAATACATTGGAGCAAGCTATGTGGATGCCCGAAGGAAAGAGTTTTTGAATTTGACTCAAGGGGAGAGTTTAGTGGCAGAATATGAGGCTGAGTTTCTACGCCTTAGTCGTTATGCAAAAGGAATAGTTGCAACGGATTATGAGCATTGAGTGTGGTTCGAGGATGACTTGAAGGACAATTTTAGGGTGCTAATAGCTCCACAGAGGGAGCTGGACTTTGAGGCTTTAGTGGAAAAAGCAAAGATAGCAAAGGAAGTAAAGCGCATAAAGCGCCTTAACCGAGAGAAAGGAAAAGACAAGAGTAAAAGGAATGTAGAAGCTCCTGGTGTTGGACAGAGGCCTGCGAGGAGGGCCAATGTGGTTAGGCCAGTTAGAGCTGGGGCCCCTGTTACTGCTGCCAATACTAGGATACCACCTTGTGCTATTTGTGGAAAGGGGCATTTGGGCGAGTGCTAGAGGAGGACATGAACCTGTTTGAGTTGCGGATCTATGGAGCATAGGATTAGAGAGTGCACGAGAAGGCCAGATCAGGTGCAAGCTGGTGGCAGAGGTTATGTTCAGCCACAGAGAGGTAATCAACAACCACCAAGGGGCAGTGGTCAGGCCAGGGGCGGCAATGGCACAAGATGGGGATGCAGAGTACTAGGTAGAGGTGCAAGATAGGCATAGGCGAGGCAGCTAGCGTTAGTTTTTGCTGCTCATCATAGAGAGGATGGGAATGCCCCAGATGTGATAACGGGTATGTTCTTTATTCATGAGCTACCTTATATTGCACTAATTGATGTTGGGTCAACACATTCATAAATTGCATACAACATGACTAAAACTTTGGGTGATGTGTGTGAGACCACTGCGAATGAAATTACTGTGTCGAGTCCTTTAGGGCAGTTGGTGAAAGTTAATAAGTTGTTTAGGGATGTACCGTTAGTAGTCGAAGGGGTTACTTTCTTAGCGAATTTGATGGAATTGCCTTTTGGTGAGTTTGACCTCATTTTGGGCATGGATTGGTTGGTGAGACACCGGGCAACTCTAGATTGTGCTGCAAACCAGATGGTGTTGAAAACTATAGAGGATGAAGAAGTAATGGTGATCGGGAAATGACAGGATTGCCTGTCAAATTTGATTTCAGCTTTAAGGGTGGATAAGTTGGTGCGGAAGGGTTGTGAAGCTTAAATAGCCTACATTAGTGATGTGGAATCTAAGAGTCTTACTATTAAAGATTTGAGAATAGTAAAGGAATTCCCTGATATTTTTCTCGATGAATTGCCTGGGTTACCTCCCAATAGAAAGGTGGAGTTTGGGATAGAATTGTTACCTGGTACGGCTCCGGTGTCCATCACTCCTTACAGGATGGCATCGAAGGAGTTGGTGGAGTTGAAAGCTTAGATTCAAGAATTATTGGACCGTGGACTTATTAGACCAAGTGTGTCTCCATGAGGAGCACCGGTATTATTTGTGAAAAAGAAGGATGGGTCCATGAGGATGTGCATCGACTACTGATAGTTAAACAAGCTAACCATCAAGAATATGTACCCTCTGCCGAGGATAGATGATCTTATCGACCAGCTCATGGGAGCCTTAGTTTTCTCAAAGAATGATCTGCGTTCAGGGTACCATTAACTAAGGGTTAAGGAGGTGGACGTTTATAAGATAGCTTTTAGAACTCGTTATGGGCATTACGAGTTTCTGGTTATGCCATTTGGGCTAACGAATGCACCTGCTACTTTCATGGATCTTATGAATCGGGTTTTTCAACCTTATCTTGATCAGTTTGTAGTAGTCTTGATAGATGACATCTTGGTGTATTCGAGAACTAAAGATGATCATGATGCACACTTAAGGATTGTGCTGTAGATTTTAAGAGAGGCAGCTATATGCTAAGTTCAGCAAGTGCGAATTTTGGCTAAAAGAAGTTACTTTCTTAGGACATGTAGTCTCAGCTGAGGGGATTAGGGTCGATCGTTGAAAATTTGAAGTAGTGTTGGACTGAAAACCACCTAAAGCAGTGTTGAAAATTCGAAGCTTTCTAGGCCTACCGGGGTACTATAGGCAGTTTGTTGAGGGGTTCTCATTAATTGCTGCACGCTTGACCAAGTTGTTACAGAAGGGGGTGCCATTTTGCATGGACTGATAAGCAACAAGAAAGCTTTGAGAAGCTTAAAAAGGTTTCAACGGAGGCCCCTGCTTTGATTCAGCCACAGCCTTGGAAGGAGCTTACGGTTTATAGCGACACGTCTTACGTGGGCTTGGGCTGTGTATTGATGCAGGAAGGAAAAGTGGTCGTGTATGCGTCACGCCAGCTTAAGGCTCATGAGGGGAATTACCCAACCCATGATTTGGAGTTGGCAGCATGGTATCCGCGCTTAAGATATGGAGGCATTACTTGTATGGAGAGAAGTGCATCCTTTATATGGATCATAAAAGTCTGAAGTACCTCCTTACTCAGAAGGAGTTGAATTTGAGGCAGCGCGGATGGATTGAGCTACTAAAAGATTATGATTGCACGATCAAATATCACCCGGGTAAGGCAAATGTAGTGGCTGACGCACTGAGCCGTAGGGCTATGTTAGATTTGAGGGCTATGTTTTCTCGGTTAAGTTTGTATGATGATGGCAGTTTGTTGGCCGAGTTGCAAGTGAAGCCAATGTGGATTGAGCAGATTAAGGTTAAGCAGCCATTGGATGAGACTCTAGGACCTCGATTCAGGCAAGTTGAGAATGGGGAAACGATGAATTTTGGGGTAAATGGTAATGGATTACTGTGTTTCTATGGAAGGATTTGCGTACCACAGGATGATTATCTAAGGAAGTCTATACTGCATCCCTATGCTATGCATCCCAGTGGTAACAAGATGTATCGAGATCTGCGAGAGCTTTATTGGTTGCTGGGGCTTAAGCGCGAGGTTACGAAATTTGTGGGCAAGTGCTTGATATGTTAAGAAGTGAAGGCGGAACATTAGTTACCTTCAGGATTACTTCAGCCGGTTAAGATTCCACTCTGGAAGTGGAAGAGGGTCACCAAGGATTTTGTTAGTGGGCCACCCCTAATGCCTACTAAGAAGGACTCTGTATGGGTTATTGTGGATCAGTTAACTAAGTCTACTCACTTTATACCGGTCCGCACTGACTACTCATTACAGAAGTTGGCAAGGTTATATAAGGCTGAGATTGTTAGACTGCATGGGGTGCCGGTCTCTATAATATCTGATAGAGATCCTTGATTTACGTCTTGCTTTTGGAAGAAGTTGCAGGAGGCACTGGGCACAAGATTGGATTTTAGTACAGCGTTCCACCCTCAGACTGATGGTCAGTCAGAGAGGGTAATCCAAGTGTTGGAAGATATGTTGAGGGGATACATAATTGAGTTTCGGGGCAGCTGCGAGGATTATTTATCATTAGCTGAATTCGTATATAATAACAGTTATCAGACAAGTATTGGGATGGCACCGTATGAGATGCTGTACGGGCAAAGATGTTGTACTCTGACTTGTTGGACAGAGTTAGGTGAATGGCGATTGCTGGGTCCGGAGTTAGTGGCAAACACTGAAGATAAGGTGAAGTTAATTCGGGATCGATTGAAAGAGGCATCGGATAGGAAAAAGTCGTATGCTGACCTTAAACGGTGAGAGATTGAGTATGCTATGGGGGACTTGGTATTTCTCAAGGTTTCCCCTTGGAAGAAGGTGTTAAGATTTGGACAGAAGGGCAAGTTAAGCCCTAGATTCATTGGGCCATACCGAGTGCTGAATTGGATTGGGCCAGTTGCTTATCAACTAGAATTACCTTCTGAACTGAGTCAAATACATGATGTATTTCATGTATCTATGATAAGGCATTATCGTTAAGATCCTTCTCACATCGTGCCGATCGAGGAGATTCAGGTTAGCCAGACTTGACTTTCGAGGAAGAACCAGTCGAAATAATTGATCAAGACGTTAAGATGCTAAGAAGGAAATTTGTCCCATTAGTCAAGGTGCTTTGGCGTAACCATAGTGCCGAGGAGGCTACATGGGAACCTGAGGAGGCAATACGACGTCAATATCCCCAACTGTTAGGTAAATTTTGAGGACGAAATTTCTTTTAGGGGGTAGAGTGGTAACGCCCCAAAAATCTTGAAACTTTTAATTTTGTGTGCCGTAGTTGACGTGCATGATTAGCACTATTAGAGTGTTAATTTTAAGGTATTATAGGGTTTTTTTGAAGTCTCGGGTTAGGGTAGACCATAGGAAAATTTTGATTTTTGGCCTTGATGGAAACCTGACCTTAGGGGTTATGACTTTGAAATAAATATAGGGGAAGTAAGACACAAGTAGGCTTGTGGCCTAGTGGCAAGGTGGCGCCACTTTGGGAGTAGGAGGTGACACCACAATGGATGTGGGGAGGTCGATGGTTTGAGTGGTGGCATGGGATGTGCATGAGTATTTATTTTGCAAGTTTGGATAGCCAGTGGTGGACATGTAACGGAACTTTGAAGGTAGGAGTTTGAAATGGTCAAAAGAGAGATTTAAGGAGTGATAAGAGGAGGAAATCTTGGAGAAAACTTAGGGATTGGGTTGTTGGATGAAGTGGAGGGAAAGGGAGAAATCGGCTTGGGTAGGGGTTTAGTGGCGATTTGGTCATTTTTTGTGGGGGTAGCCGAATTCCCTTGGCCATTTTGTTTTTGGCATTTGTGTGCTTTAGGTTTTGGGTTGATTCTTTTTTTGCTCGACTATTTCTTTCATATACTCATTCTCTAAATCTCTAAAAGTCGAAGACCTTTTTGTTTTGTTTTGGGATTAATGTCAAATTTGCTATAAAGACAACATTGTGTGCACTCTTTTTCTCTCGAATCACTCTCTTCTTTTCTCTCTTCGTTCCATAGCTGAAAACTCCCTTTTCTTCTCAAATACTTCTTGAACCAATTTCTTTCTCCATAATCCAAAGCGACTATTTTGTTTCTTAGATTCAGATCTACACGTCTTCAATTGATTTCATTAAAAGCTGATCTATTCTTTTTGCTCTCAAAAGCCGAATGCTACGCCTACTACTTTGTTGACTTTTTCCTGCTTCTCCTCCATCTCAAATCTATCCCTATCATCTGCTACTCTCATTCGATTCTTAAAAGCCGGATCTCACCTTTAAGCTATCTGGATTGCGGGATCAAAGGTCAAGTTCAGGTAAGTACTAAGTCAATCCTTCTTTAGTGCGTTTTGGTGGAAGCCAGATGGCTTATCTAACCCTTTCTTTTCATCAACCCCGTCTCAACAAGGGTAGGTTCCACAGATCACATTCATGGTAGGTTACATACTTCTTGATCAACCGGTTCAAGGTAAGTTTTAAGGGTTTTGTGGATTGGCCGATTATCTTCCCTTTTTGGAGGCATGTATTTTATGTTTAACGGTGGTATGGTAACTTTATGTGGCTTTGATAAGTGGTTATATGGATGATTTAGATTAATCACAATGAGGGGGATTGGATATTAATTAATCGATTTAGAAGGTGTGAATCGTTTTGGTCAATGTAAGCATGTGGCTAAGGTTTGGATTCGATATTGGAAAGATTTGTTAGATCTTATAGATGGCCTAACTGAAATCTTTTGTCCAAATATAGGTCTTTGCGCACATGGAGTTTTACACCCATTCTAATAAGGTGTGTACATACACCGCACACACGATGAATCGGCAAAAGCTGAAATCTCGAAAAATCAAAATGTCGAAATACTGAAAAGCTGAAAGGTTGGCACCAGCAACCACACGAGTCTGCGACCACTCGTGTGGAGTTACCGATGTGATGATAATGGCTCCATGAGCGATGCCATGGACTCGGGTCACTGTTTGGCCAATTGGGCCGAAATGGGGCAAATGGGCCCGATGGGCATGTAAGCCCATCTCGGGTAAAAATTGACGATCTAGTAGGTTTTGATGAGCTGGATAGTTTAACTACGTGATTTTTCGTAGAATCAGACCTAATGGGCCAAGTAAGTATATGGTCCCTTCTGGGCTATGAAATGGGCTTTTGGGCTCTAATGAACTGGAAACCCTAATGGAATTGGCTATAAATGCATAGAATAATGGGATTGTGTTAATGGGCGAACTTGTGTACTTAGGCCCACAACATGATATGATTGGTATGTTTAAATAGAAAATAAGTGACTAAATTGCCTAAATGCATAAATGACTAAAATACCCCTCGGTACTAAACATGTGAAAATGTATGTGTTGCATTCATATGATATATGTTGCATTTGGGTGGGTTTTATGTTACGGAGGAAGATATGTGTGTAATGCCCTCTTACCCAAGACCGTCGCCGGAGTCGAGCTTGAGGTGTTACTAAACTTATTTCATCACTTTTTAAATTTTAAATCAACTAATTAAATTTTTGTAGCAAGTTGTCTTTCTGCGTCATGGTCGCTTAAAAAATATATCTCGAGTTACAAAACTCGAAATCAAGATCCATAAATTTTCCCTGAAACTAGGCTCATATATCTATCTATTAATTTTTTTCTAAAATTTTTTTTGGTCGAGCCAATTAGTACAGTTTATTAGTTAAATTTACCCCTATTTCAGAACCCCGACTGCACTGACCTCTACTTACTACGAACCACTTTTCTCTCTATACAAAATATGTATGACCATACCGTTTGTTTCTATTAAAACTAGACTCAATAAGTATTCTAAACATATAAAGTACACCTCCTAATTATGTTTTTTCAATTTGTGGTGAATTTCCAAAGTTGGAACAGGGGATCCAGAAATTGCTCTGCTCCTATTTCACTAAAACTAAAATATCTCATAACATATAACTCCTCTACCCGTTCTGCTTCTTCCATACGAAAGTAGACACATTAAGCTTCAATTTCATATTTAATTAATCACCTAGTTCAGTTTCTACTATTTTTAGTGATTTTTCAAACTCACATCACTGCTGTTACAACATTCTGTTTTATGACAAATTTTCACTTTTCTATGGAAATTCATGAACTATTAACACTTTGAACATACATGGTCTCATACATTATCTAAATTAACTATTCCAAGGACTAATCATTATCAGGCATTTTCTCAACCAATCCACAACCATATCGCAAGATTAATTACACAAAACAAGTATATTGCTATACATGCCATATTTGAGTTATACAAGCCATTTTACCAAAATAGTTCTTCAGATAGTGTGAATGAGCCTTCGACCTATCCCGATTCCTAAGCCGGCTTCTACAATGAATGAAAAGAAAGGAGTAAGCATAAATTCTTAGGAAGTTCACATGCAAATAACAAGTAACATAACAAAGCAATTCTTCCAAACAACACTAGCATGGTATCACCAAAACATATATCACATTTCTAATCATCAATTGTCATCTTACCACATTATTGATGTTGTATCAAGTTTCAACCCGAGGGTTAAGTACATACCTGTCCAAAGTATCCATTTCACAACACTTATCAAAATGATACTTGCCTGTTGATTGTTCTTCCATTTCGCTAGAATTTTACCCGTTGACACCTTAGAATATAACTCAGATACATGGATAATTTACACATAACTGCCACATATATAATCAAGTAACCATGTAACCTGCCCATAAGTGAACTCGGACTCAACTCAACGAGGTTGGGCATTCGCATCCATAAGTGAACTCAAACTCAACTCAACGAGCTCGGATGCCTAGTTACATCTCACGAACTCAGACTCAACTCAACGAGTTCGGACATTCGCATCCATAAGTGAACTCGGACTCAACTCAACGAGCTCGGATGCCCAACCATCCTAGTGACATGTCACTTGTATCCTAATCTATTCCCAAGGTTCAAACGGGATTTTCCTCAATCACACATTTCCCAGTCGTTCTCCTTGGAATATCGGAACCAATACGTTGCTTGTATCTCATACGTATCAATTTAATCACATACTTTTCATACCAATACATAATATTTCACAAAGCATAATATTCATAATAACAAGTATCATATCATATAAATAGCATTAAATCACTTAAAATAGCAACTATGCTACATTATTTACACATGAACTTACCTTGATACCAAAATATCGACAATCGGCCTATTCCTCGTAAACTTTGTTTTTCCCTCGATCACGACTTGAATCTCGTTTCTCTTGATCTAAAATAACACATTTAGCTCATTTAATAGTCACATTTATCAAAATAGTCCTTAACTCTAACTTTGTCAAAATTACAAATTTACCCCTAAACTTTTGTATATTTACACTTTGACCCCAAGGCTCGAAAATTAAATTTTATTCCAAATTCTTTTGTTTTAGGACATGCTGATCATTTATTTACCATTAGCAAGCTCAAATTCCAACTACAACATACACTTATGAACAATATATATTTTTATCGATTAAGCTGTTTTACTCGTTTTTACTTAAAACCAAGTAGCACAAGTTGCCTAACATAATTCAAAACCTCATATTCTATCATAAAACATCAAAATACAAAAATTTCACCTATGGGTATTTTTCCAAATATGAACCCTAACTTAAATTATTGCTAACATAAGCTTCATCGAGCTACCAGGATCACAAAAACGTAAAAATCATTAAAAACGGGGCTCGAAATCACTTACTATGAAGCTTGAAAATTGAAGAAACCCTAGCTATGGAGAGAGGGAGCATTCGGCAGCAACTAATCAAGAAGATAATCAATTTTGTGTTATTTTTCCCTTTTTATTTCGTTTAATGTCCAAATGACCAAAATGCCTTTCCTTACTAAACTTTCAAAAATTCCCCCCATGTCCAATTTTTGTCCATGAACTTAGAATTTGGTCAAATTTCTATTTAAGACCTCCTAATTAATATTCCAAGTCAATTTCATACTAAAAACTTCTAGAATGCAAATTTTGCAACTTATTCGATTTAGTCCTTAATTTCAAATTAAGCACTTTACGCATGGAATTTCTTCACGAAATTTTCACACAATCATGCAATCATATCATAAACCTCAAAATAATTATAAAATAATTATTTCTATCTTGGATTGTGGTCACAAAACCACTATTCTAATTAGGCCCTAATTTGGGATATTACAATGTGAGGATCGCATGGTCGCTTGACGACCGTGGATCCGCCGATGGCTTTTAAGCCCATTATATGATTAGCAGCTTTGCTGCAACGATTGAGTTAGTGCCACAACTAGTGCTACCAATGGAGTGTAGGGATGGGTGGGTTGATAATTTTATCCCCACAAGAGTGTAGGGTTGGAAGGGAAAATGGAGTGTAAGGTTGGATTGGGATGGGTTCATTATATACATATGATATTGTTGTGATATGGGCTAAGGCCCAACTAAGGCCACTTGGGCTAAGGCCCATGGGCCACCGATATTGATAGGGCTTAGGCCTAATTTGTTATTTTCATGTTAATATGTTTGCTGAGGGTTGTACACACTAAGTTTTCAAAAACTCATGCCCTCCTTTAATTTTTCAGGTGATCCCCAGTAGGCGGCTCGACGTAGGAGAGGACTCGGAGATGGCCACACTGCAAGTTGATTAGTAATTTAAATGTTAATTTCTTTTATTTTGTTTTGTTTTTATTGGGTTGTAATAAGGCCTGTTATCTCCGATAAGTTTTTATATTTGGTTTTATTATTTCCATGCTTGTTTGACTTCTAATTTAAACACGTTTTCCAATTCAAATAACATTTCAAAATCAACATAAATACCTAAACGTTCTCTTAAAACATGAGCTTCCGCTGTAATTTAACAAGAAACTTAACAAGATGGGCAAACTTGGGTTTTCAACTGGCAAACTGAATGTTTTATTTCAACTCACCTAAACTTTTAATTAAGCAAACGTTTAAAGGGATTTGCAAACAAAATATTTTTTTTACAAAGCCGTTTTGAAAATAAACCCTTATTTGGACCACAAGCAAACGATTATCTCAAAATCCTCCAATATATTCGATTAATGCGAGTCACCCTTCAATGTGACACCACCATATTCGACCATAACGTCTGGGTCGGGTTTGGGGTGTTACATTTTCCCAATCCAAAACTCAAACTCTAGACTTCATATAGACCCTTTAACACTCCAGGATCAATACCCAAAAAGTGCTAACACGCAATCAAGCTACAATACACAAAAATGAAAATTTGAGATTTTTGGGGCGTTACACTTTTACTCCATCATCTTTGTTTTTGCATGAATTGCTTCGCTCCTTCTTCGATAGTGGACTCCATGGTTCAAATATGAAGCTGGAAATTTAGACACAAAAATAAATGGGTCATTGTATATTTTTGTAAAAGCACTTCTCATTGAGTCATCCCTTAATTTTGAATATCTCGAGTAAGCTTATTGCTGCCACTGCATATGTTGCATTATACGTCCATCAACTTTGATATCTTATCTTGAAGATCTCGGCAAGGTGATTGAGTTTTGAACATTGAAGTTGCGACATCACGTTCGACTTCTAGTTCCATTGGTTCTACCTTATCAGGGATTTCAACTGATTGCATCAGTTCATTCTTAGTGAGATCTTCTTTTTCTTCGAGATCCTCACTTTTTTCAACTCATTGCTGTAGAATAGAGTCTCCAGCTATTCAATAGAGGTCCTAATCTGTAATTGTGCCTGGACTATAACCTGTCTTCTTTACGTTTGCAAGAATTTTAACTTTCAAGCACAAAATTGTTATCATAAAGGAAAAGTAAGCTGGGCCAGAACGTCTAGCGGCACAATTCCACATTGCTCTCAGGATGATTTTTTCCACATCAATGGTCTTTCTAGTTCAAATTGAATATAATAAGACTATTTGCTCTAATGAAATTATAGCCCCATGTGAAATAGGCATAAGTTTGAATCGAATGAAATAGAACCATACCTTCGCTAGTGGTGTCAAATCTTCACTTCGACAAGTGTGAATTCCTTGGTTTGACACAGTCCACTTAGAACCTAGAACTGTAAGTTCCTCGAGAATTTCTTGTAGATTTTCAGACTCAATATTGCTCATAAAGAAAGAATATTCATTGAGAGGTTGGAGGGTTATTCAGCTGGGGGTATTGGTGCGAAGTTGGTGTGCCGCACGGATGCTGGAACGCTGCTAGGTATGCGGGCTGATGGGTGTGGAACAATGAGGTCTAGCGCGGTAGCTGTACGGGCCACAAGCAGCACCTGCAGAGTGAGCAGTGACGAGGGGCGCACGAGAGCTGGAGTTAGTAGCAGCGTCCAATGCGCAAAGCAGGGCGTACGGCACTCGATGGTGCTGGGGCTGCTAGCCGAATCGCTGTTGAGCAGTGTACGACTAGGGGCTTTCAGCACTTAGGGAATTTTGGTGTGTTTAGGGTGCTATGTGGGATGAGTGAAGACAATGCCAAAAGTGTGTGGACTTTATAATGAGAGTAGTAGGAATTAAAGTAGAATTCATAGAATAATTTAATAATTAAAATATTCTAAGTTCTAATTCTACACAAAGTTAACAACAATTAATAATTAATAAAATAGATATTAAATTATTATTTTCTATTAATTTATTAAAATAAAAACCTATTAAATTAAATATGATTAAATGTAAAATAATCCTAATTCTATGCAAAGTTGATAATAATTAATAAATATTATAATGGATGTAATTATATATTAATGATTATCATTTTTTAAAAATTAAAAACATTTATTCTAGATGCCTTTTGGAAATATTTACAAAAAGAGGCATCTAATTTTTAGTATTTATGAAAAGAGTAACCAAATTTTGAAAATAGTTTGATTAAGTCCCTAGACTTAAAGAAAATTTAAAATTGAGTTGCAATTTAAAACTTGGATCAAAATTGACCATTTTATTTGAAAAACTAAAAATTTATTTTGCCATTTAGGGCATAATTTCTCTAAAAATTATGTTAAAATCAATTCCCAGGAAAGATTGGGGGGGTTACAAGTAGTCCCACTTAAGTTCCAATCTCTTAAGTTCCAATCTCCTAGACATAATTTATTTAAACATACAAATCCCAAAAATATACCATAAATCATTTATTTAAAAGAAAATCAAGAAATATTAAATATCTGATAAAATGAATGAGACCTAATCCTGTTCAATTTTATCCCCCCAGTAATGTTTTAAGCGCTGAGCATTAACTCAAAAATTACCTCCCTTACCTTAAAGTTTAACAACTCTGTATAGATAAACTCGGTGAATCGTAAATGGACCGGACCATCGTGATTTTAACTTACCTGGAAAGAACCTTAATTTGGAATTGAATAACAAGACTCGCCAACTTGCTTCAATTCCTCGAACTCGAATGTGCTTGCCATGACATTTCTTAAGTCTCTTCTTGAGTAATTGGGAATTCTTGTATGATAACATTCGAAATTCTTCTAACTCATTGAGTTTTGACATCTATTGCTCTTTAGCAAACTTAAGATCCAAGTTGAGTTGTTGAAGAGCAGAGTAAGCTCCGCACTCTAACTTCAAGGGCAAATGACAGGCTTTCCCAAAGACCAGCCTATAGGTTGACATCCCTAAAGGTGTCTTGTATGCTGTTTGTAGGCCCATAAAGCGTCATCCAGTCTTTTGGACCAATCTCGTCGGTTCGGGCAAACTACTTTCTCAAGTATGCCTTTGATCTCTTTATTTGCCAATTTAGCTTGCCCATTCGTCTGCGGATGGTAAGCTATGGTGACCTTGTGCTTCACTCCATTATATGCATGGTGGCATGTAAGTGTCTCAATTATGAATGTTCTTAATATATGATATACCTTGATTTGTGAGTTTGAAGCTGGTATGAGTTGGCTGTGTTTCAGGTGGCAAAAAGGCTTGGAAAATAGCCTAAAATTGTCCACACGGATGGGCATACGAGCGTGTGCCTAGGCCGTGTGTGACATGTAACAGCCCAATTTCAAGTCTGATCAGAATAGATGGTTTTGGGACCATTGAACCTAGTCAAAATATTTATTTTATTATTTTATTATGTATTATAGCATGATAGAGTTACTGTGTAAAAGTTTCTTTTAGAAATTTTATCGCTTGATTAGTTAATTTGGTAAAAAGGACTAAATCACTTAATGCGTAAAATATGAATTCTAATAGTAAAAGAGCTAATTTGACCATGGATTCGTACATGGAAGTCCTTATGTGGATATTATACCTTTTTTTAGGTTAGTGGACATTTATGTCCATATTAAACATGAATTTTAAATAGTTAATTAAAGGTTAAAGTTGTAAAATGGTTAACATGATATTATTAACTAAAACAAAACCAAAAGTTTCTCTTTATGTGTTCATATTTTGACCGAAACTACAAAAGAAAAAGAAAGAAAAAAGCACTCAGTTTTTGCTTGATTGAGGTATGTTTGGCTTCGATTTTTGATGATTTCTACGTTTCTTAGATCGTTGCTGTGTAATCTATCATGCCCATACCACAATTTCTGATATTGGTGATGTTTTTGAAATGTGCCATTGTTGAATACATATGTATTTTTATGTTTCTTGATAAATTATTGATGGTTGTCAATAGATATACAAGTTTTACAAAGTGATTTTTGACAAAATTGAGTATTTTGGATTAAATTGAAAAAGGTAGAATTTTGTGGTTAAAAATGCGAATAAAATGGAAATATGGGCTAAGTAGGGATTATGGAAAATTCAGCTATAGTGATTTTTAGTTAAAAATGTGCAATTTATTATTTTATGTCTAGAGGACTAAATTGAAAAATAATCAAAATTATGGGGGCAAATGTGTAATTTGCCATATATGTGGGTTAAGTACTAAATTGAATGCGTTAGTGAATAATTGAGTTAAATTTGAATAAATATAGATGAAGACAAATAAATCTTGAAACTTGATCGAGGGAACAGGAAGGTAGACGAGTAGATATCGGATTTACGAGCTAAATTAAGGTAAGTTCGTATAATTAGAATTGAGTTATGTTTATAAATGAAATAATTGAATTGCATCCTTTATGAATGTATATATGAAACCATGGATTGGAATGCCTATTGGTTACATGCTCTGATTAAGTACCGAGTCCCGTTTGAACCGTAGAAAGTCATAGGATACAAGCGACATGTCACTAGGGCTACAGGTTGGTTGAGCTCCTGCATTTGTTGTGGACTCACCACAGCTCATGAGCTTACATGTTTAGCCTTCGGGCTTACTGTTACCGGCTCAGGAGGGGCATACCGTACGTGGCTCGAAAGAGCATACATGATGAAGTGACGGATTTACATATATACTCTGTGTGTCTATCACCTGAGTATCCCTAGATGTTCTTAAAGGTTCAACGGGCAATTTATTGATATGTATATATGAAATTCATGTTATAAGCGATATATGAGTTACTTGATTACAAGATATATGTTATATGATTCATATGGAATTATATGTTAAATAAAGCACAAGTTACGTGAATTACATGTACAAGTATATGCTTACAAGATATATGATATATGATTTAAATGGTTATGAGATATATGATGTGTATAGAATAATAGTTACATGGTTATTTGATTATATGTTATATGACTATTTGATAAATGATTGAACTGAGACATGAAGTATAGTTACATGGATATTATATGTTTGATTCATCTTTGAAATGGATGAATACATGGTTGTTATATGACTAACATGCGTAAGATGATTGAATAGGCATTGAGGACCTATGACTTGGTTTGATTACATTGTTTATGCATTTAAATGTTGATTCGATAAGTTAAATTCTATATTATACATGCTTAATAAGCTTTTAAAGCTTACTTCATTTATTTTTCCTATGTTTTATAGATTTTGGAAGCTAGCTCGATTTTGGACAAAGTCGAAGATTGCAATCGCACTATCCAAGAAACTTTCAGTAATTTTAGATCTTTGTGAATGTTGTCAATATGGCATGTATAAGCTAGTTTATAAGTTGATGTATATAGATATCTATTTGATGTTTCAATTTGGTCATTTGATAAGATTCAATAGTGAATGAAATGGTAAATTGAGATAGGCATTGAATTAGATCATTGTAGTATATGTTTGAAGATGCAAATTGGCATGAAATTTGGTATGTATTATGGTCTTGAATGAAATGTTATATGGTATGTTTAGACGAAGAGTGAATGGCCACATTGGTATAAGATTATGTCTGTAATAAAATGATATTATGCTATGTTTATAATGAACGAGTTTGATATATGAAATGTTGGTGTTTGATTTGAAATGGATACTTAGAAATTGTTCAAGTTTGTATCATATGTATGGCATTGATTGGTTGGTATGAAATGGTATATGATGTGTTAGAATTTGATGAATTGGTTAATTGTTTATGGCTTTAATTGATATGAAAATGCGACTTGTAGGTACTTGGCTTAAAGTGTGCGAAAATGGCTTGTACCAAGCCTATTTCGTGCCACACGGCCAGAGCACACGGGCGTATGACTCGACCGTGTGACCCCTGTATTATAGTTAACTTGGTCAGGATGCCACACGGGCTAGACACACGACTGTGCCTTGTACTCATGGGCACAAGTCAGTAGCTTACAAATTTTCACATGGGCTAGACACACGGGCATGTCTTATGACCGTGTGGACAAGTCAGTACGTATGCCCTATTTCACATAGCCTTGACACATGGGCGTGTCTGGTAGCTATGTGAGGCACACGGCCGTGTGACCCAATTCTAAATTTTTTCATAAGTTTTCTCATACCTTTTATATGTTATCAAATTAGTCCCTGATGTATGATTGAAGCTTTATATGTTTGATTTTAGCATGATATGTATATATATGATTGATATTACTGAAATGGATTAATGTTTGATGAAAATTTTAAAGTTTTACTGTTCTGTTCTAAGTTACAAGTCTGGTAATGCCCCTTACCTATTCCGGCAACGATTACGAGATAGGGGTGTTACATGACACATGGTCGGCCCCCAATGGCATGTTAGTAGATCGCGTGTCCCCTGCATCTTAAGTAGTTAAGTTAAAATTACACACGGGCTGAGCATACGGGCGTGTGCCTTGGCCGTGTGAACCCCTGATGTTTATAGTGTTTAAGTCAGAGTGCTCTACAAGTTATAGACATGGGCGTGTCTAGTCCGTGTGAGGGGCACGAGCCATAGACACGGGCCTGTGCCCAAATCGTGTCCAAACCTGTAGGTTTAAAATAAGAAATAAGTACAGCATGAGCTAGGGACATGGGTGTGTGTGACCACACGGCCAGCTCACACAGGCATGTGGTCCTATTTCAAACAAAATTTTTCAAATAGTTTTAAAGTTTCCGGATTAGTTCCCAACCACTTCCGGTATATGTTTTGGGCCTTGTAGGCTCATAATGAAGTTATTAAGAGTTCATTTGAAAAATTTTTAAATTAAACTGAAAAGTAAGGCTCGATTTTATTGTATTCAAGCATGTTCAAGTACGGTAACAGCTCGTACCTCGTCCCGGCATCGGATACGGGTAAGGGGTGTTACAGTCTTCATTGTCCATCAATCATCCCTTTTTTGCCATCTTCTAGGATGATCTTGTGCATACATACAAATGGACTAATATTGTGAATATCAGATATGGTCTATCTGATAGCCTTCTTGAATTGTTTCAATACTAAGATAAGTTTCTCTTCTTGCTCATTGGTTAATTCTGCTGAAACAATCACAGGCAAAGTAGAAGCGTTACCTAAATAAACATATTTTAATTGTGAATGAAGTACCTTGAGTTCTAATTTAGGTGGCTCTCGATTGATGCTTTTGGTTGGCTATAATCTCTATTCTCTAACTCCAAAGATTCAAAACAGGATTGCAAATTAAATCCCCTTTGATTAGCTTCTAGCAAAGCTAAGTATTCATCCTCCTCTTTATTATTTGGAGGGTTTGATGTCAGAATTTGTTCTAATGGATCCTTAACATAGTTCATTCTCCACGATTAAATCCTCTAAATCGGATATTGCAGAACAATCATCAATTGTGTCAGAAAATTACATAAACTTAAAAACATTAAATGTTAGCTGGTTATCTTGAATACGCATAGTAAGCTCGCCATTCTGCACATCAATAAGGGTCCTTCTGATTGCTAGGAAAAGCCTTCCTAGGATGATTGGCACTTCTTTGTCTGCTTCAATATCTAGAACTAGAAAGTCAGTAGGAAAGATAAATTTGTCTACACGTACCAATACATCCTCGATTTTTCCTTCTGGATGTGCTAAGGGTTGACCTGCTAATTGAAGTGTAACCGTAGTCGGTCTAACTTCACCTAGTCCCAACTTCATAAATATTGATATAGGCATCAAGTGGATACTTGCACCTGTGACAGCCTTAAAACGACCCTAGTCGGAATGTGGTTTCGGGACCATAAAATCGAGGCATAAAATATATTTAATATTCATTTTGATGCTTATGATACGTGTTAATTCGTGTGTGACATGTCTGATGTGTCGATTTAGAGTTATAAAATTTAATTTCACTAAAAGGGACTTAGTAGTGAACTTTGAAAATGTGCTAGACAAATGTGTGAAGACTAGTTAATGCATGCATGCAAAATAAGGGATTTGCATGTCAAATTACCCACTTTTATGATAGTGGAGGGTAATGATGACCTAGTTTGTCATTTTGTGCTTTGTTTGTTGCTAATTAATATTAATTGAATTAATAAATTAGTTGTCATTAAAATTGAATAAATAAAGAGTAAATAAAACAAATGAATAAAATAAAGTTGAAGTGATAATAACAAGGCTATTTTCTTCTTCTTCTTGCCGTGAGTAGAGAAAGAAAATAAGAAACCCTTGAGTTAAGGCATTCGGCAAAGTGAAGCACAAACAAGGTAAGATTCATGAAATTTTTCTTTGAATGTTGTGATTTTGAGATGAAAACCAAGCTCCTAACATGACTCTTGTGAAAGTTTTTGAGTTTATATCACTCTCCATATTCGGCCATATGAGAAGAAGTGGGAAAATCTTGTCTAATTTGAAGTTTGTGTAAATAAATAGAGTTTGGATGTTGTTTGAGCTAGATAGAGGTTTACTTATGAGGATTTGTGAATAGATTGAATCAGTTTATATGTTTAGCTTCCTACTTCTAAATTCCAAATCTAAGTTGTGAGATTTGTGATTTTGAATTTAGTACTAAGAGTCTTACTTAACCATGATAGAAATTTTGTTTTGGCTATTGACTTGGAGGTTCGGCCATGAACTTGAAAAAGAAATAAGTAATGCTAGTAATTTTGGATGAGGGTGCCGAATGTGTTTTTGATTAATAAGTGAAATTGAGCTTGTTAAATGCACATTTGTGAATTGATTGTTAATAGGGATCAATTAAAGAGCTTGAATGTGCCATGATTTGCCGAATGTGAAGATTTAAAATAGCTATGAAGTAATTGAGTTCTTAAGTTGTAAAATTTGAAGGTTGAGGTGGTGATTTATATGATAGATAGCATTCGGCTAGTGTATCTTTGTGCCAAAGATTGCCAATTTTGGACTTAAGCATTTAGTTGTAGATTTGTTAAATGAACTAAGGTAAATGAAGATGCTAAATGCATTTTGTGTATATGCATACATTCGGCTAACTTGGTGACATTGATTTGATTGGCAACTTTAAAAATTTCTATTAGGGAATATATGTGCATGATTAATAAAATGATTTGAGTGACATAACTTACAAAGGTGAATATTCGGCCATGGGAAAATGCAAGAGGGGTTGATGTTTGATGTTTCAATTGCTATAATGCATGTTTGTGCAATGGCCGAATGTGCCTTTGATGTTGCTTTTGGATGTTTTGGGTGTTAAATTGATAAGTGGTTTGGTTTGTGTTGTATGGAGAAATCTGATTGTGGATGGGATAAATATGAATTTTATATATATATAATTTAAGGTCAATGACTACTCTAAATGGTACCTTAGGAAATGATATGTTTTAAGTATGTGCATGAGAACACTAAAGAGTGAATTTGGTATAAAATTCTGCTTGGTACAGCAGCAGTAACGTGTTTTGGAAAAATCACCATAAATTGTGCGAGTTGAATTAGAGGCTAAATAAATAATTGAAGCTTAGCGAGTCTAGTTTCTTATAAAAGAAACCTTGCAAGCAAAGGAATTCCCGATAAATAGATTTTTAGAGTAGAGTGAGACAGTGTCAGATTGACTTCGAAGTCCCCTACTCTATTTTTGGAAAATCACTATAAATTGTATAAAAATTGTTATGAGACCACATTTATATGCTTAGACTCCTTAATGAGTCTAGTTTCGAATGAAATAGGTGAGAACATATTTGGAACTCTGTGCAAGGAGAAATTCGGTTCGTAGTATAGAGTGGTCAGTTTAATCAAACAGTGAATTAGGGAAAATTTAAGAAAATTCTGGTATTGATTGGCCAAACCAAAAAATTATGAAAATTTTATGGATTAAAGATAAATGAGTCTAACTTCATGCAAAATTTACAGCACGACATTTGGAGTTTCGTAGCTCCAGTTATGAGTAAATTATTGAATGCTGCTCAGAAAATCAGCTTGTTGTGACTTATGATATGTATGTGAAATGCTCCAATGTGCATGTGTGTTTGCAATGAGAAGAATATGCATGTATGATTTGATTATGAGTGAAAATGATTCATTGAGGTGCTTGAATAAGGATTAATAGAATTAAATGTTTTATTTAGCTCAAGAGCATAGAGGGACGAGTTCGGATAAAGGGAAGGCTAAAGTGGTCGAATAGCCAACCCGTAATTCCTCGTGAAAGTTCAAGGTAAGTTTTGAGTAATCAAATTTGGTATTTAAGTTAAAATGCCACGACATACATGCTGATATTTGACTGATGTCCCATTGAGAAAGACACCTTATTCATGTTTGCTATATAGCCGAATGGCTCATAGAGAAAAAGGACCGAAATTGGGATTTGAAATGCATTGCTTATGTATGTTTGATCATTGGGCCGAAAGCCTAGAAAAGAAGAGTATATGTGTATAAATTTTGAATTATATGTACATTTATGATATAAAGTCAAGAAGCATGTTATATGTTGTATGCACATGAATTGATTGAATTGCAAGTGAAATCTTGCTATGTGAAATTTGGCTACATGCGAATATATATATGTGTATGAGAATTCGTGATGCGAATCTGGGAATTAAGTCCCGCTGACTATATGTGGGGACTATGTTCGGGTTAAGACCCGAAGGCTATATGCAGAGATGATGTCCGGGTTAAAAACCCAAAGGCTATATGCAGAGATTATGTCCGGGAAACAGACCCGATGGCTATGTATAGAATTTACCCGAGATAAAGATCTCGATGATGATGAGAATAAAGCCTAAGACTAATGGTCTTCAAGGTAACGATCGCTAATGAATTGCGCTGAAAGTGTTAAGCTATACAGGTATGTACCCTTGGCTTATATGCAAGCTGGATTTTGGACCGAATACTAAGGTCATTATGTGATTTCATATGTTTACATGAAATGAGATTATTAATATGATCAAAGTACAGTTGGCCTATGTGAAATGTTATGTGACTTTTTGTGACATGTATATGTTATGTGAACTTACTATGAGTGGAAGCTATCCATTTTCGTATGTGATGTGAATGTCTATGTTTGGAAAAAGGGTGACTTGCCCAAAAAGGAGAGGGAAACAAAGATATGATCAACTATGTTAGAATTTAATGCTTTATCTGTGACATTGCTCAAAACTTGCTAAGCATTATAATGCTTATTCCGTTTTCCCTTGTTTCCTCTGTTTTATAGATCTCATTTTGGAAGCTACGGACTCGAGGATTGAAGCCTTAATCACCTACACTATCGCGGTTATTTTGGTACATTTGATGGTTATTTTTGGGTCAATGGCATGTATAGGCTATTTTCCTTCGGTAGAATCAAACTTCATTTTGAGTTGTAAATATTTCTAGCCATGATGGGTTGGAGTGATTCTCATACTATTTGATGTTGTGGCATGAAATTTAGTTAGTACCTAATATGCAATGACTTTTCTAATATGATGTTTGGTTATTGAATTTGTTCGATTTAGCCAATTTGTTAGTAGTCACAAGGTAAAGATTTGTTAGTATGCTTATAGAACGATTTTAATGAGATACGATGTTCTAACCGAACCGACCTAAGTGTTAAATTCAACTATTGAACTCAGTGAATTCATGTCTAGCCTTGTATCTATGAACCTCGGTAGTTGTATTTTGATTTTGTAATACCTTAGACCCTAATCCGGCGACGGATAGGGGCGTAGGGTGTTACAGCACCCAAGTCACATAGTGCCTTACCACAATATGTTGCTCCAATGTTGCAAGTTATGGTAAAACATCCAGGATCCTTCAACTTTAGGGGTAGTTTGTCTTGAAGATATGCACCGCATTCCTTTGTCAGGGCTACTGTCTCAAATTCTCCAAGTCTTCATTTTTTAGACAGGATATCCTTCATGAATTTGACATAGTTCGCCATTTGTTAAAGTGCTTCAACCAACAGGATGTTAATATGAAGTTACTTGAGTACATCTAGGAACTTCTTGAATTGAATTTCCTATTTCTGCTTCTGAAGTCTTTGAGGGTAGGGTGGTGGAGATTTCTTTATTGGAATTAGTTGATTTGTCTTTTGTGGCAATTCTACATCTAACGGAGTTGTTAGTTGATCAGAATTAGCTAGTTTTGAAGTTACCTTGTCGATTTTGTAGATTCTGGTTTGGGTGAAACTGGAATTTCAACACTTAGTTGAACTTCCATTGAGTCTTGAGCATCAGCTAGCTCCTTTTCAACTTCGATGGTGTTAGATTCTAATGTCTTTCTGCTCTTCAGTGCCAATGCTTTACAATGCTCCTTCCCTGGATTCCTCAGATTCTTTGTGTCACTAGGTAAAGCATCTTGTGGTCAATTCCTGAGTTCAGTAGCAAGCTGGCCCACTTGATTCTTCAAATTCCTTAGAGTGCGTCATTTTTTTGCCATGTATGCCTTCAACAGATTCTTTAAGCATTGGATGGTTCAACTTGGGTTGGTTTTTGAACTTATTGAAGGAAACCAGGTGGCTGGGTCAGTTTAGGTTAGGCATAAGTGTTACTGGTTCCAGCACCTCGGTTACTCCAAGAAAAATTCAGGTAGTTTCGGCACGATGGATTATAGAACTTTGATTGTAATCCTTTCCTTTCTTTATTTTGGTTCTGCTTACACATGTAATACATAGATTCTGAGTTTGCTGGACATTCATCATTCAAATGTCCTCCCCCACAATAGACACTGGCTATATTTTCAAATTGGTTAGTTGGTTGTTGTAACACCCATAATCGTATCCATCGCCAGAATAAAGTAAGAGGCATTACTAAACTTATTATATCATTTACACATTCATTTCACATACATTATCTTACACAAACATATCTCATTCGAACATAATCACATTGTCCCTTAAACGAGCTTATGAGGCCCTAAACATACATTAGGGGTGGTTCAAGACTAAACTGATAAAATACGAAAACTTTGGAAAAACATAGAAAAATTTCTCAAAATAGCAGACACACACCCGTGTGAACAGGTCGTGTGTCTCACACGGCAACAAGACACGCCTGTGTCACAGGCTATGCAGACATTCAAAATGGGAGCACATGGCCGTGTCCTAGACCATGCCCTACACCGTGTAACTCTCTGACTTAAGTCACATGGCCAACCACACACCCATGTGTCTAGCCTGTGTGCCTATTCGAAATGGCCACACACGCCCGTGTGCCAAGCCATGTGCCAGGCCGTGTCAAACCTGTAGGGTATAAAAAATTATGCCAAATTAATTAAATTAAACATTTCAACATCATAAATATTCATAGACATGTTCATCATAACAACAAAAAAAAAATTAAAAGGATAGGGAACAAGAATCAAACCTGGTGTTTCTCCGTAGCTTGACTGGTTCGCTCCACTCTTCCTTCTCAGTTTGTTCTTGTCGAACCAAGGCTGCTATTAACACTTCAATGCCACTCCCAATGGCTAATGAATGCCTCTTTTCCTAGAGGAGAAATCAGCAAGAGAATATAGGAAATTGGAAGGGAAAAGAAGAGAGAAAGTTGAGAGAAAAGATAAGAGATGAGAATGTTTGAGGTGTGTCTAAAATGATCAGCTTAAGGGGGTTTGTATAGGTAGAGAGGACTGCTAAAAATAGCCAAAATCAGCAGTCAAAGAGCCCTCCCTTGGCCGGCCACACATGTGGCAAGTTTGATGTTTTCAAACTTGCTAAATTTGGCTAGGGCAAATCTAGAAAGGCACAATTTGTAGAGGGGTTTTTTCCAATTTGAACAAGTCTTCAAGGGTCATTTTGCAAGCTAATTAATCAGCCAAGAAACTAATTTGGGTCAGCACATGGGACGGTTTTGGGGTGCCCAGTACTCGGTCAGTTCAGTTTACTCGGTTCAGCTCAATTGGGCCACTTTTCATAATTAATTAATAATAATTTATTTACCCTAAATTAAATTGGATATAAATTAAAATTAATTATATTATGAATTAATACATATAATTTGGACTATCTTAGGCTGAAAAATTAATTCGCCTTGATGCTCAAAATTATTTATTCGTTTTGTGCTTCTAGTAGTGTCTATTGAGCTGTTTTTCACCCTTTGTGCAAATCTGTCGAAAATAATTAAAATTAATCAAAATTACTTATAAAATTAATTAAAATTCATTATGTTAATAATTTAACTACAAAATAATTATTTTATAATAATTATATATTGTTTGATAATAAATTTATCGAATTTGCATGAACTTGAGTTAAAAAGGGCATGAAAAAGTGTGTACATTTTCGTATTTCCTATCGTAAGTTGAAATGTGGTTGTTTTAAGGGTGGTTTGAAGCAACATTTTCTAAGGGATTGCCCAAATAGAGTTGAAGGTTCGTAGACTTATAGTTCAGCACCTGTTTCTATGCCTACTAGAGGCCGTGGTTGTGGTGGAAGCAATTGAAGACTTGTTGGACAACAGATTGTTGCTCATGCCGTTGCTACTCAAGTTGAGTATGGAGGTCTAGCTCGGATTTATGCCATTAGGGAACAACAGGATTAGGTTTCGAACATTGACATTACGAGTATTTTGGTCTTGTAATCAATTTCTTTATTCTTGTTATAGACTTAGGTACTATGCCTTTGTAAATTTTGGATGACATAACTAATAAATAGGGAATTCCGTTAGTGACTATTGATTTTAAAAAAAAAATTATTATGAGTTTTATAGATGAGAGTGTCATAGTGAAAAGAGGGAATCGTTGGCAAAATTATTGTAGAATAGTTCTTCGTAATGAATAGAATCATTAAGGAAAGTAGTAGGAAGTTAGAGAGAATGAGAATCAGAGTGCGCAGCAAAAGTGTGATAGTTAGTTTAAAAGTAGAAATAGCATATCTTGTGATTAAGGAAGTATTGTGTCAGTAGGGAATTTTGAGGACAAAATTCTTTTTAGAGGGGGAGAATTGTGACACCCCAATATATAACCTAAGAGTCTTGTGGTAATTTAGGAATTTTAGCCTTAGAGTGTTTGGAATTTTGTGACATGGTTTATCGACAATGTTTTTTACTATGATTTTTGTAAAATTAAATCTATTTCTGAAAATGAGTTTTAAGTACCTTTAATTTTGAAAATAGGACTGATTTGTAAAAGAGTCAAAATTGTAAGTCTTTATGAAGCAATTAAACCAAATTTTAAAATTCAACCTGATACCTTCCTCACTTACAAATATTTCACGTTAGTTCTTCCCCTCCTATTCTTCTTGTCTTCCCTTCCTTTTCCCTTACCCGCTCCATTAGATTTTTTTATTCCAAACTCTAGTTTTTTTATTTCCATCATCCATACACCTTTAAACCTCCACAATACTTCAAGAAAAACACCTAAAAACACCATAGATTCCTCCATTATCAAGCTTGTGGGTTTTTCATGTTTCTGATCAAACACTCAATTTTTCATCCACTAAGGTAATAATTCATCTTCTTATTAGTTTTAAATATTATTTAGTCTTTCAAACAAAGATTTCAGGTATTAAATCGCATGTTTTGAATAAAAGTCGAAAATTGGGTGGTTAATGGTTGATTTCAAGATTCTGCATAAAAACATGATTTCAAAGTGTATTTCGATTTGTTTTAGCATGATTAGAAGGTTTCTAAACTTACTTTGAAGTTTTGTTAAAGATTTCTTGATTTTTAATGAATTTTCATAAAATAACAATAACACATGTCAAAAAAGTCGATACAATGAATTTAGTATTTTATCATATTTTAAAGGTTCAGAATTAGTCATAGGTGAATTATAAGATGAATGAAATTGGTTTTAGGTGGAAAGATTGAGTATAGACCAAGATATTTTAGTTTTAAGTTGGTTATGTTAAAGGTTTCGGTTACATGAGAACTTAGTTTAGGCTTATGCTTTGTATACTTGTACTGAGTAATTGTAACAACCCATTTTCAGTGAAATCGGAACAGTGGTTTCAGAACCACAAATTTGAGGCAAAAAGGAAATTTATTTTAATATTATTGCATGATTTATATTATGATAGGAATGTTATATGAAAATTCTGATAAGAAAATTGTAACACCCCTAACTCGAATACGCCACCTAAATAGGGTTACGAGATATTATCGATCATTTCACATCATTAAACAATCATTTCACATTCAATAGTCATACATAATCAAATATTATACAATCATATATATATATTGCCCCTTATATAGGTCTACGAGACCTTAAACATGTTTTAAAAAAGGTTCGGGTCTAAATCAACCACATATAAAAATTTTAGAAACTTAGAAAATTTTCAAACATACAAGGGTCACACGCCCGTGTCTTAGGTCGTGTGAAAACATGACATACATACTGACTTGTAGCACACTACCAACCACACACCCGTGTGCCTCGCCGTGTGAAATTTGGAGGGTATACTAAAATAGGTCACATGGCCAATCACACACCCATGTGTCTAGCCCGTGTGCCTATTCGAAATGGCCTCACATGCCCGTGTCCAAGCCGTGTGCTCGGCCTTGCCAAACCTGTAGGGTATCCTGACTTATGCCACAAGGACAGTCACACGCCTGTGTGTGAGGCTGTGTGGAACATTCTGACTTAATTCGAGTTGCCACACCAGGGGACACACGGCTGTGTACCATGACTGTGTGTTGCACACGGCTGAGACACACGCCCGTGTCTCTACCCGTGTGGACAAATAAAGGCCATTTGCAAGGCCACTTTGCCAACCTTAACTTAATGGTACCTACACAAGACAAATGATGCAATTTCTATACTCAATTGGCAGCCAAAACAACCTCAATTCATGCATAAAGCATGCTATACTATTTGAACCATTTCACTTACTCAAACATGTACCAAACCAACATGTGCATAACCTTAATTCATAGAAGTATATACGAACTTCTAAACCAACAATTCATAACCACAATACAATCCTCAACTCAACCAATTTATCAGATCAAATACATACCATTTAGCTACCAATTTAACCTATAATTTCATTCCACAACATGACCTATCTCCAACTTTCATATCCATTATACAACTAGCCATTTAACCAACAATAATAATTCAAACATAAACACACTAAAACATGCCATTGCCAACACATTATATACAGAAACTCATAGCCATTATCAAGCCATTTCATATGATCAAACACACATCACTTTTAACATCATTTACAAGCCAAATCTCGTGGCTATATTCATAGCTTAAAAAATACCAAAATGATACTAGCCTTACATGCCATATGCCATATACGCAGAACATCAAAAGTACCAAATATATGATCGGTAGTGTGATGAAGTTTCTTAACAATCCCAGTTCCGAGCTAGCTTTGATTCTCTGTAAAACAGGAAAATATAAACATAGTAAGCTTAAAAGCATTGTAAGCTCATATGTAAATAAACTAAACTCAAAAATTCATCGCAATATAATCAATAAGAAAATCAAATAGAAAAACACATACTAATATTCAAACCTTTTTCCATGTTTTATATATAGTCATATATCAACTCATCAAATTGCCATCATCTAGTGCTCACATGAATTTCATACATACCTGCATCACTTAATTTGGTTATAATTTCTTTCCTATCTTGACTTTGCCCGTTAAATCATTCGGAATACATTCTGATACTTAGTAATCTCCTATACACAATACAATGCCATATCTCAGATATGGTCTTACATGTAATCTCATATTGATGCCAATAGCCTAGCTATGGTTTTACATGAATCACATATCGATGCCATGTCCCAGACATGGTCTTATGCGTAAACTCATCTCAGTAACCCTAATGTCACGACATTTGTATCCTAACTATTCCTATGGTTTGTACGGGACTTTTACTCGTCGATTCTCTATTGTTCATGCCTCGAAGAATCATATACGATCATTTCAATTCAATACAATGATAGTAATGCATAATAACACAATTCAATAATGTTTATTAACATACAAACTTATCTCAGATGTTAAAATGGCAAATCGAGTCAACTATTCCGTAACTTTACTCTTTCCCCGATCTAAGTTCGAATTCTTCCTTTCTTGATCTAAACATAATCAAATTTAGCTTATTTAATAACCTATTCATTCAATTTAGTCCAAATTACACTTTAAAACACATTTACACTTTTGCCTGACATATTTCACATTTTTCACAATTTAGTCATTATTTCATAAAATCACAAAATTAATGAAATTCACCATAGACCCATGCAAGTTGAATTACTATTATGCCCCTAACAGCCCATAATTTTCATTTATTTCACATTTCAACCACACAATTTGCACAATTCAAAATTTAATCCCTAATATACAATTTCATCAAAAATAACTTTATAAAACATGTAAAACTACCATCAAATTTTCATAAGTCATCAAGAATCATCAAAGAACTCATATTATCATCAATGGCAACTTCCAAAATTTTAAACAGTTTTGCAAAAATAGTCCCTGGGCTAGCTAAACTAAGCTCCATTAATTACAAAAACATAGAAATGAACAAAAACCGAGTCAAATCACTTACAAATTAAGCTTTAAAGATGCCGAACCCTAGCTTGCATAAAAATGGTGTTTTTCACCTTGGAAATTCGACAATGATAGAAAAGATGAACAAATTCATGTTTTATTATATTTTATTAACTTAATTTACATAATTACACATTTAATCTTAATTAAAACCTTATAAAATCACAAAATTCAAGGCCATTTATGTCCATCTCCACTTACAATGGTCTAATAATATCATAAGGACTTATATCTTTCTATTTCATAGCAATCAAACACTTTTAACATATAGAATGAAACTTTTACTTTTTACGCAATTTAGTCGTTTTACCAAATTAAACATCCAAATGATAAAATTAAATCACAAAATTTTCACACCATTATATTACCATGCTGTAAACACATAAAATAATAGTAAAATAATTTTTTGACCTCAAATTTATGGTTTTGAAACCACTGTTCTGATTTAATGAAAAACGGGCTTTACAACCCTCCCCCTTAGGAATTTTCATCCCCGAAAGTCTTACCAGTGAAGAGGTGAGGATATTGCTTTCTCATAGCACCTCGGTTTCCCACGTAGCTTCTTCAATGCCGTGTCAATTCCATACAACTTTCACTAATGTGATTTTCTTATTTCTCAATTCTTTGATCTCACGAGCTAAAATTCGAATCGGTTCTTCAACATATGACATATTAGACTGAATTTCAACCTCAGTCAGGGAAATGACATGTGACAGATCGTATCGGTATCATCGAAGCATCGATACGTGAAACACATTGTGTATTTTCTCTAACTCAGACGGTAAGTATAGTCGACAAGCAGCTAGCCCAATTCGCTCAATAATCTAGCATGGTCTGATGAATATTGGACTCAAATGTCCTTTCGGCCAAATCTGAGTATTTTCTTCCACGGTGAAACTTTGAGAAATACTTTATCCCCAATCTAAAACTCAATATCCTTCCGTTTCAAATCTGGGTACGATTTCTGACGATCTAACGCTAGTTTCAGATTACCATGAATTACTTTCACTTTCTCTTCTGTCTCTCCGATTAGAACAACTCCGTGAATCTTTTTTCGCTAAGCTCAGTCCAGTACAATGGTGTTTGACATTTACGACCGTATAGAGTTTCATACGATGCCATCTTAATACTCTATTGAAAACTATTATTATAAGCAAATTCAATCAACGGTAGATATTTCCCCCAACTACCTTCAAACTCAAGAATGCAACAATGCAACATATCCTCGAGTATCTGTATAGCTCGCTTGGATTGACCATTCATTTGTGGGTGAAATGTGGTGCTACAATGTGGATTTGTACCTAGAGCTTCTTGCAATTTCTTCTAGAATTGCGAAGTAAATCTCGGATCTATCTAAAACAATTGATAGTGGCACCCTATGCAATTGAATGATTTTTGAAATATCCAACTCTGCTAATCTATCAAGCGAGAAATCTGTACGTACTGGTATAAAATGTGCTAAGTTTGTCAATCTGTCAACAACAACCTAGGTTGCATCTTTCTTTCTCGGAGATAAGGGCAGACTCGATAAGAAATCCATAGTTATTTTACCCCATTTCCACTCGAGAATCATTATAGGCTGTAGTAAACCTAACGGTACTTGATGCTTAGCTTTGACTTGTTGACAAATTAAACATTTCGAAACAAACTATGAGATATCTCTTTTCATACCAGGCCACTAATATAGCTATTTCAAATCGTTATACATTTTCATACTTCCCGGATGTACAGATAAACAACTATTATGTACTTCATTTAAAATCATTTGAATGAGCTCAGAATTTCTCGTTACACATAGTCTATCTTTGAATCTTATACAATCGTCAAAATCAATTTGAAACTCTGAATCAGCATTCAACTCGCACTGAGCTTGTTTTACTTACAATTAATTATCAACTTTATGAGCTTCACAAATCCGCTGAAGAAATAACGGTCTCACTCTCATCTCAGCTACAATAGAACCATCATCAGAGAAAGCTAACTGAGTGTTCATCGCACGCAATGCAAATAAGGACTTCTGGCTTAAAGCATCAATGACTGCGTTCACTTTCCCCAGATGATAGTCAATCACTAACTCATAGTCTTTTAGCAATTCTAACCATCTCTGTTGACGCAAGTTCAAATCTTTCTTAGTCATTAAGTATTTCAAAGTTTTATGATCAGTATAGATGTGGCACTTCTCACCAAACAAGTAATGACACCAAACAATTATTTCAAATCTAAATCATGTGTCGGGTAATTCTTTTCATGTGGTTTCAATTGTCTTGAGGCATAAGCTATAACTTTGCCTTCCTGCATCAAAACATAGCCCAGACCATTAAGATGCATCACTGAAAATTACAAATTCTTTACTCGATTTAAGCTGGACTAACATCGAATCTTCAGTCAATAAAGCTTTCAACTGCTCAAAACTCTTCTGACATTTATCGGACCACTCGAATTTAACATCTTTTTGGAGCAATCTCATCATCAGAGTTGCAATCATAAAAAAGCCTTCCACAAATCGCCTATAATAACCGGCTAATCCTAGAGAGTTATGGGCTTCAAATGCATTTCTCGAAGGCTTCCAATCTAAAATCCCAAAAATTTTACTTGAGTCGACTTGGATACCCACGCTGACACTATATGCCCCAAAAATCCAACCTCTAATAGCTAGAACTCACATTTGCTAAACTTAGTAAACAATTTCTTATCTTGTAAAGTCTATAGTACAATTCTTAAATGCTCAGTATGTTCGGATTCGTCACAAGAATAAATCAGGTTATCATCAATAAATACAACAACAAAACGGTCTAAATACAGTCTAAATATTCGATTCATCAAGTCCATAAAGATAGCAGGAGTATTAGTTAGTCCGAAAGGCATAACCAAAAATTCATAATGCCCGTATCTTATTCGGAAAGCAATTTTCGGCACATCAGAGTCTTTAACTCATAACTATTAGTAGACTAATCTCAAATCTATCTTTGAAACCATTGTTGCCCCTTTCAACTGATCAAACAAATGGTCTATTCTCGGCAAAGGATATTCATTCTTAATTGCCACTTTGTTGAGCTATCAATAATCTATACACATTCTCATAGTGTCGTCTTTCTTTTTCACAAATAGCACTGGTGCACCCCAATGAGAAAACTCGGTCTAACAAACCCTTTATGAGTTAATTATTGCAACTGAGCTTTTAATTCTTTCAATTTTGTCAAAGCCATTCTATACAGAGCTATCGATATAGGAGTTGTTCTTGCTACTATTTCAATACTAAACTCAACCTCTTGGATCGGTGGTAATCCTAGTAACTCTTCAGGAAGTACATCTGGATACTCGTACACCATTGGCACTGATTCAATTTTCTTTTCTATCACTTTCGTATCAAGCACATAAGCAAAATACACTTCACAACCCTTTCTCACATATCTTTCAGTTCACATCAACGAAATGACAACTAGTAAACTACTATGATCATCAGACTCAATCCATAAAGTCTCATTATTCTGACCCCTCAATTCAATGGTCTTTCGTCTACAATTCACAATAGCATCATGCAATGTTAATCAGTCTATACCCAAAATTACGTCAAATTCGTCAAACAGCAACAACATCAGATCAGCCGGAAAACAATGAACCTAAATCATTAACGAGCAATTCTTTCAAATTTTATCAACCAAGACATATTTGCCTAAGTGGTTCGATACTCTAATCACAAACTCAGTAGACTTAACAGGCAAAGTCTTACTGGACACTAAATTCATACATATATAAGAATGGGTCGATCGTGGATCTATCAATGCAATTACATTAGTGTCATAAAGTGAAAATGTACTAGTAATAACATCTAGAGATGATGATTCTGCACGAGCACGAATAGCGTAGGCTCTGGCGAGTGCTGTAGCCTCAGACCTCACAACTGTATCTTTAGTCACTCTCTGGCTACCACTCACATTTCCCGTATTTCTGGGTGGTCTACCTTTAGCTACAGTGTTACTCCGTTCGTACTCTGTGCATTATCTTTCTCAACTAACTCTGGGCAATCTCTGATGAAATGATCCAATGATCCACATGTAAAACAGGCCCAATCATTTATTCCATAATCACCATAATGCCATTTACCACACTGTCTACACTCGATTTGGTTAGGTCTTGCACTGCCAACACTAGTAATCGATGTAGCTTGAGCTGTAGAATTCAAATGTTGCCTTTCTCGATCTCGACTAGAATATCCCGTAGTTGCATTTGAATGGCTATAATTATCTCTAAGCTTCTTTGATACAGAGTGAAATGATTTACCCGTTGATCTTTTCCTTGAATCTCTAACTTTAGAATTAGCTTTTCTTTTTTCTTTACCGAACTCTTTAGCTTTACAGGCACATTCAACAAGTACAAAAAACTCTTTAATTTCTAAAATCTCGACTAAAAGCTAGATGTCTTTGTTTAAACCATCCTCAAATCTCTTGCACATAATAGCTTTAGTTGAAACACATTTCCGAGCGTATTTGCTTAGCCTCACAAATTCTCGCTCGTATTATTCTGTAACAGAAATATGACCTTGCTTTAACTCATGAAACTATTTATGTTTCTGATCAATGAACCTCTGACTGATGTATTTCTTTTAGAATTCCGTTTGGAAAAACTCCCAAGTAACTCATTCTCTCAGAACCACCGATATTAACGTGTTCCACCATTGATATGCAGCGTCTCTCAACAAAGATACAACACATTTGATTGATTCATTGGAGTACAGGATAATTCATCGAAGACTCAAATTGTATTGTCGAGATAGAACTCAACTCTCTCAACATCATCATCAATGGTAGCCCAAAACTCTTCAGCCCCATACTTACAAATCTTATCAACAGGTGGCTTACTCAATCGAATTGGATCTATTACTTGTGGCACAACAAGGACTTGTTGAGGAATAAGTGCAGGTAGAGGTTGTTGAGCAGCCGGATTCGTTCGAACGAACTCCATGAACAATTCATTCATCTTTTGGAAGAAGGATTGCTTAGCCTCTCCCTCATGGCTACTCGTTATAGTCATAGAGTCGACCGGCGTTGCCTCTTGAGCGGGAGCAGGTGCGTTACTCTCTACATCATCAGCTACAGCTCATTCGGGATCCATTACTGTACGAAAACACAGGATCCATTACTATATGAAAACACATTTTAAACTGTCAGGAATCTTTACACTATCGCATGTTATATATATGGCATGTATAGCTAGACTATCACATGTTATGTTAGTTCTATAATCGACTAAACCATAACTCTAATACCAATAAAACGTAACATCACTAACCCGAATTCATCGTTAAAAAAGGGTTACGCGGTATTATTGATCATTTTACATCAGTAAACAATCATTTCACATTCAATAGTCATACATCATCGAATGTTATACAATCATATACACATTGTCCTTCGTATGGGTCTATGAGACCTTAAACATGCTTTAAAGAAGGTTTGGGACTAAACCGATCAGATATAAAAATTTTAGAAACTTAGAAAATTTTCAACCATACAAGGGACACACGTCCGTGTGAACTGGTCGTGTGCTTGACACGGCTATAGGGACACGTGTAACACCCCAAACCTGGCCTAGACGTTACGGCTAAGTCTGGTGTGTCACATCATCAATGGACTAACTACGTTTCCTAGTTACTAAGTTTAGGGTGAGTTTTGTAAAACCGTACTTGTAATTTGGGAAGAAAATTCAAGTTTAATTTATGCTTGTCCTATCCAATTTGTAAAAACCCAAAGTTAAAAATAATTAAAGCGGCCTTATTAGAAACCCAAGACTATAAATGAAGATAATTTAAAAAATATGAAAGTAAGAACATAATAAAACCATCAAATGCAGTCCACGTGGCCACTCTAAATCCCTCCCAGCTCTAAGTCCACCAGTCTAGGCCCCATCTGCACACATAAGAGGAAAGGGGTGAGTTTGGAAACTCAGTGTGCAAAGAAAGCCCATCTAGAGCCCAAATTAGCTCAAGCCTTCTCGGCCTAAGCCCTATCCAGTCTCAGTAATAATTGGGCTGAAGCCCTATTCAGTAATCAGTTACTGGGCTTTAGCTTGATTCAATAAACAGTGCGGCCCATAGGCCCATTATAGAAACAGAACAGTATCATGCATGTATGCAAAACCCAAAGCCCATCCTATGTCCATCCACTACACTCCACCTGTACCAGCCATAACACACCATGTGGGGAAATACTCAACCCACCCAGCCGCTACACTCGACAGTTGCAGCATAGCTGCTAAGATAATGTGGCCAAGCCACTAATAGTAATATGAGGCAAAGCCCCTTTCAGTAAACAGTACGAGGTATAGCCCCTTTCAGTAATCAGTACGAGGCAAAACCTCTTTCAGTAATCGTGGTAATGCCACTTGCACTTCCTCCATCAATAAACCCAGTCCCATGCAACAGATAATCATGTCATGGCATACAGTGAACAGAAATAGTAAGACATGCATTTCAGTCAAATTGAGCCCTAGGGGTATAACGGTCATTTTGCACCTAGGGGTAAAATAGTAATTTCCCACCCTTAAGGGGTATTTCAGTAATTATACCAGTTTCTAGGTTTTATGCATATTTCAGTCCCTAATAGTCCAACTTACATCTCAGTAGTTAATTTAGCCCATTTTAGCAGTTTTTAGTTATTGGGCTCTAAAACCCCTATTGGGCCCTATAGTGTCATCTAGCTATTTTAAGCCCGATTAGCCTAAATTCTAAGTCTAGTTTAACAGATTTAACATACAGTATACCAGAACACACTTACCGCTTACTTTTACCCATATGGGCCCGTAAGCCCATTGGGCTTATTTTCAGCCCATTAAGGCCCAAATTACCGAGGTGCACGAAATCGCGCACTCACCAACTTTACCGATTTTGGTTACAGAACCTTAACGCTTCCAACCAACCCACGAGCACTCGCACGCTCGCAAGCCCATGAAATGCTAGAATTTTGGCATTTCAGCTTTTCAGCTTTTCTCGATTTAGACTACAAGAGGGTGTTCGTTTACACACCTGATTTGCGATTACTATAACGAGGTCTCCCATGCGTTTCCTACAATCGGTTACCATGATGTCAGATTACAAAATGTCGATAATCAACTTAATACCCACTTACTACATTCGGCCAACATCCCCTAAGGCCTTAGAACGCTTACCTTTGCCGAAAACAGTGACTAGATCTAAATCTAGTCGTTCCAAGGATCAAATCCTCCAATACTTCTCGTTTGAACACCGTCAATCTACCCTAGCACATAATAAATCGATTAATGAGATCTATAGAACCTTTAGCCCCAATCGACAGTTACCTTACGTAAGGGTTTTCGGCTTTTCCTTAAATCTTGAATAAAGAATAGACAGGAGATTCTGATAACTTACCGTAGGTTCACTAACCCAAATGATTCCAATCCCGTACTTAACTCAGATCTGACACAGATCTAGCCTCTTAATATGAACTGAGAGTGAATCTAAGAGATCTAAGGGTTCGGCTCCCAAATCCCTATGAGTATAGTGATTTCGGCTTTTGAAATAATAAGAAGAAGGTGATTTGAAGTTATGGATAGAAGAGGTGATGTCGACAGAGATTTGGGGTTTTGAGAGTGTGAAATTCAGCTAAAAGGGGAAGAAGAAGAAAGGAGAATTCGGCTAAGGAAAAAATGGCACAAAAGCAACTTTTTCGGGATTTCAGCTTTTTGAAGAAATCGGCCAAGTAGGTTCTAGGTGAGTCGACTACAATTATTGAAGAAAAGACGAAGTAGATGAAGAAGTTAGGTTTATTCAGAAGAGTTGGACAATTGGTTTGTGGAGAAAATAAAGAAGAAGAAGGTTTTCTTTTGGTAAAAACAACTAAAGGGGTATTTGCTACACTTTCAGCTTTTGTGAAAAAAGGAAGAAGAAGAGAAAAGAACCTATCACTAGACCTAATCGGCAGCCAAGAAAAGAAGAGCCAAAAAAACCCTAAAAGACCTCAAAAAATATTCGGCTAACACCCTAAACACTCCCTTAGCCGATTACACCAAAACCAATTAACCCAATTGGCCATGCTCCCTCATGAGTCCCTTGTTCGGCCACCACATGCTCCCATTCAAATTTCCTATAATTTCTCTCCCTTATCTACCTAATCTAATCTCATGACAACTCAAACTCTCTTCAGCAGAGTTCTACTTGAGTTCTATCACATGACCAGCACATGCAACAAAAATAAAGGTACCATACTGCTTACCTTATGACTTGAACTCTAGCCCTTGTACACACATCTACACGCCACATTTTTAGGCACTTAAGTGGCGCCACATTGCCACTTTACCAACGGCTTACTTGAGTCTTATTTCCCTACTTTTTCTTAAAAGCCCACTTAGCCAAGTCCCCTTCACTTTAAATCCAAAATTTATATTTCTGCCGGGTTTTATCTTAGGCTTGGGCCTTCTAAAGGCCCAGTAACACACTTAAAACATAAATTCCATAATTTAACAACCAAATTTCAAAATTTCGTCAAAATCATAAATATCTCGAAAAATCCAAAAAATCAGGGCGTTACAACACACATGTCTTAGGCCGTGTGAAAACAGGGCATACATTCTGACTTCACCACACGGCTGACCCCATGCCTGTGTGTTTAGCCGTGTGAAAATTGGAAGGTATACTGACTTAGGTCACACGGCCAGTCACACACCCATGTGTTTATCCTGTGTGCCTATTTGAAATGGCTTCACACGCCCGTGTCTAGGCTGTGTGCTCAACCATGCCAAACTTGTAGGGTATACTGGCTTATGCCGCATGGCTAGTCATACGCCTGTGTGTTAGGCCATGTGGAACATTCTGACTTAATTTGAATTGCCACACCAGAGGACACAGGGCCATGTACCATGACCGAGTGTCGAACACAACTGAGACACACACCTGTGTCTCTACTTATGTGGACAAAAATAGGCCATTTGTAAAGCCAATTTGCCACCCTTAACTTAATGGTACCTACACAAGGCAAATGATATAATTTCTATAAGTAGTTGGTAGCCAAAACAACCTCAATTCATGCATAAATCATATGATACCATTTGAACCATTTCACTTACTCAAACATGTACCAAACAAACATGTACATAACATTATTTCATACAAGTATATACCAACTTATAAACCACCAATTCATAACCACAATTGAATGCTCAAATCAATCAATTTATCAAATCAAATACATACCATTTGGCTACCAATTTAACATATAATTTCATTCCACAACATGACCTATCTCTAACATTCATATCCATTATTCAACTAGCTATTCAATCAACTATAATAATTCAGACACAACCACACTAAAACATGCCATTACCAACATATTATATACAATAACTCATAGCCATTATCAAGCCATTTCATATGACCAAACACACATCACTTTTAACATCATTTAAGCAAAATATCATGGCTATGTTCATAGCTCAAAAACATACCAAAATGATACTTGCCTATACATGCCATATACCATATACATATAACATCAAAAGTACCAAATATATGATTGGTAGTGTGATGAAGTTTCTAGACGATCCCCAGATCCGAGCTAGCTTTGATTCTCTATAAAATAGGGAAAAATAAACACAGTAAGCTTATATGTAAATAACCAAAACTCATAAATTCATTGCAACATAATCAATAAGCAAATCAAATAGAAAAACACATACTAATATTTAAACCTTTTTCCATGTTTTGTATATAGTCATATATCAACTAATCAAATTGCCATCATCTAATGTTCAAATGAATTTCTTACATACTTGTATCATTTAATTCCGTTATACTTTATTTCCCATCTTGACTTTTCTCGTTGAACCATTCGGAATACACTCGAATACTCGAGAATTCATATACACAATACAATGCCATATCCAGATATGGTCTTACATGTAATCTCATATTGATGCCTATAGCCCAACTATGGTCTTACACGAATCACATATCGATGCCATGTCCCAGACATGGTCTTACACGTAAACTCATCTCGGTAACCTTAATGTCATGACATTTGTATCCTAACTATTCCTACGGTTCGTACGGGACTTTTACTCGTCGATTCTCTATTGTTCATGCCTTGAAGACTCATATGGGATCATTTCAATTCAATACAATGATAGTAATGCTTAATAACACAATTCAATAATGTTTATTAACATACAAACCTACCTCAAATGTTAAAACGGCGAATCCAGTCAACTATTCTGAAACTTTAGTCTTTCCCCAATCTAAGTCTGAATTCTTCCTTTCTTGATCTACACATAATCAAATTTAGCTTATTTAATAACATATTCATTCAATGTAGTCCAAATTACACTTTAAAACACATTTACACTTTTGCCTCACATATTTCATATTTTTCACAATTTAGTCATTATTTCATAAAATCACAAATTAATGAAATTCACCATAGACCCATGCTAGCTGAATTACTATTATGCCCCTAGCTGCCAATCACATAATTGGCTTAAAGCTATCGGTGGGTCCACAGTCATCTCAAGCGACCCGTGCGATCAGGTCCACAATCGTCTCGGGCAACCTGTGCGACCATAACAATTCAATCACCTCCTCCAACAATGATCCCATCCCCATGTAGCATAATATCACATGAATGCAAACATATCATAACATGGCATACAAAATCAGTCATAGAGCATATAGGGGTAATTTAGTCATTTTGTCCTTAAGGGCATAACAATCATTTATCACTATGGCCCTAAGTACACACAGATCGGCCCATTACTAAGCCCACAATCACTCAATGCGACTTATGTCACTTTTAGCAATCAATATTACACTAAGGCCCAAAAGCCCAATATGTGTGGCCCAAGTGGGGCTCACACTCTCATGTGGCCCACTGAGCCCAAATCTGCCCTTGGCCATGTGGACAACATGACTGGCTCGTTATTTCATAACCATCCATGAAATTTCGCTCGTGATGGCCCACGGGCCCATTGGGCCAATATGGCCCATTTCGGTCCAGTTGGCCAAAAAGTGCCCCAAGTCCATGAGATTGCTCATGGGGCCTCTGTCATCGTATCGATCTTTACACACGAGTGTTCACGGACTCCTGTGGTTATCATAGCCAAACTTTCGGCGTTTCGATATTTCGACATTTCAGCTTTTTGGTATTTCAAATTTTCGAGATTTTGACTTTTCTGGATTTCAGCTTTTGCCAATCTGTAGTATGTGCGGTGTGTGAACACACCTAATTACAAAACGCGTTACGAGTCCTTAGCTATGAACCTTGAACGATTAAGCCTTACTAACCCTTCACTAATCACTAGAATGATTGACTCTAAGATCTGCATTACAAAAACCTTAATCAAAGATTGAATAAACATGTGACTTACATCCATCTTAAGCCACGCTTAACACCTCATAAGAATATTTGGCCTCCACTAAAATCAAGAATAAGGATAAGTGCACTTATTGGTTGTCAGAAACCCTTACCATACCAAAACCAAAGTAGTTAAGTAATGGACAACAAAGATTCAGCACAACTGTAAAGGAAAGGAGTCAATCACCACACTTGAGAAACAGAAAAGAGAGACAAATCGATCCCTACAAATCTAATTAAGAGAGCGAGGGAGAGAAAGGACGGATTCGGCCAAGCCACAGAAAATAGAAAGGTTCAACTATAGCCCAGAACTAATTGAAGAAGTGGTTGGTAGAGAAGAGAGAAGAATAATACTTGGTACAATAGAGGAGATAGCAATCATTGAAGTGAAGAATTGAGACTCTAAATTGAAGAAATCGGCACCCCTATGACACCACCTCCCTGCCCCTTATGTGGCGCCACATTGGCACTAGACCACATACCTCCTTATGTCATATCTTATTCCCATTTATTTAAAAAACTTCTTACCTGAAGTTAATGTTCCCCTAAGGCTAAAACCAAAATTTTTCCTATACACCAACTTGATCCTAGGGCTTCTCCAACACCCCTAGACCCTCCAAATTTATTAAGCCCTTAAAGCTAACATGCCATTTGTGTCATTTCCCTGCTCACTTAAAAATTTTATGAGACCTAAAGCTCAAGGCCCAATTCATCAAGGCCTAGAATTCAGGGCATTACAGTTCTACCCCCTTAAAGAAAATTCGTCCTCGAAATTTCCAACTATCTAAGAGTCACACAACACAGATTACACCGCTATGCTTTTGCTTCGCACTCTAATTCTAATGCCAAAACAAATATACAGTACACTATGGTAGGGTACATACCAGTATTCTCATCAGGAGCGTCTCCATCCTCTTGGCGATGTGCTGCATAGACCAAAGCTGGCTGCCTCGCCTCAACATAATCAACACTTCTACCTGGTGCTCCACAACTCAAACCATTTCCACCCTAGCCTTCCCACGGCCTATTGGCAGTTGCTGACCACCCCTCGATGGCTGCACATTACCTCTACTAGTACTTTGCATCTGATCCCTCCTACGAGGACACTCTCTAATACGATGATCCATCGATCTGCATCCCAGACAGGCTCCCATCTTTGTTATTTGAAAACCCCAATTTATATATCCATTATTAGATTCCCAACTCTCAGTTAAAATCAGAAGCTTATTCTTTGAAAATCGTTAGGTTTTTATGTATGGTTTGAAAACTATCATTTTAAGTTTCTTTTGGAAAACAAGTTTTAAATTTAGAAAATGCAGCAACTAATAAAAATAAATCCAACAACCAAGTCAAACTAGAGGATAGTGGCTTTATTACATCAACCTAAAAGAAAGTAATTGAAAATGCTGTGAAATGAAATTCTAGAATCTAAGCTGCTTGCTATGTGGCTGCCTCTGAGTCCTCCCAAACGTCAAACTGCCTACTGAGTGTCACTGAAAAATTAAAAAGAGGGGGTGAGTTTGCGAAAACTTAGTGTGTATAACCCTCATTAATCATATAGTATGCATTAATCAATTTGGGCCTAAGCCCACTACAATACCAGTGGCATTTGGGCCTTAGCCGATAATAGCCTCAGTTGGGCCAGAGCCCATATCACAATCATAATCAACGTATGCAATGCACATATATCCAGTCTAACCCTGCACTCCGTATACCTTCCAACCCTACACTCCTGTGGGGATTTAATCGACCCACCTATCCTTACACTCCCAATATAGCACCAATTGCGACACTAACAATGTCGTAATAGAGCTGCCAATCACATAATCTGCTTAAAGCCATCAGTGGGTCCACAGTCATCTCGGGCGACCCGTGCAACCTCTCCTGAATAGATCCACAATTGTCTCGGGCGACCCCTACGATCAAGTCCATAGTCGTCTCGAGCAACCCATGCGACCATAACAATTCAATCACCTCCTCTAACAATGATGCGATCCCTGTGCAGCATAATATCACATGAATGCAAACATATCATAACATGGCATACAAAATCAGTCATATAGCATATAGGGGCATTTTAGTCATTTTTCCCTTCAGGGGCATAACGGTCATTTATCACTCTGGCCCTAAGTACACATAAATCGGCTCATTACTATGCCTACAATCACTTAGCGTGACTTGTGTCACTTTTAGCAATCAATATTACACTAGGGCCCAAAAGCCCAATATATGTGGCCCAAGTAGGGCCCACATTCTCACGTGCCCCACTGAGCCCACATCTGCCCTTGGCCATGTGGACAACATGACCGGCTCGTTATTTCGTAACCATCCATAAAATTTTGCTCGTAATGGCCCACGGGCCCATTGGGCCCATATGGCCCATTTTGGCCCAATTGGCCAGAAAGCGGCCCAAGTCCATGAGATTGCTCATGGGGCCTCTGTCATCGTATCGATCTTTCCACACGAGTATTCATGCACTCGTGTGGTTACCGTAGCCAAACTTTTGGCATTTTAGTATTTTGGTTTTTCTGGATTTTGGCTTTTGCCGATCTGTAGTGTGTGCGGTGTGTGTACACACCTGATTATGAAACACGATACGATTCCTTAGCCATGAACTGTGAAAGATTAAGCCTTACTAACTGTTCATTAATCACTAGCAATGATTGACTCCAAGATCTGCGTTACAAAAACCTTAATCATCAAAGATTGAATAAATATGTGACTTACATCCATCATAAGCCACGCTTAACACCTAATAAGAATACTCGGCCTCTACTAAAATCAAGAATAAGGATAAGTGCACTTACCGGTTGTTAGAAACCCTTACCACACCAAAACCAAAGTAGTTCAGAATGGACAATAAAGATTCAGCACAGTTTTAGAAGAAAATAGTCAATCACCACACTTGAGAAAAAGATAGGAGAGACAAATCGATCCTTACAAATTCGATTAAGAGGGTGAGGGAGAGAAAAGACGAATTCGGCCTAGCCAAAGAAAATGGGAAGGTTCGGCTATAGCCCAACACCAATTGAAAAAGTGGTTGGTAGAGAAGATAGGACAATAATACCTGGTACAATAGAGGAGATGGCAATCGTTGAAGTGAAGGATTGAGAGTCTAAATTGAAGAAATTGGTACAAGAGTTTGAGATAAAGAAAAGAGAAAGGGAATGGATCAACAAAGAAAAAGAAAGATAGAAGAATTAGAAAGAAAATGAGAAGACTAGAGGAAGAGAAATCAGCTTATAGGTAGTCAAGAGAAGAAGATCCCGATTTAAGTACTTTGAGAGAGGAGGTGCAGACAAGCAAAAATCAAGTTTGAGAAAAGAATAAAATCACCCAACAGAGTAGTTGCTATTTTCAGCTTTTGAATGAGAATAAAAAGTCACAATTTAGAAGAGAAAAAAACAAAGTTACACAAAGGAACCCAAAACCACACAAAGAAAATACCAAGTAGAAGGTGAGAATTCGGAAATACCCTCCTACAAGACCAAAAACGACACTCATAACCTACCCTAGCCGAATTTTGCCTTTCCCCAATTCTCAAATCGACTCCAACTCTTCAAAACACCCAATCTCCTTAATCTTCTCCAAGATTTTCTCCATGATCCCCTCCTTGAATTTCTCTTATGACCAATTCAAACTCTCCCCTTCAGAGTTCCATTCCAACTCCACCACTGGCTGTCCAACGATGCAAAATATATACCCAACCTAATACCATGCCAACACTCAAACCTTGGACCTCCTTGCCACCCCTATGACACCACCTCCCTGATCCTTATGTGGCGCCACTTTGGCACTAGACCACATGCCTCTTTGTGTCGTATCTTATCCCCATTTATTTAAAAGACTTCCCACCTAAAGTTAAGGTTCCCCTGAGGCTAAAACCAAAAATTTTCCTATACCCCAACTTGATCCTAGGACTTTTCGAACACCCCTAGGCACTAAATTTATTAAGCCCTTAAAGCCAACATGCCATTTGTGTCATTTCCTTGCTCACTTAAAAATTTTATGATACCCAAAGCTCAGGGCCCAATTCATCTAGGGCCAGAATTTGGGGCATTACAAAACCTCTTAGGCCAGTATGTTATGGTGGATAAAGTTTGTAAAGACTATCTGTTGATGGTAAGGGGTTATTGTTTCTTGGCTTATTTGATGCTACTACCTTTTGATGAATTTGACGTGATTTGAGGAATGGACTGGCTAACCCAGCATGATGCAGTGGTAAATTATAAACAGAAGTACATTGTGCTAAAATGTTAGGATGGTAAAATAATCGATGTTAAACCTGATAAATTTGATGGGTTGTCCAATGTGATATCAGCCGTGATAGAACAAAGATATATCAGAAAAGGGTATGATGCCTACCTTGCCTATGTGTTAGATACTAAAGTGTCTAAATCTAAGATCAAGTTAGTGCCAATTGTTTGTGAGTTTCCTGATGTGTTTCTGGAGGAATTGCCTGGTTTACCACTAGTTAGATAAGTAGAATTTTCTATAGACCTTGCTTCAAGGACAACTTGTATTTCTATAACACCTTACAAGATGGCTCTGACAAAATTAAAAGAGTTGAAAGCACAGTTGCAAGAACTAACTGATAGAGGTGTTGCTCAACCTAGTTCTTCACTTTGGGGTGTGTCAATTTTGTTTGTAAAGAAGAAAGATGGATCGTTGAGGTTATGTATTGATTACAGACAACTCAACAAAGTCACAATTAAGAACAAATATCCACTACCTCGAATTGACAACCTATTTGATTAGTTGAAAGGTGCCACTGTATTTTTGAAGATTAATCTTAGCTCTGGTTACAATTAGCTACGGGTAAAAGAATTAGATGTACCAAAAACAACATTTAGAACCAGGTATGGACATTATGAGTTCCTTGTAATGCCCTTTGGCTTGACCAATGCACTAGCGGTATTTATGGATCTGATAAACAAAATTTTCAGACCGTATCTAGACAGGTTTGTGGTGGTGTTTATTGATGATATTTTGGTATATTCTCGGCATGAAAATGAACTTGTTGATCATTTGAGAATTGTGCTACTGGATAATGGAAATGTGCAAGTGTACACATCGCTACAAGTAACAAAGTGACAAGTAAATGTCGACTTTCGTACCCACAGGGACTGTGAAAAAAATTATTTATGAATGCAATTGAAAATACTTTGGTGAAGAAAAAAACTATTTTGATTTAAGGAGGTGATTAAAACCTAAGATTTTTAACTAAATAAAATAAATAAAAAGAAAATAGAAGTTCCAATGCACGATTTCAAAATATGATTTTAATAAGATGACATAATTATGTTAGATTAATTACATTTCTTAACTTTGAATTATTAAACTTATGTTTATGTTGTTATGAATAAATTCACGGCAACTCGGTAATTTGCTAAGTTATGAACATACTTACCCACCAAAATCCATTTTTCTCTTGACTATATCTCTTTGTCAATTCAACTGATTAAACAAATTTTAATGAGAAAATGTGTTAATGCACATACATATCTATGAAATTAAAAGAATCTCTTGTACATATCCCTATGCCAATTCAAACAATTAATTCAATCTAATAAGCACATAAAAGATTATCTGAGGTAAGAAAGTACTCTTACCTTGAAACAGTTTAATCACAATAATCTTGCAAGTTATGCAAGGCAAATGTATCACCAGATACCGTTGCTAACTTAACCTTCAGCTACCTTAGAAGATCAAACATGCACTGATTAAGTATTGTATCAATTAATTACAATTTCAATCCATTTAAATAATTAATTCATTAGTTTCTTTACAATTGTAATGCAAGAATAACTTAGTCATGATTTTACTTAATCAAGCATCTTATCGAGGCCTATAACAACACAAACACAATTTTAATAATTTAAGTAGGAAAAATGCAATCAACCGAACATGAATTAAATTCAAGCCAAATTAATTAAATTAAACATTTCAACATCATAAATATTCATAGATATGTTCATCATAACAACAACAAAAATTAAAAGCATAGAGAACAAGAATCAAATCCGGTGTTTCTCCGTGGCTTGACTGGTTCACTCCACTCTTCCTTCTTCATTTGTTCTTGTCGAATCAAGGCTACTATGAACACTTTAATGCTGCTCCAAATGGCTGATGAATGCCTCTTTTCCTAGAGGAGATATCGGAAAGAGAATAAAGAAATTCAGAAGGGAAAGGAAGAGAGAAAGTTGAGAGAAAAGAGAAGAGATGAAAATGTTTGAGGTGTGTCTCAAATGATCAGCTTAAGGGGGTTTTTATAGGTAGAGAGGGCTGCTAAAAATAACCAAAATCAGCAGCCAAAGAGCCCTCCCTTGGTCGGCCACACATGTCGCAAGTTTGATGTTTTCAAACTTGCTAAATTAGGCTAGGGGCAAATCTAGAAAGGCACAATTTGTAGAGGGGTTTGTTTGCAATTTGAATATGTATTCAAGGGCCATTTTGCAAGCTAATTAATCAACCAAGAATCTGATTTGGGTCAGCACATGGGACGGTTTTTGTAACGCCCCAAAATTGGGCCTAGAAGAATGGGCCATGTGGGCCCAATGGGCTTGTAGGCCCACACGGGTCATTGTCTTTGAACTTATGGGATTTAGTGGACCAGCTTTGTCATACACATGGCTATGAGAAAATCTGGCTTAGCGGGCCAGGTGAGCACGTGGGCCCCACTTGGGTTGTGTAATGGGCCCCGAGCCCATATTCACTGAATGGCGTGTTGGTGTGATGGCTAAGAGGTTTGGGAGTGTTGGAGAAGTCTTGGGTTGAAACTTGGGCCTTAGCAAAAATTTATGTTTTTCTCTTATGGGAGCCTTGACGTTAGTGGGTAGGCTTTAAGAATATTTTTGGTGAAAGCATGACACAAAAGGAGATGTGGTCTAAAGGCAAGGAAGTGACGCCATTGAGGAAGCAAGGGGTCCAAGGTTCAAGTCTTGGCTCTTCCAATTTATTTTGGTTTCCCTTTTAAATAAATCAGAAAGCGAGTAGGTGGGATTTAAAGTTAAATGTGTTGGACTTATGACGCAAAGGAGCTTGTGTCCTAGTGGTGGTGGCGTGGCATGGGAATTGAGAGAACTTTGGTTTGAATCCCTTTGCGCGCAAAGGTTAGTGATTTTGCTAATGAGTCAGTTTTGGAGGATTGATGGAGAATCCCACATTGGGAAGCTAACATGAGAATAGGCGAGAAGCTGGCTTGAAATAAAGCAAACCATGAAGAGAGTAAGCATACCTCTCTTGGCTTATCCCTTTCGCTTTGTGGCGTGTTGGTTTGGGTTAAGCGTTGGATCATTCGTTGATTTGTACGCCGTTGGGTCACAGTGGTGGTGACCGGAGTTGATCGATACACCCCTCGGGAGTCAAGGGTGCGATTATTGTTGGCTTCTGGGTATAGCAGTGCTCAGAGCACGGATTAATTTCAGATTCCTATCAGGTGTGTACTTCTAACCCCCTTGTTTGATAGTCGATATAGAACCAAAGGTGTGTACTTCACACTACTCTAGCTGTAGAACGGCAAAAGCCGAAATGCCAAAATGCTGCAACGTCGGCATTCGAGGCCTTACAAGCGTGTGGATGCTTGTGAGCCAAAATGAGGCCACAAATCATGGGAAAAAGTCCGTCGAGGCTATCGTGTGCATTTCCGTGCACTTGGCCCGTTATGGGCCTTATGGGCCGAAATTGGCCCAATGAGCCTACGGGCCCATGCAGGTAAAATACTTGGTAAGTGATTATTATTATTATTAGACTAGATATGAGGTGTGTGATGCTGTATGTGAATTTGGATCGAACGGGCCACACAAGCGTGTGGGCCCACCTGGGCCCAAAACGAGATTTGGGCCTATAAACAGCGTTTTACCAACTAGGTTATTCGTGTCGCACAAAGCGACGTTAGACCTTTTCGGAAGTCATATTAGGTACCGAGACTCCGTAAGTAGCTAGTGACCAAAATACCCCTAAAGGGTAAAATGACCGTTTTACCCCTGATTTGTAAAATGACCGTTTTACCCCTGATTTGTGAAATAACCATTTTACCCCTAATTCGTAAATGACCATTTTACCCCTAATTTGTAAATGACCGTTTTACCCCTAATTTGTAAAATGACTATTTTACCCCTGATATGTAAAATGATCGTTTTACCCCTGATTTGTAAAATTATCGTTTTACCCCTAATTTGTAAAATTATCGTTTTACCCCTAATTTGTAAAATTTTCGTTTTACCCTTAATTTGTAAAATTATCGCTTTACCCCTGATTTTTGAAATGACCGTTTTACCCCTGATTTGTAAAATTATCGTTTTACCCCCAGTTTACGAAATTACAAAAATACCCTTGGTTTTACAAAATTACCGAAATACCCTCAGTTTGCAAAATTACTGAGATACCCCCAGTTTACAGAATTACCAACATACCCTCGATTTGCGAAATTATCGAAATACCCTTGTAAGGTAAAATTACCGAAATACCCTTGTAGGGTAGAATTACGTTTATGCCCTCGAGGGTAAGTAACTATTTTGAAACTATTTTAACGTTGGACTATGTAACGGGCCTTTAGGCCTAGTAAATTCTTAACTTTCATAATAATAACTTAAAATGCTCTAGATAATTATGAATTGTTAATGGGCTAGAATTTGTACCTAGGCCCACAATAAGATATAACTGTAATGCCCTAAGGGCAAAATGACTGTAATGCCCCTGAATGGCAAAATGACTGAAATGCCACTATATGTTACATGACTGATTTTGTATGCCATGTTATGATATGTTTGCATTCATGTGATATTATGTTGCATTGGGGATATAAATATTGTTAGAGGAAGTGACTTGATATGTTAGGGTTGCATGGGTCGCCCAAGACGACTGTGGACCCACCGATTTGATTTGTTATGGTTGCACGGGTCGCCCGAGACGACTGTGGACCTATTCTGATAAGGTCGAACGGGTCGCCTGAGACGACTGTGGACCTACCGACGGATATTGGCTAATGCCGCAACCGGTGCTACATTAGAGTGTAGGGATGGGTGAGTTGATTTTATCCCCACGGGAGTGTAGGGCTGGACAGAAGATGGAGTGCAGGGTTGGTATGGGCATTTATGCATTGCATATTGATTTTGATATATGAGATGGGCTTAGGCCCGATAAATGTGATATGTGATATTTGATATAGGCTCAGGCCTAACCGAGGCCATTATGGGTTAAGGCCCAACGACCACTGTTTATCATGATATGGGCTCAGGTCCAATTGAGGCCACTATGGACTAAGGCCCAAAGACCACCGTTTTGGAATGGGGCTTAGGCCCAAATTGTTTATTGCGTGTTATGTGTCTATCGAGGGACGTACACACTAAGTTTTCATAAACTCACTCCCTCCTTTAATTTTTCAGGTGACCCTCAGTAGGCGGCTCGACGATGGAGGGGACTCGGAGGTGGCTACACTGCAACTTGTTTTAATGATCAGTAGTTTTATTTATTTACCTTATTTTAAATTATTTTTATTTGGGTTGTAATAAGGCCTTTTATCTCCAGTATGATTTTATATTTGGTTTTATTATTATAACAGCCGGATTTTTAAAATTAAACATGTTTTCTAAACCAAGATAAATATCTGAACGTTTTCCTAAAACATGAGCTTCCGTCGTATTTAACAAGAAACTTAACAAGATTTGCAAACTCAGGTTTTCAACTGGAAAACTCAAAGTTTTTTTTTAAGCTCACCTGAACTTTTAATTAAGCAAACATTCAAAGGGATTTGCTTTAAAATAAAATATTTTTCTAACAAAGCGGTTTTGAAAATAAACCTTTATTTGAACCATGAGCGGACGGTTATCTCAAAGTCTTCCAACATATTCGATTTATACGAGTCACCCTTCAATGTGACACCACCAGATTTGGCCATAACGTCTGGGTCAGGTTTGGGGTGTTACAGTTTTGGGTTGCCCAATAATCGTTTGGTTCAGTTTACTCGATTCAGCTCAACTAGGCCACTTTTCATAATTAATTAATTATAATTTATTTATCCAAAATTAAACTGGATATAAATTAAAATTAATTTTATTATAAATTAATACACATAATTTGGACCATCTTAGGCTAAAAAAATAATTTGCCTTGATGCTTCAAAATTGGTTCTCGATTTTGCGCTTTTAGCAGTGTCTGCCGAGCTACTTTTCGCCCTTTGTGCAAATATGTCGAAAATAATTAGAATTAATTATAAAATTAATTAAAATTCATTATGTTAATAATTTAAGTACAAAATAATTATTTTATAATAATTATATATTTTTTGAACAAGAACTTTACTGAATTTGTATGAATTTGAGTTAAAAAGGGCATGAAAAAGTGTGTATATTTTCGTGTTTCCACACCCCCAAACTTAATTCATTGCTTGTCCCGAGTAATGCACAAATTTGAAAAGAATTTCTCGGAAATACCTTTGAAAAATTCCTTCAGAACAACATTCTTCCCAACAATCATGAATTTTGTATACTTATGCTCAAGAACAAGAAATTTGATATTTATGCTACGTATGTATACATATCATTCAAATTAATCTCAATCATTCATATGATAGCAAAAATTAGACTAAATGCTTCCTTATAGAGACATGTTAATCCCTACCAATTTGATTTTGTTCCCTTATTCAAGATTAAGCTACAATCATTAAGTTTAACTTATGCCTCCATATGTTGAACATAGCAATTTCTCTCCACTAATGTAGGTAGCATCGAAACTTGAATCAATAGGTCTTTAACAAGGTCGTAATGTGGCTAGGCTAAGGGTAGGTAAAATATAAATTTAGGCTAAGAATCCTAGACTCAGCTTCAATTGGACCTTCAGACTATTTACCTTTAATACACCAACTTGCTTTACTTTCAAATACTCTTTTGTACATCTATTTTCTTTCAAGTACACATGCTCTCTCTTTCTCTCTTTTTGACATGAGCATTTTGTTGTATGTACTACAATTTTTTTAAGCATTTGATACTTCTTTTCAACGCCCCCAAACTTATTTTCGTAGAATATTATGAATAGTATTGAGTCTAGTGTTTGGGACAATTTAAAGATAATTAAGGGAGAAGTGATGGCTAAATATTACAAGGGTTCAAAAAAAATTAGGCCATATAGTCTCTAAGTTGGGTTTCAAAATATAAAATTTCATCATAGTTGGCCTGAAAGGCTCAAACGGTCCCCAAAAAAGTTGCCTAAATCATGTTCAACATTCCATGCTTCCTAGGATTTCGCCAGAAGAAACTACTAAGTCAATTCTAGAGACTTAAACTTTTATGCATGCATAACTTTCCTAAGGAACTAAAAATTTATGGTACGATTTGCATGCTTTATTAAAAATACATTTATATCATTATTAAGCTAATATAACAATTTATTGAAATAATCAAACTTCATTTATACTAAAGTTTAACATACTTAACAAAATTTCAAATTATTGAACAAAATATAACCTAATCATAACTGAAAGGAAAATTTATTCTGAGTGGAAATAATTTCAATTTTTCGGTCCCCCTACTTAAGATGAACAATGTCCTTATTGTTTAAAGTGAATAGATACTATACACCAGGTAGGATTCTAGAAAAAAAGGAGGTGAGTCAAATTGACTGCTTAAGTACCAAGCTCTCTCTAAATCCAATTCTAGACATGTATATATCTATTACCACACTTTATACTTTGCTACTTGTTCATTTTTATTAATGATTTCCACCTCTTGTTTTATTATGCGAAAAATAAAAATTCTTAAGTAAACTTAATCCTAAAATAACCCAAGAACAGAAATAAAATAAAGTCAAGATCCCCTCTTTTTATTTATTTGCAGATCCTTCCGAATTCGACTCATCTTTTACTCCATCATCTTTGTTTTTGCATGAATCGCTTCGCTCCTTCGATAGTTGACTCCATGGTTCAAATATGAAATCTAGAAATTCAGGCACAAAAATAAATGAGTCATTGTATAATTTCATAAAAACATTTCTCATTGAGTCGTCTCTTATTTTAGAATATCTCCAGTAAGTTGTTGCTGCCACTACATATGTTACATTATGTCCATCAACTTTGACAACTCATCTTGAAGATCTAGGTGAGGCGATTGAGTTATGAACATTAAATTTGCGATATTAGGTTTGACTTCTGGTTCCATTGGTTCTGCCTTATCAAGGATTTTAGTTGATTGCATCAGTTCGATCTTAGTGGGATCTTCTTCTTCTTCGGGATCATCACTGTCTTCAACTCGTTGCTGTAGAACAGAGTCTCCACCTATTCGGTAGCAGTCCCAATCTATAATTGTGCCCTGACTATAACATGTCTTCTTTATGTTTGCAAGAATTTTAGCTTTCAGGCACAAAATTATTATCGTAAAGGGAAAATAAGTTGGGCCAAAACTTATAGCGGCACAATTTTGCATTTTTCTTATGATGATTTTTCCCACATCAATGGTCTTTCTAGTTAAAATCGAGTATAATAAGACCATTTGCTCTTATGAAATTGTAGTCCAATGTGAAATAGGCATAAGGCTAAATCGAATGAAATAGAACCATACCTTCGCTAGTGGTGTCAAATATTCTCTTCGACAAGTGTGAGTTCCTTGTTTTGACATAGTCTACTTAGAACCTAGAACTGTAAGTTTCTCGAGAATTTCTTGCAAATTTTTCAGACTCAATATTGCTCACGAAGAAAGAATATTCGTCAATTTCGAAATCAAGTAATTCAAAGAATTCATTAATAGCATTTGAGGTTATTGGTACCTTGATTCCAAGAATAGAAACTTCCGTCAATTTGCTTGAGATTAAATTTGCATAAAATTCACGAACTAACTCCTCATCCACTCTAGGTCTTTTCTCATAAAATAACTCCCAATTGAAAGCTTCAGCAACCTGACGAATGCATGCCATGAAATCAATATAATTGCTTTCTTTCAGTGTATAGCCTTTCTCTGGATGCATCTATTGATTCTTGAAAATACTTTCGTATCTCGCTTTGGCTTCTTCACAATAAAATTTATTTTGTGATTCGTCAATTTCGGCAGATGCACGAGTTCTTTGGCGAGGCATGATTAACTTGAACATAAGATGGAAACAATTATTTTCTTAAAATTTTAATTAATATAAACTATTAATAATTCAATAAATTGAAAAATTAAATAATTGAATAAAATTAAAATTTAGGAGAAACATTTGTCTTACCACCTTTTTATAAAAATCTAGAACTCATAAAGAAAATAATTTTTATAGATCAAAAGAGGGAAAACTAAGAGAGGTTGGAGGGTTATTCGGCTAGGGGTGTTGGTGCGAAATTGGTATGCCACACAGATGCTGGAACGCTGCCAGGTGTGCAGGTGGATGGGCGTGGAGCAATGAGACCTGGCGTGGCAGCTGTGCAGGCCACACGTACCACCTGCCGAGTGAGCAGCGAAGAGGGGTGCATGAGAGCTGGATCTAAGAGCAGCGAGCGATGCGCAGGGCATAGTGTGCAGCATGTGATGGGGCTGGGGCTGCTGGCCGAATGGCTGATGAGCAGTGTGTGGCTAGTGGCTTTCGGCACTTAGGGAATTTTGGTGTGTTTAGGGTGCTACGTGGGATGAGTTAAGAGAAAGGTAAAAGTGTGTGGAATTTATAGTGAGAGGAGTAGGAATTAAAGTACAATTCTTGGAATAAATTAATAATTAAAATATTCTAAGCTCTAATTCTACACAAAGTTAACAACAATTAACAATTAATAAAATGCATATTAAATTATTATTTGCTATTCATTTATTAAAATAAAACCTATTAAACTAAATATGATTAAATTTAAACTAATCCTAATTCTATGCAAAGTTGATAATAATTAATATATATTATAATGGATATAATTATTTATTAATGATTATCATTTTTTAAAATTAAAAACATTTATTCTAGACACCTTTTGGAAATATTTACAAAAAGAGGCATCTAGTATTTAGTATTTACGAAAAGAGTAACCAAATTTTGGAAAATAGTTTAATTAAGTCCCTAGACTTAAAGAAAATTTAAAATTGAGTTGCAATTTAAAAGTTGGATCAAAATTGACCCTTTTATTTGAAAAAATAAAAATTTATTTTGGCATTTACGGAATAATTTCTCGAAAAATTATGTTAAAATCAATTCCCAGGAAAGATTGGAGGGGTCACAGGTGGTCCCGCTTAAGTTCTAATCTCATAGACAGAATTTATTTAAATATACTAATACTGAAAATATACCCTAAATTATTTATTTAAAAGAAAATCAAGAAATATTAAATATCAAATAAAATGAACGAGACTTGATCCCGTTTAGTTTTATCCCCCCAATAATGTTTTAAGAGTTGGGCATTAACTCGAAAATTACCTCCCTTACCTTGAAGTTTAACAACTCTGTATGGATAAACTCGGTGAATCGTAAATAGACCAAACCATCATAATTCTAACTTACTTGGAAAGAACCTTAATTTGGAATTGAATAACAAGACTCGCTGACCTGCTTCAAATTCTCAAACTCGAATGTGCTTGTCATGCCATTTCTTAAGTCTCTCCTTGAGTAATTTGGAATTCTCGTATGAGAACATTTAGAATTCTTCTAACTCGTTGAGTTGGAGCATCCGTTTCTCTTTAGCAAGCTTCAGATCCAAGTTGAGTTGTTGAAGAGCCCAGTAAGCTTTGTGCTCTAACTCCAAGGGCAAATGATAGGCTTTCCTAAATACCGGCCTATAAGGTGACATCCCTATAAATTATAGGCTGAACATTAATACACACTTCACACTTGGATCAATACACAACTAAGATGGTTCAAAGACGTGTCACTATCAATTACAAATTCTTTTCCCTACTCAGGTTGTACCAAAATAGGTGCCTTAGTCAATTGTGCTTTCAATTTCTCAAAACTTTGCTAACATTTGTCTGTCCATTCAAAATTAACATCTTTTTTGCAAGAACTTGGTTATAGGAGTAGCAATCATCAAAAATCCCTCGACAAAGCGTCAATAATACCCAGCTAAGCCTAAAAAGCTTCTAACCTCAGATACATTTCTTGGCAGTTTCCAAACAATAATTGCTGAAATCTTATTCAGATCAACCCGAATACCGTCACTTGAAACTATATGTCCCAAAAATCTAACTTTTCGAAGCCAAAACTCACTCTTACTAAATTTCGCAACCAATTTCTTTTCTCTCAAAATCAACAATATAGTTCTCAAGTGTTTGGCATGCTCAGACTCATCTCGAGAATAAATCAAAATATCATCTATAAACACAACCACAAACTTATCCAAGTATGGTCGAAAGATTTGATTCATTAAGTCGATAAAAATGGTAGGCGAATTAGTTAAACCAAAAGGCATCACAAGAAATTCATAATGTCCATATGATGTCTTGAAGGCGGTCTCCAAAACATTTGACTCTTTAACTCTCAACTGGTAGTAGCTGAACCTTAAGTTTACCTTCCAAAACATTGTTGCCCTTTTCAATTGATCAAAAAAATCATTGATCCTTGGCAACAGATACTTGTTCTTTATAGTCACTTTGTTGAGCTATCAATAATCGATACAAAGTCTCACAGATTCGCCTTTCTTCTTTAAAAACAAAATGGGAGCACCCTAGGGAGAAAAACTCAGTCTTGCAAATTTCTTATCTGTCACTTGTAACTGAGCTTTTAACTCTTTTAATTCAGTCAGAGCCATCCTATATGGAGAATTGATATTAAGGCAGTCCTAGGCATTAAATTAATAGCAAACTCAATCTCTCTGATCAGAGGCAACCCAGGCAACTCTTCTGGAAACACATTTGGATATTTACAAACTACTGGCACTGATTCAAGTTTCAATTTAGACATCTTTGTATTCAACACATGGGAAAAATAAGCTTCACACCCTTTTCTTACATATCTTTGGGCAGACATATACGAAATCACCACAGGCAATTTACTTGATTCATCTGTTTCAACCTAAATAATATTACCATTACCACATTTCAATTCAAGAGTCTTCCTTCGACAATTTAACTTGGCATTGTGCAGTGTCAACCAGTCCATACCCAAAATAACATCAAATGCATCAATGGGCAACAACATTAAATTAGCTGGAAAATAGTGAACTCAAATCATCAAAGGACAATTCTTACAAACCTTATCAACTAGCACATATTTACCTAAGGGGTTTGACACTTTAATCACAAACTCAGTAAACTCAACATGCAAATTCTTACTAGTTACCAAATTTATGCAACATAAGAATGAGTAGACCTAGGATCAATTAAAGCAATGACATTAGTATCATAAAGAGAAAATGTACCCGTTATAACATTAAGGGAAGATGCATCCTCACGAGCACGGATGGCATAAGCTCTCACAAGTGGTCTAGCTTCCGATCTCACTGCTGATTCCTTAGATCTACCTTTGCTACTAGTTGCATTCCTCACATTTTTCACTGGAGTCCCTTTACCCACTGTGTTGTTCGATCTTGCATTTTGAACATTGTCTTTCTCAACTATTTTAGGGTAATCTGTAATGAACTGATCTTGGGAGCCACATTTGAAGCAAGCCTGATTATTCACTCTGCACTCAGTGGGATGTTGTCAACCATAGTGTTGGCATTTAGGCTTAGTAGATCTAGCGTTACTAATGCTAGCTATAGATGTAGTTTGGGCCTTAGCACCCGAATATTGCTTCGCACGATCTCTATTGGGATACCCAGCGGAAATATTTGAATGAACATGCATATCTTTCGATCTCTTTGAGGAAGATTGAAATGACTTACCCATTGACCTTTTTTTTTTTAATCTCTAAGCTCAAACTCAACTTTTCTGTTTTCTTTGCTTAGTTTCTCTGCTTTGCAAGCTCGACCGACTAGTACAACAAATTCTTTTATCTCTAAAATCCAAACCAACAGTCTGATGTCCTTATTCAACCTATCTTCAAATCTCTTACACATGATAGCCTCGGTAGAAACACACTCTTGGGCATACTTACTGAGTTTAACAAACTCTCGTTCATACTTTGTCACTGTTATTTTACCGTGTTTCAGTATGGAATTCCTCTTGAAAGAATTCTCATGTAAACCTCTCTTTAGGAACCACAGATACTAATATCTTCCACCAGTGATATGCTGAGTCCCTCAATAAAGATATAGCACATTTCAAGCATTCTTTAGGGGTGCAAGAAAGTTCATCAAATATTTGAATAGAGTTCTCAAGCCAAAATTCTACTTTCTTGGGATCATCATCTATAGTAGCCCTAAATTCCTTAGCCCCTTACTTTTGAATCTTGTCAACCAGAGGCTTATGCAGTCTCACTAATCCACACCTTGAGAGCTATGGGAATCGGTTGGGGAATAGTATGGGATGGAATAGGTTGAGCATACGGATTTGCACGAATAAACTCCAAATACCATTCATTCATCATATGGAGGAAGGCTTCTCTAGCCCCTCCATCCTGACTAAGTGTTACTGTAACACCCTAAACCCGGCCTAAAAGTTAGGCCCAAATCTGGCGTGTCACATTGAAGTTTTTTTTCAAAACCATGTTTTCATTGAAAACCCTTCTCATTTAAAACTTGTTGCTAACTAAAAACGTGTGTTTGTTTATTTTCCAAAATGTGGTTTATTAAAAATTTAATCCCTTTTAAAAAATAGTTATTACCCGTGAAACGTTATTTGTTGCGGAGCTTAATTTAAACAGTTGTGGGAACGTGATATTTGAAAATAGTTGTTGCTTTGGAAAAGCTCGTGTCCTATCTCTGACTATTATAAAACCATAAATAAGATTCCAAAATTTAAAATCCAGAAATCTTCAAGGCCTTATTACAACCGAAATCAAAATACTTGTATGTAGATATTCAAAACCGAACACATAAGCAATGTGTGTGGCTCTATCTGAGTCTCTCGTAACTACGATCCGTCTAAAGCTGAGGATAACCTCAAAAAGTTAATAAACAGGGTGAGTTTTATGAAACTCAATGTGTAATTCCCTATCTAAAGCACAGTCAATAAACAAAAACAAATATAGAAACAGTCTGGGCTAGAGCCCTTTAATAGTAACAGTACGGCATACGTGGGCCAAGTCCCACTACAAAATCATTTTGGGTCACAGCCCATAATAGAATCAATTGGGCCTAGCCTAAACCAATAACAGAATAAGTGGGCCTAAGCCCAAAATAGAATCAGAACAGAGCAGATATGCAACCATGTGAGTATGCATCCCAACCCAATCCATCTAGTACACCACCTGTACCAGCCAACACACCATGTGGGGAATAACTCGACCCACCCAGCCAACACAGCAATTATGCAACCGTGCTACTACTAACAAAAAACGTGGCAGAGGCACCAGAATTAGAATACGTGGTGGAGCCACTATTAACAGAAATACGTGGCATAGCCACTAGTACAGAGCTACCTCCAGATCATACCCATCCCCACGCAGAACATCATGTATGCCATGCTCAATCATCACACATGTATGCAAAATGGCCATGCTCAGTAACAGTCATTTAAACATATATTAAAAACATATCAATCATGCAACCACACTCACATCAATTAAAACACTGTCATACAATCACAGTCAAATCAGTCAAAACTCCTAGTTAAAGTCAGTTACTTACCCCCAAGGGCAAAACGGTCATTTTACACTGTAGGGCAAAACAGTAATTCTACCCTACCGGGGTATTCCGGTAATCCTACCCTACCGGGGTATTCTGGTAATCCTACCCTATAGGGGTATTTCGATAATTCTACCCTACAAGGGTATTTCAGTAATTTTACAAATCGAGGGCATTTCGATAATTTCACAAATCAAGGGCAATTCAATAATTTTACAAATCGAGGGCATTTTGGTAATTTTACAAATCAAGGGCATTTTAGTAATTTTCAAATCGAGGGCATTTCAATAATTTTATATATTGAGGGCATTTCAGTAATTTTACAAATCGAGGGCATTTCAATAATTTTACAAATTAAGGGCATTTCGATGATTTTACAAATCGAGGGCATTTCAGTAATTTTACAAATCGAAGGCATTTCAGTAATTTTACAAATTGAGGGCATTCCGATAATTTTACAGATCAAAGGCATTTCAGTAATTTTTTAACTCAAGGGCATTTCAGTAATTTTACAAGTCGGCAGCATTTCGATAATTTTACAAACAAGGGCATTTCAGTAATTTTACAAATTGAAGGCATTTCGGTAATTTTACAAATCGAGGGTATTATCGTCCCCACAGAAGGTCCATCGTTGCCTAAAGCGACTAAGGTAACCTAAACAGACATAACGATGCTAATGGGCCTAAGGCCCATTACTCGGCCTAAGACACTCGTGTGGCCCATTGGCCCAAAATTAATCATGGCTATACAGCCCAAATCAATACTTATCACAAAACAAACCTTTCTATCCATGTGGGCCTACAAGCACATTGGGCGCACACGGCCCATTGAGGCCCAATTGGCTTAGAGCAGCCCAAGACCATGAGAGCGCTCGTGTGGTCTCTATAGTCTTATACCTATGTTTGTGGGCTCGGTTCACCACACGTGCGGTCGTACGCTCGTGTGGCATCATTCGCCGATAATTTGACTTTTTGGCAATTGCCGATCTACACTAAAAAAGAGTGTGATTACACACATTTCTACGGCTTTTATGCCTACTACTGTTTACAAAGTACATATACACACACTTTATCGGCTTATGCCGATCCACAGAAATAGGTTATATGGTTTCTCACATTATCAAAACAAGACATATAGTTACACACCTGATCACGTAGAGTACTAAGTATTCCTGGGCATTGGAACCTGCATCCATCAATGTTTCCGGTTAATGACTATACCTAATACTAACATTGAATCCAAAGAGAGTGGTATTGAAACTCACCTTCCCCCCAAATATGCTATTCAATCTACTTATGATGTTAACTAAAAAGTTATCAACACCCCTTCCCCACCGAAATGCTACATTAACCAAGAGAATCGATTAACATGAGACGAATAAGTAGGAGGCTTGATCTTCTATCCATTCATTTAAGAAACTTAATATTAGAGCAAAGGAAAGAACATTCAGCAAGATCAGCCCACTTACTGCAACTATCGATTGAGTGCCGCCCAAAAGATTTGAACATCCAAAATTAGTTGATAGAAGAGGTAGAATAAGATATCATTCAGCCACTTGATAGAGCCTAATTGCCCAAACTAATACAAACCCAAAGTATTGATAAGGGAAATATTCGGCTAGCATGAAAAGGAAGAATAAATGACAAAGGGAGAGAAGAAGTTGACTTCAACTTACTCAAACTTTAAGAACAAGAGTATAGAGAAAAGGGAAGAACAGGTTCGGCTATGAGGGCAAAACTGAAATATCAAATGAGAAGGTAAGAAGAGAAGAGGAACTACTTGAAAAAGAAAAGGAAATAGACTTGGCTATAGAGAGGAGGCGGTGTAGGAGAGAAAAGGAGTCATGAGAGAAGAGGAAGGAATAAAGTTAAGAATATGATTTCAGCACAAAGAACTTACATTGCCCAAAACCCGAAAGAGCATGAATGGCTACTTGAGAGATCAGCACCAGGGAGAAAGATACTCGAAATACCAAAAAGAACAAAAGCCCCAAAAAGAAGAGGGAGAATTCGGCACCCATAATGCACCTGAGGCTGAATTTGCATAATCAACCCCTCTTCATTCGGCTCCAACTTCTCCCATTTCAAAATCCTTGATAATCTCTACCGATTTCTTTCTCCTTGATTTACTCTAACTCCCCACTCAAATTCAATTCAACCAACCAAGATCAATTCAACCCTAGAGTTCCAGTCTAGATCGAACTCCTCCCCAGCTCAAGTAGCAAAATAAACAACTATTTGCTTGCAATAGGATTCGAATCCAAGCCCCCTTCAATAGCTTAATACGTCACTTGCCTCCTTACCACAAGCTCCTATTGTGTCACATTTTATCTACAATTACTTGTAAATCTATAGACCAAAGTCCAAGTGTTGGAACGTCGGTACCCTCAAGGCACAATGGAAAAAAAATATTTCTGTGATCCAAACCATGGATCCATGTGCGAGGAACGAATCGGGGTGAAAAGGTTTCGAAATTACCGAAACTTCAATCATAGTAGACAGTGACACCTCGGTAGTGAGAATACTATTTTGCTATCGAATCTAAGCTGCAATATTTATGACCCCGACCTGTACGTAATCCACCCAGTTGACGACCGGAAGAAATCCCCAAAACTATTTTCAGAGATATTTTGCTTGACGGCTGCTAGACCTAGTAGCAAAAATTTGGGTTTGTATATATATTCACTTTTTAGGGGTTTTTTTCTCCCTTTCTATATATAACTCCCCTTTTAATTGGTATGTATATAACGAATTCTTAATTCATTAAATTTTAATCCAAACATAATAATCATAATTAAAATAAATAAATATAATAATGTTTTAACAAAAAATTATAATTACATTAATTATAATAAAGATTTCTATAAACTATATTTATTTAAATTTATATACGAACCAAATTCATATATTAATAGAATTATGTTCTCCATATGTGTACAGCATCCTTGTACATATAATATGTTCGATATTTGATTGCCTAATTAAATTAATTCTATAATTAATTTAATTCATGTGACAACCAAACACAATACCAACTATGTTCTATTCCATTCATTTCAACCATAAGGTGTGACCCTGTAGGTTCTTGTAACATTAGCAGTAATACTAGAATGATTCTAATGTTACAAATAATGAGTGGCATCTAGCAATGCATCATTGCTGCCTAAGTTACAAGAAGTCATGATTCGACATAACCTTTTTTGTGATTAACCTTTTATGCATTAATCCTTAAGCCCTTTATCTCTGGAATGGACACAAGTCATGGAATAGTCACACTTGCATAGTACATCCCATGTTTCTTGATACCTTGAGTAGACTATGATACACAAATAAGTATGACATCTTATATCAACTTATTTGAGCATGGCCATGCATTTCTAGTCTCACTCAATCAAGTGCCCTAAGATATTACTCCGATTATGTAGGAGGGACTTATCCTATATTGATCAATCATATCCCTCTACATAGATTGTGGTATATCCAATTCAGCCTTTATAGAAAAACCAATTACGGTGTACGTTTAACTGTATCAAAATATACAACTCATGATGTTGGCATAATGATGATCTCAAGTTTGAGGATCATATACATATTAATCACTATGAGTAATGTTATGGGAATTACATAATAATCCAAGAAACATACTCATAGCGGGTCAGTCCAATATGTTGTTCTCTAACACACATATTCATGCATTGATTCTGACACTCCATATCAATGACAACTCTTTATCATCAATCAACTACATGTTAGTCTTAATGCATTATTGTTGTCCTAGTTAACAATAATACTTGACTAAGGACCTTTTAAGAATAATCATATTATTCTCAGGACATTGTTATAAAATAGTTTATTTATACACACAGAAAAGAAACTGAAATAATAATGGCAACGCCTTATATTAATAAACATGGTAAATCAAGTATGTTATTACTACCATCTCATGATTGATCTTTGGGCATACTCTTACACCAGGTTCCTCTAAAGAAAAACAAGATTAATTGCAAGAGCCAAGACTTGAACCCTTGCTCCCTTGCAACCTTAATGACGACACAACTACTAGACCACATGCCTCCTTATGTCATAAATCCACCACAAATATTAACAAGTCCTTCAACCTAATGCCAAGTTCACTTAGTCTGAACCAAGGACTTTTCAGACACCCCCAACTACTCCTAAATCACTCAACCACTAAATTAACACCCAACTTAACCACCAAGCTAGTAGGCCTATTCCTTCTAGGCCTAATTTCAAGGAGTTGCAGTTACGAGTATACTTTCAACTGGCACGATCCCTTGCATGGCATCTAGCACATTACTTTTAGCGTCATCAGGTACTTCTCGATTGGGATCCATTTACTATATAAAAACACAATTTAAATTGTCAAGAGTCGTCACACTATGAAGATTTATATATGACATGTATAGCTAGACTCTCATACACACTATGTTAGTCTGAGAATCGACTAAATCATAGCTCTGATACCACTAAATGTAACACCCTTACCCGTAACCGTCGCTAGAATAGGGTACGAGGCATTACTGAACTTATTCACATGTAAACATAAACAACTTAGTCATAAAATTTCATCCAAATTTAAAACTTTTCATGCATACCCATAACGTCCCTATTACTAGCCTACAAGACCCAAAACATACTTTGGGAGTGGTTTGGGACAAAATTGAGAGCTTTGGAGAGTTGGTCAATACTTAGAAATGTTTTGCCTAAAATAGTGGCCACACGCCCATGTGGGTAGGCCGTGTGGTCACACACGCCCACCTTCCAACCCGTGTAACTCTCTGTTTATGACGTCATGCATCAAAAGAAGTCACATGCCCGTGTGCTAGGCCATGTGGCAAATTTAATTTTCATAAAATAGGTGCAGACTTCACACGCCTTGGACACACGCCCATGCGGAAGATCGTGTGTCACAACGGCTTAGATACATACCCGTGTGTCTACCCATGTGGACAAAAATAAGGCTATCTGCCAAGTTATTTGCCAACCTGAAACAAGATCACACTTATACCAATTTTAACAATACATAACATGACATGAATTAGCAACCAAACATCCTCAATTAAGATATAACTCTAGATTCACATACCACAACCATTATGCACAACATCACATACTTAACCATTTCAAATCATGCGATTTATCACATTCATGCAAGAGATGAATCTCCCCATCCGAGCTAGCTTGGTGACACTATAAAACAAGGGAAAATAAACGGAGTAAGCTATATAGCTTAGTAAGTTCATATGCAAGAAATAAGCAATCTTACCATGAATATATATTTAACATGCACATAATATAACATAAATAAACATTAACCTATCATAGTCATGTTCATATCTCATTGCTCACTAAACTTATCTCAGCTTTATCATTTCATCACATACAATACACATGAGGACTTCATACGTACCTCTTATTTCATGCAAGCCAAATTCACAAATTAAAAACACATAGCTAATAAAAATCAATTGTGTTTTATTAATCATATTACCTATATGAACCATGCTTTAAAATTCAACCATATCAATATCATTTATCTAATCAAGTTTTCAAACCAACTAACATGCATCAAAGTCATACTACTTGAGCTTTATAAATATAATATTCAAACCATATGAGCATCACATTCATGGTATTCAAATATCTAAATTAAAATCAACCATATTTAATTTCATATACTGATCATACATTAAGACTTCCTTTAGTACAATTTCATGTCTTTAAATAAATACTAAACAACCTATTTGGCATACATTTATTTCATTATCTAATTATCAAACGTACCATTTTATATGCCTATGTACATTTGCATATCAAATAAAAACTAGCCATATTGTACAACTTATTAATTATCCATATAAGAGTCAATTATTAAACATCACCAAATGGTCGAATATAATTGTCATTATTACCAACTTATGCGCATTGCACTATAGCAACATTAACATTTTTTAACACAATAACAATTCAAAGTACACCTAATTCGTATGCAAATTTTCATGCCCAAAATACATATACACAACCAATCAATTAGGCATCTATTCAGTCATCAAATTTAACCTCACTAGATCATACCATTATCACATCGAAATCTCAACTAGGTATATCATTTCATAGATAATTAATGACATTAACTAAACTCATTATACTTGCTCAGTTACCGACTAATCATCCATGAAACATAGTCATCTTTTGCCATTAAACACTGAACCAAATGACCAATTTCACAGGCAATGACATATTCACAACTTAACTTATAGGAACATATACATTATAGCAAAAAACACATCCATCAACTACCTTAATACTCAAGCCAAATGATATGACCATCCACTACACAACATATACCAAATAACATACTTCCAAAATGAGCTAATTAACATGACTGATTATTCACAGACACTAAAATTATCATCAAGCCATTTTCGTATGGCTATTTATAAACAATTCAAAACTAGCCATATCAAAACTAGCCTATACATGCCATATGTCATAAGTACAAGCTTGCAAAGTATCAAAATAGTGATTGATAGTGTGACGATGATCCTTGATGATTCCTAAGCAGGAGCTAGCTTTATAAGTCTATAAAACAAAGAAAGAATGCACAAAGTAAGCTTTGAAAGCTTAGTAAGCCATAAGCAAATAAATCATCACAAGAACATGAATAATTCAATTCGAATAGGGCAAATTTAACTAATCTCATACACATATACAATCACTTTTCTCATATAATCCATATAACCACATTAAGTAACTTCACTTACCTTATTTTTCCATGAACATATAAACTTCCCACATACCTGAATCCTTTATCACAAATTTACATTCGATCTTGAACCATTTGGAATCGTTAAGGATACTTGAAAACACATATATCACATAAAATGCCATATCCAAGATATGGACTTACATGTTATCAAATATCGATGCCTCTGTACCATACAAGGTCTTACATGAAATCATATACGATGCTAATGTCCCAGACATGGTCTTACACATAATCTCATATCGATGCCAATGTCCCAGACATGGTATTACACAAAATCACACCTCGGAAGTCATAATGTCATGACATTAGTATCCTATACTATTCCTAAAGTTCGTACGAGGCTTTCGACATTCGTAATTCAATCAATTCATGGTTGAAACAAGTCAATCTATACTCAATTCAATTCGGCAATATATATATTTAATTTAGGAAGATTTTATTTGCATATGAACTTACCTTGAATACGGAATGAACAAATCGGATCGACTACTCGACAACTTTTGATTTCCTCCGATCTAAATCTGATTTCTTTCTTTCCTGATCTAAATCAATTTAAATTCAACTCATTTAATCACATATTCATTCAATTTCATCCAAAAACACATAAATGGGCATTTTGCACTTTAGTCATTAAAATTTTAGATTTTCTTAATTTAGTCCCTATTTCAAAACAACACAAAATACAAAAAATTTTATTAAACTCAAGCATGGCTGAATCTTCCCTAGGTCCTTGCCAGTCCATTAATTCCATTTATTTCACATTTTAACCCCTCAATTTATAAATTTCACAATTTAATCCTTAATAAGCATTTTTATCAAAAATCACTTAATAAACTAAGATAATCCAACAACAAATATTTATTTTTCATCATCAAACAACAAAAAACTTGAATATTCTTCAATGGAATTTCACAAAATCATCGTCAAATTTGAAAATTAAAGTATGGGCTACCTAGAATACGAAGCAACGATCTCAAAACTGTAAAAATCATCAAAAACCGAACTCAAAACATACCTCAATCTAGACTTCAAAGTGCCGAACCTTTAAACAAGAAAAATGGCTTCTTTTCTTTCTTACATTCGGCCAACAAAGATGAACATGCATGTGTTTTATGTTTTGTTTTATTTAATTAACATTTATTATTCATTTACCAAATTAACCTTAATGAAAACATTATATAATCACATATATTAAGTCCATTACCATCCACTAACCTTTATAGTGGCTTAATTTCATTTTAAGGACTTTACATTAATAAACCATAGCAAATAAGTACTTTAACAAATAGAAAACCACTTTTACATTTTACGTGATTAAATCCTTTTTATCAAATTAAGCATACAAACAGCAAAATTAAATCACAAAATTTTCACACATACATTCTAACATGCTGTAAACACATAAAATAATATTAAAATAATTTTACTACCTCGAATTTATAATTCCAAAACCACTGTTCTGATTTGGCTAAAATCAGACTGTTACAGATATGGTCTTACATGGACTTCATCTAAATATTCCTAATGTCGTGACATTTGTATCCTATACTATTCCTAAGGTTCGTACGGGACTTGTTGCTTACCAAATTGTCACCGAACACGTCCATAGTGAGAAACTTATCCACAACCACAAATATACAATTCATGAAATATTATAGCATTTAAACACAATTAAAATTAAAGCTTATTTTTAACATATGAACTTACCTCGGTATAAAATAACTATTTTTGCGATTTAGTCCACTACCTTGTCTTTTCCTCAGTCAAGGTCAATTCCTCGTCTTTCTTGATCTATAATAACACATTTAACTTATTTAATTATCACACTACTCAATGTAGTCCAAAAAATACATTATGGCAAAATTACACTTTTGCCCCTTAACTTTGACATATTTACACTTAGTCCTGAGGCTTGTAAAATGAAATGTACTCAATTTCTTTTTTACCCAAGCCTAGCTAAACCTATTTCATGCTTATAACAACCCACATTTTTCTTTTACTTCACATTTCTACTACCATTTTATCAACTTTCACAAATAAGTCCTTTTATGCAATTTCATAAAAAATTACTTAGTAAAAGTTGTTAAACACACATCAGACTTTCATATTCTTCTGTTAAACATCATAACACATGCATGTCACACATGGGTGAATTTTCAAACATGAACCCTACTTCAAAATATGGGTAGAAATAGGTAAATCAAGTTACAAGGACTTCAAAAATGTAAATAACATTGAAAACAGGGCTAGGATGCACTTACAATCGAGCTTGAAAGCTTGAAGAAAACCCTAGCTATGGAGAGTTGTGAATTTTAGCCAAGGAGAGAAGATGGACATCAATTTTGACTTGATTTTCCTTTTTTATTCTTTTTATTTATCAAATGACCAAAATGCCTTTAAGGCCTTTCTTTGAAATTTTTCCTAACAATGTCCATTTTTTTCCATCATGATATATAATGGTTTAACTACTAAATAATGACATCTAAATTACAAATTCATTTCAATTAAACACCCAATGCTTCTAGAACACATATTTTGCACTTTTTGCAATTTAGTCCTAATAGTCAAATTGGACCCTCTATCGATAAAACTTCGTAACAAAACTTTTTCATGTGCATTCAATCATACTATAAACCTTAAAACTTTATCATAATAAATTTTTCTATTTGCATTTGTGGTCCCGAAACCATTACTTTGACTTGGTCCTAAATTGGACTCCCCCCTTTAGGGATTTTTTTACCTCAAAAATCTTACCAGAAAAGAGGTTTGGGTACTACTTCCTCATAGTTTCCTCAGGTTCCCACATAGCCTCTTCAACACCATGTTTTTGCCATAACACTTTCACTGGGGCTGTACTTTTATTTCTCAACTATTTAACTTCCCAAGCCAGAATCTTAATCGAATCTTCATCATATGTCATATTCGGTCGAATCTCAACTTCTGTTGGAGAAATTAGATGCGAAGGATCACAACGATATCATCGCAACATCAACACATGAAACACATTATGAATCCTTTCCAACTCTGGCGGTAAAGCTAACTGATATGCCACTGGCCCTATCTTTTAATAACCTTATATCGTTCAATGAAATGTGGACTCAATTTGCCTTTCTGACCAAATCTTAGAATCTTTTTCCATGGAGACACTTTTAGAAACACTTTATCACCAATCTGAAATTCAATCTTTTTTCTTTTCAAATCCGCGTATGACTTTTGTCAATCTGCAGCAGCTTTCAAACAATCACAGATTATTTTCACTTTTTCTTTAGTTTCTCTAACCAAATCAACTTCATGAATCTGTCTTTTGTTAAGCTCGGTCCAATACAAAGGAGTTTGACATTTACAGCCATACAATGCCTCATATGGTGCCATCTTTATATCGACTGAAAATTGTTGTTGTAAGCAAATTTGACCAAAGGCAGATATTTTTTCCCAACTACCCTCAAATTCTAGAACACTACATCGAAGCATATCGTCACGAATCTAAATTACCATTTCAGATTGAGCGTCAATTTGCAAATAAATGCGGTACTAAAGTTCAACTTTGTACCCAAGGCTTCTTGCAACTTTTTCCAAAACCTTAAAGTAAACCTCAGATCTCTGCCCAAAATGATAGAAATAGGTACTCGTCTAATCTCACAATTTTAGCAATGTACAACTCTGCTAACTTATCAAGTGAATAGTCGGTACGTACCGGAATAAAATGAGTCAATTTCATCAATCTATCAACAACAACCCAAACAACATCTTTCTTTTTAGGAGTTAAACGCAAACCCGTTACGAAATCCATCGTAATCCTATCCCATTTCCACTCTAGAACCATCGCTGGTTGAAGTAAACCCAAAGGCACTTGATGCTCGGCTTTCACTTTTTGACAAATTAAACACATTGACACCAACTCATAAATGTCTCGTTTCATACCTGGCCACCAATACAGTTTCTTCAAATTATTATACATTTTAGTACTACCTAGATGAACTGATCAGCAACCACTGTGTTCGTCGTGCAAAATTTTCTAAATAAGCTCAGTATCCTTCAGTACATATACTCTATCTTTGAACATCAAACAATCATCTGAACCGACCTGAATATCTAAATCATTACCCACTTCACATTGAGCTCTTTTGGCTTGTAATTCACTATCACTCTTCTGAGCTTCACATAAATGCTGAAGAAATAACGGTCTAGCCTTCAGCTAGGCCAAAATCAACCCATCATCAAACAAAGCCAACTTCGTACTCATAGCTCTCAAAGCAAAAGAGACTTTCTAATTAAAGCATCTACAACTACGTTTGCTTTCCCTGGGTGATAATCAAACACGAACTCATAATCTTTTAGTTAGTCAAGCCATCTTCGTTGTCTTAAATTCAAATCTTTCTGAGTCATAATTTACTTTAAACTCTTATGATCATTAAAAATATGACATCTCTCACTGTAAAAATGATGACACCAAATTTTCAAAACAAAAACAATGGCATCCAACTCCAAGTCGTGCGTCGGATAGTTCTTCTCATGCGGTTTCAACTGTCTCAATGCATAAGCTATTACCTTGCCCTCTTGCATCAATACACAACCAAGACCATTCAAAGACACGTCACTATAAATTACAAATTCTTTTCCCAACTCAGCTTGTACCAAACTCGGCGCCTCAGTCAATTGTGCTTTCAATTTCTCAAAACTTTGCTAACATTTGTAGGTCCATTCAAACTTAACATCTTTTTGCAACAACTTTGTCATAAGAGTCGCAATCATTGAAAATCCCTCGACAAAGCATCTATAATACCTGGCTAAGCCCAAAAAGCTTCTAACCTCGGATACATTTCTTGGCGGTTTCCAATCAACAATTGCCAAAATCTTATTCGGATCAACCCAAATACCATCACTCGAAACTATATGTCCAAAATATTTGACTTCTAGAAGCCAAAACTCACTCCTACTGAATTTTATAAACAATTTCTTTCTTTTAAAATCTGCAAGATAGTTCTTAAGTGTTCTGCATGTTCAGACTCATCTCCAGAATAAAACAAAATATCATATATAAAAACAACCACAAACTTATCCAAGTATGGTAAAAAAATCCAATTCATTCAATGCATAAAAATGGCAGGCGCATTAGTTAAACCAAAAGGCATCACAAGAAATTCATCATGTCCATACTGTGTCCTGAAGGTGGTCTTCAGAACATTTGGCTCTTTAACTCTCAACTGGTAGTAGCCGGACCTTAAGTCTACCTTCGAAAACACTGTTGCCCTTTTTAATTGATAAAACAAATCATTGATCCTTGACAACAGATACTTGTTCTTTATAGTCACTTTGTTGAGTTGTCGATAATCGATACAAAGTCTCATAGATCCATGTTTCTTCTTTACAAACAAAACAAGGGCACCTTAGGGAGAAAAAACTTAGTCTCGCAAATCCATTATTTGTCAACTCTTACAACTGAACTTTTAACTCTTTTAATTCAATTAGAGTCATCCTATACAGAGCAATCGATATCGAGCCAGTCCTTGGAACTAAATCAATAGCAAACTCAATCACTCGGATCGGAGGCAACCCATGCAACTCTTCTGGAAACACATTTGGATATTCACAAACAACTGGCACTGATTCAAGTTTCAATTCAAACAACTCTGCATTCAACACATAGGCAAAATAAGCTTCACACCCTTTTCCTACATATCTCTAGGTAGACATATACAAAATCACCACAAGCAATTCACTTGATTTATCTGTTTCAACCCAAATATTCTCACCATTATCACATTTCAATTCAATAGTCTTTTGTCTACAATTTACCTTGGCATAGTGCAGTTTCAACCAGTCAATACCAAAAATAACATCAAATTCTTCAAAGGGTAACAAAATTAAGTCAGCTAAAAAACAGTGATCTCGAATCATCAAAGGACAATTCTTACAAACCTTATCGACTAACACATATTTACCTAAGGGGTTTGACACTTTAATCACAAAATCAGTAAATTCAATAGACAAATTCTTACTAGTTACCAAATTTAGACAAACGTAAGAATGAGTAGACCCGTGATTAATCAAAACAATGACGTTAGTATCATAAAGAGAAAATGTACCCATGATAACATTAGTGGAGGACGCATCCTCGCGAGCATGGATGGCATAAGCTCTGCCAGGTGCTCTAGCTTCCAATCTCATAGTTGAATCCTTACATACACCTCTACTACTAGTCGTATTTCCCACATTTTTCACTGGCCTCCCTCTAGCCACTATGTTGCTCAATCTTGCATTTTGAGCATTATCTTTCTCAACCATTTCAAGGCAATCTCTAATAAAGTGATCTTGGGAGCCACATTTGAAGCTAGCATAATTATTCACTTTACACTCATTAGGATGTCGTCAACCACAATGTTGGCATTCAAGCTTAGTAGATCTAGCGTTACCAATGCTCGCTATAGATGTAGTCTGGGCCTTAGCACCCGAATATTGCTTTGCACAATTTGTGTTGGGATACCCAACTGAAATATTTGAACGAACGTGTATATCTCTCAATCTCTTTGAGGAACATTGAAATGACTTACCCATTGACCTATTTTTCGAATCTCTAAACTCAAACTCAATTTTTCTCTTTTCTTCGCACAGCTCATTGGCTTTGTAAGCTCGGTCGACTAGTACAACAAATTCGTTTATCTCTAAAATCCCAACCAATAGTCTGATGTCCTCATTCAACCCATCTTCGAATCTCTTACACATGATAGCCTCGGTAGAAACACACTATTGGGCGTACTTACTGAATCTAACAAACTCACATTCATACTGTCACTGTCATTTTGCCCTAAGAAATTCCTCACGTTTCTTGTCAATAAACTGCTGACTAATGTATTTCTTCCAGAATTCCTCTTGAAAGAACTCCCGTGTAACCCTCTCTCTAGGAACCACAAATACTAATGTCTTCCACCAGTGATATGCTGAGCCCCTCAATAAAGATATAGTACATTTCAAGCATTCTTCAAGGGTGCAAGAAAGTTCATCAAATACCCGAATAGAGTTCTCAAGCCAAAATTTTGCTTTATTGGGATCATCATCTACATTAGCCCTGAATTTCTCAACCCCTTACTTTCGAATCTTATCAACTAGAGGCTTATTCAATCTCAGTAAGTCCACACCTTGGGGAGCTACAAGAATCAATTGGGGAATAGGAAGGGGTGGAAGAGGTTGAGCATTCGGATTTGCACGAACAAACTCCAAATACCATTCATTCATCATATAGAGGAAGGCTTCTCTAGCCCTCAGCCCTGACTAAGTGTTATGGGTCTACTTTCAAATGGCCCGGACCCTTGCGCAGTAGCTGGCGCATTACTTTTAGCTTCATCAGCTGCTTCTCGATTGGGATCCATTTACTAAATAAAAAGAGAATTTAAATTTTTAAGAGTCATCACACTATCAAGATTCATATATGGCATGTGTAGCTAGACTCTCATACACGCTACGTTAGTCTGAGAATCGACTAAACTATAGCTCTGATACCATAAAAAGTAACAGCCCTTACCCGTAATCGTCGTCAGAATAGGATAAGAGGCATTACTGCACATATTTAAATGTAAACATACAAAACCAAGTCATAAATTTACATCAAAATTGAAAACTTTTCATACATAGTCATAACATCCCTATTACAGGCCTACGAGACCCAAAACATACTTCGGGAGTGGTTCAAAACTAAACCGAGAACTTTGGAGAGTTCATCAATACTTAGAAAATTTTGCCTAAAACAAGGGCCACACGCCCATGTAGCTTGGGACATGCCCGTGTGGATAGGCCGTGTGGTCACACATGCTTACGTTCCAACCGGTGTAACTCACTGTTTATGATGTCATACACCAAAAGAAGTCACACGGGCAAGTCACACGGCCATGTGCTAGGCCATGTGGTAAATTTAATTTTTGTAAGATAGGTGCAGACTTCACATGCCCTGGACATACCCCCATGGGGAAGACCATGTGTCTCACACGGTGTAGACACACCTGTGTGGACAAAAAGAAGGCTGTCTACCAAGCTATTTGCTACCGTGAAACACGATCACACTTATACCAATTTCAACAACATATAACATGACATGAATTAGCAACCAAACATCCCCAATTAAGACATAACTCTACATTCACATACCACAACCATTATGCACAACATCACATGCTTAACCATTTCAAATCTTGCTATTTATCACATTCACGCAACACATAAACATATGCTTACTGATACGATCAATATTAGCCGACATTTAATGACATTATACAAAATCAACATTCAACTAGCTTAGGCCAACATTTTTGGCCAAATTAGTTATGACACATAACAAAATTTCCAAGTCCGTTATACATGCCATAACTCAAAATGTTTAAAATCATATATACCCAAAGGTTAGTTTCATAGTGTGAGGCGATCCTCTGACGAATCTCCCAATCCGAGCTAGCTTGGTGACATTATAAAACAAGGGAAAATAAACGGAGTAAGCTATATAGCTTACTAAGTTCATATGCAAGAAATAAGCAACCTTACCATGAATATATATTTAACATGCACATAATACAACATAAATAAACATTAACCTATCATAGTCATGTTCATATGTCATTGCTCACAAAACTTATCTTAGCTTCATCATTTCAACACATACAATGCACACAAAGACTTCATACATACTGGTGTCACTTAATTCAATGTTAATGTCATTCTCATCTTAACCGTGCCCGTTGAACCATTTAAAATCACTAATGACACACGAAGCCATACATAAATAATACAATGCCATATCCTAGATCTGGTCTTACATATAATCTAACATCGATGCCAAGCCCAACTATGGTCTTACACAATTTCTCAAATCGATGCCATGTCCCAGATATGGTCTTACATGTAACATCGTACCGATGCCACATCCTAGATATAGACTTACACGAACTGCATATCAAAGCCATATCCCAGATATGGTCTTACACGGACTTTATCTAAATATTGCTAATGTCATAACAATTGTATCCTATACTATTCCTAAGGTTCGTATTGGACTTGTTGCTTACCGAATCGTCACCGAACACGTCCATAGTGAGAAACTTATCCACAACCACAACTATACAGTTCATGAAATATCACAGCATTCAAACACAATTAAATTAAAGCTTATTTTTAACATACGAATTACCTCAGTACAAAATGACTATTTTTGCGATTTAGTCCACTACCTTGTCCTTCCCTTGGTCAAGGTCAATTACTCGTGTTTCTTGATCTATAATAACACATTTAACTTATTTAATTATCACACTACTCAATTTAGTGCAAACATTACATTATGGAAAAATTACACTTTTGCCCCTAAACTTTGACATATTTACACTTTAGTCCCTAGGCTCACAAAATGAAATGTACCTAGTTTCTTTGTTACGTAAGCCTAGCCGAACCTCTTTCATGCTTATAACAACCCACATTTTTCTTTTATTTCACATTTCTACTACCATTTTATCAACTTTCACAAATAAGTTCCTTTATGCATTTTATCAAAAATCACTTAGTAAAAGTTGTTAAACACACATCAAACTTTTGTATTCTTCCATTAAACATAAAAAATGCTTGTCACACATGGGTAAATATTTAAACATGAACCCTACTTCAAAACATGGGTAGAAATAGGTAAAACATGTTACGAGGACTTCAAAAATGTAAAGAACATTAAAAACGGCGCAAGGATGCACTTAAAATCGAGCTTGAAAGCTTGAAGAAAACCCTAGCTATACAGACTCGTGAATTTTGGCCAAAAAGATAGGATGGATATCAATTTTGACTTGATTTTCCCTTCTTATTCTTTTTATTTACCAAATGACCAAAATGCCCTGAAGGCCTTTCTTTAAAATTTTTCCTAACCATGTCCATTTTTGTTCATAATGATATATAATGGTTTAATTACTAAATAAGGACATATAAATTACAAATTGATTTCAATTAAACACCCAATGCCTCTAGAACACAAATTTTGCACTTTTTGCAATTTAGTCCTAATAGTCAAATTAGACCCTTTATCGATAAAATTTCCTAATGAAACTTTCACATATGCATTCAATCATACTATCAACCTTAAACCTTTATCACAATAAATTTTTCTACTTCAGATTTGTGGTCCTGAAATCACTGTTCCGACTTGGCCCTAGATCAGGCTATTAAAACTGTTGCCCCTTTCAACTGATCAAATAAACCACTGATCCCTGGTAATGGATATTTGTTCTTTACCATTACTTTATTCATCTGTCAGTAGTCAATGGAAATTCTCATTGTTCTATCCTTTTTCACAAATAACACTGGAGTACCTCAGGGTGAGAAACTTGATCATGCAAAACCTCTATTTGTTAACTCTTGCAATTGAGCTTTCAACTCTTTTAATTAGGTCGGTGCCATTTTGTACGGAGCTATCGATATCAGTGTAGTGCCTGGTAATAACTCAATACCAAATTTTACCTCTCTGATCGATGGTAATCTCGGTAATTCTTTTGGAAATACATCCAAAAATTCACAGGCAATTAGCACAGATTTAATTTTTGATTTAGATACCTTTGTATCAAGTACATATGCAAGGTATGCATTACAACCATTTTTTACATATTTCTGAGCTTGCGTAGACAATATCACAGTAGGTAATTCATTTGAATCAACAAATCCAATCCAAAGAATTTCACCGTTCTGACATTTCAATTCAATAATCTTTCATCTATAATTCACTACTGCATCATGTAAAGTTAGCCAGTCCATACCCAGTATCACATCAAACTCATCAAAAGATATGAGCATCAAGTCAGCCAGAAAATAGTAACCCCGAGTCATCAATGGACATTACTTACAAATTTTATCAACTGAAGCAGACTTGCCTAAGGGGTTTGATACTTTAACTACGAATTCTGTAGACTCGACATCTAAACTCTTTTTAAACACTAATTTCATACAGAAATATGAATGGGTTGATCCAAGATCGATCAACGCAATAATATCAGTGCTATAAAGAGAAAAAGTACTGGAAATCAGATCTGGCAAAAATGCCTCCTCACGTGCACGGATAACATATGCTCGAGCTAGAACTCTTGCCTCAAATCTCACGGCTGAATCTCTCATGTTACCTTGATTTCCACTCATATTTCTAGTGTTTCAGGGTGGTCTCCCTCTAGTAGTTGTATTACTAGCTTTCACTGGCTAATCTTTTTCAGCTATAAATTTCTCATGTAACGGCCCAAATTAGGGCATAAACGAAACAGTGGTTTCAAAAACCACAAATCTAAAGTAAAAAAATTTATTACGATTAAGTTTTAAATTTTATAGAGTGATAAAATAATCGTGTGATATTTTCATTATAAAATTTTATCGAATGGATGTCTAACTTGGTAATTGGGACTAAACTGCAATAGGTGAAAAATGTGTATTCTAATTCATAAAGGTACTTGATTGGAATGGGTTTTTAAAGTGGAGGTCTTTAAATGGCAATTAGGCCATTATAACTTGGTTTGGACAAAAATACCCTTGGGTGGACAAAATACCAAAGGTTTTTAATGAAGGGTATTTTGGTCATTAGGTAAATAAAAGAATAAAATGGAAAAATAAGCCAAAATTGTGTCCATGCTTCTTCAACCTTGGCCAAAACTCTCCATGGACACCATGGCTGGGGTTTTCAAGCTTCCAAGCTCAATAGTAAGTGCACCCAAGCCTCGTTATTAATGTTCTTTACATTTTTAAGATCCCGGTAACTCGGTTTAGCTATTTCCACCATTATTTTGAGCTAGGGTTTGAGTTAAAAAATTTATCTATGTTGAATAATTTTGTATTTTGATGATTAAAGGTAGATTATGACTGTTTATGATAATACAAACGAGTTTTACTAGGTAATTTTTGATGAAACCAAATAAAAGGGGCTAAATTGTAAGAGTTAAAAATTGATCATAAGTATGTGATTTAGTGAGAAATGCCATAGTTATGAAAATGAGTCGGCTAGGTCTAAAATACAAGGAAATTAAATAAAAATCAATTTACGAGCCTAGGGGAAAAAGTGTAATTTTGATAAAGTTTAGTGGCAAAAACATAAATTTACCAAAATATGATTTTTGGGTCACATTGAATAATGTGACTAATAATTGAGCTAAATGTGATATTATAGATCATGGAAAATGAGTTTTGGACTTAAAATGGGAGAAGGAAAAAGGTTTCAGACTAAAGGGTAACACCCCAAACCCGGCCCAGACGTTATGGCCAGATCCGGTGTGTCACATCATCTTGGCCTAATCCACGTTGCCTAATTACTAAGTTTAGGGTGAGCTTTTGAAAAAGATCTTTAAGGTTTGAAAAGAAATTCCCAATTCTGTTTGAGGTTCGTTCTAGTTTCTACCATCTTATTAAATGATTTGCTTTTTATCATTATGTTGGTTAATAAATCGAGTTGTATAGTTGATTTTGAAAATATTGGGTTAAGTTTTAAAAGCTCACATAGTCATAATTAGAATAACAAAGTAAGGAATAAATAAGTTATAAAAGTAAAACCCAAAAAATAATTAAAGCGGCCTTATTACAACCCTGAAAATAGAAAGTAAAATGAGTAAAAATAAATAAATATTAAGTTTAAACCAAACGCAACCTTCATGGCCACTTTGAATCTCGCCCAGCTCGAAGTCCATGAACTAAGGCTAACCTGCAAGGATGGAAGGAAAGGAGTGAGTTTGGAAAACTCAGTGTGTGCAAAAAACCCATCCAAACCCAAGTCAGCTTAAGCCCACTGGGCCCAAGCCCTATCCAGTCACAGTGTCAACTAGGCCGAAGCCCTATTCAGTGCTCAGTTACTGGGCCAAAGCCCTATTCAGATTTAGTAATCTGGGCCAAAGCCCTTCTTAGTACAGTATAGAAAATAGTGCGGCCCCTAGGCCCAATACAGAAACAGAACAGATAAATAGCATGTATGCAAGCCCATAATCCATTGAGAGACTACTCAACCCACCCAACCGCTACACACCACCCGTACCAACCAGCACACCATGCGGGGTATAACTCGACCCACCCAACCCACACACGATAGTTGTAGCATGGCTGCTCAAATAATGTGGCTAAGCCACTAATAGTATAACGAGGCAAAGCCCCCTTTCAATAACACGAGGCATAGCCCATTTCAGTAAACTTGGCAATGCCACTCACACTTCCTCCACCAATAGCCCAACCCATGCAACAGATAGATATAATATGGCATACAGTAACAGAAACAGACAATCATGCATTTCAGTCAAATTTTGCCCTAGGGGTATAACAGTCTTTTTACACCTAGGGGTAAAATGGTAATTTTCCACCTATTAGAGTGTTTCGGTAATTTTATCAGTTTTTAGGGTTTCCATGTATATTACAGTCACTGCTATTTTATTTGTCACTATAGTAGTCCATTATACTTAGTTTAACAATTTTAGCCTTTGGGCCCTAAAACCCCTAATGGGCCCTACAGTGTCCACAAGCATCTTAAGTCCATTTAGTCCAATTTCAATGTTCAGTTATCAGTTTTAGCAGTTTTGACCCTACCGTCTATCAGAATACCATTAACGCCCATTTTTACCCATATGGGCCAGAAAGCCTATTCGGCCCCTACTTGGCCCATCGAGGCCTAACTTACCGAGACGCACGAAATCGCACACCTAACCAACTTGCTACTCGTGTTTACAGATCCATCGAGATCCAACTGACTTGTCAGTGTTCACACATTCACAAGCCCACGAAATGCTAGAATTTTAGCATTTTGGCTTTTCGGCTTTTGCCGAATTGAACTATGGAAAGTGTTCGATACACACGCCTGTTTGCGATTCCACCGGCAAAAACTCCTAAGCGATACCTCCTTTGTCGATTTAGACGCACTAGATCTAGATCTGGTTGTACCGATGACTTCAACTCCTCGCTTGATCACTTCTTTCGCTAACTGCTCACCAATCACCTTTCTATCTCGGATTTACTGTCGGCCTAGCCTCAAACGTAACTAGAGAGGGTCACCACACTTTCGGCTTTTAGATCTATACTTAGATACTCTTGTTGACACAAAAGAGGAATAGGGGCAGTGAATCGATAGCCAAAAGAAATAGATGATGAAGGATTCGGCTTGTTGGAGAATTCAAGAGAAGAAAGAGATGATTTCGGCAAAAGGGGTAGTCGGCAATGGGGAGTTTCGGCTTCTAATGGTTACCAACAGGAGTTAAGATGAAAAGAGAAAAAGAATAGATTGATTCGGCTTAGAAGGGCTTATAATGGAATGGAATCGGCTCAAGATTAAGAAGAGAAGAAGAAGAAGAAGATCAAAGAAAAAGAAGAAGAGAAAGGGGTGGTGATTTCAGTTAGAAGGAGAAATCGGCAATAGGGGGCTCTTTGGGGTAAGTTTCGAATATTAGAGATAGAAAAGAAGAAAAGGATGAGGGAAAAAGAATGACAAAAAGAAAAACCTAATGTGCTATACCTATCGGCAGAAGAAGAGTTCATTTACCTAGAGAAATTGGCACATTAAACTCAAATGCCGAATATGCTATGCCTAGGGTTGAATGCCGAAATTTCACTATACAGAGCCCCTTGGCCGGCCACTGCTTCTCCAATTCAAATTCCCCTAAAATCTCTCCTTGATCTACTCTCATGAGCAATTCAAATTCTCTATGCCAGAGTTTCACTTGAATGCCAGCACTTGACCATAGATGGACATAAAAAAAACACAAGTGCCATAAGCTTACCTTTTCACTTGAGCCCTGGACCTTCAATTCCCTCCTAGGCGCCACTTTTTTAGGAACTTAGTGGCGCCACCTTACCACTATCTGAAAGCTCTTTTTGTGACAAATTTTACTAGGTTTTTCTTAAGACCCCTCTTAACCAAGTTCCTCCCTTCACTTAGAAACATACTTTGATATTTTTATCGAGTTTTAACCCCGAGTTTGGGCCTTCTAAAGGCCCACTAACATACTTAAACACAAATTCAACAGTCTCAAGACAGAAAATTCACAATTTCACCAAAATCACAACAAGACCGAAAAAGTCCAAAAATCAGGGCGTTACAACTCTACCCACTTAAAGAAATTTCGGCCTCGAAATTTACCTGATCCAAATAACTGAGGGTATTGTTGACGCATTGCCTCCTCTGGCTCCCAAGTAGCCTCTTCCCTGCCATGGTTGTGCCACAACACCTTTACCAACGGAACTGACTTCCTTCGTAAGACTTTTACCTCACGATCCAGAATTTGCACAGGCTCCTCCTCAAAGGTCAAATCAGTCTTTACCTCAATTTCTTCCACTGGTACAATATGCGAAGGATCCAATCGATATCGTCTCAATATAGACACATGGAAAACGTCATGGATACGATCCAGCTCTGGGGGTAACTCCAACTAATATGCTACCGGCCCAATTCACTTAAAAATTCAATAAGGTCCAATGAACCGCAGACTCAACTTGCCCTTTCTACCAAATCTCAATATCTTCTTCCACGGTGAAACCTTAAGAAGGACCATATCTCTAATGGCAAAGTCAATTTCCTTACGCTTAAGGTCAGCATATGACTTCTGCCTATCAGACGCCTCCTTTAACCGGTCTCTAATCAGCTTAACCTTGCTTTCAGTGTTTGCCACCAACTCTGGTCTAAGAACTTGGCGCTCCCCTAACTCCGTCTAACACGTAGGCATATGACACCTTCGCCCATACAGTGCCTCATATGGAGCCATCTGAATACTTGCTTGATAACTGTTGTTGTACGTAAACTCTGCCAATGGTAGATAGTCCTCCCAACTCCCCTGAAAGTTGATAACACAACCCCTTAGCATATCTTCTAGAACTTGAATAACCCTTTCAGACTGTCCATCTGTCTGAGGGTGAAACACAGTACTAAAATCCAATCGTGTCCCCAACGCCTCATGCAACTTTTGCTAGAATCGAGATGTAAATCTAGGATCTCGATCAGAAATTATCGAAACTGGCACCCCATGTAAACGCACTATCTCTGCTACGTACAACTTGGCCAACTTTTGAAGTGAGTAATCGGTTCTAACCAGTATGAAATGAGCAGACTTCATCAATCTATCCACGATTACCCAAATTGAGTCTTTCTTCGAAGGTGTCAAAGGTAACCCATTCACAAAATCCATAGTTACTCCTTCCCACTTCCATTGTGGAATTTTCACTGGCTGCAACAGTCCAGAAGGCAACTGGTGCTCAAATTTTACTTGCTGGCATGTCAGACATTTTCCTACGAATTCAGTCACTTCTCGCTTAAGTCCAAGCCACCAGTACACCTCTCACAAGTCTCGATACAACTTATTTCCTCCAAGATGCATGGCACAAGGTCCACCATGAGCCTCTTTCAGAATCATTTGCCTCAATTCAGAATCCTTCGGAATGCAAACTCTCCCACGAAAACAGAGAATTCCATCAGTATTTAATCCAAAATCCTCATTCTCCCGATTCTTAACTAGCTAAAATCGAGGAACCAACAAATCATCCACCAATTGCTTCTCTTTAATTTGCTCAGTCCAAGTCGGTCTCACTTGCAACTCTGCTAGTAGACTCCCATCATCGTACAAACTCAAACGAGCAAACATAGCCTTCAACTCAGCAACTGTCCTTCGGCTCAGTGCATCAGGCACCATATTAGCCTTACTTGGGTGATACTCAATCGAATAGTCATAGTCCTTAAGCAACTCAATCCATCGTCGTTGCCTAAGGTTTAACTCCTTTTGAGTCAACAGATACTTGAGACTTTTATGGTCGGTGTAAATAATACACTTTTCCCCATATAGGTAGTGTCTCCAGATTTTTAATGCAAAGACCACTGCTGCCAACTCTAGGTCATGCGTAGGGTAATTCGCTTCGTGAGGTTTAAGTTGTCGCGAAGCATAAGCGACCACCTTACCCCCTTGCATCAGTACACAACCTAATCCCACATGCAAAGCATCACTGTACACAGTGAAATCCTTCCCAGACTCTGGCTAAATTAACACTGACGCCTCAATCAAAACCTTTTTCAGCTTGTCAAAAGCCTCTTGTTGCTTCTCTTCCCATATAAAAGCTACTCCTTTTCTTAACAGTTTCGTCAACGGTGCTGCGATTAGAGAAAACACCTCTATAAATCTTCTGTAATAACCTGCTAGACCCAGAAAGCTTCGAATTTTTGATATTGACCTTGGCGGCTTCCAGTCCAGAACTGCCTCAATTTTTTGAGGATCTACTCTAATCCCCTCAGCTGAAACAACATGACCCAGAAAAGTCACTTCTCGCAACTAGAACTCACACTTACTGAATTTTGCATACAGTTGCTTTTCTCTCAACACTTGCAGAACAATTCAGAGGTGTTCATCATGCTTCTCCTCAATTTTTGAGTACACCAATATATTGTCAATAAAGACGACCACAAATTGGTCCAAGTATGGCTGGAACACTCGATTCATTAGGTCCATAAAAGCTACAGGTGTGTTTGTCAATCCAAAAGGCATAACTAAAAACTCGTAATGACCGTACCGAGTTCTAAATGTCGTCTTATGAACATCCACCTCCTTTACCCTTAGCTGATGATATCCAGATCGAAGATCGATCTTGGAAAATACTGAAGCTCCTCTAAGTTGGTCAAACAGATCATCAATTCTTGGTAGAAGATACTTATTCTTTATCATCAGTTTGTTCAACTGGCGATAATCGATGTACATACGCATCGTCCCATCCTTCTTCTTCACGAACAAGACCGATGCTCCCCATAGAGACACACTCAGTCGAATGAAGCCCCTATCTAACAACTCTTGAATCTGCGCTTTCAGTTCCACTAGCTCATTTGGTGCCATCCTATAAGGCGCGATGGACATTAGAGCTGTTCCAGGCAACAACTCAATCCCAAATTCGACCTCTCGGTTTAGAGGTAATCCAGGAAGCTCCTTTGGAAAAACATCTTGAAACTCATTAACGGTTCTAACTGTCTCCACTATCATATCCTCAGTCTCAGTTTGGCTCACAAATGCCAAGTATGCCTTGCAACCCTTGCGAATTAGCTTCTCAGCCTTCAAGGCCAAAACCACATTGGACAAGTAGTCCCTTTGCTCCCCAATAACCATTACCTCCTCACCTTCAGTTATTCTCAACACCATTCTCTTGGCCGCACAATCCAGAGTCGTCTTGTGCTTAGTTAACCAGTCCATGCTCAAAATCAACTCGAATTCTCTAAAGGGTAACTCCATTAAGTCTCCAGTAAAGATTCTACCTTGAGTCTCTAAAGGCACCTCCTTAAAGAGTTTATCTACCCTAACCGAGTGACCCAATGGACTAATTACGGTTACCCCACTTGCAGTTCACTCAGAGTGCACACCCAATGACCCAGAAATCTCACATGCAACATACGAATGTGTCGAACCCACATCAATCAGAACAGTATACAGTATGCTAGAAATCAAGAACGTACCAGTTATGACATCAGGTGCGTCACCCTCCTCTCATCCACGAGCAGCATACACCAAGGCTGGCTGACGAGCCTCAGCATTACCAGCACCCTTATCAGCTGCTCCACGTCCATGTCCATTTCCGTTGCCTCCTCTATCTTGACCACGGCCCCTTGGCGGTGGTGGTCCTCCTCGCACTGGCTAAGCAACCCTCTGATCACCAGCTCCAGTCTAGGCTAGCCTCTGTGGACAGTTCTTAACTTGGTGCTCCTTGGACGTACATCTAAAATAATCTCCAATACGTTTCCAACATTCACCCAGATGTACCCTACCACAGTCCCCATAAGGCTGTGGTCAACAGTATTTATCGGCACAGCTCGAACTGGTTCCTCCATCCTAGCTCTCTTGAAATTTTGGTTCGTAGCCCCTGATGGTTCAGAATCTCTCTTAAATAGGCTATGATCCCTATCGCGGTTCTGTCATTCAGCTCGCTTCACATCCTCGGCTATCTTAGCCTTTTCTACCAGTGTAGTAAAACCGCGCTCCCTCTACAGAGCTATCAGTACTTTCAACTTATCTCGGAGGCCATCCTCGAAGTGAACACTACGCTCGTATTCAGTAACAACAATACTGCTGGCATATCAGCTCAAGCGTAGAAACTCTGCCTTATACTCAGCAACGGACTTACAGCCCTAGGTTAGTTTCAAGAATTCTTTCCTGCGCGCATCCACGTAGCTAGCACCAACATATTTTCCCTTGAAGGCCATTTTGAACTATTCCCAGGTTACCCGCTCAGCTTGGGTACCCCCTCTCACGGTGATCCACCACTGGTATGCCTCATCTCATAGCAACGGCACCGCTCCTTTTAACTTTTGCTCCACTGAGCAATCCAGATCATCCATAATCTGCTCCGTGGCTTCCAACCAATACTCAGCCACGTTTGGGGCCACTCCAGATATACCCTTAAAAACCTCAGCTCTGTTAGCCCAGAGTCATTTAGAAATGGATCCTCTATTCACGGTTCCAGTGCTCGCCCCCATGACCCTCTTTAATACCCTTAGCATGGCTTGGGACAGAGCGTCATCCCCTGCTGTAACGCCCTAATTTTCGGGTCTCTCTTGGATTATTGTTCATCTAAAAAAATGTTTGAACTCTGGTATTTGGGTGTGTAATTCTTGTTTGGGGAGTATTAATGGGCCCATGGAAGGCCCAGGTGTTGGTTAAAAACTCGGGAAAATTTTAGATTTTTCACTTAGAAGATAGGGGGCCTTTGGAAGTAGGTGTCTTAAGAAATTGTGCGTGGAATACAGCACAAAAGGAGCCTTGGTAGAGTGGCTAAGTGACGCCACTAGTCTCCTAAAAATGTGGCATGTGGAGTTGAAGGAGGGCCAAGGTTCAAGTCCCAGAGTATGCAAGGGTGGTGTTTTATTTTTGTGCAAGGAGCAGGTAAGAGTTTGAAGCAGAGTAAAACTCTGCTTGGGGAGAAGTTTGAATCGGTCAAGTGAGTAAATCAAGGAGGGAGTTTAGGAGCTTTTGAATTTGAATGAAGTGGCTGGCCAAGGGACTCTCTATGGTGCAAATTCGGCAAGCAACATAGGTAAGGCAATCAGTATTAGGGTCTCTTTTTGGTACCGATTTCTTTAGACTAGTAGGTCCTCTCTTCTGCTGATTCTATTTACTAAATTAGGGGTCACTCTTTTCTTCTTTTCTAACCAAGTAGCCGAATCTCACACCCCAAAAGACCTCCTACCGATTTCTTTTACTTTTGACCGAAAATACTTTTATTCTTCTTCTTCTCCTATTTTCATCTTCTTCTCATCTTGCACTCATAAACCGAAACCTACACTGTTGTCTTCTTTCCTTGCCGAATCAAACAAAGCTTTCTTCTACTTATTTTCTTCAACCCTTTGTCGACAGACTTTTGACCGAAACCTCTGTGTCGATAGCTCTTTGTCAAAATCGATTACTCTCACTCTTCTTTCTCCTAAACCTTTCCATAAGCTGAACCCCTATTCCTTCATTCCTTCTATTTACCGATTCACCCCACTATTTTATTGATTGAAATGACAAGGATGCCATACCACATATCCAAAAGCCGAAAGCATCTCCTTTTAGACCATTCAAAGCCGAAACCCCTCTAGGCCATTCTTATTGTTGTTAGGGCTAGATCTATTATAGATCTAGTATAGATTTAGTCGGATAAAAGCAAGTGATCAGGGGTCTTCGTGCAAAGTTATTGGTAAGTGTTTTGAGACTTTTCTTCATTTGTTATCTTAATTCAAGGCAAGAAGCCGAAACCCCTTAGGGGGAGGCTAACGTTTCTAGGCTAAAGGCCTTTTGGATTTTTTTTTTGTTTGTATGCGCTAATGTAGGAAAAAGGGACGTGTATCAAGGGGCCTTGGAGACCAAGTCGGTTGGACATCAGGATCTAGTCCATAATCGAGAAAAGGGTAAGATTTTAATGGCTTGGGCCATGTTGGCCGATTATGGTAAAAGGACTATGGCTTATTGGTTGTCAATTGTTAGGCTAACACTTTAGTGATCAACTGTAGGGTTCCGTACGTGGTTCTCATCGTCACTTCGACAGTTAACAGGTGTGTACCATATCTCCGCTATAGACTAGAACGGCAAAGGCCGTAAAGACTAAAAAGTAACCGAAAACTAACTAGAAGTGACCGAAAAGTCAGTCTTAGGAGGATCTGTGAGTAACCGTTTACTCTGTTGTGGCTAAACTTAGAATCAATGGTGATAGAATTGCAAAGTGTGCAATTCTGAACGTCTTGGTAAGTAGGGCTTAATGGGCCAAAGATGGCCCAATGGGCTTCTGAGCTCACGTCGGTAAAAATTTTCATTAAGGCATTCTGGTGGTATGTTGAGAATAAACCGGTTAAAATTAACAATCTGAACGTTAAAATTGGATTTAACGGGCTTAAGACGTTGATGGACTCAGTAAGGCCCAATTAGGGGTTTTAGGCTAAAAAGGGCAAAACTAGAAACCAAGATTAAATGGACTTCTGTAAGCATAAATGGGCTAATAATTACTTGGACATGCATAAAATCCTTAAAAATCTAAAAAAGGACTAAAATACCCCTAAGTATGGAAAATTACCATTATACCCCAAGTGCAAAAATGACCATTATACCCCTAGGGTTCATCCTGTATGAAATGTATGATAATATGTTTCTGTATGTTATATTTCATATATATGTATATCTGATGCATGAGATTCTGATTGTTATATGTCATAACAAATATGCCTGTTGCATGGGGTTTGGGTTTATGATGGAGGAAGCGTTCTGGCAGCCTCGCCACATATATATCTATTCTGGCGGTCTCGCCATATATACATCTGTTCTGGTGGCTTCGCTACAATATCTGTATCTGGTGACCTCGTCACAATATCTGGCAGCCTCGCTGCAAATCTCTGTGGTGTGTAGCGGTTGGGTGGGTCGAGTAGTCTCCTCACATAGTGTATGGCTAGTACGGGGGTGTTATGGATGGATCTGGGTTGTGTTTTCTATTTGCATTTTATATATCTGATCTGTATATGTTATGGGCCTATGGGCTTAACTTGATTTTTGTAATGGGCTAAGGCCTAATTAAATCTAATTCTGAGGCCTGATCTGTTTGGGTCTATGGTTGAGATTATGTTACACACTGAGTTACCAAACTCACCCTTTTTTTCATCTCTACAGGTAACCTTCAACCATAGTGGGCTTGGAGCTGCGAGAGATTCGGAATGGCCACACCATCTTTCAAATTAGTTTTTAACTCAATTAGTTATTTCTAATAAGTCACTTTATTATTTGGGTTTTAAGTTGTAATAAGGTCGTTCTTTAAATTTTTTTATTGGTTTTCTTCTTTAATGGTTTAATTTATACTTTGTTGAATTGCTAGTTTAGGCTACGCTGGTTTTCAAAATCCTAAGAACGTTTTCAAAACTCAACAAATTCAACTAATGAGTAACCTAAAGACTTAACCTAATGACTTTTTCCTTAACTTGCCATTGCAATAAAATATCACTTACAAAAAGCAAAAGGTCAATAACTTAGTTGTAGGTTCATGTGGCATATTGGATCTGGCCATAATGTCCAGGCCAGGTTTGGGTGTTACATTTAGTGGTATCAGAGCCAGGTTGCAGCAACTCGGCTATGGATCGGGTCTAAAAATGAAAGTTTTCAAACAATAAGAACAAAGATTTTCGAAAAATCATAACAATGGTTTCTAAAATTATTTTGGGCTTGTCTCGGTCCGTGCATGAATGATTTTCCAAAGATTAAATTAAGTTTCCTTAATTAATTTTTAAGAAGTGGCACACCGAATCTCCGGCCCAAGCCTGTAAGTTTTCTGAACTTTTACTGATTGTTCCTGAAATTCTGATTATATGCCTGATTAAAACCCTATTATGATACTTTAGTTAGGGTATTACTGAAACTATAGAAACTATGACAAGTAGACTGAGACTGTAGCTAGGTTTCCGCGAAAGAAAACGAACTCTAAAATTCTACTCATTCATAAGACAATTGTAATAAACACTGGAATATTAATCTGATTCATAAAATTTCTAAAAAAGATAATACGAAATGAGTACGCGAGTAGCTCGTGGTAGGGGCCGTGGACGTGGCCGAGATAGTGCACGAGCTAAATCTTCGTCTTCAGGTCATGCGCCAGCAGCTGATGTACCGGTACCACCGGCAACAGAGGTGGAGTCTTATGATCGAGGTGTAGGGGATGACGCCCTATCGCAAGTGATGCTTTGAGTTCTGGAAAGGGTTGCTGGGGCAAGTACCGGTAATGGATTTCAGGGATCTATTTCTGAGTGACTCCGGGCTAATGGAGCAGAGTTCTTTAAGGGCGTGTCTGATGTAGCTCCAAATGTGGCCAAGTACTGGTTAGAGGCCACAGAGCGAATCATGGATGATCTGGACTGCTTTATGGAGCAAAAGCTGAAGGGACCCGTATCGTTGCTTAGAGATGAAGCCTATCAGTGGTGGCTCACGGTGAGAGATGGAACTTCAGCTGGTGAGGTAACATGGGAGCTGTTTAAGACAGCCTTTAAAGGGAAATATGTTGGGGCTGGTTATGTTGACGCTCGCAGGAAAGAATTTCTGAATCTGGTTTAGGGAGGTAAGTCAGTGGCTGAGTACGAGGCTGAGTTTCTGAGGCTGAGCCGGTATGCTTCTGGGATAGTCTCTACAGAGTACGAGCATAGCGTGCGCTTCGAGGATGGTCTGAGAGATGAACTTAGGGTGTTGATTGCTCCACAAAGGAAGCGTAACTTTGCTGCTTTGGTTGAGAAAGCTAAGATAGCTGAAGAGGTAAAGCGGACAGAAAGATAGAATTGCGAGAAGGATAGGAATCGCTTCCGGAGGGATTCTAGACCATCAGGTGGGGCTAACAGGAATGTCAAGAGAGCGAGAGTGGCAGAGCCAGTGTGAGCAGTGCCGATGAATGCCGTTAGACCGCAGGGTTGTAGGAGTTGTGGTAAGATAGATATGGGTGAGTGTCAGAAATGGTCTGGAGCTTGTTTTCGATGTAGGTCTATGGAGCATAGGGTTAAGGATTGTCCCTAGGAACCAGATCAGGCTCAAGTTATGGATCAGAGGGTCACTCAACCAGTGAGGGGTGGACCACAAGCTCCGAGAGGTCGTGGACAAGGCAGAGGTGGAAATGGTAATGGTAATGGTCGAGGACGAGTAGCACCTGGCAGAGGTGTTGGTTTTGCTAAGGCTCGTCAGCCAGCGTTGGTATATGCAGCTCGTCGCCGAGAGGAGGGTGATGCTTCTGATGTTATAACAGGTACATTTTTTATTTCTAGTATGTCATACACTGCGTTGATAGATGTTGGATCTACCCATTCTTATGTTGTATGTGCTATATCTGGGTCACTGGGTGTGCGCTCTGAGGAGACAGTGAGTGGGGTATCAGTATTAAGTCCTTTGGGTCACTCGATTAGGGTAGACAAACTGTATAGAGATGTGCCTATAGAAACCCAAGGAAAAATCTTTTCTGGAGATTTGATGGAGCTACCTTTCGGAGAATTTGATCTTATCTTGGGAATGGATTGGCTTGTTAAGCATAGGGCTACTCTAGATTGTACTGCAAAGCGAATGAGGTTAAAGACCGCAGAGGATGAGGAAGTTATGGTGATAGGTGAACATAGAGATTATCTGTCCAATGTGGTTTCAGTATTGAGAGCCGAGAAGTGGATTCGAAAAGGATGTGAGGCTTATTTGGCATTCAGAAGTCAAACGAAAACTGCGAAACTGACTGTGGACAAAGTTAGAACCGTTAAGGATTTTCAAGATGTTTTTGAAGAAGAGCTTCTAGGTTTGCCTATGAATCGAGAGGTTGAGTTTGGGATCAACTTATTGCCTGGTACAACACCGGTGTCCATTGCACCTTATAGGATGGCACCGAAAGAGTTGGTGGAGCTGAAAGCTCAGATTCAAGAGTTGTTGGATAGAGGCTTTATTAGGCCAAGTGTGTCTCCATGGGGAGCGCCAGTGTTGTTCGTGAAGAAGAAAGATGGGTCAATGCAAATGTGCATCGATTATTGGCAGTTGAACAAACTGACGATTAAGAATAAGTATCCATTGCCAAGAATCGATAACTTATTTGACCAGCTTAGAGGAGCTTCAGTATTCTTCAAGATTGATCTCCGGTCTGGGTACCATCAGTTAAGGGTTAAGGAGGTGGATATTCACAAGACGGCATTCAGAACACGATATGGTCACTATGAATTCTTGGTTATGCCATTTGGGCTGACAAATGCACCTGTAGCATTTATGGATCTGATGAATCGAGTGTTTCAGCCATACTTGGATCGATTTGTGGTCGTCTTTATCGATGATATTCTGGTTTATTCTGAATCTGAGGAGAAGCATGATGAGCATCTCTGTGTTATGCTGCAAGTGTTGAGGGAAAATGAGCTTTATGCGAAATTTAGTAAGTGTGAGTTCTGGTTGAGGGAGGTAACTTTCTTGGGGCATGTTGTCTCTGCTGAAGGGATTAAGGTAGACCCTCGAAAGATTGAAGCAATTCAAGAATGGAAACCACCGAGATCAGTGGCAGAAATTTGAAGTTTTCTGGGTTTGGCTGGGTATTACAGAAGGTTTGTGGAAGGATTTTCTGTGATGGCAGCACCGCTGACAAAGCTCATAAGGAAAGGAGTACCATTTATTTGGACCGAGCAGCAGCAAGAAGCTTTTGAGAAGCTAAAGAAGGTTCTGATCGAGGCACCTGTATTGATTCAGCCAGAGTCTGGAAAAGATTTTACCGTGTATGGTGACGCATCACATGTAGGGTTGGGCTATGTGTTGATGTGAGAGGGTAAAGTGGTTGCTTATGCATCGCGATAGCTTAAAACTCATGAAGTAAACTATCCTACCCATGATCTGGAACTAGCAGCAGTAATCTTTGCACTCAAGATTTGGAGACATTACTTGTACGGAGAAAGGTGTATTATATACACAGATCATAAGAGTCTTAAGTACTTGCTGACTCAGAAAGAGCTAAATCTTAGGCAACGGAAATGGATAGAGTTGCTTAAAGATTATGACTGTGCGATCGAGTATCATCCAGGCAAAGCTAATGTGGTGGCTGATGCCCTAAGTCATAGAACTGTATCTAATCTGAGGGCGATGTTTGCTCGTTTGAGTCTGTATAACGATAGCAGTCTGTTAGCAGAACTACAAGTAAGGCCAACCTGGGTTGAGGAGATTAAGGAAAAGCAGTCGAAGGATGAGTCTCTAATTTCTCAATTCCAACAGGTTAAGGATGGGGATACTTCTGAGTTTGGACTTAACAGCGAGGGAGTTCTATGTTTCCGAGGTAGAGTCTATATTTCTAAGGATTCTAGTTTGAGGCAAGCAATTCTAAATGAAGCTCATAGAGGACTGTGTGCTATGCATCCTGGAGGTAATAAGATGTATCATGACTTAAAGGAGTTGTATTGGTGGCTTGGGCTGAAGCGAGAGGTAACGGAATTTGCGGGAAAATGTCTGACCTGCCAGCAAGTGAAAGCTGAACATTAGTTACCTTCTGGACTTCTGCAACCAGTAAAAGTACCACTTTGGAAGTGGGAGAGGGTGACCATGGATTTTGTAAGTGGGTTGCCCTGGGCACCGACGAAGAAGGACTCGATTTGGGTAATTATGGATAAGCTAACTAAATCTGCTCATTTCATCCCTGTTCGTACCGATTATTCACTTAAGAAGTTAGCCAAATTATATGTAGCAGAAATTGTGCGACTACATGGGGTGCCAGTGTCGATTATTTCTGATCGAGATCCTAGATTCACATCTCGGTTCTGGCAAAAGTTGCATGAGGCATTGGGAATGCGATTAAACTTTAGCACGGCTTTTCATCCACAGACTGATGGTCAGTCAGAAAGGGTTATTCAAATTCTGGAAGACATGTTGAGGAGATGTGTTATCAACTTTCGAGGCAGTTGGGAGGATTATCTACCGTTGGCAGAATTTGTGTATAATAACAGTTATCAGGCTAGCATTCGTATGGCACCTTATGAGGCATTGTATAGTCGTAAGTGTCGTACACCTAGTTGTTGGACCGAATTGGGCGAGTGGCAAGTTCTTGGACCTGAGTTGGTAGCAGAGACTGAAGAGAATGTCAAAGTGATTAGGTATCGATTAAAAGAGGTATCTGATTGGCAGAGGTCTTATGCAGATTTAAGGCGCAAGGAGATTGAGTATTCAGTGGATGACATGGTCTTTTTGAAGGTTTCGCCTTGTAAGAAGATATTGAGATTTGGTAAGAAAGGCAAGTTGAGTCTGCAGTTCATTGGGCCTTATCGGGTTCTTAAGCGAGTAGGTCCAGTGGCTTATCAGTTGGAGTTACCTCCAGAACTAAACAGGATACATGATGTGTTTCATGTATCCATGTTAAGACGATATCGTTCTGACCCTACTCACATCCTACCAGTTGCAGAAGTTGAAGTACAGCCTGATTTGACTTTCGAGGAAGAGCCTGTGCAGATTCTAGATCGAGATGTGAAGGTTCTAAGGAGAAAGTCCGTTCCATTAGTAAAGGTACTTTGGCGTAATCATGGAAAAGAGGAAGCTACTTGGGAACCAGAGGAGGCAATGCGTTAATAGCACCCACAGCTGTTCGAATAAGGTAAATTTCGAGGGCGAAATTTCTTTAAAGAGGGTAGAGTTGTAACGCCCTAATTTTTGGGTCTTTCTTGGATTATTGTTCATCTGACAAAATGTTTGAACTCTGGTATTTGGGTGTGTAATTCTTGCTTGGGGAGTATTAATGGGCCTATGGAAGGCCCAGGTGTTGGTTAAAAACTCGGGAAAATTTTAGATTTTTCACTTAGAAGATATGGGGCCTTTGGAAGTAGGTGTCTTAAGAAATTGTGCGTGGAATATAGCACAAAAGGAGCCTTGGTAGAGTGGCTAAGTGACGCCACTAGTCTCCTAAAAATGTGGCATGTGGAGCTTGAATGAGGGCCAAGGTTCAAGTCCCAGAGTATGCAAGGGTGGCGTTTTATTTTTGTGCAAGGAGCAAGTAAGAGTTTGAAGCAGAGTAAAACTCTGCTTGGGGAGAAGTTTGAATCGGTCAAGTGAGTAAATCAAGGAGGGAGTTTAGGAGCTTTTGAATTTGAATGAAGTGGCCGGCCAAGGGACTCTCTATGGTACAAATTCGGCAAGCAACATAGGTAAGGCAATCGATATTAGGGTTTCTTTTTGGTGCCGATTTCTTTAGACTAGTAGGTCCTCTCTTCTGCCGATTCTGTTTAGTAAATTAGGGGTCACTCTTTTCTTCTTTTCTAACCAAGTAGCCGAATCTCACACCCCAAAAGACCTCCTGTCGATTTCTTTTACTTTTGACCAAAAACACTTTTGTTCTTCTTCTTCTCCTATTTTCATCTTCTTCTCATCTTGCACTCATAAACTGAAACCTACACTGTTGTCTTCTTTCCTTGCCGAATCAAACAAAGCTTTGTTCTACTTTTTTTTTTCAACCCTTTGTCGACAGACTTTTGACCGAAACCTCTGTGTCGATAGCTCTTTGTCAAAACCGATAACTCTTACTCTTCTTTCTCCTAAACCTTTCCATAAGCCGAACCCCTATTCCTTCATTCCTTCTATTTGCCGATTCACCCTGCCTATTTTATTGATTGAAACGAAAAGGACGCCATACCACATATCCAAAAGCTGAAAGCATCTCCCTTTAGACCATTCAAAGTCGAAACCCCTCTAGGCCATTCTTATTGTTGTTAGAGCTAGATGTATTATAGATCTATTATAGATTTAGTCAGATAGAAGCAAGTGAGTAGGGTTCTTCGTGCGAAGTTATTGGTAAGTGTTTTGAGACTTTTCTTCATTTGTTATCTTAATTCAAGGTAAGAAGCCGAAACCCCTTAGGGGGAGGCTAACGTTTCTAGGCTAAGGGCCTTTTGGCTTTTCTTCTGTTTGTATGCGCTAGTGTAGGAAAAAGGGACATGTATCAAGGGGCCTTAGAGACTAACTCGGTTGGACATCAGGATCTAGTCCATAATCGACAAAAGGGTAAGATTTTAATGGCTTAGGCCATGTTGGCCGATTATGGTAAGGGGATTATGGCTTATTGGTTGTCAATTGTTAGGCTAACACTTTAGTGATCAACTGTAGGGTTCCGTACGTGGTTCTCATCGTCACTTCGACAGTTAACAGGTGTGTACCATATCTCCGCTATAGACTAGAACGGCAAAGGCCGTAAAGACTAAAAAGTAACCGAAAACTGACCAGAAGTGACCGAAAAGTCAGTCTTAGGAGGATCTGTGAGTTATCGTTTACTCTGTTGTGGCTAAACTTAGAATCAATGGTGATAGAATTGCAAAGTGTGCAATTGCAAACGTCTTGGTAAGTAGGGCTTGATGGGCCAAAGATGGCCCAATGGGCTTCTGAGCTCACGTCGGTAAAAATTGTCATTAAGGCATTCTGGTGGTATGTTGAGAATAAATCGGTTAAAATTAACAATCTGAACGTTAAAATTGGATTTAACGGGCTTAAGACGTTGATGGACTCAGTAAGGCCCAATTAGGGGTTTTGGGCCAAAAAGGGCAAAACTGGAAACCAAGATTAAATGGACTTCTGTAAGCATAAATGGGCTAATAATTACTTGGACATGCATAAAATTCTTAAAAATCTAAAAAAGGACTAAAATACCCCTAAGTATGGAAAATTACCATTATACCCCAAGTGCAAAAATGACCATTATACCCCTAGGGTTCATCCTGTATGAAATGTATGATAATATGTTTCTGTATGTTATATTTCATATATATGTATATCTGATGTATGAGATTCTGATTGTTATATGTCATAACAAATATGCCTGTTGCATGGGGTTTGGGTTTATGATGGAGGAAGTGTTTTGGCAGCCTCGCTGCAATCTGGTGGCCTCGCCACATATATTTCTGTTTTGGTGGCCTCACCACATATACATCTATTCTGGTGGCTTCACCACAATATCTGTATCTGGTGACCTCGTCACAATATCTGGCAGCCTCGCTACAAATCTCTGTAGTGTGTAGCGGTTGGGTGGGTCGAGTAGTCTCCCCGCATGGTGTATGGCTGGTACGGGGGTGTTATGGATGGATTTGGGTTGGGTTTTCTATTTGCATTTTATATATCTGATTTGTATCTGTTATGGGCCTATAGGCTTAACCTGATTTCTATAATGGGCCAAGGCCCAAATAAATCTGATTCTGAGGCCTGATCTGTTTGGGTCTATGGTTGAGATTATGTTACACACTGAGTTACCAAACTCACCCTTATTTTCATCTCTGCAGGTAACCCTCAACCATAGTGTGCTTGGAGCTGCGAGAGATTCGGAATGGCCACACCATCTTTCAAATCGATTTTTAACTCAGTTAGTTATTTCTAATAAATTACTTTATTATTTGGGTTTTAAGTTGTAATAAGGCCGTTCTTTAAATTTCTTTATTGGTTTTCTTCTTTAATGGTTTAATTTATACTTTGTTGAACTGCTAGTTTAGCCTGCGCTGGTTTTCAAAATCCTAAGAACGTTTTCAAAACTCAACAAATTCAACTAATGAGTAACCTAAAGACTTAACCTAATGACTTTTTCCTTAACTTGCCATTACAATAAAATATCACTTACAAAAAGCAAAAGGTCAATAACTTAGTTGTAGGTTCATGTGACACACAAGATCTGGCCATAACGTCTAGGCCAGGTTTGGGGTGTTACACCTGTAGCCCTATCATATGATCCAGTCTTCGTCGCTGGCGGAGCTTGCGCTTCCTCAGCTGGCATATGTCCAGAAGATGAAGATGCAGCTTGCAAACTACCTCAGCCTCGTCCACGGCCTTGCCCATGACCTCGTCCATGAATAGCTCTTGTACTCATATCGATTTATCTGTTTGCAAGTTTTATGACATTAGTTTAATGTTTCAATTATTTATTACAGAATGTTTTATGTATAGGTAAAGTTTCAGTGTTTGTTTTCGCGTAATTCATAGCCTGGCTACTGTCTTAGTCTCCTAGGGTTTAGTTTTCCCTACAGTCTCAATCTTGTAGTCTTCATACTACCTTATCTACAGTATCATGTCAAAGGCTCAGTTCTATCTACGGTATTGTTTCAGTGCAGTTCAGAGTATAAAGCAGAAATACTTTCAGAAACCACATAAAAATCTAAGTTTTCTTTTCAAAATCAAAGTCTTAGAACATGTGTATTTTGAAAAACAAGTTTGAAACGAGTCTATTTTCGAAAAAAATTTGATTTTTCCAACAATACCTTTATTGGGCTGAAAAATTTTGAAAACTTTTTTAGACCCGATCCACAGCTGAGTTGTTGCAACCTGGCTCTGATACCACTAAATGTAACACCCCAAACTCGGCCCAGACGTTATGGCCAGATCCGGTGTGTCACATCATCTAGGCCTAATCCATGTTGCCTAATTACTAAGTTTAGGGTGAGCTTTTGAAAAAGATCTTTAAGGTTTGAAGAGAAATTCCCGGTTTCGTTTGAGGTTCGTTCTAATTTCTACCATCTTATTAAAATATTTGCTTTTTATCATTATGTTGGTTAATAAATTGAGTTATATAGTTGATTTTGAAAACGTCGGGTTAAGTTTTAAAAGCTCACATAGTCATAATTAGAATAACAAAGTAAGGAATAAATAAGTTATAAAAGTAAAACCCAAAACATAATTAAAGCGGCCTTATTACAACCCCGAAAATAGAAAGTAAAACGAGTAAAAATAAATAAATATTAAGTTTAAACCAAACGCAGTCTTCATGGCCATTTTGAATCCTGCTCAGCTCAAAGTCCACGAACTAAGGCTAACCTGCAAGGATGGAAGGAAATGAGTGAGTTTGGAAAACTCAGTGTGTGCAAAAAACCCATCCAAGCCCAAGTCAGCTCAAGCCCACTGGGCCCAAGCCCTATCCAGTCACTGTGTCAACTGGGCCGAAGCCCTATTCAGTGCTCAGTTACTGGGCCGAAGCCCTATTGAGATCCAGTAATCTAGGCTAAAGCCCTTCTCAATACAGTATAGAAAACAGTGCGGCCCATAGGCCCAATACAGAAACAGAACAGATAAATAGCCTGTATGCAAGCCCATAATCCGTGGAGAGACTACTCAACCCACCCAACTGCTACACACCACCCGTACCAACCAGCACACCATGTGGGGAATAACTTGACCCACCCAGCCCACACACCACATTCGCAGCATGGCTGCTCAGATAATGTGGCTAAGCCACTAACAGTATAACGAGGCAAAGCCCCTTTTCAGTAACACGAGGCATAGCCCCTTTCAGTAAACGTGGAAATGCCACTCACACTTCCTCCACCAATAGCCCAACCCATGCAACAGGTAGATATAATATGGCATACAGTAACAGAAACAGACAATCATGCATTTCAGTCAAATTTTGCCCTAGGGGTATAACAGTCTTTTTACACCTACGGATAAAACGATAATTTTCCATCTATTAGAGTGTTTCGGTAATTTTATTAGTTTTTAAAGTTTCCATGTATATTACAGTCACTGCTATTTTATTTGTCGTTATAGTAGTCCATTTTACTTAGTTTAACAATTTTAGCCTTTGGGCCCTAAAACCCCTAATGGGCCCTACAGTGTCTACAAGCACCTTAAGTCTATTTAGTCTAATTTCCATGTTCAATTATCAGTTTTAGCAGTTTTGACCCTACTGTCTATCAGAATACCATTAATGCCCATTTTTACCCATATGGGCTCGAAAGCCCATTGGGCCCCTATTTTGCCTATCGAGGCCTAACTTACTGAGACGCACAAAATCGCGCACCCGACCAACTTGCTACTCGCGTTTACAGATCCATCAAGATCCAACCGACTTGTGAGCATTCACACGTTCACAAGCCTACGAAATGCCAAAATTTCGGCATTTTGACTTTTTAGCTTTTGCCAAACTGAACTATGGAGAGTGTTCGATACACACACTTGTTTGTGATTCCACCATTGAAAACTCCTAAGTGATACCTCCTTTATCAATTTAGACGCACTAGATCTAGATCTGGTTGTACCAATGACTTCAACTCCTCGCTTGATCACCTCTTTCGCTAACTGCTCACCAATCACCTTTCTATCTTGGATCTACTGTCGGCCTAGCCTCAAACGCAACTAGAGAGGGTCACCATACTTTCGACTTTTAGATCTATACTTAGATACTCTTGTCGACACAATAGAGGAATAGGGGCAGTGAATCGATAGCCAAAAGAAATAGATGATGAAGGATTCAGCTTGTTGGAGGATTCAAGAGAAGAAAGAGATGATTTTGGCAAAAAAGGTAGTTGACAATGGGGTGTTTCAGCTTCTAATAGTTGTCGATGGGAGTTAAGATGAAAAGAGAAAACGAATAGATTGATTCAGCTTAGAAGGGATCACAATAGAATGGAATCGGCTCAAGATTAAGAAGAGAAGAAGAAGAATAAGATCAGAGAAAAAGAACAAGAGAAAGGGGTGGTGATTTCGGTTAGAAGGAGAAATCGGCAATAGGGGGCTCTTTGGGGTAAGTTTCGACTATTAGAGACAGAAAAGAAGAAAAGGATGAGGCAAAAAGAATGACAAAATGAAAGACCTAATATGCTACACCTAATCGGCAGAAGAAGAGTTCACTTACCTAGAGAAATCAGTACACTAAAACTCAAATGCTGAATATGCTATGCCTAGGGTTGAATACCGAAATTGCACTATGCAGAGTCCCTTGGCCAGCCACTGCTTCTCCAATTCGTATTTCCCTAAAATCTCTCCTTGATCTACTCTCATGAGCAATTCAAATTCTCTATGCCAGAGTTTCACTTGAATGCCACCACTTGACCACACATGCACATAATAAAAATACAAATGCCATAAGCTTACCTTTTGACTTGAACCGTGGGCCTTCAATTCCCTCCTAGGTGCCACTTTTTTAGGAGCTTAGTGGCAACACCTTGCCACTATGCCAAAGCTCTTTTTGTGACAAATTTTACTAGGTTTTTCGTAAGACCCCTCTTAGCTAAGTTCCTCCCTTCACTTAAAAACATATTTTGATATTTTTTTCGAGTTTTAACCCGAGTTTGGGCCTTCTAAAGGCCCACTAACATACTTAAACACAAATTCAACAGTCTCAATACAGAAAATTCATAATTTCACCAAAATCACAACAAGCCCGAAAAAGTCCAAAAATTAGGGCGTTACATAAAGTGCAATAATTCAATAATTTGAACCGAGGTAAGTTTGTATGTAAATAATTCATTATTTTCATTTGTGTTGTAATATTTTAATGCATATTATGAAATATAATTGTATGATATTATGATTGGCGAGATGTGGGAAAGTGAAATTCCTAATTGAATCGTCAAAAAACGAAAGATACGGATATTGTGTAGGTCACATGTGTGGTTCCAAGGATAGGACACCATGTGTACAAGAGAACTACGAGATATGATGTGGTAGCTAGGTCACATGTGTAATACTAGGTTTATACCATGTGTACACGAGAGCTACGGATTAAGGGTAGCTAGGTCACATGTGTAATACTGGGTGTATACCATGTGTGCACGAGAGCTACAGATTAAAGATAGCTAGGTCGCATGCATGGGACCGAGGGTACATCATGTAGACACAAAAGCTATGTTGTATGTAGCTAGGTCGATGTGTGGTTTCAAGTGTTAGACACCATGTAGACATGAGAGGTACGGGACTAAGTAGCTAGTTTGCATGTGTGGTTCAGAGCGTTGAACACCATGTAGACACGAGAGCTATGGGATTTATTGGCTAGGTCACTTGAGTGATATCGAGTATACACCATGTGTACACGAGAGCCAGATTATGTTTTGGTGGAACTATGTACTGAAACCACTAGGTATCAAATGTCATTTCGAAGGGTTCAACGAGAAAAGCTTACTAAAAGAGTCTGGTGTGGTGATATGGTGTGTAAGTGTAGGTGTATACATATGAACAATGTGCTCGAGATGTAAATGACTTGTGGTAAGGTTGATATGGTGTAAGTGTTAACATGAATACTTGGAAATATTATTGAATGCTCTTTCGAAGGGTTCAATGAGAAAAGCTTACTAAAAGAGTCTGGTGTGGTGATATGGTATGTAAGTGTAGGTCTATACATATGAACAATGTGCTCGAGATGTGAATGACTTGTGGTAAGGTTGATATGGTGTAAGTGTTAACATGAATACTTGGAAATATTAATGATGGTTATACATTGGAATGGCTAATATTGAACATGATTGGTGTTATGTGCTCATAAATGAAATAATATGAGGAAAACATGGAAGAGTAAGATTTTCAATAAAATAGTTTGAAAGATCAGCAGTTATGTGATTTTGAAAAATCACAAAAAATGGTGAAATTTAATTAGATTCTGAATGCGTTATGGAATTAAATCCCATTGAGTCTATTTAGACATAAAAGAAACAGTGTGAGGAAATGATTTATAGATTATTAGATATTTAAATTATAGTGAGACAGGGTCAGAATGGGTTCAGAAATCCCCTATTCCAAATTTGGAAAAAAATAAAAATTTTACAAAAATAATTATGAGATATGATTTAGATGCTTGAATTCCTTATTGAGTCTTCTTTTAAAGGAAACAAACGGAAACATATTTCCAATTTTGTACGATGAGATAACTAAATTTTAGTGATAAGGGTTCGTAACAGTCAAGTAGCGAAATAGGGGAAAATTTAGGAAATAAACTGTATTGATTGACTGAACCAAAAATTTTGGAAATTTCATGGTAAGAAGATATGTGAGTCTAGTTTTAGGGAAAATTAGTGGATATAAATTTGGAGTTCCATAGCTCTAGATAAAAATAATTTAGTAATTGTGGTACGAGTAGACAACTTGGGGTGGACAAGAGTAGAAAGTGAAAACTATGTGCAATTACAACCATATTGTTTTTAGATCATAATGAAAGGTTTTATTGAGTCATGTTAATGAATTATTTACTTTTTTACATACTTACTTACTAAGCTATAATGTTTACTCCCTTCCTTTCATTTTTCTTATAGTGTTTTAGATGCTAGCTCGAGTTGGAGGTCGCTAAAGATTCAATCACACTATCAAGCTAAGAACGTTATCAAAAGAGTACAAATTATTTATACTTTATGGCATGTATAGGGAACTGAATATATGGGTATATGTTATTAAGTTGGCCTAGAATGTTAACCTAAGTCAATGGAAATTTTATTGTTGTATACGGCCATTTGATATGTCTAATAATAGCTATGTTATAAGTCATATTGACGGAATACATGAATGAGTATGTTTGCATAATCATGAATGAATTTGTTTAAAATATGGACTTGATAATTGTGTCATGTGAATGGTCATGCAAGTGTATGTTGTGGGTGGTTAATGGCAAGGTAAGAGTGATGTGGTACATTGAACTTATGTCGTTTGGGTAATGAATTTATGCCTCAATAGTGGCTACTTGGAGGCCTAAATATGTCATGTTGTGTATTGATGAAATTGGCCTAAGTGTATAAGTGATTTTGAGTGACAGAAAGGCTTGGTAAATAGCCTCAATTGCATCCACACGGCCTAGGACATGGGTGTGTGCCTTGGCCGTGTGACTTTGAGTGTGTGTTGATGTAATAAATAGAATATCCCCAGTTTTGCACACGGGGTGACCACACGGGCATGTCGAGGTCGTGTGAAGAATACGGGCATGTGCTCGGCTGTGTGAAAACCCCTGTAGGTTTGAAATGGAAAATAAATTTGCAATAATTCCATACTGGTTAGGACACAGGCGTGTGTGACCACACAGCCTGCCCACACGGGCATGTTCCTGTTACTAACGGGCATGTGCCCTGTTTTTATTCAAATTTTCTAAAATTTTCCTAAGTTCTCGATTGGGTCTCAGACCTCTCTCAAACTATGTTTTAGGCTCTGTAGGCCTATTTTAAGGATTGTATGATATATTATGAGAAGTTTTAAATTGGAACGAAAGTTTTATGGCCCGCTTTTGTATGGTTAATCGTGTTATTATCCGATAATGCCTCGTACTCAGTTCTGGCATTGAACTCGGGTAAGGGGTGTTACATTTAGTGGTATTAGAGCTATGGTTTAGTAGTTCTCAGATTACCATATCATGTGAAGGAGTCTAGCTATACATGCCATACGTGAATTGTGATAGTGTGATGTCTTTCAACCCCGATGAGATTGTTTTGTCAAGCAGAGATGCTTTCCAACCGAGCTACCATCAATAATGCAGAAAGGGAATATGTAAGTTTGTATAATTTACTAATTATATGGATTTGTTGAAATGGATTTTCGTGATTTGAGACGATATGCATGTGTTAATGGAATACAATAGATTAATGAACAGTGGAAGAATATGAGTAAAATGTTATTATCCCGAATAAACATTATATTCTGATGAGTTAGAGTGGTTCTTTGCAGAAGATAAAGTGAAACTTATCTTGTAATGGGTTTATCATGATATAGTTAAAATTCATATATGATAATATTGAATGTGTAAACTAAGTAGAATGCCAGAAAATGGGTACTTTGTTTAGAGACATGTGATGAATTGATGATAAAGACCATGGTCTGACCATTGCAATATGTAAAAAATGCAACTGTGTGATTTTTCGTATAAGACCATAGTCGGGCTATGACTTCGATGTATTGTGTGTATATGTGAAAGGTCATAATTGAACTATGACATTGTGTAAAATGAAGTACCCAATTTCGTAAGACGTTCTCAAAAAATTGATTAAATATTATAGGTGAATGTATATGAGGATTTAAAGGATAAAGTTGTAGTGAACTTGAATGAATGATCTTATTAAAGGAATATTGTGTATGACAGGATGTGATAGTAAAATGCATAATTGTGAAGTGATACTAAAAGTTGAATAATTAACGTAAGAAATTAACATGGAAAAATGAAATGAAATGCAAGTTTAGGCTATGATGAGCACTTATGTTTGCTTGGCATTTACATGATGTTATGTGTGTAACCTGGGTGATCGAGTACATGAATGTGGGTTGAGCGTATGAGGCACTTAGTGTGTGAAAGATGGAAATAGCTATGGCTATTGAATTATGGGCACTAAGTGTGCGATATGTAACACCGCATGCCTGGCCTAGAAGTTAGGCCCGAGTCCGGCATGTCACATTAAAGTGTTTTTCGAGAACCATGTTTTCAATGAAACCCTTCTTATTTAAAACTTGTTGCCAACTAAAACATGTGTTTGTTTATTTTCAAAATGTGGTCAACTAAAAGTTAATCCCTTTTAAAAATATTATTACCTTTAAAACCTTCTTTATTGCGGAAGCTTAATTTAATTAGTTGCGAAAGATGTAGTGTTTGAAAACAGTTAACATTTTGGAAAACTGTAATTCACCTCTAGCAGATATAATTCAAAGTAAATAAAAACCCTAAAATAAAAATCTAGAAATTATAAAAGGCCTTATTACAAACCAAACCCAAAATAAAGTACTTGAGAGTAAATAACCAGAACAGAAAGCATAAGCAATGTGTGGCCTTCTCCGAGTCCCTCGCAGCTCCGATCCGTCTAAGACTGGGGATTACTTGCACAATTAGTAAACGGGTAAGTTTTATGAAAACTCAATGTGTAATCCCCTACTACAAATACGAACAGTCAGTTATGTAAAAGAATTAAAAAGTTTGCCCTACAATAATTCCAGTATCAATTGGGCCTTAGCCCATTATAAAAGGCAGTACCAGATAGGCCTTAGCCCATTACAAAATCAGAGACATTATCTGAACCAGAATCAATATCAGAATCAGAGTCAGTATCAGAATCAGAATCAAAATCAGAATCAGAATAAGAATAAGAATCAGAATCAGAATCAGAATCAGAATCAGATTCAGAATCAGAATCAAAATGTGAATGCAATGCCCAAGCCCAGTCTAGCCTTACATACCACCTGTACCAGCATTACACACCATGTGGGGAATAACTCAACCCACCCAGCCCTACACACCACAGACGCAGTAGAGCTACTAAAACAGAAATCGTGGCAAAGCCACCAGAGCAGAAATATGAGGCAAAGCCTTTAAGTAGATTACGTGGCAGAGCCACTTTATAGCACTTCCTCCATATCAAACCCAACCCCATGTAATATGTCCTGTATGCTATGTTCAATCATCAAACGTGTATGCAGAATGGCCATGCTCATTATCAGTCATTTAAACATATATTAAAACCTACCAGTCACACAACCATAGTCACGTCAGTCAAAATACTGTCATACGAACAGTCGATTCAATCAAATACACCAACCAAGTCAGTCACTTGCCCACAAGGGCAAAACAGTCATTTTACACCCTAGGGGCAAAATGGTCATTTTACCCTACAGGGGTATTTCGATAATTCTACCCTACAGGGGTATTTCGGTAATTTTACCCTATAGGGGTATTTCGGTAATTCTACCCTACAGGGGTATTTCAGTAATTTTACCTTACAGGGGTGTTTCAGTAATTCCATAAATCAAACGTAACACGGTAATTTTACAAATCAGGGGTAAAATGGCAATTTTACAAATTAGGGTAAAATGGTATTTTTACAAATCAGGGGTAAAACGGTAATTTCATAAAATCACAGGTAAAATAGTAATTTTCCAATTCAGGGGTAAAACGGTAAATTTACAAATCAGGGGTAAAACGGTAATTTTACAAATCAAGGGTAAAACAATACTTTCACAAATCGGGGGTATTATAGTATTTTTACCCTATAAGGGTATTTCAGTAATTTTGTAAACCAATGGCATTTTAGTAATTTTGTAAACCAAAGGTATTTTAGTAATTTTTTAAATCAAAGGTATTTTAGTAATTTTGTAAATCAAGGGTATTTCAGTAAGTTTGTAAATCAAGGGTATTTCAATAATTTTGTAAATTAGGGGTAAAACGGTAATTCTATAAATCGAGGGTACTTTGGTAATTTTACAAGTTGAGGGTAGTTTAGTAATTTTGTAACCCAAGCGTATTTCAGTAATTTGGTAGACTAAAGTATTCTAAACAGAGATAACAATGCTTATGGGCCTAGGGCCCATTCTCGGCCCAAATGGGCCCACACGCTCGTGTGGCCCTTTTAGCCCAAATCTAGCCACAGATATGAGATTCACCTAGTCTAGTCCAATATTACTACACAACCAAACAACTTATCCAATTGGGCCTACGGGCCTATTGGGCCCACATGGCCCCTTTCGGCCCATCGTGGCCCAAAGCAGCCATCTTACAACTAGAGTAGTGAGAAATACACACTTGATAGGAATCTAGAGTTAATCCCTTCTTTGAACACTCCTATGCTCAAACACCAACCAAGGTATCGTTACTCTCCTCAGAGATCGCTCTATTTAAAGCCAGCTTCTCGCCTACTCCCATGCTAGCTTCCTGATGTGGGATCCCTCCATCAGTCCTCCAAAATAAACTCAGTAGCAAAATAACCAACCTTTGCATGCAGAGGGATTCGAACCATAGTCCTCTCAATAACCATGCCACGCCACCACCACTAGGACACAAGCTCCTTTGTGTCATAAGTCCAACACATTTAACTTCAAAACCCACCTACTTGCTTCCAGATTTATTTAAAAGAAAAACCAAAATAAATTGCAAGAGCTAAGACTTGAACCTTGGACCCCTTACTTCCTTTATGGCGTCACTTCCTTGTCCCCTAAATGGCACCACTTTTCCACTACACCACACTCCTTTTTGTGCCTTATTTTACCCTGATTTATTTATGAGTCATACCACATGAGATCAGGGTTCCACTAAGGCTAAAAATCAAAATTTTTCCTATGTCCGAACTAGAACCCGGGACTTCGTAGTACCCTCCAAACACTTCAAAATTACACATTTGAATTATTTAAGCCACCTTTTAATCGATCCAAAACTCAAGGCCCAATCCTTCTAGGCCTAAAATTCAGGGCGTTACACGATATTTTATAGTTTCGGCTAATTTGTTGACATTTAGTGTGTGATGATATTGTGTGTGATATAGTTGAATCTATATGGTTGATGATAGTGTGTATGACATAGATGCAAAATTATGAGAATAAATGATCATGGTTGAATGATTTAGAATGAGTAGAAATAATGTGCTTGTATGAGAACTAAAAGAAATTGTATGAAAGTGAGTTATGGTTATGAATGCGATGGTGTGAATCTAGTGACGATAGAATTGGTGTGATGATAGTATCCAAGTCTTATTGGTCATTGTTCTGCTTAACCTACAAAGAGATTATGTTGCTTTTGTTATAATCGACTTTAGTGCGGATGAGTGATGTTTTCTTCCGAAATTGTTTTGAAACCCTATCGAGGTTTTCATTTTTTTGGGGTTGGTGTTCTTAAAATTTTAGTACAATTTTATAGCTGGAATATTATTTATCTATGCAGTGAAAAAGTTGATTTTATTTTGGCATCTTTGATTTTAACAATATCATATGGTTATGGCTTCATCATAGTCCGACATTGTGATGATTGATGGGTTAAGTTGTGTGAGCCTATGCTATTGGGTATTACATTTTGTTTAAGGCTATCTGATGTGGTTAAACTAGTCGTGATATGAATGTATGATAAGGTTTATACAAGTGAGATGCTTATTTATTAGGATGAATGATAGCAGGGATATGATGTGTAGGAAATGTGGTAAGTGGATGGTTATATAAGTATGTTAAGTTGAGAAAAAGGTTTATGTTTTTCGATTCGGTATTTTTGCATTACCTGGGTATAAATAGTACTGAAATGTAAAATGATGGGCTGTATGTTCAGACGATTAAAAACGCATTGAAAAGAACTATTCGACTAAGTGATTTAAAGACAACCACTTTTATGCCTTTGCTAGGAGTTCAATAATATTGTATGCTTGATGGAAAAACGTCATATCCATCCAGGTCTTAACAGTTAAAAGTGCCTAATGTTACAAAAAAAAGACCTGAAGTTTAAAACTTTATCAATGGATAGAGATAATGAAAGATTTCGAGAAAATTTCTGATTAATCCTTGAGGAAGCAGTTATAGTTATAGATGCCTGAATGGAAAATTTATTTATTTATTTATTTTTGAGAGTACTGGTTACTCGATTGATCTTATTAATGGTGGTTTAATTCTAGTAATATTAAATATTAAAGCAATGTTTTCTTTGCAAAATTGAGAAACTCAAAAATGCGATAGTGAATGGTAATCTAAATGAGGTCACAGTGAGTCTATTTCTGATATTGAATTCTAGGTCAGACATGATTCTTGTTGTTGTTATTTCAAGATAAAAATTGCATACTGACGAATCTAGAACTTATGCAGATGTCTTGGTGTAGGGCTCAATAGTAACACATTTATTCATCCAAGAATAATAAAATGTACAGTTATATGGGTAGATGTTTCGGTGATTGAGTAGGTATCGCAATAATTTTTGAGTTTATGTTCAGACGATTATTTGTTAGCAAGTAAGCCAAAATCTAGTGTATTCAAGACTAATATAGTTAGTAATGGAATGGGAGTGATGACAAGATAGAGTTACCATAAGTTTCATGTCAGGATTTTCATAATCTCCGAAAAGGAAGGTGTTATTTGGATTGTGGTTGATTGTTTAGCAAAGATCCGTGTGATCATTTCAGTTGTGCAGAGTTCTTATTCGATGGATTACATAGAATATGTGTTCTGGAGAGATTAATTCATATTTTAATGATGTATTCTGGCACTATGTACTAAATTTTAAAGGTTATTGGAAAAGAGATATGTGAGAGTAAATCAATTTATGGTTGTGGAAAGTTAGTGAGAGTGTTTCATGAGAATTGGAAACTACTTCACCTAGTAAGATTTTCGGGGAGGAAAATCCCAAAAAGGGGGAGAATTGTAACAGCTCGAATTAGGGCCCAAACGAATAGTGGTTTCGAAAACCACAAATCTGAAGTAGAAAAATTTATTGCGATTAAGTTTTAAAGTTTATAGGGTGATAGAATAATCGTGTGAAATTTTCGTTAAGAAATTTTATCGATTGGATGTCCAATATGATAAATGGGACTAAATTGAAATAGGTGAAAATGTGTATTCTAATTCATGAAGGCACTTGATTGGAATGGGTTTTTAAAGTAGAGGTCTTTAAATGGAAATTAGGCCATTATAACTTAGTTTGGACAAAAATACCCTTGGGTGGACAAAATACCAAAGGTTTTTAATGAAGGGCATTTTTGTAATTAGGTAAATAAAAGAATAAAATGGGGAAAATAAGCCAAAATTGTGTCCATGCTTCTTCAACCTTGGTCAAAACCCTCGATGGACACTATGGCTAGGGTTTTCAAGCTTCCAAGCTCAATAGTAAGTGCACCCAAGCCCCGTTTTTAATGTTCTTTACATTTTTGAGATCCCAGTAACTCGATTTAGCTATTTCCACCATTATTTTGAGCTAGGGTTTGAGTTCAAAAATTTACCCATGTTGAATAATTGTGTATTTTGATGATTAAAGGTAGATTATGACTGTCTATGATAAGAGAAACGAGTTTTACTAGGTAATTTTTGATGAAACCGAATAAAAGGGGCTAAATTGTAAGAGTTAAAAATTGGTCATAAGTATGTGATTTAGTGAGAAATGCCATAGTTATGAAAATGAGTCGGCTGGGTCTAAAATATAAGGAAATTGAATAAAAATCCATTTACGAGCCTAGGGGCAAAAGTGTAATTTTGATAAAGTTTAAGGGTAAAAACGTAAATTTTCCAAAATATGATTTTTGGGTCACATTGAATAATGTGGCTAATAATTGAGCTAAATGTGATATTATAGGTAATGGAAAACGAGATTCGAACTGAAAACATGAGAAAGAAAAAGGTTTCGGACTAAAGTGTAATAATTCAATAATTTGGACCGAGGTAAGTTTGTATGTAAATAATTCATTATTTTCATTTGTGTTGTAATATTTTAATGCATATTATGAAATGTAATTGTATGATATTATGATTGGCGAGATGTGGGACAATGAAATTCCTGATTGAACATTCGAAAAACGAAAGATACGAATATATTGTGGCTAGGTCACATGTGTGGTTCTGAGGATAGGACACCATGTGTACATGAGAGCTATGAGATACCATGTAGTAGCTAGGTCACATGTGTAATACTAGGTTTATACCATGTGTACACAAGGGCTACGGATTAAGGGTAGCTAGGTCACATGTGTAATACTGGGTGTATACCATGTGTACACGAGAACTATGGATCAAAGATAGCTAGGTCACAGGCATGGTACCGACGGTACATCATGTAGACACGAGAGGTATGTTATATGTAGCTAGGTCACATGTGTGGTTCCAAGTGTTGGACACCATGTAGACACGAGAGGTATGGGACTAATTAGCTAGGTCACATGTGTGGTTCAGAGTGTTGAACACCATGTAGATACGAGAGCTACGGGATTTATTAGCTAGGTCACATGGGTGATATCGAGTATATAGCATGTGTACACGAGAGCCAAATTATGTGTTGGTAGAGCTATGTGCTAAAACCACTAGGTATCTAATGTTATTCCAAAGGGTTCAACAGAAATAGCTTACTAAAACAGACTGGTGTGGTGATATGGTGTGCAAATGCAGGTGTATACATATGAGCAATGTGCTCGAGATGTAAATGACTTGTGGTAAGGTTGATATGGTGTAAGTGTTAACATGAATACTTGGAAATATTGATGATGATTATCCATTAGAATGACTAATATTGAACACGATTAGTGTTATGCATTCATAAATGAAAATAATATGAGGAAAACATGGAAGAGTAAAATTTTCAATAAAACAGTTTGAAACTTCAGCACTTACGTGATTTTGAAAAATCACCAAAAATGGTGGAAATTTAATTTGATTCTGAATAAGTTATGAAATTAAAGCTCATTGAGCTTATTTTCATATAAAAGAAATGGTGTGAGGAAACAGTTTATATATTATGATATATTTAAATTATAGTGAGATAGGGTCAGAATGGTTTTGGAAATCCCCTGTTCCAAATTTGGAAAATCATTCAAAATTGAACAAAAATAATTGTGAGATATTATTTATATGCTTCAATTTCAATGAGTCTACTTTCAAATGAAACAAACAACAATGTATTTCGAATTCTGTTCGATAAGATAATTAAATTTTAGTGAAGAGGGTTCGTACCTATCCAGTAGCAAAATAGGGGGAGAATTTAAGGAATAAACTGTATTGATTGCCTGAACGAAAAATTCTAGAAATTTTATGGTAAGAAGATATGTGAGTCTAGCTTCAATGAAAATTAGTGGATCTAAATTTGATGTTCTGTAGCTCCGGATAAAAATAATTTAGTGATTGTGGTGTGAGTAGACAGCTTATGGTGTACAAGAGTAAAAAGTGAAAACTATGTGCAATTACAACCATATTGTTTTTAGATAATAATGAGTGGTTTTATTGAGGCATGTTAATGAATTATTTACTATTTACATGCTTACTTACTAAGCTATAATGCTTACTCTCTTCCTTTCCTTTTTCTTATAGTGTTTCAGATGCTAGCTCGAGTTGGAGGTTGCCGGAGATTCAATCACACAATCAAGCTAAGAACAGGATAAAAAAAGTACCAATTATTTATAATTTATGGCATGTATAGGGAACTGAATATATGGGTATATGTTATTGTGTTGGCCTAGAATGTTGGCCTAAGTCAATGGAAATTTTATGTTATATAAGGCCATTTGATATGGCTAATAATAGCTATGTTATAAGTCATATTGATGCAATACATGAATGAGTATGTTTGCATAAGCGTGAATGAATTTGTTTATGAAATGGACTTGATAATTGTGTCGTGTGAATGGTCATGCAAGTATATGTTACAGGTGGTTAATGCCAAGGTAAGAGTGATGTGGTACATTGAACTTATGTCGTTTGAGTAATGAATTTATGCCTCAATAGTGGCTTCCTGGAGGCCTAAATATGTCATGTTGTGTATTGACAAAATTGGCCTAAGTGTATAAATGATTTTAAATGACAGAGAGGCTTGGTAAATAGCCTCAATTGTATCCACACTGCCTAGGACACGAGCATGTGCCTTGGCCACGTGACTTTGAATGTGTGTTGACGTCATAAACAGAATATCCCCAATTTTGCAAACGAGGTGACCACACGGGCATGTCAAGGTCGTGTGAAGGACACGGGCCAAGGGCACGAGTGTGTGCTCAACTGTGTGAAGACTCCTATAGGCTCAAAATGGAAAAGAAATTTGCAATAATTCCACCCAGGTTGGGGACACTGGCGTGAGTGACCACACGGCCTGCCCACACGGGTGTGTGCCCTGTTCTTAGTCAAATTTTCTAAAATTCTCCTAAGTTCTCGGTTGGGTCTCAGACCTCTCCCAAACTATGTTTTAGGCTCCTTAGGCCCATTTTAAGGATTGTAAGATATATTATGAAAAGTTTTAAATTGGAACAAAGTTTTTATGGCCAGCTTTTGTATGGTTGATTGTGTTATTGCCTCGTAATGCCTCGTACTCAGTTCTGGCGTTGAATCCAGATAAGGGGTGTTACATCTCGGGACAATCTCTAAAGAAATGATCGAGTGATCCACACCTAAAACAGGCTTTGCTTTTCACTACGCATTCACCATAATGTCTCCTATTGCAATGTTTACATTCAGGTCCCACATTTTTAATGCTGCCCACACTAGTAACAGATGTCGTCTGAGGTTTTAGACTGAACTATTTGACATCTCTATCTTTGATCGATATCCCTATAGTAGCAGTAGAACGAGGGTGATATTCTCTATATTTCTTTGATGCAAACTGATGTGATTTACCCGCAAATCTCTTTCTAGAGTCTGTTGTTTGAGAATCAACTTTTCTTTTCCCTTTGCCAAGCTCTTCGGCTTTGCAAACTCGATCAACCAGAGGAACGAACTCTTTTAGCTTGAGAATACCAACCAACAGTCTGATATCTTCATTTAAACCATCTTCAAACCTTTTGCACATTATAGCCTCAGTAGAAACACTTTCACGAGCGTATTTGCTGAGTTGTACAAATTCTTGCTCATACTCTATCACTATCATTTGGTCCTATTTTAACTCCAAAAACTCTTTACATTTTTTATCAATGAACGTTGACTGATGTATGTCTTCCGAAATTCAACTTGAAAGAAATCCCACATAAATTTCTCTCGAGGAACCACCAAAACCAAAGTATTCCACCACGATAGGCAGTATCTCTCAACAATGATATAGCACATTTTAAACATTCATCTGGTGTGCAAGAAAGTTCATCGAATACTCTGGTCATGTTTTCGAGCCAGAATTTGACTCTCTTAGCATCATCGAACTACGTCGAGATCCCGTGAATGATTAACCTACAACAGTTTACTCACTATGTTAATCCATAATCTAATTAAACCTACCATTATCTTACCCCGTACATATTCGGCTACCATTAACTAATCACCTATCTCTTACCGTGTCAAAATCTAGCCCCAACCACTAGACTGCTTCCATTTGTCCTACCATCAACTTTCCTTTACCAGATCCGTCACCACGAATAACTGAAAACACCATTGACCACTAAAGTAAGGGGTTTAAATTAGCTTACTAAACAAAGACCCAAAACCGATTAGTACATAGGGAGATAGGACCTTCGGCTTTTCTTTAGTCCCACGAATCATGAAGAAAAGGAATTGAGTACTTACCATAGGGATTTGCTAGCCTGATTGATACCGCCAAAGGTTGTTTCCACTATACTAGGCCCAGATCTACACTCGATCTAATCAAAGCACTTAGGGAGAATATAAGATTTGGTTTTGAGAAGAGAGCACACTAAAGAGATTTTGAGGTTTCGATTTTGAAAGAAAAAGTGAAAGAAGAAGAGAAGAAGTTATGAAAAGGTTTTGGCTTTTTAGAGTAGAGATGAGAAAGGGTTCGGTTAAAGAAGAAATCAGCTAGAAAAAGACCAAATGGTTTGGGTTTTGGCTTTTTGAGGCAATTAGCCAAAAGGGTTCTAGGTGAGTCGATTCAAGCAATGGTGAAAAGAAGAAAGAGGAGAAGAAGAAAATAGGTTCAGCTTAAGAAGAAAAAGAAATGGAAGGGTTCGGTTCTTGCACCCATCGGCCAAGGGAGAGGTTGAGAGCTTAGGGACTTTCGGCTTTTTGAACAAAAATGGGAGAAAAAGTGGAAGAAAAGAAAAGAGCAAAAAGGCACTTTTCAACTTACCTAATCGGCACTAGGAAGAGAATGACCCAAAGTGCAAATCCTGAAAGGTATACTCTACAAAAATCTAGCCCACTCCTACCACATGTGCCGAAAATGCAACTACCTAAGGTCCCTAACTGAATTTGCACCTCCTACAGCCCCTCATTCGGCCAACACTAGCCTCACACTCAAACTCCTAAATTCTCTCCTTGATAATCTCCCCTTATCACTCCTTAATCCAATCCCATGAGCAGTCCAAACACTTTACCTCAGAGTTCAACTTGGATTCCACCTCTTACTATACACATGCAGTAAAATAAAATAAATACCTTGCTCATCAAGGGATTCGATCCTTAGCTCCCTCACAAGCTCCCACACGCCACCTCTCTGAGCTTTAAGTGGCACCACCTTGCCACTTTACCACAGGCTTACTTCTGCCATAAAACCCAAACATTAATTTAAATGCCCACTTTACTAAAGTCCATTCTCACCTAAGGCTAAAATTTAAAATTCTACCAGGCTTCAAACTTAAACCTTGGCCCCCTAAAGGTCCACTAATCACACTCAACACATTAATACAACACATCATACCATGCAAAACTAAATTCACGTCAAATTCAAAAACCCTAAAATTTGGGGCGTTACAAGAAAGCTTGTTTAGCTTCTCCCTAACTGCCCGTAGCGAGACTAGATTCAGACGGTGCAGTCCCTTGAGTGGGACAACATTACTTTCTACGTCATCAGCTACAGCTCAATTTGGATCCGTTTACTATATAAAATATAATTTAGAGATTGTCAGGAGATATCGCACTATCGCAGTTTATATATGGCATGTATAGGTAGACTCACATCCACTACGGTAGTCCTAAAATCAACTAAACTGTAGTTTTGATACCAATAAATGTAACACCTCTAACCTGTGTCCGTCACTGAATTAGGGTTACGAGGCATTACCAATCAATCACATCAATATTACACATTTTAAACATTCATAATCATAATTATAAAGAACACAATCATATTGTCCCCTACATGACTCTTCAAGGCCTTAGAACATGCTTAGAAGTGGTTTGGGACTAAACTAATAACATTTGCAAACTTTAGGAAACATATAAAATTTTAAAGCATTCAAGGGTCACACGCCCATGTGAATAGGCCGTGTGCCTCACACGGCCACCGGACAAGCCCGTGTTACAAGTCTTGTGAAAATAGGGCATACATACTGACTTGTATCACACGGTGAGGACACACCCATGTGCCAGGACGTGTGAAAGCAAGAGGGTATACTTACATGGGTCATATGCCCGTGTGTCTATGCCATGTAACTCACTGACTTGTTTTAACTAAGTTACAGTAGACATACGGTCGAGTCACACGTCCATGTGCTCAATCGTGTGGGGCAAAGTTAAGCTTGTTTTAAGCCACTTTCCTCACCGAAAGCACAAGTACCTAAAATCAATCAAATGGTACCAAAACCTCAATCAAATAAGTAGCCAAACAACCAGTTTCAATACATAATATGAGCCATTTCAAAACTACACATTCATATACCCAAATTAATACCATTTGTACAATCCAATACATACCAAACTAATATGATTCATAAGCAATTGTTCCTATATAATCTATCCAATAGATCAACCTTAAAACCATTCAAATATCAACTATCATTCAAGCATTTTCAATTCACTTACTCATCACATATCATTAAGAACATATGCATCAAGTCTTTCATTCATAAACTTGCCAAAACACAGCAATTTATGGAAAATGTTACGTGGGAGTTTTTCCAAATAGAATTCAGAAAGAAGTATATTTGCCAGAGATTTTTGGATTAGAAAAAGAAAGAATTTAATATACGTGATATGAAGTAATAAAATATATAATAAATGATCACACCTGAAACTAACTATTATCACGATTTAAGGCAAGCGCACCTATCGAACAGTAGTATAGCTTAGTGGCAAGACAGAGATATCGTACCTAAGGGAACCAAAAGTACTAGTACTAACTTTCTTTCTATCATTTAATCTAGAAATAAAAGGGGATTTTTATTAAACTAAACTAATTATTAGACTAAGCTAAGAATGCACAAAAAGCGAATTGAGGAAGAACTCTTAGTGAAAACTAATTGATTTGGACAATACTCAAGGGAGAATCCACCTAGACTTCACTTGTTATCAACTCTTGAACTAGACGATTTATTCACTTGACTTGATCCGTAGAAATCCCTAGCTTATGTTAATATCTCTCTCGAGACTAAAAACAACTAACCCTAGGTTGATTAATTGAAATCCCTTTCTAATTAAAACCCCTAGTGTTGCATTAATTCGATCTATGGATTCCCTTATTAGGTTTGACCCTAGTCCGGTAGATTTTCATCGTCCTATCTCTAGGATTGCTATCAACTCCACTTAATTGTGCTGGATCTACTCCTATGCAGGGACTTTTGCTCCTCTACACAAGCACATTCGACTTAAATCAATATCTTTGAAATATCAATTTAAGAGTTAAAACACAATTAGGAACAAATCAAATATTTATCATATAATTCAAGAGAAAATAATAACAAGATCTATCTTAGGTTTCATCCTCTCAAGTATTTGGGGGATTTAGTTCATACTTATAAAAGAAAACATCTCGGAAAAAATAAAATAACAAAACATAAAGAACCTTAAAACCCCTAAAGGTAGTTGAAAGGAGATCTTTAGTCTTGAGGGAGAATTCAGCTTCTGAGATAAATCAATCGGCTTCCATTGGAGTGATTCCTTGCTTCTACTCTCTATGTTTTGCAGGAAAGAAGCACCTTCTTGAGGGGAGAAAAGTACACCTTAGTAGTTTCCCCCTAAGGTCTTTATATAGAGCTTTGGAATGCCTTTCTTAGCCATAAGTAGCCTTTTCTGTGAACTTCCTCACGACAGGGACATGCCCGTGTGCCACGCCCATATGGATTAAGGCCCAGGCTGTGCTCGGGCCTATTAAGGTGGCACGGTCGTGTGGTCTGGCCGTGCTCGTCGGGTCGGGGCCGTGTTCGAGCCCAAGGTGGCATGGCCATGTGACACGGCTATGTGGCGAACCTCCAGGCTGTGTTGTTTTCATACTTTGGCCCATTTTCTCCGTTTTTGGCCCGTTTCTCGTTCTTTTCACTTCCTTATGCTCACCTAAGTATAAACCATGAAATAAAGGGATTAAGAGCATCAATTTCCACAAATTTAGTGATAATTCATCCAGAAATTAGGCTAAGCATAAGGTAAAGACATGTATAATCTATCATTTATCAAATACCCCCACACTTAAGCATTTGCTTGTCCTCAAGCAAAATCTCAACTCACAATTAATAATCATTCTTATCAACTTATAACCCTTATCAATAATGTTTCAAACTAATCCACAAGTAATCATACAATGAAAATTCAACCAGAAGAACATTAAAGATTCAAACACTCTAAGTTTGAGAATTTTATCATAGAAACATAAGTTTCCTCCCTTCTCTTAAGTAATCACCTCTCAATCAAAATCAACAAGATTTGACATCCTCGCTAAATATTCACTCTATCCACTCAAAATGTTTAGGGTTCAAGAATTAAGCACTCCTTAGTCAACCTGAAAAGTTATTACCATAGGCTTGCAAGAAAATTAAATCTCCGCCACAATAGATTGATATGACACATCGATCAAAAGGTCTTTTAATTGTTGTAATAGGGCTTTGGTTAGGGGTGTTGTAACAAGCTGAAAAAGAGGGTTAGAATCGAGATTGAATTGAAAAATCATCTAGCTAGAAAAAATCTCTATCAATGGAACATATTCCTTAAAGCTAAGTCTTATGATGACATCGTTCTGGATTTGTAAGCTTGTAGAAATATGCAAAAACTATTGAACTATTACAGATTACAACCGAATTAACTATATATACATATATATATATTTAAGAACAAATAATATCATACTTTGAATATTTACAAATTTTACAAACTGAAAAAGAGAACAAAGCTAGATAATAATTCAACTCAAATCTCGAAAAAAATAGTGATCAAAATAATTAAATGGAATTCAACAAAAACTGGTTATAGGTTAATATTAGAGGTGAGTCAAAGAATGGGTTGTTAGGCTCAATGGGGTTCACTAGAGGTTAATTTATGGAGGTAGACTTTTTATGGAGTAAGTGGGTTAGTCCTAGGTGCCTTTATCATTTCGGTATATCAAATCAATGATGTGGTCTCGATATGTATAATCGAAGCAAGTTCTAGAATAACAAATCAGTATTGACTCACTCAAAGCAACAATAAAAGTGAGCACGAAAGAATGTATGCTCAAAAGGCTCAAAAATCTCACCAGAATTATGGCTTTTGATGACAATCCTACGAATTTCAAATCTCAAGATAACACTTAAGATTAGGGAAAATAACCTAGAAAAAATTTGAAATTCTCAAAAATTTCAACTTATCATGTTTGATTCCCTAGTGTTTTAAAGTTTGAATAATTAAAGCATAAGCACCTATGTCTTAATTCTCAACACATCAATAAAAATCATAAATCAATCAAAATTAATTCCTAATAGGAGATTGAGGATAATGCAGAGAGTGAAAGTGAGAATTCAAAATTTTGAAAACAATGCAAAAATTTAGTTGTAAAAATTTTTAGGGGTTTTAAAGAGAATGCAATGACTGAAAGTAAGTTCCCCCCACACTTAAGATGTACATTGCCCTCAATATACAAAGATACATTAGTAGTAATAGAATCATAATACCATAAGATAGGGAAAGAAGTGAAACTCCCTAAATTAGATGAGTTTTATGAGGTGGTTGTGGCTGCAGAGTGTCTGGGACAAAGGAAGGTGCGGAAGTAGATACTTCGGTGGTGGTAGCGGTTATTTGTCCACAGCTGCTATGCCGAGAGGGTATGTTTGTCAGTATTAGGTGGCTAAGGTTCCCATTAGATTTTGGATTTGAGCTGTATATCTCATTTGGAACTACGATAACACTTAAGGGATTTTAGATATTCGAAGATTAGAAAAATTACTCGTTAGGAAATGGCCGATAAAATAATAAAATTAAGAACTAAATTAAAATATTCAATAAACATAAAGATTGAAATAAAGATAAAGAAAAATCTAAAGATTCTAAAGAAACACAAAGTTTAAGATAAGGTAAAAATAATGATCAAGAAAGCAAATAAAAAAGAAGATAAGAGGAATAAAAAGTTCTAATCCTCAGATGGTTCGCGAGGTGGGGGCGGTGATGAGATGTGTAGATGCTGGCATATCTGCTGAAGAGTAGCATCGATGTGATCAAAGCGTTGAAAGCACTGCTGCTCAAATCGTGTGAGGCGCTTGGATATGTCAGCATATGAAGCTGCCACATGAACTGGGTGGTGAGGGGGTGGTGGCTCGGCCAGTGCCTCCTCCTGCGGTGGGACATCATCAGTAATGTCCTCGAGGTCCTCCTGCTTAGCATCTCGAAGTAGTCGGTATTGTGGAGGATTGGTCCTATTTCGGCACTGGATCATCCTCATATGCAGCATAGTTTGGATGCCCTGTGGGGACATCTGGCCAATCAGTGTATAGGAGGAAGTCTGGGCCGCTGTATTGAGTAGGCCGAAGTGGCGGGCTAGTTGAGTAATGTATAGGCCCATAGATATCACGCCCCTGCGGTGTCGCTCCGTCTGGTGTTGGATGGCATGAGCGATGAAATAGGTGAGATCGATCACATGAATATGTGCCATGCTCCATAAAAAGTAGGTGTCGTAGGTGTTGACGACGCCGGTACTCTCGCGTCTGCCTGTTAATGTATGTGCGAGGAGGGCATGTATGTACCTCAGAGATGGAGTGAGATTGGTCGCTTTGGAGCGACTGGGGTCGTATGTAGGCTGGCCAGGGACTAGGGCGCGCCAGCAGTTAACTGGAGAGACATGGATGAGGCGGTGGAGGTCAGAAAAGTTCTCCTCTCTAAAATTTGCTCAGTGTATAGGCCGAGTGCTGTACCGAACTTCGCTACACTAAGCTGACGAACAAGGCCCCCTAGATGGAATTGTATCGTCCCTGGATCGTCGTGTCGGCTCATCACAGTTTGAAGATGAAATGTAGAGCAGAACTCTAGAATGAGTTCAAGGTAGGTAGGCTCTATAATCTAAAAGAACAAGCCCCAGGGGTCTGTTGTCAATAGGGCCCAGACCTCGTCCGCTAAGTGGACCTGCTCTAAGGTGACCCAGTCAATGCACCTTCCGACTTCGAGAGGTTGTACCCATAATATCTGAAATAACTCCTCTTGGGAGTTTTGCGAGAATTGGAGGAGTAGGTGTCGGACTTTAGCTGTGGGTCGAGAGGATGAACCAACGGACCCCTTTCGCTTATTTCAAGTAGGGACGGCAGCTTTTTTTCCACGTGAAGATGACATAATTCCTAAAAACAGAAAGATATGCATTAGTCCTAAAAATTTGAAGCTAAAATATGAATATTAATAAGTTTAAGCAAAACATTATTAAGTATAGTATTGAAATGTTGATTTTACTAACCTAATTAATATATTCTACTTATCCTAGCATAGTATCAAATGATGGAGGCATGGTATCAATTTATACTATGTGAATCCTACTCTAAATAAGTAAAAGTGGCAGCCAAAGGATGGGTCTAAATGGCATTATGAAAAATCTAGAATGATCATGCTAAGTGAATGAATTTCTTGTTAACAATAAAGAAAATATCTAAATGAATGAGACAATGAACAAATAAAATAGATAAAAGACATTAAAATGAAGAGAAAAAGTAAGAAAAGGGGAACCGAATAGGTGGTTATGGGGCGGAACATGGTCGTGGCGCATTGCACGGGAGTGGAGATGCTGTTGAGGCCGGTGGCGGCGCTAGGAATGGTAGGTATGGGAGTTGGGTTGAGAGATTTTTAGGGTTTGAGTGAGGAACAAGGTGAATAGTGGGCTGTTTATATAGGTTTTTGGGTCACACGGGCGTGGCACACGCCCATGTGGCTCGGGATTTGCCCGTGTGGTTCTAAATTTGGGGGTTTTGGCATGCCGGTTTCGTAACACACGCCCATGTTCGTTAGGCGTGTTGGGGAACATAGCCGTATCCTTCGATGTTCACTTCTCCCATGTCCGTGTAGGAGGTCACACGCCCGTGTCTAAAATGGCAGGTTCAACCACGGCCTTGGGGCACGGGCGTGTCGCACACCCGTATTTGAATTAATAGGTTTGGCCATAGTTTTGTGACACGGGTGTGGCAACTTGTTGAAGCCCGTGTTTGATTTAATAGGTTCGGCCACGGCCACATCGCACGGCTATGGCAATTTGTTGAAGCCCGTGTGCTAGAAAAATTTTACCCCGCTTGTACACGGCCATATCGCACGGCCGTGCCTCTGCTTGTAGTGTTTACACGGTCTTAGGCACGCTCGTGGGCATGGCCATGTGGCTAAAAAAACTACATTCAAAGGGTTAGTTGATGTATTAGAAAGCCGAAATAAAAGAATGTACTAAGTTAGTGCTTGGGTTGCCTCCCGAGAAGCGCTTATTTATAGTCTAAGCTCAACTTTTCTCAAGCTTGTTTGATCATGGTGGTTGGAAGAGTTGAAACTCTTCTATCTTGCTTTTGATTTCATTGTCAACATAAGATTTGAGTCAAGTGTAATTTACCTTGAATGTGCCGAGTGACTCATGTTTTATCTCGACTGTACCATAGGGAAAGATTTTCATTACCGTGAAGTAAGGTATGTCACGTGTATGTTCTTTTGAATTCAAGATTCGAGGATCGTCTTCTCTTAAGATTACCTTATCCCCTACATTGATTTGATTTGTTTCTACCTGAGGGTTGTCTTGATAATGTTCTGGGTTGGTGTGGCATATTTTGGGCTTTTCGTGATAGTTCAACCACTCATTTAGTTCCTCAATCTGAAGCATTCGCTTTTCAGTTGCGTCTCCCTTGGATGGACTTGTCTGTGGTTGGGTAGCCATTACGTGAAGTGTATCATGCACAGAAGATTGGATGGTCAGATCAGTGTTTTTACAAGGACTCGTCACTATATTTTTGTCAGCAACAGTCTTAATCAAGTTTCAAGCTTGTAAAGTAACTTTGTCATCACCTACTTGTAGTGTAAGCTCACATGTTCCTACATAAATTATTGTTCTAGCGGGTGCTAAAAAGGGTCGCCCTAGAATTAAGGGTACATTGCTATCCTCATCAATGTCTAAAATAAAATATAAATTTATCAATTTTGACAAGCACATCTTCAATTATTCCCTTTGGAAATCTAATAGTCTTATCAGCTAATTGGATGCTCATCTTAGTTTGTTTAGGTTTTCCAAGACCTAGTTGTTTAAACAGTTTATAAGGCATGGCATTAATACTAGCCCCTAAATCAACTAAAGCATTCTTGGCGTCTAAGCTCCCAAGTAAACAAGGAATAGTAAAACTCCCTAGATCTTTTAGTTTGTTGGGTAGATTATTCTGTAAGATGGCTGAGCATACTGCATTCAACTTTACATGAGATTTCTCATCTAGCTTCTGCTTGTTTGTCCAGAGCTCTTTTAAAAACTTAACAGCATTTGGCATCTATGAAAGAGCTTTAATAAACGGTAAGTTGATATGTAATTTCTTTAAGAGTTTAAGACACTTACCGAATTGCTCATCTGTGCTGTCTTTCTTTAACGCATTTGGGTATGGGATATGAGGTTTATACTCTTTGATAGTTACTTCTTTGGAAATTACCTCATCCTTACCTTTACTTGCCACAGTCTCCTTACATGACTCTGAGTTAGTTTTGGTTAACTCTTCCTCATCTATTGTATCCATGGCATTGAGTTGCTCCTTAGGGTTGGTCTTAGTGTTGCTTGGTAACCCACCATGCGATCTTTCAGAAATTAGCTTGGTGAGCTGGCCTATTTGAGTTTCGAGTCCTTGAATAGATGCTTGCTGGTTCTTCAATGCCGTTTCGGTGTTTTGGAAATGACTTTCTGATACAGCAATAAATTTCGTGAGCATTTCCTCAAGGTTTGGCTTTTTCCCTTGTTGGAATGGTGGCTGTTGAAATCCCAGAGGAGGTGGTTGTCTTTGATTTCCTTATCCTCACCATGAAAAATTGGGATGGTTCCACCAACCTACATTGTAAGTGTTACTATAAGAGTTATTTTGAGATCTAGAATTGTTACCCATATAGTTGGCTTGCTTGGTCTCCATGCCATGTCCATGGGAGGAGTAATCTGGATTGTACATGTTTCCCTAAATTTTGTCACACTGCATCACTAGGTGTGCCTGCGTAAAACCAACAAAATTATCAATCTTTTTGTTTAAAAGTTCTACCTGATTAGAAAGCACGGTGACGACATCAATATTAAAAACTCCAGCAGCTTTTGTCGGCTTTGTCCTCATGACTTGCCACTGATAGTTATTCAGTGACATTTCTTCTATAAACTAGTAGGCTGCTTTGGGTGTTTTGTTGTTGATTGTTCCTCTGGCAGATGCATCCATCATTTGTCTTGTGGAGGGATTCAAACCGTTTTGAAAGGTTCGAACTTGTAACCACAAAGGCAACCCATGGTGAAGGGACCTTCTCAATAGGTCATTGTGTCTCTCCCAGGCATCGTAAAGTGTCTCTAAATCCATCTGCACAAAAGAAGAGATATCATTCCGCAATTTAGAAGTAAAAATTTTTTGGTCATCTGCTCTCATGTAGTGATTGAGCCTTATCGTAGAGAATTTAACCATTGTTTAGCTTTATTCCTTAAGGAAAAAGGAAATAGTCGGAGGCGAATGGCATCATCAGAAACACCATTGATTTTAAAAGTGTCACAAAATTCCAAGAAATTGGCTAAGTGTGAATTGGGATCCTCATCCTGTAAACCATCAAACTGAAAAAATTGCTAAATTATCTAAATAGTGTTAGGTTTCAATTCAAAATTACTTGTAGCAATAGTAGGCCTAACAATACTAGATTTAGTACCAGCCAAATTAGGTTTAGCATAGTTATACATAGTACAAGGAGCATTATTCTGGTTCACCGGTTCTGTGGCTATAGCGGGAGGTGGTAAATTGTCTTCATTTGCTTCCATCTCTTCGGTATGCTCAGGTTCTTGTTCATGCTCGAGATACTGTAGGCTTCGTCAGATCTCTCTATGATTTCTACGAACTGTGGCTTCTAAATCTTCGTCAAATAGCAGTGGTCCACTTAGGTTTCTTCTAGTCATAAACTAGAGATACCTGGAAAGGAAAAGGCAAAGAAAATTAAAATAAATAAAACAAATAAAAATAAAGGTTGAAAATAAATAAAAATAGTAATGGCTAAAGTAATAGAAATAGAGTGTTCGTTGTAACACCCCTAACCCGTATCCGTCGCCAGAATAGGGTTATGAGGTATTACTTAACTAAATAGAACTTATAGAGGTTTATAGATACATACCAGACATAAATTCAAATATGCATCAAATATCAAATATAAGTCTACTTTAATTCGTCTATAGCCAAATACACCAACTTAATAATATAATTCAAACGATGTAACAAATCCAATTACTTTTCCAAATGAACACTTCTCAAATTTCAAAAGTGACTACTTATTTAAGGGCATAATCGAATCTTCTAGTAGTAAAGCAAGTTACTATCAAGTCATATTGCACATTTATCACCATTGAAAACTTATAATACTTCATTCAACCATACTTGTATAATATGTCTCTTTTTACTTACTAAACCATTTAACAATTTTAACAAAATAACAAGTCATAAAAATTCATCAAACCATACACTCGTATTTAGTGAATGAGCAAGCCATTTTCGCATGGCTAGAATATTTACAATTTCAAAATAAACTTGTTTCAAATGAGATGCTAAGCCTATACATGCCATCTTTCAAAATATCGGCTTTTAAAAAAATACCAAAATAATTACGATAGTGTGGATGACTTTGAACTTGAATCCCCAAGCTTGCAGCCTTCAATTGATCTATAAAATAGAATGAACACACACTCACAGTAAGCAATTATGCTTAGTAAGTCTTAAGTAATTTAAACAACTACACTTATATATGCACATTAATTAAACGAATATCAAAGTCACTTATATCATTATCTAAGCATACCACCACTTAGTCGAATATGCATAGCCACAATGTACACATTTTATTTAACATTTCGTTTCTCTAAATCTTAAAGTCACTGATAAACATGTATAATTGCATATTTTTCTGTGCTTAATTTGGTTTATTGATGAACTGAACCCTACTAATTAAGTGTCTTTATGATTCAATAATTTTTAGGGACATAATTGGACAGAAACAAGCAAAAAGTGGCCGAATTGAAAAACAAACTATAGAAACGAGGCCAAAGTAGAAAGATGGAGCAAGCCAAGGACTAATTGCATTTTTGACTTTGTAAAAATACTAAAAATAGGAAGATATTTTGTTATTTTATTTTTATTTTAATTATTTTTATTTTATTTTTATTTTTATTTTATTTTTATTTTATTTTATTAATTATGCTATTTTTAGTAAACCCTATCTATATAAATAGGGGGTTTTAGTTCTTAGGAAATCATCCCTCATTTTGTATTCCTACTCCTATTTGGAAATACATTATTCTCTTTGTCTTTCTTTTCCTAATTCAAATTGAGAGTTGGATTATTTTGTCTTCTTTTTACAAAATTTGTCTAATTCCCTTTTCAAATATTTTTCCTATCCATTTCCACCGCCTTTTTCATATAATTTCTATCATTTCCCATAAACTTCAAGCATGAACAATTTCATGCTTAACTAAAATCCCTTTCAGCTTTAAGCCGGTGTTAACCCCGTCAAAAACCCATGAGTTACGAACCCAAGCTATCTAACTCCCAATTTTTGATACTTATTACTTCTCCGGATTAAGAGTATGACTTCGTCAACTCACAAAGTCAAGCAGATACTAAGTCAAAAAAGACGTCGCTTGAGTTAGCATGGCTAGGCGTACCGTTGGAATTCTGAGAAGATCGATTGTCTAATTGGTTTTCCGAGAACACATTGGCGTGCCAAGGGGGGATTGCTATTTGGTTCCGTCAAGGGAAGTAGTAACCGAATTTAAATGTCCTGAACATTTGAGGGCATTAATTCAAGCTAGGCTCTTCTCGAATGCAAAGCTGCCAAAGTTCTGAATCACGAACATTTCGTAGGTTGTTCGACCGGCAAGGGTTAGTTATAGGACGTTCCATAACTAATTTACACAAGGAAGAGTTGGTGTCCGAGGCGTCCTTGGTAGCTATAACTAGCTTATTGAAAAAAGAGGAGTTCACCTAATTTCGAGGATCGGGTCAAAGACGGAAGAACCCATGCTTAAGGCTGAGCTAAGTTTTATTGATTTTCCCTTAAATTATTTCGTTGTTTATTTTCATTTAATCTTTTGCTTTTTACTTTTTACGTTTTCTTGTTTTAATTTCAGATTTCGTATTTTATCCCCCCTAAACGTCGCGGGCACGACAACTGCCTAGACAAAAATCTGGTCAAGAGATAAACAATTTTCCGTAAACCCAGTCTCTGGGGGATCGACCCTACTCCCTACACTGCTTTAATTTGCGAATTAGGCGTAGGTTATATTGGTGGAATCGGCAGCCATCAGTTTTGGCGCCATTGCCGGGGACTGGCAACACTTACAATTGTTTAAATTATCTTCATGACCAGGTCTTCATCCAGAGATCTCGAATATGACCCAGAGATCGAGAAATTAGCACGAGCACGACGAAAAGAGACAGAAGCTCTTAAACGTGCAAGTAAATCAGGAATTGAGCTAGGACAAGGGATCCTAGAATCTGACGTTGAAAAGTTGAGCGAAGTAATTCGTGCGGAAGCAATTCGACGTGGGAAACAAGTCGAAGAGGTTGAACCTGAGACCGAATAACTTTTTGAAACAAAAGGCAACCTCGGTGAACTAGAAAGGATGGCAAACCGAACCATTCGTCAACTAGCTGCTGCTCCTAACGAGCAAACACCGTTATGCATCAACTATCCAACTGGAGGAACTCCTTTCGAATTGAAGTCGGGCTTGATTCACCTTTTGCCCACTTTTCGAGGCTTGAAGAGCGAGAATCCACACACTCATTTGAGAGAATTCCACATGGTCTGCTCAAACATGAAACCCTAGGGAGTACCCGAAGATGAAATCAAACTTCAGGCTTTTCCTTTTTCTTTAGTTGATACAGCAAAAGAATGGTTATTTTACTTACCTCCCAGTTCTATAATAATGTGGGATGACTTATCTCGTGTATTTCTTGACAGGTTCTTCCCAGCGTCACGAGCAGCCGAGCTTAGGAGGGCTATAGGAGGAATTCGCCAATTGGAGAGTGAATCGCTCTACGACTACTTGGAGCGATACAAAAAACTATGTGCAAGTTGTCCTCAACATGGGTTGACCGAACAATCACTTCTTCAATATTTCTATGAAGGTTTGCTCTTTATGGAAATGAAGATGATCGACGCTGCTAGCGGAGGGGCGCTTGTCAATATGACCCCTCAAAGGGCAAGAGAACTAATATCCACCATCGCGGCAAATTCTCAATAATATCGGCCAAATTCAGAATTGACAAGACGAGTTAATGGGGTAAACATTTCAACTTTAGAAGATAAATTGGATAAGCTTACGAATGTTGTTCAATCTTTACTTACAGAAAAGAAGAGTTTGACCCCACTATGTGGAATTTGCACTACGGCTGAACACCCGACGGATTTGTGCCCAATCCTTAACGACAATTCAACGGCACATGTCGACGCTATCGAAGGTTTTCCAGGACCTCTGCAAAGATGGTATGATCCTTTTTCCAACACTTATAATCCCGGGTGGAAGGATCATCCCAACCTGAATTACGAAACTAATCCCCGATATAATCCACCATACCAACCGAGACCTCTGCAACCACCACAACAATAACACAAGACGAGTACGTCTTTAGAAGCTATCGTGGAAAGACTTGCTACCGATGCTGCAAAATATCAACAGAGGAAAGACGCATCAATACAAGAGTTAACTAATCAGATTAGTAAACTCTCAATGGCAGTTAATCGTTTGGAGTCTCAAGGTAAATTACCTTCCGAGATGGAGCCGAACCCTCGGTAGAATGCTAGTGCGATAACTCTTCATAGTGGAAAGGTTCTAGAAACGGTTCCAGCCAAAAGTCATAGGCAAGACAGGGAACGTGAAAAGAAAATCTCTGATCCAACAGCACAGCCAGAATCAGAAATTCAAAGACCAGTTGTGATGCCACCACCTTTTCCAGGGAGGCTTACGAGGGATAAGAAGGAGAAAGAGGAAAAGGAAATCCTCGAGACATTCAGAAAGGTAGAGGTAAATATCCATTTACTCGACGCTATCAAACAAATCCCTCGTTATGCAAAATTCCTCAAGGAGTTGTGTACTAGCAAAAGGAGGTTAGTCGGCAACGATAGAGTAAATGTAGGAGAAAATGTCTCCGCAGTGCTGCAAAAGAAAGTTCCGCCCAAATACAAGGACCAAGGTATGTTTGCTATTTCTTGTGAGATAGGTAATGTAGGCATTAAGAAAGCCATGTGTGATTTAGGGGCTTCCATTAATGTTATGCCTTATTCTATTTATAAGCTGATTAACGCTGGTCCTTTGAAAGAGACAGGAGTAATAATCCAGTTGGCGGACAGGTCAGTCGTCTATCCCGAAGAGCTGCTTGAAGACATCCTTGTTAAAGTTAACGAATTAGTTTTCCTTGCAGATTTCTACATTATTAACATGGAAGATGATAATTCAACTAATTCATCTGACATTTTGCTTGGAAGACCGTTCCTAAGTACCGCAAGCACAAAAATCGATGTTCGAAGTGGAATGCTAACCATGGAATTTAACGGCGAAATCATGAAATTCAACGTCTACGAGGCCATGAGTCATCCTAACTCACTATTAAATATTTCTAGCATCGATATTTTAGATTGTTTAACTCAATCTTATTCTGAATATCATGACTTTGATGAGTTGGAAACTGTCCTTTACAGAAGCATTGACATGGATGTTTTACATCATCTTGAGGAATTCACAGTCATCGAAGATTCGGTGCAGGAAGTCGTCAATCACTTGGAAATGCAACCTTCGTTGACAAACCGAGGTAACCAATTTGAATTATTACCTTCCCAAACCAAAATGTTGCCTTCGATTTTGCAACCACCGACTTTAGAGCTTAAAGCGTTACCTGATCATCTTAAGTACGTCTTTTTGGGAGAGAAAGACACCTTACCGGTGATAGTGTTGAACAAGTTAACCAAAGACGAGGAGGAAAGTCTAGTTCGAGTGCTGAGAAATTATAAGGAAGCTATTGGTTGGACGATAGCCGACATAAAAGGGCTAAGTCCATCTACTTGTATGCACAAAATTTCCATCGAAGACAACACGAAACCAAAGAGAGATGCTCAAAGGCGTCTCAATCCACCCATGATGGAGGTAGTAAAGAAGGAGATCCAGAAACTGTTAGATGCTAGAATGATATACCTGATTTCTGATAGCAATTGGTTTAGACCGGTTCACGTCGTGCCCAAGAAAACTGGCGTGATACTGGTGAAAAACCCATTAGGAGAGCTGGTTCCTACACGAGTCTAGAACGGTTGGAGGGTTTGCATCGACTACCAAAAATTGAATGCAGTTACCCGGAAAGACCATTTTCTGCTCCCTTTCATCAACCAAATGCTAGAGCGGTTAGCCAGTAAGACTCATTATTGTTGTCTCGATGGATATTCAGGATTTTTCCAGATTCCAGTGGCTCTGGAGGATCAAGACAAAACGACCTTCACGTGTCCCTTCAGAACATTTACATATCGACGGATGCCGTTTGGACTCTGCAATGCTCCGGCCACCTTTCAAAGATGCATGGTGAGCATATTCTCCGATTACGTCGAGAAAAATCATCGAAGTCTTTATGGATGACTTCACGGTTTACGGTAACTCTTTTAACGAATGTCTCAATAATCTTGCTAAGATATTACAAAGATGCCTAGAATTTAATCTTGTTTTAAATTATGAGAAATGTCATTTCATGGTTGACAAAGGATTAATTTTGGGTCATATAGTTTCCTCGAAAGGAATCGAGGTCGATAAGGCAAAAACGAACATTATTAACTCGTTACCTTACCCCTCATCAGTGAGGGAAGTTCGTTCGTTTCTTGGTCATGTAGGATTTTACAGACGATTCATGAAAGACTTCTCGAAAATCACGCGACCACTTTGTAGTTTGCTACAAAAGGATAAAGAATTCGAATTTGACCAGACTTGTAAAGACGCATTTGATGTGCTGAAGCAAAAATTGGTCTCCGCTCCCATAATGCAGCCACCAAATTGGAACTTCTCGTTCGAAATCATGTGTGATGCGAGCGACCAAAGTGTGGGAGCTGTTCTTGGCCAAAGAATAGGGAAAGAGCCTCATGTTATCTACTATGCCTCGAAGACTTTGGATGCTGCCCAAAGCAATTACACAACCACCAAGAAAGAACTATTAGCTGTTGTGTTTGCTTTAGATAAGTTTAGATCTTACCTATTGGGAACTAAAGTAATTATCTTTTCTGATCATGCAGCCTTGAAATATCTGATAGGGAAAAAGGAGGCAAAACCCCAACTGATCAGGTGGATCCTACTCCTACAAGAGTTCGACTTTGAAATTCGAGATAAAAAGGGATGTGAAAACCTAGTAGCTGACCATCTGAGTCGATTACCGATTCCAGTAGACGACAAACCATTGAAAGACAACTTTCCCAATGAAAACCTATTTTCAGCAAATGCAGTTCATCCTTGGTATGCAGACATAGTAAATTATCTCGTCACAGGTACTATTCCTTCAGAATTACCGAGGTCTAAAAAAGATAAGATAAAAAAAGATGCGTGATCTTACATTTGGGACGATCCTTACCTTTGGAAGCATTGCTCGAATCAGGTAATACGACAGTGTGTAGTAGAAATAGAGGTAGAATCTATCCTAACTTTTTGTCATACTTATGCATGCGGAGGGCACTTTGGACCTAAATGCACCGCACACAAAATTCTCGAATGTGGGTTATTTTGGCCACACATATTTCGTGATGCCTTTTTATTTTGTAAAACTTGTGAAAAGTGCCAAAGAGTTGGCAACCTTAGTTGTTGAAATGAGATGCCTCTTACTCCTATTCATATCTGTGAAATTTTTGATGTGTGGGGCATCGACTTTATGGGTCCCTTCATCTCCTCTTTCGGAAATTTTTATATACTCTTAGCTGTTGATTATGTCTCTAAGTGGATAGAGGCAGAAGCCACTCGCAATGATATTGCTAAGATCGTAGTTGACTTTCTTATTCTATTTTTTCTAGGTATGGTACTTCACGAGCATTAATTAGTGACAGAGGAACACACTTTTGTAATAAGCTCGTAAGTGCACCTATGGAGAAATATGGAGTGACTCAACGAATTGCCACTGCCTACCATCCACAAACAAACGGGTAAGCCAAAGTGTCAAATCGAGAGATCAAATCTATTCTGGAAAAGACGGTTAAACCGAACAGGAAGGATTGGAGTTTAAGACTGAATGACGCACTTTGGGCTTATAGGACATCTTACAAGGGACCAATAGGCATGTCACCTTACCAACTCGTTTTTAGTAAACTGTGCCATCTTCTGGTCGAATTAGAGCACAAGGCTTTTTGGGCAGTTAAGCAATGTAATATGGAAATGGAGTCTGCAGGAAATTCTCGAAAATTAGACATCCAGGAACTAGAGGAAATCATAAATGATGCATATGAAGATGCTCGAGTTTATAAAGAAAAGACGAAGGCATTTCATGACAAGTTCATCGCAAGAAAGCAATTTTCAATTGGACAAAAAGTTCTCCTATACGACTCCACCTTAAAAATCTTTACTGGTAAGCTTCGATCCAAATGGATAGGACTGTTTTTTATTACTAATTTATTTGCGAATGGTGCAGTGGAAATTCAAAGTGCAGAGACACGAAAGCGCTTTAAGGTGAATGGTCAACGATTAAAACCCTTTTTCGAGAATTTTCAAACCCACATAGTTGAGGAGATTGTTCTCGATGCGCCCAACATTTGAATAACAGGTCGTCAAGCTAACGACGTTAAACAAAAGCGCCTTTGGGAGGCATCCCAAATTTATTTCCGTCTATTATTTTTATTTTTAGAATTTAGGTTGTAAATAAATAAATTCCTATTTTTACTTAGTCAATTTTATGTTTTCAGGGGCAATAAGGTCATAATTTTCGTGAGTACATGTAGTGATGGTGACGTGTGCACGACATGTGTCAAATAAAAACCTCAAAAAAAAAAAGAAAAAAATTTCCTTCATGGAATTTCTTTATCCTTACCCAACACCCGAATACCCATACCCAAAATACCTCAACTTATCCACTTACCCAAAACCCAAAAAAAAAAAAAAAAAAGCCCATTTATAAACCCATACCTATCAAAATAAAAGATTACCCAAATACCAACCTAATAAAAATTATCCAACACTTTCACCCATTTTACCATCAACCCAAATACCCACCAAATCAACCCAATTACCCATCAAACTAACCCAAACATAAAATAACCCAATACCCATAAACCTAATAACCAAACCCATTCCCACTAATACCCAAATAACCCAACCAAAAAAAAAAAAAAACCAAAAAAAAATTAATTACAACACCCAAAATCCCCAAATTCCCAATCTTCATCTTCTTTATCTTTTCCATCCTCTTCAAAGCAAAACCCTTCCCCATACCTCAACCATGCCGCTGCCGCCCTCCTTCCACTGCCGACCTTGCACTGACGCTGCCCCGACCGTCGCCGCGCCTGCTGCCGTGTGCTGCCATAACTGCCATCGGTGAACACGTCCTAAGCCGCTCCTTTGTGACGCCGAAATAGTAAGATGGTTCCCACTCGAAACCAAACGGCCGATAACATCCCGGTTTCCCTTAGCAGAAATCGACACCTGTTCTCCGTGCCTCCCCTCATCGAGTTAGCCGATGACAACTCTCCTCCACCTCCCCCTGACGAATCGCCGCGCAACCAAGAGCCTGCCGACGATGAAGTCCGACCTCGGCTGACACAAGCACTTTGGGCAGCCCAGAGGAAGTCAAAACTTCTAACGTCCATGTCGAGCCTACACCCACCGTTGTTGAACAAGTCTCTCCACACCAAACCCAAAGTCGACGACGGTCGACACGTGAGCCATTGACACCCTCGCACAACGGTACTGAAGCTGCTGAACGAAATCCCCTACTTGACTCGTCTAACGAGCGTGTTCGACCACCCCGAGCAAATCAACACAACAGACGTAGTCGAGCAAATACCATTCCTACTGATAGTCGTTTGCGAGGATTTCTAGACTTTTCGACATCGGAACAGCAGACACGATACAACGCCATCCGACAACGCCCGCTTCCGGTCTGTAAGCAAATCGATTTCCCCACTCTTGAATTTTTAGATATCCATGATGCTATGCTCCATTATTTCGATGCTATTGGTTGGACTTTATTTGCTAATATTACTTGTGATGCATATTATGAATTAGTATATGAGTTTTATACCACATTTAGCTTCGACATAAATGCATTGCAAACTATTGAAACACAAAATATAGTGTGCTTTCGTTTGCTTGGAAAGGACTTTCGGGTGTCCATTTCTGAATTTAATATTACCATGGGTTTCGTCGACCCTAATGACATTCAATCTGATGCCTATCATTCTGCTCTTTTAGATGTTCCCAATGACTTCAATGCTCAGCATGTTTATCGTGTTTTAACTAATTCTGACCAACTTTATAATCCAAAGACCATAAAAGATTTATGGGTGCATGAGCCTGCTTTGAGATACATACACCAATTTTTAGCATTTTGTTTTTCAGGTAGAAATGACGCATCCGCTGCTTTGACTAAAACTAAACTGTTCTTTTTGTGGTGCATGCATTCAGGTTTTAAAGTTAATTTAGGATATTGGTTTGCATGAAATTTTCATGCCGTTTTGAGTTACAACCGTCAACTTATACTTGGATCATTTATTTCAAATTTAGCCTGTCGACTTTTTGAATCTGAAATTGATTTCGTAACCTTCACATGTGCATATCGTATGGACCACCTAGATAAACACTGTTTGGATTCTATGGGATTGCTTGCCGGCACCCCTACTTCGTGTTATTTTGTTCCTCCAGGTACACGGACTGCTCGGGAAAATAGAGTTTTTTGCAAACATCCACACATCGATACAAGAGGGCAAGAGGAACAACCTTTGACTGTGGATGCCCGTTTAAGCCGAATCGAGGCTAGACTTGAGACGATGGAAACAAATGTCACCACCATCCTCAATATCCTGCAAAGTCGTGACTCTCAACACCAATGATGTCATTAAAATACACGGGGAGTGTTATGAACTTTTTCATTTTCAATTAATTTGAACTGCTGACTTTGTTTTACATGCTTGAGGACAAGCATAGTTTAAGTGGGGGGTTGGATTAATATGTTAATTTTTGCTGCATGTCTTTTTACTTTGCATGTGTTCAATCTTACATTGAAATCTTTCGACAATTTATTAAACATTGAGCCTTAAAATCTCAGACTTAGTCAATTAGAGCAATTAGGCAAATTTTGAATTAAATGTTCAAGTATATAAATTGGTCGACATTTAGGATTTAAAATTGATATATGTAGCTAGAATTTTTTTCGTATGAATTGATTGGTTGAATAAATATATTTGCTTATGCATAAATAAATTAAATAAATAAATGTTCAAGTTATGAATAAAGTTCGAGAACGTGACCGAATTGAGTAACCGGGGCAAGGTGCTTGGGTTGTCATCTTGTCTCGTGTAAAAAGGTTCGAGTGACAAGTCGATAACTTACAAACATTCCGCTAGTTGAATCTTTTCCTAAAAAAAACTGAATAAATAAATAAATAAATAAAGACTGTTTGAACTGAGTAACCGGGATAGGGTGCTTGGGTTGTCATCCTAGTTCGCGTAAAAAGATTCGATCTTGTCTATTAATTTTCTGATGCGTAGTTAATTAATAATGCCATGCAATTTATTGGATTCAAAAATCAATTTAGCGAAGTTGTTTAGTTAACATATTTCAATTTTATGACTCTTGTTGATTAAAATCTATATTTTGAACATTTATTTAATTTTTGCCTATATCATTTGCGTTGATTGAGGATTTGGAAAAGGGGCTCGATTTTTGATAAATTGTTGGACTAATTCTAATGTTTGAAAGAACAACATGCTTGAGGGCAAGCATGAGCTAAGTAGGGGGGATTTGATAAACATGTAAAATTGCATATTTTTCTGTGGTTAATTTGGTTTATTGATGAACTGAACCCTACTAATTAAGTGTCTTTATGATTCAATAATTTTCAGGGACATAATTGGACGGAAACAAGCAAAAAGTGGCCAAATTGAAAAACAAACTATAGAAATGAGGCCAAAGCAGAAAGATGGAGCAAGCCAAGGACTAATTGCAATTTTGACTTTGTAAAAATACTAAAAATAGGAAGATATTTTGTTATTTTATTTTTATTTTGATTATTTTTATTTTATTTTTATTTTATTTTATTAATTATGCTATTTTTAGTAAACCCTATCTATATAAATAGGGGGTTTTAGTTCTTAGGAAATCATCCCTCATTTTGTATTCCTACTCCTATTTGGAAATACATTATCCTCTTTGTCTTTCTTTTCCTAATTCAAATTGAGAGTTGGATTATTTTGTCTTCTTTTTACAAAATTTGTCTAATTCCCTTTTCAAATATTTTTCCTATCCATTTCCACCGCCTTTTTCATATAATTTCTATCATTTCCCATAAACTTCAAGCATGAACAATTTCATGCTTAACTAAAATTTCTTTCAGCTATAAGCCGGTGTTAACCCCGTTAAAAACCCGTGAGTTACGAACCTGAGCTATCTAACTCCCAATTTTTGATACTTATTACTTCTCCGGATTAAGAGTATGACTTCCTCAACTCACAAAGTCAAGCCGATACTAAGTCAAAAAAGACGTCGTTTGAGTTAGCATGGCTAGGCGTACCGTTGGAATTCTGAGAAGATCGATTGTCTAATTAGTTTTCCGAGAACACATTGGCGTGCCAAGTGGGGATTGCTATTTGGTTCCGTCAAGGGAAGTAGTAACCGGATTTAAATGTCCCGAACATTTGAGGGCATTAATTTGAGCTAGGCTCTTCTCGAACGCAAAACTGCCGGAGTTCTAAATCACGAACGTTTCGTAGGTTGTTCGATCGACAAGGGTTAGTTATAGGACGTTCCATAACTAATTTACACAAGGAAGAGTTGGTGTCCGAGGCGTCCTTGGTAGCTATAACTAGCTTATTGAAAAAAGAGGAGTTCACCTAATTTCGAGGATCGGGTCAAAGACGGAAGAACCCGTGCTTAAGGCTGAGCTAAGTTTTATTGATTTTCCCTTGAATTATTTCGTTGTTTATTTTCATTTAATCTTTTTCTTTTTACTTTTTACGTTTTCTTGTTTTAATTTCAGGTTTCGTATTTTATCCCCCCTAAACGTCGCGGGCACGACAACTGCACAGACAAAAATCTGGTCAAGAGATAAACAATTTTTCGTAAACCCAGTCTCTGTGGGATCGACCCTACTCCCTATACTGCTTTAATTTATGAATTAGGCGTAGGTTATATTGGTGGAATCGACAGCCATCAGTCACATAATCACATCACCCAAAATTTCTCAATGTCATTCTTTTATTCAACTTGATGAAATAAATTTAAGGCATCATAATCACATATAATTTCAATGATCATATTCACGTATATAACATACACTTTTAAGTATTTAACTCCACAATGACCGAATATGTATATATATATATATACAATCACATCTCATATACCTTTCATTTCTCCATCGTAATTCGATTCACATTGACTTCTTATACATGAATCACCATACGTACCTTGACGATTTAAACCTATTGAGCATGTTCAGATGCCATATAGCACAAGTCCCATAGGCTTAAACATTATTATTTCACCGGCAATCAGCCTGTTGGGTATAAACCCGAACTTTTCACTGGCACAAGGCCTGCTGGACATTAAGTCTGAAACTCATTCACCGGCATTACGCCTTCTAGGCTCATAGCCCGAACAATTTCAGCAGTTAAAGCTTGCTGAGCCAAAGGCCCGAATAATATTTCGAAGATAAACTTTGCTAAATCATAACCACATTCACATCACATACTTAAGCCATTTCACACAAGTCAACCACCTTAGTCGACTTCGACTTAATTCGAAAATAAACACATAATAGCTATCACATTATTACTTCTTAATTTACCATTCGGCATGATAACAAAATATTCACCACATTTTTGCCATTTCATGAATATAGCTTGCGGCAATATAATCATATAATTTAGCTTATTTCACTTTCATGCATTCCTTTCGGCATTATGCATGTATATATGTATACTAAAAAAAAATGCCAATTTCTCTTGACACATCATAATTTATTCATAAATAACTTATGTCTAATACATAAAACTTACCTTAATTGTTGTCGAACAACTACGGATCGACTATTCCACCACCTTCGCCTTTCCTTTATTCGAAATCGGCTCTCTTAGCTCTTGAGCTAAATTAAACAAATTGTAACTCGTTACAACTTAATTGTTCATACCTTTGGCCGAATGTACCAAGAAAACCAAATTAAACTTTACTAACCACATTTCACTATCTTTTAATATCATCTAACTTATTATTAATCTCACTCGGCAATTTGCATTAAATCATAGCAACCTTATTCACTAAATTCCAAGTCATATTCGACTAACACACATAAATAATAGTAAACTTATTCACAACCAATTCTTATTTGGCACAAGGTAATATCACTTCTATCTTAAATAGCTCAACTAAATCATGCATTATCTCATAAATATACATTCAACTCTTTAACAATAAAATTAACAAAGACATTCCGTCCTCAAACAAATATAATTTCTTAAATAAAAGCACACATACGGTAACCTCATTCTTATCTAACTCAAATTACAATCAATTACTCCAATCATCAATCACTAACACATTCGGTACTCACATATATATACATTTCAAAATCAAGTCATACACATCACTTGGCCACATAACCTATCAAAATTTCTTTTCCAATATCCAAATGTTCATACAGCAATATGGTATTTGAAATCATATTTCAATTTCATAATAACCTTTCATTAATATTAAGCATATTCGGTAATGACAAAAACAAAAGTATTATATTAATACTTCCAACCTTATTATACGGTTTTGCTAATTCACCATCATGACCGAATACCCTTTAAGGTTACCCAAGGCATTTAATTAATTAAAAATCACATGTACAAATTCCAAACCCCCTTATTAACGAATTAACACAAACATTACTAAAGTCCTTACTTAGGTTCACATTCAGCAATCATGGACATAACCAAGCACACTAACCAATCCCCATTTATCATTTAATCCACATATATGCACATTTAACTAGCTCAAACTTCACCCATCCACCATTTCTCATTAAAACATGAAAACAACAACCATTCCATACCTCTTCCATGGCCGAATGCATGCATTAACACCAATTCAAAAATTCTTACATGGGCTATGTTAAGAACTCAAAGATCAACTCAATTTCGCCAGATTACAAGAAACAACATTAAAATCTTACCTTAATTAGAACATTTCCTAGCCGAATGCCTTGTTCTTTATTTCATTTCTTTCCCTTGGTGAAATCGGCACAAAACAAGAGAATGATACCTTTATTTTATGTTTTATTCATTATCATATATTAGGTTTATTAGATTACAACATTAGCCTTTATAAAATCATTCCCTATCCACAATTTAAAGGCCATTTTCGTCCATACATATACATTCACTTTGTTTTATCACCAAATTTCTATGCTAGTTAATAAATTCACATTTCATATAATATAATATATATATCATGCACATAATAGGATTTACCTAACCCACTACCGTACATCACTTCATAAATGGCTTAATAACCATTCAAGTCCCATATATTAAAGAAACATCTAAAATTCGGCACTTGCACATTGTCCCACTAATTTTTCCTTTTATGCAATTGAGCCATAAATTAATAATTTGACATCCAATTGACAAAATTAAAGCACCAAATTTTCACACACGATAATTCACATAGTATAAACACAGAAAATAATATTTTAAAATTTTTTTGACTCGGTTTCATGGTTCCAAAACCACTTTCCCGATTAGGGCCAAAATAGGGCTGTCACATTCATAATATATTAGTTCCCTAGCAACGGCGCCAAAAACTTGATATACGTAATATGAAGTAATAAAATTTATAATAAATGATCACACTTGAAACTAACTATTATCACGATTTAAGGCAAGCACACCTATCGAATAGTAGTATATCTTAGTGACATGACCGAGATATCGTACCCCAGGGAACCAAAAGTACTAGTACTAACTTTCTTTCTATTATTTAACCTAGACATAAAAGGGGATTTTTATTAAACTAAACTAATTATTAGACTAAGCTAAGAATGCACAAAAAGTGAATTGGGGAAAAACTCTTAGTGAAAACAGATTGATTTGGACAATACTCAAGGGAGAATCCACCTAGACTTCACTTGTTATCAACTCTTGAACTAGACGATTTATTCACTTGACTTGATCCGTAGAAATCCCTAGCTTATGTTAATATCTCTCTCGAGACTAAAAACAACCAACCCTAGGTTAATTAATTGAAATCTTTTTCTAATTAAAATCCCTAGTGTTGCATTAACTCGATCTATGGATTCCGTTATTAGGTTTGACCCTAATCCAACAGATTTTCATCGTCCTATCTCTAGGATTGCAATCAACTTCGCTTAATTGTGCTGGATCTACTCCTATGCAGGGACTTTTGCTCCTCTACGGAAGTACATTCGACTTAAATCAATATCCCAAAAATATCAATTTAAGAGTTAAAAACATAATTAGGAACAAATCAAATATTTATCATATAATTCAAGAGAAAATAATAACAAGATCTGTCTTAGGTTTCATCCCTATCAGGTATTTGGGGGATTTAGTTCATACTTATAAAAGAAAACATCTCAGAAGAAATAAAATAACAAAACATAAAGAACCCTAAAACCCCTGAACGTAGTTGAAAGGAGATCTTCAGTCTTGAGGGAGAATTCAGCTTTTGAGATGAATCAATCAGCTTCCCTTGGAGTGATTCCTTGCTTCTGCTCTCTGTGTTGGCAGGAAATAAGCACCTTCTTGAGGGGAGAAAAGTACACCTTAGTAGTTGCCCCCAGGGTCTTTATATAGAGCTTTGGAATGCCTTTCTTAGCCCCTAAGTAGCCTTTTCTGAGTGAAATTAAACTTCCTCACGACAGGGACATGCCCGTGTGCCATACCCGTGTGGATTAAGGCCCAGGCCGTGCTCAGGCCTGTTAAGGTGGCACGGCCGCATGGTCTGGCCGTGCTAGTCAGGGTTGGGTCGTGTTCGAGCCTAAGGTGGCACAGCCATGTGACACGACCGTGTGGCGAACCTCCAAGCCATGTTGTTTTCAGACTTTGGCCCATTTTCTCCGTGTTTGGCTCGTTTCTCATTCTTTTCACTTCCCTATGCTCACCTGAGTATAAACCATGAAATAAAGGGATTAAGAGCATCAATTTCCACAAATTCAATGATAATTCATTCAGAAATTAGGCTAAGCATAAGGTAAAGACATGTATAATCTATCGTTCATCAGAATTTTCAGAGCTTAAACAGGGAAACATGACTGTATCCGAATACGAGTGGGAATTTGTTCGGTTAAGTTAGTATGCCAGAAAATGGGTCCCAACTGAGGTAGATATGTGTAAACTTTTGAAGTAGTATTAAATGAAGACATCAAGCTATTGATTGGAATTCTTGAATTAAGAGAATTTGTAATACTAGCTAATCGGGCACACAAAGCTGAGGAATTAAGTAAAGAGAATATACAAGCAGAGAGAGAAGCCCGAATTTCTGGTAAAAGATTTATGGGGAAGTCACAAGCATCTGCTTCAAAGAAATCAAAGAAATACCATGATTGTTTTACCATATATGTGGGATATTCTAGAAAAAAGTGGGGCTCAGAATGCTCTAACCCGAAATCTTCTTCTCCATCTATAACAAGTATTGAAGTGTTGGTAATCCCAAATCAAAATGTAAACATTGTAATAAATTTCATTTTAGGAAGTGCCGTATGAGAAGTGGAGCTTACTATAGATGTTCTCTTGACCATTTTTTCAAAGGTTGTCCGAAAAGGATTGAAAAAGATACTGATCAGACTTCGAAGCTGAGTAATCTCGCCTCGAGGGGCAGACCACCTCGTTACTTTGAAAATGTTAGTGGTGGTAAAGGTGTAACAAAAGATTCAACAGTTAAATCTAAAGCACGAGCACCGGCTAGAACATATGCTATTCATGCTAGAGAGGATGCTTCTGTACCAGATGTCATTACTGATATATTTTCTTCTCTTAATACTAAAATTTATGCTTTGATTGATCCTGGTTCAACATATTCATACATATAAACAAATTTAACGTCTGTTAAAAATTTACCCGGCATGATGTAGTGGTAAATTGTAAACAGATGTACATTGTGCTAAAATGTCAGGAACGAATGGGTTATCTGACATGATTTTAGCGATATCATCATAGAGATGTATCATAAAAGGATGTGATGCCTATCTTGCTTATGTAATGGATACTAAAGTACCTAAATCGAAGATTAAGTCAGTGCTGATTTTTTGTGAGTTTCCAGAAGAATTACCTGGGTTACCGTCTGTTAGAGAGGTGGAATTTTCTATAGACCTTATTCTGGGAACAACTCCTATATATATAACACCTTATAGAATGGCTTCAACAGAATTAAAAGAGTTGAAAGCACAGTTGCAAGAACTAACTAACAAAGGTTTTGCTCGACCCAGTTCTTCACCTTTGGGTGCTTCGGTTTTGTTTGTAAAGAAGAAAGATGGGTCGTTGAGATTATGTATTGATTACAGATAGCTCAACAAAGTCACAATTAAGAACAAATATCCACTGCCTCGAATTGATGATTTATTTGATCAGTTGAATGGTACCACTGTATTTTTGAAGATTGATCTTCACTCTGGTTACTATCAGCTACAGGTAAAAGAATAAAATGTATCGAAGACAGTTTTTAGAACCGGTTATGGACATTATGAGTTCTTTGTGATGCTGTTTGGTGTGACAAACGCACAAGCGATATTTATGGATCTAATGAACATAATTTTTAGACTGTATCTAGATAGGTTTGTGGTGGTGTTTATTGATGATATTTTGGTATATTCTCGAGATGAAAATGAACATGCTAATCATTTGGGAATTGTGCTACAAACTTTGCGTGAGAAACAACTGTATGCCAAATTCAGTAAATGTGAATTTTGGCTACAAATAGTCAGTTTCCTTGGGCATATTGTGTCTGCAGAATGTATCAGGGTAGATTCAAGTAAAATATTAGCTATTATTAATTAGAAGCCACCGAAAAATACATCTAAAGTCAGAAGCTTTTTGGGATTTGCTGGATGCTATCAGAGATTTGTACAAGGGTTCTCCATGATAGCTTCTCCGATAACTCGTCTGTTGCAAAAACATGTAAAATTTGAGTGGTCTAATGAATGTCAGCAAAGTTTTGACAGATTGAAAGCTTTGTTGACTAAAGCAGCTATGTTGGTACAGCCTAAATCAGGAAGGAATTTGTGATTTACAGTGATGTATCATTAAATGGTTTAGGCCGTGTCTTGATGCAAGATGGTAAAGTAGTAGCCTATGACAGCTTAAGCCACATGAAAAGAATTACCTGATACATGATTTAAAGCTGGTGGACATTGTTTTTGCAATGAAAATATGGTGACATTATCTGTTTGGTGAAAAATGTCACATTTTTACTGATCATAAAAGCTTGAAGTATTTGATGTCACGGAAAGACTTGAACTTGAGATAGTATAGGTGGCTTGAACTATTGAAAAATTATGAACTAGTTATAGATTATCATCCGGGGAACACTAATGTGGTAGCAGATGCTTTAAGTAGAAAGTCACTGTTTACTTTGCAAGCATTGAATACTCGGTTGGCTTTATCTGATGATGGTTCAATCATAGTTGAGTTAAAAGCTAAATCGATATTTCAGCAACAAATCTCCAAAGCTCAAAAAGATGATAGTGAGTTACAAGCAAAACGGATACAGAGTGAATCAACTTCTGATTCAAAATTTCAGGTTGGGTTTGATGATTGTCTATTATTCAGAGGTAGAGTATGTGTACCAAGAAATTCAAAGCTTATACAGAAGATTTTGCATGAAGCTCACAATAGTACTATGTATGTGCGTCCGGGGATTAACAAAATGTATAATGATTTGAAAAAGATGTACTGATGACCGGGAATGAAACATGATATTTTTGAATATGTATCTAGATGCTTGATATGTCAGCAAGTTAAAGCTTAACATCAGGTACCTTCGGGTTTACTACAACCAGTCACGATACCAGAATGGAAGTGGGAAAGAGTTACTATGGACTTTGTGTTGGGATTACCCTATCTCTAAAAAAGAAAAATGCCATTTTGGTAATCGTTGATCAACTAACAAAGTCTGTACACTTTATTCTGATACGTATGGATTTCTCTTTGGATAGATTGGTTGATTTATATGTGTCTGAGATTGTTAGATTACATGGAGTACCAATCTCCATTATTACAGATAGAGATCCTCAATTTACGTCCTGATTTTGGAATAAGCTGGAAGAAGCTTTGGGTACTCAATTGTATTTTAGCATTGTATTCCATCCTTAGACTGATGGAAAGTCTAAATGTGTTATACAAATTTTGGAGGTATGTTTCGGTGTTGTGTGCTAGAATTTGAAGGTAACAAGGAAAAATATATGCCCTTAGTTGCATTTGCTTATAATAACAACTATCAGTCTAGCATTAGAATGGCACTGTATGAGGGTCTGTATGGCCGTAAATGTAGAACTCCATTGTATTGGATAGAACTGAGTGAGAAAAAGAGGAGTTGATTTAGCCCGTGAAACTGAAGAAAAGGTGAAAGTAATTCGAGATAGTTTGAAAGTAGCCTCTGATTGCCAAAAGCCTTATGCTGATCTTAAATGAAAAGAGATAGAATTTTAGGTCGACAACAAGGTATTATTGAAAGTTTTGCCTTGGAAGAAAGTTCTTCAGTTTGGTTTTAAAGGTAAATTGAGTCTACGATTTACTTGGCCGTATGAAGTTATTGAAAGATTGGGACCTGTTGCATACCGATTGGCACTACCACCAGAACTTGAGAAAATTCATAATGTTTTTCATGTCTTGATGTTACGACGGTATCAGTCAGACCTTTCACATATTATTTCTCCTACAGATGTTGAGATTTAGTTTGACATGGCATACAGTAAGGAACTGATCAAAATTCTGGCACGAAAAACAAAAGAGTTAAGAAATAAAAAGGTAGCTCTGGTAAAATTTCTTTGGCAACACATGGAATAGAAGAAGCTACTTGGGAATCGGAAGAAACAATGAGGAAACAATACCCAAACCTCTTTACTGGTAAGAATTTCGAGGATGAAAATTCTTAAGGGGGAGAGTTGTAATAGCCCATTTTCAGTAAAATTGGAACAGTGGTTTCGAGGCCACAAATCTGAGCTAGAAAGAAAGTTTATTTTAATATTATTGCATGGTCTGTATTATGATAGGAATGTTATATGAAAATTCTGATAAGAAATTTTACTAATTATGTGTTTAATTATGGAAAGGATCAAATTGTATAAAATGCAAAACTTGAATTCTAGTAGCTAAAATGATTAAATAGATATGGAATTCAAAATTTGAGGTCATAATATAGTAATTAGACCATTAAAGAAAAGTTAGTAGATATTTTTGGTTATTCATCCATGGAAAAATAGAAAAAGAAAAGAACTAAATTAGAAAGTAGAAAAAGTTAAAGATGATTAAATTAAATAGAAAAATATCATCATTTTATATCATCTTCTTCCCCAAAAATACATGGAAACCCTAGGAAAGAGAAAGCAAGCTTTCTTGGCTTAATTGGATCAGGAAAACTCAAATACGAAGTTAGATCGAGGAAAGGAAAAATTGTCGAATTAGTAGACTTTTATATATGAACAAGTGACAAGGTAAGTTCGTGTAACCTAAACATGTATATTTATATGTTTGAATTAAATGTTGTTTATGTGAGAATTGTATAAACAATTAATGTATCAAAATAATCACATGCCCGAAATTGCTCGATAAATGATAAGTTTCCTTTAAAGAATGAAATTCGATATATACGTGATTTTCCCGTATTGATTATAATCCCGCATTTCTTGCGGATATTATAGCTCAAACGAGCATCCTATTATATAGTTCTTGCAAGCATCCTGATTGGTAGTGATTATGCATGCGTTGCACACTACCGCAGCTCTTTGTAACACTCCTAACCCGTATTCGTCGCCAAAATGGGGTTACGAGGTATTACTGGACTAGACAAAACTTTAGGACAATCATAGATGTACATGTGTTATATCCACATTTATTTTAAACATAAGTATGTTCAAGACATTATTCAAACAATTTATAACATTATTCAATTAACAATGAAACTCAAAGTCATGTATAATATGCCTTTCAAAAACATACAAATATTCAAGAATCATTTCCATAAGGAAATTGAAAACCACATACAATTTCAACATTTAATACCTTAATGATATACTTATAAATTAAATAACCAAACTTAACATATGCGGCATTGACTTTTAAATCATAGTCTATTATACTTTTGTCATAGAGCTATTGTATCATCTTATTTATCTCATATGAATAAATACTAAACCCAACCAATATGTCACATGTCGCATAATAAGTAAACATACAAACAACCTCAATGTCATACTTGTTTGACCAAATAATAAACTTATAAATCCAACAACTTTTTCTCATCATTTAATGACTAAACTTATATACTACTTAAACATCAATTTTTTTTACTAAGTTGAACATATATGCATCACGTAATGCTCATATATTCTTCTTGTTTTATTAATGCACAAAGTATTATTCATATGGTCAAAAGCCAAATGCACTAACCGAATTTATACAGCCAAATTCCTATAATTTAATAAGAGTCAACTTTCATATGCTCAACCACATTATTAACACATATTTTAATAAGATTTTTATAACAACCAAAATCAAGTGCCATAAATATAGTACATAAACCCTAAAATTATTAAGCTTTTTTATTCATAAATAATGTACTCAAACTGAGTTTTTCATGTGCACATAATATAATTTCCATTAGCCGCACCAAATAGTCAAATTCTATGCATGATAAATATACATATTGATTAGCCAATTAAAGCAAATCAATTCAATACATATATTCATTCACAAAACTGAATTACATGAGTGCATTACAACAACTTGCAAACTAACCCCTTATATACCTAAATATAAATACCAAATCACAAACAACTCACTTTCATTTACTATATCTATTTCATTACAACCAATTACCAATACCTCAAACTATAGCCATTTATCATATGCATCACACTCATGATTCATACGTATTACTCAATCAATATATCCAACCAAAAATTCGCATCATATCAAATATGCCACACATATTATACCATACCAACTAAAAGTAATCAACTTAAAACTTACCAAATTATACCAACCACATCTCAAAAATATATCATGACCGAATCACTAAAACCACAAGCAAACATATCATCATTTCGTGAAAACATATAAACCGAGCTTAGCACACATAAGAACCATGATCAAGATAGCAAATACTTAAGTATCAAATTAGCAATTTTCGTATGGCATATTAAATTCACAACTTCAAACATATTTGAAATTAGTATAGACTATACATGCCATAGGTTCAAAATTTAGCTTATAAAAGTACCAAAAACAGTCGATAGTATGATGGACTTCGCTAACAATCCCCAAGCCCATAACTAGCCTCTAAAATCTATAAAACAGAGGCAAACGTACACACACAATAAGCTATCACAGCTTAGTAAGTCATAAGCAAATTAACAACTCAATGACATTTATAGTTCATTAGGACAAAACTAAATTATAATAAGGAATTCACATATACATATTCAAGCTTGCAAAAATTCACTGATCAAACATATAATTATACATCAAACTCAACTTGGCCGAATACACATATAGCTAATAATATAGTTATTTATTTACTTACCGGGTCACATACACATCCTTGGCTGAATATATTCATTCTTATATGTTTGCTCATAATTTACAATCATAATATCACATATAATTACCATATGAATGAATATGAATTTGCTTTGTAAATAATTAATATCAAGTGCATCATTTACAATTTCTAACAACTTTTCTTATGAATACTTACCTTATCCTCATATAGACATTTAACTAGTACATACCTTCACCTTTTAGCTCTATTACACATTCGAACATAACTTATCATTGCCTGTTGAACCATTCAGAATTAAAAAGGATACTTGGATAGTCACACATATCATCCAATGCCAACGTTCCAGACGTGGTCTTACATGTAATCACATATCGAAGCCACTGTCCCAGACAGGGTCTTACACGAATCACAAATACGATGTCGATGTCCCAGTCATGGTCTTACACACAATCACATATCGATGCCAACGTCCCAGACGTGGTCTTACATGAGAACACATATTGGAAATCCTATGTCCTTAAATATGTATCCTAGCTATTCCTAAGGTTCGTACGGGGCTTTCGGACTTCATATTTCGGTCGAATCGAACTTGTGCACATTGCTCCCATGTATATACACATTCGGCTAACATATATATGTGCTTATAAATTTCAATTCAGCATGTTAAGTTCACATATATTCAAAATTAACAGCTTTTATTTGCTTATAGACTTACCTCGGATATCGACGAACAGAATAGAATGATTATTCAATTATTTTTGTTTTCCCCCGATCCAAGTCTGATTTCTTTGGTTCTTAATATAAACATATTCAAATTAAATGCATTCAAACACAATTTCGTTCAATTTAGTCCAAAAACACATAAATGAATAAATTACCATTTTGCCCCTAACATTTTACACATTTCACAATTTAGTCCCTATTGCACAAAACACAAAATATGCAAAATCTCACAACAACATAGCTAGGCTGAATCTTCCTTATGATCATATAAGTCCATACATTTCATTAAATTCACATTTTAGTCCCTCAATTTATTATTTTTACAAATTAGCCCTAATTACTCAAATTCATTAAAATTCAAATACAAAACATGTTAATTTATCACATATCTTTTATTTTCCAGCATCAAACAACAAAAATCACAAGCTTTCAACAATGGCAAAATACAAAATCATCACCAAATAAAATTGAAACATGGGTTTGATGGATAACATAGCAATGATCTCAAAAACAAAAAAATTATTAAAAACCTAGCTCAATTCACTTACCCAATTAAACATGCAAAGGCCGAATTTCATGAAGCATCAAAGGTTTTTATTTCTTTTCTTATTTGATTGAAAGATGAACAAAATGAGCACTAACTTGTTTTGTTCTATTTTAATTAATAAACTTATTTAAAAATTACTAATTTAACCTCACTAACATAATATTAAAACCATATTTTTGCATCCCATTACCATCCATCACTTTGAATTATCGTGAAATTACAACTACAACACCTCAAATTATAAAGACAACCACAATTCGACCATTACAAATTAAACCATCAAAATTTCATTTTACGCGATTAAGCCCTTTTTATTAAATTGAGCACTCAAACGACAAAATTAAAACACAAAATTTTCACAGATATAAATTCACACATAATAAACATAGAAAATAAATTTTCAAATTTTTTTTTTACTTGGATTTGTGGTCCAGAAACCATCATTCCAAATAGGGTCTAAATCAGGCTATTACATTTTGCAAACACAAATGGAGTTCATTGTGAGCATCCTGTTATGCGATCGGTTATGATCTCGTATTTGTTGCAGACTCAAACGCAACTCTATATGAGTGTCCTGTTAGTGCTCACTTGAACTCCCTAATATGTGGCTATTCGGAGCTCCTATTACATGGCTCATTATGAGCATCCCTGATAGGCTCTTCATAAGCTTTATGATTAAAAAGTTCTTTGTGAACTTCCTGTTTATGGCTCTTATGAGCATTCCTATTTATCCAGGATAAGCATCCCGTTACTTGGCTCATTTGAGCATCCTGATACTTGTTGCTCGAGAATGTGCTCCTTGATTTTGTGCCGTAATGGGTACCCCAGAACATGAATTGGCGAATTACTAATTCATATACCTCACGTATACTACTTGAGTATCCATCGGTATTTCTATAATTCAATGAAATAAATTCCTGATGTGAGAAATTTTGAGATTAAAAGAGTTATATCTCAAATGCTTCTGAAATACCTAAAAGTTTGTACTATGATGAGCTTATCCATGTTTACTTGATGTCCATGAGAAATATGTGACTAACTTGCTTATTTGAGCGTTTGTGATTAGGAAAATTTTGCCAAATTGTAGGAAAGCATGTTATTATTATGCTTGACTAAATGAATATAATTTGGTAAGTTTAATTCTTGTTACACGAACTTACTAAGCATTGAATGCTTATTTGGTTTTCTTTCCTCTATTTTATTGTGCTCGGAAGCTTGCAAGGGTTGGAGATTGGTTGGAGCATCTTCACACTATACACCAGCTTGTTTTGGTATAAATAGTAAACTTATTTTGGTATAATGGCATGTACAGGTTATCTTAGCCAATTGTTGACTTGTAAATGGTTGTTGTAATCTAGTCATTGAAATGGCTGGTGATAGTTTTTTTTTTTGGTATATTTATAAGGTTAAATCATGATATATGTGTTTAGTATATTTTAAATTGAGTTATGTTAAACATGTATGATTATAAAGGTAAGATTATAAACATGAATGCATATGATGATATATCATGTTAGACAATAGAGTTAGGTTTGGTTATAAGACTTGAATTGGTTGGTATATGATTGCAAGTATTAGTGTAGGTTATTAGCAAATTTGGGTGAGTAATAAAGCTAGGAAATGGCCTTCTTTGTCCACACAGGTAGACATACGGGCGTGTGTCTTCACTATGTGTGACACATGGCCTGGCACATGGGCATGTGGCTTGGCCATGTGACCCTTGCACTTAATTAGGTTGCAAAACAAAGAGTTACACGGGTTAGGGACACAGGCGTGTGCCTTACCTCATATGCCACACGGCCTAAGATGTGGGCATGTAACTTGGCCGTGTGAGCCATACAGCCTACTCACACGAGTGTGTGACCCTATATATAAGAAAAATTTTGAAATTCTACGAAAAATTCTTTGAGATTTTGATTTAGTCCCAACTTGTTTCTAATGTTTGAATTGGGCCTTGAAGGTCCAATTAAGGGAAGATATGAATAGTAAAAGACATGAATTATTAGTAACTATTCTGTAAACTCCAATAATGCTTCCTAACCCTGTTCTGGCGAGGGATACTAGTTAGGGGTTACAATATGCATGAAAGTGAATGTTTAATTCTATTTAATTAAGGCTTAATTGGTGTGAACAAATTTAATTAAAGGTGTATGAATATGTATGATATTCAATTGTAGCTAAATCGGGTTCAATTGGCCATTAAAATACTCAAAATCAGGTTTAAAATTGAATTTTTCTCACAAAAAAATACAGCAGACTGTTGGGGGTTTGAATTCTGGTCATTTTAAATTGGTTCTCTAGCCTATTTAAATTACAAATTATTCATATAACTTGATAAGTCTAATTAGAGACTTAAATGATAATGACACTTGATTAAATTTTAGGATTAGACTTGTAATTAATAAAATCTTTTAGAAACACACTCAATTTAATATTTGGGTATAGTACTAATAGTTTGAAATTGTTACGATTTAGTCCTTAATGATAAAACTTGAATTAGACATAGAAAATAAACTATGACTAATTTGAAATTTTTAGGATTTACATAAATTAACTAAAATATGGTTCATAAATGTATAGACCTAAATTTGGGTTAGTTTAACTGTAGGTGGTAAAATGACAAAAAATGTCCTTAGGCTAAATTACTTATAAAAAGTTTAAATTTGGTTCACAAATTGCTTCCGCATTAATATAAAAACTAATAAATGGATAAGATTAAGGTGTTATAAAATCGAGGTGTGTCTTGGGAGATCGTTAGCGAGAGAGTCACTTAAGTGGCTAATGTAATGCTTCAAATTTTGGTCGATCCATCCCGGTCAAGTTTAAGGTATTACACGTTAAACATGAAACATTTGAATGGGTTAAACCAATATCAATCTAAGTGAAATATTGTATAGAATTAACAATAAAGGTACTTCCTGTGACGTCGATAGTGTCACAGTTATCTCTGTGTCTAGTTGCATAGACCAGTGTAGGTTGTCTAGCATTAGTGTGGTTAGCACCCTGTCCTTGAGCTCTCTGTCTCTTTCCAATAGTACCACCCCAATTCAGAACTAGACCTCTCTGAGGCTACTGTCCAACTCTCTGATTTTGAGATTGGTTTTGATTTGGTGCTTGTATCTGTTCATTTCAGAGTGGACAATCCTTGGTTTTATAATTCACGGATCCACATCTAAGGCATACACCTAAGCTCCTCGAGTATTCACTCAAATGCCTCTTGCCACAAGTTGCACAATATTGGGCTTTCCCACCATCAGTACTGTTAGCAACATTCTACCTAGTTCGATCGTCTCTAGCTCGCTTATTAGGTTGTGGAGCCTGAACAATAGGACCGACATCTCTCTTTGTAAGGACTTTTCCTTTGTCCTTCTTTTTGCATCCCAAACACTTCACTTCCTCTACCAGCTTTGTTTTCTCTGCTAATGTTTCGGAAACCCTTTCTTGAAGTGGGGCCACTAGCACCATCAGTTCATATCTCAGCCCATTCTCAAACATGGCACACTTTTCTTGCTCAGTCACAACCACCCTTTGAGCATAATGACTTAGCCACAAAAATTCATTCTCATATTCAGCCACAGATCTATCCCACCTATTTGAGCTCGATGAACTCCAGCCTACAGGCCTCGACGTAATGGTTACCCTGATATTTATTTTGTAAAGCATCCAGAAAATACCCCTATGTTAGTCTCTCAGCTAGGGTACCCCTCGTAACAGCATGCCACTAGCGGTAAGCCTTATCCCTCAATAGTGACACTATACCTTTCAATTTCTTCTCTAGGGTATATTCTATGTGTAACACCCCTTACCCGAGACCGTCGCCGGAGTCGAGCACGAGGCGTTACCAGACTTACTTTACTAGTTCGGGGCATAAAAATTTGATTTTAAAATTAATTCACTCACATTCATCCAATATCCCTAAAATGGGCCCTTGAGGCCCTAAACATGCAATTGGAACGGTTCGAGACCAAACCGGGAACATTTAAAAATTTTCCAATTACTTACACAAATTAAAACAATTTATGTTACTGTCCATAATAAAACTGTCCACCTATGTAACAGTAACTAAATTAATTATAACTCAAGTTACGAAACCCAAAATTTAAATCCGTAAATTTTTCCTGAAACTAGACTCATATATCTTCTTACCATAATTTTCCAGGAATTTTGGTTCTGCCAATTAGTACTGTTTTTTATTAAATGTTACCCTATTTCACAGTCCAACGGTTCTGGCCACTCCTCACTAAAAATCAATTCTCTTTTAGTACAGTTTTCATATAGTGTTTTTGCTTATTTCTAATGAAAATAGACTCACTAAAGAATCCATACATATAAATTATAACTCATAATTATTTTTGTACAATTTTTAGTTAATTTCTAAAATTAGAATACGGGATCACAAAGTCATTCTGAACCAGTCTCACAAAAATTTAAATATCTCAGAATATAGACTTTCTTTTCTGCTCTGTTTCTTTCTTATGAAAATAAACTCAATAAGCTTAAATTCTATATCTCATTCACCATTTAATTCCATTTCTACAATTTTTAGTGATTTTTCAAATTCATGTCACTGCTGCTATTCCAAAACTGTTTCGTGGACAACTTTTACTCTTTCATAATTTCTTTGCATAAACTATCATTTTGGCATACATAACATCAAATCATGTTCTTAACTAGCCACTCAATATCTAATTACTATCAAGTATTCACATGTCATTCTTTAATCATATCATAAGGACATACACACAAAATGACCAAGTCCCTATACATGCTATAACTCAAAACATTTCAAACTACAAAATACCAAGATAGCCTTTAATAGTGTGAGACGAACTCTGACGTCCTTACGATTCCTAAATTGGCTTGGCTACACTATAAAAGATAGAAAGGAAAAATAGTAAGGTATAATGCTTAGTAAGTTTACAAGTAAATAAATGATAGCATTCACCAAGTATAAATATACTCATATTATACCATTAACTAACAAAATCTCTATTTTACTTCTCCACTTACTCTTTAACTTTTCTGTTTATCATTCCTTTACCTGAACTTTCTTGTAACATAGCTTGTATATTAGCCCAATGAACCATTTGGAATACTCAGGATACTTGGGTTTTCTTGCCTGATAATAGCCTGCCAATGCCATGCTCTAGGCATGGTCTTACATGGGATGTTCCTTGTGCTGCCAAAGCCATATATCTGATATGGACTTACATGGGATGTTCCTCAACTGTCTCAACCCAATATGTCATGACATTCTTTATCCCATACATTCCTAAGGTTCAAACGGGGCTTTCTGATACTTTTTCTCTATTATCTCATCTTTAATTCAACTTGGAATGTTCTCATAAAAGATATATATATATACGTTGGAAATTAACAACATTAATATAAAACATTGAAATATTGCATTTATTTACCGTAAACTTACCAGAATGCAAAATGCGATCAACTTGACAGCTTAATCTTCTACCTTGTTCTTTCCTCGATCTATCCCCAAATTTCATTCTTCTTGATCTATAATTAGTAAATTTATTTTATTTCAGACCCACATTTATCAAATTAGTCCTTAACTGTAACTTTGGCAAAATTCCAATTTTACCCCTAAAATTTTACATATTTACACTTTTACCCCAAAGCTCGGAAATTAATTTTTTTCCATAATTCTTATGTTTTAGGACATGCTGATCATTTTCCCTTCATTTTCACTTTTTCATATTTACTAGTTTTCACTTAAAATCGAGTAGCACAAGTTGTTTAATATAATTTAAAACTTCATATTCTATTATAAAACATAAAAATAAACACATTTCACCTATGGGTGTTTTTCCAAATATGAACCCTAGGTTAAATTATTGCTAGAATAAGCTAAATCAAGTTACCGGGACTCCAAAAACGTAAAGAACATTAAAAACGGGGCTTGGGTACACTTACTATGAGCTTGAGAAGTTGAAGAAATATTAGCTATGGAGACACATGAGTTTCGGCCCTTATGGAGAAGATGATAACAATTTTGCCGTCTTTTTCCCTTTTAATTCCTTTTAAATACCAAATGACTAAAATGCCCTTCATTAAAACTCTGGTTATTTTTATCTATGTATGTCCATTTTTGTCCATGAAAACCTAATGGTCTAATTACCATTTAAGGACCTCTACTTTAATTATGCTCTTCAATTTAATCATTTCCTATCTTGAACTCATATTTATCAACTTTTGCAATTAAGCCCTAATAGGCAATTTAAACATGAAATTCATGAAATTTTCTATCAATATTCTAACACATGCATCTATTCACTGATAAATCATAAAAATTAATCGGAATAAATTTTTCTATCTTGGATTCGTGGTTTTGCAACCATTATTCCGTTTAGGCCCTATTCGGGATGTTACATTTCTCCCCCCTTTAGGGATTTTCGTCCCCGAAAATCTTACCTGTGAATAGGTTGGGATACTATTTTCGTATAGCCTCTTCGGGCTGCCATGTAGCCTCGTCTAGCCCATGTCTATTCCATAATACTTTCACAAGTGCAATACTTTTGTTCCTTAGTTGCTTGACCTCTCGATCTAGAATCTTTATTGGTTCTTTACTGTAATTCATAACTAGCTGAATCTCAACCTCTGTCAGTGAAATCATATGTGACGGATCAGGACGGTAATGACTTAACATGGACACTTGGAACACATCATGAATCTTCTCTAACTCTGTTAGCAAAGCTAACCGTTATGCTATGGCCCAACTCTTTCAGTCACCTCAAATGGTCTAATAAAATGCGGACTTAGTTTGCCTTTTTTGCCAAATCTAAAGACTTTCTTCCACGCGGATACTTTCAAGAGCATTTTGTCACTAACTTGATACTCAATCTCTCTTCTTTTCAAGTCTGCATAGGACTTCTGTCTATTTGAAGCTGCTTTCAAGCAATCTTTGATAACTTTCACTTTCTCTTCAGTTTCTTTAACTAAATCAACCCCATAAATCTGATTTTCTTTAAGCTCTGTGCAATACAAAGGCGTACGAAATTTGCGTCCATACAAAGCTTCATAAGGTGCCATATTCAAACTCGACTCATAACTATTATTATAGGCAAACTCTACCAATGACAAATATTTTTCCCAACTACCTTGAAATTCTAAGACACAACATCTGAGCATATCCTCAAGTATCTGAATCACTCTCTCTGACTGACCATCAGACTGAGGATGGAAAGCTGTACTAAAATTCAACTTTGTGCCCAAAGCTTCCTGTAACTTCTTCCAAAACTACAAAGTGAATCTCAGGTCTCTATCTAAAATAATCGATAATGGTACTCCATGTAGTGTGACTATCTCTGAAATATACAACTCAGCAAACTTGTCAAGTGAATAATCCATACAAACTGGAATAAAATGTGCCGACTTCGTTAGCTTATCAATCACAACCCATACTACAGCTTTCTTTCTCGGTGTCAACGGTAATCCTGTTACAAAATCCATGAAAACTCGATCCCATTTCCACTCAGGAACTAACACAGTCTGCAGTAAACCTGAAGGTACCTGATGTTCAACTTTTACTTGCTAACATATCGAGCATCTAGAAACAAACTCCAAGATATCTCTCTTCATTCCTACCCACTAATACATTTTCCTCAAATCATTATACATCTTTCTACTACCTGGATGAATAGACAAGGAACTGTTATGTTCTTCCTCTAAGATCTTTTAAATAAGCTCATCATTCTTTTGTACACATACTCGATTTATGAACCTCAAACAACCATCAGAACTAATCTAAAAATCTGACTCTATACCCGACTCACACTGAGCTCTTTTGGTTTGCAACTCATTGTCATCTTTCTAAACTCCACAAATTTCTTCAAGAAACATTGGCATAGCTCTTAATTCGGCTAGGATAGAACCATCATCTGATAAGGTTAAACTAGTATTCAAAGCTCTTAATACAAATAAAGATTTTCTACTCAAAGCAATAGCAACTACGTTTATCTTACCTAGGTGATAATCGATCACTAGTTCATAATCTTTAATCAACTATAGCCATCTTCTTTGCCTCAAGTTCAAATTGTTCTAAGCCATCAGGTATTTCAAACTTTTATGATCAGTAAATATTCGACATTTCTCACCATACAAGTGATGTCTCTAGATTTTCAACGCAAATACAATGGCAACTAGTTCTAAATCATGTGTCGGATAATTTTTCTCATTTGGCTTTAGCTATCTAGAGGCATAAGCAATTACCTTTCCTTCCTGTATAAGTACACAGCCTAGTCCATTCAAGGAAGCATCATTGTAAATCACAAACTCTTTACCCGGTTCTTGTTGTACTAAGACAGGAGCTTCAGTCAATAATGCCTTTAACTTGTCAAAACGCTGTTGACACTTTTTAGTCCATTCAAATATGACATCTTTCTGTAGCAATCATGTCAATAAGGTAGCTATCATGGAAAATCCCTTTACAAATCGTCTATAATAATAGGCGAGACCAAGAAAACTTCTGACCTCTGATACAGTCTTGGGAGGCTTCCAATATACAATGGTTGAAATCTTGCTCAGATCAACTCTAATACCTTCACCTGAGACTATATGTCCAAGAAAACTGACTTTCCGTAACCAGAACTCACTTAAGCTAAACTTGGCATAAAGCTGATTATCTCTCAAAGTTTGTAAAATTGTTCTCAAATGCTCTGAATGCTTAGTCTTTTCCTGAGAATAAATCAAGATATCATCAATGAAGACAACTATAAATTTTATCCAAGTAAGGTCTGAAAATTCAGTTCATTAAGTCCATGAAAATGGCAGGAGTATTAGTTAAGCCAAATGGCATCACAAGGAACTCATAATGGCCATACTTAGTCTCAAAAGTAGTCTTTGGAACATCTGGCTCTTTAACTCGCAACTGATAATATCCGGATCTCAAATCTATCTTGGAAAATCGAGTCGTTCCCTTCAATTGATCAAACAAATCATCAATTCTAGGCAGTGGATACTTGTTCTTAATAGTTAACTTGTTAAGCTACCGGTAATCTATGCACAATCTCATCGAACAATCTTTCTTTTTCACAAAGAGTATTGGTGCACCCTATGGTGAACAACTAGGTCTTGCAAAGCCTTTATCTGTTAATTCCTGCAACTAAACTTTCAATTCTTTCAATTCCATTAGAGTCGTTCTATAAAGAGCGATAGAAATTGGTGTTGTACCCAAAACCAACTCAATACCAAACTCAACTTCTCTGATAGGAGGCAAACCTGGTAGTTCTTCCGAAAACACATTAGGAAACTCACATACCATAGGCACTAATTCAATTTTCAACTCCGGATCTTTAGTATTCAACACAAAAGCAAGATAAGCTTCATATCATTTTCTCAAGCATTTCTAAGCAGGCATAATAGAAATCATGGCAATTGAACTATCTGACTCATCTGAATTAACCCGAAGAATTTTATCATTTTTATATTTCAACTCAATGAATTTCTTTCCACAATTCACTATCACATCATGCGTAGTCAACCAGTCCATGCCAAGAAGCACATCAAACTCATCAAATGAGGATAGCATGAGATCAGCTAAAAAACAGTAACCTCTAATCATCAAAGGGCAATTTTTTTACATACTTTGTCTACTAATACATGCTGACCCAATGGGTTCGATACTTTAATCACAAATCCCGTAGACTCTATGGACATGTTCATACTAGGTATCAATTTCATGCAAACATAGGAATGGGTCAAACTCGGATCAATCAAAGTAATAACATTAACATCATGAAGAGAAAATGTACCCGTAATTACGTCGGGGGAGGATGCCTCTTCACGAGCACTAATGGCATAGGTCCTTGCGGGTGTTCTAACATTTGGTCTCATTGTTGAATCTCTAGACACACCTCTATTACCTGCCCCTATTCTCGGGTTTCTTTGTGGTCTAACTCAGACTGGAATATTCCCAAACCTAGCACTCTGTAATTCTTCCTTTTTAACCATTTTTGGACACTCTCGCATAAATTGATCTGGGGCACCACACTTGTAATAACCACTCTCATCTGCTCGACAGTGGCTAAAATGACATCTACCGCACCGTGGGCACTCTAGTTTGCTCGGTCAAACACTACTTACACTCGAAATTAAGGAACTCTAAGCTTTTGAACCCATATCTCTGTTATCTTTGTTTTTGCTCGAATACCCATCTTTAAACCTCTTGTACATAATAGTTTCAATTGACACACACTCTCTTGCATAATTGCTGAGTCTGACAAATTCACATTCATATTAAGTCACTGTCATCTTACCTTACTTTAGTTCAAGGAATTCCTTTCTTTTCTGGTTGATGAACCTTTGACTAATGTATTTCTTACAGAACTCCTCCTGAAAGAAATCCCAGGTAACTCTTTCTTTTGGTACTACTAACACAAGTGTCTTCCACCAATCGTAAGCTGAATCTCTAAGAAGTGACACTTCACACTTTATACAATCTTTTGGTGTATAAGATAACTCATCAAAAACTCTGATAGTATTCTGGAGCCAAAATTTAGCTTTCTCTGCATCGTCATCTTTAGTAGCTCGAAACTCTTCGGCCCCTTGGTTTCTAATCTTGTCTACTGGTGGCTTTTCTCTTCTGACTGTATCTGTAACTAGGGGAGCTACATGGGTAGTTTGAGGATCATGAAGGGGTGGAGGTCTAACGGCTAGATTTGTACGAACAAACTCGGCAAACCATTCATTCATAGCTTGGAAGAAGGCTTCTCGCACCCTTCCTACCTGACTAGCTGCCTTTTACTACTATCTGGTGGCACCGTCCCTTCTGTGGGAACGGGTGCATTACTTTCTATATCATCTGCACCAAGTCATTCGGGATCCTTAACTATAAAAGAAAAGCATTTTAAAATCGTCAATGGTCGTCACACTATCAAAATATAAGTATGGCATGTATAGCTAGACTCTTACTCATACTGAATATTCTGAGAATTGACTAAACTCTTGCTCTGATACTAATAAATGTAACACCCCTTACCCGAGACTGTCGCCGGTGTCGAGCACGAGGCGTTACCAGACTTACTTTACTAGTTCGGGGCATAAAAATTTGCTTTTAAAATTAATTCATTCACATTCATCCAATATCCCTAAAATGGGCCCTCGAGGCCCTAAACATGCAATTGGAATGTTCGTGACCAAACCGGGAGCATTTAAAAATTTTCGAATTACTTACACAAATTAAAACAATTTATTTCACTGTTCATGATAAAACTATCCACCTGCGCAACAGTCACTAAATTAATTATAACTCAAGTTACGAAACTCAAAATTTAAATCCGCAACTTTTCCCTTAAACTAGAATTATTTATCTTCTTACCATAATTTTTCCAGAATTTTGGGTTTGGCCAATTAGTACATTTTATTCATTAAAGTTTCCCTTGTTTCACAGTCCAATAAATCTGGCAACTCTTCACTAAAAATCAATTATCTTTTAGTACAAATTTCATATAGTCTTTTTGCTTCTTTATAGTGAAAATAGACTCAATAAGGAATCCATACATCTAAATTATAACTCATAAATCCTTTTGTACAATTTTTAGTGAATTTCTAAAATCTAAATAGGGGATCACGAAGTCACTCTAAACCAGTCTCACAAGAATTTAAATATCTCAAAAATATAGACTTCATTTGATTTCTTTGGTTCTTTCCTATGAAAGTAGACTCAATAAGATTTAATTATATATCTCATTCACTATTTAATTCCATTTCTACAATTTTTAGAGAACAAATTCACATTACTACTACTGTTCCAAAACTATTTCATGGCCAACTTTTACTCTTTCATAATTTCTTTGCATAAACTATCATTTAGGCATACATAACATCAAATCATGTTCTTAACTAGCCATTCAATAGCTAATCACTATCAAGTATTCACATGCCATTATTTAATCATATCATAAGGATATACACACAAAATGACCAACTCCCTATACTTACCATAACTCAAAACATTTCAAACTACAAAATACCAAGATAGCCTTTGATAGTGTGAGACGAACTCCGACGTCCTTATGATTCCTGAATTGGCTTGGCTACACTATAAAAGAGAGAAAGGAAAAAGAGTAAGCTACAATGCTTAGTAAGTTTACAAGTAAATAAATGACAACATTTACCAAGTATAAATATACTCATATTTTACCATCAACTAACAAAATCTCTATTTTACTTCTCCACTTACTCTTTAACTTTTTTGTTTATCATTCCTTTACCTAAACTTTCTTGTAACATAGCCTGTATATTAGCCCAATGAACCATTTGGAATACTCAAGATACTTGGGTTTTCCTGCCTGACAATAGCCTGCTAATGCCATGATTTAGGCATGATCTTACATGGGATGTTCCTTGTGCTGCCAAAGCCATATATCTGATATGGACTTACATGGGATGTTCCTTAACTGTCTCAACCTGCCAATGCCTATGTCTGATATGGACTTACATGGGATGTTCCTCAACTGTCTCAACCCAAAATGTCATGACATTCCGTATCCCATACATTCCTAAGGTTCAAACGGGGCTTTCTGATAGTTTTTCTCTGTTATCTCATCTTTAATTCAACTTGGAATATTCTCATAAAAGAGATATATATATGCTGGAAATTAACAACGTTAATATAAAATATTAAAATATTACATTTATTTACCGTAAACATACCTCGGTGCAAAATACGATCAACTTGACAACATAATCTTCTATCTTTTTCTTTCCTCGGTCTATCCCCAAATTTCATTCTTCTTGATCTATACTTAGCTAATTTATCTTATTTAATACTCACAGTTATCAAAACAGTCCTTAACTCTAACTTTGGCAAAATTATGATTTTGACCCTAAACTTTTGCATTCTACACTTTTGCCCTAAAGCTCAAAAATTAAAATTTTTCCCTAATTCTTATGTTTTAGGACATGCTAATCATTTTTCCTTAATGGCAACATCAAATTCTCTCTCTAACATGTACTTATGAACATTAGGTATGTTTACCGATTATGTTGTTTTACTCGTTTTTAGTTAAAATCGAGTAGCACAAGTTATTTAACATAATTTAAAACTTCATATTCTATCATAAAACATCAAAATAAACACATTTCACTTATGGGTATTTTTCCAAATATGAACCTAGGTTAAATTATTGCTAGAATAAGCTATATCGAGTTACTGGGACTCTAAAAACATAAAGAACATTAAAAACGGGGCTTGGATGCACTTACTATGAGCTTGAGAAGTTAAAGAAACACTAGCTATGGAGACACATGAGTTCCAGACCTTATGGAGAAGATGATAACAATTTTGCCATCTTTTTCCCTTTTAATTCCTTTTAATTACCAAATGACTAAAATGCCCTTCATTAAAACTTTGGTTACTTTTATCTATGTATGTCTGTTTTTTTCCATGAAAACCTAATGGTCTAATTACCATTTAAGGACCTCTACTTCAATAATGCTCTTCAATTAAACCCTTCTTATCTAGAACTCATATTTATCAACTTTTTCCATTAAGCCCTAGTAGGCAATTTAAACATGCAATTCATGAAATTTTCTATCAATATTCCAACACATGCATCTATTCACTTAGTAAATCATAAAAATTAATCGGAATAAATTTTTCTATCTCAGATTCGTGGTTTCGTAACCATTGTTCTGTTTAGGCCCTATTTTAGGATGTTACACTATGTCATCCAAAATTCTCTCCATAGCCTCCAATCAATATTCTACTACGATGGGGGTCATCCCAGCAACGCCTCTAAACAATTTGACACTATTATATCAGGGCCTCTTTGCTATAGTCCTACAATTTCTAGGTCCACCTTGGGTTCCCGCTGCACACTACAATGCTCTAAACATGGCCTGCGAAACTGTATCATCAGTAGGCTCCTGATGACCCTCCTCAATAGTGGGCATGTTTCCAACCTGATCAGCCGCTAGCTCAGGTTTAGTCAAAGGTTCGAGTGCGCGTAATTTCGATGCAGACTAATCGATTGGGTTCTGAGACCCTGCTCTCTAATAGCTCTCATACCTCAAGTTTGAGCACCTTGAGTATTCATAGTTGTGATCAAATTTCTAAGTTTTATGAATTTTTATCTGGTAATGAAAAATGATCTTTCATTTTTATTTAAGAATGTTTTTAGTTTTATAAGTTTCATTGCTATAGTTTCAAATCTATAGTTTTCATAATCTAGAGTTTCACATTCTATAGTATTTATAATTTCACAATCTAAAGTTTCACAATTTAAATATTAGTAAGTCAGAAGTACTTTTCATGGGGTAGCTTCAGAGTCTCGAATTTTAAGAATGGAACAAAACTTTATTTTCAAAGTTAATTTTAACTATCTGGGTTTTTTTTCGAAAATACCCTTTTCACAAATATGCTTGCAATTTTGAAAATAAACATAGTCTGAGTTCTAATACCACTAAATATAACCTCTTAAAGTAGGCCTAGACTTTATAGCCGAATCTCAAAGATCACATTGGCCATGTTCCTGGCGTAGAAAATCATTTAACTATTTTCTCTTAATAATCGTCATTATTTTAAAACATCTTTTGATTTGATTTTTGAAAATCCAAGTATTTTTTAAATTGATTGTCTTTAGAAAAACTCAAGTGTTGATAGTTTACAGAAAAGACTATATTTCAAGTAAATGTCGCAGCAGAAAATAAAACTCACTGGTCATTTTGAAAATGTATTTTTTAACATATCTTGTAAAATCTCAGTTTAATGACTAGGTACTGTTGAGTTTTGAAAACGAAGTATTAAGTTTGAAAATAAAATCATTGAGTGGAGTTTGGTATTATTATGAAAAATCTAGTTTTACTTACCATTTTCATTAATCATTTTAGGTGATAGCTTAAAAACTAAAATTATGCAAAACAATCCAAAAACAAAACTCCAAAAAAAATGTCTCAAGCCATAGTCCACAAAAATAAAAACAATTCCCAAAATATCAAGTACCATAATATAATTGTTTTTTTTTTTAAATTATCATGTGCACCTCCGTCATCTTAGCACATGCCCTAACCTTGATTATTATATGAAAAATCAAAAACATAACAAGGTGATCTTTTTAAAGCCCAATGTGGGTGTCAAATCCTATCAACAAAAAATTAATACAGAACATCATTAATTTAACAGATCAAGTATATAAAAATATACAACCCCAAAATTGCATTTATCATAAATCATAATGATAATGTCAATGCAATGTTTTTTCAAAACGAGTGCAAATTTTCAAAAACTAGTTCCTATCCATCTCCACTACATATCATAATGATTTCCCTAGAACTCGCCCATCCATTAACACACCAATAATGTGGACAAGCCACCAGATATTATAGCCGAGCTGCCGTAAACATAATATTGTGGTCAAGCCACCAAATAATGCAGATATACTGCCAAATATAGAATATTGTAGTCAAGCTACTAGAAATTGAAGATCATTAAACTACCAGAATCTTCCTCTATACAACATTGTCCCAATCCCATGCATAAGATATGGCATACAGAATACAATTTCAGTATGCATGCTTCACATATGAATAAGATGTTATTATGCTTTAACATGGTAGCATGTTTAACATTTGAATCAGAATCAGAATAATGACATGCTTAGCATGTGAATCATAATCAAAATAACAGCATGCTTAGCATGTGAATCAGAATATCAACAAATCAACGTCATGTTTACAATACATGCATAACCAATACAACCATATATCACATACCATGAGTATTAGGAAAACATACATCATCATGTTTATCAAGAAAATCACATAATCACATACAAACATCACAAATCTAAAGTTTTAGAGAGGAGTATTCACAACTAGACAGAAAATACCATAATATAAAAAATTAGAAATAGAATCTGAAATAATCCTTTTTATGAACAAAATATCATAATTTAGGGATAAGAAAAATCAGTTGCAAGAAGATGAGGAGAAAAGAAGAAGAATTGGATAGTTTTGGTGTGCTCGTTCGCAATGGCACAGAGGCGGTGTAGCGATGAGATGACACAACGGTGGTGATGGAGGCAGTGAGGTGGTGGTCATTTGGTGGGCTTTAGAGGTAGTGGATTCAAGGATAAATGATTAGAATGGGTAGTGAAAATAAAAGAAAATAGGAGAAAAGAGAGGAGCAACAAGGATGGGTTGCTAAAGGAAGAGGAGGAGAACAAGATGGAAAAAAATAAAAATGGGAGAGTGTCTAGATGCATGACCAGCCAAGGCATCGTTGCTTGTAAATATGATGTGTGAATTGTCCAAGTATACACGTTGTACAAGTAATAAAGTGATGAGTGAGATCGTTTCCACAAGGATTAGATAAGTAGAATTTGGTCGAGTTATTAGAGTTAAGCTTGACCAATGCTAAAGAAAAATAACAACGAGAATGTAGTTGCAAAATGAGAGAATGATGATGTATAAAATGTGCAAAACAAAACAAGTAAATGAAACAAGAATGTCATGACAAAGTAAATACAAAAATAAAGATGAAGGAATTGCAATGTTCATTAGAACTGTTGAGATTACTAATTCATCTACCTTCTCTAACTTTTAATGCCATAGCAAAGTCTTAAACACTCTACTTCTTCATTGGCTTCTATAGCAACCTATTTCTTTCGAGAGCAAAACCTTGGGTTACCTCCTCTAAAGTACTATATGTCTATAGACATGAGTTCAGCTACCACTAATATATTTTTACCTTATTTCCTATAAGGCAAAGCTCTATGTCTAGAGGTTGTTGTGAATAAATAATTTATCATTCACTCATATTATCCATTGCCTACCCAGTTAATCTAACCCTGTCGGCATTACGTTATCTTTAATAACCTATTGCATATTTGTCAATACACAGCATGTATAAAGTATGAAATATCATTGAATAAAACAATAGAATAATTCCAACATAAATTGTGAGCATTAATATAAATGAAAGGGTTCAACAAACTAATCCCAAGCCTAAGAGATCTCATAGCTGGGTAAATTGAGTTCGAGTTTCATGTAGTAACCAACATAATCTTTAAGAATTAAGTTCTAAAGGAAATGTGATATGAATTAAATGGTAATATTTGAGATGATGGCTTTCGCCTATTCAGCTCTCAACACCGGCAGTGCAGTGTCTTGCAGCTACAAAGATGATGCAGTTATTTTCTCCTTTTTTAGCGACTTTCCTTCTTGGTACTTCCCCCCTTTTTTGTTAAAAGCTACTCCTTCTTTTTCTACCTAAAAACTACTCCTCTTACTAGGGTTCCCCCTTTGCCTTTTATAAGTTTGAACTCCTAGGGTAGGTCCATCAACCTATAATCCTTTCTCTTTTTTAGGTGGATTTTTCTAGTACAAGTACAGTTGGGACTAAGAACGGTATGCATTAAGTGCTGACTAGGCATCTTCTAGGTAATATGGTTTGTGTTGGCAGACTACCTAAAATTTGTCACAGCAAACCTTCAATCCTTTACTCTTTTTCCTACACTCTACACCTACCAATCAACCACCAAGCAAGTCCTTCCCACAGGCAATTAAAAGCAACATGTAATAGCACTTAAGCACACTCCATACTCTATAATGCAATGCTCTAAAAATATCTATACAATATCCTAAAATGAAACTAAAATCACTTAACTACATGTAATTAACTAAGTCTTAAGGCATTAAATATAACTCTTTTCAAGAGTTATCACACCCCTAAACCTGAGTTATTGCTTGCCCTCAAGCAAAGTATTCATGAATGTGTGAATCCAAGAATTGCCATGGCCACATAACTACTTTTGTATTTCCAAACCATATAGAGAGCATTTTGTACTTTAGTTGTCAACAATATTCTATGTCTAAAATTTTGTTCAAGTTTCATAAGTTTATTTAGCCAAGGCAGTGCAGAAAATATTGCCCTAAGAACAAAAATCATACATACTATCATATGCAATTTGACTATAGCAAACATATCCTAATTTACTTAGTTTATTTTTTCATCTAAAATCAGTTTACCCCATTTTCTAACCTTAAGTAAGGGTCTCAGCTCGTCACATAATTATTTGACTTGACAATCACAATAGAGCTTACAATGAATTGCTAGGTACTTAATCATGTTAGGATTTGAATAGAACTCACTCATGAAGCTAAGGCTTTTAACTTAGAAAATGGATGGAACAAACAACTACCACCTTAGCTACTCAGTCTATTACCACAGTGGAGTGCTCCTAAACTTGTTTTTCTTTATTACACACTCTTGCCTAAACTTTCTTTTTATAATAAACACAATGCAACAAACAAAGTGTTGCTAACCTATTTGGCAAATTTAAGCATTAGAGTGTTTTATGGAATTTCTTTGATTTTTCTTAAACTTCGACATTTTATTCATTATTGAGTATTACCATTTTACCAAGCTTCTCTTTAGAAATCTCTAAGTTCATTAAAAGAACTTATTATAGACCAATTGAAATTGAAGTTAGGACATCTCATTTTTAGGGGTCATTCTTGGACAAACTATACTAAGCTAACTTCGCCTAATCCACTATTACATTTTTCTAGATTTATTGAAGAATTAGTCTCCTCATTAAACATCATAGACAACAATTACACTTATAATAGTCTAAATAATCCTTGGCAATTAGGTGTGTCATTACAAAATGAACATGCTCAACCAAATATCTAATGCATCCTAAATGCTTAACACACCCCCAAACATAAGGGGTGCATTATCCTCAATGTATGCATAGACTTGAATCATGAATTGAACAACTAATTTACACCTAGAATATCATGGCAAAAATATAGATGTTATGATGTAATAAAATAAAAGGGAAAAGAACTCCCTTGGCTTGGAGCTAGATTATCGTTGCTTCAATTTCGACGAGTGGACTTACATGTCGAATGCTTATAATGCATTTTCCTTTTTAGTGATTCGAGTGGCACATCCTCTTCTTCATTGTCGGACTTGGTAATCTCATCACTAAGAGGATTGTTTAGTCATTGGTTCAATAGATATAGGTGGGACAGCTATAATACGATCCTCAGGTTGTACTAGTGTAGGGTATGTTTCTTCAGTCTTATCATCATCAGCTTCTATTTGGACTAATTCAGTCTTTTTTTCGTCTTCGTCAAAGGATTTGGTTTCTTCCTTTTCAGCAGTGGGGTTGGTGATTCTAGGCTTTACTACAATTGGCTTTCTATCGGCCGTCCCTTTTTCGACAGACACTTGCAATTCCTTAGGAAATTCAGGGAATACATGCATGGGCTTTGTAAAGTTTTTTCAAAGGGACCTTTTTATGGAAACATCTCTCTTCTCCATATAGGCCCAAAACATAACCATTCGTTTTTGTGCCTTTTTTAAGTCTGGAACAATTCAAAGTTGCTAAGTCTCGAAAAGCTTGAGTTGCTTTTGGAACCTCCCAATTGAGCTGAGCACTTGCAGCTCAAATAGACTTTTTGATATAGAAGTGGTTGCTGCGGTAAACGTTGGTGTAGAGGATGTAGAAGTTGAGCCAGGTGGTTGTTGCTGCGATAAGGCCTCTCTAGAAATCTTGGCTACAAAAACCCTTGCGGTTGCCCTCTTATTTGGGATAATATCCTCGTTGGGTTAGACTTCAACATTGATGCACTGGCAAACTGCAGTGCTTAGGGATGGAAAGTTGAGACTCCCTACATTTTTTAGTGTACACCGATGGACTTCATTAAAGATAATTTTGCCCATATTAATTATTCTTCCCATCATGATGGAGTGGAGCAGCAACATTCGCTCCTTTGAGATAGTAGAGTTTTGGGTAGGAGGGATTTATCATTTCTTTAAAAAAAGATACCAAACTCTGCAACTGGGCTTTAAGGATGCCCTTTCAATTATTTAATAGTTTTGCCTAGATACTTTCCACTAAGTTCCCTCAACAAAAAAGTCATGCAGCACCTGATTCAACCAATCATAAATGATAATTGTAACAATTTGAGAATGCTCATCTTGTACACCAGAGAGCCCATATTGAGCATTGATGTTCCCCTCATCAAACAACACCAACATCCCTCGAAGATACATGAATGTGTTATTAGGAAAAGTGATGTAAGCATAAAACTCATAAACAAACTTAGTGAAAACATCTTAAGGATGCAAACAAAAGATTTGCCAACCATGTTTTTCGACCACAGAAGAGATGGAAGTGGCATACTCCATAAAAGGTTCATCATTGAAAAGAAAGCCTTTTTTGAGGCAAAATGACCTCTTGGATATATTGCACTTATATTTCTCCTCTACCGCAACATTAAAGAATGTTCTTGGTGGCACAGCAGCTATCTGGGGTGCAAATTGTCTAGCCATTGTTAAGGTGTAGGGAAAACATCGATTTAGAAGAGAATAGGGAAAGAATTTCAGTTGCGAAAGAGACACAAGTACCTTTGAGAGATAAAAGACTTATGGTAACTATGAGAGAAAAATAAAGGGATTAAGGTAAAGGTAGAAGTTGTGACAGCCCGGGGTCGACCCAAGTCGGGAAGCGGTTTCGTGACCGCTAAACCGAGTCCGTGATTTAGTTAATATTAATTTTTCAATGTTTAAATTATGTGTTAATTGCATATGTGGAAGTTGTGAATTTGAATTTGATAAAGTCAATATGAATTTATTGAAAAGGATTTAGTTGAAAAACTTAAAAACTTAGCTAGACAAATTTTGGAATGACTAAAACTAGATAAGCTAAAAACAAGGGATTTGCATGTCAATATTCCCCCTTGAGGTTAGTGGCCGGCCATGCATTAGACTTCATTGGTTGTGACATCATTTTTATTATTTTTTTTTAAATTATGTTAGTGGGATTATGTCATAAGGGAAAAATATTAATGAAAGAAAAGAAAGTGGAGGAGTTTTGTTGTTCTTTTGCCGTGAATTGAAGAAGAGAAAAAGGGGGAAAGTTTGAAGCTTTCATTCGGTCATACTTGGCTAAAATCTAAGGTATGAAATCTTGTTAATTTGTTTAAAAACTTATGAAATCAAGTTGAGTGGTAGGCATATGAACTAGCCCATGCATAAAATTTTGATTTGGGAGTATAAATTCCATTCGGTCAAGCAAAACCGTAAAAAGGATTTTGAATAGGTTTGAGTTCTAACTTCTTGCATGACAAATGGGGTCTTGAGAAGTGTTTTTAGTTTAAAATTTCAAGAATTCATGAAGGCATTATTCAAATTCTTTTAATCTTGTTTTAGAAGGTACTTAAATCAAAGAAGGCATTCGGCCTTGAAGATTTGATAACCGTATAAGCATTTTGATGTTTTATTGTGATAGTTGTTGTATGACTAATAAGTAGAGCTATTTGAAGATGGGTTTATATGCTTGTAATTTGTTTGTGTGGGCACCCTTAATAACCGAATGAATTTTGAGTTAGTAAGCCAATAGCTTTCGGCTTTAGTGAATATATGTATGTATATAATTGTACGTGCATGCTTTGTAATTGGGGTATAGTTAGCAATTGGTGGTAAGTGTTGTGATGGCCGAATGAAATTTTGAGAGGTTGAGAAGTTGAATAATCGGTTTTAAAATAAATATGTTTATGTGTACAATGAAGTATGTTATTGAAATTGAAATAAGTTTAGTATAGGTCTATTTTTGAGCTATGGCCGAATGGGATTGGGAAATTCGATTAGGGAAGTGGTACCTTAAATAGGTACAAATACTTGTGATGAAATAAGGCAATTGTGTGTATATATATATATATATTGATCTCATGAAATGCATTTGGCATGTGGTTGGTGATTGTGAATTATGGATCGGTTAAAGATAGATTGATTTAAATAATGTATAGTTAAATGCCGAGTGACATCAACTTTTGGGTACATACCTATTTAGCTATAATTTAATTGTTATGTAATTATGCTTGGCCGAATGTAAGTGTGATAAGGGAATTTCATTGTATGTCTTGATTGAAATGAAAGTGTAATTATCAATAGTAATGTGTGAATAAAGTTGATATGATTTTATTATTCATTCAAGCTCAAGAGCTTAGAGGGGCAACTTCGGACAAAGGGAAGGCCAAGGTCACGGAATAGTCAATTCGAAGTTCCTCGGAAATATACGAGGTAAGTCCTGAAGTAGAAAATTTTTAAACATGATTAAGAGAGATTACAATATTTATAAATGCTTAATATGCGAATTCAAATGGCAATTGATGTGTCCAAATGCGAAAAGTTTAGAAACGGGAGTATGAGAAAAAAAAGAAAAGAGAGACCGAATATTGAAGTGGAATCTTAATGTTTTTGAATGTGAATTTGTATTCTTTGCTTTTAAATAAATATGCCGTATGAAAAATGTTTGGTAATGTGCCGAAACTTGTGTTTTTGTATTTGAAATATTATTGAAAGATGGTATAATATGTATGTCGATATGTGTAAGAATAAATTTCAGAGTTAAAACCGAGCTTAGTCTCGAAGGGCTTCCGAGCCAAAGTTAAAGCCGAGCTTAGTCTCGAAGGACTTCCGAGCCAAAGTTAAAGCCGAGCTCAGTCTCGAAGGGCTTCCGAGCCAAAGTTAAAGCCGAGCTTAGTCTCGAAGGGCTTCCGAGCCAAAGTTAAAGCCGAGCTCAGTCTCGAAGGGCTTTCGAGCCATAGTTAAAACCGAGCTTAGTCTCGAAGGGCTTAAAGCCAGTGATAAGATCCAAATTTTTGGCCTTGAAGTTCATTAGCGGTGGAAAGCGGATAGAAGTTAAATGTTTAAGCTCATGTACGAATATTTATATAAGCAATATTGCCTTGACAAATCAAATGCGCTATTTGAATGTAAGGAAGACAGGTATGCATTCTATGATCTGAAATATCCGATTTTGAGTGAATAATTCTTTGAATGTATTTGAATTCATTTTATGTTAAGCAAGTGGGTGAAGTAGAAGTATGGGTATGCTCATATTCAGCCAAAGGAGTTTTTAAACATGAGTTGGTTATATGTTGCCCTTTACTTATTTTGATTGTTTTTCTCAAGTACTTACTAAGCAAGTAATTGCTTACTCTGTTGTTTTTGTCTTCAATTTTGTAGATCTTGATCAGAAGCTACGGTCTCGGGAGTTCCAGAATTGAAGTCATCCACACTATCACGCATCTTTGGTACTGGCAATTTAATCTAGGAATGGCATGTATAGGTTGACTTTTGATGTTCAAACGAACATCTTTTGAGTTTTGTAACTAAGTTAAGCCATGCGAAAATGGCTCTCTTAAGGTTTTCACTCCGATAGTAGAGTAATAATTTGGTTATGCTATACATGAATAGTTGTGAATGCATGTCGGAAAACTGGTTTTAAAGTATGTCACACTTTTAGTTTGTAAAGGTATGAGCATAAGTGATGACCGTATTTAGTGATGAGCTCATTTCGTACATTGTTTTTGATTTCAGTAAATTAGTTTAGTGTATGTTCGGTGGTTAAGCTTTTGCGAAACTTTCACCAATTATGTCGATTAGTTTAGTAAAAGATCTTCTTTCACTATCATGCGACCTTTTAAAGAAATAGTCTGGTAATGCCTCTCAACCCTCCTACGAGGGGACCGGGTCTAGGGGTGTTACATTTAATTGGTATCAGAGCCACGATTTAGTCGATTCTCGGACTACCGTAGTAAGTATGAGTCTAGCTATGCATGCCATTTAGTGTCATTTTGATAGTGGGATGACTTCTGATAATTGAAATGTGATTTTTGGTATAGAATGGATCCCGAACTCGATCGAACCGTAGCTGATGATGTTGAGAGTGTAGCTCCTGCTCCCGCGCAAGGGACAGCGCCACCGGACTCTCAGCCAAATGTCGGTCATCGAGATGATGATATAAGACCAGCTTTTTACGCAATGATGAGTGACTGGTTCGCTCAATTTGCAAGATCAAATCCGGCTGTTCCGCAACCTCCACCCCCGAATACTCCGTTTCCGACCTTCACAACCCCTCCTGTGACCGATCCTGTGAGATCGAGTAGGCCCCCTGTTGACAAAATTAGAAAATATGGGGCTGAGGAGTTCCGGGCTACCCCTAGTGACAATGCCGAGCGGGCCGAGTTTTGGCTCGACAATACCATTCGAGTGTTCGATGAACTGTCCTGCACACCTGAGGAGTGTCTTAAATGTGCGGTGTCTCTGTTACGTGACGCTGCCTATTATTGGTGGAATACTCTGATTTCTGTTGTCCCGAAGGAACGGGTCAATTGGGAATTCTTCCAAACCGAATTCCGTAAGAAGTACATCAGCCAGAGATTCATCGATCAAAAACGAAAAGAGTTCCTAGAACTCAAACAAGGTCAGATGTCAGTGGCCGACTATGAGAGAGAGTTTGTACGCCTCAGCCGCTATGCTCGTGAATGTGTATCCTCTGAAGCCATCATGTGTAAGCGTTTTGAAGATGGATTAAATGAAGATATCAGATTGCTGGTGGGGATTCTGGAGATTAAGGAGTTTGTCGTGCTAGTCGAGCGGGCTTGTAAAGCTGAAGAACTCAGTGATGAGAAAAGAAAAGCCGAAGGTGGAGATAGGGAGTTTCGTAAGAGGTCCGCGGGGAAATCTGCTCAACAAGCGTCCAAGAAGACTAGAGATGACATGGGCCGATCTAAAAATACATCGAGTTTTTCTAGATTTGAACGTACTCGACCTCCGGCGAGTTCGCGGGCTACTTCTATTGCCAGTGTCGGAAATGAACGTCGGGATAGACTGAATTGCAACTATTGTGGTAAATGGCATCCGGGGAGTTGTAGGCACCGTGACCGCTCCTGCTTCCGATGTGGTTCTGCCGACCATTTTATTAAAGATTGTCCAAGAAATGATGAACGCACTCCTGATTCGACTCAGAGACCTAGTGGCGCAGTTTCACGGGGTAGACCACCGCGGCGAGGTGGAAATAATAGCGGCAGTCAGAGAGGGACTAGAGACACTGTGGTTAGATCCGAGGCTCGTGCGCCTGCCAGAGCCTACGCCATCCGTGCTCGTGAGGAAGCTTCTTCTCCGGATGTTATTACTGGTACTTTCACACTTTTTAACACTGATGTTATTGCTCTGATTGATCCTGGTTCGACCCATTCGTATGTATGTGAAACTTTAGCCTCCAGTAAGACTCTTCCTGTTGAGTCTACTGAATTTGTAATTCGAGTGTCAAACCCTTTGGGCCGTTGTGTTTTGGTTGATAAAGTATGCAAGAAATGTCCGTTAATGGTTCGAGATTTTTGTTTTCCGGCTGACTTGATGCTTCTACCATTCGACGAATTTGACATTATTCTCGGAATGGACTGGTTGACCGTTCATGATGCGATAGTAAATTGTAAGCAGAAAACTATTGATTTACGATGTTCGAATGATGAAATGATCCGAATTGAGTCCATTGATCTACGAGGGCTACCTACAATAATTACAACCATGTCGGCTCAGAAGTACGTGAGGAAAGGATATGAAGCATATTTGGCTTATGTGCTAGATAACAAGGTTTCCGACAGAGAACTTGGGACGGTGCCTGTAGTCTGCGAGTTTTCAGATGTCTTTCCCGAAGAATTACCTGGATTGCCGCCTGTAAGAGAGGTCGAGTTCGGTATAGAGTTGATTCCGGGTACGACGCCGATTTCGATTTCCCCGTATCGTATGGCACCTACAGAATTAAAGGAATTAAAATCTCAGTTGCAAGAGTTGACAGATAGAGGCTTCGCGCGACCTAGTTTTTCGCCTTGGGGTGCACCGGTTTTGTTTGTGAAAAAGAAAGACGGGACTATGAGAATGTGCATCGATTATCGACAGCTGAATAAAGCCACAGTAAAGAATAAGTATCCGTTGCCCCGAATTGATGACTTGTTCGATCAGTTGAGAGGAGCCTCAGTATTTTCGAAGATTGACTTACGATCTGGCTATTATCAGTTGAGAGTTAGAGATTCGGATGTACCGAAGACAGCATTCAGAACGAGATACGGTCACTACGAGTTTTTAGTGATGCCGTTTGGACTCACCAATGCCCCCGCAGTATTCATGGATTTAATGAATCGGGTATTTAGGTCGTATTTGGACCGTTTCGTAGTAGTGTTCATCGACGATATTTTGATCTATTCTCGTGATGAGTCAGAGCATACCGAGCATTTGAGGCTGGTACTTCAGACTTTGAGGGATAACCAATTGTATGCGAAGTTTAGTAAGTGCGAATTTTGGTTGCATGAAGTCGGTTTCTTGGGCCATATAGTATCTGCTTCGGGTATTCGAGTGGATCCGAACAAAATTTCAGCTATCCTCGATTGGAAACCCCCTAAAAACATTACCGAAGTTCGAAGCTTTTTAGGACTTGCGGGTTATTACCGACGTTTCGTCAAGGGTTTTTCGATGATTGCAACTCCATTGACGAGACTGCTGCAGAAAAATGTCAAGTTTGAGTGGTCGGATAAATGTCAGAAAAGCTTCGACCAGCTGAAAACCCTTTTGACGGAAGCGCCTGTGTTGGTTCAACCAGAAACGGGTAAAGAACTTGTAGTTTATAGCGAAGCGTCCTTGAATGGCTTAGGCTGCGTATTGATGCAAGAAGGCCGGGTTATTGCTTATGCTTCGAGACAGTTGAAGCCGCACGAACGAAATTATCCGACTCATGACCTTGAACTAGCCGCTATTGTTTTTGCCTTGAAGATTTGGCGACATTATTTGTTCGGTGAGAAATGTCATATCTTTTCCGATCACAAAAGTCTCAAGTATTTAATGACTCAAAAAGATTTGAATTTGAGACAAAGGCGGTGGCTAGAATTGCTAAAAGATTATGAGCTTGTTATCGATTATCACCCGGGGAAAGCTAATGTGGTCGCAGACGCCCTTAGCCGAAAGTCCTTATTTTCCTTGCGAGCTATGAACGCGAAGCTGACGATGTCGGGAAATGATGTGTTGATTGCCGAATTGGTAGCAAGACCTACGCTACTTCAACAGATATGTGAGGCTCAGAAAACCGACGAAGACTTAATTGCCAAAAGAGTTCAGTGTGAGTCAAAGGTGGATTCAGCATTTCGGGTTGACGGAAATAATTGTTTGAGATTTAAAGACCGATTGTGTGTTCCGAAAAAGTCTGAGCTAGTTTCGACGATTTTAAATGAAGCCCATAGTAGCCGAGTGTCGATCCACCCGGGCAGTACGAAAATGTATAACGACTTGAAGCAACAGTATTGGTGGCACGGCATGAAACGAGACATCTCTGATTTTGTATCTAAATGCTTAGTATGTCAGCAGGTAAAAGCTGAACATCAAGTGCCGTCGGGGTTACTTCAACCGATTTTGATACCCGAGTGGAAATGGGATCGCGTTACGATGGACTTTGTGTCGGGTTTGCCGTTGACGCCGAGCAAGAAGGACTCCATCTGGGTTATTGTTGATCGGTTAACGAAATCAGCCCATTTCATTCCTGTTCGCACTGACTTTTCGCTTGATAAATTAGCAGAGTTATACGTCTCTCAGATTGTGCGATTGCATGGAGTGCCGATTTCTATTGTTTCTGATCGAGACCCTCGGTTTACTTCTAGATTTTGGAAGAAGCTACATGAAGCTTTGGGTACTAAGCTCCATTTCAGCACCGCTTTTCATCCGCAAACGGATGGTCAATCTGAACGGGTTATTCAGATACTCGAGGACATGTTGAGATGTTGCATTCTCGAGTTTAGCGGCTCGTGGGAGAAATACTTACCCCTAGTTGAATTTGCGTATAACAACAGTTTCCAGTCGAGTATTCAAATGGCGCCCTATGAGGCTCTTTACGGTCGAAAATGCCGTACTCCTTTATTTTGGACTGAGCTTAGTGAAGATAAGATTATCGGAGTTGATTTAGTCAGAGAAGCCGGGCAGAAAGTGAAGATAATTCGCGACAGTTTAAGAATGGCGTCCGATCGTCAGAAATCGTACACAGACTTAAAGCGAAAAGACATCGAATATCAAGTAGGTGATAAGGTGTTTTTGAAAGTTTCACCGTGGAAAAAGATACTCCGTTTTGGCCATAAAGGCAAGCTGAGCCCGAGATTCCTCGGACCGTACGAGATATCCGAACGGGTTGGACCTGTTGCTTATAAATTGATGTTACCTCCTAAACTTGAAAAGATTCACAATGTTTTTCATGTATCAATGCTCCGTCGGTATAGATCCGATCCTTTGCATGTACTAAATCCGTCCGAGGTTGAAATCCAACCTAATCTGAGTTATGAGGAAGAACCTATCCGTGTTTTAGCTCGAGAGGTTAAAGAATTACGAAACAAAAGAGTTCCGTTAGTAAAAATATTATGGCATAAGCATGGGATTGAGGAAGCAACTTGGGAGCCCGAGAATGCTATGAAAGATCGTTATCCAAATCTATTTTCGGGTAAGATTTTCGGGGACGAAAATTCTTTTAAGGGGGAGGGAGTTGTGACAGCCCGGGGTCGACCCAAGTCGGGAAGCGGTTTCGTGACCGCTAAACCGAGTCCGTGATTTAGTTAATATTAATTTTTCAATGTTTAAATTATGTGTTAATTGCATATGTGGAAGTTGTGAATTTGAATTTGATAAAGTCAATATGAATTTATTGAAAAGGATTTAGTTGAAAAACTTAAAAACTTAGCTAGACAAATTTTGGAATGACTAAAACTAGATAAGCTAAAAACAAGGGATTTGCATGTCAATATTCCCCCTTGAGGTTAGTGGCCGGCCATGCATTAGACTTCATTGGTTGTGACATCATTTTTATTATTTTTTTTTAAATTATGTTAGTGGGATTATGTCATAAGGGAAAAATATTAATGAAAGAAAAGAAAGTGGAGGAGTTTTGTTGTTCTTTTGCCGTGAATTGAAGAAGAGAAAAAGGGGGAAAGTTTGAAGCTTTCATTCGGTCATACTTGGCTAAAATCTAAGGTATGAAATCTTGTTAATTTGTTTAAAAACTTATGAAATCAAGTTGAGTGGTAGGCATATGAACTAGCCCATGCATAAAATTTTGATTTGGGAGTATAAATTCCATTCGGTCAAGCAAAACCGTAAAAAGGATTTTGAATAGGTTTGAGTTCTAACTTCTTGCATGACAAATGGGGTCTTGAGAATTGTTTTTAGTTTAAAATTTCAAGAATTCATGAAGGCATTATTCAAATTCTTTTAATCTTGTTTTAGAAGGTACTTAAATCAAAGAAGGCATTCGGCCTTGAAGATTTGATAACCGTATAAGCATTTTGATGTTTTATTGTGATAGTTGTTGTATGACTAATAAGTAGAGCTATTTGAAGATGGGTTTATATGCTTGTAATTTGTTTGTGTGGGCACCCTTAATAACCGAATGAATTTTGAGTTAGTAAGCCAATAGCTTTCGGCTTTAGTGAATATATGTATGTATATAATTGTACGTGCATGCTTTGTAATTGGGGTATAGTTAGCAATTGGTGGTAAGTGTTGTGATGGCCGAATGAAATTTTGAGAGGTTGAGAAGTTGAATAATCGGTTTTAAAATAAATATGTTTATGTGTACAATGAAGTATGTTATTGAAATTGAAATAAGTTTAGTATAGGTCTATTTTTGAGCTATGGCCGAATGGGATTGGGAAATTCGATTAGGGAAGTGGTACCTTAAATAGGTACAAATACTTGTGATGAAATAAGGCAATTGTGTGTATATATATATATATTGATCTCATGAAATGCATTTGGCATGTGGTTGGTGATTGTGAATTATGGATCGGTTAAAGATAGATTGATTTAAATAATGTATAGTTAAATGCCGAGTGACATCAACTTTTGGGTACATACCTATTTAGCTATAATTTAATTGTTATGTAATTATGCTTGGCCGAATGTAAGTGTGATAAGGGAATTTCATTGTATGTCTTGATTGAAATGAAAGTGTAATTATCAATAGTAATGTGTGAATAAAGTTGATATGATTTTATTATTCATTCAAGCTCAAGAGCTTAGAGGGGCAACTTCGGACAAAGGGAAGGCCAAGGTCACGGAATAGTCAATTCGAAGTTCCTCGGAAATATACGAGGTAAGTCCTGAAGTAGAAAATTTTTAAACATGATTAAGAGAGATTACAATATTTATAAATGCTTAATATGCGAATTCAAATGGCAATTGATGTGTCCAAATGCGAAAAGTTTAGAAACGGGAGTATGAGAAAAAAAAAGAAAAGAGAGACCGAATATTGAAGTGGAATCTTAATGTTTTTGAATGTGAATTTGTATTCTTTGCTTTTAAATAAATATGCCGTATGAAAAATGTTTGGTAATGTGCCGAAACTTGTGTTTTTGTATTTGAAATATTATTGAAAGATGGTATAATATGTATGTCGATATGTGTAAGAATAAATTTCAGAGTTAAAACCGAGCTTAGTCTCGAAGGGCTTCCGAGCCAAAGTTAAAGCCGAGCTTAGTCTCGAAGGACTTTCGAGCCAAAGTTAAAGCCGAGCTCAGTCTCGAAGGGCTTCCGAGCCAAAGTTAAAGCCGAGCTTAGTCTCGAAGGGCTTCCGAGCCAAAGTTAAAGCCGAGCTCAGTCTCGAAGGGCTTTCGAGCCATAGTTAAAACCGAGCTTAGTCTCGAAGGGCTTAAAGCCAGTGATAAGATCCAAATTTTTGGCCTTGAAGTTCATTAGCGGTGGAAAGCGGATAGAAGTTAAATGTTTAAGCTCATGTACGAATATTTATATAAGCAATATTGCCTTGACAAATCAAATGCGCTATTTGAATGTAAGGAAGACAGGTATGCATTCTATGATCTGAAATATCCGATTTTGAGTGAATAATTCTTTGAATGTATTTGAATTCATTTTATGTTAAGCAAGTGGGTGAAGTAGAAGTATGGGTATGCTCATATTCAGCCAAAGGAGTTTTTAAACATGAGTTGGTTATATGTTGCCCTTTACTTATTTTGATTGTTTTTCTCAAGTACTTACTAAGCAAGTAATTGCTTACTCTGTTGTTTTTGTCTTCAATTTTGTAGATCTTGATCAGAAGCTACGGTCTCGGGAGTTCCAGAATTGAAGTCATCCACACTATCACGCATCTTTGGTACTGGCAATTTAATCTAGGAATGGCATGTATAGGTTGACTTTTGATGTTCAAACGAACATCTTTTGAGTTTTGTAACTAAGTTAAGCCATGCGAAAATGGCTCTCTTAAGGTTTTCACTCCGATAGTAGAGTAATAATTTGGTTATGCTATACATGAATAGTTGTGAATGCATGTCGGAAAACTGGTTTTAAAGTATGTCACACTTTTAGTTTGTAAAGGTATGAGCATAAGTGATGACCGTATTTAGTGATGAGCTCATTTCGTACATTGTTTTTGATTTCAGTAAATTAGTTTAGTGTATGTTCGGTGGTTAAGCTTTTGCGAAACTTTCACCAATTATGTCGATTAGTTTAGTAAAAGATCTTCTTTCACTATCATGCGACCTTTTAAAGAAATAGTCTGGTAATGCCTCTCAACCCTCCTGCGAGGGGACCGGGTCTAGGGGTGTTACAGAAGTAACGACAACAATGTAAATGGTAATTAAGGGTGTGACATGGTCATTGGATGGACGGTATTTATGGCCTCACTAGGGTAATAGGATATTATGAATGGGAGAGAAATAGGAAAATTGATGTTAAATGGGTGGGAAAATTTTTCGTTAGGCCAAATTGTTGCATCATAAAGCTTAAAAGGTGGCATCTCTAGTGGTGTTTTAAATGCAGTATGATAAGCCCATAAAGCTTTATTCAGTCTAAAGGACCAATCCTTTCAAGTTAGGTTTACCACTTTTTTTAGAATCTGCTTAATTTCTCTGTTAGAAATATCAGCTTGTCCATTTGTTTGGGGGTGATATGCTGTGGCAATCTTATGTTTCACCCAATAGTTGTGCGTGGCGTTAGCCACTAGCTTGCAGTCGAAATAAGATCATTCATCACTAATAATGGCTCGTGGGGTTCCAAACCTTGTGAAGATGTTCTTGTGCAAGAACTTCATCACTGACTTTGCATAATTAGTAGGGAGAGCAATAGCTTCGACCCACTTAGAGACATAATCCACTGCCACGAGGATCTATAGGTTGCCTACTGTAATGGCCCAAAAATCTCAAAACTTTAAATTTTGTGTGTTGTGGTTTTGATGTATGTTAGTATTTTTTGGGTGTTGATTTGGTAATATTAAAAGGGGTTCTATAAAGTTCTAAGTTTGAGGTTAGTATAGGAAAAATTTATATTTTTTCTAGTTAATGGGACCTTGACCTCTAACAGTATGACTCTTAAATAAATGGGGCAGAAATAGGACACAAATGAGCCTATGGCCTAGTGGCAAAGTGGCACCACTTTGGGAGCATAGAGGTGACGCCACAAAGGAAGGGGGAGGTCCAATATTCAAATGTGGACAAGGTATGTGGTAGAGTATTTATTTTGAAAATCTGTATACCCAGTGGTGGATTTGGAGTTGAACTCTGAAGGGAGGAGTGTGAAGTGGTCAAAGGAGGGATTTGTGGAGTGATAAGGGGAGGAAATCTTGGACAAAATTTAGGGATTGGGTGGTTGGAAGAGTTATGGCCGAGTGGGGGGGTTTGGAAAATCTAATTTTGGCAAAAAAAAGGGTATTGTTTAAGTGTACATTAAATTTTGGTGATCTTTTGGTGTTAGTGCCTAATGTTATTCATTGTTTTTTCCAAAAGCAAAGCTTTTTTCCTTTGGGTTGTTTAGTGTAAAAAATTCAATACCATTGAGGTCATTTTTTTAGTCAAAATTCATATCTGCTAGTTCTTTTCTCTCAAGCCTATTGGTGCCGATTCTTTATTTTCCTCCCCTCTCGATTTTTTCCTTTTCTTTTGTGCCATTTCCATCTCCTCCTCCTTTTCAAATTTAACCGAGCCAATCTTTTACTTTGTTCATCTTCTTTTATTGTTTCGTTTCTCCTCTTTACTTCCATGACCAAACCAATGGCTCTCTTCTAAAATTGGTTGAATATTACCCTTAGGTATTTGGTTTTGTCCTTTGATCTTTTCTTTTTCTTTTTAATGGAATCAATCTTTTCCCTCAATTATCTTTGCCGATTGCTTCTTCTTCATTTAAGGGTGAATTCATCCTTTTGCAAACGATCTCGTGATCGGTAAGTGAATTAGATCTTCTTCAGTTTAGTTAAATGTTCAAAGTTCTCTCTTTTCTACATTCTTAAAAGCCGATTGGTTTTCTTTGATGATAGCTGAATAGAGATCAACTTCGTTAGTCAACTCCCTTATCGTTTCAATTCCCTTGGATCCAAATCTTCTACAAGGGGATAGGAACTCATTTCAAGGATCTCATCTCTGTGCCGATTTGTGACAGTAAGTGTTAGTGATGGTTTTCTTAGGGTCTGAAAGGTTGGTTTTGTTCCTTTTCCTATTGAAGCGTCTTTCCTTAGCTAGATTAACTTTCATAACATAGATCTGGTCGGTGGAGGTGATTATTGACAAGTGATTGCGATGGATCTAGAAAATAGATCTGCTGGGTAAGTTCATAGGTGGTTTCAATTTTGGTTAAGGAGAATGATTATAGAGATCAATTGGCTAACTGTTAATCTGAAATATTGTTGGTGTGACGCTAGGGATTCTAGCAAGCTGCGTAATAAGGTGTGTACATACACCGCATACACGATAAATCAGCAAAAGCCAAAATCTTGAAAAGCCAAAAAGCCGAAAGGCTAGTGCCGGCAATGACACGCGTGTCCAAATACTCATGTGGAGATACTGATACAACGCTAGAGGCCTCGTAGGCGATTCCATGGACTTGGGCCACTAGTTGCCCAACTGAGCCGAAATGGGCCAAATGGGCTCGATAGGGCCATAGGCCTATCATGAGTAAAATTGGTGGATTAGTAGGACTTAATGAGCTGGGTAGGCTAGATACTTGATTTATGGTAGATTTGGGCCTATTGGGCCACATGTATATGTGGGCCCTACTTGGGCTATGTGTTGGGCTTTTAGAGCTCTAGTAAATTCAAAATCTTAAGGCGTAAACTTAATCGCATGGAATTTTATGGAATTGTTAATGGGCCAAAAAGTGTATGCACGCCCCCGATAAGATATGACCAATATGCTTCTAGGTGAAAATGACTAAAATGCCCCTAAGGGCATAAATGACTAAAATACCCCTACATGCGAAATTTGTGAAATTGTATGTGTTGCATTCATATGATGTATGTTGCATTTGGGTAGGAATTATGGAATGGATGAATTATTGATATGTGAGGATCGCATGGTTGCTTGACAACCGTGGATCCACCTAAGGCTTTAAGCCTAATATATGATTGGCATCTTTGCTGCAACTTGAGTAGTGCCGCAATCGGTGCTACCAGTAGAGTATAGGGATGGGTGGGTTGATATTTATATCCCCATAGGAGTGTAGGGTTGGAAGGGATGGAGTACAGGGTTGGATGGGGTATCATGGCATTGCATATTTGATATTGATGTGATCAGGCCCAACTGAGGCCACTATGGGCTGAGGTCCACAGGCCACCGTTATCGAATAGGGCTTAGACCCAAAATGGTTATTGTTTGATTTGTATTCTCGAGGGTCGCACACACTGAGTTTTGAAAACTCACACCCTCTTTTAATTTTGCAAGTGGCCCTCAGTAGGCTGCTTAACGTAGGAGAGGACTCGGAGGTGGCCACACCACAAGTTAATTAATGCTAAGTAGTCTTTTTTATTTACTTTATTTTTAATGGTTTTTTTGGGGTTGTAATAGGGCCATTTATCTCCGGTTGTTTTGTATAATTGGGTTATTCGTTATTATTATTTCCATAACTGTTTGATTTTCAAACATAAACATGTTTTCTAAATCAAATAACATTTTGAAGTCAACATAAAAATTATGAATGTTTTCTTAAAATATGAGCTTCCACTGTATTTAATAAGTAACTTAACAAGATATGCAAACTCGGGTTTTCAACATTCAAACTCAAAGCTTTTATTTAACCTTACCTAAACTTTTAATTAAGCAAACCTTCTAATGAATTTGTTTCAAACTAAATTACTTTTCTAATGAAACTATTTTGGAAATACACCCCTATTCGAACCACGAACAGACAATTGTTTACAAAGTCTTCTAAGTATACGATTTATATGAGTCACCCTTCAATGTGACACCGTAGGATTCAGTCATAATGTCAGGGTCGGGTTTTGGGTGTTACATTTAGTAGTATCAGAGCCAGGTTGCAAAGCTCAGCTGTGAAATGGGCCGTGGATTTTGGGTTTTAAAATTGTTTTCACGTTCATCAAAAAGTTTTGAATGATTTTGATGTGTGGCACATCGAGTCTCCGACGCTGAGCCAAGTAAGTACTCTCACTATTAAATTATGTGAAATTGTTATACTATAGAAAACCTATTAAGATTACTCTAGCTAGGAAATTACTGAGACACTCTTAGTTAGAATAAGACTGAAACTTTAGAAAAACTAAAATTCTAGAAAACTAAAACAGTAGAAGACTTACGATTACGAAAATAGCTTTTGAACTGCTATTAACATAAAACATCTGCTTAATTACTGAAAATATGAACTAAATTTCATAAAATTTCTAATTCAGATAACATGCAAGGAAATGATGAGCACTAGTAGAGGTGCGAAAGGCTGCGACAGAGGCCATGGAAGCATTAGGGCTGGGTCATCGGCATCGGGCCACGTTAAGAATCTTGGAAAGGGTTGGGCCCAATAATGGTACAAAAAGTCACAGGTCGATTTTGGAGCAACTTTGATCTAGCGGGGTGGAGATCTTTAAAGGCATAGCTGGTGTGGCTTCAAATGTGGCTGAATACTGGTTGGAAGCCACTGAAAGGATAATAGACAACCTGGACTGCACACCAGAACAGAAGCTGAAAGAGGCAGTGTTGTTGCTGAGAGAGGAAGCCTACCAGCGGTAGCTGACTGTGAAAGAGGGCACCCAACTTGAGTGGGTCACCTGGGAATTCATCAAATTCGTATTTCAGGGAAAGTATGTTGGAGTGAGCTATGTGGATGCCCGGAGGAAGAAGTTCTTAAACCTGACCCAGAGGGACAAATTAGTGGCAGAGTATAAGGCTGAGTTTCTACGCCTTTGTCGTTATGCAAGAGAAATAGTTGCAACGGACTATGAGCATTTCGTTTGGTTCAAGGACGGCCTGAGAGACAGCCTCAGGGTACTGATAGCTCCACAGAGGGAGCGGGATTTTGCAGTACTTGTTGAGAAAGCTAAAGTTGCTGAAGAGGTGAAGCGCACTGAGCACTTAAACCGGGATAAAGAAAGAGGCAAGAACAAACCGAATGCAGAATCTTCTGGTGTTAGACAGAGGCCTGTGAGGAGGGCCAGAGTGGATGGGTAGTCAGAGTTGGGCCCCCTGCTGCTAATGCTAATACTGTGATACCACCTTGTGCCATTTATGGAAAAGGGCATCTAGGTGACTACTAGAGGAGGACATGAGCCTGTCTGAGCTACGGGTCTATGGAACATAGGATTAGGGAGTGTCCTAGAAGGCTAGATCAGGTGCAAGCCGTGCGCAGAGGTAATGTTCAGCCACAGAGGGGTGGTCAGCAGCTACCAAGAGGCCGTGGTCAGGCCAGGGGCGGCAGCGGTATAGGTCGTGGACGTGGAGCACTGAGCAAAGGTGCAAGACAGGTAGAGGCTAGGCGGTCAGCTTTAGTCTATGCTGCTCGTCGCCGAGAGGATGGTGACACCCTAGATGTGATAACGGGTACATTCTTTATTCATGAACTACCATATACTGCATTAATTGATATTGGGTCAACACATTCATACATTGCATGCAACATGACTGAAACTTTGGGTGATGTACTTGAGACTACTGCAAATGAGATTAATGTGTTGAGTCCTTTAGGCCAGTCGATGAAAGTTAATAAGTTGTTTAGGGATGTACCCTTAGTAGTCCAAGAGGTTACTTTCTCAGTGGACTTGATAGAGTTGCCTTTTGGCGAGTTTGATCTAATCTTAGACATGGATTGGCTAGTGAAACACTGGGCAACTCTAGATTATGCTGCCAAGCAAATGGTGTTGAAAACCGCAAAAGTTAAGGAAGTGATGGTAATTGGGGAGCGACGAGATTACCCGACGAATGTGATTTCGGCTTTAAGGGTGGAAAAGTTGGTACGAAAAGGCTGCAAAGCTTATTTAGCTTACATTAGTGATGTGGAATCTAGGAGTCTTACTGTTAAGGATTTGAGAGTAGTTAAGGAGTTCCCTGATGTTTTTCCTAACGAGCTGCCTGAACTACCTCCCAACAGAGAAGTGGAATTTGGAATCGAATTATTACCTGGTACAGCTCCGGTGTCCATCGCTTCTTATAGGATGGCACCAAAGGAGCTGGTGGAATTGAAAGCTCAGATTTAGGAATTGCTGGACCGAGGATTTATTAGACCAAGTGTGTCTCCGTGGGGAGCACCGATATTATTCGTGAAGAAGAAGGATAGGCCCATGTGTATGTTCATCGACTATCGGCACTTAAATAAGCCAACCATCAAGAATAAGTACCCCCTACCGAGGATAGATGATCTTTTCGATCAGTTCAGGAGAGCCTCAATTTTCTTTAAGATTGATATGTGTTCGGGGTACCATCAACTGAGGGTTAAAGAAGCAGATGAGTATAAGACAGCTTTCAGAACTCGTTATGGATATTACGAGTTTTTGGTAATGCCATTTGGGCTGACAAATGCACCTGCTGCTTTTATGGACCTTATGAATCGGGTTTGTCAACCCTACTTGGACCTGTTCATGGTGGTCTTCATAGATGATATCTTGGTGTACTCAAGAACAGAAGAGGATCATGATGTGCAATTAAGGGTGGTATTGAATATTCAGAGGGAGAAGCTATTATATGCCAAGTTTAGTAAGTGCGAATTTTGGTTGAGGGAAGTCACTTTTCTAGGACATGTGGTCTCAGTTGAGGGGATTAGGGTTGGTCCTCGAAAAATTGAAGCAGTGTTGGACTGGAAACCACCTAGGACATTGTCAAAAATTTAAAGTTTTCTGGGCCTGGCAGGGTATTATAGATGGTTTGTCATGGGGTTCTCATTAATTGCTGCACCCTTGAACAAGTTATTGCGGAAGGAGGTGCCATTTGTTTGGACTAATAGGCAGCAAGAAAGCTTTGAAAAGCTTAAAAAGTTTTTAACGGAGGCCTCTGTTTTGATTCAGCTAGAGCCTGGGAAGGAGTTTATGGTTTACAGTGACACGTCGCATGTGGGCTTGGGATGTGTACTGATGCAAGAGGGAAAAATGGTTGCATATATGCCGCGCGAGCTTAATACTGACGAGGGGAATTACCCAACCCATGATTTAGAGTTGGCGGTGGTGGTATTCGCGTGAAAAGTATGGAGACATTACTTGTATGGGGAGAAGTGCATCATTTATATAGATCACAAGAGTCTGAAATACCTCCTTACCTAGAAGGAGCTAAAATTGACGCAGCATAGATGGATTCAGTTGCTGACAGATTATGATTGCATGATCGAATATCACCCTAGCAAAGCGAATGTGGTAGCTAACGCACTGTGTCGTAGGGCTATGGCAGATTTCAGGGCTATGTTCGCCCGTTTGAGTTTGTATGACGATGGCAGTTTATTGGTTGAGCTTCAAGTAAAGCTGGTATGGATAGAGCAAATTGAAGATAAGCAGTCATCGGATGAGACTCTAGGTCCTTGATTCAGACAAGTTGAGAATGGGGAAACGTCAAACTTTGGGTTAAATGATGATGGGTTGTTATGTTTCCGCAAGAGAATTTGTGTACCGAAGGATGATGACTTAAGACAGTCTATACTGTAGGAAGTGCATACTAGTCCCTATGCTATGCATCTCGGTAGAAACAAGATGTATCGAGATTTGTGCAAGCTTTATTGGTGGCTGGGACTTAAACGTGAGGTTATTGAATTTGTGGGCAAGTGCTTGACATGCCAACAAGTAAAGGCAGAACATCAGCTACCTTTAGGACTACTTCAACCGGTTAAGATCCCACTCTGGAAGTGGGAAAGGGTTACTATAGATTTTGTTAGTGGGCTACCCCTGACGCCTACTAAGAAAAACTCTGTATGGGTTATTGTGGATCGATTAACAAAGTTTGCCTATTTTATATCGGTCCACACTAAATACTCACTACAGAAGCTAGCAAGGTTGTATGTGGCTGAGATTGTGAGACTGCATAGGGTGCCAGTCTCTATAATATCTGATAGAGATCCTCGATTTACGTCTTGATTTTGGAAGAAGTTGCACGAGACGCTGGGCACTAGATTGGATTTTAGCATAGCATTCCTCCTTCAGACTAATGGTTAGCCGGAGAGGGTAATTCAAGTTATGAAAGATATGTTAACGAGATATGTAATTGAGTTTCGAGGCAGCTAGGAAGACTATTTGCCATTAGTCAAATTTGTATACAATAATAGTTATCAAGCAAGTATTGGGATGGCACTGTATGAGGCACTATATGGGCGAAGATGTCGTATTCCAACTTGTTGGATAGAGTTAGGTGAACGGCGAGTTCTGGGCCTTGAGTTAGTAGTAGATACTGAACGTAAGATGAAATTGATTTGAGATCAGTTGGAAGAGGCATAAGATAGGCAGAAATCGTATACTGACCTTAACCATCGAGAGATTGAGTATGCAGTGGGAGATTTGGTTTTTCTTAAGGTCTCCTTATAGAAGAAGGAATTAAGGTTTGGACGAAGGGGCAAGTTAAGCCCCAGATTCATTAGGTTATATCGTGTGCTTAGACGGGTTGGGTCGGTTGCCTATCAATTGGAATTACCTCTGAACTGAGTCAGATCCACAATGTGTTTCATGTGTCTATGCTAAGGCATTATCGCTCAAACACTTCTCACATCGTGTTAGTGGAGGAGATCGAGATTAGGCCGGACCTAACTTTCAAGGAGGAGCCAATCTAGAAAATTGATCGTGATGTTACGGTGTTGAGGGGGAAATTCGTCTCATTAGTTAATGTGCTTTGGCGTAACCACAATGCCGAGGAGGCTATATGGGAACCTGAGGAGACAATGCGATGTTACTATCCTCAACCTTTTGAATCAGGTAAATTTTGATGCCGAAATTTCTTTTAGGGAGTAGAGTTGTAACACCCCAAAAATCCCAAAACTTTAAATTTTGCGTGTTGTGGTTTTATGTATAATAGTATTGTTTAGGTGTTGATTTGGTAGTATTAAAGGGGTTCTATGAAGTCCTAAGTTCGAGGTTAGTATAGGAAAAATTTATATTTTTTCTATTTAATGGGAACCTGACCTCTAGCATATGACTCTTAAATAAACGGGGCAGAAATAGGACACAAATGAGCCTTTGGCCTAGTGGCAAAGTGGCGCCACTTTGGGAGCATGGAGGTGATGCCACAATGGAAGGGGGAGGTCCAGGGTTGGAATGTGGACAAGGTATGTGGTCGAGTATTTATTTCGTAAATCTAGATACCCAGAGGTGGATTTGGAGTTGAACTCTGAAGGGAGTAGTTTGAACTGGTCAAAGGAGGGATTCGTGGAGTGATAAGGGGAGGAAATCTTGGAGAAAATTTAGGGATTAGGTGGTTGGAAGAGTTATAGCCAAATAGGGGGTTTAGAAACTCTAATTTCAGCAAAAAAAAGGGTATTGTGTGAGTGTATATTTGGTTTTGGTGATCTTTTGGTGTTAGTGTCGAATGTTATTCATTGTTTTGCCAAAAATCGAAGCTCTTTTCCCATGGGTTGTTTAGTGTCGAAAATTCAATACCATTGAGGTCAAATTTTTAGTCAAAATTTGTATCTGCTAGTTCTTTTCTCTTAAGCCTATTGGTGCCGATTCTTTATTTTCCTCCCCTCTTGATTTCTTTTCTTTTCTTTTGTGCCATTTCCATCTCCTCCTCCTTTTCAAATTTAACCGAGCCAATCTTCTGCTTTGTTCATCTTCTATGCTTGTGTCGTTTCTCCTCTTTACTTCCATAACCAAATCGATTACTCTCTTCTAAAATTGGTCGAATATTACCTTAGGAATTTGGTTTTGTCCTTTGATATTTTCTTTTTCTTTTTAACGGAATCAATCTTTTCCCTTGATTATGTTAGCTGATTGCTTCTTCTTCATTTAAGGGTGGATTCATACTTTTGTAAACGATCTTGTGGTCGGTAAGTGAATTTGATCTTCTTCAGTTTTGTTAAATGTTCTAAGTTCTCTCTTTTCTACATTCTTAAAAGCCAATTGGTTTTCTTTGGTGATAGCTGAATAGAGATCAACTTCATTAGTCAACTCCCTCATCTTTTCAATTCCCTTAGATCTAAATCTTCTACAAGGGGCTAGGAACTCATTTCAGGGATCTCATCTCTGTGCCAATTTGTGACAGTAAGTGTTACTGATGGTTTTCTTAGGGTCTGAAAGGTTGGTTTTGTTCCTTTTCCTGATGAAGCCTCTTTCCATACCTTGATTAGTTTTCATAACACAGATCTGGTCAGAGGGGGCGATTGTTGACAGGTGATTATGAGGGATCTAGAAATTAGATCTGTCAGGTAAGTTCATAGGTGGTTTTGGTTTTGGTTGAGGAGAATGATTATAGAGATCAATTGGCTAACTGTTAATCTGGAATATTATAGGTGTGACGCTAGGGATTCGTAGCAAGTTGTATAATAAGGTGTGTACGTACACCGTGCACACGACGAATCGGTGAAAGCCGAAATCCTGAAAAGCTAAAAAGCTGAAAGGTTGGTGCCAGCAACCACGATAAGATATGATCAATATGCTTCTAAGTGAAAATGACTAAAATACCCCTAAGGGGTATAAATGACTAAAATACCCCTACATGTGAAATTTGTGAAATTGTATGTGTTGCATTCATATGATGTATGTTGCATTTGAGTGGGAATTATGGAACGGAGGAAGTATTGATATGTGAGGATCGCATGGTTGCTTGATGGCCGTGGATCCACCTAAGGCTTTAAGCCTAATATATGATTGGCAGCTTTGCTGCAACTTGTGTAGTTCTGCAGCCGGTGCTACCAGTGGAGTGTAGGGATAGGTGGGTTGATATTTATATCCCCACAGGAGTGTAGGGTTGGAAGGGATGGAGTGCAGGGTTGGATGGGGTATCATGGCATTGCATATTTGATATTGATGTGATCAGGCCCAACTGAGGCCACTATGGGCTGAGGCCTAAAGGCCACCATGGGCTGAGGCCTAAAGGCCACCATTATAAAATAGGGTTTAGGCCCATAATGGTTATTGTTTGATTTGTGTTCTCGAGGGTCACACATAGAGTTTTAAAAACTCACTCCCTTATTTGATTTTACAGGTGGCCTATAGTAGGCGGCTCGACATAGGAGAGGACTCGGAGGTGGCCACACTAGAAGTTAATTAATGCTTAGTGGTCTTATTTATTTACTTTGTTTTTAATGATTTTTTTGGGTTGTAATAAGGCCTTTTATCTCTGGATGTTTTTTTATAATTAGGTTAATCGTTATTATTATTTCCATAACTATTTGATTTTCAAACTTAAACATGTTTTCTAAATCAAATAACATTTTGAAGTCTGCATAAAAATTATGAACATTTTCTTAAAATACAAGCTTCCAGTGTATTTAACAAGTAACTTAACAAGATATGCAAACCTGGGTTTTCAACTTTCAAACTCAAAGCTTTTATTTAACCTCACCTAAACTTTTAATTAAGCAAACCTTCTAATGAATTTGTTTTAAACTAATTTATTTTTCTAACGAAACTGTTTTGGAAATAAACCATTATTCAGACCACAAACAGATGATTGTTTTCAAAGTCTTCTAAGTATACGATTTATACGAGTCACCCTTCAATGTGACACCGCTAGATTCAGTCATAACGTCTGGGCCGAGTTTGGGGTGTTACACCTACTAAGGGTGGAAATAGACCCAAAAAGTCTACTCCCCAATGGCATTTCATATCTCTTAGATTGATTGCCTGCCCTCTGAAAATGTTTGCATAACTTTTAAAATCCATGGGCATCTTTGAATAGATTTGGCTATTAGAAACCAGATTGGAGTACCTTGGCAGCAGTTCTTGTAACGCCCCAAATTTTAAGGGTTTTCAAATTTGTGCATAAATTGATGTTTGCATGGTTGGGGTGTTAAATTTCTATTTTGGGTGTATTTGGAGGGCCGTTGGAAGGCCTGGGTTAAGGCCTAATCCCTAGCAAAATTTTACTTTTTGTCTTAAGTGAATTTGGACGTTGGCATGTAGGGCTTATAAAAAAATGTTGTGGTTTCATATCACAAAAAGCCTAGTGTTGGAGTGGCAAATGGTGGAACATGTGGGGCTTGGAGGTGGCGTGATTTAGCATGTGGGAGAGCTAAGTTTCAAGTCCCTTTGCAAACAAGCTACACCTATTTTGCTAGTTGGAGACGGCAAGTGGTGGACTTGGATGCAAACCCTTCAGGTTGTTTGTGAGATAAGGATGACTTGGTCTCGTAGATTTGAATTAAATTCAATTTGGAAGTTGAGTAAATCGAGGAGTGGAACAAGGAGCAAGTAGTGGGATTGGGTGTGTGGGATGAGTGTGAGCCAAATTAGGTAACTTGAGGGGATGAAATCGGCTAAAAGCTTTTGGAAAATATCCATTTTCGGCATATTTAGGAGCCTAGGTGCCGAATGGGTTTTTAATTCTTTTGAGAATTCAGCATTAGTTTCTTTTGGTTCTCTTTTGGGTCTTTCTTGTTCTCTTAATTTGGTGTCATATCAACACTTTCGAGAACTATTCACTTTGCCAAAAATCAAAACAACAGGTGAAGTCTTTACTAGTTCCTTTCTTCTTGGCATTCCTTTTTGCACATTCTCTAATTTCGTTCACTCCTTCTCTACCTTCTTTCTTCCAACCCTTGTTCAAACCGATTGTCCCTTCTTATCTAATTGGCCAAAACCGATTATCTTCATAGTCGAACCTACTTCTTCGTCTTTAATCAAAACTCTACATTAGCTGAACACTACTATTCTCTTCCCCCTCCACTTTTTTTTCAATTGTGCCCTAATAGACGAACTCTATTCTTTTTCTCTATACTGAGACTACATCATCTGCACGGTTTCTTCTCAAAGTTGATTACTTTTCTTTCCATTTACTTACTTCTTTTGACTTGTCTACAAAGCCGAACGCTTGGTTGTTTCCTTCTCCATCTTCTCTTTTATATTTTCTTCCACCTTGGTCGAATATATTGTTTCTTGTTCTCCCTGGATTTGGCTTCCATCTATTAAAACCGGTGATATCTTCAAGCGACATTGAGATTAGGAAGTCAGGGCCGATTACTTTTATGAATATAGGTCTATCGCTTAGGGGTAAGTACCTTAGGTGCTTTCATTTGATAAGGCTTATGACTTTAAAATTGATCGATGAACTATTTTCGGCTAAAAGTTAAGGATTTTGGAAAGAGGACATCGTGGGTGTGGAACAAGGATGGTTCTGTATTAGAGATTGGTAACTAACATTAAGTTTGATAAGGTGTCGCAAAACCTTAGTTTCGGTTACTCTATGTATAGCTAATAGTGGATCATTGTGGATCTTAGGTATTGGGATCGAGGAGTTTTGCAAGCGCGATGACATTTTAGGTGTGTAACCACACCCTCCCGTAGTGTAGATCGACAAAAGTCGAAATGCCGAAATGTCAGCATTTCGAGGTCTCACAGGCGTGTGAATGCTTGTGGGCTGAATCGAGCCCACGAATCTAGGCCATTATACTATAGAGGCCATCATGCGCATTTTTCGTTCACATGGGTCGTTGTGGGCCTTGATGGGCTGAACTGGGCCCATACGGGAAAAATAATCGGTAAGTGATCGCTTGTCAACTAGATGATAAGATTTGTGTTACCGTACGTAAAATTAGACTGAACGGGCCACACGAGCAAGTGGGCCCACCTAAGTTAATTAGGGGTTTGGGCCCATAAACCCTATTTGACGATATGGACTTTTTAAGTTGCTTGGAGTGATGTTAGACCTGTTATGAGGTTGTAATAGGTGCCGAGACACCTAACCTTAGTAAAATGACCAAAATACCCCTGAAGGGTCAATTACCATTTTACCCCTAGTTGCCAAAAGACTGTTATGCCATTAAAAATAGGTTGTTTGATATTTGTATGATCATATCCGCATCTATTAATCTGTATGCATGGTGTAATTGTTCTATTAGTCTGCATGGGGTTGGGTTTGAAATCGGAGGAAGTTCTGTATAGTGGCACTGCCACGTATTCTGTTTAGTGGCTAAGCCACATAATCTGTTCTGGTGGCTTTGCCACGATATCTGATGTTAGCAACATGGCTGCAAACTGGTGTGTGGGCTGGGTTGGTTGAATTATTCCCCACATGGTGTGATGGGCTGGTACGGGTGGTGTGATGGATGGACTGGGATGGGATGGGTTTTTATACGGTTCTGTCCTGTATCTATAATGGGTTTGGGCCTGCTCTTGGGCCCACTCTATTTTTGAATAGGGCCAAGGCCCAAACCGATCTATTTCTGAATAGGGCTTCAACCTAGTTTGATTTGTATGTCTAATCTTTGTTATTGGTTAGGGAAGTTACACACTGAGTTTTCGCAAACTCACCTTTTATTTTATATCTGTAGGTAACCCCCAACCATAGATGATTTGGAGCTGCGAGGGACTCAGGGTGGCCACAAATTTTCTATTTCAGCTGTGTTTTACTTTCTAAATAATTATTATTTTGGGTTTCTATTATGTAATAAAGCCATTACCGATTTTTATTTGGTTTAACTTTCTGCATTTAGACTAATTTAACATTACAACTGGTAAAGTAAAACTTGGGTTTTCAAAGCTAATAACACACGCTTTCAAATAAAACTACGCGTAATATTTCGAAGAAGGTCAAAGAGCTTTTATAACTTCAAGTAACTGAACATAACCAATAAGGCAATCATTTCTTCTAAAACATTTTCAAACTTATAAAAATGGTTTTAACCTGTAATCTTTCAACGTTCCAAATTTGGATGAGGCTTTTAAACAAGGGAAAACTTTTTATCACATAGTCAGATTTCGTAATATTTCATGTGACACACTAGATCTGGTCGTAACGTCCAGGTCGGGTTTGGGGTGTTACATTTAGTGGTATCAGAGCCAAGTTGCAACAACTCGACTGTGGTATAGGTTTTGAAAGTTTTCTTAAAAATTGATTTGAAAGATTTAATTTGTTTTAAAAATTGTTGCTTGAAATTTTTTTTGAAAATTCTTATAAAAGGGGTCTCATTTCCAAAATGCTATTTTCAAGGTATGGGCTTTTGAAAAGTTCCAAGGAGGTTTTTCTAAATAATTTCAGAGGAGAAACATTGAATTTTTATGAATATGGTTACTGAAAGTGGCACACCGAGTCTCCGGCACCAAATCTATAAGTCTTCTCTATTATATGGTACTGTATTAAACTGTGATACTGAAACACTACTGTAAATAGTACTAAGACCCTACTGAAACTCTGTAATTGGAGAAACTGAGACTGTAGGAAACTGAGATAGTAGGAAAAATTGAAAATTCTAGAAGATTAAGATTGTAGCTACATTTTGATTTTGCGAAAACAAAGTTCTAAATTATTGTCTTTTCATAAAGCATCTGTAATAAATACTGAAATTATGAACTAATGCATAAAATTCGTAAATCAGATAATACGATATGTGTACAAGAGCTGCACGTGGAAGAGGCTGTGGTAGAGGTCGAGGAAGTGCTCAGGCTGGATCTTCTCTACCAGGTCATATGTCTAATGGAGAGGCACCAGTGTCGCCGGCGACTGAGACGGGACCTTAAGATCGGGCTAAGTAGATGGTACTTTATCTCAACCAATACTCCAAATGTTGGAAAGACTAGCTGGAGCAATTATTGGGTTTGTAAGCCGTGGATCAATTAATGAGTGGCTTTGGGCTAATGGAGCAGACATCTTTAGGGGCGTATCTGGTGTAGCCCCGAACGTGGCCAAGTACTGGTTAGAGGCCACAGAACGGATAATGGATGATCTAGACTGCTCGGTGGAGTAGAAGCTGAAAGGAGTAGTATCTTTACTGTGTGACGATGCATACCAATGGTGGCTCACTGTGAAAGATGGTACACTGGTTGATCGGATAACTTGGGACTTATTTAAGACAGTCTTCCAAGGAAAGTATGTCGAGGCGAGTTATATGGACGCTCAGAGGAAGGAATTTTTAAGCTTGACCTAGGGAAATAAGTCTGTGGCTGAGTATGAGGTAGAATTCCTAAGATTAAGTCGATATGCCCATGCAATTGTTGCTACTAAATATGAACGCAGTGTGCGATTTGAGGATGGCCTCTGAGATGAGGTATGGGTGCTGATAGCTCCGCAGAGGGAGCGGGATTTTGCTGCTCTTGTGGAGAAAGCTAAGATAGCAGAGGACGTGAAACGCTCATAGTGCCAGAATCAGGAAATGGAAAGGAATAGAGAGAGAAGGGATTTACGACCCTCAGGTGCTACAGGGAGGCCTATTAAGAGAGCTAGAGTGGATGAGCCAGTTCGAGCAGTTCTGGTTACTATGGTTAGACAGCAAGCTTGTGTGGATTGTGGGAAAATACATCAAGGGTAATGTTGGATGCGTTTGGGTGCATGCTTTCGATATGGGTCCAAGGATCACCGAGTGAGGGATTGTCCTCAAAGGCAAGTACAGATGCAAGCTACAGAGCAGAGGGTTGCTCAGTCAGTGAGAGGTGGTCAGCAGCCACCGAGAGGCCGTGGCCAGGCCAGGGGCAGAAATGGAAATGGACATGGATGTGGAGCACCAGGTAGAGGTGTTGGAAATACTAAGGCACAACAGCCAGTATTGGTCTACGCTACTCGTCGCCGAGAGGATGGTGACGCAACTGACATCATAACTGGTACATTTTTAATTCACAACATGCCATACATTGCACTCATTAATATTGTGTCTGCACACTCATATGTTGCATGCGATGTGTCTGGGATGTTGGGTATGCAATCTGAGGGTATTGTTTGTGAGGTATCCGTAATTAGTCTATTGGGTCATTCGGTTAGGGTAAACAAACGTTATAGAGATGTGCCCTTAGAAATTCAAGGTAGAAACTTTCTTGCAGATCTAATGGAATTACCATTCGGGGAATTTGATATTATCTTGGGTATGGACTGGCTCGTTAAGCACTGAGCGAACTTGGATTGTGCTGCGAAGCAAATGGTATTAAAGACTTCGGAGAATGAGAAGGTAGTAGTAATAGGGGAGCGAAGAGACTTTTTGTCTAATGTTATCTCGGCGTTAAGAGCCGAAAAGCTGGTTCACAAGGTTGTGAGGCGTTTCTGGCATATGTGAGTAAATTTGATTCTGTGGGTCCCTCCGTGGGTGATGTTAGGACTGTTAAGGAATTTCTAGATTTTTTCCCTGATGAGCTTCCTGGGTTGGCTCTGAACCGTGAAGTCAAAATTGGAATCGGTCTGCTGCCTGGAGCGGCTCCAGTGTCCATCGCCCCTTATAGGATGGCACCAAAGGAGCTGGTGGAGTTAAAGGCGCAAATCCAAGAACTCTTGGATTGATGATTTATCCGGCCGAGTGTGTCTCCATGGGGAGCACCGGTAGTATTTGTTAAGAAGAAAGATGGGACAATGCGTATGTGTATTGACTATTGTCAGTCGAACAAACTAAACATTAAGAACAAGTACCCTCTGCCAAGGATCAACGATCTTTTTGATTAGCTTCGAGGAGCTTCAGTATTCTCCAGGATCGACCTTCAATCTGGATATCATCAACTAAGGGTTAAGGAGGTAAATATCTATAAGACAACATTTAGGCCTCGATACAGCCACTACGAGTTCCTGGTAATGTCGTTTGGACTTACAAATGCACTAGCGGCCTTTATGGATCTCACGAATCGGGTATTTCAACCTTACCTAGATCAATTCGTAGTCGTCCTTATAGACGATATCTTAGTGTACTTGAAATCTCAGGGGGACCATGATGAGCATCTCTGAATTGTTTTGCAAATTCTGAGGGAGAAACAGCTTTATGCAAAATTCAGCAAGTATGAATTTTGGCTATGGGAAGTGACGTTTTTGGGTCACGTAATGTCTGTCGAGGGTATTAGAGTGGAACCTCATAAAATTGAAGCGGTATTAGATTGGAAACCATCGAGGTTCGTGTCAAAAATTTGAAGTTTTTTGGGTTTGACAGGGTATTACAGGCAATTTGTTAAGGGGTTTTCTGTAATTGCTGCACCACTGACTAAGTTACTAAGAAAAGGAGTGCCATTTACCTGGACTAATAAGTAGCAAGAGAGTTTCGAGAAGCTGAAGAAAGTTTTGACTGAAGGTCCTGTGTTAATATAGCCAAAACCTGGGAAGGATTTCACTGTGTATAGTGATGCGTCACACGTTGGATTGGGCTATGTGCTGATGCAAGAGGGTAAAGTGGTTACTTATGTATCACGTCAACTCAAACCTCACGAGGTGAATTACCCTACTCATAATCTGGAGTTAGCGGCAGTGATATTCGCGCTAAAGATCTGGAGGCACTACTTGTACGGGGAGAAGTGTATTATTTACACAGGCCATAAAAGCCTCAAATACCTCCTTACTCAGAAGGAGTTGAACCTTAGGCAACGAAGATGGATAGAGTTACGTAAGGATTATGGTTGCTCAATTGAGTACGCTACTAAGTCTTTACGATGATGGTAGTCTATTAGCTAAACTACAAGTAAGACCGACCTGGACTAAAAAAATTAGGGAAAAATAGTTAGTGGATGAATCACTGGTTATTTGGTTTTAACAAGTAGAGAATGGTGAGACTTCTGACTTTGGTTTGAACAATGATGGGGGGTTATGTTTTCGTGGAAGAGTTTGTATTCTGAAGGACTCTGATCTGAGGTAGTTAATACTGTAGGAGGCACATGGCAGCCCTTATGCCATGCATCCTGGTGGAAATAAGTTGTATAGGGATTTGCATGAGTTCTACTAGTGGCCTAGGCTTAAGCGCGAGGTGACTGAATTTGTGGGTAAGTGTTTGACATGCCAGCAGGTGAAAGCTGAGCATCAACTGCCTTCTGGACTTCTGCAGCCAGTTAAGATTCCACTTTGGAAGTGGGAAAGGGTTACTATGGATTTTGTGTGTGGGCTACCTTTGACTCCTTCTAAGAAGGACTCAGTTTGGGTGATTGTGGATAGGATGACGAAATCCGCTCACTTTTTACTGGTTCAAACTGATTATTCCCTTGAGAAGTTGGCTAAGTTGTATGTAGCTGAAATAGTATGACTTCATGGGGTGCCAGTTTCAACCATTTCTAACAGAGACCCTAGGTTCACATCTCGATTCTGGAAGAAGTTGCATGAGGCATTGGGAAAGTGGTTGGATTTTAGCACTACTTTTCACTCTCAAACGGATGGACAGTCAAAAAGGGTGATCCAAGTACTAGAAGATATGCTAAGAGGGTGTATTATTGATTTCCGAGTTAGCTGGGAGGACTACCTGCCATTAGCAGATTTGCGTATAACAACAGTTACCAGGCAAGTATTCAGATGGCACCATATGAGGCGCTATATAGTCGTAGGTTTCGTATGCCTACCAGTTGAGGAGATTGAAGATAAGCTTGATTTAACTTTCGACAAAAAATCAGTGCAAATTCTGGATCGCAATGTCAAAGTGTTGAGAAAGAAATCTATTCCACTGGTTAAAGTGCTCTGGTGTAATCACGATAGAGAGGAAGTTATGTGGGAGCCTAAGGAGGCGATGCGACAACAATACCCTCACTTATTCTGACCAGGTAAATTTTGTGGCCGAAATTTCTTTAAGAGGGGTAGAGTTGTAATGCCCCAAATTTCAGGGTGTTGAATTTGTGCATAAATTGATGTTTGCATGGTTAGGGGTGTTAATTTTATATTTTAGGTGTTTTTGGGGGGCCTTTGGAAGGCCTAGGTTAAGGCCTAACCCCTAGAAAAATTTTAATTTTTCTCTTAAGTGAATCTGGACGTTGACATGTAGAGCTTATAAATAAATGTTGTGGTTTCATGTCACAAAAACCCTAGTGTTGGAGTGGCAAATGGCGCCACATGTGGGGCTTGGAGGTGGCGTGATTTAGCATGTGGGAGAGATGAGGTTCAAGCCTTTTCGCAAGCAAGCTGTACCTATTTTGCTAGTTGGCATCGACAAGTGGTGGACTTGGATGCAATCTCTTCAGGTTGGTTGTGAGATAAGGATGACTTGGCCTTGTAGATTTGAATTAAATTCAAATTGAGAAGTTGAGTAAATCTGGGAGTAGAACAAGGAGAAAATCATGGGATTGGGTGTGTGGGATGAGTGTTAGCCAAATTAGGTAACTTCAGGGGAGGAAATCGGCTAAGAGCTTTTAGAGAATATGCAGTTTCGGCATATTTGGGAGCCTAGGTGCTGAATGGGTTTTTAATTCTTTTGGGAATTCGACATTAGTTTCTTTTGGTTCTTTTTCAGGTCTTTCTTGTTCTCTTAATTTGGTGTCATATCAACACTTTCAGGAACCATGCACTTTGCTGAAAATCAAAACAACAGGTGCCATTTTTACTAGTTCCTTTCTTCTTGGCATTCCTTTTTGCACATTCTCTAATTTCGTTCACTCCTTCCTTACCTTCTTTCTTCCAACCCTTGTTCAAACTAATTGTCCTTCTTTCATCTAATTGGCCAAAATTGATTATCTTCGTAGTCGAACCTACTTCTTCTTCTTTAATCAAAACTCTACATTAGGCAAACACTACTATTCCCTTCCCCCTCCATTTGTTTTTCGATTGAGCCCAAATAGAGGAACTCCATTCTTTTTCTCTATATCGAAACTACATAATCTGCACAGTTTCTTCTCAAAGCCGATTACTTTTCTTTCCAATTGTTTACTTCTTTTGACTTGTCTACAAAGCCAAACGCTTGGTTGTCTCCTTCTCCATCTTCTCTTTTGTGTTTTCTTCCACCTTGGCCGAATATATTGTTTCTGTAATGCCTCAAATTTTTGGCCTAGAAGTATTGGGCCTTGAGTTTTGGATCGGTTAAAAGGTGGCTTAAATAATTCAAACGTGTGATTTTGGAGTGTTTGGAGGGTACTATGAAGTACTGGGTTCAAGTTAGGCCATAAGAAAATTTTTAATTTTTAGCCTTAGTGGAACCCTGATCTCAAGTGGTATGACTCTTAAATAAATCGAGGTAAAATAAGGCACAAAAAGGAGTGTGGTGTAGTGGCAAAGTGGCATTACTTAGGTGACAAGGAAGTGACGCCATAAAGGAAGCAAGGGGGTCCAAGGTTCAAGTTTTGGCTCTTGCAGTTTATTTTGGTTTTTCTTTTAAATAAATCTAGAAGTGACTAGGCGGGCTTTAAAGTTAAATGTGTTGTACTTATGACACAAAGGAGCTTGTGTCCTAGTGGTGGTGGCGTAACATGGTTATTGAGAGGACTATGGTTCGAATCCCTTTACACGCAAAGGTTGATTATTTTGCTAATGCTTTAGTTTTGGGGGATTGATGGAGAATCCCACATCGGGAACCTAACATGAGAATAAGTAAGGAGCTGGCTTTAAATAGAGCAAACCATAAGGAGAGTAGGCATACCTTTCTTGGCTTATCCCTTTCACGTTGTAGCGTGTTCGTTTGGATTAGGTGTTGGATCATTCGTTGATCTGTATGCCGTTGGGTCACGGTGGTGGTGACCGTATTTGATCGACACACCCCCTGGGGAGTCAAGGGTGCGATTATTGTTGGCTTATGGGCATAGTAGCATTCAGAGCATGGATTAACTTCAGATACCTATCAGGTGTGTACTTCACCCTACTCTAGCTATAGAATAGCAAATGCCGGAATGCCGAAATGGGCCATGTGGGCCCAATAGTCCCATGGGCCCAATCGGGCAAATTGTATGATTGTGTAGTAAATATTGGACTAGACTAGGTGAATCTCATATTTGTGGCTAGTTTTGTGCTAAAGGGCCACACGAGCGTGTGGGCCCACCTGGGCCTAGAACGGGCCTTAGGTCCATTCGTAACGTTATCTCCGTTTAGAATACTTGAGTCGCTCGAGGCGACTGCAGACTTTCTGAGGGATTGATAAAATTACTGAAATACCCTTATAGGGTAGAATTACTGTAATACCCTCGATTTGTAAAATTACAAAAATACCCTCGATTTACAAAATTACCGAATTACCCTCGATTTGTAAAATTACAGAAATACCCCCGATTTGTAAAATTACAGAAATACCCCCGATTTGTAAAAGTACTCTTTTACCCCTAATTTGCAAAATTACTGTTTTACCCCTAATTTGTAAAGTTACCATTTTACCCCTGATTTGTAAAGTTACCATTTTACCCCTAATATGTAAAGTTATCATTTTACCCCTGATTAGTAAAGTTATCGTTTTACCCCTAATTTGTTAGAATTACTATTTTACCCTCAGTTTATAAAAATACAGAAATACCCCAATTTACAAATTACGGAAATAGCCCGATTTTCAAAATTATCGAAATACCCGTGATTTACAAAATTACCAAAATACTACTGGTTTGTGAAATTATTGAAATACCCCTGGGTTGTGAAATTACCAAAATACCCCTGGGTTGCAAAATAACCGAAATAGCCCTATAGGGTAGAATTATCGAAATACCCATTTAGGGTAGAATTACCGAACTACCCCTATAGGGTAGAATTACCGAAACACCCTTTTAGGGTAGAATTACCAAAATACCCCTGTAGGGTAAAATGATCGAAATACCCCTTTAGGGTAGAATTACCAAAATACCCTTGTAGGGTAAAATGATCGAAATACCCCTGTAGGGTAGAATTACCGAAATACCCCTGTAGGGTAGAATTACCGAGATACCCCTGTGGGGTAAAATTACCATTTTGCCCCTAGGGTGTTAAATGACTGTTTTGCCCTTGTGGGCAAGTGACTGACTTGGTCTGTGTGTTTGACAGATTTGACTGTGTTTGTATAACAGTGATTTGATTGACGTGACTGTGGTTGTGTGATTGATATGTTTTAATATGTGTTTAAATGACTAATACTGAACATGGCCATTCTGCCTACATGTGTGATGATTGAGCATAGCATATACGACATATTGGGTTGGGAAATTGATATGGAGGAAGTTCTATTCTAATAGGATCGCACGAGTCACACAAGATGACTATAGATCCAGTAATAATCTTATATGGTCGCACGGGTCGCACGAGATGACTGTGGACCGACTGAGGGCTTAATGCTAGTTATTCTGAGTATGCCTCTGTGCCAACCAACATATGGCTCTATGCTATCGGGATCATGGCTTTGTGCTGATTATATTTGCCTAAGGCTATCTGGCCATCTTATTTACTGATGACTATGTGTCGATCACCTTTACCCATGGCTGTGTGCCAGTTATATTACCCTAATTGATGGCTATGTGCCAATCCTATTACAGTTACTGATGGCTTTGTGCTAATTATGATACTGCTACTAAAGGCTTAAAGCCATATTTAAATTAGTAGCATGGCTGCGTCATTGGTATGTAGGGCTGGGTGGGTCGAGTTATTCCCCACATGGTGTGTAGGGTTGGTACAGGTGGTGTGATGGCTGGTCTGGGTTGGGATTGCATTCGCATATTGTTCTGATTCTGCTATGGGCCTAACCCACACGATTCTATATAGGGCTAAGGCCTAGACTGATCTGTTCTGTATAGGGCTTCGGCCTAGTCTGTTCTGCATATCTGTATTATACTGTTACTGATTTTGTTTTGAGCTTAGGCCCACCTGATTCTGATTCTGATTTTGATTCTAATCTAATAATGTTTCTGATTCTGTAATGGGCTAAGGCCCATCAGGTACTTTTTGTTATAGTGGGCTAAGGCCCAATTGATATTGGAATTGTAGCAGGGCTGGGGCCCAAACTTTTAATTCTTTTCTATGACTAGCTGTTCATTTTATATTATAGGGGATTACACACTGAGTTTTCATAAAACTCACCCCGTTTAATAATTGTGTAGGTAATCCCTAGCCATAGGAAGATCGGTGCTGCGAGGGACTCGGAGAAGGCCACACATTGCTTATGCTCTGTCTTGATTTACTTTTAAGTCCTTTATTCCGGTTTGGGCTGTAATAAGTCCTTTTAAACTTTCTGGTTTTTACATTTGAGATTTTATTTATTATTTTATAATTGCTAGAAGTCAGACACAGTTTTTTCGAAATAATAATATTTTTCAAAATATCACGTTTCCGCAACTATTTTAAATTAGGCTTCCATAATAATTAAGGTTTTAAAGGTAATAAAATTTTACAAGAGAACATCTTTTAATAAACCATGTTTTAAAAATATGCATAAAAAATTTGAGATTTTACACAAGTTTTAAATGGCAACAAGTTTTAATAAGAAGGGTTTTTAATGGAAACAAGGTTTTCGAAAAACACCTCAATGTGACATGCGAGATTGGGGATTAACTTCTAGGCCGGGTTTGAGGTGTTACAGTTTCTTGTTCTCCCTAGATTTGGCTTCCATCTATTAAAACCAGTGATCTCTTCACGCGACATTGGGATTAAGAAGTCAGGGTCGATTACTTTTACGAATATAGATCTATCGCTTGAACGTAAGTATCTTGGGTGCTTTCATTTGATAAGGTTTATGACTTTAAAATTGATTGATGAACTATTTTTGGCTAAAGGTTAAGGATTTTGGAAAGAGGACATTGTAGGCATGGAACAAAGAGGGTTTGATTTTGGAGATTGGTAAGTAACATTGAGTTTGATAAGGTGTCGCAATACCTTAGTTTAGGTTACTCTATGTATGGCTAATAATGGATCATTGTGGATCTTAGGTACTGGGATTGAGGAGTTTTGCAAGCGCGGTGACATTTCAGGTGTGTAACGACACCCTCCCGTAGCATAGATCCGCAAAAGCTAAAATGTCGAAATGCCGGCATTTCGAGGCCTCACAGGTGTATGAACGCTTGTGGGCTGAACCAAGACCACGAATCTAGGGCGTTATAGTATAGAGGCCATCATGCACATTTTCGTGCACATAGGCCGTTATGGGCCTCGATGGGCCGAACTGGGCTCAATGGGCCTCTGAGCCCATATGGGCAAAATAATCAGTAAGTGATAGCTTTTCAATTGGATGACAAGATTTGTGTTACCGTACGTAAAATTGGACTGAACGGGCCACACAAGCGTGTGGGCCCACTTGGGCCCATTAGGGGTTTAGGCCCATAAACCTTATTTGACCATATAGACTTTCTGAGTCACTTGGAGTGATGTTAGACCTGTTATGAGGTCATAATAGGTGTCAAGACACCGAACCTTAGTAAAATGAGCAAAATACCTTCAGTTGCCAAAATATTGTTATACCATTAAAAATAGGTATCTGCATCTCTTAATCTATATGCATGGTGTATGTAGTTCTATTTGTCTGCATAGGGTTGGGTTTCAAATCGGAGGAAGTTCTGTATAGTGGCACTACCACGTATTCTGTTTAGTGGCTAAGCCATGTAATCTGTTCTGGTGGCTCTGCCATAATATCTGATTTTAGCAGCATGGCTGCGAACTGGTGTGTGGGCTAGGTGGGTTGAGTTATTCCCCACATGGTGTGATGGGCTGGTATGGGTGGTGTGATGGATGGACTGGGATGGGTTTTCATACAGTTCTGCTCTATTTCTCTAATGGGCTTAGGCCCACTCTTGGGCCCACTCAACTTCTAAATAGGGCCAAGGCCCAGAACGATCTGTTTTTGGATAGGGCTTCAGCCTAGTTTGATTTGTATATCTGATCTCTGTTATTGGTTGGGAAAGTTACGCACTGAGTTTTTGCAAACTCACCTTTTATTTTATATCTGCAGGTAACCCCCAGCCATAGACGATTTGGAGCTACGAGGGACTCGGGGTGGCCACAAACTTTCTGTTCCAATTTTGCTTTACTTTCTAAATAATTATTATTTTGGGTTTCTATTATGTAATAAGGCCATTGCAGGTTTTTATTTGGTTTAACTTTCTACATTTAGACTAATTTAACATTACAACTGATAAAGTATAGCTTGGGTTTTCAAAACTAATAACAAACGCTTTCAAATAGAACTACGCGTAATGTTTCCAAGAAGGTCAAAGAGCTTTTATAACTTCAAGTAACTGAACATAACCAATAACGCAATCATTTCTTCTAAAATGTTTTCAAACTTATAAAAATGGTTTTAACCTGTAATCTTTCAATGTTTCAAATTTAGACGAGGCTTTTAAACAAGGGAAAACTTTTTATCACATATTCGGATTTCATAATCTTTCATGTGACACACCAAATCTGGTCATAAAGTCCAGCTTGAGTTTGGGGTGTTACAATTCTCATTCCTCCAAGGTTTCCTCTGTAAGGAGCTTAATGACAATGTTCAAGGATGTTGTATATTTTGTCATTAGGGACACATTTCCTAATTATTGGATCAGCATAATGCTTGAATAGAAAGGGTTCATCCCAATAATAATGCCCGTCATCATGAAGGAATTTTTGTCTTCTTTTTTTGTTGAGATTAGATGGCATCAAACCAGTAACGAGGAAGTTCACTATATCAACATACTAAGGTAATGCTATGGAAACTAATAGTTGCTCGTCTAGGAAGTCCTCCTTAATAGTTTGCATTGCCATATTCATTTATAGCTTCTAATCTTTACTAGTGATTAGCCAATTAATTTTTAGTCCCCTTTCTTTCTTAAAATTCTAACTCAAACCCCTAAAGCTTAGCATCTTTCTTGGTCACCAAATACTTAATAGCAGAGTGGTCTATGTAGAAAGTGACCTTGGTACCAATTAAATAAGATTAGGATTTATCGAATGCGAATACTACAACCAATAACTACTTTTCAGTGGTGGCATAGTTAAGTAGTGCATTAGTTAGGGTCCTACTTGCATAATAGATTGCATCAGGTACATTGTCTTTACTTTGCCCCAACACTACTCCCCCAACATAATTATCGGCATGAGACATGTGTTCGAAAGGCAATGTCCACTCAGGGGCTATTACAATTGGTGCTGGTACAAGTTATTTCTTCAATTCCTTAAAAGCTATCAAACAAGGTTAATTAAAATTGAAAGGTCTATTTTGAACCAGCAAAGCACACAAGGGTTTAGATATCTCTGAGAAATCCTTAATGAATCTTCTAAAAGTACCAGCATGGCCTAAGAAACTCTGAATACCCTTGACACTAGTAGGAGGCGACAATTTTTCTATTAACTCAATTTTTCATTTGTCAACTTCAATCCCTTGCTATGATACTTTATGCCCTAGAACAACACCTTTACAAAACATGAAATAACATTTTTCCCAATTCAAGACAAGATTTGTTTCTTCATAGTGCCGAAAAGCCAGTTCCATATTTTAAAACAACCCTTAAAGTTATTGCCAAAGATAGAGAAATCATCTATAAAGACTATGAGAAAGTTTTCCACCATGTTAGAGAATACTGCCATCACACAACGCTAAAATGTTGTCGGAGCATTACATAACCCAAATAACATTCATCTAAACACAAAAGTACCATATGGACAAGTGAAAGTTGTCTTCTCTTGGTCACTGGGAGCTAAAGCAATCTGATTATACCTTGAATATCCGTCCAAGATGTAACACCCCTTACCCGTATCCAACTCCGGAATAGGGTACGAGGCATTAACGGATTTAAACACACGTGAACACACAAATCCGAGTCATAAAATTTGCATCAATTTAAAACATTTCATTTATATTCATAACATCTCTATTACGGGCCTACGGGACCCTAAACATACATTAGGAGTGGTTCAGGACTGTAACACCCCATACCCATATCTGACACCGAGACAGGGTTCAAGGCATTACCAGACTAAAACATAAACATTTATGCAGAACCGGGTCATAAAATTTCATCCAATTTAAAACCATTTATACTCATGTACTTCATCCCTTATATGAGCCTATGAGGCCTAAAACATACTTTGGAAACGGTTCGGGACTAAACCAATAACTTCTGAAAATTTTACAAACTCATAGAAAATTTGCCATAAATAGGGGTCACACGCCCGTGTGGATATGGGACACGCCCATGTGGGTAGGTCGTGTGGTCACACGCGCCCGTGCCCATACCCCATGTAACTCTCTTTTTATGACATCATCAACCCAAATAAAACCACACGGCCAAGCCACACGCTCGTGTGCTAGGTCGTGTGATGAATTAAATTCCTGTAAATTAGGTGCAGACTTCACACGCCCTTGGCACACACTCGTGTCCAAGGTCGTGCCGTCCACATGGCTGAGAACACACCCATGTGCTCAGCCTATATCAAATTATTTTTCATTTCGAAGCTAAACTATTTTTCACACAACCTAGTACATGCCGATGTTCCAAGCTGGGGCTTCACACGGCTGAGACACACGCCTGTGTCTCTTCCCGTATGCTCCATACTAGGCATTCTGTTTCTAAAAAAAACTAAGGTACAGGGGACACATGGCCTGTTCACATGCCCATGGGGCTGACAGTGTGTCACACACGGCCTAGACACCCGTCTATGTGTCTACCAGTGTGGATAATATATATAGGCTATTTACTCAGCCATTTTCCACCTCGAATCACATATACACTTACACCAATTCACAATCATATAACATGGCATACTTGAGCAACCAAATGTCCACAACCAAGACATCAATCCATCGTTCTCATGTCACAACTACCATCCATAAACATTACCTATTCAACCATTGACAACATGCATTTCCACACATCTATGAGAGGCATCATCACATACTTATACCAATATAAGCCAAATTCAAATGGCCTTATACAAAATGAATCAAGTATCATCATAAGCCAACATATTAGGGTAAACCAATATGACATATAACAAAAAGACCAAGTCCCTATACATGCCATACTCAAAATGTTAAAACTAGCTATACCCAAATATTCCAATTGATTGTGTGATCGAGTCTCTGACGTCCTTTGATCCCTGAGCTAGCTTGGCGATACTATAAAACAAAGGAAAGGAAAAGAAGGAGTAAGCTAAATAGCTTAGTAAGTTTATATGCAAATAAATAACATCTTAACCATGCAAATTCATATAATGAAAATTAATATAGTTACCATTAAGCTCACATATGCTAAACTTACTCAAGCACAACTTACCATGATATCATCACTTATAACGTTCATACTTATGAATTACTCGTGCACATCTGTACCACATCATCATACAAGCACATATATTTTCACATCTTTTGTTATTTTTCTCGTTGAACACTTTATTAATGGATACACGGATGGGTTACACATAAGTACCACATATATGTAGTCGGAGCTACCACTTATAACATTTCACATATATGCTCATTCTCGAGCTAGTCATGAGTCTGCTCACACAAGCTAACGGTCAGGACATAACTACTTAGTGTTGCTCACACAAGCTGACAGGTATCTGCAACAAATGCATGATTACCTAACCACTGGTATCTGTACTAGACCAGCACACAAACATCACTTAATCACTTAATCATACACTTGGGTTCCTAGTGACATGTCACTCGTATCCTATTCTATTCCAAGGTTCAACCGGGATCTTTCCTTACTTATCACTTATTGAACTTTATCAAATACATTTCTTAGATCATTTACACAATTCATACAACATATAAGCATATAAACATAAATTAATGATCCATTATTTACATACAAACTTACCTTGCTACAAAAATAGCAAATTTTGCGATTTAGACCACAATTTTGCCCTTCCCCGATCTAAGTCAATTTCTCGTCTTTCTGATCTATAATGACACATTTAGCTCATTTATTACTCACATTATTCAATTTGACCAAAAAATCATACTAAGGTAAATTTACATTTTTTCCCCTAACTTTTCACTTATTTACACTTTAGTCCTTAGTCTCGTAAAATGAAATGTATTCATTTTTTTCAAAACCCAAGCCTAGCCAAACCTTATACACACTTATAGCAGCCCACATCTTTCATTTATTCACATATTTCTACACATATTTTTCAACTTTTGCAAATAGGTCCTTTTTAACATTTTTACCAAAAATCACCTAGCAAAAGTCGTATAACACCCCTAACCCATATCCATCGCCGGAATAGGGTTACGAGGTATTACCAGACGAGACACAACTTTCATGCAATTGTAAACATACTCGTATTTAAAACTCGAATATCAAACATTTGTAATCATAAATAATTAGTTTAACATCTTAATGAATCATATTGTAACATTTTATTCAACGTATATCCAATATAAAATGAGAAGTAATCAATATCAAATATATATCACTTTGATACATAACATATGCGTAATTCAAAGTCATTACAAATAATCCAATTTAATTAATACAAGCATAAATTATAAAAAGAGACATGTTTCATATGTTTATAAAATTGACATATACAATCGGCACTATGATATAGATATGTAAACATATAAACCATTTAAACAAATCAATATTAGCATATTATACTTTAATACACGTAACTTCAATTATAAATGTAATGTGTCATAATATAAGTACACTATCCATTAAAACACATTTTCAAAGGACATATAAAAATAGTTTTTCAAAGTACATATAACTTAGCAATATGAACAATTTTTTATTTTTATTGCATGCAAACAATTATGCTTTTATAAACTAAAAACACTATTCATTTGGTCAATTCTATAGGCTTAGCTGAATACAACTTATTAAACACTTATAACTCTTTCCACAATTATTTCATAATTATACCAAATGTCACATATAAAGCATACAGTCATCAAATACTAATTCATTAACTCATTTTACAAGCATCCAAACAATAGACCTCATATGCATTATTAACCCATTAGCAAATATCAAATGAAAAATATAAATCCAATTTCATGTCAAAAGCCGAATACATACACCCATGGTTTCCAAAACCATCTCACTCATTCAATATTCATTTTAGCAAGGTCCACAAATATAAACAAGACTTTGCTAAATATCAATAAAACATCTTCATTACCTAAATAAAAAAAGTAACATAATGAACCAATCTTAATCTCAAACACTAAATATATATATATCTTTCATTCATACCCAAAAATACCAATGTCCAATATTTATAGGTCATTTAAACATCACTTTATTCCATTCTATGATCAAATATGCAGAATTATCCAAATTTCAAAGGTCACTCAAATATAGCAATATTTAATCTATGTCTCATAAATAGAATCACTACATCATTCACTTTTAACCAACCTTATCAAACGAAATACACATTTAAGCATATAACATAGCCGATTATACCAACCACAACCAATACTTCAACCACACCATTTGATCAAATTATGAAACCATACTTAGCAAAATGAACAAGCTATTTTCGCATGGCTTTTAAATATATACAAACCAAAATCAAACATGTCAAAAGGATATTATAGCCTATACATGCCATAAGTTTTGGATTTAACTTTTAAAATTATCGATAAATAGACGATAGTGATTGACTTTGCTAACGATCCCCGAGCCAGTAACAAATCTCCAAAATCTATAAAACAAAGACAAAAGTATACACACAGAGTAAGCTAATTTAGCTTAGTAAGTCTTAAGCAAATCAACAAGTCAATAACATTAATAGATCATTATAACAAAATCAATTTTATACCATTACATTCACATGTACACATTTGGTTTATCAGAATTCAACCTATCAAATATATAAACATGCATCAATTCATCTAATCCGAATACACTTATAATTTATACCATAGCTATCTTCCACTTTTAAGGTCTCAAACACATTCTTGACCAAATGTATTCATACATCTATTATCAATACATCATTCTACCTTAAACCATAATATCATTATATAACCGAGAACATATATACTCATATGCATATACTCATGTATCAATCGATAACATCACATTTTTACACGTAATGTATGGCCAAATACACTTCTCATATACAGATATATTTCATTATCATCATGTATATTTTATACCATATATCCATAGTTCGACTTACCTTATTTTCAAATAGGTAAGTAATAATTACATACCTGATCACTTTAGCCCGATATAAGCATTCATTCACGACTTATCACAGCCCATTGAGCTATTTAAAATTTAATTGAATAATTGAATAATCACACATATCGTACACTACCAACATCCCACACGTGGTCTTACATGTAATCACGTAGCGATGCCATTGTCCAACACAGGGTCTTATTCGCAATTACGAATCGATGCCACTTTCCCACACAGGGTCTTACTGTAACGCCCTGAATTTGGGCCTAGAAAAAATGGGCTTCGTGTATCGGAGGAATTGGAAATTAGTTGTGCAAGTGAATAACACAAATTGTGTGTTAATTTAGTGGCTAAGTGATTTAGGAGTAGTTGGGGGTGTTTGAGAAGTCATGGGTTCAAACTAGGGCTTTAGCAAAAATTTTAGTTTTTCCCTTAAGTGAACTTGGTGTTAGGTTGAAGGCCTTATTAATATTTGTGGTGTATTTATGACACAAGAGAGCATGTGGTCTAGTGGCAAGGTGATGTTAGGAGAATGTATGTGGTCTAAGGTTCAAGTCTTGACATGTGCATAATTTTTGTTTTATTAAATAAACCTAGACTTGGGCATGTAGGCGTTATAAAATTGTGGGGTCAAGTTATGGCATAAGGAGCCTGTTAGCTTGATAGTAAGTGGCGTGTGGAGCATGTGTGAGGGCAAGGGTTTGAATCCCACTGCAAGAAATGGACGACTATTTTTCTAATTAGGGGCTGCATAAGGTGGAATGGAATTCAAACTCTAGAAGGTTGTTGTGGACTTGGTAAAAGGAGGAAATTTGAACTGGTCATGGTGGTTACTTGAATTTGATATTGGGGAGTGATAATGGGAGGATTTTGTGGAGAAAATCGTGAGATTTGAGAGGAGATAAGAGTTGGCCAAATTTGGGGTCTTTGGAGGGTTGAATATTCGATCTTTTTTGCTGAATTAGTATAGGGGGTAAGGGTATTCTTTTTGGTTTTTTTCGTAAGCATTCCTTTTGTGGAGTATTTTGAGTTTTATCTGGTGCATCCTTGACCATTCGGGCCATTTTCTGTCTCAACCATGTCCTCATTTTGCTTCTGTCCATCCTGTCGAAAACATTAGTCGTCAAGTGCATTTTCTTAGGCCGTTTTTTACATCCCTACTTCCCTATTTCCTTTCATTAGGAGCCGAACCCCATTTCTCTTTTTCTCTCTACTTCTATCTCTTTCTTTCTAGCCGAACCTTGCTTTGTTTCTTTGCTCAAATATCCTTCATTGGCTAAACCCTCCTATTCTTCTCCCTCTCTATTGTTCGAACATTGTTATTTGCAAGGATCTCTTTTCATAAAGGCAAAGACCGAACTAGGTAGCTAGGCTTTGGTAAAAGGCTAGCTGCTTCTTCATCTTAACCCTTTGACCCTTCTATGGTGTGGGTTCTCAATTGATTGTTGGCGGTTAAATTCTCTTTTGGCATTCAATCAATAACTGGAGATATAATTAATCGCGTGTTAAGTGCAGATAGTGATCTTAAGGGGCAAAGTAAGCATTCGTTTAAGCAAGGTTCGACACTCGAGGGTTTAGTGCTACTTCGATACAGGTAATCCCCAGCCTTAGACGGATCGGAGCTGGGAGGGACTCAGAGAGGACACACACACTGCTTATGCTTTCTGTTTTGATTATTTACTTTTAAGCATTTTGATTTGGGTCATAATAAGGCCTTTATAATTTATGGATTTTAAATTTGGAATTTTATTTATTATTTTGAATTTGCTAGGAGTAGAACACTGGTTTTCGAAACCAACACCTGTTTTCAAAATATCACGTTTTTGCAACTATTTTAAATTAAGCTTCTACAACAAATAGGGTTTTAAAGTGATAACGTTTTACAAGAGAGTGACTTTTCATAAACCATGTTTTAAAACAAACAAACGTAACTGGGATTTTACTCAAGTTTTTACATAAAGAAGGGTTTTCAATGAAAACATAGTTTTCAATAAACACTTCAATGTGACACGCCAGATTCGCGCCTAATCTCTGGCCGGGTTTGGGGTGTTACACTTACTTGAAATCACATCTCGTTGCCACTGTCCCACACAGGGTCTTACACGAGAACCCTTATCGAAATTCCTTTGGTTTATACGAGACTTTCGTACGTCATATTTCAATCGAATCAAAATTATACACTTTGTTTCCATATATATATATATTCGGCTACCTCATTTAAAAACACATAATTCAATTTAACAATTACAAGTTCACATGTAATCAAAGTTAGCAAAATCTATTTGCTTATAGACTTACCTCAGATATCGACGGACGATATAGATCGACTATTCAACTATTTTTATTTTTCCCCAATCCAAGTCCGATTTCTTTTGTTCTTGAACATAATCTTGTATGAATTATATATATATATATATATATATAAGATCCATGACATTGATTTGTTCAGGAAAAGTATGAGATCATGAAATTTATTGATGCGAAATTTTTCTAAGAAATGATGAAATTATGAAAAGGGAAATTTCATGCAAGTTAAATGATACAGAGGATACTGTAATCATGCCATGAGTATTGTAGGTCTCGTATAAGACCATGTCTGGGACATGGCATCGACATCGAACTGAGATCCCATGTAAGACCCTGCCTAGGACATGGCATTGGCATCGAGACGTGAGCCCCTGTAAGACCATGTCTGGGACATGGCATAGGCATTCAAGATGAGGTCCCGTCTAAGACCATGTCCGAGACATGGCTTCAGCACCGAGAGGAAATAGGGATCCCCTGTGATACCATGTTTGGGACATGGCGTTGGCATCCGTTGTGAAGTGCCATGTAAGACCATGCCTGGCACATGGCATTGGCATCAGAGGATGATCTCGTGTAAGACTACATCAGGAATATGGCATCGACATCTACATGTGATACCATGTAAGACCATATCTGGATATGGCATTGGCATCGTTCCATGAGATTGATTTATGGGTATCCTTTGGTAATCTAAAGAGTTAAAACGAAAGTATCCTCATTGATAAATTTTAGAGAAAGACTATGTTTCATGATGAGTGTTGCAGGTTCTTGTGCACAAGTAAATTATGTGAAACTCGGAAGTATATTGCTATGAGAAACACAATATAAAAGACATGAGTATGACATGAGTTTGAACATTTCATGAGAATGAGTAAGTTATGAGCATGATACAAACCGTGAGGTTAAGTAAGTATGTGAATGAGTAAGAAAGTCCATGATATTCTATGATGCTTAATGAGATAATTGTGCCATGACTTTTATTGCTATTTTATCCATGCAACTTACTAAGCATTTTATATGCTTACTCCTTTTATTTCCTTTCCCATGTAGACTTACTGATCTAGCTCAGGGATCTCTTGAAGTCGGAGCTTGTAGTCATACTATCAAGCCAATTATTTTGGCATAGTAAGTAGTTTTTCTGTTGTATGGCATGTATAAGAAGCTAGTCATTTTGTTACTTGCCACTTAAATGGCTATATGTGTTGGTCATTGTTGTACTTGAGTCAAGTTGTAATGGTCTTTGGATATGGCCTAATGTTGCCTACCTTAATCTATATACAATGGTAGATGTTTTTCATGTTTGATATACTTTAACTTATGAATTGATGTTGGTATGAATTGGTGTTGTATTTGGTCATGTTTCAGGGGGAAAAAGGCTTGGAAAATAGCCTATTATGGTCTACACGGATGGGCATACGGGTATGTGCCTAGGCCATGCGTACCACACGGTCAGCCCTCATGGGCATGTTAATAGGACATGTGTTCCCTGTCTCCAAATTAGCTAAGTCAGTATTGAACACGGGTTGAGCACACGGGCGTGTGCCACGGCCGTGTGAAAGAAACCGAATGCTCATGTTTTTGTACACTGGATCTTGACATGGGCGTGTCTAAGCCATGTGAGGGACACAGGTGCTAGACATGGGCATGTCCCCAGACCGTGTCAAAGCCTCTATAGGTTGAATTAAAAATAAATTCAGCATGGGCTAGGGACATGGGCGTGCGCGACCACACAGCCTGCGCATATGGGCGTGTGGGCCTGTTTTAAGTAAAAAATTTCTAAGGGCTCAAAAGTTCTCAGATCGATTCTGAAACATACTCGATATAAGTTGTAGGCCTCATAGACCTATAATAAGTTCATGAAGAGATTGAATGAAAAGTTTTGATAAGGAAAGAAATTTTATGGCTCGGTTTTATGAATTGAAGCATGTTCAAGTACGGTAATGCCTTGTACCCCGTTTCGGCAATTGACTCAGGTAAGGGTTGTTACATACCATCATCAAATTCATATCAAAGCTTACCATTTCCACAACCAAAGCATTTATCAAAATGACCATTTCTCAATTGGCCATATGAGCATCACAAAACATACTAAAAACTAAGCATGAGCATAACCATTTGATAGCCATATCACATGGCATCCATATATACAACTCAAAATCATATCTAATTATTTTTAGACTATACATGCCATACTTAACATTTATACATTCAAAATGGTACCAAATTTATAATAGGTGGTGTGATGATGATCCTCGACAATCCTGAGCTTTGAGTAGCAACGATATCTATAAAACAATCAGAAAACAAATAGAGTAAGCTACAACAAGCTTAGTAAGTCAAATACAAATACATTTAACTAAAGAATTATAAATTTCATTCATTAACAAATCTATAACCAAATCACATAGGTGATTTCATGAGCCAATACATGTTCCTTTGACACATAATTCAATAGTTCTTATATTCAATACACTTACACCATAACTCATTTTCATAACTTCATACATACCACATACATATTCATTCACAACGATAAACCTCTCATACTCAGAATATTAGTACGATTTAACGTACCTGAATCGGATACAATATCATTTATTTATTAAATTATTGGATTTACTTGTTAACACTTTCAGAAACCATTTGAAGTGCTGAAACTCAGAAATATTCACACAAAGCCTACGTCCCAGACGTGATCTCACATGTAATCAATATCGATGCCTCTGTCCCTGACAGGGTTTTACACAAAATTTCAAATCAATGCTGGTGTCCCAGACATGGTCTTACACTATATATCAGATCGATGCCAACGTCCCAGATGTAGTCTTATATGAAATCATACTTTAGAATTCTTTAGTTCATACATAGTTTTTCATAGACCATCACATTATTGAAACTGTATACATATTCATTCAATTGGCTCTCATGGCCATTGCATAACAATTCATATCATACAACATTATATTTCATTCCATAATTCACTTATTTGTAAATTGACTTACCTTGTACGAACTCGAACGATAACGATCAGCTATTCAACTACTTTTGACTTTCCCCGATCTAAATCCGTTCTTTTTAGTTCTTAATATAAATTCATTCAAATTTAGCCCATTCAATTTCATATTCATTCAAATCAATCCAAATACACATATTTAGGGTATTTTACAAAATAACCCTCACATTTACAAATGTTGATAATTAGTCCTAATTCACAGAATCATCAAATTCATCAAATTTCATCACATTTAAACATAGCCAATTTTCATTGCTATTCAATTAAGTCCATATAACACAATTATTTCATAGATTAGTCCAAAATATTATTTCCACGATTTAGCCCAAATAGCTTATAAACATAAAAAATTCATGGCAAAACATATTAATTTCACAACAAGCTTCCATAATTCATCCATTAACACTTCAAAGCTCTTAAAAATCAACAATGGCATTTCATGAAATATTCAACAAAATCAGAAATTTAGGCATGGGCTTTATAGAATGCTAATCAACGATCACAGAAATGTAAAAATTATCAAAAACTGATCAAAATCATACCTTCAATTAAGCTTGGTAATAGTCGAATATAACAAACATGAAACCTTATTCTTTTCATTTGTAAAATCGGCAAGAAGAACATGAAATGAACAAATTTTCATACTTTGTTTTATTTAATTAACATATATTATCCATTTACTTTTATGCCATTAATGAAACATTTATAACCAACATATAAAACATGGACATAAAAGTCCACTAACTTCATAATGGCATATTAACTTAATAGGGACTTCTACAATTCAAATCATAACAAATCAACATATTAGCATGCTAATTTTACTTTTTATGCATTTTAATCCTTTTTTAAATTAAACACTCAAACAAACAATTTAAATCAAAAAAATTTCACAGAAGTTAATTTAGATAACACAGACACAGAGAATAATATTAAAATAATTTTTTCAAACTCAGATATGTGGTCCGGAAACCACTATTCTGACTAGGGTCTAAACCGGGCTGTTACAACTCTCCCCTCTTTGGGATTTTCATCCCCGAAAATCTTACCGTTAAACAAGTTCGGATGTTGTTGTCTCATAGCATCTTCAGGCTCCCACGTAGCCTCTTATATACCGTGAAGATGCCATAATACCTTTACTAACGAAATTTTCTTATTTTGCAATTCGTTCACTTCACAAGCTAAGATACGGATCGGTTTTTCTTCATATGTCATATCGGATCGAATTTCTATCCCAGATGGAGAAATTACATGTGAAGGATCGGATCTATAACTTTCGAGCATTGATACATGAAATACATTGTGAATCTTTTCTAACTCAGATAGCAGAAGTAATCTATAAGCAACCGGCCCAACTCTTTCGATGATTTCATACAGTCCAATGAACCTTGGACTTAATTTGCCCTTTTTACCAAATCGAAGCACTTTTTTCCACAGAGAAACTTTCAAAAAGACTTTGTCACCAATCTCAATTTTGATATCTTTACATTTCAAATCCGCTTATGATTTCTGACGATCATAAGCTGCTTTCAGACTATCTCGGATTATATTCACTTTTGTTCAGTCTCTTTAACCTAATAAACCCTGAGTATCTTATTTTGACTAAGCTCAGTCTAATATAATGGAGTACGACATTTTCTACCATACAAGACTTTGTACGGTGCCATCTTAATACTTGATTGAAAACTATTATTATAAGTGAATTCAATCAATGGCAAATATTGTTCCCACGTACCTTCAAACTCAAGAATGCAGCATCTCAACATATCCTCGAGTATCTGAATGATTCACTCAGATTGACCATCCGTTTGCTAGTGAAAATCAGTGCTGAAATGTAATTTCGTACCTAAAGCCTCTTGTAATTTCTTCCAAAACTACGAAGTGAATCTTGGATCTCGATCTGACACAAGATACAATAGCACCCCGTGTAGTCTCATAATATCAGAAATATAAAGTTCAGCTAACTTTTCAAGTGAGAAATCAGATCGTATCGGAATAAAATGAGCAGATTTCGTCAAATGATCAACTACGACCCAAATTGAATCTTTCTTCCTCGGAGTCAGGGGTGAACCAAAAACAAAATCCATAGTTACTCGGTCCCAGTTCCATTCAGGAATCATAATTGGTTGTAATAAATCGGAGGGCACCTGATGTTTAGCTTTGACTTGTTGACATACTAAACATTTCAAAACAAAATTAGAGATGTCTCTTTTCATTCTCGGCCACCAGTATAGCTGTTTCAAGTCCTTATACATTTTTGTACTACCCGAATGTATAGAGAATTTACTATTGTGAGCTTCTCCCGAAATCATCTGGATCAACTCTGGACTTCTCGAAACACAAATCTGATCTCAGAATCTCAAACAATCATTAACATCAACACAGAATTCAGAATCAGAATCAGAATTACATTGAGCTCGCTTGGGTGATAAATCATTATACACTTTCTGAGCTTCAATAATCTGTTGCAAAAACAAAGGTTTCACCTTTAATTCAGCTAATACCGAACCATCGATGGATAGATCTAAATTGACATTCATAGCACGTAATGCAGATAATGATTTTCAACTCAAAGCATCAGCTACAACATTCACTTTACCTGGATGATAATCAATGACAAGTTCATAATCTTTTAACAGTTCCAACCATCTTTAATGTCGCAAATTCAAATACTTTTGAGTCATTAGGTATTTCTGACTTTTGTCATCTAAAAACACGTGACATTTTTCACCAAACAAATAGTGGCACCAAATCATTAAGCAAATACAATCGTAACTAGCTCAAGATCATGCGTCGGATAAATTTTTTCATGCAGCTTTAACTGTCTATAGGCATATGCTATAACCTTGCCTTCTTACATTAAAAAACATCCGAGTCCATTTAACGAAGCATCACTGTAAATTATATATTCTTTACCCAATTCAGGCTGTACGAGTACCGGAGCTTCAGTTAGCATAGCTTTCAACTAATCAAAACTTTCTGACATTTATCAGACCATTCAAATTTCACGTCTTTTTATAGTAATCTCATCAATGGAGTTGCAATCATAGAGAAACCTTTTACGAATCGACGGTAGTACCCGACAATTCCCAAAAAACTACAGACTTCAGAAACATTCCTTAGAGGTTTCCAATCCAAAATAGTAGAGATTTTGCTTGGATCAACATGGATACCTGATGCAGATACAATGTGACCCAGAAAGCTAGCTTCGCGTAACCAGAATTCACATTCACTGAATTTTGCATATAATTGCTTATCACGCAGAGTCTGAAGCACAATTCTTAAATGCTCAGCATGCTCACTTTCATTCCGTGTATAAATCAAAATGTTGTCAATGAATACAACAACAATTTGATCTAAATACAATCTAAAAATTTTGTTCATCAAATCTATAAACATAGTAGGAGCATTCGTTAATCTGAAAGGCATAACTAAGAATTCATAGAGTCCGTACCTCGTTCAAAAAGTTGTTTTCAAAATATCTGCATCTTTCACTCTCAACTGATAATAACCCGATCTCAGTTGTATTTTCAAAAGCATAGTGGTACCTTTCAACTAATCAAACCAATCATCGATTCTGGGCAGAGGATATTTGTTTTTTATAGTCATATTGTTCAACTGATGGTAATCAATACACATTCTCATCGTGTCGTCTTTCTTTTTCACAAACAGAACTGGAGCACCCTAAGTGAATCCTCTATCAGTCAATTCTTACAAATGAGTTTTTAATTCTTTCAAGCATGTCAGAGCCATTCTATACGGAGCTATTGAAATCAGATTAGTACCTGGTACAAATTCTATGACAAATTCAACTTCTTTGATCGGTGGTAATCCCGAAAGTTCTTCAGGAAACACATCAGGGAATTCGCAGACAACAGGCATTGATTCAACTTTCTTTTCAGACATTTTCGAATCAATTACATAAGCAAAGTATGCTTCAAAACCCTTATTCACATATTTTAGAGCTTTCATTGCAGATATCACAGCTAGTAACCCTTTTCGATCACTAGATTCGATTCAGATTATCTCTTCACTCTTGCATCTCAAATGCATAATTTTCCTTTTGCAATTCACAATAGCATCGTGCAAAGTTAACCAATTCATACCCAAAATTATATCAAATTCATCAAAGGGTAAAAGCATTAGATCGGCCGCATATATCCCTAATCATCAACGACCAGTTCTTGCAGACTTTGTCAACCAGGACACTTTTGCTAAGGGGTTTGATACTCTAATTACGAATTCAATAGACTCTACAAGTAAAGTCTTAATGTGTACTAAATTCATACAAATATAAGAATGCGTTCATCCAGGATCTATCAATGCAATCACAGAAGTATCGTAAAGAGTAAAAGTACTAGTATCGCATCAGAAGATGAAGGTTCTTCACGGGCTCAGATACCATATGCTTGGCCAAGTGCTTTAGCCTCGAATTGATTAGTAGTATCATTAGAAACCCTTTGACTTCCCCTCCCATTTCCCCTATTTCTGGGAGGTCTACCTCTGGTCGAGGTATTGCTCTATCTCGTAATTTGCACTACTTCTTGTTTCCTAGGTTCAGGACAGTCTAGTACAAAATGGTCTCTAGCTCTACATCTGCAACAAGCTCGATCCAACAGTCTACAGTTTCCTGGATCTTTCTTACCACAGTGTTCACATTTAGGTCTCTCTGATCGGACATTTCCAACACTTGCAGCAAAAATAATAAGGGCTTGAAAGTTTGAATGTAATCTAGCTCTATCTCAACTCGAATGTCCAACACCAGACTTTGAATGGTTGTAATCATCTCTGGTATTCTTTGACGTAGACTGAAATGATTTATTTGCAGATCTCTTTCTCACTTCTCTAGCTTCAGAATCAGCCTTCCTCTTATCTTTCCCAAGTTCTTCATCTTTACATGCTCGATCAACAAGCACTACAAACTCTTTAATTTCCAAAATGCCAACTAGAAACTGAAGATCTTCATTTAAGCCATCAATAAATGTTTTACACAATATCTCTTCAGTTGATACACATTCACTCACATATCGACTCAAATGAACAAACTCTCGCTCGTACTCTATTACAGACATATGGTCTTGCTTGAGTTCAAGAAACTCTTTTCTTTTTAGAATGATGAATCTTTAGTTGATGTACTTCTTACGAAACTCAGACTAAAAGAAATCCCACGTTATTCATTGCAACACCTTGAATTTTGAGCTTAAAAGAAATGGGCTTTGAGTAATGGAGAAATTTGGATTTTTGTTGGATGAAAAATTTCACAATGGCATGTTTGGTATGTTGGTTAAGTGATTTGAAGTATTTGGGGATGTTTGAGAAATCCTGGGTTCAAACTAGGACTTTAGCTAAACTTTTTATTTTTTCCTTAAGGTGGATTTGGCGTAGCTGGAAGGCCTTATTAATATTTTTGGTTAAAGCATGACACATGGAAGCAGGTGGTCTGATGGCAAGGGGGCATTAGTAGCAAGCATGTGGTTCAGGGTTCAAGTCCTAGCCTTAGTAAAATTTTTATTTTTGCCTATGTTAGCATGGAAGCTAGCGTTTAAGCCTTATAGTTATTGGGACTGATTTACGACACAAGAGAGCTGGTGGTTTATGGTAAGAGGTGTGTTAGGACTACTAGGGAGCGTGAGTTTGAATCCCAGGCCATGCGAAGTTTTGGTTTTTTTAATGGATTGATTCTAGCAGGTAAGGCTTATAATTAGTTCTGATGGTTTCATGACATAAGAAGCTGGACGGCAAAGTGGCAAGCAGCGTGTAGGGAGCTTGGAGGGCTGGAGTTCGAGCTACCCCTTGCACATGGGAGATCAGATTTTGTTGCTTATGTGCGGAAGGGGTTGGAGTTTGACCGAAACTCCTCTTGGCAGTGGATTGAATTGGTCAAGTAGTGGAAATTTTGAAATAAGTGGTTGTTGTTCAGTGGAAGGGGTTTGAATGGAATTCAAATTGGGATGTTGGCTAAAATCAAGGAGAAATCAAGGAGTTGGATAGGGGAAGCTCTTTGGTGCCAAAACTAGGTTTACCCTTTTTGGTTTTGGCAAAAAGTGGTCTCTTTATTTTTGTTTTTGCTCAATTCCTTTAGTGTCGAATTTGCTTCTGGAGGAAATATTGCTCTTTCATTTGGCCTATTTTTTTTTAGTTCTTTTTGCATTTTTTAGTAATGGTCGAATTACCTTTGGGGCATTTTGTTTTTTCCTCTTCTTTTGACTACATCGATTGTTTCCCTTCTCACCATATTTCTCTTTTCTTCATTTTGCCGAACACACCTCTTTTTATTTAGACTTATCTTTCTTTCTCTAGCTGACGGGCATATTTCTCTTTTCCCTAAATTTTGTTTCCCTTATCTCTCAATCGGTTTTTCTTAGACTGGTTGCTCTTCTTTCTCTTCTCTGTCAAGACCGATTGTTCTTTCTTTTTTCTCTGAAAAAGCTGATTGCTTACTTAAGCCCTTATTGTGAACTTGCATTTTAGCCCTCAACTTTTTGGTGTTTGGCCGATTATATCAAAGGGTGTTGGCTGATTTCTTCTTCTTTGTTTTGCTATCACCTGATCCTAGGTAAGTAGTAATTCAGCTTTAATGTTACATTCTTATTTCTTAAATCTTCTTCTAGGGTTGAAACGAAAGGCTTTGATCTATGTATACTAATTTGTTGCTTTTTTGTTTATGAACATGGTTGTGTGGATTTCAAGGGGCGAAGGGGGTAGAGCTTTTTGGGGAATTTGAAATCCCTCCATCAACTATCGTTTGATTTTGGGGTAAGGGTACTAATCGATTGCTCCATAACTATGTATGGGGACTTTAAGTCATTTTTGTCCCATGGACGTTTGTGCCTAATAAGATGATTTTTAGCATAGATATTTGACCAAGAAGCACTTTCGATTGTAGTTAGTAGATTTAGAGGGGATTCAAGAATTTTCGTACGCGCAAGGTGAGTAGTTGTGTTTTGGATAAGTATTGAAAGTGGTTAACTCTATGGGGTAAATTAACTAACAAGGTGTTACTGGATTTTTAGATTCTGTACGAGGTGGATAGTCGCACGGCTCGTATTCAGGTGTGTATTTTCACAACTATTAATCTACAGTGGCAAAGTGCCGAAATGTCGAATGCGAAAAAGCCGAAAGGAGGGCTTTTGGCAACATGGGCGTGCGAACGCGCAAGTAATCAATCGAGTCCTCAGACTATGGGCCTACATCTGAAATGATCACCATGGGTGATTTTAGGGGCTTTGGACTGAAATGGGCCGAGTAGGCCCAATAGGCCCGTGGGCCCGCATGAGTTAAAATTTGTAAATGGATGTATATTATCAACGCGGTTATTGTACGCACTTGGCTTAGGCCAATTTTGGGCTCAATGGGCCACATGACTGTGTGGGCCCACATGGGTCGGCTTAATAGGCCTTGGCCCATAAACAAGTTTCTGTACTGATATGATCGCATGTGTCGTTAGGCGATCGTGGGCACTTTGGTAAATGACTAAAATGCCCTAAGGACAAATTGACCAAAATACCCCCGTAGGTAAATATCTACTTTGACTCTTTAGGATATATAGATGGTTATGGGTGCCATGACATTATGTTGCATTGCATTGGGGTGGGTTGTTATTGAAGAGAAGGAAGTCTGAAAGGCTTATAGCTGGTTATCTAACAGCTTTGCTGCATACACCTGACATGTGTCGTTTCACGGAACCATACTTGGTGTGTACTGTTGGATGGGTCGATTTTATCTATATACTTGATGTGTAGGGCTAGATGGGTCGATTATATCCCCACATGGTGTGTAAGGTTGGACGGAGATGGTGTGCAGGGTTGGTGGGCATGTTACATGTTTTTGTATCTGATCTGTTCTAATTCTGTATCTAAGTGGGCTAAGGCCAACATTGTTTCTGTAATGGGCTCAGGCCCAGTTTAATCTGCATGACTCTGTTCTTATTTGAGGTGTACACTGAGTTTTCATTGTAACTCCCTAAATTTTAGGGTTTCAAGATTTTTACTTGAATTGATATTTGCACGTTTGGGTATGTTTAATTAATGTTTTGAGTGTGTCTAGGGGGCCTTTGGAAGGCTGAGGTTTAGTCCAAGCTTTGACGAAAATTTTGATTTTAGCTTTAAGGGAATCTAGACGTTGGAGGGTAGGACTTAAAAACTAATGGTGTTGTTTCTTAGCACAAAAAGCCCTGTTTGGACTGGCAAGGGGTGCCACATGTGAGGCTTGGTGTGGCGTGAATTAATAGGTTAGAGAGCTGAGGTACGAGTCTCTTTGTAAGCGAAGAGCTATAATTTTGTTAACTGGAATCGGCAAGTGATGGTAGTAAAGGTAAACTCTTCAGGTTAGTGGAGAGATAAGGATAACTTGATCTTAAAAGTTTGTGCTAATATCCATGAAGAAAATCTAGGATATTTTTTACGGATTAGGTGTGGAGGAAGAGTTAGCTGAATGTGGGAACTGTGAGGTTGAAAATTTGGCTAGGGACTCTTAGTAATAGCATTTTTGGCAATTGGGAGAGTTGGGGGCCGATTTCTTCTTTCGGGTATTCGAGATTTCATGTTTTTGGTCATTTTTGTATTGGTTTCTTTAGTGCCGATTAGGTATAGTTCTTTTAGGGATTCCATTCATTTCTTTTCTTTTGATCAAAGAGCCGGAATCATTATTGCTCTTAATCTCTCAGTTGGTCTAATCCTACCGCATCCAAATCTCTAGGGTAGCCGAATCTTCTTGAAACTGAAGCTACTCTTTTCTCTTCTTTTGCTTGGCTCCAGTTTCTTCTTTTCTTCTTTCAGTTCTCTTTGGCCAAATCATTTTCCCTTCTTCTCCTTTTTTTTCTTCTCTCTACTCGTTCATGCGTTTAGATCTAAGCTGAATCATCCCCATCTTTTCTCAAAAAGTCAAATCCCTCAAGTCTTCTTTCTCTCTGTCACTATCTCCTCTATTTTTGGCCGAATTCTGCTTTCTTAACTTTTTTTCTTTTCGAAACCATTTGTTCATTCCTTTTTTTAACCACTTTTGAATCGATTTCTCTACCTATCTAGTGAAACCGAACCCTACTCTTCACTCTTCAAACATTTTCTTTGAGCCAAATACCACTTTATTTCAGTAAACGAACCCTTAAACCGATTACCCCTTCTTCAATCGGTTACTTCTTTTGTTTTGTCTACATAGCCAATTATTTAGATCTCTCTTTCCTCATTTTATTTCGATTGGATTTGCAAGAGTACTAAGTTCAGGCTAGTGAACGATTGTTTCTAGATTTAACAAATTGGTCAAATGGATTCTTGGGTAAGTATTTCTCGTTATAGATTTTAGCTTTTGATTAGGGATTTTATCTTTAATAAAGGTTCAGTTTAGGAGGTTAGTACTCCTTTAACCTTTATTTATTGGCTGGATTTAACAATAATCATAGGTGCCTAGATCTGTCACCGTTCAATCAAGTACTAAGGGTACACGTTAATCACAAGTGACAGTAGACAAGCGGAGTGGTGGTAAGTAAACATTGAATAAACTCTTAAGTATGGATTCACTAAATATTGGTTAAGTTATTAATGGTTGTTGTTATGAAAATAGGTTGAGAGCGTGCCGACAGTGGGAATCGCAAAAACAGGTGTGTAACGACACCCTCTAATAGCATAGATTGGGAAAAGTCGAAATGCCGAAATGCTGAAATATCAGCATTTTGAGGTCTTGTGGGCGTGCGAACGCTCTGGGTTGATCTGAACCTAAAAATCGTAGGCGTATAATGGTAAGAGCCATTGTGTGTGATCTCGTGCACTAGGGCTGTTCTAGGCCTCGAAAAGCCAAAATGGGCCCATTAGGCCTACTGGCCCATATGGGTAAAGTTATGGGGTAAGTGATATATGGTTCATTAGATGTTAAAAAAATGTGATATTAAGCATTAGTTTAGACTGAGCGGGCCACACAAGTGTGTGGGCCTACCCAGGCCCATTAGGGGTTTTGGGCCCGAACATACTATATGACTATATGGACTTTCTGAGTTGCTTGAAGGGATGTTAGACCTACTAGAAGGTCATATTAGATAATGAGACACTGAGGCTTAGTGAAATGACCACAATACCCCTGAAGGGTAAAATTACCATTTTACCCCTAGTTACCAAATGACTGTGATACCCCTAATAGTAGACTGCTTGATTTATGTATGTGGTATCTATATATGTTAGCCTGTATGCATGTCTGTGGTAATATTATGATGCATGGGGTTGGGTTTGGATTTGGAGGAAGTTTTGTATAGTGGCACTACCACGTATTCTGTTTAGTGGCTTCGCCACGTAATTCTATTTTGGTGGCTCTACCACGATATCTGATTTTAGCAGCATGGCTGCGAATTGGTGTGTAGGCTGGGTGGGTTGAGTTATTCCCCACATGGTGTGATGGGCTGGTACAGGTAGTGTGATGGGCTGGACTGGGTTTGGTTTTGCATATTGTTCTGTACTGTATCTGTAATGGGCCTAAGGCCCACTCTGTTCCTGAATAGCAGTAAGGCCTAGATTGATCTGTAGCTGAATAGGGCTTTGGACTAGTCTGTTTAGTATGTCTGAGCTCTAATATTGGTTGGGAAAGTTACACACTGAGTTTCTCAAAACTCACCCTTTTATTTTCACCTATGCACGAAACCCCCAACCATAGAGAATTTCGATCTGCGAGGGACTCGGGGTGGCCGCTTGATTTCTACTTCTGGATTTTGCTTTACTTTATTTTAATCCTTATTATCATTTTGGAATTATTTTGTAATAAGACCACTATGAGTTTTTATTTTGGTTCCACTGTTAAGTTGCTTAAACTAGTAAACTAGGGTACTCGGGTTTTCAAAATTGATATCAAACGTTTTTGAATCAACCTTGCATAATGATTGGATGATATGAAAGTAATCAGTTGTGAATAAATCGTCAATGTGACACACCAGATCTGGTCATAACGTCTGGGCCGAGTTTAGGGTGTTACATTTAGCAGTATCAGAGTCAAGTTGCAACAACTCGGCTATGGAATGGGTTTAAAAGTTTTCTTAAAAGTTAATCAGATAACTTAAATTATTTTTGAAATTCGTTGTCAAAAATTTCTTTGAGAAAAATTTATTTTAAACAGGTGTCATTCAAAAAATACTTTCTTCAAAATCTAGGGTTTTGAAAGGTTTTTAATGAAGGTTGGATTAGAATTTCTAATTTCAACAAAACTTGAATTCCTCTTAGTATGGTGACTGAAAAGTGTGGCACACTGAGTCTCCGGTGCCAAGTCCGTAAGTATTTTCTTCTATACTGTATTCTAGTAAACTGTGATATGGAGACACTATTAAAGATAGTGCTAAGACCCTACTAAAACTCTGTAGCTAGGGTAACACTGAGACTGTAGGAAGACCGAGGCAATAGGAAAAACTAGAAATTCTAACTAGATTAGGATTCTGCGAAAACAAGCTCTAACTTACTATCTCTGCATAAAACATCTGTAATAAATACTGAATTTATGAACTAATGCATAAAACTCGTAACCCAAATAATATGATATAAGTACAAAAGCGGCACGTGGACGAGGTCGTGGTAGATGCCGAGGAAGTGCTCAGGCTAGATCTTCATCCTTGGGTCATATACCTACTATTGAGGCACGAGCGCCACCAGCAATTGAGACGGGATCTTACAATCAGGCTGTAGGGGACAATGCTCTGTCCCAGGCAATGCTCCGTGTTCTGGAAAGGGTTACTAGAGCAAGTACTGGAACGGTGAATCAGGGATTGATTTCTGAGTGACTCCGGGCTAATAGAGCGGAGATCTTCAAGGGCGTATTTGGTGTAGCCCCGAATGTGGCTGATATTGGCTAGAGGCCATGAAGCAGATAATGGATGATCTAGATTGCTCAGTGGAGCAGAAGCTGAAATGAGCAGTATCTCTATTGCATGACAAGGCTTACCAGTGGTGGCTCACTGTGAGAGATGGTACACCAGTTGAGAGATTGACTTGGGATTTATTTAAGACAACCTTCAAAGGAAAGTGCGTCTGGGCGAGTATGTGGGCACCCGAAGGAAGGAATTCTTAAATCTGACTCAGGGTAACAAGTCTGTAGCAGAGTATGACGCTGGATTCTTAAGGTTAAGTCAGTATGCCAATAGGATAGTTGCTACTAAATACGAACGCAAGCGATTCAAGGATGGCCTCAGATATGAGCTGCTAGTACTGATTGCTCCAAAGAGGAAGCAAGATTTTATTGCTCTGGTGGAGAAGACTAAAATAGCAGAGAAGATAAAGTGCTCAGAGTGCCAGAATAGTGAAAGAGATAGAAACCAATTCAGGAGGGATTCAGGGCTCTCAGATGCTGTCGAAAGGTGTGCTAAGAGAGTTAGAGTGGATGAGCCGATGTGAGCAGTTCTGGTGAATGTGGTTGGACCATAGGCTTGTGTAGACTGTGGAAAAGTACATCAGGGTGAATACTGGAGGCGTTCTGGGGCATGCTTCCGGTACAGGTCCAAAGATCACTGAGTCAGAGATTACCCTCAAAGGCCAGCGCAGGTGCAAGCTACTGAGCAGAGGGTTGCTTAGCCAGTGAAAGGTGCGCAGCAACCACTGAGAGGCTGAGGTCAGGCCAAGGGCGAAAATGGACGTGGATGTGAAGCACCGGGCAGGGGTGCTGGAAATGCTGAGGCACGACAGCCAGTATTGGTCTATGTTGCTCGTCGGTCAGAGGATGGTGACGCACTTGACGTAATAACTGGTACGTTTTTAATTCATAGCACACCATATACTGCTTTGATTGACATTGGGTCGACACATTCGTATGTTGCGTGTGATGTGTGTAGGATGTCGGGTGTCCAATCTGAGAATACTGTGAGTAGGGTATTTGTAATTAGTCTACTGGGTCACTCGGTTAGGGTAGACAAACTTTTTAGAGATGTACCCTTAGAGACACAAGGTAGAACTTTCTCTACAGATTTATTAGAGTTACCATTCAGAGAGTTTGATCTCATCTTGGGTATGGATTGGCTTGTTAAGCATCGTATGAACTTGGATTGTGCTACCAAATGAATGGTATTAAAGACTTCGGAGGATGAGGAGGTAACTGTAATAGGGGAGCGATGAGATTACCTGCCCAATGTTATCTCGGCATTAAGAGTTGAAAAGCTTGTTCGTAAAGGTTGCGAGGTGTTTTTGGCGTATATGAGTAAGTCTGATTCTGAAGGTTCGTCCATGGGTGAAGTTAGAACTGTCAAGGAGTTTCAGGATGTTTTTTTGGATGAGCTTCCTGGGCTACCTCCGTACCGCAAAGTTAAATTTGGAATCGATTTGTTGCCTGGAACGGCCCCGGTGTCCATCACTCCTTATAGAATGGCACAGAAGGAGCTTATAGAGTTGAAGGCGCAAATCCAAGAACTTTTGGATCGAGGTTTTGTTCGACTGAGTATGTCTCCGTAGGGAGCACCGATACTGTTTGTTAAGAAGAAGGATGGAACGATGCGCATGTACATTGATTAACGTCAGTTGAATAAATTGACCATTAAGAACAAGTACCTTCTGCCAAGAATCGATAATCTGTTTGATCAACTTAGTGGAGCTTCTATATTCTCCAAGATCGATCTTCGATCTGGGTATCATCAACTGAGGGTTATGGTGGCAGACATCCATAAGACAACATTTAGGACTCAATATGGTCATTACGAGTTCCTGGTAATACCATTTGGACTTACGAATGCACCAGCGGCCTTTATGGATCTTATGAATCAGGTTTTCCAACCCTACCTAGATCAGTTTCTGGTTTTATTTATAGACGATATTATAGTGTTTTCGAAAATAGAGGAGGATCATGATAAGCATCTCTGGATTGTTCTGCAAATCCTGAAAGAGAAGCAGCTTTATGTAAAATTCAGTAAGTTCAATTTTTGGCTGTGAGAAGTGACATTCTTGGGTCATGTTGTTTCTGCTAAGGGGATTAGGGTTGATCCTTGAAAAATTGAGGCTATTTTGGAATGGAAGTGTGACTGCCCTAATTTGGCCCTAATCGGGAAAGTGGTTTCGTAACAATTAAACTGAGTTATGAAATTTTTTTAAAATATTATTTTCTATGTTTTTATTATATGAAGTATCATGTGTGAAAATTTGGTGTTTTAATTTTGTCAATTGGATGTTAATTTATTAATTAAGGATTTGATTGCATAAAAGAAAAATTAGAAGGCTATATTGTAAGTGTCGAATTGTAGTGGTTTCTTAATGTTAGAGGGTTTAAGAAACAATTAGACCAAGAAATAAATGCATGGACATGTTCGGCCTTCATTTGGTGGGATAATAATGTCATTAAAAGGGTTAAATTGGTAAATTAATGAGTAAAGCATTTGCATGTAATAGTGAAACATGAAAGTTGCTCATTCTTACTCTTGTTTTGCCGAAACTAAAAGAAATAAATTAAGGGAGAAACTTTGGAGCATTCTACACTTTTGGAGTTAAAATTTCAAGGTAAATTCTTATTAATTTGATTATATTTTAATGAATTTGAGTTGCTTACCCGATTCCACCTTGAACCCATGAATCTAATTCTGGAATTAGTGATGGTTACATGTTCGGTCATGGATAGGAGGTGCTAATTTGAAAATTTTGATAGAAATTGATGAATGAGTTTTAGATAGACATTTTGATGTTAAAATCTATGAAATTATGAGTTTGAAAGTTCAATAGTAAAATTTGTACTTTGTGTGGTTTGAATGTCAAAAAGGAGTATTCGGCCATGGTTTGTATGTATGAAGGTTTGGTGTTGGATGTTTAAGATGATACATATAGTTATAATTTGAGTTTGAAGCTTGGTAATTGTGTTAAGAATGAGTGTAAGAATCATGTGACATTCGGTCATTAAGATAGGCACTTTATTGATGGCGTTTTGATAGCTTGGAACGAAACTAGTTAAATAAGTTCTAGCGTCGTTAGATTTTGATAATAGTTATTCGGCTATATAGGTTAAATTGTGGAATCTCATGTTAGTTAATAGAAGTAAGTGTAAGTTGATAAATTATATCATCAATGACCGAATGTGATAAAATGTTAAAGAATAATTAATTTGTTTGTACTTTAAAAAGGGATTGAAATGAGGATTTACCTAATATGTTTATTGGTGGGTAATTGCGGATAGGTTGACTAAATCTGCTCATTTCATACCTTTTCGCAGTGATTATTCACTTCAGAAGTTAGCCAAATTGTATGTGGCAGAAATTGTGCTACTACATGGAGTGCCAGCATCGATTATTTCTGATCGGGATCCTAGGTTCACATCTCGGTTCTGGCAAAAGTTGCATGAGGCGTTGGGTACGCGGTTGAACTTTAGTATAGCTTTTCATCCTCAGACTGATGGTCAGTCAGAAAGGGTTATTCAGATTTTGGAAGATATGTTGAGGGGATGCATCATCGACTTCCGAGGTAGTTGGGAGGACTACTTACCGTTGGTAGAGTTTGCGTACAACAATAGTTATCAGGCTAGTATTCGAATGGCACCATATGAAGTGCTGTATGGACGTAAGTGTGGTACACCTAGTTGTTGGACCGAATTAGGTGAACGGCAGGTTCTTGGACTTGAGTTGGTAGCGGACACCGAAGTTAAGGTCAGGGTAATTAGGGACCGGTTAAAGGAAGCATCTGATAGGTAGAAGTCTTATGCAGATTTAAAGCGTAAGGAGATTGAGTACTCAGTGGGTGACATGATCTTCTTGAAGGTTTCACCTTGGAAGAAGATATTAAGATTTGGAAAGAAGGGCAAGTTGAGTCCACGGTTCATTGGGCCCTATCGGGTTCTTAAGCGAGTAGGTCCAGTGGCTTATCAGTTGGAATTACCTCCGGAGTTAAACATGATTCACGATGTTTTCCATGTATCCATGTTAAGGCGATATCGTTCTAACCCTACCCATGTCCTGCTAGTTGCAGAGATTAAAGTACAGCCTGATTTGACTTTTGAGGAAGAGCCTGTGCAAATTCTGGATTGAGATATTAAGGTTCTAAGAAGGAAGTCGGTTCCGTTAGTAAAAGTGCTTTAGCGTAATCATGGCAGAGAGGAAGCTACTTGGGAGCCAGAGGAGGCGATGCGTCAGCAGTACCCTTAATTGTTTGGATCAGGTAAATTTCGAGGACGAAATTTTTTTAAGGAGGGTAGAGTTGTAACACCCTAATTTTCAGGACTTTTTGGGATTTCTGTGATTTTTGGTTAATTCTTAAATTTCTGTGTTTTGACTGTATAAATTATGTTCTAGTACGGTAGTGGGTCTCTAGAAGGCCCAAGCTTAGGTTGAAACCCGACGGATTTAATAAATTTTAGTTTTAAAGGGAAGGGGGTCCTGATGAAGTGGGCTTTTAAGATTAAAGTAAGCAAAAATTGATCACAAGAGAGCCCCTGGCAAAGTGGCTAAATGACGCCACTAGGGTGCTATTAAATTGGCGTGTGGATATTAGGGGGGAGCCAAGGTTCAAGTCACAAGGTAAGTTAATTAGAGTATTTAATTTTTTTATGAGCAGGAGAGTTAGGTGTTGGACTTCAGGTAAAACTCTATCAGGAAGAGTTTGAATGGTTCAAAGGAGTGAGTTGAGAAGGGATAAGGGGAGGAAATTTAGGAGCTAATCAGGGAGTTGGGTGTTGGTCGAATGTTGGACTCTTGAGGAGCAAGAGTTAGCCGGCCAAGGGTCTCTAGTTAGGCAAATCGGCTAGGGGTTTAGGCTTTGGTGAATTTGGCATTTTGGAGGAGTGTTTGCCGAATTCTTTTTGAGCATTTTCGGGATTTTGGTTGCTCACTCTCTTGGTTGCCGAAATAGGGTAGAGTACTATTAGGTTTTCTTCTTTTCATTTTGTTAGAAGCCGAAAATGCAAGCCTCCGTACCTCCTTGTGCCGTTTTCTTTACCAAACCAAATACCCACTTCTCTTTTTTCTCTTTTCTTTCCTTTTATCTTCTTCTTCTTTCATCCATACCCCTTTCTTCTTTATCTTGTTCTCTCCTACTGTGCGAACCGCAAGTCTAAAGCAAAGCCTTCTATTGCCGAATATTTCTCTTCTCCCTTTCTCTTTTCATTGTCAATTTTTCCCCATAGCCGAATCTACCTTCTCATCACCACTCTTTCCTTTCTCTACTTCTTGTTCTTTATTAAAAACTCCCACAACCTTATAGCCGAACTCTCTTGTGGCCAAATCCCATTCTTTTCTTTCAAAAACTGAAACTTTCCTACACTAAGGTACTTCAAGAGCCGAATTCTTAATTATACTCTTCTCTTCTCATGTTCGTGATAGGAGCTATGGTAGATCAGGATTAGATCGTTATCTAGAACTCTTCTTTGGCAGTGTAACGTTTTGGGGTAAGTATGCAAACCTTGTTCTTTCGATAGTTTATGTGTTAAGGCAAAAGTCGAAACCCCTTAAGGGTGGCTATCGATTTGGACTAAGGGCCTATTGGCAGCTTTCTCTTGGTTTTATGTGTGGTCAATGGGTTGTACAACAAAGGGTTTTGAAGGCTATCACGATCGAGCATCGAGATCTAGTCCATATTCGGTAGAAAGGTAAGAACTTTAGGGACTTAGGCTATGTTGGTCGATTGTGGTAGGGAGGTTAATGCTTTGGTATTGTCGATTATTAGACTAAAGCGATAGTGACTGATTATAGGCTTTATGTGTGGGGATCTCGTCAGCGTTTCGGCAGTAAACAGGTGTGTACTGTACCCTCTTTATAGATTGAATCGGCAAAGGTCTTGTTTGATTGAAAAGTGACCGAAAGTGACCAAAAGGTCGGTACTTTGTAGATTTATGAGTGTACGAGCACTCATTTGGTAGTTTGGGCTATAATCGTAAGTGGTAAGATTGCAGAGTGTGCGATTCCGTGCACTTCGGTATATTTGGGCTTAATGGGCCGAAATCAGGTTAGCGGGTCAACGAGCCTAGTAAGGTAAAAATACTCGGTAAGTGAATCAGTTAAAAACGTTAATGACTGTGTTATGCATGAAAACTCCAGAATAGTAAATTTACTAAAATACCCCTAAGTGTGAAAATTACTGATTTACCCCTAGGAGCAAAATGACCGTTATACCCCTAGGGTTAATTCTGACTGAAATGCATGATATTCTGATTCTGTATGTTGTATGCCATGACATGTATATCTGTTGCATGGGATATGGGTTATATTGATAGAGGAAGCGTTCTGGTGGCCATGCCACATATATCTGTTTCTGGTGGCTATGCCACATATATCTGTTCTGATCGCTCTGCCACAATATCTGTATCTGGTGACTCTGTCACAATATCTGTCTGGCAGCCCTGCTGCAAATTCTATGGTGTGTAGCGGATGGGTGGGTCAGTTAGTCTCCCCACATGGTGTGAGGTTGGTACGGGGGTGTATATGGATGGATATGGGTTGGGTTTTCTGCAGACATGATATATCTGTTCTGTATCTATTATGGGCCTATGGGCTTCATTCTGATTTCTGTAATGGGCTAAAGCCCAAAATTAATCTAACTCTGAGGCTTGATCTAATTTGGACTATGGTTGGGTTATTTTACACACTGAGTTTCTCCAAACTCACCCCTTAATTTCATCCGTGCAGGTAATCCCCAACCATAGCGGGTTTGGAGTTGTGAGGAATTCGGAGTGGCCACATGTTCTGTAAGTTTGATTTATCGCACTTTTCCTTCAGTATTTTAATTATTTTGATTATCATTTTGGGTTTTAAGTTGTAACAAGGCTGCTCTTAAAATTTCTTTTTTCTTCTTTTTTCTTTTATGGTTTTATTTATTAGTTTTATTTATACTTTATCGAAACTGCTTTATAAACTGACTTTTCACTGAACCACTATTTTACAAAAATCACTTTCACCATAAACAAAGAACACAGCCAGTCGTAAGTCCATGTGACACGTCAGATTTGGCCATAACGTTTAGGCCGGGTTTGAGGTGTTACAGGGAAATTTCATGTTAGTTAATGGAAGCTAATGCCTAATTTGTTAAATTAGTTATCCCTATAATGGCCTAATAAGTTTAAAATAAAGGCATGATTTAGTTTGAGCTATTAAAGATAGAAGTGATATTACCTTGTGCCGAATGAGATTTGGTTGTGAATAATTTTACTATGATTTACGTGTGTGTAAGTCGAATGTGACTTAGAATTTAGTGAATGAGGTTTGCTACGATTTAATGCAAATTGCCGAATGAGATTAATAATAAGTTAGATGATATTAAAAGATAGTGAAATGTGGCTAGTAAAGCCTAATTTGGTTTTCTAACTGCATTTGGCCAAAGGTATGAACAATTAAGTCGTAACGAGTTACAATTTGTTTAATTTAGCTCAGGAGCAAAGAGAGCCAATTTTAGATATGGGAAAGGCGAAGGTGGTGAAATAGTCGATCTGCAGTTGTTCGACAACAATTAAGGTAAGTTTTAAGTATTTAAACATAAGTTCTTGTGATTATGTCATGGTATGTCATGAAAGATTTGATACCCTTTATTCGAATATACTTATATGCATGCATATTGCCGAATGATATGCATGATACTGGAAAAAGGTAATTCTTATGTTATATTGTCGAGTGGTATGCTAAGACATGGTAATGTGATAGATATTATGTGATTATACTCATATGAAGTCAAAGTTGACTAATGTGTTCACCTTGTGCGATATATATAAATACATGAAGTGCATATGCTTATGATTTTGTGAAATTTATACTTGAATTGTTCTTCGGGCCTTTGGCTCAACAAGCTTTTAGTTGGTGAATAAGTTCGGGCTACTAACCTAGCAGGTGTAATGCCAGTGTATGAATATCGGACTTAAAGTCCAGCAGGCCTCGTGTCAGTGATAAGTTCAGGTTTAAACCTAGCAGGCCTTGTGCCAGTGATGAGCTTAGGATCTTCCTAGCAGGCCTAGTGCCGGTGAACTAATAGAAATTTAAGACCCCGTGATTTTGTGCTAAAATGGCTATTGAATTCGTCAATGCATTAAGTTGCTCAGGTACGTTTTGTAATTATTTATTTAAGAACGATTCGTATCGAATTATGAATGTGAAATGAGAAGAATTTTGAAGTTGACAAAGAGAAATATACATATATTATTATGTACATAAGTACATTTGATTTTTTGTGAAATTCTTTTTGTAAGAGTATCGGTTTCTTATATATATATATGTGATCATGAATAGTGGAATGAAATGCTGATGTGGTACTAAAGATTTGTTAGATTCGGTTGAATTAAGTTGACATTGATGTATTTAAATGTTATGATTATGTGCATTTCAAATTTATAAATTTGAAATAATATGTTACATGTACTTATAGATGACTATGCCTATTCAGCCAAGTGATAGTATGCTTAGATAATATTATATGTGAATTTTGTTATTTGTTTATTAAATGACAAATGTTCTATGAAGTGAGTATACCTGTGAATAAGGTTCATAAGCGAGATAATTGTTTAAATTACTTAAGACTTACTAAGATAATTAGCTTACTTCGAGTGTCTTTGTTACTTTATTTTATAGATCTCGTTTGAAAGCTACGAGCTCGGGGATTCAAGTTCAAAGTCATCCACACTGTCATCACTGTTTTAGTACTTTTGATGGTCTATATTTTGAAAGATGGCATGTATAGGCTTAACTCCCTTTTGAATCAAATAATATTTTGAAATTGTATATATATTAAGCCATGCGAAAATGGCTTGTTATTTTGATAAATGTGTTTAAAAGGTTAAGTAAGTTAAAAATCATATTACTCGTATATGGTTGAAAGAATTTAGTTGTAAGCTTTCAATGGTGACTAAGGTGTAATATGCTTTGATGATAGATTGCTTGATTATTAAAAAGTTTCGGATATACTCATTTGTGAATAGATATACTTGAACATTGGATAGGTTGCTACATAGTAAATTAAGGAGATATGTTGTATTAAATATTTTATAACACTAAGTTAGTACATTCGGCCATTGGCTATAAGAATAAGGTCACTATTTGTTAAATATCACATGTTTAGGTAAAATGATGATAAACTCATAATTGTTTCTATAAGTTGAAAAGTATATAATTTCGAATATCATGTCCATAGTTACATTTATTGATTGACTAACTATTTATTATAAGCTTAATTGCAAATGATTATTATCATTGAGGAAATTTGGTCATTTTATAAATGTGTGGAATTGAATATTATTCATTAGTTTTGTTTAGTAATGCCTCGAAACCCTACTCCGGCGACAGAAACGGGTTAGGGGTGTTACATTTTATTGGTATCAGAGCTACGGTTTAGTCAATTCTAGGACTAACGTAGCGCGTGTGAGTCTAGCTATACATGCCATTTTATGTTAATACGATAGGGTGATGACTTCTGACTGTTGAAATGTGTTTTTCGTATAGTAAATGGATCCCGATCCCGATCGAGCCGTAGCCGATGATGTTGAGTGCGTGGCGCCTACTCCCATACAAGGGGCAGTGCCTAATGACTCAACCGAATGCGAGTAATCAAGATGAGGAGGCGAAACAAGCCTTCTATGCTATGATGAGTGATTGGTTCACTCAATATATTTGAACTAATCCAGCTGTTCTACAACCCCCACCCCCAAATAATCTACTTTCGATACCTGTGGTGCCTCTTGTGACCGATCTGTTGAGATCGAGTAAGCCCTCGGTTGACAAAATTAGAAAATACGGGGCTGAAGAGTTTAGAGCCACAGTTACTGATGATGCTAAAAGGGCCGGATTTTGGCTTGATAATACTATTCGTGTTTTTGATGAATTATCGTGTACACCCGATGAATGCTTGAAATGTGCCGTATCTCTGTTACGTGATGCTGCTTATCATTGGTGGAATACTCTGATTTCAATTGTGCCGAGAGAATAAGTTACTTGGGAATTCTTTCTGACAAAATTTCGTAAAAAGTATATCAGCCAGAGATTTATCGATCAAAAGCGCAAAGAATTTCTTGAGCTTAAACAGGGCCAAATGACAGTTACCGAATATGAATGGGAATTTGTAAGACTCAACAGATATGCCCGTGAGTGTATCTCTTCCAAAGCCATCATGTGTAAACACTTCGAGGATGGGTTGAACGAAGACATTAAACTGTTAGTAGGCATTCTTGAAATCAAAGAATTCGTGGTACTTGTTGAGCGAGCTTGTAAAGTCGAAGAGCTCAGAATTGAGAAAAGAAAAGTTGAAGCCGGAGCTAGAGAGTTTCGTAAAAGATCTTTGGGGAAAAACTTTCAACAGTCCTCGAAGAAATTTTGAGACGAATCGGGCCGATCCAAGACTACTTCAGGATTTTCTAGACGAGATCACGATCGACCTCCTATGAGTACACGAGCTACCTCCGTTACTAGTGTAGGCAACAATCGTCAGAATAGATCTGAGTGCAAGCATTATGGTAAATGGCATTCGAGGAGTTGCAGATTGCATGATTGCTCTTGTTTTAAGTGTGGGTCAGCTAATCATTTTATCCGGGACTGTTCGAAATTAGCTGAGTAGAACACTGATCCGAGTGGGAGGCCTAGTAACACCGCAGCACGAGGTAGACCACCTAGGCATATGGGTAATGCTAGTGGTAGTCAGAGAGGGACTAGAGATACTGCTATTCGATTCGAGGCTCGTGCACCTGCCAGAGCTTATGCCATACGTGCTCGTGAGAAGGCTTCTTCCCCAGACGTTATCACTGGTACTTTTACCCTTTTCGATACTGATGTTATTGCTTTGATTGACCCCGATTCAACTTATTCCTATGTGTGTGAAACTTTGGCATCCAGTAAGACTCTACCTGTTGAGTCTACTAAATTTGTGATTCGAGTGTCAAACCCTTTGGGCTGGTGCGTATTAGTTGACAAAGTATGCAAGAACTGTCCCCTAATGATTAGAGATTCTTGTTTCTGGGCCGATTTGATGCTATTGCCATTTGACGAGTTCGATATCATTCTCAGTATGGATTGGTTAACTGTGCACGATGCTGTAGTGAATTGTAAAAGAAAAGCAATTGATTTGCGATGTCCAAATGGTGAAATAATTCGAGTTGAGTCTACTGATGTGAACGGGTTACTGGCAGTGATATCTTCGATGTTGGCTTAGAAGTATATGAAAAGGGGATGTGAAGCTTATTTGGCGTATGTTCTGGATAGTAGAGTATCAGATAGAAAACTTGAAACCGTACCTGTAGTTTGTGAATGTGCGGATGTATTTCCCAAGGAATTACCTGGTTTGCCACCTATTCGAGAAGTAGAGTTCGGTATAGATTTAGTACCCAAAACGACTCAGATTTTGATAGCTCCGTATCGTATGGCACCAACTGAATTAAAAGAATTGAAAAATCAGTTGCAAGACTTGACAGATAGAGGTTTCGCTTGATCGAGTTTCTCTCCCTGGGGTGCACCAGTGCTATTTGTGAAAAAGAAAGACGAAACCATGAGAATGTGCATCAATTATCGTCAACTTAATAAAGTCACGATAAAGAATAAATATCCGTTGCCACAAATTGATGATTTATTTGATCAGTTAAAGGGAGCTTCTGTATTCTCGAAAATAGACTTGAGATCTGGCTATTATCAGTTGCGAGTTAGAGACTCCGATGTGCCTAAAACTGCTTTCAGAACGAGGAACGGACACTACGAGTTTTTGGTGATGCCTTTTGGGCTCACTAATGCCCATGAGTTTTCATGGATTTAATGAATCAAATTTTCCAACAGTATTTAGCTCGGTTTGTGGTCGTGTTTATAGATGACATTTTAATCTATTCACGCGATGAAACTGAGCATGCCAAACACTTGAAGTTGGTGTTACAGATTTTACGAGACAAACATCTTTATGCAAAGTTCAGTAAATGTGAATTCTGGTTGCGTGAAGTTAGTTTTTTGGGACATGTTGTATCTGCCTTGAGTATCCGAGTTGATTCGAGCAAAATTTCAGCTATACTTGATTGGAAACCTCCGAAGAATATTTCGGAAGTTCGGAGCTTTTTGGGACTTGTCGGGTATTATAGACGATTCGTGAAAGGTTTCTCGATGATAGCAACACCGTTAACAAAGTTGCTTCAGAAAGATGTCAAATTTGAGTGGTCAGAAAAGTGTCAGAAAAGTTTTGATCTGTTGAAAACTCTTTTGACTGAAGCTCCAGTGTTAGTTCAGCCAAAATCCGGTAAAGAATTTATGATCTATAGTGATGCCTTCTTGAACGGTTTGGGCTGCATTTTGATGCAAGAGGGCAGAGTTGTTGCATATACTTCGAGACAATTAAAACCTCACGAGTGAAACTATCCGACGAATGATCTCGAATTAGCTGCTATTGTCTTCGCTTTGAAAATTTGGCGTCAATACTTGTTCGGAGAGTAATGTCATGTTTATTCTGATCATAAAAGTTTCAATACTTGATGACTCAGAAAGACTTGAATTTGAGACAACGGTGGTGGCTAGAATTATTGAAAGATTACGAGCTTGTCATTGATTATCATCCGGGAAAGGCTAATGTGGTCGCGGATGCTCTAAGTCGAAAATCACTGTTTACTTTACGAGTAATGAATGTACATTTGTCTATGTCCGTTGCTGATGCGTTAGTAGCGGAATTAAAAGCAAAACCAATGTTGATGCAACAAATCCGTGAAGCTCAGAAAGTTGATGATGATTTGACCACTAAACGGGCCCAATGTGATTCGAACGAGGATTCAAAGTTTCGGATTGATGATAATGATTGTTTAAGATTCAGAAATCGATTGTGTGTTCCGAGAAATTCAACGATTATTTTGATGATTTTAAACGAAGCTCATAGTAGCCGAATGTCAGTTCATCCGGGTAGCACAAAAATGTACATTGATCTGAAACGTCAATATTGGTAGCACGGTATGAAACGAGAAATTTCTGACTTTGTTTCGAAATGTTTGATATGCCAACAAGTGAAAGCGGAACATCAAGTGTCTTCAGGATTGCTCTAGCTGATTATGATACCTGAGTGGAAATAGGATCGTGTCACGATGGATTTTGTATCCGGGTTGCCATTGTCACCGAGCAAGAAAGATGCGATCTGGGTTGTGGTTGATAGATTGACAAAATCGGCTCATTTTATTCCAATTCCTACCGATTATTCACTCGATAAGTTAGCCGAATTGTACATTTCTCAGATTGTGAGATTGTACGGGCTGCCTACTTTTATTGTTTTTGATAGAGATCCGAGATTCACCTCACGGTTTTGGAAAAAATTGCAAGAAGCATTGGGTACCAAGTTGCATTTTAGCACTACTTTTCATCCCTAGACCGATGGTCAATCCGAGCGTATTTTTCAGATACTCGAGGATATGTTGAGATGTTGCATCCTTAAGTTTAGTGGTTCATGGGAACAATACTTGTCTTTTGTTGAATTCGCATAAAATAATAGTTTTCAATCAAGTATCAAGATGGCACCTTACGAGGCTTTATACGGTCGTAAATTTTGTACACTGTTGTATTGGACTGAGCTCAGTGAGAATAAGATTTACGGAGTTGATTTGATTAAAGAGGCCGAACAGAAAGTAAAAGTGATTCGTGAAAGTCTGAAAGCAGCTTCAGATCGTCAGAAATCGTATGCAGATTTGAAACGGAAAGATATAGAGTATCAAGTCAGGGACAAAGTGTTTCTTAAAGTTTCACCTTGGAAAAAGGTACTCAGATTCGGCCGTAAAGGCAAATTGAGCCCGAGATTTATAGACCGTATGAGATTTCAGAAAAATTGGGCCGGTTGCGTACAGATTAAATTTGCCACCCAAACTCGAAAGGATTCATAATGTTTTTCATGTTTCGATGCTTAGACAGTATAGATCTGATCCCTCACATGTGATAAGTCCGTCAGAGATTGAAATTCAATCTGATTTGAGTTATGAAGAAGAACCGTTTCGTATTTTGGCTCGGGAGATGAAATAGCTGCGGAATAAGAAAATCTCATTAGTAAAAGTAATGTGGCTCAAGCACGGGGTTGAAGAAGCAACTTGGGAACTTGAGGACTTAATGAGAGAACGTTATTGTAACACCCCTAACTCGCACCCGTCGCCGGAGGGTCATGAGGCATTACAAGACAAGTACAAATTTTTTTTTTTAAAAAAAAACTCAAACAAACCTAAGTCATGCTCCTAAGTTTACGGTACCTAACTTTGACATAAAACTCGTTTTGAAATAAGACGTATGAAAAGATATTAGCAACCACTCTTATAAGGTTTCAAACATTTATTGAATGATAAACATGTGCACCTGAATTGTCAATATGCAAAGAACCAATAATACTTCTAAAAGTAATATTACAATTCATATGGTAATAAATTGAATAGCTTAGACATAGACGAATGTCATGGAGCATCTTAAAATTTACGAAGCTGAACACACTATTCATTTGGTAGTTACTCTTAGGCATGGCCGAACATGAATCATCTCTTACTAACGAGTGCATTGATTCATATATAAGCATAATTCACTCAAAATTTCCAACACATTTACCGAATATATCCACACATTCACATCGACTATATATAGCATATATGATAACAAGACAAGCCATTTTCGCATGGCTATACATATTTACTCATTTACAACTTCAAAATAAGAGTATTCCTCTCAACGATCATAAGACAAAAAGAAACTATACATGCCATTTGAAAGTTTATCTATTTAAAATACCAAAAAGAGAGTCTTGATAGTAGAGATGACTTCCAGCGCAAGTATCCCGAGACCGCAACTAGCGAACGAGATCTAAGGAAGGAAACAGAAGAGGAAAACAACCGAGTAAGCATTTAAAATGCCTAGTAAGCTTTAAACAACAGGTATTATTAACTATAATTATAAAGAAATAACTTTCAGCACTTGACTTAATTAATCTATAGCCGAATATAACACAATTTCTACAATGGTATAAGTAGCTTCGTGTAACGTAAGGCCATAAGTGTTTAGACATCCACTAACACTTTTATAAGTCAACGATGCATAATCGATGAATCGTAACCCAATAGAATTTATTCATCAATAGAATATAACCAATACCTGGTCACCTAACCGTAACGGTCTCATTTAATTAGCAACGACTTTTGGCTCGAAAGCCCTTCGGAATAAATCCAGGTACAACAATGGCTCATGAGCCCTTTGGGATTATCCCGGATAACACAATGGCGCAATCGCCCTTCGAAACTAACCCGGTTAACACAATGGCGCAACCGCCCTTCAGGATTAGCCCGGATATCACAATGGCGCAACCGCCCTTCGGGATTAACCCGGATATCACAATGGTGCAATCGCCCTTCGGGATTAACCCGGATATCACAATGGCGCAACCGCCCTTCGGGATTAACCCGGATATCACAATGGCGCAATCGCCCTTCGGGATTAACCCGGATTATCTTCCGCAAAATTTATTTCATAATAATACTCGTTTGCTTCATTCAAAAATTTACACATAGTATGACATCATTTCAATATTTAATAGTCAAAAATCATATAAACAATACGTAACTCAAATCTCTCTTTCTCGGACATTTCTAGGACTTGTAATCATTCGGCTATATGCCCATTCCACCATTTCCAAATAAATCATAATTCGTGTAAAGCATTGAATAGTATGATGAGCTATGCCCCTTAAAACTTACCTCAGTGATCGATGATTGTTTTCAATTTACTGGTCGGCCGCCTTCGCCTTTCCTTTGTCCGAAGCTGTCCCTATGTGTTCTTAAGCTAAGAGAAATGAAATTTAATTCATTACAAACCCATGTAAACCGGTTAAGGTCATATAGCTACTAAGCTCAACTAGCACTAAATTTAAGGTCTAAATTCCATATTGCCAAATGCCATTCTCTACTAATCCATATATACTCATTTGAACTAAACTTCTCTACGTATAACCTATAGTTCATTCGGTCATTACTCAAACAAAAATCATCATTTAGTCACCAAAACCGAACATCCCTCCATAGGTTTCAAGGATATAATAGTAAGCATACTCATAGGTACACTTTAAATCTCTAGTTAACAAAACAATGTTCAACCAACTCAGGTCATTAACCACTATTAAATTCGGCAAATATATAAATACAAGTGCTAATTTCATTTACTAATCATTTTTAAAACTAGAATAGAACAGCATTCAAAAATAATACAATGTCACATAACCAAAGTTTCCATCTAAGAAATTGAGCTAAACTTAGTTTTCCCCTTCAAAACTAATTTCATAAACACAAGAGCCGAAAGCTATCTAAACGGCACCATATCAAAATTTAAAGTTTCAAGCTTATTTAACATATCACTTCTTGAATTAAGACATCACTCAAAGCAAATTTTATCTATTCTAAAAAGGATATGACCGAATATCTAATGTTTTGTCTATCTCCAAATTTAACTCATCTTCAAAAAGGGTAGTCAAAAGCTCGTATAGGTATAAATTGAAAGTTAAGGCATTGTAGCGAAATTATTTTAATTTAGTCCTTAGCAAACATAACATTAGCCGAATGCATGAGTCTATTGACTCAATCAAGACACAAATTGGTTACTAATTTCATATCATCTTTCGTCTAACATCTAATTAAACTACCAAAGCACTCAACTAAACAAAATCCATTTCTATCCTCAACCTATTCGGCCTAACATTCAACCTAAAATCAATTTCTATATTTGACCAACGAAACATACAATTTAACAACCCTTAAAACATCATTTTAATCAACTAGTTTCCATAAATCAAATTTCATCAAGCATTGCACAATTTCATGCTCACGTCCCATGACCGAAAGTATACTATGAACATTTCAAAGGTTGAACTCATGGGTAATGGATAGGATTAACAAAAGACTCAAAATCACTAATTTTCCAACAAAATAACATGTTTTCATACCTTAATCTCCCAAAGGGAGGTGCCGAATGCTTGAGCTTAAATTTTCTCTCTTCCCTTTCTAACTTTCGGCTAAAAAGATGAACAAAATGAACTCTCCTTGTTATTATCACCCTATTTTCATTTTATTTTTCCTTAATAACATAATATAAAGCTTTATTAAACTAATTCATAAAATAAAGCCATTTAACAAAAAAAATTCTAATTTAAAAAAAAATGCATAATTTAACAATCACCATCATTATGGCCGGCCACTATCTTGAAAAAGGAGTAATTGACATGCAAGTCTTCTTTTTCTAATCCATGTATTAATTAACCTTCTATATTATTCTAACATATTTTTCAAGTTCTCACTTTAGTCCTAATTCATAAAAAAAAAAAAAATTCACATCACGAAGAAAATTTTAAGACATGCTATTTTCACCCGCAATACTTCACATATAAAGGACATAAAATATAGCATCTAATTTTCATCGTGACTCGGTTTTGTGGTCCCGAAACCACTTCCCGATTAGGGTCAAAATTAGGGCTGTTACAGTTATCCTAACCTACTCGCCGGTAAGATTTTCGAGGACGAAAATCCCTAAAAGGGGGGAGAGTTGTGACAGCCCTAATTTGGCCCTAATTGGGAAAGTGGTTTCGTAACCATTAAACTGAGTCAGGAAATTTTTTAAAATATTATTTTCTATGTTTTTATTATGTGAATTATCATGTGTGAAAATTTGGTGTTTTAATTTTGTCAATTGGATGTTAATTTATTAATTAAGGCATAAAAGAAAAATTAGAAGGCTATATTGTAAGAGCCGAATTGTAGTGGTTTCTTAATGTTGGAGGGTTTAAGAAACAATTAGACTAAGAAATAAATGCATGGACATGTTCGGCCTTCATTTGGTGGGATAATAATGTCATTAAAAGGGTTAAATTGGTAAATTAATGAGTAAAGCATTTGCATGTAATAGTAAAACATGAAAGTTGCTCATTCTTACTCTTCTTTTGACGAAACTAAAAGAAATAAATTAAGGGAGAAACTTTGGAGCATTTGGCACTTTTGGAGTCAAAATTTCAAGGTAAATTCTTGTTAATTTGATTATATTTTAATGAATTTGAGTTGCTTACCCGATTCTACCTTGAACCCATGAATCTAATTCTTGAATTGGTGATGGTTACATGTTCGGTCATGGATAGGAGGTGCTAATTTGAAAATTTTGATAGAAATTGATGAATGAGTTTTAGATAGACATTTTGATGTTAAAATCTATGAAATTATGACTCTGAAAGTTCAATAGTGAAATATGTGCTTTGTGTGGTTTGAATGTCAAAAAGGAGTATTCGGCCATGGTTTGTATGTATGAAGGTTTGGTGTTGGATGTTTAAGATGATACATATAGTTATAATTTGAGTTTGAAGATTGGTAATTGCGTTAAGAATGAGTGCAAGAATCATGTGACATTCAGTCATTAAGATAGGCACTTTATTGATGGCGTTTTGATAGCTTGGAACGAAACTAGTTAAATAAGTTTTAGCCTCATTAGATTTTGATAATAGTTATTCGGCTATAGAGGTTAAATTGTGAAATCTCATGTTAGTTAATAGAAGTAAGTGTAAGTGGATAAATTATATCATCAATGACTGAATGTGATAAAATGTTAATGAACAATTAATTTGTTTGTACTTTAAAAAGGGATTGAAATGAGGATTTACCGAATATGTTTATTGGTGTGTATAATTAAGCATATTGATAAATAAAGCGAATTTTGGCCTGAGGATGTCTTACATAAGCCCTTGTAGTTAAATTTTATCAAGTGGGGTTTAAGGACAATTAATATTCGGCCAATGTGTTATAATGTGAAGTTTTAATAGATTTGAGAAAGTGAATGTGTAAATGTCTAAAGTGATATTCGGGTATGGCCATTAGTTTGGGAAATTTCATGTTAGTTAATAGAAGCTAAGGTCTAATTTGTTAAATTAGTTATCCCTATAATGGCCTAATGAGTTTAAAATTAAGGCATGATTTAGTTTGAGCTATTTAAGATAGAAATGATATTACCTTGTGCCGAATGAGATTTGGTTGTGAATAATTTTACTATGATTTCTATGTGTGTTAGTAGAATGTGACTTAGAATTTAGTGAATGAGGTTTGCTACGATTTAATGCAAATTGCTGAATGAGATTAATAATAAGTTAGATGATATTAAAAGATAGTGAAATGTGGCTAGTAAAGCCTAATTTGGTTTTCTTGCTGTATTCGGCCAAAGGTATGAACAATTAAGTCGTAACGAGTTACAATTTGCTTAATTTAGCTCAAGAGCAAAGAGAGCCAATTTCAGGAAGGGGAAAGGTGAAGGTGGTGGAATAGTCAATCTGTAGTTTTTCGACAGCAATTAAGATAAGTTTTAAGTATTTAAACATAAGTTCTTGTGATTATGTCATGGTATGTCATGAAAGATTTGGTACCTTTTATTCGAATATACTTATATGCATGCATATTGCCAAATGATATGCATGATACTGGAATAAGGTAATTCTTATTTTATATTGCCGAGTGGTATGCTAAGACATGATAATGTGATAGATATTATGTGATTATACTCATGTGAAGTCAAAGTTGACTAATATGTTCACCTTGTGCGATATATATAAATACATGAAGTGCATATGCTTATGATTTTGTGAAATTTATACTTGAATTTTTATTTGGGCCTTTGGCTTAGCAAGCTTTTAGCTGGTGAATAAGTTTGGGCTACTAGCCTAGCAGGCATAATGCCGGTGTATGAATATTGGACTTAAAGTCCAGTAGGCCTCGTACCGGTGATAAGTTCAGGTTTAAACCTAGTAGGCCTTATGCCAGTGATGAGCCCGGGATCTTCCTAGCAGGCCTAGTGCCGGTGAACTAATAGAAATTTAAGACCCTGTGATTTTGTGCTAAAATGGCTATTGAATTCGTCAATGCATTAAGTTGCTCAGGTACGTTTTGTAATTATTTATTTGAGAAAGATTCGTATCGAATTATGAATGTGAATTGAGAAGAATTTTGAAGTTGACAAAGAGAAATATACATATATTATTATGTACATAAGTACATTCGGTTTTCTTTGAAATTCTTTTTATAAGAGTATCGGTTTCTTATATATATGTGATCATGAATAGTGGAATGAAATGCTGATGTGGTACTAAAGATTTGCTAGATTCGGTTGAATTAAGTTGACATTGATGTATTTAAATGTTATGATTATGTGCATTTCAAATTTATAAATTTGAAATAATATGTTACATGTACTTATAAATGACTATGCCTATTTGGCCAATGGATAGTATGCTTAGATAATATTATATGTGAATTTTGTTATTTGTTTATTAAATGACAAATGTTCTATGAAGTGAGTATACCTGTGAATAAGGTTCATAAGCGAGATAATTGTTTAAATTACTTAAGACTTACTAATCTAATTAGCTTACTACGATGGTCTTTATTACTCTGTTTTATAGATCTCGTTTGAAAGCTACGAGCTCGGAGATTCAAGTTCAAAGTCATCCACACTGTCGTCACTGTTTCGGTACTTTTGATGGTCTATATTTTGAAAGATGGCATGTATAGGCTTAACTCCCTTTTGAATCAAATGATATTTTGAAATTGTATATATATTAAGCCATGGGAAAATGGCTTGTTATTTTGATAAATGTGTTTCAAAGGTTAAGTAAGTTAAAAATCATATTACTCGTATATGGTTGAATGAATTTGGTTGTAAGCTTTCAATGGTGACTAAGGTGTAATATGCTTTGATGATAGATTGCTTGATTATTAAAAAGTTTCAGATATACTCATTTGTGAATAGATATACTTGAACATTGGATAGGTTGCTACATAGTAAATTAAGGAGATATGCTGTATTAAATATTTTATAACACTAAGTTAGTACATTCGGCCATTGGCTATAAGAATAAGGTCACTATTTGCTAAATGTCACATGTTTAGGTAAAATGATGATAAACTCATAATTGTTTCTCTAAGTTGAAAAGTATATAATTTCGAATATCATGTCCATAGTTACATTTATTGATTGACTAACTATTTGTTATAAGCTTAATTGCAAATGATTATTGTTATTGAGGAAATTTGGTCATTATATGAAGGTGTGGAGTTTAATATTATTCGTTAGTTTTTTTAGTAATGCCTCGAAACCCTACTCCGACGACGGAAATGGGTTAGGGGTGTTACAGGAAGCCACCAAGGACTATGTCAGAAATTTAGAGTTTTTTGGGTCTGGCAGGGTACTATAGAAGGTTTGTGGAAGAGTTTTCCATAATTGCGGCACCATTGACGAAGCTTTTGGGGAAAGGAGTATCATTTAACTGGACTGCTAAGCAATAGGAGAGTTTCGAGAAGTTGAAGAAAGTCTTGACTGAAGCATCTGTGTTAATTCAGCCAGAGTCTGGGAAGGATTTTATTGTGTATAGTGATGCATCGGACATTGGATTAGGTTGTGTGTTGATGAAAGAGGGTAAAGTGGTTGCCTATGCATCACGTCAACTGAAGCCTCACGAGGCGAATTATCCTACTTATGACCTGGAGTTGGCGGCAGTGGTATTTGCGCTTAAGATCTGAAGGCACGACTTGTATGGAGAAAAGTGTATCATTTACATGGATCATAAGAGCCTTAAGCACCTCCTGACTCAGAAGGAGTTGAACCTTAGGCAACAAAGATGGATAGAGTTGCTTAAGGATTATGACTGTTTTATTGAGTATCACTCGGGTAAAGCTAATGTGGTAGCGGATGCTCTGAGTCGTAGGGCTATATTTGATCTAAGGGCGATGTTCACTCGTCTCAGCCTTTATGACGATAGTAGTTTGTTAGCTAAACTGCAAGTAACACCGACCTAGACTGAGCAAATTAAAAAGAAACAATTATTGGATGAGTCATTGGTTTCTCGGTTCTGATAGGTGGAAAATGGTGAAACTTCGAATGTTGGATTGAACAATGAAGGGATTTTGTGTTTCCATGGGAGAGTTTGTGTTCCAAAAGACTTTGATCTGAGGTAGTCTATACTGCGAGATGCACATGGCGGCCCTTGTGCCATGCATCCGGGTGGAAATAAGTTGTATTAGGATCTACGAGAATTGTACCGGTGGCCTGGACTTAAACGGGAGGTGACAGAATTTGTGGATAAGTGTCTTACATGTCAGCAAGTGAAAGCTGAACATCAACTACCTTCTTGGCTTCTGCAGCTAGTTAAGATTCCACTTTGGAAGTGGGAAAGGGTAACCATGGATTTTGTGAGTGAGCTACCTTTGACTCCTTCCAAGAAGGACTCGGTTTGGGTGATTATGGATAAGCTGACGAAATCTGCCCATTTTATACCCATCCAAACTGATTATTCACTTTAGAAGTTGGCAAAGTTGTATGTGGCGGAGATAGTGCGACTTCATGGGGTACCAGTTTCAATTATTTCCGACAGAGACCCTAGGTTTACATTTTGGTTCTGGCAGAAGTTGCATGAAGCGTTGAATACGCGGTTAGATTTCAGCACTGCTTTTCACCCTCAAACTGATGGGCAGTCAAAGAAGGTGATTCAAGTGCTGGAGGACATGTTAAGAGGGTATGTTATTGACTTCTGAGGCAGCTGGGAAGGTTACTTGCCATTAGCGGAATTTGCGTGTAACAACAGTTACCAGGCTAGTATTCAGATGGCACAATATGAGGCGTTGTATGGTCGCAGGTGTTGTACGCCTACCTGTTGGACGGAACTAGGTGAACGTCAAGTTATTGGGCTAGAGATGGTGGCAGATACTAAGAATAAAGTTAAAGTTGATTATTGATTGGTTAAATGAGGGATCAGATAGGCAGAAGTCTTATGCCGACTTGAAGCGTGAGGAGATTGAGTACTCTGTGGGGGATTGGGTTTTCCTGAAGGTCTCTCTCTGGAAGAAGATTTTAAGATTTGGAAAGAAAGGCAAGTTGAGCCCTCGATTTATTGGGCCTTATCAAGTTCTGAAATGGGTGGGTTCGGTGGCATATCAGCTGGAGCTGCCTCCTAAGTTGGACCATATTCACGACGTGTTCCATGTCTCCATGTTGAGGCGGTACTATTCTAACCCCTCGCATATTGTGCCGATTGAGGAAATTAAAGTTAAACCAGATCTCACTTTTGAGGAAGAACCAGTACAAATTCTGGAGCGTGGTGTCAAGGTGTTAAGAAGGAAATCGGTTCCTTTGGTAAAGGTGTTTTGGTGTAATCATGACAGGGAAGAAGCTACATGGGAGCCTGAGGAGGCGATGCGTCAACAATACCCTCACCTGTTCGGATCAGGTAAAATTTTGAGAACAAAATTTCTTTAAGGGGGTAGAGTTGTAACGCCTCAAATTTTAGGGTTTCGAGATTTTTACTTGAATTGACATTTGCATGTTTAGGTATGTTTAATTGGTGTTTAGAATGTGTCTAGGGGGCCTTTGGAAGGCTTAGGTTTAGGCCAACCCCAGACGAAAATTTTAATTTTAGCCTTAAGGGAATCTGGACGTTGGAGGGTAGGATTTAAAAACTAATTGTGTGGTTTCTTAGCACAAAAAGCCCTGTGTTGGAGTGGCAAAGGGCACCACATGTGGGGCTTGGTGTGGCGTGAATTAGAAGGTGGGAGAGCTGATGTTCAAGTCTCCTTGTAAGCAGAGAGCTATTATGTTGTTAACTAGTATCGGCAAGTGATGGTAGTAAAGGTAAACTCTTCAGGGTGGTGGAGAGATAAGGATAACTTGATCTTGAAAGTTTGTGCTAATATCCATGAAGAAAATCTAGGAGATTTTTGAGGGAATATGTGTGGAGGAAGAGTTGGCCGAATGTGGGAACTTTGAGGCCGCAAATTCAGCTAGGGTCTCTTGGTAATAGCATTTTCAGCAATTGGGAGAGTTGGGGGCCGATTTCTTCTTTTGGGTATTCGAGATTTCATGTTTTTGGTCATTTTTGTATTGGTTTCTTTAATGCCAATTAGGTATAGTTCTTTTGGGGATTCCATTCATTTCTTTTCTTTTGATCAAAGAGCCAGAACCATTATTGCTCTTAATCTCTCATTTGGCCGAATCCTACCGTATCCAAATCTCTAGGGTAGCCGAATCTCCTTGGAACCGAAGCTAGTCTTTTCTCTTCTTTTGCTTGGCTCTAGTTTCTTCTTTTTTTCTTTCAGTTCTCTTTGGCCGAATCATTTGCCCTTCTTCTCCTATTTTTCTTCTATCTAATTTTTCATGCGTTTGGATCTAACCTGAATCCTGCCCACATTTTCTCTGAAAGCCATACCCCTCAAGTATTCTTTCTCTCTATTGCTATCTCCTCTCTTTCTGGCCGAATTCTGCTTTCTTAACTTCTTCTTTTCTCTTCGAAACCTTTTGTTTATTCCTTGTTTTAACTACTTTTGAATCGATTTCTCTGCCTATCTAGTGAAACTGAACCTTACTCTTCACTTTTCAAACATTTTCTTTGAGCCGGATACCACTTTATTTTAGTAAACGAGCCTCTAAACCGATTACCCCTTCTTCAATTGGTTACTTCTTTTGCTTTGTCTACATAGTCGAATATTTAGATCTCTCCTTCCTCATTGTATTTTGATTGGATCTACAAGAGTACTGAGTTCGGGCTAGTGAATGACTATTTCTAGATTTTAACAACTCGGCCAAATGGATTCTTGGGAAGTATTTCTCGTTATAAATTTCGGCTTTTGATTAGGGCCTTTCTCTTTAATAAAGGTTCGGTTCAGGAGGTTAGTACTCCTTTAACCCCTATTTATTGGCTGGATTTACCCATAATCGTAGGTGCCTAGATCTGTCGTCGTTCAATCAAGTACTGAGGGTACACGTTAATCACAACTGACAGTAGATAAGTGGAGTGGTGGTAAGTAACCGTTGAATAAACTCTTAAGTATGGATTCACTAAATATTGGTTAAGTTATTAATGGTTGTTGTTATGACAATAGGTTAAGAGTGTGCTAATAGTGGGGATCACAAAAATAGGTGTCTAACGACACCCTTTAATAGCATAGATCTGCAAAAGCCGAAATGCTAAAATGCCGAAATTTCGAGGTCTTGCGGGCGTACGAATGCTCGTGGTTTGATCTGAAGTCACAAATCGTGGACGTATGATGGTAAGAGCCATTGTGTGCGATCTCATGCAATCGAGCTATTTTGGGCCTCGACGGGCTGAAATGGGTCTAATGGGCCACCGGCCCATATGGGTAAGGTTATGCGGTAAGTGATATATGGTTCGTTACATGTTAAAAACTTTGATATTAAGCATTAGTTTAGACTGACCAGGTACACAAGTGTGTAGGCCTACCCGGGCCCATTAGGGGTTTTGGGCCCAGATATACTATGTGACTATATGGACTTTCTTAGTTGCTTGAAGCGACGTTAGACCTACTAGAAGGTTGTATTAGATAATAAGACACTGAGACTTAGTGAAATGACCAAAATACCCCTAAATGGTAAAGTTACCATTTTACCCCTAGCTGTCAAATGACTGTGATACCGCTAATAGTAGACTCTCTAATTTATATATGTGGTATCTGTATCTGTTAGTCTGTATGCATGTATGTGGTAATATTAAGCTGCATGGGGTTGGGTTTGGATTTTGAGGAAGTTATGTATAGTGGGACTGTCACGTATTCTGTTTAGTGGCTTCGCTACGTAATTTTGTTCTGGTGGCTCTGCCACGATATCTGATTTTAGTAGAATGGATGCGAACTGGTGTGTGGGTTGGGTAGATTGAGTTATTTTCCACATGGTGTGATGGGTTGGTACGGGTGGTGTGATGGGCTAGACTGGGTTGGTTTTGAATATTGTTCTGTTCTGTATCTGTAATGGGCCCAAGGCCCACTCAGTTTCTGAATAGGGCCAAGGCCCAGATTGACCTATATCTGAATAGGGCTTCAGCCCAGTCTGTTCTGTATGTTTGATCTACGATATTGGTTGGGAAAGTTACGCATTCAGTTTCTCAAAGCTCACCCTTTTATTTTCACCTATGCAGGTAGCCCCCAACCATAGAGGATTTGGAGCTGCGAGGGACTCGAGGTGGCCGCATGATTTCTGCTTCTGGATTTTGCTTTACTTTGTTTTAATCATTGTTTTAATTTTAGAATTATTTTGTAATAAACCACTATGGGTTTTTATTTTGGTTCCACTATTAAGTTGCTTAAACCAGTAGACTAGGGTACTCGGGTTTTCAAAATTGATGTCAAATATTTTTTAACCAACCTTGCATAATGATTGGATGATATGATAATAAACGACAACAAATTGGATTTTGTTTAAATATTTCAAGTTAATAAAAATAGTTTTAAATCTGACTTTGCTCAGAACCTACAATTTACTAGACATGGATTTACTGTAGATAACTTTACGATTTGTCAAAGTAACCGGTTGTGAATAAATCGTCAATGTGACACACCAGATCTGGCCATAACGTCTGGGCTGGATTTGGGGTTTTACATTCGTAAACTCACCCATTTCTTTAACTGTGCAGGTAATCCCCAAACATAGAAGGTTTGGTGCTGTAAGAGGCTCGGAGTTGGCCACACATTTAAATTAGTTTCAGATTTACTTTACTTTAATTATTATTTTTGGGTTGTAATAAGGCCTTTTCTCCATTTTTGTTTTTAATTTGGAATTGCTTATCTACTTTTAAAATTTGATAGCTCTAGGGCATTGTTTTACAAAAGGTATTGCTTTATATATATCACGATACCATAACAAATTGGTTTTAAAACAAAAGCTTCCGCTATTACTAAAACATGGGACTTTAATAATATGTAAACTAAGGTTTTCAAATTAGAAACTTAGGGTTTTAACCAAACATACAAATTTTGCAAATTTTCACTGTTTTCAACCGCGAACAATCAAATGTTTTCAAAGTTTGTCAACTATACCAATTTTTACGATTCACCCTTCAATGTGACACGCCAGACTCGGGCCTAACTTCTAGGCCAGGTTTGGGTTGTTACATTTAGTGGTATCAGAGTCAAGTTCAAAACTCAGGCTGTGAAATTGGCTTTCAACTTTCGAGATTTTAAAATTATTTTGAAACATTCTTGACGTAAAGGTTTTTGTTGTGTCGCACACCAAGTCTCTAGCGCCGAATCTGTAAGTGTCCTGAATACTGTTATCTGTTTAAATACTAAATTACAGAGATTACTGTAGACATAAGACTATGCTATGATACTCTAGATAGAGTATACTAAAACTATAGGAAATAGAAGACTGTAGTGTGACTTCGATCTGTGAAAACAAACTTTAAACTTCTATTTACATAAGACATTGTTTATAATTACTGAAACTGTAAGCTAATTCATAAAATTTCTAAACCAGATAATAAGCATAGTGAAAATGAGCATAGAAGGGTACAAGCGGCCAGATGTTGTAGAGGTGCTAGAGCTGGATCATCGACATTGGAACACATGCCAGATGTTGAGGCGAAAGAGGCACCGGCTTCACCGGTGGTTGAGACAGGGTCTTTTGATTGAGCTGCAGGGGATGACACACTATCTCAGGCGATGCTTCGTATTTTTGAAAGAGTTGCTGGGTCCGTAGGGCCTAACACTGGTAATGGGAGCCAAGGGTCAATTGTTGAGAAATTGCAGTCAAATGGAGCAGAAGTCTTCAAGGGAGTTTCTAGGGTGGCCCCAAGTGTGGCAGAGTACTGGTTGGAGGCCATCGAAAGAATTATGGATGACCTCAACTACACATCTGAACAGAAGCTGAAGGGTGTTGTGTCCCTGCTGAGAGATGACGCCTATCAGTGGTGGCTTATAATAAAAAAGAGTACTCCGTCAGATCATTTAACCTGAGAATTTTACAAGACCTCGTTTCAAGGAAAGTATGTGGGCGCCAGCTACGTCGATGCTCGTAGAAAGGAATTTCTAAACTTGGTCCAAGGAGACAAATCGTTGGCTGAGTACGAGGCAGAATTCTTGCGACTTAGCTGGTATACCCGAGGGATTGTAGCAACGGAATACGAGCACTGTGTTCGGTTTGAGGACGGCCTTAGAGATAGTCTCCAAGTGTTAATAGCTCCACAGAGGGATGCAAAGCCCGTCGATTTCGATCAGAGGCCCAAGAGAAGGGCCAGGGTGGATGGGCCAGTCAGAGCTAGACCCCTTGTTACTACTGCTGCTAGAGTGCAACCTTGTGCTGAGTGTGGGAGGGGTCATCTTAAGGAATGCTGGAAGAGCATGGGAACCTACTTGAGATGTGGATCGATGGAGCACTGTATCAAAGATTGTCTACAAAGACTAGTTCAGATGCATTCTACTGGATTGGGTATTGTGAAGCCACCGAGAGGTGGACAATAGCCATTGAGACGCCATGGTCAAGCCAGAGGTGGAAACAGTTTCGACCGTGGTCAAATAGCACGGGGCAAAGGTACTGGTTATGCGGAGGCAAGGCAGCCAGTTTTAGTCTACACGGTATGTCGCTGAGAGGATGGAGATGCTCCAAACGAGAATACTGGTACATGCTTTTCTCATAGTGTGGTTAGTTAATAGTTGGAAATTTCAAGGATGAAATTTCTTTAAAGGGGTAGAGTTGTAACGCCCTGAATTTTGGGCTTAGGAGAAATGGGCTTTGTGTATTGAAGAAATTTGGATTTTTGTTGGACGAAAAATTTCACAATGGCATGTTTGGTATGTTAGTTAAGTGATTTGAAGTGTTTGGGGATGTCTAAGAAGTCTTGGGTTCAAACTAGGACTTTCGCGAAAATTTTCATTTTCCCTAATTTTAAGTGTTATCTTGAGATTCGAAATTTGTAGGATTGACATCAAAAGCCATAATTTTGGTGAGATTTTTGAGCCTTTTGAACATATACTCTTTCATGCTCACTTTTACTGTTGCTTTGAGTGAGTCAATCTTGATTTGTTATTCTAGAACTTGCTTCGATTATACATGTCGAGACCACATCATTGATTTGATATACCGAAATGATAAAGGCACCTAGGTTTAACCCACTTACTCCATAACAGCCTACCTCCATAAATTAACCCCTAGTGAACCCTATTAAGCCTAACAACCCATTCTTTGACTCACCTCTAATATTAACCTATAACCCGCTTTTGTTGAATTCCATTCAATTATTTTGATCCCTATTTTTGTCGAGATTTGAGTTGAATTATTATCTAGCTTTGTTCTCTATTTCAGTTTGTAAAATTTGTAAATATTCAAAGTATGATTTGCTCTTAAAAAAAATGTATATACAGTTAATTCAGTTGTAATTCATATCTTAGTTATAGTTTCATATTTTTGCATATTTCTATTATAAGCTATCAAATCCAGAACGGTGTCATCATAAGGCTTAACTCGAGAAATATGTTTCAGTGATAGAGATTTTTCTAGCTAGATGATTTTTCAATTTAATCTTGATTCTAACCCTCTTTTTCAGCTTGTGACAACACCCCTAACCAAAGCCCCATTACAACCATTGAAAGACATTTTGATCTATGTGTCATATCAATCTATAGTGGTGGAGATTTGATTTTCTTGCAAGCCTATGGTAATAACTTTTTAGGTTGATTAAAGAGTGCTTAATTCTTGAGCCCTAAACACTTTGAGTGGATAGAGTGAATCTTTAGTGAGGATGTCAAATCATGTTGATTTCGATTGAGAGGTAATTACTTAGGAGAAGGGAGAAAACCTATGTTTCTGTGATAAAATTCTTAGCTTAGAGTGTTTGAAACTTTAATGTCCTTCTAGTTGAATTTTCATTGTATGATTACTTGTGGATTAGTTTAAAACATTATTGATAAAGATTGTAAGTTGAGAAGAATGATTCTTAACTGTGGGTTGAGATTTTGTTTGAGGACAAGGAAAGGCTTAATTGTGGGGGTATTTAATAAACAATAAATTATACATGTTTTTTCCTCATGCTTAGCCTAAATTTTGGATGAATTAACCCTTGATATGTGTAAATTGATGCTCTTAAACTTTTAATTTCATGTTCTATACGTAGGTGAGCATAGGGAAGAGAAAAGAGCAAGGAACAGGCCAAAAACGGAGAAAATAGACCAAAGTATGAAAACAACACGGCCTAGAGATTCACCACACGGCTGTATGACATAGCCTTGCCACCTTGAGCTCGAACACAGCCCAACCCCGGCAAGCACGGCCAAACCACATGGCCGTGGCACCTCAAGAGGCTCGAGCACGGCCTGAGCCTTGATCCACACGGGCGTGGCACACGGGCGTGTTCCTGTCGTGAGAAAGTTCAATTTCACACAGAAAAGGCTACTTAGGGGCTAAAAAAGGCATTCCAAAGCTCTATATAAAGACCCTAAGGGGCAACTACTAAGGGGTACTTTTCTCCCCTCAAGAGTGTGCTTATTTCCCACAAAGGGTGTGCTATTTTCCTACCAACACAAAAAGTAGAAGCAAGGAATTACTCCAAGAAAAGCCGATTGATCCATCTCCCTTCAAATTCCTACAGAGGTTTTTGGGTTCTTTATGTTTTATTATCATTATTCTTTTGAGATGTTTTCTTTTATAATTATGAACTAAATCCCCCAAATACTTGAGGGGGATGAAACCTACGACAGATCTTGTTATTATTTTCTCTTGAATTATATGATAAATATTTGATTTGTTCTTAATTGTATTTTTAACTCTTAAATTTATATTTCCAGGATATTGATTTAAGTTGAATATGCTTATGTAGAGGAGCAAAAGCCCCTGCATAGGAGTAGATCCAACACAATTAAGCGGGGTTGATAGCAATCCTGGAGATAGGATGACGAAAATCTGTCGGATTAGGGTCAAACCTAATAAGGGAGTCCATAGAACGAATTAAGGAAACACTAGGGGTTTTAATTAGAAAGAGATTTCAATTAATCAACCTAGGGTTAGTTGTTTTTAGTCTCGAGAGAGATATTAACATAAGTTAGGGGTTTTTATGGATCAAGTCAAGTGAATAAATCGTCTAGTTCAAGAGTTGATAACAAGAGAAGTCTAGGTGGATTCTCCCTTGAGTATTGTCCAAGTCAATCAATTTTCCTATGAGTTTTCCCCAATCCACTTTTTGTGCATTTTTAGCTTAGTCTAATAATTAGTTTAGTTTAATAAAAATCCCCTTCATTTTCAGGTTAAATAATAGAAAGAAAGTTCGTACTAGTACTTTTGGTTCCATTGAGTACGATATCTCAGTCTTGCCACTAAGCTATACTACTATTCGATAGGTGCACTTGCCTTAAATCGTGATAATAGTTAGTTTTGGGTACAATCATAGTTTATAAATTTTATTACTTCACATCACGTATATCAAGTTTTTAGCGCCGTTGCCGGGGAACTAAGATATTAAGAACACTCAATTTCTATTACTTTAACCATTACTAATTTATTTATTTCTAGCCTTTATTTTTATTTATTTACTAAAATCTTCTTTGTTTTTTTTTTCCCTTCTAGGTATCTCTAGTTTATGACTAGAAGAAACCAAGGAGGACCACTACTGTTCGATAAAGATTTAGAAGCTACAGTTCGCAGAAATCATAGAGAGATTAGACGAGGCCTACAGTATCCAGTGCAGGAACAAGAACCTGAGCCTACTAAAGAGATGGAAGCAAATCAAGACAATCTACCACCTCCCGCGATCACCGCAGAACCGGTGAACCAAAATAATGCTCCTCATACTATGTATGATTATGCTGAGCCTAATTTGGCTGGTACTGAATCTAGTATTGTTAATCCTGCTATTGCTACAAATAATTTTGAATTGAAACCTAACACTATTCATATGATTCAACAATTTGTTAAGTTTGATGGTTTACAGGATGAGGATCCCAACTCACACTTAGCCAATTTCTTGGAATTTTGTGACACTTTTAAAATCAATGGTGTTTCTGATGATGACATTCACCTCTGACTATTCCCTTTTTACCTAAGGAATAAAGCTAAACAATGGTTAAATTCCCTACCACGAGGCTCAATCACTACATGGGAACAGATGACCGAAAAATTTTTACTTAAGTATTTTCCTCTAGCTAAAACAACTAAATTGTGGAATATATCTCTTCTTTTGTGCAGATGGATTTAGAGACACTTTATGATGCCTGAGAGAGATACAAAGATCTCTTAAGAAGGTGCCCTCACCATGGGTTGCCTTTGTGGTTACAAGTTCAAACCTTTCACAACGGTTTGAATCCCTCAACAAGGCAGATGATCGATGTTGCCGCCGAAGGAACAATCAATAACAAAACACCAGAAGCAGCCTATAAATTTATAGAAAAGATGTCATTGAATAACTATCAGTGGCAAGTCATGCAAACAAAGCCACAGAAAGCTGCAGGAGTTTTTAACATTGATGCTGTAACCATGCTTTCTAATCAGGTAGAACTTTTAAATAAAAAGATTGATAATTTTGTTGGTTCTACATAGGCACACCCAGTAATGCATTGTGACTCAATTCAAGGAACCATGTATAATCCAGATTACCCCTCCCATGGACATGGCATGGAGACTGAGCAAGCCAACTATATGGGTAACAATTCTAGATCTCCAAATAACTCTTATAGTAACACTTACAATGCAGGTTGGTGGAACCACTCCAAGTTTTCATGGGGAGGACAAGGAAATCAAAGACAACCACCTCCTCCAGGATTTCAACAGCCACCATTCCAACAAGAGAAAAAGCCAAATCTTGAAGAGATGCTTACAAAATTTATTACCGTGTCAGAAACAAGTTTCCAAAACATCGAAACGACACTAAAGAACCAGCAAGCATCCATCCAAGGGATCGAGAATCAAATTGGTCAACTCGCAAAGATGATTTCTGATAGACCACAACGTAGTTTGCTGAGTAATACTGAGCCAAATCGTAGAGAACATGTAAAAGTAGTTACTCTAAGGAATGGAAAAGTACTAGCTGAATTGGAAACGAAGCCTGCTCAAGAATCTAAAAAGGACAAGGTAAAAGAAAAGGAACCTAAGGAAAACACTCCACCAGCACTTAAAGAATATAAACCACCCATACCATAAAGAAAGACCACATGGATGCTCAATTTGGTAAATTTCTTGAACTTTTTAAACAGCTACATATTAACTTACCTTTTGTTGAAGCAATTTCGCAGATGCCAAAGTACACAAAAATTTTAAAGGAACTTCTCACAAATAAAAGGAAGTTGGAAGAACTATCCACAATGGAACTCAATGAGGAATGCTCAACTATTCTCCAAAATAAACTACCAACCAAACTGAAAGACCCAGGAAGTTTTACTATTCCTTGCTTAATTAGCAGTTTAAACATTGAAAAAGCCTTAGCGGATTTAGGCGCTAGTATTAACATAATGCCTTACAAAATGTTCAAGCAACTAGGTCTAGGGGAACCAAAAGCTATTAGGATGAGTATTCAATTAGCTGATAGATCTGTTAAATATCCTAGGGGGATCATTGAATATGTATTAGTAAAAGTAAATAAATTTATATTCACTGTTGATTTTGTTATGCTTGACATGGATGAAGATATTGAGGTACCCTTAATTTTAGGACACCCATTCTTAGCTACTACTAGGGTTGGTGAAGAAGAAGTTGTTTTTAAAATTTATGATGCAATGCAATTTTATAGAGAATAGGATGATTCTTGTTATTTCATTGATTCTATTGATTATTTTGTTCAAGATAATTTTCAGGAAATCACTTTTGAAGACATGTTGGAACTGTGTCTTGTTTAAGGTAGGGAGGAAGATTAAGCCACCACTAAAGTAAAGAAAGTAATAAAAGATTTAAACTCTAATGAACTTGTCATAAGGCACATAAGTTATGAGGGTATTAAGATGAATGACGAACTAAGACAAAAACCCTCGATTGATGAACCTCCTAAATTGGAACTAAAACAATTGCCTGACCATTTGGAATATGCATTTTTGGGGGATGATTCTACATTACTAGTAATTATCGCATCAGATTTGAGCAATGAAGAGAAAGAAAAATTACTTCAAGTACTAAGAGAACACAAAAAGGCTATAGCTTGGAAGATTTCTGATATTAAAGGAATTAGCCCCTCTTTTTGCACCCACAAAATTCTAATGGAAAATGAATATAAGCCATCGGTGCAAGCTCAGAGACGATTGAATGCCAACATGAAGGAAGTCGTAAAAGCTGAGGTAATTAAACTTCTAAATGCAGGAATTATTTATCCTATTTCTGACAGTTCTTGAGTAAGTCCTGTGCAGGTTGTTCCTAAAAAGGGAAGCATAACTGTGGTGTCTAATGACAAAAAGGAATCAATATCTACAAGAACAGTCACTGGATGGAGAGTTTGTATTGATTATAGAAAGTTGAATGACGCAACCAGAAAAGACCATTTTCCCTTACCCTTCATCGATCAAATGTTGGAAAGACTGTCAGGACATATGTATTACTGCTTCTTGGATGGCCTCTCTAGTTACTTCCAAATCTCGATAGCTCCATAAGATCAAGAAAAGACAACATTCACATGTCCATACGGTATGTTTGCTTATCGTAGAATGCCTTTTGGATTATGTAATGCCCCTTCTACTTTTCAGCGATACATGTTAGCTATCTTTGACGAATTCGTGGAAGACATCATGGAGGTATTTATTGATGACTTTTTAGTTTTCTGTAATTCTTTTCAACTCTGTCTTAATAATTTAAAATGTGTTCTAATAAGATGTGAAGAGACGAATCTAGTGCTTAATTAGGAAAAACTTCACTTTATGGTTCAAGAAGGTATTGTATTATGACATAAAATTTCTAGTAAAGGGATAGAGGTAGATAAAGCAAAAATTAAAACCATTGAAAAATTTCCTCCCCCTAATTCGGTTAAGGCTATAAGAAGCTTTTTAGGACATGCTGGCTTTTATCGAAGGTTTATTAAAGACTTTTGTAAAATAGCTAATCCTTTAACAAAATTACTAGGAAAAGATGTGCTTTTCAATTTTGATCAGGAATGTTTAGAATCTTTTAACACTCTCAAAGAAAAATTAGTTAATGCACCGATTATGATTTCACCTGATTGGAATCTACCTTTTGAACTAATGTGTGATGCGAGTGATTTTGCAGTAGGTGTAGTTTTAAGACAACGAAGAGACAAGCACTTCCAACCGATTTATTATGCTAGCAAAACTTTGACGGCCGCGCAATCAAACTATACTACCACGAAAAAAGAATTGCTAGCTGTTATTTTTGCGTTTGACAAATTTAGATCATATTTAATATTTTCTAAAGTCATTGTTTATACTGATCATTTCACTCTTCGTTATCTTTTAACTAAAACTGATGCAAAATCTCGATTAATAAGATGGATTCTATTGTTACATGAATTTGACTTAGAGATACAAGACAAGAAAGGAACTGAAAATTTGGCAGCGGATCACCTTTCAAGATTGGAAAATCCATACCCCAAGGACCTCGATAAAATAAACGACTTGTTTCCTGAAGAACAACTCCTAGCCATAGCAGAAGCTGCAGTCCCTTGGTTTGCCAATTTTACAAATTATTTAGTAGCTAACATAATCCCAAAAGGTTTGACCCATCAGCAAGAGAAGCGATTCTTTGCTAATGTGAAAAATTACTTTTAGGAAGATCCTTTCCTTTTTCATATTTGTGCAGATCAAGTCATTCAAAGATGCGTTACTAAGACAGAAGCATATAAAATTTTAGATCATTGCCATTCTGGACCAATAGGAGGACACCACAGTGGAACTATAACTACTCACAAAGTACTCGAATCAAGTTTTTACTGGCCCACCCTTTTCAAGGATGCAAACAAGTATGTGACCTTCTGTGATAAATGCCAGAGGACAGGTAATATCTCTCAGCATAATGAAATGCCTCAAACGTATATACTCTCATTCAAAATATTTGATGTATGGGGTATTGAATTCATGGGTCCTTTCCCTACTTCATTTGGGAATAAATACATACTAGTAGCAGTAGATTACATGTCAAAATAGGTGGAAGCCCAAGCTTTACCTACTAATGATGCTAGAATGGTAGTACGTTTTCTAAAAAAACTTTTCTCTCGATTTGGAACACCTAAGATAATTATTAGTGATAGGGGTACTCATTTTTGCAATGCTCAATTTGATAAAGTTTTAAAAAGATATGGAGTGCACCATAGAACAGCTACCCCTTATCATCCACAAACCAGCGGACAAGTTGAAGTAACAAATAGAGAACTAAAACGCATTCTAGAGAAAACAGTAGAAACAAATAGGAAAGATTGGTCAAGCAAAGTAGATTATGCTTTATGGGCCTATAGAACTGCATTTAAAACTCCCATAGGAACATCTCCTTATAGACTTGTTTACAGAAAAATTTGCCATCTACCATTTCAACTTGAACATAAAGCATTTTGGGCTATCAAATTCCTAAATCTTGATTTTAAGCTTGCAGGTGAGAAACATCTAATGCAATTAAATGAGCTGGATGAATGGCGCTGCAATACATACGAAAGCTCATGATTATATAAGGAAGCCACAAAGCGACGCCATGACAGCCGTTTAAGACAACCTAAGCAGTTTAAAACCGGCAATCTTGTCTTGCTATACAACTCAAGGCTTAAACTATTCCCTGGAAAACTTAAATCAAGATGGTCAGGCCCATTCACTGTTCAAACTGTCTTCCCATACAGCACAGTCGAGGTAACTCATCCAAACCACGACACTTTCAAGGTAAACGGCCATCGGCTTAAACATTATAAAGGTAAGGATTTTAAGAATAATAGGGAGGAGCTTCAGCTCCACGAACCCTCGTAATGATACACGCAAGCAGTGTCGAGCTTAGACTCTAACTAAGTGCTTCTCGAGAGGTAACCCGAGCACTGACTTAGTAAATTCTTTTATTTCAACTTTCTAATACATCGACTAACCTTTTGAATGTAGGTTTTTCGAGCCACACGGCCATACACATGGGCGTGCCTAAGGCCGTGTGGACAATACGAGCAGAGACACAGCCGTGTGATATGGCCGTGTATGAGCAAGGTAAAATTTTTCTTAACACAGGGGCTTAGACAACTTGCCACAGCATTGCGATGTGGCCGTGGCTGAACCTGCCAATTCAAACACGGGCTTCGACAAGTGGCCACAGCCGTGCCCCAAGGCCGTGGTCGACCCTGCCAATTCCGACACGAGCGTGTAACCTAGTACACGGTCGTGGGAGAAGCGAACATCGAAGGACATGGCCATGCAACATGGCCGGTGCCTTAACATGCCCTAGGAACATGGGCATGTGTTACGAAACCGGCACGCCGAAACCCTCAATTTTTAAACCACACGGGCTAACCCCGAGCCACACGGGCGTGTACCATGCCTATGTGACCTAAAATTCTATATAAACAACCCACTATTCATCTTCTTCTTCCCCTAAACCCTAAAAATCTCTCAACCCAACTACCATACCCACCATTTCTAGCGCCGCTGCCGTCCTCAACAGTGCCACCACACTTATGCAACGTCACCACGATCGTGCTCCACCCCCATAGTCACCCATTCGGTTTCTTTTTCTTATTTCTCTCTTAAATTTCTAATGTCTTTATATATTTTTATAATTTTCTTTATTTAGTTTTTGCATTATTTTTGGGCATGAACTTCATTGATTTAGCATGATTATTCTAGAATTTTCAACATGTCACTTAGAATCATCCTTGCGCTACCATCTTTAGCTTTTTTAGGCCATTAATCTTAGTCCCAATTTTTATATAGACACTCTCATTCTGTCCAAACTCCATGTTTAGATTAATCGAATTATTTCCTTTTCACTAGTTTTTGCATTCATTTAGGTACTAAGTATTTGACTGAATAATTTTGATTATCATTAAACTATCATTTAAGTTATGCATAATGCCAATACATACTCATTTTCTTTCTCGTTTTGTTTTATTTCAGCAAACATGTCGTTTTCACGTGGAAAGAAAGCTGTCATCCCTACTTCAAAGAAGCGAAAGGGGCCCAGTGGTTCATCTTCCAGACCCACAGCTGAAGCTCGCCATCTTTTTCTTCAATTCCCACAGAACTCCCAAAAGGAGTTATTTCAGATTCTGTGAGCACGACCTCTAGGAGCCGGAAGATGCATTGACTGGGCCACCTTAGAGCAGGGCCCTATTGACAACAAAACCCTGGGACCAGTTCTTTCAGATTGTGGAGCCTACCTACCTTGAACTCACTCTAGAGTTCTGCTCAACATTTCATCTTCAGGCCGTGATGAGCCGACACGACGATCTAGGGATGATACAATTCCGTCTAGGGGGCCTTGTTCATTAGCTTAGTGTACCGGAGTTCGGTACAGCACTCGGCCCGTACACTGAGTAGTTTTTAGAGGAGGAGAACCTTTCTGAGCTCCACTGCCACATCCACGTCTCTCCAGTTAACTGCTTGCGCGCCCTAGTCCCTGGCCAGCCCACATACGACCCCAGTCGCTCCAAAACGACCAATCTCGCCCCATATTTGAGGTACATACATGCCCTCTTCGCACACACATTGATGGGTAGACGCGAGAGTACTAGCGTCGTCAACACCCACGACGTCTACTTTTTATGGAGCATGGCGCATATTCATGTGATCGATCTTGCCTACTTCATCGCTCATACCATCCAGCACCAGACGAAGCGACACCATAGGGGCATGATATCTATGGGCCCATACATCACTCGACTGGCCCGCCACTTCGGCCTACTCAATACAGCAGCCCAGACTTCCTCCTATGCACTGATCGGCCAGATGTCCCCATGGGGCATCTAAACTATGCTACATATGAGGATGATCTAGCACCGACATGGGACCGATCCTCCAATACCGACTACTTCAAGATACCGAGCAGGAGGACCTCGAGGACATTACTGATGATGTCCCACCACCGGAGGAGGCACCATCTGAGCCACCACGCCCTCACCGCCCAGTTCATATGGTAGCTTCATATGCTGACATATCCGAGTGCCTCACACGATTCGAGCAGCAGTGCTTCCAACGCTTCTATCATATCGACGCTACTCTTCAGCAGATATGCCAGCATCTTCACAACTCATCACCGCCCCCACCTCGTAAACCATCTGAGGATTAGGACTTCTGAATCCTCTTTTCTTCTTTTTTATTTTCATTTTATTCTTCTTTTTCTTTTTCTTTCATCATATTTTTTTCATTATTTGAATTTTAGTATTTTCAGAACTTAATTTACTTTACTTCTTTATGTCAATTATTTCATATCGGTTATTCCCTAACAAACACATTTTGCTAATCCAAACTCCCTAAAACTGATAAATGCTTTTGCAGTTTCAAAGGAGCTCTACAGCTTAAATCTAAAATCTAATGGGAACCTTGCCACAACTTCACCCAGTTGACACCGCCAAAGCCTACACTCCCAATATAAAAGCTGTGGACAAACAAACACTACCACCATCGGAGTATCCACCTCCACATCTTCCTTTGTCCCAGACACTCTATAGACACCACCATCTCACAAATTCATCCAATTTAGGGAGTTTCATTTCTTTCCCTATCTTATGATATTATGTTTCTATTGCTACTAATGTATCTTTGTACATTGAGGGCAATGTACATCTTAAGTGTGGGGGGAAAACTTACTTTCAGTCATTGCATTCTCTTTGAAACCCCTGAAAATTTTTAAAACTAACTTTTTGCATTGTTCTCAAAATTTCGAATTCTCATTTCCACTCTCTGCATTATCCTCAATCTCCTATTAGGAAGTAATTCTGATTGATTTATGATTTTTATTGATGTGTTGAGAATTAAGACATAGGTGCTTATACTTTGATTATTCAAACTTTAAAACATTAGGGAATCAAACATGATAGGTTGAAATTTTTGAGAATTTAAATTTTTCTAGGTTATTTTCCCTAATTTTAAGTGTTATCTTGAGATTTGAAATTTGCAAGATTGACATCAAAAGCCATAATTTTGGTGAGATTTTTGAGCCTTTTGAGCATATACTTTTTTGTGCTCACTTTTATTACCGCTTTGAGTGAGTCAATATTAATTTTTTATTCTAGAACTTGCTTCGCATGTTGAGACAACATCATTGACTTGATATACCGAAATGATAAAGGCACCTAGGTTTAACCCACTTACTCCATAAAAGCCTACCTTCATAAATTAACCCCTAGTGAACCCCATTGAGCCTAACAACCCATTCTTTGACTCACCTCTAATATTAACCTATAACCCATTTTTTTTGAATTCTATTCAATTATTTTGATCCCTATTTTAGTCGAGATTTGAGTTGAATTATTATCTAACTTTGTTCTCTTTTTTAGTTTGTAAAATTTGTAAATATTCAAAGTATGATTTGTTCTTAAAAAAATGTATATACAATTAATTCAGTTCTAATTCATATCTTAGTTATAGTTTAATATTTTTGCATATTTCTATTATAAGCTATCAAATCCAGAACAATGTCATCATAAGGCTTAGCTCGAGAAATATGTTCCAGTGATAGAGATTTTACTAGCTAGATGATTTTTCAATTTAATCTCGATTCTAACCCTCTTTTTCAGCTTGTGACAACACCCCTAACCAAAGCCCCATTACAACCATTGAAAGACCTTTTGATCGATGTGTCATATCAATCTATAGTGGTGGAGATTTGATTTTCTTGCAAGCCTATGGTAATAACTTTTCAAGTTGACTAAACAGTGCTTAATTCTTGAACCCTAAACACTTTGAGTGGATAGAGTGAATCTTTAGCGAGGATGTCAAATCATGTTGATTTCGATTGAGAGGTAATTACTTAGGAGAATAGAGACAACCTATGTTTCTGTGATAAAATTCTCAACTTAGAGTGTTTGAAACGTTAATGTTCTTCTGGTTGAATTTTCATTGTATAATTACTTGTGGATTAGTTTGAAACATTATTGATAAATATTGTAAGTTGAGAAGAATGATTCTTAACTGTAGGTTGAGATTTTGCTTGAGGACAAGAAAAGGCTTAAGTGTAGGGGTCTTTGATAAACGATAAATTATACATGTTTTTACCTCATGCTTAACCTAAATTCTGGATGAATTAACCCTTGATTTGTGTAAATTGATTCTCTTAAACCTTTAATTTCATGTTCTATATGCAGGTGAGCATAGGGAAGAGAAAAGAGCAAGGAACTGTTCGAAAATGGAGAAAATGGGCCAAAGTATGAAAACAACATGGCCCAGAGATTCACCACACGGCTGTGTCACACGGCCGTGCCACTTTGAGCTGGAACACGGCCTAACCCCGACAAGCACGGCCAGACCACACAGTCGTGCCACCTTAACAGGGTCGAGCACTGCCTGGGCCTTAATCCACATGGCGTGGCCACGGGTGTGTCCCTGTCGTGAGGAAGTTCAATTTCACTCAGAAAAGGCTACTTAGGGGCTAAGAAATGCATTACAAAGCTATATATAAAGACCCTAAAGGGCAACTACTAAGGGGTACTTTTCTCTCCTCAAGAGTGTGCTTATTTCCCACAAAGGGTGTGCTATTTTCCTACCAACACAAAAAGTAGAAGCAAGGAATTACTCCAAGAAAAGTCGATTGATCCATCTCAGAAGCTGAATTCTCCTTCAAAGACTGAAGATCTCCCCTCAAATTCCTACAGGGGTTTTTGGGTTCTTTATGTTTTATTATCATTATTCTTCTGAGATGTTTTCTTTTATAATTATGAACTAAACCCCTCAAATACTTGAGGGGGATGAAACCTAAGACAAATCTTGTTAATATTTTCTCTTGAATTATATGATAAATATTTGATTTGTTCTTAATTGTGTTTTTAACTCTTAAATTGATTTTTCTGAGATATTATTTAAGTCGAATGTGCTTATGTAGAGGAGCAAAAGTCCCTGCATAGGAGTAGATCCAACATAATTAAGAGGGGTTGATTGCAATCCTAGAGATAGAACAACGAAAATTTGCCAGATTAGGGTCAAACTAATAAGGGAGTCCATGGAACGAATTAAGGCAACACTAAGGGTTTTAATTAGAAAGAGATTTCAATTAATCAACCTAGGGTTAGTTGTTTTTAGTCTCGAGAGAGATATTAACACAAGTTAAGGATTTCTACGGATCAAGTCAAGTGAATAAATCGTCTAGTTCAAGAGTTGATAACAAGTGAACTCTAGGTGGATTCTCCCTTGAGTATTGTCCAAGTCAATCAATTTTCCTATGAGTTTTTCCCCAATTTACTTTTTGTGCATTCTTAGCTTAGTCTAATAATTAGTGTAGTTAAATAAAAATCCCCTTTTATTTTTAGGTTAAATAATAGAAAGAAAGTTAGTACTAGTACTTTTGGTTCCCCTGGGTACGATATCTCGGTCTTGCCACTAAGCTACACTGCTGTTCGATAGGTGCGCTTGCCTTAAATCATGATAATAGTTAGTTTTAGGTACGATCATAGTTTATAAATTTTATTACTTCATATTACGCATATCAGTTACTGGGCTACTTTAGATGATAGATTTTAGGTAGAGAAATACTGAAGCCTATAGAAAACTTGAGACTGTAGTGGACTTACGACTGCGAAAACAGCTCTTAAACTACTACTTTCATAAGACATTTGTTTAAATCATTGGAACTATGAACTAATTCCATAAAATTTCTAATTCAGATAACACGGAAATCGATGATGAGCACTAGAAGAGGTGCAAGAGGCCGCGGTAGAGGTTGTGGAAGTGTTAGGGCTGGGTCGTTGGCATCGGGCTATATGCCCAATTTTGAAGTAGAAAAGGCTTCAGCCTCACCCATGGCTAAGATGAGGCCGTATGATTGAGCCGCTGGGGAGGATGCATTGTCGCAGGTAATGCTAAGAATTTTGGAAAGGGTCGCTGGGCCCAATAATGGTGTGGAAAATCGTGGGTTGATTTCGAAGCGACTTCGATCCAATGGGTCGAGATCTTTAAGGGCATTGCTGGTGTGGCTCCCAACGTGGCTGAATACTGGTTAGAGGCCACTGAAAGCATAATGGATGATTTGGACTGCACACTTGAGCAAAAGTTAAAAGGGGCAGTATCGCTGCTTAGGGAGGAAGCCTACCAGCGGTGGTTAATGGTGAAAGAGGGCACCCAACCTGAGCAGATTACCTGGGAATTCTTTAAGTCTGTATTTTGGGGGAAGTACGTTGGAGCAAGCTATGTAGATGCCCGAAGGAAGGAGTTCTTAAACTTAACACAAGGAGACATATCCGTGGTGGAGTATGAGGCAGAATTCCTACGACTCAGTAGGTATGCTAAGGGAATAGTGGCCACAGATTATGAACGGTGCGTGTGGTTTGAGGATGGCCTGAGAGACAGTCTCAGGGTGCTGATAGCTCCACAGATGGAGTGGGATTTCGCAGCACTAGTTGAGAAAGCTATGGTTGCGGAAGAGGTGAAGCGCATTGAGCGCTTAAATCAGGATAAGGAAAGAGGCAAAAACAAACAGGATGCAGAATCTTCTAGTGTTGGAAAGAGGCCTACGAGGAGGGCCAGAGTGGATAGGCCGGTCAGAGCTGGGCCCCCAGCTACTAATGCTAATGCTAGAATACCACCTTGTGCTTTTTGTGGAAAGGACACTTGGGTGAGTGATGGAGTAGGACAGGAGCTTGTCTGGGTTGTGGATCAATGGAGCACAATTTCAGAGAGTGTCTAAGGAGGCGAGGTCAAGTGCAACCAGGCAGGGGTCATGAGCAGCCTCAAAGGGGTGGTCAACAACCGCCAAGGGGCTGACGTCAGGCCAGATGTGAGAATGGCTTAGGTTGTGGAGCACCAGGTAGTGGTGTTAATTATGCTGAAGCAATGCAGCTAGCTCTAGTTACGCAGGACGTTGCCAAGAGGTCAGAGACGCTCCTGATGCGAATACTAGTACACACCCTACCATAGTGTACTATATAATTATTTTGGTATTAGAATTAGAGGGTGCAGCAAAAGCGTAACGGCGTAATCGGTGTTGTACGACTATTAGATAGTTGGAAATTTCAAGGACGAAATTTCTTTAAGGGGGTAGAGTTGTAACGCCCCAAAAATCTCGAACTTTCTTTTGTGGTTAAGATGTGTATGGTGTATTTGATATTTTAGTTAAGTGTTATTAAAGTGTTAAAGGGCCATTTATTAAGTTCTGAGTTTGAGCTTTGAGGTGGAGAAATTTCTATAAAATGTTAAAAGAACCCTATTTTCGAGTGTCATGGCTTTTAAATAAATGGAGAAGAAATAGGAAACAAGTAAGATTATGGTGTAGTGGCTAAGTGGCGCCACTTAGGGAGCAAGGAGGTGGCATCAATAGCTAGCTAGGGGATCCTTGGTTCGAGTGCTAGCATGGTAATATTTTGGATTTATTTTTACACTATGGATGGCTAGTAGTGGCATTGGAGTTGAACTCTGAAGGAAGTGATCAAAAGAGAAATTCAAGGAAGTGATAATAGAGAAAACTTAGGAAGAGATTAAGGCGTAGAGAAGTGGAGCTGAATTGGGAATTTGGGGATAGGTAAATTCGGCTATAGTATATATAGGTGCCGATTTTGGGGATTCTAGGCTAATGTTGAATTCTTCCTTTCTATTTTGCCGAAAATACTTTTCTCTCCAAATATCTAAAAGCCAAAATCCCTATTCTTTCTCTTTTATTTTGTGCCGATTTCTTCCCTCCTTTCTCATCAAACTCTTTTCTTTCTTGCTCCTAGTTGACCTTCCTTAAAGCCGAATATCTTTTGGCCAAAATTCTGTGGTGCTGCCACTTTGTCTTCAACGTTTGCCGATTCATTCTTGTGTAAGTACTTTGCTTTCTTTTAGTTGATCTTTCTAGTACCGATCCCGTCTCTCCCTCACTCCTTCTAAATCAGTTTTGGTAGGGGATTAGTATCGAATCTCAAATTTTAGATCTCTACCGATTTGCTCATTAAGCGTTTTGGGGTTTTGGGTAAGCATTACTCTTTTATTGGTTAAGGTTGGTTGAATGATCATAAGTGTTTTAAAGGTGACATAAGATGATTGCAATCACTTGTTGCTTAGTTTTTAATGATTAATATTGATGTAGATTTAATAAATACTCGTGATTAGTGATCAAGGAAGGGCTGTTAAGGCTTGACGTCTAAGATAAGGCAAATGTGGTATTATGGTTTTTGGTAATAGTATTTGATAAGTGTATGATTAACTGTTGAGTGACATCAATTGTAGGTTCATGGCTAAGGATTTCATAGCACGTTTTGTTAAGTAGGTATGTACGAACACTTCACACACACAATAGATCGGCAAATCTCGAAATGCCGAAATGTAGAAATGCCAAAATGTCGAAATGCCGAAAAGCTAAAAGTTTGGCTACGGTAGTCATGCGAGTGTACGAACACTCGTATGAGGGTAATTGATGCGTTATCAGAGGCTTCATGAGCGATCTCATGGACTTGGGTCACGTTTTGGCCAACTGGGCCAGAATGGGCCAAATGGGCCCGACGGCCTCGTGGGTCTAGAAAAGTGAAAATTGGTAGATTGGTAATAAGTGATGAGTTGATTAAGTTTGTTGTGTGTCTTGGAATAGATTTGGGCCTGATGGGCCGGATAATTGTGATTGGGCCTAATGGCCATATAAATGTGATTGGGCCTAATGGGCCATATAAATGTGATTGGGCCTGATGGGCTATATAGATGTATGAAAGCATGTGGACTTGCTAGGGTTTTATAATGGACTTTTAGGCCTATATTCTAATGAATCCTTAAGCGGGCATAAAACTTAATTAATTTATCAAGTGCGTCTGTGGACAAGTCATGAGGTTAGAGTATGGCAATAGGCATATGCATGTCTCGGATTGGATCTAGGGAGAGCTTGGTACTTAAGCAATCTTAATGACCCACCTCCTCTTCTCTAGAATCCTACCTGGTGCATAGTGTCTGTTAACTTTAGCAAACGAGGACTTGTTGACGGGCCAAAGTTTGTAATTAAGACCTATACTGTTAAGAAATTACTAAAATACCCCTATAGGGTAGAATTACTAAAATACCCCTGTAGGGTAGAATTATATTGCATAAGGGTCACATAATCGCTTGATGACTGTGGATCCAATGAAGGCTTTTGAGCCATGAGCAACTCTACTGCAACGATGAGTAGTGCCACAACCGATGCTAAACGAAGGCTTTTAGGCCACAAGCAGCTCTGCTGCAACAATGAGTGGTGCCGTAACCGGTGTCACAACGAGTGTATAAGGATGCGTGGGTCGAGTATCTCCCGACAGGAGTGTAGGTTTGGAAGGGGGTGTACAAGGTTGGGTATGGGTAATTGTGCATTGCATGCGCATATTGATATCTGTGATATGGGCTCGGGCCCAATTGAGGCCACTATGGGCTTAGGCCCAAAGGCCACTGTATATTGTGATATGGGCTCAGGCTCAACTGAGGCCACTATGGGCTAAAGCCCAAAGGCCATCGATATTGAATAGGGCTTTGGCTTAATCTGATTGTTGCATGATTACTTGTTTGACGAGGGTCGTACACACTGAATTTCGAAACTCACTCCCTTTTTTTTATTTTTTTTCAAGTGACCCTCAGTAGGCGGCTCGACATAGGAGAGAACTCGGAGGTGGCCACACTACACTACTATTTACTTTGAGGATTAGTAGTTTTATTTACTTTCCTTATTTTGCATTGTTTTATTGGGTTGTAATAAGGCCTTTTATCTTTGGTATGATTTTATATTTGGATTTTATTATTATAACTACTAAAGTTTCAAACTCAAACGGGATTTCTGAAATGAAACATGTTTTCGAATTCAACATAAATATCTGCACGTTTTCTTAAAACATGAGCTTTCGCTGTAATTTAGCAAGATATGTACACTTGGGTTTTCAACTTATAAACTCAAAGCTTTTACTCAAACTCACCTAAACTTTTGACTAAGCGAACCTTCTAATGATCACATTTTAAACTAAGTCTTTTTTTTCTAACAAAACTGTTTTGAAAATAAACCCTTATTCGAACCATGGACGAACGAATATCTTCAAAGTCTTCCAAGTATACGATTTATATGATTAACCCCTCAATGTGACATCCCGAATTTACTTAGAATATTAGTACGATTTAACGTACCTGAATCAGATACAATATCATTCCTTTATTAAATTCTTGGATTTACTCGTTAACACTTTCAGAAACCATTTGAAATGCTAGAACTCAGAAATCTTCACACAAAGCCTACGTCCCAGACGTGGTCTTACATGTAAGCAATATCGATGCCTCTATCCCTGACAGGATCTCACACGAAATCTCAAATCGATGCCGGTGTCCCAAACACGGTCTTACACTCTATCTCAAATCGATGGCAACGTCCCAGACGTGGTCTTATACGAAATCATACTTCAGAATGGTTCATACGTAGTTTTTCATAGACCATCACATTATCGAAACTGTATACATATTCATTCAATTGGCTCTTATGGCCATTCCATAACAATTCATATCATACAATAGTATATTTCATTCCATAATTCACTTATTTGTAAATTGACTTACCTCATACAAACTCGAACAATAACGATCAGCTATTCAACGACTTTTGACTTTCCTCGATCTAAATCCTTTCTTTTTAGTTCTTGATCTAAATACATTCAAATTTAGCCCATTCAATTTCATATTCATTCAAATCAATCCAAATACACATATTTAGGGTATTTTACAAAATAACCCTCACATTTACACATTTTGACAATTTAGTCCTAATTCACAAAATCATCAAATTCATCAAATTTCATCACATTTAAACATAGCCAAATTTCATTGCTATTCAATTAAGTCCATATAACACAATTATTTCACAGATTAGTCCTCCAAAATATTATTTCCACAATTTAGCCCAAATAGCTTATAAACATCAAAAATTCATGGCAAAACATATTAATTTCACAACAAGCTTCCATAATTCATCCATTAACATTTCAAAGCTCTTAAAAATCAATAATGGCATTTCATGAAATCTTCAGAAATTTAGGCATGGGCTTTGTAGTATACTAAACAACGATCACAGAAATGTAAAAATTATCAAAAACCGATCAAAATCATACCTTGAATTAAGCTTGGTAATAGCCAAATATAACAAACATGAAACCATATTCTTTTCCTTTGTAAAATCGGCAAGAAGAACATAAAATGAACAAATTTTCATACTTTGTTTTATTTAATTAACACATATTATCCACTTACTTTAATGCCATTAATGAAACATTTATAACCAACATATAAAACATGGACATAAAAGTCCACTAACTTCATAATGGCATATTAACTTAATAAGGACTTTCACAATTTAAATCATAACAAATCAACATATTAGTATGCTAATTTTACTTTTTATGCATTTTAATCCTTTTTCAAATTAAACACTCAAACAGACAAATTAAATTACAGAAATTTCACAGAAGTTAATTTAGATAACACTGATACAGAGAATAATATTAAATTATTTTTTTCAAACTCAGATATGTGGTTCCGAAACCACTACTCTGACTAGGTTCTAAACCGGGATGTTACAAATTTAATTTTCGCATTTAAGGTGCAGACTTCACACGGCCTGGGTACACGCCTATGTCCTATGGTCGTGTCCTTCACCAGGCCAAGACACATGGCCGTGTCTCTGCCTGTTTGTTTACTACTAGACATTTTGTTTCTCAAAACTAAGGTGTAAGGGAGACATGGCCTATCAACACGTCCATGGGGATCGCCGTGCATGACGTAGACACAAGCCCGTGTGTCTACCCGTGTGGACTATATATAGGCTATTTACCAAGCCAATTGCCACTCTGAAACACAAAAACACATATGTCCATCCAACAACACTTATCATGTCATAAATTAAGCACTTAAACCTGCACAATTAAGGCATCCACTCATCATCCACATACCACAATCACTATTCACGAACATTACACAATTATTGACTCAATCATGCATGCAACCATATTCGTGAAAGACGTTATTACATGGTCATACCAATAACCAATATTTGCCAATTTCAAATGGCCTTGTACAAAATGAACTTTCAACTAAATTAGGCCAACATTCTTGACCAAATCAAAGATGACACTTAACAAATGACCAAGTCCCTATACATGTCATACTTTCAAAATATCACAAGTATCAAATACCCAAAATAACGATTCTGATAGTGTGACGCAGGCCTCCAACAAGTCCGATACTGAGCTAGCTTGGTGACACTATAAAACAAAGGAAAGGAAAGGAAAGGAGGGAGTAAGCTAAATAGCTTAGTAAGTTTATATGCAAATAAATAACATCTTAACAATGCAAATTCATATAATGAGAATTAATACAGTTACCATTGAGCCCACATATACTAATCTTACTCAAGCACAACTTACCATGATATCATCACTTATAACATTAATACTTACGAATTGCTCGTACACACCTGTACCACATCATCATACAAACACACATATTTTTACATCTTTTGTTATTTTCTCGTTGAACACTCGGAATACTAACGGATACATGGATGGTTTGCACATAAGTGCCACATATATGTAGCCAAAGCTACCACTTACAACATTTCACATATATGCTCGTTCTTGAGCTAGTCACAGGACTGCTCACACAAGTTGACGGTCAGGACATAACTACTCAGTGTTGCTCATACTAGCTGATAGGCATCCACAACAAATGCAGCATCACCTAGCCACTGGTATACATACTAGACCAGCACCCGAACATCACTTAATCGTTTAATCACACACTTGGGCTCCTAGTGACATGTCACTCATATCCTATTCTATTCCTAAGTTCAACCGGGATCTTTCCTCACTTATCACTTATCGAACTTTATCAAATACATTCGTTAGATCATTTACACAATTCATATAATATATAAACATAAATTAATGATTCATTATTTACATACAAACTTACCTCGATACAAAATGGCTACTTTTGCGATTTAGTCCACTACCTTGTCCTTCCCTCGATCAAGGTTAATTCCTCATCTTTCTTGATCTATAATAAAATATTTAACTCATTTAATTATCAATTAGGCCCCAAAAAAATCATATTAACGTAAAATTATATTTTTACCCCTAACTTTTCACTTATTTACACTTTAGTCCCTAGGCTCGTAAAATGAGAAGTATTCATTTTTTCTCAAAACCCAAGCCTAGCTGAACCTTATTCATGCTTATAGTAGCCCACATTTTTCATTTATTCACATATTTCTACACACATTTTTCAACTTTTGCATTTAGGTCCTTTTTGACATTTTCACTAAAAATCATCTAGCAAAAGTCATTTGTCCAACACTAAACTTTCATTTTCTACCATGAAACATCAAAAAACAAGCATGTCACACATGGGTAAATTTTTTAAAATGAATCTAGCTCAAATTAATGGTAGAAATAGGTAAATCGAATGATAATGACTTCAAAAATGTGAAGAGCGTTAAAAACGGGGCTAGGATGCACTTACTATCAAGCTTGAAAGTTGGCCAAACCTTAGCTATAGCTTGCCTTGAGAATTTTGGCCAAGGAGAGAAGATGGACACCAATTTTGACTTGATTTTTCCCTTTTTATTCTTTTATTAACCAAATGACCAAAATGGCCTTAAGGCATTTCTTTAAAATTTTTACCCTCCCATGTCCATTTTTTCCATCATGACATATAATGGTCTAATTACTAAATAAGGACCTCTAATTTAAAAATTTATTACAATTAAGCACCCAATACTTCTAGAACACATATTTTTGCACTTTTTGCAATTTAGTCCTAACAGTCAGATCGAACCCTCTATCAATAATATTTCGTAATGAAACTTTCACATATGCATTCAGTCATATTATAAACCTTCAAAATTTATAACAATAAAATTATTTACTTCGGATTCGAGGTCCTAAAACCACTATTTAGACTTAGCCCTAAATCGGGCTGTTACAGTTTTGATCATTAAAAGCACTATTAATTGAAGATCGGTCTTAGTACAGCCTGAGTTGGGTAAAGAATTCATGATTTTTACTGATACATCTTTAAATGGTCTGGGTTGTGTTTTGATGCAGGGAGGGCAAAGTAATAGCTTATGCCTCTAGACAGTTGAAGCCCAATGAAAAGAATTATTCAACGCACGATTTAGTGTTGGCCGCGATTGTGTTTGCATTGAAAATTTGGCGAAATCACTTGTTTGGTGAGAAGTTCCACATCTATACAGATCACAAGAGCTTAAAGTATTTAATGACTTAGAAAGACTTGAACTTGCGACAGTGAAGATGGCTCGAATTACTAAAAGACTATGACTTAGTAATTGATTATCATCCGGGGAAAGTGAACGTAGTTGCTGACGCTTTGAGTAGAAAGTCATTATTTGCTTTGAGAGTGATGAATACACAATTAGTTTTGTCGAATGATGGCTCGATTGTAGCTGAGCTGAAAGCTAGACCGTTATTTCTTCAACAAATTTGTGAAGCCCAAAAATGTGATAGTGAGTTGCAATCTAAACAAGTTTAGTGTAAGTTTACTTCTGATTCAGAGTTTCAAATTGAATTTGAAGATTGTTTTATGTTTAGAGGTAGAATTTGTATACCGACATATTACGAGCTTATTTAGAAGATTCTAAATGAAGCATACAGTAGTTGTTTATACGTATATCCGAGAAGCACTAAAATGTATAATGATTTGAAATAGCTATATTTGTGGCAAGGCATGAAGCAAGATATCTCCAAGTTTGTATCAAAATGCTTGATTTGTTAGCAAGTCAAAGCTAAACATCAAGTACCGTCGGGATTACTCCAGCCTATAATGATACCTAAGTGGAAATGAGATAGAGTGTCTATGGATTTTGTATCGAGTTTACCTCTATCTCTGAAAAAGAAAGATGCGATATGGATTATTGTTGATAGATTGACGAAATCTACGCATTTCATATCGGCACGTACAGACTTTTTGCTTGATAGACTCGCTGAGTTACATATCTTCAAGATTGTTAAATTGCACGGGGTACCAATGTCTATTATTTTAGACAGAGATCTGAGGTTTACATACCTATTTTAGAAGAAATTGCAAGAAGCTATGGGTACAAAGTTGTATTTTAGTACCGCATTTCATCCCCAAATTGATAGCCAATCTGAGAGAGTTATTCAGATCCTCAAAGACATGTTGCATTGTTGCATTTTAGAGTTTGAAGGCAGTTGGGAGAAATACTTACCGTTGATTGAATTTGCTTATAATAACAGCTTTCAATCAAGTATTAAAATGGCACCACACGAAGCTCTATACGGGCATAAATGTCAAACTCCATTATGCTAGACTGAGTTGAATGTGAAAAAGATTCACAGGGTTGATCTGATTAGAGAGACTGAAGAAAAAGTGAAAGTAATTCGCGACAATTTGAAAGCAGCTTTAGATCGACAAAGATCGTACGAAGATTTGAAATGAAAAGACATTAAGTTTCAGATTGGAGATAAAGTATTCTTGAAAGTGTCACCATGGAAAAAGATACTTCTATTTGGCAGAAAAGGAAAATTAAATCCGCGATTCATTGGACTGTATGAGATTATCGAGCGAACTGGGTCAGTGGCATATCGATTGGCATTACCGTCTGAGGTAGAAAAGATTCATAATGTATTCCATGTATCAATGCTACGACGATATCGACTAGACCCTTGACATATCATTTCTCCGACTGAAGTAGAGATTCAATCAGATATGACATACAATGAAGAACCGATCAGAATTTTGGCACGTGAAATCAAAAAGCTAAGAAATAAATGAATAGCATTAGTAAAAGTCTTGTGGCATCGGCATGAGATTGAAAAAGCTAAGTGAGAACTCTAGGATGCTATGAGAAAACTGTATCCCAGCCTATTCACTGGTAGGATTTTCGAGGACGAAAATCACTAAGGGGGAGAGTTGTAACAGCCTATTTTTAACTATATCAAAATTGTGGTTTCGGGACCACAAATCCAATGTCAAAAATTTATTTTACTATTATTTTGGGGTCTTTGGCAAGATAGCATGATTGTGTGAAATTTTCATGAAAAAATTGTATCGTTTGTGTGCTTAATTCGGTAAAAAGGACTAAATTGTGTACAGTACAAAATTAATGTTCTATTAGTAAAATGCACTTAATAGCTATGAATTTGAAATGTGGAAGTCCTTAAATGGTAATTATACCATTTTTAATTTTAGTGGACATTCATAGACATATTTCACGTGATTAAATGTTGTTTTATTAAAGGTTAATATAGTAAATTGTTAATTAAATGAATAATAAGTAAAACAAATATAATTATCACCTATTACTCATCTTTTTCAACCGAAAATTAGAACAAAGGAAGACATTAAAATAGCTTCAAGGTTCGGCCATTAAGTTCGTTTTTGTCCCGTTTTTATTAGTTTCTATGTTTTTGTGATCGTTGCAACTAGGTTTAGCTAGCCTATGGACTATTTTGCAAAAATGTTAAAGGTTTCGAGATTTTCCATTGATGAATATTGATGTGTTTTTCTATTTGATGATGAAATATGAAACCTTGTTATTAGATTTACAAGTTTTGTAAAGAGATTTTTGGGTTAAAATGCAAAATAGGGGTTTACTTGTGAAATGTGTAAAATGTGTGGTTAAATGTGTGAAAAATTGATAAATATGGGCTGTTAGGGACTAAATAGTAATTCGGCTAAGTATGGATGTTGTGGAAATTTCATGAATTTGTGATTTTGTGAAATAAGGACTAAATTATAAAAATGTGAAAGTTTAGAGGCGAATATGTAAATTTTCCTTAATGAGTATTTCGGACTAAATTGAATAAATAGATGATTGAATAAGTTAATTTTAATTACATTTAGATCAAGAAAGAAGGAATTCGAACTTAGATCGGGGAAAGAGCAAAGTAATTGAATAGTCGATTTGTTTCGTCGTTTTCGAATACAAGGTAAGTTCATATGCTAATAAATGTCGTTATATTCATATTATAAATGCAATATTATTGGATTAAACTGTGAAAATGGTTGAAAATGAGTTTACAGACATGATTGACAGAGATTCTACAGTTGAAAGTCTCATTCGAACCTTAAGAATAGTTTAGGATACGAATGCCATGACATTAGAGGTTACCGTAATGATGTTATCTGGGTGCTAGTCTTGTACGTCCAATCGGTGGCTGGGTTTCAAGCATGTGTTGTGGTACCTGACAGCTTGTGTGAGCAGCACCTGTAGCTACGTTTTGACTGACAGCTTGTGTGAGCAGGACCGTTGTTATCTCGTGAGTGAGCATGATATAAGCTATGTGATTGACATAGCTTCGGCTATATATGAAGCACTTAGTGTGCGATGTGTTCCCAAGTATCCCATAGTAATTACAAATGGCTCTACAGGCATAAGTGAGATGAAGATGAAAGTAAGATCGATTTAAGGGGTACAAGTATGTACATAACCTATATAAGCATCGAATTGGGGTAACTTTGGAATTCATATGAAATAATGTATTAAACATGAGAAGGGTTTGTGGTTTAATATGAATAGTACTTTACTATGCTTATTTAGTTAAATTGTGCTTATTTAACAAGTTAAGTTTATTATTATACGAGCTTACTAAGCTATAAAGCTTAATTCATTTTACTTTCCTTGTTTTATAGAGATATCAAAGCCAGCTCGAATCCAGAGATCGTCAGAGACTTTATCACACTATCGATCATCTATTTTGGTACTTTTGAAATTGTATATATGGTAAAATGGCATGTATAGGCTAGATGGTTATTTTGGTATGTTTATGGTATGAATTTTAGCCATGTGATTTGGCTTATAAATGATAAATGGTTGAGATATGTATAATTATGTGGTTTTGCTCATTTTGGTATGTTTGATGATGAGTTATATGAGTCAAATGATTATATTAATATGTGATGGATATTTGAATTGAAAATGCTTGGATATGATTTGGCATTTGGATGACTATAAGGTTGAATTATGGAACATGTAATGTATATGATTTATGGTTAGTAAAGCATGTTAGTTTGGTATGTATTGTGAATAGGTAAATAGTATTGAATTGAGTATTGAAATGGTTAAAATAGATATGGCATGATTTGTTCATTAGGTGATGATATTTGGCTGCCTATTGTGTCTTGAATTGGTGTAAATTGAGCTTGTGTAGGTATGTGCAAATTGGGTAGCAAAATGGCTTTGTAAATAGCCTATTTTTGGTTCACACGGGCAGAGACACGGGCGTGTGTCCCTTGAAGCATTTAATAGAAATAAGTTAATGAGTTACACGGCCTAGACACACGGGCGTGCAGTCGGCCATGTGGCCCAAGTCAGAGAGTTACATGGGGTAGGCTGGGGCATGGCCATGTGATCCCATTTCAAATGTCCACATGGGCCTGTGACACAGGCGTGTTTCATAGCCATGTGTCTGTTCACACAGGCGTGTCTCGCCTGTTTTGAGAAATTTTTCTAGTTTTTCTAAAGTTATTCTAAGTTATCGATTTAGTCTCGAACCATCTTTATTGCATGTTTAGAGCCTCGTAGGCTCGTTTAAGGGACAATGTGATTTTTGTTTGATTGGAATATGTTTATGTATGCAAAATGTATGTAAAATGAATGTGTAATTGTGTAATAAGTTTAGTAATGCCTCTTAACCCTGTTCTGGCGACGGATATGTGCTAAGGGTGTTACACTTCTCCCTAAGATCTGAAATGGCCACTCCCCCAAGTGGATGTTATAGATTTGTCATGGTATTCTGTATTGCCTGAAACTGATCAACAGTAGTTGGTGGAAAAGATCCAACTGGACTAAGTCTATTATTAGCCTCAACCTCCTCCTCCTCCCTAGTAATCTCCCATGCCTCATCCTCATCATCATCAATCTATAACCCAACCAATTCAATTTCCATCTATCACTGATAGTCCCACTCTAAAGAATCCAAAGCAAAATCTAAAAAAAAAAACAATACTAAACAGTATTGACGAAAGACACTAAAGAGAAAACAAAACAATGAACAATAAAAGAAGTGTGCTATACGAGCAAATCTAAAGAGAAAAGAAAACTTGCCACAAGAGCAGACAGAAAGCATGCCATAAAAGTAGACTAAAAAAAACTTGTATTTGTTGGTTGTGCTTTTTTTTTTTAAACAAAACAAATTAATAAAGCAATCATTGTTAATCATAAATTAACTAATTAAAATTATTATAGATATAGAACGTTAAATAAAAAAAAAAAACTTCCTGTAAATCTCTACATCTTATCATAAATATCTGCATATTGGCCTCAAATGAATAAATCTAAATTTTGATACAAAAAAACTATTATCTTTTAGCAAAACTATGTTGATAACATATTATAAAATAAATAATAAAAAGAGTAAAGAACAAGAGAAAATAGAAGAACATAAAGAGGTGCATATTTTATTCATCAATAGAGATATTTACCGTGCTTTTCCAAAGTTTATATTTATAAGCAAATATAAAAAGAATAAACTTCTACTTCTAATGGACATTAGGGTCCTAAAGTACAAAAAAATCTTATCCTGACAGACATTCACTTTATTATAATAAAATTTTATAACATCTTTAAATTTATTATATATAAAAATAGAATTTCACACAATCTAATATAATATTTATGTTTTAAAAATAATTTCAAAATATTCTTTTTTAATCCGGTTTAATATCATTTATCATATTCTCAAAATGTAAAACCATATATGTTTTAATTTTGTAACCATTTTATTCATCAAACATTACAAAATTTATAAAAAAAATAATTAAATGACATACAATCAAGAAAACTAGTGATATATATATGGTAAAATGTTAATAATGCATATGGCAATCATTTCATACATTCATGATGCCTTGAAATTTTATGTACTGAGCTAGCTGCATGCTATGATAAGTGACCTTCTAGTATAGCTTCTTCTATAGATTCATCTCTATTATTCTGGTTAGAATTGTGATTTTCTTTAACGTTGTAGATTTGTGGACGATGAGCAATATCAGCAGTAATGTCAACTGAAGGTTGCACTCTTGATCCTGAAATATCACTAGAATTCCTAAAGATGTATCTTTGGATGAGCCTTCGTAAGATATGGATTTTTAAGCTAAGTAACGCTAAAAGTACAATGATGGAAATAATGATCAAGAGGCTAGCAAAGCTCCTTGAAGTAAGACTGGGGCTACTTGAAGAGACTGCCCCAGTCCCATCTTGATCTATGGATACCATGCCAAAGTACTTTTTCTCCAATGTATTCATGTATTTTCCTTGAGAGAAATTCAGGATTGCCCTCGAGAAATTAGCAACCATTAATGAACCTATTGGTAATGCCTGAAATTATTATATAATATTAAGATGCGACTTTAAAATGAAAGATTCCATCATTATAGTATGCTGCATGCATATATTTTAGATTGGAAAGATGCATATATGCTTTAGATCTCGATGTACTCTCAAGGAGGATAAAAGCTTGATTATCAAATATTAACTTGATAGCTTAGATAACAATTATATAATCATAACTAGATAGATGTTTAGAAAGAGAAAAGGTAACATACAAATCCTAACCCATCTGTTCTGTAGGTGGGCCCAACCATGAGATAGCCTGAAGTATATTGAGCAAGAAATAGTTTAATGTAGGCAATTTCATCAAAGATGGCAGAAACTCCCTCATTTTCAAATCCCTTTGATAATGCTTCCTGGTAGTCATCAACAGAACAATATGGCTTAACCATAGACTACTGAAACTGTTGAAGTTGGCTTCCACGCTGCACATCCAATCAAGGAGCAGCACATGCAGTCAGACCATGCAACATAAGTTATTTGGATGAAGTATGCATGCAGTTGCTGAAGCACATTACTGCTATTGTATTTCATTCCGTTTTGTTACCTTTAATATTGCCATGTAATTTAGTTCATTTTGAACTATGTTAGTTTGATATTTAATGTAATTAGGTGTTGATGGATTGATAAATCAACTGACCTATGTGTGCAAGTTATGTTTTGTAAGTTTCAATGTTAACTAGTGGTGTTAGGTAGTTGATTAGGTAAAATTTGTCTATTTTGACTAGCAAATGTCTGGTATATGTATTGGCTTTTGCCATTGTTTCAATATGAATGAAAATTTATCAGATTTCATCTATATACTTCTCCATTTTCTTTGCTTTCAATTCTGTTTGTTTACTTAAAACCTCTTGACTTGAATTTTAAGATTTCTTCATTCTTCATCTGGGTTAATTACGTTGTTGCTCAAGTTCTAGACTGAGCTTCATACTTCCTCCGGGTTAATTACTCAAAAACCCAACAATTGGTATCAAGAGCTCATTTCTCAGTGGACCTGTTTTACTTCAACCTTGGATGATGGCTACATCAGGCCTCTCACCAGTTGCACCATTAGGCTTCAGTGGAGAGGGCTATCACATATGAGTGGTCAAAATGAAGACCTACCTGCAGGCATTCGACCTATGGGAGGTGGTCAACTCAGATGTTGCACCAGCACTACTTGGAGCCAACCCAACAGTGGCTCAAATGAGGCAACATGCCGATGAAAGGACCAAGAGGCATAAAGCCATGTCCTGCATCCAAAATTGTGTGTCTGATGTCATTTTTACAAGGATTATGGCCTATAAGACACCAAAGTAGGCCTAGGATAAATTAAAAGAGGAGTTTCAAGGGACAGAGAGGACAAGACAGTAGTAGTTGTTGAACTTGAGAAGAGACTTTGAGAATTTAAAGATGAAGGAGGAGGAAATAGTAAAGCAGTATTCAGATAGAATAATGGCTGCGGTTAATAGCACAAGGCTCCTTGGTGAGTAGTTTAATGAAGCAATGATAGTGGAGAAAGTGATCTCTACCTTACCTAAAAGGTATGAGGCTAAAATTTTTTCCCTAGAAGACTCGATGGACCTAACAACCATCTCTTTAACTGAGCTAATTAATGCTCCGTATGCATAAGAGCAAAGGAGAGCCAACAGACTGGAGGAGCACCAAGAAGGTGCCTTCCAAGCCAAAACCAAGCCAGCCTCGAGCACAAATGCCTACAAAGGCAAAAAGACCTGGAGAAACAAGCCTAAAGCAGATGGTGAAAGAAGATATCCACCTTGCCCATACTATAAAAAGCTAAGTCACCCGGGTGAAGTATGTTGGTTCAGGCCTGATGTGCAGTACAGATTCTGCAAAAAGATGGGTCATGTAGAAAGAGTTTGCAAAAACAAAGGTAGACCAAGACAGAACCAACCACAGCAGCCAAGAGCTGAAGCTCAAGTAGCAAAAGAAGACAATGATCATGAGGAGCAAGTTTTTGTTGTGTCGTGTTCAGCTGGTCAAAAGAAGGTTTGAAATGGATGGCTCCTAGATAGTGGTTGCACCAACCATATGACACCAGATGTAGCCATTTTTAAGACATTGTATAGGAGCTGTAAAACCAAGGTAAAGGTTGGTAATGGACAGTTTATCAAGGCAGAAGGTAAAGGAGATGTGTTGATATGCACTCTTACAGGTAACAAGCTCATTTCAAATGTGTTGCTAGTGCCTGAAATTGACAGAAAGCTTCTTAGCATAGCTCAATTGCTAGAGAAAGGCTATTTAGTTGTGTTCAAAGACAAGGAGTGTTAAATTAATGATCCAAGTGGATCCAAGTTCATGACAGTCACTATGGCTGATAAAAGTTTTGTTGTTGACTGGAATAAAAACTCAGACTCAGTTTATACAGCTTCTACTGATGAATCTAAGCTTTGTCATCAAAGGCTTGGTCATGCTAATTTTGGATCAAAGGCTTAAATGGTCAGTGAATAGCTGGTTGAGAACTTCACCAACTTAGAAGGAAGATGGTTATGAGGTGTGTCAACTAGGAAAGTAGCCCAGTCTGCCATTTCCTTCAAACAAGGCTTGGAAAGCCTCAGAAAAGCTGCAGCTTGTACACACTGATGTGTGTGGCCCCATGAAGACTCAGTCATTAAATAGCAGTAGGTATTTCATTCTTTTCATTGATGATTATTCAAGATTTTGTTGGATTTACTTCCTGAAACACAAATCAGAAGCGGCCTCAGTGTTTTGGAAGTTCAAAGCTGCTACAGAAACTGAAACAGGTTACAAGCTCAAGACTCTAAGGTTTGATAATGGGACAAAGTATACTTCATCCGAGTTACAGAGGTTTTGTGATGAAGTAGGCATCAAGCACCAACTCACCAACACTTACACACCTCAACAAAATGGTGTAAATGAAAGAAAAAATAGAAGTTTATTGGATATGGCCAGGTGCCTATTATTTAAGAAGAATTTGCCTAAGACCTTGTGGGCTGAGGCAGTTAACATAGCTGTGTACCTTAAAAATAGGCTCCTAACTAAGCCTCTGGCTCACAAGACTCCATTTGAGGCCTGGTTTAGATTCAAGCCATCACTAGCTCACTTAAGGATCTTTGGCAGCATATGTAATGCTCATGTTCCATCTATGAAGAGGGACAAATTGTCCATAAAAGCCCAACCTGGTATTTTGGTTGGCTATAGCATGATCAAGAAGGGTCATAGGATATTAGATCATTTAACAAACAAAATTTGAGTGGGTAGAGATGTGGTATTTCAGAATGATCCTGAAATGGACATAGATGATGAGCCAGTTAGGGGGACTAGGCCCTTGGCTAAAATTTACGAAAGGGCTCATATTGCTAAGGCTGAACCAAGCTGTTTTGAAGAGGCTAAAACTCAGCAAGGCTAGAAGCAAGCCATGATTGATGAGATTAGTATGATCGAGAAGAACTTGATATAGGAATTGGTTCAAAGACCAGCCAACAGGAAGATCATTGGTGTGAAATGAGTCTATCGAGCCAAACATAATGCTGATGGTAGTTTAAACAAGCTAAAAGCCAAGCTTGTTGTCAAGGGATTCAGTCAAAGATATGGCTTGGACTATATGGAAACTTTTGCACCAGTAGCCAAGGTTGACATAATAAGGTTGTTGGTTGCTTTAGCTATACAAAAGAAATGGATTATACACCAACTTGATGTGAATTCTGCATTTCTTAATGGCTTTCTTGAAGAAGAAATTTAAATTGACTAGCCTCAAGGTTTTGTTGTGTCTGGTAAAGAACACATGGTGTATATTCTCAAAAAGGCCTTATATGGCTTAAAGCAGGCTTTTAGAGCCTGGTGCAGCAGAATCGACAGCTATTTAATTAGCCTGGGGTTTGAAAGGAGCACCAGTGAGCCAACTTTGTATGTCAAGAAGGAAGAAGCTAAAACATAGCTTATTGTGTCCTTATATGTTGATGACCTGTTAGTAACAGGAGGAGATCAAGCAATGTTGGCTGATTTTAAAGCCAAAATGCAGCGGAAATTTAAGATGTCTAATCTAGGGAAGATGTCCTATTTCCTTGGCATGGAGGTGATGTAAACAAGTGAAGGAATCTTCTTAAGTCAAAGGGCTTTTGCCATAAAGATCTTAAACAAGTTCTCAATGCAGAATTGTAAAGCAACAAACACACCAGTTGCTATTGGAATAAAGCTATCGAGCCAAGGAGACCACAAGCAGGTTAGTGAAACTGTCTATAGAAGCTTGGTTGGTTGCTCACTATACTTAACTGCAACAAGGCCAGATATCATGTTTGCTATGAGTTTGCTCTCAAGGTTCATGCATTGCTGAAATGAGCAACACTTTCAAGCAGCAAAAAGGGTGCTAAGGTACATCAAAGGGACCCTTAGCTATGCCATGCTATTTAGCAAAGCTAAAAGCTTAAAATTGATAGGCTATACTGATAGTGACTAGGTTGGTTCAATAGATGACATGAAGAGTACTTCAGGGTACGTTTTTACACTTGGCTCAGCCATTTTTAGCTAGAGTTCAAAGAAGTAATCTGTTGTTGCTCAATCAACAGCAGAGGCAGAATATGGACCAGCTGCAAGAGCTGTCAACCAAGCCATTTGGCTAAGAAAGATCCTGCTGATTTGAACCTACATCAAAGGGAAGCAATAGAGATTCATTGTGATAACAAATCTGTTGTTGCTATTCCAAACAATCTTGTTTTTCATGGTAGAACAAAACATTTCAGCATCAAACTGCATGTGGTTAGGGAAATAGAACAAGCTCAAGAAGTGGAGCTGATTCATTGCAATTCAAGAGAACAAGTTGTAGATATCCTAACAAAGCCCCTTAATGTGTCAAGGTTCATTGAACTGAGGAAGCAAATGGGAGTTAGCAGCATAGAAACCAATGAGGAGTCTTGAAGTTGGCTTCCATGCTACACATTCAGTCAAGGAGTAGCACATGCAGTCAGACCATGCAACATAAGTTATCTGTATGAAGTATGCATGTATCTATTGAAGCACATTACTGCTATTGTATTTCATTTTGTTTTGTTACCTTTAATATTGCTATGTAATTTAGTTCATTTTAAACTATGTTAGTTTGATATTTAATGTAATTAGATGCTGATAGATTGATAAATTAGCTTACCTTCGTGTGCAAGTTATGTTTTGTAAGTTCCAATGTTAACTAGTGGTGTTAGGTAGTTGATTAGGTAAAATTTGTCTATTTTGACAAGCAAATGTCTGGTATATGTATTGGCTTTTGCCATTGTTCAATATGAATGAAATTTTATCAAATTTGATCCATATACTTCTCCATTTTCTTTGCTTTCAATTTTGTTTGTTTGCTTAAAACCTTTTGACTTGAATTTTAAGATTTCTTCATTCTTCATCCGGGTTAATTATGTTGTTGCTCAAGTTCCTGACTGAGCTTCATACTTCCTCCGGGTTAATAACTCAAAAACCCAACAGAAACCCTAATTGATTTATTAGGAAGCCTTTTACAAATGAATGATTCTGGTAACCAACATAAGATTTTCTTAGTTCATTAATACTCGGGATTGTTGGCTGTAATTGATTGACTCTCAAGATTAAAGATAAACTTGCTGTGTAACTTTGGATCAAAATTAAGGCCAAAAATATCCACACCACCAACACCAATCTTAAGCCTTTAATTACTACCATATCTCCTGTTACCCCAAAAAATTTGGTTAATCAAGTCTATGAAATGATTGAATAAACATGGAAAAATAGGGGGAAAAAGCGCCAGAAAGAGAAGTAAGAAAGGTATACTTTGAGGAATAGCCATAGATTGGAATGGAAACATCAAAATTGTGCTGAGTTGCTTTCTTGTTGATCCATTAAATTTTATATTTTCACGACGCTCTAAAACTTGAACAACTATCCCTATGAAAATGCAGATGGCGATGATTACCAACCATAGATCCCAACTTAAAGGCTTCAAGAATATCCACATATCTTTTGGCCCCATTGTGTCAGACTTTTATAAGAATGGCCACCCCAGTTTCCAAATATGGTAATGTAAAATCAACACAATTTGTCCTTCTTGCCACAATCGAGATGTCTCCCACAGCAGCGTGGATTTTCTATAACTCCCAATAACAATTAGAATCATCATAAAGACATTGCAGTTTAAACAAATGTGATTTGGCAAAATAAAATTAAGGGGAATAGAACAAACCTGGTACTTAACTTGGCAACACAAATCATCATAAGTTCCATCAATGTTTACAAATTCATAACTAGTGGTCGACGGTAAGGCCAAGTCCCACACTTTTCTGAAAACCTCTATAGAGAACCCTGGTAATTCATCATCATTGCTCTTATTCCCTGACTGTATGTTCACAAACTCAGTAAACCCTTTCTTACTTGGAACCCTTATTGTCCACTTTGCTCTCATTGGTGCCTCTGCCTGAAGCATTCTCGAGGTGTTCCTAGAAGTTGAATTATTATTTTTAGATATTCCTTGGCCATTAGTCCAATAGCCAATCACTCTATTTCTTTTTCCAGTTATATTAAAATTTCAAAGACCGAAGGTGGGAACTGCCTATTCACCAAGTCTAAAACCCCACTGATCCTTCTAAAACTAGGGTTCAAGATTCCTATTAACAAAGTTCTGTCATTTATCTCCATCAAGAAGCTAGAATTCACATTGCCTATTCTTTCCACTGTCATACCTAATCCCCAAACTGTATCATAAAGCCACAAACCTAAAAGATTTAGCTTAGTTGCAGCCTTGTTCTGCTTCATGCTGGATATCCTTTTATATCTTGTTCTGAAGTTCTTAAGAGCTCTCGTCTTGGAAACATAAGGCCTTAAGCCTATTACACCATTCATTGAATCAATAGCTATAGGATCCATGGTATCTACAAAGTTGGATAAACCATCTATCACGAGCCATGCAAATCTTTTGCCCATCATTACTTCCTTGTTTGCAACTACAAAAAGATGAGACGCAAGATTTGAAGACGTGTGCACCACAAATACCTCACTTTGCGAGCTCATTAGCACTTCAAGCTTTTCTAAAATTTGAAAATCTTCTGCAAAGGTAGGGATTGCAATCTTGTGTGATAGTTGAATGTCCTTGTTCACTAATGCATCGGTTAGATAGGGGACGATGGCATTACTAAATTCCATGTCTTCATATATAAGTGTAACTTTTTTCCATTGAAACATTTCCAAAGTGGAAACTGTAGCTTCTGCTAGGCGAGAGAAGTCAAGCATGGTTGTTCTGATAAGCAAAGGACTATAAGAAGGAGAAAGGTTGTCTCTAAGTTGGATTGCAAATGAGGCTTCAGCTAATGTCTGTGGTAGATATCCAACTGCATTTTGAATATAATTGTAAGTTTAAATGGCATAAATTGGAGAGAAGGGATTTATAAAGGGTTCTTTTAGGGCGAAATCCACCTTAACCTTTATATAAATTGAATTCCATTTTTATTTCCATCCTTTAACCAAGACTAGTGAAGTAGACCTTTACTTGAGGGTAAAGTTGAGATTTAAAAAACAAAGTTTCTTAAGCTTGAGTTTTATCTTGTGAATTTTCTTTTGGATTTCTTATGAGTTTAAGTCATACATGTGTCGACTAAGTCTGAATTTATTCTAATCTACCAGCCAATTGAGTTTTAATTACTTAGGTATTTGTTGTTTGTGATAGTATTATACTTGCGATTGACGAGTAATTGTACTTACAAACTCATTAGAAAAAACTATGTATTGACTATATGATCTAATAAATGTTCTCCCAACCAATGTTCATTTGTCCCATAAAATTATATCTAAATATGGGAAAACACTTTTAAGAAACGGGAATTATTTTAAGTGAATATATATATTCCATTAAATTCATGTCAAGTAATTAGGTTAGCTTTAAAAAAAATTCTCTCAATTTATCTAACACTACCCTATCTTTTTTTTTCCACTTCACCTAAAGAAAATGAAACTTTCCATCTTACAAAAGCTTTTGTGGTGATTAACATAGTCGAGGACATCCGTTAAAAACCCAAAGGCTTTGTTCGTTTGAGTGGAAGGATAAAAAATTGAAGGGGTAAAAAATTAGAAATATAAAAAAAATATAATTTTTCTTTCCATAAGTATGCTTGGTAGGAGAGATGGAAAAATGAAAAGTAAATACATTTCTTTCATTCCATTGTTTGGTAAAGTTGAAAAATAGAAGGAAAAAACAAAATATTTGAAAAATGAATAATTTTGAACTAGCATACATATTTCTCTCATTTTCTCTCCTCTCACCATTCTAAAGTAGAAGAATTGATTTTTATGCATTAAGATGGAAAATGGACATCCCTCCTAAATTATTTCTTGTTATTTTTCTTTCAAACCAAGTATACTCAAAATTTATTTTCTTTCCACTTTTCCAATCCCTTCTCGGCTCCTCCCATCCCTCCACTTTTCCTTCCAACCAAGTACACCGTAAGGCGTTACTTGGTGTGCTTGGTAGAGTGGAAAGAAAATTGGATGGATGAAAAATTGAAGGGATAGAAAATTAGAAGAAAGGAAAACATAAAATTTATTTCCATAAGTGTGCTTGGTAGGAGAGATAGAAAAATAGAAAGAAAATTACATTTTCTTTCCGTCCATTGCTTTATAAAGTTGAAGAATAAAATGAAAGAAAATAAAACATTTGAAAAATGTATACTTTTTAACAAATATACACATCTCTCTCATTTTCCCTCCTCTCAACATTCTAATTTGGAAAAATTGATTTTTATACATTATGATGGAAAATGAGCATCCCTTCTATTTTCTTTCCCCTTATTTTTCTTTCCAATCAAGCACCCTCTAAAATTATTTTCTTTCCACCTTTCTTTTCCCTCTATTTTCACCCTAACCAAGCACATACCAAGTGAAAGCCTGTAATTGAATAAAATTACATCCTATTTCTTTGAAAGTTATGACAGTTTAGTCTACCTGTGCTATGACAAATATACGAGAATTATTGAGTCAAGTGTGTCGTCGGATCTTTTCAGAACCATTATAAGGGAATTCTGTCAAGATAGAGAAAAATGATATTGAATGTGAGATAGGACTTAGAGATGGTAAGGAGGAGGATAGGCCATTTAAAATCAGGTTTTTATACATAGCTAATGTGGCTATGACGGAGTTTTTTGTGGGCATTTGGTAGTGACTAGTTGGTTAACTAGAGTTTGTCATCAAAGGGTTATAATAGTGGACAACTAGGATGCAATTATTGGTGGTTGATCAAGATGATGTATATGTGGTTAGTAGTAGTTATTTTTCATTTCTATCTTTCCTTTATTAAGCTATTGTTAAAGACAATGACATTTGTATACCAATTTGTAGTAATCTGAATTATAGTTTTTATTTTATATTAGGGTTACATTTTGTCTACTATCAATGGAGTTTTTTAATGGATAAAAAATATACTTAAATTTTTTTTTTATGAATTCTTCTTTGACCTTTTAAAATATATATATATATATATATATATCAAATAATTCTTATTTAATATAAACACAAGTTAGAGGAAAACATAGTTTATTTTAAGCTCGATATATCATTTCGTACTTGAGTTTGATAATTTTTTTAATGTAGTATTTATGTTTTTTTTGTCCAATTTAATATTTGTATTTGATGAAATATATATATTGATGCCTAAAGGTATCAATATTAACATTTATCATTGAATAAAAAATATTACACTAAATATAACTTCTATCAAATATAAATATCACATTAAATAAAAAAATAACACATACAACACGTAAACAAAAATACTAAATTTAGATACTAAATTATGTGTGCACGTTATTTTATCATTGTAAATTGGGCAAACAATTTAAGAGAGATGAATGAGACGGCACTCGAACTCTCATCAATGACTTCATCGGCTATTTACATGTTTGCTAATGTATGGGCATACACAATATTTTTATCTGGATTGATTATGAGGGAGACTTCGTTTTTTTTCTTTGTCAACCGCAAACATTTATGTGATTGTTATAAATAAATTGAATGTCCATATTCTGACCCCCCATATATGAGGTAAAACCTCCCATTAATTATGTTTACTATATGCATTAATAAAGCACTTAAATAAGCTTCATTTATGGTATTGCATTGAATGTTAATTACTTATAAATTATAAATATAATCCTTACCTGAAAGAAATGAAAAAACACACGAGAAAATTCTCTCGTATTCTCATCCATTTTTATTTATTGTTTTATTAATTTTTCTATAACATGTTATCAGCACGAGCTTCTACGAGTTCATAGTGAAGTTCACGTCATTTCGACTTTATATAATTTGCCCGTATAACTCCCGTTAAACTATATACGATATTCGTATTTTCATAATTCTTTTTATTTTATTTCCTAGATGAAATATTTGCTTTGGGTAACATTTGCACATTTATTTTTTCAACTAGTATCTAATAATGATAATTATATATACATGTTTTTTTAAAGAAATTTCAATTAATGTAATTTGTGTTAAGTTATTATTATGACTATTCCTCTCTATGCCAATATTTGACATACATATTATTATTTAGCAAATTTGGTATATATAATTGAATTATTTTATGATTGAAAATACTTATTATTTTACTAATATTTTTTTATTTTGATTCAAGTGATTATAATGTCAAATCTTACCAAACTTGAATTCACGGCCTTAGACATCTCAGGCAAGAATTATTTGTCATGGGTGTTAGATGTTGAAATTCACCTAGGTGCTAAAGGTTTAGGAAATACTATATTAGCAGATAAAGAAGCATCTAATCAAGATAAGGCAAAAGCAATAATTTTCATCCGTCATCATCTGTATGAAGGATTAAGAGTGGAATATCTCACAGTGAAAGACCCTTTTGAGTTGTGGAAAAATTTGAAAGAATGATTTGACAATCAGAAAACTGTGATACTCCCTAAAGCTCGTTATGATTGGATGCACTTACGGTTGCAAGATTTTAAAACTGTAAGTGAATACAATTCAGAACTTTTCAAAATTAGTTCTCAACAAAAATTATGTGGAGAAAACATAACTGATGAGGACTTGTTAGAGAAAACATTTTCAACTTTTCACGCTACTAACAGACACAATTGGCTTTTGGTCAGGAGCCAAATATTTCCCATCTTAGAATTTTTGGATGTGCAGTATATGTTCCAATTGATCCACCACAACGCACAAAGATGGGTCCTCAAAGGAGGTTGGGAATATATATTGGTTATGAATCTCTTATAATTAAATATGTTGAACCATTAACTGGAGATTTATTTACTGCACGATTTATTGATTGTCATTTTGATGAAACAACATTCTCGACATTTGGGGGAAAGAAAATACAACTAGTAAAAGAGATTACATGGAATGGATCATCAATATCGCAATTAGATCCTCGCACAAGTCAATGTGAACAAGAAGTTCAAAGGATCATACATTTGCAAAACATTGCCAATCAACTACCAGATTCATTTACTGACCTAAAGAGAATTACAAAATCTCACATACCAGCTGAAAATGCTTCAATACGAATTGATATCCCAATAGGGCAAATTGTTAGTGCAAAAGAAAGTAATCCACGCCTAAAACGTGGAAGGCTAATCAGTTCCAAAGTTAAAAATCCTCGTAAAAGGAAAAGAGCAATTATTCAATATAGTAATATTGTGGAGGCAAGTGTCCAAGAAGAGGCCAAAGATATAACTAATCAAAAAACCCCAAAAGAGGTTCAGGTACCTGAAAATGATGATAAAGAAGAAATCTCAATAAGTTATGTTACTTTAGGAAAAAAGATGGAATCGAAAAAATATAGTTGTCAACAACAATTTTGCTTATAATGTTGCTATTGAGAGAGCAAAAGAAAATGAGGATACTAAGCCTAAATCTGTAACAGCCCAGTTTAGACCCTAGTCGAAACGGTGGTTTCAAGACCACGAATTTGAGTCAGAAAAATATTTAAACATTATTTTCTGTGTTTATTTCGTGTGAATTTGTGTCTGTGAAATTTTCGTGATTTAATTTTGTCATTTGGGTGTTAGATTAAATAAAAAGACTAAATCGCGTAAGTTAAAAATTTGCTAGATTAATAGGTTAAGCACCGAATTGTTAGTGGCTTTTAAAAGTGAAGGTTTTATGATGTAAATAAACCAAATCTATATTAGTGGGACAGCATTAGACATGGTTTATAAAATTTTATTATTATTTCATTAAGGGTAAAATGGGAAATGGAATAAAATGTTATATTATAACATGTTATAACATAATAAGAATATCATATTATCATTTTTCATCTTCAAATAGCCGAAACTAAAGAGAAGAACACAAGCTTAGGGTTCAGCTATCTATTTAGCTCGTCAAGGTTCATTTTCTCGTCGATTTTTGATTATTTTTACGTTTTTGAGATCGTTGCTTAGTAATCTTCAAGACCCAAGCTTTAATTTTTTTTTATTTTGATGAATATTTTGAATTTTTCTATTGATGAGAGCTTGTGATTTTTAAGGTTTGGTGATGAATTATGGAGGATATGGATTGGGTTAAGATATATTATAAAGGAGTTTTTGATGATTTTGAGTAATTAGGACTTAATTACAAAAATAAAAATGTGGGAGGACTAGAATATGAAATTGATGAAAAATATGGGCATATTAGCACCTTAGGAGTATTTGGCCACCCTTGGATGTGATTAATTTGGTATATTTTGAATTTTATGCATTAGGGACTAAATTGTAAAAATTGTAAATGTTAGGGGTAAAATGGTAATTTTCCCATTTATGTGTGTGTGGACTAAATTGAATGAAAATGTGTTTGAATGAGCTTAATTTGAATATGTTTAGGTCAAGAATTAAAGAAATCAGATTCGGATCGGGGAAAAATAAAAGTGGTCGACTAGTAGCTCCGTTCCGTTTTACGACGTCCGAGGATAAACATATTTAATTTCAATTAAATGTAAATTACAAATGCTGAATTCAAATGTATGATATTATAATGCAAGTGCCAAATGTATGTATAAATACTTGGTAATCATGTGAGAGTATTCGTTTCTATCGAATTACGAAGTCCGAAGGCCCCGTGTGAACCTTTGGAATAGCTAGGATACATATGTCATGACATAGGATTCCTATATATTTGTGCGAGTAAGACCATGGCATCGATTTGTAATCTCGATATGTGTTTATGAGTAAGACCTTGTCTGGGACAGTGGCATCGTTATGTGGCTACATGTAAGACCACGTCTGGGACGTTGGTGAAAGACTTATGTGATTACCCGAGTGTCCTATCTAATTTCGGATGGTTCATCGGGCAAAGGTAAACCGTGTATGGATTGTATGATATAAGCTTATGATCAGGTATGAGCTAACTTGATGTCTACTTAACCTAAGGTAAGAAAGCATTATAATTATGTGTTGTGAATCATGTGCAAAGCGAATGAAAAATCTATGTGAGGTTGAATATATGTATTTGGCCTAAGAATGAATACTTCGTGTAGTATGGAATTGTTACTTAACATGTACATATGTGATTCGGGTATGTGGTTATTTAAGTATAAATCATACATGGGATGACATTTGATTACTCTTAAGTTGTTCAAAAGTAAATGGTATGTGGTTATTATGACTATTAGGTTTGGAAATGGATTTGTATTGAACTAAGTGATTGTATGTGTGTAATCGGCATAGGTAGCTAATGTTGTTAACACATTTTGTTTGATCAATATGAATTCAATATGTTATCAAGATGTTTATTGTTTATTACTTACTAAGCTGTGGTAGCTTACATTGTGTATTACGTTACTCTGTTTTATAGATTTTGAAGTCAAGTTGCAAGCTCGGGGATCGTTGGCTAAGTTCATCAAACTATCTACTGCTTTGGTACCCCTTTTTGCTAAACTTAAATTATGGCATGTATAGGATGGATTACTTTTGAAATGATGAATTTTAGTTTTGTATAAAGGCCATGCAAAAATGGCTTAAATTCTATGTTTAATTTCGATTTTGTTAGGCTATGACTTAAGTTCTTTTTTATCATTATATAAGGTGTCATGGTTGAATTTAGCTTATGCTTTGTGTTTGCATTTTGTAGTTATTTATTGAATTTGAATGAGGCATGAATGTATCGAAATTTTTATTAGGCTATATGTATATATGTGTTTGGTCTTGTAGTAAGCTTATTTTGAGAGTGTAACTAAATACATGATAATTGTGATAATGTATATATATTCGGCTGAATGGTTCATTGTGGAACATAGTTAAGGTAAATTATGAAAGCAGTAGGTAAGGAGTAAGTCATATGCAAGGTTTATGTTTTGTGTATGTGTATATGTGAATTGTATCTTGTAATAATAGATATAATCTCCTTTAGTTGATATGTAAATTCGGTCTAACTTAATAAATTATGGTTGCATGCTTAAACTTGGTTTTCACGGATTTGTTAATAATGTTGGGTCTCAAATGTCAACAAAATTAATTCAAGCTTAACTTGTCCGAATGCTAATTGTTATTTGGTTATTGAGTATATGATCTTAGACATGTTATTTAGTCTAGGTGATTAGAGTATTTTTTTTTTTTTTGTAATGTGTAGTTTATAAAATGATTAAATTTATTAGAACCATATGCGCATGACTTGATAGCTTAGAATAGATATGTATAGTCTTGTGATTAATGTTTCAAAAGAGAAGTATGTGATAAGGTATGGTTAGTGCCGAATGGTTGTATTAATTTGTACATGAGTATAAACCATACAAGTTCAAAGTTGATCTTGACCCAAGCTGCTTACGTAAGAAGTTTTATTTATGTGTACCATGACTTATTAAATCATATGAATATGCCTGTGATATTTGGTGGTTATGCATAACTTCATAAATGACTTAATAATATGTTTGACCATGTTATTAATGATTAATGCTGAACATGTATATATGCATTATATGCAATAAATATTTGGTTGGAAATTGATAGGACATTTGTTTACATTGTGCAGAATAATATATGTTCTGAAATAGGAATTAATTATATTTTTGTTATACATGGGTTTTGACTTGAGTGGAAATTTACTAATGATTGTTGTAACAGCCCACTTTTGACGCTAATCGGAACGAGTGGTTTCGAGACCACTTAATCGAGTCGAAATATTACTTTCATTTCTTTAATAAGTTTTACAGCATGATAGATATATGGTGTGAAAGTTTCGTTTAAAAATTTTATTGGTTGATTGGTTAATTTGATAAAAAGGGGGTTAAATCGCATAAAGCGATAAATAGGAGTTCTATTTCATAAATGACCTTTTTGATCATGGCTTTATAAATAGGAGTCCTTGCATGGTAAATTTACCATTTCTAATTGAGTGGACACTTATGTTCATATCATTATAGTTTTTTTAAAATGGTTTTATTAAAAGGTTAAAATGGTCATTTGGTTATTATATGTTATATCAATTAAATAAAAACACAAAATGGCCTAACTCTTATCACCTTCTACTGATTTTGAACGAAAGAAAAGAGGGTTTAAAGCTTTTCATTCGGCCAAGCTTTGATTCATCAATTAAGGTACGGTTTTTGATCCGTTTTTAATGATTTTTACGTTTTTGAGATCGTTGCTTCGTATATTAGCCGACCCGTACCTCAATTTCTGAATTTGGTTGTGCTTTTGAAAAATGCCATTGATGAATCCATGCTATTTTAATGGTTTTTGATGAATTATTGAATGTTATATGGAAATATACAAGTTTTATAAAGTAATTTTTTTGATGAAAATGAGTTTTAAGGATTTATTTACAGATAAATAGAATTTATGTGCTTTTGAATGTGATTAAATGAAAATTATGTGCCTATAATGACTATGTGAATATTAGGCTATGGTGAATTGAGGGATTTATTGTGTAATTTGCTATTTTGTGTTAAAAGGACTAAATTGCCATGTAGTTGAATGTTTAGGGGCTAATTTGCAAATATGCTAAAATACATGTTTTTGGATTAAATTGAGTCTATTGTTGATTAAATAGCTGAATTTGTATAAATATAGATCAAGATAATCAAATCCCGGAACTTGATCGGGGAAAAAGAAAAGTAGACGAATAGACTCGAGATTCGACTAAATCAAGGTAAGTTCGTATAATTAGAATAGAATTGTAAATATTTAATTGTGGTTTAAATTGTCATGTGAATGTATGATAATTAATAGAAATGGAATTTTCCTATTGATTTTATGTATATGAATTGATATGGAAATGTTTAAAGATTACAAGTTCAATATGATTACCGAGTCCCGTTAGAACCGTAGAAGTCGTAGGATACAAGTGACAAGTCACTAGGGCTACAGGGTGGTTTGAGCTCCTACATTTGTTGCAGACTCACCACAGCTCATGAGCTATATGTTCATCCTTCGGGATTACATGTTCAGTCTTCGGACTTACCGTTCAGTCTACGGGCTTACTGTTCATCATTCGGGGGATCACATGTTTAGCCTTCGGGCTTACCGATACAGGCTCGAAAGAGCATACATGATGCATTGACGGATTACAGGTTATATGTACATACACTATGTGTGTATCACCCGAGTATCCCTCGATGTTCTTAAGGTTCAACGGGCAATTACCGATACAAGTTACATGAAGTTCTAGAGATAAATGAATTACATGTTATACGAGATTTACATGGACTCTATGAATTGATTTACATGAATTACATGTTATAAGTATTGAGGTTATGCTTATGATACATGAATGTTGTATCTTGTACATGAATGGTTTATGAAATTTACATGTACTAACAAGTGTATGCTTGTGAGATTGGCAACTTGAACATATGAATTGACTTGGCATTAGTTATGTGTTAACATATTGATTTGGTAAGTTTAAATTCTATATTATACGGGCTTATTAAGCTTTTAAAGCTTACTCCATTTACTTTTCCGTTGTTTTTATAGATTCAGAAGTTAGCTCGATTTTCGGACAAGTCGGAGATTTGCTATCACACTATCCATCAAGCTTTTGGTACTTTTGAATCTTTGTAAATGATATGGTCATGGCATGTATAGGCTAGTTGATAGGTGAACGTACATGGCTATTTTGTTGATGAATGTGGTATGTTTTGAGTACCCTTTTCAAGCTATGAGATATGGCTTGTTTGCATATGGCTAATCTATTTTGAATGACTATTATAATATGTTCTTATGTGTTAATTTGTGAAGTGTTACAATGTTAAGTGGTTAGTCATATTAGCTTTTGAATTGATAAATGATTTGGTAAGAAATGATGCATATTTGGTATATGCTTAAATGATGAATAATGTTTGAATTGGTTAGCTAAGAAATGGTTCATTGTAGGTTTTGAAATGGTTGTTTTGGTTATCAAATTGTCTATGAAATGGTGTGGCTATGTGATGCTTGTAGGGATGACCCATTTGGGTGGCAAAATGGCTTAAACCAAGCCCACATTGTGCCACACGATCAGAGCACACGGGTGTGTGACTTAGCCGTGTAACCCCTGCACCTAATAGATTTTAGGCAGTCTTGCACATGGCCTAGACCCACGGGCTTGTCTGGTAGCCGTGTGGTATTTGACAGTGTTGGCCACGGACTAGACACACGGGCGTGTCTAGTGACCGTGTGTGGTTTGGCAGTGTTGCCCACGTTTGATTGCACGGGTGTGTCTAGTAGGGCACGACTGTGTTGGTGTGCACGGGCTAAGGACACGACCGTGTGTCCCTAACTTGAAAATTTTCTCAATGTCCTCTCTATCTTTCACATGTTTTCAATTTGATCCTAAATGAGTGTGTGTATGATTATATGAGCTTTAAAGCATGATTGGATGAATGATTATAGAACTATATTATGGTTGTAAAGTTCAAAATTTTATGGATCTGATCTGAGTTACAAGTCTGGTAATACCCCTTACCTATTCCGGTGACAGTTACGGAATAGAGGTGTTACAATTGTAATTTCGTTTTTGATCAGTAATGCCTCATAACCTTGATCTGACAAAGGATATGGGTTAGGGGTGTTAAAAAATCTATTAAGGAATGTAGAAATAGAAAAGATTGGCCAAAATGGAAAGATGCAATTCAAGTAGAATTAAATTCACTTTCTAAACATGAGGTTTTTGGACCTATAGTCCAAACACCTAAATATGTAAAGCTGGTAGGATATAAATGGGTATTTGTGCAAAAACAAAATGGGAAAAATGAAGTCGTAACATATAAATCACGACTTGTAGCACAAGGATTTTCGCAAAGGCCCGACGTTGATTATGAAGAGACATATTCTCCTGTGGTAGATGCAATCACGTTGAGATACCTTATTCATCTAGGAGTACGTGAAAAACTTGACATGCGTCTAATAGATGTTGTTACAGCCTATTTGTATGGTACACTTAATAGTGAAATTTATATGAAAATCCCAGAAGGATTTAAAATCCCTGAAGGATATAGAGTTCCCCGGGAAAATTGCTTAATCAGATTAAAGAAAAGTTTATATGGATTAAAACAATCTAGACGTATGTGGTACAATCGTCTTAGTGAATATTTGTTAAAAGAAGGTTATAAAAACAATCCAATCTACCAATGTGTTTTTATAAAAAGGTCTAAATCAAACTTTGTAATAATTGTTGTTTAAGTTGGTGATCTAAATATTATTGGAACTCCTGAAGAGCTTCAAAAAGTAGTAGATTATTTAAAGAAAGAATTTTAGATGAAAGATCTTGGAAAAACAAATTTTTGTCTTGGCCTGTAGATCGAACATTTAAAAGATGGAATTCATGTTCATCAGTCAACTTATACGAAAAAGATCTTAAATAAATTTTATACGGATAAAACACATCCATTAAGTACCCTGATGGTTGTACGATCATTAGATGTGAATAAAGATCAATTTTGTCCTTGTGAGAATCATGAAGAGTTTCTTGGTCCTGAAGTACCATATCTAAGCGTCATAGAAGCATTGATATATCTTGCAAAAAATACAAGACCTGATATAGCTTTTGTTGTAAACTTATTAGTAAGATTTAGTTCTTCTCCAACACGTAGACATTGGAATGGAATTAAACATATATTTAGATATCTTAGATGGACCATTGATGATTCAAAATCCCTATTAGTTGGTTATGCTGATGTTGGATATTTATCGGATCCACATAAAGGTCGATCTCAAACGGGATATTTATTTACATGTGGAGGTACTGCCATATCATGGCGTTCGACAAAGCAAACATTAGCTGCTGCCTCTTCAAATCATGCTAAAATAATTGCAATGCATGAGGCAAGCCGAAAGTGTGTTTGGCTAAGATTATTAACCCAACATATCCAGAAGATATGTAATTTGCCTTTATAGGAAAATATGCCAACTATCTTATACAAAGATAATGCAGCATGTATAGCTCAATTAAAGGGTGGTTATATCAAAGGTGACAGAATAAAACATATTTCACCAAAATTATTCTTCACTCATGATCTTGAGAAGAAAGGTGATATAGAAGTTCAACAAATTCGTTCTAGTGATAATTTTGCAGATCTTTTTACCAAGGCATTGTCAACTTCAACATTTGAAAAACTACGAAATAAGATTGGAATGTGTCAACTTAAAGATATAATGTGATGTCGCAATTAGGCGGAGTCTAAAACACGTTGTACTCTTTTCCTTTAACCAAGGTTTTGTCCCACTGGGTTTTCCTGGTAAAGGTTTTTAACGAGGCAACTTGTAATAGGAGATTGTGTACTCTTTTTCCTTCATTAAGTTTTTATCCCACGGGATTTTTCCTAATAAAGGTTTTAATGAGGCACTATTTTTTCTAATGGACATTCAAGGGGAGTATTATAAATAAATTGAATGTCCATATTCTAAACCCCCGATTTATGAGGTAAAACCTCCCATTAATTATGTTTAATATATGCATTAATGAAGCACTTAAATAAGCTTCATTTATGGTATTGCATTGGATGTTAATTACTTATAAATTATAAATAGAATCCTTACCTGAGAGAAATGAAAAAATACACGAAAAAATTCTCTCGTATTTTCATCTATTTTTATTTATTGTTTTATTAATTTTTCTATAACAATGATAATGGATTTTTTTTTTTGTCAATTGTGGCCGGTAATGGTTAAATTTATTGTAATTTAAATATTACCATGAGTGAATACCTTTAAGAATTAAGAATTACGTTGATTTAACGTTGAATATATATATTTTTCAATATTTTGTAATTATACTTTATAATACTTTTTTCTAATTATAATTTAACTTACAACTTTGAAAAAATATAGAAATTATGGCTGTGAACAAAATTTTTAATTTAAGTTGAATGGGTATAAGAAATATATAAAGTCATTTGCTTTTATTTTTTTAAATCAATTTTTATATAATTTTTAAATTTAAAATTTAATCGTTTACATAATTTAATATTTTAATTTTATAATATTATTAATTAATCTGAATATTTTCTTTTGATTAAATTGTTGATATGATTATTTTTAAAAATTGTTAGCGCATTAAAATTTTCCATTAAGTTTAGATACATTACAATTTTTTTTACATAGTTACCAAATAGTTTTTTTTTTAAAATTTAATATGTTACATAAAAAATTTAACAGAAAATTTTTAATAATGTTAATAATTAAATTTAAAGTTTTAAATTAAAAAATAAATAGAATAAAATCTTAAAAGTAAAAGTATGTGAAATAAATTATTACAAAAACTTAAAACATATTTGAAGCTTCAAATTTCACTCTAGAATTAGTCTAAAAAATAATTAATCTAATACTAACTGTGAGCCAAGGTACATACTAGTAAAGAAAAAAGAAAATTTTAATTGCCCTACCAGATTAGAATTCGTAAATTGAAATAAACTAAATTATTCAAGTCAAACTTTATTTTTTTGGTTAAGCCTATTTCAAAAAACTGATATGGGTTTTTTTAATTTTTTTGGATGTGTATTTTCAATTTTGATATTGATTTGTATTCATTAGTTTCGGAAAATAATTTGACATGATAATCTTTTAAATATGTGGTGATATAACATATATTTTTTAATATTTTTTATTTGACAAATATTATTCAATTTTCTCAATTTTTGTCATTCTTTAAATATGCATGATTTATTTAATTGTATAGAAATATCAAAATGTATGTGACACGTTATTATATATTTTTAAAAGTATAAATTAAATAAAAAAGAAATTGCATCATATTCATAAACATATATTTCAAAAAGTTAAAGACTAGATGGATTAATTTGCAAAAAGTATACCGTACATGGACCTCTCTAGAATTTAACTTTTCTTTTCCTAAATTAACCGTACCACTTCACGAAAATTCTCACTAAAATTAAAATTTATACACTTCATTACTCTTAAATCTACAACTTTTAAATTATTACAAGAATAACAATATTTATCAGTAAAAAAGAAAGTAAATTATTATTGTTGTTATTTAAAATGTGAGATGGGTTAAAAAGAATGGAGTCTGCTTAGTAAATATTAGTTTACTTTTATTTATTCATAAATATTATTTAAATTTTTTTGGTAGTGATGAGTTTAGGTTTCAAACTCAATCCACTTGCTAAGCATTTAGCAATTTATATAAATTTGTTGGTTTCGGCATTTATGATGTTTATATGAAATGAATTTGAGGAGTGAGTTAAATTTCTTGCAATCACTTCAGTTAAGAAGATGGACAAAATAACTAAAAGTGGGATTAAGCCTCATTCTAGTTTATCATAAAATTAAGGTAAAGTATAGAAATGTTTACTAATGTATTATTTTGATGATGGAATTTTTAATTTTTTTATTTAGTTATTAAACTATTCAAAATTTAAAAAAAAAAAAGTTGTCATTGAATGTTACCAATCGTATTTACATGGGTTTTTTTTATTGTCTAAAAACAAATTTAGCCCTCTAATATTTATAAATTATATCAATTTAATTCTAAAAATAAAAATTTCAACAAATTTAGTCCTTTATAGTTTAAATTTTAAAAAACTCAATAAATTTAATTCTCAATGTTTACAAAAATATATCATTTTTGATATTTTAAGAATTATATAATTTATTCATTTCTTGTCCAATTAGATCAAACCATATCAACTCTTCAAATTGTCGCCACCCAGATAACCTCCCCAATGATCTCATCTCAAATTTCTCCACTACCGTGTCAAAGGTAAAGACAATACCTTCCTTTTTAGTATAATTCAATTTGAAATTTTTAATAAAACTTAAAATTATTTTATAATTTCCTTCGTTGATCAATCTAAAAATAATTGAATTCAAAAATTAAAAAGGACTTCCAACTACCATGATTGAATTTGATTTAATTATTTGCGTATTTTTAAAAATCATAAAAATAAATTAAATTTAAAAGGAGTTAGTATTAATTGACTATTTTTATCAAAAACATCAATTCAATTTTTGATGATTGCATTATACCTTATAGTTTATATTCACCTCTAAAAAGCAAAAATGTAAATTAATATAAGGATTTATGTATATATAAAATATTTGTGGGCTCAAGTTTCATTTTAAAAGCAGTTTCAGTTGGGGCAAAAATGATTTGTTTCTAGTTTCTTCTATTTGACTGCAAAAATATTGCTTGTAAGCAAGGTGCTAACTTTCATTCCTTTTATTTTCCCGTTTTATTGTACATACCACCTTTTTTTTTCATTGTTTAGCTTATTATATGATGCATAATTTTACTTACTTTCTGAAAAATATATATTTTAGGGAGTTAAAATGTTAAGTTTTGTTAATATTAAAGGTTAAATTTATTATTTTTGTTTATATTTGAGTCAAATTGATAGAATGTGTAAACTTTAAAAAAGTTAAAATTATTATTAGACCAATAAAAAAATACACATCAATAATTTAATATTTAATGACTAAAAATTTTAATTTTGAATAATTTAGTGATTAAATAAAAAAATTAAAAGTTATGTGAATAGGGTACTTTACCCTAAAATAAAAAAACTAAAATATCTTTATCCGATGAATAGGGTACTTTACCCTAAAATAAAAAAACTAAAATATCTTTATCCGAGAGGGAAAATTATATGACACAGAAGGTCCCAAACTTACCTGATGGCGCTGCAGCAACAGCACCAAGCGATTCCCATCTTTGCAGAGACAATCTAGTTTCATAATTTGGATGTTTGGCATAAAAATCTGAAAGAGCCATCGACAAGCATATATTCGCCATAGCACCCATGTTTGAGTTCACATCAACAACTACACCGATATTATACACTAACCTGGTTGAATCCCTGGTTCCGTATAGTCCACTACTGCTAGCAGTTTCTAATTTTATGGTGAAGCCAATCAAAACATATGAAAGGAGAAGGAAGGGAAAAAAGGAAAAGCAGTGCTTGGAATATTTTGGCATCGGGACAGACTACACAGTACTTTCGGAGGGGCTGTTTAAGAGTTTCTTACTGATAGTTAGTTTGATTGAAGTTATATAGACAGTGTTTAGGACTGCATGTTTTGACTCGCAATTAGCGTTGGTTTTGGTGTATGAAACGAAGAAGAAGAAACGAGTTGTGAAAAGTCTTCGTTTGAATGTACCACGATGTAATGAAAATGAAGTTGAAAATCTTGGATTACACTATTTCTGTATTAAGAATCAATTCTCTGCTCTGTTCATTGTACGTATTGCTTATATAGTGAGCTTGAATAACTGCTCTACAACAATTTGCTAGCTGTATCAACAGCTTCGGTTACTAACTAACTAACTGCTTGAGCTAGAGTATTGTATTCTATCATGCACCCATCTTCTCGACAGGTAAAACCTGAAAAAGACTTCGAAAAAAGAGTAAAAATCTTCACTGACAGCGGCTTGGTGAGAATATCAGCCACTTGATCACAGGCGGGTACCATCTGCAACCTTTTCCCGTACAAAAAATAAATCTAGCTCTACATGCTTGAACTTAGAGTGTCAGACAGGATTGGCTGCAACGACAACTACGCTAGAGCTATCTCACCAAACATTTGGAGTATCATCAGACTTAACTTGTAACACCCATTACCCGTATTCGACGTCAGGACAGGGCACGAGGCGTTACCAGACGATAACACAACCAACCGTACATTATCGAGCCATAAACTTTACTCCAATTTAAAACTTTTCAACTTCCACTTTAAAGTCCCTTATATGGGCCTACGAGGCCCAGCACATACACTGATAATTATTCGGGACTAAACCGAGAACTTTGGAAAACTTTTGAGACACAATTAAAATTTCCCTATTTTGGAAAGTCACACGCCCATGCGGGCAGGCCGTGTGGTCTCGCACGCCCGTGTGGCTCAGGACACGCCCATGTCCTCCATCCGTGTAACTCTCTTTTTATAACGTCATCAAACATTTAGGGACACACGGCCAAGTCACACACCCATGTACTAGGCTGTGTCCTCCACACGACTGAGACACACGGCCATGCATTTGCCCGTGTAGCCAACACCTAGGCTATTTTCCAAGCCCTTTTTGTGCTCTCAACTCTTCACACTCATTTACATGTCATAGACACAATTCATAGTATATTTAAGCAACCAAACATCCAAAATCAAGACATACACCCTTCATGCACATGCTACACTTGTCATTCGTACATAAACTCCACATACTCATCAACTCAATTCATGCAATTGCCATTTCCATGCAATGCATCACCATATGATTATATATAACTAACATTGGCCAATTCTCAATGGCCTTATACAAAGTGAATATTGCATCATTATAAGCCAACATTTTTAGCCAAATTATCTATGATTCAAAAATAAAATACCAAGTCACTATACATGCCACAATTTCAAAAATACTAAAATCATCTATACCATAATAATGCCATGGTAGTGTGATGCTGCTTCTGACGATCTCCATCCTTGAGCTAACCTAAAAACACTAAGAAAAAAAGAAAAAAAAAAAAGGAAAGAAGGTGTAAGATTTATAGCTTAGTAAGTTGGCATATAATAATAATCAAGACAATTAACAAGATATTTCACATGATTTCAACTTTTGCTCATGTTCAGCTTATGCTGTCTTCCTGAGTCACCATCACTAAATTAATTATATCTAGAGCTACAAAACTCCAAATTTAGATCAGAAAATTTTCCATGAAACTAGACTACATACTTTCTTACCATAAAATTTACAGAATTTTTGTTTTAGCCAATCAATACAGTTTATTCATTAAATATTCCCCTATTTCACTATTCGACAGCTCTAACTCCTCTTCACTAAGAATCAAATTTCTCATTATATAAAGTTCAGATAACCTTTCTGTTTGTTTTTCTTGAAAGTAGACTCATAAAGTATTCTAAGAATATAAATTACACACCATAACCATTTTTATACAATTTTTAGTGATTTTCCAAATTTGTAATAGGGGATTTCCAAAACCATTCAGACCCTGTCTCACTAAAATTTAAATATCTCATAATATAAAATTCATTTACTCACACCGTTTCTTTTATGTGAAAATAGACTCAATGAGCTTTAATTTCATATCTAATTCAGCATGTAATTTCATTCCTACTATTTATGGTGATTTTTCAAAATCACGTAACTGCTACTATTTCAAACTGTTTTACTGAAAATTTTACTCTCCCGTGTTTTCTTCATATTACTTTCGCATATGCACACATAACACCAAGCATGTTTAATACTAGCCATTCAAATGAATAATCATCACCAATATTTATGAGTATTCATAGTAGCACTGACACCATATCAGCCTTACCACAATTTCAATCACATATCGAGCACATTGCTCATATTACACCATTGCTCTCATATACATTTGCCCAAATATACACCTGTGCTTATACATCACATAATCACATAAACATCACTTAGTAAATGTTCCCATTGAACCTTTTAGAACCAAATCTCATTCTCAGTGATTTCAGCACATAGCTCCACCCTCACATAAACCTGGCTCTCGTGTACACATGGTGAACACTCAATATCACCCATGTGACCTAGCCATTTAATTCCATAGCTCCTGTGTCTACATAGTGTCCAACACTCAGATCCACACATGTGACCTAGCTACATGTGACATAGCTGTCATGTCTACATGGTGTCCACCACTCAGATCGCACATACGACCTAGCTATTTTTAACTCGTAGTTTTCTTGTACACATGGTATACACACAGTATTACGCATGTGACCTAGCTACATATAAAAGAAAATCCTATAGCTTTCTTGTACACATGGTATACACCTCATATTACACATATGACCTTGCTACTATATGATATTCGTAGCTTTCTTGTACACATGGTGTCCTACCCTCTAAACCACTCATGTGACCTAGCTACATACCATCCGTATCATTCAGTGTCCGAAGGTTCAATTGGGAACTCCACATTTCAAAATCCACCAAATCATAATTACCACCCAATCATACTTCATATTATACATCAAAATATTATTAAAATCAAGGCATCATTTACACATAAACGTATAATTTCACATAATCATCATAGTCAGAGAAAGCACTTTTGCATACAACATTTCAATTCATTTTCCATTTCACCTTTGTCTCCTTGTATCATAGATGTATTTTTTTTAAACCGATCCACCAACATAGTATATTAAATGATTAATTCGACATAATTAACTTAACACACCAATTTAGGTTTCAAACATAAATTACAATATTATTGCATTATTATTATCACACCAACTTACATCAAACGCAAAAGTGACTACTTTTTCTGATTTGGTCCACAACCTCGATCCAAGCCCGAATCTTGTTTTCTGTGATCTATAATATCATAATTAGCTCATTTATTAGTCAAATTATTCAATGTGACCCAAAAATCACATTATGAAAAATTTACATTTTTGCCCCTAAGCTTTCACATATTTACACTTTTTCCCCTAAGCTCGTAAAATAATTTTATTCAATTTCCTTGTATATTGGACTTAGCTAAACCATTTTATCTTCTATACCAACCCCTAATTTCCACTAAATCACATATTTATGCACAAATTTACAACTTTCGCATTTAAGTCCTTTTTACGGTTTTCACCAAAAATCACCTAGCAAAAGATGTTCACCACACCTCAAGCATTCATTTTATACCATTAGATATCAAAATGCATGCATATGATTCATGGGTAAATTTTTAAACTCAAATCCTAGCTCAAAATATGGCTAGAAATAGGTAGATTAGGTGACGAGGATCTCAAAAATGTGAAAAACGTTAAAAACAAGGCTAAAACAGACTTAGCACCAAGCTTGGAAGCTTGAAAAACCCTAGCCATGGTGTCTTCTTGTTACATTCGGCCATAGGTAGAAGATGGACACTAATTTGGCTTGATTTTCCCCTTTTAATTCTCTTAAATACTAAATGACCAAAATGCCCTTAAAGGCTTTTCTTTCAAATTTGTCCTATTCATGCCCATTTTTGTCCAAAATAAAATATAATGGTCTAATTTCCATTTAAGGACCCCCACTTTAAAACCCCACTTCAATCAAGTACCTTTATGAACAAGAACACACATTTTTTACCTTTTACAATTTAGTCCTAAACACCAAATTGAACACAATTTCTTAATGAAAATTTCACACAATCATTCTATCACATTATAAACTTTAAAACTTAATCACAATAATTTTTTGTACTTCAGATTCATGGTTTTCAAAACCACTATTCTGTTTAGGCCCTAATTCGGGCTGTTACATAACTTGTAGTTTTTGAAGCAACAAAAGCAACCAGGTGACCTCACTTGTGACTGCAGTAAGACTTTTTTATTCTACCTCAGTCATGGATCAAGACACCACTTGCTGCTTTTTAGAGCACCATGCCATAGGAGTTTGACCAAAATACACACAGTATCCGGATGTAGAATGTTGATCGTCAAAATCTAATCCTTAGGTGCCATCGGCATACCTAACCAAAGACAATAGATCAGACGAACGAACAACTATACCAAAGTTAAGAGTGCCACACAGATACTGTAAAATACGCTTTAATGCCACCATATGTGTAGTAGTAGGATTATGCATGAACTGACAGACTCGATTTACTACATAGGCAATATCAGGCCTAGTTAGAACAACATATTGGAGGACATCCGCAAGGCTCTTGTACTTAGTGGGATCTTCAAAACGCTTACCATCATCCTCAAACATTGTAGCCAAGCTGAGCATCGGTGTATGAGCACTCTTTACCGTGGTCATAGAGCAACAACCAAGGATGTCACGAATATACTTCCTTTGATAAAGATGAAGACAACCGGATGGTTGAGTAACCTCTATCCCGAGAAAATAGTGAAGATCACCCATGTCCTTAAGCGAAAACTCATTATTTAAAAACTAAACAAACCAATTGATAGAGGTAGACAAGGTGCCACTAATTATAATATCATCTACATACACAAGAACATAAAGAGTGGAGTCTGATATTACCCGAACAAACAAAGATGCATCAGATTTTGAGACAATGAAGCCAACTGAGAGAAGAAACTATTTTAGTTTCTTAAACCAAGTACGAGGAGCCTGACGGAGACCATACAAAGCTTTCTTCAGACGACAAACGAAGGGTTTTCCATCTAAATCACACTGTTCATATTCTGAAGGTTGATGCATGAAAACCTCAATATCAAGATCGCCATTTAAAAAGCTTTGTTCACATCAACATGCCTTAGTGGCCACCCTTTGGAGATGGCAATTGACAAAATAACCTGAATAGTAGCAGATTTTATTACTGGACTAAACATTTCCTTGAAATCACACCTTGGAACTTGAGAGCACCTTTTTGCAACTAGTTGAGCCTTTCGTTGAGCAATAGTACCATCAAGATTTCTCTTGATCTTGAAAAGCCACTTACACCCTATGACCTTGCAATTAGGTGGTCGTGAAAAAAGATCCCATGAAGAATTGCGAACCAGGGCATCATATTCAACCTAAGCTACCGTACACCACTCAGAAATAGAGAACGCTTCCTCGATTGTACAGGGTTCCATTGCTTTAACATTCATGGCTTTAGGTTTGAAAATATCAGCCTTCAATCGCATCACCATCAAGTGAGTATTGGTTATGGGCATATCACGCGTCTGACCAGCAGAGGAATACTCACGACCGTCAGTAGACCTAGTCCCAACATCACTAGTGTAACAACCTAATTTTGGGCCTAGTTGGAACAATAGTTTCTGAACCATTAACCCAAGGTTGGAGAATTTTTTTCTATTATTTTATGTGTTATAGCATAATTATATGAGTATATGAAAATTTTGGTGAATTAGTTTTAGCGATTGCGCGCTTAATTGCGAAAAAGGACTAAATCGCATAAAGTGCGAACGATTTGTTCTACAAGCTAATGTTGTTAAATAGCTATAGAACACTAAATTAGAGGTCCTTAGTGAGCAAATAGACTAATAAAATTAGTGGCTGAACATGGAGACAAAGAAATTTGAAAAGTCAAAGTTGGTGGGCATTAGATGACTTAATTAGAAATAAAATAAAACAAAAAGGAAAAAGTTGTCATCTTTTCATCTTTCTTCTTTATCCACCAAAAATGGAATTAAGCATGGAGGTTTTAAGAGCTCAAACTTTCAGCCACCTATGTCTCTTGCAAGTAATTGATTTTGATGGCCTTTCCTGATGATTTTTGTATTTTTGGAACACTTCAAGCTTAATCTAGCTAATGAGGGGACTATTTCACAAAATGGTTGAAAGTCTAGTGTTTTTCCATGAGAGTATTCATGTTTTTTATTGAATTTTTGTGAAGAAAATGAATCTTGGTTGTTAAATAAACAACTTTTGTTAAGTGGTTTCCATGAAAACACCTAAAAAGGGCCATTTTGTAAAAGTTGTACAATAAGTAACAAATGTGTGAAATAATTGAAATTGTGAGCTGCTACAAGTACAAAATAGATTCGGCTAGGCTTGGCTAATGAAGAAATTTGATGAAAATCATTTTACGAGCCTAGGCGAAAAATTGTAATTATGTAAAAGTTTAAGGGAAAAATTGTAAATTTGCCAAAGTATGTTTTATTGGCTTCTAGTAATAATTATAAAATTTGGCTAAGCATGGATTGTGTTTAATTTCATGAATTTGCACTTTTATGTGGTAGGGACTAAATTTGCAAGAATGTGTAACATTAGGGGCAAAAGTTCAAAGTTGTCTTAATGTGAGCTTTGGACTAAATAGTATAAATTGATGATTAAATAAGTAAACATTGTTATTATATAGATTGAGGGAAATAAGATTTTGGACAGAGAACGAGGCCAAAACAAAGTATCAGAGTAGTCGACTTAACTTGTTGTTTCAGCGAATGAGGTAAGTTCATATGGTTAGTTCACAGTGATCAATTATTAAATTAGAAATAATATAATGTATTATTTTGTACATTTGTTATTGAATCATGATAATATAAAAATATGAGATTAAATTGAGAGATCAATCTAAGAAAAATGTAGGATCGAGTACAATCAGACTAAGACTCGTGATGAATTGATGGAAAAGACCATGGTTGGACCATGCGATATGAGAGCTAGTGTAAGACCATGTCTGGGACATGGCATCGGCCTCGATTTGTGTCAATGTAAGACCATGTCTGGAACATGGCATCGAGATCGATATGTAAGCTAGTGTAAGACCTTGTCTGGGACATGGCATCGGCCTCGATATGTGAGGCAGTGTTAGACCATGTCTGAGATATGTACGTGATAATGCACGAAATGAAATAACTATGATATGAGAAAAATGGGTAAAATGTCATTATTTTAGTTGAACATTGCATTACGACGAACTATGGTAATATTTTTTTATGAGATAGATAAAATAATATGAATGTTATGAAAGAAAAAGGGTTTTAACCTGGATTGGCAGTACTATTATACCACATGTGGGTTAAGGGTATGATTCACGAATAGGTGCCAAAAAGGGCACTCTTGAATATGAATAGCTTAACTATTGTTTATGAATATGTTCAACGAGGTTCGATGAGGTATAAATTCCTGGTTGAGCCACAAGAATAAATCGGATACCTATGCCATGACATTAGGGTTATATGTATTTCCTTATAAGACCATGTTTGGGACATAGCATTGGTATGTTATATTGTGTAAGACCATAGCTGGGCTATTGACATCGATTTATGATCCCATATAAGACCATATCTGGGATATGGCTTTAGCATTTTACCCTTTTGTATGAGGCTTATCGGGTATCCTTTAATATTCCAAGTGGTTCAACGGGTAAAGTAAAGTTATGACAAAAATGTGAAAAACCATGATTATGTTAGGAAGTGGTACAGATATGTATATGAAACTCATGAGAAATGAGCCCGATTTATGATGCATGAGTTGTAAGGATGAAAATAGGTAAGATATGCCTATGATTGTTTGATGATTTTGCGCAAACTTATAGTGAATTTGGGTGTAGATAATGCAATTATACTACCATGCATTTAATAATTGATATTGCATGAATAAGATGATTAGAAAGTTAGTGTAACATAAATATGTGTGTTCATTTACTTGAAACACATTGTATGATTGTGATGATATAATGACAATGATTAATGCTAAGTTACATATGTGTGTATATTTGAAAGTAGAGTTAGAGGCTTTACAACCTCACTCTCTTTATCAATGTGGTCTTTTTTTGTAATAAAAATTTTCAAGGTTTATATTGATTGAGCCCACAAGTGAGAGACTAAAGAGTACAGTAGCAAAATAACTAATGATGTGGCCAGAGTTGAAAACAGATTGGCCGATAAATTCAGTTCTAGAAACAATGTCGGGGTATTCTAAAGGCATTCGAGTTTTGGTAATGTCACGGTTAAAAAGGAAGTTAATCCCGACTAATCGACTCCCTCAGGTATAAAGTTTAAAGTATGTATTTGCTAGAAGTCCTTCCGAATTGATTTTCGTTAGTGATGGGATAATGTGAAATCAGTGATGATAGAATTGAATAGTCGAGAATGTTTGAATTGAAATGATAGCTAAGTATAGTGGTTATATTCGGGAAATTACTATGAATCCTTTTGTGCATTCTACATGTTTAACTACTCTTAGATGAGAAAGTAGCCAGTTAATTTCAGATGAAATTCTTATTGTATGAGAACGCTAGCTAAAATTTATGTTAGATGAAAGCATTGTTGGTTTGGTTGGACGATAATTGGCATTAATCCATTTTCTTTGGTATTTATTCCATAACGGAAATAGAAAAGTCGACAGTAAAATGTGTTTGATGTTAATATTTTATTTCCATTGGTTGTTATTCTACTATATATGGGAATATTATATAGCCTTTGACACAGCTGATTACAGTGGAGATAAATAATACCTTAGTTTCGGATATTCTCTAAGACATTATTTATATATATAGTGGAAGTGTCAGCCATATTATGGCACTCTGGTCTTAATCTATGTGATGGTTATGGTTTCAGTGTGATTCAAAACTTCATTGATTATTAATTGAAAAGTTATCGTGTAACAGTCGAGATTAATCCAATTGTCTAGTTTGATTAGATCATTTATTTGAAAGATTATTCAAGTTATTTGTGATTGAATTTATCCACAAGGTGGGAAAAAAACTTGAAACATTCTCGAGTAATTAGATGAATAGTAGGAATGCAAGATTTATATTCTAGCAGATGCGATACAGAATCATATCTATCGGAGCAGTTTTATTGGGACATGTTTTCATGAATCAAGTTATTTTAATTGGGGAATTGTCACGCTTATGAAGTCCATATGATGGAATACTTATTAATAAAGTGATAAGCAATTAAAGACATTGTTAACTAAAGCATTAATTCCAGTTCAACTTAAACCGAGTAAAAGGTTTATAAATTCTAGTTTTAAGTTAATGAATGGCTTGAAGTGTATTCAATGCAAGAATGTATAGCGATGGCTTATGTTTTTCATACAGTTAAGACTGCATGAAAAGAATTGTTCGACACGTGAATTAGAGGCGGTTGACATCGTAATTGTACTGTATGGTTAGAAATAGCAATTATTTGGTGGGTGACTTAACCTTTTGATGACCCCAAGGGTTTAAAACATTTGATGTTTCGAAGAGATCTGAATTTGAGACTGCAAGGCTTGAATTGTCAGAAGCTTTTGAGGCAATGATTGATTATTATCCAAAGGTAATGATTATCGTCACAGATGTTCTAAATGGAGAACCTATGTATCTGTTGCGAGGAATGATTTACGATTGATTTGATCAGGTGACGGATAGCCGTTAGCTGAATTATAAATTAAATTGATGTGTATTCATCGAATTCTGAAACCCAGAAATGTGTCAGTGAATTACAAGTTAAAAAGGGGTCAAAGTAAATTAACTTTTGATTCAGAATTTTAAATTTGAAACTGATGATTTTTCATTGTTTCAGGACAGAGTTCGTGTGTTAAGAAACCCTGAGATTACTAAACAATTGTTTGTTCATTCAAGTAGTACCAACGATAATTTGAGACAATTGTTCTAGTGAATAAGTATGAAACGTGGTACTTTTAACCATGTGTCTAAATATTTGAATGATCAACAGGATAAAACTGATTACCAAGTGCCTTCAGGACTATTACAATCTGTGTTATTGTCTAAGTGGTGAGAAAATAAAATTCAAAGGAAGATAGAGTCTGAATTATTATTAATCGTGTGGAGAAGTGTGCACATTTTATCTCAATATGTATAGATTTCTCTTGTGATAGATTGATCGAATTATACATGTCGGAGACTTTTAAATCACTCAATTTGTTAAACTCTATTATTCAGATAGTTAACCCAAAAGGGAATTTTAGATCCACAAGGTAATGTTTTGTTATGGTGCTTTAGAATTTGAAAGCGAGTGAGAGAAGCAATTACCATTAATTGAGTGATGTGCAATTATAATCTTCTAGTCGTGCGTCAAGACGACATTGTATGAAGTGTGTATGGTAGCAATTCTCGAATTCAATTGTCACTTGATCGAGCTTTATGAGGAAAGATCCATGAGATCGATTTCATCCAAGAATTTGAGTAGAAAATGAAAGTAATTTATAACAATTAGAAATAGTTTCAAACTAACAGAACATGTATGCGGATTGAATATGTAAAAGCGTTGAATTTTTAGTTAATGAAATGAGTGTTTGTGAAAGTATTGTGATGGAAATAGAATTTCTCGATTTAGTTATAAAGAGAAGTTGAAAATTTGCTTGATTTGATTAAAAGTGAAGAACATATAAGAATCTTAACTTGCAAGATCAAAGAATCGAGAATCCGAGGTTGTGTGAGGAATTTATAAGGCAGTGAGAAAAGCAAATCGTGAAACTATACCCTGGTAAAACTTTCGGGGACGAAATTCTAAGGGGGAGAATTGTAACAGCCTAATTTTGGGCCTCGTCGGAACAGTAGTTTTAGAACCATTAACCTGAGGTTGGAAAAAAAAATTATATTATTTTCTGTGCTATAGCTGAATTATATGAGTATATGAAAATTTTGGTGAATTAATTTAAGCGATTGTGCGCTTAATTGCGAAAAAGGACTAAATCGCATAAAGTGTGAAAGATTTGTTCTACAAGCTAATGTTGTCAAATAGCTATGGAACACTAAATTAGAGGTCCTCAATAAGCAAATAAACCAATAAAATTAGTGGCTGAACATGGAGACAAAGAAATTTGAAAAGTCAAAGTTGGTGGGCATTAGGTGACTTAATTAGAAATAAAATAAAACAAAAAGGAAATAGTTGCCATCTTTTTCATCTTTCTTCTTCATCCACCGAAAATGGAAGCAAACATGGAGGTTTTAAGAGCTCAAACTTTCAGCGACCTATTTATCTTGAAAGTAAGTGATTTTGATGGCCACTCTTCATGATTTTTGTGTTTTTTGGAACCCTTAAAGCTTAATCTAGCTAATGAGGGGACTATTTTGCAAAACGGTTGAAAGGCTATGGTTTTTCCATGAGAGTATTCATGTTGTTTGCTGAATTTTTATGGAAGAAAATGAATCTTGGTTGTTAAATAAACAACTTTTGTGGTTTTGATGAAAACACCTAAAAAGGGCCATTTTATATAAGTTCTAAAATAAGTGATAAATGTGTGAAATAATTGAAATTGTAAGCTGCTACAAGTACAAAATAGATTCGGCTAGGCTTGGCTAATGAAGAAATTTGATGAAAATCATTTTACGAGCCTAGGGGTAAAGTGGTAATTTTGTGAAAGTTTAGGGGCAAAACTATAAATTTGCCAAAGTATGTTTTATGGGCTGCTAGTAATAATTATAAAATTCGGCTAAGCATGGATTGTGTTTAATTTCATGAATTTGCACTTTTATGTGATAGGGACTAAATTTGCAAGAATGTGAAACATTAGGGGTAAAAGTTCAAAGTTGCCTTAATGTGAATTTTGGACTAAATAGTATAAATTGATGACTAAATAAGTAAATATTGTTATTATATAGATTGAGGGAAATGAGATTTTGGACAGAGAACGAGGGGAAAACAAAGTATCGGAGTAGTCGACTTAACTTGATGTTTCAGCGAATGAGGTAAGTTTATATAGTTAGTTCACAGTGATCAATTATTAAATTAGAATAATATAATGTATTATTTCGTATGTTTGTTATCGAATCATGACAATATGAAAATATGGGATTAAATTGAGAGATCAATCTAAGAAAAATACAGGGTCGAGCTCAATCGGACTAAGACTCGTGATGAATTGACGAAAAAGACCATGGTTGGACCAGGGCGATAAAAGAGCCAGTGTAAGACCATGTCTGGGACATGGCATCGGCCTCAATTTCTGTCAGTGTAAGACCATTTCTGGGACTTGGCATCGACAACGATATGTGTGTGCCTGTGTAAAACCATGTTTGGGACATGGCATCGACCTTGACATATGAGAGTCATTGTAAGACCATGTTTGGGACATGGCATCGACTTTGACATGAGAGCCAGTGTAAGACCATGTTTGGGACATGGCATCGACATTGATGTGAGAGCCAGTGTAAGACCATGTCTGGGTCATAGCATCGACACCAATATGTGAGCCAGTGTAAGAACATGTCTGGAACATGGTATCGGCCTCGATATATGAGCCAGTGTAAGACCATGTCTATGACATGGCACCGGCGTGCGATTTCATGTAAGACCAAATCTGGGATATGGCATTGGTACCGTGAACATGTGATTCCCGAGCATTCAATGGTGTTTCGAATGACCCAACATGTAACTCAAAAATTGTGGAATTCATATCTAGTTTTATGAATGAAATGTGAAAGTTTTATGAATTCATGATATTTATTAATATTGAACTAAGATAACGTGTTGTTATCGATAATTAAGTGAATCAACAGACAGGGTTAGGATGAGAGTAAAGAGGTACTCGAGCTAAGTGATATAGGTATGTATAAAAACCCTGGGAGTATCGAGTGGAATTAACTTAAGTACATGTTATAAGTCCACAGTGTAAATATGAGTAATGTTATGGTTTGACATGCAAGATAGTATTTTATACTTATGTAACGACTGTTGAACTAAATGTGAAATATTTCATATTGTTTATGTAGAAGTAATTGTAAGTGAATTGACAAGTAACCATTTGATTCATACGATTATTGAAATGAATAAGCTTTCAAAAATCAAGGTTGGTTCTATAAGGGAGTAGATGATTATACGGTGAGACCATATGAACTCTTTTATGCTTGCTTAATTAATCGAGATGTATTTGATAGTTAATATAAACCTATTAGTCATATGAGCTTACTAAGCTTTATAGCTTACCTTGTTTAGTCTCCTATGTTTGTAGGGTTTCAGAAGCTTGCTTGGGTTGGAAGAAGTCGGAGATCTCAGCACACTATCTCTCTATGGTTTGGTACTCAAAGCCTTGTAATTTTGGTTAGATGGCATGTATAGGCTAGTTGATTATTTAAGGGTAAGAAGAATTGAATTATTAATGCCTTGAGTATGAAAGTTTTGGGTGTATGCATAAGTTTGGGATAAAGCTATGTGATGTGTGGATGTCTAATTGTGGTTGTTTGGTTGAGTATTTATGCCATGTTATGCATTGGTAAGATTGGTATGTGTTTGATTATGTTTCAATGTGGCAAAAGGCTTTGTAGATAGCCTTATATTTGTCCATACGGGTAGACACATGGGCATGTGTCTAGGCCGTGTGTGACACACGGTCGACCCCATGGGCGTGTAGCTCGGTCGTGTGTCCCTTGCACCTTAAGTTGGCAAAATAAAATGGCCAGTAGTAACCACACGTGTTGAGACACGGTCGTGTGTCTCAACCGTGTAAAGGCACAACCTAGCACATGGGCGTGTGCCTCGACCGTGTGACCCTTAAGGGTAGATGACGTCAGAAATAGAATACTAAGGTTTTTGCACATGGGCTAAGAGACGGGCGTGTCATGGCCTTGTGAGTGACATAGGCCATAGGCACAGGCGTGTGCCAGGCATTGTGAAAACCCCTGTAGGTTCGATGTTTGAAATAAATCCACACAGGCAAGGGGTACGGGCATGTCCTTTTATGCCTAGGCCATGTGAGCTACACGGGCCTTCAGCACGGCCATGTTCTGAGGCCACATGGGCATTTTGCCCATCAATACGGGTGTGTGCCCTGTTTTCAGTGGCTTTTTTTTAAGTTTTCTAAGTACTCGGAATAATCTCAGACCGTGTCTAAAGTGTGTTCTGGGCCTCGTAGACTCATATTAGGGACTTAATGGTAAAGTTTGAAAGGTTTTAATTTTGAACGAACTTTTATGTCCCGAAAATGTATGTGTGCATGTGTTTAAGTTAAGGTATCGCCTCATACCCTATTCCGACATCGGATACGGGCAAAGGGTGTTACAACTAGACATAGAAAGTCTATGTAGCTCACGATCAAACCCAACCCCAGGCTGAGCTGCAGCAAGAGTAGAAGTTACTGGGCAAACAACTGGTTGAGGATGCGATGGAGACGGTTGAGTAAATAGGGGCTCAACAGGCTGAGAAGGAACGGGTCAAACTAGCGGAACAAACATTGAGATAGACTGACTATGACCTGACATACTCCTTTTAGGGGCAGACTCACTTCAAAGAAATTGATTTTCATCAAACACAACATGACGTGAGACAGCAATCTTACTGGTCGGTAGAAGATACAGGTACCCCTTGTAACATCCTGATTTTGTGCTTAGTCAGAACAGTGGTTTCGAGGCCAGCAATTTTGACAAGGAAAATATTATTTTTGTTATATTTTTATGATCAACAATTTCACGAAAATATTTCGTAAAAATTTCGTTCGAAAATTTCGACATTTGGGCACTCAATTTAGTCAATAGGACTAAATTGTAAAGAGTGTAAAATTTGAGTTCCATATGTTAAAAGTCTCCAATTGTTATGAAGTTTTAAATTAAAGGTCCTTAAATAGTAATTAGACCATTGGTTAAATTTTTGGACAAAAATGGGCATGAATAAGACAAATTTGAAAGAAAAGTCTTTCAGGGCATTTTGGTCATTTAGTAATTTAAAATAATTAAAAAGGGAAAATGAAGCAAAAATTTGCTCATCTTCTTCCTAAAGGCCGAATATAGCATGGAGAAACCATGGCTAGGGTTTTTCAAGCTTCCAAGCTCGAGTGTAAGTCCGTTCTAGCCTCGTTTTTAATGATTTTTACGTTTTTGAAATCCTGATAACATGATTTCTCAATTTCTACCATTTATTTGAGCTAGGGTTTGATTTCAAAAATTGACCCATGTTGAATAATTGTGCATTTTGATGAATTATGGTAGATTATGCATGTTTATGGTTAAAGAAACGGTTTTTACCGAGTGATTTTTGACGAAAACGTTCGAAAGGACTAAATCGTAAAAGTTATAAAATTGGTCATAAGTGTGAGTTTTAATGAGAATTGTAGGCTAGCATATTTATGAAATGGTTCAGTTAGGCCTAAAATGCAAAGAAATTGAATAAAAATTTATTTCTAAGCTTTGGGGCAAAAGTGTAAATTTGTAAAAATTTAGGGGCAAAAAATGTAAACTTTGCAAAAATATGTTTTAGGTCTGAAATGATTAGTACATTGATTAAATAAGTGAAATATGATGTTTTAGATCCCGAAAAATGAGATTTGGACCTAGAACGGGAGACAAACCGAAAATCGAGAAAATAGGTCAAAATGGTCGTATTGGTATCAAGGTAAGTTCATGTGTTTGATAAGCATTTAATTAAGCAAGTTTGAATGCTAATTTGATATATTAGTTATAAATGTTTTAGTATAGATTTTTGAATATAATGATAATAATCGAGAAATGTTCGATAATGATTTGACATTAAAAATGAGAATTCGAATAAGTTTACACATAAGACCATAGTGGTAATGTGGCTTTGTATAAGATCAAGAAAGTATTGAATAGCATAATTTGAGGAAAGTAAGATAAATTAAGGATATGATGAGATTGAGGATATGATGAGATTGAGAATGTAAGTATGTAAGTTGAGTAGTATTTTATTATTATGCAATTGTTGCTATTATTATTATTATTGAGTTATGTGACTGACCTTGAGAATTTTGAGCAAGTATGTTTTAGCTATGATTTTCCAAGGCATTGATATTTCAAAATCCATGTTTATAACATGGCAACTAAGGAAGAATTGACGGAAAAAAAAAAGACCATGGTTGACCCATGACAACATAAGATAAGGTTACTAAGTAAGACCGTGCCAAGGCATGGCATTGGTGAGTATATAAGGCAAGGATCCCATGTAAGTGCATATCAGACATATGGCATTAGCAGGTTGAGATAGTTGAGGAACATCCCATGTAAGTCCATATCAGACATATGGCATTGGCAAGTTGAGATAGTTGAGGAACATCCCATGTAAGTCCATATCAGATATATGGCTTTGGCAGGATAGGGAACATCCCATGTAAGACCATGCCTAGAGCATGGCATTAGCAGGCTATTATCAAGTAGGAAAACCCAAGTACTCTTAGTATTCCAAACGGTTCATCGGGCTAATATACAGGCTATGTTACAAGAAATTTCAAGTAAAGGAATGACAAACAGGAAAGTTAAAGAGTAAGTGGAGAAGTAAAATAAAGATTTTGTTAGTTGATGATATTAAAAGTATTTTAATGAGTATATTCAAGTATTAAGTAAGTGATAAGTTTTCAATTATACTTATGACGCTTTGTGACATGATTAGTAATATGCCTATATATTATGAGAGAGTATTAATGTGTTAAGTGAGATGTTGCAGGTACATAAACAAGCTATTATGTAAGGTATTCTTTTTATTATTCCGAGCCTTTGGTAAGGTTACCAATGAGTAAGATGGGAAAGTAAGAAAACATTATTTATACAAATTATGAAAGCTTAATAATAAGCTAAATTCATTGCTAATGCCTATTATTTTACATGTAAACTTACTAAGCATTAAAAGCTTAACTATTTCCTTTCCTCTATTCTAGAGTTTTATCAAACAAGCTCGCATTGGAGGTCGTTGGAGATCACTTCACACTTTCGACTATCAACTTACCAATTGGGTATTTTCATTGAAACGTTTTAAGTTATGGCATGTATAGGGACTTGGTTATTTCGTGTGTATATCCTTATGATATGACTAAAGAATGGCACGCGAATACTTGATAATGATTAGCTATTGAAATGGCTAAATAAGAACATGTGTTGATGTTATGAATGCCTAAATGAGGTTTAATGCAAAGAAATTATGAAAGAGTAAAAGTTGGTTATGAAATAGTTTTGGGACAGCAGCAGTGACGTGATTTTGAAAATCACTAAAAACTGTAGAAATGGAATTGAATGGTGAATGAGATATAGAATTAAATCTTATTGAGTCTATTTTCATAGGAAAGAAATAGAGCAAGCAAAGGAAGTCAATATTCTGAGATATTTAAATTCTTGTGAGACTTGTTTAGAATGACTTTGTGATCCCCTATTCTGATTTTAGAAATTTACTAGAAATTGTACAAGAAGAATTAAGGATTATAATTTATATCTCTAGATTCCTTAATGCGTCTATTTTCAATAGAAACAAACAGAAACATTATTTGAATTCTGTATAATGAGATAATCGATTTTTAGTGATGAGAGGTTAGGTCTATTGGACTGCAAAATAGGGGAACATTTAATGAATAAGCTGTACTAATTGGCCAAACCAAAAATTCTGGAAAATTTATGGTAAGAAGATATATGAGTCTAGTTTTAGGAAAATTTACAGATTTAAATTTTGAGTTTCATAACTCAAGTTATAATTAATTCAGTGACTGTTACGCAGGTGGACAGTTTTATTATGAATAGTGAAATAAATTGTTTTGATTTGTGTAAGTAATCAGAAAAATTTTAATGTTCCCGGTTTGGTCCTGAACTGTTTCAATTGCATGTTTTAAGGCGTCGAGGGCCCTTTTTAGGGATATATTGGATGAATGTGAGTGAATTAATTTTAAAAGTAAATTTTTATGCCATGAATTAGTAAGATAAGTCTGGTAACACCTCGCGTTCGACTCCAGCGACGGTCTCAGGTAAGGGGTGTTACACCTCTTGTGTTGGGCACTATAACCCAAGAAGATAGACGGTTGAGAATGAAACTCCAACTTATGTGCCATAAACGGATGTAAATAAGGGAAACAGCAACACTCGAACACTCTTAGATGATCGTAAGTTGGTTCGCATCAATAAAGGGCCTGAAACGAAGTTTATCCTTTAAGAACTGAAGTGGGAAGTCAATTAATGAGATGTATCACACAGCAAAATGCATAGCCCCAGTATTCCATAGATATATTCACTTGGGCCAAAAGAGTAATGCCCATGTCAACAATGTGGCGATGCTTGCGTTCAGCCACTCTATTTTGTTCGGAAGTAAGTGGACACGTCAATCGATGAACTATCTTGTCTGAAGCTAGGACAGACGTGAAGGCATGATACTCTCCACCCTAATCACTCTAAAATTGTTTAATAGTCTTCCTAAAATGAGTCTTAACAAGTTGCTGAAACTGAACAAAACACTGCACAACTTGAGATTTTTAACGAAGCAGATATATCCATGTAAATCGAATGCATGCATCAATAAACGAGACATAATACCAGTTATTTCCACATGTAAAAAACATAGGACTCCAGAGATCAGAGACAACCAAGGTAAAAGGATCACTATATTTAGTAGTGGAAACAGGAAATGGCAGTTTATGGGACTTCCCTTTTTGACATGTAGTACATATAACATCAAGACAGTATTGATTCGAAGCAAAACTACATTTATTTAACACAGTTTTAACAACACTAGCAGCTGGATGACCCAAATGGTTATGCTAGAAAGAAAAAACATCACAAGCCTTGGACGTATGTTGAAGCACAGAAAAATCAGCAATTGGAGCTTTGACCGACTGAGTAGACATCACGAGCACCAAAAAGTGGTATAGTCCATCACAAATGTGGCCCTTCAGCAAAGTTTCCTGGGTCACAATGTCCTTAATAACACAATAGGTCGGGTGAAACTCAAAAAACACACCATTATCATTCGCAAATTGTGATACTGACAAAAGAATCTTCCTTATGCTTAGAACACATAAAACATTAGATAAGCGCAGCAATTTAGACTAAGTGGGTAAAAAACCATGACCAACGGACGCGATCAAGGCGAGTGTACCATCACCCATTAAGAGAGAAGACGTACCTGAATACGGGGTAGCGTCATGTAGAGCTGATAGATCCAAAAAAACATGATTACTAGCGCTAGAGTCAGGATACCAGGATGTGGTGCCAACTGGCATAGGAATATATGAGTTCGTACCATCACCATTCGATCTAACTTGCTCAGTGTTGATATGAGAGATAGAGAAGTCAGAGTAATCAGACGGGTTAAGATCACCTACTCAAAGGAGTCTAATGCACGGATTAGACCCGTAGTAGACACGAGTATAGGGTTTAGTATATAATGGAACTGCAAGACCACACGATTGTCCATCATACGACCTTACACCAAGAGAGGAATCAAGTTGAATGTTATTAGAAGTAGGGCCAGGAGGTAAAGGTGGTGCATTTGGCCTTGTAGTCCCATGAAATGGCCCAAAACCATGTGGCCCATTAATAGAAGGCTTATGTGCATGTAACAAATAAGGAGAAGGACTAAGTGGAGCATACGGCCCACATGCTAGGCAATTTGGCACCCCAAAATTTGGCCTGGCAGGAAACTAACTTTCTTTCATGGTATTTGTCGCTCGGTGATCCTCAGGTATGACTACCACGCAGTTCGCTGACTCTGATGCTGTTGAGCTGAGTGGCTCCGTGTTCATTGGCGATCGAATCATCATCTCCTTTCCTTGGCATGAGGTGGTGAAGCTTGACAAGGGCACCTTCGTCCAATGGCAACAGCAGGTGTGATTCATTCTTGCATGCTATGATTTGACTGGGTTCCTTGATTGAACTATGTCTACTTCGACAAGGTTTGTTCAAGCTCCCAACGAGGCTCTTGTTACAAATCTATCCGCTTCAGTCTTTAATCAACAAGACAACCTTCTCACTTCATGGCTGCTTTCCACGATTAGTCCATCCTTTCTCTCCTCCTTCACGGATGTACGAACCACGTGCGATATGTGGATGACTGTGACCAGTCTATTTGCAGCGGACACTATCGCGAAATAATCTCAACTTCGCCATGAACTGCATTCCCTCAAGAAAGGTTGTCTTTCTATCAGACAATATGTTGATAAAATAAAAGGTTTGTGTACACTTCTTGCAGCATCTGGCTCTCAAATTTTGGAAGCAGAAAGGATAGCGGTAATGCTTGCGAGTCTACCTTCTAAATTTGATGTCGTCATGTCATCCGCCTCACTTTCCATAGCTCTGTTTCCTTTCTAACGGTTGGTTAACACTCTTTTTAAGTGTGAAGCGCGATAGGCGAAGGCGATTCAGGAAGTTGTACTTGCTGTGAACCTTGTGGAAGGCACTTAGTTGCCGGTGGTGGATGAATCTCATCATGGTGGACGTCAGGCCGCTCGTGGTCTTGGAAGAGGTTTTCGCTCCTGGTATCAGTGTCAGATCTATAGTAGGTACGACCATCTAGAACAAAAATGCTATTACCGATACCATGCCGTGACGAATCATCACAGGTCGTGGCTCTGGTGTCGCAACAAGGAGGGCCGCCTCATGGGTCGACTATGGTAGCAGTGTATAGTGGAAGTGGGGGAGATGGATGGCTTTCTCTCGAGCTCTGACGGCCACGGTTCACAAATTAAGTTGGTAAAAATTGAGGTGTGAATGGTCAAAATCATTATGTGATTCAGAAAGAGTTTGATGTTAATATTGGTGCTAGGACGTGGTTGGATGTAACGTGACTTTGCACGTGGGCTGCGTGCTAGTTATGTGTCACCACTTGGGCCGCAACTGCCCATGATGCAAACAAATGGCCCAAATCTCTTCATGGTGCATGCAAGTCGACCAAACAATGTTAAGTTGCATGGGTTTGGGTCTACTCATGGGATTACAATGCCTAATGCTCCTCCCATACCTATTAGGCCTATATCCAATCATGTTTAATTTAATTCACCTCTTAGCTTAGAACTGAATATTGGTCCATTGGGTGGCGCTCCGGTTCCTTGGCAAACTAAGCCCCGAGCACATATCTACTCCAGGTCGAATCCATGCATTGGGCTTCCTCGAGTAGGTGATATTCACGCATCTAATTACTCTGACTCTTTCAAGTCTCATGTCAATTCTGTACAGCCTGGATCTCATGGTGATGGCACGGACTCATATATTCTCATGCCGATTAGCATCATGTCCTGGTACCCTGATTCTAGAGCAAGTAATCATGTTTTTCGGGACCTATCGGCTTTGCATGATACTACCTTGTGTTCAGGTACGTCTTCTCTCTGAATGGATAGTGGAACACCTACCAAGATCTCTTCAGTTAGTTATAGTTTTTTACCTGCTTCATCTAAATTGCTACGCTTATCTAATGTTTTATGTGTTCCAAGTATAAGGAAGAATCTATCATCGGTATAACAATTTGCCAATGACAATGGTGTCTTCTTTGAGTTTCATCTGACATTTTGTGTTATTAAGGACATTATAACCCAGGAAAATTTACTGAAGGGCCACGTTCGTGATGGACTATATCATTTTCCGGTGCCCGTAATGTCTACTCAGTCGGTTGAGCTCCAGTTGCTGATTCCTCTGTGCTCTAGAAAATATCCAAGGATTGTAATGTTTTTCCATTATGGCATAATTGTCTGGGTCACCCATCTGTTAGTGTTGTTAAAACTATTTTAAACAAATGTGGTATTGCCTCCAATAAATACTGTCTTGATACTATATGTACCACGTGTCAAAGAGGGAAGTTACATAAATTGTCATCTCCTGTTTCTAATACTGAATATAGTGATTCGTTTACTTTGGTTGTCTCTGACTTCTAAGGTCCTACATCTATTGCGTGTGGCAATAATTGGTATTATGTGACATTTATTGATATATGTATTCAGTTTACGTGGATCTATTCTTAGCCAAAAGTCTCAAGCTGTGAAATGTTTTGTGCAGTTTCAGCAACTTGTTAAGAATCAGTTTGGAAAGACTATTAAACAATTTCAGAGTGATTGGGGCAGAGAGTATCGAGCCTTCACATCTATCTTAGCCTCGTAAGGGATTGTTCATCGCTTGACTGCCCACATACTTCCAAACAAAATAGGGTGGCTGAGCACAAACATCGCCATATTGTTGACATAAGCATCACTCTTTTGGCTTAAGTGAATCTATCTATGGAGTACTGGGGCTACGCATTTTGTTATACGGTTCACCTCATCAATCGGCTTCCTACTCCAGTTTTAAAAGGACACACTCTGTTTAAGGCTCTTTATGGGCACGAACCCACCTATGATCACTTGTAGGTCTTTAGGTGTTGCTGCTTCCCTTACTTACGTTCATTTATAAAATATAAATTAGGGTTCCGTTCTCAGCCATCTACCTTATTGGGTTATAATGCCTAACACAAGGGGTATCAGTGCCTTCTACCGATTGGGAAAGTTATTATCTCATGGCATGTGGTGTTTGATGAGACTCAATTTCTAGCATTCGAGTCTGCCTATGAGGGGTGTCTGCTGCAACACAGTCAACCTGTCTTGACGAGTGTTCCGCTAGTCCAGACTGTCTCTTCTTGACCTGTTGAACCCCCGATGGCTCAAACCTCTATGCCACCTTCTCAACCTACTGGTTGCCCACTACCCTCTACTCCTATCACCGATCCGCCTAAAGTTGGGTCTGACAGTGTGTTGCGTAATTCGCCTCTGCCTAGTGATGTGGGTTCTAGGTCCATTAAAGGCCCTGAGTTTTCTTCTGGTGATCCGATACATTCTCTACCTATGGTCAATACTCACCCAATGGTGACTCGATCGAAGGCCGGTATTTTCAAACCCAAAGCCATGACAATTGAAACTATGGAAACCTCTACGATTGAGGAAGTGTTCTCTACTTTTGAGTGGCGGGCTGCAGCTCAGGCTAAATATGATGCCCTTGTCTGAAATTCTACATGGGACCTTGTGTCACTACCACCTAATCGCAAGGTAATAGGGTGTAAATGGCTTTTTAAGATCAAGAGGAATCCTGAAGGTATGATTGCTCAAGGAAGGCTCGACTTGTTGCAAAAGGGTGTTCTCAAGTGCCTGGATGTGACTTCAAGGAAACTTTAAGTCCAGTAGTAAAACCTACTACTATTCGAGTTATTTTGTTCATTATGGTCTCCAAAGGATGGCAACTGAGGCAAGTAGATGTAAACAATGCCTTTTTAAATGACGATCTTGATACTGAGGTTTTCATGCACCAACATCTAGGGTATGAATGGTAAGATTCAGATGGAAGTCTGTTTGTGTGTCATCTGAATAAAGCTCTGTACAATCTTTGTCAAGCTCCACGTGCCTGGTTTGAGAAACTAAAATAGTTTCTTGTTTCTATTAGGTTTGCTGTCTCAAAATCTGATGCATCATTGTTCGTCTGGGTAATATTTGGCTCCACTTTGTATGTTCTCGTCTACGTCGATGATATTATAATAAGTGGCAATTTGTCTACCTCTATAGATAGGTTTGTCCAATTGTTAAATAGTGAGTTCTCACTTAAGGATATGGGTGATCTTCACTACTTTCTCGGGATAGAGGTAACTCATTTATCTAGTTGCCTCCATCTCTGTCAAAAGAAATATATTCGCGATGTTCTTGATCAGTGTCCAATGACCATGGCAAAGAGTGTTCCTACACCGATGGTTAGTTCGTCTGCCATGTCTAAACGTGATGGTGAGCGTTTGGAAGATCCGACTGAATACAAAAGCCTTGTCGGTGCTTTCCAATATGTGGTGCTTACTAGGCCTGATATTGTATATGAAGTAAATCAGGTCTGTCAATTCATGCATACTCTTACTACTACTCATATGGTGGCACTAAAGTGCATTTTGCGATATCTGTGTGGCACCCTTGATCTTGGACTAATTGTTCATCCATCTACTAGATTGTCCTCGGTTGAATATGCCGATGCCAACTGGGGATTGGACTTTGACGATAGGCGATCGGCATCAGGGTACTGTGTGTACTTGGGTCAAACTCCGGTATCGTGGTGCTCTAAAAAGCAACAAGTGGTTTATCGTTCCACGGCTGAAGCAGAATACAAGAGTATTGCTGCAGTCACCAGCAAGGTTACCTGGTTACTTTTGTTGCTCCAAGAGTTACGAATTAAGTCTGATGATACTCCAAATATTTGGTGCGATAACTCTAATGCAATTGCTATTGCAGCTAATCCCGTTTTACACTCTAAGTTCAAGCATGTAGAGCTTGATTTGTTTTTTGTACGAGAGAAGGTTGCGGATGGCTCTGTTATGATTGGTGAGGTTCCGGCATGTGATCAAGTGGCTGATGTTCTCACTAAGCCACTGTCAGTGGCATATTTTACTCGGTTCCAAAGTATTCTTCATGTCTTACCCGTCGAGAAGCTGGATGAATGTTAGAGTTCAATAGCCTAGCTCAGTTGTTTGCTCATCCAGTCAGGTAGTTAGTTAGTAACTAAAAGCTATTGATACAGCTAACAATTTGTTGAAGAGAAGTTGTGCAAGCCCCATATAATTCAGTATACAGTGTATAAAGAAAGGCAATAATTCATTCAAGAAATAGAAACATATTATTTTTCATTTTGTGCTAAATTGCTTCATCAATCAAGAATAGAGTTCAGTCGAGTTAACTCACTAGGAAACTTACTTTCCTTCACTTACAATTCAATTAAAATAATTTTATGATTATAGTGCCGTAAACAACTAACTATCATGAATCGCATTTTCCACTAATTAAAATTTAGGCTCTTACTCTAACAATTGTATTATGTAAGTTGTTCATTGGCTTAGATACTTTTATTGTTAGCCAAAGAAAGAAGTTTGTATTTATGAAGGAATGTTAAAATATTTTAATTGTACTTTAAGCTAGAGCTAGTAAAATAAGATTACTTATGTCAATTCGAACTTGTAACAATTTGAATACGAGAAAACTCAAACTAGTAACTATATGAACCCGATAAAATTTGAGCTTGAAAGAATTCGAATATGAGAAAAATCCAAACCTCAACAAATCCAAACTTGTAACAGTCATTTGTTGACAGTGATCATATTAATCATTAAGAAGACACAATGGTGACAATGTGATAAAATAGCATTGCATTGAGTGAACAGATTTAACTCAAAGAAATCAAGTATATCATATGAGGATAACACACACATGACGAGGTCATTGGACAAAACAATTAGATGAATTGTTTTCCATAAAGAGTATACAATAAGAAGCTTTCAATCATGGTACTTCTTGTGGACTGACTCCATGATTAAGTAATTGCAAATTATCAAAACGATGCTTCTGGGAATAATTGCAATTACTAGAGCTTAATTGTATATGTCTGATTGGTCCCTCTGCTAGCTCAACAAAAGCTCGATCGAACTACATTTGAATCGGAAGAAAATTCTACAACTTTAGAAATAATTTAATTGAGTCAACTTATTCGATGTGGAATTAAATTAGGTGGTCGTGAAAATTGCTCAAGTAGAGAATTTGATTAAAGAATTTTTTTGAAAAATTAATTTGAAAAATCTAAGTGATTTTTGGAAAAATTTATTTTGATCAAGTAAAATTAAATTAATCAAATTAATTGAAATTAATATGATATTTTTGGAAATTAATTTTCAAGTCAAACAATAGGCCCAATGAGTAATTGAACTTGAAAATTGGGCTGAGATCGTAAATTGGGCTCGAGAGCCCAAAATCGAGACTAAGACCTAAAAATTGGTCGAGTTGGGCCTGACTGATAGTCCAACCGGTGGCTAGACCAAATTGATCGGGTCATCATTGACCCAGACCAAACCGATAGTAGTTGAATCGGCTACTATTAATAAGTGAAAATGCTATGGCAAAACGAGAGTAAAAATGCAATGACAATTACGAGAATGATGACATGACTATTAATAAGTAAATGAACCGATAAAAAACTAAAGGCAAAGATACTACGACAAAAGATAAAGGTTATACGATGTTGAGTGGGAAAGTAGGGATTACTAAGAATCTACTTTTCATTTCAGCAATGCCTCAGTAAAATCAAACTTAACCTACTGCTTAGAAGAGTTCTAAAGTGGCCTACTTGTTTTAAGACCAGAACCCTTAAGTTACCTTTCTTGCGTCTATAGACTTTTAATATGGTACCCTGCACTATTTCCTTCTGTATGAATGGTGCTCTATGTCTAGAGTCTACTACAAGTATCTGTCGAGTACTTGTTAATATCATTTAACCACGGTTTAACTAATGTAACCTTTACAAAATTTAGATTAATTTAAAGGTATGCTACACAGTTGACTATGTCTAGGGATTACTTACATGCATTTTAATTAATAAAACAATTGAATGAAACAGTAAAATAATTCAGATTTATACTGTAGCGATTAAAGACAGTTAAAGTTTCATCAAAGTAATCCCAAACTCACAAGATTTAGTTTATAGGTTGGCAATTAAAATTCAAAACCAAAATATCATCCAACACTATTTTCATCATTCAATTCACAGAAAAACAAAGTAAGAAATACAGAAGACTTTAGGAAGACAACTTTTATGTGTCCAGTTCACATTCCAGCAGCATAATGTCCTGCGATGGCTAAGAGGGACTGCTTTGATCTTCCTCTTTCTGTCTCTACTCAACCACTACCTTCTTATTCGTCTAAGGATCTTCACCCTTGTTCCCCATTTAAGGTTTCTTCCTTTGGCTTTTATTGCTTTTTTTAGGGTAAATCCAACAACCCATGTTTATCTTCTCCTTTTTTAAAATTTTTTTTTCAACAATCCATGATTATCTTCTCCTTTTTTAAATTCTTTTTTCTAGGATAAAAACCAACAACCCAAGATTATCTTCTCATCTTTTAAAAATTTTCTTTTCTAGGATAAAACCCAACATCCCAAGACTATATTCGCCTCTTTTTTAAGCAGATTTTTTCGATGCAAGTAGAGTTGGGCTAAAATTGTTTTACGTTGACTGCTGACTTAGTCTTCCTGGAATTGTCATGGCATTCGTGTTGGCAAATTGTCCAACCTTTTGCCACGACAAACCTTCATTCCTTTATTTCTTTCTCCGCATCCTGCACCTACCAAACCACCAAACACAACCCTTCCACATGCAATTAAAAGTAACAAATAATAATATTTAAGCACTGTCCTACTTCTTATGCAATGTTCTAAAAATGCTAAAATAATATCCTAAAATGCAACTAAGTTAACTTAAGTACAGAAAATTGACCCAGTCTAAAGGCATGAATTTTAACTCTTTTCAAGAGTTATCACATCCTTAAACCTGAGTTAATGCTTGTCCTGAAGCAAGATATGCATGAATGTATGAACATAAGAAGTGCCATAGCAACATAATCTCATTTGCATTGTGAGACCCTTAAGAGAGCATTTTGTACTTTAGTTCTTAGCAATCTTCTATGTCTAAAAATTTGATCAAGTTTCATAAGCTTATTTAGCAAAGGCAGTGCAGAAAATATTGCCCTAACAGAAAGAAAAATTCTAAGTATTCATACAATTTTCACTAAAGCAAGTACATTCTAATTTACTTAGTTCATCTTTTAACTAACTTTGTTTTCCTTCTTTTTTTTCTGGACATATACATACTCAAATACATACATATCCATTTATTATGTCTATTTATTTATGTATTTTTACTAGGGGATTCAGCTCGTTACATGATTCTTTGACTCAACAATTAGAATGGAGCATACACTAAATTGCTCAATAATCAATCATGTCACGATTTGAATATTCACTCATGAAGCTAAGGCTTTTGACTAAAAATATGGATGGAGCAAACAACTACCTCCTTAGCTACTCAGGTCGTTACTACAGTGGAGTGCCTCTAATTTTCTTTATTACACACTCTTACTCAAACTCACATTTCTAGTCAACAGCACGATGGAGAAAACAAAGTGGTGATGATTTACTCGACAATTTTAAGCATTGGAGTATTCAATTATTTTTTTTGAAATTTTTTTTTACTAATTTTCTTAGACATTACCACTTTATTCATTATTGAGTATTGCCATGTTACCGAATATAACTTTAAGAGTCTCTAAGTTTATCAAAAGAAACTTACTACGGATTAATTGTAATCGGATTTAGGACATCCTAATTTTAGGAATCAATTTACAACCAAGCTATACTAAGCTAAAATCACCTAATCCACTGTCACAAATTTCTAAGTTTATCAAAGAATTAAGCTCCTAATCGAACATCACAGACAAAAGCACACTTATCACAGTATATACAATTCTTGGCAGTCATGTGTGCCATGGCAAAATGAATGACTGTAACATCCCTTACCCGTATCTGATGCCGGGATAAGGTATGAGGCATTACCTTACTAAATCTCATGCAAACATTCTATTTCAACTTAATGAAACGTGTCCCAATTTAAAACTTTTTCCAACATTGTCCTATGGACCTTCATATCGGCCTACAAGGCCTAAAATGTGGTTTAGAAATAATCCGAGACCATTTCGGGTACTTAAGAAAAATTCATCAAAAACTACTATAAATAGGGCACAACTCGTGTGGAGCCCGTGTGACCTCTAGACATGGTCGTGCTGATGGCCCGTGTGCCTCACGCGGCCTAAGCACCTAGGGACATGCCTGTGCCCTTCGTCCATGTGAATTTATTTTCTAACATCGAACCTACAGGGGTTTTCACACGGCCTGGCACACACTCATGTGCACACCGTGTCCCTCACACGGCCATGACATGCTCATGTCGCAACCCGTGTGCAAAATCCTTGACATTTTGTTTCTGACGTCAGCAATCACACGACCATGGCACACGCCCGTGTGCTTGGCCGTGTCCTTCACATGGTGGAGACACACGGCCGTGTCTCAGCTCGTGTGTTTACAACTGGGCATTTAATTCAACTCATTCAAGGTGCAGGGAACACACAGCCTAACCATACATCTATGGGGCTAACAGTGTGTCACACACGGCCTAGACACATACTCGTGTGTCTACCCGTGTGGAAAAAAATGGGCTATCTACCAAGCCTCTTTGCCACCCTAAAACAAGATCAAACACATATCCAAGTATACCAAGACTCCAATACTCAACCAATAGCCATAATTTATCATGCACACAACTTAATAGAATCTAACAAACCATGCATTCAATCTATTACTCCAAGCACATATAATTACTCATGCTAAATTCTCATTCATGAAAACACTATCATTTGCATTTGATAACAAATGGTAAATATTAGCCAATAACTTTGTCCTTATACAAAATGAAGTATTTCCAATTCAAGCCAACATATTTGGCTCCAATAACTTTGGCTATATTCTGAAAACGCTAAAACTAACTATACCGAGTGCTTTGGATGATAGTGCAAATGGAGCCTGCGACGTACTTTGATCCACGAGCTAACTAGGCGGCACTATAAGAAAATGGAAAGTAGAGGAGTAAGCATAAAGCTTAGTCAGTTATAAGTAAATAATTAACAACAATTTACTAAGCCATGACAAACTTTCAATACATCACAATTCATGCATAATACAAGAATGGCCACAAACATAACTTACTCGATTCCATCCTTTACTAATCATATAACATATTAGTGAGCTCGCAACTCATACATTTCTTATAGGTACCTGCATGACTCACAAAAATCATCATAATATCTCTCAAGTTTAACACTAACTGAAATTTCCCGTTAAACTATTTAGAATACGAAAGGATATTTAGGAAGCCTCCAACGTAGGGTATTGAGCTGATGCCATGTCCCAGACATGGTCTTACACTAGCTCACATGTCAAGTCGATGCCATGTCCCAGATATGGTCTCACACTGACTCTCAATGTATTGAGGTCGATGCCATGTCCTAGACATGGTCTTACACTGATACATCTCCAAACCGATGTCATGTCTCAGACATGGTCTTACACTAGCTTGCCTGTCGAGGTCGATGTCATGTCGTAAACATGGTCTTACACTAGCACTCTTATCAATGCCGATGTCATGTCCCAGACATGGTCTTACACTGGCTAGCACATCTCTGTATCGATGCCATGTCCTAGACATGGTCTTACACTAACACGTAACGAGACCGATGTCATGTCCCAGACATGGTCTTACACTAGTACTCATATTGACCCTAGTATCACAGCATGAATATCCAATCTATTCTTAAAGTTCAACCAGGCTCTATTTCATAGTTTCTCATCATTTCATGACTAAAAACCATAATTTATCAATTCGCTCTCAATAAAGGTTCTCATGCATAACTCATACTCACAATTAATCATTTTATGCCAAATCAATGATTTCATGCATAATTAAAAAAAATTGTATTATTTACCTACAACTTACTTCGATATACAAAATGGAAAATGACTTTTCGGTTTAATCGATTTGCTTGGCCTTCCCACGGTCTAGGTTCAGATTTTGTAATTCTTGATCTATAACAATAAAATTTCACTACTTTAATCACCAATTTAATCTAACAAGTCAAAAATCATAAATTTGGAAAAATAACTATTTTGCCCCTAGACCTTGACAAAATGACCATTTTACCCCTAGGCTCGAAAATTGATTTTTATCGAATTTCCTTATTCACCAAGCCTAACCAAACTCTTTTCACTCTTATGGCAACACAAAATTCCAATTATTTCACACAATAACATCAACTTATCAACTTTGCAAACTAGTCCAATTTAGGTGTTTTCTACGAACGTCCTTTTACAAAAGTTGTTTATTTAACAACAATGACTCATTTTCTTCCATAAAATTCCAGCAAATAACACTTATGCATTCATGGTGAATCTCTAAAATTTCAACCATTTTGCACAATAGCCATCTCAATAGATAGCTCTTGCTATAAGGGCTCCAAAAATACAAAAATATTCAACAAAGGCCTTAAGAATCACTTACTTGCAAGAGAGATGGGTGGCTGAAATTTTTGATGCTTCAAATGACTATTTCCATAGTGATTTCCAGTGGGAGAAGAAGATAGAAAAAAGATGATGGCTTTTTTTTTTGTTTAATAATAAAACTGGTCAAAATTGTCACCAAATTCCCACCTAATTTTGACTTTTCATTTCTTTTTGTCTCCCTTGCTTCTCATGGTCGGCCAACCTCAAATTCAAGGGCTCAATTACCCTTTAAAGCCCCTAAGTTTTAATTCTCTAGTCAATTAACACAATTTACTAGTAATTTGAAACTTTTACCCCTTATGCGATTTAGTCATTTTTCGCGATTAACCCCTCAATCGCGTAAATTAATTCACCAAAATTTTCATGCACCCTTATAAAAATACTATGACACATAAAATAATATTAGAAATAATTTCTCTGGCCTCGGGTTAGTTATTCTGAAATCACTATTCCAGTTAAGCCAAATTTTGGGTTGTTACAATGACGAATAAAAAAAATACTAAAAAAATGCTTAATTAAATATCCAATGTAGTCTAGATGCACAATACACCCTCAAACCTAAGGGATGCATTATCCTCAATGCATGTACATATATGTAACAGGAAACAAAAAGATAGATATGCATAGAAAATGTCATGGAAAAAGAAATAAAATGCATCAGATAGGGAAAGAAAATTTCCCTGGCTTGGACTGAAATGTAAGTACTTCATTCGGCACTACGAGTGGATTTACAGGCATCGTGTTTGTCACTCTTCGTGAATCTAGAAAAAAACTATTCATTTATTCAAAAAGTAAAAGTAGAAATGAAAACAACATGAAATAATTAAATATAACCAATAATAACGACAAAACTAAAGTAAAGCAATTAAAGAAAAGAAAAAAAAACAAAACTGCTATCTCAAGCATCACAAAGGTCAATGGATTGCTTGTCTCGTTCCACATGAGCACCTCAGTAGTGCTTCAAGATTGTTCATTAACTTTAAATGTGACCCCCATTTTCATGTCGCTAACATCAACAACTCCATGAGGATATATGTGAGCCACCAAACAATGTTCATCAAAATTGAAAGGTCCATTTTGCTTCGACAAAGTGCACAAGGGTTTCCGCTCAAATGAATCTTCATCACTATCAGAATTGCTATGCAAAATCTCTTAAACTCTTCCTCCATTATTGTTTCTATCAAGTCAATGGCACGACATTTTTCATTCTTATCAGCACATTTCAGCACATTAAATACATTGCACCTGACCTGTTGATCATTCATCCTCATGGTCAATTCACCATTCTATACATCAATTAAAGTCCTACCAGTAGCAAGAAAAGGTCTTCCAAGGATAATTGGTACATCTTTGTCAGATTCACATTCTAAAATAATGAAATCGGCTAGAAAAATAAACTTATATACTGATAAATGATAAATTATACATGTTTTTACCTCATGCTTAGCCTAATTTATGGATGAATTATCATTGAATTTGTGGAAATTGGTGCTCTTAATTCTTCTATTTCATGTTTTATGCCCAAGTAAGCTTAAGGAAGAGAAAAGAGCAAGAAACGAGCCAAAAACGGGTAAATTAGGCCCAATTCAATAATCAACATCGCCCAGAGATTCACCACACGGTCGTGTCACACGGCCAAGCCACTTTGAGCATAAACACAGCCCAACCCCAACTTGCACGGCCAGACCACAGGGTCATGCCACCTTTACAGGCCCGAACACGGCGTGGGCCTTGATCTACACAAGCGTGGCACACGGGTGTGTCCCTGTCGTGAGATAGTTCAATTTTACTCAGAAAATGTTGCTTAGGGGCTAAGAAAGCCATTCGAAACTCTATATAAAGACCCTAGGAGGAAACTTCAAAGGGGACATTATTTTCCCGCCAAGACGGGGAGTTAAAGGCAGGGAATTACTCGAAGGGAAGCCGATTGATCCATCTTAGAAGCCGAATTCTCCTTCAAGACTAAAGATCTTCCTTCAATCCTTCAGGGGTTTTTGGGTTCTTTATATTTTGATACTTTAATTCTTCTGAGATGTTTTCTTTATTAAATATGAACTAAATCCCCCAAATACTTGAGGGGGATGAAACCTAAGACAGATCTTGTTATTATTTTATCTTGAGTTATATGATAAATACCTGATTTGTTCTTAATTATGTGTTCTTAATTCTTGTTTTAATAGCCTTAGGTATTAATTCAAGTATTGATGTGCTTATTCAGAGGAGCAAAAGTCCCTAGCATAAGTAAGCGGAGTTGCATGCAACCCTAGACATAGGGCGACATAAATCTGCCAGATTAGGGTCAAACCTAATAAGGGGATCCATAGATCGAGTTAATGCAAGACTAGGGGTTTTAACTAGAAAGAGATTTCAGTTAATCAACCTAGGATTAGTTGTTCTTATCCTCGACGGAGGTATTAACATAAATTAGGGATCTCTACGGATCAAGTCAAGTGAATAAATCGTCTAGCTCAAGAATTGATAACGAGTGAAGTCTAGGTGGATTCTCCCTTAAGTATTGCCCAAATCAATTAGTTTTTCCTAAAAGAGTTTTTCCCCAATTTACTTTCTGTGCATTCATAGTTAGTTTTAGAATTAGTTAAATAAAAACCCCTTTTATTTTTAGGTTAAATAATAGAAAGGAAGTAAGTACTAGTACTTTTGGTTCCCTTGGGTCGATATCTCGGTCTTGCCGCTAAACTATACTACTGTTCGATAGGTGCGCTTGCCTTAAAGTCGTGATAATAGTTAGTTTTTGGTACGATCATTATTATAAATTTTATTACTTCATATCACGTATATCAAGTTTTTGGCATCGTTGCCGGGGAACAAAGATATGAAGAACACTCGATTTCTATTACTTTAGCCATTACATTTATATTTATATAAATTTTCAATTTCTCTTTTTATTTTTTATTTATTTATTTTTATTTGCTTTTTCCCTTCCTAGGTATCTCTAGTTTATGACTAGAAGAAACCCGGAAGGACCACTACTTTTTGACGAAAATTTAAAAGCGACAGTTCGTCGAACTCGCCAAGAGATAAGAAGAAGCTTGCAATATCCAGAAGAAGGACAAAAAGAAAAATTGAACCTATTGAAGAGATGGAAGCAAATCAGGATAATCAGCTACCTCCTGTAGTAGCCGCAAATCCTGTTGAGCAAAATCTTGCTCCGCGTACTATGTATGATTATGCTAGACCTAATTTAGTAGGCACTAAATCTAGCATTGTTAGGCCTACTATTGCTGCAAATAATTTTGAACTGAAACCTAGCACTATTCAAATGATACAGCAATTTGTTCAGTTTGATGGATTGCAGGATGAGGATCCTAACTCGCATCTAGCCAACTTTTTAGAATTTTACGATACATTCAAAATAAATGGCGTTTCTGATGATTTCATTCGTCTTAGGCTATTCCCATTTTCCTTGAGAAACAAAGCTAAATAGTGGTTAAATTCTTTACCACGAGGGTCTATCACTACATGGGAACAAATGACCGAAAAATTTTTACTTAAGTATTTTCCTCCAGCCAAAATAGCTAAATTGCGGAATGATATTTCTTCTTTTGTGCAGATGGAATTAGAGACGCTTTACAATGTTTGGGAGAGATACAAAGATCTCTTAAGAAGGTGCCCTCACCATGGGTTACCTCTGTGGTTACAAGTTCAAACCTTTCACAATGGTTTGAATCCCTCGACAAGGCAGATGATCGATGCAGCCGCCGGAGGAACAATCAACAACAAAACACCCGAAGCAGCCTACGAGTTTATAGAAGAAATGTCACTGAATAATTATCAGTGGCAAGTCATGAGGACAAAGCCGACAAAAGCTGTAGGAGTTTTTAATATTGATGCCGTAACTATGTTTTCTAATCAGGTAGAACTTTTAAATAAAAAGATTGATGGTTTTATTGGTTCTACGCAGGCACACCCAGTGATGCAGTGTGATGCAATCTAGGGAAACATGTACAATCCAGATTACTCCTCCCATGGACATGGCATGGAAACCGAGCAAGACAACTATATGGATAACAATTCTAGACCTCAAAATAACCCTTACAACAATACTTACAATGCAGGTTGAAGGAATCACCCTAATTTCTCATGGGGCAGTCGAGGAAATCAGAGAGCACTGCCACCTCCTCCGGGATTTCAACAACCACCATATCAGCAAGAAAAGAAACCGAACCTTGAGGAGATGTTGGAAAAGTTCATATCAGTTTCTGAAACTCGTTTTCAAAATACTGAAACAACACTTAAGAACCAGCAAGCTTCGATCTAAGGTCTTGAAACACAAATAGGACAACTTGCTAAACTAATCCCTGAACAACCACAAGGTAGCTTGCCAAGTAACACTAAAGCTAACCTAAGAGAGCAACTCCATGCTGTCACTATGCTCGATGAAGGACGACTAGACAAACTAGAATCAAAGCAAGGCGATGTGATAAGTAAAGGTCAAGTTGAGGTAAGCAACAAAGAACTAATAGTTAAAGAGTATAGACCTGGTGTGCCATATCCTAACGCGACGAAGAAAGATCGCACAGATGAACAATTCGGTAAATTTCTTAATCTTTTGAAGAAATTACATATTAACTTACCGTTTATTGAAGCTCTTTCGCAGATGCCAAACGTAGTTAAATTTTTAAAGGAGCTTTTAGCAAACAAACGGAAGTTGGACGAGTCATCGCATGTGGAATTGAATGCTATGTGCTCAGCTATTTTGCTAAACAAGCTACCCAACAAGCTGAAAGATCTAGGGAGTTTTACAATTCCCTACTTAATTGGTAGTTTAACCACTGATAATGCGTTAGCTAATTTAGGGGCAAGTATAAATGTTATGCCTTATAAAATTTTTAAACGACTAGGTCTTGGGAAACCCAAACAAACTAGGATGAGCATACAATTGGCTGATAAAACCATTAGAATCCCTAGGGGTCTAATTGAAGATGTTCTAATGAAAATTGATAAATTCATATTCCCAGTTGACTTTGTTGTGTTAGACATGGATGAGGACAGTGATGTGCCCTTAATTTTAGGGTGACCCTTTTTTGTAACTGCTAGGACTACCATTAACGTTGGTACAGGTGTACTCACATTACATGCAGGTGAAGAAACAATTACTTTTCAAGCTCGAAACTCGATTAAGACTGTTGCTGACAAAAATATAGTGACGAGTCCTTGTAAAAACACTGAACTCACCACTCAACCTTCTGTGCAGGATACACTCCACATAAAGGCAACCTAATCACAGACAAGTCCATCCAAGGGCGATGCACCTGAAAAACGAATGCTTCAGATTGAGGAACTAGATGAATGGCTAAACTATCATGAAAAGCCCAAAGTATGCCATACCAACCCAGAGCATCACCAAGATGACCCTCAGGTGAAAACGAATCAAATTAAGGTAAAAGATAAGGTAATATTAGGGGAAGACAATTTTTGAATCTTGAATTCAAAAGAACATACAAGTGACATACCCTACTTTATTCTCAAGAGCTTGTAAAGATGTAGCTTAACTCTGGATTACAACATCATTCTTAGCCATATATTCCTTTAAAAAACTTCAATGGAAGTAGAATATGATGCTTGACCATGTTGAACATTTTTCCTCGGCATAGGCTAAATGTAACTAGGGGATACATTGTTGGCATTCTGTCTTGTAGTATTATTAAAATTCCTCGCACCTTGATTACTCTAATTAAAATTTGGATGTTGCTTCTACCCTGAATTGTAGGTGTTGGGATATGGGCTATTATTCCAGTTAAAATTACCCATGTAGTACACTGACGCTGGGTTTGATGGCCATTCGTCAAACACATGATTTTCACTACAATAAACACATGACAGCTCGGCTAATTTTATCTCATGGATTGTAGTGGAAGTTTTCATTGTTTTAATTATGTTAGCTAAAGAAGATACCCAGGCTGTCAATGAAGTAATTGCATAAATCTTTATGGTACTAGTAGCTCTCTTACCTACCCCAACTCTCGTTGTCGGATATTGATATCATTGTTGGCAATCGTTTCCAAAATCTTATATGCTTCGTTGTAAGATTTATCCAAAAATGTACCATTAGCAGATGCATCAACTACAATTCTCGTATGTACATTCAACCTATTATAGAATATCTCCATCCGAGCTTAGTATTGGAATCCATGCATTGAACATTTTTGAATTAAATATTTGAATCATTCCTAAGCTTCATATAGTGTTTCATCCTCCAATTACTAAAAAGATGTGATTTCATTTCTAAGCTTGGCATTTATATTTAAGGGATTATACCCTAGCAAAAACCTTTGGCAAAGATCATTATATGATGCCACTTTTCCCTACGACAAAGCATTCGGTCATGTTACTGCACAAACTCTTAAATAATATGGAAACAATTTAAGTTTCAGGGTGTCTTCAGGTACACCCTATTGTCTAAACGAGTCACAGACTTCTAGAAAAAGTCTTAAATGCAATCTTGGATCCTCAATGGGCAGTTCACCAAACTATCCTACTGTTTGCAACATCTAAAACATTACCAATTTCAATTCAAACTGTTGACCCTATATTTGTGGTCTGACTGTCTCTGGATTCAGGTCATCAAAAATTGGCACAGCATGCTCACAAATTAGTCTATCTTGGTCATCTATCACCCCATGAACATGAGGATTAGCACCCTGACCATTTGGATTATTATTGTGACCAAGACCATTTGGATTATCATTGTGACAAGGATCATTCTCGTGTTTAGCCATTTTCTCAATTTTTTTCACTTTCTTTACAAAGTTCTTTCAATCTCTAGGTCAAAAGGATACTCTTTGTTAGTAGGAATACCTCTTCTCATGCACTGATGGCAAAGTTGTAGAAATTAAAATAAAGTTAAATAAAACTAATGGAATTAAGAAAAATAACATAACCAAATTTTACCAAATTGTTGATCCTCGACAACGACACCAAAAACTTGTCGTGTGTGAATATGATATACGAATTGTGCAAGTATACATATTGGATCAAGTAATAAAGTGATGAGTGAGTATCGTTCCCATAAGGATTGGACTGAGGAACAAAAATGGTCAAGTTGTTATAATAAAATGCGATTAATGCTATGGTAAAGCTATGATAAGTATGCAGTGGCAATTAAAAGGAATAATGATGTATGCAATATGTGGAATTAATGAATACTTGGAAATGCTATGCAAAACGAGAGTAAAAATGCAATGGCAATTACGAGAATGATGATGTGACTATTAATAAGTAAATAAGCAGATAAACAACTAAGTATGCTATGGCAAAGATACTAAGACAAAAGATAACGGTTACGCATTATTGAGTAAGAAGGTAAGGATTACTAATAATCTACTTTTCCTGTCAACAATGCCTCAGCAAAATCATACTTAACCTACTGCTTAGAAGAGTTCTAAAGTGGCCTACTTTTTTCGAGAGCAAAACTGTCAAATTACCTTGCCTATGTCTATAGGCTTTTAATATGGTACCCTGCACTATTTCCCTCTGAATGAACGTTGCTCTATGTCTAGAGTCTACTACAAGTATCTGCTGAGTACTTGCTCATATCATTCAACCACAATCTAACAAATCTAACATTTTTAGAATTTAGATTAATTTAAGGGTTTTTTGCACAGTTGACTATGTCTAGGGATTGCTCACATACATTTTAAAGAATAAAACAATTGAACGAAATAGTAAAATAATTCATATTTATACTAAAGCCATTAAAAACATTTAAAATTTCATCAAAGTAATCCTAACCTTATGAGATTTAGCTCATACATTGGCGATTAAAGTTTAAAACGAAAAAACCATCCAACACAATTTTCATCATTCAATTCATGGAGAACATAGTAAGAAATACAAAAGACTTCAGGAAGATAGCTTTCATGTTTCCAGTTCACACCTCAACAACACAGTGTCTTGCGATGGTTGAAAGGGACTGCTTTCGTCTTCCTCTTTTCGTCTCTACTCAACCACTACCGTCTTATTTCACCGAAGGATCTTCACTCTTGTTCATCATTTAGGGTTTCCTCCTTTGGTTTTTTATAGTTTTTTCCTTAAGGTAAATCCAGCAACCCATGTTTATATTCCCCTCTTTTTAAATTCTTTTTTCTACAACCCAAAATTATCTTCTCCTATTCTAATTTCTTTTTTTAGGATAAAAATCAATAACCTAAGATTATCTTTTCCTCTTTTTAAATTATTTTTTTCTAAGATAAAAACTAATATCCCAGTATTATTGTTTCCTTTTTTTAGGCAGATTTTTTTGGTACAAGTGGAGGAGAAAGTATTGTATGAAACAGTGATTCCACATCATCCCTATCCCTTTCCAATAGGAGAACGGCATATCAGATTTTTCCTCTTAATTTTTATCATTTTTAGTTGGATTTGAAATTTTTTAGAAGGAAAAATCCGATGTGTCATTCTCTTATTGGAAAGGGATAAGGATAACGTGGAATCACAGCCTCATACAATCCTTTCTCTAAGTAGAGTTGGGCTAAAACTACTATGCATTGAGTGTTGACTCGGTCTTCCTGGAATTGTCATGCCATTCGTGTTGGCAAATTGTCCAACCTTTTGCCATAACAAACCTTTATTCCTTTATTTCTTTCTCTACATCCTGCACTTGCCAACCCATCAAACACAACCCTTTCACATGCAATTAAAAGTAACAAATAATAATATTTAAACACTATCCAAGCTTCTCATGCAATATTCTAAAATTGCTAAAATAATATCCTAAAATGCAACTAAGTTCACTTAAGTACAAACAATTGACCCAGTCTAAAGGCATGAATTATAACTATTTTCAAGAGTTATCACTCGTTTTCAGAATAGTTCCACCAAACGGATGTATGTCTCTTTTACAACTAAGGTTATAAAAAATTTATATGTTCCCTTGAAAATGGAATTTATGCATTCCATTAGGTTTGAGGTCATGTGGCCATATCGTAGATCCCTGTCATAGGATTGTGTGACAGTCTTAAATTGACCCTAATCGGAAAAGTGGTTTCGGAACCACTAAACCGAGTCAGAAAATTTTCAAATATATATATATATATTATTTTCTATGTTTTATTATGTGAATTTCTATGTGTGAAAGTTTGGTGCATTAATTTTTATTTTATTTTATTTTATTTGGATGTCAAATTATTGAAAAGGGACTCAATTGATAAACCATAAAAATGTGATAGGTAAAAATTTAAGAGGCCAAATTGTATATGGTTAGCTTATAAGGGACTTGCATGTCAAATGGACCACTATCATTATAGTGGACGGCAATCATGATGGAAATTTGGCATTTTATGTGTTTTATATTAATGAAATAATATTTATTGAATTTTATAATAAGAAAATATAAGTTAATATATTAAAATGGGTGATAAAAACAAGGTTGGCTCATTTTCTTCTCCCATTGCCGAACAAAAGAAAAGAAAATAGAAAAAAAATAAAAAGAGAAAGAAATAAGGAGCATTCGGCTAGCTTAAGGTCAAATTAAGGTATAATTTCATGTGTTTTCCCTTTGATTTTTATGAAATTGAGTTGTTTTTAAAGCTCTTATTAAGACCCATGTGTAAATTCTTGAGCTTGAAACACATGAAGCATTCGGTCATAGTGGTAATGATATGAATTTTGAATTTTGGTGTTTGAAATTGAGAAATGAGTGTTAGATAAACACTTTGATGTTAAAATCAATGAGTTTGTGAGTTTGTAAGTTTAATTGTGGAATTTGTGTTTTATGTGGCTTAATTAACTAAGAGGAGTATGAGTCCATTTGGCAATGGAAGATAAATTGTGAAATAGTGCTCAACATTGGTAGTACTTGCTTAATTGGTTAAATTGAACTTTGAATAGATGGGATTATGTGGAAATTTAATGAATTGAGTTGTGATTGTATAAATTCTTGAATTTATGATGAATGATAAATTCGGCTAAGGTCTTGGTGTGTTAAAGTGGTTGATAAATTGGTGTTTTGTATTGGGGGATCTTTATATGAGAGTGTGAATTAGTTTAATTTTGCTATGAGAGGTTAAATTGAGCAAATTGCATTCGGCTATTAAGGTGAATTGTGGAATTTGTATTTGATTTTGGATTTTTATAATTAAAGTGTTAGTAAGTGGTTATATGCTTGCTGATTTTGAACTAAGATGAGTGGAAGCTTGGTAATTTTATTAGTGATGAATTCTATACTTATATGATAATCGATTATTCATGTTAGGTGCCATTTCAATAGCGTTTTGATGTTTAAGCTTGGAATTAGTGTTTAAATGAATCTTAGATTTGTTATATTTTGATAATAATGGATTATGGACAAGGGACATTCAATAATGGAAGTTAACTATTAATATTTGTAAATGATGGCCGAATATGAAATTAAGTAAAGAACGTAGTAATGAATAGTGTTTGTGGTGATTTGAGTGCTATTACCGAATGAAATTGATATTAAGGCACGTTTTGGTAAAATGCATTTGACATGAAAAGAATTTAGTTGCCGTATATGTGATTGGAACTAATAAAATTTAGTTTATGATGAATTAATGAAATGATTGAACTAGTTAATTTGTGTAAATTAAGCTCAAGAGCGAAAGGAAACAAAGTCGGATCGAGGTAAAGCAAAGCTGGTCGAGTAGTCGAAATAGCCGTACGATAACAGTCAAGGTAAGTTCTTAAGTGATTAAATTGATTCTATATGTTTAATGATTAAATGAATATAGAAATTAGAATGTGAAGCTTATGTGATTAATATATTTATATGCATACGAATGAATAGCAATGTTAACGTTATGAGCCGAAAAGGTTAACATGTTTAATTGAATTGTGGATGGCAATGAATTATATGTTAAGAGTTCATAGAGAATGATAAATGACAATTGTATTTTGGAGAAGCAAGGGTAAATGATATGAGTATGAATCTAGAAATGGCTAAGTGTGATAGCCGAATGTGCTATGAATGAATATAAGTGAATGGTAACTTAAATATATTGTATGATGTAATGACCGAATGCATTATGAAATGGGATATTAGTTAATGCTATAAAGTGAATGAAATTACTATGTGTGATATTCAAGCTAAGAGCCTAGCAGGCTAGTTGCCGTGGAAATGAATTCGGGTTAAATCTAGCAGGCTAAGTGCCGTTGAATTATTCTGAGCATGATATTAATGATATACCTACAAGGTAAGGTTATAATTTGTTAATTGAAGGCCTATCGAATTGAGTTGTATTCGGCCAAATATGTAAATGCAAGGTATGGGTTATATTCGGTTACTTTATATGCGTGACAAGAATAAGAATATGCTTGATCTTTTACGTTCCTATATGGAAATCTATTAGTTGTTTAAATGATTCATTTGAAGATATGGAAGTAACGATGAACTAAAGAATTTACTACTATAAGCATGTATGTTTATATGTACATGTATGAAAAGAGTGCATCAAATAAGTGATTTAGAAGTATTGATATGTTAAGTGCAATTATAAAAATGTGATGAAGTTGATTGGTGATATACATGTTTAAATAATATGAATGCAAAGAAGGTGTTAAAGAGTAAATTTGTTGTAAATCTGCTTGCGAAAGCAACAGTAACATGATTTTAGAAAATCACTATAAATTGTTGGAGTTGAGTTAGAGGTTGAATAAATTATGTAATTAAATCTTAATGAGTCTAGTTTCTTATAAAAGAAACTGTGTAAGTAAAAGAATTTCCAATAATGAGATATTTGATGTGGCGTGGGATAGAGTCAAAATGACTTCGAGATCCCTTGCTCTGTCTTTAGAAAATCACTATAAATTGTAAAAAAATGGTTATAAGATAAAATTTATATGCTTATACTCCTTAATGAGTCTAGTTTCAAATGAAATAAACGAGAAAACCTTTTGAATTCTGTACAATGAGAAATCTGATTTGCAAAGAAGAGTATTTAGGATAGTCAATAGTGAAACAGGGGAAACTTTAAGAAAAATCTGGTATTAATTGGCTAAACTAAAAATTCTGAAAATTTATTGGATAGAATATTTATGAGTCTATTTTCAGAAAAAATTTACGGCACTTGATTTGGAGATTCGTAGCTCTGGTTATAAATAAATTAGTAACTGTTGCTCAGGAAGATAGCTTGCAGTGAATTTGGGGAAGCTCACGCTATGCGAAATCCAAATTTGTTCGCTAAATTAAGTTGTTCAGGTATGTAAAAGTTATTTATGCAAAGCATATGAGAAGTGGTGGTATATCTATGTATTCGGCTTCTGTGGAATTTATATACATAGAAGTATATGTGATACCTATGTGATTTTAGATTCTAAACAAATGAGATGTCAATGAAAATGTGTACTATTGTGGTTAGGTCTATCCGGCCAAATAATGTTATAATTAGATTATTTATACTTAATCAATGTGTTTAACTAAGTTAATTTGTTTTATTCACTTAAGACTTACTAAGCTAATAAGCTTACTTCGAGTGTCTTTGTTACTTTGTTTTATAGATCTTGTTTGAAAGCTACAAGCTCGGAGATTCAAGCTCAAAGTCATTCACACTATCGTAACTATCTTTAGCACTTTTAAAAGTTTATACCAAAAAAAAAATGGCATGTATAGGCTTAACTTGTCATTTGAATCAAGATATATTTTGAGTATGTATTACAAACGTATGAATAGTACATGATTATGTTAGGCTACATAATAATGATTAATGATTTCAAGTGGTGATGTTAAATAAAATTTAAATGTTTTAAATTTCTTTAATGTTCATTACTGTAGAGTGAATAAAGATTTACTTTATATATGTATTTTTGAATGTCTGAAAGTATTGTTCAGTTGGTAGTACCTTGTAACCCTATTCTGGTGACGGACAGGGGTTAAGGGTGTTACAGATTGTGTCCACTGATCGAAGGGATGTTAGAGAGGTATCGTGCCTTCTCCTCATTAGTTGACCATAAGATTTCCAACATCTCAGGGAAACGACCCTTCATGATCTCGTACCCTGTCAATAGAAATGGATAGTTCACATACCAAAGAATATTAAAAACAAATGAAATATCAAACCAAAGAATATTGGTGGCAATAACATACCCATGTTGGTCATTTGTGCTCACTCGACGATAGAGGAATATTTCTAGTAGTAGCTGGATGCAATATGCCTTAGACAGTACCAATGGTGTGTGCAGTCCCAAACGCTTCCCTATCTTTCAATTACAAATACTATTGTAGTTCCACGATCCGAGATTACAAATATATCAGGTTAGGGGCAGACATGCCTCCTTAACCTAGATAGAAAGAAATCCCAGTCATTTGCTAACTCCCCAGGTGTTATTGCAAACACAATTGAAAGTATTCACTGATTACCATCCTATGCCACAGCCAACAATAGCCAATGGGTATATCTACCATACATAAAGGTATCATATATTTGTATCAATGGCTTGTAGTAATGGAATGCTTGAGAGCATTGCTTGAAGTTCCAAAACAGACAGTAGAACACTTGGCATCCATGGAGCAAGCGATCATTGTGGTACACAGGCTCTATTTCAAGATCAGTTATGTAATTTGGGATGTACCTCTCCAGCACCAGACACCACTATCATACCTTGCTATATGATACGTCTAACCCACTATGCATCTTCTCTAATGCCTTTTTCTTTGCTATCCATGCATTGTAGTATAAAAGCATGAAGTTGAATTGGCTACGAATATTTACAATTAAAATTAACATAGTAGTCTTCAAATCCATTTTCACCATTGATAGTGTTATGCCCGCGATCATCTCTGAATCCAACTCTGGATGATCTCATGAAACACTTGCAACCCTATGAATATGTTAAATTAAGTAAAACTGTACCTAAAACCCTAATTGATAAAACCCAAAACAACCAAAAAACCCTAATAAAAACATGGCGAAAAATGCATCCATCGGTAGTATTATGCCTGTGATACTGTACCAGTGGCAACACAAGTATGCGAACTGGTAAAATTTTTTATCATCCATAACCCTGTCTTCTTCTTAACAGAAGTCACGATTTTCCTTGTGCATCTATCGTATCACATTGTACACTTGGCCTTGAAATTCTCAAATTTTGATTTAGCCAGGTGGAAGTTAGCCTCGTTCTTGATACTGTATCGCTTCACTACAGCGAGAAAACCATCTTTAGTGGAAAACTCCTTACCCACTTCCAAATTACCCAAATTCAACAAATAACTTACATGGCCCAGCCTCTTGTGTGGTAGTTCTACAAACTCTAATCAATCCTCTGCCGATAAATCGACATTATGCATATGGGTTGGAAGCGAGTACGCTATGAATCGTGGATCTTATTTTTCTTCATTTTCACCGTCTTCTGGTTTAGTTGGAATATGATCTGTTTCAAAAAATAATGCAACTTCTGAATCTACAACAGCAAGTTATCAGACTGGATCTACATCGGATTCATTACCATCTTCAATCTTAGACCCACCAATATCTATCATGTTGGATGCACCCTAGCTAATGGACATCATAGGGAGTACATTATCTTTTCTTGTGCACATGTCAGAACTTCCAGAATCACATGTCGATTGCCAATCGCTGGAAGTTGTTGTCATTCTCTACTAAGTATTCCCAGCATTGAACATTGACCCATTGTGGTTCATGTCCCGCCCACTATCTGATTGACGTGCAGGGGTTGTGTATTCTGTTCTAACACCAAAACTTGATTGTTAGGTGTTCTTCCTCCCACGATTGAAATCTGAGGCTGAGATGGATGAGTGTCTTCCCATTCATGATTCTGAAATATCAATATGAGAACTTTCTAACAAAGTGGTTAGACTATTAGCATTTTCAACCGTTCTAGCCTTCTAAATAGGAAGAGATGTTGACGATCAAATGCCTTTATCTGGCTTAAAAATTCCACATATAACTCAAGAAATGGTGATCCACTATCGATGTGCATTTGCACCATCACCTCTAAGCCCCAAGCACCTTTGATATCAAAAGTGTCATATCTCACGGGATCAACCGAAGCACAAAATCAATATTTAATTGATGATACTCTCATTTGGCTAGATCCGGTAATTTTTTGCTAACTTTTTTCCAAAAAAATTTGGCAACTCTATGTTTTGGTTAAATGCTAGCCGCATTGTGTTCTCTGATAAAAAAACTATGTCGTTCTTGGTGTCATAACCTTACTGTTGTAATAAATAATAACATTAATCTGTCCACTCATTTTTAACCAAGTTATATGTCGAAAAACGTTTGAAAAAAATATTATGCAAAAAAAAATCATGCTTCAAGTAAATATTAACACAAAAAATCAATTCTTTTACTTACTTTTTATACAAATAGTATCGTTGCTCCAACTTATGTCTTCCCTACAAACTTTTATTCTTTTGAATTTCTTCAAATTTTATTTCCTTGGTTTTTACCACCAGAGGCTAAAATGTGTTACATTTATAACCCAAGGGATAACATCTTATACATTTTTGAAAAAATGCCCCGAATAGTAGGGTTTAAAACTTGTAAAAAAAAAAAACACTCTAAGCAAGACGCACTGTCAGCAGCAGTACTGAAAAAGACGTCTAGCTATAAGCATTTTCAATATTTGTGCTGACAATGCAACCTAGTTCGACTTTTTTCTTTACAAATTTCAACCCCCACTATCCGGGGCATTTTTTCAGAAATATTTCAGATATCTTGGGATTCCCAAGATATATTTTCAGAACCCATCTCGTTAAAATATTTCATTAGTACTCTGAGTTTTAATTTTTAATAAAAAATAATATACAATTTGTGTCAATACAAATATTTTAAATATTGAATTCAATTATTACAATTATTTGGTTAAAATTTTTATCAATTTAAAACCTTAAAACCCTAAACAACCTAAAATCCTAGTAATAAAACCCTAAAAACATAAAACCCTAAACCACCCTAATAAAAACATGAGGAAAATGCTTTTCCCCTTTGACAAGTAAAATGCTTCCAACTGGAAGTGTTTTTCTTTCTTTTCCCTGAAAATATTTCCAGCTGGAAGCGTTTTATTAAAATCAGCCCATTCTTATAATTTTTCAAAAAAAATTGGCCTATTTCCATAATTTAAAAAATGAATTTTTTAGTAAGTTAGTCAAGAAAATATGTGTGATAGAATATTAATATCTACTTCATGTTCTTCCATCTTTATTTTAAAGAGAATCTCTTAATGAGAAAGTATATTTTTCACTACTACTAATTGTATGGTTAATATATTCTTCACTACTACTAATTGTATGGTTAATAGAAATGTAGTATATTTTATCCTTTTATGCACAATTTTCTTCAAAATCATATATCTTGAACCTCTATCTTTGTAATGGGTATTTGATGTTCGTAATGGTTCAAATTTATTACTATGTTTAAGAAATCATTCTTTTAACCTATAGTCATCAACTTAATTAAATGGAATTGGAAACTATTTCAATATTTTGTTCTTTTATATAGGTTTCACTATGGAATTGCTTTTGATCACATAATATTTTCAATTTTTACATTTTCAGTATTAATAGGTTAGGAATAAAATATTAATAAAATAAATACTTTTACACATTTTCTACTATTTCAATGATCTGTTAGGTCGACTTGGGCCTCGTGAATGACTAATGAGCTAATTAAGTGTGTAGGATACCATTTTAGGTCCAAGAATACAAGGAATAATGATCAGGCCGTGAGACAAGGAGCCCGGTAAGCCAACGAAGCTGCCAAGGCCCAGGAAAGCACTCGATGTCGTGATGAGAAATTCCCTCTTATCACGATGACACGATGAAGAAATGGGAATAATAGCATGACGTTGACGTCGTAAGGAAAAGCATCCCAACGTCCCAAAGAAGCGACAATGACCAACAAAAATTACGATGATTCTTCTCAAGGCGCATTTGGGAAATTTCCATAATTGGAACCTATCTTTTAGCAGAATATTTTATTCTTCGGTATCTAAGTGTATCTTGGGATTGATTGGTCACCAAGTAGGTCATTGTCTATATAAGCAACCTTAGGGTCACTGGAATTGTAAGTAGAATTAGATAGACAGTTTTACTATTCAATTTTTAGTTTTCTTTTCTTGTTCGTGTAGTCGGAACTTATCTATTCCGATGTGAAGACAATGGTAAGAAGAGATTGCTTCGGATCTACACCTTAATATAATATGAATGAGTATTCTCTTATCTCTTCTCATCTATTCTTTTATTTGTATTTCATTAATTCGGTCGATTAATTGTTGTATGAATATTAGAATAGATTGTTGTGTTTATTCCATATCTTGCATGATTCGATTATTAAACTAATTTATTTGTTAAGTAATTATTTATTTGAAATTGGTTATTTATTCAAAGGTGCTTAGTATATTAGGGAGTGATGCCACTAATAGAATATTGAGACAGGTGAGACCAGAAGGGTATCCTGTCATGTATAACTTGTGCTGAGTAGAGAGCCCGGAAGGGTATCCGTATGCCTAGGAAGATATCATAATGGTAACTTAGGCGGTAATCCTTAATGAAGATAAACCGGAGGGTAGTCGTAGCTAAGGGTGATAAATAACTCAATTTAGGATAATTAATTATTTAATTAAGTAATTGGGGATTTAATCGATCATAGGCTAAAGGCTCACATTGTCGACACTAGGAATAGGAAAGTCCATGAGCTTAATTTAGGTTAGTTAATTTAATTAAAATATTAATTTTGATTTACACTACTAATTTGTGACTCAACTAGATTAGTAATTATTTTCTATAATTAATTTAATATTAATTTGTCCAATATGCAATCCCTTGGGTACGATCCTCGAAATACTTACCAGTATTTCATTGTAAATTTAACTATATTACAATTTGACCCATAAGTTTGTGGACACTGCCGGTTTAATTTGATATATTTTTTGTGTGATATTTAACTATAAATAGTAACACGTTTATAGAGATTCACATCCCTTCTGTTCTTATTTTGCAGTTTATAATAGTCTGCCTTAATGTGACCTAACTTCCTGCAGTGGTTACATACCTTGTCTCAATTCCTCGACTTTGATTTAGACTTGCTTCTCACAACAAATGCCGATGGTTACTCATATGACCTACCATTTAAGCCAAACTCATTTTCAAGTTTGTCTTTGCTCAAGAAGTTTCCCTTCACATCCTCGAAGGAGAGTTTATCTCTACCATAAATCAAGGTTTCCCTCAAAGACATATATGAAGGAAAAAAACACAATAATAGCATAGCTTGATCTTCATCATTTATCTAAACCTCGACATTCTTCAAATCATTAAAAAGAGAGAAAAAATGACTTATGTGAGACCTAATGGATGAACCTTCAACCATACAGAACATATATAGGTGTTGTTTCAACACCAACTAATTGGCCAAAGACTTTTTCATTTATAGGGTTTCTAACTTTCTCCATAAGGCTGTTTTCTCTAAAAGTACCCCTTGCGACACATCGCTCATGAGGCACAACTGAATTGTAGATAAGGCCTTTGTTGGAAAAAATCAAACAATTTTCTTGCCCAGTGAAAAATTAAAATTTTGAAAATCGACCAATTGTGTGATATTTATAGCAATAAACCCTAGACCAAAATCATACATGTGTTTTCGGATAAGCGGATCCTTGATGTTTTCTAACTTTCAACCAAACGATATTATCTACTATTCTCGTACCATGAATTGTTTCGAGTGTGGACTTGGACCAATTAAATAAAAACACAAAACTAGAAAAAAATTCTCACTTTTATTTGGGGTGAAAATAGAAATTCTCTCTTTGATAGAAATCGATAGAATTGTTATTTTTGAAAAATATATTTAATAGTTGAGAATAAATTCTCTCTATTTTTCGGCAAAGTAACAATCTATCAAAGTTGTGTTAATAGCTCTACAGTGACATCTATTTATAGGAAGAGAAGGTAGAATCCTTATTGAATTGTAGAGGTTTATTTCAAATAGAAAAACAACTTCCTAATCCAACTAGGAGAGGGAGAGGCTAATAGGGTGTGTTTCCCCTCATATGTATTATGGTGGGGATTCAAGCCTCTTATTATATTTAGCCCAATTATATGTGCTTTTTGGACTTTTAACCTAACACTTTGTAATTTAATCCAACCCAATACATCTTTTTCTATTTTCCAAAATAAATATTAATTTTCCAATTAAATTATTTTCTCATCTTAAATTTACCATTGGTAAAATTATGATGATTTTATCCCTAATAAAATTTTCAAGAAAATATATTCAATATTTCACAAATCAACTTGTTCACTATGATCAAACGGTGTATCTTCATTTTCGGACTTTAAAACTGCTAAAAATATAAACTTATTCTTCTGATTATTTCTAAGTAATCCATATATATTTGAAAATGGATCATTTCTCATTTTCGTTTCCATTTCTATTTTTTGAGAACCCACATTCATTTCCAAATGATTCCGTTTCTCTATTTTAGAGAAAATCATAATCATTTCTGAATGTTCTCTATTTATCTATTTCTATTTATTTCGTTCATTTTGATTCAAACACGTAATTCATTTTTGGTTTCAATGAGCTAACAAATGGACCAATTGGACATATATAATTAGGGATCAAATGATTTAGAATAAAGTTTCATCATTCCGCCTATTAATTAGAAACTTATTTAGTCCCAAGTCATTCCACTATAATGTCATGATTGAGCTCTCCAAAATGACATACCGTTACGAAAGCAATTACTCAATGATCATCCAATGACCTTGTCATAAGTGTATTACCTCATAGGATATCATTAATCTCTTTGGGATAATATTCGTTATCCCAATTTGATCCTATTTTATCTAATAGTAACCATTACATCTTCATTCATGAAAAGTCAATCACTATCAAATAATGATCAAGTCATTCATCGCAAAGACGAATGACTCGTGGTCACGTTTACTTTTCATTAGCCATGTAATGCCAATGAGAAGATATCATTTATCCACGTCTCGGGTTATGAATTCCACTGTTGTGAATGACGCTACATATTACAGAAGTCGTACACCCAGCACATTAGCTTTCAGTTCCTTATTTATTTGAACTTAAGCTTTTGTTTACATCAAAGTGTACAAGTTATATCCATAGTCCGTCATCCACTCAGGATTTAGGTATGTCACACTGTGAATGTCACAAGTGAATAAATCCATAAACAGATTTAGGATCTATTCTTCTTGGATCCTGTTTGATGTACTATTAGTTTAGTCAGTCATGTCTATATTTCTATCTTCTAGGAGTCATCCGCTTTGATGCCCAAGATAAAACATCTCCCTAATTTGACTTGATAGATGACATATTAATCTTTTAATTAATTTTCTCATTTCCAATTAGACTAATGACATGTTTAGGTTCGCTTACAAATATAAGCTCTAGTGGGTTGCATCATATAGATGCTCTCTTCAATATAGTCTTTCAGAAATGTTCTCTTGACATCCATTTGCAAGATCTCGCAGTCAAGAGTTGCTACAATAGATAACAATAAGCGAATTAACTTGAACATGGCAATTGGAGAGAAGATTTCTTCGTAATTAATATCTTCTTTTTAATTATAACATTTTACAACAAGTCTTGTCACACCTTGATTAGGCGAGTCGGATTGGGTTGAGAGGCTACGCCAGTGGAGGTCGTCAAAGTTGTGAAACATAGAATGGTAAAGGTGATAAATTTGTGGTGGAGAGTGGAACAGCCTAATTTTGGGCTAGTTGGAACAGTGGTTTTGGGACCACAAATTCGACGTAAGAAAATTTATTTTTATTATATTTTTATGGTCTATGATTTCATGGAATGATTTCGCCAAAATCTCGTTCTAAAATTTTGACGTTTGGGCACTCAATTTAGTCAATTTAGTCAAAAGGACTAAATTTTAAAAAGTACAAAACTTGAGTTCTAGAAGCTAGAGGTGTCTAACTACTATGAAATTTTAAATTAGAGGTCATTAATTGGTAATTAGACCATTGGATAAATTGTTGGACAAAAATGGAGATGAAATAGGCGAAATAGAATATTTTTAAGTTAGGGGCATTTTGGTCATTTAGTAATTAAAAGAATTTAAAAGCCAAAACAGCCAAAAAAATTTCCATCTTCTACCTCCCTTAGTCGAAAATACCATGGACACCATGACTAGGGTTTTGCTCAAGATTCCAAGCTCCATAATCATGGAAAACGAGGTTCGAAACTAGAAAGAGGGAAAAACGAGTATTCGATGGTTAGGTCTTTTTCTCGCTATTTTTGCATTGAGGTAAGTTTGTGTGTAAATAATGCATCATATTATTATGTTATGATGTTCTAATGTTGTATAAAATGTGTGAATGATGATATGTGACATAATCGACAAAGTTTTGATAAGTGATAAGTGTAGAAGTGATCTCCCAGTTGAACCTTAGGAATAAAATAGGATACAAGTGACATGTCACTAGGACCTTAAGTGTGTTTATGTGATTATGTGATGTCCTGGTACTGGTCTTGTATGACTACCAGTGGCTAGGTAATCCTACATGTGTTGCAGATGCCTGTCAACTTGTGTGAGCAGCACTGAGTAGCTACGTCCCAACCGTCAGCTTGTGTGAGCAGACCCGTGACTAGCTCATGAATGAGCATATGTGTGAAACGTGATAAGTGGTAGCTTTGGCTACGTATAAGTGGCACTTATGTGCAAACCTTCCGTGTATCCGTTAGTATTCTGAGTGTTCAACGGGAATGTCAAAGGTGTGAAAGTGTATGTGGCTATGTTACAAATTAAGAGATACATATATGTACATGATGTTTATAATTATTGATCATACGATATTATGAGTCTATGACTCCCATGAGAATGTTATTAGTGAAAGATTTATGGTTATTGATCTATGTTTGTGATTTATGAAATACATGATAAGTTCGATTGGCGACGGTGAAATTGGCTTTCGGGCCAAATTAAGTTATGTTATAACATATATTGTTCGCTCATATTGTGATGCATCAGATCTGAGAGAAAAGGGAGGATTGGCATAATTTCTTATTAAATGACTATGGGAAAATACAAATTTAAAAAGAAGTTAGAATAAATGCTCAAAAAGTGAATATTTCTAATTAATGTGCATGTTTGTTAGGAGGTTGGAAACAATCGAATAATAGAGTCGATAATGTGAGCCTTATGGCATCTTATTTTATCTTGAACTCATATTGATGGTTTTAGATAAATGATCAGTAATAAAACTTACAGGGGATAAGCTTAATAAGTGATAGACTCCCTGTAAGGTTGTGTTTAAACAAGTGATGATTATGAGATTTGTGATAACATTGTGTTATCCTTTTTCATATAAATCTTATGGTTAAGTGGTGTTCTAAGATGCTTATTATTTGCATATAAACTTACTAAGCTCTATAGCTTACTCCTTTTCTTTTCCCATATCTTAGAGGAAGGTGTTTTAACTTCGGTTAGAGATCGTCGGAGATGCTATCACAATATCATGCTACCATGTTGGGTAAATGAACGTAAACCTTTGAGTTTATGGCATGTATAGGGACTTAGTCATTTGTGTAAGTGTTATCATGATTTGGCCAAATGAATTCGCTTGTAACGATTAAAGATTTGATTTGGTGTATATCCATATAAGTTAGATTAGATTGGCTAATTAGGTTGTAAACCTATTTATATGTGCATACACAAGTTATTGCCTTTATTGATGAGTGAATGCCATGTTCAAGCCATGATTGTGGGTGGGTGTTTAATTGATAATTAATGTTGTGTTAAATGCTATTGAGATGTATAAGTATGTGAATGAAGTTGAGGGTGGCAAATGGCTTGGAAAATAGCCTTAAAGTTGTCCACACGGGTAGACACACGGGCTTATGTCTCACACACGGCCAGCCCCATGGGCATGTTGATAGATCGTGTGTCCCTTGCACCCTAATTATGAGAAACAGAATGCTCAGTATTGAGCACACGGGCAGAGACAAGGCCGCGTGTCTCAGCTGTATGAAGGATACGACCTTAGAACATGGGCGTGTGCCCAGGTTGTGTGAGGTCTACACCATAAATGCAAAAATTAAATTCGCCACACGGCCTACCACACGGGCGTGTACTTGGCCCTGTGACCATAAATGGGTGATGATGTCATAAACAGAGAGTTACATGGGTGGAGGACACAGGTGTGTCTCGAGCCACACAGGCATGTGTGACCACACGGCCTGCCCACATGGGCCTGTGACTCTCCAAAACATGAAATTTTCTAAGTGTTGTAAAAGTTTTGAAAGTTCTCGGTTTAGTCCCTAACCATCTCCAATATATGTTTAAGGCCTCGTAGGCCCGTAATAGGGATGTGATGATTATAAATGAAAAGTTTTAACTTTGGCAAAAATTTTATAACTTGGATTTGTGTGATCACGTGTGTTTAAGGCCGGTAATACCTTATACCCTATTCCAGAGTCCGATATGGGTAAGGAGTGTTACAGAGAGTTACGAAGAACTTCACCAATTATACGAAGTACCAGTCCTAGTGTTAGGAAGGGTATAATAAAGCGATGACCTTATTGGGTAGACTTTTCATGCTAATAAAATCGCCACCCATGTTTTAATATTGTTACTTAAGTATGATAGCTTGTAGGATATGTTTCTATCACCTTGCATCTCTGTAGAGGCAACGCGTCTATAATAAGGGCACTTGTAAAGTCTCATAGGATGTGATTAATTAGTAGAAGTGTGTAAGAACCAATAATGATTAGTGATAAGTCTGATTGAGATTTGGACATGGGTTACCTATAAATAGGATAGTGCGGTAGTAGAGAGAAGATTTATGATTCATCTTCTCCACTAGAATTTTTTATCATCGAAGAAACTAGGAGAGTTCTTCGCTGCTAGCAAAGGTAGTAACTATAAAAGTTAAGAGAATTTCGATGCCAATTGTCTAATGGTAAATTCTTAAAATCTTCCTTTGAGTTTTACTAGATAGATACAAACTAACTTAAGAAAGGATTGGTAGGATTTCCTTAACTATTGGATAGGAAGGTTTGGAGGAACTTAATTGATTTTTTAAGAAAAAGTTCGAGTCCTTATTTTTACCAATTAGCCTTAAAATTATCAAATATATGCAGTATTTAATGTATTGTCGAGTAAAGTTATACTATAACAAAGAAAAAATAGGATTCTTTCATATATATAAGGCTTATTATATTATTTGGTACTCGAATTTGACATTTTTTTTCTAATGTGGTACATGTTTTATTTTTATTCCAATGTGGTACCTATATTTGGTAAAAGTTATACATTTTGGAATCTAAAGGTAACAATGTTGATTTTTTAGCATTAAGTTCAGTTTTAAGGTTGATTTGGTGAAATATTATTAGATTTGAATTCTCATTGTTTTGTTAATAGAATAAAATATGTGATAATTGTGAATTTATTTAATTTTATGTTTAACTTGTTAAATACAATCACATGACTGTATTTTTTTAGTAACATTTAGGTTTGATTTGATGAATGTTAAATGCTAATATTATTAGTTAATTATGAATTTCAAAAAATAAATATCACTTATAAAACCCGAATTAAATACTAAAAAATTGGCAATACTAATTTTAAGTATCAAAATATATACTTTTTGTTAAATACATATACCACATTAGATTAAAAAAACAAAAATGCTTCATTAAAAATGTCAACGTATAATCTCTATATAATTGTGTACAGGCCCAAATTTGCCCGGGCCCAAACCAGACAACCAAACCAAACCAAAATAACAACCAAAGCCTAATGTCCACAGTCCAATTACAAAAAAATAAACTACTAGCCCAAACCTAAAAATCTTGATGGCCCAAACGACCCAAAACACTTAACATTTTCAGAAAGAAAAAGGGGCAGAAACCCTAATGCTGCTGCTGCCTCTTTCCTCGGCATTGACCACATGCCAGTACCTACAAAAATGACAAGGAAAAGAAAAAAATAGCTAAGAAATAGAGTAGAGAAACTGTAACAAAAATGAAAGAAAATAGTAGCAGATAAAATCATGTGTAATCGGCTATAAAGCCAAAAGAGAAAATCGATTGTAGGAGGGACGAATATCAATAATAATAAAAACTAAGAATTCCCAAAGGATGGGTTTTCTTACAAATAAAACACAAAATAAAAATGAAAGGTTTGTTAGTTTGAAGAAAACAAACCTCTGCGTCCTGTCGCCGTGAACGGCCGAGGTAGCCACTTCCGATGAAAAGTGGCCAAAAACCAAAAGGTTTTTAACCTTTTGGGTATTTTTTGTGGGGATTTCGAAAATTTTAGCCTCGAATCTGTGTTCAAGAGGGTAAAAAATGATTAATGGCTTCTTCTTTTTTCCAGCCACCGTGGATGACGGCACCGTCGTTGGTGACCGGTGACCGCCACAGTCGTCCAACGACTAGAGCCCAAGGCTAGACTCGGAGGGGAGGGAGAGAGCGAGAGAGAATTTCTCTGAATTTTTTTTTAAAGAAATGGAGGAAATGTTTTTTTTTTTTAAGTTTTTTAACTTATATAGTGTATTAAAACGACGTCGTTTTGGAGAGGTTCGAAAAGTCTCAAAACGACGTCGTTTTGGGGATGAACAGAACTGACTCAACCCGCTTGCATGGGATCCGCGCATTTTTTAGCGGAAGGCTCTATTTGTGCTTTTGGCCCTTTCGCTTTTGAGTCGCACTTCAATTTAGTCCTTTTTTTTCTATTTTTTTCTTTTTTTTTCTTTTTATAGATTTGGCCATCGAATTTGTCGCGTGTTTTAATTTAGTCGCAGGCTCGCTGATCTACTGCAGAAGGGACACGTGTCCAAAGGATTGGGTTATTTCCTCCTTTGGCCCTCGCTTGTTTTCACGCGTTACATTTTAGCCCCTTTGTTATTTTTTTTATTTAATTTGTCCCTTTAATTTCATTTAAGTTGCAATTAACCCCTTTTATTTAATTCTTTTATTTATTCATTTATTCATTTACTTGCTTATTTATTTATCAATCCTTTTATTTTATTCATTCTTTTATTCATTTACTTATCTATTTATATATTATTCATTTATTTTTTTATTTTAATTCTCGTTTTCACTTAGCTATTATTCTTTCATTTTTTTTATTTTTTATTTTCTTTCATTGATTATTTATTATTCATGCTTTCATTATTATTACTATTTTATTATCTACTATTGTTTTATTATTATTTATTCATTTATTTGTTTATTACCCTTTTTTTATACTTTTAAAAATTAGATTATTCATGTTTTTTACTTGTACATATTATTATTATTATTATTATTATTATTATTATATCTATTATTATTTATTTATATATGTTTTATTACAAAGTGTACCTTTAATTTCATGTATATTTTACTTTGATTCTTTACTTTCAATATTTTTACGAACTATTTTCCTTATATTTGTTTATGTCTTTATTTTATTTATTCCTTTGTTTTTATTATATTTGAAAATTGACATTGTCATTTCATGTGCATAATTTATCATTAGTATTATTATTGTTATCATTGTCATTATTTATTTTTATTATTTATTTTATTTTTTTGTTAATATTGGTATTAAAATGATACGTATTACGAATTACTTATTAGTACATTTATATTGTTGCCATTCATTAATGTAACATTTGATTCATATATCATTTTTAATATTACGTTGATTCTTGCCCAAATATGCAAGAAGAATATTTTCAAAGTAAAGTAATGTTTTATATTTGGAGAATTTGAAAAATCGCACCCTAACTTACCGGGTTTTAGTTTTCTTATTGAACTTAAATAATCGAACATCCTTTTAAAATTAAAATACATGAGATTTAAGTAAAAAATAATAAAATGCAAGCTTATTCTCAAGGATTCGAGGTGTCGTGTCCTAACTTACGGGATGTGATATTTTGATATTTCGGGATAAGAAAGCATTTTATACACATTTTGATTTATTCGAGTAATTAAAATAATAATACAAAGAGGGATCGTATTTTAAATTCTTTTCAAGTTTTCGAGTTTTCAACTTTCGATATTAAGATATTAATTAATCAATTAGGTAGCAATTTTGGGCGTTACGAGGGTGCTAATCCTTTCTTGCATGTAACCAACTCCCGAACTCATTTCTGGATTTTTGTAGACCGAATATTATTTTAATAAATTAAACCTTTTATTAAATAGATTAAATTTCAAGATGATCCAACCACATCTCATATAAAAAGGATTTGTGGCAAATCCCATTTTTATTTTTTAAAATATATAAGTCAACTTTTCAAAAAAATAATTTCGACAAATTCTAATGAGCACGGTTCAATAGATGCATCCTTATATAGCCATTAGGCCAAGGGCATGAAAGCAGCTTCGTGGTGATTTCTAGGAAAATATGAAATGTAATGAGTAAAGCGGTAATGATATCTTCCGATACTTGGGAATGAAGGAATGATTCAGAATATAAATAAATTTTGAAGGATAAATGCAACGGTGGATTTGGAAAATATTTTGAGAGGTAGGATAAAGTTGTATATTTTTATGATAGTGAAAATAAAATTTTATTATTTTAATAGTTTATATTTTTATAATTTTTAAAAGATTGAATCATTTTTTTCTTATTCTTGGGGTTAAAATATAATTTTACTACATATTAATTTAAAATTTTTAAAATTATAAAAAGATTAAAAATAAAATTTTTCATTTTAAAAGGGATCAGACCCTGCTAACCCTCTTGACTCCACCCCTAGATAAACGCACTCAATAGTTAAAACCTATAAAATTTGGTCATGGCGATAGCATTTATAGAATGAAAGATTTTCTTTCATTGCAGATATATAATATCCTTATTTATAGAACTAGTTAAAAATTCTAAATTGAGTGAGTGATATCATAATAAAGAATTGAGCTACCTTATGTTGAATCCCATTCAATTTAATGTGGATCTTAGATGATTTGTCAAGTAAGATCGAAATTGTAGATTCAATGTGCATAGCTTTTTTTTTTTCCACAATTTTTACATACTCACTGCTACAAATACACGACTTTTGTAACTTAAACCTATAATATAAGCTCAGGGATTAACACGAACCAAATACTGTGGTTCGATTAATTTAGTTATTAAGTATTTTGTAGGTCACTTCTTTATATAGTATACTAGAATATTCTAAGTAATAGGAGGAATTTTTAAAAGAAACTTCAAAAATGTATAAAGAACATTGCAAAAATGAACTTTTGAATATGTAAGTAAACGTAAGAAAATTGAGTTTATAAAAATATTGAGAAAATGACTGAGAAATTCAAATAAATTCTAACCCCTTAATACTGAACTAATAAAATAATTCAATATAGAATTCAAACATGAAAAAAGGAATAATAAATAAAAAACTTTTTAAGTCTTCACAACGAGAGGTACAAAATATCATAACGTAGCTGCTAAGTGAAATATCAAGTCTTTGTGAAAGTCAAGTTCTGTTCACCAAAAGCAAAGCACGTATTAAAGAGTTGAGATTTATTGCTTCAATGGAGTAATAAGTTGAGTTGACTCATAACAAATTGTGTTGTAGCATCTAGCGAGGATTAACTCAACAAAATATAAAATTAAATAAGCGAAAACAAGAGCATGCTTGAAGATCTTGATAATTAAGCTTCATTCGAATCCAAGAACATAAATATTTTATCGTTTTCTTATCCCTTTTGATTGGAGAGGGAAATGTTCGACTAATTATTGCACTGCACCATTGACCATTGAAGAAATAATTTTTTAAAATATATGTCTAACTAGGGTTGGGTGAACTTTGTGTTTATGGATGATGTTATACCAATTCAATCAAAGAATTTTTTTTTTTTTTTAAAAACCCTCAAATTTGATTCCTAGTAAATACATCAAGTGATGGATGTAGTTATCATTTAATGTTAGAATTAAGTGACCCGAATCCTTATTTAAATAAAATACAATGGTAAAATAAAATAAAAGTAAAATCCATATAGAACTACACTTTTTTTATTTTATTTTACAATAAGGTTTTTTAAACCTTATTAAACTCCATCTATTTTATATTGATTAGGATAAGGTGTTTCAATCTTACTAGAATATGGCTTTACAAGCCTATAAATAGACATAGTCTATTCCTCTTGTATTGATTCGAATTCAACATAGTGAATTTTCTTCTCCTCTGCCCGTGATTTTTTCCTGAAAGGGTTTCCACGTAAAATCTATGTGTTCTTTATTTTTTTATTTTTTTATATTGTCATTACCAATATTATATATTTTCACAAATTAGTATTAGAGCTTCCGGGTTTTTTTTCATCTCGATCACGGTAATGGCGTCTTTGAAGTATGAAATTTCGCTGTTGGATCACAACACCAGATTTGCGTTGTGGCAGATTAAAATCCAAGCAGTTCTTGCGCAGATGGATTTAGAGAAAGCCCTGCTAAGGATAGATAAGATGCCTTCAACATTAACGAATGAAGAAAAGAAGCGTAAGGATCGAAAGGCGTTAACATAGTTACATCTGCATTTGTCTAATGAAATTTTACAAGATATGATGAAGGAGAAGACCGCCGCTGGATTATGGAAAAGGCTGGAACAAATATGCATGTCGAAAACTCTAACCAGCAAGCTACATATAAAGCAACATTTTTATGCTCATCGTTTGGAGGAAGGTGCATCTGTGCACGAACACTTAACAGTGTTTAAAGAAATTCTCTCAAACTTGGAGGCCATGGAGGTTCAGTATGATAAGGAAGATTTAGGGTTGATTCTACTTTGTTCGTTGCCCCCGTCTTATTCAACCTTTAGAGACATGATTTTATATAGCCGCGAGTCTCTCACAGTTGATGAGGTTTATGATTCTTTAACCTCGTAAGATAAGATGAAGCATCTTGTGGTTAAAACTAACTTTCAGGGCGAGGGTCTTATTGTTCGTGGGAGACAAGATCGGAATGCTGATGATGATTTTGGAAGGACACAAGAACGAAATCCTCGTGGTAAATCTAAGGGTAGATCGAAGTCTTCAAACAGAGGTAAAACTTGTAACTTCTGCAAGAAGAAAGGACACATTTAAATCTGAGTGCTATAAGCTACAGAATAAGATCAAAAGGGAGGCTGCGAATCAAAAAGGAAACAACTAGAAAATTTCGGTGAAGCTGATGTTGTAGAATACTACAGTGATGGTGAACTTCTAGTCGCTTCAGTCATTAATTCTAAAGTGAGCGATAAGTGGATCCTTGATTTGGGCTGCACCTTCCACATGAGGTGGTTTACAAATTACGAAACAGTGTCTAAAGGTGTTGTTTTGATGGGAAATACTGCTTTATGTAAAATCGCAGGTGCTGGAATGATTAAAGTTAAAATGTTTGATGGAGTTGTCAGAACACTTAGTGACGTACGACATGTTCCAAAATTGAAGAGAAATTTAATTTCGTTAAGTACTCTTGATTCAAAAGGGTACAAATACACAGTTGAAAGTGAGGTTTTAAAGATTTCTAAATCTTCTCTTGTTGTGATGAAAGGGCAAAGAAAGACTGCCAAGTTATATGTTCTGCAAGGTTCTACTGTTACTAGTGATGCAGTTGTCGCTTCCTTTTCCTTGTCAGATGATATTACTAAACTTTGGCATATATATGCGCCTAGGGCATATGAGTGAGAATGGTATGACAAAATTGAGCAAAAGAGGACTTCTTGATGGGCAAGGAATTTGCAAACTGAAGTTTTGTGAGCATTGTATTTTTGGGAAGTAAAAGAGAGTTCGATTAACTAGAGGAATCCATAACACGAATGGAATGTTAGAGTATATTCATTCTGATCTGTGGGGGCCATCTAGAGTGCCTTCGAGAGGTGGAGCTAATTATATGCTAACTTTTATTGATGATTTTTCCAGAAAAATTTGGGTGTTCTTCTTGAAGTGGAAAAGCGATGTGTTTTCCACATTTAAGTCTTAGAAAACTGTAATTGAAAAGCAAACGGGAAAATAAATAAAACACCTCCGCACAGATAATAGTTTAAAGTTCTGTTCTGATGAGTTTAATAAACTATGCAAGTCAGAAGGGATCGTAAGGCACTTGGCAGTTCGTCATACTCCACAGCAAAATGGCATTGCAATATGAATGAATAGAACGATAATGGAGAAGGTTCGATGTATGTTGTCAAATGCCAACTTACCAAAGTCATTTTGGGCTGAAGCAGCCTCTACTGCATGTTTTTTGATCAACCGATCTTCATCCATTGCTATTGAGAAAAAGACTCCACAAGAGGTATGGTATGGTAACCCTGCTGACTATTCTGATTTAAAGATTTTTAGGTGTCCTGCGTATGCTCATGTTGACAATGGAAAATTAGAACTGAGATCCATTAAATGTATTTTTCTTAGTTATAAAGCGGGTGTAAAATGGTATAAGTTATTGTGTCCTAAAAATAGAAAAGTTGTGATTAGTAGAGATGTTGTTTTGATGAAACTGCTATGCTACCTAACTTATCTCTTAAAGACTCTTCCAATAAAGAAAATAAAAAACAGGTGGAGTTTTAGATTAATATAGAATCTACAATAGAGTCTACTTCTCAAGCTAGTACAAAAATTGATAATAGAGTTGTTTCTTCACCACAATACTCTATAGCCAAAAACAGAACTACAAGAGAAATTAAACCTCCAAAGAAGTATGCCGAGGCTGATCTAGTTGCTTATGCTTTAAATATGGCTGATGATATAGATACAAATCAAGAGTCATCTAATTATTCTAAGGCGGTTAGTTGTGAAGACTCAGAAAAATGGATGTTTGCTATGTAAGAGGAGATGGAATCACTCTACAAAAACAAAGTATGGGATCTTATAAAACTTCCTAAAGGTAAAAAAGCTATTCGTTGTAAATGGGTGTATAAAAGGAAAGAAGGGACTCTAGGAGTTGAAGAACCCAGTTATAAAATAAGGCTTGTTGTAAAGGGTTACAGTCAAATTCCAGGAGTGGACTTCACAGATGTGTTCTCCCCAGTTGTGAAGCATAGTTTGATTCGAGCTTTGCTTGATATTGTGGCCATGCATGATTTGGAGCTTGAGCAGTTAGATGTTAAAACTGCATTTTTGCATAGAAAACTTGAGGAGGATATTTATATGCAACAACTAGAGGGTTTTACAGTCTCAGAAAAAGAAGACTATGTTTGCTTGCTGAAAAAGTCCCTTTACGGTTTGAAACAATCACCAAGATAGTGGTATAAGAGTTTGATTCCTTTATGACTTCTCATGATTTCAAAAGAAGTAGCTTTGACACAACAAAAAAAATGATGGTTCTTTTGTATATCTACTCATTTATGTTGATGACATGTTGATAGCAGTAAAAGATAAAAGAGAGATAAGAAAGGTCAAACCCAACTAAGTGAAGAATTTGAGATGAAAGATTTGGACTAACAAAGAAGATACTTGGTATGGAAATTCTTAGAGATAGAAAGGCAAGTAAATTGTACCTAAGTCAGAAAGGGTACATTGAGAAAGTTCTTTGCAAGTTCAATATGCAGAGTGCTAAGCCTGTTAGTACTCCTTTAGCAGCTCATTTTAGACTTTCATCAGCTTTGTCTACACAATCAAATGATGAGATTGAGTACATGTTACATGTCCCATACTCTAGTGCAGTGGGATCTCTCATGTATGCTATGGTTTGTTCACGTCCAGATTTATCATATGCAGTCAGTGCAGTTAACAGATACATGGCGAATCCCGGTAAAGAACGCTGGAAAGCAGTTCAATAGATTTTAAGATACTTATGAGGTACTACTGATGTTTGCTTACAGTTTGGAAGAACTAGAGATGGAGTCATTGGGTATGTTGATACTAATTTTGCTAGAGACCTTGATAGAAGAAGATCTCTCACAAGTTATGTTTTTACAATTGGAGGTTGTGCAATCAGTTGGAAAGTCACTTTGCAAACTACAGTCGCTTTGTCTACCACTGAAGCTGAGTACATGGTGATTACTGAGGCTTGTAAAGAAGCTATTTGGTTGAAGGAACTATTTAGTGAACTCAATGAAAACCTTCAAATCAATACAGTATTTTGTGATAGTCAGAGTGCCATCTTCTTGACAAAAGATCAAATGTTTCATGAAAGAACAAAACACATTGATGTTCAGTATCATTTTGTTCGTGATATTATTGCTCGTGGTGATATTGTTGTGAGCAAAATTAGTACTCATGAAAATCCTGTAGATATGATGACTAAGTAACTTCTTATAACCAAGTTTGAGCTTGCTTAGACTTGGTTAGTGTTCATTGTTGAAGTTAAACCCTTAAGGGGTTTTATGGAAGAGGTGGAGAACTTGTTCGTTGAGAGTTCGCGATGAAGAACTTGTTCATTGAGAATTCATGTTAAGGTGGAGATTGTTAGAATTAAGTGACCCGAATCCTTATTTAAATAAAATACAATGGTAAAATAAAATAAAAGTAAAATCCATATAGAACTACACTTCTTTTAATTTATTTTACAATAAGGTTTTTTAAACCTTATTAAACTCCATCTATTTTATATTGATTAGAATAAGGTGTTTCAATCTTACTAAAATATGGTTTTACAAGCCTATAAATAGACATAGTCTATTCCTCTTGTATTGATTCGAATTCGACATAGTGAATTTTCTTCTCCTCTGCCCGTAGTTTTTTTCCCGAAAGTGTTTTCACGTAAAATCTGTGTGTTCTTTATTTTTTTATTTTTTTATATTGTCATTACCGATATTATATATTTTCACATTTAATATAAATATAAATATTCAAATAAATTCATTTTAAAATTATTCATAGATTTACTTGGAAAAGAAACTATTTTTTTTATTTTGATATCTCACCCCAATATATATTGTTACATCTTTATTTATTTCTTTTCCATATCTTTACTTATTCTTCTATTTAAAAAAAAAAAAAAACATTTTAGCTAATATAATAGATACGCATAATCTAGCATGAATTTAAAGCTAATCAAAATATAACAAAATCGAACTAAAATTCAATTCGTTTTGTTAGCTAGCGTACCTCACAAGTTGAACGGTTGAACAAGAAGAAACAAATTAAACTTAATCAGGGCTAAATGAGAAGAAAGAAAGTGGGCAATCCAAGGCTCTAAATTCAAAGGTTCAACCAATGGTACTATTGCTTGCCAAGAATGGAATATCTTCGTTTAAATCTTCAGTTAACAGCAGTGTAAGATTAAAGTTAATTTTTTCAACTGACAAAAACATTTAAACATAATACGTGTAATTAGTTTTGAAAGAAAATCATTAATGGTTCCAATTACTACTTTATTGGGCAATTAGTTTTGATTGTTTCCAGAAAACAAATAAACCTACCAAACTTCCCTCCTCATTAGCCATGGTCTTTAGGGGAGGTTTATGGAATATGTATGATATAAGAGTGAGAAAGGCAAGGGTAAGCAAAGCAAATTGATTTGATTTGGTGCATTAGGGGGTTTAAGTAAAAGATGGAGAGAAGAAATGGAGAAAGGAAAGAGCACAGTGCGATGGTGGCAGTGGGAATAGACAAGGACAAGGGAAGTCAGTACGCATTGAAATGGACCGTTGATCATCTTTTGTCCAAGGGTCAATCTATCAATCTTGTCCATGTGAAAACTAAACCTTCTTCCATACCCACTCCTTGTATGTTTTTTCTTTCTTTTTATATATTAATCAACTAAATACAAATTTTTTTTTTCTCTCTTGCACATTTCATTCAATTATTATATATGCATGCATCCAGCTGGGCTCCTCACAAACATATCTAAAGTCAACGATGATGTTGCAAAAGCATATATGCAACAAGTGGACAACCAAGCCAAGGAGGTCTTTCTACCTTTCCGATGCTTCTGCTCGCGGAAGGACGTACGTTTTCTTTCCCTTCTCTTCTCTTTGATGATAAACTTTTTTTTATATAATTTAATATTGCAACAGATCACAAGTAATGAAATCATACTGGAGGATAACGACATAGCTAAAGCCTTAATTGATTATGTTTCCTCCTCTTCAATCGAGATTTTAGTACTCGGGGCCCCAACAAAAGGCGGCTTTATTAGGTACGAAATCGATTCCTCTTTCTCCATCCAGCACGCACACATGCATGCGACATTAATTCTGCTTGTAAGATTAAATGCATGCATACATGATCGATGCATCTAAATATTTCAATTCATAATATGGCTCATTGATCTAGCGGGTCATAACTTTGCTTTTGCCTATATCTTGTCGTGACAGAAGATTCAGGAGCACGGAGCTTACAACAACAGTCTCGAAAGGGGCTCCCAATTACTGCACAGTATATGTGATAGGCAAAGGGAAGATCTCATCAGTGCGATCTGCTTCTGCTCCCCCTCCATCTAGAATTCACCCTCCTGCACCTCAACCACAGCAGCCCCCATCCTCTATCATTCCCGAAATAACTGAATCCCCTTCGGCTCAAGCACTTTTCCCCAGATACCGAGGTTCTTGCATGCCTCCTCCTATTCTTGACCTGTATTCCTCTTCACTCACACTATTTATTTTGCTTCTGTAGGAGCTCCTAGTAGGCCCCAACATCCACCACGCAACATGTATGAAGACTTGGAAATGAAGTAAGTTATAATAATATTATTAACATATATATATACAAGTAACTTCGAAACTCAAAATTTTCAATCGCCTGCAACAGGTCACCGTTCACGAGACCGAGAAATAAATACGAGCCTTCAGTTCCTGAATCTGACATATCATTCGTAAGTAGTGGGAGGCCAAGTACTGATAACATGTCATCTCTGCACGACAATATTGATTTCGGAACTCAACGGCTTTCGATCAGCTCTGAATATGACAGCATAAGCCTTGGATCTTCATACTCAGGAAACAGGTCCATGGATTTCAGTTCACAGTATGAGAGCTCCTCAACATCACATGAAAGTGGTAGGACATCATGGTCATCTCAGAATATGGTAACGCAATACTTTTCTGCCATGAAAATGAGCATAATTAACTACTATACAAAACAGCTAAGAGAATAGAATATACATGTTTAAGAATGGAACTTAACCCTTCAGATGCCACAGGATGATGTGGAAGCTGAGATGAGAAGACTCAAACAGGAGCTCAAGCAGACAATGGAGATGTATAGTGCAGCCTGCAAGGAAGCACTCTCAGCAAAACAGAGGGTACTTTAATATCTAAAAGCTGAAATTATTTCTGAGCATAACCTAAAAAGTTTAGAATGTGATACATGATAATTTTATTAAAATTCTGATTACAGGCAAAAGAACTTCAAAGCTGGAAATTACAAGAAGAACAAAAAATAGAAGAGGCACGACTGGCTGAGGAAGCTGCACTTTCACTTGCAGAAAAGGAGAAAGCAAAGTGTCAGGTGGCCATTGAGGCAGCCCAGGCAGCTCAAATGATTGCTGAACTTGAAGCACAAAAGAGAAAGATTGTAGAAAAGAATGCCAATAAAGAAGCTGATGATAGGAAATTGGCGATAAATAATTTTGGGCATGATCTCAGGTATAGGAAATATACAATTCAAGAGATTGAAACAGCAACAGATCTCTTCTCGCCATCTCGCAAAATAGGAGAAGGAGGTTATGGGCCAGTGTACCACTGCAACCTGGACCACACACCTGTTGCCATAAAAGTATTACGTCCAGATGCAGCCCAAGGACAATTACAGTTTCAGCAAGAGGTGAGCATGCAATTCTAAGCACAAATCAAGTTACACAAATGCATTAAATTGTAAATAGCAATCATCTGTGCACATCTCCAAGTACACATATGCATTCTTCCTTATGCCTATATACACATCTAACAAAATCTTAAACTACGAATCGGGTACTCTATTCTAATATTCTATTTAGTAAGAATCTGCCAAATCATGTCAGTAGGGCCTTGCTGAAATGCTTACTAAAATTTACTCACCACATATATTTGGCAACTTATACAGGTTGAAGTGTTATGCTGCATACGACATCCAAACATGGTACTTCTCCTTGGAGCCTGTCCAGAGTATTGCTGCCTAGTCTACGAATACATGGCTAATGGAAGCTTGGAAGATCGGCTATTTAGGCGCAATAACAGTCCAGTCCTTCCATGGCAAGTAAGATTTAGAATCGCTGCAGAGATTGCAACAGGTCTTCTTTTCCTCCACCAAACCAAACCAGAGCCTATTGTACACCGTGACCTGAAACCGGGCAATATTTTGCTTGATCACAACTATGTCAGCAAGATTAGTGATGTTGGATTGGCTAGGCTTGTTCCTCCATCAGTTGCTGACACTGTAACTCAGTATCGAATGACATCAACCGCCGGAACATTCTGTTACATAGATCCAGAATATCAGCAAACTGGAATGCTAGGTATAAAATCCGATATCTACTCACTTGGGATCATGCTTCTACAAATAATAACTGCTAAACCACCAATGGGTTTGACTCATCATGTTGAGAACGCTATTGAAAATGGAAATTTTGCTGGAATACTAGACCCAGCTGTACATGACTGGCCCATGGAAGAAACCTTGATCTTTGCAAAGTTAGCCCTTAAGTGTTCAGAGCTGAGACGTAAAGACAGACCAGATCTAGGACGGGTAGTGTTGCCTGAGCTTGACAAATTGAGAACTCTTGCTGATGAAAAAATGCCTTTCATCACGATTGGTGGCAGTGCAGGGACTTCCCCAAATAACAGCCATGTTTCCACCTCCTCAATTCAGGTAAAGCTATAAATTGATGCAACTTGATATCAAACAAATCCTACAATCAGTTAAATATAACTTGTCTTATTCTATTTGCTTCTCAGGATGGACATGATAACTCAAGGAGCTACTGAAAGACAACATCCACCATTGGAATACAGGGAACCGAAGTCTGCCATCAAAACAGAAGTTCAGAATTCTGTGCATCCAAACTCCAATTGTTTCATTTTTCTTTCATTGGCTCATCCTTACGGACTTCATTATGAACGTAACTATAGAACTGCTATAGGCATCTTATAGGAAGTTGTGCTTGCTTCAATAATCATGAAGCCACTGAAACAAGGTGTTAAGGCTTTAAATATCAATAGAGGTCTGATACTCATGTAACTTTACAATGAAAATAAAAGTTCAAAAATGGTTGAAGATCAAGTTTAGAATCATGTGAAGAAATTTCTTTAAAATAGAATAAAGGTTTTGAAAAATTTATAATTCAGTTGCCACAAGGATAGAGGGTCATGCACCTAAAACTAATGGTATTTGGGCTCATTGGTCATACCAAATGCCAATCGTGCTTTCCCCTTTAATTGATTGCTTAACACACATTTAATTATTTTTATTTTAATAAAAGATTTTAATTTTATATAATCAGTTTAATTATTTATTATTAAAGAATAAAAGATATATAAAGTATTCTAAAATATATATTTGCATGAATATGCTCTCCATTCATACTTTCTACTCTTCAATCTTTATTATTTGAATTTTAAAAAATCGAAGTAAATAAATTATTTATTATTTTTAGTTCTAAAATAAATAATTTATAGGTGGTAAGTATTGAGTAAATTTTTGTTTTGATAGAATCATATCTAAAACAATTTTCAATAAATTGTATTAATTAATAATATTATTCAAATAATTATAATTATTTTTTAATTTAAATATTATATTAGTAATATATTAACATATTCACTAATAAAGATAAAAGAAAGTAGAAAATTATTTGCATAACTAAATTATATTCGTTATGTTTTTAATATCCATAATAATAAAACTATTATGGTTCATAAAAAATTTTAATGTATAAACCTGTTGTGATATCTATTGAAAATAAATTTTAAATGTTGTTTTAATTAATATTATTAATAATAAAATTATAATTATTTTTTAGTTTAAACATTATTTTATCATATTTACTGAAAAATGTGAATATAGAAAACTAATTATAACGGTTTATAAAATATTCATGTATAAATATGTGGGGTTATTTATTCAAGATAAATTTTTTATTCCATGAAGATTTTTTTTATTTTTTTAATGCAGTAGAATTATATTTAAAGAATTTGAAATCAAATAAATGACATATGAATAAATTGATAACATTTTTTGGAAAAAAATTGATATTGATTTTTTATTACTTTAAAACTTATCGAATTATATTTACATTATCTTTTATGTTAAATATTTTTAATATATTTATGTATTTAAACTTGTAATAATTAATAACATAATAAAAAAATGTTAAAATAGGAAAGATGCTTAGTCTGTCATATATAGTCGCGTTTTAAGTTTCAATGTTTCCAGATATACTTTGCTAATTTAATTATGAGTAAAGCTAAAGGCTCTTTAAATATGATTAAGTAAGTAATTCAGCGTAGTTAGCTGAATCATTATCTATACTTGCGTTTAAAGGTAATTACCCTAAATTTGTTAATAATATTTTTTAAAAAAAAGCGAAAAAACATAAGTGCTTAAAAGTTCATACCTAAAGAAAAGTGATTAATTGTGTTTGTTGATAAATTTTTAGAAATTGCACTTCTGTAATAAATCAAGCTTTATTAAAGGGTTTTGGTTGAAAACGGGGTTATCGTAAAAAGGTGTTTGTTGATTACAAATGCTCAATTTACGGGGAAGGAGGGAATTTAATACTTATGGTTAAGCGAATCTAAAAGTAACTAGTGTTTAGGGTTTGTGAGCTTAAAATTTTCTTGTATTATACCTTTCGCTAGCTTCATTATATTTGTTGGAAAATATATTACTACAAAATATATTCATTAGCACTGAGTAGAAAATAAATTAATATTAAATAAATAAAGTATTACTATGATGTGAAAGAACCATTGCCTTATAAATGAATTCACCCTAATTGATATAATCGTATAGTGGCATCATTCCTCAAGGTTAACACAGTTCTTTAATATTTGCATACTCGAATAAGGAAGGTAGAATTCAATTAGTATTTTTCTTCTGAAATAATCTAAAAATAGAATTAATAAAAAAAATCACATTAGGATCAATTTCTAGGAAAGTTTGGAGGGATAACAAACGGTTCCGCTTAAAGCCTAAACTCCTAGACAGAATTTTCTCTAATGCAATTTAAGAAAAATTCTAAAGTTTTAAAAAGAATGACAGAGAGTAGAAGAAGCTTTGCTTTTCAGTTGTGTATCAAATGAAGGAAAATGCCTTCTATTTATAGGATTTTGGAAAGGGCAAAAACGTAATTTAGTAGGGCAAATGGTAATATTTTCATATAACGGTAAGAAAAAAATTTAATGTTTTTGTAACTAAAAAAAAAAACGGTTTGTAACTGTTAAAAATAATGTTTTGTAACTGCCGAAATAAATTTGCATTACTAACATTCCCCCATTAATGTAAAGTAATTTGAAATTTTGTAAACATAAGAAAAGATATGAGAAGAGCAACAACGAATTTAGCCGCTTAAGCACTAGTATCTTGTGGATTTAAACTAGTACATAGTGAAATGAGTGATTCTTGTGGATTTGAACGAGTACATAGTGAAATGAGTGATTCTTCTCTTAACAAGTGAACGAATCTTGAACTTGTTAAGATAGGGGGTTAACTCATGACACATAACTAATCTCAGATCCAATTGATGTTCCACGATAGATCAACAAGTTTTAGCCAATACACCTTAGGATTGTAATATCTCGTTTTTCAGTGGTGATGGAAATGGTGGTTTCGGGACTACAATTTCGATACGTGAAGTCATATTTTTATTTTTAATAAGGTTTATGGAATTATACAAGTATAGTATTAAATTTTGGTGAAGTAATTTTAAGGTTTTACTTTGGTAGTTAATGAATTAAAATGATTTGATTGTGTAATTAATGAAATAGTGGGACTTATGCAGTAGATTGTCCATAAGACTTATTGATGGACGGTTAAGTACATTGTTATTGTAGAATTTTAAGATTTTAAATAAGGGCAATATAGTAATTATAAAATTAAATTAAAGAAAATAAAAGAAAAAAGAAATGGTATCATTTTCTCATGCTTTCTCACCGAAATAGAAGAAAGAAAATTTAGCTTTGGGAGTTTGAAGTTCAGTTAGCTTATCATGGCATATAAACTTATTTTTATTCTATTTCTTGTAATTTTTGTATTTTTATGATTGTTGCAACTAGGTCTAGATAGCTCAAACCTTGATTTTAGAAATTGTTAAAGATTTGAGATGTTGCCATTGATGAAACCTAGTTAGTTTGAATGATAAATGGAGGGTTTGAATTCTTGATTGCTAATTAAAAATGATTTATTTAGTAATTTTGATAGTTTTTGAGTTATGGATTAAATTGTTAAAATATTAAAATTTACATGGAAATCTCATGAATTTTGAGTTGTTGTGGACTGTACTAATATGGTAAAATATTCGGCTAATTGGGGTATTTGGTAAATTTTATTAAATTTGATGATTCTCGGGTTAAGGTACTACGTTGCATAAAGTGTAAAAGTTAGGGGCAAATGTGTAATTTTTGTAAATAGAAGGGTATAATTTTTTTTAAAAAATTTATTAATAAATGAAATAAATTCTATGTTAGATAAAAATTCTATTGATATACGAGGAAAAGGAAAAGTAACGGAATAGTCTCTGAACTTATACAATTACAACAATTTAGCTCAGGTAAGTTTATAGTGACTTGCTTTTTATTGCAATTAAACTGTAAATTATGTTGCTATTTGTTTTCAGTTTGATTATATATACTATAACAAAAGTTTAGATCGTTAAATAGATGTGTAAGAAATTGAGGAAAAATCTAAAATGAAGGAATTTGACTTGTAGCAAGTTATATATGAATACACATATGTACCCCCGTTTGTACCTCGGTACCCCTGAATGCACATACGTGCCCTTGTTTGTACTTCGGTACCCCTGAATGCACATATGTGCCATTGTACATACGTGCCTCTGTTTGTATATTGGTACCTTCTAAATGCATTTTAATGTCTCAGCATTTCACCATTTATGCTCCCAAAACTTTGAGTAATTACTTAATATGTGAACCGAGTTTGATTATATTTAGAGTAAATGTTATACTATGTCCTTACTAAGCTAAGTAAGCTTGCGGGTTGTTTTGTAGATAATCGTTGCTGACTTTTTGGAAGGATCAATCAACTAGCTCACACTATCCATCTAAGTCGGTATTTTTTTCATCTTATTTATGGGTAGTGGCATGCATATATAGATGAATTTATGAGTTTAAGGAATGTTGATAGACGTAGTTAATGAGTGAGATTAATGGTTTTCTTAGAGTACATTTTGTAATGTTGGAACAAGTATCTATAATGCATAGATGAATATATTGATGTGTAGTTGATGAATGGTGTGGTTTAGAGTTGTGGTGTGATGCTTTTTTTTGTAATGACATATATATAGAGAGGTCTTTTGATTGTTTTTGGGACTATTTTTTGGTAGGTTAGCCTATCTAAATGTTTTGGTATATGTTTAAGCTTAAAGTTTTATAGTTTAAATAGCTAAATACTAGTTCAAATATGGAAAAATTTGGTATGAATGTGAATCATGAATGATTGATACTTTGTTAATATGTTGGAAAATATAAAATGTGGTACCAATGAGAGTACATTGGTTAGACACTTAAGGTGGTTGTTTTGGCATTTTTAAGCATGTTTAATTGTGTTTTGAATAGGTGAAATGGCTAGTAATTAGGTTGCTTAGTGTCCAAGTAAGCATGATTTGGTAAACTTGAGTTTTACGGTACATTTAGGTACACACGATCTGACACCGCCATGTCTCACACACGAGTAGCACATACGAGCATGCACCTTGATCGTGTTGTAAAATAGTGTAGGTGCAGTTTCCACACGGGATGACACAAGACCTGGGACACGGCCCTGTGAGATTATTTTCAAAATGTACATGACCTCTGTGTACGGGTGTGTAAAGTCACACACGGGCATGTAGGATAGTCACATGCTCATGTCTGAAGCCACACGATTTAGCACATGGCTTGCGATACGACCGTGTGACCCAAGTCAGTGAGTTACATGGGTAGAGACACGTGCTGGGACACGGCTGTATGACTTAACTTTGAATTCCCACACGGTCTGGGCTATGTCACATGGCCTAGACACACGACCATGTTATAACACCCCTAACTTGTATCCGTTGCCGGAATAGGGTTACAAAGCATTACCGAACTTATATCATAATTAAGCATACATTTCACATAAAATTTCTAATTCCAAATGAATAAGATTCAATTTCAATCACATTGTCCCTAATACGAGCATACAAGGCCCAAAACATGCATTAGAAGTCATTCGGGACTAAACCGATAACTTATGAAAATTTTAGGAAAACATTAAAAATTTCAAAGTACACGAGACACACGCCCATGTAGCCAAGACACACGGCCAAAAGACAAGCCCATGTCATAGGTCGTGTGGACATTCGAAATGGGATCACATGGCCGTGTCCCAGACAGTGTCCTACCCCGTGTAACTCTCTAACTTGTGTCACACGGCCAACCACACGCCCATGTGACTAGCCCGTGTAACTCACTGACTTGCTTCTATTAAAACTTACAGGGGACACATGGTCATGTTTCCTAACCATGTGTCAGACACGGTTGAGACACATGCTCGTGTCTTTGCCCGTATGGACAAAAATAGGCTATTTTCAAGCCACATTTCTCACCCAAACTTTCATTCACCTATACAAACCAAATGGCATATAACATAGTATATATAAGCATTCAAACCAATCTCGACTAAGCCTAATTCATGCCAATTTCCTACTATCCACCACAAGACACACAAATATCATAATAAGCCATTCAATTACATACCAAATTCACCATCTCAAAACATCAATATGGTCACTTTCAATTTTGCATCACTTTACTTAAAACCACAAGCATACAAATCTCAAATTTCAACCATTTAATACTCCATATGCCAAATCACAACAAGCAATTATATAGTAATTATGCACAACATATCAAAAGCCATTTACACATACACATACATCAACAAGTAGGACAAAATAAGCCAAGTCACATAGCTTTACACATAACCAAGCATTCATCATTTACAAGCCAATTCAAATGGCTAAATCCATTACTAAACTATAGACCAAAATGGCCATAACTCCTATACATGCAATATACCCAAAATATGCAAGTTCGAAAGTACCAAAATAATAGCTGAATAATGTGATGCGAATTTCAATAACTTCCGAATCGAGCGAGCTTCCGAAACACTATAAAACATAGAAAAGAAAACAGAGTAAGCTATAAAGCTTAGTAAGCTCATATGCTTAAGGTAAAACTTACCATATATACACAATTTAAGCAATTAACATATCATAATATAACTCATGTTGAACCACAAACGTATCACATGTTCATTCATAAGCTTAGATGTGAAATTCACAAATTTCTTCAATTCAATGCTTGTACGATTCATGTACATTCCTGTACCAACACATATGAATCTCATACTCATCCATATCCTTGACATACCCATTGCACCATTCGGAATACTATCGAATACTCAGGAATCTCGCACCCTAAGTGCCACATACATAGCTGAAGCTATCTTAATCTCCTATAATGTTCACTCTCGAGCTATCAATGGGCTTGCTCACACAAACTGATGGTCAAGACATAACTACATAGTGCTGCTCACACAAACTGTCGAGTACCACAACACATGACGATAACTCAGCCACAAGTGGGACACACGGACCAGCACCCAAATCACATAACCCCTAATGACATCTCATTCATATTCTAATCTATTCCTAAGGCTCAACTGGGATTTCACATTGCCGAATCTTTGTTGAACATTTCCGAAGGATCATATTCATAATTAATTTAATAATAAAGTATTTAAAACATAATTATATTAAAGCTTATTAACATACGAACTTACCTCGATCACAAAAACGACGAAATGGATCGATTAGTCCGATATTTTATTCTTTTCCTGATCTAGATCTGAACTTCACTTTTCTTGATCTATATGTAATCAAATTTAACTTATTTAATTAACATTCTATTCAATTTAATCCAAATTTCATATTATGACAAAATTACACTTTTGCCCATAATATTTCAACATCTTTACAATTTAGTCCTTAGCTCATAAAAATGCAAATTCATGCAATTAGATTCTTACCCATGCTAGCTAAATTTCCCTTATTACCATAGCAGCCCATACATTTCATCTATTTTTCAATTTAAGTACACAATTTTCACATTTCTCAGTTTAATCCTTAATTGACATTTTTATAAAAAATCACTTTATAAAACTTGTTTAACTATCATCAAACATTCATAATCTATCATCAAACATCAAAATACATACATATTCGACAATTGTAACACTCAAACACTTTAACAGTTTATCAAATTAGTCCTTGGGCTAGCTAAACCTAGTTGCAACGATCTCAAAAACATAGAAATCATTAAAAACTAATCTCAAAATTGATCTCATGCAAGGACTATAAGTGTCAATGCTTCAAGGTGATAACAATGGAGTTTCTCTTCTCAAATTTTTGATCAACATTAGCTTAGAAAGATAATACTTTTATTTATGTTATTTTATTTCAACTTATTTATTAATTTACTAATTTAACCTTGTGAATTAACTACTTAAAACACTTAATTAATGTCCATCTTTGTCAACTCATATTAACAATGGTCTAATTACTTTATAAAGACCTACACTTTAAAATTTCATAGCTATTAGACACTTTTAACTAATAGAACACAAGTTTTCACTTTACGCGATTTAGTCCTTTTTATCAAAATAAGCATTCAAACTGTAAAATTTCTTAACGAAATTTTCACAAAATCATACTATGATATTGTAGACCGCAAAATAATAATAAAAGAAATTTTCTAATCTCAGATTTGTGGTTTCGAAACCACTATCCAATTTGACTAAAGACGAACTGTTACAACTCCCCCTTTAGGGATTTTCGTCCATGAAAATCTTACCAGCAAACAGGTTAGGGTATTGCTTTCTCATAGGTTCCTCGGGTTCTTACGTAGCTTCTTCGACATAGTGATGTTACCAAAGAACTTTCACTAAAGCTATGCTCTTATTTCTCAATTCTTTGATCTCTTAAGCTAAGATTCTGATCGGTTCTTCATTATACATCATATCAAACTGAATTTCAATTTTTGTCGGAGAAATGATATGCAAAGGATTCGCTCGATACCATCGTAACATCAACACATGAAACACATTGTGAATCTTTTCTTACTCTGACGGTAAAGCTAGTCGATATGCCACTGGCCCTATTCTCTCAATAATCTCGTACGACCTGATAAATCGCGGACTCAATTTTCCTTTATGACAAAAACGAAGAATCTTCTTCCACAGTGATACTTTAAAAAACACTTTATCACCAATCTGAAATTCAATGTCTTTATGTTTTAAATCCGCATATGATTTTTGTCGATCTGAATTTGTTTTCGAACTGTCTCGAATTACTTTTACTTTATCTTCAGTCTTTCTAATCAAATCAACCCCATGAATCTTTTTCTCACTAAGCTTTGTCTAGTACAATGGAGATCGACATTTACGACCATATAGAGCTTCATATGGTGCCATCTTTCTACTCGATTGAAAACTGTTATTATACGCGAATTCAACCAACGATAATATTTTTCTTAGTTGCCTTCAAACTCTAAAACACATCAACGAGGCATATCTTCAAGAATCTGTATTATTCTTTCAGATTGACCGTCAGTTTGAGGATGAAAAATAATACTAAAGTGCCACCACATACCCAAAGCTTCTTACAGTTTTTCCAAAATCACGACGTAAATCTCGGATCTCTATCTAAAATAATAGAAACTGGCACTCCGTGTAATTTGACAATCTTAGAGATGTACAATTCGTCTAATTTGTTAAGTGAAAAGTCTGTACACACTAGAATGAAATGGGCAGACTTCGTCAAATGATCTACAATAACCCAAATAACATCTTTCTTCTTCAGAGATGGGGGTAACCCCAATACAAAATCCATCGTAACTCTATCCCATTTCCACTCTGGTATCATTATAGGCTGTAACAGTCCCGAAGGCACTTGATGTTCGGCTTTAACTTGTTAACAAACCAAGCATATTGATACAAACTCTAAAATGTCTCGTTTCATACCCGACCACTAGTACAATTGTTTCAAATCATTGTACATTTTAGTACTCTCCGGATGAATAGATAAACAACCATTATGTGCTTCGTGTAGAATTTTCTGAATAAGCTTGAAATTTCTCGGTATACAAATTCTATCTCAGAACATTAAGCAATCATCGGTTCCAATCTGAAACTTTGAATCAAGAGTCCATTCATTTTTTACTCGTTTAGCTTGCAATTCTCTGCCATATTTTTGAGCTTCACAAATTTACTGAAGAAATATAGATTTAGCTTTTAACTTAGCTAATAATGAACCATCATCAGATAATGTCAACTGTGTGTTCATCGCCCGTAAAGCAAATAAAGACTTTCTACTTAGAGCATCTACAACTATATTTGCTTTTCCCAGATGATAATCAATTAGTAATTCGTAGTCTTTCAACAACTCAAGCCATCTTTGTTGTCATAAATTCAAATCTTTCTAAGTCATTATATACTTCAAACTCTTGTGATCGGTAAAGATATGGCACTTTTCACCAAATAAATGATGTTGCTAAATTTTCAATGCAAAAACAATTGCAGCCAACTCTAAATCGTGCATCGGATAATTCTTTTCATATGGCTTTAACTGTCTAGAAGCATAAGCTATCACTTTGCCCTCTTGCATCACAACACATCCCAAACCGTTCAATGACGTGTCACTAAAGATTACAAACTCTTTACCTAACTTAGGCTAAACTAAAACTGGTGCTTCTGTTAACAGTGCTTTCAACTTTTCAAAACTTTGTTGGCATTTCTCGGGCCACTCGAACTTTACATCTTTCTGTAGCAATTGAGTCATTGGTATAGCAATCATCGAGAATCCTTTTACAAAAGTCGATAGTAACCAGCTAATCCCAGAAAAGTTCTAACTTCTGATACATTTCTTGGTGGTTTCCAATCAATAATTGTTGAAATCTTACTCGGGTCAACTCTGATGCCTTCTGCTAAAATAATGTGTCCCAAAAATCCAACTTCTTGGAGCCAAAACTCACATTTACTAAATTTAGCAAATAGATGCTTATCTCTCAAAGTTTGTAATACAATTCTTAAATGTTCAGAATGCTCAGACTCATCTCGGGAATATATCAGAATGTCATCAATGAATACAACAACAAATTTATCTAAATACGGTCTAAAAATCCTGTTCACCAAATCCATAAATACTGCAAGAGCATTAGTTAACCTAAATGGCATAATGAGAAATTCATAATGTCCAGACCTTATTTAGAATGTAGTCTTTGGCACATCGGAATCTTTAACTCGCAACTGATAGTAGCCAGATCTTAAATCAATATTTGAAAACACTGTTGCTCCTTTCAGCTGATCAAATAAATCATCAATTCTTGACAGAGGATACTTATTCTTGATCGTAACTTTGTTAAGCTGTTAGTAATCAGTACACATTCTCATCGTTCCATCTTTCTTCTTTACAAATAGAACTGGTGCACCCCGGGGTGAAAAACTAGGTTGTGCAAAACCTCTATCTGTTAACTCTTGCAACCGAGCTTTCAACTCTTTCAACTCTGAAGGAGCCATTCTATATGGAGCGATCGATATAGATGATGTCCCTGGTACTAATTCAATAGCAAATTCAACCTCTCGAATCGATGGCAACCCAAGTAACTCTTTTGGAAACACATCTGGATATTCACACACCATTGACACTGATTCAATCTTTGATTTAGTCACTTTTGTATCAAGTATATAAGCAAGATATGCATCACAACCCTTTCTCGCATATTTCTGAGCTAACATTGTTGATATCACAATAAGCAATCAAATTAGCCGAAAAACAATAACCCTGAGTCATCAAAGGATAATTCTTGCAAACTTTATGAACTAAGACATACTTGCTTAAGGGGTTCGATACTCTAATCACAAACTTGGTAGACTCAACAGGTAAACTATTACTAGACACTAAATTCATATAGATATATGAATGAGTCGATCTAGGATCAATCAAGGCAATTGCATTAGTGTCATAGAGAGAAAATGTACTGATAATAACATCTGGTGATGATGTATCTTTGCGAGCACGAATAGCGTAAGCTCTGGCTGGTGCTCTAGCCTCGAATCTCATAGTAGAATCTTTTGTTGTACCTATGCTACTAGTCACATTTCCAGTATTCCGGGGTGGTCTCCCTCTGCCAACTATATTACTCGGTCTAGCTGTCTGTGGTTTATCTTTATTAGGAAACTCAGGACAATCTCGAATAAAGTGATCTTGCGAGCCACACTTAAAACAAGCTTTGGTATTCATCCAACAGTCTCCAAAATGCCGTCCACCACTCTGTTAATAGTTAGGCTTGTTAGCTTTGACACTGCCAACACTCAATACTGAAGTGGCTTGAGCTTTTAAACTTGTGTGTTGCTTCCCACGATTTCTATCTGAATACCTCTTTGAAACAATTGAATGATTATAGGAATCTTTGGATTTCTTTGACGATGAATGATAAGGTTTACTCATTGACCTCTTTCTCAAATCTCTAGCCTCAGAATCTGCTTTTCTCTTTTCTTTGCTAAGTTCCTCGGCTTTGCAAGCTCTGTCGACTAACACGACAAATTCTTTCCATTCAAGAATTTCGACTAGAAGTCTAATATCTTTGTTTAACCCATCTTCAAGTCGTTTACACTTAATAGCCCCGCTGGAAACACATTCTTGAGCATATTTACTGAGTCTCACAAATTCTTTTTCATACTCAGTCACAGACATTAGAACCTATTTCAGTTCCATAAATTATTTGCACATTTGGTCGATAAACCGCTGACTTATATATTTCTTTCTAAACTTTGTTTAAAACAATTCCCATGACTCTTTCTCTCGGCACCACAAATACCAAAGTATTCCACCACTGATATGCAACATCTCTCAAAAATGATACAGTGCATTTAACACATCCCGTCGGTGTACACGATAGTTCATTAAAAACTCAGATTGTATTCTCAAGCAAAAACTCAGCTTTTTCAGGATCATCATCAACTGTAGCTCTAAACCCTTCAACCCCATACTTACAAATTTTATTCACAGGTGGCTTACTTAAACTAAAGGTTCCAAACCTTAAGGAACTACGAGGACCAGTTGCAGAATAGGTGAGGGTGGAGGTTGCTGAGCAGCTAGATTTGTTCAGACATACTCAGAAAACCATTCGTTCATCACCTGGAAGAATGCTTCTTTGGCCTCTCCTCTACGACCCTCAGATATGGGTCTCGATTCAGATGGCGTGACTTCGTGAACGGAAGCTGGAGCATTACTTTCTACATCATCTGAGTCAGCTCGATTGGGATCCATTTACTATATGAAAACATAATTTAAAAGCTATCAAGAGATATCACACTATCACAGGTTAAATATGGCATGTACAGCTAGACTCATATACGCTACGTTAGTCCAAGAATCAACTAAACCGTAGCTTGATGCCAACAAATGTAACACCCTTAACCCATATCGGTTGCCGAAATAGGGTTACGAAGCATTACCGAACTTATATCATAATTAAGCATACACTTCACATACAATTGCCAATTCCAAATGAATGACATTAAGTTTCAATCACATTGTCCCTAATACGAGCTTACGAGACCCAAAACATGCATTAGAAGTGGTTCGAGACTAAACCTATAACTTATGAAAATTTTAGGAAATAATTGAAAATTTCAAAGTATAGGAGACACACGTCCATGTAGCTAGGCCGTGTGTTTCACATGGCCAAAAGACACGCCTGTGTCATAGGACGTGTGGACATTTGAAATAGGATCACAAGGCCATATCCCAGACCGTGTCCTACCCTGTGTAACTCTCAAACTTGTGTCATACAGCCAACCACACACCCGTGTGACTAGCCCGTGTAACTCACTAACTTGCTTTTATTCAAAACTATAGAGGACACATGGTCGTGTTACCTAACCGTGTGTCACACAAGGTTGAGACACACGCCCGTGTCTTTGCCCGTGTAGACAAAAATAGGCTATTTTCCAAGCCACATTTCTCACCCAAACTTTCATTCACCTACACAAACCAAATGGCATATAACATGGTATATATAAGCATTCAAACCAATTTCAACTAAGCCTAATTCATTCCATTTTCATACTATCCACCACAAGACACACAAATGTCATAATAAGCCATTCAATTACATACCAAATTCACCATCTCAAAACATCAATATGGTCACTTTCATTTTTTCATCACTTTACCTAAAACCACAAGCATACAAATCTCAAATTTCAACCATTTAATACTCCATATGCCAAATTAAAACAAGCAATATGCATAACATATCAAAAGCCATTTACACATACACATACATTAACAAGTATGACAAAATAAGCCAAGTCACATAGCTTTACACATAACCAAGCATTCATCATTTACAAGCCAATTCAAATGGCTAAATCCATTTCTAAACTATAGACCAAAATGACCGTAACTGCTATACATGCCATATAACCAAAATACACAAGTTCAAAAGTACCAAAATGATAGCTAGATAGTATGATGTGATCTCTAATGACTTCTAAATCAAGCGAGGTTCTGAAACACTATAAAACATAGAAAAGAAAACAAAGTAAGCTATAAAGCTTAGTAAGTTCGTATGCTTAAAGTAAAACATACCATATATACACAATTTAAGCAATTAACATATCATAACATAAATCATGTTGAACCACAAACCTATCACATGTTCATTCATAAGATTAGATGTGAAATTCACAAATTTCTTCAATTCAATGCTTGTACGGTTTATGTACATACCTGTACCAACATGTATCAATCTCATACTCAACCATATCCTTGATATACCCCGTTGGACCATTTGAAATACTATTGGATACTCGGGAATCTCGCACCTTAAGTGCCACATACATAGCCGAAGCTATCTCAATCTCATATAATGCTCACTCTCGAGCTATCAACGGGTCTACTCACATAAGCTAACGACAAAATTGAAGAAATTACATTTTTTAATAGATCGATTAGTTCGATACTTTATTCTTTCCCCGATCTAGATCCAAACTTTTCTTTTCTTGATCTATATGTAATCAAATTTAACTTATTTAATTAACATTCTATTCAATTTAATCCATATTTCATATTATGACAAAATTACATTTTTGCCCCTAATATTTCAACATCTTTACAATTTAGTCTTTAGCTCATAAAAAGGCAAATTCATGCAATTAGATCCTTACCCATGCTAGCCGAATTTCCCTTATTACCATAGCTACCCATACATTTCATCTATTTTACAATTTAAGCACACAATTTTCACATTTCTCAATTTAGTCCTTAATTGACATTTTTATCAAAAATAACTTTATAAAACTTGTTTAACTATCATCAAACATCAAAATACATACATATACAACAATGGTAACACTCAAACACTTTAACAATTTCTCAAATTAGTCCCTGGGCTAGCTAAACCTAGTTGCAACGATCTCAAAAACATAAAAATCATTAAAAACTAATCTCAAAATTGATCTCATGCAATGACTATAAGTGTCAAAGCTTCAAGGTGATAACAATGGAGTTTCTCTTCTCAAATTTTTAGTCAACATTAGCTTAGAAAGATGATACTTTTATTTATGTTATTTTATTTCAACTTGTTTATTAATTTACTAATTTAACCTTGTGAATTAACTACTTAAAACACTTAATTAATGTCCATCTTTGTCAACTCATATTAACAATGGTCTAATTACTTCATAAAGACCTACAGTTTAAAATTTCGTAGCTATTAGACACCTTTAACTAATAGAACACAAGTTTTTCACTTTAGCGATTTAGTCCTTTTTATCAAATGAAGCATTCAAACAGTAAAATTTCTTAACAAAATTTTGATCTCAGATTTATGGTTTCCAAACCACTGTTCTAATTTGACTAAAAATGGGTTGTTACACATGTGACCCCTACATCTCAAAGTTTCATGTTTTTCCCGAAATTTATGATTTGTCTCAATTTGATCCCTGATTGTTTCTAATGTATTCTTAGGGCCTCGAAACCTCAATTATAGACCAAAATAAGTGTGTTTGTTTTGAATGGAACTTAATTATTAATAATTAATTTAAGTGAAATTATTCATTTGGTTTTAATGTTAAGTTCTGTTGTATGATAACATCTTGTAAATTTATTCTGATAATGGAAATGAATTAAGAGTGTTACATGGAGGCTGCTAAGTGCTCTAGAAAGACTGCCGAATTTCTTTCATAGAAGGTGGCTAGTTCTTCACACTAATGTAGGTGATTTTCAAAAGTCTATCTCAATATAGACCATCAGGACTATGAAATCATTAAGAGTATTTTTTAAACTTATTCTTTCAAATTTAAATTTGGTGAATTCATCAAGTCCGTCTCACTAAGACCACTCAAACAATGGGATATGAACTCATTAAGAGTAATAAACTCAACCTCACATGTCAGTGAATTCTTCAAGTTTGTCTCAATAGGACCACTCAAACCCTGGGCTATGAAATAATTAAGAGTAAGAACTCAACCTTATGCATGTACATCATTTTTTATATGGATAGATAAAATGCACACTATGAGTCTTTTCATGGTTTTGTTTGACCTAAATTGAACTTAGAGAACTAAGTTGCGTATCCACCATGAATTCCTCAACCACTGGGCTTAAGACCCATCCCCCTCGATGAATCAAGAACCATTTTCCTACTTAATCCTTTGGTTAGTGGATTAGCTAAGTTCCTTTCTGACATCACGTATTCCATAGAAAGTACTCAATTCTTCGTTAAATATCTCAAAGATTCATGTCTTATATGAATTTGCATTTCTTACCATTGTAAGCTTGGCTTTTAGCAACACAAATTGTCGCTTGTAAGTTACATAATAGAGATATGAAGGTGTTAGTTTTTCCCATAAAAGAATCTTTACAAGTAATTACTAAGCCACTCAGCCTCTTGCTTGACTAAGTCAAGAGCTGTAAACTTTGACTCCATCATGGAGCAAGCAATACAAGTTTGTTTAGTAGATTTCCAAGAAATAGTTGCTCCTCCCAAAGTAAAAGCATACCCACTTGTAGAGCTTACTTCGTCATTATCAGTTACCTAGCTTGCGTCACAATAGCCCTCTAAGACTGCAGGGTATCCAATAAAATCCAATTCCTAAGTTATTGTACCTTTAAGGTATTTAAGTAATCGCTTTAAAGCATTCCAATGTTCATTTCTAGGATTACAGGTATATCTATAGTCTATTGACTGCATATGTAATATCAGGTCGGTGTAGTTTATCCAGAACATAAGACTTCTAATAATTTTAGCATACTCTAATTAGGAAACACTATTTCCTTTATTTTTTAATAGTTGTATGCTAGAATCATAATGAGTTCTCACAGGGATTACATCAAAGCTATTAAATTTTTTTAGCACTTTTTCTATATAGTGAGATTGGTTTAAAGTAAACCCCTTTTTCTAATTAATAACCTTAACACTTATGATTACATCTACCTCTTCTAAATCAATCATTTCAAATTTGGTAGATAATAAATTTTTGGTTTTATTAATGGCTTCTATATTGGAACTAAAAATTAACATGTCATCCACTTGCAACCTTATGATGACACAATCAAAACCAAACATCTTAGAATAAATACATGCATCTACATTATTAACAATAAAACCAAAACCGAGAATAGTCTTATGAAATTTCTCATGCCATTGTTTGGAGCTTGTTTGAGACCATACAAAGATTTTCTGAGTCTGCAAACTTTATCTTCCATACCAGGTGCCACAAACTCTAGAGGTTGCTCCATGCAGATCTCCTCATCTAAATATCCATTCAAGAAAGTTGTCTTCACATCCATCTGATATACCAAAAAATTGTGAATAGAAGATAAGGAAAACAATACACAAATCGTTGAAATATTAGTCACAGAAGAGTATGTATCAAAATAATCTATTCCCAATTTCTGAGTGAATCCTTTAACAACTAGTCTTGCCTTATACTTTTGGATTGACCCATCTGTTACTAATAGGTCTAAAACCTTTAGGCAAGTCTACTTGTTCCCAAGTATGATCAGACATAATAGATTCTAGCTCATTATTAATAGCATCTCTCTAAAAGCTTACATTTATTGATTTTATGCTTCATCATAAGCTTTTAGATGTTCATTTATAAAAAATGCATGAGCAATAGAACCACTTATTAAGTCTAAATCACTAATCTCAATTGCAAAGGAAGTAAGGAAATCAGGTCTGAAACTAATGGTCGTCCTTTCTCTTTTACTTCTTTTAGGTTCCATATCATTATTAAGAGTATTTCTATTATGTGTACTAGAAGAAAACAAACATGTTCGTCTAACTGTATATTAGTATTTATGATAGATTTCTTTAAAAGAAACACATTCTTAAAGAAAACAACATATCTAGATTCATATATGGAATTATCATGCAAAGACATAAGTCTATATGCAACACTATTTAAAGCATATCCAACAAATACAACATCAACAGTTTTAGATTTGATAGTATTCTTTTTAAAAGAAGGCAAACCTACTTTTTCTAAGCACCCTCATACTCTCAAGTATTGTAGAGTAGGGGCATAAACTTTCCATAATTCATATAAAGTACAATCTAACTTTTTATGAGGCACTCTATTAAAAATATGGTTTGCAAAAAGTATAACCTCCCCCCATATACTGTCAGGTAAACCAAAACATAGAAGTAAAGCATTAATCATTTCTTTTAGAATTTTGTTTTTTCTTTCAGTTATGCCATTTTATTAGTAAGGAGCAAAAAATTCATGTATAGTGTCGTATTTCTTACAAACCTCTGTAAGGAAATTATCGTCATGTTCACCACCTCTATCAGATTTAAGACATTTTATTCTCCTATTAATTTGGTTTTCTACTTCTAATTTATAAAGAAGAAAAGTTTTATCAACTTCATCTTTTAATCTTAGAAGATAAACCATTCTGTATCTAAAGTAATCATATAAAAAGGTGATATAGTAACGTTTTACATTTTTACTTTCTGTGTTTCTAAAGTGTGATAAATTAGTATGAATTAATTCTGACAGTTCAGTCTTCCTATCATTAACAGCTTTTTAAGGAAGGTCAGCATGCTTGGCTTAAATGCAAATTTTGCATTTATTAAAGCTACTATCACTTAGATTAGGGTGTAAATTCAATTTTATGAGTCTCTTTTTAAAAGAATGAATATTTGCATGACCTAATCTAGCATGTCACATGTCAAAAGATTCAACAATATAAGCAGAAGTGGTGGTTGTAGTACTATTATTAAACATAGTCTCAATCACAAATAACCCCCCACTTAGATAACCTTTCCCAACATAATCTACATTATGGGAAAGTACGAGTTTATTGGATTCAAAGACTAGTTTAATATCTACCTTATTCAATAATCCACCACTAATTTAATTCTTACGTCGGGCAGGTACATAAATGACATTATTTAATGTTAAAATTTTGCCAAAAGTAAGTTTGAGAAAAATCTTTGCTTTACTTAGACTTCTAAGCTACTAAAGTTACCCATGTAGACTTGTTCACCTTCAACCACACTTTCAAACTCAATGAACATTTCTCTATTTGAGCAAAAATGTTAGGAGGCACTTATGCCTACAATACACTTGACGTTATTCTCGACCAGTTGTAATTCAGAAACCACAACAACTATCACTTCATCTAGATTTTCAACTCAATTTGCTTGTTGTTTGTTTTCATTTTGGCGATCAGAGCATTGATAGCATTGATATGCTTTGTGTCTAGCTCTGCCACATACGTAGCATTTGATAGAATTGTTGGGTTTTTTATTCTTTCTTGGTTTCTTGAATTTGATAGCCTTCTTGTTCTAGTGTTTTATTATCTTCTTTGAACTCCCAACATTTTTAAACATGTTCAGTTTGGGACCAGAACCATAACCAGATTCCACAATGTTAGGTTTTAAAGGAAATTGACTTTAGGTTATTAAGGCTTTATCTTTGAGATGATTAGCTTCGCCAATCTTCATATAACTAATCAATTCTGTCAAAGGAATAACTCGCTTCTTATGCTTCAGAATATTACGATAGTCAGACTAGGATTTTGACAAATTTTCAATCAAGATATTTGCTTGAAGAATTTCACACATCTCTATCTTTTCAGCTAGGATGTTGGAGACTAACTTTTCGTAGACGTGTACTTTATCCATAATTGACTTATCATTCGTCATTTGAAATTTGAACCACTCTCTAACCATATATTTCTTGACCCCAGCATCATCGGCTCCATAATTTTTTCCAATGTATCCTAGATGGACTTAGCTGACTTGTTTTTGACAAATCGGTCAAAGAGGTTGTTAGCATGTGGGTTAACATGTGACCTCAGACCATTTTGTTATCCTTTTCAAACTTGACCTTTGTGGCATCGACATTCGAGTCTCGAGGAATGGTGACAAAATTTCTAGGTTCTTCGGTGACAGGTGGATTAAAGAGGACATAGTCAACTTCAAGTTGTTCGAACAATATAAAAATCCTTTGGGACCAACGACTATAGTTAGTTCCATTAAGAGGCTTAAGCTGGGAGAGATTAGGAATATATTTGCTGATCAAGGAAAACATGTTTGACAGTAGTAATAATTCGTTTCTAAATTGTTAAAAAATATACTATTGCAAAACAAACTCGTTAGAACTGACTGGAAAATAAACCAAGATTAAATGAATAAAGTATTACTATGTTGTGGAAGAACTATTGCCTTAGAAACAAATTCAACCTGATTAGTGTAATCGTTTAGTGGACATTGTCCCCCAAGGTTAATATAGTTCTTTTGTAACATCTCAAAGGTTAGTAGTCAACACCCCTAACCCGTATCCATTGTCAGAATAGGGTTACGGAGCATCACTAGACTTATCACATAATTAATCATACATTTCACATTCATTTCTCATTCCAAACAAAAAACTATTAATTCTTAATCATATAGTCCCTAATATGAGCCTTCGAGGCCTAAAACAATCATTAAATTCAATTTGGGACTTAAACGTAAACTTATGAAAATTTTGAGAAAACTATGAAAATTTTAAAGTACAGGGGACACACGCCTGTGTGGCCAGGCCGTGTGAGACAAAAGATAAGCCCGTGTCACAGGCCATGTGGACATTCAAAATGGGATCACATGGCTGTGTCCAAGACCGTGTCTGACCCCGTGTAACTCTCTAACTCATCTAACATGGCCAACCACACGCTCGTGTGACTAACCCGTGTAACTCACTGACTTTCTTTCATTAAAAACTACATGGGACACATGGCCGTGCCATTTGATCATGTGTCACACATGGCTGAGACACACACCCGTGTCTCTGCCCGTGTGGACAAAAATAGGCTATTTTCTAAATCACATTTCTCACCCAATTTTGGTGCCAACCTACACATTTTAATAGCATATAACTACAACCAAAATAGGCACTCAAACTAACCCAAAATCAAACTTAAAAATGCAATTTCAATACCATTAAACCAATTGCCATCAAGCATTACAATTGACCATTATAAAACATGCAAGTATCCACTTCAAAAGCTACCTAAATGATCATATTCATATATGCATATTAATGCTCAAAACATAATATGTATACCCTTTTTACCAATTCATCAAATAAGTACCAAACTATCAATGCCACGTCAAGCATTTCCAAAGCAATTATAAACCATACAAGATAAGCCAACTACTCATATATATACATACCAACACATGTACCAAATTAAGCCAAATCACATGGCTAATCACATCACATATCAAAACATATCGACTTCATTAGCCAATAGACCTATACATGCTATATAACCAAAATACATTGAGTCCAAAAGTACCAAAACAACTGCTGGATGGTGTGATGAGATCTCTAATGACTTCCAATCCGAGTGAGCTTCTGAATTATTATAAAACTTGGAAAAATAAACAAAGTAAGTTATTAAGCTTAGTAAGCTCATATGGCTAATAAGTACAATTTACCAATTCATTCACAATTTAAAGAAGCATCAGTAAATATAAATAAGTTTATTTAATCCAACAATTAGCACATAGTCATAACCATGTAAGTCACGTATGAATTCATCAACTATCACTTACTTGTCTTACATCTCATAAATACCTGAACTGATCCACATCATATCTTATTTTCTTGAATCATTATCTTTGCCGTTAAACCATTTCAAATTATATCAGATATTCGGGTATCTCACACACTAAGTGCCATAAACGTGGTTAAACCACCTTTATCACATATCTCATATAAATGCTCACTCTCGAGCCATCACAGGGTCAGCTCACACAAGCTGACGGTCAAGATGTAGCTACACGATGCTACTTACACAAGCTGATGAGTAACCGTAACACATGCCGACAAACTCATCCACCAATAGGACATAGAGGACCAACACCAAAATCACATAAATCACGATAACCCCTAATGACATGTCATTTGTATCCTATCTATTCCTAAGGTTCAACCGGGATCCATACTTTGTCAATGCCTCGTCGATAATTTCTACAATGTCATTGTATCACAATTACATAATTTAAGCATTTAAACGCATATAACATAAAGCTTATTCAACATACGAACTTACCTTGATACAATAAGGATGAAAACGATCGTTTATTCAATAACTTTGTCCTTTCCTTGATCTAGATCCGCACTTCATTTTTCTTAATCTATAAAATCAAATTTAACTATTTTAAGCATCGTTCTATTCAATTCAATCCAATTTCATATTTTGATAAAATTACTATTTTACCCCTAAACTTTTAACTTCTTTACAATTTAGTCTTTATCTCATAAAAATACAAATTCATGCAATTTAATCTACATCCATGCTAGTCGAATTTTACTTAAGCCCATAACAGCCCATATATTTCATTTATTCACACATTTCACCATAGATTTGACACATTTATGAATTTAATCCCTAATTGACATTTTCACTAAAAATCACTTAACAAATGTTGTTTATCTAACAACAAGGATTCATTTTCTATCATCAAACACAAAAACACATGCATATTCAACAATGGAAAAACTCTAACTCTTTAACAATTTTGCAAATTAGTTCCTTGGCTAGCTAGATTAAGTTACAACGACCTCAAAAACATTTAAATCATTCAAAACAGAGTCAAAAATCACTGACATGCATGAGAATAAGGATGGTCGAATGCTTGGATGGTCTTTAATGACTTCCCAAGCTAATTTTTGGTTGATGAAATGAATGGGAAAGATGATATCTTTCTTAATTAAATTTTGTTTGTTTCATTAATTACCAAAATAACCTTACTAATAAACTTTTATAATGCTTAATCAATGTCCATCTTTGTCCACTAAAATAATTATGGTCCAATTACCACATAAGGACCTCTATTTTAAAGTATTATAGCTATTAGACACCTTTAGCTAATAGAACGCAACTTTTACACTTTACGTGATTTAGTCATTTTTATCAAATTAAGCATGCAAACAATAAAATTTCTTAACGAAATTTTTATGCAATCATACTATCATGCTATAGACCTCAAAATAATACTAAAATAAATATTTTGACCTCAAATTTGTGGTTCCAAAACCACTATTTTGATGTCACTAAAAACGGGTTGTTATAAGAAGAAATTAGGTTAATGAACCGAGAGAGGTCACGGCTCAATTTTTTTAAGGTTATCTTTGCACATTTAATAACAAATAGATATCAATTATAGTGATTGAGTAGTGGTGGAATTGTCCCTGATGATCTGTGTTCGAATCCCTTTGCTCTCGTTAATTTCTATTTGGTACAAATTTGTTTCAAACTCTAGCATAGATCATCCTGTGTTTTATATATTTTCTTGCTAAATTAATCATAAGGAAGTGAGTGGTAGAGTGGTTAATTGTTTATTTAATATCATATGGGTTCTAGATTCAAGTCTCCTAATCAACAAACCTTTTAACTAATTTTTGTGATTTTTCCATGTGCAAAACCCCCTTGCCGTCCAACTTTCTTGCCATAGTGGGGAAAGATTCTTTCCTTTTCTTTTGGTCAACACACCTTAATTGTGGAGATCATGATCCCCTTTTCACTCCATTGTCCCCCTTACTTGCCAATTCCTCCATATTTTCTATATGAATGGTTTATTGAACCTAGACAAGGTTGACCACACTCTTTCCATCCATCCTATCACTCTCCCATTCTCATTGTAGCACAACCTCTTACTCCTCCCCATTTCCTCTCTTTTTTTCTTTTGTTTAGCTCTCAACCTCCCTTTTGCTTTCTTTTTCTTTCTCCTCTACCATTTCTTAGCCTTGAACCATTATCACCTTACCGCCAAACCCCTTTTGCCCTATCACTTTTCTCTTCTTTTCTCTCCAAGTGCCACCCTCCACCACCGTGACAACCACAGTACAACTTTTCCTTTTTTATTCTCATTTTCTTTTCTATTCTCATTTCTCCTCCTTTAAGAAAGTGACCAAACTCATTTTCTTTTCTTCTTTCTCCTCCATTGTAACACCACCGTCTCTGTCGCCATACCTCTGCTGTCATCGTCATTGTCATTGTGCCACCACGCCTCTGCCAGATTTGGTGTTTCTTTATTTTTTCTTCACCATTTTCCAACCTCTATCATCCTTATAGTAAACAAAAATTCTTCAACCCTATTTCAATAAGTTTAAATATTATGTTTTAAAATATGAAACTAAGTGACTCGCTCTTTCAAGTGATCCTTTTCTTTAGATTCTCATCCTTTTCAAGAGCACAGTGATCCTTCGACCCTCTTGTTTTAATCAAAATTGAGTAAGTTTGGTACTGGAATGAAATCTACTATTCCTTCCTTACTTTTTCTTATAGGTCAAATGTGTTTAAGGGGTTGTAATGTATTTTCCTTTAAGTATTAATGGGTCGTATTTTACTTTTGATGAAGGGTCGATCGATACAATTCCAAAAAACCCTTAACGTTGGGAATGAGATCAATCTTCAATTGATTATTATTAGAGTAAGTGCCTGTGAGAATTTTGTCAAATTGGTTTATCTTATAAATCATTTAAAAATGACCTCCTGATCGACTATTTAATGTCACAATAATAACGTGCAAGCGTACACTATCGATACAAGTATAGTAGACAGATATGAGTCATCGGATATCGATCCCACGAGGATGGTTGTCTTTTGTCTATCAATGTTAGTGCAATAAATAGGTAGAAACGAGATAAATTGTGAGAGTAGTTGTTGAAGCAATAACTTGAAAAAAATAAGATAAAATATGATAATGATAAACTGGGATCCCCAATGTGAATATTCAACAGAATACTAAGTGCTCACAAGGTATAAAAGGATAAGTGATTGTCGATGTATTAAATTACAATGAATATCTTACCAAACTTAACTTCTATATTTAATCTAAGACTTAAATTCTTACCACACATTTAGATGATGGCAATGGAACACTATTAAGTATAAGAGGATTAAATTCTTCTAATCCTCAAGCAACTTCTGTTGTCATGCTTGTTAGCTTGAACTATCGCTACACTTTCTAGTGTCAGTGACCGCAATAACACTTCCATTGTAAAAACATTCAAACCCAAGCAAGATTGAATAAAATAACATTTAACCTAGAAATCATGTGTACTTCTGTACAAACATGAAATAGAAAGTAATCACTATTGTTTAGAAAAGAAATATAAAAGAAACAAGTGGAGAAACTATTCATAAACAATCTCGACTTGAATCTCTCCATTCCCTTTTATTCGCACTCAGGGCTCCTCGTTAAGAGCTAATCTACATCCCTTTCACGTCGATTCATCCGTAGGAGACCTAAGTTGCCATAGCCAAAAAGCTTCAAAAGATAGGTTGAAGAAGATAATACCCCCTAAAAGCTTCTATTTGTTTTCTCCTTTTCACGTGAATATTTATATTCTATCAAACAACACAGGTGTCATTTCATCAGAATCATGTTACCTCTATACATACAAGTTGGTTATTCTAGACTTGACAGCTCACACATGTTTGTTCTTATCCAGACAATTGTTAGATGCGGTGACAATTTTGGGCGCAATCTAGAAATACTCATGTAGCGACATTGGTACCAAAACATGACAAAATTAATGGTAAATAGGCTAAGATCCATTGAGTTATAAAATGCATTACTGAATTGAAAATGCTAAAATATGTGCTAAAGATAACTAAATGGGGATAAATTAGCCAATAAGTAGGGAGAAAACATATGTTCTTTCTAGTACTATCACACACCCCCAAACTTGAGTTTTTACTTATCCTCAAGTAAAATAGAAACTAACAATGCTACACAAGAATTCACTAAGGCAAATGATCATTCTAGCAACTTGAATCACCTAAAATCCCAATGAATGAATCATATTCAGATGAGAAAATATTGCATTGACAATATATAAGTATGAATGAATAAGATTGCAACTTCATCAAAACCAGCATTATGCTTCAAATCCTAAATTCAATCTACTAATACAACATTTATTGTGCAATACTAAGTATCTATGAATATCATAAATATATGTCTTTTTTTTTGTGAATAAGGGATATCGTTGCATTACCGTACGCTTGTTCCTAAAAAGTAATGATAGAGTGCAACAAACCCCCAAGGAGTACGTAATTAAGTTGACACACACTCATGCAGCGACAACCTTTGGCTAGATTTATTTTTCTAACGCTTGCATTGGGGTGTTCCATCTTTAACATTTCACAATACACCCACTTTAGAGTGTCTCTTATTCATAACTATATATATACAAGCAGCTGTAAAAGGCAGATTCTTTCAAGATTCAAGGAATGCTACTAGTCATCCATTACTAATGCAACTTAAATTATTCATCAAAGAATTGAAGATACAACATTTAGTCAAATTTATCGAACCCATTTATTGATAATTCACATGATTCAAGAATTAAGCGTTGAATGTAACAAAAATTTTTAAACACATTTTCATTAACCCCAAATAAACCTTGCATGCTTTATTAAACTCAAAATTATTTTTGAAATGTGGGTGTATTTCCAAACCCCATATGCATTCCCCCAAACTTAAAGTTTAAATTGTCCTCAATTCACTAAAATTAAAATGCAATGACAAGAGAAATGCAACAACAATGTGCACTAATAAAATAAAATTTACAGCTATGCCCAATGTATGAACACTAAAGCTAAAAGAAATTGAAAATAAACTAACTCAATTTTCCTCAGCCACAGATATGGCAGCATGATGTTTCTCCTTACTCCTCATTTTCTCCTTATTCTTGCACTTTTTGTCTTTGGAACGCTTTCTCTTCTTTTCTTTGGGCTTCGCACGGTACTTGGATTGCTCCTCAGGTCCCAGCTCTACCCCAGCATCATCAACTACTTCCTTTGCAGCTTCCATCAGTCTAGCTCCATCTCATTCCAAATTATCAGTAGTTGCACCCACAAACTTGAGTGTAGTGACAATGTTTGGAGCAGATTCTTTCTCAACCTCTTCTTCCTCGTCCTTCTTATTCACATTTGTAACAAGAACTTCCTCCTCTCCTGTAACACTTCTAACCCGTATCTGTCGTCAGAATAGGGTTATGAGGTATTACCGATAAAATCATATCATTAAGCAAACATTTCACATTCAATAATCAAACATTATCAAATATCATTCAAACATATTAACATTGTCCCTTATAAAGGTCTACAAGACCTTAAACATGCTTTGGACAAGGTTCGGGACTAAACTGATCACAAACAGAAACTTTGAAAACTTAGAAAATTTTCCAAGCTATAGGGATAATGTAACATCCCAATATTGGGCCTAGTCAGAATAGTGGTTTTGAGACTACAAATCTGAAGTAGAAATATTTATTTTATAATTTTTTTGAGGTTTATGACATGTTTGCATGATAGTATGAAAGTTACATGATGAAATTTTGTGAATAAGTGACCAATTTGACTCTTAGGACTAAATTACAAAAGTTAAAAAAATATGAGATTTTAGAAGCTTCATATACTTAATTGAAATGAATTCATAAACTAGAGGTCTTTATTTAGTAATTAGACCATTATATGTCAAGATGGACAAAAATGGACATGGAAGGGTAAATTTTCAAAGAAAGGAAAAAGGGGTTTTTTGGCCATTTGGTTAATTAAAGAATAAAAAGGGAAAAATCAAGTCAAAATTGTGTCCATCTTCTTCCCCTTGTGCTGAAAATTGAAGAGAAGACATTGCTAGGGTTTCTTCACTTTTCAAGCTCAATAGTAAGTGCATCTTAGCCCAGTTTTTAATACTTTTTACATTTTTGAAACCCTCGTAACCCGATTTACCTATTTCTAGCCATATTTTGAGCTAGAGTTCATGTTCAAAAATTTACCCATGTGTGACATGCATGTATTTTGACGTTTAATGAAGGAATATGAAGGTTTGATGTGTGATAAACACCTTTTACTAAGTGATTTTCATGAAAACACCTAAAAATGACCTTTTTGTAAAAGTTGTGAGTAGTAAAAGTTTAATTTGAAGGAAAATGTGGGTTGTTATGAGCATGTGTTAGGTTCAGCTAGGCTTGGGTAATAAAGAAAATGAGTACATTTCATTTTACGAGCTTAGGGACTAATTTGTAAATATGTAAAAGTTTAGGGGCAAAATTATAATTTTCCAAAGTATGATTTATGGACTGAATTGAACAATGTGATGATTAAATAAGTGAAATTTTATATTATAGATCGAGAAGAATGGAGTTCGAACCTAAACCGAGGAAAGAACAAAATTGTGGACTAAATTGAATAATTAGTCATATTTTGTTACGGAGGTAAGTTTGCAGTTAAATAATGCAACATTACTTCACTTTGTATTTAATGCTTTAATTTTTGCATGATATGTATAATTGTTTTAAGAATTTTGGTTTACAATGACTCGATGAAGATGTAACGAGGTTTAAAGTTTTAGAATCCCGGTTGAACCTTAGGAATAGATAGGATACAAATTGTAACGCCTCAAATTTTAGGCCTAGAAGTACTGGGTTTTGGTGGCGGCTTATAAAATATTTGTTGTGTATAGAAATATCACAATTGTGTGTTTGGTATATTGGTTAAGTAAATGGGAGTGTTTGGGAGTGTTGGAGAAGTCCTGGGTTCAAACCTGGACTTTGGTAAAAAGTGTGGTTTTAAGTGAATAAAGCCCTGGATGTTAATATGTAGGCTTTAAGAATATTTTTGGGTAAAGTGTGACACAAGGAGGCATGTGGTCTAGTGGCAAGGTGGCATTAGGGGTATGTATGTGGTCTGAGGTTGAAGTCTTGGCATGTGCATAATTTTTATTTTATTAATAAACCTAGACTTGGGCATGTAGGCGTTATAAAATTTTGAGGACAAGTTTTGGAATAAGGAGCCTGATTGGCTTGGTGGTAAGTGGCGTGTGGAGCATGTAAAAGGGCAAGGGTTTGAATCCCCTTGCAAGCAAAATGCAATTATTTTGCTACTTGGGGCGGCAAGAGGTTGAATTGGGTTCGAATTCTGGAAGGTTGTTGTGGACTTAGTAAAAGGGGGAGTTTGAATTAGTCTTGATGGTTGATTTGAATTTCAATAGGGTTGTTGGGGTGTTGGAGGAGGAAAATGTGGAGTAAATCGGGGAATATGAATATTGAGAGAGTGTGTGGCCGATTGGGTAGCTTGAGGGTACATATTCGGCTTTTGTGTTTTTGGGGAGGGGTTTTTGTCAAATTTGTTTTGGCTTTTAGTTCTAGAATTGTTTTCTTGCTAGTTTTGGGTTCCTGTCGTTTTGATTTTGGTGTGTTGGGAAGCGGGTTTGTGTTACCGAATTTTCCTTCTGGGATTTGCCTAATTGTTCTCTTTTCTTTCATCAAAACCGAATAGTACCTCATTCTTGTCTCTAATTCTCCTCCCCACCTTTCTTAATTCTCCTCTCGGTGCTATTCCTTCACAGTCTTAGCCGAATCTCTGCCTTCCTTTTTCTCTTCCAACTTTGACTCATTGCACCTCTCTTCTTCCCCTCACTTATTCTTTCAACTTCACCCTCATAAACGAACCTATCATTTCCCTCTTTTCAAACGTTTCTTCTTTGGTTCCCAAGGATTGTTAAGGCCAAATTTAATATCTTTCTTATACCTTTATTTCTTTTATTTTTCTCTCTTGGCCGATTCTCGATTGAGTTTCTATTGATAGAATACTTTTCATCTTGAAGGCTAGTCGTTTGATTACTCTGCTATTTAGAGTTTGGTCGAATACTCTCCTATTCTTTTAATATTCTGGTTTTCATTTTCTCCTATCAAACGAGCTTCTCAAGGAGTGGTGGTGAATAGTTGATTTTGAAGCAACCATAGCCTCTTTCATCAATATTTTAATTAAGGTAAATTGCTACCCCACATTTTGAGTTAAGCCGATTATGATATAGGTGATTATAGGGTTATGTGGTGGTTTAAAACCACCCTTTTCATCATTATTTGTTTAATAAGAACAGTTGGGTCACAGATAGTTGTGTAGGCATGTGGTCAAGGTGTTCTTATGACCAAGGTAAGGGAGGTGGTTGATTTGTGGGCATGACGTTGAAGAGATGATTAATTTTGTTATTAATGGTTAATCAGATTCGTTATTGTGATGTAGGTTTAGGCTTAAAGCTATTCGCAAGCTTTCGCAAAAAGGGGTGTATTCACCCTAGATCTCTATGATGTGACAAAATGCTGAAAAGCCAAAATATCGACGAATGATGCCACACGAGCGTGTGACCGCACGTGTGGTGAACCGAGCCCATGAATTGTGGGCATTAGACGGTAGAGGCCAACTCGAGCACTCTCGTGGTCGAGGGATGTTCTGGGGCCACATTAGGTCGTGTGGGCCTAAGGGGCCCGTCGGCCCCACACGGAATACATTTGTATATTGTGATTAATGTTAGACTGAGTCGTGTAGTCCATGTGGCTAGGGTTGTTTTGGGCTAAATGGGTCATGTGGGCCCAATGGGCTTGTGGGCTCACACGGATAAAATGTATGTGATGTGATAAGTGACTAATTTGGGCTATGTTGTTCGCATAGCCATATTTGTGTCTGGGCTAAATGGGCTACACGAGAGTGTGGGCCCACTTGGGCCGAGTAATAGGCCTTAGGCCCAATTACCCCGTTTTGCCCATTTAGGTTACAAAGGTCACTCGAGGCGACAATGGACCTTTGGAAGGTCATTAAAACCCCAATTTACAAAATTACAAAATTACTCCCGATTTACAAAATTACAAAATTACCCCCGATTTACAAAATTATAGAATTACCCCCGATTTACAAAATTATAAAATTACCCCTAATTTACAAAATTATAGAATTACCTCTAATTTACAAAATTACAAAATTACCCCAGATGTACAAAATTACAGATTTATCCCTGATTTATAAAATTACAGAAATACCCTTAGTTTACAAAATTACAAAAATACTCCCGGTTTATAAAATTACAAAAATACCTTTGGTTTTCAAAATTATAGAAATACCCTCTATTTGCAAAATTACAGGAATACCCTCAGTTTGCAAAATCATAGAAATACCCTCGATTTTTAAAATTGCCAAAATACCTCTAATTTGTGAAATTATCGAAATACCCCCGATTGTAAAATTACTGAAATACCCTCGATTTGTGGAATTATCGAAATGACCTCGATTTGTAAAATTACCAAAATACCTCTGTAGGTAGAATTATTGAAATACCTCTGTAGGGTAAAATGACCATTTTGCCCCTAGAGTGTAGAATGACTGTTTTGTCCTTATGGGCAAGTGACTGACTTGGACTAGGAGTTTTGATTGATTTGACTGTGATCGTCTGACAATTTTTTAACTGACATAAGCGTGGTTGCATGATTGATATGTTTGTATATGTTTAAATGACTTTTACCAAGCATGGCCATTTTGCATACATGTGTAATGTTGAGCTTGACATATTGCATTGCATTGCATGGGGTTGGGCTTGATTAGGAGGAAGTTCTGTGTTAGTGGCTTTGCCACGTATTTTGATTCTGGTGGCACTACCACGTTATATGTTACTAGCAACAAAGCTACATTTTGGTGTATGGGCTGGGTGGGACGAGTTATTCCCCACATGGTGTGCTGGTTGGTACGGGTGGTGTGCTGGTTGGATTGGGTTGGGATGCATACTCACATTGTTGCATATCTGTTTATGAGATCTATCACTGTACTAGGCTTAGGCCCACGTGTTCTATTAGTGGTTTGGGCTAGGTAAAATTGATTATGTTATGGGCTGTGACCCAAAATGATTTTGTAGTGGGCTTTGGCCCACGTATGCTCCGAATTAGACTGTACTTTACTGTTAAAGGGCTCTGGCCCAGACTGTTTTTGTATCTATTTTTGTATACTGGCTATTTCTTTAGTAATGGGTTTACACACTGAGTTTTCATAAACTCACTCTATTTATTAATTTTTCTCAGGTAATCCCCAGCCTTAGGAGGATCGATGCTGCGAGGGACTCGGAGATGGCCACACATCTTCTTCTATTTTTCTATTAATTTATTCATAAGTACTTTAAATTTGGGTTTTGTTTGTAATAAGACCTCTTAAAGTTTCTATATTTTAATTTTAGGTTTTTACTTATTTTGATTTATATTTATTAGAGGTAAATCGAGGTTTTTCCAAAATGACTACTGTTTTAAAAAACATACGTTTAAACTTCCTCACTTCAAATTAGCTTCTGCATCTATAAAAGATGATTAAGAGAATTGGTATGATGTTAATTATTTTCATATAGACTTACTAAGCTTCTTAAAGCTTACTCCTTTCTCTTTTTCCTTGTTCCATAGATTAGTCAAGCTAGCTCGGAGATCGAGAAGCGTCGGAGGATCACCCACACTATCCACAACATTCTTTTAGTATTGTAATATGTACTTTTTGGGCTATGGCATGTATAGGGACTCAATGGTGTTGTAAGTGTCATGTTGGTTTGGCTATATTGTGGCAATCGTCTTTTGATAAGTTATTTTATAATTAAGGCCATGTGACTTGGCCAATATTGATATTGCTTTATTTATAGATCCTTATGAGGTGATTCATGGAGTGCTTAGTGTGTTTGCGTGTGGATAAGTTAAAATGGATGTTCGATGGTTAAATGAGGTCATTCAGATGCCTAAAAATGTGTATGGTATGTGGTTCTAAAAATTGTAAAGTATGTATGTGTTTAGAGGCAAAGGATGGCTAGGAAAATAGCCAAACTTAGGGCCACGCGGCTGGCCACCACGGCCATGTGTGTAAGGTGTGTGAACTTTGCATGTAATTTTCGGAGAATAAGAACGTCACACGGCCTAGTCACACGAGTGTGTCCCGTGGCCGTGTGACCAAAATTGCATGCTAACTTTATAAATAGAATACCCTAGTTTTTCACACGGGGTGAAAGTACGAGCATGTTGAGGTCATGTAAAGGACACGAGCGTGTGCTCGGTCATGTGAAAACCCCTGTAGGTTCGAAATGAAAAATAATTTTCCAATAATTCAACATGGGTTGGGGACACGGGTGTGTGTGACCACACGGCCTACCCACACGGGCGTGTCCCTGTCTCACATGGGCGTGTGCCCTATTTTTGACCTAAATTTCCAAAATTTTTCTAAGTTCTCGGTTTGGTCCCGGACCACTCCCTAATAATGTTTTGGGCCCCGTAGGCCCATTTTAAGGATTGTATGATATATTGTGAAAATTTTTCAAATTGGAATGAAATTTTATGGCTCGACTTTGTATAATTGGTTGTGTTATCGTCCGGTAATGCCTCGTACTCGGTTTTGGCGTCGAACCCGAGTGAGGGGTGTTACACATCAACATCGATTTGTGATCCCATGTAAGACCATATCTGAGATATGGCATTGGCATCCTACCATGTGTACAAGATTTCCCGAGTATCCTTAGTATTCTAAGTGGTTCAACGGGTAATGCAAGAGTATGTCAATGTAATGACAAGGTATGAACATGTTGAAAGGGTACAGGTATGTACACGAAACTGATAATTCTTGAGTTATGCATCGATAAGGCCTCGGTAAGAAGTGAATGAAGAAAACATTAGTTTTATGGTACAATATGTAAAGAACATGATCTAAGATGTATTCATGATAATTGATGACATTGTATCAAGTTACATTTATGTTATGCGTATGATATTGCATGATTAGTGTTGCTAATTATTTACATGAAAACTTACTAAGCTTTATGCTTACTCCCCTTTCTTTTCCATTTTTCTTATAGGTTGCCAAGCTAGCTCGGGGACCGAAGGACGTCGAAGACTCGATCACACTATCAATTGGAAATTTGGGTATAGCTAGTTTTAACACATTGAGTATGGACATGTTGGTTGCTTAAATATGCCATGAATTATACCAATGCTTTGGTGGTTGTGTGTTTATGTTTCAGGGTGGCAATTGGCTTGGTAAATAGCCTATAAATTGTCCACACGGGTAGACACACGAGCGTGTGTCTAGGCCGTGTATGACATATGGTCAACCCCATGCGTGTGAATAGGCTGTGTGTCCCCTGTACCTTAAATTGTAAGAAACATAATACTTAATATGGAGCACACAGGTAGAGACACGGGCGTGTACTAGGCTGTGTGAAAACTATTTTAGCTTCAAAATGAAAAATAATTCAACACAGGCTGAGCACACGGGCGTGTTTCTTAGCCATGTAGATGGCAAGGCCTTGGGCACGGGCGTGTGCCAAGGGCATGTGAAGTCTGCACCTAATTTACGAGAATTTAATTCATCACATGGCCTAGTACACGGGTGTGTGGCTTTGCTATGTGGTTTCATTTAGTTGATGACATCATAAATAGAAAGTTACATGGGGTATGGACACGGGCATGTGTGACCACACGGCCTACCCACATAGGCATGTCATATATCCACACGGGTATGTGACCCCTGTTTTGATGAAAAATTTTCTATGTTTTCCAAAGTTTCCGGTTTAGTCCCGAACCACTCCCAAAGTACGTTTTGAGTCTCGTAGTCTCACTTAAGGGACGATGTGTATATGTTTGAATGATTTTTAAAGATGGATGAATTTTTATGTCACAGTTTTGCATGGATGTTTATGTTTAAGTCTGGTAACGCCTCAAACCTTGTCCCGGCGTCAATACGGGTAAGGGGTGTTACAGATCACATGTCCGTGTGAACATGCCGTGTGAAACAGCGCATACAGACTGACTTGGGTTGCACGGCCGACCACACACCCGTGTGTCTAGGCTGTGTAACTCACTCACTTGGTTCTTAATTAATCATTAGGGGACACATGACTGTGTACTAAGGCCATGTGTCACACACGGTCAAGCCACACGCCCGTGTACTCAGCCGTGTGAACAAAAATAAGCTAGTTACAAGTCACATTTCTCACCCAAAATGCATCCACCTACAAAAGCATACATGGTACCAATTTTATTCCCAAAATGTGCAGCTAAATTAGCCATAATTCTTGCACAAATCATGTTATACAATCCTTCCATTTCAATACACATTTCTATACTATTTGCTTAACCAAAAACATACCAAATCAAAATAACATGTTCATCAATTCAACTTATCTCAAAAGTGTATTTTCTCACTATTTCAACAACCAAACCAAAAACCTCAAAAGCATACCAATTCATCATCTCAATTTCAAACCATAATACATCATTAACAACTAATCAAATAACCAACCACAATAGCCATACCAAGTTTGCATAATCATAAAGCAAATTATATACATCACATATCATATAAAATGCAATTCACAAGATAAGCTAATTTGCATAGCCGAAATCACTTCCATCAACTACACCATTTACAAGCCAACTTATATGGCTAAATTCATAGTTCAAAGCATCCCAAAATGACACTAGCCTATACATTCCATATACCACATACATATAACATCAAAAGTACCAAATAGATGTTCGGTAGTGTGATGACATTTCCTAATGATTCTCAGATTTGAACTAGCTTTAATTCTCTATAAAACAAGGAAAATAAACACATTAAGCTTCAAAGCTTAGTAGGCTCATATGTAAATAAACTTAACATATCAAATAGATACAATCCACCCAAATAGACAATATATATAGCATAACACACCTAATGGCACAAACCTTTCTCATGTTAAGCACATGATTTCATATTAATTCATCAAGTTACCACCATTCGATAATTTCATAAGATTTGTACGTACCTTATTCACTTAATTTGATTATACTTTCATTCTCAAATTGCCATGGCCCGTTGAACTATTCAGAATTGTTAAGGATACTCAAAAATCTCGTATAGCTCGTACAATGTCATATCCTGGATATGGTCTTACATGTTATCACATATCGATGCCAATAGCCCAGCTATGGTCTTACACAAATCTTGTATTGATGCCATGTCCTAGACATGGTCTTACACGTAATCTCATCTCGGTAATCCTAATGTCATGACATTTATATCCTATACTATTCCTAATGTTCGTATGGGACTTTCGAACATTGTAATTCTATCGATTCTTGCTCATATTCCACCATTCAGCATTCAATTCAATTCAATGATAAACAAACATCTATAACACAATTTAAGCATGTTATTTAGCATACAAACTTACCTCGTATTCAGAATTGACGGAATCGGGTCGACTACTCGATAACCTTGCTTTTCCCCTAATTTAAATCTGAATTCTTTCTTCCTTGATCTATATGAATCCAAAATTAACTTATTTATTCATCTAGTCATTCAATTTAATCCAAAAATACATATTTGGACATTTTTACACATTAGCCCCTCAATTCCACATTTTATCAATTTAATCCTTATTTCACAAAAACACAAATTACAACATTTTCTTTAAAACCCATGCTAGCTAAATTTACTATGGGTCCCTAGCAGCCCAAAACTTTCATTTATTTCACATTTCAACCACACAATTTACACATTTCACAATTTAATCCCTAATATACAATTTCATCAAAGATCACTTTATAAAACATGTAAAACTACCATCAAACTTTCATAATTCATCAAGAATTATCAAAGAACTCATATTATCATCAATGGCAACTTTCAAATCTTAAACAGTTTTGAAAAGGAGTCCCTGGCTAGCTAAACTAAGCTGCAACGATTACAAAAACATAGAAATCAATAAAAAACCAAGCTTAAATCACTTGCCAATCAAGCTTTGAAGATGTCGAACCCTAACTTGCATAAAAATGGTGTTTTTCACCTTGGAAATTTTGCAATGAGAGAAAAGATGAACAAAATTCATGTTTTGTTATATTTTATTAACTTAATTAAAACATTATAAAATTACAAAATTCAAGGCCATTTACGCCTGTCTCCACTTGCAATGGTCTAATAATAACATAAGGACTTCTATCTTTTTCTTTCATAGCAATCAAACACTTTTAACATAGAGAATGCAACTTTTGCATTTTATGCGATTAAGTCCTTTTATCAAATTAAACATTCAATCGGTAAAATTAATTCACAAAACTTTCACACATACTTTATAACATGCTATGAACAAATTAAATAATATTAAAATAATTTTCTGACTTCAGGTTTATGGTTCTGAAACCACTGTTTCGATTTAACAAAAAACGGGCTGTTACATCTCCAACATCAACTTCCTCCTCAACAGTAAGTTCCTCTTGACCAGCAATGAAGTCAACCTCGACCAGGCTATCATTCCTTTGAATGTACTCCTCAATTTTCATTGATTCCTCTTCTTTTCTCATTAACAGATACGTGCACAATGGGCGGGGATGCCACCGATATGTCTCGGTCCCCTAAGTCATTATCTTTGGATGAGAGTTCATAATCTCAGATGATCGGTATGACCATTGAAAATTCTGGGAGTGGGATCGGGCTTAACTGACTTAATGTGGCTACAATAGAGTTGTTCCAGGCCTTGATATAAGCATAGAACAAATTTTGTGATCTGTCTATATCCTCTATTGTAGGGACAAGCCTGATCTGCTTATTGCTGATGGAACTAGCCAACTTCTCAATATCCTTCATTTTGTGCAACAATGATGTCTCTACAGTCAGGTTTGTTCCTTTGTCTTCTGCCTTGGTTTTCTCTTCCTCGTCTTGCTTATCTTTGCCTCCTTCATTGTTGGTGTATCTTTGCCACGAGTCATTCTTTCAATAGAGGCTCCATTGATCGGGCCCTTATTATCCAGGATTTCTTCATCATCACAGGGCACGATCTCTTTCTGCTGGCACAATAGCATCACCAATTATGGGAAAACCAAAATTCCTGTTTGCTTTGCGGCATAGTCAGCAATTTCCTGGCAGAGTATTACGCCAACATCAATCTTTCTACCCTTGACAATTGAATGTATCAGACATATTCTATCGAAGGTGACTATGGTGCAGTGAATAGAGGGTTGTAGCCGACAGATGACAAAATGAAACTAGATTTTGTAATAACCCGATTTTTAGTGATGTTGAAAACAGTGGTTCGAGGCCATTAAATTTGGAAAAAAAAGCTCATAAATTTTGTTTTTTAATATTTATGAGCCAAATGTGGTTTCTAAAAGATTTTTGAATTAGTACATTTGTGTTTATAAAGATTTATTACATTAATTGATTAAGAAAAAGAGGTATCAAGACTTCAGTGTTATAAACCGAGCTATAAATATTTTTATAAATATTTACAGAGTGTCAATAAGGTAGTATTAAAATTTTGTTAGAAATTTTTAACATTTCAGTAGTTAATTAATTAAAAAGGACTAAATTGAAAACGGTGCAAAACTTGCTAAAGTGATTAATGGATTAATAATTAAATAAGGGAGGACTTGAGAAGCAATTATGCCTAAAGCAATAGGCTGAGCTGGCATAGCATGAAAAAAATCTGGAATATTGAAATTGTAAATTTTGCCAAATTGAAGAGAAATAAAAGAGAAATTGAAATTTTAGATAAATTCATCACCATTTTTAGCTCAGAAATAGCCATAGAAGACGGTTTAAGCTGGTCTTTAATATTTTAGCTTTATGTAAGTTTAATTCTTGCTTTTTCCTTAAAATTTCTATGTTTTGGGACTTTTACAATTAGGTCCAACTACCTATTTCATTAGTTTTTTATTTTGTTAAAAGAATTGGAAGATACCATTGATAAGTTCATATGATTTTAGTTATTAGATGATGAAATTAAGATGTTGATGGGCATTTAAAGGTACTTTATTAAAGAATTTTGGATGAAATCATGTTTTAGGGACTAAATTGTAAAGTTATTGAATTTATGGAAAATTTTAAAATTTCATGGAATTCATGGGCTGTTATTGATGTGTATGAGAATTTTTAGGCTTGGAATAAGGATTAAATTGCATGAATTTCATTTTCTGAGCCTATGGACGAAATCATCATTTAGTAAAATATAGGGGCAAAATGATAATTTTTCCTAAGATGTGACTTGGATAGAATTGAATATAAAATGTATTAAATTGATGTTAAATTCACTCGTATAGATCTGGATAGACTGAATACAAAGCTAGATCGTGGTAAAGAAAAAGTATCAGATTAGTAGATTTCAAGTCATGAACAATTGTCGAGGTAAGTTCGTGTAACTAAATTATATATATTTATATGCTTAAAATTGAATGATTTAATATGTAAATTATATAAATGCCTTTTATGTGTATGTAATTTATATTATATCTGGAATTCCCTGATAAATAAATAAGCCCGTATGGATAAGGAGACTCAATTGGATACAGGGTTCTATTTCTCGAAATGGTAGTGTTCCTGCATATGTTGTGGATGTACCATAGCTTAAAAGAGCATCCCGTTACAAGCCCTCTAAAGCTTCCCATTATAGTTTTCTAGCGAGCTCCCCGTTCAATGCTCTTTAGAGCTATAACACACCAAACCCGGCCCAGACGTTACGGCCAAGTCTGGTGTGTCACATCACCTATACCTAACCACGTTACCTAGTTAGTAACATTAGGGTGAATTTGGCAAAACTGATATTGGGGTTTTAAGAGAAATTCCCAGTTAATTATATAGATGTCTATTTTATAAAGACTTACTTTGTCGCTCAGTTGCCTCGTGTGACGGGTTTTTAAAACGTTGGATTAATTTTAAAGAAAGCTCGCGCAGCTATTTTCAAAAAAATTATTTAAATAAAGCAAAAATAAATAATTAAAACCCATAATAAAAATAAATAAAACGGCCTTATTACAAACCCAAATTAAAATAAATAGTGAATGAAATAAATTAAATCAAGTAAATAATCTAATTAAACTAGTGTTTCGGTTTCCGTGGCCACTTTGAATCCCTCCCAGCTCCAAGTCCACTATCTAGGGCTCACCTACAAGAATGGAAAGAAGAGGGGGGTGAGTTTGGTAAACTCAGTGTGTAAAGGATCCCATCCAGAGCCCAAACCAGCTCAGGCCCACTGGGTCTAAGCCCAATCCAATCTCATCCATAACTGGGCCGAAGCCTTTCAAATATAGGTTACTAGGCCTTAGCCCTTTTCATATACAATATCACTGGGCCGAAGCCTTTTATGGTAAACAGTATGGCCCATAGGCCCAACTCAACATCAAAATAGTTATGCATGCAAAACCTATATCAATATGTGGGGAAGCTACTCAACCCACCCAACCGCTACTCTCCACCCGTACCAGTCTCTCCATGTGGGGAGACCTACCCAACCCACCCACCCGCTACTCTCTACGGTGGCAGCATAGCTGCATAATCATATAGTGTGGTCAAGCCACCAAAACGGTATTACGAGGCATTGCCTCTTTTGGTAAACTAGGGCAAAGCCCCTTTTCGGTATTCGTGGCATTTGCCACTTAGCACTTCCTGTAACACCCTCTTACCCGAGACCATCACCGGAGTCAAGCTTGAGGTGTTACTAAACTTAATTTACCACTTAAACAACTTTAAACCATTTATTTTAACTTTCGGAATAAGCTGTCTTTCTGCATCATGGTCGCTCAAAAAATCATATCTCAAGTTAAAAAACTTGAAATTAAGATCCGTAAATTTTCCCTAAAACTAGACTCATATATCTATCTACTAGTTTTTTTCTAGATTTTTTTGTCAGGCTAATTAGTATAGTTTATTAGTTAAAGTTTCCCCTATTTCAGTGTTCAACTGCTCTGACCTATGTTTACTTCAAACCACTTTTCTCTCTATAAAAAATTCAAAAGGCTATGCCATTTATTTATCTTAAAACTAGACTCAACAAGGAATCTGTACATATATATCATGACTCCTAATTATATTTGTACAATTTGTAGTGAATTTCAAAATTTGGAACAGGGGATCTAGAAATTGCTCTAGCCCTGTTTCACTAAAACTCAACTATCTCATAACATATAACTCGTTTACCTATTTCACTTCGTCCATATGAAAGTAAACACATTAAGCTTCAATTTCATATTTAATTCATCACCTAATTCGGTTCCTACTATTTTTAGTGATTTTTCAAACTTATGTCACTGCTATTACAACATTCTGTTTTATGACAAATTTTCACTTTTCTATGGAAATTCATGAACTATTAACACTTTGAACATACATGGTCTCATACATGATCTAAATTAACCATTCCAAGGACTAATCATTTTCAGGCATTTTCTCAACCAAACCACAACCATATCGCAAGATTAATTACACAAAACAAGTATATTGCTATACATGCCATATTTGAGTTATACAAGCCATTTTACCAAACTAGTTCTTCGGATAGTGTGAACGAGCCTTCGACCTATCCCGATTCCCAAGCCGGCTTGTCCAAAACTACAATGAATGGAAAGGAGAGAGTAAGCATAAATGCTTAGTAAGTATGCAAATAACAAGTAACATAACAAAGCAATTCTTCCAAATAACACTAGCATGGTATCACCAAAACATATATCACATTTCTAATCATCATTCATCATCTTACCACATTATTGTTGTTGTATCAAGTTTCAACCCGAGGGTTAAGTACATACCTGTCCAAAGTGTCCATTTCACAACACTTATTAAAATGATACTTGCCTCTTGAGTGTTCTTCCATTTCGCTAGAATTTTACTCGTTGAACACCTCGGAATATAACTCGGATACATGGATAATTTACACATAAGTGCCACATATATAACCAAGTAACTATGTAACCCGCCCATAAGCGAACTCAGAATCAACTCAACGAGCTCGAGCGTTCGTATCCATAAGTGAACTCGGACTCAACTCAATGAGCTTGGATGCCTAGTTACATCTCACGAACTCGGACTCAACTCAACGAGTTCGGACATTTGCATCCCTAAGTAAACTCGAACTCAACTCAACGAGTTCGGATGCCCAACCATCCTAGTGGCATGTCACTTGTATCCTAATCTATTCCCAAGGTTCAAACGGGATTTTCCTCAATCACACATTTCCCAGTCGTTCTCCTCGAAATATCGGAACTAATACGTTGCTTGCATATCATACTTATCAATTTAATCACATACTTTTCATACTAATACATAATATTTCACAAAGCATAATATTCATAATAAAAAGTATCATATCATATAAATAGCATTAAATCACTTAAAATAGCAATTACGTTACACAATTTACACATGAACTTACCTCGGTACAAAATATAGAAATTTTGCACTTTAGTCCACAATCTTTTCTTTTCCTCGATCAAGGTCGATTCCACATCTTTCTTGATCTAAAATAACACATTTAGCTTATTTAATACTCAAATTTATCAAAAAAGTCCTTAACTCTAACTTTTTCAAAATTACGAATTTGCCCCTAAACTTTTGCATATTTACGCTTTTGCCCCAAAGCTCGAAAATTAAAATTTATCCCAAATTCTTATGTTTTAGGACATGCTGATCATTTATTTACCATTAGCAAGCTCAAATTCCAACTACAACATGCACTTATGAACAATAGGTATTTTTACCGATTAAGCCGTTTTACTCGTTTTTACTTAAAACCGAGTAGCACAAGTTGTCTAACATAATTTAAAACCTCATATTCTATCATAAAACACCAAAATAAACAAATTTCACCTATGGGTATTTTTCCAAATATGAACCCTAGGTTGAATTATTCTAGCATAAGCTAAATCAAGTTACCGGGACTCCGAAAACGTAAACAACATTAAAAACGGGGCTTGGAATCACTTACTATTAAGCTTGGAAGCTTGAAACAAACCCTAGCTATGGAGAACCCTTGAAATTTCGTGGTAATGAAGAAGATGACATATTTTGCCATCTTTTTCCCTTTTTTAATCTTTTAATTACCAAATGACGAAAATACCCTTAATGCCTTTCTTTGAAATTTTTCATGTACAAGCCCATTTTTGTCCAAAATTTTAGATATTGGTCAAATTTCTATTTAAGACCTCCTAATTAATATTCCAAAGCAATTTCATACTAAAAGCTTCTAGAATGCAAGTTTTGCAACTTATTCGATTTAGTCCCTAATTTCAACTTAAGCACTTTATGCATAGAATTTCTTCACGAAATTTTCACACCATCATGCAATCATATCATAAACGTCAAAATAATAATAAAATAATTATTTCTATCTCGAATTTGTGGTCACAAAACCACTATTCTGATTAGGCCCTAACTCGGGATATTACACTTCCTCCAATCATATAACCCAACCCCATGCATCAAATGATCATGTCATGGCATATAATGTATAGAAATAATAAAACATGCAATCTCAGTCAAACTTAACCCTAGGGGTATAACAGTCATTTTGCACCTAGGGGTAAAACTGTAATTTCTCACCTATGAGGATATTTCAGTATTTATTCCACTTTTTAGGGTTTTATGCACTATATAGTCATTTATCATCCAACTTTTATCTTAGTAGGTTACTTAGCCCATTTTGGCAGTTTACAGTCATTAGGCCCTAAAACCCCTAATGGGCCCTACAGTGTCCAATAGCATCTTAAGCCAAATTAGTCCAGATTTTACGATCAATTTACCAATTTATACAGTTTTGATCCTATAAACTATCAGTACACATTTGTTACCCAATTTTCACCCATATGGGCCTGTAGGCACATTAGGCCCGTTTTCAACCCATCGAGGCCCAATAACCGAAGTGCATGAAATTGCACATGCGACTATCTTACCACTTGCGATCTCAGATCCAACGATTTCTAACGTCTTGTGAGTATTTGCACACTCACAAGCCCATGGAATACCAAATATTCGGTCAACCTTTCGGTCACTTTTCGGTCACTTTGGCCTTTGCCAATTTAGACTAAAGAAAGGGGTCTATACACACCTGTTTCGCGACAACTGCTAATGAGATCCCCCACGATATCCTACAATCGATTACCACAACTTTTAGTTCACAAATCCATGTAGCCAAACTCAATATTCACTTACCATATTCAGCCATAAGCATCTAACGCCCTCAAAATCTTACCTTTCCCGAAAACTGATGACTAGATCTAGATCTAGCCGTTCCGAAGACCCAAGCCCTCGTCAGCAGTCTTTGAATCACACTAACACCAAAAGAAATCGATTACTACAACCCATTAGGGTCCTAAGCCCCAATCGACAGCCTCCCTAAATTTTAGGGACTTCGGCTTTTTTTCTAAATTGCAAAATAAATTATAGATCTGGGTTAACAGGCACTTACCACTGATTTCCCTTCTGTTTTTACTCAGATTTGATATAGATCTAACCCTTAAACGCTGGTAGAACTCGAATCTTAGAGATCTAAAGATTCGACTATGAGCTCCTAAGAGTGTGACGTTTTCGGCTTTTGATTAGTGAAGAAGATGATGATTTGGGGTTATAGGTTTGGAGTGATGTTGTCGACAAGCACTAAGGGCTTAAAGAAGATGAAAATCGGTCAAAAGGGGTTGAAGGAATTGAGGGATTTTGGCTTGGAGAAATCGGCACAAGAAGTAAGTTTTTGGGATTTCGGCTTTTATGGCAATCGGCTATGGTGGTTTTTAGAAGGTTGGAATTGAAAGAGAAAATAAACAGAGTGGTAAGGAGGTTTCAGCTAGAGAAGACAAGAAGAAGAACGAAAATAGAAGGAGAAAAGGGAAGAGAAGAGTCGAAAAAGAAAAGGATACAGAAAAGGAGGAGAGGAAGGAGAAATCGGCATAGGCAAAAGCAAATATGTGTTTTTGGTCACTTTGGTGGCTAACCCTAATTTGTCTTGACAGAAAAAGAAAAGATACTAACCCTAATTACCAATAGAGCAATCGGCCCAACCTATCTAAGGCCCTAGCCGGTTCTACTCAAGTTAATCACATGCCCGACACATGCCTAAAAATTAAAAGTAACACTTCGCTTACGTTGTGACTTGAACACTGGCCCTTGTACACAGCTCTACACGCCACTTTTTTAGGCACCTAAGTGGCACCACCTTGCCACTTAACCAAGGGCTTATTTATGCTTTAATTTACGAAGTTTTTCTTAAAGGCCCACTTAACCACCCTTTCACTCAAAATCCAAACATGATACTTTACCAGTTTTAACTTAGGCTTGGGCCTTCTAAAGGCCCACTAACACTCTTAAACATATTTTCAGCAATTAGAACACCAAAATTTCAAAATTTCAACAAAGTCACTAAAACCCGAAAGATCCCAAAAATCAGGACGTTACAACTCTACCCCTTTTACGAAAATTTCGGCCTCGAAATTTACCTGATCCAAACAGTTGAGGGTATTGCTGACGCATCGTCTCTTCTGGCGCCATAGCACTTTTACTAACGGAACTGACTTCCTTCTTAAAACTTTAACCTCTCGATCTAGAATTTGTACAGGCTCCTCCTCAAAGGTCAAATCGGTCTTTACTTCAATTTCCTCCACTGGTACAATATACGATGGATCCGACTGATATCGCCTTAACATGGACACATGAAAAACATCGTGGATACGGTCCAACTCTAGTGGTAACTCCAACTGATATGCTACTGGCCCTATTCGCTTAAGAATCCGATAAGGTCCAATGAACCACGGACTCAACTTGCCCTTCCTACCAAATCTCAAAATCTTCTTCCACGGTGAAACCTTCAGAAAAATCATATCCCCAATAGCATACTCGATTTCTTTACGCTTAAGGTCTGCATATGACTTCTGCCTATCAGACGCCTCCTTTAACCAGTCTCTGATTAACTTAACCTTGTTCTCAGTATCTACCACCAACTCTGGTCTAAGAACTTGGTGTTCCCCTAACTCTGTCCAACACGTGGGCGTACGACACCTTCGCCCATAAAGCGCCTCATACGGCGCCATTTGTATAATTACTTGATAACTGTTATTGTATACGAATTCTGCCAATGGTAAATAGTCCTCCCAATTTCCACGAAAGTCGATAACACATCCTCTTAACATGCCTTCTAGAACTTGAATAACCCTTTCTAATTGTCCATCTGTCTGAGGGTGAAACGCAGTACTAAAATCCAATCGCGTACCCAAAGCCTCATGCAACTTTTGCCAGAATTGAGAGGTAAATCTAGGATCTCAATCCAAAATTATCGAAACTGGCACCCTATGCAAACGCACTATCTTTGCCACATACAACTTGGCCAACTTCTGAAGTGAGTAATCGGTTCTAACCGGTATAAAATGAGCAGACTTTGGCAATCTATCCATAATTACCCAAATAGAATCTTTCTTCGAGCGTGTTAAAGGTAGCCCACTCACGAAATCCATAGTAACCCTCTCCCACTTCCAGAGCGGAACTTTCACTGGTCGCAATAGTCCAGAAGGCAATTGGTGCTCAGCCTTAACTTGCTGACACGTCAGACATTTCCCCGCGAATTTAGTTTCCTCTCGCCTCAGTCCAGGCCACCAGTACACCTCTCGTAAGTCTCGATACAACTTATTACCTCCAGGATGCATGGCACAAGGTCCGCCATGAACCTCTTTCAGGATAAATTGCCTCAAATCAGAATCCTATGGGATGCAAACTCTTCCATAGAAGCAGAGAACTCCATCAGTATTCAATCCAAAGTCCACATTCTCACCATCCTTAGCTTTCTAAAACCGAGGAACCAACAAATTGTCTTCCAATTGCTTCTCTTTAATTTGCTCAATCCAAGTCGGTTTCACTTGCAACTCTGCCAACAGGCTTCCATCATCATACACACTCAAACTAGCAAACATAGCCTTCAACTCCATAACCGCTCTTCGGCTTAGTGCATCAGCCACCACATTAGCCTTGCCTGGGTGATACTCAATCAAACAGTCATAGTCCTTAAGCAACTCTATCCATCTTCATTGCCTAAGGTTTAACTCCTTTTGAGTCAACAGATACTTGAGACTTTTATGGTCAGTGTATATAATACACTTTTCTCCATATAGATAGTGTCTCTAGATCTTTACCGCAAAGATCATCGCCGTCAACTCCAGATCATGCGTAGGGTAATTCGCTTCGTGAGGCTTCAGCTATCGTGAAGCATAAGTGACTACCTTACCCTCTTGCATCAGTACACAGCCTAATCCCACATGTGATGCATCGCTATACACAGTGAAATCCTTCCCAGACTCTGGCTGAATTAGCACTGGCGCCTCAGTCAATACCTTCTTCAGCTTGTCAAAAGCTTCTTGCTGTTTCTCGGTCCACACAAAAGATACTCCTTTCCTTAACAGTTTCGTCAATGGTGCTGCGATAAGAGAAAACCCCTCTACAAATCTTCTGTAGTAGCCTGCTAGACCTAGAAAACTTCGAATTTCTGATACTGACCTTGGTGGCTTCCAATCCAGAACTGCTTCAATTTTTCGAGGATCCACCCTGATCCCCTCAGCTGAAACAACATGACCCAAAAAAGTCACTTCTCGCAACCAGAACTCACACTTACTAAATTTCGCATAAAGCTGCTTCTCCCTCAACACTTGAAGAACTATTCGAAGGTGCTCATCATGCTTCTCCTTAGTTTTCGAATACACCAATATATCGTCAATAAAGACGACCACGAATCGATCTAGATACTGCTGGAACACCCGATTCATTAAGTCTATGAAAGTTGCAGGTGCATTCGTCAACCCAAAAGGCATAACTAGAAACTTGTAGTGACCATACCGAGTTCTGAATGCTGTCTTATGAACATCCACCTCCTTTACCCTTAGATGATGATATCCAGATCGAGGGTCGATCTTGGAAAACACTGAAGCTCCTCTAAGCTGGTCAAATAGATCATCGATTCTCGGCATAGGATACTTATTCTTTATCGTCAGTTTGTTCAACTAGCAATAATCGATGCACATATGCATCGTCCCATCCTTCTTTTTCACGAACAGCATCGGTGCTCCCCATGGAGACACACTCAGTCTAATGAAGCTCTATCTAACAGCTCTTGAATTTGCACCTCTAGTTCCACTAGCTCCTTCGGTGCCATCCTATAAGGTGCGATGGACACTGGAGCCGTTCCAGGCAACAAGTCGATTCCAAACTCAACTTCTCGATTAGGAGGCAATCTAGGAAGCTCCTTAGGAAAAATATCTTGAAATTCAGTAACGGTTCTGACTGTCTCCACTGTCACGCTCTTAGCCTCAGTTTGACTTACAAATGCCAAGTACGCTTCGCAACCCTTGTGAATCAGCTTCTCAGCCCTTAAGGTCGAAACCATATTGGACAAATAGTCCATTCGCTCTCCAATAACCATTACCTCCATATCCTCGGCAGTCCTCAACACCATTCACTTGGCCGCACAGTCCAAAGTTACCCTATTCTTAACTAACCAATCCATTCCCAAAATCAAGTCGAATTCTCTGAATGGCAACTCCATTAAGTCTCCAGTAAAGATCCTACCTTGAGTCTCTAAAGGCACCTCCCTAAAAAGTTTATCTACCCTAACCGAGTGACCCAGTGGACTAATTATAGTTACCCCACTCACAGTTTCTTCAGAGAGCACACCCAACGACCTAGAAATCTCACATGCAACATACGAATGTGTCAAACCCATGTCAATCAAAGCAGTGTATGGTATGCTAGAAATAAAAAACGTACCAGTTATGACGTCAGGTGCATCACTCTCCTTTCGACGACGAGCAGCATACACCAAGGCTGGCTACGAGCCTCAGCATTACCAGCACCCCTGACATGTGCTCTACGACCACGTCCATTACCATTTTTGCCCCTTCCTTGCCCACGGCCTCTCGGTGGTGGTTCTCCTCGTACTGGTTGAGCAACCCTCTGATCCACCACTTGATTCTGATTCTGCGCTGGTCTCTGAGGACACTATCTGAACTTATGCTCTTTGGACCCACAACGGAAACATGCCCCTGTTCGCTTCCAGCACTCCCCCAGATGGGTTCTACCACAGTCCCTACATGCTTGTGGCCTAACTGTATTCACTGAAACTACTCGAATCGGTTCCTCCACTCTAACCCTCTTGGCATTTCGATTTGCAGCACCAGTGGGTCCAATATCCCTCCTAAAGTGATTTTGATCCTTATCACGGTTCTGTCGCTTAGTTTGCTTCACCTCCTCCGCTATCTTTGCCTTCTCTACCAAAGCAGCAAAGTCACGCTCCCTCTGTGGAGCTATCAACACCCTCAGTTCATCTTTGAGACCATCCTCAAAACGAACGCTATGCTCGTACTCCATAGAAACTATTCCGCTGGCATACCGACTCAACCTTAGAAATTCTCCTTCATATTCAGCAACGGATTTATTGCCTTGGGTCAGGTTCAGGAATTCCTTTTCGCATCATCCATGTAGCTTGCTCCAACGTACTTCCCCTTGAAAGACGTCTTAAATTACTCCCAAGTTACTCGCTCAGCTGGGGTACCCTCTTTCACAGTGATCCACCACTGGTATGCCTCATCCAGCAGTAGCGACACCGCTCCTTTCAGCTTCTGCTCCTCCGAGCAATCCAGGTCGTCCATAATCTATTCCGTAGCTTCCAGCCAGTACTTAGCTACATTTGGGGCCACTCCAGACATGCCCCTGAAAACCTCCGCTCCCTTGGCCCGGAGTCACTCAGAAATGGATCCCCTATTCATAGGCCCAATGTTAGCCCCAGCAACCCTTTCCAAAACCCTTAACATGGCCTGGGACAAAGCGTCGTCCCCTACGGCCCAATCGTACGGCCTATTCTCAGCACCCGGTGGTGGTCGTGCCTCACCAGCTGGCATGTGTTTTGAAGATGAGGATCCAGCTTGTACACTACCACGGCTACATCCACGGCCTCGTCCACGAGCAGCTCTCATACTCATAACGACTTATCTAATTTACGAATTTTATGACATTAGTTTAATGTTTCAATTCTTTATTACTAAGTGTCTTATGCACAGATAAAGTTTCAAAGTTTTGTTTTCACGTAATCGTAGCCTAGCTACTGTCTCAGTCTTCTAGGGTTTAGTTTCCCTATAGTCTCAGTCTCTACAGTTTTCAGTGCTACCTTATTTACAGTTTCATACCAGGGTCTCAGTTCTATCTATAGTGATATTTCAGTATAACACATTGTAAGAAAAGACTCACTTACAGATTTGGTGCCGGGGATTCAGTGTGCCACTTCCTCAGTTATCGGATTTCAGAATACTCAACACTTTTCAAAATCAAACCTCTAAGACATGTATATTTTGAAGAAAACAAGGTTGAAAGAGTTTCCTAAATTTTCTTGAAAAAGTTGATTTCCAAAAATACCCTTCTTGGGCCTAAAATTTAAAAATTTCAAAAAAAATTTTGGACTCGATCTACAGTTGAGTTGTTGAAACCTGGCTGTGATACCACTAAATCTAACACCCCAAACCTGGCCCAAACGTTACGGCCAAGTCTGGTGTGTCACATCACCTATACCTAACCACGTTACCTAGTTACTAACATTAGGGTGAATTTGGCAAAACTGATGTTGGAGTTTTAAGAGAAATTCCCAGTTAATTATATAGATGTCTATTTTATAAAGACTTACTTTGCCACTCATTTACCTCGTGTGACGGGTTTTTAAAACGTTGGATTAATTTTAAAGAAAGCTCGCGCAGCTATTTTCAAAAAAATTTTAAATAAAGCAAAAATAAATAATTAAAACCCATAATAAAAATAAATAAAGTGGCCTTATTACAAACCCAAATTAAAATAAATAGTGAATGAAATAAATTAAATCAACTCAATAATCTAATTAAACCAGTGTTTCAGTTTCCATGGCCACTCTGAATCCTTCACAACTCTAAGTCCACTATCTAGGGCTCACCTGCAAGAATGGAAAGAAGAGGGGGTGAGTTTGGTAAACTCAGTATGTAAAGGATCCCATCCAGAGCCCAAACCCGCTCAGGCCCACTGGGCCTAAGCCCAATCCAATCTCATCCACAACTGGGCCAAAGCCTTTCAAATATCGGTTACTGGGCCTTAGCCCTTTTCATATACAATATCACTAGGCCGAAGCCTTTTACTGTAAATGGTATGGCCCATAGGCCCAACTCAACATCAAAACAGTTATGCATGCAAAACCCATATCAATATGTGGGGAAGCTACTCAACCTACCCAACCGCTACTCTCCACCAGTACCAGCCAATCTCTCCATGTGGGGAGACCTACCCAACCCATCCACTCGCTACTGTCCACGATGGCAGCATAGCTGCATAATCATATAGTGTGGTCAAGCCACCAGAACAATATTATGAGGCATTGCCTCTTTTGGTAAACTAGGGCAAAGCCCCTTTTCGGTATTCGTGGCATTTGCCACTTAGCATTTCCTCCAATCATATAACCCAACCCCATGCATCAAATGATCATGTCATGGCATATAATGTATAGAAATAATAAAACGTGCAATCTCAGTCAAACTTAACCCTAGGGGTATAACAGTCATTTTGCACCTAGGGGTAAAATTGTAATTTCTCACCTATGAGGATATTTCAGTATTTATTCCACTTTTTAAGGTTTTATGCACTATATAGTCATTTATCATCCAACTTTTATCTTAGTAGGTTACTTAGCCCATTTTGGCAGTTTACAATCATTAGGCCCTGAAACCCCTAATGGGCCCTACAGTGTCCAATAGCATTTTAAGCCCAATTAGTCCAAATTTCACGATCAATTTACCAGTTTATGCAGTTTTGATCCTACAAACTATCAGTACACATTTGTTACCCAATTTTCACCCATACGGGCCTGTAGGCCCATTAGGCCCGTTTTCAGCCCATCGAGGCCCAACTACCGAAGTGCACGAAATTGCACATGCGACTATCTTACCACTTGCGATCTCAGATCCAATGAGTTCTAACATCTTGTGAGCATTCTCACACTTACAAGCCCATGGAATACCAAATATTTGGTCAACCTTTCGGTCACTTTTTGGTCACTCTGGCCTTTGCCGATTTAGACTAAAGAAATGGGTCGATACACACTTGTTTCACGACAACTGCTAATGAGATCCCCCACGATATCCTACAATCGATTACCATAACTTTTAGTTCACAAATCCGTGTAGCCAAACTCAATATTCACTTACCATATTCGACCATAAGCACCTAAGGCCCTCAAAATCTTACCTTTACTGAAAACTGATTACTAGATCTAGATCTAGTTGTTCCGAAGATCCAAGCCCTCGTCAGCAGTCTCTGAATCACACTAACACCAAAAGAAATCGATTACTACAACCCATTAGGGTCTTAGGTCCCAATCGACAGCCTCCCTAAATTTTAGAGACTTCGGCTTTTTTTAAATTGCAAAATAACTTATAGATCTGGGTTAATGGGCACTTACCACTGATTTCCCTTCTGTTTTTACTCATATCTGATATAGATCTAACCCCTAAATACTAGCAAAACTCGAATCTTAGAGATCTAAAGATTCGACTATGAGCTCCTAATAGTGTGACGTTTTCGACTTTTGACCAATAAAGAAGATGATGATTTGGGGTTATAGGTTTGGAGTGATGTTGTCGACAAGCACTAAGGGCTTAAAGAAGATGAAAATCAGTCAAAAGGGGTGGAAGGAATTGAGGGATTTTGGCTTGGAGAAATCGGCACAAGAAGTAAGTTTTCGGGATTTTGGCTTTTATGGCAATCGGCTATGGTGGTTTTTAGAAGGTTGGAATTGAAATAGAGAATAAACAAAGTGGTAGAGAGGTTTCGGCTAGAGAAGACAAGAAGAAGAACGAAAATAGAAGGAGAAAAGGGAAAAGAGGAGTTGAAAAAGAAAAGGATACAGAAGAGGAGTAGAGGAAGAAGAATCGGCACAGGCAAAAGGAAATCTGTGTTTTTTGTCACTTTGGTGGCTAACCCTAATTTGTCTTGACAAAAAAAGAAAAGATACTAACCCTAATTACCAATAGAGCAATCGGCCCAACCTCCCTAAGGCCCTAGCTGATTCTACTCAAGTTAATCACATGCCCGACACATGCCTAAAAATTAAAAGTAACACTTTGCTTACCTTGTGACTTAAACACTGGCCCTTGTACACAGCTCCATACGCCATTTTTTTAGGCACATAAGTGGCGCCACTTTGCCACTTAACCAAGGGCTTATTTATGCTTTAATTTACGAAGTTTTTCTGAAAGGCCCACTTAACCAAGTCCCCTTTCACTCAAAATCCAAACTTGATACTTTACCGGGTTTTAACTTAGGCTTGGGCCTTCTAAAGGCCCACTAACACTCTTAAACATATTTTCAGCAATCAAAACACCAAAATTTCAAAATTTCAACAAAGTCACAAAAACCTGAAAAATCTCGAATATCAGGGCATGACAGGAGCATCCTGAATGGTCGTGATCTGCATATGTTGTAGACACACCCACGTTGTAACACCCCTATCCCGTAACCTTAGCCAGAATAGATAAAGGGGCATTACCAGACATATAACTCACTTCAGAACTGTAAACTTTGAACTTTTATCAAATATCATTTCATTTAAATCAAAATTATCCAATCATATTCATAACATACTTAAATTGAGCATACAAAGCTTATAACAATCTTTCAAGACTAAATTGATAACATATGAAAAAGATAGGAAAACTTATAAAATTTTTCAAATAAGGGTCACATGGCTATGCACCCAGGCCGTGTGCCTTACACGATCACCAAACAAGCCCATGTGTCCAGGCCATGTGAAAATAGGGCATACCTACTAACTTGCACCACACGGCCAAGGACACACCTGTGTGCCTGGCCATGTTAAAATTTAGGAGGCTACTGACTTGGGTCACGCAACTGACCATACGCCGGTGTGCGAGCTTGTGCGCCACACATGGCCAGTAGACATGCCCGTGTGTTTAGGCCGTGCCAATCCTGTAGGGTATACTGGCTTAATTAACTAAAGCGCAGGCGTCACACAGTCGAGACACACGCCCATGGGCTCAGACCGTGCGGCTTGAAAATAGGGTTGCTTTAAGCTACATTTCACATCCAATTCTCTTGTACCTACAAGCATCAATTTGTAAAAAGTTCATATGCCAAATAAGCAACCATTCCAACCAAAACAAGGCATATTTTAACCATTTCATAACCAACCAATTCCATGACATTTTGTACCACAAAACATATACCAAAGTAAACCCATTTATACCTATTCATACTTGCTAATTCTATCATAATAAAACCTATCAAATTGTCATCATTCAAGCATCACTTAAACCAAAATATCATTCATCCAATTTTCCATAACATAAACATATCATTTAAAACTTTCATACCAAACCATTAATTACCATTTCAAGCCATTTCACATAGCTTATTTAAGTACCAAAATTCTCATCAACTCATTAGCAAATATATGATTCAACCTATAAACTAGCCTATACATTCCATATTTACATCATTTACAATAGTTCCAAAAGTACCAAAAGTTTGCTTAGATAGTGCGATAGCAATCTCCAACCTCGTTGAAATCTAGCTAGGTTCTGAAATCTATAAAACACGAAAAAATAAACAGAGTAAGCTCAAAAGCTTAGTAAGTTCGTATATAAAGAATTAAATTTACGAATTCAACATTTAAGCATTAAAGCAAATAAAATCAACTCATTTGTTCACAAAACCTATTCACATCACCATTTACAAATTAGTCATCTCATATCCATGTATTCATCTATTGAGAAAGATGAAACCAGGCATATAACATTCATGTAATATTCCAATTCATGTATCATATCACATATCATCTTTTATTTCTAGTATTCATATGAACTATATAACATTTCATCTATTCATGTCAAATACCTCATGTAACAATTCATCTTATAACATATATACTCTTGTATCAATTCATTTATTTCATATTTGTCCATGTAACATATATTTCAGGTAAACTTGTAACTCTTATATCATGTAATCTTTAAATTTCATATCGATATAATGGCCATTGAACCTACAAAAATATCGAGGGATACTCGGGTGATACACACTAAGCGTATGATCGGTAATCTATTAATTCATCATCATGTATACTCTTTCGAGCCACAATCTGTATGCTCCTCCTGAGCCGGTAAACTGTAAGCTCAAACGAGCTAAACGGTAAGCTCCATAGAGCTGAAATGGCAAGTCTCGAAGGACTGAAATAGTAAGCTCGGAAGCGCTGAAACGATAAGCTCATAAGAGCCAAATTGGTAAGCTCATACGAGCTTGGGGAGTCTGCACCAAATGCAGGAGCTCGACCAAAACGGAACCCTAGTGACATGTCACTTGTATCCTACGACTTTCTACGGTTCAAACTGGACTCGATATTTTATTTGAACATATAACCAATAGGCATTTCAATTCAATAATTCAGTATACATTCATGCATCATCAAAATAGAAAATTCAAATATAATTATAAGTTTGATTCCAATTATACGAACTTACCTCGTATTTGCTCGTATAACTGTTGTCTACTTGTCTATCTTTCGTTTCCCCCAATCAAGTTTCGGTAATTGATTATCTTGATCTAAATATTATCAAATTCAGTACTGTTAGTAACTAAACAATTCAATTTAATCCATACTTCTCATATTTAGCAATTTACATATTTGCCCCTATACTTTTAACTACCTTGCAATTTAGTCCTTTATACACAAAATGGCAAATTACACATTTTAACCAAAATCTACCTTAGCCGAATTCTATATGGTACTATAATAGCCCATATTTTCACTTATTTCACATTTCTAACCACTATATTTCTATCTTTTTCAATTTAATCCCTAATGCTCATTTTTTACAAAATTCACTTTAATTTGTATATCTTTCAATATCCATCAATTATCTAGCATAATACTTCAAAATATAATAGTATTCAACCATAGAACATGTCAAAATCATCAAAATTTTTAGAAATTGAGGTACGGGCATGATAGAACACAAAGCAACGATCTCAAAAATGTAAAAATTATCAAAAACCGATCGAAAATCACTTTACCAATTCAAGCTTCCAAGTGCTGAATATGAGAAAGCTTCTAAACCTCTTGTTTTTCTTTCAATTTCGGTAAAATATGATGAAATGAATTATGAATTTTCATTTGCTTTTACTAAATTAACTTAAATTGCTAAATACCAAAAATAACCTTAATAATTAAACATGTAATCCACATATTTTAAGCCTATTACCGTCCACTCAATTTAGCAATGGTATATTTACCATGAAAGGATTCATTCTTTAATTCTATAACTATTTAATTCATTCAATTAATAGAACTCATGTTTTTCGCTTTACGCGATTTAGTCCTTTTTACAGAATTAACTATTTAATCGATAAAATTTCTTTACGAAAATTTCACACAGTAATTCTATCGTGCTGTAAACATTATTAAAATAATAAAATAAATATTTTGACTTGGTTAAGTGGTCCTAAAACCACCTGTTCTGATCAGACTCGAAATTGGGCTGTTACAACTCTCCCCTTTTAGGGATTTTCATCCTCGAAAATCTTACCTGTAAACAGATTAGGGTACTGTTTTTGTATAGCTTCCTTAGGTTCCCACGTAGCTTCCTCTATCCCGTGTTTATCCCAAAGAACCTTTACAAGTGCTATATGTTTATTTCTCAATTCTTTGATTTCTCGAGCCAAAATCCTGATCAGTTCTTCGTTGTACAATAAATCAGGCCGTATTTCCACATCAACGGGAGAGATCACATGTGACAGATCGGATCGGTATCGACGTAGCATCAAAACATGAAAAACATTATGTATCTTTTCAAGTTCAGATGGTAATGATAGTCGATATGCTACAGGCCCTATTCTTTCAACAATTTTATACGGCTCGATGAGTCACAGACTTAACTTTCCTTTATGCCTGAAACGGAGAATTTTCTTCCACGATGACACTTTCAAGAATACTCGATCTCCGACTTGGAACTCTATTTCTTTACGTTTCAAATCCGCGTATGATTTTTGTTTATCAGAAGCTACTTTTACACTATCACAAATCACTTTCACTTTCTCTTCGATTTTTCTAATCAATTCAACCCCGTGTATCTTTTTCTCACTCAATTCAGTTCAGTAAAACGGTGTTGAACATTTACAACCATATAGAGCTTCGTACAATGCCATTTTCAAGCTCGTCTGAATGTTGTTATTATATACAAATTCAATCAGAGGCAAGTGTTTTTCCTAGCTTCCTTCAAATTCAAGAATGCAAAAACGTAACATATCTTCCAGTATCTATATAACTCTTTCGGATTGACCATCAGTCTGGGGATGAAATACTGTACCGAAATTCAATTTCGTTCCCAGAGCTTCTTGAAATTTCTTCCAGAATCTCGATGTGAATCTCGAATCTCTATCAGAGATAATAGACAACGGTACACCATGTAATCGTAGAATCTCAGAAAAATACAGTTCGACTAGTCAATCCAGAGAATAGTTTGTACGTACTGGTATAAAATGAGCAGATTTCGTCAATCTATCAATGATAACCCAGATTGCATCTTTTTGTTTCAGAGTCAGGGGCAATCCTGATACAAAATCCATTGTAACTCTATCCCATTTCTATTCTGAATCATTACTGGCTGTAATAAACTTGATGGTACTTGATATTTGGCTTTCACTTGTTGATAGATCAAACATCTCGATACAAACTCTAATATATCTTGTTTCATTCTTGACCACCAGTACAACTGTTTCAAATCATTATAAATTTTAGTGATATCCAGATGAAAAGAAAAGGGACTACTGCGTGCTTCATGTAAGATCTTTTGAATGAGTTCGGTATCTTTCAGTATACAAATTCTATTCCAGAACATTAAACAATCATCAGTTCCAACACTAAATTTAGAATCAGAATTAGACTCACATTGAAGTCGTTTAGCTTGCAACACATTATCATTTTTCTGTGCCTCGCAGATTTTTTGCAGAAATACCGGTTTAGTTTTTAACTCAGCTAAAATAAATCCATCATCACATAACATCATCTGAGTGTTCATAGCTCGCAAAGCAAACAGAGATTTTTGGCTCAAGGCATCAGCTACAGCATTAGCCTTTCCCGGATGATAATCGATCACAAACTCGTAGTCTTTCAGTAACTCGAGCCATCTCCGTTGTCGTAGATTCAAATCTCTTTGTGAAATCAAATACCTTAGGCTTTTATGATCTGTAAATATTCGACATTTCTCACCATACAGATAGTGTCGCTCTCACCGTACAGATGGTGTCGCCAAATCTTTAACACAAATACTATTGTGGCTAATTCAAGGTCATGTGTCGGGTAATTCTTCTCGTGTGGTTTCAACTATCGGGAAGTATAAGCTACAACTTTTCCATCTTGCATCAATATACATCCAAGTATATTTAACGATGCATCGCTGTAAATCACAAACTCTTTACCTGATTCAGGTTGAACTAAAACTAGTGCCTTTGTTAACAATGCTTTCAACTATTCGAAACTCTGTTGACACTTCTCAGTCCACTCAAATTTCACATCTTTTTGAAGTAATTGAGTTAATGGTACTACAATCATTGAGAATCCTTTCACAAATCTTCGATAATTTCTACCTAATCCCAAGAAACTTCTAATCTCAGATACATTTTTCGGTGGTTTCCAATCTAATATTGCAGATATTTTGCTCGGATCAACTTTGATACCTTCAGAAATATGTCCCAAAAATTTGACTTCCCAAAGCCAGAATTCACATTTTCTAAAGTTGGCATATAACTGCTTATCTCTCAAAGTCTGTAACACGAGTCTTAAGTGTTTGGTATGTTCTATCTCATTACGAGAATAGATCAAAATGTCGTCAATCAACACAACAAGAAATCTGTCTAAATACGATCTGAATATACGATTCATTAAATCTATAAATACCGCAGGAGCGTTAGTCAAACCAAAAGGCATAACTAAGAAATCGTAGTGATCGTACCTATTCTGAAAGCAGTCTTCGGTATATCTGAATCTTTAACCCACAACTAATAGTAGCCTGACCTCAAATCAATCTTTGAAAATACTGTAGCCCCTTTCAATTGATCAAACAGGTCGTCGATTCGCGGTAGAGGATATTTATTCTTTATAGTTACTTTATTCAATTACCGATAATCGATACACATTCTCATTGACCTGTCTTTCTTTTTCACAAACAACACCAGAGCACCCCAAGGTGAGAAGCTTGGTCATGCAAAGCCTCTGTCTGTCAAGTCTTGTAACTGTGCTTTTAACTCTTTCAATTCAGTCAGTGCCATTCTGTACGGAGCTATCGATATTGGTGTCATACCCGGTAACAATTCAATAGCAAATTCAACTTTTCTGATCAGCGATAAACCCGATAATTCTTCTGAAAATACATCTGAAAACTCACAGACAACCGATACAGATTCAATCTTTGATTTTGACACTTTGGTATCCATTACATATGCTAGATATGTAACAGCCCATTTTAGACCCTAATCGGAACGAGTGGTTTCGGGACCACTTAACCGAGTCGAACCATTATTTTTATTATTTGAATATGTTCTACAGCATGATAAATAGATGGTGTGAATATTTCGTATAGAAATTTTATCGTTTAAATAGTTAATTCGATAAAAAGGACTAAATTGCATAAAGAGGTAAATAGGAGTTCTATTGCATAAAGGGCTCATATGACTTTGTCTTTATTAGTGAGAGTCCTTAAATGGTTATTTTACCATTTTAAATGGTAGTGGACATTTATGTCCTTATGTTATATGATTTATAAATGGTTTTATAAAGGTTAAAATTGGTATTTGATTAATATATGTTATAATAGTTAATTAAAACATGAAAATGCTTTAATTTTCTATCATCTTCCACTGATTATACAAACAAGATAAAAGGGTTGAGCTTCTTTAATATTCGGCTACTTGGATTCTTAATTAAGGTACGGTTTTGTCTCGGTTTTTAATGATTTCTATGTTTTTGAAATCGTTACTTTGTACATTAGCTGACCCATACCTCAATTTCTAAAATTGGTTGTGTTTTGAAATGTTCCATTGATGAATACATGGTTATTTTGATGATTTTTGATGAATTATTGAAGGTTATTTGGAAATATACAAGTTTTACAAAGTAGTTTTTGATGAAAATGAGTTTTAAGGATTTGATTAAAAAGAAATAGAAAATATGTGGTTAAAAATGTAATTTTATGAAAGATATATGCTTATATGCGATATATAAATTTTTGGCTTTGATAAATTGAGGGTTCTATTGTGTAATTTGCTATTTTGTGTTTAAAGGACTAAGTTACAAGTGGTTGAAGGTATAGGGGCTATTTTGTAAATAGGCCAAAATATATGTTTTGGGACTAAATTGAATGTGTTGGTGATTAAATAGTTGAATTTGCATTAATATAGATCAAGACAATCAAATCCCGGAACTTGATCAGGGAAAACGAAGGGTAGACAAGTAGATATCGGGAAATCGAGGTAAGTTCGTATAAATAGAATTGAATTTTAAATGTTTATAAATGTTGTTGAAATTACCATGTGAATGTATGATACTTTATAGAAATGAAATTTGCCTATTGATTATATGTATATGAATTGATGTAGAATTGTTTAAAGATTACAAATACGATATGATTACCGAGTCCCGTTCGAACCGTAGAAGTCGTAGGATACAAGTGACATGTCACTAGGGCTACAGGGTGGTTTGAGCTCCTGCATTTGTTACGGACTCACCACAGCTTATGAGCTATATGTTCATCTTTCAGGATTACATGTTTAGTCTTCGGACTTACCGTTCAGCCTACGGGCTTACCGTTCATCCTTCGGGATTACATGATCAGCCTTCGGGCTTACCGTCACATGCTCGAAAGAGCATACATGATGCATTGACGGATTACCCGAGTATCCCTCGATGTTCTTAAAGGTTCAACGGGCAATTTTCGATACTTGTTATATGATGATCAAAGGAAATATGAAGTACATGGTACATGAGTTACATGATTTACATGAATTATATGATATGAATTACATGAATTAAATGTTATAAGTATTTGATATATGGTTGTGTCATGTGAATGATTCATTCAGTGAATGAATGATCACAAGATTTTGCAAGTACTAACTTTTAGCATTATTGATGAGTAGGCAAAATGAGTTCATGACTTGGTGTGACATTATTTTTGTGCTTATCTTTAATGTTCGGTAAGTTTAATTCTATGTTATACGGGCTTACTAAGCTTTTAAAGCATACTCTGTTTACTTTCCCTTGTCTTATAGATTCGGAAGCTAGCTCGATTTTCGGACGAGTCGGAGACTTGCTATCACACTATCTATCAAGCTTTTGGTACTTTTGAATCTTTGCAATGAGATGGTCATGGCATGTATAGGCTAATTTCTAAGTTCATGCTTATAGTTAGCTTTGATAATGAATGTGGCTTGTTTTATATATATCTAACCTATTTTAGAATGACTATTATGAGGTGTTCCTATGTGTTAAATTGTGAGGTGTTATGATGCATTTGAGTAGCATTATAACTATTGAGTTGATGAGTGAATTGGTATGGAATGATGCATATTTCGTACATGTTTAGATGATGATTAATGTTTGCTAGTTGTGTTTGAAATGGTTGTTTTGGTTGCCAAATTGTCTATGAAATGTTGTGGTTATGTGATGCTTGTAGGGATTGACCCATTTGGGTGGTAAAATAGCTTAAACCAAGCCTACATTGTACCCCACGGTCAGAGCACACGGGCATGCTACTTGACTGTGTATACCTTATATCTAAAATATTTTGGACAGTCTTGCACATGGCCAAGACACACGGGCGTGTCTGGTAGCTGTGTGGTATTTGACAGTGTTGAGCACGGACTGGACATACGGGCGTGTCCAGTGACCGTGTGGGGTTTGGCAGTGTTGCCCACGGACTGAGTATATGGGCTTGTCTGGTGGGGCACGACTGTGTTAAAGTACACGGGCTAGGGACATGGCCATATGTCCCTAACTTGAAAATTTTCTCAAAGTTTTCCCTTTCTTATGTTTTCAAATTGATCCTCAATGAATTGTATAGAACTATATTGATGAATGTAAAGTTCAAAATTTTACTATTCTGATCTAAGTTACAAGTCCAGTAATGCCCTTTACCTATTCCGGTGACGCCCTTTACCTATTCCGGTGACGGTTTCGGGATAAGGGTGCTACAAGATAAGCATCACAGCCCTTTTTCACACACTTCTGAGCTCGCATAGAAGATATCACAACCGGTAATTCATTCGAATAATTTGATTCAATCCGAAGAATTTCATCATTATGACATTTCAGTTCTATACTCTTTCGTCTGCAATTTACAACTGCATCATTCGTATTCAGCCAATCCATATCCAGTATCACATCAAATTCATCAAACGGTAGGAGCATCAAGTCAGCCAGAAAACAGTATCCCCGGGTCATCAATGGACATTTCTTACAAATTTTATCAACTAATACTGACTTGCGTAATGGATTCAATACTTTAACTACAAATTCTGTAGACTCAACATGTAAACTCTTTTTAAACACTAGTTCCATACTGTAACACCCTGAATTTGGGCCTAGAAGAATTGGGCTTTGAGTCTGAGTTCAGATGGAAGACAGCCTGAGTAATTTAGAAGTTTAAATATTATTATTAGAAAAAAATTATTATTTTTATTAATAAAATATTACTGTTATTATTTTGATGTTTAGGTTAGTTTTTAAATAAATTAAGAAGGATTTATAGTGCGGGAAAAGTCTTGGGTTCGATCCAAGGCTCTAGCAAAAATTCTTATTTTTGCCTCCTTAGTGAAATCTGGGCATTAGGCTTAATAAATAAGTTGGGTCAGAATTGGGCATAAAGGAATGCCTGGCCCAGTGGTTAGGCGCGTTAAGCAGTAGGAAGGGAAGCTGGGGTTCGACTCCCAACATGCACAAATGTGAGTTTCTTTTTTAAAACCAAGGAACGACGCAAGGAAGCCTTATAATTAGTTGGACTAAAAACGGGACACAAAGGAAACCTTGGCCCAGTGGCACAGGCGCTGGGAGCGTGGAAGAGCGCCTGGGTTCGAGGCCTCCCTCGCGCAAGCTGTTTTATTTTTTTAAGTTATCAGGAGTGTGACTAAACAGGGGTTAAGAGATGTTGCGACCGGATTTTGCCACAAGAGCGCCTGTGGCACAGTGGCAGCAGTGCGCTAAGGAGTCTGAGCAGGCGCGAGTTTGAGCCCTAGGGTATGTGAAATTATTGTTTTATTTTTCAGCAAGCTGTGACAGAAGTAGGTAAGTGTTATAATTTAATGTGACCGTATTATAGTAAAGAACAAGCAGCGGCGCAGTAGCCAATAGCGTGCTAGGTTACCTGGAGGTCCTGTGTTCGAGCTGAGATGTGCGCAGGAGGACGACCTTTTTGCTGTGCACGCGTGGAAAAGAGCTGTACGGGATAGAAACTCCCCCTGGCAGCAGATTGGGTCGGCTGTTTGGTGGGGGGAGTGGATTAAGGCTGCTGCTAAGGGGTGGAGAAGTTTGAATAAGATTCAAACTTTGTATTTTGCTAAAATCAAGGAGTTTGATTTTGAAAGGACTTTTTGTGCCGAAATAGACCTATTCGGCTAGGGAATTTAAATGCTGAAATTGCTCTTAGAATCTTGTTTTTTTTTATGACTTGTTTTCTTCTTCGGTTGGTTTTTAAGTATTTTGGCATTAGCTGATTTTGTTTTTCTTTCAATCGGGGTTATGTTTTTATTTTATCTAATCTCTTTTGCTTATCTTTTCTTCTATTTTCACCCAAAGCCGAATTGATAAACGCTAATTTATACATATTTTTACCTCATGTTTAGCCTATATTTTGGATGAATTATTATCAATTTAGTGAGAATTGGTGCTCTTAATCCTTATTTTTCATATCTTATACTCAGGAGAGCATAGGGAAGAGAAAAGAATAGGAAATGGACTGAAAATGAGGAAAATGGGCCAAAAATGACATAACACACGGCCCAAGGAATTACCACACGGCCGTGCCACACGGCCGTGCCACATGAAGATCACACGGTCCAGCTCTCGACAAGCACGGGCAGGCCACACGGCCGTGCCAAATCACACGGCCTTTGTCGAAGTCACACGGGCGTGGCACACGGGCGTGTTCTAGTCGTGAAGAAGAGGAATTTCACTCGAATTGGGATACTTGGAGGCTAAGAAAGGCTCCCCAAAGCTCTATATAAAGACCCTAGGAGGCAACTCTTAGGGTGTGCTTATTTCCCCCAAAAGGGAAGTATTCTTTGCTGCCAACATAGAGAGTGGAAGTAGGAATTACTTGCAGGGAAGCTGATTGAATCATCCCAGAAGCCAGAATTCTGAAGCAATATAGAGGATCTCCCTAAATTCCTTCAGGGGTTTTCGGGTTCTTTTATGTTTTGTTATTTTATTTCTTCTGAGATGTTTTCTTTCTTTATTATGAACTAAACCCCTCAAATACTTGAGGGGGATGAAACCTAAGACAGATCTTGTTATTATTTATTCTTGAGTTATATGATAAATACTTGAGTTGTTCTTAATTATGTGTTCTTCATTCTTGATTTAATAAACCTAGGTATTACTTCAAGAATTAGATGTGCTTAGAGTAGAGGAGCAAAAGTCCCTGCGATAAGAGTAGATCTACCATAATTAAGCGGAGTTGCATGCAACCCTAGACATAGGGCGACATAAATCTGCTGGATAGGGTCAAACCTAATATGGGGAACCATTGATCGAATTAATGCAACCTAAGAAGTTAATTGATAAAGGAACTTTAATTAACAACTTAGGCCTAGTTGCTCTTCACCTCGACGGAGGGTTTAGCATAAATTAGGGATCTCTACAGATCAAGTCAAGTGAATAAATCGTCTAGCTCAAGAACCAATACAAATGAAGTCTAGGTGGATTCTCCCTTAAGTATTGTCCATATCAATCAGCTTTTCCCCTAAAAGTTTTCTCAATTTACTCTTTGTGTCTTCTTAGTTTAGTTTTAGAATTAGTTTAAACAAACCTCTCTTTTATTCTTAGGCTAGATAATAGAAAGAAAGTAAGTAATAGTACTTTTGGTTCCCTTGGGTACGATAACTCGGTCTTGCCACTAAGCTATACTACTATTCGATAGGTGCGCTTGCCTTAAAGCGTCGTGATATTAGTTAGTTTTGGTGTGATCAAGTTCTTTATAAATTTTATTACTTAGTATCGCGAACGCAGATATCAAGTTTTTGGCGCCGTTGCCGGGGAACTAAAATATTACGAAAGCTCGATTTCTATTACTTTAGCCATATATTTATATTTATTTATTTTTCTTTTATTTTTATTTTCAATTTAATTTATTTTTATTTTTATTTTTCTTTTCTTTTAAATTTTTGAGTTTTCTTTGCTTTCTCTTTTTAGGTATTTTTAGTTTATGACTAGAAACAATCCAACAGGACCACTACTTTTCGACGAAGATATAGAAGCAACAGTTCGCAGAAATCGCAGAGAAATTAGACGCAGTCTACATTATCCTGAACAAGAACCTGATCTAGAGCCAGAACCTACAGAAGAGATGGAAGCAAATCAAGATGTTCTACCACCTCTCGCAATAGTCGCGCCACCAGCAATTCAAGAAGAAGCTCCGCGCACTATGTATGATTATGCTAAACCTAGTTTGGCTGGTACCCAAGCTAGCATTCTTAGACCAACTATTACTGCTAATAATTTTGAGTTAAAACCTAACACCATTCAGATGATACAGCAATTGGTACAGTTTGATGGTTTACAGGATGAAGATCCAAACTCACACATAGCCAATTTTTTAGAACTTTGTGATACCTTCAAAATAAATGGCGTTTCTGATGGTGCCATTCGATTGAGGCTATTTCCATTCTCTTTGAGAGATAAAGCCAAACAGTAGTTAAATTCTCTACCACGAGGCTCAATTACCACATGGGAGCAGATGATCGAAAAATTTTTACTCAAATATTTTCCTCCAGCTAAAACAGCCAAATTACGAAACGATATTTCTTCTTTTGAGCAGATGGATTTAGAAACACTTTACGATGCATGGGAGAGATACAAAGATCTTTTGAGAAGGTGTCCTTATCATGGATTACCTTTGTGGCTACAAGTTCAAACCTTCCACAACGGTTTAAATCCGTCAACCAGACAAATGATCGATGCAGCCGCAGGCGGAACCATCAATAATAAAACACCTGACGCAGCTTACGAATTTATTGAGGAGATATCATTGAATAACTATCAGTGGCAAGTCATGAGGACAAAGCCGACGAAAGCCGCAGGAGTTTATAATATTGATGCTGTTACTATGCTCACTAACCAAGTAGAACTTTTAAATAAGAAATTTGATAATTTTGTTGGTTCTACGCAGGCTCAACCAATGATGCAATGTGATGCAGCTCCAGGAAATACGTTTAATTCAGACCATCTACACAACATAGAAGCCGAACATGCCAATTATATGGGTAATAATTCTGAACCTCAAAATAATCCTTATAGTAACACTTATAATGCAGGTTGGAGAAATCACCCAAATTTTTCATGGGGAGGACAAGGAAATCAAAGACAACAGCCTCCGGTATTTCAGCAGCCACCAGCACAACAGGAGAAAAAGCCGAACTTGGAAGAGATGTTCACCAAATTTATTGCCATATCAGAAACTCATTTCCAAAATACCGAAACGACACTAAGGAACCAGCAAGCATCTATTCAAGGACTTGAAACTCAAATAAGCCAGCTTGCTAAGCTAATTTCGGAAAGACCACAGGTGGATTTCCAAGTAACAGTGAGACCAATCCAAAAGAACAAATTCATGTCGTGAGCACAATAGATGAGGAGGTTTTAATCAAAGACAACTCAAACAAGGAGCTTGAGGTGAATAAAGGTAAAGTAGAGGTAAGCAGGAACAAGCCAGACATCAACGAACACAAGCCTCGTATCTCATACCCAAGAGCGCTTCAGAAAGACCGCACAGATGAACAATTCGGTAAGTTTCTTAAACTCTTAAAAAAATTACATATTAACTTACCATTTGTTGAAGCAATTTTGCAGATGCCAGACGCGGTTAAATTCTTAAAAGAACTCTTGACAAACAAGCGGAAGCTAGAGGAGAAATCTCATGTGGAATTAAATGCAATCTGCTCAGCTATTCTTCAAAATAAACTACCAACCAAACTGAAAGATCCAGGGAGTTTTACTATTCCTTGTTTATTTGGTAGCCTAGACACAAAAAATGCTTTAGCTGATTTAGGGGCTAGTATAAATGTCATGCCTTATACACTGTTTAAACAACTAGGTCTTGGAAAACCTAAGCAAACTAAGATAAGCATTCAACTGGCTGATAAAACTATTAGGTCTCCTAAAGGAATAGTTGAAGATGTGCTCGTCAAAATTGATAAATTTATATTCCCAGTTGACTTTGTTGTTTCAGACATTTTTGCGGATAGCGATGTACCCTTAATTCTAGGGCGACCCTTTTTAGCAACTGCAAGAACAATAATTGATTTAGGAACAGGTAAACTTACACTACGTGTGGGTGATGACCAAGTTACCTTACAAGCTCGAAACTCGATTACGATTGTTGATAATAATATAGTTACGAGTCCTTGTAAAAAGAATAATCTCACCACCCAACCTTTTGTGCAGGATACACTCTACATAAAGGCAACCCAATCACAAACAAGTCCATCCAAGGGAGATGCACCTGAAAAGCGAACGCTTCAGATCGAGGAACTAGATGAGTGGCTGAACTATCATGAAAAATCCAAAACAGGTCACACCAACCCAGAGCATCACCAAGACGACCCCCAGGTACAAACGAATCAACTCAAGGTAGGGGATAAGGTAATCTTAGGGGAAGACGATCCTCGAATCTTGAATTCAAAAGAGCATACAAGTGACACACCTTATTTCACGGTAATGAAAATCTTTCCCTATGGTACAGTCGAGATAAAACATGAGTCACTTGGCACTTTTAAGGTAAATCACACTCGACTCAAAGCTTACGTTGATAATGAAATTGTAAGTAGGATAGAAGAGTATCAACTCTTCAAACCACCGTGAAAGTACAAGCTCGAGCAAAGTCGAGCTTAGACTATAAATAAGCGCTTCTCGGGAGGCAACCCGAGCACTAACATAGTAACTTTTCTTCTATTTTGTTTTCAGTCTTTTTATATAGCAACTAACACCTTTGATGCAGGAAATTAGGACCACACGGCCTGGAACACGGGCGTGCCTAAGGCCGTGTGACATCTTAAAACAGAGACACGGTCGTGCACTCAGACCGTGTACAAAGAGAGTAAATTTTTCCCAAAAGCACGGGAGGTCGACAAATCCCCACGGTCGTGCAACATGGCCATGGCAACCATGCAGTATCAACACGGGCTCGCACAACGCCACACGCCCGTGTCCCCAAGCCGTGGCCAACACTGTCAAATCAGACACGGCCGTGTGACTACCTACACGACCGTGCGAAAAAGAGAACAAGTTCTCCACGGCCGTGCAATATGGCCAACACGGGCTAACCCCGAGCCACACGGGCGTGTGCCTCTATTCTCCCATACAGTTCTATTTTTCTCATTTTTTTCTTTTTTTAGTCTCTTTTTTATTTCAAATTTTATTTTTATTATACTTAATCCTTTTAATTCATTACAGTATTAGTATTTCTAGAACTTAGTTTATTATTTTTTCTATTATTTAAATTTCGATCTTTCATATCGGCCAAGCCCTAACGAGTAATCTCTATCGATCAAAAATTCCCATGATTAATTAATATTTTCGCAGTTTCAAAAAGGAGCTCTACAGCTCATATTCAAACGGAAATGGGAACACCCTGCCACAATTGCCGACTCTTCCTCATAAATTCATCCTAAATTCAGGAAGTTTCAATTCTCTCCCTATCTTATGATATTATACTTCTCTTGCTATTTATGTATCTTTGTACATTGAGGGCAATGTACATCTTAAGTGTGGGGGGAAGCTTACTTGAAATCTTTACACTATCTGTGAAAATCCCTGAAATTGTACTTCATGCATTGTTCTTAACTAATTCTCAATCTCCTATTAGGAATTTATTCTGATTGATTTATGATTTCTATCGATATGTTGAGAATTAAGATATAGGTGCTTGTACTTTGATTATTCAAACTTTAAAACATTAGGGAATCAAGCATGATAAGTTGAAATTTTTGAGAACCCCCAATTTTTGCATAAGTTATTTTCCCTAATTCTAAGTATTATCTTGAGATTTGAAATTCACAGGATTGACATCAAAAGCCATAATTCTGGTGAGATCTTGAGCCCTTTTTGAGCATACATTCTTTCGTGCTCACTTTTATTATTGCTTTGAGTGAGTCAATACTGAATTGTTATTCTAGAACTTGTTCGATTATACATGTCGAGACCACATCATTGATTTGATATACCGAAATGATAAAGGCACCTAAGATTTAACCCACTTACTCCACAAAAAGCCTACCTCCATGAATTAACCCCTAGTAAACCCCATTGAGCCTAACAACCTTTTCCTTGACTCACCCTCTAATTATTAACCAATAACCCATTTTTGTTGAATGTCATTCAATTATTTTGATCCCTATTTTTGTCGAGATTTGAGTTGAATTTTTCATCTAGTTTTTTTTTCTCTTTTCCAGATTGTAAAGTTTTATTCAATTTATTGTATTACTTGAGTTGTTCTTAAAAAAAAGAAAAGAAAAGAGTACATACAGTAAAATTTGATTGTAAATTGTAAATAGTTCGATAAATTTTGGATATTTCTATTTTAAGGCTACCAAGGTAGAAATGATAGTATCATAATAATTAGCTGAAAAATATGTTCCATTGATAAAGATTTTTTCTAGCTAGATAATTTTTCAGTTCAATCTCGATTCTAACCTTCTTTTTGCAGCCTGTGACAACACCCCTAACCAAGCCCCGTTACAACCATTAAAAGACCTTTTGATCAATGTATCATATCAAACTATAGTGGTGGAGATTTGATTTTCTTGCAAGCTTATGGTAATAACTTTTCATGTTGATTAAGGAGTGCTTAAATTTTGAACCCTAAACACTTCGAGTGGATAGAGTGAACCTTTAGTGAGGATGTCAACTCCTGTTAATTAAGATGCAGAGATAACTACTTAGAAGGAAGGAAGAGACTTATGTTTTCAATGATAAAATTCTCAACTTAGAGTGATTGAGTCTTTAATGTTCTTCTGATTGAATTACTCATGGTATGATTACCTGTGGACTAGTTTGAAACATTATTGATAAAGATTGTATGTTAAGAGGAATAATTCTTATTTAGGGATTGAGATTTTGCTTGAGGACAAGCAAAGGTTTAAGTGTGGGGGTATTTGATAAACGCTAATTTATACATATTTTTACCTCATGTTTAGCCTATATTTTGGATGAATTATTATCAATTTAGTGAGAATTGGTGCTCTTAATCCTTATTTTTCATATCTTATACTCAGAAGAGCATAGGGAAGAGAAAAGAATAGGAAATGGACTGAAAATGAGGAAAATGGGCCAAAAATGACATAACACACGGCCCAAGGAATTACCACATGGCCGTGCCACATGGCCGTGCCACATGAAGATCACACGGTCTAGCTCTCGACAAGCACGGGCAGGCCACACGGCCATGCCAAATCACACGGCCTTTGTCGAAGTCACACGGGCGTGGCACACGGGTGTGTTCTAGTCGTGAGGAAGAGGAATTTCACTCGAATTGGGATACTTGGAGGCTAAGAAAGGCTCCCCAAAGCTCTATATAAAGACCCTAGGAGGCAACTCTTAGGGTGTGCTTATTTCCCCCAAAAGGGAAGTATTCTTTGCTGCCAACATAGAGAGTGGAAGTAGGAATTACTCGCAGGGAAGCTGATTGAATCATCCCAGAAGCCGGAATTCTGCAGCAATATAGAGGATCTCCCTAAATTCCTTCAGGGGTTTTCGGGTTCTTTTATGTTTTGTTATTTTATTTCTTCTGAGATGTTTTCTTTCTTTATTATGAACTAAACCCCTCAAATACTTGAGGGGGATGAAACCTAAGACAGATCTTGTTATTATTTATTCTTGAGTTATATGATAAATACTTGAGTTATTCTTAATTATGTGTTCTTCATTCTTGATTTAATAAACCTAGGTATTACTTCAAGAATTAGATGTGCTTAGAGCAGAGGAGCAAAAGTCCCTGCGATAAGAGTAGATCTACCATAATTAAGCGAAGTTGCATGCAACCCTAGACATAGGGCGACATAAATCTGCCGGATTAGGGTCAAACCTAATATGGGGAACAATTGATCGAATTAATGCAACCTAAGAAGTTAATTGATAAAGGAACTTTAATTAACAACTTAGGCCTAGTTGCTCTTCACCTCGACGGAGGGTTTAGCATAAATTAGGGATCTCTACGGATCAAGTCAAATGAATAAATCGTCTAGCTCAAGAACCAGTACAAGTGAAGTCTAGGTGGATTCTCCCTTAAGTATTGTCCATATCAATCAGCTTTTCCCCTAAAAGTTTTCTCAATTTACTCTTTGTGTCTTCTTAGTTTAGTTTTAGAATTAGTTTAAACAAACCTCTCTTTTATTCTTAGGCTAGATAATAGAAAGAAAGTAAGTAATAGTACTTTTGGTTCCCTTGGGTACGATAACTCGGTCTTGCCACTAAGCTATACTACTGTTCGATAGGTGCGCTTGCCTTAAAGCGTCGCGATATTAGTTAGTTTTGGTGTGATCAAGTTCTTTATAAATTTTATTACTTAGTATCGCGAACGCAGATATCACGAATCAACTCTTTCTTTTCTATTTTGTTTTTTCTCAAAGTCAAATTCTATTAAAATAACATTTTCTTCTCGAGTCTATTTGTTGATCACCACCATAAGCCAAAAGCCAAAGTTGTGTTGTCATTTTCTCCCTTGACTGAAACCCCATTCCTTCTTCAATCCACTTAGCCGAATCTCACACTCCAATAGCCTTGTCGACACCTTCTCTTTTCCATTACAACTTCTACTTTCTCTTTTTCATTATACTAAAATCTGAAATCTCCATATTTTAGTGATTTGGGAATTAATTTTTAGATCTATTTTCTACTCGTGTTTAAGTTAAATTTATTGTGGATCTGAGATTGGAAAGGTATGCTCTTGACAAGTACGTCTTTGTGGTAAGTATTCAGATCTTATCTTTCATTATTTAGTGATTTGAGAAAAGCCGAAAATCCCTAAATGTTTTAGGGAAGCTATCGACTATGGTGATAGGTAATGTTAGTTTTTCTGATCGATTTATGTGTTCTAGTTTGCAAAAGGGGGATTTCGTAAGGTGAAATAAAGGCTAGGGACGTGGAAGTGATCTAGATCTAGATCTAGATCTAATAGTTAAGATCAGCAAGGTAAGTCGTTAATAATACTCTATTATGGCCGAATAAGGTAAGTGAATAATATGTTGGTTATCGTGGATTCGTAATCTAATTATGATAGTGATTGATTGTAGGGAAGTCGCGTAGGAGATCTCGTAAGCATTCATCGTAAAACAGGTGTGTAAACGAACACCTTCTAGTAGACTAAATCGGTAAAAGTCGAAAAGCCAAAATGCCGAAATTCTGGCATTTTGAGGGCTTGCGAGTGTGCGAACGCTTGTGGGCCGGTTATATTGGTAATTCTGATAAATGCGAATGGTAAGACTCTTGAGTGTGCGTTTTCGTGTATGTTGGCGACTTTGGGCCTCGATGGGCTGCATTTGAGCCAATGGGCTTATGGGCCCATTTTGGTAAAAATATGCCGTAAGTATTTTCTGGTAAAGCCTTATTAACTGTGATGAGCATGAAACTCCAAAATTAATATAATTATTGAAATATCCCTTAGGGTGTGAAATTACTATTTTACCCCTAGGTGTAAAATGATTGTTATTGAAATATCCCTTAGGGTGTGAAATTACTATTATGGAGAGTTTGGCTGGTACGGGTGGAGAGTAGCAGTTGGGTGGGTTGAGTAGCTTCCCCACATACTGATATAGGTTTTGCATTCACGTATCGATATTGCTGTTCTGCTACTGAATTGAGCCTACGGGCCGTATTAATATCTGAAAAAGGGCTAAGGCCTAGATAAACCATACTGAATAGGGCTACGGCCCAGTAACCGAATACTAAATCGGGGTTCGGCCCATTTGATACTGAAATTGGATAAGGGCTTAGGCCCAATGAGCTTGAGCTGATTTAGGCTCTAAATGGGCTTTGTTTGCACACTGAGTTTCCAAACTCACCCCTTCTTTTCCCATCTTTGCAGGTGAGCCCTAGATTGGTGGACTTGGAGCTGGGAGGGATTCAGAGTGACCACGTGGATGACGTTTCCGGTTTAATTAAGTTAATTATTTAATTATTTATTTCAATCATTTTTATTTTTAATTTAGGTTTGTAATAAGGCCGCTCTCATTATTTAATTTGTTTTTAACTTAAGTATGATATGGTTTAAATCGTTTTGAAATTGGTTAGCTCTAAGGCACGTTTTATAAAAGTTACTTGTTTTCAAAATATCACGATAACAGAGCAAAGCTTCCGCAATGTAAACGTTTTCCTAAATAATTATTTTAAATAGACTTAAACCTAATTTGTTGTTTGTGAACCAGTCATAAGGTTAAAGTGTGAAATGGATGTGTGCATGTCTAGGATTGGATCAAGGGAGAGCTTGGTACTTAAACAGTTTAATTGACTCACCTCCTCTCTTTTGGAATCCTAACTGGTGCATAGTATCCATTCACTTTAAGCCATAGCAAAGAAGATCCGATTTTTTGATACATAAACTGTTTTAAAAATAACATGTCTCTACAAGCTACAAAGGTTTACAAGCTTTCACAATTTTCCATAAAATTTTACAAAGTTGTTAATGTTTGAAAAGGGAATGATTATTTCAAGGAACCACGTTTTTAAAAATAAACAAACACAAGCTGAGGTTTTATACAAGTTTAACGGTAGAAGTTTCTAAACACTAAGAAGGGTTTTCAATGAAAACATGGTTTTTGAAAAACACTTCAATGTGACACACCAGACTTGGCCGTGACGTCTGGGCCGGGTTTGGGGTGTTACACATACAGATATACCAATAAGTTGATCCAGGATCTATCAACGCAACTATATCAGTGTTATAAAGAGAAAAAGTACTAGTGATAACATCAGGCGATGAGGCTTCCTCGTGTGTACGTATAGCATAGGTTCAAGTAGGTGTGCGTCTCTCAGATCTCACATTAGCATCTCGTGTAACACTATGTTTGCCATGCTGATTCCCAGCATTTCGGGGCGGTCTACCTCTGGTAATAGTTTTGCTTACTTTAACTGATTACTTTTTATCAACTGTAAATCTCTCGAGGCAATCTCGTAAGTAATAATCTAACGACCCGCATCTGAAGCATGCTCCACTTTTCAGTAGGCACTCACCATAGTGCTTTTGGTTAGAATGTTTACAATCAAGTCTCGAATTTCTCACGCTACCCACACTAGCAACAGATGTCATTTGGGGCTTCAGATGGAATGATCTGACATCTCTATCTCTGATGGATATACCCGCAGAAGCAGTGGAATGGGATGAAAGTCTTTTGATTTCTTCAATTTAGACTAATGCGATTTACTCGAACATCTCTTTCTAGAATCTCTTACTTCAAAATCAGCTTTTTATTTCTCTTTGGCAAGTTCTTCGGCTTTACAAGCCCTATCAACAAAAACAACAAATTCTTTCAGCTTGAGAATTCTAACTAATAATTGGATATCTTCATTCAACCCATCATCGAACCTTTTACACATAATAGCTTCGGTAGAAACGCACACACGGGTATATTTACTAAGTTGAATGAACTCTCTTTCATACTTGGTTACTGTCATACGACCCTATTTCATATCAAGGAATTCATTTCTTTTCTGGTCAACAAACCGTTGACTGATGTATTTCTTTCAAAATTTAATTTGAAAAAAGTCCCATGTAACTCTTTCACGCAGAACAACTGATTAGGGTATTCCACCACTGATATGCTGCATCTCATAAAAATGAAATAGCACATTTCAAACATTCTTCTGGTGTGTAGGCTAATTCATCGAAAACCCTAATCGTATTTTCAAGCCAGAATTTAGCCTTCTCAACATCATCACTAGCTGTACATCTAAATTCTTCAACCCTATATTTTCGTATCTTATCAACAGGAGGTCTATTTAATCTCAAAAGTTCCGTACGTCATATATTTCCAGGGATTGGTTGGGGAACTAGAGGGGGTGGAGGTTGTGGAGCAGCCGGGTTTGCTCGCACAAATTCAGAAAACCATTCGGACATCATTTGGAAGAAAGCTTGTTTAGCTTCTCCCTAACTACCCGTACCAGGCTCGATTCAAAAGGCCCATTCCCTTGAGCGAGAGCTAGCGCGTTACTCTCTACGTCGTCAGCTATTGCTCGATTTGGATCCATTTACTATAGAAAACATAATTCAAAAACTGTCAGGAGATATCACACTATCGCAGTTTACATATGGCATGTATGGCTAGACTCGTATACACTATGGTAGTCCTAGAATCAACTACACCGTAGCTCTGATACTAATATAATATAACACCACTATCCCGTAACCATCGCCGGAGCAGATACAGGGGCATTATTGGACATATAACTTAATTCGAAACTGTAAAATGTTGAACTTTTATCAAATATCATTTCATTTCAATCAAAATTATCCAATCATACTCATAACATACTTAAATTGAGCATACAAAGCTTATAACAATCATTTGAGACTAAATTGATAACAAATGGACAAGATATGAAAACTTATAAAATTTTTCGAATAAGGGTCACACGGTCGTGTGCCTAGCACACGGCCACCAGACATGCCCATGTGTCCAGGCTGTGTGAAAGTAGGGCATACCTACTGACTTGCACCACACAGCCAAGGACATGCCCCATGCCAAGCTGTGTTAAAATTTCAGAGGCTACTGACTTGGGTCACATGGCCGACCACACGCCCGTGGGCCAGCCTGTGCGCCACACACGGCCAGTAGACACGCCCGTGTGTTTAGGCCATGCCAATCTTATAGGGTACACTGACTTAATTAATTAAGGTGCAGGGGTCACACAGTCGAGACACATGCCTGTGTGCTCAGACCATGTGGCACGAAAATAGGCTTGGTTTAAGCCACATTTCACACCCAATTCTCTTGTACTTACAAGCATCAATTTGTACCAAATTCACATGCCAAATAAGCAACCATTCCAACCAAAACAAGGCATATATTAACCATTTCATAACCAACCAATTCCATGACATTTTGTACCACAAAACATATACCAAAATAAACCCATTTATACCTATTCATACTTGCCAATTCTATCACAATAAAACCTATCAAATTGTCATCCTTCAAGCATCACTTAAACCAAAATATCATTCATCCAATTTGCCATAACATAAACGTATCATTTAAAACTTTCATACCAAACCATTCATTACCATGTCAAGCCATATCACATAGCTTGTTTAGGTACCAAAATGCTCATCAACTCATTAGCAAATATAACTATATGATTCAACCTATAAACTAGACTATACATTCCATATTTATATCATTTATAATAGTTCCACAAGTACCAAAAGTTTGCTTAGATAGTGCGATAGTAATCTCTAACCTCGTTCGAAATTGAGCTAGCTTTTGAAATACATAAAACACGAAAAAATAAACAGTGTAAGCTCAAAAGCTTAGTATGCTCGTATAATATAGAATTAAAATTACCAATTCAACATTTAACTATTAAAGCAAATAAAATCAACTCATTTGTCCATAAAACCTATTCACATCACCATTCACAAATTAGTCATCTCATATCCATGTATTCATCCATTGAGAAAGATGAAACCAAGCATATAACAGTCATGTAATATTCCAATTCATGTATCATATCACATATCATCTTTTATTTCTAGTATTCATATGAACTATATAACATTTCATCTATTCATGTCAAATACCTCATGTAACAATTCATCTTATAGCATATATACTCTTGTATCAATTTATTTATTTCATATAAGTCATGTAACTCTTATATCATGTAATCTTTAAATTCTATATCGATATAATAGCCGTTAAACCTACAGAAATATCGAGGGATACTCGGGTGATACACACTAAGTGTATGATTGGTAATCCGTTAATTTATCATCATGTATGCTTTTTCAAGCTAGAATCAGTATGCTCCTCCTGAGCCGGCAAATTGTAACCTTAAACGAGCTAAATAGTAAGCTCCGTAGAGCTGAAACGGTAAGCACAAAAGGATTGAAATAGTAAGCTCCTAGGAGCTGAAACGGTAAGCTTATAAGAGCTGAATTGGTAAGCTTATACGAGCTATGCTGAGTCCGCAACAAATGCAGGAATTGACCAAAACGGTAACCCTAGTGAATCCTACAACTTTTTACGGTTCAAACGGGACTTGGTATTTAATTTGAACATATATCCAATAGGCATTTCAATTCAATAATTCAGTATACATTCATACACCATCAAAATAGCAAATTCAAATATAAATATAAGTTTGATTCCAATTACATGAACTTACCTTGTATTTACTCGTATAACCGTTGTCTACTCGTCTATCTTTCGTTTCCCCCTATCAAATTCTGGTAATTGATTATCTTGATCTAAATATTATCAAATTCAATACTGTAATGTCATTTTGCTTGACAAATGCACATGCAGTGTTCATGGATTTGATGAATAGAGTCTTCAGACCGTATCTGGATAGATTTGTGGTGGTATTCATTGATGAGATTTTGGTATATTCCCAAGATGAAAATGAGCATGCTGATCATTTGAGAATTATTTTCCAAATTCTACGAGAAAAACAATTGTATGCTTAATTTAGAAAATATGAATTTTGGCTTTAAGAAATTGGTTTTCGTGGACATATAGTATCTGGTGAAGGCATCAGAGTGGATCCGGGTAAAATTTCAACAATTGTTAATTGGAAGCCATCGAAAATTGTATCTAAAGTCAGAAGTTTTCTGGGTTTAGCTGGTTATTATCAGAGATTCATGAAAGGGTTTTCTATGATAGCTTCTTTGATGACATGGTTGTTGCAAAAAAATGTGAAGTTTGAATGGTCTAATAAATGCCAACAAAGCTTTAACAGATTGAAAACCCTGTTGACTGAAGCACCAGTTCTGGTACTGTAACAGCCCATTTTAGACCCTAATCGAAACGAGTGGTTTCGGGACCATTTAACTGGGTTGAAATATTGTTTTAACTACTTTTATATGTTTTACAGCATGATAGATTCATCGTGTGAAAGTTTCATATAGAAATTTTATTGTTTGATTGGCTAATTTGATAAAAAGGATTAAATCGCATAAAGCGATAAATAGGAGTTCTATTTCATAAATGGCTTATTTGATCATGGCTTTTAAAATGGGAGTCCTTAAATAGTTATTTTACCATTTTAAATGGTAGTGGACATTTATGTCCGTATGATATATGATTTATAAATGGTTTTATAAAGGTTAATATTGGTATTTGATTATTATATGTTATAATAGTTAAAATAAAACAAAATTTCACCTTATTTCATTGGTTCTTCCACTGAATTCTCAAACAAAATTAAGGGTTTAAAAGCTTTCTTTCATTCGGCTAGCATTTTGCTCAATTAAGGTACAGTTTTTGATCCATTTTTAATGATTTTTATGTTTTTGAGATCATTGCTTTGTATACTAGTCGACCCATACCTCAATTTTTGAAATTGGTTGTGTTTTTGAAAAATGCCATTGATGAATACATGTTATTTTGATGATAAATGGTGAATTATTGATGTTTATTTGGAAATATACAAGTTTTATAAAGTAATTTTTTATGAAAATGAGTTTTAAGGATTAAATTGAAAAAGGAAGAATTTTTGTGGTTGGAATTGTAAATGAATGACATATATGTGCTTATATGAAGTATATGAATATTCGGCTATGATAAATTGAGGGTTCTATTGTGTAATTTGCTATTTTGTGTTTAGAGGACTAAGTTGTAAAGTGGTTGAAAGTATAGGGACTATTTTGTAAATAGGACAAAATATATGTTTTTGGATTAAATTGAATATGTTAGTGATTAAATAGCTAAATTTGCATTAATATAGATCAAGATAATCGAATCCTAGAACTTGATCGGGGAAAGAGAAAGGTAGACGAATAGACTCAATATTCGACTAAACTGAGGTACGTTTGTATAATTAGAATTGAATTTGAATATGTTTATAACTATTACTTAATTGTCAAGTGGATGTATGAGATTATTGGATTGAATTGCATATTGGTTATACATATATGAAATGACATGGAAATGTTTAAAGATTACAAATACGATCTGAGTACCGAGTCCCGTTTGAACCATAGAAAGTTGCAGGATACGAGTGACATGTCACTAGGGCTACAGGGTGGTTTGAGCTCCTGCATTTGTTTTGGACTCACCACAGCTCATGAGCTATATGTTCATCCTTAGGGATTACATGTTCAGTCTTCGGACTTACTGTTCAGCCTACGGGCTTACTGATCATCCTACTAGATTACATGCTCAGCCTTCGGGCTTACCGTTTCAGGCTCAAAAGAGCATACATGATGCATTGATGGATTACAGGTTATACGTATATACACTGTGTGTGTATCACCAGAGTATCCCTCGATGTTCTTAAGGGTTCAACGGGAAATTTTCGATACATGTTACATGAGAATTTAAAAGACATATGTATTATATATTATATGAGATATGAAACTTACATTGACTATATGATATGAATTACATGTACAAAGAAATGGACTTGTGCTTATGATGTATGAATGTTTCATTTTGTACATGAATGATTTATAAGATTACATGGACTAACAAGTGTATGCTTGTGAAATAGGCAACTTGAGTATATGAATTGAATTGGCATTGTTAATGTACTTATCTTATTGATTCGGTAAGGTTTAATTTCTATAATTATACGGGCTTACTAAGCTTTTGAAGCTTACTCTGTTTATTTATCCCCTGTTTTATAGATTCGGAAGCGAGCTCGATATTTGGACGTGTCAGAGATTGCCATCACACTATCCAAATAGCTTTTTGGTACTTTTGGACCTTTATTTTGAAAGGGGTCATGGCATGTATAAGCTAGTTACTAAGTTTATGTCTATGGTTAGCTTGTTAATGAATATGGTACATTTTGATACTAATTCAAGCTATGAGATATGGTTTGCTTTGTAAATGTTTAATCCATTTTGAATGTCCAATTTGATGTGTTCTATATGGCAATGTTTGAGATGAGTGATGTTGGTAGAATTGGTAAATGTCATGTTTGAATTGGTTAGCTAAGAAAATGATGCATACTTGGTACATGTTTAGATGATGAATAATGTTTGGAAATTGTGTTTGGAAATAGTTTATTATATGTTTATATGGTGTTGAATGGTTGTCAATTATGCATGAAATGTTGTGGTTATATGGCTATGTTTTGCTTGTAGGGATTGACCCATTTTGGGTGGCAAGAATGGCTTTAACCAAGCCTACCTTGTGCCACACGGGCAGAGCACACGGGCGTGTGACTCAGCCGTGTAACCCCTGCACCTTAAATGTTTTAGGTAATTTTGAACACGTCTAGACACGGGAGTGTTTGGTAGCCGTGTGGTACATGGCAGTGTTGCGCATGGGCTGGACACACGGGCCTGTCTGGTGGCCGTGTGGGGTTGGTCAGTTTCAACCACGGGCTGAGTGTCTGCGGTGTGTCTTGTAGGGCACGACCGTGTTGGTGTACACGTGCTAGGGACACGACCGTGTGTCCCTCTCTTGAAAATTTTCTCAAATGTTCTCCCTATCTTTCACATGTTTTCAATCTAATCCTAAATGAATGTATGTATGGTTATAGGAGTTGTAAAGCATGATTGGATGAATGATTATAAAACTGTATTGTGTTTGTAAAGTTTAAAAATTTTACTGATTTTGATCTGAGTTACAAGTCTAGTAATGCCCCTTACCTATTTCGGCGACGGTTACGGGACAGGGGTGTTACAGGTACAACTTGAATCAGGTAAGGAATTTGTGATTTATAGTGATGTGTCGTTAAATAGTTTAGGATGTGTTTTGATGCAAGAAGGGAAAGTAATAGCTTATGCCTCTAGACAACTTAAACCACATGAAAAGAATTACCCGATACATGATCTTAAGTTGGCAGCTATTGTGTTTGCGTGGAAAATTTGGCGGCATTACTTGTTCGGTGAAAAGTGTCATATATTCACTGACCATAAAAGCTTAAAATACCTGATGTCATAGAATGATTTTAATTTGAGACAACACAGGTGGCTTGAATTATTGAAAGACTATGATTTGGTTGTTGATTATCATCCGGGGAAGGCAAATGTAGTTGCAGATGCTCTGATCAGGAAGTGTCTATTTTCTTTACGAGTAATAAATACACGATTGTCATTGTCTGAAGATGGTTCGATTATAGTTAAGTTAAAAGCTAAATCGACATTTTTACAGTAGATTTGTGAAGCTCAGAAAAGTGACAATGAGTTGCAAGCTAGATGGGCACAGTGTGAAACGGCTTCTGCTTCAGAATTTCCGATTGGACCTAATGATTGCCTATTGTATAAAGGCAGAATATGTGTACCTAGGAATTTGAAACTTGAACAGAAGATTTTACATGAAGATCACAATAGCACTACGTCTATACATCTCGGGAGTAACAAAATGTATAATGGTTTGAAGAAAATGTACTGGTGGCTGGGTATGAAACATGATATTTCTAAATTTGTATCGATATCTTTGATATGTCAGCAAGTAAAGGCTAAACATCAAGTACCTTCAGGTTTGCTATAGCCAGTGACGATACCAGAATGGAAATAGGAAGGATTACTATGGACTTTGTGTCGGGATTGCCCCTATCTCCGAAAAAGGAGGATGCCATTTGGGTAATTGTTGACCGTTTGACAAATTATGCACACTTTATTTTGGTACGTATGGATTTCTTCTTGAACAGATTAGCAGAATTATATGTTTCTAGAATTGTCAGATTGCATGGTGTACTAGTTTCTATTATTTCTGATAGAGATCCACGATTGACATCCCGATTCTGGGAGAAGTTACAAGAAGCTTTGGGTACACAGTTATATTTCAATACAGCATTCCATCCTCAGACAGATGGAAAATCAGAGCATGTAACATAGATTCTAGAAGATATGCTTCGGTGTTGTGTATTAGAATTTGAAGGCAATTGGGAAAAATATTTGCTGTTAGTCAAATTCGCGTACAATAATAGCTATAAGTCGAGCATTAAGATGGCACTATATGAAGCTTTGTATGGTCGTAAATGTAGAACTCCATTGTATTGGACGGAGCTTAATGAGAAAAAGATACACGGAGTTGAACTAATCCGTGAAACCGAAGAGAAAGTAAAAGTAATCTACGATAGTCTAAAAGTAGCTTCCGATCGTCAGAAATCCTTACGAATCTTAAAAGAAAAGAAATAGAATTCCAAGTTTGCGACAGGGTGTTCTTAAAAGTTTCACCTTGGAAGAAAACTTTTCTATTTCGCCGTAAAGGCAAATTGAGTCCACAATTTATCGAGCCATATGAGATCACTGAAAGAATCGGACCTGTTGCTTTATAACGACCTTAAAAGTACAGATATCGAAAAATAAGTTATCGAGTCTCTGTTTTTAGTAAACGGACTCGTAAATATTTATTAAAAATATTTATAAAGCTATTTATGTGTTTAATTACGTTTTAATTAAGTGAATTTAGCTCAATTAAGAGCAATTAGGAAAAAGGACTAAATTGAATAAGGGGTAAAAGCCTAATTATAGATTGAAAGAAACTACAAAGGACCAAATAGGTAATAAAACCTTATTTGGAATTTGAGGCGGCAAAATTGAAGAAAAATTTAAGATCTTTCTTATATATTATTATTAATTAATTTATATTATAAAATTTTATATAATGAATAAATGATGATTTTGACAAATGTTTGGTAAAGAATAAATACATGTGTATTTATAGTATTGGTACAAATGTATATTAAATATATATTTTCTTATAATTTAAAAGATATTTATTGTTTATTATTATTTTATTAAATTATAAATTGTACTAATTAAACTATGAAATAAATTAAAACAAAACAAGTGGATGGTATTGATAAAATGCATGTGTAATAAAATGTGTGTGTACAAATGTAATATAATTATTTGTTATTAAATAGATTTTTATAACAATAATTATTAAAATAAATCAATATATATATATATATATATGTATATAAGATAATAAAGAAAAAGAAACAAAAGAGGAGAAGGAAACAGAATAGCAAACGGGAAAGAAGGGAAGGAAAAGAGAAGGAAAAAGAAAAAGGAGAAATTGAGAATTTAAAGCTTGGATGTTTAATAGGTAAGTCAATTTAGCCCTTTTCTTTTAATTTTGATGTTTTATAAGCTTTAGAATAAAGTTTTGATGAATTTAAGTTGAGGTCTTTGATGTTTTAATGTTTTGAACATGGTTTATGTTGAACTAGAAAATGAATTAGGGATTTAATTAAAAGAATTTCAAGTTAGAATTGGGTAAATGATTTAATAAGCTATAAGAAAATAGTTTTGGACAACAACAGAAGCTTAACTTTGAAAAATCACCAAAACTTGTAGGAATCGAATTAGAGGATGAATAAGATACGAAATTAAAGCTTATTAAGTCTAGTTTATTATAAGAGAAACGATGTAAGCAATGGATTTGTGAATCATGAGATATTTGCATTTTTGTGAGACAGAGTTAGAATGATTTTAGGATCTCCTGTTCTGACTTTGGAAAATCATTAAAAATTTTACAAAAATAATTAGAGGTTATAATTTATATTTTTAAATTTCTTAATGAGTTTATTTTCAATAGAAATAAACAGGAACTTTATTTGAATCTTGTAGAAGAAGATAAATAATTTTTAGTGATGAGAGATCAGAACTATCGGAAAATAGAAAAGGGGTGACTTTAAAGAATAAACTGTAATTATTGGTTAAATAAAAAATTCTGAAAATTTTATGGTAAGAATATATGTAAGTCTAGTATCATATAAAATCTACGAATCTTAATTTGGAATTCTGTAACTCAAGATATAGATAATTTAGTGACAATGACTTAGGTAGATAGCCTTGAAAGAATTTATGAGTAAATGGTATAATTGTGTATAAAGAATGTGGAATGAAGAGGAAGAGTAGTAATTGAATAAAAATTCAATCATTTAAATTTTAATGCTGTAATTAATAATGTCAATTATTATTATTATTTTCGTAGCAAGTAAAGAATTCGAGACATTGAGCAAGGAAGGAAAAGAGAAAATAAACGAGGAGTGAAAACAAGAAATTCAGGTTAGCATTACTATAATTCGAATTTGATTATTAATTGTTAAATTTTAAATTAATATACATGACACGCAAATTGAGATAAGTACCAAGATTATATTGAATGATAAATACGTATTAGTATTAAATTTATTATTAGTAATTGTTGAGTTTTGAATAATATGTTTAGCAAATAAAGTAAAGGTTAATATTGTTATAGAAATAAATAAAATTAAATTGTATGTGAATTAAATGGAAATTTCTGGTAATATGGTTTGAATTAAAAGAATTAATGTGGTATTGAAATATATATATTGGATTGAGAAATTGATTTGAATTGTGAACATTAGAAATTATAAACTGAATAATATTGAAATGAAGTATGAATATGTATGAACATTTGATGATATATTGATTGGAAAGTGGAAGATGCATTGAATTGAATATATGAGGAATTATGATTGGAATGCCTTTGAGTTGATGATATTGAAATGAATGGAATGGAAATGTGAAAAGTGATTGAAATTGAATCAAATTGCATTGAATGTGAATGTTTGAAAAGTATATCGATTGAAAGTATGAGAAAGTGATTAAAATTGATATGTGCTGTAACGCCCTAATTTTTAGGATTTTTCGGGATTTTTGCGAACTTGGTGAAATCATGAAATTTTATTGTTTGGTTGTGTAAATTATGTTTTGAGTGTGTTAGTGGGCCTTTAGAGGGCCCAAGCCTAAGTTAAAACCCGGTAGAATTATCAAAATTTTAGACTTAAAGAGAAGGGGTCTTGGTTATGTGGGCTTTTAAGAGAAAGTGAGTAAAATAAGACACAAGTGAGCCCTTGGCAAAGTGGCAATGTGGCGCCACTTAGAGCCTAAGGAAGTGGTGTGTGGATGTGTGCAAGGGCCAGGGTTCAACCCTCAAGGTAAGCAGTGTGTATTTTATTTTTGTTGCTCATGTAAGGTAAGTGATTCAAAGCAAATTCTGAAGAAGAGAGTTTGAAGTGTTTAGGGGATTGAGTTAAGGAGGGATAAGGGGAGAAATTTTAGGAGTTTGAATGGGAGAGTATGTTGGCTGAATAGAGGGTGGAAAGTACACAATCGACTAGGAATTTAGGAGGTTGTAGTTTCGGTATGAGGAGCTAGTGTGTGTGTCGACATTAGGAGGGGTTAAACCTTCGGGATTTGGCACTTAGGGGGCTGTTTCTTGTGGCTGAATAGGTATAGTGCCTTAGGGTTCAATTCTTCCTCCTTCTTTTACCTAAAAACCGAAACCTAAGTTCTCAACATTCTCCTAGTGCCGACTTGTGCAAGAAAACCATCATCTCTTTACTTCAAAGCCGAATCTGTCATCTTTTTCCTCCCTCTTCTCTTCTCACCCTCTTCTCCATCTTTTTTACATCACCAATCATAAAACCTCTTCTATTCAACCTTGTTAGCCGAATACTCTTAAAATTTGGAAATTCGAACTTGAATCTCCTTCTTGGTCGATTACCACCAAAAGTTAAAACCCCATTCTTTCTTCAATCCACTCAGCTGAATCTCACAACTCCTAAAACCCTTATCGAAATCTTCTCTTTTCACACAACTTCTATCTTTCTCTTATTCATTATACCAGAAGCTGAAACCTCCAAATTCATACTGATTTAGGAATTGAAATCTTCAAATCATTTAGATTAGCTCTCTGCTCGTGTTTTGAGATTAGATTTGTATCAGATCTGAGTTAGAAAAGGATTAGAAGCATTCTTGTCTAGTAGATCTTCGGTAAGTGCTTAGATTCTTTCTTTCCATTCATTATTTCGGGATTTAAGGAAAAGCCAAAAACCCCTATGTAGGGTGACTGTCGATTGGGGGTTAAAGTGTAACGCCCTAATTTTCGGGTTTTTCTTAGATTGATCCTTATCTGATAAAATGGTTAAATGATGGTATTTGAGTGTGTAATGCATGTTTGGAGTATGATAATGGGCCTATGGAAGGCCCATGTGTTGGTTAAAAGCTCGGCAAAAGTTTTGTATTCTTGACTTAGGAGATAGGGGACCATTGAAAGTAAGGGTCTTAAGAAATTGTGTGCGAAATATAACACAAATGGATCAGTGGTAAAGTGGCAAGGGGGACGCCACTAGGCTCCTTAAAAAGTGGCGCCTAAGTGTGCTTGGAGGTCCAAGGTTCAAGCTCCAGAGGTGGCAAAGAAGGCGTTTTATTTTTCAGCTTGAGCAGGTAAGAGTTTGAGGCAGAATTGAACTCTGCTTGGGAGAATTTGAATCGGTCAAGGAGCAAATCGTGGAGGAGGTTGAGGAACAAATCAAGGAACTTTTGAATTTCAAAAGAGGTGGCCGGTTTTGGGACTCTGCATGTGCCATTCGGCTAGAGAGTTTGGTGTTGGTGATTTCGGCAATTAGGGGTTTAGTATGCCGATTTTCTAAAGGTCCTCTTTAGGTGTTTTAGCCGATTCCTTTAGGTTAGAAAAACTCCCATTCTTTTGTCGATTTCTTCATAGTCTATTAGGTATTTCTTTTAGCCACTTTGTTTCTCCTATCACACCAAGTAGCCAAACCTTATTCCACCCTTGTGCCGTATTTTCTTCTGTAAAACCGATTGCTCACCTCCTTCCCTACTCAATCGCAAATCTTTGGTCTTTTCTTCTTTCATTCTCTTCCATTTCTCCTCTTCTATTATTCGTACCTCTTTGTTTCTCATTTTGCTTCGGAAGTCACAAAAGCAAGCAACCCCATTGCCGATTCTTGTATTGACCGAAACCCCTCTGCACTGTACCGATTTCTCAATAGCCATATACTTCTCTTCTCCCTCTTCTCTGTCGATATCATCTTCCATAACCCCTTGGCCGAATCATCTCATCAACTCTCTCACTCTTTCTTCTTCATCCATTTCATAAAAACCTCCTGTCTCTTGTCGAACCGAATACCTTGAGGACCAAAACCTTATCTCTTCTTTTGGGAACCGAAAGCCTCCATACCTTGTGGTGTTTTAAAGCCGAATTCTAAGTCATCTTTTATCCCTTCTGGCAGTGGCAAGTGGAGCTGTTGTAGATCATGGTTAGATTGTGCGATCAAGAGACTGTGCAACTAAGGACTTGGAAGGCTAAACGCTACGGGACAGTAGGATCTGGTCCACTTTCAACAAGAAGGTAAGGGTTTTTAAGGACTTAGGCCATGTAGGTTGATTATGGTGAGGGGTCATAGTTCTTTGGTTATCGTTTATTAGACTGAAGTTAGCGTTCGATTGTAGGTTTTTCGTACGTGGATTTCTTCAACGGTTTCGACAGTAACAGGTGTGTAACTAATCCCAACTTTTAGTCTGAAATGGTAAAAGCCGAAATGGCCATAAAGTGACCGACGACTGGTGGAAAGTGACCGAAAACGCACTCGTTTAATAATCAAGAGTAATCGTTTAATCCGTTGGGGTTAACCATGAGTTCGGTGGTGAAGGAATTGCAGAGGGTGCAATTCTGAACGTTTTGGTAAGATGGGCTTCAATGGGCCAAAGACGAGCCCAATGGGCTTCCGAGCCCAAAATCGATAACGTGACTATTATAGGCTTTCTGGCGACGTGGTTAATAATAACATGGTTAGATTGGTAAATTAAACCTAAAATTGGGCTTAACGGGCTTGAGATGATATTGGACTTAGTAAGGCCCGTTAGGGGTTTTAGGCTAAAAATGGCAAAAGTGGAAATTAAGCTTAAAATGGACTTCTGTGGATATCTATGGACTGATAACCAATTGAGCATGCATAAAATCTCTGAAAATGTGATAAAGGACTAATATATCCCTGAACCTGGAAAAAATTACCAAAATACCCTTAGGTGTAAAAAGACTATTATACCCCTAGGGTCAATTCTGTATGAAATATATGATTTTATGTATCTGCATGAGTTACCATTTAATGTGAGCATATCTGATGCTTGAGATGCTATATGTTGCATGCTAGTATGTATATATCTGTTGCATGGGGTATGGGTTTATGATGGAGGAAGCGTTCTGGCAGCCTCGTTGCAATCTGGTGACTTTGTCACATTATTATCTGGCAGCCTCGCTGCAATCTGGTGACTTTGTCACATTATTATCTGGTAGCCTCGCTGCAATCTGGTGGCCTCACCACAATATCTGTATCTGGTGACCTCGTCACAATAACTGGCAGCCTCGCTGCAAATTATATCTGGCAGCCTCGCTGCAATTATCTGTGGTGTGTAACGGTTGGGTGGGTCGAGTAGTCTCCCCACATGGTGTAAGGCTGGTACGGGGGTGTTATGGATGGATCTGGGTTGGGTTTCTGTATGCATATTATATCTGATCTGTATCTGTTATGGGCCTATGGGCTTAACCTGATTTCTGTAATGGGCCAAGGCCCAACTAATCTGATTCTGAGGCTTGATCTGTTTTGGCCTATGGTTGAGATAATGTTGCACACTGAGTTGTCAAACTCACCCCCTTTTTATTTAATCTCTGCAGGTAACACTCAACCATAATGGGCTTGGAGCTGCGAGAGATTCGGAGTGGCCACAACATCTGCAGAACTGGGTTTCATTTTGTTTAAAGTATTTTATTATTAAGTTATTTTTGGGTTTTATTTTGTAATAAAGCCGCTATCTAAGTTTTTATTTGGTTTAATTTTTATTTGATGATTAAATTACATTTTATGGAATCGCTAGTTTAGGCTGCACTGGTTTCAAAATCTAAAGAACGTTTTCAAAACTCAACGAGTGAATAATATGGATAACTTAAAGGATTAATAAACTGGTTTTAACAAACTTACTCTTTTGATTCAAACCTCACTTAAGACACAACAAGACTAAAAGGGTCGTAAACTTAGTTTTAGGATCGTGTGACACACCAAGATCTGGTCGTAACGCCTAGCCCGGGTTTGGGGTGTTACATTTAGTGGTATCAGAGCTAAGTTGCAACAACTCGGCTGTGGATTGGGTCTAAAAATGGAAGTTTTCAAACAATCAAAACAAAGATTTTCGAAAGGTCATGTTTTCAACAATTGTTTTCAAAATTAATTGGAACCTTTTTTTGATGAACTTCTTTTGTATATAAATGATTTATTTTCAAAAGAAAAAAAAATCAGGTTTCCCTAAGTAATCTTTCTAAAGAGTGGCACACCGAATCTCCGGCCCAAGCATGTAAGTTTTCTAAACTTTTCTGATGTTTCTGAAAATTCTGATTATATGCCTGACTAAAGACTCTATTATGATACTTTAGCTAGGGTATTACTGAAACTATAGAGACTCTGATAGGTGGACTGAGACTGTAGCTAGGCTACCGCGGAAGAAGATAACCTCTGAAATGCTGCTTATTCATAAGACATCTGTAATAAACATTGAAATATTAATCTGACTCATAAAAATTCTAAAATAGAAAATACGAAATGAGTACGCGAGCAGCTTGTGGTAGGGGCCGTGGACGTGGCCGAGGTAGTGCACGAGCTGAAACTTCATCTTCGGGACATGCGCCAGCAGCTGATATACCGATACCACCGGCAACAGAGGTGGAGTCCCATGATCGAGGTGTTGGGGACGACGCCCTATCGCAAGCGATGCTTCGAGTTCTGGAAAGGGTTGCTGGGGCAAGTACCAGTAATGGATTTCGGGGATCCATTTCTGAGCGACTCCGAGCTAATGGGGCGGAATTCTTTAGGGGCATGTCTGGTGTAGCCCCAAATGTGGCCGAGTATTGGTTGGAGGCCACAGAGCGAATTATGGATGATCTGGACTGCTCTATGGAGCAGAAGCTGAAGGGAGCTGTATCGTTGCTGAGAGATGAAGCTTATCAGTGGTGGCTCACGGTAAGAGATGGAACTTCTGATGGTGAGGTAACATGGGAGCTGTTTAAGAAAGCCTTTAAAGGAAAATATGTTGGGGCTAGCTATGTGGACGCCCGTAGGAAAGAGTTCTTAAATTTGGTTCAGGGAAGTAGGACAGTATCTGAGTACGAGGCTGAATTTTTGAGGCTGAGCCGATATGCTTCTGGGATAGTTGCTACTGAATATGAGCGTAGCGTACGTTTCGAGGATGGTCTGAGAGATGAACTAAGGGTACTGATTGCTCCGCAGAGGGAGCGTAACTTTGCTGCCTTGGTTGAGAAAGCTAAGATAGCTGAGGAAGTAAAGTGTACCGAGAGGCAGAATCGCGAAAAGGATAGAAACCACTTCCGGAAGGATTCTGGACCATCAGGTGGGGATAATAGGAATGTTAAGAGAGCAAGAGTAGTAGAACCAGTGCAAGCGGTGCCAATGAATGCTGTCAGACCGCAGGGTTGTAGGAGTTGTGGTAAGATACATATAGGCGAGTGTCGGAAACGTTCTGGAGCCTGTTTTCGATGTGGGTCGATGGAGCATAGGATTAAGGACTGTCCCGAAGAATCGGATCAAGGACAAGTTATGGCTCAAAGGGTTGTCCAACCAGTGAGGGGTGGACCACCAGCTCCGAGGGGTCGTGGACAAGGTAGAGGCGGGAATGGTAATGGTCGTGGACGAGGAGCACCTGGCAGGGTTACTGGTTTCGCTGAGGCTCGTCAGCCAGCGCTAGTTTATGCAGCTCGTCGCCGAGAGGAGGGTGATGCTCCTGACGTCATAACCGGTACGTTTTTGATTTCTAGTATGCCATACACTGCATTGATAGATGTTGGATCTACCCATTCTTATGTTGCATGTGCCATGTCTGGGTCGCTGGGAGTGCATTCTGAGGAGACAGTGAGTGGGGTAACTGTACTAAGTACTTTGGGTCACTCGGTTAGGGTAGACAAACTGTATAGAGACGTGCCTATAGAAACTCAAGGGAAAATCTTTTCTGGAGACTTGATGGAGCTACCTTTCGGAGAATTTGATCTCATCTTGGGAATGGATTGGCTTGTAAAGCATAGGGCTACTTTGGATTGTGCTGCAAAGCGAATGAGGCTAAAGACTGCAGAGGATGAGGAAGTTATGGTGATAGGTGAACGTAGAGATTATTTATCCAATGTGGTGTCAGCATTGAGAGCTGAGAAGTGGATCCGAAAAGGATGTGAGGCTTATTTGGCATTCCTAAGTCAATCAGAATCTGAGGAGTTGACTGTGGATCAAGTTAGAACCGTTAAGGATTTTTAAGATGTGTTTCCAGAAGAGCTTCCAAGTTTGCCTCCTAATCGAGAGGTTGAGTTTGGGATCGATTTGTTGCCTGGTACCGCACCAGTGTCTATTGCACCGTATAGGATGGCACCAAAGGAGTTGGTGGAGTTGAAAGCGCAGATTCAAGAACTGTTGGATAGAGGCTTCATTAGGCCAAGTGTGTCTCCGTGGGGAGCACCAGTGCTGTTCGTAAAGAAGAAAGATGGGTCAATGTGAATGTGCATCGATTATCGGTAGTTGAACAAACTGACGATTAAGAATAAATACCCGTTGCCAAGAATTGATGATCTGTTTGACCAGCTTAGAGGAGCTTCAGTATTCTCCAAGATTGACCTTCGATCTGGGTACCATCAATTAAGGGTGAAAGAGGTGGATATACACAAGACAGCATTCAGAACTCGCTATGGTCACTATGAATTCTTGGTTATGCCATTTGGGTTGACCAATGCACCTGCAGCTTTTATGGATCTAATGAATCGAGTGTTCCAGCCATACTTGGATCGATTCGTGGTCGTCTTTATCGACGATATTTTGGTCTATTCTGAATCTGAGGAGAAACATGATGAGCATCTCCGTATTGTGCTGCAAGTGTTAAGGGAAAAGGAGCTTTATGCGAAATTCAGTAAGTGTGAGTTTTGGTTGAGGGAGGTAACTTTCTTGGGTCATGTTGTATCTGCTGAGGGGATTAAGGTAGACCCTCGAAAGATTGAAGCAATTCTGGAGTGGAAACCACCGAGGTCAGTGGCAGAAATTCGAAGTTTTCTAGGTTTAGCTGGATACTATAGAAGGTTTGTAGAAGGATTTTCTGTGATGGCAGCGTCATTGACAAAACTCGTAAGGAAAGGAGTGCCATTTAGTTGGACTGAGCAACAGCAAGAAGCTTTTGAGAAACTAAAGAAGGTTCTGACCGAAGCACCCATACTGATTCAACCAGAGTCTGGAAAAGATTTTACCGTGTACAGTGATGCATCACATGTTGGGTTGGGGTGTGTGTTGATGCAAGAGGGTAAAGTGGTTGCTTATGCATCGCGACAGCTTAAATCTCATGAAGTGAACTACCCTACCCATGATCTGGAGTTGGCAGCAGTAATCTTCGCACTTAAGATCTGGCGACATTATCTGTATGTGGAAAGGTGTATTATATACACAGACCATAAGAGTCTTAAGTACTTATTGACTCAGAAGGAGCTGAATCTTAGACAACGGAGATGGATTGAGTTGCTTAAGAATTATGATTGTGCGATTGAGTATCATCCAAGCAAAGCTAATGTGGTGGCTGATGCCCTAAGTCGTAGAACTGTATCTGATCTGAGAACTATGTTTGCTCGTTTGAGTCTGTATGATGATGGTAGTCTATTAGCAGAGTTGCAAGTAAGACCAACCTGGGTGGATGAGATTAAGGAAAAGCAGTCAAAGGATGAGTCTCTGGTCTCTCGATTTCAGTAGGTTAAGGATGGGAGTACTTCTGAGTTTGGACTTAACAGTGAGGGAGTTCTATGTTTCCATGGTAGAATCTGTATGCCTAAGGATTCCAATTTGAGGCAAGCAATTCTGAATGAAGCTCATAAAGGACTGTGCGCTATGCATCCTGGAGGTAATAAGATGTATCATGACTTAAAGGAGTTGTATTGGTGGCCTGGACTGAAGCGGGAGGTAACAGAATTTGTGGGGAAATGTTTAACTTGTCAGCAAGTGAAAGCTGAACATCAGTTACCTTCTGGACTTCTGCAACCAGTGAAGGTACCACTCTGGAAGTGGGAAAGGGTGACCATGGATTTTGTAAGTGGATTGCCCTTAACGCCGTCGAAGAAGGACTCGATTTGGGTGATTGTGGATAGGTTGACTAAATCTGCTCATTTCATCCCTATACGTACTGATTATTCGCTTCAGAAGTTAGCCAAGTTGTATGTGGCAGAGATTGTGCGACTGCATGGGGTGCCAGTGTCTATCATTTCTGATCGAGATCTTAGATTCACATCTCGGTTCTGGCGGAAGTTGCATGAGGCATTGGGAACGCGACTGAATTTTAGCACAGCCTTCCATCCTCAGACTGATGGTCAGTCAGAAAGGGTTATTCAGATTCTGGAAGATATGTTGAGGGGATGTGTTATCGATTTTCGAGGCAGTTGGGAGGATTATTTACCGTTGGCAGAGTTTGCGTATAATAACAGTTATCAGGCTAGCATCCGTATGGCACCTTATAAGGCACTATATGGGCGTAAGTGTCGTTCACCTAGTTGTTGGACCGAATTGGGCGAGCGGCAAGTTCTTGGACCTGAGTTGGTAGCAGAGACTGAGGAGAAGGTCAAGATAATAAGGGATCAGTTAAAAGAGGCATCTGATCGACAGAAGTCTTACGCGAATTTGAAGCGTAAGGAGATTGAGTATTCAGTGGGTGACATGGTCTTTCTGAAGGTTTCGTCTTGGAAGAAGATACTAAGATTTGGTAAGAAAGGCAAGCTAAGTCCGCGGTTTATTGGGCCTTATCGGGTTCTTAAGCGAATAGGTCCAATGGCGTATCAGTTAGAATTACCTCCAGAGTTAAATAGAATCCATGATGTGTTCCACATATCCATGCTAAGACGATATCGTTCTGACCCTACCCATATTCTACCAGTTGCAGAAGTGAAAGTACAGCCTGATTTGACTTTCGAGGAAGAGCCGGTGCAGATTCTTGATCGAGACATAAAAGTTCTAAGGAGGAAGTCGGTTCCATTGGTAAAGGTACTTTGGCGTAACCATGGCAGAGAGGAAGCTACTTGGGAACCAGAGGAGGCAATTCGTCAGCAATATCCCCATTTGTTTGGTCCAGGTAAATTTCGAGGACGAAATTTCTTTAAGGAGGGTAGAGTTGTAACGCCCTAATTTTCGGGTTTTTCTTAGATTGATCCTTATCTGATAAAATGGTTAAATGATGGTATTTGGGTGTGTAATGCATGTTTGGAGTATGATAATGGGCCTATAGAAGGCCCATGTGTTGGCTAAAAGCTCGGCAAAAGTTTTGTATTCTTGACTTAGGAGATAGTGGACCATTGAAAGTAAGGGTCTTAAGAAATTATGTGCGAAATATAACGCAAATGGATCAGTGGTAAAGTGGCAAGGGGGACGCCACTAGGCTCCTTAAAAAGTGGCACCAAAGTGTGCTTGGAGGTCCAAGGTTCAAGCTCCAGAGGTGGCAAAGAAGGTGTTTTATTTTTCAGCTTGAGCAGGTAAGAGTTTGAGGCAGAATTGAACTCTGCTTGGGAGAATTTGAATCGGTCAAGGAGCAAATCGTAGAGGAGGTTGAGGAACAAATCAAGGAACTTTTGAATTTCAAAAGAGGTGGCCGGTTTTGGGACTCTGTATGTGCCATTCGGCTAGGGAGTTTGGTGTTGGTGATTTCGGCAATTAGGGGCTTAGTATGCCAATTTTTTAAAGGTCCTCTTTAGGTGTTTTAGCCGATTCCTTTAGGTTAGAAAAACTCCCATTCTTTTGTCGATTTCTTCATAGTCTGTGAGGTATTTCTTTTAGCCACTTTGTTTCTCCTATCACACCAAGTAGCCGAACCTTATTCCACCCTTGTGCCGTATTTTCTTCTGTAAAACCGATTGCTCACCTCCTTCCCTACTCAATCGCAAATCTTTGGTCTTTTCTTCTTTCATTCTCTTCCATTTCTCCTCTTCTATTATTCGTACCTCTTTGTTTCTCATTTTGCTTCGGAAGTCACAAAAGCAAGCAACCCCATTGCCGATTCTTGTATTGACCGAAACCCCTCTGCACTGTACCGATTTCTCAATAGCCATATACTTCTCTTCTCCCTCTTCTCTGTCGATATCATCTTCCATAACCCCTTGGCCGAATCATCTCATCAACTCTCTCACTCTTTCTTCTTCATCCATTTCATAAAAACCTCCTGTCTCTTGTCGAACCGAATACCTTGAGGACCAAAACCTTATCTCTTCTTTTGGGAACCGAAAGCCTCCATACCTTGTGGTGTTTTAAAGCCGAATTCTAAGTCATCTTTTATCCCTTCTGGCGGTGGCAAGTGGAGCTGTTGTAGATCGTGGTTAGATTGTTCGATCAAGAGACTGTGCAACTAAGGACTTGGAAGGCTAAACGCTACGGGACAGTAGGATCTGGTCCACTTTCAACAAGAAGGTAAGGGTTTTTAAGGACTTAGGCCATGTAGGTCGATTATGGTGAGGGGTCATAGTTCTTTGGTTATCGTTTATTAGACTGAAGTTAGCGTTCGATTGTAGGTTTTTCGTACGTGGATTTCTTCAACGGTTTCGACAGTAACAGGTGTGTAACTAATCCCAACTTTTAGTCTGAAATGGTAAAAGCCGAAATGGCCATAAAGTGACCGACGACTGGTGGAAAGTGACCGAAAACGCACTCGTTTAATAATCAAGAGTAATCGTTTACTCCGTTGGGGTTAACCATGAGTTCGGTGGTGAAGGAATTACAGAGGGTGTAATTCTGAACGTTTTGGTAAGATGGGCTTCAATGGGCCAAAGACGAGCCCAATGGGCTTCCGAGCCCAAAATCGATAAAGTGACTATTATAGGCTTTCTGGCGACATGGTTAATAATAACATGGTTAGATTGGTAAATTAAACCTAAAATTGGGCTTAACGGGCTTGAGATGATATTGGACTTAGTAAGGCCCATTAGGGGTTTTAGGCTAAAAAGGGCAAAAGTGGAAATTAAGCTTAAAATGGACTTCTGTGGATATCTATGGACTGATAACCAATTGAGCATGCATAAAATCTCTGAAAATGTGATAAAGGACTAATATATCCCTGAACCTGGAAAAAATTACCAAAATACCCTTAGGTGTAAAAAGACTATTATACCCCTAGGGTCAATTCTGTATGAAATGTATGATTTTATGTATCTGCATGAGTTACCATTTAATGTGAGCATATCTGATGCTTGAGATGCTATATGTTGCATGCTAGTATGTATATATCTGTTGCATGGGGTATGGGTTTATGATGGAGGAAGCGTTCTGGCAGCCTCGCTGCAATCTGGTGACTTTGTCACATTATTATCTGGCAGCCTCGCTGCAATCTGGTGACTTTGTCACATTATTATCTGGCAGCCTCGCTGCAATCTGGTGGCCTCGCCACAATATCTGTATCTGGTGACCTCGTCATAATATCTAGCAGCCTCGTTGCAAATTATATCTGGCAGCCTCGCTGCAATTATCTGTGGTGTGTAGCGGTTGGGTGGGTCGAGTAGTCTCCCCACATGGTGTAAGGCTGGTACGGGGGTGTTATGGATGGATCTAGGTTGGGTTTCTGTATGCATATTATATCTGATCTGTATCTGTTATGGGCCTATGGGCTTAACCTGATTTCTGTAATGGGCCAAGGCCCAACTAATCTGATTCTGAGGCTTGATCTGTTTTGGCCTATGGTTGAGATAATGTTGCACACTGAGTTGTCAAACTCACCCCCTTTTTATTTAATCTCTGCAGGTAACACTCAACCATAATGGGCTTGGAGCTGCGAGAGATTCGGAGTGGCCACAACATCTGCAGAACTGGGTTTCATTTTGTTTAAAGTATTTTATTATTAAGTTATTTTTGGGTTTTATTTTGTAATAAGGCCGCTATCTAAGTTTTTATTTGGTTTAATTTTTATTTGATGATTAAATTACATTTTATGGAATCGCTAGTTTAGGCTGCGCTGGTTTCAAAATCTAAAGAACGTTTTCAAAACTCAACGAGTGAATAATATGGATAACTTAAAGGATTAATAAACTGGTTTTAACAAACTTACTCTTTTGATTCAAACCTCACTTAAGACACAACAAGACTAAAAGGGTCGTAAACTTAGTTTTAGGATCGTGTGACACACCAAGATCTGGTCGTAACGCCTAGGCCGGGTTTGGGGTGTTACATAAAGGCTCTATTAGTCTTATCATTTGATTTGCTATGTGCTAGAGTGGACTAAAGGTTATCAATCGAGGAGTGTTGGAGGCTAGGATCATTGGAGCAGCTAGATCTGAGGTTAATTAGTGTTTGCGACAAAGGTAAGCATTCTAAGGCCTTAAGGGATGTTGGCCAAATATGGTAAGCATGGTTACATTAGTTGTCATTGATTCATAAGTCTAAAATTGTAGTGGTCGATTGTAGGATAATCGTGTGGGAGATCTCGCTGTGGTAATCGCAAATCAGGTGTGTAAACGAACACCCTCTAGTAGACTAAATTGGCAAAAGTCGAAAAGCCGAAATGCCAAAATTCTGGCATTTCGTGGGCTTACGAGCGTGCAAGCACTCGTGGGTTGGTTGGAAGTGGTAAGATCTGTAATCGGAATCGGTAAACTTGGTGAGTGCACGATTTCGTGCACCTCGGTAAATTTGGGCCTCGAGGGGGTGAATTTGAGCCCAATAGGCTTACAGGCCCATTTGGGTAAATATGAGCGGCAAGTGGGTTCTGGCATTCTGTAGGTTAAAACTGTTAAAACTACTATGAAAGTTGGGCTAAGTGGGCCAAAATAGCTAGTTGACACTATAGGGCCCATTAGGGGTTTTTGGGCCCGATAGCTTTAAAGTTGGTAAATGGGCTAGATAAACTGTTAGCGTGAAAAATTGGACTATTAGTAACTAAAATGTGCATAAAACCCTAAAAACTGGTAAAATTACTGAAATACCCCTTAAGTGTGGAAAATTACTGTTTTACCCCTAGGTGCAAAATGACCATTATACCCTTAGGGTTAATTTTGACTGAAATGCATGCTATACTTTATCTATTCACTGTATGCCATGACATGTTTAACTGTTGCATGGGATTGGGTTTATTGATAGAGGAAGTGCTAAATGGCAATGCAACGTTTACTAAAAGGGGCTTTGCCTCATTTTACTGAAAGGGGCTATGCCTCGTTTTACTGTTAGTGGCTTGGCCACGTTATCTGATTAAGCAACTATGTAGCGACTGTGGTGTGTGGGGCTGGGTGGGTTGAGTTGTTCCCCACATGGTGTGTAGGGCTGGTACGGGTGATGTGTAGGGCTGGACATAGGCTAGGCTTTGCATATATGCATTATTTCTAATATGTTACTGTAATGGGCCTATGGGCTGCATTGTTATCTGAATAGGCCTTCAGCCCTTTTAAACTGTATCTGAATAGGGCTAAGGCCCAGTTAACTGATTACTGGATAGGGCTTCAGCCCAGTTATTACTGAGACTGGATAGAGCTTAGGCCCAGTAAGCTTGAGTTGATTTGGGTTCTAGATGGGCTTTCTTTACACACTGAGTTTCCAAACTCACCCCCTTCCTCTCATCTACGCAGGTGAGCCCTAGACTGGTGGACTTGGAGCTACAGGGATTCAGAGTGGCCACGTGGACTGCACTTAATGGTTTTTAATTAAGTCTTTTTACGTTCATATTTATTTTAAATTACTTTTCATTTTTTGGGTTTGTAATAAGGTCGCTTTAAGTATTTTAATTTGGGTTTTTAATTCTTTATTTATAATTTGATTTAAACAAGTAGACTAAGGCTGCGTGGGGTTTTCCTAAGATTAAACAATGTTTCCAAAATGAAATACATGTATCAAATGGATAACGAATAGACAAACAAAATCTTGTAACAAAATGAATTTTAAACTGGTAGTGGATAGGATGTTCACATATTAAACCTGGATTTTCCTCCCAAACTATATTTACAGTTTTACAAAACTCACCCTAATTGTTATAACCAAGGAACATGCTTAATCCGTCGTTGATGTGACACACCAGACTTGGCCGTAACATCTGGGCCATGTTTGGGGTGTTACATGTGCTTCCGATATCCTATTAACTAGTCGAGCTAGGGTGGATATAGATGGCATGCCATAGGATTGGAAGAGTTCAGGGTTACTTCGACCTCGAGTCGATGAGACACTTGGAGTGTCATATTGCTTCGGATAGATTCGATGAGGTACTGGGTACCACTTTACTTCGGCTAGGCCGATGAGACACTGGGTGTCAACTTTGCTTCGAACTATCCGATGAGGCATTGGGTGCCGATATGGTGTGTTTGGTTGGATCCGTGTATCTGCCAGTGTCTGAGTCAAGTTAATAGGGGTAAATAAGTGAAATGATAAATTCTGAATAAAAGTGATTGAGCTATTGAAAGAAATAAGAAAGTGAATTTGTGAAATAAAGTATGAAATGAGATATGTGATATGAGATCGAATGAATGAACCAAAAGTTCATGAAATGTTCAATTTGAAATGTGAATTGAAATATTATATAAGATTGAGAAATGAAGCTAAAGTTCACAAATCATTTGAAATTATACAAATAATATGAGAAGTTAATTTAAAAGAATATTATAATTGAACTTAGTTGATTTGAATGAGAATTTGATATGTGAATAGGAAACTGAAATATGAGATTTAAAATATAAACCAAAGGTGTATGGATTGATTGAATTGATAATATAGGAAGTTAATTGATGAAATTGTTATTTTAATTATATAATTTTAGTAAATATAAATTGTAATAGAATTGACATCAGATAAGAGATAAATGAAATGAATTGTATATGAATTAGAACGATCTATTGAAATGAGATTGATAAATCTAATAAAATTAAGAGAGAGATATAAGGTATGAATTCAATTTGGATAAGATTTGAGATATTACTTACAGTTTTTATTGAATGATTTAATTTTAAAGAATGAGAAAATCTAAGAATAATTGTAGACTTAAACTGAATGTATATAAATCATTGTATAATGTTGTAAATTTGGATTATGGTAATACTACTGAGTATACACATACTCAGCGTACGGTTGTTTTCCGTGTGCAGGTTAATTGAAAGTTGGTGTTCGGTCCAGCATCCAAAGTAATCCCAACCTCAAAGAAAATTTGAAGTAATGTACCTTTCTTTTGATATTGGTGGCATGTACCTAGGTAATGAATAGGTTGAGTATATGAGTCTTATGATTATGGTTGTAAAATAATGATTTAAATTGGTTAAAAGTATAAAAAGGGAACTAATATGACATACTAAATATAAGTATGATATGGAATTAACTAAAGTTTATTGGTATGAATTTAATTGGTATATGTATGTTTATTGAACAAATAGATAAATAAATTGTTTAGGAATGGTTAGATATGTTTGTCTGTGTAAATATATTGATTGTTATAAAGGTTGCCAATTTGCTTTGTTTGAAATTTTGCAGGGTTGGCTAGGTTAGTTTAGAAAGACTCATATTGAGTCCACACGGTTTAGCACACGGGCGTGTGGCTTGGCTGTGTAAGAAAATCATAATGCTCTACGGGTAAGGGACACAGGCTTGTCCCAAACCACCACGGCTGTGTTGAACCACATGGTTCATTAACACGGGCTTGTGAGCCCTACTCTTTAGAAAAATTTTTAAAATGTTCGAAAAATTTCTCTAGTAACCGAATTAGTCCCCAATTATTCCTAACTCGTATTTTGGGCCTCGAAGGTCCAAATAAGGGACTATAAGATTATATTATAATATGTTTGATAATTATTTGTATATTATTTGTAAATTGTCCGATCGGTCCGGTAGTGCTCCGTAACCCTGTTCCAGCGACGAGTTGGGGTTACGGGTGTTATATGCTTACTAATTGGCATTACCACCAGAACTTGACTGAATTCACAATTTCTTTCACATGCCTATGTTACGAAGATCGGTCAGATCCTTCACATGTTATCTCCCAAACGAAGGTTGAGATTTAGCCTGACATGACTTACAGTGAGGAACCAATTAAAATCCTAGCACATGAGACAAAAGAACTGAGAAATAAAAAGATAGCTTTAGTGAAAGTTCTCTGGCAACAACATGGGATAGAAGAAGCTACCTAGGAACCGGAGGAAGCAATGAGGAAGCAATATCCAAACCTTTTTACTGGCAAAATTTTCGAGGACAAAAATTCTTTAAGGGGGAGAGTTGTAATAGCCTGATTTCCAGTGATGTCAGAAATAGTGGTTCGTGGCCACTAAATTTGGCAAAAAAACTCATAAATTTTATTATTTAATATTTACAAGCCAAATGTGGTTTTTAAAATATTTTTGAATTAGTAAATTTGTATTTATAAGGATTTATTAGATTAATTGATTAAGAAAAAGAGGTATCGAGACATTGGTGTCATAAACTGAGCCGTAAATATTTTTATAAATATTTATGGAGTGTCAATAAGGTAGTATTAAAATTTTGTTAGAAAATTTTAACGTTACAATAGTCAATTAATTAAAAAGGACTAATTGAAAAAGGTGCAAAACATGCTAAAGTGATTAAATACCTTAATAATTAAATAAGGGAGGACTTGAGAAGCAATTATACCTAAAACAATAGGCTGAGGTGGCATAGCATGAAAAAAAATCTGGAAATTGGTAAAATAAGCGCAAAATTATAAATTTTGCCAAATTTAAGTGAAATAAAAGAGAAATTGAAATTCTAGATAAATTCATCACCATTTTCAGCTCAAAAATAGCCATTGAAGAGGATTTAAGCTGGTCTTTCATATTTTAGCTTCATGTAAGTTTAATTCTTACTTTTTCCTTTAAATTTCTATGTTTTGGGACTTTTACAATTAGGTCCAACTACCTATTTCATTAGTTTTTTATTTTGTTGAAAGTTTTGGAAGATACCATTGATAAGTTCATATGATTTTAGTTATTAAATGATGAAATTGAGATGTTTATGGGTATTTAAAGGTACTTTATTAAAGAATTTTGGATGAAATCATGTTTTAAGGATTAAATTGGAAAGTTATTGAATTTATGGAAAATTTTGAAATTTCATGGAATTTATGGGCTATTATTGATGTGTATGAAAATTTTTAGGTTTGGAATAAGGATTAAATTGCATGAATTTCATTTTCGAAACCAATGACGAAATCGTCATTTAGTAAAAGTATAGGGGCAAAATGGTAATTTTGCCTAAGATGTGACTTGGATTGAATTGAATGTAAATTGGATTGAATTGAATGTAAATTGTATTAAATTGATGTTAAATTCACTCTTATAGATCCGGATAGACTAAATACGGAGCTAGATCGTGGTAAAGAAAAGGTATCGGATTAGTAGATTTCAAGTCACGAACAATTGTCGAGGTAAGTTCGTGTAACTAAATTTTATATATTTATATGCTTAAAATTGAATGATTGAATATGTAAATTATATAAATGCCTTGTATGTGTATGTAATTTATATTATATCTGATATTCCTTGATAAATAAATAAGTCCCATATGGATAAGGAGACTCGATTGGATACAGGGTTCTGTTTCCCGAAATGGTAGTGTTCTTGCATATGTTACAGACATACCATAGCTCAAGAGAGCGTCCCATTACAAGCCCTCTCAAGCTTCCCATTATAGTTTTCTTACGAGCTTCCTGTTAAATGCTCTTTAGACTATCCCGAATGGTTGTGATATGCATATGTTGTAGACCCACCCACGCTCTAATGAGCGTTCTGTTTATAGGTTCTTTGGAAACCTCCCGTTAAAGGCTCTTCGGAGCTTCGAGTTAGTGTTCGCTTGAACTTCCCGTTATATGGCTATCCTGTGCTTTCCGTTTAATTGCTCTTTGGAGCTACCCGATATAGGCTCTCTGTGAGCTTCCCGTTATTAAGCCCAAATAAGCTTCCCGTTTCATGGCTAAATGAGCTTTCTGTTATAGTGCTTGAGAGATAGCTTTCTATTTTAGTGCTTTAATGAGTACTCCCAAACATGAATTGAAGGATTACTGATTGTACACTTTATGTATAGTACCCTCGTATTCATCGGGATTTCATATGACTCAACGGGTGAGATTCTGACATAAAGATAAGTGAAAATTAGAATGAAATTAATATTTGAAAATACATGAAATGCATGGAAATTGGTATTTGACGAGCTCATCCTTGTTATTGATATTTACCTAAGATATATGTGACTAATATGTTGGTTGAAATGTTGTGTGCTTAGGCTATAGCCAAGTTGTTTGGAATGTATGTGTATGTTTATTTAATATACAAATGAATGGTAAGTTTATTTCCCGTTATACGAACTTACTAAGCACTAAGTGCTTACTCTATTTCATTTTCTCTGTTTTATAGTACTCGGAGGCTCGGCAGATATATCATCACACTATCCATTAGATTAACTCGATATATTTAGTAAATTAATTTTGGATATAATGGCATGTATAGGCTAATCTAGCCAAAGTTGGCACATAAATGTTTTGGTTGTAAATAGCCATTGGAATGGCTAGTGATGTATGTGATTAATATATATATATATATATGTGTATGTGTGTGTGTATGTGTTTAAGTTATCATTAAATTGGGCGTATGGATGAATGAATAAAAATGAGATGAATATGAATATGTATATGAGTTTTAAGTAGATATGAAAATATATTGTCACTTGAGATGTTTAAGGTCACCTTAGTTAATTGAGGTAATATGTTATACGTAAGACATGATTTTGGTATGTTTAAGTGCTTAAAATGGTTGGAAATTGTGTTTAAATGTTCATGTAGGCGAAAAGTGGAAATTGGGTGAGGAATAAGGCTTGGAATTGGCCTTATTTTGTCCACACGGGCAGAGACATGGGTGTGTGTCTTAGCTATGTGTGACACACAGCCTAGCACATGGGCATGTATTCTGGCTTTGTGTCCCCTGCACCTTGCAAAATTTTGAAATTTCACGAAAATTTTAAGTCTCGACTTGTTTCTAATGCATGTTTTAGGCCTCGAGGGGTCATATAAGGGACTTTGTAAATATTCTTCTGACATGGATGATAAAATAACACAAAATGTCTATATTTGATCTGTATAATCTGGTAATGCTCCGTAACCCTATTCCGGCAATGGATACGGGTTAGGGGTGTAATAGCCTATTTTCGAGTTAGATCAAAACAGGTGGTTTTGGGACCACGTAACCGAGTTAAATTACTTATTTATTTGTTTTATTAATGTATATAGCATGATAGAATTACTGTGTGAAAGTTTCGTAAAGAAATTTTACCGATTAAACGGTCAATTCGGTAAAAAGGATTAAATTGCATAACGCGTAAAATATGAGTTCTATTTGTTAAATGAGCTAAATAGCTATAGAATTAATTGAATGGGCCTTGTATGGTAACTATACCATTGGCTTTATGAGTGGACAATTATGGGCTTTTATTTAATGATGTTCATGTTTTAATACTAAGGTTAGTTTTGTAATTTAGTAAATAAAGTTAGAATAAAATAAAACAAAACAAAATTAATTGTTTTGTATCATCTTCATTCCTGAAAATGAGAAAAGAAACAGCCATGGGATGGCTTTAAGTTCGGCTAAGCTTTAAAGCTTCATTAAGGTACAGATTTTGCTCGATTTTTAATAATTTTTTGCATTTTCGAGATCATTGCTTCGTAATCTAGCTAGCTTGTATCTCTGATTTTTGAATTATTAAAGTTTTTGTGTTTTGCCATTGATGAACATTTGACTATTTTTATGGTTGATGATAGAAAATAAATCTTTGATGTTAGATTAATGAGTTTTGCTAAGTGATTTTTTGATAAAAATGTCAATTAAGGACTAAATTGAGAAAACTAAAAAATTCAAGGTTAGATGTGTGATTAAATTAAAAATATGGGCTGTTATGAGGTTATACAAAATTTGGCTAGCATGCGTTGTCTTTAAATTGCATGAATTTGCAATTTTACGTGATAAGGACTAAATTGTAAAAATGTGAAAATTAGGGGCAAAAGCATAAATTTTCCAAAATATGTGTAAAGTGTTAAATTGAATAATTTGGAAATTAATATACTGAATTTGATATATTATTTAGATCTAGATAAGTCGAGATCGAACTTAGATCACAGAAAAAGGAGAAATGGACGAATAACCGATATTTATTATCCAAGCGACTTGAGGTAAGTTCGTAAAGCTAGAATTGAATTGTTAATTGCTTGTAAGTTCGTAAAATGAATTACTATTATACAAATGAATTATTGATATATATATATATATATGAAATATTGATATAAGAACGAAATACTATTAGTGAATGAATTATTATTTATGTAATATGAGTCATATGAAATGTATATGTAAATGAGATGGATATGTATTATAAAGATTACATGTTACAAAAGTTACAAGAGTAAATGTGATATGAGATGAATTGGGATATAAATATATGTGTTATAAAAGGAAATGTTACATAAGATGTATGATGTGTATATATGAAATGGTACATGGCTTATATGAATTACATGAGTAAATGGTGACATAGTTCATATGAATTATATAAATGAGATGTTGTTTCGAATTGCTTATTTGTTAAATGCTTTGGCTAAATTCCAAGTCCCGTTTGAACCGTAGAAAGTCGTAGGATACAAGTGACATGTCACTAGGGTTACTGTTTGGTCGAGCTCCAGTATTTGTTGCGGACTCACCACAGCTCATATGAGCTTACCGTTTCAATCCTTCGGGGCTTACCGTTTTAGCTCTACGGAGCTTATTGTTCAGCTCATTTGAGCTTACAGTTTACCGGCTCAGGAGGAGCATAAAAATTATGGCTTGAAAGAGATATATGATGATGAATTGACAGATTACTGATTTATACACTTAGCGTGTATCACCCGAGTATCCCTCGATATTTCATTAGGTCCAACGGACATTATACTGACATGAATTACATGGATATTATATGATACAGTAGTTATATGATTTACATGAATATATGCTATAAGAGTTATATGATTTACATGAATATATACTATACAAATTACATGATTTACATGGATATGTGTTACATGAATTGAATAATTTACATGGATTATATGTTACATGAATGACATGAGTTATAAAGATGATATGTTACATGAGTTACTTGAATTTAAAGAGATGAGATGTTACATGAATTACATGAATTATATAGATGAATTAGGTATTAGATAGACATTACATGTTTGGTTTCATTCTTGTGAACAAATGAATTACAGTATATACGAATGAATTACCATTGTAATGGGTGAATTAGTGTTACTATTGATATATGTGTATTATGGACATTATGATATTAATTTATTGAGATATGGAATGAATGATACTTGTGAGATGAGAATTAGGTAGTTAAACCACATATATGGCACGTAAAGTGCGAGATACCAAGTATACGATAATTTCCAAAAATGTTTCATATGGAAAAATGACGATAAAGATGAGGATATAAGCAATGATACTGATTAATTCAGGTATCAGTGAGGACTCTGAAATGTAAGTGATATTTGATGGTTCATATGAGACGTAAGTTGAACCTAATGAATTTACACATGAATTATTGGGTTGTTATTGTAATCGATTTTGAATCGGATGGTTTCTAATTTTGAATTAATTATTAAATGATTTATAATACTTACTAGTTTTACGAGCTTACTAAGCTTATTAGCTTACTCTGTTTATTCTCTGTATTTTACAGTGATTTGAATGCTCGTTTGGGTTAGAAGTCATCGAAGATTTCATTACAATATCCAGGAGACGATTGGTATTTTTGAACTCTTTGAAATGTGGTAATATGGCATGTATAGGCTAGTTTATAGGGTAAAATATATGGTTGCTTATGTGGATGATTGTGATATGAATTTTGGTATTTAATCAAGCTATGTGATATGGCTTGAATTGGAAATGTTTAGTTTGGAATGAATGGTTTTATTATAGGTTCATTTTTTGGTAATTTAAATGGTAATACTTTGATATAAATGGTTGGTAGGATGGGATTATATGATTGTTTTATAAAGTGCTATTTTGATATATATGTATGACCAAATGAAATGGTCATTTTGGTATATGCTTACTTGTGAAATTGGTAAGGTTTTGAAATGGTTTGACATGGTTTTAAATGAGATATGAAACATATGTATTTGACATGAAATGGATTCATGGACATCTGTACATGTTTGTGTTGTAATTGGTTTTGTTTTAGTTGGTTATGAAATGGTTTAAATGTCTATTCTTTGGCTGAATTGATTACTTATTTAGCATTTGAATTTGGATAGTGAACGGGATGATGTGATTTTAATGATAATTAAAGAATGTATTATCGGTATTTCTTCTTAATTGATTTCGAAAGTGAACGGGATGATGTGATTTTAATGATGATAGAAATAGTCGGTGGGATAGTGTTTAAATTATAAAGACATCTGAGTACCGCAATATAGTTGAATAAATTATGATGATTTCTTCAGGTTATTTTATGTGTTGATCTATCCTCAGAGGTATGGTAGCTATATATTTTCAGATGAAATTATTATCATATGAGAACATTGTTTAATATACTGATATACAAAAGCATTGTTGGGCTGTTCGAGTTATGATCGGCATTATTCTATCTTTTCTCTGGTATTTTATTATATAGTGTCGATAAAAAGTCGTCAGTAAAAATCTGTATGATGTTAGTATTCTGTTTCTACTGGTTATTGTTTAGTTGAATATACATGAAGATTATATTACTTCTGTTACCGTTGATTCCAGCACATATGAGTGATGCTTTACCTCTAGATTTCCTCTGAGACATCATTGAGATGTTTATCATCTGATATGGGTGCTTTCTCAAAAAGTTTAGTATGGTATTATATTTGGGATTACAGTATCTTGGTTTTCTTATGGTTCTATATGGTTATCTATGAAAGATATTTATTGAATGGATATAATTATATTTGCTTCTATTATAATTTCTAGTTTGATTATAGTATCGTTGTTATACAAATCCCAGATTCATAAAGGTTGTGATTCTGCACTGGTTGTTATTGGAATTATATTTGATTTTCACTTTTGTTCCAAACTGCGTTATCGACAGGAGAGATCGACTCATTTTTTTCATCTAATTGAGTTATTCATTTGAAAAGTATTTGAATTTTGTGTACTTAAGTTTATCCGTAGGTTCAGAAAATGAATCTTATACGCTCACGGGTGAACAGACGGGTGGTCTGAATGAAGAATTCATATTCTAGAAGATATGATACAGTAATTATAACTGTCGGATCAGATCTAATTCAGAAATGATATTATAATTAAGGTTATTCTGAAGGAGAAAGTTGTCGCATTTGTGAAATTTGAATGACTTGATACTTGTTAATAAAGTTATTAACTATGGAAGGATTATGGATTAGCGATTAATTGCCATCTAAGGAAAGTGATTGTAGCCACAGATACTAGGAACAGAAAATCTTTGTTTACTTTATGGGTAATGAGAATGTAGTTTACTTTATCGAAAGATAGTTTGATATTACTTATGTTAAAGAATTAAATAGATGCTTATTCAGCAAGTCTATGGGATTTGGAAATGAGGCAGTGAATTACAAGCTAAAAGAGAATAATGAGAAATGTCTTCTGATACAGAGTTTCATATTAGAACCGATGACTACTTGTTGTTCTGAGACAGAGTTTGAGTACCGAGGAATCTAAAGATTTTACAGTGAACGATATACGTAGCTCACAGTGGTAATTTGCATGTCTTCCCAAGAAAAACAAGATGTTTAATGATCTAAAACAGTTGTATCGATAGATAGGTATGAAACGAGACATTTCTGACTCTATGCTTAAATGTTTTAAGTATCAACAAGTTAAACTGATTGTTATGTGCCTTCGGGACTGTTACAGTCTAAGGTGATATCTGAGTGAAAATGGGATAGTATTATGATGGATCCTGTATTGGGATTATTCTTATTACCGAAAAAGAAAGATGTTAACTGGGTTACTGTCGAATGTTTAAAAAGTCTGCACATTTATATCTATACGTACAGATTTCTATTTTGATAGACTTATTGAGTTGTACATTACAGAGATTTTCAGATTATATAATATATCAATCTCCTTTATTTTGGAAACCCGAGGTCTATATTATAATTCGGTAGAAAACTACAGTAAGTTTTGAGTACGAGATTGAGTTCTAATACCGTATTTCATCTTCAAACTGATGGTTAAACTGAGAAAATGATTCAAATTATCAAAAATATGTTTTGTTCCTGTGTTTTTTAATTTGAAAGCAACTGAGAAAGACATTTACTGTTGGTTGAGTTTCCACATAATAATGGTTATCAGGTTAGTATATAGATGGCATTGTATGAAGTATTGTATAGTTGTAAATTACCGAACTCTGTTATACTGGATTGAGCTTTGTGAGAGAAAGATCCACTGGATTGTTATCATCAAAAAGATTGAAGAGATAGAGAAAGTAATTCATAACTATTAGAAAGTAGTTTCAAATCGACAGAACAATGATGCGAACTTGAAACGTAAAAATATTGGATTGCAGTTAAAGTACTAAGTCTTTGAGAAAGTATTGCTATATATATAGCATTTCTCGATTTAGCTATAAAGAGAAGATGGGTTTACGATTCATTGGACCATATAAGATAAATAAGAGAATTAAGGTCGTGTTTTATATATCTACGATGCGACGGTGCTGACCAGATCTTTTGCATGTACATTCACCTACCGATATTGATACACTCATAAGTATTTAGTATAGTTAAGAGCAGATCAGGATTTTAGCTCGAGAGATCAAAGAGTTGAAACACAATGCTAAAAGTTTCCCTCTTTGTATTGACATGGGATTGAGGAGACTATGTGTAAACTTGAATAGCCTATAAGAAAGCAATACTCTGATCTGTTTCCTAGAAAGATTTTCGAGGACGAAAATCCCTAAAGGGGGAAGAGTTGTAATAGCCCATTTTCAAGTTAGATCGAAACAGGTGGTTTCAGGACCACTTAACCGAGTTAAAATATTTATTTGTTTTATTAATGTTTACAACATGATAGAATTACTATGTGAAAGTTTCGTAAAAAAATTTTACTGATTAAACTGTCAATTCGGTAAAAAGGATTAAATTGCATAATGCATAAAACATGAGTTCTATTTGTTAAATGAGCTAAATAGCTATAGAAATAATTGAATGGGCCTTGCATGGTAATTATACCATTGGTTTTATGAGTGGACAATTATGGGCTTTTATTTAATGATTTTCATGTTTTAATACTAAGATTAGTTTTGTACTTTAGTAAATAAAGTTAGAATAAAATAAAACAAAACAAAATTAATTGTTTTGTATCATCTTCATTACCAAAAATGAGAAAAGAAACAGCCATGGGAGGGCTTTAAGTTCGGCCAAGCTTTAAAGCTTGATTAAGGTACATTTTTGCTCGGTTTTTAATAATTTTTACGTTTTTGAGATCGTTGCTTCGTAATCTAGCTAGCTCGTATCTTTGATTTCTGAATTGTTAAAGTTTTTGAGTTTTATGTTGATGAATGTTTGAGTATTTTGATGGTTGATGATAGAAAATAAATCTTTGATGTTAGATTAATGAGTTTTGCTAAGTGATTTTTTGATAAAAATGTCAATTAAGGACTAAATTGAGAAAACTGAAAAATTCATGGTTAGATGTGTGATTAAATTGAAAATATGGGCTGTTATGAGGTTATACAAAATTCAGCTAGCATGGGTTGTCTTTAAATGGCATGAATTTGCAATTTTACGTGATAAGGACTAAATTGTAAAAATGTGAAACATTAGGGGCAAAAGCATAAATTTTCCAAAATATGTGTAAAGTGTTAAATTGAATAATTTGGAAATTAATATACTGATTTTGATATATCATTTAGATCTAGATAAGTCGAGATCAAACTTAGATCACGAAAAAATGAGAAATGGACGAATGATCGATATTTACTATCCGAGCGACTTGAGGTAAGTTCGTAAAGCTAGAATTGAATTATTAATTGCTTGTAAGTTCGTAAAATGAATTACTATTTTACAAATGAATTATTGATATATATATATATGAAATACTGATATATGAACGAAATACTATTATTGAATGAATTATTATTTATGTGATATGATTCATATGAAATGTATATGTAAATGAGAAGGATATGTATTGTAAAGATTACATGTTACAAAAGTTACAAGAGTAAATGTGATATGAGATGAATTGGTATATGAATATATGTGTTATAAAAAGAAATGTTACATAAGATGTATGATGTGTATATATGAAATGGTACATGGCTTATATGAATTATATGAGTAAATGGTGACATAGTTCATATGAATTATATAAATGAGATGTTGTTTCGAATTTCTTATTGGTTAAATGCTTTAGCTAAATACCAAGTCCCGTTTGAACCGTAGAAAGTCGTAGGATACAAGTGACATGTCACTAGGGTTACCGTTTGTCGAGCTCCACCATTTGTTTGCGAACTTACCACAGCTCGTATGAGTTTACCGTTTCAGTCCTCCAGGGCTTACCGTTTCAGCTCTTATAAGCTTACCGTTCAGCTCTTCAGAGCTTACCGTTTCAGTCTATTGGGGCTTACTGTTTCAGCTCTATGGGGCTTACCATTTAGCTCATTTGAGCTTATAGTTTACCGGCTCAGGAGGAGCATATCGATTATGGCTCGAAAGAGCATATATTATGATGAATTGACAGATTACTGATTTATACACTTAGTGTGTATCACCTGAGTATCCCTCGATATTTCATTAGGTTCAATAGGCATTATACCGACATGAATTACATGGATATTATATGATACAATAGTTATATGATTTACATGAATATATGCTACAAGAGTTATATGATTTATATGAATATATACTATACAAATAACATGATTTACATGGATATATGCTACATGAATTGAATAATTTACATGGATTATATGTTACATAAATGACATGAGTATAAAGATGATATGTTACATGAGTTACTTGAATTTAAAGAGATGAGATGTTACATGAATTACATGAATTATACAGATGAATTAGGTATTACATAGACATTACATGTTTTGTTTCATTCTTGTGAACAAATGAATTACAGTATATACGAATGAATTACCGTTGTAATAGGTGAATTAATGTTACTATTGATATATGTGTATTATGGACATTATGGTATTAATTTATTGTGATACAGAATGAATGATAATTGTGAGATAAGAAACAGGTGGTTAAACCACATATATGGCATGTAAGTTGCGAGATACCAAGTATACGATAATTTCCAAAAATGTTTCATCTGGAAAAAAGATGATAAAGATGAGGATATAAGAAATGATACTGATTAATTCAGGTATCAGTGAGGACTCTGACATGTAAGTGATATTTGATGGTTCATTTGAGACGCAAGTTACACCTAATGAATTCACACATGAATTATTGGGTTGTTATTGTAATCGGCATTGAATCGGATAGTTTCTAATTTCGAGTTAATTGTTAAATGATTCATAATACTTACTAGTTTTACGAGCTTGCTAAACTTATTAGCTTACTCTATTTATTCTCTGTATTTTACAGCGATTTGAATGCTCGCTCGAGTTGGAAGTCATTGAGGATTTCATTACACTATCTAGGAGACGATTGGTATTTTTGAACTCATTGAAATGTGGTAATATGGCATGTATAGGCTAGTTTATAGGTTAAAATATATGGTTGCTTATGTGGATGATTATGGTATGAATTTTGGTATTTAATCAAGCTACGTGATATGGCTTGAATTGGAAATGTTTACTTTGGAATGAATGGTTTTTATGATAGGTTCATTTTTTGGTAATTTAAATGGTAATACTTTGATATAAATGGTTGGTAGGGTGGAATTATATGATTGTTTTATAAAGTGCTATTTTGGGATATATGTATGACCAAATGAAATGGTCATTTTTGGTATATGCTTTCTTGTGAATTTGGTAAGGTTTTGAAAAGGTTTGACATGGTTTTAAACGAGATATGAAACATATGTATTTGACATGAAATGGATTCATGGACATTGGTACATGTAACACCCTATACCCGTGTTTAATACCGGAACAGGATACGAGTATTACCAGAATAACATACATGCAATCATATCAAATCGAGAAATAAAATGATTATCTAACTTAAACCCATCAATTATTCACCCATCTTTTAAACATTAAATTCACAGATATCTTAAATTTATAATTTAACTAATATTAAATTATATCGATAACATAATACAAGTGATATACGCCATATTAGAAATCAACTTTTCAAGTAATATTACTAAAATTTACAACGAAATAGTCAAGTCTTCTATAAATGTCATATATCCAAAATATGTTTACAAAATAAAAAAACGAAGGATGGAGAATGTTGGTGAGCCTCTGACAATTTTTCCCCGAATCACGAACAAACTCGATTACACTATAAAATAAGACAAAAAAGAAAGAAGAAGCAAAGTACGCTTGTAGCTTAGTAAGTAATATGTAAATAATAAAAAAAATAACAAACTGATAATGGCATTTATAGATCCCAAAATATGTATCCACAATTACACAACCTTATTCTCACATGCATTTATCATTTACTTAAGTTCAGTACAAGTTGTCCATTCGAGTCCCAGTCACTAAATTATTTTTATCGGCAGTTATGGAGCTTCAAATTAAGCTTTGATAATTTTTCCAGAAACTAGACTCATATTTCTTCTTACCATAAAAATTTCAGAATTTTTGGTTGGGCCAGTTAATACAGTTTATTCATTAAAACTTCCCATGTTTTGCTGCTCAACAACCCTAACCACTCTTCACTCAAATTTTAATTTCTCTTTATAAAGAATTTCAAAGATGTTTACGTTTGTTTCTACTAAAAACCTACTCAATAAGGAATCCACCCATATAAATTATGTTCCATAACTATTTTTGTACAATTTTTAATGATTTTTACAAATTAGAACCGGGGATTACGAAATCAATCTGAACCAGTCTTACAAAAATATGAATATCTCAAAATATTGAATTCCTTTGCTTTCTCTGTTTCTTTTATATGAAAATAAACTAAATAATCTTTAATTTCATGTCTCATTCAACCTATAATTCAATTTCTACCATTTTTGGTGATTTTTAAAATTTACTTAACTGCTACTGCCAAAAACTATTATATTTCAAGTTTCACTGTTTCATAAATTTCCTTGTATCAAGTTTTCATAGTAACACTTAACTATCTCAAACTTACCAAAGTTCGATTACTTATCAAGCACATTGCTCACAACACATATATTCATATCCCTATACTTAACACCATATTTTCATATGAATTTGCAATTAATAGGTCTTCCTGTTGAACACATCGGAATAGTAACAGATAATCGGTGGCCTGCACATAGTACCACCGTTGTAGCCGAAGCTAATTGGTGCACATAGTAGCCTGCACTTAGTACTGCACATGTGACAAAAAACCATTTCTTACACATAGTGGTCTGCACTTAGTACCACACATGTGATCGAAATAATCGAGTACGCATAGTAGCTTGCACTTAGTACTACACATGCGACCCAACCATTTGGTACACGTAGTAGCCTGCACTCAGTACTACACACGTGACTTAAACCATCTTGAACACATAGTAGCCTGCATATAGTACTACACATGTGTTCTCACAACGGATCATTCATATCTTTTCTATTCCGAAGGTTCAATCGGGAAATTCTTCACTTTTCAACATTTTACCAATTCATCCATACTCAATTTCAATTCATAATTTACCTCAAGTGAGCATTCAATATGCAACCACGAATCATTTAATAACAAAATATTATAACATAAGTAAAAACGATATATTATTTACATACAGACTTACCTCAGTGCAAAATATAGAAATTTTGCAATTTAGTCCATAACCTTTTCCTTCCCCCGATCAAGGTCGATTCCACGTCTTTCTTGATCTAAAATAACACATTTAGCTTATTTAGTACTTACATTTATCAAAATAGCCCTTAACTCTAACTTTGGCAAAATTATAATTTTGCCCCTAAACTTTTGCATATTTACACTTGTGCCCCAAAGCTCAAAAATTAAACTTTTTCCCTAATGCTTATGTTGTAGGACTGTTGATCATTTATTTACCAACGGCAACATCAAATTCCCACTTTAAAATGTACTTATGAACATTAGGTATTTTTTACCGATTATGCTGTTTTACTCGTTTTTACTTAAAACTGAGTAGCACAAGTTGTTTAGCATAATTTAAAACCTCATATTCTATCATAAAACATTAAAATAAACACCTTTCACCTATGGGTATTTTTCCAAATATGAACCCTATGTTAAATTATTGCTAGAATAAGCTATATCAAGTTACCGGGACTCCGAAAACGTAAAAAACATTAAAAATGGGGCTTGGAATCACTTATATGGAGCTTGGAAGCTTGAAACAAACCCTAGCTATGGAGAACACAGGTGCAATTTTAGTCTAGAATTGAATAATAAAACTTGTTGACTCGTGATAAATTGTCGTTGCAAAATAATTCTGCCATGCCATTTTTTTGGTTTTTTCTAGTAAACTGCAACGTTTTCATAGGCATTTCTCCTAATCTCCTCTAGTTCAGTGATATCCAATAGCCTTTTCTTTCCAGTAGCTTCATAGTCCATGTTCACTTGCTTAATTGTCCATATTGCTTTGTGTTCCAATCCAATTGGCAAGTGACATGCTTTCCCAAAAACTAATTGATACAGCGACATCCCTATTGAAGTTTTGTATACTGTCCGCAATGCCCATAAAGCGTCATCCAGTCTAGAAGTCCAATATTTCCTCGAAGGGTTTACAACCTTCTCAAGAATGTTTTTAATTTGTTGATTCAATACTTCGGCTTGTCTATTAGTTTGCAGATGATAAGTAATAGCCATTCGATGATTAACTCCATATCTCTTCAGTGTGATCGCCACTTGGTTGCAATGAAAGTATGTACTATGATCACCAATCAATGCATTTGGTGTGCCAAAGCGGGTGAGTATATGCTTGTGAGAAAATTTAAGCATTGTCTTTGCATCATCCTTTAGGAATGCAACAGCTTCAACCCACTTCGAAACATAGTCAACAGCTACTAATATATAAAGATTTCCAAATAAACTTGGAAATGGTCCTATAAAATCCATACCCCAAACATCAAACAATTCAACCTCCATAATTGGCTACTGAAACATTTCATTGTGTTGTGATATAGAACCAGTGCGCTGACACCTATTGCATTAATTCACAAAATTGTGGGCATCTTCGAATAATGAAGGCCAGTAGAATCCTGATTGGGGAACCTTAGCAATAGTTCGTATGCTACCAAAATGACTTTCATAAGGAGCATCATGACAGTGCTTCAGGACAGAAAGCATCTCCTCTTTTGGAACACAATGCCAAATGATGCTGTCATTGCATACCTTGAATAAATACAGCTCAATCCAATGATACTTCACTACTTCACGAAGAAAATTTTCTTTTTTATGGCCTGTGACACCTAATGGGAGTTTTCCATACACTAGATAATCAACTAAATCAGCATACCAAGGGGTTGCATCTACAGTAAATAACTTCTCATTTGGGAATGCATTGACAATTTGAAGTATGTTTTCATCTTTGCTGCCAACTTCTAATCAAGACAAATGGGTTGCAACTTGATTCTCTAAACCTTTGCGGTCTTTTATCTCAATGTTGAATTCTTCCAACAGTAAGACCCAGCATATCAGTCTAGGTTTTGCATCATTCTTCGCAAAAAGATATCTCAATAACGAGTGATTAGTAAATATAGTAACCTTTGTGACCGACAAAATAAGAACGAAACTTGTCAAAAGTAAATATTACAGCCAACAGTTCTTTCTCTGTAGTGGTATAATTGATTTGAGCCTTTGTAAGAGTTTTGCTAGTATAATAGATGGCGTGAAATATTTTTCCATTGCGTTGTCCTAGAACAACACCCACGACAAAGTCGCTTTCATCACACATAACTTCAAAAGATTGAGACCAATCTGGTGCAACGATAATGGGTGCATTTACTAGCTACTTCTTTAATTGAATAAATGCATCCAGACATGCATCGTCAAAGAAGAATTTTTAATTCTGTTCCAGCAATGAGCATAAGGGTTTTTTAATTTTTGAGAAATCTCTAATAAATCTTCAGTAAAACCCTACATGCCCAAGAAAACTGCGAATACCTTTCACATTTGTCGGTGGAAGTAATTTCTCAATGACTTCCACTTTAGCTTTGTTTACTCTAATGCCTTGACTAGAGATGCAATGGCCTAATAAAAAAAGGCCTTCAATTGCCACGAAATGTCATTTTTTCCAATTTAGAACAAGATGCATGTCTTCATATTGCTTCAATACTTTATCCAAATTGTTAGCGCAAGGATCAAAATCATTCCCATAGACTGAGAAATCATCCATAAAAACCTCTAAAGAATCTTCAATCATATTTGAGAATATTGCCATCATGCACATCTGAAATGTGGCTGGTGCATTGTAAAGACAGAAAGGCATACAGCGAAAAGCAAAACTACCAAGGGGATAGGTGAAAGTTGTTTTCTCCTGATCCTTCGGTGTAATAGCAATTTGATTGTACCCAGAATAGCTATCTAAGAAGCAGTAATAGGCTCTTCCAGCAAGCCTGTCTAACATTTGGTCAATGAAAGGAGTGGGAAGTGGTCTTTCCTTGTGGTAGCATTATGTTTGCGATAATCCATAGGAACTCGCCATCCCATAGGAATGCGTGTAGGAATTAATTCATCTTTGTCATTGCTAACCAAGTGATGCCACTCTTTTTAGGAACGCATTGCACTGGACTTACCCAATTGCTATCAGAAATAGGGTAAATAATTCCAACATCAAGCCATTTTATAATTTTGTTCTTAACAACTTGTTTCATCTTCTTGTTTAATCTTCTTTGTTGCTAAATCGATTGCTTGCCTTCATCTTCCAACTTGATCTTGTGCATGCAAAAAGATGGACTAATGCCTCAAATATAGGTAATACTTCAAGCAATAGCTCGTTTATGTTGCTTAAAAATATGAACCAATTTCTCTTCTTGAGTTACATCCAGTGTTGCGAAGATAATAACTAGAAGAGTATTGTTAGCACCAAGAAAGATGTATTTAAGATGAGCAGGTAGTGGTTTCAATTCCAAAGTAGAAGCTTCATCAATAGATGGCTTGAAAATTGGAGTTGTTCTATTGGCTAAGTCTAAGGATTCAATTTGCCATCTATGCCTGAGTTCAATATTATTAACTTCAACCATGCTGTCACAATCATCTAAGAATTCATTATTAGATATTATTACAAACTCCTTAGAAAGTATTATGCTTTGGTTATTGAATTCTTCCTCAATTAGATAATCTAGCACATCAACAGTATGGGCATTCTTCTTTATCCTTGCATTGAATAGATTTGAAAACACTGAAGGTAACGTGCTCATCATTAAGTCGCATGGTCAGTTCACCTTTGTAAACATTAATAAGTGCTCCTCCGGTGGCTAAAAATGGTCATCCCAAGATTATGGAAACCACTTGTTTGCCTAGCTGTCAAGTATGATAAAATCAGCCAAAAAAATGAATTTATCAACATGAACTAAGATATCTTTGATTTGCCCTTCAAGTTGAGCCAAGCTCGATCTCCTAGTTGCAATGTCACTGTAGTAGGTTTCATATGACTAATTCCCAACTTTCTGAAAATAGATAGTGGTATTAGGTTGATGCTAGCTACCAAGTCACATAAGACCTTGCCCAAATAATGGCTGCCAATTGAATATGGGATAGTAAAGCTCCCAAGATCTTTCATTTTAAGGGACAACTTATTTGTCAAAACAACACTACATGTAACACCCCTAACCCGTATCTGTCGCCAAAACAGGGTTTTAGAGCATTACCAAAACTTTCAGAACATTTTCGAATAATTCATGTAAATTACTATTCATTTACCGAAATCATTCATATCATCCCTTAGTATGGCCTTCGAGACCTAAAACATGCATTAGAATCAATTTGGGACCAAATCGGGATCTCTAGGAATTTTTTGCAAAATCCCAAAATTTTTCTCATTATTAAGATTCACACACCCGTGTGGTAAGGGACACGCCCATGTGGTCAGGCCGTGTGAGGTCACACGCCCGTGTCCCAAACCTGTTTAACTATCTGACTTGTAACTCATGAACAAATCAAGTCACACCCCCGTGTGCTAGGCCGTGTGGTTAATTTAAATTTTTGAAAACTAGGTGCAAGATTCGCACGGCCAAGGGACACGTTCATGTTCTAGGCTGTGTGCCTCACACGGCTGAGACACACACCCGTGTCTCTGCCCGTGTGCTCAATTTTGAGCATTTTGTTTCTCAAAATTAAGGTGCAGGGGACACACGGCTGAACCACATGCCCATGTTACCAGGCCATGCGTCACATAGGGTCTTAACACACACCCGTGTGTCTGCCCGTGTAGACAAAATAAAGCCATTTCTAGCTTCATTTCTCACCCAAAATCACACCCAAGGCCAGCACTTGAAACACACATCCAATACCAACCATTCCAAGCATTCAAATTAAACAAATTCCATCATTCATCAAGGCATACCTTTACATGCATGTGAGTTTATAGCTTACCTTGATTTAACTTAGGTATTAACAACAATTGATCTCATATACTTAACATTTCACATGTGAATATATCATAATAACCAACTTAACATATATTTAGCTACCATAACATGACATTACTAGTATATCAAATCAACCATTTCTAGTTATTCCAATGGCTAGATTACAAACATCATTATCAAGCCACTAATGGTCAAGTTGTCCTATACATGCCATTATACCAAAAGGATTCAACTATGTATACCCAAAATAAGCTAGTTGATAGTGTGACGATGCTCCAACAATCTTTCAACCTTCGCGAGCTTTTGAGCACTATAAAATAGGGAAAATAAAATGGAGTAAGCATTACATGCTTAGTAAGTTCATATAATGGAAAACTAAACTTACCAATCCCGTTTATTAAATCTAAGCATATAATATCATATTTTCAATTCATTAGCAAAAATTCCTAAACACATGCATTCAATCAAGCATGTTAGTTACCAAAATCTCCATATCAATCAAGCAAACATAGATGAGCTCATCATGCAATACTCTTTCAAATTATTATCATTTCATCTCATTTTCTCATAACGTGTCATTGAATCATTGAAATTTCGATGAATGCTCAAGTTGTAACACCCCTTACCCGTGTTCGACACCGGGATGAGGTACGAGGCATTATCGTACTTAACCTACTCGAATGTGTAAAGTCGAACCATAAAATTTCATTTCTATTTAAAAAATTTTCATACATTCTCCTAAAATCCTTATCATGGGCCTACGAGGCCCATAACATATATCGAGAGTGGTTCGAAACTAATCCGGAAACTTTTGGGCACTTAGAAAAGGGACACACGCCCATGTGAAGTGGGACACTCCCGTGTGGGCAGGCCGTGTGGTCACACACACCCATGTCCTAACCCGTGTCGACTTTACTTTTCATTTCGAACCTATAGGGCTTTTTACACTGCCTGGCACACACCCGTGTCCCTGGCCCGTGTCCTTCACACGGCCTCAACACGCCCATGCCTTAGCCCATGTGTGAAAACCTGGACATTTTGTTTATGACGTCAGCATGCAATTTAGGTCACACGGCTAAGCCACACGCCTGTGTGCTAGGCTGTGCCCTCACACGCTAAGACACACGGCCGTGTCTCTACCCGTGTGTTTACTACTCGGCATTCTGTTTTACATAATTTAGGTGCAGGGGATACACGGCCTATCAACACACCTATAGGGCTGACCGTGTGTCACACACGGCCTAGGCACACACCCATGTGCCACCCGTGTGGACAACTATAGGCTATTTTCCAAGCCCTTTGCCACCCTGAAATTTAACCAACCACAAGACCAATTTCAATATCACATATCATGGCATAAATACACTTCTAAATACTCACAATTAAGGCATTTACATGCCACCATGCATTTCATTATCATCAATCACTACTCTACTTAAACATGCAAACTTGCACATTCATGAACTTCATCAACATTGCACAATTTTAACTTAAATAATATTAGCCATTACTTAAACAATTTTAACTTAAACAACATGCAAACTTAAACATGCTAACTTGACAAGACTACAAGAATAAGGAAAAAGAAAGGGAGTAAGCATAATTGCTTAGTAAGTTGCATGAAATAAAATAGCACATAAAACATGGAATGAGCATCCAAATAAAATATCATGAAATATCATAAGAATTCTTTACACATTAACATGGCTTACTCATGCATCTTTCTTACCGATACATACTCATATCATTATGTGTTCATTTTTCTCGTAACTTAGTCAATGCACCTGTATCACTCATCACAAAACTTTAGTCTTTCTCGTTAAGTTCCTCAATTTGGATACTTTTCTCATTAAATTACTTAAAATACCGAAGGATACTCGAAGTGTCAATCTCATAGTAAGATGCCAAAGCCATATCCTAGATATGGTCTTACATGGGATCTCAAGTCAATGCTAAAACTATATACCAGATATGGTCTTATACGGGATCTCATATCGATGTCGATGCCATGTCCCAGACATGGTCTTACACGAGATCGTAGACTGATGCCGATGTCATGTCCCAGACATGGTCTTAAACAGGATCTTCCTTAGATGCTAACGCTATGTCTCAGACGTGGTCTTACAGGGGATCTAAATCTCATCTTGGTGCCAATGACATGTCCTAGACATGGTCTTATACGGGACCACATGCCGATGCCAATGCCATGTCCTGGAATGGTCTTATGTGGGATCTCAATTCGGTGTCAATGCCATGTCCCAGACATGGTCTTACACAGGACCTACAAGTTTTCATGTCATGACTACGGTATCCTTTGTATTCTTTTAAAATTTAACCGGGATTTCTCTAATACAACTTCATCTTTTCTTGGTAAAAATCATATTAATCAAATTTATGGAAATAACATAAATTCATAGAATATCATCACAGTAATTTTCATAATACATAACGGTAATTTATTGCATACAACTTACCTCAGATCCAAAATATGGGTGAATGTTCGATTTAATCCATCACATTGCTTTTTCCCCGGTTTCAGTCTGGGCTTTGAGTTTCTTGATCTAAAATGACAAATTAAGCTTATTTAATATTCACATTGGCTAAATAGCCCATAATTAACACTTTGGCAAAATTTATAATTTTTTCCCTAAACTTTTACATATTTGTAAAATGGTCCCTAGGCTCGTAAAATGAAATACACTTATTTTCTTGATTACCCAAGCCTAGCCGAACCTTTCATGTGCTCATAATAGCCCCTATTTTTCATAAATTTTACTTTTACTACACATTTTATCACATTTGCAATTTGGTTCCTATTAGGGTTTTTAATGAAAAATCACTTAAAAAAAAGATGTTTCCTATACTTTAAACTTTCATATTCTACCACTAGACATCAAAATACATGCATGTCATGTATGGGTATATTTTTTAACGTAAACCCTAGCACAAATTAGTGGCAGAAATAGCTAGATTAAGTATGAGGATTTCAAAAATACGAAGAGAATTAAAAACGGGGCTAAATTGCACTTACGAGTGAGCTTGAAAATGTCAAAACCCTAGCTATGGAGACCCTTCAATTTTCAGCACAAGGAGGAAGAAGATGGACGCAGCTTTTCTTCTTTTTCCCTTTTTATTTCATTAATTAACCAAATAATCGAAATGCCCTTATACCCTTTCTTTAGAAAATTTTCCTTCCATGGGCATTTTTGTCCATCATGCTAATAAAATGTTTAATTGCTAAATAAGGACCTCTAATAATTTTTATAATGCCAATTCATCCTTAAAACTTCTAGAAACTCATATTTTGCAATTCTTGCAATTTAGTCCTAAAGGACAAATTAATCACTATTTCATAAAAATTCCTTCATGGAATTTTCTCACTACCATGCAATCATTTCATAGACTTAAAACTAAGCATGAAATATATTTTTCTACTTTGGATTTGTGGTATCAAAACCACTATTCTGACTAGGCCCTAATTCGAGCTGTTACATAAGTGGTACACTCGAGGTGTACAATTCAATAACCCGTCAGTTCTTTTTCAAGAGTACTCATTAGGGCACTTAATCAAGGAAACACTCGCGAGCCACATATCGTATAATAGGATTACCAGTCTAGGCTAAATCCTTTATATATCGTATGCTTAGAAAAGCTCAACTAGGGGTTACCAGTCCAGGCTAAACCCTTATCGTTACATATACTCGAGAGGTGTTATATTAGGATTACCCTTCCGAGCTAAATCCTTTCTATAATGAGGTCAATAGGATTACTCATCTGAGCTAAATCCCTTCTGTAACAAATGCAAAACCTCATTCATTTCAGAAAAGCACATATGTTCATCGGAATTCAATATTCAATCGAGACTTAACCCTTTTTTCACCATTTTCAAGCATGCATTAAATTTTTCATTATAACATTCAAATAATGTACATCAATATTAGTTGCATTCCATACAAACATAACATTCAATTAATCATATTTACATAACAACGGGCTATGTGGTTTGGGCGTGTCTGGTAGGACACGACCGTGTGAGAAGAGCACGGGCAAGAGACACGGCCGTGTGCCCCTAACTAGAAAAATTTATGAATTTTTCCCCATCTTTTTGCATGTTTTCAATTAGACGCTAAATGTGTTATATGTATCTTGATATGCTCAATTGATCTATGTTTTGATGGTTGTTGATACAAGTTTATTAATGATTAAAAAGTTTAAAATTTTACTGTTTCGACATAAGTTACAAGTCCAGTAATGACCCTTACCTATTCCGGTGACGGTTTCGAGATAGGGGTGTTACAGGCTTTCTACACACACTGAGTTTGCCAAACTCACTCCTTTCCTTCCATCCTTGTAGGTAGGCCCTAGTTCGTGGACTTGGAGCTGGACGAGATTCAAGGTGGCCACGAAGACTGTGTTTTGGTTTGAACTTAATATTTATTTATTTTTACTCATTTTACTTTCTATTTTTTGGGTTGTAATAAGGCTGCTTTAATTATGTTTTGGGTTTTATTTTTATAACTTATTTATTCTTTACCTTGTTATTCTCAATATGACTATGCGAGGTTTTAAAATTTAACCCAACATTTTCAAAATCAATTACACAACTCGACTTGTCAACCAAGTTAATGATTAAAAGCAAATCTTGTAATAAGATGGTAAAAACTAAGACGAACCTCAAGCGGAACCAGGAATTTCTCTTCAAGCCTTAAAAATCTTTTTCAAAAGCTCACCCTAAACTTAGTAAATAGGCAACGAGGATTAGGTCTAGATGATGTAACATACCGGATCTGGCCATAATGTCTGGGCCGAGTTTGAGGTGTTACATTTAGTGGTATCAAAGCCCAGTTGCAACAACTCGGTTGTGGATCAGGTCCAAAAAGGTTTTCAAAATTCTTAAGCCCAAGAAAGGTATTTTTGGAAAATCAAAATTTTTTGAAAAATCTAGAGAAAGAAAAACAAACTCTTTTTAAACTTCATTCTTCATAATACACATGTCTTAAAAAGTTTAATTTTGAAAATTTTTTTTGAGTTTTCTGAAATCTGATGACTGAAGAAGTGGCACACTGAATCCCCGGCACCAAGTCTATAAGTATTTCTTCTTTATACTCTGTACTGCACTGAAACAATACTGTAGATAGAACTGAGCCTTTGACATGATACTATAGATAAGGTAGTATTGAGACTAGAAGACTGAGACTGTAGGGAAAACTAAACCCTAGGAGACTGAGATAGTAGCCAGACTACGAATTACGTGAAAACAAACACTGAAACTTTATCTATACATAAAACATTCTGTAATAAATAACTAAAACATTAAACTAATGTCATAAAATTCGCAAATAGATAAATCGATATGACTACCAGAGCTGCTCGTGGACGAGGCCGTGGACGAGGCCGTGGACGAGGCCGAGGAAGTATGCAGGCTGGATATTCGTCTTTTGGACATATGCCAGCTGAGGAAGTGCAAGGTCTGCCAGCGACAGAGACTGGATCATATGATAGGGCTGCAGGGGACGATGTTCTGTCCCAAGCCATGCTAAGGGTATTAGAGAGGGTCGCTGGGGCAAGCACTGGAATCGTGAATAGAGGGTCCATTTCTGAATGACTCCAGGCTAACGGAGCTGAGGTTTTAAAGGGTATATCTGGAGTAGCCCCGAATGTTACTGAGTATTGGTTGGAAGCCACGGAGTGGATTATGGATGACCTGGGTTGCTCAGTGGAGCAAAAGTTAAAAGGAGCGATGTCGTTGCTACGAGATGAGGCATACTAGTGGTGGATCACCCTGAGAGAGGGTACCCCAGCTGAGCGGGTAACCTGGGAACTGTTCAAGTCGGCCTTTAAGGGAAAATATGTTGGAGCTAGCTACGTGGATGCGCGCAGGAAAGAATTCCTGAATCTGACCCAGGGCAGTAAGTTTGTTGCTGAGTATGAGGTAGAGTTTCTACGGTTGAGCCGATATGCATGCGGTATTGTTGCTACTGAATACGAACACAGTGTTCATTTCAAGGATGGCCTCCGAGATGAGTTGAGAGTATTGATAGCTCCGCAGAGGGAGCGCGATTTTGCTGCACTAGTAGAAAAGGCTAAGATAGCCTAGGATGTGAAGCGAGCTGAACGACAGAACCGTTATAGGGATCGCAACCGATTCAAGAGAGATTCTGGACCATCAGGGGCTGCAAACTAAAATTTTAAGAGAGCTAGGGTGGAGAAACCAGTTCGAGCTGTGCCGGTAAATACTGTTAGACCACAGCCTTGTGGAGACTATGGTAGGGTACATCTAGGTGAATGTTGGAAACGTATTGGAGCTTATTTTAGATACGGGTCCGAGAAGCATCAAGTTAAGGACTGTCCACAAAGGCCAGCCTAGACTCGAGCTGGTGATCAGAGGGTTGCTCAGCCAGTATGAGGAGGACCACCACTGCTAAAGGGCCGTGGTCAAGGTAGATGAGGCAACGGAAATAGACGTGGACGTGGTGCACCTGGCAGAGGTACTGGTAATACTGAGGCTCGTCAGCCAGCCTTGGTGTATACTGCTCGTCGACGAGAAGAGGGTGACACACCTGACGTCATAACTGGTATGTTCTTAATTTCTAGCATACCATATACTGCTCTGATTGATGTGGGTTTGACACATTCGTATGTTGCATGTGAGATTTCTGGGTCGGTGGGTGTGCACTCTGAGGGAACTGTGAGTGGGGTAACTGTAATTAGTCCATTGGGTCACTCGGTTAGGATAGATAAACTTTTTAGGGAGGTGCATTTAGAGACTCAATGTAGAATCTTTACTGGAGACTTAATGGAGTTACCCTTTAGAGAATTTGATTTGATTTTGGGCATGGACTGGTTAACTAAGCATAAAGTGACTCTGGATTGTGCGGCCAAGAGAATGATGTTGAGAACAACTGAGGGTGAGGAGGTAATGGTCATTGGAGAGCGAAGGGACTACTTGTCCAATGTGGTCTCGGCCTTGAGGGTTGAGAAGCTGATTTGTAAAGGTTGCGAGGTATACTTGGCATTTGTGAGCCAAACTGAGACTGAGGGTGTGACAGTGGAGACAATTAGAACCGTTAATGAGTTTCAAGATGTTTTTCCAGAGGAGCTTCCTGGATTACCTCCAAACTGAGAAGTCGAATTTGGGATTGATTTGCTGCCTGGAATAGCTCCAGTGTCCATCGTGCCTTACAGGATGGCACCAAAGGAGCTAGTGAAACTGAAAGCGTAGATTCAAAAATTGTTAGATAGGGGCTTCATTCAACCGAGTGTGTCTCTATGGGGAGCACCGGTCTTATTTGTGAAGAAGAAGGATGGGACGATACGTATGTGCATCGATTATCGCCAGTTGAATAAGCTGATGATAATGAATAAGTATCCCCTACCGAGAATCGTTGATTTGTTTAACCAACTCAGAGGAGCTTCAGTGTTCTCCAAGATCGATCTTCGATCTGGATACCATCAGCTAAGGATTAAGGAGGTGGATGTTCATAAGACAGCATTCAGTACTCAGTATGGTCATTATGAGTTTCTGGTTATGCCTTTTGGGTTGACGAATGCACCTGCAGCTTTCATGAACTTAATGAATCGAGTGTTCCAACCGTACTTGGATCGGTTCATGGTCATTTTTATTGACGATATATTGGTGTATTTGGAAACTGAGGAGAAGCATGATGAGCATCTCTGAATTTTTCTACAAGTGTTGAGAGAAAAGCAACTGTATGCGAAATTTAGTAAGTGCGAATTTTGGTTGCGAGAAGTGACTTTTCTAGGTCATGTTGTTTCAACTGAAGGGATTACAGTAGATCTTCAAAAAATTGAGGCAGTTCTAGACTGGAAGCCGCCAAGGTCAGTATCGAAAATTCCAAGCTTTCTGGGTCTAACAGTTTATTACAGAAGATTTGTAGAGGGGTTTTCTCTAATCGCAGCACCGTTGACGAAACTGTTAAGGAAGGGAGTAGCGTTTGTATGGACTGAGAAGCAACAAGAGGCTTTTTACAAGCTGAAAAAGGTTTTGACTGAGGCGCCAGTGTTAATTCAGCCAGAGTCTGGGAAGGATTTCACGGTGTACAGTGATGCTTCGCATGTGGGATTAGGTTGTGTACTGATACAAGAGGGTAAGGTAGTCGCTTATGCTTCATGACAACTTAAACCTCATGAAGGGAATTACCCAACGCATGACCTAGAGTTGGCAGCAGTAGTCTTTGCATTGAAAATCTGGAGACACTACCTATATGGGGAAAAGTGTATTATTTACACCGACCATAAAAGTCTCAAATATCTATTGACTCCAAAGGAGTTAAACCTTAGACAACGAAGATAGATAGAGTTGCTTAAAGATTACGACTGTTCGATTGAGTACCACCTAGGCAAGGCCAATGTAGTGGCTGATGCACTGAGTCGAAGGACAGTTGCTGAGTTAAGGGCTATGTTTGCCTGTTTGAGTTTGTACGATGATGAGAGTCTGCTAGCTGAGTTGCAAGTGAGATAGACCTAGACAGAGCAAACTAAAAAGAAGTAATTGGAGGATGATTCGTTGGTTCCTCGATTTTAGCAAGTTAAGAATAGGGAGAATGAGGATTTTGGATTAAATACTGATGGAGTTCTCTGTTTCTGTGGGAGAGTTTGCATTCTGAAGGACTCAGATTTGAGGCAAATGATTCTGAAAGAGGCTCATGGTGAACCATGTGCTATGCATCCTAGAGGAAATAAGTTGTATCGAGACTTGCGAGAGGTGTACTAGTGGCCTAGACTTAAGCGAAAAGTGACTGAATTCGTGGGAAAATGTCTGACATGCTAGCAAGTAAAAGCTGAGCACCAGTTGCCTTTTGGACTGTTGCAGCCAGTGAAAATTCCACAATGGAAGTGGTAAAGAGTAACTATGGATTTTGTGAGTGGGTTACCTTTGACACCCTCGAATAAAGACTCTGTTTGGGTAATTGTGGATAGATTGACGAAGTCTGCTTATTTCTTACCGGTTAGAACCGATTACTCACTTCAGAAGTTGGCCAAGTTGTACATGGCAGAAATAGTACGGTTACATGGGGTGCCAGTTTTGATAATTTCTGATTGAGATCCTAGATTTATATCTCGATTCTGGCAAAAGTTGCATGAGGCGTTGGGTACGCGATTGGATTTTAGTACTGTGTTTCACCCTTAAACAGATGGACAATCGGAAAGGGTTATTCAAGTTCTGGAAGATATGCTAAGAGGATGTGTTATTGACTTTCGCAGAAGTTGGGAGGACTATCTACCATTGGCAGAGTTTGCATACAACAACAGTTATCAAGCAAGTATTCAGATGGCTCCATATGAGGCACTTTATGGGCGAAGGTGTCGTACGCCTACATGTTGGACAAAGCTAGAGGAGCGCCAAGTTCTTGGACCAGAGTTGGTGGCAGACACTGAAAGCAAGGTTAAGCTGATTAGAGACCGGTTAAATGAGGCATCTGATAGGCAGAAGTCATATGCTGACCTTAAGCGTAAGGAGATTGAGTTCGCCGTTGGAGATATGGTTTTTCTGAAAGTTTCGCCATGGAAAAAGATTCTGAGATTTGGTAGGAAGGGCAAGTTGAGTCCACGGCTCATTGGACCTTATCAGATTCTTAAGTGAATTGGGCCGGTGGCATATCAGTTGGAGTTACCCCTAGAGCTGGACCGTATCCATGACGTTTTCCATGTGTCTATGTTGAGACGATATCGATCGAATCATTCGCATATTGTACCAGTGGAAGAGATTGAGGTAAAGGTTGATTTGACCTTTGAGGAGGAGCCTGTGCAAATTCTGGATCGTAAGGTTAAAGTCTTAAGAAGGAAGTTAGTTCCATTGGTAAAAGTGCTATGGCGCAACCATGGCAGAGAAGAGGCTACTTGGGAGTCAGAGGAGTCAATGCGTCAACAATACCCTCAACTATTTGAAGCAGGTAAATTTCGAGGCCGAAATTTCTTTAAGGGGGTAGAGTTGTAACGCCCTGATTTTCGGGATTTTTTGGCTTTTGTGGGATTTTGGTGAGAATGTAAATTTTTAGTGGTGTGATTATTAAATATGTATTTAAGTATGTTAATGGGCCTTTAGGAGGCACAAACTTAGGCTAAAACCCGGTAAAATTATCAAGTGTAAATTCTAAGTGAAAGGGGACCTTGGTTAAGTGAGCTCTTAAGAAAACCTTGGTAAGAACTGACATAAAGAAGCTCTTGGTAAAGTGGTAAGGTGGGCCACTAAGCTCCTTAAAAAGTGGCGTGTAGATGGTGATTAAGGTCCAGGGTTCAAGTCACAAGGTAAGCTTAAGGTACTTTTATTTTTATGTGCATGAGTTGGTCAAGTAGTGGCACTCAAGTGAAACTCTGGCATGGAGAGTTTGAATTGCTCATGAGAGTGGATCAAGGAGAGATTCAAGGAATATTCGAATTTGAAGAAGCAATGGCCGGCCAAGGGACCCTGGCATTGCAATTTCGGCATCCAACTTTAGGCATAGCATTTTCAGTAATTGAGTGTTAGTGTGCCGATTTCTTTAGGTCAGTGAGTTTTTCTTTTCTGCCGATTAGGTATTGAGTGCTAGGTCTGGTTTCACTCATTCTTTTCTCCTCTTTTCTGTCCCAAAACCGAAACCTACTACCCTGAAAACCCCTATTACCGATTTCTCCTTCTAGCTGAATTCACTTCTCTTTTCTCTTCTTCTTCTTTCATTTCTTCTTCTTTTCTTCTTGCACCCTTGAACCGATCCTATCCCATCACTCTCACTTCTAGCTGAATCCATCTACTCCTTCCCCTTTTCATTCTAACCTCTGTCGACAGTCATTAAAGGCCAAACCCATACTATTGCCGAATACCCCTTTGACTGAAAGCAACTCTTCTTTCTCTTCAATCCTTCATCAAGCTAAATCTCTAACCTCCATTTTTCTCTTCTATCGATTCACTTCATCTAATCCCTTGTTAAGTCGACAAGGGTATTTAAGTAGAGATTCAAAGCCGGAAGCGTGGTGATCCTCTCTAGTTGCGTTTGAGCTTAGGCTGACAGTAGATCTGTGTTAGAAAGGTGATTGGTAAGCAGTTAGGTCACTTGTACGCGAGGGAGGTGATCAAACAAGGCGTGGTTGGAGTTAAGATCGTCGAGATAGCAAGATCTAGATCTGGTGGATCTAAATCGACAGAGGAGAAAGCACGTAGGAGATCTTACCGGTAGTATCGCAAAACAGGTGTGTGTATCGAACACCCTCCATAGTTCAATTCGGCGAAAGCCGAAAAGTCGAAATGCCGAAGTTCTGGCATTTCGTGGGCTTGTGAGTGTGCAAATGCTCACAAGTCAATTGGATCTCGATGAATCTGTAATCGCGAGTAGCAAGTTGGTTGGGTGCGCATTTTCGTGCGTCTCGGTAAGTTGGGCCTCGATGGGCCCAATGTGGGCCCAATGGGCTTTCGAGCCCATATGGGTAAAAATGGGCGCTAATGGTATTCTGATAGACGGTGGGGTCAAAACTGCTAAAACTGATAACTGAACTTGAAAAATTGGACTCAATGGGCTTAAGTAGCCAATTGACACTGTAGGGCCCATTAGGGGTTTTAAGGCCCAAAGGCTAAAACTGCTAAACTAAGTAAAATGGACTACTGTAACAACAAATCAATTAGTAATGACTGTAATATACATGAAATCCTTAAAAATTGATAAAATTACCAAAATACCCTAATAGGTGGAAAATTACCGTTTTACCCTTGGGTGTAAAAAGACTGTTATACCCCTAGGGCAAAATTTTGACTGAAATGCATGACTATCTGTTTCTGATACTGTATGCCATGTTATATTTATCTGTTGCATGGGTTGGGCTATTGATGGAAGAAGTGTGAGTGGCACTGCCACATTTACTGAAAAGGGCTATGTCTTGTGTTACTGAAAAGGGGCTTTGCCTCGTTATACTGTTAGTGGCTTAGCCACGTTATCTTAGCAGCCATGCTGCGACTGTGGTGTGTGGGCTGAGTGGGTTGAGTTATTCCCCACATGGTGTGTTGGTTGGTAAGGGTGGTGTGTAGCGGTTGGGTGGGTTGAGTAGTCTCCCCACATATTATGGGCTTGCATTCATACTGATTATCTGTTCTATTTCTGTATTGGGCCTATGGGCCGCACTGTTATCTATACTGTAACTGAGAAGGGCTTCGGCCCAGATTACTGAATCTGAATAGGGCTTCGGTCCAGTAACTGAGCACTGAATAGGGCTTTGGCCCAGTTGATACTGTGACTGGACAGCGCTTAGGCCTAGTGGGCTTGAGTTGACTTGGGCTTTGGATGGCTTTCTACACACAGTGAGTTTACCAACTCACTCCTTTCCTTCCATCCTTGCAGGTGGGCCCTAGTTCGTGGACTTGGAGATGGGCGGGATTCAGGGTGGCCACGAAGACTGTGTTTTGGTTTGAACTTAATATTTATTTATTTTTACTCGTTTTACTTCTATTTTCGGGGTTGTAATAAGGCCGCTTTAATTATTTTTGGGTTTTATTTTTATAACTTATTTATTCCTTACCTTGTTATTCTAAATATGACTATGCGAGTTTTTAAAACTTAACCCAACGTTTTCAAAATCAATTACACAACTCGACTTGTCAACCAAGTTAATGATTAAAAGCAAATCTTTTAATAAGATGGTAGAAACTAAGACGAACCTCAAACAGAACCGGGAATTTCTCTTCAAACCGTAAAGATCTTTTTCAAAAGCTCACCCTAAACTTAGTAAATAAGCAACGAGGATTAGGTCTAGATGATGTAACGCACTGGATCTGGCCATAACGTCTGGGCTGGGTTTGGGGTGCTACACCTTTTCTTTTCCTCGATCTAACCTTGAATTTGAGTTGTCCAGATCTAGATAAATAACTTTAATCATCAATTTCACATATTTCATACTTATTAGGACTCAATCTACGTCCTAGGCAAAATTATCATTTTGCCCCTATTTTTTCGATAAATTCCAATTTCTTTCTTACAGAAAATGAAACTTGTGCAATTTACTCCCTATTCCAAGCCTAACCAAAATTTCAAAGTAGAATTTATGGCACATATTTTCTATAAATTTCAGAATTTTCCATCAAATTTCACAACTTTACATTTTAGTCTCTAAATCATGTTTTCACCAAAAATCACTTTGTAAAAGTTGTTTATCTACAACAACCTTTCATTTTCAATTATAAATTTCTAATTTTCAGCATGTACATCCATGATGTAATAGCCCGAATTAGTCCTTAATCGAAACGGTGGTTTGGGACCACAAAACCGAGTTAAAAAAATATTTTAAAAATACTTCATGTGTTTAATTTATGTGAATTTGTATCTGTGAAATTTTCGTGATTTAATTTTATCGTTTGGGTACCCGATTAAATAAAAGAACTTAATCGCGTAAAAAGAAAATTTGATGGTTTAAAGTATAAGGGTCGAATTGTTAGTGGCTTTTTAAATTGAAGTATTTAAGTTGTAATTAGCGATTTAATTACTAGTGGGACAGTGGTAAGTATATACCATATAGTTTTATATTATTTTATTAAAGATATATATATGTGTGTGTAAATTAAACCTTATTTTATATTAAGATATAATATATATATATATATATATATTATAAGGCATAAACGTGAAAGCCATATCATGTGCATTTACTTTATTGAATGGACGATAAAGGGCTTATATGATATAGCCTTGTTATAAATTCAATAAGGTTAATTTGAGAAAATAATGTTATATGTTAAAAGTATTATAAAACATATTATAAACCAATATTAGTGCTCATATTTTTTTTACTTGACCATTGCCGAAACTAAAGAAAAGGGAAAGAAATGAAGAAAGCTAAGGTTCGGCCATCTTCCAAGCACGATTGAATTTTCGTTCTTTGTCAGTTTTTGATAATTTTTACGTTTTCGAGATTGTTGCTTCAAATACTACTAAACCCATGCTTGAATATTTTATTTTGATGAATATTTTGAGTTATGCCATTGATGGGAGCTTGTGATTTTTATTGTTTGATGATGAATTATGAAAGATATACTTTGGGTTAACATCTTGTAAAGGAATTTTTGATGAATTTGGGTAATTAGGGCTTAATTGCAAAAAAAATAAAAAATCGAGGGACTAAAATGTGAAATTGATGAAATATATAGACTTGTATGAGTGTGAGTAAAATTCGGCCAACATGGGTATATTGAAATTTTATATATTTTGTGTTTTGTGCAATAGGGATTAAATTGTAAAAATTGTAAATGTTAGGGGTAAAATGGTAATTTACCCATTTATGTATTTTAGAACTAAATTGAATGAAAATATGTTTGAATGAGCTTAATTTGAATATGTTTAGATCAAGAATCAAAAAAATCGAGTTTAGATCGGGAGAAAACGAAAGTTGTCGACTCGTCGTCTTGTTCCGTTTTCATCGTCCAAGGTAAGTTTATAGGCAAATAGACATACTTAATTTCTATTAATTGTAAAATATATATATATGCTGATTTGAAATATACGAATTTATATGTGTATTTGTCGAATATGGTTAAGCTTAGTAACTATATGTGTGACTTTGTTTCAACCGAGTTACGACGTCCGAACGCCCCGTATGAACCTTAGGAATAGTTAGGATACATATGTCATGACATAGGATTCCGATATGTGTGTGCGAGTAAGACCATGGGATCGATATGTGATTCCAATATATGTGTGCGAGTAAGGCCCTGTCTGGGACAATGGCATCTATTTGTGGCTACATGTAAAACCACATCTGGGACGTTGGCATTGTACGGTGTATGTGATTATGTGAGTGTCCTATCCAATTCCGAATGGTTTATCGGGAGAAGATAAGTTTGTGTTCGAGTGCGTGAAATGAACTAAATGCCCAGGTATGAATTAGCTTACCGGAAACTAATAGTAAGGTAAGTTATTATCTTGATAAGTATTACAAATCATGTCATGCTAGTGAGGTACATATGGGATAATGGTATGTGCATTTGGCTTGGTGATCATATGAATTGAATATCAATGAAGTGACTCTTAATTATATGTATACATGTTACCATGTACATTCGGCAATATGGATTTATATATATACATGAGGTTATATCAATGATTTGAACTCAAGTTTATAAATGTATGTGTGTTCGATATATTTATACATTACCATTTTTGACTTGAAGTTTAAGTGGAAAATAAATATTTGAATGATATTAACATTCAGCCAAGGTGATGTTTGGGTATAAATATGCATTTCATATGGAATATGGTATGTGCAACTAAATGTAATAACTATCTTATATTACGATTTAGTTTAATTAAGTTAATGATATCATTGGGATGATTATTGTGAAGTAAGTATGTGACTTGGTACTTATTACAGACTATGTGTGATGCAAATTAGGATTTCATGTGAACTGTGTAAAAATTTTTGGCCTTTAATATTTAGATATATGTGAGTATAATCAAGCATATTTGGCCAAATAAAAGGTGTATGTATTTAATGTTTTATTATGATTCTTGAGTTTGTTTACATGAATATATGTATAAATGGTTAAATAATGACCATATAGCTCAAAAGTTGAATGACATTTGGTTAATCTACTTACGTGAGTATTCGGCCAAGACAAGGTGTGTGAGTGACATAGATAAATTTGAGGTTAAGCATGTACTGCAAATGTAATTCGGTTTAAATTAAAATGAGTTAGTTATATCATTGGATTAATTATTTGCTTATAACTTACTAAGCTATAAAAGCTTACTCTATGTTTATGTATGTTTTGATTTTATATATTTTGAATTCAAGTTTCAAGCTCGGGAACCGTCAAAGAAGCTTATCACACTATCGACCGCCCTTGGTATTTTATAAGTTGCATTTTGGAAACTATGACATGTATAGGCTGGATTTCATTGAGATGCTGGTTTTTGGTTGTGTGTAATCTAAGCCATGCGAAAATGGCTAAACCTTTATGTTTGAATTCGGTTATGTTAAGAATAGTTTATGTTCATCTTGGTTATATAGTTAAGTGCTATAAATGTATAATATGCTTGGTGTGTTTTGTTAAGCTTGGTCAGATGCTTTGGCAATAAGGTAAGTGATGAATGATTGTTGAGTTATGTTAAATAATATTAGTTAAGTGATAAATGCATGATGTAATGGTTGGAGTTTATTAGATACATATATATATCTTGGTAATTATGTTTATGGCATTTGGTTTTATGATTCGGTAATGTTAAAGATTAATTATAGTGTATATGCAATTGGTATTATGATTAGATTATTATGAAAGTGAGATATATGGAGATTGTTTTTATGTATTTGATTAAGAGATGAAAGTAGATATGATGATTTATTTCAAAATTAATGAGTCGGCAATATTAGCTAAAAATCATTTAGTCAAGTGCTTATATATATATATTTATGCTGAATTTGTTGTAATGAACATGTGAATTATATTAAGCTATGAAAAAAAAAAGAAATAATAAATGTAGTTGTTTGTATTGATTTGAATTGGTATGCTTGCATGAGTATTGGGTTTGAATTTGATTAAGAATGTATAGGACCATTTTCGGCTAAGGTAAAGACAAAATGGCCAATGTTGATTTAGTGGGTGATATGTACGACTTGGTAATATTTGTATATGAAATTGGGTCTTTTGGTTACTCTTGCTTGCATGTGTAATTATTGCCTATTAGCTATGAGAGATAGATAATTTGAGAAAATGTGTATATGTGTAACATAAACTGAATAAATAGGTTCGGCAATATAAATTTTGGAAATGGCTATTGATACTATGATTTGTACTCTTCTTGTTTTAAATGGTTCATGGTGTTGGTAAAAATACTCATAATGAATGCGAATAACAAACATTATATTCGGACATATTATATGCTTATCAAAGCTTTATATATATATATATACACGGTTGTTTAATGTTTTTTTTTAATAAGTGCATATGCTTAGATTATGACATGCAAAGTTTGATATCTAGCTTAAGAAAAAAAATTGTTTGTTATATGTTCGATACATGCTGTGTAATGAATTTTTAATTAATTAATATTTTCTTTCTGTGCTAATATTATAATTAAGTTCGAAATTGAATAAAAAGAAGTGTTTTGATGAGTTTAAATTATGAAGCAAGCAATGTAATGAATGTCAGTTCTGAACTATGTTATGTCTGGTAATGCCTTGTAACCCTAATCTGGCAACGGATATGGGTTAGGGGTGTTACACATGACCCATTTTCCATACTTTGATAACTTTTTAAATTAATCCCCCAAATAGATAGATTAAGCTATCCCGTTTTCAAAAATATCAAAATTACTAAAAACGGGACAAGGAAACTTACCAATTAGGCCTTGAAAGTTTCTTCTCTCTCTCCTAGGGTTTCCATATAATTTTGGGGTTGAAGATGACAAAAATAAGATGATATTTCTTTTATCATCTTTTTAATTAATTAATTATTTCAATTTCCAATTTAGTCCTTGTCCTTTTCCTAAATTTCCATGGATGATTCAACAAAAATATTTTCCATCTTTTAATTGATAGTCTAATTACCATATAAGGACCTCTAGTTTTAAATTCCATAGCTATTTAATCCTTATAGCTACTAGATTCTACTTTTGCATTTTATGCAATTTGGTCCTTCTCGTAATTAAACAGGAAATCGGTAAAATTTTCTTATCAAAATTTTCATGACATTTCTAACCTAATACGGACCATATAATAAAATAAAATAAATTTTATTTTCGGATCAGATTTGTGGTCCCGAAACCACTATTCCAATCTCACTAAAATTGGACTGTTACACTACAACCTTCTCACCAGGGATCACTTCACCAGTATGAGTGACAATTTCGAGGGTCGAACATTAGGCATATAAGTGACAATTTGTGAAACTTCTTTATCTCGTGTATCGACAAGCTCTTCAAATTCAAACTTCTCACCAGGGATCACTTCACCAGTATCTTGAAGTGTTATAGTAGAGTTTGTAGTCTGCTCTCACTCTTAAGAGTGATAGCCTTGCAGTGCTTTTTCCCCTTCAGACAGGGATTTTTTGTGTCACTAGGTAATGTGCCTAGTGGTCGAGTATTCGGATTCGAAGAAAGTTGTCCTAATTGTGCCTCCAACACTCGAATAGAAGATGAATTCCCTTGCACAATAGCTTCTGCGCAAGTAACATGCTCCCGCATTAAAGCCTCAAGAGCTGCTAACAGATCAAAAGGAGAAGCTTGCTTGTACTGTTGTTGTCGACGTCTTTGAACATGCTGATTCAGCATTAGAAAGTGTTGTAGCTGCATCTGATTCTGGTGTAGATGCATCTGAGTGTGCTAATTGTAGTTCTGCTATTGTTAATTGTAATTCCCTTGTCTTGGATTACAATTTCCTTGAGTAGATATATTCCCATATTAGAATGTTGCAGCATTTTGTCTAGCAGTCTGAGTTTCTCAAGATTGTTGATTGCGTGCAAAATTATTATAAGAGTTGCCATAAGAATTGTTGTAGATGTTACTGACATAAAAGGCATTCTCTGCATGTTGTGGACAATCTTCATAACTATGTTTGTCACTACAAATCTCACAACAAAAGGTAGGAACATCAACTTGTTGAGCGACTTGTACAGGTGCAACGTCACTAGTCCCTTGCATATTTTTTTATCATATTTGCAAGAGGAGAAACTTGAGCACTAAGTGCAGATATTGCATCCAATTCAATAACTCCCGGAGTAGCTTTTGCTTGTGCAACTCTAGAGATAGGAAATTAATAATCACTCTGAGCAATTCTCTCAAGAATTCCAACAGCATCATTATAAGTACAATCTAGCAAAGGACCATTGGCTAATATGTCAACAAGATTTCTCGTGTGTGAATTTAGCCCATTATAGAAAATTTTAATTTATGTTTCTTGTCAAATGCCATGCATGGGGCAACATCGAAGCAAAGATTTATAACATTCCAATGTAGTGTGAAGATTCTCATCATCCAACTGATAATAAGCTGTAATATCACTTCAAAGACGAGCATTCATTTTTGGCGAGTTAAAGTGCAAAACAAACTATGTTGCTGGTACATTCCAATAAATAATTGATCCGGCAGGGAGCCTAAAAACCAAGTACGAGCTCTTCCCTACAAGAAATAAGGAAATAATTGCATCTTTAAAGCATTATTAAGAATGTCTTGTTGACTAAAGGAAGCACAAATCAATAAAAATGATTTAAGATGTTCTCGTGCATCTTCATGTGGCAGTCCAGCATATTGCCCATTAGAATTCAACATTTGAAACATTACTAGCTTGAGTTCAAAATTCCCAGCTTGGATTGCTGGCCTAACAACTCCCGATTGTAAGTCATCTAAGATAGGTACTACAAAGTTTCGTATAGTCCTATTTTGTATTTGAACGTCTTGCGGCAACTATGGGTCATTAGCATTTTGGTGCTGCACTTGGGCTATGGCTTCATTGTTTCTTGGTAAAGCCATATTCCTTTGTTCTTGAAGTCTCCTCTGAACGGTTCTTTCAATTTCTAAATCAAAATCGGCAATAAACTCTTAATTGCTTTGGGTCATCAAATACCTAAAATAAAATGTGAAAATAGTGACAAAAAGAAAACAAGTTAGTGGCAACTAAATATTATATAATAAAAAACAAAGTGCAAAACCAAAAATTAATATCAAACAAACGTCATCCTCGACAACGACGCTAAAACTTGATCGGTTGTTTAATGTCACAGCAATAATGTGCAAGCGTACATTATCAATGCAAGCATAGTAGACAAACATGAGTGTCGAATATCGATCCCACAAGGATGGTTGTCTTTTGTCTATCAATGTCAGTGCAATGAATAGATAGAAACAAGATAAATTGTGATAGTAGTTGTCGAAGCAATAACTTGAAAACAATAAGATAAAATATGATAATGATGATCTGGGATCCCTAACGTGAATATTCAACAGAATGCTAAATGCTTACAAGGTATAAAAGTATAGGTGATTGTTGATGCATTAAATTGCAATGAATAAATTACCAAGCTTAACTTCTATATTTAATCTAAGACTTAAACATGCATATTAACCACATTTTCTGATGATGGCAATGGAACACTATTAAGAACAAGTAGATTAAATTCCTGTAATCCTTAATAAACTTTCATTGTCATGCTTGCTAGCTTGAACTATCGCTGCACTTTCCAGTGTCAATGACCGCAATAACACTTCCATGCTAAAAGCATTCAAACCCAAGATTAAACAGTAAAAGCAAGATTGAATAAAATAACATTTAACCCAGAAATCATGTGTACTTCCATACAAACATGAAATAAAAAGTAATCACCATCGTTTAGAAAAGAAATATAAAAGAAACAAGTGGAGAATAAAAGAAACAAATGGAGAATACTAGTCCTAGACAATCTCGACTTGAATCTTTCCATTCCCTATTGTGCCGCACTTAGGGCTCCTCATCAAGAGCTGATCTGTGTCCCTTTCACATCGATTCACCCGTAGGAGACTTAAGCCACCATAGCCAAAAAGCCTCAAAAGATAGGTTGAAGAAGATAATACCCTCCAAAATGCTTTTTTTCCTTTTCACGTGAATATTTATATTCTTCCAAATAGTACAGGTGTCCTTTCATCAGAATCACGCTACCTCTGTACGTACAAGTTGGTTTTACCAAACTGGATAGCTCACACATTTTTGTTCTCATCTAGACAGCTATCAGGTGCAACGACAATTCTGGGCGCAATCTAGAAATACTCATGCAATGACATCAGTACCAAAACATGACAAAATTAAGGATAAATAGGCTAAGATGCACTGAATTATAAAATGCAATTTACCGAACTAAAAATGCTAAAATATGTGCTAAAGATAACTAAATGGGGACAAATTAACTAATAAGTATGGAGAAAACATATGTTCTTTTTAATACTATCACCTCCCTAATGAAAGATTGCTTTTGTTGATAAGTAGGTAACCTATCAATTATGTAACACCCCTTACCCATATCTGACGCCGGGACAAGGTACGAGGCGTTACCTAACTAATACACATGCAAACATACATTCTTGGATCAATAAACTTTATTCTAATTTAAAACTTTTCAAACTTTGCATTTGAGTCCCTAATATGGGCCTACGAAGCCCAAAACACACTTTAGACCCGATTCGGGACTATTCCGAGTACTTAGAAAACTTTCAAGAAAAACTACTGAAAAACAGGGTACATGCCCGTGTGGATGGGCAACACGACCATGTGGCCTCAGAACATGGCCGTGCTGAAGGCCCGTATAGCTTACACGACCTAGGCATATAGGGAGACGCCCGTGCCCTTCGCCCGTGTGGATTTATTTTTAAACATCTAACCTACAGAGGCTTTCATACGACCTGAGACATGCTCGTGTCCCTAGCCCGTGTCCCTTACAGAGCCATGACACGCTTGTGTCTTAGCCCATGTGTGAAAACCTTAACATTTTGTTTCTAACGTCAGCAACCATTTAAGGTCACACGGCCATGGCACACGCCCGTGTACCAGGCCGTGTCTTTCACACAGTTGAGACACGGCCATGTCTCAGCTCGTGTGGTTACTACTGGGCATTTAATTTTTCCAACTTAAGGTGCTGGGGATACACGGCCTGACCATAAGCCCGTGGGGTAGACCGTGTGTCACACACGGCCTAGACACACGCCCGTGTGTCTACTCGTGTGGACAGTATAAGGCTATCTACCAAGCCTTTTACCACTCTAAAACAAGATCAAACACATACCAATTCCAAGCAACACATTTTATGACATGAATGTACTTATTCATTCATACCATTTGCCCATTCTTAAAAACATCATCATTTGTATATATGTATATATCAATAACAAATATTAGCCAATATCCATGGCCTTATACAAAATGGAGTATTCCAAATCAAGCCAACACACTTGGCTCAAAACAAATTGACACTTAACCGAAGACTAAGTCCCTATACATGCCATTACTCAAATTATTAAAGCTAACTATACCAAGTGCTTCGGATGATAGTGTGATCGATGCCTTTGACGTTCTTCAATCCATGAGCTAATTAGGCGGCACTATAAGAAAATGGAAAGGGAAAAGGGGTAATCACAGAGCTTAGTAAGTTGCATATAAATAATTGACAACTGTTTACCAAGCATTAACATACTCACAACTTATTATCATATGTACATAATTATAAACACTCATAGGCATAACTTACTCATTTCCACCCACACAATTTACACAACACAAATTGAGCTCAATCCTCATAAATTTCGTTTGGGTACCTGTACCACTCACAGCATAATCATAACATTTCTCATTCTTGACATAAACTATCAATCACCCGTTGAACCATTAGAATAATTAAGGATATCTGATAAGCCTCATACATAGGGTAGAATGCCTATGCCATGTCCCAGACATGGTCTTATACTGACTCACATGTCAAAGTCGATGCCATGTCCCAGACATGGTCTTACACTAACTCTCATACATCGAGGCTGATGCCATGTCCCAGACATGGTCTTACATTGGCTCTCCTCTATCCGTGCCAATGCCATGTCCCAGACATGGTCTTACACTGACACATATCAAAGCCAATACCATGTCCTAGACATGGTCTTGCATTGGCTCTCACATATCGGTGCCGATACCATGTCCCAGACATGGTCTTACACTGACACATAATGAGGCTGATGCCATGTCCCAGACATGGTCTTACACTGGCACTCACATCAATGCCGATGTTATGTCCCAGACATGGTCTTACACTGGCTCATATCTCGAGGCCAATGCCATATCCCAGACATGGTCTTACACTAGCTCTCGGATAACCCTAGTATCATGGCATGACTATCCGATCTATTCCTACAGTTTAACCGAGATTTTACCATATCATTCTCATCTTGCAATTTCATAATCACAATTAAACATTTCATGCTATATCAATTAATCCATGCATAAACACAATGGAGTTGTAATATTTACACACAACTTACCTCGGTATGCAAAAAGGTAGGCGACTAATCGGTTTAGTCCACTTGCATGGCCTTCCCCCGATTGAGGTTCGAATTTTGTATTTCTTGATTTGCAAGGGTAGAGAGTGGCTAAGTTTTCAAGCTTCTAAAATCCTTAATTTTGCTGGTATTTTCGATGGGTGGAGAAGATGAATACTATTTCCCTTTTTCTTTATTTTATTTTAGTCAAATAAGTCACCAAAAGCTCACCTAACTTTGACATTTTGATTTTCTTTGTCCCTATGGCCGGCCACCTCTCTATTAAGGGTCTATTTGCTCTTTAAAGACCCTTATTCATATTTCTCTAGCTATTTAACACTATTTGCTAGTAAAACAAAACTTTTACCCTTTATGTGATTTAGTCTTTTTTCGCAATTGAGCTTACAATCGCTAAAATTAATTCACCAAAATTTTCATGCACTCATATAATCATGATACAACACATAAAATAATATTAAAAATAATTTCTCTGACCTCAGATTTGTGGTTCGAAACCACTATTCCAACTAGGCCCAAATTCGGGTTATTATAATTTAGATCCAAGTGTGGGCTTTTCTTTAGAGTGATGATTTGGGTTGGATCTACTATCAAGTGTGGGTTTTAATATTAAACAAAAATAAACCTATGTTTTATATTGTTAAAATTATTATTTAAATTATGTTTGATAAGGATACTTTATGTATCCATTAAAAGAGATAAAACCTATTGTTATAGACTATGTCAAGTAAATTATTAGAAACCATTGATTTTGGTTATATGTATGGTGGTGATTTGTTGATTTTTAATGATATGAAAATTATGAAAATCTCATTCTCATGTTTTGTGATCTTATGGCATATTTGATTTTCGCATGATTTATAAAATGTGAAATTTTGGTACCATGTGTGTACATATGTGATTTACATGTTAAGCATGCCTATATTATTTTAAGTGAAAAGTGATATTATGAGCATGTCTCACTTGCCAAAGTGAACAATGATTTTTAAGTGAAAAAGTGATTTTGGCCATATCACATGCATGGGGTGGGATATGGGAAAGGTGGAAGTATGTGGTAGTTTATTTGCATTAATGTGACATTGTTCACGATTTTGAATATGTGGCAATATATCTACGATTTTGGTGGCTTGTCCACAATATTGATTATTGGTAATTTATCTGCGATTTTGGAGACATTGTTCACAATTTGGTGTGTTGGATAGACGAGTTTTGGGGAACTCGATTTTGGTTTGTAGCGAAGATGGGTAGAATCGTTTTCTCAAAATCTGCATTGTTTTATAAAATGTGCATTGACATGATCATGCATAGTATAAGTGTGAAATATTGAGCTATATGAAACTGGTATGATTATTGTGATTGTATAATGTTTATGTTTATTTGTATGTGATTACATTTATGTTAATCTCACACTAAGCTTTATAGCTCACCCCCTCTAGTTTTCTGATGTTATAGATAACGCCGAAGTTAGGATTCGACAATGACATTTGGAGGAGTTTCGAGGAATTCTTTTTAAATTAAAGTAATTAAATTTTATTTTGATATTTTGGATTTGTAAAAAGTTTGTGTATGAACTGTGGCATGAGACTTTAGTTTGGGGATATTTGATTTTGATTTGCATAAATTGCTTGCATGCCATTATGTTTTAAAAATTGGATAAATTAGTATTTGATAAGATTTCGCTTGAAACTCGATTTTTAAAATAGAACCCATCAATAACAAATTTTTCGTTGCATTTCTGAAAAATGAGCTTTTAATAAAATTAGACTTAGTTTTTAAAACTATTAATGTTAACAAATGAGTTTTCTAAAGACATTTGATTTATGAAGTTAATATGCTTTTATTCCCGAAATAATGACGAATAACCAAATTCTCTAAATTTTGAATAAAATGAAAAATGATTTAGAAGTATGATTGAAAATTTGAAATAGCTTTGAATAAATGATTGAATGTTTACAATTGAGATATTATTTTTTTTATTCCTGAAATTTGCACGGTCTTTATAAAATTAAAATAAATATTTTATTTCATTTGTTTTGAATTGATAAGCCAATAGTTTTGATTTTTTTTTAATTTCCAAAGTTTATTTCGACCATGTTCGTGGACAAATAGTTTTGAAATAAAATTTGAAAATTAAGTTGAACATTCGATTTTACTAGTTTGAATGAGCTACGTAAATGATTTAAAAAGTACATTTAAAGTTACGAAAGTTTTTCTAGGCCATTTTGGTGGCCAATGTAGCTTTCAGAATTCGGCCATACGACTGGGTCAGGTTTGGGGCATTACATCTTCGATATTCATACACTCAAATAAGGAAAGTAGAACTCAATTGGTATTACTCTTTTTAAATAATATGAAAATAGAATTAACTTGAAAAAATCACATTAGAATCAATTCTGAGGAAAGTTTGGAGGGATCACAGATGGTCTCAGTTAAAACTCAAATTCCTAGACAGAGTTTCCTCTAATGCAATAGAAGAAAAATTCTAAAGTTTTAAAAAGAATGAAAGAGAGTCAAAAGAGAGTAGAAGAAGCTTTGTTTTTTAGTTGGAAGGAAAAATGCCTACTATTTATAGGATTTTGGAAAACTATTTAGCAGGAACAAAATGATAATATTTCCATGTAACAGTTAGAAAAATATTTAATATTTTTGAAACTATAAAAAACACTTTGTAATTATTGAAAATAATGGTTTGTAACTATTGAAATAAATTTGCATTGCTAACAACGTTAAAGTCTTAAGTGACCTTAGAAAGGATATTAAAATTTGGTTTAGTTGTCTTGATAACCTTAATGCTACTTGCATATTATGCATTGCTAGATTAAGTATAGTCACATACAAGGTCTATTTTCTCAAATTCTTTCTAACTATATAAATTATTGTTGTTGTTATGTTTTGTTAAGCATATTGAATTTTGACTTTATTCATCAAAACTTGTTTTTTTTTTTTTTAAATTGTATATATTGATATTTTCAGTTGTCAATTTTAATTAAAAATTTCCTTGGTAGCATTTGCATTAATGTCTTATTTTACTTAAGTGCGAGTAAAAAATTAATTATAGGACTAAGATGAGTGATCATCATGATTATATTTTATGCCTTTTTTACTTTGCTTTTGTTTGTTTCTTAAGTGAAATTACATGCATTTATAGCATTTTAGCGGAATTTGCGTGTACATTTTGTATTCATTGAAATTTAGTTAATAATCACCCCATCCATCTCCTCCTCCCGCATCCCTCGTCTCTCTCCTCTCTCTCTCTCCTCCTTTCCATTTTATCCCTTCTATAATCTCACCCTCTTAAAATTAAAAAGAAAACAATAAATAAATAAAAGGATGTCATGTGTCACAATTTAATTAACTTTTTAAGTTTTTTAAATGGAGTGTAATGGTAGGACCTACATTAACTATGAAATTATAGTTTAGCTGCCTAATTCAACAAAAAAATTGCAGGGTAAATAAGTTAGATAAAAAGCATAATTTAAAGATCTCAATTCAATTAAACTTTATTAATAAGATAACAATTAGATCAAAAGTGATACCAAAACTAAAGTTAAAATATCACTTAATATAAAAAAAATTTCTAAATAAAAAGTGCTATAATTAAAAATTAATCTCTTTAAAAAATTAATTTTTCATTTAAGCTTAATAATATTAAAATAAATAAATAAATAACCATCAACGGAGAAAGCGAGTAGCCCACGGTAATTGCCTAATTGGTAACTGAAGAGGAGAAACGTGAATGCCTATTTTTTTTTTTTTTCATTTTTTTATTTTTGACTTTGACCTTTCATCTGCTTCTTCTTCTAGGCAAAGGGAGAGAAAGACGCCTCTTCTTAGCTCGAATCCCTCCAAATCTAAATCCAAGTTCCTCTCCTCAATCTAATTGCATAGCATACTGAAGTTAGAGTAACCATGTACGTTGAACATGCCTTCTCGATATCCGACGAGGATATCATGATGGACACTCCCCACGCCATTAACAATCGGCCTCCGTACAAGGAGATCGGCCTTGCTGTCGCTCTTCTCGTCTTTGGCACCCTTGGGATCATCCTGGGCATTTTCATGGCCGTCAACAAAGTCGGCGGTGACCGCGCCCATGGTTCTGTTTCTTTCTTAATAGATAAATTGAATTTTATTCAAGCTAGGCCAATTAGCTAATCTCTGGGTTACGATTTGTTTCTTTCAGGGCTTTTCTTTGCAATACTCGGATCCATTTTGTTCATTCCAGGCTTCTATTATACAAGGATTGCATATTATGCATTTAAGGGATACAAAGGCTTCTCCTTCTCCAACATTCCCCCTGTCTAGAGCCCTTCTCCTTCAACTTCTCTGCCCTATGTACAGATCCTCTTTCATTTATTTACTTTCTTTTGAATGTTTTGTTCCTGCGGACTCCAGTTCTTTTCTTGACTTCACTTTTGTATGTTATTTGTTTCATAGTGCAATTCTGACCAGTATTCCTGTTTGTTGTGGTTGTTTTATGACATAATATCTAATCGTTCCATTTACTGTTTCTTAATATTACCAATCAGTCTCAATGTTTATTTCTTTAACCCAGCTATCTCTTAAGGCTTACCTTACCCCGTGCTGTTATATTGACCTCATGTACTTGAAGAAGTCCTTTCATTAATAGTTTTAGCATATGTTATTAGCTAGAGGTTGTCATTGTTTGAAAGAATAGATGGAGAGGATATGAAGGATTGTATTTGCTCTGCTTGCGCGATTAGTGCATGTAATTCGGCAGCATGTTTGACTTTTTTATCTGTTTTTTTTATCACACTGTTGTATGCTTCGGTGATATGTGTACACTTTCATGTAAAGGATCAGTGGGCATGTGGTGTGGTTTACGACAGTGAACAACAACAATAGAAAGAGTTAGGGCTGAAACATGAATAGAAAGTTGGAACTAGAAAACGTAGGGTTATAGAAAACCTGTAATTTCTTTATATTAATTCAAAGAAACTAATATGAATAACAATGTTGTCTGTAAAGCTTACAACTAATTTATATAGGCTTTCTTTCTTGCAAGTAAAGTTACTGGCTTTCTTGCAAATAGAGTTTTAGATAACTAATAACCTTAGCTGTCCATAACATACCTAATACTTAATAAATAAATTTGAATTAATAAAATATTAAAAAGCTCCCATGTCTCCCCAGCTTCAGCGTGTAAAACTCAACTCCAATGAGAAAACTTTCACTGCCTCAACATAAATTTCTCGATCAATTCCAACTCATACTCATCTTAAAAATGTGTTGGTTAAAATGCTTCCGTTGCTTTTCATTTGTTAAATTGATGCAGAATTGCTCAAAGTTGGTTGTCTTAAAACTCTCAAATACATAAATATAAAGAACACTGATCAATGAATTTGATTCTATATCTTGATCAATAGCAATATTTATTTTCCACAAGCAAGTCAAATAATTTTGAATAAACAAATTTGTTTAAAGCATCTCTACTAGGAGTTTATGAGCATTTGAATCTAGTGATTTGAAGTGGTCTCATCACGAGTCACAAGAACACATTTACATAAGGACTCTCTTCTAGAGTCTTCTTGGCGCATGTAAAAAGTTATACAGCACCTTTTAGATGGACCCAAGATTTATCATCCTTTGGTTCAAAAGCATCTGTTTCTTGTCCCTTAGTAAACTCAATATATCCTAAATGTAGAATTGCAACTCCACATCTCCCCTTCGATCAAATTGAATTTTAATTAATTTTCCAAAGCGGCTTGAGTTGTCTCTGACAGTCTTTGCATTGCCAAATGTTTCTAGAACAGGATTAGATTCCAAGATCTTCTGCACCACACCCTGTTCCTCTGCATTTTTAACTCTTCCTTCCAATAGGCTAGATAGCGTATCTTTGTATGCTCTGTTTTTCCTACTCCACATGACTTTTGATTCATAGAAATTTGAGGTAATGGTTCTTTCCAAAGCTTGTTGCATGCTTTCTGTAATAGCCGAGTCTTGAGTAGGAAATAGAGAATTAAAAAGGTTCTTAATTATCATAACTATTGTTTTAGAAACTATAACATTAACCATAAGGAACTTGTTTGAAGTAATAAATTTGATTAATTTAAACAGCCTAGAATTGTATTGGTTGAAATAACCCTTGCCTTCATTATCATCACTCCTCAACTCCAAAAACCCTATAAAAAGGGCTTTTCCAATGATAAGCCTTTCTGTCTTAAGCGTTTGCTGGAAAGATCATCTCAATGATGGTACAAATTATCTCATCATTGAGAAAAAATCTCAAACCCCTTGTTAGTGTCAACCTGTATTGCAACAGTGATTGATAATGAAGAGCTAGTTGAAAATGTTGAAAGATCCCTAGCATCTGTTGTAAATAGAGAGAATGTAATGCCATCTCCTACGATACATGGCATGTTTGGGGAAATCCAAACACCTTTCTTTCACGTACAAATTTTGCAACTCAAAGTCACTTTACCTATAACCTGCATCCTAAATCATATCTAACCCAAAATTCTTTGGATACATTCATCGAGATTTGAAAGAAGTTGCTTTTTGCATAATCAAATTCAAAGGTAGAATCATCGTCAAGTTTTTGTTTTTTTGGAGAAACAAGTTTGAAAACCCAAGCATAAAGGCAATCATCAAAAGAAATAAGTACGAAGCTGCATCCATAAATGCTGCCAAGTTTAGCAAGATCAAACAAACATGGCCATTCAACATATAAACACTTACAACATTTAAAGTAGCTTTTACAACTGTTGCATGTTTTGAAATATTTTGTTGTCTACGCACCACACTCAGGATCTGCATAAATTGCTTGGCATTTCTAACCACTCATAAAGGCCATTTGGAGAGTCTTGAAAGTTGTCTTCCATTCATCAAAACTTCTAAACCTATTGTGGTGATAATCACTTGTCACATTGACAGCTCCATAGAGTCAACTAATTGATCAAGAATATCATTCACCCAAGGTGTTCCCACAAGAATATAATCCACATCCATGGTAACATAACACAAGTCATGATCATCTACGTGAGACCACTCTTTAAAGAATGCTTTCATCTCTTGATTTGATGTTGGATATGGTGAAGGTAGCACATCATTTTGGGGCATTAACTAGGATCTTGATCACCCCTCAAGGGAGCATCTATTACAATAACTAATTTGGTTTCATCATGGGTCATGTCGAACATACATTCTTTTGGGCTGAAATATGAGTTAGTTTTGTGCTGATCCCTAACTTCTTCAAAATCCTTCACATGAGCACTCAATGTCTTTAATAGTGAAGATCGTTGGCTAAGTGCATCTACCACAAGGCTTGACTCCTCTTCACCTTCCATTGTTGTTGTCAGTTCATTATGAACAATCAAGGGCTCTCTCTAAGCTGTATATATATTCTTCAGTTTCTTCCTGATTCTCATCATAAATATGGCTAATAGTTCATACTCTTGCCAAGAAAATCAGCACATCAAACCATGGCCTAAAAGAAAACCCTAATATAAACCCTAGGATCTAATCATGCTTTGATGGCAAAATTGATATGATTTAGGGGAGAAAACAACAACAATAGAAAGATTTAGGGCTGAAAAACGAGTAGAAAGAAGTTGGAACTCTAGAAAATGTAGGGTTACTGAAAACCTTTAGTTTATTTGTAAGAAAATAATTAGAATAATAGTAGTGTTCGTTGTAAAACTTGCAACATATTTATATAGGCTTTTCCCCTTGCAAGTAAAGTTACTAGTCTTTCTTGCAATTTAAGTTTTATTCCTAGCCTTTAGGTCTGAACCCTAACAGTAACTAATAACCTGTGCCGTAATATATCTAATACTTAATTAAAAGCTCCTGCATCAGTATGGATCACTTTGACATGTGTTGCTTTAATGTGAATTCATTCAGTATACTCGAAGTAGTGATGCTTTAAAGAGCCTCTTGTTTCATTGAAAAAGCAGGTAGGCCAGGATGCCAAATGGGAATGATTGTACCAACGTCATGTGAATCTTCTCGTGAGCCTAAAGGAACTAATAGATTCTTGAAATTTTGAAGTTCATTTGTGAATAGTTTCATCTTTCTTTTTCATTTTTTTTGGGGAGAATTTTATAGGAAGTCACTGAATCAAAGTAGGAACCTTGTTCACTCTTACAATAGGGATGTAATGCAACTGTAATAAAGTTTGCCCTTCTGAAATTCTCATTGACTTTCATGAATAGATAGTAATGTTGTCCTGAATTTTTTTTTTTAATTTTTTTCTGGATTTTTCTCGTAAGTTCTAAAATAAACTTGTGAGCTTAATGCACTGTTTGAAGTCCTTGCCTTGAGGAACTCCAACTATCTGCCTCAAAGGTCGCTTGACTAGAGATGTTCTGTGATTTCATAACAATTTGCTATCTGAGAAACCAAATTTATCATCAATTATGAATTCTTAGTTGGTTTTCTTCCCTCATAGTTTACTTGCATGCCATTAACTATTTGCACAAATGCAATTCTTCTTGGGTTCTTGGTAGACAGAAGTTTTAGGTGACTTGAAGGGTTATGATGCTTATAAACATGATTTCTCTCATGTTTGTGGAGGACTTGTATACCATTTGGTGTAATCCTTCCTGTAAACGTAATGTCAGATACCGCAATTCCAATCAATATTGAGCATTGAGTCCAGAAACCTGAAGTAACCTCGAGTTATTTTGCTTTCTTTTGAGCAAGGATAGCAAACATGATATGAGAACATTACCTAATCCTAGCGTTAATTCTGTCAACTGTCATCTATAAAAAAAGCTGTACCACATCTCATATAATTGTACTGTAATTAAATTAGTGCTGAGTTTTCAATCAGTGGTTAATCTCAGTAGTCTAATTATATCCCTTTTTGATCTATCTGCTGATGCAGAAGACAGTATTGGTATGCTTCAGATGAATTATGAACCACTTTTTGGTATTCACTAGAGAGTAGACAGGTAGCATCACTTGTATTATACGATCATCTGTTGGAGCTTTCCACCAGTTTGTTTCATTCAGGTTGAATTAGTTTCAGATATGCTTTAGTGTGAATGTCCAAACCGTTTTCATATAACACTATCAGAGTATTAGTCATTGTCATATTTGGTCTTTTACTAGAACGTGATTACTCATTTTGCATGTTTTCCCACTAGAATCATGTCCTCCCTCTTTGTAGACGAGGGTTTAGTGGAGGTAGTATTCTTGGTGCAAGAGGTAGTCCCTGGCTATATAGTATTCTTTGGTGTTTTGGAATTTGATGGGTTGGAACAACCTTGTATGTCAATATGATAGTTGCAATCGTGGAGGGGAGTTTGGTAGGAGATGTATTGTAGACGAACACTCACGGGTAGCTTATTTAATGTTGGAAAGTGACTATTGCAAACCCATTGAGTAATGGAATAACGATGCAGTGTATGGAATGATGAATTCATGTAGGTTATGGTATAGGCTTGTTCCCTTGTAGTTCTTTTCTACTGGGAACCATGGACATGGTGAGACATAAAAGATAACTAGAGGATGAGGAAGGTCAGATTGTGAATGTGGTGCCTGGTTCAGATCTTTGTTTAATTTTATCAAATTGGACCGTCTGAAATGTGAATAAATGGTTAGATGGGCTGGTAGAGTTGGATGAGACGGGCTTGAACGATTTAAAAATTGATATGAGTAGGAGGATTGAAAATATGTTAAATACGTTTATTAATAGAGGGGTATTTCATAGATCTGAAAATGAATTTTTTAACATTTAAAACATTGATAATTATTTTTTTTCTTATAAAATTTTCATCAAAAAAGCATCTAATACGATAGGTAGATAGATATTTAATGCAGAAAATATTAAGTTGTTTTTTTTTATTTTATTAAAAAGTTAAAATAAATTATATTTTTCTAAAAAATTGATATATTCATATTACCATAATCTTTTTTACCCAAAATTACTCAAAATAATATAAAATATTATATGAATAAGATTAAAATTAAGAAATAAATAGTTTTTTAGTATTAGTATTTGTTTTTTTATTAAATAAAATAATTATATCCAGAACTTATATCTACTAAATAATTTTTTAATATAAATTTAGTACTTATAAAATTTAGTAATAAAATTTCAGTATTTAATATTTTAGTACTTGAATTTTTAGTTTATCACATAACACCTTATTGTAAAATAATATTAAGGTGGTTTTATTTTATTAAAAAATTGAAATACATTATCTTCTTCTAAAGAAATGAGGTATTCCAATTATCATATTTATTTTTTATCTAAAACTATCCAAATTAATTATATTAATAAGATAAAAATTGAGAAATAAATATTTTTCAAAAGTAATATTTGCTTTTATCAAACAAGATAATTATATTCCATATTTATATTTTACAATTTACCAATTTTTTTTAAATTTAATACTTTAAAATTAGTAATAAAAATTCAATACTTAACTTTTTGTCAATTAATTTTTAGTTTATCAAACTAACACCTAACTTAATTCCATATATAATATTTTTTCCTCCAACAAATTTGTTCTCATACTTTTCTCAAAAAAAAAAAAAAAAAAAAAAGAAAAGAAAAGAAAAGGAAAAAGAAAATATTAATTCACGAATTGGCCCATGAGGTAATATTAATTCACGAATCGGCCCTTGAGGTATACTCTTTTTTTATTTTGGTACCTAAATTTTCTTTGACCCAATTAGGTATATGCATTAGTTATGCTTTTAGTTCATTCTGTAAAAAATATTTAAAAAAAAACCGTTTGGCACTTTTGACCAATAAATAGTGTGACTTAGCATATTTTGATCAATGAAAAAAATGCCACTTGACAATTTTAATAAAATATAAACAATTCTTTTATAGTAGATATAAACCTTAAAAACTTATAAAAATAAATATATAAATGTCAGAAAAATACATAAAATGCAAGTAAATATATATTAACTACAAATAGAAAACAAACCAATTAACCACTTTCTAAAATGGCACCCCATTTCAAACAACATTTACTTAAGTATATCATGGCAACTACCAATACATAGACCATATTGTAACATTCAATCAACTTTACAAATAACCAAAACAATGTCATCAACTATTAACCATCCATTTAGTATTTTACCAAATAACACACCCTTAAAATAACCAATTATATCAATCATTTTAATCATTCTTGAGCTTCAATCTAAACATATTATAATGCCATCAAATATACTTGTATACATAACATACAAGCATTCAAAATTCAAGCACCCCGAAAACTATCCTCTTTCTTGATTCAAAAACACTAACACTTCAATTAAACATACACATGTATACTTTCAAACAAACATTACTAAGGACCATTTCATCATCTTTCCAAAATCATCATTTAAACATGTAATATCCACTACTCGATTCGATCGCAGGATACAAATACCAAGTGTCATAAGAACAAGACTTGTTTTATTTAACAATATTTTAACTAATTTATTTAAGAGTTAGACCAAGTCGAGATTTAAATGTAACCCCTATTGCAACTTGTACTATGCAGAAATAAATAAAATTTATTTTTACATAGTTGGTGCCTTATTAAGCTTAACATTTAGTTAAAGATTTACATCTAGACTTTATTACAAAAATGACCAATTTTAACCCCGAGGTGTTGCCTCTAAGGTTGCCCTTTTATATACATGAAACAACTATTTCACCCATCTATTGAAACTGGTGGTGTCTGGTTTGTGTGACAGCCTTAAAACGACCCCAGTCGGAATGTGGTTTCGGGACCACAAAACCGAGGCACAAAAATAATTTAATAATTATTTTGATGCCCATTGCATGTGTCAATTCATGTGTGACATTTTGGATGCTTTAATTTAGCTTTATAATTATGAATTTCACCTAAAAGGGCTTAATTATGAACTTTGAAATTTTGCTAGTTAATTGTGTGATGATTAAAAAGTGCATGCAAGTAAAATGATGGCCTTGCATGTCAAATTTCTTTTTTTTTCCTTTAGTGGCCGGGCAGCCAACCATAATGATGATGTTTTGGTTGTTTCATTTTGTATTTTAGTAAATAAAATAAGATAAATTAAGTGCATGAGATAAAAGTTAATTTAATATTATGAAATTGGGAGAAAAGAACAAAGTTAGGTTATCTTCTTCCTCATTGCCGTGAATTGAGAAAGAAAGAAAGCTTTTGAAGCTTAAGGCATTCGGCTAGTGAGGGCATCAAATTAAGGTAAGGTTTCATGCATTTCTTTGGATTTCTTTGTGTAATTTGGTTGGTTTTGAATCTCACAACAAGACCCATGTGAAAATTTTTGTGTTCATGAAGTATTCGGTCATGTTGGTGCATTATGTTTTTGAAATAGAAATTGATAAATGGAGTTTTAATGGACTCTATGATGTTAAAGCTTAGGTGAATTGAAATTTGTGAGCTCAAATTTGAAAGAATTGAAGTTTTGTGTGGCTTAAGTGTTTAATTTATAATCGGCTAATATAGTGAAATATAGAAATTGTTTTTAACATTAGAAATTGATAGTTAAATTATTTGTATGTGAACACATGGTTACCGAATGTTGAATTGAGTAAAAATGGGATTAATGGTTGGTTTATTGAAGAAGGTGTAATCGGCAAAAAATCTCTTTGAGTAATTTGAATTGGTGTTTTGGAAGTTTTGTAAGGAATAAGTAGGTTGAATTCGGCAATTAGAGGGAGGTATGAAACTTATGCTTAATTGTGGAATTTTATAATTGAATTGCTAGTATGAGTTTATACAATTGCCGAAATTGAAATAGGGAAGGTGGCTAAGAAATTTGATATGTTTTTATTTAATTACTATGAAATAGCTATAAGAGAAAATAAGGATGAAATTTGAGTTGGTTATGATTCATTGTGCGATTTATTAAGCTAGAATGGACATTCGGCTATGTCCATTGGAACAAATGAATTTGGTTTAGAGGGTTAGTTAATGATATATCTATTGTGCAAATTGAGTGGTGAGTTGTCAAAATGAAGTGTTAATGTGCATTATGTACTTGTGTATGTTTTCAACTAAGGAAAACTTGGCATGTAATTTATATGACCTTGAATGTTGAATGGCCGAGAGAACTATAGGTCATACATGAATGAACATTAAATCAAAAAGAGTGCGTGTGATTAGTAGATGATGGCATTCGGCATTATGGAGAGAAGGTTTTAAAATGAATGAATTGGTGTTAGTTATGTTTTAAAGGTCGGTTATATTACCTTGATTTAGGTCTAATGAGTTGATTTAGCTAAGTACACTATAGTTGAAGTGCAAAAAGGGTATGTGAGAAGAGTGAATTATGTATATATGCTAAGGTCAGTGACTTTTCTAAATGATTCCATATATGATATTATGTTTTAAATATGCGAATAAGAACTTTAAAGAGTGAATTTGTATAAATCTGCTTGGTATAGCAGCAGTAACGTGTTTTGGAAAAATCACCATAAATTGTGGGTGCTGAATTAGAGGCTGAATAAATTATGTAATTAAAGCTTAATGAGTCTAGTTTCTTATAAAAGAAACCTTATAAGCAAAGGAATTTCCTATAGAGAGATATTTAAAGTTGTGTGAGACAGTGTCAGAATGACTCCGAAATCCCCTGTTTTGTTTTTAGAAAATCACTATAAATTGTATAAAAATTGTTATAAGATAAAATTTATATGCTTAGACTCCTTAATGAGTCTAGTTTCGAATAAAATAGGCAAGGAATATTATGAATTCTGTACAAAGAGAAATTTGATTCGTAGTGAAGAGTGGTCAGTATAGTCAAACAGGGAAATAGGGGAAACTTTAAGAAAATTCTGGTATTGATTGGCCAAACCAAAAATTCTGAAAATTTTATGGATAGAAGATATATGAGTCTATTTTCAGGGAAAATTAACAGCACTTTATTTGGAGTTTTGTAGCTCCAGTTATGAATAATTTAGTGAATGTTGCTCAGGAAGTCAGCTTGTAGTGACTTGTGATATATATGTGATTGGCCGAATGTGTGTGTGTTTGCTATGAGAAGTATATGCATTTCTTATTTGACTATAAGTGAAAATGATTAATTGAGATGTTTGAATAAGGATTAATAAAATTAAATATTTTATTTAGCTCAAGAGCATAGAGGGACAAGTTCGGATAAAGGGAAGGCTAAAGTGGTCGAATAGCCAACTCATAATTGCTCGGGAAAGTTCAAGGTAAGTTTTGAGTAATTGAATTTGGTATTTAATTCTAAATGCCATGATATACTTGTACGATAAATGAATGATGTCCCCTTGTCCTTACCATAATAAGGTTAATGAGAAAGAAACCTTAGACATGTTATGTAGCCGATTGGCTAATAGAGAAAGAAATTAAGATAGGGGTTTGAAATGTATTGCTCATGTATGTTCGCTTATTGAGCCGAACGTCTAGTAAATGGAGTATACATGTATGAGTTTTGCATGACATTTATGACATAAAGTCAAGGGGCATGTTATATGTTAGTATGTGAATGAATTGATTGAATTACACATGTGTTTTGTGCTATGTGAAATCGGGTAATATGTGAATGAATATGTATGAGACTCAGTGATGCGAATCCGGGCTTAAATACCCGATGACTATATGTGGAGATTATATCCGGGCTCAAATACCTGATGACTATATGGGGAGATTATGTCCGGGCAATGGCCCGATGGCTATGTGCGAAGATTATATCCGGATTATGATCCGCTGGCTTTGAGTGGAGTTTTATCCGAGCTAAAGATCTCGATGATGATCCGAGTAAAATCTAAAACTAAAAGATTTTGTAGTAGCGATTGCTAATGAATGCGCCTAAAGCGCTAAGCTATACAGGTATGTACCCTAATCCTATATACAAGCTTGGTTTGGACCAAACCATAAGGTCAGTATACGATTGCATATGTGAGTATTGAATGTGACTAATAATATGGTTATAGTACAATTGGTCAATGTGAAAAGTTATGTGAAATTGTGTAATATGCCTTTGTTATATGTGCTCACTTTCGAGTGAAAGTTTAGCTGCTTGTTGAGTTTTATAAGAAGGTATATATGTTCGGGTAAGGGGTGATATACCCAAAGAAAACTTGAAATGAAATTGCAAATGGCTACTTTTATACTTGATATGTTTACCTGTTTATATTGCTTAAAACTTACTAAGCATATAAATGCTTACTCTGTTTATTTTGTTCCTCTGTTTTATAGATCTCCTTTTGAAGCTACGGACTCGGGGATTGGAGCTTTAATCACCTACACTATCGTTGTTATTTTGGTATTTTCGATAGTAAATTTGAGAACAATGGCATGTATAGGCTAATCTCCTTTCGTTAAACTGAATTATATTTTGTGTTGTAATTATCCTAGCCATGCGAAAATGGCTTGTTTAATCTCTAAGTTGAGTATATGTTTTTGATAAAATGTTGTGCGAATTGTTACTTTAATGCGAATAGGATTGCTTACTACCTAAGAAATTCAATTGCGCTTAGAGATTCTATCATACCTATTGGTAAGTAGTCACTTTGTAACTATGTTAGTACTCCTATAGTGATCGAATGTAATAGGGATTGCATTAGTTGAAGCATTTGAAAGGCAGATTGTTCGGAAATAGAAATTTAAGTAAATTATTAATCGTAATAAAATGTACCATCGAATCTATGCCTGATATGTATCTATGAAATTCGGTAAGTTACGTTTAGTTTTGTAATACCCCGATATCCCTTTCCGGCGACGGACAGGGGTATAGGGTGTTACAGCTTGGGCCCTCCTCTAAACTTTCCGAGACATCATCTATCTTGCATGGAAGTAGAAAACATGATAAGTTCAAGAGAACTTAGTAAGATCCTATACATTGGTTTTCTCGAAAATTAGGGAACATAAAATCTTAAGCACAAACGAGAAACTCCCTAGAACTCATAAGAAGATCCGTAATTTCTCTAGCGTTGCCATTCACGTTGTTTTTTCCAAACAAAATATCAATGGGCATTACCACTTGCCAAAATAGTCTTTTAAAACAATGCTTCCATATGGGTCTTAACCCTGTTTGTTGTTATTCCAAGCTTTCCTTGAACTCAACATGACATGCCTCATCATGGATTTCCCATAGTTGCCAACGCGAGTTGGGAAAACTTACTGATGTTATAATCGAGGCTTCGCCATAGCTGCGAATCCCTTCCTTGATCCATTTTACCCACCTGGTCTCCATACAGATTTGTCATACTATTTTAGTGAAAATTTACTTTTTGACTTGACCTATTCCTGATCCCCTTTCTTAGATGAGCTGGGTTGAAGCCAGAACAATTTTGTAGTGGGGCCGGATGAAATTTTAATTTTTTATATTCTACATCTTTATAATTTTTAAAGGATTAAATTGAATTTTTATAATTTTAGGGGGTCAAAGTGTAATTTTACCTTTACTAATTTAAAATTTTTAAAAAATCTCAAGGGCCTGAATAGTAATTTTACATTTTAAAGGGGCCAGGGCTCTTGCCAACCCCCCTTGGATTCGCCCCTGTGGATGAGGTCTCTTTCTATCATCCACATCTGTAGATTCAATAAGTTATTGGCTGAATGAATCAGTACCCTTTTTTTCCTAATGGACTTGTAACCGCAATGTAACCCACATAACCCACAAGGTGTGTAACACCCTACACCCCTGTCCGTCGCCGGAATAGGGTATTAAGGTATTACATATCTAAATACAACCTACCGAGGTTCATAGTTACACGCTAGACATAGATTCATTGAGTTCTATAACCGAATGTATATCACTTGTAAAAAGGTTCGGTCAGTACCTCATATCTCATTTAATTCATTTTATAAACATGCTAGCAAATTTCCACCATGTGGCTACTAACAATTTGGCCAAATCAAACTTTTCAATAACTGAACACCATATTAGAAACTCATTGCATATTGGGTACTAACTAAATATCATGCCACAAACATCGAACCATATGAGTATCATCCAAACATATAATCAAACTAGAAGACTAGGCAAGCCATTTTCGCATGGCTAGAATAATTACAACTCAAAATGTAGTTTGGTTCAATAAAAAGGAGATTAGCCTATACATGCCATTGATCCAAAATAACTATCAAATGTACCAAAATAACGGCGATGGTGTAGGTGATTAAGGCTTCAATCCCCGAGTCCGTAGCTTCCAAAATGAGATCTATAAAACAGAGGAAACAAAGTAAACGGAGTAAGCATTACAATGCTTAGTAAGTTTTAAGCAATGACAACAGATAAAACTCAAATTATAACATAGTTGTTCGTATTTTTGTTTCCTTTTTCTTTTAGGTACGTCACCCTTTAACCGAACATACAAATTCTTATCATATACGAAAGTAGATAACTTTCACTTATAGTAAGCTCATGTAAACATAGACATGTCGCATAATTTCAAATAACATTTCGCATTGACCAATTGTATTTTGACCATATTAATAGTCTCATTTCATGCACACATATGTAATCGCATAATGACCTTAGTATTTGGTCCAAAAACCAGCTTGCATATAAGCTTAGGGAACATACCTGTATAACTTAACACTTTAAGCGCATTCATTAGCAATCGTTACCATGAAGACTTTTAGTCTTAGACTTTACTCGCATCATCATCGAGACCTTTAGCTCGGGTAAAATCTCCATACATAGCCATCAGGCCTCTACCCCGGATAGAATCTCTGCATATAGCCTTCGGGTCTTAACCCGGACATCATCTCTGCATATAGCCTTCGGGTCTTAACCCAGACATAGTTTCCACATATAGTCATCGGGACTTTAATCCCGGATTCACATCACAGAGTCTCATACATATGTATTCACATGTTGCCACGTTTCACATAGCAAGATCACACTTGTAATTCAATCCATTCATTCGCATACAAACATATAACATGCTCCTTGACTTTATATCGTAATGTAAATCAAAACTTATACATGTATACTCTTCTTTTCTAGACTTTCGGCCCAATGAGCAAACATACATAAGCAATACATTTCAAATCCTAATTTCAGTTTCTTTCTCTATGAGCCATTCGGCTATATAGCAAACATGAAATAGGTTTCTTTCTCAATGGAACATCGTTCAACTATCATGCATGTATATCATGGCATTTTAAATTAAATGCCAAATTCAATTAACCAAAACTTACCTTGAACTTTCCCGAGCAATTATGAGTTGGCTATTCGACCACTTTAGCCTTCCCTTTATCCGAACTTGTCCCTCTATGCTCTTGAGCTAAATAAAATATTTAATTCTATTAATCCTTATTCAAACATCTCAATTAATCATTTTCACTTATAGTCAAATAATACATGCATATACTTCTCATAGCAAACACACACACATTCGGCCATTTCACATACATATCACAAGTCGCAACAAGCTGATTTTCTGAGCAACATTCAATAAATTACTCATAACTGGAGCTACGAAACTCCAAATGAAGTGCCGTTAATTTTTCCTGAAAATAGACTCATATATCTTCTATCCATAAAATTTTCAGAATTTTTGGTTTGGCCAATCAACACCAGAATTTTCTTAAAATTTCCCCTATTTCACTGTTTGACTAAACTGACCACTCTTTACTACGAATTGAATTTATCCTTGTACAGAATTCAAAATATGTCCTAGCCTATTTTATTAGAAACTAGACTCATTAAGGAGTCTAAGTATATAAATTTTATCTTATAACAATTTTTGTACAATTTATAATGATTTTCTAAAAACAGAACAGGGGATTTCGGAGTTATTCTGACACTGTCTCACACAACTTTAAAAATCTCTTTATCGGCAATTCCATTGCTTGTAAGGTTTCTTTTATAAGAAACTAGACTCATTAAGCTTTAATTACACAATTTATTCAGCCTCTATGTGACAGCCCTATTTCGACCTTAGTCGGGAAGCGGATTCAGGACTACAAAACCGAGTCACAAAAACAATTTAATAATTATTTTGATGACTATTTTTGTGTGCCAAATCCTGTGTGACATTTTTGGTGTTCTAATTTAGTGTTATAATAGTAAATTTCATGAAAAAGGGCTTAGTTGTAAACTTTGAAAATTATGCTAGGTGAATGTGTGGCGATCAAATAATTGCATGATGTAAAAACAAGTCCTTGCATGTCAAAATTCCCTTTTTATCTTTAGTGGCCGGCCAACCAACTTAATGATGATGTTTTGGTTGTTTTATTTTATATTTTAGTGATTATATTTGCTTATTATATGAATAGAATAAAAACAAATTAAAATAGCATGAAAATTGGGAGGAAAAACCAATGTTAGGCCATTTCTTCTTCTCCTTGCCGTGAGTTGAAAAAGAAAATAGGAACTTAGGGAGTTTTGGGCATTCGGCTAGTTAAGGCTTGAAACAAGGTAAGATTCATGTGTTTTCTTTAAATACTTGTAAAATTCGGTTGGTTTTGAAGCTTGCAACAAAACCCATGAGTCAAATTTTGATTTGGTGAATTATGTTTCATTCGGCCATGGATGTTGAGATGCTTTGTGAGTGTTTAGATGTTTTGGGTGAAAAATTCTTTGTTTGATTTATGAGAAGAGCAAATTGATGTTGGAATTGTGAGTTAACATTTTCGTATGAGTATGTATGTTAGCCGAATGGGAAATTAGGATGTTAAGAAAATGACATTCGGTCCTTTTGATTAAACTAAGAGTTTATAAGATTAAATTATAAGCTAGTGTTTAATGATGGGAAAATGGTTGTGTCTATGTTAAGTATTAAGGTAAAAGGTTAGTATGAATGCATTTTTAGTAGAGATATACATTCGGTCATGAGTAATTGTGTTTTATTTTGGTATTAATGGTATTTAGATGAACACTCGGCTATGAGATGTTGTGCACTTTGAAATGATACCTTTGATAGCTGAAATTAAACATGAGGGTGCTACATTCTATATTAGCCAAGAGCATGTTTAATCTTGTTGGGTATTAAACTGTTAAAAGATAAGTTGTGTTCATTATATGCAATTGCCGAATGGAAAGAATGGAGTTGAGTGATTTTATTGTTATGTACCGATGTAAATTTAGTATAGAGCTTAGTATATTCGTTAAAGAAGAAAGAAAACCTATGTGAGGTACGGTCTTGTACATTTTGGGTAAAAACAATAATGCTTTGATGCTATTAAATGAAGCTAAAATGGGGTGAGTTTTAGACTTGTAAATTTGGATGAATTAAGGTATAGTGACCGATTATGATTGAGGATAAAATCTACTTAATGTGATTATGTGTATACTTGAGAAGGGTCGAATGTTAATGAATGAGTAGTCATGATCAATTATGATATTTTAGGGAGTATGCGAGATACTCATGTATTTGCAAATGCGAAAATAGGTTAATTGCTTAATCTGTGATAATTGAGTGAGTTGATATTTATGGATTTAGTGACTTTGGCCTTGGATAATCATTATATTATGATTGATAAGTTGATCTAAAAGAATATGTATATATATTTCTATTTATGGCCGAATGTGTATGTGGAGCATAGAGAGGGTACTTTGTACTTCTTGCTTTGATTAAGTGAAGTATATGAAAGTTGATACACTCAAATTTGTTTAAAATTTAGCTCAAGAGCTTAGAGGGACAACTTCGGACAAAGGGAAGGCAAAGGTCACGGAATAGTCAATTCGAAATTCCTCGGAAGGATTCGAGGTAAGTTCTTGAGTAACAAATTCTTAATTATGGTAGAGTAAAATTTTAATTTATGTATGCATAATATGCGAATTCAAATGGCAAATGCTATGTCCGAACGCTAAAATTTTGGGAATGAGAGTATGTGTAAATATGAGAAACCGAATGCTAAACTGGAGTCTTAATGTATTTAAATATGAAATTGTATTCTTTGCTTACAAGAAATCAAACCGTATGAAAAATAGTCGGTAGTACCCTGGGGTGGTTGTGTATATGCATTTGGAAAAAGGTGACAGGATATGTAAACTAATAAAAGTAAATATATATTTTGTTAAAGCTGAGCTTAGTCTCGAAGGGCTTTCGAGCCAGAGTTAAAGCCGAGCTTAGTCTCGAAGGGCTTTCGAGCCAGAGTTAAAGCCGAGCTTAGTCTCGAAGGGCTTTCGAGCCAGAGTTAAAGCCGAGCTTAGTCTCGAAGGGCTTTCGAGCCAGAGTTAAAGCCGAGCCTAGTCTCGAAGGGCTAAAAGCCAGTGGTAAAATTCGGATTTTTGGTCTTGAGGTTCATTTGCGGTGGAAATCGAATAGGAGTTAAATGTTTGAGCTTATGTACGAATATTTATTTAAATAATATTGCCTTGACAAAACAGATGCGCTACTTAACGTAAAGAAGGCAGGTATGCATACTATGCCCTTAATGAATTAGCAGGCCATTGAAATTGTTTAGTTAGCCGTTCAGGAATTGTGAACTACTGTTTGATAGCGTGAGTATATATATATATAAAACAATTCGACGTTGAAGTGTAAAATTTTTGCACTCGATTGATTGGGCGAATAAGAAATCCGAATTACTCGATTTTCAGTGAATAACTCTTTGAATGCAATTGAATTTCTTTTGTGATACATATGTGAGCGTATTAGTAGTATGGTTATGCTCATATTCGGCCAAAGAAGGCTTTAATCATAAGTTGTTAATATTACGCCCTTTACTTATTTTGATTCAATTAATTAAGTACTTACTAGGCAAGAAATTGCTTACTCTGTGTCCCTGTTTTCGATTTTGTAGATATCGATCGGAAGCTACGGTCTCGGGAGATCCAGTATTGAAGTCATCTACACTATCATTCACCTTTTGGTACCGGTAACTAAATCTAGGAATGGCATGTATAGGTTGACTTTTGGTGTTCAAGCAAACATCTTTTGAATTTCTTTTGTCTTGTAACTAAATTAGGCCATGCGAAAATGGCTCTCTCTTAAGATTTCCACTTTGATAATTATGGAAATAATTTGATTAAGTTACATGAATGGTTGTGAATGCATGTTGTGCAACTTTTGTAAATTTATTCGATAGGTTTAGCAAAAGATCTTCTTCGTTTTCGTGCGGCTTTCCAAAGAATAGTCTGGTGACACTTCTCGACCCTCCTGCGACGGAATTGGGTCTAGGGGTGTTACACTCTAATTCATCTCCCACAATTTATGGTGATTTTTCCAAAACACGTTACTGCTGCTGTACCAAGCAGATTTATACAATTTCACTCTTTAAAGTTCTTATTCACATTTCATTTCAAGCTACAACATATAATCAAGGTCACATTTGGCCACTAATTAAACATATCAATTTTGTCATATATACCAATTTCCAAGCTCAATTCTACTTTCCCATCCATCAATCGTATGTGATTTGCTCACATTATCCACCTATAGCAACGATCAACTAATTTATAAACACTCATATACATCTTCCTTTACAAGAACGTTAACTAACATGAATTAGCATCCTTTGAGCCATGACCGAATGCATACCTTACCTCAAAACTCAACAATTATACACTTACAATTTAATTCCTCAAATTAACACATACTTCCATCGATTCAAAGCTCAATTAACAAAAATATGTTTGATTACTTCACATGCTATGACCAAAAGCATATGGTCTTAAACTTCACTTATAATATCAAAATCAAACCATCCCTTTCCTTATTATAGGCACATTCGGCAATTCCATCTAAAATCTCAAAAGATATATTCGATAATTAGCCATTCACCAAAACAAGTTCATTCGTTCATCAAAAACCTAATTTCAACATCAAAGCATAGTTTTTCATTAGTTGAAAACATACACAAGTACATAATGCACATTAACACTTCATTTTGACAACTCACCACTCAATTTGCACAATAGATATATCATTAACTAACCCTCTAAACCAAATTCATTTGTTCCAATGGACATAGCCGAATGTCCATTCTAGCTTAATAAATCGCACAATGAATCATAACCAACTCAAATTTCATCCCTATTTTCTCTTGTAGCTATTTCATAGTAATTAAATAAAAACACATCAAATTTCTTAGCCACATTCCCTATTTCAATTTCGGCAATTGTATAAACTCATACTAGCAATTCAATTATAAAATTCCACAATTAAGCACAAGTTTCATACCTCCCTCTAATTGCCAAATTCAACCTACTTATTCCTTACAAAACTTCCAAAACACCAATTCAAATTACCCAAAGAGAGTCTTTGCCGATTACCCCTTCTTCAATAAACCAACCATTAATCCCATTTTTACTCAATTCAACCTTTGGTAACCATGTGTACACATACAAATAATTTAACCATCAATTTCTAATGTTAAAAACAATTTCCATATTTCACTATATTAGCCGATCATAAATTAAACACTTAAGCCACACAAAACTTCAATTCTTTCAAATTTGAGCTCACAAATTTCAATTCACCTAAGCTTTAACATCATAGAGTCCATTAAAACTCCATTTATCAATTTCTATTTCAAAGACATAATGCACCAACATGACCGAACACTTCATGCTTCATGCACACAAAAATTTTCACATGGGTCTTGTTGTGAGCTTTAAAACCAACCAAAATTCACAAAGAAATCCAAAGAAATGCATGAAACCTTACCTTAATTTGATGCCCTCACTAGCCAAATGCCTTAAGCTTCAAAAGCTTTCTTTCTTTCTCAATTCACGGCAATGAGAGAAACAAAGAAGAAACACTTTGTTTTTTTCACCCAATTTACTAATATTAAATTTTATCTTTTCATTTTATAATATTATTTTAATCTTTTATTTTATGATAACTAAATAAAAATTTCTTTTATTATATTAATATATGACTAAACAACAATTCACAAAGTGCCAAAACCTCATCATTACCATCCACTATCATAAAAGTGGGTAAATTGACATGCAAATCCACTATTTCTCATGCATGCATTAATAAGTCATCACACATTTGTCTAGCATATTTTCAAAGTTCATAATTTAGCCCTTTTAGGTGCAATTCATAATTATAATACTAAATTGAAGCACCTAAGATGTCACACATAAATTGGCACATACAATAGGCATCAAAATGAATATTTAATTATTATTTTTTTATGCCTCGGTTTTGTGGTCCCGAAACCACATTCCGACTAGGGTCGTTTTAAGGCTGTCACAAGGTGCTTACTCTCTTGAGCCCAATCTTCTTAAGATGAACTTATTGACAGTCCCCAACAGGCTATTCCTACCCAAGTATTCTTGACAGTCTCCACCTATGGTAGTCTTACAATGTCTTACCCTATCATCCTTCTTTTCAACAGACCACTAAAAAACTTACCACTCCAACCATTTAACATAGATTTTGCCTAGTTGACTCACTTATTATACTCAATATTATATTACTCACTAAACACTGGCGAACTAATAATGGCAGGTATCATTACCTTGAATAGAGTACCCTTTCTATTTCCTTTGCCTTGGTAAGACCACGCATATATACCCTAGTCCTCTTCCATCACAATTTGGTGTATTCCTTCATTAACAAGTTTACACGTATTCTCATATACTTTTACTAGTTATTCCCCTCTCTACAGCTTGGTAGATTCTCTTACTATCCCGTTTACCTATGTTTTCAGACGTGCTGTAATCATCCAACTATACTACTCTCTGTACGAGTCTTACAATGATCTCCTTTTTCTTACTCCGTTAGTTCCCTAATTCATCATTCCGGCAGACTATATCTAATGAGCCCAACTATGGTCTTACACAGTATATTCCATGTTTAAGGTATTGGCAGATTCTTATGTTGCCATAGTTGAGTTATGATCTTACACAATATACTCCATGTTTAAAGTCTTGGCGGACTTTCAATTTTGGGATCAATAAACCTATTTTAAGGTGTCGCCTTAAAGGACCTATAAATCATTTCCACGGTGTCTCCTTGAATGGTCTGTCGATAATCACCGTCGTAGTGTTGCTCCATAGAGTTGATAGATTGTCGTCATAGTGTCATTCTAGTGAGCCAATTGATAATCGCCATTGCTGTGTTATTTTATAGAGTCAATAGGCCATCGTCACAGTGTCGTTTGAGCGAATCAGTTGATACCATTCCACAATGCGACCCAACCTCCATTTAGTCTGCCCATTCTTCTTTTTCACAAACTATTCCTATCTTCAACTACCTCGTCATGATACTTCCCTCTATACCCCGCATATCATACACATTACAAGCATTTCACATAATAATTATATGTGTTTCATTAGCATGTAGTATGCCACCCATTAAGACTTCAATTTATAACTAAACAAACACATGATATATGTATATACAAGCATACTCAGTCACCATGTTCAAATGCAACCACAGGTTCAAATATCACCAAATAGACATAGACACATATCAATCGATAGTTTAACATCATCGAACACTTAGAGATAGAGCACGCAAACTCATATTGCTTTCTTAATCCTAGTCAGCTTAGCTTGTCCAACTGTCAGAGCCTCCTTCATCTTGGCAACTAAGCATGACAACCATTTATCAATTAATTTAAAGATATTCAACCTTAAACCTAGAACCTAATTTACAGAAACTTAATAGGAGTTCTAGCCCTCATTTTCTCAAAATCTCAAGCACATAAAAGTTTAAAAAAAACTTACCAATTTCTCAATTTCTTTACATTCAGACTTTATTTCTCACAACATCAGCTCTATGAAGAGCTTTCTTAAGTTCTTCTTTTCTTCGGAACAATTGAAGAAGACAATACAAGTAAGAAAAAAATTTTGGTAGACAGAATTGAGGAGGAATTTTCTTTGGTAAGAATGTCCACCTTTCACCTATATATACAACTCCCATACACGATCTTCTAATTTTTTTTTTGCCAATCACTGATAATTATTATGTCTCCCACTTTGGGACCAACTGTGTACCAGCCCGATTTAGGGTGAAGTCAGAGCAGTGGTTTCAGGACCACAAATCTGAAATAAAAAACAATAAATTTGTAAGGTTTATAGTATGATTGAAAGCATATGTGAAATTTTTGTTACAAAATTTTATCGACAAAGAGTCCAATTTGACTATTAGGACTAAATTGCAAAAAGTGCAAAATATGTGTTCTAGAAGATAATGAATTTGTAAATTAGTGGTCCTTATTTTCTAGTTAGACCATTATATATCATGATGGACAAAAATGGACATGGAAGGGTGAAATTTCAAAGAAAGGCCCCTTAAGGGCATTTTGGTCATTTGGTTAATGAAAGACTAAAAAGGGAAAATAAAGTCAAAATTTTCCATCTTCTCCATGCCATAGCTAAAATTCTCAAGACACCATAGCTAGGGTTTCTTCAACTTCCAAGCTTGACAGTAAGTGCCCCATTTTTAATGCTCTTTACATTTTTTAAGTCCTCGTAACTCGATTTATCTATTTTTACCATTTATTTAAGCTAGAGTTCATGTTTAAAATTTTACCCATACTAGACATGCATGTATTTTGAGGTCTAATGATAGAATATGAGTGTTGGAGGTGTGATAAATGACTTTTTCTATGTGATTTTTGGTGAAAATATCGAAAAGGACCTATTTGTAAAAGTTGTAAAATAGGTGGTAAAAATCTGATTTGAAAGAAAATGTGGGTTGTTGTAAGCATGATATAGGTTCGGCTAGGCTTGGGTAATAAAGAAAATGAATACATTCCATTTTACGAGCTTAGGGACTAAAGTGTAATTAAGTGAAAAGTTAGGGGAAAAAATGTAAATTTGCCATAATGTGATTTTTTTAGATCGAATTGATTAATTTGATTGTTAAATGAGCTAAATTTGTTATTATAGATCTAGAAAGACGAGTTTCTGACTTAGATTGTGGACTAAATCACAAATATTAGCTATTTTTGTATCGAGGTAAGTTTATGTGTAGATAATACATTGTTATATTATGTAAAATGTTTCATTATTGCTTCAATTTGTGTAATCGACCACGTGGATGAGCTTAATTGCATGAATGAGATAGATGATAACTCGATAAGTGTGGAAATTTGGTATGATCCCTCGAAACATTACATTATCTGAGGGTCATAACGTGGAAGCTATCGTGATGCATTCCTATATAAGACCATATCTGGGATATGGCATCGGTCTGGTAGTACATGTATGACCATGTTTGGGACATGACGTCAGTATGAGATTTCGTGTAAGACCATGTTTGGGATATGCCCTCCATATGAGTTTTTCGTGTAAGACCATAGCTAGGCTATTGGCATCGATATTGAATTGCATGTAAGACCATATCTGGGATATGGCATTGTATGACCTATATATGACTCCTGAGTATCTTAGTGATTTCGAATGGTTCAATGGGCTTAGACTAAACGAGAGTGTAAGTACATGCTAAATAAGTATTACAGGTACGTACGAAGTTCATATGACTATTGGATGGAAGAATAATAATGAGTTAAAATGTGATGTTTAGTAAGATTCTCATGGTAAGGTTATGATTGGGTAAGACATGGCTATGAGAGTTTAGTAATGTTTATACCAAAATTTTATTATTACTTTCATATGAATGAGTTATAAATATGATGTTTATTATTTACATATAAACTTACTAAGCTATATAGCTTACCTCTCTTTTCTTTCCATTGTTTTATACTGTCACCAAGTTAGCTTGGGAATCAGGGATCATCGGAGTTCGTATCACACTATCAAGACTTTATTTTTGGGGTATTTGTGATTTTGATATTTTGAAAGTATGACATTTATAGGGACTTAGTCATTTTGTATATGTGTCATGATGAATGGGTTAATGACATTGGCTCATATTGGTTAAATGATAATTTTTTATAAAGCCATTTGAAATTGGCAAATGTTGATTATAAGTATAATTATATGGCGATGCATTGCATAGATATGGCACTTGCATGATTTGAGTTGATAATTATGAATGTTTGGTTGCTTAAGTATGCTGTGAGTTGTTTCTTTGAATTTGTATAAGTGTCTATAAGTTTCAGGGGGCAATAGGCTTGGTAAATAGCCTATACATTGTCCACACGGGTAGACACACGAGCGTGTGTCTAGGCCGTGTGTGTGACATATGGTCAGCCCCATGGGCATGTGAACAGGCCGTGTGTCCCCTGCAACTTAATTTTGAGAAACAGAATGTCTAGTATGGGGCACACGGGCGTGTGTCTCAGCCATGTGGGAGGCACGGCCTTGGACACGGACTTGTGCCTAGGGCGTGTAAAGTCTGACCTTAAATGCAAAAATTAAATTCACCACACGGCCTAACACACGGGCATGTGACTTGGCCGTGTGACCTTAGTTTACTGATGACTTCATAAATAGAGAGTTATACGAGTTGAGGACATGGGCGTGTCCTGAGGCACACGGGCGTGTGTGACCACACGGCCTACCCATACGGGCGTGTGACTCTCTAAAACATGAAAAATTTTCAAAGTGTTCCAAGATTTCTGGTTTAGTCCTAATCACCTCCAATATATGTTTAGGGCCTCGTAGACCCGTATAAGGGACCATGTGTATATGTATGAGTGGTGTTGAAATGAATGAAATTTTATGGCTCGGTTTCATACGTGTGTTTGTGTTTAAGTCCGGTAATGCCTCGTACCCTGTTCCAGTGTGAACACGGGTAAGGGCTGTTACAAACTAATTCCATTCTAACCAAACTAGAATTGAAATTTAATTGTTTCATTAGCAGACACAAGACGTTCCAGAAATTCCTAGTAGAACCTGCCAACTCTCTACTTTACTCAATTAACTCCCAAAACTCCTTTAAATTTGGGTCCTTAAGAAAACCCGAGTGTGACAAAACACATAAACACTTATTTACAACCAAGCCTAAATACTTGCCACATAACTGAGTAGAACGATTTGAAAATCTACTGAGACTGAAATTGGATTGTAACATCCCGATTTTAGGCCTAGCCAGAACAGTGGTTTCGAGGCCACAAATTTGACAAGGAAAATATTATTTTTATTATATTTTTATGATATACGATTTCATGGAAAGATTTTGTGAAAATTTAGTTCAAAAATTTCGACATTTGGGCACTCAATTTAGTTTGACTATGTAACAGCCTGGTTTGGACCCTAGTCGAAATAGTGGTTTTGGGACCACATATTCGAGTCTGAAAAATATTCTGATATTATTTTCTGTGTCTGTGGTATATGAATTAGTATCTGTGAAATTTCGGTGGTTTAAATTGTCTGTTTCTGTGCTTAATTATGAAAAAGGATCAAATTGCATAAAATTTAAAATATGCATGATATTTGTAAAAGTGCTAAATTGACATGGCTTTTTAATGGAAGGTCCTTATGTTGCAATTTGACCATGGATAGCAGAAAGTGACATAGATAGCCTTATAATGGTTGATAAAATAGTTTATTAATTAAGGGAAAATTGGTAAATGGCTTTTTAAACATGAATTAATTAAACAAAGGCATGAAATGGCTTATTATTCATCCACCATCACCAAAAATCAAAGGAAAAAGAAAGGTTTAAAAGCTTCCATGCATTCAGCTAGTTTCTAGCTTGATTAAAGGTCCGTTTTTAATTCGTTTTTGATTATTTTTATGTTTCTGTGATCGTTGCTTTGAAATCTTTCATGCCTATGTCTCAATTTCTGTTTTTGAAGAAATTTGTGAATAGTGCCATTGATGATTTTTGAAGCTTTGTGATGTATTTAGTTGAATTATGATGTATAGGCATTGAATAAACATGTTTTGCCATGAAATTTTGATAAATTTGAACTATATGGGCTAATTTGTGAAAATGAAATTTTTGGAGGACTAATTTATAAAATAAATGAAATGTATGAATTGGTATGAGTTACATGTACATTCAGTCAAGCCATAGTCTTGGTGAAATTGGTATATTTGTGATTTCGTGAAAAATAGACTAAATTGTGGAAGTATAAAAATGTAAGGGCTAAAATGTAAAATGCCTTAGTTATGTATTTATGGATTTAATTGAATGAAATGAATAATTGAATAGTTGAATTTGAATTGATTTAGATCAAGAATAAAGAAAAACATATTTAGATCGAGGGAAGTCTAAAATCGTTGAATAGTCGGTTCAAATCCATTAAATCCGTACGAGGTAAGTCAATATACAAAATATGCGTTGAGTTGATGTTTATTATGTATTCATAATATGTTAATTGCAATTTTGGATGGCTATGAGAGCCTGGCATATTAGTTCCGAGTCAATTCTGCTTTAGTAATAGTAAAAAAATATCATGTAAAACCTCGTTTGGGACATAGGCATTGATTTTAGAAATGTGTGTATGACCGTGTCTGGGACACTGGCATCAAATATGTTCGTATAAGACCGTGTCTGGGATATTAGCATCGTATATGTTTCGTGTAAGACCCTGTCCGGGACAGTGGCATCGATATTGATCGACCTGTAAGACCACGTTAGGGACGTCGACATTGTATGAGATATATGAACTCTGTAACATCTCTGAATAGTTGAGGAAAAATTCCAAGAATTGAATGAATACATACCCTATATGTCTGACTCAGGTATGTCCATTCTGTAATGAATTTCCGAGCATGAAAGATATGCTACTTTGAACTAGAATTCTGTTACAAGTGAGTATATCTGGTTTGTAAGTTAACTATATGAGTTGGCTATCACATCATGTTCATGAATTGCATATCCTTGTATTTGGCTTACTAAGCTCATTGTAGCTTACTCTGTTTATTCTTTCAATTATTTTATAGATTTCATAGCTACTGTAGGCTCGGGGAACATTTAAGGATTGTCACCATACTATCGAGCTTGATTTTGGTACCTTTTGAATGTAAAAAGTTTAAGTGTGGCATGTATAGGCTAGAGTGGCTATGTATTAAGCTTGGATATGTTTATTTGTAAGACCATGAGAGTTGGCTAGCAAATGATATGTTGTGCTTGATTTTGGTATATGGCTTGTGATGCAAATTTGAGTAGCTTATAATGGCTATATGAATTTGTATGTTTTGATCTTTATGAATCATGACAAGGTGAAGAAAAGGTAAGATTTGGAAATAGTATGAATGAGGTATGTACTAAGTGTTTAATCTTGAACTTTGGTTAAGTTATGGATATGCTTGGTGTGAGATTTGAAATTGAGTATGTATGTGAATGGTTTGATCATGTTGAGGTATGTTTTAGGCATTGAATGTAGTTAGAATTGTGGTATTTTTGTGGCATGAATTTTGGCTTGTAGGTTTAACCCTTAATGGGTGGAAAGCATGACTTATATCAATTCTGCTTAGTGCCACAAGGCTAGGGCACACAGGCGTGCCTTATGGCTATGCTAATTTTCCAGTATTGATACAAAAATTCACACGGCAAAGACCCACGAGCATGTCTTGTGGCCGTGGTAAAAAGTCAGTATGCTTACCCTATTTCGGCACGGCTTGGGTGCATGGGCGTGGCTAAGTCTCGTGTGGGGCACACGGCCTGGTCACACAGGCGTGTGACCTCCTTAATTTGGAAATTTTTGCATGTGTTTTGAAGTTTGTGAATGTGTTCAGTTTAGTCCCGATGTAGATTGAAGGATCGAGCTTGTTTCCGATGTAGATCTCTGGATCATTTTATTTGAGATTGCAATCTATTGATAAAGAGATAGTTAAAAATCCGAGATCAAGTAATACCCCTGCTAGAGGTAGAACATCTAGAAATGTGGGAAATGCTAGTACGGGTCAAAGAACTACTAAAGATACGATTGTACGATTTGAGGCTCAAGCGCCTGCTAGAGCTTATGCTATCCGAGTGCGTGAAGAAGCTTCATCTCCTGATGTGATTACTGGTACTTTCACTTTTTATGATACCTCTGTAATTGCTTTGATAGATCCTGGATCAACGCATTCTTATATCTGTGTGAATTTAGCATATAGTAAGACTTTGCCTGTAGAGTTTACTGAATTTGTCCTGGTTGATAAGATTTGCAAGAATTGTCTGTTAATGATTCGAGATATCTGTTTCCCTGCTAATTTGATGCTTTTGCCATTTGATGAATTTGATATAATTCTGGGTATGGACTGGTTAACTCTGCACAATGCTGTTGTAAACTGCAAGCGAAAAGTTATTGACTTGAGATGCAAGAATGGTGAAATCGTTAAAATTGAGTCTAGTGAATTGAATGGCTTACCAACGATGATATCTGTATTAAAAGCTTAGAAATATGTGAGAAAAGGGTGTGAAGCCTACTTTGCTTACGTGATTGATTCAAAAGTGTCTGTATAAAGATTGAATCAGTGCCAGTCGTCTGTGAATTTTCTGATGTATTTCCTGAAGAACTTCCAAGCTTGCCTCCGATTCGAGAAGTTGAGTTTGGTATTGAATTAGTTTCGAAAACTGCTCCAATTTCAATAGCTTCGTATAGAATGGCACCGAAAGAACTGAAAGAATTAAAGGCTCAGTTACAAGAATTGACTGATTGAGGCTTTGCTAGACTGAGTTTCTCACCATGGTGTGCTCCTGTTCTATTTGTGAAAAAGAAAGATAGTACGATGAGAATGTGTATTGATTACCGCCAGCTCAATAAAGTGACTGTAAAGAATAAATACCCTTTGCCCCGAATTGATGATTTGTTTGATCAACTAAAAGGCGCCTCTGTATTTTCAAAGATAGATCTGAGATCGGGTTATTACCAGTTGCAAGTAAAAGATTCTGACATTTTGAAAATAGCTTTCCGAACAAGGTACGGGCACTATGAATTTTTAGTTATGCCTTTTGGATCAATGAATGCTCCTGCTGTGTTTATGGATCTGATGAACAGAATTTTTAGACCGTATTTAGATTAGTTTGTTTTTGTTTTCATTGATGATTTATTGATCTACTCAAGGAATGAAAGTGATCATGCTAAACATTTAAGAATCGTACTTCAGACACTGCGTGATAAGCAATTGTACGCAAAATTCAGCAAATGTGAATTATGGCTACATGAAGTTAGTTTTCTGGGTCATATTGTATCAGCTTCTGGTATCCGTGTTGATCCAAATAAAATCTTAGCTATTTTGGATTGGAAACCTCCAAGAAACATTTTTGAAGTCCGTAGTTTTCTGGGACTTGTTGGTTATTACTGTCGTTTTGTAACTGATTTCTCTATGATAGTAACCCTGTTGACTCGACTACATCAGAAAAATGCAAGCTTCGAATGGTCTGAAAAGTGTCAAGAAAGTTTCGATCGGTTGAAAGCTCTGTTAACTAAAGCTCCAGTACTCGTGCATCCCGAATCAGGTAAGGAATTCGTTGTGTATAGTGATGCTTCATTGAATGGATTAGGCTGTGTTTTAATGCAAGAAGGCAAGGTTATAGCGTATGCCTCTAGACAGTTAAAGCCATACGAAAAGAACTATCCGACACATGATCTTGAGCTAGCTGCGATTATATTTGCTTTGAAGATTTGGCGCCATTATCTGTTCGGTGAGAAATGTCACGTGTTTTCTGATCACAAAAGTTTGAAATACCTGATGACTTAGAAAGATTTGAATCTGAGATAGCGAAGATGGTTGGAACTATTAAAGGATTATGAGTTTGTTATTGATTATCATCTGGGTAAAGCGAATGTTGTAGCTGATGCTTTAGGTCAGAAATCATTATCTGCAATATGTGCCTTAAATGCTAGTGCTGATCTGTCTGTTGATGATTCTGTGTTAGCTGAATTAAAAGCAAAACCTTTGTTTTTGCAACAAATCATTGATGCTCAGAAAGTAGATAATAAACTGTTAGTGAAACGAGCTCAGTGTGATTTTGATTCTAATTTTCGGATTGATATTGATGATTGTTTGAGATTCAGGAATAGAATTTACGTTCCGAGAAATTCTGAATTGATTCGGATGATTTTGAGTGAAGCTCATAATAGCAAATTTTCTGTACATCCGGGTAGCACAAAGATGTATAATGATTTAAAATGGTTATACTGGTGGCCGGGAATGAAAAGAGATATTTCTGACTTTGTTTTGAAATGCTTAATATGTCAGCAAGTAAAAGCTGAACATCAGGTGCCTTCTGGTTTATTACAACCAATTTTGACACTCGAATGGAAGTGGGATCGAGTAACTATGGATTTTGTTTCTGGTTTACCTCTATCTTTGAAAAAGAAAGATTCAATATGGGTTGTTGTTGATCGTTTGACAAAGTCTGCTCATTTTATTCCGGTACGATCTGACTATTCACTTGATAAATTAGCTGAACTCTAAATTTCTGATATTGTGAGATTACACGGAGTACCACTGTCTATTGTATCTGATAGAGATCCAAGGTTTACTTCGCGATTCTGGAAGAAGTTGCAAGAGGCTTTAGGTATGAAATTGCATTTCAATACAACATTTCATCCGCAGACAGACGGTCAATCTGAGCAGATCATTCAGATACTCGAGGACATGCTTAGATGTTGTATTCTAGAGTTTAAAGGTACGTGGTAACAATATCTACCTCTGATTGAGTTTGCATACAATAATAGTTTCCAATCGAGCATTAAAATGGCCACGTATGAAGCCCTATATGGTAGAAAATGTAGAACTCCGTTATACTGGTTTGAACTCTGTGAAAATAAAATATACGGAATTGATCTGGTAAAAGAAAAGAACAGAAGGTGAAAGTGATCAAAAATAGTCTAAAAGCAGCTTCTGATTGTGAGACATCATACGTGGATCTGAAATGGAAGGATATTGAATTTGTGATTGGCGACAAAGTATTTCTAAAAGTGTCTCCGTGGAAGAACTGTTTAGGTTTGGCAAAAAGGGAAAATTGAATTCGAGGTTTATCGGGCCGTATGAAATTATTGAATGAGTCGGGCTAGTTGCTTATAAACTGATGTTGCCACCTGAGCTAGAAAGGATACATAATGTATTTCATGTGTCGATGCTTCGACGTTATAGATATGATCCGTCTCATGTGACATCCCCTTCTGAGATTGAATTAAAGTCTGATATGTCTTATGGTGAAGAGCCAATCCATATCTTAGCTCGAGAAATAAAGGAATTGAGAAATAGGAAAATTCCATTGGTAAAAGTACTATGGCATCGTCACGGATTGGAAGAGGTTACCTGGGAGCCTGAAAGGCAATGAGACAGCAATATCCGAATCTGTTTAACGGTAAGATTTTCGGGGATGAAAATCCCTAAGGGGGGAGAATTGTAATAGCCTGGACCCTAGTCAGAATAGTAGTTTCGGGATCACATATCCGAGTCTGAAAAATATTCTGATATTATTTTCTGTGTCTGTGGTATATGAATTAGTATCTGTGAAATTTTGGTGATTTAAATTGTCTGTTTCTGTGCTTAATTATGAAAAAGGATCAAATTGCATAAAATTTAAAATATGCATGATATGTGTAAAAGTGCTAAATTGACATGGCTTTTTAATGGAAGGTCCTTATGTTGTAATTTGACCATGGATAGTGGAAAGTGACATAGATAGCCTTATAATGGTTGATAAAATAGTTTATTAATTAAGGGAAAATTGGTAAATGGCTTTTTAAACATGAATTAATTAAACAAAGGCATGAAATGGCTTAGTATTCATCCACCATCACCGAAAATCAAAGGAAAAAGAAAGGTTTAAAAGCTTCTATGCATTCAGCTAGTTTCTAGCTTGATTAAAGGTCCGTTTTTAATTCGTTTTTGATGATTTTTATGTTTCTGTGATCGTTGCTTTGAAATCTTTCATGCCCATGTCTCAATTTCTATTTTTGATAAAATTTATGAATAGTACCTTTGATGATTTTTGAAGCTTTGTAATGTATTTAGTTGAATTATGATGGATAGGCATTGAATAAACATGTTTTGGCATGAAATTTTGATGAATTTGAACTATATGGGCTAATTTGTGAAAATGAAATTTTTGGAGGACTAATTTGTAAAATAAATGAAATGTATGAATTGGTATGAGCTTCCGAGCATGAAAGATATGCTACTATGAAGTAGAATTCTGTTAGAAGTGTGTATATCTGGTTTGTAAGTTAACTATATGAGTTGGCTATCACATCATGTTCATGAATTGCATATGCTTGTATTTGGCTTACTAAGCTCATTGTAGCTTACTCTGTTCATTCTTGCAACTGTTTTATAGGTATCATAGCTACTGTAGCCTCGGAAAACATTCAAGGATTGTCACCACACTATCGAGCTTGATTTTGGTACCTTTCAAATGTAAAAAGTTTAAGTATGGCATGTATAGGCTAGAGTGTCTATGTATTAAGCTTGGATATGTTTATTTGTAAGGCCATGAGAGTTGGCTAGCAAATGATATGTTTTGTTTGATTTTGGTATATGGATTGTGATGCAAATTTGAGTAGCTTATAATGACTATATGAATTTGTATGTTTTGATCTTTATGAATCATGACAAGGTGAAGAAAAGGTAAGATTTTGAAATAGTATGAATGAGGTATGTACCAAGTGTTTAATCTTGAACTTTGGTTAAGTTATGGATATGCTTGGTGTGAGATTTGAAATTGAGTATGTATGTGAATGGTTTGATCATGTTGAGTTATGTTTTAGACATTGAATGTAGTTGGAATTGTGGTATTTTTGTGGCATGAATTTTGGCTTGTAAGTTTAACCCTTAATGGGTGGAAAGCATGACTTATATCAAGTCTGCTTAGTGCCACAAGGCTAGGGCACACAGCGTGCCTTATGGCCGTGCTAATTTTCCAGTATTGACACAAAAATTCATACGCCCAAGACCCACGGGCGTGTCTTGTGGCTGTGGTGAAAAGTCAATATGCTTACTCTATTTTGGCACGGCTTGGGTGCATGGGCGTGCCTAAGTCTCATGTGGGGCACACGGCTTGGTCACACGGGCGTATGACCTCCTTAATTTGGAAATTTTTGCATGTGTTCTGAAGTTTGTGGATGTGTTCAGTTTAGTCCTAACCTTATCGTAATGTATGTTTGAGGTCAAGTAGACTTCCGAAAGGGACTTTATGTTTGAATCTTATTTTAATCTCTGAATATTCTGTTCTGATTTGTTTTGAATATCTGGTAACGCCCCTTCCTATTCCCGCGACAGTTACGGGATAGGGGTGTTACAGACTAAATTGTAAATAGTGTAAAAGTTGAGTTCCATATGTTAGAAGTGTCCAATTGTTATGAAGTTTTAAATTGAAGGTCCTTCAATAGTAATTAGACCATTGGTTAAATTATTGGACAAAAATGGGCATAAATAAGACAAATTTGAAAGAAAAGTCTTTAAGGGCATTTTGGTCATTTAGTAATTTAAAAGAATTAAAAAGGGAAAATGAAGCAAAAATTTGGTCATCTTCTTCCTCAAGCCGAATATAGCATGGAGAAGCCATGGCTAGGGTTTTTCAAGCTTCCAAGCTCGATTGTAAGTCCGTTCTAGCCCCGTTTTTAATGATTTTTACGTTTTTAAAATCTAGGTAACATGATTTCTCTATTTCTACCATTTATTTGAGCTAGAGTTAGATTTCAAAAATTGAACCATGTTGAATAATTGTACATTTTGATGAATTATGGTAGATTATGCAAGTTTATGGTTAGAGAAACAGTTTTTTACCAAGTGATTTTTGACGAAAACATATGAAAGGACTAAATTGTAAACGTTATAAAATTGGTGTGAGTTTTAATGAGAATTGTGGTTTGTCATATTTATGAACTGGTTCAATTAGGCCTAATATGCAAAGAAATTAAATAAAAATTTATTTCCGAGCTTTGGGGCAAAAGTGTAAATATGCAAAAATTTAGGGGAAAAAATTTAAATTTTGTAAAATTATGTTTTAGGTCCAAAATGATTAATACATTGATTAAATAAGTGAAATATGATGTTTTAGATCTCGGAAAACGAGATTTGGACCTAGAACGAGAGAAAAATTGAAAATCGAGAAAGTTGGTCAAAATGGCCGTATTGGTATCAAGGTAAATTCATGTGTTTAATAAGCATTTAATTAAGCATGTTTGGATGCTAAATTGATATATTAGTTATAAATGTTTTAGTATTGATTTTTTAATATAATGATAATAATTGAGAAATGTTCAATAATGATTTGACATTAAAACTGAGAAATCGAATAAGTTTACATATAATACCATAGTGGTAATGCAGCTTTGTAAAAGATCAAGAAAGTATTGAATAGCATAATTTGAAAAAAGTAAGATAAATTGAAGATATGATGAGATTGAGAATGAAAGTATGTAAGTTGAGTAGTATGTTATTATTATGCAATTGTTGCTATTATTATTAAGTTATGTGACTGACCTTAAGAATTTTGAGCAAGCATGTTTTAGCTATGAGTTGCCAAGGCATTGATATTTCAAAATCCATATTTATAACATGGCAACTAATGAATAATTGACGACAACAGACCGTGGTTTACCCATGGCAACATAAGACAAGAATCCCATGTAAGACCATGCCATGGCATGACATTGGTGAGTACATAAGGCAAGGATCCCATGTAAAACCATGCCAAGGCATGACATTGGTGAGTACATAAGGCAAGGATCCCATGTAAGACCATGCCAAGGCATGGCATTGGTGAGTTCATAAGGTAAGGATCCCACGTAAGACCATGCCAAGGCATGTCATTGGTGAGTACATAAGGTAAGGATACCACGTAAGACCATGTCAAGACATGGCAATGGTAAATTTCAAAAGGAAAGGTACTTAAGTAATCCATACAGTAAGTCAAAGAGATGACAAGGTAAGATCACGAGGAAAGAGCACAGGTATGTACATAAGGCTTATTGTTATTGAAGTTATAAGTTGATGATATTAAAAGTATTTTAATGAGTATATTCAAGTATTAAGTAAGTGATAAGTTTTCAATTATACTTATGACGCTTTGTGACATGATTAGTAATATGCCTATATATTATGAGAGAGTATTAATGTGTTAAGTGAGATGTTGCAGGTACATAAGCAAGCTATTAAGTAATGTATTTTTTTTATTCCGAGCCTTTGGTAAGGTTACCAATGAGTAAGATGGGAAAGTAAGAACTTAACATTATTTATGCAAGTTATGAAAGCTTAATAATAAGCTAAATTCATTACTAATGCCTATTATTTTACATGTGAACTTAATAAGCTTTATAAGCTTATCTCTTTCCTTTCCTCTATTCCAGAGTTTTATCAAAGAAGCTCGGGTTGGAGGTCATTGCAGATCGCTTCACACTTTCGACTATCAAGTTACCAATTGGGTATTTTCATTGAAACATTTTCAGTTATGCCATTTTGTGTGTATGTCGTTATGATATGGCTAAATAAGAACATTTGTTGATGTTATGTATGCCTAAATGAGGTTTAATGCAAAGAAATTATGAAAAAGTAAAAGTTGGTTATGAAACAGTTTTGGGACAGCAGCAGTGATGTGATTTTGAAAAATCAGTAAAAATTATAGAAATGGAAGTAAATGGTGAATGAGGTATAGAATTAAAGCTTATTGAGTCTATTTTCATAGGAAAGAAACATAGCAAACAAACGAAGCCTGTATTTTGAGATATTTAAACTCTTACGAGACTGCTTTAGAGTGACTTCGTGATCCCCTGTTCCAATTTTTGAATTTCACTAAAAATTGTACAAAAAGAATTATGAGTCATAATTTATATGTCTAGATTCGTTAGTGATCTATTTTCATTAGAAACAAACAGAAACATTATCTGAATTTTATATAATAAGATAAATAATTTTTAGTGAAAAGAGGTCAGGTCTGCTAGACTGCAAAATAAGGGAACTTTTAATGAATAAACTGTACTAATTAGCGAAACCAAAAATTCTAGAAAAATTATAGTAAAAAGATATGTGAGTCTAGTTTCAGAAAAAAATTACGGATTTAAATTTTGAGTTTCTTAACTCAGGTTATAATTAATTTAGTGACTATTACACAGGTAGACAATTTTATTATGAATAGTGAAATAAATTATTTTGATTTGTGTAAGTAATTGGAAAAAAATTTAATGTTCCTGGTTTGGTCTCGAACCGTTTCAATTGCATGTTTTAGGGCCTCGAGGGCCCTTTTTAGGGATGTATTGGATGAATGTGAGCAAATTAATTTTAAAAATAAAATTTTTTATCCCCAAACTAGTAAGATAAGTCTAGTAACGCCTCGTGCTCGACTCCGGCGACGGTCTCGGGTAAGGGATGTTAAATTTATTTGTATCAGAGAAATAGTTTTGTTGGTTCTCGGACTATCTAGCATGAGCAAGAGTCTAGCTATACATGCCATATTGAACTGTGATAGTGTGACGACTCCCGACCCAGATGTAAAATGTTTTGTCAGACAGATGTGCACTCCAACCGAGCTAAGTTTGATAGTATAGATAGTATGCTTATGATGAGTTGAGGCTCAAAAAAAGGTAAGAATAATAGTTCATGATGTTTATGTGATAATAAATAAATTGTTAATAAGAATTGTTTGGAAAATATGAAAGATGAGATAAGATGAAAGGAAAGTTTATATTGAGATAAGTGTTCATGTTAAATTGGCATTTGTATGATGCTATATGTATAACTAGAGAAGTTAAGTGAATGTTATGAGTAATGTTGTTTGAGATTCATGAATGCATGTATAAGTGCACTAGTTTACATAAGATGATCAGGAAGTCTCTGTATTATGAAAATGTATGCTACATTGTTTGAAGAAAATTGTATAATTGTGATAATATTATATATTAATGAGTGTTAAGTTATATGCATGAGTATATACGAGGTAAATCAAAGGTGTTACAACCTCACCCCCCTTTTCAACAAGGTATTTCAGAGAGAGATTACATGAAATTCAAACTGAATAGGCTTACAAGTGAAAACTAAAGAGTTTAGTGGCAGATTAATTGACAACATAATTAGAGTCGAGAATTGTAATACCCCGAAAATTACTACAGTAAGAAAGTAAGATATTGTCCTTGATACAGTTAAGTAAGGAAATAAAGTGATAAAAAGAGAAATTTTGAGCTGTGTCAACAAAATCTATGTAGGAAGTATATTATGATGTATTAATCCAAGAAAGGACTAAATCGTAAAAGTGAGAAAAGTCTTGTGGCCCAAGAGTAAATACTCAAAATTTAAGGGGTTAAAGTGTAAATATGGAAAAGTTAAAGGACCAATAGTGCAAATATTTTAAGGGTGGAATAATCTAGAAACTAAGGAAAATGGATGAATTAGGACCAAATTGGATAGGTGAAGAATTTTGAGGGACTAAATCATAATTTTACCAAATTAAGTGATGACTCAAGGATGGAATTTTAAAAGATCACGAAGGGTAAAATGGTCAATTGGAAGAGAGAGAAATCTAGAAAGTAATGATGATGTTGGTGATATTTTATAATTATTTAATTAGATAAATATTATTTTAATAAGATATTTATTATTATTTTATTATTTTATTTAGTATATATATATGTGTGTGGAAAGGAAGAAAGGGAGAAAAAAAAAACACATCAACCCACCATTTTCCATGCACCAACGTGAGAGGAAGAGAGAAAGAAAGAAAGTTTTACTTTCTTTACAATTTGGTCCTTCCACTAAAAATTCACCAATTTTACCTAGAAATCAAGAGAATTTCCATAGCTACCAAAGAGAAAAATTTAAGGAGACTATGGGGAGTTAGAATATCAAGTTGGATTCAAGAAATAGAAGCTGGAGGAGAGAGAAAAATCAAGTTAAAAATTGAAATCAATGAGACAAGGTAAGTATATCAAGATTTCAATATATTTTTAAGTTTGATATTATTGAAAAAGCATGGAAATGATGTTAAAGTAGAGTTTTCTTATTTATGGTTCTATGTTTTTGATATATTAATGAAGAGAAATAAGAGAAAGTGATGGGAAATATTGAATAAGGGTGTTATAAACTTAGTAATTAATATCTTGCACTAAAACAGTTTTGGACAACAGCAGTAAGGTAACTTTGAAAAATCACCAAAAATGGTAGAAACTGAATTAGAAGTTGAGTAAGATACGGAATTAAATCTTGTGGAGTCTATTTTCATATAAAAGAAATAGAACAAGTAAATGAATTCTTTACTCTGAGATATTTATATTTTTGTGAGACTGATTCAGAATGATTTCGGGATCCTTTGTTCTGACTTGTAAAAATCATTAAAAATTGTATAAAAATAATTATGGGACATAATTTATATGGTTAGATTATTCAATGAGTCTATTTTTATAAGAAAGAAACAAGAACATCATTTGAATTCTGTACGAAGAGATAATTAAATTTTACCAAAGAGTGGTCAGAACTGTCAAACAGTAAAATAGGGGAGATTTTAATGAATAAACTGTACTAATTGGCTAAACCAAAAATTCTGAAAATATTATGGTAAGAATATATATGAGTCTAGTTTCAGAGAAAATTAGTAGATCTTAATTTGGAGTTCTGTAGCTCAAGATATAAATAATTTAGTGACTATGACTCAAATGGACAGTTTTGAAAATACATATAAGTAAATAGTGAAAGTTTTGATAATGTTACTTATAAGCATGTTATATAAATTAAGGATGTGGAATGGAGTGGAGGAGAAGGAAAATATGTATGAATATTCAGTTAGCATGGCTAATTTGTATGTTTTAGGCTTGGGTACTAAATTGAATAAAGTAAAACTTTATGAGCAATTTTTTAAAAATGTTAGAAATGACCAAATTGCATGAAATGGATTATTTCATTATTTAAATTGAAAAATTATATGAAATTATTAATTTAGTTCAAGAGGGGAAAAACATGTTTTAGGGATTAAATTGAAAAGTGTTGAAATTATGGAAAATTCTGATATTTTATAGAATTTATGGGCTGTTATTAATAGGTATGATGATAACGGCTGGAAATAAGGATTAAATTGCAAGAATTTATTTTTCTGAGCCTAAGGGTAAAATCGTCATTAATTAAAAGTTTAGGGGCAAATGGTAATTTTGCCTAGAGCATTAATTGAATGTATTAGAATATGGAATGAATGAAAACGATAATCAAATTTATTTATAAAGATCTAGACGACTCAAATATGAGACTTGAACGTGGAAAAGAAAAGATATCATATTATTGAAATCATAAACAGAATAAGCAACGAGGTAAATTCGTGTAACTTGAATTTTATTTTTAAATACTTAAATGAAATATGTGGCTATGTGGTGAAAATATGATTTGAATGTCCAGTGCATGATAATTGATGAAATATTGATAATACTCTATATAAAGGGAAAATAAATCCCGGTTGAATGAAATGGAATTCGATGGATCATTGGAAAAGGAATTGACGGTAAAAAAAAGATCTAGCCCGGATAGGTGATCCTATTATTAGCCCTCCCGAAGAATACAAGAAAAAGGATTAAGCCCAGAAGGGTAATCCTAAAATCAGCGCTCTCGAAGAATATATGGGAAATGAGGTTTGCGGGAGTGTGCTGGTGGCTTTCTCGAAGAATATATGTGTATAGGCCCTTCCGAAGAATACATGGGAGCTGAGGTCCATGGAAGTGTGCCAAGAATTGAGGTTCGCGGGAGAGTGAGGTTCGCGGGAGTGTGCTCACTGAAATGAAATATGTAAGACCATGGTTGAAAGATACCATGGCAACATTTTGAGAAAATGAATAAGACCATGGTTGAAAGATACCATGACAACACATGCATATAAATTGACGGACCCGGAATTGTACACTAAAAGTGTACTCCTGTATGAATTGACGGTTAATGAGATTGTACACCAAGAGTGTACTATTGGAAATCCATCGAAATTCTGAGAAATTCAACGGGATAAATATAGAAGATGGTAAACACATAGCTAAAAAGGGTAAATGTGAATTAATGGATTACGAATTTGCATATTTTAAGTATACTATATGATTTTAACTATTGATATTCTAATAAATTCAGTAGGTAAGAATCCTGACCAGAAAAGGGAATATGTATATAAAAAGATTCGTACATATATATTCCTGAAGTACATGAAAAATGATAGTGATAATGGATATATAGAAATATAAGATGATGATATTTGTACATGGAATTTATTGATGAATATATGCATCCATGATTATAGATCCGTATACTTTAAATACGATGATATTTCGAATGACTTAATGAAGAAAGTCCCGACATGGAATAATTCGAGCACGAAACAATAATCATGAAATTGAACTTGAAATACACGAAAATGATATTTTCTCGATATTTTAAAATATGACATGGAAAATACATCATACATGTATATGAAACTTACCTGATAATTATGCATATTTAAGATTATGAATTGTCCCGGAATAAATATATGCAAAATTCATGAAAGAAATAATATATGAAATTTTGGTATAATGAATGATTTATGTTTTTGAAGAAATGGCAAGAGAATAATATGTATCATGATACATGAATATGTGACTATCTTTAATATGCTTATACATGGAAATTAGGTAAGCCGTGATGAATAATAATCTCAAGTATGATATGTTGATAAAATGAGTTTATCGATTCTAAAATTTATATGGAATATGTTCTAGTATGCTAACAACTGTTGTTGTTGACGCTTAGACAAGTGCCAAGTTATTGGTTAATTGGTAATATGTTTATTATATGACACGTTGAAAGGGTAAATGATCAAATGAAAATAAACTTGTGCTTGTGGAAGAATGGTAAAATTTAAGTTGTACAATTTCTTATAAAATGAGTTATCATGTGATTAATTAAAAAAAAAAAAAGAAGTTCTATAAACTCCGGTAATACCTCGTGACTCTATTCCAATGATGGATACGGGTTGGGGGTGTTACAAGAATGATCTAACAAATGAACACAGTTACAAAAAAGATGCCAGGTTAATATAAAGATCATCTGAATTCTGAAACATTACAGTTAAAGAAAAGTTAGGTTCAACGAATGCACTTATTCAGGTATGATGTGTAAGGTATATGATTGCTGGACTTTCTTCCGAATAAATTTCGATTTTGAATGAGATAATGTGGATTCAGTAATGACAGGATTAGACAAAGGAATAATGATTGAGCTGCATTAATAGCTGAATGTAGAGTTTTTGGTTGAGAAAATTTCAAAAATTTCTTTCGACTATTATATGTGTACATTTATTTTCAGAGGTATGTATATATTTATATCCGCAAGATTTCAGATGAAATTCCTACTATATGAGGATGTTAATTAAATTTACAGACAGATGAAGGCATTGTAGTTTGCTTGAGTTGTGATTGATATTGCTCAATCTATTCTGGTTTTTTGCCCCAGTGTGCAGATGGAAAGTTGATGGTAAGGTCCGTATGATGTTAGCTTCCCGTTCTACTAGCTATTGTTTGATAAATATAAAGGAAAATTATATGGTTTCTGTCATAGTTGATTTTAGTGCTTGTGAGTATTATCTTTTGTTTTTGAAAATTTTCTAAGATGCTATCGAGACCTTAACTGTTCTACATGAGAAGTGATTTTCAAAAATACTGTATATCTTCATGTTCTAAGATTTTGTTATCCCAGTTTCTTAATAAATTACTGTTCAAAGTATTAGCCATGAGATAATAGCAAGAAATGTTCTATTGACGAATATGATTTCGGACCTGATAATGAAAGTACAAAGTTGGGACGTTATTTACGAAAGTAATTGAGAAGTCAGTTTTATTATGGCACCGCGATTTTTAAGCTGAACGAGTATGGTGGCCTTAGTATAGTTCAATGCCTTAATGAGAAACAATTAAGGTAAATTCTAATATATGTTTAATCTTTCCTTAGATTTGAAGAGAAAGTAACTTTGGTAAAATGTGAGTGATAAGAAGTTCAGCTTAGACCGAGGTAATAATTTTACTTTTTAAATGACCTTGACACATTTATCAGCAAGTTAAAGACCGAATGTTATATTCTTTCGAGTTATGCAGTGATAATGATCTATGACTAGCTTTTTGAAGAGTTCATGATAGACTGTATGTCTGAGATATAATGACAGCATAAAGAAGTTCTTGAAAAGTTATTGTTTATTAGTCAAAACCGATTCAGTTGAGCAGTCTGATTGAGTTATATGTATGTTAGAGTTATTCACAATTCCAGAATTAAATATTGATTGTTTATGCATAAATGGATAAACGACTTGAGTGAAGAGTACCTATTCTAGAAGTTATGACACAGAGTTATATATATATATACGTCGAAAGGGTTGCATTTTAGGTATGATTTTGCCAATCCTAGTTGTCCGATTGCTAGAGTTCTCATTATATGAAGTTTAATTTGGCTTAAATCCATGCTAGTAAAGTTATAAACAGCTGAAGAAATTGGCGACCAAAGTGTTTGCCATGATTCAGTCTGAATTGAGTAAAGAGATTTGCAATAGTTATGAAGCCTGACATAGTGATAATTATCTGTCTACTTGAGGAGTACAGAGATGGAGGATACTTAGAAATAGTTACACTAGTAAGAGTATGATATGCTATGTACCAGATTCTGAACCTGATGTTTGAATTTTCAAAGAGTTAAAGTTGATTTTTTTTAAGTATTTTAGAAGCTATTACAGTCAGTATTGATATCTGTGTGGAAATGCAATGGTAATTCGAAGAATTGTACAACAGAATTAGTATTATCATCAAAAGGGTAAAGGTTATATGACTTATGGTTGATTTCTCGAGGAAGTTTATGTATATTTTTCTCAGCATGACCAAGTTTTTCTATTAATGGGTTATCTGAGTTATTTATCCTGAGGTTGTCAGTTTATACAGAGCCCAAATTTTTATTGGTTATGGTTGAAATCCGAGATTTGTATTATAATTTTAGAAGAAAGTTACAGTAAATCCTGAGTACGAGATTTCTAAATGTTATTGTGTGCCACTCTAATACTAATAGTTAAATTAAGGAAGTGGTTCAGATTCTTAGAAAAGTAAGTTTTGTATTGTGTTTTAAATATTAAGAGCAATTGAGAAAGAGAAACTCACAGGATTAATTTGATTTAAAATATTAGAGAAAGATGAAAATTGATTTTTGAAACCAGAGACAGATTATTAGCAATTGTGTATAGAATCGAAAGGCAAGTGTAACACCCTAAATTTAGGCCTAAAAGTATTGAGCCTTGAGTCTGGGTTCGGATAAAAGAAAACCTGAATAATTGAGAAGTTTTAAATATTATTGTTATAAAAAAATTATTATTAATAAAATATTATTGTTATTATTTTGATGTTTAGGTTAGTTTTTTTATAAATTAAGAAGGATTTATAGTGTGGGAAAGTCTTGGGTTCGATCCAAGACTTTAGCAAAAAAAATTAATTTTTGCTTCTTAGGGGAATCTGGGCAATAGGGCTTATATATGAGTTGGGCCAAGATTAGGCACAATGAAGTGCTTAGCCCAGTGGTTAAGCACACTAGGTCGCAGGAAGGGGAGCTGGGGTTCAACTCCCAGCATGCACAAATGTGGGTTTTTTTAAAACTAGGGAACGATGCAAGGAAGCCTTATAATTAGTTGGATTAAAAAGGGGACACAAAGGAAAGCTTGGCCTAGTGACACAGGCGCTGGGAGCGTGGAAGAGAGCCTGGGTTTGAGGCCTCGCTTGCGCAAGCTGTTTTAGTTTTTTTAAGTAATCAGGAGTGTGACTAAACAGGGGTTAAGAGAAGTTGCAACCAGATTTTGCCACAAGAGCGCCTTTGGCACAGTAGCAGTAGTACGCTAAGGAGTCTGAGCGGGCGAGAGTTCGAATCCAGGTGCAGGCGAAATTTTGGTTTATTTTTAGGCAGACCAGGACTTCAGCAGGTAAGGTTTAAAATTAAATGCGACTATAATAGGGTAAAGAAGTAGCCGCGGCGTAGTGGCCAGCAGCGTGCTAGGTTACCTGCAGGTCCCATGTTCAAGTTGAGGTGCGCGCAGGAGGAAGGCCTTTTTGCTGTGCGCCCGTGGGAAGGAGCCGCGTGGGATTGAAACTCCTCCTAGCTACAGATTGGGTCGGCTGTTCGGTAGGGAGAGTGGATTAAGGCTACTGCTAAGTGGTGGGAAGAAGTTTGAATGAAATTCAAACTTTGTTTTTAGCTAAATTTAAGGAGCAAATCATGGAATTTGTTTTTGGAAAGGAACTTTTGTGCCGAATTAAGGACTCATTCGGCTATGGGCATTAAGTTCCGAATTGCACTTAAAATTTTAGCTTGGATGGACTATTTTCTTCTTTGTTGATTAGGGGATTTTTCATAATGATAGCCGATTGGATTTTTCTTTCTTTCAATCGATTTTTGTTTTTTATTTTATTATATTTTATTCATCTTCTCTTCTCCATCTTCTTTACATCATCAACCATAAAACCTCTCTTATTCAACTGTGTTAGTCGATTATCACCAAAAGCTGAAACCCCATCCTTTCTTCGATCTATTTAGCCAAATCCACAACTCCTAAAACCTTTATCAAAACCCTCTCTTTTTATACAACTTCCATCTTCTTCTTCTTCATTATACTAAAAGCCGAAACCTCCATTTTCTTAGTGATTTAGGAATTAAACTCTAGATCTATTCCCTACTCGTGCTTTAACTTGAATCCACTGTGGATCTGAGATTGGAAAGGGGTTGGAAACGCTCTTGACAACTACATCGTTGGTGGTAAGTACTCGAAATCTTATTTCTATTCGTTATTCGGGATTTAAGAAAAGCCAGAAACCCCAATATGTATAGGGTGGCTGTCGTGTAAGGTTAAGGATTTATTGTTTTTTCATTCTATTGTAAGTAAGGCAGATTAAAGGCTGTCGATCAAGGAGCTTTGGAAGGCTAGGACCGTTTAGGTGACTAGATCTAGATCTAGTCATAGTTTCGGCAAAGAGGTAAGTATTCAAAGGCCTTAGGTGATTATGGCCGAATGTGGTAAGTGATTTCTATAATGATTTGCATGGATTGGTAGTCTAATCTATTAAGTGATTGATTGTAGGAGAAATCGCATAGGGGATCTCACCGGTAGAATTGCAAAACAGGTATGTATCGAACACCCCTTTGTAGTCTAAATCGGCAAAAGCTGAAAAGCCGAAATGCCAAAATTTTGGCATTTCGTGGGCTTGTGAGTGTGCGAACGCTCATAAGTTGGTTAGAATTCATTTGATCTGTAATCGTAAGCGGTAAGTTGGTTGGGTGCGCAATTTCGAGCACTTCGGTAAATTTGGGCTTCTATGGGCTAAAATTGGACCCAATGGGCTTACGGGCCCATATAGGTAAAAATAGGCTATATATATGTTCTAATAGACTGTAGGTCCAAAACTCCTAAAACTAGTAAATCGATCATGAAACTTGGACTAAATGGGCTTAAGTTGCTTATAGACACTGTAGGGCCCATTACGGGTTTTAGGGCCCAATAGCTAAAGATTGCTAAAATGAGGTAAACAAGCTACTGAGATAAAAGTTAAACTATTAAGGATTAAAATGTGCATAAATCCTTAAAAACTGGAGTAATTACTGAAATACCCCTTAAGGGTGAGAAATTACAATTTTACCACTAGGTGCAAAATGACTGTTATACCCCTAGGGCTAAATTTGATTGAATGCATGATTTGCTGTTCCTGTTTACTGTATGCCATATCATGATTATCTATTGCATGGGATTTGGGAATTATTGATAGAGGAAGTGCAAGTGGCATTGCCACGATTACTGAAAGAGGCTTTGCCTCGTATTGTTTACTGAAAGAGGCCTTACCTCGTATTACTGTTAGTGGCCACATTATCTGAGCAGCGATGCTACAACTATGGAGTGTAGCAACTGGATGGGTCGAGTTGTCTCCCCACATGGTGTGTAGGACTGGTACAGGTGGAGTGTAGCGATTGGACTTAGGATGGGCTTTGGGCTTTGCATTCATACATGCATATTTACTGATTTGTTACTGTAATGGGCCTATGGGCCGTACTGTTGACTGAGAAGGGCTAAGGCCCAGTTTACTGTGTCTGAATAGGGCTTCGGCCTAGTTATTACTAAGACATGATAGGGCTTAGGCCTAGTGGGCTTGAGCTGATTTGGGCTCTGGATGGGTTTCTTTACACACTGAGTTTCCAAACTCACCCCTTTTTCCTCCATCCATGCAGGTGAGCCCTAGATTGGTGGACTTGGAGCTGGGAGGGATTCAGAGTGACCACGTGGATGACGTTTCCAGTTTAATTAAGTTAATTATTTAAATATTTATTTCAATTATTTTTATTTTTAATTTGGGTTTGTAATAAGGCCGCTCTCATTATTTAATTTGTTTTTAACTTAAGTATGACATGGTTTAAATCATTTTGAAATTGGTTAGCTCTGAGGCGCATTTTATAAAATTTACTTATTTTCAAAATATCACGATAACAGAGCAAAGCTTCCGCAACGTAAACGTTTTCATAAATAAATCTTCTAAATAGACTTAAACCTAATTTGTTTTTCGTGGACAAGTCATAAGGTTAAAGTGTGGCAATGGGTGTGTGCATGTCTAGGATTGGATCTAAGGAGAGCTTGGTACTTAAGTAGTCTAAATGACTCACCTCCTCTTTTCTGGCATCCTACCTAGTGCATAGTACCCATTCACTTTAAGCCATAACGAAGAAGATCTGATTTTTCGATACTTAAACTGTTTTAAAAATAACATGTTTCCGCCAGCTACAAAGGTTTACAAGCTTTCACAATTTTCCATAAAATTTTACAGAGTTGTTAACAATGTTTGAAAAGGGAACGAGTATTTCAATGAACCACGTTTTGAAAAATAAACACAAGCTGAGGTTTTATACAAGTTTAACGGTAGAAGTTTCTAAACACTAAGAAGGGTTTTCAATGAAAACATGGTTTTCAAAAAACACTTCAATGTGACACACCAGACTTGGCCGTGACATCTGGGCTGGGTTTACGATGTTACATTTAGTGGTATCAGAGCTCGGATGCAACAAATCGACTGTGGATCGGGTCCAAAAAGTTTTTGGAAATTTTAAAATTTTAGGCCCAAGAAGGGTATTTTTGGAAATCGGTTTCTGAAAACTTTAGAAAAACCCTATTTAAACTTATTTTATCCTCGAATACGCTCATTAAAGGTTGTTACTTAAAAAGTTTTGTTAAAATTGGGCTATTTGGAATTGGGTATCTGAAAAAGTGGCACATTGAATCCCCGACACCAATTCTGTAAGTGTTCTTTTTCTTATACTGTACTGAAATATTACTGTAGAGAGTACTGAGACTTTACTATGATATTGTAGCTAGGTTAATACTGAAACTGTAGAGACTGAGACTGTAGGGAAACTAAAAACCCTAAAAGATTGAGACTGTAGCTAGGCTATGATTTTGTAAAAATAGAAACTTTCAAATTTTATCTCAGCATAAAACATAAGAATAAAACACTAAAATACTTGAATCAAGATCTTTGTGGTTATTTGATATGTATGCTGGTAATGTAGAGCATTGATATAGATTCTGAGGGTAAGCAAAGTCTGCCAACTTCGGGTAGCGATAACTCGGAGACTGGTACTAACGCACTAGCTGAGTTAGTAAGGAAAGTGGTAGAAAAAGTATTGGAGACCAAAGTTAAGGAAATTAGGGAAACGCTTCAAGCAGGATGCTTAGAGTGTAAAAAGAGGAAGGATCCTAGTTCGCAGAGGACAGAGTCTCGTTCTGTGAAACATGTTAGGGCACGACCAAACTTTTCAACCTGCAAGAATTGCAACAGACGTCATCCAGGTGAATGTCATGGGAGAAAAGAGTATGCTTTAGATGCGAGTCCCTGGAACATCGAGCTCTGGATTGCCAAGCTTATTTTAGTTAGGTGTGTGATGTTGGATACGAATTATATGCGCAAGTGATAATGTTTATTTACTTCAGTAATTAGATGTTCTGAGGCATACTAAAATTATTTAGATCAGAGTGCACAGCGGTAGCGCAGTAGGGTAGTTGATGCACGACTATCTTATCATTTAGAAATTTCGAGGGTGAAATTTTTTTAGGAGGGGTGAATTGTAACACCCTGAATTTGGGCCTAGAAGTATTGGGCCTTGAGTCTGGGTTCAGATAAAAGAAAACCTGAATAATTAAGAAGTTTTAAATATTATTGTTATAAAAAAATTATTATTAATAAAATATTACTGTTATTATTTTGATGTTTAGGCTAGTTTTTTTATAAATTAAGAAGGATTTATAGTGTGGGAAAGCTTGGGTTCGATCCAAGACTCTAGCAAAAAAATTAACTTTTGCTTCTTAGGGGAATCTGGGCAATAGGGCTTATATATAAGTTGGGCCAAGATTAGGCGCAAGGAAGTGCCTGGCCCAGTGGCTAAGCACGCTGGTTAGCAGGAAGGGGAGCTGGGGTTCGACTCCCAGCATGCGCAAATGTAGGTTTTTTTAAAACCAGGGAATGACGCAAGGAAGCCTTATAATTAGTTGGATTAAAAAGGGGACACAAAGGAAAGCTTGGCCCAGTGGCACAAGCGTTGGGAGTGTGGAAGAGAGCCTGGGTTCGAGGCCTCGCTCTCGCAAGCTGTTTTATTTTTTTAAGTAATCAGGAGTGTGACTAAACAGGGGTTAAGAGAAGTTGCAACTGGATTTTGCCACAAGAGCGCCTGTGGCGCAGTTGCAGCAGCGAGCTAAGGAGTCCGAGCGGGCGCGAGTTCGAATCTAAGTGTAGGCAGAATTTTGGTTTATTTTTAGGCGGACCAGGACTTCAGCAGGTAAGGTTTAAAATTAAATGTGACTATAATAGGGTAAAGAAGAAGCCACAGCTTAGTGGCCAGCAGCGTGCTAGGTTACCTGCAGGTCCCGTGTTCGAGCCGAGGTGTGCGCAGGAGGACGGCCTTTTTTGCTGTGCGTACGTGGGAAGGAGCCGTGCGGGATTGAAACTCCTCCTAGCTACAGATTGGGTCAGCTGTTCGGTGGGGGGAGTAGATTAAGGCTGCTACTAAGCGATGGGAAGAAGTTTGAATGAAATTCAAACTTTGTTTTTAGCTAAATTTAAGGAGCAAATCATGGAATTTGTTTTTGGAAAGGAACTTTTGTGCCAAATTAAGGACTCATTCTGCTATGGGCATTAAGTGCCAAATTGCACTTAAAATTTTAGCTTGGATGGACTATTTTCTTCTTTGTTGATTAGGGGATTTTTCATAGTGATAGCCGATTGGATTTTTCTTTCTTTCAATCAATTTTTGTTTTGTTATTTTATTATATTTTATTCATCTACTCTTCTCCATCTTCTTTACATCATCAACCATAAAACCTCTCTTATTCAATCGTGTTGGTCGATTATCACTAAAAGTCAAAACCCCATCCTTTCTTCGATCTATTTAGCTGAATCCACAACTCTTAAAACCCTTATCAAAACCCTCTCTTTTTATACAACTTCCATCTTCTTCTTCTTCATTATACTAAAAGCCAAAACCTCTATTTTCTTAGTGATTTAGGGATCAAACTCTAGATCTATTCTCTACTCGTGCTTTAAGTTGAATCCACTGTGGATCTGAGATTGGAAAGGGGTTAGAAACGCTCTTGACAGCTACATCGTTGGTGGTAAGTACTCGGAATCTTATTTCTATTCGTTATTCGGGATTTAAGAAAAGCCGAAAACCCCTATATATAAGGGTGGTTGTCGTGTAAGGCTAAGGATTTGTTGTTTTGTCGTTCTATTGTGAGTAAGGTAGATTAAAGGCTATCGATCAAGGAGCTTTAGAAGGCTAGGATCGTTTGGGTGACTAGATCTAGATCTATTTATAGTTTCGGCAAAGAGGTAAATATCCAAAGGCCTTAGGTGATTATGGCCGAATGTGGTAAGTGATTTCTACAATGATTTGCATGGATTGGTAGTCTAATCTGTTAAGTGATTGATTGTAGGAGAAACCGCATAGGGGATCTCACCAATAGAATCATAAAATAGGTGTGTATCGGACACCCCTTTGTAATCTAAATCGGCAAAAGTTGAAAAGCCGAAATGTCAAAATTCTGGCATTTCATGGGCTTGTGAGCGTGTGAACACTCATAAGTTGGTTAGAATTCGTTGGATTTGTAATCACAAGTGGTAAGTTGGTTGGGTGCTCAATTTCGAGCACTTCGGTAAATTTGGGCTTCGATAGGCTGAAATTGGGCCCAATGGGCTTACGGGCCCATATAGGTAAAAATAGGCTATATATATGTTCTGATAGACTATAGGCCCAAAACTGCTAAAACTGGTAAATCGATCGTGAAACTTGGACTAAATGGGCTTAAGTTGCTTATAGAAACTGTAGGGCCCATTAGGGGTTTTAGGGCCCAATAGCTAAAGACTGCTAAAATGAGCTTAACAATCTACTGAGATAAAAGTTGAACTATTAAGGATTAAAATGTGCATAAAACCTTAAAAACTGGAGTAATTACTGAAATACCCCTTAAGGGTGAGAAATTACAATTTTACCACTAGGTGCAAAATGACTGTTATACCCCTAGGGCTAAATTTGACTGAATGCATGATTTGCTGTTTCTGTTTACTGTATGCCATACCATGATTATCTGTTGCATGGGATTTGGGAATTATTGATGGAGGAAGTGCAAGTGGCATTGCCACGATTACTGAAAGAGGCTTTGCCTCATTTTGTTTACTGAAAGAGGCCTTACCTCGTATTACTGTTAGTGGCCACATTATCTGAGCAGCGATGCTACAACTGTGGAGTGTAGCGGCTGTATAGGTCGAGTTGTCTCCCCACATGGTGTGTAGGACTGGTACAGGTGGAGTGTAGCGATTGGACTTAGGATGGGCTTTGGGCTTTGCATTTATACATGCATATTTACTGATTTGTTACTGTAATAGGCCTATGGGCCGTACTATTGACTGAGAAGGGCTAAGGCCCAATTTACTGTGTCTGAATAGGGCTTCGGCCTAGTTATTACTGAGACTGGATAGGGCTTAGGCCTAGTGGGCTTGAGCTAATTTGGGCTCTAGATGGGTTTCTTTACACACTGAGTTTCCAAACTCACCCCTCTTTCCTCCATCCATGTAGGTGAGCCCTAGATTGGTGGACTTGGAGCTGGAAGGGATTCAGAGTGACCATGTGGACTACGTTCCCAGTTTAATTAAGTTAATTATTTAATTATTTATTTCAATCATTTTTATTTTTAATTTGGGTTTGTAATAAGGCCGCTCTCATTATTTAATTTGTTTTTAGCTTAAGTATGATATGGTTTAAATCGTTTTGAAATTGGTTAGCTTTAAGGCGCGTTTTTTAAAAGTTACTTGTTTTCAAAATATCACGATAACAGAGCAAAGCTTTTGCAACCTAAATGTTTTCATAAATAAATCTTCTAAATAGACTTAAACCTAATTTGTTGTTCATGGACAAGTCATAAGGTTAAAGTGTGGAAAGGGGTGTGTGCCTGTCTAGGATTGGATCTAGGGAGAGCTTAGTACTTAAGCAGTCTAAATGACTCACCTCCTCTTTTCTGGTATCCTACCTGGTGCATAGTACCTATTCATTTTAAGCCATAACGAAGAAGATCTGATTTTTTGATACTGAAACTATTTTAAAAATAACATGTTTCCGCTAGCTACAAAGGTTTACAAGCTTTCACAATTTTCCATAAAATTTTACAGAGTTGTTAACAATGGTTGAAAAGGGAATGAGTATTACAATGAACCACGTTTTGAAAAATAAACACAAGCTGAAGTTTTATACAAGTTTAACGGTAGAAGTTTCTAAACACTAAGAAGGGTTTTCAATGAAAACATGGTTTTCGAAAAACACTTCAATGTGACACCCTAGACTTGGCCGTGACGTCTGGGCCAAGTTTGGGGTGTTACAGCAAGAATATTGAAACTCAGATGGGTGTCAGGTGTTTCTAAAAGTATTTTATTAATAGAAAATTTTTCATTTTGGCAAGTAGAGAAAAGTGAGTTACGGTGCATCTAAGAGTATGAGATTATAGAAAGAATAAGGTCAGTTACTTATCAGTAGGTATTTCTGTCAAAATCTGAGAAGATCAGTAATGTGGTTCCTATGTCTATGCTAAGAGAGTATAATTTAGAATCTTAGCTTAAGCAGTAAGATGCTAAAGATGCCGAGCTATACGAGAAATTGGAAGTGCCTTGTGAAATCAATCCTTAATCCGTCATCTGGTAAGATTTTCAGGGACAAAAATCCCTAAAGGGGAGAAATGTAACATCCCTATTTTGGGCCTAGTCGAAACAATGGTTTAGAGGCCACAAATCCGAGAAGGAAAATATTATTTTTATTATATTTTTATGATCTATGATTTCAAGGAAAGATTTCGTGAAAATTTCGTTCGAAAATTTCGACGTTTGGGCACTCAATTTAGTCAAAAGAATTAAATTGTAAATAGTGCAAAAGTTGAATCCCATATGTTAGAAGTGTCTAATTGTTATGAAGTTTTAAATTGAAGGTCCTTAAATATTAATTAGACCATTTGTTAAATTTTTGGACAAAACTGGGCATGAATAAGAAAAAATTGAAAGAAAAGTCTTTAAGGGCATTTTGGTTATTTAGTAATTTAAAAGAAATAAAAAGGGAAATAAAGCAAAAATTTTGTAATCTTCTTCCTCAAGGCCGAATATAGCATGGAGAAACCATGGCTAGGGTTTTTCAAGCTTCCAAGCTTGATTGTAAATCCGTTCTAGCCCCGTTTTTAATGATTTTTACGTTTTTGAAATCCCGGTAACATGATTTCTCTATTTCTACCATTTATTTGAGCTAGGGTTTGATTTCAAAAATTGGCCCATGTTGAATAATTGTGCATTTTGATGAATTATGGTAGATTATGCATGTTTTTGGTTAGAGAAACGATTTTTTATCGAGTGATTTTTGATGAAAACATTTGAAAGGACTAAATCGTAAAAGTTATAAAATTCGTCATAAGTGTGAGTTTTAATGAGAATTGTTGGCTGCCATATTTATAAAATGGTTCAATTAGGCCTAAAATGAAGTAAAATTGAATAAAAATTTATTTACGACCTTTGGGGCAAAAGTGAAATATGCAAAAGTTTAGGGGCAAAAATGTAAATTTTGTAAAAATATGTTTTATTGGTATCGAGGTAAGTTCATGTGTTTAATACGCATTTAATTAAGCATGTTTGGATGCTAAATTGATATATTAGTTATAAATGTTTTAGTATTGATTTTTGAATATAATGATAATAATTGAGAAATGTTCGATAATGATTCGATAAAAAAAGTGAGAAATCGAATAAGTTTACATATAAGACCATAGTGGTAATGTGGCTTTGTATAAGATCAAGAAAGTATTGAATAGCATAATTTTGAGGGAAGTAAGATAAATTGAAGATATGATGAGATTGAGAATGAAAGTATGTAAGTTGAGTAGTATTTTATTATTATGCAATTGTTGCTATTGTTATTACTGAGTTATGTGACTGACCTTGAGAATTTTGTGCAAGCATGTTTTAGCGATGAGTTGCTAAGGCATTAATATTTCAAAATCCATGTTTATAACATGGCAAATAAGGGTTGACCTATGGCAACATAAGACAAGAATCCCATGTAAGACTATACCAAGGCATGGCATTGGTGAGTACATAAGGCAAGGATCCCAGTAAGACCATGCCAAGGCATGGCATTGGTGAGTATATAAGGAAAGGATCCCATGTAAGACCATGCTAAGGCATGGCATTGGTGAGTACCTAAGGCAAGGATCCCATGTAAGACCATGCCAAGGCATGGCATTGGTGAGTACATAATGCAAGGATCCCATGTAAGACCATGCCAAGGCATGGCATTGGTGAGTACATAAGGCAAGGATACCACGTAAGACGATGTCAAGACATGGAAATGGTAAATTTCAAAAGGAAAGGTACTTGAGTAATCCAAAGAGTAAGTCAAAGAGATGACAAGGTAAGATCACAAGGAAAGAGCACAGGTATGTACATAAGGCTTGTTGATATTGAGGTTATAAGTTGATGATATTAAAAGTATTTTAATGAGTATATTCAAGTATTAAGTAAGTGATAAGTTTTCAATTATACTTATGACGCTTTGTGACATGATTAGTAACATGCCTATATATTATGAGTATTAATGTGTTAAGTAAGATGTTGCAGGTACATAAGCAAGCTATTAAGTAAGTTTTTTTTATTTCGAGCCTTTGGTAAGGTTACCAATGAGTAAGATGGGAAAGTAAGAACTTAACATTATTTATGCAAGTTATGAAAGCTTAATGATAAGCTAAATTCATTACTAATGCCTATTATTTTACATGTGAACATACTAAGCTTTATAAGCTTACCTCTTTCTTTTCCTCTGTTTAGGAGTTTTATCAAACAAGCTTGGGTTGGAGGTCGTCTGAGATTGCTTCACACTTTCGACTATCAAGTTACCAATTGGGTATTTTCATTGAAACATTTTCAGTTATGGCATGTATAGGGACCTGACCATTTTGTGTGTATGTCCTTGTGATATGGCTAAATAAGAACATGTGTTAATGTTATGTATGCCTAAATGAGGTTTAATGCAAAGAAATTATGAAAGAGTAAAAGTTAGTTATGAAACAGTTTTGGGACAGCAACAATGACGTGATTTTGAAAAATCACTAAAAATTGTAAAAATGGAATTAAATGGTGAATGAGAATAGAATTAAATCTTATTGAGTCTATTTTTATAGGAAAGAAACAGAGCAAGCAAAGGAAGTCTGTATTTTGAGATATTTAAACTCTTACGAGACTAGTTCAAAGTGACTTCGTGATCCCCTGTTCCGATTTTAGAATTTCACTAAAAATTGTACAAAAAGAATTATGAGTCTATTTTCATTAGAAACAAATGAAAACATTATCTGAATTTTGTATAATGAGATAATCAATTTTTAGTGAAGGGAGGTCAGGTTCGCTGGACTACGATACAGGGGAACATTTAATGAATAAACTGTAGTAATTGGCCAAACCAAAAATTCTAGAAAAATTATGGTAAGAAGATATATGAGTTTAGTGTTAGGGAAAATTTACAAATTTAAATTTCAAGTTTCGTAACTCGAGTTATAATTATTAGTGACTGTTACACAGGTGGACTGATAAGCGATAAATTATACATATTTTTACCCCATGCTTAGCCAAATTTCTGGATGAATTACCCCTTGATTTGTGTAAATTGATGCTCTTAAAGTCTTAATTTCATGTTTTATACTCAGGAGAGCATAAAGAAGAGAAAAGAGCAAGGAACGGACCAAAAACAGGCAAATTTGGCCCAGTTCAGTAATAACACGGCTTGGAGATTTGACACACGGCCGTGCCACTTTAACAGGCTCGAGCATGGCTTGGGCCTCGATCCACACGAGCGTGGCACACGGGCATGTCCCTGTCGTGAGGAAGTTCAATTTCACTCGGAAAAGGGTACTTTGGGGCTAAGAAAGGCACTCCAAAACTCTATATAAAGACCCCAAAAGGCAACTTCAAGGGTGTGCTTGATTCCCCACTAAGGGTGCTTTATTCCAGCCAACATAGTGAGTAGAAGCAAGTAATTACTCCAAAGGAAGCCGACTGATCCATCTCAGAAGCAGAATTCTCCCTCAAGACTGAAGATCTCCCTTCAATTACCTCCAGGGGTTTTAGGGTTCTTTATGTTTTGTTATCATTATTCTTCTGAGACGTTTTCTTTTATAATTATGAACTAAATCCCCCAAATACTTGAAGGGGATGAAACCTAAGACAGATGTTGTTATTATTTTCTCTTGAATTATATGATAAATATTTGATTTGTTCTTAATTGTGTTTTTAACTCTTAAATTGATATTTTTGGGATATTGATTTAAGTCGAATGTGCTTATATAGATGAGCAAAATTCCCTACATAGGAGTCGATCCAACACAATTAAGCAGAGATGATTGCAATCCTAGATATAGGACGACGAAAATCTGCCGGATTAGGGTCAAACCTAATAAGGGAGTCCATAGAATGAGTTAAGGCAACACTAGGGGTTTTAATTAGAAAGAGATTTCAATTAATCAACGTAGGGTTAGTTGTTTTTAGTCTCGAGAGAGATATTAACATAAGTTAAGGATTTCTACGGATCAAGTCAAGTGAATAAATCGTCTAGTTCAAGAGTTGATAACAAGTGAAGTCTAGGTGGATTCGCCCTTGAGTATTGTCCAAATCAATAAGTTTTCCTAAGAGTTTTTCCCCAATTCACTTTTTGTGCATTCTTAGCTTAGTCTAATAATTAGTTTAGTTTAATAAAAATCCCCTTTTTATTTCTAGGTTAAATAATAGAAAGAAAGTTAGTACTAGTACTTTTGGTTCCTTTGGGTACGATATCTCGGTCTTACCATAACTATACTACTATTCGATAGGGGCACTTGCCTTAATTCGTAATAATAGTTAGTTTCTGGTATGATCATTTGTTATAAATTTTATTACTTCATATCACACATATCATGGACAGTTTCATTATGAATAGTGAAATGAATTGTTTTGATTTATGTAAGTAATCTGAAAAAATTTTAATGTTCCCGGTTTGGTCTCGAACCGTTTCAATTGCATGTTTTAGGGCCTCAAGGGCCCTTTTTTGGGATGTATTGGATGAATGTGAGCGAATTAATTTTAAAAGTAAATTTTTTTATGCCCTGAACTAGTAAGATATGTCTGTAACGCCTCGTACTTGACTCCAGCGACGGTCTCGGGTAAGGGGTGTTACATGGATGGTATGAGTTTTGGGGATGATCTGATGATGCGTTTTGTAAAATCCCAACTATAGAAAACACAAAATGAAAAAGAGTAAGCTTTAAGTAAGCTTAGTAAGTTCATAGTTTAAAATATACTGTAACTTACCTTGGAATAAAAAAATACGTAAATAAAATCAATTTACATTATATTTTCAAAATTTGACATTACATTTCACAAGAGGTAGGTGAGTCCATCATAATACTATATAGCAAAAGATTTAAAATTTTCATTTCATTCAATTTTGCCCATTTGTTCAAGTCTAAAGCATAGAATCGAATAATTTATTTATTTTACCTAATTAGAATAGCCCGATAAACATTAGCAAAAAGGTTCGGATACTTGGGTATCTACATCACACCAGAGAGCATCATAATTCTATACATAGTTACCGTAATCCAAACAGAGGCACTAAAGTGCAGATCGAGGCGCCGAAATGCAAACTTGTGCAAGCGTGCAGCTAACCCTATCAGCATGCCAATCGTATCCTAATCGTTTACTAAGTTCAAATGAGTATTTCTATAGAATTCAAAACATTTACATTGCTGTAGCATTTTCATAAATCAAAACATTTGTCATAACAAATCATATCTGTAACGCCCCTCACCCGTAACTGTCGCCGGACATAGGTACGAGGCACTACCAACATACACTTGCTCGATCATTTGATTTCGACACATAAATTTCACGTAAAATTGAAAATTTTTTCATTCATACATATAGCATCCACATTATGGGCCTACGAGGCCCAAACGATGCATTGGGTATGATCTGGGACCAAACCGGAACTTTCCGAAAACTTATGAAAATTTGACTTAAAACAGGGCACACGCTAATATGGGACAGGGACACACCCGTGTGGGCAGGCCGTGTGGTTGTACACGCCCATTTCCCTAGCCTGTGCGGAATTATTTTTCATTTCGAACCTACAGGGGTTTTCACACGGCCGAGCACACGCCGATGTCTCTGGCCCGTGTTCTTCACACGGCCTCAACACGCCCGTGTCCTCACCCTGTGTAAAAAACTGGAGTATTCTGTTTATGATGTCATTGTGAAGTTTTCTTCACACAGCCAAGCCATACGCCTGTGGGCTAGGCAGTGGTTATCACACGATCGAGACACACAGTTGTGTCTCCACCCTGTGTGTTTACTACAAAGCATTTAATTTTCATAATTTCATGTGCAGGGGACACACGACCCATAAACATGCCCGTGGGCTGGCCGTGTGTGAGACACATGCCCGTGTGTCTACCCGCATGGACAATTATAGGCTATTTTCCAAGCCAATTGCCATCTTGAAATACAAACCTATATCAACCAATTTTTCCAATTCACATTATAACATCAAAACTCATCAAAACATACATGTTAAGCCATCCACACCCTAACTTTATCTAACATCATCAAGCATGCACACATTTTACTCATACTAGGCAAGCTTTCACATTAGTAGATTACAACATTTTTGACAAAATATGACTTGACCATTCATGGCTCATTTCTTATGGCCAAAGTACCAAAACACCATTATCAACAAATGGACCTAAAAGAACTATAACACATAACCAAAACAATAGACCACCTATACATGCCAGAATATTCAAAGTTCATAATCAAATACCAAAATAATAGTTGATAGTGTTTATGGAATCCCGATGATCACCAAACCTCGGACTAGCTTGACGAACCTATAAGGGAAAGGAAAAGAGAAGGGGTAAGCTATAAAGCTTAGTAAGTCTATATGCAAAATTAATGAGCATCAAAACTAATACTTCATATAAAAGGAAATAGACTATCTTATGATCACATATATTTTGAGATTGTCACTTACTCATATAATCTTACCACATTAATCAATACATACATTAGGCACTTAGCACACATGATATTTTTTACATAACCTGCATATACACATTCTTAAACATACGATCAAATCTTTTTACATGCAATTACATTATACCAAATCGATTCAAATAATCCGATGAACCACGTGGAATACTAAAGGATACACGGAATAAGGCACAAGTGCCACACATGATGTAGCCAAAGCTACACCAATAAGTAGTCGAAGCTACGACTTATCACATAAGGGCTCAATAATAAGCTATTCTCGGGTCTGCTCACACAAGCTGACGATGTAGTCGTTACTACTCAGTGCTGCTCACACAAGCTGACAGGTATCTGCAACAAATGCAGGATTACCTAGGCACTGGTAGTCGAACTAGACAAATACCCCGAATCACATAAACAATCAATAACAGTCAATGGTTTCCTAGTGACATATCACTCGTATCCTAATGATTCCTAAGGTTCAAATAGTTGATATAATATTTTATAATTTCAAAATAATTAATAAAATTAAACTCAATGATTAAAAATAACTCATTATTTACATATAGGACTTACCTAGGTGCAAAAATGCAAATCTTTTCGATTTTGTCCAATACCTTGCCTTTTCTATGATCGAGGTCGATTTCGCGTCATTCTTGATCTATAACATCAAATTTAACACATTCAATACATACATTACTCAACTGGACACAAAATCATCCTATGGTAATTTTTACCATTTTACCCCTAACTTTGTCAATTTTTACACTTTAGTCCCTAGGCTCGTAAAAATAAATTTATCTATTTTTCAACATTCCCAAGCCTAGCTGACATATTTCTCTCTTACAGTAGCCTACAATTTTCAATATTTCACAACTTATACACATATTTTACAACTTTTGCATTTTAGTCCCTAAATGCATTTCCATGAAAAATCACTTAGCAAAAGTTGTTTACTACACATTAAACTTTCATTTTCTACCAATAGACATCAAAATGCTTTCATGAAACACATGGATAAATTTTTGAACATGAACCCTAGCTTAAAATAGTGGTACAGAAAGCTAAGTCAAGGTACGAGGATCTCAAAAATACGAAGAACATGAAAAACGGGGCTAGGAGTCACTTACTTGGAGCTTGAAAAGTTGAAAAACCCTAGCTATGGTGTCCCCTTGATGTTCAGCCAAGGTAGGAGAAGGGTGGACACTTTTTTGGCCTTATTTTCCCTTTTTATTTCTTTTAATATCCAAATGACCAAAATGCCCTTAATGGCCTTCTTAGCAAATTTTTCCTTCCATGGGCATTTTTGTCCATCATGCCATAAAATGGCCTAATTGCTAAATAAGGACTCCTAATTTATATATCCAATTCAATTACATACTAAATGCTTCTAGAACTCACATTTTGAAATTTTTTTAATTTAGTCCTATCACTCAATTGGGCATTTTATCGATAAAATTTATTTACTAAAAGTTCACTTATGCATTCAATACACAATAGACCTTAAAACTTTATTAGAATAATTTTTTTTCATTTTTGATTCGTGGTCCCGAAACCATCATTCTGTTTAGGCCCTAATTCGGGTTGTTACAATATCCATTTAGAATTCCACATGATTTATAATTATCACATACGTATAACTTTACAATTTAGTTCAAAATTCACCTTTTGTATCATTTAGCGAGTAATTCAAAATATATTATACATAAAAACATTTATAACACAAATGATTATCCATTAAAACATACACATACAATATGAACTTACCTAATATATTCAACTAGCGAGTTGAATTGTAGGGGTTATTCATCAACTTTCCTTTTTTCCTGATTATTCTTTGATCGATCCAAATCTTGATTTATATGACGATTAGTTTCAAATTATCAATTCCAAATACTTTATAAACACTCAATGAAAAGTATATGACCTTTTAATTTCATTTTACACACTAAAGTTTCATATTTTATTTAATTTAGTCCCTAAACCAAAACTTTCATATGTTTCACATTTAAGCCCTATTTTACTATCCGATTTCAATTTTATCCTTCTATAACCCTATAGAATAAATTTTTTTAAAAATTTCATGTCAATTTTGACATTATTACATTTTAGTCCTTAAACTCAAAACTGACAAAAACCATTTTAGAAATTAGTCTTAGATCATTTTTAAGCTTACAAATCTACTAGTAACATAAAAAAACCATCAATTGCAACATTCCAAAACTTTAACAGTTTTGCAATTTAGTACTCGAGTTAGCTAGATTAAGCTACAATGATTTAAAAACATAAAATTTACAAAAAACGAGCTTGGTTTATATACCATGCAACAGAGAGTAGCTTGGTTGAATTCTTTAAGCTTTGGCAATGGCAGGTTTAGGTGGAAGAAAAGAAAATGAAGAAAGTGATGCATTTTTCTTTATTTTACTAATGTTTTAACATATATATTTATTTAATTACTACAAAACTATTAACATATAATTAATTAGAAACTAGCACTTACCGTCCAATGCAATGAAATATGGCCTATTTGCCACATAAATCCCTAAACCAATTCTATTTAAGCCTTTTAGCTAAAAAATATTCATTAGCGAATACTTTTTGCGATTTTTACGATTTAGTCATTGTACCTTAATTAACCACTAATTCAACAAAATTACTAAACCAAAATTCAATTCACTTATACAATAACTCAGTAAATATTTAATAAAAATATTTATGGGTTTGGTTTACAAAAACAAAGCCTCAATACCTTATTTTCTGACACCTTGACTTTTGGGTCAAAATAACTACACCTTAACTACTAGCCTTTCAATAAAATTTCCATATTGAAATTTTGTATAGCATTGAAATAAACTCTTAAATGTTAAATAATATTATTTACTGAATTGTTAATAAAAAAAAATGAGGTTTCAAAACCACCATTTTTGACACCACTAAAAATTAGGTTTGTGACAGCTTGGATTTGGCCCTAATCGGAACGGTGATTTCGGGACCACGAATTCGAGTCAGAAAAATATTTAATTATCATTCTTTGTGTTTTGAATGTGTGTACTTATGTGTGTTAAAGTTTCACATTTAAATTTCGAGGTTTGGGTGCTTGATTATTAAAAAAAGTGATTAAATTGCATTGATTGAATTATATGCATGCTTTTATGAAAATGCTAAAATGCCATGTTTTTCTAGTGTTGGGGTTTTAAATGGCAAATATGCCATTTATTTAAATACTTTGGACGGGTGAATATAGAAATTTAAAGTGAAATTGTGAGTGATTATGAGTATGAAGTACTTATATAACAAATAGACCTTTAAATTAGGTGAGTGCCAAATTATGGTATTATTGAATGAGGAGGTTCTAAGATGAAATTATTCCTATAAGTTTATGTGTTGACTTATACGACCATTAGTTAGTAAAAATGAAATAAGTTCATGTGGGATAGTAAAGTAATTTAATAATTAAGACATATTTTTTTTAATTAAAAGAAACATGAAACCATTTGCATGTCCATCTTTCAAAGCCGAAAATAAGCAAAGTAAAGGAAGATAAAAGCTCCTTCATATTCTGCCCTAAATTAGTTCAATTGAGGTATGTTTTCATGTAAAATTTTGTTAGATTTTGCATTTATAAGGTATTTGTTAAGTTATGCATATAGCCCATAGTTCAATTTTAGTGGCTGATGAGAAAGTTGCATTCAGTCATGGGTGAAAAAGGGGTATAAACTGACCTTTGATGTTGGAAATGAAATTTAGATGGAAGTTGAACAAATTTTGTATAAGTATTTCATGTGATTTTAACAAATGGGGTTAAAATTGTTTATTTGATAATGTAAGTGGCGAAATTGTTGAATAATGAAATAGAGAGACTAATTTATGAAACTTTACAAATGGGAGGACTTGTATTGAATTAGGAATAATTTGGCTTATGTAACACCCATAACCCAAATTCGTCGCTGAACTAGATTACAAGGCACTACCACATTAATTAAATACGTGTATATATATATATATATATATATATATATCTAGTTTAAACTCTGTATGAATCATTTCATGACATTTTTGAGCACATACTAATTACGTAATCACAACCAATAGAATAACAAGTAACCATTTTATAAATAAATCAATCTATCCTTTTAACCATTAATCATATAAGGCCAACATGTTAAAACACATATCATTAAAAACATTTTTCCATTCGGCACCACAATATATATATATATATATATATATAGTATAATCAAAACCCTCATGGCATAATGAGCATAACAGTACAAGTTTTAAATAGTTAAAATATGGTCAAACGTACTTACTAAATCTCCTAAGTACTCACGTACATTACCAATAGGTCATATCAATTTAACCATGTGCTATTTGATAACTAAAAATGCTTATTCACTAAAGTACACATAACCAACCAACTACCTTTTACTCATACATCCGTCATAATCCTTTAGAACATAGGTTACTATTCCTTTGGTTAATTTCCAATGCATAGGCCAAATGTAAATATGCTTTATTTGATGTCCACTTTTAATTTTACTCCATCTCATTACTAGTACATAACCATGCATATAATTGAATCCATACATCAACCACAATACACATTTCATGTCTATCATTTCACATGTATACATAAACATCATATCCGAATATAAATAGATTTAAACATCGATTTTAGTAAGATCATTATGTACATTATCAACTCCTATTTTATAAACACATATTTACTAGATTCAACCACATTATCACATTTAAATGTAGAAGTCAACTTAACCAAAATGACCAAGCCATTTTCGCATAGCTTCGGTTATACACATTCAAAAATGAACAAAATTACATGTTAACCTATACATGCCATAAGTTTGAATATAGACTTTTTAAAAGTACCGCAGATTGGCGATAGTGTGGATGACTTCGGTATTGATCCCTGAGCTCGTAACTTTTAGCCAAAGTCTATAAAACATAACAACACAAACACTCAAAGTAAGCCAATTTGCTTAGTAAGTCTTAAGTACATTAAACACTTAAATTATCAATATAAATATCCTAACTAACTGAATACTACATCACTAAAAACCGAATATGCACATTCAAAGTAACTTCATATAAAAATCAAATACATAAGTGTATTATAGGTCGATGCATACTTACCTTTGTGGCCAAATTTATACTACTTCATACAATTCAATTTCTTTCACTCAATATCCCCAATGACTTGAAAGCCTTTAATCACAAGTTTAAGATAAATCACCGGTATAAAAACCTGCTAGGCAAGAGCCTGAATTCATCACCAGCACAAGGCCTGCTAGACTTTAAGTCCGATACTCATTCACCGGCTTTGCCTGCTAGGCTTGAAGCCCGATAATAATCACCAGCTTAAAGCTTGCTAGCCAAAAGCCTGAATAATACAGTACTGTAATCAATCCACAAAGTTTCGTATATATCAAATCATATACTTCTAGTTTCCACATAGCACAATACATTAACAAAAGCTTAGCATCATTCGATCATAAGCACATACCAAACATTTTATTTCGTTTCATAGTTCTCATTCAATACCTAAACATAAAATCTTATTCACTTACATTTTTCACCTATCATTCGGCCATAACACATATCAACGTCTTACCTTCATTTCAAAATTTCCATTTGACCATAAAACATATTAACTATTTTTCTTTCAACTCATATTCACATTCGGCCTTGTATATACATACACTGAAGATTTAATTCGCATATCATATTATGTTATATTGGAACATAACTTATGTTTAATTACTTAAAACTTACCTCGGATGTCGTCGAGCGTTACAATTCGGCTATTCGACTACTTTCGTCTTCCCCCTATCCGAAATCAGCTCCCTTTGTTCTTGAGCTATATAACATAGATTAAATTTATTTAAAACACATACCACATGGTTCCAAAATTTATAAAATAATCCCTTATTAAAAATAAATCTTACAATTTGCTCCAATAGCACAAATTATCAATCAAATTCATTTCCTTCTATTAATACACTAAGGCCGAATACTTCATGAAGCTACCAAAGGCCTATCATTTACTATGTTCATACATACACAACTCAAACCTTTCTTTTATCACTAAATTCACTAAATTTAAGCTCATTTTTAACATATAAACAACAATTACAATTTTTTTCTTATTTAATGACACACATATGGCAAACCTCATTTCCATCCATCTCAAAATTCATTCAAACTAACCCATTCATATATATTAAGCTCCTTCGACCATTGTATAAACAATTTTAACATCTAAGCATAAACTTCTAATATCTAGCACAATTTCACATCCTAGAACAAGTTGCTGAATGCAAATATGCTCATCAATTCAAGAACTTAAACCATGGGCTAACTAAGAAATGTATTAACCATCCCAAATACATGAAAAATTTACAAAAAGTTACTCAACATACCTTTAATTCAAGCTACAACCATGACCGATTACTCTTGGCTTTCTTTTTTTCTTTTACTTAGTGTTTTCGGCAAAAACAAGGGAGAATAAACAACAATTTCATGTTTTATTAATTAATACATATAATAGGTATTAGATTACCAAAAATAGCCTTGATAATTTCATTCCTTTTCCACTATCTAATGACCGATTATGTCCATGCAAAATTTCTTTGGTCTAATTGCATCTTAAACCCTCCATATTAAAAGAACAACTACAATTCGGCATTTACACATAATCCATCAAATTTTTCTTTCATGCAAACAAGTCCTTATTTAATAATTCAACGTCCAAATGACAAAATTAAAACACGAAACTTTCACATATGAAAATTTGCATATAATAACCACAGAAAATAATATTTAAATATTTTTCTGACTCGATTTCATGGTCCCGAAACTACTTTTCCGATTAGGGCCAAAATAGGGCTGTCATAGCTTAAGGGTATCAAGAGAGAAAAATTCGATTGTTACTTGTTATAAGTGGGATTTGTAAAGGGGTTGTTTAGTAATTAGCATATTTGTGTGATTTTGAATGTTAATGATATGATTAATTGATTTAAACAAATTTAAATTATTATCATTTTAGCTTAAGAACGTAAGAGCTCGGAGTTGGACAGGGGGAAAACAAAGTTACCTGAGTAGTTGTTCTACCGAGTGCTTTTAACCGAAGTAAGTTCTTAAGCTATGTTTTTAAATTAAATTTTAATAAATATTAGATATAGTGGTTGAATTGAATTATTAGAAACTTATTTGTCATTGCCGAATGTCACCTTGAATAGTTGAGTTGTGGTGACTATTATAATTGGTAATAGCCGATGTGGATGTGGAGTAAGGAAATGATTGGATTATTGAATAATGAATTATGCCTAATGAGCCTAGAATGTTTGAGTTGAAATAGATATGGTAATACATTGTGCCGAATGGATATGAGATGTTAATGTGTTCTAGTGATGGTTTATATAAATGTTGCCGATTATGAATTGAATCTTAAATCATTATATCTATGGTTACTTGTGCTAGCCGAATGTAAGGGAGATTATTGGATTATATTGGTAGTGTTTCATTAATGATTAAGTGTATGGAAGATCCTCTAATTTTGCATGAATGAGAAGAAAATAATGTGTTAAATAAGTGTTGCCGTGAACCACATATTCGAGTTATTTAGGCTTCATGCCTAGTAGGCCTAGGGCCGGTGAAATGTAAACTGGGCTAATAGCTTAGCAAGATAGGTGCTGTTGATTTTATTCGAGCTTATGCCTAGCAGGTTTATTACCAGTGAATAAATATCAGACCTTGGGTCTAACAGGCCTTGTGCCGGTGTTTGATTCGGGCCTATGCCTAGCAGGTTTTTATCGGTGAGTTAAATTAAGTTATATCTATGTGCCTTATTTTTGAAATGGAGAGTAAGTGAGTAATGCACTTTAAATGTTTCTTTATTTGGCCATTGGAGTAAGTAAATGTGTATTTCCATGGATTTGATAGATTCGGTCATAAGCAAGCTATAGTAAATTAGTATATACGGCTATATGCATGTCTATATGGAATTGACTTATATACGACAATATTAGTTACTTGGACTTAGTGTATTCGGTTATGTGTGAGTTTAAATGAAATAACATCTTGGATTAAATGTAAGCTTATACCGCAAAAGGAGAGGTTCGGGTAGAAGTGGAAAGGTATAAAAACTTTGTATATTCGGTTGAACTTACTTGTTTAAGATATTACTTGGTTTTAAATAGTACTTTTTGGATAGCATAAATATTTGAATGCTCAATAAATTTGATTATATGCTTAAGACTTATTAAGCTACTCATGCTTAACATGAATGTTTTTATTTCCTTATTTTATAGACCTTCAGAAGCCAGCTAAAAGTTCGGGGATCCTCAGTCAACTCATCACACTATCCATGGTTTTTGTATTAAATATTTTAAACCTTGATTTATGGCATGTATAGCTGGAACAAGTTGTAAATATTGCATTTTGGGTCATGTAACACCCCAAACCCGGCCTAGATGTTACGGCCAAGTCTGGTGTGTCACATTGAAGTGTTTTTCGAAAACCATGTTTAGAAACTTTTACCGGTAAACTTGTATAAAACCTTATGGAAAAATTGCGAAAGCTTGTAAACCTTTGTAGTTGCGGAAACATGTTATTATAAAAATAGTTTAAGCATCAGAAAATCAGACTTTGTTTGTTATGGCTTAAAGTGAATGGATACTACGCACCAGGTAGGATTCAAGAGAAGAGGAGGTGAGTCATTTAGACTGCTTAAGTACCAAGCTCTTCCTAGATCCAATCCTAGACATGCACACATCCATTGCCACACTTTAACCTTATGACTTGTCCACGAACAACAAATTAAGTTTAAACGTATTTAAGATATTTATTTATGAAAACATTTATGTTACGGAAGCTTTGCTCTATTTTCGAAATATTTTGAAAACAAGTAACTTTTACAAAAATGCGCCGTAGAGCTAACCGATTTCAAAACGATTTAAACAAAGTCCTACTTAAGCTAAAAACCATTAAAGAATTAAAGAATTAAAAACCCAAAATAAAATAAATAGAGCGGCCTTATTACAACCCAGAAACCAAAAATTAAATAAAATAAATAAATAATAAAACGAAATAATTGAAAACCAGAAATTTAATCTTCGTGGCCACTTTGAATCCCTCCTAGCTCCAAGTACACCAACTAGGGCTCGCCTGCATGGATGGAAAGAAAGGGGGTGAGTTTGGAAAACTCAGTGTGTAAAGAATGCCCATCCAGAGCCCAAGTCAGCTCAAGCCCACTTGGCCGAAGCCCTATCCAGATATAGTAAACTGGGCCTTAGCCCTTTCAGTTAACAGTATGGCCCATAGGCCCATTTCAGAACAGAATAGATAATATCATGTATCCAAGCCCGACCCAGCCTAAATCCATCAGCTACACTCCACCGTACCAGCCCTACACACCATGTGGCTCAACCCACCCAGCCCTACACTCCACAGTTGCAGCATGGCTGCTCGATAACAGTAAATTGAGGCAAGGCCTCCAGTACGTGGTCAAGCCACTTTCAGTACTTCCTCCATCAATATCCCAGTCCCATGCAATAGATAATAATGGCATACAGCAAACAGTAACAGTAAAACATGCATTTTGGGTCAAACTTAACCCTAGGGGTATAATAGTCATTTTACTCCTAGGGGTAAAACCGTAATTTTCCACCTATAAGGGTATTTCAGTAATTTTATTAGTTTTTAGGGTTTTCATGCATAATACAATCACTACTAATCCATTTGTCTTCACGGTAGTCTATTTAGCTTAGTTTAACAATTTTAGCTATTGAGCCCTAAAACCCCTAATGGTCCCTATGGTGTCTATTAGCAAATTAAGCCCATTTAGTCCAAGTTTCATAACCAACTTTCCAGTTTTAGCAGTTTCGATTCTTCAGTCTAACAGAACATACTTATTGCCTATTTTTTGACCCATATGGGCCCGTAAGCCCATTAGGCCCATTTGCAGCCCATCGAGGCCCAATTACTGAAGTATAGGAAATTCCACACGCGACTAGCTTACCACATTGTGATTTCAGATCTAACAATTTCTAATGTCTTGTGAGCATTTGCACACTCACAAGCCCACAAAATGCCGGAATTTTGGCATTTTGGCTTTTGCCAAATTAGACTAAAGAAGGGGTTCGATACACACCTGTTTCGCGACGACTGCTACTGAGATCCCCCACAATGTCCTACAATCGATTACCACAATTCTTAGATTGCAAATCCACAACAAACAATCCCAATATTCACTTACCTATATTCGGCCAATGCCCCAAAAGCCGTCAAAATCTTACCTTTGTCGAAAACCGATGACTAGATCTAAATCTAGTTGTTCCAAAGATCCAAGCCTTCGATCAATCACCTCTAGCATGCACTAATCACCAAAAGAAATCATTGGTTAATGACCCTTAAAGCCCTATGCCCAAATCGACAGCCTCCCTAGATTTTAGGGACTTCAGCTTTTTCTAAATCGCAAAATAATGTAGATCTGGGATAACGAGTACTTACCACAGTTTCTCCTTATGTTCCTACTCAAATCTGATGCAGATCTATCCCCTAAATGCTAGCAGAACTCGAATCTTAGAGATCTAAAGATTTGGCTATGAGCTCCTATGGTTATGGTAGTTTCGACTTTTTGACTTGTGAAGAAGATGATGATTTGGGGTTATAATCTTGGAGTAGTGTTGCCGACAGGTACTAAGGGTTTAGAGAAGATGTAATTCAATCAAAAGGAATGAAAAGAATAGGGGGAATTGGCTTGGAGGAATTGGCACAAGAGGTAAGTTTTCGGGATTTCGGCTTTTATGGCAATCGGCTATGGGGGTTTTTAGAAGGATAAAAGTGAAAGAGAAGATGAATAAGGTGATGAGAAGGTTTCGGCTAGAAGAGAAAGCAAAAAGGAAAAGAAAAGAATGGAAGAGAAGAAGAGGAAGAAGAAATCGGCATAAAGGAGAACGAATTTTGCATTTTCGGCTTTTGTGAAAACTTAAAAAAGGAAGAATGAAAGTGAAAGCTTTCAGGTGGCTAACCCTAATTCTCCAAGATAGAAAAAGAAAAGAACCTAACCCTAATATCAACTAAAACAGTCGGCCCAACCTCCTTAAGGCCATTGCCGAAATTCATTTAAGTGATCACATGCCCGGCACATGCCTAAAAACTAAAAAGTAACAATACGCTTACCTTGCAACTTGAACCCTGGACCTTTAATTCCTTCCCAGACGCCACTTTTTTAGGAACTTAGTGACGCCACCTTGCCACTTTGCCAAAGCTCTTCTTGTATCATAATTTACGAAGTTTTTCTTAAAAGCCCACTTAACCAAGTCTCCTATCCACTTAAAATCCAAACTTGATATTTTACTGGGTTTGAACTTAGGCTTGGGCCTTTTAAAGGCCCACTAACACTTTTAAACTCAATTCCAATATTCAGAACATCAAAATTTTAAAAATTCACCAAAAATCACAGAAACCCAAAAAATCCCGAAAATCAGGGCGTTACAACTCAGCCCCCTTAAAGAAATTTTGGCCTCGAAATTTACCTGCTCTAAACAATTGAGGGTATTGTTGACGCATAGACTCTTTTGGCTCCCAAGTAGCCTCTTCTCTGCCATGATTGCGTCACAGTACCTTTACCAACGGAACTGACTTCCTTCTTAAAACTTTAACCTCTCAATCTAGAATTTGCACGGGTTCCTCCTCAAAGGTCAAATCAGTCTTTACTTCAATCTCCTCCACTGGCAGAACATGTGGAGGATCCGATCAATATCGTCTCAACATGGATTCTATCCAACTCTGGTGGTAACTCCAACTGATACGCTACTAGCCCTACCCGTTTGAGAACCCGATAAGGCCCTATAAATCGCGGACTCAATTTGCCTTTCTTGCCGAACCTTGAAATCTTCTTCCAGGGTGAAACCTTCAAGAAAACCATATCCCCAACAGTGAACTTGATCTCCTTACGCTTCAGATCCGCATACGACTTCTGTCTATCAGAGGCCTCCTTTAACTGATCCCTTATTAACTTAACTTTACTCTTAGTATCTGCCACTAATTCTGGTCCAAGAACTTGTCGCTCTCCCAACTTCATCCAACATGTAGGCGTACGACATCTTTGCCCATAAAGTGCCTCAAATGGAGCCATTTGAATACTTGCCTGATAACTGTTATTGTACGCGAACTCCGCCAATGGTAAGTAGTCCTCCCAACTCCCTCGAAAGTCGATGACACAACCTCTTAACATATCCTCCAGAACCTGAATAACCCTTTTCGACTGTCCATCTGTCTGAGGGTGAAAAGCAGTGCTGAAGCCCAATCGTGTACCCAATGCCTCATGCAACTTCTGCCAGAATCGAGATGTGAACCTAGGGTCTGATAAAAAAAATCAAAATTGGCACCCCATGTAGTTGTACTATCTCCGTCACATACAACTTGGCCAACTTCATAAGAGAGTAATAGGTACTTACAGGTAGGAAATGGGCAGATTTTGTTAACCTATCCACAATCACCCACACAAAATCTTTCTTGGAGGGTGTCAGAGGTAGCCCACTCACGAAATCCATAGTTACTCTCTCCCACTTCCAGAGTGGAATTTTCACCGGTTGAAGCAACCCAGAAGGTAGTTGGTGCTCAGCCTTAACTTGCTGGCACGTCAAACATTTTCCAACAAATTCAGTTACCTCTCTCTTTAAACCAGGCCACCAATACACCTCTCGCAAATCTTTATGTAACTTATTCCCTCCAGGATGCATGGCACAAGGACCACCGTGAGCCTCTTTCAGAATTGACTGCCTCAATTTAGAATCCTTTGGAATATAAATCCTTCCACGAAAGCGGAGAACTCCATCAGTATTCAACCCAAAATCTGAATTCTCCCCATTCTCAGCTTGCTAAACTTGAGGAACCAATGAATTATCCTTTAACTGCTTCTCTTTAATCTGTTCAGTCCAAGTAGGTCTCACTTGCAACTCCGCCAATAGACTTCCATCATCGTACAAACTCAAACGAGCAAACATAGCTCTTAAATTAGCAACAATCCTTCAACTTAATGCATCAGCCACCATATTAGCCTTGCTTGGGTGGTACTCAATTGAACAGTCGTAATCCTTAAGCAACTCTATCCATCTTCGTTGCCTAAGGTTTAACTCATTCTGAGTCAATAGATACTTTAGACTTTTATGATCTGTGTAGATAATACACGTTTGTCTATACAAATAGTGTCTCTAAATTTTCAACGCGAAGACCACTACGGCTAACTCTAGATCATTCGTAGGGTAATTCGCTTCATGAGGCTTCATCTGTCGCGAAGCATAAGCGACTACCTTACCTTTTTGCATCAGTACGTATCCTAATCCCACATGTGACGCATCACTGTACACAGTGAAGTCCTTCCTAGACTCTGGTTGAATCAACACTGGCGCCTCAGTCAATACCTTTTTCAACTTGTCAAAAGCTTCTTGCTGTTTCTAAGTCCAGATAAACGCTACTCCTTTCCTTAACAGTTTCGTCAACGGTGCAGCAATCAGAGAAAATCCCTCTACGAACCTTCTGTAATAGCCTGCCAGACCCAGAAAACTCTAGATTTTTGATACTGTCCTCAGTGGCTTCCATTCCAGAACTACCTTAATTTTTCATGGATCTACTCTAATTCCTTTAGCAGAAACAACATGCCCCAGAAAAGTCACTTCTTGCAACCAAAATTCACACTTACTAAACTTCGCATAAAATTGCTTCTCTCTCAGCACTTACAGTACAACACAGAGATGCTCATCATGCTTCTCCTCAATTTCTAAATATACCAGAATATTGTCGATAAAGACGACTATGAATCGGTCCAAGTAAGGTTGGAACACTTGATTCATCAAATCGATGAAAGCTGCAGGTGCGTTCGTCAACCCAAATGGCATAACCAGAAACTCGTAGTGACCATATCGAGTCCTAAATGTTGTCTTGTGAATATCCACCTCCTCTACCCTTAGTTGATGATATCTAGATCAAAGATCGATCTTGGAAAATACTAAAGCTCCCCTAAGCTGATCGAATAGGTCATCGATCCTTGGCAGTGGGTACTTGTTCTTTATCGTCAGTTTGTTCAACTAGCGATAATCGATGCATATACGCATCGTCCCATCATTGTTCTTCACGAACAGTACTGGTGCTCTCCATGGAGACACATTTGGTCTAATGAAGCCTCTATCCAACAACTCCTAGATTCGAGCTTTCAGTTCCACTAACTCCTTTAGTGTCATCCTATAAGGCGCGATGGACACTAGAGCCATTCCAAGTAGCAAGTCATTCCAAACTCGACTTCTCGGTTCGGAGGTAATCTAGGAAGCTCCTCTGGTAAAATGTCTTGAAATTCCCTAATAGTTCTGACTGTCTCCACAGTCACATTCTCAGTTTCAGTTTGGCTTACAAAAGCCAAATACGCCTCGCATTCCTTGCGAATTAGCTTTTCGGCCCCTAAGGCTGAAACCACATTGGACAATTAGTCCCTTCGTTCTCTAATAACCATTACCTCCTCATCCTCTACAGTCCTTAACACCATCCCTGAGGCCATCCTCAAAGCAAACACTGCGCTCGTACTTAGTAGCAATAATTTCACTGGCATATCGGCTCAACCTCAAAAACTCTGCCTCATACTCAGCAACTGACCTACTACCCTAGGTCAGGTTCAGAAATTCCTTCATACGTATATCCACATAGTTGGCTCCGACGTATTTTCCCTTGAAAATCGTCTTAAATAATTCCCAGGTTACCCGCTCAGCTGGGGTACTCTCTCTCACAGTAATCCGCCATTGGTATGCTTCATCTCGCAACAGAGACACTGCTCCCTTCAGCTTTTGCTCCACCGAGCAGTCCAGGTCGTCCATGATCCTTTCCGTAGCTTCCAGCTAATACTCAGTTACATTTAGGGCTACTCCGGATACGCCCCTAAAAACCTCTGCTTCGTTAGCCCGGAGTCGCTCAGAAGTGGACCCTCTGTTTATAGGCCCGACATTAGCTCCAGCAACCCTTTCTAGAACCCTCAACATAGCTTGGGATAGAGCGTCGTCCCCCGCGGCCCAATCGTGTGGCCCATTTTCAGCTACCGATGGTGGTTGTGCCCTACCAGCTGGCATATGCTCCAAGGATGAAGACCCAACTTGTGCAATGCCTCGGCCACGTCCTCGGCCTCGACTACGAGCAGCTCTCGTACTCATATCGACTTATCTGATTTAGAATTTTATAACAGTAGGTTAATATTTTAGTTATTTATTACAAATGTCTTATGTAAGGATAGAGTTTCAGAGTTGTTTTCGCGAATACGTTGCCTAATTACAGTCTCAGTTTTTGTAGGGTTTAGTTTCCCTACAGTCTCAGTCTCTACCGTTTTCAGTTCTACCCTATCTACAGTATCATAGCACAGTCTCAGTTCTATCTACAGTATTGTTTCAGTACAGTACAGTATATAAAGCAGGAATACTTACAGACTTGGTACCGGGGATTCAGTGTGCCACTTCTTCGGTAACCAGATTTCAGAAAACTCAAAAACTTTTCAAAACCATTAAAGGGTAGGTATTCTAAAGGAAACAAGTTTGAAAAGAGTTTTCCTAAATTTTCAAAAACCGATTTCTAAAAATACCCTTCTTGGGCCTAAGTTAAAAATTTACTAAAACATTTTTGGACCCGATCCACAGCCGAGTTATTGCAACCAGGCTCTGATAACACTAAATGTAACACCCTAAACCCGGCCTAGACGTTACGGCGAAGTCTGGTGTGTCACATTGAAGTGTTTTTCGAAAACCATGTTTTCATTGAAAACCCTTCTTAATGTTTAGAAACTTTTACCAGTAAACTTGTATAAAACCTTATGGAAAAATTACGAAAGCTTGTGAACCTTTGTAGTTGCGGAAACATGTTATTATAAAAACAGTTTAAGCATCGAAAAATTAGACTTTCTTTGTTATGGCTTAAAGTGAATGGATACTACGCACCAGAGAGGATTCAAGAGAAGAGGAGGTGAGTCATTTAGACTACTTAAGTACCAAGCTCTTCCTAGATCCAATCCTAGACATGCACACATCCATTGCCACACTTTAACCTTATGACTTGTCTACAAACAACAAATTCAGTTTAAACGTACTTAAGATATTTATTTATGAAAACATTTATGTTGCGAAAGCCTTGCTCTGTTTTCGAAATATTTTGAAAAAAGTAACTTTTACAAAAACGCGCCGTAGAGCTAACCGATTTCAAAACGATTTAAAAAATGTCCTACTTAAGCTAAAAACAATTAAAGAATTAAAGAATTAAAAACCCAAAATAAAATAAATAGAGCGGCCTTATTACAACCCAGAAACCAAAATTAAATAAACTAAATAAATAATAAAATGAAATAATTGAAAACCAGAAATTTGATCTTCGTGGCCACTCTGAATCCCTCCTAGCTCCAAGTCCACCAACTAGGGCTCACCTGCATGGATGGAAAGAAAGGGGGTGAGTTTGGAAAACTCAGTGGGTAAAGAATGCCCATCCAGAGCCCAAGTCAGCTAAAGCCGACTGGGCCGAAGCCTTATCCAGATACAGTAAACTGGGCCTTAGCCCTTTCAGTTAACAGTATGGCCCATAGGCCCATTTTAGAACAGAACAGATAATATCATGTATACAAGCCTGACCCAGCCAAAATCCATCCGCTACACTCCACCCGTACCAGCCCTACACACCATGTGGGGAATAACTCAACCCACCCAGCCCTACACTCCACAGTTGCAGCATGGCTGCTCAGATAACAGTAAACTGAGGTAAGGCCTCCAGTACGTGGTCAAGCCACTTTTAGTACTCCCTCCATCAATATCCCAGTCCCATGCAATAGATAATAACGGCATGCAGTAAACAGTAACAGTAAAACATGCATTTTGGGTCAAACTTAACCCTAGGGGTATAACAGTCATTTTACTCCTAGGGGTAAGACCGTAATTTTCAACCTATAAGGGTATTTCAGTAATTTTATCATTTTTTAGGGTTTTCATGCATAATATAGTCACTACTAATCCATTTGTCTTCACGATAGTCTATTTAGCTTAGTTCAACAATTTTAGCTATTAGGCCCTAAAACCCTTAATGGGCCCTACAATGTCTATTAGCAAATTAAGCCCATTTAGTCCAAGTTTCATAACCAACTTTCCAGTTTTAGCAGTTTTGATTCTTCAGTCTAACAGAACATACTTATTGCCTATTTTTTTACCCATATGGGCCTGTAAGCCCATTAGGCCCATTTGCAGCCCATCGAGGCCTAATTACCGAAGTATACGAAATTCCACACACGACTAGCTTGCCTTCTTGCGATTTCAGATCTAACAATTTCTAACGTCTTGTGAGCATTCGCACACCCATAAGCCAACAAAATGCCAGAATTTTGGCATTTTGGCTTTTGCCGAATTAGACTAAAAAAGGGGTTTGATACACACCTGTTTTGCGACGATTGCTATTGAGATCCCCCACGATGTCCAACAATCGATTACCACAATTCTTAGATTGCAAATCCATAACAAACAATCCCAATATTCACTTACCCATATTCGGCCAATGCCCCTAAAGCCTTCAAAATCTTACCTTTGCCGAAAACCGATGACTAGATCTAAATCTAATTGTTCCAAAGATCCAAGCCTTCGATCAATCACCTTTAGCATACACTAATCACCAAAAAGAAATCATTGGTTAATGACCCTTAGAGCCCTATGCCCAAATCGATAGCCTCCCTAGATTTTAGAGACTTCAGCTTTTTCTAAATCATAAAATAATGTAGATCTGGGATAACAAGTACTTACCACAGTTTCTCCTTATGTTCCGACTCAGATCTAATGTAGATCTATCCCCTAAATGCTTGCAGAACTCGAATCTTAGAGATCTAAAGATTTGGCTATGAGCTCCTATGGTTATGGCAGTTTCGGCTTTTTGACTGGTGAAGAAGATGGTGATTTGGGGTTATAATCTTGGAGTAGTGTAGCAGACAGGTACTAAGGGTTTAGAGAAGATGAAATTCGGTCAAAAGGAATGAAAAGAATAGGGGGAATTGGCTTGGAGGAATTGGCACAAGAGGTAAGTTTTCAGGATTTCGGCTTTTATGGCAATCGGCTATGGGGGTTTTTAGAAGGATAAAAGTGAAAGAGAAGAGGAATAAGGTGATGAGAAGGTCTCGGCTAGAAGAGAAAGAAAAAAGGAAAAGAAAAGAATGGAGGAGAAGAAGAGGAAGAAGAAATCGGCACAAAGGAGAAGGAATTTTCCGTTTTTAGCTTTTGTGAAAACTTAGAAAAGGATGAATGAAAGTGAAAGCTTTCAGGTGGCTAACCCTAATTCTCCAAGACAGAAAAAGAAAAGAACCTAACCCTAATATCAACTAAAAAAATCGGCCCAACCTCCCTAAGGCCCTTGCCGAAATTCATTTAAGTGATCACATGCCCAGCACATGCCTAAAAACTAAAACGTAACAATACGGTTACCTCACAACTTGAACCCTGGACCTTTAATTTCTTCCCAGGCGCCACTTTTTTGGAACTTAGTGATGCCACCTTGCCACTTTGCCAAAGCTCTTCTTGTATCATAATTTACGAAGTTTTTCTTAAAAGCCCACTTAACCAAGTCTCCTATCCACTTAAAATCCAAACTTGATATTTTACCAGGTTTTAACTTAGGCTTGGGCCTTCTAAAGGCCCACTAACACTTCTAAACTCAATTCCAATATTCAGAACACCAAAATTTTAAAAATTCACCAAAAATCACAGAAACCCAAAAAATCCTGAAAATTAGGGCGTTACAGGTCATGTGTATATATTAAGCCATGCGAATATGGCCTATTACTTAGTTGTGTACACTTTAATGCTTAAGTAATGCTAGTTGGTACTATTAGTATGTATGAATTGTCAATGTGTTTGATCATGGTTTTTAAGTAGTTTGGTTTTTGGTTGTTATTTATTCGATAATAATGCCTATCTTGAATAAATATTTTTATATATAATGTTAATTTGGTTTGATGAGTGCTTAAATACTTAGCCAAATAGGTTGTTATGGAAATCAAATCTTGGTCATGACTTTTGTTGCTATGCATGTGAAGTAATATAAGTTTGTTTAGAATCAAATTAAAATAAAAAGGTTTCTGATGATTGTACTCGAGTTCATGCAAACTTTCAAATGAGGTGATATGTTCGATAATACCCTGGAACCCCTTTCAGCAATGGATATGGGTTTGGGGATGTTACAAGGCTATTACACATTTGCTTCTTTTGGAACACCAAAATTTTGGTGGATGTAATAAAGAATTTCATTAATTTTCCTGAGAACATCAGTTGAGGAAGGAGGCAATAAGGTTTCATCTTCTTGTTGTGGCTCATCGACAATCTCGATCAGGGAATTCGATGACCCACCTAATTTCTTTTGAGTAGTCCTCATCACTCTTTCCATGAAAATAAAACAAAGAAAGAGAAAAATGATAGTAATGATGGAATACCAATAGTTGAATGACAGTGAGGCACCCAACTTTTAAAAGATGCGAGTTGAGTAGCAAAATACCTCTTTTAATGCAAATCTTAAAAAAAAAAAGAAGAAAAAAGTTTAAATGTAAACAAAATTCCTTCCTAAAATATATCATATGTGTGAAAAATTTAGAAGGAAGGAAAATAAAAATAATAAAAATAAAAACTTATATGCGGCATAGTCCAAGAGAGCCTCTAAAGCTTACAAATCGAGTTACGTCGAGACTCTTTAAAAAAATGTCTGCAAGCTATTTTTCTGTCAAAATATACTTCAACTCAACTATCTTGTCTTCAACTAACTCCTGGATAAAATGATGCCTAATGCCAATATGTTTTGTGCGAGAATGCAACATATGATTTTTTTAATATGTTAATTGTGTTCGTATAATCACAATAAATCGTTAGAAATAAGTTGAGACATTATAATCTTGAAGCATCTGCTTCATTCAAATAAGTTGACTGCAACAACTTCTTGCCATGATATATTTAGCTTCGACTATTGAAAAGGAAATATAATTTTATTTTTTGCTATGCCATGATACCAATTTATTACTTAAAAAGAAACATCCGAAGGAGGTACTTTTGCGGTCATTTATACTTCTGGCCAAATCCTCATCACAATACATAATTGTGCCGTGCTTATGCCTTTGGTACCATAACCCATTGTCAATTGTACCTTTGATGTGTTTAACAATCTGTTTTGTCACTTTGAGATATGACTCCTTTGGATTACCTTGGTAATGAGCACACAAACCTACACTTTGACAGATATCTGACCTACTTGCTATCAAGTAAAGTAAGCACGCACCAACTTTTGGCTCATTATCTATATCAAAGTATACAAGTCACACATACATAGTCCATTATCCACTTACGATTAAGGCATGCCATACTATGAATGTCACAAGTGACTAATATATAAGCGAATTTAGGATCTATTCTACTTAGATCTTGTCTAATTTGCTGCCAGTACAATTAGTCATGTTTATGTCTATTGCAACATCCTGACTTATTGTCAAATGTAGTAGTTAATTCAGGTCAATTTCTCACTTAAGGAGCTTGTTTTTTAGGAAATTTAGGATTTTATATTTCTTTTTCGATATTTAGGCTTTAGGTTTAAATATTAATAAAATAAGTGTTTTTTAACACATTCTACAGGTGTTGTGACCTAATAGGCCGACACGAGCACTAGGTTGTGCTAATATGTTTAATTGAGTGTGTAGGATAAAGATATAAATGCCCAATTGACGTGGAAGTAAGGGACGAGTGATGCACAAGCTTCCTGAGATATTAAAGCACAAAATGAATGACACAAGGCAAAATTGCATCGTGTCTTGCCCTAGACATGGTGTAGCACAACATAGGTCGACGCGCTACCCAAATATGCTGAGGCTATTTTCATCTGTGTAATCAACTTTATACGAAGACCTAGGACGTGCATGATCTGTCGTAATTCGGTGTAGCAGATTAAACTAGTTTTCACACATTAGGAGATTGAATACAAGAATATTCATTATGTTCCAATTATGTTTTTCTAGTTTAGTTTGAATTCAATAAAAATTGTAATTTGAGTCTTTTATTGACCTCAGGGATCGAATAAGGTGAGGTAATGTACTTAGTGAGTGAGTAGGAGAATATACAAGGGCATAAAACTCAATAATGGTCATTGTGTTGCTACATGGGGAGTTTGATGTCGCAACATAGGGTGTAGAATGCAAGAATTTCAAGACTACCTTTGGTGTTGCGACACACCCTTGAAGCCACCCTGAATCTGAGCATACTACCTTCGATGTCACGACAAAAGCACTAGGGTGTCGCGACATCAGTCCTGTACCGGAAGCACTTACGAGCTAGGGGTGTTTTGGCTCACACAGTCAAAAGTTAAACATGAGAGCATCAACTGACCTAGGCTTGAGGATGACGACAACCTTAACTCTATAAATAGGCTCTTAAACATTCATTGGGGGAGAATTGTAGGTATTCTTAATTTTTCCCTATAATTTAATTTTTAGTTTTGTTCGGTTTAGATTTCTTTTTTTTTGTTCGATTTACGTTTTTCGAAGAACTTGCTTTGTAAACGCAATCAAACATTAGAATATTATTGCACTTTATCAATCAAATACAAACATGATTCTCTAAACTCTAATCTTTATTTATTCTTCATGCCTATCTTTATTGTCAAGTTTATGATGTTTATATATTCCATGAGGAACTAATTAATTAGGAGGATTGGTAAGTGGAGGTGTGATTTACTAATAGTTATGTCAGATTTTCTTAGCAGATTGGCTTTTTTGGGAAAGGAAGAACTTAAATCTTAGGCTTGACGACCCTAAGAAGTCATTTAGGTGTGGGTTAACCCAAAATTGGTATGACCTATCCATGAACATCTTATCCCTGGACTGGTCTGGATTGTGAGATCGAGAGATAAGTAGTTCTTGCTGACTCGTTATTTTATTTGAAGATCGATAGATCCTACTAGGGTAACAACTAGTTGATTAAATAGAAACTTGAAATAGGAATTAGTTATAACAACCAAAGCGAGCTAATCACCCATGTTGAGATTTAGTTAAGTTTATAAATTAAGTTTTCCAAAGTCTACTTTATTTATGCATATTTTATTTCTTCATTTATAAAAATCCAAAAATTCTTCTTTATGTTTCATCGTACTATAATTTATTTAAACTAATAATCAATTTTATTGCGTTTAGGTTAACATTAATTTAGTACTCGCTTCCCTTGGGTACGATCCTCGAAGTACTTACCTACTTTGTTGTAAACTATATTACAACTTGACCCGTATACTTACAGACACCGCCTCAATTCTTTACCTTTTGTTGCAGTATTCATACTTTGGACGTTGGTACGTCCAGAGGCGGTGAAGTTGTTGGCGCCGTTGCTGGGGAGGCAATGTTACTAAATTGAGTTTAATTTGTGGATTTAATAGAATAATTAGAAAATTTTTAAATTACTATTTGAATTTTTATTTTTATTAATTTAGTTTACTAATTGGTTATCTTTACTAATCGCAACATATGCCTCAGAGGAGAGGAATACTTATTTAGTCAATCACTGATCCATAGAGAGTACCCAAAAAAATCATTTAAACATGGACGAAACTGATTAGATGTGGTTTAACGATGATATGATCTTTTGTGATGAAATATATGAGGAGGGAGTATATGAAGAATGTGAGATTATAGAAAATAAAAAATTATTCATGATAAAGATGAGACAACGTGAAAATGAAGCCTCAATGCACCAGTGGAGTGATGACTAAGGTGCTGATATAGTCAAACATCCACAAGAGTTACTGGTAATTCATATGAGGAACTTGAAGAAGATCATGGCATGCTCCAATATTCAAACAAGCTTCCCTAAGATTTGTATAAAATGTATTCATGTGAAACCAACAATAGGGCCAATTTTGAGGTATTATAAAACATGTCAGACATGATGGCACAAATGATGAAAATGATGTGAGAAATATCTGAAGCACAACCTCTAAGGAAATAGGAGATTTCTAGAATTCACAACTTGAATCATGAGAACCCTAGTGTTATTGATAATTATGATGAGATTCCTGGTGAGGTTCAACTTGAGCTTGTAATTGGAGACCATGAGGGTAAGTTGAACATAGTTGAAGTGGTCTTTGATCCAACTAACATAGCAACATATCTAAATGTAAAGGTATAAGTGACATATGAACTAACCACTAACGTGAAGCTTAAATCGATAGTGAATAAAAGTGTAGAAGAGCCAATACACTTTTTGGCCATAGCAAAGAAGGTGCCAACTAAAAAAGTCAGGGAGTTTGATTCATTCTCATTCGATAACAGTAGCAAGGCTCAAGCAACCAAAACTTCATGCGGTATGGAAGGGAGGAAGCTTGAGGCAATAATACCTTGAAAAATGATTTCGGGTTGGTGTAACACCCCAAACTTGGCCCAGACGTTATGGCCATATCTGAAGGTGTCACATGAAATGGGGTTGAAAACAATGTCGTTAAGTTAAAACCAATTTAGTTAGTTTAATACTATTTCGCTTTTATCCGTTTAAAAATATTTATTCAATTAATCACTTTGCGGTAAGCGTATTTTGCTGCAAAAGTTTACAAAAAACCCGATTTACTTAGAAAATCAAACCGTACTTTTAAGAAGACCTCTTTATGTGTAAAACCATCTATTTCATAAAACCTTTTCGTTAGGCGTGCAAAAACTAAGAAAATAAGCATTAACAATTTAAAAACCAGAAAGTCCAAAGACTCCTAATTATTACAACCCTCTCAAAATAAAACCAAAACCTGAAATAAAATCATAAAACAAAACAAAATATAACAGTTTATGGATGAGTGGTCACCAGCGAGTCCCCTACTGCACCGATCTGCCTAAGTCTGTGATTACCTGTACAGAACAGACAAAAGGGGGTGAGTTTACATAAACTTAGTGTGTAACCCAGCAGAAATAGGCATGCAAACATATAGATTATCAAAAGTCAGGCAGATACAGATTCGGGCCGAGGCCCATTTTAGGTACAGATATAGATTCGGGCCTAAGCCCATTTCAGATACAGATACAGAACAAATATGCAAATCAGATAACAGATTCCTACCCCCATCACCATCTCTGACCATCCCAACACACCATGTGGGGTTTAAAACACCCACCCAGCCTTACACACCATATTATATTGATGTGGCACATACGAGATAAAGTGCAGCCATACTGCCAGAATATAGGCAATAGATGCCTTTCAGAACAATTCCTCTGAAAATAACATCCTAGCCCTAATAACAGATACAGAAATATCTAGATACAGGTAAATAGAAACATGCTCACATGCTTATATATATTTATATATATAACAGATATGCAATAACAGTATAAGTAGGCATGCATCAATACCCTAATCAGATAAGTTCAGTTTTTTAATATATCATATCACATTAAGTAGGGTTTAATTAGCCCCTACCAACCCTACAGTAGGCCTACAGTCGTTTGGGACGACCCGTGCAACCCTAGGAAAAATTTTAGAATTTCGGGCCCACATGCCTGTGTGGCTTGCTCGTGTGGGCCTACAAGCCTAAACTGGCCTTACCTGTGTGGATCACATAGCCTGGTCCAGAAACCCACACGCCCAATTTGATCTAGCCTGTGTGGTTCACACAGCCACACACCGGGCACCTTATGGCCGTGTCTTGTGCACGGCCTGGCTATAACACCCCTTACCCGAGACTGTCACCGGAGTCGAGCACGAGGCGTTACCAGACTTATTTTACTAACTCGGGGCATAAAAAATTACTTTTAAAATTAATTCACTGACTTTCACCCAATATATCCCTAAAAAGGGCCCTCGAGGCCCTAAAACATGCAATTGAAATGGTTCGGGACCAAACTGGGAACATTAAAATTTTTTTGATTACTTACACAAATCAAAATAATTTATTTCACTATTCATAATAAAACTGTCCACCTACATGACAGTCACTAAATTAATTATAACTCGAGTTATGAAACTCAAAATTTAAATCCGTAAATTTTCCCTAAAACTAGACTCATATATCTTCTTACCATAATTTTTATAAGAATTTTTTGTTTGACCAATTAGTACAGTTTATTCATTAAAAGCTTCCTTGTTTCGTAGTCCAATAGACCTAAACTCTCTTCACCTAAAATTGATTATCTCATTTTACAAAATTTGGATAATGTTTCTATTTATTTCTAATGAAAATATACTCACTAAGGAATCTATACATATAAATTATACACCATAATTATTTTTGTACAATTTTTAATGAAATTCAAAATTCAGAATAGTGGATCACGAAGTCACTCTAAACTAGTCCCATAAGGGTTTAAATATCTCAAAATACAGACTTCCTTTGCTTACTCTGTTTCTTTCCTATGAAAATAGACTCAAGAAGATTTAATTCTATATCTCATTCACCATTCAATTCCATTTCTACAATTTTTAGCGATTTTTCAAATTCACGTCACTGCTGCTATCCCAAAACTGTTTCATAACCAACTTTTACTCTTTCATAATTTCTTTGCATTAAACCTCATTTAGGCATACATAACATCAACATACTATAAGGACATGCACACAAAATGGCCAAGTCCCTATACATGCCATAACTGAAAAAGTTTCAATGAAAATACCCAATTGGAAACTTGATAGTCGAAAGTGTGAAGCGATCTTCGACGACCTCCAACTCGAGCTTGTTTGATAAAACTCTGAAAAAAAGGAAAGGAAAGAGATAAGCTTATAAAGCTTAGTATGTTCACATGTAAAATAATAGGCATTAGTAATGAATTTAGCTTATTATGAAGCTTTCATAATTTGCATAAATAATGTTAAGTTCTTACTTTCCAATCTTACTTATTAGAAACCTTACCAAAGGCTCGGAATAATAAAAAAAATACTTTACTTAATAGCTTGCTTATGTACCTGCAACATCTCACCTAATAGATTAATACTCTCTCATAATATATAAACATATTGCTAATCATGTCACAAAGTGTCATAAGTATAATTGAAAACTTATCACTTACTTAATACTTGAATATACTCATTAAAATATTTTTAATATCATCAACTTATAACCTCAATATTAATAAGCCTTAGGTACATACCTGTGCTTTTTCCTCGTGATCTTACCTTGTCATCTCTTTGGCTTACTCTTTGGATTACTCAAGTACCTTTCCTTTTGGAAATTTACCATTGCCATATCTTGACATGGTCTTATATGGTATCCTTGCCTTATGAACTCACCAATGCCATGCCTTGGCATGGTCTTACATGGGATCTTTGCCTTAGAGTAAGTTATCAATGCCATGTCTTGACATAGTCTTACATGATTTCCTTACCTTGTGAATTCACCAATGTCATGCCTTGGCATGGTCTTATATGGGATCTTTGCCTTATAGTAACTTATCAATGCCATATCTTGACATGGTCTTACATGATTTCCTTGCCTTGTGAATTCACCAATGCCATGCCTTGGCATGGTCTTACTTGGTATCCTTATCTTATGTTGCCATGGGTCAACCGTGGTCTTTTTCCATCAATTCTTCCTTAATTTCCATGTTATAAACATGGAATTTGAAATATTAATGTCTTAGCAATTCATAGCTAAAACATACTTGCGCAAAATTTTCAAGGTTAGTCACATAACTCAATAATAATAATAGCAACAATTTCATAATAATAAAATGCTACTCAACTTACATACTTACATTCTTAATCTCATCATATCCTCAATTTATCTTACTTTCCTCAAATTATGCTATTCGATACTTTCTTGATCTTATACAAAGCCACATTACCACTATGGTCTTATATGTAAACTTATTCGAATTCTCACTTTTAATGTCGAATCATTATCGAACATTTCTCAATTATTATCATTATATTCAAAAATTAATACTAAAAAATTTATAACTAATATATCAATTTAGCATTCATACATGCTTAATTAAATGCTTATTAAACATATGAACTTACCTCGATACTAATACGGCCATTTTGACCAACTTTCCCGATTTTTAATTTTTTTCTCCCATTCTAGGTCCAAATCTTTTTTTTGGGATCTAAAACATCATATTTCACTTATTTAATCAATGTACTAATCATTTCAAACCTAAAACTTATTTTTACAAAATTTACATATTTACCCCTAAACTTTTACATATTTACACTTTTGCCCCAAAGCTTGGAAATAAAGTTTTATTCAATTTCTTTGCATTTTAGACCTAACTGAACCATTTCATAAATATGGCAGCCCACAGTTCTCATTAAAACTCACACTTATGACTAATTTTATAACTTTTACGATTTAGTCCTTTCAGACGTTTTTGTCAAAAATCACTCAGCAAAAATCGTCTCTCTAACCATAAACATGCATAATCTATTATAATTCATCAAAATGCACAATTATTCAACATGGGTCAATTTTTGAAATGAAACCCTAGCTCAAATAAATGGTAGAAATAGAGAAATCATGTTACCAGGATTTCAAAAAAGTAAAAATCATTAAAAACGGGGCTAGAACAGACTTACAATTGAGCTTGGAAGCTTGAAAAACCCTATCCATGGTTTCTCCATGCTATATTCAGCCTTTAGGAAGAAGATGAGCAAATTTTTGCTTCATTTTCCCTTTTTAATTCTTTTAAATTACTAAATAACCAAAATGCCCTTAAAGACTTTTCTTTCAAATTTGTCTTATTCATGCCCATTTGGTCCAACAATTTAACCAATGGTCTAATTACTATTCAAGGACCTTCCATTTAAAACTTTATAACAATTGGACACTTCTAACATATGGAACTCAACTTTTGCACTATTTACAATTTAGTCCTTTTGACTAAATTGAGTGCCCAACCGTCGAAATTTTAGAACAAAATTTTCACGAAATATTTTAGTGAAATCATAGATCATAAAAATATAATAAAAATGATGTTTTTTTTGGCCTCAAAACCACTGTTCCAACTATGCCCAAAATCGGGATGTTACAGTGGCCTTCGTCGATCACACAGTCGTGTCGTTGCACACGGCCTACCACACGGACGACCACACGCCCGTGTGGCGTCAACATAACAGTTTTTCAGCTTTTACCGAATCTCATTTTTCTGCATTTTGGGTACACACCTAGTATTGATTCGATGCCAAAGCAATCCTGAGCCTTCTGAACCTATCGACAGAGTACACAACAATGTATTTGGCTTTCGATTTCTGAACCTTATAAAGCTAAACCGAATAAGCTCTCCCACTTACTGCCAAAACACTCGCTCACTCGCGTAAATTAGACTGTTGAAACGGAACTGCTACTTCACCGACCATTCCTACGCAAGAGACACTACAGAGATCAACCTTAAGAAACAACGTTAAAAGAGGACAGTGAGAGCTACTTACCAATTACCCAAAAATCAATAATTTGTAAAGCCCAAAGCAAGGATTAAAGATAGAAACAAAGAATGAAGGGGAAAGCAAATTTTCCGTCAGAGAGTAGAGAATATGAAAGTAGTACCAATGAGGAGTTTGTTTAGAGGAAGAAGACATCAACAAACAAAGAGAATTTTGGGAAAAGAATAAAATTAAAACTAATTAGATATCTTTCAACTTCCCACCAAAACTCTGTCTAATAACTGAGCAAAAATAAATACCCATGCTTGTGTAGGGATTTGAACACAGGACCTCCAGCACACCATCTCCCTTACCAGTTGAACCAGCAAGCTCATTTTGATGTGGTTTTACAAACAATTAAATATAAGCCCACTGAACAAGGGTAAGGCTTAAGTCAAAAAAATACCAAAATTTACTAGAGGTAAGACTTGAAATTGGTACCTCATACACACACCTAGAACACATAACCACTGAAGCAGATACACAGTTGTGTTAAATAATTATAAAAGCAGACATAAAATTTTGGGGCTTTACAACTCTACTCCCTAAAAGAAAATTTTGACCTCAAAATTTACCTGATCAAAACATATGAGGATACTGCTGACGCATTGAATCCTTAGGTTCCCACGTGGCCTACTCAGTGCTATGATTCTGCCATAGCACCTTTACTAATGGAATGGACTTTTTCCTCATAACCTTAATATTACGATCTAAAATCTGAACCGGCTCCTCCTCAAAGGTTAAGTCCGGTCTAACCTTGTTCTCCTCAATAAAAACAACATGGGATGGTTCAGACCAATACCGCCTCAACATTGAGACGTGGAACACATCATGAATACGATCTAACTCCGAGGTAGCTCTAGTTGATAAGCAATTGGTCCTACTCATTTTAGAATCTAATATGACCCAATAAACCTAGGGCTCAACTTGCCCTTATGATTAAATCTCAGAACCTTCTTCTATAGAGAAACCTTAAGAAATACGAAGTCCCCCACAGAGTATTAATCCTTTTTAGATCTGCATAGGATTTCTATTTATCAGAAGCCACTTTCAGACGATCCCAAATCAATCTAACCTTGTCATCGGTCTCAGAGACCAACTCAGGACCTAAAACCCGATGTTCACTGATCGTGATTTGATGAAGTAACAAAATCTGATCGTACCCGTAAACTAACTAACATCACAATAAAAGGCAAGTGCACCTATCGAACAGTAGTATAGTTGATGGCAAGACCGTAATATTGAATCCAAGGAACTATGAGTACTAGTAATAACTTTCTTCCTATTATCTAGCCTAAAAATAAAGAGGGTTATGTTGTAAACTAAACTAACTAAAGAAGCGACAAAGAGTAAAGTGGGAGGTTACTTTTTGGGAAAGGCTGATTGATTAAGGTAATACCTAAAAAAGAATCCACCTAGACTTCACTTGTTATCTAACTCTGAACCAGATGATTTCTTCATTTGATTTGATCCGTAGAGATCCCTAAATTTTGTTAATACCTCCGTCGAGGATAAGAACAACTAATCCTAGGTTGATTAATTGAAATCTCTTTCTAGTTAAAATCCCTAGTCTTGCATTAACTCGATCTATGGCTCCCCATATTAGATTTGACTCTAATCCGGCAGATTTTCGTTGTCCTATCTCTAGGATTGTGATCAACTCCGCTTAATTGTGTTGGATCTACTCCTATGCAGGGACTTTTACTCCTCTACATAAGCACATTCGACTTAAATCAATATCCCAGAAATATCAATTTAAGAGTTAAAAACACAATTAAGAACAAATCAAATATTTATCACAAAGCTCAGATAACAATAACAAGATCTGTCTTAGGTTTCATCCCCTTAGGTATTTAGGGTTGTAGTTCATAATTATAAAAGAAAACATCTCAAAAGAAATAAAATAACAAAACATAAGAAAACCTAAAACTCCTGAAAGGATTGAAGGGAGATCCTCTGTCTTGATGTAGATCCTGGCTTCTGAGATGGATCAATCGGCTTCTCTTCGAGTAATTCCCTCCTTTAACTCCCCGTCTTGGCGGGAATAAAGCACACCTTTGTAGTTGCCTCCTAGGGTCTTTATATAGAGTTTTGGAATGCCTTTCTTAGCCCCTAAGTAGCCTTTTTTGAGTGAAATTGAACTTCCTCACGACAGGGACACGCCCGTGTGCCATGCCCATGTGGATCGAGGCCCAAGTCATGCTTGAGCCTGTTAAAGTGGCACAGCCATGTGGCACGGTCGTGTGGCAAACCTCCAGGCCGTGTTGATTATTTAACCGGGCCTAATTTGCCCGTTTTTGGCCTGTTCCTTATCGTTTTCTCTTCCCTAAGCTCACCTAGTTATAAAACATGAAATTAAAGGTTTAAGAGCATCAATTTACACAAATCAAGGGGTAATTCATCCAGAAATCGGGCTAAGCATAGAGTAAAAATATGTATAATTTATCGCTTATCCAATACCCCCACACTGAAGCCTTTGCTAAATTTGTATAATTTATCGCTTATCAAATACCCCCACACTTAAGCCTTTGGTTGTCCTCAAGCAAAATCTCAATTCACAGTTAAGAATCATTTTTCTCAACTTATAATCCTTATCAATAATGTTTCAAACTAATCCATATGTAATCATACAATGAAAGTTCAACCAAAAGAACATTAAAGTTTCCAACACTCTAAGTTGAGAATTTTATCATAGAAACATGGGTTTTCTCCCTTCTCCTAAGTAATTACCTTTAGATCAAAATCAACAAGATTTGACATCCTCACTAAAGATTCACTCTATCCTAAGTGTTTAGGGTTCAAAAATTAAGCACTCTTTAGTCAACCTGAAAAGTTATTACCATAGGCTTGCAAGAAAATCAAATCTCCACCACTGTAGATTGATATGAGACATCATCAAAAGGTCTTTCAATGGTTGTAACGGGGCTTTGGTTAGGGGTGTTGTCACAAGCTGAAAAAAGGGGGTTAGAATCAAGATTGAATTGAAAAATCATCTAGCTAGAAAAATCTCTATCACTTGAACATATTTCTAATGTAAAGCCTTTCTTTTGGATAATGTTGTCTAGGACTAGCAGCTCAAAAATTACATAGAAATATGCAAAAATATTAAATTACCACTGAAGTATACATATGTTTTTTTAAGAACAAAAATCAAATAACGATAAATTTAATAATTATGGACTTTACAAATCGAACAGAAAAGGAATAAAGCTAGATAATAATTCAACTCAAATCTCGACAAAAATAGGGATCAAAATAATTAGGGGGATTTCAACAATAATTGGTTTTTGGTTAATTTTAAGAGTAAGTCAAACGAATGGGTTGTTAGGCTCAAAGGGGTTCACTAGGGGTTAATTTATGGAGGTAGGCTTTTATGGAGTAAGTGGATTATACCTAGGTGCCTTTATCATCTCAGTATATCAAATCAATGATGTGGTCTTGACATGTATAATCAAAGCAAGTTCTAGAATAACAAATCAGTATTGACTCACTCAAAGCAACAATAAAAGTGAGCACGAAAGAATGTATGCTCAAAAGGCTCAAAAATTTCACCAGAATTATGGCTTTTTGATGTCAATCCTGCAAATTTCAAATCTCAAGATAACACTTAAAGTTAAGGGAAATAGCCTAGAAAAATTTAAAATTCTCAAAATTTTCAACTTATCATGCTTGATTTCCTAATGTTTTAAAGTTTGAATAATCAAAACATAAGTACCTATGTCTTAATTCTCAACATATCAATAAAAATCATAAATCAATCAGAATTAATTCCTAATAGAAGATTGAGACTCATGCAGGGAGTGAAAGTGAGAATTCGAAGTTTTGAGAACAATGCAAAACGTTAGTTGTAAAATATTTTTCAAGGGTTCGAAGAGAATGCAATGACTGAAAGTAAGTTTCCCTCTCACACTTAAGATGCACATTGCCCTTAATGTACAAAGTTTCATTAGTAGCAATAAAAGCATAAAATCATAAAATAGGGAGAGAAATGAAACTCCCTGAATTTTTGATGATTTTGTAGAGACGGATATTGGAATTGTAAAAGCCGACAGTTGTGGTAGGGTTTTCCCATTACAGATGGATTTAAGCTGTAAAGCTCCTTTGAAACTGCGATAGCATAAATAAGTGTTTAGGGATTTAAGTTAAGCATAATTTTCTCGTTAGGGAATAGCCGATATGAAAATAAAATTGAAAACTAAACTAAAATATTCAATAAACATAAAGATCGAAATAAAGATAACGAAAAATCTAAAGATTCTAAAGAAACATAAAGCTCAAGAGAAGGTAAAAATAAAGATCAAGAAAGAAAATAAAAAAGAAGATAAGAGGAATAGGAAGTTCTAATCCTCAGATGGGCCGCGAGGTGGGGACGGTGATAAGATGTGTAGTTACTGGCATATCTACTGAAAAGTAGCGTCGATGTGATCGAAGCGTTGAAAACACTGCTGCTCAAATTATGTGAGGCGCTCGAATATGTCAGCATATGAAGCTGCTGCATGAACTGGGCGGCGAGGGGGTGGTGGTTCAGTCGGTGCCTCCTCCTACTGTGGGACATCATCAGTAATGTCCTCGAGGCCTTCTTGCTCGGCATCCCAGAATAGACGGTATTGTGGAGGATCGGTACCAGGTCAGCACTGAATCATCCTCATATGTAGCATAGTTTGGATGCCCTGTGGGGACATCTGGCCAATTAGTGTATAGGATGATGTTTGGGCCACGGTGTTAAGTAGTCCGAAGTGGTGGGCCAATCTCATATGTATGGGCCCATAGAGATCACGCCCCTACAGTGTCGCTCTGTTCGGTGTTGGATGGCATGGGCAATGAAGTAGGTAAGGTTAATCATGTGAATATGCGCCATGCTCCATAAAAAGTAGGCGTCGTGGGTGTTGACGATGCTGGTACTCTCGCGTCTACCTATCAGTGTGTGTGCGAGTAGGGCATGTATGTACCTCAGAGATGGGGTGAGAGCAGTTGCTTTGGAGCGACTAGGGTCGTATGTGGGCTGGCCAGGGACTAGGTTACACCAGCATTTGACTAGAGAGACGTGGATGTTGCGGTGGAGTTCTGAGAGGTCTTCTTCCTCCACAAACTGCTCAGTGTAGAGGCCTAGCGTTGTACCGAACTCCGATACACTGAGTTGACGAACGAGGCCTCCTAAATGGAATTATATCGTTCCTGGATCGTCGTGTTGGTTCATCACTGTCTAGAGATGGAACGTGGAGCAGAACTCGAGGGTGAGTTTGAGATAGGTGGGCTCTATGATTTGTAAGAACTGTTCCCACGGGTCCATTGTTAACAAGGCCCGGACCTCGTCAGCTAGCTGAACCTGTTCAAGTGCAGCCCAGTCGATGAACCTTCCGACTCCGAGGGGTCTTGTCCGTAATATCTGAAATAGTTCTTCTTGGGAGTTCTACGGGAATTGGAGAAAGGGGTCTTGGACTTCAGCGGTGGGTCTAGAAGAGGAACCACTGGGCCCTTTGTGCTTTTTTGAGGTAGGGATGGCAGCTTTCTTCCCTCGTGATGATGACATGATTTCTAAAAATAAAACAAAATGGAAAAAGATATGCATTAGTTCTAATGAAAAAAGTGAACATAAGGATAAGTTCCTATTTACAACTTTAAACTAACCAAGATTTCTAAATGAGTCATGCAAGCATATGATCATCTCATTGAAAAATGAGTCTCAATATATAGAAAATTCAAATTTCTCAAGATAGTGATAAGTGGCAGCCAAGAGATGTTCCTAAATGGCATAATGGGTATTCTAGATTGATCATGCTAATGAATGGATTTTCTATCAATAATAATGCAAAAAATTAAATAAATGAGATTATTAACAGATAAATAGACAAAAAAATATTAAAAAATAAGAGAAGAAGTAAGAAAGGGGAACTGAATGGGTGGTTATGGGGTGGTGCACGGTCATGGCAAGGTTTGCACGGGCGTGGTGACATGGCTGAGGTCGACGGCGGCCTTAGGTAGGGCTGGTATGAGCAGTGGTGGAGAGTTTTTTTAGGGTTTTTGATGAAGAAGAAGATGAATAGTGGGGGATTATATAGGATTTTGGGTCACACGGGCATGGCATACGCCCATGTGACTTGGGGTTAGCCTGTGTGGTTTGAAAATTGAGGATTTTTGGCGTGCTGGATTTGTGTCACACCTCGTGTTCTTAGGGCGTGTTGAGGCACACGGCCGTGTCCTTCGAGGTTCGCTTCTCCCACGGCTGTGTCGGAGGTCACACGCCCGTGTATGAAATGGCAGGTTCGACCACTGTCTTGAGGCATGGGCAAGTCGCACGCCCGTGTTGGATTAACAGGTTTGGCCACGACCACATCACACAGCCGTGGCAAGTTATCGAAGCCCGTATGTAGGAATATCTTACCCTACTCATACACAGCCATTACGCACGGTCGTGTCTTTACTCGTAGTGCCCATACGACCTGAGGCACACCTGTGGGCATGATCGTGTGGCTCGAAAAACCTGCATTCAAAGGGTTAGTTTATGTATTAAAGAGCCTAAATAAAAGAGTTTACTAAGTCAGCGCTCGGGTTGCCTCTCGAGAAGTACTTGTTTATAGTCTAAGCTTGACTTTTCTCAAGCTTGTTCGGTCACGGTGGCCTAAAGAGTTGATACTCTTCTATCCTGCTTTCAATTTCATTATCAATGTAAGATTTTAGTCGAGTGTGATTTACCTTGAAAGTGCAGAGTGACTCATGTTTTATCTCGACTGTACCATAGGGAAAGATTTTCGTTACCGTGAAGTAAGATGTATCACTTGTATGTTCTTTTGAATTCAAGATTTGAGGATCATCTTCCCTTAAGATTACCTCATCCTCTACCTTGAGTTGATTCGTTTTTAACTGAGGGTCGTCTTGGTGATGCTCTGGGTTGGTGTGGCATATTTTGGGCTTATCATGATAGTTCAACCACTCATCTAGTTCCTCAATCTGAAGCATTCGCTTTTCATGTACATCTCCCTTGGATGGCCGTGTCTGTGGTTGGGTCGCCTTTATGTAGAGTGTATCCTACATAGAAGGTTGGGTGGTGAGATCAGTGTTTTTACAAGGACTCACGACTATATTCTTATTATCAACAGTCTTAATCGAGTTTTGAGCTTGTAAAGTAACATTGTCATCACCTACACGTAGTGTAAGCTCACCTGTTCCTACATCAGTTATTGTTCTAGTAGTTGCTAAAAAGGGTCACCCTAGAATTAAGGGTACATTGCTATCCTCATCAATGTCTAAAACAACAAAGTCAACTAGGAATATAAATTTATCAATTATGTCAAGCACATCTTCAATTATTCCCTTTGGAAATCTAATGGTCTTATCAGCTAATTAGATGCTCATCTTAGTTTGTTTAAGTTTTCAAAGACCTAGTTGTTTAAACAATTTAAATGGCATGACATTTATACTAGCCCCTAAATCAACTAAAGCATTTTTGGCGTCTAAACTACCAAGTAAACAAGGACTAGTAAAACTCCCTGGATCTTTTAGTTTGTTGGGTAGCTTATTCTGTAAAATGGTTGAGCATACTGCATTCAGCTCCACATGAGATTTCTCATCTAGCTTTCGCTTGTTTGTCAAGAGCTCTCTTAAAAACTTAACAGCATTTGGCATCTGTGAAAGAGCTTCAATAAATGGTAAGTTGATATGTAATTTCTTTAAGAGTTTAAGAAACTTACCGAATTGCTCATCTATGCGATCTTTCTTTAACGCATTTAGGTATGGGATACGAGGTTTATACTCTTTGATAGTTACTTTTTTGGAACTTACCTCATCCTTACCTTTACTTGCCACAGTCTCTTTACATGGCTCTGAGTTGGTTTTGGTTAACTCTTTCTCATCTATTGTATCCATGGCATTGAGTTGCTCCTTAGGGTTAGTCTTAGTGTTGCTTGGTAATCCACCTTGCAGTCTTTCAGAAATTAGCTTAGCGAGCTGGCCTATTTGAGTTTTGAGTCCTTGAATGGATGCTTGCTGGTTCTTCAGTGCCGTTTCGGTGTTTTGAAAATAGGTTTCTGACACGGCGATAAATTTTGTGAGCATCTCTTCAAGATTTGACTTTTTCTCTTGTTGGAATGGTGGTTGTTGAAATCCCAAAGGAGGTGGTTGTCTTTGATTTCCTTGTCCTCCCCATGAAAAATTGGGGTGGTTCCGCCAACCTGCATTGAACGTGTTACTATAGGGGTTATTTTGAGACCTAGAATTATTACCCATATAGTTGGGTTGTTCGGTTTCCATGCCATGTCCATTGAAGGAGTGATCAAGATTGTACATTTTTCCTTGAATTGCATCACACTGCATCACTGGGTGTACCTCTGTAGAACCAACAAAGTTATCAATATTGTTATTAAGAAGTGCTACTTGATTAGAAAGCATAGTGACTGCATCAATATTAAAAACTCCAGCAGCTTTTTGTGGCTTTGTTCTCATGACTTGCCACTGATAGTTATTCAGTGACATTTCTTCTAAAAACTCATAAGCTACTTCGAGTGTTTTGATGTTGATTGTTCCACTGGCAGCTGCATTGATCATCTGCCTTGTTGAGGCATTCAAACTGTTGTGAAAAGTTTGAACTTGTAACCACAGAGGTAACCCATGGTGAGGGCACCTTCTTAAGAGATCTTTGTATCTCTCCCATGCGTCGTAAGTTGTTTTAGCTGGAAGAAAATACTTAAGTAAAAATTTTTCGGTCATTTGTTCCCATGTAGTGATAGACCCTCGTGGTAAAAAAATTTAACCACTGTTTAGCTTTGTTTCTCAAGGAGAACGGGAAGAGCCTAAGACGAATGGCATCATCAGAAACGCCATTTATTTTGAATGTATCGCATAATTCCAAAAAGTTGGCTAGATGCGAGTTAGGATCCTCATCCTGCAAACCAACAAACTGAACAAATTACTGTATCATTTGAATAGTGTTAGGTTTCAGTTCAAAATTATTTGCAGCAATAGTAGGCCTAACAATGCTAGATTCAGTGCCAGGTAAATTAGGTCTAGCATAATCATACATAGTATGCAGAGCAGGATTTTGCTCAACAGGATTTGTGACAACCCGACTTAGGGGCTAGTCAAAATAGTGGTTTCGTAACCACAAATCTAAAGCAAAAATTTTTAATTATGTGAATTTTAGATGATATCTGCTCAATTGAAAATTAGAGTTAAAATACTGATTGAGAATTTTACTGTATTGATGCTTAATTTCCCGATAAGGACTAAATTGAGAAAAGTGCAAAATGTGCCTATTAGATGATAATTGGACTTGATTGAATTGTTGTATGAAATAGGAAGATTTTATATGGCAATAAAACCATGAGTAAGTATTATGGACCAAAATAGCGTTACATGGAAAATCTCTAAGTAATAGATGGAAGGGCATTTTTGTCAAAAGTGAGAAAAAGACAAAATAGATGAAATAAAACATCATCTTCTCCATGAAACACCCCATGTTGAGCCAAAAATCCAAAACTCCATAGCTAAGGGTTTCAAGATTTTTCAAGCTTCCATGTAAGTCCAATTTGGTCCCTTTTTCAATTATTTTTGCATTTTTGGACTCCTTGAAGCTTGTATTTCGTTATTCTACCATTTATTTGAAGAAAAATTGAGGTATAAAAATTTAACCATTTGTGGAATGCGTGTCTTTGGCTCACTAATGGTAGATAATGGAAGTTTTAAATGCTATATGCATGTTTTAATGGATGAAATTCAATGAAAGTTCATAAAGAGGGACTAATTTGTAGAGATTACAAATTATTCCTAAATCTGTGGAATAATGAATATTTGAGTGTTATATTTGTAAAAATGGGCTTTATAAGCCTATGGAATAAAGAAAATGAAATTTTGATGTCTAAGGGACTAATTAGTAATTATTGCAAAGTTGAGGGGTAAAATTGGAAATTTGCCCCAAATGTGAATTGTAACCGTATTGAAATAGATAATTGATATATGTGCTATATATGTTAATTTAGATCAAGAATGGTCTAAAAGAGATTGTGATCGGGGAAAAGAGAAAGCCCTCGACTAATTTCGAAAATTAGTCATTTTTGGCAATCAAGGTAAGTTATATGTAATTCTAGCGAATTCGATTAGTTCTGTTAGAATATTTTCTTATATGATGATACATGGATAATTGCTCTGTGAGGTGACTGAATGTATGGAAAATAGTATTGACTGTAAATTCCGATTGATCATTGTATGTGCTTCTGAAACTACTGATTTATGCATTATCTGTAAATCCTGATTGAGCAAGTAGGAATAGACATAGATATAGGTGACATGTCACTTGAGGCCTACTGTTCCTACTGTTATAGTTACCCAGATGCTAGGTAGTCTTGCATGTGTTGCAGACACCTGTCAGCTTATGTGAGCAGGCCCATGGTTAACTTCTGTACTGTTACTGGTTGTAGCTTTGGATACTGCACCGATTGTAGCTTCGGCTACCCTACTGTTAGTAGCTTTGGCTACTTCATGGCTTCACCATATCTGTATGGCACTTATGTGCTAACCTCTGTATATCTGTTCATATTTCGAAATTGCTTAATGGGAATTAGATTAACTATATTGCGATGAAGAGATTGTACAGGTGAATTGAAAATGGTACGGTATACTGAGAATGTTATTGCTAATCATGTTCATGGTTGGTATGTGGAATGGGCACAAAGAGTAAGCTAATTGTATAATTATATGTGATAGTATCTATGATGCTAATTTAATGAATATTAAATTATTTCATTGCTATGAATTTCATATAACTTACTAAGCTATTGTAGCTTACCCTCCATTTTTCCATCCTCTGTAGATATTGATCTTCTTAGATCAGGATCGTAAAGTTGGAGCCACGCAACACACTATCAAGCTTCTTTTGGTATATTTCATATTTTCAAGTGTAATTTATGGCATGTATAGAACAATTGGTGGTTGTAATTGGCTATTTTTGGTATGCCTAAGTTACATTACTCATATGATATTTTGTAAGTAATATTCTAAATGAAGTCCTTTTGAGTAAAATTTCTCTTGAATTGGTTTGTTTCGATTTAGCATGTGCTTGAATGTGTTTTAGGCAAGACAAGGCTTGGTATATAGCCTGACACGGCCTGCACGGTAGGGCACACGGGTGTGTGCCATGGCCGTGTGGGATTTGGCAGAATGCTCCACTGGTACATGGCACAAGCTTGCCTAGACCGTGGGTGATACACGGCCAGACCCTACAGGCGTGCCTCTGGACCGTGCCTCCCCTGCACCTTAATTTAAATTTTAAGGTACCACACGGGTAGGAGACACGGCCAGTGTGTCTCAACCGTATAGGGTACACGGCCTCTAAACGGTCGTGTGGAGCAGCCGTAGCATAATGGATAGTTTTGTCCACGGTTGCCGAGCATGGGCATGGTAAGACCACACGATCTATCAACACGGCCGTACCAATAGTCACATGGGCGTGTGATGGTGTTTTAAAAGCAAAAATTTTTCTGAGAGTTCGATATATTAGGATTCGAATCCTGACCATCTGTAATGTCCGTAATGTATTTGAAAACCTTTGATAAAGGCAAAATTTCGAGTTGAAGTGCATGCAAATCTATAACTGTCCTCAAATAAATTCTGTAAGGTTTATTCTGAATCTAGTAACGCTCATTACCCGACTCCGGTGACGGTTCCGAGTAAAGGGTGTTACAGGATTTGCAGCTACTACAGGAGGTAACTGATTATCTTGATTGGCTTCCATCTCTTCAGTAGGTTCTAGCTCTTCTTCTTGTCCTTGTTTTGGGTATTGAAAACTTCTTCTTATCTCTCGGCAATTTCTATGAACTGTAGCTTCTAAATCATCTCAAAAACCAATGCTCCTCCCGGGTTTCTTCTAGTCATAAACTAGAGATACCTAAAAGGGAAAAGGCAAAGAAAATTATAGTAAATAAAAAAAAGTAAAGGCTGAAAATAAATAAAAATAGTAATGGCTAAAGTAATAGAAATCAAGTGTTCCTAATATCTTAGTTCCCCAGCAACGACGCCAAAAACTTGATCGTGATTTGATGAAGTAATAAAATCTAATCGTACCTGTAAACTAACTAATATCACGATAAAAGGCAAGTGCACCTATCGAACAGTAGTATCGTTAGTGGCAAGACTGGAATATCGAATCTAAGGAACTATGAGTACTAGTAATGACTTTCTTCCTATTATCTAGCCTAAAAATAAAGAGGGTTTGGTTGTAAACTAAACTAAACTAACTAAAGAAGCGACAAAGAGTAAAGTGGAGATTGCTTTTTAGGAAAGACTGATTGATTAAGGCAATACCTGAGGAAGAATCCACCTAGACTTCACTTGTTATCTAACTCTGAACCAGATGATTTCTTCATTCGATTTGATCCGTAGAGATCCCTAAATTATGTTAATACCTCCGTTGAGGATAAGAAAAACTAATCCTAGGTTGATTACTAAAATCTCTTTCTAGTTAAAACCTCTAGCCTTGCATTAACTCGATCTATGGCTTCCCATATTAGATTTGACTCTAATCGAGCAGATTTTCGTCGTCCTATCTCTAGGATTGTGATCAACTCCGCTTAATTGTGTTGGATCTACTCTTATGCAGGGACTTTTGCTCCTCTACATAAGCACATTCGACTTAAATCAATATCCCGAAAATATTAATTTAAGAGTTAAAAACACAATTAAGAACAAATCAAATATTTATCACACAGCTCAGATAACAATAACAAGATTTGTCTTAGGTTTCATCCCCTTAGGTATTTAGGGTTTTAGTTCATAATTATAAAAGAAAACATCTCAAAAGAAATAAAATAACAAAACATAAGAAAACCCCAAACTCCTAAAAGGATTGAAGGGAGATCCTCTATCTTGATGTAGATCCTTGTTTCTGAGATGGATCAATCAACTTCCATTTGAGTAATTCCCTCCTTTAACTCCCCGTCTTGGCGGATATAAAGCACACCTTTGTAGTTGCCTCCTAGGGTCTTTATATAGAGTTTTGGAATGCCTTTCTTAGCCCCTAAGTAGCCTTTTCTGAGTGAAATTGAACTTCCTCACGACAGGGACATGCCCGTGTGCCACGCCCGTGTGGATCGAGGCCCAGGCCATGCTTGAGCTTGTTAAAGTGGCACGGCGGTGTGGTAAACCTTCAGGCCGTGTTGATTACTGAACTGGGCCTAATTTGCTTGTTTTTGGCCCATCCCTTACTCTTTTCTCTTCCTTAAGCTCACCTGGGTATAAAACATGAAATTAAAGGTTTAAGATCATCAATTTACACAAATCAAGGGTAATTCATCCACAAAATTAGGCTAAGCAAGGTGTAAAAATATGTATAATTTATCGCTTATCATTCACCCAACTTCGTCCAACACAGTGGAGTGCGACACCTATGACCATACAGAAGCTCGTAAGGTGCTATTTTAATACTAGCTTGGAAGCTGTTATTATAGGTGAGCTCAGCTAGTGATAGATAATCCTTCCAACTACCTCAGAAATCAATCACACAACCCTAAAACATATCCTCCAGTACCTAAATCACTCTCTCAGATTAACCATCGGTCTGAGGATGGAACACAGTAATGAGTCCAACATTGAACCTAGAGCCTCATGTATCTTAAGTTGACGGGATGCATAAGCCACTACTTTCACATCTTGCACCAGCATACATCCCAAACAAACGTGCGATTCATCACTATATACCAGAAATTCTTTACTGAATTCAGTGAAACATCCCAAATTAGGGCTTTGTCAAAATAATGGTTTTGAGACCACAAATCCGAAGTAGAAATATTTGTTTTATAATTGTTTTGAGGTCCATGACATGTTTGCATGGTTGTGTGAAAGTTTCATGAAGAAATTTTGTGATAAGAGTCCAACCTGACTTTTAGGACTAAATTGCAAAAGTTGCAAAATATGAGATTCTAGAAGCTTTAAGTATGAAATAGCTTTGGATTATTAATTAGTGGTCCTTAAATAACAATTTTCCCAATTTCTATTTTTATGGACAAAAATGGACATGGAAGGGTAAAATATCAAAGAAAGGTTAAAAGGGTATTTTGGTCATTTGGTTAATAAATTAATAAAAAGGGAAAATCAAGTCAAAATTGTGTCCATCTTCTCCATGCCATAGCTGAATTTCACAAGCTCACCATAGCTAGGGTTTTTGTCATTTTCAAGCTCAATAGTAATTGCATCCTAGCCTGGTTTTTAAAGTTCTTTGCATTTTTGAAGTTGTTATCAACCGATCTAGCTATTTTTACCATTATTTTGAGCTAGGGTTCATGTTCAAAAATTTACCCATGTGTGAAACGCTTGTATTTTGATGTTTAATGAAGGAATATGAAAGTTTGATGTAAGATAAACATCTTTTATAAGGTGATTTTTCATGAAAACACTTAAGGACTTATTTGTAAAAGTTGTAAAATAAGTGGTAAAAATTTGATTTCAAAGGAAATGTGGGCTATTATAAGCATAAAATGTATTTTTCTAGGCTTAAAGTACAAAGAAATCAAATGAAAATAATTTTACGAGCCTAGGGACTAATTTGTAAATATGTGAAAGTTTAGGGGAAAAATTGTAAATTTTCCACAGTATGATTTATGGGCTGTTTGGAACAATGTGATGATTAAGCAAGTGAAATTTGCTATTATAGATCAAGAAAAACAGAGTCTGGACCTAGACTGGGAAAAAACAAGTTGTTGGACTAAATCAAATAGTTAGTCATATTTTGGTACTGAGGAAAGTTTGTGGGTAAATAATGCAACATTTTATTACTATGTAATCAATGCTTTAATATTGCATGAATTGTATAATTTTTTTATGAAATTGGTTAATGATGAATCTATGACATTCTAACAAAGTTTCGAAATCTCAATTGAACCTTAGGAATAGATAGAATACAAATGTCATGACATTAAGGTTATTGAAATCCCGTATAAGACCATATCTGGGATATGGCTTCGGCTTGTGATTTCGTGTAAGACCATATCTGGGATATGGCATCGTTATGAGATTTCATGTAATACCATGTCTAGGACCTAGCATCGACATGAGACATCATGTAAGACCATAGCTGGGCTATCGGCATCGATATGTGATCCCATGTAAGACCATATCTGGGATATGACATTGGCAACTTGCCATGTGTATGAGATTTCTTGAGTATCCTTTAGTATTCCAAGCGGTTCAATAGGTAACTCAAGGACTATGTCAAAGAAATGACGAGGTATGAACATGTTGAAAGGGTACAAGTATGTACACAAAGCTCATTAAACATTAAGATTATAACATCGATGAGTTCTCGGTAAGAAGTGAATAAAGGAATCAGGAACATGAGTTTTATTATTCCCTATGAGAATGACATGATTTAAGATGTACCTATGATACTTGATGACATTGTGACAAATCATATTTATGTTATGTGTATGATATTGCATGGTTAATGTTGTTAATTATTTACATGCAAACTTACTAAGCTTTATGCTTACTCCCCTTTCTTTTCCATTTTTCTTATAGTATCGCCAAGCTAGCTCGGGGATCAAAGGATGTCCGAGACTCGATCACACTATCAATTGGAATATTTGGGTATAGCTAGTCTTAACATTTTGAGTATGGTATGTATAAGGACTTGGTCTTTTTGTTATATGTCATATTGGTTTAGCCAAATATGTTGGCTTATGATGATACTTGATTCATCTTGTATAAGGCCATTTGATATTGGATAATTGTAACACCCCTATCCCGTAACCGTCACCGGAATAGGTAAGGGGCATTACTGGACTTGTAACTTAGATCAAAACGATGTAATATCAAACATATAACATATAATATCATAATCCAATAGCTTTTCAATCATTCATAGACAAATCATACTTTAATCATACATATAAAACTCGATTAATATAAATGGGACCAATTTGAATACATATAAAAGATGCAAGAAGACATAACAAAATTTCAGAATAGGGTCACACGGCCGTGTGCCTCACATAGCCACCAGACACGCCCATGTGTCCAGGCCGTGTGGAAACAGGGCATACATGCTGACTTGCACCCACAGCCATAAGACACGCCGTGTGTCTTGGCCATATTGCAACCTAACTTGGCTACATGGGTACTAGACACGCTCGTGTGTCCAGCCTGTGTGCAATACTGACTTAACAAGTAACAAAACAAGGGTCACACGGTCGAGGCACACACCCGTGTGCTCTGGCCATGTGGCACGAAATAGGCTTGGTATAAGCCATTTTCACACCCCATTTGCTCAAGTACCTACAAGCATTATTTTGCAACAATTCAAGTACCAATTTAGCAACCAATTCAGCCAAAAGAAGCATATTTATACCAATTCATAATTAACCAAATTTCATACCAAATTTGCATCATCAAACATGTACCAAATGACTCAATTCCATACCAATTTCAACCTACCAATTCCATCCCAATAAAACCTATGAAATAATCACATTTAAACATCACATTTAACATGTACCACTTATCCAAAATACCATTAAAAGAGAGTAACATATAATGCATTCATAGCAAGCTAACCATTTCCATTTCAAGCCATGTCTCATAGCTTGAACAAGTATCTCAAACATACTACATTCATTAACACATAGATAACCATAATCATTAACTTATAAACTACCCTATACATGCCATAATTTACATTATATACAAAGTTCCAAAGTACCAAAAGCCGTCTGGATAATGTGATGGCAATCTCTGACTTTGTCCAAAATCAAGCTAGCTTCCAAATCTATAAAACACGGGAAAAATAGCCAAAGTAAGCTTTAAAAGCTTAGTAAGCCTATATAATATAGTAGCAAACTTACCAAAATATCAATAAGCATTTAAAACAATATAAACCAACTCATATGCTCACATTGCCTATTCACATGATTCAACCACATGTTAGTCACATAGCAATCATGTATTCATCTAATCAAAAGATGAAAGAACATATAACATCCTTGTACTTATAATTCATGTATCAATTCATTTATTCATCAAGCACTCATATAGATAAAATCATATAACCATATAACCATTTATCAAACATATCATATATCTCAAATAACATATAAAACATGTATCATATAACTTGTATTCTTATACATGAACATATAATTCATACCATTCATATAGTTCATATATCATATACCCTTTAATCATATACCTCTTGTATCAAATAATCTTATACATCTTGTGTCATTTATAACATGTATTCACTTCAGTATAATGCCCGTTGAACCTTTGGAAACATCGAGGGATACTCGGGTGATACACACACAGTGTATATATAAACATGTAATCCGTCAATTCATCATGAATGCTCTTTCGAGCGATGTACGATATGCTCCTCCTAAGCCGGTTACGGTAAGCCTGAAGGCTGAACATGTAAGCCCAAAGGCTGAACGGTAAGCCCAAAAACTGAACAATAAGCCCGAAGGCTTAACATGTAAGCTCATGAGCTGTGGTAAGTTCGCAACAAATGCAAGAGCTCAACCAACCTGTAGCCCTAGTGACATGTCAATTGTATCTTCCGACTTTCTATGGTTCAAAGGAGATATGGTAATCAAATTGAACAACAATTAGGCATTTCAATTCATTATTTCATAAATATATTTATACAATATGAAACTCAACATATATTCAATAGGCAATTTGATTTCATAGTTCATTATATATTCATATAACATTAAAATTAGCATTTATAAATTTAATACAAGTTTGATTCTAATTATACGAACTTACCTCATATTAGCTCGTAAATCTGATATCTACTCGTCTACCTTCCGTTTCCCCCGATCAAGTTTCGGGATTTGTTTGTCTTGATCTATACTTATTCAAATTTAACTCAATTATTCACCAATGCATTCAATTTAGTCCTTAATTCACATATAACAAATTACACATTTTTAACCAAAAATCACTATAATCGAATTTCATATGGCTTCTATTAAGCCCATAGTTTTAATTATTTCACACTTCTAACCACAAAATTTCTATCTTTTTCAATTTAATCCAAATACTCAATTTTATTAAAAATCACTTTATAAAACTTGTATATCTATAACAACTATCAATAATCTTTCAAGAAATATCAAATTACACAAGTATTCAATAATGGCACATTTCAAAAACATCACCAATTTCAGAAACCAAGGTATGGGCATAATAGATTACTAAGCAACGATCTTAAAAATGTAAAAATTATCAAAGACCGAGTTCAATACATACTTTAATCAAGAAAAATAGTGGTCGAATATCATGAAAGTTTAAAACCCTTTTCTTCTTTTCTTGTTTCGGTTTAGAAGACAAATAAAAAATGAAGCAATTTTTATATTTTGTTTATGTTAAACATAACATATAATATATTTTACATATTTAACCTTTATTAAAACATTCATAAGCATTAAAATAATGGGCACTGCCGTCCATGCAAAATGGAAATGGTATATTTACCATGCAAGGCTTCCATTTAATAAACCAAAATCATTTAAGCGATTCTATTAATAGAACACATATTTATTGCTTTACGCAATTTAGTCCTTTTTACCAAATTATTTATGTAATCGGTAAAATTTCTTTATGAAACTTTCACACCATGATACTATCATGCTGTAAAACTTATAAGAATAATAAAATAAATATTTTTAACTTTGTTAAGTGGTTTCGAAACCACCTGTTCCGATAAGACTTGAAATCGGGTTGTTACAACTCTCCCCCTTTAGGGATTTTTGTCCCCGAAAATCTTACCGAAAAACAGGTTAGGGTATTGTTTTCGCATAGCTTCCTCGGGTTCCAACTTAGCTTCCTCTATTCCATGTTTACACCAAAGAACTTTCACAAGTGCTATACGTTTATTTCTCAACTCTTTGATTTCTCGGGCTAAAATCCTGATCGGTTCTTCATTGTACGATAAACCTGATTGTATTTCAACATCAATGGGAGAGATGACATGTGACAGATCAAATTGGTATCGACGTAGCATTGAAACGTGAAACACATTATTTATCTTTTTGAGCTCAGACGGTAATGATAATCGATAAGCTACTGGCCCTATTCTTTCAACTATTTCATAAAGCTCGATGAATCGCGGACTTAACTTTCTTTTACAGTTGAAACAGAGAATTTTCTTCCATGGTAACACTTTCAAGAATACTCGACCTCTGACCTGAAACTCTATTTCTTTACATTTCAAATCGGTATATGATTTCTATCTATCAGAAGCTACTTTTAAGCTGTCGTGAACCACTTTTACTTTTTCTTTAGTTTCTCTGATCAATTCAACCTCGTGAATCTTTTTCTCACTCAATTCAGCCTAGTATAATAGTGTTCGACATTTACAATCATATAAAGCTTTATACAGAGCCATTTTCAAACTCATCTGGAAGCTGTTATTATACGTAAATTCAATCAGAGGTAAGTATTTCTACTATCTACCTTCAAATTTAAGGATACAACAACGTAACATATCCTCTAGAATCTGTATAACTCTTTCGGACTAACCATCAGTCTGAGGGTGAAAAGCTGTACTAAAATTCAATTTCGTTCCCAAAGCTTCTTGCAATTTCTTCTAAAATCTCGATGTAAATCTCGAATCTTTATCGGAGATAATAGATAACGGTAGACCATGTAATCGCACAATCTCTGATAAGTATAATTTGGCTAATCTATCCAAAGAGTAATTTGTATGTAACGATATAAAATGTGCCGATTTCATTAATCGATCAACGATAACCCAGATTGCATCTTTCTTTTTCAAAGTTAGGGGCAATCCCGATATGAAATCCATCGTAAGTCTGTCCCATTTCCATTCCAGAATCATCACAGGCTGTAATAAACCTAACAGTACCTGACGTTCAACTTTTACTTGTTGACAAATCAGACATCTCGATACAAATTCTAATATATCTTGTTTCATTCCAGACCACAAGTACAATTTCTTCAAATCATTATACATTTTAGTGCTACCCAGATGAACAGAAAAACGACTAGCATGTGCTTCATGTAAAACTTTCTGAATAAGCTCTGTATCTTTTTGTATGCAAATTCTATTTCGGAACATTCAACAATCATCAATTCCAATACTAAATTCAGAATCTGAATTAGACTTACATTAAAGTTGTTTAGCTTGCAACTCTGTTTCACCTTTCTGAGCTTCGCAGGTTTGTTGCAGAAATATCGGTTTAGCTTTTAACTCAGTTAGAATAGATCCATCATCTGAGTGTTCATAGCCTACAAAACAAACAGGGACTTTCAGCTCAGAGCATCCATTGCAACATTAGCTTTTCCCGGATGATAATCAATTACAAACTCATAATCTTTCAATAGTTCTAGTCATATCCGTTGTCGTAATTTCAAATCTCTTTGTGACATCAAGTACTTCTAGCTTTTATAATCGGTGAATATTCGATATTTTTCACTGTATAAATAGTGACGCCAAATCTTTAATGCAAAGACCATAGCGGCTCACTCGAGATCATGTGTCGGATAATACTTCTCGTGTGGTTTCAACTGTCGGGAAGCATAAGCTATAACTTTTTCGTCTTACGTCAATACACAACCAAGCTCGTTTAATGACGCATCACTATAAATCATAAACTCTTTAGCAGATTCAGGTTGAACTAAAATCGGTGCTCTGTTAACAGTGCTTTCAATTGTTCAAAACTCTATTGACACTTTTCAGTCCACTCGAATTTCACATCTTTTTGAAGTAATCGAGTTAATGGAACTGCAATCATCGAGAATCCTTTCAAAAATCTTCAGTAATAACCCGGCAATCCCAGAAAACTTCTAATCTTAGATACGTTTTTCAGTGATTTCCAATCTAATATTGCAGATATTTTGCTCAGATCAACTTTGATGCCTTTTGCTGAAACAATATGACCCAGAAATCTGACTTTCCGAAGCCAGAATTCACATTTGCTAAATTTAGCATATAACTGCTTAGCTCTCAAAGTCTGTAACACAATTCTCAAATGTTCTGAATGTTCTGTCTCGTCACGATAATAGATCAGAATGTCCTCAATGAACACAATAACAAACCTGTCTAAATACGGTCTGAATATACGATTCATCAAATCCATAAACACCACAGGAGCATTAGTCAGACCAAAAGGCATAACTAAGAATTCATAATGATCGTACCGTGTTTGAAAAGTAGTTTTTGATATATCTGAGTCTTTGACTCGCAACTGGTAGTAGCCAGATCTCAGATCAATCTTTGAAAATACTGTAGCCCATTTTAGCTGATCAAATAGGTCATCGATTCACGGTAGAGGATACTTATTCTTTACGGTTACTTTATTCAACTGCCAGTAATCGATACACATTCTCATTGGCCCATCCTTCTTTTTCACGAACAACACTGGAGCACCCCAAGGTGAGAAGCTCGGTCTTGCAAAGCCTCTATCAGTTAATTCTTACAACTGTGCTTTTCATTCTTTTAATTCAATTAGTGCCATCCTATACAAAGCTATCGATATCGGTGTAGTGCCTGGTAACAACTCAATGCCAAATTCAACTTTTCTGATTGGCAATAGACCCGGTTAGTCTTCAAGAAATACATCTGGAAACTCACAAACAACTGGTATAGATTCAATCTTCAAATCTGACACTTTAGTATCCAATACATACGCTAAGTATGAATCACAACCCTTTTTCACACATTTCTAAACTTGCATAGTAGATATCACAATCGGTAATTCATTCGAATCATTTGATTCAATTCAAAGAATTTCACCATTCTAACATTTCAACTCTATACTATTTTGTCTACAATTCACAATCGTGCCATGCATATTCAGCCAATCCATGCCCATTATCACATCGAACTCATCAAATGGTAGGAGCATCAAGTTAACCAAAAAATAATATCCCCGAATCATCAATGGACATTTCATACATATTTTATCAACTAATATAGACTTGCCTAATGGATTCGATACTTTAACTACAAATTCTGTAGACTCTACATGTAAACTCTTTTTAAACACTAATTCCATATAGATATATGAATGAGTTGATCCATGATCTATCAACGCAACTATATCAGTGTTAAAAAGAGAAAAAGTACTGGTAATAACATCAGACAATGAGGCTTCCTCGCGTACACATATAGCATAAGCTCGAGCAGGAGCGCGTGTCTTAGATCTAACATTTGAATCTCGTGTAGCATTGCGATTTCCACTCTGATTCCCAACATTCCGGGGTGGTCTACCTCTGGTAACAGTATTGCTAACTTTTATAGACTGCTCTTTAATAGCAGTAGATCTCTCTGGACAGTCTCGGAGATAATGATCTAGTGACCCACAACTGAAACATGCTCCAATTTTCAATCGATATTCACCAAAATGCTTTTTGTTACAATGCTTGCAATTAGGTCCCAAATTTCTCACAATACTCGCACTAGTAACAAAAGTCGTTTGGGGCTTCGAATTAAAGGATCTTTCATCTCTACCTCTGATCGTTACACTCACAGAAGTAGTGGAATAGGAATGGAAGTCTTTAGCTTTCTTTGATCCAGACTTATACGACTTACTCGCAAATCTCTTTCTAGACTCTCTCGATTCAAAATCAGCATGTAATATCCTGAAATAGGGCCTAAACAGAATAGTGGTTTCAAAACCACAAATCCAAATTAAATTGGTTTCATTTTTTAAAGTTTTATAGTATACCAATTTATTGTAATGTTGTGTGAAATATGGTTAAGAAATTTTATTGATTTAGTGCCTAATTGAATTTTTAGGACTAAATTGAGAAGAGTGTAAAATGTGCCTAATAATTGATAAATGGATTTGATTGAATTGTTTCATGAAACTGAAAGCTTTTATGTGGCAATTAGGCTATCGTACTTTGGTGTGGACAAAAATGGGCATGAATAGGACAAAATTGAAAGAATAGTAAAAAAGGGGTATTTTAGTCATTAGTGAGCAAAAGACAAATTTTTAATTGAAATGGGTGTTCATCTTATCCATGAAACACCAAGAGGCTACCGAAAATTCCTCTCCTCCATGGCTAGGGTTTCTTGATTTTTCAAGATAAATTGTAAGTGAATTTTAGCCCCGTTTTCAATTATTTTCGTATTTTTATGATCATTGAAGCTTGAATTTTCTATTTCTACCACTTATTTGAAGAGAAATTAGAGTCTAAAAATTTACCCATTCATGACATGGGTGTGTTTTGATAATTGATGGTAGATAATGAATGTTTGATGTGTTAAAAACGATTTTTGCCTGATGAATTTCGGTAAAAATGTCAAAAAAGGGCTAGATTGTGAAAGTAGTAGATTGGTCATAAGTGTATGAATTTGTGAGAATTTTAGACTACCATGTTATGAAAATAGTTCAGATAAGTCCAAAATACAAGAAAATTGAATAAAAATTATTTTACGAGCTTTGGGTAAAAAGTGCAATTTTTGAAAAGTTAGGGGGTAAAATTGAAAAAATTGCCAAAATATGATATGTGAATTGAATTGATTAGTGTGTTGATAAAATGTGTTAAATGAATGTTATTTGATATGTTAGATGATGAAAACGTGAAATTGGACTAAGATCGGGAAAGAATGAAATGGTAGACTAAAGCGGGAAAATTAATCGTTTCGACATTCGAGGTAAGTTAGTATGATCATAATAGTGCAATATTATTGTAAGTTGTGCTTGAAGCCTAAAATTTGTGTATTAATTTAATTATGTGGAACAAATGTTTAGTGTGCCAAGTTGGTGAATGGATTTAAAAATGCACCTATGGTACAAAGTGTTATGGAAATGTATTGAAATAATTGTGGACTGTCTTTACCTATGTGATCGTGGAAAGGGTGTATTAACCGTAAATCCCAGTTGAACAAATAGGAATAGATATAGATATAGGTGACATGTCACTTGAGGGCCCCACTGTTCTAATTGTTATAGTTACCCGGGTGTTGGGTGGTCTTGTATGTGTTACAGACACCTATCAGCTTATGTGAGCAGGCCCATGGTTAACTTCTATACTGTGACTTATTGTAGCTTCGGCTAGCTACTATTAGTAGCTTCAGCTACCTCACTATTTGTAGCTTCGGCTACCCCACTGTCAGTAGTTTTGGCTACCTCATGGCTTTGCCATGTTTGTACAACACTTATGTGCCAACCTCTGTATATCTGTTTATATTCTGAAATTGTTCAACGGGATTAGATTAACTGTATCCAGGTGAAGAGAAAGAATATTATAAACTGTGAATGGAATTGTTAAGTGTGCTTATGATCGGCATATGATATGTACATGAAGAATAAGTGATTGATTGTGAAAAGTAAGTGATCATGTGTTAAAATGTGTAAGTGAACATTATGTTTGATGCATTTACATGATAAGTGTGAATGTGAGATCTAATAAAAAGTGCAGGTATGTAAGTGTAAATGATGAGCAATAAATTCGATAATTGATCAAATTTTGGTAAGAATGATGAGGGGTAAGTGCTACCATTAAAGCTTTATTAAGAAAGCATGAAAAAGTGAAATTTGCATTAAAACAATATTGGACAGTTGCAGTTGTGTACGTTTGAAAAATCACCAAAAATGGTGGAGATTAAATTTGAAAGTGAATGAGATATGAATTGAAAGCTTATTAAGTCTAGTTTCTTATAAAAGAAACTGAGTAAGCAAAAGAAGTGTAAATTGGGAGATATTTAAACGTTAGTGAAACTAGTTCAGGATAACTTCGTAATCCTCTATTTTGATTTTGGAAAATCACCAAAAATTGTGTAAAAATGGTTATGTGGTATAATTTGTATGCTTAAATGTTATCCAAATTCTGTATAGTGAGATGTTTAATTCGTAATGAACAGAGGTTAGAGCAGTTGATTAGTTAAATAGGGGAAACTTTATTGAATAAACTGTACTAATTGGCTTAGTGAAAAATTATTAAAATTTTATGGAAAGAAGAAATATGAGTCTAGTTTCAAGAAAAATTTACGGAACTAAATTTTAAGTTCTATAGCTTACGGAATAATTAAATTAGTGACTGTGACTCGGAAAGACAGCTTAAGTTAAACTTGAGTAAAAAGTGTAACAATGTGAATAATGATTTTTACCTTCTTAAAATGCATATTGAGAAAGGGAAAATCATATTAATTGAATTAGTTATGATATGCCAACTTACTAAGCTGTGAAGCTTACACCATCTTCCCATTTCTCTTATTGTTTTTAGGATTTAGCTCGGGGTTGGAGATCGTCGGAGGTCGCACCACACTATTAATTTGTCAACTTGGGAAAAAAATAACCCTTATTTATTTGTTAATTGTGGCATGTAGAAAGATTAATTATTGGTAAGTTGATGTGTATAAAAGTATTCATTTTAGCAAAATGTTAATTGCATTTGTTTGAATTGGTTGTGGATGTTGTTGATTGTGTGTTAAGGAGACAAAGGCATGGTAGATAGCCTGACACGGCCTGCATGGCAAGGCACACGGGCGTCTGCCTTGGCCATGGGTCATGTGACAGTTTGCTCTACAGGTGAAAGGCACAGGCGTGCTTAGGCCGTGGGCGACACACGGTCTAACCCTACGGGCATGCCTCTGGACCGTGCCTCCCCTGTACCCTGCATTGTTATTTAGTGTGCCACACGGGTAGGAGACACCCCGTGTGTCTCAGCCGTGTGGTGGACACGGCCCCCAAACGACCGTGCGGGGTGGCCGTGTTGGATTGGACAGATTCATCCACGGGTGCCGAGCATGAGCGTGTGAAGGACACACGGTCTATTCACACGGCCGTGCCATGTTGTCACACGGGCGTGTGACTATAGTTTTCAAGTGAAAAATATTTTCTGAGTGTTCCATTGGATAGGATTCGAATCTGAATGGTCTGTACCAATAATATTGTGGTTGAAAACCCTTAGTAAGGGCGAAAATGAATAGAACTTTATGTGTTTCTGAGAATGTTTGTGAATTATGTCTGTGATCATTGTTCTGAGTCTGGTAATGCCTTGTACTCGACTCCGGTGACGGTCTCAAGTAAGGGGTGTTACACAGCATTTCATTTTTCTTTAGCAAGTTCCTCAACTTTACAAGCCTTATCAACCAGAACTACAAACTCTTTCAGCTCAAGAATCCCAACTAACAATTGGATATCTTCATTCAATCCATCCTCAAACCTTTTGCACATAATAGCTTCGGTAGATACACACTCGCAAGCATACTTACTGACTCGTACAAACTCTCTTTCATATTCGGTTACCGTCATACGACCCTGTTTCAAATCAAGAAACCCTTTTTTGTTCTGGTCAATGAACCGCTGACTTATGTACCTCTTCGAAACTCAATCCGAAAGAAATCCCAGCTAACTTATTCGTACGGAACAACTGATATTAAGGTATTCCACCACTGATATGTTGAATCTCATAATAAAGAAGTAGCACATTTTAAACATTCATCCGGTGTGCAGGATAATTCATCAAAAACCCTGATCATATTTTTAGGCCATAACTCGGCCCTCTTAGCATCATCACTAGCTAAAGCTCAAAATTCTTTGACCCCATATTTTTGTATCTTATCAACAGCTGGTCTATTAAATCTCAAAGGATTCGTACCTCGTATAATCTTAGGGTTTGGTTAGGGAACCGGAGGGGGTAGAGGTTGGAGCAGCCGGGTATGCAGGCACAAATTCAAAAAACCATTCAGACATCATTTAGAAGAAAGCTTGTTTAGCTTCTCCCTGACTACCTATAGTAGGGCTCGATTCAGTAGGTACAGCCCCTTGAGCAGGACGTGGAGCATTTCTCTCAACATCATCGGCTATTGCTTGATTTGGATCCATTTACTATATAAAACAATATTTAGAAGTTGTCAGGAGATTATTACACTATCACAGTGTAATTATGGCATGTATAGCTAAACTCATATACTCTACGGTAGTCCTAGAATTGACTAAATTGTAGCTCTGATACTAAAAAAATGTAACCCCCTATCCCGTAACCATCGCTGGAATAGGTAAGGGGCATTACCAGACTTGTAACTCAGATCAAAATGATGTAACATCAAACATATAACATAGAATAACATAATCCAATAGCTTTTCAATCATTCATAGACAAATCATACTTTGATCATACATATAAAACTCTATTAATATAAAAGGGACCAATTTGGATACATATAAAAGATGTAAGAAAACATAAGAAAATTTCAGAATAGGGTCACATGGCCGTGTGCACAGGCCGTGTGCCTCAGATGGCCACCAGACACGCCTATGTGTCGAGGCTGTGTGGAAACAGGGCATACATCAGAATGCCCCAAAATTGGGCCTAGAAGTTTTGGGCCGAAATAGGTCGTATGGACCTAATGGGCTTGCGAGCCCTACACGGGTGTTTGTCATTGGACTTGTGAGAATTAATGGACTGGCTGTGTTGTACACATGGCTATGGTTAATCTAGCTTAGCGGGCCATACGAGCATATGGGCCCCATTTGGGCTACGTAATGGGCCTTAGGCCCATATACACTGAATTGCATGTTGGTGTGATGGCTAAGAGGTTTGGGTGTGTTTGGGAGTGTTCGAGAAGTCCTGGGTTCAAACTAGGGCTTGAGTAAAATTTTTGGTTTTAGGTGAATAAAACCCTAAGTGTTTGGAAGTAGGCCTTATAATTATAGGAGGACAAAATATGACACAAAGAGAGCTTATGGTCTATTGGCAATGTGGTGTGATGTGTAACTGTAAGGTCTGAGGTTCAAGTCTTGGCATTTACAAATTTTTAGTTTTGCTCTTAAATGAACCTGGACTCTAGTAGGTAGGTTTTATAATTAATTGTGGTGTAATTTTGTCACAAGGAGCCTACTAGTAAAGATGGCAGGTAGTGTATGGGTATGTAAGTGGTCTGGGGTTTGAGTGCTATCAAAACCATGTAAGGGTATTTATTTTGCTGCTTTGGCCAAGGGAGAAGCAGAGGTGGACTAAAACTCCACTGGATGAGGTTTGAATTGGTCAAGGAGGAGAGAATCAGGGGATGTGGTTGGTAGTTGGTGATATGGAAGAGATTTAGTTCGAGAAAATCAAGGAATTCAAAACTTGGAAAGTTGTAGCCGATTGGGGAGGCTTGTGTATGACAAATTCGGCTAGAGAACACTTTCAACTTTGAAGTTGTTCTCTTAGTGCAATTTTAATTTTGGGCACTTGGTGCCGAATTCGTACTCTTTTTCTCTTTTTGCAAGTGTAGCCGAAGTCAAGTGTGACCATTTGGGTAGTTTTGTGTGACTCTTTACTTCTCTACTCCTTCTTTAAAGAAATTTCAAGCCTTTCCGTGTTACCATTCTTTCTCTTTTTCTTTCAACATTTCTCCCTTTCCCTTTTGAACTATGGCCGAATATCCTCCCCTTTCTTCTCACTTAGACTCTTTTTCGATTTAAGCCTTGGTGTTTGCCGATCCACTTCTGTTCATCCCTCACCTATTCGTTATTGTTCTGGGCTTGACGATTTCTCTTTGGCAATTGGTGAGTGTACTGGACCCTTTCCTTTTTCTATTGGGTTTTGTTTCTATACAGCCCTCTCTTGTAGTGGTTGTAACTGAATGCTTCTTCTTCTCTTCTTCTTATTGCCGATACTTGTTCCTTTCTCTTACATGTGATGTTTTTCTGATTTTGGTGATTTGAAGGAGTACAAGTGACTGGAAGCAATCAAACCTTTCTCCGTTCATCGTTCAATTAAGGTAAAAGCATTACCTTACTATTTAAATATAAGTCGAATATGTCCTTTGACTTTGTAAATGGACATGGTGGATTTAGACCTTTTATTTGATCAATCTTGTAACACCCCTTACCCGAGATCGTCGCCAAAGTCGAGCACGAGGCGTTAGTAGACTTATCTTACTAATTCGGGGCATAAAAATTTGGTTTTAAAATTAATTCACTCACAATCATCCAATATACTTAAAAAGGGCCTTCAAGGCCCTAAATCATGCAATTGAAATGGTTCGGGACCAAATTGAGAACATTAAAAATTTTTCGACTACTTACGCAAATCAAAACAATTCATTTGCACTACTCATAATAAAACTGTCCACCTGCGCAATGGTCACTAAATTAATTATAACTCAAGTTACAAAACTCAAAATATAAATATGTAAATTTTCCCTGAAACTAGACTCATATATATTCTTACCATAATTTTACCAGAATTTTTGGTATGGCCAATTAGTACAATTTATTAGTTAAATGTTCCCATGTTTTGCAGCCTAGCAAACCTAACCTCTCTTCACTAAAAATCAATTATCTCATAGTACAGTTTTCATTTAGTGTTTTTGCTTGTTTATAATGAAAATAGACTCACTAAGAAATATATACATATAAATTATAACTCATAATTCTTTCTATACAATTTTAGTGAATTTCTAAAATCAGAACAGGGGATTACTAAATCCCTCTAAACCAGTCTCACAAAAATTTAAATATCTCAAAATATAGACTTCCTTTGGTTGTATGTTTCTTTCTTATGAAAATAGGCTCAATAAGCTTTAATTCTATATCTCATTCACCATTTAATTCCATTTCTATAATTTTTAGTGATTTTTCAAATTCACGTCATTGCTTCTATTCCAAAACTGTTTCATGGCCAACTTTTACGCTTCCATAATTTCTTTGCATTAAACCTCATTTAGGCATTCATAACATCAAAACATGACCTTAATTAGCCATTTCAATAGCTAATAATTATCAAGTATTCACATGCCATTCTTTAGTCATATCATAAGGACATGCACAGAAAATGACCAAGTCCCTATACATGCCATAACTCAAAACATTTCAAACTACAAAATACAGAGATAGCCTTTGATAGTGTGAGACGAACTCCGACGTCCTTTTAATCCACGAATTGGCTTAGCTACACTATAAAAGAGAGAAAATAAAAGAAGTAAGCTACAATGCTTAGTAAGTTTACAAATAAATAAATGAAAGCTACAATGCTTAGTAAGTTTACAAATAAATAAATGACAACATTCACCAAATATAAATATACTCATATTACACTATCAACAACAAAATCTTTATTTTACTTCTCCACTTACTCTTTAACTTTCCTATTTATCATTCCTTTATCTAAACTTTCTTGTAACATAGCTTGTATATTAGCCCAATGAACCGTTTAGAATACTACGGGTAATTGGGTTTTCCTGCCTGATAATAGCCTGCCAATGCCATGCTCTAGGCATGGTCTTACATAGGATGTTCCCTGTCCTGCCAAAGCCATATATCTGGTATGGACTTACATGGGATGTTCCCTATCATGCCAAAGCCATATATCTGATATGGACTTACATGGGATGTTCCTCAACTGTCTCAAATTGCCAATGCCATATGTCTGATATGGACTTACATGAGATGTTCCTCAACTGTCTCAACCCAAAATGTCATGACATTCCGTATCCAATACATCCCTAAGGTTCAAACGGGCTTTCTGATACTTTTCTGTGTTACCTCATCTTTGGTTCAACTGTCTCAACCCAAAATGTCATGACATTCCGTATCCAATACATTAATATAAAATATTGAAATATTGCATTTATTTACCGTAAACTTACCTCAGTGCAAAATACGATCAACTTGACAACTTAATCTTCTACCTTTTTCTTTCCTCGATCTATCCCCAAATTTTGTTCTTCTTGATCTATAATTTGCAAATTTAGCTTATTTAATACTCACATTTATCAAAAAAGTCCTTAACTCTAACTTTGACAAAATTACAATTTTACCACTAAACTTTTGCATATTTACACTTTTGCCCCAAAGCTCGGAAATTAAACTTTTCCCTAATTCTTATGTTTTAGGACATGCTGATCATTTTCCCTTAATGGCAACATCAAATTCTCACTCTAACATGTATTTATGAACATTAGGTATTTTTACCGATTATGTCGTTTTACTCATTTTCACTTAAAACCGAGTAGCACAAGTTGTTCAACATAATTTAAAACCTCATATTCTATCATAAAACATCAAAATAAACACATTTCAACTATGGTTATTTTTCCAAATATGAACCCTAGGTTAAATTATTGCTAGAATAATCTAAATCAAGTTACTAGGACTCCAAAAACGTAAAGAACATTAAAAATGGGGCTAGAACGGACTTACAATCAAGCTTGGAAGCTTGAAAAACCCTAGCCATGGTTTCTCCATGCTATATTCGGCCTTGAGGAAGAAGATGAGCAAATTTTTGCTTCATTTTCCCTTTTTAATTCTTTTAAATTACTAAATGACCAAAATGCCCTTAAAGACTTTTCTTTCCAATTTGTCTTATTCATGCCCATTTTTGTCCAACAATTTAACCAATGGTCTAATTACTATTTAAGGACCTTTAATATAAAACTTTATAACAATTGGACATTTCTAACATATGGAATTCAACTTTTGCACTATTTACAATTTAGTCATTTTGACTAAATTGAGTGCCCAAACATCGAAATTTTTGAATGAAATTTTCACGAAATCTTTCCGTGAAATCATAGATCATAAAAATATAATAAAAATAATGTTTTCCTTGTCGGATTTGTGGCCTCAAAACTACTGTTCTGACTAGGCCAAAATCGGGATGTTACAAATCTTAGCTATTTAAGGTTCGCGATTGTAATGCAGATAATCGACAAGGTTGTGTGATTAATTCTGGTTGACGATTGTAGAGGATTAAGTGACATCTGTTCAGACAAGGTAAGAGTGGTTGTCGATTTGGGGATTTAGAGATGGTAAGCCCTAGCGGTTGGTAGAGTGAAAGTGTGGTTGCGATGATTATAGGTTGGGCACTTGAGAGCTTGAAAACGATTGCATGAAACATGTGTGTAACTGTATCCTGTATCTGATGATCGGCTTAAAAGCAGAAAGCCCATGAATAGACTATAGATCGGCAAAAGTCGTAAAGCCAGAAAACTGGCGATTGATGCCACACGAGCGTGCGATCGCACGTATGGTGAACCGAGCCCATGAAATATGGGCGAATGACCGTATTACCCCTAGAGGGTGAAATGATCGAATTACCCCTGGAGGGTAAAATGACCGAATTACCCCTAGAAGGTAAAATGACCGAATTACCCATGGAAGGTAAAATAACCGAATTACCCCTAGAGAGTAAAATGACCAAATTACCCTTGGAGGGTAAAATGACCGAATTACCCTTGGAGGGTAAAATGATCGAATTACCCTTGGAGGGTAAAATGACCGAATTACCCCTGGAGGGTAAAATGGACGAATTAGCCTTGGAGGGTAAGATGACCGAATTACCTCTGGAGGGTAAAATGACCGAATTACCTCTAGAGGGTAAGATGACCGAATTACCCTTAGAGGGTAAAATGACCGTAATACCTCTTAGGGTCAAATGACCGGAATACCCTTGTAGGGTAAAATGACCGAATACCCCTATTGGGTAAAATGACTGTAATACCCATGTAGGGTAAAATGACCGTAATACCCCTATAGGGTAAACTGATCGTAATACCCCCGTAGGGTAAAATGACCGTAATACCTCGATAGGGTAAAATGATCGTAATACCCCTAGGGTAAAATGACCGTAATACCCCCGTAAGGTAAAATAACCGTAATACCCCCGTAGGGTAAAATGACCTAATACCCCTATAGGGTAAAATGACTGTAATACCCCTGTAGGGTAGAATGACTATTATGCCTTATATGATGTTTGATTGATTGAGTATGTTATGTGTTGTTTATGCGTTTTTCATACATGCACAACATACTGCATGGGTTCGGATATTGTTATGGAGGAAGTATTGATCTGTTAGGGTCGCACGGGTTGCATGAGACGATTGTGGACCCACCGAAGGCTTAAAGTCATATATTCATACTAATCTATTAAGGTCGCACGGGTCGCACGAGAAGACTATGGACCGACCGATGGCTTTGTACCGTTCATACTATCGATGGCTTAGTGTTGTTCATTTTACCGATGGCTTGGTGCCACGCATATTACCGATGGCTTGGTGCCGTTCATTTTGCAAATGGCTTTGTGCTGTTACTGAAGGCTCTAAGCCGCTATTGATGGCTTTAAGCCACTTGTTTTACTGGCAACTATGCTGCGATTTTGTTATCTACCAGCCTTGCTGCGATTCTAGTTAGTGTCACAACCGGTGCTAACATTGGGAGTGTAGGGATGGGTGGGTCGATTTTATCCCCATAGGAGTGCAGGGTTGGACGGAGGCAAGTGTAGGGTTGGATGGGATAACTTGCATCATACATCATACATACTACATTCTGATTCTGTTTCTGTTATGGGCTGAGGCCAACTGTTACTGTATTAGGTTTAGGCCCACATATGTTCTACTTTTGATTCTGCTGCTGTAATGGGCTAAGGCCCATTTGATACTATCTACTATAATAGGCTTAGGCCCAGACTACTTCTGTATTCTTTTTATTTGACTAACTATTTTTATATTAGGGGATTACAAACTGCGTTTTCGTAAACTCACCCCACTTTTAACTATGTAGGTAATCCCCATTGTTAGGTGGATCGACGCTGTGAGGGACTTGAGGGTGGCCACATAACCGCATCTGCTTCACTTTCAATTTTTACTTTCAATAACTTAAGTTTGGGTATTTTTATGTAATAAGGCCTCTCTAAATTTCTACTTTTAATTTGGGCTTTTATTTATCATAATTTATATCTGCTAGAAGTAGCACGTGATTTTCCAAAATATTAATTGTTTCTAAAACATTACGTTTCCGCAACTCAATTTTTAAGCTTTTGCAACAAACAATGTTTTAAAAGTAATGATGATTTAAAATGGTTAACAAATGACTACGAATTAACAAAGAGGTCTTAACCTTCAAACGGGTTTTATCAACACGAAATATGTTTTCAAAAAGCACTCTAATGTGACACCACCAAATTCTGGCCTAATGTCTAGGCTGGGTTTGGGGTGTTACATACATACTAACTTGCACCCACGGCCATAAGACACACCCGTGTGTCTTGGCCGTGTGGTAACCTGACTTGGCTACATGGGTACCAGACACGCCCGTGTGTCCAGCCTGTGTGCAATACTGACTTAACAAGCAACAAAACAGGGGTCACACGATCGAGACACATGCCTATGTGCTCTAGCTGTGTGGCACGAAATAGGCTTGGTATAAGCCATTGTTGCACCCCATTTGCTCAAGTACCTACAAGCATTATTTTGCAACAATTCAAGTACCAATTTAGCAACCAATTTAGCCAAAAAAAGCACATTTATACCAATTCATAATTAACAAAATTTCATACCAAATTTGCATCATCAAACATGTACCAAATGAGTCAATTCCATACCAATTTCAACCTACCAATTTAATCCCAATAAAACCTATCAACTAATCACATTTAAACATCACATTTAACATGTACCACTCATCCAAAATACCATATAAAGAGCATAATATATAATGCATTCGTAGCAAGCTAACCATTTTCATTTCAAGCCTTGTATCATAGCTTGAACAAGTATCTCAAACATACAACATTCATTAACACATAGATAACCATAATCATTAACTTATAAACTAGCCTATACATGCCATAATTTACATTATATACAAAGTTCCAAATTACCAAAAGCTGTCTGGATAGTGTGATGGAAATCTCCAACTTTGTCCAAAATCGAACTAGCTTCTGAATCTATAAAACACAGGAAAAATAACCAGAGTAAGCTTTAAAAGCTTAGTAAGCCCGTATAATATAGAAGCAAACTTATCAAAATATCCACAAGTATTTAAAACAATATAAACCAACTCATATGCTCACATTGCCTATTCACATGATTCAACCACATGTTAGTCACATAACAATCATGTATTCATCTAATTAAAAGATGAAAGAACATATAACATCATTGTACTTATAATTCATGTATCAATTCATTTATTCATAAAGTACTCATATAGATTGTAACACCCCAAACCCGGCCTAGAAGTTAGGCCCAAATTTGGCGTGTCACATTGAAGTATTTTTTCGAAAACCATGTTCTCACTGAAACCCTTCTTGATATTTAAGAACTTGTGTAAAAACTTAGTTTGTGTTCATTGAATTTCAAAATGTGGTTCATTGAAAAGTTAATCACTTTTAAAAATGTTTATTAATCTCGTTGAAAACCTTTTATAGTTACGGAAGCTAATTTGAAGTGAAGAAGTTTAAAATGTATGTTTTTGAAACTAGAAATTGGTTTGAAAACTCGTCTTCGTCTAACAGATATAAAGCATAATAAAACCCTAAAACTTAAACAAAAATATAGAGTGGCCTTATTACATAAGTTAAAATCCAAATCGAAATTTAAAACATATATAAAATCCAACATATTAATTGTAGTCGTTGGCCACCTCCGAGTCCCTCGCAGCACTGATCCTTCTAATGCCAAGGATTACCTTCACAGTTAATAAATGGGGTAAGTTTGTGAAAACTCAGTGTGTAACCCTCTTACTAGAGTAACAGTCGGTATACAGAAGTAGAAACAAAAACAGTCTTAGCCAGAGCCCTTTTGATGGTAATAGTACAATCCAGTTCAGAGCATACGTTGGCCCAAGCCCACTACAATATCATTTGGGTCACAGCCCATAACAGAATCAACTGGGCCTAGCCCTTAAAGCAGACAGTAACAGATGGGCCTAGCCCATTACAGTTCCAGAATCTATTGGGCTTTAAGCCCAATTCAGTAACAAAATCAGAAACAAAATTAGAATCAGAATCAGGTGGGCCCAAGCCTAAAACAAAATTAGTAACAGAATGTGAATGCAATCCCAACCCGTACCAACCATCACACCATGTGGGGAATAACTCAACCCACCCAGCCCGCACACCAATTCCCAATCATGCTGCTAAAAACAGAAAACGTGGCAAAGCCACTAGAATCAAATTACATGGCAAAGCCACTAGAACAGAACTTCCTCCAAATCAATGTCCTAACCCCATGCAATATGTCGTGTATGTTATGCTCAATCATCATACATGTATACAAAATGGCCATGCTTAATAAAAGTCATTTAAACATATATTACAAAGATATCAATCATGTAACCATGCTCACGTTAGTTAGAACAGTGTCATACGATCATAGTCAAATCAGTCAAAACTCCTAGTCCAAGTCAGTCACTTGCCCACAAGGGCAAAACAGTCATCCTACACTCTAGGGGTGAAATGGTCATTTTACCCTACAGAGGTATTTCGATAATCCTATCCTACAGGGGTATTTCGGTAATCCTACCCTATAGGGGTATTTCGATAATCCTACCCTACAAGGGTATTTTGGTAATTTTACAAATCGAGGTCATTTCGGTAATTTCACAAACCGAGGGTATTTTGGTAATTTTGTAATTCGGGGGTATTTTGATAATTTCAAAAATCAGGGGTATTTCAGTAATTTCACAAATCAGGGGTATTTTGATAATTTCACAAATTAGGGGTATTTGGATAATTTTACAAATCGAGGGTATTTCTGTAATTTTGCAAACCGAGGGTATTTCTGTAATTTTACAAACTGAGGGTATTTGTAAACCGAGGGTATTTCTATAATTTTACAAACTGAGGGTATTTCTATAATTTTGTAAACTGGGACTAAACGACCCAACAAAAAGGTCCACCGTCGCCTCGAGCGACTTAAGAAACCTAAACAAACACAACGGTGTAAATGGGCCTAAGGCCCATTATCCAGCCCAAGTGGGCCCACACACTCGTGTGGCCCATTTAGCCCAGAAATAACCACGGCTATGCAAACAACACAACCCACAACAATTACTTATCACATCACATACATTTTAATCGTGTGGGCCTACAAGCCCAGTGGGCCCATACAGCCCATTTAGCCCAAACAACACTAGCCATGTGGACTACGCGGCTCAGTCAAACATTTACCACAATATGCAAATTTATTATGTGTGGGGCCCACAGGCCTATCGGGCCCACACAGACCATTTCGGCCCAACGCGTGAGAACGCTCATGGTGGTCTCAAACATCCTACGCCCATATTTGTGGGCTTGATCTTCCACACGTGCGATCACACGCTCGTGTGGCATCATTCGCCTGTAATTCGCCTTTTCGGCAATTGTCGATCTACAATCGAAATAAGTGTGATTACACACCTGATTACGAAGTCGCGTGGAGAGTCTTTGCATACCAACCCTACATTCTATTAAGATACTTTATTAATCACTTTCCAAATAAAGATTAACACCACAACCTAAACTTATCCCACAAAACACCATCAATACTCACCTTGATTGAAAAAGAAGAGATCTTCTCTTGAACCGTTACTCAAGACCAACACCAATCCCTTAAAGAGATTTTCCTGTATTTAAACGCAGTCAATAACCAACACAGTGCACATACGAAGGTTGAGGCAAGGGTACAACCACTTACCAAAAGTACAAGAGGGATAATCGGCATATAGTCTTACTTAAAAAGTCCACTATGACAGAAGCCGAGCTAACACCACTGCAGCCTTAGTATCCGTTGATATTAAGAGAAGGTGTTAAGAACCTTTATTCGAATGACAGAAGAGGGAAAGGAATGCGAAGGATCAAGTTACAATCTTTACTTATTGATTACCCGAAAAGAAGTCATCAAACGCAAAACAATTAAGAGGGAGTAAAAGATGATAGAAAGTTTGGCCAGAGACTACAACCGATTGTAGGATAGGGAAGGTGAATCAAAACTAAAAGTGTAGAGAGGGAAGAAAGAGATTGTAGCAATCGATCAAGTAGGAAATGAAAACCAATATGAGAAAAGATACTTGGTTATGACTTGAAAGAAAAAGGAGAAGCAATGTTCGGCTTTGACACAATATGGAGTTGAAAACAAATGTATTTAGCCAAAGTATGACCCTCAAAAGAAAGAGCCGAGTGTCAATACTCAAAGGTTTGAAAGGAGGATGAAATGAAAAAAAACAAAATTAGGAAGAGTATAGCAATCGACTAACCAAAAGGAATACTCGGTTGCCCAAACAGAAAAGAGCCAAAACTAAAAGAGAAGGAAAGGAATTTCGGCAACAGAAAAACTCCCAAAAAGCGCACTCAAACTCCTAATCCCGAAATTCCCCCTAGTCCCCACTCAAATTTAGTACTAATGACCGAATATGCACTCTCAAGGGGTTCCAAATTCGGCCAAACCTCCCCCTTAACAACTCCATAATTTTCTCCACCGAAATCTCTCCTTGATTCACTCCAACTCCCCATTCAAGCTCAAATCAAATTCCTTTGACCAATTCAAACTTCACCCTTTTACCAAGTCCTCAACAACCTTCTAGTATTTGAATCCAATTGAATCTCTTGCCACCCCTATGTAGCAAAATAATTACCTTTTGCATGCAAGGTGTTTCGAACTCAAGCTCCCTTGTAACTTAATCCACACCGCTAGCCACCTTAACAACTAGCTCATTGTGTCACAAAAAAAGCACAATTAAATATAAGCCTATGGGCCAAAGTCTAGGTTCATTTAAAAGAAAACTTGCAAGAGCCAAGACTTGAACCTCAGACCACCTGTATATATTTAACGCCTCTTTGCCACTAGACCACATGCTCCCTTATGTCATATTTCAACCAAACATATTTATAAAGCCTTCCAACTAACGCCAAGATCCACCAAAGGGAAAACTAAAATTTTTGCTAAAGCCTTGGTTTGAACCCAAGACTTCTCAAATATCCCTTAGCACTTCAAATCACTTAAACAACAAACCAAACATGCAATTGTGATATTCTCAAACACAATTAAACTCCAATTTCTCTGACACACGAAGCCAATTTCTTCTAGGCCCAAAATCTTGGGTGTTACATAGATAAATTCATATAACCATGTAACCATTTATCAAACATATCACATATCTTAAATAACATATAAAACAAGTATTATATAACTTGTATTCTTATACTTGAACATATAATTCATACCATTCATGTAGTTCATATATCATATACCCTGTAATCATATACCTCTCGTATCAAATAATCTTATACATCTTGTGTCATTTATAACATGTATTCACTTCAGTATAATACCCGTTCAACCTTTAGAAACATCGAGGGATACTCGGGTGATACACACACAGTGTATATATAAACAGGTAATCCGTCAACTCATCATGTATGCTCTTTCGAGCCATGTACGGTATGCTCTTCTTAAGTCAGTAATGGTAAGCCCAAAGGCTGAGTAGTAAGCCCAAAGGCTGAGCAGTAAGCCCAAGGCTGAACATGTAAGCTCATGAGATGTGGTGAGCCTGCAATAAATGCAGGAGCTCAACCAACCTGTAGCCCTAGTGACATGTCACTTGTATCCTACGACTTTCTACGGTTCAAACGGGATTCGATAATCAAATTGAACATGCAACTAATAGGCATTTTAATTCATTATTTCATAAATACATTTATACAATATAAAACTCAGCATATATTCTATACGCAATTTGATTTCATAGTTCATTATACATTCATATAACATTAAAATTAGCAATTATAAATTTAATACAAGTTAGATTCTAGTTATACGAACCTGCGTCGTATTAGCTCATAAATCTGATATCTACTTGTCTACCTTCTGTTTCCCCCGATCTAGTTCCGAGATTTGTTTGTCTTGATCTATACTATTCAAATTTAACTCAATTATTCACTCACGCATTCAATTTAGTCCTTAATTCACATATAACAATTTACACATTTTAACCAAAAATCACTATAGCCGAATTTCATATGGCTTCTATTAAGCCCATATATTCAATTATTTCACACTTCTAACCATAAAATTTCTATCTTTTACAATTTAATCCAAATACTTAATTTTATTAAAAATTGCTTTATAAAACTTTTATATCTATAAAAACCATCAATAATCTTTCAAGAAATATCAAATTACACATGTATTCAACAATGGCACATTTCAAAAAACATCATCAATTTTAGAAATCAAGGTATGGGCATGATAGAAGCAACGATCTCAAAAACGTAAAAATTATCAAAAACTGAGTTCGATAAATACCTTAATCAAGAAAAATAGTGGCTGAATATCATGAAAGTTTAAAACCCTTTTCTTCTTTTCTTGTTTCGGTTTAGAAGACAAACAAAAAATGAAGTAATTTTTATATTTTGTTTATGTTAAACATAACATATAATACATTTTACCTATTTAACCTTTATTAAAACATTCATAAGCATTAAACTAATGGGCACTACTGTCCATGCAAAATGGAAATGGTATATTTACCATGCAAGGGCTTCCATTTAATAAACCAAAATCATTTAAGCCATTTTATTAACAGAACACATATTTATCGATTTACGCAATTTAGTCCTTTTTACCGAATTAACTATTTAATCGGTAAAATTTCTTTATGAAACTTTCACACTGTAATAGTATCATGCTGTAAAACTTATAAAAATAATAAAATAAATATTTTGACTCAGTTAAGTGGTTTTGAACCCACCTATTCCGATTAGACTCGAAATTGGGCTGTTACAATAACATTGATTATAAGTAAATTGCATGATGATGCATTCCATAGATGTGGTAATTTGCGTGTTTTGATTTGTTGAGTATGTCATTGGTTAAGTATGTTATATATATTTCATGAAAATGAGATGATGATGTCTTAGTTGTGGACATGTTGGTTGCTCAAAAATGCTATGAATTATACCAATGCATTAGTGCTTGTGTGTTTATGTTTCAGGGTGGCAATTGGCTTGGTAAATAGCCTATATACTGTCCACACGGGTAGACACATAGGTGTGTGTCTGGGCCGTTGTGACACACGGTCAGCCCCATAGGCGTGTGAATAGGCTGTGGGTCCCCTGCACCTAAATTTTTAAGAAACAGAATGCCGAGTATAGAGCACACGGGCATAGACACGGGCATGTGTCTTAGCCATGTGAAGGCTATGGCTGGAACACGAGCATGTACTAGGCTGTGTGAAAACTAGTTTAGCTTCGAAATGAAAAATAATTCAACACGGGCTGAGCATACGGGCATATTTCTCAGCCGTGTGGATGGCACGACCTTGGACACGGGCGTGTGCCAAGGGCGTGTAAAGTCTGCACCTAATTTACGAGAATTTAATTTGTCACACGGCCTAGCAGACGGGTGTGTGGCTTGGCCGTGTGGTTTTATTTGGTTGATGATGTCATAAACAGAGAGTTACATAGGGTATGGGCACGAGCGTATGTGACCACACGGCCTACTCACACAGTCGTGTCCCATAGCCACATGGGTGTGTGACCCTCGTTTAGGGCAAAATTTTTATGAGTTTGTAAAATTTTCAGAAATTCTCGGTTTAGTCCTAGACCGCTTCCAAAGTATGTTTTGGCCTTCGTAGGCTCGTATAAAGGATGAAGTACACGTGTATGAATTGTTTTAAATTGGATGAAATTTTATAGCCCGGTTCTACATGGATGTTTACATTTAAGTCCAGTAATGCCTCGAACCCTATCCCGATGTCGGATACGGGTAAGGGGTGCTACATTAAAGCTATATCAGAACAGGAGACTGAGTCAAAATAGACTTGAGCTTTTCAAAGCTTGATTGCTAGGCATCAGTCTAGACAAATGGAACACCTTTACGTAGAAGCTTAGTTAGGGGCACCGCAATCAAAGAGAATCCCCCCATGAAACACTAATAATACCTCGCCAAACCTAAGAAATTATAGATTTTAGACACATTCTTAGGCTGTTTCCAATCCAATACAGCCTCAATATTTCTAGGATCAATACGGATCACCTTAGTAGAAACTATGTGGCCCAGAAAAGTCACTTCACGCAGCCAAAACTCACATTTGCTGAATTTGGCGTAAAGCTGTTTCTCACGCAAAGATTAAGGTACCACCCTAAGATGTTCATCATGTTCATCCTCAGTCTTAGAGTATACCAATATATCGTCGATGAAAACCACGACGAACTAATCTAGATACGGCTGAAACACTCTATTCATCAGATCCATAAACACCACTGGAGCATTTGTTAGACCAAAAGGCATCACCAGGAACTCGTAATGTCCATAACGAGTCCTAAACGCAATCTTATGCACATCAGCTTCCTTAACCCTAAATTGATGATACCCAGAACAAAGATCGATCTTGGAGAACACAGAAGCCCTTCGAAATTGATCAAATAAATTTTGATTCTTGAAAGTGGATACTTATTCTTCATGGTCAATTTGTTCAACTGTCGATAATCAATGCATATCCTCATGGTCCCATCCTTTTTTTTTAATAAGCAGAACTGGTGCTCCTCAAGAAGACACACTTGGACGGATGAAACCACGACCCAATAACTCTTGCAGTTGAGCCTTAAGTTCCGTAAGCTCCTTCGGTGCCATTTGATAAGGAGCAATAGACACTGGAGTTGTACCCAAAAGAAGCTCAATCCCAAAATTCACTTCCTGATTCAGAGGTAAACCCGGTAACTCCTTAGGAAAGACATCCGAAAAGTCCCTGACATTTTTTATATCCTCAATAGCGGAGTCCCAAAAGCAGATACACTGGTGTAGGCCAAGTATGCCTCGTACCCTTTTCAAACCAGTTTCTCAGCCACAAACGCAGAGATTACATTAGATAGATAATCTCGACATCCACTGATCACAACCACCTCGTATCCTCCTCAGTTCTTAGAACGACCCTTTTAGTTGCACAATCCACTAACTTGATGCTTGACCAACCAACCATACCTAAAATTAGGTCAAAATCCCCGAACAAAAGCTCCATCAGATCTACCAGAAAAATCGCCCCTTGCACCATTAGCGAAACATCCCTATAGAGTTTACTAACCCGAATAGTCTACCCCAATGGACTTATCACAGTAACCTCTCTAGAAGTACTCTCAATCGATATCCCTAAATTTTCAAATACAGAGCTAGCTATATACGAGTGAGTAGACCCTATATCTATCAAAGCAAAGTAAGGTACACCAAATATAAAGAATGTACCGGTGATGACGTCAAGAGCATCTCTATCCTCTCGGCGTTGTACAGCATAAACCAAAGTAGGCTACCTCGCCTCTGTTTGACCAGCACCTCTGCCTGGTGCTCTTAATTCTTGGTCCATACCATTACCACCCCTAGCCTGACCACAACCCCTAAGTGGCTGCTGAACTACTCTCTGAGGTTGTGCAGTACCTGATCCTGAAACTTACACTTGATTAGCCCTTAAAGGAAACTCTCGAATACGGTGCTCTAAAGACCCACACCTTATACATGCTCCAATCCTCCTCCAACACTCGCTCGGATGGCATCTACCACAGACACTACACTGATGTAACCCAGTAGGAGTAACACAGGCTTTAACTCTAATCGGCCCATCAGGTCTAGCCTTTTTCTTAGGCTTCTGTACAGAACTCAAGGGCTTCAAATCCCTCTTGTTCTTACCTCTCTGCCTATGCCTCTTCTGGCACTCCACACACTTAACATCTTCGGCGATCTTCGCCCTTTCAACCAACATAGAAAACTCGTGCTCCCTCTGCGGAGCAATCAAAACCCTCAAACTGTCCCTTAGGCCATCCTCAACCCTAACGCACCTCTCATACTCTAACGCCATCATGCCTCGAGCATAGCGGCTCAACCTCAAAATTTTGGCCTCATACTCGACCATGGATCGGTCACCTTGCGTGAGATTCATGAGCTCATGCCTACGAGCATCAACATAACTAGCTCCCACATATTTTCTCTAATTGTATCCTTAAGGAATTCCTATGTTAGACGCTCAGGCTAGGTCCCCTTTTCCCCTCCTTAACCGTTAACCACCACTGGTATGCCTCATCGCGAAGCGATGACACCGCACCCTTAAATTTCTTCTCGAGTGTATAATCTAGATTATTCATAATCCTTCCAGTGGCATCCAACCAATACTCAGCCACGTTAGGGGCGAATCACATGACACCCCTAGAAAACTCAGCTCTATTAGATCGGAGTCGTTCAGTTACTGACCCACGGCCCTCGAATCCAGTGTGGGGCCCGACGACCCTCTTCAAAATCCTCAACATGGCTTGGGATAATACGTTGTCCCCAGCCATACGGTTTTGAGACCCATTCTCACTAGCAAGCAAAACTGGTGTCTCACTCGTATCCAGATTCAGGATATTGCCTAGAGAAGAAGACTCAGCTCAAGCCCTCCTACGGCTTCTACCTTGGCCTCGAATACTAGGTTTGTGAATACCACAAGCGCTCATTGTCTATTTCAAAATTATCTACATTAAAAATTTTATGCATTAGTTTCAGTATTTATTAACAAATATTTTATGCATAAAGTATCAAAAGTTTAGAAATATTCTTGAGAGTTTTAGTCTCTATCTATTCCACTACAGTATTAGAGAATAATAACTATAGTGTTTCTAGAGTATCCTAACCACATTATTTCCAAAATAAACTATCTGAGTTTCAAAATCACTTATAGGATCGACGTCGAAGACTCAGTGTACCACATACTTAATTAGAGTATTTCAAACCATTTGAAAACTAATTTTAAAACATATTTTGGAAACCCATAGTTCACAGTCGAGTTTTATAACTTGGCTCTGATACCACTAAATGTAACACCCCAAACTCGGCCTAGATGTTATGGCCGTATCTAAAGGTGTCACATGAAATAGGGTTGAAAATAATGTCGCTAGGTTAAAACCAATTTAGTTAGTTTAGCACTATTTTACTTTTATCCGTTTAAAAATATTTATTTAATTAATCACTTTGCGGTAAGCGTATTTTGCTACGGAAGATTACAAAAAATCCAATTTATTTAGAAAATTGAATTGAACTTTTAAGAAGACCTCTTTATGTGTAAAAATGTCTATTTCATAAAACCTTTTTGTCGGGCATACAGAAACTAAGAAATCAAGCATTAACAATTTAAAAACCAGAAAGTCCAGTGAGTCTTAATTATTAAAAGCCTCTCAAAATAAAACCAAAACCTTAGATAAAATCATAAAACAAAACAAAATATACTAGTTTACAGACGAGTGGTCACCAGCGAGTCCCCCGCTACACCGATCTGCCTAAGTTTGTGGATTACCTGTACAGAACAGACAAAATAGGGTGAGTTTATGTAAACTCAGTGTGTAACCCAGTAGAAATAGGCATGCAAACATACATATTATCCAAAATCAAATAGATAAGATTTAGGCCTAAGCCCATTTCAGGTACAGATACAAATTTGGGCCTAAGCCCATTTCAAATACAGATATAAAACAAATATGCAAATCAGATATCAGATTCCTACCCCTATTCTCTACTCACCATCTCTGTCCATCCCAACACACTAGGGTTTAGTGTCATGACACATCCCTAAAGCCATCTTGAATTTGAGCATACTACCTTTGATGTCATGACACAAACACTAGGGTTTCGCAACATCGATCCTGTATGAGAAGTAGTTACAAGCAAGGAATATTTTGGTCTATACAATCAAAAGTTAAACATGAGAGTGTCAGTTGACCTAGGGTTGAGGACAATGGCAGCCCTAACTCTATAAATAGGCTCTTAAAACACTCTTTGGGGGATAACTTTTGATATTCTCAAATTTTCCCTGTAATGTAGTTTTTAGTTCTTTTTTCTTTCTTATAGGGTTTAGATTTCTTTTTAGTTTTGTTTGGTTCACGTTCTTCAGAGAACTTACTTTGTAAACACAATCAAACATTTGAGGATTATTTCACTTCATCAATCCAATACAAATAGTGTAACAGCCCGTTTTAGGGTCAAATAAGAACAGTGGTTTCAAGACCACGATTTTGAAGTAGAAAAATTTATTGCAATATTATTTTAAGGTCTACCGTATGATTGAATAATTGTGTGAAAATTTTGTTAAGAAATTTTACCGATAAAGAGTCTAATTTCACTAATAAGACTAAATTGCAATAGGTGCAAAAAGTGTGTTCTAGAAGCTAAAAGTGTCTAATTTCTATGAGTTTTTAAATTGGAGGTCCTTAAAAGGTAATTAGACAATTAATTCATAGGATGGACAAAAATGGACATGGTTAGGTGAAATTTCACAGTTAGGCATTAAGGGCATTTTGGTGATTTGGCAAATAAAGACAAAAATAACACAAATAAATGATATCATCTTCTTAATTTCATCCCCTTTATGCCAAAAATTCAAGGTCTCCATAGCTAAGGTTTTGGGAAGCTTTCCAAGCTCAATTGTAAGTCCATCCTAGTCCCATTTTTAATGATTTTTATGTTTTTGAGATCCTTGTAACCTAATCTAGCTTTTTCAAGGATTAATTTGAAGTATTAGCAAAGTTTAAAATTTTACCCATGTTATACATGCAAGTATTTTGATTTCTAAAGGTAGAAAATGTATGTTAGATGTGTGATAAATGACTTTTACTAAGTAATTTTCGGTAAAAATGTCAAAAAGGACCTATTTGTAAAAAATGATTAAATGAGAAGTAAAAGTGTGATTAAATGGAAAATATGGGCTGGTATGAGTATGAAAATGTTTCGACTAGGCTTAGGTTTTGAGGAAAAGGAACACATTTCGTTTTACGAGCCCAAGGACTAAAGTGTAAATAATAGAAAAGTTAAGGGTAAAAATATAATTTTGCCATAATATGATTTTTGGACTGAATTGAATAATGTACATATTAAATGAGTTAAATTTGTTATTATAGATCAAGAAAAAGAGGTTCGCACCTAGATCGGGGGGAAAAATAAGGTGTTTAACGATTAGGTCTAAATTCTACTATTTTTGTACCGAGGTAAGTTTGTATGTAAATAATGCATTGTTATGCTTATGTTTAAATGCTTTAATATTGCATGAATTGTGTAATTGACTCTTTGAACATATTTGTTAAAGTTTCGACAAGTGAGAAAACCCCGGTTGAACCTCAGGAATAGAATAGGATACGAGTGACATGTCACTAGGAACTTACGTGTACATAAATGTTAATGTGATTCTGGATGCTGGTCTCATACGTCTTACTAGTGGCTGGTGGCTGGGTATTCTAGCAATTATTGTTGATACCTGACAGCTTGTGTGAGCAGCACTAGGTAGCTGCATTTTGACTGACAGCATGTGCTAGCAGACCCGTGAATAGTTTGATAGTGAGCCTATGTGTGTTATGTAATATGAGGTAGCTCAGCTACATATGTGGCACTTATGTGCAAGTTTCTGAGTATCTGTTAATATTTTGAGTGTTTAACGATAAATGTCAAAGATGTGAAAGTGTGAGGCTATGTTACGATTTGGTACAGGTATGAATGTAAAACTCACAAGTACAAATACTATAAGTGATGAACTCTTGGTAAGATTTTGATTGAGTAAGTTATACCTATGGAATTTTAAAGACAATTATGTTATCTTTCATTTTAGAAATTTTATGAAGATTGTGTGATTAAAATGCTTATTATTTACATATGAACTTACTAAGCTATATAGCTTACTCCCCCTTTTCTTTCCCTTGTTTTATAATGTTGTCAAGCTAGCTTGGATCGGTGATCGTCAGAGATTCGAATCACACTATCAACTCTTTTATTTTGGATATTGATGATTTTAGCATTTTGAATGTATAGCATGTATAGGAGGGCTTGGTCATTTTGTTATGTGTCATATTTGATTTGGCCAAGTATGTTGGCTTATTTTGGTTTGATGATTATTTTGTATAAGGCCATTGGAAATGGGCCAATATTGGCTATAAGTATATTTATATGAAGATATCTTTCATGAATGATGTGTTAATGTCTTAGTTGTAGATATTTGGTTGTATGTATATGCTTGGGTTGGTGTTATGTTTTGTTGTGTAGGTGTGTGTAATAAAGGGTGGCAAAATAGCTTGGTAAATAGCCTACATTTTGTCTACACAGGTAGGCACACGAGGGTGTGTCTAGGCTGTGTGTGATACACCGTCAGCCCCACAGGCATGAGTTCAGGTCATGTGTCCCCTACACCTAAATTTTGAGAAACAGAATGCTCAGAATTGAGCACACGGATAGAGACACGGGCATGTGTCTCAACCGTGTGGACGGCATGGCCTCGAACACGGGCGTGTGCCCTGGCCGTGTAAAGTCTGCACCTATTTTGTGAAAATTAATTTTCCACATAGACTAGCACATGGGCGTGTGCCTTGACCATGTGATTTTAATTTGGTAATGAGTTACAAGTTAGAGAGTTACACGGGGTAGGGAGTGACAACCCAAATTAGGGGCTAGTCAGAATAGTGGTTTCGTAACCACAAATCCAAAGTGAAAATTTTTAATTATATGAAATTTTGATGATATCTGCTTGATTGAGTATTAGAGTTAAAATACTGTTTAAAAATTTTACTGTATTGATGCTTAATTGCTCGATAAGGACTAAATTGAGAAAAGTACAAAATGTGCCTATTAGATGATAATTGGACTTGATTGAATTGTCACATGAAATAGAAAGCTTTTATGTGGTAATAAGACCATTAGTGAGTGTTATGGACAATTATGGGCATGCATGGGGAAAATATCTATGAAATGGCATGAAGGGCAAAATGGTCAATTGTGAATAAAGATAAAATTTCATTTAAAAAAAGCTATCATCTTCTTCCTATCCCATATGTGTTGCCGAAATTTTAAACCTCCATAACCAAGGGTTCTTTGATTTTCCAAGCTTCATTGTAAGTGCAATTTAGTTCCATTTTTAATTATTTTTGTATTTTTGAGTTCATTTGAGCTTGGATTTCATGATTCTACCATTTATTTGAAGAAAAATTGAGGTCTAAAAATTTACCCATTTGTGATATGAGTTTGTTTAGCTACCTAATGGTAGATAATGAAGGATTATTGTGTTACATACATGTTTTAAAGGATGAAATTGAATGAAAGTTCACAAAAAAGAACTAATTTGTAGAGATTTCAAATTGTTCCTAAATATGTGAAATAATGAGGATTTTAGTGTTATATTTGTGAAAATGGGTTATATAAGCCCATGGAATGAAGAAAATGAGTTTTGAGGTCTAAGGGACTAATTAGTAATTATTGAAAAGTTGAGGGGTAATTTTGGAAATTTGCCCCAAATGTAAATTGTGACCGTATTATAGTAGATAATTGATATCTGTGCTATATGTGTTACTTTAGATCAAAACGGTCTGATAAGGCCTGAGATCGGGGAAAAGAAAAAGCCCTCGACTAATTTCAAAAATTAGTCCTTTTTGGCAATCCAAGTAAGTTATATGTAATTCTAGTGAATTAGATTAGTTCTGTTTAAATATTTGCATCTATAATGATATATGGATAATTGCTTTGTGGGGTGATTGAATATTGGTTACTACCACTGAATATATGGAAAATAGTATTGACTGTAAATTTCGATTGATCATTTTATGTGCTTCTGAAACTACTGATTTATGTATTTTCTGTAAATCCCGATTGAGCAAGTAGGAATAGACATAGATATAGGTGACATGTCACTTGAGGCATACTGTTCTGATTGTTACAGTTACCCGGGTGCTAGGTAGTCTTGCATGGATTGTAGACACCTATCAGCTTGTGTGAGCAGACCCATGGTTAATTTCTGTATTGTTGCTGATGTAGCTTCAGCTACCCAACTGTTTCGTAGCTCTGACTACCTCACTGATTGTAGCTTCGGCTACCCTACTATTAGTAGCTTCGTCTACTTTATGGCTTTGCCATGTCTGTATGGCACTTATGTGCTAACCTCTGTATATCTGTTCATATTCTGAAATTGCTCGATAGGATTAGATTAATTGTACTATGATGAAGTGGTTGTACAGGTGAATTGAAAATGGTACGGTATACTGAGAATGTTATTGCTAAACATGTTCATGGTTGATATGTGGAATGTGCACAAAGAGTAAGCTAATTGTACAATGATGCGATTGCATTTATGATGCTGAAGCAAATGATATAGTGAATTTCATATGTCTTACTAAGCTATTGTAGCTTACTCCTTTCTTTTCGCTTCCACTGTATATATTGAGCTTGTTAGATTGGGATCGTAAACTTAGAGCCACGCAACACACTATCAAGTTTCTTTTGGTATATTTTATATTTTCAAGTGTAATTTATGGCATTTATAAAACAATTTGTGGTTGTAAATGGTTATTTTTGTATGCCTAAGTTACATTACTTATATGATATTTTGTGAGTATTGTTTATAAATGAAGTTCTTTTGAATAAATTACTCTTGAATTGGCTGGTTTTGATTATGCTTGTGCTTGAATGTGTCTTAGGGAGGCTAAGGCTTGGTATATAGCCTGACACGACTTGCATGGTAGGGCACACGGGTGTGTGCTAGGGCCTTGTGGGATTTGGCAAAATGCTCCACGGGTACGTGGCACGGGCTTTCCTAGGCCATGGGCGACACACGGCCTTACCCTATGGGCATGCCCCTGGACCGTGCCTCCCCTGCACCTTAGTTAAAATTTTAATGTACCACATGGGCAAGAGACACGGCCGTGTGTCTCAACCGTGTGGGTACACGGCCTCTAAATCTTCTTGTGGAGCGGCCGTGGCATAATGGACAGTTTTGTCCACGGTCGCCGAGCATGGGCGTGTAAAGACCACACGGTCCAACAACACGACCGTGCCAATAATCACACAGGCGTGTGACGGTGTTTTAAAAAAGAAAATTTTTCTAAGAATCTTATCCGTTCGGAATGTCAGTAATGTGATTGAAAACCTTTGATAAGTGTGATTCTGTATTGAACCGCATGCGAATCTGTATCTGTCCTTGAGTAAATTTTGTAAAGGTTATTCTGAATCGGGTAACGCTCATTACCCGACTCCGGTGATGGTTCCAGGCAAAGGGTGTTACAATTTATTAGTATCAGAGCTGCGATTTAGCCGATTCTCGGACTAACGTAGCATGAGTAGTAGTCTGTCTATACATGCCATAAATTGAAATTGATAGTGTGTTGGCTCTTGACGAATTTAAATTGTTTTTTTGTATAGTTATAGATCTTAATCGTGATATGGCTGATGATGCCCAAAGTAATGAGCCTACTCCCGCTCAAGGGACAGCGCCTGTTGATTCTAGACCTGCGAGTCAAAGTCAAGGTGAGGAGGCTGGAACAGCCTTCCTCCATATGATGAGTGAATGGTACGCTGAGTTCATTCGGGCAAATCCAAATGCTCAACCTCCTCTGCCCCCTCCTATACCTCAACCTACTCCTATCGCTCCTTAGCAACTAGAGATAGTACGATTGTCAAAACCTCCTGTGGATAAAATCAGAAAGTATGGGGCCAAAGAGTTCCGAGCTACTGTGAATGATGGCCCTGAAAAGGCAGAGTTCTTGCTAGAAAACATTATTAGGGTGTTAGATGAATTATCTTGTACTCCCGAGGAAAGTTTGAAATGTGCTGTATCCTTCTTAAGAGATTCTGCTTATCATTGGTGGAAAATGTTGATATCTGTGGTACCTAGAGAGAGGATTACGTGAAATTTCTTCCAGGATGAGTTTCAGAAGAAATATATCAGTCATCGCTTCATTGATCAGAAAAGGAAGGAATTCATTGAGTTAAAGCAAGGACGTTTGACAGTAGCCGAGAATGAGCGTGAATTTGTTAAGTTGAGCAAGTATGCTAAAGAATGTGTGCCTAATGAGGCTACTTTGTGTAAGAGATTCGAGGACGGGCTTAATGAAGATATCTAGCTACTAATTGGCATTTTAGAAATAAAAGAATTTATGGTAATGGTTGAAAGAGCCATTAAGGCTGAAGAACTAAGTAAGAGAAGAGAAAAGTTGAGAATGAAAATCAAGAAGCTCGAAAAAGAACAATGAGTAAATCATTTCAGTCTCAGTCAAAAAAGTCGAAAGAGATGAGTCCCCGATCAAACATTCTATTGGTTATTCCCGTCGAGACCGTGATAGACGACATGGGAGTTCCAAGACCCAGGCTACTTTGGTAGCTAGTGCAGGAAGTGTTTGATCTGATAGATTGGAATGTCGCTATTACGGTAAGAGACATTCGGGTGAATGTTATGTAGTGAATCGAGCTTGTTTCCGGTATGGGTCACAAGATCATTTTGTGAAAGACTATCCAAAGCCGGAAGAACAAGAAAAGTCACAAAATGTGAGATCGAGTAATGTGTCTAGAGGGAGACCATCGAGAAATGTAGGAATCGAGAATAATGGTAAGGGTACAACGAGAGATGTCACTATGAGGTCCGAAGCGAGGGCTCCAGCAAGAGCTTATGCTATTCGAGCAAGAGAGGAAGCATCCACCCCTGAAGTAATTACTAGTATATTTTCTCTTTATGGTATTACTATTTTAGCTTTAATTGATCCGGGTTCAACTCATTCGTATGTATGTATGAGTAAAATGCCTGATGAGAATTTGTGTATTGAGTTTACTGAACATGTAGTGCAAGTGTCAAACCCTTTAGGGAAGTATGTGTTAGTTGATAGAATTTGTAAAAATTGCCCTCTCATGATTCATGGTCATTATTTTCCTGTTGATTTGATGTTGTTGCCTTTTGATGAATTTGATATTATTTTGGGAATGGATTGGTTGACTTTGCATGGTGCCCAAATAGATTGTAGATAGAAAACTCTAGAATTGAAATGTGATGATGGTAAGATACTGAGGGTCGAAACCAATAAGTCTGAGTTGATGTCAATTGTAATTTCTACTATGTCTGCTTCTAAGTATCTGAAAAGAGAATGTGAAGCTTATCTCGCATATGTTTTGAATATTGAATTATCTGAAAGGAAGATTGAATCTGTACCTGTTGCGTGTGAATTTGTGGATGTATTCCTGGAAGAGCTGCCTGGTTTACGCTCGGATAGAGAGGTTGAATTTGGTATAGAATTGCTTCCTGGTACTACTCCGATATCGATTGTTCCTTACAGAATGGCGCCCACAAAACTGAAAGAGCTGAAAGTACAGTTGCAAGAGTTAAGTGATAGAGGGTTTGTAAGACCAAGCTTTTCACCGTGGGGTGCTTCGGTTCTGTTTGTCAAGAAGAAAGATGGGTCATTGAGACTCCATATTGACTACCGGAAGCTCAACAAAGTGACTTTGAAGAATAAGTATTCGTTGCCTAGGATTGATGATTTATTCGATCAGTTGAGAGGGGCTACCGTGTTTTCTAAGATCAATCTAAGGTGATTGATGATTTATTCGATCAGTTGAGAGGTGCTACCATGTTTTCTAAGATCAATCTAAGGTTCGGGTACTATTAGTTGAAAGTTAAAGAGGGAGATGTACCGAAAGCTGCCTTCAGAACTCGTTATGGTCATTATGAATTTTTAGTGATGCCCTTTGGTCTGACTAATGCTCCGACTATCTTTATGGACTTAATGAACTGAATTTTCTGGCCTTACTTAGATAAATTTGTAGTTGTTTTCATAGATGACATTTTGGTTTACTCTCCGAGTGGGTCTAAACACGCTGAACATCTACGAACTGTGCTCCAGATACTATGGTAAAAGAAATTATTTGCTAAGTTCAGCAAGAGTGAATTTTGGCTCCAGGAAGTTGGATTTTTTGGGCATATTGTATCCGGTGAAGGGATACGAGTGGATCCGGGAAAAATTTCAGCTATTTTAGAAAGGAAGCCTCTGAAGACTGTATCAGAGATTAGAAGTTTCATGGGTTTAGCTGGCTATTATCGTCGGTTTGTCGAAGGCTTTTCGATGATGGCGTCACCGATGACCAAATTATTGCAGAAAGACAGTATGTTTGATTGGACTAAAGAATGTCAGTAGAGTTTTGATAGATTAAAGAAATGTTTAACTAAAGCACCGATTTTAATCCTACCCGAGTCGGGAAAAGAATTTGTAGTGTATAGTGATGCCTCTTTAAATGGACCCGGATGTGTTTTGATGCAAGAGGGAAAAGTGATAGCCTATGCTTCTCGACAGTTGAAACTGCACGAACGGAATTATCCTACTCATGACTTAGAGTTAGCTGCCATTGTCTTTGCACTGAAAATATGGCGACGTTATTTGTATGGTGAGAGATGTCGTATATTCACTGATCATAAAAGCCTAAAGTATGTGATGACACAGAAAGATCTGAATTTGTGTCAAAGAAGGTGGCTAGAATTGTTAAAAGACTGTGAGTTGGTGATAAACTATGATCCGGGAAAGGCTAAGGTGGTAGCAGATGCTTTGAGTAGAAAGTCCCTCTTTTCTCTACGAGCTATGAATGTGAGGTTAGATATGTCTAGTGGTAGTGCCTTGATTGCGGAATTACGAGTTAGGCTAGTGTTTTTACAAGAAATCTATGAAGTTTAGAAAGTAGATAATGATTTGCAAATTAAAAGAGAACAGTGTTTGATGAATGAAAATTCTAAATTTAGAGTTGATTCGAATGGCTATCTAATGCACCGTGACCGATTATGTGTACCGAGAAATTCTGAACTAATTGACAGAATTTTGCATGAAGCTCATAGTAGTGGTATGGTAATACACCCCGATAGTGTGAAAATGTATAATGATTTGAATAGACTATACTGGTGGCTGGGTATGAAACGAGATATCTTTGAGTTCGTGTTGAAATGCCTGATCTATCAGCAAGTAAAAGCAGAACACCAAGTACCATCTGGATTACTGCAACTGATTTTTGTTCCTGAATGGAAGTGGGATAAAGTTACAATGGACTTTGTATCTGGACTGCCTCTGACACCAAGGAAGAAAGATTTGGTCTGGGTTATTGTAGATCGGCTAACTAAATCGACTTTTCACTTGATAAATTGGCCGAACTGTTTATCACTGAAATAGTGCGGTTACATGGTGTGCCAATGTCCATAATCTCTGATCGAGACCCACGGTTTACTTCAAGGTTCTAGAAGAAGTTTGAAGATGCTTTAGGTACTAAATTAAATTTTAGTACTGCGTTTCATCCTCAAACAGACGGACAATCTGAAAGAGTAATACAAGTATTGGAAGATATGCTTAGATGTTGTGTTTTGGAGTTTGAGTGTAGTTCGGACAGATATTTGCCTCTAATTGAATTTGCATATAATAACAGTTATCAGTCCAGTATTAAAATGGCACCGTATGAAGCATTGTATGGACGAAAGTGTTGAAATCCACTGTATTGGACCGAATTGAGTGAGCACTAACTACATGGGGTTGATTTGATTAAAGAGACTGAAGAAAAAGTGAAAATAATTCGAGATAATCTGAAAGCTGCATCGGACCGACAAAAATCATATGTGGATTTGAAAAGAAAAGAAATTGAGTTCCAAGTGGGTGATAAAGTATTTTTGAAAGTGCCACCGTGGAAGAAAATTCTGAGATTTGGTCGCAAGGGTAAATTAAGTCCACGTTTTATTGGTCCTTACGAAATAATTGAGAGAATTGGGCCAGTAGCCTACCGTTTACATTTGCCATCTGAGTTGAACAGAATTCATGACGTGTTTCATGTTTCTATGTTATGACGTTATCGATCGGATCCAGCACATATGATTTCACCAACTGAGATAGAAATTAAATCGGATATGACTTATGAAGAGGAACCTATTAAAATTCTGTCATGGGAAGTGAAACGGTTGACAAATAAGGAAATATTGTTAGTAAAAGTATTATGGCAAAAGTATGGTTTAGAAGAAGCAACATGGTAAACCGAGGAGGCTATGAGGAAGCAGTACCCTCAACTGTTCACTGGTAAGATTTTCGGGGTCGAAAATCCCTAAGGGGAGAATTGTGACAACCTGAATTAGGGGCTAGTCGGAATAGTGGTTTTGTAACCACAAATCTGATGTGCAAATTTTTAATTATGTGAAATTTTGATGATATCTACTTGATTGAGTATTAGAGTTAAAATACTGTTTAAAAATTTTACTGTATTGATGCTTAATTGCTCGATAAGGACTAAATTGAGAAAAGTGCAAAATGTGCCTATTAGATGATAATTGGACTTGATTGAATTGTCACATGAAATAGAAAGCTTTTATGTGGTAATAAGACCATTAGTGAGTGTTATGGACAATTACGGGCATGCATGGGGAAAATATCTATGAAATGGCATGAAGGGCAAAATGGTCAATTGTGAATAAAGACAAAATTTCATTAAAATAAAAGCTATCATCTTCTTTCTATCCCATATGTGCTGCCCAAATTTTGAACCTCCATAACGAAGGGTTCTTTGATTTTCCAAGCTTCATTGTAAGTGCAATTTAGTTCCATTTTCAATTATTTTTGTATTTTTGAGTTCATTCGAGCTTGGATTTCATGATTCTACCATTTATTTGAAGAAAAATTGAGGTCTAAAAATTTACCCATTTGTGATATGAGTTTGTTTAGCTCCCTAATGGTAGATAATGAAGGATTATTGTGTTACATACATGTTTTAATGGATGAAATTGAATGAAAGTTCACAAAAAGGGACTAATTTGTAGAGATTTCAAATTGTTCCTAAATATGTGAAATAATGAGGATTTGAGTGTTATATTTGTGAAAATGGGTTATATAAGCCCATGGAATGAAGAAAATGAATTTCGAGGTCCAAGGGACTAATTAGTAATCATTGAAAAGTTGAGGGGTAAATTTGGAAATTTGCCCCAAATGTATATTGTGGCCGTATTGAAGTAGATAATTGATATATGTGCTATATGTGTTACTTTAGATCAAGAACGGTCTGATAAGGCCCGAGATAAGGGAAAAGAAAAAGCCCTCGAGTAATTTCGAAAATTAGTCTTTTTTGGCAATCCAAGTAAGTTATATGTAATTCTAGCGAATTAGATTAGTTCTGTTTAAATATTTGCGTCTATAATGATATATGGATAATTGCTTTGTGAGGTGATTGAATATTGGATACTACCACTGAATATATGGAAAATACTATTGACTGTAAATTCCAATTGATCAATTTATGTGCTTCTGAAACTATTGCTTTATTTATTTTCTATAAATCCCGATTGAGCAAGTAGGAATAGGCATAGATATAGGTGACATGTCACTTGAGGCATACTGTTTGACTGTTACAGTTGCTCGAGTGCTAGGTAGTCTTGCATGTGTCGCAGACACCTATTAGCTTGTCTGAGCAGACCCATGGTTAATTTCTGTACTGTTACTGATGTAGCTTCGGCTATCTCACTGTTTCGTAGCTCCGACTACCTCACTGATTGTTGCGTTGGCTACCCTACTGTTAGTAGCTTCGGCTACTTCATGGCTTTGCCATGTCTATATGGCACTTATGTGCTAACCTCTGTATATCTGTTCATATTCTGAAATTGCTCGATAGGATTAGATTAACTGTACTGTGATGAAGTGGTTGTATAGGTGAATTGAAAATGGTACGGTATATTGAGTATTATTGCTAAACATGTTCATGGTTGGTATGTGGAATGTGCACAAAGAGTAAGCTAATTGTACAATGATATGCGATTGCATTTATGATGCTGAAGCAAATGATATAGTGAATTTCATATGACTTACTAAGCTATTGTAGCTTACTCCTTTCTTTTCCCTTCCACTGTAGATATTGAGCTTGTTAGATTGGGATCGTAAACTCAGAGCCACACAGTACACTATCAAGTTTCTTTTGGTATATTTTATATTTTCAAGTGTAATTTATGGCATGTATAGAACAATTTGTGGTTGTAAATGGTTATTTTTGTATGCCTAAGTTACATTACTTATATGATATTTTGTGAGTAATGTTTATAAATGAAGTTCTTTTGAGTAAATCACTCTTGAATTGGCTGGTTTTGATTATGCTTGTGCTTGAATGTGTCTTAGGGAGGCCAAGGCTTAGTATATAGCCTGACACGAGTTGCATGGTAGGGCACACGGGCGTGTGCCATGGCCGTGTGGGATTTGGCAGAATGCTCCACGGGTACGTGGCACGGGCGTTCCTAGGCCATGGGCGACACACAGCCTAACCCTACGAGCGTGCCCCTGGACCGTGCCTCCCCTGCACCTTAGTTAAAATTTTCATGTACCACATGGGCAAGAGACACGGCCGTGTGTCTCAACCGTGTGGGGTACACGGCCTCCAAATGGTCTTGTGGAGCGGCCGTGGCATAATGGACAGTTTTTTCCATGGTTACCGAGCATGGGCGTGTAAAGACCACACGGTCCAGCAACATAACCGTGCCAATAGTCACACTGGCATGTTACAGTGTTTTAATAATGAAAATTTTTCTGAGAATCCTATCCGTCCGGAATGTCAGTAATGTGTTTGAAAACCTTTGATAAAGTGATTCTGAATTGAATCGCATGCGAATCTGTATCTATCCTTGAGTAAATTCTGTAAAGGTTATTCTGAATCGGGTAACGCTCATTACCCGACTCCGGTGACGGTTCCGGGCAAGGGATGTTACAATTTATTGGTATCAGAGCTGCGGTTTAGCCGATTCTCGGACTAACGTAGCATGTGTAATAGTCTGTCTATACATGCCATAAATTGAAATTGATAGTGTGTTGGCTCTTGACGATTTTAAATTGTTTTTCTGTATAGTTATAGATCTTAATCGTGATGTGGCTGATGATGCCCAAAGTAATGGCCGGGTAACGGGCGTGTCTCAAGTCATACGGGCGTGTGACCCCTATTTTGTAGAAAAATTTTCTAAGTGTTGTAAAAATTTCTAAAGTTCTCGGTTTGGTCCTAAATCACCCCAATGCATGGTTTGGGCCTCGGAGACTCGTATTAGGAACTTATGAATATTTACAAAGAGTTTTAATTTGGACACAAAATCTAAGACTTGGAATTGTATGTTCGTTCGTGTGCAGAGTTTGGTAATGCCTCGCATCCTATTCCAGCGTTGAATACGGGTAAGGGGGTTACAAATAGGATTCTCTAAACTCTAATCTTGATTTATTCTTTATGCCCATGTTTATTATGAAGTTTATGATGTTTATAGATTTCATGAGGAATTAATCCTCTTATAGGGGACTAGCAAGTGAATATGTGATTAACTAATAGTTATGTAGGATTTTCTTAGCAGATCAACTGTTTGGGAATAGAATATCTTAAACCTTAGGCTTGATGACCCTAGGAAGTCATTTAGGTGGGAATTAGCCCAAAATTGGTATGACCTATCCGTGAACACCTTAGCCCTAAACCTGTCTGGACTGTGAGGTCGAGAGATAAATAGTTCTTGCCTACTTGTTAGTTTAGTAAAAGATTGAGAGATCCTACTAGGGTAATGAATGGTTGATTGAATAGAAACCTGAAATAGAAATTAGTTATAATCACCAAAGCGAGCTGATCACCCATGTCCAGATTTGATTAAGTTTATAAATTAAGTTTTTTGAAGTATAATTTATTTATGCATATTTTATTTCTTTATTTATAAAAATCTAAAAATTCTTCTTTATATTTCATCGTACTATAATTTATTTAAACTACTAATTAATTTTATTTGCGTTTAGGTTAACATTAATTTAGTACTTGCCTCCCTTGGGTGTAACGCCCTGAATTTTAGGATTTTTCGGGTTTTTGTTATTTTTGGTGAAATCTTGAAATTTTGGGTGTTTGGTTACTGAAATTATGTTTAAGGATGTTTGTGGCCTTTAGGAGGCCCAAGCCTAAGTAAAAACCCGGTAGAAATGTCAACTTCGGTTTTTAAGTGAAAGGGACTTGGTTAGGTGGGCCTTTAAGAAAAAGTTAGTAAACTGAGACACAAAGAGGGCCTTAGTAAAGTGGTAAGGGGGCGCCACTAAGTTCCTAAAAAAGTGGCATGTGGACTGAGTTTAAGGGCCAGAGTTCAAGTCACAGGGTAAGCAGATGATACTTTTATTTTTAGCCATGTGCCGAGCATGTGATGGGACTTAAGTGGAATTCGGCTAGGGCCTTGGGGAGGCTATGCCATTTGCTTAGGTAGTCATTAGGCTTAGTTTTTATTTCTTTTTCTGTCTTGGTAAATTAGGGTTAGCCACCTAGAGTTCTCACCCTTGATCTATTCTCCCTTTAGTGTGCCAAAAAGCCGAAAACGTAAGTAAGCTTTCCTTTGTGCCAAATTCTTCCTTCTCTTCTCCTCTCTTTCATTCTTTTCTTTTTCTTTTCTTCTATATCTGAAACTACCTCTCCTCCTTATTCATCTCCCCTTTTCTTTGCTTCAAAAATCGAATCTGCCAATCTTTTCCTCTAAAACCCATCAACTTCTAAAAGCCGAAATCCCAAAAGACTACTTCTTGTGTCGATTTCTTCTAGCCAAATCCTCCTACCTTTCTTGCATCTCTTTTGGCCAATTTTCACATCCTCTAAACCCCTAACCCCTGTCGGCAACACCACCTCAAAACCACAACACCAAATCATCTTCCTCTTCACAGTTCTAAAAGCCGAAAACACCATAGTTTTTAGGGACATATAGCCGAATCTTTAGATCTCTGAGACTCAATCTCTGCTAGTGTTTAGGGTCTAGATCTGCATCAAAACTGAGTAGAAATAGAAGGGGAATCTTTGGTAAGTACTCGACATCTTAGATCTATTCTCTATTTCGAGATTTAGAAAAGTCAAAATCCCTAGAGTCTTAGGGAGGCTGTCGATTGGAGCTTAGGGCTCTAAAGGTTATTAACAAATGATTTATTTTGGTATTAGTGTGTTCTAGAGGAGACTGATCGAAGGATTGGACAAGTGGACCGGCTAGATCTAGATCTAGTCACTAGTTTCGGCAAAGGTAAGATCTCAAGGGCCTTAGGTGGTGATGGCCGATTATGGTAGGTAGGATTATGGTGATTGTCATTGTATTTTGGATCTGATGTGTCTAGTAATTGATTGTAGGATATTGTGGGAGATCTTGTTAGCAGTCCTCGCAAATCAGGTGTGTATCAAACACCCTCTTGTGGTTCAAATCAGTAAAAGTCGAAAAGCCGAAATGCTGAAATTCTGGCATTTCGTGGGCTTGTGAGTGTGCGAACGCTCGTAAGTTGAATGGAAATCATTGGATCTATAATCGCAAGTGGTAAGATGGTTGAGTGCGTAATTTCATGCACTTCGATAATTTGGGCCTTAATGGGCTGAAATTAGGCCCAATGAGCTTACGGGCCCATATGGGTAAAAATAGGCAATAAACACGTACTGATAGACTGTAGGTCTAAAACTGCTAAAACTGGTAAATCGATAGTAAAATTTGGACTAGATGGGTTAAATTAGCTAATTGGCACTGTAGGGCCCATTAGGGGTTTTAATGCCCAATGACTGTAATCTGCTAAAATGGGCTAAATAAGCTACTCAGGTAAAAGTTAGACTATGACTGATTAAAATGTGCATGAAACCCTAAAAACTGGTATAATTACTGAAATACCCCTTAAGGGTGAGAAATTACAGTTTTACCTCTAGGTGCAAAAGGATTGTTATACCCCTAGGGCTATATTTGACTGAAATGCATGATTTACTGTTTCTGTTTACTGTATGCCATATCATGAATATCTGTTGCATGGGGCTGGGTTACTGATGGAGGAGGTTTTTAAAAGTGGCTTGACCATGTACTGGAGGCTTTGCCTTATTTTTTTGTTATTTGAGTAGCTATGCTACAACTGTAGAGTGTAGGGCTGGCTGGGTTAAGTTATTCCCCACATGGAGTGTAGGGTTGGTATGGGTGGAGTGTAGCGGTTGGGTGGGTTGAGTAGTCTCCCCATATATAATGGGCTTGCATTCATAATTAATATATATTCTGCTACTAAAATGGGCCTATAGGCCATACTGTTATCTGAAAAGGGCTATGGCCTAGCTTACTGTATCTAGATAGGGCTTTGGCCCATAATTACTGAGACTGGATAGGGCTTAGGCCTAGTGGGCTTGAGCTGATTTGGGCTCTGGATGGGCTTCTTTGCACACTGAGTTTCCAAACTCACCCCTTTCTCTCCATCTATACAGGTGAGCCCTAGATTGGTGGACTTGGAGCTCGGAGCGATTCAGAGTGGCCACATGGACTGCAGTTATTTAATTAAGTTCTATTTTAACTTATTTTATTTTCGTATTTATTGTTAATTATTTTTATTATGGTTTTGGGTTTGTAATAAGGCCGCTCTAATTATTTTTATTTTGGGTTCTTAATTACTTATTCATACACTACTTTAATTATTTTGAATATAGCTGCGCAAGTTTTTCTTAAAATTAATCAAATGTTTTCAAAATCTCATTACATGTTTCAAACGAGTAACAAAGTTAAGTTTTAATATTATCCTCTTAATAACTAGTAATGTTTAGGACGTTCTCCAAAAACTGGGAATTTCTCTTAAACCCACAATATCAGTTTGTAAAGCTCACCCCAATCTTAGTAACTAGGTAACATGGTTAGTTGTAGGTGATGTGACACACCAGATTTGGCCGTAACGTCTGGGCTGGGTTTGGGGTGTTACATTTAGTGGTATCAGAGCTAGGTTGCAACAACTCGGCTGTGGATCGGGTCCAAAAATGTTTTTGAAAATTCTTAAAATTTAGGCCTAAGAAGGGTATTTTGAAATCAGTTTTTGAAAAATTTAGGAAAAACCCTTTTCAAACTTGTTTTCTTCAATATATGTATGTTTCAAAGGTTTGATTTTGAAAAGTCCAAATATTTCTGAGTTTTCTAAAATCTGGTTTCTGAAGAAGTGGCACACGGAATCCTCGCCACCAAGTTTGTAAGTATTACTGTTTCTCATACTGTACTATACTGAAATATCACTGTAGTTAGAACTAAGACCCTGCTATGATGCTGTAGATAGGGTAGTACTGAAAACTGTAGAGACTGAGACTGTAGGGAAACTAAACCCTAGAAAAACTGAGACTGTAACTAGGCAATAATTTCGCAAAAACAAACTCTAAAACTCTATCTATACATAAGACATTTGTAATAACCAACTGAAATATTAAACCAATGTCATAAAATTTGTAATCAGATAGGTCGATATGAGTACAGAAGCTGCTCGTGGACGAGGCCATGGACATGGCCGAGGCAGTGTTCAAGTTGGGTCTTCATCTTCAGAACACAGGCCAGCTGGTGGGGTACGACCGCCGCCGGTAGCTGAAAATGGGCCATATGATCGGGCCGTAGGGGACGACGCTCTGTCCCAGGCCATGTTAAGGGTTCTGAAAAGGGTTGCTGGAGCTAATGTTGGGCTACTAAATAGGGGATCTATTTCTGAGCGACTCCGGGCTAATGTAGCGGAGGTCTTTAGGGGCATATCTAGAGTGGCCCCAAATGTAGCTGAGTATTGGCTGGAAGCTACGGAACGGATTACGGACGACCTGGATTGTTCGGTGGAGCAAAAGTTGAAAGATGCGATGTCGTTGCTACGAGACGAGGCTTATCAATGGTGGATCACTGTAAGGGAGAGTACCCCAGCTGAGCAGGTAACCTAAGAACTGTTTAAGACGTCCTTTAAGGGAAAATACGTTGGAACGAGCTATATGGATGCACCTAGGAAGGAATTCCTGAACCTAACCCAAGACAATAAGACCATTGCTGAGTATGAGGCGGAGTTTCTGAGGTTGAGTCGTTATGCCAGCGGTATAGTTGCCACTGAGTATTAGCGTAGTATTCGCTTTGAGGATGGCCTCAGAGACAAGCTAAGGGTGTTGATAGCTCCGCAGAGGGAGCGCGGTTTTTCTGCACTAGTGGAGAAGGCTAAGATAGCCAAAGAGGTGAAGCAAGCTGCACGGTAGAACTGTGATAGGGATCGAAACTACTTTAGGAGGGATACTGGACCATCTGGAGCTGCAAATCGAAATGTCAAAAGAGCTAGAGTGGAGGAACTAGGTCGAGCAGTTCCGGTGAATACAGTTAGACCGTAGCCTTACGGGAATTATGGGAGAATGCATTTTGGAGAATGCTGGAAGCGTACTGGAGCATGTCTCCAATATGGATCCAAGGAACATAGGATCAAGGACTGTCTTAGGAGACCGGCTCAGACTCAAGTTCCTGAACAAGGGGTTATTCAACCAGTGCGAGGTGGACTGCTACCACCGAGAGGTCGTGGACAAGGTAGAGGTGGCAATGGAAATGGTCATGGTCGTGGAGCACCTAGTAGGGGTGCTGGCAATGTTGAGGCTCGTCAACCAACATTGGTTTATGCTGCTTATCACTGAGAGGAGGGTGATGCACCTGACATCATAACCGGTACGTTTTTGATCTCTAACATGCCCTACACTGCTCTGATATATGTGGGATCAACCCATTTGTATGTTGCATGTGACATTTCTGGGTTGTTGGGTGTGCACTCTGAGGAAACTGTGAGTGGGGTAACTATGATAAGTCCTCTAGGTCACTCGGTAAGGGTAGATAAACTCTTTAGGGAGGTGCCTTTAGAGACTCAAGGTAGGATTTTCTGTGGAGACTTGATGGAGTTACCATTCGGAGAGTTCAATCTGATCTTAGGAATGGACTGGTTGACCAAGCATAGGGCGACTTTGGATTGTGCGGCTAAGAGGATAGTGTTAAGGACTGCCGAGGATGAGGATGTAATGGTTATTGGGGAGCGAAGGGACTATTTGTCCAATGTTGTTTCGGCCTTAAGGGCTGAGAAACTGATTCGCAAGGGATGCGAGGCGTACTTGGCTTTTGTGGGCCAAACTGAGACTAAAGATTTGACTGTGGAGACAGTCAGAACTGTTAAAGAATTTCAAGATGTATTCCTTGAGGAGCTTCCTGGATTACCTCTGAACCAAGAAGTCAAGTTTGGAATCGACTTACTACTTGGAACGGCTCCAGTTCTATTGCGCTTTATAGAATGGCACCGAAGGAGTTCGTGAAACTGAAGGCGCAAATTCAAGAGTTGTTGGATAGAGGCTTTATTAGACCGAGTGTGTCTCTGTGGGGAGCACCAGTACTGTTTGTAAAGAAGAAGGATGGGACGATGCGTATATGCATCGATTATTGCTAGTTGAACAAACTGGCGATAAAGAACAAGTATCCTCTGCCAAAAATTGGCAATCTGTTTGACCAGCTTAGAGGAGCTTCGGTATTTTCCAAGATCGATCTACGATCTGGATACCATCAATTGAGGGTAAAGGAAGTAGATATTCATAAGACAGCATTCAGAACTCGGTATGGTCATTACGAGTTTCTGGTTATGCCATTTGGACTGACGAATGCACCTGCAACTTTCATGGATCTGATGAATCGAGTGTTCCAACCTTACTTGGACCGATTCATAGTCGTCTTTATTGACGATATTCTGGTATATTCGGAAACTGAGGAGAAGCATGATGAAAATCTCCGTATTGTGTTGTAAGTGCTGAGAGAGAAGTCACTCTATGCAAAATTCAGTAAGTGTGAATTTTGGCTTCGAGAGGTGACTTTTCTGGGTCACGTTGTTTCTGCTGAAGGGACTAGGGTAGATCCTCAAAAAATTGAGGCAGTTCTGGAATGGAAGCCACCAAGGTCAGTATCAGAAATTAGGAGTTTTTTGGGGCTGGCAGGCTATTACAGAAGATTTGTAGAATGGTTTTCTCTGATTGCTGCACCATTGACGAAACTGCTGAGGAAAGGGGTAGCGTTCGTATGGACTAAGAAACAATAAGAGGCTTTTGACAAGTTGAAAAAGGTATTAACTGAGGCGCCAGTGTTGATTCAGCCAGAGTCTGGGAAGGATTTCACTGTGTACAGTGATGCTTCGCATGTGGGTCTAGGCTGTGTATCAATGTAAGAGGGTAAGGTAGTCGCTTATGCTTCACGACAGTTGAAGCCTCACGAAGCGAATTACCGTACGCATGATCTAGAGTTGGCAGTGGTGATCTTTGCATTGAAAATCTAGAGACACTATCTGTATAGGGAAAAGTGTATTATATACACAGACCATAAAAGTCTCAAGTATCTGTTGACTTAGAAGGAGTTGAATCTTAGGCAACGAAGATGGATAAAGTTGCTTAAGGATTACGATTGTTCAATTGAGTACCACCCAAGCAAGGCAAATGTGGTGGTTGATGCACTAAGCCAAAGGACTATAGCTGAGTTGAAAGCGATGTTTGCTCATTTGAGTCTGTACGATGATGGGAGTCTGTTGGCAGAGTTGCAAGTGAGAGCAGCTTGGACTGAGTAGATTAAGGAGAAACGGTCAAAGGATGATTCATTGGTTCCTTGGTTTCAAAAAGCTAAGAATGATGAGAATTTTGATTTTGGACTAATACTTATGGAGTACTGTGCTTTCGTGGAAGAAGGCAGTCGATTCTGAAAAAGGCTCATGGTGGACTTTGTGCCATGCATCCTGGAGGGAATAAGCTATATCGAGACTTGTGAGAGGTGTACTGGTGGACTGGACTTAAGCGTGAGGTGACTGAATTTGTGGGGAAATGTCTGACATGCTAGCAAGTAAAGGCAGAGCACCAACTGCCTTCCGGATTGTTACAACCGGAGAAAATTCCACTTTGGAAGTGGGAGAGAGTTACTATGGATTTCGTAAGTAGGCTACCTTTGACACCCTCCAAGAAGGACTCTGTATGGGTAATTGTGGATAGGTTAACGAAATCTGCCCATTTCATACCTGTCCGAATTGATTGCTCACTGCAAAAGTTGGCTAAGCTGTATGTGGTGGAGATAGTACGACTGCATGGGGTTCCAGTTTCGATTATTTCTGATCGAGACCCTAGGTTTACATCTCGATTCTGGCAAAAGTTGCATGAGGCATTGGGTACGTGATTGGATTTCAGCACTTCTTTTCACCCTCAGACTGATGGACAGTCGGAAAGGGTTATTCAAGTTCTGGAGGATATGTTAAGAGGTTGTGTCATCGACTTTCATGGTAGTTGGGAGGACTACTTACCATTAGCGGAATTTACGTACAACAACAATTATCAAGCTAGTATTCAGATGGCACCATATGAAGCACTGTATAGGCGAAGGTGTCGTACGCCTACTTGTTGGACGGAGTTGGGAGAATGACAAGTTCTTGGACCAGAATTAGTAGCAGACACTGAAGGTAAGGTTAAGTTGATCAGAGATCGGTTCAAAGAGGCATCTGATAGGCAGAAGTCGTATGCGGATCTAAAGCATAAGGAGATTGAGTTTGCTGTTAGGGATATGGTCTTTTTGAAGGTTTCGCCTTGGAAGAAGATCTTGAGGTTTGGCAAGAAAGGCAAACTGAGTTCGCGGTTTATTGGGCCTTATCGGGTTCTTAAATGAGTAGGGCCAGTAGCGTATCAATTGGAGTTGCCACCGGAGTTGGATAGAATCCATGACGTCTTTCATGTGACAATGCTAAAATGGTATCGATCGGATCCTTCACATGTCATACCAGTGGAGGAGATTGAGGTGAAGACCAATTTGACCCTTGAAGAGGAGCCTGTGCAAATACTAGACCGAGAGGTCAAAAAATTGAGGAAGAAGTCAGTTCCGTTAGTGAAGGTGCTTTGGCGTAACCATGGTAGGGAGGAGGCTACTTGGGAGCCCGAAGAGACAATGCAGCAATAATACCCTCAACTATTTGGATCAGGTAAATTTCAAGGCCGAAATTTCTTTAAAGGGGTAGAGTTGTAACGCCCTGAATTTCGGGATTTTTCGGGTTTTTGTGATTTTTGGTGAAATCTTGAAATTTTGGGTGTTTGGTTACTGAAATTATGTTTAATGATGTTTGTGGGCCTTTAGGAGGCCCAAGCCTAAGTTAAAACCCGGCAGAAATATCAACTTTGGTTTTTAAGTGAAAGGGACTTGGTTAGGCGGGCCATTAAGAAAAAGTTAGTAAACTGAGACACAAAGAGGGCCTTGGTAAAGTGGAAAGGGGGCGCCACTAATTTCCTAAAAAAGTGGCGTGTGGACTGAGTTTAAGGGCCAGAGTTCAAGTCACAAGGTAAGCAGATGATACTTTTATTTTTGGGCATGTGACGGGCATGTGATGGGACTTAAGTAGAATTCGGCTAGGGCCTTGGGGAGGCTATGCCATTTGTTTAGGTAGTCATTAGGGTTAGTTTTTATTTCTTTTTCTGTCTTGGTAAATTAGGGTTAGCCACCAAGAGTTCTCACCCTTGATCTATTCTCCCTTTAGTGTGCCAAAAAGCCGAAAATGCAAGTAAGCTTTCCCTTGTGCCGAATTCTTCCATCTATTCTCCTCTCTTCCATTCTTTTCTTTTTCTTTTCTTCTATAGCCAAAACTACCTCTCCTCCTCATTCATCTCCCCTTTTATTTGCTTCAAAAATTGAATCTGCCAATTTTTTTCCTCTAAAACCCATCAACTGTTAAAAGCCAAAATTCTGAAAGACTGCTTCTTGTGTTGAATTCTTCTAATCGAATCCTCCTACCTTTCTTGCATCTCTTTAGGCCAATTTTCACATCCTCTAAACCCCTAACCCCTATCGGCAACACCACTTCAAAACTACCACTCCAAATCATCTTCCTCTTCACAGTTCCAAAGGCCAAAAACACCATAGTTTTTAGGGACATATAGCTGAATCTTTAGATCTCTGAGACTTGATCTCTGCTAGTGTTTAGGGGCTAGATCTACATCAAATTGAGTAGAAATGGAAGGGTAATCTGTGGTAAGTACTCGACATCTCAGATCTATTCTCTATTTCAAGATTTAGAAAAGTCGAAATCCCTAGAGTCTTAGGGAGGCTGTCGATTGGGGCTTAGGGCTCTAAATGTTATTAACAAATGATTTATTTTTGTATTAGTGTGTTCTAGAGGCGACTGATTGAAGGCTTGGACAAGTTGACCGACTAGATGTAGATATAGTCACTAGTTTCGGCAAAGGTAAGATCTCAAGGGCCTTAGGTGGTGATGGCCGATTATGGTAAATAGGATTATGATGATTGTCATTGTATTTTGGATCTGATGTGTCAAGTAATTGATTGTAGGATATTGTGGGAGATCTCGTTAGCAGTCGTTGCAAATCAGGTGTGTATCGAACACCCTCTTGTAGTTTAAATCGGCAGAAGTTGAAAAGTCGAAATGCCAAAATTTTGGCATTTCGTGGGCTTGTGAGCGTGCGAATGCTCATAAGTTGAATGGAAATCATTAGATCTGTAATCACAAGTGGTAAGATGGTTGAGTGCACAATTTCATGCACTTCGATAATTTGGGTCTTAATGGGCTAAAACTAGGCCCAATGGGCTTACGGGCCCATATGGGTAAAAATAGGCAATAAATGCGTACTGATAGACTATAGGTCTAAAACTACTAAAACTGGTAAATCGATCATAAAATTTGGACTAGATAGGCTAAATTAGCTAATTGGCACTGTAGGGCCCATTAGGGGTTTTAGGGCTCAATGACTGTAATCTGCTAAAATGGGCTAAATAAGCTACTGAGGTGAAAGTTAGACTATTATTGATTAAACTGTGCATGAAACCCTAAAAACTGGTATAATTACTGAAATACCCCTTAAGGGTGAGAAATTATAGTTTTACCCCTAGGTGCAATTTGACTGTTATACCCCTAGGGCTATATTTGACTGAAATGCATGATTTACTGTTTCTGTTTACTGTATGCCATATCGTGAATACCTATTGCATGGGGCTGGGTTACTGATGGAGGAAGTTCTGAAAGTGGCTTGACCACGTACTAGAGGCTTTGCTTCATCTTTCTGTTATCTGAGCAGCTACGCAGCAACTGTGGAATGTAGGGCTGGGTGAGTTGAGTTATTCCCCACATGGAGAGTAGGGTTGGCACGGGTGGAGTGTAGCGGTTGGGTGGGTTGAGTAGTCTCCCCACATGTAATGGGCTTGCATTCATAATTAATATCTGTTCTGCTACTGAAATTGGCCTATGGGCCGTACTGTTATCTGAAAAGGGCTAAAGCCCAGTTTACTGTATCTGGATAGGGCTTCGGCCTAGTAATTATTGAGATTGGATAGGGTTTAGGCCTAGTGGGCTTGACCTGAGTTGGGCTTTGGATCGGCTTCTTTGCACACTGAGTTTCCAAACTTACCCCTTTCTCTCCATCCATGCAGGTGAGCCCTAGATTTTAGACTTGGAGCTGGGAGGGATTCAGAGTGGCCACATGGACTACAGTTATTTAATTAAGTTCTATTTTAACTTATTTTATTTCCGTATTTATTGTTAATTATTTTTATTATGGTTTTGGGTTTGTAATAAGGCTGCTCTAATTATTTTTATTTTGTGTTCTTAATTATTCATTCATACACTACTTTAATTATTTTGAATATAGTTGCGCAAGTTTTTCTTAAAATTAATCAAATGTTTTCAAAATCTCATCACACGTTTCAAATGAGTAAAAAAGTTAAGTTTTAATATTATCCTCTTAATAACTAGTAATGTTTAGGACGTTCTCCAAAAATCGAGAATTTCTCTTAAACCCACAATATCGGTTTGCAAAGCTCACCCCAATCTTAGTAACTAGGTAACATGGTTAGTTGTAGGTGATGTGACACACCAGATTTGGCCGTAACGTCTGGGTCGGGTTTGGGGTGTTACATTGGGTATGATCATTGGTGTACTTACTTCGTTGTAAAAACTATATTACAACCTGACCCGTATACTTGCAGACACCGCCTCAATTCTGTGACAACCCAGTTTAGACCCTAGTCGAAATAGTGATTTTGGGACCACAAATTTGAGTCTGAAAAATATTTTAATATTATTTTTCGTGCCTAAATTTGTGAATTGATGTCTATGGAATTTTCGTGATTTAATTTTTCTGTTTGTGTGCTTAATTTGCAAAAAGAACTAAATCGCAGAAAATACAAAAGTGGCCAATTATTTGATTTAGTGCCTATCTTAAAGTGGCTTTTAAATGTGATGGCCTTAAATGATAATTAGGCCATAATTATGTTGAGTGGACAATAATAGCCATCCATTATATGAGTTTTTATGTTTTAATTAATGGATAAATTAGTAAATTATGATTTAAGTTTAATTAAATTATAATGAAACAAAAATATGGTCATTTCATCATCTTGTTTGCTAAAAATACAAAGAAAAAGAAAGGTTTTCATGCATTGTCTCATTCGGCCATTGCTAAGCAAAATTTAAGTATGTAATTTGATCTGTTTTTGATGATTTTTATGTTTTTGAGATTGTTGCTTAGTGTTTTAACTAGCCCATGCTTCAATTTTTAATTTTGATGAAGATTATGAAATGTGCCATTGATGAAATTGTGAGCTTTTGTGAGGATTGTTGATGGAAAATGAAAGATATGTGATAGATAAATATGTTTTGTATTTGAATTTTTGACGAAATTGAGTATTTGCGCTAAATTGTGAACAATGAAAATTTAGAGGACTAAAATGAAAAATAAATGAAATGTGAGGACTTGTATGAGCAATGTGAATATTAGGGTTAACTATGATTAAGTTAAATTTTGTGTATTTTGTGATTTTATGAAATAGGGACTAAAATGTCAAAATGTGCAAATGTGAGGGCTAATTTGTAAAATTCCCTAAATATATGTATTTGGATTGAATTGAATGATTTGTTGAATAAAAGGGTTAAATTTGAATGTGTTTAGATCAAGAACCAAATAAAACAGAATTAGATCAGGGAAAGTCGAAAATCATTGAGTAATCATTTTCGTCCATCCGAATCTGAATGAGGTAAGACAATACAAATAAATCTATTTGAGCTTATTTGATTATGCTTATATTTGATAATGAAATGTGATAAATAATTATGAAGCTAAATATGTGAAATCGAGGAAATTTTGAGTATGTGACGATGTCCAAAAAGCCTCGTACGAATCTAGGAATAGTTAGGATACATATGTCATGACATAAGATCTGATATGTGTTTTCATGTAAGACCATGTCTGGGATGTTGGCATCGATAAGCGTAAGACCATGTTTGGGACATTGGCATCGTATTTGATTTCGTGTAAGACCCTGTCTGGGACAGTGACATCGATATTCGATTACATGTAAGACCACGTCCTGGACATTGGGATTGTATGATATTTTTGAGCTATTTGAGTATCCTTTTTTATTTTGAATGGTTCAACGGGCCATTCTGATAAATGTATGACTACGTTAAGATATATCTGATTTAGGTATGTTTGAGATATGTTCGATATTTGATAATGAAAGGTATGTATATGTGCAATTGAATATATGTGAAATATATATATATGAGTAGTTGGAATTGAAATGTGACATATGTGCAAGTGAGCTTTGATTAATGATCTACATGAGCAAAATGAAATTCTGACTGTGTTTTGCCATGAATTTTATGAATGAATTGAATTATATTTTATTCGTGAGTTGAATTTATTTGTATATGGCTTACTAAGCTCTTTGTAGCTTATTTTGTATGTGTTTGCATTTTTTTATAGATATCAAAGCTACTGGGAGCTCGGGGATCGTTGAGGATCATCACCACACTATCAAACCCTGTTTTGGTACATTTTGAAAGTGTAAATGTTTAAGTCTGGCATGTATAGTCTAGATAATTTGGGATATGATTTTTATATGTTTATATGTTATGCCATGTGATATGGCTAACTAAAGGTTATAATTTTGGCTTGTGATTTAGTATGTTTTAATATGGAATTTGAGTATGATATTGGTTATGGATTATATGAAATGAATAATGTATATTTTGGGCATGATTTGGTTGAAAATTTTGTATAAAATGTGTTGGTTTTGAACTTGTAGGGATGACCCAAAATTGGGTGGCATATTGGCCTAGCAAATGACCTATTGTGTGCCCACACAGGCAGGGACACGAGCGTGTGTCTCTACCGTGTTGCTCGAGGGCCACTTTGAAGTGAGCGTTGGCGCACCACACGGCCTCACACATGGGCTTGTGGTAGGGCGTATGGCCGAAGTCAGTATACCCTGTAGTTTTGGCACGACATGACACACGGGCGTGTGGGCCATTTCGAAAGAGCACACGGGCTAGCACACGAACGTGTGGATAGCCGTGTGACCTAAGTCAGTATACCTCTCAATTTTCACATGGCCTGGGACACGGGTGTGTCCTTTGCCGTGTGTCCCAAGTCAGTATGTATGCCCTGTTTTTCCACGGCCTGCCCACACAGGCGTGTGACCTTTGTAGCTTTGAAAAAATGTTTAAATTTGGAAAATAATTTCTAAGTGTTTGGTTTAGTCTTGACCTTCATCTATTGTATGTTTAGGGTCTCATTAACCTTATAAAGGGACTCTATGAATATGTTTGATTATGATATGATGATGACGTAATAAATGATTTGTAAAAGTTCCAATATGTCCGGTAATACCTCTTAACCCTAGTCCGATGACGAATACGGGTTAGGGTGTTACATTTCGTTAGTATCAGAGCTATGGTTTAGTCAGTTCTAGGACTACCATAGTGTATGTGAGTCTAGCTATACATGGCATAATCTAAAAATGCATTAGTGTGATGAATCCTGACAAATAAAATGTGTTTTTCGTATAGTAATGGATCCCGAATGAGCCATAGCTAACGATGTTGAAAGTAACGCACCTGCTCCTACTCAAGGGGCAGTGCCATTTGATACGAGAAATGCAGTTAGTAGCCACGTAGGAGAAGCTAAACAAGCTTTCTTCCAAATGATGAACAAGTGGTTCACGAAATCCGTTCGTATGAATTTGACTGCTTAACAACCTTCGCCCCCGTATAATCCCCCTCAGACTTCTGTTGTACCTCCTGTTATGAATCCAATTCTGTTAAATAAGCCTCCAGTTGATAAAATTCAAAAATATGGGGCCAAAGAGTTCAGGGCCACTAATGACGATGATGCTGACAGAGCTAAGTTTTGACTCGAGAATACTATCTGAGTTTTTGATGAAATGTTGTGTACTCCTGATGAATGTGTGAAATGTGTCGTTTCTTTGTTGAGAGACTCAACTTATCAATGGTGGAAAACTTTGATTTTTGTTGTACTGAAAGAACGAATAACTTGGGATTTCTTTCAATCTGGATTACTTAAGAAGTATATCAGTCAAAGATTCATTAATCAAAAGCAGAAAGAGTTTCTGAAACTTAAAAAGGGTTGTATGTCTGTTACAGAATACGAGCGAGAGTTCGTTCGATTGAGCCGATATGCTCAGAAGTGTGTTGCAATTAAAGCAATCTTGTGTAAGAGGTTTGAAGATGGTTTAAATGAATATAGTCATCTGTTAGTTGGTATTCTGGATATCAAAGAGTTTGTTGTACTTGTTGATAGAGCATGTAAAGCTGAAGAACTCGGGAAAGAAAAAAGAAAAGCTGATTAAGAAGCTAGAGATGTAAGAAAGAGATCTGCAAGCAAATCATTTCAGTCTGCGTCAAAGAAATTTGAGATGAATATAGCAGCTCAAAGGCTAATGTCAGGTATTTAAGTAGAGATCGTGCTAGATCGCATTCGAGCTTCAGAGCTCCTGCTACTTCTGTTGCTAGTGTTGGAAATGTCTGATCCGATCGACCTGAGTGTAGACACTATGGTAAAAGACATCCGAGAAGTTGTAGAGTGAATGACGGAGCCTGCTTTAAATATGGATCGTTAGATCACTTTATCCGAGACTGTCCTGAGTCTATTGAGCAAGAAATTGCACTGAATTTAAGACCGAGCAACATCTTAGCTAAAGGTAGACCTCTTAGAAATATGGGAAATGTAAGTGGTAGTTAAAGAGATACAAAAGATACAGTTGTTCGATCTGAAGCCAGAGCACCTGCTAGAGCCTATACCATTCAAGCTCGTGAAGAAGCTTCATCTCCAAATGTGATTACAGGTACATTTACTCTTTATGATACTTCTGTGATTACATTGATAGATCCAGGGTCTACACATTCGTATATATGCATGAACTTAGTATCCAGTAAGACTTTACCTGTAGAGTCTACTGAATTATTAATTAGAGTATCGAACCCCTTAAGCAAAAGTGTCCTGGTTGATAAAGTTTGCAAGAACTATCCGTTGATGTTTTAAGATCATTGTATTCCGGCTGATCTGATGCTTTTACCTTTTAATGAGTTTGATATAATTTTGGGTATGGATTGACTAACTTTACACGATGCAATTGTGAATTGCAAATGGAAAACCATTGATTTGAGATGCAATAATGATGAGATAATTCAAATTGAGTCCAATGATTTGAACGGGTTGCCAGCAGTGATATCTGTAATGAAAGCTCTAAAATATGTGAAAAAGGGATGTGAAGCTTATTTTGCGTATGTGATTGATTCAAAAGTGACAGAAAAGAAAATTGAATTAATGCTTGTTGTTTGTGAGTTCCATGAAGAACTTCTGAGATTACCTCCGATTCGAGAAGTTGAATTTGGTATTGAATTAGTATCGAGTACAACTCCGATTTTGATAGCTCGTACAGAATGGCTCCGATTGAGTTGAAAGAATGAAAGTCTCAGTTACAAGAATTGACCGATAGAGGATTCACAAGACCAAGTTTCTCACCTTGGGGTGCTCCAGTTCTGTTTGTGAAAAAGAAAGATGGTACGATGAGAATGTGCATTGATTACCGTTAGTTGAATAAAGTGACCATTAAGAATAAATATCCTCTGCCTAGAATTGATGATTTGTTCGATCAGTTGAAAGGTGCTCCGTGTTTTCAAAGATAGATCTGAGATTAGGATATTACCAGTTAAGAGTGAAAGATTCAAACATTTCAAAAATAGCTTCCCAAACGAGGTACGGACATTATGAGTTTTTAGTTATGCCTTTCTGATTAACGAATGCACCTGCTATTTTTATGGATTTGATGAATAGAATTTTCAGACCGTATTTAGATCAATTTATTGTTGCGTTCATTGACGACATTTTGATTTATTCACGGAATAAAAGTGAACATGCCGAGCATTTGAGAGTTGCACTTCAGACTCTGCGTGATAAGCAACTATTTGCGAAATTTAGTAAATGTGAGTTCTGGTAGCAAGAAGTTGGTTTTCTGGGACACATAGTGTCAGCATCCGGTACCTGAGTTGATCCGAGCAAAATTTTAGCTATTTTGGATTGAAAGCCTCCAAGAAATGTTTCTGAAGTCTACAATTTTCTGGGACCTGCCGGTATCATCGCTGATTTGTGAAAGGTTTCTCTATGATTGTGACTTCGTTGACAAAACTGCTTCAGAAAGATGTAAAATTTGAGTGGTCAGATAAATGTCAGAAAAGTTTTGATCAGTTGAAAGCTCTGTTGATTGAAGCTCTGGTACTTGTACAGCCTGAATCGGGTAAAGAATTTGTCATATATAGTGATGCTTCGCTAAATGGACTCGGTTGTGTTTTGATGCAAGAAGGCAAAGTTATAGCTTATGCCTCGAGACAATTAAAGCTGCATGAAAAGAATTATCTGACACACAACCTCGAGTTAGCTGTGACTATTTTTGCTTTGAAAATCTAGCGCCACTATCTGTTTGGTGAGAAATGTCACGTGTATTCAGATCATAAAAGTCTGAAATACTTGATGACTCAGAAAGATTTGAACCTACGGCAGAAAAGATGGCTAGAACTGTTAAAAGATTACAAGCTTGTTATTGACTATCATCCGAGAAATGCAAATGTTGTTACAGATGCTTTAAGTCGGAAATCTCTATTTGCATTGCGAACTATGAATACTAAATTGTCTATATCTGATGATGGTTCGATGTTAATCGAATTGAAAGCGAGACTACTCTTTATTCAGCAGATTTGTGAGGCTCAAAGAGTTGATAACAAATTGTTAGCCAAACGAGTTTAGTGTGAATCTGATTTTAATTCTGAAATTTGAGTTGATCATGATGATTGTCTGAGATTCCGAGATAAACTTTGTGTTCCAAAAAATCTAGAATTGATTTAGATGATTTTGAAAGAAACTCATAACAACTATTTATCTGTTTATCCGGGAAGTACGAAGATGTAAAATGAAAAGAGATATTTCTAAATTTGTTTCAAAATGCTTGATTTGTTTCGGGTTCGCCCCTATCTTCGAGAAAAAAAGATGCGATCTGGATTGTAGTTGATCGATTGAAGAAATCAGCGCACTTTATTCCGGTACGATCTGAGTACTCGCTTGAAAAGTTAGCTGAATTATACATTTCCAATATTGTGAGATTGCATGGGGTGCCATTATATATTGTGTCTGATAGAGATCTGAGATTCACTTCCCGATTCTGGAAGAAATTGTAAGAGGCTTTAGGTACGAAATTGCATTTCATCATTACTTTTCACCCGTAGACAGATGGTCAATCCGAGCGGATCATTCAGATACTCGAGGATATGTTGAGATTTTACATTCTTGAGTTTGAAGGTGCGTGGGAATAATATTTGCCATTCATTGAATTTGCTTATAATAATAGTTTTCAATCAAGCATTAAAAAGGCACCGTACGAAGCCTTATATGGTAGAAAGTGTAGAACTTCGTTTTATTGGTTCGAGCTCAATGAAAACAAGATATACAGGATTGATTTGATAAAAGAAGCAAAGCAAAAGCTGAAAGTGATCAGTGATAGTCTAAAAGCAGCTTCCAATCGTCAGAAATCATACATGGATTTGAAACGTAAATAAATTGAATTTGAGATTGGTGATAGAGTGTTCTTAAAAGTATCCCCATGAAAGAAGCTATTCCGATTTGGCAGAAAAGGCAAATTGAGTCCGAGGTTTATTGGACCTTATGAAACCATCGAACAAGTCGAGCCGGTCGCTTATAGATTGATGCTACCACCAGAATTAGAAAAGATCCACAATATGTTTCATGTATCGAGGCTTAGACTATATAGATCAGACCCTTCGCATGTGATTACTTCGTCAAAGATAGAGATACAATCCGATTGACACATGATGAAGAGCCGTTCCATATTCTAGCTCACGAGATAAATAATTGCGAAATAAGAGAATTCCATTAGTAAAAGTATTATGGCATCGACACGGGATAGACGAGGCTATGTGGGAGCCCAAGGATGCTATGAGACATCAATATCCAAATCTATTCGACGGTAAGATTTTCGGGGACAAAAATCCCTAAGGGGGAGAGTTGTAACAACCCAGTTTAGACCCTACGGAATAGTGGTTTTGGGACCACAAATCTAAGTCCAAAAATATTTTAATATTATTTTTGTGCCTAAAGTATGTGAATTGATGTCTGTGAAATTTTCGTGATTTAATTTTTTCGTTTGTTTGCTTAATTTGCAAAAAGGACTAAATCACGGAAAATACAAAAGTGGCCAATTATTTGATTTAGTGCCTATCTTAAAGTGGCTTTTAAATGTGATGGCCTTAAATGGTAATTAGGCCATAATTATGTTGAGTGGACAATAATGGCCATCCATTATATGAGTTTTTATGTTTTAATTAATGGATAAATTAGTAAATTATAATTTAAGTTTAATTAAATTATAATGAAACAAAAATATGGTCATTTCATCATCTTGTTTGCTAAAAATACAAAGAAAAAGAAAGGGTTTCATGCTTTGTCTCATCAGCCATTACTAAGCAAAATTTAGGTATGTAATTTGATCCATTTTTGATGATTTTTATGTTTTTGAGATTGTTGCTTAGTGTTTTAACTAGCCCATGCTTCAATTTTTTATTTTGACGAAGATTATGAAATGTGCCATTGATGAAATTGTGAGCTTTTGTGAGGATTGTTGATGGAAAATGAAAGATATGTGATAGATAAATATGTTTTGTATTTGAATTTTTGATGAAATTGAGTATTTGGGCTAAATTGTGAAAAATGATAATTTGGAGGACTAAAATGAAAAATAAATGAAATGTGAAGACTTGTATGAGCAATGTGAATATTTGACTTAACTATGATTAAGTTAAATTTTGTGTATTTTGTGATTTTATGAAATAGGGACTAAAATGTCAAAATGTGCAAACGTAAGGGCTAATTGTAAAATTCACTAAATATATGTATTTGGATTGAATTGAATGATTTGTTGAATAAAAGGATTAAATTTGAATGTGTTTAGATCAAGAACCAAAGAAAACAGAATTAGATCGGGGAAAGTCAAAAATTGTAACACCTTAAACCCGGCCCCAACGTTATGGCCATGTTTGTCAATGTCAGAATGTAGTGTATTTGCAAACGTAGTTCTTTTAGAAGACATTTAACACCCCAAATGTAACGCCCTAACCCGAATTCGTTACTGAAATAGGGTTATGAGACATTACCAAAATTTTTAAAACAAAAATAGATAATTCATTTTATAAAAAAATTTCACAACTTAAAACTTATCACTTTTCCACGAGCACAATATATTTTCATTTGAGCACTTACCCTTTTTAATGCAGCATATAAGAAACATTTCACCTTTTAACCAATAATTTGGCACTTTTCTAAGCATCAACAACAACAACAATAACACTTGTTAATATACTTGAACATATTTCTTATAAATTCAATATTGATAAACTTATTTTATCAACATATTACATTTGAGTTTATTGCTCATTACAACTTACATAATTTCCATATATCACGTATTAGAGATAGTCACATATTTACATATCATGATGCATATTATTCTCTTACCGTTTCTTCATAAACATAAATCACTCAATTCATTGTATCAATATTTCATGTACCATCATTTTTATGAATTTCGTGTGACAGTTCATAATCCTGAATATGCATAATTATCTAGTAAGTTTCACATACATGTATTTTCCATGTCATATTTCAATATATCAAATAAATATGATTTCCATAGATTTCAAATTTAATTTCATAATTAATTATCTCATGCTCAGATTATTACATGTCGGAACTTTATTCATTAAACTGTTCAAAATATCATTATTATACATGTATACTTTCAAGGTGTATAACTTTATACTCATGGATGCACGTATCCATCAATAAATTCCATGTACAGATATCATCATCATCATCATTATCACATTCATTTCCACTTAGTCATTTTTAATTCAATTCCTTTTGAACACAATGGAATAATAATGGATACATCGGGACATCTCACATAGTGCCACACTTGTAGCCAAAGCTACTTTATTTCACATAGATCACATAAGCTTGTTCTCGAGCTAATCACATTTAGCACAATGCCATGGACTTATATCATTTGGCACAATACCATGGACTTGTTTCACTTAGGTGCCATGGGTGTATTCCACTTAGATTTCCACACAGGTCCCTAGTATCCATTTTCTATTCCTAATGTTCAACCGGGAAATTATCTTACTTTCCGATACTTTATCAATTACGTCAAATATTCAGCATTATTTCATAAAATATATTAAAATATGAAAATGTAATTAAAAACAATACACTACTTACGTACAAATTTACTTCCCACATCATGAACTCAAATAACATATACAAGACATATTAATGTATTTCAAGTACATTTCATAATATTTCATTTTGAACTCAGACTATTTCATATTAGAACTTTTCTCATTAATTCATTTGAAATACCAATTCGTACAGATGGTACACTTAAGGTGTATCACAAATGAACTTATTCATCAAACATATTCCATGATTATATATCATAGTCTCATATTTCCATATATCAATTATAATAATTTCCTCGTATTTCAGACAAATATATTTAACAATTTATAAGCATGCAATTCACTAACTCTTCTTGCCAATCACAATCTAAATTAACAAATCACTTATTGAATCCAATTTCAATATTCACTAAAATTTAGCCAAGTTTGATTTTTGTATTATAACGATAATCATAATTTCATAATAAATATTCCAAATAAAATATTATCTCATTTCTAATTCAACATTTATCGATTATAAGCGGGCATGTGATCAATTAAAAGTCATCCATATTTTTCCTCCTCCTCTACTCCATCCCACATCCTTAATATAAAAAATACACTTGTAAATAACATTACCTATAATTTTCACTATTTACTCATATGCATATTCAAGTTTTCCATCTGTGTCATAGTTACTAAATTATTTTTATCCTGAGCTACAGAACTCCAAATTAAGATCAGTTAATTTTACCTGAAAGTAGACTCACATATCCTCTTACCATAAAATACTTAGAATTTTTCGTTTAGCCAATTAGTACAGTTTATTCATTAAAGTCTCCCCTATTTCGCTGTTTGATAGTTTTGACCACTCTTTGCTAAAATTTAATTATCTCTTTTTACAGAATTCAAATTATGTTCTCATTTCTTTCTTCTAAAAAATAGACTCATTTATAAATTATGTCCCAAAATTATTTTTTTACAATTTTAAAGATTTTTCCAATTTAGAATAGGGGATTTCAAAATCATTCCGAACTAGTCTAACAAAAATCTAAATATCTTAGAATATAGAATTCCTTTACTTTATTTGTTTCTTTTATATGACAATAAACTCAACAAGCTTTAATTGCATATCTCACTCAACTTATAATTCAATTTCTACCATTTTTGGTGATTTTTCAAAGTTAGGATGCTGCTGTTGTCCAAAACTACTTTAGTGTAAGATATTAATTACCAAGTTTATAACACCCTTATTTCCTTTCTCTACAATATTTTCCATCCCTTTCTCTTATTTCCCTTCATTAACATATTAAGAACATAGAACTATATATATAAGAAAACTCTACATTAACATCATTTCCATACTTTATCAATAATATCAAACTTAAAAATATATTAAAATCTTTGATGTACTTACCTTGTCCCATTGATTTCAATCTTTAACTTGATTTTCTCTCTCCTCCGGCCTCTATTTCTTGAATCTATCTTGATATTCTAACTCCACATAGTCTCCTTAACATTTACTCTCTTGGTAGCTATGTAAATTCTTTTGATTTCTAGGTGAAAGTGGTGAATTTTTGGTGGAAGGACTAAATTGTAAAGAATGAAAAGTTTCTTTCTTCTCTTCTCTTCTTTCCAACGTAGGATGCATGGACAATGATGGATGGTGTCTTCTTCTTTTTTCTTCCACACACACTTATATATATAGACTAAATAAAATAATAAAATAAGAAAATATCTTATTAAAATATTAAATAAATAATAATTATCTAATTAAATAATTATAAAATATCACCAACATCATCATTACTTTCTAGATTTCTCTTTCTTCCAATTGGCCATTTTGCCCTTTATGATCTTTTAAAATTCCATTCTTGAGTCATCACTTATTTGGTAAAATTACAATTTAGTCCCTCATAATTCTTCACCTATTCAATTTGATCCTAATTCATCAATTTTCCTTAGTTTCTAGATCATTCCACCCTTAAAATATTTTCACTATTAGTCCTTCAACTTTTCCATATTTACACTTTAACCCTCAAATTTTGATTATTTACTCTTGGGCAACAAAACTTTTCTCACTTTTGCGATTTAATCCTTTTTATTTAATCAACCGACTAAACATCAAAATTTTCTAACGAAATTTTAATACTAGCTTATTAACACTTCTTAAATATTCATAAAATATTTATGGCTCGGCTATAACACCGAGATTTCGATACCTCTTTTTCTCAATTTCTTGACCAAGTGAATCTTTTATAAAACACAAATTACTATTTCAAAAATATTTTAAAAGCTGCATTTGGCTCATAAATATTAAATAATATAATCTTACAAGTTCATTTGTCAGATTCGGTGGTCTCGAACCACTATTTTCGACGTCGTTGAAAGTTGGGCTATTACACCAAACGTGGCCCAGACATTATGGCCGTGTCTGTCAATGTCACAATGTAGTGTATTTGCAAACGTAGTTCTTTTAGAAGACGTTATGAAAAACTATCTTAGTTGAAACTCATTAACCTACTGAAATCCTTTATTCAAGTTAAGTGGTTACTTTCCAAAAACTTGTTCTTTGCGGAAGCTTTGCTTTATAACTTATTTGTTGTGTTGTCGAGAAATTTTGAAAACAATTATCTTTTATGAAAACCGCATCTTAGCTCTATCCTTTTTTGTAACACCCCTTACCCGAGACCGTCGCCGGAGTCGAGCACGAGGCATTACCAGACTTATCTTACTAATTCGGGGCATAAAAATTTACTTTTAAAATTAATTCGCTCACATTCATCCAACATATCCCAAAAAAGGGCCCTCAAGGCCCTAAAACATGCAATTGAAATGATTCGGGACCAAACCGAGAACATTAAAATTTTTCCGATTACTTATACAATCAAAACAATTTATTTCACTATTTATAATAAAACTGTCCACCTGCATAACAGTCACTAAATTAATTATAACTTGAGTTACGAAACTCATAATTTAAATCTGTAAAGTTTCCCTAAAAATAGACTCATACATCTTCTTACCATAATTTTTCTAGAGTTTTTGGTTTGGCCAATTAGTATAGTTTATTCATTAAATGTTCCCCTTTTTCGCAGTCCAACAGAACTGACCTCTCTTCACTAAAAATCGATTATCTCAATTTACAGAATTCGGATAATGTTTCCATTTGTTTCTAATGAAAATAGACTCACTGTAACACCCCAAACCTAGCCTAGAAGTTAGGCCCGAATTTGGGGTGTCACATTGAAGTGTTTTTCAAAAACCTTGTTTCTATTGAAAACCCTTTTTATTAAAACTTGTTGCCATTTAAAACATGTGTAAAATCTCGAATTTCATATACATATTTTTAAAACGTGGTTTATTAAAAACTATTCTCTTGTAAAACGTTATTACCCTTTTAAACCCTATTTGTTACGAAATCTTTATCTAAAAGAAACCGATTACGAAAACGAGATGTTTTAAGAAAAACAGTTAACATTTTGGAAAATTGTGATTTACCTCTAACAGATATAAATCAAAGTAAATAAAAGAAAACCCAAAGTTAAAATTTAGAAATTATAAAGGCCTTATTACAACTCAAAACCAAATTAAAGTACTCATGAATAATTTAATAGAAATACAGAAGTAGATGTGTAGCCTTCTCCGAGTCTTTCGCAGTTTCGATCCATCTAGGGTTGGGAATTTCCTGAAAGGTTAATAAATGGGGTGAGTTTGCGTAAACTCAGTGTGTAATCCCCCACTATAAAAAAAGAATAGTCAGTCATACAAACGAATTAAAAGTCTGGGCCCCAGCCCTACTACAGTTCTAGTATCAATTGGGCCTTAGGCCACTATAACAGACAGTACCAGATGGGCCTTAGCCTATTACAGAATCAGAAACATTTTCAGAATTAGGATCAGAATCAGAATCAAAATTAGAATCAGTTAACAAAATCAGAATCAGAATCAGTATCAGTATCAGTATTAGTATAATACAGATATGCAAAACAGACTGGGCCGAAGCCTTATACAGAACAATGTGGGCCAAGCCCATAGCATAATCAGAACAATATGCGAATGCAATCCCAACCCAGTCCAGCCATAATCAGACCATGTGGGGAATAAATCGACCCACCCAGCCCTACACACCAATGACGCAGCCATGCTGCTAATTTAAATGCAGCTTTAAGCCTTTAGTAGCAGTATCATAATTGGCACAAAGCCATCAGTAACTGTAATAGGATTGACACATAGCCATCAATTAAGGTAATATAACAGGCACACAGCCATGGGTAAATGTGATCGACACACAGTCATCAGTAAATAAGATAGGCACATAGCCTTAGGCAAATATAATCGGCATAAAGCCATGATCTCGATAGCACAGAGCCATATGTTGGTTGGCACAGAGCCAAACTCAGAATAACTAGCATTAAGCCCTCAGTCAGTCCACAGTCGTCTCGTGTGACCTATGCGATCCTATCAGAACAGAACTTCCTCCATATCAATGTCCCAACCCAATATGTCGTGTATCCTATGCTCAATCATCACACATGTATGCAGAATGGCCATGTTCAGTATTAGTCATTTAAACACATATTAAAACATATCAATTACACAACCACAGTCACGTCAGTCAAATCACTATCATATAAACACAGTCAAATCCAATCAAATACACCAACCAAGTTAGTCACTTGCCCATAAAGGCGAAACAATCATTGTACACCCTAGGGGCAAAACGGTAATTCTACCCTACAGGGGTATTTTGGTAATTCTACCCTATAGGGGTATTTTGGTATTTCCACCCAACAGGGGTATTTCAATAATTCTACCCTACAGGGGTATTTTGATAATTTTACCCTACAGGTGTATTTCAGTAATTCTACCCTATAGGGGTATTTCGGTAATTCTACCCTAAAGGGGTATTTCGGTAATTCTACCCTAAAGGGGTATTTTGGTAATTTTATAAACCAGGGGTATTTCGGTAATTTCACAAACCAGGGGTATTTCGATAATTTCACAAACCAGGGGTATTTCGATAATTTTGTAAATCAGGGGTATTTCGGTAATTTTGTAAACTGGGGTATTTCTGTAATTTTATAAACTGTGGGTAAAACGATAATTCTAACAAATTAGGGGTAAAACGATAACTTTACAAATCAATGGTAAAATGGTAACTTTACAAATCAGGGGTAAAACGGTAACTTTACAAATCAGGGGTAAAATGGTACTTTACAAATCAGGGGTAAAACGATAATTTTACAAATCAGGGGTAAAATGGTAATTTTACAAATTAAAGGTAAAATAGTAATTTTACAAATCGGGATTATTTTTATAATTTTACAAATCGAGGGTATTTCTGTAAGTTTACAAATCGAGGGTAATTCGATAATTTTACAAATTGGGGGTATTTCTGTAATTTTACAAATCGATGGTATTAAAGTAATTCTACCCTACAAGGGTATTTTAGTAATTTTATCAATTCCTTAGAAAGTCTACAGTTGCCTTGAGCGACTCAAGTATTCTAAATAGACATAACGTTGTGAATGGGCCTAAGGCCCGTTCTCGGCCCAGGTGGGCCCACACGCTCGTGTGGCCCTTTAGCCAAAAATTAGCCACAGATATGAGATTCACCTAATCTAGTCCAATATTTACTACACAATAATACAATTTGCCCGATTGAGCCCACGGGCCCATTGGGCCCACATGGCCCATTTCGGCATTCCGACATTCACCGTTCTATAGCTAGAGTAGGGTGACGTACACCCCTGATAGGCATATGAAGTTAATCCACGCTCTGAATGCTGCTATGCCCAGAAGCCAACAATAATCGTACCCTTGACTCCCCGGGGGGGTCGATCAACTATAGTCACCACACCGTGACCCAACGGCATATAGATCAACAAATGATCCAACGCCTAACCCAAACGAACACGCCACAACGTAAAAGGGATAAGCCAAGAAAGACATGCCTACTTTCCTCATGGTTCGCTCTATTTAAAGCCAGCTCCTTACCTATTCTCATGTTAGCTTCTCGAGGTGGGATTCTCCATCAATCATCAAAAACCAACTTATTAGCAAAATAATCAACCTTTGCGTGCAACAGGATTCAAACCAAAGTCCTCTTGATAGTCATGCCACGCCACCACCTCTAGGACACAAGCTCCTTTGTGTCATAAGTCCAACACATTTAACTTTAAAGCCCACCTGCTCGCTTCCAGATTTATTTAAAAGGGAAACCAACATAAATTGCAAGAGCCAAGACTTGAACCTTGGACCCCCTTGCTTCCTTTATGGTGTCACTTCCTTGTCCCCTAAGTGGTGCCACTTTGCCACTACACCACACTCCTTTTTATGTCATGCTTTCACAAAAAATATTCTTAAAGCCTACCCACTAACGTCAAGGCTCCCATAAGAGAAAAACATAAATTTTTACTAAGGCTCAGGTTTGAACACAGGACTTCTCCAACACTCCCAAACCTCTTAGCCATCACATCCACATGCCATTCAGTGAATATGGGCCCGGGGCCCATTACGCAACCCAAGTGGGGCCCACGTGCTTGCATGGCCCGCTAAGCCAGATTTGCCCATAGCCACGTGTACGACACAGCCGGTTCACTAATTCTCGTAAGTCCAAAGACAACGGCCCACATGGCCCATTCTTGCAGGCCCAATTTCAGGGCGTTACACTCACTAAGAAATCTAGATATATAAATTATACATTATAATTTTTTTGTACAATTTTTAGCGAAATTCTAAAATCGGAACAGGGGATCACGAAGTCACTTTGTAAGAGTTTCAATATCTCAAAATACAGACTTTCTTTGCTTACTCTATTTCTTTCCTATGAAAATAGACTTAATAACCTTTAATTCTATATCTCATTCACCATTCAATTCCATTTCTACAATTTTTAATGATTTTTCAAAATCATGTCACTACTGTTGTCCTAATACTGTTTCATAACCAACTTTTACTCTTTCATAATTTCTTTGCATTAAACCTCATTTAGGCATACATAGCATCAACATATGTTCTTATTTAGCCATATCATAAGGACATACACACAAAATGGCCAACTCCCTATACATGCCATAACTGAAAATATTTAAATGAAAATACCCAATTTGTAACTTGATAGTCAAAAGTGTGAAGCAATCTCCAACGACCTCCAACCCGAGCTTGTTTGATAAAATTTTGGAACAGAAGAAAGGAAAGAGGTAAGCTTATAAAGCTTAGTAAGTTCACATGTAGAATAATAGGCATTAGTAATGAATTTAGCTTATTATTAAGCTTTCATAATTTGCGTAAATAATGTTAAGTTCTTACTTTCCCATCTTACTCATTGGTAACCTTACCAAAGGCTCGAAATAATAAATAAAAATACCTTACTTAATAGCTTATTTATGTACCTACAACATCTCACTTAACACATTAATACTCTTTCATAATATATAGGCATATTGCTAATCATGTCACAAAGCGTCATAAGTATAATTGAAAACTTATTACTTACTTAATACTTGAATATACTTATTAAAATACTTTTAATATCATCAACTTATAACCTCAATATTAATAAGCCTTATGTACATACCTGTGCTCTTTCATCATGATCTTACCTTGTCATCTCTTTGACTTACTCTTTGGATTACTCAAGTACCATTCCTTTTTAAATTTACCATTGCCATGTCTTGACATGGTCTTACGTGGTATTCTTACCTTATGTACTCACCAATGCCATGCCTTGGCATGGTCTTACATGGGATCCTTGCCTTATATACTCACCAATGCCATGCCTTGGCATGGTCTTACATGGGATCTTTTCCTTATAGTAACTTATCAATGCCATGTCTTAACATGGTCTTACATGATTTCCTTGCCTTGTAAAACTTACCAATGCCATGCCTTGGCATGGTCTTACATGGTATCCTTATCTTATGTTGCCATGGGTCAACCATAGTCTTTTTTCGTCAATTCTTCCTTAATTGCCATGTTATAAACATGGACTTTGAAATATTAATGTCTTGGCAATTCATAGCTAAAACATACTTGCTCAAAATTCTCAAGGTCAATCACATAACTCAATAATAATAATAGCAACAATTTCATAATAATAAAATGCTACTCAACTTACATACTTACATTCTTAATCTCATCATATCTTTAATTTATCTTACTTTCCTCAAATTGTGCTATTCGATACTTTCTTGATCTTATACAAAGCTACATTACCACTATGGTCTTATATGTAAACTTATTCAAATTCTCACTTTTAATGTCAAATCATTATCGAACATTTCTCAATTATTATCATTATATTCAAAAATTAATACTAAAAACTTTATAACTAATATATCAATTTAGCATTCAAACATGCTTAATTAAATGCTTATTAAACACATGAACTTACCTCGATACCAATACGGCCATTTTGACCAACTTTCTCGATTTTCAGTTTTTCTCTCGTTCTAGGTCCAAATCTCATTTTTCAGGATCTAAAACATCATATTTCACTTATTTAATCAAAATACTAATCATTCCAAACCTAAAACATATTTTTACAAAATTTACATTTTTCCCCTAAACTTTTGCATATTTACACTTTTGCCCCAAAGCTCGGAAATAAATTTTTATTCAATTTCTTTGCATTTTAGGCCTAAATAATCCATTTCATAAATATGGCAGCCCACAATTCTCATTAAAACTCACACTTATGACCAATTTTATAACTTTTACGATTTAGTCCTTTTAGACGTTTTCATCAAAAATCACTCGGGAAAAATTGTTTCTCTAACCATAAACATGCATAATATACCATAATTCATCAAAATGCACAATTATTCAACATGGGTAAATTTTTGAAATCAAACCCTAGCTCAAATAAATGGTAGAAATAGAGAAATCATGTTACCGGGATTTTAAAAATGTAAAAATCATTAAAAACGGGGCTAGCACGGGCTTACAATCGAGCTTGGAAGCTTGAAAAACCCTAGCCATGGTTTCTCCATGCTATATTCAGCCTTGAGGAAGAAGATGAGTAAATTTTTGCTTCATTTTCCTTTTTTTAATTCTTTTAAATTACTAAATGACCAAAATGCCCTTAAAGACTTTTCTTTCAAATTTGTCTTATTCATGCCCATTTTTGTCCAAAAATTTAACCAATGGGCTAATTACTATTTAAGGACCTTCAATTTAAAAATGCTTAGCAATTGGACACTTTTAACATATGGAACTCAACTTTTGCACTATTTATAATTTAATCCTTTTGACTAAATTAAGTGCCCAAACGTCAAAATTTTTGAACGAAATTTTCACGAAATCTTTCCGTGAAATCGTAGATCATAAAAAATGTTTTCCTTATTGGATTTGTGTTCTCGAAACTACTGTTCCAACTAGGCCCAAAATCAGGATGTTACAGTTTTCAAATGCAATTGTGAAAAATCCAGATTTAAAGTTAAAAGAAAAGAAAAAGGCCTTATTACAATCCAAAAAAATAGTAAATAAAGGAAACCAAATCCAAAGCAGTTTAAAACATGTGGCCGTCTCCAAGTCCCTCGCAGCACCGAACCATCTAAATCTGAGGATTACCTGCACAGTGAAACCACCGGGTGTGTTTACAAAAACTCAGTGTGAAATCCTTTAGACAGAGTCATACAGAAACAATCTGGGCTTGAGCCCGTTTTAGTAACAATAACAGACTAGACCTGAGCCCATTTTAGAACATAGGTAGAGTGGACCTTAGCAAGGCCCAAATCAGTACAGTGGTAGAATAATCAAGCGTGCATAAATTCTACCCATCCAACCTCTACACACCAACTCCGTCCAACCTTACACACCATGTGGGGATATGATATTAGCCCACCCATCTCTACACACCACATAATAGCACCGATACGGCACTAAATAGAATTTATAGTAGAGCTACCAAAACAGTGGCCTAAAGACCATCAGAGGTATGCAATAGAGCTGCTAGAACAGAATACTTCCTCTAATCACAAAAACCCAGCCCCATGTTATGCAACATACATCAATGGCATGCTAATCATATTATCATGCATGTAAACAGAAAAAATATAAATTATTTCATGGCATACAAAGTCATCTATACATCATACAGGGTCTAAACAGACATTTTACCTACGGAGGCATTTTGGTCATTTTACCCCTTCGGGGTATTTCGGTCATTTCTATCAGTTTGGGCCCACGCAACCGTTGGGCCCACAGAGCCAAATATTGACTTAGGCCAAGTGTGTGACGTATTCAGCTCAGTATTACCCTCTTTACGGTGAGATTTGCTCATACGGGCCCACGGGCATGTTGGGCCCATACGGCCCATTTCAACCCAAGCCCATGAAATCACTCATGGTGGTCGTTTCTCGATGTAGGCTCACATTTCGTGGCCTTGGCCGATCACATGTGCATTCACACGCCTATGTAGCCAAAAGCCTAATCTTTCGGCTTTTCGGCTTTTCGACATTTTGGCACTTGACGTGGTAGTCTATACAGTGAGAAAACACGCATGTTTTTGAGATACACAATTATCCTACTTGAATCCAACCTACAACCTAAACAGAATATTTCGTTAAACCGCTCTCCAATAGGGTTAATCACTTAATCACATAGTCTAAAATACTCCTTCCTTACCTTGTTTACACGCACAATCTTAATCCTTCCAAGATCACTGAACCCCAATCAATTTTTTCCCTTAACACAAATCTGTATTGAAATAGATCTCATTAGATAAAGATATACCTAGGTGTAGCTTAAGCCCCTAAATAACCCACATCACACACATTTAGCACAGTCTTATATCTAGAGTAACCTTAGTACTACAGTTTAAAACAAAGTATCAAAAGTACTTACAGATTTGGCGCCGGAGACTCGGTGACCCACAGGTCCAGTAACATTATTTTTAATCACCTTAACTACTTTTTAAAAACCAATTTAAGAAATTCCAAATTTTCCAAAAACCCATTTCACAATCGAGTTTTGCAATCTAGCTCTGATACCACTAGACCACATGTTTCTCTTGTGACATAAATCAGTCACAATCAAATATAAGACCTAAACGCTAACATCCAGATCCACATAAGAGCAAAAATTGAAATCCTTGCAAAAGCAAGGACTTGAACCCAGGCTTCTCAGATACTCCCAAACACACCCAAATCATCTAACCAGCACACCAAATGCAATTTGTAACAATTCATGCAAAAAATTTAAAAACTTAGCCTTTTTGGAGAGTTACAAAAATCTTTGAGTAATTGTTTTTGTCCGTCCGAATCTGAACGAGGTAACTCAATATACAAATAAATGTGATTGAGCTGATTTAATTATGCTTACATTTGATAATGAAATGTGATAAATAATTATGAAAGCTGAATATGTGAAATCAAGGAAATTTTGAGTATGTGACGATGTCCGGAAAGCCCCATACGAACCTAGGAATAGTTAGGATACATATGTCATGACATAGGATCCGATATGTGTTTTCATGTAAGACCACGTCTGGGACGTTGGCATCGATATTTGATTTATGTGTAAGACCATATTTGGGAAATTGGCATCATATTTGATTTCATGTAAGACCCTGTCTAGGACAGTGGCATCGATATTCGATTACATGTAAGACCATGTCTGGGACATTGGCATTGTATGATATTTTTGAGCTATCTAAGTATCCTTTTTGATTCCAAACTGTTCAATGGGCAATTCCAAGAAATGTATGACTACGTTATGACATATCCGATCTAGGTACGTTTGAGATATGTTCGATAGTTGATAATGATAGGTATGTATATATGCAATTGAATATATATGAAATATATATATGAGTAGTTGGAATTCAAATGTGACATATGTGCAAGTGAGCTTTGATTAAATGATCTACATGAGCAATATGGAAATTTGATTGTGTTTTGCCGTGAATTATATGAATAAATTGAATTATATTTGATTCATGAGTTGAATTTATTTGTATATAGCTTACTAAGCTCTTTGTAGCTTACTTTGTATGTGTTTGCATTATTTTATAGATATCGAAGCTACTGGGAGCTCAGGGATCATCAAGGATCATCACCATAATATCAAACCTTGTTTTGGTACATTTTGAAAGTGTAAATGTTTAAGTATGGCATGTATAGTCTAGATAATTTGAGATATGATTTTGATATGTTTATATGTTATGCTATGTGATATGGCTAACTAAAGGATATAATTTTGGCTTGTGATTTGGTATGTTTTAATATAGAATTTGAGTATGATATTGGTTTTGGATTATATGAAATGAATGATGTATATTTTGGGCATGGTTTGGCTGAAAATTTGGTATAAAATGTGTTGGTTTTGAACTTGTAGGGATGACCCAAAATTGGGTGGCATATTGGCCTAGCAAATGGCCTTTTTTGTGCCTACATAGGCAGGGACATGGGCATGTGTCTCTGCCATGTTGCTCGAGGGCCACTTCGAAGTGAGCTTCGGCACACCACAAGGCCTCGCACACGGGCGTGTGGCAGGCCGTGTGGCTGAAGTCAGTATACCCTACAAATTTGGCATGGCCTGACACACGGGCGTGTGGGCCATTTCAAAAGGGCACACGGGCTAGCACACGGGCGTGTGGTTGGTCGTGTGACCCAAGTCAGTATACCTCTCAGTTTTTACACGGCTTGGTACACAGGCGGGTCCTTGGCTGTATGTGCCAAGTCAGTATGTCTGCCCTATTTTTCCACGGCCTAAACACACGGGCGTGTCTAATACCGTGTGAGGCACACGCCTGCCCACATGGGCATGTGACCTCTGTAGCTTTGAAAAAATGTTTAAATTTGGAAAAAAAATTTAAGAGTTGGGTTTAGTCCCGACCTTCTTCTATTGCATGTTTAAGGTCGCATTAACCTTATAAAAGGACTCTATGTGTATGTTTGATTATGATATGATGAAGATGTGGTAAAAGTTCTGATATGTTCGATAATGCCTCCAAAACCTAGTTCGGTGACGGTTATGGGTTCGGGGTGTTACATATTCTTTATCTTTTGTTGCAATATTCATACTTTGGATAGTAGTATGTCTAGAGGCGGTTAATGTCGGATACCTAATTTGGGCTGTCAACACTTTTATAAATAAGACATTAGGTGTTTGATGTAACTAAATCATATTAGATGTTTTCAAAAACCCGAGTAGTTTAGGAGTGGGATTAGATTATTTTTCTTTTGGCTTTTCATAACTCTTTTATTTTCCCCTTGGAACCAATTTTGACTTAAGAGTTTATTTATGTAATTGAAGTATTTTAGTTTACTTGTTATTGTATTTGATTTATTTCTTTACTCCAATCGAGTGATTTGTTACTCCGTTTCCCATTCGATATTACATCCTTAATTATTCAAATATCTTTTCTCACCCAAACAATCATGTTCTTCACATGATTTATTCAATTGAAATTGAGATTTAGAATAACATGAGTGGCTAAATCCCTAAGGGAAAATTAACGAGTGGATGTGGATGTGGTTAATAGAGGATTTAGGGTTTTTCCGAGGGGAATTAGTTGGTATGAATTACATCTGCTTAAACCACTAAGCCTGACAGCCTTAGGAAGTTATCATAGGTTAGACGAGGTCAGTAGATAAGTCAAGCCGAGTAAATAGTAGTTTATCTTTCTTTAAAAAGTGAGATCGGGGAATAAGTGAGTATCAAGCAACCAATTAGTTAATTAGAGGCCGACAGGTAATAATTGGTTTGGTAGCTAATCCACCCTAAAACCCTAATCTAAAGGTAATTACAAACTCTGAAATGAGTTAATCTTCCTGATTGGTTTATTAATTTAAATTGTCTTTTTATTTTCTTATTTATTTTCATTTTTATTTTTATCTCAATTAAATATTTTATGATTTTATTATTGTAAATTTTTTTCATAATTTATTCCATCCTCCCTTGGGTATGATCCTTGGACTACTTTCATGTTTTTCATTGTACTAAACTATATTACAATTTGACCCGTCACTTGCATACACCGCCATTATAATCTCTTATATTTTTTGTGTTATATTTTACTATAAATAATAACTCATTTATAGGCAGTCAATTTGTTGGCACTATTACTGGGAATGTTTCGGTAATAAATTTTGAAAATATTTTTTTACAATTAATAAGATAAGTAGGGATGTTAGGACTTATAGATACAACTTTTAATTTTAGTTTATTTATATTTATATTATTTTCATATTCATCCAGGTCATTTATGGCTTGAAGCTATAGTACTCCAATTAAATCGTACCTAGATTCAGAGCAACTACTTAGGCATAATCATCCAGTGATGAATATTGATCCACCCGTGGTAATTAATTTACCCCAAGAAAACCCATTACTTGAATATGCATAGGAGAAACAAGGAAACAATTGGGAAGAAGTACCGATGGATCAAAGGACGTTGCATGAGTATGCCCTCCCTACATTAGATGCGGTGCAAGGAAACATAGAACAACCGATGATTAACACCAATAATTTTGAAATAAAGACAACCATGATTTAGATGATCCAAAATACACTACAATTTAAGAGGAATATGGTTGAAGACCCGAATTAACACTTGAAGCGGTTTATTTGGTTATTCCTGTTCTCCTTATGTGACAATGCGACTGATTGGTTGGATTCATTAGCATTAGGTTCTATTACATCATGGAATGATCTAGCAAAAAATTTCTCTATAAATTTTTCCCGACTAGTCGAACCATTCATTAAGGTGAGAAATCATCAATTTTAAATAATATAAAGGTGAACCCATGTACGAGGCATGAGAACGTTTCAAGACGATGCTAAGAAAGTGCCCACACCATAGACTGCAAGCATGACTCCAAATACAAAATTTCTATAATGGTGTTGATGGACACATCAAATCTAGCTTAGATGGAGCATCTGACAGATCTCTCATGTTCCATACATACGAATGAGCTTACAAAATCATTGAGGATATGACCATTAAATCGTACATGTGCCCTAAAGAGAGATTATGTACCAATCCAAGCCACTAATTGTAGAAGTTGTGAAAGAAGAGAACAATGATGATCAATTCCAATGAATCCTTGAAAAGCTTAACATTTCGAGACACTTGCCAAGTCAACGAGAGTGGAGCCACATTCAGAGAATCAATCAGAGGAGACGAGCGATATAGGCAATAGGGGTTGAGATCCCTATTCAAATACCTAGAACCTCGGTTGGATGGTTCATTTGAACTTCAAGTAGAGAAGTAACCAAGGAGGTGCGAATCAAACACAAACTTGACAAAATCCTTCTTACGAATCCCTACTGATGCAACATGAACCTGTGAACAATGACCATACTACATGTGGTCAAAGATTCGATCAATTAGAGGGAGATACAAAAAATGAATATGGATACTCGACAAGTCCAAGTAACATGTAGATGACTCGAATCTCGGATGGATAACCTCTGTGACCAAATGAGCTAGTTAATGATGATGTTCCAAAAACAAAATGGTCAAATTCTCTCTAGTAACACAGAGAACAGCCTTAGAGAGATGGAAATGAGCACATTAAGGTGACCACATTGTGATCAGGCAAGGTATTAAAGTTGCCAATTACATCTATCCATGAAGAGAATGAGGTTTTTGTAGAGGTCAACAAATCTATGAAAGAGGAGCAAGCTGAGCACCATGAGCCAATCGAAGCGGTAGCCACTGGTGTTTGATCTAGTAATAGCAAGACTGATCACAACGAATTTTCTTAATTTATTTAAATCTTTCAATGTCAATTTACCGCTATTAGAACTTATTGATAAAATCTCAAAGTATGCTAAGTGTTTAAAGGAAATTATTAAATGACATAGGAAAATGAAAAAAAAAGATGAGCAAATTGACATTGATGCCTTGTGTAACGCACTAATTGTGAAAAAGATACCATCAAAATTAAAAGATCCGAATAACTTTACAATCTTGATAGAAATATGGGATATGTATTTTACTAAGGCACATTGTGATTTAGGGGCTAGCATCAATTTAATGCCCCTATCAATTTATCAAAAACTCAGACTCGAGGATCTTAAAACCACCTCAATAACACTAAAGTTTGCTTATAGATCCTTGGTGCACCCAAAAGGTGTACTTGATGATGTATTGGTCAAGGTACAAGGATTTATAATCCCTGTTGACTTTGTATTCCTTGACTTCGAGTAAGATTGAAAAATCCCCGTTCTATTGGGTAGGCCATTTTTGGCCACTTCTAAATTGACGATTGATCTCAAATGAAATGAATTAATTATAGAAATCGATGATGGGATAAAAGTGATCAAATGTGGTTGTAATTCCCAAAGTGAGGGATTAGATAGGGAGGAGTGCTATGCCTTATTTAATTTAATCCCTAACAGCCTCGATCGAAGGTATCTCCTAAGTTGTGCAAATGTAGGTCCTAATAAGATGAGAGAATGGGACAAATGGCGAGACTTCAATGGAATGAGTGATTGGAAGGCCTATGATGGGTGAGATCAACTAATAAAGTTGATGGCAAAATCCAAGGAATTACCATAGTCCAGTAGAACAACATAAATTTTCAACCATCAAACTTGATTTGTAAATCATGTATATTAAATTGTTTTTAATTTGTTAGATGTAGGAGTTATATATTTTTTTTGTGTTAGAATTAGTAGTAAACAAGTTTTCGAGTACAAGGAGGAGCTACATGTTAGTAGGGTGCATGTACAGGCAATTGGTGACCTTTTAGAAGTCTCAAAACGTGCCAAATCGAAGCCATGTTGTCACACAACAATCTTATTGCGCGATACAAGCACTGGGAGTGTAAGAATGTCAAATTTTATCACTGTGCCGCACCACATCCTACCTATGGCACGACACACCTTCAAATTTAATACAAACAAGGGAAAAAAGTAGTGTCGTGTCCTACCATAGAAAGGGCATGACACAACACACAAGCCATTTTTGAAAAATTTTCTATATTGTTTCAACATGATCTTCAAATTTATTTCCCAAGTCTATACTGTAACGTCCCAACTTTTTAGTTTAAATTTCATAAAATTATTTCAGTAGTGACTTATTGGCCTGATAGTTAAGAATGCGTAAGGAGATATTTTAATTGGCTTAGAGCCTGAGTTTGAATCTCTTCCCAAACAAATAAATTAATTTGCTATTTTTGCCCCCACTCCCCTAGTTTTGTGTCGTCGAATCTAGCAAACCCTAAGTATATATGTTATTTCTTTCATTCTTTCTAGCTTTTCTCTATTCTTTGTTTACTCTTGCTACCAATCTCATCTATCTATCCCATTCTTCTAACTTTTTTCTTCTTTTTTCCCTTTGTGTCTTCCCAAACACAATGAAACTCAAGATTGTTATGTTATCTCTTTGTCTATTATTTAATGCCATTTTTCTAGCCGTATTATTGTCATTTTTAATCTCTAAATCAGCCTCCCTTTGTTGTCCATTGCCGCCCCCTCTCCTCCACTTTTAGTGGTACTGATTAGATTCCTTTTTCCTTCTCTTGTCTTTTCCTTTTCTTTTTGATTTTTGCTACTATTTTTAAATCCACTTTAGTATTGTTTCTAGCCCTAAAAACCATCCCATTTTTTCCCAAAAGATCTCTCTTTGTGCCACCCAAGTCAGCCCCTATATCTATTACCGTTTGTGGTGTTGCCACCCTTGGAACATTAGTGGTTTGGGCCACTATTTTCTCTTCATTTCCCATCCCTTACAATAGCGTGTTCTTTGATTTTTATTTGTTTAAAACAATCCTTAACATTCCAAATCAATAGGGTATCTAAACACATTCATCTGACATTTCAGATCTGGTTATTGGGTAGTGTAAGTGTGGATCTATACGAGATCTTGTGTCATTTGATTTCGTTAATGGCTATTGTTTTTACTGAATGCACAAGGCCTTAGGTTGAATTTCACTTACTAATTTTTGTGTGTTATTTCCAACTTAGGAACTGATTTTGATGTCCCAGATCAGTAGTGAAGTCAGATTTCATTCATACCCTTATTTCGCATCAAATTAGTGTAAGTTAGCTTGTCGAATTGGATTTGAGAAATTGTTAGTGGAGCACTAATTTTCTCAAACCCTTAAGGGGTGTTTTAAGACTAGTTTTAACCGTATTTTAACATGTTAAGTTCTATAATTTGGATTTAGACACATCTAAGGCTTAAGTGTGGAAGCGCAAACTTTACAAATTAGTGTTGTGGACTTACGAATTAAAGTGTGGGTCTTTCCCTGTGGTAAATTGGTCTAAAAACCTTATAATACGTGTTTAAATGGTAAATTTTCCTATTGGTTTTGGCATGGACGAATGGCCCAAGTGCTAGTAGATGAGGTGTCAGCGAGGTACGTATCTAAATAGATGGCCTGATTATTAAAGGCCCTATTGGGACCGAATGAATTGTGTATAAGCTGTATGTGATGTATGACTTTGTGCTATAATTGGTTGACTGTATGTTGGTGTGTCAAATATGTGATTGCTAAGTCTTGATGAAAATGTATGTGCTGTATGCATTATAGCATGTTGAATTTTGAAACACTTATTTATATGCATGTAATATGCCATGAATGACATTGAGCTTGTATATATTTAAATTACAAGCCATATGTGAAAATAATTGTATGGAAAGCATGTATGCATGATAATGCTATTGTGAAATTAAAAGTATGCAATGCATACATCGATTATTTGAACGACAGAAATGTGCAAGTGTACATAATGGTATCAAGTAATAAAGTGAGAAGTATGTCGAGTTATCGTACCCACAAGAACTATACAAGTGACTATTTATGAAGTGTAAAATTAAACAATTTGGTGAGGAAAAAATGTTGATTTGAAAGAGGTGATATAAAAACTAAAAATTAACTAAGAAAATAAAATTCCAAATGCACGACTTCTAAAAATGGGTTTAATCAATATGACATAAATGTGTTAAATCAATTTTATTCTTTGACTTAGAATTATTAAAACTAAGTTCTTGTTGTTACAAAAAAATTCATGGCAATTGGTATTTTGTTAAAACACAAGCTTATTAAATTAATCAATGTTTCAAAACATATTCCTATGCTAGATTAATCAATCAATTTTCCTAAGCAGGTATAAGGCAGTGTGAATTAAATTTATTCTTATATTAAAATCACAATAATCTTATAAGTTATGCAAGGAGATTACATTGTTTAATATATATGCTAAATTTAACCCTCAACTACTTAGAAGATTAAATATGCACCAATTAAATTTTGTTCCATTTAATTATAATTTCAATCTGATTAACATTTAATTCATTTGTTACCTTAAAATTTATAATGCAAGTGTAACATAGTCATGATTTTATTTAATTGAACAAAGTACCAAGGCCTATAACAACAAAAACATGATTTTAATAAATTAAGTGCACAAAATGCAATTAATCTAGCACAAATCAGACTTAAGTCATTTTAATTAAATTAGGAACATCAATATAAATAATATTCATATTTATGATCACGGATTACACTGAAAAAGATAAAGAGAAGGGAAATAGAAAACAAATCCAGATGATTTTCTGATGCTAGACTAGTGCACTCCTCTTCTTCTCTACTTGTTTTGTTGCTCTAAGGAGCATGCTAGCTCTTTCTCAAGAGGGGAAATCAACAAAGGGAAGAAAGACATGAAATGGGAAGACAAGAGAGTGAAAGAGAGAAGTGGAGTAAAGATGAATGAATGATTAAAAGTGTGTTGAATGAGGAAGTGAAGGGGGCTATTTATACTTTAAATTGGCAGCTCAAATTAGCTAAAAATAGCATGAAATCTTCCTTCACATGGCTAACCATGCTAGGTGGGTGGAGTGTTTGAATGAACTTGCTATTTTTAGCTTTTGGCTAGAAATTAATTGCATGAAAAATAGGAGGGGTTTGAATGACATTTAAGGAGATTTTAAGGGCTATTTTATAAGTGTTGAAATCAGCCAAATTTAGTTCATCTAGGCAGCAAGTAGGGACGATTTGGGCTACTCTAGTGGGCTTGTCCATCCTTCCTATTCATTTGCTCAATTCAGGCCTCATTTATCCGCTTCAAGTTGTCCACTATTCTTGATAAAAATTAATTCAGATCAACTGATTTGAGGAAGTCCTACAGCATAAATTTAAGTTCTCTATGGCCGTTAATTCGTCAATCTTGAGCTCCGAAGGTGCCTCGTCAAGTAATTCTTTCAAGGTGAATGTCGAGCAAAGTTTTCTCCTTTTGTGCAAACTATTAAAAATAACCCAAATTATGCAAAATTATTATAAAAATAACTAAAATTCACAATGTTTCAATAATTGAGTTAAAATTAAATATTTTATAATAAAAGTATAAAATTTGACAGGAACTACTTAGAACTTGCATGAATTAGTGCTCAAAGGATACTAAAAAAGTCTATACTTTTATGTTTCTACACCCCAAACTTAATTCATTGCTCTCTGAGTAATGCAAAAATTGCAAAAGGAGTTTAAGAAAATGACTTTTGAAAAATCACTTCCCCTACAATTATGAGTTTAGTGCAACTATGCTCAAGAACAAAAAAAAAAATTGAATTTATGCAACTCAAGTACACCTATTATTCGAATTATTCTTAAATATTATCATGATAGCAAGAGTAAAGTAAATGCTTTCTCGACAAAGATATGCTAAATGCTTACCAATTAACTTTTATTTCCTTAATTAAGAGTAAACTGTAATCCCTAAGTTTAATTATGCATTCATAAGTTGAGTTTAGCAATTTCTCTCCACTAGTCAGCATTAAAATCTAAATCAGCAGGTCTTTTAAATATGTTGTAAGTTGACTTGGCTAGGGGTAGGTAAAAGATATATAAATTTAAGCTAAAAACCCTAGACTCAGCTTGTAACCCCTCAAACCAGGCCTAGACGTTACAACCCATTCTAAGCAATTACATGGGCCATAGATATGGTTGAAACATTAGTTGAAGTGAATTCATTCATCTTTAAAAACATGTGTTATTATTTCTCTTAAAAAATGCTAAGTTTAATTTCAAAAACTTTGGTAGAAATTCTTTGTCATTAGTTGGAAAACAACTTACTGATCTTTAAATTCAAATTTAATAAAACGAGTTTGCAAAAACAATGTTTATTTAATTGTTCAAAACTTTATTTATTAGAAAAATGTCTAATTTAATCAATCCATAAGTATAATCCATGCATAATGACCAATGTTAAAAATCCCATGCCATAGTACCATAATTTAATATAAAAGTCCCAAATAGAAATAAAGTCCATAAACATCCAAATCATAAATAAAAGTCCATATGTTTATTTGAAAACATTCTGAGAGCATCATCGATGACCGTATCTAAGTCCTACCTGTGAGGATTATCTAAAACACACAAGTAAAGTGGGTGAGCTTTAAAGGGCTCGGTGTGAGATCAACACAAATATATATGCACATAAATATCAAAATATAAATCTCAACATATCGATCATCATAACTTTCATAAATTTTAACATAATTACTTATGCATGAACTTATCAATACATATTTTAAAAACGATACACATTTTATAAAATTTTCTACCTATCGCTGCTACACACCAATTTTGAGTTCCATAGAAGTCGTCCATTCGAAACACCATTTGTGGACAAGCCACCACTGATTTGCAGATAAATTGTCACTAATAACATTTTATGGACAAGCTACCACATATGCAGATATACTGCCACTGAATCACTTTGTGAACAAGCCACCACTAATTTGCAGATAAACTGCCACATACTTCCACCTTTCACTAAACCCACCCTATTCATGTGATATGGAAATTTCACTTTTTAATACATATGAATCACTTTTACACTTAGGCATGTGAACATGCTCATCACATATCACTTAATAATCACTTTTAATCACTTTCACATGCTTTATCATGCTTTTCATAGTAGATCATAGATCTCAATATTAACATATATAAATATCACATATTTAAATCATCAAACGTATCACATAAGCCATGCATCACATACCATAAGGATGAGATCTACACACATCTTTTTCAAAGCTATAATCACATCATATATCATGCGTTTCATAGACTTACTCAATTAGAGTCACTTACTTGGGTTCTCCTTGATGAGTTTTTCAACTCCTCTTTGAATACTTAGTGGATTCACGATTAGTTATAATTAATTTATTAATATAACAAAAACAAACACATCACACACAACTAAGAGTGTTGAACCCACACCTTTTTCGTAGATCTAATATGCCACAATCCCCTAGTAGTGATTTCACTTGGATCTAAACCCAAAAGATGTATCCAAACACACAAATAATCTCTATTGGTTAAGATCTACTATGAGTGTTATACCTAATAGAAATCAACCATTTAAATCTCGCTGATAAACTTACCCTTGATCTAACACTCAAATCCAACACCTTTGTCCCCAACATTCGTGATTTCCTGGGTCATTTTTGTTTGGTCCTTCAAAGAACATAGGGACAAGGGTGTTAACATACAAAGGACATATATATATGCTTAGTACCATTCGATTTAAGAGAAAAATAGAGAGAAGGAAATGATACCAAAACTACTTGTTTACTTACTCTACTCGATTAACAGAACGAGATCGAACTTTAGTGAAGGAACGAAGAAGTTTTGTGATCTACAAGAATTGTTTCATTGGTGAGTCTAAAATACAAAGTAAGGAATTGTAACGCCAAAAAAATATAGTGGTTGTAATTTTTCATGTTTTGACAAAAATGGCATGTTTGGTGTGTTGGCTAGATGATTTGGGTGTGCTTGAGAGTGTTAGAGAAGCCTGGGTTCAAGTGTGGGCTTTTACAAAATTTTTAGTTTCTCTTAAATGAATCTAGACACTGGGGCATAAGCCTTTTAAATAATAGTGGTTGTTTTAAGTCACAAAAAGTCTAATGGTGTAGTGGTTGTGGCGCTACAAGTGTGTTAAGGGGTCTGAGGTTCAAGGCGGTGCATGCGCAATAGTATGTTTATTTTGCTACTTAAGCTGGGGAGGTGTTGGAACGGGACTGGAACTTTGTGGTTGAATTGGTCAAAAAGAGTTTGAATTGAATTTGAATGGGAGGTTAGAGTAAATCAAGGAGAAATCGGTAGAGTGATTTGTGGAGATTTTCAAGGAATTTGAGGTGTGAGGGGAGTTATAGCTGAATTAGGTAAGCTGAGTAGGTGAATTCAGCTAGGGATCCCTTTTTGTGTGCATTTCGACAATTTGAGAGCTTAGAAGTATTATGCGTTGTGCAGTTTCGGTTTTGGGCGTTTAGTCTTGAATTAGTACTTTGTTCTTTTTCCTCCTTTCTTCTATTTGTGAGTGTAGCCGATTTTGAGTGTGACCATTTGGATAGTTTTGGTGACTTTTTACTTCTTGATTTTCTTCGAGTGCCTCTTTTCTTTTCTTCTTGTTCTCATCTTTCGCGGTTTCGATCAGTCTAAGAAATCATTGATAATAAGTATGGCAATCATTTTGCTAAGATGTTTTCAACTCATAATTACGTAATTTGCTAAATTTTTCTCAAACAATAAAAATTAGATGGGTTTTAAATTAAATTTAGATTTTTGCCAACAAGTCTAAACTTTAGAAGGTTTTTGACGGTTGATTTGATAAACACAAACACATAAAGACTTGAACTCTAAATGAACTTTTACCAACAATTCTGTTTCTTCTTACGACTTTTTTATGTGACACACCAAATTCAGCCATAACGTCTAGGTTGAGTTTGAGGTGTTACATTTAGTGGTATAAGAGTAAAATTGCAAAACTTGGCTGTGGAATGGGTTTTGAAAAATTTCTCTAAAAATTTTGATTTTGAAAAAGATGATTTCAAAGAGTTTGAGTTGTTTTGAAATGTGGTTTGGAAGTGTGGCACATCGAGTCTCCGACGCCAAATCTTGAAGTTCTCTAACACTATTTAATGTTATAGGCTGATACGTATTTTTGAGAAACTACTTTGGATATTAGGACTGTATTGTGAAACTCTAGATAGAGGAAACTAAAAACTATAGAAGACTGAAAACTATAGTGAGATTCTGACCTACGAAAACAAAACTTTAACTACTGCTTGTTTCATAAAACATTCGTTAATATTTACTAGAATTATGAATTGATTCATAAAACTTCTAAAACAGGTTAAGCGCATATCGATATGAGCACAAGAGCTACTCGCGGAAGGGGTTCACGAGTCCACGGTAGAGGCTGAGGAAGTGCTAGGGCTGGGTCTTCAACATCGGCTCACATGCCTGCTGGGGAGGCACCAGCTTCACTAGTGACTGAAACGGGTCTTACGATTGAGCAGTTGGGGATGACGCTCTATCCCAAGCAATGCTCCACATTCTAGAGAGGGTTGTTGGAGCGAGTACTACGTCAATGGGCCGAGGGTCAATTTCTGAGTGACTCAGATTGAATGGAGCGAAAATCTTCAGAGGTGTGTCTAATATAGCCCTAAATGTGGCAGAGTATTGGTTATAGGCTACTGAGAGGATAATAGACAGCCTTGACTGTACTGTGGAGCAAAAATGGAAGGGAGTAGTGTCCTTGTTGCGAGATGAAGCCTACCAGTGGTGGCTCACCATGAGAAAGGGTACGTAGGAGCGAGATTTTGCTGCTCTAGTAGAAAAGGCAAAGATTGCTAAGGATGTAAAGCGCTCTGAGTGCCAGAATCTCGAGAAAGATAAGGGCAGATTTAAGAGGGATTCAGGGCTCTTCGATACTTCTGGAAGGTCTGTTACGAAGGCCAAATTCAAGAATTATTGGACCGAGGATTTATTCAACCTAGTGTGTCTTCGTGGGGAGCCCCGATTTTATTCGTCAAGAAGAAGTATGGGTCAATGCGTATGTTCATTGACTATCGATAGTTAAATAAACTGACAATCAAGATTAAGTACCCCCTGCCAAGGATTGACTTCCATTCTGGGTACCATTAGATAAGGGTTAAAGAGGCTGATGTGTATAAGACTGCATGTAAAATCTCGAAATAGGGCCTAAACAGAACGGTGGTTGTGAAACCACGAGTCTGAGATAGAAAAGTTTATTCCGATAAATTTTTATGATTTATCGAGTGATTAGATGAATGTGTTAAAGTATTGATAGAAAATTTTATGAATTGCATGTTTAATTTGCCTATTAGGGCTTAATTGCAAAAGTTGATAAATATGAGTTCTAGATGTTAAAGGATTTAATTGAAGAGCATAATTGAAGTAGGGGTCCTTAAATGGTAATTATACCATTAGGTTTTCATGGACAAAAATGGACATACATAGGCAGAAATAACCAAAGTTTTTAATGAAGGGCATTTTAGTTATATGGTAATTAAAATGAATGAAAAAGGGAAAAAGATGGCAAAATGTGTCCATCTTCTTCATTAGGCCAAAATTTCAAAAGGTTCTCCACAGCTAGGGTTTTGTCAAGCTTCCAAGCTCTATAGTAAGTGATTCCAAGCGCCGTTTTTAATGTTCTTTACATTTTTGGGGTCCTGGTAACTTGATTTAGCTTATTCTAGCAATAATTTAACCTAGGGTTCATATTTGGAAAAGTACTCATAGGTGAAATGTGTTTATCTTGATGTTTTATGATTGAATATGAGGTTTTAAATTATGTTGAACAACTTGTGCTACTCGGTTTTAAGTGAAAACGAGTAAAACGACATAATCGGTAAAAATATCATAAGTACATGTTAGAGTGAGAATTTGATGTTGCCATTAAGGGAAAATGATCAGGATGTCCTAAAACATATGAATTAGGGAAAAATTTTAATTTCTGAGCTTTGGGGCAAAGGTGTAAATATGCAAAAGTTTAGGGGCAAAATCATAATTTTTCCAAAATTAGAGTTAAGGACTGTTTTGATAAATGTGAGTATTAAATAAGCTAAATTTGTTAATTATACATCAAGAAGGACGAAATTTGGGGATAAACTGAGTAAAGAAAAATGTAAAAGATTAAGTTACCAAGTTGATCGTATTTTACACCGAGGTAAGTTTACGGTAAATAAATACAATATTTCGATATTTTAAATTAATGTTGTTAATTTCCAGCATATATATATATTTATTTATTTTATGAGAATATTCCAAGTTGAATCAAAGATGTGATAACAGCAAAAAAGTATCAGAAAGCCCCGTTTGAACCTTAGGGATGTATGGTATTTTGGGTTGAGACAGTTGAGGAATATCCCATGTAAGTCCATATTAGACATATGGCATTGGTAGGTTGAGACAGTTAAGGAACATCCCATGTAAGTCCATATCAGATATATGGCTTTGGCAGGATAGGGAACATCCCATGTAAGTCCATATCAGATATATGGCTTTGGCAGGACAGGGAACATCCCATGTAAGACCATGCCTAGAGCATGGCATTGGCAAACTATTATCAAGTAGGAATCCCAAGTACCCTTAGTATTCCATACGGTTCATTGGGCTGATATACAAGCTATGTTACAAGAAAGTTCAGGTAAAGGGATGACAAACAGGAAAGTTAAAGAGTAAGTGGAGAAGTAAAATAAAGATTTTGTTGTTGATAGTGTGATATGAGTATATTTATAGTTGGTGAATGTTGTCATTTATTTATTTGTAAACTTACTAAGCATTGTAGCTTACTCCTTTTCCTTTCTTTCTTTTATAGTGTAGCCAAGCCAATTCGGGAATCAAAAGGATGTCGGAGTTCATCTCACACTATCAAAAGCTATCTCGGTATTTTGTAGTTTGAAATGTTTTGAGTTATGGCATGTATAGGGACTTGGTAATTAGTGTGTATGTCTTTATGATTTGATTCAAGTATGGTCTGTGAATGCTTGATGATGATTAGCTATTGAAATGGCTAAATAAGAACATGTTTTGATGTTATGTATGTCCAAATGCTAGTTTATGCAAAGAAATGACGAAGGAGGAAAAGTTGGCCATGAAATAGTTTTGTAACAGCAGTAGTGACGTGAATTTGAAAAATCACTAAAAATTTTAGAAATGGATTAAATGGTGAATGAGATGTATAATTAAATTTTATTGAGTCTATTTTCATAGGAAAGAAACAGGCATGCAAAGAAAGTTTGTATTGTGAGATATTTAAATTCTTGTGAGACCGGTTTAGAGGGATTTTGTGATCCCCTGTTCTGATTTAGAAATTCACCAAGAATTCTATAAAAATAATTATGAGTCATAATTTATATGTATTAATTCTTTAATGAGTCTATTTTCATTAGAAACAAGTGGAAACACTAAATGAAGACTATACTAAGAGATAATTGATTTTTAGTAAGGAGAGATTAGAACAGTGAGACTGTGAAACAGGGGAATCTTTAACTAATAAACTGTACTAATTGGCCACACCAAAAATTCTAGAAAAATTATGGTAAGAAGATATATGAGTCTAGTTTTTAGAAAAATTTACGGATTTAAATTTCAATTTTCTTAACTCAAGGTATAATTAATTTAGTGACTATTATGCAGGTGGATAGTTTTATTATGAATATTGCAAATGAATTGTTTTAATTTGTGTAAGAAATTGGAAAATTTTTAATGTTCTCGGTTTGGTCTCAAACTGTTCCAATTGCATGTTTAGGGCCTTGAGGGCCCATTTATGGGATATATTGGATGAATGTGAATGAATTAATTTTAAAAGCAAATTTTTATGCCCCAAACTAGTAAGGTAAGTCTAGTAATGCCTCGTGCTTAACTCCGGCGACGGTCTCGGTAAGGGGTGTTACATTTATTAGTTTCAGAGCAAGAGTTTAGTCGGTTCTCGAAATATTCAGTATGAGTAAGAGTCGAGCTGTACATGCCATACTTATATTTTGATAGTGTGACGACTCCTGACAATTTTAAAATGTTTTTCTTCTATATTTATGGATCCAGAATGAGTTGATATAGATGATGTAGAAAGTAACGCGCGCGCTCCCGTATAAGGGATGGTGCCACCAAATAGTAGTGAATGTCCCGTTACAGTTAGTCAGGGAGGAGGGGCTTGAGAAGCTTTATTCCAAGCTATGAATGAATGGTTTGCCGAGTTCGTTCATACGAATCTGGCCGTTAGACCTCCATCCCCTCATGATCCTCAGACTACCCATGTAGCTTCCCGAGTTACAGATACAATTAGAAGAGAAAAGGCACTAGTAGACAAGATTAGAAAACAATGGGCTGAAGAGTTTCGGGCTACTAAAGATGATGATGCACAGAAAGCTAAGTTTTGGCTCGAGAATACTATCAGAGTTTTTGATGAGTTATCTTGCACACCAGAAGAGTGTACAAAGTGTGTGGTGTCACTTCTTAGAGATTCAGCTTACCATTGGTGAAAGACACTTGTGTCAGTAGTACCGAAACAAAGAGTTACCTGGGATTTCTTTTAGGATGAGTTCTGTAAGAAGTACATCAGTCAGAGGTGGTGACTTCGTCACAATATCTGGCAGCCTTGCTGCAAATTCTATGGTGTGTAGCGGATGGGTGGGTCGAGTAGTCTCCCCACATGGTGTAAGGTTGGTACAGGGGTGTTATGGATGGACCTGGGTTGGGCTTTCTGCATACATGATGTACATATCTGTTCTGTATCTGTTATGGGCCTACGGGCTTCATCCTGATTTCTGTACTGCGCCAAGGCCCAATTGAATCTGATTTTAAGGCTTGATCTATTTTGGGCTATGGTTGGGACTATGTTACACACTGAGTTTATCAAATTCACCCTTATTTTCATCTCTGCAGGTAATCCCCAACCATAGTGGGCTTGGAGCTGTGAGGAATTCGGAGTGGCCACATCATCTGCAAAGTTAGGTTCTATTTTTAGCTGGTTTATTTTATTTACTTGGCTTTTTTTTAAATTTTGGGTTTAAAGTTGTAATAAGGCCGCTCCTTAAATTTCTTCTATGGTTTTATTTACTGGTTTACTAATATTATATCGAAACTGCTAGCTGTAGGCCACACGGGTTTTTCCAAATTTAATGAATGTTTTCAAACACAACAAATGTAACAAATGGATAATCTAAGGACTTAAATAATTAACTTTTTGATAAACCCCTATTTTTACAAAGATCATTTTAATCTCTTTAAGCAAAGAACACATAGCTAGTCGTAAGTCCATGTGACACGCCAGATTGGGCCATAATGTCTGGGCCGAGTTTAGGGTGTTACATTTAGTGGTATCAGAGCCAAGTTGCAACAACTCGGCTGTGGAACAGGTCTAAAATAGGAGTTTCTAAAGTAACATTGAATAAAGATTTTCAAAAATCGTTATTAAGAGTTTGTTTTCAAAGACTGCCTTCGATATTCTCTTCTTTTCTACAAACAAGTGATTTTAAGGGTTGAATTCAGTTTTCTAAAATTGGTTTTTAAGAAGGTGGCACCTCGAATCTCTGGCCCAAGTTTGTAAGTTTCCTGAGCTTTTGTGATTATTTCTGAATTTTTGTTATATGCATGTACAAAACCCTAAAATGATATTTTAGTTAGGGTAACACTGAAACTATAGAAACTTTGAAAAGTAGAGTGAGACTGTAGCTAGGCTACCACGAAAGAAAACAAACTCTGAATTACTGTCTGTTCATAAGATATCTATAATAAACTGAAATATTTAATTGATGCATAAAATTCCTAATTAGATAATACGAAATGAGTACGCGAGCAGCTCGTGGAAGAGGCCGTGGACGTGGCCAAGGGAGTACACGAGCTGAATCTTTGTCTACAGGGCATGTGCCAGCAGCTGATGTGCTGGTCCCACCGGCAACGGAAGTGGCGTCTCACGATCAATGTGCCGGAGATGATGCCCTATCTCAGGCCATGCTTCGAGTTTTGGAAAGGGTTGCTGGGGCGAGTACGGGATATGGAATTCGAGGATCTATTTCTGAGCGGCTCAGGGCTAATAGAGCAGAGATCTTTAGGGGCGTATCTGGTGTAGCTCTGAATGTGGCAGAGTACTGGTTAGAGGCCACAGAGTGGATTATGGATGATCTGGACTGCTCTGTGGAGCAGAAGCTGAAGGGAGCCATATCGTTACTTAGAGATGAGGTTTATCAGTGGTGGCTCATAGTAAGAGATGGAACTGCAGCTGATAGGGTGAGATGGGAGCTGTTTAAGACAGCCTTCAAAGGAAAGTATGTTGGGACTAGCTATGTGGACACCCGCAGGAAAGAATTTCTGAACCTGGTACAAGGGAGTAAGACAGTGGCTAAGTACAAGGCAGAGTTTCTGAGGCTGAGCCGGTATGCTTCTGGATAGTCGCTACAGAGTATGAGCATAGCGTGTGCTTCGAGGATAGTCTGAGAGATGAACTCAGGGTGCTGATTGCTCTGCAAAGAGAGCATAACTTCGCTACTTTGATGGAAAAAGCTAAAAGAGCTGAGGAAGTGAAGTGTACAGAAAGGCAGAATCATGAAAAGGATCGGAGCCGTTTTCAGATAGATTCAGGACCCTCAGGAAGGGTTAACAGGAATGTTAAGAGAGTAAAGGTGGTAGAGCCAGTTCGAGCCGTACTGATGAATACTGTTAGACCGCAAGGTTGTAGGAGTTATGGTAAGATACATATGGGTGAGTGTCGGAAACGTTCTGGAGCTTGTTTCTGATGTGGATCTATGGAGTATAGGGTTAAGGATTGTCCCCAAGAACCAGATCAGGTTCAAGCTTTAGATCAGAGGGTCGCTCAACCAGTGAGGGGTGGGCCACAGCCCCCGAGAGGGCGTGGACAAGGTAGAGGTGGTAATGGCAATGGTCGAGGACGAGGAGCGCCTGGCAGAGGTGCTGGATTTGTTGAGGCTCGTCAGCCAGCACTGGTGTATGCACCTCGTCGCCGAGAGGAGGGTGATGCACCTGACGTCATAACTGGTACATTTCTGATTTCTAGTATACCATACACCGCATTGATAAATGTTGGATCTACTCATTCATATGTTGCATGTGCTATATCTGGGTCGCTGGATGTGCGCTCTGAGGAGACCGTGAGTAGGGTATCTGTACTAAGTCCTTTGGGTCACTCGGTTAGGGTAGACAAACTGTATAGAGACGTGCCCTTAGAAACTCAAGGAAAAGTTTTCTCTGGAGATCTGATGGAGTTACCTTTCTGAGAGTTTGATCTCATCTTGGGTATAGATTGGCTTGTTAAACATAGGGCTACTCTAGATTGTGCTACCAAGTGAATGATGTTAAAGACTGCAGAGGATGAGGAGGTTATGGTGATAGGTGAGCAAAGGGATTACCTGTCCAATATGGTGTCGGCTTTAAGAGCCGAGAAATGGATTTGAGAGAGATGTGAGGCTTATTTGGCGTTTGTACGTCAATCAGGAACTGAGGATCTGACGGTGGATAAGGTTAGAACCGTTACGAATTTTTAAGATGTTTTTCCAGAGTAGCTTCCGGGTTTGCCTCCGAATCGAGAGGTTGAGTTTGGAATCGACCTGTTGCCTAGAACGGTACCGGTGTCCATTGCACCTTACAGGACGGCACCAAAGGAGTTGGTGAAGCTGAAAGCCCAAATTCAAGAGTTGTTGGATAGGGGTTTCATCAGACCAAGTGTGTCTCCGTGGGGAACACCAGTGTTGTTCGTAAAGAAGAAAGATGGATCAATGCGGATGTCCATAGATTATCGGCAGTTGAACAAATAGACAATTAAGAATAAGTACCCATTGCCAAGAATCGATGACTTATTCGACCAGCTTAGGGGAGCTTTGGTATTTTCCAAGATTGACCTTCGATCTGGGTATCATCAATTGAGGGTTAAGGAGGTGGATATTCACAAGACGACGTTCCAAACTCGGTATGGTCACTATGAATTTTTGGTCATGTCATTTGGGCTGACGAACGTACCTGCAGCATTTATGGATTTGATGAATCGAGTGTTCCAGCCATTCTTGGATCGATTCGTGGTTGTCTTTATCGACGATATTCTGGTATATTCTAAAACTAAGAGGAAGCATGATGAGCATCTCTGTATTGTGCTGCAAGTACTGAGGGAGAAGGAGCTTTATGCGAAATTCAGTAAGTGTGAGTTCTGGTTGAGGGAGGTAACTTTCTTGGGGCATGTTGTCTCTACCGAGGGGATTAAGGTAGACCCTCAAAAGATAGAAGCAATTCTAGAATGGAAACCACCGAGGTCAGTATCAGAAATTTAGAGTTTTCTGGGTTTTGCTGGGTACTATAGGAGGTTTGTGGAAGGATTTTCTGTAATGGCAGCACCACTAACAAAGCTCATAAGGAAAGGGGTACCATTTGTTTGGACCGAGAAGCAGCAAGAAGCTTTTGAGAAGCTGAAGAAAGTTATGACCGAGGCACCTGTACTAATTCAGCCGGAGTCTGGAAAAGATTTTACCGTATTCAGTGATGCATCACATGTAGGGTTGGGCTGTTATTGATACAAGAGGGTAAAGTGGTTGCTTATGCGTCGCGATAGCTTAAACCTCATGAAGTAAACTATCCTACCCATGATTTGGAGTTGCAGTAGTAATCTTTGCACTCAAGATTTGGAGACATTACTTGTACGAAGAAAGGTGTATCATATACATCGATCATAAGAGTCTTAAGTACTTGCTGACTCAGAAGAAGCTGAATCTTAGGCAACGGAGATGGATAAAGTTACTTAAGGATTATGACTGTGCGATTGAGTATCACCCAGGCAAAGCTAATGTGGTGGCTGATGCCCTAAGTTGTAGAACTGTATCTGATCTGAGAGCAATGTTTGCTCGTTTAAGTTTGTATGACGATGGTAGTCTGTTAGCAAAACTGCAAGTAAGGCCAACTTGGGCTGATGAGATTAAGGAAAAGCAGTCAAAGGATGAGTGTCTGGTTTCTCGATTCCAGCAAGTTAGGGTGGGGATACTTCTGAGTTTGGACTAAACAGTGAGGGAGTTCTATATTTTCGAGGTAGAGTTTGTATTCTGAAGGACTCTAATTTGAGGCAGGCAATTCTAAAAGAAGCTCATGGAGGACTGTGTGCTATGCATCCTGGAGGGAATAACATGTATCGCGACCTAAAGGAATTGTATTGGTGGCCTAGACTGAAGCGAGAGGTAACGAAATTTGTGGGGAAATGTCTACTTGCCAGCAAGTGAAAGCTGAACATCAATTACCTTCCAGACTTTTGCAGCAAGTAAAAATACCACTTTGGAAGTGGGAAAGGGTAACCATGGACTTTGTGAGTGGATTACCCTTGACACCAATGAAGAAGGACTTGATTTGGGTGATTGTGGATAGGTTGACCAATTCTGCTCATTTTGTGCCTGTTCGCACTGATTATTCACTTCAGAAGTTAGCCAAATTATATGTGGCAGAAATTGTGCGACTACACGGAGTGCCAGTATCAATTATTTCTGATCGAGATCCTAGATTCGCATCTCGGTTTTGGCAAAAGTTGCATGAGGCTTTGGGAACACGACTGAACTTTAGCACAGCTTTTCATCCTCAGACGGATGGTTAGTCGGAAAGGGTTATTCAGATTCCGGAAGACATGTTGAGGGGATGCATTATCGACTTTTGAGGCAGTTGGGAGGATTATCTACCGTTGGCAGAATTTGTGTACAATAACAGTTATCAGGCTAGTATTCGTATGGCACCTTATGAAGCGTTTTATGGACGCAAGTGTCATACCCCTAGTTGTTGGACCGAATTGGACGAGCGGCAAGTTCTTGGACCTGAGTTGGTAGCAGAGACTGAAGAAAAGGTCAAGGTAATTAGGGAACGATTAAAAGAGGCATCTGATCGGCAGAAGTCTTACGCGGATTTAAAGTATAAGGAGATTGAGTACTCAGTGGGTGACATGGTCTTTTTGAAGGTATCACCTTGGAAGAAGATACTAAGATTTGGAAAGAAAGGCAAGTTGAGTCCGCGGTTCATTAGGCCTTATCGGGTTCTTAAGCGAATAGGTCCAGTGGCTTATCAGTTGGAATTACCTCCGGAGCTAGACAGGATTCATGATGTGTTTCACGTATCCATGTTAAGGCGATATCGTTTTGACCCTACTTATGTTGTACCGGTTGCAGAGGTTGAGGTACAGCCTGACTTGACCTTTGAGGAAGAACCTGTACAGATTCTGGAACAAGACGTGAAGATTCTAAGAAGAAAGTCAGTTCCGTTAGTAAAGGTACTTTGGCGTAATCATGGTTCAACAATACCCTCAATTATTTGGATCAGGTAACTTTCGAGGACAAAATTTCTTTAAGGACGGTAGAGTTGTAACGCCCTAATTTTTGGGATTTTTGTGATTTTTGGCTAATTCTTAAAATTCTATGTTTTGACTGTATAGATTATATTTTAGTATGATAGTGGGCCCCTAGAAGGCCCAAGCTTAGGTGGAAACTCGACAGATTTAAGAAATTTGAGTGTTTAAGAGAAGGAGGTCCTGAAGAAGTGGGCTTTTAAATTTAAAGTTAGCAAAATAGAGCACAAAGAAGCCCCTAGTAAGGTGGTTAAATGACGCCACTAAGGAGCTATAAAAGTGGCGCCTAGGAGGGTTTGGAGGTCCAGGGTTCAAGTCATAGGTAAGTATTAAGGTGTTTTATTTTTTTTATAAGCAGGAGTGGTGAGTGGTAGACTTTAGGTAAAACTCTGGTAGGAAAAGTTTGAAATGGTCATGTGAGTAAATCAAAGAGGAAGTTGAGGAGCATTTGAATTTTGAAGAAAAGTGACTCTTGGTAATGCAATTTTAGCATTTGGCTTGGTGAGTATTTCGAAAATTACGGTGCTAGAAGGTGCCGATTTCTTTGAGGTTCTTTTTGAGATCCTTGTGCCGATTTCTCTAGGTCAGTAAGCTTTCTACCTTTGCCAATTTTGCTTAGCACATTAGGTCTTCTTTTTCTTCTTCTTTTCGTCTTTTATGTTCTAGTAGCCAAACCCTACTACTCCCCTTATTACCGAACCTTCTTTTGACCAAATACCTCTTCTCCCTCTTTTTTCTCTCATCATTTTCTCTCCTTCATTGTTTCTTCAAAGCCGAACCACCATTTTTGAATCCCCTCTTGACCGAATCTGTTCTACCCACACTTCTCTTCTTCTTTACTTCTTCTTGTCGACTCCCATCTTCTTCACCTCTATTTTGTCTCAAAAACCAAATACTTACTATCGATTCAACCTCATAGCTGAACCTATTCCCCATCATCACTCTCCCCTCTCTCTTCTTCTTTTACTTCATCAAGACCCCTTGTTTCTTGTTAGGCCGAATACCTTGTGGAGCCGAACCTCATCTTTTCTTTCTTGGAATTGAAAACCTTCGTACCCTGTGGTGTTTAAGGCCGAATCTTAGACCAACTCTGTCTTCTTTTGGGATTTGTGGAAGGAGTTGGTATAGATCGGGTTGAATCGTCATCTTGGAGCACTTCTAAGTTAGAATAGTAGTTGGTGAGCGTACAAACCTTATCTTTTCACTAATGCTTGTTCTAAGGCAAAGAGCCGAAACCCCTTAGGGGAGGCTAACGTTTTAACGTTTTTTATTAAGGGCATGTTGGCCTTTTTCTCTTCTTCTTTATGCGTTAGGGTGATCAAGGGATTGTGCAACTAAGGATTTTGAAGGCTAACACTGTTGGACACCGGGATCTAGTCCATAGTCGGCATAGAGGTAAGATCTTTAGGGACTTAGGCTATGTTGGCCGATTGTGGTAAAGAGGTTAAGGCTTTAGTGTTACCGATTATTGGACTAATGTATTAGTGACCGATTGTAGGCTTTTTTGTGCGAGGATCTTGGCAGCGTATCGACAGATAACAGGTGTATATCATACCCTTGCTATAGACTAGAACGGCAAAGGCCGTAATGACCAAAAAGACGGTTGAAAAGTGACCGAAAAGTGACCAAAAATGACCGAAAGGTCGGCCCTGTGAGGATCTATGAGTAACCGATTACTCCCCCTGATAATTTGGATCTGGAATCGTTGATGAGGGAATTGCAAAGTGTGCAATTCCGTGCGTTTTGGTAAGTTGGGCCTCGAGGGACCAAGTGTGGGCCAATGGGCTTCTGGGCCCATAGAGGTAAACATTGTCATTAAAGGCGTTCTGACAACTGTAGGAATGAATACGGTTAAAAATCTGTAATCTGAACGTAAAATTGGTTTAAACGGGCTTAAGGTACTAGTGGACACCGTAGGGCCATTAGAGGGTTTTGGGCCTAAAAGAACAAAACTGGAAACTAAGTACAAAACTGGAAACTAAGTTAAAATGGACTTCTGTAACGACTCATGGACAAATAGTCACTTTGATATACATAAAATCTCAGAAAATCATTAAAATGACTAAAATACCCCTAAGCATGGAAAATTACCATTATACCCCTAGGCACAAATGACCAATGTACCCCTAAGGTTAATCTTATCTGAGATGCATGATATTCTGATTATGTTTGATGTATGCCATGACATATTTTTCTGTTGCATGGGTTATGGGTTATATTGATGGAGGAAGCGTTCTGGTGGCCTCGCCACATATATCTGTTCTGGTGGCCTCGCCACATATATTGTTCTGGTGACTTCGTCACAATATCTGGCAGCCTCGCTGTAAATTCCGTGGTATGTAGCGGATGGGTGGGTCGAGTAGTCTCCCCACATGGTGTAAGGTTGGTACGGGGGTGTTATGGATGGATCTGGGTTGGGCTTTCTGCATACATGATGTATATATCTATTCTGTATATGTTTTGGGCCTACGGGCTTCATCCTGATTTCTGTACTGGGCCAAGGCCCAATTAAATCTGATTTTGAGGCTTGATCTATTTTGGGATATGGTTGGGACTATGTTACACACTAAGTTTATCAAGCTCACCCTTATTTTCATCTCCGCAGGTAATCCCCAACCATAGTGGGCTTGGAGCTGTGAGGGATTCGGAGTGGCCACATCATTTGCAAAGTTGGGTTCTATTTTTAGCTGGTTTATTTTATTTACTTGGTTTTTTTAAAAATTTTGGGTTTAAAGTTGTAATAAGGCCGCTCCTTAAATTTCTTCTATGGTTTTATTTACTGGTTTACTAATATTATATCGAAACTGCTAGCAGTAGGCCGCGCGGGCTTTTCCAAATTTAATGAATGTTTTCAAACACAACAAATGTAACAAATGGATAATCTAAGGACTTAAATAATTAACTTTTTGATAAACCCCTGTTTTTACAAAGATCACTTTAATCTCTTTAAGCAAAGAACACATAGCTAGTCGTAAGTCCATGTGACACGCCAGATTGGGCCATAACGTCTGGGTCGAGTTTGGGGTGTTACATTCCTCATTAACCAAGCCTAACCAAACTCTTTTTACTCTTATGGCAAACCATGATTCCCATTATTTCACACAAGTACCAACAATTTATCAACTTTACAAACTGGTTCAATTTAGGTGTTTTCCATGAACACCCTTTTACAAAAGTTGTTTATTTAACAACAATGACGCATTTTCTTCCATAAAAATCCAGAAAACATTACTTATGCATTCATAGGAAAACTTTAAACTTTCAACCATTTTGCAATTTAGTCCCCTCAATAGGTAGCCCATGCTACAAGGGTCTCAAAAATGTAAAAATCATCAAGAAAAGTCTTGAAAATCACTTACTTGGAAGGAGACTAAGTATGGTTGCTAACTTCGGCAAGGAAGAAGGAAAATTGAAAAAGATGAAGCTACCATTTTTTTATTTTATTTCTAGTCAAATTGGTCGCCTAATACCACCAAAAATTTGACTTTTCTTATTTCTTTGTCCCTATGGCCGGCTATGCCTTATTTAATGGCCTATTTACACTTTAAAAAACCCCAATTTTAGTTCTCTAGCTATTTAACACAATTCCCTAATAATTAGCAACTTTTACCTTTTATGCTATTTAGTCATTTTTCATAATTAACCCTTCAATCGCGTAAATTAATTCACCAAAATTTTCATGCACCCTTCTAAACATGATATAACACATAAAATAATGCCAAAAATTTTTTCTCAAACCTCAAGTAAGTGATTTCGAAATTACTATTTCGACTAAGCCCAATTTCAGGCTATCACACACATATCAATGCCACTACACTCCAATCACATCCAAAACTTATCACATAATTTACCAATCCAATTATGCAAATTTGCACATTCACTAAAAACATCATAATTTGCATATATCAATAACAAATATTAGCCATCATCCATGGCCTTACACAAAATGAATTAATCTTCATGACAAGCCAATACATTTGGCCAAAACAATACGACATTATCAAAAAGACCATGTCCCTATACATGCCATACTCAAAATGATAAATCTAACTATACCAAAAGCTCTAACTGATAGTGTGATCAAGCCTCTGACGTTCTTCGATCCCCGAGCTAGCTTGGAGTACTATAAGAAAATGGAAAGAAAAGGGAGTAAGCATAAGGCTTAGTAAGTTTACACGTAAATAATTAATAACATCAATCATACATTATCACACGCACAATACGTTATGAAATTACACAAGATTCTCATATGATTATAGGCATAACTTACTTATTTTTGTCCTTACTATTCATATAACATAAACCCAGCTCATTTCTCATGAGTTTCGTGTAGGTACCTGTACCACTTACAACTTAATCATAACTTTTCTCATTTTGATATAACCTTTAAATTACCTGTTGGACCATTTGGAATACTAAAGGATACCCGACAAGCCTCACACAAAAAGGTATGATGCCAAAGCCATATCCCAGATATGGTCTTACATGGGATCATATATCGATTCTGATAGCCTAGCTATGGTCTTAAACGATGTCTCATACCGATGCCATGTCCTAGACATGGTCTTACACGAAAATGCTTGCCGATGCCATGTCCCAGACATTGTCTTACACTGGCTCACATATCAATGCTGATGCCATGTCCCAAACATGGTCTTACACTAGCTCACATATCGATGCCGATGCCATGTCCCAAACATGGTCTTACACTGACTCACATAACAATATCGATGACATGTCCCAGATATGGTCGTACACTGGCTCTCATAGTAATGTCGAAGCCATTCCCAGACATGGCCTTACACTGGCTCACATATACCCTAATGTCATGACCTCGGTATCCTAACATCCCAAAGGTTTAACCGGGAAGTTTACCACATTAAATCTCATCAAACATATACATAATAATAATTAACACTTCATGCAAAGTAAATCATTAATTTCATAATAACATTAAGCTACATTATTTACATGTAAACTTACCTCGGTATACAAAATATGCGCGACTAGTCCAAATTTAGTCTGAAAGCTTGGTTTTCCCCCGGTCTAGGTCCGAATTCTATTTTTCTTGATCTATAATGAAAAAATTTACTTATTTAATCACCACATTAATCAAGACATTCCAAAATTCCTACTTTGGCAAAATTATCGTTTTGCCCTTAGACTTTCACATAATTACAACTTTGCCCCTAGGCTCGTAAAACGATTTCCTTCAAATTTCTTCATTAACCAAGCCTATTCAAATCTATTTTAAGCCTATAGCAACTCATCAATTTCAATTATTTCACACATTTTCCACCTATTTTACAACTTTTACAAAATTTTCCTTTTTAGGTGTTTTCATGAAAATCCTTTCACAAAAGTTGTTTATTTAACAACCAAGATTCATTTTCTTCCATATAATTTCAGCATACAACATGGATACTCTCATGGCAAAACCCTAGACTCTCAACCATTTTGCAAAATAGTCCCCTCATTAGCTAGATTAAGCTACAAGGGTTCCAAAAATACAAAAATTATAAAAATGACCATAAAAAACACTTACTTGTAAGAAAACTAAGTGGCTAAAAGTTTGAGCTCTCAAAACCCTTATTCTTGTTGAAAATTTTGGCGGGGAGAAGAAAGATGATAGCTTTCCCCTTTTTGTTTTATTTATTTATCAATTAAGTCACCAAATGTTACCTAACCTTTGATTATTGTCAAAATTTTGTCTCCATGCCCAGCCACAACATTATTTTTGGTCTATTTTCTCAATAAAGACCTCTAATTTAATGTTCCATAGCTAATTAACACCTTTAGCTAATTAAACAAAACTTTTTCCTTTTATGCGATTTAGTCCTTTTTCGAAATTAAGCAAGTATTCATTAAAATTAATTCACCAAAATTTTCAAACACTCATATAATCATGCTATAACTCATAAAATAATATTAAAAATAATTTCTATAACCTTGAATTTGTGGTTCTGAAACTACTATTCTGACTAAGCCGAAAAAATCAAGTTGTTACACGAACTCTACTTCGTGGTCTAGAGGTAACCCAGGTAACTCATTAAGAAACTCATCAGGAAATTCTTACACAGTTCACATCTCACGAACCCCTTTTGCTACAACCTGTGAACTGATTAGAAAAGTGAGATATGTTCGCAGCCTTTAATAAACATTTTCTCTAACTTTAGCACCGAAACCACTTTGGACATACACTAAACTCACTCACCAACCACTACAACTTCCTCACCTTTATTGCTTTGCAAGGTAACTCTTTTCAGCTCAAATTCGATCTTGTCTTTGTGCTTAGTCAGCTAGTCCATTCCCAAAATCATGTCAAACCCAAAGAAGGGCAATTCCATTAAGTTCACATAGAAAACTTGACATTGAGTCATCAATGGAACCCAACAGTACATTTTATTAACCAACACACTATCCCCAAATGAACTAGTAATAGTCACACCTTTATCCATGGTCTCTACTAAACTTCCCAGTCCACTAGGTAGTTCACTTATGTGGAACTAAAGTCAATTAGGGAAAACAAAGGAATAGTTCGAGAGTAAAGGTACTTGTATTTACATCTATGGCACCTTGCTCATGGGTTTTTCTTACAACATAGACTCCTTCGAGGCTTCCTAACTCTTCTTCTTAGGTCACAATAGTGTGAGCTAAAGTCCATTGCCCAACTGACATTGTTTCGCCACCTCTGCCTCTTCCTTGACCGCAAGTATCAGCTCACACTTGAGTAGGGGTCGTATTTTGAACTTGTGAACCCTCCCAAAATTCTAGACAGTCTTTAATCAAGTGGCCTTTAGAACCACACTTGAAACAACCTCAAGTCAACTTTTGGCACTCCCAAGGATGCTTTCTCTCTCAGTACTCACAGAATGGCCAGCTCACAAACTTGTGTGAATCCTTATTTTCATCCTAGGTGTCATTCTTCTAATGCGAATGGTTTGACCTAAAGCTTTATTTAACATTTCTTTGCAAGTCGCGGTTCCTTTTGAACACTCTCCCAGCCATTTACTTTCCAGCTCCAACTTTAATTCGTGAAGCCTTAATCTCCTCACAAGCATTGGCCTTGTCCTCTAGCTCATTGAAGTTCACATTATAATGAGTTACCAAGTAAAGCTGGATATCACAATATAGTCCGAAACTAAATTATTGACAACGATCTTTCCCATACGAAACCATCTCTGATGCGTACTGGCTTAGCCGCACAACTCGTACTCAGCCACTGACAGTTCACCTTGCACAGGGTTAATGAACTCACACTTGCGAGCCTACATATATTTCTCGCCCATAAACTTATTTTTAAAAGTCCCTAAGAAGATTTATAATGTCAATCTGTCCGCGACAGTTCCTTGTTTCATGATATTCCACCAACAATGTGGATCGCCGGTGAGTAAAGACACAATATATCCCAACTTTTCTTGGTTAGAACATGTCATTTGCTCAAGGATTTTCTAACACCCTCAAGGTAATATTTAGCCTTGTTAGGTTTAGCTCCTCTAATACCACTAAATTCTCTACCACTTAGAGCTGTAGTGGCAAACCATGATTTGCAGGTGCAGGGTTGGCTCCAACAACTCGCTAAAAAGCTCCAATCACTGCCTGAACCAAACGCTCCATGCTTTCTTCCAAGATCTTCACCCTGTGAGGTCGCTCTTGCATAATCAAAGTCTGATTACCTTTTTAGGAATTAGCAGCTTTATTCATACGGTTCGCATTCACTCTACGAGGAGGCATTATTGCTTATTCTAAACGTACATCAGATACTAAATTAGGTAAGACTTCAAATGCACTGAATTGGGTATCCAAAACTTAATACAGTTCACCACACACAACTCATACATAGCACAATTCGTAAAACACAACTTACTTACTGGATTGGGAAATAGCAGAGAGATTATTTGAGGCATAATCCTGAAAAAGATACAGTTGAACCAAGGGAAATGTCGTTCCTAGTCCTACCCAAAATAAGCAATTTCACACACATAAAACTTCAAAATATTAGCAAAGTTACCTTACCAATTCTAGTGGACTCGTTTTGCCAATTCTAGTGAACACACCTCCCCACCTTGGCGAGCTTACCTGTTGATTGGTTAGTCCAGTGAACAAAGCTCTAATACCAATTAATGTAACACTGTAACACCCCAAACCAGGCCCAAACATTATGGCCAAATCTGGTGTGTCACATGGTCGATGAATGACACCTCGTTCTTTTATTAACAAGTTTAGCAAAATCATTTTAAGAGTATTGAGGAAAATAACAGGTTATTTAGTGAAAGTTCTATCCACTATCAATTGGTGTTTATTTCTTTAGAAGGTCATATCTTGTTATTAGGTGATCCAGTTGTAGCGTACGATGTGTTTTGAAAACATTGATTAATTTTAAATAAAAACTCGCGCAGCCTTAGTCTATTCGTTATAAGCAAGTTATAATTAAATAAATGAAAAATAAAAATAAATTAAGCGGCCTTATTACAAATTAAAAACACAAAAAGAAAATAAATTAAGAAAATACTAAAATAAATAATTTTAAGAAAATAAAACCAAATGCAGTTCACATGGCCACTCCGAATCCCTCCAGCTCCAAGTCTTCTAAGGTTGGGGCTCACCTACATAGATTAAAAGGGAAGGGGTGACTTTGTGAAAACTTAGTGTGTAAGCTAAACCCAACCAAAGTCCAGATCAATACAAGCTTAACTGGGCCTAAGCCCTATCTAGATACAGTATTAACTGGGCCTTAGCCCTATTCAGTAAACAGTAATTACTGGGCCTCAGCCCTATTCAGAAATTAGTGTGGCCCTGAGGCCCATTACAGTAACAGAACAGTATTTATGCATGAATGCAAAACCCAGCTCAATCCAGCCCTACACACCACTTGTACCAGCCCTATACACCATGTGGGGAATAACTCAACCCACCCAGCCCTACACACCACAGTCGCAGCATAGCTGCTTAATCAAATAATGTGGCCAAGCCACTAAACAATAAAACGAGGCAAAGCCCCTAACAGTAAACATGGCATTACCACTTAGCACTTACTCCATCAAAACCCAATCCCATGCAAAAGTATAATATGTCATGGCATACAGTGAACAGATTTAATTTAGCATGCAATTCAGTCAACTTAGCCCTAGGGGTAAAATAGTCTTTTAGCACCTAGGGGTAAAACAGTAATTTTTCACCCTTAAGGGGTATTTCAGTAAATTTTCCAATTTTTAGGGTTTCCTGCTCATTACAGTTTGTTAACAGTCTTAATGGCGTCCAAATAACTAATTCAGCCCCTTTTATTATTACAGAGTCATCGGGCCCTAAAACCCCTAATGGGCCCTACAGTGTCAACTAGCTATTACAGCCCACTAAGCCCATATTTACGCCCATTTTAGCAAAATTAATAGTCTAACTACCAGATTAAACTTACCACTCATTTTCACCCATATGGGCCCGTAAGCCCATTCGTCCCAAATTCGGCCCTCCGAGGCTCAAAACCACCGACATACATAAAATCGCGCACACATCATTTTTACCGTTTGCGATTACATATTTTACTGATCTAATTTGACCCACGAGCGTTCACACGCTTGCAAGCCCTTGAAATGCCAAAATTTTGGCATTTTGTCTTTTCGACTTTTGTCAATTGAGTCTACTAGTGGGTGTCGATTACACACCTGTTTGTGCTACTACATCGAGATCCGCACCGAACTAACCCTACAATCGTATTTAACTATACTGTTAGCTACAAATCAACAGAATCAATGAAACTAACAACCCACTATATTCGACCAACACCTTCTAAGGCCCTTAATCCCTTACCTTTGCCGAAATCAATAACTAGATCTAGTTCTAGATTGTGCCACGGTCCTAGCCTCCAATGCTCCTTGTTAGATCACCTTCTGTCTACACTAAAACACAAAAGAACCAAAAGAAAGAGGCAAATAAAACCCTTAGTCCAAAAACGACAGCCACCCTAAGGAGTTAGGGGTTTTCGGCTTTTCTTGAATCACAAGATAAAGAATGAAAAGGGTTTCAAACACTTACCAATGATCTATTTGCCAAAAAAGCGTTCCTGATCCAACCTAATCCAGATCTACTATAGATCTAATCGGAACTTGAAAAGAGAATGGATCTAAAAGATCTAAAGGCTTCCCGAATCACTATGGATATGGAGGTTTCGGCTTTTGTATGAAGAAGAAGAAGATTAGAAGTTTATGTAATGGAGAGGAGAAGATGTCGACAGAGGTTAAGAGTGTTGTAAGGTTCGGCTTTTGAAAGAATTGGGTTGAAGAAAAGAATGGAGATTTGGTCAATGGAGAAATCGGTAATAATAGCTTCAGGTTTCAGCTTTTATGGTATCGGCTAGGAAGGTTTGAGAAAAGAGATTACTTTAACTGATAGAGAAAAGAAGAAATTAGAAGAGAAGAAAGAAGAGATGGATTCGGCTTGAGAATAAAATAGAAGAGAAAAGAAAAGAAAAGAAGAGGAGAGGGTTTGGTTCTGGACAAATCAGCACAAGGAGAGGATGTATGGGTCTTGTTTCTGGCTTTTAGATCATAAGAGAGGAGGAAAAGAAAGAACAAAGAATGGAACCCCTTGAGACTTACCTAATTGGCACTAAAACCTGATTCAAAATAAATCCCGAAAAAGAACCAAAGAGGACATTCGGCACACTAAGGCTACACTTGCCGAAAATGCAAGTTCAACACCCCAAATGCCAAATTTGCTCTTCCAAGACCCCTACAATCGACCACCACTTGTTCCTATTCAAAATTCCTAGATTTTCTCCCCTTATCCCTCCTTGATTCAATCCCATGAGCACCTCAAATGCTTCCTAACAGAGTTTCACTTGGAGTCCATCACATGCCTTGCACATGTATTAAAAATAAAACCCCACATTGCTTACCAAGAGACTTGAACCTTAGCTCCTGCACAACCTCCACACGCCACTCCCTTGTCTCTTAAGTGGCGTTACATTGCCACCTTACCACAAGTCAACTTGTGTCTTAATTTGTCAACATTTTCTTAAAAGCCCACTTAGTCAGAGCCCCTTCTCCCTTAGGTCTAAAATTTTAAAATTCTACCGGGTTTTTAACTTAAACTTGGGCCTTCTAAAGGCCCACTAACACACTCAAAACATAAACTAACACATCCAGACAAGCAAAAGTTAAGTTTACACAAAATCCTAAAAATCTCAAAAATTAGGGCGTTACAGCTCTACCCCCTTAAAGAAATTTCGACCTCGAAATTTACCTGGTCAAAACAGGTGAGGGTATTGTTGATGCATCGCCTCTTCTGGCTCCCACGTAGCTTCTTCTCTGCCATGATTGTGCCACAGTACTTTTACCAATGGGACTAACTTCTTTCTTAATACCTTGACACCATGGTCCAAAATTTGCATAGGTTCTTCTTCAAAAGTCAAGTCAGTTTTCACCTCAATTTCTTCCACTGGTACGACATGAGAAGGATCAGATTGATACCGCCTTAGCATAGAGACATGAAAGACATCATGAATCCTATCCAGTTTCAGAGGTAATTCCAACTGATATGCTACCGGACCTACCCGTCTAAGAACTCGATAAGGCCTGATGAACTGCGGACTCAACTTGCCTTTCTTACCAAACCTTAATATTTTCTTCCAAGGTGAGACCTTCAAGATGACCATATCTCCAAATGAGTACTCAATTTCCTTACGCTTTAAGTCAGCATAAGATTTCTACCTATCAGATGCTTCCTTTAACCGATCTCTAATCAACTTAACCTTGTCTTCAGTATCTGCCACCAACTCTGGCCCAAAACCTAACGTTCTCCTAACTCTGTCCAATAGGTAAGCGCACGACACCTACGTCCATACAACGCCTCATACGGAGCCATTCGAATACTCACCTGATAGCTGTTGTTGTAAGCAAACTCCGCTAATGGCAAGTAATCCTCCCAACTACCTCGGAAGTCGATCACACAACCCCTCAACATGTCCTTCAAAACTTGAATAACCCTTTCCGACTGCCCATCTATTTGGGGGTGAAAAGTTGTGTTGAAATCCAACTGTGTATCCAACACCTCATGCAACTTCTGCCAGAATTGAGATGTAAACCTTGGATCCTGATCAGAAATAATCGAAACTGGCACTCCATGAAGTTGCACTATCTCTGCCACATACAACTTAGCTAATTTCTGAAGTGAGTAGTCAGTTCGGACAGGTATGAAATGAGCAGATTTCGTTAACCTAACCACAATCACCCAAACAAACTACCATCGTTATATAGACTCAGACGAGCAAACATTGCTCTCAACTCAGTTATAGCTCTCCTACTCAGTGCATCAGCCACCACATTTGCTTTGTCTGGGTGATACTCAATCAAACAGTCGTAGTCCTTAAGCAACTCTATCCATCTTCATTGCCTAAGGTTCAACTCCTTCTGAGTCAACAAATATTTGAGACTCTTATGGTTTGTATATATAATGCACTTTTCTCCATACAAGTAGTGTCTCTAAATCTTTAACACAAAAACAACCGCTGCCAACTCCAAATCGTGCATAGGATAGTTTGCTTCGTGAGGCTTAAGCTGTCGCGATGCATAAGCGACCACCTTACCCTCTGGCATCAATACACAGCCTAAACCAACATGCGATGCATCATTGTACACAATGAAATCCTTCTCAGACTCCGACTAAATCAAAACTGGCGCCTAAGTCAGAACTTTCTTCAACCTATCGAATGCCTCTTGCTGTTTCTCAATCCATACAAATGGTACTCCTTTCCTCAATAGTTTCGTCAACGATGCAGCAATCAAAGAAAATCCTTCTATAAACATTCTGTAGTACCCTGCCAAACCTAGAAAACTTTAAATTTTTGACACAGATTCCGGTGGCTTCCAATCCAAAACTGCCTCAATTTTCCAAGGATCCACCCTAATCCCCTCAGTAGAAACAACGTGACCTAAAAACGTCACCTCTTGTAACCAAAATTCGCACTTGTTGAATTTCGCATACAGTTGCTTCTCCCTCAATACTTACAGAACAATACGAAGATGCTCATCATGCTTCTCCTCAGTTTCTAAATACACCAGAATATCGTTTATGAAGACGACTACGAATCAATCCAAGTAAGATTGAAATACCCGATTCATCAAATCCATGAAAGCTACTGGTGCATTAGTCAATCCAAACGGCATTACCAGAAACTCGTAATGACCATATCGAGTTCTGAATGCTATCTTATGAATATCCACCTCTTTGACCCTTAACTGGTGATATCCAGATCGAAGATCGATCTTGGAAAATACCGAAGCTCCTCTTAGCTAGTCAAACAGGTCATCGATCCTTGGCAGAGGGTACTTTTTCTTAATCGTCAGTTTGATCAACTGGCGATAATCGATGCACATACGCATCGTCCCATCTTTCTTCTTCACGAACAGTACTGGTGCTCCCCAAGGAGACACATTTGGTCTAATAAAACCTCTATCCAACAACTCTTGGATTTGTGCTTTCAACTCCACTAGCTCCTTTGGTGCCATCCTGTAAGGTGCGATGGACACTACAGTCGTTCCAGGCAACAAGTCGATTCCAAATTCGACTTCACGATTTAAAGGCAACCTAGGAAGCCTTTCAGGAAAGACATCTTGAAATTCCTTAACAGTTCTAACCTTTCCTGCAGTTAAACCCTCAGCATCTGACTGACTCACATATGCCAAATACGCCTCGCAACCCTTGCGAATAAACTTTTCAGCTCTCAATGCTGAAATAACATTGGAAAAGTAATCCCTTCGCTCCCCTACAACCATCACCTCCTCGTCCTCTGCGGTCTTTAACACCATCCGTTTAGCCGCACAATCTAGAGTCGCCCTATGCTTAGCAAGCCAATCCATTCCCAAAATGAGATCGAATTCTCCAAATGGTAGCTCCATTAAATCCGTAGAGAAAATCCTACCTTGAATCTTTAAAGGCACATTTCTAAAGAGTTTGTCTACCCTAACTGAGTGACCTAGTGGACTTATCACAGTTACCCTACTCATAATTTCCTCAGAGTGCACACCCAACGTCCCAGATATATCTCATGCAACATACGAATGGGTAGAACTAATATCTATCAAGGTAGTATATGGCATGCTAGAAATGAAAAACATACCAGTTATGACGTTAAGTGCGTCACCCTCCTCTCAGCGACGAGCAGCATAAACCAACGCTGGCTTTTGAGCCTCAGCATTTTCAACACCCTTGCCTGGTGTTCCACGTCCACAGCCATTTCCATTACCGCCCCTACCCTCTCAGCGGTTGTGGTCTACCTCGCACTAGTTCAGCAACCCTCTGTTCAACAGCTTGCATCTGAGCTGGCTTCTAAGGACAGTCCTTAACTCTATGCTCCTTGGATCCACACCAGAAACATGCCCCAATACGCTTCCAATATTCTCCCAGATGCACTCTGCCACAATCCCCGTAAGCCTGCGGTCTAACCACATTCATTGAAACTGCTCGAACCGATTCATCCACTCTAGCTCTTTTAACATTTCTGCCTGCAGCACCCGAGGGTCTAGAATCCCTCCTGAACCAATTCTAGTCCTTCTCATGGTTTTGCCGTTCAGTTCGTTTCACCTCCTTAGCTATCTTAGCCTTTTCCACTAAAGCAGTAAAGTCGCGCTCCCTATGCGGAGCAATCAGCACCCTAAGCTCATCCCTGAGGCCATCCTTAAATCATATGCTATGTTCATACTCCGTAGTAACTATTCCACTAGTGTACCGACTGAACCTTAAGAATTCAGCCTCGTACTCAGCAACAAACTTATTACCCTGGGTCAGGTTCAGAAATTCCTTCCTTCGGGCGTTCACATAGCTTGCCCCAATGTACTTCCCTTTGAAGGCCGTCTTAAATAGCTCCCAAGTTTCCTGCTCAGTTGGGGTACTATCCCTCACAGTGATCCACCACTGGTACACCTCGCCTCGCAGCAGAGATACTGCTCTCTTCAGCTTTTGCTCCACTAAGCAATCCAAATTGTCCATGATTCGCTCCGTGGCCTCCAACCAGTATTTGGCCACATTTGGGGCTACTCTAAATACGCCCTTGAAAACCTCTACTCCGTTAGCTCGGAGTCGATCAAAAATAGACCCTCGATTCACAGTCTCCTACTTGCTCCAGCGACCCTTTCTAGAACCCTTAACATCGCCTGGGACAAAGCATTGTCCCCTGCAGCCCAAACATACGACCCGGTCTTAGTCGTTGGTGGTGCCCGTGTCCCCTCAGCTGGCATTGTCTTGAAGATGAAGACCCAGCTTGTGCACTACCTCAGCCACGTCCACGGCCCTGTCCACGAGCTGCCCTCATACTCATAACGTATTATTTGATTACGAATTTTATGAATTAGTTTAGTATTTTAGTGTTTATATAGTATTTTAGAGTTTGTTTTCGCAGAATCGTAGCCTAGCTACAGTCTCAATCTTTTAGGGTTTTTAGTTTATCCTACTGTCTCAGTCTCTACAGTTTCAGTATTACCCTAACAACAGAATCTTAGTAGGGTCTTAGTACTATCTACAGTAATATTTCAGTATAGTACAGTATAGTAAAAATACTTACAAACTTGGTGCCGGAGGTTCGGTGTGCCACTCTTCAGAAATCCAGATTTCAGGGAACCAAATTTTTGTAAAATTTTAGTAAGACTAAACTTTATTTTTAAAGTTTGAAAAGGGTTTTCTTAAGAAATTTTCCAAAACCAATTTTCAAAATACCCTTCTTGGGCCTTGATTTTAAATTTTAAGAAAACTTTTTGGACCCGATCCACAGCCGAGTTGTTGCAACTTGACTCTGATACCACTAAATGTAACACCCCAAGCCTGGCCCAAACGTTATGGCCAAATTCAGTGTGTCACATGGTCGATGAATGACATCTCGTTCTTTTATTAACAAGTTTAGCAAAATCATTTTAAGAGTATTGAGGAAAATAACAGGTTATTTAGTGAAAGTCTTATCCACTATCAATTGTGTTTATTTCTTTAGAAGGTCTTATCTTGTTATTAGGTGATCCAATTGTAGCATACGATGTGTTTTGAAAATGTTGATTACTTTTAAATAAAAACCCCCACAGCCTTGGTCTATTCATTATAAGCAAGTTATAATTAAATAAATGAAAAATAAAAATAAATTAAGCAGCCTTATTACAAATTAAAAACCCAAAAAGAAAATAAATTAAGAAAATACTGAAATAAATAATTTTAAGAAAATGTAACCAAATGCAGTTCACATGGCCACTCTGAATCCCTCCAGCTCCAAGTCTTCTAAGGTTGCGCCTCATCTGCATAAATTAAAAGGGAAGGGGTCAGTTTGTGAAAACTCAATGTGTAAGCTAAACCCAACCAGAGTCCAGATCAGTACAAGCTTAACTGGGCCTAAGCCCTATCCAGATACAGTATTAACTGGGCCTTAGCCCTATTTAGTAAATAGTAATTACTGGGCCTCAGCCTTATTCAGAAATTAGTGTGGCCCTTAGGCCCATTACAGTAACAAAACAGTATTTATGCATGAATGCAAAACCCAGACAATCCAGCCCTACACACCACCCGTACCATCCCTACACACCATGTAGGGAATAAATCAACCCACCCAGTCCTACACACCACAGTCGCAGCATAGCTGCTTAATCAAATAACATGGCCAAGCCACTAAATAATAAAACGAGGCAAAGCCCCTAACAGTAAACGTGGCCTTACCACTTAGCACTTCCTCCAACCCAATCCCATGCAACAGTATAATACGTCATGGCATACAGTGAACAGATTTAATTTAGCATACAATTCAGTCAACTTAGCCCTAGGGGTAAAATAGTCTTTTAGCACCTAGGGGTAAAACAGTAATTTTTCACCCTTAAGGGGTATTTCAGTAAATTTTTCAATTTTTAGGGTTTCCTGCTCATTATAGTTTGTTAACAGTCTTAATGGTGTCCAAATAACTCATTCAGCCCATTTTATTATTACAGAGTCATCGGGCCTTAAAACCCCTAATGGGCCCTACAATGTCCACTAGCTATTACAGCCCACTAAGCCCATATTTTATGCCCGTTTTAGCAGAATTAACAGTCCAACTACCAGATTAAACTTACCGCTCATCTTCACCCATATGGGCTCGTAAGCCCATTCGGCCCAAATTCGGCCCTCCGAGGCCCAAAACCATCAATGTGCTACTACGTCGAGATCCGCACCGAACTAATCCTACAATCATTTTTAACCACACTGTTAGGTACAAATCAATGGAATCAATGAAACTAACAACCCAACATATTCGGCCAACACCTTCAAAGGCCCTTAATCCCTTACCTTTGCTGAAATCAATAACTAGATTAGTTCTAGATTGTGCCACGGTCCTAGCCTCCAATGCTCCTTGTTAGATCACCTTCTGTCTACACTAAAACACAAAAGAACTGAAAGAAAGAGGCTAATAAAACCCTTAGTCCAAAAACGACAGCCACCCTAACAAGTTAGGGGTTTTCGGCTTTTCTTGAATCACAAGATAAAGAATGAAAAGGGTTTCAAATACTTACCAACGATCTATTTGCCAAAGAAGCATTTCCAATCCAACCTAATCCAGATCTAGTATAGATCTAATCGAAATTGAAAATAGAATGGTTCCAAGAGATCTAAAGGGTCAATTCTCGAATCACTATAGATATCGAGGTTTCGTCATCTGTATGAAGAAGAAGAAGATTAGAAGTTTATGTAATGGAGAGGAGAAGATGTCGACAGAGGTTAAGTGTGTTGTGAGGTTCGGCTTTTGAAAGAATTGGGTTGAAGAAAAGAATGGAGATTCGGTCAATGGAGAAATCGGCAACAATAGCTTCTGGTTTTGGCTTTTATGGTATCGGCTAGGAAACTTTGAGAAAAGAGATTACTTTAACTGATAGAGAAAAGAAGAAAGAAGAAGAGAAGAAAGAAGAGATGGATTCAGCTTAAGAATAAAATAGAAGAGAAAAGAAAAGAAAAGAAAAGAAGAGGAAAGGGTTTGGTTCTGGACAAATTGGCATAATGAGAGGATGTATGGGTCTTGTTTTTGGCTTTTAGATCATAAGAGAGGAGGAAAAGAAAGAACAAAGAATGGAACCCCTTGAGACTTACCTAATCGGCACTAAAACCTGACTCAAAATAAATCCCGAAAAAGAACCAAAGAGGACATTCGGCACACTAAAGCTACACTTGCCGAAAATGCAAGTCAACACCCCAAATGCTGAACTTGCTCTTCCAAGAGCCCTACAATCGACCACCACTTGTTCCTATTCAAAATTCCTAGATTTTCTCCCCTTATCCCTCCTTGATTCAATCCTATGAGCACCTCAAACTCTTTCCAACAGAGTTTCACTTGGAGTCCATCACATGCCTTGCACATGCATTAAAAATAAAACCCCACATTGCTTACCAAGAGACTTGAACCTTAGCTCCTGCACAACCTCCATACGCCACTCCCTTGTCTCTTAAGTGGCGTTACATTGCCACCTTACCACAAGTCAACTTGTGTCTTAATTTGTCAACATTTTCTTAAAAGCCCACTTAGTCAGAGTCCCTTCTCCCTTAGATCTAAAATTCTAAAATTCTATAGGGTTTTTAAATTAAACTTGGGCCTTCTAAAGGCCCACTAACACACTCAAAACATAAATTAACACATCCAGACAAGCAAATATTAAGTTTACACAAAATCCCAAAAATCTCAAAAATTAGGGCGTTACAAACACCCCAAACCTCACCGAGTTAGTTTAATCCAAATCTAGTGAGCTACATTAGCCACCAAAGTGACTCTATGTTAACTCTCAACCTAACCTCTAACATACCATTTACTTATGGCAATAGTGCATTAAATAAAAACAATGCAACGGATACAGTAGAAATATTTTCATACACAAAAGGTAGACGTGAAACCTTAGAAAACATCAAAGGAAATGTACGCATGTCAAATAATAGAAAGACTTAAGAGTTCAAATACATCAAATAATATAGGTTCGTTAGGTACCATTAGTTCAAATAGTATCTAAGTGCACAACATGCAGTATAGTTTCACAAATAAACAGTCTTCACAAGAAGAGATATCATACATGCATGGGTTTTCATGCTTTAGTAAGGCTCGTATGCATGTATGGGTTCACTAAATCAAGGATACACATGTAATTTTCAAAATAGCAAACATACAAGGATAAAAAAATTATATATAGTAATAAATTGGACTCGCATATTTTTATAGCAAATCAACGTAACACTCATGCATGAAAAACATTAATTTATTCATAACAAAATATATTCAAATATCCTAAGTCATGGTTTGCAAAATAAAATAACTACAACTTAAAGGTACTATTTAGATAATAGAATCAAGATATAATAAGTCTAAAGCCTTCATAAAAATAAACCTAATTGACTATATTCCCAGATTCGCCAATATCTATTCAGGAGTGAGTCTCACCAAGTCATCTACCTCACCACTACTATCGGCTGCCTACTTATTTGCAAAGTAAGAGAGGAGTGTGTGAGTTCATTGAGAACTCAGTGAATAATTAGGAATCAATAATGTGTGCTTTAAAACTAAGCTTTAAAAATAGAAAGAAAGCTTAGTCTTAAAATCGTTTTGTGTGCTGGGTTCGCGGGTAAGGTTGTGGGACCCAGTTTGTAAATCTTGTAAGAAAACAACAGTTGTTAAACAATTCCACATGTGTTATTGAAAATTATTCTTTAAAACTTAGCTTGTGCCTTTTTGAAAACAGAACTTATATAGCATGAAATCATGCTCACATACTTATCTTATCAAAATGGTTGAGAAACATAAAATATGTTCTCGCACTTAACACATTTATCAGAATTTTTATCTCATTAGATATCTGGATCTCCTTATAACACCTCAAAATGACTGAAAGAGTCCTTATAACATGTTCCATAAATGCAGCACGAAATAATACACTCTCTTGTACACCAACATGTCTTAGTGAATAGAGCATAGCTCGACATACCCTTATCTCTTGACATGTCCTAAGGCCTCAACATCCAAAATCACAAAAATAGATAGGTGAGTACTCATCATCCTTTGGTATACCAATATATCCAACATGGCTCGCAAAGGAGCACGCACAAAGACATATCACAGAGAGCTTGCATAGAGAGATTGCTTATCACAAAGAGCTTGTACAAAAGCTCGTAAAAAATAGTTTATAAAATCGTTCTATAAAACATACTTAAAAACATCGACTCGCTTAGGAGTTCGCATAAAACATATTTTTAAAACACAACTTAAAAAAATACATGTTTTGAAAACAGTCTTAGAACTTGAAAATAGGTTTTTGTCAAAAACTTACTTTTAAAGCTTAGTTTAAAAAATAAAATTCTTGAAACCATAATAATTCGCACATAAGATGTGAAACTTAAACATTCATGTTGAAAATCATGATAGTGAACATACTTATGATGATCTAGATCACTCACTGAAACATTGAGAAACTAAACAAGCTTAGTTTTGCTTCTATCCTTGCTAGTGGATGATTCGATTGGTTTGCAATATAAACACACACAGATTACTTAAACAAACCTTACTTATAGAATTCACATATGTAAGTGAACCTAGCTTTCTGGAAAATCACCTAACAGGACAAAGACTTAGCATGGATGCTACGAACTTGTCTCAAAATAAAGACTTAATAAAAAAAATTCAATAAGAGAATTCTCATGAATTAAGGGTCATATTTATAGACCTAAGTGCCTTGAAAGTCTTAGAATACCCTACTTCAACTAGGAAATGTGTTACTTGCATGTAAAGTATTCCTAGATACATCATATCTTTATTTCCAAATTCGAGTCTTACTCAATCTTTGACTGGCGAACCCCTAGTTCATAATTCAACTTTCAAACCCCTAGTTCACAATTCAACTGGCAAACCTTTAGTTTGCAGTTCAACTGTAAACCTCCAATTTGCAACTTGTTTGGCAAACTCTAACTCACCAAACATATTGGTGAACACTATTAAAATAAATCTGGCAAACCTCTTATCGCATCTTTTGGTGTATATTGCTTCATCGAAACACTTGGTGAACTCCTTGCTAACAATCTTTTGGTGAACTCCCTAGTTCAACGAAGCACTAATGAACGCTTAGTTTGCTGAAACACTGGCAAACCCTTACTTGCAAGGCCATAACTTCCAAACTTGATCTCTGGATGTTACATTTATGGAGGGAGCATTGCAGTGTTCGAGTATCAAGGTTTGGTGGTATGAATGAGGCGATGGGAGGAGGATTTGGGAAATAAAATCATGAAAATATATTTACTACAGTGGTAGTATCGATTGGTCCTTCAGGGTAACACCTTGACGACAATATATGGCATAAAACCATAGATAAAAGATACTATGGCAGTTTGGTATGATGTATGTAGTGTAAGACCATAGATGAAAGACGCCATGACAACATGCAACAAGATATAAGGCATATGGCGTAAAACCATAGATGAAAGACGCTATGGCAGTCTGGTATGAGGTACGTAGCGTAAGACCATTAATGAAAGATGTAATGACAACATCAGACAAGGTATAAGGTATATGGCATAAGACCATAGATGAAAGACGCTATGGTAGTCTGGTATAAGGTATGTAGTGTAAGACCATGTATGAAAGACGTCATGGTGGCATGGTACAAGATATAAGGTATACAATGTAAGACCATAGATGAAAGATGCTATGGCAACTAGGTATAATAAAAAAGACCATGGATGAAAGACTCCGTAGCATTATATGATAGCCTGCTAGGATAGGGAGTCGTTCTAAAACCATGGATGAAACACTCCATGGCATCCATAGAGATAGTCTGTTGGGATAGTAAACATAGAGATAGTCACTAAGATAGTAAACATAAATATAATCCACTGGGATAGTAAACACGGGGTAAGTTTACCAGGACCAAGGAAATACATGGCAAGAATGGTGTAAGACCTTAGCTTGGCTAAGGCAACAAAAAGATTTCTTCATTATGTTGACGTAAATAGTCCGTTAGGACATTAAACATAAGGGTTGTGTTGAGTCAGACCATGGTGGTATGGCATTATGATATTACAAAAAGTCCATTGAGACGGTGAATATAGAAAGGTCTACCAAGATGTAAGACGTAGGATCTCAACGAGGGAGTTCACCATAATAGAGGTATGCCATGGGTTAAGATTGAAAGGGCAACATGAATAACTCGATAAATTACAGATATGTATAAGCAAGGTGCACCCTAGAGGTGTAGATCTTTGGAATAATTAAGGGATTCGCCAAGGGCAATGCAAAATGGGGCCAACAATACTTACAATTTGCCAAGTGTGACATGAAATTGGAATTGAGAGACCAAGCTAGCCATCGCTCATCAATATGGAGCAGTAGAAGCTGTATGTGTATGTGAGTGGCACTCGTAGAAGCCTCGCCTCGGAGGTTAAGGCAAACATAAGAATTGTAGAATCATATTCAAACAATGAAACCGTACACAAAAACTAGGGTCATAGGAAATCATTACAATTTGTTTTTAGTGTATGATATCATTAGCAATTAAGCTTATGTTTTCAAGTTGTTCTTATACGTAACTAAATTAATTATGGTTGTATAGTAAAATTAAATGGGTTCTTGTAACATTCGGTAATTAAACCTAGCAACCGAGTCGGGTATGGGGTGTTACAGTATCAGTTTGTGAGAGAGGTTGAATAGAGTAAAGAAGTGACTTTGGTTTGTTGCAGCACTGAAGATCAGCCAACAGATATTCTGACCAAGCCTTTAGGAAAGGTGAGGTTCATAAAGCTTAGACATGAAATTAGTTTTCGCAATATGGTGGCCAAGGAGTAGTGTTGCGAGATGGCCAACCATGCAACAACTCGTACAAGTGACGAGTAGTCCAAGTGCAAGCCAAAGTGGGGGATAGTCTAAGCAGAAGAATATTGGGGGCCTCTTCATACGCGACAAGCTTGGCGGATTGTCCAAGTAAGAATAAGCTTGTGAGAACGCAAGCTGCAAAGAGCCTGGCAGATTGATCACATGCAAGGTATATTCACAGAGTATGTTTGCAAATTGTACCCATAGATTCATGAAAATATTTTGGTGCATGCTACAAAAGTTATGTTATACGTGTTTAAGAAAACCAATCTTATTTGGTATATTTTTTGATATATTTAGGTGATGAATGGAATGTTTAAGGGTTGTACAAGTTATGTTTTATATTTTCAAGATTGTATTAGTGGGATTAGTTGAGTTTTGTCATGAATCAACTAATATATATTGTATTATTTGTATTTGAAAAGCTGAGTTGATGAAATATAGTAAGTCAAATTGGATTGCAAAATTCTCTGTTTTTTCTTTCTTTCTTTGTTCATAACTCTAACAAGTAGTTTAACTATGGAGTAAAGACTTCTCAACAAAGGAAACTCAAGCATCAAAGATTGTGGCATGGATTTTTCTGCCTAGTTTGCCAAATTGTTATTATATAAAGCAACTAAAGAGAGTCATTGTCCCGATCATTTGTAAGGTTGTAAAGGTAGATTACAATACTACAATTAAGGGAAGAGGGAGGTTTTCTCGTGTAGTAGTTATCATTGATTTGAAGAAACCTTTCATTCCTTACATCTGAATTGATGGGAAACTTCACTGAATAGAGTATAAGGGCTTCCTACGATTTGTTATAGTTGCAGATGTTTTAGACAGACATAGGGTAATTGTCCGACTATTCTGAACAAAGGTGACAAGGAAGTGAAGAATGATACTGGTGTTAATGTGCAATCAATTGAGTGCTTGAAGTAACCTAGTGAACCAAAGTATGGGTTGTATACGTAAGTTCCTAGTTGAAAACGACGATCGACAGTGCAGGAAAAAGAGTTTCGAAGAATAAGGCAACTTCTTAGAATAAGGAAAAAATGAGAATTTCGAGATATAAGGCTTTAAATCACGTAGATGATGATTAAATTGAGGTGGGAAATGAGGATTTTATTTTGAAAACTAGGGAAGTGAATCCTATTCCCATGCATGATTCACGTCCCAGGTAACATAAAAGAAGAGGAAAGAATGTGGTGATTGATGGAGACTTGATCAACTCCAACTATTCTTATAATTCCAATTTAGCCCAATCTAAAAAAGTCGAGCCAAGGCCATGTAAAGGAGCTGAGGTGCATCCAATATTAAAAATGGCTGACTAAAATGGGAGTTAGTTATTAGTCAAATAAAGGAAAGGTGGCAGCACAACAGGTCATTGAACAAAAAAATAACTTTGGAAGAAAAGACTCACAGGGTGGTGGTTATAGTTAATCCTGAAGAATATAATACTTTGAGTCAATCCCAAAGACAAGTAAGGAAGACCATGGGTTACCAGAATAAAGATAAGTCATTGGCCATGAAGAAAGCTACTAGATGCGATCTTAAGGTTAGGAAAAAAATCAAAATTAGGGCGTTGCCCAGACCATTACTGGCTAAATAGGGTAACATCATTATCTCAACAGTTTAAGCAACATGAAATGATTTTGGCTCCATGTTCAGGTGAGGGTCCACAATGGGAACAACCTACGCTTTTCATAAACTAATTATTCTTGCTTTGTAGGATACTCAGGTTAGTGGTGTTAAGGCTAACTAGGTCATTCGAAAGAGTAGCTTTGATTGTTCATATCATATTGAGGCATGTGAGTTTTTCGCTGGGGTTTGGATCCTATATAGATCAAGTATTACCATAAAGGTCATTAGTGTTTTTAGTCAATTTATTCATTTGCATTGTAAAGAGGATGGTTCGGTTGGTTATTTTTCTTCGCGATTGTGTATGTGAGTCCATCAGCTATGAAGTGAAAATCATTTAGAGTTGTTTGTCTATGTTAGTGTCACCTCTAAATGTGCCTTGGACCTTAGGGGAGATTTCAAATCTATCTTATCTCAGAAAGAGGGCAAGGGAAGAGCAATTGGTAGAGGTGGCATTAATGATTTGTTGTCAAAAAACAAATATTTTCTTTTTTGCTAATGTTGAGGTTTCGTTGCAAAATAATATTTTTAATGAGATTAGGTATACATTGGGGAAGGTCCTTGGGAAAAATCTCGAATTCCCACTTTTGCATCAATGCGTTACTAAGACAACGTTTCAATTTTTTATTAGCAATATGCGAAAAAAGCTGACGGGTTGGAAACGAAGAATTTATCCATTGCGGGGAGGTTGACATTAGCTAAAGCGGTGTTAGATGCTATTTGTAACAGCCCAAATTAGGGCCTAAACGGAATAGTGGCTTTGATACCACTAATTCGACAAACAAAAATTTATTCCGATTAAATTTTAAGGTTTATTGTGTGATTGAATGCATGAGTGGAAATTTTAGTAAATGAATTTTACCGATAAAGTGCCTGATTGAGTAATAGGACTAAATTGCAAAAATTTCAAAATATGTGTTCTAGAAGCTTTTACTGTGAAATTGAAATGAAATTATAAATTAGGGGTCCGTATTTAGCAATTAGACCATTTTTGGGCATTATGGACAAAAATACCCTTGGAAGGAAAATTTTGCAAAGAAGGCCATTATGGGCATTTTGGTTTTTTGGATATTAAATGAAATAAAAAGGGAAAATAAGGCCAAAAAGTGTCCATCTTCTCCTACCCTTGGCTGAATATCAAAGGACATCATAGTTAGGGTTTTTCATCTTTTTAAGCTCCAAGTAAGTGATTCTCAGCCCCGTTTTTTTATGTTCTTCATATTTTTGAGATCTTCGTACCTTGACCTAGCTTTCTAACCACTATTTTAGGCTAGGGTTCATGTTTAAAAAATTACCCATATGTGACATGGAAGCATTTTCATGTTTATTGGTAAAAAAATGAAAGCTTGAAGTGTAGTAAACAACTTTTGCTAGGTGATTTTTCATGAAAATGCATTTAGGGACTAAAATGTAAAAGTTGTAAAATATGTGCATAAATTGTGAGATACTAAAAATTGTGGGCTGCTATAGAAGATAAATATGTTCGGCTATGTAACACCCGTCACTCGAGTTTGATGTTGGGAGCGGGTATGAGGCATTTCCGGACTTACGTTCACACGATCACTAAATTGCAATTCACAAATTCCATAAGAATTTAAAACTTTTTTCAATCTTATTCAAAACACTCTTATTATGGCTTAAGAGGCCCAAGAGATTTGTTGGATACTATCCGGAACCAAACTGGAACTTTTCAATTATTTAGAAAAATTCTACTTGAAACAGGGCACACGCCCATGTGGGATAGGGACACGTCCGTGTGGGCAGGTTGTGTGGTTACACACGACCATGTCTCCAGTCTATGCAGAATTAATTTTCATTTTGAACCTACAGGAGTTTTCACATGGCCGAGCACACGCCTGTGTCCTAGGCCATGTCCTTCACACAGCTAGGCACATGCCCGTGCCCTAGCCCGTGTGAAAAATCTAGGGTATTCTGTTTGTGATGTCAGCATGCGATTTTTGTCACATGGCCAAACCACATGCCCATGGGCTAGGCCGTGTCTATCACACGGTTGAGACACACAGTCATGTCTCCATCTGTGTGTTTACTACTGGCAATTAATTTTTCATGCATTCAGGTGCAGGGGACACACGACCTATCAACATGCCTATGAGGCTGGCCGTGTGTCACACATGACCGTGTGCCTACCCGTGTGGACAATTATTGGCTATTTTCCAAGCCAACTGCTACCCTGAAACACAACCCAACACAAACCAAATTTTTTCAATACATAATATGACATGAAAACACATCCAAACAACTATATACACTCTACAATTTACCAACCATACACAAGCATACTCATCCACACACATTCTACCCATACATGCAAATTGTATTATAAAAGATTACAACACTTTAGTTGGAAAATACTCAACCATATATGGCCTATAGCAAATGGCCAAGTGCCAAAATATTAATGACAACCTTTGACCCCAAAAACTGTGACACATAACAAAACATTAGACCATCTATACATGCCATAATCTCAAGTGTTTGAACAAAATACCAAAATGCTTGTTGATAGTGTTGATGGAATCCCGTTGAACTCCAAACCTCAGGTTAGCTTGACGAACCTATATGGGGAACAAAAAAGAAAGGGAGTAAGCTAAATAGCTTAGTAAGTCTATATGTAAATGAATGAGTAAGTAAATTTTCTTTGCTATATTGAGATTAAGATTATAACTTACTCAATGATCTTACCACATAAATCAATATATACTTAAGTACTTAGTACATATGACATATTTCTCATAACCTGCACATACACATACTTAACATACAGTCAAATTTTTTACAAACATTCACATATTATAAATTCAATTCAAATACCCGTTGAACCATATGGAATTCTAGAGGATACTCGGAAAAAGGCACAAGTACCACACATAATGTAGTCGAAGCTACCACATATCACATATCACATAAAGGCTTAATAATGAGCTATTCACGGGTCTACTCACACAAGCTGATGGTATAGTAGAAACTACTCAGTGTTGCTCACACAGGCTGATAGGTATCCGCAACAAATGTAGGATTACCTAGCCACTGGTAGTCAAACTAGACCAGCACCCGGAATCACATAAATGATCGATCACATACAATAGTTTCCTAGTGACATGTCACTCGTATCCTAGTCGATTCCTAAGGCTCAATCGAGTTTTCCTCGCTTATTGGTTTCTTTATCAATATACATTCATATATATAATTCACATATTATCATAAGATTTCAAATATTAGAATAATTAAGGTAATTAATCAAAATATCAATATGACTCATTATTTACACATAAACTTACCTCGAGTTAAAACGCAACTCTTTTCGATTTAGTCCGAGACCTTGCCTTTTCCCCGATTAAGGTCGTTTCCTCATCGTTATTACTCTATAAAACCAAATTTAGCTCATTCATTACACATATTACTCAATTGGGCAAAAAATCATCCTATGGTAATTTTTACCATTTTACCCCTAACTTGTCAATTTTTATAATTTAGTCCCTAGGCTCGTAAAATGAATGTACCTATTTTTTTCATTCCCAAGCCTAGCCGACCTTATTTCTCTCTTATAACAGCCCACAATTTTCAATATTCCACAACTTATGCACATGTTTAACAACTTTTATAATTTAGTCCCTAAATGCATTTTCATGTAAAATCACTTAGTAAAAGTTGCTTACCACACATCAAACATTTATTTTCTACCATTAAACATCAAAATGCATTTATGTCACATATGGGTAAATTTTCAAATATGAACCCTAATGCAAATTAATGGTGGAAATATGTAGTCCAAGCTTCAAGGACTTCAAAAATACGAAGAAAATTAAAAACGGGACTAAATTGCACTTACTTAGAGCTTGAAAAAGTTGAAAACCCTAGCTATGATGACTTAGAGAATTTCGGTCAAGGCATGAAGAAGATGGACACTTTTTTGCCTTATTTTCCCTTTTTTATTTCATTTAATAACCAAATGAACAAAATGCCCTTAATGGCATTCTTTGCAAATTTTTCCTTCCATGGGCATTTTTGTCCATCATGCCATAAAATGGTCTATTTGCTACATAAGGACTTCTAATTTATGAATATAATTCAATTACACACTAAATGCTTCTAGAACTCATATTTTGAAATTTTTGCAATTTGGTCCTATCTCTCAATTAAGCACTTTATCGATAAAATTTATTTACTAAATTTTTCACTTATGCATTTAATCAAACAATAAACCTTAAAACCTTATCAGAATAAATTTTTCCTAAGTCAAATTCGTGGTCCTAAAACCACTATTCCGTTTAGACCCTAACTCGGGCTATTACAGGCTAGGCTTGGTGATAAATGATAAATTATACATATTTTTACCTCATGTTTAGCCTATATTTTGGATGGATTATCATTAATTTTGTGAGAATTGGTGCTCTTAATCTTTATTTTTCATATCTTACACTTAGGAGAGCATAGGGAAGAGAAAAGAACGGAAAATGGACCAAAAAAGGAGAAAATAGGACAAAAATGTGTAATCGACATGGCCCAAGGAGTCATTACACGGCCATGGCACACGGCCGTACCTCATGAAGATCACACGGTCCAGCCCTCGACAAGCACGGCCAGGGCACACAGCCGTGCCACCTCAACAGTCCCAAACACAGTCTCTTGTCGAAATCACACGGGCATGGCACATGGGCGTGTTCTAGTCATGAGGAAGAGGAATTTCACTAGGATTTGGATGCTTAAGGGCTAAGAAAGCCATTCTAAACTCTATATAAAGACCCCAAGAGGCAACTCTAAAGATATACTATTTTCTCTCAGGAAAGAGCGCCATATTTCTGCCAACACAAGGAGTAAAAGCAAGGGATTACTCCAAGGGAAGCCGATTGATTCATCCCAGAAGCCAGGATTCTACATCAAGACAGAGGATCTCCCTAAATTCCTTCAGGGGTTTTCGGGTTCTTTATGTTTTATTATCTTAATTCTTCTTAGATGTTTTCATTCTTTATTATGAACTAAACCCCTCAAATACTTGAGGGGGATAAAACCTAAGACGAATCTTGTTATTATTTATTCTTAAGTTATATGATAAATACTTGAGTTGTTCTTAATTATGTGTGCTTAATTCTTGTGTTAATAAGCCTAGGTATTAATTCAAGAAACGGATGTGCTTAAAGCAAAGGAGCAAAAGTCCCTGTGATAAGAGTAGATCTACCATAATTAAGCAGAGTTGCATGCAACCTTAGACATAGGGCGACATAAATCTGCCAGATTAGGGTCAAACCTAATATAGGGAACCATAGATCGAATTAATGCAATCTAGGGTGTTAATTAATAAAGAAACTTTAGTTAACAACCTAGGCCTAGTTGCTCTTCGCCTCGACGGAGGGTTTAGCATAAATTAGGGATCTCTACGAATCAAGTCAAGTGAATAAATCGTCTAGCTCAAGAACCAATAACAAGTGAAGTCTAGATGGATTCTCCCTTAAGTATTGCTTATATCAATCAGCTTTTCCGTAAAGTTTTCCCCAATTTACTTTTTGTGCACTTTTAGTTAGTTTTAGAATTAGTTTCAACCAAACCTCTTTTATTTTTAGGCTAGATAATAGAAAGGAAGTAAGTATTAGTACTTTTAGTTCCCTTGGGTACGATAACTCGGTCTTGTCGCTAAACTATACTATTGTTCGATAGGTGTGCTTGCCTTTAAGATCGTGATATTAGTTAGTTTTGGTGTGATCAATTTTTATAAATTTTATTACTTAATATCATGAGTCGTTATCAAGTTTTTGGCGCCGTTGCCGGGGAACTGAAATATTAAGAAAACTCGATTTCTATTACTTTAGCCATTACTATATTTATCTATTTTCAGTTTTTATTTTATTATTTTATTTTATTCTATTTTTCTTTGTTTTCTTTTTCTTCTAGGTATTTCTAGTTTATGACTAGAAACAACCCAGTAGGACCATTACTTTTTGACGAAGATTTAGAGGCAACAGTCCGCAGAAATCGTAGAGAAATCAAATGAAGCCTACAATATCCAAAACAAGATCAAGAACAAAGACCAGAACCTACAAAAGAGATGGAAGCAAATCAAAACGTTCCACCACCTCCCACAATAGTCACGCCGCTAGCAAATCAGGAAGAAGCTCCTCGCACTATGTATGATTATGCTAAACCCAGTTTGGCTGGTACCCAAACTAGCATTCTTAGACCTACTATTGCTGCTAATAATTTTGAATTAAAGCCTAACGCTATTCAGATGATACAGCAATTGGTGTAGTTTGATAGTTTACAGGATGAAGATCCAAATTCCCATATAGCCAATTTTTTAGAACTTTGTGATACCTTCAAAATTATGGCGTTTCTGATGATGCCATTCATCTAAGGCTATTTCCATTCTCTTTAAGAAACAAAGCCAAACAGTGGTTAAATTCTTTACCACGAGGCTCAATCACCACATGGGAACAGATGACCAAAAAATTTTTACTTAAATATTTTCCTCCAGCTAAAACAGCTAAATTACGAAACGATATCTCTTCTTTTGTGCAGATGGATTTAGAAACACTATATGATGCCTGGGAGAGATACAAAGATCTTTTAAGAAGATGCCCTCATCATGGCCTACCTTTTTGGCTACAAGTTCAAACCTTTCATAATAGTTTGAACCCATCGACGAGACAGATGATCGATGCAGCCGCAGGAGGAACAATCAACAACAAAACACCAGAAGTAGCTTATGAATTTATTGAAGAGATGTCACTGAATAATTATCAGTGGCAAGTCATGAGGACAAAGCCAACGAAAGCTACAGGAGTTTATAATATTGATGCTGTCGCTATGCTTTCTAACCAAGTAGAACTTATAAATAAAAAGTTTGATCAGTTTGTTGGCTCTACGCAGGCATAAGCAGTAATGTAATGCGACACAACTCAGGCAAATATGTTCACTCCAAGCTACTCATCTTCTGCCAATGGCACAGAAACCGAGCAGGCCAATTATATGGGTAACAATTTTAGATCTCAAAATAATCCATACAGTAACACATATAATGCAGGTTGGCGAAACCATCCCAATTTTTCTTGGGGAGGACAAGGGAATCAAAGACAACAACCCCCTCAGGGATTTCAGCAGCCACCGCCATAATAGGAGAAAAAGCCCAATCTTACAGAGATGTTTACCAAATTCATGGCCATGTCAAAAACTCACTTTCAAAACACTAAAACAGCATTAAAGAACCAGCAAGCATCAATCAAAGGCCTTGAGAATCAAATCGGTCAACTCGCCAAGTTAATATCAAAAAGACCACAATGTGGACTTCCAAGTAACACTGAGACCAATCCTAAAGAGCAACTTCATGCCATAAATACAACAGATGAGGAGGCATTAACCAAAGACGACCCAAAGTTAGGCGAGGAACCTAAGGTGAGTAAAGGTAAGGTAGAGGCAAGCAACAACAAGCCAGACATCAACAAACACAAGCCTCGTATACCATACCCAAGAGCGCTACAGAAAGACCGTACAGATGAACAATTCAGTAAGTTTCTTAAACTCTTAAAAAAAATACACATTAACTTACCATTTGTTGAAGCAATTTTGCAGATGCCAGACACGGTTAAATTCTTAAAAGAACTCTTGACAAACAAGCGAAAGCTAGAGGAGAAATCTCATGTGGAATTAAATGCAGTCTGCTCAGTTATTCTACAAAATAGACTACCGACCAAACTAAAAGATCCAATGAGTTTTACTATCCCTTGTTTACTTGGTAGCTTAGAGGAAAAAAATGTTTTAGCTGATTTAGGGGCAAGCATAAACATCATACCTTATAACCTGTTTAAACAACTAGGTCTTAGAACCCCTAAGAAAACCAAGATGAGCATTCAACTAGCTAATAAAACTATTAGGGCACCTAAGGGAATAATTGAAGATGTACTTGTCAAAATTGATAAATTTATATTCCCAGTTGACTTTGTTGTTTTAGACATTGACGAGGCTAGCAATGTACCCTTGATTCTAGGGCGACCCTTTTTAGCAACTGCTAGAACAAAAATTGATTTAGAAACAAGTGAACTCAAATTACGAGTAGGTGATGATACAGTCACCATACGAGCTCACAACTCAGTTATAACTACAGACGAAAATAGAGATTTGAGTCCCTGTAAAAACACTAAACTCACCACACAAATTCCTGTGCAGGATGCACTTCATATAAAGACAACACAAACACTAGCAAATTCACCTACAAGAGATGAACCAGAAAAGCGAATGCTCCAGATCGAAGAACTAGATGAGTGGCTGAACTTTCACGAAAAACCCAAAATACGCCACACCAAAACGGAGCATCACCAAGATGACCCTCAAGGACAACCAGATCACCTCAAGGTGGAGATAAGGTAATTTTAGGGGAAGACGATCCACAAAGCTCAATTTCAAAAGAACATACGAGTGATACACCCTACTTCACGGTAATGAAAGTCTTTCTATACGGTACAATTGAAGTAACTCACCCAACCCACGATACTTTCAAGGTAAACGGCCATCGGCTTAAATTTTACAAAGGTGAGAATTCTATAGACTACAAAGAGGAGCTTCAGCTCCACGAAATCCCTCCATGATATATCCAAGCAGAGTCGAGCTTACACTTTAAATAAGCGCTTCTTAGGAGGCAACCCGAGCACTAACTTAATAAGTTTTCATCTATTTTGTTTTTAGTATTTTTCAGGCATCAACTAACCCTTTTTAATGTAGAGATTTAGGACCACACGGCCAGTCCCACGGGCGTGCCCCAGGCCGTGTGAACATTTCAAACAGAGACACGGTCGTGTACCGAGGCTGTGTATAAACAGAGCAAAAATTTCCCTAAAACACGGGCCACCGATATCTCGCCACGGCCGTGCGATATGGTCGTGGCAACCTTCTCCAACACGGGCTACCAACAACATCCCACGGTCGTGCGACATGGCTGCGGCAACCCTGCAGTATCAACACGGGCTTACACAAACCCCTACACATGTGTTCCCAGACCGTGAAAGACACTGTCAAAATTTACACGGCCGAGGAACCTATCACACGACCGTGTGAAGCACAAACATGATCGCACACGGCCGTGTATCTCATCACATGACCGTGTGAGTGACAAAGAACCGATCGCCTATGGCCGTGTACAACATTCCCACGGGCATGTACTTCGAACCAAGCGCGCCAAAACCCCCAGATTTTGAAAGACACGGGCAAAACACACCTCACACGGGCGTGTGACATGCCCGTGTGACCCAAAAACTATAAATAGGGGCCACTATTCATTTCCTTCCTCACTCAAAACCCTCAAATCTCCCCCACCAACCACCATAAGCGCCGCCACAGCCCTCAAAACACCTCCACCTCGAAATCACCCGACCCACACCGTGCAACCTTATATTCGGTTCTATTTTCTCATTTTTCTCATTTATTTTTAATTATATTTCATTTTCTTTTCTATTTAGTTAAATTTTACTTTATTCTAAATTGTTAATTCAAGCATGGAACTAGGAAAATTAGGATGAATAATCTAGAATTAGATAGAACACATTAGGATTGCATGCCACTTAATTTCAATTTTTGCTTGCCACTTAGAACTTATTTCATTTGCCATTTAAATTCATATTTGTTTGACATTTTCTCATAAAATTAGTATACATACATACCCATAGTTCTTAGTTTCGTTACAAGTTTCAACATGATTAGATTCTACTATTTAGGTTAATCCTCATTTTTTTTCTTATTTTTATTTTTGGGAACATTGTCATTTTAATCTACATTTTAATTATTATCTATCTAGCTTAATTTCAATTTTTTAGGACTAATGCTTGTTATTTTTCAGATACTATGTCATCATCACGCAGTCGAAAAACTACCATCCCCGTTTCAAAGAAACGTAAGGGGCCAGGGAGTTTATCAGCGAGACCCACCTCCGAGGCTCGACACCCATTTATCATATTTTCCCAAGCCTCGCAGGAGGAGCATTATCAATTACTCCGAGCCCGCACTATATCCACGGGCTGCTGCATAGATTGGGGCGACCTTGAGCAGATAAATTTAGTAGATGACGTCCGGGCCCTACTCATGACCGAACCATGGGAGCAGTTCTTCTAGATTATCGAGCCCACATACTTGGAACTCACCCTTGAGTTCTGCTCCACATTCCACTTACAGACTGTGATGACTAGATTCGACGACCCAGGGACAGTCCAGTTCCGTTTAAGAGGTCTCGTGCGACACCTCAACGTGCCAGAATTCGGCATAGCACTTGGGCTTTACACAGAGCAATTTATGGTAGACAAGGACTTCCCCAACCTTTCCCGTCGTATTCACATCCGGCCCATCAACTGTTGGAACGAAATCACCTCAGGACGTCAGACACATAACCCCAGCGTCAGCAAGGCAACCGCTCTCGTTCCCTTTCTGAGGTACATTCATGCTCTTCTCACTCACACTCTTACAGGTAGACGAGAGAGCACAGGCGTCGTCAACACTCACGACGTCTACTTCCTGTGGTGCATGGTGAACGGACATGTCATTGACCTCGCATACTTCATCGCACACGCCATGCAGCATCAGACGGAGAGGCACCGTAGAGGCATATTATCCATGGGGCCCTACATCACGCGTCTGGCTCGTCACTTCGGGCTCCTCAACACCGCAGCCCAGATATCCTCCTATACTTTGATCGGTCAGATGTTTCCCCAAGGTATCGCGATGATGTTACACATGAGGATGATAGAGCAGAGGCCAGGAGGTACCCCATTCAGTTCTGACTCGTCCAAGAAGGAAAGGACCTAGAGGACATTGCTGATGATGTCCCACCACCACCACAGGAGGAGGATGAGCCAGCTGAGCCACCACGCCCCAGATGAGCCACCTAGACGGCAGCCAGACATGCTGACATATCCGAGCACCTAGATCATTTTGAGCAGCAGTGCTTCCAGTGCCTCGATTATATCGACGCCACCTTAGCGCAGATATGCTAGCACCTGAGCATCACCCCGCCACCGCGTGATCCATCCGAGGACTAGATCCTCTTATATTTTTTATTTATCTTTTATCTTATTCTTATTTTTATCTTAACTTGGATTTGAACACTGATTTTTATTTTCACCTTTTCTACTAACGTTGTTTTCTTTTTTTTAATTTGTTTTTATTTTCTTTCATTTCATCTTTTTCGTTTTTTAAATAATAGTATTTTTAATATTTTGTTTTATTTTATTTTTTTTCATAACAGCCAACCCCTAACGAGTAATTTCTATTGATCCAAATTCCCCACGACTAATAAGTCCCTTCGCAGTTTCAAAGGAGCTCTACAGCCCAAATCTCTACAAAAAGGAGAACACCTTGCCACAACTGCCAACTCTTCCAATCCCCATCTCACTAATCTATCCAAAACAGGGAGTTTTCAATTCTCTCCCTCTCTTATGATATTATGCTTCTATTGCTACTAATGTTATCTTTGTACATTGAGGGCAATGTACATCTTAAGTGTAAGGGGGAAACGTACTTTCAATTATTATATCTTTTGTGAAAACCCTGAAATCTGTTGCATTGTTCTCAATTGTTATGATTTTTATTGATATGTGAGAATTAAGACATAGGTGCTTGTACTTTGATTATTCAAACTTTAAAACATTAGGGAATCAAGCATGATAAGTTGAAATTTTTGAGAACCCCAGTTTTTTTCATAAGTTCTTTTCCTTAATTCTAAGTGTTATCTTGAGATTTGAAATTTGCAGGATTGATATCAAAAGCCATAATTCTGGTGAAGTTTTTGAGCCTTTTGAGCATACATTCTTTCGTGCTCACTTTTATTATTGCTTTGAGTGACTGATTTGTTATTCTAGAACTTGCTTTGATTATACATGTCGAGACCACATCATTGATTTGATACACCGAGATGATAAAGTCACCTAGGATTTAACCCACTTATTCTGCAAAAGCCAACATCCATAAATTAACCCCTAGTGAACCCCATTGAACCTAACAACCTTTTCTTTGACTTACCTCTAATATTAACCTATAACCCATTTTTGTTGAATTCCATTCAATTACTTTGATCCCTATTTTTGTCGAGATTTGAGTTGAACTTATTATCTAGCTTTATTCTCTTTTCCATATTGTAAAGTTGTAAAATTTCAATTTAATGTATTTTACTTGAGTGTTCTTAAAAAAAAATGTATGTTCAGTTGTAATCTGTAATAGTTCAAATGGTTTTTGCATATTTCTATTTTAAGGCTACCAAGGCGGAAATGATGTTATCATAAGAATTAGCCTGAAAAATATGTTCCAGTGATAGAGATTTTTCTAGCTAGATAATTTTTAATTCGATCTCGATTCTAACCCTCTTTTGTAGCCTGTGAAACACCCCTAACCGAGCCCCATTACAACCATTAAAAGACCTTTTGATCGATGTATCATATCAATCTATAGTGGTAGAGATGTAATTTTCTTACAAGCCTATGGTAATAACTTTTCAGGTTGACTAGAGAGTACTTAATTTTTGAACCCTAAACACTTCGAGTGGATAGAGTGAATCTTTAGTGAGGATGTCAACTTCTATTAATTAAGATTAAGAGATAATTACTTAGGAGAAGGAAGAAAACTTATGTTTTAATGATAAAATTCTCAACTTAGAGTGATTGAATCTTTAAATGTTCTTCTGATTGAATTATCATTGTATGAATACCTGTAGATTAGTTTGAAACATTATTGATAAAGATTGTAAATTGAGAGGAATGTTTCTTATTTAGGGATTGAGATTTTGCTTAAGGACAAGCAAAGGCTTAAGTGTGGGGGTATTTGATAAATGATAAATTATACATATTTTTACCTCATGTTTAGGCTATATTTTGAATGGATTATCATTAATTTTGTGAGAATTGGTGCTCTTAATCTTTATTTTTCATATCTTACACTCAAGAGAGCATAGGGAAGAGAAAAGAACGAAAAATGGACCAAAAACGGAGAAAATGGGCCAAAATGTGTAATCGACACGGCCCAAGGAGTCATCACACGGCTGTGGCACACGGTCATGCCACATGAAGATCACACGGTCCAGCCCTCGACAAGCATGGCCAGGGCACATGACTGTGCCACCTCAATAGTCCCGAACACGATCTCTTGTCAAAATCACACGGGCGTGGTACACGAGCGTGTTCTAGTCATGAGGAAGAGGAATTTCACTCGAATTTGGATGCTTAGGGGCTAAGAAAGCCATTCTAAACTCTATATAAAGACCCCAAGAGGCAACTCTAAAGATATACGCTTTTCTCTCAGGAAAGAGCGCCATATTTCTGCTAATACAATGAGCGAAAGTAAGGGATTACTCCAAGGGAAGCCGATTGATTCATCCCAGAAGCCAGGATTCTACATCAAGACAGAGGATCTCCCTAAATTCCTTTAGGGGTTTTCGGGTTCTTTATGTTTTGTTATCTTAATTCTTCTGAGATGTTTTCTTTCTTTATTATGAACTAAACCCCTCAAATACTTGAGGGGGATGAAACTTAAGACGAATCTTGTTATTATTTATTCTTGAGTTATATGATAAATACTTGCGTTGTTCTTAATTATGTGTGCTTAATTCTTGTGTTAATAAGCCTAGGTATTAATTCAAGAAATGGATGTGCTTAAAGTAGAGGAGCAAAAGTCCCTGTGATAAGAGTAGATCTACCATAATTAAGCGGAGTTGCAAGCAACCCTAGACGTAGGGCGACATAAATCTGCCGGATTAGGGTCAAACCTAATATGGGGAACCATAGATCGAATTAATGCAACCTAGGATGTTAATTAATAAAGAAACTTTAGTTAACAACCTAGGCCTAGTTGCTCTTCGCCTTGACGGAGGGTTTAGCATAAATTAGGGATCTCTACGGATCAAGTCAAGTGAATAAATTGTCTAGCTCAAGAACCAATAACAAGTGAAGTCTAGGTGGATTCTCCCTTAAGTATTGCTTATATCAATCAGCTTTTTCGTAAAGTTTTCCCCAATTTACTTTTTGTGCACTTTTAGTTAGTTTTAGAATTAGTTTCAACCAAACCTCTTTTATTTTTAGGCTAGAAAATAGAAAGGAAGTAAGTATTAGTACTTTTAGTTCCCTTGGGTATGATAACTCGGTCTTGCCACTAAATTATACTACTATTCGATAGGTGCGCTTGCCTTTAAGATCGTGATATTAGTTAGTTTTGGTGTGATCAGTTTTTATAAATTTTATTACTTAATATCGCGAGTCGTTATCACTTGAAAATGTAAAAAAATTGATACATTTCATTTTACGAGCCTAGGGACTAAATTGTAAAAATTGACAAAGTTAGGGAAAGGCAAGGTGTTATAAATCAAGAACGACGTGAAAACGACCTTGACCGAGGGAAAGGCAAGGTGTCGGATTAAAATCGAAAAAATTAGCATATTTGTACCGAGGTAAGTCCTATATGTAAATAATGAGTTATTTTTAATCATTATGTTTAATTAGTTTAATTAATTTGAAATTCTAAAATTTTATATCGAAATATTGTTTATGGAATGTGATAAACTGATAAGTAAAGAAAAGTCCTGGTTGAACCTTAAGAATCATTAGGATACGAGTGACATGTCACTAGGAAACCATCGACCGCTATCGATTGTTTATGTGGTTCCGAATACTGGTCTAGTTCGACTACTAGTGGCTAGGTAATCCTACATTTGTTACGGATACCTGTTGTAGCGACGTAAAAATTTGCTTTCATAGCTTTGGTCGCTAATTGTGGCGATTTATGAAATCTGAATTTCAATTTATTAAAGCAAGGGAGTCGCCACCGATCTTTACTTTAGGTGTGATCAGACACCTAATAAAACCTCTTTAACAAAAATTTATTTCTGGGCAAAAGAAGGCCGAGTTTAGGTCTACGTAAAAATTCAGAGAAAAGGTAGGGTTCGGGAGTCAGTTACGCGCGAGGAAGGTATTAGCACCCCCGCGACGCCCAAAATTGGTATCTTAATAAACATGCGTTGTCTTAATTTTCAAAAATACAGGTTCAACTTAACATTTAGTCGAGATCCGATTGAAAAACAAGAGTTTCTGGATTTTTTTGATTTTTTTAGAAGGACATTCCGTTTTCAACACGAGCCGATTGATATTCACCCAACATAGCGATGAAATCAACGACTTAGTCCTAAGTCGGCACGTTGCCTTTATTTATTGAAATTAATTAAAAGCGTGAAAAAGATTAACATGGGATATAAGAATGTTAGAATGACAATAACGATGGTGTATAAGTTAACAATGAGAATAATAATAATAATAATAATAATAATAATAATAATAATAATAACAACAAGATGATGAGTTAGAAGCGTAATAGAGATAGTAATAATATATATTAATAATAATGAAATCATAAGAGATACGAGAATATGATGAAAATAAAATATAGTAATAGAAGTGATATATTAATAGTATAATAGGAACATATTAGAAATCATGATAGGTATGAAAATTAGCTAGTAGAATAATAATATAATAATGAAATAGTGTTAAAAGGTAGTGATATAATATTTAATATAATATGGTATTTAGTAAAATATGGTAATAATACATATATGCACATAGAAATAACAATAGTAATTATATAATGGTAAAATAGAAAATAATAATCGTAATAATAAGAAAAATAGTAAAATAATATTAGTTATAATAGAAAATATAATAAGAACGTAAATATAATAATATTAATATAATGAAAGAAATAATATTTACAATGCTAGTATGTACATAATACTATAATATAAATGAAATAAAAATAATAACAATAGTACTTGCAATGATAAAATACAAAAGCAAATATAATATAATATATATAATATATATATACAATAATAGTAATGGAAACAATAAATATAATAGTAAGTATCCTAATAAAATACAATATTAAAAACACTACTAGAAAAAATATATATATAATAATCATAATAAGAAATAATAATGATAATAATGATAATACTTGTATTAAAAATAAATATAATAGACATAATAATAATATGTACGTAATAAGGTGTTAAATATATGTAATATAGTACTAAAGTATATACATTCTTGCTGTGATATTTGAAATATATGTGATATAGCATTAGGCTCGCATATACGTTAATATACATAAATATATATAACTAATAGTATTAAGTATTGCATGCATGCTATATAATGTTAAAATATGTACATAATATATGAAGGTACATAATATAATATATATACATATGCGTAATATAGAACTTTAAAACATACATAATACATATATTGAAAGAATACATAATATAATAACAAGAATATAAAAAAACATATTAACAATACTATGTAATATATATGAAGTGAAAATAATACCAATATTAATAGATAACGAATATAATAATAATAGTAAGTAAGTATAATAATATAAGTAATATTGAAATTAAAAGAAAATAACGAAAAACAGTGAAAAATGGGATGAAATTAAATTAAAGGTGAAACTTTGGGGGGCGAATTCGAAATTAAAAACAAGAGGGGAGGACCTATTAGAACACGGGTTAGACTTAAGGGGACCAAAAATATAATTTTCCCGATTATTTAAAACGGAGCGTTTAAATCAGGGCCTGATTGAGAACGGGCATAAATTTTGGGGCCAATTTAAAATATTTAGAAACTTAATTGCTAGAAGCTAAAAAAGCGGAAGGGCTGATTCAGTAAATAACCCATTTGGGTTTAAAAACACGCGGATCCTATTGGGTCGGGTTGGGTCGACCCGACCCGGGTCAACTAGTATAAAAGTTAATTTTTTTTGAAAAAAAATCATTTGCAACCGGGAAAGAAAAAAAAAAGAAGGGAAAGGAAGAGAGAGGGAGAAGGCTCCGGGAGGTTCCCGGTCGCCGGACGGTCACCGGCCGGTCACCAGACCGTCGTCGGCCGCCGTCGCCGGCCACCGTACACGGTGGCCGAAATTTCAAAAAGAGGTAAAATTTTTTATTTTTTATTTTATATATTTTTATAATATATTTTTTTTATTTTGAAATATTTTGCATGTATAAGGGTAAAAGACAGATTCGCGAAAAGAAGAAAAGAAAAAAAATTGAAATCACCTTGGTTCGCGGTTTTAGTCTCTTCTGATGTTTTTGGGTCTTCGATTTTGGAACCTTTGTTCCTTCTATGTTCTATGATGCTGGGTTTACGATTTGTAGATTTCAGAAATTGATTGTTTCGTATTTGAAAAATATTGGGTATCTATTACAACCGCCGAACTTTTACATTTTTTCCACTGGCTTTTTATAGCCATTACACAACTTGCATTTTTGATGATTTGCTTTCTTTCCTTGCAGGTACAAGTGGGGCGGTGGATTTGACAGAGGCGGTGGCAGAGGCAAGTGGTCAGAAACGGGGCTAGGGTTAGGTTCGAGTTAGGAGTTTCGGGTAGTGGATTCGAGTTTGTAAATGGGTTGAACGGGTATTTGAGGTTTGGGCTGCTGTTGGTTTAATTTGAGAATTGGGTTAAATGAGCTAATGGTGTATGTGGGCCTCTGGTTTGATGTAAATGGGTTTATTGGTTGTAAATGGGGCTTAAGTTGTTTTGTAAAAGGCCAAAATTAGCCTGCAACCCCTGTCAACTTGTGTGAGCAGCACTAAGTAGAATCAACTACATCGTTAGCTTGTGTGAGCAGACCTGATAATAGCTCATTATTGAGCCTTATGTGATAAGTGGTAGCTGGCTACATATTAGTGGTAGCTTATGCTACATTATGTGCGTGGCACTTGTGCCTTATTTCCGTGTATCCTTTAGTGTTCCACGTAGTTCATCGGCTATTCGAATTAGTATGATATAATGTGAATGCATGCGAAAAGATTTAACCGTGTGTTCAAGATTGTGTATGTGCAGGTTATATGAAAATTATTGTGTGTGCTAAGTGCTTAATGTATGTAATGAATCATGTGGTAAGATCACATAAGTAAATGATAATTCCCAAACTTAATTGTATGATTGGAAAACTTATTTTCCATTAGCTATGTCCATTTAGTTTAAATGCTCATTACTTTTACATATAGACTTACTAAGCTTTATAGCTTACCCTTTTGTTTTTCCCTTCCCCTATAGGTTCGTCAAAGGTTCGGAGATCAATGGGATTCTATCAACACTATCAACAAGCATTTTAGTATTTTATTTAAACACTTAAGATTATGGCATGTATAGATGGTCTAATAATTTGTTATGTGTCATAGTTTATGGGGTCAAATGTGGTCACAAATGTTTTGAGATTTGGCCATTTGCTATGGGCCATATATGAATGAGTATTTTCTAATTAAAGTGTTGTAATTTCTTCTTATAAAAATTTATATAATAGGTGTATTATGTGTATGGATGTGTATGCTTGTGTGTGGTTGGTAAAATGTATTGTGTGGATGCCGAAATAGGGTTGTTTGGATGTGTTTTTGTGTTATATTGTGTATTGGCAAAATTGGTTTGTGTTGGTTTGTGTTTCAGGGTGGCAATTAGCTTGGAAAATAGTCTATAATTGTCCACATGGGTAAACACACGGGCGTGTGTCTAGGCCGTGTGTCAACCCACAGGCGTGTTGATAGGCTGTGTGTCCCCTACACCTGAAATTATGGGAATTAAATGTTTCGTAGTAAACACATGGGTTGGCCACACGGCCATGTGTCCCGACCGTGTGATAGACACGGCCTAGCCACGGGCGTATGGCTTGGCCGTGTTACAAAGATTTCACGATGACGTCATAAACAGAATGCCCCAGTTTTTTACATGGGATGAGGACACAGATGTGTTGAGGCCATATAAAGGACATGAGCCAGAGACACGGGTATGTGCTTGACCGTGTGAAAACCCCTGTAGGTTCGATATGAAAATTAATTCCGTACGGGCTAGGGACATAGGCGTGTGCGACCACACGGGCGTGTCCCTGTCCCACACGGGCGTGTCCCTGTCCCACACGGGCGTGTGCCCTGTTTTAAATAGAATTTTTTTACTAAATGATTGAAAAGTTCCGGTTTGGTTCTGGATCATACCCAATGAGTCTCTTGGGCCTCGTAAGCCCATAATAAGAGTGTTTTGAATAATATTGAAAAAGTTTTAAATTTTTGTGGAATTTGTAAGTCAGGATTGAGTGATCGTGTGTTCGTAAGTTCAGTAATGCCTCGTACCCGGTCTCAGCATCGAACGATTATGGGTGAGGGGCTTTACACTATTCCCATTCATGCCATAAAATTTATGGTTATTCTTGAGGGTATTTTTCTTGATGTGGAGAAGATAATCCATAACTTTTTTTAGAGTAGCTCGGATGAGATTCAGAGAATAAATCTTGTGAAGTGGGACACTTTATGTCGACCTATTGAACAAGGTAGTTTGGGTCCCAAACATAGTGAACAGCAAAATGGAGCTTTTCTAATTAAGTTAGGCTTTAATCTGGTAAGTCGATTGGATTAGGTTTGGGTACAAGTTTTAAGAACTAAATATAAGTGGGGTCATGACTTATCGATTACTTTCCGTGCTTGAAATTGTTCACCATTGAGGAAAGGCATTGCGAAGGTCTAGGAGGAGGTTAGGAAATGCCTAGTTTGGAATATAGGAAATGGTGCCGCAGTTGATTTTTGGCCTGATTCATGGATAGTGGAAGCTAAAATTTTATTTGATCATTGTGTTTCGCCTGAGAAAGTTATCAATTGTCATCGTCTGATTATGTCCATGCTCAATGCGAATGGTGATTGGAATTGGGAAGAGCTTAATTGTTTGTTGCCCCATTCTATATGTAACCTTGTTGCTAGTCGAAGACCCCCTCGAGGGTAGGATATTAATGATTACTTGGGAAGGTTGTGGAACAAAGAGATGAGATTCTCTTCTAAATCAGCTTATGAAGCGTTAATGTGACAAAATTCTTTTGTAGGAGGATCGGAAATGGCGCATGTTGTAGGGTTATAAGGGGCTTGCTCGGGTGAAATTGTTTCTTTGGTTTACGATCAATGATAAACTTCTTACGAACATGAATTGTGTCAAAAAGACATCTAGCTAATGGTGGGAGCTGTCAACACTATGATGGGGTGGAGGAAACTACAGAGCATGTTCTTTAAGGTTGTTTCCTGGTTCTTGCTGTTTGGTGCAGCATCATAACTCCTGCCTCCTTGAATGATTTCTTGAGCATGAGTTTGAAAGAGTGGATCATTGAAAACCTAACAAATCCGTTGCAATTCGAGTTAAACGATGGTGACTAGGTGATTAAGTTTGACTCCATTTGTTGGTTGTTGTGGTTTTGACGTAATACTCGGATATTTGACCTCGAGTTTGTGGGATGGGAAAACATTTTGCAACAAGCTATGAGACTAGTTAGGGAAATCAATCGAGTGAAAACAAAATATGCAAATGTGGTTGCAGCAAAACAACGAATTGACAAGGTGATCTATTGAGATAAACCAGCATGAAGATAGCTCAAAGTTAATACGAATGGAGTATGATGCAGAGTTACAGGGGCAAACACGAACGGTGAAGTAATTCAAGACCACGAATGTTCATGGGCGGCCGGTTTTGCGAAGAATGTTAGGACTAGCTCAGTGATTAACACAAAGCTGTGGGGAGTACTTGAGAGAGGGGCTCCAACAAGCATGGAATCTAAGAGTAAGGAAAGTAATTTTGTAAAGTGATAACATGGTGGTTACAAGTCTACTAAAAACACAGTAGATGGGGCATGATGATAATGCATTGGTGAGGGCCATCAATTTCTACAGGCTCCATACGAGGTTACTCGGCTCCTTCAAAATGATGGAAACAATATTGGTGTTCTTAAGAGTAGTCATCATTTAAACTATTTGTAGTTTCTTTTCCTTGTAAAAAGTAAAGCATGCTTCAGGATTGTGTTATTCATTCAATTGAGATTCTTTCATTTGCATCGTTTTCATATAATCTATATTTTATGCATGTTATCATAGTGTCTCGTAGTGATATTATATAGATATTCTTTTTATCAATTAATCCAACCAGTTAAAAGTAATAACTAACGAATCTTATTAATTTAATTTTCCGCTAATTATTGACAAAAGCATTTTTTAATTTTAAATCACATCTTTATTTTTTATTTTCAGATAAATTACTCTAATATTAACCCAAATATTTAAACTTTTGCTTTGATTACTTAATGATGAAATTTTAAAATTTAATCAATAAATATTAAAGATATATTTTTTTTATACATAAACACTTCAACATCACCAATACGGCAATATAACTTCACTGATAATTTCATCGTGTATTGGAAAATACAAATATTTTAAAGCATTCTCTCCTTGTTTTAACAATGATACATTCTTATCTATAAACTCATGTTTATTAATCCTAAATCTACTTTCCTCCATCTTCCTTAAAAGCTTTCTACCTTTTTATTATTTATTTTACTGATATTTTTGGTCAAAAGCTTTAATTCCAAGCACTAAATGCATGTGCATAGTTTACTTGCTTTGCTCATTACTAAATAAATAAATAAATATCCCAATCCAACAATTTATTATCAATGCCATACTGTTTTCCTTTTTAAAAAAAATAGTAATGTTGAAAAAATATATATAGAAACCAGATGGATTTAATCCACAAGTGAAGATTTATTTGTCCAATAGTAATTGTAAAAAAAGTAAATCAAATTTTTTAATGATGAAAATTTGACTAATTCTATGTTGTACATTTAAATATTTACAATACAACCGACCGATGCATTAAATAATCCAACACGCATTGGCACGATATTTTGTTTCAGTTTTAATAATTGTCTAAATGTATTTCAAATTTAAAACTTCATTTACTTTGACTTCCCAAAAAAAATCTTCATAATTTTATAAACTATCTCTATTTATTTATTTTGTTAATGAGATACCTGTGTGATTATATACTATCTCAAATAATCAACATTACAAATAAAATCATATAGTAATTAGAATACGGATATCTAAATTAAAATAAGTCTAAAACGTTACATATGCTTGAGATTTAAATTAAAATAAATTTAGATTAAATTTAAACTTAGACGAAAATTCTAAAACCTTAATCTTTTCTCATCTGTTTGAATTAAATTTTTAATATATCGAATTTAAAGAATGTAAAATATCACAACATTTACTTCTTCCTCTAATTTTTAAATCGAAAAAAAAAGGGGTCGTTGTTTTCATTGCAATAATAATATTAACTCGCATGAAACAACATATTACTTAATTATAAAGGGAACAGACCTGGGTGTATGAAATAAATATTATGTTTCAAAATATAATTTTAAAACTAGAAAGAGAAAAATATGGATTCCTACCTTGTCAGTGTAATTTAAATATCATGGGCCACCATTGACAACCATTATCAAGTTTTTTTTTTTTTTTTTTTTTATAAGATTTCCAAGTTTTTATCTTTTATAAAAGAAAGAAAAAGAAATAAAGAAAAATTGATATATTTCCATCATTTGCGAACTTTAGAATATTCTAAAGCTGCTTATAACCACAGTACAAATGCTGTACTTATTGGATTCTTAAAAGCAAAAAACACAATGATGATCAGTTTCTTCCCCTGCAATTTTTTTCCCAGGATTTAATTTGTAACTTTTTAAACCTATTAAATTGTTCCTTTATTTCAATTTAATAGCAGCAAGCAAATTTGTTATTATTATTATTATTTTTTTAAATTTCAAAGTTCACAATATCGAAACTTGGAACAAGCCCATGTGCAGCTTTGCCTGTTTAAGGGAAAAGGGAAAAAAAAGAGAGAAAAAAGAAATTCAAAGCATTTATTTGAATAAGAATCTGATAAAACAAACAAGAACATAAAAGCACAAAAATAAAGAAAATTGCATGGCTGATTTGGTTTCATGTCTGTTTTTACACCTCATGACAACCAATCACAATCATTGGAGATTGTGAAAATTAAATGATGTCAACACAACCACTCTCTACTATGTAGCATTCCTTGGGAATTTCAGTGGGATCTTTTGGGATCTGAATATTGAGTGTTTTGTTTTTCTTATTTATGTTAGAATTTAGAGTGATTTGGCCTTTAATCGTCTCATTTAGAACAACTCTGTGGCTTAAGGTCGTTCCTAACTGGAGTTTTGTTTTTGTTTTTTTTGTCTGTTTTTTACTGTCATTCTGTCATCCTTCTCTTTTTCAGTTCAAGTTCTACATTTTTACTGAAATCCCATTTTTCCAGGATTTCCAAAAGTTTCCATCTTTGAAAATCCAGACTAAGCCCCATGTGCTAGTATTCACCAAAGTTTCCTTCTTTGAAAACCCAGACCTGTTTTTGGATTTCTGATTCTGGGTTTTGCTCATTTTTCTGATTTATTGATTGGTTGATTCATGGATGAGTCAAGATCCATTGGTTATTTCTTTCTTCTTCTGATTTTCTCCACTTGTTTTGGGGATCAAACTTTGGATAAAATCACTGAGTTACCCGGACAGCCAAAGAATGTTGGATTCAATCAATATTCAGGATACGTGACAGTGAATCAACAAGCTGGAAGGGCATTGTTTTACTGGTTGATTGAGTCACCAGTGAGTCGTAAACCCGAGTCAAGACCACTCGTTTTATGGCTCAATGGAGGACCTGGGTGCTCCTCTATTGCTTATGGAGCAGCTGAAGAAATTGGTCCTTTTAGAATTAGACCTGATGGAAAGACCCTTTACTTGAATCGTTATGCTTGGAACAACTGTAAGCCTTTTATTATGAAATGATGTTTTGCTTTTGTCCTTGTGGTTCTGTCTGAATTTCATTTAAGATTGTGTTGTTTGAATTGTTGTGTAGTGGCAAATGTGCTGTTCCTGGAATCTCCAGCTGGTGTTGGGTTTTCATACACTAACACAACATCAGATTTATACACTACCGGTGACAAGAGAACTGGTAATTATATGTTAATGCATATTCAGACCGAGTAACATAGATGTAGTTAGTTTTGCCTAAGTTTTTGAGGGGCTTGGTTCATATGGTTTAGATTGTAAGAGACTTGGTGTTGTGAATTTACAGCTGAAGATGCATATGTTTTTTTGGTTAACTGGTTTGAAAGGTTTCCTCAATACAAGCATAGAGATTTCTACATTGCTGGTGAAAGTTATGCAGGTCATTTTTTCACTTTAATACCTGTTTTTCTTTTTTACTGCAATATTTTACTTTGGTTCATAGATGAACAAAGCCTGAAGTTTAAGCTAAAGGACTAATATAATTTCAGGTCACTATGTTCCTCAATTGTCTCAACTTGTTTATGAAAGGAACAAAGGGGTTCAGAATCCTGTTATAAATTTCAAGGGATTTTTGGTGAGAATGTCTCCGATTCTTTGTTTTTCTTGAAGCATCTGTGTCCGACACTAGATTCCTATGCATTTCCAGACATGATTGTAACTTTAATTGTTGTAATCTGTGCAAATGACTTGCGTTTTTGTTCTGTCATCATATATATAGGTTGGAAATGCTGTAACGGATGACTACCATGATTTCATTGGCACATTCGAGTACTGGTGGACTCATGGTTTGATTTCTGATTCAACTTATCGAAGTTTACGAGTTGCATGTGACTTGGGATCCTCTACACATCCATCTCTGCAATGCATGAATGCTCTTCGAGCTGCTCAAATTGAGCAAGGGAACATCGATCCATATAGCATCTTCACTCAACCTTGCAAAGATACGTCAACATTACGGCATAACATGAGGGGTCATTATGTAAGTTCTCAATCAATCTGTTCTGTTTTTTCTTCCTATGAACACTATAATGGGGCCTTTCCATTGATCTCAAATATGAATATTTGTATCATTTCGCCATTGTTTTATCAGTAATCTGCGTAGTTTTACAAAAAGAATCAGATAAATTTGAAACTTAATCTTCACATCCGGTCTTGTGTCTCAGTGTGACTAGTTTTGTAGTGGGAATTGGCATTAAATCTGTGGGCTCATTTCGTATAACTTGATGCAGTTGTTGAATTTCAATTCTAAACTTTAAAGCCGTGGAGGGTCCAGGAGGCACCATTTAGTTAACAAAAATTCTGCAACCACAGTTGTGGACCACAGAGTACTCTCCTGTTAAAGTTAAGATTATTTGAATAAAGATATAAAAGATAAAAAAGAGTCTTGTATTCAAATTTAACCTTTGTACAGTCATGGCACAATGATATGTGAACTCATGTGTGTTAGTATCAGATGTGGGTATTCGAGTGTTAGTATCAACTGTATGTATCTGATACAGGTATGTTCAATTATTTCCAAGTTTCTCTATATAGGTATATTTTTGTTTTTACGCAGATGATAAACACAAACACTCAGGAAGGAAGTAAAGAGTCAGTTTCTCTATTTATGTATATGATCACATTTCCCAAACAGACTGTTTCAAATTGAAGTTTTTCTCCAATTTTGTTCTTTTGAAATCCCTTTATAGAGCTTGGTTTGGATTGTTTCTTAAAATGCAGCCCTGGATGTCAAGAGCTTATGATCCATGCACCGAGAGATATTCGAAAGTGTATTTCAATCGTCTGGAAGTCCAGAAGGCACTTCATGCAAATGTAACTGCTCTTTCTTATCCATGGCAAACATGCAGGTATGCTATTTGATTTTATGAATCTCAGTTAATTTCTTTCTGGTATCCTGCATTTCAGTTTTTTTAAGCTTCTGTATTTGACACATATTCAGATAGTCGATTGCAGATATGATCACTTTCTGAATACATCAAGAATATTTAAAATATTTGTATCGAACATATACTTTATCCGAATCTGTAAATCTTTGTTTTACAGTGATATCGTTGGAAATTACTGGACGGATGCTCCTCTCTCTATGCTTCCTATATACAAAGAACTAATTGCTGCTGGTCTTAGGATTTGGGTATACAGGTTAAGTTTCTATCTTTCGTTTTTCTGTCTCCACAAATTGTCATAATGCATTCTGATAGAAGTGTTTGTGCAGTGGAGACACTGATGCAGTGGTTCCAGTGACGGCAACACGGTACTCCATTTATGCACTGAAGCTACCGACCGTCATTAATTGGTATCCTTGGTACGACAATGGAAAGGTGAGTACCTATATTATTATTATTATTATTATTATTATTATATGGTTGAAAATACACTTGTTGAGAATCATTTCATATTTAATATATTTTTTTATTCATACCATAAAAACCTTTGACTTTTTTTCTGGATTATTGGAATTGGATACTATTAGATACAATCATTACATAATTTTGCTGTTAAGTTGGAAAATAAGGTTGAGAAAGAAGCAAGATGAGGGAAAAGGAAAAGAGGTTTGATCCTTCTTTGTTGATCTCATCCAGGTTGGTGGGTGGAGCCAAGCATACAAAGGGTTAACGTTGGTAACAGTGACTGGAGCCGGTCATGAGGTTCCCCTCCACCGTCCCCGTCAAGCTTTTATTCTTTTCCGATCATTCTTGGAGAACAAACTGATGCCAAGTTAAAAAATCTTATCGATATCCATGTTGCTCGAACTTTGGTGAGTTTGAAATATATAAGTATATGGCCAAACTTTTATAAGATTTTCATATACATGAAGGGTAAAAAGAAGAATCCGGGTAGCATAGGTTAATGTTATTATTCATTTTTTCTCGATGAATAAGTGAAAAAGAAAATACAGAAATTTTTAATACAAATTGTCAAGAAATTATGTTGAGTGATCACTAAATTGTAGAATATTTTTATGAAATGTATTCTTTATAGGACTTTGAATAATTGAAATTGCAGATGTGGTTCAAAGTAAGTTGTTAATAAAAATTGTCTTGATAGTTGATGAGCAGCTTTTTCAGTTAGGTTGTTTTTGTTGCTTGAACGAACAATGGTTGTTAGGTCTTTGATGAGACATTAAATGTAGGTTAGGTTTAGAATTTGTTTTTTTAAGTTCAAAGTACCATTTCTTTTTAAAATATATCAATTTTATTCTTCTTATTTCAAAAAAGAATGAAAAGCATTTTGTTATTATAGGAAAATTGTGTTTCTCATGGAGCAACAAATGATTTTCAATTGAGGGATCCAGTACTTAATGTAAAACTAAAACACTATTTCAACAATCCAACCGTCTCCATATATAAATTATTTTTAAAAAAATATTTATTTAAGTCTACTAAATATATAATATATAAAAATATTTTAGATGAATATAATAGAGACATCAAATCGATTCAAAATTTTATATGCATGACAAGTACATGTATTTTAATGAATTCGATGGTTGGATTATCAAAATACTAGTCATATAAAAAGAAGTTACGAAAATGTATAAAACCACTTTAGTTTTGCACAAATGTAAGTGGATGAATCCCTTCCCAATTTTAATTTTAAATTATGAAATTTCATCATTTGGTTTTAATTAAAAATTATAAAATTTGTTAGAAAAAATAAAGATAATCATTGACATATTGGCAGATGTAATATTTGACACATTGGCGGGTGAAAGTTTTAACTCCATAAGCAGATTGAGATTTTATCGTGTGTTTTTAAATTATAATTTTAAGAAAAAATTAAAAATAAATGAATAAGACATATGTCAAAATTTCAATCCCACTTGTAGAATAAAATTTTGCAAATAATTACTCAAATTAATTTTATTCTTTTACTGAATTATCAAACAAAAACCTATATTTATCTCTTTGTTTTTGTTGAGATGCAAGTTTTATGCTTAAAAGAACCCGAGCCTCAAGATTTGAGAAAGCCAAGGACTTTCTCCTAAACGATTATTGAATGTTACATTTACAAATTAAAATCAGTGAATTAATCAGGTGTTTAAATAATTAACTAAAAGTCATACCCATATACAAAATTTAATATATTGAAATATCCATTTAAGTAAAGAAGTAAAATTCTTATTAAAAAACTGATTTAAATTATTTAATCTATTTGGGTAATTAACTATCCTATGTGGATAGAATAAAAGAAAATCCATAAGTTCAGTAATGTATTTTTAAAAATATATATTATAAGGATACATGCCAATATTTTAAATTTCTTTGTAGTTTTTTTTAAATTAATTTACAATAATAATTTTATTTTTATTAGAGAAAATATTTGGATTCACATGTAGAATTGTATTTTAATTTTTATATCTAATTCTACTATAAAACTATATGGATAATTATAGAAGGGATCCTTAAAATAAGGATTATAAAATAAAAAGGAAAAGTTGATAAAGAAATTGAAATGGAGGTCAACAAAGCCAACAAGTAGCCTTAATACGAGGCGTCCGATAGGGCGGGAGAGCGGATCCCTATCGTCTGATCCAAGGAACTATACTTTATTGGTAATCCAATAAACAAAAGGGAAAGAGTGAAATGATATCACGCGGTCCAAAAAACTATAAATCCGACGGTGGGATTTTTCAATCCTTTGGACGGTCAAGATTAATGCCCACGCCCTTCCATCAGTGCCATCAACGAAAAGTCAAAACATATTTTGGTCAAACCAGCTAGCGCAGATCTTGAATATTCATCCACCTCACCTTTGATCTTCTTGTCTTCTCAATTTTACACGCAATTAATTAGTTTATCTTATTTTAAAAAAAATTAGACTTCTTAAAATGGAAATTAATTATAATTTTCTGCTGAAAGTGGTTTTTGCTTATTTTCCCTTGAATCACAAGCAAACCTCACTTTCTGTATAAATATTTTAATATCAAGATTGCTAAGGTAAATATATTATATTATATTATAAACAATTATATTTCACATATTACATGGAAAAATTTAGGCTCCACAAATTAGGTTTAAAGAGTGACATTCACCTTTTTTTTTTTTGGATATAATAAAAATATAAAGTGTTAAATATTAAAAAATGAAATATGCGGCAATATTAATTTGAATACTTTTTGTGAAATTAAAATTTTCCCTAATAATATATCAACTACTAACTCTTATATCATACTAGGAGTTTTTTTTTAAATTATACAATGATATTAATACAAAGATACATATACTAGAAAGCATATATATTAAAATAATTTAAAAAAATAACATAAAATAGAAAAGGTAAACTATTAAAATAGTCAATTTTGTTTACCTTAAGTTACATTTTAGTTACTTATATTTGAAATATTATGTTTTAGTCACTTATATTAACGTGTTGTAACATTTTAGCCACTGAGCCGTTAATTGTCGTTAATAGTATAACGGTAAGCTGATGTGGCACATTAAATCATCATTTCAAACAAAAATTTTAGGTTAAATTATATAACTTCAGAGCTTATAAGTATTATATATTTATATAAATTTTAATCTGTTAATGTTGGTGAGGGATATCAACAAAGGAGGAGAAGATAATGATGCAAAGGAAGTCGATTCATCTAAACAGGCAAAAAGCTAAAAAAGATTATGAGGAAAATGATAGTTGTGAAGGTAAAGGAGACAATGCAAAAAGTAAGTGCTAAGGTTGCTAATGAGGAAGACTGTCCTTTTCCCATTGTTATGTTGGGTATTTATAGGGGGAATCCTCTTGTCTGGTAGTCGTGATGTGGCAAGTTGTTACCAATGAGTTGTTATCATGGAATGTGTGGGGAACATATGTGGTGGAGCTCATTTTGTTACTCATTTGAGGTCATATGAGATTGTTATGTTCAGGTGGGTCTCAGCGACCCCTAAGAGAGTGTTCACACTAAAAAGTGAGTAGCTTGGCCATAACAATAGACGGTATGATGTAAAAGATGTTCTTGCTACTAGCGAATGGTTCTATAAAAGATATCTCACCTGGGAAGTTGAGTAGTCAATGGTGATCTGGAATCAAGGAAGCTAAGTAGTCGATGACAATTTAGAAGATAAGAGTGAAGAAGGCATTTACTCGATACTCTCTTTTATATTATATAAAGTTTGACAATATTTATGTTGTGTTCATATTATTGTTTTTATTGTATTATGTTTTTGTATTATTTATCATATAAAATCTTAAATTATTAAAAATAAAATATATTTAATCAATCTTCAAATTCCATTTGTTTTATAGGACTCTACCAAATCTTCAACCATTTAATAGTTACATTCAAGTTGAATATATCCAAGAAATTGGTTTAATACAAGGTATAGTTACATTTAAGTTGTTATTATTGCAATGATTTGATTTTGATTATAGTTATTTGGACATGTATTATTTTTTTTATATTGTGACACATTCTGCGATGTGGGTGAATTTTTTACATATAACAACTATTTATAAAAAAAATGATAATAGGAAAACAAACGAGGCCTTGGTTGAAGCCTTAAAAGTTAAGATATTAAAATTTGTTGCCTTAGGATGAAATCCATTATGTGCATTTTTCTAGATTTTGTATAGAATATAAAATGACAAAAATATTCTCATAGCAATGTTTGTTATTTTATAAAAAAGAATGTAATTTTGTAATTTTTTTAGCTAAATTAAAATATTTTTGATGGGTGAAATTAACTCAATTAACCTTTTACATAATAGTATAGATTCAAAGAATATATAAATTTGTATATTCTAAATTACTATCCGCATCTAATTAAAAACAAATATTAATATTAACTCATTAAAGTTCCATTATTTCAAATTAAGTTTAGTATTTGAATCTACTTACTATGGGATAATAAATTTGAATTTGGATATATGGACTCACTTTTAATTTATTTTTTTAAATTAAATTTGAATATTTTATTGGTTCTAAGTGGATATTATTATTTAATTCTTGAAATTTAAGATATACAATAAATAAATTCTAGTTTTAAAGTAATTATAGAAATTGTAAGTATTGAATCCATAGGCATCAATCACTTTCAATTATACTATATGAACTAACCCTGACCATAAGCATCAAATTGGTAGAAATCATTGAAGTTTTTGATGTGGAAATGGTTCAACAAAATGTGAAGAGACAAAGTAGAAATCGTGTGTGGTTGAACAAAAGAATAAAAATAATATATATTTAAGCATCAAAAGAAGTCAAAAGATCACCAAACTTGTCTAATATTAATGTTATTATAATTATATGTGATATAAATTCTGATGCATTGAAAATGGGTGTTACGTACATTTTATGGCATTTATATATTTGGTTTATGTCTGTGCAATTATGTGACTGTCGTATTAACAAACAGTGAAAATGTAAGGTTTATGGATGGTGAAGATTGGTGATCAAATTAATAGATTAAAAATTATTAAAGTTGCCATGCACGTTTCATTTTTTGACCTCCAAAAAGAACTTATAAATTACAGTTAGCTTAATAGAAGTCAATCAAAACGAGTTAACACACCAATTTAACAGTTCAAACTCCGAAGTCTGAATCTCCAAAATTTTCCCCCAAAATCAAATTTTTTTGGAATTTTCCAATGACCACACATCATTACATTAATTCTTCTTCGTCCTTTCGTTTGGTTTATTTTTTGGTTATCGGAAGCCTTGTTGTTTGTTCGGCGGAGAGCGGTCACCGGAAAGAACAGGCGAGAGATAGGATCGTGAAGCTACCCGGACAGCCGCGGAATGTAAAGTTCTCGCAATACTCGGGATACATTACAGTGGAGGCTAAGGCTGGTCGAGCCCTGTTTTATTGGTTGACGGAGGCGCCGGCTAAGAGTCGACCTGAAACGAAGCCGTTGGTTTTATGGCTGAATGGTGGGCCAGGGTGCTCCTCTATCGCGTATGGGGCCTCCGAGGAAGTAGGTCCCTTTCGAGTTCGAGAAGATGGCAAGTCTCTTCGTTTGAATCCCTACGCCTGGAATCAAGGTCAGATTCGTAATTCATTCATGCATCCAATTATCCCTTTAATTTCCAATAATATATAAAATACGATTATCAAATTAAACAAATATATATTTTTTATTTTCTAGAGGCAAATTTGCTATTCCTAGATTCACCTGCGGGTGTGGGATTTTCTTACTCAAATACATCATCAGATATTTACACTGCGGGCGACAAGAGAACAGGTACATATATTAATATATTAACATTCGATTAAATTTTTATATTAGGAGTCGGGTTATTTATATTTTACTTTTTATTAAAAAATCGGATAAATTAGTCTAAATATTTATTTTTGTTAATAAAAATTTATCTTTTATGTTAGTATGAGGTACATATAATACACCAGTTTAGTTTTTAACAATATAATTGATGATCAATTTACTTTTAATTTAATGTATAAGAATTAATTTACTCAAATTTTTAATAGAAAAAATAAAATCTATTCTAACTTTTATTATAAAAGTCTCTATAATACTTTTATCACGAAAATAGTCATGCAAAATAAGGAAAATGTCAAAAATTAGTTAGCCTATCCTTTAACTAATTCTTTAACTTAATCCAGATTTAACTCCTTCATATCATTAAACTTACTCATTCGTTCATATTGTTCTCACCTGTTTGAATATTTCATGTGTTATAACTCATAATTATGTTTTAGTATCGCCTTGAGTTGGTATTATTTTAATTTATGTTTCTTATTAATTGTGCCATGCCAAAAAACTTTTTAAAAGGTAGTTTCCAGATTTGAATTTTAATATTTATATTTCTTTATTAAATATGTTCATAAATTAAATGGGGTTGTTGTTTGTTCAAGTCTGAATTAAGTAAAATTGGATAACTAATTTCACTATTAAAATTTATTTTTATAATAATAATAATATATTTTTGCCACTAAATTTAAATAAATTGTTAATATAGTTAAATGTAAATAAAATAATAATATATTATCAAAAAATAATTTACTTGGAAATAGTACAAATTTAGAAAGATAATAGGACCCTTGGATTATGTTTTCTACTCACAAACAGCTAATTCGTTAATTTTAAAATGGAATGCAGCGGAAGATGCATACACGTTTCTTATGAAATGGTTAGAGAGGTTCCCAAATTACAAGCACAGGCCTTTCTATATAGCTGGAGAAAGCTATGCAGGTTCAATTAGTTTTCCATCACCCACTCTCCCCATTAATTAATTCATTTGGATCAATATTAATTTTAATTTTAATTTTAATTTTAATCTTTGCATTATCATTAAATTGGGTACTCTTTTGCTAACTTTTTGATTCTGTCAATTTTTAGGTCATTATATTCCTGAGCTATCTCAAATTATCGTCCATCGCAACAAAGGAATCAAGAATCCCATCCTTAATTTCAAAGGTTTTTTGGTCAGTCCAAATTCATTAAACATGCCATATATAAATTTCATTACTTTAATTCCTTCATTTACTTTTTTATGATAAAATTTTTTATTCATCCCCATAACCTCTTTAGAAAATTTTGATATCTTAGATTCTAAATATCACACTTTATAGGTTCTCTTCCGTATTTCTTTGATTAATTAATTAATTAATTAATTAAAATTTATAAAAGTAAGTTTAATTTAAAATTACTATTTAAACTTAATTATAAGAATATAAATAGTAATATAGTTTTTAAAATATTTTATTATTTTTGAAATTGTAATTGGGGCAATGATATGGTAAGAAGATTAGGAAAAAAAAAAAAAACTAAACTATAACTCAAGTTGGCTCATGACCATTGAATTGAAAATTACTTTTATGCTTATTATTGACTTGAAATCATGTTAAACCTAATCAAATAAAATACTGAACATGGAGCAGTTGGGAAATCCCCTTTTGGATGATTATTATGACAACATTGGATCACATGAATATTGGTGGAACCATGGTTTGATATCAGAATCAACATACAAAGAACTTAAAAGGTCATGCTCGAATGATACATTCTTATTCCCCAAGGATGGATGTAACAATGCTTTGAGTGGTGCTTATGAGGAGTTCGGCAACATCAATCCTTACAACATCTATGGCCCTCCTTGCAATGCCATTTCCACTTCTAACCATCGTTTAGCTCAACTCCCACTGGTAAGTTCACCCCCATTTCTACCTTTTTATTTATTTATTTAATATTTGGCTGAAAATTGGATCCATTAATTTTAGCTAGAATTGCATGCGTTTAATATTTTACGTTATGTATTGAATGTGTCAGCCATGGAGATTTAGAGGAAATGATGAATGTGTAGTAATGTATACCAAAAGATATATGAATAGCCGACGGGTTCAAAAGGCTCTTCATGCACATCTCACTCCTCTTCGTCATCCTTGGACTACTTGCAGGTTTCATCATTATTCCTCTACTTTATTGTACTCTCAAATGAAATTTATTCATTTAATCATGTTGATGGATTGGATTTGATAATGGCTCAACTTTTTTGTTTTCTTCTATTCAAGTTCAATATATGTATCTCATTCGTGTTTCGATGATTTATTTCATACTAAAATGGATTAAGAAACCTAAACCAATTAAGGTATATATAAAATTGCAGTTCTGCTATTAGACGAAACTGGACTGATTCTCCAAAATCAATGCTTCCTACCATCAAACAGCTTATTGGAGCTGGAATTAGAATTTGGATATTCAGGTAATTTAATTATTTTTCTTGTCAAAAACATTCATTTTAATCGTCTTTATTGCACAGCCTGGTATTTGATATGTTTTGAACAGTGGAGATACGGATGCTGTATTGCCTTTGACAGCAACCAGATATTCCGTTAATGCACTCAGCCTCCCAACCAACATCAGCTGGTATGCTTGGTTTGATGATCAAGCTCAGGTATTTTATTATTTAACCAGTTTTCCTATAAATTTAATTTCATTTTTCGACATATTTATAGCAGAATATAATTATAACCCCCCCCCCACATTTTTCTAATATCGGTATATTGTATTTATTCTGATTAATATTAATAATTCATTTGTGAAATATGAAAATATATATATATATATATATATGTTCAGGTTGGTGGTTGGAGTGAAGTATACAAAGGGTTAACCTATGTGACAGTGAGGGGAGCTGGGCATGAAGTTCCATTGACTCAACCTCAACGTGCGTTGCGTTTGTTTAGGTATTTCTTGATGAATTTGCCCCTCCCTTCTTCACTTTCCGATTAATTAAATTATTCATCAATTAGGATTCCATTTCTTGTTTATTTCATATGAATATGATCCACTTGATCATCATGTATGCACGTATATATATATATAGAAAATTAAAGCAGAAAAAAGAAAAAAAAAATATTCTGTTAGGGTTCAATATTTATATATAGTGATTTATTGTATTATTACAGATTATATATAGTGACAATAATTACATTAATTTGAATATCATTGTTATACTTATGTATTAACCAATCACAATGCAATGAAAACTGGCTTGATTTGGTGAAAATGTAATAATTAAAGTTAAAACGAGGGTTAATATGCCTTTGGAATTATGTATTTGAGCGACTTGGTATTAAGAAAAGAATTATGATTGGTTGTTTCTAACAAACAATCAACATCGATTTCATTTCATCAAAGCTCATAAATTAACATATGGAACCCCAAAAGGAAAATGCAGCCAAACCAAAAGCTAAGCATGAGGGCTACAACATCGTATTGATGGACAGAGAAACCTTATAAGGTAGGCATGTTCGAATATGGAGTTAAAAATACAAGGATTCAAATTTAAGGTCTAAATCTTGACGTAGACATCTAATGTTGTTTTAAGTTGGGTTTCAAAAATTTTAAAATATCATGAAATTTTTTATTTTAAAATTTATTTGTTAATTAATTGAAATTTAAATAATGGCTAAATTGAATTTTTCCAGTCTTAAATTTTAAGATTTTAAATTGAATTAAGTGAGATTGTGTTTAAATTTAATTTCAATTAAATTGAAATTAATCTTTCTCTTTCTAATTTAATTTAATTTCTTGAAATTTTGATACCTTCTAAAAAATATATATAATACAATTAAATCTGTGCTCTATTTTAAATAAAATTATTTGTAGACTTGGGAATAATATGGAAATACCCCTAAAATTTTAAAAGTCCAAGCCCGTTTTCAGAGGCGCAAATTAATTTGTAAAATTCAAATAAGTTTCTTTAAAAGAATTATTTCATTTTGAGGCAATAGTTTAATTTAGAGCCCAATTTCATTAAAGTCGAATTCGTGACTTGCAGCCCATTTTTATTTTACATAGTCCAAATCTATTAATTTTTTTCAAAATTTTAAGGCCGCATTCCAAAATAATGGTGAGGATATTGGACGGGATTCAAGAAAGAAGAACCTGTAGCAAGTATGCTATGCCAAACACACAGGCCATTCTCTCTCGGCCATTCAAACAGGCACTGCCTTTTAGCTACAAGCACTTAATTTATGACACCTCTACAATCCTCAACAATATAATGGCATTTCTGATAATAGTTTTAATATTTCTGATGTGCAAGATCCATATGAACATGGCAAGCACAGAGCTTACTCTATTTAACTCTTCTTAACTCATAAAATTAAACCCTTTCCAGAAATCTAAAGAGAAAACGAGAGAATTTAGAAAGCCATGAATAAAAGCACATTAGTATTTTATTAAGTAGGAAACTTGATGGATATTTCATTCTACAACATCTCCTTTTATAGGTGAAGGAGGTAAGATACAACAAAATAAAAACAGTAAATATTCCTGACATATTTGACACAAGGAATAGTAGATATTCCTGACACAAGGAATAGTAAATTTTCTTGACTGACATGTGACATATTTGACACAAGGAATAGTAAATATTCCTGACACATTCTAATAATACAGCCACGTAGTTTACAAATACTAATAGTCTAAAATATTCCTAATATGACAAAATATGATACATACCAAGACAAAAGGATGACATAAAGGATGGCATCTTATTGTAATATCTATCCGTGACATCAAAACAAATATAAAAGTAAAAGTAGAAGTAAAAGTAAAAGTGAAAGGTCTTTTCCTAGCTATTTGCATTGGAATGCGGGAGTTGTGCACTATCCATAGAACTTTCACTGTAATTGTCTTCTTCTTCTTCAGATTTTTCTTCTTCCATCTTATCCTCTTGTTCATCTTGCATTCTTATCTTGTTTAGATTGATTTGACTGCAATACTAGGGATAATCTTGAGACCATGCTGATGGATCTGGAATACTTTTATAATATTCCTGAATGGATTTTAAGATTTCCTTGTGATATGATTTATACTGGACTGGCCAAGTGTCCCATGGAGCATCAACATCTGGAGGGGGCCATATTTCAAATGGTATTACCTTGTTTAGCTGACAAAGGAATTTCTGGATTTCTTGATAATTAATATCGAAGTTCCTAATGTCATCTAAATAAACCTTGTGTATCCATGCAGTAGGAAATGATCCTAATTGGATTGAACTGCCACATTGCAAAAAATATTGAGGTTTATAAAAGATAATCACCATATGACATTTTGCTTTGTCCTGAGAATATTGTTCCACCATATTTAGCCATTGTGTCAGAGGATGAAACTAGCTCATGAAAGTAAAGAAATTCTTATTAAATATTTCCTCACACAACTTTTAACAGATAATAATGAAGATCTGGAATAAAGAATTGAATGGCAATATGGTATAAATGAGTAAGATACCATAAAAACCATTTTACCTCATCAAGTTGTTCAACAAATTCAAACTTGATAGGGTGTATAAATGGATAATTTGGATGTACACCCTATGGTTTGAGGATGAGTCCTCCAAAATTTTTGAAAATTTGAATTTAATATTCAAACATCATTTATTTTGTTTTTTGATGAAAGGTTTTTTGTTGAACAAGAGTCATGACTTCTGGTGGAAATTCTGGGTTAAGATTAGGGGCAATAGGATAAGAAGTAGAAAAGGTTGAAGATGAAGAAGATGGTCTGTACATCATCATGGGTCTGGGCCAAAAGTAGGTCTTCTTATAAGTCAATATATTTTCTTTTGGCCTAGAAAGGAAATCAGCAAAGATATTTTCCTTTCCTTTGATATGTTTGACATCAAAAGAGAATTTTGAAAACCATTCAGCACATCTAAGGAGCTGAGAATGTGGCACGATTTTTTGTTTGAATTTGAGCATTTAGGGAAAAGAAGACATATCTATTTCAATAAGAAAATGATATCCTGTAAGATGAAATTCAAATTTTGAGATACCTTTTTTGACTGCTAGGATCTCTTTAAATGTGGAGTGATAATTGATTTCTACTTCTGAAAATCTTCCACTCTTGAATCCACAAAGTTGTCTCTTGTCTTCTTTTTCTTCAAAGAATATTGCACTCCAATATTTATCACTAGCATCTGTTTGCAAAATTCTTTTCCCATCAGAAGGAATTTGGAGTGGAGGCAAGTTCTATGATATTTCTTTTAACTTCTATAAAGCTTTTGTCTGAGAGGATGACCATGCAGGAGGTTCTTTCTTAAGCATTTTTCTCAGGGGATTAATATATTTAGAAACCTTAGGAATAAAGTCTCTAAAGTAATTAACAATTCCGTGTGTCTTGGCCATGTGAAAATTATGAAGCTACTGACATGCACCCACGGGTACAAGACACGCTCATGTGCCTATCTCGTGTGGCATCCTGACCAAAATAACTAAGGTGTAGGGGTCACACGGTCGAATCACACGCCTGTGTGCTCTGACCGTGTGGCACGAAGTAGGCTTGATTTAAGCCATTTTCACACCCCAATAGATTAAGTACCTAAAACATCAATTGCATAACAATTACATATACTCAATGCACAACCATTTCAACCAATTCTAAACATCAAAAAGACCATTTCATGTCAACCAATTCAATGACATATAAATAACATAAACATGAATACATTTCAAGTACACATTTCAAGTCATCATCTATCTTTTATATCTCAATCTTAATTCACAAATAACCTCATATTAGATGACTATTTCAACTTCTCTAAGTCATACATAGAGCAATTCATTTAAGACCATAAAGCATACTATTTCCACATTCATCAAATTAAGATCATTTACCAACTTACCATTTCAATGCATTCACATATCATATAAAAGATATATAATATAAATCTTCATACCAAAACTTCCATTTCAAGATCAAGCCATATCACATAGCTTGATTAGGTGCCAAAATCATACCATATTCATTAACACAAAGATAACCATAAACATTAACTTATAAACTAGCCTATATATACCATATTTTCAACATTTACAAAGATCCAAAAGTACCGAAAGTTTCTTGGATAGTGCGATTGCAATCTCTGACTTTTTCTAAAATTGAGCTAGCTTTCGAAATCTATAAAACACGGGAAAAATAAATGGAGTAAGCTTTAAAAGCTTAGTAAGCTCGTATAATATAGAAACAAACTTACCAAGTAATAAGCAATTTAAACAATAGTAATCTACTCATATGCTCATATTGCCTATTCAAAGATTGAACCACATGTTAGTCATATACAACAATCATATATTCATCCATATAAGGGATAAAACCAAGCATATAACATTCATGTACATTTCAATGCTTATAACATATCCCCTTTCATCTTCTATTTATAAGGTCATATAAACCATGTCACATTTCATACATATAACTCATATACTTCATTTATCAAATCATCATATAGCATTTATACTCTTGTACCACATAATCCTTATAAACCATGTAACATATAACATGTAATCACATACTTGTAACATAGCATTCATATAGTTCATGTAATTCATATAACATATATATATATATATATATATATATACCTTGTACGTTTTGTATCTTCATAACATGTATTTTCTTATTTTCATATCGGTATATTGCCCGTTGAACCTTTGGAAACATCGAGGGATACTCGAGTGATACACATACAGTGTATATATGTAAACCTGTAAATTCGTTAATTCATCATGTATGCTGTTTTGAGCCATGTATGGTATGCTCCTCCTGAGCTGGTAACGGTAAACCCGAAGGCTGAACATGTAAGCCCGAAGTCTGAACGGTGAGCCCGAAGGCTGAACATGTGAGCCCGAAGGCTAAACGGTAAGCTCGAAGCTTGAACATGTAAACTCATGAGCTGTGGCGAGTTTGCAACAACTGCAGGAACCCAACCAACCTGTAGCCCTAGTGACATGTCACTTGTATCCTACGACTTTCTACGGTTCAAACGGGACTCGGTAATCAAATTGAACATGTAACCATTAGACATTTCAATTCATTATATCATATATACACTCATACAATATAAGATTCAACATGTATTCAATAGGCAATTGGATTCCATAGTTATTAAACATTCATATAACATCAAAATAACAATTATAAATATAATACAAGTTTGATTCTAATTATACAAACTTACCTCGATCTAGCTCGTATACCCGGTATCTACTCCTCTACTTTTTATTTCCCCCGATCAAGTTCCAGTATTTGTTTATCTTGATCTATATTAATTTAAATTAAACTTAATTATTCAACAACACATTCAATTTAGTCCAAAAACATGTATTTTAACCATTTTACAAAATAGCCATTGTATTTTCATAAGTTGACAATTTAGTCCTTAAAACACAATATAATCAATTAGACATTTTTAACTAAAATTCACTCTAGCCGAATACTCTTGTAGTCCATATAAGCCCATATCTTTCATTTAATCACATTACTAACCACAAAAATTTTATCTTTTTTCAATTTAATCCCAAATACTTAATTTTTTCAAAAATCACTTTATAAAACTTGTATATCTATAAACAACCATTAATAATTCATCAAGAAATATCAAAATAGGTAACACCCCTATCCCGCAACCATCGCCGAATAGGAAGGGGCGTTACCGGATATTCAGAATAGATCAGAACAACATGTTCATAGCTTTCCGAATTCAAACATTATTATACATCAATAACCATAACACCATAACATGCTATAAAAGATCAGATTAAGCTTCATTCATTCATCAGGGACTAAACTGAAACATACAAAAGATGGGAAGAATCATCAGAAAATTTTCAAATTAGGGCCACACGATAGTGTGCCTAGGCATTGTGCCTCACACGGTCGTGCTCTAAACTTAACCCTGGCCGTGGATAACACTTCCAATCACAGCACGGTTACCAGACACGCCTTGTGTCCAGCCCGTGGGCAACACTGCCAAATACCACACGGTCACCAAACACGCCCGTGTGTCCAGCCCGTGTGCAACACTGACCAAAGTATTTCAATATGGAGGGGTCACACGGTCGAGTCACACGCTCGTGTGCTCTAACCGTGTGGCACAATGTAGGCTTGGTTTAAGCCTTACATTACACTAATAAAAGTCAAACCTACAAGCCAAATTCATGTCACAAGTTCAACTCAATTCAATGCCTTAAAACATACCTCAACAAGATCAAAGCATTCATATACATATTCATATTCAAATCTCACACAAACATGTCTTTATCACTAACAAAGTTCATGACCAAACACATAGTACATATCTATTTCACACCACATCCAAATTTTACCATTTCTTCACCTTGACATGTTTTAAGATTACCAAAGCAAATTAGATCATAAGACCATCATAAACTTACATAATTTGGCATTACAAACCATAGACCAAAATCAAACACAAACATACCATTTTCCATCCAATTCACATGGCATTACAAATCAACATATTCAAGCTTTATACATAAACACTCTAGCCTATACATGTCATACTTAACTTTGTATATTCAAAAGATACCAAAATTAAGCTCGATAGTATGGTGAATATCCTTGACTATCCCCGAGCCCTCAGTAGCTACGATATCTGTAAAACAGTTAAAGGAATAAACAGAGTAAGCTACAATAGCCTAGTAAGCCAAATACAAGCGTATACAATTCTTGAACAAAATGTGATAACCATTTCGTATAATTAACTTACAAATCAGATTTACTCATTTGTAACAGAATTCTATTTCACAGTTGTATATCTTTCATACTCGAAAATTCAGTACAGAATAGATGTACTTGAGTTAGACATATAAAGTATGCATATTTCCTTTCTCGGAATTTCTCTTTTTATCTTTCAGAAATGTTACAGAGATCATAAAGGCCTTATACAACGCCAACGTCCGCGACGTGGTCTTATATGTCATTCAATATTGATGCCACTATCCCAGACAGGGTCTTACATGAAACATTTATGATGCTAGTGTCCCAGACATAGTCTTACACGCAGTTCTCTAATCAATGCCTACGTCCCGGACAAGGTCTTACATGATATCATTTTACCATTTCTCATTCGGAATTGACTCGGAATACTAATTCAGGCTCTCATGGCCATCCAAAAATAGTTTATAAAGCAAGAAAATTTATAACAGTACCTCGTACGGATTTAAACGGATTCGAGTTGACTATTCAACGACTTTGGACTTCCCTCGATCTAAGTCCATTTTTCTTTGTTCTTGATCTAAATCAATCAAAATTCAACCATTCAATATTCCATATCATTCAATTCAATCATAAACCCTCATTTAGGGCATTTTACATTTTAACCCTCACATTTTCACATTTTGACACTTTGGTCCTTAACTTACAAAAACATCAAGTATGCACAATTTCATTACAAAATGGCCTAGCCGAATCTTCATAGCTCTCATATATGCCTATATACACATTTATTTCACAATTTAATCCTCCCAAAATGTCATTTTTACAAATTAGACCTTATGGCTCAAATTCATCAAAATTTCATGGCAAAAGATGTTTATTCAACACCTGTTCATCATAATTCATTTAATTACACTACAAAGCTTCAATTATCAACAATGACACTATTTATAAACTTTATCAAAAACAAAAATTGAGACATGGGCATGGAAGAATACGAAGCAACGATCATAGAAACATAGAAATTATCAAAAACGGATTAAAAACGGACCTTTAATCAAGCTAGAAACTAGCCGAATGCATGAAAGCTTTTAAACCTTTCTTTTCTTTGATTTTTCGGTGGAAGAGAACAATTTTATGACCATATTTTCTTTGTTTTGTTTCATTAACTCGTAAAAATATATTAATTACCAATTTGTCCCTCATTTAAACTTTAATAAAACATATGTTTTAAGGTCATTTATGACTATTTAAACCTTCAATGGTTTAAAAATTAAGAAATAGGCATGGAAGAATATGAAGCAACGATCACAGAAACATAGAAATTATCAAAAACAGGTTAAAAACGGACCTTTAATCAAGCTAGAAACTAGCCAAATGCATGAAAGCTTTTAAACCTTTCTTTTCTTTAATTTTTCGGTGGAAGAGAACAATTTTATGACCATATTTTCTTTGTTTTGTTTCATTAACTCGTAAAAATATATTAATTACCAATTTGTCCCTCATTTAAACTTTAATAAAACATATGTTTTAAGGTCATTTATGACTATTTAAACCTTCAATGGTTTAATTGCCACATAAGGCCATAATCATTAAAAGCCATTTCAATTGAACAGTTAAACATATAGCATACAAATTTTATCACATATACAATTTAATCTTTTTTCACAATTAAGCACAGAGACAAACAAATTAAATCGCAAAAATTTCATAAATGCAAATTGATATAGGACAGACACAGAAAATAATATCAGAATATTTTTAGACTCAGATATGTGGTTCCGAAACCACTTTTTCGACTAGGGTCCAAACCGGGCCATTACAAAATAAACATGTATTCAACAATGGCACATTTCAAAAACATCATCAATTTCAGAAATTGAGGTACGGGCATGATAGAACACAAAGCAACGATCTCAAAAATGTATAAATCATCAAAAACTGAAGCAAAACGTACCTTATGGTGGCCGAATATCATAAAAGCTTAACCCTATTTCTTTTTGTTGAGTTTCATCTATGGTGATAAAATGATGAACCATTTTCATGTTTATTTGTTTAATTAAACATAAAATATTAAACCATTTACTAAAATAACTTTATAAACTAATTAAAAATCATATAAAAATATTGATATAAATGTCTACTACCATCCACTCAAAAAAACAATGGCATATTTACCATGCAAGGACTCCCATTTATAAAGCCAAAATCAAAAAGGTCACTTTAATAATAGAACTCATAATTATCGCTTTACACAATTTAGTCCTTTTTACCTAATTAACTAATTAATCGGTAAAATTCCTTTACGAAACTTTCACACAGTAACTCTATCATACTGTAAGACATAATAAAATAATAAAATAATAAAATAATAAAATAAATATTTTAACTCGGTTAAGCGGTCCTAAAATTGCCCGTTCCGATCAAACTCGAAATTGGACTGTTACAGAAACCATCAATTAGCAATCAGATTATACATCACTAAGGGATCGACTAATTCTAGTCCAGCCAAACCAGAATTGGATTTTAACCATGTCCAATTTCATTCCTAATTTTTCCTGGTTTTTTAGTAGAGACCACCAATTTAAGATCTTTTTCAGTTCAACCCCCAAATCATTCCTAATTTCCAAGTTTAAAGAAAACTAGGTGTGATATGCCAAATAAAGTCTTAGGGGTAACATAGAATTTTTCAAAATTTTTCAATATTTCAAATTTTTATTTCTTATTTTTATTTGTTTTAGTAGTTCAATTTTTATTTCTGTGTGCTCGTTTGTGCGTGACCTTATAGAAAATACAAGTGATTGGTTAAGAGCATGTAAATAGGATTTTGTATTTAAATTGGAAATTTAATTCGATAATAATTGATTTTAGGTTATTTAATGCCAAACTAATTAGTTCACTTTGTTACAACGTAAATAGGTAAAAGCATGTTAAGTATATCAAATAACAAATAAGTACATGAAAAACATATATGTTTGTTTGAATTATAGGTTGTTAGAGTGTTAAATTTTAATTAATTGAATCCATGAATTGAAACACTTAGGGATGACTAAGGCGTTGTTTGGTCACCATGAGAGCCAAAAAGTGAACCTTATATGTAAATTCCCTAGTACTTAATTTTTTAGCCTAATTCTAATTTTTGAAGAACCTCAAATGAAACCATAAGTCTATTCCATAAATTCCTAATCCTTTTTCTCTTTGGTCCTAACAGAAACTTAGATATCGGGCCATTAATATTGTGGGTTAGGTAGATACATCACGAAGGTTTAAAAATTAATTGAGAGTGAAAACTAAGGGATAATATAGTATCATGAGTATAAGAGTCTTGCAAATTGTGCGTTAATGAAGAAAAATAATGTAGAAAAACTGTGTAAAGGCCAAAAAGCCAAGCAAGAAAATCTCGAATGAATAAGAGCAAAGTGAAAAAAAGAAGAAAAGAACAATAAAAATGCTCATTAGACTTGCTAAGATGATTGTAATAATGAAAACAATACTGTACCTTAGTAAATAGAGAGAAAAGGAAGGCAAGAGAAGTAGATATAAGGTGTTGAGCTAAGGGATATAATTGGGGTGAACATAAGCTACAGAACATTACAAGCTGAAAAGTCCTAGGTGATCTAAGTGATATGACTTATGGATGAACATTAAATTGAATATTGACATTTCTGATCACTTGTATTCTTCAAACATAAATGGGTATTTGTGTATTTTTTTAGATGGAAATATGTACATAACATTCTTGAATTTGTTTGCTTTGTAACCTAGTGAACTAACGTGTTTGATACCGAAAATTAGAAGTCAATTATATATCGAACTAGAAGTACTTGTTTAATTACATTGTCTTGTTTATATTATTTCAAGTCAATATCGTGTATGAAGCATGCTCAATCACTATTTCATGATTTTATTTTGTTTTTGTTTTGTTTGGTTGAGGACAAGAAAAAACTTAAATATGGGGGTATTTGACCTATTGCCAATCGTAGTGGTAGTTTTAGTATGTTTCAGCACTTAACGAGCTTGTTTTCTAACTATTTTATAATAAATTATTGCATTTTCAGTTTTCTTAGTTTAGATTTAATTATTTGCAAAATAAACATTTTATGCATGTTTTAGTATTTTGATGAATTAGTATGAAAGTAGTGTATCGTTTTTAATTACATTTTCATATTTTGATATAATTTATGAAATAATGCTGAATATTTGATGTAATTGATAAAGTATTGGAAAGTGAGATAATTTCCCGGTTGAACATTAGGAATAGAAAATGGATACAAAGGAACTGTGTGGAAATTTAAGTGAAATACATCCATGGCATCTAAGTGAAATAAGTCCATGACATTGTGTTAAATGTGATTAGCTCAAGAACGAGCCTATGTGATCTATGTGAAATGAAGTAGTTTTGGCTACAAGAGTGGCACTATGTAAAATGTCCCGATGTATCCATTATTATTCCGATGTGTTCAATGAGAATTGAATTAAAATGACTAAGTGGAAATGAATTTGATTATGATGATGATGATATTTCGAATGGTTTAATGAATAAAGTTCCGACATGGAATAATATGAGTATAAGATAATAAGTTATGAAATTAAACTTGAAATACATGGAAATCATATTTAGTTGATATATTGAAATATGACACGGAAAATACTTGTATGTGAAACTTACTAGATAATTATACATATTCTGGATTATGAATTGTTACACGAAATTCATGAAAATGATGGTACATGAAATATCGGTACAATGAATTGAATGATTTATGTTTATGAAGAAACGTTAAGAGAATGATATACACCATGATATGTAAATATGTGACTATCTCTAATACGTGCTATATGAAAATTATGCAAGTTGTGATGAGTAATAAACTCAAGTGTGATATGTTGATAAAATAAGTTTATCAATATTGAATTTATATGAAATATGTTCAAGTATGTTAACAGGTGTTGTTGTTGTTGTTGACGCTTAGACAAGTGCCAAATTACTGGTTCAATGGTAAAATGTTTATAATATGATACGTTGAAAGGGTAAGTGCTCAAATAAAAATATATTTGTGCTCGTGGAAAAGTGGTAAGTTTTAAGTTGTGCAATTTTTTATAAAATGAATATTCTGTATTTGTTCTAAGATTTTGGAAATGTCTTATAACCCTATTTTGGTGACAGACTCTGGTTAGGGACGTTACATATACTGTGATTAAGCTAGGCAAACTATTTGCAAGCTTAGCAATGTAGATAAAATGTGTTGGCCAAATAAGTGTTGCCAATGATATCGTTTACGGGCAAGATAAGTTTTAGATATATATATATTTGTACTTGTAAGTTTTTGTTTGGTGAAAAGTTTTGTTAAATGGTTGTAAGTATAAATTGTACACTCAAATGATTTGTTGGTTGGGCATCATTACTTCATAAGATGTATAAGTTTGAAAATTTTTACTAACAAGTTTAATTAAAGGCGGTAAGAGAGCATAACACCTGAGATTTGGATTGGGTTGAAGGCGTTACAAGGTCTCCAAGCAATCTAATGTTGTTAACCATTGCGATTATCATGTCTCCATATTACTTCACTATTTTAGCCTCCCTCATCTTTAAGTTCTCAAAATCTCTTTTGAGATTAATAAGTTGTTGTTGTTTGGTCTTGTCCAACCCTGAAACTTCTCCCTTAGTTTATCCCAAGCTTATTTGGGAGTCTCACAGGTCACAATCTTGGTGAATATCACATATGAAACTGTAACAGTCTGGTTTAAACCCTAGTCGAAATAGTGGTTTCGGGACCACATATCGGAGTCTGAAAAATATTTTAATATTATTTTCTGTACCTAAAATATGTGATTTAGCATGTGTGAAAGTTTCGTATAAAAATTTGTTTGTTTGTGTTCTTAATTATAAAAAATGACTAAATTGCATAGATATTAAAAGTGGCATCTCATATGATTAATGCATTAAATTGATTTGGCTTTTGTGTATGGTGGCCTTAAATGGTAATTCAATCATTTTATAAGGTAGTGGACATTTATGTCCTTAATGCATGTATAATATATGATTTTTAATGATGACTATTTTGGTAATTAAATTATTAACATGTTTAAAATAAAACTAAAGCATAAAATTGGTCTTTTATTTGTTCATTTGGCCGAATATTCAAATGAAAAGAAAAGAAAGAATACAAGCTAGGGTTCGGCTAGTTTTAGCTTGATTGAGGTATGGTTTTACTTCGGTTTTTTATGATTTTTATGTTTTTGAGATTGTTGCTTAGTCTACTATCAAGCCCATATGTCATTTTGAGAAATTGATGAAGATTTCAAAATGTGATATTGATGATTTTGTGGGTTAAATGATGATTGTTGATGAATTATGGAAGCTTGATATGAATTTGATATGTTTTTGTCTTTGAATTTTTGATGAAATTAGCTAATTTGGGCTAAATTGAGAAAAGGGTATTTTGAGGGACTAAAATGAGAAATTTATGAAATATGTGGGCTTGAATGGACTAGAGAGAAATTCAGTTATGCTTGATTAAAATGAAATCATGTGTATTTGATGATTTTAAGAAATAGGGACTTAAGTGTAATAATGTAAAAATATGGGGGCTAATTTGTAAAATGCCCTAATGTGTGTCCTTGGATTAAATTGATTGAGTGTGTGATTGAATAAGTTAATTTTTAATATGTATAGATTATGAAAAGCGAAATCCAAACTTGGATCGCGAAAATCAAAAGTCGACGAGTAATCCACTTTTTTTGACAAATCACACTCGAGGTAAGTTCATAAGTAGTAATTTCTATTTAAATGTTGTTAAATGCATTATTATATATGAATTGTTATGAATAAAACCTCAGAGGATGTGAATATAGGGAAAGTGATATTACGAATATGGATAGTGATAAAAATAATAAGTGAGAAAGCTCGGTTGAATCGTAGGATTAGTTTCGGATTGTTAGTGACGTGTCATTAGGTTAAAATTTGGCTTCGGGCCATGATATCGGCACTACGAGTGCGAGTTATACATTGATTTGGCTACGAGCCATGGTATAAGTATTACGTGGGAGTGACCTTGATTTGGCTACAGGCCATGGTATAAGTACTCTAAGATAAGCTACCTTGATTTGGCTACGGGCCTTGGTATAGGTGCTTATCGATGAAAAGGTTCTTGTATCCAATTCCTATTTTGATAGTTCAACGAGTGATTAAATGATGAGAAAAAGGAAGAGGTTAGTACCGATAAATAGGTACGTATGATGTATAAATTTGTATATATGGTTTATGTGATGATTTCATGTAAATCATGGAGGAAAATCTACGTAATTGAGTAAATCATGTTATAAGGCATGGATAAAGGTTTGTGATATTATGTTCATGGTTTAAACGAGGTAAATAAATGTTTTATTAGTGAGATTGCGTATTGAATTACTTACTTATGGCTTACTAAGCTTTAAAGCTTACTTGGTGTGCTCATTCTTATTTTATAGATTATCGAAGCTACTAAAGGCTCTGGAATCATCGAGGATCTTCATCGCACTATCCAAACTCATTTTGGTACCCTTTTATGTTTGTAAATATTAAGTATGGCATGTATAGGCTAGGGATACTTGAGTATACCTTGAGTTGTGTATATGTTATGCCAAGTGATTTGGTTAACTAAGTATGTGTATATGCTTGTTTTGGTATGTGATAAATGATGCAAATTTGGTAATCCTTATGATGCATATATGGTTTATTTGAAAATGGTCATTTTGATATGAACTAAGTGGTAGTTTTGGTAAGTGTTGAATATGAATTGGAAGGAATATTGAATGAGTTATGAAATATAGGTATGGATGTGAATGTGGTTTGTAATATAGTATGTTTGATATAGATTTGGTGTGTGAATTGGTTGTTAATGAATTGGTCTTAATGGTGTATATTTTGAGCATGAAATTGGCTGATTTTGAGATATAGATGTTGCATATTTGATGCTTGTAGGTACAAGGCATAAAGGGGTGTGAAATATGGCTTAAACCAAGCCTAGTTTGTGCCACACGGCCTGAGCACACGGGCGTGTGTCTTGACCATGTGACCCCTATTTTCTGGGTATTTTGGTCAGAATGGCACATGGGTTAGACACACGGTCGTGTCTAGTGACCGTGTGATCCCTATTTTGTAGTCATTGAGGTTAGTATAGCACATGGGCTAGACATACGGGTGTGTCTGGTGATCGTGTGGTTAACTCAAAATGACACACGGGCTGGACACACGGGCGTGTCTAGTGACCGTGTAACCCTAGTTAGTGTTGCACATAGGCTAAGGTGAGTTGTGAGGCATGGTCGTGCGAAGTACACGGCCTAGCCACATGGGCGTGTGCCCTGTTCAAAGGAAAAATTTTCTTAAGTTCCATAAAAGTTTTAAATGTTATCGGTTTAGTCCCAACTCATTCGTTATGCATGTTTAAGGTCTCGTAGACCTTCTAAAGGGACTTTATGTATATATATGGGATTGATGATGGAATGATGATGTATGATTTATAAATGTGTAAATGTTGTGAATTGTTCCGATTGTTCGTCATACCTCGTAACCGTAATCAAGTGACGGATTATAAGTTAGGGATGTTACATTTGGTTAGTATCAGAGCTATGGTTTAGTCGATTCTAAGACTAACATAGCGTGTTTGAGTCTAGTTATACATGTCATATTTATGAAATGAGATAGTGTGATGAATCCTAACAATTGAAATGTGTTTTCGTATAGTAAATGGATCCCGAAAGAGCCGTAGCTGACGATGTAGAAAGTAATGCACCAGCTCCTGCTCAAGGGGCAGTGCCATCTGAATCCAGAGTTGCTACGAGTAGCCATAAGGGAGAGGCTAAGCAAGCCTTCTTCCAAATGATGAATGAATGGTTCACAGAATTTGTTCATATGAATCCGACTGTTCAACAACCTCCACCCCCATCTGTTACTCAACAAATTCCTATGATCCCACAAGTTATTGATCGACTGAGATCGAGTAAGCCAACAATTGACAAAATTCAAAAATTTGTGGCCGAAGAGTTCCAGGCCACGTTGATGGTGACGCAGAGAAAGCTAAGTTTTGGCTCGAAAACATTACGAGAGTGTTTGATGAACTATCTTGCACACTGGATGAATGTATCAAATGTGCGGTATCCTTGCTTCGAGATAATACGTACCATTGGTGGAAAACCTTGATATCTGTAGTTCCGAGAGAACGAGTCACTTGGGAATTCTTTCAATTAGAATTTCGAAAAAAGTATATCAGTCAATGATTTCTTGATCAAAAACATAAAGAATTTCTTAAACTTAAATAGGTTCGAATGACGGTGATAGAATATGAATGGGAATTTGTGCGATTGAGCAAGTATGCTCGGGAATATGTTTCTACCGAAGAGATTATGTGTAAATGGTTCATTGAGGGATTGAACGAAGATATAAAGCTTCTGGTTGGAATTCTTGAGCTAAAAGAATTTGTCGTTCTAGTTGAGAGGGCTCGTAAAGCTAAGGATCTCAACAAAGAAAAGAAGAAAGTCGATTCTGAGGCAAATAAGATGAGAAAGAGATCAATGAGTAAACAACATCAGTCATCTTCAAAGAAATTCAGAGACTCATATTCTCGATCAAATGCTTCAATGGGATTTTCAAATAGAGATCGTGCAAAACAACATTCTGGTTCTAAAATTCAAGCTACTTCAGTGTCGAGTGTTGGTAGTTTTTGGGATAATAACCCCAAATGCCAGTAGTGTAGGAGACAACATTTCAGTGAATATTGGAACAAAATTAATAAAGCTTGTTATAAGTGTGAATCGTTAGATCATTTCAAGTGAGATTGTCCCGAAATGGTTAAGCAAGAAACGGTACAGAATGTGAGATAGAATACTGCTGTGACTAGAGGGAAACCACCTAGAGGTGAAAAAAATATAAGTGGTCATCGAGGGGCTACAAAAGATACGGCAGTGAGGTCTGAGGCAAAAGCACCTGCCAGAGCCTACGCTATCCGAGCACGAGAGGAAGCTATATCACCTGATGTTATTACGGGTACATTCACTCTTTACGATACTTCTGTGATTACATTGATAGATCCTGGATCAATACATTCTTATATATGTATGATTTTAGTGCACAGTAAGACTTTGCCTGTAGAGTCTACTGAATTTGTAATTAGAGTATTGAACCCTTTAGGCAAAAATGTCTTGGTTGATAAAGTGTGCAAGAATTGCTCGTTAATGATTCGCGATATCTGTTTTTCAGTGAATCAATGTTATTACTGTTTGACGAGTTGAATATAATCCTGGGTATGGATTGGCTGACTTTGCATGATGCTGTGTGAACTGTAAATGAAAAGTTATAGACTTGAAATGCAGGAATGATGAAATAGTTTGGATTGAATCTAGTGATTTGAATGGGTTACCTGCTGTGATATCTGCGATAAAAGCTCAGAAATATGTGAATAAGGGCAGTTAAGCTTATTTAGCTTATGTGATAGATTCAAAAGTGACTGATAAGAAAGTTGAATCAGTACCTATTGTTTGTGAATGTCTTGATATATTTTCTAAAGAACTTCCAGGATTACCTCTTATTCGAGAAGTCGAGTTTGAAATTGAATTGATGCCAGGGACTACTTCGATTTCAATAGCTCCGTATAGAATGACACCAGCAGAGTTAAAAGAATTAAAGTCTTAGTTGCAAGAATTAACAGATAGAGGATTCGCGAGACCGAGTTTTTCACCTTGGGGTGCTCCGGTTCTATTTGTGAAAAAGAAAGACAGAACGATGAGAAAGTGTATTGATTATCGTCAATTGAACAAAGTTACTATAAAGAACAAATATCCTCTGCCCAGAATCGATGATTTGTTCGATTAGTTGAAAGGGGCTGCTATGTTTTCAAAGATCAATTTGAGATCAGGTTATTATCAGCTACGAGTTAAAGACTCTGATGTGCCTAACACTGCTTTTTGGACGAGGTATGGACATTATGAGTTTCTCGTTATACCTTTTGGATTAACAAATCTACCTACCGTCTTTATGGATTTGATGAATCAGATCTTCAGACAGTATTTGGATCGATTTGTGGTTATATTTATAGATGATATATTGATCTATTCACGAATGAGCCTGAGCATGCTGAGCATTTGAGATTAGTGTTACAGACTTTGCGCGATAAGCAGTTGTATGCGAAGTTTAGTAAATGTGAATTCTGGTTATGAGAAGTCAGTTTTCTGGGAAATGTTGTATCAGCATCCAGTACTCGAGTTGATTTGAGTAAGATTTCGGCTATACTTGATTGGAAACCTCCGAGAAATGTATTGAAAGTTTGAAGTTTTCTGGGACTTACGGGTTATTATAGACGGTTCGTGAAAGGTTTCTCTATGATTGTGACTCCGATGACGAGATTATTATAGAAAGACTAAATTTGAGTGGTCAGACAAGTGTCAGAAGAGTTTTGATCAGCTGAAAGTTTTGTTGACTGAGGCTTCAGTGTTAGTCCAGCTAGAATCGGGTAAAGAATTCGTTATCTATAGTGATGCATCTTTAAATGGTTTGGGTTGTGTTCTAATGCAGGAAGGCAAAGCCATAGCTTATGCTTTGAGACAATTAAAGCCGCACAAAAAGAACTATCTGACTCATGATCTGGAATTGGCAACTATTGTATTCGCATTAAAGATTTGGCGCCATTACTTGTTCGGTGAGAAATGTCATGTTTATTCTGATCACAAAAGTTTAAAATATTTGATAACTCAAAAGGACTTGAATTTAAGATAGAGACAATGGTTAGAGTTATTAAAAGATTATGAGCTTATAATTGACTACCATCTGAAAGGCTAACGTAGTTGCCGATGCTTTGAGCCAAAAATCTCTGTTTGCTCTTCGTGCGATGAATGCACATATGGCTATGTTTGATGATGGTATGTTTGTAACCGAGTTGAAAACGAGATCATTATTTATTCAGCAGATTTACGAAGCTTAAAAAGTTGATAATGAATTGTTAGAAAAATGGGCTCAATGTGATTCGAATACTGATTCAGAGTTTCGAGTTGATGCCGAGGGTTGTTTAAGGTTCAGAGACCGAATATGTATTCCAAGGAATCCAGAGTTGTTCGGATGATTATGAGTGAAGCTCATAATAGTCGGTTATTAGTTCACCCGAGTAACACTAAAATGTATAATGATCTGAAATAGATTTATTGGTGGCAAGGTATGAAACAAGACATCTCAGAATTTGTTTCGAAATACTTAATTTGTCAGCAAATTAAAGCTGAGCATCAGGTTCTATCTGGGTTACTTCAGCCGATTTTGGTTTCAGAGTGAAAATGGGATAGAGTTACAATGGATTTTGTATCGGGTTTATAGTTTTCACCGAGGAAGAAAGATGAAATATGGGTTGTTGTGGATAGATTGACCAAATCAACTCATTTTATTCTGATTCGCACAGATTATTCACTTGATAAACTTGCTGAGCTGTACATTTATCAAATTGTGAAACTGCACGGGGTACCTATTTCTACTATTTTGGATAGAGATCCGAGGTTTACATCATGGTTTTGGAAGAAACTATAAGATGCATTAGGTACTAAATTGCATTTTAGCACTATTTTCCATCCCCAGACATATTGTCAATCCGAACGAATCATTCAAATACTTGAGGATATGTTGAGATGTTGCATTCTCGAGTTTGAGGGTACGTGGGAACAATATTTACCATTGGTTGAGTTTACTTATAATAATAATTTTCAATCGAGTATCAAAACGGCACCTTACAAAGCTTTGTACGGTCGTAAGTGTCGTACACCCTTGTATTGGACTGAGCTTAGCGAAAACAAGATACACGGGATCGATTTTATTAAAGAAACTGAACAGAAAGTGAAAGTAATTCAAGAAAGTCTGAAAGTAGCGTCAGACTATCAGAAATCGTATGCAGACTTGAAACGAAAAGATATTGAGTTTGAAATTAGTGTAAAAGTGTTTCTAAAAGTGTCGCCGTGGAAGAAAGTGTTACGATTTAGTTAGAAAGGCAAATTGCGTCTGAGGTTCATCGGACTGTATGAGATCATAGAACGTATCAGGCCAGTTGCATATAGACTGTTGTTGCCACCTGAGCTAGAAAAGATACATAATGTATTTCATTTCCCAATGCTTCGAAGATATCGATCGGATCCTTCACATATGATTTCACCTACCGAGGTTGAAATTTGGACCGATCTTTCATATAATGAAGAACCGATTCGAATTCTAGCTCGTGAGATCAAAAAATTGAGAAATAAGAAAATTTCATTGGTAAAAGTGTTGTGGCACAAACAAAGGGTTGAAGAGGCTACATGAGAACTTGAGGGTGTCATGAGACAACAGTTTCCGCATCTGATTAACGGTAAGATTTTTGGGGACAAAAATCCCTAAGAGGGGAGAGTTATAACAGTCTAGTTTAGACCCTATTCGGAATAGTGGTTTTGGGACCACATATCTGAGTACCAAAAATATTTTAATATTGTTTTTCGTGCCTAAAATATGTGATTTAGCATGTGTGAAAGTTTCGTATAAAAATTTGATTGTTTGTGTGCTTAATTATGAAAAATGACTAAATTGCATAGGTATTAAAAGTGGCATCTCATATGATTAATGCATTAAATTGATTTGGCTTTTGTGTATGGTGACCTTAAATGGTAATTCAACCATTTTATAAGGTAGTGGACATTTATGTCCTTAATGCATGTATATTATATGATTTTTAATGATGGCTATTTTGGTAATTAAAGTATTAACATGTTTAAAATAAAATTAAAGCATAAAATTTGTCTTTTCTTTGTTCATTTGGTCGAATATTCAAAGGAAAGAAAAGAAAGATACAAGCTAGGGTTCAGCTAGTTTTTAGCTTGATTGAGGTATGGTTTTACTTCAGTTTTTGATGATTTTTATGTTTTTGATATTGTTGCTTAGTCTACTATCAAGCCCATGTGTCAATTTGAGAAATTGATGAAGATTTCAAAATGTGATATTGATGATTTTGTGAGTTAAATGATGATTGTTGATGAATTATGGAAGCTTGATATGAATTTGATATGTTTTTGTTTTTGAATTTTTGATGAAATTAGCTAATTTGGGCTAAATTGAGAAAATGGTATTTTTGAGGGACTAAAATGAGAAATTTATGAAATATGTGGGCTTGAATGGACTAGAGAGGAATTCGGCTATGCTTGATTAAAATGAAATCATGTTTATTTGATGATTTTATGAAATAGGGACTTAAGTGTAATAATGTAAAAATAAGGGGGCTAATTTGTAAAATGCCCTAATTGTGTGTCCTTGGATTGAATTGATTGAGTGTGATTGAATAAGTTAATTTTAATACGTATAGATCAATAAAAGTGAAATCCGGACTCTGATCACGGAAAATCGAAAGTCAACGAGTAATCGACTCTTTTCGACAAACCACACTTGAGGTAAGTTCATAAGTAGTAATTTCGATTTAAATGTTGTTAAATGCATTATTATAGTATGAATTGTTATGAATAAAGCCTCGGAGGAGGTGAATATAGGGAAAGTGATATTACGAATATGGATAGTGATGAAAACAATAAGTGAGAAAGCGCGGTTGAATCATAGGATTAGTTTCGAATTGTTAGTGACATGTTAATAGGTTAAAATTTGGCTTTGGGACATGATATCCGCACTACGGGTGCAAGTAATACTTTGATTTGGCTACGGGCCATGGTGTAACACCCATTACCCGTATCTGACGCCGGGACAGGGTACAAGGCGTTACCTTTACAAAAACGCATGCAATTATTCAATCTTAAACCATCGAATTACGTCCTAATTTAAAACTTTTTCAAACATTGCTCTTTGGTCCTTCATATGGGCCTACGAGGCCTAAGACATGTTTGAAACAATCCGGGACCATCTTGGGCAATTAGAAAACTTTTAAGGAATTCTACTAAAAACAGGGCACACGCTTGTGTGGGAGGGCAACACGCCCGTGTGGCCTCTAGACATGGCTATGTTGATAGCCCGTGTACCTCACACGGACTAAGCAATCTAGGGACACACCTGTTCCCCTTGTTCGTGTGGATTTATTTTCTAACATCAAACTACAGGGGTTTTCACACGGCTTGGCACATGCCCGTGTGCTCAGCCCGTGCCCCGCACATGACCATGACACACCTGTGTCGCTGCCCGTGTGCAAAACCCTTGACATTGTATTTCTGACATCAGCAGACACATGGTTGTGGCACACTCCCGTGTGCTTGACCCGTGTCTATCACACGGACATGACACGCCCGTGTGCAAAAACCTGGGTATTCTGTTTCTGGCGTCAACAATCACACGACCGTAACACATGCCCGTGTGCTTGGCCGTGCCCTCCACACGGTTGAGACACATGGCCGTGTCTCAGCCAGTGTGTTTACTAGTGGGCATTTAATTCTATCCATGCAAGGTGTAGGGGACACACGGCCCAACCACAAGCTCGTGGGGTTAACTATGTGTCACACGCAGCCTAGACACACGTCCGTGTGTCTACCCGTGTGGACAGAAATAGGCTATCTACCAAGCCTCTTTACCACCCTGAAACATAATCAAATACAACCCAACACTTCATATCATGACTCAACATCTATCTGCATCTAAATATCCATAACTATGCATTTATCCAACAATCACAATTTACATAATGTGCATGCACAATTAATTTAAGCAACCAACCACAATTTCCATGAACTTGTCCTCATTTCATTAATATAAAATAGCTATAACAATTTTGGCCAATTCCAGTGGCCATTTACAAAAGGAACTTTGTAAAATAAATGGCCAACACAATTGGCTAACTAGTGTAACTTACACCAAAATGACCAAATAACCTATACATGTCATTACTCAAAACACAAAAACTAACTATACCGAGTGCTATGGATGATAGTGTGAGCAGAGCCTCTGACGCGCTTTGGTCCACGAGCTAACTAGGCGGCACTACAAGAAAATGGAAAGGAGAGGGGTAAGCATAAAGCTTAGTAAGTTATAGGAAAATAAATAACAACAAAGCTTTCACGCTCAGTCATATTCTTACCGTATTATGATTTATATATGAAGCAAAGGATAACTACAACTTGACTTACTCATTTGCAACCATTACTAATCATACAATATACTAGTGAGCTCACATTTCATACAATTCATTTAGGTACATGCAACACTTGTAAAAATCATCATAATATCTCTCAAGCTTAACATTAACTGAAGTTTTCCCATTGAATTATTTAGAATACGAAAGGATATTCCATGAGCCTTCCACGTAGAGTATCGAGCCGATGCTGTGTCCCAGACATGGTCTTACACTAGCTCACATATCAAGTCGATGCCATGTCCCAGACATGGTCTTACACTGACTCTCAATGTATTGAGGCTGATGCCATGTCCCAGGTAGGTCTTACACTAGCTCTCATCTATCAGTGTCGATGCCATGTCCCAGCTAGGTCTTACACTGACACACAACAAGCTGACGCCATGTCCCAGACAGGTCTTACACTAGCTTGTATGTCTCGAGGCTGATGCATGTCCTAGACATGTCTTACACTAACTCTTGCCTCAAAGCCGATGCATGTCCCAGACATGTCTTATACTGGCTCTTGTAATGTGGCCGACGCATGTCCCAGACATGTCTTACACTAGCACACATATCATCCAATGTCATGGCACAAATATCCAGTTCTATTCCAATTGTTCAACGAGCTCTATTACGCAAGTTCTCATCAATTCATGGCTATAACTATTATTCTACAATTCATGCTCTAATAAAGATTTTCATGCATAGCTTATTTCACAATGCATTATCTTATGACAAAACAATGTTTTCATGCATGAAATTTAGAAATGTTGTATTATTTACCTACAACTTACCTCGATGTAGAAAATAAAGATGACGATTCGGTTTAATCGGTTTGCTTAGCCTTCTCCCAGTCTAAGTTCAGATTTGGTAAATCTTGATCTATAACATAAAAATTTACTAATTTAATCACCAATTAAATCTAAGCAATCCAAAATTCACAATTTGACAAAATGACCATTTTACCCCTAGAATTTGGCAAAATGACCATTTTACCCCTAGGTTTGAAAATCGATTTTTTTCGAATTCCCTTATTAACCAAGCCTAAACAAACACTTTTCACTCTTATGGCAGCCCCAAATTCTCATTATTCCACACACTTACCCTTTATTTTACAACTTTACTACTAAGTCCAATCTAAGTGTTTTCATGCAAACTCTTTCACAAAAGTTGTTTATTAAACAACCTATATTCATTTTCCTTCATAAAATTCTAGCAAACAACACTTATACACTCATGGTGAATCTCTAAACTTTTAACCATTTTTCACAATAGACCCTTCAATAGGTAGCTCATGCTACAAGGGTCCCAAAAATGCAAAAATTATCATGAAAAGCCTTAGAAATCACTTACCTGTGAGTGTCTAAAGTTGCTGGAATTTTTGAGCTTCTAAAACCCCTCTAATGGCTGATAATTTCAGTAGGGATGAAGGAGAAAAGACAAAGCCTTACATGCTTAAGTTTATTTTATTTCCAGTCAAAAATGGTTCACCTAACCTACCGAAAATACATTTTGACTTTTCTTTGTCCCCATGCCCTCCTATGGCCGGCCAGCTTTTGCTAAAGGCCTAATTGCCCTTTAAACACCCCACATTTTGATTCTCAAGCAATTTAACACCTTTTTCTAGTAATTCAAAATGTTTACCTTTTATGCGATTTAGTCCTTTTTTTGCGATTAAGCCTTCAATCGCGTAAATTAATTTACCAAAATTTTGATGCACCCTTATAAACACACTATAACACCTAAAATAATGATAATATAATTTTCTCTAACCTCGATTAAGTGATCCCGAAATCACTATTCCAACTAGGCCCAATTTCGGGCCGTTACACATGGTATAGGTATTACGCAGGAGTGACCTAGATTTGGCTACGGGCCATGGTATAGGTACTCCACGATAAGCTACCTTGATTTGGCTACGGGCCTTGGTATAGGTGCTTATCGATGAAAAGGTTCTTATATCTAATTCCTATTTTGATAGTTCAACGAGTGATTAAATGACAAGAAAAAGAAAGAGGTTAGTACCAATGAACAGGTACGTATGATGTACAAATTTGTATATATGGTTTATGTGATGATTTCATGTAAATCATGGAGGAAAATCCATGTAATTGAGTAAACCATGCTATAAGGCATGGATAAAGGTTTGTGATATTATGTTCATGGTTTAAACGGGGTAAATAGATGTTTTATTAGTGAGATTGTGTATTCAATTACTTGTTTATGGCTGACTAAGCTTTAAAGCTTACTTGGTGTGTTCATTCCTATTTTATAGATTATCGAAGCTACTAAAGGCTCGGGAATCGTCGAGGATCTTCATTGCACTATCCAAACTCATTTTGGTACCCTTTTATGTTTGTAAATAGTAAGTATGGCATGTATAGGCTAAGGATACTTAAGTATACCTTGAGTTGTGTATATGTTATGCCAAGTGATTTGGCTAATTAAGTATGTGTATATGCTTGTTTTGGTATGTGATAAATGATGCAAATTTGGTAATCCTTATGATGCATATATGGTTTATTTGAAAATGGTCATTTTGATATGAACTAAGTGGTAGTTTTGGTAAGTGTCGAATATGAATTGGAAGGAATATTGAATGAGTTATGAAATATAGGTACGGATGTGAATGTGGTTTGTAATATAGTATGTTTGTTATAAATTTGGTGTGTGATTTGGTTGTTAATGAATTGGTCTTAATGGTGTATATTTTGAGCATGAAATTGGCTGACTTTTAGATATAGATGTTGCATATTTGATGCTTGTAGGTACAAGGCATAAAGGGGTGTGAAATATGACTTAAACCAAGCCTCTTTTGTGCCACACATCCTGAGCACACGGGCATATGTCTCGACTGTGTGACCCCTATTTTTTTGGGTATTTTGGTCAGAATGGCACATGGGTTAGACACACGGCCGTGTCTAGTGACCGTGTGATCCCTGTTTGGTAGTCATTGAGGTCAGTATAGCACACGGGCTAGACACACGGGTGTGTCTGGTGACCCTATGGTTAACTCAAGATGACATACAGGCTGGACACACGGGCGTGTCTAGTGACCGTGTCACCCTAGTTAGTGTTGCACACAGGCTAAGGTGAGTTGTGAGGCACAGTCGTGCGGAGTATATGGCCTAGCCACACGGGCGTGTGCCCTGTTTAAAAGAAAAATTTTCTTAAGCTCCGTAAAAGTTTTAAATGTTATCGGTTTAGTCCTGATCGTGATTTTGATGAAGTAATAATAATGATCGTACCAAGAAACCAACTATTATCACGATGAAAGGCAAGTGCACCTATCGAAGAGTAGTATAGTTCGTGGCAAGACCGGAATGTTGAACCCAAAAGAACTACAAGTACTAGTAATAACTTTCTTTCAATTATCTAGCCTAGAAATAAAAAAAGGGTTTTGTTTAAACTAATTAATTCTAAACTAGATTAAGGACGCGACAAAGATTAAATTGGGGAATTACTTTGGGAAAATTGAATGATAAAGGCAATACCCAAGGAAGAATCTGCCTAGACTTCACTTGTTATTTAACTCTGAATTAGACGATTTCTTCATTCGACTTGATCCGTAGAGATCCCTAAATTATGTTAATATCTACGTCAAGAATAAGAACAACTAACCCTAGGTTCATTAATTGAAATCTCTTTCAAATTAAAACCCCTAGTTTTGCATTAATTTGATCTATGGATCCCCCTATTAGTTTTGACTCTAATCCGGTAGATTTTCGTCGTCCTAATTTGACAGCATTGTGACTGCATCGATATAAAAGACCCCAACAGCTTTTTGTGGCTTTGTCCACATGACTTGCCACTGATAATTCTTCAGTGACACCTCTTCTATAAATTCATAAGCCTCCTCAGGTGTTTTGTTATTGATGGTTCCACTGGAAGCTATATCAATCATCTATCTTGTTGAAGGATTCAAACCGTTGTGGAAGGATTGCACTTGTAGCCACAAAGGTAACCCATGGTGAGGGCACCTTCTCAATAAATCATTGTATCTCTCCCAAGCATCGTAGAGTGTCTCTAAATCCATCTGCACAAAAGAAGAGATATCATTGCTTAACTTTTCTATTTTAGCAGGCGAAAAATATTTAAGTAAAAACTTTTCGGTCATTTGTTCTCAAGTAGTGATAGACCCTCGTGGTAGACAGTTCAACCATTGTTTAGCTTTATTTCTCAAAGAAAAGGAAAATAACCGAAGGCGAATGTCATCATCAGAAACGCCATTGATTTTAAATATGTCACAGAATTCCAAAAAGTTAGCTAAATGTGTGTTAAGATCTTCATCATGCAAACCATCAAACAGAACAAACTGTTGAATCATTTGAATAGTATTAGGTTTCAGTTTAAAATTATTTGCAGCAATAGCAGGCCTAACAATACCAGATTCAGTACCAGCTAAATTAGGCTTAGCATAATCATACATAGTGCGAGGAACAGGATTTTGATTCACAGGATCTGCGGCTTCCATCTCTTCAGTAGATTTGGGTTTGTTCTCTTGTCCTTGTTCTGTGTACTGTAGGCTTCGTTTTATGTCTCTTCGCTTTCTGTGAACTGTGGCTTCTGAATCGCTATCAAACAATAGTGGTCCTGACGAGTTTCTTCTAGTCGTAAACTAGAGATACCTATCAGAGAAGAACAAAAAGAAAATTTTAGTAAAACCTAAAAATAAAAATAGAAAATAAATTATAATAAAAGTAAAAATGGCTAAAGTAATAGAAATAGAGTGTTCCTAATATCTTAGTCCCCGGCAACGACGCCAAAAACTTGATCGTGATTTTGATGAAGTAATAATAATGATCGTACCTAGAAACCAACTATTATCACGATGAAAGGCAAGCGCACCTATCGAATAGTGGTATAGTTAGTGGCAAGACCGGAATGTCGAACCCAAAGGAACTACAAGTACTAGTAATAACTTTCTTTCTATTATCTACCCTAGAAATAAAAAAAAAGGGGTTTTGTTTAAATTAATTAATTCTAAACTAGATTAAGGACGCGACAAAGAGTAAATTGGGGAATTACTTTGGGAAAACTGAATGATAAAGGCAATACCCAAGGAAGAATCCGCCTAGACTTCACTTGTTATTTAACTCTGAATTAGATGATTTCTTCATTTGACTTGATCAGTATAGATCCCTAAATTATGTTAATATCTCCATCGAGAATAAGAACAACTAACCCTAGGTTGATTAATTGAAATCTCTTTCTAATTAAAACCCCTAGTTTTGCATTAACTCGATCTATGGATCCCCCTATTAGATTTGACTCTAATTCGGCAGATATTCGTCGCCCTATGTCGAGGATTACAATCAACTCCACTTAATTGTGTTGGATCTACTTTTAGATAGGGACTTTTTCTCCTCTGAATAAGCACATTCGACTTGAATTAATATCCTGAAATATCAACTCATGAATTAAAATCACAATTAAGAACAAATCGAATATTTATCATATAATTCATATAATAATAACAAGATTCATCTTAGGTTTCATCCCCCTTAGATATTTGGGGGTTTAGTTCATAATAAAAAGGGAAAACATCTCAAAATAAAGAAAACAACAAAATATAAAGAAAACCCAAAACTCCTAAAAGAATTGAAAGGAGATCTTTAGTCTTGATGTAAATCCTTGCTTCTAAGATCGATTAATTGGCTTTCCTTGAGTAATTCACTGCCTTCTACTCTGTGTGTCGGGCTCTGCCCTTTAAGTCCTCTCCTAAGGTGTTTATATAGACTTCGAAATATCTTTCTTAGCCCCTAAGTAGCTTTTTCCACATGAAATTGAAATTCGTCACGACAGGGACACGCCCGTGTGGCACGCCCGTGCGAATTTAGCCCAGGCCGTGAAGTCTGCTAATATGGCACGGGCGTGTGGTTCACCCCTGTGAGGAACTTCAGGCCGTGTTGATTTCTCACTCTGGCCTATTCTCTCTGTTTTTGGCCCATTTCTCGTTCTTTTCACTCTTCTATGCTCTCCTAAGTATAAAATATGAAATTAAAGGATTAGGAGCATCAAATTCCACAATTCAAGGGATAATTCATCCAAAATTATGCTAAGCACGGGGTAAAATATGTATAAATTACGGTTTATCAAATAACCCCACACTTAAGCCTTTGCTTGTCCTCAAGCAAAATCCTCAACTCATAATTAAAAGTCATTCTTCTTGACTTATTAATCTTATCAACAATGTTTCGAATCAATCCATGAGCCATCATACATTGAGAATTCAACTGAAAGAACATCAAAGTCTCAAACAATCTAAGTTGAGAATTTTATCAAAGAAACATAGGTATTCTCCCCTCTTCTAAGTAATTACCTTGAATTCAGAATCAACAATAGTTGACATCCTCACTAAAGATTCACTCTATTCACTCGAAGTGTTTAGGGTTCAAAAATTAAGCACTCATTAGTCAACATGAAAAGTTATTACCATAAGCTTGCATGAAAATCAAATATCCACCACTTATAGATTGAGATGATACGTCGATCAAAAGGTCTTTAGAGGGTTGTAACAGGGCTTTGGTTAAGGTTGTGGTCATAAGCTGAAAAAGAGGGTTAGAATCGAGATTGAACTGAAAAATCATCTAATTAGAAAAATCTCTATCACTAAAATATATTCCTAAATTTGAGCTTTTTCCTCATGAATAACATCATTTAAGATTCATAGTACATAATTACATAATAATATGCTAAACATTTAAATTGCAACTGGGTTTTTGTTTTAGAAAATCGAATATTTTATGAACTTATAAACTTAAAAGGAGAACATAGCTAGATAATTAGTCAATTCATATCTTGACAGACATAGGGATCAAATTAGAGTGAGGAAAATTCTCAAAGAATCAAAAATAGGTTTATAGGTTAATGTTAAGGGTAAATCAGTAAATGGTTTGTTAGGTTCAGAGGGGTCACTAATGGTTAATTATGAGGTTAGGCTTTTATGGAGTAAGTGGGTTAAACCTAAGTGTCTTTATCATCTTGACATATCAAATCAATGGTGTGGTCTTGACATGCATAATCGGAGCAAGTTCTAGAACAACAGATCAATATTGACTCACTCAAAGCAACAATAAAAGTGAGCATGAAAGGATGTATGCTCAAAAGGCTCAAAATGTCACCAGAATTATGGCTTTTGATGTCAATCCTGTGAATTCCAAATTTCAAGATAATACCTAAATTTGGGGAATCAACCTAGAAAAATTTTAAATTCTCAAAAATTTTAATTTATCATGCTTGATTCTCTAATGTCTTAAAGTTTGAATAATCAAAACATAATACCTATGTCTTAATCCTAAACATATCAATAAAAATCATAAATCAATCAGAATTCATTCTAATAGTGATATGAGAAAGTGACTTCAAATTTAGGGATTTGATAATAATGCAAAAAGTGAAAGTGAGTCTCCCACACACTTAAGATGTACATTGCCCTCAATGTACAAGGATAGATTTATTTAAAGTATAAGCACAAAATCATAAGATAAGGAGAGAAGGTGAAACTCCCTGAAAATTGGATGGTATTCCTGAGTTGGAAGTGTGGAAACTTGATTCTGAGGCTAGGGCAAAAGTGAGGTTGGAGGAGGGTATTCTGAGTTTGTAAAGATTGCGTATCCACAATTGTTGTGTCAAAAACTTTGTGGCTATAGCTGTGGTTGAGCAGGACATGGTAGTCGTGGAGTAGTTTTCCCATTAGAGTTGGATTTGGCAAAGTACAATTGAGCTTTTAGGCTCTATGTAACTGCGATATCATCAATAAGACTTTAGGGAATATAAATCAGCATGGTTACTCGTTAAGAAATAGCCGATATAAAATATTCAAAATAAATTATGATAAGTTTTTAGAATATTAAAGTTTAAATAAATAAAAAAATAAAGCTTAAGAAAAATAAAAGGAAAAATAAAAAGAAAGAACAAAATAAAAAGGAAAACAAAGAAAAAGATAAAAGGACTCCAAAGTCCTAATCTTCAAATGGTTCGTGAGGTAGGGGCAGTGGTAAGATGTGGAGATGCTGACAAATCTGATAGAGAGTAACATTAATGTGATCAAGGCACTGAAAACACTGTTGCTCGAATCATGTAAGGCGCTCAGATATGTGGAATGGTGGAAATGTGCAAGTGTACACAATCGTAAAAAGTAATAAGTGACAAGTAAATGTCGAGTTATCGTACCCACAAGGACTGTAAAAAGTAATATTTATGAAATTAATTAAAACACTTTGGTGAGGTAAAAAAATAATTTTGTTTGAAAAGAGTGATTTATAAACTAAGATTTTAAAACTAAGTAAGCAATTTAAATAAAATAAAAGAGTTCTAGTGCACGATTTCAAATAAGATTTAATCAAGATGATATAATTGTGTTGGATTAATTACATCTTTTTAACTTAGAATTATTAAATTCATGCTTATGCTGTTACGAATAGATTCACGGCAACCCAGTAATTTTCTAACTTATGAACATATTTACTCAGTAAAAATCCATTCATCTCTTGGAACATATCCATATGCCAATTCAACCGATTAAACAGATTTATAAAGGTAAACATGCTATTGCACATACATACTTATTAAATTAAATTATCTCTCGCATATTCCTACGTCGATTCAATCGATTAATTCAACTTAATAAACATATAAAAGATTATGTGAAGTAACAAAGTAGCCATACCTTGAAACAATTTAATCGCGACAATCTTGCAAGTTATGCAAGGCATATGTATCGCCAAATACAATGCTAATTTAACTTTTAGCTAGCTTAGAAAAATTAAACATGCACTGATTAAGTACTGAGTCCATTAATTGCAATTTCAATCCGTTTAAACAATTAATTCTTTAATTATCTAAACAATTATAATGCCAGATAACCTAAACATGATTTTACTTAATCAAGCATTTTACTGAGGCTTATAACAGCATAAACACTATTTCAATAATTCAAGTAGGCAAAATATAATCAACCCAACATGAATTAAATTCAAGCTAATTTGATTAAAATAACCATTTCAACAACAATAATATTCATAGATATGTTCATCATAAAGACAGCAGAAATTAAAAAGATAGGGAACAAGAAGGCAAATCTAGTGGTTCTCCGAGGCTTGACTGATTGCTCCGTTCTTCGTCTCCGTTGTCCTTACCGATCAAGGCTTCTACGAACACTTGCTTGTTACCAAAAATGGCTGGGAAAATACCTCTTTTCCAAGAGGAGAATTGGCAAAGACTATAGGAAAATAGGATGGAAAATAGAGAGAAACGAAGAGTGGAGAGGAAGAGAGAATGAGAGAATGTTGAGTGAATGAGGCATGAGTAAATCAGCAAGGGCTGGCATTTATAGCTGTTGTGGTGGCTAAAAATAGCAAATCCCATCAGCCAAAGAGCCCCCCTATGGCTAGCCACACACATGGCAAGGTTGAAGCTTTCAACTTTGCTATTTTAGGCATGGGGCAACTCTATAAAGCCTTAAATAAAGGTGGGGTTTGAATGCAAATTGGAGATTTCTCAAGGGCCTTTTTGCAAGAATATTTAATCAGCTAAATTGCTGATTTGGGTCAGCCTATGGACAGCCCAATTAGTGGCTAGTTCGGCTCACTCTATTCGGTTCAACTAGTGCGGTTCACTAGGCCCTTTCTCCATAATTAATTAAAATTAATTTATTTAACCTAAATTAAATAGGAAATAAATTAAAATTAATTTAATTATGAATTAATACACATTTCTAGACCATCTTGGGCTGGAAATTAGTTCTCCTTGATACTCCAAATTGCTTCTCGGTTTTTGTTCTTCTCATAGTGTCCACCGGGCCATTTTTCGCCGATTGTGCAATTCTGTCAAAAGTAACCAAATTTAATCAAAATTAACTATAAAATTAATTAAAATTCATCATGTTCATATTTTTAACACAATTTAATTATGTTAGAATATTTAATTATTTTTTGATAAGAATTTAATCGGAATAGCATGATTTTAAGTCAAAAAGGGCATGAAAAAGTATATAAATTTTTGTGTTTCCACACCCCTAAACTTAATTCCTTGCTCATCCCGAGTAATGTACAAATTTTGAAAAGAATTTCTGGGAAACACTTTGAAAACCTTCTTCAGAACAATAGTTTTCTCAAAATTATGAATTTGATATACTTATGCTCAAAAAATAATAAATTTGATCATTATGCTACTCAAGTGTTCATATTATTCAAATTAATCTCAACAATTATTACAATAGCAAAATTAGACTAAATGTTTCCTAATAAAGACATGCTGATTCCTACCAATTCAATTTTTTAATCCTTTATTCAAGATTAAGTTGCAATCTTTAAGCTTAACTTGTGTCTTCATATATTGAACAAAGCAATTTCTCTCCACTAATGTAGGTAACTTTGGAACTTCGAATCAATAGGTCTTTAACTAGGTTGTAAGGTGGTTGGGCTTAGGGGTAGGTAAAAAAGAGAGATAAATTTCGGCTAAAAACCCTAAACTCAGTGTAAATTGAACCTTCAGAAATTTTTACCTTCAATCACCAACTTTCACATGCTCTTTTTCAAATATATGTGCTCTTTCTTTTTTTTTTCTTTTTATTGAGCACTTGCTTTCTGCATACAATTTTTTGAGCATTTGATATTTCTTTTCAACTCCCCCAAACTTATTTTCAAATGATATTCTTGAATAGTACTGAGTCTAGTGTTTGGGACAATTTCAAGATAATTAGGAGAAACGTGATGGGCTAAATTTTTATAGGTTCCAAAAATTAGGCCATATAGTCTCAAAGTTGGGTTTCAAAGGAAAAAATTTGCGATGGTGGGCTTGAAAGGCTCAAACGGTCCAAACTTAGCTGCCTAAATCATTTTCAATGTTCCAAGCTTTCTAGGATTTCGCCTCAAGAAACCACTAAGTCAATTCTAAAGACTTAAACTTTCATGCATACCTAACTTTCCTAAAGAGATAAAAAAAATTTTATGGTATGAAGTTGCATGCTTTATTAAAAATACATTTATGTCATCATTAAACTACATAATAATTTATTAAAAAATAGAACTTTATTCATACTCAAGTTTAGCATACTTAACAAAATTCAAATTTATTGATCAGAAATATACCCTAATCATAATTAAAAGAAAATTTTTATTCTGGATGAAAATAATGTCAAATTTTGGTCCCCCCAACTTAAAATGAACAATGTCCTCATTGTTTAAAGTGAATAGATACTATACACCAGGTAGGAATTCAGAAAAGAGGATGTGAGTCAATGTGACTGCTTAAGTACCAAGCTCTTTTGAAATCCAATCCTAGACATGTATATATCTATTGGCACACTTTATACTTTATGACTTGTCCATATTTATTCAGGATTTCCTTCTCTTGCTTTATTATGCAGAAATAAAAATTCCTAACTAACCTAATCCTAAAGTAACCTAAAAACAAAAACTAAATAAAGTCAAGATCCCTCCCTTTTATTTATTTGCAGATCATTCCAACTTGGACTCATCTTTTGCTCCATCATTATTGCCTTTGCATGAATCGCTTCGCTCCTTTTTCGAGAATGGAGTCCATGGCTCGAATATGAAATCTGGAAATTCAGGCACAAAAATAAATGGGTCATTGTATATTTTCTTGAAAGCACTTCTTATCGAGTCATCCCTTACTTTTGAGTATCTCCAGTATGTTTGTTAATGCCATTGCATGTGTTGCATTAAGTCCATCAAACTTGATAGCTCATCTCGAAAGTCTGGGCTAGGCGACTGAGCTCTAAACATTGGACTTCCAGCATCTGATTCATCTTTTGGCTCCATTGGGTCTACTTTATCAAGGACTTCAAATGATTGCATCGTGGAATCTTCTTTTTCATCAGGGTCCTCAGGTTCTTCACTTTCTTCAACTCGTTGTTGTAGAACTAAGTCTTCGGCTACTCGGTAGAGGTCCCAATCTGTAATTTTGCCTTGAGTGTACCCTGTCTTCTTTACATTAGCAAGAATTTCTACTTTCAAGCACAAAATAGTTATTGTAAAGGGGAAGTAAGTAGGTCCAGAACGTCTAGTGGCACAGTTTCGAATTTCTTTCAGGATGATCTTTCCCACATCAATAGTTTTACTCGTCAAGATCAAGTATAATAAGACCATTCACTCTAATGAAATTGTAGTCCCATGTGAGGTAAGCAGAAGGCTGAAACGGATGAAATAAAACCATACCTTCGCAATAGGTGTTAACTATTCTCTTCGACAAGTGTAGGTTCCTTGTTTTGACACAGTCTAACTAGAACCTTCAACTGTAAGCTCCTCAAGAATTTCCTGCAGAAATTCCAGCTTGTTTCCGCGAACAGGGACTTCTGTCATCTCGCTTGAAGTTAAATTTGCGTAAAACTCACGAACTAGCTCCTCATCCACACTAGGTCTCTTTTCACAAAACAGTTCCCAATTGAAAGCTTCAGCAATTTGACGAATACGTGCCATAAAGTCTTTGTAGCTGCTCTCCTTCAGTGTGAAGCCTTTCTCAGGATGCATCTGTTGATTTTTTTAGATACTTTCGTATCTCACTTTAGCTTCAACACAATGGAACTTGCTTTGTGTTTCATCGATTTGAGCGGAGGCATGAGTTCTCTTGCGAGGCAGAATTAACCTAAACACGAGATGGAAAAAACAACATTTATTCCCTCAAAAATTTAAATCATAAAAATTATTAATAATTCAAAGAATTGAAAATTTAAATAATTTAAATAAATTAAAATTTAAAAGAGAAATTAAATCTTACCACCTTTTTGCAAAAATATAAGAATTCTAAAGAAAAATAATTATGAAGAAAAAGATGATGAATTAAAAGGAGGGTTGGAGGGTTTGGCTAAGGTTGGGTGAAGGGGGAGTGCCGCACAAAGGCTAGAGCGCGCGGGCTAGAGGGTTGGCTCGGCAAGGAGTGGTGTGTGGAGCCTTGCACGCGGGAGTAGGCCTGGGCACTAGTGCGGGACGTGGCCTGGGCAGCAGCTGGATGTGCACGCGGTCTGGGTGCAGCAATGGCGCGTAGGTGAGGCGCTGGAGCAGCAGATGCGTGCGCTGGAACGTGCCTGGACAGCTGCTGGTGTGCAACACAGCTTGAAGCTGGCTAAGTGCTGCGAGTGATGTGCTGGGGAGCAGGCTGCTGGCCGAATGGGTGTTGGAGCTGGGGAGCTTGCGGCACTTTGATGGGTTGTTGTTTATGGATGGTTTTTTATGTGGATAGGGACATTAAGGTGGTATATATAGCGTGATCAATAGGAATTAGAGTAGAACTCTTAATATAATTTAATAATTAAAAGTAAGAGTTTAATTCTAATCCTACTCAAGTTTAACAACAATTAATAATTAAATATAAGCATATAAAATTATCAATTGCTATTAATTATTAAGATAAAAATAAAAGTAGAAATTAAATTAATCCTAATTCTAATCTAAGTTGATAAAAGTTAATATATAAATTATAATGAATATAATTATATATTAAAGTTTATCATATTATTAATACTACATAAAAATAAAAATATTTTTTCTAGATGCCTTAAAAACATATTTACAAAGAAAGGCACCTAATTTTTATTATTTACAAAAAGAGCAATCAAATTTTTAAAAATAATTCAATTAAGTCCCTAGACTTAATGCCAATAAAAAAGAAATTGAGTTGCAAATTAAAAATTGGATCAAAATTGACCCTTTTATTTGAAAAATAAAAAAAAAATTATTTTGTTGATTAAGGAATAATTTCTTGGAAAATTATGTTAAAATAAATCCCCAGGAAAGATTGGAGGGGTCACAAATGGTCCCGCTTAAGTTCCAACCTCCTAGACAGAATTTATTTAAACATACTAAACCCGAAAACTAGACCCTAAATTATTTATTAAACAAAACACAAAAAATATTAAATATCTGATAAAATGAACGAGATGTTATCTCGTTTGGTTTTATCCCCCAATAGTGTTTCAGACGCTGAGCATTAACTTGAAATTTA